>OU342679.1:10000000-20000000 GCA_910589285.2 Mythimna ferrago
AGTTTTCTACGTACTTTCGCTTGCCTTATCCGAACGGGGCGGAAGGAAACTTGCTCCGGATCGCGCAACACTGATTCAATAGTTGTGTTGCTGTCATATGTAGCTATAACGTTACATAGGTACATACGTTGTATAGTTAGTGTGCTGCAAGGGTGAGAAACGTGATTTGTGGTTATATTCTTAGTTTATAGAGTTTTTTGTAAGTAGTCACGGTTTAGGATGTATTTTTATTGTAGGGTTCTGTAAGTAATAGCAAACAGAGGACAGTTTTTGTAACATCTGCTTATTGGGCTTAAACAAAAAATCTGTCGATCTAGGTCAGCAATCAGCATTTGGGTCTTTCTTATCATACACACTCCGCTCAGAGAGCGAGAACCTCGAATATGTTTTGGGTCATCAAATACTTCGCGTGCTTCCACGTTCAGTACAAGGAAATTGATTTTCATTTTTAAGACGTACTTACTAAAAGGTTATCTTAAAATGAAAATCAATTTCCTAGTGGAGGTATACTTACCTTGGAGGAGTAGGTACTGGTAAAGAATTGGAAAAAAAGATTTAAAGGACTACAAAAGAAGAGTACCTACTAACATAAAAAGCCGCCCACGACAATACATTTTCTTTGTATAGGTTAAGGAATTCTCGTTAAATAAATTCAGGCTCTCATCCAATACAGAAAATGTTCTTCAAGATAATGATTCATATACAGCGTTTTATATAGGTACCGCCTTGTTTACATTTTATGTTACGAGGACGTTCGACATCATTTAACAAGGAACTCTGAAAAGAAACATGGTTGAAAGATAATTTGTCGTACGAAGGAGCCGAGTCGAAACGACGGATAAGGCGTACTCCTGATAATAAGCTGCATCCGCCATTGAATAGCATGTGCTTATTCCGCTTAGATAAAAATAATGGTTGAATATAAATCAGGGTGTGTTGTCTTGAGGAGCACTGAGCGACGCGTCGGGCTCGCAAGCCGAGTACACACAAAGCCTTATTTATTTACAAATATTTGTTTACTTCGTGAGATCATTCGTACGAGGGCCGAAGAGCTGAGCCCTCTAATTTTTTTGGCTTACAGTGTAAGTATTGTTGTTTTAACTTTCTCGTGTGCACATAATTTGGACTTATGTTTGTCACTTTTTGGGGTAAAAAATGCTTGTGCTGTCTTGGCATGTTAACATATTTCATACGGTGTATTTGTCATAACTTCGCTCGAATAAATTATATGAGATTATTAATTGGGTACAGTTTCAGCGAACATATTGGTTTATCAATGAAAGTTAATTTAGTCAAAAGTATTTCATGCTATTTGGCTTTCACAATTAATTGAATCTATATTTTGTAAAGACATGCATTAGTTAAATAAACGCGATTTAGATATAGCCGTCATTAATTCGTTGATCGTAAGCGTACCTAGTTCTGTAGTAGGCCAGTTGAAGCTGCTACTAACTTGGTACTTGGATCTCGTTCATTGCTTTAATATTCACACCTGAACAAAGCTGCCGTAGACGTTCGAGTAAATATCTTAGGACAAAAAAAAATGCTGTGCACTGCATTTAGGGTAGGTATAGGTGATAGTGTTCGTATATGTATACTTAGAAATAGCATAAAATCAAATTTGCAACTTCAAAAGACCCTGTGCTAGCTGCGTGCGTAGGTATTTGCAAAACCTCAAAATTTTTACGGTCAGGTTGTCCGTAAAAATTTTATATTTAACGAGTGGGAGTGTAAGACTTTTAATGACTGAAACCTGCTGGTGTTTCTTCAGTTGCCCTTTGTGTTCCAGGGCCACGGTAACTGTTTCGATCCTACCGATTCCGCAGTTCTTATAGCATCGGCACAGTGTGCCCTGTTCATTTCGTTAACTTGTGTTTGAGGCGCGCATAGAACACAACGCGCTTTCAACCCGGGCTTGGTGCATATCGGCCGGTAAGCTAGCTACCTATTGCTCACCTTCCACAAGCCCGCGTCTACGGTGACCGGGAATTGCCCTTGCGATCCCCGACTCCCGGGGAGTCTCCTGTGGCCTTTTATGAACCCCTAAAGTTAAAAGGAACTCTTATAATTCAATAAACTAAATCGTTACCCCTCACAGTACTCCCTATCTACATTTGAATTTAGAATTAGAGTTAATTTTATATTTTTTGAACAATCAACTTTATTTTATACTATATTCAAATTCCATTGCAACTCTTTTTTTAGGATTTTAATACGAATGGTCACTTAGAAACCTTTTCAAAAAAGAATGCTAAAGTCAATACTTGATTGAGTTTGTGTTGATGGATTGATATCTCTACCTTTACCTGTACGAGTAATTGTCGGCACGTTTACACATCACCAACTAGTTCAGACTGTATGTCCTCGCAGCAATGGATGACCCGATCTGTCTCTGTTCTTATGCCACTTTACCCGATTAGATTTACCGATACGAGCTTCTTTGCTGTCTTTACCAGTCAGCTTGAAATATAAGTAAACACAAGAAAAGTAAAGAAAATAGTAGTGAACATTGGCTACAGTATCAATAGTCGTGAAGGATTTGATTTGTTTCGTTTACAGAACCAATATGCATAAAATATAACTTAGGATTTTTACATTTAAATAATAAAAATAAAAATAGCCTTTATTGCTTTTCTTTTCTTAGTACAATTAATAAGTATTTACATGCCTTAAAACTAGTTTATAATTGATAGTATTATTTCCTTCCATTTCACTTAATTATATGTTTATAAATATATATTATTTATTTATCAGCAACCGGTTTAGCTTGTCCTTCGACAAAGGCCTCCTCTAAAGCTTTCCATTCTACTCGGTCTTTTGCTATTCTTCTGGACCAGCTACTTTTTTATATCGTCTTCCCATCGTGTCGTCTGACGTCCTTTATTTCTTTTTCCGTCTCTTGGGTACCACTCTGTTATTAATCTCGTTTTTTGTTTAATGTTATCCAGCCTTACTCTATCTCTTCTCTTTACCCCGATTACAATTCTTTCGATACTATTCTGACAGACGTTCAGCTTGTTTAAAAGTTGATTTGTTAAGGCCCAAGTTTGACAGCCGTATGTTAAGCAGGGTAAGATGCACATATTGTACACTTTTCCTTTATCCTTGATAGGCATGTCCTTATTTTTCATAATTTCTCGCAGTGACCAAAACCTGTTCCAAGTGTTGGCAATTCTTCTATTTATTTCCCTATTCATTGTGTCCTCTGGGATATTAGTTGTCCTAGATAGATATAATCGTTTACGAATTCTATTTCTTCACCGTTCACTCTGATGGGCACTGGTTGGTTGGAGTTGGTTTTGACTTTACTTTTTGTTGTATTCATGGACAGGCCTGCAATAGCACTTTTATCTGACAATTGTTGTATCATTATTTCTAAGTTACGTGGACATTCTGAGAATAAGATAATGTCGTCAGCGAATCGTAAATGGTTTAAGTTCTCACCATTAATATTAAGACCGTATTCATCCCAATCTATTTTTCTAAATATTGCTTCTAGAACTCCAGAGAACAGCTTAGGTGAGATTGGCTCCCCTTGACAAACTCCTCTATTGATGTGAAATTCCTCTCCTGTTCTATCCAGCTTTATCTGTGCGGTGCTTCTTGAGTAGATATTTTGTAAAATTCTTATATATTTTGCCTGCACTCCTTGTGACTGTAGTGCGTCCCAGATGTATACGTGTTCCAGAGAATCGAATGCCTTATTAAAATCTTTGAATACCAGATAATTTACTTTATTGTATTCTTTGTATTACTTGTCTTAAAACATGAATGTGGTCTACGGTGGAAAGTTACTTCGGAAGCCAACCTGCTCTTTAGGTTGGTTTTCGTCTAGAGTGATAGTTATTCGGGATAATATTATTTTAGAGAATACTTTATAAATATGTTGGCATTAGGCTTATAGGTCTGAGTCTGTAGTTTTTAATATTTCCCTTGTCGCCTTTCTTGTGTAAAAGTATTATTGTAGCTGTTGTCCAACATTACATTACATTAAATATAATTAAGTAAAAATACTTAATGGACTGAAGTTGTCAAAACACCATAACCAACCTGGAAAGTGCCTGTCTTCTCCTTTGAGGAGGGTAACTGATCATCAGATATCTCCTTCCACTCTGGCTGGCACAAGAGAGAGTGTCAAATTTTTACCAACTAAAACCCATACCCACGTTCCTTCGGTAGCTCATTGCGTTCTAGGACCACAGTAACTCTATCTAATGAGTAGCTAGCAGCTGGCAGGAAAGACATGCGGGAGATATAGGAGAATTAACAGGTGTTGTTTTGCATCCCTCGTTAGTCTACCTTTCCGGGACCGTGGCCCGTGGTACTTTTAGAACAATCCCGTAGCCTACGCAGCCTATCTGTTCTCCATAAGACCACAAGCTATAGGATCGAAATGGGACGGAATGGAACGGAATAGAATACCACAATTTACAGGTCTATTTTCCTGAAATAAAAGCTACCTATATGTTCACATCAATGCATATCAAATATTTAACACCAAACTATTATTCCGCAAACACCAATATCTTAGCCTTACTTTCAAAAGAGGAACATAATCCTCTCCTTCGAAATTTAAAACGAATTATCCGTTCAGTTTTAGTGCAAAGTTTCAATGAGTACGTTCTCAGTGTCCGCGGGAGGGATCTAATGAATAGAGCTTGTTCCCTGCGCACTTCCGTAGCGAAAGCATTCCAATTGAATTACAAGGCACCCCGCTACACGTGAACGAAGTATTTATAAGATTAGAGTTGAGACGGGGAACTAGAGAGCCAAGTCAGGCAGAACTGCGTACCTAGGTATGTTAAATTTATAGGCGTCTTGAATTTATTTACAGTTTTGGACTGTTAGAATGAAATATGACGAAGCGGGATGAGAAGAAGAGGGTTGCGGGATTGTTTGAAAGAGTAACCGCGGTCCAAGAATACAAAGGCGAACTGAAGGAACGCAGGTGAGTTTTAGTCAATAAAAGTTATAGACTATCTCAATATTTATTTATTTAATTCAAATAGAACGGCTGAAGCCAATTATACTATTTAAACACATAACACAAAAAGAGAAAACATTAAAATTAACACAGACAAGTCACATGTCGCGCAGGACTTTAGTGGTAGATACTAGTTATTTAATAAATAGTAGACACAGTCCTGCATTCATCTCACAGAATTTCATACATTTTGACAGTATCGTCTTTCATTCTTCCCCAAACATATCAAAATCTGTGTTTTTGTCAAGGAGAGCATTAAGCGCAGAGAGTGTCCGCGTTATGGGCGATTTTTAGTGTGCAAGTGTACGACACGTCGGAACTGCCAGGAGCCGATGTTTCCTGCCTCGGTTGTAGTTGTTTGGCACATACAAGTTACAGATAAGGTTTTGTAGATCAGGAGCATCTATAATTCCCCTGAGTATTTTGAATGCCACAATCATCTGCCATCTGGTCACGTGATCGTCTTGCTTCTAAGGAATTGAGACCCAAGCAACGCAGCAAAAATTTCGCGGAATATAAAAAAGGATGTATAAAGCATAAAGACGTTTATAGAGATTCCTTAGGAATGCTTTTTACACTTTTCCTAAAGTTAAAGTATTGTTTTTCAAAAGGATTCCAAACGCAAGCACTTGGTTCGAGCTTGCTACGGACTAAAGCACCGAAAACAAGTTTGATGACATGGGAACTGTGGAAATCGTGACAGTTTCTTAAGACGAAACCAGACGCCTAAAAGATTCCTTGGCGGTAGATGTTATATGGTTGTGAAAGGTGAGTTTCTGGTCAAATGTGACTACCAGGTCTTTCATAGCATCAGTTCGTGCAATAAGATCATTATCAAGTTGACATCTGAAGCATAATGGGCGCCGCATTCGACCAAAACTCATTACATAACACTTTGAGGTATTAGATTTGGTTATCCAAACTTGAGTTATTGCCTGCATTATGATTGAATGACTGACATTCACATCACTGAATGACATTATATTGAATGCTTGACTGTGTCTACTGATTCGGATTTTATTTTGTAAAAAAGTTTTAAGTCATCGGTATATAAAAGGCATTTGGCATTTTTAATAACGTCAGGTAGGTCATTTACCATCAAAATGAAGAGGAGAGGACCAAGCACCGAACTTTGGCTTACTCCTGAACGAGTGTGATACGGAAGTGACTCGTATAGTCCTAGTCTCACGAATTGCTGTCGATCTCGTAAATAGTCTGCAAGAAGCTGGAGAAGTCCTGGAGCAACGCCTATCGCACTGAGCTTTGATAGTAGGACGTCATTGTTAACTCTATCAAAGGCCTTTCGAAAGTCAAAATATAGAACATCGACCTGACGTCCGCGATCAAGACTGGCAGAAATAGAGTCAATTAGTGTCAGCAGATTAGAGTTGACTGACCTTTTAGTGCGAAAGCCATGCTGATCATTGCAAAGATGCTGTTTCACCTGGCTGTAAATACCATCGTGCAGGACATTCTCGAAAACTTTCGCTGCAGAAGATGGTATCGCTATCTCTTGCTCCATCCAGAACGGGAGGAGTTAATTCATGAATTTCCACTTATAAAAAAATGTGCAAGTGCGAGTCGGACTCGCGCACTAAGGGTTCCAGTAGTAACTTACCTATGAAAACAATAAAGTTCAATTCCCTAATTGAGTTACGAAGATTGTTCCGAATCGTAAAAAGGTTTTTTTTGTGAGGTAACTAAACAGTTTTCAGATTTTTTCCAATACTTGTGCTATGAGACCTTGCTTCACGCCTTTCAGGATTCTAGGTCAATGGAAAGTACCCTATGAATTTTGATTCTCTTGAGAGTTCGAAATATACTTACGATTTTTGCGACATACACACAGCCGTATCTTTTTTTTTCCTTAATTCAGCAGTTTGATTTTTTCACAACTTCAAGGGATCGCAGACCTAAGTATATATTTTCATTTCAACTTGATACCTACACGTGTATAGTGACGAATACGCGTCTACTAAGTTACGCGTCCGTGGATAGCAGACCTTAAAATGCCTTCTGAGGCACGATTGAGTCTCAATAAGTAATCTGGTGGTCACCCATTCATAGACCGTTCAGAAAGTGTTGCTTAACTTCGTAAATTCAAACTTGCGGCAGTTATTATTTAGCCAAAAGCTCCTTCAATTTCGCCATACGCCTTAATAGAAAACTGGGAAAAATCTCAACCTCTTTATTCAAAAAGGTAACATATTGAGTGGAAAATAAGTACAAAGCGTGCTCGGGGTGGCGTCGTCGGCGCCTGATCTACAGCGGGTCCTTCCTGATTTACGCCCCCGTTATTTGGTTTTCTTAATGGATTTTTGATACACATCTGCCTACCGTTTTATGGAAGGAAGCTGGGTTTGCCAGATGGGTTTTTTTTTTGTTTAGAAGACGATTATGATGGATTTAGGTACGCAAATTAGCTAGTTGATTGATTGTCTTGCAGTATCTTGGAATCAGATAAGTAAAAAATATCTACCTATAACAAATCGTAAAATGAAAACGAATTGAATAGGTGGTGACTCGTGGGTAACTTTTAGCCCTAAAATGAAGAGCGCTCAGGTAATGACATGGAAAAAGTACTGATACTTTTTGGGCTATCGAGTACCTTTTCATTCGATACCGATATAATATAAATTGTCTCAAACATGGACCCCGGAAGGGCACTGCAACATTTATATTGTGTATACTGCATGCATTATACAAATTAATTGATTATTATTATAACAAACATACCTTGGTACACGATACTTTTTATTCGATCTTTTTATGAAATTGGTACTTTTTCCGTAATCCTTATTGTATTTTTCTAGTGCTAATTTTATGCATACCTACCTACCGTGATACTTTTTTATCTAAATATATGTACATAATAATTTAATTTTATAATATTTTGTTTGTAATCCTTAATTGGATACATTAAGGATTAATACTTCCTAATATTAATTCGTTACTAGTGCTGCTGCAAATTCATTCGAGTTTATGTCAGTTATACTTAGATTTCTTTTTAGTAGAAGGTTTGTGCTGAAAGTTTGAATGATACTCGTAATGCAAAGCGAATCGTTTGTTTCTATTTGTAAGTGCCCTTTTAACATCTTATATACCGCGTTTGTGTATTGTACTTATAAAAAATTAAATATCTGTCAACAGTTGACTTAGAGCGCGAGCAAGATAACTTGGCGCGTAGCTGGGGGTGTGCTTAATGTTGCCAGCCTAACAAATCTATTTTCCTTAATTTGTTGGAAAACGCTCTTTCATAGCAGTGTAATTTAAAGAATTTATTTATTTAATTTTTACTTTTATTATTAAAAAAAAAAACGTGAGAACTTTGTAAATCTTATATCTTAATAAATTAATTAGCACTTTTAGCACCGTAGGTGGATGGACAGGGAGAGGAAGGCCGAAGAAAAGATGGATGGATTGTGTGAGGAGTGATATGAAAGAAAAGGGAGTTAGCTATAGTTTGACGGGTGACAGGACAGAATGGATGAAAAAAAAGCATGTTGCGCCAACCCCAAGTAATATGGGATAAGGGCAGGAAAGAGAAGAAGAAGAGCACCAGAATTCCACGCTAGTCTTTATCAGAAGAGTCAGATAAGTCCATTCTAATTTGTCCAATTTGTGATCCATTAATCTATCAGATTTAAAAAATATTTTTTTGTAGAAATACATAATCATTCTTCTGGCATTACAGTAACGCTTGCGATTTTGTATTGTCTCTTGTAGGGGTTTTGTTTATTTATGTGCAGTGCAGTGGCATTATCCATTACTACAATACAACTCTGATTTAGATTTGGCACTATTTATTCTTTCATGGATGAAGTTTGCAGAATTCATACCGTCATGATAGTCACTTGATTAAGATTTAAGCACATAGCAGCAGTCCAATTTCAACAAACTTTGTTGCCTTGCTAGGTACCGCTCGGGTACGCATATTTAGGGAAATTTTATTGTGATAGTCACCCGAAAAATTATTTGACAAATGGGTCTAATTTTGGAAAATGGTACCGTAGGCCCAATATTTTCTCATTTCTCTTCACAAACACGTTTGACTTTCAAGCTAATATCTCTGCAAGCACTTTTAATCACTTTTGTTATAATAATGATGACTATTTACTTTAGAAACGATAAAAAACACAGAACACAACACTTTCTCGTGACACATGACATAAACGTCAAACGATTAGTTTTCAATTTCGGCCACGCGCCAACTTATCTTGCGCTAGGTCTACCAAAGATGCTATCGCCATTTCTATCAAAGATCATGTTATGTTAAAATCTTTTTGTAACCTCCAAAAGAACTCGTACAAGAGAACAATAACCTATGCCCGCATTATGCATAAGGAACGAAAATGGTCGTCAAAGTTTATTCGACCCCGTTGCGAACAGTAGGCGAGCTACCCTTTTATATGAGAACTTTCCCCATAAATTAAACTGAGAAACACCTCGGGGCCTTCGAAGTAAATACACAATGATTTAGTAACGCCTAAATAAAACGAAGATGAGCTATTCAGTCGAAGGCGTCGAGAGTCGTACGTAGGAAGTATAGAGCTCTTTGATGACTCTGTATCGAGAGGGTACGGAGTCGCGGAGGTAGGGAACACCTACCTACTTTGTTGCCACTGAAAAGATTCTTTATAAGATTTTCTGGGATGAGGATACCTAACGTTTATCGACTTCTGAATTTGCGCTCGAGAGTGGGTTAAGTCAATATTGCAAAGGCTTTATGTACGTAGAGCACTGTTAACTTAGTAACATGGCACGATGAGATTTGGTTCATTCATGCTTTGTAGATACATAAGCATGAGGGAACGAAACGCGATTCTACCAAGTCGAACTTTTTCTGAAAATCTACTAAAAAGCAAGGCGATTGACACCTGTGTTTTTCAGTTGCCCTGTGTGTTCCAGTAACCCAGTATCATGGAACACTGAATTTAGCCTTATTTTTAAAGTCGATCAACTACCAAAAAGTGAGCAAGATCTTCAACAGTTACCTTTTGATAAAGCATGTTTCTTATAGATAACATTCGGCATGTCCTAGAACTAAAAATTCTAAGATATGTGACATCCGCACTGGGCCCGCGTGGTAGATTATGGTCCATTGCCTCACCTAGAGTGAAGGCTTGAGCCCTAGCAGTAGGTATATTATGTATAAGGGTCGTCGCACACGGCCCACCGGCCACAACCACAAAACGTCGCCACCGGCATATTTCCTATAGTTCTCATACATTTTATATGGATTCGCCGCACACAGTTGACGCCGGTGGCCATGGCCACCACACACTACAAATCACCACTGCTCGCTTCTTATGGCCCGCACTGACCACTAAACGCCGATACAAAACGCCGTCGCACGCCATTAGCGCATTTAAATCTTTTTCATCAGAGTCCATTATACTGTGCGTATGGGTTAAAAAGTAGCAGCTACCAGCCACAAGTGGCTGTCACGCGCTTCGGATTCCTTTGTGGCCGCTTAAGCTTTACGTGGCGGCGTTTGTAGCTGTCGCGTGTGGTTCGTGTGCGGCGAGCCTAAGGCTGATTATGCTATTATGTTATATTTAGCAGAAATCTTCTTCTTAGAAGTTGAGTTTTATCGTAATTCGCCATTTCCTTCCGATGCAGATGCAGCTTCCAGTAATTAACTAATTAATTAACTTTCTGAAAATTTTCTTTTACCTCTTTCTGCGCGTAAAGATAATATACCACGATAATTTCATACTTAAACTCTTAAACTTATTAATTAAGTTTAAGTATGAAATCATAACGTTTTCATTTTTAAAACGTCTTATTAACATTTGTACCATTGATATCTGAGCCTGTCTTTTCCTACTTTATAATAATATCTTTTTATTTTGTTTTCTCTCTTTACAATATCTTTATATATCTTACTATATTTTATTAATATTATTAAACTGAAGAGTTTGTTTTGTTTAGTTGAACACACTAATGTAAGGAACTAGAGGTTGGAATTGAAAAATGTATTTTGTTTTTAAAGAATAAACTCAAATCTACGGGAACCGTGAGCCGTTTCAAAAGCTTCTTTCACCGGTAGAATGTTATTTTATCACTTGTACACATACGTATATTTTCTATTATAACGCGGACGAAGCCACAGGCAGAAACTAGTTAATTATAAATTATAAATCGTTACTCAGAAGTGGTCGTAGAGTATTATTTGATGCTATTAAAATAGTGCACTTAAAATAATAAGAACATTTTATTATGCGCCTGTTAGCTACGTTGCCAGTTAAACAGGCGCTTAAACTGCAGTTACGCTAACGAGGCATGCAAAACAACATGTGTCCATTCTCCTATATATCCCCATGCCTATTTTGTCACTAACAACTTTTGCAAGCGGTGGGTTCGGTCGAAAGAGCTACCGAGGCCTTTTTTTTAGGTGGGAAAATCATCCAATGACTTCTCCGCGCCCTTGGGTGGAGCGTGGGTTAGTGTCAGACTGTTACTGATTAAAAACCCACTCCTATTCCTTCGTTTCCTTTCGTACCGGGGCCGAATCTTCCTTTCAGAAGCAGGACCTTGGCCCCAGTAGGCTTCGACCCAGCTGGGCCCCTAAGGTTTGCTGACAACTCTTTGATACGCACCGTCGACGCTTTAGGCTCAGTCCGGACGGTTACTGGACGGTCGGACGGCGAGCTACCCATTGCTTGCCGTTCGTAAGCCCACGCCTACGGTGGCCGGAAAATGGAATCGAAATTCCGGCGGCGGCTGGGGCGTGAGCCCCGTTGCTTCACACGTTCGGCCTCCTCTAGTATTACTGCTTCGCAGAAGGAGGCGACCGCCTGCCACTCCTCCTCGCTTCGGACCATGGCCTGTATCAACGTCCGGCGCGAGAGATCGTTGCCGCCGATCGCCCCCACGAGGACATGGCGGTGATATGCCCAAGCGGGGCACACCTCTACAGTATGCTCCACCGTGTATTTCGGGCGGCCCACACAATGGTGACACCCTGGAACACCAAGGGCAATTGAAGTAACACAGGTGGTTTTTTTTTCTAAAGTCTTTCCAGTCTTTTTTCTCTCGCGCCGTCTCAAACTAGTCCTTGCAGTACGCGTCCAGATCTTCCCGCCACCTCTTTTCTTAGCCAGCTTCGACGGCGCTTTCCTTCTGCCGGAATCCACTGCGTGACCTGCTCAATCCCATTTAAGGCTATCAGCCTTTTTGCCCACGTCTATTATGCCCGTTATGGAGCGCAGCGTGTCATTCCATATTCGGTCTGAGTGGGTGGTTGATAGCAGGTAGCTACAAGTTGACGAGAATTCGAGTAGTGGACTGCTATGGCTAGTAACACCGATCTCTTTTACGAAGATCGTATGTTGTTGTCTACGTCCTTGTCAGCCATTTTCTTTGCGTAGCTACCTATATCACCTCTTTAAGAGTAAGAAAAATTTCGGCCAAGAATTCATGGCGGGATCAAAGAAAGTCGTCGAACAAAAACACTCTATCATCAAAGAATATTGTAGACAGACAGTTTTAGGTTTCAAAGTTACCTATTCGTAATTACAGGAAGATAAAGAAGTGTTTAGGTATCTACTATACTGAAAACAAGTAAATGTGCCAAATTATATGAATAATCAAAAAAAAAAATATGCCTTTATTCTGAAAATATTTTAATTTTTTTCTGTATTGATTGTAGAGTCGTCCTGGATCTCAAAGGGCAAATGGAGGAATGCAGGTGGGTTTTACTCACCTAAAGTCTGACCGGCCATCTCTCTACCCAGAGCTGGTGTAGTTCTTTTATGACTTCCCTCTTTTTTTTCGTCTCGAATTCTTTCTCATACTTTTGTATTAAAACTGCTCACTTCTGTATAAAATAATAAATGAATAATTTACGAGTATTATCTTTGAATTGCCAAGAAGTCAGTCAGTCAAATGATGCTAAAATAATGCAAGAGACAAATTGTGCGGTTATATCCTTGGTAAAAAAAAAAAAAAAACAGAGTAAATATGTAATCTGATTACATATTAAAAGCTAACACTCTTGAATATTTGAATTGTTAATATAAAGTCGACCTAATATTTAACCTATGCAAAACCTCAACACTTTTCCTCAACCATAAATTCAGTTTAAACTAAAAACGCTACCTAAACGACATTCCCATTTCTTAACGCAAGTCGCACATTATATTTCGCGGCGGCAAACTCTCTGGCAGTTAAACCGGCGTTAACGTTAAACCACGGTTACGCTAATGACGCCATGCAACTGCGGTGTGTAAGTCACCGCCGTGACAGAGCAGCGCAGCCGGCACTCCAACTACTTCTGCAAGTATTCAACTTCTAACCAAGCGTAATGGAATGGGGATTTAGTTTAGATATTGTAATATTGTTTTTTGTTCGTTTAGAACAGTTGTATAGGGGTTATTTGAGAAGGATTGGGAGGATCTAGGATACTCTGGTTATAGTTAGTAGTCTTTGTCACCATTTTAACAGCTTCTACCAGCGGCTTAACCCATGTGGAAGTACCGGGGCCAGGGTTATCCGAAAGGGCGCTCGAGCCCCGGTATGAAGGCTTGAAGGAACGGGATGGGTTTTTTAGTCAGTAAGAGTCTGACACTATCTCCCGCTCCGCCCAAGAGCGGGGGTTGTCATAAGATGATTTTTCCCATCGAAAAAAAAAAAAAAAAAACCCATGTGGAAGTACAGAATTATCCCAAGGGAACACACTTCCGAAATAAAATGCTATTCTAAGACAATGTCTAACCGTGTGCGAAATTTTATTCAAATCCATTCGTCTGTCTGAGTGTGAAAACAAATATGCTCGCAGATGACCGGTCGTTGTGGCGACACTTGGGGAAGGCCTATGTCCAACGATGGACGTCTTTCGCCTGAAATGATGATGGAGAGTAGTACTAATCACTTGTGATACAATCACAACATCTTTAGATCAAAGGATTTAAAAACCACCTGACCTGTTTTCATCGGTATTTTTGACCACCATGGTGTAAAGTGAGAATGGTAGAAAAAAGTAAAGTTAGGATTTTAATATATTATGTGTCTTTTGTGCATTCATTACCAGGTTGGTACAACTGAAAAAAATAATTAGGAGACTAAAAAGCTAAGCAGGATTTTTGAAATCGTTATTTTCATTCATCACAAAGTACTAAAGCCTACACACACAAAACATCAAGTGCTTTAATATGCCACTCCGTGATCGACACCTATGTCTAAGTACGTATGTACGTACCCATTTATATCACTTCCAAAGTTCCCGTCAATACGACTTCGCCTAAGAACAGACGAACTCAAATACCAAGTGTTCAGCCCCTCTACTAAGACGTGTCAATGTAATCATTACTCCATTGTGAAAAGAGATAGCGCTATCCATCCTATATATCTCCAGCTCTTTTTTACTACGGAAACTTGATGGCAATGGCACGTCATAGTAGAGGGGCCTCTGCGAGGCTGCGAACAAGGTGGGCTAATTACCTATTAATTTGAGAGCGCCACGAGTATGCACTTTGTTAGCAGCGAGTGTGGAACGAGATAGCCTGGGTAATGGACCATAAATACATTGCGCTTTTTAAGGAGTTGAGCTGAAAGAACTTGCGTAATGAGTCGCTTAAAAGTGTTGATGCACAAAGGAAAGTTAATTGTAGGCGAAGATGCATATCTCTTGAGAGAAATTTATTTTTGCTTTAAGTTTGACTCATATTATACTTACCTATATATAAGTTAAATTCTACTCAGGGCTGTTGGATTGTCAGGGTTGCTGGGTGGTTCAGAGGTGAACGACTGATTGAAAGTATCACCGCGGCTCTGGAGCGCAAAGGGTAACTGAAATAATACGGGTGGATTTTAGTCATCTTGTAAAAAGTCTGACACTTGCTCCATCCAGAACTGGAAAATCTATTAAGCAGATTATTATCATCTTCTCGACATTAAAACTAATCCATCTTAGCTGTAAGAATACTAAAGAAGATGATAAATCTCAATAATACAAATACGACAAGTATACAGTAATTCGTGCAGAGCTCATCAATAAAAATTCGGGCAATAGACAGGTACCTTGTGATATTTACTGGTGACTGAAGGTCAAACCTTTTTTTTATGCTGGAAATCATCCAATGACTTCTTCCACTTTAGGTAGGAGCGTGACGGCTTTCAGACTTTTGAATAAAACCACAACTATGTCCTTTTGGTTGCCATTTACGTTCTAGGACCACAAGTTTTTTCAGAAAAATCCCCGTGGCCCTGGTGGGCATTGATCCTGCTGAGTTTCTTTGAGGAGTACGTGGAACACTATGCGCTGTCGACGTCTAGGGCCCGGGCGGTTATCTAGCGGCCAAAGGGCGAGTTATCTATTGCTCGTCGTCCGCAAGCCCATGCTTACCGTGGCTGGTAGTCGGAGTCGGGGTTGCGGGGTGTTCCACCCAAGCGGGGCACACCTCTACCGTATGCTCCAAAACGTCCTCCGGGCGATATACAAAATGGTGACACCCGGGCATTTTTTCCGCCTGAATCTGATGCAGAAACCTCCCGAACTTACCATGTCTGGTGAGGACATGCGTCAAGAGGAAGGTGAGGACACCGTGAAGTCTTTCAGGTCCCTCCTCAAAAAGGGGACTTACCGACACAATAAGGTTAGGCACCTTAAGGTACAAAACGGTATAAATAAATACTAATCAAAGAAATAACTATTTCTCCATTTCGAACTAAAAAATTGGCGTTTTACCTTAATAATGTGACACGAACTTGGCACAGTAAAGTTCAACTGTTTTCCCCTGTGTACAAAAGCGACTACGAAAATATGCCGAAAATTCGCATTTAAACTGGTTAGCGCGAATTATATGCATATTAAGTTGAATTTTATATGTCCACTGGCCAAAGAAATATGCAGTTACATTTGCGTTACTTGAAATATGTACGAATTATTTTTTGTACCTACTGGTTTGTGGCTCTTAGTTGATACTGTCTACTACTTTTGTTTTTTTTTGTGAGTTGGCATGTATTGCGTAATTTTTTCATTGCTGTCACCAGGGGGCGCCGCCACGGTATGTGCCGACAAACTAAATCAAATACGAGTATGATGATAAAAATATTAATTTTTATTGCTGCTTTTAGATTTTACTTTTTATTTACAAAATTGTTTCTTCATGATTATATTCATAGCATAGACTCGTAGGCATGTGTGCCTATATACACAATACATTCACGCAGATATATACTTGTCTACTATACGGAATGATATGTTTGTAGAAATAGATGAAACGAGAGCAGTATACTGCATGATTGAATTGAATGTGAACAATATTTTTAATGAGAAAAAAATAGAGTTAAATTCGAAAATTCTAAAACAAAGGAATCAGGCAAAGAGAACATTAATTTAACAAAAACACTATTAAGAAAATCTAAGTATCTCAATACCATCGGACACGAACTCCACTAACTCTAGTACCTCTCCACATACAGACGGGATTGCGAAACAAGTGTAATTTAAAACATTCAGCTACTTTACAATCTGCAGTGGCGTGAAATTTAGTTAAAATTCCGTGCTCAAGTTGAGCGGGCATTGGCGGGCATTGCCGGGCACTTCATAAATGAACCTCCTTGTCTTGGCAATTCAGGAACGGAGGAGTGGAATAGAATGACTTTTGTACCGGGATCTTCATATACTGTGGCATGTTAAGAGACGATGAGAGTGAAGGAAGATGCGAAAGTTAAAGGAATAACGTTTATTTTTCAGGATTGGTTTTGATAATTCATCTTGACATGAAAAAATATCATCATGGCTATGAGGCAATCAAGGTAATTTCTTGGGTTCGCGTAGCACCGTAGCCGAGTTATCTCGTAGGCGCGTAGCTGCGTAGTCGCTCAGCCGTGTAAGTGTGAAGTTGCGTAGCTATATAGCTGCGCAGTCACATAGCTGCACAGCTGAGCTGTGCATAAAAATAAGGCGTTGCAGTTGGTAGAAGTCTGGGTATAGTTCCACAGGTACTATTGACGTGCATTTAATTATACCAATGTCCTTTATCAAAAAATAAATTTATATATTACTAGCGGCCCGTCCCGGCTTCGCACGGGTAATAGATATAGCCTATGTTACTCAGGGTTTATGTAGCTTTCCAATGGAGAAAGAATTTTTGAAATCGGCACAGTAGTTTTTGAGTTTATTCATTATAAACATTCACACAAAAATACAAATTTTCCTTCTTTATAATATTAGTGTAGATGATGCCATTAAGGTAACATCTTTGGTTCTCGTTCGCTCCGCAGCCAATCTATTGCGTAGGCGCATAGCTGCGTAGTTGCGTAGTCGCACAGCCGCGTAAGTGAAAAGTTGCGTAGCCATAAACCCTCGTAGTCACATAGCTCACGTGCATTTAATTATACGAATGTCCTTTATTAAAGGCCATTGAAAGCAGAATAGTAAGTGTAGGTTGTCTGGTAAATAACTATCTGTCAGTGATTATATCGCCCATTGTATATTCTGTCTAAGTGTGTAAGTCAAACAACTTGGGATTTTTTGAATATTCATCATATCATTTCAAAAATACTTATATACGATACTTTTTATTAGGTTCTTCTATTAGTAAACAATGATGAAGATGTCTTAATTAACCTGGATTATTGAACCAGTGTTGACTACATCAGATTTCATTTTACTTTAATAATTATCCAAGTCATTTGACTATTTAGACAGACTACCTATAGTTTTAAGTATGTGTAAAAGTCACAGTCTTTTAGCCTTAATTAACAGGCTAGAACTATTTAAGTTTAGGTGCTTAAATAAATTTTCTTCAACATATATTTTGATTAAAAATCAGCTTTTAATCCCTTTAGTGCTCAGTTTAGCGATAAGATCTAATTAAAAGGTTAATTGTTGATTTAGGACTAAAGAGCCTGTATTTCTGTCTAAAATAACCTGAGGCACTTGAGACGAAGCAGAATTGTGTATCTCAGGTACAGGATCACTAGCTCCCAACTGATTTTAAAAGTTCTCGTTTTAGTATTTTTAACATATACATAATGTATGCACAGTTTATTCGTTGTTTCATGTCTTTTGAGAAGTACGCGTTATTACCAAATTCATACTATCAAAAATGGGGCAGTAACTCTGTCTGTCTGTTACGCTATCATAATTAAACTACTGAATCGATTTTGAAGAAACTTTATACAGAATAAGCTTGAAGCCCGAAGAAAGCTTTTTATTTGGCTTCGACTTCGCATCCGCAATAGTCAATATTCACCTAGATCAGGACGCTGGCAAAAGCTAGTTCTGAATAAATTTTTATAGGTAGTAGTACCTATTTGTTAAAATCTGCTTTAGCGAGAAAATCTGTCATTTGTCAATAAAGTATATCATGACACGTTCCTGATACATAATGATGATGATGATGATGACACGTTCGTAACTCCAATTACCTACTCAATTCAGAAACCGGCCTTTAGACTTTAACTAGATTCTAATTTTAACTTCTAATTAAAGTTTTTTATTTAAAAAGTTTCCTTGAGTTTGTCGAATAGTCCATCCTGTATAACTCCTTCCGTCTCTAAATATAATCATAGTCATAGTCTAAATGTAGTATAGTCATAAAACTAATAAATCAACTTGACCACTATAATCACAGAAACAAACTTAAAATAATAACTGGCGACACAACGATAACGTTCCTTATTGATCTATAGGCGATAACCAGGCAGGAAACTCGAATGGAAAGGGTTTTAATATTATATAAGGCAGACGAAGTCGGTGCTCCATCCATTACTTATGAGTGCTCGAGCAACTCGATCGGAACTGTGACATTTATACACCCTGTATATAAATAAAGGCCGATTATGCTTTTTGTTGAACGAAACAAAACAATGCTTTTAAAAAGTTTTTGTTTCTATTTAATGGAGGCCTTTATTCAATTTTGTTTTGAAAGTTTCAGTTTTCGAGTTCATTTCTTACTAATTTAGACGTTAAAGGGTCCTACTATGTATTTATTCCGGTTCACCTGGAATCACAACATTTCACACTTATGGCGGTAAGTCCCCTCATTGAGGCATGGCTGAAAAGACCTCACGGCGTCCTCACCTTCCGCATGACGCAGGTTTTCACCGGACATGGTCAGTACGGGAGGTTCCTGCACCGGATTCGTGCAAAAGAACAGCCCAGGTGTCACCACTGTGTGGATCGCTCGGAGGACACGGCGGAACACACAGTAGAGTAGTAGTAGGTCATGTCCTCGTAAGTCGTAGGGGCGATCGGTGGCAGCGATCTTTCGCGCCGGGTCTTGATACAGGCCATGGTCCGAGGAGGCGTGGCAGGCGGTCGCCTCCTTTTGCGAAGCAATAATTCTAGCAAAGGAATCGGGAGATGTCATTGGATGATTAAAAAAAAATAACATTACACACTAATATTCCATAGGTTTATTTATTTATATCTTAACAAAAAAAAAAAAAACTGTACCGCCTTCCATTCATCAGTGAATGTATCTTGTCCAAGATTGAATTCAAGGAGTGGGTTGAGTGCGATTAACATTCGCGGAATTGGTGACATACGTCACGCAACCATACGGCAACGTGGCACCAGAAATAATATATTATGTGCCGTCGTGTCAGGCGATTAGTAATCGGGAACAAAAATTTTCATGTAAACTAGGCGAGTCGATAATTCCGTATATGATCTTGCAAGCAGTTACAAGCTGATCGAAAACTCGTCTAATCTGAAGCGAAGTAAATGTTCGGTCTGTGTAAATGTTTGTTAAATATTTGTGCACAAACAACTGACTACACGGGTAGATAATGTCTTGGTCCTAGAATAGGACATACTTTTAATGTTTCTATGGGATGCTTTTCTACTTTAACGCAGGCAAAGCTGCTGACAAAAGCTAGCTAGTTAATAAGTCTTTTTATACCCCAACTGTTCCCCTTACGGAGAAACATTTCGATAAGAGTCTGATAGTACCTACCCAATATATTCGAAATTGCAAAACCTCGGTACAATATTGTCCTGGAAAGATTCTGTAGAAATTCTATAACATCGAATGGGATGGCAGCAATCCCGAAGATATACGGTAAACAATGTTTTCGAACGTTTTCTACAAACATTTTCAACATTGTAAGTTTTGCACGCAGACCGCGTTTTATGACCCAGACTTTAATACTTCTAGGTATTGATAATCTTTGGAAATGTTATAAAAATTCAGAGTTAAATTTACTGAGAGTCAACTTGGTACAAACATAAAGCTTTCTTTCTTTCAATCTTTAATATTGTACATAATATACATATACTTTTATACATATATTTATAGGGCTTATTAGAAAAGGTGTTGTTATTATTTAAGTAAAGTCTTAAATAATAATATTCATAAACAGTCAAGTTATTTGCGTTTGTTTATATCCTAAATATCACTCAATTTATGGAAATATTGTTAAGATTTGATTGATTAAATAAATGACGACAAAAATAGAAAAAACTGCGCGTAGTATTTTCTAGTAGCAAATGTTATGAATGATTGATTCTATTATGACAAATCATGGACAATTTTGTGAATTCGATTACAAAAACTGTGATCATTAACGTGTAGATGGAGCCCCATTTTTTTGTACTATTAAAAAAATAGGGATGTAATATGTAGTGTACCAATATCATATAATCATTCACTACGTATTGAATTGAATACGGACATGCAATAACCATGAGTATATGTAAGACGATACGTATCATGTAACGGATTAAACTATTCAATTAATCGTATTGCCTGATCGCTGTATAAACTTAACACGTGGTCCGCAACATCACCAGCAATCCCGTATAGAGACGTACAGCTAGCAACGCGAAGGTCGCTGATTATTTTTGAATTTAAATAATTCATTCTTCTTATTTTTGTTTTTATTCTACTTTTTACTAATTAGTAGACAGCCCCGGAAGGAGTGTAATGTTTTATTATCCCTGACTAGCTTCTGTCAGCGGCTTCGCTCGTGTGAATGTAGGTGTTTCTATACGAACTATTTGACCCCCGTTTCATCTCTTAATTAAGCGAATGTTGGAAAATCCTTTCTTAACGCATAGTACGTCATAATAACTATCTGCGGGACAACTTTTAACGTAATCTATTTAGTGGGTTGAATTATGTGTTAATAAATCAGACAGTCAGTAACGGTTGCCTTTTATGTTAGACTAGCTGTCCCCCGCAGTTTCACCAGCGTCTTTGGTTCCTGCTTCACTCCTATGGGTTGTCGTTTGACGTATAGCCTTGCTCGATAAATGGGCTAACGACCATTGAACTATGTTTTCAATTTAAAACAGAAGTCACTAAGATTAGCGCGTCCAAACAAACAAATAAACAAATTCATTGTAATATTAGTATAGATTACGGTAGAGCGAAAATGAGAATTACGACTTTATTATTTGTGTAAAAGTCTGAATGTTTGTGCATCAAACGCGCCTCAACGCTTGAATGAATGAAACTTTGTACACTTGTAGACTATAACCTGGATTGAGATATAGAGTCGGATTGATTGATATTTTATAACCGTAGTATGTCATGGGATAATTTCCGACACTCTCCTGGACAAAACCGTTGACGTCGCTGACTGTACCACTAAAGCCGACGAGGCGACGACTGTAAAATCGTCAAGATATCGTAACGATATATTAGAAGGTGTATGACAAGCCTAATACCTAGGGATGGGGTAATGCTGCGTGTCACGCTTGCTACAAACTATCGACATCGATAGTGTGCACACGGAGCGAGGCGGGACAGACGCGTGATTAATTATCGAGTCCCTTCGCACGAGCTACTTAATGATAGTTTAATTTATTTGGATGACCCACTTCTGTTATTGGTTATTGAATGGAAATTATGTGGAATTGATGAGGGCTGCTGCTGATGAATTACGATTAATAACAAAAGATATTTTATTTCAGAGTGCCTTTTTTATCAAAATCTCGTGGACGCAGCCCAATACGTTGGTCCAACCAGATCCACACCGCGGTACCGCTCTTAACACTACGGTGTACTGTGCCGTTCACACCACCAGAGATATACACAGATGTAATAATATCGTACGAATCAAAGTGATGAAGCATAGGTCACGACTAGTGTTGCCTGGTCCGTTTGTATAAAAATCGGGACAGATGGTGTAACAAGTCGGGATTTAGGGTTTTATATCGGGACAAATATATAAAAAAATTTATAAAGACTTTTTAGGTACGAAATCATCCAATGACTTCTTCCGCCCGGGGGTGGAACGAGAGGAGGAGTGGCAGGCGGTCGCCGACTTCTGCGAAGCAGTAATGCTCTCAAAGGAGGAGGCTGAACGCATCAGGCAACGGCGTTTTCGCCGCCGCCGCCGCCACCGGGATTCTGATCCCGATTTCCGGCCACCGTAGGCGCGGGCTTGCGGACAGTGAGCAATGGGTAGCTCGCTGTCCGGCCGTCCGGTAACTGTCCGGACCAAGCCCAAGTCGTCGACGGCGCGCACTGTTCCCGTGCGCCTCAAGAACTTGTCAGCAGCAGCAGGGACCCAGCCGGGTCAAAGCCTACTGGGGCCAGGGTTATCCGAAAGGGCGCTCGAGCCCCGGTATGAAGGCTAGAAGGAACGGGGTGGGTCTTTTAGTCAGTAAGAGTCTGACACTATCTCCCGCGATGTCATTGGATGATTTTTTCCCATCATAAAAAAAAGGGGTGGAACGAGAGGGCGTGTCAAACTTGCTGAGTATAACTCAGACTTCTTCAATCGCTCTTTGCGTTTCAGGGTTTTTGATTTATCGAGACATTTAGTGTCCCGATCAGGTGCAAATTGGGAGGCGTCCTCAGACCCCTAAAAATTGGAACATCCCTCGCAAATTGGGACGCCTGGCAACACTAGTCACGACCCTCAGCATTGAGGAGTAAGACGCAAGGAAGAGGATGTAATCAAAATAACAACATTTTCACGTTGGCCGCTGTCTCTGTACAGACCATAACCCAACTTTCCTGTGGCGCTGAATGATCTAAACTTGCCGTGGCATAAAAATGAGGTAAATAACTAATAAAAAAAAACTGTATTTGCCACCGACACATTAAGAAGAAAAAGAAAATTATTGACATCATCCAATTGGTTTTCTTTCAGACTGGTGCACTTCACCATCTACGGTTTCATCACTGCTTACCATTGGTGGGATCGCAGTCAAGCACTAATTTATTTTATATAAAAAAAGATTATTTGTGATCAGCGATATCGAAGTCACTATTTTATCTTCTTTATCTCGAAGTTCACTTCTTACCGATATTAACACTTTCTATTTAGTCATAGTCTCACTTTAGGCCCTACCACGAGCTCTTAACGCTATCTATTTAACGACCTATACTGAACTGTTAAAGGGATGGAGACTCTTTGTTGCTCGCACGCGTGACATTTTAACACGTCTTGGCAAGGCCCCTTATCTAAATCTACATCTTACACTAATGTAACAAAGAGGTAGTTAGTTTTTTATTTGTAGGAGGTAAACTCTGAAAGTACTGGTCCGATAGTTAAATTTTTTTCACCCATAGAAAGTTGCTTTATTCCTGAGTGACATCTATACTAATACAAGAAAGTTTGTTTTTTGTTTGTAGGAGGTAAACTCGTAAAGTACTAGTCCGAAAGCTAAAATATTTTTACCGATTGAAAGCTCCATATTCCTGAGTAACATAGGCTATATTTTATGTATGCGGGCGAAGCCGCGGGCAAAAGCTAGTCCTAGATATCAACCCAATACAACGTGAACATTGTTACAAATTAATGTGTGTTTATAATATCTTGTTCTACTTTAATTACCAGGCTGTTGCCAGCTTCCTATTTACGGCTCAATATCTCCTGAAACACGACGCTACGTTTATTGGATCTCGTACACTCGGATCGGCTTTCACAACATTCAACCTGGCAGCAGATGCGCAACTTCTTGCTCTTATCATAACTTGGAACGTAAAACTTATTAACACAACAACTTGTAGTATTATTATAATATTATTAATCTGTGTAACGAAATATTCCGTTAATTTCTGTATTTATTTACTAAAACTTTATGGGCTAGTAAAAAGAGTATGAAAGTGGACTGTTGTTGAGTGTCTTAAGTATTTTCTAATAGTCGATGTTAGGGTACCTTTTTTTATGGTGGGAAAAAATCATTCAATGACAACCCCCTCTCAGACTCTTACTGACTAAAAGACCCACCCCGTTCCTTCTAGCCTTCATACCGGGGCTCGAGCTCTCTTTCGGATACCCTGGCCCCAGTAGGCTTCGGAAATCGGGATCAGAATCCCGGCGGCGGCGGCGGCGGCGGCGGCGAGAACGCCCCGTTGCCTGATGCGGTCGGCCTCCTCCTTGGCGAGCATTACTGCTTCGCAGAAGTCGGCGACCGCCTGCCACTCCTTCTCGCTCCGGACCATGGCCTCAACCAAGGCCCGGCGCGAGAGGTCTCCGCCGCCGATCGCCCCCACGAGGGCACGGTGATTCACCGCCCAAGCAGGGTACACCTAGACTGTGTGCTCCAACGTGTCCTCCGGGCGTTCCGCACAGTGGCGACACCCGGGCGTCTCTTTCGCCTGAATCCGGAACAGGTAGCTCCCGAACGTGCCATGTCCGGTGAGGACCTGCGTCATGTGGAAGGTAAGGGCGCCGTGAGGTCTTTCCAGCCACGCCTCAAAGAGGGGATTTACCGCCATGATTGTGGCGTGCCCAGCACTGGGTTGCGATAGTCGTTGACGCTATTTCACCATGAGATCCCGCCGGAGCTCTGTCCGCCATGCCGTGACCTGTCGCGGCAGCGGACTTTCACCCCGGCGATGCATCTCCACGCGCATATCGTGCATGTGTGCAAGGACTGTTGCCTCCAGATCCCACGGTGGTAGGCCAGCCAGAAGGCTCGCCGCTTCGCGGGAGACCGTGCAGTATCCCCGCACCATCCTTATTACCATGACCCTCTGGCAGGCGTTCAGCATGGCCGCCGGTCGCGTTTTTAGCGACGGCGGCCACACCGACGCCCCGTAGAGGGCCATGGACCGAACGGTCCCCGCGTAGAGCCTCCGGCAGGAGGCATCTGGACGCTGGAGCCGCTTGAGCGTAGCCCCAGCCCGGTTGAGTTTGGGAGCCAGACGTCGGAAATGCATGTTAGGGTACCTGTTGTTAGGATATTTGTATAAAAGGTATTGAACAAGTTTAAATTGTAATACCAGTCTTCTTGGTTTTGTTAGGTTTGTGATATTTTTACCTAGAGACACTACATATTTTGTTCGTTCATTCTAATCTAAAACTATAGTTTTAGATTTGGAAATTCACATTACATGAAAAAATCTCTGTGTTTAGAAGAACAAAATATGTAGCGATTGCGAAAAAATACACTCAAAACAGTTTCAGGTTCGATATTAATCAAAATTAAAACAACTCTATTAGATTTTTGAAAAATCAATATAATATACTCGTATACCTAGCCAGTAATTGTAATCGGTGATTTTTTTTTTAAATACTGCTATCTGTATTATCATTATTATCATTACCATAAATAGAAAGTCATTATGTATGATACACGGAAAATTACTATATTTTTACAGACTGTGTAGGTAAAAAAGTTTTTTATTTGGTGTGCATGTACCAAAATAATAAAGATGTAAGTATAGATCTCCAGCAGAACAAATTGAAAAAGTTTTCCATTATATTTCGGTAGTACAGAGCTGAGCTTTCAACTTCCTAGCAAGTTAAATATGCCATAAGCTCTAACTCAATAAGAATTCACGTTTCTTGGAGACCAGTCATGATCGACAGAACATTTATTTAAATGAAAGTTCTTAGTTTTTAGTAACAAAATATTTATATAAATTGTTCATGTTTATTTATTTAATAGTACACGTTTAACGTAGAGAACTTCTAAACTTATAAGAAATGGAATCGATTTTGAATGTTCGTGGAGGTTTTTCAACGAAAATAATGATGAAAGTATCTTAACTTATTATTCTTATATTGGAATTGGAAATAAGAAACGAGGAATAGTGATCGTTGGAGGGAATGGAGGGAGCTTTTTGCCCAGCAGTGGGACAATAATGGCTAGTAACAATAATACTATTTATAGTACTTCTACCAGCGGCTTTGCCCAAGTGAAACTAGAAAATTTACCCAAGGAACATATACAGGATAGAGTATTGTATTCTAAAACTTGGACAACACGTGTGCCAAAATCATCATCATTTCATCTAAATCCATTTGTTTGATCGTGAGTAACTAACACAACATACACACACATAATATCTATATATATGGAACTATTCACCTTTATAATATTAGGGTATTGACTAGCTAGCTCACCGTCCGCCCATCCGGTAAGGACCGAGCCTGAATCGCCGAAGGTGCACAGTGTCGTACGCGCTCCTCATAGAGGTGTCAGCGAACCATAGGGGGCTCAGTAAGGCCCGCTAGGATTACGAGGAATTACCGAAAAGGAAACTTATTGTCCTAAAACACAAAAGGTAACTGAAAGACACAAACGTGGTTTTAATCAGTAAAAGTCTGATATGCCCTTTGGTTCCAGCCAAGAATGAGATAAATCTTTGGATAATTTCCCACCTCAAAAAAAAACAAGGGTAATAAGTATTAAGTACCTAATCTTTTACGCTTGGTACAACACGAAAAAAGTTAAGCTACAAAAACCAGTACCATACTTTACCAAAATATAAAAAAAAAAATCTTATTTACGGTATCAATAAAGTTGTCACTTAGGCATCAGGGTGACATAAAATAAAAACGTGACGATAATACTGAATATTTTCCTACGCAACAATAGGTGGGAAAAATCGTCTAAGTTGTTTTTATTTACGATAAATCTTAGTGCCTTTTAACTGTATATAAAAGTGCTATGTGAAAAAGATGGCGGCTGTAGGCACGTACCCACTTATGTTATAGTGTTGTTCACTGTTTATAGTCGTATCGAGAATAAGACCGAGTGCTCGATTGTGCGGTTTTATTAAAGAATTTTCTTGAAGAAAACTAGCAATGCGTGATGGTTTAGTTATTATTCTTTTTGTTGCTGGCCTGCTGCTTTTCCATTTTCAAGTGCTAAGAGGTAATCAAAAGTTTGCTGTTAGTAAAACTTTCCTATATTTTTAAATATATGAAGTTAGTTTTAAATATAAGAAGGCTTTAATAAGACTGGTATCAGATTTCTTTGCTTCTGACTATCCGTAACATAAAATGTCAAAGATCAACAAATAGCAGTCAGGATCAAAGGCTTAATGTACTTTCCGAGGCACGGAAGAAACTCGGTATTTGAAGATGGTCATCCATCCAGAAACCAGTCTCGTCTAGCGTTGATTAATCTACAAAAAGCGGCTGTAATTTTTTAGTCAAGAACTGCTCAAAAACATTATTGTTTGCTGTAACTTTATAAGGAAAGTGGCAATATTTCCATGACATCCCCATCGCCATAAAGCTTATATAGGTGTTGTAAACAAACTATTTGTTATTGATAACGATCGCTACGTAATTAAATTGGGCACAGTGGGCACAGCAGGCGCCGATGAAGGCATAAATTGTTTTGTATCTACGTCGATCTTAATTAATGAACATCTAACTTTGTGTTGTAAATAATACTAAAATGGGGTCGGTGCTTACCTGCCTTATTAATTTAATTAGTACAAGGTTTAACAATCTGCCTAGCCTTTTCCCAAATATATTGGGGTGAGCTTCAAGTCTGACTGGAGTTGGTTACTTCTTGGTCAATGTGCTACATCACCAACCATATCAACGCTTACCAAAAGGTCAGATGGGTGAGATTATGGTCAAAAGTGGGCTCAAATCAATACAAAAAATACTATTAATCCATTGGAAGACCAGCCTCAGACAGCATTTTTCTTTCTGGCAACATTGCTGAAATTAAGTTTTTGGTACGGTTTTTCTACTATATGAGACCTTGTTTGCCAAATTTCAGCTTTAATAGCTTATTTGCGAGTCTTTTGACATTCGCAAGGAAATCAAAAGCCATAAACGGCATAACCTCATTGCGTTGAATTTTGTTTTTTTTACTGTTCCAAGTAGTTAGTAGGTCTGAGTATTTGATATTAATTTTAGTTAAAAATCTCCGCGCGTTTCAAAGAAAAGAGTATTGACAGATAGACAGATGGAAAACGAAGTGATCCTATAATGGGTTCCGTTTTTGATGATGCTAATGTTATAAAGGCGTGCAATCTTTCGGGTGTATGCAGATGTATGTTTATTACACCTACACGTTCAAACTGCTGACTGTATTTTGATGGAATTCGATGCACGGGTAGACTATGTCATGGAATATCACTAGAATATTAGAATAATTTTATATCGTTACGCGGGCGAGCTTTATGTACTTTAAAAATAAGCACTATCAATCTGCTAAGCACGATGATAAATTGCAGGACATGTGCCTAATATTCTTCAAGAGATCTTTAGTTCTGGAGAAAAGTGTATTCTCATAATAAAGGCATGCCTGAGATGCTCTGTAATAACTTATTTGCATAATAGATGCACGAGTAGTTACAGCTGTTACTGCGAGTTATATACTTGTGTTCCTACTAAGGCTTTGTTTTAAAATTATCTTCATTAAATTCTGCATGGAGTCTGCGTAGAAACAATCGTGAGTTTCTGGCGAAGAGAATGTGGAGTACGTGAATAAATTACCTCAGTAACACAGACGGATAATAAGCGAACTCATAACGATTGTTTAAAACCCTAAAAACTGAGAATAGATCTTGTTCTTCATCGTTCTTTCACTGTTGAGGACCGCAATTTCTGTTCCTTTTTTTTGCACGCTAGATACTGGAATCTAAGAGCAGCAGGCTATTGCTCTCTACATAATTATCCATAAGCGCTAGACACTGTAATCCAACAGCAGGCTCCTGCCCATTTCAAAGTTACCCACAAGCAATAAACACTGTAATCTAATAGCGCGCTCCTGCCCCCTACAAAGTTACATATAAAAGCTAGACAATAATCTAAGATTAGGCTCCTGGCCCCTACATAGTTTTTCATAAGCGCTAAAGACACTGTAAACCAAGAGCAGGCTCATGCCCCTTTCAAAGTCACCCTTAAGCTCTAAACACTGATCTAAGAGCATCCTCCAGCCACCTACAAAGTTACTTATAAGCGTTAGACACTGCAATCTAAGAGCAGGGTCCTGACCCCTACATAGTCTTCCATAAGCGCTAAAGACACTGTAAACCAAGAGCAAGCTCCTGCCCCTTTCAAAGTTACCCACAAGCACTAGACACTGATCTAAGAGCATCCTCCAGCCCCCTACAAAGTTACCTATAAGCGCTAGAAACTGCAATCTAAGAGCAGGGTTCTTTTTTTTTCCGATGGGAAAAATCATCCTATGACAACCCCCGCTCCTGGGCGGAGCGGGAAATAGTGTCAGACTCTTACTGACTAAAAAACCCATCCCGTTCCTTCAAGCCTTCATACCGGGGCTCGAGCGCCCTTTCGGATAACCCTGGCCCCAGTAGGCTTCGACCCGGCTGGGCCCCTGCTGTTGCTGACAACTCCTTGAGGCGCGCGGGAACAGCGCGCGCCGTCGATCGGATAGTTACCGGACGGCCGGAAGAGCAGGTTCCTGCCCCTACATAGTTTTCCATAAGCGCTAAAGACACTGTAAACCAAGAGCAGGTTCATGCTCCTTTCAAAGTTACCCACAAGCACTAAACACTGTAACCTAATAGCATGCTCCTGCTCCGTACAAAATTAACTATAAGCGCTAGACACTGTAATCTAAGAGCAGTCTTCTGCCCCTACAAAGTTACCCATAAGACCTGGGCACTGTAACCTTAGAGCAGCTTCTTGCGCCCTACAAAGTTACCCATAAGAGCTAGACACTGTAATCCAAGAACTCACACGCTCTAGACACTGTGATGGAAAAGCAGATTCCTGATCCCTACAAAGTTATTCACAAGTGCTTGACACTGTAATCTAAGCTCATTTTCTCAAAAAACTTCAACAAGAATCTCGTCAGTCTTTTCATACATATTGAAATTTTAATATAACATAAGTAGTCTATCAATGTTGGAGGCTAATATTACTGGGAGAACGGCTCGGGCAATACAATTCGCGTTAGTGTGAAATTTCCCACCCACCGTGGCATATAATAAAGGCGGGGTAAGGACCTAAGCGGGTGCATTTTACGCCAAATAGAATTTTGCCAATACGCTACTTCATAAAAGCATTAAGGACCCTTTGGTCTTGATTTTAGAGTAAGCATTAGGGATGTGATTGCCTTTTAATATTTCGTTTTATTATTTCGGTAAATGGCTAGGGATATGTGAACGGTTAAATACTTTTTTATTTTACTTCAAAATAAAGAGGTTGATGAGCATTTGGTTTTTTTAAAATTGATATAACCCGTGCTTGACTGAAATCCCACTTGGTGATAGTAAGCAGTGATGCAATCGTTGATGGTGAATCGCACAAGTTTATTAAGAGCCTATAGATTCACTCTAGGCTTGAAGACACCTAAATTATAATGGGACGGAAGAGTCTTCCGTCAGATTATAATTTAGGTGTCTTCCGGGAAGACCGCAGCAACGTAAGGGTAGATACTCGCCGTACGTCGGGTAATCCGATGGTAAAAGATGGTAGAAAATGTCCGATAATGTGTCCGATACCAGACACACTGACGAGATTGAAAACCATAACTCCATTACTAAAATTATTGTTTAATATGTTAATTGCAGTCTTTTTTAAAGTCGGTTGTGTTTTGTAAAATAATTTTTATTTAGCAGATAACTTGAGTACCTAAAAAGCTTCTGCGGGGTCTCAATACATAACTAAAAGATTTCCAGAAATCCTTCTTATGTGAAGGTTGTCGGAGCTTAAATATTCACAAGTATGTTAAGAATTTTGAAGCAGCATTAATAAAGTCTATTCTTGATCCTGAAATTCACGAGTGAGATTTACAATTGAAGTACTGGCAATAATATTTATGTACAAGGTATAATACCTACTGTACCTGATGAGAAAATATTTTTCGTGCACATCAGTGGTTAGGTTTTTTTTTAGTGCGTAAAAAATTATCCAAATGACATCCCCCGCCGCATCCAGAGCGGGAGATAGTGTCAGATTCTTCCTGACTAAAAAACCCACCCCGTTCCTTCTTGCCTTTTATACTGGGGCCGAGCCTTCCTTTCAGAAGCAGACCTTTGGTCCCAGTTTCGACCCTGCTGGGCCCCTGCTGTTGCTGACAACTCCTTGAATCAGTGGTCAGGTTAAATTTGCACTACGGTTAAATTAAATTGCTATTTAAATTGCTTTTAACTATATCTTAAAGGTAATCTCGGATTATTTCTAACCTTAAAAAAAATTACAATTACTTACCTTTTATGTATATTTGACTGTACCTAGTCAGGTAGGTGCCATATACTTTTATGACGTAATACATAAACGAAAACACCCGAGGTCATACGACAGTGGTGACAGCGCCATCTGTATGTGTTTTACTAATCATGAACCATCGGGGCACGTGAGCGAGGTTTATCGCACTGACACCATATTCATTTTCTTACCTAGCTGATTATAAATCTTATTGTTAAAGCCGGTTGCAGACCAACCACTAAGCTAGCTATATAAGTTAAACTTATATAGCTGAAGTATTTTTTTAATTAGGTACTGACCGCAAAAGGAGGACTGGAGTCTAGAGGTTTAATTTTTTAAGGCCACCACAGGAAAGTCCAATTAAAAAGATGATTCACAACAAAAGAAGAATATAGTGAGGTTTAAAAACCATTAATTTTTAGTCTTTATCGCTTAGAGTTTGAAAGAAGGTAACACTAATAACGCCTTCAATATCTTATTCAACATTTAAACCTTACATACCTAACAGCAACAGTATTATTTATCTTAAATATTTCATCTCATACAACAAAACTTCAGAGACACAACTCCAGTAAGAAGTGAAAACGATTAAAGAAACAGTCTGTGCCGTGACTCGTGAACAAAGCCGAGAGATTGTTCCAGTGCTCACATGCACACTCCGTTATAAGTTGACTCCTTGTTGTTATGATTGTGCAAACTTCGTTACATCTGCTGCGGTCTTCCCGTTTGATTATAATTTAGGTGGCTACAAGGCTAGAGTAAATTGGCTCTCAATAATCTAGTGCACTTCAACATCAACGATTGCATTATGTTTACCATCAGGTGGGATCGTAGTCAAATACCAGTTCATGCCATTAAAAAAATCTTTGTCTTGATTTCGTCTCGATAATTTCAAATTAAATGTGGTCTGACCTACATTTAGCAACCTGTAATGCAATTTTAAACACCCAGCGTATTCTGGACAGCTAACACTCGTCTAGTCTGATCGACTACTCCTTTCGCCATGATGATCATACATTAGTGCCAGCCCTAACGGCATTTTCGTCAGACAGTTCTGACTCTTAAAATTAATTTTAAAAATATGTTGTCGGATGGGAATTAAATAACATTCAGTTATTTTTTTTTCAGTTGTTATTCGTTAACATAAAAGGCTTCTGATAGTGTGACGAAGTCTGGAATAATATAAATGTTAAATTTAAATATGGCAAAATACTTGTACGTATATATTTTATTTGGAAAATTGACCTGTTTTCCCTTTTGAAAGCAGTGGTGAACAATAACGCAAAAGACTGGTAGACGATAGGATTCGTCTTTTGGTAGAAATGAAGTCTGTGATCCAACAGAACTTGCGACATTATTGACTAGACAAAAAAACGTCACCTTGTTTTCTAGACCAATTTAGGAAGTTAACAATTACGATGGGTACTATAATGCTGTCCGTTTCTCTGATACTAAATCATCATTACTTTTCAAAAAACTCATTTGAATCAGAGATAACGAAGATAGATCTAAAAAGTATCGTGCATTTTAAGTTACTCGGATTTAACGGAGTAACATTAAACGTACAATTCTAATTCTCTAACAATGATAAAGTAGTAATTTGTTGAAGAACATCCATTCTTGCTGTTCTCATTCCTCCTGGGTAATCATATTCCGCAAGTCGGAACTAAATAACTAACAACAGTTCGTTCATAAAGTGAAACTCTACAAAATTGTAAACAACAACTAAAAATTCAACATACTCTGTTATTTTTGTGATGATTGATATGACTTGCATTAAAATATTATTTTATTCTCGAATAGTGAAGCAGAAGAAATAAATAGCTGCATCTAGTTGAATTGGAATATATCCGCAGGAGAACCAAAGTTACCAACATAGTAATCTTGGTAACTTTGGTTCTCCTGCGGATATACTTAAGTGACAGTGGGCGGGGCACATCGCACCTAGAACAGATTTTCGATGGGATCGAAAGGTTCTGGAGTGGCGACTGTGTGTGTGTGTGTACTGGAAGACGTAGAATTGGTCGGTTAACGATCCACTTTGTAGCGGTCGGGGTCGAATCCGATGGATGTAAGACGCACAAGATCGGTCTTTGTCGCGATACTTGGGGGAGGCCTATGCCCAAAAGTAAATGTCTTTTGGCTGATGATAATGATCTGATGGAACGACGTCTAACCATTATGTTAGACGTCGTTTCATGACTTAGTTTCATTATAAAACACAATTACCTATAAGCATTATACTTTTTTTAAGAAGTCATCAAATCACTTCTCCCGTTCTAAGTGGATTGAGATGGAATGTCAGACTTTTACTGACTAAACTAACTATACTAGGTAACTTTTTCGATCAACTCGCAGCCCTGGCAGACCTATTACTACTATGTTCATCACTATAACCAGCAGCACGTTCACAAATTGCAACTCAACAAAATAATAGCGAATAAAACAACCTCAAAATAAAACCTTGTTCAGCTGCAGTAGCTGTGAGGTTATCGATAAAAGAAACCTTAGAATTTTCAATATTCGATTCTTCAATAAGTCGGTCCTCAGTGATCGAACAATGGGGAGTCTGAACCCACTCTTAGCGTTGCATAGAAAAGTATTGCAATACTAGTGCAAAGTGCGTTCGCGCTATTATCGAACAATTGGAATAATTGAAACTGTTCTAAACAGATATTGGAAGTTGCACGTAAAGGATGCTTAGGATAGAGAACACAATTAAATTATTCAAGTGTTTTGTTAACTTTCTCGGGATTTGTTAAATGAAATGTAAGTATTGTCTGCATTGCCCCGTGAACAAATAATCATTGAGTTGGCTGCCGCAGCGCATGGTCCCTTCTATCAGGTAAATACTGCATCAGCTGCTTACGCCACCTTGACTTTGAAACTATTGTCTGACACAAACCTGAAGTTTTTATAACAATGACCGATCATAATTCATTAAACATTTTATTTGTCTTACCTTATTATATAGGGTGACTGGCAATTAGTGTAAGATACTTAAACACGTGATTGTGCTCATGATAACAAACAATTTTTATTATAATAATATAATAATAAATCATTTATTTTCAGGCATCTTGGCCCATAGACACATACCTTACAGACTAACATAAATATAAAGTAAATACAGTTTATTGTTAGTAAATAAGACTTATGACTAAGTTAGTAGCACTTCCACTGCACTAATTCACTTTGTGCTGTTCTGTGGCACCTGTCCGCGGAAGCGACGGAACACCACGCCCTGCGGCCAAAAGTCTTCCTTCAACACGAGGGGCAGAAAACTGTTCGGGACTCGCACCACGAACGCCTTGAAATTGACGTTACGGGAGCTAAGCCGAAATCACATCACGTGTTTAAGTATCGTACACTAATTACCAGTCACCCTATAGATCTAACACAAAGTATTTTGGTAAAGTTCATCTCAAAATATACGAAAACGATTCACCGAATCCGTATAAATGGAAATGAGCAGTCCGTTTACAATCAACATAAACAGAGCAAACTTAATCAACAATCTTATTGTTAAATACAAACAACAGCCGTCGAACTTCTAACTAAACTCCAAGGAAAGGACTTTAAAAAGTTAATAAGGCGCGCCTGAAGTCTTGAACTATCAAAGAATAAAATGGTTTTGTACATCTGGTCTCCGATATTGAGGACGGACTATTACCGTTCTTTTCACAGTCGAATCGAACACGACCACCTTCTTGCTCTATCTAACGTTTAAAGAAAGAAAGAGAGGTGGCTGTTGAAAATGATGTTATCTAAAGGTGTATTGGACAGTTCTGTTGCACTATCAGTCGTGGGCTGTGACTCAAAAGACAATCCAATTACAGCGAGATATAGCGGCGGCCGACTCTAATAAGATTGCCATCGTAGGTCGGCCAGATAGAAATGTGCACGGACAAAGGTCAGTTTCGATTTCAATCTATTATTTTTTTAATTGATAGCCCATTTGGTGTATTTTTAAGAGGAGTAACTAAATATACAACCGTTACTTCTTTCTATACTAAGAACTTGGTTTTCGCGTGTAGCATTTCATCATCATACGAGTATCAGCCACTCACACAAACACATCTGGACCTCCTTCCCTTCCTGTTATGCCCCTCAGTTCTGAGTATTCCTCATCCAGGTGATTCCCGTATTAAATACAAAACAATTATCTACTTCGTTATTAATAACCCGTGTTATTCATAAACGCTTATTAACTTGTAACATAAACCCATTTAAGTTTTAAACGGTTTGTAGACGTTTATAGAATTTGTCTACCCCTTTTACCCATGGGTGTCATAAAATTACCCAAGTACTGTAGGGGTAGCTATTGGCAGCAACATAATGCAGTTACCGATTCTTGTCTAAATACAAGAAATTATAAAAACTCATTATTTGTATTTATATTTGTTTGTTTAGAACAAATCTTGCAAATGGAAGAAGTCATCATCATAATTATTTAAGCCGAAAGGCGTCCACTGTTGAACATAGGCTAAGGCCTCCCCCAAGCTTCGCCACAACGACCGGTCCTGTGCGTCTCGCACCAATCGGATTCCCGCGACCCTCACGCGGTCATCGGTCCACCTTGTGGGAGGCCTCCCAACGCTGCTTCTTCCGGTACGCGGTCGCCACTCCAGAACCTTTCGTCATCATCCACCATCTATTCTGCGTGCAATGTGCCCTGCCCATTGCCATTTCTTTGAGCTATGTTGGTAATGGAAGAAGTAAGCTACGAATATCTCTACCTATGTTTAACAAGTAAAGATTCTAACTGTACCAATACAGTCTAAAATCATTTGGTGAGCAATATTTGTATGCCCAGCAAGGCAGCACTTAATGAATCGATATTTTGTAATTAACATCATGTAGGTACCACATTATATCTATGTGTAACAAATAAATACTTTTGACTAAAACTTGCCATAGACACAGTCAGGGTGACCAACCGATTGAGCTGATTGGTGTATTTTTGTAACTTGAAAGACACTACCATTCAGCTGGTCTGATGTTAGAGCCAGATAGTGGCCCTAGTAACAACTGAGCACAAAAAGATAATCCCAGCGTGTTTGAGCTCCTTGGAATGGAAAAAATTGTTTTCATCGAAAACTTATTTTTCTAATTCTTAGGTTCCTTCGGTGTTGAAAGATCACGAACACTTTTTCTTCTGAGTGCTAAGGTGCCATAAAAATGATTTTTAATTCTATACAAGCATTGTGTGTGTATGTGAATCTACACACATATCTAAAGTCAATCCCTTTTTTACAGCACTGTTCGAAAGAGTTATCTTACCGCAGTCCTGAAACGCTAAGGGCAACCGAAGGGACACGGGTGGGTTTTAGTGAGTAAAAACCTGACACTCTCTCTCGCTGCAGCCAGAGAGTAAGAAGATATTTGACGAATTCTACTCAAAAAAATGCTAATCCGCTAGCCCTTAGCCCTGCGCTTAGCCCTGAGGTCAGTATTCGACTTTAAAATACTAAAATGTACAACACAGATGTACATACAAATCTTATTTTCTTTGTTACTAGTAGTTCCGTTCTACTTGTACGTAATAGAAGAAAGTTAGCGTTTGGTTTGAAGTTAGTAGAACTAACACTTCGCCTTTAAAAGTTCAAACAAGCACCGCGGTTTATAGTTTATAGACTAGCTGTTTACCAACCCAGCCTAGTTTACTTACAGCTAACGATAGATTTCAACAGGTACTATAGGCACCATGAAAGGTTATTTTCAAACGTCTATTTTAGTTCGAATCTAAACAACTCCGGTAATGTGAAAACATAAATCACCTAAATTGAATCAACGGAACTCACGTTGACATTTGACATCTGTCTTATGTCAGGAGAATGTTTCACGATATTGTTGGAATATTTCTAGCCGAGCTATGTTTAGATTTAACGTATCTTCACGCCTGCAATCCATTTGGTACATGATTATTTATTTATTTATTTGAACTTCATGCAACACAAATGTACAAAGGCGGACTTAATGTCCTAGGCATTCTCTACCAGTCAACCAAGGGCGGTGAAGAGAAAATATGGCAGGTGCATAAAAAAAGAGAGAAAAAAGAAGATTATTAAGAAAAATAAGGGTACAAATGTATATATATATATATAAATAAAATGGACATACATACATATTTAATAATTATAATATATACCTACATAATATATACTTAGATTAGACCGATGTGTAGCTCGAGTATCTAGAGACTCTCATTTTGGATGTTCCACGACAGGGATTTTTCGAAAGCAAAGGGTAACTAAGGGAACACAATATATGTGGATTTTTGCCAGTAAAAGTAAGATACATCCTCTAATTCGAGCCAGAAAATTAATTGATGATTTAAAAACAAAGTCTCAAGTGCAAAGCTCGCCCAGTTTCTATTACAAATCTTTGTACCGGGTAAACTGATGAAAATCTCAATAACATGTTGCTCATCTTTTCAATCGAGTCCTGGACATCAAGCTTACTTATAGGTGGTCACTCCCACTCACTCCACCAAGAACCGGAGGAGTCATTTAATGATTTCCTATTAAAAAAACAGAGGACCTCAAAAGCTTAGCACAAGTGTTAAGGTAGAAATACACTGCGCACATGTGTGACACACCGATCTGGGCGCGTCGGTCTCCATACATTTTCTATGGAAACTAGTAGAGTGACACTTGATCCATGTTATACGTGTGCGTCGATCTAATGTAGATTTTTGTATTCTAGATTTTTTAGTGTCTACTTGACAAACAAGGCAGTTTTATTTCCTAATTGTAGAATACAATACGTCTAGTGTTGAAACTGAAATACTGAAAGCGGACTTAGGATTGTAGCACATAAGTAGGGTACTAAAATCTTAAATCTCTCGTATATTAAGACGCGAGGGAAATCCTGGGTAGCGGTCAGCTTTACACTGGGCACTTACTCAGCGCAAAGTTTGTACCTGCCTATTTTGGTAGTTACATATATGCACATTAAAGTTCGGTAACGGATGCATCAGCTTTTGGCGCTGTGCAACGGGCAGCAGGTTTGTTCGAAAGAGTCGCCGTGGCGCTGGAACGCAAGGGACAACTGTAGGAATACAGGTAGGGTTTAGTTAGTAAAAGTCTAGGCTCATATCACGCCGAGATGGCAGCGGCCGCCAGCGAAGCGGCGAGCAGTTTCAGTGTCATTTAATTTTAAACTTTATTTCCATTTTTATAATAGTATCGCTTGAGCGAAAACATCGTGAGGAAACAGGCAGGTCCTAGAACCAAAAATTCGAAGACATGTGACATTCACCAACACGCCCTGTGCCCGCGTGGTGAATTAATATATAACTTGAAAAACTCAAGTATGGGAGTCCGTTGGATGCAATTATCACAAAACTGGTTGACGTTCGCAATTCAAAGCTGAATTTTCTGAATTCTGGTTATCAAAAAACCCTCTAAAGGTCCTGAAAAATGAAAACATGAACTTATTCATAGCTATGTAATAAGGTTTGCAATCAAGGAAAATTGTTACAACTTTATATAGCTTCGTACTCTTTGTAGGTAACGCAAAAATATTTCTCTACTGACTTTGTTTTTCAATTTGGGCAGGCACAAATTGAAATTAGATTTTCAGTCGTAACGTTAGAGTTTTCTCATATTATAACTTAAAAAATAATGTATAATCAAATAAGATAAATAAATTATAATTTGCAGTGTTTTTGGAATCTTAGACCGCGCCTAAAATATCACATCAATTAAATTAATATTGTAAAGGCGAAGGCTTGTTAGTGTGTTTCTACAACATTAGTTTATTATATGCGAAACCCAAAACACGTGTCTAATATTATTATGTAAAGAATCTATGTACATTTTAAAACTGTACGATGATAAATCACAAAGTTACATGATTGTTATTTTACCTGGTTATCCGCAAAAATACATGGTTACCGGGCCATCCTGACGACGGGGTTGTTTCTTTTTTAAATATTTTTGGGATAAAATATAACATGGTGTAAAAATTATTGGAATCGATTCGGTTACTGATTTTGATCAAATTATTTTTAGATTTCGTATATATTAAAAATAATGTTGATGTTCTTCACGCTCGCATGTCTGAAGAAATTTCGAACTTGGCACACGGGTAGAGCATATCCTAGGATCGCATATAGGATACTTTTTATCTCGGGATTGCGTATGTTCCAGTAAGACAATTTTATTTTTTCAGGTGGACGAAGCCGCTGACAGCAGCTAGTATAGATTTAATTTCATTAATTTAACGTAATGTTTTTTTTTCAGATTGAAGATACACCCAATTAGCCTTGTTTTTAATTAGTGTTACTATGAGCCAAAACAAAAATTATATTTATCTTTTTTTATAAAACAAAAGTATTCTTGGAGGTTTCAGTTAATTAAAACAAGGCTTTGACTTGGCGTCTAAAATAACACAGATTTGATAAAAGTTGTTATTAAATAAGAATATTTTTAACTACTTTCAATAAAAGGAGGAGGTTCACATTTTAGCTGTTTTTTAAATACGAAGAAATGAAAAAACAGATACACGGACTTCCCAAATTAAAGTTACATTTATTTATTTTTATTTTTATTTTCGCTTTTTAATGATTTTAATATTGAAAGCCGTTGTATTTTTTTTTGTTAAAAGTTATATTGTAAGTTTTGGGTAGGTAATTTTTTATTTTAGTATGGTACAGTACTGTGTCCTGCACCAGATAAAGTTTATTACAGTGAAAATAATCCAAATCAATATTAATAATATAAATGTGAAAGTAACTATTCTGCTTTCACGGGTGTATAGAACCGATTTTGATGAAATTCAGTACGAAGTAAACTTGAACCCCAAGGGCATAGACTACTTTTTATCTACAACTTTCGACTTCACGTTTGCTATAACCAACATTCACGCGAACGAAGTCTTAGGGAAACGATAGTCCTTATATTATAAAGAGATAAAGTTTCCTTTTTTTTGTAGGTTAATCTCTGAAAGTACTGAATTTTTTCCACCGATAGAAAGTTGCTTATTCCTGAGTGACATAGGCTATATTTCATGTACGCGGGCAAAAGCTATTATTTAATAAGCGTCACGTGGTAGCTATAGCAGTTCTGCCCCGTGTCACATCGGACAATACTGTCCGGAGATCAACAGATGTAGGTAAACCGGATCGAGAGGTCTATCTACATCTGTTCGGAGACCAAACTCCTGACTTTGCGCTTTTATTGTTTTGTTTATCAAACTCTATATAAAACTCTCTTTGCGCTTTTGTATTATTTCTCTATACAAAACTCTATTGTTTTGTGTCTCTATGCAAAACCTTCGTTGGACTCGAGGACATTTACCATTTTTTTTTTTAATTATTTTGTTCTGTTATTTCAAATTCCTGTACTTGTATTAATAGAAACTTTGTATTAATTATCTTGAGATCGTTCTTGCAGACCCAGCTCCAGGGTTTGAAGCCGAAATACAGGCACCTAGCCTAGTTCTGCAGTAGATGCAAAACTAAGCACAATTGTAACTGTCTTGTGTTAATTTAAATTGTTTATAGACAAATTGTTTTATTACTTACTCTATAATTACTTTCCACAATGCAAATTTTGATCTAAATATTAGGTACAATGAGGAATGTTGTTTTAATTTATTTGCATAATTATAGACATTTATTGTAATTGTTTATTCACATTTATAAGCGTTGCCCTACAGTAGACATTATTTCTGTATCGTGGATACGTTCATAAACATGTAGTCACACACATAAGGCACTCAGATACGGAACAACCATCTGTAGGCCATGGAAGTACTTGTTTTGCATAAGAATGGAACACGAACCCGCGATACGCTGCGTGGCTGCCAATTGCTCAACTGCTGTTAAAATTAACTAGTATCTATTGTAATCAAATACATTATTACACGCTCCTGACAACTCCAATAACACACTACAACTGTTACAAAAAGCCACCGTACATAATTCAATTTCAAAATTATTCGCTTCACAATTTCGGTACTCTTAATAACACAAGCTTAAGAATAACCTAATTAATAATGTAGTGTAACCCGTATTCGCTAAGCGTTACGAATTAGCATACAAAGGTATATCATGGCACATGACGGCAGTCTCATTTAGCGGATCTCTGAAATGGAAATATAGCGGGGAGTGTCGGCGCGGGGAGCCAACAAACGGTGACTGGCGCGAGGGAACAGTTTCATTTCCTTTCGCACATATTCACGAGGCGACGAACAATATCTCAGTAACAATGGCTTCGTAATTTGGACGAGATGGCGCCCACGGGACAATACGTCAAGTGACTCATTATTGCGGAGAAAAGCTTCGGGCAGAAATCATTCTTCTCGCGCGCACAATGTGTGATGCGTACGTGTGAATACGTCGCAAACCTCACCTTAACACGGGAAAATACACAACACACAATAACCAACCTTATGTAGCTGCTTTTAAGGACTATCGAGATATAATAAGGCACTTCTTGAGCGTAAGTTCGCTTTTATTCAGTATTGAGAGGCAGTGGCCGCGCGCTTCCTCGCTAACCATTAGAAGCGAGTCGTGAGTCGTGACCCATTCGAGAGCACTGCTGTTCTCGCCATTATAGTGAAATATGCAATTATATTGTCTGCCTTTTTGTGGTGACAATGGAAATACCTACATTATTTTTACATCGTAAATTATTGTTATACCAACACAATCTATGTCTTATACAGACACGTATAATACAATAAAATACCTACTAGCAAACTTAACTTAAATTTTAAGGAAGTTATTTCTATTAGTCGGACAGTCAGTGACTTGTAAAACTATTTAAAGATCCTACACGTACAAAAATAAAGTCATCCGTCAGTATATTCGTCTTCAACGTGTACCATTTACGTCGTTCCCTCTCTTCGTAACTTATCTGATCATTGTATTGTTCGAATACCACGTGCACTAACATTTATGTAAGTAGAATACTATGAAACATGTACGTAGGAGTAACAGCTGCAAAAGTTCGGGTGTTATTTTAGACGTATGTGAGTAGTACAGGTCGTGCATATTGTCTCCCTGGGACAATACGACTCACGGCAGGTAATCTGTGCGAGGGCAAACACACGTCGTTTGTAATTAGCCATCTCACGTCGCCGCGACAAAAGGCAGGCGGGCCCGAAGCCATGGCCTTTGACTCGTGTTCCGGTAGGCGCGCTTCGTAAGCCATGCGTATAGAATGCTGCTACGTCGCTACGACACTACGCCGTAGCCGCTACGAGCCTACGACGTAGCCGCTACGAGCCTACGACGTAGCAATTCATTACAGACTCGGAGATTAAAATATAGCTGACAGAGATTTTAATATGAAATACTTTTGAAGTTATATTCAGTGTTTTCAAGGAAAATTTAACTTATTACCTTTCAACTCAAAGGCTTACTAGAGCATTTATTCAGAATAGAAAACAATTTCATGTAACATCAAAGTTTTTTGAAAAAGAGTTACAGTTTCATATTACGAGACGCTTAATACGAGTTTTGAGTTTTCGTAGCGTAAGTTTATTAACGTTAATATCCATGTTGCTGTAAACATGAATGCTTAAATATTAAATTTGATATTTAAATTACCTAGAAACTTATGACAAAAATATACTACTCTGTGCTGTTACGGGTTGAAGTCAAAGAGATTAATTTATATTTGAAATCTACATATTATTAAATATTTGTTCCCTTTACCTAAACGAACATAACATCTTAGTGTTTGTATATATGTATTTGATACGTGTGGAGGTTTCGGGTTACATTGGCTAGATATCTTCGAGTTTCTGATGGCTCTTTGAATATCTTGTTACATCATACCTTTGTACAAGCCAAATCCACATACGATTGCGAATACACACATATGCATAAGAGATATAGAGAATTTGTAGATTCGTCGAATTGATGAAAAGGTTATTCAACTAATTAGACAGATGGATAAAGGAAAACTAATGAAATGCGGCTCTGTATACACGGTTATTGAGGTGTCTTGCGATGTTAAGCTATCTTTTGTAAACCCATCATCCCAACTACACCTTCACGACAGTAATCCCTGAAAGATTAAGCAGATATATAATTGGCGTCTCAATCCCCGGCCCGCTGATGACGGTACATCCCCAGAGAACACATCCTCATTTACCAGCATAATTCTGACTCGGAGACTGGTACTGATTGCCAATACCAAAACCCAATTAAACTTTGTCAGTACTGGGATTCGAAGTCCGACCTCAAAATATTCAATGCGCGTATTGTGGAAATAGCCCATGGCCATAGGCTTCTATAGTGTACAGTCAATGAAAGAGATAGGTATGCAACTAGCTAGACTATTAATTAAATTATTTTGAGCGGCTTTTGAGTGGTTAAATCTGGTATTGCCTATTAAAACTCCTGAAGTCAAAATAATATTATTAATTAAGAATTAGTAGATACACACAGTAGACACTGTGAATTTTAAAATCACTGATTATAATGGAAAATTTTATTTATTACCAAAATAAATAATTCAAAGCTTGCCTCATTGGTCTCGTGATTAGGGAGAGAGCGTAGGGTCCTGGGTTCGATAACCAGCCTGCCTAGCCAAGTTACAATCGAATTCCGTTCTCTAATCGGTAACGCCTCGGTGACAGCAATTGTAGAAAACGATAAGTTAAAGCCATGTTGACGCGCCCGAGTCGGCCGCTCGTTCTACAATGTAGCGTTTGTATAACAAAGGATGTAGCGTTAAATATTGTAGAAACGATATTGAACGATGTGAACTTGGCTATGAATTGTCTATTCGTTTGTTCTGACCACGCTACTTTACGTTGAGATGACGTCATTCCCAAACGTTTCATCACTTTTCGACAGCGTTAACGATTGCAGAATAACAACTTGGCTTAGTGTGCAGGTCGGTCAAATGCCAGTACAAGTGAAGAACCAGAGTTTTAAAGTTGGTGGTAAGACACCCCCATGCCTGGGATAGCATGTAAAGCCGTTGGTTCTGTACCTGTTTTGTTCCTGGACTCGGACAATGAAAGTAAATAAACAAAGAGTACACCCTTGTTTGCGCACACGTTTGTATGTAGTAATCGATAGACTGCAAAGCTTCTAGAATAATATGAACCGGGCATAAGAATCGCAAAGACTATTTCGCACCTGTAAACAAATCTCTTTTATTGACTTTACCAGAGCCAGAAAATCATGCACAACGCAGATAACGGATCGTTTGTGAACATATTCCAAAAACGAATGGTTGGACTTTATCAGTCACTAGTGCTTTTTTTCCGATGTACCGCGAAGTTTTTGCTTGTTAACGATTCCTAGTTGCGCGTCAGTCACGTCTGCCTCGATACGTGCCCCTATGCTGTGATATCAATTTTGGGGTAATTTATTTTCTATAGTGTGGTTTACGGAAAAGTAAGGCTGACATCAGACGGACTGCATTGCAGCGGCGCGGTCGATATAATTAACTGCATGCAGTTGTACGTTCGACTTCGTGCTTTCATGATATCAACTGCACGCGGTCGGCTGCAGAGCAGTCGAGTGAAGTCAATATCAACTGCATGCAGTTGATAGTTTATGCCTATGTATAGATATAGATATATAAAATATATCTTAGTAATAATGTGTTAAATAATAATTACAATAGATATTTGAAAGATAACGTTTAAATTCAAACTAAAAACCAACGTTCAAGCGGTAACAAGCAAGTGACTCATGGTTGTTTGTTACTGCTTATAAAAGCCGCTGCGCCGACCGTCCTGAGTGATTCTCGGTTCAGACGTCGGACGGTGCGGAGCTCTCTCTACAAAAATAAGTTACACAGTTTGTGTACAACTGTGGAAATTGTGAGTTAAAAGATAAGTATAATTATTATTTTATTAAATTAATTGTTGTTGCGATGTTATTATGGTTGTAAAATATCTAAAGACTTTGTCTACTAAAATGTAAGAAGTTGTGTGTTGTGCGACAACCTGAGATTTGTAGAAGGTGGAAGGATATTTGATGTTTAAGTGTCAACCCAAAGGTTTGACACTTGAGCGTCAGGACTTTCCTATAAATAAGATTGGTTTCTATTAAAGTCCTCTTACTTGCTGTTCAGCTCTAGATAAATGATAAATGATAAATGATCTTTATTTTGCAAGTAGGTTTTATAAAAACACTTTTACACGTCAATGGTTTTTTTTCGTCAATTAATGCTAGATGAGGCCGGTGTTTCCTAGCTGACTACCCTGAGAAGAAACACCGAAACAAACTCAGGGGTCAAAGTCTCTTTTAAAGTCCATACAGCAAAACATGTAATGGTCAAATCATATGAGAACCATGCAGATTGAGCCTGAGATGGTCTTTTGAAGAAAGAACCACACAGTTCTAAGGACCTGTCCAGTCAGTGCAAGCATTTGTCAATATGCGTGTAGCTCAACTCAGGACTACTAAGGAGCTCAACGACTTGACGAACAATGCCAAAGAAAGGACATTTGGGTAGGCCACATCAAATACTCAAAACTGCCAGACATCATGTGAAAATAAAAGAAAAGGAAAGAGTAATCCACATAGTTCTCACATTCACAATAATATAATTTACAAAAGTGTAAATATTACAAATTGTAAAAAAAGTAAGTATATAAAAAAAAATCAGTCAAATAGTAAAAATAAATGTCATAATTGTTAAAAAAATAATAATATATAATATATATACAATATCATAATTGTAAAACAACAACAATCGTCAATAAAAAAAAAGGCAGTTAAAACAAAAAAACATTCAAATGATAATAATTATAGTGAGTAGGTACTGGAGCAGGTCAATCCCAAGCCGTTTTATCCTCGAGATACTCTTTTACAGTATAAAAAGCCTTTTGGCAAAGTTTTCGCTTTACAAATATTTTGAATTTATAGACCTAGACCTTTACGGACTACCTAAGTTCACGTAAGTTATTTAATATAATAGCTTAATATTATTGCTAATGTTGTTTTGATTCTGTGTATTTGTTATACTGTGACTTATGTTTCTAATTATGTTATTGTGATGATAAAATGCTTCCGAGGTGTTTCTTGGCCGTTCTTCACCTCGAAGACCTAGATTCCGAACGAGCCAGTAGTTTATTCGATTAACTGACAAGCCAATTGAAATAAATACTTAGTCTTGTCTTTCTGTGCTTTTCTTCATAAAACCCTTTCCTTACACACCAGTCATAGGAACTTTGATACACAGTAAATAACCGTTACCCATCTTGACATTTTGTTATGATATATAGGTAGTTATATATCAATATATAGTACCTTCCTAACATCAGAAGTGGGATAGGCCTCTGGCTTACACAACTGATTTTTAATGCCTTTTGTCTTGTTATTTTCATGAACTATAACCGTCGAGTCTACTACCATCAAGAAGATGACGCCACGATGTCACCATGCCGTCCCGGAAAACGGAGCTGCAAATGAGCTGTGGATCTTCAATCAAGCTACTGCATCTGCATTGGTAAAATATAGCAAGTACCTTCAGTAGCTAAAAGATAAGATAAGATCATTTATTTGTATAAACATGTGTATGTTAAGATGGTGATAAAGTGAATACAGTTCAACATGTTTTGCCGTAAATCGGCGTACAAAATTAATTAAAAAAAAAGCAAAAAAAAAAAAAAACAATTCCTTAAAAAAACATTCAAAATTCAGTCAATTCAATAATAGTCCACATAATTTAGTCAAAATTCCATCAATAAAAATTAGTCAATACAGTAAATAGAATAATAAAATTGAAAGTAAAATTAAAATATTAAATAGTCATGGCTCAAAATTTTTCGTTTAAAAACTCCGCAACATTATAATAAGCCTTACTGAGTAGCAATTTTTTTTTATTTAAGAGGGGAAACAAATGCGGATTAGATTTTACAAATACCGATATCTCTAATATGTAAAGTGACGGAAGTGTTAGAATTCTGTGCTAAAGTCTGTAAGACCTTCGTTAGCATTGCTTTTTGTTTTTAAAGATAATGTTGAGTATCTTATATGTTGTAAAGGGTTTTTATAGATAAACGTAAAATTGGTCCCAATACAAAGCATTAAGAAAAATCCCGATTCTTTTACCAGTGACATAAAAGGCTACATGATTTTGTAATCATAAGTATAAAGTTGTATAAAAAGATTATGCATATTAATATAAAAATGGGGGTAGTCTTCGGACTACGTCGATATTAGTTACATCTAGGATGGCTATTTGAAACAAAACTAAACACTTTGCTAAAGATGTCTCACCGTAGGTATTGGGTTTAGGTAATATTTCAATAAAGTCGAATAGATTTCTATAAACGCAATTTTATTCTTGTTCACAAAGAAAAAAAAAATATTATCAGGAACATGACGGTGTACATGATTTGTACAGTCATAAGTAGAAACTTGTGCATAAATGTATATTCGTATAAAGAAGTGGGTAATCCGTATCTATATTTGAAACCAAATAATAACTTTCCTAAAGTGGTCTCATCGTAATGAGTATTTACATTCGTTTCTCTTAAGCTAAGGGTATTTCATGAATGAAAAGTTCACTAAAATGTTTATTTGATTTAAAATGGTCATACACATTTTTACAAAAAGTGTACCTGACTCATAATGTAAACAGTGGTTACCCATATTTTTGCAAGTTTATTAACGTAATACCGTCAATAGTTTAATTAGGTAGCGTAGGGTAGTTGTCAGTTAGGTAGCGTAGGGTAGTTGTTAGTTGGATAGCGTAGGGTAGTTGTCAGTTAGGAAGCGAAAGGCAGTTGTTAGTTGGGTGGCGTAGAGTAATTGGTTAGGTAGGAAATCATATTTATATTTTATTGGACTACCATAATATTCATTAGAAATATTTATACTTCAAAACAATGTTTGCCGAATCGGCTGGTTTTCTGTAATATTCTCACGTTTAGAAGAAGCTAGTCTTTGGGCTATGGTTTCTTGGCGTGTCTTGTTTGATAAAATTTTAAAGGGAATAAAATTAGTGTGCTGGTAGTTCAAAGTTACTCGTTTTAAATAAAATTAAAAGTTGATGTGGAACAATAAAATAAACAATCTATTTCAAAGTTTCGTGATCATAGATTTTGATATGTCGGAAAACAAATTGAGGTCAGTGAGTCGTCTTAGGGGCGTGAAAACTATTTTACTAAGATATCTTTTAAGAATTGCAAAAGTAACTAATGATAGTTAAGTGTAAATTTTATTTACCCTCAGTTTTAGTCACAAGCTGTGATGGTAACTGATAATATCAAATAAAATTTAATGTTGTGGTCTGAAGTAAATAACTGATATAGTAGGTATAAACAGAAATTCAACGTTAAGAGCAATTTGCAATAATATTGTCAGGTTGACCGAGCGATGTATTGTGTTGATTATGTTGCTAAAACGGGTTAGTGTGTTGAATAAACTGTGGAATAGCATTGAATTATTTATTTCCCGGTTATTTTGAAAAGTCAATAATGCCGACTAAAACGATCATTCTGTTCTATTAAAGTAAAATAGAAAAATACAATTCAAAATTATGCTCTGTAATTTAGTGTTGATTAATCTAATCTTACCGTAACTAGGTGTATAGAATCAACATAGCTGTTACAATGATTTAGTTATTGATTATTAGCTGCTAGGCCTTCTATTTGGCGCTAATGTGTCTCACCAGCAGCAGGTGAATGTGCTTAGCGTGACTAGATATTTGGCTCAAGTATTAGCTGCTAGGCCTTTTATTTGGCGCCAATAGGTCTCACCGGCAGCAGGTGAATGTAATTGGCGTGACTAGGTATTTGGCTCAAGTAGGTATTGTCTGGAATGCTTTTGTGTCAGCTGTGTCGGTTATCTGCAAATGTTTAGGTCACAAATTAATGACAAAATATTGTAATTACATATGTACTAATTTGTGATTGAGGTGTATAACCTTAAATGTGAAACTACTTCTACCTTGTCATTGCCATATTTTAAAGTCAATTCAAGGTTCAATCTTATTGATTTGAATTGGAAATTATTTATCAACTGTACAATGTTTTGGTTTAAATTAAGGCTTTTATAAAAACATAAGTTGCCAACATAAAATATTATTGGAAACATATACATGATACAAAAAATAAATACCCTGATTAACTTTCTAACTGTCAATGTTAGAACCAATGTCATATTGGGAATGAGTAAAAAATATTTGAGTACCGCTGGTCGGCCTACTATTTGGTGTCAATTATCTCACAAGCAGCGGGTGAATGTGATTGACATGACTATGTAGTTGGCATTACTCAATAACCGCTGGTCGGCCTACTATTTGGTGTCGATTATCCCACGAGCAGCGGGTGGATGTGATCGACATGTCTATGTAGTTGGCAAGAATACTCTGTTACCTATTTCAAGAGGACCATCGTGTCCATACAATTGGTTGACTCGAAATTTATAAAATATGAATTAAAAAAAAAAAAACACGGTCTTATGAAGTGTTTTAAATACTTTCTTTTCGTTTTTGTGTTATGTATATGTTGATTAATGAATCGAATGTACCTACTTGTATGTTATAAATAACATAGTAATACTTCGAGGACGAAGTACTGTCAGTATGGCCGTGATAGTTTATGCCTATGTATAGATATAGATATATAAAATATATCTTAGTAATAATGTGTTAAATAATAATTACAATAGATATTTGAAAGATAACGTTTAAATTCAAACTAAAAACCAACGTTCAAGCGGTAACAAGCAAGTGACTCATGGTTGTTTGTTACTGCTTATAAAAGCCGCTGCGCCGACCGTCCTGAGTGATTCTCGGTTCAGACGTCGGACGGTGCGGAGCTCTCTCTACAAAAATAAGTTACACAGTTTGTGTACAACTGTGGAAATTGTGAGTTAAAAGATAAGTATAATTATTATTTTATTAAATTAATTGTTGTTGCGATGTTATTATGGTTGTAAAATATCTAAAGACTTTGTCTACTAAAATGTAAGAAGTTGTGTGTTGTGCGACAACCTGAGATTTGTAGAAGGTGGAAGGATATTTGATGTTTAAGTGTCAACCCAAAGGTTTGACACTTGAGCGTCAGGACTTTCCTATAAATAAGATTGGTTTCTATTAAAGTCCTCTTACTTGCTGTTCAGCTCTAGACCTTTACGGACTACCTAAGTTCACGTAAGTTATTTAATATAATAGCTTAATATTATTGCTAATGTTGTTTTGATTCTGTGTATTTGTTATACTGTGACTTATGTTTCTAATTATGTTATTGTGATGATAAAATGCTTCCGAGGTGTTTCTTGGCCGTTCTTCACCTCGAAGACCTAGATTCCGAACGAGCCAGTAGTTTATTCGATTAACTGACAAGCCAATTGAAATAAATACTTAGTCTTGTCTTTCTGTGCTTTTCTTCATAAAACCCTTTCCTTACACACCAGTCATAGGAACTTTGATACACAGTAAATAACCGTTACCCATCTTGACATTTTGTTATGATATATAGGTAGTTATATATCAATATATAGTACCTTCCTAACACAGTCGTGCCTTCAACTTTACGCGGTCGACTACAGTCATGTAGTGTCGACGCACGCTGTCCATCGCTAACCGCATACAGTCAGTGTGCAGTTAATTACAAAGAGCAAGCGCACATTGACATTGTCAACTTTATTTTGAAGCAAGTAAAGATCAAATCATACACTAAGCTCCTGGGCTAGATGCGTGGCGCCAACTGCGCAAAGTCAGATCAAACTGCATGCAGTTGAATATATGGACTGCGTGCGGTTGTTGCGATGCAGTCCGTCTGATGGCAGCCTAAGGTGAAATTGACATTTTCGAGCGGTTGGAGATAAAAGGTGTTTTTTTTTTCTATTAGAATTCTGCACACTGAAAAACAAGTCACTGGTCAATCAGCGTGATCAGAAAAACCAGTTGACTCTTTTATTACTCGCGATATCATCATCTGCCTAGCCTTGTTTTCCAACTAGCTTGGGACAAGCTTCCACTCTAACTACTGAATGCCCGTGTTTTACAAGAAGCGGCTGCTTATCAGACCTCCACAACCTAGTTACTGGATAACACGATACTTCTTGAAGAGTCTGATGGTCAGACTTTCTGACGTCTGACTACCTGTAACGACTGTCAAAGATCCACGAATGATAACCAAGACCAACGGTTATACGTGAATTCCGAGACACTGTTAGTTAATATTCTAGATAAACTTACACGTTACGATTAACGTACATATGAATTGAAAAATTCACATTGGTACTTGCCCGGTTTCCAACCCGCAACCTGATGCATGGCCTTAACCAGGTTTTTGCCTTCACGACACTGCTCTATTACTAATATAGGAATGGAAAATTCCAGAAATAGACGTCTCCTTTGCCCTTTGGGTGACTAAGTCTTTCAATGAGGCCCATTGTGAGCGACCACGTTTCAGAGGCATATATCATCACTGGCAACATTCACGGGTTATAGACTTTCACATTAAGACACTGTGGTATATCGAATGAGAAAATACCAAAAAAAGACGTGTGGCACTCGGGGACTGCCGCGGTAAAGCTATTGCATAGCATTTTTATCAACTTATGCAATTATAATTATTTATTTATTTTATTTATGCAGTTTTTTTTCCTTTGTTTTTTTTCTTTGATATTAATTAAAGTTACACTTTCACACATTGAATTGAATTTTGATTGATTGTTCACTCATTTGTTTTCTTATCGGTAACCACGCTCAAAAAACAAATGAGTGGGGGGTGTTAGGTTATTTTCGTTACGGAATTTCTGGATTCGGTCTCCACGCTCAAGGCCCGCGATAGAAGCTATGCAATAGCTTAAAATGTTTAAATATCTAGCTATAAAGTATACAGTAAATAAATACTACATACCTTCAACTCGGTTCAATGTATACGATAGATACCGACTAGTATACTCCGATAATAACTCGTATTTATTCAAGCTGTCGTATAAACTTCGGTATCATAATGTGGGATTGGCGCCAGGATGTGACGTCACTACCGGTTTGCAGGTTACGTACGAACAAACATAATATGTATATTGTTTTATAACTATGTATGATAAAATGCACGCTCCGCTAGTGCTATTCAGTATTCATTAATCTTTAGTTACACAATGTTTTTTTTTTTTGAGATCCGACTCTCCGTCCATATTTTATGCAGTGTAAAGAAGTATTGTAATTACATGGTTTACATTATGAATTGGATTCGTAGGATATCAATCGGAGATTTGTGAACCCCAAGTGGTCAGTTCAAAGCGAAGTGTTAATTTTATAACTTTCCTATGATACATTGGCAAACTATGGGTCGTCATCGGTTATTCTGTGTAAGTAAAAGAAAAAGCTCGAGCAGACCTTGCAGTAGCATTTCTGATATATCAAGCTGAATTAAGGGAGACATTACTATATTAGAGGAAAATTGAAAGTGGCGCCAATGAAAAGAAAAGAAAGAAGTTGAAATGGAATAGTTAGTCTTGGTATGGTAATGTGAAGAGGAGGAATGAAACGCATGTTATTGAAGACTTATGAATATATAATTATGTGGATGGAGAAGGACAGGGAGGCCAGTGAAAAGATGGATGGATTATGTGAGGTGAGTGAAAATATGATGTGATATGAAAGAAAATGGAGTCAGTGATAATGTGGCGGGTGACAGGACAGAATGGAAGAAAGAAACGAGTTTAATAAAAATAAGACTAACGGGACAAGGTAATCAGGTTAAGGTCTACCCCAGAGCCAAGTTTCATGGGCAAAAAGCACTTTTTTATACAAATAACGCGAACCAACCACTTTTTAACAAATATTCTGCGAAAAATATTTAGAGGATGGCCCCGTGTAACCACATCAATTTAAGCATGCACATAATTCACAGAAAGTAGTGAAAAAAAATTTATTAAAAATTTCACGCATTGAAAATTACTATAATTCAAATAAATAACAAATTATAACAATTAGATACGAGATCATCAATTCACATATAGAAATAACAAATAAAAACAATCAATTAAAAATTACAACTACCTACAGTAAATTAATTGAAACGTACAAGCAAATACATTAAAAGAGCTAAATGTTAACAAACAAGGCATGATTCATTAACAAACTTCCAAACGATGTAAGTACGACTATCACATTTATTATAGTAGTAAACAGGAGATTGAACGCGCCACTCATAATGCCGTCAACAGCCAAGCGCTCAGTTTTTGTTTACCTCCATTATCTTCGCTCTAACGTCATCGACACTCGCACTACATCTAGCTACGTCTACTATGTCCCCATCGATCTCCGGTGCCATACATTACGTCATTTTTGTCCCATATATTACGCGCGTGGACACCTCGACGCGGCGTGGCAAACGAATACGACCATAAAGTAAAGTCATATAGGCAACATGTTATCAATCTGAGTTGTATCCTGGGATCTACGCGGGTGGGACTGCGGATAGAGCTGCATTGAAATGCTCTTGAATGTTAGGTTGTTAAAAGCTACGCACGTGTTGCGAGTCCTAGGAGAATACTGTGCCATTCGTAAAATGTGCCTTATTACAGATATTTACACCATTGTATCTGATTCAAGGAGTTGTCAGCCACCATAGGGTAGCAGGGTCGAAGACTACTGGGGCGAAGGGTCTGCTTCTAAAAGAAAGGCTCTGCCCCGGTTTGAAAGGCATCGAAGGAACGGGGTGGGTTTTTTAGTCAGTAAAAGTCTGACACTATTTCCCGCTCCGACCAAGGGCGGAGGATGTCATCTGGATGATTTTTACCCACTGAAAAAAAAACCTTTGTATCTGATAAACCTTGTTGCATTTAGCCCGCTTCGCTTTTATACCAATAGTGTATTATAAAGTTTAAGGGTGAGTTGCACCATTTAACTATAACGATAACAAAGCTGTTAACAGTTGTCAAATCGTTGAATTGACCAATACGCGGCCGTTTCACGGCGGGTTATGGTTTGGTTTTCGTTATAGTTAAATGGTGCAACTCACCCTAAATAAAATGAATTCGTTTGTTTTTTTTACTGGTAGTCCGGAATGGTTTAAGGAACTGGCTTGATATGTGCCTATACTTTTTTGTGATAATGGTGAATGAGTTTTACGACATTGTATTTTTTTAGTTAGTTTTAATTATTTAAAGTTTTTTTTTTGGTTTAGTATATACCTACATATATTATAATTATTTAAGTAGTTTTGTGATTCAATGATCCTTCGTAGGAAGATCAAGAGTAACAGAATGATATAAAGAGTAACAGAAACAGCGAGGAGAAGAGGCAGGCGGTCGCCTCCTTCTGCGAAGCAGTAATGCTAGCAAAGGAGACGGCAGCACGCGGTATGCGCCTAGTGCGCCTCACCATCAACGATTGCATCACTGCTTACCATCAGGTGGGATCGCAGTCAAGTATTAGTTTATAACATATATAAAAAAAAGGCAATGGCCTTCGCGCCCCAGCCGTAGATTCCGATCCTGATTTCCAGCCACCGTAGGTGCGGGCTTGCGGACAGTGAGCAATGGGTAGCCCGCCGTCTGACCGTCCGGTAACCGTCCGGACCGAGCCCAAGTCACGCGCGCCTTAAGGAGTTGTCAGCAAACGCAGAGGCCCAGCAAGGTCGAAGCCTACTGAGACCTTGGGGTGATGCGAAACAGATCCCCGGGGCCCTGAAACAATGGCAAAGAAGGAACAGAAGTGGGTTTTTAGACCGTAAAAGTCTTACATACGCCCTCACGCTCCAGATAAAGAGAAACAGAATCATTTGCATTTTACAAGTTCAACCATTTAGTTATCTAACTGACTACCCGCCTGCTTGGCAAATGGGGCCTTTAGATATATTTTCAAGTCAATATGTCACCTTTCAATATAATAAATCGTATCTTCAACAACAGTTTGGATGTCCATTATCCGTTCACAAGTAAGCATTGGTGTCGTAACAAACGGACAAATGGACATGCTTTATATATGCACAGAGCAGTCAGACAGCTAGAGGCGGCACTGTCAGAACTTGTCACACGGTCACGCACTAAACCTGTCAGTGAGTCAACCCGTATGCTTGGGCTGCAGGATTGTTCAAAGGGGTTAACATGGCTCTGGAACGCAAAGGGCAACTAAAGGAACACAGGTGGGTTTTAGTTAGTAAAAGTCTGATACTTACTCTGATATCCCTCTTGCCCTACTGTGACCAGAGGTGTTATTGGGTCATATTCCACCGGTAAAAACCAGTTTAGAAAAAATGATGACCCTTCGTAATTTTGCTCAGCGCAACTACGCAATTATGGATATTTCGCTTCGCCCTGTTATTCGAAAACTATTCCAAGGAAGCAATACACCCGTTATAAAAAGTAGGTATATCATGTCCTATTCCAGACGGGATTGTTCAAAAAAGATACCGTAGCCCTAGACGGAACGCAACATAGGTAGGTTGAAAATAAAACATTGTTGAGAGAGAACGTGAAGAGACAACAAACAAACAGATAGTTAGACGAACAGAGTTACTTTAGCATTATACCCATATAGACAGCCGCTGTCAGTGGTTTCGTCTCGTCTTTCGAGTGTGAAGAAGTAACAAACACACACAATTACAAACTTTCCGCTTTATAATATTAAGTGTGATATAAAAGTGTGATTAATATGTTTTCGGTAGTTGCTGCCGGCGTGTTGCTCTGTGGTGTGTGTTCACATACAACGGCATGTCCCTACTGTAAATAAATATTTTGATGTTTCGATACGCGCCGCCGATCTGTTTTTAGTTTCTGTTTTGTTACACAATGTTTGTATGTATTGTGATTGTTCGCCGTATATTTGTTACTGTACGAAAATGGTGTCACACGATTCGTTTTAAAAGATTATCAGAAACTAGCTTCTGCCAGCGGTCTCGCCCGCATGAAACTAATAATAATCGTTTATCTCATAAAGCCATACAATTTGTCCATCTCAATAGCACATATAAACAATCACTAAGTACAATACAACGGTATACATTAATTGATTGAGACAGAGTAAACATCTGTGTCTGTGCAAGTACAAACGGTGTTACAGACACAGGTACCTGCCCCTTACATTAATTACAAATTGGCAGCACTTTGTAGGACTTTTCACAAAATTACAAGTAAGGTACTAGTGCGCCTCACCATCAAAGATTGCATCGCTTCTTACCATCAGGTGGGATCGCAGTCAAGCACTAGTTTATCTCAACTAAAAAAAAAAACTACTGAGGTGTCAAGGGACACCCGGATGGAACGAAGTTCCGTTCTGGGATGCTTTCTATAAGAGAGAGAGTGAGAGACAGACAGAGAACCATGCGCAAGCCGCGCGGCTTACGATAGCAAAAAGTATCGTTACAACTTTTCGTGAGAATTTTTTCCGTCTAGCCAATACAAGATAACTAAAAAATACTATCCTATTTTATGTACATTTTGACAGCACTATTTCAACATCTTCGAAACCATGAAAACGACACTCATGACGAAAAAGTTGATAATTTCTTGCAGCCGCCATCTTGGATTTATATTTTGACAGTACTATCGGTTTCAACACCCTCGAAAACCATGAAAACGACACCCATGACGGAAAAGTTGATAATTTATTGCAGCCGCCATCTTAGATTTACATTTTAACAGTACTATCGGTTTCAACACCCTCGAAAACCACGAAAACGACACCCATGACGAAAAAGTTGATAATTTCTTGCAGCCGCCATCTTGGATTTATATTCTGACAGTACTATCGGTTTCAACACCCTCGAAAACCATGAAAACGACACCCATGACGGAAAAGTTAATAATTTCTTGCAGCCGCCATCTTGGATTTATATTTTGACAGTACTATCAGTTTCAACACCCTTGAAAACCATGAAAACGACACCCATGACGGAAAAGTTAATAATTTCTTGCAGCCGCCATCTTGGATTTATATTTTGACAGTACTATCGGTTTCAACACCCTCGAAAACCATGAAAACGACACCCATGACGGAAAAGTTAACAATTTCTTGCAGCCGCCATCTTGGATTTACATTTTGATAGTACTATCGGTCTCAACACCCTCGAAAACCATGAAAACGACACCCATGACGAAAAAGTTGATAATTTCTTGCAGCCGCCATCTTGGATTTACATTTTGACAGTACTATCGGTTTCCACGCCCTCGAAAACCATAAAAACGACACCCATGACGAAAAAGTTGATAATTTCTTGCAGCCACCATCTTGGATTTACATTTTGACAATACTATCGGTTTCAACACCCTCGAAAACCATGAAAACGACACCCATGACGGAAAAGTTAATAATTTCTTGCAGCCGCCATCTTGGATTTACATTTTGACAGTACTATCCGTTTCAACACCCTTGAAAACCATGAAAACGACACCCATGACGAAAAATTTGATAATTTCTTGCAGCCGCCATCTTGGATTTATATTTTGACAGTACTATCGGTTTCAACACCCTCGAAAACCATGAAAACGACACCCATGACGGAAAAGTTAACAATTTCTTGCAGCCGCCATCTTGGATTTACATTTTGACAGTACTATCGGTTTCCACGCCCTCGAAAACCATAAAAACGACACCCATGACGAAAAAGTTGATAATTTCTTGCAGCCGCCATCTTGGATTTACATTTTGACAATACTATCGGTTTCAACACCCTCGAAAACCATGAAAACGACACCCATGACGAAAAAGTTGATAATTTCTTGCAGCCGCCATCTTGGATTTACATTTTGACAGTACCATCGGTTTCAACACCCTCGAAAATCATGAAAACGACACCCATGACGAAAAATTTGATAATTTCTTGCAGCCGCCACCTTGGATTTACATTTTGACAGTACCATCAGTTTCAACACCCTCGAAAACCATGAAAACGACACCCATGACGAAAAAGTTGATAATTTCTTGCAGCCGCCATCTTGGATTTACATTTTGACAGTACTATCGGTTTCAACACCCTCGAAAACCATGAAAACGACACCCATGACGAAAAATTATATAATTTCTTGCAGCCGCCATCTTGGATTTATATTTTGACAGTACCATCGGTTTCAACACCCTCGAAAACCATGAAAACGACACCCATGACGGAAAATTTGATAATTTCTTGCAGCCGCCATTTTGGATTTATATTTTGACAGTACCATCAGTTTCAACACCCTCGAAAACCATGAAAACGACACCCATGACGAAAAAGTTGATAATTTCTTGCAGCCGCCATCTTGGATTTACATTTTGACAGTACTATCGGTTTCAACACCCTCGAAAACCATGAAAACGACACCCATGACGAAAAATTTTATAATTTCTTGCAGCCGCCATCTTAGATTTATATTTTGACAGTACCATCGGTTTCAACACCCTCGAAAAACATGAAAACGACACCCATGACGGAAAATTTGATAATTTCTTGCAGCCGCCATTTTGGATTTATATTTTGACAGTACCATCGGTTTCAACACCCTCGAAAACCATGAAAACGACACCCATGACGAAAAATTTGATAATTTCTTGCAGCCGCCATCTTGGATTTATATTTTGACAGTACCATCGGTTTCAACACCCTCGAAAACCATGAAAACGACACCCATGACGAAAAAGTTGATAATTTCTTGCAGCCGCCGTCTTGGATTTATATTTTGACAGTAAAAGTGTCGGTACAATTTTTCGTGAGAATTTTTTCCGTCTAGCCCCCTTTCACAACGCGCGATAAGGAACTTCGTTCCAAAATTAAAAAAAAACCGGCCAAGTGCGAGTCGGACTCGCCCATGGAGGGTTCCGTAGCAGCAAGTAACATAATATAAAAGTTCTTGTAGTTCGTTGTAACTTTGATCGATGTTTTAATAATAGTGTATTTTTTTAGATTTATGACGTATTAAAAAAAAACTACTTACTAGATCTCGTTCAAACCAATTTTCGTTGTTAGTTTGCATGGTAAAGTACAGTAAGGCCGCAAAAGTCCATAGGAACGCTAAAGATTACATTGCTACGAACCGAGCGAGCGCGACACTGCCGTGCGTATGTGTGCGTATGTATGAGTATCCACATTCCACAGATAACACACACTAAGGAACTGTCGTCGCAGTGAGCTGTTCTTACCATAGCATTGATAAAATTCGTGCCAATACGTCATGTGCTGTGAACTAAGTGTTGGATTCGCAAATCACGTAACCCGAGTTCAAATCATGGTCGGTCCGTTGCAGTTATTTCTTACTTTGAAAATTCCTAATCTATATTGATATAGTTGTTTTTTTATATTTCTATGAAAAAGACTATTGCATTTTTTGCACTAAATAGTTGCAAATTACGAATGTGATCTATTAACCACAAGAAGAATCACATTCGTAATTTGCAATTATTTAGTTGTTACATCTTTTCGATGTTATAAGGTGGAAATAAAAAGACGTGTTTAATAAAAATGTTTATTCTTTATATTTACAAATTAAACATTTATGAGAATTGTGACGTCGAATTGTTACCTAGACAAAAAGTTATCTTGTAACCGTTATCTATGTTACGCCTAAGATTGTTTGTTGGAAGTATACCCACTTAGACCATTCATAATATGAATAACGTAACAATGAACGGATATTCAAATTTTAATAAAATAAAATATAGGTAATTGTTTATATCCAGTTATTTATTGAAAAGTGATATATGATTTGGAATTTGTAAACATTTTATTTTTGTGTAACGTCACAATGAATGTATTGAGGTCATAGCTTAATTGTTCATTTTCTTGACGAAAAGAAGATTGAAACCAAACCTCAATTTCTGTTAAAAGAACTTTAGTTCTCACAAGATAATCGTCAATTAGATGAGAAAAATAAATTGAACTATAGTATTATGTTAAAACAGTGCGGGTAGAAGAATAAAAAACGAAATAGACTCATGATTATTGTCAACAAAATTGATAGCGAGTTCACTGCATTCTTAAGATGAGGCGATGGCACAAGTTAAAAGATATAGCTGTTTTAAACGAAAGTAAACACAATATAATACAGTGTTTGTTAACGAATAATCACAGATATGTTAAAATAAAATGGTAGGCCATTTAGTTTAGTTAACATTAAATATTTAGTGCGAAACGTAATTGTTCTTGTTTGTGCCTCTCTGTCAAGTACGGCTTTTTAGCAGGTTTTCTGTGATGCACGCCTTCAGCGTGAAGTGCACGGCGAACAGTATCCATCGAGGTGTCATATAATTCCGCAAAATGTCTCGTTGGTGCGAAACCATTCGTTTCGTATACGTCCACCATATGTCGTCGCTGCGCCTCGCTAATAAGCTTCGGTCTCCCACTTCTCTTTCGACTAGCAAGGCTACCTTCTTCCTCATATCTTTTTAGCCAAAGATTTACAGTATTTTTCTAAAATAAAAAAAAATATATATTAGGCAGCTATACCTACTTCACTTCATTTTCATTATATAAAATGTTAATAATCATAATTATTGAATATAATTTTAAAATAAAACTGCATTTATTAATCCAATAACCAATCCAATAAACCCAACGATTTACGTATTTCTCTTTTAAACCTCATAAAGATACGATGAATGGATTCATAAATGGCATACGTTTTAATTAGAAGATTAATTTGTAATAAAGTTACAATTCATTAATAGCTATTATACTCACATTCAGTCCGGTTTCTTCAGATATTTGTGTTTTATTAAGACCACTTTTATGCAGCCCAATGATAGTCGCCCTCACTTCAATACTAATATTAGCCTGCATTTTGCAAATATTACAATACTGTCAACCTCACGTCACTAACCAACAACTACAACCAAACGACAGTTCATTTCGGTTAAGTTAAAAACTCATGTCTACCTCGCAGAAATCTAATTCTTTATTTAGTTTTTTTGTGATCTACCTTTCTAACTCTAAGAAATGTGTGAACAAGTTAAAGAATAATTTAAAATATGTAATGCAAATACATAACTTCCAATCGGGTAAGAACTTACAAAAAGTCAATAATTGCGTGGGATTTGAACTTGCGGCACACTGATTTGCGCTTCAATCTGTGTGCCTATACCACTGGGCCATCTTGACTTATTATAAGTTGATGAAATTGTGGATTTCAATCATTTGTTGGCGAAACTTGAAAATAAAAGGTCGTAAGTCAAACTAAACGTCAAACGAATAAGTTTTAAGAATTCTTATGGACTTTTGCAAGTGATAGTACATCATATATTTTTTTTAGTTTTATCATTCTCTTATTTTAGAAGTTACGGGGGGGGGGACACACATTTTACCACTTTGGAAGTGTCTCTCACGTAAACTATTCAAGTTAGAAAAAAATGATATTAGAAACCTCAATATCATTTTTGAAGACCTATCCATAAATACCCCACTCGTATGGGTTCGACGAAAAAAAATTTTTTGAGTTTCAGTTCTAAGTATGGGGACCCCCAAAATTTATTGTTTTTTTTCTATTTTTGTGTAAAAATCTTGATGCGGTTTACAGATTACATCTACTTACTAAGTTTCAACAGTATAGCTCTTATAGTTTCGGAAAAAAGTGGCTGTGACATACGGACGGACAGACAGACAGACAGACAGACAGACATGACGAATCTATAAGGGTTCCGTTTTTTGCCATTTGGCTACGGAACCCTAAAAACGACTTGTGGCACTCGGGGACTGCCGCGGTAAAGCTATTGCATAGCATTTTTATCAACTTATGCAATTATAATTATTTATTTATTTTATTTATGCAGTATTTTTTTTCCTTTGTTTTTTTTTCACTTATAATACCACAAGAGCTTCAAAATTAAGTTTTTCAGGAAAAATCACTCGCGTTCGCGCTCGTGATTTTTTAACCTGAAAAACTTGACGATTTTATTTGTTTGCAGGGAACCTTGAGGGAAATGCCAGATAATTTTGAAGCTCGTGTGATATTCGGGGGATTATTTTTCCGACCCAAATATCGACCAATAGAATTGCACCATTCGACGTCACGTGGTACAACCTACATGGTATTATACTGATAATTTTTTGAAAATATTCTCTGGTCGTTGCTATATATAAAAAACAAAACATGATCACTGACAGGTTGAATTCAATTGTGAAAATTAGAGATTTTGCATGAAAAATACCGTCGTAATACATTTCGTCTCATGGTGCAATTCTATTGGCCGACATTTGGGACGGAAAAATAATCACTTATAATACCACACGTCAAGTTTTTCAGGAAAAATCACTCGCGTTCGCGCTCGTGATTTTTTAACCTGAAAAACTTGACTCCTTCATTTGTTTGCAACGAACCTATCGGGAAATTTCCCGATAATTTTGAAGCTCTTGTGGTATTATAAGTGATTATTTTTCCGTCCCAAATGTCGGCCAATAGAATTGTACCATGAGACGAAATGTATTACGACGGTATTTTTCATGCAAAATCTCCAATTTTCACAATTGAATTCAACCTGTCAGTGATCATGTTTTGTTTTTTATATATAGCAACGACCAGAGAAAATTTTCAAAAAATTATCAGTATAATACCATGTAGGTTGTACCACGTGACGTCGAATGGTGCAATTCTATTGGTCGATATTTGGGTCGGAAAAATAATCTTTGATATTAATTGAAGTTACACTTTCACACATTGAATTGAATTTTGATTGATTGTTCACTCATTTGTTTTCTTATCGGTCACCACGCTCAAAAAACAAATGAGTGGGGGGTGTTAGGTTATTTTCGTTACGGAATTTCTGGATTCAGTCTGCACGCTCAAGGCCCGCGATAGAAGCTATACAATAGCTTAAAAATAAAAAAAATTCAACATAAACATTCATTAAAAAACTTATACTAAACAACATAACAAAGTAGGTCAAGCACTAGTTTATATGAAATAAAAAAAAAGGTTTCTCTAAATAAACTCTGGACTCCTGTTTCATAGAAAATCCTCTAATATTGTTCGCCAATGTCATAATAGGAAGCCTTGTACAAAATGTCACGTTTCTAGTCCAAGGAGTTTCGGCTATGCGTTGATATGTCAGTCAGTCAATTTTTCTTTTTATTTATATACTCGTATATGTATAGATTATTCTTGTTTTCTTTTAATACGTGAGAATTGCTTTACAATTAACGTGATCGAAAATATACAATCCGAAAATTAGTGAGATTAGTACCTTAGTGAGAGAAAGAGCTCCTGACAAATTGCATAATATAAAAATTGAAATAAATAAAATTGTAATTTGTATTGTATTGTAATTGTATAATTGAATGGGTATTTTTGTTTCAACTTCCATTATTCATATTACGTCTTCTAAATAAAATAGTTGAAGACCCGTGCAGTAAATAGAAATCCTTTCTTCTGTTGGATACTTAATATTCATTAGAGTTTATGAGAAAATAGCGGTCTATTGAATAACTTATATATATTTTTTGACAGATGGAGGCTGAGATTAGATTATGAATGTTCGTAAATATAGGAAAATTGCTCGTTTGGATCCATATTATTACTATCAATGCGGATCACATTAATACTACTGTATTATATTATTACAGTCTAGTTCTCCAATTTATTATAGACCCCATTACATAGGCACCCAAATGCCACACACACAAATAGAGACTCGAAACAATAATGACAATAGGCCAGCATCGAACGCATGACCCGTGACCCTCGCGTGCCTGACCAAAGGTCGACACTGTGCCATTTGGGTCGTCAAATGTCAATGATTCCTGTATTACTTAGGTGTTGACGTGCAGTGTTGAGGCCTTTACATAGAGGCATTAACGGCCTGTTCACGACCTTACCGCTGTGAGCGATAGGTAAGCGCGGGGCGGTGAGCGGAAGATCAAAAGCATGAAAATGATTGGACTTACAGAACTTGTGCATCCGCTTCATCTTTGGTCTCCGAAAATACGACCATGTGTCGGAGTTTCGGACCAGATTGAAGTGGCTGTCCATTCGGCGTCAGCGTGATTTCCATATCCTATCACTACTCTTCACTATCCTGCACAATCCTAATTCTCCTCAATACCTCCGTGAACGCTTTCAATACTTCGTCCCGAGGGTTAAACCCTGTCGCACTGCCAATTCTCTTCTTCTTCGTACTCCATTTCACACTTCCAGCCGTTATGATGGCTCTTTCTCTGTCACTGCAGTGCGCCTATGGAACTCTCTTCCGCACTCCTTACATGACAGCCCTTTTCTGGATGTCTTCAAGACGAAACTTAAAGAGCATCTTCTTTCACAATGATATAGTAAATATAAGTATGTATTTATATAAGTAGGTGTATGTTTATGTATTATTTTATTCATATTATTTGTAATTTTAAAATTGGGTACTGGATCTTACCCTCTACTGTGATTTCTCGCTATCACTCAATGGTTTGCTCGAAGAAAACTCAACTTTGAGTTAAGCTCGCCTATGTACATGAACTCTGATATCCACATATTTTGTTATTTATCATGGTGTACAATAAAGAATCAAAGAAGCATGCCACAAGACGCCGCTCATAGCGAAAACGTGCGCGCTTACCGATGCCGGCCGCTCGCTACGCCACGAGGGGCTAAGATCAAAGTTGTGACCAGTACCCCTAGCCAAGTTTCTAATCTGCAATAGTTAACGCTTGTAGAAAGCTTCAAATGTACGGGAATGACGTCGTCTCAACGCTCAGTCACGTAATCAGATCAAAAGAATTGGCGGCAAGGACAACTCGAAGCGTTCGACGCAAGCGAAACGTTTGTAACTTGACTAGGGGGGCAGGCCATAAGGGGAATTGATTCCGATGACCTATGGGTTAAGCGACCGCTGGCTTAGGCTGGTGTTCACCAACATTAAACCGACCGATTAAATATTAAATCGGCTGTTTAAGCAATATTTCCTGTTCACCACAGCCTAAACATCGGTTATTGGCGTTAACCGGATGATTATCTTAACCGAGCTCCGAGAGGTTGTTTAAACATTGGTTACAGTAGTTTGACAGAACTTTTGTAGGATATATTGTCCGATTTACCAAAGAAGTACCTATTTATCTGTGAAAAATAATGGTTTTTAATTTTATAATGGATGGTGAATACAACTTCATTATGTTACATTATTTGGATAAGTAAGAAACGGTGACGAAAAGACCTAGGAACTTTCAAAATCGTCATATCTTTTATAAAGAATACGATGAAATTTAATTTGAGGCTAGATTCCGTTTATCCGTGATGATTACTATTAAATTTTAGGGTAACACGAACCAACCTGCTTTATGACCATTTGATGTGACGTCAGTCGGTTTGTTTTCGACAATATCAAACACAATAAAACACAGCAAATAATACAACACAGTTACAAACACAGTATCAGTTGCTAATACAGTTTTCTCATGATTGGTAAAATTTGCATTACACTGTTACTTATCTTCCCTATCGATCACTAACACTTTAGTTTACAGTTACAACTAAAATACTATGAGACATTACGAGAGAATCAAAATGACACTGACAGACCAGAAAGAGCGCCCTAATAAACCTTCCAACGCAACATGTGTTTCTCGTAAAGCGAAAAAAAACAATGAACAATCTGGCAATTTTAAAAAGTTGTAAGCCTGAACGAGATTTTATGATGAACCCTTACCTTTTTTTGTTGGTAGTATTGCATTTGGCCGCCCATTCATTCAAAAACGCTCCCTTATGTCTCGGTTAAGTAACCGAACGCCAAAAGGTGATGGTGAACAGGAAAAAACTGCTCCTTGTTTAACCATTGCTTAAATATTAACAGGCCGGTTACGAAATCAATGTTTAAATCTGTTTTGGTGAACATAGCCCTTAGGGCCATGTTCACCAAAACAGATTTAAACATTGATTTCGTAACCGGCCTGTTAATATTTAAGCAATGGTTAAACAAGGAGCGGTTTTTTCCTGTTCACCATCACCTTTTGGCGTTCGGTTACTTAACCGAGACATAAGGGAGCGTTTTTGAATGAATGGACGGGCAAATGCAATACTACCAACAAAAAAAGGTAAGGGTTCATGATAAAATCTCGTTCAGGCTTACAACTTTTTAAAATTGCCAGATTGTTCATTGTTTTTTTTCGCTTTACGAGAAACACATGTTGCGTTGGAAGGTTTATTAGCGCGCTCTTTCTGGTCTGTCAGTGTCATTTTGATTCTCTCGTGATGTCTCGTAGTATTTTAGTTGTAACTGTAAACTAAAGTGTTAGTGATCGATAGGGAAGATAAGTAACAGTGTAATGCATATTTTACCAATCATGAGAAAACTGTATTAGCAACTGATACTGTGTTTGTAACTGTGTTGTATTTTTTGCTGTGTTGTGTGTGTCGAAAACAAACCGACTGACGTCACATCAAATGGTCATAAAGCAGGTTGGTTCGTGTTACCCTAGTAATCATCACGGATAAACGGAATCTGGCCTCAAATTAAATTTCATCGTATTCTTTATAAAAGATATGACGTTTTTGAAAGATCCCAGGTCTTTTCGTCACCGTTTCTTACTTATCCAAATAATGTAACATAATGAAGTTGTATTCACCATCCATTATAAAATTAAAAGCCATTATTTTTCACAGTTAAATAGGTACTTCTTTGTTAAATCGGACAATATATCCTACAAAAGTTCTGTCAAACTACTGTAACCAATGTTTAAACAACCTCTCGGAGCTCGGTCAAGATAATCATCCGGTTAACGTCAATAACCGATGTTTAGGCTGTGGTGAACAGGAAATATTGCTTAAACAGCCGATTTAATATTTAATCGGTCGGTTTAATGTTGGTGAACACCAGCCTTAGTCATTGTTTGTGAGTGTGGATGGAGCGTCGAGATCCTGCCTGGTAGGTAATGATGGAACAAAAGTACGTTTAGGTAAGGTCGCGGTGTAAAATGGGAACAAAATAAACTTGTCAACTAAGATATATGTATATAGGTAGGTATCTCTAACCACAAACTTAGCGGCCACAACCACAGTACAACGACCTGACTCAGCTTATTCTTGGAAACCTCTCTCACCTCACACGAGACAACCGTACGATCAACTTTACACCGTATTAGAGAAAAAACGGCTCGACGAACCCGAGCCCCCGAAAAAGTGTAGAATATATACTCGTAATACGTTCACCAATATCTGAAATGCCAAGCTATGGCGTGATATGAAAGGACGCCGACGGGGCCGTTAGGAAATAGGTTCCCGCAGATTGATGGAGGGCTTTTTCTGTCACGACAACACGGCCGCACATGAGACTACGTTTTTCCAGATTTTTCGAACTCATTGTTTGCGGTGTCCTCGTATTTCTGGGAATGATGACGTCAATATTTCCACGTTTTGCATTTGTTTTTGTTGACGCCGTTTTACCGATATTCAATCATTATGGTCCCTCATTTGTAGTACATGCTATTTATGCGACAAGGCAGTATTTACCTGACAAATTTTGAGTTTAAAAGACTTTCATTGTGGTAGGTGTGCATTAAGCACAATAAGTAAAAAAACGAAATGAAAAAGAATTAAGTATCATTAAGATTAGGTACTTACTTGTATAATAAAACACACATTAAGTAGTTGTACATAGCATACGTTAATTGTCGAGAGCGGTGGTGGCCGAGTGGTAACGGCTCCGACTTACGAGTTGTTGGTCGCAGGCTCAAACCCAGCCAGGCGCTATACTTTGTATAATTTATTTCAACACCACTGCTCTCAAAACGTTAAAGGAAAACATCGTGAGGAAACCGGTATGTCCTAGAACCAAAAATTCGAAGACGTGTGACATTCATCAACCCGCACTAGGCCCGCGCGGTAGATTACGGCCTATTCCCTCATCTAGAGAGGAGGCCTGAATCCCAGCAGTGGGAACATTAAAAGGCTGATTATTACATACTCTAATTTATAATAATATATATTATAATAACATTCCACAACTATCACACAACGCCGTCTAGTCCCAAGCTAAGCAGAGCTTGTGTTATGAGTACTAGACAGCTGATAAACAAACTTGTATATTTCTAAATACATACATATTATAGATAAATTACATCCAGACACAGAACAAAATGATCATGCTCATCACATAAACATTTGTTCTGGGTGGAAATCGAACCCACGACCTCCGACATAACAGTCAGGGCCACTAGCCACTAGACCAACAGACCAGTCAATATTAATAATATAATTTAATAAACTAATAAGTACTATGATAATTATCAAAATATTTAAGTTAAGAGAACCTAAAATATAATAATTATGACGAAGATTAAATTAAGTTTGATAGGACATTAGGTAGTAGTTGCTAAGCTTGAAGAAAAATTGACTTTCAGCTTTTTTAGGGTTCCGTAGTCAACTAGGAACCCTTATAGTTTCGCCATATCTGTCTGTCCGTCTGTCTGTCTGTCCGTGCTCGCTTAATCTCTGTGAGCGTTAGCACTAAAAAGCTGAAATTTGGTACCGATATGTATATCAATTACGCCGACAAAGTGGTAAAATAAAAATGGGAAAAAAATGTTTTATTAGGGTAGCCCCCCTATATGTAAAGTGGGAAGTGATTTTTTTTTTTAATTTCAACCATAACGTGTGATATATTGTTGGATAGGTATTTAAAAATGAATAGGGGTTTACTAAAATCATTTTTTGATAATGTCAATAGTTTCGGAAATAATTGCTCCAAAAGTAAAAAACCGGCCAAGAGCGTGTCGGGCCACGCTCAGTGTAGGGTTCCGTAGTTTCCCGTCCGTCACAATAAGTGTTCCCACTTATGAGTTTAAAAAAAGGCTATTTATTACGTTAACATACTAAGTACAAGTTTATTAGAACTCTAATAAATACGGAACCCTAAAAACGGGCCCACAAAGGACGGTGATAACTAAAACAGTATGCAAGTAGTAGAAATTTAACGCCATCTATCAAAATGTTAAGGTAAAAACCAGTTCATAAATGGTTCGATAGATGGCGTTGCGTAATGACGTCATCTTTTTAAAAGTCGATATTAAGATTTTCCGTGCTTTCATGACCTACCGTAGTTAAAAATCGTTGCTTCTTAAATATATTCGTAATTTTACGAGTGCACAATCGCTGAAATTTCTACTACTTGCATACTGTTTTAGTTATCACCGTCCTTTGTGGGCCCGTTTTTAAGGTTCCGTATTTATTAGAGTTCCTTACTTAGTATATCAACGTAACAAATAGCCTTTTTTTAAACTCATAAGTGGGAACACTTATTGTGACGGACGGGACACTACGGAACCCTACACTGAGCGTGGCCCGACACGCTCTTGGCCGGTTTTGATGTTGATTTTTTTGCTTATTGGATTTAATTTTAGGCAATATAGACTAGTGATATTAAGTTAAGCACTTTTAATACAAGACTAAATGTCCCCACGGTGTCACCCGCGTCTTTGGTTATTGTTTTGCTCCTATTGGTCGTAGCGTGATGTTATATAGTAAATAATCTTCTTGGATGAATGAACTATCCAACACTAAAATAATTTTTCAATTTAAAACAGCAGTTTTTCAGATTAGCTCGTTCAAAAAACCGAACTCTTCAGCTTATATTGTTCAAAATTTAGGCGAACAAAAGAAAAAATATGGTTACTTCTGGAAAACTTGACTGTATTGCTCAAGATTTAAATTAGGTTTGATTACAATTCTATGTGCAAAGCAATTATGTAGCAAAAACAGGAATCGTTGTTTCCTGCTATTGGCCAATTACAATGGAGTGACGTGCGACGTATCGCTTTATGATAGGTTGAAATTATACAAGCAAAATGGGCGCTAAAACTATTAGACTTAAGTGGGTTTATGCTATGTCGTAGACATCTGGCGTAGACAAATATAGATAGCTTTTAAAAGATTTAACACTTACTAGCTGGTACCAATAGTTTTGCCCGCGTAATAATAAAAAAATATCCCAAGGGAACACAGTCCCGGGATATAAAGTATCCTATGTGCTATGCCAGGTCATGGTGTACCCGTGTACCAAATTTCTTCGTTTCAGTAGTTTTTGTGTGAAAGAGTAACAAACATACATACAAAGTCAGCAAAACCATAGGAGCCCAGCAAGGTCGAAGCCTACCTGGGCCATGGGCCCGCTTCTGAAGGGAAAACCCGGGGCCCTAGAATGCAAGCCAAAGAAGGAACCTAGGAGTGGGTTGTAGTCTGTGAAAGCCTGACATGTCATCCCGAGAAGTCATTGGATGATTTTCCATCTAAAAAAAGCATAGTACAGTAAACTCGTTCCCATTACTCGAATGGACATTCTTACTAATCACGATTTGATTCGGTATTATGCCCATTACGTTAATATGGCCGATTGATTTGATTTGAATAGCGTTTCTAGGAATAAGGTTATTCAATTACAATGACAAATACTCGTATCTCGTATTGGTAATGTAACAATAGAGGCTGGGTCGTTTGTGTCCCAGGAAGTTGTGTGCTGCGAGCACAAAAGACGAATATTTACTGAGAAAATATACATAGTGTGAAAGTAAATAGTTGCCTAACAATATACGAGTATTTATTTTAACATGAAAGGGTTAGTTGTTTGTTTTTGGCGTTTTGTGATTAAAGATAGTTATGTTTATGTGATGAGCATGATCATTTGTTCTGTGTCTGGGTGTAATTTATCTATAATATGTATGTATTTAAAAATATATAAGTATGTTTATCAGTTGTCTAGTACCCATAACACAAGCTCTGCTTAGCTTGGGACTTGACGGCGTTGTGTGATAGTTGTGGAATATTAATTAAAATTATTAATTAATTAATTAATTTATGTAAAGATTTATACCATCATCATCTTCCTAGCCTTTTCTCAACTGGCTAGGAGTCAGCTTCCAGTATAACCAGACGTGGCTGAATAGCTGTACTTTACATGGAATGACTGCCTATCAGATCTCCACAACCCATTTACTGGGTAAAACGATACTCCTTGGATAGACTGATGGTCGGACTTTCTGGCGTCTAACTACTTGTAAAGACTGTCAAAAATCTACGAGTGACAACCGGGACCAGTAATAAACCCCCTACCCCTCTGAACACTACTCTCCCAACACTACCTCCTGTGTTGTTTTAAGTTCTTACGATCCATCCTAAGGTTGCCTGGTAGATATCGCTGTCAGCGATAAGACCATCATAACTTTTTGGTTTACAATGAAGTTTATTCTATAAAAAATTTCCCGTGAGTTGATCCTTTGACATTTTTTTTTCCTTCACGCAGGCGAAGACACTGGCGGCAGCTAGTTAAGGGATAAAAGTAGAGAACTTAAGTAAAGAAGTGACTTAAGAACTTAAGTAAAGTAGTAAGTTAAGTAAAAGTTGACTGGTAGAGAATGTCTTGTTGCATTAAGTCCGCCTATGTACCACTACTGTACATGGAGTTTAATTCTTTATCGTACATCATGATAAATAACAAAATATGTGGATATGAGAGTTCATGTACATAGGCGAGCTTAACTCAAAGTTGAGTTTTCTTCCAGCAAACCATTGAGTGATAGAGAGAAATCAAAGTAGAGGGTAAGATCCAGTGCACAATTTTAAAATTACAAATAATATGAATAAAATAATACATAAACATACACCTATATATATAAATACGTACTTATATAATATATACCTACATATATTTACTATATCATTGTGAAAGAAGATGCTCTTTAAGTGTCCTCTTGAAGACATCCAGAGAAGGGCTGTCACGTAAGGAGTGCGGAAGAGAGTTCCATAGACGCACTGCAGTGACAGAGAAAGCCATCATAACGGCTGGAAGTGTGAAATGGAGTACGAAGAAGAAGAGAATTGGCAGTGCGACAGGGTTAACCCCTCGGGACGAAGTATTGAAAGTGTTCACCGAGGTATTGAGGAGAATATTTTAAATATTTATAAGTAAATAAAGACGATCAAGGAGAGACTATTACATAAGGGAGTGACTATTACATACGAAAATGAATTGGATAGCTTTATTTTCTTAGGTACTATACCTATGTATGGCGCAAAACCATTATTTGATTATTTTGACAATGATTTAACATGATCCCTTCCTGTTTGTTTATTTTAAACATTGCGACATCCTGTTAAATATAAGGATTTAATTTGATAACATTCTTTCCAGTTATTTAAAATATTGCGACATCCTTTTCAATTTATAACGAATTAAATGACAACTTCCTTTCTAATTCTTAAAAATATTTCGCATCTCGTTGAATTTGTGAGAATTTAACTTAACCATTTCTTTTTATGTCTTTAAAATATCAGACCGGATGACTATTTCCATGCTATATATTATTTCAGTATTTTCTTACCTTAGTGAATTTTTGCGATTCTTAATTTTATGCTTTTTTTTATGGGTAAAAATCATCCAAGTGACATCCCACGCCCTTGGGCGGAGCGGGAGATAGTGTCAGACTCTTACAGACTAAAAAACCCATCCCGTTCCTTCTTGCCTTTCATGCCGGCTCCGAGCTACCATTCGTCAATTTTTGTGTATACAAACCGATGTTATGTGATTCACTCTCACACTCACTCACTCTTTTGCCGCCCATGGAAGAAACACCTTCAAATGAAGCAAAGTATTTCTATATTATCGCTCTATAAAATTTCCTGCCATTCTATATTACTGTGAATGTGTATTTTGTGTGACGTCGACACTGATCATGCGCCGACATATACTACGCCAGTGGAGTGGACTATATTTCACCGCCACAGTTCGTAAACCAGATTACCTCGGAGTGTCATCGTCGAAGTCAGTCATCCAGAAGCCAGATGGATGGCTGGCACCCGACGTGTCCTCGGCACCGTTCGTTATCCTCAGTTAAGACCTGTCTATATCGTTTAAATACCGGTGGAAGGATCACCTCTATGGCGGAGGAATTCGCAATTTAGTTCGCTTGGAAGGCTCCGGTAAAGTCAACTCTTGTTGAATATACGCACAATTTATCATACTAGATTTTCTTAGGTGCTACGCCTGTGTAAGATTGTAAATTATTCCATTCATTATCAATTATCCTAAATAAAAGTATCAAACGATCAAATCCAAACTTTGTTTCAAATACCTAAAGCTGTTAATCCGTTGGGGTAATTATTAAAAAAAATGTTGCCCAATTATAAAAGTAGGAAATAGTATCCTATTTCTTAGGTAGAATTGAAACTTTATTTTCTTAACTTTAATTATTGAGTGAGATAAAACATCGGATCGGTGTTTCTGTGATAATTTTGAAATATTGCCTGGTGTATTTTAATATTCTTTCCAAAGAAGAAGGTTGTAATAACTTCGGGTTTAGGATTTCAAAAATACATTATAAATATGAGTATGAAGTGACTACTTATTTCCATAGATATTTCTTCCAGCAGACTTGTGAAATTAGTAATTAAAAGAAATAACAGACTTGTGTAAAAACAGGAAAAAAGGATAACGATATCACTTTGAATTTGCTACACAAGCATACGGAATACATCAATGTTGTATGTAAAAGTACTATTTCCGATAAGAATCGAAAGTCCCACAAACTGGAGTACAGTCAACAACAATATGTAGGTACTTGATATAAAGCCAAATGCTCCGTATAAAAATATAAAGCCGGGTTCACACTCGAGCGCCACGCACTAGTAACAGGAGTGATTCCCGCCGGTATTCTAATGCCGCGGTATCTTTATTGGGCATATTTTTCGATTTCCCGGAGTGTACACCCGCCGATTTGATTTACGGGTCGACGGCAGCCATATGCGAAACAAAGTATAGAGCAGATGTATCGCATAGAACGCTGATTCGGTACAAGTCATTTACTCTGATAAATGACTGGCAGGAAAAGGAATTACTTTAATGCTGTAGGGGTCGCGTTCGGATAGGTTTATAGCAAAATGATGGTCAAAGTTTGTATGGTAATGGTAAACTAAATGTACCTAATATTCCATTCTTGTTTACTCTGTAGGTATGTTTTGTTTTTTTTCGGATTCAGTGAAAAAAATCTTTGGTTTTTCTTTTTATTATCACAATTTGACAGGTCTGTTGGTCTAGTGGTTAGTGACCCTGACTGCTATGCCGGAGGTCATGGGTTCGATTCCCACCCAGGACAAATGTTTGTGTGATGTCTGGGTGTAATTTATCTATAATATGTATGTATTTAGAAATATATAAGTATGTTTATCAGTTGTCTAGTACCCACAACACAAGTTTTGCTTAGCTTGGGACTAGACGGCGCTGTGTGATAGTTGTGGAATATTAAAAAAAAAAAAAAAAAAATTTTTAATTGTACACCTTAGTTAGCAAACAAGCGGTAATCTGGCATCTGTGTTGTAATTACCCGTGATTGACATATAAATTGGAATATTAGCCATGATGTTGTGAATGCATATATATTTGCATTAGGGTGAATTTAAATAAATTTAACAGCAGTGGTGACCCCAACATACAGGTTGTATGTTGTGAGATCGAACCTAGGAAGGCGCTTTACTTTGCTCTCAAAACTGTGAAGAAAAACGTCGTGAGGAAATCAGCATGCCCTACAGTCAAAACCTCGAAATCATGTAACATGTACCAACCCGCAGAGGGCCTGCGTGGTAGTTTACGGCCCAATCTCTTTCCTAGAGAGGAGGCCTAAGTCCCAGCAATGGGATCCTTGTAAGGCTGATTATGCTTAATATAATATATAGCTTTTATTTTTCAATCCTAGTAGCAATTACAATCAGGCAGAGAACGTTTCGTCATTATACTATTTTAAAAATGGGTTGACATTTTAATTTCAGAATTCAGCAAGAAATTTGTAAAATGCTCTAAATTCCTCAACATCATATTTTTAAAATTCACTAGCCGAATCTTTAAAAATTACGAGTTGCCGAATAAAATTCTGGTACGTTAAAAATGTTAAATATTTCACTAAAAATAAGTAAATATTTTCTGAAAAAATATACTTGAGATTCAAAGTAGGCAGCGAGTGCTTAAATTGAATAAATAAAGGGGTCTGAAATGACAAGTTCGAAATGTAATTTCAGGCTAGCTTACATACCTAGCTCATGTACCTACCCAATGTACAATATGAGGTCAAGTCTAGGTCTTACTGAGCGAAAACAGAACCGTTATTTCTTGCAATGGCATTTCAATATCCCGCAGCCGCATCTTCATACAAAAAGATTTTCGTTTTAATAAAAGTCGTACATAATTTAGCCGGCGTATCTATTGTTTGTGGAACAAAAGTACGTGTAATATCATAGTGCAAGCTTCATTTCATCTAGCCATTGTTTTTGTTGAGAGTTATGAAAAATTCGACTTCATTCATAAATGTCTGCGTTGCATGCTACCTGAAATATTCTTTTTGTTTAGAGTACAGTTGGCGGCTAAAGTGTTAATGAGTTACCGACATGATAACAGGCGTGTGAATTGATTGAGATATTGAGTACTTTTTTCCCATTTTTTTTTTGTAAAATCTATGGGGAGAAAGTAGTGATCAATTTCCTGGAACACTCAATCTGCTAACCTGAGAAAGTACTACAACTTTACAACTCGTGTCTCGAAATATACCAGACTAGCTCTTGCCCGCGGCTTCGTCCGCGTACATAAAATATAGCCTATGTCACTCAGGAATATAGCAGCTTTCTATCGTTGAAAAAATTTTAGCAATCGGACTCGGAGTAGCCCGATTCACGTATTGAAAACCATAACGATATCGTAGCGATTTAGTCGTTTAGAACATTTCCGTATTCACATCCATCAATCGAGTTTGAACGATATCGATTTTAAAGTCGTTTGAAATTCGTCGATTTATAAAAAAATATGTATTACATTATCCTGGTAGAATACTTATTAATGTAACTAGATAAAGTCGATAGATCGTGAAAACCGGTTTTTGATAAGACTCCGATCGAACGACTATAAAACTTCAACGATATTTGGCTTGTTTGATTTTACGTGAATCAGGCTACAGTAGGTACTTTCAGAGATTACCTCCTACATACAAAAAAAAACAAACTTTACCTCTTTATTATGTTATAGTGTAGAAGATATATATGCAGTGCTGCATACGCGTGAATTGCGAAAGAAAACGTTATGTAGAACTAATTTACTTTTAATGATACAACTGGGAATAACGATACCGGTTGTACAGAAGCACATCGATCAAGTGGCTTGCTCATCCTACTGCCCCTGCTTTTTCGGAGATTAACCTTTGTATTGGTGACGTAACTACACCTGCTTTGAGTAGAAAATCATCAAATAACTTCTCCCTCTCTGGGTGGTGCGAGATGGCGTGTAAAACTTTTACTGACCAAAACCCACATGAGTTCCTTCAGTTGCCTTTTGCGTTCCAGAGCCATTGTAAATATTTCGAATATTCCCATGGCATGTAACTGTACCTAATGATTACTTACATAAATAGTCTTTCCAAAGAACAAGATCATCGGATTAGGCAACTCTGTCCACTTGTAACACAGCGATTACTTATCAATATGCCAAATTGCCAACCGTGATGTTTACAGTAATTTCCTCTTTGGCTGTTCAGTTCATCGTAGCGGCCAGAGCGATTCGACCTAATGCGATAATGAATGCCGATCAGTGTGCCTTGTGGGTGCAAAGTAGAGGGAGTGGGTCTAGCTGGGGTTACCAGCTGTCAGGAATTGTCCTGACGTTTCAGAAATCCGATTTTTTTGTTTATGAAATACTAAAATAGTGAGCAGTTTTATACCACCAATTTCCATAATAAAGTTTGTGAATTCTCTCGTTTGAAAATTATTCAAAATGAATTTTAAGATACAATCAAACATCAATACACCCCGTTTTAATTAGTACAAAAAAGGGGCTCTATCTGTACCCGTTATTGATTTGTAGTCAAAAGTAAACTTATCCGCGAAAATGAAATTGGTAAATTCATAACAGAAACAATCATTCATAGCAATTGCTACTAGAAAATACTGCGCGCAGTGTCTTTTTTTCCATTTGTGGGTTTCCAGTGTTTTTTGAGCGCCATTTATTCATTCATATACAATATTTCCATAAATTGATTGACAAACAAACGCTAGTAACTTTGCTGTTTACGAATATTATTTATTGAGACTTTACTTAAATAATAAGAAGATCTTTTCTAATAGGCCCTTTAAGTATTTGTATTAATTAAAAAATAATGGTGTAAATTTGGTAAATTTTAAATGTCAGGACATTTTTATAGAAGGCAAGGTTTCTGCCAGAACTTTTCTTTTATACATCTGGTAACCCTGTGCCTGTCTTGTGTGGGATACGCGGAGTTAAGGGCCGCCACTAACCACCCTCCTCTGATCGTTTCCGTAAATTTGGTTCCCTCTTTTCGTTTTCATTATTTTCCTCATACACAGAACTCCCTTTTGTAATCAAAACGTAATTAATTTAGAAGTTATTTGTATATTATTTTTTATGTAGCTTTTAATATTTTTCTTGCTGGGTAGAAATATTTAGAGTCAACATAGAATTGTATTCACTCTGAACAGCCTAGAACAAACATTTCATTGAATAAAAAAAAAACTATTTTTTTTTTGCTATGTTACTGTATATTTAAAGCTGTGCGCGATTAAAGCTAAAAAAAAAACTAGATCGATTTCTATATTCCTCCCTTATATAATTAACTACCTTTAAGCTCAGAAACTTTTTTATACGTAGTTGTTTAATTTAAACAAAATTTAGGTTCAGGTAGTCACAGAATTTCTAGCCCAGTATTAAATTATATTTAACAATTTACACTGACCTAAAGCCCACCCACAAGAAGTACGCTTGAACAAACTCCCAACACAATTTTCTTTGTTCACGACTGTACTACTTCATAACACAATAGCGGCAAGGAATAGTTAAGTATCGAGTAGTAATAAGAGTAATAACTTGGCTTGGCTTACATAGAACTTGGGCTTAAGTCGGGTTTACATTGGGAGAGTTAGTGGTTCCGTTCTTGATAGTACCATAAGTTCAGCTCATAACTTGTTCGATGTTATTGCATGTAAGCTGTGAGGATGTACCAGTTTTTGAAATATTTCGAAGGCTTTTTATGATTGGAATTTTCATTTTTCCACGACACGTAACGTAATAAAATATTTTATATATACACATAATGCAACCAAAGTAACCAACAAACAACCATTTTTTTTAATGGTATAACCGGTGTTTGACTGCTAATTGTTTCGGTGTTGTTACGTTACGTTATATGCAATTTAATTTAACAATACCTACTACATTCTATTTCAAATATCTGTTACTAGCTGTGCCCGCGACTTCGTTCGCGTGGACTACAGGATTTTGAATTTATTTTTCTAAAATAAAAGTAGCCTTCCTTATTACATCAGCTACCTGCCAAAAAAGTCCCGTCAAAATCGGTCCAGCCATTTCAGAGATTAGCCCGGACAAACAGACAGACAGACAGACAAAAATTGTAAAAAAAATTATTTTGGTGTATGTACCGTATACATATATTCATATGCATGTAGTAAAAAGCAGTTATTTTAATATTACAAACAGACACTCCAATTTTATTTATATGTATAGATTTATTTATTGTACGCACTAACCACAGTGTTGTTTTTAATTGAGGTATTAAATCCGCCAATTTACCACTAAAGTACATAAATTTTAAATAAATAAACAATTAATGAATATTTTATAATTATTACATTTTACTGCATTCCAAGACCTAGGCTTCTCTGTACGTTTCCTGAAACATTTTTGCAAATAAACCTCACATTTGGATATTCAGTTCAGTACTCTAGTGGATTACTTACTCGGCCAATGTAAACTGAGCTTTAAGGAGAAGCCAGTGCCTTCAGTTGGCGGTAATTAGATAACTTGGTAGATATACAACCGCTGCGCTGCCCCGTTGTAACACGACTACTTCGTACTTGTTGCCTAGTAATTAGGACATTAGCGCAGTCCCTCAAACCTAACGACTTGCTGTTCAAATTTGCATATAATTACACATTTATAGTAGAAACCGTTCCGTTCAGATTGTTCAGATAAGTTAAGGAATAATCTTTTCGACGTTCAAAATAGATTTTTCTACGATTCAAAAAGTTTTGCACTTTTCACAGCGTGTTTAAATTAGCGAACCGGTAGCGCTGTGGTAATTCTGAAATTGAAAGTTAAACTTTCGTGTTATCCTATTATCGCAGCCGCTAAAGTAGCTAGTCTCATTAAAAACTCAAGCTGATGCTCTAATATCTTGCGATATGAAGCGAGTTTGTTCTTATTTTTTACAATTATCACCAGTTCGATGCTTTGTTAAAACTTAAACGAGGAAAGCGTATAATGACGAACAAATTGTTCCATGAAAATGGTAATGAAAAAAGTTCAACGTTTCCAGAAAATCTTCCGAGTTTTATATGTATACTTTTCAATGATTCTAAATGCAAAGAATACTTGCATGAATCCCTGCCACTCGTTATTGCGTCTAAATCTCAGTTCACATTATATGTTGTCGTTAAATCTCTGTTCATAATAGTAAAATTGGTATTATTGCCATTATAAACGTAAATGTTGACAATGCGGTCCCTTTCCTCGGGCATATTTTTTGTTAACAAGGGTATTATACGACTTAACGTGTTCTCTTGAAATACGAATATTTCTGCGACCTTTGTCAGCATTTATTGGGATCCATTTTATTGGCATGGTCCGTATTAAGTTTTCAATCGATGTGCGTCCTAATTTACATAATCTGAACGCAAGCATGTCTTTTGTTATACTAACAAAGGATTTCAATAATCCAACATACATAGCTGTAGGTGGCCTGTTGGGTGAGCGGGCGGAGCGGGTGCGGCGTCCGCTGATGCGGGGCACGTACTCAACTTTCAGCGGAGAATCGGCCGACGCCTGCAAAAGTTAACCAAGTGTCATTCGCCCTGCACCGAGAAAGAATTCTTTGCCCCACTTGTCAAACTTGTCACAGTATATTCCGACCCTTTTCTATATTACGTTATTTTACATAGGTTGGTAGATATATTTGTGAGATCACAGTCGCAAGGGAAATTACGTAAAGGTGCTTGTGTCAAATTGCCCAATATCACGGAGATGGTAAAGAATCCTAATACACACGCATTACTGTCGTTACGGGCGCTGGTCGTGTACTCTATGGCTGCTACTCACGCTGACAGACACGTAATTGGAGTTGTGCGGCGCGGTGATAAATGTAAATCGCTTGTATTCTGTTCACGAGTACAAACTTGTGTATAAGTAAATTAAAAGTTGGTCACGTTTCCCTCTTTTCCAAATTATCACGTCGTCGCTCGTTGCTCGTCCAACTCCTAGTGTTTGGAAAGTTATAAAGTTGTAATGGATACACGCACTTTGTGTGTGTGTTGCGAATCTCTTTTATATTTTACAGCTGTTTTAGTGCAGAGGATGGCACAGGCCGACAGGCGCGCATGAATAAATCACTCAATATGAAAATGGAGTGATTTGTGACGAGTCTGTGTGTACGGTGTGTTGTTGTTTGGCAGTCGGAGCACGTCGGCGACTTCTAGCACTCGGTGGCTTTCTGGCTTCAACATATTTGTCAGTGCTCGAGCGTACTAAGTATATCGGACGTAAGCTGCTCTCATAAAACTTGGCAGTAGATACTTTTCGTACTATTCAGAAAGCATGTTACAAAGAACAGTTTTTGTATGCAAATTGTTATTACTTTCTTCCTTGATTTTTGCAGCAACTATTCTTAGATAAATTAAAATGTTTTATTTGTTTTATTGTATCTACCTAAAAGTTAAGAATAGGCAGCCAGCAGGGAACAGACACCAAACTTTTAAGCGGGCTAGGTTTTTCGCACGAGGTAATGTGTCAACATGAGTGGCACTGGTTACACAAGAAAGCACATTGTACGACACATTGGACACCACCAATTGGAATCGTAGACTAACTTTTGACGTTTTATAAGCCCATGTGGGCATGTAGGCCACATGGCTACTTACAAAACGTCAAAAGACCTATATGAAATAAAATATTTTGAATTGAATTGAATATAGTTGGCGTGCATACAAACCTTACTAAGTCATTACCCTGTGAGTCACTAGCAAAAGTTAAAAACAGTATATGATCCATTAATCTTTTTTGTTAGAAAGAATGTCAGGGTAAGGTCAGTTTGTCGAGAATATGGAGCCATATTTTTATACGACTCCTATTGATAACAAATGTATCTGCGTTAAGCCTTTTATTTTCCTATAAAATATGAACACCGAAACTGAAGGAAAATGCCCATAGCTTTTTTGTGTCAAAGAAAATATACGTCGCTAGAGGCTTATCATAAAATAACCTTAAACTTTATACTGATTTCTTATCGCTCATATAAAATTTACATCAGTATTTTTATCTCTTCTACTTTATTAGAAAAATTAATAACGTAAACATAATAAAATAAATAAAAAGTAATTTCCATATTTCATGAATTTAATTAAATATGGAAATTACCTACAGGAAAAATTATTTTAATTTACTTTCGTTGATTCTGAAGATGTTGTGTATAAAATTATTACGCGAGAGTTTTCCACTTCCTCATGAAATATTCCTAAAATATCCACTCTTACGAAAATAAAGTGCTTTTATCCTGTTGACTCGATCAGTTCGTTAAGTAATCTGCGGTAGAACTAGTTTGTTTTCAAGTTTCTCAGAAATGTTGTTTCATTATTATTTTATAGGTGTGTAGGAACAAGTTCAGCGAGGCTGAATAGCGGATAGTTTTATTACAAAGTCGGGCTGCCGGCTACGGCTGACGAGTTAGCGTATGAAAGGCAGACCAGAGAGCCGCTCCGAAGACTTGAGCCTTGAATGCGATGGACGGCACAACTTCCCGACTTTTCCAGTTCTTCCCCTTTACGCAACATCGAGCAAGTTTAATTAAAAACATCGCCTTAATATCAACCATTTTCAAAGCGGAACATCGAAAAGTTTTTATGTTTATTCGAAAACGTACATTTCAAATTAAATGTTTGTTCTGAAGTTAAGCGTTTATGTTTCTCAGGGTTTCCTTGTCCGTACTTTTCCGATACATTATGATTTACAAGAGACAAGGCGCTGGAGTTCTTCTTTGGCGTGATTTTACGGAGAGATAAAATTTTATTAAAAACATTTTAGCTTTGTTTTTTGTTTTATCTAAACCGTCGTCCGTTTATTTATGTTTGGTTTTCATTTGTTCATATAAAACGCGGTGGCAACTATCGTTAAATTTAAGTTCCGTTGGGTAAAGCGTACACTATTTGTTCTAGCGTGCTTCGTCCACATTCAATACAAACGTGTGAAACAAAACAATTTTGAATGTTAGTGATTTATTGAAAAATATTTTTTATGTTTCAAAAACAATATGTACGACTCACAGGTGACACATGACACAATATACAAAGCAATATAACGATTTAGTATATATTAACTATACTGCAAATTGTATAGTTACTATGGATGAAATAGCTTATCGTTCCAATAGGGATGAAGCCTGTGAAATAACGTTCTTCAATGTTACTACTCCTAAATTTCCGTCTTTATCTCTAAAAGACCAATGTAAAAAAGGGTGATGTGATGCCCTGCTTACACCAGGATCGTGCAAAACTGTGTCTACCTTTAAGGAATAAAATCACAAATTAAATAGAGGTATTTGTATGAGAAGCAGCGGAATCCATTCGACCTTTTCTTTGCCCCAGATCGACCATTTTCCGGTGGCAATTATTTCCTACGAGCGCACGTCTCTAAAGTAACATACTATTATACAGCTTGCCCAGTATACCTCGACCCCTCACGACAGCGCTTCTTGTATAGGCAAATGTTAACGTCCTGTCAAACACTACATAGAAATCTATTCCTTTTTTATTCGCGTGTCAAATTACACTGGGTGCTCTGTTTAACGAGTTTTGGTGTCGTTATCTCAATTCTGTGAATGTGTAATCTGCGCATTGATGATATTTCAATGTTTTCGCAGTGATTGGGATATTTTCACACGAAACCTCCTCGTATTTTGAAAGTGATTCCCACACTTAAATGTTTATCGTTATAGCTATAGGTTCCAGTAATGGAAAGGATGCCTGTTTTTAATACGAGGATTTTATTAACCAGCATTTTTTTAATTGTAGTTTTTAAAGCATGGATTTTTTCCATTGAAATGTCTACAAAAATATGTCACACTTACAACATTTGCTCCTTATTGATAATCTTTCAATGTCTGTCAATCTCATGAACAGAAAGGAAAAAGCGTGAATAATCCATCATTTACTCACATACGTATATTAGATTTCCTTTCCTCTCAACATAACACCGAAATTCATATTGTCTAACAGAAATCCGTTTCTTGGCACATTTTGTTTTGTATCAATACTGATTTAGTTTCGTATTATTGTTATGAAGAATAAACTAGAAGGCTGAAGGCTTCGAGCGCACAATGCGGATCAAACAACGTAATCCTGAAGAACGATCTTTCATATCAATATAGTACGTCAGTTTGTTTCCGATCAAATGGCTTGTATATCCAGCGGCTTCATGGAAAGCCGAACAAGACACAAAGGGGGCTGAGATAAGCCGTGTAAATCTTCAAGCATACAAATGCGAACTCACCGGCCAGACGGATCCGTTTGCTGATCTCTTTCGGGGAGCTACTACCATATATCATTCTGAAATGTTGCTAGTTATCAATTTTGTAAGGTCATCTCTGTGGGTTTGTATAATGTGAAGGGGATTTTAAAGGAAATTGCTTTCCGATGAAAACCGGAAAAGGAAATCTTGTTTTTAACCGACTTCGAAAAGGAGGTTCTATGTTCGGCTGAATGTATGTATGTTTTTTTTTTATGTATCTTCACCAATGTCTCGGTCAATTGTGGACCGATTTTGAAAATTATTTTTTTGATTGAAAGGTTATGCTTCCAAGTTGGTCCCAAATATTGTTATGATCTGATCATGAACTTCGAAGATTGAAGTTCATGATCAGATCTACAGACTATGAGGAGTTCTGTTCCATAACAGAACTCCTCATAGAATCACAGCAGAACTGTAGTTACAAGTAAAGTTGCTTTGCTTATACGTGTAGTCGATGACTGATTGTCAGAAAAGGGGGGGGGGGATGTATCGAACTGATCGGATGATGAAGCCAGAAGGAAAAAAAATTAATGTAATCTAACCGTGTTTGGGATTATTAGAATCGTTGTAAGATGCACTGTGGTTAAAAGTTATTTAAGTTTGTCTGAGGGGTACTTTTTAGTGGTGGTACCATAACTAAAAAGTGTAAAATAAAAAACTTTTTACAAAAAAAAAAATATAACCGACTTCAATGTTAAAAAACACTGAAAAGTATAAAATAACTTTAATTTCGGAAGTCGGTGTTAAATAACGAAGAGACAAAACTATTATAGAAACACCGACTTCCGAAATTAAAGTTATTTTAAACTTTTCTGTGTTTTTTAACATTGAAGTCGGTTATATCTTTTTTTGTACAGTTTTTTTTATTAAATTCTGTGGGAAAAAAGCAATTCAAAGTAGTTGAGAATTCGGAAGACTTCCACCTGGTAGCTACGGCATAAATATACATGTATGTGGTCGTGCGGAAAACATTCGACTTGGACGTTTTCATTACCAACCGATGGAGGGACGGACGGACGGACGGACGGACAGACTGACAGACCGATGGACAGGTGAACGTTATTGTGAAAAACTATGTGTCGAAGGAAGACGTAGGTAGCGGCAACAGTTTATTTACTCAAACTTAAGCGATTTATTTCTATTAAACCATTTAAAAAGAAAAAAAGGATGAAGCTATTTACACGTTCCAAAGCGTAGATCTCAATGGAGAAGAACGTGCAAAAATGGACTTTCTTTTAAATCAATAAATAGTGTGAAAATTGTGGTTAGACAATATAATAGGTCAAAAGCTTCGATTTCGGGGCTTCGGAATTTAGTGTTGTTTTATAAAATGTCATCCACCAACCTGCACTGGGCCCGCGTGGCCCATTACGGCCCATTCCCTCTCCTAGAGAGGAGGCCTGAGGCCCAGCAGTGGGAACATTAAAAAAGGCTGATGATGATGATGATAAATGTAATGTCAATAAAACATTTGATTTCATACATTTCTGTGAGAACAGCACAGAAAGACGTATATGTATACATTAAAAACATACAGAGTTACCTACAATAGTCACGTTACTATCATAAAAGTTTGATAAAAGGAGAATGAAAGAGTTTCGAGAAATTCATTGGACTCGCGTGTTCTCTTTTTGGTTAATTTACTTTATGAATTCCTAAAAGTCCTGAACAAAAATACTTTCATTTTATGCCTGAAAAAACGTCGTATTAAATTGCTTTTCGCATCCGTCACAATTGTATTAGATGACGATTTATTATACCTTTCAGTTTTACCTTTACAAAAGGAGTGAGCTAGCAGAGCATATCTTTCAGTAGAAGCTATCGTTAAGAGTAATTTACTGGATATTTGCACTTTGTTGGGAGATACTTTGAAACCCAAAGAATGTCTCATTGATCTGGCGTAGTTTTCGTACATACCCATTTTGTGTAGTAAGCAGTGCCTTTGATATATTTAGTGATTGGGGAAAACTTATATGCAAATAAAAATACCAAATCGTAAAGTAAAAACTAGGCCAGATGAATGAGACATTCTTAGGTTTCCGTAGGGGCGGGCTTGCGGACGGCGAGCAAAGGGTAGCTCGCTGTCCGACTGTACAGTAACCGTTCGGATCGAGCCCAATTCATCGACGTTGCGTGCTGTTTTCGCGCGCCTCAAGGAGTTCGCAGGGTCGAAGCTTACTGGAGCCAAGGGTCTTGTTCTGAACGGAAGGCTTGGCTCCGGTATGAAAGGCAACGAAGGATCGGGGTGAGTGTTTTAGTCAGTAAAAGTCTGACACTATCTCCCGCTCCGACCAAGGGCGGGGGATGTCATCTGGATGATTTTTACCCACTGAAAAAAAAAATCCTGTTAGGTTTAGTCGATGGTCTTTGAACTGGTACGTGTACTACGATCTACATATATGTTAAGGGTTTTTTTTATGTTGGAAATCATCAAATAACGCTCTGGGTAGAAGGAGAGGGAGTGTCACACTTTTACTGTCTAAAACCTACATGTGTTAAAGTTTCCCTACGTTCCTGGGTCCTGGTAACTCTTTCGAACATCCCTGCAGCCTCTACTTTAAGGGTAAGTACCCATATTGGGTAAAAACCCAGATATAAATCAGAGATTATGTAATGTTTTCTGAAAAACTAGGAAGCATTCATTCATCATCCATCCTCACCAAGATAACTTTGCTGTTTTATCACTTCTTTCACGTTTTTTGTTTTCCAACTTTAAACTTGTTACTTTTGTATAACTTTGTTTTATGCTGGGATCTCGCATGGATGTTTTTCGGCATGGGGCGGATGGACTTTATTTTAAATTTTTCTTGACTAAAACTTCATGTTGATTCTCCCACTATGTCTGACCCGGGGTTGACCGTTCTTCACCTCCAGTTAATAAATTCATATCTAGTAGACAGTTAAATTGAAAAAGGTTTCACTGTTCGATAGTATCTTCGTGTTTCTAAATTAGTACCAAAGTGCGCGACAGTGTCAGTGCGGTACACAAGCAAATGTTTCAAGTAGTGTACTTTCACTCCTTGTAGTAATGTAATATATCATTGGACATTTGTGTGAAGATACCTATTACTTCAGGTTATTTACTTAGGTCACCGATACTACTTTGTCATTAAGTTTTTTATTTGAAAATCTTTTTTGTAATTAATCTTTGTATACCTCTTTGAAATCGGAATAATACAAAATAGGCACGCACGAGTACTTCCATGCAACAGCTCATCATCACTAAGTTCGTATTTCCAAAGATGAACTTTGACTAAAAAGTGTTGATCCAAAATCATAATGAGGCATTTTTAACCCTTTGTGTGTCCGGAACGTGGATCCACGCGAGATACAATAACTTTTTAATTGTGTCTCTAATTACGGCATACGAAAGGTTAATAAACCTTTATTGGTTTTAATTATTATGTTGTTGGATAATAATTATTATGTTGGCACTATGCTAGTATGCTCCTATCATGCCCGGAATATTTGTTAACAACCCCTTGCAATATCGATGTCATATCTCGACCCGATCGTCTTACATTAATGGTGTTGGTTTTTGGCTATGGGTAAATACAGAGCAACCCTTTTCATTGGTTTTCGTGTTAGTTCGTAAGTTGTAGTGAGTAGTGGTGATGAAATTAATTACACAAAGAGTAAACCGTCTTGCTTTGGAACCAAAAATTCTAAGACATGTTTTTTTTTCCGGTGGGAAAATCATCTAGTGACATCCCCCGCTCTTGGGCGGAGCGGGAGATAGTGTCAGACTTTGACTTACTAAAAACCCACTCCTGTTTCTTCGTTGCCTTTCGTACCGGAGCTGAGCTATCTTTCGAACTAACCCTGGCCCCAGTAGGCTTCGACCCAACTGGGCCCCTGTTGTTGCTGACAGCTCCTTGAGGCGCGCGGGAACAGTACGCGCCGTTGACGGCTTGGTTCGGACAGTTACCGGACGGTCGGACAGAGAGCTACCCGTTGCTCGCCGTCCGCAAGCCTTCGCCTACGGTGGCCGGAAATCGGGATCGGAATCCCGGTGGTGGCTGGGGTGCTGTGAGCGCCGCTGTTGCCGCTGTGAGGCCGACCGCATCGGTCGGCCTCTCCTTTGCTGGCATTACTGCTTCGCAAAAGGAAGCGACCGCCTGCCACTCCGCCTCGCTTCGGATCATGGCCTGTACCAAGGCCCGGCGCGAGAGATCGCCGCTGCCGACCGCCCTCACGAGGGCACGGCGATGCTCTGCCCAAGCGGGGCACACCTCTACTGTGTGCTCCACCGTGTCCTCCGGGCGTTCCGCACAGTGGCGACATCCGGGCGGCACTTCCGCACGGATCCGGTGTAGGAACCTCCCGAACTTGCCATGTTCGGTGAGAACCTACGTCATGCGGAAGGTGAGGACGCCGTGAGGTTTTTCCAGCCACGCCTCAAAGAGGGGACTTACCGCCATAATAGTGGCGTGTCCAGCTCTGGGTTGCGACAGTCGCTGAGGCCATTTAAAATTTAAGACATGTGACATCCAAGAACACGCACTAGGCCCGCGTGGCGGATTACGGCTCATTCCCTCTCATTATAAGGCTGATTATTATTATATGGGATAACTGTAGGCTACACAAAATAACATACAGGGTGTAAGGGACAGCTCTCCGCCAACTTTAAGGGCTTGCTTAGTAAACGAAACTGAACAACCTTCCACAAGACTTTTTTTCAGGAAACAAAAAAAAAAGGCCATAAAGTTTATGGAGGGCTGTCCAACAACATAAACAGCAAACAAAAACAACAACAACAACAAACAACACACACACTCAGGCCAAACAACATTTCATATATTATGTATTATGAAATGTTGTTTGGCCTACAGTTGTCTCGGGTTTAGGTGTTTCGTGTATAAGAGTTTACATGTTTGTGAACTCACCCAGGACAACAAAAACAGGATTGATAACTCCTAGTGTGGGGCATTTTTTTTTTAATGAAAATAGACCTTTTAAATAATTAAATAAAATTAATTTTAAACTTCATTAATGCCTCATTAATGAAGTTTAAAATTAATTTTTCATTAGTCATATTTCAATATGGGCGATTTATTTATTTCCCATAGGTACAAATACAAGATACCGAACTATAATTTTAATTCCTCAAGTAAAATTTATCGAACAATTGAAAAATAAAAACAATCTCTACATAAGCTTTTCTATACAAAACAAAAAAATATACAGAGTGATAATGGAAACAGATTCTCGACCTATTTTTGTAACCAAACATTGGCACTGTCACTCATAATCAGAGGCCGTACGACCCCTCTTTCCTATGGGAATAACGGATTTAGAATTACCCATTCTCTGATCAATAAATTCTCTGTATGTCTATGATTGCTACTACAAACAACAAAGTTGTAGCAAATAGGATACCATTATTTATGGTAATCGTGGTAATCTTAGTGATTTGGCATGTTGCTCGGTCACATGTCAAATCACTAACGTTACATGGAATAGTAGGATAGTATACCAAATATTTAAAAAAGTCCCAATATATAAAAATATCAAAACACGTTACAACTTTTTTTTGGGGTAGGAAAATACTCCTGCCGTTCTGAATACAGCGAGAGGAAATTTTTAAATTATTATTTGAGGTGTACACTGTCCTCTCATACTTATACATATTGCTATATGGAAATATTGTAAAACTCAGCATCAATTTTTAAAAGTAACCGTAGAGATTCATGCCGATTTCTCTCCTTAAGGAACGACCAATCGAAACTATGCACTTGCTGTAGACGTTTTTGGGCACGCTACAATTATGGCGGTAAGCCTCCTCTTTGAGGAGTGGCTGAAAAAACAACACGGCGTCCTCACCTTCCGTATTATGCAGGTCCTCACCGGACATGGTAAGTTCGAGAGGTTCCTGCACCGAATTCGTGAGGAAGAAATGCCCGAGTGTTGCCAATGTATGGACCGCCCAGAGGACACGTTGGAGCATACGGTAGAGGTGTGCCCCGCCTGGGCAGAGCACCGCCGTGTCCTCATAGGGGCGATCGGCGCTGGCGATCTCTCGCGAGGTGGAGTGGCTGATGGTCGTTCCCGCCTTCGTAGGTGTGAGCTTGCGTCCAACCGGACCGAGCCCAAGCTGCCGACGGCATGTAATGTTCCATGCGCACCTCAAGGAGATGTCAGCAAAACGGTAGGGGGGTCGAAGCCTACTGAAAGGGAACCCCGGGGCCCTGGAACGAAGGCGGGAGATGTCAGTAGAGCCTTTTGTGAAATAAAATATATAGTTTGAATTGAATTAAATTGAAAATAGAGATAACGCTTAGTTGACACTTCGCGTGACCCAAGGGTTGGTTTTTACCTCGGTCAGAGATTAGGCATTGCCATTCAACGTGGCAATGCCGCCAGCCTCTTGGGCACACTTCCAGCGATGCGGAGGAGTTTTATGACGCCATATTTTAGTAGGCCTTTAATGTGTATAGTTAGGTTATATATTAGTATGCTTAACATACTTAAATGTATATATTTTTTAATATTTAAGTTTATTATGTATATATTTTGTTGCTTTAAGTTGTAAATAAAAAGTAAGAGTGTAAATAAATTGAAAATATGGTCATTCATAAACCGAGTGAACTAAGTCAATATATTTATAAGTACAGCAACTCATATCGTTGAAGGAGGAAGATAACAGATTCATAAACAATAGTTTGAGGTACGTGAGGGTTACACACGCCCGCGCAGCGCATTCCGAATTCCAAGTTTGTTGATTGTGTTCGTGCACGATGCTCAAGCTCTTAAGAGGCCGGCGAATGTCACTCGCAACTGCAAGTTGACGCGTATTCAAAATTCGTTCGCGGAATATAGCTGTCTCTGTTTGACAAAAACAAGTGACGGATTGATGCAGCTGTGTGTGTGTATGTGAGCGTCTTACAATTTATTGTTAGTAAAATGAGGTATATTCATTATTTGCTTTATTTTTACCGAATACTTCGGGAATTGTTTGTGAATGTACGAACTAGTAATGCGTTTTTTGGAAATTTTATTACGGCGCCAATATCTCAACATATTATGATAACAATAGCAGATATGTCATACAAAGGTGGTCTTTTTTTACGGTGGGAAAATCATCTAGTGACATTCCCCGCTCTTGGGTGGAGCGGGAGATAGTGTCAGACTTTTACTGACTAAAAACCCACTCCTGTTCCTTCGTTGCCTTTCGTACCGGGGCTGAGCTACCTTTCGGAGCTAACCCTGGCCCCAGTAGGCTTCGACCCGGTTGGACCCCTTCTGTTGCTGACAACTCCTTGAGGCGCACGGGAACAGTTCGCGCAGTCGATGACTTGGGCTCGATCCGGACAGTTGCCGGACGGTCGGACAGCGAGCTACCGATTGCTCGCCGTCCGCAAGCCCGCGCCTACGGTGGCCGGAAATTGGGATCGGAATCCCGGCAGCGGCTGTGAGCGCCGTTGCCTGATACGGTCGGCCTCCTCCTTTGCTAGCATTACTGCTTTGCAGAAGGAGGCGAATGCCTGCCACTGATCCTCCTCGCTCCGAACCATGGCCTGTACCAGTCTGGCACGAGAGATCGCCGCCGCCGATCACCTCCACGAGGGCAAGGCGATGCTCTGCCTAAGCGGCACACCTCCACTGCGTGCTCCACCGTGTCCTCCGGGCGTTCCGCACAGTGGCGACACTCGGGCGTCACTTCCGTACGAATCCGGTACAGCCCGAACCTACCGAACTTACGTGTCCGGTGAGAACCTGCGTCATGCGGAAGGTGAGGACGCCCGCTCCGTGAGGCGCTCTTTCCAGCCATGCCTCCAAGAGGGGACTTACTGCCATAATTGTGGCGTGCCCAAGGTGGTCTTCTTGTGGTCAAATCAGAAAATGTTATGGAGGCGAGAGCTTTTTTTCATAGGTGGGAAATTATTCAATGACTTCTGCCGCTCTTTTAGTGTCAGACTTTTAGGGAAATGAAAACTGTTCTTTCGTTTCAAGGCCCCGATGTTCTCTTTCGCTCAACCCTTGGCCTCAGTAGACTTTGAACCTGCTGGGCCCCTACGGTTTTGCTGACATGTCCTCGAGACGCGAGTGGAACACTATGCAACATCGACCTCTCGAGCTCGGTACGGACGCTTACCGGACGGCCGGACGGAGAGGTACAAATTGCTCGCCGTCCGCAACCCTGCGCCTACGGTGACTGAAAAAAGGGATCAGGATCCCGGTGGCTGGGGCGTGAGGAATGATGTTCCCTCACGTGTACGACTGTCTCCTTTGCTAGCATAACTGCTTCGTAGAAGGAGCCGACCACCTGCCATTCCTACACATTCCGGACCATGGCTTGTACCAGGGTCACTCCCACGAGTACACGGCGCGGCGGCAGTGCTCCGCCTGAGTGGAGCATACCATTGCCGTATGCCACCCTGTCCTCCGGGCGGTCTACACAATGATGACAGCCAGGCGTTTCTTCCGAACTTACCACGAGGTGAGGTGTCGTCATGCGGAAGGTGAGGATGTTTCCACGTCTATTCACCCACTCCTCAAAGATTGGATTTATCGCCATAATTATGGCTTGCCCCGAGATCCCGCCGGTACTCTGACCGCCTTCGTCAGTGGTTTTTTACCCCGGCGTTGCAACTCCATGCGCAAATTGTGCATGCGTGCAAGGACTGTTGCCTCTAGATCCCATGGTGGCAGACCAGCAAGGAGGCTCGTCGCTTCGCTGGAGAACGTGCGGTAGGTATCCCCGCACCATTTGGATGGCCATGATCCTCCGGGATGCGTTCAGCTTTGCCCCCGGTCGCTTTCACAGCAATGGGGCCAACACCAGCGCTCCGTAATGAGCCATGGACCAAACAATGCTGCGTGGAGCCACCGGCAAAGGGCTAAGGACCTCTATGTTGGGTAGGAGCCGCTTCAGGGCAGCCCCAGTCCGGTCCAGTTTGGGAGCCAGAAGTCCGAAATGTTCTTCGAAATTCCAACGGCTGTCGAGGACAAGTACCAAAAACAGTCCAACCCATATCTTGGTACCGATCCCTAGGGAACACCGCACGACATCTCTCGGCGTTTCCATTCTCCACGGTGAGCGGGGCAGATAATGAACCTGTCCTTCAGGTAGGCCTCGATCACACGAATGAGGTAGACCTGGTGATACCGGGGTCCAAATAGAGCGCTCCCTGCAAAAGCCAAAATGGCCATCCGCAAGATCCAGCTCCACCCGTACCAGGTGCGTACGAGGAATAAAGAACAGCGAAGCGCACCCTCAGAGCGGAGATACGGCTGGCCAAACTGGAGGCCCGCGACGTGTAGCTGGGGACTCTGAACAGAGACCCGTGGGGACGACCCTACGAAATGGTGCGTAACAAGCTCCGTACCTGGGCTCCCCCGCTGACACAGAGTACCGGCCCCTGTTTATGAAGGGTGTGATGAACGCTCTATTCCCTTCAAAAGGGGAGCGTTCTCATCCGCCCATGGCTCCGCCACTAGTTGTAGTGTAGTATATATTTTTATGTCACCGTTTTTTGTAGCCATATTTGCATACTATGTGCTATGCGACCTCCCCAACGGGGTCAGCGTGGTCTATTATACAGACGACACGCTGATCCTAACGAAGGGAGAGTCGTAACAGGCGGCTGTCGAACTAGCGGAACGCAGGGTTGCAACAACCTCCAACCAGCCTTGGCCCCACCGACATCATGTCATATGGGCCGAATCGAAATGAGACGGCTGCGGACACAGCCCACCCATATAAATATGAGCGCGCTATCACCGCAGCCGCTTCTTGACTCCTTTACAAATTTCTTCGTCTTGTCCCCATGTTGCCTTTCTCCCCATCCTGGGGCGGCATACTAACGGTCCCCCCTCACGTGGGTAAGACAAACACACAGTACGGGTTCGCTGCCTGCTTACTCTTTAGTCTGTGCCATTCGTGTTCGAACTCTTTTGAGGCCATGAGATTGCAGTAGTAAGCCGGTCTCTCATCCAAGCGAGTGATCCCGTCCATCACATTTCGTCGCTATTCGTCATAAGGGGGGCGTCGCCACAGAACGTGATCAAAATTTTAGTCCTCATCACCGCAATAGCACATGCTAACCTCACATAACCGCATCTCGTACAGTTTCTTCCAGAAATATCCATGTCCAGTCAGGATCTGCGAGACTTTGTAGTCCGGCTCGACCCAAGTTGCCTTGAGCCTAACCGCCACGTCAGGGAGGAATCGATGAAGTTCCATCGCCTTCTCTTCCTGCTCCCATCTCCGCTGCCAATTAGCCACAGGCTCACTTGCAAGAACCCTGCTCCCTGTCCTGAACCGTAACGCAGAGTTGCAACAGTCGTGAAGAGGATCCAGCAGTTGGGACTCGAGGTGGCACTGCACAAGTCCGAGAGCATGTGTTTTCATGGCCCTCGGAACGAGCCACCGCCGGTTTCCCAAATTACAATAAAAGTTTACAAGTATCTGGGACTCGTCCTCGATAGCCGATGGTATTTTGAGCACTTCCGACGTCTGGTTCCCAAACGTGTTACTTATTGTTTATTTTGTGTTGCGCCTTGTGCTGTACCAAATAAATTATTTTTCTTTCTTTCTTTCTTTCAAACTGGATTAGACTGAAGCACTCAAGCGGCTCCTGTCCGACCTGGGGTGTCCAGACGCCTCCTGCTGGAGGCTCTACGCAGGCATCGTTCGGTCCATGGCCCTTTATGGAGCGCCGTCGCTGCGAAAGTGATCAGTTGCCAAGCTGAACGCATGCCAGGGAGTTATAGCCATCCTAATGGTACAAAGACAAAGCACAGTTTCCTGCAATATACCCGCATGGTTTCCTGCTGGCTTGCTACCATGGAATGTGGAGGCAACAGCCCTTTGCACGCATAAGCATGATTTACACGTGGAGATGCAACCCTGGGGCGGAATTCCGCTGCCACGACAAGTCGCTGTAAGGCAGACAGTTCCGGCAGGATCTCAGCGACTGTCGTAACGCAAATACTCACCGGACATGGCAAGTATGGGAGGCTCCTGCGTCGGATTTAGGCGGAAGAAACGCCTGGTTATCACCATTGTGTGGACGGTCTGAAGGATACGGTGGAGCATACGGTAGAGATGTACATATGTGCCCCGTTTAGGCGGAACACCGCCGCGTTCTCGTGGGGGCCATCGGTGGCAACGACCTCTTGCGCCGAGCCCTCTTTCTGCGAAACAGTAATGCTAGCGAAGAAGGCGGCCGCATGGACGAGGGAATACCCTGACGCCCCAGCAGCCAGGATCTCGACCCAGATTTCTAGCCACCCTGGGCTTGGAATCGCCGTCCAGCCATCCGGTAACCATCTGGACCGAATCCAAATCGTCGACGGCACTTTTTTTTTACTCTTTTTTTTAAGGGGTTTTTGACGGCGCTTTTAGTCAGCTAAAGTCTGACATGTCCTCAAAAGTTCTGTATTCCTTTTATTAAACTTTAAATGCTTACGCACTATTTTATTTAAGTCAATAGTGTCAAAAATATTACAATAAAATGTATAACTCGACCTATGAACGCAACTGAAGTAATGACAGCACGCACACAATGACACTGACATCCCGCTTGCCGCGATAGCACTAGTAACTCTTGGAAATTTGCGATAAATTGGACGTGTTTCGTAATACCAAAAATGATGAATGAAAACTTAATGTTTTTCCAATTTGTTTTCTATCATTTGTAAATTGATAATATAATCTGTGTTCCTACATTGAGAATATTGGACATATTGTTATTTTTAATACAGGAAAAGCCAAATGAAAACATGCCATTTACGTTGTAAAAAAGTGCGAATTATAATTCGCTTTAATTTCGTTTTAGGCAAGTTTTTTTTAAAAAGAAAGATGTAGGAACCTAGATAAATATCGTTTATAACCGAATAACATCATAATATGTTGGAAATATACTCCAGTTGCAAATGAGCGTGGTATTACGTTTGTATGAAAAATTCATCTGTCGCCGTGCTCTTAAAACTTGTGCTGGGGAGTATTATGTGATTATTTTTGTGATGAATTCTGAAGAGCCAGAAGTAGATATATGCCAGATGTATGTAGTTTATTAATTTGAGTAAATATGTTGTATGATATTTATGGTTTATTAGTAGGTATATTTATTCTTGTATTCGCTTTCTTTCTCTCTTTTATTGCACCTACCATTATTTTTCTCCGCGTCACCCAAAGGTTGACTGGTAGAAAATGCCCATCTGTACTTTTGTGCATAAAGCATTTAATAAATAATGCACCTGATATTTATTAATCCATTTTGCAGTTTATATCATATGTCAATATTTTTTTCATTTTGCAGGTCAACGTCGAGATCTATGCTCATTGAAATATGATTAGCGACCATAACAAATGTGGCTTTACTGAGTTACAACCCTTTCAGTTTGTCCAATTTATTAATAGCTCAATATATTTATAGCCCAAATGCTTTTTAACCGACTTCTAAAAAAGGAGGAGGTTCTCATTCATGAAAAAGTCATCAGGGTTAGAGCTGAACTGACAGTTTTGTATTGTTGATTCTAATGTTTATAATTGTGTAAATAAATACATGTTACGGTCGCAAATAATATATTAACCAATAATTCAGTATACAAATTGATACTGACCAGATTTTAATATCGCTGGCTACCCTGGCGCAATCAATTTATTTTAATTTTTTTATTTTGTGACAAATAATAATAATAATATAATAATATAATATTCCACAACTATCACACAACGCCGTCTAGTCCCAAGCTAAGCAGAGCTTGTGTTATGGGTACTAGACAACTGATAAACATACTTATATATTTCTAAATACATACATATTATAGATAAATTACACCCAGACACAGAACAAATGATTATGCTCATCACACAAACATTTGTCCTGGGTGGGAATCGAACCCACGACCTCCGGCATAGCAGTCAGGGTCACTAACCACTAGACCAACAGGCCAGTCAAAAAAATATTCACAAATAAAAATGATATTCACAAATATCATTTTTACTAATAAATATTGCGTTTATATGCCTTTACTTTATGGTGAACTATAAGCGCTACGGGAATAAAATGTGTGCTAGGTTCTAATTTAGATCGAGGTATATCTGAGTTTTATTCAAATCCGTTCATCCGTTGAGGCGTGATTTGGAGCATCTAATCCTTTGAACATCCACATTTTTTAATACTATTAGTAATGTAAGGACATGCCTTGCTGATCCCCATTAAGACAATCGTCGGTGCAATAACACGACACGTTTCGCAAGCAAAGCATTAATATTCTAGTAACTAACTAATATAAGTTAGCAGTATAATTTGTATACTATATTTGACTAGCTGTTGCCCGCGACTTCGTCCTCAGCAAGTTCGTAAAACTGACAGATGTAACTAATATGAAATGATGTGAATCTAATTACTATATTTTATTTTCAAATGGGCGAAAATTACTTTCAGTAAATATTTATGAGTGGAAAAGAAAAGTTGATAGTTTATGTATGTATCAGGTCTATCATCATCATCATCATCATTTCAGCCGATACACGTCCACTGTTGGACATAGGCCTCAGGTCTATATTATGATAAAATCTGATTAATAATAAAAGGGACTTTAAAACAAACAGTAGTTTCTATGTGCTACCTGTCCTCATGGCTACACTCCAGTAGGATGCCTTCTCCTTTCAGTATTATTCACAGGAACATGGTTCTATTTCGGTGCAATGCTCGACTGCTCGCTAACTATGTAGATAACAAGAATATTGGATCCGTGCCCTCGTGAATATTTTAACTGCCTTATCTTACCTTCGTTTACTTTCGTTCCTTCGCTGGTATTAATTCCTTTGAATAATCCACATTGCTGTGATAGGAATCTCTGCAGAATCGGTGTGTTTATGCAACTGATATGAAATCTTTTGTTAATTTTGTTTGTATGCCAAGGAACATTAGGCACTTATTATTTACCAACTTTGATTGCAACTCGTCTACGTTTTACCTACCCTATATTTTAAGTAAGTCATGTAACGTCAGACAGTGTGCACAATGCAAGCGTAGGCGCAAGTCTCTCCAAACAATATGAGTAATGCTAAGGTGCGGCGTAGAAAACAGTGCTAAGACGTAGCTAACTGTACTACGGTGTGGTATATTGTGCTACGTCGTAGCCAAAACGTGTGTACAGCAGCGATATGCCAAACAGTACTAAGACGTACGTAACTGTGATACGGCGTGGCAAATGGCGCTAAGTCGTAGCCACCTGAGCTACGGTTTGGTAAACAGTGCGAAGTCGTAGCCAACTGAACTACGGTGTGGCATATAGTGCTACGTCGTAGCCAATTTTGCTACGGTATGGCAAACAGCTGCGATATGACAAATTGAACTTAGTCGTAGCTAATGTGCTACGGTCTGGCAAATAGTGGTAAGTCGTAGCCAACTGAACTACGTATGGTAAACAGTACTAAGTCATACGCAGGTAAACTATAACGTGGCAAACAGTGCTAAGACGTAGCCTACTGAACTACGGTATGGCAAACAGGACTAAATTATACGCAACTATTCTATACCGTAGCAAACAGTACTAAGTCGTACACAACTATACTATAGCGTGGCAAATGACGTAACCTACTGAACTACGGTATGGCAAACAGTGCTAAATTATAGCTAGCTGAAGTACGGTGTGACAAACAGAGCTAAGGCGAAGCTAATTATGCTACGGTGTGGCAAACAGTGCTGAGTCGTAACCAAGCAGTGGTCACTACTCGTTTGAAACTTAAGTTAATCTAAAGATTTGATGAAAAAAAAAATGCGGATTTTAGTCATGAAAACGCGTAAACTCATTTTGTACCCAAATTCAAGGTAGGGCCTTTATACCAACTCGGAATTAAGTTGTTAGTTTAATTCGACGTCGTATTCTTTCTTGAAGTTGGGCTTATACTGGACCCTTTGTCCTAGGTAAACATACCCGTCAAGAACAAGATTGAGAGTGGGCATTAAACGTGATATTTGTTTAAATGATATTCATTCCGAGAGTCCTCCACTGAGATCATCAAGATTTATTCTGAAATGAACATTATGAAGAGCTTTGTTTAAATGTGTGTAAAATATAATCTTCAGAAGATTAACCCGATTAAAAAAAAAAAACACGTTGGTATCGCCACCTATTGTACAGCGCATTGTACAAGTACATTGTAAATAAATAAATAAATAAACTTACTTTGAGTGGCTTTATCTGGAAAAAATGTATGTTCTAGCTAGACTTTATCCCTCTGGATCATGCATTTCTGATTTGCACCACTCGAGTAGAGCTCGAGAAATAGGATGCAGTGATGTATGTTGTAGTAGGTACTGTCTATATTATTATAGAAATGTCAAAGACACAAACCATATCATAATAACACAATTTGCAACACAACCTGGCATTCTCCCCTATTATTAACCCAAACATTATCTATACTCCTGAATCCGCTTGCAAATTCCTAAGGCCATCGATCAGTTAGCTTTTGGCAACGCCGCGCTGTTCCCGGGGCGCTCAGATTTGGCGGTCCTCCAGTAGCCAGCACATCATTTGGACATAATCTTACACTCCTCCAAGCCCAATAGTCCATGTTAAAAACATTTGCTGGCCTAGTAACCTTGCTGAAGAATTGGCAACGGTTGCTCGCCGTGTGCGCATAAATAATGCATGATACACGGATAGTTTGTGCATGAATGTTATGGGGCTGTTTATGGCAAATGTGATTTGTTTTTAAACTATTATTGCTGTTGTATAGTATGTCTGTTGTGGGTTTATGGAGGTGGTTCTTGTGTTACTATAAATATTGTTATGTCGTTCGTGAGTGTCATTGAAGTCGACCACTGAACTGAAAGTCAGTGAAAATAAACTGTCATATTGCAAAATCGGATCCACAGACTAAAATTATAAGTTTCAATAGTCAAACCATGGTTTAGTAACACATTTTCGTACTAATAATGTTGGAATGTTGCGACCACATAGGAGATGGTAGGGCTAACTCGAACGATTTCGCCCAAACTGGAAGAAGGAAGCGTGGTCTGGCGAAGAAGTTGAGGAAGGTCTTTCGCCAAGGGTGGGACAGAGTAGGCTAACCATAAGAAAAGGTTGCAAAAATGTATCTATGTTAATCAGTTGGAATATGGTTCGTAGTTTTGAGATATAATTTTGGCTAATAGGTGCTTTATTATTTACAAATTCTTACAAAAAAATGTAATAAAAAAAAACACAAAGTTACTTTCATATTTTTTTATTATTGATAGGCTCACGTTTGATCACCATCTCACCTGATGGAAAGCGATGATGTGGTCGACGATGGAGCACGCTTGCCTAGAAGTAACCTATTCACTCTTGACTTAAAGACCCCTAAGTTGTAGCTATCAGGAAACACAGACTCCGGCAGGGAATTCCACTCCTTAGCTGTACGCACAATAAATTAAAAAACTGTCAGCAAAACTTGCATCCGTGAATATATAATCATCGTTTAATTTATAAAATACCCTAACATTAACAATAAAAATATCTTAAAAAAAAAGAACACAGTTGCTTATTTACCTGAACTAGGTTAAACCTGTGTAAAATACATACCGACTATGAAACAATTAACTGCACTTGATCCGACACACACTTGGCCGGTTTATTCCTTTTCCCGTAAAGTGGGTAACCCGAGAAACAACTCTACGATTATGTTAACTACAAATACCAAGGGTCGCAGTTAGATTCAGTACTTCAGTGTAACACCCTCTAGCCAAGTTACAACCGTTTCTATTCTATTCTCTTGTGTCGAACGCCTCGAGTAGGCCACGCCTCCAATTATTTGTTCTGACCACGTGACTGAGCGTTGGGATGACGTCAGAAAAAAAATCGGAGGCGTGGCCAATTCGAGGCAGAATAGAAACGGTTGTAACTTGGCTAGGGGGGCAGGTTATCCAATGTTTTCATTTGTTCTGATTTTTGATAGTATCGGTATAAGACCCGATATGTGTCCCAACCGCTTCAGCCCCTAGAAACAACTGACAATCTTATAATAGAGATATCCAATTACATTTCGTCTTGATTGAATTTAGGATCTTAAGGTACACACCTAAATTGGTTATCCCTGAATCAATGTAGTGGGGGCCTGTTCAATTAGGAATAAGAGGATAGAAGGGAAGAAGGATCTCAAACGCCCTTACTTTTTCTGGTAGTTTAGCCAATCGCACATCAGCCCTAACATGGATTATTTAAATTCCTTCAACTGCTACAACATACAGGTTCTCAACTTCTCACATCCCAAGTTGTTACCACAAATGATCGGTGGACTCTTACCAATCAAAACCTTAAGAGTATACCAAAACTTTTTGAGAGTCCACAGTCGACAAACAATCGAAGGATGATTCCCGACGAAGTCGCGGGAGTGGACGGCGAGCAATTGGTGGGTCGCCGTCCTATAAGGAAGAAGGCCGGGCTAAGACGGCGCGCGTGAAACAATAACGCGCGCCTCAAAGAGCTGTCAGCGACAAAGTCTGGGTTCGCTAGGGCCAGTGCCGACCAGGGTTGCTGGATTATTCGAAAGAGGTACCGCGGCCCTGGATCGTACAGGGTAATTGAAAGAACACAGGTGCGTTTTAGTCAGTAAAAGTCTGACACACCCTTTAAAAAAATAAATAAAATATATGCTCCATTAGTAAAGCCACAAGAAAGTGCTAGTTACTTTATTTACTGTCATCAAAAAACAAAGCGTTTAGGTGGCGCCGTTAAGTAATTGACACTTATGTACCTACCCAAGGTTTGGTTAATTAACGAAGTAATTATTTAGAAAGATTAATTGACTGTCTGCGAAGGTAGGCGTTTACTTTGACAATCAACTATCTATCGTTGCTATCTGAACTTTAATGTAGCATTATGTAGGTGTTCTTAGGAGTTGGTTACTTTCGTGAGAGTGTCTCGGCTCAATCAATTAATCAATCTGCCAAGTCTTAGTAGTCCTGAGTTGTGCTACACGAATTCTAACAAATGCTTGCACTGACTGGACAGGTCCCGTTCGGAGCATTTTTATAAAACCAGCTAAAGTAATAATTAAAGTCAATGCGTAACTGCGTAATCGGCCGCCGATCGCGTAAATCAAATCATATCAAAACCATTCAAACCACCTTTCAGATTAAATCAACTTAACTTTCTTACTTATAAATATATTTAGTTGTCTAAACCATAACCAAACTAAAGTCGTTTCATATAAATCGAACCAAAATTAAACCATAACCATCAAATAAACCAAAACCACTAAAATATCAAACAATCCAGAAAGTTGGTGGTACTGCGCAGACAGATACTAAATTTCTACTCATATCGGTGCGGTTTTTTCCTCATAAAACCATTTGAGACACTAATCTGTATGGTTCTCATACGACTTGACCAATACATGTTTGCTGTATGGACTTTAAAAGAGACTTTGAGTTCTGAGTTTGTTTCGGTGTTTCTTTCAGTTTAAATTGATTTAGTTACTATTGTGTTTTGTTGAAAATAATTTAGAAACTTTTATTCAAATATGTACCTAATATGAGCGCAGTAAACAATGCGTTTTGCCAAACACTAGTTTTAACGTTCAAATGTCATTACGGTGCATTTTCCTTTGTTCTCTGTTTTCAATACCCCGCACTATATTTCAGGTTTATTTTCAGCACAAATATTTTAGAAACGTAATCCCTTTTCAGGTTTAATGGCACACTGGGAAGAAGTTTTTACTTCATAACTAGCCGGTAACTGCGAGGTACTTACTGAACTTTGCGATGTAAACACTTTCGAGTAGAGGAATAGCCACGTATTCCTTGACTCGGAAATGGCACCACTGCCACCTTGCACTGACGTAACTTGCTAATAACAATACATTTACTAATCAAATCGAAAAGCTGTTATTTCTCGACAGCTAAAGTAGTACCTGTTGATTATTTTCTTGAGATCTTAGGGAGCGTACACATCTGGCGACTGCGTTAAATACGCGCTGTCTGCATGCGATTACTGCAACTGTCTGGTACGCCCCTTAATCGTAACTCAGGCAAGGCCCATATAATGCGCGTGCAGAGTGCCTAGTACGATTTTGGTTTACATTAACACGATCGACACGTTTGTGATGTTCGGCGCTTCGATTGGTCCGCTCCAAGCTCTTAACCAAGTAGAAAGCCAAACGTGGTAAACGTTTCGTTCGCGAAAACAGAACTCGTACTCAGCGCACGGATTACGTGTAGTTCAACTTGCTACTTCCCCTAAAGTGTCAAGTTACTTTTGTTACAAAGACATATGTACATGCGTACAGAGAGAGTGCGTGTGTTTACATGCGTAGCTAGAGCGTTAGTTTTTTGCAAACAGCAATCACGGTCATAGAGCATGCAACCGTCAGATGGCTTTTTTGTTGTGTTTTTTATTGTGAGCAGAATGTTCTTATGAAAAAAAAAAGAAAATTAGGGTAATGTAGGGTAGAGTAGGGTAGTGTAAGGTAGAGTAGGGTAGAGTAGGGTAGTGTAGGGTAGAGTAGGTTAGAGTAAGGTATAGTAGGGTGGAGTAGGGTACAGTGGGAGCGAAGCCGCGGGCAAAAGATAGTAATACAATAAATATTACCTGTCCGTTACTGGGTTGTGTTATTTTACAGTATTTCCAGACATTTATAATCCACCCGTGATCCAGTTTCACGTGTTATAAAAACCGCAATACTGACATGACCCATATTGAAAGTAGGTATAGAATCTGAACGACTGAACACAAATTGAATATTGTAACAGGTTTCTTCCTATCACAGAAAATGAAGTTGCTTATGTAAACTTTATTGTACAGGGAGAGACTGTATTGTTAAGATTTTCCACACAAACCAAGCGTGTTATTGGGTGTCCCCGGTTACTTTAGAAAAGGGAATGGGCATTTTGGACCCATAGAAGCATAACTACCATCGAAGTCAGGTGTATGAAATGGAAGCATGGAAGCAATATCTTCTAAATTGATAATATCTTACTAAAATAAAAGGAATCATATTTTCTTTCCCTGCAAATTTCTGACTGCCCATTATCATGTTGATGATGATGGTGAAGCCAAATTTTGAGAGATCACAAATTATGACTTAATACAACACTGGGTCCTTATTCTTTTCAAAAATGATATTGTCTATTGGGACATTTTTTTGTTTTTTTTTTTTCAGTAAAAAATTATCAAATGTCTCCTCTCGCTTTGGATAGAGCAAGAGGGAGATTTTTACTGACTAACATATGTGTTCCTTTAGTTACCCTTTGCAGGACCATGGTAACTCTTTCGAACAGTCCCGCAACCCTGGAAGCAAAGACATTAAATATCTCTTTAAATCTCTTTGCCTGGAAGGCCCTAATGGACTCGGTTCGTCAATTTTTTTGACAGTTGCGCGCGTGGTACAACGCGCCTTAGACCTGGTCTTGGTCCTTTTTAGACGGTAAGCTACTACCATTCCCCTTATCTTCAAAACTACAGTCTAAAATTTATTAAAAAGTCTGAAAATAAACTTAAATGGTCTAGGACGTGCGAGTCTGACTCGCACTTGACCGGATTTTTTAAATCAGGTTACTCAAAATTTAAATATATTTCTCTCTAAGATGAAAGAGACTATATTCTGTCTAAAAGTCAAACGACTTAGGAATTTTATATTTAATATTTAAATTATTTAAAAAGTATCTTCGGTACTTTTTATAATATTCTTCTATTAGTAAACAATGATCAAGATCTCTTAATCAACCTTGATTATTGAACCTGTGTTGACTACATCAGATTTCATTTTGCCCTAATAATTACTCAAGTCGTTTAACTTCTTAGGCAGACTCTAGCCAGCTACATTCATCATAAAAATATTTCAGGCGAGTTGAGCATACGACTGCACAGTGTGAGCTGTCTCTCGTTTATTTAGGAGCTCGCACTATGTAAACTACCCATAAACAACCAAATAATTTATTAAGTTATCTTATCTTAACAAGGGGTTTAAGACTCACCTAACCCAATTGAACTCAATTAAGATTACAACCGAATTTACATGATTGTTCGGCAATGTTCGGGAATCAATCGTTCGATTGACATCGGTACACCGTAAGCTCTCGAATTAACCGCAAAGAGGTGTGACCGGGGAGCATTGTCAACGACAAAATGTAAACACGGTCCCTTGTAGTGGAAACGCAAAACCCTTTGGAGGATTGTACATTGGACGTTGCCAGAACATTCCGATATCGATAGCAGTGGGCATAGCTCATGTTATATTTTTTTGATAAACCATTTTTATTTTTGGATTAAAATCATCCAAATGACATCCCCCGCCCTTGGTTAGTGTGTTAGTGTCAGACTCTTACTGACTAAAAAACCCACCCCGTTCCTTCTTGCCTTTGATACCAGTGCTGAGCTACATTTCGGAGCTAACCTTGGCCCCAGTAGGCTTCGACCCAGCTGGGCCCCTGCTGACAACTCCTTGAGGCGCGCGGGAAAAATACGCGCCGTCGACGATTTGGGCTTGGTCCGGACAGTAACCGGACGGTTGGACACCGAGCTACCCATTGCTGCCAGCACGCTCGTCAAGCAGCGCAATGGTCCGGTACGCGGATGGAGAGTTCGCAGGGTGCCCTGGCTTCGCAATAAGGACCAGTTTCCCCGTCTTCCAGCGAAGTGGGAACTGGCCCTCTCCAAACATGCGCTGAAGAGCCCGCTTAGTCGAGGCCTGAGAGCCTCCATGGCCAGGACCAAGGCTTTCTCCGGCAAGCCATCGGGTCCTGGGGCGGTATTTTTGGCACACAGCCTTCGTACCACCACTCTTATCTCTACCTCGGTCACCTCTGGAGCATTGTCGTCGTCCTCGCTGTTGTGGTCCGCGTCAGACACCGCTGGTGGCGGAGCCATGGGCGGAAGGAGTGTTCCCCTCGTGCAGGGAACAGAGTGCTCACCACACCCACCACAAGCTGGGGCCGGAGACTCTGAGCTAGCGGGGGACCCCAAGGGCGGAGTTTTTCCCGTACCATCTTGTACGGGCGCACCCACGGGTTGCGTTCAGAGACCCCAGTCACACGTTGCGGGCCTCGAGTTTGGCCCGCTTTATCTTCGCTCGGTGGGTGCGCTTCGTCACTCTGTATCCCTCATATAGCTCCGCCTCTCTGGCCTCTGCATCCGGCGGGCGGATGTGGCGCCTGCAATTGTTGATTAGGGTTGGGATTCCGATATCGATACTGGGCATACCTCATGTTATATATTTTTTAGAAACCATTTTGATGATTGGAATTGCTGATCGATCCAGTGTTGTTCATAAGGTTTACCGTGGCCCTGGAACGCAAAGGACAACTGAAGGAACTGCGGGAGGAGTCATTTAATGTTTTCCCACTGAAAAAGGATACCTACCTAGAAGAAAATGAAATAAGGAGCAAAACCCGTAGCAAGTAGGGGTAACCTCGTCTTCATGGTAGGTCCACCACTCCAAAGTTTTCTCAGGGTACCTTGGTGAAGGGTCTAGTATGATTACATCCGAAAGGTCGAGATCAGGAACTCTAAGCGGAAAATATGCAATAAAGAGTATGCCAATATATGTATGTAAATATCTCGGGTAGGAACTTGCCGACGGTCTACGGTATGCGTTTCTCCGAACTCTTTAGGGTCAGGTCACACCAAGAGGTGATGCACTTTGATGCGGCGTAGCTTGGGGCAAACTGGCGAGCTTTAACCGCAGCGCGAAGTTATGGGGCGTTTTCGAATCCTTTCACTAAAATATGCGCCTTTTTGAGTAGAAACTCAAAGTCATGGCCAAAAGGACCACCATGCAAAAGCAAAAGGCAAAAGGGACGCCAAAATTCATAATTTATTGTTTCACTTGATCGCGTTACGTCTCGGAACTGGCCCTTAGTCGACGAGTGTGTGATATAATAGTGTCATAGCACAAGGATGAGTGCATTAAATACTTGTTTTGGCACACGTTAGTTTTACTTTTCCATATTTTTATTGTCTTTGACAAGCATTGTTTTATCATTCTGTCATAAACCGTGATCTTGTCACGGCCTTTTTTATTTATTTGGTAGTATTTCGAACTGCTACCACAATCTACAACACACATTATGTGCTTTTCGTTCTTTGTAAGTAAAAACAATATTTTCTCGACCAAACTTCGGCCATAGGCACCAAAAACCTTCAGAGTCAAGAATGCAGAAGTTGTGATAGTGTAAAAGTGTGTGCTCCAACGCAGGTGCATTGTCTGTTCCTTAAGTATATAATCAAAGCATAGTTCTTTGGAGACATCTGGAGCAGGAGCTTCGGCTTTAAAGAGTATCAGGGAATTCTCAAGTAGTAAAATTTGATTTATTTTCTAATTCATGTTTTCTTAACATCAACAAAAAATGCGATGCGAATCAGTTTGCAAGTCCGTGCAAGCTCACAGATTTTTACGATGCGACGTTGCATCGCAGTTAGGTGTTTGGGTCCTTAAGGTGAGTGAAAAATAACCTACCTAGTATTAAAAGTTACCTATGTGTAAGTTACTAAGCAGAATCGTCTCAAGACTTCTGTTCTTACTTTATATTAATATATATTTAGTGTATATTATACACCGCTAAATTTTGATCGTTTTAATCCCGTGGAGGGTCGATCCGGTACATCACATCAAACACTATCAATTTGTAAAGATAAAATTAAAAAATAATTTACCTTTTTTTTAAAACTCGTATTAATTTACGCATGGACGAAATTAATTTCTTTAAAAAAACGTCAGCTGAGCGAGTCCAATGACCTGTAGGTAGTTTGTACGCAACGCCGACTACTTTTTTTTCGTACATGCATAAATTAATACGAGTTTTAAAAAAGGTACTTTATTTTTTAATTTTATCTTAACAAATCGATAGTGTTCCATGTACCGGATCGACCCTCCACGGGATTAAAACGATTACAAATTTAGCGGTGTGTAAAATATATGTGTAGTTTTTACTCTTGTTTTCTAAATAAAATTTTCTTTTTATGCGCCTACCATATTGTCTCTTCACCACCTTAGGTTGACTGTTAGAGAATGCCTAAGACATTAAGTCCGCCTATGTACTTTGTGTTGCATGATGATTAAATAAATAAAGAATATTACATACATACATACAACATACAAGATACGCGCGAAAAACATAACCCTTCTTGCAATCAGGTAAAAAGGAGATTTATGGTAATTTCTTCTCTAAATATAGGCTTCACCTCAATAAATGCCTAAATAGAACCGCGATATTGAGTTTTTAATGCTTTGAGAGTTGGCATTGGTAGTGCAAATAAATGTTATCTTATATCTAGTTGTTACTTAGTGTAAGTAATAACGATATTACCGACCTTTCATAAATTAATGGAGCAACAGTGGTGGTCTAGTTGTAATGGTTCTGACTTACGAGTTGTAGTTGCAGATTGTGGGTTCAATCCCAGTCAGACATTGCTGCGGGTACGTTTGAAAGAGTGATCACGTGGCCCTAGAATGCAAAGGGAAACTACTAGTCACAGGTGGGTTCCAGTCAGTAAAAGTCAGACATCGTTGTCACTTAGTCATTTGATAAACCCAAAAAAAAATCAGGCGCAGTATTTTGTGTAATTTATTTCATCTCCACTGTTCTCAATACGGTAAATGAAGATTCTCAAAGGCCCGCACCATATCATACCATTAATGGTGTTCTGACATGTCCGCTCTGTGATCGGAGTTTTTCGGCCAAGGTTGGATATGCAAGTCACATGAGGGCACATAACAGAGCAGCAGATCTGAGCTCACAACCACCATGAAGAGCCAAGGAATGCGGTCGCTGTGGCCAAAATCGGCTAGATGGCATTATCTCAAGGTACATATGTGTCATCCCACCCGTATCTACTGAACCCGCGTGGTGTATTACGGACCATTCTGTCAGGAGAGAGAATGGGCCATAAATCCATAATCCCAGTGTCCATGAGTCCCATCTGTGGGAACATTATAGTGCTGATTAATGAAGTTGACAAACAAACAAGCCACTGCTGGCTCTGCATTGAAGTCATAGAGAATCCTCAACAGAGTCGACAGCGCAGGACAACGCTATTATAGCTTAACTATAGCTTGAACAAATGTTTGTAATCAAATTTTGTGCCAGAATTGACCGCCAGAGGGCTTTAAATTCTTATCGTATTTTTGATATGGGTTTAGTTTACTGAAATTGAGTTGGCTGCTAGACTTTTTGAACCCCAAAACAGTCAACACAATGAAAAAACAGTACAAACTAATTTAACATCAAATGAAAATATGTGAACTGATAACAGCAACGCAAAGCCACACTAACTAGTTTATTAGTACAGTTCCGTAGTTTGACTTTGTTAGTAAATTACGAACATTGTAGGAACGGACTATTTTATGTGTGAATACATTTTATTGCCTTAGTTATGTGCGCCAGACTGGCACGTTGATTTAGTGGATGCAACATTATCAATTCATAGTCTGTTGTTGTCGAGATAATTTTCATGGAGATTTATTTTGTAATGCTTTGTTTCGGCGCTGAAAGTCATTATTACAGTAAATAATAATAATTTATTTAAAAGACAACTTTTGGTCCACATTATATACCTATGTTAGTATCACTTATTTCTATGTTAGTTCAGAATCCACTAATTTGTTATTGTTCCCCTAAAATAAATTAAATAACATCACGCCTATGATGATGAAATAAAATAATTAAATTACTAAATAAGAATCCACATTTGATTTATTTAAAAACATATATTTACCTATAGTACTCGTATATGCCACGATCGACATCGACGCGCTAAGAAAGAAAGAACAAAGATTTTTTTTCATTCAAAAATATAAAAAGTATAATGTGTAAAACCAATAGGTATTGCTTTTTATTTTGACGCTGAAAGTCATAACTATGGGTAAATAAAACAACAGCACGCCTAAACACAGCCTACGGGTAAATAATGAAATAAAAGTACTAATAGTCTACTTTTGTTTCATTTATCTTTAGAACGTATATTTACCACAATCGATAGGTATCGCATGATAAGACAATTATGTAAGAGTATTCAAATTGAAATAGGATGCTAAGAATAAATGTTAATATTAACAAACATCAAAACAAGTGCTTGTTCAAGCTGTTCAATATCACAGTAATATTATACTCGTAATAGTGAAAGTTTATGTACATACTTATGCGTGTGTATGTTTTTACTCCTTCGCGCTCAAATGGCTGAACGAATTTGGATGAACTTCGGTACACGGGGGTCACAAAGGGGCACACGAGAGGCCATGTTCTTGAATAGTAAATTGGATGCTTTTTATCCCAAAAATAGTTCACAGGGATAATTTTCGTCTTGCTTTTTTCCAGATTGCCTTTAGCTTTTTTTGGGAATGAGGAAATCATGTAAGATTTGTTTAGGGTGAAGCGAGAGAGTGTGTTAGACTTTTTCTACCTAAAAACCACCTACGTATGTTTGTTAAGTTAACCACGGGTTTTCTGTTCTTACGCAACTTAAACGTAGCGTTCGCCGGCCGCTGCCACGGTACCGCTCGCTTCGCTCGCTCGGCTCACGCGCTTTTGGTCACAGTTCTAACCTATTTCACCCAATTCAAAATTACGTTATCAGCCTGCTATTAGATAATTCGACAAAGTGAAAACATTTCTTAAAGTGAACTATTTAGTAGTTCGTTATGAAAAACCTCAATTTTATTTCTAGTCGCTCACTTAGTAATTGAGTCGCTTAGATTTCAATAACCCACTTTTAGTAAGCTCGTTCTGGATTTTATTATTGATCAATATTTGTCGTTAGTTTAGTTAATTTGTCGCTTACTCAAATTCGTGTCTCAAGTTATTAAAACAGTATCTCATCATCAGTTGCAAAGTTTTTTTTATTCGCTTGTTTTATAATTCCTCTTATACTATTTTGATGGTAGCGGTAGCATAGGTTTTATTTAGTCTTTTTCGGAATTTTGGCACACTAATTGTTCGTCATGACCTGGATTTTCCTAATCCATGCTTCGTAACTCCTGCAGGGAGCAGGATATTTTTATCCCGATAGTACGTTTCCATTGGATAATTTCCGACTATCGCATGGGCGAATCCGCTCGCAAAAAAAAAACAATAATCTATAAATTATAAAGCGCAATATGCATAAAAATAGGTCAGTCATAAAAATGTGCGACGGATGGGTGAACAGGGTGAGATATGGGAACATTCGCGTATTTCGTCCTTTTCACTGCATGTCATAAAAACAGCCATGCTGATTCTGTGTGCCTGTATAATATTTCGGCTTATCTTGAAAAAGCCGTGGTATTATTTTCATATACAATTACTGGCTTTTGCAAACGGCTTGGCTCGCGTGAATGTAGAAAAGTATTACAAGATAACATACTCCCCGGCTGTTAGAATCAATCTTAAACAATCCTATGTGCTATTCCAAGACATGGTCTATCCGTGTGCTAAATTAACGTAACAAACATTATAAACACACACACAAACATATGTATACCACACCCTGTCGCCATTGTAATATTAATATAATAAACTCGTTTATATTACACGTTATGTGTTACATTATACATAATATGTATTATAATATGTACATTGTCTTGTCCTAACGCAGTGCTACCTGCCAGATTCAATTGTGAATCTCAACCACCCCGGTATCCGCTCAAACACACAATTTTATCGGTTCAGACATTTAGGAGTTCAATGATATATCCACATAATATATAGAATAATTAATAATATGTAATGATAGGTGTAGTTAGGAGTTTTAATAAACAGTGTATATCAGATTCTTAATTATCTTTTTTCTGTAGGGAATCTAGTTTATTAGTAACACAAGTAGTTTATTAGTAGTACAAGGTGTAAGGGACAGCCCTCCACAAACTTTAAGGGCTTGCTCAGTAGACGAAACTGAACCACCTTCCACAATTTTTTTTCAGGAAACGAAAGAAATAATCGGCCTCGCCATACAAATTGTCCAATCAAGTTTATCATTTTGAATGGTGAGGCTGATTTTTTAAGGGCTTGCTGCCCTTAAAGTGTGTGGAGGGCTGTCCCTTACGCCTTTTATTTTATTAGTTGTATTTTGCACAATCACTTTTTGTACAACAATTAGGAGGTACCTATCTAATATTTTCCATCCTAAGGTTGTCTGGAAGATATCGTTTTCAGCGATAAGACCGCCATAATTGTACCCACAAATTTAAGTTTTTGTATAAGCTGTGTTACTTTTTGGTGTACAACAAAGTATTCTATTCTATTCTATTTTCGTTTGCGTCTAGTAAAAATAATTTAGATTTAAAGTTTTATATCTCCTATTTCAACTATATTTCGAATATTCCCGAATTTACTATGAAACACAATGCCGCCATTATGGGTTTGTATTTCATAGTATATTCGTTGGAAAATGGTTGACTGGAAGCGTAACTGTAAGCTGATTTTATGTTTAGTTCTCAAGTTTGGTTTCCACTCCCAGTTTCCTATTTCAAAATAATACCTAGTCATGTCTCTATTGTTAGTAGTTGAGTTGGTCTAGCTCGTAGTTTAAAAAATATTGTGCTAATCTGCCATATGGAAGAAATTAAAAGAAAAGTAACTGCCATAGTATATATCACGACCATAACACGGTCGAATGTTATTTTTTCGAATTATGCAGGCAAAACAGCTTCCTCCAGGTTTTATCCAGTTTCGTGTCAGTTAGGTAGTAGTATTATAGTTTTTAGGGAGCACTTCCCTCCAACTCCTAAAGTTGCCGCCGGGAAATCCCACGGGGCACACAACTTGTAGGTAAAAAATAACATCTGAGGAATCGCAGATGTAACTAGCTGTAAAGTACAGAATATCAGACGTGTACCTACCTATCAGTTTGAAGTAAGGGGGCGAAAGAATATTTTAATATTTTACCATAGCAATATATTAAATAACTTTTGTAAATTTTATCAGAATTGTTCAGTAACCTATGAATACTTTTGTTAGTTCTTTTCAGTATCGTATTTATTGTTAGGTACTACTTTTCTTAGGTACGCCCACATCTACTAATAGATATTCATGAACTCTTACCATCTTATTACCTACTTACTCAAGTACTTAGTGCCATTAAGTTAGTGAGTACATTTTTCGAAAACAAAGCATAGATTACCTGTCTTTGTCAATAAATCTCGGAGCTACGCGAATTGTCTACTACGCTATAATTATATCCTCGATAAATCTAGGCATTCTCAAAGTTGTCTTCATTGTTCTCTTTATCCCCAATTAACCCTCAATAAATGCTTATTCAAAAACCCATACCTAAACATATGTTTACGTGACCCTTCCGAGAACTTATGAATTATGATACATATCAGTAAGTTATTCTATTCACAAAATCCGCGGATCCCAACGAAATCAAAAGTAAAAATGACGGGAGTTTCGTTATTTTTGTCTAGTCACGTCCGCTTGTTTCACGGTAAAATAACTTTGTTCCCTTCGGTTCAACTGTAGGTACCTCCACGTCCCCTGACGGAAAAGGATTGTGGATCCTTCATAATATCATGAATTATGTCTTTATTCGATGGCCTGTCGTTGTTTGCTTTACATTCCAAGGAATGAAATCGCGGCTAACAAATTGCACAGTTTCACATTTCTTTTGGGTTGAATGAAAAATATTTGTTTGTGTGTGGTTTATAATATTCGTTTATTGAAAGTATTAGTTATCAGATTTTAATAGTTATCAACCATTTAGGCATGTGGCTTGATTGATAGAAATTGTTGTATTGATAGTTATTTAGGTATTTTAGTGAAAAGTTGAATATTTCGACGAAATGAGGGAGAGTATTTCTCAACTTACAATGATTTGACTGGCCTGTTGGTCTAGTGGTTAGTGGCCCTGACTGCTATGCCGGAGGTCGTGGGTTCGATTCCCACCCAGGACAAATGTTTATGTGATGAGCATGATCATTTGTTCTGTGTCTGGGTGTAATTTATCTATAATATGTATGTATTTAGAAATATATAAGTATGTTTATCAGTTGTCTAGTACCCATAACACAAGCTCTGCTTAGCTTGGGACTGGACGGCGTTGTGTGATAGTTGTGGAATATTATATTATATTATAATATATTATATTATATTACATTATATTACATTATATTATATTATATTATATTATATTATATTATATTATATTATATTATATTATATTATATTATATTATATTATATTATATTATATTATATTATATTATATTATATTATATTATATTATATTATATTATATTTCAATAAGTCTGATATCTACATTTTAATGCCAATCACACAAAATGCGTGCTGTAATTTTTGCTGGCTTCGATGAGTTACAAAACAACAACAGTACAACAGTAAAGAATGCAACTATGACCCATTTCGGTTCCCATTACACGTACCTGGTCTACAGGTTGGGAACTCGTTCAGTATTTGAGTGATTTCAAAATTCTATCGAGAAATAGTTTTAGCCGACAGGTCCGTTCATTTTCCGTGCAGCGAAGGAATTTCGAGTCAATTTTGCAGTAGTTTTATTACTTTATAATACCAACTTCCTCTCGTATAACACTTACAATGATCCATTTGCGCTGAATTCGAACCTTAATATGATTTTGATGTAATGTGGTTTTAACAACGTGGAATAGGTAGTACTGGACTTGGAACTTGTAGGTATAGTTACAGGGTGATTTATTGGCGGTTTTTTTTTTAACCGACTTCGAAAAGGAGGAGGTTCTATATTCGGCTGAATGTATGTTTTTTTTTTTTAAATGGTGTACACTAGTGCTTGACTGCGATCCCACTAATAGGTAAACAAGATACACTAAGATTGAAACAATATTTTTTTTAACATTATTGTGGAAATTATGGAAAATAAGTAAGCTTTTTGTATGTCCAAACGTTTCAACATCTCAGTTTTTTTTTCTTTCTAGCCGGGATCTGTCCTACTCCTGGGCCTAGACCTCGCTCCACCTCTTCTATCTTTCGCGAGTTCGAGCTTGCTTCTTCCAGTTCTGTCTATGTTCTATAAGTCATGGTGTCCCCGAATACGGGCCACAAAAAAAAGCCGCTTCAAGCTTTTTTTTGTGGCGCGCTTCAGCGTTTTTTTGTTGCCGCTTCTAGCTTTTTTTTGTGGTCCGTGTGCGGAGACACACTACTAACTGCTGCCAGCTTTGTCTGTGTAACAGTAGAAAATTGTCCCAAAGGAATATGTTTTTGCGATAAAAAGTTAGTGCTAGCTTAGTGCTATTCTAGGACATGGTCTATCCATGCATCAAATTTCATCCGAATTCGTTTAGCCATTTGAGCGTGAAGAAGTAACCAACATACACAGTATACACACTGACAAACTTTCGTCTTTGTAATATATTATGTAGTATGATTATACTTACATATAGGTAGGTAGGACATGTAACAAATGAACTTTGAACATTAATGACTAAGTTATTGTTATTCTATCCAGATACATAGTTGAACCATATTTTGTTTTAGTAAAAACTTTTGGGTTTGAATTGTGGGAAAGTTTCAGATAAATTCGGTATTATAAATGTGGGTCCCACCTACCGATAGCCATAAATCAGAAAGGGTTTAATCCGAGGTCAAAATAATATTAAGTTAATCTTTATTTATGGTATTATGACGGAAGGTAATTACGAACCTTACTGTTGGTTGGCAAGGTATATTTTTTATTTTTTTTTATGGCCTGAAAATCATCTAATGACAACCTTGGGCGGAGCGGGACATAGTGTCAGATGCTAAACTGTCTAAAAACCCACCCCGTTCCTTCTTGCCTTCATACCGGGGCTGAGCTACCTCTCGAAACTAACCTTGGCCCCAGTAGGCTTCGACCCAGCTGGGCCCCTGCTGTTGCTGACAACACCACTGTTGGTCATCTCATATTTCTATACTATGGAGATGTATGCATTTTCTTGGCTGCAAAAAACTGGCAGCACCGCCAAGGCGTCGCGGGCCCTGTCCATTGTCACTTCTCTGTTAAACTGCTTATATTATTAGATACTATCTGCCGCGAGCGGCGTCGCCCGCGTGATAATAGAACATTATCCCAAGGGAACTTACTCCCGGGATAACATACAGACTATGTGCTGTTCCAGAACATGTTTTTTTTTTATTCTTTCAGCGGTTTTAGCGGGAAGGAGTAATATACATACTAACATGCACACTCACACCCTTTCTTTTTTGTAATATTAGCCTAATTATCCTCCACTTGTAAACGGTTTTTTAAAAGGTACATCAATTAAATGAGTTCTCCCGCTTTGAGTGGAGCGAGAGTGAGTAGCAGACTTTTACTGACTTATCTCAGTGATCCTTCATAACTCAGTCAGTAAAAGGCAACCCCTTTGCGAACGCCACGGTAACTCTATCAAACAACCCTCAGCCGCTCCGGTAGGATCATTACTATCCCAATTCATTTAGGGGTTGGCGCTTGACATCATCTTCCATAGGCAACTCGATGAGTATATAGTTACAAGTAAAAAAATTGTATGACCTTTATCACAACCGCAATAAGATCAATTTTTTTTTTTCTTTCTAGAAATACTGGGAGCTAGGTATTCCATAAAAGCCGCAAGCGTAAATCGCGGCTACAATATGAGTTATCCCATATTACGTAAAACGTTTCGAACACCGTTTTCGTTCGCTCCTAACTGCCCACCTTACTTATTTATATCATGTTCAACATTCACCTTTTGACCTTCGAGCCTAAATGGGAATATGATTCGCGTATCAAAAGAAACGACTACGATTGGACTTTTAAAGTTCGTCTCGTAGACTTTCATGATTATTGGAAAGTCATTCTGGGAAGCGCTCACTCAGCTAACCGATATTTTTTATAAAACCAATGAACGAGACTTCGTTATGCCCAAACACTTCAAAAAAGCAGCTAAAGTGCTGTCATGAAATTCGTGTTCCCAACTTTTGCTCGTATTTTGCCGGTCGCCATTGTACTGTCGCCTCTGAAATCGTGCCTGGCTCAATTACCGTCATTTCTATGCCTTGCTTGTGGCGTCTAAAATTTTATTGGTCGCTCCTAAGCCTTTGGAAGTACAGCGAAACTTTTTGATTTCAGAGGTACCTGTAATGTAATGGTGGTCAAACGCAAGCCTATCAATAATAAAAAAAAAAACATTTATTTTCTTTCCCACAGAAGTGCTTAAAAAAAAAAATGGTTTTGCACTAAAAACATTAGGTCACACTGATTATACCAGGCCCCTCCCCCAAAAACAGTCTTGAACAAAATATAAATAAAGAAAAAAGAAACGATAAATTAAAATTATAATTAAATAAAATAATATTTAATAATTGTTGAAGTTTTTAGTAATTTTTGCGTTGTGTGGAGGTCTTTTGGATCTGGCGTCCACGTGTGGCATGACATGGCGTGTTGTCAAGAAAAAAAAATGCAATTATTATTGACAAATTTGCATTGTTTATTTTATTTATTTTTTATAGGACAATAAACAACCACAATATAAATATACACTAAAAAATACGGTACTTGTACCTTGATGAGACAAAAAAGGACATAACGTTCCCTGCCTTACCCTCCACACCACAGCTTACGAACTCCAGTTGGACATACTCTTTTCTTAGGCACGTGCTAATTATGTGTCACTAAGTGCTGCAGAGATTCTTTCATTTGTGACTTCTTTAGAGTGTGAAAATCTAATGATACATTATAGATAAGACACAAACATTAATTACAGTTTAAAAAAAGAAAGTCTGCTCGAAAGTCTATTAAGCTTTTTACGTTAATTTCCCCTTAAATGCTTTTTCATTATGGTATCGAATATAAATCAAAGCTAAGATCAAAAACGAATGATTTAATATTGCTACCATGCGCTCTATTGAAATACGTACGTACATAAATGATCGCGCGGAGTCAATTAAATTATCCCCAAGATGAGAGACTTTAGAGGTAAATTAGATGTTAACGCAATAAGGGACGCCATTTTGTGCCGGTCCCTGACTGACGGTGCTTGTGAATCATGCAGAACGTAGGTATGAGGAAATTAGCCCAGTAAATACATTTACAAGTTTTTGAACTCCTATGAAGTCTTCTGTTTATTTGACAACTAGTTGTTCCCCGCGGTCTCACAGACGCCTTTAGTTACTGCTTTGCTTCTATGGGACGTATCGTGATATTATTTAGATATAATACATATAAAATGACTTTTTCAATCCGTCTGGTAGTTTCAGAGAACAGCACATTCAAACAAATAAAAAAAAATCCGCTTTATTATATTAAGTAGGCATAAATGTACAATAAACATGTTCTTGAAATCCAATTTTGTGTTTGGTGTTGAATTTTATTAACACAATAATTACACAAAAAGGTTTGACTAAAATTCTGTAATGGCAAAAGGCTTACCGCATATAACCAACACCTCTGCCGTACCCTTTGAGGAATACATACAGGCATGATGCTATTAATTTTTTGTTGTTTAACCTTTTAACATGATAGGTACCTCATAAGTTCATAAGAAAAGATGCTCGAAACGCCAGCCGAACACCGTAGGTTCAAAATATCTCTTTTTCTGCGTTTGGGATAAGAAAATAGGCGTCCTGTGACCTATCGGCGACCCTGACACTATTACCTTTCAAGTGTCTATACCTGAGGGTTCTACAAGCTCTGCCAGGGCAGCAGGAATGATTGGACTTTATGTCTCTTCGTGACCTTGGAACACAAAGGGCAACTAAAAGTATAGAGGTGGGTTTTGGTCGGTAAAAGTCTGACACGCCCTCTCGCTACACTCAGGGCGGGAACTTGCCGACCATTACTCACCTCAAAAAAAAAAAAAAATTGTTATCATACATTATATGCATACCTGGAAGAAGTTAGGAGGCCCTTGCCCGGCTTTTTTTATTATTGATAGGCTTGCGTTTGACCACCATCTCACCTGATGGTAAGCGATGATGTGGTCGACGATGGAGCACGCTTGCCTAGAAGTAACCCATTCACTCTTGACTTAAAGACCCCTAAGTTATAGCTGTCGGGCAGGGAATTCCACTCCTTGGCTGTACGCACAATAAATGTGTTCCCAAAACGCTTTGTGCGAATGGGTGGAATGTCTCCGGCTGAGTGAAAGTATAGGCTTTATAAAAAAAATAATACGTGTTGTATCAGTTTTTATCCTTTTTCTAACATTGCCTTGTCTAGTTTACTTGCACATATGCATATAAATTTATAATTCCAACTAGTGTTAAAGCGTTTATACTATTAAAACCAGTGGCAGGGTTGCAAGGCCCCGGCTTGACGTAAAGTAATTAGCGTAGCTCTTTGGACCTCTTGATTGCATTAGACACGTACTACACATCGACCGTCTTCACACCATCCGCCACGGCTTTAAATATGGACAAGGGTGATAAACCATGGCTAAGTGATGCCTCGGGATGTGTAATGAAGCATATGTTTGGTTTAACTGATTTCTAACGTTAAATTGAGTTTAATAATAAATAGAAGGAGCTTAATAAAAAGTGACTTTTTTTTGGTTTGGAATTCCTCAAAATTTTTTCCCGCTATGGGTGGAACGAGAAGAAGTGTGAGATTTTTTCTAGGGCGGAGCTAAAACCCACTCCTATGTTTCATGAAACCAATCCTTTGCCTCAGTAGACTTCGGCCCTGCTGGACCCCTACGGTTTTACTGACTTCTCTTTGAGACGTGCGTAATAGAATACTACGAAAAACACTACAAAACCCGCCTGCGTTCTTTCAGTTTCGCTATGCGTTTCATGGCCCCTTTCAGTAACGCTTTCAAACAATTCTGCAACCTTGGCAATAATTATTGACCTTGAAAACTATTATTTTTTACTTCCCTTTCTCTAGTAAGTTTGTTTGTGAAGGTTTTGAACGAGTTTGAACGAGCAGTCGTATTCCGGTTCGGCAAGGTGTCCGGAGGTCCAAGGGGGCCGGGCATCGTCCGAATAATTCCTTGCATCGACAATGTGACAAGGTTGGACATGCGAACTTATACCTTTGACGTGGAACCTCAGGAAGTAAGCATATCTTAATGTTTTATAGGCATGGTAAGAATAATTGCCATCAAGGTCTCTAGTTTTGTTTGTTTCATGTATGATCGAATTTGCTTTTCCAATTCGTGTTGTCATAATGTCAACATATCAGAATGACACTCAGTTGGCACAGCAGCAGAAAATTTTACACTTCCACTTAAAAATCGGAACTAAGGCCACACGCGACAACCACAACAGGTTTTGAGACACAGCGTTGTGGTGAACATCGATGGTCACTAATACCTAATGAAATTCTTCGCTCAATGTTTCAGATTTTGACAAAAGATTCTGTAACAGTGTCTGTGGACGCTGTAGTCTTCTATCGTGTGAAGGATCCTCTGAAAGCCATTATTGAGGTTGCAGATTATAGGTATTATGTGCTCTGTATTTTTTTCTTTTGTTTACATGTCCCAAAAGTACTTAAAATTAGTTGTAATTATAAGAATTTCTATCGCAATCGGTTTAAATTACTTCAAAGAACTCTTATGGTATAGATATTACTTTGATGAAAGTGGGCAAACTTTATCATATCAGACACTAAACTCTAAAAAGGCTTTGCCCTCGTCTCAAGTATCTATTTCACCTGGGATCCAATGGCAAATGCCCACGTGTATAAAAGAAAGCTTTTAACACACTTACTCGTAAAAAGAAATCAAAATATAATAAATATAGTATTAAACATAAAAAATATATCGGAAAATAATAAATAAAATACGTAAATTATTTGGTTTATGTTAAAAATAAATAAATATCGAAATGAACACAAATAAATATTAATTTGTTGATTGTAATAAATAATCACGAGTAAATAAAATGTTTTTTTTTTTTTAATATTATAATGCATTATGATGTTCAATTTACTAGCCTGGTTCTAATATTCACAAAATCATACAAACTTCTATGCTGAAATAAAAAAAAATGCTTATTTCTTGCAATAATTATGAAATGAATAATATTTGTAGTTACTCGTATCTGACAATAAATTAAATAAAACCGTTTAAAAAAGAAAGAACCACTTGCAGGAATCTACTGGATTGTGAGTTTTTCGATATATTCTTGATGCCTGATACGGATAGGTGTTACCTACGTAAGTCCTAAATGCGAAAGTAATTCTGTTTGTATTAACGACTGACGATAGATTTGGATGATACTTGGCACACGAGCAGAGCATGACCTGAACCCGTCGGGTATACCACATAAGGAAGTATTTTCTCTTGGGATATTTCCAAAATACACGTGCGTGACGCCACTGGAAGAAGCCAACAAGTTATCGACTACGGGCCCGTTCACGATCTTGCCGCTGTATGCGGGAGCTAAGCGCGGGGCGGCGAGCGGTAAGATAAGAGAAGTATGAAAATGTTTGAAGCACGCCTCGGGACCCCGCTCATAGCGCCCCGTGCCTGCATAGCGATGCCGACCGAAATCTTGACCAGGCCGTGAGAATCACAATAAGTATTTGGCAAGTTTATGTGTGTAGTGAGTACGGGTGCGTAGAATAAAAGTCACTGCTCGTACTCACGGTTTACTCGACCGGTCCATACACAATATTATATAACACAGAAGGAGAACAGACAGGAGAAACACACAACAGTTACAGTCACAGCACAATACAGAGTTCCACGTAAAAGTTAAACAATAAAAGTTCGCGTAACAATTAATATCCGCGAGTCGCAATAAAAAAGGTGCGCGGGCGCAGGCGGTAGGTGGCGAGGTCTATGTCCGACTTACCCACATATTCCTAAATGTTAAGGTTGAGCAGGGATGCTCAACCGTCTCGCGTGCTGGCCCGCGCTCTGGGGCGACCGACACCATCCGACAGCATAATGCTAAACATTATGAATGCCGTGAATGTAGTGTAGTGTTATTGATAAACGTACACGATAATATTACTGAAGGTTTAGAAGGTGCCTTTAACAAATAGGTTCACGAGCTCGCTAGGTAGACAAAGCTTATTCTATTTCCCAGAGAATCGACGCAGCTCCTGGCTGCAACGACTCTTCGGAATGTCCTTGGCACGCGAGACCTGTCACAGCTGCTGTCAGATAGAGAAGCAATAAGTTCGGCAATGCGAATTGGCCTCGACGAAGCGACTGATCCTTGGGGAGTTGATGTGGAGAGGGTTGAAATGTAAGTCTACCTAGTATAACTAAAAGTGTTTTCAATTTTGTTGCGGTTTGATCACGCATGCGGGATTACTCCGCACGCGTAAACCCCGCAAATGTCCATTTCATAGGTATTTATTGTAATGCGTGGAATACGCACGCAAGACGCGTTTCTTTTGGCATTTTGAAATATTCTGCATGCGGAGCAAACCCGCATGTGAAATCCGCACGATATTAAAAACAACCTTAGTACATTACCAATAAATCATGCGAAGTCTTAAATATTTCCCTATTAAAGATAATGCGTGTTCTCGCAACAAATCAATTATATTATGAATGACATAGTATTTCACACTTTTTTTTTTTATGGTGGGAAAAAATCATGCATTGACATCCCCGCCCTTGGGCGGAGCGGGAGATAGTGTCAGACTCTTACTGACTAAAAGACCCACCCCGTTCCTTCTAGCCTTCATACCGGGGCTCGAGCGCCCTTTCGGATAACCCTGGCCCCAGTAGGCTTCGACCCGGCTGGGTCCCTGCTGTTGCTGACAACTCCTTGAAGGCGCGCGGGAATAGTGCGCGCCGTCGACGACTTGGGCTTGGTCCGGACAGTTACCGGACGGCCGGACAGTGAGCTACCCATTGCTCACTGTCCGCAAGCCCGCGTCTACGTTGACCGGAAATCGGGATCAGAATCCCGGCGACGGCGGCGGCGATAACGCCGTTGCCTGATGCGTTCGGCCTCCTCCTTTGCGAGCATTACTGCTTCGCAGAAGTCGGCGACCGCCTGCCACTCCTCCTCGCTCCGGACCATGGCCTCAACCAAGGCCCGGCGCGAGAGGTCTCCGCCGCCGATCGCCCCCACGAGGGCACGGCGATGCTCCGCCCAAGCAGGGCACACCTCGACTGTGTGCTCCACCGTGTAGTATTTCACACTAATGTCTTTTTTTTATGGCATTTGAGCCGATTGCGACTATTCTGCCTGTGTCGCGTTGAGCACACTAATGTTATAAAGATGAAAATTGGTATGCTTATTTTTTTTTCAAAGTCAAAGTCAAAACGTTTATTGCAAACTAAGTGTACAATGATGACATTATACTATTTTAGTGCTTATGACATATCAGCCTTTTTCAAGCATTGCAATCATTTATGATACGCCTGCCCTTATCATCTCAATTTAGCATGCATTAAAAAATGAGGTAGGTACTTTCACTATGTATATGTGTGTTTAATTTCACACTCAAACGGCTGACCGGATTCCCTGTAACATCAAATTAGGTGAGATGGTGGTTAAACGTGAGCCTATCAATAATATATAAAAAAAAAACAGCTGAAAGTATTTTTTTCATCTAGTTATACTACTTAAAGTCCTGTCAAGTCCGATTATAATTTGGGTATCTTCAAGGCTAGAGTGAATAGGCTCTTAATAAACTAGTGCTCCTCACCATCAGAGATTGAATCACTGCTTACCATGGTGGGATCGCAGTCAAGCACTAGTTTATATCAATTAAAAAAACTCTCAGCTCTCTCTGGTCTTTTCATAATGATTGTATTTTGAATTCTCGTACTAGTTGTTAATGTTTGGTATTTGTTACAATATTATTAGTATTATTTTAGCATGTACAATTTTATACAGTACGTATTTAATTAGTATACATAGCCCAAACTTTAGTATTTTCGGTTTCAAATAATTTTTTTTTATAGACCTATCACAGACTAAGGGCTTTACCATGAAATGTTGAAAAGTCATGCGTGCGAGCGAAAAAAAGGGATGGAGCTATACACCATATGTGCGTACATATAGCTCCATCTCATCAGTTCAGTTTAGATCGTCAGGCCTCTGGCCTCTGGTCCCTTTAACTGAAAGAATGCCTTATTGCAGGAAGCTCGCCTATGTTCCGCACATCGAGTTTGAATAAGTATTATATACTGTTTTAATGGTTCCAGAAAAGATGTGAGACTGCCTGAGCAGTTACAAAGAGCGATGGCCGCAGAAGCCGAGGCAACCCGTGAAGCGAAAGCCAAGATCATCACAGCTGAAGGAGAAATAAAAGCATCCAGAGCCTTGAAGGAGGCTTCGAATATTTTGATGGATAACCCAATGGCACTGCAGGTAAAAATATACTTTCACTATGTTGTCTCGCATATGGAAGACGTCGAGTACTTCTTTGACGTCCACAGTGTTTAGGTCCTGTTTACCAACTGACTGGTAATCACACTAATACTGCTATTAGAAAGGCACAAGTTTGTAAAACGTGATGTATGTTTGTAAGCCCTTCATGCCCAAATAGTTGTACGCATTTGGATTAAATTTGGCTTTCGGTTAGACCATGTCCTAGAATTGTACATAGGATACGGGTGCATGTTCCTTTGAGATAATTTTCTACTTCCACGTGGGCGAAACCGCTGATAGAAGCAAGTATTCTTTATAGGGAATTTAAGAATTTGCTTAACAGTTAGTTTAGAGATTTTTATGAATAAGACTGCCCATGTATATCTATTTCAGTTGCGGTACCTCCAGGCACTCAATTGGGTATCGGCGGAAAAGAATTCAACAATCATTTTTCCGTTTCCGATGGATTTCCTGAAAGCATTCATGGGAGGATCAAGAAAACTTTAATAAATAAGATGTTTTATAGCATATTTCGTTTATACTATCAAGGTACTTAATGGTTTATTTGACAGACACCTTAATTTACCGTGTTCAAAGTAGATAGTACTGTTTTACCTACATTCTTGGCACCGTCAACGTCTCCTACTGTATTTTCTGTTCTATGTTTTCCTATCTATTAGCAGTTCGACGCAATGAAGACGACGCCGACACATGACATACCTCAGTCACATCTTATCAATAGATCACGATAATTGCCATAGCGGCGTCGCAATGATCAGTAAAATTATATGTCAATTTACAATGCCTACTTGTAGTGCTATCATAAGTTGTTATTCGGGCATTTCATTTATCATAAAACCAGTAGATACCTACACAGTGAAAAAATATTTTTATGCTTCGGTAGTCTGTCTTTGTAATTCATTTTATTTTTCGCCACTGGCTTCCGAAAGTAATGTTAGTTCTTATTTTGTAGGTTTACTACTGTATTATTTTTATAATTTTACTTATCATTTTCTAGTTGTGTTCCCCTCACAAGTTCATGTAAATCGGATGGAAAACATTTCCAATATTAACATAAAAATTAAAACTCTTTGCCAGGGTGGCGTAATTTTCCGCAGTTGCGAGCAAAGCTAGTTTGGTTTTTTTGACATTGTCTTCTTAGGCAAAAAAAAAAATAGTTTAAAAAACTAAAAAACCACGCTTTCATAGCATATCAAACTAAAAAGTGTAAAATAATTTTCAATATAGGTAGAAAATAATAATAGTGAACGAAAAATATTAATATCATTGTGAAAAAAGCGTGGGGCGCTTTGTGACACATTTTTCGTAAATCGAGCACCCGACGCTTTTTTCACAATGATATCAAATCAAATCAAATCAAATCAAATCAAATCAATCAAAAATATTTTATTTCACATAGGCCTACATGGGCACTTATAAAACATCAGAAGCTAGTGCACGGTTCCAAATTGGTCGTTTCCTGTGGAGAAGAACTGGTAAGAAACCCCATGGTTACTCTTTTAAAAAAAGTGGTTGTTTTTACAATATTGATAGATATTATGTAAGAACAGTGTAGACCAGTCAAATATTGTACACAAAAGCACAATAAAAATTTTCTCAGTAAAAAACAAAAGTCGTAATAGGAAGTAGTCTAAGAGTTCGTGGAGTATACAGTGTTTTCACATTCACATTACAAAAAGAGGCTATATATAAAAAAAAGAAATCAGGAATAATATAATAATTACAACTATCAATAAAATGTTAACAAAATAAATTACTAACAAATTTATGACAGTTGAAATATAAATAAAAATAAAATAATGCAAAAGCAATGTGTCAGAGAAAAAAAATGTATATATAATTATTAAAACAAAGGTGAAGCAGTTAATGGACAAAATATTGATGATTTACCAGGGGGCCACATGTGCAGAGGTAGTCATTGCCAAACAAGCGTGTCTTCGACATAGTCTTTAACCTTGTAATATGCTTTATCGGTTAGGACCACAGAACATAGGAATCATACAGTAGATAGAAGGAGTAAGTAGGCGGGGCGCGCGTACCCCGAGTTTTGCGGAGTACCGCTTATGCTCCATTGCGCATGCGCCGCGCACATCAGTCTAGTTACGGTTGCCACGGTGATAATAACTAGTTAAAAAAATATAAAAATGCCCATCTGTGCTGTTTTGAAGTGCAAACACGACACAAGAACCAAGAATTTATCAAATGTTGTTATATCCTATCATCGGTTAGGCCTGGTTTATTTTATTTTGATTATTTTTGAAAAATAAGATCTTAAAAAAAAAACAAATAGAAGTTGACTTTATATAGTACAAAATAAGGTCCACATTCAAAAAAATATTCTAAACCATTCACCAAATGTCACTGTCAGCTGCTCAATTAGAGGTTACCACTATCGATAGTGAGTTATCGAGATTGTTAAATTATAATGTTCTTTGTTGTATCGGGAAAGAAAATACCCAAGTGCTTCGACAAAATTATAAACGCACACTATTTTAATTTTAGCTAAATAAAATGTAAACAGGGTTAAACTTTCCATGGGTTCAAAATGTAGCTTTCGTGTTATTTTGTGACTTCATATTTCCTAAAGATACAGACAGACTGGAAGGCAAAGTTGGTTTCCTACAAAAACTATCACAATTTTCTCAAATACTTTGAAGGATCAGACTGTTTAATTAAAAGCGTAAAGAAATACATTACCGACACAGCAGTGCCAAAACTTTAACTCTGAAGAATTTCTAGATATTGGTAGAAGAAAAACAAGTCACTTTATTAAAAATCTAGTTATACCGAACCCTAACAGTCTCGTAGAAGGTCAAGATGTTACAGTTCTATTCAAATCTGTATGAACTCTAAAAGCAAATTTGTAGTCAGCCAAGAAACACCGCCTTCGTTTAGTTTAAACTGACGTAAAAAATTACGTGTAGAAGTGTTTTTTAAAACATACTTAGGAACAAATTAATTATTATTTATCAGTCAGTATTTTTGACTTTACCTGTTTTTACGTAAGTATCTATTTTATTAATTAAACTATTTTTTTACATTTTCATTTGCAAATAGCGAGAAACATTTATTGTTGTCACGTTATTCGCTCTAATTGTTTTTCAGCATCAAAAGAAACCGTTAATTTCAGTTGAGTAATTTCATGGTTAATGAAATAGCTACAAGCCCCTTATAAATAAAATTAAAAAAGACGTGTGGCACTCGGGGACTGCCGCGGTAAAGCTATTGCATAGCATTTTTATCAACTTATGCAATTATAATTATTTACTTATTTTATTTATGCAGTATTTTTTATCCTTTGTTTTTTTTTCTTTGATATTAATTGAAGTTACACTTTCACACATTGAATTGAATTTTGATTGATTGTTCACTCATTTGTTTTCTCATCGGTCACCACGCTCAAAAAACAAATGAGTGGGGGGTGTTAGGTTATTTTCGTTACGGAATTTCTGGATTCGGTCTCCACGCTCAAGGCCCGCGATAGAAGCTATGCAATAGCTTAAAATATGTAGGTATTTTGTTTTTGTAATTTATCGGCACCTGCTGTTGACTTTTATAAAACGCAACATCGATAAAATAAGGCAACGCTAATGGGACATCTCTAGAAAATGACGTTTAGCAATGACTTTATTTAGGAAACATTAATCTTATAACAAGTAAATAGAGCTCTAAATTCATTGCTTATATTATAGAGACATCTAGTGGGGAATAGTGGAAATTGTTCTTATAATTATTCTATGCGACGGAATACGTTAAAGGGTAGATAACAAACAACTCTGCGTACACTAAAATATGGTTTATTTTCTAAAACTGAACGGTGGATAAACTGCTTTCTTTCAATTAACATTAAAATGCTCAATCACATTATGGATTTCTTAGTGCTATGAAATATGATATACCTGTCTTTGTGTGAGTTTGGGTACGCTGGTCCCGATACAAATGAAGTGCTATGCGATTTCTATCTACATTCCTCTGTTCTGTGGTTAGGACACGCTTGATATGAGATTTGAATTTTCCCTCACTAAGTTCAGTTACCGCCTTTGGCAGCTTATTATAAAACGAATGCTGTTTACTAAGAATGACTTGCTAGTCTTAGCTAGTCTCCATTTGGGTAAGACAATTTCGTGTTTACTACGTGTATTTTTGTTGTGAAAATCGCTTCTAATTTTAAAGAGTCCTAAGTTTTTATGAACATACAAAATGCTTTCCAAGATGTAAAGAGAAGGCAGAGTAAGTATATCGATTTCTTTGAATTTATTTCTGAGGGACTCGCGGCCCATTTTATAAATAGCCCGGATTGCTCTCTTTTGTAATATGAAAATTGAGTCTACGTCAGCTGCCGGTCCCCACAGTAAAATGCCATAAGACATAATATTGTGGAAATAAGCATAGTAAACTAACCTAGCTGTGGCTACATCTGTCAATTGCCTTATTTTTCTTACTGCATATGCAGCTGAGCTTAGTCTTCCCGAGAGAGTTCTAATATGAGTACCCCACTGCAATATTAATATTACACTACAGATATTAATATTTTTCGTTCACTATTATTATTTTCTACCTATATTGAAAATTATTTTACACTTTTTAGTTTGATATGCTATGAAAGCGTGTTTTTTTAGTTTTTTTTAAACTATATTTATATTTTTCACTAAAAAAAAACGGATTATTGTATTGTCATCAGTCTTTGATGGGTCTGATCGCCCAAAGTAGGTCAAAATCGAGCTCAAAGGCTTTGGTTACAACCATACAGGTGAAGCTAATATAAGCGTGTTAAAAACATCTGAATCAAGAACATTTAGAATGTAAGAGCGAGCAAGTTGCTCGAAAATTTTAGCTCTCATCGGATAGGTAAGATTTTGTTTTACTAATAGACATACATATATATATACAGGTAGATTTAGAACTTCGCCGTCATCTGAATAGTCACCCATCTTCACCCATACTATTGTTGATCTTCTTCTAGACCTACAATCATCCACACTCAGGTTTGAAATATTCGTAAAATATTCTTAACATACCTACCTAAAACTTTACGCACGTCATTTTCCTCATTCTATTTTATACATATCTATTCAAATTTATTTTAGGTAGCATTTTTATCTCAACTGAATTCAATTGTTTGTCATTCATCCCTTTTGTGATTTAATATTTAGATCCGACCAAAATAAGTATTACTGTGTCTGTTATAAATGTTACGTTGGGAGATGTGCCGAATAAAAAAATAATGCAGTTGAGCGAGCGAAGCGAGCTCGAAAATTTTTGACACGATACCACTTATAGATTAGATTTTCTTTTAGGTAGACAATAAGTTACGGGGTAGCTAGAAAAGCATTGCAGACCTTGTCTCAATAAAAATATAACAGTAGACGGGTAGGGGTAACGTGCGCCGTCCCTCTCAGTCTGTCGCCCCGGGCCATGGCCCTCTAAAGGTAAATACGCTATTGCGTGTAAGTCATCCCAGCGAAATTTTACCTCCATCTCTCACCGAGATTTTCTTTGAACTTCGTCATTTTTTTTTTGCTTTCATAATACAGAATATCTTTTGAAGCTATGGCTCTGAGCTGGTTATACCTACATGTAATGCAAAAAAAAGTCAAACTAAGACCTGGTAAATAGATATTTTGTGAAAATTGAATCAAATCTATTTTAAATAAGGTGACCCTTATCGTCATTGTCAATAGTTCACACAGAGGCAACGATTTGACATTGTGGTCACTTTTTAAAATATTGCCAATATGGGACTTTATTTATTACACAAAAAGGTACACATTTTAATGGAAAAATTAAAGAAGATAACACCTTTCAGCGCGGCGCCGCAGGATTGTAATATTTTTTATTCATGTTTTCAATAAATCAATTAATCATTTTTAGGGTTCCGTAGTCAACTAGGAACCCTTATAGTTTCGCCAAGTCTGTCTGTCTGTCTGTCCGTCCGTGGATAATCTCAGTGACTGTTAGCACTAGAAAGCTGAAATTTGGTATCAATATGTATATCAATCACGTCGACAAAGTGGTAAAATAAATAAATGTTTTATTAGGATACCACATAAAGTGGGGAGTGACTTTTTTTTTCATTTCAACCCTAATATGTGATTTAATGTTGGATGGGTATTTAAAAACGAACAGGGGTTTAGTAAAATAATTTTTGATAATGTTAATATTTTTGGAAATAATCGCCCCAAAAATAAAAAAAAAATGTGCCCCTCTAACTTTTGAACCATAAGTTTAGAAAATCTCAAAAGTAGATCTTTACAAAGATTTTCTAGGAAAATTATTTTGAACTCGATGCATGGGATGAACAGTTTTTGCAAAGTTGTACAAAATAATTTGTGAACTAAGTTTGTAATTTAACCGTTTATGCTTTAATTTTTTTTTAACTTTGTTTACATATTTTATTATCCTGAACGTATCTTCATTTAAATATAATCAGATTTTGATATGTTTGGGGAAGAATGGAAGACGATACTATCAGAATGTATGAAATTCTGTGAGATGAATGCATGACTGTGTCTACTATTTATTAAATAAATAGTGTCTACCACTAATGTCCTGTGCGGCATATGACTTGTCTGTGTTCTCTTTAATGTTTTATTGTTTTCTCTTTTTGTGTTATGTGTTTAAATAGTGTAATTGGTTTCGGCCGTTCTATTTGAATTAACTAAATAAATAAATAAATAAAAAAAGAATTATTAAAACTGGTTCATGCAATCCAAAATTACCACCGAAAACCCATCTAGTTTGTATAAATTAGTAACCCAATTAGCCGAGAGATGGCGCTGTGGGCTATTTTGCGCTGTTAAGATTTTTCCTGAGTTGATGGGGTCTCTTTCTTTAGTTATCACAGTCTTTTATGGGCGCGTTGTTAGGGTTCCGTACTTAGTATGTCAATTCAATGTAACACTTTAAATATTTTTTTTAACTCGTGGACTTATTGTGACGGACGGGAAACTCTTGGCCGGTTTTTTTATTTGCATAATATGGGTTTAAAAAGTTGATTGCACAGGTACAGTTTCACCATATTCAGCTTACGTTTGCATGCAAATGTATAATAAAATGTCATATGATATTAGTCATATCTTTAAAATAATAATAATGTATTGATAAAAGTCAATTAAAATAGACAATTAAAATTATTAATTTAATTTTAACTTAATTCAATTTTTAATTCGTCATTGGACCTACACAAAAACTTAACATACATAGGTACTAAATGTACACAGTAATTTAAGAATTAAAGAAAAAACAATTTAATCAATTTGATTTTGTGAGTCCATTCATATATAAATTTCTAATAGTTTTTTTTATGGCTAATGTTTATAATAATTTCATTGTGATCTGGTCTGAAAATAAAGTTTTTTTTTAGTAATGTTTATTTGTATACTTTGCAATTCTCAGGCTCTTGTATACTACAATGGAATAGGATGGTGGGTATGACAGCTGTTGGATTCATACCATGTAGCTACCTATCCTTTTCTCTCATCTTAAAGATGTATATTTTCGTCGTGCTGCCATCCTACCCATGCTATGTAAAAAATACCTTAGTTTCACACACACTCACTTTCACATTAAAGTGTCATTTGTTGATGTTGAGTAAAACAGTTCCTAATACACGGCAAATTAAAGTATCTTTTAGTCTGATAATCAAATTATTGCCTTGATGGTACTATACATGTTTGTGAAACTCACAACCAGAGTCGTAGCTAGGGTTATTAGCAACTCTGGCAAGAATTGATTTTTGCACCCCTCCCCCCCAATGTCAACATATTTTTTTAGGCAGTTTTCAATGATCCTTAAAACTAAGAAAATAACACACATATAACGGAAATTTTTCAATCTCCGTTAAGCACTACTTTAAACTTTGATTTCGAGACCATTTTGATCACTGGCACTGTCCCTCCACGAACGACAACGGTTTAACTAAACTAATTATCTTTAAGTTGAGGATTTGTGTGGTGTGCCTTAAGGCTAACGCTGCGTTAAGCGGGTGAACGCGTGGGAACCCGCACGGACAACCGTCGCGTGACGTCACGCTTGTGTCTTATGTGGCGGTCCCCGTAGAGGAAACGGATTATTACCTGTGCAGTATCACTAGTTCAATTTTAACGGTGTGCATGTAGTCGTGTGGATGGAGAACTTTAATGTATTTATTACGTAGCAAAACGGGCGCAGTCCGCGACGGGTGCCAGCGCGGCGATCCGCGACGGTGCACATTTGTATGACACCACGCGGCTTAATGCAGCGTCAGCCCTTAGGCATTGGCGGTAAGTCCCCTCTTTGAGGCGTGGCTGGAAAGACCTCACGGCGTCCTTACCTTCCGAATGACGCAGGTCCTCATTGGACATGGTTCGTTCGGGAGGTTCCTGTTCCAAATTAAAGCGGAAGTGACGCCCGGGTGTCGCCATTGTGCGGAATGCCCGGAGGACACGGTGGAGTACACAGTCGAGGTGTGCCCCGCTTGGGCGGAGCATCGCCGTGCCCTCGTGGGGGCGATCGGCGGCGGAGACCTCTCGCGCCGGGCCTTGGTTGAGGCCATGGTCCGGAGCGAGGAGGAGTGGCAGGCGGTCGCCGACTTCTGCGAAGCAGTAATGCTCGCAAAGGAGGAGGCCGAACGCATCAGGCAACGGCGTTATCGCCGCCGCCGCCGGGATACTGATTCCGATTTCCGGCCACCGTAGGCGCGGGCTTGCGGACAGTAAGCAATGGGTAGCTCGCTGTCCGGTCGTCCGGTAACTGTCCGGTCCAAGCCCAAGTCGTCGATGGCGCGCGCTGTTCCCGCGCGCCTCAAGGAGTTGTCAGCAACAGCAGGGGCCCAGCCGGGTCGAAGCCTACTCGGGCCAGGGTTATCCGAAAGGGCGCTCGAGCCCCGGTATAAAGGCTTGAAGGAACGGGATGGGTTTTTTAGTCAGTAAGAGTCTGACACTATCTCCCGCTCCGCCCAAGAGCGGGAGTTGTCATAGGATGATTTTTCCCATCGGAAAAAAAGCCCTTAGACATTACGTATTAATTATGTGCAATGTTATCTTATTGTGTCACTGCCGGTTTGCAAAATGCACCCCCATATAGGTTGCGCCCCTCACCCGACCGCCTGCCCAGCTCTCAGATAGCTCTTAGTCTTTGATTGCCAAACTCAGCTAAACTTGTTCTATAAAAGTCAAGATGCGTTCCAGTGCCCTGGGTTTTCCTTTCAAGCGAATCTTTGGCCCCAGAAGGCTTCGACCCTGCTGGGCCCCTACGGTTTTGCTGACATCTCCTTGAGGCGCGCGTGGAACTCTGCGCGCCGTCGATGACTCGCCCACCAGACGGCGAGCTACCCATTGCTTGCTGTCCGCAAGCCCACACCTATAATGATTACCTACCTGAAAAAAACCGCATCAAAATCGGTCCATTCGCTCAGGAGCTACGATGCCACGGACAGATACACAGACACCCCAAACTTATAACACCCCTCTTTTCCAACGGGGGTTAAAAATAAAGAACTTATATGACACAAAATCTCAACTTTAATCGATTCATGAATTGGTGGCGATATATTGAAATTATCTCGAATTATTATGTAGTTGAATATACTGGAGCTTTTCATTTGCCTTGAAATTTGAATGTGTCCCATTGAAATACTCGTAGGTTTGTCTGTTACTTATGATTTCAACTTTTCGGTAGAAGTTGCCCGTAGAATATCGTCAAGGCTAGAATTTGCTTTAATAATACGCTCCTTTTGGTTCTTCATTCTTGAATAACCAGATATTCAAAGAAGAAGGAAATAGATTTATTTGGCATAATACAAGGCGCAAAAACCTCAGTTAGATTTAAACAAAACAAATAAGATACGAAAGTGAAATAGTGTGCCCCACGGTTGCACCAAAATAAGTGCCAAAAAGTGAAAACTAGTGCCTGACACTGGTTTTCAACTGGACCTGTACCTCACCTCAACGTTATTAAGCGCTAACTATTTCAAAAACTTCACTATGTCCGTTACTGTCCGTATTCATTGGATTTCTTCGACATCCGCATGTTTGTCAACCATATGCCACCATCCCATCCTAAGCCTTTGGAAAAAAAGTCCGTAGCTGTATTGCTAGTTCCTAAACCACCCATGTAAATCTTTTTTCAGTTGCGGTACCTCCAGGCACTCAATTGGGTATCGGCGGAAAAGAATTCAACAATCATTTTTCCGTTTCCGATGGATTTCTTAAAAGCCTTCATGAACAGATCAGCAGAAGAATTCCCAGTACGAGCATTACCAGCACCAAAAGTTTCAGCACGACAGTCAATTTCGCCCCGCGTCACCACCGAGAGTAGTGCCCTGGATCGTCGTGATGCAGGAACCAGTACCAGTAAAGGTGCTCATAGAAAAAGAATATTCGATTGTTGAAAATTTCTTTCATTTCTTTCTCAAATTGAACTCAACTTATAAAAGAAATTACTGTAATATTTTACTTGCTTATAGTCATTCAACCGTTATAATTATTATTAAAATTGATAGAAGTCTGATCACCAACTCCAACATGTCTGCATTAAGACGAACACAATACCTAACCCAGCATCCTTTCAACTGATACAAACAGTTTTCTTGTAATTTTTCTCAGCACATAATCGCGTCTTGAAAAATAATAGCCCTCTTTATTCTGCAAAACCTGGCACGATGAAAAGTTACTGCAGATTGAATCGCAGAAAAAGACGCCCCGGCTTAAATACGAATACTCTGGGTTTGCTTTTTATTCATACATTTTTGGGGATTTTTGTCGCCTGGTCACACAGTTTAAATTTGTTACGGCTTTTTAAATTCTGTACATTTTAATGTATTGACTGGTGGTTGCACTTTGTTTATGCGCAGCAATAAAATCGATTTATTTTGTAGAATCTAAGTTCATGATTAAATGCAAACATGTTTGGGTTAGTTTTTTGTGCATGATGAACCGAATGATAAAAATATTAGGAGAACAGAATCACGTAGTGTCATCACCAAACTTGAATTTGATCAATGTATTTCTTTAATCGTTGAATAATAATCTATTTAATGAAAGAGTTCATTTAATTTGAAGTTTCGTCCATAGAATATGTTTCGTAGCGATCTTCGTAAATCCCGTCCAGTTGCAGGGGTGCGATTGACAGTATTGCATACAACATTATTTGCTCTTAATATCTCCGTCCTGATTCTGCCCTCCTATAAAGTTACCGTTCGAAGTCATTCCGCGGTTCGTATCGTCTGTACAGGTGGTGCTTCCTCTGTACAGGTACTGATTCCTATCTGGAGAGATGCTGCTTCTTTTAGGCTAGTTCCACCGACTCGCCACCGCACAAAACACACGGAAACATTTGAAGATTCCACGGGAAGAAATGAATGTCTTTTTTTAAAGACATTCATTTCTTTCCGTGGTACCCTTTTAGCAGGGTTTACATGTTTTTGGTCCTTCGAGTGTTAAGATCAAAAATCAAAGGTCAGCTTTGATTTTTTGGTAAATTTATTTTGTTCAGTAATTATAATTGGGTAAAACCATTGTAGTCAAATGTAATAGTCAAAGTGGTATATGTTCAACCATCGCATAAAATAGGTACTTTCGGGTGCAAAAACCAAGATTGTCAATGCGCGTGAACAAAAACGAGGCTTGTCATAAAGTTTAATATTTATAAAATTTTTTACTCTCATTTTTTTTTATTTCACAAATGTCTTCATTTATGATCTTAAACGTCGAAGGACCAAAAATATGTAAACCCTGCTGAAAGGGTGGCTTAAAATTTTAAGCGAAGGAAAATCTGATTTATTTATTGAATACCTTATTAATGCGATACTAATTGTAGTGTGAATGATCGCTAATGAGTAGGTACAGCTGACTGTAAACGCTGATTGTATAATGCTGTTTTACAATATAATTCGTGCAAGACGATGGAAAACTGCTGATCTGTACAATACGTGCGTGCGTACTCATGTGATACGTGACTCGCACAGTCGCACACGTGGCTCGACGAGAGATCTACGTGTGCGACTGAACACTGTGACTCTACTCAAATCATTAGTAATAAAACCGAAATAATTAACTAAACTTGCTGAATTTTGTTTTTTTTTTCCATTTTATGTGTAACCTAAAGTCGTATTTCTGATCATGATATTGTCGTGCGAATAGAATAACCTGCATTGGAATTTCATAGACAAATCGGCTGCAATTTAGGAGTGCTATTTCTTTTTTTGGATTTTATTTTTAAAAATCTTGTCCTGACAAGTACATTATAAAAAAAAAACATAGAAATCAGAAACCGATAAACATTATTTTTCTAAACAGCATGTAACAGAATAAACTCTGAATTAAGAATTCTGTAATCATTAGTATTTAAAATAAATAATATGCTTATGGAGTATTACAAGTAAGATTGATCATGTTTTGCAACTATAATCTTGAAAATTGCTTAAAAAACGTGGAAAATATGACCAAATTTATAATATCGAGAATATTTCCATGAGATGCAGGGATGATTAAATTTTAAACAAAAGGTCTTGACAGGAGACTGTAATATTTTTCTTTTTTATTTCTTACATTTTTGCAGTTTAATATTAGATAATGTCACCGAACTATTGCAAACACAGTAAGTTTGTAATACATTTTTTTTTTACACTAATATTATAAAGAGGTAAAGTTTGTTTTTTTGTTTGTAGGAGGTAATCTCTGGAAGTAAATTTTTTTCACCGCTAGAAATCACTGCTTTATTCCTGAGTGACGTAGGCTTATTTTATGTATGTGAAGCCGCGTACAAATGTCTATATATTTCGAAAAAGTCTCAATCCCATATAAATTAATTCGTGTCGTATCAAGAAGAAAGAGTACCAATATAATTTCACGCGATTTATTATAAAGTTACGGTGTTTGCCAACCCAGCCAACCCGATGACATTAATGAGCGTTCACTTACGTTGATTAAATTTGATGAAGACTCGGGCGTAAGGTAAGGAAAGTATATGCGAGCGTATAGTATGCAAGCGGCTGAGAGAATTCGAGGCTGGGCGCCGAGGCTCCGGGGCCCCGGCCGGGCGCGCCTCTACGTAAACTCACTACTTTACGTAACAACCAGCTCTCCGCCGACAGTGCTCTCATATTGGCTCCCTTATGTATGCAGTGACCTTTTCATGGATGCACGACTTAAAGCGATTTTTCAGCATTCTATTATGTAAACTCTTTTAGTTATACAGCGCTAGCGCGGGCTATCGGCTGTGGCGTGACTACGGTTTTTTATTTCCGTTCAACGTGTGAATCAAATAAAATAACCCCGGGCTGGGCTTTGTTGCACTGTAAATAGTGTGTGGTGCGTCCCTCTGATCTTTAGCGGGTGTTGACACTGGCAGTCGATCAGCCGCGCTCGATGTCGCCATGCCGCCATTCCGCCGTGCCGCATGCGTCCACGCGTCCACACTGTGCGTGTCATCTCGCGGTATTTACTGTAGCATAGCGCTCACCGTATCAAGTTTAAACCCTTTATACCTATTGTTTTCACTTTACACGCTGTGATTAAATTCCTCGAATTGAATGAACGGTTTCGTTAACTTTTTCATACACATTCTTTCTGCGTTGTTGTTTAGCTGAATCTCACACAGTGGCGTGCCAGGTGCCTTCAGAGGGGGCAAGCCCAAGGGGGCAAACCTTGACTTATCTACTGGGTACTTACCTAATATTCCGAATAAAAAAACAGTCGTGCTATTATCTGCCGTCACGTATCTTTTTTTTTTTACTTTTTGACTTGTATAGCTCGCACGTCTCTGATCTCGCAGTAACATAGACATTCAAGTAGCTATTTACAAATTGTCAATGGTGTTGAAGTAGCGGAACCCTTTTAATTAAAATGGAAAGTGGCTGTAAATTAGCTGCTCGTCTATGGGACAGATGATAACGGTGAAAACAAACCGAATTTATATTATAATATAAAGTATTCACACGTTAAAAAGAAAATGGGAAATAAGCAGGATAGTAAGATGTATCTTGTCTGTCCATACTAATACACACATTTTCCATAAGTTAGTGTAACCTTACATTTTTCATAGAGTGATGAACCCATGTCTCGAAAGACGAGCATTTTCGCAAAATTCTTTTGGTTTATTATACTTCCTTTACACGCTGCTCAACGATTCATGATGGAAGCCGTGTTCCGAAAAGTCCTTTGTTGATCAAAAGCTATTTACAGTAGAATTTATAAAGAAAGTGGTAATAATGTGGGTTATCGATGACTTGCAACGTATGGTAAATGGGTAAGTGGTAGGGAATGCACCCCTCTCGCCTTCAGGGTGAAGTTAAGAGGATTGGGGGATAAACGCATTCGTTTGTTCAGGCTTTGTACAAAAGCTTACTATCCGACAATCGATTTAAGTTTTATCTTCCTATTTTACTTTTTTTAATGTCGTACAATCTTTTTATTGGCATTTCACCAGTTTTTTTTTTGCCAATCCTGATGATTAAGACTATTAATATCTTTACATAGTTTGCGGACCTTTCAACCACCCCACCGATATACGAGCAATACTTCCTTAGAAAGTAGCATTTTGATTATTGTTAAAGTAACAAAGGAAGCTCCCAACTTGACTGTGTGGGCGGAGCTCTGTGCAAAAACTAGTCCCGCACTAAAAGGTTACTCTCAAAGGCCACAGAATTTCTCGAAGACGACCTTTGTTTGGCAAATACTTCGCAACTCTAAATACAAAAGCTACTAAATAAACCTTTAATATCATGTACGTCTAATAACGTGAAATTATAAGTAACAAAAAATCGTTTAATATCTATTTAGGGGTTCCCAAATTTAAGAGTCACGTTACGGAGGAATGATTTTCTGAGAGGGTTATTAAAATATTACAGGCAATTACGTGGTACACAAGGAACTCGGTATAAAGTGCTGATCGGCGTACTGCGAGACTCGCACATCTCGGTCAAGAGGCTCCGCTTAAGAATTTTAACCGAGATTAATAAACGTTGAGTACGCTGAAAGGTACTTTTATGCCAGCCATCGGTCTATTATGTTTCACTTTTATTCGCGAGTATACCAGCATCTTCAAGTGTTTGATTTACAAAAAAAACGATGTTGACGTCAACTGCGATTCTTTACTCTCTAATGAGATTCAGTTCTGTCTCCGAGTTTGTTTTTTTTTTTCGTATCTCTTTGTCGTAGTTTGTGTAAAAGTGGGTCGACTGAAAATATTTTCTATTAAGTTGTGTGTACCTTACAGAGTATAGATGGGCTTCCTTTTACCCTGCGGGCTTTCAGGCCAAGTTAGAATTATGAGTCCAAAACGTTTGGAAAAAAATGTATGGCGCATCGGTTCGAAAGATTGCAATAGTGCTTAGAGAGAGTGCTTGTTTATTGCTTACCAATAGCATCGTAATCTGTTCCCCACAGTTCCCTTTTACGAGCTGCAACTGATACTACTGATACTCTTTTATTACTGTAATATCCAGTTTCCTGTCGCAGTTTCCACTTATGTAACAAGTCACACTTAATTGTAGGTACTGGTACTGAATACGAGTCGAAACTGTGGACGCAAATCCCCTAGTTTCGAATCGTACGCATCGGACGGATCGTATCAAACGGATTAGTTGCAGCAACTGCAACAGCCGGATTGCCGAGCGTTTACCATCGGAAGGCCGATGCGTGCGACACGTGCGATGTGGATGTACTTCTGTGATTAAGAGCTCATACACACGAGCGGCATATTGCCAATGGCAGGTAACTGCAGCCGTCGACCTACGAGTATAGTGACACTTTACACACGACGGCTTTTTTTTATGGTGGGAAAAATCATCCAATGACAACCCCCACTCTTGGGTGGAGCGGGAGATAGTGTCAGACTCTTACTGACTAAAAGCCTACCCCGTTCCTTCTAGCCTTCATACCGGGGCTCGAGTTCCCTTTCGGATGACCCTAGCCCCAGTAGGCTTCCGACTCGGCTGGGTCCCTGCTGTTGCTGACAAATCCTTGAGGCGCGCGGGAACAGTGCGCGCCGTCGACGACTTGGGCTTGGTCCGGACAGTTACCGGACGGCCGGACAGCAAGCTACCCATTGCTCACTGTCCGCAAGCCCGCGCCTACGGTGGCCGCAAAACGGGATCGGGATCCCGGCGGCGGCGGCGAGAATGCCGTTGCCTGATGCGGTCGGCCTCCTTTTTTGCGAGCATTACTGCTTCGCAGAAGTCGGCGTCCGCCTGCTACTCCTCCTCGCTCCGGACCATGGCCTCAATCAAGGCCCGGCGCGAGAGGTCTCCGCCGCCGATCGCCCCAACGAGGGCACGGCGATGCTCTGCCCAAGCAGGGCACCCCTCGACTGTGTGCTCCACTGTGTCCTCCGGGCATTCCGCACAATGGCGACACCCGGGTGTCTTTTCCGCACGAATCCGGTGCAGTAACCTCCCGAACGAACCATGTCCGGTGAGGACCTGCGTCACACGGAAGGTAAGGACGCCGTAAGGTCTTTCCAGCCACGCCTCAAAGAGGGGACTTACCGCCATAATTGTGGCGTGCCCGACACACGACGGCTGCCGCTGAACTTGAAAGTTGGAATGTCGACGGGCGCCGTTGTCGCGTTAACAGCTGGCGCCGACGTGTCGACGGCTGCCGCCGCCCCGCGTCGTCGGCTACAGTTACCTCTGCCATTGGTAATATGCCGCTCGTGTGTATGAGCCCTTAAGTACATACTTAAATTATATATTTAACTAATGTACACACATATAACAATCAGATAAGATGAAGGAAACAGAAAAAAGGTACAAAGGTGATGTTTATATCTGAAAAAGGCGAAAGGAGATTTGGAAAAGGCGACGTAGAAACCATGCACCATGTAGGTAGTAGGAAAAACAGAATACTTCTTTAGATAGAATTAATACAATCTAGTTAGTTCAAATTGATTCGGTACAGTAGATCCTTTATTTTCATTTAAAACACTTAATGTACCTAGATCTCATTGCAAAATTATTTATACCTTTTTCATTAGCGTCGATACTCAAATTCTCAAAAAAGTGATATTTGTATTGTAATGAACATTGTATTTGAAATGCCTTCTATGAATAAATATATGTATGCCTACAATATAATACATATACCCGCTGTGACTTATTTACTTAGTGCTGAAAATAGCATTAACGACACTTAAAAGCATTATTACCGTAGAAAAGTCTTCTTAAGGACACTTTGTAGAGGAAAGCTACAAATAATTACTTTACGCTGCAGATATCCTGTTTAACTAAGTTTTATATCATTTTTAAGAGCGGATAAATTATGGCACGATTAAAAATGCGAATAAAACGTTTGTGCCACCCTTTTTAGGGTGGGAAATCATCAAATAATGTGTGTGTCAAAAAAATGTGTGCATCAAATAATGTAAAGCCACTTTTTAAAAAAGGTAATACATCTGACATGAAAAACTATAGGCCAGTGACGCTGTTACCAATCATGTCAAAAATCTTAGAAAAAATCATGCTAAAAAGGTTACAGGAATTTACGATCGCTCATTGTGTACTTAAAGACGAACAATTTGGGTTCAAGAAAAACAGTAGTACATCATTAGCGTGTTTCAATTTGTTGAAAAATGTCACCCAGGCAATAAATGAAGGCATGCCTGTAGCGGCAATCTTCTTAGACATGACCAAGGCGTTCGATTTTGTGGACCATGAATTGCTCTTACACAAGCTTGAAAAATATGGAATAAGAGGAAAAGCGAACGACTGGTTGAGAAATTATTTAAAAAACCGCCAACAATGTGTGGAAATTTCCAGAATTGATAATGGCAAAAAGGTGTCGTATAGAAGTAACTTTAAGGCAAATAATTTCGGAGTACCACAGGGCAGTGTATTGGGGCCTTTTTTGTTCCTCCTCTACATCAATGACCTCCCAAATGTCACTAGCCATACAGTAATTTTATTTGCTGATGACACGACCCTTGTAGTGAAGTGTGAAAGAGGAGACACCTATGAGAATGAGATTAATGAAGCCATAAAAAATATAATACGCTGGTTGAACACCAATAACCTACAAATTAATATGGATAAAACGAAAATGGTCCAATTTCAAACCTACAGGAGGAACCCATTACCACTAAATATTAAATATAATGATACTACGGTCGAACAAGTAGTAAGTACTACATTTCTTGGCATACAGTTGGATCAAAATTGCGACTGGAAAAAGCATGTCGAGTATGTTTGTGACAAACTGGACCGATTTGTCTATGCACTAAGACGATTAAGAGCCACGGTTTCAAATGAAGCGGCTCTTAGTGCATATCATGGTTACGTTTCCTCAGTACTTTCATACGGTCTCTTGTTGTGGGGTAATTCGGTGGATGTCAATAAAGCATTTATTATACAAAAAAAATGTGTACGTGCAATCTGTGGAGCTTGGTATATGGATAGCTGTAAGCCACTGTTTAAAAAGTACAACATTTTACCATTAGCATGCATGTATGTTAAAGAATTATGTCTATTTGTACGACAACATCCTGAATATTTTATTAAACATAGAGATGTAACCAAAAGGAATGTTTCCTCTAGGGATAAGCATAGGCTCTGCTTGCCGCAAGGCAAACTTGATTTATACAAAAGAAATTCGTTTTTAATGGCTATTAAGGTGTATAATAAATTACCAAATGCCTTAAAAGAACTACCGTTGCCTATGTTTAAAAACAAGTTAATCCACTGGCTGAAAGAAAAATGTTTTTACAGTGTTAATGAATTTATGTTACATAACGAACGCAAGGAAAGAAAATAATGTCAATTTTGGTTTATATTTTTATTTTTAAATTGACATTCAATATTTTAGTTATTCTGACATTATTATTCTGACAATTTTATTCTGGTTTTGACATTTTAACATTATTGTTGGATATCTCAATCTTTGTATGATGTCTAAAATAATGACAATTTTGGTTTATATTTATATTTTTAAATTGACATTCAATATTTTAGTTATTCTGACATTATTATTCTGACAATTTTATTCTGGTTTTGACATTTTAATATTATTGATGGATATCTCAATCTTTGTATGATGTCTAAAATAATGTCAATTTTGGTTTATATTTTTATTTTTAAATTGACATTCCATGTTTTAATTATTCTGACATTATTATTCTGATTTTGACATTTTAATATTATTGATGGATATCGCAATCTTAGTATAAGCAATATCTGACATTTTTAATTAAATTAATAAATATTTATTTAATCAGACATTTTTAACAATTAAAGTGATTCAATAACTAAAGAGATATTATGTTTGACATTTATAATTAAATTGTATGTACTTAATCTGAAATTAAATATTTGCACACCACATATAATGGTAGAATGTAAAGGGGCCTTAATATTAATGTTATGATCATACTACTTTGTATACCTACATTCTGGCAAATAAATTATTATTATTATTATTATTATTATTATTATAATAACTTCGTGAAGTAAATTCCGCATCTGTACTGTTGTGTGCATAAAGCATTAATTAAATAAATAAACTTCCGCTCTGGGTGGAGAGAGAGCGAGTGTCAGACTTTTACCGACGAAAACCACCTATGTTCCTTCTGTTTGCGTTTCAGGTCCACGATCCCGCAACCCACGCGGTACCAACATAGAAAAATGACATAAAAATTGCTTGGTAAACTGAACTAAGAAAGGAAAGTTGTTAAGTAACATTAGACGATTGAATTCTGCGGTGTGCGGACCAAGACTGATGGGGATAGTTTTAAATTCAAACAATTTCAGTGTTATACGAGCCTGCGGGTAGATTCATCGTGGAAGTGTCCACAAGCCACCGCCCGGCACGTTTGTTTCCAATAAGCACGGTTCACTTGGCAAATAGTTTGTGTAGGCAGAGGAGGGCCACTTATGGGACGCGGTCGAAAAGTTACCCGCGTGATGGGCGCTCCTGGTACCCATTTAATGCTTTAACCACATGCGTCGGATTTGTCCGACGAGTGTTTTGGTGTCCTATTCGCCAGCGTCGTGTGTCTGCGACTGGGTAGGTACTCCATCTCGTTTAGTTTTGTTTTTTATCTTTTTTTATTTAACACGCTTATATTACCTTCACCTGTATGTTTGTAACCAACGCCTTTGAGCTCGATTTTGACCTACTTTGGGCGATCAGATTTTCTTCAAACTTTGCACACCCATCAAAGACTGATGACAATACAATAATCCGTTTTTTTTTAGTGATAAATAAAAATAGAGTTTAAAAAAAAAACTAAAAAATCACGCTTTCATAGCATATCAAACTAAAAGTGTAAAATAATTTTCAATAAACGAAAAATATTAATATTATTGTGAAAAAAGCGTGGGGTGCTCGATTTACGAAAAATATGGCACAAAGCGCCTGTTGTGTGTCTGTGTACGTGTGCTTCAATCGCCACAGGTGACAGAAGAGCAGACGAAATGGAATATTTGGTCGTGGAGGTGTGACCCTAACGGGATAAACGCGAGAGTGTATGTCGGATATACTCGACATAAGCTGTTATAGGGTTAATGCTTTGAAACATGAAATGAGCTAAATATTAGGTACTATGAGAGGGAAATATAACGTTCATTTTATATTTGTTGCTAGAATTTGAACTGTGAATCCCTTATGGACTAGTTTTTCGGTTCAGTGTTTTCTACTTTATTTACATGAACATGGCTTTTTCATTTCCGCTTTAGCTATAATACTCTATTAGCTTTTGGCGACATTGCTGTGTTGTTGTTTGTTCGTGGTTTTTAGGGCATTTGAGATGATATATGCATACTTATTATTCACCGCTAAATTTTGATTGTTTTAATCCCGTGGAGGATCGATCCGGTACATGAACCACTATAGATTTGTAAAATTTAAAAATAAAGTACCTTTTATTTAAAACTCGTATTAATTTACGCATGTACGAAATTTATTTCTTAAAGAAAACGTCAGCTGAGCGAGTTCAATGACCTGTACGTAGTAGTCGACGTTGCGTACTAACTAAATTATTATTATAAAGGCGAAAGTTTGTGTGTGTGTATGTTTGTTACTTCTTCACGGTCAAACAACAGAACGAATTTTGATGAAACTGAGTAGGTACATGGGTAGACCATGTCCTGAAACAGTACATATGATATTTTTCCTGAATTCCTTGGTTTTTTACTTTTTTGGGAAATTATTTTTTTTACGCCGGCAAATGTATGTTTGTAACTTCTTCAAACTTATACGGTTGAACGTATTTGGATGAATTCTGGCATACGAGTAGACCGCAGGAGTCGACCGTGTCCTGAAATAGTGCATAGGATACGTTTTCATCCCAGAAGTATGTTATAGTCTGTCTAATAAGTCAACCGACTTGGGAATTTTGTATAATATTTAATCATTTAAAAAATACTTATATTCGATAATTTTCATAAGGTTCTTCTGTTAGTAAACAATGATCTCTGTCTCTTAATCAACTTTGATTATTGAACTCGTGTTGACTACATCAGATTTAATTAAATCCTAATTATTACCCAAGTCGTTTAATTTATTAGACAGACTCTAGCTTAGATAATTTTCTTCTTTCACTCTAAGCTAATGTAAACCTATGTTTTAAAACGGTAATACGTATTAACGATAACTGCTCGACACACCGTTGTCAACGTGCCGTAACAATACGACATACGTCAAAAATTAAAAGCATTCACACACAATCAGATAGAAATGATTCCCCTGGGTATCGTACAGCTGTGACGAGCCGTTATCATGTAGTATCGTGTGGAATAAATAAAAAAATATAGTAGAGATGGCACCGCATTTATTTGCGACGAACATAAACAGATTATCCCTGTAATTGACCCTTATCAATGAAAGGGTTTCACTGAGTACCTGTAGTAGATACTTATCTATTCAGTCTATTATCGGATACTGATCAAATCTACAGAGGACTGATTGCAACATTAATGGTTAAAATTAGGGGTGTAACGGAAGTGGGTACTATAGGAACCGAATTTGGATCTTTCTTCCTTCTCTTGGAGTTTTAAAATTTGGTTTATTGAAATCGGAAACTGAATCAGGATCGGATCGGAACCGGAACCAGGCCAGAACTTGAACCAGAATTGGAGGCGGAGGCAGAAACATCAAAAAACACTAAAAATATTAATCAAATAATTAAGTTAGATACGAAACAAAATAACAAGTGACAAAGTAATCGACAGAAGGCATGGGCAGGTATAAGCTTATTTTACCTACGATATAAGTTCCAATTATTTATTTAATACTTAATGCACACAAATGAGTACAGAGGCATTTTCTTCCAGTCAACCTTTGGGTGATGCTGAGAAAAAGTAGTGGTAGGTGCAATAAAAGACTGAAAAAAAAGGTGAATACCAGAATAGATACTAATAGACTAAAGAATAGATATACTAATAAACCATAGAATAAATATATACAATTATACAATATATACTCCAATCAACTCAATAATAATATAAAATATAGTAATATATACCTACTCAATTAGAATTTATCGAAACCGAACTTCCGTAACATTTCTGTTCATTATGTTCAAAGATGTAAGAGTTACTTTTATCGGCATTCTATGCCTATACAGTGATTTTTGTGCGGACATTTTATTCTGTTAATGATCGGCTTATTTATGTGATACCAAAAAACTTTTACTATTAGATCACGAGAACCTGCGCACATTCGCAAGAAGTTGGTAGAATCATTACAGCATTGATTGACTGTATTTATTTTTTTACAATAACATCGTTTTTTAACCGACTTCAAAAAGGAGGAGGTTCTATGTTCGTTTATATGTATCTATCTAAGTAGGTATTCGGTATTGTACTTATTTCCTTGTCTTCTATTAAGGTAAATCTGGCATGTTATGTTTCTACACTACCCTAAAGTCGACTGGTAGAAAATGCTTAAGTTTGCATTTGTACAGTGTTATTTTTACATCGATATATATGTAACTACTACTACTTAACGTTTTAACAAATAAATCTTAAAACTTTTAGTACTGCGTTGCAGTGGTATTATTTTGTCGAAAGACTTTCGGGAAGTGATCGCCAACCCAGAACCTTTTGGCCTCATCGAGCAACTTTTCTGCAAGCAATGTGCTCTGCCTACTGCTACTTAAGTCACGATTGTTGGTATATTTAATCGGCAAAAGTCCCTACTTTCGGTATTACCCACGTAGGTGAGTGAAAAACATCTCCCGACAAATTGGAGTCACGAAAAAAGAACCATTTACTTAATCAGATTTCTTATCAAAAAGGAGTAAATTTTTGTAAATTCTTATTTTATGGCTAATTATGCTATTAATCATAGCCTTGTGGAGTGGTTGCACGAATCATCGTTGTGTAAATTTCATCTTCATAATGTGAAGATTATGCAAATATGAAAATAACATTCTACTCTCATAATTTAGTTTCGGAAAATCTCATTTAGTTTTAGTATCTACTTTCAGTTCATACGTCGGGGGAAGAAAATGTTTTTGTTACAGTTTATAACATGAAGGAGCATTATATTAAACATTCATTTTAAATTAAGAGGTAAAATACACCATATGCAGTAATTTCATTATGAAACCTTGATTATTTTGTAAATCTACGAATGGGTGTTGAATCTTAGTTTTCGCGACCTACAATGCTCACGTTAAATAAAATGCTAATTTTTATCATACTTAAAGCATACTTCAGGCTCATTTAGCATTGAAATCAGCTGGACATGCCATTCTGGAAAGGAAGACTGTGGGTTCCTAACATGCAGAGATCTTCGGAACAGTAACAATCTTCTACGAAGCCAGAGAAGATCTCAAGCAGCTTCTGTGCTTCTGAGTGGAGTAACGGTGGCTATGTTAACCAAAACCCCCACTGACAACGGATCAATTAGGAGTCAAGAGTGTCAGAAGAGTGTGTGATATGGCCTTTTTAACTATCAAGATAAGACTGACATGACTTCTATATCAAATTTCTCAATCCATACTATAAGACACCGTACCTACGAGTAATACCTACCTATACCTAAGCACTATCATATGTGAACTTTAGCTATCTCCTACAGTTCAGAAACCCGATAATATTAAATCAGTTTTAAGTTGAAACTTGAAATTAATGGCTCCATCAGGACGACAAACGGTATTGTCATTAGAGATTGACAGTGATTTGGACAATTACCTGCCTTGGTGAATTTATGTCGAGCGCATTATGGGGGTCATTTGTTATCCGAGTGCTTTCAATCTGCGCTTGACCCATCTGAATTATTGTTATCTGCGCGGTAAGTTATTCGTGAATTTTGGGTGGTAAACTTTGATAATGATTGTCGTTTAGTAATTATTAGTTTAAGTTCCTGTGCATCACGAAAATAACTGATAATGAAAATCTATTCCAGAAGTAGAATTATTTTTTAGGTCTCAGGAAGATCCGACCGACTTATTCTTAGCTAAAAAGATTTTGAACTCATCCTTATAAATTGTAGGCATTCCAGTAAAAATATAGGGTTTTCCTGAGACTTCTTTAGATGAAATAGCCACAATAATTTTCAATAAGGCCAACTAAAGCAAGTTAAAGTAGGTACTTGTACAATGAACGGTCGGCAGTATCTCCTTAAAGACGGCTACTTACGGGACAGGCTTGGTTTACGGGCCACGATATAACCACCCACTATTGTCTGTACCTAACATAACTTTTGTAGCCCAGTTATTAATTTGCGAAATTAAAATGCTTCGGAAGCCGCGAAGAACGCAACTCTGGAATTTGTTCCCAAACGATTATAATTATCAAGTCTTTTGTAAACGTTAACCCTTGCCGGCGACCGTATCGCTGTGGACATTTCTATGTACAACACGTAATTACGGGACAATCGGCGAAGTTATTACCATTATAAATTCCGTGTTCTCAGCGGGAAAAAAGATCCTTTTAATGCGTGCTTAAATCATTTTTATTAACTTGAAAAGGTTGGATTTATGTGGAAGCCTGGTGTTTGTAATTTGCGAGGTCTCCGCGGAATTAGAGCTCGATGTAAGTTTGTGTTATGTCGGCGGTTTGGTGAGGTCGCTAGGTTTTCTTGTGTTTATTTTGTACATTGTTTTATATTAAATAGCAAACAAAACTAAAAAGAAATCTTTTACTCAAAACAACATCCAAATTGGCTGTCAAATAAAGCAGCAATTAGAATTTCAAATATTGGAATACGGAAGAGAGAAAACTCTTTTCTACACACGTAACCTAATGACCCGCCCATGGCTCCGCCTCCACCGCCAGCGGTGTCTGACGCGGACCGCAACAGCGACGACGACGATGCTCCAGAGGTGACCGAGGTAGAGATGAGAGTGGCGGTGCGAAGGCTGAGTGCCAAAAACACCGCCCCAGGACCCGACGGCTTGCCTGGAAAGGCTTGGGTCCTGGCCATGGAGGCTCTCGGGCCTCGACTGAGAGGGCTCTTCAGCGCATGTTTGGAGAGGGGCCAGTTCCCACTTTGCTGGAAGACGGGGAAACTGGTCCTCATAGCGAAGCCAGGGCGCCCTGCGGACTCTCCGTCCGCGTACCGGCCCATTGTGCTGCTCGACGAGGTGGGCAAGCTCTTTGAGAGAGTCATTGCAAACCGCCTCGTCGGGCGCCTAACACGGGTGGGGCCGGACCTTTCGGACGGACAGTTCGGCTTTCGCAGGATGCGCTCTACGGTGGACGCCATCATGCGCGTGCGAGCCCTTACGACGGGGGATGCGGTGTCCCGGGGCAGGTGTGTCGTGGCAGTGTCCTTGGACATTGCCAACGCGTTCAACTCCCTGCCCTGAAGTACGATCCGGAGGGCACTCCGGTACCACCGGGTGCCCGAATACCTCTGTCGAGTGGTCGAGGCCTATCTGTCGGAGAGACTTATAGTCTATCCCGGTCACCAGGGAGACTGGAAACGTCGAGAGATGTCGTGCGGTGTTCCGCAGGGGTCGGTACTAGGGCCACCCTTGTGGAACATCGGGTACGACTACGTGCTGCGCGGCGACTTCCCTGACGGGGTCAGCGTGGTTTGCTACGCAGACGACACGCTGGTCCTAGCGCAGGGAGAGTCGTACCAGGCGGCGGTCGCTCTAGCGACACGCGGGGTTGCGATGGTCGTTGATCGGATCCAGGAGTTGGGACTCGAGGTGGCGCTTCACAAATCCGAGGCGATGTGTTTCCACGGTCGCCAGTCTCGGAACGCGCCGCCATTGAGTTCCCAACTAACGGTAGGAGGAGTTCACATCGGTGTCGGGTCGACGATGAAGTACCTGGGACTCGTCCTCGACAGCCGGTGGAATTTCGTGGAGCATTTCCGACGTCTGGCTCCCAAACTCAACCGGGCTGGGGCTGCGCTCAAGCGGCTCCTGCCCAACCTTGGGGGTCCAGACGCCTCCTGCCGGAGGCTCTACGCGGGGATCGGTCGGTCCATGGCCCTCTACGGGGCGCCGGTGTGGGCGCCGTCGCTGAAAAAGCAACCGGCGGCCATACTGAACGCCTGCCAGAGGGTCATGGCGATAAGGATGGTGCGGGGATACTGCACGATCTCCCGCGAAGCGGCGAGCCTTCTGGCTGGCCTACCACCGTGGGATCTGGAGGCAACAGTCCTTGCACACATGCACGATATGCGCGTGGAGATGCAACGCCGGGGTGAAAGTCCGCTGCCGCAACAGGTCACGGCATGGCGGACAGAGCTCCGGCGGGATCTCATGGTGAAATGGCGTCAACGGCTATCGCAACCCAGTGCTGGGCACGCCACAATCATGGCGGTAAGTCCCCTCTTTGAGGCGTGGCTGGAAAGACCTCACGGCGTCCTTACCTTCCGCATGACACAGGTACTCACCGGACATGGTTCGTTCGGGAGATTCCTGCACTCGATTCATGCGGAAGTGACGCCCGGGTGTCGCCACTGTGCGGAACGCCCGGAGGACACGGTGGAGCACACAGTCGAGGTGTGCCCTGCTTGGGCGGAGCATCGTCGTGCCCTCGTGGGGGCGATCGGCGGCGGAGACCTCTCGCGCCGGGCCTTGGTTGAGGCCATGGTCCGGAGCGAGGAGGAGTGGCAGGCGGTCGCCGACTTCTGCGAAGCAGTAATGCTCGCAAAGGAGGAGGCCGAACGCATCAGGCAACGGCGTTATCGCCGCCGCCGTCGCCGGGATTCTGATCCCGATTTCCGGCCAACGTAGACGCGGGCTTGCGGACAGTGAGCAATGGGTAGCTCGCTGTCCGGCCGTCCGGTAACTGTCCGGACCAAGCCCAAGTCGTCGACGGCGCGCACTGTTCCCGAGCGCCTCAAGGAGTTGTCAGCAACAGCAGGGACCCAGCCGGGTCGAAGCCTACTGGGGCCAGGGTTATCCGAAAGGGCGCTCGAGCCCCGGTATGAAGGCTAGAAGGAACGGGGTGGGTCTTTTAGTCAGTAAGAGTCTGACACTATCTCCCGCTCCGCCCAAGGGCGGGGGATGTCAATGCATGATTTTTTCCCACCATAAAAAAAAAAAAAAAAAAAAAAAAACCTAATGACGGTGACGTCACATTTCGGTTTCTGCATCCTTTTTTATTACTTTTGTCAGGTTTCTATGTTACTTAATTTTGAACCGACAAAAAGGAATCTTTCTAATTGCAATTTTTGTTAAAGATAATTTTTTGAAACAAATGAAAACAAAATTGTCAAATTCTAAATTGAACCGGCCTAAACCCATGATAACTAATCAGCGTGGAAAGGAAAATAAATCGAGTTTAGTTTAGTTATTTGTTAGTTTGATGATCACATTCATAATTGTGTGTGCTTCCAATTGCATAAAACAATAATTGCAGCGGAATCGCGAAAATACGCCGCAATGGTCCTAAATAATTAATTACAACTGATAATAATATACTACCACAAATAATTACAAATTCCATTATAGAATTATATAATGTGTTTACTTTTCATAACATAATTCAGCTATGTTTGATCAACATTTTCAATCGAAACAACACATTATTTAACTTATTGAATCAAGACGCTATTTCTATTGTTTAAACTACAAACTTGTGCTATAAAAAGGACATTCTCAGTTGTTGTGCTACAAAAAGGACATTTGAGAGATGTATCGCTGTTCTGAAAAGCAGCCAGAGTTGCTGGAGATGACTCGCAAGTTTTGTGATTGCGATTAGTTTAGAGATCGATCGGAGTAAGCGGAGTTCAGAACAACATTGTTGGAGATACGAAGTTTATAAATATCGGTGCGGTTACAAACTGATTGGCGGAATGATTGTTCATTTTGTAGGTTTTTGTTTTACTCACTTTATTTCTATTTATTATTATTATAATCTTTATTGTACACCACATAAACAAAAATACAGGACAAACATTTAAAAGAATAAGTGCACAATGGGCGGTCTTATCGCACAGGGCCATCTCTTACAGACAACCTTTGGATGCACTGAAAGAAAGGAGATAGATTTAGGGTTGTCAGTGTACAAACATTAGAAATAATACTAATAAGATATCTACATATTATATAAGTTATTTTTATAGGTTTTTCACCCTAATATGTAGATTTTCCTACTCTCAGAACTGTACCCCTAGCCATGTTGATAATCTGCAATCGTTAATACTAGTAGAAAACTTCAAATAAACGGGAATGACATGTCAACGCTCATTCACGTAGTCAGAACAAAAGTATCGGGGGCGTGGCCAACTCGAGGCGTTCGACGCAAGAGAATTGAAACAAAACGGTTGTAACTTGGCTGCGGGGGGCTGGTGGTTTACAAACCAAACAGCTTAAAGGTATACGTAATGTTAGCATAAAAAAAAAGACTAAACGTTGATATTGCTAGCATTTTCATTACTCAACCAATCAACACAGCACTCAATGCAATTGCCTCTAATGTCACTTATAAAGGACATCGAGCTGCACGCTAGCACAGTAAATAAGGCAGTTATTACGGCCTGCCGCAATGTTTCAACTCTTAATCCCTGTTAGCTACATGCACAGGCTCCGGACATTTTTGTTTCAGCAAACGAACTGCCGCAGACCCGCTGTAAACCTTTTATGATGGAAAAATGTTGCAAAAAGGAAAATTGCTAAGTGTCCGTTATAAATGACATTTGCAGAATGGCCCTTTTGGGCAGTTTGAGGGTCATTCGTGATTGTTGGGTAGCTATTGATAATTTATGCGTGACTGTTTGCTTTTACAGTCGGCTGAATCGGAGATGGAATATGCGGCAGTCATGTTTTTTTTTGCTTAACTTTCTTGCTGAAAGCGTGCGTCTTTTATTTGTCATGTTCATGAGGTATTCCACAGTTAATAAATTAAAAACAGATTTTATGTTCTTGTTGATGTTGTTGTTGTTTAATTATTCTCAATATCTTTTCACACTCAGTCTCTTATCTTCTCTTCGTATCGTATCTTCGTTCGCATCTTCGTTCGTTCGTTTCGTTCGTATCGTTCTTCTTCGTATCTTCTCTTTTCAGTGCATAAAACTCGATTTCTGAACATAAATAGCAATATTAAATCATGAAAAATGTTCAAGTTGGAAAGTGTTCGAAAAATAATATTATGATACAAAATATTGTCAACTCTTCGGAGATTCTATAACGAACACACATTAAATATGAAACATAAAAGTAAAACATTGGACATAAATATCGAAGTCACATGATATATGGTAGCTGAACCCATTATCTGTAAGGAAATTTCCTTAATATCTAATTTTTGGTGCCGCTAACGGCCGAACTTTCCTCCGTTATGGTCAATAAATAACCCATCATTTACTTTTATACGTATAATATACAAACTGCCTCCAAATACTGGTTTGTAATGAACTTGGAACGATACATTCCTACTTAGCTTGATGAAAGGGTATTACTTAGAAATTCTTTTCATGTTTACCATGATGTGTTAAAATGTCAAGCGTGCGAGCGAGAAAGAGGGGTGGAGCTATACAGTCTATTAGCTCTATCTTTTTAACAGTTCAGTTTAGGTCGTCAAATAGATCGCCTTAAGAGCTCGTGGTAGGGCCTCCGATGTTTAGGTCCCTTTATCGAATTTAGGTGGAAGTAAACAAAATGGTCAATGATGAATATTTGTACCTGCCACTCGCTAACAATCTACATTAATGAAAACGCCTTCAATTATTCTCCTAATCTCAGAGCATTTTTCATGTTAAGCTCCTTTTCTGTTATGGAAATCATTCGATAAGACGAAGGTTGTAAAATATAAAACTCCGAAGTCGGGGTTTCTTCGTACATCTAGTTATAATTGGTTTAAAAAAACTCGTTAAAGGTATTTACCGCTATAAATCTGTAAAAATATAAATCTTATATAATTAAAATACGATACAAAGTAATAAATTCACTTGCTTGCGATGAAGCACCGACGCTAGAGCTTGGGAGCCATTTCGTACAAGCTATTTCCAAGTGCCTTATCATAAATAATGTTTTTTCCTCCCTAAATTTAAGATAATTGAAATTCTTTAAAATTCATCTTTTATTTTTCGCGGCATCTTGGGAGCTAATGCCCTATTTGTGAGCAGTAGGATTAGGTAAATGGTTTTTGATATTTGAATCCGTTATTAACTTCTAGAAGTTTTCTCCGTCGACTTCTGGAGTCTATAAGTTAACTGTAAGCTTTCTCAATATTATGTCCAGTATATTTTGTGAAGCTTTAGCTTTTTATTGTTATTACCTCGACGAGACCTCTTAGAATTTTATCGCGAAATATCCTACAAGTTACTTTAACTTTATTCGCGACTCTTTTTTTCTAGCTATTAAATATCCATGGCGTATCCTTTGAAAGCCCCAAAGGCATTTCACAAAATGCAAAATTACTACCCAAGTCCCATTGTAATAACATAGAATAAAATCAGAATACGTAATAGGTACGATTATAATACCGGGAGTGAGTAGGCAGAGGTGATGCTTATTGCTAGCCCTTAATAAAATTAGACTGAGGCCCGCTTTTGTTGAGCCTCCTGAATTATTAATGAAACAAGAATAAGAAAACTTTTACAGTATTTTTCGTGCAATGTTAGATCTGCTTCATTTGGACGTCGCCTGAATGTTTGGAAATCTTGTTATCTTAATACCGGTATCACGTCGGTCGGGGAAAGTTTTGACTGTAAGATGAAATAAAAAAGTACACAACGGGGGAAGTGTAGGTACCGCGCACGTTGGCGGGCACAAGGCGAGCGCAAGGCGGCTTCGTGACATGCGCTCATAAAATCTACATCTCTCGTGTATCGCAAACGTATTTACACAGTATTTTTTCCCAATTCCTCTCATGAATGTAACAACAGTCTCATGAATTTTATTGCGCGCCGTGGTCGAAAACGGACGATTGTGGCAAGAATTGCGGTCTCTACTAGTCATAATTGAATTACAAATCATAGTGTGGAGAGCGTGCGGAGCGAGGGCGTGCGCTGTGGAGCGATGCGGTGCGGTGCGGTTACGGAACACTGGTGGTCCGTCATTCGGCAATCGAGTCCAATATTCGAACCTATATACCGCCACAACTTTGATATTGCACGCTCCATTCGTGCCAATCCGCAGCCGCAAATTGTGAACGTGCTTGTCCGTCGGCTAATATACCTACGAAATTCAGCGGAAAAATCCGAAAAGTGATACACGGACCATACGAGTATGTTCTCAGAATAACAATCAGATATAGGTACATTATGTTTACGTAGGAAGGCACTCGTATGTAGATTGTACCACTCCAATTATTCGTATCTCTCATCGTTGATGTAATTATCAAACTTCAACAGCCTAATTTAATTTTCCAGGAATATGATATAGTAGGTTGAGATTCTTTACATAGCTGTAATTACAAGCATTATTCCAGTCAGCTCACTGGGATTAATTGCTACTAAGCTTCCTGAAAAACAGGATCAACAAAATGCAAATTGTCCAGCATCGCGTGCGCCGATTGATCGCACAGCCAGCCAATTAGATCAGGAGTATAATTAATCGCGTCGTTGGGGGCCGCGGTGAGCGCTCCCACCGACTGTCACGAAATATTTGCTTAATGATGGCTTTGACGAGCTCTCCGCCAGCGCGCGCTCGTTCAAATACACTCCAAACCAAATCATCGGGAAATTGGACCAAAACTACACACTGCTGTATTTACTAGTGTTAAGTATGTCCTATAGGTACCCTAGGTACTATTCTATTTTGAATAAATTTTCACATAACATACGTAGACAGCTAGGTAATAATACCGCTGTGATTATAACGGTTTTAATTTATTCAAGCGTGGTATGAGTAATGAAAGGGTGGCAGATTTATTTTTGGACGATAAGCGCTTAATTAATATTCAACATACCAAGAACAAAAAATTTACTATTTATTTTTATAAACGTAACTTAAATCTGAAATTCTTGTAGTTGTTTATTGCTAGAACGTTTATGGTGAAACACGGTCAAGCCTTCACGTCTACTAGTGTGGCTAAAACGTTGTTTGGTTAAAATATTATGCCTTAGCCTCGCCTGTACCTACATATTGACAAAATTTATTGGACACTAAAGTTTACATACGCTTTTATGTTTTCGGGAGATTACGACACCAGCAGTTTGCCGGTGCCCCGATGTTTATAAGAGTCCTCGACTTCGGAAGGGACGCGCGAAATTGCTTCTATTTCCAAACAATATTTGTGCTTCAATGTTCTACAAAAAACAATTTTTACAACCTGAGCACTTTGAATGGGAAATGCGATTTGTTTTTTGACGCACGGGGCGAGATTATTGTTGCAGATTTAGGTACCTGTTATTACAAAAAGTGAAGGTGAACTTCAAAACAAAATAAAGTTTGACAGCGAGGTAGTGGCCGGCTGCGTCGGCGCTTGGCCGCGGCGCTCGCTTTCCGCTCAATAAACGCTAGCAGCGGCGCAAGTTCGCCCTGGGCCGACCGCGCGCTCCGTACTTCCGTACCTACAATAACAACTTTCGTCACAACTTTTTGGCAGAAAGCTTCATTCGACTTTGCGTCACCTCGCAGCTCGCTCAGGATTTGTGTTTCGTTTGAGTTTCAGATTAATTGGCGTACAGACAAATTCGTGTAACAAACTTTGGACGATGTTTTAAATGTGATTGATTTGTAACAAATGGAAAATCTGTCAGTAATTTGTGCGTTGTGCGTGACTCATCCTATTGTACGAAGGAAATTGATGTTAGCTTTTGTGCCCAGTAAAGTGATCTTAAATTATTGTATTTGTCAGATAGATTTTTCGTTTTTTTGTAAAAGAAAATATATATTCGATATTTCTGAGATCAATTGAATCAACATAAATTTTCTTGCAAATAAAGACGATGAGTCGTTTAGTTTCGTTCCAAGATTCAAGCTTTGCTATGTTAATATTTTTGGAATCAAACAATAAGTCATTCGATGTTGCTTCTAATTGATTCGTTACTTGTTTAAATCTCACTGTGTAAAAACATGACTTATTATGTTTTATCAGCATAAAAATAACTATTATTGTAAAACATAAATAGATGAATGATTCAACTTAAGTTAAAAAGCTTTGTTAAAAAGTGATTTTGGCTCTCTAAAATTACTTTCTGACTTAAGTCAGTCTGTCAAAAGAAATAATCCAAAAAATAAAAAGAGGTATTAGGTACACAATATTTTAAGAAAACGACATAAAAGTATGTACGTAAATACCTTACTTACTTACCTATCTAATAGAGATCTATCACAATCACCTATGATCAATTAATGTTTTGATCGACTATTTATAATTTTAGCTCATGAACACCACAATTTTGACGAGTTGATTCCTTTAATTTACATGTTACATCATTTTGATAACAAGCAAATCACAAAGCTTCACACATTATGAGCCTGGAATACTGTTATAAATGCTCGTGTGCCTCTAAAATTGAATTTCTCTTGATTATTGTCGCTTCGCGTTTAGCGAGCTGCGCTGGCATTGATTTGATAGGTGTCGGCGACGGTTAGCCGGATCGACGCTTTAAAGTTGATGTTGTGATCACCGTAAACCCGGTTACATTGTAGGTACTTGTAACATGTACCCAATTTGTGTGGGTTGTGAACTACAGTTCAAGCAGACAACCGCTAATTATGAATATTCGTTTAATAAGAATACAATGTTTCAATGAAAATTAATAGTGAATAAAAAACCTTTTCGTGTTCCAAAACAGTACCTATTCGGCATTCTTTTACCAGCCGCCACCTGCATCGCGTCCGTCGTAGCAATGTCTACGCCATCTGCTACGACGCTACAGCGACCTGTAGCCGCCGCTACGACGCGCGACGATGCAATAACGTAGCACCGCGCTACGAATCTTCAACAACAGCAAAAGACTGAAGCGCTCAACCTCCGTTGTATAAATTTAAATAACACGACACAGTACAATTAAGGTTGCTCGTGCCGTTTGTCTCGAACGGAGTCACACTTAGCTACGAGTTGACATCTTTTGTGAGTATTCAAAACGACGTGAAGATGCCACTGATTTATGAGCGCCCATTATTCTTACTTAGTGTGACGTAAACACATGCCGTTCATTCCACAGCCCGATACGTAGCGAAATAAAGAGAACGGGACTTAGTAAGTGCTACGTGCGTTTCGTATTTTTTATATTCGGGAGATGTTTAATGGGAGCTTTCGCTGAGGCTTTTTTATGTGGCGGGAAGATTATGGCCATTACTTAGCGTCATAATACGCGTTTGCGGCCAACTTTTATTTAAATTCCATTTTTTTAACGAGCATACTTCTTGTTGTGACCTTTCGTATTGTTTTCAGGTCACACGAGAACTTTAGTAATTCTGGAATATACGAGGTACAAAAGAACATTTTGTGTTCGGCGCGTCTTCCTAGATGGGTACCTTCGTCACAAAATGTAGGAGACGGGAATCTTGGCAACACAAATAGTAATAAGCTCGAGAAGTCGCTCAAACTCTGCCGGGGCTTTCACAGTCTTGGCAAATATTACGACAAAGCGACACAAACTTAGATATTGTTTGTTGGCCATCCCTCCGTCGTAGATTGCGCCGCAAGAAGCGCGTCCTATTTATTAGGTAGGCAACAATCAACTGCTTATCTTGGCGTTTCCTCGATCCACTCTTGCATTCTGTTTTTTTTTATATGATCCTCATTCATTTTGTATCAGTAATACCAAAACGCCATTTAATCGCACTAATTATTCCGTTGCTGCTTTCTTCTGTAAAATTTTATTGGATTAAGGCTCAACATTTTCATTCAGTTAATTTTTTATTAAAAGCTGATTTCGAACCAATACGAATATTAATTTTACAAAATATAAAAGTCTCGTTTTCAATGTTTTATTAAAGAACTTTTAGGAAAGTAGGTACCAAAACTTACATTATTTAAACATAACGTTTTGCTTGTTCTCTATTTAGTGCAGCTGACGCCTCAGCGCATCTGTAGAAGGTATGTAATGATGGAACGAACATCAAAAATTGATAGAATACTTCGAGAGGTCGAGAAGCTCGTCAAATTCGCGTTATCACCAGCACTAACAAACACTAGAGCGGCTCGAGGCGGGCTCGCGTCGGCTCCTCACCTCTCACATCTTCCCAAATAGTGCTCTTGAAAATAACGTATTTCTGCAGTCCGTATTGCAACTCCGCAAGGCACATCACGGACCAAAGATCTCAGAATTTCGTGCAACGTTATCTCGCTCTTTGTAATAAAGCTAGCTGGCTTCGGCACATCATAAAACGGCAAAATGTCTCGTACTCAACTACATTTAGGTACATCACACAGTAATACCGCCCCCATATAATTGGTTGATGCAAATGCGCTCCCGTGCACATTCTAAGACATTTTTATTACGCCCGGGAAAGAGTTAATATCGCTTTATGTAAAATGCTTTAGCAAGCTTAATTTCATTTTATTCCGCCTTTATTAAATCCGTTTATTCATAAAAATAACTGGCTGGAAATTTTCTTGCGCATCTAATTTTGTTACTGTTAGGTGTACATTGCATAATCTACACATACAAATGTATCGCTTGGGAGGATTTAGTTTGCGCTTTATGAAAGGACTGCTATGGCTTACCGTCCAGGTTCCTGGACATATTTCATGCAATTTGGCATGACACGACGCGGCTGTCGCAGGAATACATATACATATTTATCTACCTGCCATTACACGTGACAAGCCAAGATGTATTAGATTAATATATACGCGTATATCACTTACCTATGCTAAATTTTTGGAATGACAAAAAACAAGCATAATATACCAATAATTTTATAGCTGAAATTAGGTAGTCATTAGATACAGGTAAAACCTGACTGCCTGTAAAGGTTGACAGTATAGATAGGACCATATCTTACTCCTACTCTAGTATAGATATTAAATATAGAGCTAAAAAGCCACATTATAAGCTTTCATATAATTTATAAGTTACGAAGCAAGGCGACAGCGCTCAAGAGAAGCACATTGACGCTACAAGACGTTAGCTTTACAACATTTTAACGTGTCAATTATAGTTTGATGAAGCAGCCGCGCCGAGCATCAGGCGGATCCAGGCGGACCCTTAATCGCAGATAAATGAATTATGTAGGCACAGTCATCCATCACTGTCGTAATTTTAAGATAAAACCATGATGCGAGCTTGCTTTTCAGCTGACTTATGGTGGTAGATAGGGCGGGGAAGATGATCAAATGTTATGCAAACGAAAACATGCCACTTGTCAACTTAGTAAGTAGGTACTTACTGTGATATCGCATGAGAAATGTACCTGGAGGGTTAAGCAGGTCATGCTTCACCCTCGCAAAGTTTTTAAATAGAATTACTTCGTCTTTCTTGGCGCTTTTATTTTTTAAGTTGTAGTTCATGTGATACCGAAGGAAAATGAATGTGAAATATATACCTAGTTGGCTTGCAGGTGGTCAGACAAATATACTTTTCTATAATTTTAAGGCGTTATGTAAATTTATAAAATAGGATTTTAGTTTGATAAGAACTTTTCAAACGCGCAATTTGCAATGTGACTTTCTAAAGAAGCCACAATTCGTAGCGAGCTATAGTTTCGTCCATTCAGCGATTTCAATCTTTGGGCTTATCATATTTATACAACGCAATTTTTGAACAATACACTTTATGACTATCAAGAATAAGTTCAAATTTCATTGCCGGCAATGTTTTTTTTTAAATTGAAACTAATATTTTCACTTAAAATAGACATTTAAAGTGGTTAGCCTACCTATTTAAATTATCAAACATTAAAAGTTTAAGTCGGTGTAACATGCATACTAATGCAAATTAATGTTCATAGTTGTTGTGTGTGTGTGTTGAGTGAGAAGTGATATGAAAGAAAAGGGAGTTAGTGATAGTTTGACGGGTGACAGGACAGAATGGAAGAAGAAAACGTGTAGCGCCGACCCCAAGTAATATGTGATAAGGGCAGGAAGAAGAAGAAGAAGAAGAAGCAGAGTTGTTATTTTAGAAATCGTTAATTTAGTGAAATAATTAATCAGCCCACGCTAATCACACTAATATTATAAAAGGCGAAAGTTTGTATGCACACCTATGTGTTCTTCTTCACGCCTAAACGGCTGAACAGATTTGGACGAATTTTGGCACGTAGGTAGAACTAAATCATGTATTGAAATAGCACTTAGGATAGGTAGGTACCTACTGTTTATCTCAGCAGTATATTCCCTTGAGATATTTTTTTTATACTTTCACGCGGGCGAAGTTGCTTTCCTATTAATTATCGTAAATGCGAAAGTAACTCGTAATTATTTACCTTAGAAGACCACATAAGATTAGTCCGCCCGTGTGTCGCCATTGTGCGGAACGCCCGGAGGACACGGTGGAGCACACAGTTGAGGTGTGCCCTGCTTGGGCGGAGCATCGTCGTGCCCTCGTGAGGGCGATCGGCGGCGGCTATCTCTCGCGCCGGGCCTTGGTACAGGCCATGGTCCGGAGCGAGGAGGAGTGGCAGGCGGTCGCCGACTTCTGCGAAGCAGTAATGCTAGCGAAGGTGGCCGACCGCATCAAGCAACGGCGGCGTTCACAGCGCCGCAGCCGCCGCCGGGATTCCGATCCCGATTTCCGGCCACCGTAGGCGCGGGCTTGAGGACGGCGAGCTGTCAGCAACAGCAGAGGCCCAGCTGGGTTAAAGCCTACTGGGGCTAGGGTTAATTCGAAAGAAAGCTCAAGCCCCGGTACGAAGGCAAGGAAGGAGCGGGGTGGGCTTTTAGTCAGTAAGACACTATCTCCCGCTCCGCCCAAGAGCGGCGGTTGTCATTGGATGATTTTTCCCACCATAAAAAAAGCATAAGGTCAGTCTCTGGAGTAGGTTACCTACCTGCCGTCCCTGTTTGCAGAAGCTGGTTATGGTTTTACCAACGAAAAGAGATGAACATGAACTATGTATTAACCCTCGCTAATGATACGCTGCATGCAATTTTTCGAAGAAAACTGTGTAGAATTTTCATCTTACGTATCTACATTTTTGCCATGGTAAATACAACATTTTCGAGCTATTTGCATTGCAGAGTATCTATGCCTGGTTTTCAAAGTAACCTGTGGAATTACTTTGAAAGGTACTTTCGAGAAAAGTGAGTAGGTAGGTATATCATATTTTGCAGTTCGTAAGCTGCATTACGAGGATCAGCAAAGGGTTTTTAAGAGTATGTATGTACGGGAAATTCGGGCTATAGTCTGTCTAAAAAGTCAACCGACTTGGGAATTTTGTTTAATATTTAATTATTTTAAAAATACTTATTATTGATACTTTTTATAAGGTTCTGGTAGTAAACAATGATCAATATCTCTTAACCCCTTGTATTGAACGCAGATCTACGCGAGACACAATGGCTTTTTGATTGAGACAATTAAAAAGCCATTGTGTCTCGCGTAGATCTGTCTCTCTCGATCTCTAATTACGGCATACGAGAGGTTAATCAACCTTAATTATTGAACCAATGTTGATTACATCAGATTTCAGATTTTTTACCCCAATAAATACCCAAGTTGGTTGACCTATTAGACAGACTCTACCTAATATAGGTACCTACGTCCGAAGTTGGTACATACAAACATCTACACAATAATGAATCTAGTGTATCCAATCAAAACTCCAATGGTAGTTACGAACTAGGGCATACTACGTGCTTTCTTACTGATCATAGGTAGGTTCTCAGGCTTATGTTATGCCGTGGGTAATAAGCGTTTCTTGAACTTAGTCGGGCTTAGGTACCCAACTAGAAATTAAGTAAAGAAAATAAAGTACTGAAAAATTTAGTTCCTGTTTTCCGAAGTTTGGTTTATTTAGGTACGATTTGTTTGTTGCAAGTTCTGCAACTTGTACGTAGTTACAAGTATTTTTGCGACTGCATCGTTGGTCGCAAGGGATACTCGGGCGATTTCCAGATCGAGTAGTTTTTGGGTTCTCCAGCAGTATCTGGGGGCACGAGAGTGCCCCCGCCAAGGCGAGCAAAAAACGGCACGGCCATTCTGTTTACGATTCTGTATGGGTATCTGTTTTTTTTACTGGCTCGTGGGACTTAATCAAGTTCCAATGTATGATGATCTTTCTACGTCCAATGAGTATACTTACTGTTTAACCTCTCGTATGCCGTAATTAGAGATCGAGAGAGATAGATCTACGCGAGACACAATGGCTTTTTAATTGTGTCTCAATTAAAAAGCCATTGTGTCTCGCGTAGATCTGCGTTCCGGCATACAAGGGGTTAAGACTCCAAGTAAAATTATTTATAAATTGCTTGACCCCACCCCATCTTCATAAAGGTCATCAGTTAAAATAAACCTAGAAAAAGTAAACAATGAAGCAGGCGACATTCGCATAAAACTAGGAACTACCTAGCTGGCATTTAAAAACACTTCTCTTTAATTAATTCTGTTTTAGTAGGTAAATACTACGCATGTAGGTAGGCAACTCGTTATCCTTTCATTTCAAATTAGGAACCCTAGGTACCTATTTTTTATTGGAATAGTATTTCCAAACCTACTAATACTTAGATTAGTCTTTCACTCTGAAATTAGTTTCGGTTTTTCTAGGGGCAACCAACTCATTAGACGCTACCCTACCTACCCAGAAAATGTCTTGAAAATATATTTTTTCCGAAACAAAATGACAATATTTTCTCTCTAATTTGCCATTATCTTATCGACGTCGGTAGCTCAATGAAATTCGTCACGACATTCGTGTCGGACTGGTATTCTTCAATCTTCTATTCCTCGTAGCACAATATCTTATTACCAATCCCAAGTCTTTTATTAACTTTTGTTCTATTCTATTTCACAGACATTTCTTTTCATTTTTCTCTGTAAAAGAAAGCGGAACGAAGGAGCGCAGCTAATGCGTTTCTTTTGTTTAAGTATGCACATATCGATACCGCAACTTATGGTGGAGCATATTTCGCAGCGTTCTCTACCGACTATCGAACAATACTGTAGCACTAGGTAATACATTTTTCAAGGCGCTCGGGGGCGGTTAGGTTGTATCTCTTTAGAATTGCACTCGACTGCCACTGTTACGTATTACTACAAATATACGGAGGGATATTTAAGAGATCCACTATATCTACATGTCTCAGTTTAACGGGCTGGCTGCGCAGATCCGTCGTTATCTAAACGTTTGTAGAGGCCATTACACTGCTAATCATTTGAATTAATTCGAGTTAGACAGGAATTCGTTAGAGGACTGAACACAAACACAGCTGAGGTTTAAATCATTTAATAAAATAAGTGATGTATTAATTTCTTATAAAGAACACATTTTAAGAGCAGTCATTGGCTGTATCGTTATAAACGATTCTCTAAACAAAATAAGATTCTATTATGAGAAATGAACATGGGCGTTTTCTAATAGATTTCACACTGATACAAACTTGATAGTAATGTTCCGGGGGAACATAAATAGTTGAGAGCTGTGCGCTCTCGTCTCCGTCGCGATGACTGATGCGGACGATGCATGTCGAGACAAGTTCACAGACTGCAACACCGTAACAAGTTCCATAGCTCGCTTCTAAACATTGTAAGGCCGTTTTCTACGTAACACACATTTTCACAATATATATCAAAAACATCAGAAGTTTTATATAAATTTAATATGAAGCCTCTCGACAAACATCAAACAAAAAGATAATAAACGTATGTACCATAAAAATATTAATATTTAACGCTATATTCAAATATCGATTTCGTAATATTTATTTTTCTGTACTTTTCTATGCATTTTTCGCGAGAAAAGAATTTTTACAAGTTTTAAGTACTGACATCTATTACAACAAAGAGTAAGAAACGTTCTATGATGAATCAGTTTTACAAAAACTTTCATCTTCCTTGCCGAGTTATCTCGCCAATAAATTTATGCATATCAAAATATATACCAAATACATTTATGTTTCATCCATTGGGTCGTCATTGATATCATTTATTTAAAATATAACGCGACATCTTCAATATGTATATTAAAAATTCTTACGGCTAATTCGGTAACTGAACATAAACGTGATGTGTCGTGTTGTGATGTCGAGCAGTTCGTGAGACACGAGCTGCCCGCGTGTGCTTGTTCAACGAAAGTGATTCTGCCGCATTACATAAACGACTAGTGGTTTATTCTATTGTAACATATACGTACACATTAAATTAATAATTAAAATAAAATATACTTCAGTGCCATTTCGTCACTTTATAATTATGGCACAGAAAGACAAGGAGATTGTAAAATAAAGTTAGACCTACACTAATATGAAACGTACAAAATTAACTACAAATTTACAAATTGCATCAGGTACGTACATTGTAATTAAACAAAAATATTAAAATAAGCGTGTAGCGACGATCGGTTAGAGCGTGGAATGAAAGATTACATGCAACCATTTCGTATGTATAACATAAAATGTTAATTAATTATACCTAATTACGAAGCGTTATTCATTTTAGAATTAAATCATGATGGCATAACAACATAATTGCGTCTAATACAAACAAGACGAATCCGTAATAACCAAAATGTACAGTTGAATGAAACTACTAACAAATAGCACCTAGACCGGCGCACGAGTGCCGGCGCGTCCGTACGGACATGGCTAAGAAACAACATGATGATTAGGCAAGCAAAGTCGAATCGTAACCGTTTCACAGGGAACACACAGTCATTCATTACACCCTACGTAGAGTCAAAATTAAACTAAAACAATAATTTCAATTCTCATCTCGTTCAAACAGATCAAGAACTTTAAGTCGTTTAATATCACTCTTTAAAACATTATATTACAAGAATCGATAGACAAAGATATTTGTTCAACAAGAATACTCTCACATTGAAACACTTGGAAAGAACAACATGCGTAGTGCGCGACTCGCGACGCCCACAGTTTGTAACTCGAGGAGCGCCGCGCCGCACCCCTTGGCCTCGTCAAGGGATCCTGATGACACAGACTTTGATCAAGCCGTGTAACACTTTCTTGTTTCGTCTCAACCTTTCAGGTTGAAAGATATGCTATCCATTTGACGACAGTTCGTCTTTGAGCCACTGCGGGACAGGCCGGCCTATCCTCACGAGGAGTTTGGACAGCGCGGTGTTGTGCGGCGTGTAGTACCGCTTCAGGAACTTGGCAGACTTCTCCAGCATTGGCGGATATATCCGACCTTTGGATTTACCCAGACATTTCGTCCTGTCGTTGCCTACTGCTTGGCAGAAAAATCCTTTTTTCGGATCATACCTGAAACAAGAATACGTAGTTAAATTTTTGTACGGAAGCCCATGTATCACCTAACACCTGACTTTTATCGATATTACATGTACTAAGGACTACTATTTAAAGGACAGTACGCAAACGATCTCTTCTTCTTCTTCCTGCCTTTGTCCCGCTTTATTTGGGGTCGGCGCAAAACGTTTTTTTCTTCCATCATGGCCTGTCACTCGTCACGCTATCACTAACTCCCTTTTCTTTCATATCACTTCTCACACAATCCATCTATCTTTTCTTTGGCCTACCTCTCCCTCTCCATCCATCCACATGTAAATTCATAACTCTTTTAGCAACATGCTTTTCATCTGTTCTCTTTACATGACCATACCAAGACAAACGATTTCCTTTCAACTTTTCAGTCAATGGTGCGACTTTCAAACTTCTATAATCTATCTTCTACAATATTTACCTACATTTCTCGTTGTATTATCCTTTTCCTATTGCTCATGTCTATTAAACCGGAGTCGTTCAGTAATTTCATCATCCATTTTGCTCGAAGCGTTCGAATCAACGGAGCGTACTTTTCCGTTGCTGCAAACCTACGTATTATTTAGGTCTGTATAGCATATATTATTCATTGTCCATTATGTCGATACGACGAGCAGAGACCTATTTGACGTGGTTTAAATCGAAACTGTTCAATAAATTAAACAAGTATACATTTGAGGCTACGAATGCGATATAGAATTGGAAGCGAGTTCGACGGCGAGGAATGAAAGTCTATTTTCCTAAGGAAGGCTTAGAATTGCAACAAGCTGCTTTATGTAGATAGGGTATTATGCAGTGATATTAGCCCCAGCGAGTTACTTCTGCGAAGTTGTGCGCCTAGAGTTTAAGGGGCCATTGTAGCTAAGTTATCGGCAATTGCAGAGGTTGCTGGTCTCGCCGGCGACCGTACAATATCACTTTACAAGGTGTGGACCAGTTTTATGTCTCCGTATCTCCTCCAGTTTGTTGTCTCAGCACAATACAATGTCGAGCGACAACGCGGCGTGACTTAATGTCCTTAAACAGCATTATCTTCTACATAAATTCTTCATAGCGTCATTATTTTTGGTGTCGGTGTCAAAAGACATATAAAATGACGCATAATTATTTGACAGTAATAAGACGGAATTTCAAATTACGGAAATAATGTGGAAAAGATAAAATTTCAAAAGGAACACGATAATATAACATTTTGAAAACACAACATACAAATGAAGTTACTAGAAAAAATGAAAAAGATCCTATTTAATGATTTTTACCGTGAAGTGGTTTCACGGTAAAAATCAAACAAAACTGCAATAGAAAAAATGTTGTGTAGATTATGTCAGATTATGCACAAAATATATGGTTCTGATCACATGGTCAAACCCAAACATTTTACAATTTTGACAATTGTTATAGATAGTGCAACGACACTATGCTGCAACAATTATGCTAGTGGCAGACTTTTGGCCACAAGGCGTGGTGTTCCGTCGCTCCCATGGATAGGTGCCACAGAAAAGCACAAAGTGAATAAGTGCAGTGTGAAATGTTACTAACATAGTCAAAAGTCTTATTTATCTATATATAGTAAAATCAATGGCACTTTTCGTTGTAATTTTATAACTCAAGAACGGGCTCACCTATCCAAACCAAATGTTTAGGCTTTGTTCGGACTATTTAGTAGATGGTTTATGTGAAATTCGGTAGGGTAGAGTAGGGTATAGTAGGGTAGAGTAGGGTAGGGTTTGCTTCGGCATCCAGCTATGCGCCAAATGCCGGCTATGACCTGCTGTGACCTGTTTTACTTAGTGTAGTTTTGTTGTACTTAGTGTCGGTGGCGTCAAACTTGTGACCTTTTTAAATAATTTTTGAAAAAAGATATAACATGGTGTAAAAACTATTGGAATCCATTCAGTTACTGATTCTGAATAAACTATATTCAGGTTTTACATAAACTAAAAATAATGTTGTATATAGCTATGGGCCAAGATGTCTGAAAATTATTAATTAATTAAAGTATTATTAATATTTGTCTGGGTCTTTAGACTCACTTGAGCAACTTATTGTAGTCGATATGCGGCGATATCTTGAGGAACTTCTGCAGCGTGTTCATGACGGCGGCCGGCTCCGAGCGCAGCTGCGAGCCGTCGATGATGTGCAGCTGGTGGCTGCTGTACTCCGCCAGCCAGCGCTCCAGGTAGTGGCTGTACTTGCCCGGGTTCAGGCACCGGTTTCTATGGAAATATTGCACATTTGAAGACATCTTTTAAGTATCACATTATTTGGGCTAAAATGGTGACCTATAGATAGATAGATACTTTATTGCTCACCAAAAATAAAATAGACACACAAACAAAAAATACGGTCGCACTCTTACAGTTCGGCGCAACGCGATAATCCTAGCGCGATCGCCTAGCGTAGGTATAAAAAGTGAAGTACATACCTGAGATTGACTTCTGTACCTATCTATTTTGTGGCACTATATACCTAGGAAAGTTCCCGGTCGATCATTTTTCAACTTTATTGCTAAGAGTAAGGTTGAAAATAAATTCGTAGAGAACTCTCCCGATGGTACCTAATGCATTTTGTTATCCAGCAAATATTATGTAACATGATATGAATAATACATTTTTAATATTCGGATTCTTTGTGGGCAAATGTTGTTATTATTTTCCGGAAAATTCAATTAGATTTTTAAGTCAAAGTCTTGGTTTGCACAAATAAGTAAAGTTCTACACTCATTCTTTGATTAGGGAAATGGGTGTAGAATTTTACTTCGGGAGTGTAGGACTTTTACTGACTAAAACCCACACGTGTTCCATAGGTTGTCCGAAGGGAACCCCGGGGTCCTGGGACGCAAGGCAAAGACGCCCACCCGCTCCACCCTAGAGCGGGATTTTTCACCTTAAAGAAAAACCTGAGTTCCTTCAGCTGCCAACATTAATGCGAATTTTACTGCAGCCCAAAGTTCTAAACCCAAGCTGACATAATTTTAAACAGAAAAAGAAAAAACAAAAGAACCTTCCCAAGCGCCCTCAATTCTCCATTAAACAAAATTCATAATATTTAAGGTAGAAAACGCAAACAATATCAATTTTAATAATCCATTCTGAGCACATTAGCTTGCGGAGGAAATGCGCGTGATGCCTGATAATAAATTCATGGCGTTGTCAAGTACACAATAATCTTTGAGTCGCACGCTCACAAATATAACTGGCTTATTTTAATGTTAAATGGATTTAAGGGATGTACCGTCACGTAGTCTCGGGGAGTTGAGCTGGATTACAAACGCTAAAATATAAGGTGGCGTTAGTACTTGGAACTATGAATATTCACAACAAAATTAACTTAAGTACGTACTAAGGCGCGAACCACAAATCACTGAAATGAAAATTATTTATTTGCTAGAATATAGGTACCTATATTCTAGAAAAAAAATATTTCAACATGTTAATATGTGTACACATATTAACATGTTGAAATATTTTTTTTAGACTCACTATATTCGACTTACCAGTCGTGCAAATATTTTAGAACATGCACAATAGTAGGTACAATAATGTCATGAAATTTCATCACTTCACATTATAAAATTAACAGTCAATAATACTAATTTGATACATACCATTATAAAATATTTTAAAATTTATGTAGAATTTATTGATTAGTTGATTAGAAAATTTATAAATAATGTCAATAGTTATAATTTAAATAAATGTACGTAGGTCATAATTATTACATAATAATACATAAAGTCTGTTTAAAATTTAAATAATCATCTATTGAATAAAAACATCTTTCACAAAGCCAATTGTTCAAAGTTCTATTAAATTCCAAGTCATTCAATTTTCGGATTTTTTCAGGTAGTTTATTATAAATTTTCATCGCCACGGTGTAGCAGTTTTTGTTACACAACTTTAATCTGCTTCGAGGCACTATTAGAGGTTTTTGTACAATTTTCCTCTTAAACTGGGCTTTATCATCCTGCTCAAAGAGTGAAAGATGGTTTCTAACGAGAGTATAGGGCACTAGATGAGTATAGGGCACTAGATGAGTATAGGGCACTACATGAGTATAGGGCACTAGATGAGTGTAGGGCACTAGATGAGTATAGGGCTAAAGAAATTCAAATCAAGGCCCTACAACATTAGTTTTAGTATATACGCAACCTGAAATACCTGTTTAATATTTTTATGTAAAGAATCTATGTACAAACATTCAAAACCGTATCATGAAATATCACAAAGTTATAAGCTTATTATGTCAGCAAAAATGCAGTCACCGGGTCATCCAGGCGACTGAGGGGTTGTTTTACACTTGCACCCAGCTCTTTGCTGGCGACTAATAACCGCTATGACCTGCCATGACCTGTGTTGTACTTAGTGCCTTGTAACCTTTACAAATATTTTTGGGAAAAAAAATCCATGGTATAAAAACTATTGGAATCCATTCAGTTACTGATTCTAAACAAACTATATTCAGGTTTCGCATAAACTAAAAATAATGTTATATAATGTATATGTCTTCTTTCGATCGTTTGAAGGTGACAGAGACCGAATACATTCAGCGATTTTGATCAATTCAAAAAGAAGCTTACATTAAAAGAGTTTGCGTTGCCTTTTGCAAGTATTTTACATTCTTCTTAAAATGTAATAATAAAGACGTTTTTCTGCCCGGTCTGCAGATCGCAATCTGTACTTCGAAATCACGCTTTGTCACTACGAAGCTTGAATTTAAGCTTCAAGTATCTACGTAGGTACTTCGTAAGTATCAGCGTAACACCCAACAGTTGTTTGTATTGATCAGTATTTCTAAGATGAGAACTGTGTCCTGAAATACAGACTACACTATATTCCAGATAAACGTGCAATAACGGTCATTGACCCTCCTACATTTGTTGAAATTCTTAATTTCAAAAACGGAATTATAGACATAAATCTGTCTTGAATCGACATGTATCGTGATCCTTTGCATGACATAGTAATGAAAAGCAGCACATTGTTTGTTTTTCGTGTACCTACGCAGATATATTAGGAAAAGGTCAATGTACTTTATTGCACGGTTATCTGGGGCCTTCTATAGACCTAGCTCAAGCGCATTAGCATTTATTTTTTAAATTTTGGTACATAAATAAAACGACACATAATTTGTTGTTTAATATCGTAAAATTTATACGGAGAAATTTAAAACATTACTGTTATGAATGGCCTGCTGGTTTACTAGTTAGTGGTCGTAGATTCGATTCTCACCCAAGACTTTATGTAATGAGCATAATCATTTTTTCTGTGTCTGTGTATAATTTGTAAGTGACAGCCCTCCACAATTTTTAAGGTCTTGCTCAGTAGATTCAGCCTCTCCATACAAACTGTCTAATCAAGTTAATAATTTTGTATGGTGAGGCGGATTATTTTTTTCGTTTCCTGAAAAATTTTTTTATGGTGGGTTGTTCAGTTTCGTCGACTGAGCAAGCCCTTAAAGTTTATGGAGGGCTGTCCGTTACACCTTGTATAAGTATGTTTATCAGTTGTCTAGTACTCATAGCACAATCTCTGCTTAGTTTGAGACTTGATGGCGTTGTGTGATAGTTGTGGAAAATTACTATTATTATCTTGTTATCAATTTTGTCCTGAAAAATAATCAGTGCATTATACACCTACTACAGTTACAAAATAATTGCACTTTACACGTTAATCGTATAAAGCAAAACATATTTCACTATCCCCAAGTTCGGCTGTTAATTGAAACTAAATCGTTTTCATGCCTATTGGCCCTCCAATCGGGATTACGTAAGTCAATAAGTCCCCCACTTCATCCGCCCCGTTATAGCGTGAAGTTAAGGAACCAAATGGTATAAACGAGTAGGGGGATGAAATAATAGTACAGTGAAGGCATTACATTTGTTATTAATGTACACGCCGGGGCTCGCGCGGAAAAATTGTGATCCAATATGAGAGGGTCGAAGGCGGACGTAAAATATACGCCTTTGCCTGAGATCGAAAAAAAACTGGCCAAGTGCGAGTCGGACTCGTGAACGAAGGGTACCGTACCGTCCGTAGCAAAAAACGGCGAAAAAATTACGTTTGTTGTGTGAGAACACTCTTAGATATTTATTTCATTGTTTTTAGGGTTCCGTACCTCAAAACAATGAAATAAATGTCTAAGAGTGAGTTCAAAAACGGAACCCTTTTGGATTACTTTGTTGTCCGTCCGTCCGTCTGTCTGTCTGTTTGTCAAGACCCTTTATCTCGAGAACGCGTGGAGATATCGAGTTGAAAATAAACTATATACTCAGGTCTGCGGCCCGTTCAAGCTGTGAAAAAATCAAACTTCTAAGTAAACGAATAAAAAAGATAGAGCCGTTTATGTCGCGAAAAAACGTATATTTTCATACTCTCAAAGATCGAAATTCATAGGGTACTTTCCGTTGACCCAGAATCCTGAAATTTGGCACAAAGCAAGGTCTTACAGCACAGGTATAGGAAAAAATCAGAAAATAGTAATATTTTTGTTACCTAAGCCACAAAAAAAAATTGCAATTCAGAAAAATCTTCGAGACTCTATTCGGGAATTGTAGTTTGGAAACGGAACCCTCAGTGCGCGAGTCCGACTCGCACTTGCCCAGTTTTTTAGTATTTGTTTTTATAGCGGCGACAGTCAGAGACGACAGCGGAGTCTTAGTAATAGGGTCCCGTTTTACCCTTCTAGTACGGACCCCTAAAAAAAATAGACTATATTAGAAACCGTAGTTGCCCCCAATGTCTACGAGATATTTTATTACTGCGTGAAACAAAGAACTTGTATATCATGTTTGTTTTGTACACGCTCTTCAGTAAATTGAAGTTTAAATGATTCACTACTGTAATAGAACGTGACTCGACTGTAGAGAAAAAACGCTTAGAAATGAAGTAGTACATTATAATTACTGTTATTTTTAAGAAGCACTTTACGTCTATAAATAATACTATAGAAGTAACCCATAAAACAAACCGAACGTGTCTTACTAGTCACATTGATATTATAAAAGCGAATGTTTGTTAGTGTGTTTGTATATTTATAATTTGTTCACGCTCGAACAGCTGAACGGATTTAGAAGAAGTTTAGCACACAAGTAGACCATTTATTTAATTAATGCTTTATGTACACTAAAGTACAGAGGGGGAATTAATGGCAGAAAATCTACCAATCAACCTTTTGGTGATGCAGAGAAAAAATAGTGGTAGGTGCACTATAAGATAGAGAGAAAAAGCGAATACAGGAATTGATATACTAATAGACCATAGAATAGAAATACTAATCTATATTTATATAAATCAATGCCAATTTTCGTTGTAATTTTATAACTCAAGAACGAGCTCACATATCCAAAACAAATGTTTATGCTTTGTTCGGACTATTTAGTAGATGGTTTATGTAAAGTTTGGTAGGGTAGAGTAGGGTATAGTAGGGTAGAGTAGTGTAGAGTAGGGTATAATAGGGTGGAGTAGGGAAGAGCGGGAGCGAAGCCGCGCGGGCAAAAGCTAGTAAACTATAGAATAGGTATACAAAATACAATTATGACCATCTCCCGGAATAGCACATTGGATACTTTATATCCCGGGAAAAATAGACGTTTTTTCTTTCTTTCTTTTTTCTTTAAGTTTGGATAATTTTCTTTTTTCTTGCACGCAAAACCGCTAACAGCAACTGGTTTCAAGGTAGAACTACACTGCGCACATGTGTACCACACTCGCCAATCTGGGCGAGTCGGTCTCTTTACATTTTATATGTAAACTAGACTTGTAGAGCTACACTAGATCCACGCCACGCGACGTCGTTCGACGTACAAATCGGGCGTGTTACATGTGTGCGACGGTCTAACGTAGTTCTAGCTTAATTATAAAAACATGCCATAGGTAGAAAATTAAGCTAAAGTAGACCAAACACGACACACGCCAGTTACAGAACTCGAACTCCCATCAAGAAAACAACCTACTACCCTAAAAAAATAGTAAAAAAAAATGCTTACCTCAAATCCCTGAGTGGTTTCGGAGCGGAATCATTCGCCGCGATGACTGTATGAAACGTATAGTTGTTCGCGACCGCATCGCCGTGCGACCGAATGTGCTGGTACCACGAATACGCCCTGTACAATAAACACACGGTTTTTATGAGAATTATTCAGAGCACGTCGTTACTGTGATATTAAAAATATTTGTTAATATCTGTAGGAGTCTCGTTTTATTTATTTTTTTTCGTTTTCTGGTTGTGTTTGGACTGTGCTTTTAATCAGTATTAAAATTTAGTGGTTGTCTCTGTAAATATTTACGGTACAAACTTTTTCTCTGCTGGTCCTCACGTTCTCTACCGAATTGTTAAAGACAATGTTTTATAAAGGGAAGAATTTCCCATAGTTACCTATAGTTCTAAAACATTGTGTGTATTTTTTTTGTGATGTCATCCAAAGACTTTTTCTCTATGGTGGAGTTCGAGACCGTATCAGACTTTTACTGACTAAAACCACACCTATGTCCTTCAGTTGCCCTTGCGTTCCAGGACCACGAGTTTCCTTACGCGAGTTACCCATTACTTGCCTTCCGCAAGCCCGCGCCTAATGAGTTTTCTCTTAGAATCGAACGGGCAAATAGTCCGATTCCACATTCAAAAAGACTAAACAACAAATGAAAAAATTGCAAAAAAAAAATCTTAAAATTATATGAGAACATCTTTCAGATCAGTATTTTAAATAAATGCTATAGATGCTTTATAAAATGATTTCTAACAAAATATCATAGTTTATCATAGTTGAAAAGTCATAGTTGGTAATCCCAATTAAGTCAAAAGTCAGTTTAATGAAAAACACTCCACATATTTTATATAGCATTTGATTAAAATACAAATGCAGTCTTGAGAATAAATTCCAGATGTGTAGCAATTCCTTGACACCGCATCGCCATAACGTTTCGGATTTGAGCAAGCAGTTTTACTAGCTTGAGTTACGAGCTCCTTTTGCAGTCCAAACGTTTTTCCTCAATCGACAGTAATTTACTTAAGACTACTAATGACGAATTACACGGGATAGCTTTTCCTTCGTGTTTTTCTTTTATTTAGAAGTTCGGATTTGATTTGTTGAATACGTTCGACTCGGAAGTGGGTAAAGCCTGTTTTTCTTTTCGTGTCCTTTTCAGTAAATGAATCTTGAGAGCTGATATATCTGCTTCTATATTAATTTACGTTTTAAGGTTACTTATCTGCGGAATCTTTTGAAAAAGTTAGTGACCCTGAAACGCAATCCTTTGGATATAGCCTTCCTACATTACATTAAATTTCCAAAAATAAAAGATTTTCAATTCGAACTAGTGATTCAAGTCGGTCAAGTTCAAACAAACAAACTCTTTAACTTCATAATATTAACTTGCAACCCGCTGCTTCGCACGGTTGAAATAATACTTTGAAATTATCGGCTTTTCTCTACTGCAATATGCATCTACTAGCTTCTGTCAGCGGCTTTGCCTGCTTGATAGTAAACTTTGGATCCCGGTTCACTCCCATAGGGGGTGACTTTTGGAAAGTCCTTATTCTTTGCATACAACATAAAAGGAACGTCTCTGCAAAATTTCAGCGTTCTAGGTTCAAAGGTTTGGGCTGGGCGTTTTATGAACAAAATAGATAGGTACAGAAGTCAATCTCCATACAAAGCGCGCTCGAGCAACGCACACATAGACATCGCTCACGGACACGATGTCTCGGTCGCGTCTCGGATCACTCGTCGAACAGTTCCGGCTCAAACTCTCATTAGTATGCGTCCACCGAGCGTAGGTATAACAAGTGAAGTACATACATGAGATTGTCTTCTGTACCTTTGTGTTCTATGTGTCAAGAGTAAAACAGAACTTTGATTATATATATATATATATATATAGAAGATTTTTATACCTAAACCTTCCTTATTATGAATTACTTTAGTCTATTGAGGAAAACTGCATGAAAATCTATCGCAAACATAAGGACATACAGACGCCATGGCGGACTTTGTTTTATAATACACATGCATGGATACAGATTACGAAAAATCAGTAGGTACCAAATCGTTGCCAAAATTTCTTGCATGCAAGAATTTATTTTCAAATAATAATAACCACGAAAATCTTAAGTTTCTACTAAAGGCGACGAACTAGATTTTCGCATTACTAAGAGATGTAATCAAAATAACTCTATAAAGGAATTCAAACGAATTTTCTTGAAAACTTTTGTGGATATAAATTCCGATTTAAAATTTGCATTTTGATGAAGGAGGCCTGACGAAAGGCTGATAAAATATTTTCTTCTACAATCTTCTAATTACGATAAAGACTATAAAACTGACGTGCATTTTCCCATTTTAATTGCTGCCTTCTCGTTGTGTTTTTATCGTATTACTAACGATAATTTTATAATTTATAGCGTCTTTAAGTTGTGAACATAAATAACAAAAGAAAAAGAAATAAGAGGAATATTAATTAAAGTCAAGATTAAAGGAAATTGAACAAGTTATTTTCCGTAATTTTAGGGTTTCGCATCTCAAAAGGAAAACTTATAGGATGACTTTTATCTCTTAAAAAATGTATATTGAAGTCTACGGTTATCAATCAGCCTACAGGGAGTCAGCCTATTTTTCACGGGTTGTCGATAGAAGCCTACAGATTTGTCATCATGATCTTACACTCTTAACAGCTTCAACCAGTCGCAAATAAAACATTTCAATTCCTCAGTTCGGAAACACTACAACTTAGCATCACAGCATTCGACATTCGAAAGCGAGTCGCTTTGTTACGCATTCCGTAGTGCGGTCGGATCGCCAATGCGTTAAGTCCTAGATCCTCGGGATTTACATACAAACCAATGCGCACGATACCGTGGCCAACGAAATGTATGTGCACTTCTGCAGCTGCCGTATAATTCTCTCTCAATTGTTTACATTTACATAAACGGAAGGTTTTTCGTGGAGGTAGACCGAACCTTCCGCGGGGATAAAAGGTGTACTTACTTTATTTTAGGTCATTGCCTAATAATATGAAACCTATTACGATTCAAGGCTAGATCTTCTGCAGATGTCGCATTGAAGAAGTTTAGATTCGCCACTAATTAGTTCCTTATCACCTATAAAATGTTTGTCATCTTAAAGACACTCTAAAGGAAATTGGGCACCAATAGTTTCACTTTTTGACGCGTAGAGTTAATGTATAATTCATAATATTATTTTTAATGATGTTTTACCTAAATTCATTGAAATCATTTGTGGGGTTTCTATTTTCATTTTAATTAGTATCTAATACAATAAATACGTCATTTGTTGCATAATAGTGAAGCGACTCTATTTTCAATTATAATCGATCGATTAACCGTTAACATAAATCGTGGTACAAAATAATCTACAATCGCAACTAAAAAGTATTGAGAGTTGTCATTATCTTTATTCTTCAATTATGTTACTATTTCTTGCGTTAAAAAGCAATTTCTAGGCAAAAATAAAACAATTAAGACCGATCCGACCGATTAAGAGATCTATAGTCATGACTCCGCGTCCGTAATCTATTGTTTGGTCACAACACTATTCGATAAAATGTCAAACAAAATGGTATTTTCTGTTTACCTTGTTAACTAACGTGCCGGATAAGCCGAGAATAATGGTTTTAGCTTTTCTCTGCTAACAAATATAAATTCGTGTCGAGTTGAGTTTTAGGATTCCTCCAAATCTATCTCCTACATCGAGCAATACGACTCTTTTTGTGCGTGTGCTGCGAAGTGTATTGTTAAAACATTTTTTTACGTTCACGGTGATTTGTTCTAGACGTAAAACATGTCGCGCTGTGTGAACTGTTCTCTTTTATTAGCACACCCGTAGATGCCAAATCAGAGAAGCAACGGATTCCTTGGTAACATAACCTAACCTTTTTTTCAAAAGCCCTACAATATTTGTAAGGCTTTTGAAAAAAAAAAAAAATGTTTGAATTTAACCTTGTTTTAAAGTATGACACTAACCCTTTTTTGTGTCTAATTTTCACTACTATACTGAGTCAAAAGTTGCGCAACCAAGTGCCATAGTAAGTTGCTCATTCTCCTTTAAAACCGCAGATTTTGGAATCGGAATGCTATAAAAATTGGGACAACACTATTCAGAACAAAATTTTCAATATTTTATTATGTAGAGGGCACTAGTCTAAATGGACTATACACTATATTTTTAACCCAGATATTGTCTTTCTAGAGAAGAACTAGATAAGTAGGGTAGGATGAGTAATCCTACCCTACTTCTCCAGCATTCGGATGGACCAGCTAGACTCCAATGTTCGTTCCATTGTGCAAAAGTGAATTGCTAAGTCAGTGTGTTATGCACAAGCACATCCCTGTATGTGCTAGAAGGTTACTCTTACTATATATTTATTGCCTTGCCTTTTCGTCTAAAATCGTCTGATATAAGAATAGCGATGACCTTAACGTTAGGTAACAGCGCGTGCGCCCGCCGCGACACTGGGTCGACGTCGAAGTCCGTGGCCGAGTTCTCGAACATTATACAGATATGCTGATCTGCTAGTTATTGTATACTGAGCTAGGTATCACAATGTTTACTGTCTTACCTTTTAGATGGTGATATGAGAATGGCGATGATTTTAGCGTTGGGTAGCAAGGCGTGGGCCCGCCGGGGCACCAAGTCGCCATCGAAATACGTGGCCGATTTCTCGAACGTCATCTGAGCGGTGGTGTTGCTGATGTTGGGCGGGAAGAAGTTCAGGTACCTGAGAGAGAATACAGGTTATAATAAATAAAATAAAAAAATAACACTGCTTAACTAAAAGGTCCCTTATTGATTGTTGATATAATAGTCCCTTATAAAGAGATCCTCGTGAATGCTGAGAAAGATAAGTAAATGTAAGTATCTTGATGTGGCTCGCGAGTTTGTCGACATGAGGGAGGTGGATCCAATTGTCATTGGACTGTCAGTCCGCGACGGGTAATGACTTAATAGCCAGGGCAGAACCAGTACTACCGACCGGTGCGTATTAGTAGGAGATTCCCCCATAAACCCTGACCATTGGCTTCGACGGTAGCTTGGATCCTATTCCTGATACCGGTGGCCTACTATTTATTTATATTTTTTTTTTACAAGAAATATTAACGACCCTATTCCTGATACCGGTGGCCTACCATTTCTTTATTATATATTTGTACAAGAAATATTTAAAAATATAAATTATATGTACAAGTGAATATTCCGCTCTGAACTCAAATGGGCCAATAAATAAATATAGAACTCGTTTAATATAGAACTCGTTTAATATCGAACTCATATCTATCACTTTTGGAGATAATATCTACTTTTTATTTTTGGGAAGTGGGAAGTCATCTAATGACTTCGCGCTCTAGGGTTAGAGCGGGAGGGTGTTTAGAATGTTAGAATTTTACTGATATAAGTCTAACAGGTAAATGATTTTATTAATATTATTATACATACATGTACCTAGGTATGGTGCAATTTATGCGCTAGTCGTAGCACAGACAATCAATCGATTTTCCTTTGTCTGTGGTATGGCGTCCATAATAGCTCAAGATAATGGCTCCACTTAAATATACCTTTGATAATGAATGCTGGGTTATATAGCTTATTGTACACTAGTATTGAGGATAGTACGGCTTATACTATTTATAGATACTAACATTATAAAGACTTAAAAGGCAATAAGTTTGTATGGAGGGGGTAATCTCTGAAAATACTGAAGTGATTCTGAAAATGTTTTTTTTTTAATTAATAATTATACAAACTAGTGTTTGACTGCCATCCCAACTGATAGTAAGCAGTGATCGTTGCTGGTGAGGCGCACTAGTTTATTAATAGCCTTGAAGTGACCTAAATTATAATAATAGGATGCGAAGACTGCACCAGACAAATTGTCCTTCGATATACACGGTATAAACGACGAGTTTCGCCTCGTTAGGATCGCTTAGTCTGGACCGTAGGCAGGTGTCAACAATATAAGGGTGGACACTCGCCGTACGTCGGGTGGTCCAATGGTAAAAAGGCGATAGCAGAATCAAGTCATGTAACTCCCGCGCACACTCTAAAAAATCGTTTTGAAAGTTCATTCATTAATATGTAGTTGTATAAACCCTGAGTGCTATAAGGCTATGAATTAATTTCACTTGCAGTCCATGCGGTCGTAATCAGAAGCTAGTACGGTACAGGAAAAAACAATATATGTAGGTTAACATATACATAATATAAATATAATAAAATAATTAACTACTACCTGTTAGAACGTAAACCTAGTACTTAATGAATTGTTAGTTTCTAAGTAAGTTTTTACATAATGCTAACAGTCAATGGCCCTCTTTTTAACCTACTTCAAAAACGCAGGTTTCTGTATTCGACCTATATTTCCGCGATTTTCTAAAAACTAATATCCGATAGGATGGGGTCTTTTCGAAGGTAGACAATGGATCATGATCGTATATATTTTTTTAGGTGGGTAATCATTCAATGACTTTCTCCGCTCTAGAGTGGAGAAGGCGTGTCAAACTTTTACTGACTAAAATCCACCTGAGTCCTTCAGTTGGCCTTGGCGTTCTAGGACCATGGTTTCTCTTTCAATCATTTTTGTGGCTCAATTGTTTTCAGGTGAGATGGTGGTCAAACGCAAGACTATCATTAATAAAACATAAAAAATCATTTCACAACATAACATCTCGCTCTGTTATCCAGTGGTGTTCACCCTGTAACACTCTCATTTCACAAAGAGCACCAAATTGAGTCGTTATGCGCGTTTTGTTAATGGACATTTTTGGTGTCAAAAACGAAGAAATATAACTAGAAACACCAGCTATGCAAATTAATGTTATATTTTGCGTTTTTCTTTAGAAGTCTGTTTAATTTTTTCTATAGTAAAAAGCAATTAACTATCTCTAATCACTGTACTTAATAAATCTAGAGATGGAAAATAAATTAAAAGCATTAATAAGTTTTTCACGACTTGTTTTCGTGTTCAAAGGAAAACCAATAAGAAACACATCTAAAAGACTGAATGCCTAATTAGCCTTACGTATATTTATAGGGAGCCAATCTTCTCGTTGTTGTCAAAGGCACGAAGAATGTGAAGGCTCGCCTGTTCGCTACACACGTACGATGCTAACAAGGTAATAGACGTGCCTGGGTTCACCTAGTGGTCTACAACTTATCTAGGCTACACATTGGATAAACATGAGTCTTCTTACGAGCTTATTATGCAGAGAATCTTGCGAGGTACTCCGAGTGATTTATATTGATGATGTTTTAAATAAATATGCATGCAAAGTTAATTAACGATTTGTTTTGTGAGTTAGTATCGACGTGTAATAATAATAATGTAGCCCTTTATTCAGATCCATATTACAACTACATATATCAACATCAGCCTTTTTAATGTTCCCACTGCTGGGACTCAGGCTTCCTCCCTAGACAACTATCCAAGTAAACCCCTATACAACTATGTATATAAAAAACTAATAACACATAGAAAACTTAAATAATGTAAATTTTGTCTTTTATTTGATTTTTTTCTTATTTTCTGTAGAACTGTTTTCCAGTCAGCAAAGGCCTCCTCCAATCTTTCCCACTCATGTCATTCTTGAGCCAGTTTGTTCTATGTGACGCAATCGACGTGTAAGTGCCATGATTTATTAATTGAAAGTTACCTATAGTAATCTTAAAATATCAAGAACATCATATTGTTTTGGTAGAAAATCGACTTATGTCTCCTTCCGTTTCGCGCCAGGGAATGTCAGACTTTTACTGACTAAACTTACCTGAGTTCTTTTTGCTTTCCAGAGCCTCGATAACTCTTTTAAACAATCCCGCAATCCTGACAGGGGGAACGTTATCCTAAAGAATCGATTGAAACCAAATCTCGGATGAAAATATATTTCAACGGGCAAATGTCAGGCAAGTAACAATAAATTCAAATTTCGCAATATATTTTACGGGTTGTTTGTTTTCCGTTATCAGTACTAAAAGATACGCCGACGGGAATAAAAACTATATTTCTTTCTTAAGCATTACACTTAACGAACACTTCTGTAAGTGTAAAAACCATTTAAATTCTATTCACCAAAATGCACATTAACATGCACCGTTCTTGCTCCCCCATTATATCCGCATTATAACATTCAGTGACGTCATTTAAATGAGTAGAAAAGCCTCGCTGAAAGCATTAAAACCTTCTGTGGCCACTCTTTCTCAATATTGAGTTGATTCAGCTCTGCGGCGCTCTGACGAACACTGGCACGTTTCAAAGCCACCGCTAGTTCTGTTATTATACTTGATAATATTAGATTACGCATAAGTTATTCAGTTATTTTTCACAAAGCGTTACCAAGATGAGGCGAGTTGAGAGTTTAATGCTTTCAATATGAAGTGGTGGAACTTTTATTTTAAACCGACTTTAAAAAAGGTTCGTAACTCGTCTGTGTTTTTTTTTTTAAATGATTTAAACTAGTGACGGAAGCTTTAATCTGTATTAAATTTTGATCGCAAATGACAATGGAAAGATGAGTGTTTCAGGATACTCATACAAAACACTGTAAACTACACTGTAGAACTCCAAAGGCAAATGTTTAATCAATTTAAACGGGAATACTTCCGCACTTCAGCTTGAACGCATTGTGCAAAGAAAAGGAACCATTTCCATGAGGCTAAAATCAAGGAAATAAAACAGTACAATAACACTGTCGGGTAAAGACCGATTGGATCAAGATCGAAATTAAAAATATTTGTACAGAAGCTTCACTCGATATAAGATCTAAAGTCATTACATTTGATTTAACCAAAGGAGATGTTATTAATGGTTTGCCCATTAATAAAATTACTTCTGATTGGCCGTCGAAGATTGCCTTGACTTAAACAAAATACTTTGAGCCTGAAAGCTCTCAAGGCCCTCAAAGGTAAAAAAAAAGGTTGAATTTTTCCGATAACCTTTTTTCGTTTTGATTATTATTTTTTTTTTTTTTACTTGACCTTCGGTGTATTTTCTTTCTTGTGACCAAGACCTCGATTTGCAGTATGGCTGCATTCGGTTTACTACCGTCTCCCGTTTTATCGCGATTACAGCCTTCAAAGCCATAAACTAACCATAGCAATGTACCACTACATAGTCATACTACCTACTACTACTTCCTCGGAAATACAAACTGCAAAAATGTATTATAAAAAAGCCACAATACATTCTTTAATTTTATTAAAGCTTCAGCGGTTATTCATTTTCTGAATATTGCCAAATTGCGAGAACCACTTTGCGGTAAAAATGTATACATAGACATATTTGATAACCAAAATTTTTAATATCGGCAATAATAATATACTGGAATGTTTTGTTACCGCATTCATTCATTATTCGTGGGGATAATTAATAGTTGGCATGACCGCCTCATTGGAACCGCGGTCGCGAATGCGGCGGCTAAAGCGGCAAGTTTTGGCTTCAATTCCTAGAACTGGCAGTGTTATTGAGGATCTCGTGGAGAAAATTCTCAGTATTTACCGCTCAGTATTGGCACTGTGCCAGATTAACAGCGATGGACTTGTCCCCTCACACAGGAGACCTAACACTTGCAAACTTCGTACACCACTTACACTACTACCTAACCCCTTCGGGAGAACCCAACGCGACAGTTATATATGACGTCTAATTAATAGTTTCGTCGTATTTCCTCCGAACTCTCGTTAGAATATTAACTTAAATGTAGATCGTGTAATACTTTAATTTAAGCGTAGCTCGACTGTTATATTAATGAGATGTAACGCGTCGCGCCACTTCTGAAATATACGTGGGCTTTGTAACCGCGTGGCATACTTAAACAGGTAATACTTTTTACCCAAATGAGAACCGCGTAGAAAGAGAACATTAAAATAAAGTAAATAGAATAATTAACCCCGCACACCCTAGATACATATCTTGTTTTAAAATATATTTTTCCCGGAAAACCTGTGTTGGACGTGCCTAATAAATTGGTGGGAAAAAAGTGAAATATATTGTGGAAATTATTCACGTGGCTACAACGTGGACATTTGTTAACTTTAACAGCTTTTTGAAATGTTTGTTAAATGTTGCGTCTCATGTTGCTCGACATTTCGATAAATTAATATTGTGTGTAAATGCCCGGGGGAAAATTATGTTGTTAAAAGTGTTTGTGTTTGCTTTTCACAAACAGAGATTATTCGCGTGTGTTTAGGACTTGCGAGGAAAGCCTCGACCGCTGAGTGTGTGGTGAGGAATGTTTATAGCGCGGTGCAGCAGCCTGAAGTGGCCTCTTTGCTAAGAACCGCGCCAGAATACCGCAGCGCTTGCTCTTCGAAACACAAGCGGGAATAAAAGAGCATCGCAACCAAGCCAGCAGGAACGTTGAATACGTGGTTTCCGCAACTATGCAACCTCTAGTATTCAAAGTGAACTTTTTCAGGTAAGCAAAGAGTAGCTGAATGTATTACAACCGTCGTCGTTGCCATCAAGAAAATCAAAAAGCTTAAACGAATTTACTTACCAATCAAGCCCCTTCAGATAGTTATTATTATTGAAGAACTGGAGCTCTTCGTACGTGGATGGACTTGGCAAGTTCGGTGTCAGCGCAGGGTGCATCGCTAAAAATGTGTAAAGCGCAGTGCTTCCCGTCTTCTGTGGACCTATGACCAGCACTCGAGGTAAAGTCCCGCACCATTTGCTTTTCGACCAGATTCGACGGTGGCGGATGTCGTCGCACGGATTCTAGGAGAAAGAAAACTTTCATTAAAACCTTTCAAATAAAATAAACGAAAAAAGAAAACATCTGGGAGGTCTTTAAGTTTTTCGCTTACAAAAATGGCCTGGTGTTATTGGCCGACCTAAATAACTGAAGCCAATCAAACCACTTCAAACGTGATTTGATTACAAACAACATAAAAAACCTAAAATATTGGCTCAAAAAATGTGATACGAAATATAAAGCTTACATGCAGATTTTTTAAAGTTTAGTTTTTTCATTGCTGGATGGATTAGCAGACCAGGCAGCAGTGGGTGGAGTATTTGATATTAATTTCAGCATCATACCTCTACACTTTTTTGATATAAAAAGGGTTTTGACAAATGGACAACACTGTATCCTATCAATCTATTTTTGCCGACTTAGTTACGGAACCCTAAAAACAGTGTTTATTAGGTACTGAAGCAGGTATACAGTTTCTATTCAAGTATCAAAGCTATGTTGTAGGTTCTACTGTTATACATTAACTGGTACTAGCTCTTAATCTTAATATAAACACGGACGGTAATGAAAATTTCTAGGAAATGAGCTGCAATATGACTGTCATAAAACTATAGCAAACTTGGTTCATAAAACAAGCTATTTCTAATAAAACATTTTATACTTCTCTGATATACATGTAATGAAATGACCTCCTTGGAAATGACATTTCATTTTTTTAATTTTTAAGCTGTGGATACGGGGTGACGTATCATTCAATGACAGATGATGTTTAGATTATTTTTGTGCATTTTATTGTTATAAAAACTTGTAGAGAGATAATTAAAGGGATATAATTGAGGAGGCGATATTATTAAACTTTAAATGTCGTTTCTTTGTTTTCAGGTGAGATAAAAGTGTAATTTTAGTTAAACGATAATTGCTATAATGTAAAAGCGTGTTGAATAAAATAAAACTTTGTTTTCAGAGAAACAATTTGTGGTTTATTTCGAAAATCCTCAATAATATACCTTATAAAACGACATTTTTGTTAACTAAAAGAAGATGGACCGGCTGCAATTTGAGTTTACGATGATAGCTTCAAATGATGGCAAATCAAATGTATTAGCCATAACCTCAATATCTACAGAAGAAGGAAAATGTTATGTTTTACCTGATGAGCTGAAGCTGGTGATTCATCATACATATATTGTCAAAATGAATACTTTCTCAAAAATAAAAAATAGTATAAAGAAAAGACATCACAGTAGAAAAATATGGATAAAATTGGATGAAGATCTTAAGAAAACATATAGAGATGAGGAAGGTAATATGTAATTTTTAGATCAATATTTAGAAGAAATAAGCACAAAACAACCAATAGACATAAACGACAATTTGCAACATATCTTGGAAAAATTAATAGAAACTACTACAAAGAAAGAAAATCAACATAACCTAAAACATATTTCAGAGAAATTTATTATTGAAAAATTCACAAGCAAGAACCCTAATGCAATGCAATGGATTGAGAATTTTGAAAAGGAGTGTGAGCGCTTTAATATATCAAAAGATGAAACAAAAATAGATATATTGAGATTATTTTTAGAAAAATCTTGTTTGGATTGGTATAGCTCGATGGCCATAAAACTAACAATAAAGGCTGAATGGAATGAATGGAAAAACAAATTTTTAGAAACTTTTAAAAACCAAGGATGGGACATAGTTACATATGCTCTCGCATTTAGATATAAAGAAGGACTACTAATTGATTACGCTATTAGAAAAGAAAGGCTTATGCTAGACATAAACAAATCGATAGACTCCAAAACAATGATAGATCTTATTGCAACAGGTTTACCTGGGTTTATCTTAAATAGGTTAAACAGAGATGAACTCAATGACACTACTGATTTGTTCAATGAGATAAGAAAATATGAAGGTATGATGTACAAGAAAAACTCAAGTACAGTAAAGAGTTGTACATTCCTTTATAAAAATAAAACTAATGAGAAGAAGCCATGTAACACTTGTGAATCTTTGGACAAAGGAATTAGATATCATCCGGAAGAGTCATGTTGGTTCAAGAAAAATAAAAATGAATCTGAAAAAGTTTTTAAACCCAGAAATGTAAATAACAACTCCATTATTGAAGTGGATATAAATACTGAGAAAAAAAACGAGTAAGTACACCATTAATCAAAATCAAGCTCTTATTAGAAAATAAACTAGAAGTGAGCGGCATTTATGATTCAGGCTCACAGATATCTTTAATAAATTCAAGACTGATTAAAATAAAAGAAAAAAAGGACAATGAGAATATAGCATATATGAAAACGGTTAATGGTGTGAAAAAAACAGATGGCTTGATAACAATAAAAATAAAAATATTTGATTTAGAAGAAGAGGTGGATGTATACATAGTAGAAAATGAATATTTTGATGATTTTATAATCGGATTGGATATGATAAAGAAATTCAAACTAGCCCAAAACGAGGACTTGCGGATAGAACAAAAGATAAGAACAAATAAAATAGATGAAATGTCTAAAGATAACAGAAATGAAGAAAAGAATATAAAAACATTAGCAATAAATTTTAATGAACATATAGAAACAGAAGAGTTTGTAAGTATGACAGACCATTTAGATAATGAAAAGAAAATTGAGATCGAGAAAATAATAAAGGAATATAAAACAATTTTTGCAAAGGACAAGTATGATATAGGAACAGTTAAGAGATTATGAAGCTCACATAGATTTACTAGTAAATAGATACTGTAGTAAAAGACCATACAGATGTACAATAGAAGATAAATTAGAAATTGAAAAGCAAATATCCATGTTACTAAAGAATAATTTAATAGAAGAATCCTACAGTCCTTTCGCTGCTCCAGTGACATTGGCATTTAAAAAGGGTGAAAATAGGAAATCCCGCTTGTGTATAGATTTCAGGGAACTAAATAAAATTGTTGTTCCACAAGCTCAACCTTTTCCGTTAATAGATGATTTGATTGTTAAAACTAGAAATTGTAAGTATTTTACTACACTGGATATAAATTCAGCATTCTGGGCGATACCATTACGGGTGGAAGATAGATATAAAACAGGATTTGTCACACAAGATGGCCACTTCCAGTGGACCTGCCTTCCCTTTGGCTTGAAAACATCACCAGCAATTTTCCAGAGAATTTTAAGCAATATTCTAAGAAAGCACAATCTCACAGGATACTCCGTAAACTATATTGATGATATTCTGATATACTCGAAAACCTTTGAAGAACATATAAAACACATAAGAAATGTATTAGAGGCAATAATACAAGAAGGCTTTAGATTGAAGTTTACGAAATGTAACTTTGCTTCAGACTCAGTAAAGTACCTCGGCCATGTAATTCAGAACAATTCGGTAAGACCACTAAAAGACAATTTGATCTCGATAAGACATTTTCCAACTCCTAAGACACAAAAGAATATCAGACAATTTTTGGGAAAAATTAACTTCTACCATGAATACATACCAAGAAGTGCAATTATTTTAGACCCATTACATAATTTATTAAGAAAAAATGAAAAGTTTGTGTGGTCAGAGAAGTGTGAAGAATCATTTAATCAAATAAAAAGATATTTATGTTCTCAACCAGTGTTGGAAATATTCGACAAAGACTTACCAATAAAAATCTTTACAGATGCATCTTTAGAGGGTATCGGGGCAATATTAAAACAGACTCAACTAGACGGTAAAGACCAACCGGTGGCATATTTTTCAAAAAAACTAAACGAATCTCAAAAACGAAAAAAGGCCATATATTTGGAATGTATTGCTATGAAAGAAGCAGTTAAATACTGGCAACACTGGCTAATTGGAAAACATTTCACTATTTACTCAGACCACAAACCTCTAGAGAACATGAATATAAAATGCAGGACAGATGAAGAATTGGGTGACCTCACATATTACCTATCTCAATATGACTTTACAGTAAAATATATACCTGGTAAAGAAAATATAGAAGCAGACTGTTTGAGCCGAAACCCTGTATTAGAATCAGAAGATAACAAGGAGGAACTATTAAAAATAGTTAATTTAATACAAATAAAAGATATAGTTGAAGACCAAGAAAAAAATGAAACAATAAAAGAAAAGAAACAAAATCTACTACATAAAAATAAAATCTATTATAAAAAAATAAAGAAACTTGAAAAGATTATACTCTCAGAAGAATTTAGTAAAAAAATTATAAAAAAGGTGCATGAAGATTTATGCCATATTGGAATCAGACAATTACAGAAAAAAATAAGTCCACTATATACAGCTAAAAACCTAACAAAAAATATCATAAATATTTGTAAAACATGCGAAATATGCATAAAAAATAAATCAAGATGTCAAGGAAAATTTGGGTTAATGTCACAACTGGGACCAGCAACAAAACCATTTGAGATAATGTCAATGGATACTATAGGTGGCTTTGGAGGATCTAGGTCAACAAAAAAATACTTACACCTTTTAGTAGACCACTACACAAGATATGCGTTTATTGTGACTTCAAAAACACAGAACGCAAGTGACTTTATAAAACTAACAAAGAAAGTACTCGAGACAGATGAGATTGGAATAATTCTGACAGACCAATATCCAGGCATCAATTCAAAAGAATTTAAACAGTATTTGCAGGAGAATAACATCAAACTAATATTTACAGCTGTGAATACGCCATTTTCGAACGGCTTGAACGAAAGATTAAACCAAACAATAGTAAATAAAATAAGATGTAAAATAAATGAGAAAAATAATAAGAGAACATGGACAACAGTAGCAAGAGAATGTGTACAGAAATATAATGAAACAGACCATTCTGTTACAGGTTTTGCACCAAAATATTTACTGGATGGTACAAATGTCAGTATTTTACCAAATGAAATTAAAACAATAGAAAAGGAAGACAAGTGGATTGCTGATAGAAGATTAGCATTAGAGAATACAATAAAATCTCACAAGTACAACAAGAAAATATTTGATAGAAATAGGAAAATACAAGAGTTCGAGATAGGAGACAGTGTATATGTAGAAAATGGAAATAGACTGAACAGGAAAAAATTAGACGAATTAAAAATAGGCCCTTTCAAGATAATAGAGAAAATATCGAACTCCATTTATAAGATTGACACTGGCAACAGAAAAACAGAATCAACTTTATTCCACATAACAAAATTACAACCTGTTACGGCAGAAGATGAAGTAGAAGAAAACGAATAGGTATAAAGATAGCTTGCAGGTGCATTGTTTGTATTATATTATTTAGAATTTTCGTTCCTATGGGGGGGAGATGTAATGAAATGACCTCCTTGGAAATGACATTTCATTTTTTTAATTTTTAAGCTGTGGATACGGGGTGACGTATCATTCAATGACAGATGATGTTTAGTTTATTTTTGTGCATTTTATTGTTATAAAAACTTGTAGAGAGATAATTAAAGGGATATAATTGAGGAGGCGATATTATTAAACTTTAAATGTCGTTTCTTTGTTTTCAGGTGAGATAAAAGTGTAATTTTAGTTAAACGATAATTGCTATAATGTAAAAGCGTGTTGAATAAAATAAAACTTTGTTTTCAGAGAAACAATTTGTGGTTTATTTCGAAAATCCTCAATAATATACCTTATATACATAAGTAGGTACTTAACAAATACGATACTATGATGAGATATTATAGTTCCAAACATGGAACTAAGTTACAATTAAAACCGCTCCTCTCTCTAGCTCCTTTGACGTATCGTCTTCGAATGAATGCAATATAAAATCTAGTTTTATCTGAGCAATAAACAAGAGCTTTTACGTTCCGCCGCACAAAAATATGATGTTTTTTCAATTTCTCTGTCGTGTTCGAATGATATCGCACATATCGCGCAGCCCAATAAAATATTAAAACTCGCGGCATGCATATTGTTTCTCACAAGTTCGTGCCGCCGTGAGAACGATATATGGAACCATTCGTGCATATAAGATTGCTATGAATCGCGTATAGATTGTAATATCTGTGTCAGAAGTAGCAAACATTGATTAATATCTTTATGTAACACGATAACAATACGATTTGGAGACCCTTGCCCTTTCTATCTCTCGATAGTGAACGGTTAGGATCGTGGTTCGTTCAACAGTCGATAAAATTAATTACCCTCGGAACCGTTGTTGCATCGACGTTAAAGTTTGTTATCGTTTAATTAAATATGTCAAAATTATTTACTACCATAACTATTAATTAATAACAAAATATAACTCGTATCTACACTTTAGTTGGTATGTCGTAAAATGCCGTCATGACCTCATTACGAAGTTTAATGAATTACATTTTAAAATTATATATCACATGCTGAAATGAGCAATACTTTCAAAGTCATTAAATATGCGAAAGTACTCGTTGTTGCTAGCTTTGTATTTGCTCGCTTTGTTGCCTCTAATTAAACACACATTTACTAAATGTATACCTATTTATATGGTATTTTAGAAGTACCTTACCAAAAATATCCATTACTAATTATTATGGTGTACAATAGAAAATATTTTCCCCTCAAACTTCTCTTTGCTCGTCAGAAACTCATCATAAAATATAACAGTTAAAATGAAACGGACACTCTATTTTCCGCCGAGTCACCCATTTGTTTAAACTGAAACTTGACGGCCGCGAAAATGCTACTCAATATTCAAAATACGGAGAGACGATGATAGAAAATTTATGATGAATATTTTCCAACTTTACGGTCCGAATGTATTGAAGCGAAACCATTTCCGCTTCAATACATTCGAGGAGAGCAACTGTCAAACAGTAACGGAAAGTTAATTGATTCGACTACAATAGCTCCTCAGTCGACGTCTCTAAAGCGTAACAGTATTTTATTTACATCAAAAGAATCATCGGAGTTTGTTAAATAGAATAACTGATTAATAGATTCAGAACTCCAACTGTCAAAGCCATGGAAGGATTCAACTTTGTGTGCACTCAGACGTAAGAACCGTGTTATATAGCGACTGAATAAAATCGAGTTCCTTTGTTTTACTCGTGACGTAATGGAGGACAGGATGAATATGAAATTTCCTTGGAAGCGGGTACTCGTACATAATTGTGGTTGAGATCCTCGACGCGTTTGTTAATTTGATGGGCAATGTACGACGTGAACCTTCCCTAGGTACGGGCTTTGTACATGATTACATAAAAGCCTTGTTTCAAATTCTCTAGAAAACCAAATTTTGATAAAGGACAATTTACATATTTGGGTCAGCTCGTTGCATGCTTCAACAAGATATTATCAACAGACAAGCCTATAAGTAAAAGAAAATAAAACTGAAACCTGAATAGGTTGGTACATGAGCGTACTTCCTTAGTATTAGGTTACCCATAAAACTTCAATAACTGAGCTTGACTTTTGAGAGATTTTTTTTTACTTAATAAATTAATTATTTCTTTTAATTCACTAATTCATTAAATCCCAAGCGAACGCGTTTGCACTCTCATTGTCTAATTAATTAATTCTACGAGTATTGTGTCTCCAATTACGATATTTGAAAGGTTAAGGTGTGAAATTATCAAATGACCTCTCCCTGTCCGCGAAAGTTGAAGAAACAAAAGTGGCTCCTTTGTTTCTTCAGTTGCCCTTTTCGCTCCAGAGCCACGGTAACTCTTTCCGCAGCCCCAGAGATATTACGATAATATCGAATTTTAGAATAACTCGAGTATAAACTTTTAATTATTTTATCGTCACTCCTTCATTGCATAAATATATTCATAGCTCGCAAATTTCAACCTCGCTACTAGGAAAACATAAACTGACACGGCTCGCCTTTAATCCGTAAATCACAAATAAACAATTTGCTAGCAAATTGCGCGGGTGGGTTGAACACAGGACGCGAGCGACGAACCAGTCGGTCATATAAATACACCGAATTGATCGATGGCGATACATTAGCGGCGCTATCTGTTTCCATCACACAAACAAGTTATGTGTTTAGGAGATATTCTACTTCGTCATAGTCAAACGTTAGTTTATTTTTGGTAAACCTTTTTGCTTTTTCTGTATAAAATTTTAGTTTGGTGAAACACGCACATCTATGCGTACCATCTTATGAAAAGTGCCCCAAAAATAAATAATGGTAGGGCCTTTAACACAAGTATTATAAGCGTGCCTACTGGGGCCAGAGTTATTCGAAAGGGCGCTCGAGCCCCGGTATGAAGGCTAGAAGGAACGGGGTGGGTCTTTTAGTCAGTAAGAGTCTGACACTATCTCCCGCTCCGCCCAAGAGCGGGGGATGTCAATGCATGATTTTTTCCCACCATAAAAAAAAAAGTATTATAAGTGTATGTTTGTTACTCCTTCCCCTAGAATAGCTATATATATAGAACATAGAACTTTTCATCCCAGGAATATGTTTCCTTAAGTTAATTCTCTATTATCACACGGGCGATGCCGCTGGCAGCAACTAGTTGGTTGAATTTTTAACACAACTCTTCAAATACAATATTAGTTTTAGTATATGCGGAATCCGAAACCCGCATCTAGTATTTTTATGTAAAGAATCTATGTACAAAATTTTATAACTGTATCATGAAAAAAATCACAAAGTTTTATGCTTGTTACGTCAGTAAAAATACATAGTCACCGGGCCATCCAGACCCGATTTTTTTTTGCACGTGCACCTAGCTGTTCGCTGGCGCCTAATACCTGCTATAACCTGCCGCGACCTGTGTTGAACTTAGTGTCCAATTTGTGACCTTTTTAAATATTTTTGTGAAAAGATTTAACATGGTGTAAAAAGTATTGGAATCCATTCAGATACTGATTCTGGACAAACGATATTCAGGTTTCGCATGAACTAAAAATAATATTGTGTATTATATATATATATATATATATATTCGCCAGTTTCCTTTATGAAGTTGCTTTATAACTTTTACATTGATTTTATTTTCATATTGAAACATACCAATAATTAACCTACATTATTATACATAATATCACATCGTCTATCGGACGCGTGTTAAATCAAGCTACCAGGAAAACATAACCGGAAACAATTGTACGACATAGTGGGCAATAACTAAATAGGTGACACATACTTATTTACGTTGTGCGTCCATTTTTGACATTTTGGTAAGGTACTACTTATATTGCTGACTCTGCATCAACATGATAAAATGTTTTTTTTTTTAATATACTAGCTCGAAAATCCGCTCTTATCCAACCGCTTTTAGGCACACACAATAGACTGTTTTCCGCACTAGTGTAGAAACTAGTGCTGGTGCTCTTCCCCACCATAATTTTATTACATTTGTCGTATCAGGCGGGGCGCGCGTCGACCCCAAGAGTCGCTGGTCAACCCAGTTTATTCATTTCTAAGTTTGTTTGAAAAAAGTTGTTTAATCTTTCGTATGCCGTAATTAGAGACACAATTAAAAAGTTATTGTGTCCAGCGTAGATCCGCGTTCCGGCCATACAACGGTTTAATACACGTACAAAGTCATTGTAGCCCTCGGCTCCATAACACACTCGTCTACGGATCGTGCAAATTTCGCCTCGGGCGGGATGAGAAACTTTCTGCACTTGTATCAAAATGTACTATTTATGTTATATTCACATTCAGACAATTAATCCAGCTTATCATAGTACACAGCCCATCCACGCGAGCTAGATTAGGCTACCAGGAAAACATAAATGGAAACAAATGCCGACATTCATACCTACCTACAAATCAGTGATCAATCGTGTAACATTAGTACCACTATCTTCATCAAACATGAACAAAAACGTTTAGCTAATGTGTTCACGAAGTTTGGATTCCAATTTTCTACTTACGTAATGATCCAAATTAGAATTGAGTGAAATGAAAGCGTGGAAAGTGAAGTTTTGTTTGATATCTATTTTAGCTTTGATTGATTTTAAAGACAATGCTATGAAGTCTAGTGTTGTCTTGAAGAAAAGTGCAAATTTTATCGTCATTTAAGGGCAAAGTGCGCGAAATTCATTTTTTTTTTGCATTTTGTAGGTCGGTGTCAAGCTGTACGTAGATTAAAATATGACTGGCGGCTTTAACTCGTATATTAATACCTTTTTCTTGAAAGGGTTAGCTGAACTAAGAGGGTTGTATTGATGATTTTAAGGGGTGATCACCTGGTTGTAATCCAACATCCCTACCAAGGTGACCTTGCTAGTTGCAATCCTTGTAGACAGCAGTTGTAATCCATGACCTTCAACGCCCTTAGTTGGGAGGCGCGTTTTCCCAGCCACCGAACGTGTTAACGCGTGGATTACATCCATGTAGCCGCAACACAAACCAAACATACAAACCAAGTTCAGGAACGCTAGTTTGCAACCGTGTGGCCAACTCATTAGGGCCCTTTTCCTGTCACGCGTATTTTATCCCGCACGCGGGTCTCGTCCGCATGCGAGTGATGCACGCGCCGGGTCACACGCAGGACAAAGATTTCGTTTGCTGCTGCAGTGTTGTGCGCTTTGCCAGTGGGTAAACTTGTTTGCGATATATGCGGACTATGTGCATGCGTCCAACCCGCTTCACAATAAAAACAACACTGAAAGCAGAAGATCACCGCCCGCATCCGGATAGCGCGCACGCGCGACCGCAGCTAATCCGCGTTCCGCGCGCGTGCTAGCCTCATGTTAGGAAAAACATGTATCAAATGATAGGATGCGGGCAGTCCGCATGCGGACGAGAACCGCATGCGGGCTAAAATACGCGTGACAGGAAAAGGGCCCTTAATGATTAAAATTCCGTGAATAAATACATGTCACGGAATTTAGCGGCAATGCAGCAATGGATCCGGAATTCTGGTTAAAATCCTTCTTACAGTTGGGAAGCTGAATACAAGCATCATTCTGAAAAACAAAAGCAATGAAGATAATATTAGTACTCACCCCCCATAATGGATTGAGTTCATCAGGCCTCAGTTGGAAGTACTTGTTAGCCAGGGCAAGCGGTGGCGCGGACGCTAGCCTGACGTTCGTCCAACACCTCAGGAACTTCACCACTGACTCGAAGGTGTAGAGAGCCAGGCGATCGTTGCCGTAGTTCGACATGTGGGTCATGAACACGTTGATCTACGAAGAAAAGGCTTATTAGAGTACATGATGATTCTGTAACCTTCTTTATACGAACCGTGACTTTCCAAGATAAAAATTCTATAATACTGAGTGACGGTAGCTTATCAGTGAAAAATTTTCTCAATCGGATCAAACTTAATCCCTGGGAGTTGTTCCGAGATTAAATTTTATGGACAAAATCAATTTTTCCTCTTTATAATATGTACTATATTATAAAGAGGAAATACAGATTCTATTTCAAGAAACCGAGATTAATACTACAAAACATAACCCTAGAGGAAGATACTTAAAAAAAATCAATCAGTTCAATCAAGGAGAGCCCCTTGAAAATATGCGCTTTTCAACTTGTACAATGTTCCTTCAAAGGGCATCATAAAATTTAAAAAAAAAAACGAATACTAAAAATAATAATAATAAATATTTTTAATAAATATTTTTTCATTTATTGTTAGACAAATAATAATAAAAAAATGTCTATATGCGTTTATTGTAAACTGTCTATAGAGAAAATTATTGTAAATATTGTACAAATACTTTTTTTTTTAACTTTTTTATACATTTTCGTAATTCTCTGTAACAAATTTTTGTAAATTACGACTTCAAAATATCAAATCATAGGTCGTCTAGCCCTTTTGGACGGGTGGACGTACGTCATTTTTCTCGCCAAAAGGCTCCCGTATTTACGTAGATTTACCTATCATGCAAGTGTAATAATATAGGTGAAGAGAAGTAGACAAGATCATCGGCTAATTCAGCCCCTTAAAAATATGTTTGAATAACCGCTATCAATATGGAACTATATTCTAGCAGATTGTAAGAAAGAGGGATGATTGTGGGGAAAATGCCTACCTACTTAATAATAAAATAAAATTTAACAACATTTACCACAAACATATCAAAACAGCTACACATTACAGAGAGCAGTGGTGGCCGAGTGGTAACGACCCCGACTTACGAGTTGTGGGTAGCGGGTTCAAACCCAGCCAGGCGCATTAATTTGTGTAATTTATTTCATCACCATTGCTCACAAAACGGTGAACGAACACATCGTGAAAACCGGTATGTCCTAGAACCAAAAACCGGCCAAGTGCGAGTCGGACTCGCCCATGAAGGGTTCCGTAGCAGCAAGTAACATAATATAAAAGTTCTTGTAGTTCGTTGTAACTTTGATCGATGTTTTAATAATAGTGTATTTTTTAGATTTATGACGTATAAAAAAAAAACTACTTACTAGATCTCGTTCAAACCAATTTTCGTTGGTAGTTTACATAGTAATGTACATTATATATTTTTTTTAGTTTTATCATTCTCTTATTTTAGAAGTTAGAGGGGGGGGGACACACATTTTACCACTTTGGAAGTGTCTCTCGCGCAAACTATTCAGTTTAGAAAAAAATGATTTTAGAAACCTCAATATCATTTTTGAAGACCTATCCATAGATACCCACACGTAGGGGTTCGATGAAAAAAAAAAATTTGGGTTTCAGTTCTAAGTATGGGGACCCCCAAAATTTATTGCTTTTTTTCTATTTTTGTGTGAAAATCTTAAAGCGGTTCACAGAATACATCTACTTACTAAGTTTCAACAGTATAGCTCTTATAGTTTCGGAAAAAAGTGGCTGTGACATACGGACGGACAGACGGACAGACAGACAGACAGACAGACAGACAGACAGACAGACAGACAGACAGACAGACAGACAGACAGACAGACAGACAGACATGACGAATCTATAAGGGTTCCGTTTTTTGCCATTTGGCTACGGAACCCTAAAAATTCGACTGGGCCGCGTGGTAAGGCCCATTCCCACTCCTAAAGAGGAGGCCTGAGTCCCAACAGTGGGAACATTATAAGGCCGACTACGCTATGCTATGCTACTTATTACACTAGTTTCAGTGCATTGTGTATAAAATACATCACACTAATATTATAAAGGAGAATGTGTTTTAGTTTCCTTTTTTTTTGTATGTGTAATGGTGTACAATCTACTATATAAAAATAAGTCGGGTTTTCCTTCCTGACGCTATAACTCCAGAACGCACGAACCGATTTCCACGGTTTTGCATTCGTTGGAAAGGTCCTCGGGCTCCGTGAGGTTTATTAGAGTAGAGTAGGGTAGAGTAGAGTAGAGTAGGGTAGAGTAGGGTAGAGTAGAGTAGGGTAGGGTAGAGTAGGGTAGAGTAGGGTAGAGTAGGGTAGAGTAGAGTAGAGTAGAGTAGGATAGAGTAGGGTAGAGTAGGGTAGAGTAGGGTAGGGTAGAGTAGGGTAGAGTAGGGCAGAGTAGGGTAGGGTAGAGTAGGGTATAGTAGGGTAGATTAGGGTATAGTAGGCTGAAGTAGGGAAGAGCGGGAGCGAAGCCGCGCGGGCAAAAGCTAGTAAAGTATATAATAAATAAATAATGTTTGTGAGTATGTTTTTTTTTTACTTTTTCACGCCGAAACTACTGCTAGGATTTAGATTAATTTGGTTCACGATTTGACCATATGTCCTAGAATGGCAAAAAGTTTACTTTTTATCCCAGCTGTAAATTCTCTTGGGATATTTTTTGGGGAGAAACCGAAGGCAGATGCTAAGAGCAAAATAAAACATAACTACAAAAAGTATCAAAACAGTAACGTAAGTATTTATTAAGTATACAATGCACTAAAACTAGGGCATTATGGGAGCAATGATACAATTCGTTAGTTCATTCATCCACACAGGCTTTTGTACTCCCAACACAATGTGGGACTGCTAAAGTAGTCATAATATTTATTGAGGCACCACTATACGCAATTTATTCGACCACGCTATTCACTGTTCACGTCAATACGGCTACAAGTGGTTCCAGTATCAAGTACTGTTATATTTTATTGATACTAAGGCTACCTGTAACAGTTAATATTTTTTAACCTTTCAAAATAAACCTTTTTTCGAAGCCTTTTAACTGATGTTTGTGAGATTGAAAGTACATAAAATATAGGGTGACTGGCAATTAGTACACGATACTTAAACACGTGATTGTACTCATGATAACAAACAATTTTTATTATGTTCAGTACATTTATGTTTGCCTAATGTACTGAACAGCTGATATTTTTTTCGCGATTTCGGCTTTGCTCCCTTAGTAAAAATTGTTTGTTATCATGAGCACAATCACGTGTTTAAGTATCGTACACTAATTACCAGTCACTTTATATAAACAGTATTGTTCCAAGAAAGAAAGCAAAAGCGAATGAGCAAGTCTGAAAATTACTCTCAAAAGGTAAAAAAGGTATATATAATATTATAAACCGCCATTTGAGTAAAGAGGTTTTACGACGGGTAATTTTATTAACATTAAATTAAGACGTTCTCTTATTTGCATTGTTGGAAAAGAAAATTACGAAAACAAAGCGTGGTTACGAAAACTGCGCAGCCATTCTTGAAAGTCGTTTGAAAGCAAAGAAATCAGACACAGCATCATTTATTAATATCACAAAGAAGTTAGACAGGCTTGATATTAGCGCAAACATGTCAAGTACTCCGAGGTTATTGATGACCGTATGAAAGAGTTCTCGGGGTGAATAGAGCGGTTGAGGCAGCCGGCCATTGCGAACTAGAGGCACAGTGTATCTCTATACAGTAGCCCAACGATTACACGTAAACAGCTTTGAAAGGCAGCTCGGGACAGAGTATTTTAGGCAGCAGGCTTTACAGTGCGAATCTGGGTTTGGACGATTGTATAATCTGCACCCGGTGCAGAACCATTTGATAAATTATTTGAAGTTCGATTCACTTTGACACTGCTTTGTCATCTGATTGTCAGTACCTAAAAGGTTTTCTTTGGAAATACTGATCTGATTACGAAACCACTTTTACTGTAACAAAATAATGCTATTACCAATTCGACAGGACATGTTCTATTGTAGTGTCTCTTACCTATTTTCTTTTTTAAACCTATCTCTGATTTCAAAACGAGATCTTTATTACACTTCGGAAATTGCAAAACAATGTCAAAGGCCGGGTTGGTCGTGATCAAACAAAATTAAGATCGTGCAATTCTGTCTTCTTTAAATATACTTACAGGATTATTGATGACAGTCTGGAAGAGCTCTCCTCCTTGAATAGATCGATCAAGACGGTGGCGGCCGCCAGGATACCTCTCAAGGAGCAGCGTATGCGTAAACAGCCCGCAGGTCTGTCGCGGAAGCACCATCACACCTCGATGTCGAAAGCCACGCCGTAACCTGTAGGAAAGTTTAAAATTAGAACTTTTTTTGTCTATGGTATCATTTACGTCGTCGATTTTTTAATTTCTTACAGGTAGTGTGTTATCATAACTGGGAATTTATTTAATGCTTTGTGACAAGGCAACCTACATTTTCAGTAATAAAATGAATGAGCCGAGACTTAAAACTCTTAAAGGCCTTTTTTTTTTTTTTTTTTTTTTTTTTCGATGGGAAAAATCATCTTATGACAACCCCCGCTCTTGGGCGGAGCGGGAGATAGTGTCAGACTCTTACTGACTAAAAAACCCATCCCGTTCCTTCAAGCCTTCATACCGGGGCTCGAGCGCCCTTTCGGATTGCCCTGGCCCCAGTAGGCTTCGACCCGGCTGGGTCCCTGCTGTTGCTGACAACTCCTTGAGGCGCGCGGGAACAGCGCGCGCCGTCGACGACTTGGGCTTGGTCCGGACGGCTACCGGACGGCCGGACAGCGAGCCACCCATTGCTCAACGTCCGCAAGCCCGCGCCTACGGTGGCCGGAAATCGGGATCGGAATCCCGGCGGCGGCGAGAGCGCCGTTGCCTGATGCGGTCGGCCTCCTCCTTAGCGAGCATTACTACTTCGCAGAAGTCGGCGACCGCCTGCCACTCCTCCTCGCTCCGGACCATGGCCTCGACCAAGGCCCGGCGCGAGAGGTCTCTGCCGCCGATCACCCCCACGAGGGCACGGCGATGCTCCGCCCAAGCAGGGCACACCGCGATTGTGTGCTCCACCGTGTCCTCCGGGCGTTCCGCACAGTGGCGACACCCGGAAACTCTTAAAGGCCTCAATGACATGTAATAAATGAAAACAACATATACAACATATTTCTCAATAAGGTTCCCCGTTGATATATAATAGGCTGAATTATCTCATACATTACATCTACCTAATAGCAAAGAAAACAAAGTTTAGAATCTACCTGCACATTGATTACCTCATATTCAGTACAATTGCACAGGTGTTGAGACTATTCTCGCTCAACTTGAAAATTTGATCATCATGCAAGCAAATATATGTTTTGACTACCACAGATTGGGTTCAAATTCGAATACCGCAAGACTAATTCATTTCATACATACATGAACATGGGAACGCATCGGTATACAGTACTATTATCTAATTGTAGAGCGCGTACGGAGAAACAAAGCGGCCAGGTATTTAAGTACGAATGCATTTATGTACACCCGAGTACAATATTAAACATACACATAATTTTAACAACGATGCATGAATATGTAGAGCTGTATATTAGCGCGTACATTTCGCGGGTCTCAAACCATAGGGGCGTATCCACAAAACCCCTACTTTTCAGGAGAGATAAAAAACTTAATAACTTTTCCTGTGATTGAGCCAGCTCGTTGTTTTTTTGCATGTAGCTATATATTTGTACTGCAATTAATATAGGATTCTTAATTTTAGGGCATTTCCTCTATAACACTAGTTTTTGGTTGATACGCCTATATGGCATGACGAATATACTGTAAAATTCCGTCAAAATACTCCCTAAAATATATGAAATTTATGGACGTAAAATCTTTTTCCTCAAATTGTTAATATTTATACCAATATTTATTTTTACTTAATTGGTGACTTAAAATATTGCCATTTAGGAATGAGAACCCATTGAAATGAACTATATTTACGTAATTTCAAGAAATCATACGCCTGTCTGGCTTGTCATAAATATTGAGAGGTGTTTTAACTCAAAGAGGAAGTATAAACCAGTTTTGTTCTACAATTCAAAAAAAGAAATGATAATAAGTAATTACACAATATTTTCGTGTTGGAAAAGAAAAATAAGCATTATAAAAATAAAATTTATTCATAAATCTGAACATAATTATTAGAAATGTCTTTAAAATCACAAACATTTGAAATTGAGCTGAAAGAAAACATAGCTCTCAAAAACGCTGAAGGAAAACATCGTGAGGAAACCGGCATTAGTGATGTAAGGAATGTCTGATTTATCACATTCGCGAATGCGTATGCGAATATTCAAATTCAATATTCGCGATTGCGAATATTGACTTACAAACAAAGTGCGCGCAAAATGTCAGACAGTTTTCACATTTCGTATCAGCCAAATTTAAACCGAACATAACAGAGTATTAATAGATTGATTGAATGAAGCTTAACACAAAAAGTTTTTCAGGAAACACAGACTCCGGCAGGGAATTCCACTCCTTAGCTATACGCATAATGAGCGAGTTCCCATAACGCTTTGTACGTACGGGTGGAATGTCCACCATGTACCGGTGTCGCAACGCCGTACATCTTGTGGTCCAATGATGGAACGGACTTGGCGGAATTGAATTCTGCAATTCCAATGCACACTCTGGAACAACACACACGACACACATTTCGGAAAATGTAAAAAATAAAAAACCGACAGGCTAAGAACTCGGCGTCAATGCTCAAGACCATACACGATCAAACTTGTGCTTGATAGAGGTTGTACCGTCTCACACTCGCTAAGATCCCCAATTTTTTGGCAGACAGTTTGGCTTTGGCTTCGATGTAGAAACCGAAATTGAGGGTAGTCGACAGCGGCACCCCAAGAAGCTCTGAGATCTGAGAGACATCTTGGAAAGACTGGATCTGAGATCCATTAGCTCGCGCGCCGAACAATTTACTCTCAACAACAGTGCTATCGTCTGTATACCCAAAGGTACTGGCTTTAAGTAGGTCATTTATGTGCAACAAGAACATTGTTGCCGAGAGTACCGACCCCTGAAGGACCCTGGCATTAATATCCATTTGACCCGACGAGCAGCCATCAATAACCACTCGGATGGATCGATCCCTCAAGAAGTTTACGATCCAATCACACAGACCAGTGGTTAGACCAGAGGAAGGAAGTTTAGCAATAAGACTTTCGTTTCAGCTTAGACCCTATCGAAAGCCTTCGAGATATCAAGGGAGACGGCAAGCGCTTCCCCATGCTTCTCGATGGCCTCGCTTTAGATGTGAATGGCATACGCTAGAAAATCTCCAATAGACCGATTTCGGCGAAAATCATATTGCCGGTCAATGAGGATGTCGTTTGTTTCTAGGTATGCCAGAAGTTATCTGTTAAACACCCATTCCATACTCTTACAGAGGATGGACGTAACGGAGATGGATCGGTAGTTTGCTAGGTCAGCTCGACTGCCCTTCTTGAGCACGGGCTGAACGGCACTTATTCAGTCTCAGAGAGGCGAAATAGGCGGGTTAAGACGAGACAATTTAAGTGCACAAGTTTTAAGAACAACTGCTGGTATCCCGTCGAGGCCACTGGCTTTATTCACGTCAAAGTTACGCAACGTCCTTCTGATGGATACGAATATCCGAAGTACTCGTCACGCACCCGTCTGGAGAAACAGTTGAATTCATTTCAAAAAAATTGTTATGATTTGAGGTTGACATATTGTTTCACAATTTGTGATAAAATGTGAAACAAAATTGTGTGATGGAAAAATATTAAAGTAAATATAGAATCATATAAATTGTATTGTCTTTCTAGATCCATTCAAACAAAATATTATTTCCTTTTTGTTTGTCAGCAACATTTGCCAAATATTCGCATGTTTTTTGCGAATGCGAATGCACATAAAAAAATGCGCGAATATTCGCGAATGCGAATGCGATTATCAAAAAATGTACGAATATTCGCGAATGCGAATATTTGCTACATCACTAACGTCTATATAGCTTGACAAAATGATTTCAGGTTAAAGTAAAATAAACAGTCGTATGTTCATACGCCTTTTTGGCCCGATACGATTTCCTTGGATCACGATAAAATTCAAAGTCGTACGTGCGTACGTCTCTATGGCACGTCGAAACTGACCCAATACGCAATAATATTGCTCTTACGTCAATTATACGGCTATATGGTCTAAAAATAATTCTAGACTCTCCAGCTTACGCCAAATAATATTTTTTAATTTATGCAAAAAGCTATTAACACTAAATTATAAGAAAAATTCAGTTAATGTATTGCTTATAGTAGAATCCAATGGCATTAAAAACGAAAAATCACATTTTTGCATATACGCCCCTATGGTTTGAGACCCGCGATTTATACATAGTACGTATCGCGAAACTGTCGCTTGGGGAGTGAGCAGAGATTAAACAGTTGAAACCGGCATTGGTTTAGGATTTCGAATAGTTTGAAGCAATCATCATTGATAACTGGTTACCTTCACAAACCTTGAATATGGCGTGATTTATGGTAGCCATAGACACAACTTTTTCCTACTTTTTGAACATCTGTAAGTTGTTAAGTAGATAGGATAAATCTATAGATATCTAAAATATCCGCCATCGCCTTTCTACCATCGGACAACCCGACGTACGGCGAGTGTCCACCCTTACATTATGTACACTCTACGGTCCGGACTAAGCGTTTTGCCTCGTCGTTTATACCGTGTACATCATAGGACTATAACGATTTGCCTGCTGCATGTGAATAGAATCAAAAACTATTGCGCTTCACCATCAGGTGGGATCGCAGTAAAGCATTAGTTTATATTAATTTTTAAAAAGTGTGACACTTGAGTAGAACTCTATGCTTGAAATGCCATAATCTATATAAATAAAGGCAAAAACTGACTGACATCAATACACAGCCGAACCTACTAGGCCTAGGAGCATGAAATTTTGCAAAAGGCTTCCTTTTATGACGTAGGAGAGCACAAAGAGAGAATTATCCAATTTTCACCCCCTGAGGGGATGAGACGAGAGGATCGATAGTTTGTATGAAGAACTACATTTACGCGGATGAAGCCTCTGGCAGAAGCTCGTTATTTGATAAAACGAGCCAGACAGACTAATTACTATCAAGTGAAAGTGTTAGTAAACCCTACCACTGCATGCAGTTTTATAATATGATAATGGTTGCAGATGCCATGGCTTCAATTACAGTTCACAATCATCAATTAGAACTGTAATAATGACTGAATGTGACCCAGTCAGACGTCGTTAAATATGGATAATGCTGAGATTGTGGTCTGGAAAAGCGATTCATATTTCCTCTCTTTTAATTCAAATTACGTAGGGATGAATAAGGGATGCTAATTAGGTGTAAATTATATCGATCTAATTAGTTTCGTTAGCTAAGCTACGCCAATTTAAGGTTTTATAATTTTTTACGACATGGGATTCATTCATTAAACCCCAAGCGAACGCTGGCGTTCGTTCTCTCATTGAATTTCTATAGTGTTTCTAATTACTGTATTCGATAAGTTCCTTCGCCTCTTATGTAGCACTGTCAGTGGTGGAAAGTATTTGACGGCTTTTGTGCATCTATTTATCTACTTTATTTATTTATATAATTATTCAATTATCTCATTTAAGATACAATTATTTTCTTCTATGTGTCAAATTCAAACTCAAGCACTATATTTGCATAAATCTTCAAAAGTATTGTACTATCAGTCTGCAGGGTAATAAAAGCAATAGCAAATGTGATCTTCGCTATCACAATACTAGCGATCCCAACTTCTCACCGGTGTGTGTTGCAAATCTTTGGTTTAAAAATATGTATAAGCTTTTGAGTTTATCGCAAACATACAGCCAGACGCGTTGGAGGAGGTTTTGTTTGTTTCATAATATGTAAGGAAATACACCAGATTGGAAGATATTTAATCAAAAACTAAAAAATACAAAATGAATCAAACAACAGATACTGAATCAAAACCACTCATAACTTTAAAAAGCAATTTTAATCAGAAATTGATTTCATTTCGCACATTTTGAATGGACATACTTTTGCTCATCGATACTCGCGTGCAGTATTAATATAATTATTGGAATTTCATTGTCGGGGCCTGGGTATCGAGATAGGAGTCGCCGCAACGCATCGTTTGCGGTCGCCATGAGTTTGGCTGAAGCCGCACACTGGCCGCAAACATTTGGGTGAACAGGACACTTATTGCGTGCGTTAGTACTCGACTCTTATCGGTACTATAACGTTGATCGGCATCAAATAGGAGCATAATAGTTTTTATATTCTCTCTCCAAGAGAGGAGACCTGAGGCGAAGCAGGAAAAATATCAAAAGGCTGATTATGTGTATGCTATGCTATGATATATAACGATAAATAAAATAAGATGAGGTTTGATTTAATTGCTTATTGTGTTGATAAAACAAGCAAATAAATATTATTTTCTCAATGATATTAAAAACAAATACTTATAAGTACTTGCGTAACCTCGTCGTGTTTGTAACCCCGACTATTTCTCTAATAAATACAATGACAACCAGGTATGTAGTCTAGAACAAAAAATCCTCCGTTGCTGCCTCGTTAATAAAATCTTTAACTCGAAATTACCTGAACAGAATGGAATTCGTATTCTTTTCAAGTCTGCTTGAATAGAATATTGTAACTGATATAAACGCGCCTTAACTGCCACATTAGTTAGAACAAATAGACATTGTAAACCAAACAAAACTTACCTAGCGGGTCTGAGATGCGGGTATTCCTCGGTACTGGTCACTTTGACGTCCCATACTTTCCTCCAAGCTTCGTACAACTGTTCATGTACGGGGTAAACTCCAGAATGATGGGGGGACACGGAGTAGCACGAGTTCGTGGGGATTCCGTGCTCAATGGCGAACTGTTTGTTCAGCATCATCTCTGATTCTAAGTGGGTAACGTTGTTGTATAGGTGCGGCTGCTGGTGGTTCCACATGTGGCAAAACCTTTGGACAAGAAGGAAAACTGTTAGATATGTCGGCCATCTCCAAAGACGGTGTTGAGTTAGGTTAACAATTTGGTACTTGAACGAAATGAGTTTAGTGTTGAAAGGAAATTAAATACTTATTTTGTCAATTCTTTTTTTCTGGTTTCCACAAACATACATTATCGGAGCCAATAGTGTACAATATACATATGTTAAGTACAAGATATGTTGATGAAGGCTGACGACTGACGAGTCATAAGTGTACAGTTATGTATTAGGGCTCAAACACATAAACACGTTACGACAACGTAACCTACCATGGCACGACATCGTGACGCGGACGTTTTCGTTACGATACCATGACATGTACGTATACGTTTCGAAACCGTGACGTGGACGATTACGTACCGATGCCGTACCGTAGACGTCTACGTCACGATGCCATGACGTGAAAACCTGCTTTTTCCTACAACATTTTGTTCTGTTATGTCCGAGGAGAGTGTGCAAGTGGCAGAATGAACTCGGCTCATTGCCAAGAAAATTACCAAAAGGATGCACTGACCTGATAGTGACGACCAAGAACTGCCATTTCCTTCGCAGTTACAAGGACATAGATTAGGCATTAATTCGGAAACCCACACGACTCGCTGCGTTAATTTTCTCTACCGGCCAGAGGGGTCAGCTCAAGGTGAACTGACATAATGCAATAATGCGTGCAATTGAGAGCACTTAGCACAATAACGCGGGTTTTGCGATGAGATGATAACAAAGCAGTTGGATCTAATAAGGTTACATGATCAGACTAATGGGCAACATTGTTCCGTTATCTGTTTGTTGAGACAGTGATAATGCTGGCACATTAAGTGACATCGCGTTAATTAGACTTAATGTTCGTATGATTGATATGTGGCTAATGCTTATTGTTTACTAGTTAGACCTCGGTTTGAACACATTTGAAAAGTAAACCGTAGGGCCCAGGAGGGTCGAAAAGGAACTATTAGTTGGATTCCGAAAGGAAAACTCGGGGTCGTGGAACGCAAGGCAAAAAACCGGCCAAGTGCGAGTCAGACTCGCCCATGAAGGGTTCCGTAGCAGCAAGTAACATAATATAAAAGTTCTTGTAGTTCGTTGTAACTTTGATCGATGTTTTAATAATAGTGTATTTTTTTAAGATTTTTGACGTATTAAAAAAACCTACTTGCTAGATCTCGTTCAAACCAATTTTCGTTGGCGGTTTGCATGGTAATGTACTTCATATATTTGTTTTAGTTTTATCATTCTCTTATTTTAGAAGTAACAGGGGGACACACATTTTACCACTTTGGAAGTGTCTCGCGCAAACTATTCAGTTTAGAAAAAAATGATATTAGAAACCTCAATATTATTTTTGAAAACCTATCCATAGATACCCCACACGTATGGGATTGATGAAAAAAAACTTTTTGAGTTTCAGTTCTATGTATGGGAACCCCCAAAATTTATTGTTTTTTTTTTCTATTTTTGTGTGAAAATCTTAATGCGGTTTACAGAATACATTTCCTCACTAAGTTTCATCAGTATAGCCCTTTAGTTTCGGAAAAAAGTGGCTGTGACATACTTACGGACGGACAGACAGACAGACAAACAGACCGACATGACGAATCTATAAGGGTTCCGTTTTTTGCCAGTTGGCTATGGAACCCTAAAAAGGAACATAGGAATGGGTTGTATTAAAAGTCTGAAAGTCCCGTTCCGCCCAAGAGCGGGAGAAGTCATTGGATGATTTCACGAAAAAACGATGAAAAGTAAAGTAGCTCTTATCCCGTAACTACATGCCAAATGGAGGCAAATTAGCGTTTCATATTAAAATTTCACAATTATGATGAACTGCTAGTTGTTTACAGAAACTCAAAGATTTAAACCACAAACAAAACGTATGTTCGCAGAAAACTTTCCCAACAAAGTTCGCTATAGTCTTATTAGGTGCATCTTTCCGTAAAATTCAATATACTGTACATAGGTACATGACTGATAAATGAACTGACAGAGCACACGAGAGAACTGAAACTTGGCGCTCATATGCATATTAAGTTCACGAAGACTTGTCGGGCTCAAACTAAGTCCTTTGTAGCTTGTTAGAATATTGGGCTCAACCGAAACTAGCGTAGGTAGTTGAACTGTCGCCTGTGATGGAGACCTAAAAACTGTCTGTCTCTGTCGTATTGTCATTTGTATGTAATCATCGCATTATTAATTTATTCACTACTAGCTTTTGCCCGCGGCTTCGCCCGCGTGGCATTAGGTACTTAAGGAATCGGGATAAAAGGTAGCCTATGTTCTTTTCCATGTCAAAGACAATATGCATGCCAAATTATCAATACATCCAAATCCGTTCAGCCGTTTTTGCGTGATTAAGTTGCAAACATCCACACTTTCACATTTATAATATTAGTTAAGATTAGCTGAGCTTGCAAGCTTCGTAGAGTCTGTCTAAAAAGTCAAACGACTTGGGTTATTATTAGTGCAAAATGAAAACTGATGTAATCAACACTAGTTCAATAATCAAGGTTGATTAAGAGATCATGATCATTGTTTACTAATAGAAGAACCTTATAAAAAGTATCGAATATAAGTATTTTCTAAATGATTAAATATTATACAAAACTAGCTTTTGCCCGCGCGGCTTCGCTCCCGCTCTTCCCTACTTCAGCCTACTATACCCTACTCTACCCTACCCTACTCTACTCTACTCTACCCTACTCTACTCTACTCTACTCTACCCTACTCTACCCTACTCTACTCTACAAACCTCACGGAGCCCGAGACCTTTCCAACGAATGCAAAACCGTGGAAATCGGTTCGTGCGTTCTGGAGTTATAGCGTCAGGAAGGAAAACCCGACTTATTTTTATATAGTAGATTCCCAAGTCGTTTGACTTTTAGACAGACTATACTGCCTAATAGTCCTTTTAGCTAAGCTGTCAAAACATAACGCCATCTACATGCATTACCAAAACCAGCATGATTCATTTCAAAATGACATTTTAATTAGACATGGCGTTGTATTCGAATTTTTTTTTTTTTCGTAATTTTTCCCAGGTTTTCTCACCGTTTAAACCTTTCCTGGACTATTACTAATATTTCAAGACCAAAATGAACCCAATCGGTCAAACCGTTCTCAAGTTTTAGCGAGACTAACAAACATCTATTCATTTTTATTTAAATAGATACTAGTAAAAACTAGGAGCCTAAGATGGTATCCAATGGGCATGTTACTTTTTTTGGGATCGGAAAAATCTCGAAGGCAGACAGACTCCATTTTGGAATAGAACTATTTACATAGGTAAGTTGAGTTAGGTTAAGGCGTATAGTTCGTTGAACCATCTGGCCGAAATTATGTGAACGCAACTCTCGCACTCGCCTAGGCGGCTATTTCTAAAGGTCCAAGCCGTTTCGAAGGAGTAGGGAAAAGTTGCGAAAAGTTGCGAAATTGCTAAATATTTTTTTTTTTGACAAAAGTATTAATTGCACGAAAAAATCAAATGTTGATATTATTGTTCATGAATCTATAATAAACATATATTTTTTTCAAACCAATTGACCTAGCCGTTACGGAGGAGTAGGCCTCAGAAAATCACTGTTTTATGGTACTTTTCGGGCGCTTGGCCCTTAACAATTTGGTACTTCGGTTCTGGTTCGATGTGGCGACGCTTGGGGGAGGCCTATGTCCAACAGTGGACGTGTATCGGCTGAAATGATGATGATGATGATGATGACATAGGTAAGTTTGTACGGAACCGTCAGAGCGCAAGTCCAACTCACACTTGCTCAGTTTTTCTTATACCATGTCAACTTTGGTTAAGGTTTCGCGCGAAACTGGAAGCGGAACCCATTATTCAGTTACAATTTTGGTTTTCAAAATCTTATTTCAGTAGACTTTTTTATTGATATAAACTAGTGCTTGACTGCGATCCCACCTGATGGTAAGCAGTGATGTAATCAATGATGGTGAGACGCACTAGTTTAAGCCTATTCACTCTTGCCTTGATTTTATAATACAACTACACAACTCAGAACAGTTTAGTCGATATTTTGAAGCACACGCATAGCACTATTGACATTAGGCACAACTCATCACTCGTTACGGTTTAACTCGATCACTTTTACTAGCTGTGACTCTTCGAGGCAGTTCCCAACCCTGACTCTGATCCAAATTTTCTTGACCCAATTTCTAGGGTGAGTTCTCCATTAATTAGCAACTAAGGTAGGTGCAGGGCGCTGGGTGACCGATCTAACTTCCTAATATGTGTGGAAATTACTTCAAGGTCACGACCGGCCACGCCACGTGTGCACCGGTCACGGGACGCGAAGGGCACAGGGCGCTAAAATACCGATGTATGATTAATGTATCAAGGCTGTGCCTTGCCTGACTGGCATATTATGAACCTTTTAGCGAATCATCAGAAACGATCACTGTTTTATATTGTGTTTTGTTATTGCTTTGTCACAATGTGCCATCAAATCTAACCCATTTTCCTGGTTCCTCCTCGCGGGTGCTATACGTGCTATGGGCTCACATATTACATGCGGCTAGTTCCTGCACATATCGAGCCTGTTATGGAAGAACATCTTTAGCGACATAATGTAGGTATCTTTTACTTTTTCACTATAACGTATTGCTAAAGAATTTTATTAGGTCCTAAGACAAAGATGCGCGATGTGTGAAGCGACATAATGTTGACCATTTGCGAGCCGCTAAGACCACTATGCCTGCTGGTATGGCCGCTAGGCCGCAACGCCTGCAGACTTGACTACAGGTCGGGTGCCTGAGCTGTGCGTTGTCTTAACAGTACTCCTACATCTACCCCTCGCGAGTTGCTTACTGAGACTTAAACCCCAAGCGAACGCCGGCGTTCCCTCTCTTATTGTCTTTCTATTGTGTCTCTATTTCATTAGAAAGGTTAATCGTCCTTTTTAACCTTCGTACTTTTTTTTTTTATTTTTGCTAGGCTCGCGTTTGACCATTATCTCACCTGATGGTAAGTGATGATGTGGCCGACGACGGAGCACGCTTGCCTAGAAGTAACCTATTCACTCTCGACTTACTCTAACCGGTCATAGGTTTGCGCAGACAGACTACCCTACAGGTGCACCATATTTTACAAAAATAAATGTGACTTTCGCCATAAATATCTTTATTTAACTCCTGAACTTAAGGCTTGAGGCATTTTCAAGTGATTTTATATTTATTTACTCAAAGAAATAACACAACAACATCACACTTGTATTTCTCGATGCGGTTAGGTGAATAAAAAGACCAAAAAAAAAAATATTATCCACGTACTAACAGTTAACTAGAATTCATAATACTTAAGTAAGTGTACTTAAGGAACTAGTGACTAAAGCCTACTAGAATCCTTGCACACACATGTTCGCAGTTGTTCTGCCATGAGAGTTTGCACTCGTGTTATCCTATTTCGCGCTTCATCTATCACCGCACTTCACTCCTACGCCGGCTTTGGTCAATCAAAACAAGCACTAGATGCAGGAGCTCTACGTCAAACTAACAGATTGCAAGCGCCTTGGAAAATTTGCACAAGGCGGACACAGAACGTCCTTATTTCGAGGTGTAGGAACTAGTACTAATTAGTCACATAGACAACACCAATTGCATAATAAGTACCACTCGTACCTTCTCACTAAGATGTTGAGATGATTTTTCTTTTATAAAAACGAAACTAGTACAAACAATTTCTTGCAATCTATTGATTAGCACAGTCGGCCTTATAATGTTCGCACTGTTGGGACTCAGGCCTCCTCTCTAGGAGAAGGAATGGGCCGTTATCCACCACGCGAGCCCAGTTAGTGTATGTCACATGTCTTCGAATTTTTTGGTTCTAAGACATGCTGGTTTCCTCACGATGTTTTTCTTCACCGTTTTGAGAGCCGTATTAAGAGATTGAAACGATGATATTAGAAAATGATCCTTTGTCAATATTAAACGTGTCCTACTCCGTTCAAAACGATATGAAACACCAATTTAGATATTATAATCATGGTTTATTGTTTATTACCTTAAAGTCTTATGTCACTTGCTAGTCATAAAACAAAAAGATCTATGTGATAACTGGATAGTTCTAACTTTAGTAACATTTTAATTCCTGAAAGGTGAAAACCAATTAATTTTCCTGTCTTCACCATATTTCCGTGAAAACAACATTCTAGCTACAAAGCTTTATAAAGTCCTTGATTTCAGTTTAAAGGCGAGTAACAACTCGACTAAATTGAACAATAGACACCAATGATTAAATCATTATTAATATCACTTACAGAAGGCGCCAGATAACCGTGGAATAAAGTACATTGACCTTTTCCTATTATCTCGAAAAACAAACAATGAATTGCTTTTCATTACTAGATCACATAAAGGATCACGATACACGTCGATTCAAGACAGCTATATGTCTTTATTTCCGTTTATGAAATTAAGAATATCAACAAATGTGGGAGGGTCAATGACCGTTATTCCACGTTTACCTGGCGTCTACCTTAGTAAGGTACTCACCAATTAAAATGTTCTGTATTCCTCAGCAAGGCATCATCGCCCATGTTTTCGAGCGATGTCCCGTGATGGTAGTACTTAGCACTGTAGCCCAGGTTGAACCTGAAGCCAGGCACTAGTCGTTGAAGCGCCGCCTGCGACGCTAACATGGCTGCTACGTCTTCTTCGTGAAGACGGGTTCCTAAGAAGAAGAAAAAACATTAACGGGTGGCGCGACCTGGACGCGATACTATGAGTGTAAGTTTAAAACGGTACGGGAGAAAAGTATTTTTAAGGTAAGGAAATCATCCAATGAGTTCTCCCGGTCTGGGTGAAGCGAGAGAGCGTGTCAGAATTTTATTGACTAAAACCTCACCTGTGTCCTTTAGTTGCCCTTTGTGTTCTAAGAGCAGGGTTTCCGTTTCAGAAATAAGGAGAGTATATGAAAATGGAAAGGACAGGGGAAGCAAAGGAACAGCCATCAGCTCTTTAAAAATAGGAGGAGTGAGTTCATAAAGTACGAGGTTAACAGAAGACATACTGATATCATCAAAATTGTAGTCTAAAATGCAACACGGAAAACTTAATTCGTTTCACAGCAAAACAATATCAGATTTTACAACGTCATTTTATGCATGTACAAGATTTGAATTACAATACGACAAACCAAGTTATTCCAAGGTTACAAAGCGAGTTCAATAAACTTGTTAAACACTAATTGTCAGTCGTTGTAGGGTATCTATTTAGCACAGTCTAGCAATTTGATTAAGCATGAGAGCCGTATTGGTGCATACGAATATTAGTTGCCATTCTATCACAAACGTATAAAGGGCACCTATTATTATTCAATGCACTTAGGTGCTAATATTATTCAGATCTTGCGCGCATACTAATGCTTAGGACAAAAGCAACTAAACGCTATACAATGTTGGATTGATTGAGCTCTGTAATGATTAATTTATACGTGTTTTTACGTTAGGAAGCATTAATATTCCGTCCATATTTCTTACTATTATATCGATTTCTGGAAATGAATATGGGTAATCGTCGATATGTATTCAGTGCTCAGAGGCCAGGGCGTTGCGAGACTTTGATAATATTAGAATTGTAATAAAAGAAGTCAATTGTACTATTCTGTGTACGTTGATACCAGAATGGCCAGTAAAAACCCAATGTAAGTATACGATAAAATTTTACTGAGTGTGTTAACTGCTTGTTATTGAATTGCTGGTAGCAGGACACCGATAGAGGTGCATGGAAATGTGCTTTAGTTCGTGCTTAGAATGCTAAACATTAGTTTAAATTGTGTGCGATCATAATTCTTTGGGCAGGACACTTACCTACCTCACATTCATAGATACCGGAAATGTGACCAGTTTTAACAATCATACAATGTTTTAATCAAATTAATAGAGTTCTCATATGAAAAATTATAACATACCTCTTTCTCCCACGAAGATATCATCAATATCGACGAGTATCCACCTGTCGAGGCTCAAGCTTAGCTGGCCGTGGCTAAGATAGCTGAGAGCGTCCAAGAACAGAATCCTGTGCAGCCAGAACTGTAGGCCCGAGCCGAACAGTACTCGTTGGACGCCGTCCAAACGCCCGTGGTCTTGTATCACTGTCGCAAGCGGCAGGCGTTCTTCTGTAAACATTGCTATAATTTAGTGTTCTGCTTTATTGACATGGATTTCGTGCTGTTTTGCCTTTGGGAGATGGATGGGGCAAACAGTATGGGATATTGGCATTCCGTTCAAGAGTAGATAGATAGCTGAAACGATCAACGGACGGTTGTAGGTTACCAATTGGAATGACGAAAGCTATTGGAAATCGTCTTTTGCATCATTGGTATATTCTAAATGCAAACATAATTTCTTAATGTACCTATTCTTTATAAGTATCATCGAAAAATGATACGTTTGCAGCAGCTTCACCCATATAGAATTATTACCTCGCCCAATTTTATTTACAGCATAATATGCTAGAATAACACAAACCTATTATTTTTTATTAGCTTATCTATAGGTACGAATATTATAAAGTTGGGTTTATTTGTTTAAACGCAAAATACTTTTTTCAATTTAAAAGTTTATTTTAGTGTTGCATAGCACATTTATCGCGGAATGCTATAGGCTATATACGGAACAGTTACCAAAAACGCGAGTGACACCGCGCGGGACAGCTAGTATGATATAATATATCATTACTGTTATGTTTCATGTAAATCCGTTCAGTACCTTTTCGCTCAAAGGTAACATACATGCATTTAAAACATAGTAAGAAAAAAGTAAGCTCCTTCGAGTCGTGGGGTTCTTTGGACCGGGACTGCGGTCCGAAATTCACCGTATAAATATATATATATATTTATGTGTAATAAGTTTAGTTTTTTTGCTAACTGTCATTGTTGATTTTATTTCTTTTTTTAAATTTATGTTTGCAATTACTTGTTTGTTCATGAATCATGCTGTGCCAAATAAACATGTTTTATTTTTTCTTTTCATTTAATATTTTTAAAGAAATATCCGTCTCTCTCGCCAAGACGCCGTTTTCTATAGCGGCTGTACGGGTGTCATGGCCTTTGTCGTCAAAGACCATGTCGAACTTCTCTTACATAATACGAGTATGAGCTTTAAAGCTTTAATTATAACTTCATAGTTGAGGAAGATATTTTATTTTTTGTTATTTATTTACTGTACTTTCAATGCCTTTTCCTTGTAGTCACAAAACACTACTTTTAACAATAAAAATAAAAAAAATTATAGGTGAAAGTTGGGACCACGCGCGGCCGCGCGCCTGGTCCAAAAAGCACCATGGCAATTCTTCACTTCTCATAGACATAGGCGACAATGTTGCCTTTATCGACAAAGAAATTATTGGTGCGAGGAACTTAATAACTCCACTCACTATATTGTTCTGTACTTCGCGCATTTTGAAAGGAAATATTTTCTTAAACAATGTGCGGAAACTGAATAATCAGTATTATACAATGATGTCTAATAGTTGCACAATTAAATTCTTAGAAATTATTATGATTAGGGTTTTTACCCGGCTGCGCCAGAAGTAGGGTTATATTTAATAGGTACCTATGCATGTAGGTATGTACATATATTTCTTAGCCTAAACGGCCTGTTGCGCTTTAGTTTAGCTTGTGAGGTGTCGTTGGATTCATCAAAATTATTAAAAATTTAAATGGCCGATATTTGGCGGCAAAAAATGGACTCGAAAATACGATTTCAAAAGTATTACTGACTAACTAAAATTTAGCAAATACAAAATTGGCAATGTCAAAAGGTCCGACCACAAAAAAAAAGGTTAAAAATCTATAAATAAAAATAAATTCCATCAACTGCACCAAACTGACTTGATTCGAACTTTTTTTTTTTTTTTTTTTGCGGTCCGGTTATTTATCATCATATAAGTAAGTTACATACGTTGGTCTACGCGTCTCAGGACATTTCTTGGGGGCAGAAATTATGAAATAACTTCTCCTATTCTAGGTGGAACGAGAGGGAGTAACAGAATTTCACTGAATAAACCTACCCATGCGTTCTAAGGCTACGGTAACTCTTTCGAACGATCCCGAAGGCTCATGTCATGGACCTAAACGAGCTTTACCTTCTTTATCAAATTCATTTTTAGCGATAAGACCGCCTATTGTTACACCATCTCATAAGCTTCTGCTGTAATTTCTCATGGGTTAACCCGTTGTGTGTCTAAACGTGGATCCACGCGAGACACAATGGCTTTTTAATTGTGTGTCTAATTAAGGCACACGAGAGGTTAAAATGAGGAGTATATAACTATCTATCTGATACCCACACCTATAGTAAAAATATATTTATAAATATGGACATAGGTAAGGTTACTTTCTTCAATTCCTGCTTATTAATATTAAGAATAGGCGACATAAGTCACAAGCATTACAAAAATATTGCCGGTCGTTTGTAGATGCTCGTCATCATTTTCCACTTCAGTAATTTTAAATCTGTTACAACAGCTGCGTTCAGATTTTAGGCTTAAGTAAAAATTAAACAGATTATTCAAATTTAATTAAATTAATTCATTGTTGCTTTTTACTTCCTGAAGGACCTTCTTTAAAGCATAAAATTAAAATTCTCTTCGTAATCGGTGCCTAACAGCCATTTAATTTTTATCGTTGTTTTGAGAGTAAACGCCTTCTTAGACTTTTAAATCAAGTATTTTATCATCTTGTTGCCCTTGTTTTAATTTATTTAGCGCCGGTGCAGCACGACTAGCAAATATCGCTAATTGGATCTAAATAGTCATCCTTCTTTATAACCATATCACTTTTCACATAATTCTTCCATTGTTTCTTTTGTTTTCCTTTTTCCGGTTGAAGATTATCAGTTTTAGATTGCGTCTTTTTTCGCGTGAATAAACTGTTTTTCTTTCTTTCTATCTTACTGCTCCTTTTTGGTGGAGTGAGAGGGAGTGTCAGACTCCTGTTGACTAAAACCCACCTGTGTTCCTTCAACTGGCTTTGGCATTACACGGCTGCGGTAATTCTATCAAACAATCCTACAGCCCTGGCAGGTTTGGTCTTCCTCTGCCCCTTTAATCTTTGATTGAATAAAATATTTACTTCATCATCATTTTTTCATCCGAAAGACGTCTACTGTAGAACATGAACCTCACCAAAGCATCACAACTACGCCCGGTCCTGAGCGTCTCGCATCTATCGGATTCTCGCGACCCTCACTACAGGTCATCGGTCCACCTTGTGGGAGGCCTACCAACGCTGTTCCCTGTACTGCGAGCAATGCGCCCTGCCACATAAGTCTAGCGATTATCCTACAAACATATAACAAACTAGCTTTTGCCCGCGGCATCGCTCGCGTACATAAAATATAGCTTATGTCACTCAGGAATAAAGCAGCAATCCATCGGTGAAAAATTTTTCGCAATCAGACCAGTACTTTCAGAGATTACCTCCTACAAACAAAAAAGCAAACTTTACCTCATCATTATATCAGTGTAGAATGTGTAGATATACCTAGATAAATATTTGCTTAATTGAATAGTTGAACTATTATACCAGTCATATTATAATAATTATGAGCTACCTACCATTAGTCGTAAATCTTGAAGGAGATAAATGCTAATTGCTTGGTATTGAACCAAGTAATTGGTGGCAAATCGATGAGTTAAGTGTTTTCTGTTAATCCTACTCAATGTTGCTTACTAAGCTTCAAGTCTAGTTTTACCTAGATCTAGTTTTCAACAAAACAACTAGATGTTACGGACTAGATAATCCACTTCAATCTGATTGGAAGTAATTCCCGAAGGAGGAATGACGTCTTTGGAAAAAAGAAAGAAAACACATTTATTTAGCAAACAGACACACACAATGAAGATACAAGTATATAGAAACTTAAACAAAAAAAGAAACAACAACATTGAGTGTCTCACGGCTGCGCTAAAAAGGTCCAGTTCGGCATAATGCCAGACAACAATGTAACAGTTTCTTGACGATGGTTTTCAACTGAACTTTGCTTTGAGTGCTGATGAGTCTTGATACTTTTTAAGGTATATAAATTACTTATTTCAGATGAACTTGGTTTCAATAAATTTTATTTATTTATAGTAGTACATAGATATTAATCTGCCTAGATTTTTCTTTACTAACAGTTGGGTTCTTCTTTCAGTCAAACTGGACGCAGTTGAACACTGGTAACTGAGTAACATGATTGGCAAGACTATTGTCAGATTTCCTGATTTTTAACTATCCGTAACGACTGTCAAATATTTACAAATGACAGGTACGGCCTGTTCACGACTTCGGTCTTAGCGACGAGCGACGCGGCATTGGTAGGCGGGCACGCGGCGCTGAGCGGCGTCTCGTGGCGTGCTTCAAACATTTTCATACTTTTCTTCTTACCGCTCGCCGCTTCGTGCTTAGCTACCGCTCACAGCGGCAAGGTCGTGAACGGGCCATTAGGACCCACAGCCTAACGTCCTTTCCGAGCACGGAGGAATCTCGGTATGCTTAGATGGTAATTTATCCATAGAGTGACCTCGGCAAGTGTCGCCTAACTTTAAAGATCGAGTCGTATTCAGCTGTTATTCTATAGCCATACAAACTCCTCTTTATATATCAATATCCATACTAATATTACAAATGTGAAAGAAACTATGTCTGCCTATTTTAACGGTAAAACTATCGAACCGATTTTGTTGGAATTTGGTATGAAGCTTCCACTCCAAGGATTAACCAACCCCAAGGATAATAATAATAAACTCTTGTGGAATCGGAGGTGCCGTACTACAGGTATGTGCCCGACCCAGTTCTCGATAATGGCGATATCACGTTGTACTGGGATCGGTCCATCATCACTGACAGGACTATTGTAGCCAATAAGCCTGATATAGTGGTGGTGGACCGAAGCGAGAGGCGTGCAATGATTGTTGACATATCCGTTCCGCATGACGAGTACCTCGTGAAAGCCGAGAAAGATAAACAAATCAAGTATATTAACTTGGCTCGCGAGGTTGTCGACATGTGGGAAGTGGACTCAGCGATCATTGTACCGATAGTTGTGTCAGCCAATGGCTTAATAGCCAAGAGCCTCGATCAACACCTTAGAAGGCTCTCGTTAGGCGACTGGATCAAGGGCTTGATTCAGAAAGCAGTTCTTCTGGACACGGCCCGTATCGTTAGGAGGTTCCTTTCTCTGGAGCCCTGACCGCCGGTACCTTGGACCCTGTTCCCGATACCGGTGGGATAAGTACTGTTTTTTAATTTATTTTTTTTAAGGAATATTTAAAAATATATTATAACATGTACATAAAATAAGAATAAAGGAATAATAATAATAATATTCCACAACAATCACACAACGTCGTCTAGTCCCAAGCTAAGCAGAGCTTGTGTTATGGGTACTAGACAACTGATAAACATACTTATATATTTCTAAATACATACATATTATATATAAATTACACCCAGACACAGAACAAATGATCTTGCTCATCACACAAACATTTGTCCTGGGTGGGAATCGAACCCACGACCTCCGGCATAGCAGTCAGGGTCACTAACCACTAGACCAACAGGCCAGTCAGAGCCAGGGGGAGGATGGACATAGACTACTTTTTCTCTGGTTTCCCATCCGCTATAACCAACATTCACGCGACTGAAGTCGTAGACAGCTAGTATCCTATATTAAGCACACATGACGTGGCATACGCACGTGATTGAACCAAAAGATATACGCGGAAACTTCCAAACAAAAATAACAAAACAATTTTCAGAAAAACCTTGACAGGAATACCGAAACATCAAGAGTTGATTGCTCGAATCTATGTTAGTGTTATGGCATTCCTTCCATTAATTAGAACATGATGACGGTGCGTGATTAATATTAATTGACGTTATTCGAAACTGCCATTAGATTAGAGCACGATACGAGTATATCGGGTAATGATTGCGCAATACATTCGTTCTTTACGACAGGTCGGTGGCATTTGGACTGCGGGATTGTTTGAGTTACCGCGGCCCTAGAACGCAAAGGGCAACTGAAGGAAGCTTTTAGTCCATCCAGAGCGGAAGAAATTATTCGATAATATGGATGTCTTCAAGGCTAGAGTGAATAGGCTCTCAATAAACTAGTGCGCCTCGCCATCAACAATTGCATCACAGCTTACCATTAGGTGGGGTCGCAGTCAAGCACTAGTTTATATCAAATAATAAAATTAAAATAATAATAATTTCCCCCTTTTTTCGATGGTTAAATCATCCAATGACAACCCAGCGGGGGTTGGGCGGAGCGGGAGATAGTGTCAGACTCTTACTGACTAAAAAACCCATCCCGTTCCTTCATACTGGGGCTCGAGCGCCCTTTCGGATAACCCTGGCCCCAGTAGCCTTCGACCCGTCTAGGCCCCTGCTGTTGCTGACAACTCCTTGAGGCGCGCGGGAACAGTGCGCGCCGTCGACGACTTGGGCTTGGTCCGGACACTTACCGGACGGCCGGACAGCGAGCTACTTCCCCCCTCAATAATTCATGTAAAGTACCTGTACGTAACCTGTTTCCAAATAAAAAAAACTGCATCCGAAACAAAAAACCCACATAGCGGTCAAACCAAAATAAAAGTTATAAATCTCATCTATTAGCATATTACTAAGTTTATGATATAATGGACGTGTAGTTCAATAAATGGATGAAAATTGTTTTGTTGCTATGTGCTTCCGGTGGTTTAGCAAGGAAATACTGCTGTGAAATATGTAATCATAACAATGGATCGAAAAACTTAAAAAAAGTAGACTTACAAACTCTCGACTATTAAATAATTATAAGCAATTTGGATGCTTTTTACAAAAGTATCGTTATACCACTTTCATTGCTTACACAGGTACCCATTAAGTAATTTAATAGAAAAGGCATCGAATTCAGTATTCAGTGACTACATATTTTATTATGTACATACAATATAGATCACGTGAATGACCGTGGTAGAATGGAATAATTGATTGATGAATTCAATTTAATGGGAAAATGTGGAGGTGAAATTAGCATGGTAAATATTCAATAAAATATTTATAAGCCTGACTTAATTTTATTGCCGTAAGCTGTTTGTTTATAGTCGACCAACTATGGCATGGATATAAGCGATTACTGAGTAACAAATAATAATTCAATAGTTATGTATGCGTTGAAAATGTTAAATAAATAATAACAATAATTTATTTTTAGATTTCTCTATATTCGCTGTTAGTAACACGAAAATACATGTCAGTAACAAGAAAATACTTAAAGCCTAATGTTAGGAAACAAAAAAAAAAAATGAGACAAAACACAATCCACTCCAGAGCATCTGCTAGTTCACTGCGTGCAGTCGAACCTAGCACCCAAGCATCGCAGAATCCCAATGATTCGTCAATACGCATGCGAGTTAGGATCGAAGTGCAAATTTTACCGGTTTTGTTTGGTTTATAGATCAGAGGTTGACCGATGACCTGGTGAGGGTCGCGGGAATCCGATGGATGCGAGACGTACAGGACCGGTCGTTGTGACGACGCTTGGGGGAGGCCTATGTCCAACAGTGGACGTCTTTCGGCTGTAATGATCAGAGGCTGTTTACATTCTGCTGTCAATTAAATTCGATAACATCTCGGTATGCAACTATACGTCAAGACATAACATGAGAAACACTAAGAAATTCCACAAAGCCTTAATGCCTGATCAAGTCGCCGATTAGAAAATATATTGTCAGTTCTCACGTAATAAGCTGCTGTTGTGAATTGTCGATTTGCTAATCGAAATAACAGTCAATAATGTTACTCGAAATTGATCAAGGTTTGTCAAGTGGGGGTCTAATCGAGAATTCCTCACATTCATCTACTTGCTCCCTATGGATATGCTCGAACTTTTGTTGCAAAACCATCTTCCGTGTAGGTTAAAGTTCCCGGTCGAACCCTTTTCAACCCAATTGCTCATATGTAAGTTCGAAAATTTGACCGGAAACATTAGATAGTACACGATGAGGTGAAAAATTGTTAAAGACATGTTACTCACCAGTAGACCCGTATTCGTTTTGCCGGAGCGCCCAGGCGACGGGCTCGTAAGTCGAACTGTTAGCCCTGAAAACCGCCCAGTGATCTCCTGGAAGTGGTCCCCAGGCCGTCTCTCCCGCCCTGGCTAGACGGAGGACCGGTGATGCTGGGTTGAGTGTTGCATCCTAGGAAATACAATGACATTTAATAAAAAATAAAAATCTTTACTTCGAGCAAAACTCAATAGGGTGACTAGTAATTAGTGTACGATATTTAAAAACACGTGATTGTGCTCATGATAACCAACAACTTTTACTATGGGAACAAACCTGAAATCGTGAAAAAAATCAGCTGTTCAGTACATTTATGTTTGCCTAATGTACTGAACAGCTGATTTCGGCTTTGCTCCCATTAATAAAAATTGTTTGTTATCATGAGCACAATCACTTGTTTAAGTATCGTACATTAATTGCCAGTTACCCTAGTGTTAATAACAATATCTTTACTTAAGTGCTACTAAATAAAAATCTGGCACGGTACATGTAAATTACAACAGTAAACCATGTATGGATGGTCCACTCTGTCAGCTATCATCTTTAGAACCCTGTTGAGGCTAGCCATGACTCGTGCTACCAGTGATATCGCACGCTTGCGCATTGTAGCATAAAAACAGTCTACATGCGCAGCCGCAAACATCCCTGATCCACTGCAACGCCATGACAACCTCATCAGTTTTCTGAAAGCTTTATTAAACTGAACACGAAGGGCTCTATACGATGCCTCCGAATACTTCTCCCACAAACTACATGTGCAAAATGCTCTAAACAGCGTCACTTTTACGTCGGCAGTACAACATGCAAACCTGCGGGCTATTTATTCGCACGCACGATAAGGACCCTCCGCTCCCTTTCAATGTCAGCATCGTCCCTATGATCGGCGGTGACTAAATGATCAAGTTATTTAAAACAGCAGTTGCGTTACATCGGCCACATCTATTTAATAATATATTGATATAGATTTGTATGTAAGTATAACCAACTATCATTTTCCACTGATTTCAGATAGGAATTATGTTTTTTTTTTCTGGATACTTAATCTTGATTTTCGACGTTATTGTGGCTTTGTATATCAGTAAAAGATTTTTCGTAATCGAATCATAGGTCTCTTACTGCGAGCTTTATATCGAACTCGATTACGTACGTTATAAATCTTTTGATTCGCTTATGTCAAATCATATGAACAGAAAAGAAGTCTCCCGCTATTGTCGCCAGACGATGCTGAAACTGAATAACAGATTCAGTACAAGTTTACCTCATCAAAATTATTGAGTGAGTTTTGATTTTCCGAATAGATATCGATCTTACAGCTTCATTGAGGCTCCGAGCAATCGTTAATTATTTAGCTTGGCCAGTGAAATTCGGCAAGTCAATTCAAACGTGGTTGGTATTCAAAACGCTAGACTGATACAGTTTCTTAGTAGCTATAAAAGGCGCCAGATAACCGTGGAAATTGACCTTTTCCTAATATATCTGCGTAGGTACCCGAATAAACAAACAATGAACTCCTTTTCATTACTAGATCATGTAAAAGATCACGATAGATGTCGATTCAAGACAGCTTTATGTCTTAATTTTCGTTTTTGAAATTAATAATGTCAACAAATTTAGGAGGGTCAATGACTTTTATTCCACGGTTATCTGGCGTCTACCTTAGTAAGGAACCAGTGCTGGCCAGTGGCCACATTCATAAGTATTTCCCGCTAGTTTTCGGCTGAGGTATTTTATCTGGCTAATCTATCCATTGATATAACAACGTACTCTATCTATGAATAACATGACTGTGTTATCGGTATTAGATAGTAAAAATATTTACACTAGTATGACAGAGGCAAAGATTGAAAATATGGTTGATGAATATTGATATTATGACATCTCCGAAACTAATACAATTTCCAAAAACTGATTTTGGAAATTGTATTAGCTTGGTTCGTCAAAATCTAGTCAAAGCGGCTGATACCAATATCTGGTTTAAAAAAAAAAAACCTTTACGACCAACTCGCGCCGCTTTGTTTTAAAAAAAAACTACGACTAACGTCGTGAGGCGTGACTTATATCCTAGCTTTGTCTTTGGAAAATACGATTGATCTCGAAGATTGCCGACCGCTCCCGTTGATCACCAATTGGTAATAATTAGTAGAACCCAAAAAACGCGTCGTCAGCCTTGTTCTCACTATATCGTAGGTTTATTATATATCAAAAAAAAGTTAACTATTTCTGAAGGTTATACTATAAGACAGAAGACGCAGGAAAGAGTTGTGTTGTTTGGACTCCTATTCCTATTTCAGATTGACGGACAAATTTTAAAGATAAAATACAAGAAAACAGTAGGTTAAATTTAACTTTTATAAGCACACAGAAAGCCTATTTCTATTAGCATAGGAGTGTGGGACTTTGGTTTATTACTTATCAAGGAAAAATGAACAAATGAACTATTTCTGAAGGTTAGATTACGAGACACAAGACGCAAGAAAAAGCTAGTTGTGATGAAAGATTGGGCTCGTATTCCTATTTCAGATTGACGGACAAATTTTAAAGATAAAATACAATAAAACAGTAGGTTAAATTTAAGTTTTAGAAGCACACAGAAAGCCTATTTCTACTAGCCTAGGAGTGTGGGACTTTGGTTTATTACTTATCAAGGAAAAATGAACTATATCTGAAGGTTAGACTACGAGACACAAGACGCAGGAAAAAGCCAGTTGTGATGAAAGATTGGACTCGTATTCCTAATTGACGGACAAATTTTAAAGATAAAATACAAATTTAACTTTTAGAAGCACACAGAAAGCCTGTTTCCATTAGGCTAGGAGTGTGGAAGCTGAGAAGAAAACATTTTAAGTAACTAGTCTTTGTCTGATTCCCAGCTAAGCTTCATTGCTAAGTCTACGTTGAATAAATTGAATGCTCTAGTTTTCTCTTAGATCCGAATAGTGCTTCATTTAAATCTGCTTGTTTTTTTAGCATACTACTAGATACCATGAGGTACGGGACACTAATAATTACAATAATAATAATCAAATTATGGATATCATAAATAAGTCAATTGATAGGGAAAAAAAACACTTTTATGCGCATCTCCACCTGTCAGCTAACGGTAGTCCATCTAATATTTTGAATGAATCTTATATTATAAACAAAATAGAATACATCCCTTAGTCACGCCATAACTTGAAAACGACTTTACTGATTTCATTTAGCTTTTTTTAAATTTTTTTTTTAATACTTTTTGGAAGGTTTTTAAGGAAAGAAAAATTTTGAAAAAAGCACAGAAAATTGAAAAAAAATCAGAATAACTACGACAATTAAACCTTAGCCAGGACACGGTACATGGCTAAAACACTCGGGTCAGCTAATTGATTATTTTGCTCGATTGTTCCAAACCAGCCACCCTGCAAGCTGTAGGGTGGGTTCCAGCAAATAACCGTTACAGTACCTACATACATATAAGCATAATCCAAACATTGATCCTAAAGACATGGAATCTTTGTTCTGTTAATTTTACAAGTTACACGGTACACCTTATTATTGTTCTAAAGCTGTTTATAAGACGAATTCCACGAAACGCAATTGGAGTAAAACCTACTGTTTACCTTAAACTACTTCAGGTAAGATCGTAAAAATGGTTCACTTAATTATTCGTTGGTATGCAATCAAAATATAAAATTGGACCGTTTGCATCTTAATTATTTGTCGGAAAAAGAACACAATAACTAAAGGTCATGTATTTATACCCAAACGACGGCGACGTAGGTATTGTTTTATATTATTTGAATAATCAAAAAGTTATTTTTTCTTTCAAAATAAAATAACAAACTTTTGCGCAAAGCTCGTAAGTATGTGGTAAGTAAATGATCAAACTGGTGACTTGCGGGGTCATGGCTGCTATCATTAGACACCAATATATAGAATTATACTTAATATATGGGAATTTATTTTAATTTTACACTTACAAACTCGTGTAAGTACGAAAAGGATCAAGACATAAATTGTTGTTACCTTAAAGACGCGGTAAAATAATGAACAGTCTACGACAAAATAAGTACGTAATAAGCTGACGGAACTCACCTTTAGCCTCAAATTAGTATGCATGAACAGAGGGAATCCTTTCAGTTGCGCGCCCACAAGAGTCTCTTCCCCGGGCGTAGCGAACGCAACAACCCCCACAGAATACTCCCGGCAGTACTTATCGAGTAGTTCTCGATTCCACTTGTCCATGTTCGCGTATTTCGATAGCGATTCGAACACGATCACGCCGTAACGCCCCTTGTCCAAAGTGGTGAGTACGGGCAGACTCTTGCCCGCGACTTCCACCTTGTACCTGAACAAAAAAAAAAACATAATTCATGATTGTTACATAAATACTCAATATGGCGTTAATTACACAGTTTAAAATATACGAGTACATCTACTTCTTCTTTCGTGGCTTTGTCTTTTAGGGTCAACCGTCTTCCTAATACGGCGCCAAGACATTTTGAGGTGGGAAATTATCGAATCTCTCGCTCTATGGTGGAACGAGGGGGCGTAGAGACTTTTGCTGCCTAAAACCACACTTGTGTCTTTCAGACTTTCAGATGCCCTTTCCGTTCTAAGACCACGGATTTCCTTATAAAAAATCCCAATGGCACTAGCGGGTATCGATCCTGCCGAAAGTGTGTCCACCTGAGTTCTTTCTGAATTTACTTTTGATTCCGGTGAGTGAACATAAACCACTTTTACTATAGCCCAATAAATACAATTGTGTCATCCTGTATGTTTCAGTTACAAACTTTTATTTAAGATATTTTGCTTTGAGACCTTCCATCACTAGAACTATTGTTAAGTGACTATCAAAAGGCAATGTGAACTTCAGAAGCTCAAATCTACATAATTTATCCAATTCCAAAGTCAATTAGACATTATCATTGCTCAAGCAACAAATGTACATTTTCACCAGTCTGTTTTCTTTCATGTTGACAGTGAGTACCTTTCAGAGACCAAAGGTCAATGATTGGCGTAATCATACATAACATTGTTTATTTGCGTACAAACAGAACAACAATAATAAAAACATGTGTGAGATAACACCGGCAGGGTGGTCTCTACCTGCTTCGTATTGGTTTCAAATATATCACAGTAAATGTCAACGCTACAACCGTCCTTTTGGCAATTATTTCAAATTACTGTGCAGTAGGTACTTATTGCTAATTAATTTTATCGTTAAAACTAAAATGAGGTAGGCAAAACCACTCCCTATTGATAACAGAATCAGTAATGTAACTGAAACGTGTTAATTTCATAACAATTATTATTTTAGACTCCAAAATAATTAACTTTTAAAGCAGTAAACACATGGAATGCAACTGAATGCCGTTAATGTTATTTACTTTAACGTGAAAATTATTCTAGAGTTCCACTGTAATTATTTAGCCATTATTCAGCCATCAACATTCTTTTCAGTGAGTAATTTATATAAATTGTCTTTAATACAATTACCGACGCTCCTCCGGTAAGATAAGAGTCGTAACAGCATTTAATTAAAAGTTATTGTTATGATAGCGAAGAGTAGTGGTATAACGATTCAAACTAATAGTATTATTATTAATGCAAAAGTCTGTCTGTTCATTACATTTTCATGTCTATGTCGTTGAATGGATTTTGATGAAGTTTCATCACATGGATTTACTATGCTTGGATAATGATGGCATAGAATTCTTTTATGCCGTTTACAACCGGAATGAAGTGCAGCAAAAAACATAGCATAATTAGCCTTATAATGTTCTCACTGCTGGGAACGTGGGCCGAGTTAGTCGATGTCAGTCTTTGAATTTTTTGGTTCTAGGACATGCCGGTTATCTCACGATGTTTTCCTTCACCGTTTTGACAGCAGTGATGATGAAATAAATTACACAAAGTAATGCGCCTGGCTGGGTTTGGACCCACGACCTACAATTCGAAACTCGAGATAGTTACCACTCAGTTATCTCTGCTGAATGAAAAGTATTCCAATTTATCAGTTTTCTTGAGATAATAAAACACTTTGCACGGGCGAAGCCGTGAGCAGAAGCTTGTAAATAATAGTGCAGTTAAGCGCTGCAGATGAGAATCTGTTGTTTTAGATCAATACCGTGAAGGTGAAGTAGCTGCCTGTGCCACCTTGGGCGCACTGCATAATACAACGAAGTAATGCAACACCTGAAATAAGTTTAAAACTGAGAAGATCGTAACGGAATAGATTTATTGGGATACGTACTAATTAGGTGATGAACGTTTAAATTAAATTTATTTTCAAAAATAGTAAAAATGCGGCGTAATGCTTATGATCTTATAAAACGAGTAAGGACCACCAGACGTACGGCGATGCGCCACCGGTACATAGTGGATATCCAACCCTTACGCAAAAAACATTTTGAGAACACATTCATTGTACATCTAAGGAGTGGAATTCCCTGCCGAAGTCAGTGTTTCCTGATGGCTACACATGCACTCATAGCTTGTATTGTTGTGTGTCTTTTAAGTCAAGAGTGAATAGGCTACTTCTAGACAAGTGTGCTTCATCTTCTACCACATTGTGGCTTTACATTAGTTGAAATAGTGGCAAAGCGTAAGCCTATCAATTATAAAAAGATGAAAAAAAAATTAATAGATTTAGATCATTGTTTGTATTAGATGAATGTTTACACGCGTTTGTCTGTTTTTAGCTAACTCCTAAACCACGCAACAGATGAACAATTTTGATGCGGTTTTCACAAATAGAAAGAGCAATAAACGAGTAAGGTTTATGTTCCTGTATAATTTGTACACAAACGAAACCGGTGCGAATCAGTAGTCTATTATAATATTAATCAAAGAAAGGAAGCAAGGTTTTGAGTTACTTTAATTAGGTACAAGTTGCATATCTTTATCGTCTACCGATCTGGCTGGTAATGCAATCAAGTTTATGGATCCGAATAACCACCATTTCCTACCGTGGACTGGTTATTAAAATTTTTGTTAAAAACCACAGCGGCTTTTATGATTGAAGTATTTTACTGAGGCAGCAAGGTATTTTGATGAAATATCTAACGTTACTCGTTTCTCTTTAAAGAAATCAAAATCATAACGAAACTGAAGCGGAAACATTTAAACTTCAAAGCTATAATGTCAAAGTGGTATCTAGCAAATTAAATCAATGGCGGTTCCACCCCGTGTTATAAAATTGTACAGTTTAAATAGCAGACGGCAACGGCGTCCCCTTGTCAAACAGTGAACAAGCCGCCGAAGTTGATTGGCAATATTGAAAATTGAACTGTCCAAACATTCGCTTTTAGGATACTTTCCAATTTTCAATCAAAAATACCCATTTTACCGATATTGGGAAAATCTGACAAGTCTTTGAGTTCAATACAGGTTTGGAAACACAAAAAAATGCACCGAGCGACTGGCGGAAAGAGTAGCGAGTAACATACAGACAGGTATCGGCCAGGCCAGGCCGTTCATTTTGCTCCAGTTAAGGCTCGTTTCAATTTGGCAGCTTGAGAGCACTCCAGACCGAGTCTAGGGCGAATGGCAACTTGCAAATAGCATTTACCCACTCGAGCCGGTCCGTCTTTCCGTCTAATGTACGGTGCAGTCGTTGGCAACTTTGCGCAGCTACTCCTACATTCGCCGAGCAAACGGTCCGATACAAAAGTTTGCCATTTTCATGCGCATTTTAAAATGCGGACGCTTATGTAAAGTTCGGCGGTCATAAAGCTACGCCGGCGATGAAACGACGGACGTGAGCACTGCGTCACTATTTAGCTTGCGCTAACATGTTTCTAATTACCTTAATTAGTGTCCTGACATTAAAACGAGAGGGCGCTCAGTTTAAATTAGAGCGCGCGAAACGGCCTACTTTGTCCGTGAACCGAATGCGAGGAGGGCTAATTCGTGATAAGGGAGCGCGAGTGAGTTTAATAAAGGGGAGCAATGTCACGGCGTGCGACCTCAGTGACCTGCCGCCCCTTAGGATAACGACAGTTATCGTAAAGAGGCCGGTATAACTGCGCTACGGTTAGCCAGAAAACGGAAAAAATTAAGCGAATCTTTATATTATTCTCAATTACGTCGCCCGTCGCCCGGTAACCGTATACAATGTAAGCTGAAAGCTTAGCTTTACGCAATTAACCCGGCGTATTTACAAACTTTCAAGGGTGTCAAGGTGTGTCAGCCATAGTACCTGGCATAGTTAATTACATTTGTGTTACGTTTGCGTCAGTGTGTTAGTTATAATGTACATAGGTCTTTGTTCAGCTCAGTGGATCACTAGTACAGGAATGTTTGTTAATAAAAAATTGTACTGTGAGCCTGGGACTCAAATGAAACTTGCACCGTTCTGTGGTACTATTAACGTGAAAAACTGAAGATACTATAGCAATTAGCAGCGACTCCAGTTCGTCTCAATTGAGGGCAAGTCGGCAGCGTCCCAAGACTTCACTGCTTTATGTCCAGTACTTATGGTAACTTGTGACTTCCTAAACGAACCGTTTGGTCGTTTCATGTCCAATGGTACTTGAAAAAGAAAAGCCTTGTGAGACTCGAACTCAATTAAGGGCATACATTACCTAGCCAGTAGGAACTGGGGCTTGCAACATAAAGTCGTTAGAAGAAACTTTTACGGGACTTTAAATTGGTCAATATAAAATTCACTCACTTCCACGAAGTTTTATCGTCAGCAATTTTATTTTTCCTAATAAAAGATAATGTTATTTGAAGACAAAAGAAAGTGAATGAGAAGCTCGTAAATCTAAAGGGGCTGTTATGTAAGTTAAACTGCATTGGAAGTCGTTGAAGGGTCTGTCCGGGGTTGGCCCCTGACACTAGAGAATAGTAACCATTAACGCTCTATTAAAAAAGTGGTTTACCCTCTTGTGCACTATAAAGCGGAGTTTACGAGAGCCGGGAGTAATAAACGGCGCCAACGCTTACATCACATGAGGGTCAAGTGAACGTTGGCAATCAAACTAGAAAACAAACTAGAACACATGTGAGGGTTATCAAATAACGTTAGCGAGAACAAGTTGTCCCGCCTGAAGTAGCCACGATAGAAGCAAGTAATGTTAAATGGCCACAACATTTTATAAAAGCAGAACTACTCCGGTTCTTTCAGAGGCAAGAATAAAACGGCTAATCTTTCTTTCACACTCAATTTACTGTAGCCGTTGTCTCTAAGTTTTAAAGCGAGACTCGATGGAAGGAAGCCTTGTACCTTTATACGTTTGTATACGCAAGGCAGTTTACTTGTATTTACGAGGAAGGTTTCGGGCAGGATTAAAGGAAACAGTGTCAAAACGGCTTAATTACTTTATATTAAGTCGTTCTGACACAAACGAGCATTAATGGAGAACGAGGCGGCGAGATAGGGGCGGGATGCCGCGGGCTTGCCTCTAATGGCACTACTAACTAACTAACTGTCGCCGCAACGACTCGCCGTAGACGTGGCGCTCGGAGCCTCGCCTCGCGCCTCGCAAGCACGACTCGCGACTCAGCTGTCACCTTACACCTTGCTTTATATTTAATTAAGTTCACACTACTACCTCGTACGTACGAATGCTGTTTATTTCCGAATTATCAACTAATTAGACCGCACTGCATTACCGGGTCGAGGTAATTTTGTTTAAGCAAACCATATTTGGGTCAATGGAATACATATTAAAGAGGAATTTCAACAATGTAACTTGTGTGCATTTTAATGAAATCCGTACTGTGTATTTTGATGCTAAATCATTCTATGACAGCAGTGGGGTTTAACCGGATTTAGAAATAGCCGCGTGCTTCATGTTGTGTGTACATTTAACTGTATACATAAACCTTGTACGTAATATTGTGAACGTGTATGTCTCTGCTAGAAGGAGACGTCATAGTTTTTCTGTGTTACTCACTTTGTTTTTATTTTGGGTACAGTTTTATGACAAGCTCTCAGAACGGAATAGAGCCTTTTGTAATTTTGTTTTATATGTGTGTACATGTAATAAAAGGTGATCCTTCATTAAACTGCTGTCTGGGTCCACAGTTCCACACCCTTTATGGGACTGTGAGTTAATTAGCAAATTAATCTCATGTGGGCGAGGTTTCAACACTCGATGTAGGTATTGATTAAATAAATAATAGGAACGTTTTCAAGTGGAATGAATTGTCAGACTACTGAATAACTCTCCGAGCGTTGCGAGTCGCAGGACCATACCCGGCTAACATAGGCGCGGGCTTATGGACGGCAAGTGATGAGTAGCTCGCCGTCCGCTCGTCCGGTAAGACCCAAGCCCGAGTCGAAGGAGAGTTGTGTTTCATGCGCGCCTCAAAGAGATGTCAGCAAAATGGCCCAGGAGCGCAATGGACAACTGGAGATCCTCTAGTTGCCAGTGGATTTTAGTCAGCAAAAATAGGACACGTTCACCCAGAGAGGAAGAAGTTATTTGATCAATTCCCACCACAAAAAAAAACTACAGACTAACTACTCGTAATACGTATCTATCGTATTATTTTTGTTTTTGGTCACATACTTAAACAGACATAGACTCGTATCTTCATAGTTGTGTTGCCAGGTTACCGGGTCTAGACAATGTTCCCCAGAGGACTTATCGCAACTTATAGTTACGTAGGTACTCTTAAGTTTTTAAAATGCTTATGTAGTTAAAACTTGGAATATTATTAGGTACTTTATTTATAAAGCTCTCCAAAAACGTCAAATCTATTTGTTCAGAAAAAATGATTTCGCATTATTTACTTTACGAGATACCGCTTTTACATAATTTGTGTGGGTTGAAAAAATGCTTCTACTAACTGCTTAAGTTAGTAGAAGTTTTTTTACTATAAAAATACAAGACAAACATTTTTTTAAATACGTGTACAATGGCCGATCTTATCGCACAAGGCAATCTCTTACAGGCAACCTTTAGATGGACTAGACAAAAGGAGATAGATTCAGGGTTGTCAGAGAACAAAAATCATAAAAAATTATTATATACTTTCCAAGTATTTAACACAACACCTGTCAAAACTTATTTGAAACGATATAAGTACAAATCAAAACGTTTCGTTACGCTGTTATCATGTAATTTATAAGAGACGCACAGGACCGTTTGTTGTGGCGACATTTGGGGGAGGCCTATGTCCAGTAGTGGAGGCCTTTCGGCTGAAATCATGATGATGATTATTGTTTCCTTCATTTCACTTACAAACATATTAGTTAGGTACATTTTTAAATATTTCAAAAACAAAGCAATTAAAAATATAAAAAAACAGTATCCCACCGGTATCGGGAATAGGATCCAAGCTACCGGCGGTCAGGACTCCAGAGAAAAGAAATTATTATAATAATACATGAAGCGTTACTTCTGGACACGGCTCGTATGTTGAGGTTTCTTTCTTTGGAGCCCTGACCGCTGATAGCTCCCGATAGGTACCGGTGGGATACTGTATTATTTTAATATTTAAAAATATAATTTATAAATGTATTTTAAATGAATAAAGAAATAATAAATTACATGATATAATATAAATGATAAATTACATACATCGTAAACTTTTGCGAAAACAAACGTTTGTATTTACTAACATTTAAGCCTTCATGTAAAGTGAATCCTAGGGCTCTAGAACAAAGGCAAAGAAGGCACAGGAGCGGGTTTTAGTCAGTAAAAAAAAGCTTTCTGAATGTTTACTATGAAAGTAAGGTACCTACTAAATAAATATATTGCAAGCGGTGCAATCCTCATCGCGTACACATTGTTGATTTTCGGTAGAACGTATTTATTTTTAAGTATAATAGAATAGATCAGAAATGAAGATATCCGCAGGAGAACCAAGGTTACCGGCATAGCTCGAAGAATCGCCAAATTTAAAAGTGGCAATGGGCAGATCACATTGCACGCAGACCAGATGGTCGATAGGGACGAAAGGTACTGGAGTGGCGACCACGTACCGAAAGACGCAGCGTTGGTAGGCCTCCAACAAGGTGGACCGATTACCTGGTCAGGGTCGAGGGAATCCGATGGATGCGTGACGCACAGGACCGGTCGTTGTGGCGACGCTTGGGGGAGGCCTATGTCCAGCAGTAGACTACTAGATCTCAAAAAGCCAAGTTTCGCTTTTTCGGTCGGCAGTTAAACAAAGTAATTACTCAAATACGAGTACTACTTTGATTGATAACTCTATTTTCGGTGACTACATTTTCTTTTTCTATAAACAACGCCTACAGAAGCGGCTGTTCCCAAAATGTCCGAAGGTTAGTGAGTGACGTATATGGACATACGAGATAAATTTGAATCACTGAGACCGATCGATTAGATACAACGTTTCTATGAAAATGCGTGGGACGAATGACCATTGGCTTTTTTATAACTATTTCCCACTCTAGGAACTACTCCTGTATCGTGGCTGCGTTCACAAACATGTAAACATGACACCCAGACCCGGAACTATCTGTAGACTATATAAATATTTATTCCGTGCAGAAACAGAACCCGCGATACGCCAGCAGCTAATCGCTCAGCCACTGCGCCAGCGTGCCGTCAAATATTCGTTTTTATAATCACAATAAAAAGGCAAAAGTCTGTTTGTACTTCAACACTCTCAAATAGCTGAATGGATGTGAATAAAACTTGGTACATGGGTAAACTATGTCTTGGAGAATAGCACTTAAGATACTTTATATCCGGGAATAAGTATGTTGTCTTTGGATAATATTCTACCTTCATACGGGTGAAGCCGCTGGCAGAAACTAGTATCTTATATTTCCAATATATATTTTATATTTTCTGTTAACATTATAAAAGTAAGTATGCCCAAATATACTATACCAATAGACCAAAGATACTTCTAGGAAATAAGTAGCTAAGTCATAAACTTATGAGCCTACCTATAAATATACCTAACACTCATGCTTATTTTCACCAACGATCCCTAAATCTTCATTTGTAACCAAGTGCCCCTTAGCTTAGGGGCCCCCTTAAATACAGGCCTGGCCAAGTTTCACCCCACAAGGGAACTCGATCTAGTTTTAGAAAGTGTATTTTCCTAATATTTTATGATTTTGTACTGAATATTTTTTATTAGTATTATTAGATAGGTATATTCCTATTATTTATTTGTGCAGTACTTTTATAAGAAAATTTTAATAAAAAATAAAAAAAAAACACTTTTAAACACGGAATAAAATCAAGAAAAATAATTAATCATTCAATTCAAATCAAAGACATAAATTAACATTTAACTAACTATAAAGTTTACTATAAGTTTTTGTTAAAATAAAAATTAACAATGGTATTATTCTTAAAAGAACATTAAAAAAATTTAAGTAACTAAAATTTGGCAAAAAGAAAAGCTTCGCAAAAGACTTCTACCGAAAGGTTGGTCATTGACCTCGAAAAATAATCTATTAGTACTACACTCGAAATACAATAATAGTACATCTATTAAGTCTGTATTTTCAACAGCATCAACATTCTATTTTTTTTTCTAATATTTCAGAAATTTTACAAAGAAAACGCTCCGATAAAAGTATTAGTGGGCTTGTTAGAAGCAACATTCGAGCCTTTAGACTTAAATGGATCAATCACCTTAGTGCTTAGTTATTCCCTTAACCGCTGATAAAAACGAAATTAATGTTAAGGATCACTTAACTGGGCGTAGGTGGCCTTAAAATAAAGGAAATGGACAAAATCATAAATCTATTATTACACAAAAAAATTACTTCGTCTGCAGTCCGAACAGATTCTATAAAAAAAAACTTGAGGCCTTCAATGGCTTCGATAAAAAATATCAAGAAGGAAAACTAATTCCTGACCCGTCAAACATTTCATAAGCAAGCGTGGAGTTCACTGAGGCACAGCGCTTGAGAGGAAACCGATTTTTACCCGACGAGAGCAAAAAATCTCATATAACGAGAGTGGGGCGGCCGTCCGTGAGACACGTGATACAGCCTGGAAAATAACCGGAGACAGTTTAATACTACACGATTTATGAATTAATTTAGTCAATGATGAATAGCCACTGGAAAATGTATAAGGCACTTTAGTTCAAGTATGATATTCAGCAGTTTCTGTAGAGCCATCGATCGAACGAGTGCGTTCTTGCTACGGAGTCTTCTCCAAAGCACCTTTTGAAACAGATAGATATCGAAGTCCTGGAACGCGAATGCCAAATGAAGGATACAGGTGGGTTTTAGTCAGTAAAAGTCTGACACGCCTCTGAGCGGAAGAAGTCATTTGATAATTTCCCACCTCACAAGAACACTTCCACTAATCAACTTACTGATGATTAGACATTGGCCGTGTTACGTCAAAGTAAATAAATTAGACTAATCCCGTATTACAGAATATCGATCAATACTCAAGCATTACTAGATTATTAAAACTAGATTCAAGCCGTTTGATTGGTTGCAACTAGTTTTAAGTAAAGCTTGAGTTTTGTAATACGGGACTAAGAATATAATATAATATAAAAGTTGATCTTTGATACGTTATTGATTTTTGTAAAACATGGACAATTTACCGGTCCGTGTTATTACTTCAACAATTTTTACAACATCATTGTTGTAGCAATTTTATCAGTGTTCATTAAAAAAAAAACGTAATCTTTACAGTTACTCTTAAATACAAATCCGTCTGTTTCGGTATTTACGTCTACATCGAGAGGTTAATAAGTTAATGTCATATCGCCACGATAACTTATTATTTACACACTTGTAGTCGCTATCCATTAACACAATGAATACATGATCATTAAGAATCGTGATAAGAATAAATTAATAAATACGAGGAAAATCGTGTACAGAGACGTAACTATAAGCGTATATTAGGCTTACTTCATAAGAAATATTCGATGTCAAAGATCAGACTTTAGTTATCTTGAAAGATTTTGCAATAAACATTTCTCTGAATAAAAACAAGTACACGTGAAGCGACGTCTATGATGTCACAAATGAACTTATCCTGCATCGCGCAATTAAAGTTCTTCGCGCGGTTATACCATATGGAACTGCCCGAAATCATCTGCCGGGCAGTTGCCCACTAGACATAACACCCGTCTGGTCGGAGAATCCTCCCTTTTCAACGGAGGTGTGCGGGACTTTACTCTCTGTTCCGCATACCACCAAAGACGTACTAAAGTAATTTTCACTTTTGAATAATTCATTCCTTGTTTGATATACTAAGATACATGCGGTTTTACTAGGTAGGTAGGTATGCTAATCTTTCTCTGTAACGAACAAACTCTTCTGTATGTAGTTATTTTTGTAATGTTTACGAGGATTTACCATAGCAATGGATTTAATTAGCACCCGATGATATTATGTCTGTCTTCAGGTCTAGCTGTACGTGACGAAAATAACGTTACAGCTTCCGTTAGAAAATTCACATCTGGGTTCATACTATGTGTACTGAAATGTATCATTGAAAGCGACGAATTATACTTTTTATCGACCGTAGCCAATAACATCACGCCTGTGTTCCTGTTTGATGGGTTAGACAGAAGTTTATCTAAAGTGCACCGATATTTGTTTTAGTGCCATGTAGTAGTAGAGGCAACTCTATTGCTATCAGTCGGGTATAAGTCCCGTCTCTGGGATGCTATTGAGAAAATTCAAACGGAAGAACACAATAACGATAATCAATCATATTAATAGTTCTTAAGTTGGTTATGTAAACTTTATGTTTATCTACACGTAAAACCAGAAACATAACAATAATTCCAGTCCGTTGAAGCCGGCTATAAAATAGGGGAAAAATTTCAAATTTTCCAGCTGTAAACCGCTGTTACTGCTAGTTCTGAGCTGGTTTAAAATAAAGGTTGTTTCCCCAATACGCTGCCCGGTGCAGTACATCACCTGCGCGCATATTAGCTGTCAGCGGGCACAACCGATCGCCTTGCCCCAGAATACATGGGTACAGAAGGCTGGCTCTGTGCAGTGAGTAGAATATATACGAGGCGAACAAGAATTATCGAAAGGGAATCGCCGTAGGACGCCATATGCTCGTTTTCCTTCTACCGAATAAAAACTAATCTAACAAAGGCGCACCCACCCGCTTCTGATCGCTATTTTGCTTGTTCTGTTACGGTATCTGCGTATGGTGAAGGCAATCTAACTAAACTATAATATGCAATTGATATTATGACAAATCAACGAAGGCCTGACATAATCTCGACATTGCACTGTATGCCCGATGTGCGCTTGCTCTCGAATAGTCTACAGATCGTATGTACTGCGTTCATTTTCCCACGCTAAATCGAGCTGGCCTTCTGCACCTATCTACTCTGTGGCCCTACGCTCTCTACAAGGAAAAACAAACAAAGGGAGGCAAAGCCCCATAACAGCTATCAAGCGAACCGACTCAGTAAATATTTACATGATAACTTTAAGAAATTGGTTCTTAAAAAGTCATGTGAATTTGTATGTTGAAATACGATGGGTTAATTTGGCTACTAAATGTACGGGTAGGTTTGTATATGAGATTTTATAATTTGACATAGTTTGACAATTATCCTTATCACGCGGTTTTCACTAATAGACAAAGTGATTCTTGAGGAAAAGGCATACCATAGTACAAAAAAGCCGAGAATTTTATAGTTTGTAATGTTCGTGCGAAACTGAGGCGGGACTCTAGTTTATGTTTCAAAGTTTTACTTTTAGTTTTGGTTACTCGTACCCACAAAAATAATTTCGGACAATAACGGAAGCCAAAGGAGTTCCTTTAAAAATGTACAGCAGTTAAGAGCTTAACGCCTAGTCCACCTACGACCATGAACGTTGAAAATACTTGAAACGTTGAAAAATTCAGAAAGTTAAATAAACTGTGAAATATTTCGTGAAACTAGTTCCATTCCGAAGCGAAAGCTACACGTTATGTAGCGGTCAAAAAGTTTAATGTTCAGTGGAGCGCTTAAATGCTGAATTTGTTCGTTTGGTACATAACTAAGGAACCCGAGTATGGGGATGGATTACTAGCAGGTATGGTTTCAAGAATTTGTGTGATTTTGACTCTACAATTTGGTTCTTGCCTTTGATGTAATCAAACTTGGAATTTATTTTTTTATTACCGTTCGCTCGCAGGAACCTTAAAAGTTCGTTTTTCATAGACTACTTTCGAGGCTCTTTCTATAGCGTTTCTTTATTAAACTTTATGCAATATATAGGACTAGGTAAATAGGTTCTTACAAAGACGGACTTAATACCAGTAACAATGGGTGGTAAAGGAAAAACCTGGCAAGTGCATTTTAATGCAGTTTATTGTCGTATGAACTGCAAAAAAAGAAACATGTAGTTTTATATAGTTGCTTTTAGTTTTGTTTTTTATAGTTTGTACTGGTCTGTACGAAGGTAGGTCCAATATACATTTCATGTAAAATATTAGTTTTCAGCTGCATCCGGTAAAATAAAAGATAACCCCAAAATGGTTGGAAAAAGGTTAAGTAGTCAGATTATATTAGATATTTACACTTACCGTATACGGTTGGCGACAAGCAGCTCGGCGATGTCGCGTCCTAGTCGCGAGTAGGCCGACTCGACGATCACCAGTACCTTGGCGTCGATGCGCAGTCGCGCGTCTGATCGGTGGTCTCGCGCCGCCTGCTGCTGCGACGCGAGCAACGAACATTGCGACAGCGGTCGCGGGACGCGGTCGCGCCACACCAGACTGGAAACAAGCTTAGATTATAACAATTGCTATGTGTGATGAGCACGATCATTTGTTTTGTGTCTGGGTGTAATTTATCTATAACTAGTTTTTGCTCGCGGCTTCGCTCCCGCTCTACCCTATTCCACTCTACTATACCTTACTCTACCCTATTCTAGCCTACTCTGCCCTACACTACCCTACTCTACCCTACACTACCCTAATTTTCATTTCTTTTTCGATATCGGTTCAACTGTTCTCGAGATTTGCGCTTAGCAACACATTTAGCGATTCATTTTTATATTATAGATATGTATGTATTTAGAAATATATAAGTACGTGTATCAGTTGTCTAATACTCTTAACACAAGCTCTGCTTAGCTTGAGATTGAGACTAGACGGCATTGTGTGATAGTTGTGGAATATTATATTTTATTACATCAATTTGAAACCTTTGGAGGTATTATAGATCCGTAAGTTTATAATAGATAGCGTGAGATTGTAAACTATTTTTCTCAATGATATATTGTACGCTATTGATTTAAATGGGATACACCTATTGTGTTCGAAATAATATGTACCTACACAATAACTTTATTAAGAACTTTAATAATGTACGAACGTTAAGAAGATTATGAAGATGTATAATGGTACAATCACTGAAAGAAATTCAATTACAGCCATTGATTTTTGGAGGTAAGCGGAACTGAGAGTAAAGTCCCACATACATTCGTTGGAAAGGGTGGATCCTATGGCCAGACGGGTGTTATGTCTGGTGGACAACTGCCCGATAGACGACTTCGGGCTGTTCTATATGTCCAATTCAGAGAACAATAATTGCGCAATGCAGGATTAGTTCTTATGTAATGCAATAGATGTCGCTACACATTTAACGAAGCATTATGTTTACAGGTTAATGAAAATAACCTAACACCCCCCACTCATTTGTTTTTTGAGCGTGGTGACCGATAAGAAAACAAATGAGTAAACAATCAATCAAAATTCAATTCAATGTGTGAAAGTGTAACTTCAATTAATATCAAAGAAAAAAAAAAGCAAAGGAAAAAAAATACTGCATAAATAAATTAAATAAATAATTATAATTGTATAAGTTGATAAAATGCTATGCAATAGGTTTACCGCGGCAGTCCCCGAGTGCCACACGTCTTTTTTTTACCTCCAAAAAAAAATTGACAATTCCCACGGATTTTGCACGACAATGAACTCGAATTTAATTTTCATGAAAACTTAACATAACTAAGAGTACAAACAGATATAGATGTATGTATAGATGTTAAACTACGCTATGACTTCTTTTAAGCAAGAAAAAACAAGAAAAGGTTTGGGTACGTGTTGCAAAATCAGGTTATCATCAAGGTGTGACATAACATCATTATTTAGTTTCACTCTACTGTTTCCGAGATAACGGGTCTGAAGTACCTATTATTATCTAAGCCGTGTAAACTATAAAAGCTATGTATTGTGTGCTCTACTCCCAGTGTATTGTGTTACCATATCGCTGCTATCCAAATAGAGGTAAATGGACTTCCCTTGTACTTTTTATTTATTTTATGATGATTCCCTATTTCTTTTCCTGATAGTGTATTTTTCTGTTCTTGACAAGTAAGAAATCCTTCTACACAAAAGCGTTACTCAAGTGTTATGGATATAATATAATATATTCCACAGCCATCACACAACGCCGTCTAGTCCCAAACTAGGCAGAGCTTGCGTTATGAGTACTAGACAACCGATAAACATACTTATATATTTCTAAATACATAGGTACATATTGTAGATAAATTATACCCGGATACAAAAAAAATGATCATGCTCATCGCACAAACATTTGTCCTGGGTGGGAATTGAACACCGACCATCAGCGTACAGCACACATCACACACATCAGCATCAGCGTGCAGTACAGGCCGTAGCTGTCAGAGTTACTAACCACTAGACCAACAGGCTAGTCATATCGATTTTTGAGTAAAGGAAAGGTGATAAATATTGATAAAAAAACTCCAATAATTTAGGCTATTCTCCCGCACCTGAGCGAGTCGGCAATTAAAATCCAAGTTACACCATTTGCCTACTAAATCACCTTCCAAACAAATTTTACAAGAAAATCAATCAAAGACTGCCAAACTTAAAGCTGCGTTCCAAGTAGAAGCCACATCAAAGCGCCATTAAGGTTTATCTCAATAGCGTAAAATAAATAAAGGCAGGAATTTGTGGAAATATTTTATCCGTTGGTCCTGTGAGCCGCGGCTGTCTTGTGGCCTCTTTGCTTTAATGAAAGCCACTCCTGAATCAAACCATAGGAAACTTTAGCGACGCTTACAAGACTTGCCCCATATTTGTCATCAAAATAATCAGGTTCTTGCCCTATATTTGTCATCAAAATTTTCAGGTTCTTGAATTTCCCAGTAGCGTCCAGCGCAAAACTCCTGTTTCTCCTGGTCCTGGTCTGTGTTTTTTTTTAAGAACTTAAGAACGGCTGGAACGGATTACTACTATTTTAGATTAGACTATTTTATTTTATTTTTTTTGTTTTGTTCACCAGCATAGGTACAGGAAAGGTTGTAGGGTAGAGTAAGGTAGATTAGGGCAGAATAGGGTTGAGTAGAAGAGAGAAGGGTATAGTATTTTAGGGTAGAGTAGTGTAGAGTAGGATGGAGTAGGGTAGGGTAGGGTAGAGTAGAATAGTCAGTTGATGGGAGCCAAGCCGCGGGCAAAAGCTAGTTCTACACTGATATTATAAAGAGGTAAAGTTTTTTTTTTCTTGTTTTGTTTGTAAGAGGTAATCTCTGAAAGTCCTGGCCCAATCACTAAAATTCTTTCACCGATAGAAAGCTACTTAGCAAAAACTAATTTAAACTTGATGAGGCCGGTGTTTCCTAGCTGATTACCTTGAGAAGAAATACCGAAACAAACTCAGAGGTCAAAGTTTCTTTTAAAGTCCATACAGTAAACATGTACTAGTCAAATCTTATGAGAACCATTCAGATTAGTGTCCGATATAGTCTTTTAAGGAAATAACTACACAGATTTGAATGATATGTTTTTTTATAGGTTCGCGCGTGACCGCTCTCTCACCTGATGGAAAGCGACGATGCGGTCGACAATGGAACGCGCTTACCTATTCACTCTTGACTTAAAGATTCCCGGGTTGTAGCCATCAGGAAACACAGAATCCGGCAAGGAACGCCACTCTTTAGCTGTGAATGTGTTCCCGAAACTTTTTGTGCGTGTTACATTAAAAGCAAGCAATTTAAAGCACTCAAGTATAATGCAGCTACAAGTGAATTTTCTGAGATTACCCCCTACACAAAAACTTAAAAAATTTACTTGTTTATAATATTAGTATTAGTATAGAAGTATAGAACACTGTAGGTAGTTAGTGCCAGGTTTATTGCAAGTAGCAATAAACATGGCACGAACTAGCAACAGCGTGCGAATATTTTGACGGTAAACTCGATAACGGCTTAATAGTAGGTAAATAAACGTTTATAAAACAATATTCCTTAACATCAGCGAGTCGGCGGCGCGTTAGCTCAGCAGCTTCCATTAATTAGCCAGAACACAAGTTTAGCTATAAATCCACGGAGTCGGCGAAACTTGCCGCCCTCTCGCCGCTCATCTCGCCGATGTAATTTTAAGCCGATAAAATAAAATATTATGGTCCTAGCTACACGCCATCTGCCCTAATTACATAAAATCACGTTATAAATTACTCTGAAATATTCGCCTCCTCGTCCTAATTTAGTTGCGAAAAGCTGCCAAACAAAGGGCGACGAGGACGCTCGGCACAAAGTTAAACGTATTTAATACTTCCGCGAAGCAATTTCCTTTACGTATTAAATGCCAATTTTATGCATAATGAATCCTCTGGTATTGAAATAAAAGATAAACATTGTAAAGTGAACGAGAGTTGGGTGTTTCTAGTCGCGTGTTTGTGTCACGTGAATTTGTTCTCGTGTGACCGGCAAAAGAGCCAGAAAATGTGACTTCTCTGTACGGTACGTGTACTCCCACAACATGAGATAAGAATAGGATGAGTTTATGCAAATACGTTTCCGTAAAATCTTGCGAGATATAAAACGAAAACGTCTCTTGTATGTCAAAGGGTTTTATAGAAGCGACCCTTTTAAAAATACAAGTAAGTATGTAGGTAAGTGGGGATTTTATGTGCACGAAAGTTGGAAAATTCTGATTTAATTTTACTGTCGTAATGAAAGCTACAGACGACGTCATCAACCGGATACCTCCTCTTCTAAGTTATTTTAATCTTCTTCTTAGGCTGAAGATAGCAAAACTAGCCGTTATTTTTCAAGTCAAAGTCCTTGCCTGGCCCAGTATTCGGCCATGGCAATACCACTGACATTGTCATTAGACCCCTACGTGAACAGGTAACAGGACACGTGACGCTGGATGGAAAGTGGGACCCATGTTTCACCTCTGCGGAGAGACGCCGCACAATCGTCCGAGAACCCCTGCTTGTGGAGATTGTCTTTGCTACGCTAAACCTGGGTGCGGAGTCTGTTTAGAGTATTTTAGGTTGGCCCTGGCAACTCGTGTCCAGGCTTTCCGACGGTTCGATAAAATCAAAAATCATCAGGAGGCCAAAGATCGAAACTCTCCGCAGTGATGTTACTCGTACCATGAGCTGGACTCACGCTTGCAACAAAGCTTTTGCGACTTTTAAGCCTCTAGGGGCACCGATCTATTTTAATGAGCGAGCTGTACCCAATTGATCCAGTTGTCTGTACTATGGAAACAATAAAAAGACAACACAAACCCCACATAATCCCAATAAATAACAGTGTGACATAACGACGAGCTGTCCGAATGCGATAATTTCATATTATTAATTCGTATCAGCTACGTGTTTGCTCCCGATAGGAAGTAAATTGGATTTTATGCGAATGACGCATATTTTCAACTAGATTAATTAATTAAATTCGGGCGCGTTTCGCTTACATTTTAATGAACATAATGTTATAATGGGAAACGTTCAGCAATCGATTGGATAAACCGTGTGAACCGATTAACTAACACCTATAGCTGAAAACTCAAATGCAATGCCGCTGTAAAGAATCCTCGAGACAATAAATCATAGGTTTCAGTATTATAGCGTGCTTCGAGTGATTTATACATACGTACACAATACACACAGACAATCCACTTTTGCTTTCATGTTTACGTTGTTCATTAATGATGGTATAGTGATGCGCTTCAGTAAAGACGAATGTGAAACGTGAGAGCAGGTTATTGACTTACCTAGTGAGAGGTACTGTGACGTAATACGTATAGAAGAATATGGTGAGGACGGATAGCAGCATGACGCCGGCGACACACTTCCTCACGTTCACGTGGCTGGCCATCCAGAAGCAGCACCTCGACGCTGACGTTTTGTGCGGGTGAGCGAACTCCGCCCCGCCGCACTCCAGCAGCGGCGCGCGCGCACCTCGACCTTCGCCCGCCATCCTTAACATCTATACACCACTATATTTACACACAAAAGTAACACTTAGGCCTCTAAGGATTTCACTATACAATGTTTCTATCTGGGAACCCTAACGGCTGCGTTTGTCCTTGGTGGTGACGTTTTCTGTCGCCACTTGCCGTGTTTCCACATTTCATAGTGCCGCGTTGGAGTATGGGATTGCGCGTGCGCAGAGAGGCTGGATGCGCGTACGCCGCGATTGACGGCCATCTCGAGCCGACAAACGCGTCCGTTCCCGGTTTAAAATGGCCGCCGACGCATTATGGCGGGTTGTGCTCATCACGCCGATGTCGTGCGCTCCTTGGGATTGAGCTCACGGCCTCCGTCTCCAGGACAGGTCAGGCTCTGCTACGCTTCGGCTCATCGGTGATATCTGAAACAATAAAAACCGAGTATTAATCATGTGCATCAATAACTGGACTGTAATTGCTCGTTGTAAATATGCAGTCACAAAAGCACAATTTACAAATAAAAAGTAATATTGCTTACAGAGCAAGCATTTAAGTAGAATAATAACTAAGACACATTTAATGAATGACAACATAATTAATTAAATCGTATGTTGAAATCAGATTCAACCTTCACAAACATTTTAGTTTGTGGTTTCTATTACCCAGAACTCGTTAAATATCAGAATGGCGAGACAAGAATATAAAACAGTCCCACTATAAACGGCGCTATCATTTATCCATGAAAACTGCCATTAATTACAAACGGACTAGTCGTAAATTTTAATTATAATAGAACAAGTGCTTGATTATAACTTTCCTTGCGGCAATAAGTTATTCTGGGAAGGTTTTATTGCTGCTAAAGACAGGAGCCGCAGGTTAAGCCTAGGTTATCATTTTCAAGGATATTATTCCGACACTTACTAATTAATATCTCGAGGTCCTAATTGTAAGTAATATGAGTGAATGTCGAGTACTTTAAACTTCTGTACTTATACAAGGTTAAGTCCTGACTCACTTATTGACTCACTTAGGGCGTTGGTGAGTCAGTCAGCAACGCCCAGCCCAAACCCTTAGACCTAGATAGCTGAAATTTGCCTTTTATGATGTATACAAACAACAAGCAAGGATTTTTCAAAATTCACCCCCTAACGGGATGAAACAAGGCGAAGCCACTAGCAGAAGCTAGTCAAAAATATTTTCCCAATCTGAACCAAAAGGACCAAATCTCGAAATACGCAGACAAAAGCTCCACAAAAATAAATACTTTATCAATTAGCAATATTTCGATTTATCTTTGAATCTCCGTGTTTATTCAACCGTGAATACTTTGCTTGGACCGGCCGCTCCTATAAATCCCCCTTCGTATTATTTGAATGTAGGCTTACATTGAAACATTTCTTTGCAGCCCGAAACAAATCTATTCAACCGTGAAATTGGACGAACAATCCTCAAAATTCAGAATTAAATTAGATCAAAAAGTTAAGTAATCAACATTAAATCAGTTTTATACAATAATTAAATGATCGACGAACGAGGTTTGTGGAGTAACGCGTTTTCTTAAATTGTTTATTGGAACAAGTAATGATATTTACAAAGTAACTTCGCACCCTATACCAATGAGGAGTGGCAGGCGGTCGCCGACTTCTGCGAAGCAGTAATGCTCGCTAAGGAGGAGGCCGACCGCATCAGGCAACGGCGCTCTCGCCGCCGCCGGGATTCCGATCCCGATTTCCAGCCACCGTAGGCGCGGGCTTGCGGACAGTGAGCAATGGGTAGCTCGCTGTCCGCCCGTCCGGTAACTGTCCGGACCAAGCCCAAGTCGTCGACGGCGCGCGCCTCAAGGAGTTGTCAGCAACAGCATGGGCCCAGCCGGGTCGAAGCCTACCGGGGCCAGGGTTATCCGAAAGGGCGCTCGAGCCCCGGTATGAAGGCTTGAAGGAACGGGATGGGTTTTTTAGTCAGTAAGAGTCTGACACTATCTCCCGCTCCGCCCAAGAGCGGGGGTTGTCATAAGATGATTTTTCCCATCGAAAAAAAAAAAAAAAAAAAACCCTATACCAATAGATGAAAAGTTTGTATCATGTATGCGTGAGAATTTATATTTGTTACTGCTTTACGCTGATAAAAGACTGCACAGATTTGAATGGAACGAGTCTAAACCTGGCAGTCCCTTAAAAGATATTTTACTTGTTTTCTCAATAATATGCCATGTAGTCTCTCTACCATGCTTGGTTGATTGGTAGCGAATGCGAAGTTACAATAAATATATATTATACATTTTCTAATTTCACGCCGTTAGAAGTACACTAGCTACTACCGGCGCGAAATAATAAAAAAATACCATACCTAAATATTGTGCAGTTACCTATAGCATATACACACACATGCACCTCATACGTTTAAAGAAAACTTATCAATAGCCCTTCACTATCTCAGAAGTTTCACTTATCTTCTCAAAGTTCGATACCTCTAGGGAACACCAGAAAAGGATGTTAGAAAACGCGTTCGCGTTTATTTATAGATAACGCAAAGGAATGGTACGGGCAAAGCCAGTTTATCGAACTCCAGCGACCTTGATTACACGAAAAAACTAACACTTTCATATTTTACTTGGGTGTCTGTTGATAAGAAAAAGATTTTTATATGTCAGTCTTTGTGTTCAGTAAACGAACGAACCGTAATGGAGGGTCCGGGCTTATGTGAATATTTTGCGATACCTATTGTCCGAACACATACTTTAGCTGTAATGAAATTTCATGTACGCGCTCGTTCTAGTGTTTGCGAATTTTTTGTTTTGTTTGACTAAATTGTCTACGTAATTTTACAGACAAACAGCGTAGGTAGTCTATTTGGTAAGTAAAAGGGAGGTTTCGGGGCGGTCGCAGTGAGCGTCGGTGGAGCAGAGACGCGTACGGAATCCGTGATTGTGCGACCCTTTGAATATTAACTAGCAGATGACCCGCTCGTAACCGGGCCACGAATCTACCAGGCCACTCGAAAGGTTAATTCAAACTGCTCACTGTCGGGACGTGCTTTACTTCTTCGCTCCGATAAAATCGCAAGGTCTGATGTAAATTTAAAAAAAACAACCAGTTTTAAATTGAGGCACGGAACATGTGTACAATACGATACTTCATTTGCTTCAAACAGCAGTTCTTTTTGTATTAGCCAATCTAAGTAAATAACTTAGTAACTTTAAATCGAACGTAAATTAAATTATCCCAAAGTATTTCACGATGAAGCCAGACCCAAGTTTAAATCGAAATTAAGGTCTTTTCCAGTTGCAAGAGATCCAACCCTTGTAAAACGTTATTTTTATGCGCAAACGAGAAGCTGTTTTAAAACAAAATTATTTACAAACAAGAATGATTGCAGTGAAATGAGTAGAAGGCGAAGAAAAAGTAGGGTTGTTAATTAAAGGGAACGTCCGTCTAGAGCGAAGGAACGGCTCTGACGATAAACTTCGCGTAACGATAAGTACAAAAGTAACATCAAGTAGGATTACAGCCTTACAGGTTAAGTCTTCCAAAATAACAGTAATATCCCAGTTTCAATAAGAGTACGTAACATGTAATAAAACTCCTGAAGAGCCTTCAAAGTTCCATACATCTAATAACAATATCTGGTTACGAGGTTTATGAAATGTTATCAAAACTTTTTGCTGCTACTGCAATAAAATAGAGCCACCCTAATCCACAGGACTACTTACAACAAATGTATTTGTATGTGAAACATCAGATTTACAAGTCCGTGTATACAAACACCACATTTAACACTCACGATATTCGGTTCGATATAAATAAAGTGGTGTTATCTAAACAACACGTACATTTATATCACTAGATAGATAGATAGAAGTAAAATAGTGATGCATTAATCTCATTAAGGGAATGACCGTAAACGATCTGGACGGGTTACAGTAGTACGGGTAACGGGCGAAAACAATTATTAGTTAACCCTTGGCCCTTTCACGAAAGATAGCGGGCCGAATTACCTATTAATGATTAGGGTTAGCCGGACTTTGTGTGAGATGACTGGCATAATACGCGCTTTATACACACGCCGTGAACTTATTTGTGAAAAGAAAGGTAAGTAAGTAACGTTTATAATAAAAATCAACAAAACGCCAGATTATAAGCTCAGCTTTAATAAAGCCTCCTAAAGAAAGATCGTTTTATCAAAGGAGATAAATCTTTTTCACGCATAACATGAACAACAAAAGAAGAAGTGTAATTTTCACGACAAAAAAATAAACGTATGTAGTGTTAGCGCCTTTATATCGGATCAAAAGACAATGGCCTCGCTCCAGAGATGAAGGGACGAAGTTATTATAACTTTGCTCATTCACCACACCTCGTCGTCACGGGCCCGTTCAGAAAACCCGCATAATAATGCTACCATGAAACTCGTATAACACGGAGATCAAACTTCTAAAATATCGAACTGTGTGAATCAGACGATACGCTGAAAATGACAGGGGTCTTTCGGATACCATTAAATATTTTCTCAAAATGGACATCGGGGTATTACTTTCATCCTTGTGGCCTAAGGGGAACGACATGGCTATTATATAAAAACATCGTGTCATAGCTGCTGTAAAATTGAAATATTTATCGCAAGTATAAATCAAACTCTATACGAAAATATCGACACTGAATATGTTAGGTTATCGAAACTAGAATAACTTCTTTTTTGTAATGTGTTTATGAAAATCAAATAGAAATACTTCTATGACGCGTTAGTGAGGAAATATACACGTGGATCACCTACATTTAAATCGAGCTTTGTTTTTTATAGATAAAAGCGGTATAGGAAAGCATGCAAGGCGTTGGAATATCGCAGAACCGTCGCCATTAGGCTACGGAGGCGAAACCCACAATTCGCCCGCATATTTGGTCAAGATTAATTGCCCTTAACATCATCTGTCAACCCGAGGGACATTCCGTGGACATTTTGTTTGCTGTACAAATAGCTCAACATATTCGTCTTGTAGCAGCACGTTATTAATTGTACTGCGTCTGGCTTTTAATACCCACATATTATGGGGTATTAATACCTACGCAACTTCCGTTCAAACAAAATACTTCGTCCTACAAAAGAGAAAATTTATTTTGAAATCATAAGCCAAAGTGAAAACACCGGAGTAGACATTACTGGGACGAAAATAAAATATACCATCATTGCGGTTTCTACTGCAGGTAATATTGAATTCGTTTTAGCAGAGAACGTAGTAGAGGGTACGGCTGAAGGAAAACAGATTGTGCCGTTCCATAAATTTATTTGTTGAATCTCTTACCTGGTTGTTTCATTTGCTAAATGCAAGTTGCAGGGCGAACAACAATCGAGCGCTAATTGTGATTCCACTAATTTGCATTGGCGCGGCGACTTGCCCGTGCTAGCCCGCCGCGCCCGCCCAACTTCTCCACAGCAAACACGTTCACACCGTACACTACGACTATTTATACAGGAACCTACCAAATCTGATTAAAATTAAGGTTTCATATCGCAACCAGTCTTCATTTAAATCTACTCTCATTTTATACGTTGTTTGCGTTTTAATTACCCACATTGATCAGACCGCCTCAAGCTCCGCTCAAACTATACTTAATGGATTATCAAGTTCGCCTTTGTTTTCATATTAAAATCTTTTGATTAAGCAATTATTAGAGAGCTTATTGTTTCTGAACAGCTCGCTTGAGGTTTCTGAAAGTAAGTAATATCAGCTACGAGTAAAATAAACTTGGCAACGGTTTTCAATTACAATAAAGAAAGCTTTTAAGCTGTTCATTCGCAAAAACCGTAATTTGATTGCACGAAACACTATACATTACCTAATAGCTCAAGTGCTATTTAATTGGTCAAAGGCAATCAGAGGCACCATTGCGTTATTGAATCCAAGTACAGGCAACTACAATTACCCATTCTAGTTTGCAAGGTAATGCAAGTTGCAAACAGGTATCTCCAATTAATGGAACATTGGCGCATTAAATTCTTGTTATTGCCGAGTGTTCTCATGCATAATTAGTGGATTCACTTTACAGAAGTGGAAACGCATTCTCGCGGTGCAGCTGTTTTAAAATGTCTGCCTGTGACGTTTTTAATGTAAATAGCATTGCTTGCATTAAATTATGCAAGTGGCACTGGCTTTACACGATTACAGTAAATTTATGCAAGACATTATCCGAGGACAGCGGCGTCGCATAACAACGCCTTCAGTGTCCGAGCGCACGGCTCCCCGTCGGCACAGGCGCGCGGCGTCGCCTCCTTTATGAAAACCCTCACTATGATATATGGCTGTGTGCCGACACGTTATTGCCTCCCTCGACGTCTTTTGTATGCAAAAGTCACAATTTTTTTTTATCAGCCGCTGCAGATATCGGCTTATGTTTCGGCAATCAATTAATTCGCTGGTAGGTATAGTAAAGCGACGTTATACCCGCTAATGACGACGGGCGGGGTGAGCGCGGGACGTGGACGCGTGATAATCTCCCGACCATTAGGCCCGACCACTCGCTCGCAAATCGTCCGCATATTTTGCCCAAGATTAATTGTTCTCGAATATCATCTATCACGGTGAGCTCTCTCGTGACCGTCGCCGGCAGTGCGTACGACGTTTTATTTAAGGCACAATAGGCCCCTAGAGCACCGCAGTTGAGGTAATTAAATTTTTGTTAGAATAAAGATACCGCCACGTAAAAATACGTCAAGTATTTTGGTAGAAGGAGAAACGATTCGCTCGGAGCCATTGTGCTTTATGAAGGTGAAACGAGGGGTGGTAATTAGCCAAATGACTATTTAATTTTTATGGAGGATTTAGAAAATTATTGGATTATACATAGGCGGGGAAATGAATTTCTAATGAAATTTTCAAGAAGACACTTAAGTGCGACGGCTAAAGCGCCATTAGGTATGTAGTTAAAACTTTTTAAGGCAATTTATATTGTATTTTTTAAATGTAATCTCTAAATTCTGTACTGACTTTATTCAAATGCTCATTTACATATTATAAATACTAATTTGGACGAAATAAGGCCGATTACAGACTCTCACGAAAGATAAATCCGTAGTTAAAAATACCCATCGTCGAGTTTATTTCGTAACGGACAAGAACAAATTGAGTCAATCTTTTTTTGCCAGAGACGAAAAACCGAAACGTTTCGCATTTCACCATTTTCAACGTGTAAAGTTCGAATATCAATCAAGCCGACCTTTTTTCAATAAAGCTACCACAGGGATCCTTTCTGAACCAATTTTTCGAGTAATTTCGCTCTTAGATACAGTGTCCATTGGCTTTCACTGGCATTGAGTTTGTTTTATAACAAAACAATTTGTTGATGAAAGTTTTTTTTTGTGTAGCATCTCTTGCAAACTAGGTAGCTACATATCTACTGATACGAACATAAATACTTACCAACCTTTATACATACATATATTATGTATACGTAAAATTGTAATGTGATGTGTGAATTTTCTGTAAATAACGATAGATCGTAAAAAAACCGGTCAAGTGCGAGCTGAACTTGCGCATCGAGGGTTCCGTACAAACTTACTTATGTATGAGTCCAAGATTTTCCCGTATTTGCGGATTACGCTGTAAATGTCCCCTGAAACCAGTAACCTAAACGTACGTTTAAATTATTTTATGATGTAACTATAAAACGGTTTTCGTTTTTATTTTTCTTTATTTGCTGCACATAGCATTGCTTCATGCCAAATATCATGATTCTAGGTCCAAGGGAAATGCACTAAAGGCTTTGACCCCATTGCGAGCACCATAAGCAAAATATGCGCCATAAGCAAAATATGAAAACGTTGACTTTTTCGTTGAAGTTTGATTTTGACACTGCTCTAAAGGGTAGCAGACTTGAGAATTTTATATTGATTTCAGTTTGATACCTCTTTTAGTTTCTGAAATAAAAAGGGTCTTAACAGATGGACAGCAAAGTGATCCTATAAAGGTTCCGGAACCCTAAAAAGGACAGATTTCAAACATACTATGTTCGAATGATAAAATTTCTATCTACAATAATACAATAAAGAAGTAAAGTTTGTTTTTTTTTTGCATAGAGGAGGTAATCTCTGGAAGTTCTGGTCCGATTGCTAAAATTTTTCCACTATTAGAAAGCTGCTTTATTCCTGAGTGACATAGGCCATATTTTATGTACGCGCGGACGAAGTCGCGGGCAAAAGCTAATAAATAATATACGAGCAAAATATGTATAGCTCTTGAAATTGTGCATGTGACTGTAGATACATATTAGCGGTCCATCATCGCTTCACAAGGATGCAACCTTCTGATAAGGTGTCTTGTCAAAACATCGACATTTCTGTGTAACTATCATCATCTTCCTACCTTTTTCCCATGTTATTAAGGCATTGCGCAAATTTAGACCCTTTTAGTTTTCAGTTACCGACACCAAACACTTTTTGATCGTCATGAGTATGACTGTACACAAAAAATGTTTACGTATGCGCAGGGAGTGGATTTCATACTAGTTCTATAGAAATTATTTTTTTTTTATTATTGTTGATGGGCTTGCGTTTGACCACCATCTCATCTGATGGCAAGCGATGATGTGGTCGACGATGGAGCACGCTTGCCTAGAAATAACCTATTTACTCTTGACTTAAAGAAATATTCATTGGTAGATTGTATCTGACACGAGACACACGTTAGCGCTCTGCCTTAGGGTCGGCCTCACCATACTTTTTTTAGGGTTCCGTAGTCAACTAGGAACCCTTATAGTTTCGCCATGTCTGTCTGTCCGTCTGTCCGTCCTCGCTTAACCTTTCGAATGTCTTAAGTTACACAGTCTGACATAAGGTAATTGTCTTTCTATTGTGTCTCTAATTACGACATTCAAAGAGTTAATCTCTGTGACCGTTAGCACTAGAAAGCTGAAATTTGGTACCAATATGTATATCAGTCACGCCGACAAAGTGGTAAAATAAAAATTTGAAAAAAATGTTTTATTAGGGTAGCCCCTCTATATGTAAAGTGGGAAGTGATTTTTTTTTTAATTTCAACCCTAACGTGTGATATATTGTTGGATAGGTATTTAAAAATGAATAGGGGTTTACTAAAATCATTTTTTGATAATGTCAATAATTTCGGAAATATCGCTCCAAAAGTAAAAAACAATGTGTGTCCCCCTCTAACTTTTGAACCATAAGTTTAGAAAATATGAAAAAAATCTGAAAAGTAGAACTTTATAAGGACTTTCTAGGAAAATAATTTTGAACTTGATGGACAGAACAGTTTTTGTACAAAAAAGACAAAAGTGTTCTACAAATTAATTTCTGGACTAAGTTTGTAGTATAATCGTATATGCATTTTTTTAAACTCATAAGTGGGTACACTTATTGTGACGGACGGGAAACTACGGAACCCTAGACTGAGCGTGGCCCGACACGCTCTTGGCCAGTTTTTTACATTCTGTCCTGTCAACTGTCACGCTATCACCGACTTCTTTTTCTTTCAAATCACTCATCAGAGTAGGTATACATCCTACTCTTAACTCTTTTAGTATCTACATGCGTTCTCATCGTCCTGTTTTCACGACCAGACCAAGACAAACGATGGCCGTTCAACTTTTCAGCCACTGGCACCATTTCCATGCTTCCCCTTATATACTCATTTCTCACTTCACTCCACACATCAATTTCAACATTCTCATCTCCCCTACATGCAATGTTTTTGCATAAGTTTTTTTCACAGGCCCACGTTATGATCCATAGAGTATAACAGGCTTTAACACGGACTTTTAGACTTAATTCGTAACCGAGTTAAGAGCCGGTTGTAGTCACTGAGTATTTTGTATGAACACCGCCTAGGCCTATGTCGATTTCGCGGCCCCGCGGCCCCGTAACATCGGTTTTATTAAAAAAAAAATACAATAACTATTCAAAATAATCTCTTTCATATTTATGGACTTAAATAAAATAGTGATAATCGAATTAAAAATGTATACCGTTGCTTAAAAGACATTGTTTTATACCTAAGTACTATTAATTACAGATTACCAGCCGATACTCGGCGTGTGCTATTTATTATACTAAATAAAATATTTTTGGTTAAGTATTTTTAACCGACTTCGAAAAGTAGGAGGTTCTAAGTTCGGTTGAATGTATTTTTTTTTTTATGTAAATTTGTTGTTAGGTACATACGACACAAAAAAAAATTGTATTTCGTAAAAATCTTCGAGACTCCATTCGGGAATTGTAGTTTGCACGGAACCCTCAGTGCCCGAGTCCGACTCGCACTTGCCCAGTTTTTTTATATTGAAGTCGGTTGTACTTTTTTTGTATAAAGTATTTTATTTAAGCTAGTGTTTTACACTTTTTAGTTATTGTAAAATAAAAATAAAACCGACTTCAATGTAAAAAAAAACACTGAAAAGTACAAAGTAACTTTTATTTCGGAAGTCGATCTTAAATAACGAAGAGACAAAACTATTATAGAAACACCGACTTCCGAAATTAAAGTTATTTTGTACTTTTTAATATTTTTTTAACACGCTTATATTAGCTTCACCTGTATGTTTGTAACCAACGCCTTTGAGCTCGATTTTGACCTACTTTGGGCGATCAGATTTTCTTCAAACTTTGCACACCCATCAAAGACTGATGACAATACAATAATCCGTTTTTTTAGTGAAAAATAAAAATATAGTTAAAAAAGAAACTAAAAACACGCTTTTATAGCATAGGTTTCAAACTAAAAAGTGTAAAATAATTTTCAATATAGGTAGAAAATAATAATAATGAATGAAAAATATTCATATCATTGTGAAAAAAGCGTGGGGCGCTTTGTGCCATATTTTTCGTAAATCGGGCTTTTTTAACTATATTTTTTTACATTGAAGTCGGTTGTACGTTTTTTGTTAAAAGTTTTTTATTTAAGCCAGTGTTTTAATACCCTAAAACCATCTTCGCTCACGGTTTGGGCACATCGGTTGCCTGGTTTCAAAATGTACAACGGAGATAGATAGAAACATTTTTTGTGTATGAAGTTAGAGTCCCTACAATACTTAGAATTAGCATCACCAAGCTCGAGCTCGTTTAAGACATGCTTATAGCATAGAATAGCATAGTCGGCCTTATAATGTTCCCACTGTTGGGACTCAAGCCTCCCCTCTAGGAGAGGGAATGGGCCGTAATCCACCGCGCGGGCCCAATGCAGGTTGGTGGACGACACATGTCTTCGATTTTTTGGTTCTACAACATGCCGGTTTCCTTACGATGTTTTTCTTCACCGTTTTGAGAGCAGTGGTGATAATATAAATTACACAAAATAATGCGCCTGGCTGGGTTTGAACCCGCGACTCGTAATTCGGGGCCGTTACCACTTGGCCACCACTGCTCCCATGCTTATTGGAATAATATTACATTTGTAAGTGGGTATTACGCGCCTAAAATCATACTGGGGCCATGGCTTAAGTGAAAATAAAACCCCCGGGGCCTTGGAACGCAAGGCAAAGTGAGAACAAACGAGTCGGTTATAGGTAAGTAAAAGTCTGACATCGCTCTACCCAAGAGCGGGAGAAGTCATAGGATGATTTCCCACCTTAAGAAAACGCGCCTAAAATCAAAAACGAAATAATGTATGAAAATACCAAGGATAATAAGTTGGCGTGGATACTTTAGTTACGCCAAAAATGGAAATACAAATTGGTTTTCAAACTTAGTTCATATCAACATGGTAAGAGGAAGTTTAAACAAAAGTTAAGAAGTTATCTTTTCCCAATCTTTGCTGTTCGGTGTCACTGACTCGACTGTTTACACCTGTTAGATAGGGAGATAGACAAAGTGCCATTAACTTTATTTAAATTTTCGTACTTTATCTCGATTTATACTCAATATCGATTACTTAACAAGACAAAAATAGATTAAGCAAACTGTGTCGCAAAAACTTCTATGCAAGCAAATGTACATGAACAATTACACTCGTACAACATCCAATTTATTCCTTAAAAGTTCTGCAGCCATATTTACGGTTCAAAGGACCGTAAAGCCGCGAAAGGAGTTGATTAAAGAGCACCAACTGAGAGCGCGAGGCGACAATGAATATTCAGTGCATAAGCATAATACGGCCGCAATCTTAGAGCGCTCTCTCGACTGCATCGCTGCCCATTTCTCATCTTAAACGATAAGAGCAACGCCCCAACTATCTACTATACAGCCTTTTTTCCATAACTTTTTCCTCCTAAGAACCAAAAGGACTCGCTCGAATCTAATCCGCTAAATGACATCGATCTCGCACAAATTGCGGCCCGAAATAGCTCCCGACGTAATAATATCATCAAACACGACAGACATGAATGAGATCCATCACCATTCCTAAGAATACCGATATGGAAACTTTGTACGCGTAAGGGATACAACGTAGTTTTTTGTGGCCAAGTTTTACGATGCCAATATTTGCGGCCCAAAGATCTGCCTGTAAGTAACAGTATAATGCATGGCCCAGAAAATGCTGACATCATATTACGTGAACAGAATCTACATGTAGATAGTAAAACATCGTTTGATCGACGGATCCTCTGCTTAAATAAACAAACACACCAACTCTATTTAATGTTTACTCAACTCTCAAAATGCGAACACATTTTGTGTGTCACGAGCACCAGTTTAATGAGGATAGTTTGACCAGTATTTTATCTCTAAACAACATCGTTAGGGAGTAATAAGCTCGTGTGAAGACCTAACAGGGCTGACATAAATACCAATTAAAACCTTTGAACTCTCCCACCGTATACAGCGGTTTATTTGTCCATTGTAGCTTCATATTATGATTTATTTGAAACATAATCATTCTGTCACGAACGGTTGGATTTGATAAAATAATATATAAAACCTGTCGACGTGGTGACTCAACGTTAGAGGCAATATGGAAAATCACAAACTAATGTGCGATGAAATCATAAAACGGTCGCGTGCGTACTACAATGTTCACTACCCGCCTGCCACAGAATTCAAGGGCAAAAGTGATTTATAGGTGACAGACATTTATACTAAACTGTTTGTGTAAAATAAGTGAAGCCAAAAATAAAATATAAACATGACATAAAGATTTAAAAATTATCTTACCCCTTGGTCGGTTGATTACATTCGCAGACAGAATAAAGCGATATTTACACACTTAATATTATTTATAATCGTTAAATACGAGTATTTAAAAGTTCTAAGTAAAGGTAACAGCGATATCTGTCTATAAACACATCAAAATTTTACATAACAAAGAGGAAGCAACACTTATTGTCACACATTTCGTACGCGAATAGTGAGTGAGATCGCGGCGCGCGCCACACGTCCGACCTCGGTTGTGTCTGGGGGCATACTGACTCGGCTCGCGTCTGAATTTTATTGGTGATACCGGAGGCAACCGGCGATATCAAAGCGGGCGGTCGGCCTGTAGGGCGGGCGCGGCTACGAGACCTCTACGCTACGAGCTACGCGGCCTACGGAGCTACGCTAAAAAATGTTAAAGAAAATAAGGAGGAAGATTGTATCATTGAATGCGAGTTTTAGATGAAACAATCTTCTTATGGAATTGAGATACTCTCTTATGTTAACGGTATGAATAAAACCGGAAGAAAGGAGCAATATAAGGAAAACAAATTCAGGCATGGTTTAAATAAAACGGCAAATTAACTCAGTAACCTCGTTTTTCGCCAGCTAAAAGTATTATGTAAACACGGGTCTCGAAAAATTATTCACAGTGAAAAAAATTAGGCGAGCTCCGACCGCGACAGTCCATCTATCCGCCGCCGCCGACGTACGCTCGCGCCCGCGATACAAAGGCACGCTCCTCCCCGATTAATACTAAGCACGCCAATAAATATTGATACTAGCTTCTTTGTCTTGCACGGAAGATTCGTTCCCTTTTATTAATGGGACACTCACGTTTGCCTGACAAATCGCGTACCTCAGATACGTTTTGGATTTCACGTTATTTTGCTTTTGGCGTTGCTTTATTGCATCGATACATCCATATTATTACGGTAATGTTATTTTGATGTTTTCGTAATGATCTTTTTATTTATTTAAACTTCATGTACAATAGTGGTACATAGGCGGACTTAATGCCACAAGGCATTCTCCACTCACACTCACTCACTCACTTTCTATTTTTTTTATCCACTTTAGTGAGGATTAGATTTAAGTGCCTAGTCAAGGAGTAGGTTAGTAAATATTTAAGGAAAATTTTTGCTATACTTTGTGGTATATTTAAATTTCTAGGCACTATATCACTGAATGATGCCAGATGGTAATCCTCTCCTTAAATAAGGCTTTTGTGAAAGGTACCTACAATATTACTGTACCTAATTCACAATCACAAATACTTGACACGCCGAATTTTGATCAATTGTATTTACTTGGTAGTTGGAAAATATTATAAACACGTGTCAAACCTTTGTCCTTCATTCGTCTTTCGGACGACCTGTACCGACTTCCAAATATCTCGTTTGAGTACAAAATGCCCAAACTATTCCATGTATTTATTTATAGAGTGTATTGAATTTAGTATTCATATTTGTTATTGGGTTGTGGTTTCAAACAAGGCTGGGTTCCATCTCAGTTCAGGGCCATAACGTCCTAAAATCATCATGAGCGATGTGAGAAAGGAATATTGCTATATGGCCTGTATTGGGCTGCAGAAGGATTCGATTTTTTTTATTATTATTCCTTTATTATTCATTTCAACATATTAATTACATTTTTAAATACTCCTTAAAAAATTATAAAAAAAAAACATATAAAAATATAAAAAATAGTGTCCCACCGGTATCGGGAATAGGGTCCAAGCTACCGGCGGTCAGGGCTCCAGAGAAAGGAACCTCCTGACTATACGAGCCGTGTCCAGAAGTACCGCTTTCTGAATCAAGCCCTTATTATTATTATTATTTCCATTTATTCATAAACATTCATATAAATTATATTTTTAAATGTTTCAATATAAAAAAAAAACATTTAAAAATATAAAAAATAGTAGCCCACCGGCATCGGGAACAGGGTCCAAGCTGCCGGCGGTCAGGGCTCCTGAGAGAGGAACCTCCGGACAATACGCGCCGTGTCTAGGAGTACTGCCTTCTGGATCAAGCCCTTGATCCAACTGCCTAACGAGAGCCTCCGCAGATGTTGATCGAGGCTCTTGGCTATTAAGCCATTGGCCGTCACGACTATCGGCACAATGATTGCTCTATCCACTTCCCACATGTCGACAACCTCGCGAGCCAAGTCAAGATATTTAGTTTGTTTATCTTTCTCAGCTTTCACGAGGTTCTCGTCATGAGGGACCGCTATATCAACAATCATTGTGCGACGCTCTAGTCGATCTATCACCACTATGTCAGGCTTATTGGCAACAATAGTCCTGTCAGTGATGATAGATCGGTCCCAATACAATGTGACGCTGCCATTCTCGAGAACTGGGTCGGGCACATACCTATAGTACGGTACTTCTGATTCAACAAGATTGTATTTAAGAGCAAGTTGCTGATGGATTATCCTGGCTACAAGGTTGTGTCTGTGCAAATAGTCTCCGTTAGCTAAATGAGAACACCCAGAAATAATGTGTCGGATTGATTCCCCAGGCCGGTGGCATGCCCGACAGATGTCAACCGTACCGTCCTTCACAATATATTTCCGGTAGTTGTTCGTCATCATAACTTCGTCCATAATTGCAAAGACAAAACCTTCGGTTTCTCCAAAGAGATCACCAAAGCGTAGCCAGGAGACGGACGCTAATAGATCTACATCGGGCCCATGTAAGGCCCGGTAAAAGCGCCCGTGAAGCTCCTTGCCCTTCCATACTTCCTTGCGTTCATTAGTATCCATTACTATAGGTTTGCGCCAGTTCTCGTTGGCCAAGGAGAGCGGGGTGAGGCCTTTGTCCACCGCCACTACATCTCGGTGCATCCCCACGTCGGTTTCCAGGAAGTATTCCCTGAGACTGCATACCTCACGGTTGTGCAGGGTCTTGGCATTTAAGAAGCCACGACCCCCACACTTCCGCGGGATATACAGCCTCATCACCGATGATCGTGGGTGATGCATCCGATTTGCGGTAAGCAGAGTGCGGACCCTCCTATCCATGGCGTCGAGTTCCGTCTGAGTCCATTTGAGTATGCCGAAAGAGTACATCAAAACCGGCATGACCCAACAGTTGAAGGCGCGCACCTTGTTCCCGCCCGATAAAAGACTTTTCAGTACTTTATTCAGGCGGCCAAAGAAACGCTCCCTCAACGATTGTTTCACGTCAGCAGCATTGATGCCCAACGCTTCCGACATACCCAAATACTTGTAAGTTTCGGTTGAGCTGAGGGATCTAAGGTGTATGGAATCCGAGAGTTGGGTTCCCACGGATTATTATTATTATTATTTATAGGCTCGCGTTTAACCACCATCTCACCTTTTTTTCCGTTGGGAAAAATCATCCTATGACAACCCCCGCTCTTGGGCGGAGCGGGAGATAGTGTCAGACTCTTACTGTCTAAAAAACCCATCCCGTTCCTTCAAGCCTTTATACCGGGGCTCGAGCGCCCTTTCGGATAGCCCTGGCCCCAGTAGGCTTCGACCCGGCTGGGCCCCTGCCGTTGCTGACAACGCCGTCGACGACTTGGGCTTGGTCCGGACAGTTATCGGACGGCCGGACAGCGAGCTACCCATTGCTCACTGTCCGCAAGCCCGCGCCTACGGTGGCCGGAAATCGGGATCAGTATCCCGGCGCCGGCGATAACGCCGTTGCCTGATGCGTTCGGCATCCTCCTTTGCGAGCATTACTGCTTCGCAGAAGTCGGCGACCGCCTGCCACTACCCCTCGCTCCGGACCATGGCCTCAATCAAGGCACGGAGCGAGAGGTCTCCGCCGCCGATCGCCCCCACGAGGGCACGGCGATAATCCGCCCAAGCGGAGCACACCTCGACTGTGTGCTCCCCAGTGTCCTCCGGGCATTCCGCACAGTGGCGACACCCGGGCGTCACTTCCGCACGAATCCGGTGCAGGAACCTCCCGAACGAACCATGTCCGGTGAGGACCTGCGTCATGCGGAAAACCACCATCTCACCTGATGGTAAGCAATGATGTGGTCGACGATGGAGCACGATTGCCTAGAAGTAACCTATTCATTCTTGGCTTAAAGACCCCTAAGTTGTAGCTTTCAGGAAACACAGACTCTGGCAGAGAATTCCACTCCTTGGCTGTACGCACAATAAATGTGTTCCCAAAACGCTTTGTGCGTATGGGTGGGATGTCTACCGAGCTACCGTGGCACTGGAATGCAAAGGGCACCGAAGGAATAGAAGTGGTTTTTTAGTCAGTAAAAGTCTGACTATTCCTCTCGATCCACTCAAAGCGGAAGAAGTCATTTGATAATTTCTCACCCAAAACAAAATGCAGCTTGTATTGCTCCGTCTCTTTTTCACACCAAAATTACCGCCGCAGGTAGTGTTATTAGATTTTAAGTTATCTATTTGGAAATTCTCAGTGGAGTAAACCGAATATTAAGATAGGCTGAACTAATGTATAGGCACAGTATAGGTGAAAATCATGTTTGAATATCTTTTCGTGATACTGGCAGAAGTATAGACAGGACTCGAAATTATAAAGGGACCTACTTTGTTGTACTTTTCCAACAAAGTAAAAGGCAAAGAGTATCGTTGTGTTTTCTTTGTCCTAGATATTTTAAACACCTCTGCTAAGACTCGTGTCACGTAACGGCTCCCGTTCATCATGGCGGCTGCGACCGGCACAAGTGCGCTTGCAAGCGCGCCCGGCGCCCGTCCTGAACCTTACTACCATACTGTTGCCAGATGACACCGCTTTTCTACGACATGCTGGACTCCTCATAAGTGAGTAACGGGAAAAATCTGAGGCGAATGTTAAAAATCTAAGCTTCTTGTAACTTCAGTAGAATTCAGTAGAGGTTTTGCCCGCGGCTTCGCGAGCATACATAAAACATAGCCTATGTCACTCAGGAATAAAGTAGCTTTCTATCGGTGAAAAAAATTTCGCGATCGGACCAGTACTTTCAGAGATTACCTCCTACAAACAAAAAAACAAACTTTACCTCTTTCTATCTCTTTATATTTTATTTGGCCTATATTTTCCCACTGCTGAGCAAAACCCCACCCCCCATAATATAGTATTATCCTCTCCTTTGTAATAATAGTGTAGATAAATCCAAATTACCTATTGGTATTTTCCATTTGAATTCCAATTAAAGAACTCATGCACAACCTTTAATAAAAGCCAGTCCCAAAATCAGCTTTATTGGAGTTGGCAACACTAATTACAGCTCAGTCTCGGTCAACGGGCGAGAAAACGCAAACGAAAAAGGTCCTTATTCTTTTATTACGCTTGGTCTTTTACAAACGACTTACGACAAATGTATGAAGACGAGGCCCAGAGGCCTTACCTTTTTATTGGTCATTAAATCCAACAAGGCCTTCAAGGAAACAATAAATCATCGATTTATCTATGTGATGACTATGTTGCTGTAATAAAATTGGCAATAAAATCCAAGTATCGATTACTCCTGATCGAGATTGCGGAATCGTAATCACTTGGTATTTGTAAGTTATAGCTACTTGAATTAGTTGTTGGTATTAACTTTATGTGTGCTTTTCCTAGCATCAAATACCTAATTTTTCCTTCTCTGGGCAGAATGAGAGTGAATGTCAGACATTACAGGCTAAAATCCATCCATGTTCCTTCAGTTACCCTATACGTTCCAGGGCAATGGTAATTCTTTTGAATATTCCCACAGGTCTTATTTACCCGTCCATTTTATTGACAGCTCTTTGGGGCCCGTAACTAATATGGAACTTATGATAAGAAAATTCAACATCAGTTCCATTCTTTTCAGATTTGATTAAAATAGAACTAGTGTTTAAAAAATATATATCTGTAGTTCTAACATGGAACTGTTTTTTTTTTTTTTTTTTTTTTTTTCGATGGGAAAAATCATCTTATGACAACCCCCGCTCTTGGGCGGAGCGGGAGATAGTGTCAGACTCTTACTGACTAAAAAACCCATCCCGTTCCTTCAAGCCTTCATACCGGGGCTCGAGCGCCCTTTCGGATTACCCTGGCCCCAGTAGGCTTCGACCCGGCTGGGCCCCTGCTGTTGCTGACAACTCCTTGAGGCGCGCGGGAACAGCGCGCGCCGTCGACGACTTGGGCTTGGTCCGGACGGTTACCGGACGGCCGGACAGCGAGCTACCCATTGCTCACTGTCCGCAAGCCCGCGCCTACGGTGGCCGGAAATCGGGATCGGAATCCCGGCGGCGGCGAGAGCGCCGTTGCCTGATGCGGTCGGCCTCCTCCTTAGCGAGCATTACTGCTTCGCAGAAGTAGGCGACCGCCTGCCACTCCTCCTCGCTCCGGACCATGGCCTCGACCAAGGCCCGGCGCGAGAGGTCTCCGCCGCCGATCACCCCCACGAGGGCACGGCGATGCTCCGCCCAAGCAGGGCACACCGCGATTGTGTGCTCCACCGTGTCCTCCGGGCGTTCCGCACAGTGGCGACACCCGGGCGTCACTTCCGCTTTAATTCGGAACAGGAACCTCCCGAACTTGCCATTTCCGGTGAGGACCTGTGTCATGCGGAAGGTAAGGACGCCGTGAGGTCTTTCCAGCCACGCCTCAAAGAGGGGACTTATCGCCATAATTGTGGCGTGCCCATAACGGGGTTGCGATAGTCGCTGACGCCATTCCACCATGAGATCCCGCCGGAGCTCTGTCCGCCATGCCGTGACCTGTCGCGGCAGAGGACTTTCACCCCGGCGTTGCATCTCCACGCGCATGTCGTGCATGTGTGCAAGGACTGTTGCCTCCAGATCCCACGGTGGTAGGCCAGCCAGAAGGCTCGCCGCTTCGCAGGAAATCGTGCGGTATCCCCGCACCATCCGAATTGCCATGACCCTCTGGCAGGCGTTCAGAATGGCCGCCGGTCGCTTTTTCAGCGACGGCGCCCACACCGGCGCCCCGTAGAGGGCCATGGACCGAACGATCCCCGCGTAGAGCCTCCGGCAGGAGGCGTCTGGACCCCCAAGGTTGGGCAGGAGCCGCTTGAGAGCGGCCCCAGTCCGGTCGAGTTTGGGAGCCAGACGTCGGAAATGCTCCACGAAATTCCACCGGCTGTCGAGGACGAGTCCCAGGTACTTCATCGTCGACCCGACACCGATGTGAACTCCTCCTATCGTTAGTTGGGAACTCAATGGCGGCGCGTTCCGAGACTGGCGACCGTGAAAACACATCGCCTCGGATTTGTGAAGCGCCACCTTGAGTCCCAACTCCTGGATCCTATCAACGACCATCGCAACCCCGTGTGTCGCTAGAGCGACCGCCGCCTGGTACGACTCTCCCTGCGCTAGAACCAGCGTGTCGTCTGCGTAGCAGACCACGCTGACCCCGTCAGGGAGGTCGCCCCGCAGCACGTAATCGTACCCGATGTTCCACAAGGGTGGCCCTAGTACCGACCCCTGCGGAACACCGCACGACATCTCCCGACGTTTCCAGTCTCCCTGGTGACCGGGGTAGACAATATACCTGTCCGACAGGTAGGCCTCGACTACTCGACAGAGGTATTCGGGCACCCGGTGGTACCGGAGTGCCCTCCGGATCGTACTCCAGGGCAGGGAATTGAAAGCGTTGGCAATGTCCAAGGACACTGCCACGACACACCTACCCTGGGACACCGCATCCCCCGTCGTGAGGGCTCGCACGCGCATGATGGCGTCCACCGTCGAGCGCATCCTGCGAAAGCCGAACTGTCCGTCCGAAAGGTCCGGCCCCACCCGTGAAAGGCGCGCGACGAGGCGGCTCGCAATCACTCTTTCAAAGAGCTTGCCCACCTCGTCGAGCAGCACAATGGGCCGGTACGCGGACGGAGAGTCCGCAGGGCGCCCTGGCTTCGCGATGAGGACCAGTTTCCCCGTCTTCCAGCGAAGTGGGAACTGGCCCCTCTCCAAGCATGCGCTGAAGAGCCCTCTTAGTCGAGGCCCGAGAGCCTCCATGGCCAGGACCCAGGCTTTCCCAGGCAAGCCATCGGGTCCTGGGGCGGCGTTCTTGGCACTCAGCCTTTGCACCGCCACTCTCATCTCTACCTCGGTCACCTCTGGAGCATTGTCGTCGTCGTCGCTATTGCGGTCCGCGTCAGACACCGCTGGCGGAGGCGGAGCCATGGGCGGGGGGGAGTGTTCCCCTCGCGCAGGGAACAGAGCGCTTACCACACCCTCCACGAGTTGGGGCCGGAGACTCTGAGTCAACGGGGGAGCCCAGGGGCGCAGTTTCTCCCGTACCAATTTGTACGGGCGCCCCCACGGGTCCGCGTTCAGAGACCCCAGCCACACGTCGCGGGCCTCGAGTTTGGCCCGCTTAATCTCCGCTCGGAGGGTGTGTTTTGCCTCTCTGTAACCCTCGTACAGCTCCGCCTCTCTGGCCTCCGCATCCGGCGGGCGGATGCGGCGCCTGCAGTATCTGGCGTACCGGCGTCGCGCGTGATTGCACGTGTTGCGCAGTGCAGCGATTTCCGGCGACCACCAGTACACCTGGCGCTTAGCACGTCCTGGACGGACTCGGGGCATAGCCGCATCGCAAATTTGCGACATGGCCTCCCGGAACCACTCCGCCTCGACGTCGATGTCGACAGGCCTGTCCGGTGCTTGCACCCAGGCCTGTACCGTCGCGGCTTCCAGGAGGAGCTCCCGGTCCATCTGCTTAAGCGCCCACCGCGGACCGCAAGGGCTCTGTCGGACCGGCGCGGCCGAGGTTTCGGCGGAGACGTCCAACCGGATGTACCGGTGGTCGGAGTACGTCTCCACCTCCTCCATAAAACATGGAACTGTTCGGAAATGAAGGCCGCGGTGACTATTTCAAACAAACTTGCAGGTTATGATAAAAACCTAGGGTAGATATTAACTGTTTAGCAAACTTAGGTACTGAATATTAGGCTATTAATAAAATTGCCGTTTATCCAGTCACCAATCACTCAGCAGGAGTAAATAATAACGTCGAAATTAATTGCAATATAATGTCTGACAACTTAATTAATTTAGTTAAATATCTACTTTCGATTGAGGTTAACAATCCGCAACAAATGAACGTAACATACTGTGTTGTTGTTCCATATGAAAGACAGCGTGTACAACACCAATTAAATGACAAAAAACTGCGATTACCCGCGTGGAAAAACACGCATGTTGAAGAAAGTGATAAATATGTTAGCGGCGGCTACGTTTGTGGCAAGCAAGGATGGGTATCAGTGCGCATGATGATTGCATGTACGGCTACATTCACGCTATCACCAGCGCGGGGGCGGCACGAGCCATCCTCACGCGATCTATCCACCTTACACTTCGCACTCGTTACCATCTACCCTCCCTTCCTAACTCAGAAACGGCAAACTCGTAAAATTTTACTTTTTTATTTTTACTGCAGTAGATAACACAGTAATGCATGATAGGCGTGAATTATTTCCCTAATTACATATTCCTCAGCAGCTTTCTTGCGCCTTCCTGGTTTTGATATAATAAATAGTGCACGGTTCATTAAATTACAACGTTCAGTTGTATTTTCACAAATAAATGGTTACGTTTCACAAAATTATTTAATCTTTGGTGATGTTTCATGTACTCCATTCGAAGGAATAATTAAAATTTAAATATTTAAGGTGTTGTCGATACTTCGTAATGAAATTCTGTCAGCAACATGACAAAGGTCAGCTCCAGCCCACCGAGCAATTAAGTCTAAGAAGCAACAATATATTATTATTTACTAACTTGGTACCCTATTGGGAAAAGTATTTTACGGTTGAGTGGCATAGGCCCGCCTAACAAAGGGGGAGGCTCCATTATCCTTTGCAAATGTACTACCGCAAGACGCGCAATTGAAAATGCATATTAAAATAGAGGAGAGCCTAGAGAGCACAACCGTTAGCCGGGAACGTCCCCCAGACTGTCGTCGACAAGATAAAGTGGAGTTTTCCAATAACAGCGTGAGAACTTGTAAACAACATGCATTAATGATGCAACGACTGATACTTAAACGTACAAGCAACGTTCGAGACACTCCAAACATCCTTAAGTACTTACGAACTAGTGGTAACAAAATGAGAACCGTATGCGTGTACTCCGGCTTTAGTGCTTTCGTACAGAATTCGGGGAAAATTCGATTGTTCCAATGTTTGCTGTTAGCTTAAGTAAGCTGTTGTACGATAATGTACTGTGTAACATGTTCGAACATTATCAAAGTGACATTTACTTAACTTTCAGTACCTACACAATAACAAACATGCGCTAGTACGACACACCGTGATGACGGGCGGGCTCATATTCCACGCGTCATGTTTTTAATGTGTCGCTCAATGGGTACGTCTGCTTCATCGCACCCTGGTATAAAGTTTCGTACACATATAACAACGGAGGCTTTTAGCCACCTTGCACTGAGCTCCCGCTGTAGTAGGTTCATTTATGAAAAGCTTTCAGGTTCGACACGGTTAACGGGAAGCTCTATTCAAATCGCCTTTCCTTTCGACAAGCCTTTACATAAATCAAGTATTGAATAAACTATTTTCTCTCCTGAAGATGTGTTCCCCAATAGCCAGTTGTCTATTTATTTTACTCCTTTTTTGGGTCAGTCCATCATGGAATCACCAACATTTACGGATATTAAATAATGTAGGTTGATACTCGAAAAACATATCGTATAAAGGAAATTGAAACAATTTTCCGCTAGCAAAAACAGAACAAAGTAAATTAAAGAAAACATAAGGCGGATGGTTATAAGAGAAATGTCGTGATCCTAGCTCTCAGGATTTGATCAAATGGCTGATAACCAAACATAACCTAGCACAGACTAACCTAAACAGAATCCCTAGAGTCTTTGTCAAGATAGTGATTTTGTGTAAGGGATTTGATCAAGATATTTACTTATTTTTCCGGATCCCTGCGTAGGCAAAATAAACATTTTTTTGCACAAGGATTAGTTGTGATCCCATAGCTTAATACCACGCAAGGGTTTCGGCACGATATTATAATATGTTTTGCGTCATCAATCTACGTGGAATCGTTTTGTATTTCGCTATGGGTTTCTCTAAAAGGGCTGCTTTGACGTAAGCTGACGTTGTATTGTTTGGTTGGGGTAACGACTTTTTTATCCATGTCTACCTTTTTACTGTCTGTCTATTATTATTACTTTATGTTATTGCGGTTCCGTACCCAAAAGAGTAAAAACGAGACCCTATTACTAAGACCTCGCTGTCTGTCCGTCTGTTTGTCACCAGGCTGTATTTCAAGAACCGCGATAGCTAGACAATTGAAATTTTCACAAATTATGTATTTCTGTTGCCGCTATAACAACAAATATACTAAAAACAAAACCAGTATTTTAGGGGGGCTCCCATACAACAAACGCGATTTTTTTTGCCGATTTTTCCTAAGCACGGTACGGAGCCCTTCGTGCGCGAGCCCAACTCGCACTTGGCCAGTTTTTTGCTTTAACGTTGACCGATTTTGTTTTTATTCACACTTTTTTTTTCTAATTAAACCAAAGCCTGCAAGAGGGTGTCCTTAGGTTTCTAATATCATCTTTAAAAATACAACTTAGGATATCTGAGTGAAACCGTACCTGACCTGAATTCTTAACATAATTCAAATTCAAAATGGTATTCAAAGTAAAAATATTGTTTGAATCGGCACAGTTGATTGGACGCCTGCGCAAATAGATAGGTCCGGCCACAACGGTGCATAAGCTCTGGGGCGCGTTCGTGACGGAGGTAAGCGGCTCAGTCGAAGTGCCACCTAGATCTTCAGAAGCGTACAATGAAAAAGCTCTAACCTTAGAGCAGAAATAAGACAAATAGCGCTTATGTTTTCCTTTGGTACATAGGTAATATGGACTTAGACCTAGCTATATTAATTAAGTTTTAATGTAGACGCGTACGTAATTAAATAGTACAGAAATGCTTATGTTACTTATACCTTAAATAAAACGTGAAACGTTTTGCGTTGTAAATTATTTGTAACTGTGACTTGTTTAAAACAGCTTAGCATAGAAGAAGTGTAACCTAAGAAGACGGCGGTGTCTTGGCGGCCACAACCCTAAATCAAGAAAAACTCTAAGGGTGAGTTGCACCATTTAACTATAACGATAACCAAACCATAACCAACCGTGAAACGGCCGCCTATTGGTCAATTCGACGATTTGACAACTGTTAACGGCTTTGTTATCGTTATAGTTAAATGGTGCAACTCCCCTAAAGAAAGTCCCTTTTTTCAGGCGGGAAATCATATAACTCTTCCCGCTTGAGGCACAGACTAGAACCCACCTGTTTCTTCAGTTGCCATGTGCGTTCCAGGGCCGCTGACTCTTTCGAACAATACCGCAGAGGGACAAGCCCTTAAGAGAACCTTGCTGAGAATTTCTTGATTGTAAAACGCTATTACACATAACTTGTTCAATCTAATTGTGACGTGCGCTTATTTTGAAATTTTCGAGCGCTATATCATTATTTATACCCAAGACCTCAAATGCTTCGTATTAGACCTGCACCTGAGTTCAAGTAGGTACCATGATTATTTAATTTGGGAGCAGAATATTCCAAGTGTCTTGTATTTACTCTTGTAATATTGGTCGGAATTATGTTCCGGGCGAGCGAAATTAAATGTCACAGTTGGTCGTAATGTAAGTGATTTTAATATACAGCGTAGTTTATCACATTGTTAATATGTTTGGTTTCAGACGGCGGGATGCATAGCGAATCCGTGTATATGCGACTTAATTAAATTGTGGTGTTCATGTTTTGCCAAAATGTGCGTACAAAGGCAGTTTGGCAAATTTTCAAAAAAAAATTAAGTACACAGAGTTCTCCTCCTTCCTCGAGGCGATGCAGCAAACTCAGGAAGGAGTAGGTTCAATTATAAAAAAAATATATTATGAAAAACATGTATTCATGGACCAGCGTTTTAAATTCCATTGAGGATCGTTGAGAAATTGCATCACTTCTTCCGTTCTCTCGCTAGAACAAGAGCTGATTGTCTGCCTGTTTCTTATATTTATTTATACTTATAGAATAACACACAACAACAAAACATAAATTTTTTCTTTCTTTCTTGTCTTTTTACAAATACATAATTTCCAAAATTTATTTCCAAATAAAATAGCTAAAATACCTGTACCTATCTAGCTGTGTATTATTCAGGAAACAAACTGTTGAACAAATTGTTCAAATTTCAAACAGGATAAACCCGTTTTTATTTCGTGTATAGGTAAATGCGCAAGATTTGTAGCGAACAAAAATTTCCCGAAGGCAAAACCCGTAGTAGAGTGCAATGGTTAAAACTTTTTTCATAAAAGTTTCAACGAGGCAGTGGGCTGCGAAGAAAGAGCGAACAAGTGAACAGTTGTCGAGGTTACTTATTAACTTTTATGACTTCAATATTTTATATTATTTGCATTACATATTGCCAATACAACTCACCAAGCCACTCGAGTGAAATTGCGGTTCAACTAAACGATAAACAAGATGATATTATCAATATACGCACCAATGTAATTTAACCACTGAGATAATATAATTTCATTTGCCGAATCACATAACAGATCAAGCGAAATTATTTGTTCTAATGGAAAATTTGTTTTGATCAGATTGTAAATCGAGGCAGACAGACGTACATAAATGGAGAATAAATTCAACAAAAGAATGGAAGAGACAATGCCAAGAATGTAGAAGAAAGTTTTTTCATAAATGTGCAAGGAGCGAACAGCTGACGACTGGCTCCGGGCGCTCTGTCTCGCAGCGCCGTACCCGACTTTCTGGCAAATGTGTTAAAACGGGAAAGTATCTCGAGAATTCTATCCTTAGCCCGAAGCAATACGTATTACGGAAAAAACTGTTAAATGTTCCGCCCGGAAGTCAAAAGCGTTTTCATGAAAGCAACATCTTCAAAATGGGTGTTTTGTTATATCCAACCTGCTTTTTAATTTTTTCACAATGGTAATCTGTGTCATTTAGGGCGGCACGTTTCAAAGCGTTGGTTTACGTTTAATATTGCACAGTTGAAATACGTTTGGGATAACACCAACAGAATTGACTTTGATTAACGACGTGGGTATCTAACCTACGATACGGAATTTGAAATGACTTGATGATAAATGAATTTAAAAAATGTGACACATGACACGAAATACTTTGAGCCACCATCACATTGATAGACAAAAACATACCTGAATCCAAATAGGTTTTCATAAAAGACAACAATTAGGACACTACACGATATCGTAATCTAGAGATAGTAATGTAGGTACAGAATAGAATAAACTTTATTGTACACTAAAATGCTAATATAACTTAAACACAAACTTAAATCTATGAGTACAGTGGCGAATTTATCGCAGACAGCGATATCTAGCAGACTGTATAATTATGAATATGTATAACTAGCTTTTGCCAGAGGCTTTGCCCGTGTGAAATTAGATAGATAGAGTAGAATTCTACTGGTGAAAGAATTTTGAAAATCAGTTTTATCTTGAGTTTACTCACGAAAAAAGATTTGTATTTTAAAAGCTTTTATTTAGTTTCACCTGTCCCGATGTTTGTCTGTCATGAAATCTTACAAATTAAATTTGACCCATTTCCCGGTTACCAATTGAGCTGAATTTTGCATGCATGTGTAAATCAGATGACATTGCAAAATCATTATGACATGGAGCTGATCTGATGATGCAACTGGAAGGTGGCTACAGGAACTTGGGTAGTTAAACGACACTACCCCATCGAGTTTGGGCTCGTATGATTCGTCTTGACAAGCATTAATTATATAGGTATACTGAGCTATAAAAGCTTGCTATGAAAAAATTATTTTCATTAAAATCTTGTTTACAAATCTCTTCTCCTGATAATATTTGTATAAATAATAAATATATATTACGTACCTATTCATGTTCTATTTATGTCTCTCTCACTAAAAATTGGAATAAATGTTATAATTTATTACCTCTAATATTATAAATGCGAAAGTACCTAACTCTTTCTGTTACCATTTCACCGCCTTATTCGCTTAACGGTATTGACACGCGGACTATGGCTTAAGTATATGAGCACCTGACGATGGACGGCGTAAAAAGCAGTGGTGGATGCTTACCGATTGGCTGCGTCGAGAAGGTACGGAAGACGAGCTTCTGATAGAACTAGAGAGCCTATGTCAAACAATGGGTAAACAAAAGAAAGTACTTAAGTTCCTTTGGGCTATGTAACTTCCCAAATCCATGCGCACGAAGCCGCGGGCAAAAACTAGTAATCCAATAAACAGAACATTGGCCGCAACCTTAGTGGTGGTTCCTCTGGGAATCCTACTAACGCTATAACGGGTAGATGGCGTAGACGAAAAAATGCAACGCTTCAACTTCCCATAACTATATGTCCTTTTCCGTTTGCAGTTACTTAAGTTACATTGGTATTTTCAATAATACTGGCATTTGGAGTTTTGCAGCCTTTGTTTATTTACAACAATGGCAAAATATAAAGACATTAACAGCCATTTGATTGCCATATGATTTTACGCAATGCACAATGTTATTTATGTCCCATTCATCATAAATATTACGCATCGTTATTTTAAATTTTTAACTCTCTATGAGTTAAAAATTTAAAATAACGATGGGTCGACTAGGCTAGCTAAGTTCAAACCCCTGAATAACAAAACGTCATAAACTAGTTCACTAGTCAGCTTTCCAGTTTCAAAGACCAAGAATACTCAAGTGACAAAATAAATCTTCCGCATGAAGCATCACAAGACCAACGTTGAACATCAAACGAAGGTAACTAACTACCAATAATAGGATTCGTTACCATTACAACAAACGGATTGTCGTGTCTAAACTAAATCAAACTTTGTTTCCGCCGGGAGTCGCCGTCGAGCTGCCATCGTTACTGGGGATATTGGGACCAAACTATAACCCATTTCGGTTCATTATCATACTACTGCTACCAACAGACGAGGCTGTGGGAGAAGCGCTTAAACTGCGCAACCGAGACAAGACATGAATAGTTCAAGCCTCGTTAAAAGTTTAACGAGCACTATAATTACACTAGGTATATCAATCGACATTCTAAAATACAAAAACTTGCCTACATGGCTACAATCGGTTACATTTTCGATGAAACGCACCAATTAAAATTCAAAGATGTAAAATTAAATGTCAGCCGCATGTCAATGCGACATGTGTCCGAATTAATTATATTGCAAAAATGAGCCACACAATTAATGAATAATACATGAACGTATTGTAGCCACCCATGCAGATCGGCGTAACTACGATGATGGAGAGAGTGAACGACGCGAAAGTGAAATCGTGTAAATGTCATATCTTCACTTCAGGCCAGTCAAACGTTACAGACGCTGGACAAAAACATCATCCTTGCAAAGAAAATTACATTCACTCTTCTCGAATATTATGAAAAACACGATATAAATGGTGATTTCAATAGGAATCGTAAAATATTATAGCGCGGGGCATTAGACACAAATCTTGAACAGACGTCGCCACTTAAAATAAGCTGGCACGATTTCAAGTGCCGCCAACCTGAATTCGAAGTATTCAGTTCATCAAAACCAGATGTTTCCGAGTCCTATGTAAACACGGACATTTACGGGGCACGTATGATTGAACAGCCTCCTATAATGAGTGTTTACGGAACTGTTCACAAAATAAACAACATTCTAATATCCACGGTACTTTCCTATGTTACTAACCCATGTCTTTGCTACTACAAAATGATTTGACTTACAATTTAAACAAATATTTGCAATACTTATTTTCTTTGTTATTTGCTTCCTTATTTAACTATTTGCGTTGCCAGGAAATTAGAAATTTTGTATACTTTGGCTTATAACAGTTTAACTGCAAAACATTCACAAATAGGTATATCGGCTATAAAATCGACCATCATTCATAATTACAAACGCAAAGAAAAAACGATGCAATAAAAAGTTATTACTGCGACAGCTTTATTATTTTCCGATCGACATGATTACAGTGTAAAAATGAGTGTAATCCACGGAATCGAAACACTGAAAACGGAAATTGCCCCTTTAGGCTGGTGTCTTCATGATTCGCGGGTTACGAAAGATTTTGGGAATGCTTATAAAAATTCACAGAGGCCACGATAGAAGAGGTTCGACGACATTAAACGTTTTAATGTTATAAACAAACTGTAGATGTTGGCCGCAGTCCAACTGGGCTGGGCGCCGGCGCTACCGTTAGGACTGCGTCCCGTTCTAGATACACCTATTGCTCTATCACCTAGTAGATATCATTATCAAGCTCTCTAATTAATCTAAATAATTGACAAAGAGTATTTGTCATTTTTCATTGTTAATATCTACGTCCAACATGAAAGTTTAGTATCATAATCATTTCATCCAAACGAAGAACAGAGAACATAATCCCAAAATGCAATAAAGGTAGACCTTGTTTCTCTTTTCTTCAAACAATTAAATTATGAAATTAATCCGCAAAGAGGTAGCCTATTTATATTGTAACTTGCCCAGTTTATTCTCGGCTTCAATTAAATCGTGGCTAAGCTCACAAGTTGCGCAGTTATAGAGGTACTATTATCTGCATGAAATTTGACTCACAAACCGCAGTTTCCCTAGTGGTAGTGGGTCGACATAACTCGACCCAAGTTGAAAGCTTTAATTACGTGGACTGAGTTGTTCACGCAGGTGACTCCTTCATTACAGGGATGAAATTGAGCTGCCCATTCAACTGACACGTTTGCAAACGGATTATCATGACCTATATACAAACCTTTTGTACAGAGGTTGATTATGAAGCCTCCATTGTTGAGAGCACACACGTCAACAATGATGGTGATTAAAATATAACTTGAATCGTGAATAATTAATGCGATACGCAGTAGTTGACAATGCAGGTAGTATGTAGCCTGAAACTTTGTGGCCTGCACGGATTGTGACCTACCTATATTGTATCTAAATAATTTATATTAAGGACGTTTTCGGATTGTCTTATAAAGAAAATATTAAACCATGAACACCATCAGATTCCTACAGTTTCAACTAACTATCGTAAAAACTCTTCTACACTAATATAATAAAGAGGTAAAGAATGTTTTTTTTTTTTTTGTTTGTAGCAGGTAATCTCTGAAAGTACTGGTCCGATCGCTAAATTTTTTTCACCGAAAGAAAGCTGCTTTATTCCTGAGTGACATGAGCTATGTTTTATGTACGCGGGCGAAGCCGCTAGCAAAAGCTAGTATTTAATAAGAGCTTGTTATACTTTTAATACTGTGTGTCAGGATATCGACCTTGATTTGTTTACAACCAGTGTTAAAAAAGTAAAGAAAACTTTAGCTGATCGCTTTTTTGTTACCTACAAATTGAACAATGATTTGTATTTCCTATTTTTTTATGGCGCTCTAGCGTTAACCCTATGCTATTTGTCGTCTTAGATTTAGTCACTCACATTAGTATTTAAACTGAAAACTTATAAATGGCCGTTTTTTACCGTTTTTACTGATAACAACTAGATGTAAATTTTCCTAAAAGTAATAAAATAAAATATTTTAATTTCTCTCTCTTTTTGTTTTGCAACTCTGATCCAAATTGAAGGTAAAATTGATATAGCTTGCTGCAGACTTCACGACTTTAGCTCTAGCAAATTATGTTAGGGGCAATTGATTAAAAAACTTAATCTATTTACTTGCAAAGCCTTTGACCGTAGATTATCTAGAAAATTGCTTCGACTATTAAATTCACGTCTTGTAATGAGATTTTCTTTAATATTAGTTTTCTTCTAAATAGAGTCAAAGTCTAAAGTCTATTTAGATTAGAGCCTGGATTCGTTATCTAATGTAGGCACTTGTACGTACTTGACTTATGAGATTTCAGAAGCACTATGGTCATTTTGCTATATCATAAATCAACTAGCGGCCCGCCCCAGCTTTGCACGGGTGTTAGAAATCTTTGAAATTGTCGGCTTTTCTCTAGTATAATATGTATGTATTATACACCTAAACCTCCTCCCTGAATCACTCTGACTATTGAAGAAAACCGAATGAGAATCCGTGCAGAAGTTATTGAGTTTATTGCTAACAGATAGACAGACGAGGGAATTTAATAGTAATAATAATATTCCACAACTATCACACAACGCCGTCTGGTCCCAAGCTAAGCAGAGCTTGTGTTATGAGTACTAGACAACTGATAGAAACATACTTATATATTTCTAAATACATACATATTATATATAAATTACACCCAGACACAGAACAAATGATTATGCTCATCACACAAACATTTGTCCTGGGTTGGAATCGAACCCACGACCTCCGGCATAGCAGTCAGGGTCACTAACAACTAGACCAATAGGGCAGTCATTTATTTTAAACGTATCATCATCATCGCCATTTCAGCCGAAACACGTCGATTGTTGGACATAGACCTCCCCCAAGTGTCGCTATTACGACCGGTCCTGTTCGTCTCGCATCCATCCATCAGGTTCCCGTGCCCAGCCACATAACATTTTCCAAAGATAAACGTCATTGAATATTTGGATTTCGTATAGTCATAGATGTGAACCATTCAATTAATTAAAACAACTACTTCTTTGATAGCTATTGCTTTAACTAGCATTATACTGTACGCATTTAACGGGTAAGGAAATTAGCATTCAAACAGGCAACTGTTTCAACAAGTGAAACCGTTTTGGAGTTAACGGCGCCGCTTTGCCGAGATAACAAACGAAATTGTTATGATGCAGGATCAGACTTTGACGTTGTTAATGACTCCTACTGTTTTGACTGCGAAATATTGACACTTCGTTGACACATTGAATTAAGTTTAGACGATTTCTATAGAAATGCTTATAGATATAATTATTATGTCATCTTTTCCTGTCCTGCCTTCCCATGCTTGTTGGCTAGGTTACGCTATAGGTACTATGTCACCCAATTATGACCAACAGTGTCACACTATTAAATATCTATTACAAGCTTAGGCTGGCTGGCGGCTTTGTCTGCATATATAAAATATAGCCATTTCACTCAGTAATAAAGCTGTTTTCTACACGTGAAAAAACATTTTAGCAATCGAACCAGTACTTCCAGATATTTCCTCCTACAAACAAAAAAAAACATTAAAAAAAAACTTTACCTCTTTATAATATTAGTGTAGATTATAAAGTGACGATAAATTGTGAACAAATACTTCTTTTAAAATCATAATTATTCTATAGTTTATAGATAACAACGTCTCAGTGTCGTGCCGAAATTGTGAACGGCGAGCAATCAGTGCACAATTCTACAATAAATTTGATTTAATCAATTGATTTTCTGTCACTCGTTACATTGTGAACATTGGCATGTGTTTTTAATTTAAAAAAGTGCTTAAATTTGTGTTTGCAATAGTGTGGCAGTGTGTACTGTGAATGTCCGAAGTGCAGAATATGTTATGGTCAAGATACTCTGGTGCTGGTAAATGACCGTTTTTTTATCCTTATTATGACGATTTCGGCCATTCACCGATGACTGATATCATAGACCACAATGACTTGATTAATGTTTATTATAAGCGAAATTAAGATGCCTGATTGATACAGAAAAAAACGATGTGTAGAAACAGAAGTTATCTCTAATAAAGTCACAGATTGTTACTATAAATAGAATCACAGATACAAATCGTCTATAAAACGAAATCATTAAAACAATGTAAATTATTAAAGAGAGAACAATATGACTCTCTCGCTTTTTAAAGAGACACTGGCGTTGGTTAACGTTTACACAAATTGTAAATCGCTGAATCTTAGATAATTTCTGGAGATACAGAATATTAACACATTGTCAAGTAAGTATAAGTCCGATGCAAGTATAAATTAAGAACAATTTTTGCATCTTAACATTCACTCATATTGGACCTTCACAATCTATACATATAATACACTGTAGAAGATTTTAGTTATGCGAGCATCACGTAAAATTAATGAAATCGATGTAGAAAACTTTTATACAATAAAAATTGTGTGTAACTCGACATTTTACTTAAGCTTTGTTTCATCGCAATCGTTTAACTATTGTCTATTTCAAAAGATATACTACATTCATTGGCTGTTAGGTAGGCGGTACGAAGTAATATTTAGGTCAGCTAGTAACAAATAAACTTTAAAAACTTATTTATAGACGTGACTGAACTGTTTAACCTACCAAGGTGCAATATGTTGACCTATCAAACGTTGCCTAACGAGGCTAAAATAATGATCAATTGTTGCAAGGTCACCGAGGGGACAACATGCGTCAACCGATAGAGGAGAAAAAAGAAGTTACACAAGACACTATTTTATACTAGCTGACCCCACAGATGTTGTCCTGTCTTAGGGCCCTCGTCCACGACAACTTTTTGTAGCGAAGCTGTCGCGCGTTTCGTAAGCGCGCTACAGCATCGCGACTGTATCGATGCGAACGCGCTACAGCATCGCGACTGTATCGATGCGAACGCGCTATAGCATCGCAACTGTATCGAGGCGAACGCGCTACAGCATCGCGACTGTATCGATGCGAACGCGCTACAGCATCGCGACTGTATCGATGCGAACGCGCTATAGCATCGCAACTGTATCGAGGCGAACGCGCTACAGCATCGCGACTGTATCGATGCGAACTCGCTATAGCATCGCGACTGTATCGATGCGAACGCGCTACAGCATCGCGACTGTATCGATGCGAACGCGCTACAGCATCGCGACTGTATCGATGCGAACGCGCTACAGCATCGCGACTGTATCGATGCGAACGCGCTACAGCATCGCGATTGTATCGATGCGAACGCGCTACAGCATCGCGACTGTATCGATGCGAACGCGCTACAGCATCGCGACTGTATCGATGCGAACGCGCTACAGTATCGCTACAAAAAGTCGCCGTGGGCGAGAGCCCTTAGTAACGAACTTATCTTTTGCGTGAACTGTTAAATAGAAACGCTCAAAGGATAAATACTTAGTCGTAGTTTTTTGTAATTTTCTGTACAATTTTCTGAATTTTTCTTTCGATAAGGACCTTCTCCTGACAATAACAAGCACAACTAAAAAAGAATTAGCCACGTCAAGCTGATCATTCGTGGTGACGTGACCAAGGGGATTAGGGATTCATTTTTATATATTCTTTTTCCATTAACCTAAAATGTCACACCGCTTTTATCAGCAGAATAGATAGAAAACAATAAAGACTAGAATAAATAAGCAGATTACCTGGGATTGCGAAGGTCCTAGAAAGGTCTCATCCAAACTAAGCGCCAAATATTTACAGGGATCAACCTGATGCCCTATTTAATGGCGGTCACATTTGAGCCAGTATTTTTACACTAAGCTTCAAAATGCTTTATAGATCGCCGGCCAATCTTCGTGTAAACAAAACTATTAATAACAAGTTTATAGAAAGACTCGCACGAAAATATCATGGTTTATCAATAGTAGAACATAAACTAAATCTGTTGGGTACAGCTAGATGTCGCACGCGACTTTTCCTCATATAATGATAGCAAATAGGCGCTCACATATTTGCTATTCCGCCTACCTCTGCCTGTTTGAACAGCCAATTGACTCGTAGCAATACGTTTTGCTTTTGGTACTTCAGGCTTGTACGCGCTTCAGCTATTTAATACGAGCACTGTGACTTTTGATTTACGTTACCTACTTTTTTTTTATTTCACATTTACATTTTTTCACGTTTTTTTTTTTTTGCTTCCATTAGGATTAATGCACAAGGTTCGTAACATATAGGAACTTCAGCGACTCGGTAGCATAATAGGTAACCTGACCTTTTTTTATTTTAAAAATCGTCCATTGATTTCTCCCACTCTTAGATTAATAACTTAGCATAAGTATTTGAATTAGCACCTCTCAATTTTGACAGGATTTCAAGCTTGTTTGAGAAAACACTCAACTTCAATGCTTTAATCGAAAGTAAAAACTTGTATTCTTTTTCAATGTGTAATTGATTGCAAAAGCATTATTTTATTATTTCAGGTGCAGATTTATGTTGTATTTTGATATATGTATGTATACGTATAACTGTGTACATTTCAAGTATTAAATGATTCATGAGAGAAAAAAATCTGTAATTCAATGTAAGTACTATAAATACAAAGAAGCCGGTGCAACGAACAATGCTCGGCCGATGAGTTGCGTGACATTTACCTTTCTTTGAATGTGTCACGTTTTCACGATAAATTCGATACTTCAATTTTTTTGTTCTAATATTGAAGCCAAAAAGCATAAAGTTCATGTTTTATGCAGGCAAATTGTACACGATATGCTGCGGTATTGATATTTTAAAGTCAAAACATAAGTAGCTAGTAGTAGTAGTTAGTATTGTTTATCTATTGTGTCCCACTGCTGGGCGAAGGCATCCCTCTCCCTTTTTCACATACGTAAAGTCCTCAGCGATTGCGGGTTAGTTCTTCTGGTAGTTGTCAAGCCCCTCTCTCGTCTTGGTCTGCCTGTCAAGTTTTAAGAAACCCTAGACGTTTTGAGGCTTAATTCATTAAACCCAAGCAAACGCCGACATTCGCTTTCTCATTGTTTTTATATTGTGTCTTTAATTACGGTATTCGAAACGTACCTAGCTACTTGGCTTCTAAAATCGAACCCATAAATATCTGAAATTTTGAAATAAATTATTTTCGTAGATACGAAGTCGGTCGTAACAGCTCCGCGGCTGGCTGGCGTTGGCTGACAGCCTATCAAGAGAGTCTGACACATGTCACATCTTACATATCGACAAAGGCTTTTATGTGTACCTAAACATGTTGAAAGTTTGCATGGCAAAATTAAAGTAAGTTTTACCCTCAAAAAAAGCTATTAAAAACCACAACTAAATTAATCGATTGAAATCTCACACACGCTTCATCAGTTCGCTTTGTACAATCAAGTGTCCAATTACAGAGAAAATTCATATTAAAAACAACGAAAAAAACAAAATCGTAATCCAAACAATGAACCCAGGCTGGGCTTTCGTTAATTTCCAGGATTTTGGAGCGCAGGAGGGATTCGCGTATGGGCGTACTAAATTTTCACACAAATTAAAAAGGTTGTACCGTCGAAGCCGCATTATTTCGGGCCGTCCATTCCTCGTGAATCCAATTTGCGGCCCCGGACGCGACGTCACTTGTAATGGGATTTCGGTCTCGTTCTAAAAAGGCTATTTACACATTTCAACTACCTCATAATACGCTATTAGCCGCTCGCTAACAAAACACGACCAGTGTTGATCTTTAATTACTTATTGAGGAAACTGGAATTGTAACAAAATAAGATTACGGAGCTGATGGAGTTCATAAATTGAATTTCCTGCCAAAAGAGGGAATACTTAAATAACATTGAGGGTCACAAGCTGGCTTACATTTTTATTCAAGACCTGTTTAACACTAGAAGCGCGGGTCTATTATGCGTATAATCGCAATTTTTATGACTTTTTATAAAAAAAAAAAAAATAAAATAAAAAATGTTTTAATTTGCCTGATGCGATCTTCCCGTCCGACTATAATTTAGGTGTTTTCAAAAGGCTAGTGAATAGGGTCTTAATAAACTAGTGCGCCTCACCATCAACGATTGCATCACTGCTTATCATCAGGTGGGATCGCAGTCGAGCAATGGGCAGCTCGCTGTCCGGCCGTCCGGTAACTGTCCGGACCAAGCCCAAGTCGTCGACGGCGCGCACTGTCCCGCGCGCCTCAAGGAGTTGTCAGCAGCAGCAGGGACCCACCCGGGTCGAAACCTACTGGGGCCAGGGTTATCCGAAAGGGCGCTCGAGCCCCGGTATGAAGGCTAGAAGGAACGCGGTGGGTCTTTTAGTCAGTAAGAGTCTGACACTATCTCCCGCTCCGCCCAAGAGCGAGGGTTGTCATTGGATGATTTTTTTCCCACCATAAAAAAAGGTAGGATCGCAGTCAAGCACTAGTTTATATAAATTATTTAAAAAAAAAATCTTGTGTGAACCACAATCATCATATTTCATAAAAAGCCACAAAAAATTGCGATTCTACGCTTAATAAAATATTAACTAGAGTAGAAAGAACATCGAAATGGGTAAAATTTGGAACGCCCGCGCTTCTAGTGTTCAACTTGATTCGCTGGGAGTAAATTCACATAACGCAACACGTTTGGATGAAGCTCATTAAAAAAGCTGATTTCCCCGTCGGTTTAATTAAGCCCGGAAATTAAACGTGGAAGTTGTCCCGGAACGAATCAATGGAGAGAAAAATTCTTGATTGGACGGAGAAGTTTTTTAATAGGCGAGTTAATCATCAGGCGTAGGTATTTAACGAGTGATTTTCTGTAACTGGCAATAGTAGGTACTTAAGCTAAAAGTAACTTTTTTTTTTAAAGTTGCTTTTCACTAGGAAATACTCCTGCATCGTGGGTTCGTTCTCAATCATGTTTTACATATCAGAATCAGAAACGTTTATTTCAAACCGACCATTTACAGGTACTTTTGAATTGTCAAAACAATGAGTTGACAAGACCCGAAACTAGACCGGACCATAAAAACATTTGTTCCGAACGGGAATTGAACCCGCAACACACAACGCAGCAGCTAATAACTGCACCAACCGTGCCATTTTTTAAAAAAGTGAAATAATCCGGCATCACACAATTTGTCTTCTTCGGGTTAATTACTTCTGGAGTCAATGTCGTCAGGTACTATTATTATTATAAATGTTTCGAATGAGCAAACGTTCCAGGCTAGGTAATTCTGAGTGACAAACGAGCGGTAGAACACCGGCTGCGTCTTTAGACCAGTCCGTCACGTGCTCTCGCAAATAAAATACGTTCAAGTAAGCTGGCCCGGTTACCCATCTACCCGACTACCCGTCTACCCACGGGCAACCAAACTCAGGATGACAAATCTCATTCCGCATGTTAATTTCACGGTCCCGTCTTGAGCGACCTTTACGATGTTTACTCTACTGAATTATAATTTTTATTATACCTACTTTGAATATAGCTTGGTTAAACGTGGGGATAAACCCAGTCAGTAAGACGACTTTAGGCTCACCTACGTCACCGAAAAGCTTATGTTTTCACGATATATAGTATTATATAAAAATCAATGCCACTTTTCGTTGTAATTTTATAACGCATGAACGGGCTCACCTATCCAAACCAAATGTTTAGGCTTTGTTCGGACTATTCAGTAGATGGTTTATGTGAAGTTTGATAGGGTAGAGTAGGGTAGAGTAGGGTAGAGTAGTGTAGAGTAGGGTAGAGTAGCATAGGGTAGGGTAGAGTAGGGTAGTAGAGTAGGGTATAGTAGGGTGGAGTAGGGAAGAGCAGGACCGAAGCCGCGCGGGCAAAAGCTAGTACAGTATATTTTATCGTTGTTCCAAGACTAAAAGTAGGTTATTTTAGCTCAGAATAATATTTGGACTAATATGTAGATTTAAAGAATTTATTTCTCATAAAGTACAAGGTTCACTAAAAATTAGTTTACCTACATTGTTATGACAATCTTGTGTGCCAGATGGGTTTCTTACATGTACCTATTAGTATCCAAAAGATATATTTTCAACATATTCTTAAAACCAAACAACTCACAATCTTTGAAATCTCGAAGCAGATCATTTGAGAGGAGGAGGACAAGGAGTTGTGCACCTTCAAACGAAGTTTCTGTTATTATAAGTTTTTGTTCTGGGTTTCCTTAGTTTAATGTTATTGGTATTTCTTAGATTATGATGGCATGTTCATTTAAAAAAAAAAAAAAAGACGTGTGGCACTCGGGGACTACCGCGGTAAAGCTATTGCATAGCATTTTTATCAACTTATGCAATTATAATTATTTATTTATTTTATTTATGCAGTATTTTTTTCCTTTGTTTTTTTTTTTTTCATTAATATTAATTGAAGTTACACTTTCACACATTTAATTGAATTTTGATTGATTGTTCACTCATTTGTTTTCTTATCGGTCACCACGCTCAAAAAACAAATGAGTGGGGGGGTGTTAGGTTATTTTCGTTACGGAATTTCTGGATTCGGTCTCCACGCTCAAGGCCCGCGATAGAAGCTATGCAATAGCTTAAAAACGTGATGCGCTGATCCTAAATATAACGGGACGTGGGCAGAAAGATGATGATGGCATGTTCATTTAATGAAATTTATTTCAGAGTGTATTGTGCCTCTTTTTAACATTTTTTATTAACATAAAGAAACATTCTCCACTCTTGTGCACTCAATCATGGATAGGGTTCTTCAGCACGTGGTCACGAAAGAGCGACTTATCCGAAAAGCGTGGTCGCACGCTGAATCACAAAGTAGTAAATCAGTTCATTGTTGTGAACGACTGAATATTCAGTTACCCACGGCATTTTGGTGAATAACATTTGCATCTAGATAAGCCTGTGAAAGTGATCGCATGACCTATTCACTGGATTGTCTTCAAGAAAAATATCTCTCAAAGTTTTCTAGGTTAAATGTATCCCGTGAATTCGAAACGAATAGAAAGAAAAGAAAAAATGTTAGAAACAAAAACGTTACTTTATCTTTTACCGGGTTTGAATACATAGGTACTTAAAAATATATGTATAATGAGGTCCCTCGACACGAGCGAGTGCTGTGGCTGCGGCGCAGAGGACCTCGTGCATTAGCGCGTAGGAACCTCATGTTTACTCAGCGTTACTTTGTGTTTGTCCAACAGGCTTTGTCGGCCCTGCCGCTTCTCTAACCTGTTGGGCTCTTTGCATTTATCTATACACTCCAAACGAGTTTCGTTCACGGTTCTAAATGGTTTCACTCCTAGTTATGTCGTTATGCATGCGTCACTAAGTTGTTTAATGTTCCAACAAACTATTTCCTGAGTGGATGGTCAAAGTCAATAATTTCCTCCGTTTTGTATCTTCTAACGTTCCCGGAGAAGTCCGCGACTGTGTTGTTTTGAACACGGAAATGTAATTTTAACTGTCAGTTAGCCTGACCCAAGCAACATGTCACAGCGTAAACGAATGTCCGCCTTGTATTTCTCTGGATGGAAAACTAATCGCGCAAACGATCGAAAAATGTCAATCGCTTGTTTTCATATCTCGTTCGAAGCTAAACCGAGTTTACTTTGGGCGTGAGCACGGAATAAACTGGCATATAAGCGAGTGCGAGCCGGAAATCGTAGTCGTCGACGAACCATCATCGAGTCGTCGGATTGGACCGTAACGCGGGGCCCTATATCCGCCGCGAAATGAAACGTGATTCCACTTCCAATACAGTGGGATGCAGCCCTACAGATACACAGCAAAATTTCTACTATAGAAATAATTGGGAATTCTTAAAACATTAACAGTTTGTGTCTACAATGGAAAGTATATTAATTGAATCAACCATTCTGCCGCACATTCCACTTTGTAGACGCCTATTTGCGTATTACATAGCTAAGTAATTTCATTTGAATTCGACGAATAAATCATAGTTCTCAAATACTTCAAACGTATTATAATGTCGATAGGTCTTTTCAAATATAATCGATAGTCAAGATATGAGATCGCACGAAACTAAGTTTATGATTTATTGGATCCACCTTTGCGGGGTTTGGGTAAACAAAGATTCAAAGGGTGTGGTATAAATAGACAATTTGATTTATTCTAGGGACACTCGCATACATATCCTATTAAAACTACACGAGCTGAAACAATATTGAATAAATTCAATTTCAATGATATGAAAATGCACTTGAGAATGATTAATAGCTGCTTCTGATTTATGAGAAATTTCATATGGATGTGTCTGTAAAAGATGAATAGATTTTCATAGTGTAAATGCATTGTAGTCGTGAATATAATAGATGGAGGTTGACAATGGTTTAGTGGCACGTGCCTCCTCGAATAATGGGCCAACAGCTGACATCACGCATGATACACGCCGCACTAATCGCTACTGAGTTCATGTTTAGTGCTAAGCTGTGATCTAGAACACATGCAAGATATGGTATCATTAACAGTTAATGCGACATAGTTTATGGATATTACGCGGTAGCCATAAGGGAATGCTTATTTATTATACCATATGAGTAAACGCAACGTCTACAGCCAAATGTGAAAATATTCGAGCAACACCATCGACGGGACTTAAAGTATTGCCCAGTCTGACCACGTTTATGATTCTGCTGGTTTACATCAAACAACCAAATCGAGGACATCCAAGGGACACAACACCTACAATCTATACTAATTAATATAATAATGTACATTTATTAATAATAATAATACAAAGTAGGTAGATACTTTCCAATGTTCTATAATTTCACGCATACTTATACCCGTGAAATTTTAATGGTTGTTTTCCCGCGGCAGAACGACTTGCCATAAGGAGTACTTTCGAAACATAGAGTAAAAGTAAAAAAAAAAAAAATGTTTTTGTTTTAAAATAATTTAAAAAATATTCAACAACTCGAAAAAGTGAGAAAAAATAATAACACTAGACGTAACTTGTAGGTACTCGCGTCGCACGCGCCGGCGCTTCAAAGGAAAGCAATGCATAAATTAATGTTCAAACAAAAATAAGCTCTCGTATGTGGTGATACGGCATAAAATAGCTTGCACGCAACAATGCAATGCAATTCTAATATTTTATTTATTTATGAGCCAATTATATTACTAAGACAAAACCATTTCGCTGCGGGAAAACAACCTTTAAAATTTCACGGTGTATTAGCGTGATGAACATAACTAAACAGCCGGCCATACACGATCAAACCTGACTTACTACACTTACACTTATTTTGACTGGCCTGTTGGTCTAGTGGTTAGTGACCCTGACTGCTATGCCAGAGGTCGTGGGTTCGATTCCCACCCAGGACAAATGTTTGTGTGATGAGCATAATCATTTGTTCTGTGTCTGGGTGTAATTTTATCTATAATATGTATGTATTTAGAAATATATAAGTATGTTTATCAGTTGTCTAGTACCCATAACACAAGCTCTGCTTAGCTTGGGACTAGACGGCGTTGTGTGATAGTTTGTGGGAAAAAAAAAAAACCTATCGTCCAATCGATATGACGCTACCGATTGGATCAAACAGATTTGACCGTGTGTGGGAGTGGACTGGTGTGACCAACATGTTGTCTATAGTACTGATAGGTTTGACCGTGTATGGCCGGCATTATACTGACATATACTTCACGAATATTTCCAACTTCTACCTATATGAACGAAGTCGCCAACAAGAGCTATTAATTATACTATAACTAAATCAATCAAAACACCTATTACAAGCATTTTCGACTTCTATGGACAAAGTTGGGGGCAAAAGCTAGTTATAAATGATAGTTATGTATTGATATTGTATAAACAGTTATGCAAAGTAAATAAAGACATCGTTATAAATGAAAATAGACTTTGTTTCCCCGTTAAATACTCTGTTCGGAGTTCAGGCGTCAATCATTATAAATCAAAAAGAACCCCAAGAATTAAAATCGCAACAGGAAAACGATCAAACGATTCTGTATTGCAGTTCAAGTACAAGTCTGAAAGCCTCCATTGGCAGGTTTTATTTGAAAACATTTTATACATATAACAAGAATTTAGTATTTGGACAAGGTATTTATTTTCATGCTAGCAAAGAGCGAGATTTCATTAAACGAAGGTAATTGTTAACAATTTGAAGCGTTGTGTTCAATGAATCCGAGTTGAAAAGACGACAGATGTTTCCTCTCGAGAAACTTTAGTTTTAAGTTTTCAGCTAAAAAGAATTCTTCGGGAGCAGCGATGTGATCGATCTTTGTTCACATTTTTATGGAAAAATTTTTCAACATTGGAGCTAAGACTATGGGCAAAATTAGGAATAGTTTTGTATTTCTCAACAAAAAAAAAGTTTGACTCGTTTACAAATTAAATTGGTATTATACCTGATTGACAGTTTGAAAAGGGTTTTCATACGAAACGAAAAATTTTTTCATAGGACATAAGGATAAGTTTTTAGACAAAGGTTAACTTTACTATGAACTTTGTCGACAATAATGCGACAGGGTTCTTCTTCTACTTGGCATCTGCTTACCATCTAGTCTGTCTAAAAAGTCAAACGACTTGGGTAGTTCGAACAAAGTTAATAATTATAATCTCTCACTTCATCAGATTTGTTTACCATAAACGGAATACGCTAGACAATTGACGTCATTTATTATCCCTTAGAAATGTTAATAAAAATAAAGTACCTCTATTAAAATTATAAAAACTATAAAAATTCTAAAGTCGTTTGTCTTTTAAGACTCTACACTCATTATAATATCCAGTTTCAGGAAAACCGCCCTACACTACGTGACAGTTCAAATGATCACACAAACGTTATGTAAAATTAAGAAGTCGTACTTTAAATATTGCGATCTATTTAACCAAACATACAATGTCACTTCATACAAAACAAGTGGACACAACAAAGAAGAATATAGTTTGCGTCCGGAATGTCTAGGACACAATAAAATCTTTTCCCGGTTATATAAAATGTGGCGGAAATCGCTGGGTGGACGTCGCACCATGTCACAAGCCGTCAGTCCCTGAGAGAAGAAACACCCGAATTAAATTCCTGTCCACGTCGCCAATGCGCATGTTGCGGTTCCCTAGCACAAATTTCGCTAAAACTTTAACAAAACTGTAGAGAGATTTCTAAAATTAGGTACATTATTTAACTGTAGCGCCTCGGCACGACTCGTAAGAGAGCGGTCGCGTCAAATTTCGCGCTAACAACGCCTTGTAGTATAATTGAAACAATCGTAGAGTGGAAAAGCGAGTTATGGACACAGTGAAGGGAGAGGACAGGCGAGTGCATTAAGATAAAGCGCGTTGGGCGGCGGCCAGACCGTCTCAAGTGTCCGGTGCTGCCAAGACGGGCAAGCGTCAGGCGCCGCGGCTAGGATGCACCAACGCTGTATACTTCTTGCACCCGTCTTAAACTTAACAAATAATAATTTATACTCAACGTTTCTACATCTGACGTACAAAAAAAAAGGATTGTTTCAAGTGCACGTAACTAACAATGCGCAAAGTCAACGTCAATATTTTATTTGCATAAAGAAAGTCCACACTTGAACTTTTGTGTACGGTCTATCCACTGAACGTAGGTTGTAGAAACAGCTGGCTTCCAGTATAATTTAGCTAAATCATCTCGAGCACAGTCAAGTGTTACTCTCTCATAAATTCCAAGTCGCGTGTACCTACCTACGTAGAAGATGGACGAATTTTAATTAAAGTCTCAGCGTAGTCAGCCTCATCTTATTAATAAAATATCAGATTCTTAAAACTAATGTAGCGTGGTTTTGCATTAATAAATCTTGTGGTTATGTAGATGCATGCTTGAATGAATTATACTTTATAATAAGATGGTACCTGGAAGAGTTTAAGCTTCCCCTTAGTATCAATGACAAACGGTCCAATGATTAAATAATTCCCAGACGTTAAGGGGAATATTACATCATTTGTATGAAATATGACTGTAGACCTATGAGCAATAATACGTAGGTATAAATAGAGATCAATGAGGGTAATATATACGTGTGATTCATTTGTGTTATACGAATTCCTTGAGAGCAATTTAGCTTCATCAATGTATTAATAGATAGTAGCTAACTGATGTGTTTGTAAAGATTTCAAATTTAACGATTGCGGAATGCCGAAACCTAATATGGAATAAACTAAAGGCTCAAGTAACTTCGATATCAATAAACGAAGTTTCCGAAAGCGCAATAAACCGTCGAACCCTCTCTCGGGTCGACATAGAGTGGAAGTCAGCAGTTTCTTTGAAGCGCATCCTCACTTGGAGGACAATAATGAATTCAGGCCCGAGGTGGTACGGGGCGCGGGGGCAGGGGTACAGCGTGCTCATACGCTCCACTTTGCACTTCCTCTCTTATAAAGCGATTAATGACAGTGCGACCTTTGAGGAGACTGACGATCAAAATAAGAAGAAAATAAAATCCAATCACGGAAACGACTTCAGACTTCCTCGCTTCCGATGGAGTTCTAAAATTTTAACACTTTCAGTTAGTTCTGTTATTTGCGTTCCAGTTCCTCTTTGCTGGTTGCTTGTTTACAGATACCGTTCACAAAATTGTTTATATGTTTACCTTAAACATTTAAAACTGTGTAGGTAAGCCGCTGAAAACTCTGAATGTTACTGAAACTACACATAAGTGAAAACCTCAGCAATTTGCAGTTGACGTAGGTAACGACTCCTAAAAGCAAATATTCCGGAACACCACGAATTTAAGGATCTCTTTATCGCTTATGAACTATCAACATAGACAGTGAGGCTTGAGCCGGGGAAATACATCGCCTGGCTTATAAACATATTCGAGGAAAAGCGCTGAGGTACCTAATACAAGCAGACGTACGGAATCATATTATGATGGCGGAAGTACACTCTAGTAGGTATTTATGTTTATCACAAATGTATGAGGGAAAACAACATCAACGAAACAAAATATACGAAAGATGTTTTAAGCAAAATGGGAAAACTATATTAAGATTACTCTTACCAGTAGTTTCGCCCGCGGGAATGTAAAAAAAATTATTCCAAGGGAACATACACCTGGGATAAAGTGTCCTATATATGCTATTCCATGCCATGGTCTACCATTGTTCCGAATTTCATCCAAAACTAATCAGCCTTTTGAGCGTGAAGGAGTAATAAACAGACCCACATACATACTTTCGCCTTTATCATATTTGTGCGATGAAACCAATAGTGGTTATTACAAAAGAATAATCAATTTCATGTTAACATTTTGCTAAAGTTGATACAGAAAGTAACATTGCTAGGGTTTCTAAAGAATCAACTTATGGTTACACTCATAAGCACTAAAATTACAAAGTACAGTCAAAAAATTATAATAACTATGTTATTAATACAGTTACGCAAGAAGCACGTACTCTACTAACTCTACAAAGACTGCTATTACGGTTGGCTACTAAAAAGGTAGTAAAAGTAAAGAGTTATTTTGTATAAATATATTTAAAACGAAATTCTCATGGTAAACAAACTGGGAAAAGACTGGCGAGGGCAGGTGCAGAGCGAGGGAATCGAATAAAAACTGTTAGATAACGGCGTTTGTGCATTTCCACATTATCGAGTAAAATGGAATGTCGCCAACAATGCAATTAACTTTTAAAACGTTGGAAACTTTAAAAAAATAGATACCAAATGCGGTGATTTAGTTGCAGCATCCATTTTAATCTACTTGTATATTTGCAAGGCTGTTATTCCCTTCAGTTGGTAGTGCAGATTCCATTAGATGAGAGTGTTGTTGTACCATTAGTCGTGACTTGGCATCGAGTTAGCTTGCTAATGTGCAATCAAATAGCGCCGCTGCCTGCCACTTCATTACGCGTACGCTCTATGAATTCTAATCTACCGTGTAATTACTACAACAATGTCTTGTTTAACAAAAATCCTTATGTTCACACTGATATCATGCGATCAGTCCAAGTTTTAGAGCTTAACAAACTACAATGCGTTACGAAATGACTGCTGTCTCATTTTCAGGCTAACAAAATGCAAAATAGGACCAAGTTATAATCATTTAAATAAGTAAATACATAACGAATTCAACTTTAGAAACTGTGAATTATTTACGCAAAATAATTTCAACTCGGCACAGTAGGTAACGTAAAAGTTTTCCCAGATTAAGACAGAATTTCCACTTTTATTTGTTTAATGAGCAAACATAAACAAGAACTTGTTCAAAGGGTGGAAATGTCTCCGCTTAACCGCCGCGACCCGGATTTCGTGCCAAATATTTATTTTAATTACATCTCGGTTCCTTCAAAGCCCAAGTTAAATGTCTCTACCACCTTCTACGCCAATATTTCAAAATTAATTTACACATTTAACATTTCTCTCATTTTCGTGTTCGCGAGGTAGAAGACGTAACAGTGCCCTCTTTGCTGCTATTATGCATAACGCACTGAAAGAAAATGCTCATTCACTGTAAGGGAAACTGTAGTGATTCAACGATCGCTTGAATAAACATTTGTTAAATGTAGTTAAAAGGAACTGGAACACCGCGAAGAAATAGTTATCTGCGCGGACCATCGACGAAGGAGTTCCTTTGGGAATTACTTTAATATGACTAGCTCATAATGAGCTCCAGACCTAGGTACAATAAGGAGAAAAAAAACGCAGCTTTATGTACATTCGCTGGGATCGTACGATCGGAAATGAACAGTCAAAGAGAACTTAATTAAAACTAACCGCGTGCCTCAGGGGACAATGGGTGTGCGCGACAACAAAGCGATGGGAGCCGTCATAACTGCTGTCAGCTACAACCACTAAATACAATCCTAGATTACTTCTCAATGAGTTTAGCACTAGCAGACTTGGCTGGAGAACTGAGAGGGTTCCGAAAATTGAACTAACTCTAATTGTGCTCCGTTAGTTGCGATAAAGATATGGTATCTCTCGCTAAACTCTTCAGTAAATAGCACAGAATTAATTTACAGAATACCTTAATTTAGCTACTATTGTAGATGCTTGCATATATATAGCAGAAAGAAAGAGCCAAAGGTGACACGACATACCTATCGGTATACCTATACTTTCATATCAAGCATTAATTAGGTGTCCATACTTTTAGAAGGTGTGTTAAAAGCGACAACAGCGACCTGACTCACTCGTCGTGTTAATTAAAAACTAATTAGCGCAAATTAAAAGTTAAGAGAAGATATCGGGCGAGGAGACATCTGGTGATGGCACCAAACGATGAATTTCTTACGGTTGCAAGGGCGCAAACTAAGAAAACACATCTGCGCATAAATTCAGAACACGTCCGGCTATATAAATTCATAACTTCGAAACGAACCGGAGACAGACGGTACGCTGGGGCCTCTACGAATTTATTAAATAAATTAATTGAGCCAAAACGAACGTAACTGCTTGAATATTGAACAAACTGTAGCACAATGCGACTGCAAAAAGAATACTAGGTATAATGTTTCATTAATAGATACGTGAAAAGGATTTAATTTATACTTTCGTGTTTGAAAAACCGATTTCCTTTTCGTGTGGGGTTTCAAATCAAAATTCTTTAACCAACAACAATGGACAAAAGGAATGAAAAACACAATACAATACACAGCGGCACAAAAAATAACAAAATCAGATAAAAAGATAAATTGTATCCTCAAAACAGGAAACTAGTTTTCGATGTACAACTGCTGTAACAGACCCAATTACACGAGCGTTATATCAACAAACATTTGTGAAGCATTAGTTGGCATAGTGGCCCAGCGGCGTCCGGCGTAGTGACGTGGGCGACTGTGGCGAGCCATCCACTTTCCCAATAAACCAGCCCGGTGTGCATAACGTGCCGAGATTACTTAAAGCCCCCGGAGCAGACCAAACAACAATATTTGTTGGTCCCAGACACTAGATTAATTTTTCCTGGGGCATTTTACTCGACGTTATCCATGAAAACGTTCCGCAAAATAAACCGACAAAAACAACTTGAAGATTTTCATTTGATTGCTTCCACGTAGTAATGATTTGGAGAGTTTATATTAACGAAACTTTTTTCATATCAGGAGCTCTAATAAAAACGTAAAGGATATTTAATATAATCCGTGTTGTTTCTCTCGCCAGCGGCTATTTTGTGCTTTTTATGTTCGCCAGTAAAACTTTAGCAGAATTCTACTTTTCTATTTGTATTGTAGGCAACGCCTCCAACAGGTTGTAGCCATGTTGTTAGTTACTTCCGTAATTATAACAGAAACCAAACAATGGAACGCTGCAAAATGCTGTCTCTACATAAGTTACAAGTATTGTTTTCTCGTTTTTAATGTGGCTTTTTAAAACTAAGAGAACAAAGGGCTTTATTTAATTATAAAACTGCTAGAGTAATGTTTATGTGAAGTTGCTGGGGATTGTCTGTTTTACGTAGACTTCTCCATATCCAGTACTTAAACATGTAAAAACGGGGTTTCCATTACTGATAGTCAGTCGATGCAGTACAGAGTTAAAAAAAGAAGAAATAATAAAATTTAGAGTCCACAGGTTAATTAAGTCAGTAGGTAATTACCTAATTAGCTTCCTTAAACGGCTTGTTTTCCGTTGCAGGTGATGTTTACTCACACGAAATCAAAGATTAACATTAATAATGTATAGAACCAGACATACAACATCCAACACTGATCGTACAAGAGGAAAACTTTTACAACATGTTATTTGGGAATAAATAAACTTAGACAAGTGCTATGGATCACGAAGTTGAGGTCGGAAACTTCATACACACAAAAACGTAAGTCACAACGAACGTGGGGAACAATACAACAGGATATTTGGTTAAAAAGAATTTAGGTTATGAAAAGATAGCCAACCAAGCATGTTTTAGTAGACTCAAGATAGTCAATTTCTTTATTCCGAGGAAGTTCCAATGCAAAACAAGTGTTTCAAAGACGAACAACCAATGATGGTATAGGTGCCTTTCCTGTCTAATATGAAATTCTTTATATTATAATTTTTTTCACATGTTTTGCTCATATGATTTTTAAGACTGCATCTTCCAATACACGATCGCCTTTCCGGAACCTTTCGGCTCCATCGATCAATACGTTCGGAAGACGCAGCATTAGAAGGCCTTCCACAAGGAGGACCGTTGCGCTGGTTTGGGTCGCGGGAATCAGAGGGATACGAAAGACATAGGTAAAATCGGTCGTTGTGGCGACACTCTAGAGCGCCTATGTCCAACAGTGGACGTGATGATCATGAGCTTTTTACCCCAGAGGTATGTTCTCTTAGATTAATTTTCAACGTTTATTAGAGTGAAGTCATTGGCAGAAGCTAGAGGAAGCATAAATATGATGGCGTATCATGTTCTTAAAAGTATACTTGAAGAACTTTATCTCATACGACGGAAGTAGCGATAGACGCACAACTTCTCCCCATCAGACGCCGCGAAACTTCCAGACGAATTAATAACTAAAAACATTGAACGATACGTTTCGAAAATCTTAATGAACTCTGCGCGGAAGACGTGAGACGGTATTAATTTTCTCACAAAAGGTAGGTAGTAGCTCTAAGACTATGAAACGATTAATTAAGCAGGCAGGTGCAGCAAAGGTGTCTTAACATTATCCGCAATAATTAAATACTTAGTAAGTTTAATAGTACGGTCAGAATACTAAGTTGATGCGATCTCCCCAGGGCAATCAACATTTTACCTCAACACTTTGTAGTTTTTCTCTTCTAAGTAATCTTATTATAATCATATTAGTTACCATCTGCCTAAAAAAGTAAAGTATCATTGACATCAAAAAGGTTACTTTTAGTCAATTTAATTTATATTTCGTGTAAATTTTCTTTGAAGAAAATAAATAGTAATAAATTCCAAATAATTAAAAATTACTATCATAATTGCCGAAATAACATGGGACAAGGACACGAAGATAAGTTTCATAAGAGTGAGTGGACTAATTTGTCACAAACATACTTTCAGCTTTAAAAGACGTGATGAAAGGGAGAGAAAACAACATTATAGGTTACTAGCTCCTGCCAGCGGCTTCGTCCGCGTGATAATCGAAAATTATCCCGAAGATATGTTGACTGGTTGAGAAAGCCTTGTTGCATTAAGTCTGCCTATGTTTTTTTTATTTTGATTATTTACTGAGAAATCAGTCATACATATCTACTTAATTTACAATATGACATTTATATCTATATTTTAACAGTTATTGAACACTTTGTGTTTTAAAACAGTTTTAATTACATAGGTAATTACCAGATGGGGTATCTTATTTTTTTTTATTATGTTGATAAATACAACTAGCTTCTGCCAGGACTTCGCTCGCGTGGAAGTAGTTTTCTCCATACAAACTTTGGCCCACGTTTAATCCCCTGAGAAGGTGAATTTTGGAAAAATCCTTTCTTTTTCTTTGGTTAAATCATAAAAAGAAACTCTGTGCAAAATTTCAACGTTTTAGGTCCTAAGATTAGGGGTGGGCCTTGATGAATCAATGAGTGAGTTAGAACTTTGCATTTTATATTTAGAGAAATTTGAGACAGAAATTAATACTTATATATTTATAGGCCAGGGTAACTTACGGGGAATTATCTAATCATACCAGGTGTTCACTCTACCATCAAATATACCAAAGCAATCATGTCTACTTCCAAACTACGTATTTATTCTGCTATATTATTTTTTTGTCGTCACAGTAATCATTGTTTATGTCGTTTTCAAAGCGGCGAGTATAAAAAAGTTTGTATGGGATAATTATATCAACATTTTTATCGTTTGTAATGTTAGATTTCGTGTGAAATTAGTTTTCATTCTGAATTAATACAACCACACGCAATTTAGTGACTGAATAACGCACGATATCGTTTCGACTTTGTGTGTATTTATTTATTTTATTTACACACCCAATTGTTTTAACAGCTAAGACCCAAGGTAGGACCCAACTGTAGTCACATAATAACCGCACTCAGAGATGCCACTCACAAATAGTACATATACCTACACACCTGTTAGTGCAGGCAACATAGGAAAGTACAGCTACATAAAGCAAAGTTTGCATACATGTAAGATTGGTTGCCTTTTGGTAACCCACCGAAAAACATATTCTCTATATAATATACTAGCTTTTGCCCACAGCTTCGCCCACGTACATAAAATAGCCTAGCCTATATCACTCAGGAATAAAGCAGCTTTCTATGTGTGAAAAAAATTTTGCAATCGGACCAGTACGTTCAGAGATTACCTCCTACAAACATAAAAAAAAACAATCTTGATTTTAATATTAGTGTAGATTTACGAAGATGGTTTTCAAAAAAAAAAAGTCTTAAAAAGAATAACTAAGGTGAAACTGAAATTCAACGAAGAAGCCGCAAACGAATGTTTAAAGAGAAAATAACGTATGAATGTGGGTACACACAAAAACAAAGCTCAAAATATGGATATTACCCGCGGTAACAATTGCGAGGACATTGTGTTATGGCTACATATGGCATGAACTCATTAACGCTCCATAGTACCAGCGGAGCGAGCTAACTGCCACAATCCAGGTCTTAACGCAAGGTAATTTACCATCTGCCATTTGTGGCCGGCTACCACCACTGTATCGCTTTTATGGAGCATATTAATGAAAAACGACAGTAAGCCAATGCTTAATTCCGATTCAAGGTTTATCAGGTGACATGGAAACTCGGTTATTGCGTGTTTGATTGTCATTACACAAGTATAAACGAAGCTTGACTCTATTCGAATACTATTTTCTATTCGAATACTATTCGTAGCACTATGGATTTCATGGTCGAAACCAAAACCGAATTTCTGTTTGTCTCAGTTTCGGCCAAAACTGAAACCGAAACGAATTTTGGCCTCGGACTCAGTTTCAACCAAAATCGAATCCGAATTTCCGCTTCGACCTCAATTTCAGTCAAAAGTTTTTATCTAATAAATAAGGTGCAACATAACATGTCCGATCGCAGCACGAAAGTAAGCCGAAATTCGTTTTTTTTTTTTCAAAACTAGGCCGAAGCCGAGAATTCGGTCGCTCAATAAAGAGCACATTACCTACAGATTAATTAGAGATTTTTTAAATAAACCTTACTAATTGCTAATTTGCGAAAATTGAATACAGAACCAAATAAATGACATAGTTATAGACGCGTAAGTAAACTGGCAACGTGTGAACATCTTTGTGTCACACTACTAAGGAGATAACACAACCTGTCTCCCGGTCTTAAACAAGACAAATATTCTTTATGTTACGCACATCTTGTCGCCCTAATAACTTATCCAGTTACCTGTGTCAGTGATAAATACACAAGGCACGACATTATCCCAAGATTGGGGTGCTGAATATTGTAACACTTAATTGTATTTTATGTGTCCAATTAGAACGTTTCCTGGTTTCTGATCTCTTGCATTTTCCTCCAATCTCTACAAAGTAACCTTTGCTGTGGATAACAGATTACGATAGTGTTATCCGTATCGCGATTTAGTCTCTTTGAGAGATGAATTCCCGTTAATTAGGAAGGTTTATGTATAGGGGCAAATTGCTGTGGTCTTGTCAAGCATAAAGATATATTGATTGAACGGCATTTTGGGACTGCTAAATTACTAGATAATGTTAGGTCAAACCGTGTTGGTATTTCGTGTTTGTCATAAGGTGACTAGGTGAGACATATTAGTTAATTGACGATGGGTACAGGTCGCGCGATGAATCAAGATCGCTCGGCAAAAGTGGAAGGGGCATGCGCAGTATTCAATTCTAAGGTCTATTTGGCGACGTACGGGCGGGTGTGCGCCGTCGGCGACACGTCATTGGTAGATAGAGTCGCTCTTCAATTCCCGCGTTGCGTTCTCGCGTCTCATTGGATACTGTTGTACTTGGGTACTGTTGCGTACAGCTTGTGTTATCGTATTAGTAATACGTAGTCGTAAAAAAAATGGTTAAAAATAAAGTTTTAAAACGGCTAGCCAGAAAAATGGTTTACGACGTGAATTGTTACGTTAAGAAAGAAACTAACGAAATTATTATTTTTTATTTTTATTTTTATTTTAAAAATTTTAATTTTTCTGAATTTACCTACTTACAAGATAAATTACAAGCAAAAACTAGTGTTATTATAAGTTATGTTACTAAGGTTCAAACATACGAAATTAAAAATGAAATCCTAACATACTAAGAATTTCTGTGCGCAATTGTACACATGCGCCGATTGCCCCCACTACTTTCACCGAGCGATCTTGATTCACCGCGCGACCTGTACCAGGCAAGCAGGTTCGCTAGACAGGTGTTTAATAAGATAAAGTAACGTGTGCCCGTGCTCCGGTAGAACAAAGGTGTCGCGAACAATACCTGCGACATGTACCCCACACTGTCCTCACCCACTTACTGTCCTGTTGAACTATGCATGTTACATTATAGGAACACCGTTACACGATATATGGGTAGCTTGGAAATGTAGGTACAGTCCACAAAAAAGTTTAGCAAGGAATTAATATATTTAGTAGCCAAATTTAAAATGAATAGTCATTAGAAGGTGGACTAACTAACTAGGTCACCTGATGCTGAGAACTAGGTACCTGGAATATGTAGTATACATTTTCTAAACCCGGACCAAATCAAACCCAACACTCTACCCAAACACTCCCCAAATGTACCATTAGACTAATAAAGCACTTAATTATTACCCACTTCGCAGAATAAAGCACTGTGATGAATTAACCTTTATCCAACTTTATCAATAGATAAACCTCTTTTTACCCTACAACTTAACTGAAATGTAAACCCTCGGGGGATTCATTTCAAATATTTATTTAGATGACGTCTACGTTTTAAGCATCCGAATAAAATATCAACGGAACCTTCAATTTCAAATTAAACCTTAATCAATGTACGAATAACGTCTGTTTTGGCATGCCACTCCAGGTCAATGAAAGGCCCGACCTTAATAAATATGGATATAAATTAGAGCTCTCACTTTATACCAACAATACAAATTGACAATAAGAATTTCTGCCGAATCCCTAATTACAGTCCATTACCGAATCGACAGGAGGGACGCAGTTTTTGGAATTCAACTTCGAACACTTGAACGGGATCGTTATAGATGGAGCATAAATAACATCGTTTTAGGGTAGCAGGACGGTATAATTTACTGAATACTGTTATTGAAATCGTGTAGAAATCTTCTACTTTAAAATAGAAAAACAAATATCTTCTACGAGCGACACGCCCCAGCTTCTCAAGGGTGTTACAAATCTTTGTAATTCTCGGCTTTACTCTCAATATATTTATTTATTTACTTACTAGCTCTTGCCCGCGCGGCTTCGCTCCCGCTCTTCCCTACTCCATCCTACTATACCCTAATCCATCCTACTATACCCTACTCTACCCTACTATACCTTACTCTACCCTAATTTTCATTTTTTTTTCCGTAAAGAACCTTCTCCTCACAATAACGAACACAACAAAAAAATAATTAGCGAAATCGGTCCAGCCGTTCACGCGTGATGGCGTGATGGCATATATAGATTTAACACATTATGCACATGGGTGCTGAGGCGGACTTAATGCCTTAGGCATTCTCTTCCTGTCGACCTTTGGGTGATGCAGAGAAAAAGTCGTGGTAGGTGCAATAAAAGAGTGAGAAAAAGACGAATACAAGAATTGATATACTAATAGACCATAGAATAGATTACTAATAAACCATAGAATAAATATATACATTTATACAATATATACTCAAATTAGTACACTACATACATGCACTAAAATAGTCAAATAATTGGTCCAAATCGACAATAGGAAAACATTAACGCTGTGATGAAACTACTGCCAACTTTTTACGAATCAACTCGCGAACTTTGGTTTTGAATGTAAATCTGCTTGTTGTCATCCTGATCTCATGGGGAAGCGCATTCCACAAAGAAATAGCTTGAATAAAGAAGGAATAGTGCAGAAAGTCAGTACGATGAGTGGGACAATAGAGTAGGCGGTTATGAGATGAGCGCAGATTTCTATTGTGGTTGGCGCAAATATATTGAAAATGAGACGCTAAATAACTGGCGGAATTAAGAGAATCAAGAAATAAAAATAAAGTGGTGAGCGCCCTTTGCTCTCTGCGCTGGCGTATGGGCAACCACTTTACTATAATATGCATGTACCTATTGTACACTTTTCTCAAAAATCACTAAGCATATTGGAGAAAGCCGCATGAAAATCCATTCAGGATTTTTTTAAGTTTATAGCGAACATACAGACAGATGCGGTGTGGGATTTTGTTTCATAATACACGTATATAAGGATTATTAAAATCAATTTGTTGTTCGTTATTCTTGCAAAAACTCAAAATAGGCTTGACCGATTTGAAAAATATGTTTTTAGTTTTATTTGTACAACAATTGAAAAAAAAAACTGTTTAATTATTAAAAGAAAAAACAAGTGAATTACCTCTTAAATGTGGGAAGAATCTACTACTTTCACAGTTTGTATACACATAAATGTGGATTTCCATTTCCATTGCGCAAATGTTGCCATTTCGATTAGCACCACTGAATCCCATGGGTCGAAAACTATCAAAAATTCAGCGGGTATCCTCGACTGCACTAAAACGTGAAGGTAAGTGTGTAGGCAAAGCGAATCGCAATAACTGTTAGGTAGTTACATAACTAAAATCAATTCTGTGGTATAGTATTTCGCTCGAAGGTATTTGGTCCAAAGTTATTTGCCTCCGCAGCCTCGTCACGACATTCCGTGTCGACAAACTCGGTGTATCGCGGTATTCCAAGTGTCAAGCCAGTTGACATTCGAGGCACACTGCGAAAGGGGTCATCAGGGGACGGCCTGTCACTAACCTTCAAGCGATTAAATAACTGGGTTTTGTTCAGTGTAAATATTCAGGTAGAATTGTTTGCTCGAAATAAATGATTACTAAGCTTCTGAATTCAGAAGGTTATCTCAATTTTTCATCAGAGCGAAAAGCTCTATCGGAAAATACCCTTATTAATTTTCTTGGGTAAATTCCACCAACAAAATATTTATCGTCTCTAAGGAAAGGTAAATTAGTAAACAAATAGGATTTCAAGACACAAAAATGTTTAGATAAAGAACAAAGGAGAACTCAATCCATATTGTAGTACGAGACCCGAAGAAAAAATCTCTTCCCTCATCTGTTATTCGAGTATGATAAATATTATGTGCTATATAATGCGTTTATTAAGACATTCCGAATAGGTTGCCTAGCTAAATCTAGTGCCAATGATGTTTAACAATAAAATTTGTCTGAGATCGCGAACATTTGATATTTTTTACTTTATCCAAATACTTCAAAATTGAATTCTATCGTTACTTCTATCGTCGCTTCTATTAGACTAAAAAACACTAATTAACATAAAATAAAAATCGATTAAATATCAGATGAGGGTAAATTATGGCCATTTACTTAACTCTTTATGCGAGGCAACCCTCCTATTTGCACCAAAAAAAAGGAGGCAACCTATAGTTTTACAGTTCCTTTGGGCACATTCTTTCAGCTGGTGCTTGACTACCCCAATTACAAATGAGGAGTAATTGATAACAAAAATATAACAACTTTATTGTTTAACATCATTGGCACCAGATTTAGCTAGGCAACCTATGCGCAATATCTAAATAAACGCATTATCTGGCATATAAAATTTATCATAATCAAATAACAGATGAGAGAAGATATTTCTTCTGCGTATCTTAGATCATTATGATCTTCAACAAAAGACATACATGATACTAATCACGTTCATAATTTAAAGAAAATAGGTATTTTTTTGAAATACACACATCTCGCGCAAAAATTAAATCACTAAATTAGCATAATATATGTCACGTCTTCAAATTTTTGTTTCTAAGACAAGCTGACTTATGATTTCCTTCACCGTTTTGAGAGCAATGGTTGGCAAGACAATACTATAACAACTTCTTCTTCTTCCTGCCCTTATCCCATATTACTTGGGGTCGTCAAAATATCGCTAACTCCCTTTTCTTTCATATCACTGCTCACACAATCCTTCCATCTTTTCTTCGGCCTTCTTCTCAATAAACAATACTATAACAACTATGTTATACAATAAAAATATAGTTAAAACTTACGATAAAGATTCTTTGGAAACACATGAATAACATTTTCTGTGCCTCAGTGGCGTACCTGAAAAGAAAAACCAAGTAATATATAGCGGTGTTCTGAAACCAACAATTTCTTAACATTACGATCAAAACATAAAAAAAAAGATTATAAACAAACGGGTGTATCCATGTTTGGAGGCGCTATCGCCGACCACAAGCCACGAGAGGCACATATTTAACACTCGAAGCTTATCTCGAACGAGGCGGGGTGCGGGAGGAGGCACGTGCTACAATATCGAGCCTATCTTTCTACTAATGGCCTACATGTGAAAGGTGAATAGCTCCTTCCCGACGCAGAAAGGGGGATGGATAAGCTACAGACTCGCAGACGAGGATAAATGACGATTTATTAAGATATCTAATCTTTATGATACTATACACTAACATTTTAGCGCAGTATTCATTCACGCAGGAATATACGTGAACATTTTAGATGAAATCAGAAGCCAAACAAAAACGGGTTCAGTTATGTTCAAGCAAAGCAAAAAGCATTAGAGGTGGGACCATCAATTACGTCCATGTTATACGAACGCTACCGTACAGCGCGCGTCAGTGATGTCCATTTACGATGAAACATGTTGGTCTAATTAATGGACACAGTCTATTATTGTGCGGGAGGCACGTGGCAAGCTTGCTCATGTATCGCTGTCTTTATATGAATATCTCTATCTCTCTATTTTGTAATTCGTAAAACCATAGTGATGTGAAATCTACTTTTCGTAAAAAAGGAACATGTGTAATGAGTAATGACTCACTATGTATGTGGCAACACTGATTTTTAAGAAAAATTAAGTTATCTTTGGATCAACAAACAACCAGAACCATGGCAATGTCGAGCGCGGTTCGTAATGAATGCCTAATAAGAACACTGAAGTTGGTTCCCAACGCGCGTTTAAGAATTAATTAAGTTACGGTAATTCAATTGAAATTATATAAACTTTTAAACCAATATTAGAAGTAAATTGATTTTGTTTGGAACAGTTAATCTCTACAATTGCTATTCGATTGCTATTTCAGTGATAGAAGATTTTAGCTTACTGTTGCTTTGTCACTAGCATGACACTATGCCTGATAGTGTCAATGAGTACAACGTAACTCGTAAGCATTTTTGGTGGAAAATCATTAAATAACTGGATGGAGTGAGAAGGAGCGGCAAACTTTCACCTTCAGGCTAAAACCAACCATGTCCCTTCAGTTGCCCTTTGTCTCTCAGGGCCGCGGTAACTATTTCGAATAATCCCAAAACCCTGAAAGGATAACTCATAGGCTGAGATTTTTTCTCATAAAAATGACTTCTACGCGGACAAAGTTGTGGGCAAAAAACTAGTCTACACTAATATTATAAACAGGTAGTTTGTTTTTTTTTTGTTTGTAGGAGGAGGAAATTTCTGAAAGTAGGTACTGGTCCGATTGCTAAAATTTTTTCACCGATAGAAAGCTGCTTTTTTCTTCAGTGGACATAGACTATATTTTATGTACGAGAGCGAAGCTGCGGAAAAAAGCTAGTATTTTATAAAGAATAATACCAAAAACCTCTTTCTTCAAAGTTGTATGATCAGATTCTTAGTTACTGTCACTCTATGGCTTTTCCTTTAGCAAGATATACTTGATTAATACATGTTTAATTTTAACTCGAAGCCATAAGTAAGATACTATCACGCCTGTAATATAGACTACTACGGTATACTAATACGGTGAAAGTGTTCTCGTGGAGGTGATCGGCGGTAGCGATATCTCGCTCCGGGCCCTGGTTTAGACCATGATCAAGAGCGAGAGGAAATGGATTACGGCAGCCTTTCCGTGCGAAGCAGTAATGCTAGCGAAGGATATTAGCTGCAAACGCGAGGGCAAGGACACCCTCACACCCAGCCGCCGCCACAGAAGACACCCCGGGCGTCAGGATTCGCAAGGTGATCCCGGCCACCGTAGGCGTGGGCTTGTGGATGACGAGCAATGGTTGGCACGCCTTCCGATAAAGGCCGAACCCGAGTCGTAGACAGCATGGACGTGCACCTCAAAAAGATGTCAACAAAACCGTAGGGCTGTAAGAGAACAACCAAACAGGTTGGATTCTAGTCAGTAAGTTCAATCCTGATGGCTACAGTCATCTTTAAGTCAAGAGTGAATAGGTTACTTCTAAGTAAGCGCGCTCCATCGTCGACTGCATCGTCGCTTTCTATCAGGTGAGATAGCGGTCAAGCGCGAACCTATCAGCAATAAAAAAAAAGCAAAAGACTGACACTTCCAGTCACTCCACAAAAACGGGAAAAGTAATTTGACGATTCCCCAGCACAAAATTTCAGGCAGCTACTGAGACATTCTCGATAAAGAAACCATAAACAAGTCCAGTCGAAATATCAAAGCGGTGCATATATTTGGAATGCAATCCACAGCTAAAACAGATTGGAGACTAAGATATTAATTATATTCCTGTTTGTAACCGCACGAGGGACATAAAACACACTTGATATTAGAATATAAGACAAGAAGTGCAATTCATTCCGCTTGTGTCCTAGCTGGGCCATCTAGTGCATGGTTAAAGACGGCATGTGTCGCACACAATCGTGTCCCACTACGACTGAACCCATTTTTAACCGACTTCGAAAAGGAGGAGGTTCCATGTTCGACTGAATGTATGTTTTTTTTTATGTATGTTCACCGATATCTCGGTCAATTGTGGACCGATATTGAAAATTATTTTTTTGATTGATAGGTTATGCTTCCAAGTTGGTCCCATAGAAATATTGTTATGATCTGATCATGAACTTCGAAGATATGGAACAGAACTCCTCATAGGATCACAGCAGAATGGTCGTAACAAGTAAAATTGCTTTGTTTATACGTGTAGTCGATGACTGACTGAAAGAGAAGGGGGAGGGGATGTCTCGAACTGATCTGGTGATGAAGCCGGAAGGTAAATTAATGTAATCTATCCGTGTTTGGGATTGTTAGAATCGTTATAAAATGCACTCTGGCTATAAGGTATTTAATTTTGGCTGAGGGGTACTTTTTAGTGGTGGTATCGTATCTAAAAAGTAAAAAATAAAAAACTTTTTACAAAAAAAATTAAACCGACTTCTATGAAAAAAAACACTGAAAAGTACAAAATAACTTTAATTTCGGAAGTCAGTGTTAAATAATGAATAGACAAAACTATCTATTAGAGAAACGCCGACTTTGTGAGTTATTTTGTACTTTTCAGCGTTTATACAAAGAAGTCGGTTTAATTTTTTTTTTGTAAAAAGTTTTATTGCCATGCTCTTCATCGATATACAAAAATCAATAGTATATAAAAATCAAAGCCACTTTTCGTTGTAATCTTATAACTCAAGAACGGGCTCACCTGTCCAAACTAAATGTTTAGGCTTTGTTCGGACTATTTAGTAGATGGTTTATGTGAAGTTTGCACAAAATCGGTCGAGCGGTTCTTCATTTATCACATTCTTTGCAACAAATGAAGTAGGGTAGAGTAGGGTGGAGTAGGGTAGAGTAGGGTAGAGTAGGGTAGAGTAGGGTAGAGTAGGGTAGAGTAGGGTAGGGTAGGGTAGGGTAGGGTAGGGTAGGGTAGAGTAGGGTAGAGTAGGGTATAGTAGGTTAGAGTAGGGCACAGTAGTGTAGGGTAGGGTAGAGTAGGGTAGAGTAAGGTAGAGTAGGGTAGAGTAAGGTAGAGTAGGGTATAGTAGGGTGGAGTAGGAAAGAGAGCGAAGTCGCGCAGGCAAAAGCTAGTCTTATCTAATGTAAAAGGAAAACTGACTGACTGACATATCAACATACAGCCGAAACTACTGAGATTAGAAGCTTAAAATTTTGTATAGGTTTTTTTTTATGACGTAAGCGGGCACTAAGAGAGGATTTTTACAAGCTTTTATTTAGTTTCACCCGTCCCGATGTTTGTCTGTCATCAAATCTTGCAAATTAAATTTGATCCACTTCCCAGTTACCGATTGAGCTGTTTTGCATGCTTGTGTTAATCGGATGACAATGCAAAATTATTATGATATGGAGCTGATCTGACGATAGAACCGGAAGGTGGACATAAGAACTCGAGTAATCCTATCGTGTTTGAGTTTTTGGAATGGTCTTGAAGAGTATACCGCGCTATAAAAACTTTATATGAAAAAAATATTTTAAATGAAAACTTTTTCAAATTTCTCATCCTAAGAGGGTAACGGGGGTTCAAAGTTTGTGTGGGTGGAGAAACCTACTTTCAGGCGGGCGAAGCCGCTGGCAGGAGCTAGTGCTGAATATAACCATAGGTTTCAGTCTTAATTCGAAATTCAGAGCTGTTGAAATTACAAGGACTCCACGAGTTATCACTTCAATAAACGGGAATAGTTGTTCTAGCTAGTGTTCCTAAACTAGCCGTTAGTAATCTCGATTGCTGCCTTACGATGTTCTTTATTGGGTATGTACGTGCTTATCATCCTTTATCACACTTATATTATGAAGGCGAAATTTTGTGAATGTCTATTAATTCTTTGCGCTCGATCGGCTTTGGGCTACATGAATAAAAATGGACGATTAATTATTAATGGTATGTAATGTATATTTGTGTTTTTAGAACCTCTATGTTTGGCCGCCATATACAGCTTCATGGCGGCCTAAGAATTGTCATTGATGAGTGCGTCACAGGTTTGATGAGGTTCGTCCACCGTGTTGAAGAGCGACATTCTCTTGTACCCCCAATGGTTCCATCGACTCCTCGATACGGGTCACATACCCCTTTTTTTTATGGTGGGAAAAAATCATGCATTGACATCCCCCGCTCTTGGGCGGAGTCGGAGATAGTGTCAGACTCTTACTGACTAAAAGACCCACCCCGTTCCTTCTAGCCTTTATACCGGGGCTCGAGCGCCCTTTCGGATAACCCTGGCCCAAGTAGGCTTCGACCCGGCTGGGTCGCTGCTGTTGCTGACAACTCCTTGAGGCGCGCAGGAACAGTGCGCGCCTTCGACGACTTGGGCTTGGTCCGGACAGTTACCGGACGGCCGGACAGTGAGCTACCCATTGCTCACTGTCCGCAAGCCCGCGCCTACGGTGGCCGGAAATCGGGATCAGAATCCCGGTTGCAGCGGCGGCGGCGATAACGCCGTTGCCTGATGCGTTCGGCCTCCTCCTTTGCAACGGGTCACTTACCCTAAAAACTTGAGGATTCGTATTTGCACAGACGACGATAATCGCGAATAATCGACTGATGAAGTGCTTGGTGTTTCCAATTTTTCTATATGGAACTGAGACATGGAGGCTGAGGATATGAGACCGTTTCAAGATTGACGCACTGGAAACTCTTGTTCTAATTATGACAAAATAGGTTAAATAACTAAGTCTTGTCTGAATTAGAAAAAAAAATACAACAGTCTTAATATAAAAACTAATAACACAAAAAAGCGCTCAATTGTCCAAATGGGCTCTTAAATGACTGTTCTATTCTATAAACAAAAAAATGCAACCGAATCGAAAAAAAAGAACTTTTTAAGAATATGGTTTTTTCGTATTACTTTTCAGCAAACCCATTCATTTGGTACCCAATCCATGATGGGGGACTATAATAAAATATTGTTCCACCATCTTTGGGTTTCCTCGCGCAGATACGTATTGGATTTGGAATTTATGTTACCTACTACGCTAACCGTGTATTGTCATCTAAACCTAGCAAACATTTATTTATTTTATCTCATATAAACTAGTGGTTGACTGCGATCCTACCTGATGGAAAGCAGTGATGCAATCGTTGATGGCGAGGCGCACTAGTTTATTAAGAGCCTATTCACTCTAACCTCGAAGACACCCAAACAACACATAAACTTCAGTTCAATTGGTTTGGGATAACTGTATACTAATTAAACAATGCAAATAGAAAAAAAAATGGAAAAATATGTTAATTTATTGCAAAACTTTGTAAGCCCTAATAAAGCCGTAGTGTAAAGTAATATGAATCATGCGGTCGGTTGGTGGGGTGATTGAAGACGACAAGGGCTTGGCTGTTGTCGAGCGGGCCGGGCGTCGGCGGCGGTGAGGTGACGGACCAGCGCCACCTGAGTCCGGCGACGGAGCGCCCTAATGGCCTGTCGCTCGTCCATCCGCGCCCGTGATTGATCGACACACCCCGTGACGTGTGCACACACATCGCTTACATCGGCATCGCCTCCACGATATCGCGCGTAATCCATCACCGATTCCAAATTTGTGCCATAAATGGGAGTTAAAAAGTCAAATGTCATCTGCGAATGCAGTTAAGATTATGTTTATTTGTGTAAGTACTGTAAAATATCTCAATCCTTTTGTAGGTTTTGAAACATAAAGGCATATTATAAAGGTAAACACTAAGTAGTCTTTGAAATAAGCCTTAACTCCCAATTTCTAAATGAGTTGTCCTAGTCCCATTTGAAGTTGAATATTTCTCAAACTCTACTTTCGCTAGAAAACCTCTTAAGACATAATTACTCAATTCATAAAGCCGGTCTAAGTATAATGTGTTAAGATCGTGTCAATGCCAAAGTTTGACGGTTTTCGGGTTAAAAAAGAGTTAAGTAAACAAATGTTCAACTTCAAATTCTTCATTGAAAATCGGGGGTAATTTAAAAAGATGAATAGAATTTAGACTAGCGACCCTATGGGGGACCTAGTGGGCCTATGGTCTAGACGAGTTATGAAATAATTAACAATAATTTATGTTAACGGGAAGAAATATGTAAAAACGCTTGAGAAGTCCATTATTTACAATATTCTATCTACAAGAAATAAGTACCTATCTATTTTCTGCCAAAATTATGGGAAACGTAGGAGGAAAACTGCTGCTAACTTTTAAAATAAAAATGTTCATACTTATCTACGTTTGAACAAGTAGAAGACGGCCATCTCGTATATTTTGCAAGGAAAGTAGGAGACTTAAGTATTTGTAGATATTTTATTAGTAAACTTTTCTGCTTTAACTACGGAGCGGCAATAAATTACATTTTGTTAAGTGACTTTGTCGCCTAATTCTACTTACTAGTTCGCGATTTACATTTGAGTAATCTATTCTATAACAAATAAGTTAAAAAGGTTTGGTAGAGCGCCCACAAACAAAGCTCACCAACCGACATTAAACATTTTGCTGTTGTTTTTAGAAAACCAGAATAAACACCAGCACTACTAGCGAAATGAAAAATATTACAACCGCATCATATTAATTAAAATAGCTTAGTAAGTACTCAGGTAATTAATTACTTACTTTAAAACTAGACGATACCATTTCTTTAGAAATGGGAAATTATCAATCATGCGATCTCAATCCTCTCGCTCTGGGTGGAACGAGAGGGAGTGTGAGACTTTTATTGACTAAAACCCATCTCAGGCTACGGTAGCTTTTTCGAACAATCCTAAATATACCATACAGTATTTCATTTAACTTAGCAAATGTTTTTTTTTTTTCAGAATTATATTATATGTTAATTATCCAAACGAAATAAAAAACACATTAGGCCTGAGAAACAAACAAAACTGATAACGAGTTCTGCAGTAAGAAGGGCGGCTTGCTCGAGTGGAAGTGATCAATTTTCTCAACAATTTCACCGTCATCTTGAATCTTTTCAGGGGCACAAAACATTTAGCCAATTCAGCGCACAGGGCCCGCCCGTGATAATAGAGCCTGTTGGCTGCGAGGGACAGTCATCGCAAACATAAGCCATTAGCGTATTGTTAGCGTCTTTTCAACTGTACCCTCCATTTTCGGGGTTTTTGTTGAGTATCTTCGAGTACCTATCTATATCAAAATAAATTACATTTTGTCACAACGGTAACTCGATATTAGAAAGTAAACCACAAAAGAAGCATCATAAAAAACGTAAGTAATGTAAATGTAACGTAAATAATGTTAATTATTTACCTATTATCTGTTACTAATGGCATTAGAAATAAGGCAAACAAACTGCGTGTTTCGGGATCCAGTCTTAGTGGATGGAATGGAATACCAGTATTTTACATACACCAACTGTGTATCTTGCATCCCTGATGCCCTTTGACAAGTCTGGCAACAGTTTTTTTGGCTTAACCCTTACGAATATCACAGATCTATAAATCTAGGAGCAAAAATGTTTCGGTACATAATGGGTCATCTATCAACGGTCCGACCTCGGCAACCGAGTCTTCGTAGATCAATCCGAACGACATGCGCTCTTCGGAAAGATACAATAAGTGAAACAATATAGCTACATGGAGTTTCAAACTGCTGCGGTCTTGGCTGAAACGAGAATACCTGTGTAGCCGCAAAGGCACAACCTCATGAACAGGTCGCGTGCAGCCGACAGACGATAGCGGCGTGAAGCCGACCATTCTCCTCTGAACAAAGCTCCCCTGATCTAATCAACGCAACAATACACCTCGGATAACTCCACAATTGAGCTGGAAAATAAACCGTACGCCACCCGTGCCATGCCAACACATATTTTAAATTACAAACAATATTATACGGCCGGGGATACAAACGAGTCCATTGTAGGCCGTGTGCGTCCGACAGCTGTTTTAGATAACGCGTGACCTCTCTAGAATAAAGCTTTTCACGAACGATTACACCGACAATGATGGCGTGGCGTCCGCCCACCGAAGGTACGCCTAAACAAAATGTGGTAGTCAGTCAGAGATGATTATTCTAAGCCAAGTCAAGTAGTACTTAGCTTACTTAGCTAAGCCGCAGTCTTCCTGCCATCAATAACGATATTGGTTTTGACAGTTCAGTAATCTTACTTAAGATCTTCCTAGACATAAGACACATAGCATTTGTAAATACAAATGCTATGTTTCGAGGGCAACTTAGAAATGGGTCTAGTATGTACATACAAAGGCTCGTGCAAACCTATATGTTTGAATTTGAACTAAGTAGTTATTGTAAGAAAACAGTTAGGGCCATCAGACTTATGATAGCATTGAAACGTGTTAGTTGTTAATATATCTAAATATTATCTGTTTTATTACGTATTTCAAGGAGGAAAAACCAGGTCTTGTGGAATTTGCAATTCATTATTTTCTCAGCCAGTCATTCGCCAACACCCATCTTATTGCACGTAGGTATTCACATCCTTGAGCGCAAACAAAGTAGAATGTGGCCCCTATAGGTAGTGTAAGAAAAAGTACCTACCTATCTCTTTTTATTTCTTCGCATGAATAGCTTTGATCATCGGCCCTTTGAAAAACTCTTAAGATTCACAAAATGCCTTAACATAATTTATATATGTACCTACCACATAATATACTTTATTTTTGCATTCGTATTGGTTTGAAAGCCGCACAGCTAATTTACTGGTTCAAATGTTATTCCAAAAAGAAGTTCTGTTTTAAGAGATCATTAAATGCGGGCGGAAGCGGTGTCGCCAAAGGTACCCGCTGTCAGGCAATCTAGCGGGTTGCGGGTCCGTCTAACCAGTTTTAATGGTAATTTATATCATTATACTTTGTCAATGAAATTCCTATCGGATTTAGTCTTGAAATTTGAAAAAAAAAAACAACATTCAATAAAAATAAAAGAGATACTGGGTCTCGACATTGCAGCTGACCAAGACAAAGGTGGAGAAATGAAAGGCCCGCAATGGCCGAAAACAGATGCGTGTAAACAAGGAAGAGGGAGCCCTTCGTCCAGCAGATTAGATTAGATTTAGCACCACGAAAAAATAAATAATAAAATAAAACCACTTACAGAGCTACGACACCGTAACTGGCTGGATAACTAGTGTTTTTGCTATTCAAGCTCTATACTCTTTCTTCTTTTATGAAAATCTTGACTTATTACAACTTCAACAAAAACGTTAATTGATTTCCAATTAAAAATACGTAACCGGGACCGTCGCACTGGCCACCTGCTGGACATTGGTCGGCGCAATTTCGTGGATCTTGTCCGCTAGTTCTAGCATTTTGTTCATTGGAATATCCGTCTGCGATGCAACGATCGCCTGCACGACCTGCTCTGCAGGCGACTCGACCACAGCGTTTTTCAAAAACTCCTCGGGAACAGCTGGGCCTGCCAAATGCTGCAGGTGCCTGAGACGATTCCGTTCGCCTAGCTCTTCGTGTGTGAGCTGCTTGACTTTACGCTCTTGCGAGGCCGATAACCGCTTGATTAATTCCGTCTTCAATTTTTCGTATTTATCCATCAAACGAGGGTTGGCGATGGTATCTTTAACCTCCGCGACGTACCGGTGATCCAACACGCCGATAATTTGGTAATACTTTGTTGCGTAGGCGGTTAAACTAGGGAACGCAAACAGACCTTCCACCTGCGCAAACCACAATCCCGGTTCTTCCGGCCAAAAAGGCGCGAACCCAGACACGCAAGTTCTCAGGGCCACACCCATTGGCTTTGGAATCCATTGTCTAGAAAAAGCCACGTCGGCGGTCACCAATGGTGTCAGAAATGAGATACGAGCTACGACACCGTAACTGACTACTGAAACTAATTTTTGCTTTGTTTTTTTTTTGTAATTATTTGTGTCAATTCGGGCAGAATAAACATGTTTTCTTTCTTTCAGATTATCAAAATTTAAAAAATCCAGTCAAATCAAATCATTTTATTTCAAATAGACCATTTGCAAGCACTTTTCAAAGTCAAATGTCGGTCAGTCTAAAGTTCCAAAGCGTAGATCTCTGTGGAGAAGAACGTGCAAGAAACTCCATGGACACTCGTCTGAATGACCCAATAACACGTGCCACAAACAGCGAGACATTTAAGTGAGCATGACAAACTCTCAACTGCCATGCTTGTAACGTCAATAAAAAATAAATAAAAAAAGTTGTAATCAAATAATCAAATTGATTGCAAAAAGAAATTCATTATAGACACTTTACAGAAAGGTAGTGTGTATTATACGAGTATATAACCGTACAAGATGAGCCGTGTTCTCGTAGAAACAAGTCTCGCCTGATTTGAACATCGACCCGTCTCGAGAATAACCAGCACCGTAATAAGATAATTTAAAGAAAAAGTGTATTACGAGTAGAAGTCACACAATTTGATTCAACTGCAATACCGTGTTCACAGACGCACCGGATGTATGCGACATCTTTGCGAATGTTGCATTAATTTCGATGTCGTATTGTGTTATGCAATACAATCATCCCTGTCCGTTCCGGGCTTATATGGTCTAGATGTGAGATGTCCGACGTCACAAGCGGGTCGAGTGTGACTGACAAGCCAGCGAGATAATGCGATCGCTGCCTAAACAAAGCGAAGGCGCCTGATTTAATCAACGATTCTATACGAAGATCCTATGTAAGCACCTATTCGGCCGGTGACAGATATAGTAAGTGGGACGTGACGGTAATTCGTAATATAATTCCGACGTAATAAATTATGTATACGAGTAATAAATCGAACAAGGCTCGAGTGTCGAATCCTAATTCGATTCGACATTTCTTTTTACATTTTTGTGATAAAGATCGTAAAAGTTATGCAGTTACGTCAATATAATTCAAGTACGGCTGCTTCGTTTTAAGGTTCCGTAACCAAATGGGAAAAACGGGACCATTATAATTTCTTCCTGGTTTTTCCGCATGTCTACCCGTCGCCGCGTCGGGTCGTATGTTTCTCAGTCATTCTACTCGGAGAGTATCGTCAGTATAATTATATCAATGATATTTGGAAGGAAGGCATATTGCAGAAAATCGCTAAAGAAAGATGTAGAATTATGAACAAAAAGTAATGGGATGCATAGAAAAAACAGTTCACATAAGCATGTGTGGTGATGTTGTTTGATAATTAAGTAGACAATTCTGTTAAGATTTGATTGGCATATTTTTCTTATTTCTAGAAAGAGGTGGCGAGATGATCTAGACGCGTATCACGAGAACTGGTTCGAGACGGCGCGAGAGAAAAATGTCCGGAAGGACTTGGGGGGCCTCTGCCCAGCAGTGGGACAGTAATGGCTAAAGAAAAAAAAAAATTTTCTTCTTAGCTGTCCAGTTTTCGGCCACGGTAATGCCGTTCACTGATGCTGTCATTAGATCCCTACGTGAACAGTTTACAGGGCACGTTATGCAGGATGGAAGGTGGGACATGGTCTATTGGTGTAGTGATTATTGGCCCTGACTGTTATACCAGAGGTCGTGGGTTCGATTCCCAACCAGGATAAATGTTTGTGTGATGAGCATGATCATTTGTTGTGTCTGGGTGTAATTTATCTACATTTAAGTATGTATTTAGAAATATAATAATTAATTATTAATTAATAAGTAAGTTTATCAGTTTTCTAGTACTCATAGCACAAGCTCTGCTAAGCTTGGGGCTAGATGGCGATGTGTGAAAGTTGTGGCATATTATTATTATTTTTACTTTTTATTAAGTACGAAACGAAGGAAAAATGGTATACTCGCGGCCTGCTGAAAGACATTACGTAGGTCACCTCGGATGGAAGTTGGGTGATTTCTTTTAACTGGCGTCGCAGCGTCAGTTGGCGTCATAAGCGCGCCATCATGTAAAATGTTTATGACGTCGTCGGCTGGCGGAGAGGCGGCATGGCGGCAGAGGCGCGCAATTGAGACGTTACGTTGTTTAGCGTGCGGTTCTGTGGGGCCCGGGGCCCCTAACGAGCGCGCACAACCGTGCTTAATGCACGCGACAAATTACCCACCAAAACACACGAGAGGATGGGCCCCTTCTTAATTAACGTATTTTGTCACCTTATAAATTGTACGCCAAACGGAATTGTGGCACACCTAGTTAGTTCACAAACAGACGGTAAGTAGTAGCGGCGTACCTTCTCAGAATTTGCTGTCTTACATTCTTACACAGACATTGTATTTAATTACGTGGTTTTGAAGGTACCTACATAATTATTCAAGTGAAATTTCTTATAACTTATAAATGATACCTATTAGAAATATATTTATATATTCGGTGCTTTATTTATTTAATTCCTTTTGTAGAGGTTACAACCAAATAGGGCAAAAAGTTTTCTTTGTCGTAATACAAGTTCAACCATTCAGTCATAGAGGTGTGAAATGTATAATATTGGTAAAATACCTTGCCAAAAATAGGCTAGTTGCCGTAAAAAATGTAATTAGTCCGTCTTTTAGATTATTCAAAAATAAGGGACACGTATTTTTTTATTTGTAAATTAAACCAAAAATGATAAAGATATAGCCCATTAAAGCTACGTGTAATGTCACGCCGTGCTGCATTTTTTCGCACGGGGTGACGTCACACGTACCTTTAATCGGCTATATCTTTGTTATTTTTTGTTTAATCGGAAAAAGAAAAAATACGTGTCCAATATTTTTTTACAATCTAAAATACGGACTAAATAAAATATAATTATTTTGACCCTGGAAACTACCCTATTCAGTACCTAGTTATTTATTAAATATATTAAAAAAAAAGCAAGTTAAAAAATCCTCTAAGTATCAACACTTCATAAAGTACTTCTTAAAGATCTAAGTTCTTTTAGTTACATATTATAGACAAATGCATTAAATTATACTACTTGGTCTTTTTTTTCAGTGAGCAATAATCATCCAGATGACATACCCGCCCTTGGGCGGAGCGAGAGATACTACTCTTACTGACTAAACAACCCACCCAGTTCCTTCGTTGCCTTTCATACCCGGGCTGAGCCTCTCTTTCAGAACTAGACCATTGGCCCCAGATACTACTTGGCCTAGAACATTGGGTCTCTTTGCATCCTGAAACCACTTTATTTTTATTTTTTGTTCGCAGGGACAAGCAGTCTAGGAAAATACTCTTATGTGAAAAATACATAACAATCATAAACTCAATATTTGTAGCAAACCAGTTCTTTATGTAAAGTAATGCTAATAAACATTTTCATAGAAAACACATTCTTGATGGAAACTTTGAATTGTGTTTCAATTAAAAAATTTATAACTTTAAATCTTTTGTAGACTATATTTTAGCACCACTGCTTTGCTGAGAAATATGCAGGAGAACCAAAATCACCAACATAACCCAAAGAATCAAAAAGATGAGAATTTTTAAGATGAGAATTGAGAATCACCAAACTTAATGGCAGTGGGACGGGCACATTGATTGCAGAACGTGGGGCCATAAGGTTCTGGTGTGGTGACTGTGTAACGGAAGATGCAGTTGAAGGCCTTTCACAAGGTGGAATGATGTCTTGCTACGGGAATCTGATGAATGCAACACTTGATGGAGTCTTATGACAGTCAATGCCTTTCAGATGAAATGGTGATAGTGATGACTGGACCAGAAGCATGAAATTTTCTAGTTCCTTTATATTCTGAAAGTGAATAGTCCCAGGTCTTCTACAGAAGAATTTTTTTATACTACATCTCGTCAAAAAAAAAAAAAATAAGGAACAAAAAAGAAATCAGAAATTGGGAAAATTATTTTACATAGGTTTTACTTTATGATTTTGTGAGTTTGTAAGTCCCGGGACCTGAAAACAACTTTTTATATTAAGTGAATCGAAGTACACTGTTTTACCAAAACTTTTTTTAATACTCTTCAATTTTTCTTATGTTTATAAAACAATAATCAATGTCATATAGAAAAACAAAATGTAGGAATCTGTATTACTTCCATAATCATAGACTTAAAAATTAAGTCCTTAACTACTGTTTAGTCATAATAAAAAAAAAAACACTCAACCCTATCAATAAAAATAGCTTATGTTACACAAGCATAATAATAAATGAAAAATAAAAATGAAATAGTACTGCACCAATAAAACTGGCGCTCTGAACAAACAATTGAAAAACTAAGAAGACACCGACTATGAAAAATTTTGTATTACAGGACTACATTGTTGACAACTTTTTTTTCTGATAAGTGGTAAACAACAATACTGATAACAACTAACATAACACAAATTAATCACTTTTTCAATGCAGTGATTTTTTAAATTTATTTACTCATGAAAACATTCTTTCTATCCAGAAAGATTTCCAAAAGTAAAGAATGTTTATGCATACTAATTATATGTCTACAAAATAAAATATGATTGAATAGTAAGTAGGTATCATGCAACTTTTTTTGTTTACAACGTCAACACTAGGTATTTGGTATGGGTTACTTTACAATTTATTAGTGAAAATGATAGACATGTACAGGCCTTGAATATTTTTAATTTAGAAATTATTTAAACTGCAACAAAAGCAATGAGTTTTGTTGTGACTAAAGCTATAAACAATAGCACCTTCAAGTTTCTAGTGTAGAATGATGATTACTTACACTTTTTTTTCTTTATCTACGCGCCGTCCCAAAGATGATACTCTGACCCCGAGTAAGCCGTACGAATGATTGTTTACATACTTTGTTTTAACAAAACTAACCGATTACAAAAACATTGAAAACACACCAATCAGAATTTTAAATCAATAACATGAAAAAAGACAACACTTCAACCATAAACCAAGGACAGGTAAAATATCATCAGATAAACAAAAGTTTTTATAAAAATAAAAGAGGTGAATTATGTTTGTACCTTTCAAAAAGCTTCCTTTAGGATGATGGAATCTTCAAAAATAACATACACTACACAAACTGTTCAGTACTTTAGTCATGTAAACAACAGTCGCACATCAAATTGCACATATATAAATCGATTACTTCAATTTGTTTTCATTGTGATTTCTACTAAAACCGAAGAAAATGCGTCCTTTCGACCACACTCAATCCACGACATTATTCAACTCTTACGTTTAGTTCCCTCTTTTGACTGTCAAGATATTTCTCTGAATTTCTGCTAAATTCTTTTTCTTTTAAGCCATTTAAAAATATGAAACCAAAGCAATTTATACTCACACTTTTTTATAGAAAGTTATAATTTTTTTACGGTTTCGTAGCCTAAATATTTACTAAGTAAACTTTACGAAAACTTGTAAACTAAACGCCATGACCTATGTCAAAAATGAATCGTTCAAAAATATATTGCATTTCAGCTTTCGATAAATATTTTATGCAATTCATTTAATACTAATAACAAAATTTAATTAAACACAATCAAGCAAAAAGATAGTGGAAGATTTTACATCAAATACTTTAAAACTCATTTTAGAACTGTATCCTTAGTGTCAATGTCAAACTAACTTATTCTCATCTGATCTATGCGACAGATTTTGGCATCCAGTGCAAGCCAGTGTGACCAACTAGGCACGAAGAATTTTAATACTTTTTAAGTATATTTTTATTATTTCGATGTCATATTGATTTATTTTCAAACGTCACTATTAAGGATATCTATTGTAATGATATTATTAACCGAAAGAAATATTGACTAATTTTAAAATAAAACTCTAGCATTTAAAAAAACAGTTTTTGTAAAACTACCTATTCTTTTAATGCTAGAGTAAAAAATACAAAAAAGACAGATTAGTTAATTACCCTACAATAATTAGTATTTTATTGTTTTTTTTTTTTAATATTTTTATCTATTTCGATTGTTAGATACTAAGTATGTCTATTCATTGGTTAAACATTAACAACTTCTTTACCTGTTAATTTCCTAACATCGGCTTAGGTAAATCCCATATTTCAAACATTTTTAGATACAATTTTTGTTAGACAATTTTTTAGACAAAAGACATGTTTATATTGTTTACATGTAGTTAACTACCAAAACCGATGAAGTATAGACATAAATAAAATGTATAACAGCTGTCAGAAAAATCTTTGAGGGTCGTTTCGGGAATCGAACTATTTAAATATGTAAGTTTGTACGGAACCCTCGGGACTCGGGTAAGTCGGTATGCGATTCGCACTTGACCTTGTTAATTTAGCGAACACAAACTTTTAACGTTCAGGGGGGTCAAAATGTCCAACGGTGTCAAAATGTCCAACGGTGTCAAAATGTCCAATGGTCAAAATGTTCAATTCTCAAAATGTTCAACTCCCAAAATGTCCAAAAAAAACTTTGCTATATTCTCAAACATTGATCATTTTGAGAATTGGACATTTTGACCATTGGACATTTTGAGAATCGGACATTTTGAGAATCGGACATTTTGAGAATCGGACATTTTGAGAATCGGACATTTTGAGAATCGGACATTTTAACAATTGGACATTTTCAGTATTTGGACATTTTGAGTATTAGACTAGGCATGTAGATTCACTTTAAAAAATATCGATCTCCGATTCGATTCAAATTGAACATACTAGAATCGATTCTTGTATAAATCAAGTATTAAAATATCGATTTTCGATTAATCGCGCCAATTTCAAACATGCCTAATTGCTTAATATAGATACAGGACATTATTGATGACCATTTAACGCAAATACAAGTAATTGGATAGAAGTATTAATAAATTAATAAACATAATATCACGCCTATATTCCTTCGAAAGAATAGGTAGAGGTGGGGATCGAACCCAGGATCTTTTGCTCAGCAGTAGTGCTTGCGACCACTAAACTAATGTGGCAGTTTAAATTCTTATTCTCGCCTAAGCACTCGTAAGTCAGTCAACTCTATGATGCGTTCAAATTATTGACCAAGTACTACCAGTTGCCTTTGCGTCCGACAACAGCAAAAAATTAATGAACTAAATACCGCAGCCAGTTGAGGAATATTATCGCTAGTTCTTTGAATTGATCGGTCCGATTCGGGAGGTTTATAAATCGATTCATTGAATCGATGTAGGGTTTAAAATCGATCTGAAAAATCGATTATATTACTCTAAATAATCGATTTTTTGATAAATACATTTCAAATCGACATGCCTACATCAGACATTTTGCCCCTGAACGACTTTTAACAGTACATTACCTTAAAAATTACCGATTCAATTATCTGTTTAAGACGTTTTCTTTTTTAAAAGATCCCAGAAAAGGGACAATTTCACGCAAGCGAAGTTGTCAGCTAATTGGTAACTTTTTTTCACGATATCTGGTCACACAGAAATAAAATCAAACTAACCTAAAAGTGTTTATTGTATGTTATTTAATCATCATAAATTAGAAAAATGAATACTGTAATGATAAGTAATTTGCTAAGAAGTACGATAAACCGCTGCTTACGCACTCAGAATGTTATTAAAATAGTAAGTTCTACAACTATCACACGGAATGTACATACCACAACTCCGGCTAACGACCTGATGGAATTTTTCGACAATAAGAAAAATTGGGGAGAAACGAATATTAGAGTTGGTAGATCTTGGAAGTTGGACGAATTAAGAATTAAATCTAATACAGATTTACACAAACTGTGGTATGTACTGTTAAAGGAACGGAATATGTTATACACAATGGAACATGAATGCAATCACAAAATGAGATTGTTTCCTAATCCTGAAAGAATCGATAAAGTTCAAGAGTCTATGAACAATATAGAAACTGTTATAAGAGAACGCAACATTGCTTATTACCAACTTGAAACAGGAGAGACAGGAGAACGACCTGTTGAGGAGGTAGTGAACCTCTTTGGTTTACCAGACAAGCATCGGAAGCAAGAATACTACATCCCTAGGTTTATGAATACACGTTGGGTGAGACCTTATCTCGAAAATGGCTTTATTAACAGTGCAGCTGTAAAAAAGTTTTATAGAATGTACAAAGAAAAAGAGTATAATGTTGAAAGGAAAGCACGCAATAAGGATTTCAGACAGGTTCAGCATCTACTGAAACGCTTCCCTGACATGAGTATGGAAACATTGAAAGCAGAATATCCAAATGTAGATATAGAAAAAGCTAAACGATCCAAGAAAGCCAGAGGACATTTTATGCCTAAATATTAATTAAAACATAGATGATGTAGTAACTTTTAGTTTTATTTATTCTTACAGAATAGGTACACAATCATAGTAAACAGAAAAAATTAATTAAAAATAATTAACAAATTAAGTGCCAAGGACCAGGGAGCTTTGATTTGCAAGTTGTAAGCTAGGCATAGACACATAGTGTCTACAATAGCTATGTATAAGGCCTGGAGGCAGGTTGTTGGTTACCAATAAATTGTAACTATGAATACAATGTTACTGACAAATTATTTATGTGAAAATGGCACCTGGCACTGAAATTGTTAAGATATAAGACTAACCTTTTAACTACCTACATCGAATCCAACAAATACTTGCATTTATTCTGTTTGGGTCACACATCGATGGCTAAACACTTCAACTCGTCAGCTCTTCTGTCACCTATGGAGATTGAAGAAATGAACGAGAATACGAGATGGAGTACCCGGTCGCAAACACATGACTCTGGCAAATAGGGAACGAAAACACATGTCGGATCAATCTGACACAAGTGGTTAAAGAATTATTTGACAAATACAGTATAATACTTATTCTGTAGATTTTCACTAAGCTCCAAGTCATAATGTGCATAATAGTCTTTCTGTTGTAGGTTTTACATCCCACAGTTGTCTTACTAGGCTTATAAAATTGATTCTTAGGCCACATTCCCACTTTGTCGTGACGACAGATAATCGTGTTAAGTGTCGTGGCTTATAAATTTTAAATGTGAATTTCAAATATAGGACGACATGACTGACTGTCGTCTACAACTTTATTTGCGGTGACAACAGATTGTCATGATAGTTGGAACGACTAGCATGATTATCGTAAAACGTTAAAGATTTGTGAAGACTTAACCATGAAGTAAATCTTGCGTCGTGGTTACGACTATCTGTCGTGGCCACGACAAACAGTTGTTAGAGTCTGTCTAATAAGTTAAACAACTTAGGTAATTATTAGGATTTAATTAAATCAGATGTAGTCAACACGGGTTCAATAATCAAGGTTGATTAAGAGATAGAGATCACTGTTTACTAACAGAAGAACCTTATGAAAAGTATCAAAAATAAGCATTTTTTAAATGATTAAATATTATACAAAATTCCCAAGTCGGTTGACATAGTAGACAGACTATAAATGGGAGCAGTTAACTGCTAGAGACGATAGGTCTTCCGACGATAAATGAACCATTACGACATAGTGGGAACGCGGCCTAACTTTAGGAAAGTTCACAAAATATTTATTACTTAGGTACATTTTAAAGATTTTCTTTCATAACACATACAAACTACGTAGTAGGCAAGTTCTTTTGAAAAAGGCATCATCATTGGTGGGATCTTAAGTAGAAACATTAGAATTTTAAATCAAAGTAACAAACCTACTACACTACACAATACTTGTTCATAATTAAAAACGAAAAAGCTACTAAGTTCCATGTACATTATAAAAATATTTAAAAAAATTATAGTGGCAGTTTTATTTTTATCTCAAACTAGGTTTTGTTGTATGTCAACAACACTAAATTACCTATGGCACTGCCAAGTTTTAGCATAATCAATAATGTTATTGTAATAATACTAATTGGTCCCAAGCCTAAAACTCATAGGGCAACTAGGCAGGCAACTAATTCAAGTCAACAAGTTCTTTGATTTCTCCTTGTAGGTATTCCAAGTTTTTTTAAACCAGTTACCTAAGGTTTACAAGAAAGTTTATACTCCAATTTAGGTTTGAGGTCAATTTTAGTAATTTGAAGTATTGATATAAAAAACTTCACAACAAAAAGGACTTTCTAGGTCCATGGTTTAAGCCTGGAAACTTACTCTATAACTAAACATGTATTTAATATATTATATTGGCACAGTAAAGGTGTTAGACTTAAGTGTCTACAGACTAGATCCTGTTTTTAATGGAAGTGTGTTGCAAAGAAAATTTTAATTATCTTAAAATCCACCTTTTGGTTACCTTATTTATCATTCCGTACCCAGCAAAATTCCTTAATTTTAAGAGTTCCAAAGAATCAGTCTTATTATAATAAGAATTTAAGCTGGCTGGCAGGCTAGCCACGATACGACAGACGCATAACAAACCCATTACCCACCGGGTAAAACGTTAGGCGCCGGCGATTTTAGGGTGTAGATAGCACCCTTGATTTCCGAATTAAGCAAAACTCTAGCCTGATTTGTCTTTTGACACTAGAGTTAGACAAGTTATGTCAAAATACTCAATTCAGAAACCCGTTTTAGGCTGCCTGTCCACTAGAGTGGACTGAAGTAGCGAAGCTGAGTAAAGGAGTAATGCGTAATGCGGAGTGGAGTTGCGGACTGTTTTATTTAGCTATAGTTTTGTTATAGCAGCTGCACTCGTTTCTCCTCTCTGCTTTCCCACCTCATTTCTTCTGTCTGTTTCCCTGCTCTGTTGCCCCGCTCCGCATCCCGGTTTCGTGGAACCCTACTGGTTAATAATTCTCCGTATCTCCGCTCCGCAGCCTCGCTTCGCTGCGGTGGACAGGCAGCCTTAGTCTAAGCTCCCAGACACCTCGGACATTAGCACAAATTAATAAAAAAAAAAAAATACAACCAATTTCAAATATAAAATAACTAGATGTTGGTTCCAGCTAACAGATATGCGTACATTCAAGGTATATACTAACATTACTCAATCCTATACATTTTGTTAATCAAAGAAGAAAGACATTACGTCTGGTGGTTATGGGATGTTGCTCTATAGTGATACACTATACATTTTCAGTCCAACTGCAGTATTTGTCAGTGTGACACACCTTTCCCACATCACATCATTTGCTGCTTGTAACTTATACATCCATCATTTAGTTGCAAAAAACCAAACTAATGTGCCAACTACACAATATCTCAAACCTCCGATATAATAGGCTAGTGGCCGTAAAAAATGTAATTAGTCCGTCTTTTATATTATTCAAAAATACACGCCGTGCTACATTTTTTCGCACGGGGCTTTTTGTTTAATTGAAAAAAGAAAAATACGTGTCCAATATTTTTTATAATTTAAAATGCTGACTAAATAAAATGTAATTATTTTGACCCTGGACACTACCCTATTATGTTACCTATCATCCTTACATTCATCCTGACTGGTGTGGATAGTGTAATACACACCAGTATGTAGTAAGTTCGTGTCTTTCCCAAGTTACCACAAAAGCACTAACCACACTATTGTGCCAAATTTATCACACCACACAACATCCCAAACCTCACAACCTTTAAGTTGTGATGTATGTAAATTTTACATCCATCACAGTTTGAACTTACTGTTCTAGGAGGTCTATATTTGTAAAAATTTCCAACATATCGGGCAAATCTCCACTGCTCTTCAAATTAGAAAATACTATCTGTAATTCCTTGATTTTCTTCATTATATCTTTGTACTTTTTGATTAAGTCTTCTGTTACGTAATATGAGCTGATTTCAGGTAACGTTTCGCTGCCATCTGACATTTTTTCATTTAGTTTATCCCATGTCTCCTCCACACTTCGTACATCATATGAATTTAAATATGCTTCTAACGTTGTATAAAGAGTGTGAACAAGGTGATTTAAGCTGAAATTATCTGCCATCGATAACACAATGGCATTTATTTCTTTTTTATCGAATTTTGCATATTCTTTTATTTCCTCATTTTCAGGAGTTACGCATTTTTTGATCAGATAATTAATTATATTTTTTATTTTTTTTGGTTTTACAAATATTTTCTTTGAGATTACTATTTCAGTATCACTTGGTGGATATGACTGCCACTGTGATTCTTTGAAAAAGTTTATTAAAATGCTTATAATGCAATCATTATTAGTCTTGATTAACTTCTGTATGTGTAACATGCCAACGAGATGTCTCATAAATGCTGGTTCAATTGTATCCAAAATTCTGTTGATGGATTCATACGGCATTTCTGAAAAAAGAAAATGCTAAGATGATTATGTAATCATTTTATTTCTGTACTTAGTCTAGAAATTGAAAAAAAAAAAGGATTTTTAGTCCACTATGTTTAAACTGCGCACTGTTAGACAAAATCGAATATTGCATTTTAAATTATGCAGAGCCAGTTTGAACTATGTGCAATGCAAATAAGTGATAAACATAAGTATTCAAGTATACAAAGCCTTTTATTTGTGTCTCCACACATCACAATACTGTTATATTAATCTGAAATAATGGCTAAATGGGGTTAAATATACTTTGGGCCTTCGTACCTAAATACGAAGAATGGACTGTGATTGGCATCAATGCATCATTATTTCAGCTAACATACACATCTGGACATACATAATGCTTCTAAATTGTTGTATTATCACATTAACGCATTGTGTGTGCATCCTGCAGATTACCGCGGCCTTCACCTGAGCATCAGTGCACCTTGTGGGTAGCCATTCAATGCTTCAACCTCCCGTACGAGGTCGGTACTCCACCATCTGTACCCATCTACTATCAATTACGCAAAACAAACCAGCCCGCCACCACTTATAGTTCAGTGATTTTTCAGTAACTTCATTTCCGATTCAATTACGCAGAGCAGTTGCTATCTCAGTGAGTATAAAAGTATTTCTATTCTGCTCTCCAAGCATAGTCCTCTCTATTGTACTTACCTAATGTACAGCACACAGCAAGAGCAGAGCAGCGGTGTTCAGTTCGCAGTGGTGTGCAGTTTGAGAGCAGTGGTGGCCGAATGATGACGGCCCCAACTTACGAGTTGTAGATCGCGGGTTCAAACCTAGCCAGGCGCATTACTTTGTGTAATTTCATCATCATCACTGCTCTCAAAACGGTGAAGGATAACATCGGGAGGAAACCGGATGTCCAAGAACCAAAAATTCGAAGACGTCACATCCACCAACCCGCACTGGGCCCGCGTGGTGGATTACGGCCCATTCCCTCTCCTCTCTCTGTCCTCTCCTAGAGAGGAGGCTTGAGTCCCAACAGTGGAAACATTAAGGCCGTCTAGTGGACTAGTAGTAGAATGTACAGCAGAAGACGAGACAGTTAAAAAAGAAAAACTAAAGATAGTTTCATACCTGAGATTATTTTGTAGAATTCAATTGCAAATTTTGCACAGTATTTTGAGGTATTTGGATAATCACTGTTGGAGTTCTGTTCACAGATGTAAAATGTATGAATCATTATATTTAGCCATAACTGAAAAAAAAAAACCAACCATAGTTAATTCATTATTAAGACGGGTATAGACTGCTATAACATAACATGCAATGTAACATGAAAGGTACATTTAATAAGTGTGGACGCAGCGCGCGCGCGTACCGAGCATGAACCTACTCGCATCTGTTTCCGGTTCCGTTCCGCAGGGTTGTGTTAAAAAATAACCAGAGTCGAGTAGAGTTGCAACCCAGGGTCGTTCTTTTATAACTCGAGTAGCTACCCTAGAGTTAACCTAACCAACTCTAACTTTGAGCAGGGTGGGTTGGAGTAAGCGGCAATATGCTAGACATTGACCGTTGAACTCCGTTTGCGTTCAAAAATGCCAGGGTAGAGTAATTACCCAATGACGTCATTAGAGTCAACTCTAAAGTCAAAATTAAACGCAGGGCAGTACAGACACATTCAAACCGACACTACACTGGCGCTCCGTGCATACTGCGCGCTCCTTTGTTCAGCGAAAAAACCGACAAATGGCGGATAGCAACGCGCACGAATTGAAATGCTCTGTTCGCGCGTAGTGTGCACGTTTCACGCATGCAAGGCGTCAACATTATGGGAATTCTGTTACATTCCATGATACATTGCGACACTTTAGACGGTAAATTCTTTCATTGCATGTTACGTTACAGCAGTCTTTACCCGCCTCAAGTCTTCTAAAAACTTCGACAGTGCAGTCAGTCTCTGCTGACTGTCCTATATGAATTGATAATGCCAATTTTTAATTTTAAAATAGGTATTCTAGAGTTGAGAGGTTAAAAGAAAAAAAAAATAAGCTTACTGACTTACCGTAATAATTTTTATCATGGGCTCTGGGTACCGTAGATGTATTAGATACACAAATAGCCTCATTATCTGCCTGGAGTTGGCGGTTACGCCACCCGTGTACAGAACATTGTCGGACCATAAGAGAAATGCCATTAGAGGTTTGTGCGACCTCATAATGTGCCTTGTTAAATTGCTTGTGTACCTGGAAAATAATTGCATTAAGTAATTTAAACGTGTTTCCTGGTAGCTACAACTTAGGGGTCTTTAAGTCAAGAGTGAATAGGTTACTTCTAGGCGAGCATGTTCCATCGTCGACCACATTATCGTTTATCATCAGGTGAGATGGTAGTCAAACGCAAGCTTATCAATAATAAAGAAAAAAATGAAATCATTTAAGATTTCTGTAAATTTATCCAAAAGAAAATACATTGAAGCATGGCAGTGTGGGATTTGACCTTAGTTGCGGACACTATCATTTTATGTTGGATTTAAGTAGGCCTAGTCATCCCAGACCATTTAAAGTATAACTTTTTTGAAAATTTCAATTAGATTTGCAGATATTTTTTTTTTTCATTTAAGTCGTCGATTTCTACGAAAAACGTTTTCAGTCATATTTACCGAAAAAAGTGATATTTCTCTTTGTAAAAAAATCAAACCATCTGCTAGTTTACAAAGCTACTAGTGTGAAAATTTTGAAAAAAATAAATAATTAGAAATTATCTATGTTATTGTCGCGTTTTTATTAACAAAAATTCAATACGGTTATGTTTCTACTAAATCGTGACAAAAATCCATATAACTAGCTTGCGCGATGTTGGAGATATTGCGTTTCTAAGGTTTTTTATAATTTCTATGGAAATAGGGTTGTCATAAACATAGAACTTTTTTGTTGGGTAGAGAAGGTTTTTAACTCTTTATGTATAGATTTCTAGAAATATATAATATATAGAATTTACACTATTATTCATTGTTTAAAATAAACACATAAACGCAATTTTAAGGGAAAAAACTGAAATCAGAAAATATCAATAATGCTTCAGACATAAGTACATACTATTACATTATGGGGCCAACTTACCTAAATTTGTTTTCCACACGACTTAAATGCCTACTAAGTAATGCTAAAAAAGCTTGTTTGAAATATTGCGTGTTATAAAATAGTAGGCGCTTGTCAGTGGCAACCCTAACATAAAATTTTAAAATTCAATATTTCTGTTATCGTGTGTCTGTCGCATCTGGTTGTTTTTATGATAATAGTAATTAATGTAGTTAACATATTCACACTGAAAAAAAAACGCGACCATGTAAATAGTGACTAGATAAAAAAATAAAATGAAATCACAGAAAAACTATTTTTTTGCCTAGAATAGCGCAATATTTTAGGTTTTGGTGGATTGGTTGGTTCATAAATTACATTTGCTTTCAAACCAACAAACATTTAGTAAAAAAAAAACCATAAAAGAAAGAAGAAAAATTGTTTCTACGGTTTCTATGAATTTTCATTGTTTTCTGAATTTCTACAAAACTATGACAGATACATCAATGGGAGTTTTAATTGGAGTTTTGTTTCAATGTTATCTCTCAGAAAAACGCATAAAACAGGATGTCCGCAACTAAGGTCAAATCCCACACTGTGCATGGGTCAAAGTACATTAAGTATAAATAATATTATATTTTAGAGTAGTCAAATACTAAGTTGCAACAATTTAATTGAATTTTGATAAGTGAACTATGACAATGCTTATTTTTTTACATAAAAGTATGCATAACGAAAGCAAAATTTTATTTTATTGTACCTTGAATGCCAAATGGCCAAATCAAACTGAACTAATTCTACAACACTTTCTAGTACTGCCATCAATCTTTCTATCCTCTCTGATCTGTTTAGTAGTTCAAATATTTCGAATTTCTCTTTTTGCCAATGTAGACCTTTAAGGCTTTGTTTCATTTCTTCAGGAATATTCTCATACTTATTAATTAAAGGGCCATCTTGACTGTCAGAACTGATTTCATTCTCTAATCTATTCATGCAATACTTTACAATACCACTTTTGTAATCATATTGTTCTCTATTTGTGTATGTCTTCTCCTTAAGGTCCATAGGTGATGTTAGGAAAGATGAGTAACAGGTCCTTAAACTTTTGACAAGACACGGTGGATGAGTGCTAAAGTTTTGAGCCAGTATCTGCTGACATTTGTCTATGATCTCGGGTGCTGTATGTTCAGACAAATCATCTTCATTGACATTCTGGAATGTAACAATGTTGTTATGTTAATGAAATTATTTAGATGCATAGCAACAGGACTGGTTCGAGAAATGTATGTCTGGAAAGACTTGGGGTGTACCCAGCAGTGAGACAATCAAAGCTAAAAAAATATGACATTTACAAACTTATTTATTTGTTTTATCTTATACTTTTGTTTGTGTCAACCCCAAGGTAACAATAAATATACTAAGCCGAGTGCCTAGTGTGAGTTGTATTAACCGTTTTTGGATCTCTGATTGGTTAAAAGCTTGGAGCGGGCCAATCGAACCGTTGGACATCATAAACGTGTTGATCACATTTACGTAACAAACTCGCACTCAGCATTCAGATTGATTTGTAGTTCCTACAAATAGCATAACGACGGTGAAGTACAACCAACCAACCAACCTAGTCAACCTTCTAATTGACACTTTTCGAGAAAATTACTTTTTAGCGCTTATAAATAATTTAAACATGTGTTTCAGCATGTTTTAGTGAAATCTCCGAAGCAACATTTTTGGGACAGGAAATTTTTAATTCGACAGTTAGGTTAGGTTAGGTTATATGTATATGTATAACATAGTTATTGGCAATTCGCCGTCGATAAGCGTAATCAGCCTTTTAATGTTCAAACTTCTGGAATTCAAACCTCCTCTCTAGGAGCGGGAATGGGCCGTCCACCACCAAGCGGTCCCAGTGTGGGTTTGTGAATGTCACATGTCTTCGAATTTTTGGTTCTAGGACATGCAGGTTTGCTCACAATGTTTTCTTATCTATTTTGAGAGCTGTGGTGATGAAATAAATTACACAAGGTAATGCGCCTAGCTGGGTTTAAACCCGCGACCTACAAAAATAAAAGTATGTAACTGTATTTACCAACATAATCTCCACAACCTCTTTGAGAACATTTGCAGATAAGTACTGGACAGGAGTTATGCACATTTGGCAAACCTCTAATGCATCATACCACATGTTGTTCCTTATTTCTATTGTGAATGACTCTTGGGCATAACCTGGCATTTCTTTGATGTCTATCTGGAACATAACATGGTCCAATTGAAGTACATTTAAAGTATCAGATAAGATAGACAAGGTACAATTAAATCAAGATCTATAAATAGTCTAATTATTATATTAAGTGCTTAAATTAAAATTTTAATTAAAATAAATAATTATATTATAATTGCTTTAATTAAAATAAATAAATAGCTGATTCAGTTTACCAATTTGTAGATTAATATGTATATTTTTTATTTACATGTTAATTTATATGTTAATAAATATTTTAACATAAAAAAGATTTCATTAAAACTGTTATTAATAAATCAAATAAAATAAATTTATTTCACTTAAATTGATCCATAATGGTTCAATTTAAGAAAATTAAAAAAAAAATAACATTAGAATCAAAATTAAAATTAACCTAAAAATAATAATTAAAATTAAACTAAAATTTAAATTCATGAGTAAATCCAATAATTTAAAATTAAAAACAAAATTTATATAAACATCAAAAATAGAGTCAAACTAAAATTACCAAGACTATGCAACTTGCACTTTGCACTTTTTATACATTTCCTATTTAGGATTGTTATGGAACTAATAACTACAAAACAATGCAGGCATTAGTGCTGGCATGACCACCATCAGTGTCAGAGCTGTTAAGCATTTTAGCAGCCTTCATATTTTTGTATGAATGCTGCTAAATAAAGTAAAATACATGAAGCAATGTTTACTTAACTTATTAAACCCCAAGCAAACGCCAGTGTTCAGTCTCTCACTGTCTTTCTATTGTCTCTAATTACAGTATTTGAAAGGTTAAATGGTATTTGCAAGGTACACTCACAATAAAGTAGTTAGTCCCAGATTTAAATCTGCACTTATATCAGAGCTGGGAAAATTGTGTATATTTTAGTGCTATCTCAAGGGAATGTGAATTTAGGGCTAACTTACAGCACAAGCATCTGCTACTGATTTACTCATGAATTTACTAATAATTTATACTATTATTATAAAAATTAAATTAGTATTTTAGTGTATAAATTAAACTCAAAAACTACTGGACTGATTTTAAAGAATCTTTCACCAGTAGAATGCTGCTTCATTATTGAATGAGATAGGCATATATTTTTTATCTGTTTGCAAGAACTAGATTAATGACTGGCCTGTTGGTCTAGTGGTTAGTGGCCCTGACAGCTATGCCGGAGGTTGTGGGTTCGATACCCACCCAGGACAAATGTTTACGTGATGAGATTGATCATTTGTTCTGTCTGGGTGTAATTTATCTATAATATGTATGTTTTAGAAATATATAAGTACGATTATCAGTTATTTAGTACACATAATACAAGCTCTGCTTAGCTTGGGACTAGACGGCGTTGTGTAATATTATTATTTGTTTTGATTTGACAAAAAAATAATAATTTATACTGTAAATGATCACGCATGTTGAGAATGGTGGTGTGAAACTAGTCTTTTGTTCTTATTTTATAGATTTTATTTTTCGATGTTCTATCATATCACTGGTTGAAATAGTAGTTTTACTTACTCCATTCTTATCATTATGTTTGCAAACTGTTTTCTTCACACAGGACGGAAGATATAATACCAATAATCTTGCACGCTGATCTGAATACGCACTACACGACACTTGTCTGCAAGCTTCGATGAAGTTTTTCTTTTTCCTAGACTTTAATTCATCTTCTTCGCTTTTAGCGCTCTTTGCTCGTTTACAAGATACGTCTTCAGAATTACTTTCCCGCTTTAAATTGATCTTCCTTGGAGACTGTTTTGCTTTTTTCTTTCTCGGACTCATTATCAAAACTTGTAGCTAACTGAAAGCGCTAGAGTGTGTGCGCACTCGTATTCAATACTGTATGCTTTTTTTTATCCACAAAATGAGTATGTTATGGCGAACTGGCAACGATTCTTATCTATTGACCCTATTGACTTCAGTTCTTCAAAAGTTCAACAGTTCAACAACAAAATAAATATGGAAAAGTGAAAACGTCAAAGTGGAAATGTCAATGGATGGCAGATGCCCCGCGTTCCGAGTCACGATAGCGATAGTATAGTCTGTCTAATAAGTCAACCGACATGGGTAATTATTAGAGTAAAATGAAATCTGATGTAGTCTACACTATATAGTTCAATAATCAAGATTGATTAACACGTTGGCGGACATTAACGGTCACAGGCGCGCTAAAGTGATATGACAGTAGCCTGTCGATGTCTAAGTTTTTATTTGCACAAAATCAGTACGCCTTAAGACGAAAGATTTTCCATACCATCATAAAGGATCATAAAGAACGGCATGTTGTAGTGTCACCACAGGTGTAATTAAGATTTTAAAGTCTGTCTAACAAGTCAACCGACTTGGGAATTTTGTAAAAAATACTTATATTCGATACTTTTCATATGTAAGGTTCTTCTGTTATAGTCTGTGCGATAAAAGAACCGTCGTGGCGTAAAGTGAAAACAACATTAAAGATTTTAAGTAGCAACCCAACCCAGCCATCCGTCAAATGCCAAACGTCATAGTATGTTGACAGAAAGTTTGTTTACTATGTTATTTTATTGTGATTTTTAATTGAAATCTTCAGAAATGTGATAAAAAATTTCACTGAGCTGCAAGGGAAATAATTTTTAATATATTACAGTTTTGCCAAAGATAACAAATGGCAAATCACACCATTATTGATCAAAACAAAGTCACAAACTTGGGAAACATTGGTATGCTGTGTTTTTGGTACGTAACACTTTTATTTTAATGTTTTTAGACTTCCTAGGTGAACTCCTGTCCCTGTTATCTCCAAATATATATAAATTAAACGGAAATTCATTTAAACATGACGATATTTGTTTATTTTGTTTTGGTCAATATTTTCGATGGCTAGTATAAAGAGTATTGATACTTTAAATTTATAATGCATTTCGACTAACTTAAAATATTTCTTTTCAGGCTTGAGTAAGGATACAGTAACTAAAATAAAAAAGGGCAAGTGCGAGTCGGACTCGCGCACTGAAGATTCTGTACAAATTTACCTATGAAATCAATTCCCGAATTGAGTTACGAAGATTTTTCCAAATTGCAAACAATTTTTTTTTTGTGGCGGATCTATCAATTTATAATTTTCAGATTTTTCCCTATACTTGTTCTACGAGACCTTGATTTATGCCAAATTTCAGAATTCTAGGTCAACGCGATTCACCCTATGAACTTTGATTCCCTTGAGTATCGAAATATATGTTTTTTTGCGACATAAACAGCCGTATCTTTTTTTTTTCGTTAACTCAGAAGTTTTTCACAACTTCAAAAGACCGCAGACTTGAGTGTATGGTTTTAATTTTAACTCGATACCTCCAAGCGTTCTCGAGTTAAAGGGTCTTAACAGATAAACAGACGGACAACCAAGTGGTCCTAAGGAGCTTATATGCGAGATGGTCCCTTATAGGCTAAATAGATTTTTTACAAAGCAACATTACAAATTCTGAAATGTACTTTATTTTTATAGTCATTAAGTTCATATTTTTCATTGATTAGCAAAAGGGAAAAATGTACTGAGGAAGACAACGAGAAAGTGGTAGTGTGTCCCAATTTTACCTTTATGTTTAAATAGGGTAAACATAAACTTGCTGCTAGCTACAATATTCCAGTCAGTGACAATAGACCGATCCCAGTCAAAGTGGTACAACCATTTTCGTTGGAACTGGGTAAGTGGTCGTTGGTGGAACCTACCTAGATAGGCAGTACAGCAGTTTCTTCACGCTATTTTCCTATACCGATTCGTGTTTGCATTTAAATGTTCATCATCATTACAATCGAAAGACGTCCACTGTTCGACATAGGCCTCCCCCAGGTGTCGCCACAATTAACGGCATTACGCAAAAACTTATAAACGGATGAATTTAATGATAAACGTTAACGTATAGCTTATAACCTATATTTTTGCTAAGTTCAATAGGCTACTAATATTATAAATGCGAAAGTTTGTGAAGATGGATGGAGGTACTCGTATGTATGGATGTGTCGCGGAAAAACTACTAGACAGATGAACCTAATCATAAACATTGCAATAATATAGTGTAGTGACCTACATATTATTAAAATTATATTTAATTAATTAATTTTATAAAATCAAAATAAAATAATTTATTTACATATGTACAGACACTAACAACTAGTATTATATAGAATCAGGAATAAAATAAACAACCATTGTCCTAACATTCAACAAACAAACTGACCGAGACAATTTTGTGTTAGTAGATAATTTGTTAATAGTTGTCCGGCCGTAGTTATACGATACATCTATCGTACAGCGGCCGGCGAGTCTGTTGCATCACACGAGCCGCGCGCGCAAGCGAGACAGCGCTATCATAGCGTTACGCTTGCGCTCGCGCATCGATCCGCGGGTATGCATGACCGGGCAGTACGTTTTGCCGAGTCTACCGTCTAACGTATGTCCGTTCCGCGATATCTCGCCGCGCATAATTTTATATTGTATGTCCGCTTACTTTCACCTTTCTATCTTTCTAGAGTCCGTCTAACGAAAGCGTGACCTGAGAAAAGGAGGTTAAAACCAAAAATTTTGAATGTGGTATTATTGAAATAGTAGGAGAAAAAAATTTTGATACTTGAGTATTTTTTGTATTTATGACAATTCTATAATAGTTGTATAGGAACTTAAATTTTAGTCAAAAACGTGTGTGCAGACTTAAGCTAGAACTACACTACAACTAAAACTACTACCTTCCTCTAAAATTTCTGGGACTGACGTGTCGGCGTCGCGGACGTAGCGTCGCATGGCGTGGCGTGGATCAAGTGTAGCTCTAACAGTCTAATAATCCAATAGTCAATCCTAATAATTACCCAAGTCGTTTAACTTATTAGACAGACTCTACCTTTAATTATTGGTGGGTGTATGGTAAAGGTAAATAACACACAAAATGTTAGTTATTATTCCAAATTATTTTATTTTATCTGTTCTCTCAAATGTCACTACATAATATTCAAATAATACTCTTTATTTACCATTTGGCCTTCTGGCAAGAATACCAAGTGCACAACACCGCAATAGTCAACATGATTTCAATTTCAACATGTCTCGCCAACACTAATAATGTGTTTCAAGATTGTTGGGTTGGAATCCATTCGTTTTAGCACAGAGAAAATTTAGATCTTTTGGGATTAGTCAAGCGGGAAAATGTATCATACTCCAGTGATTGTTTCAAATGATACGGATCGACTCTTGAGACACAGAAAGTTCAGCAGCTACCTCTCTCAAACTTGAACTAGGATTTCAGTCACTATTTCTTTCACTTTCGCGATTTTAACTTCAGTTGAAGACTTTGATGCACTACCAGACAGAGTGAGGCAAATATTTCATTATAGCTTTTGAACGCATTCTACCACTCATTAGCATGTGTTTTTGATTAAGTCGATTCACCAAAAGCCTTCTTTGTTCGATGTTTTTGTCAAATATGAAATTCGCAATATGCCAGATTATCTAAAAATATAAGAAAAAAAAATATCATTATATCGTAAATATAACTCTAATAATATTTGTCAACAAGGATCAAGATTATAACGTCATACTAACTTAAAAATTCAGAAATCGTATATAAACATTGTTGATTTTTATTGAAAACACCTTCTTTCTCTTCTTGTTTTTGTTTGAATTTATTATCCATAGTGTGTAGCAGTTTTCGCACGTTACTGTTTATTGATTTTCCCATAATTAAGCAATTCTTTTTGAAAAATAAATATCTGTTTCCAAAAACTGACAATTGCAACCATAGACTTTGACGTAATTTTTTCGGCAAAACAATGTTGCCAATTTAATTTAAAAAAAAAACTCCAGGTTACGCTTTCAGTAGACGCACTCTACCACTCCTTCTGTCTCTTCTTAGTGGAACTCTTGTGTGTACGTAAACTATAATCTGTGACTGTGAAAAATAAACTTTCTTCTTCTTCTTGTGTACTTTGGACTTTCACTCATCTCTTCACACTATCTTCCTCTTCAATCTTTCGCACACACATTCTACATTGGTGACCCCGAGAAGAACACGAAAATGGCCCAGAACAAAGCAACCAGTTCGCGGGATGTCGGTGATGCGGCAGCGGAAACATTGCGTGTGGGTGTACGAGTCCCACCGTTCTACCCCGAAAAACCGGCGCTGTGGTTCGCCCAGATGGAGGCACAGTTCATGCTGTCGAACATTAAAACGGATGAGACCAAGTTCTACTACGTGACCGGCAACTTGGACCCTCAATATGCGGTCGAGGTCGAAGATATAATCAGCTACCCACCAGAGAGCGGAAAATACGAGAAGCTGAAGGCGGAGCTTATAAAGAGATTGTCGGCTTCGCGGGAGAAGAAGGTGAAACAGCTCCTCATGCATGAGGAGCTAGGTGACCGAAAACCTTCCCAATTTTATCGGCACCTCCTCAACCTTGCTGGACCAGGCGTACCCGAGGAGTTCCTGCGGACTATCTGGACAAGCCGCCTACCCGCAAGCACTCAAGCAATTATAGCTTCGCAGTCAAAGCAGGATTTGGCAGAGCTGGCAGAGCTGGCAGATCGAATTCACGATGTCGTCGGGACACAGATGGCAACAACATCTGCCATCACGACCCCAGCAGCATCGTCGAGCACCCAGGGCAGCGGTGGCGTACATTCCGAGATCGCCGCCCTGACCAAGCAGATGGAGAAGCTGGCGAACAAAGTGGAGCGATTGTCCCGCCCTAGAGGACGGTCCCGTAGTCGTACGCGCCATCGATCCAGTTCAAGAAGGTCCCAGTCCAGCTACAACAGGTTCCCTCAGTGCTGGTACCACCAGAACTTCGGCGACCGGGCTAAAAAGTGCGTGAAGCCGTGCGATTACCCTTTGTCGGGAAACGCACGGGGCAATCAATAATGGCGACCGATGATTGTCCGAGCGCTGGTCGCTTATTCGTCACCGACCAAAGGTCGAAGATGCAGTTTTTGGTCGACACCGGTAGCGACCTCTGTGTCTACCCCCGATCGGCAATAGCGAAGCGACTAGTAAAAACCACCTACCAACTTTGTGCGGCAAATGGTACATCAATAACTACCTACGGTTTTATTAATGTATCATTAAATCTAGGGCTGCGCCGTGACTTCGCTTGGCGATTTATTGTCGCCGACGTAACAAGGGCGATAATAGGCGTGGATTTTTTATCATACTATAATTTGGTTGTTGATTGCAGGAACCAACGCTTAATCGACAACCATACTACGCTCTCCGCCCCGGCGTTGCCTGTCCGTCGTTCTGATGGCGTCTCTTCGGTGAGGGTAAGTCTTGGTGATTCCGCATACACACACATACTGCGGGAATTCCCCGACATCACTCGCCCACAAGGGACACACCGCACTCCAAAACACCATACAGTACACCACATCCGTACTACACCAGGGCCACCAGTATCAAGTTCACCTCGCAGATTGGCCCCAGACAAATTAAAAATTGCCAAGGGGGAATTCGAGGCAATGTTGCAGTGTGGTACCTGCCGTCTATCAGACTCACCATGGTCGTCACCTCTACACCTGGCACCTAAAAAAGATGATGGCTGGCGCCCCTGCGGCGACTACAGGATGTTGAATGCACGTACCATCCCAGACCAGTACCCAATCCGGCACATTCAGGACTTTGCTCATAGCCTATCTGGCTGTACTGTATTCTCAAAAATCGATTTAGTTAAGGCATACAATCAGATCCCAGTACATCCAGACGACGTCCCGAAGACCGCGATCACAACGCCGTTCGGTCTTTTCGAATTCCCATACATGACGTTCGGTCTTCGAAATGCCGGACAGACGTTCCAGCGCTTCGTGGACGAAATGCTCAGGGGTCTGGATTTTACGTACGCCTATCTGGACGATTTTTTGGTCTACTCGAAAGACCAGAAGACCCATGAGCACCACCTACGTCAGTTATTTTCCAGGCTTCAAGACTACGGCATGGTCATCAATAGCGCAAAGTGCGTCTTTGGAGTGTCCGAAGTAGACTTCTTAGGCTACCACATCTCGGCAAAAGGTACAACACCACTGCCTTCCAAGGTAGAGGCCGTGCAGAACTTCCCAGTGCCTAAGACCGTGAGAGAGCTGCGTAGATTCCTTGGGATGCTGAACTTCTACAGAAGGTTTGTTCCAGGCGCAGCTAGTTCCCAGGCACCCCTGAACGCTCTGCTGACTGGATCAGTTAAAGGTTCACATCCCGTCAACTTCACACCTAAGGAGCTCGAGGCATTCCAGAACTGCAAGAACAGCCTTTGCCAAGCAGCACTTTTGGCACATCCTGACTGCAACGCTAAGTTGGCGTTGGTCACGGATGCGTCAGACAAAGCCATTGGCGCTGTCTTGCAGCAGTACAAAGTGGAAGCTTGGGAGCCCCTTGCTTTCTTCTCGCGAAAGCTCAGCTCGGCACAGGTTAAGTATTCGCCTTACGACCGCGAGCTGCTCGCCATTTACGAGAGTGTGAAGTACTTTCGACACATGTTGGAGGCTCGCGACTTTGTGATTTACACAGACCACAAGCCTCTCACATTTGCCTTCCACACTCGTAAAGAGAATTGTTCCCCACGACGTTCCCGTCACCTTGATCTCATAGCCCAGTTCACAACGGACATCCGGCATATATCAGGGAAAAATAATGTCGTGGCGGACACCCTCTCGCGCGTTGAGGAGATCACTCAGCCTGTGCCCACTGAACGGATTGCTGCAGCGCAACTGGAGGACCAGGAGCTGAAGCAACTCCTTACTGGGGACAGTGCCTTACGTCTGAAGCAAATTAGCGTACCAGGTTCACAGACGCAGCTATACTGTGACGTCAGCACCTCTACGCCGAGACCTTTCGTACCCAAGGAGTTGCGCAGGACAATTTTCCTTAGCCTGCACTCCTTGAGTCACCCAGGCACCAAAGCGTCAGCAAGATTGGTTGCTGACCGATATGTGTGGCCTGGTATCAGGAAAGATTGTCGAGAGTGGGTTCGCTCCTGTCTGGCTTGCCAGCGCTCGAAGACCACACGGCATGTCTCTGCACCACTAGGTGCTTTCAAATTACCAAAATCAAGGTTTGCGTTCATACACATCGATCTCATTGGACCTTTGCCATTGTGTCAAGGTTTCCGCTATTGTCTCACAGCCGTCGATCGATTTACACGATGGCCGGAGGCAATACCGCTGGCAGACATAACTGCAGAAACAGTGGCAAAGGCCTTACTGAGTGGCTGGATTGCTCGATTCGGCTGCCCATCGGATATCGTTACCGATAGAGGTAGGCAGTTCGAATCAGCACTCTTCAAGTGCCTGTCGGCCATTGTTGGGTTCCAACATCGCAGAACAACTGCGTACCACCCAGCCTGCAACGGACTTGTGGAGAGGTTTCATCGTCAACTTAAGGCGGCGATCACCTGTCACGCCAATGACAGTTGGGTGGAATCTCTTCCACTAGTCCTACTAGGCGTTCGCAGCGCCTACAAAGAAGACGCTCAGGCCTCAGCTGCCGAATTGGTTTATGGCCAGCCAATGCGCCTTCCTGGTGAATTTTTTGATCCTCAGGCTGATGAGACCATCGACATGACAGACTACCTGTCAAGGCTTCGGAATATAATCCAGAATCTGCAACCGACACCAGCAGCCAGGCACAACACCAATACAAAAACCTTTATTTATAAGGAATTACCCACATCAACTCATGTCTTCGTAAGGGACTGCACTGCTGGTGGAGGTCTGAAACCAGCATACTCAGGCCCTCATAAGGTCATTGAGAGGGGTGACAAGGTATTTAGGTTGTCAGTTAACGGTAAACAGGTTACCGTATCGATAGACCGCATTAAGCCGGCCTTCATACTGCGTGACCCTGACAACACATCATATTCACCACATACCACTAACATGCATCATAACACACCACAGTCACCACTCAACACAAACACTCATCACTACACACCCAACGCGGATAACCAAAACTTACCAACAGCCCACGATGACGTCATGAGAACGACGCGGTCGGGACGTCGCGTTAGATTTCCCGACTATTATCGCCCTTGACGGTCTTTGGAAGGGGGTGATGTAGTGACCTACATATTATTAAAATTATATTTAATTAATTAATTTTATAAAATCAAAATAAAATAATTTATTTACATATGTACAGACACTAACAACTAGTATTATATAGAATCAGGAATAAAATAAACAACCATTGTCCTAACATTCAACAAACAAACTGACCGAGACAATTTTGTGTTAGTAGATAATTTGTTAATAGTTGTCCGGCCGTAGTTATACGATACATCTATCGTACAGCGGCCGGCGAGTCTGTTGCATCACACGAGCCGCGCGCGCAAGCGAGACAGCGCTATCATAGCGTTACGCTTGCGCTCGCGCATCGATCCGCGGGTATGCATGACCGGGCAGTACGTTTTGCCGAGTCTACCGTCTAACGTATGTCCGTTCCGCGATATCTCGCCGCGCATAATTTTATATTGTATGTCCGCTTACTTTCACCTTTCTATCTTTCTACCACTCCTTCTGTCTCTTCTTAGTGGAACTCTTGTGTGTACGTAAACTATAATCTGTGACTGTGAAAAATAAACTTTCTTCTTCTTCTTGTGTACTTTGGACTTTCACTCATCTCTTCACACTATCTTCCTCTTCAATCTTTCGCACACACATTCTACAATAGCACATAAGCTATAACTTTGCAGTTTCACTAGGTGAGCAAATTCAGCCAATAGGATAATTTTATTATAGGGTGAAGCCGCTGGAAGAAGCTAGTCTAACATAGTTTCGAAATATCAAGATTTAACAGTCGCACTATAATGACGTCACAATGTTGCTTACATAACAAAAACGATATTTATCTACAGCAGCGCCCTCAAATCCCACGATGGTTTACTTTCCGCACAGACTCTAGTAAACAATGATCTCTATCTCATAGTCAACCTTGATTATTGAACCCATGTTGACTACATCAGATTTTATTAAATCCTAATAATAACCCAAGTTGTTTATCTTATTAGACAGACTCTAGTACTGTCACTACACATTTTTCAAAAATTCGTCAAAGAAAGTATTTTAATAAAAACTAGAAAAATAGAAAAGATTAGTTATTTTTAATACAAACTTTGTTCATTTCATTTCATTGTACGACCTTTTCGTTATAAAATTTAGATTTTTAGTAGTCGTATTGTCGTACGATCACTCCTTTTTTGCACCTAGCAGCCATTTTTTTTTTTTTTTTGATTTATCGTTGATTTACTGTCTTACCAACTAATCAACTACCTAATCTGTGAAATGGAGAATATGGGAACTACGGCCGCCATGTTGAAATGTCATTCGATTGTCAGTGTCTGCTACATTCGGGTGCTCTGTGTTTTCTGTTGCGATATTTCTACACTCGAGAGCAAAAAAATCGCACATCTTAACTCTTTTTGTTAAGGCACTTTTTGTCATAAATGTGAATAGTTATTGAAAACATGTCGAACACTAATTGAAAGCCTATTTAATTACCTTTCTAATGATATGAAGTACAGTGTAAAAAATTATCCTTGGAAGGGTTTAGAGCACAAAATCCAACAAACGGGAAAAATTACCAAATTACACTTAAGAAAGAATGAGAGTCAAACTTATAATTCTTGGTCATCCTGTTTGTCAATAAAGTGTATTCCCTCCCTTAGCCTTATTTACAGCTGTTACTTGAGTTTTCATCAACAGTATTAATTTTAACATGAAGTCTTTGGTATAACATCCCACTTCTCGTCAATGACCAATTGAAGCTCTTGGAGGCGTGGAGAGCCAGGCTTTTTGCACTAAGTCTTCTTTCAAGGTCATTCCAGATATGCTCAATTGAATTAAGATCAGAACTACGAGCTGGCCTTTCTATCGCAATGATTCCAACGTCTTACATGTAGTCGCAAACTGTTTTAGCGCCATGCGATCTGGTGTTGTTCTGCATTAAGGAAAAAAAATCTACCATAAGCCACACAAGTGGCTTCAAATATTCTTCGAGCATTTTGTTGATGTATCATAAAGCCGTCAACCCTCTCGATATCAGGCCAGTAATGGCCCAGTGATGAATATAATGTCAGTTTTAGTCTCCAAAATTATGCCACCCCAATTCGCCTCCAAAACTCACTTGTTCGATTATGCAGCATTGTTAAAATTGCCCTGATAACCTTCTGTAGACCCTACGGCATCCATCATGGTCATCTAAGTCATTCTGCACTTATCAAAAAACATAACAGCCTGCCATTAGGCATACATCCAATTTAAGTGTTTCGTGGCAAATTATTGCCGGGCTTGTCGGTGAGCTGTGGTTAATTTGGTTCCATTTGTTGAGTGATGTGTAGTCTGGTCTGCTTCACCCAGTCTTTTCCTAATTGTCCACTGATTTATACTGACATTGGAAATTTATTGAAGCTTTTGTGTCAGTTCAATCGTGTTCAGTAGCCGATTTCTCAAAGTACTTGTTACAGAAAAGCGATAATCACGCCCTGATCCTATACATCACCGACTATATCCTGGTCGCTGAATATACCTACGGGTCTCTTAAAACCTCTGGTATACCAGACGAGCAGGGAAGCTGCCGAAAATTAGCTGTCGAGCGACTTCATTTTGATTATGGCCTGTTTTGGACAAGGCAATAACTTGAACGGCTTCTGCGGGCGTGGTATCCATATTTTTCCAGTAAATCCATCTGTTTCTAATAGAGACGTTATCACGTTAACGGAAACTGATTAAAACACTAAAACAGCACCCTTTTTGTAGCTCCAGGTAAAGGTGCAAGTAGTGAAATGAAAATGGGTGAATTTGGGAAATTCGGTATACCGCTGGTTTTTGCGAGTTACGTGAAGGTCAATTATCTTAATTTTGTGTTTTTATAAAGCTAACCTTGTATGCTTTAATTTTGCTTAATAATTTGTATTAAATATCTTTAGATTTAAGAAAAAAACAGTATTAAACGAAATTACATGCCATGTGCGATTTTTTTGCTCTCAAGTGTACATTTTCAGCGTTTAATATGACGAAAGCGATCAAAAGTGATGCGCGAAGCATCATTCTTAAGGTCAAAGCCTTTTTTGAAGAAGAAGTTCGGGCGGAGGATTCCATTTAATCAAGTATACAAACGAATTTTGGCAGCTACAGGTTAGTGTTGTCTACTTTCTTTTTGTAAATTACCCGATATTTTTTTCATTGATTACTTTTTAACTGTAACTTAAAAAATATAAAGCCGAGTGATTCAACTACCTATAGTTCTCGTCACGTAAAAAGAACGCTGGAATAATCTGAGGGGCTCTCCCGCATAGATACGTTTGGCTTAGCGTAAATTCTCACCACTCCACTGTCTTCCAGCGTTCTTCCTAGGTGACGCGATTTGTACGTAAGCCGCATAAAAAATAGTTACTCATACTTACATTTAATATTTTAACTACAGTATGCTATGTAAATACTTAATTAATTTTGTCTATATTTCAGGTGTGAGTCAAGGGCTAATTTCAAAAATAGTTAAAGAAGGGCATGCAGCAGAAGAAGCTGGTACAAAAATTCGGACCCCAGGCAAGGAGAGGAAACGTCAAAGTGGGTTTATTCATGTTGATGATTTTGACATGGGAGTTATCAGGAGGAAAGTACATGAATTTTACTCTAATAAAAACGAGTTACCGTCTGTTAAGAAGCTTTTAGAGGTCTTAAAAACAGAAATAAATTAGACGGGACAAAGAGAAAGTCTACGAAAGCTGCTCAACAAAATGGGTTTTCGTTTTAAAAAGTCGCAGTCTAATAGTAAAATGCTCTTGGAGCGCAATGAAGTATCAGCTTGGAGAGCAAAATACTTGCATGCTGTAGAAAAAAATTATAAATCTCCACAGTCTCGGCCGCTAATTTATTTAGATGAAACCTATATACATTTATCGCATACATCAGGGAAATGCTGGCAAGGAGAGGGTGTAGATGGAGTGTTAGAGCCTGTATCAAAAAAGCAAAGATATGTTATTGCTCATGCGGGAGGGGATACCAGATTTGTCCAAAATGCTCTTCTAGTTTAGTTTTTAAGTCTAACACAAAAAGTGGTGACTATCATGACGACATGAATATGTAGTACTAACTTTAAAAAGTGGGTTATTGAAAAACTTGTGCCTAATTTACAAGAGCCATCAATAATAGTAATGGATAATGCCCCTTAAACACCGTATTTGTTTAAATAAAATACCAAATACTAATTCTTTAAAGAAATATATGCAATTATGGTTGACACAAAATAAAATTGACTACGGAGAGGAGTTGACGAAACCTCAGCTGTTAGAAATAATTAAGAGAAATAAGTCTGAACCTGTGTATGAAATTGAAAAAATATTAGAAGAAAATGGACACAAATGCTTGTACTTACCTCCCTATCATTGTGATCTCAATCCTATCGAATTAATATGGAACTCGATGAAAAGAAAAGTTGCTGATGTAAATATTGCCCACAAAAATTCTGAGATTCCCCGCCTAGTTCAAGAAGCTTTTGAACGTATAACGGTTAGTGAGTGGGCTCAGCATTGCAATCATGTTCGCAAGTTACAAGCAGAATATTTGAAGCATGATGTGTATTTGGATAAACCGTTCATTACAGAAGTGATAAGTGATTCGGAAACTGAAAGTGACAGTGATAATGATGACATGGATATAAGCGACGTATGGCCTCACAGCCAGGATGAAGTTAGGCGTGCAAGTTCATCAAAAGATCATAATTATTGTAAACCGGGATTCTAATAAATTATTGTTAAGCGAACGTTTGTTTTTTTTTACCCCTCACATCGTTAAGGGAGGCCCGTGCCCCAGCAGTGGGGACGTATATGAGTTGATGATGATGATGAATCTTTTGTTTTATTCTATCTATTAACTAGGTCATGTCCTACAGGACACATCTTGAGTGTCTAGATATTTGAGTTTTGTTTAAATAGAGAAGCTAGTATTAAACTATGGGTTTTTTGTATCAAGCTTGTAACTGCTGAATCCATCTAATTAAGTACTTATGCAAAATGCAGAATTAGTTTTTTTTTTATTATAACGTTTATTTGCAAGTTATTAAATTTCATTTGCCTACTTTGCTAACAACATTTAGTTTGTAAGTGGGGTACCTACATTATATCAATTAAATGCCAGAGGAAAAGCTAATGTATGTATCTACCTACATTAATTTTCCTATTTTTGAAGACTATTTAGTACTTATATTAGCATTTTATTATTATAAAACAATGTTAGATATTGTTTAAAATAATAAAATTATGTTTATCTGTTTACCTAGTTTCTTATCTGACATACGCAATCATGGGTAACTTTTCTTAGTTTGCAACACTAAAGCGACTGTGTCGCTACCACTCAGTTCACAGATAAGTTCATAGATGAGAATAAGTACTAACGTAATAAGTTGGTGGGTCTGTATGGCCTTGGCAGGACGTACGTCAGGATCAAGAATCTTAGATTATATACCTCTAGATATAGCCATGCGACTCTATGGAAGTCCGAAAGTGAGAAGCATATATACGAAACAAGTAAGAAAATTGAGACAAAACATAACATTCTCTGTCTCATTCGGCGTGCCGCTTTTTTGCTTGGCTCACTTTGAAAAGTGAGCCAAACAAAGGCCTGTCACTGTCACTTTGAGGTCAACTCGAGTAATTTTTTATGTCTTTAGAATAATTTCGGCAATTAAAGTAATAGTTTTAGTGTATGTATGACCAATAGACTCCTATAGTTAAGTTTTAAGTGTATTTCTGTGGTCATTTTAGTGTTATAGTGATGTCTCATGTGTGGCCACGCGGTGGCGATATCTATAGGTATTTAATCTAAGTCAAGAATATTATCTTGATTCCGGATTCCGAGGTTTTACTAATTTAACGCCTTACTTACGGCACTCCACTAATTTCGAGTTATAAGCACTGTGTCAACTCACCTCTGTGTTAACTCTCCCAGAACCCCTAGATTAATTTCGTCATTATAACATTAGCTATTATCTCAATGAAAGTTCCGTCAAATTTTGTTCAACCGTTTCGAAGACTTATCCCGTATTATGAAATATCGTTCCCGTGAAAAAATAAAAAGTAAGTAGTCCAAATTACTTCTTGTCTTATTAGATATCTGTCAGTGAAAGTCCCGACAAAATCAAGATGTACACTCTCCCTGGGAATTGAGATGCCCTCATGTAGGTACCTACTTAATGTAAAACATGAATTAAGGTTATCGTTATACCTAACATTAGCTACATTTCAATGAAGTTCCAAAAAAATTTTTGTTATATCTACCATTTCGAAGATGATCCCCCTTCCGGTAATCAAGATGTCCTTAAACCGCTAAAAAAGTCTCGATCTCGCAGGAATATAAAAATTAGTGAAAACCTTACTCATTAAGTACATGTAACATTAGCTAACCTATAGATCCCAATTGGGTACGCCATAATATGGCGGTGACTCCTCTCTTTTAGAAGTGGCGAGAGGCGTCATCGCGTCCTCGCTATAGTTGCAAAACTTCTGAAATATTCGGAATAATTCCGGAATACTTCTGGGAAAGTTTCTTTAAATCGGAATTATTCAAAATGAATTTAATTAAGATTTTTTTTTTTTTTTGCTGAAATATTGTATTTTGCATCGATCGTCGATCGCCGCCGCCGCTGCTGCAGCGCTGGCCACAGAGTACTTTGTACGCTGGCGCTGCGACGCGCGCGCGGGCCCGACTGCCACGCAGCCACGAGTCGTGCGTGCAGGCGAAGGCGGTGCGGGGTGCGGTAAGAGGGGATATGCTCCCGGAGAAGTTTCCCCCCCCCCCCGCGAGAAAGATTCGTACCCCGCAATCGAATGTTTCCGAATGTTTCCGAATATTTCGCCGGATTGCCGGAATAATTCAATCGGAATAAACGTGTTTGTAAGTTAATAATTGTTCAGTGGCACATACGTAAGTAAAATATAAATGTTTATTTTAATATAAATGGGATTGATTAATGTTAGCCTGCGATTAACAGGATTTTTATTCTTTTGTTTTTAGGTAGGTACCTACTTATTTCGAAATCGAATGCTATTTTTATAAATGTCAGTTGTGAATTAAAAACCAGGTCTAGCATTATTTAATTTGTTTTTTGAAAAAGGGTTAGAGTCTGTAGGGTCTAATAAGTTAAACGACTTGGGTAATTATTAGGATATAGTGAAATCTGATGTAGTCAACACGGATTCAATAATCAAGGTTGATTAAGAGATAGAGATCATTGTTTAATAACAGAAGAACCCAATGATAGAAGAACCTTATAAAAAGTACTGAATGTTTGTATTTTTTAAATGATTAAATATAATACAAAATTCCCAAGTCGGTTGAGAGAGATCTCTGATTCGCCAGTCGCATAGCCCACCAAGTCAATAAAAACATTACGCGTAAATAGCCCAGTCAATAAATACATTGAATTTGTTGTTTGTGTTGTTTGTTCTATGTTTGTTTTGTTTGTGTGTTTGAACGAAAAATATTAATATTATATTGTAAAAAGGGTGGGGCGCTTTGTGCCATATGTTTCGTAAGAGTCGAATCGAGCACCCCACGCTTTTCCTAAAGTCAATGACCATGACCCCTAAGTATTTGACCTAAAATGTTATCGAAAAAAAATTGATCTGTGTTATTTAGAGAAGTAGCGCTCGCCGGCGCGGTCAAAGCAGCCCTTTGGTGTCCGGGAAACGCCCTTTCCCAACATTTTTGCATTTGACCTTGAGTTCAAGGTGATTGACTTTGGTGTCAAGGTCATGCCCTATGGTGTCCCAGGTGTTTTCCAACTTTTTATACATTTGACCTTGGGGTCAAAGTCATTGACCTTGGGGTCAAAGTCATTGACCTTGAGGTCAAGGTCTGGCCCTTGGGGTCAAAGTCATTGCCTTTGGGTGTCACAGGTGATTCCCAACATTTTAATGAAGTAAAGGTTTAAGTAAAGGTCATTGCCCTTGAGATCAAGGTCATAGAATAAAGGATCATTGTGTTGTCATCAGTCTTTGATGGGTGTGCAAAGTTTTAAAAAAATCTGATCGCCCTAAGCTGGTCAAAATCGAGCTCAAAGGCGTTGATTACCAACAAATATATAGGTAAAGCTAATAAAAGCGTGTTAAAAAAGGAGGTTATGAGTTTGAACCGTATGTATGTATGTCCGCGATCATCTCGCATTTGGCTGAACCGAATTTGATGCAGTTTTCAGAACAGTATTATTAGTCACTATATGTATATACGTGACATAAAAAAATGTTGAAACAAAAATGTTTAAGTAAAAAGATAGAACTGACTTCAATGAAGCCGGAGCACTTCAAACCACCACCAAGCGAAGACTTTATTGAAGAGGTGCACTCACAACTATAAACTTAATACAGGGAAATTGAAAAAATACCCGAAACCTCTTAATCCTGCCTTCATATCATGACCCTGAACAACATTTGTTCTACGACTTTTCAAATTTCGAAGCATTTTTTTTCCATACAAAAAAATAAACATAGTCTAAATTTTGCTTATATCATTTATGCGGTGACCGACGAAAGGCCGCCGCCCGGCCGGCGCGGCTAGATCAAAAGGAAGCGAGCGGGCGCACAGCACGGGGTCGCGGGGTGGCAGTCGCATGAGTGCCTTACTCGTAAGAACACGCGTGCGCGTATACCGCTATCGAAATTCCCGCGTATTAGTAAATTAAGTACATACATATTAAGTATTATGTCTTACCATTATACCAACATTGAGTACACGGAGATGGTGCGGATGCTTGCAAGGTGCGATGATAACGTGTCGTTGGCCTGCCGTGAATACGCAATACGTTTCCCTAACTCACGTAGACCATGCTATGAAACAATGTTATCTGCAACACAGCGTCTACGTGATCACGGTCAATTTCGACCTAGGTCCAATGACCGCGGTCGTCCGCCAACCCATACAGTGCGTGAAGAAGAAGAAATACTGGACTTCTTTGCAGCAAATCCGTCAGCCAGCACATACGACGCAGCAGCACGATTCAACGTTCCCCAACACTTTGCTTGGAGTGTCATACACAATGAAGGCAAATACCCGTTTCATTTCCAACGTGTTCAAGATATCATAGACTTCTTAAGATTCTAACTAAATTGGTCGCCACCAGCTCGCTAGATCCTGAGCACGGCGCAGAGTTTCAGAGTGGACACGAGGTAAAAAAGTGGGGTCCTGGACACACTCCTCACGCAGCATTGTAAACACGTTCACAATACGATTTTTCATTTCAATTCAGAACATCAAATACACACACACAGACAAGACACTCAGAGAAAAGATTGTTATTCTGATAACTTATCAATTCGAATTTACGACTAACAGACACAGTCCACATCATAGAAATATGTGGTCCACATCGTTTTGCGATAAACATAAAAACCGAACTGACAAAAATCTTTTAAAATCAGCCTAAGGTACTGCGAGCTGTTTCGATTTTGTCGAGCGCTCTCGTAGGTATAAAGCTAGTTGACCTCAAACGTGAACTTTTGCGAATCAGCTGTTTAAAGTTTTATTTACGAACTTATTGTTTTTTAATTTAAAATCTCATTGGGTTAGGTACCTTCCACCAGATATAGGTATGGCCTGTAACGCTTGTTCATAGCAATACAATCCTTAGCGTGCACTTCCGCTTACTGTACCCTTCTATTAAAATAATAATTTATGATCATAATAATGGTTCTGGTGCACAATGACGCGCCGCGTAACACAATGTTTTGTTTTGTCGCGCAAGGCCTAGCGCTTTGACTCCGCCCAGATGTTTAAGATCGATGACGGCAGGACCTCGCGCTTAGTAGCCGCGCTTGCGACCACAACACCAATGAGGCAGAACTTAGTCGTGTAGGTACTTATTTTCGCTAAAACGGCCATTCAGAGTAAATGGCACTGCACTTACCTATCATAGATGGGACACATTTTTTTTTTATTGGATGGGAAATCATCAAATGACTTCTTCCGCTCTGGGCGGAGCGGAGGGGAGTGTCAGACTCTTACTGACTATAACCCACCCGTGTTCCTTCGTATGCCCTTTGCGTTCCAGGGCCACGGTAACCCTTTCGGACAAATTCCGCAACCTGGCAGGAGACACACTTATCAACAAGACTAAGTAGTCCATCAAAACAACTGTTTTAAGTAATGTAGGTACTTCATCCATCTGTTGATATTGAAGAATGACGCTTTGTTATGTAGGTACATACTTATTAGCCATGCGATGAAATATTCAGGGGTCAATGTACTACTTGTATGTTGCCTACATTTATTATTTTACTCGATTTTGTTTGCTTGCACTTAATAATCGCCAATAATTGAGCAAATCAGCTGTAGGTACGGTACCTACCTTGTTAAACGCAAGTCGACAAGGTCCAATTTAAGATGCGTGCGGCGCGGGCGCCCGTTGATGTTAGCTATCAAAATGGGTACGCGCGCGCGCGTAGTAGGTATACGCAAATTTTACAGACGACAAATAAATGAAAACAAATTGTTTTTGGCTACGTTGTTTAGTCGAGGTCAAAGTCATAGAACAAATGTTGTTCAGGGTCATGATATGAAGGCAGGATTAAGAGGTTTCGGGTATTTTTTCAATTTCCCTGTATATTCCTACCGCTCACAATACAACTAAAGATAATATTTTACAACTTCCAAGCGCGAAATAGGTAGTAAGGTCGATTTTCTTGGTTTTTTTTGACAGTTGAAATATTCCGAAAGTTTCGGAATATTTCGGAATACTTCCGAAATATTCGACGGGAATGATTCGGAATTTTTCCCGCCAGCATCTATAGTCCTCGCCTTCCGCATGACGTTGGTCCTCAACAGACTTGGTAAATTTGGGAGATTATTGCACTGGGTTCAGGCAGAAGAAACACCACATTGTCACAATTGTGTGACCCACCTAGAATACACAGTGGAGGTGTGCCCCGCTTGGGTGGATTCGAGCACTGCCGTGTCTTCGGGGAGGTAATCGGTGGCGGTAACCTTTCGCACCAGGCCCTGGATTATTCCATGGTCCGAAACGAGAGGGAATAGTATGTGGTCACCTCCTTCTGCAAAGCAGTAATGCGAGCGAAGGAGACGGCCGCACGCGTGAAGAAACGGCCGGCATCCTTCCCCTCAGCCGCTACGACTCCGAACCCGATAACTAACTACGGTGGGCGTGGTCCAGCTACTGTCCGGACCGAGCCCAAGTCGTTGCCCGCGTGTCATGTACCACGCGCTCCTCAAAGAGATTTCAGCAGACCCTGGAGGGAAGGGATTTTCTGAAAAGAAAATTCGTGGTCCTAGAACGCAAAAGCCAACTGGAGAACATAATTGTGGTTTGAGTCAGTAAAAGTCCGAGACGCCCTCCAGCTCCATTCTAGAGCGGGAGAAATCATTAGATGATTTCCCACCTCAAAAAAAACTATCTCAATGAAAGTACCTACCGTCAAATTTTGTTAATCCGTTTCGAAGACTTATCCCATATTTTGAAATCCTATTCCCACAGGGAACTGAAAAGTAGCATATGTAACTGCTTTTAAGTTTGCTATCCGTCAGTGAATATCCCGTCAAAATCGGTCTAGCTGTTTCGGAAATTAGCCGGAATCGACAGGTAGCCAAAAATGACAAAAATCACATTTTTGTTGTAGATACAATTACCGAAACGGATCTTGAGCGCTAGCTTCAAGTTGTACAGAAGTCCAATATTCGGTCCCTTTAGTGGTGCGAAGTGAGACGCGGGGGCGGGGAATGTCAGTGATTGGCTCGCAACGCTATCGTGCCAAGACGTCACTCGTGATTCGTTCCCTGCGCTGCTGCATGTATTTCACAACGACGACGATTGGCTCGCCAATGTATAGAATGCGCAAAGCGATCCCCACTCTGACGCCGAGCGCTCAAGATCCGTGCCGGTATTTGTATCTATCGAATACGCTTTTATATAGGTCCATTTAGTAAATAAATGTTATTTTAATATTACAAAGAGATACTTCTATTTTATTTATAGTAGATTTGGTTGCAAGAAGGGAGATCCAGTAAAGACTAGCAGTTTTTCAGCCCAAGAGTTATTGAGTACTGAAACCAGGCTCAGTCTTGTCAGATTAGTTCGGATGGTTAGCTGTTTGCGCGGTAGGCCACATGATTTATGTGTTCACCGCACATGGTAAGTTCAGGAGGTTCCTGTTCTGGATTCAGGCGGAAGAAATACCCGGGTGTCCGCATTAAAATCGCGATCCCACATGTCTGCGAGATTGAAGTCACCAATCCCGCGGATCTCGCGGGATTTGCGGGATTGGGATTTTTAATTTCTTTTTTTTTTATGTAGTAATAAACATGAAAACCGGTCAAGTGCGAGTCAGACTTTCACTCCGAGAGACCAACCTATGTAAATAGTTTGATTCCCGAATTGAGTATTGAAGATTTTCTGAACGCAAAAAAATAGTACATTGTTGGGATGGCACAAAGGCCAAAAGGCCATGCCATAAAATTGGAAAAAAAAATACATTGTTGGGGTGAAAGTAACGTATTTCGTCACGAGAAGAAGTTGGTGGGCGGGCTTAGCGAGGTCACTAATTCGAGGAAATAAATAAGTTACTTTCGCCCCGAGGTAAACACTGTGCTTTCCATTACGAAAACAAGGAAAGTAAAAATAAAATAAAAAGTTTGTAAAGCTTCAGTCGTCGTACCTATGATTTTAAGTAGGTATCCTTCTTCTGATTTAGGCGGTAAAAGGTTCCACTACTGCATTAGCCTTTTCTCTTACGAAATTAGGCGTTAAATCACTATTTTAATCTGATAAACTTATTGTGTTAATATAAATCTCTGCTGTACGGAAATGTAAACAAAACTCGAAAAAACTAACGACTGATTGCCACTTTCCCGCCATTTTCTTTTTTTTTTTTTCTGTGGCCGGCCATTTATTCAGCCTCATTAATGAAAAATTAGAAATTAATTGTAATCTTTTAAAAATAAAGTATTTTAAAGAAATAGTTGAAAAAGTCACTTAAAAATATAAAATTATTTAATTAATACTTATCTCTAAGTTATATCAATTTTATATCGCGCTGTGATTGACTGGCTGTATGGAAAATTGGACCATGGTTCAATAGAAATGTGAAGATAGAACTAGTTTTTTTTTTTTAATAATTTGACAGTTGTCAGTTGTAAAGTAAAACTCCCTAGGGATGAAAAGTATCACTTTCAGCCCGCTCCTCAGGCAACTTCAGACCTACTTTCAGAGTATGAGCAATGAAATAGTAGTTTATGTGACTAGGGGATAAAGCAGTGTCTTTAAGTCGCGGGCGGCCTGTTGAATTCCGAACGAAACGAAGGTTGCTGATTTTAATCCCGAACGATAGTGAGGGATTTATAAAATTAACTCCCGAGCATTGCTAGGGAGTTAATAAAGAAACCTGAGTGAAGTGAGGAATTCAAGCCGCCCAAGACAAAGACGGCTTTATCCCCGTGTTGCACATTCTACTTTTTAGACCATCTGTGAGATAATTAAAAGACAATTTGGTCGACCAAATCATATATTAGAGAAATATAAGTATTATATTTACAAGTTCATCAAACAAACAAAATTCACTAATGTACTCCAAGATTCTATAGTTTTAATTTTCTATAACGCTCCCATCAGTAAGCAGGTTTTTAATTTTATAAATCCCTCACTATCGTTCGGGATTAAAATCAGCAACCTTCGTTTCGTTCGGAATTCAACATGCCGCCCGCGACTTAAAGACACTGCTTTATCCCTTAGTCACATAAACTACTATTACCTACTGCAAGGTTAAATCCAAAACAAAATAATTATTTTCTAAACTATCTATATAAAAACTGTCACGAGTTCCATGTAAAGTTGTTTCATCACTTTTTAATGAGGACGAGTAATAAGTAATCAAAACGGCGGCAGGTCATCGGAATCCAAATTTCTTAAAAAAAACTTAAATCCCGCTGACGTGCGGAATCCCGCACGTGTAAACCCGCATTTCCGATCCCGCAGAAAAGGTGCGTGATCCTGCGTTCGTGGGATCCCGAATCTGAGGCGCACGGTAGTGGCGACATTTCGCGCCGAGCCCTGACTTAGGCCACGGTCTTGAGCGAGAATATTAGAATGCAAAGGGTAATTCAGTCTGACACGCCCTCCTGTTCCACCCTAGTGTGGAGAAGTCATTACATGATTTCCAACCACAAAAAAAGTCACACAATTCTAGCCACACTTTGCTAGACCGGTGGTAACTGTTAGGAATAAATACCCCCTCTTTCAATGTATGCAATCCTATTACAACTTAAATGCTGATTATCTAATCAAGAATAAGTAATAGAAATAAGTAATAGAATGTAGCATCCTACGTATACATAACTTTTAGTAGGAATATGGGCTCAGGTTTTGTGAAATTAGTTAGAACAGTTTCACTAAACCTTTTTGTTAACTATCTTAGTTAAAGGTACTTTTGAGGAATCTCGTATTTTTGGAATGATGTTCACGATACGTCAGGAAGCATCTCGAATCGAGAGAGATGGTCGAGTACCGCTAGCTAGCACCTGGCAGGTAGAAGGGGTATTTGTACTGGCTGCTGTTTCAGATCAACATTCTGTTGGTGTACTCAAGAATTGACATATAATTTTGGTTCACTTTTCGAGAAAACATTGAACAGTGTCTGCATTTCCAAACTTTTCTGCAGTTTTGTTTACTGTTTTAGATCATTCATTGAATTTCGATACAAGTAGTAGGTAATTTATTGGCGTAGATAACTAGGTAGGTGGTTAATAAAAATAAGAGTAACCAAATAAAAAAAAAATACCCAAGGTCGTCATTATTATACAAACAATTGATCATTGAAACAAATCTACGCAACTTCATTGTAACGTTTGGCTGCGTACTCGAAGCCGAATATTGAAAATTATTGATTCATAGTTTGCTGCAACCGTAGTGTACAAGTTCACGATTGCACTTCATTGGTGCCGAGGTGACAACTGGTATAAAACCACAACACTTGTGGTACAGCCATCAGTTCCGCAGGAATCATTGGGAGACCACCACGATACTAGTTCCAGAATAATAATGGCGATCATATACAAGGTACCTACACTAAAATTTTGTGTTTTGTTTTGTAATACCAGCGCTATTCAGTTTCTGAATTGAGATTTTTTAATTTTTAAGACCTGTCAAAGTCGAATGTCAAATTTTGTCAAATTTCAAAGTCTACTCAAGTTTGATAATAAAGTTCTTTCAAAACCTTAATTCAGAAACGGTGGCTAGGATCAAATTTCCAAACTCAATGAAAGTTTAACAGAACCGAATAAATTGTGTAACAGAGGCATTGACCGTTATAATGAATAATTAAAGGTGACCTGCGACCTGAGAGTTTGCACAATAAGTAGTGTCTAATCGGACCCGTGAAAATTATTTCCACAAAAAACGAAAGGTTCAACGGTTTTTTCTCTATTTTTTTTCTTCTTTTAAACACTTGTAGTGTTTGCGCTATAGTTAGCGAACAAAACAAAATAAGAATGATTAAATCAATCAAGAAGAAGATTAGGATTGCGGGTCACTGTTTCTAGTTAATCCTTTTGGGATGGGAGTTCCCGTAATACGCAAATAAAATTTTCAAAATATGTGAGCCGGTCGTAAATGAGATGTTGCATATAGAAGAGCTTAGAAAAATCGAACTATGAATCCCAATGGAGACGCTATGTGCGTGTCGAAATCCAGACTTTTTTCTATGGGCTACGGGAATGAGTATTCTTTGGTGATTTTCCTCCCAATATAAAGTTTTGAAACAAATGTTTTCAAAGAGCTACTAATTGAGTACAATCGCTTTTATGCCCCTCATTTAACCCCAATTTTGTCTAGGTTTCATGCTAAATTATCTTCTAATTGTATATAAATATCTCGTGTCAAGGTGTTTATGATCGCACTTCTCCGAAACGGCTCGGATGGTGTTAATGTTTTTTTTTGCATATTTGGTAGAAATGAAAATAAAGTATAGAATTTTTCAAGCTTCTACCCCTACCCTCCATTTTTTAATCTCGATTAAGTATATCTACTTTCGTTAAATTTCTTTGATAAAATTATATGGTGGAACAGCGTTTGCCCCTGATTTTTGATTTTAAGTTTCAAACTCTAGCCTGAAAACCTGTCAAAATTTGACATTTAAGTTTGACACGTTCTTAAGTCAACATACTCAATTCAGAAACCTTAAAATTCTTAAACTGAAATAATAAATAATTTTTAGTATTTTATAATTGAAACAGGTTTTCAATTATGAAATAATGAAAGTACAAAAAAACTGATAACTAACAAAAATATTCGATAAACAAAAAGACGGATGCTGAAAGTGGCTTTGTTAAGTGGCTTTATTTTATACTACGTAGAAAAGGATACATATTGACATTTTTTTTTCTTATAAATAAATGATAAATGAAAAAAAAATGCAAATTAGTTTTAAAAATACTTTAACACGTCATTTTTTTCTTTACTTTAAATTAGATGATAAATTAGTAAGTTTACATAATATATTACATAATGTTTAGATTATTTGTTTATTTAACGCATTTAATGAGATTGAGTTTTCAAGAAGTGTAGAATAATTTGCATACATTAATTATACTACGTATATGCAGTATCATTGCCAAATGAATTGTGGGAACAGTTTAATTTAAATACAGACGATTAAATGATGACCTGATCCTATTTTTTATTTAAATTTAAATACTAATATCAATCAAATTAGTTTCACTTACAGTAAAAACTCGGGTCTGGCTTTCTTCGTGGTCGATTATTTTTCATTGTCGCTATTTGGTAACGAGTTTAAAGCTACTGACCGTGAAGGCCGCGGCTGTGTCACCAGCAAACTGGAAGTGTTGTCAATAAAATAAAGCAAAACTTACTTCCATGATCTATTGTAATACTTATATATGTATATATGTAGATCAGGCCATACTATGACGTAATAAAATGTCAGATGTGCGAGCGATAAACAGGGATGGAACTTTACACCCCTATATAGCTTCATCCCTTTAACAGTTCAGTTTAGGTCGTCAAATGCATCGCGTTAAGAGTTTGTGGTAGGGCTTCAGGGATGTTAGGGATGTAAAAATTCAGATCTGGATACGGATATCAAACACATCCATAACATTAATATAATAAAAAATAAATAAAATAAAAGTCAAGTTTTGCCGAGTTGACTTTTATTTCTAGTTTAGATCGATTATCTTTTGTTTTTGGCCGGGCAAAACAAACAAATTCTGTCGGAACCTGTCATTGACTCTGCCTCTATCCGAAACTATGTGAATTCGGTTACGGATATTTTTTTTATTTTGGATATCCGATAAATCGGTTACAGAGCTCTATAACATCCCTGATTTAGATTACCTACGCATTTATTTTGTAGGGTTAAGTTCATTTGTCCATTTAAATACTTAATCTTGACTCTTATCAGAAGGTTAGTTCCGCAAGAGACAGGTCAGACGTCTTTGGAAAATGGCCACGAAAATCTTTGCAAAGTTTGGGACGATACGGGTTAGGAAGATTTTTTTTATTTTTTCTCCGGTGGGAAAATCAGGTTAGGTAGATTTGTGCACAAGCTGCTAACTATAGTACTTAGAAACTTTATCATATATAACGTGGGTCACTGATTTAAGTTAATAATTTTGGGATTGAAGTTCCCGTGATAGATATCGAATTATATGAGCGACTTATAAAAGAGATGTTGCGTATAGAAGAACCTAGAAAAATCGAATTATGAAACATAATGTAGATGCTATGTGCATAACTGCATAGCTAAACCTAGCCTGATTCATAAGAGCTACGGGAATGTCTGAAAAAAATACCGTGTCTTTGGAACTCAAAGACACACGGTCTCATTCGGTGAAAATTTGCGGATAAGAAACGCTCTCTTGGATCATCTAGAGTGAGAAATCATCAAATTTACTTGATTACAAACAAAAAAAAAAACCTGTTTCCTATGCATTTATGATAAACGTGTGGGCTATTTCAAGTATGTGATAGGTACTTATATAGACAAGTGGTTTAATAACTTTATTAATTCGATCCTCCTATTTCCAGTTTCTTATGCCGATAGCGTTAGCAACAGCGGTGTTATCAGGGAAGCCCGGAGGGTACTCATACAGCCGGTTCAGTGGACCTGTCAGCGGTAAGATCGTGGAGGTCCAAGTGCCAGCAGCTGCAGGTGTCCCAGCCCAGCAACACGCAGATTATGGCTACGATCACGAAAGCGGACAAATTCATCCGGACACTGCTAAATTCGCACATTTGAAGACAGTTGACTATGTGGTAAGCAGATTTTTTGTTTGTTTATCCCTGACATCCAAGCGAAGGCGTCCGATTCCCGTTCGAAGTCCACGTAGAGTATAAAAGAGCGGGCGAAGCTGCGGGCAAAAGCTAGTTTCGCTTTCGCTAGCTTCGCCCGCGTACATAAAATATAGCCTATGTCACTCAGGAATAAAGCAGCTTTCTATTGGTGAAAAAATCTTAGCAATCGGACCAGTACTTCCAGAGATTACCTCCTACAAACAAAAAAACAAACTTTACGTCTTTAATAAATTATAGTGTAGATAGATTACGCATTCTATTTGTAGGAAATTTATCCAAGATCGTAAATAATGAAGCTTTTTGAAGTAGTCTGTAGCGGGAGAAAGTGCCAACTCGCACGTTCAAGTGCACGTGCAAGTTCGCACTTTCTCCCACTTATTGTAGACCTTATTTTCGATATTTACAAGGTGTAAGGGACAGCCGGAAACTGTCCAATCAAGTTTTTAATTTTGTATGGTGAGGCCGATTTTTTTTTTCGTTTCCTGAAAAACAATCTTGTGGAAGGTTGTTCAGTTTCGTCTACTGAGCAAGCCCTTAAAGTTTGTGGAGGGCTGTCCCTTACACCCTGTATATCAAAAGGTTATCTTTAACATTTCGAATACTGTAATTAGAGACACAATAGAGAGACAATGAGAGAGAGAACGCCGGCTTCTTGGGTTTTAATGAATTAAGGTTAAAGTTACCTTAGTTCACAAGAGTGATTCAGGTTCTAAATATGTCAGGCTGCAGTAGATCTGTTTGATATAGTCTGTCTAATAAGTCAACCGACTTGGGAATTTTGTATAATATTTAATCATTTAAAAAATACTTATACTCGGTACTTTTTATAAGGTTCTTCTGTAAACAATGATCTCTATCTCTTAATCAACCTTGATTATTGAACCCGTGTTGACTACATCAGATTTCATTAAATCCTAATAATTACCCAAGTCGTTTAACTTATTAGACAGACTCTAGCTACAAAATTAGTTTTCAGATGTAAATTTGCGCGGTCGAAATAACTGAAATGAGACAGGTAACCGACTGCGCAATCCGCTTGCGGTCGGTGTGCAGATGTCATACAGTTTATTTATTATATAACATTAATTTTGAAACCTGAATATAGTTTGTTCAGAATGATATGTAGCTACACCATGTCATATATTATAATTTTTAATAATTAAAAAATATCAAAGTTACCATATATACCACCGACACTAAATACAACACAGGTCACGGTAGGTTATAGCGGGCATTAGTGCACAGCAGGATGCGGGTAAAACAGCCCCTCAGTCACCCAGGTGGCCCGGTGATCGTATATTTGTGTGGCCAACTAGATAACATAACAAGCTTATAACTTCGTGATTTTTCATCGTACAGTTGCCATCACGGATCTTGAACACTTACGCAGAAGTCAAATATTCGGTCTCTTTAGTGGTGCGAAGTTGGACTCGGGGGCGGGGAGTGTCAGTGATTGGCTGGCCATCGCGTCATAGACGTCCTGATTCGTTCACTGCGTTGTAGCATGTATCTAACAACGAAGACGATTGGCTCGCCAATGTATGGAATGCGCAAAGCGATCCCCACTACAGATACAGATACAGATTCTTTAGACATGTGTTTCGGGTTTCAAATATGCTAAAACTAATGTTGTATACTAAACTGTAATAGAATCGTATTTAAACGCAGTTTAGGTAGCTATGCAATCATACTTCAGTGGATGTCAATGACTGCATCAAAACAGGACGCTGACTGCAAGCGGATTACACATTCGGATTGCAAATTCAATGCTGTAACGTCAACTGCACAAGAGCTGCATTCAAACTTCCTCAATTTTACAGATCACGTCAACTGTGAAATTGATAAAATTTGGGCATTTAAAATGAAACCAGTCTCTTTAGAGCCTCTCTAACTTGTTTTCATTCAAATCTTAGGTGCGTAAATAATTCTTAAAATAAATTGAATAACAAGAAATATGCTTAGATTAAATCATCCTACATAAGTACTGGAACAATTTTCCTGCTGCGGTCTTCCCGTCCAATTATAATTTGGGTGTCTTCAAGGCTACAGTGAATAGGCTCTTAATAAACTAGTGCGCCTCACCATCAACGATTGCATCACTGCTTACCATCAGATGGGGTCACAGTCGAACACTAGTTTATATCAAATAAAAAAAAGAAAAAAAAAACTAATTGATGAGATTAAAACATTAAAACTCCTATAATAATTTCTAGGCCAAACCTGATTACGCATACTCCTACGGCGTAGAAGACCCTCACACCGGTAATCTTCAGAACCACAAGGAGCAGCGTGATGGTGATGTCGTCCAGGGCGAATACTCACTGGTCGAACCTGATGGTTCCATTCGTCTTGTGAGATACACCGCCGACCCCAAGAACGGTTTCCAGGTAATTTTATTTCTCTTGTGTTTTAATAATTATAAGGTATATGTACCATTGCGGTCATTTCTGCCTGATCATTTAAAAAAAAATTCGTTTGAATCTTGCGGCGTGGCACCAAACCAAACCCTTTGAAGTTTTCGTTTCGAGTGCAAGCAAAAATGAACTTAGAGGTGGTCAGGCGGAAGTGTCTTTAATCGTACCTATTGCTACGTATCCAGATATCTTAGCAGTTACCGGCGAAGGCTGTTTTCACATTAAACGACAACGATACAGTACAGTGGACTGGTAGTCTGCCGATATCAACAACATCATCTAGTTTCATAATTTTTCTAACAAAAGATGTAATTTGCTGGTACGAATAGATAATCGAGACTGCTCAGTGACATAACGTATATCTAGATACAAGCTGTTAGTTAATATCAACTTGACACAAGACACAAAGATAAATCTTTTTTAATTTTGTACTATTTGAAATCCCTGAAAACATAGTAATTCATATTTCCATGCAAATAATGGTATCCGCAGGTAACGGTGACGACGTCTTAAACAATTACTCGCTGCTACGCGATTTTCTTTCTTAGGAACATTTTTGTTTACTATAACATTGATTTTATGTCACTGATCTTTTCATCTGAATCTTTTACATCATGACCGGCCATACTTTTAACTGTTTACCTATTGTTCATCTTTTTAAAACGTCTTTTTTTGTCAGTTTAAAAAATATCCAACCGAAATTTTAATCTAATAAGACCTGTTAAAAAGTTTAACTAGGCAATTCAGACTATTGCTTGGTCTCATTCTGGTCGGCACGATGATTGCGTGCTTTATGATGGTACGCAGATGCATAATAATGAATATAGATAGTAAATCTACAGTCATTATTATGCATCAACAAGCTGTTACCGTTATCTGACAAAATCACATTTTGAGTAACACTTAGAAAACCAGCGTTGTGTTACATAACGATCAAGAGAATTTATCTGTGAATATATTGATAGAACAACTTTGAAAGAACGATAGAGAATTATTGGCTGATTACAGTGGCATCACAAAAACGAGAACTCATCAAATGTTACTTATTGATGACGGCAGAGATATTCTGATGTAAATGCAATCATGATAAATAACTTGTTTCATAATTTCAGGCTACAGTGCACAAAAAAGCGGGCGGTCAACCTCAGAAACTAGTACATTATGGCCATGCCAAACAAGAAGACGATTCCAGAGAATACTAGTCCTTGCCACGTTTGTTTTAGTTTAAGTAGAGTTTTTACTTGTTGATTATTTATTTTTACTTTTGTTTAATAAAACTGAATAATACAATTACTTGTGTTTTTATAATTACACATATAATTTACAAATCCAACAAATCAATTCACTTGCATTGGTCAAAATATACAAAACAAAAGATCGGCTATGCTTTGAATACTTTCTTCAAGGATTCCGCTGAGAAAGGTATTACGACTGTGTGTGTTTTATCTCCGGCGATCGTTTGTAATGATTGTAAGTATCTCAGCTGAAAAGTTTCATGAATAGGTTAGAATGTGGAAGGAGAGTATGTTTTGAATAGGTTCATTATTTCAGCCGATATACGTCCACTGTTGGACATACGCCTCCCCTAAGTGTCGCCACAATGAACGATCCTGTGTGTCTGGCATCCATCGGTTTCCCGCAACCTTCCCCAGATCATCGGTCCACTTTGTAGGAGGCCTTCCAGCGCTGCGTCTTCCGATACGCGGTTGCCACTCCAGAACCATTCGGCCCCAACTGCAATCTGTTCTGGGAGCAATGTGCCCTGCCCATTGCACTTAAGTTTGGCAATTCTTCGTGCTATGTCGGCAACCTTATATCTTCATTTTTAATTGATTAGGTTAGATATAGGTTTAATTTAGACGATATTATCATGCCCAAAGTCTGATCTAGCAAAACAACTTTGTAGTCGGGCAGTAATCTCGGATCCTTAATATTATATTTATTTCATGGTATAAAATTATTGTTTTGATCTGTTTACACTGTTTAAGGTACAATGGGCTTGACGTATCCTTGTTGATAAAACGCCAAAGCTATATATTTTCATATAAAGAATAAAAAAAAATGTGGACGGGGTGTTACAAAACCAATGGAATTCGGCATTTTGGTCTGCCATGGCCGTACCGTTTCATAAAGAAAAGGATAATGTTAGTAAAACTACCAACCTGCATACAATATGGATTATCCATAAGTAACTTAGTAGCTTTCAGAAGATTTTTTGTGGACTCTATTTCAGCTCTGGTTACAATTATTTTAGCATTCGCCAATCTATATGACTCAGCTTCTGCAGCCATTGCTTTTTGCAGTAGCAAAGGCAGGGTTATGTCCTTACTGTAAATAAGAAAAATAAAACTATTGAATGGAATTTATTTACTAGCTACTGCCAGCGGTGATAGTAGAAAATTGTCTAAAAGGGAAACTTCCGGGATAAAAGTATCCTATAATAAATAAACATACACACACACACACATAAAATTTCTCCTTTATAATTCTAGTGTTATTCTAGACTGGATTATTGGTAAAAATTAAGTGTACCTACAGCAATGAATATTCAGAAATAAGCCTATGTACGAGTACAAGATCATATCTGAATTTTGTTATTTCAAAATTCTCTGGCCTGGTTACAGCCAGCATCTTTTATTCAAACTTGCAACTTTGTAACTCAATAAAACCAGTGTCAAAGTCACAAATTTACATGAAGTTTCTAAGATTACCTTGGACATCATTGCCATTGGAGAAGGAAAAAATCGTGAGGAAACTTGGACTTATAGTTACCTAGCGCGTGCGCTCAAGCATTGCATGAATTTTAGAAATACTTAAAATTCTCGGCTTACACCTTCCTCATGAATCGCTTTGTGAATTGGTAAAGACTGCATGAAAGTCTATTCAGAGTTTAACGCGGACAGACCGACTGGTGCCTTTGTTTTATAATATTTTAGTTGATGTACCCAACACTGAAATCATCAGTCCGCCTTGCGCAAGCATGGCGATTAATGTTCGCGACTTTTTTGAATGAGAAGAGACTGTCATCACCATTATCATCATCATTTCAGCCGAAAGACGTTCACTGTTGGACATAGGCCTCTCCCAAGTGAGTATTTGTATTTAATCATAACTAACACTTACAGTTCAAATCCTACGATCTTGACTCCCCAGTTCATGGTCAGATTCTTCATGTTTCCAAAAACCTGGGTACTTAGTGCATGCCTGTCGCAGAGGATTTCAGATAGTTTCCGTGTCCCAAGAGCGTTACGGAGGGTTGTAGCTGCTAAAAATTGTGTGGACCTTCTGTGTGAACAGAATAATATTTTTCATTACTCATACTCTGAAAGTAGGTCTGCAGTAAGCCTGAGGAGCGGGTTGAAAGTAATACTTTTCATCCCTAGGAAGTTTTACTTTCAACTGAGAGCTGTAAATTATTTTTCATTACTCATACTCTGAAAGTAAGTCAGAAGTTGCCTGAGGAGCGGGCTGAAAGTGATACTTTTCATCCCTAGGGAATTTTACTTTACAACTGACAGCTGTCAAATTATTAAAAAAAAAACTAGTTCTATCCTCACATTTATGTTGAACCATGTTCCAATTTTCCATACAGCCAGTCAATCACAACGCGATATAAAATTTAAATAACTTAAAGACAAGTGTTAATTAAATAATGTTATGTTTAAAGTGATTTATTTGTTCAACTATTTCTTTAAAATACTTTATTTTTAAAAGATTACAATTAATTTCAAATTTTTCATTAATGAGGCTGAATAGCTGGCCGGCCGCAGAAAAAAAAAAACAAAATGGCGGGAAAGTGGCAATCAGTCGTTGGTTTTTTCGAGTTTCGTTTACATTTCCGTACAACAGAGATTTGTATTAACACGTTATGTTTATCAGATTAAAATAGTGATTTAACGCCTAATTTCATAAGAGAAGAGGCTAAAGCAGTAGTGGAATACCTTTTACCGCCTAAATCAGAAGAAAGATACCTACTTAAAATCATAGGTACGATGACTCAGGTTTTACAAACTTTTTATTTTATTTTTAGTTTCCTCGTATTCGTAATGAAAAGCACAGTGTTTACCTCGGGGTGAAAGTAACCCATTTAACCCCTCGAATTAGCACCTCGCTGCGCTCGCCCGCTAACTCCTTCTTGGGACGAAATGAGTTACTTTCACCCCTAGTGTAACAATGTACTATTTCATTTCTCATACTCTGAAAGTAGGTCTAAAGTTGCCTGAGGAGCGGGCTGAAAGTGATACTTTTCATCCCTAGGGAGTTATACTTTACAACTGACAGCTGACAAATTATTAAAAAAAAAAATAGTTTTATCCACACATTTCTATTGAACCATGTTCCAATTTTCCATACGGCCAGTCAATTACAGCGCTATATAAAATTGAAATAAAGATTATAATTAATTTCAAATTTTTTATTAATGAGGCTGAATAGCTGGCCGGCTACAGAAAAAAAAAAAACAAAATGGCGGAAAAGTGGCAATCAGTCGTTGGTTTTTCGAGTTTTGTTTACATTTCCGTACAACAGAGATTTGTATTAACACGTTATGTTTGTCAGATTAAAATAGTGATTTAACGCCTAATTTCATAAGAGAAGAGGCTTAAGCAGTAGTGGAAAACCTTTTACCGCCTAAATCAGAAGAAAGATACCTACCTAAAATCATAGGTACGACGACGACTCAGGTTTTACAAACTTTTCATTTTATTTTTACTTCCTTGTGTAAGCAAACATATTTAATTACCCCATTTATTTATTTTTTTTAAAGCATAAATAGTCGCTAGTTTGATTACAGCTAGCAAACGTAAGTTTGCTATCTGCTTTGAATATAGTCTCTCAACTGACTAAATGTCATGTTTATAAAAATAACCGACACTGCTTGCAAACGGTCATTCGTATTCCAACCGTCGTCGAGTTCTGTCGAGTTACATATTAAGTACAAGACTGTGTATAACGAAGTATTGTGTTTATGAATGTGTTGAACAATAAACCTGAGAAATATTCAAGTGAGTTGTTATTTCCAAACTGGTGCTGATAAAGGATTTTTGGAGTTTGATTACATCTCAGAAGTGGGATAAACCCAAATCTATTTTGGATAATTGCGCCCACTAGTAAAAGGTACGTAAATGTTAAAAAAAAAATTTAAAATACTTTTTCTGTTTTCCGTTACATTAGTAAATCAATTTAAATGTTTAAACTTTACAATAAATATCTTTAATTTAGAATAAACAAACGTTGAAATTACTACAAGATATACATAGAAATAGACGCTGGTGTCTTTTACTTTTTCTCTTTTCCGTATTACCCTCATTATATATTACGCACGTATTTTAGTAATAGCTTACATTTCTATTTAATGATCTTTCTTCCAATATTTAAGTGAATTATCGATTTAGGAATTTCAAATGAACTTTCCACACTAAATCGTTCTTCTTTACGTTGTCGAGGTTATATCAAGATGCCAAAGCGTAGACGCAATGAAAACAGAGCGAGTGGCGAATTATTGCGAAGTCGAAGCAGTTCTGGTGAAAGTCGGCAAACACACGACGCGCAGCGTCGAAAGCATCGCTCAAAGAAATCAAAGCGGAGTACTAGGAGTAGGAGCCGTGTGGAGCGAGATGGTTCCCAGCAATGGCGCTCGATATCTAGCCGTCGGAGTAGACGTCACCGCAGTCCTACATCGTCATCAAGCGAAGTCGAAAGCCGTTCAAGACGTGAATCAAGGTATGCTGAATCTCAGAATAATTTCTTTGATAAGTTTATAGAGGTGATAAAGGACTTTAAGGGCATTAACAGTAGCGAACGTGACAAAATTCCGGTACTGAATAATGTGTTGCCAGATTTTGATCCGTTATGTAAAGAACAGTCGGTAGATACTTGGATAAACAAAATTGAAGAATGTGCAGAGATTTACAGTTGGGACGACAAACATACAATTCATTATGCTTTACAAAAACTAACTGGGGTTGCTAAGACCTGGTACCAGGGATTGCCTACTTTATTGTACTCTTGGGCTGAATGGAAGATTAAGCTAAGGGAATCCTTTCATCACGTGATAATTATGCAGAGCTATTAACAGAAATGTTGAATAAGAGGGTCAAATTTGGGGAATCACTTGAACTATATTATTACGCGAAAATGAACTTGCTTAATAGGTGCGAAATATCGGGTAAACGAGCCGTAGACTGTTTGTTGTTCGGTATAGAGGATAGGGGTGTCAGGTTGGGGGCCCAATCAGCTGGTTTTACCGAACCTGAACATGTACTTAGATTTTTGAAAACTATTAAAGTTGGTCAAGATAGGACGCCGACCGACAATAACGTCAATAAGGACAGGCGTAACAAACCTACTGCGACTGGTAGTAATGACACTCAAAGTAATAATACTTCGCGAAAGGACAATAGGTTTGAAAACGTAACGTGCTTTAATTGCAACGAGAAGGGCCATACATTTTATCGATGCTTGAAGCCCAAATTGCGATGTAGTAATTGTAGACTAATGGGTCATTTAACGGATAGCTGCCCTAAAGCCAATCAAAGTAAAAGTGAAGCTACTAATGTGACTAAGAATGTCTTGCAAGTGGAAACTTTTGGAAATACCAATTCTAAATATAAAATGCCGGTTAAAGTTAACAACGAAATTGTTAATGGCTACGTAGATTTAGGTAGTGAAGGTACTCTGATTCGTCATAGCGATGCTCAACGTCTAAAGTTAGACTGGGCCCCAGCGGTAGGACCTATGCTTAAGGGGTTTGGTGGTACTCCTTATTGCCCAATTGGCTTGGCTTTGTGTACATTAGAAATTCAAGGCTTACAGGAAAAAGACGTTGAATTACTAATAGCAGACGACTACCTCCTAAATGCTCCTGTGTTGGTAGGTCACACGTTTACTGAACGACCATCAGTCAAAATTGAAAAGACCAATACAGACGTTATATTTAAAAGAAATAAAGAAACTGAAAGCGTAAAATACCCATTATTCTGTTCTGCCGATACTATTGTAAACAGTAATGAGATTAAAACTATTCCCGTAAAAAGTAACGAAGAATATACTGGATGTGTTTATGTACAAGGTTCCCTAAGGGGTCGCGAGGGCGAAGAATATTACTTGCTACCTGGCGAATACAATTTAAATAAAGGTTTAGGATTCGTGTTAATTCAAAACGTATGCTAAAAAAATTTAAAATTTAATGCACAAGACCTGATAACACGTAGTCTCGTTGTAAATAAAACTTTACGTGTGAATATTGTTGAACAGAATGATGAGCGGGGTTTAGATGAATCATCATTGAAATGTGGAGAAGGCTTAACCTCGCAGCAAAAAGATATTTTGAAATCGGTTATTGATAAATACCCCACTTGTTTTTCCTTTGGCCTACATGACCTGGGTTATGCTAAGGAAACTGAAATGGTGATTCAGCTAACTGACTCCGAACCGGTAGTTTATCGCCCATATCGATTGTCTTTTAGTGAAAAACAATTAGTAAGGGAAATGGTCAAGGAAATGTTAGATAGCGGTATAGTTAGAGAAAGTAATTCGCCTTATGCCAGCCCAATAGTTTTAGTTAATAAAAAGTCTGGGGACAAACGGTTATGCGTAGATTATCGTGCACTGAATCGTAGAACAAAGCGTGAACATTACCCTTTGCCAAGAATCGAGGACCAGCTTGACTTACTTACTGGTAGCTCAATTTTTATAACTCTCGATTTAGCTTCAGGCTATTATCAGATACCAATTGCAGAACAGTCGCGTGATAAAACTGCTTTCGTAACGCCTGATGGGCAATACGAATATTGTAGAATGCCGTTTGGTCTCGTGAACGCTCCGTCAGTGTTTCAACGCACGATGAATAAGGTTATCCAGAATTCACCTGTTAGGTCGTATGTGCTTCTATATATGGACGATATTCTTATCCCAGCTAGTTCATTCGAACAGTCTATGTCCCGTTTAGAAGAGGTTTTAGCTGTATTAAGAGTTAATGGTCTGACCTTGAAATTAAGCAAATGTAACTTTTGTTTTGAGCGAATTGACTATCTCGGTTACGAAGTAAGTGCTAAGGGTATAAGACCAGGATCTCTGAAGACTGAAGCCATTTCGAAGTTTCCCGCCCCAAGGAATGTCCATGAGATAAGGAGATTCCTAGGACTAGCTAGTTTTTTTCGACGGTTTGTTAAGGGTTTTGCTCTGATTGCTCGCCCATTAACGAATCTCTTAAGGAAGGACGTTCCTTGGAAGTGGGGAGAGGAAGAATCTAATGCGTTTAAAGCTTTGCAATCATGTCTAGTAGAAAGACCCGTTCTCGCCATATATAATCCAAAAGCTGAGACCCAGCTTCATACCGACACAAGTAAGTCAGGGGTAGCTGGGATTCTATTGCAAAAAGACGAGTCTACTCTTCTTAAACCTATTGCTTATTATAGCCGTCAGACTACTACCGATGAGCAGAAAATGCACTCATTCGAACTGGAAACATTAGCCGTCATAGCCTCATTATGCAAATTTAGAGTGTATTTATTAGGAATTAAATTTAAAATTGTGACAGACTGTAATGCTTTGCGTACCACATTGACTAAGCGTGACATGATACCACGGATCGCTCGTTGGTGGATTCAATTTCTAGAATATGATTGTGAGATAGAATATAGGTGCGGGGAGAAGATGGCTCACGTAGACGCTCTTAGTAGAGCGGCTATCGAGAATGATGAGACAGAACAGCACGTACTTGATATTTTGAACATAAATAATAACGATGATTGGCTTATCACAGTTCAGCAATCTGACGACGAAGTAAAGCGTATTGCTAGTATATTAAACGATCCAAAAACAAAAGAGACTACTGAAATCTTTTTAAACTATACATTAAAAAATGGCCGCGTCTACCGCGTTATAGATGAAAACACCGAACGTTGGGTAGTTCCTAAGGGTGCCCGGTGGCAAATTCTAAAAAGTAATCACGATGATGTAGGGCACTTTGGATTCGACAAAACCCTGTCTCGTATAAGATCCACGTATTGGTTCCCAAAAATGCGGCGTTTCGTAAAGAAATATGTCTCTGCTTGCTTGGGCTGTGCGCATCATAAAGTCCCAAGCGGTACCTTGGCTGTTGAACTGCATCCCATTCCCAAAATAAATATTCCATTTCATACCATACACGCGGACCATCTAGGGCCTTTCATACGAACCAAACGTGGTAATATGTACATACTGGTTATAGTCGATGCTTTCACGAAATTCGTAAACATTACGGCTGTACGTAATACTAAATCTTCTACGAGTATAAGGGTCTTTCGCGAGCACATAAGCTACTTTGGAGCTCCGACCAGACTTATCACTGATCAGGGTACAAGCTTTACTAGTAGTGCGTTTAAAGCATACGTAGAGTCGACCGGGATCAAACACGTTTATAACGCTGTAGCTACCCCTCGTGCAAACGGTCAGGTCGAGCGTTACAATCGGACGATCTTGGCAGCACTCGGTGCTATGAATCATGATAAGTCCAATGGTATTTGGGATGAACATTTACCCCAAATTCAATTGGGTATAAATACAACGTTACATGCTACAACACAAAAGACTCCAACTGAGTTGCTATTTGGTCGTACTGCTACTAACCCATCCGAGGGGATTTTAAATGACGTTATAAATGACATAGCTTCCGATAATAGTCAACATTTAGAAAACATAAGGGCAACCGCATCTGAGCGCATTAGTATACAACAAAATAAGGATAAAGAACGGGCAAGCAAACGTAAAATAAGAAAAGTTCAGTTTTCTGAGGGTGATTTAGTTAGAGTCATAAGAGCAAGTACCGGTATTGAAGGACAATCTAAAAAGCTCGAACCGAAATGTCAAGGTCCCTATCGCATCAAAAAAATACTTCCGAATGATAGGTTTGTTATAGAGGATACACCAATTACACGTAGGGGCAAGCGGTATGAAGCCGTAGTAGCTATAGATAAAATATTCCCCTGGCTGGTCTTCCAAAAGCCTTCGTCCTCCGAGTCTGATGTATCTGACGCTATGGAGAGCAATTCCGATAATAATGATTAATAAAAAAAAATATTTGTAAAACAATAAGTAAGAAAGTGGGTACTAGTTTTGATTGATGTTTGTACCTTGTTTGCAACAGGATTCACTAAAATAGACCTAAGTTGATAATATTGTATTATGATGATCTAATTAAGTTAATTATTGCATTCACACTAGTACTACAAGTCAGGTCACGGGTTTGGGTTCGACGCGTGGTTTGCCTTCGTAGTAACGAACGTTGACATCGCGAGCGAGCTTAAGTCCTGGGTCATGTATTTCTAGCTGTGGGTGATAATACATATCACTATGCCAGGTCACGGGCTCAGCCAGGTCACGGGCTATAGTAGTATATGTGCCAGGTCACGGGCTCAGCCAGGTCACGGGCTATAGTAGTATATGTGCCAGGTCACGGGCTCAGCCAGGTCACGGGCTATAGTAGTATAAGTGCCAGGTCACGGGCTCAGCCAGGTCACGGGCTATAATAGTATAAGTGCCAGGTCACGGGCTTAGCCAAGTCACGGGCTATTATTAATAGAAAATATTAGTATTATTTAGTATATTCGTTTTGTTTTATATAATGGGCATGTAGCATAAGATAGCAATGATTTTGTTATGTATTTTTGTTAAATAAGAATTGTTTTTTTTTCTCTTTACTAGAATTAGTCATACAATTTGTTAAGCAAACGGTTGTTTTAAACACTATTTAATTGTTATTGTATTAAAATAAGCAGGAATATGTTAATAATGTTATATTGATCGATATTGTAATATTTTTCTAAGTATCGTGTATAAACGAGGGGACTCGTCTAATAGCGGATGGCCGAGTTGTAAGCAAACATATTTAATTACCCCATTTATTTATTTTTTTTAAAGCATAAATAGTCGCTAGTTTGATTACAGCTAGCAAACGTAAGTTTGCTATCTGCTTTGAATATAGTCTCTCAACTGACTAAATGTCATGTTTATAAAAATAACCGACACTGCTTGCAAACGGTCATTCGTATTCCAACCGTCGTCGAGTTCTGTCGAGTTACATATTAAGTACAAGACTGTGTATAACGAAGTATTGTGTTTATGAATGTGTTGAACAATAAACCTGAGAAATATTCAAGTGAGTTGTTATTTCCAAACTGGTGCTGATAAAGGATTTTTGGAGTTTGATTACACTTGTATTTGTAATGAAAAGCACAGCGCTTACCTCGGGGTGAAAGTAACTAATTAAGTCCATCGAATTAGCGACCTCGCTACGCTCGGCCGCCAACTCCTTTTCGGGACAAAATGAGTTACTTTCACCCCTAGTGTAACAATGTACTATTTCATTACTCGTACTCTGAAAGTAGGTCTGAAGTTGCCTGAGGAGCGGGCTGAAAGTGATACTTTTCATCCCTAGGGAGTTTTACTTTACAACCAACAGCTGTCAAAATATTAAAAATAAAAATAAAACTAGTTCTATCTTCACATTTCTATTGAACCATGTCCAAATTTTCCATACAGCCAGTCAATCACAGCGCGATATAAAATTGAAATAACTTAAATATAAGTATTAATTAAATAATATTATATTTTAAGTGATTTATTTGTTCAACTATTTCTTTAAAATACTTTACTTTTAAAAGATTACAATTAATGTCTAATTTTTCATTAATGAGGCTGAATAGCTGGCCGGCCAGAGAAAAAAAAAAACAAAATGGCGGGAAAGTGTCAAGCAGTCGTTGGTTTTTTTGAGTTTAGGAATTTCTCAGGCAACCCTCCCGCGTTATATTATTTAATATACTAAATTTATCATAAAATACGTTTCATCCATTAAACAAACCGGTGAAGGTCGTTCTTAACCGTATCTTCTACTATTACACTATAATTTGTTATTATCAACAAATTAATATTATCTGTGTTCTAAATTAAAAAATATTTACAAGTAATATTATATGTACAGTACAATTCACGAATATGGCGGCCGTGAAGTTAGCCTTTGCGAACATTCGCGCATACTACACTCTTCTCGCACACGCACGTCGCTATTTGGTTCCTAAAACACCATCATTCGTGAATTGTACTGTATACGGTTTGATACTTTTGCTTCTTCGTCAACCTGCAAAGGTAAAGCGCGGGAAAAAAGTCTATTAAATATTATTTTTTATTTGTGTTATATTTTGTGAAAAAAATGTTGAATTTAAGATTTGAAGAGAATTCTTTAGATGGTGCCGGCGCTGGCAGATATTGTGATTAAGTTAAAAAATAGTCACGATAGCTTGCTGCCATCTAAATCAAAACGAAAATGTATGGCAACTTTGGAAAATTTGAAAATTTTCTTCACTGCAAAATGAACAAAAGTGCGTCGTAATTTTCAGCGAAAGTACGTATTTCTTCTTAAGTGTATTGAAAAACGTCATTTGATACACGTGGAGATTTGTCACTGCAGCACTCGGCTCCATAACACCCTCGGACGGCTCGGGTGAATTTCGCCTCTGTTGCAATGACCAACTTTCCTCACTTGTATCAAAATGTACTATAAAAATACTATTTCTCACTGACACTATCTCCCGCTCCGCCCAATAGCGGGGTTGTCATTGGATAATTACCCACCATAAAAAAACCTCTAGGGTAACAATGTACTATTAAGTGACTTATTTTTTTAACTATTTCTTTAACATACCTTATTTTTTTTTAAATTACAAAGTTAGATAATGAAAAATAAAGGCTGAATAGTTGGCCGGCAAAGAAAAAAAAGAAAATGGCGGGACAGTGGCAATCCATCATTGGTTTTTTCGAGTTTTTCAGTAGTAAGAAGTAGTAGAGTAATTTCATAAGAGAAGAGGATAAAGCAGTAGTGAAGAACCTTTTACCGCCTAAATCAGAAAAAAGATATCTACCTAAAATCAAAAGGTAGGTATCCAGGTTTTACAACCTTTTTTTTCTTTTTACTTTCCTTATATTTATAACAAAAGTAACTTATTTCGTCCCGGGATTTGTGGGACACACCCTGGTAACAATGTACAATAACCTTTTTCTGTATTAAGCTCAAGAAATAAAATATTATATAGACACTTTTCTTCCGCAAATGTAATTTCGTGCATAGCGAAACTTTTTGGTACCTTGGGATTTTACGACTCGAGCTTAGCCAAACTAGAGCATAGGGGGGTGTATTCACTAAGGATTTGGGAGGAAGGGACGGATTGAGAACACTAAAACATTAGAGCAACAGGTAACTTAAATCAGTATCTACTATGTTTTAAAGTATTGTTTCTTACTTATAATCAGTAACGTTCACAACCGCCCAAATTGGATCGTTAATTTTGTAGAAAACAACTGCATCCGCGGAAACAGTCAAAGCATCTTTTGTCAAAGCCTGTTGAGAAGTTACAATAATATAATTAATATTGTGGAAGCAGGATGTGACAGTGGAACAGTATTACAAACTATGCTCCACCTCTTCTCCCGCCGTCTGTGCCCCAAAATATGTAGCTGCATATTTTGGGGCACAGACGGCGGGAGAGAGAGAGAAGTCACGGAGCACTGCCAGTAATGGAGTTTTGGGCACTTAATACGAAGAAGAAAAATAATGTTATTGACCGTTTCTGCCTCGTTGGTGTAGTTATCATTTGCATAAGGTTCCCGGGTCGCAAACAAATCTATTTGATTTTTTATTAAATTTACAGCAATTCGTAACCTATATTTTTCTCACATTTGTAAGGAAAATATATACATAATATAGAATCTACATGTAGATTAGCGAACACAATATTCCGAGTATAAAGAGATAAAAGGCTTTTTGTGTTTCCTGCAAAAATGTAAACTCTGAAAGCACTGGTCCGATTGCGAATTTTTTTCACCGATAGAAAGCTGCTTTATAAGAATAATTACCTGTAACTCAAGAGAGTTACAGGTAAATTTTGAATGATCTCTTTGGAGCCGGGGCAATCCGGTTAGGATGATAAACTACCTGTATACTTTTGAAATAATTAACAAAACTTATTAAGTGATACATTACCTCCTGAGGCGGTACTTCATAACAAATGATCCTTAAATCAGTATACTTAAGAGTATCAACACATGGCAGGTATTGGATGAGACCAGGTCCATATGGTACAGTACTACGCAATTTTCCATTTCGTAAAATTATTGCTCGTTCAAACTGCCTCACTACCTGCAAACGTAAAAATCACTTTGAATAAAAAATACAATGTCAACTGTAGATTTCAGCATATTTTTAAAATTATATTTTTTCCTCGTTTAGATCGGCTGTAAATCATATGTCTGTGTATGTGTGTCGAGGGTATAAAACTAAGCGAGTCCTAATAAAACGGATTCAACTGTCTGTCTGTCAGTCAGATCAGTGGTTTCTGACATATGGACATCACTGGTGGTCCGCAAGAGCTAAAATATGGTTCGCAAAAGGTCTAAAATGTGAAACTTTCAACTCGACGAAGACGAAGTTACATTGATAGCAACAGATGAAAGCTATCAGAAATGATATTTTCTTTGAAGAGCGCATTTGTAATTTAATTTTCAATTTTTAAGAATAGCTGTGTTAAAATTTGATATAAGTCATTATAATATCTAGTAAATCTAGCTTATACTATCCCAGTACTGGCCAGAGACTTTTCTCCATTCCTTCCATTGTTCTCGGCACCTGTGAGTTGTGTTAAAAGAGATGATAGAATTTTTACTCTTCTAAACTTACCAAAAAGATAACAAACAATGAAAGTGGAAACGTTATTACTATAATGAGATATGACAGAAAGACAAGGCACTTTTCTGTACAAGTGTCTCGATCTGCAAAGAAAAAAGATCACAAATAGTATAAGAATCATTCGTGTCATCCTGGGTCAATTTCCAGTTAGGGGCAAGAAAAGCTATTATATAAAAACAATGTGACAATGCGAGCATCTTATTCGAAAGTGTCGAAAGCTCAAATACCTTTACGGATTCAAGTTTCGATAGATTAGCATGATGCCTACCCAAATATTCTTTCTTTGGTATTAATCGTCAAGTTTTTTAGCTCAATAGCAGTCCTGAGTTGAGCTACATGAATACTGACAAATGCTTGCACTGACTGGACAGGTCCGCTCAAATCTGTGTGGTTCTTTCCTTAAAAAACCATTTCAGACACCAATGGTTCTCATATGATTTGACCATTACATGATTGCTGTATGGATTTTAAAAGAGACTTTGACCACTGAGTTTGTTTCGATGTTTCATCCCAGGGTAGTCAGCGAGGAAACACCAGCCGCATCTAGTTAAAATTGACGAAAAAAAGACGTGTAAAAGCTTTTTTCAAAAACCTTTTTGAAAAATAAATATCATTTATCATTTATGATGCCCAGACACGAATGAGTTCCTCTCCAGCTGTTATTTTAAGTGTTTACATTGGGATAGCAATATAGACAATAGTTTGTTTCAATATCATGACGCCTTACTATTTTATTAGTTGAAAAATCATCAAATGACTTCTCCCACCTTGGGTGGAGAGTCAAACTTACTGAGTAAAACGCACCTATGTTTCTCTACGTTACTCTTTCAAACATTGCCAGCCTTTATTTATATATATATAAAAGGAGAAACTGACTGACTGACATACCAACGCGCAGCTGAAACTACTGGGACTAGGACTGTGACATTTTGCACAAGGCTTCCTTTAATAACATAGACGAACAGTAAGAGAGGGTTTTGCAAAAATTCCCCATAAAGGGATGATACGGGGGTCCAAAGTTTGAAAGGAGAAATCTACCTTTACACGGGCGAAGCTGCTGGCAGAAGTTAGTGCTTTATATTGTAGTTACCTTGAGTGTCGTCCGATTGGTCTAAATTGAAGCCTTGATGTATTCTAGATATGTTAGAATTTGAAAAACTCGCGTCTTCTAAATCAAAATTTGGACGCTTATATTGTGTAGATGATGTCGATATATTTTGTGACTTTTTTGGACTAGTAGACATTATTTAAAAATATAGGTAGGTATGTTGTTAAATAAATAATGAAATTTAGAAAAACTGGCGCTCATTAGCGTTGATTGATTGGTTGATTGATTGATTAAATGTACTGTCATATTGAATCATAATGAAAAAATAAAACGCGTGCTTGATGTTCACAGAGAATCCAGTGTGAAACCTCACCTAGAATCTACAAGTAGGTACCTATAATGAGGTAAAATGCGGAGTTAAGGTTTTCAGGAAAATTCACGCCAGAATTGGAGCCACTTACATGACAGGTCGTGGAGCTTAAGCATTAGCAACTTTAGTGACCGCAACTAATTTGTTTTTCACATCAAATCTATAGTATGAAAGCACCTACTTGCAGGTAACGACGCGACACTTAAAGAGGCTTTAGAGTCCGCGGCTTTGGAGACAGGCTAGCGTCGCGACGTAACTATAGCCACTTCTATTGGTAAGAAAGTTACCAAGTCGCTGTCACTTCCGATCTTCTGCATCTCGACAAGGAGTCAGAGCCAGACGCAAAAAAGTTGATGGGCAAATAGGTTACTAACGAACATCTAACACTCTGTTCGTCAAATAGCGGTGGACACCGCTGGCCGTCCGGAGTTAGTTGGGGGCCCAAGTAATGTAGCCAGTCACACATGAAAGGCTGCCCCGCCAACTGACGAAAAATCCCGGAATCCACCATCGTGCTGGTTGGCGACCAGATGAGAGGCTCCGATGGTCATTTCCGGAGGGGCTCGGGCGTCCCCGCAGTCGCCAGACTAGTACCCCAATGATGCTGTCCTGCCACTGCGTTACTGAAGATTAGCTGCATGGAACTCCATTTCTTCCTTCTCCTCTCCTACCTCGCTCTTAATATGCAAAGGTTGAAAAAAAGAGACACGTTAACCAGCTGCTGCACTCTCTCACTTAAAGTGCAACACACCAATATTAGAGGTCTACTAATAGATAGATTGCAGCGAGATTGGTGTGCACCAATCTCGCAGCAATCTGTCATTACCTGGAGACTAAAAACCCTTCCCTCTTTTTTCTTTTGGAGATGCAGATACGAAGTCCGCCCGGGACGACATCTGCTATCAGCGTCTCCGCAACCTGAAATCTTGGCTCTGGTGGACACAGGTACGGATAAAATTATCTATGTTTGTGTCTACCGTTCGCACAGTGGCGATCAGGAGGCGACCAGGCTCACACAGTACCTTAGGGATTTTAATACCCACTATCAGGAGTGGCTGTTCCCATACCAGTGCACAGACCATGCTGGTCGAGAAACGCGAAAGCTTGCGCTAGCGTTAAATCTTACCCAGCTGCTCCATGGAGCAACAAGGGTACGAGGATTGGATTCGCACATGGCGAATTGCTTAGACCTGCTGACAACAGATCCAGACCGCTATTCAGCGTCGATAGATATCATCATCATTAGGTAGTTTCGACCACTGTCTGGAGAAATCTGTATCAGTCTACTCTCCGTCCGATACCTGCCCTAGAGGCGCCAGGCGGGTTTGGCGATACAGGTCAGCAGATTGATGTATCCTTGGCAGCCTACTTGCTTTTCTTCGGAAGATCCATCGTCGTGCGCAGATACTGTGACGGATGTGTTGCGGCGGGGGATAGAATGGGGAATGTAGTACACATTCCATTCTTCGACGTCGCAATGTCAGGACAAGCTCGCCCTTGGTTTGGTGCGGAGTGTGATCGCGCTAACGCGCTTAAACACGCGGCATAACAGGCATGGGCCGACGCTCGTATGCACAAGACGAATGACCTAAACTAGAAGAAGAGAGCCTTCAACAGAGCTGTCAAGTCTTGCAAGTAGGTGACGCGGAGGTCCTGGTTCGACCATATTAACCGCATCGGAAACAAACTAGTTTCGTAACCTGCGGGTAGTAAGGCGTTTTGGTCCCTGACTAAGCTGGTTGAATCGAACTTCTGCCGTCCCTCACTACCGCCGCTGCTGGAACCCGACGGGTCGCTGGCTCATACCGCTGGGGACAAAGCAAATTTGTTTGCCTCACTTGTCGCGGAATCTTCGCGTCTAGACCCTGGTGACGTGTGGCCCCCTGCTTATCCTGATGGTTGCGAGACGAGTATGTCGGATATTTGCATCCATCAGAAGGACGTCCGTAGGCTGCTGCGTAACCTTGACGTGAACAAGTCTAGCAGTCTGGACTGCTAGTCCAGACAGAATATCGGCAATTGTTCTGAGAACGTGTGCGCCTGAACTGTCTCCTATCCTGACACGCTTATTTAGCCTTTCATTTGAGACTGAAAAAGTGCCGATTGCAAGGAAGCAAGCTAACGTACAGCCCGTGTCCAAGAAGAGCAGTCGGGCTGACCCAGCTAACTACCGACCGGTCTCAGTAACGTCCATTCTTTGTAAGACTGTGGAACGTGTACTCAACACTGAGCTCCTGGCATACCTAGAAGCTAATGACATCCCAAATGACCGTCAATACGGCTTTCACCGAAATCGGTCAACAGGAAATCTTCTAGCGTATGCTATCCACATCTGGACTGAGGCCATCGAGAAGCACGGGTAAGCGTTTGCCGTTCGCTCTCTCGATATCTCCAAGGCTTTCGATAGGGTCTGGCACGAAAACCTTATTAGTAAGCTTCCTTCTTTCGGTTTACCTGCTGGTTTGTGTGCTTGGATCGCAGACTTTCTGAGTGACCGGTCTATCAGAGTGGTTATCGATGGCTGCTTGTCCGGTCAAATGGCCATTAATGCCGGGGTCTCTCAGGGGTCAGCGCTCTCGGCAACATTATTCTTGCAGCACATAAACAATCTGATTAAGCCAGGTGGTACCTTTGGGTATGCAGACGACAGAACTGTTACTGAGAGTATCCTGCGCGCGAGCTAGTGGATCTTCCGAATGGGGCGATGCCAATTTCAGCCGGTTCAGCCCCGCTCCAACTTTCCAAGGTTTTACCGTGCCAACTTTGGGCCATAATTCGAAGCAAAGGCTCATCTGGCTACAAAAAAGCTAGGAATCCTCGTGAAAGTCAGACAGTACTTCACGCCGGAACAGTTGCTCAAACTTTATCAAGTGCAAGTTCGATCGTGCTCTCATCTTTGGGACGGATTTGTCCGATACCAGTTTGATGCACTTGGGGCAATTGAGAGACGAGCCAGAAGGATAATTGGCAATGATGCACTCGTCAAGTCGAGGCTTCAAAATCTTGAGCATCGACGCCGAGTTAGCTAGCTTCTCGGTTTTCTATCGGTTGCGTTTCGGGGAGTGTGCGTCGGAATTGCATAACCTAATTCCGCCTAGCCCGTTCCATCATCGGACCACCAAACGTACGGCGATGCGCCATCGCTATATGGTGGACATCCCACCTACACGCACAAAACGTTTTGGGAACACATTTATTGTGCGTACAACTAAGGGGTTGAGCTCCTTGCTGGAGTCTGCGTTTCCTGATGGCTACAACGCGGGAATCTTTAAGTCAAGAGTGAGTAGGTTTCTTCTAGGTAAGTGCGTTCCATCGTCGATCGCATCGGCGCTTTCCATCAGGTGAGATCACGGTGAGATAGCGGTCAAGCGCAAACCTATTGAGAATAAAAAAAACATGTTTGCAGCGATTCTATTAATATGTTCTTTATGGACGGTGTTGTGAACGCCAAAAAATTTTTTGCTACTTCACAATCGACTACTTCCAATGACGCCGCTACGAGGGTTTACGAATGCTGTGCGAACTCGATTCGAACTATGTTCGCGTTCTTGTTCGAAAATGCCGTCCATACGTCCAAACCAAATGTTCAAGTTTGGTGAATGTGTTCGCTATGTTCGTGTTCGTACGTGCCTGACGTTACGACGTAGACATGACATGGGAAAAGTTTGAAAGAGATACTCGTGTCCTAGAACGCAAAAGGCAACGAGGGTGTTCGGGACAATTTACTTTGAACGTGATTTTAGAACACCCTCATTGAAGGAATATAGGTGTGGTTTTATTCAGCAAAGGTCTGATACGTCCTCCGCTCCACCCTAGACTACTACTAGTCTAACTTCTCCAAGTTATTAGATGATTACCCAACTCAAAGAAATAAGCCATGAATGTTACGCATTTTCCACATTTGAGTTAAGCAGGGCTTTCCCGCACCTAATCTCTATGGTGGAATTTTTTACTGTGTGGATTTATAGTATAACAAGGACAATAGTCCTAATAAGGAGCAGCAGCCCTTTGAGTATTTTTCGTGTCAGATGGCACAATTTTGGTTAAAACTGAAGTTTTTTAGTTTGAATATATAAGTTTAATAACACGCTCGGAAAAGTGTGGAACAAAGAAATATTCTTAGACGTGGTACTGTTTAAAGACTATTTTCTAAGAATATACAACATACGTACAGTAATACAGTAGGACTTCTTTGAATTTTGTCCTAATTTTGTTCTAAATAACGACTCTATCTGATGGTGTAATAACCAGAGGTCGGAATTAAGTAGGGTTATTCATGTACTTAGACTGATTCCATACAACAAAAGAATTAAAGTGGATTTGCCTCAAATCCCGGAATTAATTTTGTTTTTTTTTTATGATCCTGTCAGAAATGTAGCTGAAAAAAATTCTTTCTACAGATGAGGAGGAGGAAGTTTATAAAGTTAACTTTAGCTCAAGAGATCTTTTTCAATGAAAAATACCAATAAAAATTGCACGTCAATTATCTTGCCCGGAGGACACGGTGGAGCACGAGGTTGAGGTGTGCCCCGTGTGCGCAGAGCATCACCGTATCCTTGTGGGGGCGATCTCTCGCGCCTGGCCTTTTTACAGGCCATGGGCCAGAGCGAGGTGGAGTGGCAGGTGGTCGCCTCCTTCTGCGAAGCAGTAATGCTGGCAAAAGAGGAGGCCAACCGCATCAGGCAACGGTGCTCACGCCCTAGCCACCGCTGGGATTCCGATCCCGATTTCCGGCCACAATAGGCGCGGGCTTGCGGACGCCGCGTACTGTTTCCACGCCTCAAGGAGTTGTCAACAACTGTAGGGGCCCAGCAGAGTCGAAGCCTAATGGGGCCAAGGGTCTAGTTCCGAAAGGGAGTCTCGGCCCCGGTATGAAAGGCAACGACGGAACAGGGTGGGTTTTTTAATCAGTTAAAGTGTGACACTATCTTCCGCTCCACCCAAGGGCGGGGGATGTCATCTAGATGATATTTACCCACTGAAAAAAAAAAAATCTTTGTTTTATTTGTCTTATCTACCTCTATTTTTATTAAGTATTATTTATTTGTAATATTGTTGGCCACACGGGATTTTTCATTAAAAATCCCGGGAAGATCCATATTAATATCAACATTTCGATGCATGTACATGAATAACTCTTCCTAATTCCGACCTCTGGAAATAACTTAGAGCATTGTTTTTTTTTCACGCAGAGTTTCGATTCTTGGTTAGGATTTCTTAATTGAAAAACCCAATGATACAGTTTCAGGTTTCTAAAATCAAACCCGATATTCCTATGAGTTACTTTTTACTATTCTTCGAAGCATTGGATTCGGTCATCCGCGCCCACTTGAAAAATCGTTTTGTAAAATAATTTGAGTAGGTATTTGGATCGTCAGATCGTTGATTTAATTGATTTATTACTTTTGTAGATTGGATAAAAATAACATCTTATATACTACGAATACGCCAATCTTATTTGTCAATGCAGGTAAACCTAGCCCCATCCGCCGGGATTCCGATCCCGATTTCCGGCCACCATAGGCGCGGGCTTGCGGATGGCGAGCAATGGGTAGCCCACCGTCCAACCGTCCGGACCGAGCCCAAGTCGTTGAGGGCGCGTAGTGTTCCACACGCGCCTCAAGGTGTTGTCGAAGCCTACTGGGACCATGAGTGACGCGAAAGAGATCCTCGTGGCCTGGAACAATGGCAAAGAAGAAACAGGAGTGGGTTTTTAATCAGTAAAATTCTGATACTACTCGCTCCACCGTTGAGCCATGGAGTTGGGTTGTTGGAGATGTCATAAAAAAAAATGTAGGTAACGTAGATGAGAACCGTTTTCCTAGCTGACTGTTCTGAAAAGAAATACCAAAACTAACTAATTTTAGGGTGGCATGACTTTACAAAACATGGAATTATCTTAGGAAATCGTATCTACTTACAAAAAAAAAATTAAACACCAAAAATAGAATTAGAATGATTAAAATTTCTCCATCAGGTAAAGTAACTTGTGACACAATTATGTACGTACGACTTAATTTTGGTTGCGCTCGTTTCGAACCAGTTCTTTGTCGGTAGTTGGACCCTGAAAGTACAAAAAATAACAAGAAATTATCATCTATATAGGGGACAGGGTGGCAAGATGGGTTACTTAAGCTTTAAAGGTCAATAATATAAAAAAATACTTAGTGAAACAATTATATTTATTTTTTAATTAACAACTAATGATTATTATTCAAATATTTGGTGTCATTAGAAACTATTGGTAACACATATAAAGAAAACAATTAAAATAAAAGAAAAACAAGGTGTTTTGCCCCGTCTTGCCCCATGGTGCTGGTAAGATGGGATGATGAGAATGTTCACAGAGAAACATGATTATTTGGGATGGCAGAACTTGCAGACATGGATGGTTTCGTCATCATTATCATCATCTATTCCTGCGCAACTATTATGAGCCCATCTTCCACATACTGAGCATTATATCTACCCTTCAATGGAAACGGAATATACTTCTTCACAATACATAGTGGTTAAATTAAAAAAAAATATACATGTATATTTTCACATTTCTATACAGCCACTCAGTAACAGCGCGATGTACAATTAAACGAACATAAAGATGTTAATGAAAGAATATCTACATTTTATAAATGACTTTTATTTTAATGTCGCCGAGCGACCTGGCGAGTGAAGGAGAGGGCTAAGAAGACGACTTGCTTCTGCTGTGGCGAGGGACATGCCACGCCAAGCTGCAAGAAGCTTGTTGACATGATCGTTCAACAAAGATGGGAATGGGCCAAGGAAACGAGCATGTTTCAGATGTCTGACGCGTAAACATTTTCGATTTAAGTGTACTGCGAGGAAGTGCGGAGAAGAGGAATGTCATAGGTCGCATCATAGACTTCTCCACACCGCCGATCGAACGTCGGACGCGGCGAACGTCTCCACTAATTGTACGAGTGACAGGAAGGAATCGGCGACCACCGCTTCTAACCATACCGGCAGTGAGATAAGCGCGGTGCTACTCAAAGTGTGCCCAGTGACGTTACGCGGGCCAAAAGGTAAGGAAATAGAAATGCACGCGTTGCCGACCTAGGGCTCCACTATTACGCTACTCGATGAAGTGATAGCCAAAAAAATAGGCGCGAAAGGTTTCAAACGTATGATAAGTGTCCATTGGATTACAGCCATGCGTTCGTCAGTCGTTGCGTGGCAATCGGTATAAGAGGGCGTTAAGATAGTTTAAATATAACCGCTCAAACCGTGAAAGCGAGCTATCTACGCTGCGAGCACATAAAACGTCTACCTGTACTTCACGGTGGACGCCATCATGCGCGTGCGAGCCCTCACGACGGGGGAAGCGATGTCCCAGGGCAGGTATGTTGTGACAGTGTCTTTGGACATTGCCAATGCCTTTAATTTCCTGCCCTGGAGTACGATCCAGAGGGCACTCCGGTACCACTGGGTGACAGAATACCTCTGTCAAGTGGTCGAGGCCTACCTATCAGACAGGTAGGTAGGTACATAGTCTATCCCGGTCACCAGGGAGAGTGGAAACGCCGAAAGAAGTCGTGCGGTGTTCCGCAGGGATCAGTATTAGGACCACCCTTGCGGAACTTAATCAATAACATATGAGGGAAGAGATTTCTTCTATCGGATCTCGTACTATATGAGGTAGGATTGCCATGGCGGGATAGCCACACCTATTACTGAGTTACGATATGGCTTGTCGTAGCCTCAAAACTATTAAAAGGAAAATGGATAAGTTAGCGGACTTTAAAAGCGCATACGTGTCACAGGTCAATAACCTATTAGAGAAAATGTACGCAAACAAGGTAGCCGAGAGAGTAGATGGAGAGAGTGTCACGCCGGAATGGTATCTACTACACTGTGCCGTCACGAAACCGAATAAACCTGGGAAGATGAGACTAGTTTTCGACGCGGCATCGACCTCTGCAGGAAAATGTCTGAACGACGAGTAGCTCTCCGGGCCCGATATGTTGAATACTCTCTATGGTGTGCTGTATAAATTTCGTGAGAGGTCGGTAGCCTTCACCGTGGACATACGAGAGATGATCCTTCGGATTAAGATTCGGCCAGAAGATAGAAGAGCACAGAGGTTCCTGTGGCGTGGTAACGATCGATCCAGGCCAGCAGTCAAGTACGACACGGCGTCAATGATTTTCAGTGCCAAGAGTTCGCCTTTTCTGGCACACAGTGTGCGCAATAAGAACGCGGATGATTATCGAAAGAGTCACCCACACTACTCCATCACGCGTGCTCATTATATGTACGATTGGATATTTACGACATCCGGGAACAAGCGCCTAAGGCTAAGATGGAGGTGCTCGCCGTGCATGCAAGATCCGGTTTTCAGTTGGCAGGAGGGCAAACCAGCGGGACCGACCTACTGTGCGAGGTGAGTGACAGCGACAAGTACAGCTCACCAAAGGAGCGAACGCACTTACCTATGGGAAAACATTAGGTGGCTGCTGACAATCGACGAGTTCGCCTTCAGCGTGGAAATGCCAAGTGCCAGCCGAGGTGAAAGCGCGCGAACACGCACCGACAAAGCGAGAGACGTTAGCAGCGGTAATGTCCATCTCTGACCCTCTAGGTATGCTCAGCCTTTATACAGTAACGGCTAAGATAATGTTACAAGACCTGTGGCGCAAATAGACCAGATGGGATGAACCTTTGCCCCCAGAAGAGACCTCCGTTTTTGAAGAATGGTTAGGCTATTTAAAACACGTAGTGAACCTACGACTCCCGAGATGTTATTACAAAGGTACTGCAGCGAGCAGAAGTCTACACACGTTCGTCGACGCGAGCGAGCATGCGTATTCGGCCGCGGTATACTTAAGGATGGTGACGCCTAAGGGATGTGTGGTCTCATGACACTCGTCGCAGGAAAGGCAAACGTCTCGCAAATAAAGGCGCAGAGTATACCGCGACTCGAATTACAAGCGTGTTTAGTAGGTGCGAGGTTAACCGATCAAGTCAAGCGGGAAAATCGTTTTGAGTTTTAGAGAGATCACCCTACATTAGATGAGGAACGAATCTGTAAGATACACGCTGCGCGTCGCACACCCACTCTAGAATTTGCACCCGGAAAGGAGGTGCCCTCCAAGTTGCTGGTTTCTTCTTCTTGAAGTCCAGGTCTATAAAGAACTCAGATTTGAGATTTCCTCTGATTTTGGACCCATCAGCTTTTTGAGATTTATTCCTTCAAATAAAGTTACGGTATCTTTGAAGACTGGTTTGATTTTCATGGTAGCTGACGAATTATTTCTTTCCAATTTTCAATTTTCAAATTTCATTTAAAAAAGGATGAAATTGCGGCGACGTTCGAGATTCATGCATGGAACTCGCGCCGGAAAATATCGTAGTCATCGCGGACGGTCAACTGCTGCGAAATCTATGGCTAACGGGAAGATAGTTTGCACCGTACAAGGTCTAGATTGTGTCATACGCAGCGCTGAGGTACAGACGCGTAGGAGCGTTTTCGGGCGCCCAGATAGAAGGTTCGGTGTGCTGCCCGATGGATGATAGGCTCGAGTTGCTATGCCAGGGGGAGGCTGTTACGGACAAACGAGCATAAAATTAAAAACATTCACATCAGCGGCATAACGTCATAAGCTTGATACGTCAGCTATATACGTGGCTAGAGTACATAATCCGAAGAAGGCAGCCTATCAGAGGCTAAACTAACCACCAACCAGATTTATGGGAAGTATATATAGGGGTACGTACCGAGTTCTAAGAAGTAAATAGGACACAAAAACCATTACGAATAATGGCTTTCTATTAGTTGATATTGGGTCGATGGAATCACACCATTATTAATGGCCTGGCCAACAGCGAGTTAATGTGGTGCGGGAGTCGGGAGGTGATGTACAGCCTGTACTAGGATGATTCGCTAAGATAGAGAGAGAAAAGGGGTCTCCGACACTATTTGTGACCAACTGTAAGAGAGAACTAAATTACACTTTGGTAAAACGACGCTCTCTCTCTGCAGTTCGACGCAAGATGTCTACGTCAGTCTGTCTCGACACCCTAGACTCTTAAAGAGTCCCTACATTCCAGATTTCCTAAGTTTCTAAGTTAATTTAGAATCAGTGAAATAGTATAAAGTGTCGTCACATGTGTAAACTAAAGGACTCATTACTGTTGCGATAGACGTTTATGTGTTACAATAAATAAGGTCGAGGCCTTTCAACGTGACCATTGTGTTTTGTCCCTCTGTCCTCAACACTTCTGTTTTCAAGTATTCGCTCACAAAACTAGTGAAAAGTCAGTGAGTGACTGTCAACTGAACTCACTTAGACAATGACTTACCAATTGTGGTCCGGGAAGTTCGATTGGAAATGGAAATATTACTGTCGTTTGCTGATTCGAAGCGATATGATTTAATGTTTGTAAGTATCGCACCTGGAATTTAAAAGCATTTTAAGATAATAGAGGAATTGATTGTTGTAGTTAGCGACCTTAGGCTGCCCGCCCACGTCCGATAATCGGTGACCGATTTTTTGTAGGAGAAAAATAGAACATACTGATAGCAATAGTGCAACGTACACGTCCTACAAAAGTTGGTCAGAAATATACAGAAAAATGTTACAAATATAGAAAATCAGTCCGATTACCTATTCTACAAAAAGTCTGACGTGGGCGGGTAGCCTAAGTCTGAAATCTCTGGGGAAAGGTTCGTTCGCAAGTTGTCAAAAACCAAAACACTTTCAATTCCCTAGAATTTGACATTGGTTGTTGCTCAGACGATATTGCGGCACATTGAGATGCCATATTTTGCCACCAATACTTTGAATGTGTTTAGGGATTTGTATTTAATTCTTCTGTAAGGAATCTATTTAAAAATTTACCAAAAGAGGTAAGGATTCATAGTGAATTGATTATTAAAATTACTTACTTTTATTTAAAATATCTTAAATTATTACTTTATCTTAAAGGTTTGGGGTCGTAACGCTTAGGGTCCGATTGAAAGTCATCTTTTCAAGGATACTTTGTGTTACCAGATGGTTTGCTCATTTGCCAAAAGTACATTGATGATGATTATGATGATGATGAACATTACCAGTTTTCTGAACATGTTTCTGGTGTATTCAAATAATAGCGATTTGAAAGACTACTACGACGTCATGATTTTGTATATATACATTATTTACGTAGTTAGGTTGTAGATACTTATCGTTAGTTAATATTTAGTTTTATGTTCATACAGGTTGTTCAAAGGAGATTTAAAAAAAAAAAAAATTTAACAATTTATAAAACGGTTGGTAGCTCATGTGTTTCATTGCGTGTGGTAAAAGAAAAAGTATGAAAATAGTTTCTATTCTTGTAAATTTGTTTACCAGCATAATGTTTGGATTTTCCCTTATTATGAGGGAGGCTTCTTTGAGGTTTTCAGCTGCTTGTATTTCTCCTTCTGCTTCAATTACTTTACCTTTAGCCATGCGAGTGCCCTCGGCTTCTGCTGCCATTGCTTTTTGGAGCTCAGTAGGCAAAAATACATCTTTTCTGGAATCAAATCATGAGAAAGAAACTGTACCTATCTCTAAAAAATCATAGACATATAAAATACAACTTGGAAATGATAAAATACACTTTTTGACTTATTCTATACGACTCTAATAAAACTTTTTGATCGAAGGCGCTAATCTATGGCACTTCTAGAACGCGAATTTGAACATTATTTTTGCATCTGGTTCTCACAACACAGGGAATCCTAGTGTGAGTTCAAGGAATTCAACCCATATTTGTATGTTTTTAGTCACTAAATATTCTTCTATTTTTCTTAAAATTCTTCTTCTTCATTAGATGGCCTAATTATTGGAAACAAGCTGTCCCCCGTGGTGTCACGATTGATTGTTGCGTGTTTTTATATAGCCTATTATTATAGCCTTCCTGAACAAATGGATTATCCAATACTTAAAACTTTTCAGTTCGAACCAGTAGTTTCAGAGATTAGCTCGTCCAAACAAACTATTTGGCTTTTCTTTATTTAATAAGGAAACTTTATAATATTATAGTGTAGATGTTTTTTTTTTTTTAATTTAAAGGCTTCGCGCTATTACCTATATTATATTAGAAACTGCAATAGAAAAGAAGTCAGAAAGAAATCTGAGCGAAAATGAAGAAATAACACAGGGGCGGGTGAAACAGCGGGGTATAGTTACATAGTAGTTAGTGATGCTGCAACAATAACCATTTAATAAAATGTCAAAATTTATAAAAGTGCCTAGATGAGGCCAGAGAGAACATTGTGAGGCTGATTACTCTTTTTACGGTATGACATGACGCTATGCAGTAAAAAGGATAGATACTTACATTTCAACCCGCTCTATAACAACTCCCCATTTATCTGTCGTCTTGTCAATTTCTATCCTGCACCTAGAGCTTATTGAGTCCCGGCTGGTTAGTAGATTATACAACGAGTGAGCTCCAAGAATATTCCTTATCGAAGCAATCGTTATTAATTCTGTGGCGTAACTGAAATTAGAAAACAGGGATTATGTCACTTAAAGTCCAAAATACACATGCCGGTTTAGTCCGCACAAAAAAACAAAATATATTATTATATAGGTATACAGTGAAATCTGGTTAAGGGCGCGTTCTCACTGAGGTGGAGCTAGATGAGTGGCAAGTGTTTATTTTGAAGCGGAGCGGTGTGAATAAATTGTAGTTGGGCTTCCCTCCAACTTTGTGACCTTTGCTCAGCATCTCATAATGATTTATAAATTCGAAAGTCCACTCAGCTCCACTTCGCTCGAATCTGACTGTTTCCACAGAAGTAGAGTGATTATTTCGAGCACTGTGTTTCACCACTTCACCCAGCTCTACATCAGTAGAAATACACCCTAAGAAGATCAACCTTGGGTACGTGAAAATTCTTTGCAGATAATCACAATGAGTTTCTAACAATTATGACTCGACCGATGACTGTCACTAATAAAAATAAGCCTCAATTTCGGAAATATACTTTTGAGATTATTTCGAGCACCTCTATAATACTTAGAACTTTTTTGGTCAATAGCAATAAAATAAATAATAATAAGTAAGTGAATTAATTAAGTAACAATTTAGAATTAAATTTTGCTCCGGACACGTTTGTTTGCCATCATTCGAACTTCATCGCGAGGCCCTCTGTAAAGTATACAACTTTAAACTTGACTATTTGGGAAAACTGTGAAAATAAATAAATATAAGAAATTAATCTAGATCCCTAGTGTTGCCTAGGTTTCACTGTATATGCCAGTTTCTTGCATGGCATAGCAGCATACACCCATGAAAGCTTGTTGTGGTATAATGTCATACAAGATTGCATAAGCTTGTATCTGGCACAATAGTAATACGCCAATGTACCAAAGAAAAAAACACGACCAGAACTAGTTCTGTAGGCCTTGCCAAGTTACGACCGTTTCGTTTCGGTTTTCTTTTGTCGACCAAATGACGTTAAGATGACATCACGTGGTCAGAATAAAGGAATCAGAGGCGTGGCGGATTGGTGTGTGTCACTATGGCAAGTTACTTGCATACTTAAGTGCCAGCTACAGGTATATGTATTGCTGCCTTTTGTGCGAGTTGCAGGCATGTGTATTTGGAGCTCTAGAATGATTTAATTTATGTTCTGATTGAAGCAATATTTTAGAATAGAATAGAGTATAATAGAAGCTTATTGTTTGACGGTTAACTTGTTATTTTGGATGTTCAATAGACAAGCAAGTGGTCTCTGAATGTGGAAGTAGACGACTGCATCAACTGTCACTGTTACTGAATCTTTCGTGAGAACCTGAAACAAAGATGTTTTGCTTACTTTTATTTATATAGACAATAAAAAACTAAAATCAATGCATTTGTATTGGTCTATAAAGTAGGGAATGCAAACCGGTTAACCCGAAAACCGAAAAACCGGTTTTTCGGCATATTTTTAATGATTAAAAACCGTTTTTTTTTCAAGTAACCGGATTTTTCGAGTTTTTTTTATTACTCTCAAATGACACTATTTTTTAGCAAACATTGTTTTAAAACGCTGTTGAGATAAAGCTAACTGGTTTGGATAGAGTAACGCTAAAAATAAAAAAAAAACTAAGGTACTCCTCCGCAAGGGAGTGATTTATCGCGAGTTGATGTTATGCTCGTCTATGACACTCGTTGTTTCGCCGCGATGATATCGTCATATACTCCCCATATGACGATATCATCATAGTGGAATGCTTTGAGGCTTATACCTCGGAACCAACGGATTATTGTTAAACCTTTTGTAGTGTGTTTCTATCAGTAAATACTAAAATTATTATTATTGCTGATGTAAAAATTCAGTTTTTAATAAAAATCACACATATTCTTATGTTGTTCATAATATAAAACTGTTTTTATTATTTAAGCTTTTAATAATACTATCGTATAGGTTTTCCAATAATCCATACAGTAGAAGTGTCTTCTGAGGTTTTTTATACCTTTAAAAACATCCATCGAGTTGTTATAGAATGTAGTGACAGGATGATAATATCATCGCAAGAGATCGCAAGACGCGGAGATGACACCTAAGGCACAGTATAAACATGCAACAGTATGGAAACTAAGCCTAGTTTATAAAATAAATACCTACGCTTCATAAAAACAATAGGGTTGTAACTTTTAATGTTGTGTTATTTTATATAAAAATAATAGTTCTTTAGTGATCAATCATCATCATCATCATCATATCAGCCGAAAGACATCCACTGTTGGACATATGCCTCCCGGACGTTTAAAGTAAGATCGTTTATTCTTATTCCAGTGCGGGTGAGAGGTAGTGCTAGACAACCTGTATAGCTCTGTCTCTTACCCACACTGGAATAAGAATAAACAATCTTACTTTAAACGTCATGGAAACCTAACTGGACTCATAAACGGCTGCTTTCGGGTGTTCGACACGAATTTTAGATTTGAATGGTACCGGCCGCGTTAAAATGTTCTCACAAACGATACAGTTTTGAGGCGATCTGTTCATTAAATCTTCTCGAAATATTAAGCGAAGCCTTTGGGAACGTCTGAAAAAATAATAAAATATTCTCTTTATAATTTTCATCAGAAAAGGTGTGTTGCAATCTGTTTAATAAACAAAAGTTTGAGCTGGTGACCAACTTTTTACAACTCAGGAGGAAGGTAAGCATATGTACAGGGTGTCTGGCGGCAGATTTACATTTTAAAAATCGAATATTTCAAAAAGTTATAAACGGTGCGGGGGGGGAGGGTGGTGTCATTAGAACCACTGATCGTGCGGATTTCTCAGTCACGATGTCGCAGTGGTCGGGTGAGCATCGCGCATTCGCTATCGAAGCGTTTTTCAAGAGCCACGATTCTTACGTACTCGCTCGCCGGCAGTTTTGTTCACATTTCAATATTCGACGGATAAGCGATGGACCGAGTGTGAATTTAATTCGTTCGTGGGTGGAGAGGTTCCGCGCAACTGCTTCGGCTATGAACACACCACGGCCAGGACCTAGTCGATCGTCAAGGACCCCGGTAAACATCGCACTGGTGGAACGCAGTTCCATCCTTTTAAAATTCAAATCATTCAAGAATTAAAAGAAAATGACCTTGTGTCACGCAAATTTTTTTGTGAAACCATGTTGGAGCGTTTTCGCACTGCGAATTCAATTTTTTGGAGTGACGAGGCTCATTTCCATCTAAACGGACACGTTAACAAGCAAAACTGTCGTTACTGGGCTCCAAGAACTCGCAATCCTCGATTGAAACACCAAAAACCATTACATTGCCCAAGGGTAACTGTTTGGTGCGCTTTATCCGCGAGTGGGATAATTGGGCCATTTTTTTTTGCAAATGCACGGGGCCACGCGACTAATGTCAGTGGTGAGAATTATCGACACATGATTTCGAATTTCTTTTTGCCGAGCCTGCGAGCTCATCCATCGTTCTCATCACACACGTGGTTTCAACAGGATGGTGCGACTGCACACACGGCCAGAGCTTCAATGGATTTGTTGCGCGAAAATTTCCATGAAAAACTGATTAGTCGCTTTGGGGACATCCCGTGGCCACCAAGGTCCCCCGACCTAACCCCAATGGATTTTTTTTTGTGGGGCTACCTCAAAGCGCGATTCTACACCAACAATCCGCGAACTGTTGTGGACTTAAAAGAAAATATTCGGCGAGAAATCGGCGCAATTGAATCGAGTTTACTGCAGCGTGTGGCGCGGAATACGAGGCTCCGTTTTGAACAGTGTGTGCAACAAGATGGAAGACATTTGGATGACATCATATTTAAAAAATAAAATCCGCATTATAACTCTGTATTTAAACGGTTTTATTTAGCTCACCCCGTTTGTTTTATTTATTATTCTTGGGTCAAATTTAGTAATTCAAATTTCACCCTCTTCCTGTCAACCGATTAATCTGAAATTTTGTATACACTTTGGATTTTGATGACAATATAATTGTTTATTCATTATCATTATAAATTCAAGATGGCCGCCGCTACAAAATGGCGGATAATTTATGTTTTATTAATCCCATCAATATGGGTATCAAATGAAAGGGCTCAACAAGCAGAATACAATATACTATAAAAAATTGAAATACAAGATGGCGGCCGCTACAAAATGGCGGATAACGTAGGTTTTATCGATCCCATCAATATGGGTATCAAATGAAAGTGCTCAACCAGTATAATACAATGTACTATATAAAATTAAAATCCAAGATGGCGGCCTCTACAAAATGGCGGATAACTTAGGTTTTATCAATCCCATCAACATGGGTATCAAATGAAAGGTCTCAACAAGTAGAATACAATTTACTATGCAAAATTGAAATCTAAGATGGCCGCCGCTACCAAATGGCTGATAACAATTTTTTATCAATCCCACCAATATGGGTATCAAATAAAAGTGCTTGACAAGAAGAATACAGTGCACTATACAACCTCAATATTTAAGATGGGCGCAGCCACCAAATGGCGTATAATAATAAGATTTAAATTTAGAAATTGAATCTGTAATTTAGGTATCTGATTAATCCTGCCTGAATCCACCACCCAAGTCAAGATTTTGTATCGTGTTGAGGACTGTGTGGCGTTAGGGTGGCTAAAAATGATACGTCGTTAGCGGTACACCACCCAAGTTAAGGTGAAAGGTTAAAACGCGCCGAGAACTGTATGGCATTAGGGTGGATAAAAATGATATGTCGTTAGCGTTTTCCCCTCAAGACTCAGGCGCATCTTGTTGTACATAGCCTTGCCCCTTTACAAATTAAACAGAATGCGAAATAAAAACTAAAAACTAGAAAATAAAAATAGGTAAAAAAACTTTTTAAGTTAAACGGTTTTATGTTAAACATACATTGCAATGTTTAAGATAAATGTACTAAAAACCAAAAAATAATAAAATAGATACAGTCGTGGGATTGACGTGCCCCACGGTTTTATTTTAGTCTAGTCTATGCATATGTTTATAATTCCCACGACTGTATCTATTTTATTATTTTTTGGTTTTTAGTACATTTATCTTAAACATTGCAATGTATGTTTAACATAAAACCGTTTAACTTAAAAAGTTTTTTACCTATTTTTTAACACTTTTATTAAAACTATACGTATAAAGGTATTTATTTTATTTTATTTTGAAAACCTAAATCTGCCACCAGACACCCTGTACATTTTGACAGCACTATTTCAACATCTTCGAAACCATGAAAACGACACTCATGACGAAATAGTTGATAACTTCTTGCAGCCGCCATCTTGGATTTACATTTTGACAGCACTATCGGTTTCAACACCCTCAAAAACCATGAAAACGACACCCATGATGAAAAATTTGATAATTTCTTTCAGCCGCCATCTTGGATTTATATTTTGACAGTAATATCGGTTTTAACACCCTCGAAAACCATGAAAATGACACCCATGACGAAAAATTTGATAATTTCTTGCAGCTGCCATCTTGGATTTATATTTTGACAGTACTATTGGTTTCAACACTCTTGAAAACCATTAAAACGACACCCATGACGAAAAATTTGATAATTTTTTGCAGCTGCCATCTTGGATTTATATTTTGACAGTACTATCGGTTTCGACACCCTCGAAAACCATGAAAACGACACCCATGACGAAAAATTTGATAATTTCTTGCAGCCACCATCTTGGATTTATATTTTGACAGTACTATCGGTTTCAACACCCTCGAAAACCATGAAAACGACACCCATTACGAAAAAATTGATAATTTCTCGCAGCCGCCATCTCAGATTTATATTTTGACAGTACTATCAGTTTCAACACCCTCGAAAACCATAAAAAAGACACCCATATCGAAAAAGTTGATAATTTATTGCAGCCGCCATCTTGAATTTCCATTAATAGATAAAGATTTCGTTTCCAAGCCAAAAACCTTTAAAAAAATAGATTTACTTTAATTTATTGTGATCGATCATATGGACTTATAATTTTATTCGAATACAATAATTTAACAATAAATCATTCTTACCTAGAATCAGCAGGAAATTTAAAAAATGATAGCTGCGATTTTGAGTTCAAGCATTTTAATAAAGTTCGGGAAAATAACTTATACGTGACTAATCTCGACGCGGCACTCGCTACTGACAGCACCGCGACATTCCCTTGTTGGTCTCGTCGATGCATATGTTTGTGTGAGTGTGCCGTTTCGAGCGTTTGTAGGCAGTTTCCGTACTGTTCATATTTTATACTGTGCCTAAGGTCTTTATTACACAGTATAGGTAAGATGACAGCAGAACAAAAATATGCATCTTTAAGATGAGAGAAAAGGATAGGTACATTGTATGAATCTGACAGCTGTCACCGGCACCATCCTATAGCAAACATAGTGTAAGCAATAGAAAGTACAGTTTTTTTTTGTGTTTATATAGGTTGACTGGTAACTAGTGACCGACACTTATACACGTGATTCTGCTCATGATTACAAACAACTTTCCCAAAGAAACTTTTTTTTATATTCATTAGTTTTATATAACAAAACAGCTGTTTGAAATTCGCTCGCGCTCGGGAAAGGGCAAAGAACTTACTAGTAGTAAAGCGCTTTAGGTTCTCCCCCTCTCCCGCCCGCACTGCTCCCTTTGCTGTGCAGTAGTGATGTAGGTAATAATAACAGTCACCGCGAATTTCAAACAGCTGTTTTGTTATTGTGATAAAACTAATGAGTATTTAAAAATAGTTTCTTTGGGAAAGTTGTTTGTAATCACGAGTACAATCACGTGTATAAGTATCGGTCACTCCAGTCACCCTATATAAAGAAAATATTAAGTACTTCTTGAGGTGCCAGATTAAAGGACTGGGTTCGAAGATCAATCATTTGAACGCTGTCGGTGCAGGGTATCACCCATATTATCCCCGGTCCAGCTGGCGAATCAGACCGAAGTCTGCCGTAACGCAGTACCACTGCTCGTTTGTATTGTTTCACCACCTAAAACAAAATATACTTGAAAACATACTTTTACTGCTTACCATCAGGTGGGATTGCAGTTAAGCACTAGTTTAAATCAAATAAAAAAAAGTTTGTGTGTCGGGTTGTCCGATGGTAGAAATAAGATGGCGGAATCAAGTCATGCAATTCCTGCGCACACTCTCCAAATTGCATCCTGTAAGACACCTAAACGCTAGCTACACTACGCCTGTGCTCAAGGCATTGAAGATTGGACATAACCAAATCTGGATCACCAAATGACCTCACACGCCTTTCCACCGAGTCCAAAGTTGCTAGGTAGCATTTTACAGCACCAGGCAGTATATATATGTGGCTGCAGTACTCCACACACGTCATCGTCCATTATTGGATACATTGGGACAAAGTGCGCGGCAGAGGCCGCGCACTTTGTCCCAACTTTTTTGTAAACTCTCATTGCACCCACGGATTAGTATTGCTACGCCCTCGCACCATTAAAGTATTCTGGCTGAGTGTTAGAACCATCAAAACCGTCCGATTACTGGGGAAATAATATCTTACAATTACAGTAGAAATATAAAAAAGCAGTTTTAATATTACAACGTAAGTACAATTACATTTTGCTTCTTACGTCTTGCTTCTAGAGAAAGTTCAAAAATCATTCCTTAGATTCATGTATGAAATTATTTAGATACTATCCATTTTTATATCCTACAAAATTTTTACTCGGAATGCTGAAATTTAACTCTCTAGAAGTAAGGCGTAATTACTTTTTACTCGTCTTCGCTTGTCGTGTTCTTCGGGGTGAATCTGATTGTCCCGAATTAGTTGCTCAGCTGGTGAGGTTGTTTGTTCCTCACAACACCTCAGGCCGCGAACACACCGTTTGTTAGCTGATCCTTTATCGCAGACAGTGTCAAGAGCTAACTCGCCACTTGTTCGTGCGGTCACACTCTAGCTCTGGTGTTAGAGTCAGTAGAGCATTAACTACTGACTCTAACACCAGAGCTAGAGTGTGACTTGTTTGCTGGGAGATAGATAGATGTGTGCTGTAAATGTCTGAGGGTTTGTGAGAGAATGAATGAAAAATAAGCAAACGTTGTCTTATTTGGTTTTGTGGGATATTTTATTTTATATTAGTGGTAATGTATATGTTTTCTTCTTTTTTTTTTTTACTTTCTTCTTTTTTTTCTTGTTTCTGTACAACGCATTAGTATAGACTGTATTTAATATTGTACAAGTAAATTGTAAATAAATAAATAAATTTCATCGAAGCTCCCGATATTTTCACGGCAGACTTTTACCAACTAAAACCCACTCGTTTGTTCCTTTTTTGCTGTTCATTCGAGGGTCCCGGAGGTTCATTTTCACTTAAACCATGGCCTCAGTAGGCTTCGACCCTGCTGGGCCCTTTCGACTTACTGACTTCTCCTTGATCGAAGGGTGATTAATTTAAGGGTGGCGTGATCTTGCCATCACATTTAAGTATCTGGCAATTGATGACCTGGATTGCTAATACCACCCAGAAGAACATTAATAAAAAAAATTGAGCTTTATAATTAAAAAATTTAGATAGCAATATTACACACCTGTGTTACCTATTTACTTGCCAAAGCCACTATAACCGAAACTTTATAGTAGGGTATCGTTTCTACCTATATTAGGAACATGCGCTGACAAATTCTCAGCTTTTATAAAACAGCGAAAGTCAGGCAGAATGGGCTCTTACTTAATAGACACTAGTATTCGACCGAAACTGGTTTTTACGAAACCGAATTTCGGCAACAGTCTTAGTTTCGGCCGAAATCGAAACCGAAACTTCCCTACAAGGATTATGTTTTGAGGGAAAAATAAAGAAAACTTTATTAAATCAGTAATTCTTTATTTTATTATTATGCATTATGCATTTTTATTATCATGAATTTTATTGCACTCGACTTTAATTTTGGGGTAGGTAATAATGTTATAAAAATAAAAAAAACAGAATAAATGAAATATTAATTTTATTATACGGATACTTAGGTAGGTACCTATGTAAGTATAGTCTGTTTAAAAAGTCAAACGACTTGGAATTTTTGAAATGAATTAAAGATTCTGTTATAATATATATTACATACAATACTTTTTATAAGATTCTATTAATAAACAAGGATTATCTCTTTGCAACATTAATTGTTCAACCAGTGTGACTATATTAGATTTCATGAATTTGATTATTTTATATTTGATTAGATTACCCAAGTCGTTTGTCTTTTTAGATAGACTCTACCTACTCATTTAATTATAAGTGTTAATTTTATAAAAAATAAAATTAGAGACGAGAGCGATAAGTATCTAACTGTACTTGCTATTTGAATAATACTTGCTACTTGAATAATACTTGAATTTTGTAAATCTAAATCTATTACCCTCACTAATGAACGTAACGTAAGTACTGAGTACCTAACTAATGTTTGTTTAGGTATAGCTTTAGCGAGAGAGTTAAATTAACCAATAAAATCAGTCAGGACATGATTAGGCACTTGGCCGCAAATGTATTCGTCGCTTACTCGCTTGGAATTTAACGCACCGAACTCAGCGCGAAAACTCCTGTACCTCTACCATGAGTTTAAAGCAATAGTACCTATTTGTCGATACTCGATACCGACTACGTAAATATTTTGTATGGCAAATTTTGGTTCCGTAAGTGACCGCTAGAGGCGCTGTATTATTCTTATTATTGTTTTAAACTCATGGTAGAGGTACTGAATGCAGTTTCGGTTTTGGTATTAGTTTCGGCAGGTTTGCAGTCGAAACCGAAACTAGTTTTTTTGCCGAAACTCGACCGAAAGCGAACATTCTAATAGACATTATTAAGCTATTTAGTATTTGGAAGTAATTAAAAGGTAAAACTAACCCGAAAACTAAACATCAACACAAATGGAAACAAGATGATAGTTAGTATGGCTAACATTCGAAATATTTTTTCTAAACATGTTTCTCGTGTTGTATATTCTGAAAAAACAATTAAAAATTACTGTAACTAAAGTATCGAGGTCTAAAGCACAAATAAGGTTAGACTGGAATGGAGCTGGGCGGGGTAGAGTAGAGAAGAGCAGAGAAAAATGGCAACAGTTTCCGTTGAAGCAGAGTGGAATGGATAGTATTTGAGTTACTGTATGATTCAAAGACACTATTTATTTGGTACCATGTTCAAAATCAAAATCATTTTTTTATTATTTCACATAGCCCTACAAGGGCACTTATAAAATGTCAGAAGCTAGTGCACGGTTCCAAATTGGTCGTTTCCTATGGAGAAGAACCGGCAAGAAACTCCATGGTTACTCTTTTAAAAAAAGTGGTCGATGTTGCAATATTTCCATATTACAGTTTTAATAGAAATTATGCATGCGCTTTTTAAATTATCCAAACGCCTTGTTGACACTTCGCGTGACCCAAGGGCTGGCTTTTACCTTGGTCAGAGATTATACATTGCCATACAACGTGGCAATGAAAGAAAGAAGAAAGAAAGAAAAACATTTTATTTGCCGGAAAGCCAAAAGTATTTACAAATTTTAAGTACCTACATTTAAAGAAAAAGAATGCGCCATTTCCGAGCAAAACCAATGCCGCCAGTCTTAAGAGGCCGGCGACAGATGAATTTCCATACAAACGTAATACCACGCTCATTCGCAGTTGGAGCATATTTCCAACATATTATGATGATATTCGATTTTAGACAATATTTATCTAGGTTCCTACGTCTTTCTTTTTTAAAAAAACAAAAAGAAATTTAAGCGAATTGTATTTCGCACTTTTTTACAGCGTAAATGGCAAAACATGCCATTTGGCTTTTTATGTATTAAAAATAACAATATTTCTAATTTTCTCGACGTAGGAACCTAGATAAATATTGTCTATAACCAAATATCATCATAATATGTTGGAAATATGCTCCAACTGCAAATGAGCGTGGTATTACGTTTGTATGGAAATTCATCTGTCGCCGGCCCCTTAAGGGCACACTTCCAGTCGACAGCGATGCGGAGGAATTTTTTGACGCCATATTTTAGGTAAGAGTTATTTTATATATAAATATAGTTATCATTTAGTTAAGTGTCTTTCTATGTTTAACCTACAGCTATATAAACATATCTTTTAACATAGATATTACGTAAGAACATACGTTGACTGGTTTACACTGTCCTCTCATACCTTTAACATTGTTAGGTACTTAATATTATAAATGCGAAAGTTTGTATATATGGATGATTTTTACTCTTTTCTTTTTTAGATTTCGTGCGCGGTTTTTTTTTTTCGGTGGGGAAAATCATCCAATAACAACTCCCGCTCTTGGGCGGACCGGGAGATAGTGTCAGACTCTTACTGACTAAAAAACCCACGCCGTTCCTTCAAGCCTTCATACCAGGGCTCGAGTTCCCATTCGGATAACCCTGGCCCCAGTAGGCTTCGACCCAGCTGAGCCCCTGCTGTTGCTGACAACTCTTTGAGGCGCGGGGGAACAGTGCGCGTCGTCGACGACTTGGGCTTGGTCCGGACAGTTACCGTTTGTGCATGGGTAGTCCATGTCCTAGAAATAGCACGTAAGGTACATTTTATCCCGAGAGTATGTTCCGATTGTTTCCTTAGGATAACTTTCTACTATCACGCGGGTGATGCCCCCGGCAGCAGCGAGTATTGCAATACTACTACTTTTTACTAGATAATTATAAAAATATTCACTAAAACAAAATTATATAGGTAGTTTAGAATTCTTACTTATAGATTGTGCTTTTAGCACATCATCCCTAGTTGGCATATTACAAGAAGTAAATGATAAACCTGTAAATTAAATGCACTAAAATATTGCACAATTTATACAAAACAATAAAAATTCTAAAGAAATAATGACAAGTGGCGACCAAAAATAATCTGTCTGTAATTTGTTTTTTTTCATGGCATTATTAAGTTTCACAGTCTATAATGCATGGAATTAGTAGGTGCTTTATTAGTAGTGCCAGTAACTGAAAACTGTCAGGATAAAAGGTATTGTCTGTGCGGAAAGTAAACAGTCGTGGGATTTGAGGGCGCTGCTGAAGATAAATATCGTTTTTGTTAGAAGAGTAACATTGTGACGTCATTTCAACATGAGATCCCGCCAGAGCTGAGTAATACGCCTGGTTGTGTTCGAACCTACGATCTACAACTTGTAAGTGGGAGCAGTTACTACTGGGCCACCACTGTTCTCAATTCAGCTTTCTTTCAGTAAAAGATTTTTTCTATTGGTAGTTACAATTAACTTTTACAAACATAAAGAATAGTTATTTATTTACAACTTAAAGCAACAAAATTATCGACACAGAGGGTTACCTCCTCAAGAGGTATTTCCCATCTGGTCGAAACTAAATTAGGGGAAGGTGACATTAGCGGAGCAGCCAGAATTCTTTTCAGTAGTGATGTGCTGGCTCCATGTTCTCCAGATACTCTAATAGCCCTGGAGAGCAAACACCCTGCTCCAGCGGATGGCCTTTCTTTTCCTGACCTTCCTGATTCGGACATTCATACCCTCACCGTTACAGGTCGAGAGGTAGTCTCAGCCGTTTGCTCTTTCCGGAGTGGTTCTGCTGGCGGCCTCGACGGCCTAAGTCCTCAACACCTAAAGGACCTCATCTGCTCAGGCGCCGGGGAAGCTGGTGAGTTCCTCTTGAAGGAGCTTACGGCTCTGGTTAACTTAATGCTCTCAGGCAAGGTCAACGAGGCCGTCATCGACACTCTGTACGGAGCCAATTTATGTGCTCTGCGCAAGAGAGATGGCGGCATCCGACCCATTGCCGTGGGCACTACCTATCGTCGTATGGCAGCCAAAATTTGCTGTAAATTTTATGGTGAGGCTCTTTCGAAAAAATTTCAGCCCCTGCAGCTAGGTTTTGGCTCCAAAGGGGGCTGCGAGGCTGCCGTACACGCTTTGTCGACCTACCTAAATTCTAATTTAGGAGGGGTCATCCTGAAGGTTGACATAAAAAATGCATTCAATTCGGTTAATAGGGATATAATACCTTGTTGGCAGAATCTAAAAAAGAAGTACCCCAAATTTTTAGTTTTCTTTGGCAATGTTATAGACATCCTTCTAAATTACTATATCGGGACAACCTATTGGAATCCGCTGTTGGCTGTCAACGAGGTGATCCCCTCGGGCCAGTGATCTTCAGTTTAGCCATTCACCCTATTATTCAACAGTTAAATTCCAAATTCAACGTTTGGTATCTCGATGACGGAACCCTTGGAGGCCTTTACATTTTCTAAAAAATCAACTCCACTCCATAGGTCTTGACCTCAACTTTTCTAAATGTGAGTTATTCTTATCTGACAGTACTGACAGACAACTGACTATTTCAAAATTTAACACAATAGCCCCGGAGATAAAAATTATTGAAAGAAGCACTCTTCGCCTCCTTGGGTCTCCTATTTTCGAAGATTCCTTCCCAAATTTCGTTGAGGAAAAAATTCAAAAATTTAATGATATTTCGAAAAGATTGCTAGAAATTAAAATGCATTCGGCCATCACCTTAATTCGTTTCTGCTGTTTCGGCCCTAAATTAGCATATTTTCTCCGCGCCTCTCATTTATGGAAACATCACCATCTTTTGGAAAAAATGGACCAAATTATCCGGCATACCCTTACGTCAATTTTAAACGTGGCCATGGATGACCGAGCCTGGGCTCAAGCTACCCTTCCCATCCGTATGGGAGGTCTCGGTGTCCGCAAAATTTCTAGTATTAGTTTACCAGCTTTTATATCCTCGGTTCACGGCACTGAGAAATTAATCAGGAATATCCTATCTCCCTCACTGATTGATTTCAATGTGCCGTGCTTCATCGAGGCTGTAGATGCCTGGAGATTTGCTTGCCCGAATACAAATCCGCCCGATAATCCAGCTTCCCAGAGACGGTGGGATGAGCCGCTCTGCAGAGTAGTTCAGGAAAACCTAATTCTAACATCTGCTACGACTGCGGAGCGGGCGCGCCTGCTGGCTGTGGGAAATTGGGAGTCAGGTCTTTGGCTTCACGCACTGCCGTCGTCGAATATTGGCACCTTGTTCGACGATACTACTTTCCGCCTAGCTGTTGCCCTACGCCTTGGCGCTCCTTGTTGTTCTCCTCATCGCTGTCACTGTGGCGAAGCTGTCAACAGCCTCGGTCACCACGGCCTGTCATGCAGTCGAAGTGCTGGACGCATAGCGCGGCACGCGAATATTAACGACATTATCCGACGAGCCCTTGTCACCGTCGGCGTTCCGGCTGTTTTGGAACCTCATGGCCTGGCACGCGACAATGGTAAGAGACCGGACGGTATGTCTTTATTTCCATGGAAGTTGGGTAGACCTTTAGTGTGGGACGCTACCTGTGTCGACACTCTTGCGCCATCCCATCTTCCTAGTTCATCGTGCTGTGCTGGTGCTGCCGCTGCGGCTGCGGAGAACCTCAAGCGGCGGAAATATAACAACCTTGTCGGCAGTTATATTTTTGAGCCGTTTGGGGTTGAAACTCTTGGGCCGTGGGGTCCGAGTGCTCATATACTTTTTAAAGAGCTGTCAAGACGCTTAGTTGACACTTCGCGTGACCCAAGGGCTGGTTTTTATCTCGGTCAGAGATTAAGCATTGCCATTCAACGTGGCAATGCCGCCAGCCTCTTGGGCACACTTCCAGTCGACAGCGATGCGGAGGAGTTTTATGACGCCATATTTTAGTAGGAAGTAGCCCTTAGTGTGTATAGTTAGGTTAAGCATACTTAAATATTTTAATTTAAGTTTATTATGTATATATTTTGTTTCAAACATAATGAACAAAGAATTTCAACTCTTTGCCCTTAGTTCTGTAACAATTTCCTTTTTATACGACTGCCTAAAAACGGAGTACTAGAAGGTATTTTGAGGTACCGCCATCGGCCATACAAATATTTGTTTCGTGCGGGAATCGAATCCATGACCCACAATGCAACAACCAATCGCTCAACCACTGCGCCAATAGAGTCGCCTTAGTAGCGACCTGACCCAGCTTCGCTCAGGTGTTTTCAACAATATGCATTTAAATTAAATCTTCTTCAGGAATCTCTGTTTATTTGTGATAACTGTAGTTTTAAGTTTATCGCGTTCATACAGACAGACAGACCTGGAGGGGAACTTTATTTATGTAAGGATCACAGGCAAAAAAAATAATAACTTTCGAAAATATTGAATTGATAGGTATATAATTATTATAAATTGAAGTAAACATATTAGTAACTACACTTAATTCATTGTTCTTGAGTGCTAGGACCTGCTCTTGACTGGAAACTTTCCAAGAATTCCATTGGAAACGGAAAAACTATTGTTGAATCCTTATCCGTCGATATTTCGTTGAGAGCCTGGAGGTACCGCAACTGAAACATACATGGGATATTTATTTATTAAGCTAGGAATAATGAAAAAAAGAAGCGAGAACTCGACCTTTTTTTTAGCAAAACCGTAGGGGCCCTGCAGGGTCGAAAGTCTCTTACCATGGGTGGACTTCAAAAAGGGAAACCTGGGTTCCTGTAATGTTAGGCGATAAAGGAACTTATGTGTGCTTTTAGTCAGTAAAAGTCTGACTCGCTCTCCTGCTCCGTCCTAGAGCGAGCGTCATTGGATGAATTACTACCTTAAAAACAAAAACTCGGCATAGGAAGGTCGGGAAGGTCTTACATGTAATTATTTTTTTGCTTTTTTATTGTGTGGCCCTATTAGCTTGACCACTATCTCACCCATGGAAAGCGACGATATGGGTTAATGACGAGCATACTTGCCTTGAAGTAACCTATTTACTCATGACCTAAAAACCCCAGGTAGTACCTGTTATCAGGAAAAAGAGATTGTACCAGGAAATTCCACTCCTTAAAACTGTATGCACAATGAAGGTGTTCCTAAAATGTTTTGTGCGTAAGGGTAGGATGTCCTCCATGTACTGATGGCGTATTGCCGTACGTCTGGTGGCCGGATGATGGAAAGACGATCGAAAAACTGGTCGGTGGGAGATCGCAGGAATTCAATGAAAACGAATAACGGCCGTATTGGCGAGTTAGTATTCATTCACGTTGACTCACGGGCGCGGTGGCGGGCGCGGTCACGAAATATCAAACATATGGCGAAATATCGAGGAGCTCATGTACGAAACGCACGTGCGGTCTAAGTAGCGGGCAAGCTAGCGAATGGCACACGCGGCCCGCTCACGGCTATATCAAACGTTTGAGATATTTGTGCGTGTTCACGTCGAACTAGCGGCGGAACGCGTGATCCACCCGCGATGTCAGTAAGTTCAAACCGTATGAACTTGTCGCTAGAAACGGTTAATACAGTCACACCCGCGCAAACGCCTGGCAGCCAATGTGAACACGAACTCACCACGTCTTCGCGACGCACTCGCCACCGCGCCCGCGCGTTCCAACGTGAACAAGTACTTAGTGTTGTCAAACATTAGATTACCTGATAATGATGGTGAATAAAATGATGTCTTAGCATTTACCTGTAGAGCCATAGGGTCATCCTGCATAGAAATCGTAGCCTCAATCAAGGCTTTGGCCCTGTTTATTTCTCCTTCTGATGAAATGATCTTGGCTTTAGATTCACGCGTAGCCTCGGCTTCGGCAGCCATCACTCTTTGTAACGATTCAGGCAGCTTTACGTTCTTTCTAGAAAACATGAAACAGTTTAAGGCTTGATTTTTATTTGACTGGCCTTTGTTTTTTTTGTTGGTTCAGTAGTTAGTGCGGATTTTTTTTTCGGTGGGTAAAAATCATCCAGATGACATCCCCCGCCCTTGGGTGGAGCGGGAGATAGTGACAGACTTTTACTGCCTAAAAAATCCTCCCCGTTCCTTTGTTGCCTTTCATACCGGGGCTGGGCCTTCCTTTTCAGAAGCAGACCCTTGGCTCCAGTCGATTCCTACCCAAGACAAATTTTTGTGTGATGAGCACGATCATTTGTTCTGTGTATATATAAGTATATGAGAACTATTTACCTTTCTGCAGAATAAATTGAAATGAAATGCATACATGAAATAAATTAACGAATTATTGAAAATCATTATTTTATAAATTCAATTTGTATTAGATAGTACAATATCGTCGAAAATTCAAATGTGGAATTGAAATTGTTAAAAGAAAAACTGCATGAAGTGGATTAGTGAGTAAGAAATTTTATTCTAGATTTAATGTATAATTTTGCTTTTTTTGGGATTAAATGGCTTTATTATTATATATAAGTATATATGTTTATCAGTTGTCTCGTACTCATAGCACAAGCTCTGTTTAGTTTCTGACTAGATTGCGTTTTGTGAAAGTTATGGAATATTATGACTATTATTTATTTAAAGCCTTCAAATCGGCCCTTCAAATCAAAGTTGAACGATGCAACTTATCGTTTGTATTTCTCAGCACTGAAAACGTGAAACAAAACCAACTATTGCCTAATCTCTCTATATATAATTCTTCACCTAACTCCTAAACGGTTTGACCGATTTCAATGAAATTTTGTGTGTTTATTTGAGTTAGTTTGAAAATACATTTGAACTCGATAAGTGGCACTGCAATAGGGATTCTTTTTTTTTTTCTCACGAACATCCAGCTTTTGAGCAGGTCACCGTCTGTCGGGACCGCTATTTCATTTATATTTGCAAATGACTCTACAAAATATACACCGCTAAATTTTGATCGTTTTAATTCCGTGGAAGGTCGATCCGATACATGGAACACAATCGATTTGTAACGATAAAATTAAAAAAAAAAGACGTGTGGCACTCGGGGACTGCCGCGGTAAAGCTATTGCATAGCATTTTTATCAACTTATGCATTTATAATTATTTATTTATTTTATTTATGCAGTATTTTTTTTTCCTTTGTTTTTTTTTTCTTTGATATAAATTGAAGTTACACTTTCACACATTGAATTGAATTTTGATTGATTGTTCACTCATTTGTTTTCCTATCGGTCACGACGCTCAAAAAACAAATGAGTGGGGGGTGTTAGGTTATTTTCGTTATGGAATTTCTGGATTCAGTCTCCACGCTCAAGGCCCGCGATAAAAGCTATGCAATAGCTTAAAAAAAGTTTTAATTTTTTTAAAAACTTGTATTAATTTACGCATGTACAAAATTAATTTCTTTAAGAAACCGTCAGCTGAGCGAGTCCAATCCTGTAGGTAGTTAGTACGCAACGCCAACTACTACCTACAGGTCATTGGACTCGCTCGATATTGCTCGATATCGTATCGATAGTGTTCCATGTACCGGATCGACCCTCCACAGGATTAAAACTATCAAAATTTAACGGTGTAAAAGTACTAAACTACTGATTTATTTTTCGCGATCTTATTGTTTGTCCCATAAAAAAGTTCCATGGCGAAAGTTGTTCAGTTGTTTTATGATGCAGCAATTCCTGAAAAAAAACTGATTTTTCAGCTATTGTGTTGTTTCCGCTACACCCTACATGTACCATATAGTTGACTACGTTTACATTAGAACAATTTTTTTTTAATTGTGATGTTTACTTCTGATGGATGGAGAAGGAGAGAAAGGCCAAAAAAAAAAGATGGATAGATTGTGTGAGGAGTGATATGAAAGAAAAGGAAGTTAGTGATAGTGTGACCGGTGTCAGGACATAATGGAAGACCGTGGTGCGCCGACCCCAAGTAATATGGGAAAAGTGCTGGAAGAAGACGTTTTCGTTCGGTATCGATTTACAGCCAGACCTGACTGTAAATAAAACCTCCACCGGTAAACTTGTATTATAAAATGTAAATAAATATTATTGTTTCTTATTTCATCCTACGTCTGGTACTCAGATGTTTAACTAATTATTTATTTATTGATATATATCTAATGCAAATACGTGGGTTAAAAGGGTTTTCACATCTTACTTACATAATTAACAACCATAAAAAGCTTTGGGGCCAGGGTTATCCGAAAGGGCGCTCGAGCCCCGGTATGAAGGCTTGAAGGAACGGGATGGGTTTTTTAGTCAGTAAGAGTCTGACACTATCTCCCGCTCCGCCCAAGAGCGGGGGTTGTCATAGGATGATTTTTCCCATCGAAAAAAAAAAAAAAAAAACATAAAAAGCTTCACCTGAAAAAATGCACTTTTTTGTGTGTGGGAAGGTGTCGAATAAAGATGATGAGAAAAATGTATAAAAGGTATGACTAGCTTACATATCGACTCTGTCAACTACGATTCCCCAGGGTTTAGTAACTTCGTCAAGGGTCTGTTTCATAGAGGCCATCATCTTTTCTCTTTCAGACAGCACTTGTGACAATTCTCGGTTGCCAATTTCATTCCGTAGAGTCGCTACAGACATGAGACTGGTTGCTTTACTGAAAAAAAAAAATGTGTATTATTCGGATTTCAGTTTTTATATTTTTTTACATTCCAAAACTATCACACAACGCCATCTAATTTCAAGCTTAGCAGAGCTTGTGTAATGACTTTATGAGTACTAGACAACAGGATAAACATACACACATATTATAGATATATCACACCCAGACACAACAAAAAACGTGCTCATCATCCAAACATTTGTCCTGGGTGGGAATCGAATCCACGACCTTCGGCATAGCAGTCAGGGTCACTAACCATTAGACCAACAGGCCTGTGTGTGTGTTAGTTGAATTCGCTGGGATTACAGATAAACAAATTGTAGCGACATCTATGGCGCCACAAACGAACTAAAAACTACGAAATCCTACATGATGCAATTAGAGTTCTCCGAGCATGTTGGACAATAGTCCAAAATCATCTATCGAGCAGCTGTCCGGATCAGACATAACACCCGTCTGGTCAGAGGATCCTCCCTTTTTCAACAGAGGTTTGCGGGACTTTACATTATATTCTGCATACTTCCAAAAATGAAATATATAGGATTAAATTTTTTTTTTTTGCCGGCGTCTTATTTATGTATCGCCAAAACGAAGAAAAAATATAGAAAATTATTCATCATTGACATACATTGGATCTTCCACTTGCAATATTGCACTCATAGGATCATCAATCTTATAGAATATCACAGCGTCCACAGCCACTGATACAGAATCTCTCGTCAAAACCTGAAACATTGAAACTTATCTATAGTATTTTTCTATGGGTTACCATCGACGTTCGCCGTTTTCATGGTCATTACCCTGGGACCCTAATATCTTATTTTCTTTTTTTTATTACCAGTCGACGTCGTTCTAGGTACAAATCACGAGTGCGTCGGCGTCAGCCTAAAGTAGTTTTAGCTTAAAGCCCAAGCGCCCGAGCAGTGCCATAGAACCGTGACTTTCTAAAGCCTACTTCTAGGAAACGGCTAGATTAATAGGTTTGAAAAAAATATATGTTTATTATAGATTCAAGAAAAATACTATCAACTATTGATTTTTTCGTGCAATCAATACTTTTGCCTAAAAAAATATTTATCAATTTCGCAACTTTACTCTTTCGAAACGTTTTGGATCTTTAAAAACAATTTCTACACATAAAAATAGGTGGTTGAATATTTTTCAAAGTGAACATAGCATACGACGGGTTCCGGGCTAATTGTATTAAGCGACACTCTGAGCGATATAGACTTTTATACATATTTGGAATCAGCGAATTTTTCTGCGTTATTTGAGCTGGGTTTGGTGACGATCGGAGCACTTTTTTGTCGCTTAATACAACCACATTTTTTGGGCCCATTTTGGACTGCAAAGTATGAAGCGACACAAAATATTGACAAATTTAGGAACTGTCTACTTAAGCTCACTACCAAATAACAGACAGTCGTTTAAACTTTTTTTCCTGTAGCTACAATTTACATGCAACGCACGTTAAATCAATTAGCCTGACTTTATAAATAAATAGAAATGTCGCTTCATACAATTAGCCTCTTTGTTAAATTCTTATCCAGTGTCGCTTAATGCAATTAGCTTTACCGTGTAAATATACAAGAATGTCGTTTAATACATTTAGCCTCTTTGTTAAATTCATACCCAGTGTCGATCCATACATTTAACTCTGTACATGAAATGTTAGATGTTGTCCTTTCAACCATTTAGCTTGCAGTAGATAATGATTATGTCGGTCGCATGAACTATTAGGATTTCATCAGTAAACATTTAAAGGTTATGGTTAAACCTATTTTTCTTATTCAATATTTGATTTGCAAGGTCGTTTCAGTTAATAACAAAATTTAAGTTCTAGTACTTACTTCAAACAGTTTACCTTAAATGGAATAGAAACAACTCAATGCACAATATAAATCAAAGCTTCCTATCACTAAAGCAAAATATAATGACCTTTTTTTTATGGTGGGAAATATCATGTATTGACATCCCCCGCCCTTGGGCGGAGTGGGAGATAGTGTCAGACTCTTACTGACTAAAAGACCCACCCCGTTCCTTCTAGCCTTCATACCGGGGCTCGACCGCCCTTTCGGATAACCCTGGCCCCAGTAGGCTTCGACCCGGCTGTGTCCCTGCTTTTGCTGACAACTCCTTGAGGCGCGCGGGAACAGTGCGCGCCGTCGACGACTTGGGCTTGGTCCGGACAGTTACCGGACGGCCGGACAGTGAGCTACCCATTGCTCACTGTCCGCAAGCCCGCGTCTACGTTGGCCGGAAATCGGGATCAGAATCCCGGCGACGGCGGTGGCGATAACGCCGTTGCCTGATGCGTTCGGCCTCCTTCTTTGCGAGCATTACTGCTTCGCAGAAGTCGGCGACCGCCTGCCACTCCTCCTCGCTCCGGACCATGGCCTCAACCAAGGCCCGGCGCGAGAGGTCTCCGCCGCCGATCGCCCCCACGAGGGCACGGCGATGCTCCGCCCAAGCAGGGCACACCTCGACTGTGTGCTCCACCGTGTCCTTCGGGCGTTCCGCACAGTGGCGACACCCGGGCGTCACTTCCGCATGAATCGAGTGCAGGAAACTCCCGAACGAACCATGTCCGGTAAGTACCTGCGTCATACGGAAGGTAAGGACGGCGTGAGGTCTTTCCAGCCACGCCTCAAAGAGGGGACTCACCGAAAATATAATGACCTGGAAAAGCTATGTGACACTGGCGCTATCTCAAGAATATTTCATTCAGAATATATCAACCTACCATCCAGCAATACTGGCAAAGATACACTGATCGATACTGATATTGAAGACGAAACAGACCTGCCAGATTAAGCAATTTTCATTATGTCTAATGGGAAAATAACAAGTGTTTCAGTATAAAGAAGAAAATTAATTAGAAAGTATTAGTAAGAAGGAAAAGAATGGTTGAATTTTAACTAAGATGTTATTTTTAATAATTTTGATTATTATTTTTGGTTACTGTAGTTAACTACAATTTATTATTGTTATAGGAGATTACAATTATTTTTGTTATTGAAGAAAAACTAGGGATAGTATCTATAACAAGTAAGAAAACTTCTAAACTTTTTTTTAACGACAGATGTTTTTGATTTTGATTACTGAGAAAGTTAGAAAAAAATAATAGAAGAAAATATGTAAAAAAAATGAAAACCAAAGAAACACTCTTAATATTATTTTTTGTGATTATTTTTAAAAGAAATTATTTTATAGAGAAACCTTTTTTTTTGTAATTTAAGAGATTTTTCTTTTATCTTATAAAAAGTAGTACATACTTTTTAAAAAACAAAAGAAAAATCTCAAAAAGAAGTTCTTATACCAGGTGTAAGGGACAGCCCTCCACAAACTTTAAGGGCTTGCTCAGTAGACGAAACTGAACAACCTCCCACAAGATCTTTTTTCAGGAAAACAAAAAAAAAATCGGCCTCGCCATACAAATTGTCCAATCAAGTTTATCATTTTGTATGACGAGGCCTATTTCTTTTTCCGTTTCCTGAAAAAAAAAATTGTGGAAGGTTGTTCAGTTTCGTCTACTGAGCAAACCCTTGAAGTTTGTGGAGGGCTGTCCCTTACACCTTTTATACGTAAACGTTAAATTTTAAGAATTAAGAAGAATGAGAATAATTATTTCACTTAATAAGACTGTAGGCTACGTAATATAAAGACTGTTTAACTTCTGATTCCTATACAATTGTAAATATAACTTTAATTGTTTCCTTGGTAAGCTAAGAAGTTACTGCTGTTCCTAAGTGATGGTCATTTTAAATAAAAAACTTATCTTTAAACATTTTACTGTGTTTTTTATTTCTCATTTTATAATTATTACAAGATAGGTAGGTACACCCTATGTATGTACCTTTTAATTTATCAGTGTTTTAACCGCCAATTTCTGCAAACTTCATTAATCAAGTATGATTACAAACAATTTATCTAAAAAAAATCAGTCCCATAAACTAATTAGCCAAACATTAATAAGTTTAAGATATGGTATTTAAATCAATTAGCTTAGGTTTGAAATATGGCCAACTCTTTGATTAAACCACTTAGCTTAGAGCTATTATTTGCATGTCTAGGCGGTTAAGTCATTTAGCTTGGAACAAGAAGTAATAAACCTAGGCGGTTAAGTCATTTAGCTTGGAACAAGAAGTATTAAACCTAGGCGGTTAAGTCATTTAGCTTGGAACAAGAAGTATTAAACCTAGGCGGTTTAGTCATTTAGCTTGGAATAAGAAAAAGTAAAATATAGGTCATTTTGTATGAAGCGACATTTATCTTCGTTAAAATATGAATATTAGAAATAAAAATGAATTCGATTATGGGGAATATGTTATAAAAACAGTAATATCCTTCTTTTTAAAAAAATAATGCTATTTACTAAAGTTACATTTTTTTTTCTAAAAATCGAAACTTTAAACTGCTCTGGTGTAAAGTTTCAAAAATGTCGGTTAATACAAATAGCCCGGAACCCGTCGATTATGTAAATCAATTAACATTTCGCAAAGAAAATGGATTTAAAGGTCAGCGGGGCTCTATCCGGGCGCAGCTGGCCAGAATTAAACGGAAAAAAATTAGATAGGTACTCGTAATGCCGGTACGTGTGTTGTGTCCATTTAAGTCCGGCCCGATGTTCAAGAGAAGCCTTAACTCATAGCTTGCTCTAAATTAGTAATAGAATGTGTATAGCTCGACTTCGAAGATGTATTTGAAACTGTGAGGCATGAGACTTGTGGAATGACATTTGCCAAGTTCAAATGTCGTGGGAAGACTCCGCTCTCCTGGTGACATCACGATGGCTGATTCATTTTATTAAAACACTAGCTTCTGGTAGCGGCTTCGCTCACGATACTAAAAAAATACGGCTGACTGACGATAGAACACCATACGTTCGGACACAGTATCCGAATTAGTACATTTAAAACATTTTTTTAATAAAGGGTGTAGCAGGATAAGGTAGGGCCAGCGGCCCCCACGAGGTTTTGGCAAAATAAATTATGGTATTATATCAGTGACATGTATTACTGTTGACGTGATTTTAGCTTTCAATCTCACTTCGTTACGGAGATAATTGACTAAAATGTAAATTTTTCAAACTTAGTTTTTTCAAAAACTATTATAGCTACACTAATAAAACTATAAACGGTTTGTTAGAGAATAAATTGTTCTACATCATATATTTTTTGTAGATTTTATTTACCTTAATTACTATTTAAAAAAAATAAAAATACTTTTTTTTTAATTTTTTATTCATAGTTTACGAAGAGGTACAATCACAGAAAAAATATATAATATATATCACTATGTCTAGTATTATCACTAAAATTTGCATTAATATCAGATGGGTGCAACACTTCCAAAAAAAAAAAAAAACTGATCATGACCATTCCGGCTAGTAAAGACTTTACATCTGTCTTTTGAATAAACGTTTTTGTAAATATATATGTCATCGTAAAATTGTAAATACCGTTAGATTAAAATTATCTCTCATTGAATAATAAAAAATGAAAACGTAACAAAATTTAATATTAGAAAAAAATATGTACGATTTTTTTGTTATACTTTTTTTTGTATATGATGATGTCAGAATTATTGATTACATATTAAATAATAATAAAATAAATACTTGATGTCACATGCATCATCCTTCTGCATGATGCAGGTCGGACATGGTAAGTTCGGGACTTTCTTGCAACTGATTTGTACGAAAGAAACACCCGTCACCATTGTGTGGATCATAGGATAGTGCACGGTGGAGCTTACGGTAGAGTGCTCCACCCCGCTTGGGTGGAGCACTGCGTGTCCGCATGAGGGCGGTCGGTGGCAACGATCAGCAACGCGGCAACGCTCTCACGCCAGGCCCTTGTACAAGCCATGGTCCGAAGCGAGTAGGAATGGCAGATGGTCATCGGGCTCGGTCCGGTAACCGTTCGAACCGAGCCGTCGATGGTGCGTAGTGTTTTATGTGAGCTTCAAAGAGATGTCAGCAAAACCGTAGGGGCCCAACAGGGTAGGAGCCTACTAGGGCCATGGGTTCGCTTCTGAAAGTAAAACCCGGCGCCCTGGAATGCAAGCCAAAGACATAGGAGTAGATTTTATTCAGTAAAAGTTTGACACCCATCCCGTTCTGCGCACGACCGGGAGATGTCATTGGATGATTTCACAACTAATAAAATGTAAATTCCTTACTAGCCAGGATAGTCAAGTTTTTTTTTTTTTGGGTTGTTGCAACCATTTCATATTAATGCAATTATATGGTAATACTAGACGTAGTGAGCTATATTTTATATTCATACTGTGATTGTATCTCTTCGTGAACTATGAACTATGAATAAATAAGGTAAATAAAATCTACAAAAAGGACATAATGTGGATATTTTTTTCAAAATCTGATTTTTTGGTTATCATATATCATAGTGTAGGAGTTATTGATTACCTATAAAATAATAAATAAATACTTGATGTCACAATTCCTTAAATGCATTTATTTTGTTTGACTGACACATCTATCTTATTACCTACTCTATGGACACAGAACAGACTACTGTATGACTGACCAATTAGAGACAGCCTTCGGACAGTTAAAAATTTAACGCGCGACAGGTTGGGATTTAACAGTTTCAGTTCGATAGATCTAAGTACCAAAAAATAATGCTATTAATTGAGCCGTATGTTACGGTTTAAATTTTTCGACAGTTAACAATCTCGCGAGATAGAGTCCGTCTAACGAAAGCGTGACCTGAGAAAAGGAGGTTAAAACCAAAAATTTTGAATGTGGTATTATTGAAATAATAGGAAAAAAAAGTTTTGATACTTGAGTATTTTTTGTATTTATGACAATTGTATAATAGTTGTATAGGAACTTAAATTTTAGTCAAAATCGTGTGTAGACTTAACCTTTCAATCGTGGAAATTACAGACACAATAGAAAGACAATAGGTGCGCGAACGCCGGCGTCGCTTGGGGTTTAATGAATAGCTAGACTACACTACAACGACGCACACGTGTGAGACGTCTCAGCCGTGTGCGGTAGGTGTGCACACTACACCGACGCAACGCGTAACACGTGTGATGCGCATTACAACCTTTGATTTCATCGGAAGATTAAAAACAGATCAAGCTCGCTTTTTCATTTACAATCGAAGACACTTCCGCCTGACCACCGCGATCAGACGCGTGGATAGCCCCGCCCACCTTCCTCTGAAATTTCTGGGACCGACGTGTCGGCGTCGCGGACGTAGCGTCGCATGGCGTGGCGTGGATCAAGTGTAGCTCTAACAGTCTATTTTCTATATGAAATGTATGGAGACCGAAGCTTCCAGATCGGCTTGTTTTGATACCAAAATTTTCTTTTTGTGCGCCTACCATATTGTCTCTTCACTACCCTAGGTTGACTGGTAGAGAATGCCTAAGGCATTAAGTCCGCCTATGTACTTTGTGTTGCATGAAAATTAAATAAATAAATAAATCGGTATGTGTAGCACACGTGTGAGCAGTGTAGTTCTACCTTTAATTATTGGTGGGTGTATGGTAAAGGTCAATAACACACAAAATGTTAGTTATTATTCCAAATTATTTTATTTAATCTGTTCTCTCAAATGTCGCTACATAATATTCAAATAATACTCTTTATTTACCATTTGGCCTTCTGGCAAGAATACCAAGTGTACAACACCGCAATAGTCAACATGATTTCAATTTCATCACGTCTCGCCAACACTAATAATGTGTTTCAAGATTGTTGGGTTGGAATCGATTCGTTTTAGCACAGAGAAAATTCAGATCTTTTGGGATTAGTCAAGCGGGAACATCTTTCATACTCCAGTGATTGTTTTAAATGACACGGATCGACTCGTGAGACACAGAAAGTTCAGCAGCTATCTCTCTCAAGCTTGAACTAGGATTTCAGTCACTATTTCCTTCACTTTCGCGATTTTAACTTCAGTTGAAGACTTTGATGCACTACTAGACAGAGTGAGGCAAATCTTTCATTACATCCAACCGCGTTTGAACGCATTCTACCACTCATTAGCATGTGTTTTTGATTAAGTCGATTCACCAAAAGCCTTCTTTGTTCGATGTTTTTGTCAAATATGAAATTCGCAATATGCCAGATTATCTAAAAATATAAGAAAAAAAAAGCATTACATCATAAATATAACTACTTCAACTTCAACTTTTAATTAATGGCCTTTGTGGAAGAGACACCAACATTTTGCCAATAACACGTGCGGACTGTTAATAAACCATCAAACGTTAGAGAGTATTTAGCGTGAATTAATAGTAAAAAATTATATCTTTCTTTTTAATGAACTAATGAAAGTAGAAAATAAAAGAATTTAAATATAACTATCTAATAATATTTCTCAACAAGGATCAAGATTATAACGTCATACTAACTTAAAAATACAGAAATCGTATATAAACATTGTTGGTTTTTACTGAAAACACCTTTTTTCTCTTCTTGTTTTTGTTTGAATTTATTAACCATAGTGTGTAGCAGTTTTCGCACGTTACTGTTTATTATTTTTCCCATAATTAAGCAATTATTTTCGAAAAATAAATATATGTTTCCAAAAACTGACAATTGCAACCATAGACTTTGACGTGATTTTTTCGGCAAAACAATGTTGCCAATTTAATTAAAAAAAAAACTCCAGGTTACGCTTTCAGTAGACGCACTCTAGATCATAATCTAACTGTATTTACAATTTTACGATGACATATAAATTTACAAGAACGTTTATTCAAAAGACAGATGTAAAGTCCTTACTGGCCAGGATGGTCATGATCAGTTTTAATTTTTTTTGGAAGTATTACACCCATCTGATATTAATGCAATTTTTAGTGATAATACTAGACATAGTGATATATATTATATATTTTTTCTGTGATACCTCTGTGTACCTCTTCGTAAACTATGAATAAAAAATTTAAAAAACATATTTTCTTTTTTTTTAATAGTAATTAAGGTAAGTAAAATCTAAAAAAAATATATAATGTAGAACAATTTATTCTCTAACAAACCGTTTTAGTTTTATTAGAGTCGCTATAATTGTTTTCGAAAAAAATAATTTTGAAAAATACCTACGTTTTTGTCTATTTAGTCAAATAACTCCTGAACGAAGTGAGACGGAAGGCTAAAATCACGTCAACAATAATAATACTTGTCACTAATGTAATACCACAATTTATTTTGGAAATACCTCTCGGGGGCCGCTGGCCCTACCTTATTCTGCTAGACCATTTGATGGTGTCCTTTTTTTGGATTTAACTGAATTTTATTTCAATTAAAGATCCCTTACAAATCATTTTGACTGACTGTACTTTAGATCCTTGGATTTCTTTTAGTATTAGTTGGAGCAATGGTATCCATTCGATCCTATCAGCCTATCACTATCACACAGTGATAAAGTACCATTCTACCGATAAAAGAATTTTTAAAATCGGTCCAATAGGTTTTAAGTTTATTCTTTATAAGGAAAACATAAAAATTAAAATCTTTCCTCTTTTCAATATTTCTTTTGTGGTATAAGAATAGAATCTACCAACTTAACTGGGATCAACTTTTACTGTTTATTAAGGAGATGCAATAATTAATTTGCCAGTAACGATTTATACAAAATGGAGAGTCTTTATGGCTTAGCAGAAGTCTTTCAGTCAGTCACATCACACACATTAGGGTAGGCGCCAGATATATTTAATTTAATAAAGTGACTTTACCTTTTCCATTTTCCTTTTTTTCGTGGGAGGACAAGGGTCGGATGGTGATGAAGACATTTTTTACTTAATATTTACACTTCTAAAAAAAGGATGAATTTCTATGTTCGGCTGAATGTATTTTTTTTTTATGTATGTTCACCGATATCTCAGTCAATTGTGTACCGATTTTGAAAATTATTTTTTTGATTGAAAGGTTGTGCTTCCAAGTTGGTCCCATAAAAATATTGTTATAACCTAATCATGAACTTCGAAGATATGGAACAGAACTCTTTATAGGATCACAGCAGAACTGTCGTAACAAGTAAAATTGCTTTGTTTATACGTGTAGTCGATGACTGACTGAAGGAAAAGGGGGAGGGTATGTATCGGACTGATCTGATGATGAAGCCAGAAGGTAATTTAATGTAATCTAACCGTGTTTGGGATTATTAGAATCGTTATGAGATGCACTCTGGCTATAAGGTATTTAAGTTTGGCTGAGAGGTACTTTTTAGTTATGGTACCATATCTAAAAAGTGAAAAATAAAAAACTTTTCCCAAAAAAAATACAACCAAACTCAATGTTAAAAAAAAAGTGAAACTCTGAAAAGTGCAAAATAACTTTAATTTCGGAAGTCGGTATTAAATAACGAACAGACAAAACTATTATAGAACATATATTATTTAACATTGAAGTCGGTTGTATTTTTTTTTTTGTAAAAAGTTTTATCATTAAATATTGGCTGCACTTACTTCCTGAGGAGGCACCTCCACAGCGACGGTTCGCAGGTCGATTACCCAGTAATCGTCGATCCAGGGAAACACGATGACCCGGCCAGGTCCCTTCAGTTCCCCTGGTAGTTTCCGACCGAGCCGTAATACGACGGCGCGTTCGTACGGGTCACAATGCTGGAAAATGAGGTTTATCTATACACCGTTCAATTTTAATCGTTTTAATCCCGTGGAGGGTCAAACGTCAGCTGAGCGAGTTCAATGACCTGTAGTTAATAGTCGGCGTTGCGTACAAACTGCCTACAGGTCATTGAACTCGGTCAGCTGACGTTTTCTTAAAGAAATTAATTTCGTACATGCGTAAATTAATACGAGTTTTGAAAAAAAGGTACTTTATTTTTTAATTTTATCTTTACAAATCGATAGTGTTTCATATACCAAATCGACCCTCCACGGGATTAAAACGATTAAAATTTAGCGGTGTATAATTTATACTATACAGCCAAGTACCACGATTATACAAGGTTATTTGTAAAATACTAAAAATAAATACTCTTTTCTTTATAAGCCTTATATAGTTTCAATGTGGCTGTTCCGAAACCTATTGATACGCATTGCAAATATGTCTAACTCAGTAAAAAGTTTATTATAGTCATTGCAAATACGACTTAGAGGTGCGCGAACCCCAGCATTGGTTCGACAAGAAGAGACAGCGAAAACTGGACGTGCGCGCACCTCTCGCCTCAAAACACTTCTAGGAACATAATAATGTACTCTGTCGGTAATGACCGAGCAGTCGTACTTGTGAATACACACATCTACATGAATCTACACTAATATAATAATGAGGTAAAGTTTGTTTTATTTTGTTTGTAAAACGTAGGTAATCTCTGGAAGTACTGATCCTATTGCTAAATTTTGTTCACCGATATTAAGTTGCTTTATTCCTGAGTGACATGGGCTATATTTTATGTACGCAGGTGAAACCGCAGGCAAAAGCTACTCTTTAATAATTACATGTAAGTAAACAATGAAAGTTTGTATGTATGTGTGTTTGTTACTTCTGAAGGGCTGATCGGGTTTGGATGGAGTTCGTCACACGGGTAGACTATGTCCTGGAATAGCACTTTTAATTCTGGGTTTCTTTCCTTGGAATAATTTTCTACATTCACGTGGGAGAAGCAGCTGGCAGAAGTTAGAGGCTAGTTAGATATTTATGTTGGTTTATACACTAAGCACGATTATGAATAATAATATAATTTAATATGATTCATATACGGTACGAAATTCATGGGGCCGAAAAGTTCTGGAGTGGCGACCGCGTGCCGGAAGACGCAGCGTTGGAAGGCCTATTACAAGGTGCACCAATGACCTGGTGAAGGTTTCGGGAATCCGATGGAAGCGGGACACACAGGATCGTTCATTGTGGCTACACTTGGGGGAGGCCTATGTCCAACAGTGGATGTCCAGTCCATTTGGGATAGGCGAATCTTGCCTCTCTAGTAATCCTTACTTAACATTATAAAAGCGAAAGTGAGTTTGTTTGTTTATTTGTTTGTTTGTTACGTCTTCACGCCTAAATGGCAAAACCGATTTTGATTAATTTTGGTACAGAGATAGTTGGGACCCTGGAGACGGACATAGGCTAATTTTTTTTATAAAAAAAGTGAGAAAAGTGGGAGAAAGGGGAAGGTCTTTTATGTACGCGGGCGAAGCCGCGGGCAAAAGCTAGTAATATATATGTTTGTTTAGCATGGGTCCTCGTCTAAGGGAAGAATTATCGTTATGAAAATTAATACACGCTTTCTTTGAGGAAACCGAAAGTGGAACGTAGTTATATCGTCTTAATCCATACTAATATTATAAATGGGAAAGTGTATGTGTGTACCTGTTTGTTCGTCTTTCACGGCAAAACGGAGCGACGAATTGATGTGAATTTTTAAGTGGAGATAGTTGAAGGGATGGAGAGTGACATAGGCTACTTTTTAACGCGAGCGAAGTCGCGGGCAAAAGTTACTTCCCAATAAAATTGAATTTCTTTCATTTAAAATAAAAAGTTTTAAGTAACTTCTGCCGTATAAAATCGAAATTGAAAAAGGATCTATGTTAACTCAATTAGTCAAAACAATATAATTTTTTATGCCATGCCTGCTATGTTTTCTCTTCACCACCCTTGGTTGACTGGTAGAGAATGCCTAAGGCTTTCAGTCCGCCTTTGTACCTTTGTGTAGAATGAAGTTTTAACAAAAAATTGCCTTGTGTGATAAGACCGTCCGCGCGTCCGTACAACGGACTTATTTTTAATAATGTTTGTCCTGTATTTTTTGTTAATGTGGTGTAAAATAAAAAATATAATAAATTTAAATTAATAATCTCGGAATGAGTTCTTACCAATCTCACCATCCCATATTTCTCACAATACTTGAATGTTTCGAACAACGTAAACGGCCAAGTCAGTATCGCAACTACGTACGCTATACCCGTTACAATGGACAATATAATTGGGTTTTGTTCTGCCGAACACAAAATAAAGTTCTCAATAAATTAAAAGAAATAGTATATAATCAAAGACGAAACCTATAACAAAAAAATAATATTATCTATATACACTTGAGAGCAAAAAAATCGCACATGGCTTTTAATTTCGTTTAATATTGTTTTTTTTCTTAAATCTAAAGATATTGAGTACAAATTATTGAGCAAAATTGAAGCATACAAAGTTAGCTTTATAAAAACACAAAATTAAGATCATTGACCTTAACGTAACTCACAAAAACCAGCGGTATACCCAATTCCCCAAATTCACCCATTTGCATTTCATTACTTACACCTTTACCTGTAGCTACAAAAAGGGTGCTGTTTTGGAGTTTTAATCAGTTTCCGTTAACGTGATAACGTCTCTATTAGAAACAGACGGATTTACTGGAAACATATGGATACCACGCCCGCAGAAGCCGTTCAAGTTATTGCCTTGCCCGAAGCAGGCCATAATCAAAATGAAGTCGCTCGACAGCTAAATTTTAGCTGCTTTCTTGTTCGTCTGGTATACCAGAGGTTTTAAGAGACCCGTAGGTATATTCGGCGACTAGGATATGGCCGGTGGCCCATAGGATCAGCGCGAGATTATCGCTTTTCTATAACAAGTACTCTGAGAAATCGGCTACTAAACACGATTGAACTGACACAAAAGTTTCAAGAAGTTTGCAATGTCAGAATAAGTCAGTGGACAATTAGTTAAAGACTGGGCGAAGCAGGCCTGACTGCACATCACTCAGCAAATGGTACCAAATTGACCACAGCTCACTGACAAGCCCGGCAATAATTTGCTACGAAACACTTAAATTGGATGTATGCCTAATGGCAGGCTGTTGTGTTTTCTGATAAGTGCAGAATGACTTAGATGACCATGATGGATGCTGTAGGGTCTACAGAAGGTCATCAGGGCAATTTTAACAATGGTGCATAAGCGAAGAAGTGGGTTTTGAAGGCGAATTGAGATGATATAATGTTGGACACTAAAACTGACATTGTATTCAGCACTGGGCCATTACTGGCCTGATATCGAGAGGATTGATGACTTTATGATACATCAAAAAAGTGTTCGAAGAATATGTGAAGCCACTTGTGTAGCTTATGGTAGATTTTTTTTCCACCAGATCGCACGTCGCTAGAACAGTTTTCGACTACATGTAAGACGTTGGAATCATTGCGATAGAGAGGCCAGCTCGTAGTTCTGGTCTTAATCCAATTAAGCATATCTGGAATGACCTTGAAAGAAGACTTAGTGCAAAAAGCCTGGCTCTCGACGCCTCCATGAGCTTCAATTTGCCGTTAACGAGAAGTGGGACGTTACACCCTAACATTTAATGGTAAAATTAATACGGCTGATGAAAAATCGAATAACAGCTGTAAATAAGGCTAAGGGAGGGAATACACTTTATTGATAAACAAGATGACCAAGAATTTTAAGTTTGACTCTCATTCTTTCTTACGTGAAATTTGGTAATTTTTCCCATTTGTTGGATTTTGTGCTCTAAACCCTTTCAAGAATATTTTTTTATACTGTATTTCATATCCTTAGAAAGGTAATTAAATAGGCTTTCAATTAGTGTACGACATGTTTTCAATAACTATTCACATTCATGACAAAAACTGCCATAACAAAAAGAGTTATGATGTGCGATTTTTTTGCTCTCGAGTGTATATAAAACTCTTCCGTTACTGAGTGACTGACAGACAACGCACAGCCGAAACTACTGGCAGTAGAGAGCTGAAATTTGGCATGTGTGTTTGTTGGGAGGAGTAGGCTACCACTAACAGAGGATTTTTGGAAAATCCCTCCCCAAGGGGGAGAAAAGGGGGATAAATTGTTTTTTTTTTACTTCTTAACGGATTCACTTAAAACTTTGTATGTAGGTTCCACCAGTGAAGCAAGAGAGCACTAAGAGAGGATTTTTGGAAATATCCCCCTAGGGGGAGGAAAGGGGGGTAAATTGAAATTTTTTATTTCTTTATAGATTCACTTGAAACTTTGTATGTAGGTTCAACCAGTGAAGCAAGTGAAGCACTAAGAGAGGATTTTTGGAAATTTCCCCCCTAGGGGGAGAAAAATCAATTTATCCCCCGTAAATTGAAAATTCAAACTAAACAACATGTGTGACATTAGTACACATACAGATTTAGACTTAATTAAATCTACCACAACTCCATGTTGTTACTGTCTACTAATGTTACAAATGTTGTTACATTGTATTGTGTGTGTGTGTGTTGTGTAGTTAATTTAATAAAGTCTAAATCTGTTTGTGTACTAATATTACAAAAACAGACAATTTGATTTTTTAAATGTTTTTTTACACATGTAATCGATAGACCATGGAAAAGGCGATAACTAAGCGAAAAACCCAAATTCTGCCGGAAGTCATTATTCCACGCGGACGAAGTCGAGGGCAAAAGCTAGTCCTGTATGAAATTGTTGATAACTTAGGGCCCTCGTCCACGACGACTTTTTGTAGCAATGCTGTCGCGCGATTAGTAAGCGCGCGACAGCATCGCTACCAATGCGCGTAAGTCGCATTTGCAAGCGCTATCGAAAAATGCCAGCGCGCTACTAACGCGCTACAGCATCGCGACTGTATCGAGGCGAACGCGCTACAGCATCGCGACTGTATCGAGGCGAACGCGCTACAGCATCGCGACTGTATCGAGGCGAACGCGCTACAGCATCGCGACTGTATCGAGGCGAACGCGCTACAGCATCGCGACTGTATCGATGCGAACGCGCTACAGCATCGCGACTGTATCGATGCGAACGCGCTACAGCATCGCGACTGTATCGAGGCGAACGCGCTACAGCATCGCGACTGTATCGAGGCGAACGCGCTACAGCATCGCGACTGTATCGATGCGAACGCGCTACAGCATCGCGACTGTATCGATGCGAACGCGCTACAGCATCGCGACTGTATCGAGGCGAACGCGCTACAGCATCGCGACTGTATCGAGGCGAACGCGCTACAGCATCGCGACTGTATCGATGCGAACGCGCTACAGCATCGCGACTGTATCGATGCGAACGCGCTACAGCATCGCGACTGTATCGATGCGAACGCGCTACAGCATCGCGACTGTATCGATGCGAACGCGCTACAGCATCGCGACTGTATCGATGCGAACGCGCTACAGCATCGCGACTGTATCGATGCGAACGCGCTACAGCATCGCGACTGTATCGATGCGAACGCGCTACAGCATCGCGACTATATCGATGCGAACGCGCTACAGCATCGCGACTGTATCGATGCGAACGCGCTACAGCATCGCGACTGTATCGATGCGAACGCGCTACAGCATCGCGACTGTATCGATGCGAACGCGCTACAGCATCGCGACTGTATCGATGCGAACGCGCTACAGCATCGCGACTGTATCGATGCTAACGCGCTACAGCATCGCTACAAAAAGTCATCGTGGGCCAGGGCCCTTATGACTCGGCACTTATGACGGCTTTTCTTTGGATTCTGGGTCTGTCTATTAGAAGCTCGAGCTGATAGGCCATGGTCTGGAGCGAGGAGGAGTTGCAGGCGGACGCGACCTTTTGCGAAGCAGTAATGCTGGCAAAGGAGGAGACCGACCGCATCAGGCAACGGCGTTCTCGCCGCCGCCGCCGGGATTCTGATCCCAATTTCCGGTTACCGTAGACGCGGGCTTGCGGACGGCGAGTAATGGGTAGCTCGCTGTCCGACTGTCCGGTAACTGTCCGGACCGAGCCCAAGTCGTCGACGGCGCGCACTATTCCCGCGCGCCTCAAGGAGTTGTCAGCAACAGCAGGGGCCCAGCTGGGTCGAAGCCTACTGGGGCCAGGGTTAGTTTCGAAAGATAGCTCAGCCTCAGTACGAAAGGCAACGAAGGAACATTAGTGAGTTATTAGTCAGTAAAAGTCTGATCTTCCGCTCCGCCCAAGAGCGGGGGATGTCATTAGATGATTTTTCCACCGAAAAAAAAACCAGGTCGTCGGTCCACCTTGTGGGAGACCTTCCAACACTGCATTTTTCAAAGCCACAAAATAGATACAGAAGTCAATCTCACGTATGTACTTTTTTTTTTTTGTTTGGGATAGCGTTTAAAATTCCGGAAAGAAACAATTGTTTCTTTCAATGAAAAAAACAAATTGTGGTTTTTTCCGTTTTTTTCACATGTTGCATTGAAATTTTGCGGAAAAAATCGTTTGGGAACAAAATAGAAATCTTTCGAATGTTTTATTCATTGTTTCGGTTAATTTTCATGAAAAAAGGAAAAAAAACAAGTTTTATTGAAATTGAAATATACGAGTGGTACATTTTCGCCCACTATACTATACAAATAATAATATCTAGTTTTCCTCAGCCAAAATCTCGATTTCACTGTCGTCAGCTTGATCAGAGTCGAGCTCCCTCAAGCCTCCCCCAAGTGTCACCATAATGATCGGTGCCCACTGTTGGACACAAGCCTCTCCCAAATATCGCCATTTAGGGCTTTAATGACTGCTGTCCACTGTTGGACATAGGTCTCCCCCTCGCTATAATGACCTATGCCCACTGTTGGGCATAAGCCTCCCCCTAGTGTCACCACGTAGGCGTTATAATAATTGATGTCCACTGTTGGACATAGGCCTCCTCTCGCGATAATGACCTATGCCCACTGTTGGGCATAAACCTCCCCTAAGTGTCACCACTTAGGCGTTATAATAATTAATGCCCACTGTTGGACATATGCCTCCTCGCGATAATGACCTATGCCGACTGTTGGGCATAAGCCTCCCCATGAGTCACCATTTAGGCACTATAATGATTGATGCCCACTGTTGGACATATGCCTCTCGCGATAATGACCTATGCCCACTGTTGGGCATAAGCCTCCCCTAAGTGTCACCACCTAGGCGTTATAATAATTGATGCCCACTGTTGGACATAGGCCTCGTCTCGCGATAATGACCTATGCCCACTGTTGGGCATAAGCCTCCCCTAAGTGTCACTACCTAGGCGTTATAATAATTGATGCCCACTGTTGGACATAGGCCTCTCGCGATAATGACCTATGTCCACTGTTGGGCATAAGCTTCCCCCAAGTGTCACCACCTAGGCGCTATAATGATTGATGCCCACTGTTTTACATATGCCTCCTCGCGATAATGACCTATGCCGACTGTTGGGCATAAGCCTCCCCATGAGTCACCATTTAGGCACTATAATGATTGATGCCCACTGTTGGACATATGCCTCTCGCGATAATGACCTATGCCCACTGTTGGGCATAAGCCTCCCCTAAGTGTCACCACTTAGGCGTTATAATAATTGATGCCCACAGTTGGACATAGGCCTCCTCTCGCGATAATGACCTATGCCCACTGTTGGGCATAAGCCTCCCCATGAGTCACCATTTAGGCACTATAATGATTGATGCCCACTGTTGGACATAGGCCTCCCCTTACTATAATGACCTATGCCCACAATTGGGCATAAGACTCCCCAAGTGTCGCCATTTGGGCGCTATAATGATCGATGCCCACTGTTGGACATAAGCTTCCCCAAAGTTTCACCATTTAGGCGTTATAATGACTGATGCCCACTGTTGGACATAAGCCTCCCCCAAGTATCGCCATTTAGGCGTTATAATGACTGATGTCCACTGTTGGACATAAGTCTCCCCTCGCTATAATGACTTGTGTCCACTGTTGGACATAAGCCTCCCCCAAGTATCACCATTTAGGCGCTATAAGGATTGCTGTCCACTGTTGGACATAGGCCTCATAAACTAGTGCGCCTCACCATCAGATTGCGTCATCTAGTTTATATTAATTTTAAAAAAAGTACGCGTTTGAAAAAAACAAACATGAAGTTTTCGGTTCTTTTCATATTTTTCCGTTTTTTTCGGTTTTATTGGAAAAATACATGAAATTTATAATTTATAAATTTCTTGAAAGTTTCGAATGTTACATTGAATAAAACAACAGTTTTTGAAAGAAACGGGAATGTTCCCTGTTTTTTTCAACGCTAGTTGGGGAAAATTATCCAATGACAACCCCCGCTCTTGGGCGGAGCGGGAGATAGTGTCAGACTCTTACTGACTAAAAAACCAACCCCGTTCCTTTAAGCCTTCATACCGGGGCTCGAGTTCCCTTTAGGATAACCCTGGCCCCAGTGGGCTTCGACCCGGCTGGGCCCCTGCTGTTGTTGACAACTCCTCGAGGCGCGCGGGAACAGTGCACGCCGTCGACAACTTGGGTTTGATCCGTGCACTTACCGGACGGCCGGACAGCGAGCTACCCATTGCTCACTGTCCGCAAGCCCGCGCCTACGGTGGCTGGAAATCGGGATCGGAATCCCGGCGGTGGCGAGAGAGCCGTTGCCTGATGCGGTCTGCCTCCTCCTTTGCGAGCATTACTGCTTCGCAGAAGTCGACGACCGCCTGCCACTCCTCCTCGCTCCGGACCATGGCCTCAACCAAGGCCCGGCGCGAGAGGTCTCCGCCGCCGATCGCTCCCACGAGGGCACGGTGATGCTCCGCCCAAGTCACGTATGTACTTCACTTTTTATACCTACACTAGGCGTACGCACACACGTTAGCGCATTGCTCCGACTGTACGAGTGCGACCGAGCGATTGAGCCAAGATATCGTGTCAGTGAGCGGTGTCTGTGTGTGTGTTGCTCGAGCGAGCTTTGTATGTAGATTGTCTTCTGTACCTACCTATTTTGTGGTAAACGCTGTACTTTTTACATCCATGTTATAATTATTGACTATATTTTCTAAGCCATCTTACCTTCACCACCATAATCGTGTCGTTTTTGAGTATACTTCGGATGCTTCGAAATATTGTCGTCATTTGCGTCATCATCATCATCTTCATTATCTTCATTCACTGGCCGTTTGGACATTACAATGTATCAATTGTAATTTGTTTATCAATGATTATTGGATTATAAATTGTATAGTGTGTTTCACTTAAGAAGTTCCTTCACCGTAATGTTGGCGATACGGAAAAACAGTGTTGCTATACTTTTAGCAATGAATTTACTTAATATTAGGGAGATTAACTGATATTTCGTTACTTTTAGGCGATTATCACACTGCCCCGCATCCCGCAGCGTAGTGCGTGAATGTGTGTCATCTCCGTTTGTATAGAAAACACGCACAGTCCAACACACCGAAACTGCATCCATGCGCGTACATGCAGATCACGCACCTACATGCGGAGAAACACGCACCCACGCGCGTGAGTGCGGAGCGACACTCAAGGTATGCCACACTGCGCCCCGCACTACCGTGCGCGATTTGGGTTATGCTTGACGTGTTTGAAAAGGAAACTCGATATCGATCGATTTATATTATGATTTATGATATTTTTAGATTGAATTGAATTTTTTATTTTATTTTTTGTTATTATAGTGTATTGAGATTATAGTGTTTCACATATGAGTCATAACAGTGACTTAATTAAGAGACCTCGATTTTAACTCTAATTCGATATAACTAGATACTAGTAGTATTACTTATCTGAATGTTACCCAAAGCTTTTCCTCTGTAAACCAGAGAGTAGCATTCAAAGACGAAAATTCGTATCTTTTCCAGTAATGCCACTTCGTATTTTGCTTAGCAAATAATCAAAAGATGCATAAGCATTCACGTATAGTTGAAGAATTAGTCTTCATATTTTCTCAAATCCCAGTAATTTTGAACAAATGACCCACGCAACGATCTTGTTTGTAAATAAGGATGTATGCAGTATCTTCTACAGCCACGATTTCTATTCATATACTGTACAAAAACTATACAGTTTGTATAACTGCAGCATCTTGGATGAGTTCCACACTAATAACCATTTTTAATATCAAAACAAACGCGACGCTCTGCACTGCACTATCACCGCAGTGAACGGCTTTGAATGAAATGAGTCAGAGCATGCGTGAATTTACAACACGCACCTACGCGCGTGAATGCGTAAAAAACCCGCACGATGATGCAAATCTGTACTCCCGCAAGTACGTGCTGTTAGAAACCGGTCTAGGTCACTCTTTTTAAAAAAGGAAACACTTTTAGCTGTAAGAAACTAACACAATTTATTTAACTTTTACAATAATTATCGCGAGTGCAGCACATGAGTGCACGGGATGAAGGATGGAAGACGACTGACTGGATACGTAGGATGGGCGTATGAGGAGTCGAGGAGTGATGTGTCAGCACTCTGACGGGAATGCAGCGTAAGCTGCTGGCTAAGCCAAAAAGGGTGCAATGGATAGATATAACAGCCCCCCGATTAAGAGGAAACTTACGGGTGGAAAGGTAAGTTGACGATGGAAAGAAGGAAGCTCCAGGTCTAGGAAGGTTTCCCAAGTTTTCAGGTCATTCGGAGTCGAGGAACAGGTACGTCTTCGGGATCAGGAGATGACATTTCAATGGAGCTATCTGGTTTGGGTTTACATCTAGAAGCTTTAAATGTTTTAAAGTAATAATACAATTTATACGATATAGCTAGCACTATAACTAAACTTATTATTATAGTAACATAAGAATAGAAATTACCGTAAAGGACAATATGAGGTTTCTCAATAACTTCATCGAGATTTGTTTTAATTTGGTCAGTTATTTTATTATAATTTGACAAAAGTGAATCTAGATTATTAACGTTTTTTAAGTTAACATAAGGAACTTTGATATTGTCTTTTAGGTAAGTAGTAGGACTACAACAAGTATCATTGATTATTTCAAAGTGTAATATTATTGGTTTTGTTTTAATTACAATACTATGTTGAGGTATTAGCTTATTATCTCTACAATAAGCTATACAATGTTCTGGTATAGTTAATATGCCAGTACCATGGATGGAAAACTCAGATAAGTCTTGATTATCACATTCTATTGTGAGTTTAGAATTTTGACTTATTACGTAAATCCATTGGTTTCTATGTAATTTATGAAAAGTTTCAAAATTACCGTTTACGAATTTAGTATCACAAATATGTGGAACGGAAGTTAAGGCTTTAGAGATAATCTCGCTTTCACATGTGGGAACGGCAGATGTGGAATACACACTGGGTGTTTCACAAATATAATATTGCATACTAATAACTTTACAGGAGTTAAGTGAATCTAGTTTACAATAAGATGACTTATCTTTAGTTATACCTATATATTTCGTGGATGGTATTATCGTTGAATATAGTGTACTATTTACATCATTGAGTTCAATAGGATAAGGTATAGTGTTATATAAATGAAATTCCTTTGTGTTTACTAAAGGTATTTGTAACACAAATATTATTTTGTTGTCTGCATAATAGCTAGAAACATCAGATATGTTTTCTAAAATGTGGATATTATCTAAGATTAGAGGTACAGGTAATTGCTTAGAACTAGGTAGGAATCTATAATTATCAACAAGGTCTGCAAAAAGTTGCTTAGGAGTAATAATAGATGGATATAATATATTGGATTTACTAAACATAATAGCATTAATAATATCTTCTAACTTAAATGATAGTGTTAACATAGTACTTTCTAGGATATCTGATAATCCTGATATCTTAGATCTCATAAGTAGCTTATCTGTTACTAACGTGATGTTAATTACATCTTGATTCAGGGTATCGATAGCATGGTTTAAACTAGCTTCATTTGCGCTAATTTGATCAATTATTTCCTTTAGAGACGATAACGTAGATTTTGTAACTAACATACTATCTTTCATCAAAGTTGCTAACTTAGTTTGATCATTTTCTAAGCTATGGATGGCATCGCTGTATTTTATAGCATCATCTTCATCCATATTACCAAACAGTTGTTTAATAACGGAACCGATGCCAGCAAACCACGCTGATCTTTTATTAGACTTAGACATAAGGTGAGATATAGAGTCGAAGTCTCTTGCTATATCATAGTAACGGGATGACAATGGTTGAAACAGATAATGACATTCGCTTTCATAATAGGCATTGCTTTGTTTACATAAAAATTTCGAAGTTCCTAGAATGTCTCTTATGTTATCTAGATGTGGTTGGATAAAAGATATGTCTATAGGAATAATAATATCTAATGTATCATCAGTAGTTTTTAGAGAACCAATAGGGTCGAAATATATACCCGCGTTGTCAGATGCTGGCTGGATATATTTTTGACTGTTTGATGCCACGGACGGATAAATGTAACCAATTCTGGAATGGAAAGTGATTGTAAATTACTAGACTATTTATAAGCTATACTATACGCTGCTAGTATGTAGTTTCATCTCGTCAAAATGGTGTTTAACGTGACGTCTATTTATTAGGAGTGACGCGGTGTTATTTCCGTGTATTTTTACGATTTTATATGGACCTTTCCATATTGGTGAGAGAGCCTTCCGAAGCCGTAGATGATTTTTCAAATAGACAAGGTCACCGACCTTGTATTTAATTGGCCTTGTACGAGTGTCATAATAGCTTTTTGAACTTTCTTTAGATTTTTGTATGTGTTCTATAGCTTTAGTTCGGCAGTATTTAAGTCTGTTTTGGAGTACGCGAACATAATCAGGATAAGTTACGCCTGCGGTCTCTTCGTAGATAGAGTCTGGTATGTATGGTTTATTTCCAAATACGAGTTCGTAAGGAGAGAAATGAGTGGTTGAATGTATGGCGGAGTTATAGGCAAGCATAGCTGTGTATACAAAACGGGGCCAATTATTTTGCTCTTCATTTATATAAGATTTTAAGTATTCCTTTAAGGTGGAATGACTCCTTTCAAGAGCGCCTTGAGTTTGAGGATGGTAAGGGGTACTCCACAATTGCTTGATTTTTAGCAGCTTGCAGGTTTGTTTGAACAGCTCAGCTGTGAAGTTAGTCCCTTGGTCTGTTAGAATTGTCTTAGGAATTCCAAATAATGTAATAAAATGGACTAAACATTCGCATGACTCCTCAGCTGTGGTGTTGGTGATTGGATAGGCGGTTGAAAATTTGGTAAGGTCATCTTGAAGGGTCAAGATGTACCTAAACCTATCATTACCAGCTTCCGGTAAAGGACCAACAATATCTAATGCAACCCGTTCAAAGGGACGAGTGGAAAGAGATGTAATTTGCATGGGAGCGCGATTAACTTTTCTAAGGGCTTTATTAGTCTGACATTGAGGACATTTCTTCACATAGTTTTCTACATCTGATCGCATATTTTTCCAGTAATACTTTTCCTGGATGCGCTTTAACATTCTAGTAGAACCTAAATGACCGGCAATGGGTATATCATGATTTTCTTTCATAATTTTAGGGATTTCGCTTAATGATGGATAAATAATAGTATTTTTATAAATATGTACATTTATTTCTGAATTGTGGAACAAGTATAGAATGATATTATAAACTTTTAAGTATTGATGACTATCAAAAGGGTTACTAAAGTCTGAGATGGCTATCTCGGGATCGTTTTGATCTGCAAGGCTAACGACTAGCTCATTTCTAATGGATTTGAGACTTTTATAGATGTCTTCATACGTGCAAGTGTCAAAATGATTGACTTTAGTAAAGAGGAAATAATATGTTTTATTTTCAGATTCGTATTTGAGGAAAGTGTATAAAGTTCTTTCTAATAAGGAAAATTCACTCAAATTGGGAATATTAGATATGACTTCTTGGACATATGGGACGGATTCATCCATGTCTATAGATGTAGGAATAATAATATATTTTTTATCTGTCTTAGATAAACTTTCATTGTGTTCAATAACAGTTACGTTAGAATCGAAATCCTTAGAGGTAATTTTAAGGAAATCTGAGTAATTACCATCTAGGGTACCGGGACTACTTAGATTTGAATTATCGACGGGTATTTGTGGGATTGAGGGATCAGCAGGTGATGCTGTATTTCGGTTAGATACGTTATCTAGGTCGTCAAGATTACCTAAATCTGGTAAGCTAGTAGGTGGAGCAAGTGGATCTATAAGATCTTCGAATTGGACTAAATCGTCTGAATCCATCGTCCTGTCGGAGTCAGGCGAGTTTGCATTTTGCCTTGAAGTGCTAGGCATAGGATCTAGGGCGTTAATTGGTTCAGCTGGAGGGTAACGCGATAATGCATCAGCAGCATTATTTAATTTTCCTTTTTGGTAGACTATTTCGTAGTCATATTCGTCCAGTTTTAATCTCCACCTCTGGAGTTTACTACTGGGGTCAGTGTGGTTAAAAAGCCAACGCAAGGGGCGATGGTCGGTAACGATCAGGAATTTCCTACCATATAGATATGGGCGGAATGTTTTACAACCGAAAAGAATCGCGAGTAGTTCCTTTTCCGTTGTGCTATAATTACACTCACTTTTATTAAGTGTACGGGATGCGTAGGCGATCGGCTTATCTTTCCCTATTTCGCCTTGAGAAAGAATAGAACTGATTGCATAATTTGATGCATCGCAAGTTAAAATAAATGGTTTTGAAAAGTCGGGATATATTAACAATGGCGCTGTCATTAGTTTATTTTTTAAGATTTCAAAGGCTAATTGGTGTTCATTTGACCATAAAAACTCTACGTTCTTTTTTAATAAGTTTGTTAAAGGTTTTGCAATACTCGATAGGTCAGGGATGAACCTGCGATAATAAGAAACAAATCCAAGGAATGACTTAACGTCCTTGGGAGTTTTTGGTACAGGGAAGTCTAGTATTGCACTTACTTTCCCGGCATTGGGTTTTAACCCTTTATCTGTAATGACATGGCCTAAGTATGAAACTTCCTTCCTTAGGAATTCACACTTGTCGGGTTGTAACTTTAATTTAAATTGCCTAAGTCTACCAAACACATTTGTTAGGTTATTAATGTGAGAGGCAAGGTCATACGAATATATAACAATGTCGTCAAGATAAACAAAGCACTGTATGCCTTGGAGTCCAGATAAGGCTGAGTTCATTAACCTCTGAAAAGTTGATGGAGCGTTTTTAAGTCCAAATGGCATACGCGTGAACTCGTAATGTCCTGTTGGGACAGAAAATGCTGTTTTTGGAGAGTCTTCAGCAGACATGTTGATCTGATGGAATCCGGATGCTAGATCTAACGTGCTGAAATATTTACTCTTACCTAGTTGGTCTAATATTTCTGCTATATTTGGAATAGGATAAGAATCACCGATGGTTACATCGTTAAGTTTGCGGTAGTCGATTACCACACGCCATTTCTTTTGACCGGACGCGTCGAGTTTTTTAGGCACCACCCAAATTGGTGAAGACCATGGAGACATAGAAGGTTTTATGATACCTTGCCGTAACATTTTATCGATTTGGGAGTCAACCTCTTTCTTGTGACATTCAGGGAATCGGTATGTCTTTACATGGATTGGCTCATCCGAGGTTGTTTTGATTTTATGTTCTATCGCGTCGGTAGAGGTTAGCTGATCGTCAGGTAAGTGGAAGACGTCAGAAAATTGGGAACAGACTGAGTATAGTGCTTCGGTTTCTTCCGAATTAAGATGGGACACGCGAAGTTCTTTTAGGACTTCTTCTGTACGTTCAAAGGTATGCGATTCGCCTGTGGTTCCTATAAATATCGAAGCTTGTAGTTGGAAAGGTTCTAAACGCAATTGAAGGTCAGAATTGATCTGTACGGGTGCTTGTAAGGTATTTAAAATGGAAATATTAACACGGTTATTTTTCTTTACTTTAACCATACAGTTGGCTATTAGTAGGTTCCTAGATATGTGTTGATCGATTACTAATCCTTCTCCGATCTCTGGATTTGCGACTGTACATTCAATGATGACTTCGGTACGCGCTGCTATTGTGTAAACGGGTTCATTAAAATACATTTGAAAGTTAATGTCTTTTAAATATAACATACCTTCTTCATAATTAATTTGGCCGTTCATGGAATTAAATAAATCGTTGCCGACAATGCCATCATAAGGTATGGTTAATCCATCTATTAAGTTAAACATATGAGTTAAGTGTTTACAGTCACTGTGGGTTTCATCATGGGTACTTATAGTTATAGGAATTTGTCCTAACGTACTTAGAGGGCTATCGGTGGTTGAGTCGATACCTTTGATCTTGAACTTGATTGATTTATCAATTATAGGCATATCGTCGATGACTGATGTTTTTATAATGCTTATAGATGCACCAGTATCAACAAGGAGTAAAAGCTCTTTAGAAGACACAGGGGATTTTACTTGTATGTAAGGTAAGTATTTATTTGATATATTTTGTGTGAATTCGTATATGGTTTTATTAATATTTTCTTTATTTTCAGGATTTAGAATGCAGTCTACGGTTTGGGGCTGGCTACCCTGTTGCTTGACAACATGTGATTTTATGGGAACATTAGAATCTACGATTTGGGGCTGATTACCCTGTTGCTTGATTCCAACTAATTTTGGGGATTTATTAGAATCTACGGTTTGGGGCTGGTTACCCTGTTGCTTGATCCTAATTGAATGACCTCGAGTTTTGGGCTTATAATTACCATGTCCATGGGTCATTGGGTTAATATTAGTGTCGTCTATTGTGGTTACCGTTTGTCCCGTGCGACACCTATTCGGGACATTATTTAGTTTAAATCTTTGCCATCAACAGTATCGTAACCTTCAGTTTCGGTTAAGGTGTTAATTTGTGGTTTGAAGGACGTGCCTGGTTGGGCATTAAAATTAGAGGGTTTATTTACATTGAATTTTTTATTGTTATATTCGCGGAGTTTACAGTTTTCCAAAAGATGTCCTGCTTTTTTGCAATATCGGCAGAACGGGTCTTTTGAAGCTGGTTGACTGGTAGAAGGCTTTTGGATTTGGTTATTATTAAAGTTGTTGGTTCTGTTTGGCCTTGAGTTTACGTCATTACCACGCAACGTTTTCGCGACCATATTCTGTTTATATGAGTATTGTTGTAGCTTCTCTTCTGATAGAGCACAATTGATAGCATCATTGAGATTTTTAGGATCCCTACATCTGACTATATTAGCGATACGAGGGGTGAGGCCCATAGTGAAAGTATGGAGAGCTAGGTCCTCCATGGCGGCAACCCTACCGGAAATTTCGCTCTTTTTATGGTTAGTAACAGCGATTTCTGTGAGGAGCTGAGATAGGCAAGTTTCAACCCTAAGTGAAAATTGGCTAACATTTTCCTGGGCACCTTGTCTACAATCTTGGAGTTCTATTAGAAGATGAGCGTAGTGTTTTCGCTCCCCGAATTGATTTTGTAAGAAATCTCTGAGTGAGGGCCACGTTTCAAACTCTTTTATCGAGCACGCTATTTCGGCTTTGCCGTCTAACTGGCTGATGATATATTTAAATACGATATCTTGCTGATTTGAGGAAGCTAGGGAAATCGCGTTGTCGCAATTATTTATGAAAGCGTTGAGCTTTTCGCGGCTACCATCGAATGGTTTTATGAATTTTAGGATTACATTTAAGGTTAAACCTTCTCTAGGTTCTTCTTTGATGTTCTTGGAACTTTGAGACATATTAATATTTATAAAATAATACAATTGTTAACAAGCAAACCCTGGAAATAAAATTAGTATAGCTTATAAGTCTACACGGCAAATCTCGACGAACTGTTCTTATCGTTGTCCACCGGAACTGCGTCGGGTCACTGTCTAGACAGGAGAATTTGTAGCCTTGTTACAATGTTGCGGCTATGAGATAAGCCGTCGAAGGTAAGTTTTTATGGAACTTTTGTTTAATCACTGGTAAATTATAAGGAATTATCACAAAACTCACAGGAGCACCAAACATGCGTTCTTCATGTTTATGCTGGAACTGGAACTGGAGCTGGAGTTCTGGATACTGGAACCGGGGCTGACCTTGAGCCAGGTCGGTGCTGGGTTTGGAGACGGGAGACGCTACCTGCGTCACTGCTCTTGCCACTTACTGCACAGTGGACCGGCTATGAGGCTCACCGGTGTGGTGTACGGGATACACCTGGATGATACGAGTCGTTTCGTGGGACTTATGCACTCACTGCACTTCACTGGTATTTTTCACAGGTTTACGGAGGAAACCAAGAATTTTTCAATCCCTTTTCCGCTGCCACCAATGTTAGAAACCGGTCTAGGTCACTCTTTTTAAAAAAGGAAACACTTTTAGCTGTAAGAAACTAACACAATTTATTTAACTTTTACAATAATTATCGCGAGTGCAGCACATGAGTGCACGGGATGAAGGATGGAAGACGACTGACTGGATACGTAGGATGGGCGTATGAGGAGTCGAGGAGTGATGTGTCAGCACTCTGACGGGAATGCAGCGTAAGCTGCTGGCTAAGCCAAAAAGGGTGCAATGGATAGATATAACAGTGCGTAGGTGCGTTTCCGCGCGCTAAGCTCCGTAGTGCGTGGCAGTGTGATGACCGCCTTAACAATTGCCTTATAATGTTTTTTTTCTTTCGGAAACTGTAAAAACTAATTTTAAATAAAGTATACAACGCTGGGCTCCATTTCGATTGTCCTACAATTCTTTCAAATATCGAAAAGTCCAAGACACAATATCGTACCTCTCTATTAACAACTTTCTTTAAGACGTGCTTTTTTTTTTAATAAAATCCCATTCCCCTCATAATTCTCCATAAAGTGGTCCGAGTACCGTTCGTTTCATATTTCGTGCAAAAATTTTGGTAGAGTAGGCAACTCTTTTCTTTTTCCCTTCTTTTTTCTGTACTGTTAAGTACACAGACAGGGGAGCCAACATTACGGCGAAGGAACCTCTTAAGTGAAACGCACTGTATGTGACACAGTGACATTCAAGTGACATTGTAATACATCTTGACAGTGATCTTGACGTCTTAAACTCTATAATACAATTTGTTTTTTTTTTGTATGATAACCTATTTGCTTCCTGGTAACCATAGATTAGATAGAACAATAGCGCCTGAGGCTACTTTCTTTTTATGGGAACATCCAGTGAGTAAAGCAGTGGTAGTCGAGTGGTAACGGCCCCGACTTACGAGTTGTAGGTCGCGTGTTCAAATCCAGGTAGGCGCATTACTTTGTGTAAGTTATTTCATCACCACTACTCTCAAAACGATGAAGGAAAACATCGTGAAGAAACCGGCATGTCCTAAAAGCAAAAATTTCGAATTCATGTGACATAAACCAACCCTTGCCGCTTGCCGTCTGACCGTTCGGTAGTTCGCCGTTCGATCGTCCGTTATTGTCTGGACCGAGCCCAAGATGTCGATGGCGCGTATTGTTCCACGCGCGCTTCAAGGAATGTTAGCAAACCGTAGTAGGGGCCCAGCAGGGTCGAAGCCTACTGGGGCCAAGGATTCGTTTCTGAAAGGAAGGTTCAGCCCCAGTACGAAAGGCAACGAAGTAACAGGAGTGGGTCAGTAAAAGTCTGACACTATTTCCCGTTCCACCCAAGAGCGGGGTACCCACTGTTGGGACTCAGGCCTCCTCTCTAGGAGAGGGAATGGGTCGTAATCCATTACGCAGGCCCAATGCGGGTAGGTGGAGGTCACATGTCTTCGAATTTTTGGTTCTAGGACATGCCGGTTTCCTCACGATGTTTTCTTTCACCATTTTGAGAGTAGTGGTAATGAAATAAATTACACAAAGAAATACGCCTGGCTGAAACTTTGAACCTGCGACCTACAAACTCGTAAGTCAGGCCCATAACCACTGGGCCACCACTGCTCTAGTGTCAACATTGAGTGAAAACTCGAATTGAAAATCAAGCGAATTTAAAACTTTACCGTTGACTTTATCTTCTCTAAATATCATGTCGGTAAACAAGATTGCAGACCAGATCATTGCATTGATTTTGCTAAATAAATGTTTCCAATACCATTGCTTCATATGGGAAAGACCTGCACTAGTTATTTTGGTCCCACAGGCCAACAAGCGTTATCTCAAAAAAAAAACATAATTTCTGTTTTTGGAACGAAGTTCCTTATCGCGCGTTGTGAAAGGGGGCTAGAAGGAAAAAATTCTCACGAAAAATTGTACCGACACTTTTACTGTCAAAATGTAAATCCAAGATGGCGGCTGCAAGAAATTATCAAATTTTTCGTCATGGGTGTCGTTTTCATGGTTTTCGAGGGTGTTGAAACCGATGGTACTGTCAAAATATAAATCCAAGATGGCGGCTGCAAGAAATTATCAAATTTTTCGTCATGGGTGTCGTTTTCATGGTTTTCGAGGGTATTGAAACCGATAGTACTGTCAAAATGTAAATCCAAGATGGCGGCTGCAAGAAATTATCAAATTTTTCGTCATGGGTGTCGTTTTCATGGTTTTCGAGGGTGTTGAAACCGAAGGTACTGTCAAAATATAAATCCAAGATGGCGGCTGCAAGAAATTATCAAATTTTCCGTCATGGGTATCGTTTTCATGGCTTTCGAGGGTGTTGAAACCGATGGTACTGTCAAAATATAAATCCAAGATGGCGGCTGCAAGAAATTATCAAATTTTTCGTCATGGATGTCGTTTTCATGGTTTTCGAGGGTATTGAAACCGATAGTACTGTCAAAATGTAAATCCAAGATGGCGGCTGCAAGAAATTATAAAATTTTTCGTCATGGGTATCGTTTTCATAGTTTTCGAGGGTGTTGAAACCGATAGTACTGTCAAAATGTAAATCCAAGATGGCGGCTGCAAGAAATTATCTACTTTTTCGTTATGGGTGTCGTTTTCATGGTTTTCGAGGGTGTTGAAACCGATGGTACTGTCAAAATGTAAATCCAAGATGGCGGCTGCAAGAAATTATCAAATTTTTCGTCATGGGTGTCGTTTTCATGGTTTTCGAGGGTGTTGAAACCGATAGTACTGTCAAAATGTAAATCCAAGATGGCGGCTGCAAGAAATTATCTACTTTTTCGTCATGGGTGTCGTTTTCATGGTTTTCGAGGGTGTTGAAACCGATGGTACTGTCAAAATATAAATCCAAAGATGGCGGCTGCAAGAAATTATCACATTTTCCGTCATGGGTGTCGTTTTCATGGTTTTCGAGGGTGTTGAAACCGATGGTACTGTCAAAATATAAATCCAAGATGGCGGCTGCAACAAATTATCAAATTTTTCGTCATGGGTGTCGTTTTTATGGTTTTCGAGGGTGTTGAAACCGATAGTACTATCAAAATGTAAATCCAAGATGGCGACTGCAAGAAATTATCAACTTTTTCGTCATGGGGGTCGTTTTCATGGTTTTCGAGGGTGTTGAAACCGATGGTACTGTCAAAATATAAATCCAAGATGGCGGCTGCAAGAAATTATCTACTTTTTCGTCATGGGTGTCGTTTTCATGGTTTTCGAGGGTGTTGAAACCGATGGTACTGTCAAAATATAAATCCAAAGATGGCGGCTGCAAGAAATTATCACATTTTCCGTCATGGGTGTCGTTTTCATGGTTTTCGAGGGTGTTGAAACCGATGGTACTGTCAAAATATAAATCCAAGATGGCGGCTGCAACAAATTATCAAATTTTTCGTCATGGGTGTCGTTTTTATGGTTTTCGAGGGTGTTGAAACTGATAGTACTATCAAAATGTAAATCCAAGATGGCGACTGCAAGAAATTATCAACTTTTTCGTCATGGGGGTCGTTTTCATGGTTTTCGAGGGTGTTGAAACCGATGGTACTGTCAAAATATAAATCCAAGATGGCGGCTGCAAGAAATTATCAAATTTTTCGTCATGGGTGTCGTTTTCATGGTTTTCGAGGGTGTTGAAACCGATAGTACTTTCAAAATGTAAATCCAAGATGGCGGCTGCAAGAAATTATCACATTTTCCGTCATGGGTGTCGTTTTCATGGTTTTCGAGGGTGTTGAAACCGATGGTACTGTCAAAATATAAATCCAAGATGGCGGCTGCAACAAATTATCAAATTTTTCGTCATGGGTGTCGTTTTTATGGTTTTCGAGGGTGTTGAAACCGATAGTACTATCAAAATGTAAATCCAAGATGGCGACTGCAAGAAATTATCAACTTTTTCGTCATAGGGGTCGTTTTCATGGTTTTCGAGGGTGTTGAAACCGATGGTACTGTCAAAATATAAATCCAAGATGGCGGCTGCAAGAAATTATCAAATTTTTCGTCATGGGTGTCGTTTTCATGGTTTTCGAGGGTGTTGAAACCGATAGTACTTTCAAAATGTAAATCCAAGATGGCGGCTGCAAGAAATTATCTACTTTTTCGTCATGGGTGTCGTTTTCATGGTTTTCGAGGGTGTTGAAACCGATGGTACTGTCAAAATATAAATCCAAGATGGCGGCTGCAAGAAATTATCAAATTTTCCGTCATGGGTGTCGTTTTCATGGTTTTCGAGGGTGTTGAAACCGATGGTACTGTCAAAATATAAATCCAAGATGGCGGCTGCAAGAAATTATCAAATTTTTCGTCATGGGTGTCATTTTTATGGTTTTCGAGAGTGTTGAAACCGATAGTACTATCAAAATGTAAATCCAAGATGGCGACTGCAAGAAATTATCAAATTTTCCGTCATGGGTGTCGTTTTCATGGTTTTCGAGGGTGTTGAAACCGATAGTACTGTCAAAATGTAAATCCAAGATGGCGGCTGCAAGAAATTATCAACTTTTTCGTCATGGATGTCGTTTTCAAGGTTTTCGAGGGTGTTGAAACCGATGGTACTGTCAAAACATAAATCCAAGATGACGGCTGCATGAAATTATCAAATTTTTCGTCATGGGTGTCGTTTTCATGGTTTTCAAGGGTGTTAAAGCCGATAGTTCTGTCAAAATGTGAATCCAAGGTGGCGGCTGCAAGAAATTATCAACTTTTACGATATGGGTGTCGTTTTCATGTTTTTCGAGAATGTTGAAACCGATAGTACTGTCAAAATATAAATCCAAGATGGCGGCTGCAAAAAATTATTAAATTTTTCGTCATGGGTGTCATTTTCATGGTTTTCGAGGGTGTTGATACTGATAGTACTGTCAAAATATAAATCCAAGATGGCGGCTGCAAAAAAATATTAAATTTTTCGTCATGGGTATCGTTTTCATGGTTTTCGAGGGTGTTGAAACCGATAGTATTGTCAAAATGTAAATCCAAGATGGCAGCTGCAAGAAATTATCAAATTTTTCGTCATGGGTGTCGTTTTCATGGTTTTCGAGGGTGTTGAAACCGATAGTATTGTCAAAATGTAAATCCAAGATGGCGGCTGCAAGAAATTATCAACTTTTTCGTCATGGGTATCGTTTTCGTGGTTTTCGAGGGTGTTGAAACCGATTGTACTGTCAAAATGTAAATCCAAGATGGCGGTTGCAATAAATTATAAATTATCAACTTTTTCGATATGGGTGTCTTTTTCATGGTTTTCGAGGTTGTTGAAGCCGATAGTGCTGTCAAAATGTAAATCTAAGATGGCGGCTGTCAGAAATTATCAACTTTTTCGTCATGAGTGTCGTTTTCATGGTTTTGAAGATGTTGAAATAGTGCTGTCAAAATTTAAATAAAATAGGATAGTATTTTTTAGTTATATTGTATTGGCTAGACGGAACTTCGTTCCATCCGGGTGTCCCTTGACACCTCAGTAGTTTTTTTTTTTTGTATCGGATAGTCACACTAACGTATCATTTGGATTGTCCTTACTTGCTACGTAAGGTATCTGTTTCAATAATTACCATACTTAGATAAGTTTTCATACTGTAAGTATGTTTTTTGTGTGTCATTACAATGGGATTGTATGGTTGTAATTAAAACATTAAAATACGATAAATATATATTTTTCATCCATTCTTATTATATGGAACAATAAATTGTGTCCTGCAAAAAACAAAAAGAATTTCGGGCTAATCTGGTGCTTTCACCTTAGTGCATTGTTTTAATGGTTTAAATCATCTTCATGTACTCGTACAATTGTTTTTGCAAAATTATTCGTTTCTTGAAATTTATATTTACAGAGTTACTGCCTTATACCTTGCATCGGCAGTATTAGCAATTGCAATCTTTCAATTTTCTATGTTCAAGTATGTGAGTGTTGGACATATTACGGGTGCGATAATAATTATTTACTTCGCTGTTAACGGTTACTTTTATCAGTCTACACGAAATGCATATACTCGTACGTTCTGCGGTCATTATTATTAGAACTTGAACCAAGTCGATGTCTTCTTTGTCATGCCTCCGTCAGCTTATCAATGCTTTAACAGTTGAATTAGTTAATGATTTTATCTTTCCTGAGACCCCGAGAGAAAAATCTTTGGAATATTCTGCTTAATGGCGTTGGATAATAGCATATGGGGACACCTGACTTTATGCTGAGCAATTCTTTAAAATGATAATAATAATATTCCACAACTATCACACAACGCCGTCTAGTCCCAAGCTAAGCAGAGCTTGTGGTATGAGTACTAGACAACTGATAAATATACTTATATATTTCTAAATACATACATATTATAGATAAATTACACTTAGACACAGAAGAAATGATTGTGCTCATCACAAAAACATTTGTCTTGGGTGGGAATCGAGCCCACGACCTCCGGCATAGCAGTCAGTGCCACTGACCACTAGACCATCAGGCCACTCGAAAATCGCAGCTCAATGTACTTATAGTGTGTGTGTATGATAACTTTGAAAAACACAGGCCTGACTCTTCTCGTCTAGATCTTCGATACGATTTCCTTTAAATCGTTCGGTTTACTTTACTGGCCAGTTTTTTCTGTACGGTGTAATCGGGTTTTAAAGGGATTTGAAACCCGGATTGAAATTGTAAACTGGGTCGCTTTCAATGAGGACGGTGCAGAGAAGACCATAATGCATTGTAATGACGTTATAAATTATAACTATAATTACATGTTTGTTGACTATTTATAATCGTATCTATGAACTTTTAAGATTAAATGTAGTTTTATTGACTTCATGTGATTGGTCGAGACTTTGACAGTTCTCGACCAATCACTAGCAAGCAAAATGGCGGGAAGTGTTGAGATATTTTTTGAGTGATAAACGCGATACTCTTGGGATTTCATATCGAGACATCTGTGCTGTACTTCTGAGTATTGAACCAGTAGATACGGTTCACGGTAAGTTACAGGACACTGAATAGTGCTTAAATGGCTTAGGCCCGTATTAATAAACGATGCTCAACTCCGTCCTCAAGTGCGATATCATTTGATCCCCGATTATACGATGTCAGAAGCTCAAGATCATTGCTAATTAATAAACACATGAGTACAGAATCTCAGTTACCAAGATCAGCTCCTCAATGCTCTGTACTCAATGCTTACTCAATGTGAACGATTACGTCACATTGACCGAAGTTTATAAATATTTTTTTTTGTCATAGTTTTAGCCTGGGTACTAAGTTCTTTAAGCCATGAAGTTTATAATCAAATTCGTCTCGTTTCGTTACTGATGTGTCGTAAGATTAATTGAAATACTTTTATTTTGTTAAAACTTTGTTTAAAAGCGCTGTATCACATAACGAAGTAGTTTGCTACCCAAGATAGGCTTAAATTGTAAAAAAGTCATGGATGTATTTTCCAACACTTTACAAATGTTTATTTTGCAACTCAGTGGACACAAATAACATAACGCAATGTAGCGTTAGTACTAACCATAGAATTCGAGGCATTCCTTAAATACATTTTTGATAAACGCTATCGCATAGGCCAATAAATATCGTCATCGTACTCTATTTCATCATAATAATTAAATTCACTTAAAATATTTTCAAACTCCATGTTTGGCGCTACCGCTAATCACGACCTCAAGTCCCGGTCGGTCTGCACTCATGATCTGGCAGCTCAAGTACAGAGATCTTTGTAAACTTAAGTTTCGAGTTTCGTTTATTAATCAGACAACACTCGGCTGATGTCGTAAACCTAAGCTGAGCTTGAGCTCGAACTTAAGCTTGAGCTTGAGCTTGTGAATCTCGTTTATTAATACGATCAAGACCTCAAGCTTGGTATCAGGTACGAGATCTTAGGCTGAGGAACGTTTATTAATACGGGCCTTAAATATATTTCGTCACTTGTGTATCAAAGTAAGCTACCAATCAAAGTACCGTAAAAGTGAAGTGAAGTAGACACTTAATAAGTGTATTATATAACACGATATTATTTCTTACAAACATTAGGTAACCAAGCTGGTGAGAGATCTGATGATTGTTATGATAACAATCCAATCCATTCTATCTATACTTTTTTTTTTATGGTGGGAAAAAATCATGCATTGACATCCCCCGCCCTTGGGCGGAGCGGGAGATAGTGTCAGACTCTTACTGACTAAAAGACCCACCCCGTTCCTTCTAGCCTTCATACCGGGGCTCGAGCTCCCTTTCGGATAACCCTGGCCCCAGTAGGCTTCGACCCGGCTGGGTCCCTGCTGTTGCTGACAACTCCTTGAGGCGCGCGGGAACAGTGCGCGCCGTCGACGACTTGGGCTTGGTCCGGACAGTTACCGGACGGCCGGACAGTGAGCTACCCATTGCTCACTGTCCGCAAGCCCGCGCCTACGTTGGCCGGAAATCGGGATCAGAATCCCGGTGGCGGCGGCGGCGATAACGCCGTTGCCTGATGCGTTCGGCCTCCTCCTTTGCGAGCATTACTGCTTCGCAGAAGTCGGCGACCGCCTGCCACTCCTCCCCGATTCTATCTATACTTGATAAGTATAGAAGGTAAATTATACTAAGTCCCTATTCTCATTAAAATTCACAAAGTACTCATAGTTTAAAATGCCTATATCACTTCACAATAATAGACATCACTCGCCCTTCCGTCCAGAGATGTCGTTGTGGTGCTCCCTGGTGATGCCCATCTGCGCCAACGTGCTTGCCGATATTCGATGGTTGATCCTCAACAACAATCCGCCGCCACTTGATTGGATGAGCCACCTTGCAACTGTGGTCGGACCTTCACTTTTTACCCTTAGTTACTCTGATGTTTATCCTACTCTCGAAAGACCATGTCCAAAAACTTAGGGGATTTTTTTTTTTTTTTTTTTATCTGTTATAAACTAGTACTTGACTGCGATCCCGCCTGATGGTAAGTGGATTTTTTGGATTTTAATGGATTTCCAATAGTGAAATGAAAAAATGAAACCACCTTTTTTATGGTGGAAAAAACCGTCCAATGAGAACCCCCGCTCTTGGGCAGAGCGGGAGATAGTGTCAGACTCTTACTGACTAAACGACCCACCCTGTTCCTTCTAGCCTTCATACCGGGGCTCGAGTTCCCTTTCGAGTTCTTTTCGGAACCCTGGCCCCAGTAGGGTTCGACCCGGCTGGGTCCCTACTGTTGCTGACAACTCCTTGAGGCGCGCGGGAACAGTGCGCGCCGTCGACGATTTGGGCTTGGTCAGGACAGTTACCGGACGGCCGGACAGCGAGCTGAAATGATACCACCTGGTATTATTTGACTAAGATGACAATTTTACTATTTTTTGGTCATCTTTTCTTGACCTCCCTCTCCCTCTCCATCCATCCACAGGTAAACTCGTAGCTCTTTTAGTAACATGTGTTTCATCCCCCATATGATATGGTCATATGAAGAGTCATATGACCATACCAACATAAAAGATTCCCTTTCAACCTAACAATCATTGGCGTTACTTTCAAATTTCCTCTAATATACTCACTTTATCCATTCTTGTCACACTACATATCCATCTGAACATTCTTATCTCCGCTACACGCAATCTATTTTCATCCGTCTTTTTCATAATCTAGCATTCTGATCTATACAGGTATCGGTCTTATTACAGAATTATAGATTTTACCCTTCAACTTGAAGAGCATCCGTGGTTCACGAACTGTTTCAGTGACTTGTCGCCATTTCATCCATTCTGAGTTGAGATGTGAGTTTCGGTCTATCTCACTCATCCCCTTGGACAAGCGACTCGAGGTATGAGGAAGCTGAAGCAAATCGGTAAGGTGTTCCGGATAAAATAAGGGCACAAAACTGGTGAGACCGTCGAAATCGCAGAACGAGTGTACATACAATCCTTGGTAACATTTAAAACAATTATTAATTTAAAAAAACTTGACTCACCTCAATATTAAAAACGATGTTGCATTCCTGCGAAAAGAGAGTTGAATAAAATGGAGAAGTAGACATCGCATTATGTTGTGAATGTCTCTTAAATAAAATAGAGAAGTAGACACTGCATTATGTTGTTAATTTCCCTTAAATAAAATAGAGAAGTAGACACCGCATTATGTTGTTAATGTCCCTTAAATAAAATAGAGAAGTAGACACCGCATTATGTTCTTAATGTCCCATAAATAAAATAGAGAAGTAGACACCGCATTGTGTTGTTAATTTCCCTTAAATAAAATAGAGAAGTAGACACCGCATTATGTTGTTAATTTCCCTTAAATAAAATAGAGAAGTAGACACCGCATTATGTTGTTAATGTCCCTTAAATAAAATAGAGAAGTAGACACCGCATTATGTTCTTAATTTCCCATAAATAAAATAGAGAAGTAGACACCGCATTGTGTTGTTAATTTCCCTTAAATAAAATAGAGAAGTAGACACCGCATTATGTTGTTAATGTCCCTTAAATAAAATAGAGAAGTAGACACCGCATTATGTTGTTAATGCCACTTAAATAAAATAGAGAAGTAGACACAGCATTATGTTGTTAATGTCCCTTAAATAAAATAGAGAAGTAGACACCGCATTATGTTGTTAATGTCCTATAAATAAAATAGAGAAGTAGACACCGCATTATGTTGTTAATGTCCCTTAAATAAATTAGAGAAGTAGACACCGCATTATGTTTATTTATTTATTTATTTTACAATTTATGTACACACAGTATAAATAAGAAGATATAACATTATTATAAATTATGTATGAAGGTACTGCTTATTTCATGAAGAAATTTCTTCCAGCAGACCTGCGAAAGGAAAGATCAGAAGAGATGTAGACAATAGTGTGCAGAATTAAGTAAAGAAGAGTTAGTGAAATCTTAAACTAATAAATACTTATATAACTATATATATACCTTATACTAAAAATAAATACATAATATATATATATACAAAAAAACTACTGAGGTGTCAAGGGACACCCGGATGGAACGAAGTTCTGTTCTGGCTTGCTTTCTATAAGAGAGAGAGAGAGAGACAGACAGAGAAACATGCGCACGCCGCACAGCTTACAATAGCTTACTATAGCAAAAAGTATCGTTACAACTTTTCGTGAGAATTTTTTCCATCTAGCCAATACAAGATAACTAAAAAATACTATCCTATTTTATGTACATTTTGACAGCACTATTTCAACATCTTCGAAACCATGAAAACGACACTCATGACGAAAAAGTTGATAATTTCTGACAGCCGCCATCTTAGATTTACATTTTGACAGCACTATCGGCTTCAACAACCTCGAAAACCATGAAAAAGACACCCATATCGAAAAAGTTGATAATTTATTGCAGCCGCCATCTTAGATTTATATTTTGACAGTACAATCGGTTTCATCACCCTCGAAAACCACGAAAACGACACCCATGACGAAAAAGTTGATAATTTCTTGCAGCCGCCATCTTGGATTTACATTTTGACAATACTATCGGTTTCAACACCCTTGAAAACCATGAGAACGACACCCATGACGAAAAATTTGATAATTTCTTGCAGCCGCCATCTTGGATTTATATTTTGACAGTACTATCGGTTTCAACACCCTCGAAAACCATGAAAACGACACCCATGACAAAAAATTTGATAATTTCTTGCAGCCGCCATTTTGGATTTATATTTTGACAGTACAATCGGTTTCATCACCCTCGAAAACCACGAAAACGACACCTATGACGAAAAAGTTGATAATTTCTTGCAGCCGCCATCTTGGATTTACATTTTGACAATACTATCGGTTTCAACACCCTTGAAAACCATGAAAACGACACCCATGACGAAAAATTTAATAATATTTTGCAGCCGCCATCTTGGATTTATATTTTGACAGTACTATCGGTTTCAACACCCTCGAAAACCATGAAAACGACACCCATGACAAAAAATTTGATAATTTCTTGCAGCCGCCATCTTGGATTTATATTTTGACAGTACAATCGGTTTCAACACCCTCGAAAACCATGAAAACGACACCCATGAAGAAAAATTTTTTTTTTTGCAGCCGCCCTCTTGGATTTACATTTTGACAGTACCATCGGTTTCAACACCCTCGAAAATCATGAAAACGACAACCATGACGAAAAATTTGATAATTTCTTGCAGCCGCCATCTTGGATTTATATTTTGACAGTACCATCGGTTTCAACACCCTCGAAAATCATGAAAACGACAACCATGACGAAAAATTTGATAATTTCTTGCAGCCGCCATCTTGGATTTATATTTTGACAGTACCATCGGTTTCAACACCCTCGAAAACCATGAAAACGACACCTATGACGAAAAATTTGATAATTTCTTGCAGCCACCATCTTGGATTTACATTTTGACAGTACCATCGGTTTCAACACCCTCGAAAATCATGAAAACGACAACCATGACGAAAAATTTGATAATTTCTTGCAGCCGCCATCTTGGATTTATATTTTGACAGTACCATCGGTTTCAACACCCTCGAAAACCATGAAAACGACACCCATGACGAAAAATTTGATAATTTCTTGCAGCCGCCATCTTGGATTTATATTTTGACAGTACCATCGGTTTCAACACCCTCGAAAACCATGAAAACGACACCCATGACGAAAAAGTTGATAATTTCTTGCAGCCGCCATCTTGGATTTACATTTTGACAGTACTATCGGTTTCAACACCCTCGAAAACCATGAAAACGACACCCATGACGAAAAATTTTATAATTTCTTGCAGCCGCCATCTTGGATTTATATTTTGACAGTACCATCGGTTTCAACACCCTCGAAAACCATGAAAACGACACCCATGACGAAAAATTTTATAATTTCTTGCAGCCGCCATCTTGGATTTATATTTTGACAGTACCATCGGTTTCAACACCCTCGAAAACCATGAAAACGACACCCATGACGGAAAATTTGATAATTTCTTGCAGCCGCCATCTTGGATTTATATTTTGACAGTAAAAGTGTCGGTACAATTTTTCGTGAGAATTTTTTCCGTCTAGCCCCCTTTCACAACGCGCGATAAGGAACTTCGTTCCAATAAGATTATCACACAAGATGTTGTTAATGTCCCCTAAATAAATATCAAACAACGATGTTAATGTTTACTTCTCCTTCACTACGTGTTCTTAAATCTTGAATAGTACTAATAGGTAGGTACCAGGCCAAGCAATTTAGAACGTGAAATACTATGCCGGAATAGTATGTTTTATCTCTTTAATTCTATTTTGAGAATATAGGCCGCATTACTATACTTGGAATTTGCTTTAATACTTCGACATAGATTTTCGCACTAATATTAACGTGTTTCCTAAGCTGAATGATTTATTAGACGACGACAAGACGAGATTTCTCTAGAAATAAACATAACCTTAGTACTTACCTTTTCCCTCCATGGGTTATCCGAAGGGGAAGCTCGGTCCCGGTACGAAAGGCACGAAGGAACGGGGTGGACTTTTAGTCAGTAAGAGTCTGACACTATCTCCCGCTCCGCCCAAGAGCAGGGGTTTGTCATTGGATGATTTACCCACCATAAAAAAAAAAAAAACCTTAGTACCTTTTTCCTCCATGGGTGATGCGAAAGAGATCCCCGGGGCCCTGGAACAATGGTGAAGAAGGAACAGGAGTGGGTTTTTAGTCAGTAAAAGTCTGACACTATCTCCCACCCAGCCCAAGAGCAGGGATGTCATTAGATGATTTTTCCATCTAAAAAAAAGTATCTTTTTCCTGTTTCCTTCTTCTTGTATATGTATTTATTACATACTAAGTGTGTACATTAAATTATACTTAATATTATAAACCTGAAAGGTATGGTTTGGTTAAATGCGCTACTCACTGTTTCGAATCGAAAAACTTGGATAGCCCATTTTATATAAGACTACTAGCTGTGCCCGCGCGGCTTCGCTCCCGCTCTGCCCTACTTCAGCCTACTATACCCTACTCTACCCTACTATACCCTACTCTACCCTACTCTACACTACTCTACCCTACTCTACCCTACTCTACCCTACTCTACCCTACTCTACCCTACTCTACCCTACTCTACCCTAATCTACCCTACTCTACCCTACTCTACCCTACTCTACCCTACTCTACCCTACTCTACCCTACTCTACCCTACTCTACCCTACTCTACCCTACCCTACTCTACCCTCCTCTACCTTACTCTACTCGACACTACCCTACACTACCCTACTCTATCCTACACTACCCTACTCTACCCTACACTACCCTAATTTTCATTTTTTTTTTCCATAAGAACCTTCTCCTCATAATAACGAACACAACAAAAAAAAAATTAGTGAAATCGGTCCAGGCGTTGTTGAGTTATGCGCTTACCAACACATTTTGCGATTCATTTTTATATTATAGATGTAACATCACGCTATGACTCACGGGAGCGGAGCAATAATCAAAGACGCGAGTGAAACTGTTGGGAACAGCTATGTTAAATAATACTGATCTCTTTTATAACTCGTTGTTAATAGAACTCGTTGTAACTAGATCAATGTCCGTTCTGTACCTAAATAAATGAATGGACTCTGTTTCAAATAAAACATGAACGTATTCTGTTGTCAGCATCCGCAGCTAAAATACCGTTTGTTAAGAATTTTAATGATCGTGAGGAATGTGATAGACAGCTTCCTTTTAAGAAATTCTACACAGAACAGAGATGACGTAAAACAGAGTTAGTACGTCGGTACAAAGATACACTTTGCATAAGAAGCAGTCCTAGACAGCGCAGCTCCGGTGGTGAGCGCTAAGACGCTGCTTTTATTTGTCTATAAACTTATGAGAAATACCACTCACTGATTAATCACGCAATTTCAGAAACTATAACACCTACAAACTTAAAATTTGGTAGGTAGGTTCCTTATAGGATGTAAAACGGATTTTTAGAAACTCCGCCCCTAAAGAGGCAAAACGGAGGTCCAAAGTTTGACTTATAAACCAAATTTCATGCGGGCGAAGCAGCAGGCAGAAGCTAGTTTATTATATTTGGTATATCAACAATTGTTCGCACAAAAAAAAAACATTTTTTTTTAATTAGATTCAGTGCATCATACAGTTTATAGGTAAACACAAAATGTATAAAACATTACATAAGAAAATTAAGCTAACTTATTAAGTAATAAGCGTCTTCAATTAAATTATAATTGAGAAATATGAAAACAGAAAAGTGATAAATATGAAAGTAAAATTGATACATTTTTTACAGTAAAAAGTTTGGTAATAAGACTAAATTAAATTAAAAATTATATGAAATGCATTGGTACATTGATAAATTATAAAAAAGATCGAAATATAATCATTGAATAAAAGTGGTAACCGTAATAAATTAACAAATTGTTAAACATAAAAGAAAAATTACAAAATTTATAACAGTTATACAACTGACACAATTATACAGTTTAACACGATTAGGGGTTGCTTAGTAAACGATTAAGAATGGCTTTCTCTTTAGCAAGAGAGTCAAAGTGGAGATCAATAACATTATTGTAGCCATTTATTGCCTTACATATTATCCCAATTCTTTTTTTCTCGCGTAGCCGTTTTTTTTATTCTCCTCTGTTTTTCGTTTCGTTACAATTGTACAAAAAATTTAAGTTAGCAACTAAGCGGTAAGCTGGCACAAACTTACAATACAAGGTGTCGTTTTGAAGCTGCAAAATATTTCAGTAGGTAATTATGTTAGTGATTCTCGACCCGAATCAATAATAAAATAAGTAGGTAATTTTTTTTTTTTTATAACCGCGCTTTTTTTCACACACACAAACACGGAACAATAAAGGGCGTTTTCACACACACTAACTCGCAACGATAGTTTCATAAATAATGTATCATCCAATCATCATCCCGCACGCCACACCCTAGCCACGCCCCCGCGGCCATCGATCAATCGATTTAGTTTAGTGTAATTAAAAAATTAAATAACAAGTATTACTGATTATTGACCAGGTATCGTTTTTTTATATAATTATTTATGAGTTTTATTACAACCTCCTGAAATATTGTGCAGTTTTAAAACTGCACCTTGTATATGTACATTGTAAGTGTTGTGTTTACCCGTAATTGGCATGTGTATTAGAACCACAGATTTCTGTGTTCTGTGATTTGAACTTCCTGTGATTTGTTTTTATGTATGTGTAGATATGAGCTGTGGGTGAACCTAAATAAATAAATAAATTCCAATTCCAATTTCACCAATTCGCTTGTTGCAGGAATGTGTTTTTAGTTTCGTATAAAAAGTATATAAAGAGGACTGATGGCACTACATAGCTGCATAAAAAAAAAACTTACCAATAACATTAAATATGTAAAAAAGAAGTTAGTTTCAAATAGTATTAGAAGAAATGGATTAAGCTAAAGACAAGCTGTATTTACTCTTGAATTTACTTGAAAACAGAGACTTATTTGGGGCGTGTTTCTTTTAAGGTGGGGGAATTGTTTGACTATATTAGTTAGGTATGTAGTTTATTAATTTGAGTATAGATATTGTATAATCATATTATATATATACGGTTTACTAGTGCTTATGTCTATTTTTGTATTCGTCTTCTCTCTCTCATTTATTGCATCTATCACTATTTTTCTCTGCATCACCCAAAGGTTGACAGGCAGAAAATGCCTAAGGCATTAAGTCCACCTCTGTACTTTTGTGTGCACAAAGCAATAAATAAATAAATCATCCTGTGGTATACACATTAAATGTAGGTCAAGTCAAGCAGGACGTCACGATTAGATGCGATCCGACTGGGCTCTCGACTAGACGTCACTGCTCGGGTTTGCCTACTTACTGACAATTTGGTTGTTTCATTTACTATAAACCTAAATCCCTAACTAGTGATTTTAGTGAACACCACATTGGCGACGAGTAAAAGCGCAGTAAGTAAAGTGATCTTAATTCAAATAATGTACTACTTACGGATATTGGTTAGCAACAAAACTAATTTTTACAGCAGTGTTTAAAAAAAAAAAAAAAAAAAAAATAAGTGACCGATACCTGAGTGAAATTCTGTAAATATTTCATATATCAGCAAGAAAAGTATAATTTTACAGCACAAAGTGCTTTGAAAGAAAAAATAAAAATAAGTGACCGTTTTCTACATTAAATTGAAATTCAGTAAGTGTTAGTTTCATAGAAATGTCCATATTTCGGTCGTTATTTAGCTATGTATGAGCGATCTGCGTCAGTGATTAGCTGAGAGATGCGCAATATAAATCGATGAAATCATTTCGTCATTTAATACGTAAACGGTATCGTATACTATATTGGAATGTGATTAGGGCATACAAAATGTCCCTACATTTCGAAAATAAATAAAAATTCCAAATACAATGTTTGTTGACCAAATTCGTTTGTGGCTACATAATATCGAAATAAAAGTGCCAACGAGAGTTCGTTAAATGATCAGTACCAACGAGTGTTCGTTAAATGATCGAAACAAAATAAAAATATTCGATCAAAATTTCCAGCGATAACACGTTTACTTATAGATGCTAATCTTATCGAAAGATATTATTAGATCCCAAAATGAAATGTGCCAACGTGATTATCATCAAGTACCAGTTTTAACGCCAATTACCACTTCGATACTTCGAAGCAATATGATGCCTGGCTAGGTATCACTGTATAGTTAAAACTAAATAAGTGTCATAAAATCCTTAAGGCTAATTAAATAAAATACATTTTGCACTGGCTTTATCCATCAAACAAAGAATTTGTCACATACGTTATAACGCCCCGATGTGGTTGGTTCTTCAATCTCTATTTCAAGTGGCCGTTTTGCTGAGTAGCATGGCGCGGCACTCCGGCGCAGGTACTTATTAATGGACCCTTGTGCGACTTGCTAGCTAAAGTTTGTTTATTTAAATGTTATAGGAACAGTGCCCATTCTTATCTTAGCTGGCTACAATCAATTCAGGGTTATAAATAAATTAACGATGTGATGTGTACCTATATTATTCTTGCATTTTAGTTGAAAACAAGAATAAGATGAAAAAAAAAACTTATTTGAATTGTGGGTACAATTCTTGATTCTAGTTCAAATATGGTTTGAATTGTAGATTTAGTTCTGGATTAAATTCCCTAAAGAATATGGAAGATTATCACAATGAAAAATCATAGCCCTTTAAAAACAGCAATCCCGCCATTGAGCTAATCCACGATAGCCAGAGTCAAAGTGCAATAAGTACCTGCCATAATGGAGTTGACACTGAATAAAAAACTGTTGCCCATGCGGCAATTAAAATCACAAACGTGATAAAAGTACCTTTCCTGTAAATCTATTGCTAACGTGTTTTCAAATTATATTTCCAGAAACACTGCAAAACAAGGACAAATAAGAAAAAAAGGCACTAACCTCGTGTCAAATAATAACAATGAGTTGTATGCTATCATGCATGTCATGAAAATTGGTAATCACAAAAGTGATTACTTAAAGTTCGAGCAATTAATGAAAATTCAGTTATGCCCGCCTTATAATTAACGCAAATGGCATAAAGAGACTCGTACCAACCTTTTGTCAAATAACAACAATGAATTTGGTTGCTATCAAGCCTGTCATGTAAATTGTGGCAATCTCAAAATGATTATAAGTTCGAGCAATTGATGAAAATTCAGTTAATGCCCTATAATTAATGCAAATGGCATAAATAGGTTTTTTGAGTATTATTTGCAGAATAACGCGAAACGAGAGTCAATAAAAGAGAAAATTCTGCCTCTCGTCAAATGATAACAATAAAGTAAAAATGTTAAAAAACAAAGTACTAAACAAAACATCTAGCACTTATATGGTAGGTAGGTTCACACCTACTTATCTAATTTGCCACGTTGCGTCGATGAAAATTTAACAATTGGAATTGATGGTCACGTGCTATACAATAATAAAGTGCAAGAGTTATTTGAGATACAGATAAAAAAAAAATAGCTCTAAAATATTACTAGCAAAGCCTATGGTCACAAAAATGTTTTAAGAAACCTATTATAAAAATTTAAAAAAGGCTTTGATCTGAATTCAATTGCCAACTTAACAACAAAAGTCCAACGGCTATTTGATTCCTAATAGCATAAAAAAATAATAGCAAAAAGACGAGCTAGACAAACTTTATAGGACCTGGCTTGTAAATAAAACAATATTTCATCTTTTGGGTACCTCTGGTGATCCCGGATGCCTGATGATCAATAATATTATACTAAAATATCAATGCTGATGATGGTATACGTATTTATCTGCAGATACGTGAGACCTAGATAAATATAATAAGTACTAGCGTAGTATTACTTAAAACGCTATGTACATGTTTTAAATCAAAGTTCATGAATAGTTAAGAAGTCAATCAGTAAATGCTATACATTCAACTAAAAATAAAAAAAAAAGTTGAAAAAGATATACTGCCATAGCAAAGGAATTGTTGACTTTACTTACAACATAGTGATATAACATAAAAAAAAAGACTGGAAGAATTAGAAATAAACACTCGCAGCACTTTTAAGTTAATTTGTGATGCGTTGTTAAATAATTTCCAGAAACCCGTAAGTATTTAAACAACTATAAAGTTACAATAAACAAAAATGAAATATTGTATATCAATTGAAACTTCAGTGCCATCAGGTTTCAAACTAGTTAATAATAAGTCAGTCTGACTTTCAAATGGAAATGTTGATGAAATTCAATGTTTTCTGGATCAATTTCATTGAATAATTTAACTACAACTTTCAACCCTAAAAATCAATGGGTTTAAAAAAAAAAATATCCCTTGGCTATAATGACAAGAGATCGTACAATCGTACCCAACTAGAACTAACTATAGTTCTGTTAACTTTGGAGACAGAATCTGACAGATGTAAAAAAATTTACTCTGTCAGACTAAAACAAAGTATAGTTCGTGTATCTAATTGAATTCATGAATTGATTTGAATTCAATACAAATTTGCATTTTGAACAAACAAGAAGCTCTACGGACACTTGGATCAATAAATAATTACTTATATCGATAATGCATACATTTAAAATATCCGTATTAAAAATACAAATACAAATAATGAAAACCAATCATGGCAATTACAAAATGACAAGCCTAATTGCGAGATGACCTGTCCTAACTATGACTCGTGTACTAGCACAATTCAGCTCAACTCTTCTGAAGGAAACCGAGTCATCATCAGCAAAATATGTGAGCATGCATGACATTCTAACTGCCAGAGCACATCCAAGTCAAAGGCCAGCCAGTAATACTAATTGATGTACCTAGTACTCACTTATTTCGAAATCCAACTAACTAATAAAAAAAAAAAAAAGAAACTAATAAAGCTTAGGTCATATACTGATTCCTTAGCACAGAAACAAAAACCTAAGAACTAGAAAAAAAAAAAAAAAAAAAAAGGCACAAACATAAGTTCATTGAATATTAAATTTAGGCTAAAATCGAAACCAAATAACATAATTGCGTCATATTAAGGTAAAAGAAACCAATTGCTGATTCTTATAACTCACAAGTGGAATCGTAAAACTTCTAAATAGAACAAAATACCTAATAGAGTTAAAATGTATTGTATTTCGAAGGCGCAAATCTTAAATTGGCTTACAGATGTTGTTCTGAGTCTGAGAGTCATGTGCATGGAAATTTACATTTCTGTAAACACACAATACAAGAGTAACTCATAATGTGGAGCAAAGAAAAAAAAAGAACATCTGATAACGGTAGTCAATATGTAATCAAGGTTATACAGTATTAAACGAGAAATAATAGCGTTTTAATAAGTACCTACTGAATTCCGAATCCGGAATTAAAAAACAGTCAAAGCAAAAATAGATGGACATCAGACCTTAAGAAATATCCAAGTCGAGATATTAAAGAAGCCTACAAGAAAATTAATCGATTTATGTTACCTTTGTACCATACTTCCAAAATAAGCAGTTAGGCACAAATAATAATAATAATCAAAACATAAAAATAAAACAACGATACGCCTCACCTCTTCGGAACTGGACAAAAGAACATGAGGAACATCAGACTAATAGAGACCACCATAAGACCACCGAGTATGAAGCATCACCTTCAATTTAAATCAATTTAAAGCATATAGAAAGTAGGAAGCATTGGATACGCTTCTTCAAAAATTAAATAATAATACTACATTATTAAAGGCTTATTTGTAAGCCTAATACAAATGCTAAATGTACTCAAATCTGTGTGGTTCTTTATTCAAAAGATCATCTCAGACACTACAAAACTGTGTAGATACACAGTTCTAATGATTAGATCATTACATTACAGTGGATTTTGAAAGAGACTTTGACCTCTGAGTTTGTTTCTGTGTTTTTTCTCAGAGCAGTCAGCTAGGAAACACAGGCCTCATCTAGAAAAAAAAAAACAAAAAAAAAATCGAGTAAAAGTAAAAAAAATAAATGCAAAATAAATATCTTCATTTTGAAATTTTTCAATTTGGGTCTATAAAAAAAAAATTGAATATTGTTGTTTTGGAACTTCTCAAATTGTGTTTAACTACAAAACATAGTAAAATGTGTTAAACGCAATTCATTTCAAAATCTAAATATTATAATTGCACTTAAAATCTAAATAATTTTATAAAAAGGAAGACATGTGGGATACACATTAAAAATCCTAAATATATAAATGTACTTCAAAAAAACAAACTAGCGATTTTCGTAAATTATAATCTAAGTGTGATAAATATTGTAATATAATTATTGTACTTCAAAAACCAAACTAGCGATTTTTGTAAATTATAATCTAAGTGCTAAATATTGTAACTATGCTTGAAATGTAAATCATTTTATAAAAAGGAAGAGATGTGGTATACACATTAAATGTAGGTCAAGTCAAGCAGGACGTCACGATTAGATGCGATCCGACTGGGCTCTCGACTAGACGTCACTGCTCGGGTTTGCCTACTTACTGACAATTTGGTTGTTTCATTTACTATAAACCTAAATCCCTAACTAGTGATTTTAGTGAACACCACACATCCAATGACTTCTTTTTTATGGTGGAGCAAGAGGGCGTGTCTGACTTTTAATGACTAAAATCATACCTATGTTCCTTCTTTGCCTTGCATTCCAGGACCTCGGGTTTCCCTTTTAGAAGCCAACCTATGGCTTCAATAGGCTTCGTCCCTGCTGGGCCCCTACTACTGCTCCTATTATTACTGTTTTGCTGATATATTTTTAAGGTGCGCGTGGAATACTACGTGTCGTCGACGACTCGGGTTCGGTTCGGATGGTTACCGGACAGCTCGATGGTGAACCACCCGTTGCTCGTCGTCCATAAGCCCATGCGATGCCTACGGTGGCCGGAAATCGGGGTAGGGATGCTGGCAGATGGGGCGTGAGAAAGTCCGTTCTCCCACGTGTAAGGCTGCCACCTTCACTAGCTATTACTGCTTTGCAGAAGGAGGTGACCGCCTACCATCCTCGCTCCGGACCATGGCCTGTATCCATCATTAACTAAAAGTGGCATTTTAACGCTTGTGAGCCCTTGTCAACTCTAAACGTAGTTACTAATAAATAGTGTAGTCCTGAATAGTGAATCCATTATGTCACAAAATGTTTTATGACATCTTCAGTTAAGCTTTTTGTAAGGTTTGAAATATATAGTCGGTATACGGGGTATAGAAAATGTTGGTTTTACTTAAGAGCCGGTTGTAGTCATTGAGTATTTTGTAATAACTCCGCCCGGGTCTATGTTGATTTCGCGGCCCTGTAACAGCAGTTTTTAATTTTTATGTAAAAAAAAACTTTAACTATTCAATATTTTTGTTTTAGCGAGGCCCTTTTAAAAAACTCAGCTTTATTATTTTTTGTAACTTTCAAATATTTTTGTGACATAATCTCGTAGACATACATGTTTGAAATCATAAGTTAGAGTCAGATTCGTGTTTGTTTTTGTATGGATTCAACTAATTTATATCATGTTTTGATTTTTGCCCGGTGGTTACCCGTATATTCCATTTTAGTATAATAATTTTTCATGGTTCTCTCTTTTATATTTGTGGATTTCCAGAGGTTTAAAAAAATAAAAAATTAGTAGAACCTGGCCTTAAATAAACTAATACCTGTGATAGTCGTAGAAATCACTATATGCCTATAATCATCAGGTTATTTAAAGTCAAAGACATTGTGTGCAATAAGATATTAAGCAAGTGCTATAAGACATTCCAGACTTTCTGCTTCCAGGAACACTATTACTTTAGACACTAACCAGGCACTATCTACATATTAGTACAATTTTATAATGGGTCCTTATAAATAAGAAATTACGAAAACTACGCGGGCTAGCTAGCTAAATTTATACCTAGATAATTACTCTAGGTTTCGTTATCAGCAACTTGAGGCTTTAATGTATCAGTTAGTTCACACACGTGCCTATATACATTATATAAGGCTTAATGTGTAGCAATTAACTGAAACACACTTTCTAAACCTTTAAAGTATATAAAATCAGAGCAACTGCCGTGGGACTATATATGTTTCGTAATGAAATATTTACTACAAGCAATAGCACCAATGTAATGTCGGTCAAGATGTGGAACATATGCAGGACGGCATTCAGCGATATCCATCGCGTATTTCTATGTAGCATACATAGAAATACGCGATGCATGATACAGCGTTCTCTATTACTTATTGTCCATAATATCAACAACTCCGGGTAGACCTAAGTCATGGAAGGGATTTCATCGCTTTGCACACGCAAGGCCATTGAAGATCAACCACTTGACACACTAGAAGCAAGCTATGGAAAGTCCGAACCGACCACCAAACGGCTTCTTAAAACGCCAATAGTGACCTACTCTGAAAGCACTCGATCAGTTTCGCTCCCGGTTAAGCCGCTGCAAACTCAATTTGGCAATATGAGATTTTTAAGACAGGTCTGATATAAATGCTGTCTCTGCCCAGAGTATGACTCTAATGTTGAAGTACCCCAAGTGCTCATAAACCTGCACCCAAATTATAAAGGCCGTTAATGCACTTCGCGTGTAGACGCGATTGTTGTACTGGATAACAATGCATTCAGGATGCTGTTAGTGCTGTTACGCTTCTGTAGTGCCTCAAGAATGTTCGCGGATGCTCAAACTGACAGCTTCATTGCGGTCTGGTGCAAGTTAGCTGTATCCTTGTCGCGCAGGATACCAACGGCCACCTGAGTGTCATTGCCATTAAATTGGATTGTCGTATTGTCTTTCAAGCCAACTACATGCTCCGGTGAATCATCCGATAGACGGTGATAGCCGATAGACGTCCACTGTTAGACATAAGCCTTTCCCAGGACATAGGCTCCGGTGAATACTGTCTAATAACTCTAAATACTGCCTTTTCTGCACCCGCCAAGTGGTCATATTCCAAATTTATTTATTTACATTATACGTACGTGTTTGGTGTCACAGATATAGTACGAGTATACAATAATAAACAACTCAATCAGTCCAGTAGATTTGAAACAAATTGCAGTGAAAAATGGACAGATAAGGATCCCGTTTTTTATTCGGGCGTTCGGAACCCCAAAATGATCATGTATCAAAAAAGATAAACATCAGCTTTAAAACAAGAAGAAATCGTAAAATCTGAAATTGTTTCACCTACCCTATCTATTTTGCTTCAGATAGACTCTCTAAAAAAGTGGTCGAAATAGGAGCGAGTACTAATAAGTTTTTCATGGAGCAAGTGCAAAATTAAATGTACTTATGTATAACTGCTACGTTTTAGCACTGCATGGCTATTAGCGGTAATTACCCTTTTAATCTTTTCGTTGGAACCCAAACAATACTTTGAATCACTTTTCATTTGCTAGAAAAGTTAAGGATCTCGATAGATAGTATAATTCAAGACAGCTTTATTTTATTATATATAAAAAAAATTTGGTACTTACTCCAGTAAAGGTAAGTGGGTCAATGACCGCTATTGTTTGTATGTTTGTGTCAGCGCCGTCAAAACAATCAAATGGTATCAGGTTTAGCTACGAATGTGTCCCCTGTGGTGCATCTAAGTCAGGTGCATAGAGTGGGGTTCTATATTTATAAGACGCCTGCGCCTGCGCAGATTGCCGGGAGTGTGTTGTGTCGTTGTGCACCTAAGATACGAATATGCGGGTGAGTTGCGTCATTTACGTCATTTAAAGGACCTTATTTTTTTTTGTAAAAAGTTTTAGATACATTTTTGAACGGTGTATGTTTCACTTAGTTACTTATTATGTTATTTATTTTTAGAAACAAAATAGTTTTTCAAAACCTTTCAATCCAGTTTTTAAAACGTATCTTATATCTAATTTATATCAACACTGTACCAACATTCAGTTTCCAATAATTCAACATAACGTCCGCCCCAGCTTTTGCACGGATGTTATAAAGAGATACAGGATGCATAATAATATACTCCTAAACCTTTCTCACGAATCACTTTGCATATAGGAGAAAACGGCACGTAAATTCGTTCAGTAATTTTTTAGTTTATCACGTTCATACTGACAGATAGACGCGGTGTGGGACTATGTTTTATAATAAGTAATCTGTCAAGTAAGAATGCTAACTCTGAAAAAATATATCTGGACTATTTCCCACTTAATTATCTGAGATAAACCTTATATTTTTTATGTCAAAAGCCATTAGATGAATGAATTTTCCTAGTCGGATAAGTACTTCTGCCTACTAACAAAAAGTACTTTGAAGATTAATGTTTGATATAAATATTTTCCTTGTTAAATAGGTATTAAATTATTGTAAATTTTATTTTATATAATTCCTTTTATTATTCTGAATGTGAGGACTATATTAATTGACTAACTACTATTTAACTCTATTATTATTGGACTATATTTCTCTGCGTCACCCAAAGGTTGACTGGCAGAAAATGCCTAAGGCATTAAGTCCGCCTCTGTACTCTTTTTGTGCATAAAGAATTTAGTAAATAAATAAATTGTTTTGTTTTGTTTACAGTAATTTTAACATGAGTCTGACAATTTAAGTATTTTCTGTGATCTAATCTTGGTACTGTTCATCAAGTCGTTGAGCTCCTTATTAGTCCTGACTTGAGCTTTGCGAATACTAACAAATGCTTCGACAGGACAGGTCCACTCAAATCTGTTCGGTTCTTTCCTCAAAAGCGCATCTCAGACACTATAATCAGCATTGTTCTCATGTGATCTGACCATTACATGTTTACTGTATGGACTTTAAAAGAGCCTTTGACCTCTGAGTTCGTTTCGATGTTTCTTCTCAGAGTAGCCAGATAGGAAACATTGGCCTTATCTGATTTAAAGTGACAAAAAATTTAAGTGTAAATTTTTTTTAAACCTATTTTCAAAATGAATATCATTTATTTTTATAATGTTACTTAAGATTTGCAAGTTGCAAATATTATAAATGAAGCTTAGCTGGTTTAATGCTATCCTTATGGAAAGCTTTTATGATGCAATAAGTACCTTCGCATCTCTCCTCTAAAGTAAACGCGGAAACAGCCGGAGATATAAATCATGTCCGTGGGCTACGAACAGGTTGCTATCTGGCATTAAACCTCTTTTGAAATCATTATATCAATTTTAAATCTAGCAACTTTTTACTTTTTACTGACCATGTATGGAATTATTGAGTACCAACTGTATACTTGGTCAGTTGACTTTGGCTAATTATAAAATGAGGTGATTTGCTTCCTGTATTAGATTTAATTCCCTCTAATTTTATAATTTGCCAGAGGGTTTAAAAAAGCCAGGTCTGCTTTTGTAAAATCATTGTTAGCTTGAAGTTGCTTGAAGGACTTTCATCAATAAAGGCTTATTTTAAGGATACATCTGATTTTGGGTGAGAATTCTTAGCATTTATTTATAAAAAATCCTTTGATAATAAAATTACTATTTAGTACGTACACTATTATCATTTATAGGAAAGATAGGTGAACATTAGGTCCATAGGGTGCCTACATAAAGCAATTTCTCTTGATATTTTTCATTTTCGGTTTAATTACGCACTTTGTCATTTGCAGATGTTTTTGGTATTAGCTTGCGTGAGCGTGGCGGTGGCAGTGGCCGTGCCGGTAGAATATGGCGGGTACTTCGCGCATGCGCCCGTGGCGGTCCAAGCTCCTGTGGTCCATGCTGCCCCGGTGATCCATGCTGCCCCCGTAGTTCATGCTGCCCCGGTCGTACATGCTGTGCAGGCTGAGACGATTGTAAGTGTTTTAATACAAGTGGCGAAAAATACAGTACTAACATTTTAATGCGTCTGCTCTGATCTACATTAGTGCATAAAACAGAAAACTAAATACACTGCTCGTGAAATACACTGCATTAAGAGCCTGAAAATAGAGCGACAGAAATCAGTTTACGAGCAAGTTTGTTGCAAAGTTAACACAATAACAAAAATAAAACAAAGGTTACGGAGAAGAATAGGAAAACATATTTGTATTTTCTATTTATAATACTTTTTTTCTATGTAACAATATAATACTTACCTTCTATATAAATAACTAGCTAGTAAAAGGTGTAGTTACACTCTACTAATGCTAAAGTGTCTCAAACTTTGTATTATAATTTCAAAGTCCCACAACTAGTTTATTCAATGCTTAAGATTTTATGCTACAAATTAAATTAGTCATGAACCATTGACCTTCTTCTACTAAGAAATTTTAGCATTGGTAGAGCGCAACTGCACTTATGACCCCTTACTGTACATCAGTGTTTACATACCTACATAGTTTTGATGGCTGATAGGGTTGGAGGCCTTATATCCTTTACGTGTATCATTGCAATGCGATTCTATCTTTAAATGTCGGTGCGTATGCGCATGCGTTTACGCTAAATAACATGTATGAGTCACCAACTCGCTACCTAGAAAATTCACCATTCCATAAATTCGTGTACTAGCTTGACGTGTTTAGGAAGTTGCAAAATTATGAAATCAGCCTTTTTCCCACTATGTATGTTGAGGTCGGCTTCCAGTTAAATCGGATGTGCTAGTATTTTATGTGGATTGACTACCTATTTGACTTCCAAAACCTGGTATAGTTATCGGCACGAATGTTGAGCGCTGGCTTCAAGTTGCGCAGAAGTCAAATAGTCGGTCTCTTTAATGGTGCGACGTGAGACGCGGGGGCGGGGAATGTCAGGGATTGGCTCGCCGCGCCATCGTATCATAGACGTCACTCGTGATTCGTTCCCTGCGCTTGCTGCATGCGCAAAGCGATCCCCACTCTGACGCCGAGCGCTCAATATTCGTGCCGATAACTATAATTGAATCAAAGTCCAAGCATTTATTTCAAATAGACCATTTGCAGGCACTTTTGAATAGTCAAATGTCGGTCAGTCCAAGAAAAGTGAAGCTAAATTGAGTAACACGATATATCCGACAGTACCCAATCTTATAGTCCATTCTGAATGTTCAAAAATTTAAATGGTTAGAACAAAGGAATCAGAGGCTTTGCCGACTCGAAGCGATCGACGAAAGAGATTCGAAGCGAAACTCTCGTAACTTGGCTAGGTCTGCTGATCTTCACACTACCTGTAACAGCTAATGAAGTTATACAAATGACATGCAAGATTACATCTGAACCTCGGAAGCACGTTATACAGTTGGTCTTATTAGGCCAGAATTTTGGAAAGAGTAACCGTTTCCTTACAATGCAAAGGGCAACTAAAGTTCACAGGTGGGTTTTATACAGTTTTAAAAGTTTGACACACAACAGCGTGTAAAACAGAATGAGTTTTCAAAAGTTTGACACACAACAGCGTGTAAAACAGAATGAGTTTTCATAAATTTGACACACAACAGCGTGTAAAACAGAATGAGTTTTCAAAAGTTTGAAACACAACAGCGTGTAAAACAGAATGAGTTTTCATAAATTTGACACACAACAGCGTGTAAAACAGAATGAGTTTTCAAAAGTTTGAAACACAACAGCGTGTAAAACAGAATGAGTTTTCATAAATTTGACACACAACAGCGTGTAAAACAGAATGAGTTTTCAAAAGTTTGAAACACAACAGCGTGTAAAACAGAATGAGTTTTACCAACCACACGCACGGTGTTTGGTGTATAAACTGGCCTGTTCAGGCAAAACTGTGGTGAAGCTTGTGCGTGTGGTAGGCCCATTATGTTAGGTATTTAAAATAACTAGTAAGGTTAATTCGACATAATTTATTTAACAATAATGGCAATTAGGATACCTAGTACCTAGTACCAACAAGTAATATGTAACCAAGCATTATATGTAACACATAATATGATCTAAAAGAGTGTCCATGGAGTTTCTTGCACGTTCTTCTCCATAGAGATTTACGCTTTGGAACGTGCAATTTAGCTTCACTTTTCTTGGACTGACCGACATTTGACTATTCAAAATTCCTGCAAATGGTCTTTTTGAAATAAATGCTTTGACTTTGACTACATAAGAAGTAAAGCCGTTTGCACCTCCTTAATTTTTATATTTTTTTTTACATTTTAATGCTTATTTTGCAGTCATATCCAAAATACGCGTTCAACTACGGAGTGAAGGACCCGCACACTGGCGACATTAAGTCGCAACAGGAGGAGCGTGACGGCGACGTCGTTAAAGGTAAGTCTCCAAAACCCTTTAACCTTTTGTTCATGATTGCTCTTTGAACCCCACACACTTTCTATCTCAATCCAATGGAAAAACCTCATGCATTGCTTTATATGTATGAAGAATTCATGTGGTCGATAACGTAATTAAAGCCATAAAAGACATTGCTATTGATTGTGTTTTTATGTAATAATCCCAAGGGTTCCCTTGGGAACTATTAAGATAAAAAGTGTTTTATATGCTCTCCCAGAACATAGTCTATACTTGTGCTAAATTGAATCCAAATCCGGTCAGCCGTTCAAGCGTGAAGATGAAACAAACATACACATAATGTATATACAGTCATAAACTTTAGCCTTTACAATATTAGTATGATACCAAACTTAGACGACTATTTATCAACTAGCTTTTGCCCGCGGCTTCGCTCGCGTGGCATTAGGTACTTAAGGAATCGGGATAAAAGGTAACCTATCTTCTTTTCCATGCCAAAGGCTATATGCATGCCAAATTTCATCCAAATCCGTTCAGCCGTTTTTGCGTGATTAAATAACAAACATCCAAACATCCACACTTTCACATTTATAATATTAGTTAGGATTATTGTTTATTTTTTGACACATAAAGTTTTTAAGTTTTTAATTAAAACCCATTAAATTCGTTTCGTTCAGGTCAACACAAACGTAGCGAGTACTTTGCACCTGACCTTTATGGAGAACTTCACTACTAAGGTCAGAGTATATCCTTGTAGGGTGTCCCCATTCGGCGATTCCACTCACATCTGCCTTATAACCTAAATTATTGTTAGCCTCCTTTCATTTATCCTTTCAACTTGAAACCAAACCATCTGAGCGTGCTCATTTTAATTTACGAGTATGTCAAATTTTCTAAACAAAAACGTCGTTTTATGACACGTTTCTTCAATCTTTTACTTAAGTAACACCACACTTGTGTGAGTGACTGGCCTGTTGGTCTAGTGGTTAGTGGCTCTGACTGCTATGCCGGAGGTCGTGGGTTCGATTCCCACCCAGGACAAATGCTTATGTGATGAGCATGATCATTTGTTCTGTGTCTGGGTGTAATTTATCTATATTATGTATGTATTTAGAAATATATAAGTATGTTTATCAGTTATCTAGTACCCATAACACAAGCTCTGCTTAGCTTGGGACTCGACGGCGTTGTGTGATAGTTGTGGAATATTATTATTATTACTTACCCCATCATCATTTCAGCCAAAAGCTGTCCACAGTTGGACATCGGCTTCCCCTGTGCGTCTAGCATCCATCGGACTCCCGCGACCCTCTCCAGATCATGTAGGAGGCCTGACAATGCAGCATCTTGGTCACGGGGTCGCCACTATAGAACCTTTCGGAAATACGTATATGCTGCCCACTGCCACTTAAGTTTAGCGATTCATCGGACTATGTCAATCACTTTGCTACATTTACCTACCTCACAAGAAATGAATTTTCATCATATTATCTTCAGCCACACCCAACATTCAATTTGATACACACGCTCTGGCTCATGTCACAATTCTAAATATAACAAGTCGCACCTTATGGACATTAATTGTTTGGTCACAAACGTATGTAGGGCAACCATTCACTTTATTTCCCCGTCTGTTTTAACTTTAAATCTCTTAGAAACAGGCTCACAAGTATACACAAAACTCATTTGTGTTTTCATTTGTGTGTGTGTGTGCGTTTCAGTACGTGCTCCATATTCTTTTCTTATTTTTGATGTTCTGTTTGTTTTTGGTGTTCATCGACACATCGGCTTGATGTGAATAAGGCAGAACAAGTTCATGTTTGGAACTGGTAAACATTTCTTTGACTTGTTCATCTTTATATACAATACATTTCTTTCATAAAATACTTCATTCTTCGCAGTCATATCTTTTAATAAAATTGTTCTCCTGACGATGCAAGAAGAACTTGATCATTTGCTTAGTGAAGGTATTTAGGACTGGCGACTCATTCAGGGTTGAACAAATCGATGTTACTAGAGCTTAAAATTGAAGGCCAAAGATTACCGAACAATTTCGATTTGGATGGCCATATCGCCCGATAATATGGTAACAACCTACTGAAAATAATTGTTAGAAATTTTAGAATTAGAATTCTATTGGCATTTCGACGGCATACCACCTAGAAGGAGTTCCGTGTGCTGGTCTATTCAAATCCAAACCTCCTTGAACCTAAAAGTATCAGAAGTCGCCAATTGAGAAACGTTATCAAGGAGAAAGTTTTGAAACTATGCATGCATGTGTCATGCCATTAGGAAAGTGACTTAAGGACGACGTATTTATCCTCAACCTACAGTCACTCTCTTTTGAATCCGTCAGACTATTCATTTCTAAATAAGTTGAATAGCTACAGTGACGCTACGCAGCCTTGTTTAACACTCCTTAGGTTCTAGACAACATTACTGCGGCTGCGGGAATGTTCAAAAGAGCTTACAGTGGTACTTGAATGCAAAGCGCAACTGCATTCAGTTGCCTTTTGTGTACAGAAAAAGTTTAACAAGCCTTGAGAATTGATTTCCAATCAAAGAGAGCAGTGATGGCCGAGTGCTAATGGCCCTGACTTACCAGTTGTAGGTTGCGGGTTCAAACCCAGCCAGGCGCATTACTTTGTGTAATTTATTTCATCATCACTAATCTCAAGACGGTGAAGGAAACATCTTGAGGAAACCGGCATGTCTTAGAACCAAAAATTCGGAGACATGTTACATTCACCAACCTGCACTGAGTCGCATGATGGATTACGTCTCATACCCTCTCCTAGAAAGGAGACCTGCTTCTGGTTTCCAGCAGTGGGAACATAAGGCTGACTATGCTTATGCTATTGTATTCCAACCTTAAAAATATCCAATCTCTTTAAATATCACAGCATATGCTGAGTTAGGCGCCTTTTTGACCTTACACAGATTTTAAAGTTATCTAAAATCCGTTATCATTATCCGTTATCTGGTGTTAAGTTTTTTAATGTATCCTAATTCTGTTTTTTTTTTCAGAAACTCATTACGATAGCAGTGGAAGAATACCTCTTTAGGGTACTTTATGAATAACATTAATATTTTGTCTTCTTTTTCAGGAAGCTACTCGCTAGTGGAGCCAGACGGTTCCACCCGAACGGTGGCTTACTCCGCGGATGACCACAACGGTTTCAACGCGGTCGTTCACAAGTCCGGACACGCCGTCCATCCGGTACGACTAGTTTTGCAAGATACTATTAAAATTATTAGCGAAAGGGAATGAAGTAGTAATCTGTGATAGGTGGAAATTGATCAGTAAAATTCTTCAGAAGGACTTCTGCTTCCAGATGACGGTTACTTTCGATTTGGCTTCATACCAATATCATCATCATCTTTCTGCCCTTGTCCCGTGTTATTTGGGATCAACGTGATATGTTTTTGCTTCCATTCTGTCCAGTCAACAATCACTAAGTCCCTTTTCTTTGAAATCACTTTTCACACAATTCATCCATTTTATCTTTGACCTCCCTCTCCCTCTCCATATTGAGTGCTCTCTGCAACTTCAGCAATGCAACTTTTGTAGCGACATTAATAAGTTGAGATTGAGACATTTATGACACAGAACCTGACCGGGTCATCGGTCCACAAATTTTATATCATTCTCCTATTTATAGTTGTTAGTTAGCCCATTTATGTCCCAATGCTGGGCGAAGGCTTCCCTCTCCCTTTTCCACACACGTGTCTCTTCGGCCATTGCGGGCCTATTTATAGAAGTACGATTTTTCACTGATAATAATTTCTAGTCGTGGGCCAACGTTACACAAACCCGATTTCTCTGCGATTGCGAGCCGGCGGGCGGCTCTTGCGCAAACAGTAATGGCGCGTGCGCTTATAAGGAAACGCCGCGACTTGTGGATCTTGGTCAAACTGCTCCGAATTTCCTAGATAACAGCCATTGGGTGACTGGGCGTTCCAAGAAAAATACTCGATAAATATTTTAATGTTTTGCTCATTGATAAAACTGACTTTAGGAGTTAAGTGTATGGAATGCTTGATTACCATTACTCTTTATGGTTATTTAAAAGTTAGTCTAGTTTTTATCTATTTGCCACTCTGATTCAGTGCCTCGTTTGATGTCTTGTTGGCTATTTGTTTGGCTACGCCCTTTTGCGGGATATGTGGTGCAAGTTCTAAATTATCTGGTTGGATAGAAATGTTTATTTTTTTTTCATTTTTTAGCAAGCTTATCTACTCTATGTGAAAAGAATTCTTAAGTTGCACATGGGATATCTTGAGCAGAGTTTGTTTATGAAATACATTTTAGAAACTTTGTTTAGGATGCAATGGGGCCATGAAATATTAAATAAATAATATATTGTAGGTATTAGAGTCAATATTATTAAGTGGTCAAAACTCTTATAAAGTTGAAACGCGTTTGTTATATTATTTTAAATAATACAAAATGATTTAATAATTTATTATAAAAGTACTTAGAATCACTACAAAAAAGTGTTTAAAATTATCATAAAAAAGCTAACAGGTTTTTGTGTATGTTTGTAATTTTAAAGTAAGTTTAAACTGGACTGAAGTACCAACTTCTGACCAAGTTTTTAATGTTTATTGTGACATAGGTATATGTAGGTATACCTCCTTCAAATTTAAATAAAAATATCATATTCATATACAGCCTGCCAGCTGCCGACATTGGCTATTACAATAAAGCTCTGATAGAAACTGAATAATGAATAGAAAAGTTGAATAGAGTATTGAAAGTAGAAGTAATCAATTACCAGCGAAATGCCATGGTTGAGTAGCCACAACCTTGAACCAGCGACACCACTCACGCAGAGAAATTAACTGGTCCACTGCAGCTTTGGTATTTACCGTTTCTAAACAGACACACGACTTTTTTTTTTGTTTGCCAAATATTAATGAAATCTTGTGAAACTAATGAGACGACTGGATAAATAGTTTAGGTATACCATAACCGTAACTCAGAGTCTTATTTTGCCTACATTTCTCCATTAAATAAGCTTCATCCGAATCCTTTTAGGTATTCAATTCCTGACACACCTCATACCAGCTCTTGCAGTAGGCATCTAGGTTGCCTTACCACTTCATCAGGCGCACATTATGTATGAGATTATTGGCCAGCAATCAATGTGCACCCCCAGGAAGTCTTTTTGCGTATGTCTAATTTTCTTGCACAATGAAAGAAAGAAAGAAAGAAAACATGTTTATTTGGCACACAATGAACAAAACAAGTATTGAAACATTAATAAAATATAAAACTTAAAACAAAAAAAAAAAAAACAAACAGCAACATTGTGTCTCACGGTAGTGCCAAATAGGTTAGGTTAGGTTAGGTTATAGGTAGGTGCACAATATATAATAATAATAATAATAATAATATTCCACAACTATCACACAACGCCGTCTAGTCCCAAGCTAAGCAGAGCATGTGTTATGGGTACTAGACAACTGATAAACATACTTATATATTTCTAAATACATACATATTATAGATAAATTACAATGATTATTATAAGCTCCAATTTTAGGATCTGATTGCGATGGCAAAAGCCTCCTTCCAGCGTCCACTTCTCAGAAAGTATTTTATCCATGATGAGCCGCTGTCTATATCTCCCGCTCTGCAGTGACTTTTGTTTTGATAATTTCATTCTTCTTTTCCAGCAACAAGTGGCAGTAGCACATGCAGCCCCGGTCCACTACGCGGCAGCACCCATCGCAGTGGCTTCTTACGGCCACGGCTACGGGCTACACTAACCACTTGATTTAGCCTCAGAGCACGGAATGGCCTCGTTGGCAGCGAGTGGGGACGCCATTACTAGTAACACTCGTGGCTGGGTAGAGTCTTGGCTACAGCTTTAGTCAGAATGACGGTTTTCTGAAATACGTGGACAACTGTGGTAGAACTGAGATTTCAGGTCCTGGCCCCTGTCAAATCGTTTATGATTTCCGACACTTATACCTATTAAATTGACATCGACCTCCTGTTTACGCCATAAGTTGCATTTTCAAGACTTCCCACCTAAGTGGAACTAATTGGTGATATTAATTTTCCTGAAAACCGTCATTTAGACGTATCATGAGTAAACGTCGACATATATAATGCTTGGATAGAATAAAAAGTTTGATAATGCCATCGAGGTGTCTTGCTCTGTGTAATTTACCACTTAATATTAACGACTCAAGTACTCTGTAGATGTTATCTTGTATATTGTACATTAATGTTAAGGGTGAGTCTTGTTATGTGTACAGGGTTTATGTGAAGCGTTTTGATGGTTTAGAATTCCGAAAAAAAAGATGGGTTCCGAGACATAGTGCTAATGGTGCCTATAATGTGATTTCTGTTGATTAAAGACTGGAATTAAGGAGCACCATGGCTTGTTTTAGACCACATTCGGAAGCTAACGTCAAACGCAATAAATATGGTTATGGTTATGAAAATTATAAATATTTGTGTGGAAGGATATTTGAATAGTTAGAGTTTGTGGATATTTATTCACATAATGTGAATAACTTGCCATTGTATATGAAGCATCTGAAGTACAATTATTATATCGATATTTATATATTTAAATGCTTGTATAATAGTGTTTAGAGATCACGTATGATTTAATTTTAAATAAATAAATAAGTCTTTTGTACCATTCAAATTATTTTATTTGTATAGGTTTTTACTCGTATTAGAAGTAGATCGTGTTTCTAAAACTATTCAGTTTCATTTGCCATGATCTCAATATTGACATTGTATTTTGTTTTTACTAAAAAGCCTGTCAATTGTGTTCTCAAACTATTTAAATGTGTAATTTTGTAACTATTAAATAAAATCACTGTAAAAAAACGTTTTTTTTTTATAATGAATAACTATTTTCATAATAGGTTTCCCCTAAATAAGAGGAATAAATTACAGACAGACACAAAAGCAGGGCTTTGAAATTGTTCCAATGTTCTGGAACGTAAAGGGCATCTGAACAGTAAAGGTCTGACACTTCTTCTCACTCTATCCAGAACAGAAGAAGGTATTTGATGATTTTACACAAAAAAACAAAATCTAGAATACATTGTGATATCGCTTCTTAGGTGAAGCCTCACTTTTGCTGTTTCCGATTCTTCTCTGTAATAATGAATCTTGTTAACTAAAATACGCAATATCATAAAGTTTAAACGTTTTTTCACAATACAATCACTACGCTGACTCACTGACTAATATTGGTCATCAACTGCTACGTAGATATTAAATTGGTTGATATTAATCATAAAGGTACTAGTACTAACGAAGTTCAAAAATGGTTTTAATTACCACACGCGCTGTGTTATGAACCGAAATAATTAAGAACATGAGAAATATATATATATATATATATATATGTATATAAAACAGTACAATAGGCACATAGCAAAGTAGTTTTGATTTCGGACGATGTAGAAGAGGCCCAGAATTACAGAACTTCAGTCACTGAATTGAAGCATATAAGCAATATATTTTTATTATAGATTCTTGAACAACATTATCAACATTTGATTTTTTGTGCTATTTACTTTTGTATTACTTTTGTCTAAAAAAATATTTAGCAATTTCGCAACTTTTCGCAACTTTTACCTACTCCTTCGAAACGGCTTGGATCTTTAGAAACATTTTTACACATAAAAATTGGTGGTTAAATATTCTTCAAAGTGAACATTGAATATGTAAATCAATCAAAATTTCGCAAAAAAAAATAGATTTAAAGGTCAGCCGCGCGCTTTCTGGGCGCTGTTGGCTGCAAATAAATGCACAGATTTGTGTACTGCCGCCTAGGCGGGGCGAGAGGTGCGTCCACATAATTTTGGCCAGATGGTTCAAGGAACTATAAGCCTTAAAATAAATTGAAAAATGAAGAAACATATGTCATGCGTTTTTGGTAATACCAGTGACCTCAATAACACCGAGATCTCGACAGAAAGTACCTTGCTGTACAAGGTGACCCAATTTCAAAACCTTAGGTCAATAAATTAGTAACGATAGCTAAATCTAAAAAGATGTTACTCATAGTACTAGCACCGCCGACCCAATGAAGTGGGACAACTCACAGGCGTCATGTGTGATAGGAAAAAGTTAAGGGCCACTTGTATAAGACACCCATTAAACTTACTGTCCTGTATAGATCTGAATGCTGGTTAACTAACAAGCAGCAATTCTATTCTATACGTTCTTAATTTTTTGACAACTGTTATGCCTTGGTTTTTTTTTTTGAGATGGGAAATCATGAAATGACTACTCCTTATCTAGGGCTAAGCGAGAGGGTATGTCAGGCTTTTACTGAGTAAAACCACCTGTGTTCGCCACTTGCCCTTTGCGTTCTTGGGAAAAGGTTCTCTCTTATTTTAAAAATCCCGTGGCATGCTAGCCAGCATCGGCCCTGCTGGGCCCCTAACGGTTTGCTGATCTCTGAGAGACTGTCACTTAGTGCTACCTTGCTCCTGGTTAGTAAAGTTAATTCTATGTAATATCATTACTATTTGCGTAAATTAGTATTCACTACTATTTTTTAATTTGTACAAATACTAAAGGGCTCATTAAAATGGGTCTTGTTATTATTTAAGTATAGTCTTAATAAATAATATTCATAAAGAGCAAAGTTATGAGCGTTTGTTTGTAACCCAAAATATCACTCAATTTATGTACGAGCAAACCCGTACATTTTGTATAGTTTAGTAATAATGCTGACGCTTGCACTTATGATGCGGTGCATCGCGCTCTATTTGTATTACTTTAGTACCAATAAATCCGTGTAACAGTAAACATCGTTTCACTTAATCAAATTCCCTAACTTGGGTCGCGGCGCGGTACTCATAACATTTTAACATTAACAAACAAGGTGTAAGGTAACCACCGTACATCTTTATGGTCCTTCGAGCCGGATAGCGGGATCATTAACGCGAGCAATCAGTGGACTCAGTGTCAGTTCGTGTGAGTGGTTCCATATCAGCAATAGCTGTGGAGTTGCAGTTCAGGGCAATCAACCAATCAACGTACAGCAGAATCAAAGTAAGATCTTTCCTTTTTTTGCTTAACCTAACAATATGAGCCAAACAATGGAGGATCTTCTGGCCAACCAGAACCAAATCATGGTGGCCATGAATCAACTTTTATCAAACTTTAAGAAGGATGGTCAGGAACGCAAAACTCCTGACTACATCAAACGAAGATTGGAAACTTTAGACTCCTACTGGCAGGAGTTTCAATCTAATCACGATCAGTTGAAACCCTTTAGCAACAAATCAGTTGAGTATTTTGCATTGAATCACTATCAACAAACTCATGCTTTCTATCTTTCGACGCGTGAAGCTATTAAAGGTGCAGGACCTCCGTCTATTTTAAGACCCGCAACACCGTTAGCCGGCACATCCAGGGCCGGCGTGGAAGGGACCCTTAAGAACAGGAATCCTGAGGAGACCGAGGCTACGACCTTTCTTGATACGCCGAAATTCAAGTCTCAGGGCACCAACAGCAAGTTGGATGAATTACTGAAGAAGCAGACTATCAACTTTAAGGCTTTCTATCGAACGGTGACCAACATCAACGTCGATACCATAACTGAGAAATGGGAGTTTCAAGATACGTTGAAAACCTTGGAAACGAGGTGGTCGGCCATTGACATGCTTCACTGGGAGTTAGAAGAAGAACTGGACGGGCAAGATGATTCATATGAAGACAAGTTTACCTCGTATGAAATGACGTACAACAATATGAAGAAGTCTCTGAACAGCAAATTGTGGTCTGTATCACACCGAGAACAGTCTACACCAAAGATGGAAGTGCCTACGTTTAATGGCCATTATCAACACTGGGTATCCTTTAAAGACTTATTCACGGAGGCCATCCACAACAATCCGTCGCTCTCTCAAGCTCAAAAAATGCAGTTCCTTAAAGCTAAACTGAAAGGGGAAGCTGAGGGTTTAATACATCATCTTCAGATTAGCTCTGAAAACTATTCAACATGTTGGGAAATCCTTAATCATAGGTACAATAACAAACTGCTTATATTCACCTCACACATGAATACTCTAAACAACCTTCCGGTCATGCAACAACCTTCAGTCTACTATGTAAAACGCATCCACGATACAACCATCGAATGTGTTAACGCTATAAAGAACATGGGAGCAGACGTAAGCACATGGGACCCCGTAATTTGTTATTTGATGTCCAACAAATTAGATACTAACACGCATTCCGAATACATCGCGTCTCTTAAGCAACCTCGTGAACTGCCCATTTTATCAGAGTTTTTGAACTTCCTGGAAGCCAAGTTTACAAGCATGGAGTCATCGCGGCGTAAACAAGATCAGAAATCACCAAGGTCCAATGCAAAGTCATCTAACGATAATAATTTAAATAACAAAAATATCAATCGTAATTCGAAACAATCTTATTCGAGCAACAAAAACGTTTCGAAATCAAACGGAAAATTCCCTAATAAACGAACTTGCCCATTATGCAAAAATGGTCATGGATTATTCCATTGTGAACAATATATCGGATTGTCCCCAATCGACAAAAAACAATTTGTCGTTGACAACAAGCTATGCGAAAACTGTCTTTTTAGTCATAAAGGCAAGGAATGCATTTCAACAAAACGGTGCCATGAGTGTGACGGAAGTCATAATACGATACTTCACGAAGCGTTTGCGCAAGCCGCAAACACATCGCTTAGCCAAGCAATACCTAAAGCTGGAAATTCCCGTACTTTGCCTGAGCAAAATCAGCAACTTAGGACTCACGTGGCCCAACAACGTGATGTACCGGAAACATTATTGTCCACAGCCGTCATTAAGGTCCAAAAATATGATGGATCTATTCTTAATATGCGAGCTTTGATTGATCAGGGTTCCCAAACTTCACTCATCACCGAAAATGCGGCGCAGCAATTAGGACTTCCCCGTCAACGATGCAAGGGAGTAATAACCGGTATAGGAGCCAGGGACAATGCCTGTAAGGGAGTTATCAACATAAATTGCTCATCAAGAAGAGAGTCTTATTCTTTTAATACTGACGTTTTCATCATGAAGAGCTTAACAAAAAATCTGCCAACTTATACCTTTGCGAAGCCCACATGGTCTTTCTTAGAAAACATAGAACTTGCAGATCCTGAGTTTTACGTCAGTCGTCCGATAGATATTTTATTTGGCGCGGACATATATTCAAACATTATTATGGAGGGAATCTGCAGACTTGAACAAACAACGCCCATTGCTCAACAGACTCGGCTTGGGTGGATCCTATGCGGCAACGTAAACACACTGCAATGCAATGTCGTACAGTTTGATGTTGACCAGTTGCAAAAATTTTGGGAAACGGAAGAAATTGCTGAGTCTACTTCGCTTTCATCAGATGATCAAGAGTGTATGCAATTTTACAGCTCAACAACAAACCGATTGCTAGATGGAAGATATGTAGTAAGGCTCCCTCTGAAAACAAATTTGCAAGAACAATTGGGCTACTCAAAATCAAAGGCCATAGCACAATTTGGTCATTTGGAACGTAAACTAATTAAAAATGAAACCATCGCAAAAGAATATAAAACATTCATACACGAGTACCTAGCGTTAGGACATATGAAACCAGCTATTTGTAACACGAAACTCGAATGTTTCCTGCCCCATCATTGTGTACTACGTGACGATTCTACAACTACGTCACTCCGAGTGGTTTTTAACGCCTCAGCAGAAACATCAAGTGGCCAAAGTTTAAATGACCTGATGCACAAGGGCCCAAATCTACAACAGGACCTTCAGTCATTGATACTTAAGTGGAGGCAGTATCAATTTGCCTTCACCGCAGACATCGAAAAGATGTTCCGCCAAATTTTGGTCCATAATGAAGATCAGAGTCTGCAAAAAATCGTATGGAGAGATAGTCCCAGACATAAACTAAAAGAATATCAACTGACCACGGTCACATACGGGACTAAAGCGGCTCCTTTCCTCGCAATGATGACGCTAAAACAGCTGGCGAACGACGAACGCTCCGTATATCAAGAAGCATCTAAAGTCCTCGAGGAGTCATTCTACATGGATGACCTTCTCCATGGTACTCACAACGTATCAGCGGCACGCCAACTTCAACAAGATTTAATTGAACTCCTGAAACGCGGGGGATTTAATCTACGAAAATGGGCTTCTAATGATCCGCATTTACTGCATGACGAAGTCCCATGCCAACAACAAAGCAAAAGCTTTCGACAGCCGGAGTCTACGAAAACATTAGGACTGCGCTGGAATCCTGTCAAGGATAATTTTACATTTGAGCCAAAAATCGATTTAACAGTCAACAAAGCTACAAAGCGATCCGTTTTGTCCGATATCTCCAAGTTCTTTGACCCCTTAGGGTGGCTCACACCGACAACAACAAAACTCAAAATTTTATTTCAACAAATTTGGACTTCACAAATTCAGTGGGATGAGCAGATACCTAAAGATATTTTGGAAGAATGGAAAAAACTTAAGGCGGATATCGATCAAATAAGTCAGGTACAAATACCAAGATGGTTGGGCACAAAACCCGAGCAAAGAGTCGAGTTACATGGTTTCTGCGACTCGTCAACAAAGGCGTACGCCTGCGTTATTTACTGTAAAGTTTATAACGAACAAACAAACATCATATTGGTGGCTGGAAAATCAAGAATAATCCCGGCTAACAAAAACATATCGTTGCCACGATTGGAGCTCTGCGGCGCTCATTTATTAGCTAAACTCATGGCTAAAGTCAAGGCTTCTATAACTGACTACAAGATTGATATTTATGGCTGGATTGACTCCACAGCTGTACTGGGGTGGCTGCATGGAGATCCAGGCCGTTGGCAAACCTTTGTTGCCAACAGGACACGATTTATAACAGAAATCATGCCATCTGCCTGCTGGCGGTATGTCAAATCTGCTGAAAATCTTGCAGACTGCGCAAGTAGAGGCTTATCGATGTCGCAATTGATGGAACATCCTTTATGGTGGCAGGGGCCATCTTGGCTACAAACATTCAAAGCTGATGAAAGAAGTGAAGAAATAAATTACACAACAACATTGGAAATCAAACCCAAGAAGCAAGTTAACACTGTCATGAAACAAACAGAAGAGGACAGTATAATCATGAACTTATTGAAAAGTCACAGTTCTTTTACCAAAGTCGTACACATTTTAGCATGGGTGTATAGATTTTTAACAAGTAAGAAAAACAAGGCGCAGACTTCCTATCTTACGCTAGAAGAGATAAGAAAAGCCAAAATGAAGATCATAAAGCAAGTACAGCAGCAAGAGTTTGCAGAAGAAATTAAAAGCTTAAGAGAGAAAGGAAAGCTTAACAACAAAAGCAGAATACTAAATCTAAATCCATTTTTGGATAAATTTGGACTTCTTCGTGTTGGGGGAAGGTGGACATGCTCATATTCATGCTGACATGCAACATCCTTTAATTATCCCACAACGAGGACGTTTAACAGAGCTTCTTATAGAACATGCACACAAGCTTACTTTCCATGGTGGACCTCGCTTGACATCGGGATTTATCCGACAAAGGTACTGGATTGTAGGCGGAAATGAAGCAACGAAAAAGCAAATACGCTTATGCGTTAAATGTAGAAAGCTAAGTCCTAACAAGCATAACCAAATCATGGGTGACTTACCTGCAGCGAGGAGCAATCCCTCTCGTCCGTTCGAACACACCGGAATAGATTTTACTGGGCACCTACTCCTTAAAGCCAACAAGGGCCGTGGAATAAAAACCACAAAAGGATATGTGGCTGTTTTCGTCTGCATGTCAACAAAAGCAGTCCATCTAGAGCTTGTTTCCGATCTAAGTACCTCGGCGTTCATCGCAGCTTTAAGGAGAATGGCAGCACGTAGAGGTACTCCGAGTCACATTTACAGTGACAATGGACGAAACTTTGTCGGAGCCAACAAACAAATCCAACAGGAACACCAGGAACTGCTGCAAATATTTAACAACGAACTTTTGGCTGAACTGACAGATATGGAAATCAAGTGGCATTTTAATGCACCTATCTGGCCTTCCGCAGGCGGTCTTTGGGAATCCGCAGTCAAAAGTTTTAAACATCACTTTAGAAGAGTTGTCGGAGAGCAAAGGTTGACTTTCGAAGAATTGTCAACAGTCCTCACGCAAATCGAAGCATGCCTCAATTCTAGACCTTTATGTCCTCTCACGGAAGATCCGGAGGACTTAGACTATTTAACTCCATCTCACTTTTTGACTGGCGGTTCAGCACTTACCCTAGTTGAAACTGAAAGGGACTTGAGGACTAGGTGGCAGTTAACTCAGAGAATTTTCGCTGAAATCTGGAAAAGATGGCGCTCTGAGTACCTAACACAACTTACAACAAGAAGCAAATGGCGACAATCTCGTGAAAACATAAACCTAAACGACGTAGTCCTTTTGCACGATGACAATTTACCTCCTGGAAAATGGTCTATGGGTAGGGTCGTCGATCTACATCCGGGAGCAGATGGATTTGTTCGCGTTGTCAGCTTAAAAACGAAGAACGGAATTCTTAAAAGACCAATTACCAAAATATCAACGTTACCTGTAAACCAAAATCTATCAGACTCGTCTGAAAATGTCCAGGAAGAATTGAAAACAAACAATGAAGAAACAAAACCTCAAAGGAAATCGAAGAGAGTTAGCGTAACTACATTATTTACGTCTTTATTATTTTTTATGACAATAATAACAGGAGGACACTGCGATTTCCAATCAACAAAATTTAGACCTAATCAGAGTCTCTATTTCGATAAATTAACTAACATGCAAATTATTCGCGACGAGTGGAAGCTCATTATCTACTACGACATGCAACCATATTGGGAAGGCATAACAGCTCTCAACAAATACACGAAGTCCCTAGAACAATCATGCAAAACAATACGTAATATTATGAACTGTGATATCATATTATTACAGCTAGTTCAAGGCCTCGGTGAACTTGAATACTACAACCAGATGTTGCTCGGTCAGCACGCGAACGAGCAGCGCGCTAGACAGCGGCGTGGTCTTATCGACGGTGTCGGATATCTTGCAAATAGCCTCTTCGGGGTATTAGACGCGAGATTCGCCGAACAATATCGCAAGGACATAACGTTACTACGTGACTACCAACGTCATATTGCCTCTTACTGGAAAAACCAAACATCGATTATAGAGGTTGAATATAATCTTCTCAAACGAACAGAGCAAACCATGAACAGACAACATAAAATGGTTTCCCAACATATATTTTCCATCGAAAAGGCGCTAAACCAACTTCAATCTGAAACACAAAACATGTCTATTGTAAACGAGCTGACTGTCGGAGCTATTATAGGGAGCAACATGCTACATAAAAAGAAGTCTTTACAAAGCACCTTGCTGGACACTATCACTGACATCTATCACGGTCAGTTTAATCCACACCTTTTGACTCCCGTTCAATTGCAAGATCAGCTGAGCACCATCGCTAGTCAGCTCCCTAAGGACGTGACATTGCCTATAGACAATGTACAATTAGATTTAAGGAAAATATATAAGCTTCTCAAAGTAAAGGCCAGGATGTTGGAAGAGTACCTCATCTTTGAAATCAGACTTCCTCTTATCAATAGAGACACTTTTGAGATATTCAAAATATTTTCCATACCTCAAGTCAAAGGAACTGACATGGTTAGCATTCAACCAATATCAGATTATGTGGCCTTAAATTTGAAGAAGGATACCTACTTAACCATGACAGAGAAAACATTGACATCATGTCTGAGATCAGATGTTTATCTATGTCATATTCAGAGACCTATTTATCATCTAAATGGGGATAAAGATTTCTGCCAGACCGAAGAGTTTGAGTGTGAGACAAGGATCTCTCCCTGCAAAAACAGCTGGTTTGAAAGTAACACAATTAACAACTACATCTATTTTTGTTGCGATCAATGCTCTTTACGTATAATGTGCGAGGATCAAGTTGCCAGTCATCAGCTGACCGGTGCCGGCCTTGTTGCTATAGACAATGGGTGTATTATTAAAACGCAAACATTTACTTTAATTGCACACAGACAACAGTCTAGCAGAATGAACGCTAAACCTGATGTTTATACTCCACTGATACCACCGATAAATCATATTATCAACATTACGATCCCGCATTTGATACCCACGAATGATTCAGAATCTAATCAGAATCAAATGGATTTAGCAGAACTTGGGCAGCAAATTAAGATCTTGAAAGATAATGCCGCTATAGCTGAAGGCATTTCTGTTCATGATATTCATCACTACACGCTGATATACATCATCGTCGGCATCGTGGGAATAGCGGGACTGGGGTACGTGTGGCGTCGCTGGCGCGCCTGAAGCGTGCCGGCCGCGCCGACGCCAGCACCGACACCAGCGCAAGCGCAGGGTGCGCCTGCGCCTCCTCACAGCAACAATGACAACTCGTGCGTGATTCTCGGTGACCGAGTGTTTTACCACAGTGTTAGTGAGTTAAATGACAACAATCATAGCAGTGTTTCTAATCTCAATAGTGCGCGAGTGAATAAAGCTACGTCACCTATTTGCGTTCGTTAAGTGCGACCAGAGACAATACTTAACTTTATTATTAATTATGTCTTTTTCGAATTAGATTGTATCAACATTATTTTTGTATCACATATTAACATATTCTTTGTGTTTTCCTAAAACATATTTTTTGTGTTTTCTTGAAACATTGTTTTCAAATATTTTGACCTTTGATCTGATAACATTTATTTTGTATCTTGTTAATTTCTCCTGTAGGGAGTATGTACGAGCAAACCCGTACATTTTGTATAGTTTAGTAATAATGCTGACGCTTGCACTTATGATGCGGTGCATCGCGCTCTATTTGTATTACTTTAGTACCAATAAATCCGTGTAACAGTAAACATCGTTTCACTTAATCAAATTCCCTAACTTGGGTCGCGGCGCGGTACTCATAACATTTTAACATTAACAAACAAGGTGTAAGGTAACCACCGTACAATTTATGAAAATATTGTACAGGTTATTGATGAATTAATGATTGGCGTAGTAATAAAAATAGAAAAACACTACGTAGTATTTTCTAGTAGCAATTGTTATGAATTATTGATTCAATTATTTTACCAATTATGATAAATGTTCGTGAAAATTTAGGGATTTCGATTTTTTGCTTTTGAACACAAATATGTTCAGTATCGGTTACGGATAGAGCCCCTTTTTTGTACTAATTAAATAATAGGGGGGTTATAATGTAACATGTATAAGTTGTGAGGTCGAACGAAGAGAGGAGTGAATACTCATGAAAATTGTACTATTAGTAAAAAAAAAAATGTAAGTAACTTTTCACTATATTTTGTTCGCGTAAGGAACAGCAGATTTATAAACTTTAAACCTCTTAAATAGGTATCATCATCAACAAAACAAGATAGAAGTTCGACAACCTCTGGTGACTTTATTTAGTTATATTTAATATGCTAAGCTACGTTTTAATTTATTTGGTCGTTTACCACAAAACCAGTTCTATAATTTTGACATATGTCTTGTTTCCTTTATGTTACGTCCTAATCTGGAGTGAACAGTTAATCACACCTCTAACAGATTGACTAACTCTATATGGTATTTTTTTATGAGTTAATTCAGTGAGCACATATTATTTTCTTATAAGCCTCATCTTTTAGAAAATGGTTTTATGATAGATATTGTTGATTTTTATGGTTCTAATTCTAAATCCATTAAAGGAAGACTTTTAACCTTTCAATCGTGGAAATTACAGACACAATTGAAAGACAATAGGTTCGCTTGGGGTTTAATGAATTAAAATGTTCGTGTTGGTTTATTAAAACATTTTTTTACGTGCGAAATCGTAATATAACTTCAGTGAGAGGGAGTGTCAAAATTTTACTAATTAAAACTCACAGTGTTCCTTCACGCACCCTTTACTGCGAGGGCTGAGCTCACCTGTTCTCAATCCGCAGACCTGGTAAGAGTCGGCCCTAACTGGCACTTACGATTTTGCTGACATCTCTATGAGACGCTCGCGGAATACAACGCGCCGTCAAGCTCGGGATTGCGGACGTCGAGCAATGGGTAGCATCCGACCGCCTGGTAACCGTCCGGAACGAGCACAAGTCAACGGCGCGTAGTGTGTCAGCAAACCGTAGGGGCCCAGCAGGGTCGAAGTCTACGAAAGTGAACCCCGTAAAAGTAAAAGTGAACCCTGGAACGAAGGCAAAGAAGGAACAGGAATGGGTTTTAGTCAGTGAAAGTCTGACACGTTCTCGCGCTCCGCTCAAGGGCGGGAGAAGTCATTAGATGATTTCCCATCTAAAAAAAAACGCGCCGTCTTGCTGGGCATGATTCTCACCGGGTGGCTGGATGGCAAGCTACCAATGTTTCGCTAGTTTATTAGTTGGTTTATTTAGATATAGTAAAAGGGTGAAACGGTTGCATAAACTTGAATATACATACTGCAATGCCTACACTGACATAACAAAAAAAAATAAATAAAAGGCGATGGTACAGAATAGGCAAAGAATTTAAAGTTCGCAAACTGACTATCGTATATTTATTTATTTAATTAATGCTTTATGCACACAAAAGTACAGAGGTGGACTTAATGCCTTAGGCATTTTCTGCCAGTCAACCTTTAGGTGATGCAAAGAAAAATAGTGGTAGGTGCAATAAATAAGAGAGAGAAGACGAATACAAGTACAGACATAAGTACTAAATATCAGTAGTAGTAGTATTAGTAGTAGTAGTATATCTGTGCTCTAACTCTCAAACAAAGTGCTCGAATTCTTATAAAAATCAACAAACACATTTTTTTTTATTCCACATCTTTTACACAACGCCATCTAGTCCTAAACTAGGCAGAGCTTGTAATATGAATACTAGACAACTAATTAGAATACTTATATATTTCTAAATACTTACATTATTATTGCTCGCAAATATCATTGAACTAAATTTTAATGCAAAATGAAAATAAATTATATTTATCTTATTATCAGCATAGCTACAAAATTACACATCAACACAAAAGTCTCAGGTTTTCATTGAGTAGGTGAAATTAAAAAAAGGTTGCAATAAATATGCATTCACCACACGTGTGAAAGTGATAAAACAAAGTTCTACATGGCTGGTGATGATGTAGCTTTTATATATAAAAAAAAACTACATAAATTATTCGATGAGAACAGTCGCCAAAGCGTTATGTGTTGTTCTGCGTGGGTGATTTACCTTTGAAGGTAGCAGGAGCATTCCAAAACAGAAATTTTACGGTATCTCGCCTTTTACGCCAAATCGTCTTTTTATTGGCCCCTTAACAATGTTAAGTATAGTTATTTTTTACACTAAAAGTGCCGCTAAAATAAGATGACTTTGGTTGGATAACGTTTACTGAGTTTAAATAAAGTGATACTAAAATATTGGAGTCGTTAAAATTAATTTACACTGACATTAACTTTGTTAATTGAAACGTAAATCAAGTTTAGAATTAAATGCTTATCATTAAGTGGTAGAATAAAAAATGTATGACGTCTTTAGGTGCATCGAACTGTCCTAATAAATCATGTCCATGAAATTATTATTTACTTACTTGACCTTAATACTAACTAGTGAACCGTCTTGACTTTTTATGGGTGCAAATTATATACATAACCCTTCCTCGTTTAAAGGCGGCAATACATTTTGCCTGAAAAGTGTTAAATATACAAGCCTGTAACTTTTGCCAAAGTATGCAAGTAATAAAGTGAATTTGGAAAGTTTTTGCATTATATTATGATCATATTAAAATATTAGGATACATTTTTAGATACACTAGGCGTGACTGAGCTGACTGTACCAAATTTAAGTTACTAGTATTAGGTCGTACATTAAATTAAATTATTTACACAGTGATCTCCGTTCAGAATAAATAATAAATATGCATTCAAAGAAATACCAGTGGTATTAGATGTGAGAAAATGGAATAAATCGTGAAATGTACTATTCAGAATTTGATATAGCTACTGGCATACAAAGTACTTGCAAACTTATATGCGAGCTACAAGCATGTGAATCACTTTCATAACAAGACAAAACTATGCAAGTAGTAGGTATGCTAGTGTACCACAACAAGTTCTGATTGTAGTATATCGCTATGGTATTCAAGGTATGCAAGTAGCATACCTATGTGCTAGCTATGTGTATCGCTTAAAATCCGTTGCGTGGTTTGGCAGGAGTAAGCGGATAATACAGGCAGACACGGATAGTGACTTTGTTTTATAAAAAACTTGCTGACCCGACCAACGTTATTCTGCCATACAAATTATAAAACTATGATCCTAAATATATATAATTATATATATAAAAAAACAAAATAATAACAATTAGATAGGGAATGAATAAAAATTGGGGTGGGGTTGGAGGCTAAATGATAGCTTACGACCCGTTTCTTTGACCTACCGAAATACAAAAAAAAAAAAAAACATAAAAACCAATCAAATAGTTTTGGAGGAGTTCAGTATATAATCACTGTGATACGAGATTTTTATTTATTAAGCTATTTAAAAATAATGAAGTTATTTTGTTTGGTCATGCCATAACAGTAACTTATCGTTTGTCAACTAACATCATAATAAAAATCATCACATAATTTAAAATCAAGTTTTTCATTTGTCGTTGCGAATCTTCCAACCATATAAGATAATTTCTATTAAAATCTGATTAAATTTAATAACCATCATTCTTTTCTAATGTAAACTTATTTAAAATTGATTTTGAAGTAATTTCCGATCATTGGCTGTCATATATCTAACTTTTATCGCGTAAACGGCAATACTTTCGTATAGATGAAGAGCTAGTAATCAAAAAACTGTCTCATAATAATGTAAAAATACAGTAATGTCACATTAGGAATTTAGTGGTGGTTATATCGTAGGTATATAACAAAAAAAAAGAAAAAAGAGAGAAAATAAAAAATAATAGGAAAAAAGAAATAAGTGATACTAACATTATAATACGGACTAAAAGTGACGATACTAATGATAGTTCTTATTCAAAAACCACTTTTAGAATAATAATGATATTATTCTTATTTTAGACCTATTATTCTTTATTTATTCTTATTAAAAATATTAATTAATAACAAACCTAAAAATACTTTATAGAGAAAATAAAATTGCAGACAGTTTGATTTTTTTTGGTCATGTTTGTTAGTTTTAGTTTTCTGGCAACGCGCGATTCTACAGATGTGTGAAAAACGTGTTTTCAGAGTCATAGATCGATCATCACCCTGCATTCATCATAGAAAACCATCAGAAATATTCAAATAATTGTGATTTGCGGACATCAACTCGACTTACACAAATACCTATAATCGGTAGGTGTAACTGCTATGTCGTTTGGCAACTTTTACAAGGCATGAAAATTTACTAAAGTTTTTCTTTGTGTAGATGAAATATTTTCTATCGATGGTTTTTGGCAGTAAGGTCGCAGGTTGGCAAATCGTTCGAAAGATTCACAGAGGTCTTAGAACGCTAAACGCAACTGGTGTATCAAGGATGGGATTAAGTCGGTAAAAGTCTGACACCTCGCTCCACTCGGATTGGTAGAAGTTATTTGTTGATTTCCCAACTTAAAAAACACAAAAAAAATTGAAGACGTGAAAACTTTCTACGATTTTTCCTGGTTAGATTGAAGTGGTTTCAATCGATTTAATAAAGTTTTTGGCTTTATTGACATCATATAAAAATTTGTCCGTCGGCTCTCTGCCTAGTATCCTGTCGTACCTACTATGACATCACTGAAGCGAATACGGGCGAAATTGCCTTCACCCACTGACTTTACGAATATTGTGCGTGGCTGTTGTTTTTTACGGAGAATAAACTACTAAAAGGAGAGGACGATAAATATGTTCATTCATGTGAACGAAGCTCGTAATACTGTGCAGACTTGTCCAAGTTCATGTGTGGAATTGTGAATATTTCTTGAGAAATATGGACGCTATTTTCAAGGTAAGGGCAGCGTGTGATGTTAAGGGAGGCAGATAGGGAATATATTTAGTTTCTTTATCTAAGGTCTAACAGAAATGAGTAGTCATATTTTTATTATCACTTCTGTGCATAGAAATTAGAAATAAACAACTTTATTCAAGTAAGTTTCTCGTCTCAAACTTATACCTACGGTATATACAATTTTGTTTTCATTTATCTCTTATTTCAATATATTTGTTCGTGCAGCATATTTTCTCCTTCAATACAGCTCTATAGCGTTTCCACGAAGTGATCCCTAGGGTTCTCAAAAATCATCGGCTTCGTAGATATCGTTATTATTTGAGTAATATATTATACAATAAAACCGTAATATAGAGAGTTTTGGGTCCTCATTAGTGTTATATACTCCAACTTACGAGTTGTACGTCATTGGTTCAAACCCAGATAGGCGCTTTACTTCGTGTTATTTTTTTCATCTTCATCACCATTGCTCTCAAAATGGTGACAGAAGATATAAGGAAACCAGCATATCCTAGGACCAAAAAAAACGAAGATTTGTGACATCCAACTACCCGCACTAGGTCTGCTTAGTAGATTACAGCCATAGCCTACACTGGTGGTTTTCACATTAGACGATAATGATAACGACACGATATCGGCGGACTGGTAGTTTCATACATTTTCCAACAAATGATGTACCTAAGTTACTGGTACGGCTAGAGAGAGATTCGAGACTACTCGATGGTATAGCGAATATAACAAGATGTTGGTTGTCAACTCTACAACTTAAGTTAAATGAAACTATCGGTCCGTCAATATCGTATGGCCATCGTTATCGCCTAACGTGTAAACGGCCTAAAAAAGGAAGCCTGCGTCCCAGCATTGGGAACATTGTAAGGCTGATTATATACTACAGAAAAAAAATTGATCATTTATTTGCATAGCTTGTGGATAAATAGTAATAGTTGAAAAGGTTTGATCTTGAAGGGTTAAGCAACTCTTAGCTGAAGTACTCCGTGGATAGATGACAATCCATTATAAACCAAAACTGCTTTGTTCCTCAGACAGCTTGTTAAGCGGTAGGTCTCGGCTGTTATTTGAAGATCTTTGACAGTCGTTACGGCTTCTGAATATCCATTTAGTTACTGTTCCTCCCCTCCTTCCTCCATAAGCTAAGTTCCGTATGCACAGTTTCAGGTTTTGTTTAAATGTAACTAGAGGTTTAATATTATTATAGTCGTCACAAGCATAAGCTCATAGGTTGACCTGTATGATGCCTGAGGACCGGTCGATGTAGCGCCACTTGGGGAAGCTTGTATCGAACAGTGGACGTTTTTGGGAAAAAAATATGATAGCATTAGTAGTTTTATCCATAGTAATTCCCATAAGCAAAGATTGATTACCTACCTATTTAACTTTTTATTTAACAAAAAACTACAATTAAAAAGTGATACTCTGTGCGTTCATGCGTAGCATATTAACAGACAGTTAACTAATCGTAAACATTACTCAAACGGATTTTAATGTAGACAAATGAGCGCTATTAAGCTCAGTCTCAAAAAAAAAACGCACGCGGTTCTACTGATCATATCTCAAGATTTATTGATAATTTTGAGGTTATCTCGCAAAAAAAATATCATCAGAGAATGTTTTAGTTTGATCAATGTACTTATTTTTTAATAAAACTTATGAAGAGGCTTAAAATTGGAACTGCTGACACACTATTCATTACTAGGTGTATACGTTTGTCTCCGGTTCTCTATATGCAGCGAATGATTGAAAGCAAAAATCATAAATTGCATCAATAGCCGTCATTCACCCTTTGCACAGCTTTTTATTGTTTTCTTTGCATTCTGTGTATATTATCATACATGAATTGGCATTATGGTCGAGAGTTCTGAAGAGACACACGCATAGCAATTTTTTTTTATAAGGGTGTGTCTACATCTGGCGAAAGCGCCGCTAGCGACCCGCTCACTTGCTCGTGCTCTGCGCTTGCAATTACTGCAATTGTTTGGTGCACCTCTTTAGCACAACTCGGGCAAAGTTTGCGCAGAAGGCTTGCGCATTCCGTTCCGTTACTATCATACTGTATATCTAATGGTGCGTGGTGTGTCCAGATCTGACAAATGCGCTGCTTGCGAGCCGTGCGAGAGCTGCTTGCGAGCAGCTTGCGGACGGCGTGCTTGGATACTCTAACAAGCCCTGGCCCTAAGCTAAGGCATGTCTTCATACGAATACAGTTACTTCGTTTACCATTAGAATACGGATGTAACTAATTAATTTTTTTTTTAGTATTTGACAGCAAATGTATGAAGTCAGCCTTCTTGGCAAACTACTGGGGTACTCATCACTACAATAAAATTCAGATCCATTAACGACATCGCGCTTTTTTTAATGATTCCACTTATTGTCCAGTTGTGGAGATACTTGAGATACATAACTCCAATTTTACATCACAGTATCCTTTAAGAATCAACTTTCAAATAATTAAAATAGCGACTGAATTAAATGAACACTAGGAAAAATCCTGACAAAATTGCAGATGCTGTTTTTACCCGACTGCAAGAAGGGTTATGTTTTTCGCGCGTATCTTGTATGTTTGTATGTATGTAATATTCAGTCCACAGTTCAGCAACAGTCGGGACACATTAAAATAATCTAGACTAAAATCATTCTATCTAATGTGGGTCCCGACTGTTGCTGAACTGTGGACTGAACTTGTTTATTTTTCTTTTCAGTTTTTATTTAAAGTATTTTTTTACACAGTCGGGTTTTTTTATTTTTTAAATTATTTTTTTACAATCAGTATAGATTATAATCTTTGCAATTGCAGGTATTTCTGATGATCTCGGTCCTGGCACAGGCATACACAGCTCCAAGAAGCCCTAGACTCACCTTAGCTGAAAATGCGCCTAACTACATATACAACAACTTTGATGGTACTTATCACATTGTCTCAAACCTTTTGTTTTCAGTTGAGTAGTTTTGTCAGTCAGTCAGTGATTGAAATATTGGAGGATGATGAAACAAATATGGGTCTTCATTAGTGTTATATTTAACTTTGGAAGATTATAAGTACAAAATCCTAAGTTAAAGTGACGCACATATGAATTATATTGTATTTTTGTATTGTATGTCTATTGTATTTTTGTCTCTCTTCTGTTCGTCTATTTATTAATTTGCACCTACCTGCCATGTTATGTTTCTGCACCACCCTAAGGTCGACTGGTAGATAAAGTCTATGGCATTAAGTCCGCCTTTGTACAGTGTTATGTGCATAAAGCTTCAATAAATATATATATAATATATATTCCACAACTACCACACAACGCCGTCTAGCCCAAGCTAAGCAGAGCTTGTGTTATGGGTACTAGACAACTGATTAACATACTTATATATTTCTAAAAACATACATATACACCCAGACACAGGACAAATGATCATGCTCATCACATGAAAATTTGTCCTGGGTGGGAATCGAACCCACGACCTCCGGCATAGCTGTCAGGGCCACTAACCACTAGACCAACGTGCCAGTCAAATAAATAAATGAAGGAAATCCAGTAGGTACCTTTTAGCTATTCGGAGCAGAAGGCGTCGCCTCTGGGAGTTAATGGCCTTATCGTCTTAAACGCCTACCAAGTAGACTATGTTCGCCCACCGACTAGCCCCAGGAGAGACAGTGGCCGAGTGATCACGTGCTGCCATGAGCAGTGAGGCTCAGAGAAAACCCCATAATAGAGTTTCTCCCGAGATATGTTTTAACAGGCGTTCCTCGTTCCTCGACCAAAGAGAGGTCTATGGTGGTAATTACTACCCACCTAGTGGGGATAAGACCAGTCTATTGGAAGGTTCCCTCCGCCCAAATATAAACAGGTACCTACTTATGAAAATAAACAACATTTACTTTGGGAAACTCTCTGAAAACAGAAAACAGCTTGGCATCCATACATTTTGCTATACTGTTTAAGGATAATGATGAAAGAGTAATGATGCAATTTACTATGAATTTTCAGGAAATCCCCAAAACGTATTATCCTTCGGTTATGATGTGGCTGACCCAGCAACTGGCAACAACCAGTACCGCCATGAAGAACGGCATCCTAATGGAACCGTCGTAGGACGTTATGGCTACGTCGACCCTTACGGCAGACCAGTCAAATACAAATATGTCGCTGATAAGTTTGGTTACAGGTAAAAAGTATTTATTATCATTTATTTACAATTTACTAATACAACATTACAGTCTACTAAACTAATGCGTTGTACAAAAACAAGAAAAAAAGAAGAAAGTAAAAAAAAAAGAAGAAAACATATTCACACTACCACTAATATAAAATAAAATATCCCACAAAACCAAATAAGACAACGTTTACTTATATAATCATTTTTTTTTTTGTTGGTGGGATATCATCAAAAACCTTTCCTCAGTTTAGATAGAGCGTGTGTCAGGACCTTCCTGACCCACCGGGGTTCCTTCAGTTGCCTTTTGCGTTTCAGGATTGTGACAACTTTTTCGAACAATTCCGAAGCCCATAGATAATAGTTGCACCTGCCATGTTTTGTTTCTGCACCACCCTAAGGTCGACTGGCAGATAATGCCTAAGGCATTAAGTCCGCCTTTGTACAGTTTTTTTTGTGCATAAAGCTTTAAATAAATTAAATAAATAAATAAATAATAAACCTGGAAGTCTATAAAATATCTAGACAGAATAGGTTAGGTTAGGTAGATATCTAGGCAATTGTTGATCACATAATCGCTTGCCGGCAGGTCTGAACGTCTAAAATAAAGATGAACAATTTTATTAGCTTCTCTTGGGATTCTTTCGACATTGTTCAAAAACACACAGTTCAAGTTATTACGGCCCTGATAAGCAAAAGGCAACTAAAGGGACACAGTGGATAGTAAAATTCTGACTCTCTTTCGCTCCACCTAGGGCGGGAGAAGTTATTTGACAAAGTCCCACTCGAAAAAAAAAACAAAAATTGCTTCATTAGGCTTCATTATCCTTGTCGTTGGCCTAGGGATGTCAAATTCTAAATTGATATTGACATTTAACGATAAGTTCGAATTGTAGTAAAATAAACGACGCTCTACTAGAAATTGCTATTGTATTTTCATAGGCACTGCCATAGTGTAAGAAAATAGCGCCTGCAATAATAGTTACAATTTCTTAATTTGTATCGCTTTTACGACCTTACGATAAACACATACAATTATGGACAGCTAAAATACTTACAGTGTTACTAGAATTAACTTCTTTGTATACTTGCAAGAATTTTTCCACTGCAACTTTTATAAACTGCATAAAATATCATCATAGAAAAGTGGTAACAGCTGAACTTGCCCGATATATTTTTATATGACTGTAACTTCTTATAAAACTAATCCATGGTTTTCTAATTCACTTTCCATTCCTTATTTTTAGGGTATTCTCCGACGATGCAGTTCAACGACCTGCCCTAATGCCAGTAGCACATGAACCAACGGAGCCATCCATCACGTGGACCCGACCTCCAAAACCGACTCCGAGTAAAGTCTTCCATGATATCGTGACACAACTAGGAACACTGATCTCCAACTCGAATTTCATTAAAAAAGTATAAAACTTTCAAGAGCCATCTTGCATTTCATCGTTCCCTTGCCCATGTCGTATTATTATTTTTGGGGTAGGAGCAGCATGCATCATCTTCTTTCATACAACTCTTTTTGCCAGAGTTCTCATATACCACACAACCCATCCCTCTCTATTTGCCATAGTTATCATCTTTTAAACAATCTATGTATACATATAGGGTGACTGGTAATTAGTGTACGATACTTAAACACGTGATTGTGCTCATGATAACCTACAACTTTTACTATGGGAACACTAATTGCCAGTCACCCTATATTTATGTCATCGTCTTTCATACATCTCTAGAGTCTGTCTAATAAGTTAAACGACTTGGGTAATTATTAGGATTTAATGAAATCTGATGTAGTCAACACGAGTTCAATAATCAAGGTTGATTAAGAGATAGAGATCATTGTTAGCTAACAGAAGAACCTTAAAAAAAGTATCGAATACAGTTATCTTTTTAAATGATTAAATATTATTCAAAATTCCCAAGTCGGTTGACTTATTAGACAGACTATATTTGCCATTTTTATACAACCTATGTATCTCTTTTTGCCATAGTTACCATCTTTCATACAACCCATTTATCGTTTCTTTGGTTTTCTATACACTAATTTTACTACTAGCGATCCGCCCCGACTTTGCACGAGTGCAAAGTGGATTAACAGACAGACGAACTTTTTCATGGACGGTCGCGACCTCGCCGTTGGATTTTAGGACCAATAAAACTTATAATTTATTTAAGATGGTGTTCGAGCACATATTTATTACCTATTTTAAGAAGCATTTATTATTTGGTAAGCTACTAATAAATTATGACAAAACCATTTGTGTCTCTTTTTTATATCCCGGGTAAATACTCAATACTCAATTGTTAAATGCATTCCACAATGTACATGCTTAGGTGGTAAGTGAAAATTTAAGACACAATTGTGGACCCTGTTGGGCACAACACCTTAGTTGTTTAAGAGAGAATTTAAAGATTGATAAACTTTCTATGTTTTGATATCCTGGTCAATGCACTTACACACAGTAACACATAACTATCGATAAGTTTTTACGTGTTTAATTCTACAGTTGTATAAACTAAGAGAATAACCAACCATTACTTAACTTGTTTAAAGAAAATATTACATACACATTCATTAGAATCATCATCGTCAGCCTTATAATATTCCCAGTACTGGAACTCAGGCCTCCTCTCTAGGAGAGAGAATGACTGTAATTCACCACACGGGCCTAGAACGGGTTGTTGCAGTGTCGATGAAATAAATTACAAAAAGTATTGCGCCTGGTTGAGTTACACAGTTGTATCCACGACTTGCAACTTGTGAGTTGGGGCCGTTACCAGTGGGCTATTGCTGTTCTCATACATTTAAAAATAGTAACATAGGCAATGTATGTATTTATAAATTACCAGTTTCTTAATAGATACTTAAATGCTTATCTTTCTATCTTTAGATAAAATACCTACTTTCAGCGGTTTTGAAAAGTGAGAAGTTTGTAATAGATGTGATCAAACCTCAAATAAAGTTCAAAAAGCAATGGAGACTTTTTACAAGAACAAATTAGAAAAAAAATAGTTGGCAGAGTCAACTTGCCAAACAGAAATGCAAAATATTTGTTGCAAGCTGTGACAAAAAACGTTTTTGATATTTTACTGAAATGAAGCGTTTCCAAGCGAATGAGAGTTGTATGTCGTATATGTGTTATGTTTTACCATTTGTGTTAATAACAGCAGCATGTAAGTTACACAATAAATACAATTAGATTTACTGTAAAACATATTTATCTGCCAAGAACATTAAATATTGGGTTTTGCATACTTCAAAACAAGTACGACAAAATAACCCTGCTTATCTTCGTTTCAAAGCATTTTCTAAACTACGTTGGGCATCCAATAAAAATCCATACAGTTGAAGATTAATATTTTATATGGTGCATCTTTAGATCAACTCATTGTTAGTTATTTTAGCTTCCCTGAAATACCTAGAATAATTGTTATATCTAACAGGTTATCCAGTTCAAAAATCAGATATAGAGACGCAACCCGAATTGAGAAATGAAAAGCATTTTCCTAATGGTACCACAATAGGTAAATACACATACATGGATAACGAAGGGAATCCCGTCCAAGTGAAGTACTATGCAGACGAAGCTAGCTATGGGTAAAATCCAAGATTTCATTCAATTTATCAGTTACCAATTATTTTTGTTACTCTTGACTTTACGAGTAGTTGCGAAGACGTAAAGCATGTTATTAGAGAGTACTAGCCCCCCTAGCCAAGTTACAACCGTTTCGCTTCCGTCGAACGCTTTGAGTTGGCCGCGCCGCCAATTCTTTTGTTCTGACCACGTGACTGAGCGTTGAGATGACGTCATTCCTGTACATTTGAAGCTTTCTACTAGCATTACCGATTGCAGATTAGCAACTTGGCTAGGGGTATAGGTCCGCAGTAGCTCGAAAATAGTCTCTTGAATGTTTTCTTTTAAAAACTACTTCAGATTTATCAAATTTCAGGGTAGAGTTAAACAGCGTTAAAGTGGTAGATGCAACCGGTGAACCATTCCCAACAACAGTTGTTCAAAATTCGAGTACTTTTGACTCTGATGCTGATGCGAAGACGGTTGCAGAGTTAATAAACAATAATAGATTTCCCGCTTTACAAGGTGCTCATAATCGTAAGATGAACCAAGAATTCTCGAACCCATACGATTTTTTAAGCAAAGAACTTAAAACTAACCGTTACAAAGCTGATGATTATGACATTTTCTATCAAAACGAACTGAAAGGACCTGCGAAATGTAGCAAAGAAAAAGTTCGTGTGTATTTTGATAGTAAAGAAAGTCGAAAGATGCGCAGCGCAGCTAATGATTTAGCTGATGCTGACAAATTTTGTGAACAATTTTGACGAATTAGATTGTGACTAGCAATAAAACATGTTTTTCGTAATAACGTATTTTTATTAAATAATCATCCTATGAGACTAACTATAGCGGTAATCTGGCCCTTGGGATCAAAGAGACGATTGATAGCAGATCCCTTGACTATGAGGCACTCGGATCTATCGTAGAATAGAGACGGATCCTGTTTTTCTCTTACATGGACGGCATCACCAATATAACAGTAGCCTCGTCTTTTGTCTTCACCTAACAGGGTAATCTGTAGGAATATGAAAACAAAATAATTATTCTGAAGTCACAAAATAATTGCGTATTGTACTTTTTGATGGTTGCTTTATAAGGGCACCTTCAAATTTGCAGCAAAGGGCTGCACGACGGTAGCGTGATTGCAGCGCTGCTGCCACGTTGCTTGATTATTTCATATATACAAGGTGCAGTTTTAAAACTGCACAATATTTCAGGAGGTTGTAATAAAACTCATAAATAATCATGTAAAAATACGAAACCTGGTCAATAATCAGTAATACTTGCTATTTAATTTTTTTAATTTTAACCGTTTTTCAGAATAACTCTCTAAATACACTTCTTAAAAAAACAGAATCACCCGTTGTGATTCGATTTATCGTACGTCATGTCTCTGTGTGTGTGAGGGCGTCAACCTGTACGAGGCTCCGCCCACTTATTCTACGAAATGTTAAAAACGAATAATTTAGCCTTAGATGTACCTACCTAGTTAAATTTCGATGATCATAATGTAATTTCGTTAATTAACTAATTTTTAAGCATCATTACAATGCGAAAATCTTTTAAAAGTACAAGTTGACGTTGCGTCGTTAGTTATTTACCTATCAGCTGATGAATAAGAGGTTAGGCCGAGGTCAATAAACCTTATGGTGCGTTTACTCGTGGGCCCAGCCTCGGCTAACCGCCATCCCTAGCCTTTGTGTAATGCTAGCAAAGGAGAATGCCGACCGCATCAGGCAACGGCGGCGCTCACAGCGCCCCAGCCCCGCCGCCGGGATTCCGATCCCGATTTCCGGCCACGGTTGGCGCGGGCTTGCGGACGGCGAGCAATGGGTAGCTCGCTATCCGACAGTCCGGTAACTGTCCGGACCGAGCCCAAGTAGTCGACGGCGCGCACTGTTCCCGCGCGCCTGAAAGAGTTGTCAGCAGCAGCAGGGGCCCAGCCGGGTCGAAGCCTACTGGGGCCAGGGTTATCCGAAAGGGAAGCTCGGTCCCGGTACGAAAGGCAAGAAGGAACAGGAGTGGGTTTTTAGTCAGTAAAAGTCTAACACTATCTCCCGCTCCGTCCAAGAGCGGGGGATGCCATTAGATGAATTTCCCACCGAAAAAAAAAATCCCTAGCCATTGTGTAAACGGGATACAACTTACGCCATTCATGCCATTTCATGACCAAGACCCCATTTACACAATGGCTAGGGATGGCGATTGGCCGAAGCTGATTCGACGTGTAAAGGCACCAATTACATATCACGTAAGCAATATTCGTGTACCTGCTGCATAACTTTGAAACTATGATTGCAAGTTAGACGGAACATAGCTGAGCCAAAATAATGTTTATTTATGTTAACCTTAGTTTTGCTTTATTACTGATACCGTGACTGAGACGCTTAATGTTAGTATGTTGTACCTACAAGATGTTGACATGCCCTCTCGGTATGATGAAAGCGAGCGCGCGCGCGCGGGATTTAGGCACTAAACAAAACGGACGACGGCGTCTAGTAAGTAGTAGGTAGATACATACCTACCTACATGCAATCGCAGTCGGCGCGTTGTAGGTAATTCATTATCAAGGTCAGTTTTCCGTAATAATTTCGTTTTTTGTGTGGATTAAATTGGTTGATGTAAAACATCCCTTCCTACTTTTTAACGGGTTGAGGACCGACAAAAATACCTCAAGGTAATTTGTAGGTTTGTTGGTAGGTAGATAGGGTTTTTAATGATTTATCTTGCCTGATAGGTAGGTATTTTTGGCATAGTTACAAATTTTAAATCAACTGATTTACGTTAATCAAATTGATTTGGCTAATAACTTATTTACAAATGTTTTTTTTATGTTCAAAAATGAAATAAATAAATTACCTAAGTACCTACTTATGTTACCTGGAGGTATTGTTCAAAGTGTCCACCTTCACAATCCAGGCAGAGTCTAGCACGACGTTGTTGATTTTCTTTTAATTTACGTAGCACAAACACATTTGTTTTCAAAGTTTCGAAAGCACTTATCACCTTTTCACGTAATTGTGTAACACCGGTGATTTCCTTTGCGTACACTAGTCTTATTTTAAAATGGACTTTGGCTATTGGGAAACAGTTCTACGAACATCTCGATAGCTCGAGATACGCTGTCTCCACTGATAGCATACAAGCGGACCATCTCCGTCAATTCTACATTTGAGTATTGGTCCGTCATTTTTTAGCACTAGACACCGCGTACGTAACCGTTAACCGAAGGCGAACCTGAGAGCGGAAAGTGCACGCGTATGCACACGTCGGTGACAACAATTGCACTAAAGTAAATCGATTGATCGATGGCCGCGGGGGCGTGGCTAGGGTGTGTCCGCACGGGACGATGATAGGTGCTTTATTATGAAACTATCATTGCGTGTCTGTGTGTGTGAAAGCGCGGTTATAAGGCAGGTATCAGACTGGCTGCGTTTTAACAAAGGTAGTTCACACATACCGATTTCCATAAATAAGAAAAAAAATAAAAAAAATTACCTACTCATTTTATTATTGATTCGGGTCGAGAATCACTAACATAATTACCTCCTGAAATTTTTTGCAGCTTCAAACCTGCACCTTGTATTATACTAATTGTAAAATTTGTTTCTGTACGTCATTTCAAATACACATACTTTTTTTTATTTAGTACCTTATAATTTATTAGTATCTAATCGAAAAGAAAGAGTTTATAATTTTCTAAGATTTACTAACCTAGCGAATATTTCAATTACCAGATGCCATAATTATTAGGTGGAAGAAGCGATGAAAAATCGCTCAATCTTGGTGGCACATAATTTATAGAAAGAAAAAAAGGTTATTTATGCTTACACTGAACACCCTTACAGCGTCATCTAACTTGCAGAGCCATAACAGAAGAACTTCATCCTCATCAAGCGCAGTCCTACTATAAGATTTGTAGTCGCTACTGCCACTCTTGTTGAGGCATTCAGTATTAATCTGGAAGAGATTACCAAATATTAATACGTATTCCGTTTTCATTTCTAATTAACAACCACCCGCGACAAATGATTCGAAATCTATGAAATACTCTACTTTTCACTACAATAATATGCATCGTTTTTTTTTTTTTTCTAGATGCATGAAAATACGTTCAGTAGATTTTAGACGCTATGCAGGATTTTGTTTCATAATATGTAAAGATAAACTTCGCATTTTTATAAGGGGGCCGGGGGTCTCAACATTATATTCCTGCCCTTGTTTAATGATACGTTTTTGTCTTCCAATATCCATTACGCCAACCGTTATGGTATCACTCACAGAAAAGATGAAACAGGTTAGAAAAGAAATACTTTCCGATTTGTACTACAACGAGTGTCACCGCTTGTCTCTCGCCCTTTAACTCCACTACAAGCAATAAACCAATACAAACGCGTATTACGCAACTAACAGGCCGCGCACACTTAGATCACAAGTTTGCTATTGGTTCAGTCAATTATGACCATGATCATATTTTCGGGCACGCCTGCCTTGTCCACAAGGTCATTCTAACCTCTTTCATCTTTTCTGTGGTATCACTGTTTTTCAGTCGTCCATTTCTCATATGACTCATCCATCTTTTCTTCTTTCTTCATTCGTATTTTTTTAAATCAAATGGGTTTTTTCTTTATCTAACACACACCCGTACTGCGAAGGCATCTTGTCACACGAAATGTCTGGAAACATCAATAACGATGACAAATGTCTGGGCAGAAGAAGCCAGCAGGCAAGAATCGGGTTACGAGCTGTAATGTCTCCTAGTGAGTGAATATAAACGCCATAGGTCTCGCATACCCCTGCATAAGGTTCATTCATTTTTTCAGTCTGCGTGTAAATACTTCTCGTGGAAATTGCCACCTGGTCACATTTCACATTTGGGAATTTTACACCGCTCGTTGGCAATCTTACAGCCAATAGTAGTAATAATTTATTGTCCTTCTTTGAATTATGATCTGAAGGTACTGGTTCAATTGTCGTCTTAATTATCTGGCTTGGCCTGAAATTAAAAACAGTCAAAATATTTCAAAAATTAAAGATAAAATAAGTAGATAATCGTAATGCTTTATCAAGTACTTCTTTTGGGTTTCCATAATAAATGTAGCCACACATTGTACTTCTGTAGAAAAATTTGCAGATTTTAAGATAACTTCTTGCGGTGTCGTGTCATCCAAAGTTGTTCTTGGGATTTTGGAGTGATCAAATAGAAAGTGTAGCAAGAATGAATCAATCGTTACAATTTTTAAGCACTTGGTTACTGGGCACACCACAGGTCTAAAACAAAAATTGTAGCTTTAGGTTTAGTTTTACTATACGCTGTTAGTTATTGATTATTTTTACCGTTGCTGTATTAATAAAATGAGATGAATTTTACCTCGGATCTTTTACCTCACAGTCTTCCAATTCACCTTCTTCTTGATCTTCAATTATTGTTGTGCTAATATCAGTATTTGCACTTATGCTTGTTTTGCTTTCTTGAAAGTGTGGATTTTTATATTCCATTGTTATTTCAACACCTGTTTTTGGACTTCCCTCCTGAAAATATTTAAGTAATATTGAATCTTTGTTGATTAGCTGTTTCAAAAGCTGGATTATGAAATTACCTTATGAATTAAGGATCTATCGCCTTTTTTGCCGGATTTCTTCACTTCACTAATTATTTCTGTATTCATCAAAAAGTATTTATTAAAGTAGTGTACAATATCAATCTATGCCCAAGTACATAAAAATACACAAAAAATACAATAAAGAGTATATCAATCAATTAATCAATCATAAACTTGTTTCTACAATTCTACCTTGAGCAGTAAATCCACTATCGCGATCTCCTCCAGCAAAATTTTTTGTTTTGTTGGGAGAATTTTTTACTTGTATCGGTGGGACGTCAGTGTCAAGATCGAATTCCTTTTCAGATGTGTAGTCACCACTTTCAGTACTATTTTGCATCGTAGCATCTGTTGTAGTAAAATGAAAATGCTCATAAAATTATTGTCATTTTAATTCATTTTTGTTTCATTTGTTGTAAAAAAAATCAATTTAATAATAATTTAGTCTGCTCTTTCTCGCGGTTATGCCCGCATCTTTTTACTGCTTTGCTTCTATTGGACGTAACCTGCTGTTATATTCTTTTCTTGATAAATGGGCTATTTAACACTAAAATAATATTTCAATTTGATCCAGTTGTTCCTGACATTAGTGCGTTCAAACACTCTTTGGTTTCATCATTTGACGTATATTAATTATAGATATAGATTTATTTCCTTACCACACAGTTGACAGCTTTTGCAGACAATATGCTCAGAGTCGCATGCGTACAGTATAGACTTTTCTGTTAATTGGCAAACTGAGCATTGAATCTGGTTCCTCTCGGTGCTCGGTGCGTCAGAGGAATGATGGATATGCACCTAGAAATGTAAAAATACAAAATAATTTGCATTACCTATTGAATAATAAGTTAAGGGTCTAAGCAGGTGAACTGCAAATGAACTGAACGTCAGCAGTTTTTCTGTAGTTGATCAGCATCAAAACTGCGACCAGTCGGCACGCTGACTGCGAGCGAATTGCGCAGTCGTTTGACACTTATGATAACTGTACAAACACTGCAACCAAACTGATTCTTAGCAGGCATGCAGTTCAAATCATTCACTACATTCATGTATGAAGACTCGACTCAGTTTTCTACAAAGTGACAAGGGGGAATAAACATTGTTGTGTAATTCTGTTTAGATAACGTTGCATTCAATTACAGTATAGCTACAGTAATAAAGTACTATGCTCTACTTGATATTATCTAACTTTAGTTTGCATCCAAAGCGAGGCATCTATTCGATCCAGATGCGACGAGTTAGAATTACAGATGAGGTGACGTGGGCAAAACCTTTACGTTATTTAACATTTTGAATGGGTTGATTTTAAGGTGTAGTCTAGCCAGGTCTTTTTTTAAGGGAGTGTTAAATTATAAAATTCATAAATTCTATCAATACTTTATCCATCGTACCAAAAACTAGAGTTAAACCGCAGTAGATGCCGCATCTATTTAAATAAAAATCAATGCCACTTTTCGTTCTAATTTTATAACTCAAGAACGGGCTCACCATATATATGCGCGGCTCACCTATCCAAACCAAATATATAAGCCTTGTTCGGACTATTTAGTAGATGGTTTATGTGAAGTTTGGTAGGGTAGAGTAGGGTATAGTAGGGTAGAGTAGTGTAGTGTAGAGTAGAATAATGTAGAGTAGAGTAGTGTAGAGTAGAGTAGTGCAGAGTAGAGTAGTGTAGAGTAGTGCAGAGTAGAGTAGTGTAGAGTAGAGTGGTGTAGAGTAGTGTAGAGTAGTGTAGAGTAGTGTAGAGTAGTGTAGAGTAGTGTAGAGTAGTGTAGAGTAGAGTAGTGTAGAGTAGTGTAGAGTAGTGTAGAGTAGTGTAGAGTAGTGTAGAGTAGTGTAGAGTAGTGTAGAGTAGTGTAGAGTAGTGTAGAGTAGTGTAGAGTAGTGTAGAGTAGTGTAGAGTAGTGTAGAGTAGTGTAGAGTAGTGTAGAGTAGTGTAGAGTAGAGTAGAGTGGTGTAGAGTAGTGTAGAGTAGAGTAGAATAGTGTAGAGTAGAGTAGTGTAGAGTAGAGTAGAGTAGTGTAGAGTAGAGTAGTGTAGAGTAGTGTAGAGTAGTGTAGAGTAGTGTAGAGTAGTGTAGAGTAGTGTAGAGTAGAGTAGAGTAGTGTAGAGTTGTGTAGAGTAGAGTAGAGTAGTGTAGAGTAGAGTAGTGTAGAGTAGTGTAGAGTAGAGTAGAGTAGAGTAGGGTAGAGTAGGGTAGAGTAGGGTAGAGTAGGGTAGAGTAGGGTAGAGTAGAGTAGAGTAGTGTAGAGTAGAGTAGTGTAGAGTAGTGTAGAGTAGAGTAGTGTAGAGTAGTGTAGAGTAGTGTAGAGTAGAGTAGTGTAGAGTAGAGTAGTGTAGAGTAGTGTAGAGTAGTGTAGAGTAGTGTAGAGTAGTGTAGAGGTGTAGAGTAGTGTAGAGTAGTGTAGAGTAGAGTAGTGTAGAGTTGTGTAGAGTAGAGTAGAGTAGTGTAGAGTAGAGTAGTGTAGAGTTGTGTAGAGTAGAGTAGAGTAGTGTAGAGTTGTGTAGAGTAGAGTAGAGTAGTGTAGAGTAGAGTAGTGTAGAGTAGTGTAGAGTAGAGTAGAGTAGAGTAGGGTAGAGTAGGGTAGAGTAGGGTAGAGTAGGGTAGAGTAGGGTAGAGTAGTGTAGAGTAGAGTAGTGTAGAGTAGAGTAGTGTAGAGTAGTGTAGAGTAGTGTAGAGTAGTGTAGAGTAGTGTAGAGTAGTGTAGAGTAGTGTAGAGTAGAGTAGAGTAGTGTAGAGTTGTGTAGAGTAGAGTAGAGTAGTGTAGAGTAGAGTAGTGTAGAGTAGTGTAGAGTAGAGTAGAGTAGAGTAGGGTTGAGTAGGGTAGAGTAGGGTAGAGTAGGGTAGAGTAGAGTAGAGTAGAGTAGTGTAGAGTAGAGTAGTGTAGAGTAGTGTAGAGTAGAGTAGTGTAGAGTAGTGTAGAGTAGTGTAGAGTAGAGTAGTGTAGAGTAGAGTATTGTAGAGTAGTGTAGAGTAGTGTAGAGTAGTGTAGAGTAGTGTAGAGTAGTGTAGAGTAGTGTAGAGGTGTAGAGTAGTGTAGAGTAGTGTAGAGTAGTGTAGAGTAGAGTAGTGTAGAGTTGTGTAGAGTAGAGTAGAGTAGTGTAGAGTAGAGTAGTGTAGAGTTGTGTAGAGTAGAGTAGAGTAGTGTAGAGTTGTGTAGAGTAGAGTAGAGTAGTGTTGAGTAGTGTTGAGTAGAGTAGTGTAGAGTAGTGTAGAGTAGAGTAGAGTAGAGTAGGGTAGAGTAGGGTAGAGTAGGGTAGAGTAGAGTAGAGTAGAGTAGAGTAGTGTAGAGTAGAGTAGTGTAGAGTAGTGTAGAGTAGAGTAGTGTAGAGTAGTGTAGAGTAGAGTAGTGTAGAGTAGAGTAGTGTAGAGTAGTGTAGAGTAGTGTAGAGTAGTGTAGAGTAGTGTAGAGGTGTAGAGTAGTGTAGAGTAGTGTAGAGTAGTGTAGAGTAGAGTAGTGTAGAGTTGTGTAGAGTAGAGTAGAGTAGTGTAGAGTAGAGTAGTGTAGAGTAGTGTAGAGTAGAGTAGTGTAGAGTAGTGTAGAGTAGAGTAGTGTAGAGTAGAGTAGTGTAGAGTAGTGTAGAGTAGAGTAGTGTAGTGTAGAGTAGTGTAGAGTAGAGTAGAGTAGTGTAGAGTAGTGTAGAGTAGAGTAGTGTAGAGTAGAGTAGTGTAGAGTAGAGTAGTGTAGAGTAGTGTAGAGTAGTGTAGAGTAGTGTAGAGTAGTGTAGAGTAGTGTAGAGTAGAGTAGAGTAGTGTAGAGTTGTGTAGAGTAGTGTAGAGTAGTGTAGAGTAGTGTAGAGTAGAGTAGAGTAGTGTAGAGTAGAGTAGAGTAGTGTAGAGTAGAGTAGTGTAGAGTAGTGTAGAGTAGAGTAGTGTAGAGTAGAGTAGAGTAGAGTAGAGTAGAGTAGTGTAGAGTAGAGTAGTGTAGAGTAGAGTAGTGTAGAGTAGTGTAGAGTAGAGTAGTGTAGAGTAGTGTAGAGTAGAGTAGAGTTTTGTAGAGTAGAGTAGTGTAGAGTAGTGTAGAGTAGTGTAGAGTAGAGTAGTGTAGAGTAGTGTAGAGTAGTGTAGAGTAGTGTAGAGTAGAGTAGAGTAGAGTAATGTAGAGTAATGTAGAGTAGAGTAGTGTAGAGTAGAGTAGAGTAGTGTAGAGTAGAGTAGTGTAGAGTAGAGTAGTGTAGAGTAGAGTAGTGTAGAGTAGTGTAGAGTAGTGTAGAGTAGTGTAGAGTAGAGTAGTGTAGAGTAGTGTAGAGTAGTGTAGAGTAGAGTAGTGTAGAGTAGAGTAGTGTAGAGTAGAGTAGTGTAGAGTAGAGTAGTGTAGAGTAGAGTAGTGTAGAGTAGAGTAGTGTAGAGTAGAGTAGAGTAGAGTAGAGTAGTGTAGAGTAGAGTAGTGTAGAGTAGTGTAGAGTAGAGTAGTGTAGAGTAGTGTAGAGTAGTGTAGAGTAGAGTAGTGTAGAGTAGTGTAGAGTAGTGTAGAGTAGAGTAGTGTAGAGTAGAGTAGTATAGAGTAGAGTAGTGTAGAGTAGAGTAGAGTAGTGTAGAGTAGAGTAGTGTAGAGTAGTGTAGAGTAGAGTAGTGTAGAGTAGAGTAGTGTAGAGTAGAGTAGAGTAGTGTAGAGTAGTGTAGAGTAGAGTAGTGTAGAGTAGTGTAGAGTAGAGTAGTGTAGAGTAGAGTAGTGTAGAGTAGAGTAGTGTAGAGTAGAGTAGGGTAGAGTAGATTAGTGTAGAGTAGAGTAGTGTAGAGTAGAGTAGTGTAGAGTAGAGTAGTGTAGAGTAGAGTAGAGTAGAGTAGTGTAGAGTAGAGTAGTGTAGAGTAGAGTAGTGTAGAGTAGAGTAGTGTAGAGTAGTGTAGAGTAGAGTAGTGTAGAGTAGTGTAGAGTAGTGTAGAGTAGAGTAGTGTAGAGTAGAGTAGTGTAGAGTAGAGTAGAGTAGTGTAGAGTAGTGTAGAGTAGAGTAGTGTAGAGTAGTGTAGAGTAGTGTAGAGTAGTGTAGAGTAGTGTAGAGTAGTGTAGAGTAGAGTAGGGTAGAGTAGGGTAGAGTAGGGTAGAGTAGGGTAGAATAGGGTAGAATTGGGTAGAGTAGGGTATAGTAGGGTGGAGCAGGGTAGAGTAGGGTATAGTAGGGTGGAGCAGGGAAGAGTGGGAGCGAAGCCGCGTGGGCAAAAGCTAGTGCGTCATAAAATCCGCACGATATTTAAAACACCTACAAATATTTGCATAACAGCTAAAGAGCATCGGCGAACATTGTCGATCAGGATATCACCGACTGTCGTAGGACTACACTACGACACGTGGTTGTTCGAAATAACTGTAGGCGTTTATACGACTTGGTATTTTTAAAAAGTAATCAGGCTATCTCATGTAATTCCAGTATATACGCTGACAGCGAACGAGATTATAAAAAAAAAAAACTAACCCTTAATGTATTGTCACCTACGCCACAGTCTCCTTGGTCTATTTGACGCTTAACAGAGCGGTAAAAACCTAGCGAAGCGGCTTGTTATTCCATTTGCTTACATATGCTAATACGTACAATTCTCCACGTCACCACTCTTTATGTTTTGAACATTGGAATGTATTTATATATGTAGCGAAAGTGTACTGTTCCTCTTAACAGTATTGCCATGTATCGCCGTTGCATCCGGACGCTATGGCGACATTACATGTGCAAAATGAATACCAATGAGTACTAATAATACCAAAGCGAACTGATTAATCTAGTTGCGATTAGGAAGATTACGTTACCTTCTTAAACATAGGAAGAATTATTGTAGGTATAAATAAAACGCTCTAAATCGTTAAATACGTTCTAAAACTGACACATTGACAAACTGTGACATTGAAAAATGCATTGAAGATGTCAGTTAGATGAATGAAATAGTGAAAAAGATTTTAATAAAACTTCTTCATGACAGGATTGCAACCTTTTTAATTATAATCTGCTCAAAGAGTTGGCAAATGCTTCAAAATTCTTTGGGGTCATCATCAAACGACTTCTACCGTTCTAGAGTGGAGTGTGAGGGCGTGACAGACTTTTACAGACTAAAACCCTATCTGTCTCTTTCAACAGCTCTTTACGTTTCAGGACCACGGTAACTTTCGCGGCCCTTGCGGGTATCGATTGGCACTATTGAGCCTCTGCGGGTTTCTTGACATCTCTTTGAGGTGCGTCTGGAACACTGCACGTCATCCCTGACTCAGGTTTGGTCATTACCGGACGGCTGAGCGATGAACCACGTATGCTCGTCGTCCACAAGGCCGCGTGAAGAAGATACCTAAAATACTGTTTTAAAAAAAATTGGTACATCTCCTGTAATAATACAATACTGGCTGAGACCTTTGGCAAGGTACAAAATGATCAACAAACACATGAAGAAGATTCGCATCGAGAACTGCACGAGGATGATTCATAACTGGTACTCAATCAATCAATACATTTATTAACAGCAGTAGACTTGATTACGGAAGCCGATGCAAGCATTTGCGTATATAATTATGTATATCTACTGTGCATATTGCAGTCTTGTAGGCAAGTAAGTAATTTCTTGTCTGTATTAGTTGCTCCAGCATTTTACTAACTCGAACTGTGCCTTCTTCGTGTTAACAATTTTGTAATTATCCTGTTACTGGCCTATCAGAACTCAGTCTAGATCAAGCAAATTTAATTAAGCAATTAAAACTGGTATTGCTATATTCCACACGCCTGTGTTATGCTTTCACTAGACCATGATACGTCTATTAGTTGGAAAAGGAACACATTTTTATTGTTTATTTTTCTATAATTGATGGGGTCTTTTTGACCAGTCTCTCTCTTGAGGCAAGTGAAGATGTAATCAACTATTTTGTTCAAGAACAACTTATTCTCTCTCTACACAAAAACACCCAGTTTATAGCTATCACGAAACCAGGCCTGAGTCAAAGAGTGCAATTCTTTGGCTAACCAAAGAATTGCACTCTTTGGCTGTACGCACAATGAAAATTCGGTCCACAATTTGTTGTTGGTACATCGTCGTCATGTCTACTTAGTAGAAATAGGTTTAGCGGAATTAAACTAGCAACTCCATCATATAATGGCCGAAATGTAAACGATAGGCTTGCAATTCGGCGATGACGTACAAAACCGTGAAACTTTAAGTAGTTCATTGCTCTTGATGCACTCTTCTCAATGGACACAAGAGCATTAAGCTGATATGTCCCAGAAATGAAAATTTTACTCCATCAATAATCGCGCTTGATATAGGTTGTCATTGGTCATCTTTTCTTTGACCTCACTCTCCCTCTCCATCCATCTACATGTGTACTCAGAACATAGAAAATAAATATAAATTGTAATTTATTTAAGTACTTTTACAAAGAGATACATAAAACCAACTTATGAATACTTAGTTATACTAATTTCTAAAATTATTGTGAAAGACTTTTGTTATCTTTTTGGCCAAAACAATTTTATAATTGAGTATAATAAAATCAAAAATAAAAATCGTTGATTATAGTGCATTACAAAACAGAGTAATTAGCGATGTGTTCTAGGCACCAAAGGCTTTGGTTGTATAACTGGGCCGCATAACCAATATATATCGTAATCGCATTTAGTCATTATAAGGCAGGTAGTTTTTTGGTAATGCCAATTCGTAATACGAAACGATTTATTTGATTAATATTTTGCAATAGTTTAATCTTTTGTTGTAGAGCTTTTAAATTATCGCAAAATAGTGATAGTTAGTCAGTGGGAGTTAGTGAAGTGTGACAAGTGGAAGGACAAAATGCAAGAAAAAAGAGTGTTGTGCCGACCCCAAGTAATATGGGATAAGGGCAGGAAGAAGAAAAAAACAATATCGCAAAATAATATATGTTATTCAGCATATCCATGAATAAAAAAGGAAGGCAAAAGAAAAGGTGGAATTATGTGAAGAATGCTCCTAACAATTCATGCCGTGTCCAAAAGTACCGTTTTCTGAATCAAGCCCTTAATCCGGCCGCCTAACGAGAAGCTCCTAAGATGTTGGTCGAGGCTTGTGGCTATTAAGCCATTTATATCATTCAATGAGTGGTATTTCGCTTTAATAGGAATTTCGTACAAATTACCATCCCCTGTTTTAAAAGGGGTTAATTTCTAAAGATACATTATTAGTACACCTCTACACTATCTATATAGCATACATTTTATAAGTCTCTTACTTCAAAAACATTGGACTTTCATACAAAATTCCAGCCCCCGTTTTAGAAGATTATAAGTTACACACAGAAGCGCCAGCCCTTTCGAAGTCTAGCTTTCCATCATCAACCGTTAGCTCTGATGCTGCTTAACTACCAATGCGCTAGATCTTATATCAATTTCAAGTAACCAAGCCGCTTCCAACACAAGGAATTAATCAAACCATGACTAATTGGAGCCCACTCTAATCTTGAACACAATATCAACATCATTGATTTACGTCAGACATATTATTTTCTGGACACATAACGTGCATTACGTCCATTGTCACATAATTAGGTGGTACAAGGAAAGTGGGTTAGCAATTGAGCATGGTTACATAAGTAAGCCTTCTCGTGTGTTAGTCGAAAAGCATGTTAAAGTTAAAATTTTCTTGAGCAACAGAACATAGCGAATTGTTTCTTGAAAGTGTTCTACTGAGGACGAGAACATCGGAATACCTGTCCGTGTCTGCTTATTCAATATTAACTCAAAAACTACTGAAAGGATAAGTCCTCATCTCCGCATATTGATCTTTTGCTGTGCCCAACAGTGTCTCTGATCGTTTCTATTGACAAATATTACTACCTTAGTCTGTATTATGGAATGCAAAACTAGAATTGAGTCTTGAAAATTTTCATACAGTTTTGACATACAAACAAACTGAGGTGAAGATTTGGATGTAAGATAGAGAGTAGAGAAATACCAAGAATTTGAAAAACCCGAATGAAGCTGGAATGTTTTGCTGAAAACTATAGAAGTAATTTATAATGATTGATGGTTGTAGGATTTCAGGAGGACCAAAAACATTATGAACAAATTGCATAATTTTTATTTTGTTCTTACTTACGAGTACATTTTACTATTGCTCTTACAAATGGTGAGAATCTCTTATTTCCTACTCCTCTTTTGCAGGTACTCTGGAAGAAATTTCATCGAAAATAATCATCAACTTTGTACCTACTTTGGTAGAAATTTAATAAATAGAAATGTATAGAAGGAGAAATCTGCTTTGCTGGTTACAGGTACTAATTTTCAATATTGTCAGACTAGACCTATGTGTATGGATATATGTTAGTGAGTATTCTCCCGTACATTTCTTACTGAATGTTCTGAAATTAATATCCTTTTAATTTATTGTATAATAACTTATTGATAGTGGCAAAACAGTTAGTGCACACGAGCTTTGTCTGACATATTTTGATGACGGTCAATAAATAAGTTGTGTGTTGCTTTAAAATGTGGCACGAGATGATAATAGTTCCAGGTGAATCTCATAGTTTGCGATTTATGTTATAAAGCATCAAATACCATTGAAAATTTCAAAGGCAAAACAAATATGATTTGTTCTTCGTCCCAAAATATAATTTTAATTATTTTGTTCTCGATTCGTCCTATTTTATATTCCATATTCGGATCATATTTTTTTGTTGTTGCCTTTTTTACATTTTTGTACACTCTAACGATGATTATACATGACACATATAGGTACATCATCGTTGACACATATAACTCTTGTATAACCTACTTATAACAATTTCCTCACGTCAGGAAGCTTTCTAAATAATGCTATCGTCTGCGGTTATATTTTTGTTCACCAACTGACGTAAGTGTATCAACCATCTAACGTTATTCAATACCTATCTGCTTAGTACTAAGCTAATCGACATCAATACTTATACTGCTGTCTCTTTTATTACTTTGAGCGATGAAGGAGAGGTTGGTTTCATGTCGATTTGTAATCGTTTCTTTGGAATGGTAATTAGTGTTTTATGGCTGAGTAAACTCGGCAGCGCCTATGTGTTGCATGCAGTGTTGATAACCGCTGAACGCTGTTGAATGTAATGAGAATATTTACAAAGTGATAGGCGTGCGAGCGTGATATAACTCCCGGTTCAACGCGTAAATCCTTATTAAGTTTTAATGGATACGTTCGTTGAGGGATGAAGGTATTTTAACTGTTTTACGGTTTTGTTTATTGACTCTAGACGATAAATATCATTCCTAATTATTTGGATGTAATAATAAGATTAAAATTTAATCTTCACACTATCCCTGGGTTGATGTATGATGAAAAAATCAAAGAGAGGTGGAAGGACTATTTTGAAAGACTGATGAATGAGGAAAATAATTAGAGTGGGATTTTAGAGAGCAAACCAGTGAATGTAGAGTTAGTGAGAATGGTTAGAATGGATGAAGTCAGAATAGCAGTAAATAGAATGAAAAATGGTAAAACCATTGGTCCAGATGGAATACCCGTTGAAGTGTGGAAGTTATTGCGAGTGGATGGATGGATGTGGTTAGCTTTATTTTTCAATAAGTTGTTGCAGGAAGAAGCCACACCTGATTATTGGTACAACAGTTCTTTGGTGCTCATCTATAAAAACAAAGGTGATGTGCTTGAGTGCAACAACTATAGAGGAATAAAGCTAATGTCACATACTATGAAAGCCTGGGAGAAAGTTATTGAGAGGCGATTGAGAGAAGAGACTGAAATTTCACAGAACAAATTCGGTTTTATGCCTGGTCGGGGTACAACCGATGCCATTTTTGCTTTGCGCCAGCTATGCGAGAAATACAGAGGTGCGCATAAAAACTTGCACATGGTATTCGTTGACCTCGAAAAGGCATACGACCGTGTACCTCGTGAGGTTCTGTGGTGGGCCCTTAAGGAGAAAGGTGTGCCTGGGAAGTATGTGCAGTTGATCCGAGCGATGTACAGTCGATGTAGTACCGAAGTCCGATCTACAGTGGGCACCACTGGAAACTTCAATGTGGCTGTCGGCTTACATCAGGGATCGGCTCTCAGCCCTTACCTCTTTCTGATGATAATGGACGCTCTGACGTCAGACATTCAGGAGGGGGATCCCTGGTGTATGCTGTTTGCCGACGATATTGTGCTGGTTGCCGAGAGTGGCCTACGGGTCCAAAACAGATTGGAGGTGTGGTGGCACAGACTGAAGAGTGTTGGCCTGAAATTGAGTAGAACCAAAACGGAGTACTTGTTCTGCGATTTCGGGGGTCTCTCCAACCCTGTGCCGACTTGCGGTACCTCGGGTCGCTCGTCCAAGGGGATGGTGAGATAGACCGTGACGTAACACGTCGGATCAACGCAGGATGGATGAAATGGCGACCGGTCACGGGAACAACTTGCGACCCACGCATGCCCCTCAAGTTGAACGGTAAAATTTACAAGTCCATCATAAGACCTGTCATACTGTATGGATCAGAATGTTGGGCTGTGAAAAAGAAGGATGAAAAAAAGATTGCATGTAGCTGAGATGAGAATGTTGAGATGGATGTGCGGTGTGACGAGAGTGGATAAAGTGAGAAATGAGTATATTAGAGGAAGTTTGAAAGTGGCGCCAGTGACTGAAATGTTGAAAGGTAATCGGTTCTCTTGGTATGGTCATGTGAAAAGGAGAGATGAAGCGCATATTACTAAAAGAGTTCTGAGTATACATGTAGATAGATGGAAAGGGAGAGGAAGGCCGAAGAAAAGATGGATGGATTGTATGAGGAGGGAAATTAAAGAAAAGGGAGTTAGTGATAGTTTGACGGGTAACAGGACAGAATGGGAGAAAAAAACATGTTGCACCCCAAGTAATATGGGATAAGGGCAGGAAGAAGCTGCTTGTTTAGAGAAAGTCTTTTAAAATGTTGTCCCAAACTAGCAATAATTACTCCTGTATCGTGGGTGCATTCACAAACATATAAACTCACATACGCAAGACATCTAGACATGAAACAACAATTCGTAGGCCATACAAATATTTGCTGCGTACAGTAATACGTACAGCAGAATTAACTCGCGTTATGCAGTGCAGCCACTGATCGCTCTACCACTACGCCAACGCTGTAACGGGGCTGTCTTTAAGGAAGCCAAGGGCTTTCTAAAATATGTTCTTTCTTCTTGTCAGTTTATTATACAAGGTGCAGTTTTAAAACTGCACAATATTTCAGGAGGTTGTAATAAAACTCATAAATAATCATATAAAAAAACGATACCTGGTCAATAATCAGTAATACTTGTTATTTAATTGTTTAATTACACTAAACTAAATCGATTGATCGATGGCCGCGGGGGCGTGGCTAGGGTGTGGCGTGCGGGATGATGATTGGATGATACATTATTTATGAAACTATCGTTGCGAGTTAGTGTGTGTGAAAACGCCCTTTATTGTTCCGTGTTTGTGTGTGTGAAAAAAAGCGCGGTTATAAAAAAAAAAAAATTACCTACTTATTTTATTATTGATCGAGAATCACTAACATAATTAACCTATACATATTAAAAATCTGTAGAAGTTTTTAGTTGTGCGCGCATTACGTAAAATATACAAAATCGATGTAGATAACTTTTATACATTAAAATTGTGTGTGACTTGATATATTACTAACGCTTTGTTTCATTGCAATCGGTTGATTATATTGAAAGATATACTACATTCATTGACTGTTAAGGGGTACAAAGTTTGCCAGATTAGCTAGTTTAGTATAAATAAATTAGATGGCTATTGAGATGGTGGTAAATAGATTTGTATCGAAGAATTGTTTTGCTGACCCTAAAACAGTTACTATAAGTTACAGCATGATGAATAAATGAGAAACTGCCCTTTCTCTGTTTATTTTAGCTGTTTTTTCTATATCATTTAAATAAATAAATATAGACATGTATATTATGTTCGGTGATTATACGAATACTTTAGGAGACGACAAGAAATTGTTCAAAGAAATCTATTTTGCTCGACAAAATCCGCTTTAAGTTTAGTCTACCTACAACTTCAATAATTATTTTTAAAAGTCCTGATGAAGCTAAAGCAGCCAGATAGTCGTTTTCAGATACTTACTGTATACAGGCCACAGTGTAGTTACTCGACTGAAATAGAATGAGGCTCATTAATTTTTTTGGTATCTATTTCTTCATCTAGCAAACTCTACGCATTTTGCTGAGATGTTGATGCAAGACAACAGAAAACAAATATATTTATCACTAGCTTTTACCTATACATAAAATATTTTACTTCGCCCATATACATAAAATATAGCCCATGTCAGTCAGGAATAAAGCAGCTTTCTATTGGTGAAAAATTTTCGTAATCGAACCAGTGAAAAAAAACTTTATTTCTTTATAATACTCGTATTAGTGTAGATTTCGCAAAAGCATTTGAACATGTTTTTTTTAAACAAAGCATTTTTTTGATTTTAGATTTTAAAATTATTCTTCAAAATTGAAAAAAAAAATGGCTGCACTTTTAATATTATTTCCCCTACATGCGGCATACCCACCACCCTAGCTGCCCACATATATATCGAGCGAGTAGTTTCACTCTCCACATTCGATACCCAGCCTTCAAAACGAGTGTATCATTCGATTTTTTTTGTTTTAAATCGATTAAGAATCGAGTGATCGTGTGCTGGTGACTTAATTAGAAGTAGTGGTGTTAATTACTAGTACATCGAAAATGGCTTTCAAGGTAAACCATCATTGTTTAATAAATTAGTTTGATAAAAGTTTTGTTTTCTAGAGAAAAGACTTTGTCGAACAGTGGGGCATAATGGGTTAGTTGAATAAGATTAGATTAATGTTTTCCAAATATCGATGGGTCCTATGTGTAAATAGACAACTTTTCAGTAGAGGCTCTAAAAGTTTTTTTTACAAGCTTGTAACATTTTCTTGCTCTCAAACTTTAAGAGCCTCTATTAAAAAGTTTTTAATTTGCACATTGGCCCTTATACATGGGACCTATTGTCATCGATATATAAGGAGAAAAGAGCTCACAAGATGCTATGTGTATTTTTATTTTTATGAACTTTGTACGTTAGAAAGTTTACAAGATGTGTTTTAGTTTTACGTAATATTTTGTTTTGCTTGCATAATAATGAATTATAAACTACACATATTTTAAATTCACCACCAATTTCACAACATTGGTAAAATATAAAATCTTTTTCACTATTAAAACCCCTGTAATCAAAATAAAGTTATAGGGCAAATTGTAAATGAGTGTGTATGTTTCTAGTTATAGGGCAAATTGTAAATGAGTGTGTATGTTTCTACTCCTTCATGCTCAAACGGCTGAACAAATGTCGATGAAGTTTGGTTCACAGGTAGACCATACATTCTGGTTTAGAAAGCTTGTTTTATTTTACATACACAATCTTAACCTTTCGAATACCGTAATTAGAGACACAATAGAAATACAATGAGAGAGCGAACGCTAGTGTTCGCTTGGGGTTTATTCAATTCAATTTTTAATGGATTTCAAACAAATATAGAAGTTCTCATTACAGTTGTATTTTAACGTTTGTTACCTCATTCAGAAAAGTTCCATTTTAATCAAAATCTAGTTTTCATGAACTCCTCAAATATTATAGACTTACATATAGCGATTTAAGTATTTTCATCAATAAATCGAGGGTTTGCATTTATAAAAGTTTCCATTGATGATGTAAAACTGACTCAGGCCAACAAAAAAACAAAACTGATGATGATAATCACAGATAACCTAAAATTGAGCTGCAATGCAAGATCATGTATAACCTTCGGACTTGCTCCAATGATAAGTAGCTGCCTATATTTTAAGTGTGGTGACAAGATATCTCGATAGTTGAGCGATTATGACTTTAAATAAATAGTTCTGAAAATGGTACAATTGAACTGATCTGATGATTAAGCCGGAGAGCTGGCACTTTGTAATTAAAATAGGTATCCTAGCCATATTTGTTTGGAATTGCATTATCTCAATGGTAAACCTCTATATCTATAGGTACCTTGCTAAACTTGCACAGTTTAAGTTTGACTGTGCGGTACCAAGACCTAAAAATGTAAAGTTATTTTTTTTTTAAAAGCCTATACTGTCCCACTGCTGGGCAAAGACCTCCTCCAACTTCTTCCAGGTATTCTTTTCTTGAGCCACCTCGAATAAAAAATTTACATAAAAACAAACAATTTTTTTTTGTTGTTGTTGTTTTTTTTTTATTTATTAAAGGTTTTTTTTTATAACACTAGTTTAGATAATTGCTGTATTGTAAAAATTCTGTAAAGAAACTCTCAATCAATATATGAGCTATAAGTACTAAGAAACTGCAGCTGTAGCTATTAAGTATCAATCATAAAAACGACTTGCACATAAGGTCATTAAAACTATGTCTTCAAGTGAAAACAAAAGTGGTACTTAACATTGCAAAGGAAGAAGAAAAAAACATATTCTGGGTAACCATCAATGGAGTCTTGAAAGCGTGTGTGAGAAAATTGGTAAAAAGTGTAAAAACACGCCATTGTTTCATGGAAATTGGCTTCAAACATAGTTGTGAACACATTGTGTTCGAGTTCAGAATACTCCCTCAATGACAGTGAAAAAACTATTTGATTCCTTTGTTATTGTTTGTGTTTTGTCCTTATGTAATCGCGATTTGAAGAATTAATAATTAGTTTGAGGAGGAATAGAATAACAATAACATATTCCACCACTATCACACAATGACGCCCTCTAGTCCCAAGCTAAGCAGAGTTTGTGTTATGAGTAGGTAGGTAGTAGACAACTGATAAATATAGTAATATTTCTAAATATGTACATATTATAGATAAATGACACCCAGACACAGAACAAATGATCGAGCTCATCACACAAACATTTGTCCTGGATGGAAATCGAACCCACGACCTCCAGTTTAGCAGTCAGGCTGTCATACTGTTTTAGTTACGGGCTACAGCCTACTGTCTTGGTAGACTACTTATATTGTAGAAACTTTGGACTTTGTTAATAAATACTAGCTGACCGGCAATAGCTGTTACCAAACAAACAACAAAAAAAAAAAAAGACGTGTGGCACTCGGGGACTGCCGCGGTAAAGCTATTGCATAGCATTTTTATCAACTTATGCAATTATAATTATTTATTTATTTTATTTATGCAGTATTTTTTTCCTTTGTTTTTTTTTCTTTGATATTAATTAAAGTTACACTTTCACACATTGAATTGAATTTTGATTGATTGTTCACTCATTTGTTTTCTTATCGGTCACCACGCTCAAAAAACAAATGAGTGGGGGGTGTTAGGTTATTTTCGTTACGGAATTTCTGGATTCGGTCTCCACGCTCAAGGCCCGCGATAGAAGCTATGCAATAGCTTAAAAAAGACGTGTGGCACTCGGGGACTGCCGCGGTAAAGCTATTGCATAGCATTTTTATCAACTTATGCAATTATAATTATTTATTTATTTTATTTATGCAGTATTTTTTTCCTTTGTTTTTTTTTCTTTGATATTAATTGAAGTTACACTTTCACACATTGAATTGAATTTTGATTGATTGTTCACTCATTTGTTTTCTTATCGGTCACCACGCTCAAAAAACAAATGAGTGGGGGTGTTAGGTTATTTTCGTTACGGAATTTCTGGATTCGGTCTCCACGCTCAAGGCCCGCGATAGAAGCTATGCAATAGCTTAAAAACAAACAAAACTTTACCTCTTTATCTACACTATCTACACTTCTACACTAATATAATAAAGAGGTAGAGTTTGTTTTTGTTTGTAGGACGTAATCTCTGAAAGTACTGGTTTGATTGCGAATATTTTGCTATTTTAATATTATACTACGTACCGAGCTGCTTTATTCCTGAATGACTAAGGCTATATTTTTATGTACGAGAGCGAAGCTGCGGACAAAAGCTAGTAATATTGTTGTAGACAAACAATAAAAACAAATCTTTTCTCTTTATAATATTATTATAGATAGTATAGACTACGAAATGATGATAATATCTTTTGAATGCCTGCTATTTATAATAAAAATCCATTATTATGTTACCACTAGTGTATAATTTAGACGATTTACTTAGCTTGCATGGTCGTTACTTAGATTTATATCGAAGAGGAAGGAAAAATATTAGATAAGCTTGGTTAGTTCAGCGAGCATTTATGAGTGGATTATACTGAATAAAGGAAGAACCAGCTCTTATGAAGAGTAATAAAAATCTACTACCTATTTGTAAACTACCTTGATTTACAGCATCATAAATTATAAAACTAATAATTACTATTAATTTTTAATAAACTAGTGCGCCTCACCATCAAAGATTGCATCGCTACTTACCATCAGGTGGGATCGCAGTCAAGCACTAGTTTATCTCAATTAAAAAAAAAAAAAAAAAAATAAAGTAGGTTATCACCCGTATTTATAAACAAGTAAAAGTTATTACTTGAGTTTAAGTAACTATTTAAGTAATAAAAGTTATTACTTGAGTTAAAGTAACTATTTAAGTAATAAAAGTTATTACTTGAGTTAAAGTAACTATTTAAGTAATAAAAGTTATTACTTGAGTTAAAAAGTAACTGTTAGTAATGATTTATAGTCTATCTTCTACACTTATAGAATAAAGAGGTAAGTTTGTTTTTTTTTTGTATAAGGAGGTAATCTCTGAAACGACTGGTCTGATTGCAAAAATTTTAGCACCAATAGAAAGCTGCTTTATTCTTGAGTGACACAGGCTATATTATAAGTAAGCGGGCGAAGCCGCGGGCAAAAACTAGTAGTTCAGAAATTGGTTGAAGTTAGAACTGCCAACAAAAAACAACAATTACCTAGCGTCGATTATTACTTGAGTATATTCTCAAGTAAGTAACGTGTATAAAATGAAATTTTGTAATTTTAAGAAATCTATCTTAAGTAATTACTTGTTTATGAATATGGAATAGTGGCATTGTTAGTGGTCTCTTTTTTTATATAATAATCTATTAGTGTCTACATGTTATTACTACATTGTGTGTATCTACGAGTGTGTTTGTCAAATAAAATAGTTATCTTTCTTTCTTTCTTTTTGGTATGATGTCCAAAATAAAAGCAATCACATTGCACTTAGTTACACTAATATTATAAAGGCGAAAGTTTGTGTGTGTTTGTTACTTCTTCATGCTCAAACGACTGAACGGATTTCGATGAAACTTGGTGCAGGGGTAAACCATGTCCTGGAATAGGTTACTTTTTATCTCAGGAGTGTGGTTCAATTGGAACAATGTTTTTTACTTTCACGCGGGTGAAGTCACTGGCGGCAGCTAGTAATCATATAAAATTAAACCCTGACTTCTAAACTGGACAGATTAGAAGTCAGTCTTTTATCTATATTAATAAAATAAATTAATAATAATTGATTTATTTGTCAGAATGCAGGTGTACAAAGTAATATGATCTTAAAATGAGTGACATTTGCATTCTACCATTACTTGTGGTGTACAAATATTAATACAGAATATGTACATTATTTGACCGCGTACCGGAAGACGCAGCGCGGAAGGCCACCTACAAGATGGACCGATGACCTGGTGAAGGTTGCGGGAATCCGATGGATGCGGGACGCACAGGATCGATCATTGTGGTGACACTTGGGGGAGGCCTATGTCCAGCAGTGGACGTCTATCGGCTGAAATGATGATAATGATGACATTAAATTTATTAAAAATGTCATAGTTGTCCAATAAGAAAAAAACATAAGCATGAATGTATAATTCTCCACTAGTATTCTCGTTATTATTATTATATCTAGCTTATACTGTCCCACTGCTGGGCAAAGGCCTCTCTCCATTCCTTCCATTGTTCCCAGCTTTGAGCCTCTTCTAGCCAATTCCAAAGGAAGACATCTAAGACGTCCCATCATCTCCTCCTTGGTTTGCCGCGACCCCGACGTGCGATTTCATGGCACCAATTTTGTGTTTTACTGGCGCATCGCTCGTTTGGCATGTATTCTCTAAGAAACAGAAAAAAAGAATTACACATTACTTTTCTCTTTGACTTATTTTGTATATTAGCTACAACTCTTCTCGTGATTTGACAGACATATCTTTATCTGAGTTTTAAAGACATTATTTGGGTCGAACTATTTCAGCAGAAATAATCCGACCTCTTATGATATTCGTATTCATTCGCAAAAACTCTCTATTGCTGGGTTTCCAAATGTTTGTGAGCAAAATCTGCAAAGTTCTAGGTGGCAGAAAACATATACATGTCACTGATTGTTTTTAACATTCCATTTTCAAATAAATTCCAGGTGGTGATCATAGCGCTGACGATAGTGGCGTGCACGCACGGGCGGATGTTCTACAACCTGCGACCGATAAGAGTGGTTCACTCTCATTCAGACCTGCAACCCGCCGCGACGATTGTGCACGCGGAGCCTAAGCTGGCCTACGAACACCACCATATCTCGGAAGATGAACACGTAGATTATTATGTAAGTATGGTTTTGTTGACATAACAATGCGACAAGGCCTTGTCATAGAAATGTCTCTATCTGTGGAGAAATTTTATTTAATCATTTTTTCAAAATGATTCGTCAACTTCACTTTTAAGACTATGATGATCATTATATCCGTACAAAAAATATCTGAATGGACAAGATTAAAATCTATAAGCGGTTACGCTTTCGACTTTTTCCGGATATGAAGAAGAGAATAAGCTCTAGTGCGTTTAACCATCATCAATTGCATTACTGCTTACTATCAGATGGGATTGCAGTCAAGCACTAGTTTAAATCATTAAAAAAAGTATCTGCTAAGATATTCCTTGTTTGATTTTTAGGTTCTTCGAGTATGTACGAAGAGTATTTGTTTTCTAAAGTTTTCGGTGGCTATTTGGTGATCTATAATGTTTAAACCAAGGTATTAGTTAGGTACGGTATTTTCAAGTAACATTAAAAAAAAAATGTGAACTAGACCTAGCTTCTTCATAAAAGACAGAGCTTGAAATGTCAGTGGAATATTGTAATAACCTTAGGGGTATTTAAGTCAAGAGTAAATGGGTTACTTGTAGGTAAGCGTGCTGCATCGTTGACCACATCGTTGCTTACCATCAGGCGAGATAGTGCTCAAACGCGAGCCTATCTTTTTATAATAAAAAATAGATAAGCAGAGGGTTCAAAATACCTTTTTATTTTTTTGCGACTGGTATAAGGAGTTAAACAATCAAGTGGTTAAAACGCAAGTTCAGGGCACACTTAGATGTTTTTATAGTAGAAAACAAATTCTGGTATCTATGTTATAAACAGCTTTTTAGTCCTGTTTTAGTCTATGTACTCCAAATTATTTCCATAGAAGGTCATGTATTTTTTTATTTGTAAAAACTTGTTGAAGTGCAGTAATCCGGTGTTACGAAAAAAAAGTTACAATTACTGCATATGCAACAACATTACGTCTAAGTGTATAACCATTTAATTATGACCACGATACTTCAAACATGGGTAAAAGTAAATGAGAAAAAAGTTGAGTGAAGTAACATCTGTTATAGCATTTTATTGTTCAGTGTTGTGTAAACTTTATCGATTTATGGCAGCAAACGTAATCGATGTTGAGTTAATGTGCCTGGTATTAGCCGCTATTATGTGTTGTAAAATAATTGGAGTACATAATTTAAAGTACATAAATGTAGTAGGGTTAGCTTACTTTCTCAGCGCTCGAATGGGTTCAATGTCTGAACTCTGTAGAGTTATCGATTTCTCATCTGAGAACTTTGCATATACTATGGAGCTCTTGAATGTACAACATACTTCCTTCTTTTTTCCGCATATATGGTACATCTATTTTGTACTGCTTGCGTCCGTTAAATTGTAGGTTATTTTTGCAGCATTAGTTTGGGGTTTTTTTGGGCGGGAAATCATCCAATAACTTTTGCCGCTCTAGGGTAGAGCGGGAGGGCGTATCGGACTTTACCTGACTAAAACCCACTCCTATGTTTCTTCTTTGCCTTGCGTCCCATTCCAGGACCCTGGGGTTCGCTTTCGAACGACCTATTGAAATTCACCAAGATTGCTCTGAAATTAGAGCATAGAATATAGTAATAATATAGCGATAATAGTTCCCGAAACTGGAACATAGTGTAATCAACACCGCACTCCATCTGGTGGTTGGAAATATCTTTTATAACAGGAGCCCTATTTCAATTCATTATATTTGTAGCGGTAAACGCAACTGATACAACGTAATATGATAATCAAACCGATGGTTTACGTTACGTTGAAAACGGATGCACACTTTCTCGTACACCTTTGGTTTCCATTCATACAAGCGAATAGCTGTTTTGATATTTTGCTCACATAATATTTCAGGGCACTGAAAAAAAAAACGTCATCTATAATAATATTATAAAGTTTTTGTTGATAATTAATAAACTCAAAAACTACAAGACCAATTTCAACATTATCATGGAATGACTTAGCTTATATATGTTCGGTACATTCATGCGGGTGGAATCTCTGGCAGAGGCTAGTATATTTATAAAAGCGACGTGTTAATAATGTATTAAAATAATGTGATATAATGTCACTTTATAAATAAATTTAAGAGCCAGAGCATAAAATATAATTGTGCATTAAATTATGTAAAGACACAGTTTAAGTGACTGTAATAAGACTTGCGTAATTTATATGAGATTCAATAACAGTTTAATTACCATTTTAATAGTCAATGAAAACTTCTTATGTAACCGGATATTTAACGGGAAATGCAAACGAGTACTGAACATAAAATTATATTATAAATAATCGCTTAACATAAAAAAAAAATATTCATTTAATCTTCTACCAACATTTATGAGTGTTACGTGATAGTTGTGTTACTTTTACATCTCTTTGTACAAATATAAAATCGAAATACCGCTCATTGATTAATCACGAAATCTCAGAAACTAGAACACCTATAAATTTACAATTTGGTAGGTGTCTTATAGGGTGTAAACATCCACTAAGAACGGATTTTCCGAAATTCACCCCCTAAGAGTATGAAACGGGGATCTAAAGTTTGTATGGAGAAAACGACTTTAACGCGGGTGAGGCTGCTGACAGAAGCTAGTCTGTATATATAAAAAAGAAGCTGACTGACTGACATATCAAAGCACAGCCGAAACTACTGGGACAAGGAGCGTGGAAATTTTGCACAAGGTTTCCTTTTATGACGGAGACGAGCACTAAGAAAGGATTTTCCAAATTCAGTCCCTAACGGGATGAAATGGGTCTCTAAAGTTAGTATGGCACAGCTTACATTCACGCAGGTGAAGCCGCTGGCAGAAGCTAGTCTGTATATATAAAAAGAGAAACTGAGCGACATATCAAAGCACATCAAAAACTATTGGGACTTGGAGCGTGGATTTTTTCCAAGGTTGTCTTTTATGGCGAAGGCGAGCATTATGTGAGGATTTTTCAAAAGTCAGGGCGCCTTCAAACTATATTAATATAAACAAAAAACGCACGACTGCTGCGCTACACCCGCGCTGCAGTCGCGCTGCATGCTACTTTGTTATTTACATGGAATAACAAAGCAGCGCGGCTGTAGCGTTGTAACCGCGCTGCCATCGCGATGCACTTTGCGACTAATTTGAAGCCAATACCCACGATAGGAATGAAACAGGGGTCCAAAGTTTGTATGGAGGAAACCTACTTTTGCGCAGGCGAAGCCGCTGGCAGAAGCTAATTGTCAATAATAGACTTAGCTATGCACAATAAAAGTGAATATTATTCAGCAAGCAGTAAACATAGCAACCCGTTACTTCCTATCTAGCTTCCTCTCATAACAATGGCTTGTTTGAAAGTTAATTCAAACTAAGTATACGTAAAAAAGTCACATAATAATTTGTATTTACGTCTACATCCATTTGTAAAGGAGCGGGAATTGCGACAAGATCGTACATCCGCTGCGACGTTCCGCTTGTTGATGAAGTGTGTGCGTGTGAGCATGTTGCTTATTTATGTGGCCTAAGATACTAGCCAAAGGCGTTATTTAGACGTGTGTTGACTTCTTTTGCGGTTTATGAATCCATCATTTCACATAGAGTGTGGAGTAAATTTTTGTGGCTGACTGAAGCCTGTCTGAGTAACTGACCTGACCTGACTTCCTTCAGTTGCCCTTTGCGAGGGCCACTGAAACTCTTTTGTACAATCAGCAGTTCTAGCAGTCATCGGGCCTATTGCTATTCATCCATTCTGTGGACATCTCTATAAGACGCGCAATTCAACGGTTTTTAGTTTGTATCAAGAGAAAAAATGTCGGACATTCAGGGAACTTTTTCTTTCTGTCATTCATCATTTTTCTTATGTTTCTACTATATTTTTGTTGTTGCCTGATGGACTATAAGCAACAAACGCTCCAAGTTTTGGTTGAATTATCTGACATTTGGGATGAAACTGCTAGAGGTGAAGGCACCTACTTATGTTGTTTATTGTACCTAAAAGAGGCACCAAACTCACTCAAAACTCTTAACAAATAGGTAAAGTCGTTCTTCGCCTATAAATTGGTCGAATGTTGTGGGTAGTATAAAATTGTTGCGCAATGGCACGTGGTTTAAACGGTTTCACTGCACGCAACTCGTATGAACGACACTTCCCGAGTACTTCCGAGGTCTTCCGAGTTCAATATTAGCATGCGGGTGTGACATTGGATTTATGTAATACTTTAGTTTTGTTAACATGCTTTTATGGGAAATTAGTTTGATCACCTTTCTGTGTTGATCGTGAGTCACGTTTATTTTGTTGATTGGTTTTGATTCGATTCCTTCTGCGTTAGTGTAGTTTGATTATGTATGTAGGCACCTGCCTACTCTATTAAACGGTTTAATTATTTCCGGTTACCGCGTTGATAATAGTAGATTTTGATACAAGTGGAGAAAGTTTGTCATTGCAACCAAGGCGGAATTCACCCGAGCCGAGTACTGCAGTGATAAAATCACATGTATGAAACGACGTTTTTCCAATACACTGGAGGAATAAACATCTTCTGAAAATTACAATTTTTTTTTTTACCTCAATTACAATATCCGGCTTAGCATCTAAAGAATTCTCTTCAAATCTTAAATTCGATATTTGTTTCCCAAATAATACAAATGAATAAGTCAGCAATTTTTTCAGCTCTTGTTGTGATGAATTTTAAAAAAGCACTAGACTGATATACATGGCATATTGAACCTAATTATAGTGCGTTTTCGAGGAAGTGTATTGAAAACTTTACGGTATAATTTTTTGTATGGTCTTCTAGATCAAAATGATATAATTTATGTTGATTTATATGCCTTTCTAAAAACTTCTGCTTTGTGTATATTATGTAAATTATATATTTTTTTATTTGTTTTTCCAGGCGTATCCAAAATACACCTTCAAATATGGCGTGAATGACTTCCACAGTGGTGACATTAAAACTCACCATGAGAGTCGGGATGGCGATGTCGTCAAAGGTAAAAATTTTATTATCCTATATATACCTGCTTCTTTTCCTGAACTAATCAGAAACTTCCAGAAACAGTTTTACTTCCACCAAGAGCAACGAAAATTTCTACCATTAAAACAAATCATACAACATAATATTATCTGTAATCAGATAATGTTTTGCAAACTCCGTTAGTTTATAATAAAGCGCGTGAGATTATAAAGTGTTCTCGATAAAATAAAGATATATTGTAAACTATTGAATTTAACATGATCTGTTTGCAATTCTCGGTGAATTATGAGAATTCATAATTTCGCAAGATTAGTAGAGACATTAATGGGTTCGAACCCAGCCAGGTGCATTACTTTGTGTAATGTATTTCATCACCACTGCTCTCAAAACGGTGAAGGAAAACAATGTGAGGAAACCGGCATGTCCTAGAACCAAAAATTCGAAGACATCTGACATTCACCAACACGCACTGGGCCTGCGTGGTGGATAACGGGCCATTCCCTCTCCTAGAGAGGAGGCTTGAGTCCCAACAGTGGGAACATTAAAAAAAAAGGCTGGTGATGATGAGTAGAGACGTATGGTAGCAGTAATACAGTGATGTATCTATATGAGTCACAACTTTATTTACACGCCATCCGGTTATCTATAAGACCTAACAAAGACTAACTTTCATTCATTCCAGGTCAATACACGGTGGTTGAACCCGACGGTTCCATCCGTACGGTGGACTACACAGCTGACAAGCACAACGGCTTCAACGCAGTGGTCCACAAGACTGCACCCTTGTCACCCCACGAGGCTTCTCACCTTCATCATTAAGCCAATGATGATGCAGGAGAACCCACTGGAGTTATACTTTAAACTTTCTGTAGCTCAAAATATGCAAAATAGTAGTAATTTCGACAGACGTTGGTCTAAAGAAATAAGAAAGCTTGCTGAATATACATCCATTTTATTCAGTTAGGTGAAATCCTGACCAAAATGAGAAAAATGTTTCAATTTGTTAAAATATTCTTTATTCATGCTTGCCAATGTTTTATACTGTTCATTTTATATTATTATCTTGGGTGTTGGAAAGACAAATCTTTTGAAGTTCATGTTGGAGTACCACTAAATAATTACGGATTGGATATGTGTGTAGGTTCACGTATACTTTTCTTTCTATGTGCGCATGTTTTTTTTATTGATATAAGCTAGTGTTTGATTGCGATCTCACGTGATGGTATGCAGTGATGCAATCGTCGATGGTAGAGCGCACTAATTTATTATGAGCCTATTCACTCGAGCTTTGAAGATACCTAAATTATAATTGGACGGGAAGACCAGCGGGTCAATTGGTCCAGTGCTTCGTGTCCGCACACATGGTATAAATGACGAGCCGATGCCGATGTTGCCTATGTTGTTGTTGTTGTTGTTGATGTTGTCGACGTTTATGTTTGGAGTGTTTTGTGTCATAGAAAATAACTTACGCACATAGAAAAAATGTCGTCTGGATTTACACACATACATACATCCCAGACCAACTCGTCTTCATAAAATGGAGTATATATACGAAAATTTATTACGTGTTCAAAGCCATTAAAGCCAATTTTCGATGATTTAATCACTGTTAGTAGTTTTAAGTGCTTACTAAAATATAAGTATTATTAGCGTGAAATACTTGTAAAATATTGTTTTATGGAAGGCATAAGTCAAAACTATCGATCTCTAAGTAATTTGACTTAGAACCTTTCATTTATTTATTGTTATTGTTAAATATTTCCACAAGAAGTACCTGAATTAATATAGATTAACGTTATATTGTATGTTGTGTTATAGGAAGTTGTTTAGTTGTTTTATTATTACCTGTTTTCTTTATAATGTTAATGTTTTTATAAGTAGCAATTTTGTCAAATAAATCGACGAATTTTTAAAATTGTTGGCTATTTTTTGTATCTAATTCCACACACAATTTAACCTGGCTTCTTTGCAATAAGATTATCCACCAGAACTTGCCCAAAAATATCTAAAAATACCCTATTGTGGAATCGCAAGTATCGTACTTTAGGTACGAGTATTAGCCCAGACTGAGTTCTCGAAAATGTTCCTATTTAAATTATACTGAGTTCAGTCCAATAACACTAATAGAACTATTGTAGCCAATAAGCTGGATATGTGATAGTGGATGGAATCGAGAAGCGTGCTATGATTGACCACCATTATCATCCCGCATATGTATTGCTCCTGCAAGACCAAAATAAGCTTAATAAATCAAATTTAAAAAAATCTATATAGATGGTCTCTTTATAATATTTGACCAGATGTCCTTGAATAGCAATGCCCGTACTTTTAAGGAATGTTTACACTTACGTTGCAGTCGCAATCTTTTAAAACACCTTTAATTTCCCTAAATTTTGACAAGTGTTTAATATTATTTATGAGGAGCTGAGATTGCGATTTGAATTAAGTTATTTTATTGTTAAGTTCATCATTGACACCCTCCATTGCGGCCGTGAACAGTTTCGGAGAAACGACGTCTCCCTGCCTCACACCCCGTTGCGGGAGGATGGGTTTCGAGGTCTGGTTCTGAAGTAGGAGTGACATAGCGGCGTTTTCGTGCAAACACTTCAGCACTTCGATGTACCAATAGTCAATCTGGTACCAATGGAGAGACTGTAGCATCGCCCAAGTCTCGATCGAATCAAAGGCTTTCTTGATGTCTACAAACGCCAGGAAGAGAGGCAGATTATACTCCTCGGGCTTATATCTAACCTGCCGTTGCGTATGTATGTAGTCTACAATACTGAAGCTTTTTTGGAATCCGGCTTGTTTGGGAGACTGGAAGTTGCCGAACCTGCGCTTGAGGCGGTTCGTGATGACTCTGGAAAACAGCTTGTAGACATGGCTCAGAAGTGAGATGGTAATTCTTGAGCACCCTTCACCATTGCATTGTCACCCTTCTTAAAGAAGAGTACCACCACACCTCCGCTCCATGCCTGTGGTGTTTTTCCCTCAAGTATGACGGAATTAAACAGCTTCTTAATAGCCTTGGGGATTAGTTTCCCACCCACGGTTTTCGGCCGTAATTCCATCATCACCCGGCGCCTTGTTGTTATTAAGCTGCTTCAGATAAAGACAATAACATGAGGAATTCACTCTAAATTATCAAGTAACCCTTGTACCTTACTAATTAGGAACCTAAAATTAAATAATTTGTTTCAATTCTTTGCAATAAATACCATACCACCTGTGTGAGAAAAACCTGAAGGTCTTTATCACAATACATTATATTATGCAGAATATGTAAGGATAAATCGTATGTCTGTGTGAATAGAAACAATGGGATATCAAGACGTTTGATATAACAATGGCGCCCGCGTGCTTGTCCCCATGGACTATTGGACGTTAGTTTTTCGCGCACCATAATATGTGACTCTAAGAAATATTGTTGTCTATTCATTGCTGGTGGTTTGATTGTTTTAATTTTTACAATAATATTGTTTTTTTTTTTAATTTGCTACGCGACTCACTGGTCTTAATCAAGAATCTCTGTTCACACTCAAGAAAATTTTCATGACTGTGAAATTTTCATGTCCCTGATAGGCTGGCCCATCGCTGCGCTTGCCTTTGTACGTCAATTTCCAAATCACTATATAACTTTTTATGTACAGAATTATACATATTAAGCTATTACCGTAAAATGTCAACTACTAGTTGTAAGCTTTTTGCATAGACACTTGTGAATATTTACGATGTTCTAACAGACTGTTATTGATGGTGTTACAGTTGTACTCAACTTTATTGTATGAAATTATTATGAACTAGCTTTTGCCCGCGGCTTTGCCCACGTACATAAAATATAGCCTGTGTCACTCAAGAATAAAGCAGCTCTCTGTCGGTGAAAAAATTTTAGCGATCGGACTAGTACTTTCAGAGATTACCTCCTACAAACGAAAAAACAAACTTTACTTCTTTATTATGTGTAGATGTCCCGTGTTTGTATTTATTAACAATTTATAATGTAGTGAACTGTATCTTTGGGTTAAAAAAGTTTGCTGGCGGTTGGTGTGTAAAATAAATAAATGTAATTAATATCTAACTTGAAATATGTATAATAAAGTATTATTAAGTGTAGGTAACAGACTAGGCTACCGAATAATAAAATAATTATATTTATAAAATAATACACTCATAATTACCCAGATTAAATAACAAATCATTATAGTTCGAAGTCTACAGTGCCCTAAATGCAAATAAACATATAAAGAAGTTAGTATTAATTTGACAAGAAGAAGAATCAAGAACCAAAACAATATTTTTTTATGAGATGGCTGTAGACCATGAGTAGGTACTTAAATCTTACCTTAAGATTTTATTGGTGCTTTATATCTACATCTTCGTCGAAATCCAGGTGTTTGTAATTACTTCATTAGCCCTTTGTTTTTCGCCACTTGAGAACACAAAACAAATGGACATTATGCTAATCCGCCATTTTGTTATCGTGTGTATAATCTAACGTTCAATGGCTCATCTATTAGCAAGAGACGTTTTGTAAAACAAATTGTTTTTATTTTATTTCCTTAAATAATTGCTGTTTTTAGTTAGGCATAAGACAGACTAAAGCCAAAGCTCGGTTGGATAACTTATTACAGTTGCATTTACAGAACCGTAAATCCATGAATAGGGTGTTTTTTATTTTTGAGGTAATAAGTTTACCGGCTGAATCAACAGTGCCGGCCATGAAGCTGGATTGTTCATAAAAAATTAAGTAAACTGTCTTAGATCCAATAAAAATATCGCAAGTTATTCCTTCTTCGTTCCGAGGAAGTCCGATTTCTCACGCATGCTCCTTCGCTAGCATTACTGCTTCGCAAAAGGAGGTAACCATCTGCCATTGACCTGTACCAACCAGGGTTCGGCGCGATTTCTTAAAGGTAAAAGCGAACGGCCAAAAGGTAATCCTATGATTACCTTTTGGCCGTTCGCTTCTATGGAGCTAATGTAATTTTTTCTCCAGAATGGAACCCAGGAACCCACGCTCTACAGTCGTATTTGCAAATTCGAAATCAACGAGGTGGTTCAAACGCAAATAAAGAGTATCTATCTCATCTATCTAATTTCCACTAAGTACAGAAAAAGCGTGAAAAATCCACAGACAGGGGTGACTAACCTTGTTTGTAAAGTTCCATTGATCGAATACCGAATCAAATGCGAAGGTTCATCAGATGAGAGGATTCTCATTGTTCCGATAAGGAAGCGTCAACCTTTGGAGAGTCGACGGTGACCGTAGACCAAGTACTAACAACGACAGTGATTGGTCATAGTCTGGCACTCTTTGTTTGGGTTGAGGCGATTCGTTTCAGTGTGCTGTGGAAAAGCTGTGTTTGTAATACTATGAAAATATTTGTCGTTTGTTGTCTACAAAATGAGGTTCAGCTATATTCACATTTTATGTCATCATCTATTGGGGTCAGGGATTTACACTTCTGGACACATCTATTGGCCCACCTTGTATTTTCAGTTTCGTTTGGTCCTAGCAAAAAATTTATATTAGGTCGAGCAAAAAGTTTTTATGCAGTTTTGAACCTGGCACATTCACAAATTCATTCAATAGTCTTTTTTTGAATTTCGAACACAGAATTTAAAGAAACAAAAGACAATTTGGAGCCTGTTTGTTGATATCAAACAATCGAATACTAAGAAAACTTGGTTTTATTGGTTTACTTGGATTTAATTCTTGAAAAAGTGATTGATATCTTTGGTTTTGCAACAAACATAACTTATTCTTAACATTAAGGTGAGGTTCTATCAATAATCTATGGATACATCACCTGAAGTCGCCGCCCAAGCTGTGGCACTTATTCAGGCCGGACACAGCCAAAGAAACGTGAGTGCTCAACTTAATTTAAGTCGATCTGCGGTCCGAAATGTTTATCGGAGGTACCTAGAGACTGGCGGCTTTGTTCGTCGCCAAGGAAGGCCACGATCTCGGGTCACAACTGAAAGGCAGGATCGATTCATCGTGACGACCAGCTTGAGAAATCGTCACCTTACCTCCATTGAGATACAAAACCAACTTCGCGACTTCCACGGAGTATCTGTGAGCGCTCGAACTGTTCGGAGAAGGTTAAAAGAACGCGATATGGTACCACACAAGCCAGCTAATGGGCCCAAACTAACGCGAGCCCACCGAACAGCGCGCCTTCATTTCGCACGCAGTCATTTAAATTGGACACAGCAAGATTGGAGCCGTGTACTCTTTTCTGATGAGTCTAAAATTGTGTTACATGGCAATGATGGAAGGAAGAAGGTCTACCGACGTAAGGGAGAGCGTTTCGCACAATGCTGCTTTGAAGAGAGGGTTGCTTATGGCGGTGGCTCATGGACTGTCTGGGGCGGTATATCCGCGAGCGGCAAAACTCAACTTGTGGTTGTTACAGGACCGCGTCTGCCAACATTAAATGCTGAAAGGTACATTCGTGAGTGCTTAGAACCTCACGTGATACCATACGCGGACTATGTGGGCCCAAATTTCCTTTTTATGCATGATAATGCAAGAGCCCATGCGGCCGGCATCGTCAGGGAATATCTTCGGGATGTGAACATCACAGTTATGGACTGGCCAGCCAGAAGCCCAGACATGAACCCCATTGAGCACATGTGGGACGAGCTAAAAAGACGTGTTAGGGCTCGTCAGCCAGTTGCCCAGACGATGCAGGAGTTGAAAACTGCCATAGAAGAGGAATGGGAGATGATCCCTCAAAATTTCATAGAGCGCTTGATAAACTCTATGCCTAATCGTATGAGAGCTGTGGTAGATGCCCATGGAGGCAACACGCGTTATTAAATTAAACCTTTATTTGATAAAACATGTTTTTTATTCAAAAATCAATTGCCTTTAACAAGGCGCATATCCGACTTGTTAGGCGTAGCTCCATGTCGTATGGTATTCTGAATTCAAATTTAAAACAATACGATCGAAAAAGATGGTAAAATGTATCAGGTTTAAAACTGCATCAACAGTTTTTGTTCAATCTAGCAATCATATTTCGGTAGGGGCCATCGAAACCTAAACTCTAAGGTGGGCCAATAGATGTGTCCAGAAGTGTATTATATTACGCAAATTCCTTATTTGAAATGGTGGTTAAACGTGAGTGTACTGAATATGAGAAACAAGAAAACCTGGTTTTGTGGTACCTATAAGCGTAATTGGCGTCTTTTAGTGAAAAATCATCACATAAGTCTCGTTTTGAGCAGAGTGAGAAGGAGTGTCAGACTTTTACTGACTAAGATCCACCTGTGTTTCTTTACTTGCTCTTTGTCTCTTTCGAACAATCCCGCAGTTTTTCGATATTTTTTTTTCCCGAAAAATCCCATCAGTCTTACCACGTAGATAGTAGTCAAACACAAAGCTACTAATAATAAAAGGCTCAATTTGGAAATCAAGTAATCATTTTATAGGTTACAATTTTGTCTCCAAGTACCGTAAGTTTCTTTTCTCACAAAAAAAAAAGTTACTAGACTACGCCAAGCGCTATAAAAGACTAATATTATAATAAAACTAACCAACTAGTTAGGCACTACAAATTCTGAGGACATACATAGATCGTCAAACAGTTTCACACGAGATCAATAACCAAGATTTAGTTACTTCGTGCATTATACGAAGTTCGTGTGTACGGGTTCTTATCTACTGACTGTACACGCCTATAATCGGTGATCAACGTTATGACATAGACTCGTTGTTCTCACATTCATTAGGGGGGCTACTACGACATGAATGTTAATAGTTTATAGTAGAAGTGGCCATTGGTTGGGCAGCGTTCGGGAAGCTGCGCGTTGTTTTCTCTTCTGACATATTACAGCGTCCCAAAACAAAATACTATGACCAAAGCGTGTTTTCAGTTATTACATAATGCACATATGGCTTTGAGACGTGGTCATCCATAATGGCCCTGATTAGATAGCTGAAAGTCACCCAAAGGTCAGAGAGTTCTATTCTCGGATCGGAAATGAAGATATCAGCAGGTGAACTAAGGTTACGGAGATAGCCTGAAGATTGTCGCCAGAATTGCCAAAATTAAGTGGCAATAGGTAGGGCACATTGCTCGCAGAACAAATGGTTGATGGATCCGAAAGTTTCTAGAGTGGCGACCACATACCTGAAGACGCAGTGTTAAAATGCCTCCCACAAGGAGGAACGAAGATCTGGTTTGGGTCGTGGGGATCTGATGGATGCAAGATGCACAAGACCAATAATTGTGTTGAAACTTTGGGGAGGCTTATGTCCAGCAGTTGTCGTCTTTGGCTGAAAAGATAATGATATTGCTGTAAGATTACCTACTCCAGCACCCAGTACCTGATTTTCACGATACCTCTTGGCAGGCCTTGTATCAGATTTTCTGGTTACGACTCTCTGTAACGACTGTCAAAGGTTAATAACAGCCGAGACCATCGACTTAAGGTGTTTTCCGAGGTACCTAGGAGTCTCAATATGGTCACCCATCCACAGACTATCCTCGGCAAGTGTTGCTTAACCTGGAAGAATGACCCGTGCGACTATTATTATTCTAAGCACGAGTTCATCAAAAGTCGGTCTAATTTATAAGTAAGCAAAAAACACAAGAGTTCACTTTGGAGTCTTATTCATAATGAAAACATGTTTCATCCATAAAGGTAAGGAAGGGCCTTCTTATTGGACAAAAGTGTCGTGTTGGCCTTGGACTCTTTTGATATGTCTTACCAATTTTTATTAGTAAAAAGGACAATCCGCTTGAAAACCTTTTCATTTTGCTAGATCTTTACATAATCATGACGATAACAATCAACAACATCATCATCATCAAAATCAATTTAAGTGTGTCCACAAATCTTTATACCCATATTATGTGGTAGATATTGCTGCGATAAGACCAACGAAGGTCTTACGTTCATATCCACAATTGAAAAAGTTTTGTAACTATTGCACAACAGGTTTATTTATCTTACGGGGTGTAAATATGTGAATAACGGGTTTACGTATCAGTAGAATAGCAAGCCTTTGGATAAAGTGATGTGTCATTTACAGACACTTTTAAATGGTCAAAATGCCAGTCAGTCAAAAAAAAAGTGAAGCGAAATTCTTCACTTATCTCATATTAGCTTCTTCAAGCGGCGGCGGCGTCGCCAGCGTGAAAGTTGGTTTCTCCATACAAACTTTAAAACGTTTCATGGGACTGAATTCATTCGTTTGTTCCATAGCGAAGATCGCTATGGAGAAGAACATTCAAGAAACTCCATAATTGTACACTCTTTTCAATCATATTATGAGTAACATTATAGTAAACAGGGGTTTACCATGACATGTTAAAATGTCGGGCTTGCGAGCGAGAAAGAGGGATTTAGTTATATACTCCATTTAGTTCCGTCTCTTTAACAGTTCAGTGTAGGTCTTTAAAGAGTTCATGGTAGGGCTTAAGGTCTTTTTACAATCTTATATTGACAAGTTTAATATTAATCTGTTCTATTCTACCTTAACTCAAAGCAGTGCTACAGATGGGCTTTCATGAGAGCCTCGTTCTGCATTTAATCATGGTTTAAGTGTTAGCAGATGTTTGGGCTGTGGTATTACTCGAAGAGTTACCTTGGAACGTAAAGGGTAACTCGAAGGAATACTGGTGGGTTTTAGTCAGCAAAAGTCTAACTCCTCCCGGTCTAGTTGGAGTGAGAGGGATCTCACTCCAACTAGACCGAGGAGTTATTTGATGATTTCCCAAATAAAAACAAAAAAAAATATCTAAGTTTGACTAGCTACTGCTAGCGGCTTCACCCGCGTGATAGTAGGATATTATGCCATGGAAACATCCCGCTCCCGGGATAGAAAGTACTCTTATGTGCGATTTCAGGACAAGGGCTACCCATGTGACAAATTTCATCCAAATCCCTTCAACAGTTTCAGTGTAAAGGAGTAAAAACATACAAACTGTGGATTATATTATTATAAAAATAAAGACACTCATAAACTTTCGCTATAATACGCTATAACCTATGCATGGCACTAATGCCATCCACAGGTTGTCCAGAATATTTATGTATCGCTTCTTTTCCGTTTATATTGTTTTAGGAAAACTATTGTTGCATAACCTTGCAGTAGGAAGTTTAAAATTCCATGCTAATTTTGAAGCCAAATAAGAAGTGTTTACAATTTGGTTTGTCTCATATCTCTTCAGGGACACAATTATTGTTAAGGTAAGGTTAAGTAAGGACAAGATTTAGGTTTGTTCGTAAATGGAAGATAATTCCTGACTTGTGTTTTTCGAGTACTTTGTTTACCAATTGCTATAAATTGTTCACATACTTATAAAATAGTATGTACTTTATTATTTGTAATTTTATTTTTGTGTTGGGCCTTGCGACAGAATAGAATAGAATTTAAAACTTTATTGTACACCAAAATAGTAACAATTTTACAAAAACCTAAATCTATGGGTACAATGGCGGCCTTATCGCTGACAGCGATGTCTTCCAGACAACCTTGGGATGGAATATATGAACTTAGACTAAAAAAGACGTGTGGCACTCGGGGACTGCCGCGGTAAAGCTATTGCATAGCATTTTTATCAACTTGTGCAATTATAATTATTTATTTATTTTATTTATGCAGTATTTTTTTTTCCTTTGTTTTTTTTCTTGTATATTAATTGAAGTTACACTTTCACACATTGAATTGAATTTTGATTGATTGTTCACTCATTTGTTTTCTTATCGGTCACCACGCTCAAAAAACAAATGAGTGGGGGGTGTTAGGTTATTTTCGTTACGGAATTTCTGGATTCGGTCTCCACGCATAGAAGCTATGCAATAGCTTAAAAACTTGCGATTGAGATTCTGCATATGAAACAACGACTCTCGGTTAAGTTCCCCAATAAATAGGTACTAAGGTTATAATGCATTTAAACTGTTCGCTTCGAATTAAACTGACGCAACTGCTGAGCGTGGGGCATCCCATGAGGAATTACTCTATGCCTATCAGGACTTTAGAACTTGGTGGTATGATGTTCCCGTGGTTCGCCAAACATTAAAGCCGTTGGTCCTGCGCCTGATCGCTTCCCGGTCGTGTCGGATTGCCATCCAATGACTATGACAGTTAAGGAACAGAGAGGGCACCTGTTTTGACAAACATGCTTTAGCACTGTAATAATATATCCTGTGTATCTAATTAATATCCATTGAGATTAAAAACATGATCGAAATTTGGTCGGGGGATTACTTTTTTTTTCTTTTAGGTTCGCACTGTTTGTGCATTTAGCCAGTGTTAAGTTTAGAAAGTTTATCGTTTATGATACAATAAACACTCACATTGTCTTCCATTAGATAGCCGATGCAATACTTTCTAATATTTTTGCAGTATTTAGCAAACAACGTATTGAGTCAGCCTTGTCGAGTAGCTTTGCTGAGTTAGTCAATACTACGATAACATTCTCTGCTCTATTTTGCCGGAATTGCGCCTGTTAAAATGATTCCACGTATTATCAAGACACTTGAGATAAAAACCATATCAATTTTCCATCACTGTATAAACTAGGAATCAATTTGCGAATAATTAAAACTGTAACTAAGCTTCACACGAAAATCCACCTAAAAACGGGAATACAACTTGCTGAAATATTATAAAATGAATGACAATACTAACCTTTCTCAATCATTTTATGTAGAGGTAGGTACATGCTTCGCGTGAAAATTACGTGTAGACGCATAATATTCATCTAAGCTTGCATTCGTGGAGTTGCATCCAGTAACGTTCATTAATAGAATATTTTAATTTTAGAAAACTCTTTAAGCTTAGTGTTCGGATATAAATAGATTGTAACGTCTTTATTTAAAATGCGGAGTTATTACTGACCAGAAAAACTGATGCATCTCTGCGGGATTGGTCGAAAGACTCACTGCAGCTCTGAAAGGCAAAGGCCAACTGAAGGAACACGGCTGGGATTTAGTCAGTAAAAGTCTGTCAATCCTTCTCGCTCCACCCAGAGCAGGAGGAGTTATTTCATTATTTTACACCAAAAATGGGAAAGCATCAGCAGAATATAATGCATATTACCAGTATCAATAGATACTGGAGGTTTTTTTCAGTGGGTAAAAGTCTTCCAAATGACATCCCTCGCCTTTGGGCGGAGCGGCGGGAGATAGACTCTTACTGATTAAAAAACCCACCCCGTTCCTTCTTGCCTTTGATACCGAGGCCGAGACTTCCTTTCAGAAGCAGACATTTGGCTCCAGCAGACTTCGACCCAGCTGGGGCCCTGCTGACAATACTGAAGGTTGTGACTTTGCTTTTGCTCTATATGCGGTATCCTAACGCTGGGACTTACAAGTACATAGCCTCTTCTCATAACTTCCAGCTTTTTAGGCGATGACTTATGTCCAAATTTTACCTCCGATACCCGCTAACTTAACTACCACAAAAAAAAACTAACAAAACTTCTTTAATCCGTCATCTGGATCACTAACAGTTAAGCAATCTAATCTACATGCGACCTATTGTGGCGTGCGAAAATTTTCTCAATTGGTTGCGACGAAACGCTAAAGGAAACTTCATTTTCGGCTTTGGTACTTAGAAGAACGCACCAAGGCTGGCGTCAAATAAGGCCACATATAAATGTCTGTGAACCCACCATTGTGGTATTCAAGGAGTAGACGTTGATTAAGACGGTTGTATTCATCCTAGTGTGTGTGTCATTATGTGTCGTTGTTTGTGCTTCTTTTTGACGGTTTGTTTTGGAGTGACGCTGGCTGCACCCAGAATTGGGTTGCCGGGGCAGGTGCCTGGATATGGATATTATGTAAGATTTTTTTTATCGGTTGGTACGCCGGGGTATTCTTTTTTCAAATCTGATTAGGTTTTAAGAAAGCTGCCTATGTTTCGAGGTTGGTGCCTTTGATGTAATAAGATTTAGAAACCATTGGGTTACTTTGTTTTAGGGTTCCAATTTTAAAATATATCAGAAGTTGGGAGTTTTTTTTTCTGTCCCAATGTATGGTAAAAGCCTGCGATTTCTTCTATACATTAATTTGTTAGTAGAAGTAACTTAAAAGAAAACCAATTCCTGTGAGATTGTCATCATGTTCAGTTATATGAATTCAAGAAAACTTTGCATGTATGATATCTGATAGGTTTATTATATTTTATTAATAATATTAAAGTTTCTTCATTTCTTTGTCAAGGTCGCGGGAATCCGATGGATTCGAACCGTACAGGACCGGTCGTTGTGGCGACGCTTGGGGGAGGCCTATGTCCAACAGTGGACATTTTTCGGCTGAAATGATAATGATTAAGATTTCTTTAATGATTACACTTTGTTGATTACCAAGACTTAAATTTTTGTATGATTAATTGTGCTGATGTTGTTCTCTAGGATACGCCAAAATACGCTTTCAACTACGGTGTAGCAGATCATACAACCGGTGATGTGAAGTCACAGCATGAGACCAGGGACGGAGATGTAGTCAAAGGTAATCATATTAATAATTACGGATAACAGAATATGGTCTGTCTGTGTGTCAAATTTTATTCAAATCCGTTCAGACATTTGAGCTTGGAGGGTTTAATACACATACGTCATACACCTTATACTGTGGGCTTGCGGACGGTGTGCAATAGGTAGCTCGCCATCTTGTCGTCTGGTAACCGTCCAAACCACACCACGCAAAACCAAGGAAAGCAAGGAAGAGCAGCAAAACCGTAGGGGTCCAGCAGGTACGAAGCCTATTGGGACCATAGGTTAGAAAACCCGGGGCCCTGGATCGCAAGGCAAAGAAAGAATATAGGAGTGGGTTTTAGTTAGTAAAAGTCTGACAAGCCCTCGCGCTCCGCCTTAGAATTGGAGAAGTCATTGAATGAGACGAAACCGGTAGGTGAGGTGAGACAGTGGTTAAACGCAAGCCTATCATTATACTATCAATAATAAATTAATAATTATCTAGCTCAAATGAGAGCTCATGAAATCGAGACTGCGAGACTTTATTTTTAGGGTTCCGTATCCAAAGGGTTAAAACGGGACCCTATTACTAAGACTTCGCTGTCTGTCCGTCTGTCTGTCACCAGGCGTTATCTCAAGAACCAAGATAGCTAGACAGTTGAATTTTCACAATATTGTATATATCTATCGCCGCTATAACAACAAATACTAAAAACAAAATAAAATAAATATTTAAGGGGTAATAATCGCGTTTGTTGAATGGGAACCCCATTCAACAAACGCGATTTCTTTGTCGAATTTTCCTAAGGACAATACGGAACCCTTCGTGCGCGAGTCTATCTCGCACTTGGACAGTTTTTACTAATACACTTTCTCAAAAATTTAAGTTCACTACTTTTCCTTTATCTTGAATTTCAGTGACCGCCTATTTATTTTGACCTGACCTTGCATTGTGTGCATGGACACTGCTATACCAAACATGTAGAAATTGATCACTTATAATAATAAACAACAATAGGTAATAAGTCACAGAAACAGTATCATCCCGGAAGACATTACCTTTTATCCAATAACATTGCAAACATAAATTAAGAATTAACAAACATTATCCCTATTATTATCCATTGTGCGAATTCCTTTTTGGTAATGTACCGCTACCAAGTTCCATCGATCATGTTCATGATACAAACTAGTACAGAAGGTTGGCTGCATACAATGTACATACAACTATAGAATAGGTATACACATCGGTGCGATACGTGTGACGACTTTAAGACGAGGTTGCACTAAATTTAAACTTATTTGAACATCTAAAATTTAAAAATATAAAAGAGGACACCATGAAAAAATATTTTATTAACATTGACCGCATGACCAATCGCTGGGTAAAAATTCAAACATGATTTAAATTAGTGGCCATCATAAAAAAAAAAATCACGTCCCTAACCCTAACTTACGATTTCAAACGCTTATAATTTACGAGATTACGTCACGGAAATATTTAAAAGTTACACAAAATAATAAACTTTGTTTTTAAAAGGGTCTGGCAAAAACAAAAATCTTGAATTATTAATGTTTTTTTTTTTTATTAAAATAAAATCGCTGTTACAGGGTCACGAAGTCGACATAGACCCTAGCCAGTACCTACATGTGCCAAGTACTCAGAAATAAACGATTCTATTCTATTCTACAAAATACTCTTTGTCTGCAACTGGCTCTTAAGTCAAAACACCACTGTTTTTATTGAACAAGTTCTAGTCGCAATAGGCACTATGCAAGAAAAAAAATATCCAACCAGATTATCAATAAATATACAAAAGTGGAATACTAACTGTGAATACAATATCAAAATTGGCAGAACAGCAAACGAGACTTAAACATTTATAAAAAAACCGTCTTTTTTACCAAGACGTCTTTTGCTGCGGCGGCCACACAGGTGTGCTGTAATTTGATGTCAAAGTTCATAATAGGACTTTTCTTTCTAATTAGCAGTTTTGAGCTTAATAACTTTGTTGTTAATAAAGATATTAAATAATCTTTCATATTTTTTTGTTAACGCTAAAAATAATTGAATTTAGAAAATATAAATATTGCATGCATAATCTTTGTTGTCTTGGCTGGTTGTCATAAAGTATGTCTTATATAAAGTATGTCGTATATATCGAAGTTCATTACTGGACATAAACCTCTCCCAAGTTTTGCCTCAACACCCAGTCTTCTGCCTTCTGCAATATTCCGTATAAAGTCGAAGCACGCTAAGCTTGTCAATACGTGGTGTCTTTGCGCGTATGTTTTCGCTTGTGGTATCAAGTCGACCTTCTGTTCGTATCTGTCTAGTCCGTCCATACAATGCACCTACAAATAACAGCTGATAGACATTATTATCTCCATGATGCATTGTTCTCAAATCTATGCCGCTATTAACGATACGTTAGCACATACAAACGCATGTGAAGTATATAAAAACGGGTAAAAACGGACTTTTCTCAAGCGATTTCCAAATTCGCATCTTTGTTTGAGTTCGTTGACCTGTGTTGATATGAGTCAATGTATTATGCAGTAATTGGTATAATTGTCGTATAGCTTACGCTTTCGTTAAAGACTTTTAATAAGGTGTTGTGATTACCGACATGAGAATGGCTCTTTGGTGCCACTTAGAGTGACGTTTTTTAAATGAGTAATACCGTTCAGCCGAGTGAGATGCTTAGTGATTAGCAAATTATTTTTTCTTATCACTTATCACTATGATATTATCAAGTTTTTAGTTCAGCAAAATAAAGATCTATTTGTATAGGTAAGTTGTTGGTTGTAGATCCGCATTTTTTAAGTGGATAATCATTCAATGACATCTCTCTAGGCTGAGCGCGAGGGCGTGTCAGAGTTTTGTTGACTAAAACTCACTCCTATATTCTTTCGTTGTCTTGTATTCCAGGGCCCCGGGTTTTCGTTTCAGAAGCTAACCCCAGTAGTTTTCAATCCTGCGAACGGTTACCGGACATTTGCTCACTGATTATTGCGGGGCATTGTCCTAAACAAAAAATGTCTGGTTCAAGCTAATTCCACTACCCAATTTCTTTTTTAATAAAAATATGTCGAGCTATCTCATATTTTCTGGACAAGTGATTCAGAGTAAGTCAATCACATCTATTTACTGATAACAATCTTTCAGTAGACAACAGTACGATAAAAATTTTAAAATATATAAATTGTAATTTTTCAGGACAATACTCCCTCGTAGAGCCAGACGGTTCCATCCGTACCGTGGACTACACAGCGGACCCTGTCCACGGCTTCAACGCGGTGGTGTCCAAGACTGCACCGAACTTGCATGCACCCCAAGCGCCACCTCCTCAACAAATCCAACCGGTTTACTACCCGAAACAAATACCTGTACCTGTAGAAGTGCCTGAGTACTACCCGCAGCAGATATATCCGTCAGCCGCACCATTTTGTAAGTATATTTTGGATATTACATCAATTTTTTGGGTGAAAATTACGCATGTGAGCGGGATATAGGTTCACTGGCATAGATATATATTTTTTTTATTGTGCATATGGTCGCGTTTGACCACTAACTCATCTGATGGTAAGCAGTGATGTGACTGACGATGGAGCACGCTTACCTAGAAGTAATCCATTCACTCTTGATTCTAAACCTTTAGAAAAATTATATATTTTTTGCGATTATTTCCTGTAGCTGATCACTTTGTTATATGTAAGGTATGAGGACCCAACTAAATTATTTTGATATGGATTTTCCATTGGAACACAAAATGGAGTACAAATCATTTATGTGGTATTCAATGCCAAAAGTTTGCCAAGAACTGCCCTCGATTCAATATATTTACATTTTATGACAGACAAATTCAGGATGCTTTGCATTAACATAATAAATTCAACCTTCACACGTTTCATCAATAATTAACAAGAACTCATTAGTCATTCAAATGTAATCACTAAGGTGTTTCAATGAAGCATTGTCAATGATAGCAATCGTAGATCACTTCGATTTTATTCTTTACATTTGTGTGTGACATAACCGTATAATTAACATATCGAATAAAAAATATCAGTCTTGCACTAAGTACCGGATACGAACAAACGCATACAACGTTATTATGTCTAATTAGTGCCAGTTTACGATTAATAATCGCATTGTGTGGTAGTCTATTGTCTGGTTTGAAATAAAAAAAAGACGTTTTGTTTGTGCCTAGTTCTTTGCTCTGCGCAAATAACGTCAAGCTACTCGTAGTAAAAACTGCATTAGGTTTGTCAAGGTCTTAAATTAGTTTTACTAACAGGCTATATTCGAGGAAACCTATAATTTTAAAATCTGGTTGAATAAGGGTAGACATACAATTATTAGAGATGTCTACAATAAATAAGAAACAAGGTTCATTATGATGGAAGGACAATTAGCTTTCTGCTTCTTTTATTTTCGTTCATCTTCCGTCTGTAACAGTTTGAGTTGTTATATACAACTTATTGCTCAATATAAGACAGTAACTCTGTTTCCGCTTGAGGTGTTCAGAAAGCACAAGAAGAGGTTTCTGGATCACAGATAGAATGTGTCGGACATTCTTTTATGCAATAATGCGTAAAAAGTAAGCCTCACTCATGCGTCGATTTAGGGGTAGTGGTAAGAGAATCCTAAAGACGATCGTTGAAAGCCCAGAGTGTTTATTTTTGTTTTGTGTATTATGTTTGACAGATGTTATGATTTGCTTATGCGATCATGATTATGCTGTAAGACAAAGACGAAGCCATACAAGACCAATAGCACTATTGCGTGTTCACAGCAGATTCATGATGACAATGAAACTTCATAGTAGGGTTTTTTTTATGGTGGGAAAAAATCATCCAATGACAACCCCCGCTCTTGGGTGGAGCGGGAGATAGTGTTAGACTCTTACTGACTAAAAGACCCACCCAGTTCCTTCTAGCCTCCATACCGGGGCTAGAGCTGTCTTTCGAAACTAACCCTGGCCCCAGTAGGCTTCGACCCAGATGGGTCCCTGCTGTTGCTGACAACTCCTTGAGGCGCGCGGGAACAGTGCCGGACAGTAACCGGACGGCCGGACAGCGAGCTACCCATTGCTCACTGTCCGCAAGCCCGCGCCTACGGTGGCCGGAAATTGGGATCAGAATCACGGCGGCGGCGGCGGCGGCGAGAACGCCGTTGCCTGATGCGGTCGGCCTCCTCCTTGGAACTTCATAGTAGGGTGGCAGGTCATAGAACTCAGGTCACGTAATTGTGCACCATTGCTATGTTATTGCATGCAGTTCTTGTGAAGAAACTAAACAAAAAATAAACAAAAATCAAGTTGTATTCATAAATAACTTTCTGATAATATTTAATTTATAGCAGCTGTCTGCTACTGTTGTCTGTCATTTTCTTACATTCTCATTTCCTGTTTATTCGCAATTCTCAATATTTACATACATGTGATAAAAAATCTTACAACCTAGAATATTACAATATTAATTAAGATTATTTATTTCTTTTTCAGATTTCTCCAAAGGTGATCCCCAGTTTGACTACGGTGGATTTGAATTTGAGCCACCGTTCCAGCCTCATAATTTAATAATTTAGAAATATTTTTACCTTAGGTTTTAAGTATAGGTAGTGTCACATATTTATTTGTGAATTTAGGTTAGTTATGGCCAGTATTAGAAATATTGTTGAGGACAGTGCAAGATCTGTAGTGGGTTTTATTATCTCGTATGGTTGTTAATGCAAGCGTTACTGTTCAGCACGAGATTTTGTTTTTGAATATCGGATCCAAAGAAATATTATTGGATTTGTTCTTCGTTTATTGCTTACCTATTGGTACCCTGGTGTGCTAAGGCCCTTGCTTCACTGGGATGCCTTGCCAGTACTGCCAGTTCGCGCAGTCAAGAAAATGCATGCAGTTCTTAGGTGTGTACCTCACCTGGCCACAGTTGGTCACGTAATCCACCATATTTTTTTCTGGCGCCATGACATGGCTACGCCGGCGTGTCCCAGTGAGTCACGATCCTAACTCTTTGAGGGACGCAATTGTGATGTTATGTTAGTGGATGATTTGTACCTACCTGTACCTAACCTACCGTGCCGAGGATTTATAATATTTGAAGCATAACTGCGGTGAATACTAGTTTTCATTCTATCAAGAGTACTGGTATTTGTCCTTGTAATACGGGTTCAGATTCAGTCATCATGGAATTTTTTATATCGACAGTTAGAAAAAAAGGTTTTTTTGTAGAATATATTGCACTGTCCTTGATATAATCCTTCTTTATATTTTATACTCATTTTATGAATGAATAATATCATCACTCTTTTTTTAAATTCAACTAAGCCAAATTTAGAAATGATAGCTATTAAAGACAAACAACAAACTATTCAATATTGGAGTCCAAATAAAAATCTCATGAATTTATAATATATTTGTAAGATAGATGTTTATTTATGAAATTTCTTTTTTTTTTCTTCTTTGAATTTTTCTTTATTTCTGTAAATGATAATTAATTTATAATTTGTCACCATACATGATGGGAAAACAAAGACCTGTAGTATAATTAAAATTATGTGAAATAATATAATTATGAGAATAAGCTCAGTTTTGTAAATACTTATGTCTATGTATGTATGTGAAAAGTGTCGTAAAGAAATTTACCAACAGTAAAATCGTTTAATTTCAATTTTTCTTTAGTGCTTATTGTGAGAAATTGCATTTTTTTTTCAAAATCAGGAAATAGAGATGCATGGAAGGAGATATATTGCATTAACTCAAAATAATTGGTGTAAGGGCAGGAGGATTCACCGGACATGGTCAGTTTGGGAGGTTCCTGCACCGGATTCGTGCGGAAGAAAGCCCAAGATGTCACCATTGTATGGACCACCTGGAGGATACGGTGGAGCATACGGTAGAGGTGTACCCCGCTTGGGAAGAGATCTCTCGCGCCGGGCCTTGTTATAGGCCATGGTCCGTGCGAGGCAACGGCCCTCTGGCCCCAGATTCCGTTCTCGATTTCTAGACACGGTAGGCACGGGCTTGCAGACGGCGAGCAATGGCTAGCTCGCCGTCTAACCGTTTGGTAACCATCCAAGCCTAAGTCGTCGACGCGCCTCAAGGAGATGTCAGCAAACCGTAGGGGCTCGCAGGGCTGGCCATGGCCATGGGTTCGTTTCTGAAAGGAAAACCCGGCCATGGAATGAAAGGCAACAAAGAAACTAGGAGTGAGTTTTAGTCAGTAAAAGTCTGAAGAAAGGAGGATAGCAGTAGATGGGAATTTATTGCTGTAGTAGCTTCTGCCAGCGACTCTACATACGTGAAAGTATAAAATTGTCGCAAGTTATCATTCTTCCGGGATAAAATGTATCATTATTTTTACATGGCAAATGATCAAAATATGACATCTCTCACTCTGGGTGGAACGAGAGAGGGAGTGTCAGATTTTTAGTAACCTACGATGACAAAAAATAGACATAATATTTATTAACATAATTTACAACATTACACCATATACATACATAATTACGTATATTAGATCTGCCAATAATAATAAATTCCGTGCATTGTAATGTTACGCCATTAAACGTGAACCCGCCATATCTCCGAGAAAATAAAGAGTAGCACGTAATAATTAAAACGCATTGTTGTTCGAAAGGTCTAGAATGGTTGTGCGTAGTCAGGCTTAGAAAAATCTCGAAACATCCATAAGGTACCTACAAGTAGTAATAGGCATCTATCTAACCGATAAGGAAAATGGTACTCTCCGACGTTAACAATAGAGTCGAAATTCGCATGAAAGTGACTCTTATTACCACGAGCCATAAAAATGATTTATGACTTCGAGAAGCGATTCAATTGTTCTGGAATTCTGGATAGATCCGGGGATGTCGGTATCTAGAATTTTCTTGGCTCCGCATATAAATACGAGCCCCCGGCCGGAAGCGAGTCAGTTGTGATTTCGACTGCGATTAAGAGCGAACTACCCTAGTACTTGAAGTGATTTTATCTAACGACCTAAGCGATAGTATAACGGTACTCTAGTGTTAATTGCGATTCGGATTATTGTTGACTGGACTATTTTGTTATTGTTAGTGGTGAATAAAGTTGTCTCTTAGTAAATCGGCATTTGATTACCCCACGTACGTAACAGTAATTTAGCCTTCATCCTCTCTCCTAACTTTACTGTGCCCGACAGGGTTCATATTGATCTTGAAAATATTTTATACCACACATGTACACAATATGGAATGTAATAAATTATTGAGTACAAACCTTGTGATTTTTGTTAGACCACGGTAACTTTTTCGAAAAATCCGCAGTTGCAGCGGGATACGTAGCCCTGACAGACTACACACACTCACATATAATTTTCACTTATTAGTTTGACGGGTGACAGGACAAAATGAAAGAAAAAAACGTGTTGCGCCGACCCCAAGTAATATGGGATAAGGGCAGGAAGAGGAAGAAGATCTTTTGCGTAGTTGATTACATACAGCTCGTGGGTAACCACTGTCGTGGTCAAACAGAAACCTTTTTCAGAATAGTATTAATAACATACATACACACAAACTACTGGCCAGAGAATTTCACTAAAACAGCATATAGGTACCTAAATACGGCTTATTTCAACAGCTACTAAAAATCTGTGACCGGAGTAGAGACACGATATCGAATAGAAAGTATCGAAACTGTTCCTAATCATGAGTACCTAGTATCGAAAAAAGTATCGTAGGTACTTTTAAAAGTAGAAACAAATGTATCAAGTCCTTTTCTTAGATTTTTATGCGCAAACCTAGAGTTCTAAGGGACACGGTATCAAATTAAAAGTATCGAAACTGTACCCGTGAGTAGTTTCGAAAAAAAAATTGGCTTGTATTTAAAACTAGAAATGCAACAAATTTTAGATTTGATAACAAGATGTCAAACGTAGTCACAGTACTTAAAGAGACAATTTTTGTACATATCGCAAACTAACTATGAAACAATTTATTTCTTTACGCGATCAATAGTTAAAGATTTATTAACAGGCGCTACGATTTAGATAGCGAGTACTGAATGCGCCTTAGTAGTCATGTTGGGAATATCTTATTGAAGTTATGCTACGCAATGACGATAAGGCGCTAGCTTGCTAATTGATGAGTTAGGTTTTGTTTAATTTACACTTATACAGCAAGTAACTAAAATAATGCACACCTTTATACAAAAAAAATTAAGTCACAGTCATAATTAAATACTGAATGTTTTCCTAAAATAAACTTAAAATAGAATGGAATATAATAGAAATAGAATAAACTTTATTGTACACCAAAATAGTAACAAAACTTTTAAACTAACTTAAACTTTTGATGGCGTGGTACAGGTAGTATTTTTTTGAGAAATTAGTTACTTATCTTATGCAAATAATATAGGCGTCGACGCACACATTGAATGAAGAATTTATCAATTAATCAAAATACGTAGTTTTAATAGATGCTGAATTATTTTTTGATTATTTTAGGATAAAAGTATTTACCTGCCTATTAAGAAAGCTGAATTCGATTCAGTAACCAATTCTGACTATACTACTTTCACTACGTTTTTAAATTATTGTCTATCTACACTTATATTATAAAGAGGTAAATTTTGTTTTTTTTTTGTTTGTAAGACCTTGTCCAGAAGAAGCAAATTCGTCGCGAAACGTTTCGCGCGAATTCATTCGCGCGCTATTGAGATACTAGGCACGAATACATCGCGTCCACAAGCATCGCGCGAATTCAAAATACGCGCGTAAATCGCGTGCATAACGCCAGACCCTCGACTCGCGCGTGATTCGCGCGTATTGCGCGCGAGTCGAGATACTAGGGACCCCTTGTTGCGTCCAGTTAAACGCGCGAACTCCGGCCGAGGGGACGTATCGGGAACAATGGAGCGCCAAAATTCGTCCCCAAATGCTCGCGCGTTGGTACGCTCTTTCTGGACGCAACGATCGCGCGTGATTCGCACGAGAGAATCGCGACGAATTCGCCCTTTCTGGACAAGCCCTAAGAGGTAATCTCTGGAAGTACTGGTCCGATTGTTAAAATTTAATCACCAGTAGAAAGCTGCATTATTCTTGAGTTACATCTACACTAATATTATAAAGAGGTAAAGTTTGTGTTTTTTTTTGTTTGTAAGACGTAATCTCTGGAAGTACTCGTCCGATTGGTAAAATTTTTTCACCAAACAGAAAGCTGCTTTATTTTTGAGTGATATAGGCCATATTTTATGTACGCGGAGGGCAAAGCTGTGGGCAAAAGCTAGTGCTGGATATTGTAAATGTTCGACTGTTTTTCATTAGGCTTTTAATCAAGTCTTTAATATTATAATTAAGGCTATTCATTTATTTAATCCACTGATAAACTAAATGGACTACAAATGTGTAAATAATTTAAAACAAAGCTGTCTGCCTCCATCTGTTTGGATATTGAAACAGTTATCACTAATAGAAAGAAAGGAGAAAGGTTTGTGTATGTAATTTACGTGTGTGAGGGTGAGCCAGGGTGTGTCAAACAAAAAAACATAAACAAACTTTATCTCTTTATAATATTAGTGTAGATTAAGATCATTTAGCCAATCAGACTGTCACTTAACGGCTTAACATAGACCCCCAGGCTCTTGTATTTGTCACAGGTTTTAAGGACAATTATCATAGAGCTCAAGCTCTCAAGACACAAGGCACCTTTTTGGAGGAGGAAAATCATCAAATAACTGTTCCCGCTCTGGTTGGAGCGAGAGGGAGGGTCAAACCTATGTTATTTTAGTTGTCCTTGGTGTTCCAGGGTTAAGGTAACTCTTTTGAACATTTAAATCTTCTGAAGCACCAGGCAATTTCACGCTAAAACAGAAGAAGCACACGTGCAAGGATATTTACATTTTTAATTTATTCATAAAAAAAACTGTTTATTTATTTATATTCTACCTTTCTGCAAATATTAAGATAACATTTATTCATAGTGGGTAATAAATAAAGTGTGTATAAATCCAATTCTGCGATTATGTGTAATATACCTACTTATCTAAACTAGGTATAGTTATTGGCTTGGATTGCATTTAAAATATTAGATAATAATACTCTATTGAAAATAATGTCTTATGAATATTAATTTAGCATCTTTTTGTTTAGAAATAAATACCAGTATTTACATTTTTATCATTTTTTTTTGTAGGTGGAAAAATCATCCAATGACATCTTTGCGCGCCCTTGGGCGGAGCGGGAGATAGTGCTTTTACTGATCTATACATACCACACGTCAAACCGGGGCCGAATCTTCCTTTCAGAAGCACAACCGTGGCCCAGTAGGCTTTGACCCTGCTGGGCCCCTACGGTTTGCTAACAACTCCTTGAGGCGCGCGTGGAACAATAGGCGCCTTCGACGTCTTATGTATATTTTTGTCCTATTACTCTGTTCAAAAACGTGTTGCACTGACCCCAAGTAATATGAGATAAGGGCAGGAAGAAGAAGAAGATCTCTGATCTAAGGTCGACTGGTAGATAATGCCTAAGGCATTAAGTCCGCCTTTGTACAATTTTTTGTGCAAGAAGTATTAATAAATAAATAAATAAAATGATTTTTTTTTAATTGAGATAAACTAGTGCTTGACTGCGATCCCACCTGATGGTAAGTAGCGATGCAATTTTTGATGGTGAGGCGCACTAGTTTATTAAGAGCCTATTCACTCTAGCCTTGAAGACACCCAAATTATAATCGGACGGGAAGACCGCAGCAGGCAAACTGTTCCTGTCCTTCGACGTACGCGGTATAAACGATGAGGCGAAACGCTTAGTCCGGACCGTAGAGGTTTCAACAACGTAAGGGTGAATATTCGCCGTACATCGGGTTGTCCGATGGTAGAATTGCGATGGCGGAATCAAGTCATGCAATTCTTGCGCACACTCTCCAAAATGCATCCTGTAACACAAAAATTAAACAATAATATTACTGATAAAATTCTCAATAACGTTATTTTGAAACAAAATGAATCTGTGAATGTTTTACAATTCAAATTGACGTATTATGCAATCTGAATCTATCAAATAAACATTGAAATTATCTGTTAATAAAATGAAGTGTGCATTATAATAATTTATTGTAATAGGAAGATCAGCGAGAACACGTGTATCTAATGTTAATAATTCAGTGTTCAAGATCACATCGTGACTGTCAGTATTTAGATCCGGTATGCGATCACAAAGTCATCTTCAGATTTATAGGTGTGCAATGCAGGGTATCTATTATAAAATAAAAAAGGCCAATGAAAAATGGATTAATTGTGTGTGGAATGGTATGAAAGGAAGTCAGTTGTGGCCTGACAGTTTATTGGATGAGGAAAACGTATGTGCAAGTAATATTACAAGGTTAGGAAGATGATCAGAGGTGTGCATTATAGTTTTTGTTAATGGTTAGTTGAAGGCTTTCTGATGTTTTGTTTCGGAGATACCTATTACGGATCCGGCGGGAATATAAGAAAGGCCCAGTTATCACCGTTGAGCGAATCAGCTGGATAGACATGGCGGCGCGTACGGTGGAAGTCTGCTCCGCTTGCTCAGCACCACCGTGCCCTCGTGGAGGTGATTGACGGTCGTTATCTTTCGCGTCCGGCCTTGGTTCAGGCCATGGTGTGGAGCGTGAGGAAATAGAAATTAGCCACCTCTTTCTGCGAGCAAAGGCGGTGGCAGAAATCGTAAAAGAGTGTGCAAGCTACCACCGCAGCTGACGCCCCAGTTGTCAGGAATAGCAGGGCTATTTTTAAGCAATAGGTAACTCGCCTCTGGTAAGGGCCAAGCCCAAGTCAATGGCGCTTTATATTTTATGTGCACCTCAAAGAGAAGTCAGGAAAATGGATGCAGCCCTTTAGTGCCTCTACCTGTCCTAAGTAGAGTTTTTGAAAGAGTTACGTTCGTGACTCTTTGTCTCGTGATAGGTGTTAGACGGTAAAAGTCTAATACTCTTTCTCGCTTCACTCAGAGCAGATTAAGTTATTCAATGAATTCATATCTAAAAATGTCTTTTTGGTGTTTGTTGTTTAAATTAATCACTATTTCAGTATTATATCTATCGCATCGTAGGCTAATATCTGCTGAGATTGGGGGTCTTAAAATAAATTCAGTCAAACGCAGTCCACAGTTTGCTTATGTCTAATAAGGAATCAACCAGAGGTTCGGTTTCGGTTAAACAAACTGGTTTCGGCTGGAGTTTCGGTTTTCGAAAAAAAGGGGCTGAATTTTGGTTCGTCCGAAACTAGCGTCTTTGAACTGAAGATTGTGATAGATACCTATAAACTGATTGACTAGCTCGACTAGGTATGTATGTATGTTATAATTTTTATTATAATCGATTTTAATTTCAATTTAACTTCACTTTCTTGTTTTTGACTGACCGACATTCTGATAATTCAAAAGTGCCTGTAAATTGGTCTATTTGAAACAAATGTTTATGATTTTTGAATTCCGATTATTTCGTATTTTACAAAACTCCTCCTCCTTGCGTCGTATTCCTGAATGCTGAGGGTCGTGACCTCCCTCCCTGCTTCATCACTTTAACCTTTATGATATTCCTCTATCTGTTTCTGTCTCTGGCGGTGTGAAGGGCATTGTACATCGTAGAGTCAAGAGCGGTGCGGATCTGGTCGGACCAACGTATTGGGCTGCGCCCGCGAGGCCTTTTCCCATCCACTTTACCGGTCACAATGAGCCTTTCTAGGTTGCCACCGACTTTTCTTGCAATGTGACCGAAGTAATGCGGAACCTTGCGAAGACACTCGGACGACAGCCGTGAGGCGATTTTAAGTTCTTGCAAAATGTATACATTGGTCCGAAATGCTGTCCAAGGGACGCGGAGCATCCTTCTCCAGCACCATATCTCAAAGGCGTCGATGCGTTTTCGGTCTGCAGCTTTTATTTTCTCAGGTCATCGGTTCAGTTTTATTCGTCATATGCCGCATATGGAAAGCCAGAGAAAGTAAAGATTTATTAATTAATTTTATAATATTACACTGTCTTTACGATGGAGGCTGACTGTGATATGTTGTCAAACTGGCGTCTGTATCATTTATTATGGGAAAAAGACAAATGAATTAAATATGTGAATTTCTCGGGAATATCTAAGTTAGTTGTAAATATTAAAAGAGTTTCCTTCACAGATAACTGATGTGAATTACGTATGGCAAAATACCGCAGGTTCTGATAATGTTCTCATAATGATGTGATTAAAATGATTTGTAGGCAGTTTCAATGAATTAGTGGTTTCGTAAAATTTATGTGTATCAACTGGCCTTATAGTTTCCTTAATTAATTAGATTGATGATTTCGGTATGGAAAACATCAAGTTATAACATCACTAATGCCAAGTTTTTATACTAACATTAGTTTTAAAGATAAACTTATGGAAGTAAAATCATTTCACAATTAGGTAGATTTTTTTTTAAACTGGAGAGGCTTAGTAATGCTGATGCCAGTTAGGGCTACGAGAACGGGTGAGACGAGTTACCTAGAATGCAAAGGGACCCAGGTGGATCTTAGGTAGTAAAAGTCTGACACGCGCTTGCTATACTCTTGAGGGAGAAAAGTCAGAGTGATGAATTCTCAACTCAAAAAAACAAATTAGGTGAATATATTTTTGATATTAGGCATCTTGTTTTTTTTCTATTCTGTAAATATAAATATAAAAGTCGTACTTTGAATGTTTGTTACAGGCAGAAGAAATATTTTTACAATCCTATTTCATTGGTCATATTAAAAAATCACGTTTTCAGTAGATATTCTATTATGTTACCCATGGCCACAGTAATAATATCATACAGTATTCCAACTTCATACAATCGGACGAAGCGCCTATACCTACGCGACTCGATCAGGGCATGACTTCAAGTACATATTTACATATTTAATATGACGAGTAGCATATATTGTGCTGTTTTTGATTGCATGAATTCGTCAATAACGCATCCAGAGATAACTTTTTTTAGATTACCTGGAAACTCTGAAAGGTAAGACTATAAAATAATTTTACTTACTAGTAGGTTCGTACATAATGTGTGTATTGTTAATGGATATTATTATTTATTATTTTATGGTATTTCCTTTTATTTCCCGAAAAAAAGATGTCTGGATTAATAAATAAAGTGAATAGAGTAAAGGAAAGGGGTTGGCACGAATGAAATAGGTAGTTATAGGCGGTTCATGAGTCATGATCAGGTAGGTAGGCAGGTTTTCATGCTACACGTAACACTTGATTAATTGTATAATTAAATTTATTATTTATTTCAAATCAAATCAAATCAAATCAAATCAAAACATTTATTTCAAATAGACCATTTACAGGCACTTTTGAATAGTCAAATGTCGGTCAGTCCAAGAAAAGTGAAGCTAAATTGCACGTTCCAAAGAGTAGGTCTCTATGGAGAAGAACGTGCAAGAAACTCCATGGACACTCTTTTAAATCATATTATGTGTTACATATAATGCTTGGTTACATATTACTTGTTGCTTCTATCATGTGAGCACAATGTCGATAATGAAATAAAAAATGTAAAATAATTAAAAGATAGAAACTGAATTAAGCCACTGGCAGCTAAGAGATGACCAGTCCCATCTGACGGCACCCGTTCACGAGCATGACGCGTGCATCAGCCCCACTCAGCTCAACCATTTTGAAGGGAACTGAACGACCCAATAACACGTGCCACCAACAGCGAGACATTTGAGTGAGCATGACAAACTCTCAACTGCCATGCTCGTAATGTCAAAAAAGAAGTTGTAACCTAATAAAAATGCTCCATGGTGCTTCACATTCACAAACTTGGAAAAAGTGCTTCTACATTATACAATGCAATTGTGTCTTTCAAATTAAAAATAATAATATTAGTTTCCAACTAATCAACTAATTAGTACGCCCTAGTGGTAGTGGAGCTGGACCAGCATTGAGCCAAGCATTTTTATCTTGAATATAATCCTCCAACTTATAATATGCTTGCCTGCATAGTGTGCGTTTAATACAAGATTTAAATTTCGTTTCATTGAGTTCTAATATTTGGGGTGGTATTTTATTATAACATTTCAAACAGTACCCCATGAAAGAAGAGGCCACTTTAGCCAGTCTGAAACCTGGTTGAACTAATTGATCCCTATTTCTTGTAACATAATTATGTCTATCGCCTCTTTTGCTAAAAAGATGAAGATTTTTTCTAACATACATGATGTTTTCATAGATATATTGACAAGGTACCGTCATTATGTTAATATCTTTAAACAGTTCCCTTAAAGAATCGCACCGGCGGAGATTGTAAATAGCTCTGATGGCTCTTTTCTGTAATATAAAGATTGACTCGATGTCTGCAGCCCGTCCCCATAGTAAGATACCGTACGACATGACACTATGAAAATAACTAAAATAGACTAGTCTAGCGGTATCAACATCCGTAAATTGGCGGATTTTTCTAACAGCATATGCAGCCGAGCTAAGCCGTCCTGCAAGAGATGTTAAGTGAGGACCCCATTGTAGCCTAGAGTCAAGCGTAATCCCCAAGAAAACTGTTTTATCAACAAATTCTAGTTTCTCATTGTTCAATACTATGTCGCAATCACTACTTATGACATTTGGTAAGGAAAATCTTATGCATTTAGTTTTTTTCCCATTTAGAACTAGATTATTAGCAGTGAACCAGTTTTGGACCTGCAATAAAGCGTTATTTTCATCGTCAAGATTATTAGTCCTTCTATTTATCTTAAAAATCAAAGAAGTGTCGTCAGCAAACAACACCATATTAAGTTTATTTTTCAGCAAATAGGGTAAATCATTAATATAAACTAAAAATAAAAAAGGACCTAAAATTGAACCTTGGGGTACCCCCATTTTCACATTTAATCCCGACGAATTGACACCGTTTATTTGAACTAGTTGCTGTCTGTCATTCAAATACGATTTTAATAAGCTTAACGCTGCTTTGCCTAGTCCGTAATGCTCCAGTTTCAGGAGTAATGTTTCATGAACCACACAATCAAACGCCTTAGACAGGTCACAGAAGATGCCTATAGCATCTTGTGCCTCCTCCCACGCATTAAAAATGTGTTTTAGTAAGGAGACACCAGCGTCAGTTGTACAACGCCCTTTGGTGAAACCATACTGTTTATCGTGTAAGATGTTATTGGTGTTAAAATGATTAAGCATTTGATTTAACATCACCTTTTCAAATATCTTGCTAAAAACCGGCAAAACGGACACCGGCCTATAATTATTAGTCTCTTTACTGTCTCCGGATTTAAAAAGTGGTATCACTTTACTATATTTCATTAGATCTGGAAAGACTCCTTGATCTATACACAAATTAAATATTAACGCTAAGTACGGCGCTACAGTCTCAATAATTGAGGTACAAACTTTGATAGACATACCCCATAGATCTTCTGTCAATTTAATCTTGATTTCTTTAAAAGCTTTTATTACTGTTATGGGGTTTATATGTTTAAAGTTAAATTCAGTCGAACAGGCTGCAACGTTCGCCTGTAATAAACCAAAAGCATGCGATGGCGACGAATTTAGGGCTTCAGTAGTTTTAATTGGAATACTGGTAAAGAAATTTACAAATTCTTCTGCAACTAGTTTGTTATCGCTAATAAGACCATGATGAGTCTCCAATGTGTAATCATTATTATTTCTTTCTTTATATAATTAAATTAATCTGCCAAGTTCAAATTTAACGATGATCAGGCTGTTGATGAAGATGATTATGATCGATTTTAAAGTACATCTAAACTTGGCATTGGATTGGATTTCAACTCTTTTTTAAGCGAACAATTAGCCGATAGGAACTTGGCCCTCTTTTTAACAGGTACTTATGGTTTTAGTGGGATTTCAATACTTTTTTTTAAGAAATCGTACCCACTTTTTTCTTTTTGTTTCACGCCCGCGTCCATTGTTAACCTTAGATTGTATTTTCATTGTATAACTGGTTCATAAATATTTTATTAAAAATTTGATATTCGATTAAGCCAACTTACGCTTGACCGATTTCTTATAGTTCTTATGACATTTTATACCTCCTCCCCCCCTCCTCTTCGTATTCTCATATCACTGGTTCATAAATATTAGATTGAGCCAACTCCTGACCGATTTTTTGTTAATCTACATATAACACACGACCTGTGTGCCAAATTTCATAACGCTAGGACAATTTGAAGTGGCCTAAAGTTTTTGATTACCGGTCAGTAAGTCAGTGCCAAAATTAGCTATATTCACAGGGTCATTTTTTAGGATCTACTGAAGCCATATCTATGAAATTTGGCATACTGCTTTAGTAGTAGTATATGATAACATAGGTTATTATCATTATGATATCATAAGCAATTTTATCTCTGTACTTGCAATAGGCACTGAGCTACAGCGGGGTCAAAAGTGGGTCGAAACGGTTCGTGTAAACAGTGTACGGCATGCGCGCGGCCTGTTGCTGGAACTTGGCCTGCGCACGGCCGAGCGCTTAGATAAAAAGGCATTATCGAGCAGGTGGTGTAAAGCTTTTATATCTCGCTAATATTCACTCGCAAACACCGCTAAAAAAAGTTAATAGCAAAACCGACCGTGCCGTTGTGATGCGTCTGTCCCGAATAAAACTATTTCTATTCTATTCTTCTATTCAAATAAAATCTAACCAGATTATAGTGCAAGCAAGTATATAATCGAATTAATACAATGTAATAGCTCACGACTGTTAGGTTCTTTGATGCGAGAATGACTTGCAATAAACATCTGTATAGCTTTGAATTACAATTAGATCTACCTGTATTAACTTATTGCCTTTATTATAATTGGTTACTGGTAAAATAATTTTATTAATGAAGTGTATAATTTCAATTGATAACTGTTCATAGTTTTAATAATGCAATTACTCATGAACGCACCTATTACTGGTACGCAATGATATGACGTCGAAAGATTATTGCATGCATTCTTACAACTTCCAACAAAATTTATTTACTTTTAGAGTTTTGAAGAATAAAACTAAATATAACGATAGCCCTTTTAATTGAAATTTATTAGCCACATTTAGACCAACCTGATAATCAAAATTATGTAACCTATAGCGCTTGACCGAATGGCCAACGGAAAAGAGGAAAATGTACAAGTTTTCCGAAATACGCTTTTTTCCAGTAAATCGTATAATTTCGAGAAAATAGTATACATTTTTTTTATCTCATGAATATTGTATTATTGCTATTATTAAGCTATTGTCATTTTGATAAATGTGTTTCTTTATTTAAGTAATGTTTTAAAGTTTTTTACTTTTTATAATTTCTACACAATGCACATTTTTCTGAAATAAATTACTAATGTCTTTATGTTCGTATTCATAAGGATCCTTTTAGCTAAACTCAACTTTCCTTTACCAAAAATAGTAAACAGGTAAATCTACAGCAAATACATTCTACAAAAGGAGTTCCATTTCAATACAAAAAAGGCACTGTTATGTGCCGCTTCGAATACTGTTTAAACCACTTTCTAATTGGCCAGATATAATGCCCAATATACTCGTAAATTGTAACTTCTGTTATTCTACTAAAAGTGGTCATGGATTTTTCAATTAAAATGAATAAGAAGCTGCTATTCGTGATTCTATTAATGTTTAGGTAACCATTTTTTTTACCCTCTGATTACCTACAGCCGACCGATACGTGGATGGGTGACCATTCATTACACACTAAAAATATTTAATTATTAAATTTGTATATCTTTGAAAGTCTTTACTAGTAGTCAGACGCCAGAAATTGTGACCATCAGTCTATCCAAGGAAGATCTTTGACAATTTTTAGTGGTGGTAGTCAGATGGCTAAAATTCCGATCATCAATCGATCCAAGGAGGATCATTGACAGTTTTTACTGGTTGTAGTAAAATAGTATCTCATGGGAACTAAAATTTAAAATCCTGCATCGCAGTATTAGAGTTCTCCGCCCGATTCAAAATCTTGTATCGTATTATTAAAGTGGTTTGCGCAACATATTATTTTTTTTTTTACATATAAATTTTCCATCGCACACTCTCAGTAAGATTCAGTTGAAAACCAGCGTCAGGCAATTACCACGTAGTTGTCTGGCATTTTTGGTGAAAAATAGGACCATTTAGCGCAGGCGCGAGACACACAATGTCAGTTTTCTTTTTTCTTTTTTAATCTTAAATGTCTACATGGTTTTTTCTGCATTGTGTATTTATGTGTTCCAAATAAAATATTTTTTTTCTTTTAGTTTCTTTATAAAAAAATGCATTCTCTATTACGTTTTAAATATATGGACCCAGAGGTCCACAAGTCTATTGTTCTCGATAAAATTAAATTCACACTTTAATTCCCATCGGGTCCACGACGTTTGAAAATATTAAATATTTTCTTTCCCTTGTCCTTGAGAGTGTTTGGTACAGTCAACAATAAAAGCTTGGAAGACAAATAAATGTTTATTATTTCAATTAAATAATAAAAGACGCGAGGATGAACATGTAGAAAGAATAAGATCATGACTAACAAGCTTTACAAGGAACGTTATACATATTTATGTGGGTGGAGAGAATGTATAATAATATGTCCAAGACCTACTTGGGCCAAATAATCTTTTTCTAGGCAAGGTAACAAGGAAATATAATGCCGAACAGAAAATGCCTGGAAGAGCTACCTAATGGTTCATAAAATAACTACTTAAAGGCACTTTGTATTCTATCCATTCTGACCTATTCAGCACGGACTTTGTCTTCAATAACATTAAAAAGCTCATGGTAGGGTATGTCCAGGGTTATGGTAAGGTAACTCTTTCAAAAACACCTGCGGTCAAAGGCAATTGAGCTAACGATAGCATATTTTTACTGACATTTTAGATAAATTTCGTGGACCCGCTGGGAATTGATGCAGGAACATTTAACATTATTAACATTTCTTCTGGATCCGTTGGGAAAAAAAAAGAACAATAGAATCATGGATCTCTGGGAACAACCCTCTATTACTGGGTTGTGGTGGATGTATAGGCAGCCGTTTTAAGTAAAATACTGGTATAACTGCATTTAGTTAGACTCAAAACCGAACCCAAAATAGTTGGGGAAAGGTTAGGCTGATTGAGGAAGCTGACACTAATGACATAAGAGATCACAGTCTTACATTAACATTTCACCTCACCTCATATTCAATAACATGATTAGAGACAAAAGGTTAAAAATAATCACATGAACATGCGTTCCTCATTGTTGTAACATGTACACCTTCTCCGCTTTTAAAGTACAGTCGGTCAAAAATATTACATCACATTACTCTACGGATTACCGCCCAGTCTATCTCGTATTATTTTGTGAGTCACATTAAAAACTATGAGAAACGTTAGACCTTTTAAAAGTATTGCTATGACATCCAATGAATTTGAGTGCAATATCGGCACATAATCGATTAGTCATATCAATTTATCTGTATCGATGCAACTCGCTTGTTTGATTGAATTCCATCACTGGAGTGGTAGCGCTAAGCTTGAACTAGCTTTTGCCGACAGTTTCTTTCGAGTGAAAAATGTTTTATTCTCTATATCTTCTACTTCTTCTTCCGTCCCTGTTCCCGTTATCTGGGGTCGGGTCTCCTTGCTCTAGACGCTAGGTTGATCTGTCCTGAGTTGTCGGTTTTGGCAATTGGGCTTTCTTAAGGTCTCTTTCGATGTTTTAATCTCTATATAATTAATAAATTATAAAGATGAATGATCTGTAGTTTGAATTCATGTTTCTAATAAATAAAAAAAATACTGAACCGATTTTATAACTTCTTTCGTCAGTTGAATGCTGATCACTGAATAACATACATCATGTTTGAGAAATATCCAACTTCAAATGCATATCAGAAATCGGTGGCATATATTTTCCACTTTCACGCGAGTGAAGCTATTAGTATCATAATACTGTGGCACAATGTGTCCTTTTTTTAGGAAATCATCAAATAACTTCTCTCGCTTTTGATAGAGCGAGAGCTCGCTCTGGATGGGACGAGAGCGAGTGTCACATGTTTACTAACTAACTAAAACCTTCCGTTCCTTCCGTTCCTTCAGTTACTCTTTATGTTCCAAGGCTGTGGGAACTTTTTCAAACTATCCCGCTATTTTCCTATTCAGGTCATGGTCCATCCGCCGCGTGCTATAGTTCTTTATGAAACCTTATCAGCTGTTAACTCGTGAAAATGTATCCAACAGACAGACTATCATAGTCACAGATACTTTCGCATTTATAATATTAGAATGGATGTTACGTTGTTTTTAATTTATTTCTTGCAAAATTATCTTGTTTGCTTGCGTGATCGAGAAATTTTCGTGGGAATATGCGAGCTCCTCTTAGATTCATCCAAATGGCTAATTATAATGTTGATTGGATTGATTAATTACTAGCGAAGGCTGTGGTCAATGATTTATTGTTTCACAGTTTTGGGCAGAGTAAACATTTAATGGCAATTAATAGTCGTCTTCGTGTTTATTCCATCTAAAAAACCGCTCAAGTGCGAGTCGAGTTTGAGCACCGAGGGTTCCGTACAAACTTATATATGTAAATAGTTCGAATTGAGTTTCGAAGATTTTTCCGAATTTGGTGATATACCTAATCACTTTATAGTTATCAGACTTTTCTTATACTAGTGCCATTAGACTTTGCTTATTGCCAAATTTCAGAATTTTAGGTCAACAGGAAGTATCCTAAAGGTTTTGATTTCCTTGCGAGTGTCAAAATATATAAGCACCTAAACGGAGCACACATGGCTACGGCCATGTGTGCTCCGTTTAGGTGTATCTTATTTTTTTTTATTTGATATTTTCACTGGTCCAAATTGCCCCTTGACATGCATTTTTTTTTTTTTTTTTATTTATGGTGGGAAAAAATCATGCATTGACATCCCCTGCCCTTGGGTGGAGCGGGAGATAGTGTCAGACTCTTACTGACTAAAAGACCCACCCCGTTCCTTCTAGCCTTCATACCGGGGCTCGAGCGCCCTTTCGGATAACCCTGGCCACAGTGGGCTTCGACCCGGCTGGGTCCCTGCTGTTGCTGACAACACCTTGAGGCGCGCGGGAACAGTGCGCGCTGTCGACGCCTTGGGCTTGGTCCGGACAGTTACCGGACGGCCGGACAGCGAGCTACCCATTGCTCACTGTCCGCAAGCCCGCGCCTACGGTGGCCCCTTGACATACCTGAGTATTTGATATTGATTTCAGCTTATTATCTCTGCAACTAAGTATCTTCGCGCTCCTAAGAAAAAGAGTCATTACAGACAGACAGGCGGACAACAAAATGATCTTATAAGGGTTTCAATTTTGCCAACTGAGATACGGAACCCTAAAAATACTGTGTTTGTTATAAATCAAACTCAAACCGGAACAAAAAAAAACAATCTTACGTTATGATCTGATATTAATTTCAGATCATCATTTCGCTTACTTTCAAACTAACAGAATGATACTTCTTTGAAAACTGATTATCTGTTATTTGTCTCCGTCATTATCATCTGTCCAAAACGTAACATTATAAGTTAATCAAACATACGTAACTTGGAGACTCTTCCTCTCTCTCAGTTCCTCATCGGACATTTCTTTTAGGTATCTTGTATAGATCATGCTACATTGCGTGAGCTTTATTTTTTTAATCTGATGATACTTAGTGCCTTTGCGGTGGAAAAATCTCGTCAGTATGAAACCAGTAGATTAGTTCAATTTCCGAATTGAGTTTTGAAGATTTTTCTGAATCCAGAAAATGTTTTTTTTTTTGATCTGACTACTTTACAGTTTTTAGTTTTTTTCCAAGGCTTGTATTCAACGGGAAGTAGGTATCCTATAAATTTTGATTCCCATAAGAGTGTCGAAATATACTTTTTTTTATTAACTCAGAAGTTTGGTTTTCTCACAGCTTCAAAGGACCGCAGATTTGAGTATATGGTTTTAATTTTAACTCGTTACCTTCACGCCTTTTCGAGATATAGGATCTTCACAGACGGACAACAAAGTGATCCTATAAGTGATCCGTTTTTTCTTTTTGAGATACGGAGCCCTAAAAACACTGAAGCACACATCAAGATGTATGAATATTTAGAGGTACCTCTGCTTAGCCACAACTCTAACTAAACATAACTTTCACTTGAAGCGCCCTGGTATGATCATTCAGTGCCTGTGCCCCTGAAAACGGGAAGGTTAATTGAGCTAGAGTCGAACAGAAGTTCTAAACACTGATTGCCGATTGTGAAAGGCGAAGACCTTTTCTCTGAATAAAATAACACAGTAAGCTACGTTTAGCCTTTAAACATTGCAACTGTATTCAACAAAACGCCTCAGGCTAATAATTTATATACTAGTAGCTTTTTCCTACGTTGCCGCTTGGATAAAAAAAATTGCGAATGAAAATTATCATAAGGAACATACTACAGGTATAAAAGTAAGTATGTTGTAATTCAAGTCAAATCAAGTCATAAAGGCGTCATTTATTAATATTCATACAAAACTCAAATGTATCGTTCCTGCTAGCTTCTACTAGTCGTTTCGTCGGTGTGAAAGTGCAACTTATTATAAGGAATATATATACTTATTCCCATCATCATCATCATTATCATTTCAGCCAAAAGGCGTCCATTGCTGGACATAAGCCGCCCCAAGTGTCGCCACAATGAGCGGTCATGTGCTTCTCGCATCCATCGCATTCCCACGACTCTCACCAAGTCATCGATCCACGTCTTCCGGTGCGCGGTCACCACTCTCGAACCTTTTAGCCCCATCAACCATCCATTCTACTAGCAATGTGCCCAGACCACTGCCACTTACTCCCATTCTAAGAAGTCCTAAATCCTATGTGCTATTCAGGGATATGATCTACCCTTATACCTAATTTCTTTAAAATAATCCGTTCGTGCGTAAAAGAGTAACAAAAATACAGACAAACTTTAGCTTGTATAATATTTGCGTGATGTATTAGAATGATAAGATCTATCGTGCATCGCGCAGCATCCACTGTATAAAATTCCTAAGATAACTCAGATAACAGTAGGCAGGTAATTATAGTACAGCCCAAGTTTACCGAGCCAATCACGATGATACCGATCGATCAATCGTTCCTTCTACCAATTATTGTTCGTTGAATCTGAAGGCATTATTTCCCGGTGAAGGCACAACGGCCCTTGTTTTAAAGAAAATGATTCATTGTTGGAGAACGGATGTTGCTAGATACTTTGTTCCAGTTTTGGTAAGGCTTAAGCTGTTTGACTTATCTCAGTTGATAAATGAATTGGCTTTAGTGTGTTTAGTTTTCTGAACCGTGGTTACAAGTTTGTTATAGGTGCTTGCTGTCTATTTTTTTCTTACTTCCCGTTTTAATGTCGGTCCACTAGACGTGTGACGTTGCACCACCAATAGGTACATGACGGATATCCCACCTATAGATACCATCGTGGTCATTTCTGCCTGAACATTTAAACAAATTTTCGCTTGAATCCTGCGGCGCGGCGCCAAACCAAACCCTTGGAAGTCTTCGTTTTGAGTGCAAGCAAAAATTAACTTAGCAGTGGTCAGGCGGAAGTATCTTTGATAGTATGTACAAAACGATTCAGGAGCACATTAATTGTGAATACAGCAAAGAAGTGGAATTCCTTGCCGAAAGTTTCCTGATAGGTCTTCAAAAGTCAAGAGTGAATAGGTTACTTCTAGGTAAGCGTGCTACATCGTCGACCACATCATCGCTTGTACCATCAGTGGCAGTGGACTAACGTGCGAGTTTAAAATTCAAAACTTTGGCCCTCTCCAAAAGTTTCTTACTACTAATCGTTACTATTGGTGTACAATACAAATTATATTACGAGTACATTAACAAACAAATACAAATTATATTATTATAAAACAAAAATCTAGAACAACTATTTGTAACTCAGGTCTCGAAATGCAGCAGCCAGTCTTCAACCACTGAATCAACCAAGTCATCCCGTCTTTCTTAACAGCAAACTGTAGCAGCGTTCTCGCTCTCCTGGCCTACCCTATAGGAAGTTTGCATTTTTCATGAAAAGTAATAGTTATCTCATGGTACGCAATTAGATAGAACACGTAATTAGATCTATAGGTACCTGGTACCAGGCAAAAATCTTATCTGTATCAAATGCACCTATAGAAAATGCATCAAATAATGAACAAACTTGATGAACAGACTTTTAGAGATGATGTAGTATAATATTAGTAAACTGGGGTCTTTAGTTTCTGCAAAATTGTTAGAAATAGTCATCTCAGCCCTGGAACGCATAGGGCAACTGAAGGAAAATGATGCTGGGGTGAGATGTGTTCAGAAACAAGCTGACATTTTCTCTCGCTCCATTCAGACCAGGAGGAGTTTTTTGAAGATTTTCCTCCATGAAAAGAAGTTTTTTTTGCCGAGATCACTCTTTATTAAGTTCGTTTTTCGCAAGTTTGGATGGTCTAATTTCATCTTTGCCTAAGATGAAATTAGAAAACCATCCACCAGTGTAGGAAATATAATATGGGTTCATGTCACTGGACTGCTTGCCCTCTAAAACAAAGACTTTATTGTTATTAACCATTTGCTGAAAGTAAAAATAATAGATTGCTAACATATATAAAAAATAGTTTACATATCAATAACATCATTTTTGCATGAAATAAGGTTAAACCTTGGAAAATAAAAAATATATCTATTTTTGTACACATATCGGAAACTACAGCTACCTTACTTCCTAAAGTAAAGGCGATCCACTATTACAATTCTATAAATAATACATAATTATACAAAAACATCAAAAATATCATTGAGATTTTCGATATTCAAAATAGTGTAATTTTACATTATAAAATTGAATATACATACGTATCACTCTTTTATGGTCAAACATCTGAACGTATTTGGATGAAACTTAGTATTCGAGGAGCATGCCAGTTCTATTCCAGAACATGGGTTCTGGAATAGAACATAATATGGTACTTTTTCCTTATTCCTATGGTATGGGAGTATGCTTCTTTGGGATAATTTACAACTCTCACCCGTGCAAAACTGCTGACTGAAGCTAGTAGGTACTTTGTAATGTAGGTATGTCCTCATACGTAAATTTTATTTGATCGCATTAACTTTGACAGGTGCAGAGCTTCCAACATGGATGCAAACACTACACTCAATGTCAAGCTACTTTCGTTTGCAATCATACAAAATATATTAACAGCTCTTGATATTTTGTTTTGATCGATACATCAACAGAATTACCAATTACTACTAAATAATTAAACTATATTAACTGAAAAAGTTCTCGCGTCTACGGTAGACCAGTGATCTATTGCATGTTATAAGATTAAAAACTATAATCCCAGCTTTAATAGGTAGCTGGTAGCTTAAATGCGACATTAGATAAGCTTTTGAAATTATATTTCAGAATTTCGAAACTCATAATTTCGCCAATAATGGCAGTAGTTACTTTGGTGTACTGAGATTGAATTTGAACTTTAGTATCGCGATGTGTAAACATGCAATTTTACAGAGCAATAGAAATTAGGACTGGTATCTAGTAGCTATGCACTAATACCTACAATTTTAGTAAATACTTTGTACTGAGCAATGGAAAGGCTGGGTTCACTAGCCAAATGGCGTAACTAGTCCTAATGTCCAATCATAGTTGTATGTTTTCATTTTGACAATTCGAAAATATTCATTTCTACAAATGCTGCAGAATTCAAATTCACAATGACCGACTTAACGCAATAGATGTTGCTTAAATGTCAAAACGAAGGGAACAGTATTAGGAATATGATAATTAAAAACAAAAATGTACAGAAAAAAACAATGATGCTGCTACCTTGGTAAAGATCCTCAATTACCAAGGTTGTGGTGAACAATGACAGCATGAAATGCGGATGAGGATATAACAGACTTAACATATCAGCAATCTTAGGAGAATCCGATGATGAATAAGCCCATGATTTTGGTCAACAGACATTTAAGATAAAGAAGAAGGATGTTGAACCCCTACCAACATCGTAATTATTATTTTATATTAGACGATGTTTTAATACTTAGAATGCTGAGATGATTGAGACATCCTAAATAAATTGAAAAATCTATTTTAAATTTTATGTTGATTGAAAAGAGATAGCAGGATGACTTCGAAGTCTTTCTTAGCAATCAGTAAGTAGTAGTCCTGAGTAGTGAATAATGGAAGAGATGGAAAGAGGCCTTTGCCCAATTGTAGGGTGGCTCTATATAGGCTAGATATAATAACGTTGATTGACTTGAACACGTAGGAATCCCACTGCCAATGTCTTCCAGCATGCCAATAAATCGGCTTGCAATAGTTTTCTTTTTTTGAGGTGGGACATCATCCTGTGATTTCTCCTGCTCTAGTTTGGAGTCAGAAGGAATGTCAGACTTTTACTGTTTAAAACCCACATGTGTCCATAAGTTTCATTTTGCGTTCCAGAATCACGTTATCCAACAGTAACAGAACAACAAACTCATAAACTTCCCTATTACGAAGCGCTGTCCTTCAAGGAAAAAATATGACGTTTCGAAAGGGGACAGACCAATTCGTCGCTACATATTACAGTGCTGATATTTAAATAACACCAGTTAACATTGGTCCGATGTAAGCTGGGTCGGCCTTGACTTTTAAAGACTGCTTCCCAACGCTTCCGACGCTTGGCTATAATAGACTTATGACATACGACGGACCGGCTGATCGTTCAGAGTTAATAACTCAACTAAAACTAGTAGCTGTTAGGAAACGCGGCCTTTGATGTGTTGAAACTATTTGGAGCAACTTTGTTTAGTTGTTGTTGTATTGTGTTCAATGCGGATTAGTTTTGGGATGATGTACTTGTTTCTTTTAAGCCTAGATTTAACCTGCTCTATTTTTGGCTTTAATGATTTTATACTTCACTAGCTGCCATTTACAGTTTCACCAGCGTCTTTGGTTACTGTTCCTTTCCCGTGGGTTGTAGTGTAATATAAGCCTATACTTCTGAGTTTGGTTCGGTGTTTCTTCTCAGGATAGTCAGCTAGGAATCACCGGCCTCATCTAGTTTAAACTGACAAAAAAAAAATTACGTGTAAAAGTGTTTTTTTAAACCTATTTGTAAAATAAAATATCATTATCATTATGCTCTCAAAACGGTGAAAGAAAACATCACGATGTTTTCCTTCACCGATGGTTTCCTTACGAGGAAACCGGCATGTCCTAGAACCAAAAAATTCGAAGACATGTGACATTAACCAACCCACACTGGGCCCGTGTGGTGGATTAGGGTCCATTCCCTCTCTGCTAGAAAGAAGGTCTGAGTCCCAACAGTGGGAACATTACAAGGCTGATTATACTTTATGCTTATATCATTATTTTTCGATAAATGGACTATCTGACACTAAACGTATTTTTTCAAATCGAACCTTTTTAGCGCATACAAACAGATTCTTCAGATTAATATTTTTTTTTCATTATACATTTTTGTATTATTTATAATATTAGACAACTTGATGTTGACAGTAAATGAGTTATCATACTAAGACGACAGTGGTTTTGTAATTCCGTGCTTGTGTTTGTTACTCTTTTACGCTCAACCGGCTAATCGGACTTGGGTGAAACTTGACAATAATATACGGGAAATAATAATGGTTCCGAAAAACAATTTAATCTCCAGCGATCTGTGGCCGACTATTATTCTAATTAACTAGCGTTATAATGAATTACCGACAAAAAACCCAAAACATAAACGAAAAAAAATATCCAATTTAACAACAAATAAGAGCATGTTCAAATTACATTTCCTCCTAAAAAAAAAATGGATCTTCGAATAAAAAAACTAAACTTCCGAATAGAATACTGAACCTCCGACAAAATTACTAAGTTACCGACAACAGAGGTTTGGTCAAAATAATCATATTTTTACAACTTGCATGAACTGTTTTAATTTCTATTGTTGGTTATCAAATTTATTTTTTAGCTCTCAATAATGATGAAAATACCTCAACTGTTCGGCCCGCGCGATGGAGTTCGGATCTACTACGTAACTACATTTTCATAATAAACTGAGTTTTGTTTTATTTTTATCTTTGTTCTTGCTGACATTATAAAAGTTAAGAAATTTGTCGATTAATAATACAGTATAATATTCTAGGAAACCAAAGTCTACTTTGTTTTCGATTAAGGCATGAATAGGGGTACGTATCAAAATCCCGAAAGTTCATTATACCTATGGCTGAAATACCGACGTGCAAAACACCGAAATTCAAAATACCGAAAGGTTTAAATGCCGATAGTCGTTATATCGAAACACAAAATACCGATGTTCAAATGCCCGAAAGGACGAAATCCCGAATAGACGAAACTACTTGAACGTAGCGGTTGGTCACAGTTCTAACGTTACCTAACCTATTTCACCCAGTTCAAAGTGCAACCAAAATACAATCTACCTGTGACTAGACTATTAGACAATAGTAAACACATTTTTACGAGAGATTGTGGCTGAAATAGGTTAGGTTAGGTTAGAATTGTGACTAAAAGCGCGCGAGCCGAGCGAGCGAAGCGAGCGGCGCCGCGGCAGCGGCCGGCGAGTGCTACTTCTCAAAATAAAACAAATCGGGACCTTAGGGCACCTCGACACGGATGAGTCGGGATTTTGAACTTCGGGATTTTAAACATTCGAACAAATGAACTTTCGGGATTTTAAACTTTCGACCATACGACCATTTGGCGTTTCAATTTTCGGAATCTCGTCCATCGGTAATTTAAAATTCGGGATTTTTATACGTACCCATGAATACGACTGTTTTAACTTTTTAACGCCTGAAATAGGTACCGATATCGAAGCATACCCGTGGTAAGTAAAATTCATGATATATGTTGCAATTAAAAGTTATTGTTACAAGTACATTTTTATATTTTTATAAGTTTCTGTATAGCCACTCAGAATAATATTTTCAGTATAATGTGACAGTTAAAATAGCACCACAATCTATGAAATATGAAAGGTAATTTATGAATTAATAGTAGGCAAGTAAAGATAAAAATTACAAAGCAAAGTTTTCAGTAGAACGTAATTTATGCTGGTAGAAAAGTATTATGGCAATAGACAGTCATGTTTATTTTTCGAAGATTTCAGTATCTCATTCGGTCGTTTCGTCATTTTTATTCGGACAAAAGTAGTCGGAAAGTTAGTATTTTAGGCAGTAGATTTAATATTTTGAGTAAGGACAATTCTTCTTTTTTTGTCGGAGCTTTTATTACTACCCATAATATACTAATACATCAGGATACAATATATAGTGTGTGTGATTTATAACGGAGGGAAGTACCAACACCACAGTCGGGCAGGCGACGATGCTGGTCGAAGCTAGTTAAAAGTAAATGTTGATGGTGACATTCAGTTATCTACACTTACAAAGACAAAGAGGTAAAGTTTGTTTTTAGGAGATAATCTCTGAAAGTGCTGGTCCGATTGCTAAAATTTTTTCACCGATAGAAAGCTGCTTTATTCCTGAAAGACATAGCCTATATTTTATGTACGTGGGTGAAGCTGCGGGCAAAAGCTAGTTAGAAGATATAACAGCATATTTATCGTCTCCTCAAATTGCCTGCTTATTTACAAAATGATTTACCAGTCAGATAGCGCCATATTTGACGAACAAGATTAATTTGAATTTGCTACTTTGGTTTTAAAACGATACTTATTTGATTCAAATGCTTCAAGTTTTGCAAGAGCTATTAAATTAGCATAATTCATAAAACTTACATGAGTGTGCTACAATGTAACATAAGATCGCCTTTAGGTATCAGTAAAAATTTTATTTACGACTTCTAATTTGTTGGAAATATTAGAGGCTAAGGGGTGATAGTATCCAAAATATTAAAAAATGTTTCTATTACACCAAAATAGCTATAAAAAATGAAAAAAAAAACCAGTAAAATATATATTTTAAAAATATTTTTTTATGACCTCTAATTTAGTAGTATTAAAATTAAACATGAACATGAAGGATAGAACAAGGAAAATGAAAATACTTAAATAATATAAACTACATGTACACAATAACTTATTTATTTAACTATTTATGTACACACAAAAAAAAAGATAATACATAAGAAACATTAGTACAAAGGTACTGCTTATTTCCAAAGAAATTTCTTCCAGCAGACCTGCGAAAGGAGAAATCAAAAAGAAATGTAGACAATAGTGTGTAAGAAGCAAAAGAAGAATGTGTGAAGTTTTAATCCAAAGTATCGTATAATCTATATATATAAAAGAAAGTCGTGTTAGTTACACCACTTATAACTCAAGAACGGCCGGACATAAGACCTATTTTTTTTTTTTTTTTTTGGGTAGAGTAGAGTAGAGTAGGGTAGGGTAGAGTAGGGTATAGTAGGGTAGAGTAGGGTAGAGTAGGGTAGGGTAGGGTAGAGTAGGGTAGAGTAGGGTAGAGTAGGGTAGAGTAGGGTAGAGTAGGGTAGAGTAGAGTAGGATAGAGTAGGGTAGAGTAGAGTAGAGTAGGGTAGGGTAGAGTAGGGTAGAGTAGGGTAGAGTAGGGTAGAGTAGGAGAGTAGGGTAGAGTAGGATAGAGTAGGGTAGAGTACAGTAGAGTAGGGTAGGGTAGAGTAGGGTAGAGTAGGGTAGGGTAGAGTAGGGTATAGTAGGGTAGAGTAGGGTATAGTAGGCTGAAGTAGGGAAGAGCGGGAGCGAAGCCGCGCGGGCAAAAGCTAGTCTATATATATAAAAGATAGTCGTGTTAGTTACACCACTTATTACTCAAGAACGGCTGAACCGATTTGGCTGAAAATTGGTGGGGAGGTAGCTTAAAACCAGGAGACGGACATAAGACCTACATTTTTTTTTTTTTTTTTAGGATAGAGTAGGGTATAGTAGGGTAGAGTAGAGTAGAGTAGGGTAGGGTAGAGTAGGGTAGAGTAGGGTAGAGTAGGGTAGGGTAGAGTAGGGTAGAGTAGAGTAGAGTAGGGTAGGGTAGAGTAGGGTAGAGTAGGGTAGAGTAGGGTAGAGTAGGATAGAGTAGGGTAGAGTACAGTAGAGTAGGGTAGGGTAGAGTAGGGTAGAGTAGGGTAGGGTAGAGTAGGGTATAGTAGGGTAGAGTAGAATATAGTAGGCTGAAGTAGGGAAGAGCGGGAGCGAAGCCGCGCGGGCAAAAGCTAGTTAAATATAAAAATAATATATAACTTCTACTGTAAATATATATCAAATATTATACAACATAATACATACAATATATAAATAACTCTTCTTTTTTATTAAAATATTTATACATATATAACATATAACTTTCTTACTAAAATTACCAATCAATCACCCTGTCTGCCAAAGCTGTAGGATGGTTCGAAAGAGTTACCGCGGTCTTGAAACGCAAAGACAATTGAAAGAACACAGGTGAGTTTTAGTCAATTAAAGTCTGACACTCCCTCTCACGACAAAAACTAAATCCTGTCTGTGTCCGTAATAATTTGAGTTTGCAGCCTATGTGCATGTGGTTGAAGCAATTAGTAAACTATATTAGTCATAATATTATCGTAATCTGATATTTTACATTAGGTAATCCTAGACAGGCACTTGGATTTCCCTCACATTAAAACTAAAGGTTAAGAAAAAATAAAAACTAAATAACTTGTGTTCTGAGTATTAATTTACATGATTGTACCTGTTAATTGACGATATATTCAAGGGTTTTAAATAAAAAAATAGGATATGGATACGGATGTCTTACATATAGGTATGAGTAGTTGCCATTTAAAGTTTAACAAACAATTTTATCAATAGATACACACACATACACAATATGGTTTGGTACTATTGTTGAATTATAATAAAGGTACACAAATCCGGGTCATGGATTTTTTCAGCGGATGACTTAAAATTTTTAGTCTGTGACAAATAAATGAATCACGCGCATGTTCGTTATTTGACAGATGTTTCATAGAAGACAAGTAGGCACTTGAGTAATATTTCACGAATAATCTAATTGTAAACGAACGGATTTTTTTTTTTTTTTTTCTATCTGTTATAAACTAGTACTTGACTGCGATCCCGCCTGATGAATTTTGTATTACTGAAAATTATATCACCTTCTACCAGATGTATTAGAAAACTTTACAAACGATTTATAATATTTATGGCCCTTCTTTTTCTTCTTCTTGCCCTTATCCCATGTTACTTGAGGTCGGCCGAATACGTTTTTTCTTCCATTCTGTTCTGTCACTCGTCATACTATCACTAACTCCTTTTTCATTCATATCACTCCTCACACAATCCGTCCATCTTTTCTTCGGCCTTCCTCTCTCTCTCCATCCCTCTACATGTATACTCAGAACTCTTTTAGTAATATGCCCTTCATCACTCCTCTTCACATGACACTATTTATACCACTTATATTACTGAAATTTTCAGACAACTTTTTTATACCTTTTGAACACATTACTTGAACAAACAATTTTATTTGGTTATGATAACAACTAATCCTTGATGTTTCGGTTAAATGTAACCGATCTTTAGGTCTGGCCATTAAAACAAGAAAAAAAAAAATCCTGCTTTCAGTCTCACGTATTAAAACCGAAAAAACCTATCATCAAGCTCTTAAAGTAAACCCTGTTTTACGATAACAATATTTCATAAAGTCTTGTAATAAGAGATCACAGGTATCTAATAATTTAAACACATGTTAGGCACATTATGAGCCGTCTACTCTGCAATCAAATATTTTATAAAACTTTATTACCTGTGCTGTGTTAAGCAGATAATCATTCGATTAATAAAGTTGTTCTGGAACTCGTATTTAATAACAACCTTTAAAATTGCCCCGTTTACAAGCAACAGTGGATTATGATTTCGAAATCTCGTGTATATTTCAATAATACATAAGACATTTTAGACTGATTTTGCATGTTGTTTAGTGGTGCTAAAAATCCGAATTTGTGTACAAATGTGTAAAGTAGGTTTCAAAAAGCTGTAAGTTGCCAAACATGCACGTGTGCATCAATAAAAATCCTATCACGAGCGCTAGGTACCTACGAGGCGACTTTTGAAGCGGATGGCAGCTAAAATGTTGCCCTACAGTGTGATGAATTTACGGGTACAACATCGCACCCCACGCACAAACTATTAACCTTTCAATCGTGGTAATTAGAGACACAATAGAAAGACCATGGGCGCGCGAACGCCGGCGTTCGCTTGGGGTTTAACGAAAGAATCAAACTCATCTTGCGTATACCTAAAGAGTGAAATTCCCTGCCGGAGTCAGTGTTTTCTGATTAATACTTAGGGGGTTTTAAATTTTAGAGCGAATAAGTTACTTCTAGCCAAGCGTACTCCATTGTCGATCGCTTGGGGTGATATAGTAGTCAAACGCGAGTCTACTAATATTAAAAAATATTCTTAAAAGTTTCTTCCACTCGTTAGGAAATCATTAAGTTTATGGTGATAATTTTTTTTTTTTATTTGCATTCATTTGCATTGTAGTTACCAATGATGAAATGAAAGGATCTAGTTTACTTCTGAAATTCATTGTAGCCTGAAAAACACTAAAATAATTGTTATATTTTTGTTACATTATTTTAAATGTATGCAGAAATCGTATACGTTTATTTCAAATAGACCAATTACAGGCACTTTTGAATTGTCAAAATGTCGGTCAGTCAAAAAAGTGAAGCTAATTGCACATTCCAAAGCGTAGATCTCCATACAAGAAACTCCATGGACAATTGGACACTCTTTTTAATCATATTATGAGTTACATTACTCAGTGTTTTGTCACACTGAAGTAAAAATTAAACAGGCTCAAGACACAAAAGCAGCATTTTACCCAACAAGAACTAGATCATCGGATCTTCAGTCGTGTACAGATTGGCCGTGAGCCGTGATCGACGGCAGACGAGTCTTCAATTAGACTGTTATCCTGCGCCAGCACAGCATCGTGAGCAGGGCTACCGAACATAAATCATTTAATAATTGCATTTATTATGTGGTGCCATGAAGGTTGTATGCATATTAAATCATGGTACTTTAATGCTTTAGAATAAATTGGATAAATGTAAATAGTGTTAGGAATACGATTGATGATTGGATGTCTTTTGTTATGTTCATTATTTTGTGGACTATCGGCAATGAACACAGTATTTGTTCTGGTAATGAGAAATATTAATATGTTTTTGGTTTGTGATAACATTATTATATTATAGCTAGCTCGTATTCTCCCACTGCTGAGTTAAAGCCTTCCTCCATTCTTTCCAACGATCACGGTACGTCACTTTTTCATTAGAATTCTAAGTGCTCGCAATCTCAAACATAAGAACTTCATTTAAGTTTCCATAGTGTTCACTCGAGCACGGAAAGCGACGCGGGCTGCTCAACGCGGGACGCGTGCGTGCAACTTATGCCATGCTGGTTCATAAAAATGGCCAATGAGTGTGCGGTCTGCGAGCAGAAACCCTGTCCCTGCACCTGCTTCCTGCACCGCGCTGCCAGTGTGGCCAAGAAAATCGAGCGCATTTGCTGCCAGCGTGTCCATTCTAGATCGTTCCACCGTCTCTTTGGTGATAACATAATGCAAACACAATAAACATTTTGCACTATTTCTATATTTAGATACAAAATAGTTGCTAGTAAATAGCAACAACTTTGTATCTAAATATTTTCAATCAAAAGAATTTTATTACGTTACAATTTTATTGTTATTTGATTCTAGAATAAGTACGAACCAAAATAACAGCTTCGGAACGCGACCTCACGGTTTTATCGGAAGCGTTCATCTTTTACAAAAGTTCACGAGTTGCGCATCTTTTGCATTGTGCATCTTTTGCATTTTAGGGATGCAAAAGCCACGGACTGGGACTTGTACAGAATAAAGCTCCAGGATAGACTCCAAGACTTCCCTAAAACCATACGCTCCCCTGAAACATTGGATTATGCTGTTGCTCAAGTTACGGAAGCCATTACAGCCTCTTACGAAGAGAGCTGCCCTCTAAGAACTGTGAGGGATAGAAAAGTGACGTGGTGGAACAAAAAGCTCGATGTTTTAAGGGAAGAATCACGTAGGTTGTTTAATAAGGCTAAATCGACTGACGACTGGGATCGGTATCGGAAAGCTTTAACTACCTATAATAAAGAAATCCGAAAGGCGAAAAGACTGTCATGGAGGAAGTTCTGCGAGGAGATTACTAAAGTCCCTCAAGGAGCCAGAATCCACAAAGTCTTATCCAAATCGCCTACAAATCAACTGGGATTCTTAAAGAAACCAGACGGTGCCTTCACTGCATCAGCGGAAGAAACCCTGAAACTTCTGGCGTCTACACACTTCCCTGGCTCGGTGATGGCACCAGATAACATCGTACAAAATACTCCTCATATCCGCCTCACCAGGCCTTCAAATGAAGACTGGAGAAGAGCGGCGAGGTATTTTAGACCGAACAAGGTAGAATGGGCTATAGACTCATTCAAGCCAATTAAATCTGCAGGGGATGACGATGTCTTCCCAGCTCTTCTGCAGCAAGGGAAGACTATTCTCATCCCTATTTTAATCAAAATCTTCAGAGCAAGCTTTCCCTGGGGATATATACCAGAGAAATGGACTATGGTTAAAGTCTGTTTTATCCCAAAGGCCGGTAAGAAGGACTACTCTCAACCAAAGTCCTTCAGACCAATAAGCCTTACCTCCTTCCTACTCAAGAGTATGGAAAAGGTTATTGACGAATGCATCAGGGATGGACCATTAAGGGATAACCCTCTGCATCCGAAGCAACACGCTTACCAAAAAGGAAAATCTACAGAAACTGCTCTGTTAGAACTAACAGACAGGATCGAAAGGGCTTTGGAAGATAAACAGATAGCCCTATGTGCTTTCCTTGATATTGAAGGAGCTTTCGACAACGTCACCATAGACGCCCTTTCCAAGGGAATGAAGGCGAAAGGGATTGACGAAACAACTACTCGTTGGATCGAATTCATGCTCCTCAACAGAACTATCAGTGTTACCTTACACGGAACTACAAAGAGCTTCAAAACAACTAAAGGGTGCCCGCAAGGAGGCGTTTTATCGCCACTTCTATGGCTACTCGTTGTTGACCAATTGCTGGTTGAAGCCTCTACAAGAGACTTAGATGTACATAGCTATGCTGACGATGTGGTGGCTTGTGTTGTCGGCCCCTGTCACAGCACGGTATCATCTATACTACAGAGATCTCTGAACATTATTAACACATGGTGCACAGAAAACAATTTATCGGTTAACCCGAGTAAAACAACAATAGTCCCCTTTACTAGGAAGCGTAAGTTGGACAAACTTGTAACGCCCACTGTAAAGGGGACTCTCATACCATTCTCCAGCGAAGTCAAGTACCTGGGCGTAACTATCGACCAGAGACTGACCTGGAACACTCACATTAACAATGTGATCCAAAAGGCTAAAATAGCTTTAGGAATATGCTGTCGCTTAGCAGGGAAGAAATGGGGCTTAAACCCTAAAATCGCCCTGTGGTTGTACACCGCCATAGTCAGGCCGATAATAACGTATGCCTGCGTAGTATGGTGGAGGAAAACAACTCAAGTGACAGTCATTAACAAACTTAATGGTTTGCAGAGACTTGCATGCCTCATATCAACAGGGGCCATGTCCACAACCCCAGGAGCTGCTCTAAATGCCCTGCTTAACCTACCGCCACTTCATCTATTCATTGCGAAGGAGGCGAAGGCAAGCATGTACAGAACAAACAGCACTGGCAAAGCAAACTGGCGCTCTCAAGCACTGAGATCGCTACACGAATCAGTACTTGAACACGATCAACTAGCTATGACAACAGACGTCATGCTTCCACAGTGTAATTTCACAAGGAATTACACAGTGGAACTGCCGAGCAGAGAGGATTGGTCAAACAACCTCATCACTTGCAAGGCTGGAAGCCTGATCTGGTTTACAGACGGGTCCAAAATGGGTGAGAATGTAGGATGTGGAATATTTGGCATTAGCCCGAAATTCAGCAAAAGCTTGAATCTGGGTAAACATGCTACCATATTCCAAGCGGAGGTATACGCCATTATAGAATGTGTGGAGGCCAACCGTCAACGAAACTACATAAATCAATTAATTCTGATTTACTCAGATAGCCAGGCAGCTCTTAACGCCTTGAACTCGAATACTTTAAATTAGAAACTGGTAAAAGACTGCGTTAACAAACTGAATGACCTGGGGCAAAGGAATAAAGTTATTCTGAGATGGGTACCAGGTCATTCTGGAATCAACGGCAACGAAAAAGCCGATGAACTTGCACGGGCTGGGGCTCAAGGTCATCAGATAGGTCCAGAACCCTTCTGTGGTATCTCAAAGAACCAGGCCATGCAGACCCTTAAGGGCAACTTATTTGGCGATTCAAAAAAGAACTGGTTGGTACAACCAGGTCTGCTACACGCCAAATCTCTCATAGAAGGCTACTCACAAAAACGAACTGCCGAGCTTCTTGAGCTTAGCAGGACGAACATCTGTGCGATAGCCCGCGCCTTAACCGGCCACTGCAAACTAAACAGGCACCAATTTCACATGAAACTGAGTGACACTGATGTTTGCCGGTACTGCAATCAGGAGAGGGAGACGCCTAAGCACCTCTTGTGTGAATGCGGGCCCCTTGTCCACAAACGCAGTGTCCATCTGGGCCGACACATTATTCGCCCGGAGGAGATTAAAACTCTAAAAGCTAGGAGTATTCTAAATTTCTTGGAAGCCTCCGGGCTAAAAGAGTTACTCTAACAAGGTGGCGAGTCACAATAGATCTTTTAGGTCGCAGTGACTACATCCCCTACACTATGGGTGATGCATAGCCCCTTATCTTCTAAATAATAATAAATAATCTTTTGCATTATTCGTAGCAAACTAATTTCATTCAAAGTTTATTGAACTATTATATTTCTGCTATATTCAAGGATTTATTTTGTCAGTCTTGCTAAAAAGGTATCGTTTGACTCAATCACTGGATTGTAGAGATCAGATAAGTTGTCCTTTCATTTAAAATACTGGCACCCAGTTTCATCTGGTTACACCGGAAGCCGACCCTAATTTAGTTGGGAAAAGGTTCTGCCGTTTGATTGAAGGATTTACTAAAAGTAACATTTTGGTCGATTATCATACCTTTTTTCGTTGGTGGTAAATCAACAAGTATTTTTTCCCGTTCTGGATGAAGCGAGAGGGAGTGTCAGATTTTTACGTCTTTCCCAGTTACTTTATTGTAGATATCAGAAAGACGGTATCTTCATGTAAAATACTGGCATCTCACACTGGAAAGTGGCCCTAACATAGTTGGGAAAAGGGTCCACCGATTGGATTTATTGATTTATAATGTCCGTTAATGTACACACTGACATAAGGGACCCTAAAAGCACAAGGTACTACTGACATCTATTCAGTTAAGAGGGCTCTCCCCAACCCGTCTATTGTTAACCTGAGCATGGTTTAAAAGCTGGTTGGTTTATTCAACGCAATGTTGGTTAAAGAAGCCATCCAAAAACAAATAACATCTGAACGTTTCGTTGGTATTCGGTAAATCCGTCATTCACTTGAATATTTCATAATGTTTCTATTTTTATTGTAAAAAAAAAACACTATTCAGAATCTTATTTAAAATACAAGATTTCTATCGTCATACTTTCTGTATTTTTTAAAACATGAGTACATTACGAAGGGTCAAAGTTTACGCTACATAGCAGATTTGTAAAGGTCTTCTCTAGATTAGTCTTACACAAATTAATGATTTGATTTACTTAGATACCACAAGATATCTGTGTTTTTTAAATATCTAGAGAAAGATGTAAAATAACGTCATAATCATGTTAAATGAAAATCTATCTCGGGAAAGACGCCCTTAAGGAGTCATAAAGTGTTTCAAGGTGTTACAAAACACGTGCTTAGCGAATCAATGGTTTTATCATGTCCCGCATATCACGTTTACAAAGGTCTAGGTTTTAAAGTCACGCCTCCTGGCCTCCGTTACGTCACAACTATGACGTCACATAACGCGTGCAGCAAGCTCATCGCGTTGTCAAGATCTACTTGATTAGGGTCTGATTTATATGACTAATACTTTATTTTTTTAATTTAACAAGGAAACAGTAATAGCTGTTGGCCTTAAAACTTAGAAAACCTACGTATTTATTTTAGTTTTTCTAATTTTATTTATGTTAATACACTACCTACTCAGATTTCATCGCTCAGCTGATTATGATAACGTTTGGCATATGTTAATTACTTTATTGAGGACCTACATGCCTACATATATATATATATATATATATATAAATATATTTTACTGTTATCGTACTTATACTAGAACTAGCTTCTGCCAGCGGCTTCGCTCGCAAGAAAGTAGGCTCCATACAAACTTTCGACCCCCCATTGATCTTTTTAAGGGGCGAATTTTGGAAAACCACGTGATAAATTACAAGCTCTAATTCCCAGCAGTCAGTCAGTTTCTCCTTTTATATATGTATATATCCAGATAGATAGATAATTGGGGAGAAACATTGTTGAAGAAATAATAATCTACACCAATATAATAAAGAGATAAAGTTTGTTTTTTGTTTTTAGGAGGTAATCTCTGGAAGTACTGGTACAGTTGCTAAAATTTTTTCACCGATAGAAAGCTGCTTTATTCCTGAGTGACATAGGCTATATTTTATGTACGCGGGGGAACCTGCGGCTAAAAGCTAGTTTTATGATAAAGTCAACTATTGAGTTGACGAGAAAACACTTCTACCAAAACTTAAAATGAAGAATGATTGTATTCATCAGTAAATTAAATGTTATATCAGAAATTATGTAACTAAAAAACTGCCATGACATTTCAAATATAGGGCAATTACTAAATAAATATTCGATAGCCGCTATGTAGTATATAAAAGTTTATGTTTACAAAGTATCATAACTGTTATATTTTCACAATTATGTAAATTGTTTGTAGTATCGTTATTACGTATTTCGCACGCTAAATTGTTATGGCCTCGATCGAGAAAAAAATCTCGACTGAAAAAAGTTGAAGTCTTTTTGCTAAAATACTTAAGAATATAATTTGTAACATAGACTGAAAGCTACACTGCTTTAAAGCTGATGATGATTGAAAGCTCTAGGTTGCGGGATGGTTCAAAAGAGTTGTACGACCCTAAGGGTGTTTTTAATATCGTGCGGATTTCATCACGCATGCGGGATGCCGCGTACAAGTATTTATTGTAGTGCGCGTATTTCGCACTACAATAAATACTTGTATGAAATGGACATTTGCGGGAGTCACGCGTGTGGGGCCGTAAAATCGTACGACGCAAAGAGCTACTGAAGGTACACATGTTGGTTTTAGTCTTGAATTTAATAGTCAAAATTAAAACCCGGTACATGTTCACTAGTCTCCACAGTCATCTTATATCTATCTATTCATATTGTAATATGGATAATAAATGGATATATTCTAAAGTCAATTCTTTTTTTTTAACGTTAGTTACCGGTTCTTCCCCATAGGAAACGACCGATTGGAATTGAGGTGATTGGGGCGTGAGAATTGCTTTTCTTTCACGCTTTCCACTACATCCTTTGCTCGCGTTACTGCTTCACAGTAGGAGGTGACTGCTTCCTATCTTATTCCGTATCGTGGCAGTCCAGGGCCTGGGGCCAGACGCCAAATATCGCCGCCGTCAATCGCCGAAACCCTGTATTGGGACCTAAATCTACCACGGTAAGTTTACCTAAGGTTAGCAGGACGATTATACAGCCTTAATTTTAGTATCATCATCATTATCATCATCATCATCAGCCTTTTTTAATGCTCCCACTGCTGGGATTCAGGCCTCCTCTCTAGGATATTTTTAGTTTGCGAAACCTGAAACCCCTGTCTAGTATTTTTATGTAATGAATTTATGTACAAAATTTAAAAACTGTCTTATGACTTTGTGATTGTGATGTTTTTTTTTTAATTTTTTTTTTGACTTGAAAAATCACAAAGTTATAAGCCAGTTATAATACCTGGCTGGCTATATAAATACATGGTCACCGGACCATCCGGACGACTGAGGGATTGTTTTGCTTCCGCAGTACGCTTTTACGCTTTTAATGCCCGCTATGACCTGTCATGACCTGTTTGGTACTTAGTGTCGGTGGTTTCCAACTTGAGACCTTTTTTAAATATTTTTGGGAAAAAATATAACATGGTGTAAAAATGATTGGAATCGATTCAGTTACTGACTCTGGACAAACTATATTCAGGTTGCGCATAATTATCAAAAAAAAAATGTTGTATAAATCTATTTTTGATATAGCAGCTCAAAGACAGGATTTGAGTCAGGTTGATTCTTTGATGGTGAACTATTCGTCTTTGTCTGCCTACTCCTTCAAGAAATGCAGGCGTGATGAAATAACTGTTATTTAATACCTAGATACTCAATTGAAAACCATGACACTGTGAACCGACGTAATACGTAGCTTGCAGGTCTTAGCTCATCACTATGCACTTAGTGAACCGCTCCTCTCGGATGCCCTTAAACGGAGTTACTGAATTTACTCATAAATAAGAATTAATGATTTCTGTGTATCGGTTATTGAATGAAGTATTTACTAGGTATAAATTATTGTACGTACTAGGTTTAATTTTAGTCCTGGGTTGGGCGCCCTCCTACATAATTGAACTTGCGTTTCAAGTTTTTTGTAAGTGCTTTAATTCTCTTTCAATTATTATGCCTAGCCTTTTCTCAATTCCCAACTAACCTTTCCGTTAAACTGAATGCATTAGTATTTTACATGGAACGACTTCTAACTTTCACAACCCAGAAACTTGATGACAAGAAATCTCTTCGCAAGATTCGATGAGGTATCAAATTTTCTGGCTTCTGATTATCTGCAATGTCAAACATCTTCATATCAGACTCAGAACCAAAAGCTTAACATGCTTTCTGAGGCATGGGAGGATCTCTTGAAGTTAAAATGGTCACCCATCCACAGACCGACCGTAGAAAGCGTTGCGTAACCATGGAACATGTTCAACATGTTCCCGAGGTTAAATATAGATCTAAGGCTTAAAAATATCCAACAAACTGATGCTATTATTTTCGCATTTATAATATTTGAATGAATTTCAGCCGATGTTCATAGCTAGACCGATCTGAAAAAAACCCGGAGCAGTCGAACTAGTGACTATCCCTACATTGATTGCTCCGGTTCTTTTCACATGCAGTAAACTCTCTTGGCTGTCACCAGTTTATTGGTTCTTCTTGTTGGTCTTTCTACACTGCATCTTTCGGTATCTTCACGGTGAAAAAATGGGTAGGTTTTTCAGCTCTGGAGTAGCGCTCAGAATAGACACCTGCCATTTTTTTCCGTCAATTACGAGAAAGATCAGGATAGTTATCAGAAAAATAAATAACAATCAGATGGTAATTTACAGTTATTCAGAACAGAGTGTAACGTCTCTCAAACCTACGAAGAATAAGGAGGATCCTCTAACCAGTACCCCTAGCCAAGTTGCTAATCTGCAATAGTTAACGCTTGTAGAAAGCTTCAAATGTACGAGAATGACGTTGCCTCAACGCTCAGTCACGTGGTCAGAACAAAAGAATTGGCGGCAAGTTCAACTCGAAGCGTTCGACGCAAGCGAAACGGTTGTAACTTGGCTAGGCGGGCAGGTGCCAACTGCTCGATAGTTGATTTCAGACGGTTATATTATGTTTTGATCGTTCAGAGAACTTTGATATCATGATGTAAGATAGTTCCTATATGTCGAGATAAATGTCGCTACATTGATAAATCGTGATATCGCTAGATTCGCTGATAAATAAACAGCCATAATGACGTTTATATTGTACCTACAAAAAGAACCTTCTAGTTAACAGCATAATAACAACTAATAATTACAGTGCCATGACATTAACTCATTAGAACACATTGATGAAGCTATAGTCACATAACAACGACTTTGTGATGAACGACCTTCTAACGATACAAGTTTTTATATGCACATTGATGTACTGTGAATAGATTTGTTAGTTTCTAAGTCAATAGCCAACTTGCGACATAGGTAATGTCCAATGAGCGACAAAATATTTGGAGGAACACGAATAACCTCAGCACCTATACATAATATATATTGTTCTTATAGCAATTTTCAGTGTAATTGATTACTGATTATATATTATAGTCAGTAATCAATTACGCTACAAACAATTATCAAGCAAAAATTTTTTTTTGTGTCCGGGTTCAGATTTTGGAACGCGTCAGTTTACGGATTGGTGTTGGCCTGTGGAACAAATGTGTGCATTCTGTGCAGCACTTGGTAAAACTCCCATGCAAAGATTGGCAAATGTCCTTTATTATATATTGGGTGTAATTATCTATAATATGTATGTATTTAGAAATATATGTAATGAAATGACCTCCTTGGAAATGACATTTCATTAATTTAATTTTTAAGCTGTGAATACGGGGTGACGTATGATTCAATGACAGATGATGTTTAGATTATTTTGTGCATTTTATTGTTATAAAAACTTGTAAAGAGATAATTAAAGGGATATAATTGAGGAGGCGATATTAGTGAACTTTAAATGTCGTTTCTTTGTTTTCAGGTGAGATAAAAGTGTAATTTTAGTTAAACGATAATTGTTATACTGTAAAAGCATGTTGAATAAAACAAATCTTTGTTTTCAGAGAAACAATTTGTGGTTTATTTCGAAAATCCTCAATAAAATCTATTATAAAACGACATTTAAAGTTCACTAATATCGCCTCCTCAATTATATCCCTTTAATTATCTCTTTACAAGTTTTTATAACAATAAAATGCACAAAATAATCTAAACATCATCTGTCATTGAATCATACGTCACCCCGTATTCACAGCTTAAAAATTAAATTAATGAAATGTCATTTCCAAGGAGGTCATTTCATTACATATATAAGTATGTTTATCAGTTGTCTAATACCCATAACACAAGCTCTGCTTAGCTTGGGACCAGACGGCGCTGTGTGATAGTTGTGGAATATTATCATTATTAAAATAACTAAAACTAAATGGTTTCGGTGGATTTGTTCGAACGAAGTGATGAAACAATTTTTTTTTTTCGTGATTTCTTGGCTTGTCCCTTAATAAGATTTCTAAAAGAAATTACGAAAAAAAAACTAAAATTGTAATCATTACATTTAATTTGAATGGTGAATATAATACTAGTTATTTCAATTTCACTATGATACAATTAATATCTGTAAAAGATTAACTAGATCGATGTATTGGATATCGTTCTTAATTTGCCAATACATTGATAATGGTAAAGTAAGTTTCGAACTCATAAATGTCAATATTTATATGAATTATCACCTCTGGCTTTATTTCTTTATTTCCAAAGTCATAAATAATGTAATATTAAATACATTTCTGTTTCCTGCAGCTTTAACAGGCGCCGTTAAGTGGCTTAAATCCAAATCCAATTATAGACCGCGACAAATAAAATGACACCGCCATTTTTCATGGCTCTTAATATATGTATGTACATATGTTATTATTGCAATTACATAGTAGATTTGTCAATATAACTAATGTGTTGCAAATATATTAGTGCTAGCGACCCGCCCCTGCTGTGCACAGTTCTGACGACTTCATAAAATACTTTTTTTTTTAATTTATTTATGTTAGTTTAAGTTGGTTGGACCTTGTGATGGGTGTGGAAATCTAATAAAATAGATATTCGATAGTCAAAAGCAAGAAAATGTTACATCAGTCTTGCTAAAGGGTATCGTGTTATTCAGTTACTGGGTTTTGAAGGTCAGATTGGCAGTCGCACCACGTAAAATAGGTGTGCTCAACTGAATCCGGTTAAACTGAAAGGTATAATTGGGAAAAAAGGCTAGGCGGATATGTAATAACTGTATTTCCGAATATTACCTTGAACAATTGTATAAACAAACCTAAACGTTTACTTTTTAATTTATATAGAGACTAGTTTAAGTCACTGGTTTCGCCGGTGTGAAAGTAGAAATACATCCTGAGGGAATATTATTCTGAGGTAAAAAGTACCCATGCTTACTGGTATTCCAGTATAAATTCATGGGTTTGAAAAGACCGAACCGGCTCGCGTAGTATTCTACGCGCGCCGTCAAAAGATGCTAGCAAAACAAAAAGAGCTCAGCAGGATCGAAGCTCACAGCTTGCGGACAGTGAGCAATGGGTAGCTCACTGTCCGGCCGTCCGGTAACTGTCCGGACCAAGCCCAAGTCGTCGACGGCGCGCACTGTTCCCGCGCGCCTCAAGGAGTTGTCAGCAACAGCAGGGACCCAGCCGGGTCGAAGCCTACTGGGGCCAGGGTTATCCGAAAGGGCGCTCGAGCCCCGGTATGAAGGCTAGAAGGAACGGGGTGGGTCTTTTAGTCAGTAAGAGTCTGACACTATCTCCCGCTCCGCCCAAGGGCGGGGGATGTCAATGCATGATTTTTCCCACCATAAAAAAAAAAGGATCGAAGCTCACTGGGGCCATAGGTCGACTTCTGAAAGGTTTAATACTTATTGGTTTTGGGATGCAAAGGGCAGCTGAATGAACATAGGGATGGTTTTAGTCAGTAAAAGACTGACACGCCGTTCCGCTCCACCCTAGTGCGGGCGAAATTATTAGACGATTTCCCACATTAAAAAAAAAAAACCTATGTGCTTGTCATCCATATCCGTTTAGCAGTTTGAGAACGCAGGAGTCACAGACATACATAGGCTTACATACATACAAACACGCAAACTTTCGTCTTTATAATATTAGTATGATAATTAGATAGTACCTACATATATGTGCTTCAAACTATATTGTCATATTGATTAATTCGGTGACTTTTTGTGTTAGGATACAAAAAGTTATTTGTAGTTTAAATGGCGAACGGCAGTAAAGCGATCGATCACGATTGGTATAATAATTGTAACAAACGAATTAGAATAACATATTAAAATAATGATTGATCTCTTAGCTAAACTAACTACTGAATTTAAAAAGAATAATGTATTTTGCTACCTGCTACTGGTAAAGATAATAATTTTATTTGTTTCTTAGTTAGATATGTATATTATTAATTTTGAAATGTGTTTTGCAGAGCTTACGTATAATTTATCCAGTAAAAACTGTTATTCTATCACTTTTTTATCGCTACATTCGATATTTATAACCAAAAAAAAATGTATGTACGTAAAGTACTCAAATATTAACGAACTACAAGTTTGTGAATGTATCTATTTACACACTTATAAAATATTATTACTAGCTTATGCCCGCAGCTTCACCCGCATAGGTACATAAAATATAGCCTATGTCACTCAGGAATAAAGCAGCTTTCTATCAGTGAAACAATTTTAGCAATCGGACCAGTGCTTCCAGAAATTACTTCCTACAAACAAAAAAACAAACTTTACCTCTTTATTATAATATATAGATGTAAATTTATTTAATTATAACGTACTCATAAAAAACTGTTCTAAACAAATAAATAACTTAATAGTTATAAACACAAACTCAAAATAATAGTGTGTAGAAACGCATACAAAAAGAATATGTTGGGCAATCGATAAATCATCAACAAAATTGTCAATGGTAAAAGCGCTCGATCACTGCCACTTTAATTTGAATTGCTGATTCAAGAACCAATCAAATAAAAGCATTACAGTAAACAGTTATTACAAATAATAACTGTTGCATATGAACCTATAATTTAAAAAATCTTAATAACGTTATAGTGAAGGGTTTATTAAATCTGGTGACCACTTCGTAATTGCCTTCTTTGTTCACAATTTTTTTTCCTTTTTTTAATAATACACTTGCATTACAATGATGTTTATAATTTTTCTCCAGACTATCTTATATTAAAATGGAATGTCATGATAATTTTCTTTTATTGCTTTAAATTTTTTTTTTTTTAATGTATAAATTCTAATTTCTATAAGATATTTAAAGTATGTCTATGATACGAGTATAAAACCGTTTTTTGTGCATGTGGTGTTGTTACATCATCAGCCTTTTTAATGTTCCCACTACTGGGACTCAGGCCTCCTCTCTAGGAGAGGGAATGGGCCGTAATCCACCACGCGGGCCCACTGCGGATTGGTGAATGTCACGTGTCTTCGAATTTTTGGTTCTAGGACATGCCGGTTTCCTCACGATGTTTTTCTTCACCGTTTTGAGAGCAGTGGTGATGAAATAAATTACACAAAGTAATGCGCCTGGCTGGGTTCGAACCCGCGACCTACAACTCGTAAGTCGGGGCCATTACCACTCGGCCACCACTGCTCTCACTCTGTGGTGTTGTTAACCTGTAATTAATTATTACACTTGTAAAGGTTACTCTAGTCATTAAATTAGAAATTTATTTAGTGTAAACAATTGTTGGTAATTAAATAAAATAAATATAATATTACTGTAAGTCGGATATCAGATGAGAAATGGATAATAATATAAAGATTAGCTCGATTGGAGGCGAGCTGGCTAACAATTTGGCCCGCAAAATACAAATTTGGCCCGCAAAATACAAATTTGTGTGAAGATGGGAGATCCCGGGAGGCTTTTGCCTAGCAGAGAGACAAAATAGATTCTATAGTAGGATATAATTGTACCCACATGTGAGGTTCCATTAAATTCATAGTACATTATAATACCAGTGTGTAATGTTAGTGATTACCGCTGAGGCGGTTTTTTAGATCTGAGCCGAAGGCGAGGATCTTAAGAAAGCTGAGGACGGTAATCTCCAACTTTTACGTGTATTATACAACCTTTTCCAACTCGTCAAAAATAATTTGATTCTCAAAAAAAAAACCGGCCAAGAGCGTGTCGGGCCACGCTCAGTGTAGGGTTCCGTAGTTTCCCGTCCGTCAAAATAAGTGTACCCACTAATGAGTTTAAAAAAATGCTTGCATATACGATTATACTACAAACTTAGTCCAGAAATTATTTTTTACAACCTTTTTGTCTTTTTTGTACAAAAACTGTTCTTTCTATCAAGTTCAAAATAATTTTCCTAGAAAGTCCTTATAAAGTTCTACTTTTCAGAATTTTTTCATATTTTCTAAACTTATGGTTCAAAAGTTAGAGGGGGGACACACATTGTTTTTTGTTTTTTTTTGCGATTATTTCCGAAATTATTGACATTATCAAAAAATGATTTTAGTAAACCCCTATTCATTTTTAAATACCTATCCAACAATGTATCACACGTTAGGGTTGAAATAATAATAAAAAAAAACTTTCTACTTTACATATAGGGGGGCTACCCTAATAAAACATTTTTTTTCCAATTTTTATTTTACCACTTTGTCGGCGTGATTGATATACATATTGGTACCAAATTTCAGCTTTCTAGTGCTAACGGTCCCAGAGATTAAGCGAGGACGGACAGACAGACAGACAGACAGACGGACAGACAGACATGGCGAAACTATAAGGGTTCCTAGTTGACTACGGAACCTTAAAAAGACTGTGTGTACACACACACAGTCCTTTTCTGAGCAAGTGTGTTGAACCTATTATACAACAGACCCGTGACAGGCTGATTGTAATTAGGTATTATTCGAAGATAAAACCAAGATCAGACTGAGATATTGAATTCCTACTCTGGTATTAAATAATTTTGGATCGATTCATCATATCTTCTTCTTGCGGTTTTTTGGTATTTACCAACTACTACCGATGTAGGTTTTATTTTTATATTTTTTCTCATCACTCCTAGTTTCATTCTACTGCAACCAATTTTTTGATAACGACTCGGGCGCTGGCGGCACTTGTAGACACCCCCCTTTACATATTCCTTAATTTCATATACAATATCAACATTATTTTTAATTTAAAAAATTTAGTGTGGCATCAGATCATCATCATCATCATTATTTTTTTTTTCGTATTTTTTCTTTACGACGTTTGTAATTTGTAAGTTAGAAATACATTTTCCGTAAATAAATTATTTTTGTTTCTAATTTCTACACTTAATTGAGTAAATTCTGGAGTTACAATTAGTTATCAACATTAATCTGTATATTCAGCTCCTAATAAAATTACAAAAAAGCGTAGAGGACATATCGCTAAATCAAATAAGTTGTTCTTGATTAATTACTAAGCTCTCGTCAATGTGTAGCATTTTCTCGGACCGTGACATTAAAGGCTAGGTATATTAACCTTATTTTATATTATCCTGTTCCATTAATTTATTTTGGGCGTGGTAATGTTGATAATTATTAGATTTGCTATCGCTATTAGCTATGTTGTGTAAGACGTAACTTGACGTAAGTACATATTATAGGTAAGTACACACCTAGTATTTTAAAGGTACTTTATTGGGTAAAGTTTTGTGTTTTGAGCTAAATTAATAGTTCCGGTTAACTAGAAAGGTGAACCGTTGACACTGAAATATTTATTTCAATGGTTTACGCTTTAGTACGATATAATATACAGTATTTGAGAACCAGTAACTCAGTGATAATGACTCCTAGTTGCGAGTTGGTAGGTCGTGAGTTTGAACTTATTGAGATTGTTTACGCGGTGGTGTACTTTGTTTTATTACTATTGTTCTCGACACGATGAAGGAAAATATTGAGATCGTTACAGCCTACTGTTTTCTGTAGAGTGGAGGTCTCTGTTCTAGTAGTGGGGAAATTAAAGCTTGATGATATACTGCCAAAGAGCATAGCTCTTGCAAACAACTTAACAGATAACAATATAACAAAAAAAAAGATTATCTCTTTGGCAGCACGTGGGAAGTGTAATCATGCTATTGGGCTCAAAGACAGAACAGAAAAAGACATAATTATAGGTATTTATAAGATCAAAAACTAGGAACGTAAGAAAACACGTTTATTTGGCACAAATACACATAATGAGATAACAATAAATTATAGAAACTTAAAATACATGACACAATAATAATAATAAGACGCACTTGTAAAGACAGATCAACTAAAATGAATAAGTACCTTTTTTTTTTAGGTGGGAAATCATCCAATTATCTTCTTCAAACTTTTCGCTTTAGGGTGGAGCGGTAGACTTTCACTGACTAAAATTCATTCCTATGTTCCTTCTTTGCCTTACGTCCCAGAACTCTGAGGTTCCCTTTCGGACAACCCATGGCAAAATGAATGACTTATCTACGCACACATACTGCCAAGTATCCGAGGTAAATAAATCAAGATGACCAAGAGTGGTACCTTAGGGCCAAAACACACGATGCGGTGCGGCGCCGCACCGCAAATATTTCGACGAATCGTACGAGCGGGATGGTGTCACTCTTGTGCCCGCCAATTCGTCGAAATATTTGCGGTGCGGCGCCTCACACCGCATCGTGTGGTTTGGCTCTTAGAGATGGTAAAAGGAATAGAGGAGGGCAAAGGAAGAGACGAGAGGTTGAGATAAAAATAGAGTTAGAAGATGTTAGAGAAGGCCATTGCCAAGAGGCACCGTGAACTGAGAGATGGTGTGTAAAATATTACAATAATGTAGACATCAATCCTATTACTTTAGGATAAAAGGTACTACTGATTATTTCAAAGTATACTAAAACATCACTCAAGACACTTCAATGCAATTTCAATGTATTCAGTAAGCAACTTCTTTAACGTGTAAATCAATCCTAATTCCAAACACAGCTGTGCGGAGAAGATTGTTCGGGTTAATCCAAGGCCTTATCAATAAATTCTGTCGGAGAATTGATGCTCGTTTTAAGTTACGACCTTAGGAAAGGCTGAAACGTGTCTTGTGTCAGATACAAGCCACCGCTGAATATTAGACTTCTAACAACCAGTATGAAATCATCCACTCCCTACGCATATGTACGTTAACATTGCTAGTATCCATTTGCTTCCAATTAATAAATACTCATGACGATCAAAAATTGTTCGATAACAAACAGTTTGCGCAGCGCCTAAGATACACCTATTTCTTATCGCATCACTGATTTGGCACGTGACACCCATAAAATAAATACATTTAGTGAATGTGCTCGAACACACACATTGGTTTAAATACATGCAAATAAGTTTATACGAATTATAGATTAGGTAATTCAGGCTTTAGGTGGGTTGAAAATCCGATTACAGTTCTATAACGGTGGTTGTGATTAAATATGTTTTTGATTTAGGTATTTGATTAAATATGATTTATTTGACTACATAATTGGTTCTTTCTTATATGCCTTTAGGCAATAAGTTTATCTAGTTGTCCTAACTTGATGTAAAATATGCATTAGCCTAAAGAATGGTATCAAAACGTCAAGAATTTAACAGACACTAAAACAATCCACGGGCGTAAATATGATAAATTAAATTAGTATGAAAATGTGGTCCAAATTGGAGTGCCATAAAATGAGAACTAGCTGTACATTACTTTGATATGTAATATTCAATAACTTTGAATTGCTAGACGAGTTGCCTCATCGATAAAATATAGCGAAGTTGGTAAAATATTTCTTGCTAGTTATGTGAATAGTTGACGCAATGTAAGATGGGAACGCATTGGATTGATTTTCAATTTATTTCTCGGCGTTGTTTTTGTACTGTTCGTGTCGTGAGAGATGTAGGGACGTGCTGGTTCAGATTGCTTCCTCACGAATCGGTGCTGTGTTGGTAGTGTGTAACACGTTTACACCTCAGATAGCGAGATGAGGCCTATACGATCGTGGATGAACTCTATAACTCGTTACGACATGGTACATGGTTTTAAATTACAGTGTATTTGCAACTTTCAGAGCAGCTGTGGGCTTGGAATAGTGCGATGGTTCAAACAGATATCCTTTTTGTAAAGGAACCAAAAACTCTCGGTTTCATTCTTTGGTCATTATTTAAAAGAAGTTTGCTCAATTTCTGAACACGTTTCGATTTCCATTGGATTTATTCACTGCAGCTTAACAAATTGCCAACTTACTTAAAATTATTCACATCCATTTTTTCTGAATCAAGAATTTGAAGTTACCCAACGTCAAATTCTCAATTCAGAAAAAAATGATATAAACATTTTGGAATTCAAATACTCGCATCCACTATTTTTCGAATTCTATATTAGCTTTTAAGCAATCAAACTTTGGATTTTTCTAGCTTAAATCGTTCTTAACTCAAAATTATTAATTCCCTAACGATTCACATACGTAACTGTGATGAATGAATGGAGTTACTGATCATGATGCAGCAAAATGCTCGAACAAAAGTATAAGTATAATCAGCCTTTTAATGTTCCCACTGCCAGCAGTGGGAACATTAAAAGTCCCAGGACTTAGGACTTCTCTTTAGGAGAAGGAATGGGCCAGACACAACAACGCGGGTCCTGTGCAGTTGTCAAATGTTTCTCGAATTTTTGATTCTAAGACATGCTGGTTTCCTCACAATGTTTTCCGTCAGAGTGTTTTAGAGCAGTAATTAAAGTGCCTGATTAGGTTTGAACCACTTGTAAGTCGGGTTGTTACCATCACCAGTCTCAGGCCATGCATGAACAATTTCTTCGAATTACTAATTATTCTGACCATGCTAATAAGTAACTTAAAATACGGAGAAAACTAAGAAACACAGGATAGCAATTTTAATTACAGATTAGTTAGTTACAAAGCTGTGATTGCAGAATAACCTCTGGAAGGGGAGTGGGGGGAGTTATGTGTCGCTTAATTAGTGCGATTTATGTAAGGAATGAAACTATTTCCAGGAAGTTTCACTTCACGTATGGACAAATGTTGAGAAATATTAGGATTTTGTGGATTCCTGCTAAATGGAAGTTTAATTAGGTGTACACCTATGTAAAAATATCGAATAACTAACGGCTAATATACTACGTGATTACAATATTTCCTAGACATTAGGCCCGCTGCCCACGGACGCGTAGCTTCTTAGATGCTTCAGCTTGAGCAGCATAGCGTACCAAATTCTGTATACGATGCGTATTACATGCGTACGTTTTCAATCATTTGTGACAATGCCGTCGGATGACGAAGATGTTCCCATCATTTCTACAAAAATAAAAATCCGTTTTCACTAACCCCGACGTATGAGATGCGGTTCGGTAGGCGTCATGACATGCCCCCTAAATGCAGCGACGCGAGCACGATGTGACCGCTTTGTCAGCAGAGTTTGATAGCATACTGTATTTTCATATTTGTATGTAAGCTGTGTAGACGTGGGCAAAAAGGCTGCCAAGCTCAAATGGGATTGGGCGGGTCACATCAGCCGCATGAGAAGTGACCGCTGGGCAAGTGTCGCCACCCATAGGTTCCTGCAAAAGGAAAGTGCCATCGCGGTCGCCCTAGAAAGTGGTGGCGAGATGATCTGGGCGCGTATCACGAGAACTAGTTCGAGACGGCGCGAGAGAAGAATGTCTGGAAGGTCTTGGGGGAGTCCTTTGTCCAGTAGCGGGACAGTAATGGCTAGAAAAAATGTGTAAGCATAATGACGCATACGTGTCTATGAAGCTACGCGTCTGTGGACAGCCAGCCTAACGCTTTAAGAACCCTTTGTAAAATTAGCTTTAACTAGAACAAAAGGCTATATCTACAAGCTATAATGTTAGTAATAAATCAGCAACATAAACCTCCCCATTGTTGAGATAAACCGTTTTAATATAATGTACGGAAGCTAATTTAATTGGGTGTTTTCAATAGTAGTAGCACAGTAGAGTATAATTATTTAACTGTTCGAACCTGATTTCTTGGGAACAATGCCAGTATGAATTACTTTGATCATTGTTTTAATTTTTTCACATGTTTATTAATCAGGGTTATTATGATTGGCTGTGGAATTGTTCGAAAGGGTCACTACGGCCGTGGATCGTAAAGGGCAATTGAAAGAACGACGATCATCGACGGCGTGTAGTATTCCATGCGCGCCCTAAAGATACAGTTGCCATCACGGATCTTGAGCGCTCGGCGTCAGAGTGGGGATCGCTTTGCGCATTCCATACATTGGCGAGCCAATCGTCTTCGTTGTTAGATACATGCAGCAACGCAGGGAACGAATTAGGAGTGACGACTATGACGCGATGGCTCGGCGAGCCAATCACTGACACTCCCCGCCCCCGCTTCTTACTTCGCACCACTAAAGAGACCGAATATTTGACTTCTGCGCAACCGCTCAAGATCCGTGATGGCAACTGTATCTCAGCAAACCGTTGGGGCCCAGCAAGGCCGTTAGGGTCACAGGGAATTTCTTGAAAATTTTTTGAAAAGAAAATCCGGTCTTGGAACGCAAAGGATAACTGAAAGAAACAGGCGTGATTTAAGTCAGTAAAAGTATGATACTTCCTCTCGCTCTAAGCAAAGCAGGAGAAATTAATCGATGATTTCTAAAAAAGGGGTACCTGGCTATTGTGACGATATTTTTAAAGTACGATAGCTGGTACGGATAGCTGGCTTGAAAATTGATCCACAAAGCAGTGAAACTTTTTTTTATTATCTATTAAAGCTGGCTAAGGCATTAAGTCCATAAATATTATGTACTAGTAAAAAAGTGCGTAATGTATATGGACTTAATTACCTTAGACATTTTTTACCAGTTGACCTTGCGTCACCATGACCACGTGTAGGTTACTTTGAGGCAAGGCGCTCCAACATTGCTACACATCGGTAGACAAGTAGTTGTCAATCACGAACCTTTCAATGGCAATAAAAAAAACACGCTTCACAGTGTGATAGTTTACACCATACCAATCGCACTACAGACTATCATACTAGTGACACTAATATTATAAATACAAAAGTTTGTGTGCGTGTAGGTATGTTTGTTACTTCTTCGCGCTAAAACGGCTGAACGGATTTCGCTGAAACTTGATATACGGGTAGACCATGGCCTGGAATGGCACATAGGATAGGTACTTTTTGTCCTGGGAGTATATTGCCTTGGGATATTTTTCTACTTTCACGCGGGCGAAACCGCTGGAAATGCTAGGGAAAATATAAAGTAGGTGTAAAGTGGCCTAGAGACCTATTGAGAAGTAGGATATGACTTGTGTGACTAATATACCACTCGTGTAACATCTGACCGACTTGAAGTCGGTGTGTAGAGTGTGATGAAGATGATACTCGTAATTGTTAGGCAGATAGGAACGTGCGTGCGGTTGGTAACATATGCGGTTGCCAATATCATTATAATTAATTCCAAACAAACACCCATAATTAAATCGTGTACTGTTAATGGCCATCAAAGAAACAGCATTTGTGTAATAAGTCACGATCTTGCTCGCAAGTTTCGACACGGCGCGGGCGCATCCGAACAGTTGGCGAATGAAGCCCTAACTGATGGCGAAACGCTACCTTGGATGCATTGGTTGCGAAACTAACACTTTGACCCTTTTGTAGAACTAGCGATAATTTCGATTAATTATGCGATGCACAATTGCGGCCTTAAGTGTATGTTAATGAGGAGATGCATAATTTATATGGTTTAATGGAATTAATTCTCTTTTTGGCACGAAATAAAGGTTGCGGGAATTCGATGGATGCGGGACGCACAGGGTCATTCATTGTGGCGACACTTGGGGGAGGTCTATGTCCAACAGTAGACACTTAACGGCTGAAATGATGAAATGTCATATGTAGGGCTGCAGCTAGCTGTTGTCTACTCACCTGGCATTGATATAATTTAGTGATAATTACCGGTTGTTAAGAGGGCCCTTCCTGATCCGCCTATCATCAATCGTGATCGTATCGTTAATACACTGTTGTTTCATTTAAAACGTTTCATTGAAATGTTTGATAAAAAGACAACGTGAAAAAAAAGAGATAACGCCTGAACGCTTTGTTAGCATTCAGTGAGGATCACTTATTCACTCGAAAATTTCACATTTGTTCCAGGAAATACTGTATTTTTTCTTTTTTTTAATCTTAATAGTTCTTGGAAAAAAGTTTTTTCATTCGGAATCTCGATTAAATGTGAATCTCAGATCATCATAGGCTAGAGACGTGATTTTATTTTTATTTTTTTATTTATGAGTACATTATGAAGGGCCACTGTTCACGCAAAATAACATTTACTGAGGTCTTTAATGAATTAGTTTTTTGAATTCAATCCAAACCTAGAAAATATCCGTAAGCTATCTGTGTTTCCACGGCTACCTCGCCTTCCGCATGACGCAGGTTCTTACCGAACATGGTTAGTTCGGGAAGTTCCTGCACCGGATTCGTGCAGAAGTAACGCCCGGTTGTCACCACTATGTCCACATGATAGATATTGCCCCACTTGGGCAGAGTACCGCCGTGTCCTCGTGAAGGCGATCGGAGGCGTCGATCTCTCGCGCCGGGCTTGGTACAGGCCATGGCCCGAAGCGAGGAGGAGTGGCAAGCGGTCGCCTCCTTTTGCGAAGCAGTTATGCTAGTAAAGGAGGTGGCCACACGTGTACGAGCGCGGAAGCGGCCATCTTGCCCCAGCCGAACGTCTGGTAATCGTCTGGACTGAGCCCAAGTCATTGATGGCGGAGATGTTAGCAAAACGTAGAGGTCCAGCAGGGTCGAAGCCTACTGGGGCGAGGGTTTGCTTCTGAAAGGAAAACCTGATGTCATTGGATGATTTTCCCATCTAAAAAAAACTGTGTTTCTAACATTATGTAGTCACGTAACAGCAACCGCTGTTATGTATGGAACGCTCTTAATTTAACTGAATGCAGTGCTTAATTGATTGTTTTCATTTAGGGTAGGTAGTGGCTTCAGAATTATTAAGCTACTAGTTGGCCGGGTTTAATTATGAACTAGACACAATATACGATTTTTACTTTTTTGATTATTTTTTTTGTGTGATGTGCGTGATATGTGTTTGTTATCGAAGTCCTCCGCAAACGGTGTGACTGATTTTTATTATATATTATCTGTATTTGGTAGGCCTTCGAAAAGGTCGTATACTGTTTTTATACTAACATATTTTATACTAATATTATAGCTAGGTGGCCCAAACTAATTTACAAGGCAAAAAAATGTTTTTGATCAGATCGTTTAATACGTACTTAGTATCTATTATGGGGAAAAAAGTTATAAAAAAATCTTCTCATGTTTTTAGTCTAAGTATATTCTCGTTTAGGTACCTATAGCTGAGAGGTGATTTATGGCTAATAAATTAGAAAAAAGCAGGTGCGCTATTTATTTATTTATTTATTTATTTAATTAAATAGAACGGCCGAAGCCAATTACACTATTTAAACTTATACCTAATTCTTTAACTCAGTCATGCATTCTTCTCACAAAAATTCAAACATTCTAACATTATCACCTTCCATTCATCTGCAAACATATCAAAACCTGTGTTTGAGTTCAGGAGAGCGTTAATGGCGGCTACTGTCCGCGGAATAGGCGACTTGGAATGTGCAATAGTACGGGAAGTTGGAACAGCCAGTAAGCGATGTTTTCTGCCACGACAATAATTGTCTGGGACGAACAGATTGAATATTTCATTGTGCAGGCCGGGATCATCAATAATACCCCTAAGAATTTTAAATACAACTGTCATCTGATCGCGCGACCGTCTTACTTCTAGGGAGTTGAAATTTAAGCAACCCAACAAGAATTTCGTGGGATACAAATAGGGATAGAACCCGTACAAGTGCTTGTAAAGGAACCTAAGGAAGGCTATGTATTCAAGATGTATTGACTGGCCTGTTCTGTTGGTCTATCGTGAGTTTGATTCTCACCCAAGACAAGCGTGATGAGCACGATCATTGGTTCTGTTTTTTTTTTTCATCTGTTATAAACTAGTACTTGACTGCGATCCCACCTGATGGTAAGCAGTAATGCAATCTTTGATGGTGAGGCGCACTAATTTATTAAGAGCCTATTCACTCTAGCCTTGAAGACACCTAAATTAGAATCAGACGGGAAGACCGCAGCAAGCAATTTGTTCCAGTCCTTCGATGTACGCGGTATAAATGACGAGGTGAAACGCTTAGTCCGGACCGTAGAGGTTTCAACAACGTAAGGGTGGATACTCGCCGTACGTCGGTTTGTCCGATGGTAGAAATGAGATGGCGGAATCAAGTCATGCAATTCCGGTATTCTGTGTCTCGGTATTAATTATTTATTTATAATATTATGTATGTATTTAGAAATAGATAAATATCTTTATCAGTCTAGTTATCGTAGCACAAGCTCTGCTTAGTTTGGGACTAGACAATGTTGTGTGAAAGTGATGCAATATTATTATTATCTCAAAACGTTTTATATTCTTCCTATAATAAATTCTCCACATATCACGTAACTACTACAGTTTTCGCCTACTGTCCCAGTTATGTCAGTCCAGCATTCACCTGGAAATGCTAACAGAACACTGACCGTAATGAAACAATTGCTTCCTGGCTGCACTTGCACATTTTCTTTCCTTTCGCCCTTCCCTCATGATAATGAAGCCATGCGAGTAGCTTACTTTGTTATTTGTTTAGTTAAATAACTTCTTAAGAATAACCTGCCGTTGGGCAGAGACGGAGATAAGATTTAATTTAGATTTGATGCGGAGCAAAAAATATCCATGATTTAAATTGTGGATTGTTATACAGGATTGTGTTTAATTCAATTTATCAATTTTCAAGGGATTTTTATGGGCAGTAACTGGCGCCAGCGGCTTAACCTGCATGATAGTGGAGAATTATCCCTTGGGAACATACTCCTAAGACAGAACGTATCCTACGTGCCATTCCAGGACATGGTCTACTAGTGTGTTGTGTTTCACTGAAATCCGTTCAACCGTATAAGCTATAAGAAGTAACATACACACACTCACAAACTTTTGCCCTTAGTCCGTGTGATGATCAACTTATGATGTATGATCAACTTTTTTTAAGGAACTTTTACCTATACATGGTTCATTCATACTGCAGTTTCTGAATAACATCAAAAAGGCTATCAGCACAGTCATAGAGGAGTAGAAAGTGATATTTTGTAGTTGCTTTTGAAGTCATCATCATAATAATTTCAGCCGAAACACATCAGCTGTTGGTCATACGCCTTCAACAAAAGTCGCTACAATAAACGATCCTGTGCGTCCCGCATCCATCGGATTCCCGCAACCTTCAACAGGTCATCGGTCCACCTTGTAGGAGGCCTTGCAATGCTGCACTTCCAGTACACTGTCGCCACTCCAGAACTTATCAGGTCCCAGCAGTCATCTGTTCTGCGAGTAATGTGACCTGGCCACTGTCACTTAAGTTTGACAATTCTTCGAGCTACGTCGGCTCTTGAAGTACCTATTAATTAATATGAATACTTACGGACCTACCTAGTACATCTTTATTTTATAGCAGTAAAGTGATTGAAGAAAATCGCATAGTACATCTGAATCAACGTATCACAAACACTCTGTGTGACGTCGGTCTCCTGACCTATTAAACAAGCAAAACAGTGACAGTAGCTCCTATAAAAAAGTTAAAATAAAATATATAAGACTATTTATTCAAGTCACGACTCCTTCAGTAAAAAAAATAAATTAGGGTATTAAAACCAATTAGTTTTATGCATGTTAACGCAAAACACTTGTGGAGTAAAAAAAGCTTCGACATTTAAAACTTTTATAAGGATAATAATATACCTACACTGAGGAATGTTAAAATGGTAACAGGAAAAAAAGGAGTAAACAACCTATTCGAACTTCATATGATTTTCTTCTTTTTTTTTATTGACGTCATTGTAGACTTCATTGCATCTATTTTTATGTTCGATTTTATAGCCTGACCTTACTATTGAATATCTGAATATTTAATTCTAAAATATGAACAAAACAAATAGAAAAAAATAAAACAAATAAAAAATAACAAACAACATAACAACAACAAAAAAACAACTACAACAATATTGACTTATTTGGTTGACTGGTAGAGAATACCTTGTTGTTAAGTCCACCTATGTACCTTTGTACAATTTTACTTGAAGTTAAAATAAATAATATGTTTATCAGCACATAAAGAGTTCTAATGAAAAGAGCACTCTTTAAATTCGCGACAAAATAAATAGTGGAGTGTAGTGACATCAATCAACATTTGAAAGATTAATGCTCATAATCCTCTTGGATGCTGCTTTAAAACTACGAGAAGATAGCTCGTCTCTCTTTATCTAACTGACAAATGTGACATTACAAAAGTACACTTTAAAAGGCGCCAGATAAACTTAAAGTACATTGACCTTTTCCTTATATCTCCAATATATCGAAAGTACCTACTCGAAAAACCATCAATGAACTGTTTTTCAAATAAAAATAGGTAAAAAAACTTTTTAAGTTAAACGGTTTTATGTTAAACATACATTGCAATGTTTAAGATAAATGTACTAAAAACCAAAAAATAATAAAATAGATACAGTCGTGGGAATTATAAACATATGCATAGACTAGACTGAAATAAAACCGTGGGGCACGTCAATTGTCTACAAATTAATTAACATTTTAATCAACGATTGTAGACAATTGTCTACAATCGTGGGGCACGTCAATTGACGTGCCCCACGGTTTTCTTATAATGTAATGTACGGTAATCTTGACTTGGGTGGTGGATTCAGGCTGGATTAATCAGATACCTAAATTACAGATTCAATTTCTAAATTTAAATCTTATTATTATACGCCATTTGGTGGCTGCGCCCATCTTAAATATTGAGGTTGTATAGTGCACTGTATTCTTCTTGTCAAGCCCTTTTATTTGATACCCATATTGGTGGGATTGATAAAAAATTGTTATCAGCCATTTGGTAGCGGCGGCCATCTTAGATTTCAATTTTGCATAGTAAATTGTATTCTACTTGTTGAGACCTTTCATTTGATACCCATGTTGATGGGATTGATAAAACCTAAGTTATCCGCCATTTTGTAGAGGCCGCCATCTTGGATTTTAATTTTATATAGTACATTGTATTATACTGGTTGAGAACTTTCATTTGATACCCATATTGATGGGATCGATAAAACCTACGTTATCCGCCATTTTGTAGCGGCCGCCATCTTGTATTTCAATTTTTTATAGTATATTGTATTCTGCTTGTTGAGCCCTTTCATTTGATACCCATATTGATGGGATTGATAAAACCTACGTTATCCGCCATTTTGTAGCGGCCGCCATCTTGGATTTCAATTTTTTATAGTATATTGTATTCTGCTTGTTGAGCCCTTTCATTTGATACCCATATTGATGGGATTAATAAAACATAAATTATCCGCCATTTTGTAGCGGCGGCCATCTTGAATTTATAATGATAATGAATAAACATAATTGTATTGTCACCAAAATCCAAAGTGTATACAAAATTTCAGATTAATCGGTTGACAGGAAGAGGGTGAAATTTGAATTACTAAATTTGATCAAAGAATAAAACAAACGGGGTGAGCTAAATAAAACCGTTTAAAAAACCGTTTAAAAAGGTAAAGGATCATGATGACGTCGATTCACAACAGCTTTATGTCTCTAAAATCTTTGCTCTAATTCCATTTTTGAAATTAAGACTGTCAACAAATGTAAGAGGGTCAATGACCGTTACTACACGGTTATTTGGTAGTATAATAATAAAGGCGAAAATTAGTATGTAATTGTGTATACATTTGTTATTTCTTCACACTCAATAAGGATCAATATATTTTATGTTCGTTCGACCCAATAGTTTATTACAGCTGCAAACAGAGTTGACCTAATCAGAGAAGTTGCAGATTCTTGATTATCTGCGCTTGTGCTAACTGTATAATTTCGCATGAAATCAGTAGAAAGGTAAATGGAACATACCTACATACTGACTTTACTATTACCAACATGCCGTAATAAGGTAATCTGCCTCCAATTGTTGCGCATGCGAATAGGTTCAACAGATATACAATTAGGAACTGCTAACGAGATCTCGGTATTTTCTTTGGTATTTTAGTACCTGCTTACCAAACTAAAAGATTGCATATTACACGTTTGTTTATTAAAAATAGTTAAGTAATTTCCGTGTTTTCTTTCAGCGTTTATTCAATGCGTTACCTAACCATTAAAAGTGTCACAATTTTAGAACATAATTATCTACAATAAAGAGGTAAAGTTTATTTTTTCGTTTGTAGGAATTACCTCCTACAATACTCTACTCTGGAAGTACTGGTCCGATTGCTAATTTTTTTCCACCGATATAAAGCTGCTTTAATACTGAATGTCATAAACTATATTTTATGTATGCGAGCAAAAACTATTGAATCAATAAAATAAAATTAAATTCTTTATTGTTATATGACATGTGTTTCATAAGATCTTTTCTTTTTCTTTCTAAAATAGTTAAACAAGTGCACGTAGACTTTGTCGGGTACAGCAATTTCATAAACATAAGTAGGTATAAGGGTCTGTAGTCGTTTGGGCCCGCTCGATGTTGGTCCCGCGGGCCGAAACGACCACACAATTTATTTTATTTATTTTTGGTGGTCGATTGGGCCCATATACAAATTAAAAAAAAAGTCCATTGTTTAAAGCTACTGGTGGATACAGTCAAGTGCAAAAGTAGTAAGTCAAAATATAATAAAACGCAATTCAGTAAAATCTAAATTTAAAAGTTTATTCTCAATCAAATTCTAAAATCTTTTTAAATTATATGGAACATTATATACGGTGTAAATCATAGGCAGATAAAAGAACGTTCATAAGCAAAGTTATATAAATTAACGTAGTAAATAGTATTAATCAAATATAACAATCAACAATACTATACCAACATACATTGATGGGAATTCTTGTGAAGTTGATGGCAAATTTTCATATTATTACTACTGAAACCAAAAAAATATAAAAGATATTTATAAAAGATTTTTACCTATAAAACTGCCGTTTTTTTAAACGCGTTACTCTAAACTGTGTTGTTATGTTATGTATCTTCGTATTGATTTGAAATTATTTAAATTCCCTTCGAGTCCCCTCGAGCGCCAGGGGATCACGTGACCCGGAAAATTGCACTGTTTTAAATCACCAAAAAATAATAAAAATATTTCTTTTTTTGAATTTTTCTAGGAAAACCAATAATATAACATATATAGAATAAAATGTATACTAAACCAACATTTTCGGCCAAATATCTTTCGTATAAACGTGTGTACAAAACGAAAATTAAGCGTTTTTCAAGGACATGCAGAAATGGGTGCTCGAGGGGTTAAAGGCTTGGTTTTACTGTGTTCTGTATTTTTGTATGCAGTAGGTATTTATAACCATGAAATATAACAACCTGACTTAAATACAGATTGATAGAGCATAATTATCTTGATTTTTTTGAGAAATAATTTTTCTTTTTAAGTGAAGTGCAAATAAATGCTTGTATCAATCACTATACATTATTTTATAGGGTTAGCAACCCAGTAATAATTGACGTGACGGTATAACTTTGTATCTTTGCGTGTGTGTAGCTCAATGATGTATTACGTCAAATTGACAAATCGTCAATCTGACATTTAAGAATTTCACCTTATTTCGACAATTAAAATCATAATTAAATCTTAAGGTATTTAATAGCTACTGCAATTTTAGCCACAATTTAAATAATTGCATTGTGCAGGAACGAATAAACAAAAACAAATGTGCGTTTTGTTTTTACCAAAAACATTTTTCAGGTTTGTTTAAAAACAAAGGACTGAAAAATTCATATTTAGTCATGATCAACTACCTTAATTAATAAGCTTTTTTATTAGGTATACCACATTAGTGTTCAAATTGAATGAAAAATTCTATTTATTTTTCATCACTATACGCTAAAAAAAATATGCGGTCAAATTTTTTTTTCGGGACTTTGCCATGACCCCGTAGTCACTCAGAGAAAAAAATATATTCGTTAGGTTTCCCATTTATTAGCAGTGAAGGTTTGTAAATGTCATCAATAATAGATACATACCTTTTGAGACACATTGTTTCTACTGTAGAACTTATAAGCCAAAATAACGCAAATTTTCTTAGATTTCATACAAAAATGATTTAAAATACAGCGATATTACAGAAAATACAAAAACCAAAGAAACCAATAATAAGTTATTAAATACGCGTAAATGTAAATACGTAATTGAATAAATCAAAAATATATATTCTCAGTAATATAAATAATATTATATACATATTTTAAGTCATAAAAGTAAAACTAAAAGATTTGACTTTCTTTCATGACTGTACTTATAATAAAATTAGGCGGTGGGTCCAATCGACACCTTTAAAATGGGACTGTGTCGATTGATCCCGCGGACCCAAACCAAGCGGGCCCAAACGACTACAGACCCATAATTACAAAAAGGCAACTAACTTAAAATAAAAAAAGACGTGTGGCACTCGGGGACTGCCGCGGTAAAGCTATTGCATAGCATTTTTTATCAACTTATGCAATAGACCTCGCCAACAGCTGCTTAACCCCACCCATCCAAAACCAGACCTCGCCAACAGCTGCTTAACCCCACCCATCCAAAACAGGCCTCGTCACCAGCTGCTTAACCCCACCCATCCAAAACTAGACCTCGCCAACAGCTGCTTAACCCCACCCATCCAAAATGAGACCTTGCCAACAGCTGCTTATCCCCACCCATCCAATACCAGACCTTGCCAACAGCTGCTTAACCTCTTCCATCCAATACCAGACCTCGCCAACAGCTGCTTAACCCCACCCATCCAAAATGACGACCGCTGCTTAACCCCACCCATCCAAACACAGACCTCGCCAACAGCTGCTTAACCCCTTCCATCCAAAACCAGACCTCGCCAACAGCTGCTTAACCCCACCCATCCAAACATATTCCTCGCCAACAGCTGCTTAACCGCACCTATCCAAAACCAGACCTCGCCAATAGCTGCTTAACCCCACCCATTCAAAACCAGACCTCACCAACAGCTGCTATTAATTGTTCACTCATTTGTTTTCATATCGGTCACCACGCTCAAAAAACAAATGAATGGGGGGTGTTAGGTTATTTTCGTTACGGAATTTCTGGATTCGATCTCCACGCTCAAGGCCCGCGATAGAAGCTATGCAATAGCTTAATAAAAATAGAAAAATAAAACGGATATATAAATCAAATTAAATACAAATGTCAATGACATGCCTAGTAGATAATCATATTAATTGATTCAAATTCAATCTTCAATCTCTACTTTATGTTAGTCTCTTGATTTTTAGAGGTGGAAAATCATCAAATTACTTCTGCCGCTCTAGGATGGAGTGAACATGCATAAATTCTTTCATTTACCCTTTGCGTTTTTGAGACATGGTAACTTTTACAAACGTTCTTGCAGTCTGACACTATCTCCCGCTCCGCCCAAGAGCAGGGGATGTCATTAGATGATTTTCCCACCCGAAAAAAAGTTCTTGCAGGCAAGTCATATCCTTAATAGGTTTAGACATTCTAACTGCATACTTGCAGTATGATTATCTCTTTATCAATTTGAACATCGGAATCCAGCAATTTGTCGTTACCTCGAGAGTCGAGATATGAAAAACTAAGTTTAAAACATACCAGTAACGCTTTGTTTAATATTATCTCTCTGGTATGCCAACTCTATCGCAACACAAAAATTGTACTTAGAAACAGTGTTGCAATATCAATGCAAATTAATAACTATACTTAGGCCAAAAGTATGTTTATTAGTGTTGCGCACAATAGCAACTTCCAATCTTTAGTCGCACCAAGTAACTTGATTCTAATAATCAACAATTTATCGACTCAAGACATCTGGAATTTGACGTTCTCAAGATTGAATAATGATAGACAAAGAGCGTTCGGTGGTCCTAACGAAATAGGTTCATAATAGATAATGTGCCTTGTGCTTCGTCGAGGCGCGATCGAGAGTTGATCAAGAGTTAAATATGTATTACAGTTTCAGAATTTGATGTTAAGAAACAAATTCGTAAAGCTACACTATGCTTGCGGCGTACTTTGAAGTATTACTAGTGATAAGGCTTAAATGATAATGGAGCAGTCATAAACGTTTTTAGAAGTTCTTGACACTGTTGAATTTAATGTAATGGTTTAAGAGCTGATAATGATAAAACCGATTTAAATTGCAACGCTTGGAAAAAGTCTATGTGTTAGGTATATGATAAGTGTACTCTGGTTGAAATGATGATTCAAAGCATTTATATATGTTACGGCTAATAACCAAAGTAGTAGGCTACACCTAATTTTAGCCGGCTACAACTAGGTGCAGCCGGTCACGTGCGGTTAAACTTAGATGTTAAAGTTATCTTCGGTTAGAACTAAGTTTAGCCTTCATCATAGCGGCTAAGGTAAGATATCGCTGTGTCAGCGATAAGACCGCCATTGTACCCATAAATTTAAGTTAAAGCTATGTTACTTTTTGGTGTAGATATAATAAATTTTATTCTATTCTATTCTAATACTAGGTGCAGCCGCACATCGGTGGTTAAACTTAGGTGTATCCTCTTTATCATCAGCCAGTATTAGGGTTTATGAGTAGTTAAACATTTTATCTTTGTTTTGAGTTTTTTTTTATTTTGGCATAGGCTATATTTTATGTACGCGTTCTAAACTGCAGTCATAAACTAGTTTTAAATAAACCATTTAGGGTTCTTTTGAGTTGTTAAGAAGACAGTCAGTCAGAAAAACGATGCTAATTTTATACTCCAAAGCTTAGATCTCTATGGAGAAGAAACTCCATAGACACTCTTTTCACTCATGTTAGGTATTACTAATAATAATATCTCGGTTACATGTTTCTTGTAATTACTATTATGTGAGAACAATGTAAATAAAGTTAAAAATAAATATATTCTTAGGGTGAATTGCACCATTTAACTATAACGATAACAAAGCCATTAACAGCTGTCAAATCGTCGAATTGACCAACAGGCGGCCGTTTCACGGCTGGTTATGGTTTGGTTATCGTTATAGTTAAATGGTGCAACTCACCCTAAATATTGAAACTAAAATAAGCTACTGGCAGCTAAAAGATGACCAGTCTTAACAATGATAATAATGAATCAACCAAGGTTGGTGATCTATCTGATAGAGTATGATGTAAATTTTTTTTCTAGGTTTTATGTGGGCGACAATGAAGCACGCATGCCAAGGAGTAACCTATTCACTTTTGACTTATACGATGATGGGAAATATCCACAGGTTGTAGCTATCAGAAAACACAGAATTCCGGCAGGAATTCGACTCTTTAGCTGTAAGCAAGAAAAATCGCTGTTCATAAAATCTTTTGTATTTATGGTTGGGATGCAAATAATTTATTTCCTTTCACAAAATGAGTACTACGTCTAGTGGTTGAAGTGACCTTTTAGACATAAATTGACCATATTAGGGCACTTTAAGGATATCCCAAGTAAGTAGGTACTGGTGGCGCACCATGTTCACCGTCTACACAATGCATTACTGTAACTCTTAGATTTTATATAACTTCATAGACTACGCTGAAATACCTTATGTGCCTAATTCTTTTTATAACTGAGTGATTGGTGCAAGTTCGTTTTACGTTAATGTGACCGATCTGTTCATGGCGTTTGGCGCTCCGATTGGCCTTTTCCAAGCTGTTAGCCAATCAGAGAGCCTTCGATAGCGTTAACGCAAAAACAACTCACACTTAGCGCACTGGACATAAAACACTCGAATGACACAATTAATTCGTATTCGATCCTTATTCAAGATAACACGTGTCCCGACTTAATAAAGACGTTTGTAATCAGTCTATCGCACGTTTTTTGACCAAAATGTAATCTTTATTCCTTATAAGAATAGCTATAACATTTGTTTTTGGGTCTGCTTTGCATTGTCGAGTTATAACGTGTGAAGTAACGAGATGTCGCAACATAACCTTTAAATGAATGGGGCCATTTCAGTGGCTATCTGTATTTCAGATTTCAGATATGCATGTTTTTATCTGGCTTGAAAGCTATAAAACTACTGTTTACAATAAGTGCTTTTATTTTTATTATCGTGTCTGAATAATTTACGTGAGATGACTGAAGTTGATACCCACATTACACACTGTGTCATTACATCAGACAATATATTAATTAACTTGATTTTACAAGCAGCATTTGTAATTAATTGGATGTAAAAATCATCTATTAACATAATTACTTCATTAAAGAGCCTATTAATCAGTAGATTGAGCAAAAATATGTTATTTACCTTGATTAAAATATTTGTAATTTAAACCTTCATTTGCAACTTCGTTTACTTAAGATATTCTTCTACTCTTTAGTTTGATCCATTCAGTTGTTTAGGCTACCAAGAACTACAAACAAAATACATTATTTTTATTGATGGTGGGAAATCATTAATTACTTCTCCCAATATACCCATAGCGGGAGAAGTTATTTGATAATTTGCAACGTGAGGGAATATTTTTTTTTTCTGATATAAACTAGTGGAACAAGGTGGACCGATGACCTGGTGAAGGTTGCGGGAATCCGATGGATGCAAGACGCACAGGATCGTACATTGTGGCGATACTTGGGGGAGGCCTATGTCCAACAGTGGACGTCTATCGGCTGAAACAATGATGATGATGATGAAACTTGTACTTGACTGCAATCCCACCTGATTGTAAGCAGTGATGCTCGTTGATGGTGAGGTGCACTAGTTTGTTAAGAGCCTATTCACTCTAGCCTTGAAAACACCAAAATTATAATCGGACGGGAAGACCGCAGCAGGCAAATTGTTTCCTGCCAGAGGGTCATGGCAATACGGATGGTGCGGGGATACCGCACGATCTGCGGCGAGGCAGCGAGCCTTCTGGCTGGCCTACCACCGTGAGCTCTGGAGGCAACAGTCCTTGCACACATGCACGACATGCGCGTGGAGATGCAACGCCGGGGTGAAAGTCCGCTGCCACGACAGGTCACGGCATGGCGGACAGAGCTCCGGCGGGATATCATGGTGAATGGCGTCAGTGACTATCGAGGTGTGGCTGGAAAAACCTCACGGCGTCCTTACCTTCCGCATGATGCTTCATGCGGAAGGTAAGGACGCCGCATGACGCAGGTCCTCATCGCACATGGCCGGTTCAGGAGGTACCTGTTCCGGATTCAGGCGGAAGAGACGCCCAGGTGTCGCCACTGTGCGGAACGCCCGGAGGACACGGTGGAGCACACAGTCGAGGTGTGCCCTGCTTGGGTGGAGCATCGACGTACCCTCGTGGGGGCGATCGGCGGCGGAGACCTCTCGCGCCGGGCCCTGGTAGAGGCCATGGTCCGGAGCGAGGAGGAGTGGCAGGCGGTCGCCGACTTCTGCGAAGCAGTAATGCTCGCAAAGGAGGAGGTCGACCGCATCAGGCAACGGCGTTCTCGCCGCCGCCGCCGCTGCCGGGATTCTGATCCCGATTTCCGGCCACCGTAGGCGCGGGCTTGTGGACAGTGAGCAATGGGTAGCTCGCTCGGACCAACCCCAAGTCGTCAACGGCGAGAACTGTTCCCGCGCACCTCAAGGAGTTACTGGTAGTAGAAACCTACTGGGGCCAGGGTTATCCGAAAGGGAACTCGAGCCCCGGTATGAATGCTAGAAGGAACAGGGTGGGTCGTTTAGTCAGAAAGAGTCTGACACTATCTCCCGCTCCGCCCAAGAGCGGGGGTTGTCATTGGATGATTTTTCTCACCGTAAAAAAAAGGCAAATTGTTCCAGTCCTTTGATGTACACGGTATAGACAACGAGATGAAACGCTTAGTCTGGACCGTAAAGGTATATCATACTTATATTAATTAAATCCCACCTATGTTATCCACTTTTCAGTTGTTCTTTGTGTTCCGAGGCCATCTTGACTCTTTAGAATAATCCCGCAGTCCTGCAGGCCTAGCCAAGTTACGACTGTTTCGTTTCGATTCTCTATCGTCGATCGTCTGGAGTCAGTAACGCCTCCAATTCCTTTATGCTAACCACGTGACTGTGTTGAGATGACGTCATTCCTATACATTTAAATATTTTAACTAGTGTTAACGATTCTAGATTATCAACTTGGCTAAGCCCTCTGGCAAGCATCGGCCGTCAAATGTGCTGACATTTTTTGACCAACTCTATACCTACAACTGGGTTAAAGTCAAACAAGTCTACGTATATAAAGACAACATCTCTGTCTATATCCTATGACATTGTTAGCTGAAGGTGGGCGGACCATTGTCAGTGCCAAGTGCCAAGTAAACTAGTGAGCATTAAATGGGAGGCACAAATTTGTCTGTCATTACAGAGCTGCCATATTATCATACAATGACAATGAGCCGCCGTTCTGAGGAATTGAATGCAGGTAGGTACATTATGTACATGATTTAGGCGGGGAGTTAGGCTTCTTCTATGTTCTATGTAGTTACAAACTCTAAATAAGCTGATCGGGAAATCGTGTTACAGATAAATTCTTCTGGACTCGTCATGTTCCAATGCTTTGAGTTTTTCCGACCACCGTAGACGTGGGCTTGCGGACGGCAAGCAATGGATAGCTCGAAGTTCAGCCGTTCGGCAACTGGACCGAGCCCGAGTCGTGGACGGAGCGTAGTGCTCAACTCACGCCTCAAAGAAATGTCAGTAAAACTATGGAGGATAGGGCTTCTTAAAGGGAAACCCTGGGTCCTGGAACGTTTTCGACGGCGCGCACTGTTCCCGAGCGCCTCAAGAAATTGTCAGCAACAGCAGGGGCCCAGCTGGGTCCAAGCCTACTGGGGCCAGGGTTATCCGAAAGGGAACTCGAACCCCGGTATGAAGGCTAGAAGGAACGGGGTGGGCTATTAGTCAGTAAGAGTCTGACACTATCTCCCGCTCCGCCCAAGAAGAGCGGGGGTTGTCATTGGATGATTTTTCCCACTATAAAAAAGGGTCCTGGAACGTGAGGCAAAGAAGGAACATAGGAGTGGGCTTTAGTCAGTAAAAGTCTGACCTGCTTCGGCCTAGAGTGGAAAAAGTCATTAGACGAAATTGGGAAAAAATATTTTAAGAAAAAAATTGCCTTGATCTATTATGGTGGTTGCCGTTGTTGATCCGGATACAGAATCGGGAATAGTAAAGAGGGCATTTAATTTTAAAGTATTGAAAATATTTATCCATTTACTTAGAGCACGGTTTGCGCATTGGCTGTTGCGCTGCGTGTCGTGGGGTCAGTTCCCGTATGGAACAAATATTTGAATGACCTATAGGCATTTGTATTGGGTCTGGGTGTCTTCTGTATACGAGTCTATTTCTTATGGCGAGCAGGCCTTTGTCTCAACACGGTAAAATTTTAGATTTATTCTATATGAAACTATAGAGTATTTGTCATCATCATTGCGCCCTTAAAACGTTTCAAGAAGTTGCCTTTTTTAGGAAACATGACTACTGGCGCGGCTTTCCATAGCGAAATCCTTGTTCAACGAGAATACTGTCTATTTTTTCATTTCTATTTAATAAATAATCAGGACGTGAGCTCCTAGCCTACATTGTTAGCTCGAAGGTTGTAACGACATCTCGTGATCCGACGCTCGTAACAATTCGATTAAAAAGCTCTGTGTCTTCGATAAATAATATTGAAAGCTATCTTGATGGCATTTGGCCATGGCTTTTCTGTGTTTGGAGTCGTTACGACATAACTGAAGATCTGTTCTATGAGTTATGATATGTTAATGGCATATAATATAAGATTCGTAAATATTTGATTCATATTTTCGAATAATTCTTAATCTAAGGCCATGAAACGGTCAGCTACTAATTCAGTAAATGCAACTTCATGATTTATTAGTCTTTTGTCTTTTATCTCTTCAGTGTCATTTATTGGAACGTTCTCATATGCATGTTATACCTTTTATATTGTTGTCAGGGCGAAACCTTGCAAAAAGAAGAAATGTAAAGTTTTAGAAAAATATGTTTGTACTGTATATTTGTATTTTTTAAGTCTATTTTCCCAAATCTAATAATCTTTCGTTCAGTCCACCTAAAGTTTGTCTGTAAGAGATTGCCCCGAACGATGATATGATCTACCCGTGTGCAAAATTTTATCCAAATTCATTTAGATGTTTCAATGTGAAGCAGTAATTAACACACACACACATACACAAACTTTCATTTCTATAAAATTTGTGTTATTTGTTACAATTTTGTCTGTATCTGTATAGTACTAGTTTAGCTTGCGGATGCTGCTGCTTTTATTACCTTAGCAATTCTCATCGGATCCATGTTTATTTTCAGACATTGATCACAAAATTTTACATACTTTCTGACATATTGCAGGATTTGTGTGTTTGCTTACATCGTACCAACTTAACATTTATTCATTCTTGAATACTTCAAATGTACTACCAATCGTTTGCATGTGTTTCTAAACAGGAAGACACAATGAAGAAATATTACTGTCGGTGACCAAACGTTTGTTGGCTTCTTCCGGCCAATAGATACTCCTATTTGGCCCGGTGGATTGTGACATCACATCACTAGTAATTGTTCTAAGTAGTAAATATCCAAGCTAATCTATTCCTGATTCATTATTATATCGATCACAAGATTTTTTTAGTTGGGAAAATCATTTAATGACGTCTCCTGCTCTTTGGCGGGGCGAGAGGGCGTGTCAGACTTTTATTGACTAAAAATCCACTACTGTTCTTTCTTCACCATTGTTCCATGGCCCCAGTAGGCTTCGACCCTGTTGGGCCCCTGCGGTTGCATAAAGATACATATATCTATAATAACATTCCAAATGAATTTAAATATTTTGTTTTAAATACTGAAATACGTACAGTATATAAATCAAAATTGATAGAGTATCGTAGCCACGATACCCTCCTTGAAATTTGTATCTCTCATCCTTAAGAGGCAAATCACATACAGAATTAACAATTTTGATTGTTTAAATTTTTTACTATTTCTATGGGATTCCCTATTTTTACTAATGTCTTAGAACGAAGAAAAAAAACGTAAAATGTATTCAAATTGGTCAAGCCGTTTTTGAGTTTTATTGAGACTTACGAACAGTAATTGATTTTTATAAAAATATATGATATAGATGATACATAACCACAAATAACTAATTTGCTTAGCTGCTTGCCTCATCATATGATATTTATGACCCTTTTTTGAGTTTATGAGCACAGGGACACGAATTAGTATTTCTTTATAATTACGCAAAACAACATAAAGTAAATAAACTGGTTAAATAGATTCAATTACAAAAATACCACTTATGATAAAAATGAATTATGTAAATACCTGCTTCTTTAGCAAATATTTTAAATTAGATATTAACACCTCACCTGCGGCGTTTTAATTGAGATGACATAAATATAAACCACTCTAAAATCTACATAACGAATTATATTATTGCCTACATACACTTGTCCAAGCCTATTAACGATAATTGAATTATCAAGTACGGCCTCTTTCGTGTGATAAATCACTTCTGTCGACCGCAGGTCATCTAGTAAATAAACGTTTAAATTAAGACACACGTGTAAGTGTATATAATTAGTACATTATGATATAACTGTGTAATGTTAGTGGTTACCGTCGAGGCGGTATTTAGACCCGAGCCATGGCGAGGGTGTTAAGAGAGCTGAGAACGGTAATCATCAATTACTCACGTGTATCATACGACGTTTTTCAATACACTTGTGAAGAAAATAACTGTAAAACAAGTAAACTTTGTGACGGTAAAATTTTGTTATCAAATTTGCGCCCATATTTTTTTTTATTTACCTTTCAATACACTCGCTGAAGTGAATAAACGGGGGTTGACCGTCGACTCGTGGGGGACGACCTGCGCCCATCCTAATACGATAAATGTAATAAAATTAAATTATGGCGGGGGAGAGGTTGAACAAAAGGTTTTAACTAGATTATAGCACTAGCGCGTAATGGTAATCAAAATGTCACAGTTTGGTAAGAAGAGCCATTATGTACCTAAGGGCAGTGCAATAAGAGTCACTTTCTGAGCAAGTGTATTGAAAATGGATATTATATTCTCGTATTATATAAAATCACTCTTATTCCGATAAGACGGTAATCCTGTCAGATTCGATCAAGGGACAGGGGTCTTACCATGATGTGGTAAAATGTCAAGCGTACAAGCGAGAGGGAGGGATGGAGCTATTTTTTTATTATTGATAGGCTAGCGTTTGACCACTATCTCACCTGATGGTAACCGATTATGTGGCCGACGATGGAGCAGGCTTGCCTAGAAGTAACCTATTCACTTTTGACTTACAACCTAGAGGTCTTAGGTTGTACCTAACTATAAGGAAACACAGACTCCGGCAGAGAATTCCATTCCTTAGCTATACGCATAATTTAATTTAATTTATTTAAATGATATGGAGGACTAACGCTTTGTACGTATGGTGGTATGTCCACCATGTATCGATGGCACAACGCCATGATAGAATGGGCTTAGTGGAATTAAATTGTGCAATTCAAGCGCACTCTCCCCAAAATGTAAACGATAGAAAACCGACAGGCCAGCGACTCGGCGTCGAGCGACGCTTAAAACTCCAAAATTTTGACTCCATAAGTGCATCATTACAGATGATCTTCTTGGCTCGCTTCTCAGTTATACACTAAAGCTCCGTCCCTTTAACGGTTAAGTTAGGTCGTCAAATAAATCGCGTCAAGAGATCGTAGTAGGGCCTCAGAACAGGATAGTCTGTATTTGAGCATCAAGTCTAATTTTTTGACTAGCTTTTGCCAGCTATTTCGACCGTATGATAGCAAAAAAAAAAAATATCTCAAAGGAACATTTCACGTTTTACAAAGCAATTTTTAAACTATGCGAGACCTACCTCAACCCTTACTATAAGTCACTCCCTAAGTCAGTTAAAGAAGAATTGAAACCAAGATTGACAGATCTCATTATACTGGTTGCTCCACAAATCCGGTAGGTGTCAACCTGATTGACGGCCCCGTGGAAGGGATCCAAACGCGATGTGACGTTCATTGCTTCTTTGATGGCAACACTTTATGACAATGTGAGTAAGAATGTAGCTGTTAGCAGGTGGGTGTGTGATTCATCAAGACGTGACAGACGTGTTGAAGTTTAAATGCTGGACATTTCTGAGATTCGTAGTTGTTAAATTAAGTTGTGAAGGGATTTTGGACGAGCAAGCTGAAAGTTTCTGGAATTGTGACCAAGTGCTAGAAGTGACCCAATAAAAGTTTGGTTGGTTTGTAGCGACTATTATAACGCCACATAGGAACTAAAAATTAAAAATCCAGCATCGCGGTATCAGAAATTTCCTCTCGATTAGATATTTACAACAGTAAAAGAGACAACTCTTTTCAGTTATTTATGTTGTAAAGTATTGAGGTAACGAGATTTTGTCACTTATTCGACGACTGAATAAATTGGTAATTGCAAAATGTATAGAAGACCGTTTAATAAAAAGAAGTCTTCTTTGCCTTTTCTTCTATCACAGAATCAACTTTGGCAAACAACAAGGCAATGCTGCCAGCGGTTTGGTTGACGGCAATGTAAACGACTTTTTTGATCATTTTTTCCCTTTTTGAATTCGTTTATCTGCAGAAGTGTAACCTAATATTAAGCAGCAAATGTTTACTTATAAATAAAAATAAAAAAACATAGTTCATATTTCACCTTACGCATTTATTTCTCGACTTGACCGTTGTTTGTCCAGACTCCAGCACAATAACAGCTTAGACTTCAAGAACAAAGGAAAGGCACGGTCATTAACCCTTTCGATACAGTAGGTAGAAAACAAACGACTATCGTCCTCACCGTCCTCTGTACTAATCAACAATGCACGGGAATCTAGGAAGTGTTTCGCTACTGAGTATAATTTATTATTTGACATTCACCTTGAATTAGCAACCGTTCTTCTTGTTCGATTTTAGTTCATCGATGTTATGAGATAACTGGTTTCTTGAATGTTAGGGCGTGTTTATAGTGGGTGGAGTGTTAAGTGATAGTAATACTTCATGACTGCAGTCATGTTTTTCCTGATTAGCTATAGATAAAAAAAAACAAGATAGGAAGGACCCAAAGATCTGTTTGTGTAAACGTTTTGTTAATTTGGTGTACAATAAAATTGATTCTATTCTAAGGAGACGGTTTTTTTAGAAACTAGAAGCCATACTTGTTCTCATTTATACGTAAAAACGGTCACGGTCAGCAATATAGCTTTTAAGATAAATTCATACAGCCGATCGTTTTAATTATTTATTTATTCATTTTAATTTTCAGTAGACGTAGGGCATTACCTATTTATATTCTGAGGTGTTCACCATATTATTGTAATAAATTCACTTGTAATAAAGCCATTTGGCAAAATGCATTCAATAACACTCGTAATGATTTAAACAATTTATGCAGCATTTAATTTGTGACTAATTGATGGAAGTTATATAACTTAAACCAATAATTTTAACTACAGGAAGTTGAACCGAAAATTATATGTTAGTTGGCTGAAGAAACTGAATCAATTTAATTTAATTGTATACACATCAAGTGACTAGGAATCAATAATTGTAGCAAAAATCTTAGATTATAGCTACAATGAGATTTGTAGTATTAGTTTTTGATGGCTATTGATTCTATTTAGTGAGTATCACTCACACTTTTAAATGAAGTTTTCCACAATGTATATTACGGACAGTTCTCTGTGCAGAGCATGTACGGATTCGGAGGAAACTATTATGCTCGTGCTCCTCAAGTGTATAGCCGTCAATGACATATAGACACAAACCCAAGGTCAGAAAGGGGGAGAAAAGTTATTGAATGATTTCCCACTTAAAAAAAGGACTATGATGTCTGTGTGACTGAACACTGATGTAACTAAAACGGCCTTGCTGTAGAACATTGAAGACCATTAAGAATAAACTTTTCTTGGCGACACAATTATGTTCAATGTTTTACTTTTTTTTATTATAGATAGGTTTGCGCTCGAACGCTATCTCACCTGATGGAAACATACGATGTGGTCGACGATGGAGCGCGCTTACCTAGGAATAACTCATTCACACTTGACTTAAAATTCTCGGGTATTAGCTATCAGGAAACACAGACCCCGGCAGGAAATTCCACTCAATAGCTGTACGACTAAATGCTGTAATACTCTTAAGTTACTATGAATATTTGCTTATTTTATGAAATTATTGTAAGTTTCAATAAGGATAGGACCGGTCGTTGTGGCGACGCTTAGGGGAGGCTTATATCCAACAGTGGACGTCTTTCAGCTGATATGATGATGATTAAAAGTTCAAGTAGAGTAATATGAAGTAACAATCAAGAAGTAAACTCACTCTATGTAAACGCAGCCTTTTTGGCCGTTTATGGTGGACGCCATACCTACATACTCATAATACATGACGAGTAGTCGACAAAGATAAACGAGGAAGTAGTACGGTCGCACTTTAAACACGACCAACAGGTTTGAGATAAATCGAACATAAATGTTAAGTCCGACGACATTTTATCTGTAACTAGGGCAGTTACAAAAATATATAAAAAATGCCACTAACAATGGTCTGTACAGGCTGATATTTAAATTGCTTTTTTCATCGATATAATAATTTATTGTTATAAATGTGAGGGAGAGGTAGACCGCTATATCTGGATGACAAGTTTATGTCTGTATTGGCTAATATTTAAATGACTTTTTTCAACAATAATGTTTATTCGTAGATATTTTGTTTCTGCGAAGTCTCTCCGCAGACCATGTCCCACCTTCTGTCCTGCATCACGTGCCCTGTTACTTGCTCACGTAGAGAGCTAATGACAGCATCAGCAGATGCCATTGCCGTGGCCAAATTTGGGCCAGGCAAGGAATTTAACTAGTTTTGCTATCGATACGCTAAGAACAAGACTCGTATTATTTTATTTATTTTGTTTTATTTTATTTATTAGGGAAAACTAACAATTACACACTTTATATGATTAACAAAAGCTTATAATCTAGGTAGATGTAGGAGTGATACGTCATCTACGTGCTACAAATTCAAATTATCATTATATACGAGGAAGAGGTAGATCACCACTGGATGCCAAAAATTCAGAAGGACTTGCAATAGCTGGGCCTTACAGATGATGATGCTTACCTGGTAAGTGATTGGCGCTGGAGGATTAAAAATGCTGATTCCACGTAACGGGAAGAGACGAGGGCAAATAAGATGATATAGCTTATCATCATCGCTTATCATAGTTTGTTATTCTACCTCTTTCTACCGGTTGCATTTCGGGGAGTGTGCGTCAGAATTGCATAACCTAATTTCGCCTAGCCCGTTCCATCATCGGACTACCAGACGTACGGCTATGCGCCACCGGTATATGGTGGATATCCCACCTACACACACAAAACGTTTTGGGAAAACATATAAATATATTAAAATAGAATAAGATCGGGTATTTAATAATAATAACAATAATAATTAGTCATAATATCTCTAAAATTCAGCATGTCCAATGTCAGTTATATAAATAATACCTAGTGAAACTCATTCCAATACCAATAAAGACCAAATTACAATGTCACGCTTTTAAATACAAGAAATATATAAATATTATTCCTGTAACCATTCATTAATCGAATAATCCATTTTGTTTAGAAGTAGCTCTTTAAGAACTTTCTTAAACTTTGGTAGAGGAAGTTCTTGGACGGTTGCTTGTAACTTATTATAAATCTTAACGCACATGGCTCAACTATTTTTATTAAACATCGCAGTCTTTGGCACAAATTCCAACACCAGTCGCTCACCATGCCTTGCACTACTAGGATGTAGATTATCACGTATATACATATCACGAGCCCTCACAAATAGATTAGGATTAGATTTTACAAACACACAGATTTAAAAAATGCACATACTTGGCAGGGGCAATATTTTGAGTCTTTTAACGACGGACGTCTTTTTCACATTGTCTTGTGTCAGTGCGGGATATCATCAAAATTCTCCTCCCATTCTGAGTTGAGCGAGAATAAGTGTCAGACTTACTGACCGTTGATCACTGAAGAAACAGGTTTTGGTTTTATCGGCCGCATCCTTCAGTTGCTTTTTGCGTTTCAGGGCCGCGGTAATTCTTTCGAATTTTCCCGCAGCCCTTTGAGAAACACCTTGTATTGTGATGTATTTGACTTTGTAGACTAAATAGCTAGTAGAGTAGTTCATTTAATTTATTAATTATTTGACATTTAAGAAAAATGTGCTATACTCCAACCTGTCCGACGCGAGACATTCCAAGCTGTCAATTTACATAACGTAGCAGTGATTGTTGATTTTAAAGATCACAATGAGTTAATTAAATTCAAGTACCTATCTACATATGCAGGTACTCGTATATATCCCACTTTAAGTTCTTATTGACACCAAGCTCTCGATTCTAGTCTATTCTATAAATTATTCGGTTATTGTTCAGCGACACCAAGCTCTCGATACAGCGTGGCAATGCCGCCAGCCTTTTGGGCACATTACCAGTCGACAGCGATTTGGAAGAGTTTTTTTGACGCCATATTTTAGTTAATGTAATTAGCGTAGGGTTTTATTATTATTATTTTTTTAATTTACTGTAATTATAGTTTTTAGTTGTGTATGTAATAAGTTAAATTGATTTAAAGTTAATAAAGCTCTCGATTCGAGTCTATTCTATAGGTATATCTACTTTTAATCGTCCATGAATTATTCTAGCAATATAATTTCTATAATATTCCCCTGAGCATCTACTGAGGAGATGCTATATTTTCTCCCTGATAAAAATTTATTATTATGTTTGTTTGAAAAAGGTAATCTCTAAAATTGTCAATCTGATTACATAAAATATACCACTGGAGGTGTTAGCTGTAAGTCCCCTCTTTGAGGCGTGGCTGGAAAGACCTCACGGCGTCCTTACCTTCCGCATGACGCAGGTACTCACCGGACATGGTTCGTTCGGGAGATTCCTGCACTCGATTCATGCGGAAGTGACGCCCGGGTGTCGCCACTGTGCGGAACGCCCGGAGGACACGGTGGAGCACACAGTCGAGGTGTGCCCTGCTTGGGCGGAGCATCGCCGTGCCCTCGTGGGGGCGATCGGCGGCGGAGACCTCTCGCGCCGGGCCCTGGTTGAGGCCATGGTCCGGAGCGAGGAGGAGTGGCAGGCGGTCGCCGACTTCTGCGAAGCAGTAATGCTCGCAAAGGAGGAGGCCGAACGCATCAGGCAACGGCGTTATCGCCGCCGCCGTCGCCGGGATTCTGATCCCGATTTCCGGCCAACGTAGACGCGGGCTTGCGGACAGTGAGCAATGGGTAGCTCGCTGTCCGGCCGTCCGGTAACTGTCCGGACCAAGCCCAAGTCGTCGACGGCGCGCGCTGTTCCCGCGCGCCTCAAGGAGTTGTCAGCAACAGCAGGGACCCAGCCGGGTCGAAGCCTACTGGGGCCAGGGTTATCCGAAAGGGCGCTCGAGCCCCGGTATGAAGGCTAGAAGGAACGGGGTGGGTCTTTTAGTCAGTAAGAGTCTGACACTATCTCCCGCTCCGCCCAAGGGCGGGGGATGTCAATGCATGATTTTTTCCCACCATAAAAAAAAAAATAAAAAAAAAATAAAAAAAAAAAAAAAAAAAAGGAGGTGATAGCTATGATTATAGGGGGGATAAGAACCACATAATCATTTAGTTGTAAGACGTCGACTGTTGGACATAGATCATCTCCAAGTGTCGCAACAGAACGGTCCTGTGCGTGTGGATTCAAATTATCCTCACCTTTTTATCGTTCCACCTTGTCGGAGGCGTTTCAACGCAGCATCTTCCGATACGCGGTCGCCACTCTAGAACCACATGATTATTAATAAATAAGATAGTGAGTTAAATGATATATATATATCCAACATCAGGTGTCACTCTGATATAGGCCTATAAAGGATCTGAATTGCCGTCATGTAGACCAATACGGTGATTAAAATGCATATTTAATTATATGGTCGGCACAGGCAAACTAATATGTATTTTTAGCAAGCAAGTATAAGTATACAAACACCACACCTTGAAATATAACGTCATAAAATTCTTCTACATTTGTCTGTCTAAAAAGTCAAATTACTTGGATAACCAACCACTTTTTTTAAAAGATTAACCATGAAGTTTCTTGCAGGTTCTTCTCCATAGGAAACGAGCAATTTGGAACCGTGCACTAGCTTCTGACGTTTTATAAGTGCCCATGTAGGCCTATGTGAAATAAAATATTTTTGATTTTGATTGATTTGATTTGATAATTATTAGGTCCAAATGAAATCGGATGTAGTCAACACTGGTTCAATAATCCAGTTTGATTAAGGCCCAAGCGCCCGAAAAGTGACTTTCTGAAGCCTACTCCTCGGTAATGGCCAGGTTTATAGGTTTGAAATAAAAACTTTTTACAAAAAAAAAAATATAACCGACTTCATTATTCACTGAAAAGTACAAAATAACTTTAATTTCAAAAGTCGGTGTTACTATAATAGTTTTGTCCCTTCGTTATTTAACATCGACTTCCAAAATTAAAGTTATTTTGTACTTTTCAGTGAATAATGAAGTCGGTTATGTTTTTTTTTGTAAAAAGTTTTTTATTTTACACTTTTTAGTTATGGTACCACCACTAAAAAGTACCCCTCAGTCAAACTTCTCTCATTCATCTCATAAAAATTCTATACCTTCTGGCTTCATCATCAGATTAGTTCGATACATCCCCCCCCCCCCCTTTTTCTTTCAGTTATCGACCACACTTATAAACAAAGCAATTTTTCTTGTTATGACAGTTCTGCTGTGATCCTATGAGGAGTTCTGTTCCATATCTTCGAAGTTCATGATCAGATCATAACAATATTTATATGGGACCAACTTGGAAGCATAAGCTTTCAATCAAAAAAATAATTTTCAAAATCGGTTCAGAATAAACCGAGATATCGGTGAACATACATAAAAAAAAAAAACATACATTCAGCCGAACATAGAAACTCCTCCTTTTCGAAGTCGGTTAAAAAAATATATGTTTATTATAGATTCATGAACAACAGTATCAACATTTGATTTTTTCGTGCTATTAATACTTTTGTCTAAAAAAAATATTTAGCAATTTCGCAACTTTTCGCAACTTTTCCCTACTCCTTCGAAACGGCTTGGATCTTTAGAAACATTTTTACACATAAAAATTCGCCCAAAGAATTAGCATTGCCATTCAACGTGGCAATGCTGCCAGTCTTCTGGGCACATTTCCGGATGACAGCGATGTGGAGGAGTACTTTGACGCCTGAGCGTACTTTGTCATTTTGTATTATATTTATGTACATAGTTACGATTTAGTATAAATAGTTTATTTAATATTTAAGTTTTTTATGTACATTTCTAATATTCAAGTAAATCTAATCTCTAAATTCATTTTAAATATGAAAAATTGTTGGTTAAATATTCTTCAAAATAAACATAGCATATGTAAATCAATCAATATTTCGCAAAGAAAATGGATTTAGAGGTCATCAATCAAGTTATGTGTACTACCGCCTAGGCGGGTGCGAGAGTTGCGTCCGTTTAATTTCGGCCAGATGGTTCAAGGAACCATAAGCCTTAAGAGATCTTGATCATTGTTTACTCATAGAAGAACCTTATAAAAAGTATCGAAAATAAGTATTTTTTAATAATTAAATTTTATACAAAATTCCCAAATCGTTTGACTTATTAGACAGAATATAAGTATCTACTGAAAGTGCGCCAAAAAGACTGGCGGTATTACCACGCTGTATGGCAATACTAAATCTAAAGATCATAGTAAAAGCCAGCCCTTAGGATGAAAATTGTCAATTAGACGTGAGGATAGTAAAAATAGTAGAAAATTTAAAAGAGCATCATACCTACATCGTGAAGACGTGCATTCATACTGGATTGTATAAAGACTCCGGCAGACGACTTGGACCTGGTGAAGATGGCTCGATCAGGCTGTTGATGAAGATGATTATGATCGATTTTAAAGTGCATCTAAACTTGGCATTGGATTGGATTTCAACCCTTTTTTTAGGCAAACAATTAGCCGATAGGAACTTGGCCCTCTTTTTAACAGGTATGTTTTTGGTGGAATTTCAATACTTTTTTTCAAGAAATCGTACCTATTTTTTCTTTTTGTGCCACGCCCACGTCCATTGTTAACCTTAGATCGTATTCTCATTGTATAACTGGTTCATAAATAGGTATTTTATTAAAAATTTGATATTCGATTAAGCCAACTCACGCTTGAACGATTTCTTAAATTTCTTATGACATATTTTATAACCCCTCCCCCTTCCTCTCCCCCTCCTCTTCGTATTCTCATATCATTGGTTCATAAATATTAGATTGAGCCAACTCACGCTTGACCGATTTCTTAAATTTCTTAATTTTTTGTTAATTTACATATAACACACGACCTGTGTGCCAAATTTCATAACGCTAACGGAACTGGCCTAAAGTTTTTGATTACCAGTCAGTGAGTCAGTGCCAAAATTAGCTATATTCACAGGGTCATTTTACAGGATCTACTTAATATCTATGAAATTTGACATACTGCTTAAGTAACATAGGTACAATTTTATCTCTGTACTTGCAATAGGCACTGAGCTACAGCGGGGTCAAAAGTGTGTCGAAACGGTTCGTGTAAATAGTGCAGGGCATGCGCGCGGCCTGTTGCTGGAACTTGGCCTGCGCACGGCCGTGCGCTAAGATACCCATAGTCGAAACTGATTTATTTTACCTCATTAAGCTGTTACATTAGTGTCAAGTTAAGTAGGTGGGATAGTTACTGTTACAATTCTGAGATAACATCGTAACCATTTGTTAGTGCTGCCCACTCTGTATTTGAAGTACCCGGAAATCTCAACAACTCTAATCGTAAAATGAATTAAATCCGAAAAAGGAATAAGAATAATTTATTATCTAAGAAATACATTTAGATGGGTTGATTTCTTGGAGTTTGTACTAGGATTCTCTATTAACTTAATCCTCATTTTAGACAAAATACGTCAAAAGCTGACGTCTTTAGGAAAAAATGATGATGACCCCCATTGGACTATGAGAGTAAAGGAAAAAAGAGTGCACGTGTGTTTGCGCACATATTCATAGTGTACAAGACACTATGAAATATCTCTTACGTACTTGGCTAATCTTTGTGGAGATTGGCCATTATTGAAATTTTTGTGAACGTGTAAGTTTGTATGTATGTTTGTTACTCTTTCACGCAAAAAGTACTGCAGGTTGGGCTTTTCTTTGACAGCCGGAACAGCTTTGCTTTTCAACATGGTAATGTTGCCACTTATACTTAACTACGAATTTAGAATAATAATTGACAAAAATGAGACTTGCCGCATGCACAGATTTTTATTTTGTTAGTAAAATTAATTTGACCAGACCAAGTAGATGGTATCATATGTGCCGAGATTCCTGATTCTGAAACCAATACAGACCTACATAATGTTGTAATCTTCTGTTTCTTATATTAAAATCAAATGCTGTTTGATAGTCTCGCGAAAACTTGAGAACTGCTGGATCGCCTGGATCGATTTTCAAATATTTTTTTTTTGTTTTGTTCACCAGCATACAGGGAAGGTTTTGAAAAGAAAAAAAATACAGTTAGGTAGGGTAGGTAGGTAGCGTAGGTTAAGTAGGTAGGTAGCGTGGGGTAGGTAGATAAGTAGGTAGGGTAGGGAAGGTAGTCAGCTGACGGGAGCGAAGCCGCGGGTAAAATCAAGTGTCGTTATAATCTCAGAACTTCCTTAACCCAGGACCTATGTATGAGGGGTCAAAACCAACTCGCAGGGGCCCCTTACACACTTTTTTATTGAACGGGGTATCAACTAACAATCATCCCTGTACAGTAAGGCCGCAAAAGTCCATAGGAACGCTAAAGATTACATTGCTACGAACCGAGCGAGCGCGATTCTTCCGTGCGTATGTGTGCGCATGTATGAGTATCCACATTCCACAGATAACACACACTAAGGAACTGTCGTCGCACTGAGCTTAAAAACATTATTATTTTTCTGTTCTTACCATAGCATTAATAAAATTCGCCCAAATACGTCATGTGCTGGTAGCCGTGTGAACTAAGTGTTGGATTCGCAAATCACGTAACCCGAGTTCAAATCATGGTCGGTCCGTTGCAGTTATTTCTTACTTTGAAAATTCCCAATCTATATTGATATAGTTGTTTTTTTATATTTCTATGAAAAATACTATTGCATTTTTTGCACTAAATAGTTGCAAATTACGAATGTGATCTATTAACCACAAGAAGAATCACATTCTTAATTTGCAATTATTTAGTTGTTACATCTTTTCGATGTTATAAGGTGGAAATAAAAAGACGTGTTTAATAAAAATGTTTATTCTTTATATTTACAAATTAAACATTTATGAGAATTGTGACGTCGAATTGTTATCTAGACAAAAGGTTATCTTGTAACCGTTATCTATGTTACGCCTAAGATTGTTTGTTGGAAGTATACCCACTTAGACCATTCATAATATGAATAACGTAACAATGAACGGATATTCAAATTTAATAAAATAAAATATAGGTAATTGTTTATATCCAGTTATTTATTGAAAAGTGATATATGATTTGGACTTTGTAAACATTTTATTTTTGTGTAACGTCACAATGAATGTATTGAGGTCATAGCTTAATTGTTCATTTTCTTGACGAAAAGAAGATTGAAACCAAACCTCAATTTCTGTTAAAAGAACTTTAGTTCTCACAAGATAATCGTCAATTAGATGAGAAAAATAAATTGAACTATAGTATTATGTTAAAACAGTGCGGGTAGAAGAATAAAAAACGAAATAGACTCATGATTATTGTCAACAAAATTGATAGCGAGTTCACTGCATTCTTAAGATGAAGCGATGGCACAAGTTAAAAGATATAGCTGTTTTAAACGAAAGTAAACACAATATAATACAGTGTTTGTTAACGAATAATCACAGATATGTTAAAATGAAATGGTAGGCCATTTAGTTTAGTTAACATTAAATATTTAGTGCGAAACGTAATCGTTCTTGTTTGTGCCTCTCTGTCAAGTACGGCTTTTTAGCAGGTTTTCTGTGATGCACGCCTTCAGCGTGAAGTGCACGGCGAACAGTATCCATCGAGGTGTCATATAATTCCGCAAAATGTCTCGTTGGTGCGAAACCATTCATTTCATATACGTCCACCATATGTCGTCGCTGCGCCTCGCTAATAAGCTTCGGTCTCCCACTTCTCTTTCGACTAGCAAGGCTACCTTCTTCCTCATATCTTTTTAGCCAAAGATTTACAGTATTTTTCTAAAATAAAAAAATATATATATTAGGCAGCTATACCTACTTCACTTCATTTTCATTATATAAAATGTTAATAATCATAATTATTGAATATAATTTTAAAATAAAACGTCATTTATTAATCCAATAACCAATCCAATAAACCCAACGATTTACGTATTTCTCTTTTAAACCTCATAAAGATACGATGAATGGATTCATAAATGGCATACGTTTTAATTAGAAGATTAATTTGTAATAAAGTTACAATTCATTAATAGCTATTATACTCACATTCAGTCCGGTTTCTTCAGATATTTGTGTTTTATTAAGACCACTTTTATGCAGCCCAATGATAGTCGCCCTCACTTCAATACTAATATTAGCCTGCATTTTGCGAATATTACAATACTGTCAACCTCACGTCATTAACCAACAACTACAACCAAACGACAGTTCATTTCGGTTAAGTTAAAACTCATGTCTACCTCGCAGAAATCTAATTCTTTATTTAGTTTTTTTGTGATCTACCTTTCTAACTCTAAGAAATGTGTGAACAAGTTAAAGAATAATTTAATATATGTAATGCAAATACATAACTTCCAATCGGGTAAGAACTTACAAAAAGTCAATAATTGCGTGGGATTTGAACTTGCGGCACACTGATTTGCGCTTCAAACTGTGTGCCTATACCACTGGGCCATCTTGACTTATGATAAGTTGATGAAATTGTGAATTTCAATCATTTGTTGGCGAAACTTGAAAATAAAAGGTCGTAAGTCAAACTAAACGTCAAACGAATAAGTTTTAAGAATTCTTATGGACTTTTGCAAGTGATAGTACATGCTGTACAATTGCACTCAATTGACAATCTCCGGTTCCTTGCCAACTATTGCGACATAATATGAAAAAATAAATGTAGAGCTATGCTTTGGACTGGTTACCAGGTTACCAAGAACTATGTAAAGACTTAATATAAAATAGCTTCAATGTGTAATTTAAATATATTTTTTTAGGTGGGAAAATCATCCAATGACATCCCCCGTTTGTTTGTACGAAAACGCCACCATGTCAGTCCGACTCCACGACCAGACCTCGAAACCTGTCCTCCTGCAGCGAGGTGTGAGGCAGGGAGACGTCATCTCTCCGAAACTGTTCACGGCCGCAATGGAGGATGTCTTCAAGGTTCTGGACTGGAGTGGACTAGGCATTAATGTCAATGGCGAGTACATCACTCACCTTCGGTTTGCCGACGACATAGTAGTCATGGCGGAGACTATGGAGGAGCTTAGCACAATGCTCAATGACCTCAGTAGAGCTTCTCTAAGAGTGGGTCTTAAAATGAACATGGATAAAACCAAAATCATGATTAACAACCATGTAGCGCCCACTCCTATCAAGGTCCGAGACTCTACACTCGAAGTTGTGGACGATTACGTCTACCTCGGACAGACAGTCCAGTTGGGTAGGTCTAACATCGAGAAAGAGGTCAACCGTCGAATCCAACTCGGTTGGGCAGCGTTCGGGAAGCTACGCGGTATCTTCTCGTCCAACATACCACAGTGTCTCAAGACGAAAGTCTTTAACCAGTGCGTGTTGCCAGTGATGACATATGGCTCCGAAACGTGGTCGCTCACAATGGGCCTCATCAGAAGGCTTAAAGTCACCCAAAGAGCAATGGAAAGGGCTATGCTCGGGGTTTCCTTGCGTGATCGAATAAAAAATGAAGATATCCGCAGGAAAACTAAGGTTGCCGACACAGCACAAAGAATTGCCAAACTTAAGTGGCAATGGGCAGGGCACATTGCTCGCAGAACAGATGGCCGTTGGGGCCGAAAGGTTTTGGAGTGGCGACCGCGTACCGGAAGACGCAGTGTTGGAAGGCCTCCTACAAGGTGGACCGATGACCTGGTGAAGGTATCAGGAAACCGATGGATGCGGGACGCACAGGAACGTTCGATGTGGCGACGCTTGGGGGAGGCCTATGTCCAACAGTGGACGTGTATCGGCTGAAATGATGATGATGATAACATCCCCCGCTCTTGGGCGGGGCGGGAGATAGTGTCAGACTTTTACTGATAAAAACCTACTCCTTTTTCTTCGTAGAAGCAGACCTTTGGCCCCAGTAGACTTTGACCCTGCTGGGCCCCTAGCCCCTACGGCATATATTACAACATAAATTGAATTTTCTAAATTAGGCTGTTCCCACCTACCATCAAGATCCACGAAATATTAGGAACTAACATAAACAATTTTTTTACGATTTAATCAAAATTTATTGCATCAAAATTTTGAAAGGAAACAAGTAATTTGATGAAATTTCATCTATGTTAGGTAACTAAAATTTCAATAGAGTAGGTAATATGTATATTGAATCAATTTGTTATGTCTGTTAATAGGTGTAATGATAAATTGATATATGTGCGTTACTGAGGAAATTTCTTAACAAATTGGATATGCTTTGGTCTAAATACGAAATTGAATTTGAGTGAATAATTTTATTGAATTTCGCTTCGGCGATGTGTTAGATGGCTCACAAAGACACATGTGCCACCAGATAACTTGCAATCACACTAATATTATAAAAACGAAAGTTTACGAGTGTGTGTGTGTATGTTACTTCTTCATATTCGACCGGCACGGATTTGGCACAAGGTTAGACCATATTCTGGAACCACATAGACAATTTTATTAATCCGGGAGTCTCTTGGGACAATTTTTAAATTAGTTTTATCAGTATTAAAAATGCTGATAAAATGTAGCTATGTGCGTTACTTTGTCAAATGTGAGTTTTGCCATAGTTTTGACTCCACATTATTTCAACTGAAAGACGTCCACTGTTGGACATAGGCCTCCCTAGGTTTTGATTATCATGACAATAACATAATAATATAATTGTGATGAATTTGACTGGCCTTTTGGTCTAGTGGTTAGTGACCCTGACTGCTATGCCGGAGGTTGTGGGTTCGATTCCCACCCAGGACAAATGTTTGTGTGATAAGCATGATCATTTGTTCTGTGTCTGGGTGTAATTTATCTATAATATGTATGTATTTAGAAATATATATGTATGTTTATCAGTTGTCTAGTACCCATAACACAAGCTCTGCTTAGCTTGGGACTAGACGGCGTTGTGTGATAGATGTAAAAAAAAAATGAATTTTATTCGTGACTTCAAAATTAATAGATAATGCGATTACACTTGCGCATATTGTTGTATTTGTGTGTGCGTTAGATGAATTACGAGTATATATAATTAAATTCTGTCAAGCCCATTCAAATCCATTATCGGATCACTAGACTGATGGCAATACTCTTCTGTCAAATGGTGAACATTCCATCCATATGCACAAAACGTCTTGTGGAAATACATTTAATGCGATTGTCCGTACTTACGTGTTTACGGAGTCCGGAGTGGGTTATACGCCTTAAATACCCTTGCCTGCCTGCATGCCTGGATTTTTGGTAGAAAGATCAGAGAGTGTCGGACTTTTACTTCATTAAAACTGCTCTATTGAACACCGAATCAGAAAAAGAAACCCGTGTCTTAAAAGACCACCGTAGAACCCTCTCTGCACAACTTCTGTTAGCTCACATCCCTGAGGACAATAGGTCATACGTAACTTGTAACTTTTTAAAGTTAGATAACTCTATATGTCGAATATGACCTTATTGCAGACAATTGAATCCGAATAATTCAAACTATATACGAGTATAATAATTTATTTAATATTAATTGAACAAAAACTGAATTCATCGGAAGTGAATTAACGATGTGATGTCTTCAGAAGAGCTCACCAACTTGTTTCCTGATGTCGTTTCAATTATTTGCAAGTGTATAAATAATTTGCATCATTGCCATTTAAAATTAAATAAAAACTGTTCATTTTAATTTGCCTTTATAACGGCTGTTTACTATTTATTTCATATTTCCGATGCAGTAACACTAGTTTGCTTTTAAATATTGACATTTGGTTATGCGAATCATTTCAGGTTACTTAGTTTTTAATAAGATTACATCATGCATGGTTATAAAATTGGTTAAAGTTAATATCATCAGAAGTACAAACCAAACCATTCCTAGTCCTAGTTACAGTTATATTACGTCACGATAATGCCTTTCTTTCAGATAGAACCGAGTCGTCGATGACGATGCTTAATGTTCCACGCGCGCATCAAAGATATGTCAGCAAACCATAGGAGCTTAGTAGGGTCGATACCTGCAAGGGCAATAGGGAAAAGAATAAAACGGATACTCCTGGCCCTAACACACTATAGGCAACTGAAGCAACATAGATGTGGTTTTAGTCAATGAAAGTTTGATCCTCTTCACTCTAGAGCGGGAGAAACCATTAGATGATTTCCCACCTTCTAAAAAAAAAACTGTTGAGGTTGGCTTCCGGAGTAGACCTATTTATTTTACACCAAAAACCCAATTTTTAGATACCCTACTCCTTATTAAGATGGATGTAAGATTTTACAGGTTCCTGTAACGACTGTCAAAGATCTACAAATGACAGCCAGGACGAGTTAAACTTAGCCAAGCCGAGGTGTGCACTGGAAGGTTGCCCATTTTGCGACATTAGAAAAACTTACCTTCGCCTTGGCCCTAGAATGCAAAAGGCAAATGAAGTAACATAGGTGGATTTTCATCAGTAAAATTTTGATGTTCTCGGTCTACCCTGGAGAAGGAGATATAAGTTGACAGTTTTCGATATATAAAAAAAAAAATCATCTATTTAAGCAGACCATCATGCAATATGGCACCCATTGTTTAATCCATAAATCAACTTGTGTAGCTGTCATTACTTGACTACAAGCTACTGTAACAATTTTAGTAAAATATAATAATATTAAACGCATTATCGCATTGCTATCGCATCGCTGTCGCATTGTCACATCGTTGTCGCATCATTGTCGCATCGTTGCCGCATCGTTGCAGCATCGTAGCCGCATCATTATTGCATCGTTGTCACATTTTTGCATTGCTTATTATATGTTTAGATTTAGTGGTATAGTAATAAATACCATAGCACAATCAGACTTGTAATATTCCCACTGCTGGGACTATAACTTCTTCTTTAGTAGAAGGATTTTGTCGTAATCCATAACTAGGGCGCCAGTGTGATTTGGTCTGTGTCATATGTTGACAGTTGATGTAACGGATGTTGCGGAATTACTTTCTGCACAAATACTGAAGTCGTCTCAAAACTTATATATATGCATATATATGTATGTTAATTTTGTATATATGGTATTTTGTATTAGTAAATTATTTTGAACCCTTGTTTTTTCGTAATAATCTTTTATTTGTTTTTATTTTTTTATGCACCTGCCATGTTTTCTCTTCACCACCCTAGGTTGACTGATAGAGAATACCTACGGCATCAAGTCCGTCCATGTATTTTTATGTTGCATGAAGTTTTAATAAATAAATAAATATGTCTTCGAATTTTTGGTTCTAGGTTTGAACCCACAATGTACAACTCGTAAGTTAAGGCCGTTACCTTTAGATAACTACTGTTTTATAGTACATTAAGTTAGAATATAATTAGAAGTAATCGAAAGGTTTATTTCTCCGAATGATTTAAAAGAAAGAAAGTTTAATATTATATCTTAGTACACCATTAAGGTTGTTTGAGGCTGTCAAGTAAAAGGTTTATTGCAAATTACTTTTCCTTATCTTGTGGTTACATAATTATTATTCGTTTCATTATTATTAGTCTTTACATTCGAATCAAATATAATATTAAGTATATATTTTTGATTAATTCAAAGTATTTCAGTTTAACTGTAGTAAATACTCGTATTTAATACAGTGAACATACCCAGCTTTGTAAGACACGGTTGGTGCAGTGATTGAGTGATAGGCTGTTGTCTAGTGTACCGCAGGTTCGATTTATGTTCGATGTCTATAGATATTTGCGGTTGTGTTGTGATCAAATATTATTATGTAACCGAGATTATACAAGGTGTAAGGGACCGCCTTCCACAAACTTTAAGGGCTTGCTCAGTAGACGACACTGAACAACCTTCCACAAATTGTTTTTTCAGGAAACGAAAAAAAAATCGGCCTCACCTACAAATTATCCAATCAAGTTTATGATTTTGTATGGTGAGGCCGATTTTTTTTTTCGTTTCCTGAAAAATTTTGTGGAAGGTTGTTCAGTTTCGTATACTGAGCAAGCCCTTAAAGATTGTGGAGGGCCCTTATAAATACCTTTTATAATAACTCATAATATGATTTAAAACAAGCGTCCATAGAATTTCTTGTGCGTTCTTCTCCCTAAAGATCTACGCTTTGTAACGTGCAATAGTTTCCTTTTTTTTGACTGACTAACATTTTGCTAATTCAAAAGTGCCTGTAAATGGTCCGTTTGAAATAAACGTTTCGTATTCCTGATATGAATTTCCATGTTTGTAAACACATGTACAAAAGAAATGCCTAGTGTGTGGAAACATTGGAAAATAGAATGTTTGTGTTAAATGTGGTGGTTATAACAGCTTAGAAATATGATTGGACAGTTGGAGTTGGTAGGAATGGTTATCTATTAAAATAATTAAAATGAAAGGTGAGGCTTAATTACGTACCTACGCCCATAAAAAATAAATACTTAATTTCACGGCATGTTTTGATCAACTTAAGTTCAAGTTATAAATATTAATATATTTTATGATTTATGGTTTCTTAGATAATATGTATGTTCGTATTAGGACTAAGGCCAGAGTCACATCTTTCAATGTCACAAATCTAGTTGACCAGCTTATAAGTGGCCAATCAGCCTTATCATTTTTTCCTATCAAGAAAGAATTGTTGTTATGTCTTTATATGTGCCGAGTTATTAAGTCGGTAATAAAATAGAAGTATAACTTCCTTTATTAAACGTAGTGAAATAAAGATGTTATTAGCAACAAAACAGGCGTTTATTAATTTTGTTTATTACTCTGCTGCATTGGTTGATCGATTGACTGCTGCGCTGTGTCGTAGGTTCGATCCTCGCAAGGAACAAGTATTTGTATGGTCTACAGATGTAGGCCTAAATATTTGTTGCCAGACCAAGATACCCAGATCCGCAACGGTCTGCGTGTCTTGTGTTTGTGAGCTTACATGTTTGTTTCGCATCCACGATTTAGGAGTTATTCCTAGCGTGATAAAGCGTCCTCTCGACCGGATTTTTGATCATAGGCAGATAGCAGACTAGAGATTGGCCAAGTACAAATGAGATATTATAGTGCGCAAGTGCATGTGTTTTTCTAGTCCGATAGGACGGCAATACGACACGACCGGGTAAAAATCAGGGGCTTGGACAAAGGCTTTATGTGTTCTCCGAGTCACGGAGGCGTCATACTATTAGCTTCTAGACAATAACCTGATGCTAGCAGAATTGGCAAAATATCTGTGTAGAATTATGTGGTTCTTTCTTCAAAAGACCATCTCAGAATTCAATCGGTTCTCGTATGATTTGACCATTACATGTTTGCTGTATGGACTTTAAAAGAGACTTTGACCTCTGAGTTTGTTTCGGTGTTTCTTCTCAGGGTAGTCAGCGTGAAAACACAGGCCTCATCTAGTTTTAATTGACGAACAAATTGACGTGTAAAAGTCTTTTTATAAAACCTATTTGCCAAATAAATATCATTTATCATGTGGTGTACTATAAAAGGTACTTTTTTGCTTACCATTTTAGGAATATAGATATCATAATTATGTTATGATAAGTAGTTATAAGTTATTAAGCAGTACTAGTTTATTAAGAATATGTATTTGCGTATAAATTAAGCATAAGCTCTAATGAAAGCTAATTTACATTTAATAATTAAATGCTCCAGTTTTCACCAAGTATCAATAGCTGATCATTTTTTATTGCTGATAGACTCGCATATGACCACTATATCACCTGATAGTGATGATTTGGTTAGGCATTGATTTGGATGAAATTGAATGAACTTATTACCTGGCTGATCGGATTTGAATAAAACTTGGCAGACGAATAATAAAGATGGTAGACTAGACCATGAAAAAGGACATAGAATTTATTTTTATTACAGGAGTTTGTTCTCTTAGGATAATTGATAAAAGTCAAACGGGCAAAGCCGCTGACAGTTCAGCTAAGGAGTGGAATTCTCTGCTGGAATCTCTAAAATCTGTGTTTCCTGATAGCTATAATCGAGGTGCCTCAATAGTGAATATTCTGCTTCTAAGCAAACGTGTTCCATGGTCGGCCACATCATCGCTTAACATGAGTAAGAGTGAAAGTGGTGAGATAATGATCAAACGTGAGCCTATCAATAATAATAATAAAAAAGAACTCTATTAAGTTGTATCGATTGGCAGCCATACTGAAATTTCTGCTTTGTTCCTGCAGTGTGGTCTTACCAATGTTATTAAACGTAACATAACATGAACGTAACATGAACTTTTAGAATCCATAACCGATAACGGAAAACAGTTATATGTAATGTGGAAGTAATTTAATGGTCCACATGTTTACCTTATTTGAGAAGTTAGAGGGCGTTGCAATTGTACAGCTGTTACGTAGAACGCAAACTGTATTAGCACATAAACGAATATTTTGTTTGCCGGAAGAGTGAGTGAATATGTAATCGATTTAGTTCACTTATAAAAAACTTATTAAATGCTTTTATAGTATTAAAATTTATGATAATGTATTCAGTTTGGTTTTTGTACGACAACAATTAAGGTAGGTATCTATTTCTGTGAATTTGATTGATACAATCTAATATGGAATGCGGGAATGTTCGAAAAAGTTACCGAGGCCCTGGAACACAGGTAGTTTTTAGTCAGTGAAAGTCTTGACATTCATTCTCATGCAAGAAGTTTTTTGATACAACTATATTTTCAGATGATGTGACTTCGTTGCTAATGCAGCGCTTCAGTGATATTCGCCGAATAAGCGAGCGACATCACTGATGCGCAGGGTGAGGGACAGTTCCAACAGCTACCCGAAGGTAATTGCTGTTACGTTAGAAAGTCCTCTATAGAGACAATGGATACATATCCATATTATCTATCTTAAATAGTTTCCCTCGTGTATTAGAGAATGCGCACCGGAAAACGCAACATTGGAAGGCTTCTCACAAGGTAGACCGATGACCTGGAGAGAGTCACGGGAATGCGGTGGATGCGAGAGGCACAAGACCGTTCGTTGTGTCGACACTTGGGGGAGGCCTATGTCCTGCTGTGGACGTCCTTCTGCTGAAATGATGATGTTGATGATGATTAGAGTACTAACTTTTATTTCATCTTACAGTTTCTTTTTAAAGTATATTTGCTAACATACGAGTAATAATGGAGACATCAGTCTGAATCAAAATAAATATGACTTAACACCAAAAAAATGTCGTTGGAGGGATAAAATAATTAATTACGATAAGGTTTAGTTGATATGCAACATTACAACATACCTATTAATTAGTATAAAAGTAGGCTAATTCTTGACCGTGGTAGTTATCTTTATGAAGTATTACAATATGATAGTTTTCGATACGATTTAAAGAAGACTATTAAAACCGTGTTAACCTTGACCTGTAGTCAAGATTAGTCACATTCTATTGATGCATATTATCTGCAAGCATCTAATGATCTAACACGTTATTAATATTCATGCAATATTCTCTGATATAAACATAATGATTTTACCTTACATGATACCAAACCATGGGAATTAATCTTTTCTTTTTTTGATGTAACATGTTTTATACAAACTGTCTACGATAAATACAAATAGAGGACTTGGCATTAGTGTCAATGGCGAGTACATCACTCACCTTCGGTTTGTCGACGACATAATAGTCATGGCTGAGACTACGGAGGAACTCAGTACAATGCTCGGTGACCTCAGTAGAGCTTCCGAAAGAGTAGGACTTAAAATGGACATGGACAAAACTGAAGTCATGATAAACAACCATGTAGCACCCACTCCTATCAAGATCGAAGACTCTATTCTCGAAGTTGTGGACGATTACGTCTACCTCGGACAGACAGTCCAGTTGGGTAGATCCATATAAGTCAATGGGTAGATCTGATTTCGAGAAAGAGGTCGACCGTCGAATCCGACTCGGCTGACTCGGGAAGCTACGCGGTGTCTTCTCGTCCAATATACCACAGTGTCTCAAGACGAAAGTCTATGACCAGTGCGTGTTGCCAGTGATGACTCATGGCTCCGAAACCTGCTCGTTTACAACGGGCCTCATAAGAAGACTCAAAGTCACCCAAAGGGCAATGGAATGGGCTATGCTTGGAGTTTCCTTGCGTGATCACATCATAAATGAAGATATCCGCAGGAAAACGTCCGATGTAAGTACTGCTAAAAATGTAGGTGAGAGAGCATGTCTCTTGCAGAATGACATGTAGATATATATTTAACCAGAACGTTGTGATGACAGGTATACTTAAAATTTTTATTACTATCTAACCTTTATCTCTGATTTCAATCTGTGAGCTTTTGATTCGTGTTATTCCTAATACAGATAAACGTAGATCATGTTGGGGAACTCTAGCTCCAATCAATCTCTCCCAACCAAGCCGTACATCAAGCTATTCAGATAACATTATCAAATTATAATTAATTATAAACGTTTTACATAACAACATACAGGGCTGGAACACACCGGTCGGTTTCCGGTAAGGCTGCGGTTACACGTAATCAATATATAATCTATGTTAACTACGATTTATAGTTTCCCCGTGTAAACTGTTATTAGACGGCTTGTAAACTCACGCGCGGGTCTATGCACGAATCAGTTTACTTTTTTTGGATATTAATTGAACGATGATACTTATAATGATTGACAGTTTGTAATTAAAACTCACTTTCCAATACTTTTTTTGGATAGTGAATTTAAGCCATAACACATAATATACACTGAACACGAAACAAATACTTATGCATTAAGTGAAACAATCCTAGATGAACTTTCTTGGTGGTTTTTACACGTTACGTACTTCAGAACCTTCAGGATTTGGATGTACGACCTCAAAAAGTTATCACATGGTAAAAGTAATTACCTGATTTGGTTTTGGGGAAGTGCCAGATGGAAGAATAATATAATATTCCACAACTACCACACAGCGCCGTCTGGTCCCAAGCTAAGCAGATCTTGTGTTAAGGGTACTAGACAATTGATAAACATACTTATATATTTCTAAATACATACATAATATAGATAATTACACCCAGATACAGAACAAATGATCGTGCTCCTCACACAAACATTTGTCCTGGGTGGGAATCGAACCCACAACCTCCGGCATAGCAGTCAGGGTCACTAACCACTAGACCAACAGGCCTGTCAAAAGAAGAAGCACATGATGTGTTGATCTAGCGACTGAAACAAAGACGACGAAGGACATAAGAAGAAAGGGTAATTGTTTCAAATCAGCTACAGCTATTCTACAGTTCAAGAGTAGAATTCCTTGTTTGGAATTTGTATTTTCTAATAGCTACAACCTTTAGTTTTCAAGGTTTTGAAAACTAAAGTGAATAGGTTACTTCTGCGCAAGCGTGTTTTACAGGTGAGATAGTGGACAAAAGCAAGCCCGAAAATTAATTTTAAAAAAACCAAATTAATTGGTAGAAGAGTTTAATTTAGGAATCATGTCGAATAATGTAACAACTTTTGTTAAATGTGTTTTGAATTTTATTAAAATTCTTATTAGGTATTCGACTAAAAGTAATCGTCACATATTAAACTATAAAAAACAATGACAGCGACCGTTTACTTCAAGAGATTGTGTGTCTACAATGTTTATCTCGGTGCAAATAAACTATTTTTATTTATTAACATTGTCTTCTTATTTTATGCAAAACAAACGTCACAGTCACGGTTTCCGTAAACAAGGCTCCAGTTTCGTAAAAAACAAAGAATGTAAGTTATTGAAACAAGAAAGGTACAGAGCTATTTGTATCATTGAAGTCACTCGATATGGTATTTTTTTTGGGCTTGGTTCAATGACCGAACCAATTTAAAAACAGAATTTGGTTTTTGCAACGGTCACAATGGGACTGGGATACTAGATAATTGGAAAAAAATCACGATAAGAAATAATGACTTACCTAAAAATAATTAGTGTTCCTAAATCGAGATGAATTAAATTAATTAACATTCCGGTGATAGGTTTTTATCTGCGAGTCTGTGTGGGACTGTTCGAATGAATTGCCGTGGTCCTGAGACACAGAAGAAATCTGAAGGAATACGCGTAGGTTTTAGTCAGTGAAAGTCTGACCCTCTAACACCATTATATATGGAGGAATTATTTGATGAATTCAAAAACAAAAAAAAAATCCCAAAAATTTAAACTTCGAATTCTAAGTGTTCTTTTTTTAAAACCCAAGGGAATTCTGATTCAATCTATTTTAAAAATAGAAGCTTTTCAAAATTAGAGCACCTAGTATCTTGCGCATCTTAGATTCGAGATCACGTCCCTATTATTGTTGCATATAATATATACGTAAAGCTTCGAAGCTTTCAATTCGAGCGCGTATGAAGCATCAGTGACCTATTAGATAATTAGAACACCTCTTTTTTTGAGGTGGTCAATCTTTAAACAAATTTTCCTGCTCTGAGAGGAACTGGAGAGAGTGTTACACTTTTACTGACTAAAACTTACGTGTTTCTTCAGTTGCCCTTAGCGTTCTATGGCCACGATTGCTCTTTCAAACAATCCGGCAGCTCATTAGCACATCCTTAAGGTGCGTTCGAATAAACTAGATTGGGATCGTCCAATAAGAAATGCGTTGCTACACACACTACGTGGTAGGTCATAGGCCACTACAGGGCAAAAATAGTGAAAGGTAACATCACTAATTCCGTGTTCAAATAGATTCATGTTACGACATAACCATCGCGTAAACGGACCACACAGCCAAAGAATTTCTAGCAATTATTTTCCGTTATAAAGTAGTGTTTTTATTATGATACGCGTAAGATACCGTGACAAACTGTCCTATCATTTTTTGAATACATCGTTTGGTTTGACTTTAGGCATGTAATTGAAGCATTATCATGAAAGCATACCAGAAGAATTAGCAGCATTTCGCTGGTAATTCTTTGTAATCATAGATACTTTATTTTTTTAACTAGTCATAACTGTCCCACTGCTGGGCAAAGGGTTCCCCCAAGTCCTTCGAAACATTCTTCTCCTGCGACGTCTCTAACCAATCCTCGCGATGCGCGTCCAAGTCATCCCGCTACCTCTTTCTAGGCCGGCTGCGACGGCGCTCCTTCACTAGGAACCCACTGTGTGGCGACGCTTGCCCAGCGGTCCCTGTGCAAGCAGCTGACATGACCCGCCTAATCCCATTTGAGCCTGGCAGCCGTTTTTCCCACGTCTATTATACCCGTTACGGAGCACAGCGTGCCGCTCTGTATTCAGTGTGTTCTGATTATTTTGTTTTCTAAAATAATTTAGCCATGGGGAATTATTGATGGCATGGTTGGTATGATTCACTGCTGCGTTGTGTGTTGCACATTCGATTCCTGCACAGAACAAACATTTATGTGGCCTACCGTTCGGGTTTCGGTAATTTATGAGTTATATGGTTTACAGAATGGTCCAGGTTTAAGGGTCTTGTGTATGTCAGTTTACATATTTACGTATTATAATTATTATTCCTGCGACTGTAACCGGGCCAGGTCATCTATCGGAATATCTTGCCGAGCCTGCTTATTTAGGTACGAATTCGGTAATTCAGCAAGAATATCAGTTAGCCCAGAATTCGGTTACGACTATGTGACTTTGGCGTCATCAGTCACGTCCATTGCCAAGGACTAAACCCTGAAATGAGTACAACAGGACACGCAAGCCACAATATAACGTTACCCAAAGCCTGTGGTGTGTAATGCATATGAGGTAAAATATCACAGAATATCAAAACCATCATCACGATGCTTATCATTTGCACAGTTGTAAACTTTAAACAGACTGTTTTACAACACCTTAAACGCATTTGTCTTCATTAAAACCATCAAGATGTTGGTATCGTAAGTGGTTGTAAAATTTTTACAACAGGCCTAATCAATTCATACGAGTAATTCGAGTTACTCACTATGACAGCTGCTATGTCAGTGTGAAAGTGCATTAACTTAAGAGAACGCCTGTTTTTTTTTTTATCGAGACCTACTAATATTTATTGTTCATTCTTAAGGCCAAATAAAAGTATAAAGTGATCTGTCGTGTAATGATGGAAATGAAAACGCCTAATTTTTTTTTAATGGATTCCCGTGTTCTATACTCTTGTCTGAATGTGTATGCTATTTTGTGTTGAAATCAGAGATATTTGAGTTCTCAGATCCGAGTCAATGTTATGCGAATCGCCTAGAAGACACCATGGAGCTTACGGTGGAGGTCTGCCCTGTTTAGGTGGAGTACCGCCATGTCCTCGTGGAAGCAATGCAAGCGGAAGAGGTAACGTGAAAGGAATGCGTCAAGAGGAGACACCCTCTTGCTACAGTTTCTACAAGAGACCGTAGGCACAGTCCGTGAACGGTGAGCACTGGGTAGCTTTACTTCTTAAAAAGGCATACACACCCACGTTCCACGTTCGAGATGTATTAGAAAGATTGAAGTGGCCTATTAGGGCCGATACCAGCCAAGGCTATGGGACAGTATCACTTAAATCAAAATTTTTAATTAAACAAAAGGTTTTCGAATCGTCTCCGTCATGATGCTTAAATAGAATAAACTTTATTCTGTATTGTCGGTATCAATCCTTATAAGTTACCCAAAATAGTGACAAGACATTTTTTTTGCTTCATAATTCCAGTCTTCATAATTTTGCACAGAGTTGAGCTATTCGATAATTATGATTGTATTATATGCTTGTAAATAATTTACCAACCCGCACTGTGCCCACGTGGCGAATTACGACCCATTTTATCTCCTAGAGAGGAGACCCAGGCCTCCTCTCAAAGGGAGTGCCAGTAATGGATACATTAAAAGGCTATTTATTTATGTTATGCTATGCAAGAATCACAAATTAACCTTAAGATGTTTGCATCAACGAATACACAGTGCTTTAGACATCCAATAAATTCTTGAAGACATTGATTGGCTAATGAACGACAATTTGGTTCGTCAATCGAGATTTGTGTTGACAGGTTAATTTATTATTTTATTTGCATCTATAATGTTTGCCCACTATCACTTGAAGGTAAGCGATGATGTGGCCGACGATGGAGCACACTTGCCTAGAAGTAACCTATTCACTCTTGACTTAAAAACCCTTAGGTTGTAGCTATCAGGAAACCCAGACTCCATCAGGGAATAGCTGTGCGCACAAAGAATGTATTCCCAAAACAATTTGTAGGATTTCATTACTAGGATGTGCATCATGTATCAGTGGTCTGACGATGGAATGGACTTTGGGGAATTAAATTGTGCAATTCCAACGCACGCTCCCCAAAATGTAAACTATAGAAAACCGACGGGCCAGCATCGCAGCGTCGATGTTAAAAATTTTGAAGTTTTGACAATGGTCTTATACATCGACTCTTCACGTAATCAGAGGGCTGGGCATTTTTTGGGCCAACGAATCAGTATTGCTATTTAACGTGGCATTGCTGGCATCGCTCTGGTCACTTTTGCTATTGACAATGACGTGGAAGAACTAGTTACGTTAGTTGAGTTACATATTTGTAGTTTTTCAAGCGATGAGGTATTTAGAAAGATCAATTAATCGATATAATTGGTCGCTGTCTTTTAGTTTACTCTATATCGGCAGTCAGCTGTCAGTGAAATAATTTTGTATCCACTCGACGAATTAAGACATGATCTTGATAATTTACAGAGCAATCCCTTCTCATAAAGTCGGAAACCTGTCGAGCACTAAGATAATGGTGGACTGACCGGTTTATTGAAGTAAAAGGAACTCTGGAATACATCAAGAGATTGTCATTATTCTTCAGATTCACTTTAGTCTGGAATCAGCAAGACATCTGTACATCTCTTAAATAAAAATTACAAAATGATAGTATTGGGGTTATATTAATGAAGTAATTTTTATTACTGGTAATATTATTACTTTATTAAGAAATGGCTTAGCCAGTCATGCATACAACCGTAAAAGATTCATTAGATGCAGTTATTATGACAATCCTAAAATTGTTGGTGCCTAATCCATCTATATCTTTTGTGAAATAAATGATTAAATTTTAATGTTTTCAGTACTTAAGGTACAAATTGAATACGTAGGTATAAAATTATTGCAAACCACTTGGTTCATCTGGAATCGTAAACATTCCGGAAAATCGCAGTTGAAATTGTTTGTTTAAATTAAATTGTTGTGAAAGATGTCTTTAAGTTTGTAGTGATTTTCTCAAAATGGCAATTTAAGAGCCATTAAAATAGTGTTTCAGATTTACAACCCAACCTAACGTTTTAACAGCATTTGATGTTTCTAAAACAATAAACCCTTGCAACACATTTACGGGCAAAAAAGCCATAAAACATTGCAAAATTCAGCTTTCGTCACTGAAATTTTAATAAAACTGTACGGCTACTGAGTTCGATAGCGAAAGAGATGTGCATGAAAAATTTTATGAACACACAAATCGATGATTATTTCAAAAACAATGTGTATAATATACAAATGATGTAAACCTGTGTCTATAAAAAGGCATTTAGCGGCAATATTTTGTCGTACATACACTGTGTTTATCCGTGGTAGCTATCGGTTATATTATCAGACGAGGCTCGGACGCGCGCGCGTGCAAGCCGGCAGACCAACAGTTGATGTTCGCGCGTCGAAAGGAAGACACATCCGCTAGTCGACTAGCGCCCCTGTGTAACTTGTGATCGAAAACATCGCGTGGTGATAACTATACTAACTCTTTCGTGAAAGCCGGTGAATTTTATTACAAGGGTGCGTGTGAATTGTTATTTTTTCATACAATATTATAGTGAACCTATCTTGTACGGTAGAGTCCTTGAAGTATGTATACTTAGTTTTAAAGCATGCCTTTTTTAAGCCAATGCACGAACATCTGCAGCACATTACCATTTTTAGCACGCGCTGCGTTGACGGGGTTTGTTCATAAGGACGAAAATGATAAATGTGTTAATATTTTTAGCTATAGAAGAAATAATTTATATGTGTGTGAATATGTTTATAGTTAGCTAAAGCTTTGTTTTAGTCTACATGTTCATGCATATGGCACATTAGGGTCAGCTGAAATCTCACCAAGGGATCCAATATTTCAGCACTTTTGCATACGTTAAAACAAAAATTTCAACTGAAGTGTCCAGTTTTTTTTCTAAAATATACTTAAAAATTACATAACTGATATTACGAGAAGGTAAAATAAGCTTTCTCTGTTAAGTATAAAGAAGACATAAAAAAGAATGCAAAATCGTGGCCCGTGACGAATATTTTATGCCGGACATCACAATACTGTAATACCTCTATCTACATACGTGGTTATGCTATTAGCGTAAACTGGACAGTGTAATTTACGTACCTACCTACAGATTATAATAGAATTTAAATGAAGAAAAATCATAGAATTCATACCTAAGTTTGAGAAACATTTTTTTAATGGAAATATTTTTATAGGGAATTAACATAATATTTGTACATAAATGACTTAAATATTAACTGAATTCACAACCTAATTATATACATAAGTATATCCAAAAACAAATCCACTTATAGGCGATGAAGTATTCCTCCAGATTGCTGTCATTTGGGCACGCCGAAAACTTGCCCAGCAGATAAGTACACGTGTAATATTTTTATGTACATTACCTACCAAAGTTGCTCATTGTCCTATTCCATAATATTTCTGGTACTTTTCAAGGATGGTAACAATTGACCTTCATTACAATCGCATATGGTACAGTAAGCTAGGTCTAGTCTAGTCTTGAAATCAAGGCATTTCCATATTTGCTTGAGGGATGGTGCTTATATAGGGTTGTAAGAGGGAGAGAGTTAATCGGCTATTTTTTTCTAAAACCACAAAATCTACATAATCTACTTTATTATCTCACGTTTTTGCATATATTAAAATTTAATGCAACAAGTTCTTGCCTAATTCTGAAAAATGCGAAAGATAAAAATATAATTAAAAACCCATTTTGCATATTTCGTTATGTTTTATTGGTGAGCTTTCGGATGATCATAGACTAGAAAAGGTCATGACCTCGCCAAGCGTTGCCATCTGCTTTTCTGACAGATCACGAAGACATTAAAATTGAAGTCACTACTCGCCTATAATGACTGCGATATTATAGAGATGTCGGTTTCATGAGCGTTTAGGAATTAGGAACACGATTTTTTTGATTGATATGAAGCCTTTACGTTGAGGCTCTATTATGCGATCTACATAGGAAGGTCCTATTGAAAAAATATATGAAACAAAAGACAAAGATTTTTCACTCAAAAAAACTCAACAACTACAATTTTTCATATGGTTATTAGCTTAGTCTGACATTTAAAAGTAGGTAACACCATTTTCTTCTGCCTTTTTGTGCCAAGTACAAAAAACGCACTTACGTACTTTTTCATGAGCTATGTACAATCACCTTTTAAGACAGGTACAATTTGTTGCGCGAAATTCAGCAAAAAATATCGTGTTCATTGGATTATATTGACAACATAACATCAAAAGTTCGTAGTTTTTTTATTCAAAGGATTAAAATTAAATGTAAATTAATTCTTTGTTATTATTAGCAACAGATAACTCTAGTTTTATAAACATATTTCATTATAATTTAATTAGGTAGTTATGCGAAGGAATAATTTGAATTGAATTGCAATTAGTATCACACAATGCCTTTATGAAAGCAGTATACGGCTGCCGAGACATAGGTGAAAATCTGTAATAATAAAAGTACCTATCAGCATGTAGGTAAAACTGTTATACTTTCAGATAAAAGCCAAAAGCGGCTTTTTGTGCTACAGTGAAGGCGCGAGATTTTTTTTTATCATTATTTTCACACTTACTGAAGGAAACGATTTTTCAAACTAATATGTACCCGTATATATTTATGAAACACTACATAAAATATTATTCCTAGTATGGGGAAATTCCCACACTTAATAACTTCTGGATTGTGGGTGCGTTCACATACGTAAAAACACACATACGCAAGACAACCAGCCCCGGAATAACTATCTGTAAGCCATACAAACTTTTGCAACGTGCGGGGATCGAGCCCGCTACACGCGGTGCAGTAGCCAATCATCCAGTCGCTGCGCCAACTATGCTGTCAAACACACAACTCAACATCAATTAACCCTTTGTTAGTCCCACTGCTGGGAAAAGGCTGCCCTCTCTCGTTTTTCATACACCTGTCATCAGGCCGTCAGCTGTTGTGGGTCAATCTTTCCGATAAGTGTCAAGTTCGTCTCCCCACCTTCATCTTGGTCTGGCGTGATATCACCTAGGATGTATAAACATAGAATATTAACATAGTAATTGCTTTTTTGATTAGCATTATTAGCTCTATTGAAGAAGTAATCTTAAAGTCGGTTTAGACAGGAAAAACCTCTATTGTAGAATACCCACTGTACTAAACAGTTTTATGATTCTTCTAAGAGACTATGTTATGACGAATTCAATTAACAAATATGTTGTCTTATTTATCATCATTCCACTCATAATAATCACTCATTACTTTTAGTCAACTCATACTAATAAGACGACTAATCAATTATATCACCACAGTATTTTTATTTAACGTTTCATTCGAAGAATTAACAAGAAACATTTTACTCATGATATGATCTTTAATGAATCCAGTCAAATGATTCAATGTCATATTAACGCTTACTTTTATTTAATTTAAATGATTTGACACGTAATGCTTCAAATTAAAGTCCATTCGATTTAATTATTTTTTGGGAAGATGTCAGTAAAGTAACTTTATCTAGTTACGTACATTTCAACATTTAATAAAAAACTTTTTACAAAAAAAAATATAACCGACTTACTAAAAAAACACTAAAACCATCAAAATAATTTTAATTTCGGAAGTCGGTGTTTCTATAATAGTTTTGCGTCTTCGTTATTTAACACCGACTTCCGAAATTAAAATTATTTTGATGGTTTTAGTGTTTTTTTAGTAAGTCGGTTATATTTTTTTTGTAAAAAGTTTTTTATTTCACACTTTTTAGTTGCCAATTGACAATTCCAATTAACTCAAACCTTGCTAGGTAGGATACATTGTTTTATTATGAAGTTCCCGTGTCTACCTTCCGGCTCCATCATCATCATCAGATCAGTTCGATAGTACCTTATAGCCAAAGTGCATCATTCTCATGACAATTCTAATGAGCCCAAACACGGCTAGGATACATTGATTAATTACGGAGTTCCGGTGCCTATCTTCCGGCTCCATCATCATCATCAGGTCATATCGATGATACCATTTTCAACATACCTGTTCAGAACTATTCATTTATTTGTAACTATGTTCATTGGGAGATCTGTGTGAGTATGAACTTCCGTTGGCCATTTCTGGTCTTCTTCACAGGTTCCACTTCATCAAATGTCATGTTTTGACTATAAATGCTTAAGTTTTTGATGAAAATACCAAAAGAACTATATGTTTGCGAATAATATTTGTGGAGTTCCCTCGATTTCGCCAAGATTCCATCATCAGGTCTCGACTTGGTGACTATGGGACCATTTGGGAAGTATACCCTTTCCAACAAAAAAAGAATTTTTCAAATCGGCTGGCAAGTGACGAAGTTATGCGCGAACATACACAAAAAAAAAAAAAAAAAATACAAACATCCGAATTGAGAACCTCCTCCTTTTTTAGAAGTCGGTTAAAAACGAAAACGACAACTATAGATAGATACAAAGGTGCTGCTTATTGTAAAAGTAATTTCTTACAGTAGACCTTTTTTTTATGGTGGGAAAAAATCATCCAATGACATCCCCCGCTCTTGGGCGGAGCGGGAGATAGTGTCAGACTCTTACTGACTAAAAGACCCACCCCGTTCCTTCTAGCCTTCATACCGGGGCTCGAGCGCCCTTTCGGATAACCCTGGCCCCAGTAGGCTTCGACCCGGCTGGGTCCCTGCTGTTGCTGACAACTCCTTGAGTTCCCTGCTGTTGCGGGAACAGTGCGCGCCGTCGACGACTTGGGCTTGGTCCGGACAGTTACCGGACGGCCGAACAGCGAGCTAACGGTCGGACAGCGAGCTATCTTACAGTTGACCTGTGACGGAAGTTTGGATGAGAGATGTCGATACAGTTTGGAGACATCTCTCCCAAGTCCCATGTCATAGTAATTATCGGCACGGATCTTGAGCGCTGGCTTCAAGTTACGCAGAAGTCAAATATTCGGTCTCTTTAGTGGTGCGACGTGCGACGCGGGGGCGGCGAATGTCAGTGATTGGCTCGCCGCGCCATCGTGTCATAAACGTCACTCGTGATTCGTTTTACGCTTTTTTCCATTTTATCCTGTCAGTAGTAACGCTATTACTGACTCCTTTGTTTTCATCACACACTCACTCAAAATTCATCTCGTAGTTGTCTGTTATGGCAAGGCAAAATTCTATAAAATTCTAAATTGAATTGATTCAATTGAATTGATTGTCTAATGCATCGGATTCCCACAACCTTTACTAGGTCATCGGTCCACCTTCCAACGCTGCGTCTTCCGGTACAAGGATCAGGATCGTTCATTTTGGCGACACTTGGGGGAGGCCAACAGTGGACGTCTATCGGCTGAAATGATGATGATGATGTCTAATGATGACATTGTCATATCATGCCATAGAGCAGTGATGGCCCAGTAGTAACGGCTCCGACTTGCGAGTTGTAGGTCTTCGAACCCAACCAGGCGTATTAATTTGTGTAAAGGGGATTGCCCAACCATGGTGTTCCAGGCCAAAGACGAACATCAAATATTACTATCAATGATAAAACTATTGTTTTTTCCATAAAGTTACTTTTTATTTGCTACTTATTGTTTATTATAGTGGCGCTCATTTGGAACTAAGGGAATACATATTATTTTATGGCAAAATTAATGAAAACAAAGTATTTTTTCTCTAGTCAATTGTCCGCTCAAGGCTTCAAATGAGCCATCCCCTTTATTTTATCACCACTGCTCTCGAAACGGTGAAAGAAATCGTCGCGAGGAGACCGGCACGTCTTAGAACCAAAAAATCAAAGACGTGACATCCACCAATCCATACTGGGCCTTTGCCGTGGATAACGGCCCATTCCCTCTTCTAGAGAGGAAGGCTGAGCCCCAGTAGTGCACAGATTATAAGGCTCATTATGCTTTATCCTTTCTGATAACGTAATTAGAGACACAATAGAAAGACAATAGGTAATGAGCGAGATGAGAGCAAGATAAAAATGAGCGAGATGAGAGCGAACATCGGCGTTCGCTTGGGGTTAAATGAATTAATTTACATAAAGTCATTCAGTATTGACTGTGTGAGTAGACTATAACAAAAATCTGCTTAATAATCGAGGAACCTACTGTTTAAGTCAGATGGCATCTAGATAATTATGAACGACTGCTGTAATCAAGTACAGTTAAGGTGTGTTTACGTCTTGCTTATCAACTTCGTGTGTTGCTGGCTTCCTCATTTCATTTTCACGTTTTAATTCCGTGCTATGCCTTTTCTTCTATTTTTTTTACCTTCAGTACATTTACAAGCTATTTCTTTAAAACTTATTGTTTGTATTTTGTTCAATGATTGATTATATTGTGAGTATGTTTATATTGATTATTGTATTGCAGTCTAAATAAAAATAGAGTAATTTTTCTTTTCTAGATTTGGTTAGTTTTCGCTAAGTTGAATCCAAAAGGGCTTTGATTCTTCATTGCACATGTATAATTAGCCTTTTTAAGTTTCCACTGCTGGAACTCAGGCTTTCTCTCCAGGAGAGCGAATGAGTCGTAATCCACCACGCATTATTGTTTGGGTATGACCTACATTTCGTAAACTTTTAGACATAAAAAGAAGCGAATTACACCTGAGTTGAAAAAAAAAAACATATCCAAAGTGATTACAATAATGTAATATGAATGCATTTTTGATAATTGTGTACTTCCATAATTAAATAATGCCTGAGGCATTAACTCCGCCTTTGTGATTGGTGTTGCAACTTTGTGTACATGAAAATTAAATAAATAATAAAACAACAAAACAAAACAGTTTCTAAGCTTCATTAACTGAGAAGTAAACTATTAGTACTTAAAACCTAAGATCATCTAAAAATTATGATTCAAGTATATCAACCAATCAAAACCAGACAGAGGTAATAAAATATCATAATTCATACATCATTAGGTAATTACTGAGATTGATACTAAAATTATCGTGCAGCCGTTAACGTACTGATAATTGCTGATTAAATTGATTTTAAACGTCCATTTGTTTAAAAACGGAATGCGTTTTTTACTCTCTTTGCGTTAATGGGCTTAGGAACAATAATGCGGATTGGCCTCATAATGCTATGGTTTATTAACTGTTCAAGCATCGTTGATCTTTCAACATCCTTTCCTTATTAAACTCCAGTGGCGTGATTAATTTATAGCTAAGGAGCTGCGCAAACGGAGACACTTTTTGTTCCAGTTACCGACATCGAACACTTTTTGATCGTCATGAGTATGTGTTAAGTGGAATCAACTCGGGGTCGAAGCCTACCGGAGCCAAGGGTCTGCTTTTGAAAGGCAGACTCGGACCCGGTACGAAAGGAAAAGGAGTGAGTTTTTAGCCAATAAAAGTCTGACACTATCTCCATATCCACTTAAGAGCAGGGGATGTCATTGGGTGATTTGCCTCCTAAAAAAAAGTGGAATCAACTGGACACAAAAAGTTTTTCCTTATGCGCAAGGAGTGTATGATTTCATACTGGTTCTATAGAAATCAAATATTCATCGGTATCTGACACAAGACATAAAAGTGTCCACGTTTGCGCCCTGCCTTATACTTACCATACGTAATGCCTACAAAGATACTCACTGCAGTTATACTTCTCTACAAATTAGTAGGATTAGTGTTTTGGTCAAGATTATGGCATAAGAGTCTATTTCGCAGACTTGCAACTGAAAATTAATATGACATGATTATGTATGCTACTTATGACGACCATATTTTTACGGTCTTCAGACAGTTATCGAATACTACCCTAAGAGAAATTATACAATTATATTGATTGACAATATCATAGTGACTTTTCACTTACCTACTCTCTTTTGAAGCCAGTGCTGACTCCAAGACACGACTTACGCACTGCTTGACGGCACGGTTAGCTTAGTGGTTGAGCGATGGCTACTGCGCTGCGTGGCACGGGTTCGATTCCTGCACGGAACAAATATTTCTATTGTCTATAGATTGATTGGTGTTTGGGTCTGAGTGTCTTATGTATGTGACTTTACATATTTGTGAACACACCCACGATACAGGAGTAATTCCTAGTGTGGGTTAACGTGTACTATTTCTATTTCTTTTTGAATTTACAAAACGTAAAACTACATCAAAATATGACGCCAATGACTAATTTAAACAAAAATCTTAAGAATTAAGAATGGTAAGAGAATTACCAACTTTCAAAATAGTATTTGTAATACCGAAAACCACAGTCGAAAACCTTAAAATAATGTTTTTTAGATGCTTTTGGTCCGCCAAAATCATTAGCTCACATACATTATTTGAATTTATGTGTGTTAACATTCAGTTATGAATGGTAACATTCAATGGCGGAGAAGGACGATGAGATAAATTGAGCGTGACAGACATTTTTCGTGTGTAAGGTAATTAGAAGTAGCAGTTAGTAAAATATTATTAATGAGGTACCCACTGGTTGTAAAGACGGGCCTGAGGTCGACGACGCGTAGCGCCGCCGGACGGTCGTGATATCATCAAAATTGCTGTTTGATATACAAAAATTTGTTTTTTTTTTGTGTTTGGGGTTGGGTGCTACAAAATGATGATATAAAGGAAAGGCTTTCAGTGTTTTCTATATTTTATTGAATTCTTTTGTACTCCTAAGACAAAAATCTATACTTATAATAAATCTGTAGAAGTTTTTAGTTGTGCGCACATCACGTAAAATGTACGAAATCGACGTAGATAAGTTTTACATATTAAAATTGTGTGTAATTTACTTTACTATTTAGGCTTTGTTTCATCGCAATCCGTTGACTATCGGGGTTATCATGACGTTCAAAGTAAGATTGTTTTAATCTTGTTTCAGTGTGAGTAAGAGATGGCGCTGGACAACCTGTATAGCTCGGTCTCTTACCCACACTAAAACAATTTTACTTTAAACGTCATGGTCTTGGTCTATATCGAAATATATACTAGATTCAATGACTGTATGGCGGTACGAAGTTCACCGAGTCAGCTAGTTTCAAATAAAAATGACACGGAATTAGGACTGCATTGCTTTAGCGTTTACAATAGCTACATTCTGGCTGTTATTTGACTATCATCATCATCATCATCATCATCATCATTTCAGCCGAAAGACGTCCACTGTTGGACATAGGCCTCTCCCAAGTGTCGCCACAATGAACGGTCCTGTGCGTCTCGCATCCATCGGATTGCCGCAAGACTAACCAGGCGTTGACGATGCCAAATTGTAAATGTAGGGTTTTGATATTTATTTACTTTACTTTATTCTTTTAACTACTGAAGACAACAATCGTCTAGAATAGATCATTAATTTCTGCGCTGATAGTATGTGAAAATAGTACATTGCCATTATGAATCACGTCCAAATCACACATATTGTTACGTTAGATGCAAAATCGAGACTAATATTTATGACTCTAGGTTAGTAGGTACATATAAATGTTAACACAGACATTCATCATCTCAAGTCCAAATGATTAAAGTCATTACGTACGTTTATTCCGTTTGTATTGTTCTTATTTTCTCATCTGTGTTTGTTTGCGGTCACAAGTCACTACCGGGTAACGTTTTAGTACATTCGTGACTTAGATCATCAACGAAGTAATAAACATGATATAATTTAAAAGCATCACATTTATAATTATATTATTGTATGATTCAAAACGGATTTAGATGATTATCTAGATGTATTTTGACACGATTGCCTGTGAATCTTAGGGTCAGCGCAGACAGAGAGCAGCGCAGCGGAGAGGATTTTATTAAAGCACCCGAAAATCAACTTCAAAGATATCGAAATAAAGTGCATATTTGCTTAAATCTGACAAAAAATGCTCGCGCAGCCTCGAGGATACGCGGGAAGCATATCTTCGACATACGTCATCCGTCAGAAAATGCCCGTGACCGCGCTAGAATTATTCCTCTCTGTCTGCACTGACCCTTACTTGTCTTTAATTTAGGCGCTTCAAAGAGATGTCAGTAAAACCGTAGGCGCCAAGCTGAGCCGATGCCCGCTAGGGACCATGGGGAATTATGAAAGAGAAGCCCATGTCTCAGTCCTATAACGCAAAGGGTAATTGAAAGACACAATTATGGGTTTAACTAGTAAAAGTTTGATACGCCGTTCCGTTTCACTCAAGAGCAAGAAAAGTAATTGGATGATTGATTTGTTTTAACAAAGTTTGTTTTGTATATATAACTCTGTGCGTTTTTGCGTTTGGCTTTAATTAACTTTCAACAGCTATGAGCATCATTTGGCTTACGTTTAATGTGAGCCGTGTTTTTTTTTCATTACTAATTTATTTTTACACTCGTAGGTTAGCCACATAAGCAAGTATTAGGGTACCTAAAACAGTTCTCTTTTGAAAATATATTCCATCGAAATATTTAAAATTGCTTTGATTTATTTTTTATTTGAATTGATGTAATTTCTAATGTAATCTTGATTTTTTTCTTATGCTTTAATTTGTATATAATAACTATCTCATATCTGTGAATGATGTGCATGCCTGTTTTTTATTTGTTTATTTTACGTTTAAAATTCTACATTAAATAGCCCATACCATCTTTTGGCCATTTAATGTAGAATTGTATCATAAAGGATTGTGGTGATTGGTGTACCTACCTTATTAATAATAATAAATGTAGATAATAATGCTACGTAACTCTTAACGTAACAAAGTTATTCTACATTTATCAAATAAAATACATATATTAAATGAATAAACTATTTATTTATAAAAATAAATGGTTTATTCATTTATTTTTATTATAAATATTAGGTAAAATGATTAACTATTAAATAGTATATTATATTAAATAGTAACTATTTTTTAAATCAAATTAATTTAATAGATCTGCTACGGAACTCTTCACAATTTAAACACGGAGCGCGTTATTGAGCAGTCATTGTAGTTCGTAATATTTGCATCGCTCTAGTTCGCTGTTTAATTCATCATTCCATACAAAAAAACACTGACATTTACTTACCACACTCAACACTGAAAAGTAAAATCTAACTAGTATTGCTCGAGTGTGGACACAGAAATGTTCTTAATTTGGTAAATAACAAGCTAAGCGCTCGATGGGTTTTCCCATCGGCTTAAGTGATTAATTTTTCTGTGTATTACGAGTTTTTATTTAGCGGATATTTTTAAGGCGGAAAATTATCCAATGACTTCAGTGAAAGAACGTGCCAGACTTTATTGAATAAAACTTCTTACGTTCTGGGACCGCGAGTTTCCTTTTCTGGAACTTCCTTCGATCCCAGCTGACAGAGGCCCTTACAGTTTTGCTGACATCTCTTTGCGGGGCGCGTGGAGCGCTACGCGCCGATGACGACCCGGGCTCGGTCCGAACGGGCGAGCTACCCATCACTACAGATCACCGCCAACGATCACCCCCTCGAGGACACAGCGGTGCTCCACCCAAGTGGGGCACACCTCCACCGTATGCTACACTATGTCCTTTGGGTAGTCCATTAATGGTGACACCCGGGCGTTTCTTTTGCCTAAATCCGGAAGTTCCCAACGTAGTATGTCCGGTCTCAATCTTATTTAGAGGATGAATGATTAAAATGCTTCCTTAACGCTTACCTTCATTACTGGTATAAAAAATTCTGTTACCAAATCAATTTGAGATGTTCACTAAGTAGAAAACCGCAGCCGAATAAATCGGTACCAAGGTTAAGCAACGCCGAGGTCCATCTTAACATACCAAGAATTCCTTCGTGCCTCGATGCGCACGTTAAGACGGTGGGCTCGACTGTCATTTGTGGATCTTGACAGAAATGTAGGCGTGGGCTTTCGAACAGCGAGCAATCGGTATCTTGCCGTCCGGGCTCCCGGTAACTGTCCGGACTGAGCCCGAGTCGTCGACGGCGCATAGTGTTCCACGCGCGCATCAAGGAGATGTTAGCAAAACCGTAGAGGCCCAGCAGGGTCGAAGCCTACTGGGGCCATGGGTTGTGCGAAAGAAAACCCTGAGGCCCTAAACGGAGGCAAAGAAGGAACACAGGAGTGATTTTTAGTCAGTATAAGTCTAATACGGTCTCTCGCTTCACATAAGAACGGGAGAAATCATTGGATGATTTCCCTCCTAAAAAAACATAATTGGGTAAAGGCTCGGTAGATTCTTTCGGTTCTTTACTTTTATAAAAACGTTCCACCACTTTAGAAAACATATCATCTACATTAGAAGTGTGTTCATAAACATGTTAACTTACATGCTCAAAATACCTAGATCCGGAACACGTAAGTATTTGTAGGCCAAACAAATATCAGTTCCGTACGGGAGTGGCAACCGCAACACGCAGCGTAGCAGCCAAACGCTGAACCACCTATGTGTCATCTAGATAGCTAGAGTAGGCTTAGTAAATATTTCTACTAGTATATGTATCTATCCAGGAATATTAAGTGTTATTTCACCTACTCTGACCAATTCTTAGAAATATAACGTATATTCGTCGATTGCTGTCTGGTAAACGTCAGGTAATGACTGTTAGAGTGAGTCTAAGCAAGTCGCTGATAAGCTTTTACAACTGCTACGGTTAAGTTAGTACCTACTTGTTGTATTCGTTTTTCCAAATCCTTTGAAAACACTTGTGTAGCGGGTCGATATAATATATTTTTAGTAGTATAAAATAAAGTCGCCTTCCGCGATTATCTGTTTTAATGCTGTTTTTAGAAAACCAGAAGCCAGGGTATCGCTAGTTTATTATTAAAAAACGTAAGTTTAGCACATAAATCTCAATATGCTATTGGAGTGGAGTGCAGTGCACAGGTTCAAATAAGATCCATTTCTTACTGTCGATGTGCAACCAAACTCATTTCATATTCGTAATGTGCACGTTACCGCTCAACACTCCATGTACAGAACATAAATAGAAAGCTAATTATTTATATAATCTATTAAAAGTCAGCTTTACATACCTTTATACGTTTTTGGTTCACGTCATAAATATTCAATGAAAAATACTGGAGCATGAGAAATCTTTGTATTTTTTTTACACTTTGACACATTCAAATATTTTGCTCATTCGAACTAGAGTCTGTCTAAAAAGTCAAACGACTTGGGTAATTGTTAGGATTTAATTAAATCTGATGTAGTCAACACTGGTTCAATAATCAAGGTTGATTAAGAGATATTGATCATTATTTACTAACAGAAGAACCTTATAAAAAGGATCGAATATAAGTATTTTTTAAATAATTAAGTATTATACGAAATTCCCAAGTCGGTTGACTTTTTAGACAGACTATATCTACTTCACTTAAAAATCTAAACAGTCGTTTTTGTATTGGATAAAGTTGTAAATATTTATTTGTTTTAGGTTTCAAATAAGCGCTGATTAAATAATTCACCGATGTAAATATTAAATGTGTTCGACGTCGGGCTGTTTTAAATTTTAAGTAAATTATAATAATTTCGACTAACCTAAGGCTCATAATTTAGAATTTCCCTAAACTCGATCGATGAAAATGGATATTCAAATGATACTTTTTTATTTCATTATTGATAAGCTCGCGTTTGACCACCATCTCACCTGATGGTAAGCAATGATGTGGTCGACAATGGAGCACGCGTGCCTAGAAGTAACCTATTCACTCTTGACTTTAAAGAGACTCCTAAATTGAAGCTATCAGGAAACAATACTCCAGCAGGAAATTCTGCTCCTTGACTGTGTGCGCAATAAATTGTAATGTGTTCCCAAAATGCTTTCAAGTACGTATGGAACGACAAAAAGCTATGACTGGAGTTTTGTTTTTTTTTTTTAAGTTTTGAGGTGGAGTTGAATTCAACCGTTATTACGAGTACTATGATGTTGGAAAATGACAAACAAAATATTTGCTATTGTATTTTTCTTGTGTTTGTATGTTTTGTTTTATCATTTAATGTTCTTATAAATAAAGCAAATGAAGTGTCTAATTGATTTAATTGCCTGTGTTCATTGTTTTGTTTCTCAGACAATTGAGAACTGGACATTGTCTCATGAGTTGATTTTGTCGTGACAGAAATACTTTTCTTTTCATGATTATTGTGACATTCATGCTCACTGATTGTTTTTTGAAGAAGCAAGGTTATCGATATAGCCTGATGAATCGTCAACTTAAATAACAGATCGTCAATGAGGCTGAAAGGTTCTGGAGTGGTGACCACGTACCGGAAGACGCAGCGGAAGGCCTGTCACAAGTTGGACCGACGATATGGCCAGGGTCCGATATATGCAAGACAAACAAGATCGGTTATTGTGGTGATACCTGGGTCATAGGCCGCAGGCCTAGGCCTATATCTAGCGGCTGATGATGATCCGATTTAGGTTTTTTTTATGAGACTGTAATATTGACTTACTTTGAATACTTCCTTCGGTGCTAAGTCAAGTAACCGTTTATGGGAGCCTATTTATGGAGTCAGCTTATTCCGGAAGTTAGAGATGCAGGTCCCCGATGCAGCTTGGGCGAGCCTTAAGTGCCAACAATTCAAACTCTATAATTGATGCTATGCCTGGATTTAAGAGTGGTCGCCAATGGGCCAACACCTTGCGTTTTTCATATATCGTAATAAAATTACGGAATAGATACAAGAGCACTAACACAGATATTAAAGCTTAATAACCTTCTTTCTTCTGTTAAGATCTAGATTTGATCTATCCAATTTATTTCAAAATAAACATATAATAGCAATATTATACACTTTTCTTTTATTCAACTTGGCTAACATAGGAAATGAAATGAAACAATTTAGATTTTTGAGTAATTTATGCATTATTTAAATTAAATGGGTTTTCAATTTGGACATCAGATTCAGAATTAAGCAATGACCATAGAGTAAAATGCTGTTGACTCAATAACAAAATGAAATCATTCTAAGAATCTGAGGTCCTTCGAGCCGGATTAATACACCAAATATGTAACAAGAACTTCCCTAGCACCATTCTACTGGTTTTAATAATTGTAGGAACAACACTAAATTCATGCTGAGTTGCTATGCCGATTTCACAAGGGCCAATGGCTCTAGTCTACAAGTATAGCATACATTGCCCTAGAAATAACCCGGCACGCTGCCAAGAATTGATCATCCGATAATTAGGGAATCTTTTATTTACAGCCATCACTATCACGAGTAGCAATTTTAATCTAAATATTTTACTAAAGAGATAGTAAGTAGACGAAGGATTTTGGCCATCTATATTAATATTTTAAAGAGAAAAGATTAGCACGTTTACATTTTTGTTTGTAATTAATAAACACAAAAACTACTAGATCCATTTCCAAAATTCTTTCACCAGTAATTCTCCACTTTATCACTGAGTCTCATAAGCTATATATTATTTATGTTCACGTGGGCAAAGCCACTGGCAGAAGCTAGTTCTGTATATAGATGAAAAAATAACGACATGGTTGGCGCAGTGGTAATGCAATTGGCTGCTGCGATACTTGCTTGCTGTTTTGGTTCTTGTACGAAACCAATATTTGTGTGACCTACAGATGGTTGTTCCAAGTTTGGGTTTGAGCATGTGAGTGTGAGTATACCTGTTAGTGAACAATGTCACGATACAGAAGTAAGTCGTTAAGCCTGTCAACGTTTAGTAAAAAGCAAATAATGGAAAGGATATCGCTTACATTCATGAACTATCTATATATATAAAAATCAGTGCCACTTTTGTAGAGTAGGGCAGAGTAGGGTAGGGTAGAGCAGGGTAGAGTAGGGTAGAATAGGGTAGAGTAGGGTTGAGTAGGGTATAGTAGAGTAGAGTAGGGTAAAGTAGGGTGAAGTAGGGAAAAGAGGGAGCGAAGCCTTAGTTCTAAAACCGAATAATTAATATGCAATATTGTATCAGCAAACCATAGCATTGACTTCATTTGACCCTTGTCACCTGCCATGCCTCAGTCAATGGTTGCAACAGCAATAGAAACATGGATACGACTATCAGCATATCCCAAGTCATGCATTATGTATTGTGTACATTTCAGAGCGAACGTAATAGCTACATTATCAATACATTCCTGTTTAATATACCGATGCTACGCCTTTAATTATTTGAAAATGTACTTAACGATTAAAGATTTCGATACTTCCCTTTTATAACAGTTAAAGGCATATCAATCGTATGCGTAGACTTGCGTAAAATAAATTTTAATGAAATAATTACTATTGATGATGGTTGTTTACAAGGTATATCCATTTACTTTTGGAAATGTATCGACGAAATAGTAAACGGGCAGGATATCTTTGACAGGGTAATTTAATCTTAATTTTCTATAATTTGCTCTAAAATAGACGACAAGGAGATTTATTAAATGTTAAGTATCAAATGATTTGATCAAATATCATCTTAATGATGAGTTATTAGTGCCAAAGTTGTCTGGATTTAGTACGTTGGTCTTTGGACCAGAACCCATTGTGACAGTCCCATTTTAGCTACAAAAATACACCCACGCGCAAACGAAAACCTGGTGGTCTTCGACAGTGGATATCAAGGTGGACAAGGAGGCAATGCTATCTTTAAACTAAACCCTAACCAGAAACCTTCTGTGACTGGACAGCGGTAACCTGCGCTTGGTGGCGTGGAGCATCATCGGATACTGCTTGCTAAATACACATTTCCACACAATACACCTCACGGATACTCTCCTGTGCTGATTATAGAGACGAAGGAAATGGTCGTGTACGTGTTCTTGGAGTGCATGAGTTAGAAGGGATGGAGGATGGTAATGTCCCACGTAAAATGGTCCATCAGAGACTGAGTGCGGAAATGAATAGAAGAAGAGATGAGTAGTACCAAAATGGCACATTAGGTAAATCATCATCAAGTTTGTGTGTTAAGCAATGACTTTTGACTATAAAGCAAGGTTGGCAATGTCAGTACTAAGAGTACACTCAATGCGGCCTATACAAAATCTACTTGAATATCTAATTACATGTGAATACAAAAGGCCAAAAAGTTTCACTTGATCGTTAATGTCATTCAAGTCAACTTAACACTTAGAAATGTGTTGACATTGTTATTGTAGCACGACGACCATTTATCATGGTCAAAGATTATCTCTCACTTACTCTCAACATTTTCAACAATATTATTCTAAGGTCTAAGTTTATAGTCTAGTGCACTCAGGGCTGGCGATTTTGTAGATAACTAGATAACTTGTGGGAAGTAATTTTTGTAAGTACTGGTCTGATTGCTAAAATTTTTTCACCAATAGGTACCTAGGTGATTTATTTCTGAGTAAAATAGGCTGTATTTCATTTACGCGGGCGAAGTTGCGGGCAAAAGCTAGTCAATAAATAATGATTGATTTCCTTAAAGCTGCGGTGTATTGGGTAATTCAATTTTTAAATTCATAATTTTTTACCACTTGTCGTTCCTATTTGCCGTTTTGGTAGCCTCACAAGATCCCACTAAAAATATAAAATATTAGGGTATTCATCACTGAACAAATTGCTATCCTTGTATTAGACTTTCACGGAAAAACCTCATAGAAACTAACAAAAAATTAAAATTTAAATCTTTATTTATTTAAAGATTTTTAATTTAGTTCTTTTTTTCCTTTAGCTCCGCACGGTTTGTGCGTTTAGAAAGTATTCAGTTTTTTTAATACAGAACACAAAGTGATTGTGCGAATCGAACAATAAAGAATTATTCGTTTTCCATTAAAATGCGGATGTAACATATTCTAACGTTATTGGAGTATTTGGTAACAAATGTTCTAAGACAGCCTTCTCAGTAAGATTGGCGGAGATACTGACTGTTCTAAGATAGAGAATAATACAGAAAAATTTTCAGCAATGTTTTACCGAGATCGCACCTGTTTCAATTATTCTACATTTATAGTTGTGTAGACACGTATTGAAACACAAAACTACATCACAAAAGTCACTGCTTTAGGAATACTTATTTCACTAAACTCACTTGTTAAATATCGCGCCATACACCCCAATGAGTTATTTTTGCTTTATTTTCCCAGATATCCGTGTCACATCTTGACCCATAAGCTATAAAGAATTGTTATGCAGTTAAAAAACAATCACCATCCCTGCGCCAGGTCTAACACTTACAAAGCAGGCAGTCGGCCCTTTGTCCCTGTATCTCATATCTATCATCTACCTCAGTTGAATAACTTCCTCAAACCATGTATGGTGTTACTCGGGAAACATTTCTCCATGTGTCGCTGGCTTGTTAGTCACAAATAGGATTTTCCTTTTGGGCTAAATGTTACTTGTGGTGACTTGGATTTATGGGTAACGATGATTAAGTATCCGTGTTCGATGTATATGTTTCGAAAGTGAGACGAGTAATGTCTTTATACAACTTTAGTAATAACAATAATTGGTATCCGTTTATTAGGAGGGATTAGCTAATCCAGTTCCAAAATACAATGTACGTAGTTGTGAATATTTCGCAGAAGCGCTAATATTTTTTCCTTCAAGAATTCCAAGAAAAAGTCATTTACCTTCAAATACTTTACAACTGGTAAAATCTTACAATTAAAAGTCTAAATACCTATGTATATAAGCAATTATCAAAAACAGTAGTCATCTAAAAGAGGCTAATAAACTAGAATTAGGCAAGCAGTTCTCAAAAGTAGACGTCATAACAAATACCGTTCTTTTATTTAAAAATATGAAATGCAAGAATATTAAAATTAGCCGTTTAGCTATTCGATGTAACTTGACCGTTTACGCCTATTAAATTAACGGCAGAAATTCGAGGAGCTGCTATTAAGGAGGTGTCGTAATAATCGTTTGCAATATTATATCTTTCAACTTTTATTGCGTTGTCTTTAGGCTTCTGGTTAGGAACATTGCTTGAGACCCTGTCAATATCTAACACCTGAGTTATAAATACGATTATTTGCAGTTAGTCGTTCATTAAGAATTATAACTATTAAATTAAACGAAGTTGTTGTTTTTGGTACTGTTTCTCAATCATGACACAATAAAGATAATGTGAAACAAGTTAATTGAACAGAATTTCTTTGAAAATTTTATTTGAAACCTACATATGTAGACGAAAATAAGCACACCATGACCGTTCAATAATGTCATGAATTCTAACATCAAAATCAATTACAGGGGCTCAAGAAATTTAATATTGTTGTTGACAGCACAATTCGTTGCGGTGTTGAGTTCAATCTGTTATTAGATGCGGCCAGCATTATGAACGAAACGCACTTCAATCTTGTTCTCTCGGCCGCATGCGTTGCTTCATCTAATTCTTACGCTGGGTACCTACGCTCAGCTCTTACACCCAATTCTGTTTCGACATCTCTTCCCGTGCGAACAAAATGTCTTTTACGTTTCGCAATCATCTATTTGATATAATTACTTATATTAGTATTATCTTTATCGCTGTCATCGAATATTGGCTAAATGCACACGGTATTGACCTTCATACATTCTTTATTTCATAATTTGATACTTTGTCTGCATAGTAAAGTATCACATGATGTAATTCTAATTGCATCTTAAGGTTGTTTTGATATTGAATAATCTATTTGGTGCACTTTTGCAGCTGCACTGACTACTAATGTTTAGCAGAGCTACAAATATTTATGAATAGCATTTTCATTATTTTTATTTTTTTATGTACATTTTGTGTTTTATTTGTTATATAAGGATCTTGCTAATTTAGTCTAAAATGGAAAATAACCAATACATTCAGATTAAAATGAATTTTACGGAAACTGTGAACTGAACATGCTAATAAACCATTAAGTTCTGTAGATACGAGTACTTAATAATAATTATGTAATTATGAGGCTAATATGAATTTTAAAACTGTTGATAGATATTACTTACATCATATTATATACATTTCATACAAATGGTTATAAGTTTCATAAATCGGCAATAAAATAGAAATACTAATTAAATTCCATTATTGATAGATGTTTTGATCTACATCGGCTAAATGGCTACTTCTTACGTAATTTGATCTTCAAATCGGTAATGATCGTAATGGGCCATCAAAAAGTAATAGGCTTTGACTGTGATTACATGTTTACGAATTAATTTTCTTATATATAAGCTATAATGATAGTCTTGGTGCTAAGCTGTTTGATTTATTATACTTGTCTTACGCGACCGACTTCCGTATGATCGATACCGAGTATTTGATTTTTAAGTTAGGCATGTAATTCTACTGTTACACCTTATGCCTAATATTCGTGTAATTATGTTTATTCATTATGACTGCTTTTGTCAAAATTAATAAGGTATTCTTAATAAGCAGTTGTAACGAATGTATTGAATGTTTTAATTTCCTGTTTATTTATCTTAATGAAACATTCCGATATCAAATATATAACTGTATGTGTAGGTATGCCAAATATGCACGTGCCTGAATATTTGTGCATAAAATTCAATATTCTTGTCAAATTAGGTATAATTTTCCGCTAATGACCGTCATTACAGGCCTCGATCCCGCTTGGGTCGTAACTTGTAGGTAATGATGATGACATTCCATCGATTCCTAGCCATAATTTGATTGAATCTTCTTAACCTTACAACCTTCTCATGGTCTTTGACTTCGGTTAATGTCATCAAGTCCAAGGTAGTTTTGTGTAAGAGCTTTTTGCGTGTGGAAGAACAATTATTATTGAATTACTGGTCTTTTCACGTAATGTATGTAAATTCAAATATTGTTGAGCCAAATTATGTGAAATAAAACGGTGTAACTCTAGTCGGACTTTGCTGACAGAGGTTAAGGGATCGATTTCCGAATCTGAACTAGTTTATTAAAGACCTTTCTTCCGAGTCGTATTGCTAGTTTACATGATTATACAATCATAACTGAACCCAAGACTGATCAAATAATGAAATCAATAGAAGCCAATGGTATATATAAGTTTCCGAACAGAAATTTGCTTGTACAAATAACACATAGAGGAGACAACAGCAGGTGACCATGACGTAATAAAAGTCAAAACAAATGACAAAAGTCCAATAGAAGACGAACAAACTCATCAGTCTCATTGCGCCCAAAAGCGTGCAATTTTTTTGTCGCGTAACAATCTTGGGCAATATATTTGCTGGCTGTTGGCATAGTTTCGACTGATCAATGAATGAATCTATAAACCGTTGTAGTTACATAAACCTCGATATTGTAATAGTGGAATACGATCGTAATTCAATCATTTCACGGCTAAGTGTTGTTCTGCCATTGACCCTATTCAAGTATTTCTTGTTTTAGATTATTGATAAGGGCTTAGGTTGTTAAGTTGATTGAACTTTGAGTTTATTATTTTGTAATTAGAATTTTCAAGGTATTTAGTTTGTCTTCTTTTGCTATGATTTTGTTGTTATGTACATTTATAGACATTCTAAAAGTTATGTGACTAAGTAATGTTTCGATAGTGTATTCGGATTTGGTAAATAAATCGCCAGATATATAATTGACTTCAAATCACATCCAATCATGTTAATATCATCATTAGTACCAAATGAACGAAATTTAAAAACAAAAATTAACTGAAATTGTGTTTGCTGACTTTGATTAATATACGTTCATCCGATTAATAACTTTTAATTCGCTATTAATAACTATGTTAACGTATAAACGATCTAATTGACACAGCGAGCCTTCGTAAATAATATGTGATAATATTGTGTGCGTGTGTTAATTTGTAATGAGGTTGCAATTTGTATTCGAAACTGATCATTGGTAGTAATATCTATCACATTTATATTGGCAATATATTCTGTTAACATTTAATGCGTAAACGCTTTGGTGTATTCAAGTATTCGTGACCGGGGTTTCAAATAAACAGTAAAATCGCATCTACTTCAATTACTACATTCAATTCCAAGCATTATTTGTTAGGCATGTCTTCCAGGATACAATTATTTACGCAATTATGTACACTAATGGGCGTTCCATCGTTATTTGACTTAATGACGTCCACAAGGGTAATTTGAATTTACAAGGTGTAATGCAAACAATTTGAATATGTAGCTGCAATTACGCGGTTCTTAGGCCCAGTTCCTATGTTTACTTCAAAACTATTTTTTGCCCTAGTTATTATGAAGTGCAAAATCGGAGCTTCCGTGTCCTTGACGTTATGTTATTTTTTTGCTCCAGGATCAAACTGACATTAAAGTCACACACCAAATCCAATCCAGGACCCACACACTGCAATTTGCGCAGGTACGGTGACTCTTTTGAACCATCTCGAAACCGTGTAGTCATCGGCCTTATCAGTACTCGTCTAAAGTCTACACCTTAGGACCTTGTTTAACTTAGAAAATTCCGGGTAAAAGATCAATGAACTACCAAAATAAATCATGACATTATTCCTACATCGTGTGCAGATTACTTAACTGGATTACTTAACAGTCGTAATGTAACAGTTTGTTTTAATTCACTCATTGCACATACTCGTAGCACCGCATCTGCCCATTATATGCTAATTGAAAGACGACACGCAAAATTGCTACACACAGAAAGTGAATTTTCAATACAACTATGGCAATGAGATGAATTTACATTATTTATGTGACCGAATTGGACCAAATTGTAGATCTTTCACTAACATTATCATCGTTATTTTCAAGTGCTATGTTTTTTAAAACTTTGTCCCACATTCAGAATTACGCCTGTATCTCGGGTGTGTTTACAAATATGTAGAATAGAATAGAATAGAATAGAATAGAATAGACTTTATTGTACACCAAAAGTAATACAGCTTATAAAAAAAACTTCAATTTGTGGGTACAATTATAAACTGACATACACAAGCTCTTAGACCCAGAATTACTATCTATAAGTCTTACAAATACTTGATCATGCGAGAATCAATTCCGCGACACACAGCACATCAACTACTGGACCAACCGTGCTGTCGTTCGCATTTTCAGATGCTCATGCATATTATAATTCAATTTGTACGGGCTACAACCGTGTTGCAAAATAATTATGTATAAATTTACCAGTACCATTCATTATTATTATTTATATCAAAGACAGACTATACATAAATATGAATCCCAAATTCGCGAACATAAAAATTTCCTGTCTCTAGTTTACTTTAAGAGATTATATAACTTCAACAATAGCCAAAACTAGAGCTAATGCGTTCTCGTTATTTAAATAACCAAGGCATCGAAAACTACACACTAACGTCCAAAACAAACCGCAATGCACTAAAAAAAATTATGACACATCTGAAAGATTATACGAAGTTACTTCAGTTTTATATAATCAAGAAGCCTTTTGCGTGTAAAGTGATGAGCTCTACACTATCTTGCGTCAATGTGCCGTGTAACCATAGTTCAGAAACCAACTTAAATGGTTTTGGTCGAATTGTTGCAAGAGTCAAAGGTTACGCAAATGTTACGGTTAGATGAGGGATGGACAGCGAGGTGCATGCGAATTGAATTGAATTTGGTGACGTGATATATTTTTTTATTCGTTATTTGTAGTGTCTGGTTTACTATAGACGACTTCAATTGGTTCTGCAGTAGATAGTTTCATTTGTGGGAGGTGCTCACAAGGAAACGTTTATAATGATACTGTTGAAATATTTAGATCTAAATGGAAAATCATCGTATTTATTTTGAAGAAAAGAACATTGATGTTGATATAAGTAAGCCAAACCGGCTATACGCGTAATAAAGAAGTAAGTTAGTGACTCACCCTAACCATAACGTTTGAAAGTAATATTGTAATTTGAATGAATTGGTTTGAACACAAGCCAAAATAGCGAGACAACTTCAATTAATTCTGCAATAGATAGTTTAATTTGTGGGAGATGCTAACAAAGAAAGGTTTAGGATACTGTTGAAATATTTGGGTCTAAATTGAAAATCATCGTAATTACTTAGGAAGAAAAACAGGCTAAACGAAGATAAACTTAACATTTAATGCCAATATTGTAACAGAAAATTTCAAAATTAGAATAAGATGGTTTGAAAAGAGGCTAAGATATTATTGATCATAAATGCACAATACGTTTCAAACGACTCTCATTGAAGTTGTTGAGGCAATGACATAAATTATTATGATAAACACCGAGGTGAAAGTTCGATGTTCGCAATATTTCAATTATGTGGTCGCGTGCTGTACTGGCTCCGTATAAAATATGATGAGCTGCGGTTTCTTGCGCCATTCTATTAAAAATGCTAATTCTCTTCTACTTCTATTGTGTGCAGGAGGTTTTTTTTATATTTGGTATAGTAATTTCGTAAAATTTTAAAATATACAGCCTTGATACGCTAACCTCTTCAGATAACATGTAAAAGGTGTTTTAATGTGTAATTATTTTTTCATATACATGTTTTGAGTAGTCGAGCATAATATAATGGAGATCAATTAAATCAAGAATGGATAGGTTAATTGAAGGCAAGCGGACTCTAACGACGACCACACATCGTAGCTTAACATCAAGTTAGTGGCAAAACACGAGCCTATAAATAATAACAAAACTCTTTTTATAAATATCTTCTTTTAAATAACCTTTGCAGTTCGTGAATGACAAACATTATTTATGCTGAAGAATCGCCAGACATCAGTGATATCTTTAATTACTTACCGACACAATCAAAGTTTTTTTGATTTTACCACTTAGTCTAGGCGTAGGCTAGTAACTATCCTAATTCTATGACTGATGGTGTGAAAAGTTCTGAAAATAATACTGAAATTTGTAACTATTTTGCTGCTCACTTTTCTAAAGTATATCGTACTGACCAAAGTGATGTCAATACAAACTTACATAGCTGTCTGAGTAATAATACTTTGAGCGAAATTACAATATCCCAAGATCAGATGATCAGAGAATTAAACAAAATAGACGTTAATAAGGGCGCCGGCCCTGATAATATACCTCCCTTACTTTTACATAAGTAATCAGATAGTTTCTCGTTGCCATTATGTATTTTATTCAATAGTTCACTACATCGGGGTGTTTTTCCGAGCTTATGGAAGGAAACTAAAATCGTGCCCGTTTTCAAGAGCAGTTGTCAGTCGGATGTGACAAACTATAGGCCCGTAGCTATTCTCTATGTACTGGCAAAGGTTTTTGAGGCACTTATATGTCCTGTATTGTCCAAACATATATCACAGCTCATAATAGATAGCCAATATGGGTTCATGAAGGGTAAATCGACTGCTGCAAATTTGGTGACTTATGCTGACACCATTATTGAGGCAGTTGATGCACGTATTCAGGTTGATGCGGTCTATACCGACTTCAGCAAAGCATTCGACACAGTTGATCACAATTTACTTATTTGAAAGCTGAAAATGTATGGTGTGTCGGATCCCTTGCTGAGTTGGTTCAAATCTTATCTGACAAACCGGACTCTTAGGGTTGTGATGAATGGCTGCCAGTCGGAAGCATATACAGCTACTTCAGGTATTCCCCAGGGATCTCATGTAGGACCACCTTTATTCATCCTGTTCATCAATGACATATACAAGTGCTTTCAGAACTCTGATATATATCTTTTCGCTGATGACCTTAAAGCCGTAAAAGCTATTAGAAAGCCTAATGATTCGGCTCAATTTCAGGACGATTTGGATAGACTAAGTGAGTGGTGTAATCACAATAAAATGTCTTTAAATATTAAGAAATGTAAGCACATCAAATTTACTAAAAAAAAGCTTGTTGCACCTACACCATATAAGTTTGACGGGCAACTGCTTGATGAGGTGGAATCTATACGAGACCTAGGCGTTAAATTATAATTCGATAAAAAACTAAGCTTAGTCGAACATATTGACCTAATTACGCTAAAAGCAACGAAATTACTTGGTTTCGTCATGAGAGAGTACAAAAACTTTAGAAATTTTAAAACAAAAAAGGTTATGTACAATTCGTTAGTCAGAAGTCACCTAGAATATTGTAGTGTTGTCTGGTCCCCTAAGTACAATGTACACATAGAGCGTATCGAACGATTACAGAAAAGGTTCTTATGGCATCTGACTTATCATAGCAATAAGGGTAAACGTCTCAAATCGTACCGGGAACGATTGGAGTATTTTAGGATGGTCTCTTTGGAAAAGCGAAGAGATATGCTAGATTTAATTTTCCTTAAAAAACTAGTAACAGGTGCTCTGAACTGTCCTGAGTTGCTCGGTAAAGTATCCTTCCATGTGCCTCGGAACCTACCGAGAAAATCAAATAGAAAGCTGTTTTGCATGCCAAAAAGCAATACAAATTTAAGGCAACATTGCTCATTGCATAGAATGTATGCAGTATACAAAAGAAAACGATGAAGATATCGACTTGTTCCATACATCTGTGCCCTCTGTAAAAAAAATATTGTTACACAATTAACAACAAAAAAATATTTAATGTCAATTTCTAAATTCTGTTTATCCAAATTTAATTTAAATTTAATTTAATGATCAAATTTAAAAAAAAAATCTGTTTATTCTTACTATTATTTATTCTGTTTTTTAATTATTATTATTATCTGTTAAGGCGTACAAATTAGTGCATTTAGTGCTCTTCTTTAAGTGATGGGGCACTAAGACGTAAGATTGTATTGTTTTTTCTTTATACATATGTAATAGTGCACTCATTGTTGAAGAGCCAAATAAATAAATAAATAAAAATAGTCAAAATCGTGATGTGTCAAATGTTTTGATAACAAATCTTAATGATGGCCAGTCATGGTATGAGATGAGTTGACACATCTATTAACTATTGTGTGTTTGATATAACTGACGTGACTTGAGTGCACTTTTATAGCAAGACATAAATTAATACTAACAGATTTGATTTTTTGAACCAGTTGGTACCTTCAAACGATTTATCCTGTGAAAATCGATAAGAATTATTAGTTATACAGTTCAATAGTTAATGGACAAGGAATGAAATACCAAAGAAAAAAAGTTGTTAAAATTTTTGCTTTTTTAGTTTACCGTTTATTATTACTTCCCAGAATTTTATCTTAATCAAAGACATTTTTCGCCAGTACCAGCCAAAGCTTTTCCAAACAGCCCTGGAATGCAAAAGTCAACTGAAGAAACAATGGTAGGTTCAGTAAAAATCTGACAATCTTTCTCGCTCCACCTAGATTGATTCGATAAATTCTAACCCCAAAAAACGAATAACAATAATAGTATAAAAATAGGAATACAAAAGCAACAGATTCGGTTCCTAGCTACGAGCATTAAATTTTCAAAAATTCAATTAGGTTGTTTCAATTGTCATTAAAGAGCCTAAGACTTCTTTGAAGATTTTTCACTTTTCTTCAAACTTTCGGATTAAGCCTTCCAAAACCACTTGAAAAAACACTGTATTTGGCGAATCATTCTGAAAGAAAATATGGCTTGATATTTAAAATTATAAAGTATAAAATAAAATAATAAAGTATTCGAATAAGTACTATACCTCACTAGGTGCTAGGTAGGGCTAGGTAGGTAGGTAGAACACTCTCTGGATTGAAAACAGCTAGTATATAGTAGTCGAATACTTTTCAACACTCTACTCTTTCATCACAGCATGCTCAGCAATGTTATAATTTGAAGATGGCAGAAGAAATGACGAGCTCGAGTGATTGTATCTAATTATTTTTTTTTTTAAAGTGTTTAGTATTATAAATTAATAAATAAATAATTGTTAATTTTTGATCATAAAGAAAACAGGAAAAAATGGTACAATGACCTTTACAAACTTATCATCAATTTCGGTGCCCAATTCAAAGTGAAATAATAAACATCACGAAGGCGCCACAGAGCACACGTAACTTACTCTTTGATCTCCATTGGCGAAGGTTGCGCAACTGATATTAACGATGGAGTTCCCATGTCAACGCCACAGCTCACCTATTTACTTGCCTTATGTAATACATGATGCGTATCGTACCTTACTAGCCTAGCTTTGAAAGGAGTTAATCAAGACTGGTTAGTGCTGTTCGGTAAAGGAAAATTTTGCGGTTGTAGACTTTTCCTTTTACGTAGTCGTACACTCACTTTTTTTTGAGTGTGGCAAATTATCAAACAAATCTCCGCTCACGCGGAGCGAGGAATCAGCAAACCTTTATTGATTAAAACCTAGCCGTGTTCGATAAGTTGTCCTTTGCGCTTCAGAACCACAGTGATTCTTTTGAACATCCCACTACCCTCAGAGGTCACTTTCATTTCATAGGGATTATTTGTGCAAAAAATTGTATTTTTCGAATCAGAGGGGTGTCGGTCAGTAATATACTTTTATTTATTTATTTTGTTGTACACTAAGATAATAAATGAAACATTACATAAACATAGGCAACCCGGAATGTATAGAGATTGCCTTTTAATTAATTAATTTGTGTTACCTATGTAATTTTTTTTATTTTTCATTGAATGGTTGACTTGATAAGAAGATAAAGGGGCAAGGAAAGAGGGTAACACTCTTACTGGGTTGTTTTGATCAGACTAGCAGCCGTTCTATGAAAAATGCACTATGCAAGTAAATCTGGTATAGTGGAATCAAAGTTTGGAAAAGGCAATACAAATGATGATTGATGAGTAAAGGTCGAGGCAAGGCTTTAATGATTGTAGGCAGTACTGTCTAACTATAATTTATTTATTTATTTACAATTTACTTTTACAACATTACAGTCTAAACTAATGCATAGTACAGAACAAGAAATAAAAAAAGAAAGTAAAAAAAAAGAAGAAAACATATACATACATTACCACTAATATAAAATAAAATATCTCACAAATGCATTTCAGTGCTTTATTAGAATTATCATACCGCACGGTTTGTTGAACCGTGCGTCTTATAGGTAATGATGTGGAAATCAAACGCGTGTTTTAAAAACATTTAACTATACTGATGATTATGATGTTTCCGAACACAGCACCCAAGTGGCAGTTGCATAAAAATTCACTTAGCTAATTAATTCACGCTAATTATAAACTTGAAAAAATTCACACACTATTCCTATTTTGTAAGATTAATTTAATTTACACATTCTACGATTACATGGGTTGTTTCTAAACAGTTCCCACTCGAAATTTTACGGTTAGAATTCACAGGTACTTGCAAAATTTGGCCTTAGGAAGATTTATGGTATGTTGTGGAGATTAGTATCGGTTTTATTTGTTTTCTACTGCATGCGTTATGCAACAGTGGCTTGGCCGTGAACTCCTGCGGCGTGTGTTGGCGCCCTAGTAATGAGTAGGTACCATTTTAATTGCTGCCTTCCCGCAATTGTATTCCAATGTAACAACGTGCTAACGTGTAACGTTAAAGTTTTTACAATCACATATCGCATTGTGTTTGTAATTTATGTTATTCGGAATAGGAATTTACTCGGCTCTGTTGTATGTGTTTGGTTTTCATATGTGCAAGAGTTAGAAGTAGTTGAAAGAGGCTTTTCATGGGCTTACCACACGACTCGAGGTTGAGAGGAGATGGAGATTCGACTGCATATAGTATTCACAAAAGCTTTACCGACCAGCCCCCCCTAGCCAAGTTACAACCGTTTCGCTAGCGTCGAACGCTTCGAGTTGACCGCGTCACCGAATCTTTTGTTCTGATCACGTGACTGAGTGTTGAGATGTCGTCATTCCCGTCCATTTGAAGCTTTCTGTAAGCGTTAACGATTGCAGATTAGCAACTTGGCTAGGGGCACAGAGCTTATTACTTCAAAATCAGAGCTTCAAATAGTTCTAAAGAGTTAACGTGACACTCGCAAAGTGCGATTGAAGGAACATTTTGTCAGTCAGTAAAAGTCTCTCGCTCCACTCAGAGCTGGGGGAAGTCATTTGAAAAAGGAAAAAAGGGATTAGATTAGAACAGCTCTACCCCTGATCACTGTCTTGTTAGTACAGCAAAGAAGTTCTATACGTAGTATAGAACGTATGAGTTCTATACTACGTATAGAACGTATGAGTTCTATACTACGTATAGAACGTATAAGTTCTATACTATGTATAGAACTTCTTCTCTTTAAAGATCAACTGGTTGCCATATAGTATGTGTGAGACGGAATTTCATGCCGGAACAGCTACACAACCTTTATCAAATGCAAGTTTGATCGTGTGTGGAATAATACTACTCTCATTTTTAGGATATTTTTTTAGAGACTAGATGATGATTGATGCACTTGAGACGATTGAGAAATGAGTCAAGATCATCGGCAATTATGTACTCGTCGAGTCAAAACTTCAAAGCCTTGAGAAACACCAAATTGCTGTCGGTTTTCTATCAATTAAATTTCGGGGAGGAATTGTACAATTTAATTCCGCCAAGCCCTTTTCATCATTTTGGCGTACTTTAATTCCTTGTCGGAATGTTTCCTGATAGCTATCATGAAACCTTCCGGCAGGTTTGTAGGTTGTAGCTACAACCTCGGGGTCTTTAAGTCAAGAGTGAATTATAAGTAAGAAGTTACTTATATGTAAACGTGCTCCATCGCCGTCCACATCATCGTTACCATCAGGTGAATAATAAAAAAAAACCATACCTGTATATTTCGAAGGTTCTGGCTGAATTACCTGTCATCATCATCATCATTTCAGCCGATACACGTCCACTGCTGGACATAGGCCTCCCCCAAGCGTCGCCACATCGAACGTTCCTGTGCGTCCCGCATCCTTCGCATCTAATTACCTGTACATCTTCGATTTTTCAGTAAACAAAATATTGGGTTAATCTGTTTTTGGCAAAATAATTGGGCACAAGTCTCGCTTTTGAGAAATTTGTCAGTAGCAGACAAACTGTATTTGGAAAATACAATTTAATGTTTTGCATTTTGAAAAATAGTTTTTAAATAGAGGAATATTTGATTAACTAGCTGTCGCCCGCGACTCCCCCCGTTTGTTAAGAGTACTTCCCATCTTAATAAATTATAGTCTCTGTATTATTCTAAGACAAGCTATCTTAGTACCAAATTCCTGCCGTTTGATCGTAAAAGAGTAAAACACATACATACACACAATTAAATCAAAGCTTATAATTATTTAAAATATTAGTGTAACATCAAGACACATCCAAAATAGCACTTTGGATAGTGTAACGTAAGTAGAAGTGTAATTTATGACGTTATAAAATTGTAAATAATTGTCGACTTAAGTCAACTGCTTGTTAATAAAATAATTGTCATTTAAACCGAGTTTACTATTTAATTACTACTATCTTAATAATAATTTTCTGGTCATAAACGGTTGTAAGTGGCAAATGTACTCGTTAAAGCTAAGTAATAGTTATGTTTAATGTAATAAAGTACCTATATCTTGTAAAGAATGAAATATTTGTATCCGAAAGCCATTACAGTTGAAAAATAATGTTGTAAGTTAATGCTTTGGATGTTAAACCACAGGTATCTAGTTTTATGAATAGTAAAGCAGAACAAGAGTCTTGTTTAAACCTGATGGACCTAATAGACTGCCGCTGCTGCTGTGTTTTGCCTGCGTCCTTGTAGAAAATTATCCCTAAAAACACTCCCGGAATGTAAATTATACTGTAGCGACATCTATTTTGCCACATAGGAATTAAAAATGCCAAATCCTATAATGTGGTTTGAAAGTCCTCCGCTGAATAAAAACATTATACAACAGTCCGAAATCAACTATTCGGCAGTTGCCCGGACCAGAGGCAATACTCGTCTAGTCGGAGGATCCTCTCTTTTGAACAGTGGTTTGTGGGACTTTACACCCAGTACCGCATAAGCATTAAAAGCCTATTCGAGACATAGTCTTACCGTGGGATAAATTTTAGCCAAATCCGTTCCATTTGAGCAGTACAATTTGTCTTTATAACAAGCACAGAGAAACAATTAAGAATATAGGTACATAAATCATCTCCAGCCTTTTTTATTTTCCCACTATTGGGACTCAAGCCTCCTCTCTAGGAGAGGGAATGGGCCGTAATCTACCACGCGGGCCTAGTGCGTGTTGGTGAATGTAACATGTCTTCGAATTTTTGGTTCTAGGACATGCCGGTTTCCTCACTATGTTTTCTTTCACCGTTTTGAGAGCAGTGGTGATGAAATAAATTACACAAAGTAATGCGCCTGGCTGGGTTCGAACTCGCGACCTACAACTTGTAAGTCGGGGCCGTTACCACTCGGCCACAACTGCTCCACAGGTACATAAATAGAAAATGATTACTCCGGCTGGTTCTTTTCATTTCAGTTAAACGCATAACTATTCAAATCTGATAAAGAAGAATAGAATAAACAAATAAACACACAAACAAAGAATGACAGACTCAAAAAGGCAAAATTGTTCTTATTTTCCTTTCTTCTTTCTTACCGGATTTAAAGGCGTCAAGTTAATCCCACAACCTTTTCTTTTTAGGCGGGATATCATCTTATGACATCTCCCGCCCTTGGGCAGCACGGGAAGGCACGTCAGTCTTTTACTGACAAAAACCCACTCCTGTTCCTTTTTTGCCTTCGGTCCAGAGCCCTGGGGTTCGCTTTCGCACAGCCCATGGCCTCAGTAAGCTTCAAACTTGCTGGGCCCCTACGGTTTTGCTGACATCTTCTTGAGTCGTGCGTGGAACGCTACGCGTAGTCCTCAACTTGGGCTCGGTCCAGACGATTACCGGACGAGTTACCCATTGCTCATAATAGGTAACTCCAGGCTCGCAAGCCCGCGCCTAACCATCTTTACGTGGGTCTATTTCGTCGGAAAGCCTCCAAGACGCAGCGTTGGAAGGCCTCCTACAAGGTGGACCGATGACCTGGTGAAGGTAGTGGGAAACCGATGGATTCGGGACGCACAGGAACGTTCGATCTGGCGACGCTTGGGGGAGGCCTATGTCCAACAGTGGACGTGTATCGGCTGAAATGATGATGATGATGATAATTTCGTCGGACGCTGTGTACTCTTGAAGAAGCATAGTGACCTCACATAAAATGTCTATAAAACCTTATAAGATGCAGGTAGATTTTTCCTTGTCACACTTGCCTCGCGACCTCGTTGATGACTAGTTTTTCTTTAGTTCTCAGAACATGTGTTGATTCTCTCATCTTTTCCCACGAATACTTTATTTTTTTGTATTGGACAATATTGAAGTTATCGTTTAATTCACAGGTCTCTCTATTGTTTTGAGAGAATTGTGCTTCGTTTTCCCTCGGTAATGTTTTAAAATCATCGGAGTTTTTATTATTGTTGTTTATTGGTTTACTAAGAATTGATTTACACGAACAATCTTCACGCGTTAGCTGTGGTTGCCCACAAATTAACAATTCTTGGTATACTCGTAGTTACAAACTTTTCTCCAAACTAATAGTACTGTAGCGACATCTATGGCGCCACATAAGAACTGCGAAGAAAGTACGAAATCCTGCATCGCGCAATTAAAGTTCTCCGCGCGATTTGAACATATACGACAGCCCGAAATCATCTATCGGGCAGTCGCCCACCAGACTATAACACCTGTCTGGTCGGAGGATCCTCCCTTTTCAATGGAGGTATGTGGGACTTTACTCTCTGTTCCCATACCTCCAAAGTACTAACAGAATTTTCACCAGGTAGACGTGTTTTTCAGAATCATAGTTGTCTATGATTTATCATAAGTCGTTTCGATTTACTGCCTCCCCTATTCCTTCAAGCAGTCATCGACTACACATAGAAGCAAAGCATGCAAGTGCCATTTTAAAACAGATATTAATGTTCTCGAGTTGATTTATTTATTTTTTCTTCTGTTCTTGTTTGGTATCACTATAATTCAATGCCGACTAGTAACTCGCCCTGGTTTTGCTCGAATGCAAAGTTTGCATACAAATCTTTCTTGTTTACTGTTCTTTGTTTCAGTAGGATTTAACGAATATACGAGGGTGCGTTTTTAAGTTCGCGGAATGAGAGGGAAGGTGATAAAAATTGGTCATTATCAGGGTGGCCACGACTTCACCCACTCAATATTAGTATAAATACCAGGTTTTATCTTTATTGGGTCATTAGTCTTTAAACTATCGCTAAGCAATCAACTCAATCGGGAAGAAAGTGTGAATTTATGGGAAAAATCGAGTACCGTTCCGTAATAAAGTTGCTTACCAAGCATGGAAAATCAGTTCAAAACATACTGAATTTACGGGGACTCTTGCCTGGGTAGAAACATGGTTTACAAGTATCACAGTCTTTTTAAACAAAGCAGGACCTCACTTGAAGACGACCCACTGCCCAGATGGTCAATCGAGGTGACTACTCCGGAAATCATTAGAAAAGTCAAAAAAATAATATTGGAAGATGCCAAACTAAAGAAGAAACAGCTTTCAGAAATAGTTGGACTATCGGATACGACAAATTTGAAAATTTTATACGATCATCTTGGTATGACAAAGGTCAGTGCAAGATGGGTGTCAAGAATGCTCACGCCACATCAAAAACAACGCCGCATGCAATTTTTTCGCACGTTTTTGGAGCTCTGTAACGAAGATATGGATAGGCTATTGAGTCAAATTGTTACTGGGGATGAAATTTGACTTCATCATTATGAACCTGAGCCAAAACAGGACACTATGCAGTCGCACAAAAAAGGCACACCACCACCCAAGAAATTTAAAGTGTCAAAATCGGTTAAAAAATCATGGCAACAGTGTTTTGAGATTAGGAAGGGATCCTGTCGACCGATTATAAAGATAAAGGCATTTCTATCATCGGAGAATAATATAGTTTTATTCTCGAGAGGTTGAAAGAAGGCAGTAAAGAAAAAAGGAGGGGAAAATTGACCGAAGGTGTCTTTCTTCATCACGACAACGCGCCTGTTCACAAGAGCCGTGTTGCGTTGGCTGCCCTGCATAAGGTGGGCTTCGATATTTTAAATCATCCACCTTACAGTCGAGACCTGACTCCCAGTGATTATTACCTCTTTTTAAAACTGGAAAAAGAACTTCGTGGGAAGAAATTTTCAACTGAGTAAGAAAGGAAGGACGCGGTTTCAGCGTATTTTTCGGACTAAGACAAAACATCTATAATATAAAAATGAATCGCAAAATGTGTTGGTAAGCGCATAACTCAACAACGCCTGGACCGATTTCGCTAATTTTTTTTTTGTTGTGTTCGTTATTCCGAGGAGAAGGTTCTTATGGAAAAAAAAATGAAAATTAGGGTAGTGTAGGGTAGAGTAGGGTAGTGTAGGGTAGAGTAAGGTAGAGGAGGGTAGAGTAGGGTAGAGTAGAGTAGGGTAGGGTAGAGTAGGGTAGGGTAGAGTAGGGTAGAGTAGGGTAGAGTAGGGTAGAGTAGGGTAGAGTAGGGTAGAGTAGGGTAGAGTAGGGTAGAGTAGGGTAGAGTAGGGTAGAGTAGGGTAGAGTAAGGTAGAGGAGGGTAGAGTAGGGTAGAGTAGAGTAGGGTAGGGTAGAGTAGGGTAGAGTAGAGTAGAGTAGGGTAGGGTAGAGTAGGGTAGAGTAGGGTATAGTAGGGTATAGTAGGGTGAAGTAGGGTGAAGTAGGGAAGAGCGGGAGCGAAGCCGCGCGGGTACAGCTAGTTTTTTATAAAGGTATACATAGGCTAATTGAAAGATCTGAAAAATGTATTAGAGTAGCAGATGAATATATTGAAAAAGAAAAATAATTTTGTAATTTTATTTTCATTTCTTCCCCTCCATTCCGCGAACTTAAAAACGCCCCCTCGTACCACACTGATTTGACTGGGCCTGCCCAGTAGTAGCGTTTGTCGCTATTTGTGTATGCGAACTCAGAACTTACTAGTTCTGGGACGTTTTTATTAATATTATAATGTAGTGTTTAACTGTTCCTAGTCTCTAGTAGTAGAGCCTACGAAATTGCTAAATATTTTTTTTTTACAAAAGTATTAATTGCACAAAAAATCAAATGTTGATATTATAATTGAACGGGAAGACCGCAGCAGACAAATTGTTTCAATCCTTCAATGTGCGCTTCGGTGTAGCTCAACTTTGGTTTAAACAAGACTTCTATCCAAGTCGGTACTTTATCTTAAAGTACCAATATATTTACTGTCTAGCCACGCAGCATGTGTGTCCACAAGACAGTGTTAGTTAGCTCACGCGGAAGTGTTACAAATGCTTGGGTATCGTTTGCAATCTACTGAGACGGCAATGTGTTGGTATAAGATCAGAAATAGAGCGTAAATCGTTATAGGTTGCTATAGTTCACCGGTTGCTGGCGCCATATTAACACGTACTTATGTACTTGTAGATCTGCCGTCTTGTTTTGCAAGATAATATGTGCACCTTTTATGTATAGAGAGCTCAGTTGATTTTGTATCCCGCATTCTTTAAAAATAAATTATTGCTTTCAAGAGTGCATCGAAAAGGTGCCTACAGAATTTTGATATCGATGGCTTATAATAAATTAACTTTTCAGGAGGCACCAAAAACCAAATCTGGCCGTTATTAATCGGAAATAGCGCTACAAATGAAAAATATCCCTATAGATATAAATAAGAAATCTTACATGTGTTTCAAAATTAACATATTCATTAATAAACATTTTTAAAGCTAAAAATATATACAAAACGGGTTTCTGTGTCAGTGAACATACTGAAAAATAAAAATAATAAACAATACTAAGACGTTACGTATAACGTAGGTACATAGCTTAAAAAAAGAGTCTTATAAGTATTAATAACATAACAGAATATTACGTACGTGCTAAAAAAAAAACTATATAGATATCTAGATATTACTACCAAAGCAGCAGCATTGATCCCGACAGCGTGGTTGTTTGAAAGAGTTTCCACGACCCTGGAACGCAAAGGCAACAGAAGGAACAGAGGTGGGTTTTAATCAGAAAAGTCCTATCGCTCCACTAAAAGCGGGAGAAGTTATTTGGTAAAACCCGGGATCGTGGAATGCATGGCAAAGAAGAGATATAGGTGCGGTTTTAGTTAGTTAAAGTGTGACACGCCCTCTCGCTTCGCCCTAGAGCTGAAGAAGTCATTGGACGATTTCCAATGAAACCGCAAAATTAAAAATAAATTACTCAACTACCTAGTAATACTCAGGTACCCACAGTCTACAAATAGAATTTGGTTCCGAAGAGTTAGGTTCTTAATTGAGTAGAACTATAAAATAAAAGAAAAACATATTTGTATTTAGATGAAATAATAAGTTCCCTGTTGCATTTTTATGTATGTTGAGTTGCTTTGTTTATGTAATAACATATTTAACGTTACGAAATATTACAACTAGTGTTCTTTAACTGGTATATTAATTTACTAAAGACTACTTACATCTTTACTTTTGACCATATTTTTTAGTCATTGGAGAATTTGCAGAAAATTTGCAAATTAAACTTAATTTAGCACATAACATGTGTTGGTTAACTTATCCTAGCGTCTTTGTTTGTAAAAAAAAGTAGATAATTATCCCAAAATTACATACTTAAATCCGGAAATATAAATCCTATATTCTATATAAAAAAAAAACAATGGTCTACTCGTCTGCCGAATTCGAGCATGAAGAAGTAACAAACACATACACGCACTCACCAAATTGTTAACATTTTGACAGGCCTGTTGGTCTAGTGGTTAGTGGCCCTGACTGCTATGCCGGAGGTCGTGGGTTCGATCCCCACCCAGGACAAATGTTTATGTGATGAGCATGATCATTTGTTCTGTGTCTGGGTGTAATTTATATGTATGTATTTAGAAATATATAAGTATGTTTATCAGTTGTCTAGTACTCATAACACAAGCTCTGCTTAGCTTGGGACTAGACGACGTTGTGTGATAGTTGTGAAATATTATTATTATTATATATTATTTGATAAACTTGATTTATAAACCTGCCTTGTTCCTTGCTCTTTTTATGAGTGAGCATCGTATCAAAATCCATAGCGCGTTTTAGAAGGAGTTAGACTATACCCTAGGACACTCTGTTATTCCAAAGCCGCTGGCAACAGCTAGTGTGTTATAGACCCACGCAAAACCCGGTCGGATTACTAGTATGATATAAAAACTATAAAAGAGCCCATAATTACTTCCTTGTTTTTTCTGTCCATTTATACTATAGTTATACAGTTGAGTTAAAACAATAGCTTGTTGCAAAACAATAAGAACAACTTTAATGATATGTGTTTAAGTTCAACTTAGTGCTCATTTTTATCAAAATGATTTATGTTGTCAACATGTCAACCTCAAAAACATTAATGTTATGTTTTGTGAATTTAAGTTAAACTTTCTTTTAGTTTCACTTGATGATAAATGTGTAGAAAAACAATGAAAGTTTTTTCCGATAATAATTTTTATATATTATCTGCTCTCAAAACGGTGAAGGAAAACATCGTGAGGAAACCGGCATGTCCTAGAACCAAAAATTTGAAGACATGTTACATCCACCAACCCTTATTTGGCCTCCTAGACAGGAGGCCTGAGGCCCAGAAGTGGGAACATTAAAAAGGCTGATGATAATGTATAAGTATCACGGGCCTGCGGGTGACGCATTACTCGTCGTCGTCGCTTGCCGTCCTACCGATAAGGATCAAGCCCGAGTTGTGGGGAGGGCGCGTAGTGTTCCACATGTGCCCCAAAGATTTGTTAGTAAAACTATAGGTGCCCAGTAAGGCTGATGCCCTCTAGGTCCACGGGGAATTTCTGAAAGCAGTACCGTGTAACGGAAAGGACACATAGGGGCTTTAGTCAGTAAAAGAGACAGTAAAAGAGACAGATACGCTTTCGCTCTGCTGTAGAACGGTAAAAGTCATCGAATGATTATCCACCTTAAAAAAAGCTTTTATTAGTATAACTATGCGTTTTAAATTTAAGAGCAGATCAAAATTTAGACTGACCAACATTAACTTTTTTTTAGAACTAAGTATGTAATGGTAGTCTCTGCAGGTTGTAACTATCAAAATAGTCTCATAATATTATACCTGTTATTGAAATCCTACAACTGTAGATAAGTTTTAATATATCACAAACACGTATAACGACTTAATTTACCTGTAAGCGGTCACTTTTGATTTAAACTTGTTTTGAACTAAAACCTTAATATCCATACACAGGCACATTTAATCAATCTCACCTTTCCGTGCCTTTACACGCTTGCGTCATATAAATAAAATGGCCATTTGCTTAACTACCCTTAACGAGTGAAGCGATAAACTATATTCACAATATTAATGATAAAATCCACAATTTTACATATATTAAAGGAGATGTTTAATATTTATGTAGGCATTGAGCTGGTTACTACAATGTAGCGCTTATGTTAGTTTAAGCTGAGTTTACAATGGGATAACATTAAGTTATAATGCGTTGCATAAGTATATGTAGGAAGAAAGAAATAAAAAGGAAGAATGTCTGCTGGAAGATTTTCTTTTTGAAATAAGTAGTACCTTTGTACAAATTTTTATAAAAAGATTTCTTCTGTATCATCATCAGCCTTTTTAATATTCTCACTGCTGAGACTCAGGCCTCCTCTCTAGGAGACGGAATGGCCCGTAATCCACTTCACGGGCCCAGTGCGGGTTGGTAAATGTCACATGTCTTCAAATTTTTGATTCTAGGACATCCCCACGATTGTTTCGTTCACTCTTTTGAGAGCAGTGGTGATGTAATTAATTACACAAAGCAATGCGCCTGACTGGGTTCGAACTCGCGACCTACAACTCATAAGTCGGGGCCATTACCACTCTTCCGCCACTGCTCTCTTCTTCTGTATATGTGTGCACATATATTATAAATAAATAAGCATTTATTTGGCGACCGTCAACGCTGATCCAACTAGTATAATTAACTTTTTAATCGCTTATGGCAGATTAATCCGACAAATATTTTCATTCCCAGATCATCAGATTATTTACGACCAAATGTAGGTACATTGGGAACTGAAGAGTTAAACGATAGTCTCTAGAGAAAAGACCACATATACAAATGACGAGGACAATATATCCTGAAATTCTGCAGACAGAGGTTTAAAAGAGAAAATACTTGGAGAGCTTTGTTTCTTGTGCAGTCTGTCAGTGTTTTTAGCTTTCATCGTTACAAAATCAAAAATATATTTAGTTGTTACAAACTGATCAGAAGATAAGCATTATTGCAATAACTTGGGAATTAATTTAGTGTAAATATAGCTTTATAATGGCCTTGCATTACTATGGGTAAGGTTAGATAACTGTTGATAGAGCCATCATTTTACCCGTACATTTATTTTTACATTTATTGTCAAAACAAAAATAGGCTTTTCCTTTGTCGTCTCAATTTTAACGACCTTATCTACATAAACCTTACCTTAATCTTAAGAAAAATACATAGATAAATAGTAGTATGCAAATGCAGCTTGCAAATTATTACGGTTACCCACGATTAATAATGCCGCAGAATAGATGATCGATGTGGCCAAAAGGTTCTGGAGTGGCGACTGCACACCGGAAGACAGCGTTACTAGACCTCCCACGAGGTGGACCGATGACCTCTCGCTCTACTGAATGAGTTTAACAAAACAAGGGGTTGCGTATAGCCTGGTCTGTAGCATTTTCAGCACAATCTGATTTCAAGCCTAAGTTCAGTATCAGATGACAATGAAGTAGCTTCTTCTACTTTTTAGTCGAAGGTCTTTGTACCTTAAGCTGTTTGGGCCCAGTAAATGGCTATGTTCACGGCGTCAGTGGCATTTATTAAATCCTCCAACGTGCAGGTGTACAGGGGCACCGCAGACTTATTGAGTATCCGACGGGTCTTTAAAACCCCATTTACTAAGTTGTTAGCTGACAGTCCAACTGTCCAGACCGGGCCCGAGTCGTCAACGGTGCGTATTGTTCCACGCGCGCCTCAAGAACTTCTCACCAACCGCAGGGGCTCAACAGGGTCGAAGCTCACTGGGGCCATGAGTTGTGCGAAAGAGAACCCTGGGGCCCTGGAAAGAAGGCAAGGCAAGAACAGAAGTCGGTTTTAGTCAGTCTGACACGCCCTATATCATTAGATGACATCCCATCTTAAAAAAAATACATATTGGGTATCCGATAGATCTATACATAAAACCAGATTTCATCGCTTGGGTAAGTAGCTATTTAAATTTATAACAAATACTTTCAATAAAACGAGACTTAATAGGGGGTCAAAGCATTAACCACCCAAAGGCAGTGCAAAAGAAACGGAATCTTCGTTTAGCAACTTGAAAAGCGTACTAACGTATCACACTTAGCATAAACATACGGTTCGACGTCGATTCATCGAATGCCGTGCATTTGCAACGATGACATGCTTATTTAAATAACTGTTTATCCTTCGATAGATCTAGTATCTACCTTATTTATGAAGGGATTTACTTTAACTGAGATATAGAGATGGAAACAATTTGAAAAATGTGCCCCTATTATAATAAATATGGACTGACGTCAGGTACGATTATAATGGGTTTTAACTATACATTTGACAGGCCTGTTGGTCTGGTGGTTAGGGACCCTGACTGCTATGCCGGAGATCGTGGGTTCGGTTCCCACCCAGGACAAATGTTTGTTTGATGAGCACGATCATTTGTTCTGTGTCTGGGTGTAATTTATTAATAATATGTATGTATTTAGAAATATGTAAGTATGTTTATCAGTTGTTTAGTACCCATAACACAAGCTCTGCTTAGCTTGGAACTAGACGTCGCTATGTGATAGTTGTGGAATATTATTATTTATATTATTATTATTATACAGGGTTATTTGTAAAATACTAACTACCTTTCAGGACTGTATGACTCACATTATAAACAACAACTTTTGTTCTATGACTTTTACTAAATATAATACATTTACCAAAAACAAACCTTCAAAATTCCGTTGTTCTGTCTAACACATTTCAACTCTGTATTTTTGCTGTACTCACCTACGTCTACCGCGCACTGTCCCCACTCCCCTCCGCTATTTTCCTATCGCTTGCTTCGCATAGACTTCGTAACATTTAGAACGTTCAATTTATAAATTTTTATTAGTGTTGAAAATCTGATGAACCAATGTTAACAAACAAACACAACACACAAACACAATGTTGAACAAAGTTAATGTTATGAAAAATTCATAGAACAAAATTTGTTGTTTATGATAATCTAAAACAAAGAAAAAAAAATGCATTTACTTGGCACTCAAAGATAAACACAGTAAAGAAAAAATAGGTAGGTATGTAGAACCTTAAAAAGTTAAAAATGAACAATAACTTTATGTGTCTCACCGCTGCGCCAAATAGAACCACTTCAATAAAAGCAGTTTTTTTTAAAGGTGAGAAATCATCTAAAGACTTCTTCCACTATAGGACGGAGCGGGATATCAGACTATTATATTATTCACTATAGCTACTGCTAGTGATAGTATAACATTGTCTCAAAGGAACAAATATTTACAGTTTACAGTTTTGAAATAAGGAGGCTTCAAATACAAAGGAGAAGGTTTCATATATTTATTTGTTTTCTTATTTGTTTACCAATCTCACTAACATGTGATTTGTACATATTCGTATAGTCAAATAGAACATGAAACAAATTATGTAGTATGTGTTCATTTTTGCGAAACAACGTCATTGAAAAGCTTAAATGAATCTAGGCTGACACTCAATTAATAAAAACTGCCTACTTCATTCACAAAATGTCAAAACATTGTCAAACATTTTTTCACGCCGTAATAAATAATTATAGCATTTAACCATAATGCCAAGAATAATGCTGAGATAGCCAAGAATAAAGAAGAAATATTGCAGTCAGAACTAGGTTTTATTAATTTGTCGTGCGTGACATAGACGTGAAGTATCTCATTAGTCATGCACATAGCACGCATTTTTCTGTTGTCCGTAAAAAAAAGGCTGATACGCCTCTGTATGAGGCAAGGTACAGCCTAATAAAATAATTTAGTGTCATCAGAGAAGATAATGAAGCTATTCATGTATAAGTGGTTGCATTGTATCACTGTCTTTGGGCTCGATTCTGATTTCAGTATTAACCCGTTGTATGGCTGAAACGCGGATCCACACGGGACACAATAACTTTTTAATCGTGTCTCTAATTACGGCATACGAAAGGTTAAGAAAGAGTAAATAAATATTTGTATTACGAACGTGTTTTCAATTTCATCCGTAGGGGCCCAACAGGGTCGAAGCCTATTAGGGCTGCTTCTGAAAGGAAGGCTTGGGCGGTATGATAGACAACGAAGAAACGGGGTGGGTTTTTTAGTCAGTAAGTCTGATACTATCTCCCGCTCCGCTTAAGGGCAGGGGATGTCCTCTGGATGACTTTTTCTGAAACAAGAACCTACTCTTTCATTTTTTTCTAATTAGTAAACATGTAAGTGTGTTGTTTACAAATATGTAAAGTCAACACTGAACCACTATCCCACTCAGACCCAGAACTACAATCAGTACACTATACAAATATTTTGTACTATAAATGTAATTTTATTTAATAATATAGGTAAATATTTTAGACTTAGATGCAAAAGATTTATGACATGTGTATTCACATTTACGATCAGTTCGACAAATTCATAACTTCAAATGCTATTCAAAGATCTGTCGTCTTTGTGCAGTGGTCCGCCCTGCATTAAACTAATAGGTAATTAACTTATTTGAATAGGTTTTAGTGTGCCTAAATGCCAGAAAATTACCAGAACATGGTCTTGTCACATAATATATAATCATTAAGCAAACGATGGTGAATATGCTGAAAAAAAGTGACTTGTACAATACAATACAGAAATAAGGAAAAGACTATCAAAATAAGAGTCATTCATGTTACGAAAAAGCATAATAATTTTTATGATTTTGAACTTTAGTAATATTTAGTGTAAGCGTGCCTCAGTGTGAAACAAACAGTCGCCAACGAAACAAACCAGACGATCTAACCTTGTCCTGATCCGTGACGTCACCTGACAAATTGACGGACTATTTACATTCATTAGTGCATTCGAACTTCGAACACAAACTTGTGTCGTATGTTGTGTTTTAAGGTAATCTGCGCAGGCAACTGTCAGTGGGAGGTTGTTAACATTTTGATGCAGTATTTTTATAGAGGTAGCTTTATGTAGTCTCGTACTGGTTGACCAATTAGAGTAGTTTTTGTTTTTCCAAACTGTTTAGTTGTTCCTTAATCGACTTAAATCTTGAATAAGCCAAAAACTGTTGTGCATGTCGTTGTCGTGGTCTTGACATTAGTTTACGTAAATTGCCTAAAATTCCAATGACTGGATAGCTTTTGCGCGGACTGTTTGAGTAATCATTTTTGTCTACATCTATTTTGCATTTATAAGTCAATTAATCGATTTAAGGTTGATTATATTTTTGAAGTATGTGAAACAGGGTGTAAAGTACCGCAAACCTTCATAAAAAAGGAGGATCTCCGACTAGACTAGTATTATATCTGATCTGGACCACTACCCGATAGATGATTTCGGGCTGTTAATACGAGTATGTTCAAAACGAGTGCAAAATTCCAACTGCGCGATGTAGAAATTCGAATTTTAGTTCCTAAGTTGTGTTATAGATGTCGCTACAATATTATAGAAGAAAAATTATGTAATGGCTGAAATAGAGTATAAGTGTATTTGGTAATCTATAACTAGGTTAGCTTCGGATGATTTACTTAATATATATTTATTATTAAATGCTGTCGGATGCCTTTTGCATAAACTTTTGGAAGTTTGGTAACAAAACAAACCAGTTAATAAATCCAAAAGTGACACTATAAATAATGCGAGGCTTTTAGAATTCTCACAATCTTGCGCCAATTAATACAATATTTTTTTAGTAATTAACGAAACTGCCTTGAACTTTCGCCACTAATTAGTTATTTGTGATGATAAATAGCAATAAAATCAAGGACAACCTGTGCATATATTATTGAAAAGACGAAGCAACCTAATGAGGATCTGGTTAACTAACCATCCAATTAAACCTTATTTAGTTTAGCGGCTATCATCTATCATCATCTCATCATCTTCCTGCCCTAGTCCCGTTTTATTTGGGGTCGGCGTAACACGTTTTTTCTTCCATTCTGTCCTGTCACTCGTCACGCTATCACTAACTCCCTTTTCTTTCATATCGCTTCTCACACAATCCATCCATCTTTTTTTTGGCCTCCCTCTTCCCCTCCATCCATTCACATGTAAACTCATAACTACCATCTATAACCGGTGGAATTAAAACGGAATTAATCTTTAATTAATCTTTAAGTCGAGAGTGAATAGATTTCTTTTAGGTAAGCGCGTTCCATCGTCGACCGCATCGTCGCTTTCCATCAGGTGAGATAGCGGTCAAGCGCGAACCTATCAACAATAAAAAAAAATAAATTAAACAATCGAACTGTTTACACAGCCAAATTTTTTCAGCCGAAAGACGTCCACTACTGGACATACGCCTCACCCAAATAAAGAATGGTCCTAGTCCACCTAAAAAAAATAAAACCTAAATAGACAAGAATTTAATAAAAAAACAAATGACGCACCATTTGTTTTTTTTTTATAAAATTCTTGTCTTTTTTATTTTAATCTTTATTTAAAGAGTTTTTCGATGGTGCGTGTTGGTATACAAATGTAATGGTTAAACAGTAATACAAAAAAAAGACGTGTGGCACTCGGGGACTGCCGCGGTAAAGCTATTGCATAGCATTTTTATCAACTTATGCAATTATAATTATTTATTTATTTTATTTATGCAGATTTTTTTTTCCTTTGTTTTTTTTTTTCCTTTGATATTAATTGAAGTTACACTTTCACACATTGAATTGAATTTTGATTGATTGTTCACTCATTTGTTTTCTTATCGGTCACCACGCTCAAAAAACAAAGGAGTGGGGGGTGTTAGGTTATTTTCGTTACGGAATTTCTGGATTCGGTCTCCACGCTCAAGGCCCGCGATAAAAGCTATGCAATAGCTTAAAACAAATGACGCACCATTTGTTTTTTTATTAAATTCTTGTCTTTTTTATTTTAATCTTTAGCTAAAGAGTTTTTCGATGGTGCGTGTTGGTATACAAATGTAATAGTTAAACAATAAAATAAAAAATTACAGTTAAGCTTTAGGTCGGTTTTTCAGATCGAACTTAACCATTTTAATAACCTATCACATTAAATTATTTTATCTGAAATTATAGATTTGATAATTTATCTTATTCTGTCTTAGCTCTAAATAAAACAAAGCCCAAGCCACACAAATATTACACACTTTTAATAATATCAAATGTCAAAACGCTGTCACGCTACAATAAGTATGTAACGCTACAGAGAAAGGGCGTGTATCATATTATACACTTACCCTTCCTTGTCCAACCTGTCTGTTACGTTATGTTACGTATCGTTTACCAAGTTTCTATATACCTACTACTCATGGATATGTCACATGCGTTCTACAGTTTGATTAATCGTTTTGTTAAGCAGTTGTGTGGTGGCTTTCAATATTTGCTTAGGGTAGGGCAAGGAAATCGATCGATCTGCATAGCCTTTTAACAGGCCTGTTGGTCTAGTGGTAGTGACCCTGACTGCTATGCCGGAGGTCGTGGGTTCGATTCCCACCCAGGACAAATCCTTGTGTGATGAGCATGATCATTTGTTCTGTGTCTGGGTGTAATTTATCTATAGTATGTATGTATTTCGAAATATATAAGTATGTTTATCAGTTGTTTAGTACTCATAACACAAGCTCTGCTTAGCTTGAGACTAGATGGCGTTGTGTGGTAGTTGTGGAATACTACAAAAAAAAGGCCTTTTCATAAATATGTTGGGTATAGCTTCCCATCATACTCATTCTGATAACGATCCGGACTGAGCTTGAGTCGTCAATGGCACATAGTGTTCCAGGCACGCCTCAAAGAGATATCGGAGCGTCTACCTATCTGACCTCCACAACCAAGTAATTGGGTAAGACGGCAAGACTGAACAGTCGGAATCAAATGTTGAACGTGATTCCTAAAACACAGAGGAGTCCTGAACAACGGCGTTATCGCCGCCGCCGCCGCCGGGATTCTGATCCCGATTTCCGGCCACCGTAGTCGCGGGCTTGCGGACAGTGAGCAATGGGTAGCTCACTGTCCGGACCAAGCTCAAGTCGTCGACGGCGCGCACTTACCTCAAGGAGTTGTCAGCAACAGCAGGGACCCAGCCGGGTCGAAGCCTACTGGGGCCAGGGTTATCCGAAAGGGCGCTCGAGCTCCGGTATGAAGGATAGAAGGAACGGGGTGGGTCTTTTAGTCAGTAACAGTCTGACACTATCTCCCGCTCCGCCCAAGAGCGAGGGATGTCAATGCATGATTATTTCCCACCATAAAAAAAAGAGGAGTCCTGAAAGGTCTGATACGATTTAAATACGATTTAAATGTGTTGTTACGTCACAAATAAAGACTTTTTTGCGATTCAGAAAAATCTTCGACACTCCATTCGGGGATCGAACTATTTACATTGGTAAGTTTGTACGAAATTCTCAGTGCGCGGGTCCGACTCGCCCTTGCCCTATTTTTTTTAATAATGTGTACCTATATTCCTTTGTAAAATTTAATTATTTTTTAAATTGTTGTCGTATTTAAAGATTCAATTAATTTGCGTCTTCAAAATTATTACCTGAGTGCAATTAAAACTAAAACATAAAACAAATTTGATGGTTTATATTTACTGTTCACATTCGCATTGCCTATTAATAACGTTAACGAGTTTCCGACATTAGCTGTTAAGTATTATGACGTGGAATACGTTGGAGAGTTATTTATTGAAGTTAACACCTTCTGCGTCTTACAATATTGAGAAAGAGTAGTTAAATTATTTCGAAGAGATTTATAAGTCAGATCGTAAATGAAATTAGTTACTTACGTGTAAACTTAACTGTACAGAAGATAATTAAAATTTAAAATACAGTGACTGCGGTTAAGTAGGATCTGGATAAGTGAGAAACCTCCATAGGTGGATTTCATGCTAAGGTCCCGACACTTTAGCACTGTAATTCCTCTGTTAGTGAGACAAAGCAAACCCCTTCTCATCTGGTATTCATTCTTTTGATTTAATCGTCATAGTTACCCCTATAATTGAGACCGCGAGTGTATTATACTTCTTTTACTGAGACTTTATTTTAAAGAATACTTTTTTAAAATTATTTTCTTTGAATTTTATAAGCATTGACCTCTGTACCTAAGATAAAATCGATTTTTCTCTAACTGGCACAATATATTTACAACTCATGTATAGTGTTTAGATAGTGACGTTATTTTATTTAATATGCACCTCTATAACTGAAATAACCTCTATTGTCACCTCTGTTAATGGAATCCTCTATAAATGAGAGAGATATTTATTTATACCTGGATATCTGAGACTGAGAGAGCAGCGGTGGCCGAGTGGTAACGGTCCAGACTTACGAGTTGTAGGTCGCGGGTTCAAACCCAACCAGACGCATTACTTTGCATAATTTATTTTATCACCAATGCTCTCAAAACGGTGAAGGAAAGCATCGTGAGGAAACCAACATGTCCTAGAAACAAAAATTCGAAGACATGTGACATTCACCAACCCACACTGGGCCCGCGTGGTGGATTACAGCCCATTCCCTCTCCTAGAGAGGAGGCCTGAGTCTTAACAGTGGGAACATTATAAGGCCGACTATGCTACTATGCGATCGGAGACTGTTGGTTAGTGGAATACCTCTTTAAATGAGACAAATTTGCAAGTCCCTTGAAGTCCCAGTTGTCCAGGATTCACTGTATTATCATCAATTTATTGCTGCTAGTGATCCACCCTAGTTTCTCACAAATGTTAAAAAATATTGAAAGTACCTTCTTTTCTCGGAATTTCAAAAGATTAGGGGTGTCATGTGGCAGCACAAGCAATATAATTGTATATTGTTGTTGCATTCACAATTTACTTGGTCTTAATCTATCTTAACAAATGAAGTTGTTACCGCAGTTGGTTGACTTAATCATATAGGTAATGGAACGGTGACAATAGCACTTAATTGCAGTCCTCATTAGGAAGTTCATCATTACCTGATTTTTTCTATGTCGTTAAACAGTGTAACATGTTACTAGAATGTTCACCTGACAACGTAAGTTTTTATTTAAAGAGGAGAAACGCTTCGAATAATACTAATGTTTATTAAATAACCACGAGTTCCTCCTATTACTATTCATACGATTTCAATTATAAGATTAAGCAATGGTTGCTGAGGTCAATCCATGGATGGGTGACATCCCTTACCAATTGTTTTTCTTGCCTCAAAATCCATGTTAAGCTATCGAATCTGGCTCTCATTTAGAAATCTATGACAGTCGTTATGGATAGTCAAAGGCTAGAAAATGATACCAAGTCTTGCCAAGGGATATCTACTCAGTTACTGGGTGTTGGAGGACTAAGGTCATATGGACCTCTCCTTCTAAAATAAAGCTGCATTTGGTTAGAATGGATGCCGTTATTAATATAGTTGAGAATAGGCTAGATATACTACCGTTTAAAAAAAAATATTTATAGGCTTGAGCTTGATCATTATCTTACCGTAGTACGACATAATGTGGTCGACGATGGAGCATTCTTACCTAGAAGTAGCCAATTCACTTCTTATTTATAGATACCCCGGTCTTTGGACCGGAGTCTTGGTAGGTCGTTGGTCCACCTTGTGGGAACCTGTATCATCATTATGATCTTCATTTCAGTCGAAAATCGTCCACTGTTGGACATAGGCCTCTCCCAAGTGTCGCCACAATGAACGGTCCTGTGTGTTTCGCATCCAACCTATGTCATTCAGTGATAAAAAAGCATAGTTGTGAAAGAATTAAAAAAAACAGTTTCGTTACAATTATACAAATCTTTCTTCTTTATAACGTAAGTGCAAATTTTTACACGAACAATCATTTTTACACGATCGAGTGCGTCAGAAATCTCGAACATGGTCCTTATGAAACAGCCATTCTGTGCTTCCTGGGAAGGGAATTCCACTCCTTAGATTCGTCAATACTTCACATATAACAATATGTGAAGTCTTTAACGATCTCCGTCGCCAATGATTGACAATACTCCTATCACATTAATTCGAGCCAGTGTGATACCAGTTAGTGGTTGACGGTTGCATTTCTATTCGTATTTCGAACCATTGAGTAACATTATGCGCTCGAGTGGGTGGGACATTTACATTACCTGTCCTGACTAATGTTAGCACTTTGTTATTTGACGCACTGTCAAGGCACAGCCAAGGAAACAGGCCAATTATATTATTATTGTAATGCTTCCTCGCGGTTAAGCGTGGTGTACGGTTGAGGTTGAATGCAGTTTGATGCAAATGCAAAATAGATATATAGTATTCCTGAAATTTTACTTTTGTATATAAGGATCCTATTTTTTTTGTAACCTCTCGCGCCGGGCTCTGTTCCGGTCATGGTCTGTAGCTAGTGGGAATGGCAGACGGGCACCTCCTTCTGCAAAGCAGTAATGACGGCCGCTCACGTGAGGGAATGGAAATCCTCGTGCCACAGCTACCGGTCAGGATGACCCTTACTACCAGCAACGGTAGGCACGTGCTTGCGGACAACGAGCGATGGGTAGCTCGCCGTCCGGCCGTCTGATCAATCATCAGACGGCCGTCTCTCCAAGTCATCGACAGCGCGTCCAGACCGTCCCCAAGTTGTCGACAGCGCGTCGATCAAATACTTTTTAAAGAGATAATTATCAGCAAATTTTACGGGCTCAGTGGGCTGATGCTCGCTGGAGCTGCGGGGATTTTCTGAAGAGGAATTCCGTGGTCCTAGAACGTAAAGAGCAACTGAAGGACATCGGTGTGTTTTAATGTGTAAATGCCCTCGCGCTCCACCTTAGAGCGAGAGAAGCCATTAGATGATTTCACACCTCAAAAATTAACCTATATCTATACAAAATGAAAGAGTTCCTAAAACGATATTTATTTTGGTTAGTCAACAATTGTTTACACAATACATTAATATGTTAATGTGCTATAGGTATTTACATTAATTGGTGTAGGTAATAATTAATTTATAGGCGAACAATAAACGCACGTATCTGATTATACATATAATTAGGTACTAATAAAACAATAAAGCATCGATATTAATTACAATTATAACACAAAGTAACGTTTTGTGCATATAGACAGGATGATGATTTTTTCTCATTACTTTTCCAACCTTATGTAATTAAATACAATCATTAAAACATAAGTTTATTAACTAAAAATACGTAAGTAATTTAAGTTTATTTTGGTAAGACCAGCTTGCTTGTTACACAAACTGCGTAGGCTGTTAATGCCCTTATATTCCTTATAAAAGACTTAATTTATTTCGGTATGTTAGAAATCCCATTGAAACTCATAGGCTTCGACAGTAAATGACAAATTATGATCGAGTTGTACTGTTCATAATGGTCAATATCGACACGATATTGTGTAGCTGGCTTTAAATAATCCATACCTGTATATACATATATACACAATGCAATATCAACTCTACTTCGATGTACATAGAGTAAAAAATTCAGTGAGGTAATAAAATCTGCAGTTCCCCACTTTAAATTAAATATTATTATGTATGTGCGTGCAACTCCTAGAGGAATGTTGCAGAGAAAACAATTGAATGACTATGCATAGCAATGGATTAAATCAATTAATTGATTTAATTAAATGTCGCTGGACCTCATTGACATAGTTCTGTGATTGTTTGACCAGTTTTTATTGTATTTTAAAGAATTTATTTGCTATTGTTGGCTGAGAAATTATATAAGTTGAATGTATTTTCTTTCAAAGAAACCAGATTTTTTCTTTGTATATTTCCTTTCAATCGAAATTTTCTAATTTTTAAAAGAATTCCTTTCAATCGTGGAAATTACAGACAAAATAGAAAGACAATAGGTGCGCGAACGCCGGCGTTCGCTTGGGGTTTAATGAATTAATAGGATAACTGTTATTCATAATAGGGATAGCAGTAAATTGGAATAAAAAATAAATAAAATGAGTTATCTATTATTATGATCGCCAATTAGGGTCAACGCTAATTAATGTCGCCAAGTTAGTTTAGATTAATTAACGAGTATTGAATACGTATACGAGATAACTCGAAACTAACGTAACTCAACAAAAAATTTTTTTTAAAGTTTCAATGTGCATAGGGTTATGACGTAAAAGTCTTTGTGTAAAAACCCTATACAGTTACAGTTACAGATAAATCCTTACTTCCACAATATGTAAAACAACAAACAAAACATTTGCGGTTACACGATATTTTAGAAATTCCTCTACAACCACAGACAGTTTCTCTACACCGCAAAGTAAATGGCACGCGTCGAATATCGAATTAATATAACCAATTGTAAATTACACGAGTTGGCAGCTAAACAGTTTCACAATATTGAGCTTACAAGGCGTCGGGGTTTCCTGATTTATAGTGGAAAAGACGCTGCTTACACGCACCTATGTGTAATATGTTCGCCAACTAATTTATGACAAATTCCTGCAAACATTTAGGGAAATATACCTACCTTTATTTGGTAACTAAGCGTAGCATTGACTAATAAACTTAATTTAATATATCACATCTCGCCGACTGATCGACGTTTGACGTCGACCAAGCAACTTACGCGTAAACTGTAATCCAATCGATAATGATCCTTATTTCATGTCGCCACATTCTCAAGATTAGGCGTCGTGAACATAAGTGTTTAATATTTGCTCAGAATGGACAGGCTGCTTGATTTAGCAAACTGATAGAGGCATTCTGCTATGCTGTGGGAATTAGAGAAAAACTTGCGGTAACAGCTGCCTGTCATCCCACAGAAGGTGTTACTTTTTTTTACTTAGGAAACCGGTTATTGTAGTCTACACTGTCTACACTAATATCATAAAGAGGTAAAGCTTGTTTTTTATTTTTTATTTGTAGGAGGTAATCTCTGAATGTAGGGCAGTACTTTCAGAAATTAGCCTTTACCAATTTACAAGCATGTCTCTTGCGTCGAAAGCCTCGAGTTGGCCACGCCCCGATTATTTTGTTCTGACCATGTGACTGAGCGTTGATATGACGCCATTCCCGTACATTTGAAGTTTTCTACTAGCGTTAACGATTGCAGATTATCAACTTGGTTAGGGGTACAGGTCCAATTGCTAAAATTTTTTGACTGATAGAAAGCTGCGACATAGGTTATATTTTATGTACGTGGGCGAAGCCGCGGACAAAAGCTAGTACCTAAATAATAAAGGAGGAGATTATTTTTTTTTAATAAAAAATATACTTTATAAAATATCCTACTAAAAGAAGTCACGCTTTGGCATATCAATTGATTATAACCTGGAATCAGCTTGTCTAATCTTCCTGCCCATGTCCCGTGTTATTTGGAGTCGGCGTAACATGTATTTTTCTTTTATTCTGTCCTGGCCCATCCCATCCCGACCCGATGCTATTACCTTTTCCTTCATATGACTCTTCACACAATCTTTTCTTTGACCTGCCTTTCTCTCTCCATCCATCCACATTTATACTCATAACTCTTTTAGTTACATATGTGTTGTTAAGTTTGTTCTTCCAACTGAGGTTTATTAGAAACTTTGGATAGTCCCTAATTGTTAATCAGAAAAAACTTTATTGGTTTTTGGTTAGCAAATCATTTGATTTAGTCAAACTATTTGCTAACCAATAACCAATGAAGTTAATGAAATATAGAGGGTAGTAAACAGTTTTCATTGATGCCCACCATCGATTCTGTTACTTAGCCCCCAAGGGAATAAGAGCGTGACCATTATAATTTCCATATCGTGAGTAATTAAAGATAAACAAACAGTAATTTATTGCCTATCTTTACGCATAAGTCGGTCGAAGGTTGCATCATGAAATAATTGAACTTCTCATAAATATTACGGTGTTATGGGAAATGATTGTTTTTTGTAGGTGGGATAGTCATCCAATGAAATATCCGCGCCATTGGGCGGAGCGGGAGATAGTGTCAGACTTTTAGTGACTAAATACCCACTCCTGTTCCGCACGCCGTCCGTAAGCCCGGGTCAGGGTCTAACACTCCCATTCCCAAGACTTTGTAATTTTCTCTGTAATTGTGATTTAATTATCGATGTTTGTGGCAGCACATCAGTTCGAAAATTCAAGCGCCAAGTCCGCTTAAAATAAATAACCAGTACCTCTACCATGAGTTTAAAGCAATAGTATTTGTCGATACTCGATGCCAACTACGTAAATATTTTGTATGACAAATTTTACAGCGCCTCTAGCGGTCACTTACGGAACCAAAATAACTATTGCTTTAAACTCATGGTAGAGGTACAGTTTATAATTATTAATATTACTCTGGTTATAAAGTTTTATAACATCTGTACTTTAGCAGTAAATCTTTTTAGTTTAAATATTGTCTATGCATGTTGTGTCTATCGCATAATATTTTACACTAGGTTTCTATAATGGCATGTATCATTAGGTTATAAAGTGTAACATTTGTAAATGGATCAATCAATAAATAAAAATATAAACGAGCAAGGATAAACGACGATACCAATACACTCTTGCAAATTGTTTAATCGAATGTTAAGATTGTTTCAAAATATATGACGACACATAGAATGAAAGTATTATTTACCGAAATAATTTATGACTTGTAAAACTCATGTTTAAATCATAGTGCTATAATCAAGATAAATGTAGGCGTACTAAGTTATCAATGCTATCTCTTTTTTCAACACAATGTTATTTTAGACAATTATAATATATTTATTTTCAAAATATGCTTCAGAGAAATATTTTTCAAGTGTATGGTGCATAAATTAGAACGTTAATTATTACAATGTGTGTTTTTTTAGGATAAAAAATGAAAGTAACTAAATCGACAGTGAAAAGGTGAAATTGCTAAACCGCCATTTTCATTACAAAAAAAGACGTTTAAAGTTTTACATTTTACAATAAAATTATGTAATATAAATTATAATAAAAAAAATGAAAACTAAAATGTAGGTGTTCTTGAAAATAAATAATTCTTTAATTCAAAAGTTATGTAGAGCTTTTATTTTCAAAATTAGGTGTCGGTTAAGTTAAAATCACTGGGAAAATAAAGATAAGTATAAACAGCTGTTAGTAAATTTGACTTGAAATTCAGAGACTTAAGCGCTGTTGGTTCAAAAAATTGGGAAATTACCGTCGTTTCAGCGATATGAAACGTAAAATTTAGTCCGCTTTTTCGCCAAAAAGTTCTTTGATTTACACGATATTTAAAAAGATAGACATAGCAAAAATTGCGGGTTCTCGCGATATTTATATATAACTTATTTTCGACAAAAATCAGTGGCGGTTAAACGGTTTTACCTATCTACTATTAAAATAATCTTGCCATTCATAGATGAGATTCAACTAGCAATAATCTTCAGAATATTGAAATAACACCAGGTCTATTACTTATTGGATTATCATAATCAAACTCGCGACTTGACTTAACTAATCGCAGAACTAATGTCGAATTAACTACGTTGTATTGTAATTGCTACTACTCTTGAGCAAATATTAACAATTGGTGCGGAATAATTTGATGCAAATATAAGTATAGACGTCAATATTTGTTGTGCATTATTTATTTTTTCCATGTAATTTATTATTTGTTGGGATATATTTAAAACAGTTCAGGGTTCAGTATATAGATTGAAAAAAATAAGCTCATCTCTTTTATCTAATTATTATAATTTTGATTTATTTATTGAGATATAACTAAAAAGAATACAATAGCATAGAATAGACTTTATTGTATACCAAAAAGTAACAAAGCTTATACTAAAACTTAAATTTGTGGGTACAATTATGGCGATCTTATCGCTGAAAGCGATATCTTCCAGACAACCTTAGGGTGGATAAGAGCTTAAAATAATACACGGGGTAGTCTGTGGTATACTGCTAACTATTATGTATATTAGGTATAATTATGTAGATAAAGGACTTAATCATTAAACCAGTATATAAACTAACTACCGTCATTGTATATAAACTTAAATCTAGGCTGATTTAAGTTTATCATAAGATATTTTACTATTTTGGTGTATTGTAAAGTTTATTCTATTCTATTCTAACTACGCTAATATGTACTTACAAAAACCAATGCACTTAGGCGTCGAGGTACCTACTCCTGTATATTAATATCATCTGGGCATATCAGACATGTGCCCAGAAGACTGGTAGCATTGCCAACGTCGAATGGCAATGCTTATAATCCTTAATGATGATCAAACAATAAAAATGCAAATGAATGTGAAATTGTGTTATACCAACATCATTTATGTTGACCTTACATTAGTTAAGAACCGTGTACGCATACCATTTTTGTAAAGAAAACCATTTATTTATAAACATATTACATACAATCACTTTTTGATTAAGTACACAAAAACAAATTACAAGAAAGAAATATTCGTTCTCATATATAATTGACTTTGATATTTCAACAACTGACATGAACCGCTTAACCTTTCAAGATGATAAAATTTATGTTTACCGATTCTCCTTTTTAAGCTCAATTTAAGTAGCCGTAATGTATAAAACATATTTTTATTCAATGCTAAATATAGGCTTTTAAAAAACACGCCTGCGGTTGCTAAAAGCAGAATTGTGGCAATCACTGAATACGTGTATTAAAAATTCAAAACATACATGAGTATTCTTGGCACGAATTTGTGTCGAGTCGTGTGCCGAAATACGGACATTGGCACTCAATATTTTAACATTTTGGTGCAACGTACACAAATGTTAATCCATTTTCCGCCATGTTACCGCATCGGAAACTGTGTCAATATGAGTTTGAAATTTAGTCTTATCTGTTTAGACTCGAATTTGAAATATTCGGCCGTTATGCTTCAAAATTATTATTATGTCTTCAGGTTATGTAAAATTAATGCTCCTATCAAGAACATGTTTATTATAATCCGTCAGAAGCATTATCCAATTTAATAACAATAGGCTATCTATCAGATCAGTGGCAAAACAGTGTTCAGATTTTGATCTAGATCGTATCAGTTTATTGTATTGTAATGCACGGTTACCCTTTAGTATCGTGCAATAGATCATAGTTGTTAACTTCTTCTTGATAACGTTCAGCAATATGTTTATGTCTTAAACCATTCACAAGCTTCTCTACTAACGCATTTTCCTCGTAAGTGAGCTTATCGTCCCGTAAAACTGTTTCTTTACAAGTTCTTACATCATCATCAGTTATATCTAGCTTCTAGTCAGAATTTTTCGCTTCATCATTGTCCATATCATTGTACGCACATTCCAAGACCTCACAGTGGCTGTTACCAGTAACCTTATCAGATACAACTTTGCTAACCGTGTCATCGCTAACTTCTATTGTAATGGTTACAACATGGTAGCAGTAACAAATGCCAAGCTCTATATAGTAGTAGCATTGTGATGCGTGCAAGATACGCCAACTTGTTCACCTTTCTTCCTTTAATATTTCAAAACAGCGTACGATATAATAATACAGGTACTAAGGCTTAATGAAACCTGTCTTCTTAAGGTACCTTTGTTACCTTACCTGATTTTGTTTGAAGATTGGATTGGAGACTTTGCAACAAAAACTTCTGCCGAGCTTTTGCTATTGTCAAACTTTGTTTGATCTTTACCGTCAATTTATATTACCGTTTCTTAATCATAAACCTTTTAGTATTTCAGTACTTTGGTTGATTTTCATATAACTATGACATTTTCTCTTATTTTGTCTGGTTTTCTTTATTTAATTGTTAGCAATTGTACAATAAATTAGTTTTTACTTAACATTGGACACGCATCTTGAATGCCAACATATTTCCAGTCAAGTTCTTCCTAACGTAACTTCAGTAACATCTTTCGAAACTCCAAATATTTCTCATAATAATTACTGCAATTCACCGTCTTAATCTACGTAGTATGTAAATTAATGTTTTCATAACAATATTTTTTGTAAGTAGGGGTGTCTGTTGATAGCTGTAATTTCTTGTCAAGTTGATAGGGTATAATTATTTGGACACTTAATAAAATTGCAGGCGGTCGCTGTTCTCAATCTTAATATGGAGTCGCATGTAATGATATCATCAACTTTTTGCATGACTCACTGACAAATTGTACTAATTTGTTTTAATATTTTTACAGGGAGCTGAGACGAATGTCAAGGTAGTCAACACACAAACAAACAATCAAGCAAACATGAGATTCTCGGCGAGGTTACAGGTATGTAAAACGGTTACACATTTTGATATTATCTAATCTTAATGAAGATCGTTTGCCCCTGAATACTGCGAACCAATTTGTTCGTTAACAAACATTAATCTGGTTAAATCCATTTGATGCTCGACCTAAATAAATTCATCCAGATGCTCTGATAGCGCGCGTTCGTACCTTATAATCGTAAGTTTGAAAATTCAAGGAGATTGCAACAGATGATGTGCTAACTGTACATAGACAATGGCGACCGGTACTAAAATGTGCAATTTGCTGAGCATTTAATAGATAAAATTTAGTGAAAAAACTAGCTTTTATTTGCAAACTCATAATATGGTAGAAAAAGATGTTCGCGTGGGAAAGATAAGTATTGAAGTAAGTGCGTCAAGGCTGTGAGATGAAGATGTATGATGCTGATTTAAAGAAGGTGTGTTAATTAAAATTAAGTCACTTGGCGGAAACTAGGTGTAGTTTATGAGAATGGGGTTTCCATCATGATCTAGTCACCTGTTTTATTTGTAGTGCTACGTGAGATTTATTTGGATAGATCGCGATTAAAAAAAGACGTGTGGCACTCGGGGACTGCCGCGGTAAAGCTATTGCATAGCATTTTTATCAACTTATTCAATTATAATTATTTATTTATTTTATTTATGCAGTATTTTTTTTCCTTTGTTTTTTTTTCTTTGATATTAATTGAAGTTACACTTTCACACATTGAATTGAATTTTGATTGACTGTTCACATATTTGTTTTCTTATCGGTCACCACGCTCAAAAAACAAATGAGTGGGGGGTGTTAGGTTATTTTCGTTACGGAATTTCTGGATTCGGTCTCCACGCTCAAGGCCCGCGATAGAAGCTATGCAATAGCTTAAAAAAAAAACGTTAGGGTTTTAAGTCTAATGGAGAGATAAATAAATTAGCTTTAATGAGATCCTTCTAAAAAGCATTAGCAAAATTTTTACCACACCTCTGGTTCAATCTAAAAAAAATAATGAACCTCTGTTACAAACTCGTCAACACATGACATCGCATTACGCAAAAATGTAGTTCCATTCGCATGTTATTACAAAGGCGTTACTAACAAGCCGCTGTTACTTTGTAGTGTCGCAATTTATCCATAAATATCGATTATTTTGAATCGATAACTACAGTAATCGATGTAAGATCAAGAACTGGTTTGCTCCTTTGACTGCCGAGTAACATTATTCAATGTCATTGGCAAGAAAACATGTCATTAAGTACTGAAGCACAGCCATAATTATCCAAGTAATTTTATTCAATACAAGCTTGCCACTTAGCCCATCTTGGGGTTTATTCGAGTATAATGTCTTTGAATTTAACGAGGTTTCGCTGGAAACTGGACGTTTAAATGAAGGTATTTTATTTAACTTACTGTTTCAAAGTGGTCTTGAAATTTATTGAGCAGGAAACTAGTGGTCAGGAAAATTCAGCGATTTTATAGAGTTTTGCTAAATTTTTACATATGTTACTAAAAGAAAATGATACACGCAGCGTTTAGTAATTGTATTGTCAAGCTACTTATGTACTTACGAAGTAACTGTTTAACAGTTACAGCTTTTTTGGAACTAGCTTAGACGTCGGTCTACAGTGAAGATATCAAGCATTGATTACTTGTTTTAACAACAAAGGACCTTCTTTGCCGTTAAGCAACAAAGAAGGCACCTATTTATAGTTTCATTAATTATAATAACACTAGCTTTAGCCCGCAGCTTCGCCCGCGTACATAAAATATAGCCGGTCACTCAGGAATAAAGCAGCTTTCTATTGGTGAATTTTTGCAATCGGACCAGTACTTCCAAAAAAAGCAAAAAAAACTTTACTTCTTTATTATATTAGTGAAGATTATGTGAATAAAAATAACATACCTACAATACATGGTAGCATCTTACTACCATCGAAAAACCCGACGTACAGCGAAGATTCACTCTTACATTGCTAGCACTTCTACGGTTCGGAGTAAGCGTTTTGCCTCGTCGTTCTTTTAATTATTATTGTTAGTCTCGCGTTTGACCACTATCTCACCTGATGGTAAGCGATGTTGTGGCCGACGATGGAGCACGCTTGCCTAGATAAAGTAACATTTTCTTTCACTCTTGGCTTAAAGACCCTAGGTTGTAGCTATCAGGAAACACAGACTCCAGCAGGGAATTCCACTCCTTAGCTGTACGCATAATGATTGTGTTCCCAAAATAATTTGTACTTATATATGGGATGTCCACCATGCATCGATGGCGCAACGGTGTACGTCTGATGATGGAACGGACATGGCAGCAACTCGGCGTTGAGGCTTTGGAGTTTGGACTCGACAAGTACATAATCACTAATGATCCTCTTGGCTTGCTTCTCAATCGACTCCAGGGCAACAAGCTAATATTTCGCAGACACATCCCAAATATGAGAGCAGTATTCTATACACGATCGACGTTACGCTTGATAAAGGATAAGCAGCTGTTCCGGCGCGAAGTACCGTCTCACCTTAGCTAAGATCCCGAATTTTTTGGCAGCCTGTTGAGCTTTTGCCTCGATGTAAGAGCCGAAATTGAGGGTAGAAGACAACGTGGTAACCGAAAACCTTAAGCTTCTTGGGGTACCTCGAAACTCAAGGATTTCGGTTATTGGCATGGTTACACCCCGTAATGATTATATCACATACATCGCTTACCATCAGGTGAGATGGTGGTCAAACGCGACCCTATCAATAATAAAATAATAAAAACATCGAAGGATTGGAAAAAATATGCTTGCAGCGGTCTTTCCGACCGATTAAAATTTAGTTGTCTTCAAGATTAAAATGGATCCATGATACTGAAATGCACTGGTTTATTAAGTGCCTAATAAACTGGTGTGATTCAGTATCATCGATTGCATCACTGCTTACCATCAGGTGGGATCGTAGTTAAGCACTCGTTTGTATGAATAAAAAAAATATACAACGTACTTAATGTTATATTTAGAATTGATTTCCGTATAATTTAACATACCTAGAAGGCTACGCGTATGATGAATAGGTCTAATTAAATCATAGTCCACTTTTAATGACGAATACGATATACGAGTCTTACTTCTAAATATTATACTATTACTAATCTACCAAGCCTTTTTAAATTTGCTACCAAGCATCAGTCAAATTTGTATGAATAAAATATGAATGTGTTCGTATGAATTAGTGGTTTAGTACGTCCATAGCTTCAAAACAGTTTTGTTAAATAGTAAAATTCCTGTTGACTTTCAATTCTTTGAAAATCGTTCAGGTGGTGAAAGAACTCATGAATATGGAAACCGTTTACTGTGAGACTAACTCTGAATAAAATTACATTCTATTTTTTTTAAACGCGGTTTCTTACACACATACATTGAAGAATTACTCCCGTGTAGTGAGTGCGTTCACAAAAATGTAAACTCAAAGACTCCAAGACGCGGACCAATTATCGGTGGGCTATACAAATATTTGATTTGTGCGGATATCGAAGCTACACATAATGCAGTAGTCGATCACTCAACAAATCAAATCAAATCAAAAACATTTATTTCAAATAGACCATTTGCAGGCACTTTTGAAAAGTTAAATGTTGGTCAGTCCAAGAAAAGTGAAGCTAAATTGCACGTTCCAAAGCGTAGATCTATATGGAGAAGAACGTGCAAGAAAGTTCATGGACACTCTTTTTAAATCATGTTATGAGTTACATAGATCTTGGTTACATATTTCTTGTCGCTTCTAATATGTGAGCACAATGTAGATACGTAATAATAATATACCTATATATTTTTTTATAAAAAAAAAAGGTAATTAAAAATAGAAACTGAATTAAGTCACTGGCAGCTAAGAAATGACCAGTCTCAACCGATGACACCCGATCACGGGCATGACACGTGCATCAGCCCCACTCAGCTCAACCACTGCCTCAACCGTACCATACAAAACGTGCCGTTTAAACGCAGCTTAAGTAGACAGAAGAATTAAGTAACCTATAATAATAATAATATAATATATAATATTCCACAACTATCACACAACGCCGTCTAGTCCCAAGCTAAGCAGAGCTTGTGTTATGGGTACTAGATAACTAATAAACATACTTATATATTTCTAAATACATACATATTATAGATAAATTACACCCAGACACAGAACAAATGATTATGCTCATCACACAAACATTTGTCCTGGGTGGGAATCGAACCCACGACCTCCGGCATAGCAGTCAGGGTCACTAACCACTAGACCAACAGGCCAGTCAAATAGATGGTAAAGTTTAAAGTAAACTTATCCTATAAGTTAAGGTAAGACGTTTCAGCACGTCTCACGGCGCCTACGCAGCAGGCACATCTAGTATTGACAGACTTGAGCCTACTTTATGACTAAAGGCAGCTACTTCAACCATAAAGGACAACTATGCAAACAGCTGGAACTGTTATTACATAACATAAATCAGTATCGGTCTCTTTATAGTAATCCTGCTATAATTCATGTCTGTTTGTAGTTTGTCTGGACTGTTTATTATCAATATATTAAACCCATATAGTTCACTGATGATCATACAGAAGTCTGTCAGGAATCCTTTATAAATTATGTCACATGGATTTCATGATTTTTTGATACTCCCCCTCTCATCGCTGTCACGTTGGTAAGACTCTTTCTTCCTAGTGTGTGTACATACATATTTTGTAAATAAATATCTAGAAATGATTTCATTAAAACAGCAGTACCGAAATGAGTTTTATTTCCATTTGAAACTTTTTTTGTTGAAAATGACCTAAGAGCCTGAGCAGTGCTGTTAAAATTGAAGATAAGGTTGATAGAAAAACCCATTCAAACATGTGACTATATCTTATTAAGTGTAAACGTTCCGGGTACGTAGGCTACGTAGAGTGGCAGATGGGTTTAAACAATGACGGTAGTTTTGATGGTACACTGGTTGAGCGGTTGGTTACTGCACTGAGCAACATGGGTTCATTTCCCGCACGGAACAAAAATATTTGTGTAACTAGATAGTTGTTTCGGGTCTGTCTGTCTTGTGTATGTAAGTTTACATGTTTGTGATGGCACCCACGTCGACACAAGAGTAATTCTTAGCGTGGGATAAAGTTTAATTTTTTTTTAAAAAAAACATTGACTTTTTAAATTTTATGAAGTGTCTTTTTTGTTTTTCAACAACGTATTTACTTTCTTTTTTTCAACAGGTGCTGACTTGCCTGGTGCTGTACGCGTCCAGCGCACATGCAATCATGGTGAAGTACGGCACGAAAGGGGGTCCCATTATACCCCCGACGCCAGAGCCGGTGCCCCCACCGCAACCCTACCGGAGCCCCGCGCCCGTGTGGGAGGAACGCTCCAATGACACGCCCGATCCTAATGCTCAATGGTAATTTTTTGAAATATTTTTTCCCTATTTCTACTTACCAATATTATAATAATAATAATAATTTATTTGCCAGAATGTAGGTATACAAAGTAGTATGATCATACATTAATATTAAGGCCCCTTTACATTCTACCATGTGGTGTGCAAATATTTAATTTCAGATTAAGTACATACAATTTAATAATAAATGTCATAATATCTCTTTAGTTATTTAATCACTTTAATTGTTAAAAATGTCAGATATTACTTATACTAAGATTGCGATATCCATCAATAATATTAAAATGTCAAAATCAGAATAATAATGTCAGAATCATTAAAACATTGAATGTCAATTTAAAAATAAAAATATAAACCAAAACTGACATTATTTTAGACATTATACAAAGATTGAGATATCCATCAATAATATTAAAATGTCAAAATCAGAATAAAATTGTCAGAATAATAATGTCAGAATAACTAAAATATTGAATGTCAATTTAAAAATAAAAATATAAAACATAAAAATATATACAAGGTGTAAGGGACAGCCCTCCACCAACTTTAAGGGCTTGCTCAGTAGATGAAACTGAACAACCTACCATAAAAAAATTTTTCAGGAAACGAATAAAAAAAAATCCGCCTCACCATACAAAATTATTTACTTGATTGGACATTTTGTATGGAGAGGCTGTCACAAATGATTTACTTAATTAATAATTACAAAAAATATTCTCCTGAAAAAATATACACTTTGCCTTACGACCTTATGCGTTGCGTTATAATTTTGCTAACTTTAATAAAGAAGTTCTTGGAACACGGCAAATGTCCAAAACTAAGTCTAACACTCTGATGTTTATACATTTTTCTCCAGGCGACCTCCTTTCTTCGTGCCCCAGCCGAGATATACCAACGTGATCTATAGCTCCCAGCCACCACTGCCTCTCAACAATGCCCAACGTTTCGTCAACTCTTACATCCCTACCAAACCTAACCTTCCGAACCAGAGCGGGCTGAACAGCCCTCCAGCCATCCTTGGTTCCCAGAGCTTGCCTGGCATTGGTCTCCGGTACTTTTACCCCGCTTTCCCATCGACGCAAAAGCCTGCAAGACAAGAGGATGCTAAGCTCAATCAAATTGATAACCAAGAGGCGGTGGTGGCTGGTGCAGAACCCGCCAGTGACTTCCAGTGGAAATATGAGAAGGAAGCCACGAGACGAAACCTTAGGAATTCTTTGGAAGTGAGTAGACTTTAATTTGGTACTATTAAGAAGGTAGATAAATATCTTTAGCTGTACAAATTGCAATTTTTGCTTAGCTTTTTTCCAATTATGATAGGATCTCTTTCGTATGCAACTAAACAATAGTCTTTTATAAGGTCCGACTGTTAGACTGCAGTGGCTTTCCTGCGAGGGAATTAATCATCAAATGACTTCTCCGGGAGCGAGAGGGTGTATCAAACTGTTGAACGTTGATATCATTTGCCCTATTACGAGGATCACGGTTACTCCTTCAAACAATCCGTAGCCCTAGCAGGCATCGGATCTAAATAAGTCCGTCAATCTTGCTGACATATCTTTGAAGCGCGCGTGTAACTCAACAAGCGGTTGACTCCAGCTTAGTCCTCACCGGACGGCTGGACAGCGAGCTATCCATTTTTCGCTGTCAGCAAGCCCACCCCTATGGAGGCCGAAAATCCTCCAGCGATTTCCGACTACAGAGGCGTCTCCGGTGGAGAGTGTAGCACTCCCCGCCGGAGACTGCTGCAGAAACGTTTGAAAGAGTCAACATGGCCATAGAACTCGAAGGACAAATGAAGAATTATTGGGTTACTAGCTGTACCCGCGCGGCTTCGCTCCCGCTCTTCCCTACTTCAGCCTATTATACCCTACTCTACCCTACTATACCCTACTCTACCCTACTCTACCCTACTCTACCCTACTCTACCCTACTCTACCGTACCCTACTCTACTCTACTCTACCCTACTCTACCCTACTCTACCCTACTCTACCCTACTCTACCCTACTCTACCCTACTCTACCCTACTCTACCCTACTCTACCCTACTCTACCCTACTCTACCCTACTCTACCCTACTCTACCCTACTCTACTCTACCCTCCTCTACCTTACTCTACCCTACTCTACCCTACTCTACCCTACTCTACCCTACTCTACCCTACTCTACCCTACTCTACTCTACCCTACTCTACTCTACCCTACTCTACCCTCCTCTACCTTACTCTACCCTACACTACCCTACACTACCCTACTGTACCCTACACTACCCTAATTTTCATTTTTTTTTCCATAAGAACCTTCTCCTCATAATAACGAACACAACAAAAAAAAAATTTGCGAAATCGGTCCAGGCGTTGTTGAGTTATGCGCTTACCAACACATTTTGCGATTCATTTTTATATTATAAGATTAAAGTCTTTTGCTCTAGAATTGAGCGAGAGATTAGAAGTAATTTGATGACTTCCCACATCAAAAAGTTGTATGGACTTGTACTATATTAATGTAACTTTGAATTTAAATGAAGTACTTCAACAATTCAACGCCTTACGTGTTAGGGTTATTCCTGATATAAGTAGCTTACTGCCTTGATCTTGACTTCCCTCTTTGCTGCGTAGTAATCATACAAAAAGTGTAAGTTGAAGAACAGGCCACAAAAAATAAGTATGATTTGCTACATCAAGTTTTTATTCTTCGGTAGGTTTTTTTTTAATAGAGTGAGGAAAATAACCGTCAATAATATTTTTTTTTTGTCTGTGTCTCACCCGCATTTGCTCATAGGTCGATCGCTAAGCTGGTGTAACTATCCGATAATATTTAATGTTTGAAGTAGAAAGAAAGCTTTGAAGCTGCTGCAGGACATGGTAAAAACTAAAACCAGTACATTTTGATATAAGTGGATAAAGTTTGTCATTGTAAGCGAGACAGAATTCGCCCGAGCTGAAGGCGAGGGTATTATGGAGCCAAGTGCTGCAGGGACTGATTTCTACGTGTATCAAACGATGTTTTTCAATTCACTTAAGAAAAAATAAATAAACGGGAGTTGTCGTACGACTTGTGGGGTTCACATAGTACCCAGCCTGACACAATAAATACTATAAATATACAATAAATAATATTGTGACGAAGCCGCGCTCACGCAATTTTTCACACTAGTGTGGAAAACAAAAAAATGTAGGTATGCCTAAAAGCGGTAGTAATAAGACTGGGATATCAAGCAGGATTATTGAAAAAAAATCTGTTTGCCTATGGTAACACTTTCTTTTTTTTCAGGGCACAGCAAGAGCAGTTTACCAATGGCCAGTCTACGTCCCCCCGCGGCATCATTAACGTTACTAAGTTCTTTTCAACATGCCGACCATGTTGCTAAACGAACGCCGTAGTAACTGTGATGTTTATTGTTAGTACTAGATTAAGACAAAAGTGCCAGATGTATCTATGTTTATACAATACGGAAATCGTTGGTGGCTGTAGTATGGTACGGCCTTTATAACTGTTCAGAAAAAGAGTCTGGAGGTTTTGTATTTATTGATGTTTAATAATAACACCTTGCCCGGTATTGCGGTATTTTTTACACTTTACACTGTGTGCAGAAAGATTTTGTACTAGGCAAAATAAAATAAGGACCAACTGGGTATTTTTAAATTACCTACGGTAATGGTGGTAAAAAATCCAATTTAAATAAAGTCGTGGAAGAGAGCAGTCGTGCTTTTTCTCAAGAAAACATTTTGAAAAACTAATGAAGCTTCGAAAATGTTTAAACATTCAAAATACAGTATAGCTTTTCCAAATAGGAAGTATTGTGCGTATTCTATTTATAACCATCTATAAAAGGTTAGACTAGTACAGGCGCATTGGGAGCGATTGGTTATTAGGTACTTTTTTAACGTAGAGATTCGATCGAAGAGTACTCGTAGAGATCAATAGCAAGCTAGAAACGTGAGTAATCAAATCAAACCGTGGACAACAGATTTCTCGAAAGTCTATCACTCATATCACATACTGTAACACTTGCATAGAATTTGTACTATTTGGCTTTCAGGTGAATATAATGTAATATTTCTAAAGTAGCTCACAAAATACAGATTTTCAAAAGTTTTTTGCATTTTACAACTCAGTATCGCATAATATGGTAACAAAAAATAAACTTGTGTTATCAACATATAAGTGTTTACACAACCGTACTCATCAAAATCTTCATCTTAACTCTGCAACTTAGAGATATAAAACTTCAAGGTTTTAATTAAAATTACACATTTTAGCCCTTATTTAAGTTAGAGAGTTATTTTAATAGTTACTAAAACTATTAAAATAACTCTCTAACTTAAATAAGGGCTAAAATGTGTAATTTATTCTCAATTAAAAAGAAAAAAAAATTGTGTACATGCATACATGTCATTATTACTGCAAAGATTATTTTTTTTGTTTAACAATCCGATACTGAATTGCAAATTGCAAAAAACGTCAAAAAAATGAATTTTAATGGTTAACCGAGTACCCTTTACTTTAAACAACGAGAACTTATTATGCAGTCCACAAAAGTTTTGTATTCGTGGTGAAACCTCATGTTATGAGGTGTCCACTTTTTTTTGCGGATAAGGCCCTAAACACGATCTTGAGCTTACAAGCACACCCTTTTGCGTCGATCATCAATCTGTATGTCGTGACCAGATCATAGAAATTTATCACTTTATGATATGGCCAAGTTAAACTGGCCAGATCGTTTTAAACGTTAGAGTTTGATGATATGTCAATCCTCGTTAGGCTATCTTTCTTTAAACTTTTTATTAGCACAGAAATCCTACACTGATGATATGGCCAAACGAGGATTGACACATCATCAAACGTTAACGCTTAGACGATCTGGCCAGTTTTAATTGGCCATATCATGAAGTGATCAATTCTAAGATCTCGCCATGACATGTATGTGTATTAATTCATTTATCATTGATACACACTATTTTCTAACTGCATGGACCTATCAATAGAAACACGTATCCAAAACTTAAATCGACTTCATAATAAGGCGTACGTCTTTCTATTTGGCGGCACGGTTGACGCAGTGGTTGAGCGATTGGCTGCTGCGCTGTGTGTTGTGGGTTCGATTCCCGCACGAAACAAATATTTGTGTGGCCTACAGATAGATGTTCCGGGTCTAGGTGTCATATGTATGCGAGTTTAGGTAATTGTGAACGCTCTCGCCACAATACAGGAGTAATTCTTAAAGTACGGCAAGGTTTTTTTTAAAAAAAAAAACAGTTGCGTCACTTTTGACTTTCATGTTTTCTGTGGTAAACAGTTAGTTTCTAACATTTAGTTCAGCTTTCTTTAAGTGTGTTTATAATTTTGGTTACCCTACTCTCTTGACGTGAAAATAATCTGGTGTAGAATTATCCTATATGTGATTGTAGAGTAAATTATTACTGTTTTATCGTCCTGAGACGGTAATTTTGTTTGGTTTTTTCTATATAATGTTTTTAGGCTTCAACAAGATCAATGAGTTTTTCGAAAAATAACGATTGCATTCTTTTAATCTTTTTGCTCACTATGATTTTGTGAGCTTTCGGTATTTGAGAACGGAAAAATTTAGCACAGTGGCCCTTAGTTTGTTTTGTAAAAATATAGCTCCAAATAAAAATGTATTGTCTTTGCATAATATTTATAGTAAATTCTAATAATTGCCGTTAGATGGATATCAAAAGTCTATTAAAGTACATAAAAGATGAGAACGGCGTAAGTTTTTTTATGGTGACCTTCCCTTGATTATTTTGTATTGTTATTATTTTCTGTTAATTGCTTCTTTTTGTACAAACTAATCAGTTAGTTCCTAAAACAAACTAAATGAAGTAATTTTAAAGAAACAAATTAAAATTCTAAGCATCGTTTTGCCCTTCATACATGGCTACATCACCGCCATAAGACATCAAGAAAAACGCAAGTGTTCAGTTCCTGTAAATTAAAAATAAATTTTATTGTTTGCTGCCAAGGTCATAATATTTGTAAATAAGTTATATGATATACATCTAAGAATAATATTGCCATTACGTAATTTGTATTGCTATACGTTGAAATATGTATATGGTAAAATAATTTTGTCATCAAACGACTAAAAGACCGTTGAAATACAAAATTAGTTTTGTTTTTAAATACCAGTGCAACCATTAATTCAGAGAGTGTGACGGAAGTTCTTTGTTCATTGCGGTGAATCTCTATTGCTATTAAGACATGTAATTGTTCAGTAATTCACGGAATACCTTAGACACATAAGTCAGTTCAACTTCAAACTATGCAATTTCCATCTAATTTCGTTTGATAAAATCTATCGTAGTAGATACAATATTGTTATACATTTAAAACTATTTTATGTAAAATGAAAGTAGCTTTCGTTTCGTTTTGTTATTTCCTTTTAACGATTTAAGTTACTATAATGTTTTTAAATATGTATCACTTAGCTGTAATTATGCTTGTAAATATGTAAAATAAAGAAATATATAAACATTTATGGGACTTTTATTGTGTTCGTAAAACAGACTTTTACTCGACATGAAATCTAGGACCCTACCAAGACGTCTTAAAATCATCATTAATTCGTTGTGAGAAAGAGATACAGTTATACGGTCTGTATAGCTCCACCTGTCTCTCTTCTTACTGGAACTATAATTAGTTTAAGACGTCATGGTATTGCCCTAAGTTACTTTTAAGTTAAAGTGCAGCAAACTTACGAATGAATAGTGCATAAAGAAAAGAAAAGATGCAAAACAACACGTTGTACAGTAAGGCCGCAAAAGTCCATAGGAACGCTAATGATTACATTGCTACGAACCGAGCGAGCGCGATATTTCCGTGCGTATGTGTGCGCATGTATGAGTATCCACATTCCACAGATAACACACACTAAGGAACTGTCGTCGCACTGAGCTATATGGTAGCATTGATAAAATTCGTGCAAATTCGTCATGTGCTGGTAGCCGTGTGAACTAAGTGTTGGATTCGCAAATCACGTAACCCGAGTTCAAATCATGGTCGGTCCGTTGCAGTTATTTCTTACTTTGAAAATTCCCAATCTATATTGATTTAATTGTTTTTTTATATTTCTATGAAAAATACTATTGCATTTTTTGCACTAAATAGTTGCAAATTACGAATGTGATCTATTAACCACAAGAAGAATCACATTCGTAATTTGCAATTATTTAGTTGTTACATCTTTTCGATGTTATAAGGTGGAAATAAAAAGACGTGTTTAATAAAAATGTTTATTCTTTATATTTACAAATTAAACATTTATGAGAATTGTGACGTCGAATTGTTACCTAGACAAAAAGTTATCTTGTAACCGTTATCTATGTTACGCCTAAGATTGTTTGTTGGAAGTATACCCACTTAGACCATTCATAATATGAATAACGTAACAATGAACGGATATTCAAATTTTAATAAAATAAAATATAGGTAATTGTTTATATCCAGTTATTTATTGAAAAGTGATATATGATTTGGACTTTGTAAACATTTTATTTTTGTGTAACGTCACAATGAATGTATTGAGGTCATAGCTTAATTGTTCATTTTCTTGACGAAAAGAAGATTGAAACCAAACCTCAATTTCTGTTAAAAGAACTTTAGTTCTCACAAGATAATCGTCAATTAGATGAGAAAAATAAATTGAACTATAGTATTATGTTAAAACAGTGCGGGTAGAAGAATAAAAAACGAAATAGACTCATGATTATTGTCAACAAAATTGATAGCGAGTTCACTGCATTCTTAAGATGAGGCGATGGCACAAGTTAAAAGATATAGCTGTTTTAAACGAAAGTAAACACAATATAATACAGTGTTTGTTAACGAATAATCACAGATATGTTAAAATAAAATGGTAGGCCATTTAGTTTAGTTAACATTAAATATTTAGTGCGAAACGTAATCGTTCTTGTTTGTGCCTCTCTGTCAAGTACGGCTTTTTAGCAGGTTTTCTGTGATGCACGCCTTCAGCGTGAAGTGCACGGCGAACAGTATCCATCGAGGTGTCATATAATTCCGCAAAATGTCTCGTTGGTGCGAAACCATTCGTTTCGTATACGTCCACCATATGTCGTCGCTGCGCCTCGCTAATAAGCTTCGATCTCCCACTTCTCTTTCGACTAGCAAGGCTACCTTCTTCCTCATATCTTTTTAGCCAAAGATTTACAGTATTTTTCTAAAATAAAAAAAAATATATATATTAGGCAGCTATACCTACTTCACTTCATTTTCATTATATAAAATGTTAATAATCATAATTATTGAATATAATTTTAAAATAAAACTGCATTTATTAATCCAATAACCAATCCAATAAACCCAACGATTTACGTATTTCTCTTTTAAACCTCATAAAGATACGATCAATGGATTCATAAATGGCATACTTTTTAATTAGAAGATTAATTTGTAATAAAGTTACAATTCATTAATAGCTATTATACTCACATTCAGTCCGGTTTCTTCAGATATTTGTGTTTTATTAAGACCACTTTTATGCAGCCCAATGATAGTCGCCCTCACTTCAATACTAATATTAGCCTGCATTTTGCGAATATTACAATACTGTCAACCTCACGTCACTAACCAACAACTACAACCAAACGACAGTTCATTTCGGTTAAGTTAAAACTCGTGTCTACCTCGCAGAAATCTAATTCTTTATTTAGTTTTTTTTGTGATCTACCTTTCTAACTCTAAGAAATGTGTGAACAAGTTAAAGAATAATTTAATATATGTAATGCAAATACATAACTTCCAATCGGGTAAGAACTTACAAAAAGTCAATAATTGCGTGGGATTTGAACTTGCGGCACGCTGATTTGCGCTTCAATCTGTGTGCCTATACCACTGGGCCATCTTGACTTATGATAAGTTGATGAAATTGTGAATTTCAATCATTTGTTGGCGAAACTTGAAAATAAAAGGTCGTAAGTCAAACTAAACGTCAAACGAATATGTTTTAAGAATTCTTATGGACTTTTGCAAGTGATAGTACAAATAGGTAAGTACGAGTACATATAGAATTTGCGTGCTACGGCAAGGCCATAAAGTAGTATTTTCTGTAACAAATGTTTAGAGAATGCGCTCTTCATGTCATTGGAAGATTACAGTTGACAATTATTTTTTTATTATATTCAAATTATTGACTGAGCTCGAGTTCTCTTTACATTTTATGCATCTATTAGACACACAATCTGGGTACCTCTAGTATTTAAAATTATGTCAAGTGAGTTAGACAACACTAAACATTATGACATTCCACAAAGTTATGTGAATGTCAAATAAACATCACTGTGACACTTGCACACCATCCCACGCAAAGATGTGGTAACTTGCAAATAATAACTTACTAGTAACCTGTCACCACTTACCACTTACGCATAATTGCAGACTTTAACATAATATAATACACAATCGCTTCTTGTGGCTTAAAAACACCGAGTATGCGGTTAATGGATTGCTGATCTTTGGCATATGTTAAACTCAACCGACCGTATAGAGATATTTTTTAGGGTTCCTACTTAAGGCGGCAAAAACGAAACTCACTTTGTCGTCCGCTGGTCCGTATGTTAATATCCTTTTTCTCAGGAACGCTTAGAGCTCTGAAGCTGGAAATAAGTATTAAATACTCAAGTCAGCTACTTCAAGCAGAAGTGAAAAAAAAACCAACAACCGAATTGAAAACCTTCTTAATTTTTTGAAGTCAGTTGAAAAATAAATTTCTAAATCTACGCAGTCTAAAGACAAGGCTAATTATATTCCATTTAGGCACACATTAAGTGAATCACTAGAAAAACAATGCCTATACGGTACTTCATAGTCACATAGCATAAATACAGGAAAAGTCTAAATACTTTTTATGATTTGGAAAAATCTACGAGACCCAATATTAAAACCTAGTACGAGTGCAAAAAGTGAGGCAACTAAAACCTAGCCATAGTGGCTAACTATTCTCGGCGAGAAGTTAGTGCTCAAGGTCACGTTTCGTCGAGCACAGCTCATGAGTAAACAATTAAAATGCCCGTTTGTAGCGTGAAAGGATGTCATAGGATTTCAGGAAAGCAAAAAGTGATCAAATTATATTTCACAAGTAAATAATTACATTTTATACATTATTTTTGCGTAAATCATCAAACAAAAATTATAATAACTTAACTTATAACAATACAGTGTTGCTAGATGATGAAAAAATACCTCCATTCCGTTCAATTTTGTTTTTTTAATAGCAAAATAAAAATATTTTTTGATGTACCTACGCAATTAAAACCGGTATGAATTTTCAACAGTTTCAAAAACTTGGCATACAGTATTTTATATTAGTCTTCAGGGATACTGATAGTGATTCTATGGGCGACAAACTAAAGCATAATATTTATTTATATTATGGTCGTTAAGGAAACCACTACCTGCAGTATTTTTAAATCAAATTTTAATTAGTAATTTACTATAGTTAAATAAAATCGGACCATATCACTATGTTTGTGATTATTTTTCTGCAATGACATGATTAGGTACATAAACCAAGTGCTGTATTAATTATCTGAAATACTTTTCTTGATTTGATTCACAGTAATGCATTTTCCCATTCTTTATTGGGGAACGGCCTGTATTGGTAACACTGGAAGCTATATCTGTCTGCATTTGAGGAGCATGGACACGTTCGGATTACGCACGAAATAAAGTGAAGTGGACATACGATATCGTTTGTATTTTGTTCTAGACGCGGCTTCTATGTGTTATTATTCTAAGATTGTAATGCTTACCTAGAGATCAGGCATTAGCACTCCATTCAATAACTAATCCGTGGTTTTTTACAATGCTGAGTCATGATCTGAGTGTCACTAACGATGTTGCATTGAGCTTTATCATTCGCTGAGGGAAAAGATAAAAAAAAGAGTAACTAAAATTAAATATTATTACTTAAGTCTGTGCTTTATCTATACCAGAGAATAGCTTGTTCACTGTCAATCAAGCCAGATAATTATCTTCAGACAGAATTTGAAATGGCTGCACAGTCACAATGAAATGATGAAAGATTAATTATGAAATATTTTCCAAATGCTAGGTTATCATGATTGTCAAATCATCTCAAGGATTATTATAGGTAAGTTGTCATTACTACTTCGACACCCATCTTGGGAATAAATATTCTTTTGATGAATGTAAAAGATTAAGAGGATAGATAATGTAGTTTGGATGAGTTAACTGTACCTACAAAATAATCTGTACAATTATTTTCTCCATAAAATATTTAGGGAGCATAAACTTGGAATAAAAGTTGCAGTTGTTGCAGCAGGGGCCCAGCCGGGTCGAAGCCTACTGGGGCCAGGGTTATCCGAAAGGGCGCTCGAGCCCCGGTATGAAGGCTTGAAGGAACGGGATGGATTTTTTAGTCAGTAAGAGTCTCACACTATCTCCCGCTCAGATGATTTTACCCATCGAAAAAAAAAAAAAAAGGTTGAAGGGTAAAATTTACAAGTCCGTCATAAGACCTGTCATACTGTATGGATCAGAATGTTGGGCTGTAAAAAAGAATGATGAAAAAAGATTGCATGTAGCGGAGATGAGGATGTTGAGATGGATGTGTGGTGTGACGAGAATGGATAAAGTGGGAAATGAGTATATTAGAGGAAGTTTGAAAGTGGCCAGTGACTGAAAAGTTGAAAGTTAATCGGTTGTCTTGGTATGGTCATGTGAAGAGGAAGGATGAAGCGCATATTACTAAAAGAATTCTGAGTATACATGTAAATAGATGGAGAGGGAGAGGAAGGCCGAAAAAAAGATGGACGGGTTCTGTGAGAATTGAATATGAAAGAAAAGGGAGTTAGTGATAGTTTGACGGGTGACAGGACAGAATGGAAGAAGAAAACGTGTTGCGCCGACCCCAAGTAATATGGATACAATCATGGCGGTAAGTCCCCTCTTTGAGGCGTGGCTGGAAAGACCTCACGGCGTCCTTACCTTCCGCATGACACAGGTACTCACCGGACATGGTTCGTTCGGGAGATTCCTGCACTCGATTCATGCGGAAGTGACGCCCGGGTGTCGCCACTGTGCGGAACGCCCGGAGGACATGGTGGAACACACAGTCGAGGTGTGCCCTGCTTGGGCGGAGCATCGCCGTGCCCTCGTGGGGGCGATCGGCGGCGGAGACCTCTCGCGCCGGGCCTTGGTTGAGGCCATGGTCCGGAGCGAGGAGGAGTGGCAGGCGGTCGCCGACTTCTGCGAAGCAGTAATGCTCGCAAAGGAGGAGGCCGAACGCATAAGGCAACGGCGTTATCGCCGCCGCCGTCGCCGGGATTCTGATCCCGATTTCCGGCCAACGTAGACGCGGGCTTGCGGACAGTGAGCAATGGGTAGCTTGCTGTCCGGCCGTCCGGTAACTGTCCGGACCAAGCCCAAGTCGTCGACGGCGCGCACTGTTCCCGCGCGCCTCAAGGAGTTGTCAGCAACAGCAGGGACCCAGCCGGGTCGAAGCCTACTGGGGCCAGGGTTATCCGAAAGGGCGCTCGAGCCCCGGTATGAAGGCTAGAAGGAACGGGTGGGTCTTTTAGTCAGTAAGAGTCTGACACTATCTCCCGCTCCGCCCAAGGGCGGGGGATGTCAATGCATGATTTTTTCCCACCAAAAAAAAAAAAAAAAGTAATATGGATAAGGGCAGGAAGAAGATGAAGAAGACACTTGGAATAAAAAGTATTCTATGCCCTGTTCCAAGACATGACTTGTCCAAAGCGTTTAACCGTTTAAGTGTAAAAGAGTATTGAGTTTAGAATAAAAAACATTGCATGTGCTATTCCAAGACATAGTCTGTGTGCCTAATTTTATCCTAATCTGTCCTGTTCTAGCGCGAAGAAGCAAACATACACACAAACTATCGCCTTTTATAATGTTGAGTGTAAAGTGAGATATTAGAATGATACATATATATATAATCTTAGTTTAGTTTTTTCCTCTAGTACATATACATACATATATAATCTCAGTTTAGTCTTTTCCTACGTCAACGTCTAAGTTAGGTTGTGAATATTGTTGATACTTATTTTATCAACAAAGGAATTGATGACGTAATAATTTTTAATGCATCGGTAATCTGTATATTTCTGGGGACATAATCAGGATCGTACACAGTCATATTTTTGTCAACCAATTTATTTTTTACACACATCACCTATACCTCACTCAGTCGTAAACCCCTCACAAGTTCCTTACTGACACAGATACGTAAGCCAAAACCACCAAATCTTTCGACAACAATACAACACTGTCAATTGATGAGCCATTCATCTTTCGTGACTCCGTGACACATGAAGAACTTAAATTTCGTGAAGATCGTAGTTCGTGACGATTGTTGCACAAACGACGCTTCCTGGTTTTGATGATCTGCAATATGGATAAGCGATAGTGCATTGAGTAAGATATTTTTTTACTTGACGTTTTTTCAATTTAAGTTTTTAGGAAATAGATTTATCTGTGCATCTCTGTGGGAGCTTTTAAGATAAGCTGCATTTAATGTGGCAGTGCTTTTAGTTGCTTTTTGACTTTCAAGTTTTTGTTAACTATATCCGGTTAAGCAACATAAATGTATGCTAATTTCAACATCATCAACAATATATTATATTATTAAATATATTATTAAATATAATAACATTTCAGCCGAGAGACGACGTCTTGCTGCCTTTCCCTAAGTTTCGTCACATTTCCACAACTCTCACCAGGTTATCGGACCACCTTGTGTGAAGTCTTCCAACACTGAGTCTTTCGGTTTGTATTCGCCATTTCAAAGCCTTTCAGCCCCATCGAACATCTGTTCTGCGAGCAATATGCACTGCTCATTGGTGATTATTAGGGTTATGTCCGTAACTGTGGATATATTCATTTCTGATCCGATCGTGTAAGGATTTGAGCTTTGAGCCTTCTGATCAGGCCCATTGTGAACAACCACGTTTCAGAGCCATATGTCATCACTGGAACTACACACTGGATATAGAAGATTTTGCAACTTGAAAAAATTCAATTTGATAATATTGGTCCAAATGTTATAGACAACCCACTTTTCAGCCAGCCTATTGCGGGTGGGTGGATGTCACGTCTTTAAATTTTTGGTTCTAGGATATGTCATTTTCTTCACGATATTCTCCTTCACCGTTTTTAAAAATTTGTAAATCAGGACTGTTACCATTGGTTGCCACTAGCTTTGAAAACACTTAAATTATAATCGGACTGCAAATAAAGAAAAAAATGTAAGGTGCCAAGCCTTGCATATTCAAGCTAAGTAATATAATATCTTTATGCAATGGTCCGTGATAATATCACATAAATCGCATGCATCCCGTAAGCGAAAAGCGCATTAAAGTGCATACATAACAGTATTTATTTATGCAGTTACCTAATAAAAGGCTGCATTCGTTACAAAGCATATGGCAATGCCTTTAGGCGATAAGTTTGATTTATTACACTCGTAAAAATGTCAATGTGAAGAATTATGATGATATTAATTTATTATCACAGGATTGAGATGTGAGATGTAGCATAATCAGCCTTTAAATGTTCCCACTGCTGGGACTTTGGCTTCCTCTCTAGGAGAGCGAATGGGCCGTAATCCACCACACGGGCCCAGTGCGGGTTGGTAAATGTCACATGACTTCGAATTTGTGGTTCTAGGACATGCGACGATGTTGTAACGATGTTTTCCTTCATCGTTTTGAGAACAGTTATGATGAAATAAATCACACCAAGTTATATTTAAAGGGACGAAAACCTTTAAATGTTTCCTTTATCTAAAAACTTTTTACAAAAAAAAAAACCGACTTCAATGTTAAAAAACACTGAAAAGTATAAAATAACTTTAATTTCGGAAGTCAGTGTTTCTATAATAGTTTTGTCTCTTCGTTATTTAACACCGACTTCCGAAATTAAAGTTATTTTATACTTTTCAGTGTTTTTTAACATTGAAGTCGGTTATATTTTTTTTGTAAAAAGTTTTTTATTTTACACTTTTTAGTTATGGTACCACCACTAAAAAGTACCCCTTAGACAAACTTAAATAACTCATAGCTACTGTGCATCTCACAACGATTCTAATAATCCCAAACACGGTTAGATTACATTAATTTAATTTTTTTCCTTCTGGCTTCATCATCAGATCAGTTGAATACATCCCCCTCCCTTTCTGACAGTCAGTCATCGACTATACGTATAAATAAAGCAACTTTACTTGTAACCACAGTTCCGCTGTGATTCTATGAGGAGTTCTGTTCCATATCTTCGAAGTTCATAATCAGATTATAACAATATTTCTATGGGACCAACTTGGAAGCATAACCTTTCAATCAAAAAAAGATTTTTTTAAATCGGTCCACAATTGACCGAGATATCGGGGAACATACATAAAAAAAAAATTAAAAAAAATAAACACACATTCAGCCGAACATAGAACCTCCTCCTTTTCGAAGTCGGTTAAAAACTATCATAAGAAGGTAATATATATTTATTTATTTGATAAAAGTATCGTCTGAAAATACCGATAGAATAGAATAAACTTAAAAATGTAGACTAATATATTGTAGTTGCTAAAATTTAGGCATACAAGAGCGGTCTTATCGCTGACAGTGATATCGACCAAATAACCTTTAAATAGAGAACTGAAAACGAACATTTTTCACTTATATAAATCTATGCTATCGATGAATGGTAATGTCTATTACCATCAATATATAGTAGTAAGTAGTCTTACTTACTACTATATATTGATGGTATACACAATAATATTTTAAAGTCTAAAGTTATTATACATTGTTTGTAATATATCTGGATAGATTTCAATGAAATTTGCTCTTTTTTTTTTCTCACGGGTAGACCATGTAATATATAATATAATAATAATATAATATATTCCACAACTATCACACAACGCCGTCTAGTCCCAAGCTAAGCAGAGCTTGTGTTATGGGTACTAGACAACTGATAAACATACTTATATATTTCTAAATACATACATATTATAGATAAATTACACCCAGACATGTCTATGACTTTTATTTCTTTCGTCAGTATGTTCTTGATAGTGAAGCTAAGTTTAATAAATACCACGGGAGCAAAACCTTTGGACAAAACCAGTACTACAAAATATTGGTAAGCGCAAACGCATGACGAGGAAATTCACGGTAAAGCCAAGAGTTCGCCTCAAGATTTACATTAAAACTATCAAATGATGCTCTGCATTGTTAGCAATACTTAGTGTTTCAGACAGAACGTCACGATCTGTCGATCATCCGCGTTTTAGTTATGAAATTATTGTTACTTCTAGTGGAATATTAATCATAGTTTTATGTTAGTATTTTTATCCAGTTAAGTAGGTTGAGAAAGAAGTTTACAGTCGGATACGTCATGCCAGGGAATATTTTGTCGTTCTATATTCCACAGTGATTGAAGATAAAAATCAATTGCTTTTGATCATTGATGATAAATGGCTCTGAAATGTGGTCATTTACAACGGCCCTCATCAAAAAGCTTAAAATCACCCAAAGAGCAATAGATCGAATCAGGATTGGAGGTATTTGTAGGAGGACAAAAGTTACCATCATAACCGGAAAGTAGGCAAGGCACAATGCTCGCATAAACAATGATCGAACGGGTTGAAACGTTATCATTGGAAGGCCTCCTAAAAGGTGGACCGATGACTTGGCAAGGGTCGCGACACAAAATAGATAGGTACAGAAGTCAATCTCATGTATGTAGGGAGGTGTATATCCCTCAATAGACGTATTTCAGCTGAAATGGAAAAAATGATGGTGGTTTAAAATATAAAGACACAATATCTTTTCGACATATTGGTCAAAATCATCTATGGTTTGATAACATAAAATAAAAATGTTGTATTGATTTAAGATTTGTTTACTCAGGTGTGGTTTAATTTTAAGGTTATTTTGATTAAGTTAAAAGAAAATTTCGACATAGAACTATCTAAATGTGCACAAATTGACGAAGTGTTAGCACAAATTACCAGCTTAAACTGCAAGAAAAGGTGCCTACAATATTTTTGTAAGAACTTCCATTAGTCTAAGTACCAACTAAATAGCAAAACATAAAATAAACACAATATAAAAGCCATTACTTCCAACAAGTTTGAACCTCCTAACCTTTGGGATTCGCACCAAAGCAAGCCCTATCTCCGAACCAACTTTAATGACTATGATTTTCACTAAACTACTATAATAAGTTGTCGTGGCTTACAGTTATTATCGTTTCCAGGTAGACTCTCCTAGGGCTAATATGTTTTACCATTTCGAAATGAAACGTGAATGATATTTATAGGTTTGGTCTGACCGATTGATGTGACAGTTACAAGAAATCTTCGGATTGTTAGATTTCGTTGTGGAGAGATTAAATGATTATATTAATATTGTTTATTTAACCAATTGGTTATAAATAACACTCTATTACATTTTTTTTTGTTTAAACAATATAGATTAGACCTGGGGCTCGAGTCTGCTATTTTTATAAACTTGTCATTCGAACACGATCCCATTGTCATTTTGCTAAAAGTTCGTATTCTGCTAAGTCATGATTGATCATTGATCGGTCAATGGTCTCGTAATAGAGTTGTGGTAGAATGACAATATCGAGCTTATTAAAAACAATGACGTTCTAATGGTAGGTCACCGATTAAAGCAACTGTTACAATTTTAGTAGATTATCGCATACGTCAGCTGAAATGAACGACGTGAATGAATAGTCAGATATTCATTCATTATTATGTATGAGATTACCATTCTATGTCATTTCTTTCAATGGAGTGTCAGTGGTTGATCATTGGAAAGTCATAATGACGCCATTATATTAGTAGATTACCAAAACTTGTCAAAATCAACAATTATGAAATCAGTGATAGACCATTCTGACACTATTGTAATAGCAGACTTAGGCCCAGGGCAACGACCTTACAGCCACTAGATTCCGCATGCTTGAATTAGCTCACCAAAACAATTCTGACAACTAGCCGAGGTACGGGGGAGCGGGGTATTGCTTTCTGATTGGTCCTACCAATCAGAATGCAATTTTAACCAGGGTATATTCTTAGTGCGTAAGAAAAATTTTTCGATACAGCGACTCGTGCGAAGATTAATTGTAAATCTTGAAAGAGGCCTTTCATCAAAATTGCTTATTAAATGAAGCAGCAATCAGCATTTCAAATATTGTTTTGAGGAGGAATGGGGTAGTGACGTGGTGGGATCTCGTTATATCTTTTGAGCACACATGGCCTAATGGCGGTGATGTCACATTGCGGTATATGCATATTGTGCATCTATACTGTTATTTGACAGTTTTCCCTTCCACCGATGAATATTGAACAAATTTGTCAATTTCTGTCTATTTAAGATTTTGGATAAAGTTAGTTTTTGATAAACAATAAAATAAATTGAGTCAAGTGAAGTAGTAATTGAGTGTGTACAAGTAGTACCTAGTATTCTTTATAACTTTTAAAACCAAGGTATTGTTCAACTGGTTTTCACTATAGTTCAGCTATATAATACGTAAATATGCTTGCTGAGATAAATAGACACCCATAACCAAATTGTCCATCAACCTTGTAACGCCGGCAAGTCACAAATAACATCTGTTTGTTCCTCGTTTATTCTCGTAAGGTTAACATTTAACATCGTTACAAAAACGATAATCAACAATATAACATGTCGTTGGTATTTAAGATTTAATTTTGTCTTCCTGAGTATATTTGTGAGAATGATAATTGGCCCTTTTTGACATTGTTGAAACGTTTCATTTTTATCCTTCGTAAGTAATTGGCCCTTTTGGAGTCCTTTTGATATTTTATTTGTTTTTTTTATTATTGTGTATCATATAATTTTGGTTCTGAATATACAAATTATATAGTTACGGTAAAATATTCAAGATTATGAATACTTCAAACATCTGGCGATGGTTTTTGAAAACCGACAATTGTTGTTAGGTAATGTATAAAATATTTTTCAGGCGTTTTTATTGCTTCAAATTTTCCTGTGTGGCCTGAAATTAATTAATTATATTTTTATTTATTTATTGGTTGTTTTTAATCAGACAAGATAGGATAGATAGTTTTTTTTACTACGAAGACCGCTAGAGCCAATGGCTGACAGAATAACAGCAAAGTTAAGTATAATACTCGTAAACTAGAAATACAATTTTGTATAATATCTTCTGCTGATGGTACTAATACTACTATAAGCTAAAATGACTTTTATTTGAGTTTATCAAGATAAAAACAAATCGGGTCCCTCCCAAACCGTAGTTACTACGCACCTCGAACGCAAAGGGCAACTAAAGAAACACAGGTGAATTCACTCCTTTTCGATCCATCCAAAGCGAGAAGATTTGACGATTCTTTATAGAAAAAAAGAAAAACAAAGATATATAAGTACATGATAGCAGAGTTATAATACCTTCAGGAAATAGGGACGCAAGTGGAATTCCCACTCTAAATACATAGTAATGCGGAGTAAGTAAATGTGTTATGATGAAGATTAGATAATATGACAACTACCAAGAACACTGCTTGCCATAGAAAGCAATGATCTAGTACCCGCCTACGCATTCAGATTACGTCTTAGCAATATGCTACATAGAAGGGTCTCGATGTTTATTCAAATATATGTCCGAGCAGGAAAACATGGAATACTTAGGGCATGACCCATACCCAGTGAACACTCCTTGAATGTTGCACCTTTTATGTATAAAATGCTATGAAATGTACCTAAGGGCAGATAACAGGTTTATAAATAACGATAATAGAATTTAATTTCAGTGGAGATTGGACTGATCTAGAAGAATAATCCTTTCAAATAAAAAAATAATTTTACAAATTGCTTCATAAATGATGAAGTTCTTAGGATCAAACTTAAAAAAAAAAACTGAATTAAGAACCTCCTCATTTTCTTAAAGTTGTTTTAAACTAAAAAAAAATATGGAGCGTGTATTGAACTCGCGCCTCATGGCATACCTGGAATTTAACGATCTCTTTAGTGACCGACAGTACGGGTTTCGCTGCAAGCGGTCTACTGGGGACCTACTGGTTTATGCCACCCACTTGTGGGGCGAGGCCCTCGAGAAGAATGGGGAAGCGATTGCCGTTTCCTTAGACGTCTCGAAGGCCTTCAACAGAGTATGGCACGCTAGCCTATTGAGTAAGCTTCCAGCGTACGGCATTTCCCTTGGTCTGATTAACTGGGTAAAAGACTTCCTGAGTGAACGGTCTCTCCGAGTTGTTGCCGATGGATGCTCATCAGAGCCCATGACGATTAATGCCGGTGTTCCTCAGGGGTCTGTTCTCTCTGCAACTCTCTTCCTGTTGCATATCAACGATCTGCTGGTGCCTGGTATCTATGGGTATGCAGATGATAGCACAGTTGTAGAGAGATACCTGCCCAGTGCTCGGGCTAGTAAGGAGCTAATCCGGTCCGAAAGAGAGGCTATGGTAGAGCGAACGGATATCTCACTTCAGGCAGTCTCCAAGTGGGGTGAAGCCAATCTGGTGGGATTCAACGCCGCCAAAACACAAGCGTGTCTTTTCACCGCCAAAAGGAGCCCTTGCACCTTGGTTCCTAATATTCAGAATTTATCCCTGGAGTACACCGACCGCCTTCAGCTCTTGGGGGTTGAAATTCCCTCAGACCTTAACTTTGGGCGGTTCATTGAGTCCAAAGCCAAGGTAGCTGCTAGGAATCTAGGCGTTCTTGCAAAGGTCCGGCGGTACTTCACACCGGGACAGCTTTTAATGTTATACAAAGCACAGGTCCGTTCGTGTGTGGAGTACTCCAGTCACATATGGGCTGGTGCTGCAAAATGCAACCTGGCAGCTTTGGACTTGGTGGAAAAGCGTGCAAAGAGGCTAATTGGTGATCCAGTTTTAATTAAATCCAACCTTCAAAGCCTTGAACACAGGCGTAGGGTAGCCAGCCTTTCGGTGTTTTACAGGATGCATTTTGGAGTGTGTGCGCAGGAATTGCATGTCTTGATTCCGCCATCGCAATTCTACCATCGGACAACCCGACGTACGGCGAATATTTACCCTTACGTTGTTGAAACCTCTACGGTCCGGACTAAGCGTTTCGCCTCGTCGTTTATAGCGCGTACGTTGAAGGACTAGAACAGTCTGCCTGCTGCGGTCTTCCCGTCCGATTATAATTTGGGTGTCTTCAAGGCTAGAGTGAATAGGCTCTTAATAAACTAGTGCGCCTCACCATCAAAGATTGCATCGCTACTTACCATCAGGTGGGATCGCAGTCAAGCACTAGTTTATCTCTATTAAAAAAAAAAAAAAAACTACAAGCAGCAAAGTTAAGCATCTTTATTAATCAACAAACTTAAGGTAAAAAACATCTTCAGACTGGATGGAGTGACCACCGTCGCAGGTTGTCTGGCTGCAGGATAACAGTAGCTGAGAATCAAGATAAATGATAAAGTTGACAGGCCGTAATAAAGGATAGATATTTATTTTACTTAAATAGGTTATAAATAACACTATAGTAATTTACTTTTTTTTTTTAAGTAAATTAGTTGAGGTCGGTGTTTCCAACAAACTTAGAAATCAAAGTTCATAATATACATACAGCTAATATGTGGGTAATAGTCAAATCTTATGAATACCATGCAGAGTAGTGACTGAGGTAGTATTTATGACTAAGCATTAATAATCCTGTCTAAGACTTTCTTAAAAAGTTATACATTTATATTCAAACATACATACGCACTAAAGACTTGACGTTGCACAAAACCTACAATTTGGTATCAAACATATAGAACAGTGCAAAAAAAAAACAACTATTAGGCAGTTGCCCGGACCAAACACAAAATCCATTTGGTCGGAGAATCCTACCTGTTTAATAGGGGCTACACTATTCTTATGTCCACACCCAAACCTCTAATGCAAAAACAAACCAATAAAGTAAACAGCTATTAAGTTTAGAATTGCAAGAACTCAGCAATGGGTTGCAAGACCATTATAACATTTTACTTCGCAATTAGAAATGACCTATAATTGCGTGCCTCCATAAGCATTTCTTGTTTCTAAGCCCACTGCATTAGCTGCGGCAACAATGATTACCCACGAAATGTGAGGTAAAGTCTTTTAATTGGTGCCTCGCTATTGGTTATTATATCTTAAATGGTCCAATCGTAAAATTTTATAAAGACCTGGTTTCAAAGTTAATAAGCGAAGCGAATCGCTTGTCAAGTAATTGATCATTCTGGTTACTTTAAAAGGGAGTTGAGCTTATAGCATAATGAGCTTGAAGGTTGTGCAAAGAAGCCTGAGGCTCTAGGTAAAGTGATATGAAGATAGCATTAAAGATTATTAAAAAAGTCCAAAATGTAGGGAAGGATATGCAATAATCAATGATTTTATAATATTTTCACTGCTGGGACTTAAGTCCTCTCTCTAGGAGAACAAATTACCAGTAATCCAACACACGCGCTTAGTGCGGGTTGGTGAATGTAGAATGTATTCAAAAAGTTGGTTCTAAGACATGCTGGTTTCCTCACTGTGCTTGCTTTTACCGTTTTAGGAGCAGGTGTAATAGATTACATAGAGTAAAGCGCCTGCCTGTGTTTGAACCCACGAAGTGTAAATTGTAAGCCGGGGCCGCTACCACTGTTGGCAGCATATTTGCTATGGAAATAATTATAACGTAGTCAATTCCACATATCTTGCACCTTTAGACAATGGTAATTAAATGGAACTTTCTTTTGTCAGCGAGCTTCCACTGTTGAAATCAGTTCTTTCTGGAGTGGTATTTAAAGATGATCGCGGTTATCTACTCACGCGTAAACTATTTAGTTTCAGATGCGTCCACAGTCTTCATGCATGAGCTCTTTGTGCAGTTTTTTTTCGTCAGCAAGCAGCTTCTGGTTATTGTTTTGTTAGTATAATAACAGTTCCAGTTAATTCAGTCATTTAGCTCCTACGTAACGCTAACCATCGTACCGCGCTTACTACCGTTTCAACTTCCAGCTTCAACCTCTGTTTCGGAATTCACAATTTATTAACAGACTTCTAAGAATTACTGGCAGAGCAATTCGGTTCATTTTATATTATTACGTCTCATTAAAGTCATGCGGTCAAATGCTTAATTGGCCTACATTTTCAAGATAATTAGCGGCTATCCTATATCTTTATGCTTGACTTGTGTGAGAAACGCGAATGCAATGAGGTGGTTGACAAGTGTCGCGTCCAATGTGCCCATGTCATAATTATAACCACTGATTGGTATCATTATCTAGAATGTCCCTTGCTTGTCAGGAATCTGTTTTAGTTCAATTATCACCATATAAAGTGTTAATTAAGTAAATTCTTCAGATATTGTAGGCTATTTTTATTATTATGCTGTTCCGTTTTGTAGGAATCCAGTTCTCCTTTTGTCTCCGTTCTTTAACTGTATGTCGGTCAGGGTAATTCCTATGACCTAAATAAAATATAAAAACGGCATTGCTTTTAAAAAACACAACCAGTATAAATATGGTCATATATGATTAGAAATTAATTTTAATTTTGGCATCTGGTTTAAATATGCTGTCAGACAGCAGTAAATATTGTATTTATTAATAAAAACTAATTTCTGATCTTTTATGAGTTGTAGGTTCTCCTGGAGCAAGTTAAAGTTTTTTTTCTTTACGATATTGTGAGTTTATAAATAAAACGCGGAAAATACGTCAATGATGATGGGATATGTTTAGCATTGAGATAATAGCAGCAATTGTAAGAATGATTGTTGAATTCAGAAAGCATGAAATGTTTTGGTTAATTTAAAAATATTTTTGCACGACATAGATGACGATTGTTTAAACGAGTAACAAGACAATTTTACTTATAATAATTTTTACTATATCATGCCCACATTTGTTTAATGAATCATCAAGAGAGTTTAAAAACAATCAACTAACCGACTTCAGAATAGATACAGAAACTAGTGAACGGATTTTAATGCAATTATCAACAATATTATACGGTCACTCCGTATAATTGGTGAAAATTAATCAATACCTATTTGAGGAGTTCCCTCAATTACTTATAGGCATAAGTAATCGAGAAAACTCCTCATCAGAAGTGGATTTAAAGAAAAACACGACCAATCTGGAAGCATACCCTTTTAGGTAAAAACAAATTTGCCAATTGCTCCATAAAATAAACGACGGAGTTCTGACGTAACAAACAAAAAAAAACCGACGTAAGAACCTTCTCCTTTTTCTGAAGTTGGTTAAAAATACAAACCCGTCAATCAGAAATAAAAGAAGCCTAAAATATAAACAATCACTCGTGCCGCTTCCTCGTCAACGAACGTCATGATATTAATATCAACACATTAAAGCCGCGGGCCCACCGTGGCGCACGGATAGGCAACGCACGTGTATTAAGCTTCGCTTTGTAAGAAAATGAATGTGGTTGTGTCCACTGTAACCCACGGAGAGGTTACGCATGAATTAACGTCATTGATACATGCGTGGCTGGCTTGAATAGGCGGTTACATAGCTCAAAGCTGTCGACATGGGTTTACGTTTCCCCTGGAGTACACGAATATGAACCACGACTATGTACAGCTAGCTTATCGCAGCGCAGTTTTTGGTCATATACCTCCCGCAGTGAAGCCCGTGTCTGTGGATTGCAATGGCACGTGCGTAGCCTCTCCGTGCACCGTGCCACGCTATACATAGTCGTGTGGGTCTTTGTGTACCTACAGTGGAAACGTAGACCCACGTTATCAAACCAATTAATACACGTAGCTAAAATGCGCCAAGTGCCCGTGCAAAGCATGCGCCGCGGTGGGCCCGTGCCTTTACTGCTTTCAAACTCGCAGGCAACGTCATACAACGTGACGCACAGCTGACGTCGATCGCGTCATTTCTGCCCAAATGTTCGACTCACTTTCGCCGATTCACTTTCATTGAAAGTGCAAGTGATCGTGACCTACACCAATTTCGCGATGACGCGAATGACGTATATGCGCGTCAATACTTTCGCGTCACGTCACAGTCGGAAAGTAAGAGTGAATTGGAACATTACAACCTAGTGATTTACTTTCGACGCCGAAACTGTTACTTTCATTGTTACAGTTTGGCAGAGTCCGTCGTACGATGCAAGCATTCAACCCGCGACTTACAAAAAAAGTAGTTACTGTTTTGAATACTAAATCTTTTTCACCACACCACAAGCCATTCAGTTTTTAAGACAGTTAAATCTTTTTCGTCCAAGCTATTAAGTTTTGGAGAATGTTAAATCTTTTTCACCACAAGACATTCAATTTTCAATACGGATGCTTTAGCAACGCTTTTTTTAACATTAGGACACTCTAGTCTACGAAAGTTGAGATATAGGTAGAACTAAAACAGTCGCTGCTAAACAAAGTACACTGTTCAGGAAGATCTATCAAGCTATTCTTTTTTGTACTATCAAAAACACTTCTAAGACACCGCTAAGTTCATTGTTATTTGCACTCGAAACGAAAACTTCAAAAAGTTTTGTTTGGCGTAGGGATTCAAGCGAAAAATTTTTTAAGTGGTCAGGCAGAAATGACCGCGGATGCTACGTACAATTTCAAAAAAAAAATTTTGTATTATTGTTTCATAAACTTTTATTTGCTAATTATGAGAGAAAAAAATGTTATGCATGTCTTTTGTATCCAAACTTATTATTAAATTAATAACATGCATGTAATAACATAAATTATTTTTTAATTAAATTTTACGGTTTTATGCAAATTTTGTAAGATAAATCTGGGCTATAAATTAACTTACAATAGTCGGTGTCAAATAGCAGTAATTTTCATATTAAAGCCTGCATAAATATAGGTAATATCTTGAATCTTCGATGTAATTACATGAAATATGTAGGTATTATTTAAACAGGTTTTATCTTCACTGACTCATCATTATGCAACGAGAATCCTTGACCCAGTAACATGACATTCATATAATAAACACTTATATTACTATAATATTACTATAAATAGTTTTTATAGTGCATATTTTAAAAGTGGATAAGTATGTATTTTAAAATAATAAAAATTTATTTTAAAATACATACTTATGTTATCTGGTTGATGAACTAAATAAAAAAGAATGACTCATAAAGGTTTTGACTTCATCCTTGCAAGTTTTGCTACAAATTACAAATAATTGTGCATGTTATTTTGTGATATACCGGTAATGTTACAATAAAGCTAATTTACTCTGAAGTTTAAGACAGATATTGAAGCCAGAGGTGAACTAATAGGCCACTCATATTTTACCTTTTTAGGGTTCCGTAGCCAAATGGAAAAAAACGGAACCCTTATAGATTCGTCATGTCCGTCTGTCTGTCTGTCTGTCTGTCCGTCCGTATGTCACAGCCACTTTTTTCGGAAACTATAAGAGCTATACTGTTGAAACTTAGTAAGTAGATGTATTCTGTGAACCGCATTAAGATTTTTACACAAAAATAGAAAAAAAGCAATAAATTTTGGGGATCCCCATACTTAGAACTGAAACCCAACAATTTTTTTTTCATCAAACCCATACGTGTGGGGTATCTATGGATAGGTCTTCAAAAATAATATTGAGGTTTCTAATATCATTTTTTTCTCAATTGAATAGTTTGCGCGAGAGACACTTCCAAAGTGGTAAAATGTGTGTGTGTCCCCTCTAACTTCTAAAATAAGAGAATGATAAAATTAAAAAAAATATATGATGTACATTATTATGCAAACCACCAACAAAAATTGGTTTGAACGGAATCTAGTTAGTTTTTTTTTAGTACGTCGTAAATCCAAAAAAATACACTATTATATAAATAGATATTTTGTTATAAATAAAATATCGATCAAAGTTACAACGAACTACAAAAACTTTTATATTATGTTACTTGCTGTTACGGAACCCTTCATGGGCGAGTCCGACTCGCACTTGGCCGGTTTTTTGTTTCATTTATATTGCAGACTGTGCCCTTCCGGGTCCATGTTTGAGACAATATAACTATGTAACAATATTCACAACATGAGTGCAAATAAATAAATGTTAATAGGGGGCGTGTCTATAGCCATCAATCGAGCAAAAATACACTAATATAATTATATAAATTCAAAACGAGCCGTGAGTCTGTTGCCAGAGCCCCCGCAGATGCTCAAATAAAAAAAAAAGAGGAGGGCGTCTGTGCGTACGGTTGTAACTTGTATCCACTCGGCTTGCGTGAACTCAGGTGAACCCAATTTATACGTCACACAACGCTTTGTCTCGTTGTCTAACTGTCTTCTGTACCATTGACTTCACCGTCACAAGATTCCATATTAATGATTTCGTCGACATTTGAGGTCCTCCTGGAAGCGAGGAGCAGTGGCAGGCGGTCGCCGACTTCTGCGAAGCAGTAATGTTCGCAAAGGAGGAGGCCGAACGCATCAGGCAACGGCGTCCTCGCCGTCGCCGCCGGGATTCTGATCCCGATTTCCGGCCACCGTAGGCGCGGGCTTACGGACAATGAGCAATGGGTAGCTCGCTGTCCGGACCAAGCCCAAGTCGTCGACGGCGCGCACTGTTCCCGCGCGCCTCAAGGAGTTGTCAGCAACAGCAGGGACCCAGCCGGGTCGAAGCCTACTGGGGCCAGGGTTATCCGAAAGGGAACTCGAGCCCTGGTATGAATGCTAGAAGGAACGGGGTGGGTCTTTTAGTCAGTAAGAGTATTAAATATTCTTAGGTAGATACCACATAATAGTGTGCCGCAAAATGTACAGCACTCTGAATCACAATCCACTGCATTCAACAAATCAATCAAGAATGCAAATTAATTCTTATTAAAATATCTCTGACACAGCAGACTATTATTTAAATAACAGTTCACATCAAAACAAAACAATATAATTACTATCTATATAGCTAGCGTCAATAAATTACATCCTCTACTAACAAACGTTAGTGTTAATCTTGGCTTAATCTTCTATCATCACGCGACAAGTTTAAAGGTACAATAGAAAATAGCCCAAGGTTCGCTTGTGGCGACTCTTGCATAACGCGACGTCATACAAGGCGTACTGATGGGCAATAATGCTCTAGGTCGAGGGTCACCAGGTTTTCAGAGAACAATGGACATGGTTTCAAATCGAATTGCAATAGTTCGTAGCGAGATTATGTTTGGCAGGCATTAAAAGTGGGACATTTGTGAAGAAATAAGAAGTGTTATTGATAGAGATGATAAATATTTTGAAAAGCATAGTACTTGGAGTACAGGGTTCACACTTTAAAAATCTTTGTATATTATTATATGCAAAATAACTTTATATTTCGGAAGTCAGCATTTCTGATTTTGTTTCTTCGTTACTCAACTACAGTTTTTTTTTAACACATTTAATTGTGGTACCTTTGGTCCAGCTAAATCGAAGCAGTATGCAAGTTCTATAGCTAGGTTCCTATGGAATATAACCATTACAAGTGCATCTATAAATTTTATACCCTTTCAAACAAAAAAAAAAAACAGTTTTCCATATTGGTCCAGGCAGGTAAAAACTTTTCATTTTTGAATTCAACTAAAAAAACATCTTTTGAAAGTTGTTTAATTCAAATCTTCAATTTTCATATCTTAACAAGCTGATTCACATATCAGTAAATTGAAAAAGTTTGATTGATTCAATGACCATACATCAACAACTGGGAGTATGCATGAATTGCGTCATCTACCTCAGCCACCAAAAAGCATGCGAGAGATGTCATGGGGTGTCCTACAGGGATAGATTCTGGGGCCACTACTGTGCGACATGGGTTATGATTGGGTGCTGCACGCCGATTTCTCTAAGCTGTGTCAACGTAGTCTGCTATGGCTATTAGCATAACTGCGATCGCAATATTTTATATTAGGTATTCTGATCATAAATTCATAGATACTCGAAATACATATAACAAGTATACAAAGAGAGTTTGCAAGTGACCGTTCATAAAAAAGAACAAATCCACTGTCCCAAATTACGGTAGATTTTGGTCACCTAGCGATGTACTCGTACCTACAGTACACGATGTGATGCGCTTGTGCCTAACTGGTTTGGTTACACGGCAGTTTTATTTATAACTCATTGCTAACTTTTACGATATTTTTACGATTTTACTTAAATTGTCATAATCCATTATGTTTTTTATTTCTGTGGCTATCATATAAATTATAAATCATAACACAAATTGCCTTCTGGTAAAATTATTTTTTTATATAACATTTTTCAAAACAATTTTACAGAATTCCTTATTTTACGGCACTAGTGGTAGGTTATTTATAATTTGGAAAGTTATTAGTGGTTTGTGCAGTAGGACTTATTATTGTTAAAATTTGCCACTTCTCGTAACCAGACACCAAATAATAATTTGTGTTTTGAAGCCATACTAAGATGCGGTTTTTAAATACAAGACAAAGCCAGTTAGTTTGAGAACCAAGATTGACGGTTTTTATTCTATACTTTAGTTGATCTGTGCCCCCTTCGCTAGACTTCAAATATTTCTGGTGCTAAAAATATTATTAATCACAATCAATTATAGAATATATCACTAATACTATTACTCACTAAGAATAAACTAGCATTATAGTGGTGATTTTTTTTTTGAAACGATTGTATTAGAAATGCATCCTATTTCTAAAAATACTTACATTCAAAATAGTATATATGTCTTCATAATTTCTATGGAGATTTCTTATAAAATAAAACTTAAGGGAATACTTTTTGAAATTTTATGATCTGTAGAAAAATCATGAAATCCTAAAAATATTTATACCTCTCGAGAGTCAAATATTTTAATTTCACCCTTATGTTCAGAGAGAAAAGTCCCTTCGAAGCTTAAAATATAAAGAGGCGCTCTTTTCCACCTATTTAGTAAGTCTGTCATGACCTATTCAGACAACTTGGATATATTGGCAAGCATTTACAACGATAATTGACATTATCAACATCAATTATCTTGATAAACTCAAAGACACTTCGAATGGTCATGGCGGTAGAGTAATGTTGTGTACTTAAAATGTGGGTGTGACAATCTCTTGAGGTTCTGTGTAATAGTACCTTTTGACATGAACAATATAAACATGGTGGTTTGCCTAAAGTATGATGAATATAATGTTATCCTTCTAAAAGACTCCTACTAAATTTCATCGTAAAACGTAACAAAAGGATTAATAACTTGGTTTTCTGTTCTGAGTAGAAATTCCTGTGAGATTTTTTGTTAGTGCTTTATGCTTAAACGACCATGTCCTGGAATTGAATGTAGGATAGTTTTTATCCCGATAGGTGTATTCCCGTAATATAATTTTCTACTTTTTTGCAGGCAAAGCCGCTGGTAGAAGCTAATGTTTCATAAATTGGGCCTATTGTATGTGGATACATTCAACTGGCCCAATTCAGTTATCTATTTAATTTGTTTTTTTTTTCCACAACTATCACACAACGCCGTCTAGTCCCAAGCTAAGCAGAGCTTATGTTATGGGTACTAGACAACTGATGAACATACTTATATATTTCTAAATACATACATATTATAGATAAATTACACCCAGACACAGAACAAATGATTATTGCTCATCACACAAACATTTGACCTGGGTGGGAATCGAACCCACGACCTCTGGCATAGCAGTCAGGGTCACTAACCACTACACCAACAGGCCAGTCAAAGTCATTTGCAAATTTGCAAGTCCTTACAGTTGTTCTATGATCCAATATAGGTACTTTAAAAATAGATTCGATTATCTTCCCGAGCCTTCTGGCGGCCTAACATTCGCGATCATAAGCGCAATAACAGTCATCAAAAGCATAAAGTAATAACTTATTTAGACCGATGAACTCATCATTTTGTAAACTATAAAATAATCATGATTACATCTCCATGAAGTACTCAGTCAGAAACACATACCTATAATTACATTAAAAGCACTTAACAAATAAATAGTATCCCTGCACGAAAGTCACAGCTCGAGGGTACATTTACATGTTTCTTAAGTCACTGTTGCAAGCAGTGAAGTAAGACTGATGGCACGAAACCTGATCAACAATACGGAGATGGGCCAACACTTTTGTTAAAGCTAATGTGCTGTGAATCTTGCAATTTAGGTAATATTGGAACGATACTTAAAAGTGATGAATTATTCAAAGAATATAGAACGATATCTATTGCTTCCGTACGACTAAATAGAAATAAGATTACATTACACTAAGACTTCTTAGTAGTAATAAGCCTGCCATTTCCGTAGGATTTAAATACTACTGAGGCATTATGGGTGTGCCACCACGCCCTATCCCTCAGGGAATATAGGCGTCATATTACGTTATAGCAATTCAATAACTCATTTATTTATTTACTTTTAATTTATCTACACTCATAATAATATAGACTAAAGAAGATAATTATTATAAAAATTGTACAAGGTATTACATATTTCAAAAAGATTTTTTTTCTAGAAAACTTGCCAAAAGAGAGATTAGAAGAAATGTAGACAATAGTGTGTAGAAATAAGAAAAGAAGAGTTTGTGAAATGTTTCAAATTAGAGATTTTCATCATTATCTTCCTGTGCTTGTTCCGTGTAAACAACACAACACGCATCGGAACACGTTTTTTCTTCCATACTGTCCTTTCACCTGTCACGCGATAGCGTGACAGGTGAAAGGATTAGTGATAACTAACTCCCTTTTTCCCATATTAGTCCTCACACAATCCATCCACCTTTTTTGGCCTCTCTTTTCCTCTATAAATACAATGTGTTTCATCCCTCCTCTTTACATATCGCCATTTAATTAAGTATTAAGGTACTCGACATTCAAGTTAATCGAATTTTTTTGATTTGTGGAATTGGCGGATATAAGCAGGCAGATTAACATTTAAGACGACTTTTGCAAGATCAAGATAAATTTCCGTAAACATTGATATCAGATCAAAATTGATTTCAATATCATTACCGAAAGAAGTGACACGCAAACGAGATTAAATCAAGGAAAAGCTCAACTACATTTCGATCTATTTGCTACTAAAATATTGTACACTACCTCTTTGTCGTGAATTAGCCCCCGTAGCTGATAGGCCAATTTTCAAAGATTGGATGCAATAGGAAAGGAAATAGTAACCTATGGCACTCAGTGTTAGTGCACATTTCTAGTATCTTTCAGAATCGAGTACTTAATATAATAATCAACAAGCGTCTTTATAATGTTAATGAACTCTAATAGAAATATTTATTTACAGTTAATAAATAACAGCTCGAAGCTGAAAATAATAACTATGAAAAAACCTAAATAAAAGGGAATCCATTGGACATCCAAAAGTTCATTCACATCGTTATCAATCGAAACAGTGCCCAGAACGCTGGCAACATTACTATGAATACTACTACTAATTTGTTGGTCAAAGAGAAACCCAACTCTCTTATCACGTGAAGAGCCGACTAGCTGTATTTAGATATCTCGAACAACTCGATGAGCGCTTGGACTCCATAGCCCCAGTGTTTCAGTCTCAAACATAGAATTATCAATAAAGTAACAGTATTGCGCCGTTTATTGGGTTAGGCTTAGGATTTCTGCACCACAGCAGCCTTGCTAGCACAGCCCACCATACTAAGAAGATGGGATGGCAGATAACGTCAGTTAAGTTACACAATATCGAATCAAAATATCTAAGTACTCATATCTGTCAAATTAACAAAAACAATTTGACGACCATAAACAGATAGTAAAATAAAAGAATGATTGAAAGCGTGAGAACGGTCAGCTTGCATCTTGCGCCATGAAAAGGCGAAATGTGACGGAGCGGAAGTCTGCATTCCATTGAGGTTCAAAGATGTGAATGTATGTTATTGTTTTTTGTGTTACTGTAACAGATAGGTGGAGTAACGATCTTTGCAACGTTGTAGGTAGCAGTCGGATAAGTATAGCCGAGGAAGTAAAATATTTTTTTATTTTTATTAGATTACCACAAATAAAATATTTGTCACTTTGGTTAAAAACAACATACAGAACACTTACACATACAGACAACACAACACCCAACACAGTATTCTATCTACACTAATATAATACAGAGGTAAAGTTTTTTTTTTTTGTTTGTAGGAGGTAATCTCTGGAAGTACTGGTCCGATTGCTAAATTTTTTTTGCCAATAGAAAGCTGCTTTATTTCTGAATGACATAGGCCAGTTATGTACGCGGACGAAGGCGCGGAAAAAAGCTAGCACCTAATATAACAGGTTTCCTTTTGTAACTGAAATAAGTATATAACATGCGAACAGACAAATGAGAAAAAATATAGACTACTGGAGGGTCCTCCTCTTCTTCTTCCTGCCCTTATCCCATATTGTTTGGGGTCGGCGCAACACGTCTTTTACTTCCATTCTATCCTGTCACTCGTCAAACTGTCACTAACTCCTTTTTCTTTTATATCACTCCTCACACAATCCATCCATCTTTTCTTTGGCCTTAGACTACTGAAAGGTGATGATGTTAAATATAACTATGAGAAAATCCGAGATCGATTTGATAGACTTTTCTGATTAATGGACGTTACCAGTGGGTTGGCTAGTTTTTCGTCCAAAGACTTAGTTGCATGTCTTCTGGTCATATTTCCGGAAGACAGCGATGTGGAGGAGTACTTCGACGCCTTAGTATATTTTGTGTTTTTTGTATTAAATGTATAATGTATATATTAATTTCTCAGTTTATTTAATATTAAATAAACTAAGTATTTGAATCAAGATTTTTTTTCTGGATTTAATTATTTTAAAGTTTGACTGTTAAAAATCAAAATACCGATAAATTTATATTGCACAACCATTATATTAAAAACCATAAATACATCTTTAACTCAGGCCAAGGATCTTAGCTTTTTCAACCATTTCGCAATGAACTTATAACTAAGAGTTTACAGTTTAATTACTATAATTGGTATCTTGGAACGGCTTTCAATGAATCAATCTCAGTAGGAGTCGTTTTTGTAATGTCAACAAACGATTAGTTAACTACATGACTATGTAGGAACTCATTTGAGGTGGAAATTATAGTGCGCGTGTGAATGGCATGTGCTGTGAAATTAACTTGTTAAATAAAAAGCTTTATGCTTTTTTTCTTGTCATAAGTATCCGTGAACAATATCGTGGTTTAAATATTAAAAAATAATAGTAATATCGTGTATGTTAAAAATTATATTTAATTGGATATATATATGATAAATACAGGAGCTTTATGGATTATGCATATAAGTGTAAGCTACATGTTTAAATTGAATTGAATACAAAACTCGAAACGTGTGGAAAAAACCTTCGTATAATCTTTGAAAAGCACATTTGAAGTTCCTCCTTATTAAAATACCTTTTCAATTAACATGCCATTCTTAGGTGCATTCAATTTATTATTAATAGCACTGTAAATAATTAAATGTTCCGCAAAATCTCATGTAGTAACCACACCGCCTCGAGGGCTGGGCAAAGGCTGCAGTATAGCTTCGTAATAAGCGGGTAACACGGACTCACACTTAAATTTATTGTTATGTTTTTATGCATCTTAAATGTAAGCAAACTCTTGATTACTTTGCTGTTAAAGGGGATTGTTCATTTGAGGCCACGAGCGGATAATTGGCTAGAGAAAAAATACTTGTTTATTAATTTTGCCATAAAAAAATATGTATTCCCTTAGTTCCAAATGAGCGCCACTATAATAAACAATAAGTGGTAAATAAAAAGTAACTTAATTGAAAAAACAATAGTTTTATCATTGATAGTAATATTTGATGTCCATCTTTGGCCTGGAACACCATAGAGGCTGGGCAATCCCCTTTATGCTGTGTTGGTGTTGTTACCGTGTTGGTGTTGTTACCGTGTTGGTGTATGTTAACATGATTTTTTGTGCGTCAATTTTAACAGGCCAGGAATTTGAGAGGGCCAGGAAGGTGTCAAGCCTACACAGATATATTATAAAGCCTTGTTTTTGCTATAATGTTACTAAGTAGAGTCTGTCTAAAAAGTCAATCGACTTGGGTAATTATTAAAGTACAATTAAATCTGATGTAGTCAACACTTGTTCAATAATCAAGGTTGATTAAGAGATTTTGATCATTGTTTACTAATACAAGAACCTTATAAAAGTAATGAATATAAATATTTTTTGAAAGATTAAATATTATAAAAAATTCCCAAGTTAGTTGACTTTTTAGACAGACTCTACTTCGTCTTTTCTTGTCAATTTAACTTTTATCCACCCAATATGGCCCGGTCAACTAATAAATGAACTGAAATAAATCTGGATAACTCTATCGTTGGTTTCGTTTAAGTCGGTAAGTATCGGTGGTGTCCAACTTGTAACCTTTTTAAATATATTCAAGTTTCGCTTAGACATACTAAAAATAAGGTTAACTAAAAATAACTCAGTACCGCTAAGCCGAAAGGAAGGGTTATAATTGTAGCAGTACAACCGTGGTACAACGTAGTGTATTTTCACAAATATGTTTCATATTTGTAGCGCCTGAACTACTAATCTGATTTTGATGATCAATCCTAAAACCGATTTTGATGAATTAAGAAGTTGAATTTATTTATGTTATTAATTTATTATGAATACTACTATACTATCAGCTGTTTTGAGTACCTGAGAATCGTTTTTATCTGTAGTGGATTTTTATTTTAATTTATATGGATTTTGATAATTGATACGAGTGGTAATGGCTTCGACTTACGAGTTGTAGGTCACGGGTTCGAACTCAGCCAGGCGCACGACTTTGTTTAATTTCTGTGCCTCCTGTGAAAATTGATATAACTCGACTTATATCTTTTTTGAGTTTTTTACACAAAACTTATCGGTAAAACGGTTAAAACGGTGAAGGAAAACATCGTGAGGAAACCGGCATGTCCTAGAACCAAAAAATTCAAAGGCATGTGACATCCATCAACCCGCACTGGGCCCACGTGGTGGATTACGGCCCATTCCCTCTCCAAGAGAGGAGGCCTGAGTCGCAACAGTGGGAACATTATAAGGCCGACTATACTATATGGGTTTTGATTATTACTAATTTTACAATCGTTTCAGAATACCAGAGTTATAAATTAATCTTAATTTTATAGAAATTGATAACTCTAAATCAATCAAAATCATGTGGACATATAAATGTGATCTATTAAAGTATGGGCCGCCGTCACCGCACGTCGAGATTGGAACACTGACGATAGTTGTTAAAGATCTCCGGAGAGGAGCGCGGGAAAAATCTCTTGCGGCCACAAAAGATACGAAACATTTAGGTACTTAGAACATGTAAATCCTAAGTTACACTACCAATCGATGGTTAAAACTTTTTGTTGATGTAGAGTTACTTTGTTTTCTATTAGTTATGGTTTAATGTGAACGCGTTTTAGTTTTTGGAACGAAGTTCCTTATTGCGCGTTGTGAAAGGGGGCTACACGGAAAAAATTCTCACGAAAAGTTGTACCGACACTTTTACTGTCAAAATGTAAATCCAAGATGGCGGCTGCAAGAAATTATCAACTTTTTCGTCATGGGTGTCGTTTTCATGGTTTTCGAGGGTGTTGAAACCGATGGTACTGTCAAAATATAAATCCAAGATGGCGGCTGCAAGAAATTATCAACTTTTTCGTCATGGGTGTCGTTTTCATGGTTTTCGAGGGTGTTGAAACCGATAGTACTGTCAAAATGTAAATCCAAGATGGCGGCTGCAAGAAATTATCAACTGTTTCGTCATGGGTGTCGTTTTCATGGTTTTCGAGAGTGTTGAAACCGATAGTACTGTCAAAATATAAATCCAAGATGGCGGATGCAAGAAATTATCAAATTTTCCGTCATGGGTGTCGTTTTCATGGTTTTCGAGGGTGTTGAAACCGATGGTACTGTCAAAATATAAATCCAAGATGGCGGCTGCATGAAATTATCAAATTTTCCGTCATGGGTGTCGTTTTCATGGTTTTAGAGGATGTTGAAACCGATGGTACTATCAAAATATAAATCCAAGATGGCGGCTGCAAGAAATTATCAAATTTTCCGTCATGGGTGTCGTTTTCATGGTTTTCGAGGGTGTTGAAACCGATGGTATTGTCAAAATATAAATCCAAGATGGCGGCTGCAAAGAAATTATCAAATTTTTCGTCATGGGTGTCGTTTCCATGGTTTTCGAGGGTGTTGAAACCGATAGTACTGTCAAAATATAAATCCAAGATGGCGGATGCAAAATTTTTCGTCATGGGTGTCGTTTTCATGGTTTTCGAGGGTGTTGAAACCGATGATACTGTCAAAATATAAATCCAAGATGGCGGCTGCAAGAAATTATCAAATTTTTCGTCATGGGTGTCTTTTTCATGGTTTTCGAGGTTGCTGAAGCCGATAGTGCTGTCAAAATGTAATTCTCTCAATTTTTTCTCGAAGTTCCTTATCGCGCGTTGTGAAAGGGGGCTAGACGGAAAAAAATCTCACGAAAAGTTGTAACGACACTTTTTGCTATAGTAAGCTATTGTAAGCCATGCGGCGTGCGCATGTTTCTCTGTCTGTCTCTCTCTCTCTCTCTTATATATATATATTCATATATATACATATACATATATATATACATATATATATATATGAACTTCGTTCCATCCGGGTGTCCCTTGACACCTCTCAATTTTTTTTATGACTTCACGCATTGAGTCACTTAAATCTAATAGTTTCAAGGATAGCAGCGTGAATACTGTTGAACTCATTAGTGACCGTATTTACATGCTGCGTTAAAAAAAAAAATTGTTATCTATAAGTGCAACACTGCAGAAAGACGTCCAAGTATGGAGCCGGTAGACATTCAAAAGACTTAATGATTTTCTCATGGAATATGATCCGTGTCATGCAACTTCCACCATAATGGTTGCATCCTGCTGAACTTATATACAAACTATAGTAGTTTCATACCAAAGTGGCTCTAATCAAATCGATTACGAACGAATCGTTCGCTGCGTTGCAATCAAATTCCATATCTGCATCAATCCAAATCGATAGATTCCGCAGTTCGGATTTCAAATTTCTCAAGTCCAACACACCGTTTACGGTCATTCACGATTCAAGCAGAAATATTCTTCGTGACAGATCGGATTTTGATCGTAATTTGAAATGACCAATAAGTGAATAAGTGATACATTGTATAATGTTGCTCGGGGTGATCGTTATAAATTACCATGATGCACAGCCAAAAGGGCTATTACGAAATAAATTATAGTGCCATATAGAGTATCTTGGTGCTATAAGGTGTCTCAATAATAAAAATAAAACATAATAAATTAGAACAGTATATAAAATTGCTGAAGTAAATTCATACATTCACCAGAATTGCGATAACTTTTCGCATTAAGTGCGTTAGAAAACCGAATTAACAGTTGAGTAAAGCTGGTTGATAATTCAAAACTATATGGTAATACTTTGTCACACAGCTCTATTATTCTTTAACTTGTAATGTTTGTATGTACTTGTGACGATGATTTTGTTTGTTTAGGGTAAACCTTGCAAATGAATTTTGAAATAATTGGCCTTAACTGATTAAGCTGAAATTTTATCTTCAATTTTTAAACCGTTATGATATTGCTATCAATTAAAAGGATGAAACTTGCCCAGCGAAAACTAAAAATTAAAAAAGCGAGTTTTTATTTAAACGCTAAATTTCAGAAATTTTTTACAAGCTTTCATATCACACAAATATAATGTAATAAATTGATAACTTTAGTTAAAACAATAACTAAAGTTCATTTTGTTCTTTTTGGAGCATTTAAATAAAACCTTGTTTCGAAGAGTGATGAATTGGCATTTTTTTTTAATGGATACAGTATTCAATAAATACCTAATATAAATCCTTGTCGAGTTGGATTGAGAAATAAAACAACAGAGTCGGCATCAATTGCTCGTTACATTTCGAGGAGTGTTAACTGGAGGAAATTGGTTATTATTCAATTGTGAATCATTGAATCAACGCGTTAGACTGACGTGTGACTGAGTGGAGCCGATGCATTGTGGAAGTTTGATTGCATCATAACTGTATTGAGTAACAACGTTTAGATTGGTATTGAATAGGACAGAAGTCATATCATATAGTAATCTCATTAAGTAGTCCAGTATTTTTATTTGAAAGAGCATGATGAGTGTCTTTGCTTTAGATTAAATTTTACATAACTATATTTTTAATTTTGGGGTTGGCATTTTCGAGTGAAGCTTGTTTTTTAAGAACGAAATATTAAAAAAAAAAAATGTTTCAAACCACACGCGCTTTGTTGAATATATTTTATCAACAGTCAGCCATCAAAAGTAAATTAAATGATAAAATGACGTATCATTTGGTTTACTTTCAAAGACAAGAATGATGAATATTATTTAAATTATTTTTGGAAGTGGCTCTAAAAATAATTTAAATAAAATTCAATCTAGATTTAAAATGAATCGTCAGTGAAATTAGTATGCAAGTTCTATTTAGCTCACGTTCTAAATGAAACTAATCTATTGATGCTAGCCATAGGTTATTCTTGTTATAGGTCGTCAAAACAAATGTATATATCCACACACCTCAGCCTAGACAAGAATAATTATGTAGTAAATTTCTCGCCCGTGTGAATCAGGTTTTACGCAGTCAGGACGAGCACCATAGATCTATCGTATTTGGAAGCGCCCAGTGACCTGCATTGTTGAATATTAAACACTAGGTGCTATATTTGGTAAATAGATTCCATTCTAGATCGTTGTAGCTGTTTACCAGATAATTTGTTAAGGAGCGTTTTGAAGCCAAATGAACAAAATATCTTGTAATGATGTTGTTTGATCTACTCGAGAGAATTAGTATTCTTATTGATATCGGAAAAAGAGGAAATTTAATAACAAAATCATAATTAATGGTATTTTTTTTTTGATACCAAAAGCTTTGGCCAAATTATCTGTGATTTGGTTAAAAAAATAAATATAAGTAACATTTTGGTGTTCTCAAATAGTGATTCAAAGGTAAAATATCAATATAACGTAAATTTTTTTAATATTTATGTAAAGTCATAGCTTTAATGTTATCACATACGTCTTATAAAATCGCAGAATATATTGCTACAAAGAGAGAAAATCAAGACGGAAAACACTTACGTGACAATGACAACGGTCCTCGTCATGCTTTACATGACGTTTGACCCTACTTAACCTGAAAGTGGGCACAACATAGGTTTTTCCAGTCTTTACATTTGTCTTTGGAGAAAATATCATATCCAATTATACCAACTAGATTACATTATACCCAGCAGTATCATCTAATTCGCTTTACAAATAATTTTGTTTCAACAGCGGTAAACGATAAATTATTTAATTTATTATTTAAGTACTCGTAGTTATGCGTAATTTCATTTCGGGAATAAACTTAGGTTTGCAAGATTCGTTTTGAAATCCAATAAATAGCTTTGGCTAGAGTGAAGTAAACATTTATTAGGTGAATATCTATGATACTTGCTTTTAACCCGATAATTTGTTGTATTGATCGAAGTTTTAAGAAAATACTAATAATAAGGAATAGGTTTAGCTTAATTGATATACCTAAGCTAAGATTTGTCTTTCGTTTAGTTTTTTCTTATAGAAAGAAATAATAAAAAAAAGACGTGTGGCACTCGGGGACTGCCGCGGTAAAGCTATTGCATAGCATTTTCATCAACTTATGCAATTATAATTATTTATTTATTTTATTTATGCAGTATTTTTTTTCCTTTATTTTTTTTTCTTTGATATTAATTGAAGTCACGCTTTCACACATTGAATTGAATTTTGATTGATTGTTCACTCATTTGTTTTCTTATCGGTCACCACGCTCAAAAAACAAATGAGTGGGGGGTGTTAGGTTATTTTCGTTACGGAATTTCTGGATTCGGTCTCCACGCTCAAGGTCCGCGATAGAAGCTATGCAATAGCTTAAAAGTTTTTTTGCTCTTCTGTTATTATCTTTGCCCATAATAATTATGTCAAGTTAATTTGAAGTTAGTTTTTGTGCAGTCATAGTACCATGTACGTAACATGATAAATATTTATCCAAACCGAATTTCAGTCACGGTAGACTATTTTATAGGAGATATACAGGAGATATTATAGGGCATAAATGAGTACATAGGTGAACTTCCAGTTGCTTTACACGTATATATCCTATGGGGCAACCACCCGACACAACCGGAGAGAGATTAGGCGCAAGACCAACAGCTTTATCTGCTTTCCGTGATACAGGGTTATAGCACTACCAGAATCGAAAATCAGAGCTTAGTATTGGAAAAACTTATTAGTATTTTGGAATCGAACCTCAGTCTCAAAAGTCATGCGATCGCGAGATCACCGGACCAAAGGAAATTATGAGAAACTACTAATAAATATTTATGTAAAGTCAACGCAAAATTATCTCACGTTTATCTTTTCCTCTACTCTAACTTATCACATACATCTTAAAATCACGAAATATATTGCTGCACCTTAATCGATGCTGATATATTCAACGCATAATAGATTTGTTAGAGATAAGGTTATATCATCATTCTTAGATTCAACACACGAGAATTTATTGGTTTGTACGTTTGCACCTAAATATATCGCGATAAACTCCTTACAAGCGATAAATTAAATGTATGCGTAATTTTATTCTAAATTCTATTTACAATATTCAGAATGATAACTTGAATAGAACATAGAACGTTGGTGCAGACAGGAGATCGAAAGATATGTAAATTAAAATAACTAGAAAAGGAATTTTATAAAATTCTTGTACTTGAATAAAAACTTGTGAAACATTTATATGAACGCGTTTCGCCTTTAAAAAGCCTATTTGGTTTCCCTGAAATATGTTAATGGCAGTGACATTGAACGGACAGCTGACAATGAGGTAATTTGGTTTTAAATTGCATCATCAAGTTGTCGTAAAGGGTATAATGTTATATCAGATTATAACTTGTATGATTATAAGCTTTATCACTTGTAGATGAAGCTGGTTTTCCTCCAATCATGGTCAGCCTACCTCCATCGTCGTGGTAGGCATTTTTATTCAAATAAAAAATAGGTGCGCAAAGCCCGGTTGGCACGCGATCATAGTGAGTACCCAGCTTAAGAAGTTTGGAGCCTCATTTAGTAAGCTTGCAACCTGATCCGTTATAATGTCACCTGGCAAAGGTAACTAAGGCTAGGCAGATGGTGGCCAAGCCTAAAAATATTTGCAATAAATCAGCTTAGGACAATATTAACTTATATGGCAGGATTTATTATACAGTATCTGCGCTCAAGAAGAATATAGCTTGGGTGGGCTGGTTTTAACAAATGAAATTCCATTGTGAAATAAGTGGAGGTTTTTTTTTTTTTTTTTTCGATGGGAAAAATCATCTTATGACAACCCCCGCTCTTGGGCGGAGCGGGAGATAGTGTCAGACTCTTACTGACTAGAAAACCCATCCCGTTCCTTCAAGCCTTCTCTTTCGGATTACCCTGGCCCCAGTAGGCTTCGACCCGGCTGGGCCCCTGCTGTTGCTGACAACTCCTTGAGGCGCGCGAGAACAGCGCGCGCCGTCGACGACTTGGGCTTGGTCCGGACGGTTACCGGACGGCCGGACAGCGAGCTACCCATTGCTCACTGTCCGCAAGCCCGCGCCTACGGTGGCTGGAAATCGGGATCGGAATCCCGGCGGCGGCGGCGAGAGCGCCGTTGCCTGATGCGGTCGGCCTCCTCCTTAGCGAGCATTACTGCTTCGCAGAAGTCGGCGACCGCCTGCCACTCCTCCTCGCTCCGGACCATGGCCTCGACCAAGGCCCGGCGCGAGAGGTCTCCGCCGCCGATCACCCCCACGAGGGCACGGCGATGCTCCGCCCAAGCAGGGCACACTGCGATTGTGTGCTCCACCGTGTCCTCCGGGCGTTCCGCACAGTGGCGACACCCGGGCGTCACTTCCGCTTTAATTCGGAACAGGAACCTCCCGAACTTGCCATTTCCGGTGAGGACCTGTGTCATGCGGAAGGTAAGGACGCCGTGAGGTCTTTCCAGCCACGCCTCAAAGAGGGGACTTATCGCCATAATTGTGGCGTGCCCATGACGGGGTTGCGATAGTCGCTGACGCCATTCCACCATGAGATTCCGCCGGAGCTCTGTCCGCCATGCCGTGACCTGTCGCGGCAGAGGACTTTCACCCCGGCGTTGCATCTCCACGCGCATGTCGTGCATGTGTGCAAGGACTGTTGCCTCCAGATCCCACGGTGGTAGGCCAGCCAGAAGGCTCGCCGCTTCGCAGGAAATCGTGCGGTATCCCCGCACCATCCGAATTGCCATGACCTTCTGGCAGGCGTTCAGAATGGCCGCCGGTCGCTTTTTCAGCGACGGCGCCCACACCGGCGCCCCGTAGAGGGCCATGGACCGAACGAACCCCGCGTAGAGCCTCCGGCAGGAGGCGTCTGGACCCCCAAGGTTGGGCAGGAGCCGCTTGAGAGCGGCCCCAGTCCGGTTGAGTTTGGGAGCCAGACGTCGGAAATGCTCCTCGAAATTCCACCGGCTGTCGAGGATGAGTCCCAGGTACCTCATCGATGTCCCGACGCCGATGCGAACTCCTCCTACCGTTAGTTGGGAACCCGACGGTGGCGCGTTCCGACGGCCGCGACCGTGAAAACACATGGCCTCGGATTTGCGCAGCGCCACCTCGAGTCCCAACTCCTGGATCCTACCAACGACTATCGCAACCCCGCGTGTCGCTAAAGCGGCCGCCGCCCGGTACAACTCTCCCTGCGCTAGAACCAGCGTGTCGTCTGCGTAGCAGACCACGCTGACCCCGTCAGGGAGGTCGCCCCGCAGCACGTAATCGTACCCGATGTTCCACAAGGGTGGCCCTAGTACCGACCCCTGCGGAACACCGCACGGCATCTCCCGACGTTTCCAGTCTCCCTGGTGACCGGGGTAGACAATATACCTGTCCGACAGGTAGGCCTCGACTACTCGACAGAGGTATTCGGGCACCCGGTGATACCGGAGTGCCCTCCGGATCGTACTCCAGGGCAGGGAATTGAAAGCGTTGGCAATGTCCAAGGACACTGCCACGACACACCTACCCTGGGACACCGCATCCCCCGTCGTGAGGGCTCGCACGCGCATGATGGCGTCCACCGTCGAGCGCATCCTGCGAAAGCCGAACTGTCCGTCCGAAAGGTCCGGCCCCACCCGTGAAAGGCGCGCGACGAGGCGGCTCGCAATCACTCTTTCAAAGAGCTTGCCCACCTCGTCGAGCAGCACAATGGGCCGGTACGCGGACGGAGAGTCCGCAGGGCGCCGTGGCTTCGCGATGAGGACCAGTTTCCCCGTCTTCCAGCGAAGTGGGAACTGGCCCCTCTCCAAGCATGCGCTGAAGAGCCCTCTCAGTCGAGGCCCGAGAGCCTCCATGGCCAAGACCCAGGCTTTCCCAGGCAAGCCATCGGGTCCTGGGGCGGCGTTCTTGGCACTCAGCCTTTGCACCGCCACTCTCATCTCTGCCTCAGTCACCTCTGGAGCATTATCGTCGTCGTCGCTATTGCGGTCCGCGTCAGACACCGCTGGCGGAGGCGGAGCCATAGGCGGGGGGGAGTGTTCCCCTCGCGCAGGGAACAGAGCGCTTACCACACCCTCCACGAGTTGGGGCCGGAGACTCTGAGTCAGCGGGGGAGCCCAGGGGCGCAGTTTCTCCCGTACCAACTTGTACGGGCGCCCCCACGGGTCCGCGTTCAGAGACCCCAGCCACACGTCGCGGGCCTCGAGTTTGGCCCGCTTAATCTCCGCTCGGAGGGTGTGTTTTGCCTCTCTGTAACCTTCGTACAGCTCCGCCTCTCTGGCCTCCGCATCCGGCGGGCGGATGCGGCGCCTGCAGTATCTGGCGTACCGGCGTCGCGCGTGATTGCACGTGTTGCGCAGTGCAGCGATTTCCGGCGACCACCAGTACACCTGGCGCTTAGCACGTCCTGGACGGACTCGGGGCATTGCCGCATCGCAAATTTGCGACATGGCCTCCCGGAACCACTCCGCCTCGACGTCGATGTCGACAGGCCTGTCCGGTGCTTGCACCCAGGCCTGTACCGTCGCGGCTTCCAGGAGGAGCTCCCGGTCCATCTGCTTAAGCGCCCACCGCGGACCGCAAGGGCTCTGTCAAATAAGTGGAGGTCCCATAGTGTAGTGTCTGAAGATCCACCTCTATAACTAGTGTGTTCTGCCTACCGTAACTTACTGAGACTTAAACTTACTGAGTGGTAGATCACGCAGGAGATTATGTGCAGGTTGAAAGTTGTACAGAGAGCCATAAATCATTCCATACCCAGCATACGTCTAATAGACCAAGTGTATAACATCAAGATCCAAAGACATGAGTACAAAGATTTTCGACTATATAGAAAAATGAATAATGGAAATCAAATGGTGCTGAAAAGGACAACAGGTAAATTGCGGTGATGACAGGTGGTGTGAGGTGGTAACCCAGTGGCGTCCATGGGCTAGAAGCAGAAATATTGATTGTCTGGCGGTGAGAAAGATAGACCACATTATTGCTATTATGGGTAGAATTTGGATAAGGCTGGCACAGAAACAAGGGGACTGGCACAAGATAAGACAGGTCTATGCTTAGCAAATGGGATTGTGGATGATGGGCTAACTATAAAAAAAACTATAAGACCATGCCAGCCATGTTTATAGATACTCACAACATGACAACTATTTTTAAAGAAAATGATCTGCTATCCATAGAAAAATTCAATAAAAAAGTCTATAACGTTTCGTCACATTGAGCCTGACTGTGGAAGCCTCGAGATTTGTTGATGTAATTTTGATCATCTTATTACAACAGCGAGCAATCAATTTGACTTTGACCATAGATAAATTGATAAGATTAAGCTTGAAATCCTATGTTATTTAGTAAAGATTTTTGCGTAAAATCTGTAATTTATTCGAATTTTTATCGTCAGTGACATTAACCTAGATCATTATCAGTTAGATAACTGATTAAAAATTGAAATAATAATCGTTACTGGTACCTGTTTCATCGATATTTACAACTGTGGCAGTTATATATGACACATGATTGATATCACGATACGAGTGCTCTATTTGTAAAGGGCACTTGAAATTATTCGCAAATAATAATTAGCAGTGATTTCTGTGCAAATGTGTATGCATAAATTTACCATAGCATTACTATTAGTAATAAAGATTAGTGGAATTAGTTTAATCATTATTAATTTGTGGTAAATCTAGGAATTACAAGGATTGAAGTTTATATTTCAAGTGATTTCTGCAAGTGGCAAGGTACAGAAATCTATGGATTTATAATTTGATAATAAAACATTATAATTATCATTAGTTATTAAGAAAGATCGTAGGAACAATAATACTCTTGGTAAAATTATATTTTTCTTTCTATTAATTTTAAATAATAATATTTATACATTTTATACACATATAAATCATGAGACGACATAAACAGTTGAACATAGCTAATGGCTATAACGACGAAGGTTTTCTCAATCCCAAGGTAAGTTTGAAATCACACTCATCAACATTTAACCTACTTTGAGTGCAAAACATTCTAATCGTGAATTTATTAAATAAAGTTGGTGTATAGTTCGTATAATACTGCATGTAGTGAAATAATATTTGTGACTCTTCAGCTGCAAAGAAGCCCTTAGTTTTCTTTTTACAAGGATTTCCCAATAATTTCTAATAAGGTACCCAAGAAAAAATACTTACCTTAGTTCTCGATTCACAGATGGACATAGGTACATTTTTAGACTTTAGATTTCCATAACCTACCTATATTGGAATTACAATTTTAATAATAAGTGATTTATTTGTATAAACGGGACTTTGTATTTTAATTTAAATAATATTTCTTCTTGACAACACTGGTTTCGTTCTACAATTGGTGCGGTGCAAACTTTTGAAACAATTTTGAGGCGACAATACCCTGTACATAATAATAAACCGTGATTGACTGATCAGGAAACCTTTGAAGACACAGGCATTGACCACCGTCTTTTCGTAAATGTCCACCTTGTTCCTTACTCGAGCTAGCTCGTGCCGCTGAGCCTGTAGTTGTAAAGTACCTAAATAATAATTTTATTTATGTTCAATCAAGCCTGCCCTTTGCTGCCGGGAGGGCAGCAGACGCCTTAACCCAATGTCTGTTGCTTGGTTTTGCTTAGTTTTAAGTGTTTATAAGTCCTGGCTAGAGGTTTTTAATTTATTAACGCTGCCATAGGTAATGGAGCGATATCGTTTGGAGGTTAAATTATTGTTACACGCACTTTGATTTATGTAAAGTGTTATGGTAATTGTGTTCCGTTGTTTTTTTATTTTTTATTTTGATTTAATATTTATTCGTATTTATTCAGTGTTTGTTTGTAGAATTTCTTACCCTTACGCAACAATATTATAATATCTATAATATAAAAATGAATCGCAAAATGTGTTGGTAAGCGCATAACTCAACAACGCCTGGACCGATTTCGCAAATTTTTTTTTTTTGTTGTGTTCGTTATTATGAGGAGAAGGTTCTTATGAAAAAAAAAATGAAAATTAGGGTAGTGTAGGGTAGTGTAGGGTAGAGTAAGGTAGAGGAGGGTAGAGTAGGGTAGAGTAGAGTAGGGTAGGGTAGAGTAGGGTAGAGTAGGGTAGAGTAGGGTAGAGTAGGGTAGAGTAAGGTAGAGGAGGGTAGAGTAGGGTAGAGTAGAGTAGGGTAGGGTAGAGTAGGGTAGAGTAGGGTAGAGTAGGGTAGAGTAGGGTAGAGTAGGGTAGAGTAGGGTAGAGTAGGGTAGAGTAGGGTAGAGTAGGGTAGAGTAGGGTAGAGTAGGGTAGAGCAGTGTAGAGTAGGGTAGAGTAGAGTAGAGTAGGGTAGGGTAGAGTAGGGTAGAGTAGGGTAGAGTAGGGTATAGTAGGGTAAAGTAGGGTATAGTAGGCTGAAGTAGGGAAGAGCGGGAGCGAAGCCGCGCGGGTACAGCTAGTAATAGATAAAAATCTCGTATTGTCTGCTCCTCTCAAAAATTGGGTTCACTATTGAGTTTTAGTCCTTATTTTTAGTCCTTATTTTAGATTAAAAAAAAAATATTGGACACGTATTTTTTTATTTGTAAATTAAACCAAAAATGACAAAGATATAGCCCATTAAAGTTACGTGTAACGTCACGCCGTGCTGCATTTTTCGCACGGAGTGACGTCACACGTAACTTTAATGGGCTGTTATTTTTTGTTTAATCGAAAAAGAAAAAATACGTGTCCAATATTTTTTTTATAATCCAAAATAAGGACTAAAAAAAAATTATTATTTTGACCCTGGAAACTACCCTATTGGTGAAACAGAAAAGTATTATGAAGAACTGTTGCATAATTGCTAAATAAAAAGTCGCTGCCTACCTTCTGTCTTAACAAACACCAATTGCACCAATTTTGGGGAAATTCTACTGACGCTGACACGGCATTCAAGGCCCAAAAGAGATGTATTAGATCTATGTTTGGGTTAAAAACGATTGATACATGCAAACCATATTTTAAAAAATACAAAATATTAACTCTTCCCTGTATGTACATTCTGGAAACCGCAATGTTTGTTAAAACAAACCCAAAATTGTTTCCACGTCTAGAAGACGCTGTACCGCGTAATAGAAGAGATATGACGATTCTACGCATCTATCCAGCAAAAACGGCTCTAATGCGCAAGAGCATCGTCTGCATGGCTCCTACTATATTTAACGTATTGCCTAAACGATGGAAAGAGTTAAATAGTAGTGCACTCAAGCGTCGATTGAAGGTATTCCTTTTGCAAAGAGCATATTATAGTGTCTCCGAATTTCTAGCCGAGAAAAGTTTTTTTAATTAAAATTCTGACATTAATGCTCGTGATTGTAATTTTGACATGGTTCTTATAATATTGACATTCTTATAATTTTTACATTTCTATACTTAGTGTTTTGAGATTTTATTGTAACTTTGACATTTATATTGTAATTTGGACATTTATTCGGTAACTGTGACATTTATATTGTAATTTTGACATTTATATAGTAATTTTTGACATTTATATTATAATTTTGATATGTATATAGTAATTGTGACATTTATATTGTAATTTTGACATGTATATAGTAATTGTGACATTTATATTGTAATTTTGACATCCATACTGTTTTGACAAAAAACTGTTAATTTTGACCTATAGTTTGTAACTTGGACATAAATCTTCTAATTTTGACATATATTTTGTAGCTTTGACATTGCTCTTGTTTAACATCACTGTTTTTAATTAATTTCGAATGTTGACATGATAAGATAAAAATAATAAGTGAAATCCTGGCTAAGTTTTATGTGTTAGGATTTATTATCAATATTATTATTTTTAGTTCTCAATTTTATAAATATTTGTACGCCGATACTTATGGCATAAACATGACTGGACTCAAACAATAAACCTATATCTTGCATGCTTTTGTATGTATACAATGTTTAAACAAATAAAGAATATCTTATCTTATCTTATCTTATCTTGCTAACTCCGCTTGCTTATAAACCACGCATTGGATATTGATACAGTTTATTTTTACAGAAAGAGAGAAAGAGCGATAGACGAAGAAGGTTTGACCTATACAACTGGAACTTATAACGATGGAGGCGTAACAAATTCCAGAAACAAAATAATGCAATTTTCAATTTAGATAGGTACCCACTGCAATATTTTTTCCTGCTGAATCCAAATCAGACTTTTTGAAAATCTATTTTATTAAAAACAAGATACATATTATAATTTGACGATCTCTTATCAGTAAAATCAGGTAATTCGATGATAAAAAATATTTTTATTACCATATCAAAACATCAGATCAGGTATAAAACAAGATTATTTTTTAAATGTATTGGTTTACAAAGTTAAGAGTTTTTGAATAATTAACCCTTTAAGGGGCCGGCGGAGGATGAATTTCCACACAAACGTAATACCACGCTCATTTGCAGTTGGAGCATATATACAACATATTATGATGATATTCGGTTAAAGACAATATTTATCTAGGTTCCTACGTCGAGAATATTAGAAATATTGTTATTTTTAATACAAGAAAAGCCAAATGGCATGTTTTGCCATTTACGCTATAAAAAAGTGCGAAATACAATTTGCTTAAACTTCTTTTTGTTTTTTTTTAAAAAGAAAGACGTAGGAACCTAGATAAATATTGTCTATAACCAAATATCATCATAATATGTTGGAAATATGCTCCAACTGCAAATGAGCATGGTATTACGTTTGTATGGAAATTCATCCTCCGCCGGCCCCTTAACCGGCAGCACTCTTGTAATACGGGTACATTCAATGAATTGTAAATACTTTTTAGGTTTATACCAAAAAATAAAATAAAATCGAATGTCGATTTTCAAAGGTGAAATATCGATTCACTGAATCGATTTAGAACTACATATCGATTTTAAAAATCGATCTATTTGGCTCCAAAAATCGATTATTCGATTAATCGATCTCAGATCGCCATCCCTAGGTAAGATAGCAATTGTACAAAAAAAATCCCCTAAGAATGTAAGTTAGTGCATCAATATATTTAAAGTGTACTATTTGCCAAGCAATTTCCTTCCTGATCAAAACTTTATATCTACTCGTCTAACTGCCATCGTAAATCATAATGATCCTTGAGATTAAAGACGATTAATATACAACTACTTTACAATTCACATCGTGTGCCCGTTCTTTCTATTAGCATTTACATACCGGTTATAAACAGATATGGCAGATCAAGTGCATATTGTTAATTGGTCAGAATCTGCCACCTGGTTCTTAAGGCTCGATTAGATGAGTAGAGTTTATCGTCGAGAGGCACTGTTTATACGAGTCTGTATAGCTCAACTCGCTAGGCGATTATCGGACTCGTGTGTTTACCATTAAAAGAGAAAAATAAAAACTTATTTTCAAGTTAGTAATTGGTTTTACTTGATTTCGACATCACATTTCGGACTATCCGACGTACAATCAGAAATTAGAAACGTTTATTTCAAATAGACCAATTACAGGTACTTTTGAATTGTCAAAATGTCGGTCAGTCAAACAAGTGAAGCTAAACTAAGTATGCGAAGAATGTGGCCCGTAGCCACAAAAAAAGCCGCTTCAAGCTTCTTTTTGAGGTGGCCCTTTTTGGTGGCCGCTTCCAGCTTTTTATATGGTGGTTTTTTTTTTGTGGCCAACTTAGCTTCACTTGTTTGACTGACCGATATTTTGATAATTCAAAAGTAAAGCCGTAAAAGCCGCTTCAAGCTTCTTTTTGAAGCAAAGTTTTTTTACCGCTTCTAGCTTTTTTTGTGGCGGCGCTTTTTTGGCGGTTTTATTTTGTGGCCCCTGAGTGGAAACACTAAATTGTATGCCGAGTATCCACCCTTACGTTGTTGAAACTTTAATGGTCCAGACTGAGCGTTTTTCCTTGTCGTTTACACCGCGTACATTGAAGGACTGGAACAATTTGCCTGCTGCCATCTTCCCGCCTGATTATAATTTGTGTGTCTTCAAGGCTAGAGTGACTGGGCTCTTAATAAACTAGTGCGTCTCATCATCAACGGTTGCATCACTGCTAACCATCAGGTAAGATCACAGTCAAGCACTAATTTATATCAATTTTAAAAAAAGTAACTGGCAGGTTTACGAGACTTAGACGAGCAATGGTGATTGTAAAAATGCCTAAATACCTATTTTATTTTTTGTTTTGAGATTTGGAAATCATCTTAAATATATTCTTTCTCTATGATTAGAGTGAGAGGGTGTGTCAGACTTTTCCTAACTCAAATACAGCCGTGTTCCTTCAATTGACCTTCGCCTTTCTGAGCCGCGGTGACTCTCAAACAATTTGCAGTAAGGAAAAATCACGTGACATTTTGATTGCATACATATTTAACCGTTTTTTAATCTAATTGTTTTTTTTTAAACTCTGTTTAGGCGGCACTTGTGTCTGGTCTAGGCAACTGCTCGATTTTTTACTGCTGTATTAATATTCTAGTCACGTGGAAAAGCCCGCAACGATTCTCAAACTCTGCAGGATTTTGGTATTTTAGTCCTTATGTGGCGAAACAGATGTCTTTCCAAATGTCTGTCTGTCTGTATGTCTTGCCAAACTTCGATTTGGAAAAGTGAGACGAGGCTTCCTTGTCTGCTTATGAGTCGATATATCAAGTATTTGGTATAGTAAGTACTCTGGTTATACAGCAATTATTCTTAGTTGGTTTGCAACAAAGTAGTTAATAATGATTATACCTATCCGATGCGATAAACTGTCCTATGTAAATGAGCTGCTGATGTGTATCTAAAACGGTGAGTTAATATTATCATTTTGAAGTAGTAAATTATTTTATATACATTTTTTTCATTTATTGGACATTTACATGCAACTATCATTACAGGCCAATCCAATGATATAGTGTAGTAAAAAATATAAATTACAATAATAATTACATACCACATTTAATACACACATATTTAATTCAATTAATTATTTAATATTGATGAGGCATGTCCAATAGTGGACATCTTTCGGCTGAATTTTATTTATTTATTTTTTAAATCGAGACGAATTTCGGCAGGTTTTGGCCAAATATATCCTCCGTTAGTGCTATATTATTAACTAGCCTTTGCCCGCAGCTTTGCCCGCGTACATAAAATAAGCCTATGTCACTCAGAAATAAAGCAGCTTTCTATCGGTGAAAAAATTTTAGCAATCGGACCAGTATTTCCCGAGATTACCCCCTACAAACAAAAAAGTAAAAAATCAAACTTTACCTGTTTATTATATTAGTGTAGATAATGCGTATTTATTAATAAAGCGTATGGCTCGTGACTAAGAGGCAAACTTTAGGAGGTTAGTCCTAGCAGACGGCTCCTCCAAGAGAGCGGGGCGACGCCGACGCCGGCGCGCGCCCGCACAACCGTCCGGCGCGCGCAGTCGCAGCGCTTCTAGCACGTCTGGGTGGTGCAAAAACCCTAGCAGTACACTAGCCACGTGCTTGACCAGTGCGACATCTCTTCTCACCTCGAGTCTAGTATACCCGATCATGCCCAGGACGAAGAGACTCGGGTACATGAGTGGATAAAAGGGGTGTTTCAAGTATAAAAATCACATAAATTTATTTTGGATCTTTTCCAACATGAGGCTATACTTTTTCTCATGAGGAGTCCAAATAATGGAACTGGTTTCTAGGTGGCTCCTCACAAGTGTATTATATAGTATTTTGACATGACATTTGACATGGGCGTACCAGTCGCTAGCAATAAATATCCAGTGAGCTTTCATATAATATTATCTAGTGTTGTAAAATGATATGTGAATAGTAGTTTATGTGACTAGGGGATAAAGCAGTGTCTTTAAGGCGCGGGCGGCATGTTGAATTCCGAACGAAATGAAGGTTGCTGATTTTAATCCCGAACGATAGTGAGGGATTTATAAAATTTACTCCCGAGCATGGCGAAGGAGTTAATAAAGAAACCTGAGTGAAGTGAGGAATTTAATCCGCACAAGACAAAGACAGCTTTATCCCCGTGTTGCGTACTCTACTTTTTACACCATCTGTGAGATAATTAAAATATTGTCGTATAGTCGACCAAATCATATATTAGAGAAATATAAATATAAGTTTATCAAACAAACAAAATTCACTACTCCAAGATTCTATAGTTTCAATATTCTATAACGCTCCCGTCAGTAAGCATGTTTTATTCTATTTTCTTTTTTTTGTTAGTGGCCAGTTTGAATTTCGAGTCAACTCGTTCGATGCACTACATTTTAATTCATAATGTTGACGATTTTTTGATGTTCCAAATTGAAATCTCATTATTCTCTAGGGATCGGTCATACTGCATTATGTATAAAACGACATTATCAAGCCGGTGGTGTAATAGTACATTGTTATACTAGGGGTGAAAGTAACTCATCTCGTCCCATGAAGGAGTTGGCGGCCGAGCGTAGCGAGGTTGCTAATTCGAGGGACTAAATTAGTTACTTTCACCCCGAGGTAAGCACTGTGCTTTTCATTACGAATACAAGGAAAGTAAAAATAAAATAAAAAGCTTGTAAAACCTGAGTCGTCATACCTATGATTTTAGGTAGATATCTTTCTTCTGATTTAGGCGGTAAAAAGTTTTCTACTACTGCTTTAGCCTCTTCTCTTATGAAATTGGGCGTTAAATAACTATTTCAATCTGATAAACATAACGTGTTAATACAAATATCTGTTGTACGGAAATGTAAACAAAACTCAAAAAACCAACGACTGATTGACACTTTCCCGCCATTTTGTTTTTTTCTTTTTTCTGTGGCCGGCCAGCTATTCAGCCTCATTAATGAAAAATTTGAAATTAATTGTAATCTTTTATAAATAATGTATTTTAAAGAAATAGTTGAATACATAAATCATTTGAAATATAATATTATTTAATTAATACTTATCTTTAAGTTAAATATTTAAGTAAGCTACCTTAGGAGCTTGTAGTGTAGAAGGATTCCTTGAATATACAAATTAAGGATTTTGCAATTAATTAATGGTTCATCGACCCTGTTTGACTGAATCCTGCCAGAAACCAATCCTGTTCGAAAGGGTTACCGTGGCCCTGGAAAGCAAAGGGCCACTGATGGAAACATTAAGATTTTAATAAATAAAAATCGGAAATAAAAGAACGGTAGTAGCTATCTCCACCTCAATAAAAAAAGAAGGCGTGATCAAGATATACATAATACACTAGGTTCTGCCAGCGGATTCACCTGCGTAAAAATAGAAAATATAATGTATTCCAGTTTTAAAGTAACCAATCGTGAAAGAATTCGTAACATTGGTCAAGTAGTCTCAAAGATTACAAAAGACGTAAAAGTGTTTTGTTAGTAGGAGACATACTAATAGCAGCACAAGTACGGCTTTATAATATTAACTATTGATAATAACTTTAATATCTTAGCTTAAACATATTTATAGAATAGAATTTTTTTTTTATTAATGTATTCATTTTGACAACTGAAAATATAAAAATGGTTCCGCACAGCATCCAATTGGGTAATTATGCTACTTTCGTTCCAAACGCCATCTCGAGGAAAAATCATACAACGTTAAATCTATTTGCCAACTAACATGAATCGTGTCTTGAGGTATTGTAATGAAACTTTATTGCCGCTTGGCTTAGTTACCGTGCGCCAGCGCAGTTGAAGTTTTACCTTGAGTAATGTTGATAGAAGTTCTAGAAAATCTTTACAGATGGCGCTGTGAATAATATTTGACTAAAAGCTTACGCCGCGTTTTGCTTTTTGACTTTGACTTTGAAGACTACTAAAGTTACTCGTAACTGCAGTGATGAAGAATGTATTCACTGTAATGTTTTATTTTTTTAATGAAATCTAAAGGTAAAAACAGTCTAAAATTGTTACTATTTTCTATAAACTGTTTTTTGCATTGTAGGGATGCAATAGTTCTTTCGGATAATCCCGCAGCCTTCTCAAGAATATGATTTAGCAGGCTCCATCTTTCATGCTGACGTGTCTTTAAAATGCAGGTAGAACACTACGCGTTGTCAACCCGGGCTTGGCCTTTATCGGAAGTTAAAAGCTGTGGCAAAGGAATATCACTGTGACTCCAGGCGTCCAGGGCATCTTTTGTGGAGACTGGATCATGAGGATTGTCTCTCTCTCACACTTTCTGTCACCTACTATGCTCCTATTATTTCATCGCAGAAGAAAGAGGCAACTTCCCATTTCCTATTATCCCTTAGTATTATGGCTTAAACCAAGGTCGGACACAAGAGGTCGCCATCTTCAACCACCTCTAGAAGGACGAGACGCTGCCCCGTCAAAGCATAGCAGACTTCTGCAGTATACTCCACTGTGTCCTCCGGGCAATCCAGTCTATGATAATATGGTATGTCTTTCGACCAAATTCTACACTAGAATCTTTTGACTTCTTGAGTCCGGTGAGGACCTGCATCAGACGGAAAGTGAGGGCGCCATATCTCTAACCATTTTTCAAACAAGGAGCTTATTGCTTCAATAGTGGCATGAGATTGTATCGGTATTTTGACTCAGAGTAAACGACATAATTTAGTTTAAAAATTTGTTTTTAAAGTATCATCAAGTGCATTATAGCAATACCCACTTCAAATTAACGTAATGGACCTATGACTCAGCAATGGTTCTCCATCGTCATGTCTTCAAACAGTTAACAAGGCTGTTGGTCTCTCCATGAGAACATAACTACTCACGCGTCACGCCCTACTTTCAATTTCATAGTGCTAACACGTAGTGCGTAACACTGGCCAAAAGTGGTTGAAGACCATTAATTTCAATGAGATACTTATTCGGACATCTAAATTATCTTATTGTTGTAATTTTTATTGTTTTATTTTTATATTTATTGACGTTATTCTAAGGAAGTGAGAAGAAATATGTAGCCAGGGTTCATGTTATGCATTTCATCATCTCATAATTTAAAAGAGTGTAGGTCTTTGGAATTTCTGGCTCTATTTTCACTTATATGGAACACAGAACACACATCTTTGGAATGTGCAATTAGCTTAATTTTTCTTACTGACAGACTTCTAGAAAATTCAAAGTTGATTTTAATTTGAGTTTAAAGGTTTTCGAAATCACATCAAAGCAGATCAGATCTTGATATATTTAAAATTAGACTTTTCGTGCTTCTACGTGATTTTCAGTAATCCTTTACATTTTGGACATCTTAACAGTCATCATCTGATAGATTGCTACTTTGTCAAGCTCGTTTTCGTACTTATTAGGTACTTGTAGGATCATTACTGTTCTATTTTAACCTGTATCAAACGAATCAAACTAGTGAACATAACGCCTAATTATGGACGTCGTCACTGTTCTGCTTATTCACTGCATACTACGAACGATTATGTCTTCTGAACATCACTGATATTGATGTATTTTAAGCTAAAATTGTATTTTTGGTGCACACAACAAAGAGAATTTCATGTCCATCAATCCATGTTCCAGTTTTGACTGCTACTTGCATTTATCTTTGTTAATATGAGGATTATTCTTCCTCCATCAAAAACAAGCTTAACTCTAACTTTTTTTGCACTTCCCGAATACTTTTATTTCTTCATCTAACCCTTTATTCATGCTTCAAATGTCTCTTTTTGTCCTACACAACATACAATTAACAAATTACTGATTGTGATAAAAAACCGACAAATTCATGTGAGCGTAACATACAATCATTCGTATAAAATCATTGCCAATAACACAATAAAGATGTATGTACCCATGTAAAAACACCCATATAATAGTCTGCAATTGTGTGATACCCGTTGTGTACAATTCTAAGGAATTTTGTCACAACGACACCCAAACGTACCTGCTTACATTATGTCTCAACAGCCTATCAAATAACATTCATTTTTTGCCATAATGTTGGTGTAAACACGTCCAAATAGTTTGTCACGCCAATTCCCAGTCAGCCAACCTTGGCAGCCAAGTACGTGTCCCAGTTATTTCGCCGTTTTTTCCCTGGGCGGAGTACCATGTACTATCGTGATACCGTTTTTAAGTAGGATCTTAAATTTTAGCGTCTTTTTTGTGGTTGTACTGTACTGTACTTGCTGTGGAAATGTTTGAAAGAGTAACCATTGCCCAGGAGTTGCATTCGGTTCAACTGGAAGTCGACTTTAATATAGTTTGGGTAGAGCTAGAGAGAGAGTCAGACTTTTACTGACTAAAAGCAACCAGTATTTCCATAGCTGACCTTTCTATGCTCCGTAAAACACAAGGGCAACTGAAGAAATATCCAGCAGGGAAACCAAATCTTCGGCCGACTGATGGTCGATCAACAGGTTAGTACTACTGTATGTATCCTCCCAATTGCTTTAGTCCAGCTTCATAATTTCATTGTCCTAATCCAAGTCGCATTTACAACATCGTCGTACGTAGGTACTTTTTAGCCCCCTCTAATAATTTTAAACTAGTTAGTTTTAAAATCACATCATTTCTACAGAATAAGTTGTTTTACTTTTTTTCTTTCTATCTTTCTTTCTTTCTCCATGCGTCTGGTATAATCGCAAACAATTTTATATTTCCGCCCATTTAATTGGTCTAAGGCATAACCATTATTTAATACGGTAAATCTTTTAAACAATCCTGTAACAAAACCTATCATGATAAATACTGGTACATTTAACGATCCCTTTAAATGCGATCAACTCGATACTATACGATTGCCGATTAATTTGATGCACTGATTAGTACTGATGGTTGCTTTGTTCTTATCATCGGCTGCTCTAATGGAGGGTTTGGGTTCGAAGCGGTGTTGTGCTGCAATCGTTGCCTTGTTCTGATTCCGCAACCGGAATATCAGTGATTTTTATCGGATTTTCGATTGCTAATCGAAGAAGGCACTAAGTGGTTGTTAATCTATTCCATTTTTTAATTGGATGGTACAGTTCAGGTTCAATAATTTAAAATTGGTTTAATGTTCGTGACGCAACCTGTCTCTCTTTTGTGTAATACGTGTGTTTTGTTACAAGTAAAAGTACAAGCACGATCAGTTCTATAAAGTGCCCAGTACTGGGACTCAGGCTTCGTCTCTAGGAGAAGGAATGGGCCATAATCGAACACGCAGATCCAGTGCGGATTGGTGGGTTTCGCATGTCTTCGAATTTTTCATTCTAGGACATATCGGTTTCATCGTGATGTTTTCCTTCACCGCTTTGAAAGCAGTGGTGATGAAATAAATTATACATAGTGATTTCTAAATTACTTTGTAGCTGGGTTTATACCCGCAGTCTTAAACTCGTAAGTCCACTAAAAAAATTAAAATTATCATACTTTATCAAAAAATTAAATCTCTGAATAGTTTTTTATTGTCCTTCAAGCGTTTGTTTTTGCTGTAGATATAAGTTTCCCGTCTTAGTAATTTCCGTTGACAAAATTTAATCACTTAATAAGTGCAATAGTGACCTATAAATATATTACCTATTTTTATAATCTGATCTAAATAAATGAAATGTCATTCTGATTACTGATCCATTAGAATTGTTCCCATTAATATGTTATTATAAATACTCCAAATTACGAAAGGAAAAACTCCTTTCTGTAAAAAAAAAATCGTTTTTTCACTTATGAAATTTTTATCATGAAAGGGCTCGTAATATTTTCTACTTATTTATTTCATCTTCATGCAACAAATAGGTACAAATGCAGACTTAATACACTAAGTATTCTCTATTAGTTAACCAAGGGAGGTAAAGAAAAAACAAAACTGTATTATGAGAAATCACAAAGTTATAAGCTCGTTTTGAAAATACAAGGTCACCGGGCCATCCAGGTGACTGAAGGGATGTTTTGCACTTGCACCCAGATGTTTGGTGGCCTAACACCTAACCTAACACCCGCTATGATATGTCGTGACCTGTGTTGTACTTACTGTCGGTGGTGTCCAACTTGTGAACTCTTTAAATATTTTTGAGAAAAAATATAACGTGGTGTAAAAACTATTGGAATCCATTCAGTTACTGTTTCTGAACAAACTATATTCAAGTTTCGCATATACTAAAAATAATGTTGTAAGTATGTGTATTTAATACAGAGTACTAAACAACTGAGTTAATGGACTATACTTGAATCTCACGAAAGAATTTAGGCTACTTTTTATCTGGCTTCGACTTTGACTTTATACACTACAATAACCGACATTGAAGCCTATGGCAGAATCCAATTCTATATTATAAAGCTGTTTATATAAGCTTGCATCCTAAGAACATAAGTTAATTTTTATCAAGTTAGTATTTTTTTCTAAAGAAAAATAATGCTTCTACACAGTCTAAAATAGGTACACGTAAGTAGCTTAGAGTATGCGGTAAATATTACCCCAGATACTGATAGGCATCGTTTAGCAGATCAATAGGTATTGTAGCTTAGTTTCGACACAATACTGAGTCAGAATGAGAAGATGTTTACAACGAGCAGCTAGCTCAGTAGGCACTTTAATTAAAGAACTTACCAAATGTAATTACTAGAAACTATAAATATATTGCAAGTGTAAGTAGTTAAGTATAATAAATATTGGTCAATATAGCGTTTCATAATATGAAATACTTCAGATTGGGCTAGAGATTATTCAATTAATAAATAAATTAGAAACGAACCAATTACCTGTCTTCCTTTTATAATGAACTTCTGCCAGTAATTTCGCCAGATTTACCCCAAGGGAGTAAATATTCCCGGGATAAAAAGCATCGTAAGTTCTATTCCAGGACAAGGTCTACCCGGATATAAAATGTGATTCACATCTACTCAGCTGATTGAGCATTACTAAACAGTAGTAACAAACATTAAGACTAAGCGTTTGGCCTCGTCGTTTAAATACCGCGTACGTCGAAGGCCTGGAACAGTTTATCTGCTGCGGTCTTCCCGTCCGATTATAATTTGGGTGTCTTCAAGGCTAGAGTGAATAGGCTCTTAATAAACTAGTGCGCCTCACCATCAAAGATTGCATCGCTACTTACCATCAGGTGGGATCGCAGTCAAGCACTAGTTTATATCAAATAAAAAAAAAAGCATACACACATAGTATCATAATACAAACTTTCACCTTTATATGCACCTTTATCATCATAATCATCATTAGCCTTTTTAATGTTCCCACTGCTGGGACTCAGGGCTCCTCTCTAGGAGAGGGCATGGGCCGTAAACCACGCGGGCTCAGTGCGGGTTGGTGAATGTCACATGTCTTCGAATTTTGGATTCTAGGACATGCCAGTTTCCTCACGATGTTTTCCTTCATCGTTTTTAGAGCAGTGCTGATGAAATAAGTTACTCAAAGTAATGCGCCTGACTGAGTTCGAACCCGCGACCTACAACTCGTAAGTCGGAGCCATTACCACTCGGACACTTCTGCACCTTTATATCCACACCTTATTGTGAGAAGTTTTCAGTGAACTGCAGCTTGTCTTAGTGTTTTATCTCCTATTCAATAGTCTAATATGTATAATGGCATGCATGGTTCAATTAGTCGGAGCGCGGTTAATTTCTATCGTTATCTGCTACCTTTGTTCAGTGGGTCAAAGGGGTTCATAATTCCTATCAGGTCGTGTCATATGCGGGCCACAGGAACTCCAGTTGTCTAACACTCCCTCCCACTCTGGGTGGAGCGGGAAAAGTTACATAATGATTTCCCACCCAAAAAAGGTACTTCAATTGTAATTAGACATTAAAATTCAATTGCTTTTGTAATGTATCATTAATTACACATTTACCATTCGTCTTTGTTATAACAATTATTAGAATATTTGTATGCCTGTAAATAGCAAAATATACAAGATCACAATTTTAAAATACTATGTAGCTTACGGACGGCGAGCAATGGGCTGTTCACCGTCCGCTAAAGGACAGGCTTCGGTTGATGATGCGTAGTGCTCTACACCCATCTCTTAGAGATGTTAACATGATTGACGGGGCCCGTTAGGGCTTCGGGATTATTTGAAAGAGTCACAGCGGCTCTGGTACTCAAAGGGTAGGTTTAGTCAGTAAAATCTTGACATTCCCTTACGCCTTACCCAGAGCGACAGAAGCTATTTGAAGATTGAACACCCTTAATTAAAAAAAATAATTAATGTACAGACAGCGTCATCAACTGGTTGCTCTCTTTTCTAAGGTGAGAGTCTAAATTGATACTGCTGTCTGTACTCTAGCATAAGTATAATCAGCCTTTTACTACCATCAGGTGGGATCGCAGTCAAGCACTAGTTTATATCAATAAAAAAAAATAAAAAAACTCCCACTGCTGGGACTAAGGCCTCCTCTCTAAGAGAAGGAATGAGCCACGCGGGCCGAGTGTGGTTTGGTGAATATCACATGTCTTCGAATTTTTGGTTCTAGGACATGCCGGTTTTCTCACGATGTTTTCCTTCACAGTTTTGAAAGTAGTGGTGATAAAATAAATTACACAAAGTAATGCGCCTGGCTGGGTTTAAACCTGCGACCTACAACTCGAAAGTCGGGTCCGTTAGCACTCGGCTACCACCGCTCTCTATCTGGTGTTCTCGTGTGTACCTTGTCTTTATGCAAATAAAATATTTTTATTTTCAATGGTAATCCCTTACCAAAGCCGTGTTAATGACCATCTTTGGCTCTAAATGTGAGATTTTATCAGCAATAACGATTATTAGAAATTTAATTTCACTTATACCAGTTTATGCAGTTACTTACAATCCACCCTTTACATGGGATGTAAATAATGTACATAAACTTCCCTTGTCAAGTGTTTTTCTTATTGTGAAAACCGCATCAAAATCGGTGGCGATAACAGACATACGCAGAAAGAGACTTTATGCTGTATAATGGAAAGGTTATTCGTTTATTAGTTTCGTTGTTTTCTCTTGTTTGTTATTTTTATTTCTTTTTAGTAGGTATTGTTTTATTACCTATTTTATTTTTAATTTTCAAGCAATCTTTTTTTTAAAATTATATTTAAGTAACTTTATATTTAAGGCCACTTCGACTATATTTATTTGCGACATATAACTGTGACAATAATGGGAAAAAAACACATCAGGTTATAGGTTTCTACTTAGCTCAAAAGTGTACCTACGTCTTAATATTATCTTCTCCTGACACACTCAAAAGTATCAGTCCCAGAAACATGTTACCAATCGTCAATTGTACGCTTATTATAACGAAATCACACAACGCTAATATGCATAACGCAACTAATGCAAACAACCGCATACTATTTCATTAATTATCTGCATTTTAACAACTTACTTTTGCAGCTGCCTGAATATAGAGCTCAAACAAATTGTTCGAGCTTCAACGTTCGTCAGCAGCAAATGTAAGTTTGTTTGAGAATGTAAGTAGAGATTTTAGGTTAGGTGACGGCGATAAGTTGCATGGCTCTATTTTTCAATAGCATTTGTTTTTTGCGTCAATTAAAAAAATATATTTGTAAGTAATAATTTTAATGACATTAGAAAGTCATCGCTGTCGTCAATTGCAACGACACAAGCACAGTAACAATGTTACCGAGTAAAATGTGAGAAAAACATATTATAACATCACTCTTGTACTATTTTCCGAGGGGTTATATAGATGTATTTTATATTGGTACATTTTGCGAGTAACGTAAGGTTCAAAATTAAAAAAAAAAAAACCAAATTCAATATTTTTATTTTACGTTGGCCTACATGGGCATTTATAAAACGTGAGAAGCTACTGCATGGTTCCAAATTGGTCGTTTTCTTTGGAGAAGAACCGGCAAGAAACTTCATGGTTTATTTTTTGTAAATGTTGGTGAGGCTGTTACTATCAATCGGCTACTTCAATTTTCAATTACTAATCGCAAATTCCAGTTGAAATAACCCAATAACGCTAGCTTGACCCAGATATCGAACCAAGGACGCAGCTGTACAAGAGCTTAGAAATAGCATTTGTTGCAAAAAATGAAGCAGTCTAAGTAAAATACATACAAGTTCATTTTCTCACAGAAATTGTAACTAATAACTATGTCGTATGGTTGTGGTAATAACTGTGACTGATCTTCTCAAAGTATCAGTCTTTACCTATAAGTACTTAGTACTATTTTCTGCAAAACAATAAGAATTCGTATTGTCGTAAGCAAGGGTAAGCCTACAAAAAGAAAAGTCGTGAGCAACACATAACAGGCCCATATACATATATGTAACATATATCTAACAGTGGTTTTAATAGTTTATCGTTTCTTCAACAGTAAACAATAATAAAAAAAATCTTACAATTTAGTATCAATAAAAATAAATGTATCCTTACTTAAAAATGCTTGGTTGCCATGGCTTGGTGCTTTAACAGACTACCCAGAATTTTTATGATACAACTAGCTACAGCCATTAACATCACCCATTTTAAGGTAGAAAATGGTCTCAAGGGTACATACTCCCGAAATAAAAGTATCTTAAGTGCTATTCTATATACATGACGAGCGACAGGACAGAATAGGAAGAAAAACTGTGTTGCGCCGACTCCTAATAACATGGGACGAGGGCAGGAAGATGATGATGATTTGCTTATTCCCTGGAATACACATAGGTCGACCATGTTCTGACATGGTCTACCTGTGTGACAAATTTCATCTTAATCGGTTCAGTCATCCAAGCGTGAAGAGTAATAAACATACAAACACACCAACAAACTTCCGCCTATATAGGTACTATTAGTGTGATATGATTTATTTTTTGCAGTTTTTTCTGCTGTAGTGGTAGTGTTTTTGCAATTGATTCATAGGTTTCTGTCGATAACTTACTCGTACCAACTCTTGATTCTAATAAGTCTAAGTCTAGATTACTTGGTGCGTATATTTTTTAAGTAACTATTATGATATTTACAAGATTGCTATCAGACATATTTTGAGGATATGACTCAGAAGTAGGTACGGGATATTGACTACCGCAACCAATGATTTAGACATCCTTTTTATGTTCAAATACTTAACTAAAGCATTGGTATCATTACGTCGTCGAATAAATTAATTTCCCACTGTCTATCAAGACTATTTTAGAGGATTCTACTCGTATAATAACTACGCTTTCTAATTAGCTACCCTGAGAAGAAACATCGGAACAAACTCAAGGGTCAAAGTCTCTTTAAAGTCCATACAGTATAATAAAAAATTTGACTATTTCATATTATGAACCATGCGGATGTGTTTTGAGTTGGGAAATCATACAATCGCTTCTCCTTCTTTAAGGTGGAGTGGGAGGGCGCATCAGATTGTATCTACGTAAAACCACACCTATATCCTTCAGTTGCCTTTTGCATTCTAGGACCGCGGCTTTGAAATGGTGTTTTGAAGAAAGAATCACAATGATTTGAGTGGAACTGTCCAGTCTGTTCAAACATTTGTTAGTATTCGTGTAGCTCAACTCAGGACTACTCAGGAGCTCAACGATTAGACGAACAATGCAAAAGAAAAGAAGTTTGGGTAGGCCGCATGATAAAGAACTCAAGCTGCAAGAAAAAGGTTTTTAGGCAAGTTTATCAAAATTTTTGTCGTGACTTGAATGCTATCGAAAACCAACAATTATCTAGGCCAAATGAAGTGACTTTCTATCGAAGATAATAATCTAGACTACAGAATTTTGTACCAAGGAATGTGCTTACTAATTTAGAATTACTAACCTTCATTACAAATCCGTATTTATTTTGTTACTAGCTGTTCTCCGTGGCTTTACCCGTATTTTTGGTCACTATTCCACTCCTATTGATCGTAGCTTAATTATGTATAGCCTACAGCGTTTCTTATTAAGTGAGTTATTCAATACTAACAGAGGTTTTTCGATTCGAACTAGTCGTTCCTTATATTAGCACGTTCAAGAAGCAAACAAAGAAACTCTCCAACTATAACATTAATATTACAATGGCGAAAATTTATGAGTATGTATGTTTGTTACTTCTTCACGCTCGAACGGTTTTTTTCGGTGAGTAAAAATCATCCAGATGACATCCCTCGCCCTTGGGCGGAGCGGGAGATAGTGTCAGACTTTTACTGACTAAGAAACCCACCCCGTTCCTACGTTGCTTTTCATATCGAGGCCGAGCCTTCTTTTCAGAAATAAACCCTTGGCCCCAATAAGCTTTGACCCTGCAGAGCCCCTACGGTTGATGACAACTTGAGGCGCGCTGGAACAGTACGCGCCGCGCGCTGTCGGCGACTTGGGCTCTGTCTGAACGGTTACCGGACGGTCGGACAGCGAGCTAACCTACAGTTGATCACCTGCCACTCCTCCTCTCTCCAGTCTATGGCTTATATAAAGGCCATACAATAAACAATAGGCGGTTTTGTCATTAAAAGCGATTTTTACAGTCAACTTCTGGATGAATTGGACAGAAAGGATAAAAGATAAGCAAATAAAAAAGGTCTGAGTCCCAATAGTTAATATATAAAAAAGCATAATGTCCCTAACATTACAAAACTGATGCTGATGATGACGAGGATGATGTAATAATTATGTGCTATCAAAACCGTGGACCATTTCATACATTTTGAAACTTTTGTAATTGTTTTATATTTTAATTTATTTTTATGAATAAATTGAACAATTTTTTTTTCAGTCCTATGTTTGTTTTTATTTTTTTTTTCTTTGTGTCCTTTCAATGCCTTTGATATTTGTCGAAGTTTGCCAATGTTGTGTTGGCAAATGGTTGATGAGAGTAACATAGAACCAACACATATTACAGTTAAGCAACAATTTCAATAACTATTCGAGAGTCTAACTATATTTACAATTGTAACCTCATTGAATATTAATACAAGCAATTATATCTCGATACAATGCTTATACGCAACTCAGCTAAATAATTATTAACTGCAATAAATGGCGCACCAAATAAACTATGTATGTAGATCAATTTGTTTGATAGTCGAGGCACGTAACAATGTAGGTAATATTGTGATCGACGCTTGCGGCTTTGGGATTTCGAAAAAATATTAGTTGTAATGGGCTGGTAGAATATGCAAGAAACTTATACCTTGTAAGTAGATTTAATTCTGGCCTTTGATTTTGATGCAAAGATATGCCACCCTCAGTATACATATACTGCTACATAGTCGATAGAAAATACGAAAAATCTTCAGTTATTTTTAAGCATAAAACTCCTCCGCTTTTCATCACCCTATCGGAACATCTTCCCCCTGGACGCGAACTACAGTGCGCAATTTGGAAATTTCTAAACCAATTACGAACCCAGGTTGGCCGCTGTAAAAACAATCTGGCCAAATGGGGCTTCCTCGACCCATCTCTAGCACAGTGCCAGTGTGGACCCTCTCCACAGGACATGCGCCACCTGCTATACTGCCCATCCTGCATAACCACCTGCAGTTTTCAGGTTATACAAGAGACCAAAAATACAGCCGTACACAGGTTGCCAAATATTGGTCAGAAAAAGTATAGTTTGAGAGCAGCGACATGAAAAGAAGAAGAAGAAGCATAAAACCAAAAACTAAAAGAATAAAAATATTCATTCCATTTTCACAAATAAAAAACATAAAAATAAAAAACCATCGTATAATTCCTTCCACACTGGGTAGGGCGAAAAGGAGTGCCAGAATTTTACTGAAGCCGTGATTACTTTTTCAAACAATTAATTTAATTTTTAAAGAAAGTACGCAACAAACCCTCTATTTCTGAACTACGGTTTAAAATTTGCGTATTTGTCAACGTTAAAGATGTTGAAGTAGCCAGAAAACTTGTCAAACTTTATCATTAAAGTTTGACATGTTCTCAACTCCAGATTTTTACTTAGATTCAGCAAAAAGACCTTCACAGTTTTGTGTGAGTGCAAAATAAACCCTTTATAGTTGAAGGTACATATCGTGAGATCTTGTATGCATCATGCGTAAACACTAATTTGCACTTCGAATTTTTGCACATTGAAAGTGTTACATTTTGAAAGAGTATTTTTCAGAGGATTCTAATTAATGGTAACCTTGAATTAAGATGTCAGTAAGTACCTTATTTGATTTCTTCTTCCCACGCTACTAAACTGTGATCCTTTACTTAATTTTATAATTACGCTATTTTCCTTAGGTGTAGTGTGTTCTTCAGAGTTTTGCGGTTGTTCCAAATTTGCTATTTCATACCTACCTATAACAGGTCTAAAACAATTACATTGTACAATAACACAGGTATTACAGGTTTTAAATTAAGAATCTAGTTTTCTGTTAAATTGTTATATACATTTTTACGATAAATCAATCATCGTCAAGCAATATAATTAGACATTTTTCCGTTGTTCAATTCAGAAATAATAGACTATATTTAGTTGTGTTTATTTGGAAATATCGTCAGAATTCTTTAAAAACAGACGTCGAAATATCGTCTAAATTCTTTGGAACTAGTCTTCTTCAGTTTCGTTCTATATTATTCATGACAATCTTGCGCAGAGTAGTAATTTAATTATGTAACAATTTCAATCACAAATATTTGGAACAGAACATAAAATTTTATTGATTAAGAACTAATTTCTTTTGATTGATATCACACTTTAAACTGATTACTACATAGGTACGTATATTTATTTCTATTTTTGATAAAGGTGATGCCTAGTTCATAAAAAAAAAAATATATCTTATAAGTGGTTCGTGCCTTAACGAATTGGTCAAACGCTTTTTTTTCAGGTAGAAAATGCACTTAGTTACTTCTCCTGCTTTAAGTTCTAATGTTCTCGAACCCCTTTTCATCCAAAGATTTTTTGTCTGTTAATAAAGCTTTTTGAATTCCTGAATAGTGGATACATTTACAAACTTATATACTCATATACATAGTATACTTACTGGTAGGCCATAGAAATATTTGTCTCGTGGCAGAATCGAACCCACAGAAAGCGGCGCAGTATCTAATCCATCAATGGCTGCGCCAATCATGCCGTCAAGTTGCCGTGAAGCTGTTGATTTCTTCTACCAATTTCTGGAGTAACACTTAACTGCAAGGCAAGCAATATGATTGCAGATCGCCCGGAGGAGGTTGTGTGGAGCATATGGTGGAAGTCTGCCCCGCTTGGTTGGAGCACCGCCGTGTCCTCGTGGAGGTGAATTGGAAGCAATCAGTTTCGTCTGCGAAGCAGCAATGTGGGCAAAAGAGCTGAAACCGGAAAAGAGACATCCTTATATCCCGGCTCCCACCACAGGAGACGCTTCGATCGGGAATCACTGAGCATTTCCCAGTTACCGTAAGAGCGGACAATGCAGACGGTGAGCAATGAATAACTCGCCACCCCGTCGTTCAGCCGAGTCGACGGCCATTGTATTCCACGCGCACCTAAAAGTGACATCAGCAAAACTGAAGAGGCCACTGGCTAGCTAGGGCCGCGAGATTGTTCAAAGGAGCTATCGTGGCTTTGAAACGCAAACGAAAACTAAAGGAACATAGGTGCCTCCTCTACACAGAGTGGACAATTTATTTTCTTAAAAAAAATCCTATTTGTTGTTGATTAACGCGTTTTTGACAATTTATCACATTGCTATGCGATACCTGTGTGTCTATGTTTGTCTAAGGTAACAAAATTTCCCGGTGCCTCTACATCACTTTTACATAAGAGATATGATTTCTAACATTCAGACACCAGGAGTGACCAGAAAATCTACACTATCTACACTTCTACACTAATATTATAAAGAGTTAAAGTTGTTTTTTTTTGGTTAGTAGGAGGTAATCTCTGAAAGTAATGGATCGATTGCTAATTTTTTTTCACTGATAGAAAGTTGTTTTATTCTTGAGCGACATAGGCTTTCTAGCATCTATTTTATGTACGCGGGCAAAGTCGCAGGCAAAAGTTACTATTTCATAGAAACTATATTAATTTTGTCAAAATACTTTTAAATTGAAACAGCATTTCAAGCAAATGTCTACACATCCTAACACATCACACTACGAGACTGATACAGCCGCCACACCGGCCGTACGCACCGATGGTGCAACAGAAGAGCTAGTTATAAATACAGTGGTCTGCAGAGACCTGCACCAGTGTCAGTTCAGCTCCTGTCGGCTCCGCTGAAGAGGACGAAAGTGACCTAACTGTGAAAATGCGTGCCTTCCAAGTAAGTTTAGTGATTTATGCGTATGTTTTGATAGTAAAGTTTGAAGGTTGATTCTATCTTAATTTTGGGGTTTTTTTTTTCGCTGAGTAAAAATCATCCAAATGACATCCCCGCCCTTAGGCGGAGCTAGTGTCAGTCTTTTACTGACTAAAAAATCCACCCTGTTTCTTTATTGCCTTTCATACCGGGGTTACATACTACATACATATTATTCATATTATTCATTTTTAGGCTCGTTCAACATTAGTTTTACCCGACTACAGCAAAGTCAAAGGAGGGTTATGATTTTGTGAATTTTTTTAATAAATACTTGGAAGTTTTTGTCTTATAAGAGTCTAGGCGGGAATTGTGTATGATCTTAGGAAGCATGAAGTTAAAAACGTTCCTTGTAGTGCAAAATAGTCTACATTACAAACTGAAAATGTACTTAACATAATAGAACAAATTACTCATATATTGTTTTTGATTGCCATTTTATCTATTTTTCCTTTAAACATAGCTCTGAGTCTAAATTCTGTATATTGAAGTTTTTGAGATAATTGGTAGCCAAGAAGGGCCGTAGTTAGATTTTGATAGTTTTTTCAGTATGAGTCTTTAAACTTTTCAGTCGCCTTTTGTTTTTTTGTTTTTTGTCAAACCAAAAAATTTAATAAATGACCAAATTACAAAATACTATTTACATTTTGATAATTTCTATTACTCACAATTTTAACAGTAAAAAACACTCATTCTGAGTAGTTATTTGTTTAGTCTAGTTCATATTTATCTTATAGAACTTCATTCATCATTGTTTTCATCATTATTTTTATCATAAATACATCTCTATTCTCATCTATATATTTTATGTCATAATAAATAATAACTTTCACGCAATCAATTATTTTTTTGCGTACTTTGTTACTTTTTACCACAATCACAATAGGTACGCTTCCTGCCTAATGCTCTACAACAGAAATATTAAGTTTAACCCGTCCTTTGTAGGTTGTTTTCTATTCCATTATGTATATTTATTAGTAATCGAAGAGTTGAATTTATAAGTAAATCGTATAACCAATTTGGTATTCTTTAACAGTACATGAAGCTTTCTAGGCACGCTTACATAAACTGTCACACCAAAAAAAATTCGATGATTTATAATACTCAATATTCTCTGTGATTCTGTGTAAGTTTGCATAATGTTTAATTTCAGAATATATTTTAAATTTAACAAGAAATAAATATATTTACAAATTAAACTGATGTAACACTTTCAGCACCTGTTAAATTGAATTGTAAAATCGTTTCGCTACATTTACTTAGTTATCGAACGACTTAAAAACGGTTGTTTGTGCGACAAACGCAGCTTACGACATGTCACAAAAACCACGTATTCATCATCGTTACGGTATATTTAACAAACCTTGTTAGTCGAATAAACGTAACATGCGAAGTTATGGGAAATATCGACATTACAATGTGACTAACACGTAATGGGTTATGTGATTATGGAAAACTTATTACTTTTCTTTACGGTTTACTTTTTTCGTTAGACGTAACGCGTAGTATTCCAGTCAATACATTCGATAAAGTTTGAGTTTTTGTCCATACATAATTACTATGTACATAATCATATTGTATTGTTCTTCAATTGTCAATTCTTTACTGTTCACATAACTACTAGTAACTAAGAAGGTACTGATGCTACTTACAATCACAGTTAAACCTAATCGCCGTTTCAATTCCTGCACGGTGCAAATATTTGTATGATGTACAGATAGTCGTTCCGGGTCTGGGAGTCAATACTACTACTTACATACACAATTGTATGTAAGTTTATATTTTTGTGAACGTATACAATACTCTAGTAATTCCTAGTATGGGGTATCGTCTTCATCTTTTCTTTCCGTTTTCCTTACTTGAGGAAACACGTTGTTTCCTTCCATTCTGTCCTGTCAAACGTGACGCTATCACTAATTCCCTTTTCTTTCATATTTACTCCTCTCAAAATTCATCCATCTTTACTTTGGCCTCCTTCTTCCTCTTCCATCTACATGAATACTCATAACTCTTTTGGTAACAGGCATTTCATCCCTTTTCTTCACATGATTATACCAAGATGAACGATTCCCTTTCAACTTTTCAGTTACCTACTGGCGCCAGTTTAAAACTACCTCTAATATTAGAGAAAATTTATACTCATTTCTCACTTTATTCATTCTCGTCACACCACACATCCATGTCAACATTCTCTCTCTCTTTATCTCCGCTACATGCAATCTTTTTTCATCCATTGTTTACAGGCCAAAATTCTGATCCATATAGTCTGACAGGGGCCTTACCATGACTTATTAAAATATCAAGTGTGCGAGCAAGACAGAGGGATGCAGCACCCTATATAGCTCCATCTCTTTAACAGTTCAGTTTAGGTCGTCAAAAGAAAGCTCGTAGTAGAGCCTGAGGTCTTATCATGGTCACTATGGGGAAACGTATTAAAAAAAAACAAGAAGTAGTATGTAGTACTATTCATTTATAAAACAGCCTATGTCACTCAAGAATACAGCAGTTTTCTATTAGTGAAAATTTCACAATTGGACCAGTACTTTCAGAGATTACCTCCTACAAACAAAAAAACAAACTTTACCTCTTATAATATTATTATAATAGTGTCGATTTAAAAAAATATTTGCTAAACTTTTATTCTTATCGTATTATTATAGATTCGGCCGTAATTACTGTAAAGTTGTTACAGGTGTTTCAATTTCGATTGAAATAGTATGTCTGTTACTAAACTTAGTCAGGTTTTATTTAATTTTATTAAGGTTGGGTAAAAACAAACTGAAACTGTAGCTGGATCATTTTAAGGAAACTATTTACAACTGATCTTACGGAATTGTGTTTCTTCGTTTATTTTTTATACTAGGTATAGCAATGCTACGTGCAAACAAAAATACGATATTATTTCGTTTTACACAGATTTTTTATTTCACCAATACCTATCTATTTTATGAAAACTTTTGTATATTTATTTTAACACTTAGTGGTTTTTCTCGCTGGCTCAAATTACAGTTGGGGGTTTTCTGATGAAGAAGAACCGGCAAAATACTCTCTCATAACTTTAAAAATAAAGTACAATAGTTCCATTTTACAAAATATTTATGTATGAGAAAACAGTGTCGACCAAGCCGCGTAAGTTCTAATTAAGGATAAAAAGTAGAATAAAAAAGGAAAAGATCGAAATAGATAATGACGTGACTCTGCGGAGTCTACCACATTTTCAGATTGTTATAGTAGAAAAGGAAAACATTAATAAATTGTAAAAGGAGTGATATGAAAAAAGTGAGTTAGTGATAGCGTGATAAAAAAAACAAGTTACGCCGACCCCGATAACATGGGACAAGAGCATAATAAAGATTATACTATAAAAATAATCTATATAAATCAAAATAAACTTTTCAATACATTAAAATTAAATAACATGATTATATAACAATAACTATTTTTTTCCTTTCATAATCTCTCTACATAGCGTTTATTTTTAAATGACCTCTACGAGATATCCCATAGTATTTTTTTATTCTGAATAGTGTTAAAAAACATGAGACTGAATAGTGTTTAACGCTAAAAACTCTCATTTAAATCTCTAAACTCTCATCACAGCATTCCTCATCCAGAATCTCCACAATCGGAACACGCGTAACCACAACACCTGTACTATTTATTAGTTCAAAACTTCCTGCGTTTGTTGTTGCTTGTTCTATTGTTCTAAATAATACCCATAATGTACTAAATGTACTAATATCAGTAGCTGATCGTGTAACAACACTGTTGCCCTCAGTTATGAATGAAATGATTCAACTATGACTCGTAGAACACTGACCTTATGTGTCACTATTATTATTGCTGCGAATTTTCTTATTACGACTTACTTCTATTGTTATTTGAAACGGTTTGATTGGTATGTCTATATTAACATTTCTTAAAGTCAATATTATTGAATTTCTCTAATATTTTGTTTGTTTGATGTACAACCGAAAATTTATAGAGCAGTTTTACAATTTGCTGCGCTGAGGCCGCTACGACGAGCACAAAACACAATCAGAATGATCGAAATTGAACTGTTAAACCGACGAAACTCCCTTTAACAGTTCAATTTTGGCGGGCTTGTGGACAGTGAGTAATGGGTAGCTTGCCGTCTTACCGTACGGTAACCGTCCGGACCGAGCCCAAGACGTGGAAGCGCACGGCAAGGAGTTGTCAGCAATCGTAGGGTCTTAGCAGGGTCAAACCTCACTGGGGCCATGTATGATGCGAAAGAGACCCCCGGGGCCCTGGAACAATAGCAAAGAAGGAACATGAGTGTGTTTTAGTCAGTAAAAGTCTGACACGCCCTCCTGCTCCGCATAGAGGCGGGATATGTCATTTAGATGATTTACCCATCTAAAAAAAGAGACGGAACTGTTGTGCCTATCCAATCGCTCCTCAAAGGGTGTATAGCTTGTACCTCGCTGTCCGACCGTCCGGTAACTATCCGGATCGAGTCCAAGTCGTCGACGGCGCGCACTGTTCCAGCGCGCCTCAGGGATTTGTCTGCAACCGCAGAGGCCTAGCTGGGTCGAGACCTACTGGGGCCAGGTTTAGTTTCGAAAGATAGCTCAGCCCTGTTACGAAAGGCAACGAAGGAACAGGAGTAGGTTTTTAGTCAGTAAAAGTCTGACACTATCTCCCGCTCCGCCCAAGTGCGGGGGATGTCATTAGATGATTTTCCCACCGGAAAAAAATGATGTATAGCTTCATTCCTGTTTCTCACTTCCACGCTTGAACTTTTGACATGTCATGAGTTGGCCCAAGGTCAAAGAAAATGATTAGGCGATTTGAAGGTTTGGTTTATAAACCATAATAATATTTAAGATGAATGAATAAAAGATTGATTTTTAACATCGTTCTTTTGGAACTACATAAATATATTTTTTACAAGTCAATAATTTGCTTCCTGAAACTTTTAGCCACTATTAAATTGATAGAATAATAATATATGTACAAATTAATCTGACATTTTCCTTTTAGCTAGTGTATTTTCTTTACCATTAAATAAAAAATATGACTTACTAAAATAAAACGGATGGCCAATTTCTGTTTTTCAATCGACTTCAAAAACAAAGAGACTCAATTCGGTTTTATATGTTTTTTTTATGTTTGTTACCTCAGAACTCCGTACAAAACTCCGTGATTCAATTATGGAAGTCGGTATGAAATAACAAACATATAAAACCAGAAACATCAACTTCCAACATCAAACTTATTCTGAACGTTTTAGTGTTTTTTTTTTGTGATGAAGCCGGTGGTCTTTATTTTTGTATAAAGTTTATTTGATGAGATTTCCTAAAAAAATAACAATAATAAAAATAACTTTATTCATAACATACAATAGGTACCCAGTAACAGGTTTCCTGGCTTTGGGAGCCACTAGACTAGAACTAGGCTATTTGCCTGTAACTTGGGCGTCAGTTCCTCCAGAAATATGTATTCACATAGGTATGCCAAAAAATTTTTACATATTATGACTTATAGTTGACTACATGCATGGTTGGTTGCAATCATAGCAATATGGATTTGCATACATGCATCTATGTGTGATGGTGTGTGTGTATATGTATGATAATGTTTGTGTATATGTATGATGGTGTATGTATGTGTAATGAGTGTGAGGAGAATGTAGAGAGGTTTAGATGTATGTACTTGTCATTGCTAAGTTGGGGTAGTTAATAGTTTTTCTATTTCATCATAATTTTGTTCCATCAACCCCATCAACCAAGTTTTCAGTTTAATAGATTCCCATATAACTGATTTCAGGTTGTTATATTCGTCGCGACGTGTGTGGCTGCTAACGCAGGCTACATAGGCTCAAGCTACGGCGGTGGTCTGTCAGGCTACAGCGGCGGTCACGGAGGCTACAGCAGTGGTTACTACCCAGTGCAGGCAGATTACGGCGGACACAGTCAAGATTATTATGTAAGTACCTTTATTTATCACTAGCTTTTTCCCTATATAAAACATAGCCTATGTCACTCAGGAATAAAGCAGCTTTCTATTGGTGAAAAAAATTTTGTAATCGGACTAGTACTTTTAGAGATTACCTCCTCCAAACAAAAAAAAAAACAAACTTTACCTCTTTATTATATAAGTGTAGATGTAGATAATAATATCAGCCTGTTACTGTTCCAACTTTGGACAAGGGCTTCTCTATACGGAGATGACACTAGCATTATTATTACTATTCTTTTTTTAAATTGATTTATACCAGTGTTTAACTGCAATCCCACCTGATGGTAAGCAGTGGTGCAATCGTTGATGGTGAGGCGCACTAGTTTATTAAGAGTCTATTCATTCTAGCCTTTAAGACACCACAATTATAATCGGTCAGGAAGACCGCATCATTTGAGGTGATCAATGATTTTTTCCTTCTTTGATGTTTTCATGACTAAGACAAATATATATGTGGGGTGACAAAGCATATAAAATCGTAAATGCACAAACCAAAATTTTTACAGAGCACATTTAGTAAAACTATACCGGCCACAATGTAATTTTCACATACAGTTAAGCATAGATAGAAATATCGCTACAATCAACCAACTAATATGACTTGTTTATTCATAAATAGACAAGTCACACTGGTTGGTTATTTGACCAGATTTTGTTAACATCCATATGTATAAGTAACAAATGATAGTCATCATCATCAGCATCATTTCAGCCGATAGACGTCCACTGTTGGACATAGGCCTCCCCCAAGCGTCGCCACAACGAACGATCATGCTCGTCCCGCATCCATCGGATTCCCGCTACCTAAAATAAATGATAGTGGTTGGTTTTAATTCTTCTAGTTTAAGTTTCAAAATCAGCAATAAAACAATTCCTTCAATAATTCTATCATAAACCTCAGCGCACCTAGCTTCTTCTGTTTTGTTTGTTTACATACAACGCTCTGATAACTATACTGATAAAATCATAATGTATTATAAAACGTCACAGTTTTCAAGACTTATAATCATGTCTTACTTCACTCTAAATCCTATTTCATCTTCAAAGAAAAATACCCTGTTCTCAAACCAACGTTATAATCATAAGTCCCTACTTTATTTCCAACGACATAAGACATAAATTCCCTTGTACTTAAAGGTATATCAGTCGTCACGCTTATGATGTTTAGACACCATGACGTCCCATACTGAGGGTTTGCATCACATTTGTCATTTGTATTGTGAAGTTTGAGTAAATTCGGATATGAGTCGCCTCATTACATTGCTTGATGCCGGAAACATAGAATTTGGACTGACGAAATGATAAGTAACTATTTCTTAGTCCAATTTGATAGAGATAGTCTGTTATAGTTATAGTCTGATAGTCAGTAATTAATGTTAAATGCATTTATATAAAACAAAAAAATAATAATGAGTCTATAACAATATTATTGTAACTTTTATTCGCAATATTTAAAGTAATTCTTGACAAATATTAGAACGCGTTGATGTCTTTTACTCTGCAGTTACGAAGCCACCGACCGGTTAAAATTCTTGCAAAAAACATTGATATAACATTTAAAGTCGCGTTTCCTTTATATTATTTGGTTAATTACAAATTATTACAATAAGATTTAAAATAAAATAGCGTGTTAGTAGTAATGTATCAGGCAGTTTAAATTATACAACATCATTATTTTTTATTAAGCTTAATTGTTAATTAGTATTTAATCTAGGTTAATTCGTGTATTTCGTTTGATTTGTGTAACTAATTTATTAAATAATAAAAAACACAATAAAATTTATATTACGTAAAGTAGGTCCGCTAATAAATAGCAATCGTGATTTACCAGTACACGATCGTCGTTACATATTATCTGGTTCATTCTGATTTATTTGGTTTTATAGCTTCTTCCAAACAACCGTAGTAATTTACGGTAGTATCTGGTACACATATTTTTCTCTCTACTTTTATAGACGTCTAGATTAATATTCGGAACTTTCCTCACAACGACTAGTATTCGAGAGAAAATAAACCACTTCATTTGCTTCCTTTCGTATAATAATAATAATATGACTGACCTGTTGGTCTAGTGGTTAGTGCCCGTAGTAAGCCGGAGGTCGTGGGTTCGATACCCACCCAGGACAAAGTTTTTGTGATGAATACAATTATTTGTTCTGTGTCTGGGTGTGATTTATCTAAAAAGTGTGTGTATTTACCAATGTATGTGTGATGTGTGCTTATCATTTGTGTAGTACTCATAACTCAAGTGCTGCTTAGCTTGAGACTAGACGGCGTTGTGGGATAGTTGTAAAAAAATTAAATAATATATATATATAATTTTAAATTATGTCCTATTAGATTGTGCTTGATGCATTTGCTTTGAGTACTTGATGCGTTTGTATTGAATCATATACATGTAGGTAGGTACAGTAAAATACATAGATGAAACCTGTTAGATAGAACAACGAAATCTTGAAGGTTTGTTTTTGGTAAATGAATGTGTCGGCGCTCCACACATGGCGCGCCGGCGCGAACCGGCGCAGGGTCGGGACACCGAAGCTGATTCCATCGCGCCTTCCCCGCGGTGGCCATGTGTGGAGCGCCGACAAATGTTTTGTAAAAAGTAATAGTACAAAAGTTTTTGTTTATGGTATTAATAATACAGTCCTGCAAGGTTATTAATGTTTTTCAAAAAAAAAAGTGAACTATGGAAAGATCTAAGGATTAAACCATGGAATGATCCCTGTTCGTCCATCATCATCATATCAGCCGAAAGACGTCCACTGTTGGACATAATTATGCCTCCCCCAAGCGTCGCCACAACCGCATCCATCGGATTTCCGCGACCCTGACCAGGTCATCGGTCTATCTTGTTGGAGGCCTCCCAGCACCTTCCGGTCTACCCGTCCAATATTATGATTATTATATTTTTTAATATTTTCCTTAAATAATTTTCAGGCATACCCGAAGTATTCATTCGATTACGCAGTAGCGGACCCTCACACCGGTGATCACAAGACGCAGTGGGAGAGCCGAGACGGTGATGTTGTCAAAGGTATGTTCTTTTTGGTATAATACTAATGATAAGCATAAAATATATTGTCATAATTTATATTGGCTTAACGAAATAATATAATATAATATAATATAATATAATATAATATAATATAATATAATATAATATAATATAATATAATATAATATAATATAATATAATATAATATAATATAATATAATATAATATAATATAATATAATATAATATAATATAATATAATATAATATAATATAATATAATATAATATAATATAATATAATATAATATAATATAATATAATATATTCCACAACTATCACACAACGCCGTCTAGCCTCAAGCTAAGCAGAGCTTGTGTTATGAGTACTAGACAACTGATAAACATACTTATATATTTCTAAATACATACTTATAGAAATAATTACACCCAGACACAGAACAAATGATCGTGCTCAACACACAAACATTTGTCCTGGGTGGGAATCGAACCCACGACCTCCGGCATAGTAGTCAGGGCCACCAACCACTAGACCAACAGGCCAGTCATAATGATCAAATTCAGCATAATGATCATTACGCATAATATTATTAGGCATAAATGTTTTGCCATAATGCTTGTTGCTATAAATACTGCTACTTCGCACTTCTCAATCCCTTCCTTCTTAATTTATCTAGGCATTACTGAATCCCTGTGCTTCGCAAAGCACGTAAAGCCGTTATAAAGTCAACCTAACTTAACCTTTGTATTATGCCAAAGTATTGTTATGCGGCAGTATTATTATGCTAACAAAAGTTAAGCGAAAACGTTATGCCAAACTATATTATGCCTTAAATTTTTATGCGAACAGGAGTATTACTGTTTTTTAAAGAAATCCATCCAATTGGTTCTCCCGCTCTAGAGCAGAGCGCGAGGACGTGTCAGACTTTTACTGACTAAAACCCACTCGTATGTTAGTTCTTTTTCTTACATTGTGAAAAGTATGATAGTTTTATTTTCTTGATAAAATCCATGACATATTCTCCTAGCTTGTTTGAGAAAAAGACAAACACTTTTTTAAAAGTCCTTATTTTTTTGTGATTAAGCATAATATGGACCTTGATATTATTCTGAAAGAAATTAATTTAATTAAATTTTAAAATTATGTAGCAGTAGGTATAGAAAATATATCAACAAGACAGTCAAGAAAGCTTAGACTAAGCATAGCTGGCGGCGTTATGATTGTTAAAATAAGTCAACCTCTCCCTTTTTTCCTAATTCTTAATTGCATAGAAAAAAATTAACAAGTACATAGTGATTTATCAATTCATGTACAAAGGTGAGTTTAACTAAACAATGAGTTTTCTCCCAACAAACTTTAAGTGACAGAGAGAGATCATATTCAATAATAGGATCAAGTGTACAATACAAACTTACATAAATAAGTCTAATACCTACATACCAATAAATACCAAAATATGCGAATATTATGTTAGTTTATATCCAATATTTTTGGGATTAAAATACGCTAGTGAAGCATTAACGAAATGTTCGATGATCGTGTTGATTGTTATAATTAGTTATATTTAACTTTGTCAAGATTAAAATCGAGCCTCTGGGCTCTAGACTCGAGAACTCAAAGAGACTCGTTTTTTATAAATTAATCAATTTCAAAGTACTTTGTGGACTCAAATAACACTGTTACTTATAATCGAAACCGCATCTATTCGCAATATTTTATGTTTCATCATTACTGACACAATTCGATTCCTCAGGTGCGTATTCCCTCGCTGAACCTGATGGGACCACTCGCATCGTGGAGTACACCGCCGACAAGCACAACGGCTTCAACGCCGTGGTCAAGCGCATCGGACACGCGCACCACCCACAACACTACGAAGCTCATAGCTCTAGCGGTTATTATTCACACTACTAGATGACGCTGCCAAATTCACCAAGTAGTTCCAATGCTACACCATAGATGGCACTGATTTAAGTTTGATTTTAAAATTCTGAAACCAGTGCCTGACTGTGATATTATATACGATGTATTATTTATAATATAATATATACCTAACGGAATAGTTGTTGTAAAGATAACTATTAATGTAATAGTTCGTAAGATCTACTAAAATAACGATAAACTTTGAATGTTTCGACACTGCGGGATGAAAAATAAAGAAAATATTTTTCAAGAACTGTGTCTAAATTTTTTATATAGTCACAAAGGAAAGTGATGAGTTAAGCCGCTTTTCCTGCTCAAATTCATCATCGTTACAGAAGGAGTCCATGCATGAAACATTGTTGAGCGGTCATTAATAAATATTACAAGGACGTTCACGTGTAGATGTCTTAAGCTGCGATTATATGCTTAAATCGTAAACTCATCGCTTTAGTTCCATACGTTGTGATTAACACTTATACCTGATAAATAACCTTAAATTGACACAATGCTGATTAAATTATTATGCTTAGTAATTGAAACCACACTCGGAAGACGTACATATATTTGTCAATTTGCTGAAATTTACGATCGCGCTATTTCTACGCGTGTAATGTGGAGTTGGTTTTAGTTATTGACGGATGACGCCGAGTGGTGTCGGTTTGTCACTGTTACGCTTCAACAGACTGAACACTTAGTGTCAGGATATGAGAATAAAACTATGCTGAAGAAACGGCTATACTTCAGAAATGCCAATAAATTACTTTCTTTTGACCATTGTTTAGACTACAATGATAGATGTACACGATTAACGCAGTTCTTTAATATACCGTTAGTTACTGTTACTTTTAGTAACATTGTTATTAATCTAGCTCTAACATCGGCTGTTTCTTTGTAAGTTGATTATCGGGCTTTTTATCTTTTCTACCATTCCGGGTGCGCACCGGAAAAATGTTGAGGAAAGATTCTTCGACTGTGAGTTTAATTTAACGAAAATGAACTGGACATGGTGGATTAATTTGAAAGTTTCTCTAAATATCGAGAAACGTATACTGATAGTTGTATAACTGGAGATCTAATATTCTTCAGCTGTGATGTAGGTTACCAACCCTAAGGTTTTTATTTTGGGTTTTTTTTTTGGAGGCGTGCCTGGATCACTACTCGTCGTCAGACTCGGCTCAGTCCAGACGGTTACCGGTCAGTCGAGCTGCTCCTTGTCCGTAAGTCCACGCCTGCAGTGGCTGGAAATCAGGGTTGGGGTACCGGCGGCTGGGGTGTGAGGAAGTCCGCTAGCATTACCGCTTGCAGAACGAGGCGACCACCTGCTACTTCTCCCCGCTCTAAACCATGGCAGGGCCCATTGTGGGAGATCGCCGCCACCCTCTAGTAAGCAACGGTGCTCTGCCCAAGTGGGATACATCCAACCTTGTCTCTGCTCCACTGTGTCCACAATGGTGACACTCGTTTATTTCTTTTGGATGACTAAAACTTAATGATGTAAACAATTTTATAAATGGTATGAAACCGCAAAAAAAATTTCATGTCCATTGGACAAGCAAAATCATATTACTTCTAAACTGGTAGCAGTACAGTACCGCAAAAGTAGCTAAAGTAATAGTAATAGTAAATACTTACTATTACTCTAGCTACTTTTGCTGTCAAACACCAATGTCTCCTTTATGTTTTACCACAGGGTCCATTTGTAATAGATCCACCGTCAAGACCTCGAGAGCATTTGGTCACAAAATGAAATGCTGTAAACATTCTCCATGTTTCACTTTCATTAATAACTCCATGTCAAGGTCTACAATTCAACTGGTTCTGAATAACGTAATATAGTCAGATAACAATTACCATTGCAAATTACGACACTTATAATAGTGCGTTACGCGTAGCGACACTGACTGTCATGCCATCACAGCTGAAAGCGCTCGCTTTCCTTGATTTGCATGCTTAGTTGATTATGAAATGAGCTCATCATTGGCATTTATTGCTATGACTACGACAATAGTTGGAGGTGATTTTATATTATTATTTCATTCTGGATTATAATTATTTTCATCGGCATCATCTAAGGCTTTTAGAATACTCGTATACTATATACCTTTTATATTTTATATCATATTACTTGAGGTTTTTGAAGTTCTATGATGTCATTAACCCATCTAGTCTTAAACATGGAGGATGAAAAAAAAACAAATCGATTTTTTTTTATACGTAAGTAAATGAACTTACGTATGTCTGCTACACCCTTGCATTATTCCCAGCCGAATCTAATGTTCTACTGTCAAATTGTTGCTCTATGAGACGCCAAAATATTCGAACAACATTAATTTCATTTTCCATTTAGTATTTCGGAGACGGATTTAAGCAATAATGATGATAATTTAGTAAGAAGTAAAAGGTTTAATTTACGACTTATTTGCATTAAAGTGTAAGGTTACAATTATCAGATCGTTACCGGTAGCTGATCTACAATTAAATGTTTTGTATCCTAGTTGAGTAATTGTCACGTTTGCATGTGGGGGTGTGTGGTTGCGAGTGTGTGTCGTTTCACGCACGCCCGGGGGGTGTTCCTGTGTGTGTTTATAAATAGGTAGGTGGTGGTTGACGCGGCTCGTCTTTATCTAGCCTCAACCTTGAAATGGACAAGTTTATAGATTTTATTTAATTTTTTTCCTTGTGCTTTTGTTTTGTAATATCGTGACGTGAATTTGAGTGGTGGAACACAATAATCATGGATAAAGCGTTTGTGATATTGGTACGTAATTCGTTATTATTTATTTCATTGAGTAATAGCAGTCAGTCGATTATAGTAGTATGATTAGTTAATTTATTGTTGGAATTTCTGAATTAAGTTTTGTTATTTACTGACATCTTAGTGACAAATAATAATAATTTATTATGTTATGGTGTAATATTGCTAATTTCAACTATGGATTTTTGTAAATTCTAGATCCTCTTGGCAAATTTGTTAGCAACCAATTGTCAAGAAGGGGAATTCGTGGAAGACACAATAGAAGAGACGTCAGAAAAAGTGAGTAAGAACTCTGGTACCTAAAGCATAATTTTTACATAAAAAATAGAGTGGTTGTCTTCGTTTATCCGCTTATTTTACTTGAACCACGCATTGGACTTAAAATAAAATAAAAAGAGCAACAATAAACGAGCAAGGCATATACCTACATATAATTTGTGCCATATAAAGCCAGAGTGAGTCACTGGTTTGTTATAAATATATTTATTTATGTACAATATTATAAGTGCTACTACAGTATACTTCTACTTTTCATGCCTGTATTTTTCATTTTGGATTTAATTTGAAATTAATTCATCTTTGTACATTGAACGAACTTTGATAAAAAAATAAAAGCAAGGGAATTATTTTGTTAGGAGCGTGAAAATTTTAGCTTTTATGTCAAATACTTTTTTTGGGACTGTGTTGTTTATAGCCTTGAACAAAAATGTTGGTGTAGATATTTGTTACTAGCATTTAAAAACTAAATTCCTATTTCCTATTGCTATACAGCGTGACAACGCTGCCAGTATTTTAGGTATATTACAAGTTGATAACGATTAACTAACTTAAAAAAAAAAAAAAACTTTAGATTAAGTACTTTATTTCTTTATTTAGTTTATACATACATAATAAGAGCAGTGCCACGTGGTAATGGACCCCCCTTACGCAGGTTCAAACCCAGCCAGATGCATTACTTTGTGTAATTTATTTAATTACCACTGCTTACAAATCGGTGACGGAAAACCTCGTGAGGAGACCGGCATGTCCTAGAACCAAAACTTCGAAGACATGTGAAATCCACCAACCCGCACTGGGCCCGCGTGGTGGATTGCGGCCCATTCCCTCTCCTAGAGAGGACGCCTGAGTCCCAGCAGTAGGAACATTATGCTATACTATATAGTTGTCAATTACGTGAATTTTAAATATGTAAATATTTGTTTGCGTGAAAGTAAACAAACATTCCCAGTTTCTATTTAATTCAGGAATTTAGTTAATACTCAACATACAGAAAAATAATTTAACAAACTAACATAATAAAATCATGTTTATTTTGCATTGAGTAAGCATGAGTAAGTATGAGTAAACCGACACTGATACTTGTGCGTATAAAAATGTATTTATTACGTTATAGACACGTTAGAGCATGCAAGTTTCACTACAATACTCTATAGTCGCACGCGCATATTTCAAATTCAAAAAGTAAGCGTTGACGTTATAATTATACGTTAACTACTTAAGTTAGTGAATATCCTATGCTCATTAATTTGTTGAGTATGTGCATTATAATGTTACAATTTTGTGTAATTATATGGTTAATTAGCGTTTGTTGAGCGTGAATTTTGTTCCTTGTTTTTAACATTGAATTACGGTTTCACAATAAAAACAAATGTCACAGCTGAGTTCTTACTGTAATGAGTAATAATCGATCAGAAGTAATACTAATGACAAATTATGTTAATTTGTGTCTGACCTGAGTACATATTTGTGTATAATTACTATACAACATTATTTTTTGTATGTATATGCAAAACCTAAATATTGTTTGTTCAGACTCAGTTACTGAATCGACTCCAATAATAATTACACAGTGTTATGTTTCTTTTCTTCCCAAAAATATTTAAAAAAGGTCATAAGTTGGATATCGCCACTATTGACACTATTGACAATACTGGCACAAAACAACCTCTCATTCGCCCAGATGGCCCGGTGGCCATGTGTTTGTGCCGACAACTGGGTACCATAACAAGTTTATAACTTTGTGATTTTGCATGATACGGTTTTGCAATTTTGTACATAGATTCTTTATATAAAAATACTAGAAGGGTGTTTCAGGTCTCAATATACTAAAAATAAATTGTGTAATTACTAGCCGTAATTATAAAACCTTATTTTAATATAATAATTTCTAAAGTTGGGGTATCATGTTCGATGGTGTCTTCGGGACCTATACAAATGTAAGCCTTCTAAAGGTCCAGGTCCAGGATCCCAGGATCTTGAAATATATAAATACATAAAAAATTATATTATACATTTTATCTATTAATTTTATTTTATTTACTGAATTCAAAAAATACCGGATTAAAAAGCCTATCTCATCAATTCTAAGGAAAAGAATCAAAATGTTTTTATTTTACTTAGACCTACACATGAGCATTTATAAAAAGTCAGGAAAATCAAAGATACAATGCAAAATACCAAACTTTCATTGCATTATGTTTCTGATATCATATCACAATTATTATTAAAGTTGTACACAGTATAACCACCAATTACTTTGCTATTCATAATAACAATAGCCACACTTGGCACTTTCTATTGAATGTTCAGTTCACTATAAAGATATTAATCAGATATTGCATTTTAAATCTGTTATTATTTATCAACCAACTCGCATTCTCTTTCTGTTATTAAATAGGATAAGCTGCCATTATTTATTACATAAGCAACTTGATTCGCTGTTATAATTAAAGTGATTTCATCAATCATATCAATCAGTGCTAGGTTTGGTAAAAATGGAATGAACTTTCCAAAAAGGATTTTATGGTTTGCGTTCTATTATTCAAACACCTACCGATGATAAATCAGAGATCAAAATAGGTAGAGTTTTAAAATAAAATAAAGACGTTTATTTTATCTACACTAATTACATTTCGATAAATTTTGACATTTATATTTCGGCATTTTAACTTTGGATACTTTAATTTCAATTTATAAATTTTAATTTTCGTTTTCTTGTACAACTAATTTTGTACGCCATAAATGGCATAACATGTAGCCACCTCATATCTTTTGTAAGACCTTTATATTGTACTCATGTTTTACAAAATACATATATCTTGTACTTCAAATATCCAGAATGTTATATAAGTTCGTGGAAGTAAGTAACATAGAGATGATAATAAAATCCTGACATCATTGAAAGTGAATTTAAAAAATATTGCAAATTACTTATTACTATTTACTCTTTGCATATATTTTAAATAAAATTATTACATTGATGACTAATTTCTACCTTATATATACTTAGGAATCGTCTTATTACTAATTCAAGATTTACTAATTCAATTTTTTTCCGAATCATTCTGTACATTTGAAGTTAAAATATCTAGGTTATCCCCAAACCTACTTAGGTGTTGAGGTTGTCGGTCATCGGAATGCCATGATATTCAATGCTGACATGTGTACCATTAATTTCAATGGGCGGCCTTCCATATTCGTTGCCACCTGCGCTAATTGGGCTCGCCGTATCAATGAAATTCTAGCTCTAGATCTTTGTGGATTATATTTGCTCTAAAAAAAGGTAGGCAACGTGCGCTTATCACCACGCTTGCGACATGTCAATACACACAAATACTCGCACTATCGAAAGTGGTTGTTGAATGTCGAAACGAATGCGGCCGCGGTTGTCTGGTTCACCCACTTTTCTCAAAGCAACACGACTGGTTGAACTGTTACACTGCTCTACATGGTCGCTTTTAATTTTTTTCTTAATATTATGCAAATCATAATTGCAGGAGCGAGGGACACGAACACTCGCTAATTAATACATTGTCACCGGATTTTTTACGTAGTAAAAGTTTCTTTACTTTCGATTTTAATGTAATTATGCGTTTCAATTGGTATAGTAATAGTATTATCGATGACAGGTTCCATATCCGAGTATGTTCAATTTCGTGTAATTTTAATGATCAATTAAAATAGTGGATTAATTGATGCCAAAACGTATGCTGCACGACTCACATTTATCAAGAGACGTGTGACTAATGCATAAGCAACAACACGGCAAAAAAAAGTGAATCGTGTTAATTCGAGTCGAGATTCACTTAACACGAAGCGAAGCGGAAACTAAACGAAAGTAAACGATCCGTCATTGACATTGAGTAACAGTGTGCGATGCGCAGGCGCACCACCTGGCTCATCTTGAACTTGGCGAGAAGAGGGCCGTCAACGAGTGACATTTATGCCGCCAATGTTTACAAACATCACGAAACTGGTCTAGGGGTATTGATCTTATCATTCGTTCGGTTAACGTTTTGATGATATGGATTTAGGTAAATTAAGCTCGACATGATTACATTACCATTTAGATACCATTATGATATAAAAACTAAAACTATTTGAACTTCACTTTTGACTTTAACAAATGCGGTTTTACTTTTCAAAACCAGTCATTTCAAATATAATTTTATTCAAATCTGCTTGTCTAGCCTTTCCCCAACATAGTAAGGGTAGACTTCCAATCAAGCCGGATGTAGATGGATATCAGTATTTTACATAGAACGGCTGCCTGTCTAACTAACAAAATAGTATAACAAAATCATTAAAACAAAAATAAAATATAATCATTGAAAGTGGAATATATTACGTTTAGGTACTTCTAAATTTGAATTTAAAATATGGTCGTATATCACACAGCCATTGTAGTCTAGTCTATCTATCTTGAATCAGTTAGAACAACCTAACCTCAGTTGGGCAACCGGCAGTCGTGATCGAGAGTGATAAACGCCGCACGCGTCACGCCTAACGATTTGACGGACAGACAGACATTAATACACTCACTCACTCACTCTACCTGATTGTAATTACCCGCATACCTACGTTATGGAAACGATTAAAGCCCTCATTAGCTATTCAGAATATTAACTGAAATAGCTGGACATGCAATCAATTGTCATAATGAGTAAAATACCGAATTTTTACACGCAACCGATCGCTTCACACATTCTATTTTTTTTTTAATCTATAGAAACATCACGATGTAATTGTAGTAGTCGTAAAAACTTGATCGTTGAATTAATGAGCGAATGTTTTGTTTTTTGTTGTCAGGGAAAATCGACCTACTCGTTTAGCTATGGAGTGGCTGATGGCAAAACTGGAGACGTGAAGAGCGTATGGGAGTCAAGAAATGGTGACACTGTTAAAGGTAATTAAATAATGCCATAGAGCAATTTTTTCAAGTGCATCTTTTACCATTTTGTCTGGCACTACAAGATAGTCAAGATACGTATCTGAATTCTTTGGGTAGTAGCCATATCTCTAAAACATTCATAGAATTTGATCTTCATTCAGCATAAGTAGTTCCAACTTGATATGATGATGACGATAACAAAGTAGAAGTTACCCAGAATTAAACAATCTGTTTTTATATTACAGGTCACTACAGTGTAGTAGAACCAGATGGCTCCACAAGAACCGTAGAATATTCTGCAGGACCAAACTCAGGGTTTCAAGCCGTTGTTAACACTGAAAACCAAAGATTTGATTCAGAAGAAATAGGACGGAGTATACTTGAAGAGAAAGCCATGCGAGATTATGAAAAGTATTATGACTTTTCAGAAGATGCAGATGAGGATTACTATGAAAGAAGAAGACCAAGCAAAAAGACTTACGAGCCAGTACGAAAAGAATATTCTAATAAGAAAAGATCAAAATATCCATCATATGCAGATCAGCCGTTAGACTCTGAACCAAGCGAATACACGCACAGTATTTCAATTAAACATCCACCCGATGAATTCTCAGAATATGAACCTCAAAGTCACGTTGGCTACAGTTCCGACCCGAATTGCAAAACCAAAACTAGAAAAGAAAGTCACAATAACAGAGACAATTTGTATTCAAACATCGTGGATCTTGAATTGAATAAGAAGTATCCACCATTTCCCTCAGATTCTTATAGAGATACTTACGACAAATACGCTGAACCGAGTTACGACTTTGATAGATACGTAGCAAAACAATATGGCAATGGAAACTTTAAGGGTCATAAGTATGATGATGTTGATGCCAAGCCCACATCAATGAAATACACGTTCCCAGTAATACCTGATGTGCCTCTGCCTGAGAAGTATTACCCAGACGAAGCTCCTTCCAGACCTAAAAAGAAAAGACCTTATAGACCACGAGAACCTGAGCATCGCTTTCCTAGCGAAGATTTAAGTGACTACGTTTTAGTTCCTAAGAAGAAATTGAAGAAACCTACACCTACTGTGGAACCCTACGACTATAGAGTACCAGAGGATGAATACGAGCGTCCTCAGTACTTAAGTAACTATGACGATGCGTCACAGGATGACAGGTACCCCAGTTCCACTCGAGGAACAGCGCCGAAGGAGGTTGTACGAAAAGTTGTAAAGAAACGAAAACCCGTCATTAACCTGTTAGATATGTTCGATATTTAAGTTATTTGTTATAAATACAAATTAGATTATTTATACTTGTGTAACTATTCAGGCCAAAGCCGTGATAGATTGTAAGATTAAAGTATTGATAGGATAAATTGAAACAGACTGAAGTGAATTAACCAAATTAATTATTGTTATTTGTAACAAGTGATTTTTTCGCTGTAAGTCGTTGTAGAGGAGGAGCAAATTGGAACCAAAGTTCGCTAAACTAATTGACTGAAACGTTTTTGTAAATTAAAATGTATTTTAAGTTTATACCACTGATTTATTTTTCCTTAATTCCAGCAATAATTTTGAAGAAAAGAAAATAGCTTTTCAATATTTTCATCTTAAATACTTTAAAACAAAGCTTTTATGAGCTCTGTTTTGAATTGTAATCGATAAACACGAATATAATAGAAATAAATAAGAATATTACATAAAATGGGTCTGAAATCGAAATTTTAAAACCATGCATTACGCATGCAGTATACATGTTGCGCAAAACGGTCTCACAATGATAGTGAAAGTCCAATGCCTCGGAAACTGGAGCGAGTAGGAGTGTCGGTCCGTATTATCTCACAAGGACATTCGGAGATATTTTTACAAGTTGCAATACACGATTTTCCTATACCAAGAATAATTAATTGGGTCAGTTTGTGTAGGCTACGAACTAGACGGCCGTGGCTTTGTCTTGGTGCCGAAAGGTACTTACTTTCATTTTTATTTGGTCCTTTATGTAAGTGCTTTTATGAAATGAGTAACGTAAAGGTTTCTGTAGAAATCTCGAAACAGATCTGATAGGAAATTGTCAGCATAATAATTATACCTAGGTACTGAATATGCATTTTGGACTTTTATTTATTTATTTATTTATTTATATATACTTTATTGCACATCAAGATTATAAATTAACAAAAAAATCTAATGTTTTATCTTAATTTATAGCACAACTCCAATAATTTTCTAGAAAATGCAGCTAATGAAATAGTTGTCATTAAATAATGATCATTATTCGCAGACTACCCCCTTTTTTAGTTTAAGTTCTTATATTCCATCCCAAGGTTGTCTGAAAGACATCGCTTTCAGCGATAAGACCGCCATTGTACCCATAGATTTAAGTTTCTGTGATATTGATACTATTTTGGTGTACAATAAAGTTTATTCTATTCTATTCTTAAAAAAAAGGAAAGATGCCTCTTTACCATCTTTAGCTATTCTACTGTGGTATTTATTTTTAAAATGATAAATCATATTTATTTTGCAAACAGGTTTAAAAAACGCTTTTACGCGTCATTTTTTTTTCGTCAGTTTAAACTAGATGAGGCCTGTGTTCCTAGCTGACTATCCTCAGAAGAAACACCGAAACAAACTCAATAATATTAAGAGTAGATAACAATATGTGCACATTAGATAAAATATTACCCAACTACTTATATTTATAATAAATCTAAGTACATTCAAACAAGAGGAAAATATACTATTGGATATCTTCATCGTCATCACTCACAGCCTAGCGTGAAGTGTTGTCAAAGATAGATTGCTTCTTGAATATATTTTAATCTATTTTATATAAGAATCAGCTAATTTCATACCTCCTAATTATTTATCATCTTTAACTAAAATGATTCCTAACGCTAAATGTTTAACCTCCGCGGTAAATTAAAAAACGAATAGATGCAAATCAATGCACTTTATGCGCGTGAATTACCGGTCCTTGTATAAATTAGCAATTTTGATTGCACGAAGCTTCAATTTACTTCGGTCTTGCAATATGATTAGTTCACAAGCTTTACAGAAATCAAGCTTTTTCCCTTGGGAAAAAAATAGCATAAGGAGCATATACCAATTAATTTATAGCATTTGTCAATCATCAAATTGGTCCAGTCCCTAAAAAGTAATACGAGAATAAGGTGCTCCGAATATGATCAGAGTATGACATTAATGTCCCACGATTTACGCGTACTGTTATGTTTTATTTTAGTTGCACATGCCGTTCACTAGTGGCGGCCATGACACCGTCGGCATTGTCGCAATGTGCCCGCTGTGCCACGCGGCGTATACGCGCAATACATGTCCCTAATCAGGGCCCAGAGAAAGGTTTCCGCAATGGTAATAGAAATGTCATGTATAGAGTTAATATTGATGGATATATATGAGATATGACAGCATTGAATTTCCTGTAAGCTTAAAAATATTAGAGACTATATTCTAAAATTATTTTTATACTGTACAAAATTGCGGACAGGTTGTCATTCCAACAGCTGCAGTTTCATTAAAAATCAGTGTAAAACCAATAAGGAATTTGTGAAAGTAAAGATGGCAGACACTTTAAAATATTTTTTCCAGAATATTATATAAAAGAGTTTACATTTATGCGTTTACCGGCATGAAATCGATCGGTATAATTTTAAACACGTACTTGTAGAGAGTCATTATGAACTTCAAGCTATAAAACCGCCCAAGTAGGTGCAATAAAAGCTGCGGAACTCAAAAGTTATTAGCTAAAATTATGGGCAATCGTAGGAAATTATTAACTGGTAGACCATTAAATCCTTATTATAATACCTTTACATCAAACGCTTGACCAAATATTGAACTACTTAAAGACTTGGTCTAGTTCATAAATTGATTGTCGTGAGAAAAATTTTTCTGTGGCTAAATTGGTCGATCTTAAAATTGGGTTGTGGTCCAATCGTATAAAGTTAGCAAAAAATGGAACAACCTTAAGGCAGTTGTCTTTTCAGTAGCTGTGATAAACCTGCTTAAAAATATTGTTTATGAGTTATTTCTTTATAAGCAACCAAAGTAAAGCAACATCGAGGAACGCAGAGGCGGAGATAGTGGAATGAAGGGGATCTTTCGGTAAAGATTGGACCAAAATAACCATGAAAAGAAAGAGAGGAGAAAAATTTTAAGTTTATAATGAGAAAATTAAGACTTGTAAAAAAAATATCTGTAATTTGTAAGTATGGTTCTAAAATTATCGATCAAAATTTTCTTTCGTCTACCTGTATTCAACTTTTGGTGGAATTGATTTGTATAATTTGTGTTGTTTACTAATAAAATTTTGGTGTAGATATTTTCAGCTATGGGTCGTAACATTATTATAGCAATCGTGTATGGAGTACTGCTCTCATCTTTGGGATGGGTCAGCCAAATACCAGCTGGATGCACTAGAGTCTATTGAAAAGCATGCCAAGAAAATCATAGGCAATGATGCTCTTGTGAAGTCTCAGAAACTCCAAAGTCTTGAGCATCGACGCCGAGTTGCTAGCCTGTCTGTTTTCTATACGGTGGACATCCCAATTACAAAGCGTTTTAGGAATACATTCATTATGCGTACAGCTACGGAATGGAATTTCCTGCCGGAGTCTGTGTTTCTTGATAGCCATAACCTAGGGGTCTTTAAGTCAAGAGTGAATAGATTGCTTCTAGGCAAGCGTGCTCCATCAGGTGAGATTGTGATCAAACGCGAGCCTATCTATTATAAAAAAAAAATAATAATAAGAGATTGTCGATTCTCAATTAATACTTCACCTACATCCTGTTTGTTGAAACCTACAGATAACGTGTGTGGTTTAAACTGAATCCATAAATTATTTTGATAAATTTACCAGCAATACTACAATTTCTGAAGGAATGTGGTCACTAATTGCCATACATGAACTAGAGTAGGCCGATATGAGTAGAAATATTATCAGAAAATCTTTCACCTTATCTCATAAAAAGTAACTTGACAGCTTCAATTAATACATTCACTTTATATAAAGGCGGAAAGGTTTGTACCGACTTTAAATTATAGTATTTTATTTGCCATTCTTCAGATTTTGAACATTACTTTAATTGAGTACACTTACAGTTTTGATATTATCTGTACCTAATAGTTTCCAATGGATGCATTATTTTAATTTTATTCTACTTCCAGATTTTCATCTACATAATTACTTACATATAAAACATAGAGAAATTAATTATAAATTATTTTACACATAAACTAGGTCTGATAATTAATTAATTAACACAATCTGATGATTAATCTACTAATAGTTATAATCAAACCATTATTTCAACGCGATTGTACCGATGTATCCTCCTCCTTCCTCGATGTCTCCTTTCTTTTATGATTGGCAAATCGCTTTTATAATTATGAAGGAAAAAGAAGTGAATTAACGTTATAACTAATTTTTAAACGACCTTTATTTGATTTTTAATACGAGGGTGTATTGAAAAGTATTAATTATCTAAGTAATCATTTATTTATTTATTTATTTATGTACACACAAACACTTGAAATGGAAAAGAACAAATAAGGATAAAAGAGTACAAAGGACCTGCTTATTTCTAACGAAATTCCTTCCAGCAGACCTGCGACAGGACAGTTGGAAAAGATATGTAGACAGGGTGTGTATAAAATTGGAAAAAAATAAATAAAATAAAAGTATAAAATAGATTATATTATCCAAATTAAATCTTATAATACCTACATATCTATCAATAACAGTGAATAAATTTACGCAAATAGATAAAATACATAAATTATAAAAATACATATATCTATAATATCTTTACGAGATGGTAGAGAGGTAGGGTTCTTGAACTAGCTTTTTAAAGCTAGTCAAGGAAGATATTTTTAGCGTCTCGGATCTTAGCTGGAAGTAAGTTCCATAATCATCATTAAGTTTATGACATTGTTCGATTGTTTTTATTTTGTTGTGTATTTGCTATGATCCTGTGATGGTCGCATTAAACATATTGTATTTGTTTCCTACAAAGTGTTTAGATCGTTTAAAAAATATCTTTTTCATCCCCTCTTGCGTAACGTCTTTAACTAGGTACTCGTTGCCTGTAATGGTGCTCCCAGCCGAATTTGAGCGATTTCTTCGCGTTCACCATAACTACTATATCTCTGAAATTAGGCAGCATAGCTCTACAAACGTTATGTCTTTGGAATTTCAATCTGTGAGAACAGATCTGTGTCAGGTCAAGTACTTATTAACCATCCTAATTCCTAATATTATTGAGCCCAGTCAAACATTCTATAACTTTTTTTCAAAATCCTCAACAACTTAGCTTTAGTTCTTTTAAAATAATAATCATAATAAAACAAAAAAATTATATAAGTACCTACTGTTTCAACGGACAAACTGGGTGGAACATTGATCCGATTAATGATTACAGATTTCCTTTTACAGCAATCAGGAGCTATAAAAATATTAAATGAGACTGCTATTTATTAACTTATGATCAATTAACAAAACTTGGTTGATTAGCCTGTGTGTAGAGTGAATTAAGACTGTGTTTTATAAAGAATTTTGCTTTACGATTACAATGATGGCGCATCCATAGCCATAGGCAAAGTATGAGCCATAATTTTTCAATTAGAAAAAAAGAAATGAACGATGCATCGCAAATTAAATGCACGTCTAGTAATGTGATTGACTTTATTTTCTCTATCCCCTCTGGGTAGAGCTAAAAAGAGTATCAGACTTTTACTGACCAAAACCCACCTGTACTTCTTCAGTGCGAGTTGTTTTTAAGTTATCGCGTTCGAAACGTTTACTACGTTTGGCTCTCTGATTGGTCTAGAGTTTGGTACGGGCTAATCACAGCACCGAATGTCATAAACGCACTAGGCACACTGATGCCTTTTGTGTTCCAGAGAGCTACGTTACTTCTTTCGATCCATCTTGTAATAATTATACTATTATAGGATCCCTTAAAATTGTATTTGATATCAGTTAACGTTTTCCTCGTTTTCGTTTGGTTTTTACCAATTGATTTTAATGTAATACCAATATTCTAACAATTAAATTATTATAACAATGTGATTGGCTATTGTAAAATAATTTCATTGCTGAACCGGGCCTTAAGTTTTTATAGCAAAAAAAAAACATTACAAAGCAGTAATCAGATTCTTTGAAACTTTTTCTCCCCTGCGGTAAAATGTACTAGTATGTAGAGCACTCGAAGTATTGCAAGAATGTTAAACTGCTCTGTCGCTTGATCATAGGCACTTAAATAAATGACAACGTTTAGTTATAAACTCAACGGTGTTAAGATTTGCATTTAGAAGTTGAAAGACTTCCTCTTTCATCATGTTCTTCTTTGGTTTATTAATTCCTGCTTATTTTGCTTTTCCTTTAATTAGGTTGTAATTTTTTTAAGTAAAGCTTGACAGCGTATGTTTTGAAAGTTTGCTTGGAGGTGGTTGGCATCAGCAAGAAGGAAGAGTGTAGGAACAATATATGTATATCTAGTTATATCCTTTTTTTCTATTGATTAAACATCGAATGAATTGGTCTAATATTGAAAGAAGAATTAGTTGCATTTTACTTAGATTTTTTTTTTCGACAAGTAGAAATAATGTATGATAAAATCGTGCTCATATTCTCTTTTCTTAAGATAGTTATTTGAATGGCCGATACTTAACGTAGGAGGGAATTGTTGTATTCTATTTGTAAAATAAATTAAATAGTCCAATTCAAGATTGGCATAGCACATAAAGCTGTAATTACGAGTATTTTCAAACTGTTTCTTACAATGTTGTCCCAAGTAAGGATTGTGACAAGTATATATATTCATAACATAATTACTTACGTAACATTGCCGAATTTAAATCAATTAGACAGGTCTATTTGGCTTTGTGTCAATCTATAATTACGTACTGCATAACTTCATGGGGTGGTGCCGCTAAATCAATTTTACTACCTTTAGAACGCGCCCAAAGAGCAGTTTTAAAAGTTGCTACTTTTCGCCCATTTCGTTTTCCTACAAATCAGCTTTATAAGGCATGTAAGGTGCTAACAGTACGCCAATTATTTGTTTTGAATGTAATTTTGTTCCAACACACTGAACTTTATTTCAACCCAATACCCTCAGATAGGAGAAGAAAGGATTTGGTTTGTGCTAACTCTAAGACTAAACATGCTTTTGCTAAACGATTTTATTTATTTTTAGGACCCTACTTATACAACCAGTTTAACAGAATACTAAAGATTTATAGTTTTAGTTACAATAGGTGTAATTTACTAGTTCAAGAATATTTGGCAAAACACAATTATGCAGACACGGAAAAACTTCTAGAAATTGTAAAATAAACTTTATCTAATCTAAATCACTTTCTTTACCTAATTAATAGTCTGCACTATAACTGCAATATTATTATTCGTTAATTTGTTTAAACATAATGTATCGTAACTAATCTAGTTTTAAAATATTTTTACTCTAATGGTTTATTTTTAAGTCATTGAAATTATTGTCTTCGTTTTAATTTAGCTTTCATTTCTATTGTTGTTTTTCTTTTTTAAATGTTTGATGTAAATGGATGGCCTGAAACACAGGTTTTCATTAACCTAGATCAGGCAGATCTATACTTCAGTTTGAATTAAATTTATGTCGATTGTAATTAATGTAAATTATAATGTCGATTACCTTATACCTGAATAAAGAATTATTATATTATATTATATTATTACTTAAATCTGCTTGTCGAGTATTTTATCAGCTCCAAACTGTCAGTTGTACTATTCGCTGTTGCAAGACTTAATCTTGTTCCTGAGGAAACCTGATAGATCGACGAAATTAAGATTAAGTTACAGGTCACACCACAGTGTATTGAGCATGTAGGATTTTAGAATTTACTAGCTGCTATTAGTGGCTTTGCCCGCAGTAACGTAGGTTTGGCTATATAAACTTTGGATCAACTAGGGGTTTTTTTTGGTGACAACCCCCGCTCTTGGGCGGAGCGGGAGATAGTTTCAGACTCTTACTGACTAAAAAACCCACCCCGTTCCTTCAAGCCTTCATACCGGGGCTCCAGTTCCCTTTCGGATTACCCTGGCCCCAGTAGGCTTCGACCCGGCTGGGCTTCTGTGAATTTCGGAAAATTCTCTCCAAGCTCTCGCCCGAGTCATAAAATAAAGTCTTGACCAAAATTTCACGCTCCAAGTCCCGGATGTTGCGGCTGTGCTTTGAGGTGTCAGTCAGTTAGTTTCTTCTATGATATTAAAGATTAGTTTGCAACTTTGTAGCATGGAACGACCTATGTTATTATGTTTGTTACTACATTAAATATATTTAATATTTTTTACTTGTACCTACCGTTTACTTAATCAAATAGTAGATAGTATTAAATTCAGGAATTAGGAATGTTATAGAAATTGTTATTTCTGCCAATTTTTTAAATAGATATTCTAATGATATTTTAACTAAAGTGCTTAGTTCTGTTAAGTACCGATAGATTGCGCTACTAGTTCCAATGGCTTAGTTTGAAGCTAAAATTAACTTTCCTAACGAATTAAAATACTAACTGTTTAGTACTTTAATAAATCAAAGTTCAATTGTTAGTTTAATTGATGAATATAACTGTATATAATATACGCATTATCTTGTCAACTAAATAAATTAATTTCCTTAAAAATATTTTTTCCTCCTTTCGTTATGTCTATGATTCTATATAAAATGCATTGAATGGTGAAAGTTTCTTACAAATTTTAATTACTCTTTTTAATTAGTAAAACATACCTAAGCAAAACTTCAAGCTTAAGCTTAAGTGGCAATGGGCAGGGCACATTGCTCGAAGAACAGATGGTCGTTGGGGCCGAAAAGTTTTGGAGTGGCGATTGCGTACCGGAAGACGCAGCGTTGGAAGGCCTCCTACAATGTGGATCGATGACCTGGTGAGGGTTGCGTGAATCCGATGGATGCGGGGCGCACAGGATCGTTAATTGTGGCGACAGGCCTATGTCCAACAGTGGACGTCTGTTAGCTGAAATGATGATAATATAAGTCTACTATTTGAGGGGTATTAACACAGTTCCTCCTTGGAATCAGTGTAGCATAAAGAAATATCAACGTCTTTGTTTACAGCGCCTCCATAAATATGTCAAAAAGATTATAATCTATGAATGAAATATCTTTAGTGAAATTGAAATGTTAATTAATGTTAGCGATCGATAAACTGCAAAAAATATAAATAGGAACATTTACATATTTTTTACTGCTGTTGATATATTTATGTCCGTAATTTTTATACCTGGGGATTGTAGAATTATGTTATGCTATCTGCAGCCATCTATGTGTTCAATTTGCGTAAAATGGTAGAGGAAATGTGTTAATATTTTTATCATAATAGGTGAAGTGATGGATCTAGCAGATAGTCAGTTCGATGTTTAGCGTTACCTGGAGCATGCCTTCCGTTGTATTCGTCATTCAGGGACTAAGTGAAAAAGTCTTTTAAATTAGGTACAGTACAGCTGAAACATCTTGACCGCTACTAATATCGAGCAATTGCCTACGCAGTCATTCTTTTTTAAGAATCATACTTATGTCGAACTTTTTCTGTGTACTGCGTACTTTTTCGAGTATGGAACGCCAACTTTAGGGTAGCCAATATATTTTGACGGTACTGTACTTTAACAAATATTTAGATGACTCCTTTCACCCTCTTACTTCACCCAGAGTGGGAGAAGTAATTTGATGGTTTCATACTCTCAAAGTAAAATGTGACTATTGTCGGATGTATTCAGCTTACTTGAATATGAAGCTACATTTAGGGCAAAAATAAAGTTAAACAACTAGTTGAAAAAATAAAAAATGCTTACCTATTACTAAAATTACGGTAGCAGTCAGATTTTCATTCAAAATATGGTACTGGCTCATATTAACAATAATTTATTCGCAAAGAATTGCACAGTCACTTTCATAACTATTAAGAGGGCTTAGAGAAAATAGTGGCACATTATATAAACAGTTTTAAGTTCCAAATGAAGAACATTTCAAAAGAAATATTGTGAAATAGGTTTCTAAGGTGGTGGTTAGGCCGAAATTCATGAGTAATCTTTGATAATAATATTAATGAGTAACTTCGTATTAATCAATTCTATATTATTTACGCAAACAAGTATTATTATTATTTCCAATCCCCACTGAGCCGATTTACTCAGTAAAAGTCTGACATTCTCTTTCACTCCATCCAGGGCTATAGAAGTTAGTTATTGATTTCGAACCCAGAAAAAAAAGCTGAGAATTGAATTCAAAAACATCGTCCATCAATAGAATGAATTCAAATGCATATTCTATTTTACAATAGCGAGATACTCAATACCTTTCTCATTCGATTTTCCGGCGAAGTCTTTCCAAACTATCTACTTTACATAACAATGTTGCAACTCTGTAGGTATCAGACCTACGACTAATAAAGTCGTGCCTAAGTGACAAGTTGACACGTTGCATTACGAAATCAATAATGAGATTGACACGCGTGAATGATATCGTCACTTATACATGGTAATAGATTATGAACTAGACTTTGAAAGCCGTCGTGCACTGTGATCAAGACTACAATCTGATCTGAAATATAGTTTAACAATCAGTCCACTTCGTGGGAGGCTTTTCAACGCTGCGTCTTTCAGGAATCCAACGGATAAGAGATGCACAGGACCGGTCGTTATGGTGTCACTTAGGAGGCTTATGATGTTGATGAATGCTAAACTGCTTGTCTGAAAATTGTTAGTTACTATGGCCTTGTTTTTGATGCAGATTTTAAAGACTACAATTTAAGATACAATTATGAACTCAAATTGTTTGAATGTGTCATCAAGGCCCTGAAATGAAAAGGGAAACAGAAAAAACATGGTTAGGTTTTAGTCCATACAATTGTGATTCTCTCATTCCATCTACGACGAGACAATTTTCCATTAGAAGTATACAAAAACTATAACACTATTCGCTATGAAGATAAACGTATTTCTTCGCAGTCGTCGTCGACGGATTAGTGATCAATGAACATCGTCGAAAAATCAGCACAAGGGACAAAATGGTGTCACTTCTTTTTCTGTTATACTGTTACACCTAAGAGGTTCCTTCGCCGTAATGTTGGCAATATGGAAAAACAGTGTTGCTATATTTTGAGCAATGAAATTACTTAAAATTGGGGAGATTAACTGATATTTCGTTACTTTTGACAATTGTCTGTATGTCTGTGTATAAGTTTGATTATTTTTTTCTTTTGGAAACTGTAAAAACTATCTTTGAATAAAATACGACGCTGGGCACCATTTCGACTGTCCTGCAATTCTTTGCTGAAAACGCCACGCCACAATATCGTACTTCTCCATTATCAACTTCCTTTTAGACCAGCTTTTTTTTAAATAAAATCCCATCCCTCCATAAAGTGGTGCGAGTACCGTTAAAATCGATTTCGCATCACATTTCGTGCAAAAAATTTTGGTAGAGCTGGCAACTTTTTCTTTTTCCCTTCTTTTTTCTGTAGACAGACAGGGGAGCGAACATTACGGCAAAGGAACCTCCTGAAACGCACTATACAATCATAATTATTCATTTAATTACATTTTGTACGTAGCCCAGAATGAAATGAAATTATGATCAAATAAATTTACCCACTCTGAGTAGAGCTAGAGGAAATGTCACACTTTTACATACAAAAGCCCATCTTTGTTCTTTCGGATTGCCCTTTGCGTTTTGGAGCCGCGGTAACTTTGTTGAATAATTCCGCAGCCTCAGGTGAGCTACGGGTCAGTAATGCTCGCAAAGGAGGAGGCCGAACGCAGCAGGCAACGGCGTTATCGCCACCGCCGCCGGCACCGGGAAACTGATCCCGATTTCCGGCCACCGTAGGCCCGGGCTTGCGGACAGTGAGCAATGGGTAGCTCGCTGTCCAGCCGTCCGGTAACTGTCCGGACCAAGCCCAAGTCGTCGACGGCGCGCACTGTTCCCGTGCGCCTCAAGGAGTTGTCAGCAATAGCAGGGACCCAGCCGGGTCGAAGCGTACTGGGGCCAGGGTTATCCGAAAGGGCGCTCGAGCCCCGATATGAAGGCTAGAAGGAACGGGGTGGGTCTTTTAGTCAGTAAGAGTCTGACACTGTCTCCCGCTCCGCCCAAGAGCGGGGGTTGTCATTGGATGATTTTTTCCCACCATAAAAAAAAGGTGAGCTACGGGTGGCTTCAGCGGGAGCCGGAGTGTGAAAATTGTTTCCTACTCACGGTTTTCACCTCCTCTTTGATTCGCCTTACGTTTTCACAGAAGCAGCCAATAGCTTCCAAAAAAAGGGTGGCTAATTTTATATCTAGAAACTCATTCTCACTAGCACTATACAAGGTGCAGTTTTAAAACTGCAAAATGTTTCAGGAGGTTGTAATAAAACTCATAAATAATCATATAAAAAAACGATACCTGGTCAATAATCAGTAATACTTGTTATTTAATTTTTTAATTACACTAAACTAAATCGATTGATCGATGGCCGCGGGGGCGTGGCTAGGGTGTGGCGTGCGGGATGATGATTGGATGATACATTATTTATGAAACTATCGTTGCGAGTTAGTATTTGTGAAAACGCCCTTTATTGTTCCGTGTTTGTGTGTGTGAAAAAAAGCGCGGTTATAAAAAAAAAAAAAATTACCTACTTATTTTATTATTGATTCGGGTCGAGAATCACTAACATAATTACCTCCTGAAATATTTTGCAGCTTCAAAACGACACCTTGTATAATAAAACTCAATTGCACAAACCCCTGAAACCTGTCAGCATGACACTAAAATATCACTTCTAATTATTACCATGCATTCAAATGCTTACTAATTACATTAAAGTACTTGTAAATCACCTAATGGAGCTTAATATATCAAATAGATCACTTGTAAAACCTTATTGCGTTAACTATTAATATTTTAGTTTTGGAATGCTATAGTGATAGATCGATTCGTGATGGTGGCATTTAATTTAAACTGAATACATTATAATTATGCATATGTGTTAAGGACATGTAAGGCGAGGTCGTTTAAAAGTACTCTAGGCTTGTTTTGATGGTTTTATGGTAATATGACAAAACTTAAGGACTATAGTTTCCGGTTGCAAAATAGTGATGACAAAAAGTAGTCTAATCGTGGTAAGATAGGCTGCCGGACTGTTCGAAAATGGCACACAAAGGGCCCATTAAGGAACATGTGTCTGTAAAAGTCTGTCACTTTTTCTCACTCCACCCAGAGTTGGAGAAGTTATTTAATATATTCTATTCATCCTCAAAAAACAAATCATAGTAAGATTGTATTGAAGTTTGAGATGTAAACAGCTACTAAAATGAACATTTACTGGAATAATAACATGTTATATCTAGCAAACACTTTTAAAAGATTTTTTTTTTTTATAATGTATAGGCTCGCGTTTGACCACAATCTCACCTGATGGTAAGCGATGATGTGTAGATTACTAAAATAACTAGTCAGTGCTCCAAAAAATTCCTAACTGGTTAATGGATCTTCATATAAGGTCACGCCGTTCTATATAGCGTTCTAGCTTTTTCCCGCGACTTTGTCCACGTACCTACATAAAATATAACCTATGGCACTCAGGAATAAAGCAGCTTTCTAACGGTGAAAAAAATTTAGCAATCGGACCAATACTTCCCAGATTACCTTCTACAAACAAAAAATAAACTTAACGTCTTTATTATATTAGTGGAGATTAATACAGTTGTGGTCAATCAGTTGTGTTAGCGGATTTATATGTAAAAATTTTTAGTTATATTTCAGCAGTTGATAAATTGGCTCTCCACATAATATTTTCTCTTTAAACTACTATCTAGTCGAATCAAATTATTTCAAATCTGTCAATATTTCCATGAGTGGGCACTGACAAGCTGCCATTCTAGCAGTAACAGCTATTGCAAAATTTAAGTACACATTTATTATTCAAATCAAATAAGATAACAAACATGTGAGTGTATCTGTATAGGTACTTTTACAGTAAGTGGTATACAAATATTAGGAAAATAAAAGTTCGTTTAATAGTTATATCTTCTGAGCAATATTAGTTAATTATACACATTCCTAATGAGAATTAAATTCTAATTATAAAAAAATCTTATAATCTAAAAGTACATCACCCACGGCCCTGCATACATTTTTGGTCCAAATTCGAAAGTGCCAAAGAAATAAAATACAATATTCTGTTAGAACTTGTCTTTATAAACATTTTTTTATTATGGCAACAATGCTGTGAGACCATTGTCCTCGGGTTTTTTTGAGTTTTAACATTATTGGTTTTAAATGAATAAATTCCTTCATATTAACACCCTATTTCTGAAAGCATATAGAGTTTCGTCAAAGGCATGCTATTGATTTACAAATATTTCGCGGGCAATTCAATATTACTCTCATAGGAATCCAGTTACATACGAGCGTGGGTGCCAATGCGCCACATTTGATGAATGGCTTGCACAACTTTACACGACGTCGAATATTGTACTAAATAACTTAATTATAGAGTAATTTTCTGAGAAAGGTATTACAATCAATATACTTATCTCAGTTCAGATATGGCTTGTTATATAACATTAATATTCCACAACTATCACACACACAACACCGTCTAGTCCCAAGCTAAGCAGAGCTGGTGTTATGAGCACTAGACAACTGATAAACGTACTTACATATTTCTAAATACATCATTATGCATCAACAAATGATCATGCTCATCACACAAACATTTGTCCTGGGTGGGAATCGAACCCACGACCTCCAGCATAGCAGTCAGGGCCACTAATCACTAGACAAACCGGCCAGTTAAAATCACATTGGCGATGGGAAATTTAGAAATTGCAATTGTGTAATCTCTATATGCTACCAGTGCTTGCTTGCAATCCCACCTGATGATAAGCAGTGATTCAATCGTTGAAGGTAAAGCGCACAAGTTTATTAAAAGCTTATTTATTCTGACCTTGAAGACTAAATTATAATCAGATGGGAAGACCGCAGCAGGCAAATTGTTCCAAACTTTCGATGTACGCAGTATAAACGATGAGGCCAAAAGCTTAGTTTGGACCCGTAGAGTTATTAACAATGTTAAGGTGCATACTGGCCATACGTCGGGTTGTCCAATAGTAGAAAGAAGATGACGGAATCAAGTCATGCAATTACCGCGCATGGTCTCCAAACAAGCGAAGCATCCTGTAAACCTTACCAATAATATGAGAATATTATCTGCGTATCAAGTAGACTGTCTGGGTTGCTTGTCTTACAACAACATTAAAAAAGTGATAAAAAAACAAGGGGAAAGGATATTCGTATGTATTTAAAATCGGCCAGTGACTGAGGAATTAAACAGCTCTTTGAAATAAGTAAAATGAAGGCACGACGTAATCGTTTCAAAAAGTCTTGACTCATAAAACATGGACAAAAAGATGTAGTATCATTAGTCTAATTGCAGACTAGTTACTCATCATTTCTGAGATTGCTTATTTTGTAAATTGCTATCAATTAACTTCTTGATCGAATTGATGATACAACAAGAACATCGAAACTAGATCACTTACAAAATATATAGCTAGCACATCACTTACAAGAGATTACCAAGCCATTACATCAAATTAATGTAATTCATACGCTATAATTCTTAGCGCCACTTCTCAAACATGCTACCTGCTTTCATTTAATGTGAGACAAATTGCTCAATCGGTATGATTTATATTTGGTAAATCCCATGCGATAACAAATCGCTAAAGAACACGTATGCATATCAAATACATGATTTATTGAAATGAATAATAAAGTGCAAGGAATTGTGATATAGTAGATTTCATTTTATTCCAACTTAAGTTGTAGCGACCATTTGGCTACAGTGATATTGACTCTAAGTTTCTTGAATTTACAGCATACTTCAAATTCATGGGACTTAGATTTTACACCATCAAAGCCCACATGACCTCCCACGAGGCAGATGAGGGACGCGGCAATCCAAAGGATGTGACACGCAAAGACCCGGTCCTTCTGACGACGCTGGAAGAGGCGTATATCCAATAGTGACGCCTTTTGGCTGAAATGTTGATGCTGATGAAAGTAATATTAAACAATTTTTAGTTTTATTCACTGTGAATATGTGATAATGTTTTAATAAATGACTGAACATAAACTATACGGAAGTGTCAATAAACCTTTACTTGTAAAGACTTTTGGATACATGGGCGAATTTACTGTGGTCTCTTCATCGCTGTTATATTTGAAATCCGCTGTATATTGTTCTCGTTTGATAAATCTTTTGCAGGCCACTATAAGACTATAGCGGTATTTTTAGGTATCCTGCCAGAGCTGCAAGATAGTTTAAAAAAGTCACCGCTGCCCTTTTTTTATGGTCGGAAAAATCATCCATTGACAACCCCCGCCCAAGACGGAGCGGGAGATAGTGTCAGACTCTTACTGACTAAGGGACCCACCCTGTTCCTTCTAGCCTTCATACCGGGGCTCGAGTTCCCTTTCAGATAACCCTGGCCCCAGTAGGCTTCGACCCGGCTGGGTCCCTGCTGTTGCTGGCAACCACACTGCGCGCCGTCGGTCACCGCTGCCCTGAAACGCAAAGGAAAAATGAGGGAAAACGGGTAGATTTCAGTCAGTAAAAGTCTGACACTCTCTCATACTCGATCCAAAGTGAGAGGAGTTTTCAGTGAACAGTCTATATATCGTGCCTTTCAAATGGTGTCCCAACCCAAAACAAAAATAGTCTATATATAGTCCCTCTCAAATGGTGTCTCAAATCAAAAAATGAAATTATCGAGAAAAAGACATTTAAAGTGACATAAGTGTCACTCATTTTAAATGTCTTTTAGAGAATATAATAAAAAAGAATAAATGAAAAAAATTACCATGTACTGGCAAGTTATTGGACTACATATATATGAACCATATAGGTATATGACACTATTTTTTTAAACTTTTTAAAACGAGATTGATATTTTTTTTAAACATAAGCGGAGGTGCGACAGGTACGTGATTTAATACTCAATCACTGTTAACGTTTATAGCTTGTGCTGAAATGTAATAAAACATTTTCAGAAAACGGTCATTTAGATAATTTGCTATGCTAGTCGTGACAAATGCGTCTGCATGCATAATTGGTTAGTTGACTCAGACGCTTAAAAAAATATTAAGGAAAAGGCACTGACAGTGAAAATTTTTTGTAGTATTGGCTTCGTTATTGAACTTGGTTTAGTGCATAACCAGAAGTATTTATTTAACAATTACTAGATGTTAAGGTAGAACCACAGTGCGCACATACGCCGATCTGGGCGCATCAGTCTCCATACATTTTATATGGAAACTAGACTTGTAGAGTTACACTTGACCCACGTCACGCGACGCCAGGCGACGTCATTCTACGTGGTACAAATCAGGCGTGATAGGGTCTAAACAGACGGACTGCATTTCAACTGCAAATTGCAGTTTACACACAACTGCAATAGAACTGCAAACCAAACGTGCGGTCCGATTGCAGTCGTGTGAACTGCACACCAACTGCATCCGAACTGCACCATACCCACCCGCCCGCACGTTCCGCCCTTTTTTTTTTTTTTTTTTTTTTTTTATGGTGGGAAAAAATCATGCATTGACATCCCCCGCCCTTGGGTGGAGCGGAAGATAGTGTCAGACTCTTACTGACTAAAAGACCCACCCCGTTCCTTCTAGCCTTCATACCGGGGCTCGAGCGCCCTTCCGGATAACCCTGGTCCCAGTAGGCTTCGACCCGGCTGGGTCCCTGCTGTTGCTGACAACTCCTTGAGGCGCGCGGGAACAGTGCGCGCCGTCGACGACTTGGGCTTGGTCCGGACAGTTACCGGACGGCCGGACGGTGAGCTACCCATTGCTCACCGTCCGCAAGCCCGCGTCTACGTTGGCCGGAAATCTGGATCAGAATCCCGGCGACGGCGGCGGCGATAACGCCGTTGCCTGATGCGTTCGGCCTCCTCCTTTGCGAGCATTACTGCTTCGCAGAAGTCGGCGACCGCCTGCCACTCCTCCTCGCTCCGGACCATGGCCTCAACCAAGGCCCGGCGCGAGAGGTCTCCGCCGCCGATCGCCCCCACGAGGGCACGGCGATGCTCCGCCCAAGCAGGGCACACCTCGACTGTGTGCTCCACCGTGTCCTCCGGGCGTTCCGCACAGTGGCGACACCCGGGCGTCACTTCCGCATGAATCGAGTGCAGGAAACTCCCGAACGAACCATGTCCGGTGAGTACCTGCGTCATGCGGAAGGTAAGGACGCCGTGAGGTCTTTCCAGCCACGCCTCAAAGAGGGGACTTACCGCCATGATTGTGGCGTGCCCAGCACTGGGTTGCGATAGTCGCTGACGCCATTTCACCATGAGATCCCGCCGGAGCTCTGTCCGCCATGCCGTGACCTGTCGCGGCAGCGGACTTTCACCCCGGCGTTGCATCTCCACGCGCAGCACGTTCCGCCCTCCCACGCATGGTGCAGTTCGGATGCAGTCGGTGTGCAGTTCAAATCGGACCGCACGTTTAGTTTGCAGTTATGTCAACTGCATTCAAACTCACCGACAGTTGAATTGCAGTTGAAATGCGGTCCGTCCTTTTTAGACCCTTATACGTGTGCGTCGGTCTAATGTAGTTCTAGCTTTATTTCATTAAAATCGTTTCAGCCAAAAGACGTCCACGACTGGACATAGGCCGATGCTTGGTGGTAAGCGTCGCATAACGACTAGTCCTCAGACTGCTTCTCATATCCATCAGATTACCGTGATCCTCACCAAGTCATCAGTTCACCTTGTGGAAGGCCTACCAACGCTACGTCTTCCAGTAGGTACTACTGAATATATTGGTACCATCAACTATTTGTCCAGGGGCCTAAGTCTGCTATTTTTATAAATTCGCCATTCCAACACGACTCCATTGTCATTTTGCTAAAAGTTTGTAATCTGCTAATTCATAATGATCGATCATTAATCGGTCAATGGTCTTGTAATAGAATTTTGGTAGAATGACAATATCGAGCTTAAGCACTAATTGCGCAATGACATGTCAGTTGGCAATGACATTTCAATGGAGTGTCAGTGGTTGACCATCGGAAAGTCATAATGACGCCATTATATTAGTAGATTACCAAAACTTGTCAAAATCAACAATTATGAAATCAATGATTGACCATTCTGACACTATTGTAATAGCAGACTTGAGGCTCTGAAAGCAATATGCGCAACCCAAAGAATCGCAAAACTTAGGTCTACCACCTATCTAAGTTTGGTGATTCTTTGATAGATACATAGGTACATACAATTTACTTATTTATCAGATTTATAAATAGGTGTAATTATGTATAACCACTTATCTAATCAAAACTAACTAAAATATATATTTTTTAATTGATGTAAATTAGTGCTCGACTATAGTATATATATATGTATACCATATATTGGTAATGTCCCAAAAAACTAGCAGTATTTTGTTCAAAGTAAAAGTCAGCCCTTGGGTCACGCAGTTAGCATAGTTGCTTTAGATAAATTTCAAAAGATATATACAAAATAGAATTTGTGTAATAAATAACATAAATGGAATATGTATGTAAAATAATGTTATGTGCCTTCAGCAGTTGTGTCGAAATATAAGGAAAACAGCCTACAAAACGGTAGCTAGGTTTATTGGCTGGCGACACTAAACCTATTAATTTATATCTTAATCTTACAACATTTCACTCATAATATCACACAACTTGTCCAAACACTATCTTTTCTTCATCAATTACATGATACCACGCCTACAATGCCTACAAGTATGCAAAAGGGTTTCGAAAGACTAAATCTTCATCACGTATGCAAATAAGTGAAAAAACTCGTTCAACTTGCAACATCACGTGTAAACTGGTGCATTTAGTGGTAAGTAAGTATACACCGCCACACCGGTTTTGCTGGCCGAGTTGCCCAATGAGGCTTGAGATAACCGCGGCGAGGTCAATGATCTCGGATAGATGAGTCACAGCCACTTGACATCCGAGACTATGCGGTAGACGCTCGCACTCCGATTTAAAGTGTGGTTCTACTGTGTGAGCGACTCATGTTTTGGCAATTGCTCGAATTGGTTCGAGTCAGATCGAATATTCACTGAGATTAAACTTAAACCGAACTTAAAGTTCTTTTTATGAAGTACGGTTATCACCTCGTCGGTTCACGTTTGTATCAGGATGAATCTAAAAAAGAGAAGGGTGTGGAATAGGGTAGTAAGTAAAGCGGCTGAGGAATAAAGAATTTTACTAACTAATAGTAGAAAGTTCAGCGAGGGGATGAAGCAGCGTATTACATCTCGGGCGTCATTCTGAATCCCGATTGTGATACCAAAATGGAGCGAGGGTAGTCATATCATTTAAATGTTCAGCTAAAACCTCAGTCTACCCTTCCCAAACACCCCACTTTCTTCAAATATCAGCGGATTGCAATGAGATTTGATGCAATGTTATTATCTGGCAGCAAGCAGAGAGTGCATCTCCGGACTATTGTCAGGTAATAATGACTTATAGGTTAGATTATAGTGATTTTAGTCAGTTAAAATCTGACACACCCTTCTACTCTACTCTAGAGTGGGAGAATTCATTGTACTAAATTTCCCACCTTTACAAAAACAGAGATTTGCATGACATAAAATTTGAAATTTTTGAACAGGTGCAGTGAAAACGTGACCAATATCAAACACTCAATATTTCATTGTAACAAAATTTTCACTTTTATATTATTTGTGATATAGAAACCACACTTTAATAAAAAGCAGTGTGGTTTGCTTGTAGAATTAATTTTAATTCAGTGCTAACTAGTTTTAGAGCTATTTTCGAACAATGTTAATACAAATGCCTTTGTTGTGATTCATTGACTATTATTATCTGAATCAAGTTCCTGTGTCACTTGCACTTTTTATAGTGACTAAATTAGGCGACTATTATTAGTTTATTTTTTTGGTACGACTATGTATATTTAAACATTGACGTTTTTAGGTGTATCAAGCTGATGGTAGTAAGAAGGGCTATTGTAGTAATATTTTTTAGGTTTTTTCGATCATATTTGTAATCGTAAATAGTAAATGTAAAAATATCCATATTAATGTATAGGGTTCTTTGAATAAAAGACGGAACCTCGCAAGACAGTGTTACTAACATCATAAACCACAACTTTTATTCTATGACTTTTGAAAACGCAAGACAGTGTTACTAACATCATAAACCACAATTCTACGACTTCTGAAAATTTATCATATTTTAGTTCATCAGATTTTCATACAAAAATAAAAATATTTAAATTGAACGTTCTAAATATTACGAAGTCTATGCGGAGCAAGCAAAAGTACAATAGCAGAGGGGATCGGGGGTTGGACGGCGGGGTAGGTAGGTATAGAAAAATACAGAGTTGAAATGTGTTAGACAGAACTACGAAATCTTGAAGGTTTATGTTTGTAAATGATTGTTGTCGATGTAAAAGTCATAGAACAAAAGTTATCTATTTATATAAAAGAAAGTCGTGTTAGTTACACTTTTTATAACTCAAGAACGGCTGAACCGATTTGGCTGAAAATTGGCGGGGAGGTAGCTTAAAACCAGGAGACGGACATAAGACCTACTTTTTTTTTTTTTTTTGAATAGAGTAGGGTAGGGTAGAGTAGGGTAGAGTAGGGTAGAGTAGGGTAGAGCAGGGTAGAGTAGGGTAGAGTAGGGTAGAGTAGGGTAGAGTAGAGTAGAGTAGGGTAGAGTAGGGTAGAGTAGGATAGAGTAGGGTAGAGTAGAGTAGAGTAGGGTAGGGTAGAGTAGGGTAGAGTAGGGTATAGTAGGGTAGAGTAGGGTAGAGTAGGGTAGAGTAGGGTATAGTAGGCTGAAGTAGGGAAGAGCGGGAGCGAAGCCGCGCGGGCAAAAGCTAGTTGTTTATAATGTTAATAATACAGTCCTTCAAGTTTGTTAGTGTTTTACAAATATTCCTGTATAATGTGAAAGTAACTCTGTCTGTTACGCTTTCACGGTTAGACTACTGAATTGATTTTGATGAAATTTGGTACGGAGTAAACTTGAATCCCAAGAAAGGACCTTGGTTCCAAAAGTAGCCTAGGTCGAAGTAGTCTAAGCCGAAGTTGAAGCTAGATAAAATATTTATATTTTTTTAACTTTGACTTTACCTCTGCTATATATAACCGACATTCACGCGTACGTGGGCAAAAGCTAGAATTTCTATTTCTTTAAATAAATATAAAGTAAATATAATTAATTTTTCTATCGAACTCATGTATGGTGGTGTGTTGAATAAAAATCAAATGTTGCTTTCAAACAGAGAATATTTTATTAAACACTACATACCGACGTGTTAGATATTTACCTTGTTTTTAGTTTGGGTATCTTTAATTTCCTAAAATAGAGAAACAACAGTTACTTGCTATTATTTCAAGAAACATATTTTTTTAATAAAATGCATTTTTTTGGATTTTTTTTTTTTCAGAGACAAGGTCTTTGTCATAGTCTAAATGGGGTAACAATTGTTGAGAAATAAAAAGAAGTTTACTTGACCCATCTGTTGTTTTTTGTTTTTTTTTTCTCTTTAATACTAGGATGATAATGTCACTTTATTATCAAGTAGTGTTTCAAGAAAAATCTTATCGTTTATTGCTGTATAATAATATAAAAAATACCTTCATGAATAAAATACAACGAAAATTATCAAGCAAAGTGCTGTGCGCACATTCGTAACAAGATAAGAGGGAATGGCTTTGTGTCAAGCGTATATGCATTGTTATTATCAAATCTTACTGTCGAAGCTTTTAACTTGTCCTACATGTGAGATAAATGTTGTCTATGTCTTCACGATGAAACAGCTTCGTAGTGTCAGTTCTTTGTACTTGTAGCAGAATATTTAAAAAAAAATATGAGACATTTATTTCAGACTTAGCCCATATAAACCTTATAAAGCTTTTGTTAGTGTATAGAAAGACAATCACAAAGCGGTACCGTACAGCAGTGCGAGTTTTTAACAACCTCTGGACGCGACCAACCGCAAAGTGTAGTCGCATCCAGTGCGACCACATCGGCGAGTTCCGCCTTAGTGAACTGCGAACACGCTCAGGCTGTTCGAGCTGTCAATGTAGATTTATGATGGCGGTTGTGTGAAAGAAAATATAGAAATATATCTATTTATAAAAAATAACTACTATTAGCTTAAGGACACCATTTATACCTACAAAATAATTTAGACAGATAGATGAAACTGTTAGTTTCTCTAAGGTTGTTCTGATATCAGAAAACCATTATCGCTCAAAGAATTTAGCAATAAATAATAACACAATTCTCGCCTAATTCGACTCGAGTCTTGTAGGTAAGACAATGTACAACTAACACGAGGTAACCCAAATTGTCAATCTAAGCAATTTTCTCATGCCCTTATTTATGGGCACAATGAGATCATGCTTCTATTATGGGCAGGCGCCATTTAGCACTTACCCATTTTGGGCACTGAATTTTTTTCAGCAAGTCACGAATTCGTTGTGATTTCGAAGATAATATACGTTACATGTCTTATAAATATTAATTAAAACTTGTTTTTTCGCCAATACCACGGCATAGGTAGCAATTTATGTATGTTTCACCGGATGGAAACAGATATCTTGATTTATAGTTCAAATACTCATGCAGCACTTGCATTTCACCTTACTTCATATTTCAAGATTGCCACAATGAAATCTGAAGATAACGCCATCTTATGAATATTAAAACCACATGTGTTACGTTAAAAACGTCGGAAGAAGTGACTTGTACAAGTAGATACTGAGCGCCATAGCGTTCCATGTTGGATATTACACACCATAGTCTTAATGTCTAAAGTCTTTCACCATATCCTCTTTGCCTTAGATGACCCTTGATAATTTTAATCGCATCAATATGCTGATATAAACATAAATGAAACATAATAAAGAGAATCAAGTAAGAACCTATAGCAGAAAATATACCTAAAACCTTAATTTTAATACTATTCTTGTTAGTATCAAAGTTAAGGCGTACCTAAGTAAAATTTAGTACTTTGGTGTCAAACGTTAGGTATTTGGTAGATTTATAATATAACTATAAAAGCGATCATGTACTTTACAGACAGGCGATAAGGACCCCAAAATTTATCGATAATAGTAGTGTCAATAACTCTTAGTAAAATTTACAACCCGACAAATTCTGTCGAAATTCCTGACTTTACTGCACCAATCATTTCAACAATAGCCACAATAGGTAGCTGAATCGAACTAATTATCTAAATACATACGTAGACAACTGGGACTCAGACCACAATTTAGGAAAGGGAAAGGGTCGTAAGTCACCACACGGGCCCAGTGTAAGTTAGTAGATGTCATGTCTTTGAATTTTTGGTTCATGGACATACCGGTTTGTTCATGATGGTTTCTTTCTACATTTTGAGAGTCAGTGATGAAATAAATTACACAGAGTAACATGCCTGTCAGGATTTAACCCCATTACTTACAACTCATAAGATTATTAAGATAAGGTACATAGGGTGTTTAAGAATAATTTATTTTATAATGATTGTACAGTAAATACAACTATGTGGCAGTATACCTAAATGCATTTATTTAGGTACTATTCTGATATCAATTCTTAGCGCAGAATACTTTGAACTGTGCGTGTGAGATTTGTATGGATACGAAGTTTTATTTTTAACAAAGTTTAATATGAATTTCGTCTAGTTTTAGGACTATGATTTTTTTTTTCTTGTTTTAATGACGCTGCGTAGCTCCAGCCTGTATTCACAATAAACATGATAGTCACATATACACAAGATAGATAGCCCGGGGCAACTGTCTGTAGGCCAAATAAATATTTGTTTCGACTTCCGATCATGTTTGTATTGTAACAATCCTTCGCATGTAACAAGTTAGCTTTGATGTCTGATCACCGATTCTTTAGAACCAATGTTACTTATGTCTCCCTTCATCTATCGAGATTTAGACCGAGTTTCTACTTATCTCTGAAACTACAAGTAAAGGTGTTTGAAGCGCCAGATTTAAAGTAACATAACAATATAAAGTAACAACTGTATCCTTCACAGGCTTCAAACCTTTGTGTCACTTGACTATTATTTATTTTTATTTCTTGCGGTTCTCATCCCTGTATTTTACCGTAGGAGCCCAGCAGAGTTGTAGCCTACTAGGGCCAAGGGTCTGTTTTCGAAAGGGAGGCTCGACCCCGGTATGAAATGCTTTTGACCCACCTAAATCCCTATATTATTAATTTGTCATTGTTTCTGGACTTGTGGAAGTGCAGTTATTGCGACAGGACTGGTAGATGTGGTAGCACTGGCCTTCTACAAAATGTCTTTCAGTTAAAATGGTGATAATTAAACAATGAATCAATCAGACCGTACGTTTTTTGAGTCTAACAAAAACAAAAGCCGAGCGTATCCAGCCTAAGCCACCGATCTAGTTTGCGGCAGCGCCCACCGCCACATACGTGTAGCTACACACAGTTTCCTGCGACACGCCCGAATGGGACCCTAGCTTGTATCTATAGGACATACAGCCTCTATATAAACGCCTGGTATCTCAGAATTCGGCACACAACAAGCCCTAGTGCTTAGAGTGACGTACAGTTTGAACTTAGACCAAACCTAAACACAATGTTCGCTAAGGTAAAGTGATTTTGAGTTTATGAGTGCTTGGTGACATAAATGTTAATATTTTGTGATTTTGTGAGCTGGTGATTTTAGTCAGCAGTACGTTGGTGGTAAAGTTCTTGAGTCTAAAAATATACGGACAAAATAGTTGGCTAAAAAAAGGTTTTGCAGATACCATGATTTCATGGAAAAGATATTGGCACTAGGTACAAGTTAGATGGTATGAAAATTAAAGATCATAAAAATATTACTTTTTTCAGTTTTCAATGTGACTGTCGTGGAATTCCATATATGTAAAATTTTCAAAAAAAGACTGCATTTTCAGCCGCAGGAAAAAAATATTGTGTTCTTTACATGTCCATATTATTTAAAATACACACTACACTCTAATAATAATAATAAGAACAATTCTTTCAGAAAATCTTTTTATGATGTACGAGTATTTACTTGACATCCAGTTAGCATATCCTGATTATTTGTTTTAGCTGAGTTCATATTTGATCCTTCTTCTTACCACAGGTGTTATTCGCATGCGCGTTGATTGGCGTCGCGCGCGCAGGTCTTATCGCGGGGGGTCACGGCGCGCTGTCGACACAGAGCATCGTGCTCGGCGCCCCTGCCCTTGCACATGGGTATGCTGGCTACGGAGGATACGCTGCGGCTGCACCGGCCATTGCAGCGCCCGCTTTGGGATACGGACTTGGTATGGCAGTAGCTTTCGATAGAGTTAGTTAAGATTCAGGTCTTCATGCTGCTGACGCCACGGCCACTGCCGCTCCCGGTTTGGGATTCGATCAGATATTAACTAAATCTGTCAAGATTTACATAGAGTTTGTCGTGATTAAGAACTTCTTGCCGGGGTCACTAAGCGCTGTCAATGCAGAGCATCTTGTTTGGCCCCCCTGCTTTTGTACACGGGATTGGCGGATACGGTGGATACGCTGTGGCTGCACTGGCTATTGCAGCGCCCGCTTTGGGATACGGAATTGGTATGGTATATAATAGCTTTAGACAGAGTTAGTCATGATTCTGGTCTTCAGGGTACTAACGCCACGGCCACTGCAACTGTATCAGCCACTGTCACTCCCGCTTTGGGATACCGATCAGGTACAGTAGTAGATTTAGTTAAATTTAGTCGTGATCCAGATCTTCTCGCCGTAGTCACAGCGCGCTGTCAACGCAGAGCATCGTGCTTAGTGCCAGAGCCTTTGAGAACGGGTATAGCGAGTACGGAGGGAACGCCACAACTGCAACGGCCATTGCAGAGACAAAGCTACTAACTACTTATATGGTAGTAAGTCTAGACAGAGTAAGTCAGAACTTACTCAAGGACGTTAAGTTACGGATTGCTGACGATATAGAGCTTCTTACTAAGCACCCCTGCCACTGAGCGTATCACTGCGGTACCTACTTTGGGATTTGATCAGGTATGGTGGTAAGTTAATCTTTTAAATCGGGTCTTCTTGCCGTAATCACAGTGCGTGTCGATGCAGAGCATCATGTTTAGTGCCCCTGCCCTTGTGCATGCATATGGCGGCTATAGCAGGGACTCCGTGGCTGCATCAGTCATTGCAACCACCGCTTAGAAATATGCACTGAGTACAGTTAAGAGTTAAGTCTACTCTGATTTTCGTTAGTTTCTTCCAGTGTAGCAAACTTATGTATAATGTTGATTCTGAATCAAAACCTTTCTAAAGGGTGAAGTCAGCAAAATGGAAAGAAGAAGATCCAAATGGTGATAATCATTTGCAGAAAGTTAAAACAATAGTCAAAATTCGCGAACTAGGTGTAACGACAGATCGTTAGAAATCTTTCCATCATCATCACATCGATCGTACTGGCTCGTAATTTGACACACAACACTTTGGGAAGACTTAAATGGATACTCATTGTTCTCCAATTTGCTCACCCTAGACAGATTTTCCTATGTCAGAAGTTTTATATGAGCGTGATGACGTTAGCTCACTTGCAGGTCACGGCGCCGTGGTTGCGCACGCGCCGGTATACCGTCCAGCCATCGCGCACGCCGCTGCCCCTGTTGAGATTTATGTAAGTTTTTTTTAATAAGCCTTAGATGGCTAGTAATTCATGCCAGTATATGTTGTATTGTAATAATCGTGGTTGTTTTACGTAGTAAAGTACTTACCAAGTTCTCTGGCTTGTGTCAAAACATAAGCTTTTTTTTTTTTTTTTTTTTTTTTTCGATGGGAAAAATCATCTTATGACAACCCCCGCTCTTGGGCGGAGCGGGAGATAGTGTCAGACTCTTACTGACTAAAAAACCCATCCCGTTCCTTCAAGCCTTCGATACCGGGGCTCGAGCGCCCTTTCGGATTACCCTGGCCCCGGTAGGCTTCGACCCGGCTGGGCCCCTGCTGTTGCTGACAACTCCTTGAGGCGCGCGGGAACAGCGCGCGCCGTCGACGACTTGGGCTTGGTCCGGACGGTTACCGGACGGCCGGACAGCGAGCTACCCATTGCTCACTGTCCGCAAGCCCGCGCCTACGGTGGCTGGAAATCGGGATCGGAATCCCGGCGGCGGCGGCGAGAGCGCCGTTGCCTGATGCGGTCGGCCTCCTCCTTGGCGAGCATTACTGCTTCGCAGAAGTCGGCGACCGCCTGCCACTCCTCCTCGCTCCGGACCATGGCCTCGACCAAGGCCCGGCGCGAGAGGTCTCCGCCGCCGATCACCCCCACGAGGGCACGGCGATGCTCCGCCCAAGCAGGGCACACCGCGATTGTGTGCTCCACCGTGTCCTCCGGGCGTTCCGCACAGTGGCGACACCCGGGCGTCACTTCCGCTTTAATTCGGAACAGGAACCTCCCGAACTTGCCATTTCCGGAGAGGACCTGTGTCATGCGGAAGGTAAGGACGCCGTGAGGTCTTTCCAGCCACGCCTCAAAGAGGGGACTTATCGCCATAATTGTGGCGTGCCCATGACGGGGTTGCGATAGTCGCTGACGCCATTCCACCATGAGATCCCGCCGGAGCTCTGTCCGCCATGCCGTGACCTGCCGCGGCAGAGGACTTTCACCCCGGCGTTGCATCTCCACGCGCATGTCGTGCATGTGTGCAAGGACTGTTGCCTCCAGATCCCACGGTGGTAGGCCAGCCAGAAGGCTCGCCGCTTCGCGGGAAATCGTGCGGTATCCCCGCACCATCCGAATTGCCATGGCCCTCTGGCAGGCATTCAGAATGGACGCCGGTCGCTTTTGCAGCGACAGCGCCCACACCGGCGCCCCGTAGAGGGCCATGGACCGAACGATCCCCGCGTAGAGCCTCCGGCAGGAGGCGTCTGGACCCCCAAGGTTGGGCAGGAGCCGCCCGAGAGCGGCCCCAGTCCGGTTGAGTTTGGGAGCCAGACGTCGGAAATGCTCCTCGAAATTCCATCGGCTGTCGAGGATGAGTCCCAGGTACCTCATCGATGTCCCGACGCCGATGCGAACTCCTCCTACCGTTAGTTGGGAACCCGACGGTGGCGCGTTCCGACGGCCGCGACCGTGAAAACACATGGCCTCGGATTTGCGCAGCGCCACCTCGAGTCCCAACTCCTGGATCCTACCAACGACTATCGCAACCCCGCGTGTCGCTAAAGCGGCCGCCGCCCGGTACGACTCTCCCTGCGCTAGAACCAGCGTGTCGTCTGCGTAGCAGACCACGCTGACCCCGTCAGGGAGGTCGCCCCGCGGCACGTAATCGTACCCGATGTTCCACAAGGGTGGCCCTAGTACCGACCCCTGCGGAACACCGCACGACATCTCCCGACGTTTCCAGTCTCCCTGGTGACCGGGGTAGACAATATACCTGTCCGACAGGTAGGCCTCGACTACTCGACAGAGGTATTCGGGCACCCGGTGGTACCGGAGTGCCCTCCGGATCGTACTCCAGGGCAGGGAATTAAAAGCGTTGGCAATGTCCAAGGACACTGCCACGACACGCCTACCCTGGGACACCGCATCCCCCGTCGTGAGGGCTCGCACGCGCATGATGGCGTCCACCGTCGAGCGCATCCTGCGAAAGCCGAACTGTCCGTCCGAAAGGTCCGGCCCCACCCGTGAAAGGCGCGCGACGAGGCGGCTCGCAATCACTCTTTCAAAGAGCTTGCCCACCTCGTCGAGCAGCACAATGGGCCGGTACGCGGACGGAGAGTCCGCAGGGCGCCCTGGCTTCGCGATGAGGACCAGTTTCCCCGTCTTCCAGCGAAGTGGGAACTGGCCCCTCTCCAAGCATGCGCTGAAGAGCCCTCTCAGTCGAGGCCCGAGAGCCTCCATGGCCAGGACCCAGGCTTTCCCAGGCAAGCCATCGGGTCCTGGGGCGGCGTTCTTGGCACTCAGCCTTTGCAACGCCACTCTCATCTCTGCCTCGGTCACCTCTGGAGCATTATCGTCGTCGTCGCTATTGCGGTCCGCGTCAGACACCGCTGGCGGAGGCGGAGCCATGGGCGGGAGGGGAGTGTTCCCCTCGCGCAGGGAACAGAGCGCTCACCACACCCTCCACGAGTTGGGGCCGGAGACTCTGAGTCAGCGGGGGAGCCCAGGGGCGCAGTTTCTCCCGTATCAATTTGTACGGGCGCCCCCACGGGTCCGCGTTCAGAGACCCCAGCCACACATCGCGGGCCTCGAGTTTGGCCCGCTTAATCTCCGCTCGGAGGGTGTGTTTTGCCTCTCTGTAACCTTCGTACAGCTCCGCCTCTCTGGCCTCCGCATCCGGCGCGCGGATGCGGCGCCTGCAGTATCTGGCGTACCGGCGTCGCGCGTGATTGCATGTGTTGCGCAGTGCAGCGATTTCCGGCGACCACCAGTACACCTGGCGCTTAGCACGTCCTGGACGGACTCGGGGCATTGCCGCATCGCAAATTTGCGACATGGCCTCCCGGAACCACTCCGCCTCGACGTCGATGGTCAAAACATAAGCTCAGCTCAAGACATATTTTGTAGTCGCTGATCATAGATCGAAATCTAAGATCAGCAACTACGAAATATGTCTTAGATTTTTTGCGGTAGGTACTCAGGATGCAAGAAAAAGACTACAGAGAGAGGTGATACAGGAAGACTGGTCACAAATCCACCAATCTACACTGGGCCTACGTGGTTGATTGCGGTCCATTTTCTTTCCTAGAGAAGAGGCCTAAGTTCTAAATTAAATATGCTATAAATTTTGTCCTAAAGAGTTTTTCTAACGCTCATTTATTAACTGCAGTAAAAAATATTGTTGGTTCCTATCAGTACTAATTTATAGCTTAATAAATAACACTTCCTTAGGCAGAACTCCATTTATAAGTAATGGAAACACGTCAAAGTTATAAATTGTTGGAGCAATCTACATAAATAACAATATACGTTTGATACATTGGTTGTCTTCGTACTATCATTTCCACTGAAATTCGACATTAATAACTTTCATGTGTTATGAAAGTAAAACTGTTAAGATAAGTTAGAGTGACATTTATATGGTTTTTGTTTAACTTTGGTATATAAGGCTTATATAAATTCTAATTATAAACATACACACGTGTCTGCAAGCATAGTTATGTTGGTGTTTACCATGCGTTCAAACAACTTCAAGAATTTTTATAAAATTTGGCACATGTTATTGATATTTTATAGGTTTATAAAAATATAACAGCAATTCATACAGCTATAGCAAAGTATTCAGTTAATAAAATTTAAAATAGCCATAAGGGCGTAGGTAGACCAAAAATCGTATTTAATAATGACTTGAATAATGTAGCGGGCCAGAGACAGATGTGGAAAGCCCAATACGGGGAAAACTGGTGCCTAAAGGCGAAGTTCTACTCTCAGCGTCGATACGAGTTGAAGAAGAAAGAAAGAGTTTTAATAAAAAAATCTTCATGAATTTCCCACAGGCCCACCCCCGCTACCAGTTCAACTACGGCGTCGCTGACGGTCACACCGGCGATCAAAAGAGCCAATGGGAAGCGCGCGATGGTGATGTCGTGAAGGGCCAGTACTCCCTCGTCGAGCCTGATGGCACCGTGCGCACCGTCAACTACTCTGCTGACGACCATAACGGGTAGGACAAAATTTCGTTTTTACTAAAACTAGAATGTAAAGAGACGGTAATTGAATAATCTTAGCCATCAACTGAGATTCTTGTTCATATACGTAATAATTTAGTTGATCCACAGGATACTTTTTTTGGAGATGGGTTGTTTTTACCACCTGTGTCCTTCAGTGGCCCTTTGTGTTCCAAGACCGTGGTATCTCTAGACATTCTCATTGGTAGTCGATAGAACGACAGGGTATTATTAGGATATATTGAAAATGATTTCTTTTGCTCTGAGTGGAGCTGGTTGAGTTTTACATATAAAAGGCTCGGAGTCAGCTATGACAAAGAGGCTACATGTTACCCTTTAAAACAAGGCGAATTTTTATGATGTTACTATTATAAGGTAGTTTTTAGTAGAAAGACAAATATTTGCATGGCGAATACGATATAATGTGACATGTGTGAATAGAGGAGGTTACTTCTAGGCAAGCGTATTTCATCATCGCTTACTATCAGCTGATATAGTGGGTAAATTTGAGCCTATCAACAACCCTTTAAATACTTACGAAAACTCAACTAGTGGGAGTAACTCGTCTTTCTGTAGACACACGCCTAGCTAACAATAAATAATCACTGTTGTAATTATAAAAAATATAACAGATATTCATGTTTGCAATATTTTTATTCCAGATTCAATGCAGTAGTAAGCAGGTCTGGCCACGCGGCGCACCCGGCTCACGCTGTAGTTGCCGCCCCAGTCCTTGGCCATGGCCACCTTCTCCATGGCTAGGCCAACCCAACCTTAGGCCTAGAACACACCGACGACCTATTTATTACTACCTAGATTAAGCACGGACGGAATGCGACAACGAATGAGCATCGTACAATGAACGGCTTCCAGAATAGTTTGCTTACAGCCTAATCGTTTCACATTATGCATAGGGACTTAGGCCCAAATTAGTATAGAACTTTTTACATTTCCATTTTTTACAACGCATTAGAACCTTTTGTATTATATTTTCTTGTAGTGTGTAAGTTTTTCGTGTTTTTTATAATTCTTTCGAACTTCATACATTTTGTGAAACGTTAGATGATTGCTTGCGGGGTGCTGTGCAGAAACTTTGGTTTTTGTGACTGATAATGTATAATGTAAATTAAATATAATATTTTGTCATATAGTACTGTTATTTTATTTTTAAACTACTCTGGTGATCAATGAATTCAGTCCAGATGACATAATTATATTTTCATGTATCTACCAAAAGTTTGTTGAAAAAAGCCACTAAGTATCTGCAAACACACAACCTTGTTCATGAAACTGGATAATCATCATCATCATTTCATTAAAAAACGTCCGTTGTTGGACATAAGCTTCCCGCTCTAACTATAATGCTTTGTTTAAGCAGTGGTTTAAATACAGTTAGGCTTGGCTTGGTTGATTCTAAATTCATCAACTCCATTGATAATTTTGAAATAAAAACCTACTCGTTAGTTTTTAAACTAATCTCGTCCTTTTTTTAACAAATGAGGTCCTGTTCTATTCTGCGCCCCAAAATAAAAGTACAATACGAGTAGAAACAAAAAACTGCTCCCTGTAACATTGCACTGCGGGCACCACCTGAGTTACGGCACTGATCCATAGCAGTTTCTTTACTTTAATCAAGTAAAAAACATTCATTTTCTCAAGATACAAATTCTATAACACTCATTTTTCCACAGCTGGGGATTCTCCAAATTCTTCTAGTTAGCATCAGGTCATCTCGTTATCTCTTCTCAGGTCAGCCTCAGCAGCGTCGTCCATCCTCAAGCACTTGCACACACACTAACTACTAGGATGTATCGCATCGTAGTACCTTATCTGCCTTATTTGTCAAAAGATATATGTACCTATTTAATTTTGTTGTAATTTTTAAGTTTGATAGCACGATAGGCATAAGGGATTTGTATGATCTTTGTTTAATCCGGGTCTGGATGTCTTGTGTTTATGAGTAACTTAGATGCTTGTGAATGCACTTACAAAACAGGAGTATTTCATAGTTTAAAAAAAAAAGAAAAAAATGTTTACTGTAGGTCTCAAGCTTTTCAAGAAATTGTTACACATTACCTCTCATTAACAAAAAATTCTGAGAAAATAAATGAATGCACCGGTTACAGAACAGGTGATAAAAGTGGAAGTAACCAGATTTCAGGTTGAATACGTAACAAAAACTGTCGTTAAGGAAAGATTTTACGCACTTCTTTTGAGTATAAAAAGGCATCAGATTTCTGAAATTATATCATTCGATTAAAAAGTGCATAACAACACATACACGCACGATGATCTCCAAAGTAAGTAACTTTTTGGATATACTAATTAAAAAAAAAAGTGTAATGAAATGTGTTAAAGTATAACGTAGTGGTTTACTTAGAAATTTAACTGCTTTAGTAAACTAATCAATATGGAATACAATCAAAACTATTTTGAAAAATCAAATGAAATCCTGACTCAAATAATTCAACTCTAGTAGTTGAATCGATTGACGTTCGGACGTTTGTACGATACTATTTGTTAAAATATCGCTTACAATTAGACAAAAGATACTAAAAACTAGCTATCCTCCTTTCAGATTATCTTCACCCTTACCATAGCAGCGGTGTTCGCTCAAGACCATCATGGTCATGAACATGGCCACGCCTACTCCTCTCAGTCCATCCATATCTCTCACGGACAAGGACATAAAATTTCGCATGGATATCATGGGGGCTCCGAGGGTCAGTCAGAAATTTCCCAAGGGCATCACGAAATTGCCCAAGGTCATCAAGACATCTCCCACGGACATCAGGAAATCTCCCACGGACATCAGGAAATCTCCCACGGTCATCATGAAATTGTCCAAGGCCATCAAGAAATTGCTCAGGGTCATCACGAAATCTCCCATGGTTATCACGGCGGGGAACACATCATTCACCAGCAGCCCATCCATTACGTCCCCATAGCCGTTCACCATGAGGCTCCTGTGGCCGTGCATCATTCAGCTCCTGCCGTGCATCATGCAGCTCCTGCCGTGCATCATGAAGCTCCTGCCGTGCACCATGTTGAGGCTGCTCATCATGAGAAGAAAGAACACCATGTTGATTATTATGTGAGTTGAACTTTTATTCTTGGTAGTAGGCACTTAGGAACTGTGTATGAATGCTGTTTTGCATAAATAAGTAGTAGACTATGCATTATGCACTTACAAATGTAATTCGAAATACTCGTAATTTCAATTCATCGCCAGCAACTGAAATCGACTTTAGCGATGTGTATTTTAAATGACTTTTTGTATTTAAAAAGTTATATTAAAATAAGAGGTTCTAATAGATTTTGAACTCTGTCTTCTTTGACTTTGAGCTTATTGTTTAAAAACTTAAAAATTACCTCGAATTATAAATGCAAGTATAAGTAAAAGTTATTTCTTCAACCGTCAAATTGCGATGCGGTCACTGATCAGTTCATTTTTATAAAAAATGCACTACAATGACCCTAATAAGATCGTTATTGTTACGAGTAAAAATATTGGTATATCCTCGACAACTTATGTAAATAGATCAAAAGTTGAAGTATTAATACTCGTATATGATCGAATCCTATACTCACTATTTCCTATTTAGTCTGTTGGTAGTTTAAGTTCATCCTTAGAATAACCAAACATAAGTGGCAGCGGACAGCCCGCACTTTGCTCGCAAAGCAGCTCGAATTCGAGATGCTTAAGACCTCTCATTGTGGCGACACTTTGGGAAAGATATAGCTCCTTAAGATTTCCAGTATTACTTGTCCGCTGAAATGATAATTATGAACTTTAGAATCAAGTTACATAACAAATTAATTCTGATAAGATTTCATCGTAGAACTGGAGAAAGAATGTGATTGCACACATGAATAAATATTGAATATGAACATCTTTTAGCATGAGTCCGCTACCAGCAATATTTACCTAACATTTTCTCAATTGGATCGGGATAAGCTTACAGTCCAATATCATTTGTCAAAATACTGGTTGTTGGGGGACGTAGAAAATTGTCGGTGTTTTTGAGGAGAAAGAAATTTATTATCTCGCAATATGCTACAAAATATATTCAAAAACATACATTCAGCCAAACATAGAACCTCCTCCTTTTTGAAGTCGGTTAAAAAGGTAATGCAATAAGAACTACGTGTCACGCCGATATTGCTATATTCTATTAAAAAAGTCAAACGACTTGGGAATTTTGTATAATATTTAATCATTTAAAAAATATCTACTTATATTCCATACTTTTTATAAGGTTCTTCTATTAGTAAGCTATGATCAAGATCTCTTAATCAACCTTGATTATTGAACTAGTATTGACTATATCGGATTTCATTTTGCCCTACTAATTACCCAAGTCGTTTGACTTTTTAGACAGACTCTATCTAATGGCTATCAGTGTTTTCATCGCACAGAGGACTAGAGCCAACACCTGCTTAGAATCCACCAAAAGTTTTATCATCTATCACACAGCACTTTTTCCTAATCTTTATATTTGATAATATTCCAGGCCCATCCCAAATACGAATACGAGTACAAGATCGAAGACCCCCACACCGGTGACAACAAGTACCAGCACGAGTCTCGTGACGGTGAGAACGTTAAGGGCGTGTACAGCCTCCACGACTCCGATGGCTCCATCCGCACCGTTGAGTACACCTCCGACAAGCACAATGGGTATGAAGAAATATTGATTTTTTCTTAGATTACTTAGGTAGTGCATCATTTCATTATCTATACTCTATTCAAAAATCTATACGTGAACAGTTAACAGTATAAATCTTCTTCTTCCTGCCCTTATCCCATATTACTCGAGGTCGGCGTAACACGTTTTCTTCTTCCATTCTGTCCTGTCACCCGTCAAACTATCACTAACTCCCTTTTCTTTTATATCACTTCTTACACAATCCATCCTCTCCCTCTTCATCCATCTACATGTGTACTCAGAACTCTTTTAGTAATATGTGCTAAAAAGTTAACAGTATAAATAATAAACTTTATTATGATCGATCACTTCTCGGACTTAGGCTAGGCACGTAGTGTTTATTCTAACTTAACTGGAACAAAAATGAAACATTTTCACTTACATTTTTTTTTTTTTTATTAAATGCGTGAAATATTTTTTGTAAACCGAAACGTTTTTATATATGTTAAAAATTCATGCTTCCAAAGTTTTCTCGAATATTTCATTTACAGATACTACCTTTGTATTTATATGATAGTTTCTTCTAGAATGATTTTGATCTATCCATATTTGCTATAAGCTCTATTATGATTACAAAATTAATTATGTCTGTTTGTTACATCTCGACGTCTGGACTGCTGTATGGATTTAAATAATAATTAAACTCAGCACACTGGTAGACCATATTATTCGATAGAACATCGGGTACTTTGTTTTCATTCCGAGCGTATGTTACCTTAGAATAATTTACGACATTCACGCTGGTGAAGACACTAGCAAGAGTTAGTTTTCTATGAAGTTATCTCTATAAACATATTTTCAATGTATGACCTTGTGTACTGCTAACCTCCTTTTCTTTGATGTTTATATTTTCTTTTCATTCCAGCTTCAACGCAGTGGTAAAGACTGAAACCAAGCACGGCCACGGACATGGTCACGAACAACAGTACCATCACTAAGAACATCTTACCAGTACCTGATAACATGTTATCTCTTGTATATTGTTGTAACCGTTAAATATATCTAGTCTAATGTGTTTAATTAATTAGATGTTTTATTTCCTTTTGCATTTCATGTGTTCCGAGCGCTAGCGATTGAAGTTGCTTTTAGAGATACTTATTTATGAACCTTTCTTAGAAATTGTTGGATATATTTATAAAAGCTTTTATTTTACTCATTTCTGCCAGTGGTTTTGTCTGCGTGAAAGTAGAAAATTTTACAAAATATTGTGTTATTCTTGGAGTAAAAAATATGATGCCCTATTGTAGAACAGAGATACATACATTTATTATTATTATTACATAACTTTATTGCACACCTTAACTTAATAAAGGACAAACATTTACAGAACTAAGTGTACCTTTATAAAAATAGCATAAACATGGCATAAACAACCTTTTTATGTTCCTCCTGCTGAGATTCAGGCCTGCCCTCTAGGAGAGGGAATGGGCTGTAATCTTTCTTGGAGGCCATTGTGGGTTGGTATATATTATATATACGAGTATAAGTGTATTTATTCTAACGTATATGTGGGGGTTCATATGCTCAAGAACTATATATATTTAGTTTCCTAAAATCGTAGATAAAGTAGGTACTAACCAAGGATTTTTTTTATAATCCTTCAACGTATCCTATCAATATAAATATCTAAAACCTCCTGCTCAATGTCCATTATAAAACTTGAGCTGTAGTTACGTATAGCTTCATATTACGTAGAGCCTTCAATTAGGTGTTTAGAAATGGCGAAGCGAAAATGATTTGTAAACATACCGGTACTAACATCCTGTTAAATAATTTCCTTTGATGATGAATGGATACCTAGCTTCCTTTCACACGTTCGAAAACAAACATAACTAACAAATTTATTTATAATAACAATATTTAAAAATGATTGATGTAAATTAGATTATTTGTGATCGATATCTAGGCTATCAATGTCTAAAATAATTAATCGCCAATCATTATAACTGTGAGTACATAAGATACTTGCATATTAGAGAATAAACTTTATAGAACATCAATACAGTTACAAAACTTAAAAAAAAAATTACATCTAAGGATACAATGGTGATCTTATCGCTAACAGTGATATCTACCGGACCATCTGAGGATGGATTACAAGAACCCCTTAAGGGTGTGCGGTGTGGCGGTGTCTGCTGTGTTTCTTTTTTTATTTATTTTTCTGCCAGCGACTTCGCCGGCATAAAAGTTGGTATCTCTATATAAACTTTGGCCCTCCGTTTTATCCCTTTATGGGACAAATTTTATAAAATCCTCTCTTGATTCTCGCCTATGTTATAAAAAGAAACCATGTGCAAAATTTCGCGTTCCTAGACCCTGTAGTTTCGGCTGTGCATTGATATGTCAGTCAGTCAGTTTCTCTTTTTATATATAGAGATTTCAAAACTGGCAGTCAGTTTCCACAAACGTAATCGTAATAAGTTTGTATTGTTTTGATTGACAAACCAGATTAGTAAAGCTGTAGTCAGACTAACTTCTGATTTCTGAATAAATATTTTATAATTTAAAGTTGAGTACTTATCAAATACTTCCTTGTAAACTTGTCTTATTTTCTCAATAAAGTTTTCAATTAGGACAGCTTGTTCGAAAGAATCATTGTGGGCCTAAAACTCAAAAATCAAGTTAAGGATCATAGGTGGGATTTTGTTAGTAAAAGTATAGACTTTTGTTCATCAGGATGTAGCAAGAAAATTATTTGATGATGACCTTAAATCGGTTGTCTTGGTATGGTCATGTGAAGAGGAGAGATGAAGCGCATATTACTAAAAGAGTTCTGAGTATACATGTAGATGGATGGAGAGGGAGAGGAAGGCCGAAAAGATGGATGAATTGTGTGAGAAGTGATATGAAAGAAAAGGGAGTTAGTGATAGTTTGACGGGTGACAGGACAGAATGGAAGAAAAAAACGTGTTACGCCAACCCCAAGTAATATGGGATAAGGGCAGGAAGAAGAAGAAGAAGACCTTAAAAAAGATTTTTCGATTACATAAAACAAACGATTGATAAATTCATGTCAGTCTATGATGGAGAAAACTGTTTTGTTTAAAATGTGTGCACTGTCTTACAAATAGAAGTATTTACCATAAAACTACTGGTAACTTCAACATGATGTAACCGTTAAGTAAGAGTAGTCAAATAAAATGTATTAACTTCTTGACTCAATTTCTTTGCAACGATTTCGTGTAATTGAATGTAAATACGATATTATTACAGAATAACAACAAGTATCGACTGTTGCTTACATAACTATTCATGAGTAAATACAAAATAAATATTTGTAATATTGATCGATATTTGATTGCATCTAACATGCAATATTATTACTTTACAATATATCATTGCATTAGACTAATTAATAGGCTGTTAGACTGTGAGGTACTATCAAAAATACATTCATTTGAAAATATATATAGGTTTCATTAAAACAAAAAAAACAAACAAATTCATTGTGCGTACAGCTAAGGAGTGGAATTCCCTGCCGGAGTTTGAGTTTTCTGATAGCTACAGCCTGGAGATCTTTTATTCACGAGTGTACTTCTAGGCAAGCGTGCTCCATCGTCAATAACATCGTCCCTTTCCATCAGGTGAGATAGAGGACAAGTGTGAGCCTCTCAATAGTAAAATATAACATCTGAAAAAACTAAACCAAATCGTACTTAACATAGACGAGAATCTAGTTTGAAAACCAAAACTACAATGTGTTTCCAAATATTGGGTAACAGCTAAGTAAGAGTAGATAAATATATATTTTTTGAACATTTGGTTTGTCTGACAAATATATCTAATTTTAAACTCAATTTCTTTGTTACGATTTCGTGTGATTGAATTTAAGTAAAATTTTATTGCAGAATAAATGCAATAAGTAGGTACCGACTCTTGCTTACATAACTAAAAAGAACCAAGAGGTAAATATTTATAATAAATTATCGATTTTCTCCTATTCATAGCATACTTCGAAATAAATTGTAGCATCGAATCAATTACTGAGCTCATAGAATGCTAGGTACCTACAGTCACAAAGTACCATAAAATCATCTCAATTAAATACAATCTCGTTCACCAAAAAATATTTTGCCTACAAAAGAGTAGAATCAAGATTGAAAATGAAAACCACAATATACATCAAAATATTAAATTATTTTATTAAGATTAATATAGGCAAGTTACACATCTAATAACAATAATTATGACTATAAATTAACAGGACAATGATCAGTCTTGTCTTAGTTGTGATGATGGCTCTCAATCTGCACTTGATGACCAGGGGCGGAATGCTTCACGATGGCGTTGAATCTGCAGAAGAAATAGGTGTTGATGATACAACTTATTCATTATACCATGCAGGTAATACAATAAGTGATGAATCAAAATAGAAAGCTAAGACAATACGATCAAAGGCGGTGCGTGACTCGACGCATAAAACGGGCAAAAATGATGTCTCAACTGTCTGTCTAGACACTCAGTTTAATTCCAAATAGGAACTACATGCTGATTGGTTTGAAACTAAATAACGTTATGTTGTAAGATAGATAAATCTAGATTTGATCTTATTTGAAATAATAACTGCTATAGTTAGCTTGAGGCTGTCTTGTAACATTAAAATCGTTAGATGTTTCATTTGTTAAGAGAAAAGCTATAAAATCTTACCCAGTATGTTTGTCAGAGCTATATTCAACAGTCCTGATAGAACCATCAGGTTCCTGAAGGCTGTACACTCCCTTCACGACATCACCATCACGGAACTCATGCTGGAACTTGTTGTCACCGGTGTGGGGGTCCTCCACTTTGTACTCGTACTGGTACTTGGGATACGCCTAGAATATTAAGAAATTTAGATTTAATAATGTCCATTTAAATGCGACTACTCAACTACCGCGGTCTAAACGGTTTAATTTGTGATTGGAATAAATGAATAGAAAGTTACCATAAAACTGCGAGTCGGAAATAAGTGTTTTATATTCCAATGTTGGGCACTTACGTAATAATCGATTGGCTCGTCATGGGAATCGTGAGCGTGGGTTTCGTGATGGACAGGCACAGCGTGATAGCTGGGAGCTTCGTGGCGGACGGGAATGGCGTGTTGCACAGGAGCAATGTGATGGACGGGGGCTCCGTGATAAACTGGGGCTGTATGATGAACAGACGTGTGGAGTTTGGCACCACTGTGGAAGCTCAAGCCTTCATATGCGTTAGCGTCTTGTTGGAAGCTCGAACCTTCATGACCTTGAGCGTATTGAGGTTGAGTGTGGTCGTGATGAGGGTGAGACTGCTGGTGGCTGACTTCATGATGAACTTGAGCGGGAGCAAAGTTGATGGACTGGTAATGTTGGGCTGGAGTCTCGTGCTGAGCTTGCACCTGCTGGTGAGCTGGCTCTTCTTCCTCCTGTACATACTGGTACACTGGGGCAACATGCTCGTTTTGAGACTCCTGAGACTCGCCCTGGTTAGCAGCCGCCGCGTGGTGGATTATGCTCTGCGAAGAAAACGCATGTCCATGCCCGTGACCGTCAGGAGTGGCACTGTACTGAATCTCTTGGGAACCCTCCTCCACTTGAACCCTTATCGGGACATGTTCATAACGTTGCCTGTACTCCTGGGCCGGTTCATGGTGGTTCCTCAGAGTATATCCATGGTCTTCACATAGAACCGCTGCTACAAAAGTGAGCACTACCACCTAAAATAACAAAAAGCGTTAAAATCTGACTTAAAACAAATATCAAATGTATTGTCAACTTATAGGATATCACACACGCACTTTAGCAAACATGTTGTTGTTTCTCCTAAGACTTCCGTGGTGGAACTGATGAATTAACATAGTCATTAGCTCAATATATACCGGAGACGTTACGAGAGAGTATTGAATCAATTTGCTGCCACTCGGGCCGTCATGATTGTAACCCACGGCGCGCGCGGATCTATGACGTAATTTACGTAACCAATGTGAAGGTTGTCAATCTGCTAAATTAGATCAACAAACTTTTGACAATAGTATTATTGCATTATGGACAACAGTATAACAGTGCACTACTTCTCTCAGAAGGAAAACTTGTGTCCCAGCGGTGGGAACAGCATTTGCTAAGAAAAAATGCGACAACTTTAAAGCTAGATCAACAACAACTACCATTTAACGGAGTTCTGTCATGTCTGATTAGTGCTCGGAGTGTTTTCGGTTAAAGTTGGACATGGAAATCACATGAGGATACATAAAAAAGCCACATATGTACTACTTCATATCAAAATAATATAATACAACAAGCCTTTGACCTAATTAGTCAATCTATATTTTCATTACTGGATAATTCGATTTTAGCCACTACGTAGTTATCAACTCTAATTTAGGTAGAGAAATCTCATTAGTTAGTATGCTAGAATAGTTGCAGGCCCCTACTTCTTCACGTTCGATTAAAAGTAAGATTTCTCTGTTAAAATTATGGCCTAAAGAAGTTAATATAAACCTAATCACGATGTTGTTACGTACAACGTTGGTTAAATTAACCACATTATTGATTGATTGATTGTGAGTTGGGCTGATGTCCGCAACTCCATGTCCAAAGTGCGTTTTTTGCGTACGAGTGTACGTTCAATTTACTACATCTTTTTAAGAAAGACCAATAGTGTTCTGACATTACGTACTGATTATCCTGCGGAGGGTAGATACCTGGTGATACATGGTTTTCCGAAGTATTTTATGCTGTATCTTTTTTTTTATGGTGGGAAAAAATCAAGCATTGACATCCCCTGCCCTTGGGCGGAGCGGGAGATAGTGTCAGACTCTTACTGACTAAAAGACCCACCCCACTCCTTCTAGCCTTCATACCGGGGCTCGAGCGCCCTTTCGGATAACCCTGGCCCCAGTAGGCTTCGACCCGGCTGGGTCCCTGCTGTTGCTGACAACTCCTTGAGGCGCGCGGGAACAGTGCGCGCCGTCGACGACTTGGGCTTGGTCCGGACAGTTACCGGACGGCCGGACAGTGAGCTACCCATTGCTCACTGTCCGCAAGCCCGCGCCTACGTTGGCCGGAAATCGGGATCAGAATCCCGGCGGCGGCGGCGGCGATAACGCCGTTGCCTGATGCGTTCGGCCTCCTCCTTTGCGAGCATTACTGCTTCGCAGAAGTCGGCGACCGCCTGCCACTCCTCCTCGCTCCGGACCATGGCCTCAACCAAGGCCCGGCGCGAGAGGTCTCCGCCGCCGACCGCCCCCACGAGGGCACGGCGATGCTCCGCCCAAGCACACACACCTCGACTGTGTGCTCCACCGTGTCCTCCGGGCGTTCCGCACAGTGGCGACACCCGGGCGTCACTTCCGCATGAATCGAGTGCAGGAAACTCCCGAACGAACCATGTCCGGTGAGTACCTGCGTCATGCGGAAGGTAAGGACGCCGTGAGGTCTTTCCAGCCACGCCTCAAAGAGGGGACTTACCGCCATGATTGTGGCGTGCCCGATCTTCGACCTAATCACTGGGCCGATTAAAATAAGCCATTTTTTTTATTAGCCTGTTCTACCCCAATCCGGGGCAAAGGCCATCTCTTACTCCTTACATCTTAGGCGAGTCTGCTCTTCTTCCTTACAGTTCTAGCGAAATCTGTCTAGTTCATTCATCTATCATTATTGCTCTAAAAAAAAAATTACACATACGAGCATGACCGTGATATTGAACTTACAGTCACAAAAGCAATAAAACGGTGATCGCCTTCAAACCAGTCAGTAATTTTAGTTTTAGCTTGAAGACTTTGATTGAGAGAGACGTTTCAAAGAAATCAGACAATTTTTTACCGCATCGATGTATTTTCTAGATTCCCAAGAATATTCAGTCACCACCTAGGATAGCAGTATCAGTTGCTAATGTGATGTGTGTGATGTTTGTAATATTTCATCTCGTTATTCTACTGCTAAGCAAAATGTTTCGCAAGCCGGATGTGCCCTCGTACGTACCCTGTGATCTGACTATACACATTGGAATCCGGTTAGATTTCATACAGTTATCTAAGACCATTAGTAGTTCAAAGCAGTAGACTAGTAGAGCATTTGTTGGTACTTCATATTAATGCCAATCTATATTATACTCGTAGAGGGCATGAGTCGATTCACAACAGTGCGGTAACTTGAAATGAAACACTTTATATTTTTAAATAAGAAACATTGATATTTATTTAAACTTTATATACGGTAGTAGTACATAGGCGACTTAATGCAACAAAGCATGCTCCAGATAAATGTTGAGTTGAGAAAGATTACGCTGTAGTAGGTATAAAAATAAATACATGGAATTAAAATATCATTATGTTTAGATATCTACTTATTAGTACAATACTACTTTGCTAGCGACTTTTTTCCAGAAAATGTTTTGATGAAAACTTTAACCACCTTTAAACCATTAATTTGAGGATAATTTTGAAAACCTATTGATAATAAAACTCAAAGTATAGCAAATAGAGACAAAACTATATTTGAGAGGACTTTGAATGTTGGGTCCAAATTCAATGCTTAAAGAAAATTTTTATCTCATCTTTTTTGATGTCAGAGGGAAGCAAATTCCAGAGTTTTATGGTAAAGATTGTGTAAAAATTAAAGTTAATTACATGTATACAATATATGATTAATATATACAAAATATGTTTAATATTAAGAAATGTCAAAAAAATACCGCCGTAATATTATCTGTCTTCTACCTGTAACGACAGACCCAACAATGCGGTAAGATGACCAGTCAATCAATGTTTTATTGACTGTTTTTTCATAGGTCAGTTCACAAAAGCTTTTTATATTAAACTCGTCCATCGTGACAATGGAAAGTGACCTTTACGGTCTCATTGTCATACTTCATTATTAAAATCAGGTGAACTGACTACTTACGCATAGAACTCTTCATTATGTTACCATGAACCACATTTAAGTATCGCTTCTAGTATTTCATAATATCCTTTATGCGTATTATTATTTATGTTTTCTTTATCTACAAATATTTTATTCGTTGAGCCGGATGATAATAAATCTGAATCTTGTACATCATCAAAGTCAAATAACTTCGCATTTGTAATAGATAGGTACTGGTATATTGATATCTTCCTTATTGCTTAATTTACATGCTTTAGTTTGTAGGTATATGTAACAAGCAACGCGGTTAACTTTCTATGATGTAAGTTAATACGGATTTCTTCTACTTATCGGGAGTAATCTATGTCACTGATGCATACAAATTTTTACCTTTTTCTAGTGTTTATCTTTATAGCATAGGATGATCAGCCTTATAATGTTTCCACGGCTGGAACTCGGCCTCCTCTCTAAGAAAGGAAATGGTCCCTAATCCACCACGTGGGTCCAGCGCGGGTTGGTAAATGTCACATATCTTCGATTTTATGTTTTAGAAGACTATTTTGAAAGCAATGATGATGAAATAAATTACAAAAAGTAGTACGTGCTTACAACTCATAAGTTGGGGCTGTTACCACTCCGCAACCACTTCAATAGCAAAAAGTTATGAACGTCCTTTAATTTGATAGATTAAGTAAAAAATTCATAAATCAGTTAGAAAGGATAAAGTTTTGGGGAAAACATACTCAAATTGCCTTTGAAGTTTTAAATATTTATTTAACGACTTAAATTAATAAACATCGTATACTGCTTTAAATAAACGCTGACTATTTAGTGGTGGTAATGATGTTCGTGTGTGAAATGACCTTTGTGTGACACCTCAGCGTTGAATCTGCAAAAGATTGAAAATATGCATAAATAAAAGCATTTGGAAAATTACAAAAAATGGGTTTTTCGTAAATATGAAAAACGTCTTACCGAATAGTATAAGCATAATCTTCCATTTAATAAATATTTAAAATGGCTCATAACAATTCAATGAGTTTGAAAAAACCTTTAGATTTAATTACTGCTACAGAAGTAACCAAACTAAATTAAAATCAGCTACACATTTAGCAGATTTGCATGTGTCAAAATAAATTTAAAAAAAAAAGAAAATATCCTAGCTAGTTACCCAGTTTTCTTGTCAGAAGTGTATTTCACTGTCCTGATGGAACCGTCAGCCTCATGCAGGCTGTACACGCCCTTCACAACGTCACCGTCGCGAGACTCGTGCTGGTACTTCTTGTCGCCGGTGTGAGGATCCTCCACTTTGTATTCGTACTCGTACTTAGGGTGGGCCTAAAAAAATCGTAATGTTAGGATTTTAGCTCATCATTTCTTGTTTTGACAGTCAGTCTTTTTAATTGCTTGTAACCTGTTACAGTTACATAAGATTTGATTTGATATAGCATTATCAGCTTTTTAATGTTCCCACAGCTGGGACTCAGGCCTCCTCTCTAGGAGGGGGAATGGGCCGTAATCTACCATGCGGGCCAAGTGTGATTTGGTTTATCTGTGATTTATTTGTGTTTAAATTATTAAAGTATAACTCAATGCAAGTAGGTAAAATAGAATTTCATGCAACTTTCATGAACTATTATTATCCACAATCGTTTTCTTCAAAAAGGGTTAGGGTTTCTTTCTTCAAAAAAAAAGAACTGGGTAAGTGCGAGTTGGGCTCGAACACAGAGGGTTCCGTACAAACTTATCTATGGAAACAGTTAAATTCCCGAATAGAGACACGAAGATTTTTCAGAATTTTTTTTTTTGTGTCTTAACTACAAATATCACTTTTCAGAATTTTCCGTATTGTGCTATAAGATCTTTCTTCATGCCAAATTTCAGAATTCCAGGTCAACGGGAAGTAGATACCCTACGAATTTTGATTTCCTTGAGAAGGACGAAATACATTTTTTTACGACATAAACAGCCGTATCTTTTTTTTCGTTAACTCAGAAGTTTGATTATTTCACAGCTACTATTTACGTAGGTAAGTTTGTACAAAACACTCAGTACACAAATGCGACTCGCACTTGCCTATTATTTTTTAAATCACATTCCTAACTAATATTATAAATGTGAAAGTGTGTATGTTACTTAACCACGCAAAAATGGCTGAACGGATTTGGATGAAATTTGGCATGCACATAGCCTTTGACATGGAAAAGAACATAGGTTACCTTTTATACCGATTCCTTAAGTACCTAATGCCACGCGGGTGAAGCCGCGAGCAAAAGCTAGTACGTAATAACTTTTTGAGGAACTAAGAAATATTGACGGTAACTTACATAGTAATCAACATGGTGCTCATGATGATGTTCTTTATGAGATTCCTTATGCTGTACTTCTTTATGCTGTACTTCCCTGTGTTCGACTTCTTTATGCTCCTGATGAGAAGCCTGTTGAACTACATGAACGGGAACCACGGGTACGTATTTGTATTGAACAACAGGGGTTTCGACAGCAACAACTTCATGTACTGGGGCGGGTTCTTTGGCTGGGACGAAGTAGTGCTTTGGGGCTACATGGTGAATTTGTTCATGACCGTGGTATTTGGGAGCGGCATATACTTCGTGGATTTGGACTGGAGCTTTGTGTTCTTCGATGTGGTGGTATTCGACTTTCTTTGGCGTCTCGTGATGTGTCTCATGCTGAACAACTGTTTTGAGAGAAACTGTATGGTGGTGATGGTCTTGGCAGTATGCCGCTGCCATAAGCACGAGGAGAGCTAAAATCTGCAATACATTGAAATTAAAGAATTATGAAATTGTGAAGAAGTTCGAAGTGCCTTATGGTAACTAAACTATACGTATGATTGATTGGTTATTGAGGCAAAATCACTTTTTAAACTATTTTCAAAATAAAGTATTTTATATGCATCCTTATAGACTGTGATAGACATTGTATGACAGAAAGTCAGTATATTAGATGACTGCAGCAACAAATAGACTAGACGTGCTTCAACTGTAGATAGCTTTGCCGTATAATTTTATTATCAGAATAATTTAATGATGTGTCATGATTAAAATGTAAATAAATACACCTGTGTAGACCTAGATCATGAGTTAGGTGATGATGAATCTAGTCAAGCTTTATGTTTGACTAATTAAAAGTACAGATGACGTTATGCATTTGAAGGATCAGTTTTTACTAAATGTAATATAATTTTAGTACCTTTGTATACGTCATTGTGCTGTTGTGCCCACAAAAGCTGTTGCAAATATGATACTGAATTCCAAGGGAGCTTAAGATTTTATACTCAAAAAATATTCGAAACAAAACCAGTTTCATACGATTTGAGAACTGCTGTATGCAGATATGTGCAAATTACGAAAACCACTGAAAAACTGGTTTGTGCGTGTAATTTGAGATTAAAATCATGATACTACACATGAATTAATACTTCAGTACCCAAAGTACCCAATCCGTCATTAAAAGGACAGTTCAAACGAGTTCTTGGACGCTTTTGTAAACATTGTTAACCTTCATCAAAGTATGTAATTACCAATAAAACTATATTGCGATACTTGACTGAGAATTTACGTTTTTGAGCTTTAGTCATAAGGAATTTTTAAAGTGTTTAAAATGACCCGGCACATTCTTATAATGATAAAGGTTTAGCAACATCACCGTTTGCATATAAAATGTTATAGTTACTAAAAAAGATAAATTGGTAATATTTCTGTACTCTACACGGGCAATTTTATTAAAACTCCTAGTTTCTTTAATTTAACCACCCACGTCACAGCTCTGATAAAATTAGTGCTTCCAATAAGAGAGAATAACGAATAAAAAAAATTCAACATTTTTAAACCACCCCTATGTTAATATAACAAAATAATAAATATTGTAATTAGTCAAGCCGTTTTTGAGGTTTAACGAGAGTAACAAACAGCAATTGTTTGTTTTTAATATTTAAGACTGTTTTAGCACCTACATAATTATATACATTGTCATATCCACAAAGTTATTTTTCTTTTGATTTAATTGTGATAAGTTGATTATAGTTGGGAATTACCCAGGCAGCTTTACAAAATAACAGCTTGAACCTATATGTTCTGCATCACACATTATGAAAGCTGTATCATTACTGTAAGAGGTGCGTCCACACACAAAAACGACGTCGTTCTTAGTAACATTTGCGTTCATTAATTCTTGATCAGTTTTTTCAATAAGAAAACTTCTGCAACTGATTATCACTTAGGCCTTTTTTGTTCAATTATATTTGTGTCAATAATGCACTGGTCTTGCGCAATTTACTTATAACAAACTGTGCAATGTCACACGGCAAGGTGTAAGTGGTCATTCCGTACAAATGCTTTTACGAAATTCATTGCTAATACCGTATACTGAAGTTCGTGAATAATTTGCACTGCTTGTTCATACCTTAGAGTGAAATCTATTTACCTTGAATACCTTTGTTATTGATATAAAAGTCGTTGGATTTGATCGATATGTATCAGTCCAGTTTTGGTCATAGTTTCATTAGGACAACAACTAATAGAACCTATTTACTTCAAAATGTTCACAAAGGTAAACATATTGTCCAAATCTAAGTGTTCCTAAGTGAAGTGTCTTATATTAATTTTGTATAAAAATGTTCAGTAATTTTTATCTGCTACAAATTTATTTGGTGGTTTCGGCATCTTTAATACTTCAACAAATCAGTTGATCCTATTGGCATGAGGTTTTTCCTTCTAAGAATCTTTTTACGCTTGTCTTTAGTAGGATATCAATTTAATTTTACATTTTGGAATTTGAAGTTCACTTCCATTAACTATTTGGTCCATTTCAGGTACTTTGTCTCGTAGCTACTGTCGCTTTTCTGGAGGCTGTATATGGCCACGGCATTGGTTTCTCCTCCCAGTTTATCCATCGCCACGATGGGCCAGCTGAAGTGGTCCATGTAGGACATGATGGCGGCCATGGGGGATACGGTCATGGGCATGATGGTGGTCACGGACATGCTGTCGATTATCATGTAAGTCAAAGACTATGAACCGTAAAGCATAGTTCTTTTTTCCATTGATCATTTCAGTCTCCTTTTTTCTCAATTTTTTTGGGGACAATGCATCTAGTCTGTTTATTTTTTTTGTTTTTCTTCATTTTTATTTAACTCCAAAAATTAAGTTCTACACCTGGATTAATATTTCTTATAGTATTCCCACTGATAGATTGAGTACCAACATCTGTTCAGACGATTACTGTCGAATTCTTTTCTAATTTATTTCTATATTCCAGGCCTACCCCAAATACGAGTTCGGGTACAAAGTTGAGGACCCTCACACCGGAGACATCAAGTCGCAGCACGAGCACCGCGACGGCGACCTCGTCAGCGGTTACTATGGTCTGCATGAGCCCGATGGTTCCTACAGGCATGTAAACTACCACGGTGACAAACACACAGGGTAAGTGGGAACTTGAGGATGGTAAATCTTTTAGCACCTCGAATATCTGTTCTAGGCGCTATAATAATTAGGGATTGAGAATTTAGAACCTAGTTCGTAGCTAGTCATTTGAAATGGCATTAGTCCAACATATCACAACTTGTTTTAAGTTGTCTTACATTAGGTTTATTTTTGTTTATTTGTAACATGGTGAACAGATTATACCAGTTCTAGCCAGGATATAAAATTTACAAAGAGTTCATATAAGAATTGCAGCATTTGTTGACTCTTAAATTTTTAACACAATACATCTATATTGCTTTTTAATGTGTCTAAATTATGATCTATTCTGAGTTATGCCACTTTTCACAAATTGCATTGATTTGAAGGAAATAATTTACAAATACTTTTGAATTCTCTATGAATAGGTTACTTAGAAAGATATTATGTGATGAATCAGTTAGTAAAGTCATGTTCTTTCTTTGCAGTTTCCATGCCGACGTGAAGCACAGCACCCATCACATTGTTCCCCATCACGGTCATTACTAAGCCGTTGCAGAACCAAAACTGTGATATTACTACTACCGTTGCTGTTACTGTATCAACTGTGATGTAATGTTTATTTGTTAATGAATTTTTAGTTTTTGATACATATTACAAGTTTGAATATTATAACTATTTGAATTTTTATTATTTTTCCTGTTTTACCAATTATGTTACTATGTTAGTAGTGAGAAGTTTTTAAGAGTAACAGATAGATAAGTGGGCTGCTGGATCGTTTGAAAGAATCAATAGGTTTCAATCAGTAAAAATCTGACTACTTTCTCAACGTCTCTCGCTTTTGCCTAGAGCCAAAGTTTATTTGATTTCCCAAACTCAAAAAAAGCTTTTTCAATACACCAAGTTGTAAACCCGCTTCTATTCCTACCACTTTTACGCACGCAATTTACTGTTTTGCGCACTAGTACGGAAAAGTGCGCGAGCTTGCCCCCGCCACAATATATTGTATTCATCGTACCTGTCTGGATGCCGTGCAGCCCCCACGAGTCGCCGGTTAACCCCCGTTTACTTATTACTTCGTATGTCTATTGAAAAACCTCATTTAATACACGTAGAAATTTGTAACTGCAGCACTTGGCTCCTTAACACCCTTGTCTGCAGCTCGGGCAAATTCTGCTTCGGTTGCAATGAAAAACTCTTTCCACTTGTATCAAAGTGTAATAGAGACAAGTGATAACGAAATTCATTATTGTACAGTATTAACCAGTGCTATAGAAATGTTATGGCAATTAAATGACACACTGTCTATTAAAGTCTGATTAATTTATCCTTTTAGCAATCTAATCGCAAAATTTACAAGCAATAGTATGTAAAACAACATAATAAAAGACCTGCAAACAGTTCTCGTAAAATTAAATCAATAAAAAATATGAAATGTATTTACCACACAATGTCACAAACATATTTATAATGAGAAAATCAAATAAGATCTATTACGTATTTGCATAAGAAATCAGGTCATTCTATTGTATGGAAATAAGTTCAAATAAGTTCAAAGTCATGTGGTTACAATGCGCCAATGACAACTTATGACCGAATTAATTTTGCGTGACCGTGATCAAACCGCAATTCATAGTCCAAAAATTCACTACACATTTCTCATGATCAAGAATGTCCTGGGCTAAATTACTAGGTTGGGTAAAACGACTATGGAATTTTTCAGCCTTTTTTTGTCATCAAATTTAATAATATTAGTACTAAAGTCAAAAAGGGTTTATAGGAATATGCTCTGCGTGATCAAACCAGGAATGAAAATATTCTCAAGAGAACTAAAGTTACGTAAAAAACTAACAATTCTACAATTTTTTACAATCAGAAACTTTCGTGTGTAATATTAATAACTAACTACTGACTGCGGCTTCGCCTGCGTGAAGGTAAAAAATTATCTCAACAAAACATACTAACGAGATAAAAAGTTTCTTATGTTCTGCTATTCTGATTAAGTGCTAAGTTAAATCAAAATCTGTTCAGCAATTCGAACGTGAAGAACTAACAAAAACACAAGTATACACATTAAAAAATCTACGCCTTTATTATAAATATAATAATGCGATAATATAACTGCCAACTATTTAAAACCTAAAGACGTACAGCTACATATACATGTAGAAAACAAAATATACCTTTTTATCTCTTGTTGCCTAGCTTTATCTCATTTCATGGGGTCGGCTCTCCTCGACATTGTTCGTTAGACATTTCTGTTCCGAGTCTTTCGCATGGGCAGTTTTTTCGGCCATTGCTGATTATAGACATCTAAATTAGAAAGAGTCTACTATACTTTTTTGGACCAGTATCCAAGTGCCTTAGTATCCTTGCCTAGACACATGTTTTAAATCCAAATACACACTGTACAAAATATTATACGTGTAGCTATATGATACATACAGGAATACCAAGGTTGTTACTTAGAAGAAATTAGAAAAGAAATAAAAAGAAGCCAAACTGGCAGTGTGGCAAATTGGCAGTGGGCAGGGTACATTGCTCGTAGAACAAATGGTTGATAAGGCTGAAAGATTCTGGAGTGACGCCCGAGTACTGGAAAACACAGCGTTAGAAAGCCTCTCGGTGGACCGAGGACCTGGTGAGAGACACGGGAATCCGATGGACGCCATAGGAGGAGGGAGGGCGGAGGCTTGTCATCATCATTACTTCGACAATGTCCCAACAGTGGACGTATTTCAGTCGAAGTAATGATGATGATGATGATAGTCTAATAGAAAATAATTTAGACACATACTACGTGAGACTATATATAAGGAAAATGAAAAGGAAAATAATAAGGAAAATGTGAACGTAATTCTTTGTAATTCTCAAAAGGTGACGCATTGTTATTATGTAGGCACAAAATAAAAATAGTTGAACTTACGAATACTTAAGAATTGTCTATTTTGTTACTGTTGTTAAATCATAGGTCACGGATAAAGTAATCTAATGAACCGTTACTTGTGGCGAATTAGGAACTTTCAAGGTGACCTGAAAACATTGACACTTGTTTGAGAACTGATTGCCTCTTTGTACTAGTGACTATGTGAAGGGATTTTAATACTCTGGTAAAGCTGTTTTACTGAATAAAATTACTAGCAATTTATTTATTTCTTTAACAATTCATGTACACACTTAACTTATATAAGAAAAGAAGACAGAAACAGAAAAATAGGTACATAGGTGATGCTTATTTCTAACGAAATCTCTTCCAGCATACCCGCGAAAGGAGAATTGGAAAAAAAGACAAGTAGACACCGTGTGTAAAAGTGAAAGGAAAAAGAAACAAACAAGATAATTATTATAAGAATATACCTACCATATAAATATATATGTACTATCATAAATATAAACATACATATAGTAGAATAAATATCGCAAAAAATACATACTGACCATATTATGTATATCATATAATTATAAATACATACTAATAAGCAACTATGACGAAATAGAAAGATAGTGTTCTTTCACCCTTTTTTTGAAAACTGCAAGAGTTTGGCAGCCCCTAATGTCAGGCGGTAGTGAGTTCCACAAACGTACAGCATGGGAAGTGAAGGAGTAGGAATAGAAATCGGTGGAATGGGGAGGGGATTGAAGGAGATATTTACGATGTGACTTGCAGGGAGCATCAGAAGGACGAGAGAAGGAAAAGCGTTCCCGCAGGTAAGAGGGAGTTTTAGGGTTGAAAAGGATGTTAAATAGCAGACATAATATCCGAGTGTTCCTGCGAAGTCGAATAGGGAGCCACTTGAGTACCTTGCGAAAGTCAGAGACATGATCATACTCTTTAAGGTTGAAAACAAAACGAATACAAATATTTTGCAAACGCTCAAGTTTATTTAAAAGCTCCTCGGTGGCATCCAAATAACAGGCATCAGCGTAATCTATGATAGGCTGAATAAGTGTTTGGGCAAGGGAAATTTTGGTCTTCAAGGGCAAAAAGGTCTGAAGGCATTTCAACGAGTGAAACGTGTAGTGCACTTTGCGACTGACTTCAGCGACACGGGCAGTCCAGGATAAATTTGAGTCCATGGTCACCCCAAGGTTTTTAGCCGTCTTTGCGTAGTCAATCTGAACTCCACTCAACCAGAGTAGCGACGCAAGATCCAACTTGTTCCGCATATACCTGCCACCGATAACCAAAGCCTGGGATTTCTTGGGGTTAATTTGCAACCCAAATCACCGCGACCAATCCCCAATCAGCTCCAGGTCATTGTTAACGGCGGACACTGCGACTTCTGCATCTTCCACACGGAAGTGATGGTACAGATGCAGGTCGTCAGCATAGAGATGGAAGTTAGAGGAAATGACTCTAGTGACAGAGTTAATAAAAATAGAAAAGAGGAGAAGAGAGAGTACGCCACCCTGAGGCACACCCGCAGTAAGATAACACCAATCCGATGAAGACTCATCAAGGCGTACACGCTGCGAGCGGCCATTAAGATAGGAGTGAAGCCAACTAATTGTGGAGGAGGAAAAATTTAAAGATTTAAGGATCCCAAGAAGGATATCGAAATCAACAGAATTGAAGGCACTGCTAAAATCCAGAAGAACAAGTAATGTAAGAGACTTGTGGTCCATGGCCCAGCGGATGTCATCAGTAACCTTCAAAAGGGCTGTGACAGTGCTGTGAGCAAGCCGAAAACCGGATTGGAAAGGGCTGAGAAGATCATTACTAGAAAGAAAGAGAGAGAGTTGCTGATGGACAATATACTCAAGAACTTTTGAAAGATAAGGAAGGATGGAAATTGGTCTGAAGTCAGTCAGTGAGACCGGGTTAGGGATTTTGGGTAAAGGGATTATATGGGCTTGTTTCCGCGCAAGAAAATAAGGAGAAGTTAAAAATGTGGGTTAAGACGGGAAGTATTGCTGGGAGGATAGGGAAAATCATTCTTGAACATATGTTATCATTGCCAACTGCTGAAGAGGAGATAGCCTGAATGGATTTTTTGACATCGGTTTCACTCACAAATCTAAATTCAAAAGATGAACACTGCGGCAAAGGCAAACAAGACAACTTATTCAGCATATCTGATTTGACGTGTGGATCTATAGTTACAGGGGGAAGTGAGAAATGCTTGTTTAGAGCACACACGTCAGTATCATTGCTGGAAACAGCAGGGGACTTACCAATGCCGACAGTTTTCAAAAATTTCCAGACTTCGGAAGAGTTCCGGTTGTCAAGAGAATTATGGAAGTAGCGTCTCTTTGCACCTCTACACATACGACTGCAGCGATTACGCAGCTCTTTAAACAAGCTCTGGTTGTGCTCGGAAGGACAGCGCTTGAGCCTCCTTTTGGCTCGATCTCTTGCCATCGCATCCTTAATGGCGGGAGTGAGCCAGGGTGCCGGGGCATATCGAACTCTAACTCGACGAATCGGGGCGTGTCGATCGTAAAGTCTAAGTAATTTACAGTTGAAAGTATTAACCATATCGTCAATAGAAGAACTATGGAAAACATCAGTCCAGTCTACGCCAACAGCATCTCGAAGCAATGCCTCCAGATCCATGCCCTTGTAGTTCCGTAGGAAAATATGTTGTGGCTTGCGTTTAGAAGGACGAATCTTATATGACATAAAAATTAAATCGCGGTAAGAAAAACAAGCGGTGAGCTGGCCGTGGACAGATACGTTATTGGTTTTAGAAACAATCATAAGATATAAGATCCAAAAGAGAAGGGGAGCAATTAGGAAAATGATGAGTAGCAGAGAGAGGCAGAATACTGAGGTTAAAAGAAGATATGACAGATTGAAGTTTCTGAGAACGAGATTCAATTGTCAATTTCTTGCTAACAGTCAGCTGGACCAGTGACAGGACAGAAAGGATGACAAAACGTGTTGTACCGAACTCAAATGAAACGGGACAAGGGCAGTCAGCTGGAAGTTTGGACTTTCTTATGGCTAGTAAAAATCTTGGTTATTTTAACAAAATCAGTTTCGACTATAAGAATCCGAGTTTAAAAGCTCAGCCAGTTCCTTCGTAAAATACTTGTCGTTTTCATTTCATTCAAAAATCATGTCAATGCACTGAGAAAGTAAGCAGTAGGTACTAAAATAAGCTCTTACACAAGGTCAGCTCAGATTACCAAAAATGTGTTTTACGATAAACTGGTTGGGCGGTTAAACAGATTGCGAAAAAATGCTCCAATGTCCCTTTAATGTGTTTTTGTATAAAAAGAAAAAATATGCCTTATGGGATTATCAGTCACAGTTCAGTACTCCAGGAGCTAAGAACAAAATCCTTCAATATGATCAAAGTAAGGACCACTCAGCTATAAAACATATCCATAGCATAGCATAGCATAGTCGGCCTTATAATATTCCCACTGTTGGGACTCAGGCCTCCTCCCGAGGAGAGAGAATGAGCCGCAATACACCACGCGGTCCAGTGTGGGTTGGTAGATGTCACATGTCTTCGAATTTTTTGGTTCTATGACATGCCGATTTCCTCACGATGTTTTCCTACACCGTTTTGAGAGCATTGGTGATGAAATAAATTACACAAAGTAATGCACCTGGCTGGGTTTGAACCCGCAATCTACAACTCGTAAGTCGGGGCCGTTATCAATCGGCCACCACTGCTCATCCACATAATTAATATTGAAAAAAAAAAAATTAAAAAAAAAAACCAAAAAATCTGTATCTAATAAATAAACTATTTTGAATTTACAGATTCTTTTAGTCACTGCTGTAGTAGCACTGGCCGCTGCTCGACCGCAGGAGGGCTACGGTCACGGTCACGGTCACGCTATCTCGTCACAGAGCATCGTACTACACCAAACTCACGAGACCAAACACGAGCCCGCACACCACGAGGAGCACCACGAGGAGCATCATGAAGACAAACATGAAGAGCAGCACAATGAGCACGAGCAGCACCATCACGAGGAGCACCACGGTCACGCCTCCTCATCACAGAGCATCAAGCAGCACCACGGACACGCCACCGAGAAACACGTCGAGTACTATGTATGATGACGTTCGAATTAAAAATTTTCATGTCATTTGATTTATACCAGCCGTAGCGTAACTAACTAACTCTGAAATATTTTGATAAGGCTCATCCCAAGTACGAGTTCGCCTACAAGGTAGTGGACCCCCACACCGGTGACAAAAAGTCTCAGCACGAAGCTCGTGATGGTCACGTCGTGAAGGGTGTGTACAGCCTGCATCAGCCTGATGGCACCATCAGGATAGTCGAGTACCACGCTGATAAGAAGACTGGGTAAGAAAGAAATAATAATGATAATATTCGAGAAAAACAAAATAATTTATTTTTAGGTACCAAGGTACTAATTACTATTATTCTTCCGTGTTCACAGATTCAACGCCAATGTAAAGTATGAAGGTCATGCCATACATATTATTCCCGAACATCATGGCCATCACTAAACCTAAATATACTAACCTAACGGACTAATTGTTGAACTTTATACTTTAAGATTGTTGATTCTATAGAGCCTCAAAGCATGTGATACGTTGTAAATATTTAAATAAATACGTTTATACCACCTAATTAAATTTTTTATTGTACTAGCTCTCCAGGACATGGCTAATCTATCAGTAAAATGGCATCTAAACCCGCTCAGCCGTTTAAGCGTAAACGAGTAACAAACGTACACATACATACACATACTAATACACTTTTACTTTTACAATATAATATTGTAACAATGAAATTATTTATAAATACATAGCAATACATAGCATTTGTCATAAGAAGAGTGATGGGGCATGAATTTGATTTAATAGGTGTAAAATATAATTTTCATAAATAGTTGTATATGTCCATAAAAAAAGGGATTAGTTTAATCATACCACCTAAATATTATAAGGTTTTTGTATTTATTATTTACAAGAGACCAACTAGTACTTCTTCCGGATTTGCAAATAAATACGATGTTTTGATACGGAAATAATTAGACATTGGATTTACTTTAGGTTGTCAAAGAATAAATTACGTGATTAAGCTACAAATAAGATGCTATTTATTGGTGTAAATACCTGTTATAATGATTACTGCCACGAAACGGATAAAACAGATTACTGTCAATATTGAAAACCAACAAGTAGAACATAATAATACCATGATTTTTTTAAAGAACATATTAGGTCCTGAAATTAGCGTTTTGTCATACTGACCACTTTGATCTGAAATATCTCCTCTTTAGTTAAGAATTCCGAATTCAAATTTATAAATTCATTTACATTTGAGTTTTGAAAACAGTCATTAATTTGCTTTACCTCATTATTTTTAGGGTTCCATACCTCAAAAGGAAAAAACGGAACCCTTATAGGATCACTTTGTTGTCCATCCATCTGTCTATCTGTCAAGACCCTTTACCTCAAGAACGCGTAAAGGGAATGAGTTGAAATGAAAACCATATACTCAGGTCTAGGTGAAAAAATCAAACGAATAAAAAAGATAAAAAATTATGATACTCTCAAAGATCGAAATTAATACGGTATTTCCCGTTGACCCAGAATCCTGAAATTTGGCACAAAGCAAGGTCTTAATAGCACAAGTATAAGAAAAAATCTGAAAACAGTGAAGTTGTTACTCAACACAAAAAAAAAAAATTTTTTTTGCAATTTGGGAAAATCTTGGGAGACTCTATTCGGGAATTGTAGGTTGCACGGAACCCTCACTGCGCGAATCCGACTCGCACTTGCCCAGTTTTTTTTCTTTGGCGTCGCTTATTACCGCACATTGAAAAACATGAAATAGCGGTATATTTACGAGTACGAGTTCTACCGTGGCACCAGTGCTGCAGAAACAGCTCGAAGGATTAATGATGTGTAAAGAAAGCACGGTACGTTTTTGGTTTCAACATTTTCGTTCTGGAAATTTCGACTTTCAGAACCAACCCCGTGGACGGCCAGAGACCAAAGTGGAAAATGAAGAATTAAAGGCTATTGTGGAGAGTCAGAGATAGCTGCAGGCTTTGGGGTAAGTGATAAAACTGTATTAATCCACTTGAAGCAAATCGGAAAAGTAAAAAAACTTGAACGATGGGTATCTCATGAATTCAGTGAATCGAACTTGCAAACACGCGTCGACTGCTGTGTTACTTTGCTCAACCGACGCAATAATGAAGGGATTTTAAATCAAATCATTATTTGTGATAAAAACTGGATACTGTACGATAATCTGAAGCGCTCGTCGCAATGGCTGAACCCTGGAAACCCAGCCAAATCTTGCTCTAAACGAAAATTGACTTAGAAAAAGTTACTTGGGAGTGTTTGGTGTACTAGCGCCGGTGTCGTTCACTATAGCTTTTTAAAATAACCTGGCCAAACAATTACGGCAGATATCTATTCTCAGCAACTGCAAACCATAAAGGAAGAACTAGCTGCTAAATGACCGAGATTGGTCAATCGCTCTAGGCTCTGCTGCTTCACGAAAACGCAAGATCACACATTGCACAACAAACAACCACTAAGTTAGATGAGCTACAATTGGAATGTCTGCGACATCCACCGTACTTCCCGGGCCTTGCTCCAACAGATTACCATTATTTCCGGAATTTGGATAACTTCTTACAAGGACAAATATTCAACTCTGATGCGGCAGTCCAAACCGCCTACAAAGAGTTTATTGATTCTGGCCCCTATGGTTTTTTTAGTAAAGGGATATGAGATGGCAAAAGTGCATAGATAACAACGGATGCACCGTTTGATTAATAAAATATATATATAAAAAAAAATGACTTTATATTCCTCCCGTACAAAACACCAATTTCATATGTAAGGACCTAATATTAGCGACGTATCAACAATATTATAGCTAGCCCGTATTGTTCCACTGCTATGCAAAGGGCTCCCTCAATTATTTCTAACTAACATGGTTCCTCGCTTTCTCAGTACGTCTAACGTATTGTATCTACAATATTTTTATAATCTGCTTGCTTGCGTAATTCTATGTAAATACATAGCGATTAAATCTATGTAAATACATAGGTTAAAGACATTGTACTCTATAATCGCACGACAGGGTCGCCGCAGAGCACGAAGGAAATAGAGGGACGACTCATAAATAATGGACATCCTTAGGATTAAGATTCAGCAAACACGAAATAAATGGACTTTGCCTAGTAGTATAACAGAATACGGTAGATAATAATAAACAAAATAAAACTTTAGCTATTTTAATGAGGCTCGTAGAACTTCATTAGCAAAGTGAAGAAAATAAATTCAGAAGTCGTCATACTTTTCATTACAATTTGAAATGGTTTACAATGAGTATCCAAGTAATAATCCCTAATGAAATACTATTGAATTCGGTCACCCTACTTGAGTGCAGTGGCCTAATTCGTATTGTAATAGATATCCTAAACAGATTCTAAAGTCTAGTTTGCAACGTTTCAGTACCAATTTCACAGATGCATCCTGGGCATTGTTTATCGGTATGATAGCCCTTTCTTCTGCAAAGCAGCGAGTAGTAGTAATGCGAGCGAGTGATGCGAGCAAAGAAGTTGGTCGAAAGCATGAGGGAGATGACATTTTTACTTCCTAGCCGCCACGGGAGATACCCAAGGCATCGGGAGTCGTAGGCCATTCCCAGCCACCGTTGGCGTGTTTACTGTTAGCGAGCAATAGGTAGCTTGTTTAATAATAACTAAGCTCGAGTTGACAGGGTGTACTGTTCCATGCACTCTTCGATGAACTGTCAGCAAAATTGACGAAACCTGCTAGGGCCTCTGCCTACCAGGATAGCAGGATTGTTGGGAATAGTTATCGCAGTCCTGGAACGCAAAGAACAACTGAAAGAACACGGTTGGTTTTAGTAAATTAAAGTCTGATAATCTCGCATTCTACTCAAAATGGAGACTATATTGATGATGATATGACTAGGACAATTGAAAGTTGAAACACACTCGATTTTCAAGATCAAGACCAATTAGAATACATGTTGTAGGATAGTCCACAAAATAATGATGGTCTAATAGACAAGCTTACACAGACGACCCAGGCAGATTGGTTGTGATGTATCTTTTGTAAAGCTATACTATACTATCCAGGAAAGGACTGCTGTAGGCCACAATATGTGAGATATTATTTAAAGTTATAGAGATATTTATGAGTTATTTGAAAAATCTATGTAAGCAAGACTATAGGCACATACAACATAAAGTCTTTGGTCCTAAGGCTTTCGTGCACAAGACGATATAGGTTATAAAATTCCATATAAGATGATTAATGAAGGCAAAACCACTAGCATAAGTTATTACAATAAAAACATAAATTAGTTGGTATAAACGTATTTATTTAAATATTTACAACGTATCACATTCTTTGAGGCTCTATAGAATCAACAATCTTAAAGTACAAAGTTTAACAATTGGTCCGTTAGTTCAGTATAGTTAGTTAGCTTTAGTGATGATCATGATGTTCGGGAACAATATGAACAGCGTGACCTTCATACTTTACGTTGGCGTTGAATCTGTGAACATGGAAAAATAATGGTTATTAGTAGTACCTTGGTACCTAAAAATAAAATGTTTTGATTTTCTCGAATAGTCTTGTGATTTATTTCTTACCCAGTCTTCTTATCAGCGTGGTACTCGACTATCCTGATGGTACCATCGGGCTGGTGCAGGCTGTACACGCCCTTCACGACGTGACCATCACGAGCTTCGTGCTGAGACTTCTTGTCACCAGTGTGAGGGTCCACAACCTTATACGCGAACTCGTATTTGGGATGAGCCTGTTCAAAATGTTTTAGAATTAGTTAAGATAATTATATTATATCAGTCAAATGATATACAATGTATACTTCTAATTAGAACGTTATCGTACATAGTACTCGACGTGTTTCTCGGTGGCGTGTCCGTGGTGCTGCTTGATGCTCTGTGATGAAGAGGCGTGACCGTGGTGTTCCTCGTGATGGTGCTGCTCGTGTTGATTGTGCTGTTCTTCATGTTTCTCTTCATGTTGCTCCTCTTGGTGCTCCTCGTGATGTACGGGCTCGTGAGTTTGGTGCAGTACGATGCTCTGTGAGGAGATAGCGTGACCGTGACCATGGTGGTAGTCGTGACCATGGCCTTCTTGCGGCCGCGCAGCAGCCATCGCGATCACAACAGCGATAAGGATGATCTGTACATAGGAGAAATTATTTTATTTATGAAACATTAGTAAACGGTTTTGTAAATTGCATGAGCACTTTAAGTTTTTTTTTTACTTGAATAAATATTGTTAGTTTCGAAACAAAAAAAGTCTATAAAGTTATTCAAATACAACATGAAGTTGAAAGTGCTTACTTTATACATTTTGAATTATATTCTTTACTCCAGGAGTACTAGATTGTGACTGATAATACCCCGGTACATATTTTTCGTTTTATAGAAATTTTTAAAGGGACATTGATACAAATTTACGCAAGCTCAACCAGTTCACTGAAAATTACCTACCTACAGTTGACCTTGAGTACTTACTCACATGTTTTATTACTCAAAATTACTTTCTTAGTGAATTTACATAATTCAATAAAATTCAGCCTCGGTAAGTAATTTTTACGCAACTTTAGTACATACATATACTCACTTATATTGCATAGCATAATCAGCCTCATAATGTTCCCACTGCTGGGACTCAGGCCTTCTCTCTAGGAGAGGGTATGGGCCGTAAGCAATCACGCGGGCCCAGTGCGAATTGGTGGAGCTTCGATTTTTTGGTTCTAGGACACACATGCCAGTTCCCTCACAATGTTTTCCTTCACCGTTTTGAGAGCAGTAGCGATGAGATAAATTACACAAAGTATTTTGTCTGGCTGGTCACCACTGATTACACTTCATTATGTTCAAATAATACATTTATCTCTTTAATGTTACGATTAATTCTAGAAAACGATCTGATTATAATAATAATAATATTCCACAACTATCACACAACGCCGTCTAGCCCCAAGCTAAGCAGAGCTTTTGTTATGACTACTAGACAACTAATAAACATACTTATATATTTCTAAATACAAACATATTACAACCAGACACAGAACAAACAATCCTGCTCATCACACAAATATTTGTCTTGGGTGGGAATCGAACCCAAGACCTCCGGCATAGCAGTCAGGGCCACTAACCACTAGATCAACAGGCCAATCGAGGATTAATAACTAACATAAAGCTAGTACATGCAAACACGATTCTGCATACCACGAGGAGCACCATGGGGGGAGTATGAACAGCACCATAGGGAACACCGAGTACCGTCAGAATAGATGACTATCACGCTGACATGAATACTGGTTAAGGAAAATATCATCATTTCAGCCAATAGACGTCCACTGTTAGACATAGACCTCCCCAAGTGCCGCCACAATGAACGATCCTTTGCGTCCCGCATCCATCGGATTCCCGCAACCTTCACTAAGTTATCGGTCCACCTTGTAGGAGGCCTTCCAACGCTGTGTTGCCCAACGGCCATCTGTTCTGCGAGCAATGTGCCCTGCCCATTGCCACTTAAGTTTGGCGATTCTTCGTGCTATGTTGGCAATCTTGGTTCTCCTGTGGATATCTGCATTTCTGACTCGAAAATATCATGATGATAAGATGTAGTGCTTAATTTTTTATCTGTTTATAACTTGAAAGTCAATGTAAACTTCGTACACATTGTTCCTGGATATTATTATTGATTCGAACCTGATTGTTGAAAAAGTTTTCTGATGATTTATGAGTCTCAATTAATGTATCAAAATGTAAATAATAAAAATTAATACGTTTATACTACTTAAACGAATACTTACTACTCGTAGCTTTATCGTGGCACTATTAGGTAATAAAACTATGATTTTTGTTACAAGTATATTTAGAGATATGTGGAACAAGTTTTAAATCTCTATTCTTCTTCTTAGCGTATCGATGGCAAAATTAGTTACATTCTCTATTGAAAAGAGATGATCCTCCAACCAGACGGGTATAGTGCTTGGTCTGGGCAATTGCCCGAATTATTTATTTATAACTTTATTGCACACCTTATCTTATTATAGGATAAATATTTACAAAAGAATAAGTGTACAATAGGCGGTCTTATTGCACAAGGCAATTCCTACCAGACAACCTTTAGATGGACTGGACGAAAGGAAAAGATTTGGGGCTGTCAGTGTACAACATAAATAATGTGAATTAATATATATATATATATGACGGCGCCAGGAGTGGCTGAGCGATATTGCCGTCATCATTATGATTCAGTAGTACTGGGTTCATTTTGATGGGATATTAAAAACTATGCACTTGAGTTTTATAATTACTTATAATGTCAGTTTCACAGTTCACAATTAGTTATAATATCACTTTTATAATTCACAATAGTGTTGTAAGTACCTATACTAAATAATCACGAATACACGGGTTAACCGACAGTTTCATGTTAGAGGTGTGTGACCCATGAAACCGTGCAAGCTAAACTGCCCTGGCATCGCGGGTCGCAGCCCCTATAACATGACTCTGGCCTCGTGACGTATAAAAAATGACGCCACTGCGTTACACCCTTTGGTAGGTACCATAATAATAACAAAAAAAAAACTCTGTAGTTCAATATCGTTCTCTACGACATATATATTACAATAGAAAATACATAATACATAAATAAATTACCAAATAATAAACTAGTAAATATTAAAATATACAATAGAAAAAGGGGAAGAAAAATAAATATAAAATTGTATATGTACTAATCTAGAAAAACGCGCGCCTCAAACAGATGTCAGCCAATCGTAGGAGCCCATTAGGGTCGAAGCTTACTGGGGCCATGGGTTAAGCAAAATGAACCCCGAGGCTGTGGAACGCAAGGAAAAGAAGGAACAAACAAGTGAGTTTTAGTCAGTAAAAGTCTGATGATTTTTCACCTAAAAGGGACACCTTTTAGGTAAGAAGTTTCCCCGTTCTAGTTTTAGAAAAAAACAATAATGAAAATCATTTTTATTTAGCTGAGTTACTATTAATAATAAGTTTCAAGTATATGGATCCAAGGGATAAAATTTTGGATACAAATTAATTTTCCCCTTTTTTACCCCCTTAAAGATTGAATTTCTAAAAACCCTCTCTTAGTTACGTACATTACAAAAGGAAGCCTTGTGCAAAATTCTATGTCCCCTAGATCCAGTAGTTTTGGTCGTGCGTTAATATGTGAGTCAGTTAGTAAATATTAAGTATTAGTTACTATTATACCTTTTATAAACACATATTTAGATTTATCAACATTAAAAAAAAATACTAACATACCCCTAACATTTTAGCTATCTGCCGATTAGCTAATGTAAGTAAAACTTTTTTCGAGTTTTTGTAATAATATTAAAGTAAGAATTATTTTTGTTATTTTATTTTAGGAAAAGTAGAAATAAAAGAGAGTCTCGCAGATTCGCATATTTAAGCCTTGTGAAACTTCATTAACAATGTAGTAAATGAAAATCCTGAATAGTCTTATACAGTTCGTAAGGTTACAGTATTTCATAGTCTTTTACAGAATAAAAATTTAAGGACCTTCTTTATCAGTGTGATATATTTTCTTAGCTGTAGCTGTATCACTCGATAACTGAAACACTCTCGTTTTTGAGGATCGAGATCACTAAAAATAAACGTTGCTAAAATATTGTCCACAAATGATAGACCACCAGATAAACATACACTGGTAGTCGAGGAAGACAGATTGTAGTGCATCTCGTATAAAAGATACACTATTCAGCAGGAGACTGAGTTGACTGAACTGCGATAGGCCACAATGTGTGGGACATTATTCAATTTATGTTTGAGAAGCCATAGGTGGCCACTTTTATCCCAAAATTATTTGAACTAGATTGACAGAGAGAAGGCATAATATACTGGAGAATCCAGATTTGGCACCATTGGGGTCGCTTATGTCATTGGTTTAAGGCTTTTTTACTCAAGATGATGTAGGTTACAGAATTTTAGGCACAGTAAAATTCTTGTTCTTGCATTGATATTAATAATGTGAACTTTTATTATTCAGTTAGGTACACCTCAAAGTCTGAATTATTTTAAATGAAGGTAGGCAAAAAATCAAAAGTTATCAAGAGGTAGTTATTTTTATCCGAAAAACTATATGGACTAAACTATAGGCACACACAACATAAGGGTCGGTGACGTAAGGCTTTTTTGTACAAGACGATGTAAATTCTCGAACTCCGTATGAAGTAATTAATTAAAGCAAAGCCACTAGCAAAAACTAAATAAAGAGTAAATTTAAACATAAATTAGGTGGTATAAACGTATTTATTTAAATATTTACAACATTTCACACGTTTTGATGCTTTATACAATCAACAATCTTAAAGTACAAGGTTCAATAAATTAGTTCGTTAGGTCAGTACAGTTAGGTTTAGTGATGATCATGATGTTCGGGAACAATATGTATGACGTGACCCTTGATATTCACATTGGCGTTGAATCTGTAAACAAGAAAAGAATAAGAGTGATTAAATGAAATATATAAATTTAATTTTTCTCCGTTTTTCTTGTACGGCATTAATTGTGATTTTTTTCTTACCCAGTCTTTTTATCAGCGTGGTACTCGACGATTCTGATGGTGCCATCAGGCTGGTGTAGGCTGTACACGCCCTTCACGACGTCACCGTCGCGCGCTTCATGTTGAGATTTCTTGTCACCGGTATGAGGGTCCTCTACCTTGTACGCAAACTCGTACTTGGGATGAGCCTGTTTAAAATAATTCAGAGTTAGTTACGATACTGCTGGTATAAATCAAATGATATGAATATTTTTAATTTGAACGTCATCATACATAGTACTCGACGTGTTTCTCGGTGGCGTGTCCATGGTGCTGCTTGATGCTCTGTGATGAGGAGGCGTGACCGTGGTGTTCCTCGTGATGGTGCTGTTCGTGTTCGTTGTGATGCTCTTCATGTTTCTCTTCATGATGCTCCTCGTGGTGTGCGGGCTCGTGTTTATTCTCATGTGTTTGGTGCAGTACGATGCTCTGTGACGAGATAGCGTGACCGTGACCGTGGTGGTAGTCGTGACCATGGCCTTCTTGCGGCCGCGCAGCGGCTATCGCAATCACAGCAGCGATAAGGATGATCTGTGCATACGCAAAAATATTCGATTTGTGAAATATTATTAATATTTAAAAATATATATATTGAAACATTTATGTTTGTCCCAATACGACAAAAGAGTCTCTTAAATTAATCAAATACAACATGAAGTTAAAAGTACTTACCTTATACATATTGAATTGTATTCTTTACTGCAGGAGTACTAGACAGTGACTGATATTACCACAGTACATATTTTTTGTTTTTATACAAATTAAAGGAATACTGATACATTTTTACGCAAGCCGTAAACTGGTTATGACTGAATATACCAGTTTTGGGCCAGTACCTACAGCTGACCTTGAGGACTCCCATATTTTATTAATAAAATTACTTTCTGAATGAATTCTTGTTTATTCAATCAAAGTGCAGCCATAGCAAATTACTTTCACGTAATTTTAGTATATACATCATTATATTCAAATAATGTATTCAACTCTTAAATGTTACAGTTAATTTTAGAAAATGATCTAATTATTTTTGACTAACATAAAGCTACATGAACCCACATTGGTACCCCCCTCGTGGTCGAGAGGCACCATGAAGAGGAGTATGAACAGCACCACAAAGAACACGAGAATCATCACAGAACATGAAGCAGCACCACGGTTACGCATGAAAAACAAGTCCCTATAGTCAGTCTAAAAAGTGAAACGACTTGGGTAATTTATTAGGGTAAAATGAAATCTGATGTAGTCAACATTGTTTCAATAATCAAGGTTGATTAAGAGATCTTGATTATTGTTTACTAATAGAAGAACCTTATAATAAGTATCGAATATAAGTATTATTTAAATAATTTCATTTTATTATGGGTCTTGTTAACAATACAAATGCAAAAGATCATCGTTTAGAATATACCTATTTCAGTATCTTTAATGATATTCTTATTACATAATAGGATACATTTGCAAAGATATAATAGTGCCATAAGCAAGTATAATAAAGTAATAACATACTGTTTGTTTTCCGATTGTAATAAAATAAAAATAAATAAAGATCTGGAATCGTTAGAGAAATCTGATTCTAAATACTCTACTCCGTTTCTTGATTCACCATGACTAGCCATATTACGATCAACATCTGTTGTAGAACTATCATTCCACCAAAAACATTCCTGTTAAAAAAGGGGCTAAGTTCCTATCGGCTAGTTGTTCGCCTAAAAAAGGGTTAAAATCCAATCCAATGCCAAGTTTAGATGCACTTTAAAATCGATCATAATCATCTGCATGAACAGCCTGATCATCATTAAATTTGAACTTGGCAGGTTTTCGTGCTGTATGTAATACTTGATAAATTGTATAATTAAATTGATTATTTATATAATTAAATTAACCTGGTAAAAGTGGGTCGAAACGGTTCGTGTAAATAGTGCACGGCATGTGCGCGGCCTGTTGCTGGAACTTGGCCTGCGCACTACCGTACGCTTAGGTTATCTCAAGAAACAAGTGAATGACAACTAAAATCCGCGTTACCAACAACAGATTTTTTATTTCCTTAAAAAAATCCCAAGTTGTCTTTTTTTTTATGGTGGGAAAAAATCATCCAATGACAACCCCCGCTCTTGGGCGGAGCGGGAGATAGTGTCAGACTGTTACTGACTAAAAGACCCACCCCACTCCTTCTAGCCTTCATACCGGGGCTCGAGCGCCCTTTCGGATAACCCTGGCCCCAGTAGGCTTCGACCCGGCTGGGTCCCTGCTGTTGCTGACAACTCCTTGAGGCGCGCAGGAACAGTGCGCGCCGTCGACGACTTGGGCTTGGTCCGGACAGTTACCGGACGGCCGGACAGTGAGCTACCCATTGCTCACTATCCGCAAGCCCGCGCCTACGGTGGCCGGAAATCGGGATCAGAATCCCGGCGGCGGCGGCGGCGGCGATCACGCCGTTGCCTGATGCATTCGGCCTCCTCCTTTGCGAGCATTACTGCTTCGCAGAAGTCGGCGACCGCCTGCCACTCCTCCTCGCTCCGGACCATGGCCTCAACCAAGGCCCGGCGCGAGAGGTCTCCGCCGCCGATCGCCCCCATGAGGGCGCGGCGATGCTCCGCCCAAGCAGAGCACACCTCGCCTGTGTGCTCCACCGTGTCCTCCGGGCATTCCGCACAGTGGCGACACCCGGGCGTCACTTCCGCATGAATCCGGTGCAGGACACTCCTGAACGAACCATGTCCGGTGAGGACCTGCGTCATGCGGAAGGTAAGGACGCCGTGAGGTCTTTCCAGCCACGCCTCAAAGAGGGGACTTACCGCCATGATTGTGGCGTGCCCAGCACTGAGTTGCGATAGTCGTTGACGCCATTTCACCATGCGATCCCGCCGGAGCTCTGTCCTTCGTGACCTGTCGCGGCAGCGGACTTTCACCCCGGCGTTGTATCTCCACGCGCATATCGTACATGTGTGCAAGGACTGTTGCCTCCAGATCCCACGGTGGTAGGCCAGCCAGAAGGCTCACCGCTTCGCGGGAGGCCGTGCAGTATCCCCGCACCATCCTTATTGCCATGACCCTCTGGCAGGCGTTCAGCATGGCCGCCGGTTGCGTTTTCAGCGACGGCGCCAAACACCGGCGCCATGGACCGCACGATCTCCGCGTAGAGCCTCCGGCAGGAGGCATCTGGACCCCCAAGGTTGGGCAGGAGCCGCTTGAGCGCATCCCCAGCCCGGTTGAGTTTGGGAGCCAGACGTCGGAAATGCTCCACGAAATTCCACCGGCTGTCGAGGACGAGTCCTAGGTATTTCATCGTCGACCCGACAGCGATGTGAACTCCTCTTACCGTTAGTTGGAAACTCAATGGCGGCGCGTTCCGAGGGCGGCGACCGTGGAAACACATAGCTTCGGATTTGTGAAGCGCCACCTCGAGTCCCACCTCCTGGATTCTATCAACGACCATCGCAATCCCACGTGTCGCTAGAGCGACCGCCACCTGGTACGACTCTCCCTGCGCTAGAACCAGCGTGTCGTCTGCGTAGCAAACCACGCTGACCCCGACAGGGAAGTCGCCGCGCAGCACGTAGTCGTACCCGATGTTTCACAAGGGTGGCCCTAGTACCGACCCCTGCGGAACACCGCACGACATCTCTCGACGTTTCCAGTCTACCTGGTGACCGGGGTAGACTATAAATCTCTCCGACAGATAGGCCTTGACCACTCGACGGAGGTATTCGGGCACCCGGTGGTACCGGAGTGCCCTCCGGATCGTACTCCAGGGCAGGGAATTAAAGGCGTTATCCCAAGTTGTCTGACTTTTTAGATAGACTTAGACTATAACTATGAAATAAATTTTGAACAGACTCGTCTCAAGTATGGTAAGGTAGTGAAACCTCCCGAGTGACAAGTGCCCGATGACACCGTGAGGAACGTTGAGTTCCACACTGACACGAAAAGTAGATAAGGCAGATATCATAATAAATACTGATTTGAAGAAAACTCACGGAGCAATGTAATGTTTTATTTATTTTATTTGTCTACAAATTCAACGTCAATGTAAAGTTCAACTCATCACGTATACATTGTTCCTGAACATCATCATGGATTTAAACCTGGTCGTTGAAGAAGTTTTGTGCCTCAAATTATGTAATTCATAGTAAATAAATAAAGGAACCTAAATGTGTAAATACTACTTAGACTAATACTTATTAGTTTTATCTTTTTTTTTAAATAGTGGTTCACAGGTGACGGAAACCTACTGGGACTGGCTTGTGCGAAAGTGAACCTGGGGGCAATGCAACGAAGACAAAGAAGAAACAGGAGTGGGGTTTAAAAGTCAGCAAAAGTTTGGTTCGCCCTCGTGCTCCGTCCAAGGGTAGGAGATATCATTAGATGATTTGCCACTTAAAAAAAAGAAGTGTCGGAAACAGGATTGTAGAGACAGAAACCTCGTCTCAATGTCAGCAGTTTTGAGAACTACTGAACCTTCTGTATCTGGTCCTTGATCTAAGCTTTCATTGATTTTGCTTGATAAAACCATGATTTTCTGTTACAGAGTATTTAGAGATATGTAGAACAGAATGCAAGCCTCCATAGAAAAGGGATGATGGATGATCCTCCGACCAGAAGTTGCTGTGTCTGATCCAAGTTTTGTATGTTCTAATCATAAAAAAGTGATGATGGATTTTGACTTTCTATAGGGTGACTTAAATGTCACTTTAAACAATTAATTATCTTTTTAATATATATATAAGGTATATTATTGAGGATTTTCGAAATAAACCACAAATTGTTTCTCTGAAAACAAAGATTTGTTTTATTCACATGCTTTTACAGTATTATGTAATAAATTATCGTTTAACTAAAATTACACTTTTATCTCACCTGAAAACAAAGAAACGATATTAAAGTTCACTAATATCGCCTCCTCAATTATATCCCTTTAATTATCTCTCTACAAGTTTTTATAACAATAAAATGCACAAAATTAATCTCAACATCATCTGTCATTGAATGATACGTCACCCCGTATCCACAGCTTAAAAATTAAAAAAATGAAATGTCATTTCCAAGGAGGTCATTTCATTACATCTCCCCCCCATAGGAACGAAAATTCTAAATAATATAATACAAACAATGCACCTGCAAGCTATCTTTATACCTATTCGTTTTCTTCTACTTCATCTTCTGCCGTAACAGGTTGTAATTTTGTTATGTGGAATAAAGTTGATTCTGTTTTTCTGTTGCCAGTGTCAATCTTATAAATGGAGTTCGATATTTTCTCTATTATCTTGAAAGGGCCTATTTTTAATTCGTCTAATTTTTTCCTGTTCAGTCTATTTCCATTTTCTACATATACACTGTCTCCTATCTCGAACTCTTGTATTTTCCTATTTCTATCAAATATTTTCTTGTTGTACTTGTGAGATTTTATTGTATTCTCTAATGCTAATCTTCTATCAGCAATCCACTTGTCTTCCTTGTCTATTGTTTTAATTTCATTTGGTAAAATACTGACATTTGTACCATCCAGTAAATATTTTGGTGCAAAACCTGTAACAGAATGGTCTGTTTCATTATATTTCTGTACACATTCTCTTGCTACTGTTGTCCATGTTCTCTTATTATTTTTCTCATTTATTTTACATCTTATTTTATTTACTATTGTTTGGTTTAATCTTTCGTTCAAGCCGTTCGAAAATGGCGTATTCACAGCTGGAAATATTAGTTTGATGTTATTCTCCTGCAAATACTGTTTAAATTCTTTTGAATTGATGCCTGGATATTGGTCTGTCAGAATTATTCCAATCTCATCTGTCTCGAGTACTTTCTTTGTTAGTTTTATAAAGTCACTTGCGTTCTGTGTTTTTTAAGTCACAATAAACGCATATCTTGTGTAGTGGTCTACTAAAAGGTGTAAGTATTTTTTTGTTGACCTAGATCCTCCAAAGCCACCTATAGTATCCATTGACATTATCCCAAATGGTTTTGTTGCTGGTCCCAGTTGTGACATTAACCCAAATTTTCCTTGACATCTTGATTTATTTTTTATGCATATTTCGCATGTTTTACAAATATTTATGATATTTTTTGTTAGGTTTTTAGCTGTATATAGTGGACTTATTTTTTTCTGTAATTGTCTGATTCCAATATGGCATAAATCTTCATGCACCTTTTTTTATAATTTTTTTACTAAATTCTTCTGAGAGTATAATCTTTTCAAGTTTCTTTATTTTTTTATAATAGATTTTATTTTTATGTAGTAGATTTTGTTTCTTTTCTTTTATTGTTTCATTTTTTTCTTGGTCTTCAACTATATCTTTTATTTGTATTAAATTAACTATTTTTAATAGTTTCTCCTTGTTATCTTCTGATTCTAATACAGGGTTTCGGCTCAAACAGTCTGCTTCTATATTTTCTTTACCAGGTATATATTTTACTGTGAAGTCATATTGAGATAGGTAATATGTGAGGTCACCCAATTCTTCATCTGTCCTGCATTTAATATTCATGTTCTCTAGAGGTTTGTGGTCTGAGTAAATAGTGAAATGTTTTCCAATTAGCCAGTGTTGCCAGTATTTTACTGCTTCTTTCATAGCAATACATTCCAAATATATGGCCTTTTTTCGTTTTTGAGATTCGTTTAGTTTTTTTGAAAAATATGCCACCGGTTTGTCTTTACCGTCTAGTTGAGTCTGTTTTAATATTGCCCCGATACCCTCTAAAGATGCATCTGTAAAGATTTTTATTGGTAAGTCTTTGTCGAATATTTCCAACACAGGTTGAGAACATAAATATCTTTTTATTTGATTAAATGATTCTTCACACTTCTCTGACCACACAAACTTTTCATTTTTTCTTAATAAATTATGTAATGGGTCTAAAATAATTGCACTTCTTGGTATGTATTCATGGTAGAAGTTAATTTTTCCCAAAAATTGTCTGATATTCTTTTGTGTCTTAGGAGTTGGAAAATGTCTTATCGAGATCAAATTGTCTTTTAGTGGTCTTACCGAATTGTTCTGAATTACATGGCCGAGGTACTTTACTGAGTCTGAAGCAAAGTTACATTTCGTAAACTTCAATCTAAAGCCTTCTTGTATTATTGCCTCTAATACATTTCTTATGTGTTTTATATGTTCTTCAAAGGTGTTCGAGTATATCAGTATATCATCAATATAGTTTACGGAGTATCCTGTGAGATTGTGCTTTCTTAGAATATTGCTTAAAATTCTCTGGAAAATTGCTGGTGATGTTTTCAAGCCAAAGGGAAGGCAGGTCCACTGGAAGTGGCCATCTTGTGTGACAAATCCTGTATCTGTCTTCCACCCGTAATGGTATCGCCCAGAATGCTGAATTTATATCCAGTGTAGTAAAATACTTACAATTTCTAGTTTTAACAATCAAATCATCTATTAACGGAAAAGGTTGAGCTTGTGGAACAACAATTTTATTTAGTTCTCTGAAATCTATACACAAGCGGGATTTCCTATTTTCACCCTTTTTAAATGCCAATGTCACTGGAGCAGCAAAAGGACTGTAGGATTCTTCTTTTAAATTATTCTTTAGTAACATGGATATTTGCTTTTCAATTTCTAATTTATCTTCTATTGTACATCTGTATGGTCTTTTACTACAGTATCTATTTACTAGTAAATCTATGTGAGCTTCATAATCTCTAACTGTTCCTATATCATACTTGTCCTTTGCAAAAATTGTTTTATATTCCTTTATTATTTTCTCGATCTCAATTTTCTTTTCATTATCTAAATGGTCTGTCATACTTACAAACTCTTCTGTTTCTATATGTTCATTAAAATTTATTGCTAATGTTTTTATATTCTTTTCTTCATTTCTGTTATCTTTAGACATTTCATCTATTTTATTTGTTCTTATCTTTTGTTCTATCCGCAAGTCCTCGTTTTGGGTTAGTTTGAATTTCTTTATCATATCCAATCCGATTATAAAATCATCAAAATATTCATTTTCTACTATGTATACATCCACCTCTTCTTCTAAATCAAACATTTTTGTTTTTATTGTTATCAAGCCATCTGTTTTTTTCACACCATTAACCGTTTTCATATATGCTATATTCTCATTGTCCTTTTTTTCTTTTATTTTAATCAGTCTTGAATTTATTAAAGAGATCTGTGAGCCTGAATCATAAATGCCGCTCACTTCTAGTTTATTTTCTAATAAGAGCTTGATTTTGATTAATGGTGTACTTACTCGTTTTTTTTCTCAGTATTTATATCTACTTCAATAATGGTGTTGTTATTTACATTTCTGAGTTTAAAAACTTTTTCAGATTCATTTTTATTTTTCTTGAACCAACATGACTCTTCCGGATGATATCTAATTCCTTTGTTCAAAGATTCACAAGTGTTACATGGCTTCTTCTCATTAGTTTTATTTTTATAAAGGAATGTACAACTCTTTATTGTACTTGAGTTTTTCTTGTACATCATACCTTCATATTTTCTTATCTCATTGAACAAATCAGTAGTGTCATTGAGTTCATCTCTGTTTAACCTATTTAAGATAAACCCAGGTAAACCTGTTGCAATAAGATCTATCATTGTTTTGGAGTCTATCGATTTGTTTATGCCTAGCATTAGCCTTTCTTTTCTAATAGCGTAATCAATTAGTAGTCCTTCTTTATATCTAAATGCGAGAGCATATGTAACTATGTCCCATCCTCGGTTTTTAAAAGTTTCTAAAAATTTGTTTTTCCATTCATTCCATTCAGCCTTTATTGCTAGTTTTATGGCCATCGAGCTATACCAATCCAAACAAGATTTTTCTAAAAATAATCTCAATATATCTATTTTTGTTTCATCTTTTGATATATTAAAGCGCTCACACTCCTTTTCAAAATTCTCAATCCATTGCATTGCATTAGGGTTCTTGCTTGTGAATTTTTCAATAATAAATTTCTCTGAAATATGTTTTAGGTTATGTTGATTTTCTTTCTTTGTAGTAGTTTCTATTAATTTTTCCAAGATATGTTGGAAATTGTCGTTTATGTCTATTGGTTGTTTTGTGCTCATTTCTTCTAAATATTGATCTAAAAATTGCATATTACCTTCCTCATCTCTATATGTTTTCTTAAGATCTTCATCCAATTTTATCCATATTTTTCTACTTTGATATCTTCTTTTTATACTATTTTTTATTTTTGAGAAAGTATTCATTTTGACAATATATGTATGATGAATCACCGGCTTCAGCTCATCAGGTAAAACATAACATTTTCCTTCTTCTGTAGATATTGAGGTTATGGCTAATACATTTGTTTTGCCATCATTTGAAGCTATCATCGTAAACTCAAATTGCAGCCGGTCCATCTTCTTTTAGTTAACAAAAATGTCGTTTTATAAGGTATATTATTGAGGATTTTCGAAATAAACCACAAATTGTTTCTCTGAAAACAAAGATTTGTTTTATTCACATGCTTTTACAGTATTATGTAATAAATTATCGTTTAACTAAAATTACACTTTTATCTCACCTTTTTTTTTTTTTTTTTTTTTTTTTTTTATGGTGGGAAAAAATCATGCATTGACATCCCCCGCCCTTGGGCGGAGCGGGAGATAGTGTCAGACTCTTACTGACTAAAAGACCCACCCCGTTCCTTCTAGCCTTCATACCGGGGCTCGAGCGCCCTTTCGGATAACCCTGGCCCCAGTAGGCTTCGACCCGGCTGGGTCCCTGCTGTTGCTGACAACTCCTTGAGGCGCGCGGGAACAGTGCGCGCCGTCGACGACTTGGGCTTGGTCCGGACAGTTACCGGACGGCCGGACAGCGAGCTACCCATTGCTCACTGTCCGCAAGCCCGCGTCTACGTTGGCCGGAAATCGGGATCAGAATCCCGGCGACGGCGGCGGCGATAACGCCGTTGCCTGATGCGTTCGGCCTCCTCCTTTGCGAGCATTACTGCTTCGCAGAAGTCGGCGACCGCCTGCCACTCCTCCTCGCTCCGGACCATGGCCTCAACCAAGGCCCGGCGCGAGAGGTCTCCGCCGCCGATCGCCCCCACGAGGGCACGACGATGCTCCGCCCAAGCAGGGCACACCTCGACTGTGTGCTCCACCGTGTCCTCCGGGCGTTCCGCACAGTGGCGACACCCGGGCGTCACTTCCGCATGAATCGAGTGCAGGAATCTCCCGAACGAACCATGTCCGGTGAGTACCTGTGTCATGCGGAAGGTAAGGACGCCGTGCTTTTATCTCACCTGAAAACAAAGAAACGACATTAAAGTTCACTAATATCGCCTCCTCAATTATATCCCTTTAATTATCTCTCTACAAGTTTTTATAACAATAAAATGCACAAAATTAATCTCAACATCATCTGTCATTGAATGATACGTCACCCCGTATCCACAGCTTAAAAATTAAAAAAATGAAATGTCATTTCCAAGGAGGTCATTTCATTACATATATATACTCCTAAGAGTTTAGCTATCTGTCGTATAGCTAATCTATGTAAAACAGCTGTCATCTGCTTATCATTTGTTCAATTTGACGAAAACTCGGTATGCATTCCGATGTTCTTTTTCCGGATTCGTGAAAATATTGCAGTAGGAATTATTCTTATTATTTCATTTCATGTAAATTAAAAAAAAGGGAAATAAAAGTGAGTTTATCTTTTTTTTTTTTTATCTGTTATAAACTAGTACTTGACTGCGATCCCGCCTGATGGTAAGCAGTGATGCAATCGTTGATGGTGAGGCGCACTAGTTTATTAAGAGCCTATTCACTCTAGCCTTGAAGACACCCAAATTATAATCAGACGGGAAGACCGCAGCAGGCAAACTGTTCCAGTCCTTTGATGTACGCGGTATAAACGGCGAAACGCTTAGTCCGGACCGTAGGTGTTTCAACAACGTAAGGGTGGATACTTGCCGTGCGTCGGCCTGTCCGATGGTAGAATTGAGATGGCGGAATCAAGTCATGCAATTCCTGCGCACACTCTCCAAAAAGCAATCTTTAAAACACCGAAAGGCTGGCTACCCTACGCCTGTGCTCAAGGCTTTGAAGATTGGACTTGACTAAATCTGGATCACCAATCAGCCTCTTCGCACGCCTTTCCATCGAGTCCAAAGCCGCCAGGTGGCACTTTGCAGCACCAGCCCATATGTGGCTGCAGTATTCCACACACGATCGGACCTGTGCTTTGTATAACACTAAAAGCTGTCCCGGTGTGAAGTACCGCCGGACTTTTGCAAGAACGCCTAGTTTCCTAGCCTTTATAAGTATTTATAAGCCTTGTGGAACTTCAACAGCAATGATGAAAACGAATTTGGAAGTAATCAATTTTACATTATGGAAGAGTTTTTTGACGCCATATTTTAGTTTGATTTTAGTTAGTTGTAATTAACGTAGGGTTTTATTATTATTATTTTTTTAATTTACTGTAATTATAGTTTTTAGTTGTGTATGTAATAAGTTAAATTGATTTAAAGTTAATAAATTTGTCATACTATATTTTACATTACAATTTGCGACTATTTATATTCAATTATCAACATAGTAATTCCTAATGAAATAATATTCAATTTGCTTACCATACTTGTTGAATCTATATAGTATCCTAAACAGTTTCTATACAAAGCTCGTAGTATTACAGTATTTTACAGTTTGTTACAAAATAAAAATATAAGGGCCTATCTGTATGTTAGCTACGACTAAGACAATTGATAACTAAAACACACTCGATTTTCAGGATTAAGACTACAAAGGATAAACGTTCCTAAGCATATAATAATATGATAATATCCTAAACGATGCATTAAGAGGCCGGTGACAGATGAATTTCCATACAAACGTAATACCACGCTCATTTGGAGTTGGAGCATATTTCCAACATATTATGATGATATTAGGTTATAGACAATATTTATCTAGGTTCCTACGTCGAGAATATTAGAAATATTGTTATTTTTAATAGAGGAAAAGCCAAATGGCATGTTTTGCCATTTACGCTGTAAAAAAGGGCGAAATACAATTCGCTTAAATTTCTTTTTGTTTTTTTTTAAAAAGAAAGACGTAGGAACCTGGATAAATATTGTCTATAACCGAATATCATCATAATATGTTGGAAATATGCTCCAACTGCAAATGAGCGTGGTATTACGTTTGTATGGAAATTCATCCGTCGCCGGCCCCTTAACAGAGAAGCTTACACGGGCAACATGCAGTTGTGGTGCATCTTGTGTAAAGGCTACACTATCGCGTAGGGGACTGCGATAGGCCACAATGTATGAGAAATTATTTTAAGTTTGAAAAGTCATAGGTAAAACTTTACTTGAATTTCAAACTTACATGGACAAAATTGCAGACACACAACTTGAGCATCAATCATATCACTGGCTCCAGACAAATCAGACTTCTTGTTCTAGCTTTAACATTAATAAAGTGTTTTATTTTTTATTCAGTTACACCTCAAAATCTAAATTGATTAGAATCGTATCAGCTTATAGTATTTTCTTCTACCTCTGTAGTACGTGTCGTATGTTTATGAAAGCGAGGCCATTACCAAATTTTCTAATGTTATCAGTCAATTTTATACGAAAACCTTATATGTGCAAGACTACAATACACACAAAACATAAGGGTCGATCATATCATTAGCCATAAGGCTGTTTTGCACATGACAGCGTGATTTATAAAACTTCGTATGAGATGATTAATGATAGCAAAACCACTAGTAAAACCAAACTTGCATAAGGTGGTATAAACGTATTTATTAAAATATTTAGAACATATCACATTCTTTGAGGCTCTATAAAATCAACAATCTTAAAGTATCAAGTTCAACAATTGGTTAGTAAAGTTAGCTTTAGTGGTGATCATGATGTTCGGGAACAATATGTACGGCATGACCCTTGATATTGACGTTGGCGTTGAATCTGTGAACAAGGAAAAAATAAAAGTAAATTTAATTAGTACCAAAATATAATAAATTCAGTTTAGTCTGTTTTTCTGGAACGGCATTCATTGTGATTTCTTTCTTACCCAGTCTTCTTGTCAGCATGGTACTCGACGATCCTGATGGTGCCGTCGGGCTGGTGCAGGCTGTACACGCCCTTTACGACGTCACCGTCGCGCGCTTCGTGCTGAGACTTCTTGTCACCGGTGTGAGGGTCCACTACCTTGTATGCGAACTCGTACTTGGGATGAGCCTGTTCAAAATTTTTCAGGTTTAGTTGTGCTACAGCTGATGTAATTCAAATGATATGAACAATTTTAATAGAACGTCACCATACATAGTACTCGACGTGTTTCTCGGTGGCGTGTCCGTGGTGCTGCTTGATGCTCTGTGATGAGGACGCGTGACCGTGGTGTTCCTCGTGATGGTGCTGCTCGTGTTCATTGTGCTGCTCTTCATGTTTTTCTTCATGATGCTCCTCGTGGTGCTCCTCGTGGTGTGCGGGCTCGTGTTTGGGCTCGTGAGTTTGGTGCAGTACGATGCTCTGTGACGAGATAGCGTGACCATGACCGTGGTGGTAGTCGTGACCATGGCCTTCTTGCGGCCGCGCGACGGCTACCGCGACAACAGCGGCGACAAGGATGATGATCTATACATAAGAAAAACCAATTAATTCGTAAAAGATGCATGTATTGTGCACATCATGTTTATTTTCTTTACAAATTTATATTTGTTTCGATGGACGATAAATAAATAAATAAAATTATAATTCTAATACTACTTCAAAGTACCTTAAACATTTTGAATTATATTCTTTACTTCAAGAGTACTAGACAGTGACTGATAATGCCTCAGGACATAATTTTCATTTTTATACAGATTATTAAAGGGACATTGATACAGTTTTACGCAATAGTACCACCCAACCACTTTACTGAAAATACCAGTTTTAGGCAAGTACTTACTAACCTTGAGTACTCACATGTTTTATTATCGTAATAATACTCAAGTTACTTTCTTAATGAAATGAAATTGGACATTAATTCAATAAAAATGCAATCACGGCAAGCTATATATATATATACATCATTTTATGTTTGGTTATGAATCATGAAAGCTGTATGACGTCATCATTGCACACCTCGTCCTGAGACTTCTTGTCGCCATTAACATTTTGCTTTTATTAATCTGGTTTGGCGTTTTTGAACAACTCACGAAAACTGGTAGTACACACACATACTGTACTTTTGATTTGTATAAAAAGAAAAGTAATGTGGTCCTATGGTATCAGTCACGGCTTGATTTTACAAAAGTAAACACTTCATCAATATGTACAAGGTACAATTGGCACTTGTTACTTTAATATGATTATTGCAGCTTAATTTAACCAATAGAGATAGAAGAACTACTCTAATCATTCGAATTTTTTTGAAAATAAATACAAAAATATCTAATCACCAGTCCTAGTTCCAACAACTTAAAATTGTTATTCATTTAAAACATACTTTTACATTTTACAGATCCTCCTTATCGCCGCTGCAGTAGCGATGGCCGTGGCACGGCCACAGGAAGGCCATGATCATCACCACGGTCACGGTCACGCTATCTCGTCACAAAGCATCGTACTGCACCAAGCTCACGAGACCAAACACGAGCCCGCACACCACGAGGAGCACCACGAGGAGCATCATGAAGAGAAACATGAAGAGCACCACAATGAGCACGAGCAGCACCATCACGAGGAACACCACGGTCACGCCTCTTCATCACAGAACATCAAGCAGCACCATGGACACGCTACCGAGAAACACGTCGAGTACTATGTATGATGACGTTCCTAACACAGTTTAGAATTTTGCTTATTCAAAATAAGTGAAGATAAGCTAACCGTCACTTGTCTTACAGTCTCATCCTAAGTACGAGTTCGCGTACAAAGTGGAGGACCCTCACACCGGTGACAAGAAGTCTCAGCACGAAGCTCGTGATGGTCACGTCGTGAAGGGCGTGTACAGCCTGCACCAGCCCGACGGTACCATCAGAGTTGTCGAGTACCACGCTGACAAGAAAACTGGGTGAGTGTGCCCATATTTATAACTTAATCTATATGTCTAGCTCTAGCGAAAGCAAGTAATGACTTTCTAAATGTTTTATTGTTCTTTACAGATTCAACGCTAATGTGAAGTACATCGGTCACGCCGAACACATTGTTCCTGAACACCGTCATCATCACTGATCTAATCTTGGTTGTTAACTACCTAAAGTATTGTTGAACCTAATGTCTAAGCAGTTATTTTGTTATTCGTACCTTACAATGTTGTTGTACACAGTAATTGAAGCCAATATATTTATTCTTGTATTTATTGTTTTATTTCCTATTGCATTTTCTTCTTATATTCTTTATTGTACATATCTTTTATAAAATATAAATAGTAAGACAACTGATGTACACAGACGAGCTTAATCCAAAATTGGGTTTTCTTACAGCACACCTTAATATCTGTACAAGAAATTTTATGTTATGAGGATAACCGAACCAAACGCACAACAAAAACTACTACATCGAACACGCATACTCCTTCCCCTGAAGATGTATTCGTGTTCGATGTTTCTTTTTCTTATTTTATCTACACTATAACTTAGTTACCACATTTCAACACATTTATGAATCAATATTTCTCTTAGACAGGTATTTAAAAGTATAAAAGTAAAGAGTAGCTGTAAAGATGATTTCATTTTATTTATTAAAACTTTATGCACTAGTAAGAAACAGTGTACAAAGGTGGCCTTAATGCCTGAGATATTTTCTACCAATCGACCTTAGGGTGGTGCAGAAACATAGCATTGTAAGGGCAACTCAATGGTAAACAAATAGAAAAGAATTAACTAATTGAACGAGTCAGTATTTGCAAATTAGAATTATAACACCAAAGGCGTTAAAAATGGCCCTGAGAATCTGCAACAAAGACGCATAAATAAGACGGAATTTGATCGTGCGAGCTTTCTAAGCTAAGCCTTTTTAGCACCACTATACCTTCAAATTTATTGTCCACCAAATAATGGTCAAAAGTTGTCCTGCCTTAAAAAAGTATTGCACCGACCCTAAGCAACAAAGAATTATAATTACAAGCAGGAAGATAATGACAACAGAATGATATATCTGAAAGTTGCACTTTTGAAAACAAAACTGATTGAAATCAATTGATTTAGGAAATTTTTTTTTAATAATTTTATTTGACTTAAACACTTGTCACCTTATAGATCTAGTAAGAACTTTTTTTAATTACCATTATCTAATGGATGGAATTTATTTATGAGATAATTATATATAAATACAACATTTTTTATCACTGACTACTTCCAGGCGACTTAGAATTTAATAAAAAAAAGATGTGTAGGTAGGGTATTGGACGTTTAAGGTGTCTCAGACTGCGCTTTTATGAAACCCTGTCCAATCATACGCGTTACGGAGTCAGTCAAGGATCAATCCTGGGACCACTATGATCTAGTAGGAAGTTTCTCTTTCAGAAATGAACCCATGTAACCCCAGTAAGCTTTTTTTTTTTTTGGCCTTAACCAAATCTGGATCACCAATTAGCCTCTTCGCACGCCTTTCCACCGAGTCCAAAGCTGCCAGGTGGCGTTTTGCAGGATCAGCCCATATGTGACTGCAGTACTCCACACACGAACGGACCTGTGCATTGTATAACATTAAAAGCTGTCCCGGTGTGAAGTGCCACCGGACCTTTGCAAGAACACCGAGTTTCAACTCTGTTGAGACCTTACGGTTTTACCGACATATTTTTGAGGCGCGCGTAGACACTATGCGCCGTCGACGACTCGGGCTCGGTCTGGCCGGTTACCAGACGCCCGGACGGCCTGAACCAGGACCCGCCGCGAAAGGAAGCCGCCGACAATCGCCCCTACGAGAACATGGCTGCGCACGAGGACACGGCGGTATGGTATTGGTAGTTAAAGATTAATTTAGGCGGAGTGCCAAAGATTATGAGCACAGTATTAAATAAAATAAAAATATTACTAGTCTGAAGTAAGCTGAAGTCTAATGCATGTCTCTGGAACCAGCATGTACAAAAGTATATATTATTTTTTTTTAAATTTTGGGAAAGGTTAAAAAGGCTCATCTTACGTACCAGCACAAACGTCTTTTGGAATATTATCCCTTTCTGCATCCTTTTAATTTTCTCTTATACAATTTAGATTCATTCCATTTTAATACCAACACCTAATACTACTGGTATTTGTTTGGACTCATATTAAAATAAAAAGTCCAAGGATGGTCCTACAGTCAATATAATGTTTTGTGTGTAATCTGAAATAAAATAAATAAATAAATAAAATAAAAATACGTAAAAATATAAGAAACCAATTTTTTATTACTTTTGAGATGACTGTATCAAATTCAAATTGTTGATATTCGTTTGGAATGGAAAATATATATGATTTCAAAAAAATACAAGTGGTATTAGTTCTTAGTATGAGAACCGCATAAATCACAATTTAGAATTCAAAAACAGAACATTACACTTGTTTTTTGCATTTAACCAATTTCAAGCTTAGCAAGTATTTCATTAATAACTAACTGTAATTATAGTTATTTATTTGTTTTTATGTAGTAATATTAAATAATGTGTATGTAAGTACTTGTAAATAAATAAAATTCAGTATTTCACTTACTTTGTTTTCCTTTAGAATGCGGAGTACCACAGCCTAATATTTTTTCAAGTTTTAGTAGCTAATGTGTCGAGTTAACCTTCTTGGCAAGCTTTGTTAAAAAATGAATACTATTACAAAAATTCCACAAATTTTCTAGTCGTTGTGACTTTTGAGATACAACTTTGCATAACAATAAGTTGGAATCAATTTTCAAAAAATTTAAGCAGTAATCTTGTTCACCAATATCCCGCTAAAAACCTGTGTTTAACACTTCATTACATAATTTTAAAATTGGATGAATGTCAATGTCAATCAAGTTACTTTTTGTGACCAACTGGTCTGCCAAGTGTTCAACGTATTGCGCAAAACTGTATCACACACCCTTTAACGTGTATAAAAAGAAAAATTATGTCCAAAGGGGTTATCAGTCACTGCTCAGTACTTAACTAGTAAAGAACATATTAAAAATATCATAATGTACAAGGTATAATTTAATAATAATTTTCACTCCTAATGAAATAGTTGTACAAATTCAAACACATTTTTGGATCGTAACAGCAGTTAATGTTTTTTTTTTGTAACACAGATCCTCGTAGTCGCTGCTATAGTCGCGATGGCCGCTGCGCGGCCGCAAGAGGGCCATGGCCACAATTACCACCACGGTCACGGTCACGCTATCTCGTCACAGAGCATCGTACTGCACCAAACACATGAAAACAAACACGAGCCCGCACACCACGAGGAGCACCACGAGGAGCATCGTGAAGAGAAACATGAAGATCAGCACAATGAACACGAGCAGCACCATCACGAGGAGCACCATGGTCACGCCTCCTCATCACAGAGCATCAAGCAGCACCACGGACACGCCACCGAGAAACACGTCGAGTACTATGTATGATAATGTTTCTAACACACTTTAAAGTTTTGCTTATTTAAAATTAGTGAAGATAATCTAACCGTCACTTGTCTTACAGTCTCATCCCAAGTACGAATTCGCGTACAAAGTAGAAGACCCTCACACCGGCGACAAAAAGTCTCAGCACGAAGTTCGTGACGGACACGTCGTGAAGGGCGTGTACAGTCTGCACCAACCCGATGGTACTATCAGAGTTGTTGAATACCACGCTGACAAGAAAACTGGGTGAGTGTGCCCAAACTATCAATTTACTGTAAGCCTAGCTCTAGCAACTGCCAAAGTAGTGATTTTCTAAATGTTTTATTGTTCTTTACAGATTCAACGCTAATGTGAAGTACATTGGTCACGCTGAACACATTGTTCCTGAACATCATCATCATCACTGATTCTAATTCTGGTCGTTAATTACCTAAAATATTGTTGAACCTAATGTCTAAGCAGTTATTTTGTTATTCGTACCTTACAATGTTGTTGTAAATAGTAATTGAAACCAATATATTTATTCTCAAACCTACTCATTATTTTAATTTAATGTGTCTTGCATTTTCTTCCAAGTTTTCCTACATTTATCTCATTTATACAACATTAGGACAGCAGCGGCGATCTTTCGAGTCGGACTCTCTTACATTCGCGGTCACCTCCTTCTGCGAAGCAGTAATGCTAACGAAGGAGACGGCCGCAGGTGTGTGGAAACGGACATCTTCATGCCCCAACCGCCAGGACCCCGATTCCGATTTCCAGCCACCGTAAACGTGGCCTTGCGAACGACGAGCAATTGGTAGCTCGCAGTCTGGCTGTCCGGTAACCTTTCGGATCGAGCGCCGAACGGCGAGTAGTGCCGCATGGGTTTACTTCTAAAGGGAAACCCGGGAACCTAGTACGCTAAGGGAAAAACAAGACATATCTCGGTGGTTGATACACCCTCCTGCTCCGTCCTAGAACGGGTGAAGCCATTGGATGACTACCCACATTAAAAAAAAAAACTTGGTCTCCTCTGGAATATCGTCTTCATTACCGTATCGGATACCGCGAATGGCAGAGCCATGGGCAAAGAAGAATGTTCCTATCTCGAAGGAAATAGAGCGCTCACCGTAACCTCCACAAGCTGAGGCCGAAGACTCTGTATCAGCGGAGGAGCCCAGGAGTGGAACTTATTTCGCACAATTTGGTTGGCGTTTCCATTTGGGTCACTATTCAGAGTCCTCAGCTACACATCGAGGGCCTTAAATTTTTTTTATTTTTTGACTTTTACACGGACGTGTATGCCAGTCCCATCATACCTTATACTATACATTATCTAACTAAAATGTAACCTAGTGAACATACATACTTTGGAGGCAGCCTCCGAATTAGGTGTAGATAAATTAGGGCCTTCAATTTGGCTCGCCGTATTTCCACTGGGAGGGTAACTGTCCCCGTACACGGCCTTCAAAAAAACGCTAGAAAGGGCCACAAAAAAAAGCTAGAAACGGCTGCAAAAGATCGCTTGAACATGAGTCACAAAAAAAGGCCGCCTCAAAAAGAAGCTTGAAGCGGCGTTTTTTTTGTGGCCCGTGCACAGGGACAGTAAACTTTAGATTCAATGCGTGATTCGATATATCTACATTTTCACAGTTTTTCACACAGCTACTTTTACACAATTATGACGTTATTACACATTTTTCATTATATATTTTGGAAATATAGCTTCTATAATGTTGTGGATATTATCTAGGCTTCTATCGAAATCGATTTAAAAGAATGTGTTAGACTGATCCAGTAAACCCCTCTGAAAATCTGCTATTTTGCATGAACTTTGACCCACAACACAATACTATACGTTTTTAATTTTTGAAATTAATAAAGTAAAAAAAATAAATATTACAATAGAAGCCTTACAAAAATCAAGATTCTGGTTTTAAAAAAAAAAAACACGTACGAGGTTTTGTCCGGAAAATACGTATAAAAGTGGAATAATAACTTTATTTTACAATTATTCAGGTATTTCAATATGGTCTCCTTCAAAGTACTCCCCCTCAGACAAGATGCACTTCTGCCAACGCCGTTTCCACCGCTGATACGATCGCTGAAAGTCTTCAGTTGTGAGGCTCTTCATTTGCCGTGTCGTTTCAGCCTTGATGGCCAGACAGTGAACGGACATTTTTGCATTGAAGTTTTGCGTCGTCTCAGAGCTCGTGTGGCTCGAGTTCGACCGGATTTGGCACGAGGGGGCAGGTGGATCCTTCATCACGACAACGCGCCTGCTCACACGTCTCTCGTTGTGCGTGAGTTTTTAGCCCAAAGCTCAATCACCGTATCAGAACACCCGCCTTATTCACCCGATTTAACTCCTGGCGACTTCTTCCTGTTCCCGAAAAATGGTGCTCCGGGGGCGGCACTTGGGGGATGTGTCAGCCATCAAGGCTGAAACAACACGGCAAATGAAGACTTTCAGCGATCGTATCACCGGTGGAAACGGCGTTGGCAGAAGTGCTTCTTGTCTGAGGGGGAGTACTTTGAAGGAGACCATATTGAAATACTTGAATAATTGTAAAATGAAATTATTACTCCACTTTTATACGTATTTTCCGGACAAACCTCATATTTCCTGGAACAAGTTTTGTGAAATATACGAGTAAATCACGGAATTACCGGATGCTAACAGAGTTTTAGGCGTTATATCTCATTTTTCGCGTTGCTTCTTCATCAAATATCACGTAGGATTGAGTTAGATGAAGCAACAAGCTTTTAAACCATGCTCAATGTTGCGATAGGCGAGTGGAAAATGAGCCTCTTAAGGGGCCGGCGGAGGATGAATTTCCATACAAACGTAATACCACGCTCATTTGCAGTTGGAGCATATTTCCAACATATTATGATGATATTTGGTTATAGACAATATTTATCTAGGTTCCTACGTCTTTCTTTTTTAAAAAAACAAAAAGAAGTCTAAGCAAATTGTATTTCGCACTTTTTTATAGCGTAAATGGCAAAACATGCCATTTGGCTTTTCTTGTATTAAAAATAACAATATTTCTAATATTCTCGACGTAGGAACCTAGATAAATATTGTCTTTAACCGAATATCATCATAATATGTTGTATATATGCTCCAACTGCAAATGAGCGTGGTATTACGTTTGTATGGAAATTCATCCTCCGCCGGCCCCTTAAGACGATATCGATAATATAGTTTTAACCTCAACTACAACAGCCAAAAGTCCAGCTTAAGCATAATCAACCTTATAATATTCCCATTACTGGTCTCAGGCCTCTTTTCTGGGAGAGTAGATGGGCTATGGCTACCAGGTCGATGGGATCAAGCACGGGTTGTAAGATGTAGCATGTCTTCGAATTTTTTTTTTTTATAATGGGTAGGCTCGCGTTTGACCACTATCTCACCTGATGGTAAGCGATGACGTGGCCGACGATGGAACACGCTTGCCTAGAAGCAATCTATTCACTCTTGACTTAAATACCCCTAGATTATAGTTATCAGGAAACATAGACTCCGGCAGGGAATTCCACTCTTTAGCTGTACGTATAATGAATGTGTTCCCAAAACGCTTTGTACGTATGGGTGGGATGTCGACCATGTACCGATGGCGCAACGCCGTACGTCTTGTGGTCCGATGATGGAACGGACTTGAACGGATTTTTGTCTCTCGAACATGCCTGTTATCCTTTACCATTTTGAGAGCAGTGACAATTAATTAATTTCGCAAAGTAAAACACCTGCCTGGTGTAGAACCCAAGACCAAACCAGGCCACCACTGCTCCAAAAAATTCTAGTTGAGATTGAAATACAGGGTGGCCCAGAGAGAAATGCACTTTTGATTTTGCTCGCATTTTTAAACAACAAAACGGTGGCGCGCGGGAGTTGTGTAAGTGCAAAGCGTGGACTTTATAATTTTTGTTATCATAGGTTGTTACACTATAGTGCTGCGCGCGTTTTGTATCCACGCATTTTATGAGAATGCTCGATCTTATGTGACTACTCGACGACTCTACAGTGCAAAATTCAAATTGCGGCGCATCAGTGAATGTCTAAGCACTAATTTAATTAAGCAATGGATTGAATGATTCGAAAGGACAAGATCGACGCAAAAAATGCAGCCTGGCGGTCGTCAAAGATTATCACGGGCCGACGAAAACATTTAGCGAGTTCGTGAATCTGTACGCGCGAATGTCGGAGCGCAAAATTCATCAACTTTGTGATTGTTTAGATCGACATTGCAGCGAATTTTACGGCTTGATTTAAAATAACATCCATATAAGATACGGTTGGTACAGGCCCCGATCAAACTCCAGCAGTATTTTTTATGCAGGATTTCCTTAAAAAAAAAGTACACTTTGATAGCCCAACCACCCTACAGCAACTGAAGTTGAATATTCGGCAAGACATGGAATCCAGTTTGAGGATAAGTTCAACAAAAGTTTTCCAAAATTTTGACACCACATTGGATGAATATTGTAACCGCCAAGAAAATCTCTTAGACGATGGAATTTTTATAAAGTAAATTTAAAAATAAATTATACAGGTTTTTTTCCTTGAATTTTCAAAAGTGCATTTCTTTCTGGGCCACCCTGTACTTCTAAGAAACCCGAAAATATTAATATCATATAATTTCTTTTTTTTTTCAAGAGATTTGTGTCATTAATAGTTTATCTTTCTGCTCTCATCCTCTATTACGCAAGTTCAGTCGGCGCAACACATTATTTACGCCTTCCTAAAAAAGCTGATCTTAAGTAACTAACTCCATACAAATTTCAAAAAATCTTTGAATCTTGTTTGAAAATCGGCTTCAATAATAAAATCTGTGTCGGCCACTGTTCATTTTTCATTATTTCTGCTTATTTTTTATGAATTCAATGTATACATAGATATATACCCTTTTGAATAGAATACACAAATATAGCCGTCAATAGAATATTGATCCTTGAATATTTCTTTTTCATATGATATGAGATGTCGAACGTTAAACCATATTTAATATTATTCACTACTGCAGTACTTTAAAATAACTGGCTGCACGTAGATGTGAACAATTGATCGATACTTAAACAAAATCAACTACAGTGTAAGAAAAGTTGCAAAGAAATGCAAAACACAAGGAATTAAAAAAAAAAAGTATGAAAATAAATATATTGGCTTCAATAACTTTTTACATTAATTTAGTACATAACGCATTAATAACAAAATAAACGGCTTAGACATAAAGTTCAACAATATTTTAGGTAATTAACGACCAGAATTAGAATCAGTGATGATGATGACGTTCAGGAACAATGTGTTCAGCGTGACCGATGTACTTCACGTTAGCGTTGAATCTGTCAAGCACAAAAAACATTTAGAAAGTCATTACTTTGTCTGTTAATAGAGAGTGCTTACAAAAAATTCAAAGTGTTTGCACACATACCCAGTTTTCTTGTCAGCGTGGTATTCGACCACCCTTATGGTACCGTCGGGCTGGTGCAGGCTATACACGCCCTTCACGACGTGACCGTCACGAGCTTCGTGCTGAGACTTCTTGTCGCCGGTGTGAGGGTCCTCCACTTTGTACGCGAACTCGTACTTGGGATGAGACTGGAAGACAAATGACGATTTGTAACTTCTTCCCTTATTTTGTTTGAATAAGTTTTTTTATTACAGCATAAAATAGACAGCCCTAGCTTACTCGCCCTTTTCAGATTTCGTGCACCCTCTAGAATCCCGCGTAGTGCTATCACTCCTCTTTGTATGCCAATGAGACGAACAGTTCTGGGAGCCAATTCACCTGTTGCGAGAATGTGTAAAGCAGTGAATGGCTACAGTGATGTTATTGATCTCCACTTTGATTCACTCGCTAAACAGAAGGCCATTATTAATTGTTTACCTATCAACCCCTAGTCATTTTCATATATGTCGTAGAGAACGATATTGAACTACAGAGTCTTTTTTTGTTATTATTATGGTACCTACCAAAGGGTGTAACGCAGTGGCGTCATTTTTTATACGTCACGAGGCCAGAGTCATGTTATAGGGGCTGCGACCCGCGATGCGGGGGCAGTTTGGCTTGCACTGTTTCAAGGGTCATACACCTTTAACATGAAACTGTCGGTTAACCCGTGTATTCGTGATTATTTAGTATAGGTACTTACAACACTATTGTGAATTATAAAAGTGACATTATAACAAATCGTGAACTGTGAAACTGGCATTATAAGTAACTGGAAAACTCAAGTGCATAGTTATTAAAATCCCATCAAAATGAACCCAGTACCACTGAATGAAAATGATGACGGTCATATCGCTCAGCCACTCCTGGCGCCGTCATCAGAAGTGGGATCTGAATCTAATTCCCACTGGTGCGCAATGCTTGAAGTGCAAAAAAAAAAAAGAAAAAGGAAATTTGATGTGACTAATTGAAATCATAAGAATACCAACAACGGTGTTTGAAATTACGCTGCCAGAATTCAACCCAGAACACCCTGATTCCAGGCCACGCGCTTGGTGTGCCTCCGTGACAGTGATATCGGTCTCAACGAATACCTCCTCAAAGGTTCAACTCTCGTTATAGCCCTCAGCAAAGCCCTGAAGAGCGGTGCTTCATCATGGTTATCACCATAGATATCCGGTTATCACAAATATCAAACGCAGCCATGACGTGGGTGCATGTTCGTGATCTATTTCTCGTACTTTATGAGTGATTATTTAATGAGAACAACGGCAAGTCAAAAGAGAGTGAATGTGAACAAATAGCAGCAAGCTATAGCCGCGGAAGCAGCACAAGGAAGCACGCCATCGACGAGCAGCGCAGACGCAGGCAGCGCGGTTGCAGAGCGACGCGACGTGTCCATAGTGGTCAAGTATCCGGTGTATGCGGGAAGTTGGAGCAATCTGGTCAGTCGTACAATTCTTATTTTGAATCCGGGGCTGAATGGTCGCTTATTAAGTAGTACATCAGTCATAACTTTGAAGGGCCACGTAAGTACGCAATTGTTGTTGTTAACGGTGTCGGTTGGTCGGTTAACATAAACCGTAGCGAACAAATCTTAAGTGACGTTTTTTAATTATAGTCACGGCTTACGCATTTTATAACAAGTGGTACCAGACGTTTGCTTGAAATATGCTAAGGGTGGCCGACGGATAGCGACGGCGTTGAAATGTTGGGTGACGTCATGGGATTGGCATTCGTGTTCAAGTGCACGCGCTTACCCTTAGCCCAGACAAAAAAAAAACATCTGTTAACCTCTTGACACGGGGTGCATGGGAGCTTTGGCAAGCCCAAAGTTTCCATAGAATATTCAGACATTATTATTATGTTTTACTAATCATTGTGCAAGACAGTCATCCAAATTTGCAATTAGTGTAGTCTTGCTCATGACTTTTCATCATAACACATCAAAACACATCTAGGATTCTGACTGGAATCACTATACTTATTTTATTTTGTTACAATCGAAAAACAAACAGTATTAACAACTAACAAAACAATAAATTATGCAATTGTACACCAATGACATGTTTTCACATTTGATTGTCTATGGAGAGCATGCTTGGAAGAGATTGCAGTGATGGTATGCACTTTAACAATACGACACAATTACAACATTTGGTCTTGCAGGACAAGTTGAAACGGTTGTCGAACCAATATTTGGTAAAGTATTTGATTGAATATACGCGGCTTAGAAGTGAATAAATCAAGTTCAGAAAAGTCAACTAATCATTGTAGGACTTTGCGCATCTTTTAGAACGAATTCTGTCCATAATTTGTGTAGCATCAGGGAACGTTAAGAAGAAGAAAGAGTATTCTAGAGATCTAGTGGGGGCGCCTAAATTAATCTTGGAGAGAAGTTGCGGGGCGTCGATGTAAGATTGTGCTAACTTAACGAGGAAAGAGATATCTGAAATACTACTTCTCTCCCTAAGTGATAGAAAATGGTACATTTTGTATCTCGACTCGTAATAAAATTATGAACGGGTTTTACATCTATACTGTAGGTATCGCGTAAAGTTTCGCTGGACAGATTCCAATTCTGGGATTCCAAACCTGCGAAAAGTATTCATGTGAGCTACGGACGAAGGAACAGTACCTACAATATTTTGAGACTTGTAAACTGGGAATAAGATCCTTTTAAGAACCTTAGGGCTTTGTTAGCTTTACAGTCAGCTATACGGTTAACGTATTAGACAGCAAAAGGGTTCATAATACTAATAACTTATTCTTCTTTGATTATTTCATAACTAAAATCGATTGCTTTATGAAATCCTATACCTAAATTGTTGTTTCGTTTTAATGGTATAGATACAAATAATCAGATAGCGAGACAGACTAAAGAACAACTGATATTTCTATTTAAAGATAAAGAATTTTCTCGTTTTTTTTATTGACGGTTTATCACTCGAGTTACATCCGGTTAGTCAAAAAGTTCTGGGACCTGCCGGGTTTCTTACTGTGTTTTCCTTCACCGTTTTGGGAGCGGTGGTGGTGGAGTGGATTGCACGGAGTGGTGCGCCTGGCTGGATTTGAGCCCGCGACCAGCACCTGGTGGATCGGGCCGTTGCCACTCGGCAACACCACTGCTCTTATTAGACTTGCTAGCTTTGATTAAAATACCTTCTTCTGAGAATATTCATCAACTTAGATAAATTCATTGGTCTAGCCTCGTATTGCCGAAAGTTTGTTAAAAAAAAAAAAAACTCCTCTCAAATTATGACTGTTACAACCAGCAAATTATTTAATTGGAATTTAATTGGAATTTAATCGGAATTTAACTTAATTGCAATTTCATTGGAAATTTTATTGGAACTTAATTGGATGATAAGCTTTAACTACTAAATCAGTTTTGCGTTTTTTTTTATCTGGTATTTCTTATTATATAGTGCTATACTTTTCCAAAAGGTCGATAATGAGATGCATGTAGCCAAGTACTTTAGTGAAAGAACTACGCACCCACCGTGATCGGAGCTTTTAAATCTAGTGTCTTCTTATTCGGAGCCCTGATTCGGGTTATAGTGGATCAAGGTCTATGTTTCACTAGCAAAGATTGTGTCCTAGTGTATCTTTGTATTTACCACCACATGATCAAGTCACGCTAACGGGTAAGTTGATAGCGGACGATGAGCATAGGGTATGCTTACATTTCTAGAAACGCAAGAAGCTTTGGAAGATGTGCCACTTGCTTTGAATCGTCCTATTCACTACGTAAACTTCAAAAGTACAAGCCACTAAAAAGTACGTTAAATGTGTATTTTACGATGTGACAGCTTGTCATTTAATTTTAAGAATAACAAAAAATCCGTTATGCGTTCTAAAATAACATAACGCAATATTGTGCCTCTTAGGAACTCATTTAGCCTGTGTTTTATGGGAGACAAACCTGCACTTGTATCCGCCACATGGCGAAAGCAATATTTGATGCCCATTGAGATACCATATTCTTCACGAATTCTAAGAGTCGGAATGACCCGACAGAAAAAAAAAAATACCTGTATCACAATGTGGCCGACCCTTACTTATCGAACAAAAAAAAAAAAATGTTAGTTTCTAAATTCAAACAAGGGCAAGGCCCTTAAACTTATGACAGTTATGACAGGACGCATAGATAAACTGTTAAATCTTGTAACTGATTGTGAGACAAAAAATTAAGTGTTTGCTAAAAAAAAAAAAGGTTAAGTGGTAAGTACGAAAAATCTAAATTTGATAAAGATAAAGCTAAATTAGTAAAGTTTGATACTAGTAATTTAGTTTTGATTCATAAGGATACGAAACGAGACTAAATTAAATCAAAGATAAAAGGGACTTTTTAAAGTAGTGGAGTTACTTTATAGTGGTTTTTATCTTTGAAACCTTTGAGTGGTTACCGAGCCTATGAGTATGCTCACAATCGTATACGAAAGATGCCTCTAAGTAGCGCTAGTAGTAGATTTATTTGATGTAGAAGACGATGAGGAGTATATCTCCAGAGGAAAGTAGACACATACCATGGCTATTTGGTCGCACTGCATGCACTTATCTGTAGTCGTAACTGCAATTCATGCGTGAGTTGTTCAGGGCGCGATGAGCAGTAAGTGCTACGGTGGGGGCCTGTGTATTTTTGTGTTGGTCATGTGTTGACCTGAAGTTTGGTCGCACTGCACGCGCTTATCTGTAGTCGTAACTGCAATTCATGTGTGAGTTGTTCAGAGCGCGATGAGCAATAAGCGGTGCGGCGGGGACCTGTGAATTTATGTGTTGGTCATTTGTTGACCTGAAGTTTGGTTGCACTGCACGCGCTTATCTGTAGTCGTAACTGCAATTCATGTGTGAGTTGTTCAGAGCGCGATGAGCAGAAAGCGGTGCGGCGGGAGCCTGTGAATTTATGTGTTGGTCATGTGTTGACCTGAAGTTTGGCCGCACTGCACGTGCTTGTTTGTAGTCGTAACTGCAATTCATGCGTGAGTTGTTCAGAGCGCGATGGGCAGCAAGCAGAGCAGCGGGGGCCTGAGTTTCTGAGGAAACTATTTTGTGTTGGTCATGCGATGGCCTGAGAGTCGTGGACTCTATAAGAGAAGTGTTTGTTGCTTGAAGCAATAATGATACAGGTGGCAAGGTTTGTCACTAGCTGCTGAGACAGCTGGGCCATGAGCGTTGTATGTGGTCTAACTGTGTTTTGTATTAGTGTACCTAAATGTTCACTTTTGATACTTTTGAAGCTTAGAGGTAACTTTTGATACTTTGATTAGATTTGATTCTAACAAATGTTGAAATTGAATTGTCTATTGCTGTTGCACTTGTTCTTGGTCAGGTTGGCCGAGGTTGTACAGTTGCTCCTAATGTGAATTTTGGTTACAGGTGTACCTACACGAGGACGTGTAATTTGTCAGGTTGGCCGTGTCGTAGAGAACGATATTGAACTACAGAGTCTTTTTTTGTTATTATTATGGTACCTACCAAAGGGTGTAACGCAGTGGCGTCATTTTTTATACGTCACGAGGCCAGAGTCATGTTATAGGGGCTGCGACCCGCGATGCGGGGGCAGTTTGGCTTGCACTGTTTCAAGGGTCACACACCTCTAACATGAAACTGTCGGTTAACCCGTGTATTCGTGATTATTTAGTATAGGTACTTACAACACTATTGTGAATTATAAAAGTGACATTATAACAAATCGTGAACTGTGAAACTGGCATTATAAGTAACTGGAAAACTCAAGTGCATAGTTATTAAAATCCCATCAAAATGAACCCAGTACCACTGAATGAAAATGATGACGGTCATATCGCTCAGCCACTCCTGGCGCCGTCATATAAATAATCTTATCACTGTTATTAATTTATTCATTTTTATCACCATAATTAATTTTATCACTGTTATTGATTTATTAATTTTGTCACTAAACTTAATTTTATCAAGTTATTAATTTATTCATTTTAGCACTGTAATTAATTTTATCACTGTAATTAATTCTGTCAATGTTACCAATTTTATCCAATGAATTTTTTTATGATATTTAGTTATGATTTTTTAGTTATGATTTTTTTTTTAATGAATTTAATGATTTTTTGTTTTATGATTTTAAATATCTTTCTTTTCTTTTTTATAATTTTAATGAAATTTTTATGTTTTTCTTTTTTAAATGATTTTGCTATGGATTATTATTAACTTTTATGTTTTTTTTGAAACTTTTAATTATTTCCAATTGCAATTTTTTTTGGATGTATTTTTATGGTAGCTTAATTCTTTAATTTATTGTTTCATGCATGCGGTGTTTACCTGTAAGTGATTGTTGCGCTGAAGTTTAATTTTATATATGTGTTATGTTGCTGTATTCAGTGTATATAATCGTTGGTGAACCTAATTTAATAAATAAATAAATAAATTACCCGACTACGGAGGGTTATGATTTGACATTGACAGGCTATGTATGTATGTGAGTACATTATGTATGTATGTATGTGAGTATGTTCATCTGTTCCCTCATAGCTCCTAATCTGACAAACTAACGTGACACAAAACTCGGTATAGCGCCCTCTAGCGAAACAAAGTAATGTGTTACAAAAAAAAAGAAATGTATACGCCGTGTTTGGTACTATTTAATAGGGTTTCACTTGTACATTTCCAAAATATTACTCAAATTTAAAGTGACGCCCTCTAGCGGACAAAAAGTAATGTGTTAAAAAAATTGTTAAGATACACCGTTTTTGATATCATTTGAAAGGGCTTCACTGGCACTTAACAAAAAATATCATCAATATTCAATGTGGCACCCTCTAGTGGATAAAAAGTTTTGTGTTAAAAAATAAGATAAATACGTCGTGTTTGGTATTATTTGAAAGGGCTTCTGAGGCCTGTTTTACTGTTTCACAAATGAACAGGAGTTTTATGTTAATTACCTAGTTCTTAAATTGTCAATTTAGCTTACACAAGTAAATAGTATAGAATCACGCTGATTTAACATTAAAACTGTTTAAATAAAAAAAAAAACTAAAACCCGACTACGACATAAAAAACAACACTGAAAAAGTATGAAACGAGATTTTCAGGATAGGTACCTATAACGTGTGACTGCGGCTTTTTTTTTGTTCTGTTCTTGTTTTTCCAGTTACCTTATTTGTTTTAGTATCCTGAAAATCGTTTTTTTCTCAGTGTTGTTTTTTTATTGTCGTAGTCGGGTTTTATTTTTTGTTATATAAAAATCATCATACATAGTACTCGACGTGTTTCTCGGTGGCGTGTCCGTGGTGCTGCTTGATGCTCTGTGACGAGGAGGCGTGACCGTGGTGTTCTTCATGATGGTGCTGCTCGTGTTCATTGTTGTGCTCTTCATGTTTCTCTTCATGATGCTCCTCATGGTGCTCCTCGTGGTGTGCGGGCTCGTGTTTGGTCTCGTGAGTTTGGTGCAGTACGATGCTCTGTGACGAGATAGCGTGACCGTGACCGTGGTGGTGATCATGGCCTTCCTGTGGCCGTGCCACGGCCATCGCTACTGCAGCGGCGATAAGGAGGATCTGTAAAATGTTAAAGTGTGTTCTAAATATTGAAAAGTTTGTATGCATTTCAACTAGATCTTGAAATTTTATATTGCGCTAAAGTTGTACGAGTATGTATAAATATAAAATTTTATTGACGTGGCGTGATTTATCTATCTCCACTAACAAGCCAATGGCTGCGAAATAATAGATTATTATGATTAACATTAATGTATACATTACATAAATAATTTATATTCTATAACATATGGTACCGATTTTACCTTGTACATGTTGATGAATTGAATCATTTACTCTTGTATAATCACGCTGTGACTGATACTTTATCACCATAATACTTTTCTTTTTATACTTATCAAAAGTAGTATGTATGCACTACCAGTTTTCATAAGTTGTTCAAAAACTCCAAACCAGATTGGAAAAGTCTTTTTTTATTATCGATAGGCTCGCGCATATGTAATGGCGTCAAGAAATCTCAACAGGAGGCTTGCGATGACGACGTTATAAAGGGCATGTATAGCCTGCACTAACCATGGTACAAACACAAAAGCAAGTACATATAATTATGCATAATATGTATATAATAATTAAGTAAGATAACGTATTTTGTTTGTCTATACGTATATTATCTATTCTTGCTCTATTAACGTAGTTGTAGGTACCCTAAACTGATTAAGAGAAAATTAAAAATTTGAAAGAAAATATACTTTATTATCGTGGCTTTGTTTTACAATCACATACTGTTGATCGTACGTGAAAGTCGGCTTACAAGTCGAACCCAATCTTTTGTTTGTTAAAACCATGATAATGTGTTTACGTACAAATTGAAATAGATCAAAGTCAAAGTCAAAATATTTTATTTCACATAGGCCTACATGGGCACTTATAAAACGTCAGAAGCTAGTGCACGGTTCCAAATTGGTCGTTTTCTATGGAGAAGAACAGGCAAGAAACTCCATGGTTAGTCTTTTAAAAATAAGTGGTTCATATTACAATATTTATAGATATTTTGTAAGAACAGTGTAGATCAATACTGTACACAAAAGCACAAAAATAATAAAATAAATCATAATAAGAAAAAAGTAATTATTAATAGGAAAGTTTGTGGGGTATACAGTGTTCTCACATTCACATTATTAAACAAAAAAGAGGGTATATAAAGAAAGCAAGAAAAATATAAATAATTACAAGTATCAATTAAATGTTAACAAAACAAATATCAACGAATTTAAGAAAGTTGAAGTCTTAAAAGTATAAAAAAAATTGCAAAAGCAATGTGTTAGAGAAAATAATAAAATAAAAAAAAATATATATATTCATTAAACCCCAAGCGAACGCCGGCGTTCGCGCACCTATTGTCTTTCTATTGTGTCTGTAGGGCCGTCCATTGTTACATCCTATTAATTTAAGCTTTTACTATTTTTTATGGTGTTACTTGAACACAATTCGGTAACCAGCATATCGATCGATATATTTATCTTACATATCCGTTACTGTTACGTTACCAACCCGCACTGGGCCTTCGTGGTGAATTACGGCCCATTCCCTCTCTTAGAGAGGAGGCTTGAGTCCCATCAGTGGGAACATTAAAAAGGTAATGATGATCCGTTACTTAAATCGAAAATTATGAAGAAATGCTGTATAATCTATGACAAGAAACTTTTGATTATAGCAAAATATGAATATTCTGGTTTTTACTTGGTTATATAATTTTGAAATTGAATTAATGTCAATGTCCTGCATGAAGCACTTACTTTCTTTCACATGCAGGTGTCAATTAACGTAAATTTTAAACTCACTCAAGGTCAGTTTTACTTCTTGTGGCAAACTGGTCTGCCAAATATTCAACGTATTGCGTAAAACTGTGCCACACACCCTTTAATGTGTATAAAAAGAAAAATTATGTCCAAAGAGGTTATCAGTCACTGTTCGATACTTGAGGAGAAAAGAATACATTCAAAATATCATAATGTACAAGGTATAATTTTAATAATTTCCACTTTTAACTAAATAGTTGTAAATATCCAATAGTATTTGAAATGTGTTTTGGATCGTAACAGCAGTTGATATTTTTTTTTTTTTGTATCATAGATCCTCCTAGTCGCTGCTATAGTCGCGATGGTCGCTGCGCGGCCGCAAGAAGGCCATGGTCACGACTACCACCATAGTCACGGTCACGCTATCTCCTCACAGAGCATCGTACTGCATCAAACACATGAAAACAAACACGAACCCGCACACCACGAGGAGCACCACGAGGAGCATCATGAACAGAAACATGAAGAGCAGCACAATGAACACGAGCAGCACCATCACGAGGAACACCACGGTCACGCCTCCTCATCACAGAGCATCAAGCAGCACCATGGACACGCCACCGAGAAACACGTCGAGTACTATGTATGATGACGTTTTTCCTATAACAAACAAAAAAATAACTTATTCAAAATAAGAAAAGAAATTACTAACTATCACTTGTCTTACAGTCTCATCCCAAGTACGAGTTCGCGTACAAAGTGGAGGACCCTCACACCGGCGATAAGAAGTCTCAGCACGAAGCTCGTGATGGTCACGTCGTGAAGGGCGTGTACAGCCTGCACCAGCCCGATGGTACCATCAGGGTGGTCGAATACCATGCTGACAAGAAAACCGGGTGAGTGTGCACAAGCTTTTAATTTGTTCTAAGCCTAGCTCTAAAGACAAAAGAAATTTATTCATTTTTAAATTTTTATTGTTCTTTACAGATTCAACGCTAATGTGAAGTACATCGGTCACGCTGAACACATTGTTCCTGAACAACATCATCATCACTGATTCTAATCTTGCTTTTTTTAATTGTTGAACCCATAAATGTCTAAGCAGTTGTTTTTGTTGTTAATAGAAAGAACCTCACAATGTTATTGTAAGAAATAATGAAGTCAATATAATTAGCTAGTCTCACACCTATTATTTTGTATTTTTATTTCCATATTTTTTGCTACCATCTCAACCCTTTTGACCATATAATTTATGATTTAAACCATATTTTATATGAGTGTGCAGCCCGACTTTATCGGTGTAAAATATAACATATAAAATTAGCAAATTCCACAAGGTAAGCGAGTTATGAAAGGATTGCTCGCCGTTAGTAAATTTTTCGCCTAAGTACCAACAGGAACCAACGTGGATTTTCCGTATTCTAAATAATGCTTATATGTTTAAAACCAAATTAAAATGACGGACCCTTCTGAGGATTGCAAAAAACCCAAAATACTTTCGAATTTTGGTATTATAATTACGCCAGTAGAAATGGGTTCCCTATTTTATTTACTTCTAAACTTGCTATTTAGGTTTTTATTATATCGAACACAGTGTGTCAATAATTCAGTTGTATGATATTTCATTCCCTCGATGCTTTATTAGTGAGATTTAACGTTCGTGCGAAAAATGCTGTTACAAAAAACTCTACAGAGATAGATCGGTAATTTATTAGTTCGGTAGTATGTCGGTTCGAATTGCACACTGTCCCACCCTAGTATAGGGTAACAAATTAATAGTAGCCCTATTAATTTGATACCCTATTTTGCAATATAGACGCTAGAGAAATACTTACATTCATCTTATTTCAAAATAAAGACCACACTCTCATATCCTTTTCATTTCAATTCTCATCAAATTTTTAAAAATATTTTATGTTGAAACTGTTTAGCATAGCCTGCCTAGTCACAGATCGCCTTATTGAAATTATGAATAAGATCAAATTTAATTACTTTTTAAAACTTTTTAGAAATAATGAAGTGTCCGTTGTACTTGCCCCGCTTGGGCAGAGCATCGCTGTGCCCTCGTGAGAGCGATCGGCGGCGGCGATCACTCGCGCCGGGCCTTGGTATAGGCCATGGTCCAGAATGAGGAGGAGTGGCAGGCAGTCGCCTCCTTCTGCGAAGCAGTAATGCTAGCAAAGGAGGAGGCCGACCGCATCAAGCAACGGCGACGCTCACAGTGCCCCAGCCGCCGCCGGGATTCCGATCCCGATTTCCGGCCACCGTAGGCACGGGCTTGCAGACAGTGAGCAATGAGTGGCTCGATGTCCGACCGTCCGGTAACTGTCCGGACCGAGCCCAAGTCGTCGACGGCGCGCACTGTTTCCGCGCGCTTCAAGGAAATGCCAGCAACTGCAGGGGCCCAGCTGGGTCGAAGCCTACTGGGGCCAGGGTTATCCGAAAGGGAAGCTCGGTCCCGGTACGAAAGGCGAGAAGAAACAGGAGTGGGTTTTTAGTCAGTAAAAGTCTGACACTATCTCTCGCTCCGCCCAAGAGCGGGGGATGTCATAAGATGATTTTCCCACCGCGAAAAAAAAAAGTTGTATTATAATAATTGTTAAGGAAAAGATATACATGCATAAAAAGTATTTTAAAAGTTTAATGTGTATTGATTTTTAGGCCAATTTCAACTACATTCTTTATGGCCATGACAAAGAATATTTCATTATCAAAGTTCCTCTTCAAGAAAGTTGAAGTTTATCATGTTCCATTATTACGTATACATTTAAGTTAAACATATTAATATTTTAAAGAGAAAACTGTGACTATTCCTGTTTTACCCTAGGCTGATAAAATTGTCCGTCTGTTCGTCTATAATAAATTATATTAAAACAATGCTTACTCACATGATGAGTGCTATGAGTTTACACAAGTATGAAGTACTTGTGTAAACTCATAGCACTCAGAGCAACACTTTCTGTATGTGGCGTATGCGCCTTTCATATTTCATCCGGCTTAAGAACAAGATCGTACCTTGTCCATTTATAGGGTAGGTGATGTCTAGGGTAAAAACAAATGAACAACTGTTAGTAGTTAGTGATTTACTACCTCTTAACCAGTAAGTTACCCTGTTGATGGATAAGAGAGTTATCATATCCCTCGACATGATTATGTTCTAACTCGGTCTGCACTTCATAAGCATCATAATCCTTTTTCTAACGTGAGAAATTACCTAATGACTTTTTCCGCTCTGGGTAGAACGAGAAGGAGTGTCAGTATGAGGAACTCCGTAACTACATCCTTTTGAGTTGCGCGTAGAATACAACGCGCAGTCTTTCCGTTCTTAGCCTTAACGGGCTGTGAATATCATGATCTTAATGTAAATAGCTTGATAGTTGGGTACTTAGCTTATATTTATTTATTGTTAAAACTTAACAATGCACAACTAAAACCGCTTAACAAAAGTAGATCTCTATGTAAAGTATTAAGTCTATGTATTTTATTAGTATGAAGTCTATGTATTGGTAACTTTCTGCCATTAATTAAAAAATGACAATAGATTTCTATATTCACCAGTGTATAGTGTCGTGTTTTTCTACATTATTTTGTCTAACTGTGTCTATCACTAAATGGATTACGTAAATAAATGCGGATGAGTTGAGCGTGAGGGAGAGCCCAATGAAAAAATTAATGGTTTGTGTGAGGAGTGATATGAAAGAAAAAAAAGTTGGTGAAAAATAGACAAAACAAAATGAACGAAAAAAAAATCGTGTTAGACCCGACCCTGATGGGACAAGGACAGGAAGATAATGGTGATCAGTTTGTGAGTAGGTATAAGGTAGTTAAAACTGTATATTTTTTCTTTTACGCTAGCTTTCATACCATTTATTGCCCTTTTTTTTATGGTGGGAAAAAATCATGCATTGACATCCCCCGCTCTTGGGCGGAGCGGGAGATAGTGTCAGACTCTTACTGACTAAAAGACCCACCCCGTTCCTTCTAGCCTTCATACCGGGGCTCGATCGGCCTTTCGGATAACCCTGGCCCCAGTAGGCTTCGACCCGGCTGGGTCCCTGCTGTTGCTGACAACTCCTTGAGGCGCGCGGAAACAGTGCGCGCCGTCGACGACTTGGGCTTGGTCCGGACAGTTACCGGACGGCCGGATAGTGAGCTACCCATTGCTCACTGTCCGCAAGTCCGCGCCTACGGTGGCCGGAAATCGGGATCAGAATCCCGGCGGCGGCGGCGGCGGCGATAACGCCGTTGCCTGATGCGTTCGGCCTCCTCCTTTGCGAGCATTACTGCTTCGCAGAAGTCGGCGACCGCCTGCCACTCCTCCTCGCTCCGGACCATGACCTCAACCAAGGCCCGGCGCGAGAGGTCTCCGCCGCCGATCGCCCCCACGAGGGCACGGCGATGCTCCGCCCAAGCAGGGCACACCTCGACTGTGTGCTCCACCGTGTCCTCCGGGTGCTGATTCACAGCTAAGATATTTCAATTAGCGTTATTAGAAATGCTCGGAATCCACTGGACAGAGCATCGGACCAAAGACTCCATAATAGCCGAACTTAAGTCACCCATGAGACTCACCACCATATGCCAAAGAAAGGGTCGAAAAAATAAAAGATTGTTATCAATGTCATTGAAAGGCGAGTATCCTCGTGGAGGCGATCGACGGCGGAGACCTCTCGCGCCGGGCCTTGGTTCAGGCCATGGTCCGGAGTGAGAAGGGGTGGCAGGCGCTCGCCGGCTTCTGTCAAACAGTAATGCTCGCAAAGGAGGAGGCCGACCGCATCAGGCAACGACGCTCTCGCCGCCGCCGGGATTCCGATCCCGATTTCCGGCCACCGTAGGCACGGGCTTGCGGACAGTGAGCAATGGGTAGCTCGCTGTCCGACCGTCCGGTAACTGTCCGGACCAAGCCCAAGTCATCGACGGCGCGCACTGTTCCCGCGCGCTTCAAGGAGTTGTCAGCAACAGCAGGGGCCCAGATGGGTCGAAGCCTACCGGGGCCAGGGTTAGTTTCGAAAGACAGCTCGAGCCCCGGTATGAAGGCTTGAAGGAAAGGGGTGGGTTTTTAGTCAGTAAGAGTCTGAGACTATCTCCCGCTCCGCCCAATTGATGATTTTCTCACCATAAAAAAAAGGCGAGTATAAACTCGAGTTATACTGTTTTACGAATGGAGTAAGGAAAAGGTCAATTAATGTGATGTAACTGTGAATGTTTGATTCGGTGTTATAGATTGCAGGTGCTGTTTGAAATTTCTGTATTTTTTTCTTCTTTTAATTTTCTATTTTGAGTTACTCTTCAATGATATTGGTTTTACCTGAAAAATTGAAGACAAGTTATTTTTTTAATTGATATTAAACTAATGCTTGACTGAATCCCATCTGATGGTAAACACTGTAGAAACAATTTGTAAAAACATGGCGCGTCGTAATCAAAGTCAAAGTCAAAATATTTCATTTCGCATAGGCCTACATGGGCACTTATAAAACGACAGAAGTTAGTGCACGGTTCCAAAATGGTTGTTTCCTATGGAGAAGAACCGGCAAGAAACTCCATGGTTACTTTTTTTAAAAAAGTCCTTGAATCAATCATCACTATCTACACATTATTTTGTTATTGAACGGGAATACTCGTATATACTCACCAAAAAACAATTTTAATTAAACTTTTTAGTTGAATGAATATCAATACTTTAATTCATAAAAGAAAGTAAGGTGTCAATTAACGTGGATTTAATAATTCACTCAAGGTCAGTTTACTTATTTTTCATGATAAACTGGTTATCAACGTATTACGCAAAACTGTATCACAGACCTTTTCATGTGCTTAAAAAGAGAAATTCTTTCCAAAAACGTTATCAGTTACTGTTCAATACTACAAGAGTAAAGAATACGTCTAGAATACTCAATATGGTCAAGGTATACATGCGATTATTTATTGAAATAAAATCAAATCAAAATGCCTAAAGTGCCTATATTAGTCACATATAAAAAATCTGGTGTATCTAATTTGTACCTACAACTTAGATCTGGTTTTTGTTTCATAGATCATCCTTCTTGCTGCTGTAGTCGCGATTGCCGCTGCGCGGCCGCAAGAGGGTCATGACAACCACCACGGTCACGGGCACGCTATCTCGTCACAGAGCATCGTACTGCACCAAACTCACGAGACCAAACACGAGCCCGCACACCACGAGGAGCACCACGAGGAGCATCGTGAAGAGAAACATGAAGAGCACCACAATGAGCACGAGCAGCACCATCACGAGGAACACCACGGTCACGCCTCCTCATCACAGAGCATCAAGCAGCACCACGGACACGCTACCGAGAAACACGTCGAGTACTATGTATGATGAGTTTCTGATTATAGTATTGAATTTGTATTTTTACTTTTGTGAAAATGTGACTAAAATGTCCTTGTCTTACAGTCTCATCCTAAGTACGAGTTCGCTTACAAAGTGGAGGATCCTCACACCGGTGACAAGAAGTCTCAGCACGAAGCTCGTGACGGTCACGTCGTGAAGGGTGTGTACAGCTTGTACCAGCCTGATGGCACCATCAGGGTTGTCGAATACCACGCTGATAAAAAAACTGGGTAAGTTTTTAAACTCAATCAACTTAGTCAAAATATTAGCAAGCATGTGTAAACTACCGTTCACTGTATTTGGCCTTAATTTTAACGTGCCTTGGTGGTTGATAGTATCTTACTCATTAAAATTTTGCTAACGATGGTGCACCGGTTGGATCATATATTTTCTATCACAATTCTTAAACTGAATGGTGGTGGTGAACGATCGCTATCAATTCGAATTTAATTTCTCTACAACCACGGTTTATTTTTATTAATTATAAGGTAGGTTGGGGGAAGATCGGCATTGGGGTAAGAACGTATAAATCAATATCCCTATTTAGCTTTATTTTTAATGCCAGCCACATTGCTGGGCAAGGTGGAACATAATGTCGCGGCACGCAATATGACTAGCATTAAAAATAAAGCTAAATAAGAGGTGTAGTTTATATTTATACGTTCTTACCCCAATGCCGATCTTACCCCAACGCACTATAATTAATTTTTTTATTTTTTATTTTACACTAGACGCTTTTGACGTGCAAATCTTTCTGAATGTACATATATTTAATTATGGACTTTATTATTATTATATCTGCCCAACTGCTGGCAAAAGCATCCCTCAATTCCTTCTATTGTTTCATCTAAGTCCGACCCACCATCTCCTTCTTGAAATGCCGCGATCCCATCGTGCGATTTCAGGGCACCAAATTTGTGTTAATACTGGCTCCCCGCTCGATCGGCATGCGGCAGACATGTCCAGCCCAGTCGTACTTAAGCTGGGCAGCCTTTTGAGCTACATCAATGATCTGCGTTTTGGAGCGCAGGATAGTGAAAATTCTTGCACGTTCCAAAGCATAAACCACAATTGAGAAGAAACGTGCCGGAATTATCACTTTTCAATAGTTTCATCTTTTCTGACTGACAATAAAAAGTTCTCTCTGCAACTCTCTTCCTGTTGCATATCAACGATCTGCTGGTGCCCGGTATCTATGGGTATGCAGATGATAGCACAGTTGTAGAGAGATACCTGCCCAGTGCTCGGGCTAGTAAGGAGCTAATCCGGTCCGAAAGAGAGGCTATGGTAGAGCGAACGAATATCTCACTTCAGGCAGTCTCCAAGTGGGGTGAAGCCAATCTAGTGGGATTCAACGCCGCCAAAACACAAGCGTGTCTTTTCACTGCCAAAAGGAGCCCGTGCACCTTGGTTCCTACTTTTCGGAATTTATCCCTGGAGTACACCGACCGCCTTCAGCTCTTGGGGGTTGAAATTCCCTCAGACCTTAACTTTGGGCGGTTCATTGAGTCCAAAGCCAAGGTAGCTGCTAGGAAGCTGGGCGTTCTTGCAAAGGTCCGGCGGTACTTCACACCGGGACAGCTTTTAATGTTATACAAAGCACAGGTCCGTTCGTGTGTGGAGTACTGCAGTCACATATGGGCTGGTGCTGCAAAATGCCACCTGGCAGCTTTGGACTCGGTGGAAAGGCGTGCAAAGAGGCTAATTGGTGATCCAGATTTGGTTAAGTCCAACCTTCAAAGCCTTGAGCATAGGCGTAGGGTAGCCAGCCTTTCGGTGTTTTACAGGATGCATTTTGGAGAGTGTGCGCAGGAATTGCATGACTTGATTCCGCCATCGCAATTCTACCATCGGACATCCCGACGTACGGCGAATATTCACCCTTACGTTGTTGAAACCTCTACGGTCCGGACTAAGCGTTTCGCCTCGTCGTTTATACCACGTACGTCGAAGGACTGGAACAGTCTGCCTGCTGCGGTCTTCCCGTCCGATTATAATTTGGGTGTCTTCAAGGCTAGAGTGAATAGGCTCTTAATAAACTAGTGCGCCTCACCATCAAAGATTGCATCGCTACTTACCATCAGGTGGGATCGCAGTCAAGCACTAGTTTATCTTAATTAAAAAAAAAAAAAAAAAAAAAATCAATAAATGGTTTAATTAAATTGCTTTGAGTTTTAGATCGGGTGGTTTAATGATTTTTTTTTTCTTTCTTTACAGATTCAACGCTAACGTGAAGTACATTGGTCACGCTGAACACATTGTTCCTGAACATCATCATCATCATCACTGATTTTGGCCGTTTATTAATTAAACTATTGTTGAACTTAATGTCTTAGCAGTTATCTAGTGTTGTTTATTCAACGTTGTTGTAAATAATAATTGAAGTCATTATATTTAGTCTCGTACCTATCTACTTTGTTTTATTTTCTTTATTATATTTCTTTGACCGTGTCTAACAGAAAGTCAGAGCAAGAAGCGCTGACTTTCTGTTAGACACGTTCTGTAGAGTAGTTTGAGTGACTTTACCCATTTAACGCCGTATTATAAGAAATTATTTTCTTTAGTTTTTTTGATAAAAATCACAAAAAAGCTTCAAGGGTTTTCTTTTATGATTATTATTAAAACCTTATTTCTGGCCGTTTACACTTTAATTATCGCAAATCTTTACAAGTTGACTGGCCTGTTGGTCTATTGGTTAGTGGCCGTGACTGCTATGCCGGAGGTCGTTGGTTCGATTCCCACCCAGGACAAATATTTGCGTGTTTGTTTGCTATGTCTGGGTGTTATCTATAATATATGTATGTATGACTCATAACACAATCTCTGCTTAGCTTGGGATCAGACGGCGTTGTGTGATAGTTCTGGAATGTTAAATTATTGTATTATATTAGTTCTCATCTCCCTTTCACGCTTCTCCAAAACGCGTATTTTTTTTTAGTTATAAATCATCCGATGACTACTCCTACTCTAGGGTTGAGCGAGAGGGAGTGTCATACTTTTAGTAACTAAAACCACACCTGCATCCTTCAGTTGCCCTTTGCGATCTATGACCTTTTCAGAAAATCTCCATAATCCTAGCAAGCAACAGCCCTTCTGGGACCCTACAATTTGCTGACATCTCTTTGTGGAGCAGAATTGGAATCAGAATCAAAATATCTTTATTGTGCGCATAAGTTATAATTATGATGTTAAAACTGAATAATGAATTATAGTTCCATTATGCCCTGCTGTATAGGCTTTTTTTATGGTGGGAAAAATCATCCAATGACAACCCCCGCTCTTGGGCGGAGCGGGAGATAGTGTCAGACTCTTACTGACTAATGCCCACCCCGTTCTTTCTAGCCTTTATACGGGGGCTCGAGTTCCCTTTCGGATAACCCTGGCCCCAGTAGGCTTCGGCCCAGCTGGGCCCCTGCTGTTGCTGACAACTCCTTGAGGCGCGCGGGAACAGTGCGCGCTGTCGACGATTTGGGCTTGGTCCGGACAGTTACCGGACGGCCGCTGCTGTATAGGCTACAACTTTTTTTTAGGGGTGGAAATCATACAATGACTTCTCCCGCTCTGAGTGGAGTGAGAGGGCGTTTCAGACTTTTACTGACTAAAACCACACCTGTGTCCTTTAGTTGCCCTTTTCGTTCTAGGACTACGGGTTTCCTTTTCAGAAATTCCTCTAAATAGCTGGTAATCGGGGTCAGGTAGTCCGCCGTGTCCTCTGGGCGGTCTGGGCAAAGGTGACACTCAGGAGTTTTTTCCGCCTGAACGCTGTGCAGGAACCTCCCGAACTTATCATGTCCAGTTAGGAACTGCCATGATGAGTTCAGGAGGTTCCTGCCAAAAATCTACGTATGACAACAGGGACCAACAGTTTATCAGAGCACGGGAAGCTCTTAAAAAAACTTCCTTAAAGTTGAGAAAGATACAACAAGAAATAATAATTTAAATACCAAACTACTATGTCATACTATAATATCATACTATATTACTATAACAGGGACCAACAGTTTATCAAGGCACGGGAAAAGATACAACAAGAAATAATAATTTTAATATCATACTACTATGTCATACTACTATATCATACTAATATGTACATGCACAATTGCAGATGTAAATTTATCTAGTCATTAATTAAAAGTTATAATATGACAATTAAATAGTAGAAAGTCCTTAAGTAATTTCAAGGTAAGGAACATTTATACTTCCTCTAGATATTATTCTAAAATTGTTACATTTACTTTGGTTTTGTTATATTTTTTTGTTACGTTTGTTGTTAAATTTAGTTCTTGAATACGGAAACTGCTTGTTGAAAGCATAAAATCAAAAACGATTTTTAGCTACCGGTCTAATCTATAAATAAGTTACTTTACCTAAATTTGTACACAGATACAGAATTAGGTATTATTTATTCATTAAAATTTTATGCACTAGTAAACACTGTATACAGGCGCTGTACAAAGACTTAATGGCTTAGGCATTTTCTACCAGTCGACTTTAGGGTGGTGCAGAAACATAACATGCTGAGAAGCAACTTAATGGCAAACAAGAAAATAGACAACTAATACATTAATTTGACTGGTCTAGCAGGTAGTCACCCTAACTGCTATGCCGGAGGTCGTGGATTCGATTCCCACCCAGGACAAATGTTTGTGTGATGAGCATGATCATAATTTGTTTTGTGTCTGTGTGTAATTTATCTATTTATGTATGTATTTAGAAATTTATAAGTATGTTTATCAGTTGTCTAGTACTCATAACACAAGCTCTGCTTAGCTTGGAACTAGACGGCGTTGTGTGGTAGTTTTGAAATATTATTATTGTATGATATTAATACAAAGTTATAAAAATACATACAAACAACCAATATTATTACGAGAAACGAATCCGACAAATCAAAGCTGTAATGATTCTATCAATCCCTTGTGAATGTGTTCACGGGCGAATGTGTTCACCTTAAAGGAGAACCGACTGGATTTTATCCTGATTCCACCCATGATTCCCCTGATTAACCATTTTAATAGCTTTGATGTTCAGATACATACTTACAAAGGTTGAAGACAAATCGAATGCAGTTATTCAGAAGCCGGTCAAGTTATATTATTATATTATACTGAGTTTATGGAGCAGAGGCCTCTTACATGTCTAGGTATACTGAAACTTTACTTTACCTAGCAGTTTTTTTTTTATCAGACTTTTACTGACTAAGACCACCCTATGACCACCACTATGTTCTTTCTCTGACTTACGTTGCAAGAGCCCAGGTTTCCCTTTCGGTAGTTATCCCATGGCTCCAGTAGGATTCGGCCCTGCTGGGCCCCTACTATTTTGCTGACACCTCTTTGAGGTGCGCGTGGAATACTACGCACTGTTGACGACTCAGGGTTGGTCTGGATGACCGAACGGCCAACTACTTATTGCTCGTCGTCCGCAACTCTACTTCTACGGTGGCTGGAAATCAGGGTTGAAGTCCCAATTATTACTGGGGCGCGAGGATGTCCTTTCCCTCACGCGTACAACTGCATCCGCAGGCCTGTCATTTCGCTTTGCTCCAAACTACGGCCTGTACCAGAGAGTGGCACGAGAGGTCGCTGCAACCAATTGCTCCCATAATTAACAGTGGTGCTCCACCCAATCGAGGCACACCTCCACTGCATGCTCCATTGTGTCCTCTGGCCGTTTCTTCCACACGAATCAGATGTAGGTACCTCCCGTACTTACTATGTCCGATATATGTCCGGTGAAGACCTGTTTCATGCGGAAGGTAATAACGCCATGACGTCTTTCCAGCTTTGTTTCTAACTGGTCAGTCCCTTCTTTGAGTAGTTACAAAGAGGGGACTTACCGCTATGATTATGACGTGCCCAATTCCTTGAACAGTTATGCATTCTGCATAACCAGCAAAATTTGACAGTATTCAACTGCCAAATTTTGCCACTTATGTTTCACGAAATTATTTTTTTTTATTTACTAAATTTTGCTATAGAAAAAATATAATGTCCATTACTATCCCACACCCAGGCAAAGACATGGAGTGTGGTTTTGTTTTTTTTTATTTTATTTAAAAATAAAAAAACATAACACATCCACGATACAGGCACAGGATAACATCTAGTGTGGAGTATTTAGTCCGGTCAATTTAGACATTTCGATTTAGACATTACACTAATTTGGACCCAGCTGTAAATTGGTAGGATTGTTCAAAACACCATCATAAATGAAATCTAAAAAGTCCTCATCAATCCGACATCTGGAAAAAAAAATATTCGGGGTCAAATGTCACAAAAATGAGTTTATCGTGACTTTCAGCAAAACGGTAAGTTTAATCATAAAATGAGCTAAGACAAAATTGTAGATCAGATAATTATCTACAAATATGACTGTATAAACACTTATATTCTTAAGAGCAACCGTTTTTGAGATATGATGATTCAAAAAGTTGAAAGAGGCAATCGTCATAATTATGCACACGTTTTCACGCCACTTTTGAAGTAGTGTACTTGGCGCTTTTTTAGGGTTCCGTGCTTCAAAGGGAAAGAACGGAACTCTTATAGGATCGCTTTGTTGTCCGTCCGTCTGTCTGTCTGTCTGTCCTTATGTTTGTCTTTCAAGACCCTTTATCTCGGAAAAGCATGAAGTTATGGAGTTGAAATTAATATAATTTAATTTTTTCATAAAAGTTTAATTTTTTCACAGCTTCAAGACACAACAGTTAAGTATATGGTTGTAATTTTAACTCGATATCTTCACGCGTTCCTAAGATAAAGGGTGTTGACAGGCTAATAGACAGACAAACTAAAACACAGACAGACAGATAGACAGACGGACAACAAAGTGACCCTTATAGGATCACTTTATTGGCCGATTTTTCCTTTTGAGGTACAGAACTCTAAAAACGCGCTAAGTACACTATCTCAAAGGTGGCGTTAAAACATGTACATATTATGACGATTACCTCTTTCAACTTTTTGAATCATTATATCTTAAAAACGGTGGCTCTTAGGAATGTAAGTGTTTATACATATTTGTAGATAATTATCTGATCTACAAATTTCTCGCTAATTTTATGATTAAACTTACTGTTTTGCTTAAAATCACGAAAAACTCATTTTTGTGCAACAATCCTACCAATCCTACCAATTTTCAGCTGGGTGTGAATTAGTGTAACCTAACCCCTATTATTTGGTCTAATTTGACTGGATTAATTAGGCATTAAGTTTGTATCGTGGCTGTATTCACAAACAGTGAAACTTACATACACAATACACCCAGATCCAGAACAATTATCTGTACGCCTTAGAAATATTAGTTCCAAGCGGGAATTGAACCCACGACACACAACGCGTCACACATTCGCTCAACTAGGTACTATGCCAACCATGTTGTCAAACCGAGGGTTTTAAATCTAACACGTGTATACAATACTTGTGTCAATATCAATTTAAAACGTTTTTCATAATTCTGACCAAAAGGCCTAATTAAATTATTTATTCTAAATAACCGAATGTAACTATATGTCATGTGTGTGCAATGTCAATGTTCTTATTTCTTTAATGAATGTCAATGTCCTCCGTAAAAGAAAGTAACGAGTCAATTAATTTGAATTTTATACTTTACTTGAGGACAGTTTACTTATGTTTTACGGTAAACTGGTCTGTCAAGTGTAAAACGTATTACGAAAACTATATCACAGACCCTTTAATGTGTATAAAAAGAGAAATTATTCCCAAAGAGGTTATCAGTTACAGTTCAATCCTTCTAGAGTAAAGAATACAAGAACTATCAACATGTACAAGGTATACATAGTACTCAACAGTCTACATCTATCAAAACACTAGTAAAAAAATTAAAAAGTCTAAAAAAGCAGTTGCTTAATTTAAAAACAGTTAATAGTAATATATTTGTTTTTCGTTACACAGATCATCCTACTTGCTGCTGTAGTCGCGATCGCCGCTGCCCGGCCACAAGATGGCCACGACTACCACCATGGTCACGGTCACGCTATCTCGTCACAGAGCATCGTACTGCACCAAACTCACGAGACCAAACACGAGCCCGCACATCACGAGGAGCACCACGAGGAGCATCATGAAGAGAAACATGAAGAGCACAACAATGAACACGAGCAGCACCATCACGAGGAACACCACGGTCACGCCTCCTCATCACAGAGCATCAAGCAGCACCACGGACATGGTACCGAGAAACACGTCGAGTACTACGTAAGTATAATAAGATTTCTATTGAAGTTTTGAATTCTGCTCTTTAAAAATTAAGGAAGATGTTCCTAACCACCCCTTGTCTTACAGTCTCATCCCAAGTACGAATTTGCATACAAAGTGGAGGACCCTCATACCGGTGACAAGAAGTCTCAACACGAAGCTCGTGACGGTCACGTCGTGAAGGGTGTATACAGCCTGCACCAGCCCGATGGTACCATCAGAATTGTCGAGTACCACGCTGACAAGAAAACTGGGTAAGTGTGATCAACCTTTCAAAAAAAAATTTATCAACTTTACCTAGAGCAATAGATTTCGGACATGCTACATAAACTTTACTCTAAAACTGACTGCCAAATTAGGCCAGCTTGATGAGAACCGGTGCACTTCGAAGCTAAGGAGGCCTAGCTCCAACTGGGCACGCCACAATCATGGCGGTAAGTCCCCTCTTTGAGGCGTGGCTGGAAAGACCTCACGGCGTCCTTACCTTCCGCATGACACAGGTACTCACCGGACATGGTTCGTTCGGGAGATTCCTGCACTCGATTCATGCGGAAGTGACGCCCGGGTGTCGCCACTGTGCGGAACGCCCGGAGGACACGGTGGAACACACAGTCGAGGTGTGCCCTGCTTGGGCGAAGCATCGCCGTGCCCTCGTGGGGGCGATCGGCGGCGGAGACCTCTCGCGCCGGGCCTTGGTTGAGGCCATGGTCCGGAGCGAGGAGGAGTGGCAGGCGGTCGCCGACTTCTGCGAAGCAGTAATGCTCGCAAAGGAGGAGGCTGAACGCATAAGGCAACGGCGTTATCGCCGCCGCCGTCGCCGGGATTCTGATCCCGATTTCCGGCCAACGTAGACGCGGGCTTGCGGACAGTGAGCAATGGGTAGCTCGCTGTCCGGCCGTCCGGTAACTGTCCGGACCAAGCCCAAGTCGTCGACGGCGCGCACTGTTCCCGCGCGCCTCAAGGAGTTGTCAGCAACAGCAGGGACCCAGCCGGGTCGAAGCCTACTGGGGCCAGGGTTATCCGAAAGGGCGCTCGAGCCCCGGTATGAAGGCTAGAAGGAACGGGGTGGGTCTTTTAGTCAGTAAGAGTCTGACACTATCTCCCGCTCCGCCCAAGAGCGGGGGATGTCAATGCATGATTTTTTCCCACCATAAAAAAAAAAAGGCCTAGCTCCAACGACATAAAAAAATAGATACTAAATGTTTTTGTTCCTTACAGATTCAACGCCAATGTGAAGTACATCGGTCACGCTGAGCATATCGTTTCTGAGCATCATCACCATCATTGATTGTTCTACCGATCTCATTAATTGTTGAACCATTATGACTAATTGTTGATATTATGTTTTAAGCTGTGTGTTGTACCTTAATATTAAATTATATCTATTGAATTTCACCTACATTGATTTTATTTTTACCTTAGGTCTGTATCTTCCAACCTCAAAATTATTTGAAGAAAAATTTAATTTTTTGGTAGGTTTTTCCATTTTGACAATTTATTTATAAGATAAAATTATCCAAAAAAATTTGAAAGCTATCAGCTATATTGATTGTCAGAAAATATAATACTCAGATGAAATTATGAACCATCCATAATGTCATTTACGAAATCGAAGACATTCTAACTAGACAACCTTGTTAAATTAGAAACTTAAAGTGTAGTTCCTATTATAACAGAAAATAGTTTTGAGATATCATCAGAATTCCACCTGCATTCGTGTATTTGCAAAATACACAATATGTTGTTCTACAAACCTACTCGTAGATCGACCCAATCTAACAATGCAGGCAGAACTAGTGATACTAGAAAAACTTTTTACAAAAAAAATATAACCGACTTCACTAAAAAAACACTAAAAATAATTTTAATTTCGGAAGTCGGTGTTTCTCGATATTGTTTGTTCCTTATTTACCACTGACTTACGAAATTAAAATTATTTAAAATTATTTAAGTCGGTTATATTTTTTTTGTAAAAAGTTTTTTATTTCACACTTTTTAGTTGCAATACACTTACAGCCAGAGTACCTTTTTCTCATGACAATTCCAATTAACTCAAACCCTGCTAGGATACATTGTTTTATTATGAAGTTCCCGTGTCTACCTTCCGGCTCCATCATCATTATCAGATCAGTTCGATAGTACCTTATAACTAAAGTACATCTCATGACAATTCTAATAAGCCCAAACACGGGGGATACATTGAATAATTATGGAGTTCCGGTGCCTATCTTCTAACTTTATCATCATCATCATCAGATCAGTTCGATAGTACCTTGTAGCCAAAGTGCATCTCATGACAATAAATTCTAATAAGCCCAAACACGGCTAGGATACATTGATTAATTACGGAGTTCCAGTGCCTATCTTCCAGCTCCATCATCATCATCCAAATGTCATTTTTTGACTGTAAATGCTTAAGTCTTTGATGAAAATACCAAAAGAAATATATGGTTGCCTATAATATTTGAGCAGTTCCCTCGATATCTTCAAGATTCCATCATCAGACCCCAAGTTGGTGACTAGGAGACCATTTGGGAAGTATACCCTTTCCAACAAAAAAATATTTTTTCAAATCGGTTGGCAAGCGACAAAGTTATGCGCGAGCATACATAAAAAAAAATACAAACATCCGAATTGAGAACCTCCTCCTTTTTTAGAAGTCGGTTAAACAATGACTTCAACAATGAATGTTTGAGTTGCTTTTGAATATTTTATTAAGAAAAGAGGACCGAAATAAAACGATTCAATATGACACGACACAATATGAATACAAGGTAAACAAAAACCCACCTCACACAGGATTACAGAGGAAAATTTAAGGACCTTCGACGGGTCTATTTTGTGCACCAAATTTATGGTTTAGTGTTTAAGATATGCATTAATACTGTAAGTTATTAACTTCTACACTTGCTTTATGCAAGTGTAGAAACTAAACTTTATTGATATAAAAATAAAAAGTGGCAATCTAATGGCAAAACTTAATCATCTAATTTACACCATCCAAACTTCTATGCGTTTAAATATTTTTAAAGGTGACAATAAAAATGGCTTATATTTATTACGTGTCGAATTTCTTTTCTATCTCAAGGAGTCTGAAATACATTTTCTTAATGATGTAAAGCAGTGCTTGACTGTGATCCCACCCGATGGTGTGATGCTTATCATTGATAGAGTAGCTCACTAGTTTATGGAGAGCCCACCCTTGCACTCACTCCTCTCATTCTAGCTTTGAGAAAACCAAAATTATTAGTGGTTGGGAAAACCGCAGCAGGCAAATTGTTCCAGTCCTTCGTTGTACGTGATAAAAATGACGAGGCGAAACTGTTTTAAGAATAGTTCTTAAGTTTATACTATTAATTGAATTGATCAATCAAAGAATCAATCAAAGCATTTATTTCAAATAGACCATTTACAGGCACTTTTGAGTAGTCAAATGTCGGTCAGTCCAAGAAAAGTGAAGCTAAATTGCACGTTCCAAAGAGTAGGTCTCTATGGAGAAGAACGTGCAAGAAACTCCATGGACACTCTTTTAAATCATATTATGTGTTACATATAATGCTTGGTTACATATTACTTGTTGCTTCTATCATGTGAGCACAATGTCGATAATGAAATAAAAATGTAAAATAATTAAAAGATAGAAACTGAATTAAGCCACTGGCAGCTAAGAGATGACCAGTCCCATCTGACGGCACCCGTTCACGAGCATGACGCGTGCATCAGCCCCACTCAGCTCAACCATTTTGAAGGGAACTGAACGACCCAATAACACGTGCCACCAACAGCGAGACATTTGAGTGAGCATGACAAACTCTCAACTGCCATGCTCGTAATGTCAAAAAAAAAAAAGTTGTAACCTAATAAAAATGCTCCATGGTGCTTCACATTCACAAACTTGGAAAAAGTGCTTCTACATTATACAATGCAATTGTGTCTTTCAAATTAAAAAATAATAATATTAGTTTCCAACTAATCAACTAATTAGTACGCCCTAGTGGTAGTGGAGCTGGACCAGCATTGAGCCAAGCATTTTTATCTTGAATATAATCCTCCAACTTATAATATGCTTGCCTGCATAGTGTGCGTTTAATACAAGATTTAAATTTCGTTTCATTGAGTTCTAATATTTGGGGTGGTATTTTATTATAACATTTCAAACAGTACCCCATGAAAGAAGAGGCCACTTTAGCCAGTCTGAAACCTGGTTGAACTAATTGATCCCTATTTCTTGTAACATAATTATGTCTATCGCCTCTTTTGCTAAAAAGATGAAGATTTTTTCTAACATACATGATGTTTTCATAGATATATTGACAAGGTACCGTCATTATGTTAATATCTTTAAACAGTTCCCTTAAAGAATCGCACCGGCGGAGATTGTAAATAGCTCTGATGGCTCTTTTCTGTAATATAAAGATTGACTCGATGTCTGCAGCCCGTCCCCATAGTAAGATACCGTACGACATGACACTATGAAAATAACTAAAATAGACTAGTCTAGCGGTATCAACATCCGTAAATTGGCGGATTTTTCTAACAGCATATGCAGCCGAGCTAAGCCGTCCTGCAAGAGATGTTAAGTGAGGACCCCATTGTAGCCTAGAGTCAAGCGTAATCCCCAAGAAAACTGTTTTATCAACAAATTCTAGTTTCTCATTGTTCAATACTATGTCGCAATCACTACTTATGACATTTGGTAAGGAAAATCTTATGCATTTAGTTTTTTTCCCATTTAGAACTAGATTATTAGCAGTGAACCAGTTTTGGACCTGCAATAAGGCGTTATTTTCATCGTCAAGATTATTAGTCCTTCTATTTATCTTAAAAATCAAAGAAGTGTCGTCAGCAAACAACACCATATTAAGTTTATTTTTCAACAAATAGGGTAAATCATTAATATATACTAAAAATAAAAAAGGACCTAAAATTGAACCTTGGGGTACCCCCATTTTCACATTTAATCCCGACGAATTGACACCGTTTATTTGAACTAGTTGCTGTCTGTCATTCAAATACGATTTTAATAAGCTTAACGCTGTTTTTCCTAGTCCGTAATGCTCCAGTTTCAGGAGTAATGTTTCATGAACCACACAATCAAACGCCTTAGACAGGTCGCAGAAGATGCCTATAGCATCTTGTGCCTCCTCCCACGCATTAAAAATGTGTTTTAGTAAGGAGACACCAGCGTCAGTCGTACAACGTCCTTTGGTGAAACCATACTGTTTATCGTGTAAGATGTTATTGGTGTTAAAATGATTAAGCATTTGATTTAACATCACCTTTTCAAATATCTTGCTAAAAACCGGCAAAACGGACACCGGCCTATAATTATTAGTGTCTTTACTGTCTCCGGATTTAAAAAGTGGTATCACTTTACTATATTTCATTAGATCCGGAAAGACCCCTTGATCTATACACAAATTAAATATTAACGCTAAGTACGGCGCTACAGTCTCAATAATTGAGGTACAAACTTTGATAGACATACCCCATAGATCTTCTGTCAATTTAATCTTGATTTCTTTAAAAGCTTTTATTACTGTTATGGGGTTTATATGTTTAAAGTTAAATTCAGTCGAACAGGCTGCAACGTTCGCCTGTAATAAACCAAAAGCATGCGATGGCGACGAATTTAGGGCTTCAGTAGTTTTAATTGGAATACTGGTAAAGAAATTTACAAATTCTTCTGCAACTAGTTTGTTATCGCTAATAAGACCATGATGAGTCTCCAATGTGTAATCATTATTATTTCTTTTGTTTCTGTTGGTTTCATTATTTATTATATTCCAATATTGATATTTGTCCATTAGTGATTCAAAACTAGCCAGTACTACACAAATTTTGAAAATAATGGAAACGAACAGAGCCAATTAGTCACTAAGGTAATGAACACATACTAATGGTCTGCTTAGATAACAATAGTAATAAGCAAATTCAATAAATTCCGGAAAAAATAACGAAATCGTACGAGCTAATATCATGGAACAAAATTCAACTTGGAACAAAATTCATATCTATAGTTAACAGTGAACAATGACGCATCGTGCCCTAGCTAAACACCCTTGAATTCATTAATCATTTAATGTAGTTTGTACAATGTGTGTGTGTGTGATTAGCTAGGGCACGATGCGTCAAGCTACAATTATTATAGAAAGTTCAATTTTACAGATTCCGAATAATACTTCATGGATAACTTACTATGCATTTAAAATTTTGTTTCTAAAACAAGAAAACAGTTTTTTTTTTCTTTCTTGAAAATTCATTAAATCATAAGTGAAATTGGCCAAACATGCCTGTCGTGTGCTGTGGTGGGTTAAAATAACTATTTGTTGGGTTCCATCAAACGTAATCGTTCCAAGTAGACCCAATGAGTCATGAGAGGGTTAAATTCAGAGGTTCCACATGGGATCAAATCAGAAGTGAAGATGTCTACCGGAGAAACAAAGTTACCAACAAAGCCCGAACAATCACTAAACTTCACAGTTATTTCGTTTGCTAACAGATGTTCGATAGAGCCAAAGGGTTTTAAAGTGGCGACCACGGAGCGTAAGACGCCTTGAAAAAACTTTGAGAAGGTAGACCAATAACCTAGTAAAGGCTTCAGAGATCTGCTAAAAGTGGTACGCATATCCAGCAGTAAACTTCATTAGTCCGGCTGAAAATAACGATGATGATAATGAAACACTAGTCATCATATTGCAGCAGACTCAGATAAAGATGAAGGCACAAATGGCATTCCTCTCCCCTATAAAATGGAGCTTAAAGAGAATGAAAACATTTTGTTTAGCAGTGGGATCTATCAAGATACAGGAATAAATGAGATTAATTAAATTAACGAATAATAAAGATCTCACTAATTCAAATTAAAAGCCTAACATCATAATTAGAAAGAACCACATGCCACATGTTTGAAAATCATCTCTTCAGGACGGCACGACCGATGAGAAAGATTTGTTTTCTTTTGATAATAAATATTTTTTTTTAATCGGTATAGATTAAACTAATTGCACCCGTTGTGAAATCAGGGTGAGTTACTGGCTAAAAATAAAAAAAAAGTCAGACTGCGTCTTAACACCTGCAGTCTGACGATAGACGCCTTTAAATATAGGATAAAAATGGCATGGCGGACAGAGTTCCGGCGAGATCTCAAAGTGGCAGCAAATGTCGCAGCCCAGCGTTGAGCACGCCATAATTATAGCGGTAGTCCTCTCTTTGAAGAGTAGCTGGAGTGGCGTCATGGCCTCTTCACGTTCCGCTTGACGTGGATCCTCATCGGACGTGGTAAGTTCGGGCTGTCCTTCATTGGATTAAGGCGGAAGAAACACCTAAGTGTCACCATTGTGTGAATTGCTCGGAGTACACGATGGAGGTGTGCCTCGCTTGGGCGGAGCATCGCCGTGCTCTTGTGGAGGCGATCGATGGCAGCGATCTCTCGCGCCTATACCAATAGGATGATTAAAGGCCACTGGTTTGATCCGTAATATTAGTAGGTATTAGGAGTTTATTAGTCTCAACCAATAGTTACAAATTGGAACTAATTGTAAAATTACGCGAAAATTTCAATATATTTTCTTCTTATTTCTGGATTACTAATTATTTATTTGACAATATATCAAGATATCAATTGATTAATCAAAGCATTTTCCGAAATTACCAATTATTCACGATTTCAAACTTACCATTTACTTACCTTTTTAAGTACCTACATAACTCTCAATATTTTTTTTTGTAGGTTTTAAAAAGTATTCATGTTATAACTACCTGCCCGAATTTTATGAATGTCAATGCCCTGCTATAAAGAAAGAAGTTAATTAACGTAATAAACGTCTCAAGGTCAGATCAACTTTCCGAATTAAGATTTATTCAATAAACTGGTTAAATTTTTTTGGTGTGTTGCAAAAATTATCCAACAGACCCTTTACAAAAGTATATAAAAAGAAACATATTGCGTAGGGATACTATCAGTCACCTTTAAGTACTCCAAGGCTTAAGACAACAACTTATAAAAATGTACAAGGTAAAATATGAAAGAACAAAAATGTTTTATATTAAGAAAAACCAAAACAGCCAAATAAGTTTAAAGTTCTAAAATAAGACATTCTGAAAGTAAATTCTCTTTCACAGATCATCTTAGTCGCTGTTGTCGTTGCGGTTGCTGCCGCACAGGCACAAGAAGATCATGGTCATGAGCACCACCACGGTCACGCTTCCTCATCACAGAGCATCAAGCAGCACCACGGACACGCCACCGAGAAACACGTCGAGTACTATGTAAGATGACGTTTTTTTTTCGTATAGAATTTTCTTTACTCTAATTCAGACTGACTTTGTTAACCGTATTGTCTTAATCACAGTCTCATCCCAAATACGAGTTCGCGTACAAAGTAGAGGACCCCCACACCGGTGACAAGAAGTCTCAGCACGAAGTTCGTGATGGTCACGTCGTGAAGGGCGTGTACAGCCTGCACCAGCCCGATGGTTCTATCAGGATTGTTGAGTACCATGCTGACAAGAAAACTGGGTAAGTGTGTACACTTATTTAATATAAATCAAACTAAAATAAATAGACTAGCTTCTGCCAGCGGCTTCGTATGCTTGAATGTCAGTTATAGCGGACGCGAAGTCGAAGTTGAAGCCAGATAATAAGTAGTCATGTCCTTTCTTGGGTTCAAGATTACTTCGTACCAAATTTCATCGAAATTGGTTCTGTAGCTTATGCGTGAAAGCGTATCAGACAGACAGAGATACTTTTACATGTACACCACTATTTTTTTTAATCAGTACAAATACATATTATATTCATAAACAGCAAAGTTATGATATTTTTTTTTATATCCCAAAAGGTCAATTTATGGAAAAATTGTACAGGCTATTGATATTCATTTATTAATTAATTTACAATTTACTTATACAACATTACAGTCTAAACTAATGCGTTGTACAAAAGTAAGAAATAAAAGAAGAAAGTAAAAAAAAGAAGAAAACATATACATTACCACTAATATAAATTAAAATATCCCACAAAACCAAATAAGACAACGTTTACTTATTTTTCATCCATCCTCTCACAAAACCTCAGACATTCACAACACACATTTATCGATATGACTGGATTAATAGTAATAAAACACTGCGCGTAGTATTTTCTAGTAGCAATGTTATAAACGATTGATACAATTATGAATTTACCAATTATGACAAATTTTCGTGGAAAATTTTTGCATTTTATTTTTTTACTTTCAAAATTAAATATGATCAGTACTGGGTACGGATAAAGCCCCATTTTTTTATACTAATTGAAAAATAGGGGTGTCTAATATCAAAATCATGATTTATTTATCAGCTTTAAAATTTGATATTTAATTTAAATTTTGTTTCACAGATTCAACGCCAACGTAAAGTACGAGGGTCACGCCAAACACATTGTTCCTGAACACCACCATCACCATTAATTAATTCTACGCATCTGATTGTTAACGCTTTTTGTTGAACTCTTATTATTAGTTGTTGATAGTTATAGTCCTAGCTGTGTGTTGTACTGTACATAATAAATTAATTAAGCATTGAATCATATCTGTATTGGTATTCTTTCAAAGTTATATTTACCTTTAACTAATTTTAAACCGCTTGGAATGAAACACCGCGGTGGGTTTTGGTTATTTTCTTAGGCATGGACTTGCGGACGTCTAACTGTCCGGACCGAGCCCAAATCGTTGATGGCGCGTAGTGTTCCACTCGCACATTAAGGAAATGTGAGCAAATTGTAGGAGCCCAACAGGATCGAAGCCTACTGGGGCCATGGGTTTGCTTCTGAAAGGAAAACCCGACCCTGGTATGAAAGGCAAAGAAGGAACGGGGTTTTAGTCAGTAAGGGTGAGTTGCACCATTTAACTATAACGATAACAAAACCATAACCAGCCGTGAAACGGCCGCCTATTGGTCAATTCGACGGCTTTGTTATCGTTATAGTCAAATGGTTCAACTCACCCTAAAAGTCTGAAAATATAATTTTACTTAAACAGTGGCTTTTATATTATTGTTTAATATCTCATCTTCATCCATTTGAATATGAGATATATATATATAGAGGTAAACATACACGGTGTTTTTGACATCGACGCACAAACGAATAAAACTTAATACCACGGATCCAGTACATGATTCTGGACCCCCAGTGGTGGAATTTTTCGTCGGCTTTATATATCCTTATTTTAAAAAATCTGCACTTTTTTAACCTTTCAAACACCGTCAATTAGAGACACAATGGTAAGACAATGAATGATGCGCGAATGGCGCGTTCGCTTGGAGTTTTATAAATTTCAAACTATGTAAAATCGTTATTTTAACCAAAACCCCGATGATATATTTACTAAATTAACAAAAAATTATGACAACCTGTATAATTGACCTAATAGCGATAGCTATTGACGAAAAGCTAAAATATATGAGATTGGTATGTGCTACTGAAAAATAACGTGAGCTTAACGTTCTTGACTTTTGATAATACTGATATGTTCGCCCTTGACCGCTTTTGCACCTGATGGTAAGCGATGATGTTGGCGGCGATAGAACACGCTTGCCCAGAAGTATGCTTTTCACTTTTCGCTTAAAAACTTCCTAGTATTTGGTTTTAGGAAACACAAGCAGAAAATCATACTCCAATGAATGTGTTTCGTATCACTGATAGAATGTGACTTTGATAAATGTTAAATAAATGATAAATGATATTTATTTTGTAAATAGGTTTAAAAAACACTTTTACACGTCAAATTTTTTTTCTCGTCAGTTTATGCTAGATGAGGCCGGTTTTATCAGGAGACTACTGTCTCATGTAACTGTAATAGAGTTGTCAAACGAAGTAAAATGAAACTTAAACAGTCCACATATAACCATAGACATAACAGTCTAGTAATAGAGTCAGTTTAGATAAACATTAAATAATGAGGCACTAATTATCCAATGAAGTAATTAGTAGATAACTTAACAATATGTTTCATATTAAGGCGACTATTATAGGAACTTTAAATAAAGTACATTATGCGAGAGAGCGATGCACTCTTAGGGACCATCTCCACGAGCATGAGAATCGCGACGAGTCCGCCCTTCTATCGTCGGATCGTCACCGCGAGCGAGCGATTGTTCCACTAGCGTATCGCCGCGACTCGTAACGGAATCGCCGCGAATCCGCAACGACTCGTTACGGAATCGCCGGGCGTCCGCGACGAGGTGTTATGAATACTTTTGTTGAAAGAGGTCAGTTAATTGCCAGACGAAAGCAAAATAAGTAGTGTCATAATTTATATATTATGTCTCCATGGTAAATGAAATAATTATTTATTAGGGATGTAGTATTGTAGGGTGCTTGTGCAAGTATGCTAGTGAATATGCAATTATTGTTATTAACAAAAGAAAAAAAGTGCCGTTGATGGACACATCCTATTTTAATGCGTGGTGAAAGTCATGGGCATTTCCATGTGAATTACGAAGATTATCAAAATCATCCAGATTGGCTTGCAGAGGAATATATAATGCCAATTCCTGCTTCCGATGAACTGTTCTTGTCTCCCTCACTTCTAGTATAAACTTTTCAATAAATATTAAACATTGTTTATAATTGTTAAAAAAACCTTTTAAAATCCGTAACCTATCCGTAACGTAAATCATTTTTGCGTTGCCTATCTGACAAGCAAGGACTTTTTTTTTTTATGGTTGGAAAAAGTCATGCATTGACATCCCCCGCCCTTGGGTGGAGCGGGATATAGTGTCAGACTCTTACTGACTAAAAGACCCACCCCGTTCCTTCCAGCCTTCATACCGGGGCTCGAGCGCCCTTTCGGATAACCCTGGCCCGAGTAGGCTTCGACCCGGCTGGGTCCCTGCTGTTGCTGACAACTCCTTGAGGCGCGCGGGAACAGTGCGCGCCGTCGACGACTTGGGCTTGGTCCGGACAGTTACCAGACGGCCGGACAGTGAGCTACCCATTGCTCACTGTCCGCAAGCCCGCGCCTACGTTGGCCGGAAATCGGGATCAGAGTCCCGGCGGCGGCGGCGGCGATAACGCCGTTGCTTGATGCGTTCGGCCTCCTCCTTTGCGAGCATTACTGCTTCGCAGAAGTCGGCGACCGCCTGCCACTCCTCCTCGCTCCGGACCATGGCCTCAACCAAGGCCCGGCGCGAGAGGACTCCGCCGCCGATCGCCCCCACGAGGGCACGGCGATGCTCCGCCCAAGCAGGGCACACCTCGACTGTGTGCTCCACCGTGTCCTCCGGGTGTTCCGCACAGTGGCGACACCCGGGGGGACAAGCAAGGACTTGCTTGTCAGATAGGCAACGCAAAAATGACGCGGACGGGACGCTAGCGTTTAACTGCGCGCTCGCCGCGTTCTCGCTGCGAGAGCGCCACATTCCATGGCGAGCGCGCGGCGGGCTGGCTGCCAGTCGCAACGGGTGCGTGGCGATACGACGATGTTTCACTCGCACTCAACCACTCGTCGCATCGCCGCGATAATATTGCCGTGTGGAGACAGGTTCTAAGAGAATGTATAGAAATAAGTGTCACGACGATATTATCGATAGTAAAAGAAAACATAGTCTTAGGGACGATTTTTCAATAGCCAAGTTTTTTTTGCAATTTTACTGTTTTTGCATACAAAATATGTCAAACCGCCATATTTATTCTCTAGATAACATTTATCTAACTATTGAAAAATCAGGCCTTAGAATACTAAATAGGTACAACTAATCTACACCGATCTTATTGATCGGTATCAATAAGATCGGTGTAGATTGGTTGCACCCAAGAATTGCTAAGATGGTAACAGTACCCCTAGCCAAGTTGCTAATCTGCAATAGTTAACGCTTGTAGAAAGCTTCAAATGTACGGGAATGACGTCGTCTTAACGCACAGTCACGTAGTCAGAACAAAAGAATTGGTGGCAAGGTCAACTCAAAGCGTTCGGCGCAAGCGAAACGGTTGTAACTTGGCTAGGGGGCAGGTTCGGTAAACTGTTACCATCTTAGCAATTCTTAGGTGCCAATCACTCTTTTATTCATTTTCTAACCAACCGTTTAAACAGCGACCACGTTTCAAGAAAGAAATTTCTATAAAATTAAAGTCACTAATTATGAAGTGCATTAAGTACTGTGATTTTCATTTCAGTGTGCCAAGTTTAATAATCAATTACTCCTTCCGCTCTAGGATGAAGCGGGGGCGCGTTTTATACTTTTACTGATTAAAACTACACATGCGTCGTTCAGTTACTATTTGCGTTCTAGGATTGCGGGTTTCCTGTGTACTTTATTGAAATAATAAGAGCACAACACAACTACTGTGGCTTACATGCATCCCTTTTCCAAGTATGCAGGCGTATGTATCACTGCCAGTATTGACGAGTTAACGTAAATGCTCCTATTACCGCCAGTTTTAGCTGTCTTAGGATTCACTTTAAAAAAATAGATATAAGCTGTAATGTTAGGAAAGGTGTTATAATTTATAATTAATCTCAGCGAAGTATTCTTTGCAATTCAGTACTTAAATTCAATATTCAGTAACACAATAATTACTAAATAATTATTTAATCCAAAAGAGTAGTTGATTCTATTACCGACCCATAGAATGCGGCAAGATTCTATTACCGATTTTTCTGCTTCTTTTACCGACCGCTACGAAGTTGTCACTTCTATACTATTATATAAAATAAAAAATCGTTTTTAAGGTATTTATTATATAATAGCAATAGTTATGAGATCAACATTATTACAATATGAAAATAATTATTTATTACAACGCTTAGAGCACTTATTTTTTGTTATTTTAATTAATAAAAAATATAATCAGTCCCAGAAAACAGTCTTCGAACAATTAAATGCTTACTTTTTAATTACCTATATACTAATAAGATATGAATCAGTAACAAAATTATTTTTATTCGTAATACAATCACAAAATAATTTCTCTTGTCACGCAGAGTTATCCTCGGTATGCCATAGGTTTTTGAAGCTTCATATAAGCTGGTCCCTTCATTTATAGCTGGAAGCGCAGCTTCTAGTTGAGCAGAGGCGTACTGCTTGCGCTTCTGCGGCTCCATGATTCTATAAAAGAACACAATCTTTAAAGAGATATAGAATTTAATTCTTCGAAAGAAGTTTTAAAAAGTTACATGGCCCCCATTCCGTCCCGCCATTTTTATTTGATTTGAAATCATATAAAATATAGCCAATGCCATAAAGCCATGAATGAAACTGGATAGCAAATATTATTTTACATTAATAATATGGCATGTGAGAAAATCTCTCAAAAAGAAACGTAAGCAAGAAATGAGCCAATTTGTTCAAAAATATACCTACATTTTTTTTGTGTACTGTAATATTACCAAATATATCGTCACAGTTGTGAGTCGGTAATAGAATCAAGTAAGAAAGTTACAATATTCTATTAGCGACCAATAAAATTAATAATAAACAGATAAAATATCCTCTTTATGGTATACTGTTAAATTCGATCTCATTGCTATATTATTGCTTTTAATGTCAGTTAGTCTTTAATTCAGATAATACAGGTTATTTACAGTATAATATCATTATAATAATAGAGATATTGTCTAACGTTGAATCGAGTTTTACACAAAACTTTAAGAAATAGCTTTGTCGTTAATAGATCTAACGAAGTAAAATAATTTTAAGAATTGAATAAGCAAAAATTAAAATCAAATGAGGTAGTTTATAATAGATATTATTTTAAAATACTAAATGTTCTCAAAATTTTAACAACGCCATGGGTCGTTATTAGAATCAAGTTTTGAAATTTGGATTCTATTACCGCCTTAAATTAAAACATGATTTTATAACATAAAAACCAATAAAAAGTATTATATTAAGAGTTAGTTTAGAAAACGAATATAAACGTTACAGTTGTAATGTGATTGCAAGAAGACAAATCCATTTTTAGGGTGTTATTTTCCTTAAGTAATATTTAGGTGTACTTACGTGGCTGGAGACGCGACACTATGAAAAGTGCGTCCGCTTCGGGCGCGTCCCACTCAAAGTCAAATTATTTCTTTCACTGGCTATTTAAACACACAAACTTTACTCTTATTGTTGTCCAACAAAAATACGTAACTAATTTTTAAGGTATGACTTTTCTGGAACCCTATATTATGTCTAATATGAGTGATTTAAAAATTAGATCGTTAATAGAGTACACATTTTAGGGGGTCGTTAATAGGAGCTTTTACGTTACTAGGAAAGTTCAAAAAGTTCATACTAATTTATTTATGTAGGTAAGCTAGCTGGAATTAAATTTACTGTCAAAGATTTTAACAAGATTAGAATTCAGCAAATATTTTGCATCTGTTTAGCATTCTTCTTATACTTGATTTGTATTTATCACTGCTGTAAAGAAAGTGATTACCTAATTATTAACATTAATCCAAAGGTCACCTTTACTTTCTGAACAAAGCCATGTATGCGGTAAACTGGTCGAATTTTATGGTCGAATTGCGAAAATTTGTCTTGCAGACCCTTTAGTAAATTGTATATAAAGGAAATTTTGCGTTCGGGTATTATCAGTCATCATTCTGTTTCCTAAAAGCAAAGAATACGTTAAATCATCAAAATGTACAAGGTATTATTTACAAAACTTCACTACCAAAACTTCAGCAGTCTACTGGCAATTATTATTAAAATAGAATAAAAAATTAAAGAATATAAATAAATAATTCTTAGACAATGCACTTGACAAAATAAATCAAACCATCAGATGTTGTCCTATCTTAGCTATGAATTGAAAAACGCTCAAAGATTAAATAATCGGAGTTTTCTGAAATATACAGCAAAATTTCCTTAATTTTTCTTTCGTAAGAACCTTCTATAAACTGATTAAAAAAAAGTGCAATTGATAAACTCGTTCTCTAGTTATTGCGTTACCAAGCAAAATAAGGATTACATGTATAATTATGTAGATAGATAAAGTTCCTAAAAATAAATTATTTAATCATGTTGTGTGCAGGTCATCTTAGTCGCTGCTGTCGTTGCGGTTGCTGCCACACGGGCACAAGAGGGTCATGGTCACGAGCACCACCACGGTCACGCCTCCTCATCACAGAGCATCAAGCAGCACCATGGACACGCCACCGAGAAACACGTCGAGTACTATGTATGATGATGTTCCTATCCAATCAGCCATACTCAAATTCTATATAACGTTGCTAACCATTACTTATCTTGCAGTCTCATCCCAAGTACGAGTTTGCCTACAAAGTGGAAGACCCTCACACTGGTGACAAGAAATCTCAGCACGAAGCACGTGACGGTCACGTCGTGAAGGGTGTGTACAGCCTGCACCAGCCCGATGGTTCCATCAGGATTGTTGAGTACCACGCTGATAAGAAAACTGGGTGAGTGTACAATGGTATTAGCTATTATAATCTTGGACTCAGCTGTCAAGTTTTTATGGAAAAAAGACAAAAATAATAATTGTTATAATAATTGTTTCTTTTCACAGATTCAACGCCAATGTAAAGTACGAAGGTCACGCAAAACACATTGTTCCTGAACACCACCATCATCACTGATTAGCTTATAAACTGACTGTTAAATGTTATTTCTTAGATTGTTGATTATTATTGTTTCTCATTACTATGTAAATATACTTAAATAGAAAACGTTGTGTTTTATTTCGATTCGAATCAACTTGTTACGATGCCAAGATGCTGGCTTGGCAAACTTGTAAACAAGAACCTAGCATCAAATTCCATGAATAGCGCATCCCACGGTAACGACTATTACCTGGGCTTTTTTCACCCTTACATCGCATCGGTGGGAACAGGCATTCACGCTAATCGCGTATAGTTTTACTTACTAATCGTCTTTACCGTGGGAAGCGCTACTCATGGAATTTGATGCCTCGCGCTTGTTTGCAAATTTGCTGAGCCAGCATCTTGGCATCGTAACAAGTCGCTGTCCCTGAATAATGTGACAAAACAATTAGCCTGATTACATATTAAGCAGTAAGTACCTACATCAAAAACAGAACATAAGGAAACTGTATTTATAAATATGAAATTAATACTTGCCATTTCATTTGGTTTGAAAACATTTCAATATCTTATCGTAGCATAGTATAATCACTAATAAAAAATAAACTGCTTAGTTGATTGAACACGCTAACATGCGAGAGCATTATAATAAAATAAATTCAACAAACAAGTGCAATCTAGACTTGCACTCATAGTCATGTCAATTTAATACTTTTACGAAATATTCTTACAGACACTTGAGAATATTTCGTGCATAATTTCACTTGTTAGTAACTCCTAATGAAATAGCTCTTGCGTTTTGATTACATTTTCGTTATTGATTTAATATAAAAGACACTGATTTTAGAAAGTATGTATCACTTCATTTTTGCATTTAGATAAAACAGTAACTTTGTAATACATTAAACATGGTCTTCAAGGTAAATAAATAATAAAAATTAATTCAATGTGACAATTCAATTTTCGTAGTGCAGTATGTGTAAAAATATTACGTTTTCGTCATTTATGTCAATAACTCTTTTGATCTCTGCATTCGATAATATATAAAAATTCATAGTACTTAAACACTCACTTTAACTGAACTAGAACTTAGTGATGTTTAATTATTGCTGCAATTTCAGGAGGTGTGTGCCTTAACCCTGTTGGCTATATTAACCGATGCTGTGACTATACACAAGGATGCATTCTCATCGCAACACTTCCACAGACACGATGGTCCTCATCAAAAAGTGTACATTCATGAACACAAACTCGAAACTCCGAAAAAAGAGGTTCATAAACACGAAACTCCTAAAAAAGAGGTTCATAAACACGAAGAACATAAACCTGAGGTGCACAAAAAAGTAAAACATAAAAAGGAAGAACACAAGAAGGCAGAACATAAAAAAGAAGAACCCAAACATGAGAAACATGTTGACTATTATGTAAGTATTCTTTGATTGAATGCCATAAAACTAAAATTGATACTATTACGATACGCTATTAACTCATCGAATGCCGTAATTAGAGACACAATAGAAAGACAATTGCTTATGTCGAACTGTGTAACTTAAGACATTCAAAAGGTTAAAAAAATAATAATGATGAAATAAATAATCACAAAATGCCCATTATTACAATATTAGTTATATATACAATTCAATCAATTATTATAAATATACTTACTAAAGGTGCTATAAATGTTTAGATAGTAAATTGTAAATCCTTAATTGGCTGTAACATCAGTTTATATTTAAGTAAAATTTTTGTAAAAGAGCTGTGGATTTTGTGAATAAATTAATAAATAAATAAATAATATTCATATTATTAAAAGATGAAACGATGTAACCAAATTTTGATTTAGCATCGTAACAGTTGCTGAACCGTTGGTGGAAGTCGTTGTCAAAGGAAAAATAAATTAATCATTTGCTTTCTAGGCTCATCCAAAATATGAATATGGGTATAAAGTTGAGGACCATCATACCGGTGACAAGAAGTCCCATCACGAGCATCGCGACGGAGATAATGTGAAAGGCTACTATGAGCTGTACGAGCCTGATGGTGTTTCTGTTAGACATGTTAAATACCACGCCGACAAAGATAGCGGGTAAGTTAACTAGAAATACAAAGTTGTTTACGATGTTGGTAAAATAACTTTCGGCTTGTCAGAAACAAACGGCAATGCCAAGATGCTATATTATACAGGTATTTTTTCGAACATGACTTTATACACCCCTACTTTTTAATTAGTACACAAAAAAAATGGGGCTCTATCTGTACCCGTCACTGATCATATTTTTGTAGTCAAAAGTAGAAAAAACCGAAATCCTAAAATTGACCACGAAAAGGTAAATTCATCATAGAATCAATCAAACATAACAATTGCTAGTAGAAAATACTGTGGGCACTGTTTTTCCTTAATAATTGTCACTTATTCATTCATTAATCAATAGCCTGCACAATATTTCCATAAATTGAGTGACATTTTGGGACATAAACCAACGCTAATAACTTTGCTGTTTATGAATATTATTTATTGAGATTTTACTTAAAAAATAACAAGGGCTTTTCTAATAAGCCCTTTAAGTATGTGTACTAATTAAAAAATAGTGGTGTATAGGCCCTAACGATTAAGAGACTTAGTATGTTCAGCAGTTATATAAAGTGATCATAATGTAGCAGACTGATTATAATGTGGTTTAAATTTGGACATTAAAAACCACTCATGGTGTATTTTCAAGAAGTTTTGATCGCCATAGATCTAAGTTATATTTTTACCGTGCGTGTTAATTAACAGAATATTTATACAAAAATGAATAGGATTTTTTTTTCCTTGTTCTAAAAGATTTTATTTTATAATTTTCAGTTTCCACGCAGACGTAAAACATAGTACGTACCACATCTTGCCAAAGAAACACCATCACAAAAACTAACGGAAATAATTAATTAAGTGTTAGCATAATGTTAATAGTTATCCTGTGATAGTACTTAGATTTTAAGTTATTTTACAATGTTATTATAATAATTTTGGACTGAATAAATTGTTCCTATCGATTTTTTTTATTAATTCAAGGCTCTTGTTACTACGTCACTTTAATAGTAATATGTGATGATACGATCGATGATGTAGCTCGCTTACCTAGAAGTAACTTATAGCAAAATGAGTTTTCATATTTCAAATATTTTATAGAATTTATAGAAAAGTACACAAAAGCTCTGTGAGTATCTAATTCCACCAAAAATATAAATATATAAAAATGGGAGGCAAGTTCAATATTATGTTATGTGGTTGTCGATTTCACCGACACATTAATTCAGATCTAAATGGGTACTAGGGGCCTAAATCTGCTATTTTTATAAATTCGTCATTCCAACACGATCCCATTGTCATTTTGCTAAAAGTTTGTAATCTGCTAATTCATAATGATCGATCATTAATCGGTCAATGGTCTTATAATAGAATTGTGGTAGAATAACAATATCGAGCTTATTAAAAGCACTAATTGCCCAATGACGTCAAAGGAACTGTCAAAATTTTTGCAGATTACCGCATACGTCAGATATTCATTTTTCATTATGTACGAGATTACCATTCTATGCCATTTCTTTCAATGGAGTGTCAGTGGTTGACCATTGGAAAGTCATAATGACGCCATTATATTAGTAGATTACCAAAACATGTCAAAATCAACAATAATTATGAAATCCATGATAGACCATTCTGACACTATTGTAATAGCAGACTTGAGGACCAGGTTTTGTAAAAAATCCTGTGATTTAAGAACATGTAACATTTCTATGTTTTAAAACACAATATTGTGTATTTTTAGCTACAATATCTAATAATTGCTTGTAAAAACATATAAATAACTTATATTATAAATAATTTGTTGGACCTCAATATGATCTGGCTACTTGTTTAAAAAAATAGAACCTTTCAATGAAAAACAATAAATTTTTCATTGTTACATCCTATTAATTTTAAACATCTCTTTACTATAATTTTTATGGTATACAAAAGAGTATACCCATATAATTTATCTTGCGTAAAACATAAATATCATAAGTTATGTAACTAGTATGTGAAAACTAGCCAAGTAGCTATCCTACTAGTAGTAGCTACCTTTGGACGGAAATCATTTTAAGGGTTCCATAGTCAACTAGGAACCCTTGTAGTTTCGCCATGTCTGTCTGTCCGTCCGTCCGCGGATAATCTCAGTGACCGTTAGCACTAGAAAGCTGAAATTTGGTACCAATATGTATATCAATCACGCCCACAAAGTGGTTAAACAAAAAGTGGAAATAAATTATTTATTAAAGTGGGGATTGATTTTTTTTCATTTCAATCCTAACGTGTGATATATTGTTGGATAAGAATTTAAAAATGAATATGGGTTTACTGCAATCATTTTTTGATAATGTTAACATTTTCGGAAATAATCACTCCAAAAGTAAAAAGCAATGTGTCCCCCCCTCTAACTTTTGAACCATAAGTTTAGAAAATAGGAAAAAAATCTCAAAAGTAGAACTTTATAAAGACTTTCTAGAAACATTATTTTGAACTTGATGAGTTGAACAGTTTTTGAAAAGTTGTACAAAATAATTTCTGAACTAAGTTTGTAATTTAACCGTATATGCAAGCATTTTTTAGGGTTCCGTAGCCAAATGGCAAAAAACGGAACCCTTATAGATTCGTCATGTCTGTCTGTCTGTCTGTCTGTCTGTCTGTCTGTCCGTCCGTATGTCACAGCCACTTTTTTCCGAAACTATAAGAGCTATACTGTTGAAACTTAGTAAGTAGATGTATTCTGTGAACCGCTTTAAGATTTTCACACAAAAATAGAAAAAGAGCAATAAATTTTGGGGGTCCCCATACTTAGAACTGAAACTCAAAAAATTTTTTTTCATCAAACCCATACGTGTGGGGTATCTATGGATAGGTCTTCAAAAATGATATTGAGGTTTCTAATATCACTTTTTTCTAAATTGAATAGTTTACGCGAGAGACACTTCCAAAGTGGCAAAATGTGTGTCCCCCCCCCTGTAACTTCTAAAATAAGAGAATGATAAAACTACAAAAAATATATGATATACATTACCATATAAACTACCAACGAAAATTGGTTTGAACGAGATCTATTAAGTAGTTTTTTTTTAATACGTCATAAATCTAAAAAAAATACACTATTATTAAAACATCGATCAAAGTTACAACAAACTACAAGAACTTTTATATTATGTTACTTGCTGCTACGGAACCCTCCATGGGCGAGTCCGACTCGCACTTGGCCGGTTTTTTTTAATTTACAAATTTCATTATCCTGAACGTATAGATCTTCTTTCAAATCAAAAGTGAATTATTAAAATCGGTTCACGCAATCCAAAATTACCACCGTGGTGATCACCATAAGTGGGGACATTTATTGTGACGGACGGGAAACTACGGAACCCTACACTGAGCGTGGCCTGACATGCTCTTGGCCGGTTTTTGTTTTTATCATCGATCGTTGTAAGCAAAATAAGTCTTGACGAAAATAAGATTTCTTCCTGTAAATATGAAAAGATAATGTGGTACTTTTATGTACCCAAAACAGAAACAGCTCAAGAACTTAGGAGGATTGTAATATAGATAGCGGAAGTAGGTATTATTATTCAAACAAGAAATATACTTCTTACTCATCTATATTTACAGATCATAATACATTCGATACGATACAAATCAACAACAATAGGTAACTAAATCAATAACAATGTGGTCAGACTTGAAAAATCAGTGATGATGATGATATTCAGGAACAATGTGTTTGGCGTGACCGACGTACTTCACGTTAGCATTGAATCTGTGAAAACAAAAACAAAAAACGATGTAAGTGACACATTTCGCTGCAGCAAAAAGACGTGTGGCACTCGGGGACTGCCGCGGTTTAGCTATTGCATAGCATTTTTATCAACTAATGCAATTATAATTATTTATTAATTTTATTTATGCAGTATCTTTTTTCCTTTGTTTTTTTTTTCTTTGATATTATTTGAAGTTACACTTTTACACATTGAATTGAATTTTGATTGATTGTTCACTCATTTGTTTTCTTATCGGTCACCACGCTCAAAAAACAAATGAGTGGGGGGGTGTTAGGTTATTTTCGTTACGGAATTTCTGGATTCGGTCTCCACGCTCAAGGCCCGCGATAGAAGCTATGCAATAGCTTAATAATTTTAAGGTGTTTGTATTTCTACAAGGACAGGTTTGGTAACCAACCCTATATTCCGTATCTAACCAAACTGCTAGGTTGCTTGGCTTTACTTTGCGTCTGGCTAGACGAGCTTTTGATCAGCTTGTAAGATCATTACTAACTATCGACTCGTCTAGTTTACGTGGGAAACTGTGTATTTTTGGTTCCAAGAACTATTGGCGGGCAAAATGGCCAAAATTACTTGTAGACCAACGTTGCCGTACAGTTGCACGACGTATACTTCACCCATTCCGCAAATATTAATCGCACTCAACGCTCTCCTTGAATCCAGTCCTAAATTAGATCTGTTTGCTGATATATAGAACAAGATACTGACTGATCTGGAGATTTGTAAGAAGTCTGAGTGAGAGGAGTTACATATCTGTGTTATTTTTTTCTTAATGTGCTTTACATAATTTGCATTTTAAGAAATCAGCATAATTGGCATTTTGTCGTTCTGGTTTAATAAATACATAAATGAATGTCCAAAATTGATTGTACACTTACCCAGTCTTTTTGTCAGCGTTGTACTCGACTATCCTGATGGTACCATCGGGCTGATGCAGGCTGTACACGCCCTTCACAACGTGACCATCACGAGTTTCGTGCTGAGACTTCTTGTCGCCGGTGTGAGGGTCTTCCACTTTGTACGCAAACTCGTATTTGGGATGCGACTGCAAAACAAGTGACGGTTATTTGAATAAGCTTAATTATAGTTTTGAATTTTTGAATAAATAATAATCCATGATATCCAAGGAATTAATTGTATCGTACATAGTACTCGACGTGTTTCTCGGTGGCATGGCCATGGTGCTGCTTGATACTCTGTGATGAGGAGGCGTGACCGTGGTGGTGCTCGTGACCATGACCTTGTTGTGGCCGCGCGGCGACTACAGCAACGGCTGCTACGACTAGGATAATCTGATCAACAGAAGTTTTATTTCAGAGTAAATACATTTTTTATTATTAATTAAATTTTAAGAGAGACAGCCTCAACTGTACAACATGAGTTACCCAGGTAAGCGCTTTACTTTGTTTAATTGGTTTCGTCACCACTGTACTCAAAACGGTGAAGAAGTAAGTCCTTGAGCCAAATATTCAAAAGACATGTGACATCCACCAACTCACCACTAGACCTGCGTAGTGGCTTTACCCCTCTTATTGTGGAAGCTTTAATACCAACAGTGAGAATTATATAGGGCTGATTAAGCTATGTTCATTTTAATAGTAAATAATCACCTTTGTAAACATTATTGTTTTTTTTTGTTTGTTTGCTTGGAAAGCTAGTGGACAACTGATGCCGGAAAAAAGAAATTCACAATTTTATATAGTCCAAGCAAGTTTGAGGTAAAATACTGAAGTATGACATTTTTACAACAGAGCAAGTTTATCGCCAAACTTGCTGAATTTGCAATTGCTCTGATTTAAAGCCAGTTGACCTCGCGCAATGTGTGGTACCTTTTTGACAAAACCAAAGAAAGTCTTGTAATTTTAGTACATACAGTACTAAACGTAGGTATAGGACATTCATAATTTAGCTTACATAAACAGAAACATATAAATTTATGTGAGATATATAGCACAACATAGATGTCAAAATAATGAAAAAATCTTTGGAAAAAAAATGAAAAACTAAATAGTAGAAAAACTGGTTTTAAAATTTTCAAGGACACCCTTTTTTTGCACCCTGATAAGTCAATTTTCAAATTAACAACGCGAACTTTCTTACAATAGATTAACTGACATAAGCTTGAGTATTAGAACGATGGCTTTACTCAGTTTTGATTACTGGTATTAAATACAATACATAATCAAAAGTTCAATAAATGGTCCCTACTAAAAATCAGTTTCACAAAAAATATGCCGTCACTTTTCCGTGAAGTCTTCACATAGAAACCTGACTCAAAATAAGTTTACTATTAGCAATCTTTATAACTCAGTGTTAGAGAATATGAATAAGTCCTGTAAGTTTAGGCGGCGCGTGGGGTACCACGCGTGCAGAAACCATAGGGCCCCAGCAGGGCCGTAGCCTACTGGGGCCATGGGTGATGCGAAAGAGATCCCGGGGATCCTGCAAAGAAGGAACAGGAGTGGGTTCTTAGTCTGTAAAAGTCTGACAAGGGGGAGGTCATTGGATGATTTTCCCATCTAAAAAAAAAGTAAAGCAGTCCACTACTGGCTTTGAACCTTTCTAATCCCATAACAATATTTTTGATTCTGCCATCCTGGAAAAATCGTCGCGTGACCTAGCTTAATCGTTATCTCACCTAACATTTGTCGATTCACAGCTAAGATATTTCAATTAGTGTTATCAGAAAAATGGTAACAAGCTTTGGATTCAAAGTCTTTCTGGTCATTTCTTTAAAGACACAAAGAATAAAGTAATTCTACTTCACATTAGTCGTCTTAATTGAACATACTTAAGAACTGAAGGAACCCTCTTGTTTTATGTTGTTCTCTGGATATCTTCGGGAAGAAACTTAAAGGGCCCTTCTTTTCGTTATTGATATTATTATTAGACTTTTTTCAGATTCATACCGTACCTACAATGGATTCTAATCTCAAACGCGATCTCTATGTATCAGTCACAGGTTTCCAGGGAGGAAATTCATTATTAAGTTAAGCTCACATTTGTACAAGAATTTTTAAACGTCTGTGTACAAAAAATAATTAAATGAAAAGTAACTAATGAAAGTGACTTTTAAGGTAAAAGTTACTTTTTCATTTGACTCTTACCTAACTTTATCAAGGATACTCAAGCTTTTAATCAAAGTACGTTTGTAATCAGCACCGAGCAGGTTTCGAACGAAACTTGCTTGAAATAATAAACTTTAGGTATTGTCAAGTTTAAACTTGATTTCATACTTCATATAAAAACACCAAGTTTCTTTTTGAAATTATCAGTTATCTCTCAACTTTTACAACAAATAAACGCAAAGAATAACAATATGTTCACAAAGGTAAATTCGTTTTTTTTTTTTTTTTTTATTATTGATAGGTTCGCGCTTGACCGCTATCTCACCTGATGGAAAGCAACGATACGGTCGATGATGGAACGCGCTTACCTAAAAGAAACCTATTCACTCTCGACTTAAAGATTCCCGGGTTGTAGCTATCAGGAAACACAAACTCAAACATATAATAGTAATATTATAACAAGGAAAATACAAATATATACAAAGGATCACTTTAATATTATTTTTTCTGTTTATAGATCCTTCTCATCAGTCTCGCAGTTGCAGCAGTGGCCGCACAAGACCATCACGAGCACCATCATGGTCACGCCTCCTCATCACAGAGCATCAAGCAGCACCACGGACACGCTACCGAGAAACACGTTGAATACTATGTACGATAACAATCCAATTATAAATGTCATAATATGTCTGCATTTTTTAAATTAGGCATGATGATACTAATTACTGTCACTTGTCTTACAGTCTCATCCCAAGTACGAGTTTGCGTACAAAGTGGAGGACCCTCACACCGGCGACAAGAAGTCTCAGCACGAAGCTCGTGATGGTGACGTTGTGAAGGGTGAATACAGCCTGCACCAGCCCGATGGCACCATCAGGATTGTCAAATACCACGCTGACAAGAAAACTGGGTAACCATACATGAGCATACATAACTGATTCTAAAGGTATTCTTATATAAATTTAAAACATCTTGCTCATATTTTTTTTTTGTTTTTTCAGATTCAACGCCGATGTCCATTACAAGGGACACGCTGAACACATTGTTCCTGAACATCACCATCATCATCACTGATTTTTTTCAACTCACCTCATTGTTATTAAGTTAGTACTACTGTTGTTGATTTGTATTATACTATGAAAATATAAGATAAATAGATAAAATATATTCGTTTGATTGCATAAGAAAACAAGGATCCTCTTATGTTATGTAATATCTAATATAATATAGTATACTGACTGGACTCCGAACAGCAGAAGCCGGCGACGCAGTAGGCCCAGAAGGAGATGGCTTGACGATTTGGACTCCTACCTTAAGGATTGGCCAGAAGTGGCTAAGGACAGAAAAGAGTGGAATAAAGGAAGGGAGGCCTTTGCCTTGCAGGGGGACACAACGGGCTCATAAAAAAAAAAAATATTATCGATAATTAACAACACTTTCGAACATATACATTTATTTATTTGTGTGTAGTTTCCAAAAAAACTATGAAAATGGTCACGTATAGTCTGTCTAATAAGTTAAACGACTTGGGTAATTATTAGGATTTAATGAAATCTGATGTAGTCAACACGGGTTCAATAATCAAGGTTGATTAAGAGATAGACATCATTGTTTACTAACCGAAGAACCTTATGAAAAGTAACGAATATAAATATTTTTTAAATGATTAAATATTATACAAAATTCCCAAGTCGGTTGACTTATTAGACAGACTATAATGGATTTCTCGTACATATTACTTTTCCCAATTAACTTTACGATAGTTTCACGGAAGCGAAAAAGAAAAGAAAAGAATAAAGGTTAGTGATTGAAGAAATATACTAGGTAGAACCAGAGTAATATTAGAGAGAAACGTTTTTAAAAGACCCTAGCGACTGGGCTTGCCTAAAATCAGCAAAGCAAAATATGGGTGTTCCAGCGAAGGTGGATCGGCAGCCATTCAGAGACATGGTCATACTTGCGTAAACAAAATATAGGAGTCGAAATAAGTTAACTATGCGAAATCTTAATTATTTAGCGTTCGAGAATATTGTCAATAAGTCCTGTAATTTTAACCAAAAATACTTTTTTTTTTAAACAATTTATTATTATTATTATTATAGTTGACTAGCCTGTTACGTGCCCTGCCTACACCAAATCAGCTGAATAGCGACATGATAGCTATTTACGTACAACGGATGTTTCCACACAAAATTGCAACACACGGGCTCCGCTGACTCGACGCCTCGTGCAGCCATCGGCCACCTACTTCCAATCTGCTGACAGCGCACCCGCATTTCGCAATCATTTGAAAATGTATTTTTTGTAAGAATTATTTAGGCACTTCGGAACCAGCATCGTCCAAGTCTAGACTTAAGATTTAATATTGTAATTTCAAAGTAATTAAACTTTCTTTAAATAAATTTCGGTTTTTTTTAAGTCCTCCGGCTGTCACCTTCGTAATTGGCGCAGTCGGTAGGATATTCGAGGCAGTGCGCGGCGCGGTATAGATTTCCAAAAATCGTTAATCTGCTGACTCCGATAGTCGCTGTCGGTACTTCCAAGTACCTCGTCGAATATCCGAACTTAAGAAGACGCAGCTGAGGACGTATCCAGCCATCGATACCACAAGAAAACCATGTATATGTAAGTCCTTGAAACTTTCTTTAAGTGTTGCTTCCTTGTCCTTCCTTATACCCAAATATTATATTACTCAATCAAGATTTTTCACCCAAGGGAAACTAGGAACAAATCTGTCTCCTCCAGACAGATAAATAGGAGCAGAGAGGTAGATTCAAGTAGGTTTACGGAATCCGATAGTTTAGGCCTAGATTTATTATTTGATAGTGACAGTATGGCATTGAACCCCGATACTATCTACAACGCTTTGCGCGCAGTTCCAAATTTTGATGGCAATCCGAATGTTCTAACTCGATTTATTAAAATATGCGATCAGCTCGTAATACAATATGCTAGAAATGACCCGAGTTACGAGTTAACTAATTTATGTCTCATAAACGGCATCCTGAATAAAATCACCGGACCAGCAGCTTCAACTATTAATTCTAATGGCATAGCAGACAATTGGCAAGCGGTCCGTGACGCGTTAATTAATATTTTTTCTGACCAAAGGGATGAGACCGCCCTTTATAATGATATGTCTTTACTGACACAAGGAAGTAGCACCCCGCAGGAGTATTATGACAAATGCCAGACCCTTTTTAGCACCATAATGACTTATGTCACACTCCACGAAAATGTAGCGACGACCATCGAAGCAAAACGCGACCTTTATAAAAAGCTAACTTTACAATCTTACGTTAGAGGTCTTAAGGAACCTTTAGGGTCCCGTATCCGATGTATGAGACCCGAAACTATCGAAAAGGCTCTGGAATTTGTACAACAGGAAATGAATGTCATGTACCTACAGCAACGTAACGACAGTATTCCCGAGCGACGTAACCCGACACAGCAAACGCAGTCAACCCATAAAATGCCACCCGCGGTCCCTATGACCACACCGAAAGTTTTTAGTTTTCCTAGCCCAGGCCCCAGCTGGCATAAGCCTATGCCTATGCCGCCACAGCAGCAGCAGCAGCAGCAATGGAGGCCGCCCTTCCAGCAAAATCAGGTACCTCAACGGGCCCCTAATATGTTTAGCCGTACTCAACAGATGTTTCGTGCGCCCCCGCCGAATTATAACCCCCAAAGCGACGCATTTAAATTTCCAAATAGGAACCCCCAAACGCAGAATACCGGTCCAAAACCGATGAGCGGTGTTAGTCATTTTGTACCAAGACCACTACCAGTAAATGATTGGCGTAGGTTTGGAAACCCACCACCTAGTAACTACTTCAAAACGCGCGAAATGAATTTTAACGAAATGACCGATTACTATGACGCTTACAATTACCCCGACTATTACTACGAATTACCCGACAATTACTATGTCTGTGAGCCTTATGACTATTCCGACTTTTATGACTATCAGCAGACCAATCCCGAAAATCAATTAAATGTGCCGGACCAATTGAATAATGTAAAATGCTTAGAAGCACAGCCGTCCGCTACTTCTAAAGCAGATCAGGATTTTCGCAAGGACAAGGATCAAAAAGGCTTAAAATAGAATTAAATGTGCAATCTAAAAGGGAATTACGCTACATACAGATATCAAACCCACCACTTAAACTATTAGTAGATACCGGAGCTAATCAGTCTTTTATTAGTCCCGAGGCAGTCGAACAATACTTTTCACATATTCCTTTGAACTTTGATCCCTTCGAAGTAACGAACGCTCGTGTAACTAGTACACACGAACATTCTATTACGATTCCGAACTTTGCTGAATTTAATAATCCCACGAATGTAAAATTTTTTATCTATAGATTTCATAACTACTTTGATGGTCTATTAGGGCTAGATTTACTTGACGGAGCACAGATTGATCTAAAAAATAATTATTTAATTACAGACTTTACAACCATTCCTATACGCTTTTATCAATGTAAAAGATCAAATAGTCACGAGACCATTTCCGCTAACTCGTCAAAATTAGTGAATATCCCTATCTATTGTCCAGATGGCGACGTTTCGATAGCTCAGCAAATTTATTGTAATTGCATTATTCATGAGTGTATTACTCGCGTTACTGATTGTACAGGAATTGTAGAAATTGAAAACCCGACGGAAAATGACCTGACTATTGTCTTTGACCGACCTTTACGAGCCGAGATATTTAATACTGAGTGCATTAGCACCGAACAAGATCCTATGCGCGTTAAAGAAGTTTTATCTCGATTGCGTACAGATCATTTAAATATTGAGGAAAAAACTAACTTAGAGACATTGTGTGCCCGTTTTGCTGACGTATTCTATATTGAGGGAGAGCCCTTAACTTTTACAAATAAAATCAAGCACCGTGTTCGAACAACTGACGAACTCCCCGTGTACACTAAAAGCTACCGCTACCCTTTTGTGCATCGACAAGAAGTTAGAGACCAGATAACCAAGATGCTGGACCAAGGTATTATACGACCTTCTGAATCAGCCTGGAGTTCACCTATTTGGGTAGTTCCTAAGAAAGCCGATGCATCAGGCAAACAAAAGTGGCGCATTGTAGTAGACTTTCGCAAACTGAATGACAAGACTATAGACGACAAATACCCGATTCCTAACATTAACGACATACTTGACAAGCTTGGTAAGTGCCAGTATTTTAGCACGCTAGATCTTGCATCAGGGTTCTATCAATGTGAGATGCATCCAGACGACATTCCTAAGACAGCGTTCAATGTAGAGCATGGACACTTTGAATTCTTGCGTATGCCCATGGGTTTGAAGAACTCTCCATCTACTTTTCAAAGAGTAATGGACAATGTGCTCAGGGGCTTGCAAAATGAGATCTGTCTCGTATATCTTGATGACGTCATCATATTTAGTACATCTTTGCAAGAGCACATGGTCAATTTAGAGAAAGTGTTCAGAAGATTGCAGGAATCTAACTTCAAAATCCAGATGGATAAGTCCGAGTTTTTGAAATTAGAAACCGCGTTTTTAGGACATATAATCAGTGGCGAAGGCGTTAAGCCTAACCCAGATAAAATAGCAGCGATAGAAAAATACCCGTTACCAAAGACGCCTAAGGAAATAAAACAATTCCTAGGACTATTAGGATATTACAGGAAATTTATCCCAGACTTTGCTCGCATCACTAAGCCTATGACAAAATGTCTCAAAAAGACTAGTAAAATTACTTTCGACTCTGAATACATTGACTGTTTTAACAAGTGTAAGAGCTTACTGACAAACGACCCTATTTTACAGTATCCCGACTTCACTAAGGACTTTATATTAACAACAGACGCTTCAAACGTAGCTATAGGCGCCGTACTCTCGCAAGGTACGATCGGCTCGGATAAACCTATCTGTTATGCCTCGAGAACTCTGAATGACAGTGAAACCAATTATAGCACTATTGAAAAAGAGCTCTTAGCCATAGTTTGGGCTACAAGATATTTCAGACCTTACCTATTTGGTCGCAAATTTAAAATATTCACCGACCACAAGCCGTTACAGTGGATAATGAATTTGAAAGAACCCAACCAAAGATTGACTAGGTGGAGACTTAAACTAAGTGAATACGATTACACCATAGTTTATAAAAAAGGAAAATATAACACCAATGCGGACGCCTTATCCCGGGTAGAAATTAATAATGAGGAGACGGAGTCAATGTTAGCCAATCCTTCAGAACGACCACCTTCTCGAACAGGTTCTACGACAGCCACTGCCCACACTAGCACTGAAAACCCTATTTTAGAAGTTCCTATCACTGACGAACCTTTAAATAAATTCCACCGACAAATATGTATAACTATAGTCAGTAACACCCCTTACATTAAACGAACGACAGCCACTAAACCTTTTGACACACATACTCGCACACATATTCAGGTCTCAGATTCTAACTTAGAACAGGACGTAGTAAACGCCATAAAAGAATATGTCAAACCTAAAGTTAAAACTGCTTTAAAGATAACTCCGCCCTTAGGTATGTATTCAATCATACCTATTATCCAAAAGAACTTTAAAAGCTCAGCTATGAATCTAGTGCTAACAAAAACTGAACTAGAAGATGTAAAAGAATATTTAAGGCAGCAACAGATCATAAAAAATTATCACGAAGGCAAAACCAATCACAGAGGGATAAACAAATGTTATCTTGCTCTTTCCCGGAAATATTATTGGCCTAAGATGAAGGATGAGATAGCTAAATATATAAATGAATGTATAATTTGCGGGCAATCCAAGTATGATAGGAACCCAATTAGACCTCAATTAAATTTAGTGCCTCCGGCTACCAAACCTTTTGAATTAGTACATATGGACCTCTTTACAGCCCAAAATGAAAAATATCTCACAGTGGTAGACGTTTTCTCAAAATACGGACAAGCATACTATTTAAGAGATGGCACAGCAATTAGTATTCTTCAGGCAGTCTTAAACTATTGTACGCATCACGGTCTTCCACTTACTATCGTAACCGATAACGGCACCGAATTTACAAACCAATTATTTTCTGAATTTACTAAAATGCATAAAATTAACCACCATAGAACACTAGCTCACTCCCCTAATGATAATGGAATTGTTGAACGATTTCACTCTACGTTACTAGAACATCTACGAATCCTACGACTACGTCAGAAAGATGAACCTGTAGTCAACCTCATGCCTTACGCTATATTAGCTTATAATAGCACAATTCATAGTTTCACAAAGTGCAGACCACATGACATAATTAGAGGACATTTTGACCCAAGAGACCCACTTGACATTAACATGACAGAACATCTTATGCAACAGTACATCTTGAATCACCGAGACCAGATGAAAACTGTATACGACCTTATCAACGACTTCACACTTACTGACCGAACGAATATCATACAAAATAGGAATAGGGACAGAGAACCCGAAATAGAATACCAACCAGAACAGCAAGTCTTCATTAGCAACCCATTAGCTAGTCGACAAAAATTAGCTCCGCGTTATACTCATGACACCGTGCTGGCTGACCTTCCGATTCACATATACACCTCTAAAAAGAAAGGCCCCGTAGCAAAGTCCCGACTCAAGCGTATCCCTAAGACCTCAAATCTGTTACAGGATACTACTGGTGATGATCGTTCACACAACACTGGCGCTCGAGATAAAACTTGAAAGCTTAGACGAAGGACCCGGACTCTTACCTTTCAACCTTGGACAATCCAGACTCATAACACACTATCATTCTTTTCTACAATACATAGACTTAACCGACATTGAACATAGACTTAACTCTGTAGTAAACCAACTAGACTATTTCAAAACTAGACTAGATAACCAAACTCTTGTTCTATATGAACTTCAAATTAATCATTTATCTAACAAATTGGACAAAATTAATTCTCAGCTAAAAACGTTAGAACCCAGTCGTAGCAAAAGGGGCCTCATAGACGGTTTAGGTTCAGTTGTAAAAAGCATAACTGGTAACTTAGATCAATCGGATGCCCAAACTTACAATAATGCCATTAAACTTTTAGAAAATAATGATGACAAGATATTATCGGAAGTAAATGAGCATATAAGTCTTAATAAAGTCTGGATGACTAAATACAGTGACATACTTTCAAAAATTGTAAGTAATCAAGAGAGAATCAATAGCACTCTCGGATTACTTTTAGACGAGAAAGCTTCTGCCAAAAATGATCTTATAAGATTCGCAAAGTTTGCTCAGCTGTTAACTATTATTAGCGATAATACAGATGATTTATTTCTAGAGATAACTAGGATAGAAGATACTTTAGCTTTTATACGTGCATCAAGCAATCACCATAGTACTTTAAGCATAGATACTTTAGGTAATATGACTAAACGTTTAAGATCTATATACGGTTCAGACCAACTGCTAGAGGCAGATCTAAGAGAATACTATACAGTTATAAAACCTGGTTATTACTTTACAGAAAAAAAAATAGTTATCATATTTAAAGTCCCAATAATCTCCCCTGATAAGTTCGAATTATATAGATTAGCAATAGTTCCCAATAAATTTATGTACACCTTTATTCCTCCTTACCCTTTCATTGCAACCAACGGGAAAGTTTTCAAGTACATAGAGGCTGAATGCCCGAAGTTTAACCAGCTCCATCTCTGCGAAGAGGAAGTGAACCATCAACCGACGAGAGGACACCTAGACTGCATCCAAGGGCTCATCTTTAATCAATCTCTACAGAAGTCATGCCTGCCCACTAAACTCACGCTGACCAAAGAAGCCATGGAGCAATTGGACGACAGACGCTATACACTCACCTTTCCACAACCAACCCGAACCGAGCTAAAATGCGAACATCAAGAATTCATCTCTCTACACGGAAGTTATCTCGCCACCATTCCGCAAAAATGCTTACTACGCACTGAGCAGTTTACTATCATCAACACGAATGACCGTATCAAAGGACAACCGCTGAAAATCACCGAAATACCCATGAACCTGAACATTGTCAACGAATCTATCCCACACCTAAAGCTAAATTCATTACGCTTGAAAAGTCTACATGAAATCGAAGATAAAATCTTAATGCAGCAACCAGTACAAATCGATCGCACTAACCTGGAACAATCGATCTACCATACGACTATCCCACTATATGTCGTAATATTCGGTGCAACTGTACTGATCGTTACCCTCACCATACGTCGGTATAATGTTTGCACAAAGCTCAGAAAGCCACAGCCACCAGATGAAAGCGATGAACATCATCAATACGAAGACGCAGAATCTCCTAAAACCAAGAAAAATGTACCAGCAACATTCTCGCTGAAATTGCTCAAATAGTTGCTGTTCTGAGGGGGGAGGTGTTACGTGCCCTGCCTACACCAAATCAGCTGAATAGCGACATGATAGCTATTTACGTACAACGGATGTTTCCACACAAAATTGCAACACACGGGCTCCGCTGACTCGACGCCTCGTGCAGCCATCGGCCACCTACTTCCAATCTGCTGACAGCGCACCCGCATTTCGCAATCATTTGAAAATGTATTTTTTGTAAGAATTATTTAGGCACTTCGGAACCAGCATCGTCCAAGTCTAGACTTAAGATTTAATATTGTAATTTCAAAGTAATTAAACTTTCTTTAAATAAATTTCGGTTTTTTTTAAGTCCTCCGGCTGTCACCTTCGTAATTAGCCTCTTGATCTAGTGGTTAGTGGTCATGATTACCATACTGGAGGTTGTACGTTCGATTCCCATGCAGGATAAATGTTTGTGTGGTGATCATATTATTGGCGTACATTAAGAATATATCTATCTATCTAACATGACCATTTGTTCTGTGTCTGGGTGTAATTTATCTATATATGTATGTGTTTAGAAATGTATAAGTATGTTTATCAGTTGTCTAGTACTCATAACACAAGCTCTGCTTATCTTGGGACTAAGCGGCGTTGTGTGATAGTTTTGAAATATTATTATTATTTATTATTATCAGGCCACAGCAGTCCACTACTGACTTTCTAATCTCACACTACTCTTCTCGATTCTGCTAACGTGGAAAAATCGTCACGCGACATAGCTTAATCGTTGTCTCACCTTACGTTTGCTGATTCACAGCTAAGATATTTCAATTAGCGTTATCAGAAATGCTTGGAATCCACTGGACAGAGCATCGGACCAACGACTCCATAATAGCCGAACTTAAGTCACCCATGAGACTCACCACCATATGCCAAACAAGAATCTTTGAGTTCTTTAGCCATATTGCCAGAAAGAGAGATGACAGTCTGGAAAAGCTGCTACTTACAGGAAAAGTAGATGGGAAAAGGGCAGGATTCTGATACGTTGGTCATCCACATTGCCGAAGATAGGACAACATGGCGAAATATAGTCCACAGGAAAGTTATTCGTCGAGGTCATGACCCTCAGCATTGAGGATAAACGACGCAACGAGGAGGAGGGACGAGGTTATTAGAAAAAATGATAACAAGCTTCGGATTCAAACATGAAAAGTAATTGAACATACTTAAGTGCTGAAAAAATCCTCTCTTGTTGTATTGTTCTCTGGATGTCTTCAGGAGGGATCTTAAGGGGTCCTTTCATAATTGATATGTAATATTGATTCACTGATATAGATCATATTTTTTCCACTAGCTTTTGCCCGCAGCTTCGCCTGCGTCCATAAAATATAGCCTATGTCATTCAGGAAAAAAGCAGCTTTCTATCGATGAAAAATTTTTAACAATCGGTCCAGTACTTCCAGAAATTACCTAAACAAACTTAACCACTTTAATCTATTATACATAGTGTAGATTAGATAACATAGTACCTACACTAGATCCTTATATCGAATATAAGCTCTATATATCTGTCAAGGGCTTCCTCGGAGAAAACTCATTATTAACTCAAGACCACCTATGGACAAGAATTGTTTAACTTTTGTGTGCAATAAAGAATTAAGTGAAAAAATAAAAATCTTTTTACAAAAAAAAAAAAATCGTATTCACGCAGAGCAGCGTTGATTAGTTAAGCTTGATGTGCGGGTGCATTATCGTCAACCATTACGAATCGAGGGCCATAGTTTATTCTAAATGACCTGACAATTCCATCAATAGCAATGGTTTGAAATAAAGCTGCAGTCATCGAGTTACGATATGCGATCAACGGCGTTCTAGCACTAATCATTATACCTCCCCAAAAGGATACCGATTTCTTTCAGTTCTTTGACTTCTCCAGACACGAAGACGTTGGTTGTCTGGATGAGTGCTAATTCTGGATTCGTCAATGAAGAGACAATTCCGCCAAATGTTTTCCTCGTCGTTTCCTTCATTTTGGCGGAGTTCAGCCCACTACAGTCTGCGTCGCTATCGTTGCTGTGAGTTCGCTCGTTATCCAACCTGGTGTAAGCAATTCCTGGTGGTCTGAGTGCTAATTTCTAGTCCAGTGGCAGCCCGCAACTCAGCTTTTATTTTAGTGGCATCGATTGTTGGGTCTCGGGCAGTCAGAAATCTGAAGTAACGCTTTTGAGCAGCAGTAAAAACAGTTGGCCGACCACTGCAAGGTCAATCGGCAAAGTTATTCACGCCGCGATACCTCCCTAACGTGTTTGTGATACAGGATTGGGATACAGCCACTCTGCGTGCTATTTCTCTCGTAAAATGTCCTTCTTCCCCCAAAGTAACGATTCTTGCTCATAAAACTTCTAATAATCCCCTCGGCATCTTTTAGAATGAACTCCTTCTTCGAAAAGCCAGAAAAAAACGCTTGAATCAAGTTGGTTAGATTTCTGAATGAGTGTAAACAAGGATTTAATCTCTTTTTAAACAGAAATACAATTGACATTTTATATTCTTTTGAAAATAAAAGATTTGTTTTTAAATAAAGAATCTTAGAAAAAAAAGAAAAAACGTTTTATTTTAACGTAAAAAAAAAACGATTTCGTAATATCAAAGTGTTCTCAAACTTTTTTTGATGTGTATATAAACAAAGCAATTTTACTTGTTACGACAGTTCTGCTGTGATCCTATGAAGATTTTTCATATCTTCGAAGTTTAAGGTCAGATCATAACAATATTTTTATGGGAACAATTTAGAAGCATAACCTTTCAATATAAAAATAAAAAATAAAATCCTGAGATATCGGTGAACAACATAAAAAATAATACATTCAGCCAAAAATAGAGCCTCCTCCTTTTCGAAGTAATCGGTTAAAAAGTCACTTTTACCTCAATTTAATGGATTAATTTCACTCTTACCTAAATTTCTCAAGGATACTTAAGCTTTTAATCAAAGTACGTTTGTAATCAGCACTCAACAGGTTTCGAATGAAACTTGCTTGAAATAATAAACTTTAGGTATTGTCAAGCTTAAACTTGATTTCGTATTTCGTATTAAAACGCTGAGTTTCTTTTTGAAATTATCAGATATATCTTAACTTTTACAACAAGTAAACGCAAAGAATAACAAAATGTTCACAAAGGTAAATTCGACATTATAAATTATACCATGTATTTTTGGAAAATACAAACAACGCAATGTATCATTATGGACTCCCACATTGATGTTGTTTTTTCTGTTTATAGATCCTTCTCATCAGTCTCGCAGTTGCAGCAGTGGCCGCACAAGACCATCATGAGCACCATCATGGTCACGCCTCCTCATCACAGAGCATCAAGCAGCACCACGGACACGCCACCGAGAAACACGTCGAGTACTATGTACGATAACAACCCAATCATAAATGGAATATGCATTTTTTAAATAAAATAAAATGATGCTAATTACTGTCAATTATCTTACAGTCTCATCCCAAGTACGAGTTTGCGTACAAAGTGGAGGACCCTCATACCGGCGACAAGAAGTCTCAACACGAAGCTCGTGATGGTCACGTCGTGAAGGGCGAATACAGCTTGCACCAGCCCGATGGCACCATCAGAATTGTTAAATACCACGCTGACAAGAAAACTGGGTAACCATACATGAGCATACATAACTGATCCTAAAGGTATTCTTATATAAATTTAGAACATCTTGCTCATTTATTTATTGTTTTCACAGATTCAATGCCGATGTCCAATACAAGGGACACGCTGAACACATTGTTCCTGAACATCACCATCATCATCACTGATTCTTTCCGACCCACCTCATTGTTGTTAAATTAGTACTACTGTTGTTGATTTGTATTATACTATGAAAATATAAGATAAATAGATAAAATATATTCGTTTAATTTGCATAAGCAAACTAGGTGGTTTATGCACAATCAATATGTGTATTCAAATACCTCATGAGCTTTTTTGTTTAAAAGAGACTAAACCATTTTTTTCTAAAGTACTTTCTTATTGAAGAGATCGTTGGGATTTCTTTTTATTTTAATCTATTTTCTTCACAGCTATTAAAATCAGGGTGTTATAAAACTCTTTTTGCAAATCAATAAGAATATAACTTTCACGCGACACTATCACTATACCCAGGAGCAATTGATACAGTTGTATACGTATGAATTGCGCCTACTATCGCCATGCCACAATGGCTATAATGATTGGCGGTGGTTACCTCTTCAGACGGGCCCCAGTTTAGGCCATAGTCCAGTGGGAGAGAATGGAATGCGGTGGCATCCTTCCGCAAAACAGTTATACTAGCAAAAAGGGGCCACAAGAGAGGGAACGTACATCGAAGTAACAGTTGCCTAGAGTAACGTCACCCTGGTGATGTCTGTGGCTATTGCCAACGCTTTAACACCAATCTATCATCCGCACACTAGCGTCAATCTATCATCCGTCACACATCGGAGATATTTCTGAAAAACCTAGCTATGATTTCTCTATATAAGGAAAGATGAAGCCAGCAAGAGACGTCATACGGTATTCCGCAGGTCGTGGTTTTAGGGCCACTGCTGTAGAACATTGCCTAAGACTTTGTGCTGCATAGTGCACTGCATTACTGCTATCTCAGAAGTGGGAACATTATAACACTATGATATGCTAGTGCACTGCCATTACTTGGTCATTATTCAACATGTAAGTAGAATAATGCACACCCTAATTACGTCTTGAGATACCTTAATTAGAAAATTAAGTTACAATAATAATTCAAGCACTGAAGTTATTTTTAACTGCACTTAGTGTTTTTTATTAGAAAAATATTCATTACTATCTCTTCTTAATATCTGCCTGCACATTTGCCTGCAGTTAGGTGCAGGCAGATAATAATAATATGTTAATCGACGCACGTTGGCAGTACAACGGTATTGGTAGAAATACCAATACCAATGTGCTACCAACGTCGTGCACGACAGTGCTTAGATATGCACAAACAAAAACCTTATTGACTAAATAAAGATTTGTCAAGAATTTATCAATATAGGTAATTTAGATAATTTTAAAAACAACTGAAATTAATTTAGTAACTGATTCAGCACAATTACATGTGTATACCACGCCTAGCATAGCCCAAAAGCAAATGCATCGATAGACTGCCATATCGACCGCGGCAGGGACTGTGCAAGTCGCTGGGAGTAGCCATCAGTTGGTTCCTGAACTGACCTTGCTCAAGTCTGAGGTCATCTGTTTCTACAGACCTAAGAACAAGCTATCTCGGAATTCACATAGGGGTAGGAAATACTCAGAGCGGCGTCAAGCCATCGTTGAAGTACCTTGGACTCGTCTGCGACAGACGATGCATTTCGGGCCACACATAGTATGGTTAGTATATTATTTTTTATTTGTCTTTCAGTAAAAAACTACATTACAAAACTAGTACTAAAAATTACAAACTAGATAATACTTTTTTTAATAATATGATACATGTTGTATAATTTGAAACGCTTGAAATCAACACCTCCCGATTGTAATGTTACTAGTGCAGGTGACATTGCTACCTTTAGGAAAACAGAAATATTATACCAAAAACAAAATTATGTAAATTAAAAATACACACATTAACAGTGTTTATAGAGTATTAATGGAATTGAGGTCAATTATATTATTTTTTTAGTAATATTGAGTTTAATGTTATGTTACTTTCATTTTAAAAAAATCCTTAAAAAAGGTATGCTTCAAAAAAGACTCCTGCCTAGTATGGATGTCGTGCATACCCCACAATAACTTTTGATTTGTTAGAAAGCACGTCAGTGGCAATTTCTCAAAGTAAATTTTATGAACTGATCTGTGATTTTGTAATTCATGTAGGTGGAATCCCACGTGATTCTGCTGGATTCAAAATAATGTTGGACTGCATTCCACTTGTATCTTTCATTATACTTAAATGTTTACTAAAAAATTTTTATAACTAAATCAGTCAAAGCTATTTTCTTGATACTTTGTGATCATCACATTTTTACTAAAAAGCAATAATCAGTCAAAGATACAGTGACACCAGGCATATTAGGTAATGTTACCAATACTAAAACACAATTGAGCTAAACTAACCCCCCCCCCCCCCTTCTTTGAGTAAGTGATCTCATTCTCTCATTAAAAATTTTCACTGACTTTAAGTAACATGAAGAAAGGTCTGGAAAATAATTTAATTGATGAAAGTTATATACGTACTCATATTAAAGTCTATAAATATCTATGTGTGTTTATTGCTGACTTTTTTTTATGGTGGGAAAAAATCATCCAATGACAACCCCCGCTCTTGGGCGAAGCGGGAGATAGTGTCAGACTCTTACTGACTAAAAGACCTACCCCGTTCCTTCTAGCCTTCATACCGGGGCTCGAGCGCCCTTTCGGATAACCCTGGCCCATGTAGGCTTCGACCCGGCTGGGTCCCTGCTGTTGCTGACAACTCCTTGAGGCGCGCGGGAACAGTGCGCGCTGTCGACGACTTGGGCTTGGTCCGGACAGTTACCGGACGGCCGGACAGTGAGCTACCCATTGCACACTGTCCGCGAGCCCGCGCCTACGAGGTCTCCGCCGCCGATCGCCCCCACGAGGGCACGGCGATGCTCCGCCCAAGCAGAGCACACCTGTCCTCCGGGCATTCCGCACAGTGGCGACACCCGGGCGTCACTTCCGCATGAATTTGGTGCAAGAAACTCCCGAACGAACCATGTCCGGTGAGGACCTGCGTCATGCGGAAGGTAAGGACGCTGTGAGGTCTTTCCAGCCACACCTCAAAGAGGGGACTTACCGCCATGATTGTGGCGTGCCCAGTGTTTATTGCTGACTAGCTTGTTGGTCTAGTGGTTAGTGACCGCGACTGCTATATAACCTCCCGGTTATAACTTCGATTCCCAATCAAGACAAATTTTTGTGTGATGAGCACATTTATTCTATGTCTGGGTGTTTATCTGTAATATGCACGTATTTAGAGACACATGTATAGGTATGTTTATCGGTTGTCTAGTACTCGCAGCACAAACTCTAGGACTAGATGGTGTTGCACGAAAGGTGTGGAATATTATTATTATTTTTGACCAGTTTAAGTTGCACTATATGGAAGAATGTCAATACACTTTCCCACATTTCTCGAGTTCAAGGTTACTCAACCAGTACTTAGTTTGTAAGTACGAACAGGTTTTTTATCGAACTCATAACTTTCTTGGTGAAATACTGCTCAAAACTTGAAATTTTGCTTAATATAAAAAGCCGAATTTATTTATTTGCTTTAACAGTCATCATTCGCGTTTTAAATCGAGATAACGTAAAGAGAAACAAAATGTTCACCAAGGTAAAATCATTTGTAATAAAATCAACAAATTATTACTTTTACGGGGCATATAGTGCTAACATATAAGAAATTGCAACACTAACCTACATTATAGACTTTTTTTAAATATTTTACAGTGTATACAATTATTAAATGGTCATCAAAATACATAAAAATTATATAATTATGTGTAAATCAGTAGAATCTCAGGTTTGAATTTCTCCTCCTTTTAACAGATCTTCCTCATCACTTTGGCAGTGGCAGCGGTCGTCGCACAAGAACACCACCACCATCATGGTCACGCCTCCTCGTCACAGAGCATCAAGCAGCACCACGGACACGCCACCGAGAAACACGTCGAGTACTATGTACGTTCAAATAATTTGAATTATTTTGACGACTTTTTTCCTATGTCCACTAGCAGTCTAAGAACTGAATGCAGTGGATTATATCTTTCGTGGACTGACTATGAACCGCACTGTATTATAGAACGTAAAGAACAGCACCATTCCATCATATACAGACTAAGGGATACACCGGTGAATGACCGTTTTCACATTAGGTGATACCCGACAACAATACCATCGATAAAACGATACCATCAAAGATACAGTAATTATATTCAAGTTTAGGTTGTTTGTATTTAGGTTTTGTGTAAATTTTGCTTAATCAATTGAATCAAGGTGTTAACAATCACTAAACTTGTCTGGCAGTCTCATCCTAAGTACGAGTTTGCGTACAAAGTAGAGGACCCTCACACCGGAGACAAGAAATCTCAGCATGAATCCCGCGACGGCGATGTCGTGAAGGGCGTGTACAGCTTGCACGAGGCTGATGGCACTGTCAGGATCGTCGAGTACCACGCTGACAAGAAGACTGGGTGAGTGGCATTGTCAACGACGAATGACATGTTTATAAAACCTGCACAACTTGCCTACATGAAATACAACAACTTACACCAACTTTTCTCGAATTTTCACAGATTCAACGCCAACGTGAAGCGTGAAGGTCACGCTAAACACATTGTTCCCGAATACCACCACCATCATTGATTTCAGATTATCTAGTCTTATTATTATCGACTTTAGTTTATAAAACTGTTGGATTTATTGTTATGTAATTTGTAAATATAGTTTTCTGTGATGCAAGAATAATAGAGATGTGAAGTAACGTTTTGACTGTTTTATTTTTGGTTTACCTAATCAAACTTATTTACACCGGATTAACAAATCGTGCAGTCAAAATATTATCCAGCCCCTTCTAACTGTAATGGAATCGTTTTTCTGTCTAATAGGATGTAGATAAATATCGGTATTATTCATAGAGCGGTTGACCTACGTGACCTCTACTACTCAGTTACAGAGTAACACGATAACCCTTGGCAAAACTGTGGTGCTAAACTTATTCTGTAGCCCGATTCACGTAATGAAAACCGTAACGATACCGTAGCGATTTAGTCGTTTGGACCATTTCCGTAATCACATCCATCAATCGAGTTTGCACGACACCGATTTTATAGCTCACCAAAGTTATTTAATTTATATATGGACCGCCTGATTGGAGAGCTGAGCAGCACTGGCATCGGGTGTCATATAGACGGAATTTGCGTAAATAACATCAGATACGCGGATGACATGGTGCTGCTCAGCCCCTCCATCCGTGCGTTGCGCAAGTTACTCCGTATGTGTGAAGAGTACGCGGAGGCTCATGGGCTCAGATACAATGTAAAAAAGAGTGAGATTATGATTTTTAAAGCACCTAGAAAAGAGGTCACGGTGTTACCTCCCGTCTCACTCTATGGTACACCATTAAACCAAGTCAGTCACTTCAAGTATCTGGGCCACTGGGTCACAGAGGACCTTAAAGATGATATGGATGTGGAGAGGGAACGCAGGGCGTTGTCTGTTCGCTGTAATATGTTGGCTCGCAGATTTGCATGGTGTACTGAACAAGTGAAGGTCACATTATTTAGAGCTTTCTGCCAGACCTTTTACACGTGCAGTTTGTGGGCCAAATACACGCGGAGGACATACGACGCCCTGCGCGTGCAATATAATAACGCGTTTAGGGTACTGATGGGGCTGCCGCGGTACTGAAGCGCGAGTGGCATGTTCGCGGAGGCGCGCGTGGACGGCTTTCACGCTGTCATTCGAAAGCGAAGTGCGTATTTATTGGCGCGGGTGCGCGGCGGCCCCAGCGCCATCCTGACTGCGTGCGCCGCCAGATGGGACTCTGTACTGATGGCGCACTTGATAGGCCTACACGCAAGAGCAAGCGCCTAATATATTATCATTATTATTGTTATTAATTTATTAATGCTAACACTAGGCTAAGACATTGTTACTAACAATCTATGGAATCAATTCTGAAATAAATTTTATTATTATTTCATTTATTTATATTTACACATATTAATTATATTTTTAAGTATTTCTTATAAAAAGGATATTAAAAAAAAAACATTATTATTATTATAGTCATTTGAAATTCGATGATTTAAAAAAAATCTGTATTACATTATCCTGGTAGAATACTTATTAATGTAACTGGAAATAAGTCGATTAATCGTGAATTCCGCTTTTGGATAGGACTTCGATCGAACGACTATAAAACTTCAACGATATTTGGCTTGTTGGACTTTATGTGAATCAGGCTACTGATTCCACAAATATGCAGTTTAGAGCATTGAATATTTTTGTCTTTGTGGATTGGAATTTTTTTAGGGAGAATGTCATCAGATACCAGGTTCTAGCGCCACAGGTTTTCTTTAAAAATAAAATAATATTTATTTTTTCGTCAAAAGTCTGCACTTGGGGTCTGCCAGCGAGCAATGGAACGAAGTATTCTCGGGTTCAAAAGAACAGATCGCTTATGGAACAGTATACTTCATTATAAAATACAAATCGCAGACGTAGGTGACTCAGCCGCCAAATTAAAATGGAACTGGACAGGTCACATCTGCCGCATGACGCAACAAAATTGGGCGAAAGCAACTACTGACTGGACTCCGAATAGCAGGAGCCGGCGACGTGGTAGGCCCAGAAGGAGATGGCGTGACGATTTAGACTTCTACCTTAAGGATTGGCCAGAAGTGGCTAAGGACAGAAAGGAGTGGAATAACGGAAGTGAGGCCTTTGCCCTGCAGTGGGACACAATGGGCTCATAATAATAAATAATTTATTTTTTACAAAACTTCACTATAGTGCTCTTCCAATAACAGCACGATCCATATTATGACTAATATTTATTATTTATATTTATTTTATTTTACAGAAGGCTTATAGACTAATACACAATATGATATAAAGGTAACATTACCAAATTGCTAAACAAGCCTTTACGGATAGATAAAACATCAATAATAAAAAAAACTTTTTCCAAAAAAAATACAACCATCTTCTATGTCAAAAAAACACTAAAAAGTACTAAAATAACTTTAATTTCGGAAGTCCGTGTTTCTATAATAGTTTTATCTCTTCGTTATTTAACACCGACTTCTGAAATTAAAGTTATTTTTTATTTTTCAGTGTTTTTTTTTTAACATAGATGTCGGTTGTGTGTTTTTGTAAAAAGTTTTTTATTTTACACTTTTTAGTTATAGTACTACCACTAAAAAGTACCCCTCAGCCAAACTTCTCCCACTCATCTCATAACAATTATAATAATCCCAAACACGGTTAGATTACATTAATTTACCTTCTGGCTTCATCATCAGATCAGTTCGATACATACCCCTCCCCCTTTTCTTTCAGTCAGTCATCGACTACACGTATAAACAAAGCAATTTTTCTTGTTACGACAGTTCTGCTGTGATCCTAAAAAGAGTTCTGTTCCATATCTTCGAAGTTCATGTTCAGATCACAACAATATTTCAATGGGACCAATTTGAAAGCATAACCTTTCAATCAAGAAAGTAATTTTCAAAATCGATCCACAATTGACCGAGATATCGGTGAACATTAAAAAAAAAACATACATTCAGCCGAACATAGACCCTCCTCCTTTTCGAAGTCGATTAAAAAGTAAGAATATACAAGTTAATTAATTAGTAACGGGAGAAGTTAACTATCACTGTAAAATGTTTGTGCCATTTGTCTTCCTAAGGTCGCCACACTGGTGTAGAACAAGTCGATATTAACACAGTATAATTATAGAACATGTAACAGGAGTATTGCGTTGTACATTCTTGTACAACCCAATTTTCCATTAAGTTAGAACCATAATTCTAGCACTGAAACTTTATTTATAGGCACTTAGGTAGTGTTTTCTTATAGAAGTAATTATCCTCATTTTTTGCGGTAATTAATGTGGAAATTGATGTACACTGATAGTGCATCTGTATTGGTATCTTCACACGCACGCACAAACGCTCTAGTGACGCAATGTACCTAGTTCATTTTGATACAAGTGCAGAAAGTTTGTTTGTGTTTGTGATACGATAAATGTAATAACATTGTGGCGGGGGAAAGCACGCGCACTTTTATGCACTAGTGCGGAAAACAGTCTATTACGTTCCTAAAAGCGAAATTATTTACTCCAAAACACGCTCCTATCCCACATAAAAGTGGGTTTTCGAGTACGTGTATTAAAAAAGATTTATTAAAATATTAACAGAATAGGTATCTAGTTAATTTAATTATTATTATTTTTTGACGTGACAACGTCTTATAAATTGGTTTGCCGGGTGACACTTCAAGAAACTGCGTTACGCTCCGCTCACGTTATGCGCTCACAATGAGAGCGAGTGAGAGGCACGCGTCCCTTCCACTCGGGCATGGTTAGCCCGCCTAAGAGCGAGAGAGACAGACATATTTCATCCTTCTTCCTACTATACGAATGAATATTCACATTAAAATTATTTTACCACTCAAAGTCGTTGTCACGTAAAACTTTCGCCCGTATACCGACTTTACAGGCAACCAATTTTTTTTTAACTAAAAATTACCTGTCGGTTCTGAACATATGAGTACGACTTTCAGAATGTGTTTTTGTTATATTACATGTTAATACTGCAGCCGATTACATAAATACTTTGGTAATAAAATTGTTTGGCATAATTTCACTGTCACTAGTCAATAACTACCGCGGCACTGTTCTAGAGTAGAAATGGCTTTACGAAATTATTACAAACATTTACATGTGTGTACTAACGCTTTTATGGCCTATCAACACAATTAATATTTTTACCTTGATTACTAAATTTTCTTTTCTGTATAAAAGACACGATTGTTCTTGTTTTTCTATCAGTTTACTTACAAACGTGGAACAGTGTGAAAATACGAAATGTGTGCAAAGGTATTTTTAATTGTTTAAGTGAATTTGAAAATATGAAAAATAGTTTGACAATATCTCGTGGCGTGTGTAACGGATTTTCAACCATAGACTTTACTTGTGTTGTCACTCAATAAGTTGTTCGCCTCAATAGTAATTCTAAGGATCATCATCTTGAAGACGGTGGAAGTATTTAGGAGACCTTGACAATAAACGTAGGCGCGGGCTTGCGGACGGCGAACAATGGGTAGTTTGCTGTCCGACCGTCCGGTAACCGTCCGGACCGAGTCCAAGTCGTCGACCGCGTGTACTGTTCCCGCGCGCCTCAAGGAATTGTCAGCAACCGTAGGGTCCCAGCAGAGTCAAAGCCGACTGGGGCCAAGGGTCTGTTTCCGAAAGGTAGGCTCGACCCCTGTATAAAAGGCAACGAAGGAACGGGGTGGGTTTTTAGTCAGTAAGAGTCTGACACTTTCTCCCGCTCCGCACAAGGGCGGGGGACGTCATCTGGATGATTTTTACCCATCGAAAAAAAAAGGATGACCTTGACAGTAAAAATACATTGTCTGCAAAATAGACTCGGAAACCGGTAGTCAGTCTGAATCAGCTGTGGTCCCTGGGATCGGAATTATGAAACACACTGTAATATTATAAAGGCAAAAGTTTGTGACTGCGAATGTGTATGTTTGTTATTTCTTCAGGCTCGAATAGCTGAAAGAATTTGGATGAAAGGCATATCCTGGAAAAACACACAGGATACTTTTTATCCTGAGAGTATATTCTCTTAGGATAACTTGCTACTTTCACGCGGGTGAAATCACTTGCAGCAGTTAGTCATCATCTTTTTGCTTTTGTCCCATTTTGTTTGGGGTCGACGTAACACGTTTTTTTCTTCCGTTCTACCTTGTTACTCGTCATGCTATCACTAGCTTTCTTTTCTTTCATATCACTCTTCACACAATCCATCCATCTTTTCTTTGGCCTCCCTCTCCCTCTCCACCCATCCACCTGTATACTCATAACTCTTTTAGTGACGTGCATTTCATCCCTCCTCACATTACCATACCAAGACAAACGACGCAGCAGCTAGGGGTTAAATAATGTTTTTCTCCATTTCCAGGTATTGTGCGTGTTAGCAGTATGCACAGTAGCGGCAGTGACCGCAGAGTACGGTCACTCTTCGCAGCACATCCACAAACATGAAGGTCACCACACGAAGGTGGAATTCAAAGACCACCACGGACATCATCACTACGACTACTATGTTAGTTACTTGTTTACTCAACCACTTCTTAGACTGCTTTGTTAGTTCTAATTTCTATTTTAATAGCTGTTATAAGGCATGAGAATATATCTTAAAGGTTCGAATTCTATGGCGCTACAATAATTTTTCAGTTATCTGTCCAGAATTTCTCATAATTCTGGGGTTATGAAATTAACTACATTACATCCCTTTGCTTCGGCTTACATAATATGAGTACAATACTTAGCAGAGGAACATCCCTGCCTAATCATTCTGCGATCATGTCAAATTGCTGTGTCAGCGTACGTTTACAACAAAAAACGTGTATTCGTTCTAAATATACTTGCAAAATTAGTGAAAGTGATTAGGTAAATTAAATTTTACTGACTAGACGGTGTGATATTTTAATCATACTGCTAAGTGTAACTCGAGAGCTGTATTACTCTCCTTTTAATAATGGTGAAATTTTTTTTAGGCTCATCCTAAGTATGAATACAAGTACGAAGTGAAAGACCCTCATACTGGTGACCACAAAGAACACAGCGAGCACCGCGACGGTGATAGCGTCAAAGGACATTATTCCTTCAAAGAACCTGATGGCAAGATCAGACATGTCCATTACCATGCCGATAAGAAAACTGGGTGAGAATCGCAAATCAATATAAAAATCTTTTTTGCAACAGTAGTCTTATGATAGGACTGATGCCAAATTAAGTCAATAGTAGTTAAGTTAATAGTATATCAAAATAAACAATTTACCAATTCCTGCCAATAGTAGTAGTAGTAGGTATAAGATTGAGTAACGGGACCTCGGGAACAGCCTACTTAGCATTAAGTCAAATGCATTAATCATAAGTCAAATTTTGTGTCATCCAATAAACTAAAAACAGACCACCTAAAATTACTTTAAGCAGTATGTTTTTTTATGCATTACCTTTCACGATAAATTAGTCATTATTCGGTACTTTATTCTACTTTTATTTCTTTCCAGTTTTCATGCAGATGTAAAACACGGCACCCACCACCTCGTCCCAAAAAAGCATGAACATCATAAAAAGCAAGAACATCACAAAAAGCATCACAAACATGATGAACAAAGTGATATTTTTGGACAACTTGAAGGTTTTGAACAAGATGGCGGTTTTGAACAACTTGAAGGTTTACAACAAAATGGCGGTTTTGAACAAAGTGGAGGTTTTGAACAAAATGGGGGTTTTAAACCAAATGGAGGTTTTGAATCAAATGGAGGTTTTGAACCAAATGGAGGTTTTGAACCAAATGGAGGTTTTGAACAACTTGAAGATTTTGAACAAAATGGTAGTTTTGAACAACTTGGCGGTTTTAAACCACCTAGGCAATTTAAACATGAAGAACAAGAGAAACCTGAATTTTTCGATTTTTTCCAAAAATAATATTTTGATGGTTTAATTTATTTAATGACATGGTGTTCATTTTGTTGTTTATTATTATGTTAGATGTGTTACGATAATTTACTTTTTTGCTATGCAAATCTTATTATTACATGACTTTTATGAAAATTACATGTTTTGTTTATTCGCCTTATAATATTTAAAAAAATTTAACTGACTTCAAAAAAAAAAAAAAAGGATGTGGTTCTCAATTCGGTTGTGTTTTTTTTATGTCTGTGGAGCTATTTCTAATTTTATTTTTCCCTTGAAAGGATATGCTTCCAAATTGGTCCAGATTTTATCAAATCCAGTTTTGTTGATTGGATCTATGAGGAATTGAGAGAACTCCTTAAATATTATAGGCAACCAAATAGTGATTTTAGTATTTTCATTAAGAACTTAAGCATTAATCCTAATAGACCTGGTGAGAAAACCAGAACTTGCCAACGGAACTTCATCCTCTTATATTTAGATATCACAATGAAGATAGTTAAGCAACTTATCATCATCAATTCAGCCGAAAGACGTCCACTGTTGGACATAGGCGTCCCAGGCGTCGCCACAATGACCGATTCTGTACGTCTCGCATCCACCGCATTCCTACGACTCTCACCAGGTCATCGGAACACATTGTAGGACGTCCTATCAGACTTCCAACGCCACGTTTTCCGATGCGCGGTCACCACTCTAGAACCTTTTGGCCCCATCGACCATTCGTTTTACGAGCAATGTGTCCTACCCACCTGCCACTTTACTTTGGCAATTCTTCGGGTTATGTCAGTGACCTTGGTTCTCCTTCGGATATCTTCATTTCTGATGCGATCACGCAAGGACACTCCGATCATAGGCCTTTCCATTGCCTTTTGGGTGAGTGTAAGCCTTCTGATGAAGCCTATTTGTAAGCAACCATGTTTCAGTGCCATATGTCATCACAGGCGGCACCCACAAGCAACTTTGACAGTCCAAATTAATAAATGGTTCTGAATAGTTATGTTAAAAATGGTAACATTGAAGTAATCTGATGATGATGACGATGGAGCCAGAAGATAGGTACCGGAACTCCGTAATTAATCAATATTATCCTTGTCGTGTTTGAGCTTATTAGAATTTTCATGAGATGCACTTTAGTTATAAGGTAGAAGGTAGACACGGGAACTTTATAATAAAACAATGTATCCTAGCCGTGTTTGGGTTAATTGGAATTGTCATGAAAAATGGGTACTCTGGCTATAAATCATATCATCATACCACTAAAAAGTGTGAAATAAAAAAATGTTTACAAAAAAAAAACCGACATCACTACAAAAAAAATCACTAAAATGGATCAAAACTAGACTGAATGTACTATATCTTTTTCAGCGATATAGCATAATAAAATTATAGCATATCGCAGTCTTCGCTAAATTTTAATCGATATTGACCAGACTCTTTTTTTGTTTGGTGGTAGATTGGTTCCAGAGGATCTATAATATTTATTTCTGCGCACTAATAAACGGTAAATTGTTTTGAGTACTATTTTTTAATAAGCATCAACATAGCATTAATCAGCCTTATAATGTTCCCACTGCTGGGGCTCAGGCCGAGGAGGCCTGAGCATGGACCGTAATCCACTACGCGGATCCAGTGCAGATTGGTGGATGTCACATGTCTTCAAGGTTCACATAGTTTTAGGACATGCCGAATTCCTCATGATGTTTTCCTTCACCGTTTTGAGAGCCGTGGTAATGAAATAAGTTACATAAAGTAATGCGCCTGCGACCTAGAACCTAGGGGCCGTTACCACAGGGCCGCGGTACCTATTAAAATAATGCTAATGTCGCAATGTAATTATTAAATATGGGCCAAGTTGATAAAGAGGGTTTCCCTCGAGTAGAAAAGAAGAAGAAGCCCTGTTCCCGTTACCTGTGCACTGACTAGACCAAATATGCTGATGCGTCCTGCTGTGCCTGCTTTGCAGCTGTATATTTCGCGTCTGCATTGCTCTACGAAGGTTGAGGAAGTCGTAGAGTATATGAAATTAAAGAGCAACTGGACTCTGAGGGTCGAAAGGCTTGATTCGCGCCACTACACCAACTTCAGGTCATTCGTGATACGAGTTCCAACCCACCGTTTACAGACCTTTAAGAAAGAGGGCTTTTGGCCGAAAATGTCGTATATCGACGTTTCCGAGGACGGCTATATGTATTAGCTTACTATTGTTTAAGATTATTTTATGTATTCTTTCTATGGGCCACTGATGCCTAAAAATAAATGGTTATTATTATTATTATGTTTAGTTCTTTTTACTTTTTCCCGTCTAAGAGAGACTAATTAACCTTACGTTATTATTAAATCTTTTTTATTTGTATTCACGTAGTCAAAGTAGGTCTGAAGTTGCATGAGGAGCGGGCTGAAAGTGATACTTTTCATCCCTAGGGAGATTTACTTTACAACTGACAGCTGTCAAATTATTAAAAAAAAACTAGTTCTATCTTCACATTTCTATTGAACCATGTTCCAATTTTCCATACAGCCAGTCAATTACAGCGTGATATAAAATTGAAATAACTTAAGGATACGTATTAATTAAATAGTATTATATTTACGTTCCCTCTTCTATAGAGGAGGCCTGAGTCCCAGCAGTGGGAACATTAAAAAGGCGATGATGATGATATTTTACGTGATTTCTTTGTTCAAATATTTCTTTAAAATATGTACTTTATTTTTAAAAGATTACAATTAATTTCGAATTTTTCATTAATGAGGCTGAATAGCTGGCCGGCCACAGAAAAAAAACAAAATGGCGGGAAAGTGGCAATCAGTCGTTAGTTTTTTCGAGTTTTGTTTACATTTCCGTACAACAGAAATTTGTATTAACACGATAAGTTCATTAAAATAGTAATTTAACGCCTAATTTCATAAGAGAAGAGGCTAAAGCAGTAGTGGAAAGCCTTTTACCGCCTAAATCAGAAGAAAGATACCTACCTAAAATCATAGGTACAGGTTTTACAAACTTTTTATTTTATTTTTACTTTCCTTGTATTCGTAATGAAAAGCACAGTGCTTACCTCGGAGTGAAAGTAACTAATTTAGTCCCTCGAATTAGCGACCTCGCTACGCTCGGCCGCCAACTCCTTCTCGGGACAAAATGAGTTACTTTCACCCCTAGTGTAACAATGTACTATTTAATACTTTCTGTGGGTGTTTATAGGAAAAAAAAAGTATTAGAAAAATTAAATAATTACTGGCTCTCTAGTATCTTGACAATCATCCTATTTTTTTTACAGATTTGAACTATGTAAGCACCGCAGGCCTGTTGTGCGTTATCATATAGAACGAAAAGTAATAAAAAAACCGGGCAAGCACGAGTCAGACTCACGCACTGAGAGTTCCTTAGAAACTGAGGTACCTATGAAAAAGCTAAATTAGTTGAATTCCCTAATATTGAGTTCGAAGAGTTTTCCTGGTCCGCAAAAAAGTGTTTTTTTTTTGTAACGTATCTACAAAAAATAACGGCGAGGAAATTGTTGATGAAATTATGAGAAGGTTCGGGGTGGGTTTTTTAGTCAGTAATAGTCTGACACTATGTCCCGCACCGCCCAAGGGCGAGGGATGTCATTTGGATGATTTTTAACTACAAAAAAGTGTCTAAATCATTGATTTAAAGAACCCATATCACCATGATATATAGTTGCGAGATAATTTATTAAGTATTATCAAATCGTACTAATAGGCAGTTTAGGCAGCGCAAAAATATCGTCATAATTCGAAACTGAATCGACTAAACTTTTTACGGTTATAAGTAAACATGGCCTAGCTTATTTTTTGCTGGCTTGACTCCATGGCTTTTAGTTAAACTAAACTCTTAATGTTGCCACTAATATACATCTTGGTAAAGTAACATAATATACTTTGCATTATGTTACCTAACTTATACAAGTAAAGTAAGCACTTATATAAGTAGACACTTCATAATTTCATCAACAATTTCCTCGCCGTTGTTCTCTGCTGCTTTGCTAAGTTTCATCGAATATATTTAATATATTACCTAGATACATAATTGACAATAGTAATTACTTATAAATTTACACTAAATAAGTAAAGAGGATTGATATTAATAAGCATAATTGTTCATCACCATAAAAGTTAAAAATCGAATAACACTTGCAGATAGAGCGCGAGCAAGATAACTTGGCGCGTAAATGGGGGCGTGCTTAATGTTGCCAGCCTAACAAATCTATTTTCCGTAATTTAATTAAAAACGCTCTTTCTTAACACAGTTAAATTAATTAGCACTGTTAGCACCAGAATTCCTCGCTATTGTCCATATTGAGATCCATTAACCTATCAGATTTAAAAAATATTTTCTTGTAGAGATACATTGTTATTCTTCTGGCATTACAGTAACGCTTGCACTTTTATGTTGTCTCTAGTAGGGGCTTTGTTTATTTATGTGCAGTGGTATGAATCATACCATACCATCATACCGTATGATGCATTATCCATTACTACAATACAAATCTGTTTTAGATTTAGCATTATTTATTCTTTCATGGATGAAGTTTGCAGAATTCATATCGTCATGATAGTCACTTGATTAAGATTTAAGCACATAGTAGCAGTCCATTTTCAATAAACTTTGTTGACTTGCTAGGTACCGCTCGGGTACGCATATTTAGGGAAATTTTATTGTAATGGTCACCCGCAAAATTATTTGGCAATTTTGGAAAATGGTACCGTAGGCCCAATATTTTCTCATTTCTCTTCACAAACACGTTTGACTTTCAAGATAATATCTCTGCTAGCACTTTTAATCACTTTTAGTATAATAATGACGACTATTTACTTTAGAAACGATAAAAAATACAGAACACAACACATTCTCCTAACACATGATATAAACGTCGAACGATTAGTTTCCAATTCCGGCCACGCGCCAACTTATCTTGCGCTAACTCTAGTAATATACCCGCGTCGCTGGTCTGTCTCCACTAAAATTAGCCGCTAAGCCTGAAATTTGGTTAAAAAGAGTAGACATCTAACCAGTGCATTCTGAATTTAAACTCAGATGTTATGAGCCTGTATGCATGGGCTTGCGAACGGCGAGCAATGTGTAGTTCGCCATCAGCAAAACCGTAAGGACCAGCAGAGTCGAAGCCTACTAGCGCAATAGGTTGTGCGAAAGAGAACAAAAGAGAAGATAAGAGGAACGTAGGAGTGGGTTTTAGTCAGTTAAACTCTGACACGCCCTCTCCCTCCGCCTAATAGTGGGAGAAGTCATTGTATCATTTCCCACACAAAAAAAAAACATGTTATGATTCACCGACGATTATATTTTTAGGTAAGTACCTAATTAAAGCAAAGAGCGGTTGGGCTCAGAGATACTTGACCATGTCAAAAAAAAGCGTATCCTTAAGTGAAAGCTTTCTAAAATAAATTTTAAGATTCGATGCCATACGTGCTCTTAAATAATTAGACACGGAATCTACCTAATCGTCTATTACTACGCCACGGAATATAATTGCAACCACGATGTAGTTTTAACTACACGCAAATTAAGACATTTTCGAAATCGCAATAAAAATGTTGTAAACTTTTGTTAATTGCTAATCGTTCTGAATGAAATCCATAATATTACATCATCTAAGTCTTTAATTTTATTTTAACTATAAAAGCTCAAATCGTTTCTTGTTATATATCAGTTCAATAATCCACTTACACACGTCGTACTGTATACTAAAAGTAAAAATGTTGTTTAAGGTATAATATTTTTAACTAAAGTTTAAAATTAAAAAAGTAAAGCATACCAGAATCAGCCATTCAATGTTTTCTTTACTGGAACTCAGTCAGGCCTCCTCTCTATTAAAGGGACTGGGCCTACTGGTGAAATAAATTACAAAAAGTAAAGCGCCTACCTTGGTTTGAAAATAAACCACGTAATCTCGAATTTGCATTTTATTCAATAGTACTATAGCTTACTCGTAAATAAAGATAATTTGTTCGTGGTTAAATCTTTTTTTTACAGTTAAGCAAATTTTAAGCGGTAATATAAGCAAACTTCTCCATTGCAGATCCTGTATGTGTTAGCAGTGTATGCTTTTATAGTAGTGTTAGCAGAAGAAGGTCACTCATCACAATACATCCACAAACACGACGATCATCACACGAAAGTGGAATTCACGGATAAACATGGACATCATGACCATGATTACTATGTTAGTACTTGTAAACTGAGATGTTGATGTTGCAAATCTAAAGAACCCTTTTACCCAAGTAATAAACTATTATTTTCTTTGCCCTCGCCTCTTCCCGTTTTACGGGTTTGGCTCGCTGGTTACTATCATCTTCTGTAAGACCAAGCTTTTGCATGTCCTTTTGGTCATTTACCATCCAATTAATTAGCAATCTACCTCTCACTCTCTTGGCTATAAGGTGAGTTTAACGATATAGATCTGATAGAACCTTATTCTGAACTTTATACTTTTCTGCTGCTCCAATTTAATTTTAAGGTCTACAATGTATGTGTCTTCCATTTTAAATGAAAACAATAATCGCACTTTTTACTTCCAGACACATCCTAAGTACGAGTTTGAGTACAAGATAAAGAACCCTCATACCGGTGACCACAAGTCACAGCATGAGCATCGTCATGACGACAGTGTCAAGGGGCACTACTCCCTGCAAGACCCTGATGGTACTGACAGACATGTTCATTACCATGCTGACAAACACTCTGGGTAAGTATTTTGAATTTCCATTTCATTTCTTACAGGCGTAAACTTTGAGAATCAGTCACCTACTGCGAAACAGCAATTCAAGTGAAGAAAGTGGCAGAAAGCATAAGAAAAAGGACATCGTCACGGCAATTTCCAGCCACGAAAGTAATAGGAAGACGATGAGTAATGAGTAGCTCACTGTCCGAAAATTAACAAACGTGAGTCAATGGCGTATTGTGTTCCGCGCCCCTCAAAAAGATAACAGCACAATGACCTGTTCATTGTGCTGTTATCTTTTTGAGGGGCGCGGTCTAGCAGGGTTGTAGGATTTTTCATAAGAATTTCCGCGTTCATAGAACGCAAATGGCAACAGAATAAACACAGGTGGGTTTTTGTCAGTAAAAGTTGGACTCTCATTCCACCCACAACGAGAGGAGTTATTTAATAAATTTTTCCTGCTAAAAAAAAAAAACATGCGTACCACTAGAAAATTATTGTTCCAACGTTACATTTCTTAGGTTCTGGCTAAAACAATACACGCGTCGAACCTATGCAGGTGAAAGTCATGTAATCTTAATTAAAGACTTAGGCATGATTGCAATAAAATTGACTCAAGAGAAAGCTACGTGTTTAAATTAACTAATCCTACACCTTGTACTGATGCAAAAGTGGGTCGTCTCCCAACAAATACTTTCGCACGTTGTTTGGAATATGTATTGCTTTGTAATTCAGGTCTTATTGTTCCTTTACCATAAAGTTTGCTTCCCTTCAAGTCTGCATTGACAATTTTTTCTCTTTTTAGTTTCCACGCCGATGTGAAGCACAGCACGCACCACATCGTGCCTCATCATCATCATTAAGCTTCACATTGTCTTTTACTTGTGTTATGTTTATGTTATTGTGATTTTATGTTGTTACATTTATAAGTTAATAAAGATGTTTTTATTACAAATTTATTTATTTATTCAACCTTATTTTTATCAATATTGTAGTTACAGCTGCCACCATGGATATTGAACGCTCGGCGTCAGAGTGGGGATCGCTTTGCGCATTCCATACATTGGCGAGTCAATCGTCGTCGTTGTTAGATACATGCTGCAAGCGCAATGAACGAATCACGAGTGTCGTTTATGACGCGATGCACAGTGAGCTAATCACTGACGCTCCAAAGAGTGACCACCAAGAGTCCCGATTTTTGACTTCTGCGCAACTTGAAGCCAGCATTCAATATCCGTGGTGGCAGCTGTACCTATCTGCATTAGACTTATAAAGTACCTAACGTGGATATCTTTGCGCAATCGCAGTGGCACTGAGCAACTCGTAAATTGCATTATTTATTTATTTATTAGCACATCTACTAGATTTTACAACCTAATGACATGCTATTAGATATATTTACAAAACTATTTTAAAACTAATAAGATTTTACAACTATAATTTAGATCAAACTTAATAATTAGAGTTTCATAATTCTAAAGTGTAGTGGTTAGTTACTTTAGGTGAACTTGGCGCTTGAATTTATGAATTGATGTATACAGCAAGTGTCTTCATTTTCATAGGCAATTTATAAATGATTCAACTACTTACTGCCTAGTCTTTGGATTAAGAAGGTAGACCCCAAAACCGTTTTTCGGAATTATAGACATAGTATTTTGCTGAAATATTACGGACAATCGTGCGGACATACTGCTTTAAAATTAATTTTACTTGACAACAAGGTCAATCAATGCTTGCACTGACTGGACAGGTCCACTTAGGACTGTGTGGTTCTTTCTTCAAAAGACCATATCAGGCTCAATCTGCATGTTTCTCATATGATTTGACCATTACATGTTTTGCTGTATGGACTTTAACAGAGACTTTGACCCCTGAGTTTGTTTCGGTGTTTCTTCTCAGGGTAGTCAGCTAGGAAATACCGGCCTCATTTAGTTTTAATTGACGAAAAAAAAATGTTTTTATAAAACCTACTTGCAAAATAAAGATCATTTATCATTTAATGTATGTTACTGTGATGCATTTAAAGCAAAAAAAAAACAGTGTTTCTTAATGTATGGGGCTAAATCCGTACACATCTGTAATAATGACAGATTCATCGATTACATAAAATAACTTTAAAAAAAAAAAAAAATAACCAACTTCAAAAACAATCAAAATTACTTTAATTTCGGAAGTAGGTGTTAAATAAGAATTAAAAAAATATCGATATTCGAGAAACACCGACTTCTGAAATTAAAGTTATTTTGATTGTTTTAGTGTTTTTTTTTTTTTAGTGAAGTCGGTTATTTTAGTTTATTTCTCACTTTTCAGTTGTGATACACTTCTTATAGCCAGAGTGAGAGTACCTACCTACTTCACATGACAGTTCCAGTTAACCCAAATACTGCTAGGATATAGGATTAAATAATTAAGGAGTTCCGGTGCCTATCTTCCGGCTCCATCATCATCATAAGATCAGTTCGATAGTACCTTATACCCAAAATGCATCTCATGACAATTCTAATAAGCCCAAATACGGCTAGGATACATTGATTAATTACGGAGTTCCGGTGCCTATCTGCCGGCTCCATCATCATCATCAGATCACTTTGATGATACCATATTTAACATAGCTATTCAGAACCATTCATTTATTTGTATTGTCATAGTCGCTTAACTATGTTTATTGTGATATACATTCAGTCAAAAAAGTATCGGGAATGGATGATTTGTTTATGGTTCCAAATTCAAATTTTAGATTTTTTTGTTGTTGCTAGATTGGCACAACTGTTTTCCATTTTGGCGCGGAGTTTGAGTTGCATCTGTTATTTATATTAAATACAGTGCTGTTTTTAGTTATATCATATCTAGTGTGTATTGCGACTTTCATAATGGACAAAAACATCGAACAAAGAGTTGGTCTTAAAATTTGCATCGCCAATGGAATTTCGTGTTCGGAGTCACTGAAAATGTTACAGAAGGCTTACGGTGAATTGACTTTATCAAAAACACGTGCTTATGAGTGGTACAAAGCAGTCAAAAGCGGTCGAGATGTGATGGAAGATTTGCCTCGCTTTGGTAGGCCAACGACCTCTGCAACTGAAGTTAACATCGCAAAAATGAAGGAAATAGTGACTGAAAATCCTCATGCAAGTTTGAGAGAGATAGCCGCCGAACTTTCTGTATCTCACGAGTCAATCCGTACCATTTTAACTAATAATTTGTGTATGAAACATGTTGCCACTCGGCTAGTCCCAAAAGACCTGAATTTTCTCCAAAAACTCAATCGCATGAGAGTCGCTGAGGACATGCTAGAACGAGTCAATTCCGACCCAACATTCATGAAACGCATTGTTACTGCCGACGAGACGTGGGTTTACGAGTTTGACATGTAAACAAGTCAACAAGCTTCGGAGTGGCGCCTTCCAACTGAACCAAAACCGAAAAAACCACGCCAAAGTCGATCAAAAGTCAAAGTCATGTTGACTGTTTTGTTTTGTTTGTGGAAAGAAAATTCTTGGAATTTGCATCACGCTAATGCGGAATGGCACAAGGCCATCATTGTGAACGAATTTTTGACCAAACACTCAACAATTACCATCGAACAGCTACCATATTCGCTAGATATGGCTCCAGGCGACTTCTATCCTTTTCCTAAACTCAAATCACCACTTCGTGGCACCCGTTTTCAATCTGTAGAAGACATAAATGAGAATTCGCGGTGAGAACTGAACTCAATTTCGGAAACAGCGTTTAAAAAATGTTTTGATGATTGGATTATACGTTGGCGTAAGTGTATCGTTTTTGAAGAGGCATACTTTGAAGGTGATAAAATAAATTTGGATGAATAACAAAAATTTTGTGTATTATTGGTCTTTTCCCGGTACTTTCTTGACAGAGTAGTATGTGTGAGTATGCAGTTCTGTTGGCCATTTTTGATCTTTTTCACCAGTTCCACTTCCTCAAATGTCACTTTTTGACTGTAAATGGGGTTTAACCCCTTGATGATAAAAAGTATATTATTTAAGTGGAAAAAAAATTGCAAATCGGCCTATAAACGACGGAGTTCTGAGGTAACAAAAATAAAAAAATACAACCGAATTGAGAACCTCCTCATGTTTTTGGAAATCGGTTAAAAAATCGGTTAAAAAATTTTGGGGACCGAGTCACCCGCGTCCGTAGGAGAATACCCGAAGCAAGTCCCTACACGTAGTCCCCGGGTGGTGCTAATCAGGTGACACTAACTGGTGGTAGGTTTCGACCGTTGGCATGCGACCACCCACTGAGCAAAGACGTACCGCCAAACGGCCTGGCCGTGTTCCGGTATGATGCTCAGTGTAGCCAGTCTAGAGGAGTTGGGTCGAAATAGTTGTTCCAACGCAAGCAGACCAATCTGGCTCATGCTGATAGGGAGGAATCGGGAGGCTAGTCGCGGAGGGTAGCGGGATCCGAGGCACGGTTGCCGCTGGCCGACCGCAGGTAGTTGGGGGCCCAAGTAATGTGCTAGCCACACATGAAAGGCTGCCCCGCCAACTGTCGAAAAATCCCGGAATGCGCCATCGTGCTGGTTGGCGACCAGACGAGAGGGCCCGATGGACATTCCCGGGGGGGCTCGGGCGTCCCCGCAGTCTCCAGACTAGTCCCCCAATGATTTCGTCCCTTCAGTGCGTGCCTGAGGGTTAGCTGCGTGGAACCTCATTTCACTTCCTTCTCCTCTCCTCCCGTTCACTCATATGAAAATGAAAAGGACAAAGAGACTCGTTAAACAGCGGCTGCACTCCCTCTCCCACAAAGTGCACCTCATTAACATAAGAGGTCTGCACTCCAATATCGTCGCAGTCCACCATCACCTGGAGACTGAAAAGCCAGCTCTCTTCTTCCTTTCGGAGACGCAGATCAGGTGTCCGTCCGACGTGTCGTACCTTTCCTACCCAGGGTTTACCTTGGAGCACAATTTTAAGCCACGTGCGGGTGTATGTATGTACGCCCGGGACGACATCTGCTATCGGCGTCTCCGTAACCTTGAGGACTCCAGTTTCTCGACGCTTTGGACTTTGGTGGACACAGGCCTGGATAAAATAATCTACGCTTGTGTCTACCGGTCGCACAGCGGAGATCAGGAGACATCCGGGCTCACACAGCATCTGAGTGAGGCGGCGGATGTGGCTCTACAGCGGTACTCTTCTGCCCAATTGGTGTTACTGGGGGATTTTAATGCCCACCACCAAGAGTGGTTATTCCCGTACCAGTCCACAGACCACGCCGGTCGTGAGATACGAAAGCTAGCGCTAGCACTTAATCTCACCCAGCTGGTCCAGGGGGCAACGAGGGTGCCGGATGTGGATTCGCACACAGCCAATTGCTTGGACCTCCTGCTGACAACAGATCCAGACCGATACTCTGTGTCGATATGTTCGCCTTTAGGCAGTTCCGACCACTGTCTGGTTAAGTCTGTGTCTGTCTACTCCCCGCCCGATCCCAGCCCTAGAGGCACCCGGCGGGTTTGGCGATACAGGTCAGCAGATTGGGATGGCTTGCGGTCTTTCTTCGCATGCTATCCTTGGCAGCTCACTTGCTTTTCTTCGGAGGATGCTTCGTCGTGCGCAGATGCCGTGACGGATGTGTTGCGACAGGGGATGGAGTACTTCATCCCATTCTCTGACGTAACAATGTCTGGCCAAGCTCGTCCATGGTTCGGCGCCGAGTGTCATCGCGCAGACGCGCTTAAGCACGCGGCATACCGAGCTTGGGCTGACGCTCGTATGCACAAAGCAAGCGACGTGGCTCAAAAGAAGAAGGCCTTTAACAGGGCTGCCAAGTCCTGTAAGAAGGTGTTGAGGAGGTCTTGGTTCGACCACGTAAGCCGAATTGGGAGCAAACTTGCTTCATACCCTGCAGGTAGTAAAGCGTTTTGGTCCCTGGCTAAGTCGGTTGAATCGAACTTCTGCCGCCACTCACTTCCGCCACTGCTAAAACCCGATGGCTCGCTGGCCCACACCGCGGAAGAGAAAGCAAACTTATTTGCCTCTCTTTTTGCGGAATCTTCTCGTCTGAACTCTGGTGACGCACGGCCCCCTGCCTTTCCTGAGCGATGCGAGACGACTATGTCAGATATTCGCATCCATCAGAAGGACGTCCGTAGGGTGCTACGTAACCTAGACGTGAACAAAGCCAGCGGTCCTGACGGGATACCAGCGGTCGTGCTTAAAACTTGTGCGCCTGAATTGTCTCCGATCTTGACACGCCTATTTCGCCTCTCATATGAAACTGGAAAAGTGCCGATTGCTTGGAAGCAAGCTAACGTGCAGCCTGTGCCTAAGAAGGGCAGTCGAGCTGACCCGGCAAACTACCGACCCATCTCTGTTACATCCGTCCTCTGTAAGAGTATGGAACGGGTGCTTAACAGGAAGCTTCTGGCATACCTAGAAACTAACGACATCCTCAGTGACCGACAATACGGTTTTCGCCAAAACCGGTCTACTGGGGATCTTCTAGCGTATGCCACTCATATCTGGAGCGAGGCCATCGAGAAACATGGGGAAGCGCTTGCCGTCTCCCTTGATATCTCGAAGGCTTTCGATAGGGTCTGGCACGAAAGCCTTATTGCTAAGCTTCCTTCCTTCGGTTTGCCCGCTGGTCTGTGTGATTGGATCGCTGACTTCTTGCGGGATCGATCCATCCGAGTGGTTATTGATGGCTGCTCGTCCGGTCAAATGGATATTAATGCCGGGGTCCCTCAGGGGTCAGTGCTCTCGGCGACGCTGTTTTTGCTGCACATAAATGATCTACTTAAACCCGGTATCTTTGGGTATGCAGACGACAGCACTGTTGCTGAGAGATATGTATCTGACGCACGAGCTAGCGGGACACAGATCCAGTCATCCCGAGAGGCTATGGTTGAACGCTTGAACTCGTCCTTGAAGGCGGTCTCCGATTGGGGCGACGCCAATCTGGTCAAGTTCAATGCATCTAAAACCCAGGCGTGTCTTTTTTCCGCCAAACGGAGCCAATTCCACCCGGCTCCAACTTTCCGGGGTGTAACCGTGCCGATAACCGACCACCTTGAGCTTCTTGGAGTTACGTTATCATCTACTCTCAATTTCGGCTCATACATCGATGCAAAGGCTCAACTGGCTGCCAAAAAATTGGGGATCTTAGCAAAGGTGAGACGGTACTTCACGCCGGAACAGCTGCTCAATCTTTATCAAGCCCAAGTTCGATCGTGTATGGAGTACTGTTCTCATCTTTGGGATGGATCTGCCAAATACCAGCTTGATGCGCTGGAGTCGATTGAGAGGCGAGCCAAGAGAATCATCGGCAATGATGCACTTGTAGAGTCGAAGCTCCAAAGCCTTGAGCATCGCCGCCGAGTTGCTAGTCTGTCGGTTTTCTATCGTTTACATTTCGGGGAGTGTGCACTGGAATTGCACAATCTAATTCCGCCAAGTCCGTTCCATCATCGGACCACACGACGTACAGCGTTGCGCCACCGGTACATGGTAGACATCCCACCCATACGCACAAAACGTTTTGCGAACACATTTATTGTGCGTACAGCCAAGGAGTGGAATTCCCTGCCGGAGTCTGTGTTTCCTGATAGCTACAACTTAGGAGTCTTTAAGTCGAGAGTGAATAGGTTTCTTCTAGGCAAGCGTGCTTCATCGTCGACCACATCATCGCTTACCATCAGGTGAGATAGTGGTCAAACGCAAGCCTATCATTAATAAAAAAAAAAAAAATGGTATTATTTTTGTCTCTGTATTTCTTGATTGAAGTTACTTTTTTTGTAGACGTTTTGCATAGATGTCTAAATTTTGATGACTATATGACTATTTTCACTGAGAGCCTACTCAGTGAAAATAGTTTGCCTAAGGTTGTTTTTTTTTTCTGAATACGACTACCGAGCAGTACTCAAGTACAGTACAAATGAGGCAATTCAATAAGTAAATTCTAATTTAAAGCTTGCGAAAACTTTTTGGATTTCATGACACAAAACAGCGTGGTCTGCTACGCAGACGACACGCTGGTTCTAGCGCAGGGAGAGTCATACCGGGCGGCGGCCGCTTTAGCGACACGCGGGGTTGCGATGGTCGTTGGCAGGATCCAGGAGTTGGGACTCGAGGTGGCGCTGCGCAAATCCGAGGCCATGTGTTTTCACGGTCGCGGCCGTCGGAACGCGCCACCGTCGGGTTCCCAACTAACGGTAAGAGGAGTTCGCATCGGCGTCGGGACATCGATGAGGTACCTGGGACTCATCCTCGACAGCCGATGGAATTTCGAGGAGCATTTCCGACGTCTGGCTCCCAAACTCAACCGGACTGGGGCCGCTCTCGGGCGGCTCCTGCCCAACCTTGGGGGTTCAGACGCCTCCTGCCGGAGGCTCTACGCGGGGATCGTTCGGTCCATGGCCCTCTACGGGGCGCCGGTGTGGGCGCTGTCGCTGCAAAAGCGATCGGCGGCCATTCTGAACGCCTGCCAGAGGGTCATGGCAATTCGGATGGTGCGGGGATACCGCACGATTTCCCGCGAAGCGGCGAGCCTTCTGGCTGGCCTACCACCGTGGGATCTGGAGGCAACAGTCCTTACACACAGGCACGACATGCGCGTGGAGATGCAACGCCGGGGTGAAAGTCCTCTGCCGCGACAGGTCACGGCATGGCGGACAGAGCTCCGGCGGGATCTCATGGTGGAATGGCATCAGCGACTATCGCAACCCCGTCATGGGCACGCCACAATTATGGCGATAAGTCCCCTCTTTGAGGCGTGGCTGGAAAGACCTCACGGCGTCCTTACCTTCCGCATGACACAGGTCCTCACTGGAAATGGCAAGTTCGGGAGGTTCCTGTTCCGAATTAAAGCGGAAGTGACGCCCGGGTGTCGCCACTGTGCGGAACGCCCGGAGGACACGGTGGAGCACACAATCGCGGTGTGCCCTGCTACGGCGGAGCATCGCCGTGCCCTCGTGGGGGTGATCGGCGGCGGAGACCTCTCGCGCCGGGCCTTGGTCGAGGCCATGGTCCGGAGCGAGGAGGAGTGGCAGGCGGTCGCCGACTTCTGCGAAGCAGTAATGCTCGCTAAGGAGGAGGCCGACCGCATCAGGCAACGGCGCTCTCGCCGCCGCCACCGGGATTCCGATCCCGATTTCCAGCCACCGTAGGCGCGGGCTTGCGGACAGTGAGCAATGGGTAGCTCGCTGTCCGGCCGTCCGGTAACCGTCCGGACCAAGCCCAAGTCGTCGACGGCACGCGCTGTTCCCGCGCGTCTCAAGGAGTTGTCAGCAACAGCAGGGGCCCAGCCGGGTCGAAGCCTACTGGAGCCAGGGTAATCCGAAAGGGCGCTCGAGCCCCGGTATGAAGGCTTGAAGGAACGGGATGGGTTTTTTAGTCAGTAAGAGTCTGACACAATCTCCCGCTCCGCCCAAGAGCGGCGGTTGTCATAAGATGATTTTTCCCATCGAAAAAAAAAAGTCTCTTAATAGTTTTTCGATAATTTTGTGTATTATATTAAAAAAAAAAAAGAATTTTATTTTGTGAAATCAAAATGCTACTCAAGGGTACCTACTACAGGAAACTAGCAAATACGAATTTGTCAATTCATTGTAGATATCCTAAAATCTTATAAAGTATGTGTTTGTGATGTTTTTTACTCCTTCTCGATCAACTGGTTGAACAGATTTAAGTTTGAAGAGTTCTTGGATAAAATAATCATCAATAACGCTTTCCTATCTAAGACAATTAGTATACATGTACCATTGTAAATAATTGCTAAATTTCAACTCCTCCCCTGAATGTCACCACAATGAATGGTCCTGTGCATCTCGCATCCATCGGATAACCACAACTCTCACCAGGTCATCGGTCCACTTTATAGTAGACTTTCCCGCGCTTCGTCTTCCGGTACGCGGTCACCACTCCAGAAACTTTCGATCCCAACGGCTGTTCTGTGAACAATGAGCCCTACCCACTGCCGCTTAACTAGGATGATAGTTTGAACTACATCGGTAACCTTGGTTCTCCTGCGAATATCTTCATTCTCGATTCGATCATGCAAGGAAACTACGAGCTTCAACTCATTATAGTAACGAAATCGGTACCTATATGCGCCATCGTTTATGAACTTTCGATTAGTACAATGATCGTAAATGTGTAATTTTGCGATATCATTCGATTATTATGCATATACTGTCGCAAACATTTTTAGTGCCAAAAATTCAAAGTGAAATCGTTATTACCTTGGTAGCTTTATTTTACACTATAAAAGGCAAGTTTTTTTGAAACTATGTATCAGTTAACTAAAATACCTTTTATCTTACATACCTCCATCGGGTTAATACAAGATGACTTCCAAGGTACCTACATTTTTTAAATAGTTGCATGGTTCAGCATAGCTTTATAGTAGAGTTTCATATTTAGCTATTCCATATGAAAAGTGACCATCAGTACTAGTTTAAGATTTACTTTTTACTCGTTTTCGTCTATTACATAGGAATCGAATCCTCTGCATATATCACAAATGTTTGACGTATTACTGTTCTGTAATTCAATTTTAATCCAATCAAATTTGAATTTAAAAATACTATGTATTTAGGTACGCATCTGTGAATGTTGTGCACGCATGTAATTGGTTTGTTTGCACTGTACCATCGTCTGCAAGTTAAATGGAAAAAAAATTGTAAACAAATTGTTGGTGTGCCTTAATAATAAAATAAAATAAAGACATCTTAACAGACTTTAAGTTCCAAAGGGTCACTGAATTATTTTAAAGTTACTCACCGCTTCTTTGTTACAGGTTTTGGTGTTAGCCATGGCAATGTGTGCTCTGGCTATAGTAACCGCAGAACACGCTCACTCCTCACAGCACATCCACAAACACGAAGGTCATCACCACAAAGTGGAATTCAAAGACCATCACGGACATCACCACTACGACTACTATGTTAGTTGATTTACTTGACTTTATATCCTATATTCCCTAGATTGGTGACCTCACGTCCTATATCTATATATCTAGGTGGAGCAGTGTGCGTCCACAGTAGTCCTTTATTGCGAGCGGTCTTGAACTCCACGCTTTTCCTCGCTTCAAGTCATTCCTGCAATACAATGCAATGCCAGATTTGACTGAGGCGGTCACGCTTTCTTTTCCCTTGAAGATTTCAGTCTAACGCTTGGCTATATAATCAGAATTATTTTGTAGCGTGTAGCCAAGTTATCTTGACGCTAAATCTGAAGGTTGGATCAAGCCCTTATGGCGGTTTTCTAACAACTCTACGTTAGATATTGTCTTCATGTTAGCTAACAACACTTTATCGAGGTACAGTAGCGGTTTTTGTTACGGACCTTGTCTCAGAAAGTCCTACAACCGTGCCTATTTCTACAACCTAACCAAGTTGCTGTGTTTTGGCCACAATTAATACGTGCCTTGGATAAACACGGCACTTATTAATTGTGGCTAAACTACCTGCATTACATTTCCACTAGACTAGATATTTTTTTTTGGTACTTCAGATCTTCACCCGTATAAACCCATTTTATCTGGGATTACAATGTACTTGCTTTATTTGTGATATTTAAACCTATTGACCAGTGTCTACTCCATCAGCATAACGTGTTGACATTCAGAAACAGAATTCCTTACCCAGCTGATTTCTCTAAAAAACCAAACACTAATCATAACATTTTCCTCCAGGCGCATCCTAAGTACGAGTTCAAGTATGAAGTGAAGGACCCTCACACTAAAGACCATAAGGAACAGCATGAGCACCGCGATGGTGACAGCGTCAAGGGAGAGTACTCCCTGCATGAACCTGACGGTTCCATCAGGCATGTTCACTACCACGCTGACAAACACTCTGGGTAAGTTTCTAGCAACCAACGATTTTGTAAAAATTACTCCTTACTTCCAGTTTACAATTTTCCACAGTTGCGTATCTTCCTATTACTATTAGCTCAACCTATGCTATTGGCTATTAACTATCAACAAATAAAAAAAAACAAAGGTCATAATTATTGGCTCTTCATGAAAATCTAAATTTATTTCCAATAAAACACAAACCTAATAATAATACTCACTTTCTAATGCTTTAAAAAATAGTACACCTTATTTCCTAAAAAGTATGCAAAACTATCTTTTAAATGTAATTTGTTTCAATTTATTCAAAATGTCTTCAAATATATTTTCAGATTCCACGCAGATGTAAAGCATAGCGTCCACCACATCGTGCATCATCACCATCATCATTGATTTATCATTAGTTGTTACTTCTTTAAACATGTTTTGTTATGTTTCATGTGTAAATAAATCTGTTCCCAAAATAAGGTTTTTTTACTTACAACTATTCATCCGGTATATTTTAGTTACTGACAACACTTATAATTTCCGTGGTTAGAAAAGTACCTACTTATATACTCATAGTTAAAATATATTTCTTTTTAGGGTTCCGTAGCCAAATGGCAAAAAACGGAACCCTTATAGATTCGTCATGTCTGTCTGTCTGTCTGTCTGTCCGTCCGTATGTCACAGCCACTTTTTTCCGAAACTATAAGAGCTATGCTGTTGAAACTTAGTAAGTAGATGTATTCTGTGAACCGCATTAAGATTTTCACACAAAAATAGAAAAAAAGCAATAAATTTTGGGGGTCCGAGATACTTAGAACTGAAACTCAAAAATTTTTTTTTCGTCTAACCCATTCGTGTGGGGTATCTATGGATAGGTCTTCAAAAATGATATTGAGGTTTCTAATATCATTTATTTCTAACTTGAATAGTTGACGCGAGAGACACTTCCAAAGTGGTACAATGTGTCCCCCCCCCTGTAACTTCTAAAATAAGAGAATGGTAAAACTAAAAAAAATATATGATGTACATTACCATGCAAACTACCAACGAAAATTGGTTTGAACGAGATCTAGTTAATAGTTATTTTTTAATACGTCATAAATCTAAAAAAATACAATATTATTAAAACATCGATCAAAGTTACAACGAACTACAAGAACTTTTATATTATATTACTTGCTGCTACGGAACCCTCCATGGGCGAGTCCGACTCGCACTTGGCCGGTTTTTATTTCTCTCTATGTGTAGTGATTAAAAATGTATTGATACAATAATCAAAATATATTATGTACTTACACCATATAAAATACATAGACAAACATTTAACTATTTCATAGCATAGCTATTTTTCCAGCTAAAAAGTACAGGCCAGTTCTAATAAAGTATTCCAAGTAACGTCCCTTTACATTAAAACCATGAAAACAATAAATAATGTACTCATACACATATCGTGTAAAAGCGCCATTATTGTTGTACAAAGTTGCGTGTTGAACTCGTTTGTTCAATATATGTTAGCAAATAGTCTTTACACACTGGAATTATGATGATTTTAAGACGTTATGAACTTAAGCCGGAGAGGTCTGAACGATCTGTAGTAGGCATTGAGTACGGCCAGCAGGTTATACAGACTTGGATAATTTGGTGCTGACTTAAACAATCAAAGACCCGCGATGGCTCTTAACAGAAATTGCAGTTGTATGCAACAACAGAAGATAACAAAATTCTGAAGAGGTTTCAGAATTTTTACGAAACAAAACAACACAACTCGTGTGAAGGCCATACCATTTTGACACTAGTGTTTCCTATTTTCTTTAAACATTCCTTATTAACAATCCTAATTAATCATTTTAATATAATTACATTTTTAACTGTCGATTTCTAATGGTGTGTTTCATCGTGGCCAACGATTGTGTAGATTAACCTTTACCTTTTTTATGAAATCAACACAAATATTAATCTTATCGTAAATAATTTTAACTACCAAATATTCAGGAAGTGAAAATACTGCGATCAAGGTAGTAAACCTTGATTAATATATATATAAGCCAAGATTTAGTTTAGTGATACATCCAGTGCACTAACAAACTTAGTATCTTCAAGTACCTAAAATATAAAAAAAATATCAAAATGTCTCCCAAGGTAACACTTATTTTTATTTAGACTGCTTCTAATTTCTCCATCTCTTGCATTGATCGTCTGTTTATTAAATTGTCTCAAATATTGATTAGGGTTCATATTGTTTCTACTTATTTCAGGTTTTGATCATTCTAGCCGTCATAGTAGCAGTGTCATCGGAGCTTGCTCATTCATCGCAGCACGTCCACAATCCCGAAGGTCATCACAAAGCTGTGCACAAAGATGATCACGGACACAATGACCACCACCACAAACATGACGACGATCACCATGGACACAACGACCACCTCGACACACACGATGAACACTACTTTGGACACGACGACCACCATTTCGTAACCCATGATCATCTTTATGGACTTGATGAGTACTATTTCTTACACGATGACCATAATTGTAAACATGACTACAAACATGGATTCAAAGTTGATCACCACGGACACGATGACCACCACCATGGACACGATGGCCACTGGCATCACGGACAAGATGACCATCATCACGGACAAGATGACCATCATCACGGACACGACGACCACCACCACGGATACGATGGCCACTGGCATCACGAACATGATGATCATCATCACGGACACGATGACCATCACCACGGACACGATGACCACTGGCTTCGCGGACAAGATGACCATCATCATCACGGACATGATGACCACCACCACGGACACGATGACCACCACCACGGACACGATGGCCATTATCATGGACACGATGACCACCACCACAGACACGATGACCACCACCACGGACACGATGACCACCACCACGGACACGATGGCCATTATCATGGACACGATGACCACCACCACGGACACGATGATCATCACCACTAACACCACGACCACCATGAGACTCACACCAAGTACCATGTAAGTAGCCCTACTTTTTATCCCTTATTGTCACCCGTCCAGCAACCCCTCCATAAGCTTAACTTCTACTTCATAGACACGGTTGAGTTTTTAACCAGCATAATGGAGTTAGACTGAATTATGGAGTTTACTACACTGACTTTACGCAAGACCTTAAGGTCCCGCCAACAAAAAAGGCCTTGAGTTCCAAAGAAATATGAATTTTGTTTTTTCTTTCAGGTACATCCCAAATACAAGTTCGAATACAAAGTGGATCACCACGTAGACCACGTCAAACCTGATCATCATCATCATTCTTAATAAAATAATAAAGTTATTGACCTCTAGTGAATTATAACTACTGTTGTAATCAACGAGACGAGACTACTTAAATTATTGTTAAAAAAAAAAAAAAAAAATATCGTATTTCAAAAAATGCTCAGTAATTTTATGGACTATTCATATATATTATACAGCCCTTCCTTTCTGATAAGAAATAAAAGCAAAGAGAATGAAAAGAAATAAAAGTAAGAAAAAGAAACTTTAATAATTATATTATCTTACACCTCTTACGGGTGTAAGATAATAAAGTTTCTTTTTTCACTTTTTACATTTTTATCATTTATATAGAGCTCTTACCTCTTTAAAAGCGTGATGAAGGTAATTAAAAACGAGTTTTTTATATTCCCTATATTTTCATTCTTATACGTGTAATTTTTACAGTATTTTTTTCAAAGCGTATTTCATCAAGACCAACTTCTTTAAAATGACTACAGAAACGGTTGTGATAATCAGTCACCCTACAGTACAGATCTTGATGATCAACCCTAAATCTGTTGATCAGGATCATATTAAATTTATTAGGAATAATGTAAATAAAGAAACTAGGAGACAGTATTTTAGTAACTGAAGAGAACACTAAGGAATTTGAAGCTGACTGAAACAATGTCAAAATGTTTAATAAAAAAAGTAAATTTGTAAAAATTTCGTCGAGACTAACATTATAATGCGAACGTTTTAAATATAGGAATGACCCCCGTGCTGCCCCGAGCATTCGGTATTGCAGGGTGAGTCTCGGCCAACGTAGACACGAGCTTGCGAACGTCAAGTTATAGGTAGCTCGCCGTCAGTAAAATTGAAAGGGCCACTAGAGTCGATGCCTGCTAAGATAGCGAGACTGTTTGAAGAAGTTACCAAGACCTTGGAATGCTAAGGGAAACAGAAAGAAGACTTTTACTAACTAGAACTCACCCATTCTTGTAAGTCTGATGACGAAGATAGGACGTAGGGTTTTTAACTTAACGACATAGCGCAGAAATAATAGTTTATTTATTTTCAATACATTTCCTCGAAAACCTGCTCTTATGTGCGCTTTATAGGTACGCAATTTACTGCTTTTCGAAATAGAGCGGAAAAGTGCGCATGCTCGAACCACGACAATTGGCTATATATTTATCTTATCAGGCTTTACGATAAGCGAACCCCACACGAATCGAGCTTGAACGGGGGTTCAAGTTCGAATTACTAGAGATGGGGTTACCAGGGTCTGATGATAAAACCATATATAATATACTCGTAGAATAAAATAACATTCCAACTTGTTGAATCTTCTCGATTTTGTCTTTATTGAAACTATGGGTTCAGGTACAGGCTAGATTTTTTGTAGATATTTATTTTTATTAACGTAGTTAGGTATAATATTAATATTTAAGTTTATTATGAAACATGGGTAGATCTTCATTTCTACCGACCATCGATTGTCCCCTCCAAAAGTAATGAAACTTTACTTTTTTGTTATTCATATGAAAAAGTGGATCACATGCACTTCTGTCATACTTTTTTGGACTATTTGATCGTCGCGTCGATAGAAAGAAACGACGTCCCACATATATTGATTAAATTATATTATAAATGTTTTATCTCTGAGTGCCTATATAAAAGCTGGTCGCTCTGATGAGTATCTATGTGTTTCTTAAAATCACACTATTGGCGTGAACCTACGTCTATTACACAAGCATATTTAGGCTTGTTAAATCGTTGAATAGCATGTTTTGGTTGGTTGTTAAGAGCGCGTAATATGCCCTACAAAATTATTTGTAACATGCAAAAATCCATAACTTTTTAATGCATTTCCGTTGACACTTGAGTCATTAGTGTAGGTGTACACGTAAAAGTACACTTTTATGGAACAATCCATATTATAATATCGTAATTAATTTTTAGTGCCCATTCAAAGTGAAATCAATGTTACCTTGATTGTATTGTGTTCAATATAAAAGCAACGTTTTTTTCTGACTATGTATCAGTTCATCTGTGAGCTTAGTTCCATTAGTACAAAACCTTAAATCATAAACAACAACCCAAAATGACTTTTAAGGTAAATATGTTAATTTAAAAAGCTTATATACGTGGTTAATCAAACTTATTTGTTTCTATCTAATTAATAAATTTTCTAGTTCAGTAAATATTCTTCTTTTCCCAAATGCATTAATTACAATATAGGTTATTATCTGAATAATATAATATTTGTTGAGGTCTAATAAAGTGTGAATCCTGTGTAATTTAGTTCAAGCAAAGACGTTGACAACTGATCAATGACTGATCTGTTCCACCCAAAAACTCTTCCTGATTTTGGACATTATTGATGCCAACAAAGATTAAATTAAATTTCTATATTTTTCCATACAGGTCACCAGCATCGTAGTCCTGTTGGTGGTTGTTGCTGTAACAGAGGGACACCACGGCTACTCATCTCAGCACATCAGCAAACACGATGGTCACCACCACAAAGTGGAGTACAAAGACCATCATGGGCATCATCACGTTGACTACTATGTAAGTGACCTTATCTACATAACAAACCTTGACAGTTACATTCAGACAAACAAGAGATCCTAACCAAAATGACACTTAATCAGTGGGAACGGTTGTGCATACAACATAATAGAACACAACAGAATAGAATACAATAGAATAAAAATATTATTTAAGAAATACATTTAAATAGGATCGACATCAAGTGTGACAAAATATCAAATGGTTTATTAAATGATAAAGCGTTGATTGACAAAGTGTAATGTACGAGTATGTTATGAATAATGTTTTTTCCACCCATACGCACAAAGCGTTTTGGGACCACATTTATTGTGCGTACAGCCAAGGAGTGGAATTCCCTGCCAGAGTCTGTTTCCTGAAAGCTACAACTTAGGGGTCTTTAAGTCAAGAGTGTATACCTATGTTACTTCTAGGCAAGCGTGCGCCATCGTCGACCACATCATCGCTTACCATCAGGTGAGATGGTGGTCAAACGCGAGCCTATTAATAACAATAAAAAAAAACTTTTAATACTATAGATTAACTTTAGTTTTAAATTAATCGAGTTTTGTCTAAGTAATGCAATCTTCAGACACTACTTTATATCAAAAGAATGGTCACTCATAAAAAAATTACCATTGTATACAGATCCTTTCTAACATCGTCACTTCAATCACCTCCGTTTACATAAATGTTTATGAACTATATTTTCTTCCAGTCCTACCCTAAATACAAGTTCGAGTACAAGGTAGATGATGATCACACCGGTGACCACAAGGAACAGCATGAGCACCGCGATGGACATAACTCCGAGAGCGACTACAAAGTGCACGTTAAACACATTGTGCCTCATCACCATCATCATTAAGGAATTTTTTATTGAAGCTTTGTTAACGTAGTACGTAAGAAAACAGCTATGACAAAATGTTGCGAATAAATATTTTGATACAAAAATTATAAAAATGTGTTTTGTTAATCTTTTATTTATTTTATTTAATAAGGAGCACCAACAGCTATAACAAACAGAAAACTATATCGTATATGAGACATTGAGCCAATTGCAGGTTCTTATGGGTAAAAACACAAAAAGTAGAAGAAAACTTAGAATCACTAACAAGTACTACGATAAAAAAGAATATATTTCAGTTAAGTACAATTGGCACTATGCCTTTTAGTCCCAGTTATCCCAATAATAGCATAAACTTAAGAAACTAAATTAATTTGGAACTAAGAAAATGTTTATTTATCTATATATATAAAAATCAATGCCACTTTTCGTTGTAATTTTATAACTCGAGAACGGGCTCACCTATACAAACCAAATGGCTTTGTTCGGACTATTTAGTAGATGGTTTATGTGAAGTTTGGTAGGGTATAGCAGGGTATAGTAGGGTAGAGTAGTGTAGAGTAGAGTAGTGTAGAGTAGTGTAGAGTTGTGTAGAGTAGGGTAGAGTAGGATAAGGTAGGGTAGAGTAAGGTATAGTAGGGTGGAGTAAGGAAGAGCAGTTGCGAAGCCGCGCGGGCAAAAGCTAGTCATTTATATTTTTAGAAACGTCAAAATTATTACTTGAACTAACAAAAAACATTTATAACTTAAACTTAACACGTTGACGGACAGTAACGACCACAGGCGTCTAGGTAGCTAAAAGTGATACGACAGTACGCCTGTCGACGTATGAGTTTTTACTTGCATAAAATCAGTACGTCACACGATGACCGATTTTTCATACTATCATAAAGAACGGCATGTTGTACTGTCACCACAGGTATAATTACGACTTTTGTACTGTCACTACATTATTTACAAAAATTTGTCAAAGAAAGTAATTCCACGCACACATTTATACTCCCCTTCCTACGCACACTACGCCCGTGGGCGTCGTGTCTACATACGATCAGTCGAGTACTGTGCCGCTTCGGTGATCCTGCGTGTCGCTGCATGTTTTCCCCTTTTTTAACGCCTTACGACGTTTACGCCTTGATTTGTGCCACATATCATATATTTTTTACAATGCATTGTGACACTACGTCCGTGGGCAATGTATGAAAATAAGTAGTGTCACAGTCGCCGCAGTCAGTGAGATAGTACTGTCCGCCAACGGGTTAACTTACTTACTAGTTAGAAATATCAAAGAGATTGTTTTGACATTTGCATTACAACATATAACATAAAAATGTACATCCTAAAAGTAGAATGTTCAGAATCAACTGTTGAATCGATGCTCAAATAATATTCTTGATAAGTCTTGACTACATCACAAGAGTGTTTGCGTACACGTAGAGACCAACATCGATGCGCTCTCAGTATAGTGTGTCAATGCCCATATTATTTGCATACGGTTGGGATAACTAATATCTGAAAAAAAAATTACAAGTAAAATTCCAGTACTTAAATTACAATTGTAACTTAATTTTCAAATAGGGCCGAATAAACATGTCCATTATTACAAATATTTGTTGTTAACATTTCTCCGTATGGAAAATGTTTTTATAAGTATTGAAATTAATAATTTGATTCTATGAGAAGTTCCGTTCCATATTTCCGAAGTTTATTATCAGATGATGACAATATTTCTATGGGAACAATCTGAGAGAATAATGGTATTGAAGGTGGGACCAGTAGTAACAATTTATATACAAACAGAATCCTTTACAATGGCACTCTATTGGAAACTGAGCCTAATTAGTCGCATGGTCCTATATTAATAATTTTTTCACCTGCATGAAAGTAGAAAATTGTCCGAAGGGAACATATTATACTCCTGGAATGAAAAGTAAGTCCTAAGTACTTTTTCTGGACGTGGTCTACCCTAAAGCCTTACTCCTCGGTAACGGCTAAGTTAATAAATGTAAAAAAAAAAGATTATTACAAAATTGTAAATTATAGGTTCATATACAACATTATCAACATAATTATGATTGTTTTGTATGATTAAAACTTTTGCTTATTTTTTCTCTCGCATTCGCTCTCTTATAGTCTTTCTATTGTGTCTCTAATTACGGCATTTGAAAGGTTAAGAATGGAAGGTTTGAGACTAAGAATTTTCTATTCTAATATTAGTACATATAGATGAAAATTTATTTTAACGGTAATTTTGGCACTTCATGTCAAAGTTTTATATAAAATGTAAGTTATAAGCCCTTGGTCACATTTTAGTTTAGCAATGCAGCTTAACCAAGTTCTAATTTCTAAAAAAACCTAACAAAAAAATATTGGAATCTATTGATAGTCGAAATATTGTGCTCATATCTAACTGCGGTGTCATTAAAAGTTAGGACAAATGATGCATTATTTATTAGAAAGTACACACAAGAAAGTATATTTTAAGATATTGTTATTAATTTTATTAACTAGTAACATAAATTAGTGAAACTATGTTTTAAATAGTTTTCATAATAGATAGTTTTAGCGCATCGTTGAATACAACCAATAAATAGTTTATTTATTAATTCATTAACGTTTGAAAGTGTCTTGAAAAACTTATCGAAACTAAAACATTTACCTACCCTACAATAGTTTATTTTCTTGGTCTAGTGGTGTAAGACTATTCTTGGTCAATACTTTCAAGTTTAATTGATTACGCGACGAACAGCTGCTGTAGGATTACAATCAAATACAATAATACTCGTATCAAAGTAGGTTTGTGTTATATTTTTTAATTCAACTTCCAAATTATCGGTTACGTAATTCATAAGGTTATCTGATTATTTAAAATAAACAAAATAATCATATTTCCCTGTAACGATCACAAATTCGCAATGCTCTCGTGCATAAGCAGCATGCGTGTGAATGTATTTTACGAAACATTTAAAAAGTTCGCACAATATTCAAACGTTTGCACATTCTGTCGTCATATAAAAATTTAGATTAAAAATTTTTGCAGCAATAATAGCTTTGTTTTGAATATAAAAGTTGAGATTTTGTGGAATATTTATCAGTTTACTACTAAGTTCAGTCACAACAATACAAAAACTAAAACAAAAAAATGATTTCAAAGGTAAAATTTATTTCATCTAAAGTGGTATAATAATGATTGTGCAATAAAAAAATGGAAAAATAATAACTATTTGTTCTACAGGTGTGCATTTTAGCAGTGATGGCAACTTTAGCAGTGGTAGCAGTAACGGCTGATGATGGCCACTCCCACATACACATCTTGAAACATGACGACCATCCCGTAAAAGTGGAAATAAAAGACGAGCACCATCATCATCACCACGTCGACTACTATGTTAGTTAATTATTCTACTAATACTTTTAATACTCAGTAAAGGAACTCTATAGGCGAGAGTGAACAGACATCGTTTTGTCTCGTCAGTTCTATCGCTTATTAAAATGAGTTTATAAAAATCGGGCACTCCAAAAATTTATGAAATTGCTGGTCTAAGGAATGATTTCCACTATAAGCCTAACCAAGATGTGTTCCAGTTTTAGAGCTGGCTTCATGAAATATTGCATGTATGGTTTTGTGCAGTCGTTGTGCAAAGCTAAAATGTCTCATGCGCTTCACATGTTGCAACTTTGTCAGTAAAGTGTCAAAGCATTAGTAATGCTCTGTATTTGTAAATTGTGCAGTGACCGCGTATCATCAAGGGAGATCAGCTTGTCTGTCATCATCATCATCATTTTAGCCAAAAAATTTCCACTATTGGTCATAAGGAGAGGCTTAAGCTTTTTAGTCATTTAAAATAAAATTTAAATTTCCAGACTCATCCCAAGTACAAGTTCGAGTACGAAGTAAAGAGCCACCATACCGGTGACCACAAACATCACCATGAGCACCGTGATGGCGACAGTGTCAAGGGAGAGTACGCTCTGCATGAACCTGATGGTGGATCCAGGCATATTCACTACCACGCTGATAAGAAAACTGGGTAAGAATCTCTTATAGCTTATAAAAATATATAGTCTTGCTTTTAAAATAGTGGTCGTGATAGTTTGTTATCTATACTTCATATTTAAACATCGAATATATAGATATCGAACATATTGTATTAATATTGATCTAGTACTAATGATGGCACCATGGAACTAATGCGGGGATTTAACCAAATCCACATTATTTCTAGCTAGCCTTTGATTTTCTTCACCTTTTTTTACACTGTCAGTATTAACAATTAACACTGACTATTGAGATCAGCTAAGATTTTTACTCATCAATTTCGTTGATTCTTTGTTTTCTACATATCGTAAATCTCATGATATTATGGTTTAAACAAAACCCTTTTTATCTTTACCTCCATTCTTATGACTGGCTTGTTGGTCTAGTGGTTACTGGCCCTGACTGCTATGCCGCAGGCCGTGGGTTCGATTCCCACCCAGGACAAATGTTTATGTGATGAGCATGATCATTTGTTCTATGTCTGGGTGTAATTATCTATAATATGTATGTATTTAGAAATATATAAGTATGTTTATCAGTTGTCTAGTACTCATAACACAAGCTCTGCTTAGCTTGGGACTAGACGGCGTTGTGTGATAGTTGTGGAATATAATATTATTACATTATTCTAATCATTGCCCATACAAAGAACTTACAGTGTTTTAATTTATTTTTCAGTTTCCATGCCGATGTGAAGCACAGCGTCCACCATATAGTACCGCATAAACATCATTAACTTACTCTTATATAATATCTGCATAGTCTACGCTAGATTTTAATTTGTTATGTTTGTTGTTTGATTTTAATAAAGTCCTTTTTATAATAATTTGTTTTGCTTTTTTTTAATCAGATGCCAGAAATATTCAAAACAATATTCTCGTAACAATCTCAGTAGTTAAATATAGATATTTGCGTTGGATCATATGTGCCTAACCAGTTTCTAACATCTAAAGAAAATTACTTACAATTATTTGTGGTTAATCTTGGCAATCTATTGTTATGTCCGGCACTCTCTACCCAGTGGCAAAAAATAAATATATCTCTATATTCACCTCCAAGGAGGAATATTTACAAATCACTTACTAATGGCTACCACGGAATATTTGGATAATATAGATAATTCTTTAAACGTAATGTGCCACACAGTAGAGTCTGCCGAATATTGTAAAAACCTAATGTGTAAATATGACATTAAAATTGTAACATTCAACATTCGAAGCCTACGTCGCAATCTGAACAGTTTTCTATTGTCATTAAAAAGACTGGATCTAGAATTTGATATAATAGTCCTCACCGAATGCTGGTTGAACGATAATGCACCCATAGGTCAAATCGACGACTATACATCATATGCATCAACTAAACACACAAACCAAGCTAGTGGAGTAGTAATATATGTCAAAAGCTGCTGGACTCCTATAGTAACTGAACCTAATCTACTAGATGCAGACTGCTTGCAAATTCATATTCCCAATGTATTATCAATCCTCGGTATTTATAGATCTCCTTCATATAAGAACACAGACAATTTTACTTGCTCACTAGAAACGGTCATCATGAACATGCCCCATAGCCCCTGCCAGGTTATAGCTGGAGACATTAACATAAACATTCAACGGTTGGAGTCTTGTTTTGATTACATTTGCCTAATGGCACAACTAGGCCTCAGAGCTGCCATTAACAAACCAACCCGTAATGAAGCATGTCTTGACCACATTTTCATTAAGACTAAAGGACAAATAGAGTCCATTGTATGCCCCTCAGCGGTAACTGATTACGACCTGGCTATGACTGGCATAAGCACAAATGTTACCAAGCCCCCGCGAGAGATAAAAAATCATGTGAAATATGACTTTGAATCTATTAAGTTGGAACTACAAGATACAGACTGGTCAAATGTAATGGGAGAATCATGCCCGAATGCTGCAGCTTTCTCATTCATATCTAGCTTGTCATAACTCTAAAACTGTACAAATAAGCAAACGTAAGTTCACTCTCAAACCCTGGATGACACCTGGTTTGATCAAATTTTCTTTGCATAAGGACAGGCTCCATATGCAAGGCAAAAATAATCCCAATGACCCTATTAAAAACCGAATTTACAAGCGTTACAGAAATTTTTATCAAGATCTACTACGTAAACTGAAAAACCAACACGATAGAGAAGAATTAGAAAACAATAAAGACCATCCTAGCAAACTCTGGAATACGATCAAACAAATTTCCAACCGCGTTGTAACAAAAAGTAAGTCGCATAACCTTTGCCAAATTAAAGGCAATGAAATCGATTCACTAGATTTTTGCAATAAATTCTTTTCTAATGTAGGACAGCGACATGCGGACCAAATTTTAATTAAACTTAACGAAACACAGGACTCACTAGCATCAAAAATTAAAATTCCCGATTCTCCCCAAAACTCTTTCTTTTTGCATCCGACAAATCCAGATGATGTAGAAAATCTTATCCTTCAACTCAAAGACAATAGTGCCCCAGGCCTGGATGGAATAACAAACCGAATAGTAAAATATATCAAAGATCTTATTGTCGAATCGTTAACGTATATTTACAACCTAAGCTTGTCTACTGGAATTTTTCCTGATATCTGGAAAGTTGCTTCAGTGACACCCATACACAAAGGTGGTACTACTGATGATCCCAACAATTTCAGACCCATCTCTCTCTTAAGTCCATTCTCTAAAATACTTGAAAAAATAATTAATAAACAACTTATTCGCTTTCTGAAATCAAATAAAATCTTATCAAACCAACAGTTTGGCTTTCGTCAGGGCAAGTCAACCGAGCATGCAGTATCACTTTTGACGAAAATCGTCTCTGATCATCTCAACAAAGGATTGTCATGCATCGGAGTTTTTCTTGACCTGGCGAAAGCCTTTGATACAGTGTCAATTTCAATTCTCCTTAAAAAACTAGAAGCAATCGGAGTGCGAGGTATTTGCCTTGAATGGTTTCGCAGCTATCTTACTGGTAGAAAACAATGCACTAAAACGAATCCCTATATAAATAACACTCACGACATAGCTTTTGGTGTGCCTCAAGGCAGTATTCTTGGGCCCACGCTTTTTTTAGTTTGTTTAAACGATATGTCCTCAGTCAACATTGAAAACGCAAACATCTTAAACTACGCAGACGATACAGTAGTAATCTTTCACAATAAAACATGGAATGGTGTAAAATATTCGTCACAAACTGGACTCCAACGCATTGTAGAATGGTTAAATAGTAACCTATTAACCCTTAATACCACAAAAACAAATTTTATTTGCTTTCACAAAACTGCTGTCTCTGCACCTCCACCCGACTTAGGGTTTACAGTGCATACTTGTCAACCATCCGCCGACGCTTATCTCAACTTAAACTTACCGACATGCGAATGCAAACAGCTAATTAAAGTAACACACACAAAATATCTAGGAGTAATCATAGACGAAAAACTTAACTTCAGTGAGCATATTGCGGCCACATCTGCAAGGGTAAGAAAGATCATATTTGTAATGAAAGAGATGTGGCTCCATTAAAAGTTCTTCGGAAAATTTATACCACACTATGTCAGTCGATCCTATCTTATTGTATCTTGGCCTGGGGTGGTACTTCTTCTTCTCATCTCTTAGGCTTAGAAAGATCTCAACGTGCAGTCCTTAAGACAATGATCAAAAAACCTTTCCGTTTCCCTACCGTTCTCCTTTACAAAGAAACTCAAGTACTTAGTGTTAGAAAACTATACCTATTAAAAATCACTCTTCTTACTCACAAAGAAGTACTAAAATTACCAGACTATGAGAACATGGTAAGGAGACGTGTGTTCAAGCTACCTATCATTCCCGTCAAAACAGAATTCGCCAAAAGGTTCAGCACTTATATGAAAACCCTTGTTTACAATAATTTCACCAAAATTCTTAGCTTAAGTAACCTATCGCTTCGTGACGTTAAAACTAAAATAACAAAAGAATTAATCGATTGGACGTATGATTGCACAGAACTTTTTATAAGACAGTTGTTATAATTAGAAATGATCTCATAGTTTTTAAATAAAACAGGCATTAAATGCCTTTAGTTCTAAGTTTTCGTTATATTATATTTTACAATATTAGTAACTTGTTATGTATAAAAATCCTTTAATGTTGTTCTTCAATAATTTAGTTTGTATCTACTCTAATTAGTATCTTTGCAATATTAGGTATAAGAGACATATTACAAAACTGTTTCATCGTTGTTATTATGCGCATACATATTTATAATTTGTAACTCCAAAGAAAACTTGTAAGCTTCCTGCGGGACAGGCCTTGCCTAGTGCAGGAAGACTTCGGAAATTTATATTATGTTAATTAAATAATGAAAATCAAAATGTTATAGCAATACCTACACCCTGTAACCTCTTTTCATTAATAAATATTATTATTATTATAATTATAATATGACAGGTAATGCAACTCAAAAACTTAAAGTATGTCACATAATACTGTAAGCGTACGAGTTAAACTGGTTAATTTTACAATTACGAAAATTGCATTCAAACTTTACGGACAGTTTTGATATAAAAAGAAATATTTTGCCCTCAAAAATTATCAGTTGCCTTTCGTGACTTCAAGAGTAAAGAAATACTTCACCTCAAATCAATAATCATGTACTCGAAGGTAAATAAATTATTAATATTAATTTTGTGTCATTTTTTGTAAAAACTTACTGCGCCAATCGGCTTAATTTATTCTTACAGAATTAATATTGTATTTTCTCAGTAAGTGATTTGTAAATTTTGAAAACAATAAATATCTAAAACCATAATATTCTTACAAAATAAGCATAGCACCCATTCCCATCAAAGTAATTATGATTTTTATTAAATTATTAGGGATTTTCTTTAAAACAAAATATATACATAATAAACTTAAATATTAAAAAAATATTTTTGCTTAACCTAACTATACACACTAAAGGCTACTTACTCCCTACTAAAATATGGCGTCACAAAACTCCTCCGCATCGCTGTCGACTGGAAGTGTGCCCAAAAGGCTGGTGGCATTGCGTTTAATGACAATACTTAATCTCTGACTGAGGTAAAAAACAGCTCTTGGGTCACGCGAAGTGTCAACTAAGTGTTTCGACAGTTCTTTAAATAGTGTATGAGCACTCGGACCCCACGGCCCAAGAGTTTCAACCCCAAATGGCTCTAAAATATAACTGCCGACGAGGTTGTTATATTTCCGCCGCTTGAAGTTCTCTGTAGCCGCAGCGGCAGCACCAGTACAGCACGATGAGCTAAGAAGATGTAGGTAGCGTACCACACTAAAGCTCTACCCAACTTCCATGGAAATAAAGACATACCGTCCGGTCTCTTAACATCGTCGCGTGCCAGGCCATGAGGTTCTAAAACAGCCGGTACGCCGACGGTGACAAGGGCTCGTCGGATAATGTCGTTAATATTCACGTGCCGCGCTATGCGTCCCGCGCTTCGACCGCATGACAGGTCGTGGTGACCGAGGCTGTTGACAACTTCGCCACAGTGACAGCGATGAGGAGAACAGCAAGGAGCGCCAAGGCGTAGGGCAACAGCTAGACGGAAACTAATTTAAAATAATTAGGGATTAAAAAAAAATATGTAAATACTAGCGGTCCCGGTGAACGTTATCCTGTCTGAAAACTGGGTGTTCGTCAGAAAAGAAAATTGAAAAACCGATTGTAGCGCCACCTACCGGGCTTAATTGTATTTTCAAACCATCTAGGGACCCACTCAAATATACACATAAGGTTTTATCCGAATCGGTTAAGCCCTTTAGGAGGTGTTAAGCGACAAATGCTCGTACATAAGAATTTTATTTATAAAAATATTTATCTTATCTTTCAGATCTTCTTAGTCGCAGCAGTCATTGCTATCGTAGTTGCTGAACCGCAAGGTGGAGATAAAGAACATGAGCACAAACATGCATTCTCATCACAGAGTATCAAGCAGCACCATGGCAAAGCCACTGAGAAACACGTCGAATACTATGTAAGAAACCTAACTTAAAATTTACCTATACAATCATAGTACATTATGATACAAATGTATAATGTTGGTGATTACCGCTGAGGCGGTATTTTGATCCGAGCCGAAGGCGAGGATCTTAAGAGAGCCGAGGACGGTAATCGCCAATATTCACGTGTATCATACGACGTTTTTCGACACACTTGAGAAGAAATATTTACAAATTAATTAATTATTGCTTAATTAGCAAAACTGTTTCTTTTTTGTAGTATGGCGGCAAAAAATTGTTCTTTTTTCTTATGCGCGCGCATCCAAAATGGCGGCCATAGACTAGCTACTCTAGCTAGGCTGTTTGAATAAAAATAAGAATGAGGTTGCTTATGTATAACAGAAAAAATATTTTTATTTCGTGAAAGGTTTTATTTATTAAACATGTAAAAGTTAAAATAGTTTATTTAAACACAAATCAGCATAAAATAAGCAAGCAAGACACTAATTTGTACTACTGAACGCAATACCTAAATTTTTTTTTTCGAATTCAATGTTTGATTTGAGAACAGAGGTTTAACAAAAAAGGTTATTACTACATTATCACACTTGTGCATAATTGTAATCAAAAAGTCACAGTTTGGTTACAAGCTACATTATACACCTAAGTGTTATGCAATTATAGTCACTTTCTGAGCAAGTATGTCGAAAAATATTATATATACTTCTAGTAACAAACTTAATTATGTATTACAGTCTCATCCTAAATACGAGTTCGCATACAAAGTGGAGGACCCTCACACCGGCGACAAGAAGTCCCAACATGAATCCCGCGACGGTGATGTCGTGAAGGGTGTGTACAGCTTGCACGAGGCTGATGGCACCGTCAGGGTTGTCGAGTACCACTCTGACAAGAAGAACGGGTAAGTGCCTACACTATTTCAACTAGATTTTCTTTAATTAGTGACCGTTAAGATTTGACATTTGTACTATTTTGTGAGATGAATATCGGTTGTCATACGCATGGTTCCACATTTTCCGTCGCGAATAATCTTTATCCGTATACTTTCATTTTTTATTTAATATATATCTATTTTTACATGATTTTAAACTAGAGCTTGGCTGTAATCCTACCTGATGGTAAGCAGTGAAGAAATTGTTAATGGTGAAGCGCACTAGTTTATTAAGAGCCTATTTACTCTAGTCATGTATACACATTATAAATAAAATGAGCATGTTTTGTCCTAGTGCAGGGGACAAAGACCTCCTTTTATTTCTTTCTCCAATTTTTGATGACCACAGCTTTTTTTTTGTTTTACTATTTTTTATTGTTACAGATTCAACGCAAATGTTAAGAGGGAAGGCCACGCTAAGCACATTGTTCCTGAACATCATCATCATCACTGATCTGTTTACGAACCTACTGTTAGTTAAGCTTAAGATTGTTGAATGTTTGCGTTGTTGTAAATGTGTTTGAAATAAAGTCGATTTATATATTTTTTTGCCATTTCCTTTACCCGTACTTCCACCGTTCTATTTCTCTATAAAAACATTTCGCATCAAAAAAATTGTAAAGCTTGCTATTTGCCTTTTTTAGGCGAACAATTAGCCGATAGGAACTTGGCCCCCTTTTTAACAGGTATATTTTTAGTGGGATAGATACAATACACATGACACACAAATTTTCCCTTCCTTCATTTCAAATTAGATTTTTTCCGTTTTTTTTCCTTAATTAAGTATCAGTGTGTACTTTTGCAAATAAAATATTAATATTATTATTAATAAACCCTATATTGCTCCATCCCTTTAACAGTTCAGTTTAGGTCGTCAAATAGATCGCGTTAAGAGCTTGTGGTAGCACCGCAGCTCTTTTCCCTTCTCAATCCTTCTCTTGATGTTTTTTGCGCCATAATAAATACTTTTCTTTCTTTCAATCTCTTATACCTTGATCACACGTACCGAGTAAACGGGCGAGACAGTGCTCTCGGCCGAGTACTCGGTACTTGTAAACTTAGCGCCGAGTGCTCGGCCGAGCGCTTATCTCTAAAATTCGCTTACATCACTGTCTCGGCCGAGCAACATTTTACTGTCTCGCCCTTTTACTCAGTACGTGTGATCAAAGCATAACGGTTTATGTGATACAACCCCCTGACAGATGGACGGACAAACAAAGAGGCGGATGGCATTTGGATGCTTAATAATAGGGTCCCGTTGGCATCTTTTCGGGTATAGAACCCAAAAAAAAGTCGACACTCTGTAGTCAATATTTTATAGGATAGAGTCTGTCTAATAAGTTAAACGACTTGGGTAATTATTAGGATTTAATGAAATCTGATGTAGTCAACACGAGTTCAATAATCAAGGTTGATTAAGACATAGAGATCATTGTTAACTAACAGAAGAACCTTAAAAAAAGTATCGAATATAAGTATTTTTCAAATGATTAAATATTATACAAAATTCCCAAGTCGGTTGACTTATTAGACAGACTATAACCACAAAATATCTCGGTAGCGTATATAAAAATTATGGGCTTTTTGAAAATCACTAAATAGGATTAGATAGATTAAACTTGGATACTAAAGTGTTTTATTTTAATCAAAGTATATACTTACATATATATTTTTTTTTTGGTGGGGAAAATCATCCTATGACAACCCCGCTCTTGGGCGGAGCGGGAGATAGTGTCAGACTCTTACTGACTAAAAAACCCACCCCGTTCCTTCAAGCCTTCATACCGGGGCTCGAGTTCCCTTTCGGATAACCCTGGCCCCAGTAGGCTTCGACCCGGCTGGGCCCCTGCTGTTGCTGACAACCCCTTGAGGCGCGCGGGAACAGTGCGCGCCGTCGACGATTTGAGCTTGGTCCGGACAGTTAACGGACGACCGGACAGGGAGCTACCCACTGCTCACTGTCCGCAAGCCCTCGCCTAAGGTGGCCGGAAATCGGGATCGGAATCCCGGCGATACTTACATATATTAATCTTATTGTTACGTGTTAGTATTAAGTAACCCAAATAGGCATATTTTTACAAAAACGGTTGCAAACAGACGTTGCGTACGAATTCGTCATCAATAATTTTAATGGCCACCCATAATCAATTAGATTGAAATCACCTTTATTGCTTTTGTTTTCTATATAAATGTCTTGTGTTTTACTGGCCAGTATCAGTTGATTATTAGCTGGCAGTACAAAATGTTTTCCATAGTACGTATTAATTGCTTCCCTAAAATATTTTGTAATACCAGTATTTACAATTTTAACACATTATGTACTGGTACAAAACAATTACTAGCTTTTTTCTTTACTACCGTGTACCAATTTTTCTTTTTCTTTTTCTTTAATTTTTACCATTCTGTCCCTTATCATCGTTATCATTTTTATCTTCATTCCAGTTGTTACCATTTTAACTCTTACCATCATTGTCAATTTTTTTCCAGGTGCCTTGCATGTTACTGGTCGCATCAGTGGTTTCGGTGGAATATGGTCACTCATCACAGTACTTCGAGAAATACGATGGTCACCACCACCTCGTGCATATTCACGACGACCGTCATCATTACCACCACGTTGACTATTATGTTAGTTTTACGGGCTTCAATCATTAATCGATTCAATCAATCATTAAGCACACTTTACAAAATCAACTGTTTTGAATATAAAGCTGACACAGCCACAGAGTGCCTTAAACAGCCTGTCTGAAAGTAGACTGGTACATTATTAGCTCTGTATTCCTACAAAAAGAATTAATTATGAAATACTTGGGAATATTCAATTACAAGTTAGAACATTACGTTTTGCCTAACATGGTTTTCAAGAAATAATAATAAAACATCAATTTAGTACAATCGTCAAATCGTCGTGTTTGACAATTGAACACTCCTGTGTTTGACGACTTTTACTAATTCGTATTCTTTTTTTAATCGTCTTTGTGTGCTTACCATAACGTTAACTAGGTCGATAATACATTTTAAGCAATCGTAATTCCAAGCGATTTTGTTGACTGTGTCAAATGCCTTCTTATACTTTCGTTTTTCTTTTTGCCTTGCTTATTCATCAGCCCATAGGTTGGAAAAGGTGAACGAATTGCCTGATTAAGGGTCTGGGTCAGAAATTCAATGAATGTGAGACGCACATGTCCGACAGTTGTGGATACCTATGTCCAGTACCAAACGTTTTTGAGCTGAAATAATGAGCCATCAATTGAACTGGATTTGAAAACAAAATACTAATCACAACATTTACCAACAGACGCATCCAAAGTACGAGTTCAAGTATGATGTAAAGGACCCTCACACCGGAGATCACAAGGAGCATCATGAACACCGTGACGGTGACAGTGTGAAGGGGCACTACTCGTTTAAAGAACCTGATGGTAGCATCAGACACGTTCACTACCATTCTGATAAGAAAACTGGGTGAGCATGCTAAAAATAAAGTTAATTCTCGATATTTTCATCCTAAAACACCTTCAAAAAGGTCTTGTTAAAAACTACCAAAGCTAGCCTTTTTACTACTACTTATGGTGAAGTTAGTTTCCTGTATACGTATCAAAATCTTGACCTGGGAAATAGCTGGTTAAAAAGAGATTGCACGTAGTAAAGATGAAAAAGAAACTTTTTACAAAAAAAAAAAAAATATAAAAAACACTGAAAAGTATAAAATAACTTTAATTTTGGAAGTCGGCGTTTCTATAATAGTTTTGTCTCTTCGTTATTTAACACCGACTTCCAAAATTAAGGTTATTTTATACTTCTCAGTGTTTTTTAACATTGAAGTCGGTTATATTTTTTTTGTAAAATGTTTTTTATGTTACAAGTTTTAGTTATGGTACCACCACTAAAAAGTATCCCTTAGACAAATTTAAATAACTTATAGCCACACTACTGCATCTCATAACGATTCTAATAATCCCAAACACGGTTTGATTACATTAATTTAACTTCTGGTTTCATCATCAGATCAGTTCGATACACCCCCTTCCCCCTTTTCTGTCAGTCAGTCATCGACTACACGTAACAACAAAGCAACTTCACTTGTAACTACAGTTCTGCTGTGATCCTATGAGGAATTCTGTTCCATATCTTCGAAGTTCATGATCAGATCATAACAATATTTCTGTGGAACCAACTTGGAAGCATAACCTTTCAATAAAGAAAAGAATTTTCAAAATCGGTTCACAATTGACCGAGATATCATTCAGCGGAACATAGAACCTTCTCCTTTTCGAAGTCGGTTAAAAAATGAAAAATTTGCATATTATGAGAGGAAGTTTGAAAGTGGCGCCAGTGATTGAAAAGTTAAGAGGGAATTATTTATCTTGGTATGCTCATGTAAAGAGGAGGTATGAAACACATATTACTATAAAAGTTATGAGTACGTTATAAATGATTTTGATTCTGATAGATTGAGCTAGTGAGAGAGGCCAAAGTAAAGATTATATGAAAAAAATAGAGTTAGAAATAGTTCAATTTATATTTTTTTCACTACACAGTGAACAAAATATAAATTGAAACAAAGAATAAGCAAAAAATACTTGCAAACTTGCTTTTCTTTAGAAATAAGCATCACTTTTGTACTATTCTTCTGTTTTCCTTCTTCTGTTCTTTTATTTTTGTGTGTACATAAATTGTTAAATTAATTAATAAATAAGAGCAGGAAGACAATGGACAAATTTACTTCCTGTATAGCCGGGTGAAGCAGAGTATTTTACATGGAGCGATTACCTAATTACGGAGATGTAGAGCGACCTCTACATCTCCATAATTAGGTAACACAATATCCCTTGGTTAAGTTATAAATTTATTTCTTTATCCACAGTTTTCACGCAGACGTAAAGCACAGCAAACCTCATCTTCATCATTACCACCATCATTATTAATTCTATTCTTATACTGTTGTCTGTATTTGTTAGGTTTGTGTTTGTAAGATTGTAATAAACTCGAATAAAATGATCTATAGTAGTTTATTTTCACCACCCAAACTAAATTTATTAAAAAAACTGAAATAAAAGTGAACAAACTTAATTATTTGCAGTGAAATAAGAAATTGTTGGTTCTTTATTTAAGTTTGGGTTCGTAAGGTACATAAATAGCGCAAAAAATTAAAGACGCCGCCGGTGCCCGCCACATGCTATAAATCGCCTACCTTGTGGCCCAAACCGGCCACCGAACACTGACACAAAACAACGACACACGCCACTCACGCATTTAAACCTTGTTCAGAGTAAAGGCCCTTTTCCTGATACGCGTATTTTATCCCACACGCGAGTCTCGTCGCATGCGGGTGATAGGAAAAAGATTTCGTTTGCTGCTGCAGTGTTGTGCGTGTCGCCAGTGGGTAAACTTGTTTACGATATATGTGGACTATGAGCTTGCCTGCAACCCGCTTCACAGTAAAAACAACACTGAATGCAGTAGATCACCGCCCGCATCCGGATAGCGCACACGCGGGTCAATCCACATTCCGCGCGCGTGCTAGCCGCATGTTCAAATGATAGTATGCGGCAGTCCGCATGCGGACGAAAACCGTGTGCTGGCTAAAATACGCAAAGTATCATATTATATACTATACGTATGGGTTGAAAAAAGTAGCAGCCACTGGCCACAAATGGTTATCGCGAGCTCCAGCTTCTTTTGTGGACGCTTTTAGCTTCTCGTGGCGGCGTTTGTGGCTGTGGCATGTGGGCCATGGGCGGCGACATTTAAGTGCTTATATTAAGCAAAAAGAAGAGTTTCTTTAAAAAACAAGTCTGTATTTTATTTAGTTAAATATTTATTCTAGGCTCTAACGATCACAGTAACAATATTAACGAGTATTACCTAAATAATAAATATAATATCTCAGGATCAATGATGGTGGTAATCTTCAGGAACGATGTGCTTTGCGTGACCCTCGCGCCTCACGTTGGCGTTGAACCTGTATTTGAAACAAATGTAACCATCAATAAAACTGTACATACATCAATCACGTAGGTATAACGTCCAAGACTTATGATGATCATTATGCTCACCCGCTCTTCTTGTCAGCGTGGTACTCAACGATCCTAACGGTTCCATCTGCATCATGCAGGCTGTACACGCCCTTTACGACATCACCATCACGTGATTCATGCTGAGACTTCTTGTCTCCGGTGTGAGGGTCCTCCACTTTGTACTCAAACTCGTATTTAGGATGAGACTATAAAGCAAATTAAGGTTAGAAACATCTTTCTTATTTTAAACTAGATGCTGCAAGCTGTAGCTTAGTCCGTGTATCAGTAGAAAATTATTCTAAGGGAACATACTCCCAGAATAAAAAGTACTACAAGTATTCCAGAACATGGTCTGTCCGTATACCAAGTGACATTGAAGTCTGTTCAATTGTTCAAGCGTGAAGAAGTAACAAGCATTCACAAATACACCATCACTCACAAACTTTCGCTTTTATAATATTAGTGTGATAAGCTTAGTTTTATGAATGATTGGATTGTTATCGTACATAGTGCTCGACGTGTTACTCTGTGGCGTGTCCGTGGTGTTGCTTGATGCTCTGTGATGAGGAGGCGTGACCGTGGTGGTGGTGATACTCTTGTGTGGCCGCTGTTGCTACAATGACTGTAATGAGAAGTATCTGTGGAAATTAAAAGCATATAATTATAGATTTGATTAGTAAAACTTTTTAAAATATCATTTCAATTTTTTGTTTTAATGCGATAGTGAAACTTACTTTAGTAAACATTATTTTGATGTTTTCTGTGTAAATTGTAAACAATAATTGATATTATGTAAATGTTTTTATATGGTTACAAAAAACACTAAAAGGTATCGACTTAATATAAATTTCTTAATCAAAAGTAACCAGTTTGAACAGATTTATTGTAATAATATGGATTTTATGCTTTCTTATTGACCTTGGGTAGTTAAGGCGCTGCTTATACATTTCTTAATGTTGAAAATAATTGATGGTTGCATGCTAAAACCACCAATCCGAACCCCAGACAGGTCTTACCAGACCACTTTGACAAAATAGTCAGTAATGGTCACAGAATGGTCTCTTCTTCTTCCTGCCCTTGTCCCGTTTTACTTGGGGTCGGCGCAACACGTTTTTTTCTTCCATTCTGTCCTGTCACTCGTCACGCTATCACTAACTCCCTTTTCTTTCATATCACTTCTCACACAATCCATCCATCTTTTCTTTGGCCTCCCTCTACCTCTCCATCCATCCACATGTAAATTCATAACTATTTTAGCAACATGCTTTTCATCTCTCCTCTTTACATGATCATACCAAGACAAACGATTTCCTTTCAACCTTTCAGTCACTGCCGCCACTTTCAAACTTCCCCTAATATACTCATTTCTCACTTTATCCATTCTCGTCACACCACACATCCATCTTAACATTCTCATCTCCACTACATGCAATCTTGTTTCATCCGTCTTTTTCACAGCCCAACATTCTGATCCAGGACACACAATGGTCATACTTGTGTGTTACTCTGTTCAAATAGGCATATTTTACTATTTTTTTATTCATTTACACATTAAAAAATAGCAAAGCATGCTGTATGAATTTTAAAGCTTTTAAATAAATTAGTGCAGCTAATGATGATATGATTTTTTTTTTTTGCCTATTTTCTAGTTCCTAAGGTAAATTTATGAAAACAACCGAGAGTGAGAGAGATAGCAATAATTCGGTCTCTTATCCTCTCAGCCCATTGTTATTGCAGGTAAAAGAGTAGCACCTTCGTTTACAACCCATGGTGCACGAAAAAAAATCGCGCAAAGTTTTTGAATCTTAGCTTTTCTTGCAGTCATTTTTGGTCAGCAAAGTATTCGTCAGATGGCTAATTTTAAGAATTTTCTACCTCGCAGTTTTTGAAGGCCGATTTAAGCCAAAGTAGCCTCATTTAGTACTATTTTTTTATGATTATGAAAGCTGAGAGTCTGGCGCATTCTTAAAGCCTAATTAGAAACCATGAAGTCACCTGTTTAAATTTTTTATTTAAAGTTGAAAAGCTAAGTCATAATTTCACGAACGTAATTTTTTCACTTTAGACCAACTTTTTCATAACTTTTGTCACAGTTACGAAGCTGATTATTTTATGCATAAAAGTACTATGTACATGAAGATTCAGTTGCAAAAAAAAAATCTCGACAATTTTTTTTTGCTCGAAAAAAATTCATAACTCGAAAACTATGAAAAATCGCGGAACATATATGGGGGTGATTCGGATACCCCACGATACGAGGGACCTAAATTTTATTTTTGGACGTCAATGTTCTGGCCACCCTGTATACTCGTAAAGGCCCACCAACAAAAACAAGCCATCAAAAAGAATTAGTATCTTTGGTTCCATTTCTGATAGAAAAGAATAAAAGAAACTGAAAAAAATAAAATTACATTTTGAGATACTGTTAAAGTAACTATAACTGTCATGAATTCCTTCAACAATTTCACATTCACTTTTCTTTGTCGACACTGGACTCCTTAACCTTTTGAATGTCTTAAGTTACACAGTTCGACATAAGCCATTGTCTTTCTATTGTGTCTCTAATTACGGCATTCGAAGAGTTAATCCACTTCGATTACAGTGTAACTAATCAGTGGCCTGATTCACATAAAATCAAACAAGCCAAATATCGTTGAAGTTTTATAGTCGTTCGATCGAAGTCTTATCCAAAAGCGGTATTCACGTGTTCTTTAATCGGGATTGGATAGAACGACAACTCAACTGGCTCGAAACTAAACGATCTATCAACGACTTATTTCCAGTTACATTAATAAGTATTCTACCAGGATAATGTAATACAGATTCTTTTTTTTTAAAGCGACTCTTCGAACAAACGACTTTAAAATCGGTGTCGTTCAAACTCGATTGATGGATGTGAATACGGAAATGGTCTAAACGACTAAATCGCTACGATATCGTTACGGTTTTGATTACGTGAATCGGGCTACAGGTGATGTAATTGCACGTTTCCCCATATACGTATGTACGTCTACCGCTGGACATACGCTTCTCCAAGTGTCGCCACAATGACCAGTCCTGCGCGTTTTAAATCTGTCGGATTCCCACGACCTCAACCAGGTCATCGGTTTAACTTGTGTGAGGTCTGCTGATGCTGCGTCTGCCGGTATGCGATCGCCACTCCAAAACCTTTCAGCCCCATGGACTATCTATTCTGCGAGCAATGTCCCCAGCCCATTTGGCAAACCTTGGTTCTGTTGAGGATATCTTCATTCCTAATTCAATCACGCAAGGACGCTCCAAGCATAACTCTCTTCATAGCCTTTTGGTGACTAAAAGCAGTTTTTTACACTTTCATAAAATGAATTCCATGATATAGAAAACATTATCTAGCCGTTAAATCTTTATGAAATATGTAATAAATGTCACAAGCGCAACACTACTAAACTCTAATGACAATTTAGCAGCCATAACTATTACAAGTGAAACCAATGCTACCTTGAATGTGTTATTTTAAGTCATATAAAAGACGTGAGGTTTAGTAGTTATGTATCAGTTCACTCTGGGACTTTGTTTCAAATCAGTAACAGTCTACCACAGACAATCAGAATATAAAACAACATGATCTTCAAGGTATTTAATTCTATTGTCTGTCATATTATGTGCTATTCCTTAATATTTATGTGAAGTTAAAAGAATTGTTGTCTTATAAAGATAGAATGACGGATCCACTTCCCATCACGTATAATCGAATAGTCATATTTTATTCAAATCCTTTAATACCGCCTTTTCTTCAAGTCATTTGCTTGCTGTCTGTAGCTGCCGCGTTGGTCTCCGCTCACGGACACTCGTCACAGTACATCCACCGACATGATGGACACCATCAGATAGTACACCACGGACATGGTCATCATGACTACTATGTCAGTAACTACTTCAGATCTCTTTCAATTGTCAAATACTTAATATTTTCTCAATACTTATCCAAACGTTTCGATCGTAGACTCACCCCAAGTACGAGTTCGAGTATAAGGTGGAGGACTCTCACACGGGCGACCACAAGTCGCAGCACGAGCACCGCGACGGTGACGCCGTCAAGGGACACTACTCGCTGCATGAACCTGACGGCTCCGTCAGGGATGTGCACTACCACGCAGACCACCACAGCGGGTATGTCTAGTTATAGTTAGAGCCGGATTAGTGTAAGGATACAATATAAAGCTGTTAATTTACTTGTAACATTATTTTAATTGGATTTTTCCTCCTCAGCTTCCACGCGGACGTGAAGCACAGTACGCACCACATCGTGCCTCATCATCACCATTATTAAAAATTGTTGGCAATGTTATCTAGTGAACTAAAGTTGTTATGATTTTATTCTGAGAATAAAGAAATTTGAAAAGAAGTTTTTGTTTAGTCTTGCGTTATACAATAGTTCCAAGAACATTTAACAGCGATGCCGTACTTCGTAAACAAGAGTTTCGAAGCTTACAAGTTAGGGCTTATAAACTTGAATTTAGAATTCGAGATAAATTATGCAATAGTTCCGAGAACACTTAATGGTGAAAAGCCTATTTTTTATTACCAAAATGTTTTACCTTAAAATTCAAGTATAAATGGGTGCAAAAAATATCAATTTAGTCCTGTATATTTTAAGTTAATTTTTCGTAACAAAAAGTATAAGTTTCAATGAAATTTGTAATTTACACTGTACGGTACAAAGTGAGGTATTTCAACTTTTTTAAATTATCTCAAATTCAAAATTCAACAAATTTTGAGTTATGGAGCTTCATATCTGATAACTTGGTGTGACTGTTCCAATAAGACCCTAGGCTGATAAAATTTTCATTTTTCCTGAATTTCCCTACATGAAGATATGAAGGTCGGCTTCCCCCTGAGGGGAAGAGGGCGAGCGCCGCCATTCGCTCGCCCTTGTAGCTTTCAACCAGAGACTTGGACGAGCTCCCACCGACAGTAATGGATTTCCAAGGAATATGTCACCTTCTCCCGACTTAGAAAGCTAGGGGATTAGGTGGGGAATTGAGAAAAACAAAGTAAAAATCAAATAGGGTTGGAAATCCAAGGGATAAGGAAGGATAATCTACTTTTCTTTTTAGTTACGAATATTATGAGACTGAGAGGGCTGCAAAAGGGTACATGACACGTGACGCTTGTATTTGCAAGTTAAATAATTTTGGAAATTACTTTAATCCGTTTCGCTCGTGCGTGTCCTGACCAATCCTACGGCAAAGGGTTGTGAGGCCTCTGCTATTGGATAAGACACACTTCCTTTAACAATTGACTCCTTATAACGGCCTACTCACTCATCACTAAGACAATACAAAACTTAAACAAGCGTGACGCATCGTCAGTCGGCCGCAGAACTATTTACAGTTGCCTTGCTAGACGCCGAAGTGGTTTATCGACACTTCTCACTTCCTTACAGCCCCAAGGTGAGGACAATATAACCTGCACGCCTCCGAGCTACGTCTAGCTGAGGTATTTTTCTGAAATGTGTCCAAACTTCGTGTCTCGCTAAATATTATTTTTTTGTATCAGTAAGAGGCCTACGGGGGCCGGGTGTGATTTAACGAGATACGATCCCTAGCGTTCCTTAGAACGACTACCAATGTTTAGGATACTTGGCGGTGACTACCCCAATCTCTGTGGAAGTGTGCGCATATCAAGAACAACGTAAAATATTCTACTGTCAGTCAGTTCTTAAGGGGAGGTAGCCATCGCTAATGTTTGGTGATTCGTGATCTCAGTATAGCTCAAATTGGCCTTAGCATGTAACGAATTTTTATTCGGTTAACCTTCAATTGGCAGTGTTTCAGTCATGGTTGCGCCAAGTATGGCGGTAAGTGTCAAGTCCACTCGAAGGAAAGTCAATGTCAAGCTCACTCCAAAGGAAGGCCTTCTCCGACTCCCTAACACCAACCGCAAGCTTAGGTTACCTTGTCATAGGGTTGAATAGGGAAGGATAAAACAGACAACACTCACCCATCCAGTCTTCAACACAGCCACTGAGATTCACTCGCGTACTTACACACTACTCATTAGATCACAATCAACGCCCATCCATTCGTACTCTGACTCACATACATAGATCTGTACTATAAATATTGGACAAGCCTAAACTAGACTCGGTTCATCTTAGATATCTAATACTGTATCACAATACTGGCACTCCTAAGAATTGCAACGGGACGTTGCTCTACGATATACCGAGTCAGATGGCTTAGCTGAACGTGTGTCCTTTCTCGGGCCCTGAAGCCAAGTGTCTTCGATGTGTGTTCCCTACTCGGCCCTGACGCTAAGTGTCCTATCCTGCCGGGTCAACTCCGTGCCTCCTCTCGCCTTAAGGCTCAATATCGCTTGTCAATTACTTATTATTGCTTTGTTTTTTGTATAGTTTCTAAGAAGGTTTGGGTCGCTTCGTTCTCACGACTTGCTCGCACATGTTTGGGTCTTTTGGTCATTTCTTTACACTTGTGTTAAACTATTTCCTTTTTTGTATTTGTTCCTTTCACATTAAAAGGACAATTTATGAGGGTCTAAGTGGCCCATGTCGCCAGACGTGGTGTTTAAAATATAATATTTTGTTATTAATTTGGAGTAAGTGACAGACAGTCACATTGGCAACCAATCTACGATACATGCTTTGGTTTGTACTGGGCGATGTGGTCGCTAAGCGACAAAGCCCTTTAATCAAAGAAAAAAAAAAAAACAAAAATGCTTTGGTTTGGTTAGATTTTATTAACTTCTTATTATATTTTGTACCAAAACATCTTCCAGAAACTAATATATCTTATAGCTGTAGAGCATTAAAAATTCAACTCAAATACAACTACAAAACGATTAATTTCTTATCGAACTTTTTGTTCTTTTGCTCAAACTTCGTCCTTCAATGTTCAGCAACCAAATGTACGACTTTATGTATTTCTACCATTTCTTGAAACGTCCAGAGAAAGTCAAACAGTATTCAAGGATGCAAAAATCGTATAGTGAACTTAAATCAAGTGTTGGTGAAAGAACAAGTTTGATAAATTTTCATATCACGCAATAACATAAAACAGGATTTTACAATTACTCGGGTCCGTATTTTTTAATATAAAAGGACAACCTAAGTTCCTTCAACATCAAATTCATCTGTGCTTTCAAAGGAACCACATTAACAAACTTTATTATGTCCCTAAAGGTAATAAGAATATACTTCATAATATACTCGTATACCACCGTCAAGCATTAAATACATCTTGTAACAAAACTTCTGGCAATTTAATTTGAAAGAAAGATATTGTGTAGCGAAACAAAAAAATTGTTATGGTCCTTACAGGTTGTTCTAGTCGCTACCCTCCTGGGAGTGGTCACCGCGCGGCCACAAGAGGGTCACGGTCACAAGCACCACCACAGTCACGCATCCTCATCACAGAGCATCAAGCAGCACCACGGACACGCCACCGAGAAACACGTCGAGTACTACGTACGACAACAACAGAATCATAAAATACAACTAAGCTCATTCAAATTAAGAATGAAGTTTCTGACCGTCAATTTATTGTCTTACAGTCTCATCCTAAGTACGAGTTCGCGTACAAAGTGGAAGACCCTCACACCGGCGACAAGAAGTCTCAGCATGAATCCCGCGATGGTCATGTCGTGAAGGGCGTGTACAGCCTGCACCAGCCTGATGGTACCATCAGGATAGTCGAATACCACGCTGATAAGAAGACTGGGTAACCATGCAAAATCACTCAATATTAAACTAGGTGGTAATGTTTATTCTAAAATGTGTCTAATATATTTATCCTTTTTAATTTTCACAGATTCAACGCCAACGTAAAATACGTCGGTCACGCCAAACACATTGTTCCTGAACACTACCACCATCATTGATCCTGTGATATTAGTTATTAATAAAAACTTGTTAAAACTGTTAATGTAATTTAGTTAAAATACTGAAATAAAAGCAAAAATAAATAACCTTTTTTCATTTCATAATTAAAGAATATCTCACCTGGACGAAACAACAATAACATGATGCAGTAGATCTAGAAACCTTAAAAATCTGTTAATAATTTTATCATCATTATTGAATATGTTCATTTTCTAGGAAGGATCTTCAACGACCTGTCAACTAGTGTTGCATATAATAATATTATACTTTTACATATACCTCTGTCAATGCAATCTGTAGCTTCAGTAGTTCCTGTACTTCATAACATTCTACGCACAACTGTCAGCTACTTTTTGAAAAGAATTCAGTTAAAACATCGTAATAAATATTAATACGAACTAATTTCGCTCTAAAATTATGGAAAAGAAATGAAAACTGCAAGAATCTACCTAAATAATTACACACCAAATCAGCGCAGACATACCCACAAATTCTATGTAGGTTTATTTATTGTGCACACCTACCACAGTGTTATCTTTTTTAACCTAAAGGTTAACTGGTAGAGATTCCCTTGTTGCAGTAAATCCTCCTATGTACCACTACTGTACATGAAGTTTTAAACAAAGTCCAACTAAAATGTAAACTCTCTCGTGTCGGACCTTGGTACAGGCCAACGTAGGCGTGGGCTTGCAAACGGTGAGCAATGGGTAACTAGCCGTGCCACCGTCTGGACCGAGCTCAAGTCGTCGACAAGGAGTTGTCAGCAACCGTAGGGGCCCAGCAGAGTTGAAGCCTACTGGGTCCATGGGTGATGCAAAAGAAATCCTCGGGACCCTGGAACAATGGCAAAGAAGGAACAGGAGTGGGTTTTTAGTCAGTAAAAGTCTGACACTGTATCCTGCTCCGCCTAAGAGCGTCGGATGTGATTTTCCCACCTAAAAAAAAACTAAAATGTATGTACACATATTATCGTTGATGGATAAACTAAAATGTAAACAGTGATACAATATTGTTGTGCTTGTTCCTGGCATAAACAAATGTCATTATGTCATCACTAACATAATGATCATCCTGTGATGCGTAATCTGAATGTATATTGTTGAATGTTTTATGAAGACCATTCTGTCTGTATCGATCACGGTTGAGTTTTGATAGACTTCGTATTAAACTTGTGTGCCAAGTTTAACTATTTTACACAATCAGCCTTATGATATTCTCAATATTATGACTCTAAAAAAACCGGCCAAGAGCGTGTCGGGCCACGCTCAGTGTAGGGTTCTGTAGTTTCCCGTCCGTCACAATAAGTGTACCCACTTTTGAGTTTAAAAAAATGCTTGCAAATACGATTATACTACATCAAGTTCAAAATGATTTTCCTAGAAAGTCCTTATAAAGTTCTACTTTTCAGATTTTTTTCATATTTTCTAAACTTATGGTTCAAAAGTTAGAGGGGGGGGACACATTGTTTTTTACTTTTGGAGCGATTATTTCAGAAATTATTGACATTATCAAAAAATGATTTTAGTAAATCCCTATTCATTTTTGAATACCTATCCAACAATATATCACACGTTAGGGTTGAAATTTAAAAAAAAATAACTTCCCACTTTACATATAGGGGGGCTACCCTAATAAAACATTTTTTTTCCAATTTTTATTTTGCCACTTTGTCGGCGTGATTGATATACATATTGGTACCAAATTTCAGCTTTCTAGTGCTAACGGTCACAGAGATTAAGCGAGGACGGACAAACAGACATGGCGAAACTATAAGGGTTCCTAGTTGACTACGGAACCCTAAAAAGGAATGGGCTTTAATCCATTAGCGAGACCCAGTACAGTTTAGTGGTTAAAATTCTAAACTTATTCAGGTAACGTCAGAATTTTACTGGCTAAAACTAACCTATGTAGCTTCAGTTGCACATTACGGTTCAAGGCTACGGTACCCAATCGAACAATCCCAAAGGCATCAGCCTTAACGGGCCCAGTCAATCTGGCTGATATCTCTTTGAGGAGCGTGAAGAACACATTATATGAGACGGCTAGTTATCCTTTGCTCGCCGTATACCTCGTGGCTTCGGTGGCAGGGAGTTGCCTTACAACTTCAGATACCCGAAACGTCTCCGACGGGATTAATTATGACTAGTAAATCCTTACAGTGTTAAGAATTATATTTTTGGCGTCAATAAAATCGATAATATTTTGAGTTTAAAAATTTCATGATTCTATAAAAACGACAGCACCGCTGACTATTCGTCACGATGTACAAATAGAAGGATAAGATGAACGTTTTGTGAATTGAAAAGCTAATGTAAATAACTAATCAATAAAATGATTTTGGTGATATAATACCTATACACTTTCCATGTTTCGAAATATGTAATAATTGTCACTGTGCGCTACACTTATAATAACTTAGCAGCCATAACTATTACGAGTGAAATCAATACTACCTTGAATGTATTATTTCAAATCATATATAAGACCTGAGCTTTAGTAGTTATGTATCACTCTGCGGCATAGTCACAAATCATTTACAGTCTACAACTGACAGAAGAAATAACATAACATCATGATTTTCAAGGTACATCATCATTTCAGCCGATACACGTCCACTGTTGGACATAGGCCTCCCCCAAGCGTCGCCACATCGAACGTTCCTGTGCGTCCCGCATCCATCGGTTTCCCGCTACCTTCACCAGGTCGTCGGTCCACCTTGTAGGAGGCCTTCCAACACTGCGTCTTCCGGTACGCGGTCGCCACTCCAAAACCTTTCGGCCCCAACGGCCATCTGTTCTGCGAGCAATGTGCCCTGCCCATTGCCACTTAAGTTTGGCAATTCTTTGTGCTATGTCGGCAACCTTAGTTTTCCTGCGGATATCTTCATTTTTTATTCGATCACGCAAGGAAACCCCGAGCATAGCCCTTTCCATTGCTCTTTGGGTGACTTTGAGCCTTCTGATGAGGCCCATTGTGAGCGACCACGTTTCGGAGCCATATGTCATCACTGGCAACACGCACTGGTTAAAGACTTTCGTCTTGAGACACTGTGGTATGTTGGACGAGAAGATACCGCGTAGCTTCCCGAACGCTGCCCAACCGAGTTGGATTCGACGGTTGACCTCTTTCTCGAAGTTAGACCTACCCAACTGGACTGTCTGTCCGAGGTAGACGTAATCGTCCACAACTTCGAGTGTAGAGTCTCCGACCTTGATAGGAGTGGGCGCTACATGGTTGTTAATCAAGGTACATACTCGTAATTATCTTCATAAAATGTGTTATTCGGTAAGGGTGGCATCTTGTAAGAAAATAACGATGGATCCACTTCACAGTAGACAAAAATCAATTGATGAACTACCTAAGGGCAGGTGGTGGTGCCAAATTTTAGAAACATTGTCAAACCAATTTCTGGGAAATTATAACATCTTTTTTTTTCTTCAGGTACTTTGCTTGCTTTCTGCAGCCATCGCAGTAGTCTCCGCTCACGGACACTCGTCACAGTACATCCACCGACATGACGGACATCATGAGATAGTGCACCACGGACATGGTCATCATGACTACTATGTCAGTTACTATCCTTCACCCTTTCAATTTTTTTTTTTCATATTTATTCAATACTTATCCGAATGTTTCAATCGCAGACTCACCCTAAGTACGAGTTCGAGTACAAGGTGGAGGACTCTCACACGGGCGACCACAAGTCGCAGCACGAGCACCGCGACGGTGACGTCGTCAAGGGACACTACTCGCTGCATGAACCTGACGGCTCCGTCAGGGATGTGCACTACCACGCAGACCATCACAGCGGGTAAGTGTGACCACTACAGCTGGGTGAACGTATAGGTCTTAAAGAGTTGATCTACTTCAGTAGTAATAACGTTTTCTTTCTTCCTCAGCTTCCACGCGGACGTGAAGCACAGCACTCACCACATCGTGCCACATCATCACCATTACTGAAAACTGTTGTCAGTGTTATCTAGTATACTAAATTTGTTGTGATTATACTCTAAGAATAAAGAAACGGTAAAATAAGTTTTTGTTTAATTATAAGGCAATAGTTCCAAAAACAATTTTATTTAACAGAGCAGTTTGCTTTTTACCAAGGCATAAGATTTTTAGAGTTACACATTAAAATTTGAATATGAGTATGATACGGTAGAGCAACTCAGAATATATGAAATAATAATAATATTCCACAACTATCACACAACACCGTCTAGTCTCCAGCTAAGCAGAGCTTGTGTTATGAGACTACTAGACAATTGATAAACATACTTTTAAATTTTTAAATAAATACATATTATAGATTAATTACACCCAGACACAGAATGAAATGAAATAAAATGGAGACAGATCACTGAAACAACTTGTGACCTGATACTGTATGGATCAGAATGTTGGGCTGTCAAAAAAACGGATAAAAAAAATTGCACGTATCTGCTACGTGCAATTTTTTTCACTAGAATGTTTAGAATCTAAACATTCTAGTCTCTGCTACGTGCTCTTACATTTTGACGTCATGTAGTGGACAAATGTACTGCCTCTTGTATGTCCTACTCACCACTAGTTTAGATGGATATGTGTTATGACGAGAATGGATAAAGTGAGAAATTAATAAGTATATTAGAGGAAGTTTCAAAGAGGCCTGAAAAGTTGAAAAGGAAGGATTTTTCTTAGTATGGTCACGTGATGTGAAAAAGAGAATAAATGTAAATAGATGGAATTGAGTGAGGAAAGATATAAAAGAAAAGGAAATTAGTGATAGCGTGATGGTTGACAGGACAAAATGGAAGAAAAAATGTTTTGCGCCGACCCCAAATAATACGTAATTAGTGCAGGAGGATGATGATGATGATGGGCTTTTTATACGAAATAATTTCAGTTTATGCTACCAACACTTTAGTCGATGTAGTAATATATATTTTTAGATTATTTAACAAACTGTTTAAGGGTCGTAAGGTTCTTTAGACCGGTATTACTGTCCCAACTTACATCTGCAAATAAAATATTTTTTTTAGAAGTATTTTGGGATCATATGGAAGGAATTATAGTACAGTTACCAAAAAACTGTACTTATTTTATTTGTGGTCCCAAAATCTATTCATAAAAAAATTATCATAGTTGGAAGTTGGGACTACAGTCCCGATCCAAATAGTCCCACTACCCTAAATTCAATTTGAAATGAACATTGTACAGCATAGAGTTCGTGACACAAATTTTTAAATTACCTTTAATTTAAAATTCAATTAGTTATAGGATTTGAGATCTGATACCCTTATCAGTGTTAAAACGTTATAAGTTTGTGAGTCTCGGCAAGCTATCTATATAGTTTGAATGTTGTTTTATTTACATATTTATTGTCTTGCAGTATTGCATCTCCAAGATAATAATTTAGCTTATAAGCTTTAGAGCACTCAAACCTCGTCTTTACGAAAATTATATCTACAATACTTCTGGAAACCTCTCAAGTCAAGCTGTTGTATTCAAGGATGTTATAATCGCATCGTCAACTTAAATCAAGTGTTGGTGAAAAAACAAGTTCGGTTTGTTTTAATTCACGCAGTAACGTAAAACTGGATCACTCATTTATACGGGTCTGTATTTTTAATATAAAAGGACAGATTTGGTTTCTTCAACATCAATTTGAACTGTGCTTTCAACGGAACCACATTAACAAACTTTATCATGTCCCTAAAGGTAATTAAAACTATTTTTTACTGATGCATTTACTACATACATACTACTTAATGTATGTAATGTAGAAAGACATTGTGCAGCTAAAACAATCATTGTTTTTGGTTCATACAGGTTGTTCTAGTCGCTACCCTTCTCGCTGTGGTCGCCGCGCGGCCACAAGAGGGTCATGGTCATGAGCACCACCACGGTCACGCTTCCTCATCACAGAGCATCAAGCAGCACCACGGACACGCCACCGAGAAACACGTCGAATACTATGTACGACACCTACCCAATTATAAATACAACTGAGCTTATTTAAACTAAGAATGAAGGTTCTGACCGTCAATTATCTTACAGTCTCATCCTAAGTACGAGTTCGCATACAAAGTGGAGGACCCTCACACCGGCGACAAGAAGTCTCAGCAGGAAGCTCGTGATGGTCACGTCGTGAAGGGCGTGTACAGCCTGCACCAGCCTGACGGCACCATCAGGATAGTCGAGTACCACGCTGACAAGAAGACTGGGTAGGCATACAAAAGCATTCCATATTGGACTAAGTGGCAACGTTTATTCTAAAAAAATATCTAATGTATTTATTCTTTTTAATTTTCACAGATTCAATGCCAACGTAAAGTACGTTGGTCACGCCAAACACATTGTTCCTGAACACCACCATCATCATTGATCCTGTTATATTAGTTATTAATAAGAACTTGTTAAAACTGTAAATATAATTTTGTTAAAATACTGAAATAAAAACAGAAATAAACAGACATATATTTTTTATTTTATTTACTCACTAGCTTTTGCTTGCGACTTCGTCCGCGTACATAAAATATACTCTATGTCACTCAGGAATAAAGCAGCATTCTATGGGTGAAAAAATGTTTGCAATCGGACCAGTACTTCTAGAGATTACCTCCTACAAACAAAAAACAAAAACAAACAAACTCTACCTCTTTATTATTTTAGTGTAGATAATATCTATATTGTATTTAAATCGATGATAATTATGCTGTTGTAATTTACTTTAAAAAAAAAAATAATAATTTCGCAATGATTAATTGCAGGTAAGAACTTTTTAAATCTTATCATTAAGTCTATAATGACAAAAAAAAAATTGAGTTCCATAACCAGCAATACATTCTGGCCTGAAAATCGAAGTAGAAGAATTATGAATAAATTATAATTCAATACTTTCAAAGTAAATCACAGCTATACTGAAATAGTCAACCAGAAACAAATTTAATAGCTAGCCCGTATAATATATGCCATCAAAAACATAACTTGTAAAAAAACCAAGGCTCTCAACTCAGTTGTTCTACCGTAAAAAGTTGTAAGATCCATGTAATAGGTACCAAGTCGTTTAATTTATTCAGTCCGTACTTAAGGGACCTTGATCACCTAGATTGACTTGGCAATGGGACTAAACAATCTTAATTTAATATAATACGTAATACTTGTGATATGCATGCGAAAGCGACGCAAACTATTCTAATCTTTCGACGTACGCTGTATAATCGACGAGACAAAATGCTTAGCCCAGACCGTAGAGGTGGTGTTAACAACGTAAGGGTGGACACTCACCGTATGGCGTACGTGCATTTTCGAGGTTCGTAAGAAAACTATTTTGGCTCTGCAGTAAATATGTAACTATTGATTGTGTCATCTCAAAATCATCATCATGCCTAAACGATCATAACTGTTCCATAACCCCCCAAATTCGTGTGCCTTTAGGTATTTAAGTACCAAAAGAATGATCTAATATCATGCAAAGAAAAACTAAAATTATGTCTTTAATAGTTTTTACAAAACACTAACTATCAAAGTGTTACACACTTACCTAATGTGACTTAATTGAGAGAAATCAATGTCACCTTGAATATATTCTTACAAGTCTTATAAAAGACGTGAGGATTAGAAATTATGTATCAGTTCACTCTAGGACTTTAACAATAACAACAAGATGTTCTTTAAGGTAGCTAACGAAGCTTTAAATAGCAATATTATAATAAAAAATAATCTATTTAGAGAATACGTGCTTGTGAAGAAATATTTCATATTATATTAACTTTTTTCAGCTGCTCTGCGTGTTTTCTGTAGCCGTCGCGGTGGTCTCCGCTCACGGACACTCGTCGCAGTACATCCACCGACACGATGGACACCACCAGATAGTACATCACGGACATGGTCATCATGACTACTATGTCAGTACCCTAAACGTCTTTTAATAGTAAAATTCTTAATATTTTCTCCATACTTATTTGAATGTTTTGATCACAGACTCACCCTAAGTACGAGTTCGAGTACAAGGTGGAGGACTCTCACACGGGCGACCACAAGTCGCAGCACGAGCACCGCGACGGTGACGTCGTCAAGGGACACTATTCGCTGCATGAACCTGACGGCTCCGTCAGAGATGTGCACTACCACGCAGACCACCACAGCGGGTGAGTTTAGCACAACAAATTATTGGGGGTGGTAAATTACGAACACTTCATTTTCTTTTGCTTTTCTTTTTTTACAATGTGTACCCCACACTAGAAATAACTTCTGAATAGTGAGTAGTACCTATCTATAAACATGTAAACTGACAAACGATAACCAGATATGGAATAACTATCAGTAGGCCATGCAAATATTTGTTCCCTGCGAGAATAGAACCTGTGACACGCAGCACTGCAGCTAATCGCTCAACCAATGCACCAACCGTATTGTTACTGTTGTTCAGTTTTTGATATGACATGTAATTAATTATTTTTCTTTCCTCCTCAGCTTTCACGCAGACGTAAAGCAGAGCACACACCACATCGTGCCTCATCATCATCATTACTGAAAACTGTTGACAATATTATCCTAGTGAACTAAAATTTGTTGTTTATTAGCTTTATCTTGTGATTTACCTTTAAGAATAAAAACATTTTGGAACAAGTCTTTTTTCATTAATACGGTTATATTTCATCACCTCTGAGATGCATTGTAGCATTAATAAAAAAAAAACTTATCGTTTTCTACAATTGCTGTCACCGAGGCGTTACCGATTAGAGAACGGAATTCGATTGTAACTTGGCTAGGGGGGCAGTACTTTCAGAGATTACCTCCTACAAACAAAAAAACTAACTTTACCTTCTAATCGTTCTCAGCTTGCGTACACGGAGAAAAGTGTACGTGACCTACACATTCATTTAAGACCTGACTTGGTGAGATAGAAAAACTTTAACAGAATGTGCGCCTCATTATGGTTCCCTGAAACGGTCAATTACGAATGACAATGCTTACGTGAATGATTATATCAAATGACGGGTAAATGTAGCTACGTTTGAAAGCGCATCATTTGCATAGGTACACCTCGGCTGTAGCTGAACGGGAATGCGGTATAGCTGTGTTAGTTTAGGTACGAGTATATTCAAGTAATTTAATCCCGTAACTACTTTTGCTATTTCTTTGCGAAAAAAAAAAGATTAAATTTTAATTCAAGAAATGTTATAATAAACTCATGAATAGTAATAATTTATTAATAACTAGCTTTTGCCCGCGCTTTTACCTACATAAAATATAACTTATGTCATTCAAAAATAAAGCAGCTTTCTATCGGTGAAAAAATTTAGCACTCAGACCTGTACTTTCAGAGATTACCTCCTACAAAAAAAAAAAATTAAAAACAAACTATACCTCTTTATTATATTAGTGTAGAAGTGTAGATAACAAAACGATCGTCAATGTTTGTCAATACACGGCGCGTCAATAGACTTCAAATAAAATTTTCATCAATAAATTGCTGTCATTACCGTAGTAATATTGACAATGGTATGAAAACAGTTTAAAGTAACGAACAACTTTTGCATTAATTATTTAGCGTACCTTTTTGCATTAATAACCGTTTCGGAGGACCGTTAAGATATCACTACAATTTGGTGACCTCCAGAGAAAGTTCAGACCATTGACAAGTTTATTCGAGGACAATAACGAATCGTTAACTTAAATTGAGTATTGGTTAAAAAACCAGTTCGGTTCGTTTTAGTTTACACAGTAATTTAAAAACCGGGTCACTCATTATTCAGGTGTATATTTCTTATATAAAAGAACAGATTTTGTTCCTTTGATATCAATCGCAACTGTGCTTTCAGTAAAACATATTAAAAAATTAATCATGTCCCTTAAGGTAATAAGAATATGATCAGATAACTGTAGTGCCATTTAAGTAGCAATTACGTTCTATGAACAAACTAAAGACACTATAAATAAATGTATTATGCAATAAGTAGGTTTTTAAGTAGATTTTTTTTCGTTTAAAGGTTCTCCTAGTCGCTGCTCTTCTGGCTGTGGTCGCCGCACGGCCACAAGAAGGTCACGGTCACAAGGAACACCACGGTCACGCCTCCTCATCACAGAGCATCAAGCAGCACCACGGACACGCCACCGAGAAACACGTCGAGTACTATGTACGATACCATACCAACCAAATCATAAATACAACTAAGCTTATTTAAATTAAGAATGACGTTTCTGACCGTCAATTTTCTTACAGTCTCATCCTAAGTACGAGTTCGCGTACAAAGTAGAGGACCCTCACACCGGCGACAAGAAGTCTCAGCATGAAACTCGTGATGGTCACGTCGTGAAGGGCGTGTACAGCCTGCACCAGCCTGATGGTACTATCAGGATAGTCGAGTACCACGCTGATAAGAAGACTGGGTAAGCATACAGAAGCATTTAATCTAAGTACCCTAGCCTAGCAGCACCTAGCAGCTTTGGACTCGGTGGAAAGGCGTGCGTAGAGGCTGATTGGTGATCCAGATTTGGTTAAGTCCAATCTTCAAAGCCTTGAGCACAGGCAGAACACATCTTATTTCTACCATCGGACAAATCGACTTACAGCGAGTAGAGGTTTCAACAACGTAAGGGTAGATCCCTGACGTTGTTGAATCTTCTACGGTCCAGACTAAGCGTTTCGCCTCGTCATTTATACTGCGTAAATCGAAGGACTGGAACAATTTGCCTGCTGCGGTCTTCCCGTCTGATTATAATTTAGGTGTCTTCAAGGCTAGAGTGAATAGGCTCTTAATAAACTAGTGCACCTCACCATCAACGATTGCATCACTGCTTACCATCAGGTGGGATTGCAGTCAAGTACTAGTTTATACCAGATAAAAAAAAAATATGTTATTCCCTTTAATCTTATTATTTTATTGCTTATTATTTATTTTTATTTACACATAACTATTGGTTTCTGCAACTTTTATTCTTAAAATGTATCTAATTATATTATCCTTATTTGTTTTCACAGATTCAACGCCAACGTAAAGTACGTCGGTCACGCCAAACACATTGTTCCTGAACACCATCATCATCATTAACTCTGTGATAATTTTATGGATAAGAATTTGTTAAAACTGTAAATATAATTTTGTTATAACACTGAAATTAAATCGAAAATGAAAATATCTATATTCTTTTTATTATCACTATTAAAAACGAGAGCTCATCCCCTCTCCACTAACCAACGATGACATTGTGCAGAAAATGAAGACAATTTAATTTTGATCATAATCTTTGAGAGCGGAGTATTACCCAACGCTCGTCAAATAACTGTCAAATATTATTATTATTCTATGAGTATTATTATCATCATCTTCCTGTCTTTATCACGTATTACTTAGAGTCGGTGCAATACGTACTTTTTTTCACCTTTTCTGTCCTGTCAACCAGTCGCTATTAATGATTTCGTTTTCATTCATATCACTTGTCTTTTGACTGATCACGAAATAATAATTTACAAATTGGGGTAATTTACAGCCGAGTATAAAAAGATTCACTCCATCATCTATAATATTCAATTAACAAGAAGTTTACTTTATCACAACTCTAGTGAGCTAGAATGGTGTACAAGAACCTTAAGAATGACCAAACACCATGCAAACTAACACTAAAATTATGTCTTTAATAGCTTTTGCGAAACAATGACTGTCAAAGCGTAACACTTATCGAATGTGACTGGATTGAGAGAAAACAATGCCACCTTGAATATATTGTTTTAAGTCATATAAAAGACGTACTATTTAGAATTTATGTATCAGTTCACTTTGGGCTTAGTTTCAACAACAACAAGATGTTCTTCAAGGTAGGTGACGAGAAAATCTAACTACAAAATTAAAATGAAATCATTGACAGAATAAAACAAGTCCAATGTGACTAGTGCTTGCAAAAAGATATTTTTTTATAAACTACCTTTTTTCAGGTCGTTTGCTTGATTTCTGTAGCCATCGCCGTGGTTTCCGCTCACGGACACTCATCGCAGTACATCCACCGACACGACGGACACCACCAGATAGTACACCACGGACATGGTCATCATGACTACTTCGTCAGTACCCCAAGCGTCTTTTAATAGTGAAATTCTTAATTTTTTCTCCATACTTATCTAAATGTTTCGATCATAGACTCATCCTAAGTACGAGTTCGAGTACAAGGTGGAGGACTCTCACACGGGCGACCACAAGTCGCAGCACGAGCACCGCGACGGTGACGTCGTCAAGGGACACTACTCGCTGCATGAACCTGACGGCTCCGTCAGGGATGTGCACTACCACGCAGACCATCACAGCGGGTAAGTGTGACCACTACTGCTGGGTGAAGGTATACCTAGGTCTTATAGAGTTGATCTACTTCAGTAGTAATAACATTTTATTTCTTCCTCAGCTTCCACGCGGACGTGAAGCACAACACTCACCACATCGTGCCTCATCATCATCATTACTGAAAACAGTTATCAATGTTATTTAGTGAACTAAAATTATTTTTGTACTTTGTGATTTTATTCTATGAATAAAGAAATTTAGAAAAACAACTAATATTAATAAGATCAACAGCAAAACCAAAAAATTCACTCTTTTAACGACTGCTTGAGAATGTGTGAATTGTACCAACTATAGCCACCAATGCCTTTGAATGTCAAATACCACCAATTGCATCTTTACCTACCACCAACTACAACAGACTGCTTTATATTGCCTTATTAGGGTTTCGTACCTCAAATGGAAAAAACGGAACCCTTATAGGATCACTTTGTTGTCCGTCCGTCTATCTGTCTTTCTGTTAAGACCCTTTGTGATTTGACCATTACTTGTTTATATGGACTTTATAAAGTGTGGTTTTCGTATAAGATTTAAATGTTTTTGAGTTCGGTAGATATATTAATTAATTAATTATCTCTTGGTTCAACACGCCACACACACACAGTTCATGTCTAGTTTTCCCTTTAATTTACTCCATAGTACATCATAGAAAACCATAGTCTTTGATAGATCCTGGAAGAAAGCACAAAAAGGCGCGTTTTACATAGTATGTGACGTACTCGTATGTGAAAGTAATATTCAATTCAGTCATGCCATATTATAATGACAAACGCGCAAGCGCGAAAGAGGGTTGGAGCTATATTTCTTTTTTTTTTTATATAATGGATAGGCTCGCGTTTGACCACAATCTCACCTGATGGTAAGCGATGATGTGGCCGACGATGGAGCACGCTTGCCTAGAAGCAATCTATTCACTCTTGACTTAAAGACCCCTAGGTTATAGCTATCAGGAAACACAGACTCCGGCAGGGAATTCCATTCCTTAGCTGTACGCATAATAAATGTACTCCCAAAACGCTTTAGCTTCAGCTTCATCGAGCTATATAGAGTGTGTCATATACAAGGTGCAGTTTTAAAACTGCACAATATTTCAGGAGGTTGTAATAAAACACATAAATAATCATGTAAAAAAACGATACCTGGTCAATAATCAGTAATACTTGTTATTTAATTTTTTAATTACACTAAACTAAATCGATTGATCGATGGCCGCGGGGGCGTGGCTAGGGTGTGGCGTGCGGGATGATGATTGGATGATACATTATTTATGAAACTATCGTTGCGAGTTAGTGTGTGTGAAAACGCCCTTTATTGTTCCGTGTTTGTGTGTGTGAAAAAAAGCGCGGTTATAAAAAAAAAAAATTACCTACTTATTTTATTATTGATTCGGGTCGAGAATCACTAACATAATTACCTCCTGAAATATTTTGCAGCTTCAAAACGACACCTTGTATAGCTTCATCCTTCTAACAGTTCAGTTTAGGTTGTTGAGCTCGTGGCAGGTCTCTGTTCTTTGCTGTCTTCCTCCAGCGACACCCCAAGCTGAGGTCCATATCCCACAGGAAGTGCTTTTACCGTGTACTTCTAGAGACATAGTTTATAAGTTTTTTTACAAGTTCGGGCTTGACTTGAGACTTTAATTTCTTAAGGATGCCACAGGAAAGTCTGGCTAAGCAGATGACAATCTCATAGATTGAACTGCTAGAAGTCCCAAGATTATTAAACTGCATTCTTAGTTGATAACTCAGCTCGGAAGGCAGACTATAAATCATACACGTTTGTAATTTTAGTCCATTGTATACACCACTATTTCTTAATTAGTACAAATACTTAAAGGGCTTATTAGAAAATCCCTTGTTATTTTATAAGTAAAATCTCAATAAATAATATTCATAAACAGCAAAGTTATTAGCGTTGGTTTATGTCCCAAAATGTCACTCAATTTATGGAAATATTGTGCAGGCTATTGATTAATGAATGAATAAGTGACAATTATTAAGGAAAAACACTGCCCGCAGTATTTTCTACTAGCAATTGTTATATTTGATTGATTCTATGATGAATTTACCTTTTCGTGGTCAATTTTAGGATTTCGGTTTTTTCTACTTTTGACTATAAAAATATGATCAGTGACGGGTACAGATAGAGCCTCATTTTTTTTTTTTGTACTAATTAAAAAGTAGGGATGTATAGCAAACTAGAGTCTGTCTAATAAGTTAAACGACTTAGGTAATTATTAGGATTTAATTAAATCTGATGTAGTCAACACGAATTCAATAATCAAGGTTGATTAAGAGATAGAGATCATTGTTAACTAACAGAAGAACCTCAAAAAAGTATCGAATGTAAGTATTTTTTAAATGATTAAATATTATACAAAATTCCCAAGTCGGTTGACTTATTAGATACTATAGACTATTACAAAAATTTTCGCTATCACAGTAACTAGTGGAATGGACCCATAGTACAATTACTAATGTTAGTTTCGTTTTTAAAACTAAGCAACTACTGTTAGTACATCTACACTAATAAAATAAAGTTTGTTATTTGATTGCAGGAGGTGATCTTTAAAAATAAAAAGGTAAAACGGGGATCAACGCGTGGTAAAGAAAACTGACAGTTTAAAATGGAATAGGCCGGATCACATCATTTTTTGTGACAAACTACGAATACATTCATAATTTTTCGTGAAAAATAAATTATTTATTAATCAGAAACCACTACATAGTCACATTCGCTTTAGCCCTTTCTGTCCCACTGCTGAACAAAGACCTCCCTCAAATCCTTCCAGACTTTCTTTTCCCGGGCTGTCTCAAACTAGCGCTCGCTATACGCGTCGAAATAATTTATGGAATATTTTGACTTTCTTGAAATGTCTGGAGAAAGTGAAACTGTTGATTGTTGTATCCAAGGATACAAACTTGCAAATGATGAAGAAAGAACAAGTTCGATTAATTTTAATTTACGCAGCAACATAAAACTGGATCACTCATTATTCGGGTGTATTATATTTTTTTATATAAAAGGACAAGCTTGGTTCCTTCAACATCAATTGCAACTGTGCTTTCGAAGAAACCACATTAACAGTCCTAAAAATGTCCCTTAAGGTATTAAAAAACGAGCTTTCGATGCTCGCAAGAAAAAAAACATCGAGTGAATTACTTAAATTATACAGAAAACTCTTGATTACTCGTATATCTAAATAAACTATTGCTTTCTACAGGTTGTTCTAGTCGCTACCCTCTTGGCTGTAGTCGCCGCGCGTCCACAAGAGGGTCACGGTCACGAGCACCACCACGGTCACGCCTCCTCATCACAGAGCATCAAGCAGCACCACGGACACGCCACCGAGAAACACGTCGAGTATTATGTATGACAGTATTTTAATCGCATGATACTTAATCGTATCGATTCTATGAATGATTTAACTGTAAAAACTATCAGTTTATTTAAATTAAAATGTCCTAACCAATTATCTATTGTCTTACAGTCTCATCCTAAGTACGAGTTCGCGTACAAAGTGGAGGACCCTCACACCGGCGACAAGAAGTCTCAGCATGAAGCTCGTGACGGTCACATCGTGAAGGGCGTGTACAGCCTGCACCAACCCGATGGTACCATCAGGATAGTCGAGTACCACGCTGACAAGAAGACTGGGTAAGTGTGTAAAAGGATCCAAGGTTGGATTCAGCTGCATCGTCTAATAGAAATGAGTTACTTATTATATGTTTTGGTTTTCACAGATTCAACGCCAACGTTAAGTACGTCGGTCATGCTAAACACATTGTTCCTGAACACCACCATCACCATTGATCCTGTGATATTAGTTATTAATAAGAACTTGTTAAAACTGTAAATATTATTTTGTTAAAACGCTGAAATAAAAACAGAAATAAATTAACTTGCATTATTTTATTTTTACTGGAGTATATACCATCTTGACTAGACAATGATGACAATATGATGCAGTAGATCCAAAATCTTAAAAATCTGTTAATATTTTTATCATGATTATCGCTATTAAGTACTTACGTGAGTTACGCCGAGCACATTGGTCTTGAACATTATCATCTTTATAAGTTTTGTGAAAAATATAATCTTGTTAGAAGATAATCGTAAATACTAAACTTACAATTTCTTTCAATTTTGCGCTTGAAAACCAAAAGGTGCCCTATCTCGACCATATTGTCACAATAAAATTTTGTAAATAAAAACCCTAAAAGGTGTTAATTAAAGTATTTGATCACGATTATTGAAAGCCTCGAAGCACCTAATGACTGCAAATCACAAAATCAAGCTAATAATAAATTTCTTCGTTCTACCACAAACCACCCAGTGAGAGTCGTTCAGAATTATTTCTTGGTCTGTGAAAACCTACACTCAAAAGTTCTGTTAGAATTCATGTGCCTATGAAAGAAGTTTTTTCCTGCATGTTTACGGCTTGAAAATGGTCAAAGATTAAATTTACTGAAAAGAAAAATGCAATTTCTGATATAGTTTATTCTCATTTTTCATTCGTTTTTTCTGCTTTAGGGTGAAACGAGAGTATACTGACTAAAACCTATATATGTTCTTCAGTTGCCTTTTACATTTTAGGGCCACAGTCACTCTTCTAAATGTACATATATTCAAACAAGTAAACAACTTCATGTTAAAACATTCCGATAAAGGGGCGATTTTGTTCTCATTTCATTTAGCAGACCATTCCACTAGTCATCAAATCTAATGAATGACAAGAATTCCAAGTACCAAAAAGGACAACTGCGCATAATGCTTTAACACAAACTTAAAGTTGATAAAGAAATGGACTCCGTGAGATTAAAAAAATCCTGCTTATCCATAATAAAATATTTAGCATCTCTTTTTTAAAATCATGCAATGATTAGTAATTGTGACTCAAATTCAAGAAACAAGATTCTTTTCATTGTATCGTTTTTAGATTCTGATTATTACATTCATATTTGTATATAAGCTAACTAATAAGCTGGAATGTTGTGTTACAAGATCTAACAACATACAGACAAAAACTAAAATTATGTCTTTAATAGCTTTTGCGAAACACTTACTGTCAAAGTGTAGCACTGTTACCGTTAGCGACTTAATTGGGAGAAATCAATGCTACCTTGAATCTATTGTTTTAAGTCTTATAAAAGACGTGAGCTTTAGAAGTTATATATCAGTTGACTCTAGGACTTAGTTTCAATAATAACAACAAGATGTTCTTTAAGGTTAGTTATGAGACAATATGTGAGCAACAACAAAATCAAAAAGAATCCATATAGACAATTTGTGCTTGTCAAAAAATGTTTCATTCTATAATAATTTTTTTTCAGCTGCTCTGCGTATTTTCTGTAGCTGTCACCGTGGTCTCCGCTCACGGACACTCGTCGCAGTACATCCACTGACACGATGGACACCATGAGATAGTACACCACGGACATGGTCACCACGACTACTATGTTAGTAACTATCTCGGACCTCTTTCAATTATGAAATTCTTAATATTTTCATAATACTTATCCTAATATTTCATATCTGAAGACTCACCCTAAGTACGAGTTCGAGTACAAGGTGGAGGACTCTCACACGGGCGACCACAAGTCGCAGCACGAGCACCGCGACGGTGACGTCGTCAAGGGACACTACTCGCTGCACGAACCTGACGGCTCCGTCAGGGATGTGCACTATCATGCAGACCATCACAGCGGGTGAGTGTAACCACTACAGCTGAGCAAACGTATTTAAATACTCTTAGAGAGTCGATCTATTTCAGTTATTATATGTATCTAATAATGCTTTTTTTCCTCCTCAGCTTCCACGCGGACGTGAAGCACAGCACACATCACATCGTGCCTCATCATCACCACTACTGAAAACTGTTGTCAGTGTTATCTAGTGAACTTATTCTGTAGTTTTAGACTAGCTATATGTATTTGTTGTGATTTTTAAAACCCTATCATTCCGTGAATAAAGAAATTGAAAAAAATAACAATAACAAAAATCTATTATTTCTACTCAAAAAAATACAGCCAAAAAAATATCCTGGAAGCAAAACACATTTATTAAAACATTCACCAAGCAATACAAATACCTACATTAAACATAATGATACGAGTTGAGCGTTGTTGTCTATTACTGAATAAACTAATTAAGAGCGCCCAACCCGTGACAACTTTTCGCGTGACTATGACTAAAGATGTTTACTGCGATAGAACAAAAAAAAAAAACGAAACACCAAAAAAAAAACAATAAATACCTAATTTCGTAAAAAAAATAATGTACCTTTAATATAAAGTTTATTTGAACTTATAATTCCAAATAATTCTAATACTAGGACACTCAAAGCAACTCGTTTTAAAAAACGGCAATTTCATAGGTAAAGACCTATTATTATTATACAACATTCTTTATCTAGATATTTTGAAAACGTCTAGTTGTTATTATCGTGGTTTCTATTGAAAACCAAACATAAGCGTAAAATTAATCCAATGAATACTTCTTAAAATCTACTATTTTCCATATACAAAAATATATATAAAAATATAATATAAACAAATATATATATATAAAAAATGATCCAACCACATTGATTTTTGACCTTATTAACTCATCGAATGCCGTAATTAGAGACACAATAGAAAGACAATTGCTTAATTCAAAAGGTTAATTGCATTTTTTCAGCAAGCATAGCAGTAATTTGTCCGAAGAGGTTTTGTACCAATTTTTTTTTTTTTAATTTTGCATCTTTCTTTATATGATATACTGAGACAGGTTTTGACAGTATCATTCATATATTAAATACATTGTGAACTTAAATCTCGTTATCAGTGAACAAACAAGTTTGGTTTGTTTTAATTTACTCAATTACGAAAAACTCAACCGCTCATTATTTGGGTATAAGTATATTTTTTTTATATAAAAGGACTAATTTGGTTTCTTCAACATCACTTTCGTCAGTGCTTTCAAAGGAACCACAAATTTACAAACTTTATCATGTCTCTTAAGGTAAAAATCTAACGACAATACCTTTTAAGTACATAATAAAGAAAGAAAAAAAGAAAAAGAAAGAAAAACCAAAAAAGAATCCTGTTCAGACACAACCAACAGTATAATTTAATTTCCTTAAATTAGTAAGAGGTTCTGTGCAGAAACAGTTTGCAGTGAATAGTTGCTTAAAAGAATGGTTTTTGGTCCAAACAGGTCGTTCTAGTCGCTACTCTCCTGGCTGTGGTTGCCGCGCGGCCACAAGAGGGTCATGGTCACGAGCATCACCACGGTCACGCGTCTTCATCACAGAGCATCAAGCAACACCGTGGACACGCCACCGAGAAACACGTCGAGTACTATGTACGATAACAACCCAATTATAAATACCACTAAGCCTATTTAAATTAAGAATGAAGTTACCGACTGTTAAAATTGTCTTACAGTCTCATCCTAAGTACGAGTTCGCATACAAAGTGGAGGACCCTCACTCCGGCGACAAGAAATCTCAGCATGGATCTCGTGACGGTCACGTCGTGAAGGGCGTGTACAGCCTGCACCAGCCTGATGGCACCATCAGGATCGTTGAATACCACCCTGACAAAAAAACTGGGTTGGGATAATTAGCTTTTAATTTTCAAGTCAGCTGAAACATTTTTTGTTTTAAGAAATTTATACCAGCCTATTTTGTATCCACAGATTCAACGCCAACGTGAAGTACGAAGGTCACGCCAAACACATTGTTCCTGAACACCACCACCATCATTGATTCTGTGATATTATTAATAAGGATTAATTAAAGCTGTAAATATAATTATGTTGTTTTGTTGAAATATATATAAAAAAAAAATCATAGTAAATTATTTTAATTTTATGCACTTATAGGTTGAAATATAAACCCTCGACGCTAAAATTGTGTTAATCTAAAAAAACCTTAATAATCTGTTAATTATTTGATAGTGGTTGCGAGTGACTGGTGCACTGCGTGTTGTAGGTTCGGTTCCCACATTGAACTAATATTTGTATGGCCTAAAAATATGTGCTCTGGGTTTAGGTGTCTGGAGCATATAAATGTTTATGACCGTACCCGCAATACTAGAGTAATTTCTAGTATAGGGAAATGTTAAAAAAAACCTTGTGACCTGAAACACTTCCTCCATTCTGCGGTATAAATGATTGATAACAGCGAATGATAACCAACTTATCTAAAATTCACCCAAAGAATGGGTTATAACGTTACGTCTATGCATTAATATTTAAGCTCAGGCATTTTACAGCTATGATCTTCTCCAGATATTGTGTGTGACTGTATTCGAGGATCAAGATAAATAGATTAATTTTCCTAATCATATTTACCCTAAAATTTTAGCTGACTGTTCAATAAATACATCAGCAACATATGAATATTTGTATGAACCCTTCATTGAAAGGATGATATTGCAAACACCAAAAAAGTCAAACATCAAACAAAATCGTCTTTCATTATATTGTTTGAAACAATATAATGAAAGACGATTGCATTGTGAATTCAAACAGGAGTGAGTCTTCTAAGCATATTTATGAATCAAAACTCCAAGTGCCGTACTGGGTAGTGGGTACTACCTATGGAGTTTAGTATTGATTAAAATATTATGAAGAGTATAACAGTAGATGTATTTATCCAGAAATATGATAAGAAAAAAAAAAATTAATCAGCACACCCACATGACTGATTAAAAAACATTTGGTAAACGGTCGCCAGTTCAGAACCTGGCCCCATCAACAATCCGTTGTGCAATTACAATTCTTCAGGCTATGTATGGTAAAGGGTAACCTAGTACAGTATACGTATTTTAGTCAAAATTATGTAGTAGACGAATTAGAAATTACTGGAAAAAAACCTCTGTTAGTAAACCCGATAGTGTGTACATCAGCTGTCCTATTTTTTTATTATCTGTACAAGTTATATACAGTAAAGAATATAAACAATTAAGTAATCAAAAAGATTTAATATATATTCAGTATTACAACATTACAGGATTAAAATGTAGACATCTAGGAAAAGGCCATTTCTTCCACATCTACTCGTATTTCGCTAATATTCTTTAGTCTTGCGCAATTATTCAGATCGCTTTAAAGATCCATCAGTAAGTGATTTGAATCACTGATCAAGTGATACAAATGATATCATTTCTAATTTAGACAAAAATAATATTTTTATAGCTATTACGAAATAGTTACTGTTAAACCGTAACACTCTTGTTACATACCACATAATTGGGAGAAATCCATACCACCTTGAATGTATAGTTTTAAATCATATAAAAGACATGAATTTTAGAAGTTTTGTATCAGTTCGCTCTTGGACTTGTTTCAAAAATAATAACAAAATGTTCTTCAAGGTCGGTTGACAGATTGAGATTCATATCTACGAGTACTAAAATCTAAATTAAAAAATCTGAACTAATTGTGCTTGCAAAAATTGACACATAATATCATAACTTTTTTTTTCAGTTGCTCTGCATGTTTTCTGTAGCCGTTGCGATGGTCTCCGCTCACGGACACTCGTCGCAGTACATCCACCGACACGACGGACACCATGAGATAGTACACCATGGACATGGTCATCACGACTACTATGTCAGTATCTACCTTAGACCTCTTTCAATTGTATATATTTAATATTTTCTCAATACTTATCCGAATATTTCGGTCGCAGACTCACCCTAAGTATGAGTTCGAGTACAAGGTGGAGGACTCTCACACGGGCGACCACAAGTCGCAGCACGAGCACCGCGACGGTGACGTCGTCAAGGGACACTACTCGCTGCATGAACCTGACGGCTCTGTCAGGGATGTGCACTACCACGCAGACCATCACAGCGGGTAAGTGTGACCTACAGCTGGACAAATGGACCAAAATTTACACTAATATTGTATTGGACTGTTTGTTTATCTTTTTGTTCATCACAGATTTGTGGTTTTCGTGAGACACTAATTATAATTTATTCTATTTTTCTCCCCAGCTTCCACGCGGACGTGAAGCACAGCACACACCACATCGTTCCTCATCATAATCATCATTATTACTAAAACGTCTACATTTTTGTCTGATAAAAGAACTGATTCTATTACATTATGTTAAAATACAATAAAAAAATCCGATTAGAAAAAAAACTTTTATTTTCCATACAAAATAATGTACAAAAGCCTTCAGTAGGATACAAACCGAAATCTAAGTACGAAAACGTTTAAGCTTAGATCGCATCTTGTAATACTTGTGGGCACACCTTCAAACTATTTGTCTCCATATTATATCTACTCTTGCCCTTATCCTATTTTATATGTGGTGGACGACTTCATCCAGTCCATATATTTTCGTTGATCTCCTCCACCTCTGCTTTTATTCCCCTCTCAAAACTCCCTTTAGTTATGGTATTTTCCACATTTCCTCGGCACATCCCATTACAAAGAATTTCAATGTAGCTTTTACATCACTGGGGCACTTTCACAGTTACTTTTCTCTGCTTTACAAATATAGGTAAAACTACTATAAATTGTTTTTCTAATTAATCGACTGGCCTGTTGGTCTAGTGGTTAGTGACCCTGACTGCTATGCTGGAGGTCGTGGGTTCAATTCCCACCCAGGACAAATGTTTGTGTGATGAGCATAATCATTTGTTCTCTGTCTGGGTGTAATTTATCTATATTATGTATGTATTTAGAAATATATAAGTATGTTTATCAGTTGCCTAGTACCCATAACACAAGCTCTGCTTAGCTTGGGACTAGACGGCGTTGTGTGATAGTTGTGGAATATTATATTATTATATTATATTATTAATTAAAACGTAGGGTTCCCTAAAATGACCTCAGCTGCGCAAATGCAGCCTGTTTGGTTGCGTGCAGTCTGTACGGAAGCTTAACTATCGGTTTACCATGGTTTATCTGGCAAGTAAAATTACGTGTCAGCGACGCTGAAGAGGCTCCTTAGCTCGATTAGGTACATTGAGATCATCTGGTTTAGATTAATACATGTTTAGCAGCATACGATTCAGTGTCTAAACTTTGTCAGTCGAGCCAGGGTATGGCAAAAATAATTGCTTTCTTTAAATATTCGGAGAAAGGAAAGCCATTGATAATATAATTACTCAAGGTTGCTTTGATTGCACTGTCAGCCAAAATCAAGTTATTTGTGAAAAAAACCAGTTCGGTTTGTTTTAATTTACGCATTTTCGCGAAACTGGATCGCATTCTGTTCGTTTGTGTATTTCGTATAAAAAGACAGACCTTACACACCTCCCATATCAGTCACAGTTGTGTTTCCAAAGAAACTGCAATTACCAACATTATCATGGTTTTAAAGGTATAATAATTGAATAACTTCAAAATTACTTGAATCTACTAAGATGTGTGTTAAAAAGTGGATAAGATTAAAACTTACATAGTTAAATGCAGTGATATGTTTGTCATCAATTGAAGTGCTCCAAATATAAAACTACACATTTTATACAGGTTGCCTTATTCGCCATCCTCCTCGCCGTGGTCGCTGCACGACCACAAGACGGTCATCACCATCACGGTCACGCCCACGCCATCTCATCACAGAGCATCGTACTGCACCAAACCCACGAACCCGCACATCACGAGCAGCACCACGAGGAGAAACATGAAGAGCATCACAAGGAACACGAACAGCAGCATCATGAGGAGCGTCATCACGAAGAGCACCACGGTCACGCCTCCTCATCACAGAGCATCAAGCAGCACCACGGACACGCTACCGAGAAACACGTCGAGTACTATGTATGAGAACCAAAGAATCATTTGACCTTATTATATTAACCAAGGCGAAAGGAGTAACTTACCTACTATTATTTTTTTTGCAGGCTCATCCTAAATACGAGTTCGCGTACAAGGTAGTGGACCCTCACACCGGCGACAAGAAGTCACAGCACGAAGTTCGTGACGGTCACGTCGTGAAGGGCGTGTACAGCCTGCACCAGCCTGATGGTACCATCAGGATAGTCGAGTACCACGCTGATAAGAAGACTGGGTAAGAAAGAAATCACAATTAACACTATTCAATAAAAACAAAATAAATTATATTTAAGTACCGAGGTGCTAATTACTATTATTTTTTCATATTCACAGATTCAACGCCAACGTAAAGTATGAAGGTCACGCCGTACATATTGTTCCCGAGCATCATGATCATCACTAAAGCTAACTATACTGAACTAACAGACCAATTGTTGAACTTTGTACTTTAAGATTGTTGATTCTATAGAGCCTCAAAGAATGTGATTCGTTGTAAATATTTAAGTAAATACGTTTATACCACCTAATTTAAGTTTTTATTATTCCTCATTAATCATCTCATATGGAGTTTTATAACCTAAATCTTCATGTGCAAGAAAACCTTAAGACCAAAGACTTGGGCAACCCTTACGTTGTGCGTATACGTATAGTCTTGCCAACATAAGTTTTTCGGATAAAACTATTTATGACTTAAAACTTAAATATTATCTCGCATATTGTGACCTATAGCAGTCCCAGTGAAGCGCGTACAGCCTGCACCAGCACGATGGCACCATCAGAATCGACAAGTACCACGCTAACAAGAGAACTGGGCGAGTCCCTTCCTGATTTTTATTTTTTTAAGATAAAAACTAGTGCTCGACTGCGACCCCACCTGATGGTAAACAGTGATGCAATCGTTGATGGTAAATTGGACTAGTTTATTAAGAGCCAATTCACTTTAGCCTTGAAGACACCTAAACTATTATTGGATGGGAAGACCGCTGCGAGAAAATTGTTCCAGTCCTTCAATGCACGTAGATCTTGAGAAAGTTTCATATAAACAATGAATTATCTGCATATGATCGTTTCAATGCCAAGCTGACTTTAAAATTTTTACGATTTATAAACGACCAATGAAATTTTATTACCTTTTTCATTCACAGATTTAATTCCAACGTGAAGTTTGAGGGTCACGCCAAACACATTGTTCCTGACCACCACCACTACCATTGATTCTGTGATACTCTTTGACTTAAGATATATTATACTTAAAAATTGTTAATTTAATTTTAGTTGTAACTTTACTGAAAATTACGTTATTATTTTACTCTTATTTGCAAAACTACAAAACAATTTTTTTTTTGATCCTCATAACTCTGAGCACTTTGCTATGGTACGGCAACAAGTACCTATCTATTAATATTTCTAGATATATACCGAATGTAACAGAGTATCCCAGAAACTGCTCTCGATGTGAAAGTGTAACACGGTCTATTGTTATCGAAAAACGATTTCTATTATTTTTACTAACAATTATTTCTCAAAAGCAATATTTACATATTTTATATGAGACCCGCATCCATCGGATTCCCGCAACCTTTACCAGGTCATCGGTCCACCTTGTAGGAGGCCTTCTAACGCTGCGTTTCCAAGATCGTGCATTGTGGCGACACTTGGGGGAGGCCTATGTCTAACAGTGGACGTCTATCGGCTGAAATGATGATGATAATGTGAGATGCCTCAAGGTTATAAAGGAACATGTCTCACAACCATATGAACACAGGGTGTACTACAAGTTACAACAAGAGGACTTAATTCTTAAACCAACCATCGCATGTTTGATTTAATGAATTAAGCGCTGGCGCCGGCGGCTGTCACTCTCTCACTGTCTTGCTATTGTGTCTCTAATTACGGTATTCGAAAGGTTAAGCAGCTTCCAATATATTGTTACTGAAAAATCAATCAATTAGATTTTAATGACACTGTCTATCCATTTGTGTTCTAATTGTTCACATAATATAGCCCTGATTGATATAATGTAGAGTGAATTATATTAGGATCAGGGAACAACTAATGGCTCAAAACCTTTCTTAGACAGACGCGTTCACAATACAGGAAAAAAAAGTCTCATATGTATATGTCGTACAGGGAAATGACGATATCAGGGATTTCACGAAATCCTAGAGATATCACGAAATCCCGGCAGATGACAAATATTCTTGTTTATTACGTCTTTTTACTAAAAAAATCTAGTGACATGACAAAACACAAATTTATCGTTAGTGATATGTCGTTTCACTAAACTAAATCTAGTAAAATGTCAGAAAAGCGGATACAGTCGAATAAAAATCGAGCCATACTTATAGAAGACCATTTTACTTTTTTTATATTTTTTTATTAAACTTACATTTATCTTTTGTACCTAATAAACGGATTCACTTAATATAAAAAGGTATAATACCTGATATCATTGTCAGATTATTATGGATTCGTTGATTAAAACTTTATGTTGTAATAAAAGGATTTCGTGAAATCCCTGAAATCGTCATTTCCATGCGACATATACACCATAAGCACAAGTTTCAGCACAGTTTTGCCTGTGCAAGCCGATTTGATCTATACGGAACACCCAGTAAAACTGTATGAATTTTACAAACCACAGGCACTTTAGTAAAGCTTGTCCGCATGGCAGGCCTATAAGGCACTTGGTTTTATCCTTTGAATCTTGTCAGAGTTCAGGAGCTTAAGGCTGCCTGTCGACAGGAGATAGGATTGCACAAAATCTCCGCTCCTCTGATTTTGTGCAATCCTATTGGTTAATATTTCTCCATTTCTCCGCTCCGCAGCCTCGCTCCGCTCCTGTGGACAGGCAGCCTAGGAGTATCGTTTTTAAATTCAGAATCTTAAATATAGTGTCTGTATTACTCGATTAAAAACAAAATTTTTAAAAAATCTTAAGAAACAGACAATTTTGTTCAAAGCATTTCAAAGCTGAAGAAATTTGCATATATGCGTATTTACTTATATCAACGCAGAAACATTGCAGAATTTTAATGAGCAGATATACCCAAATCTATACATTTATACATATAAATAAATTGAAGTGTCTGTTTGTAATATTGAAATAACTGCTTTTTACTATATGCATATGAATATATATACGGTACATACACCAAAATAACATTTTTTACAATTTTTGTCTGTCTGTCTGTCTGTCTGTTGGTCCGGGCTAATCTCTTAAATGGCTGAACCGATTTTGACGGGACTTTTTTTGGCAGGTAGCTGATGTAATAAGGAGTAACATAGGCTACTTCTATTTTAGAAAAATTACATTCAAAATCCTGTAGACCACGCAGACAAAGTCGCGGGCACAGCTAGTTGGTATATAAGTTAAGACTACGTACACCTTGTGCATATCTATCTACGCTGACTTTTTTTCAAGGTGTAGGTAAAATTATCCAATGATTTTTCTCGCTCTAGGGTGTGAGGGTGTGTCAAGCTTTTACTGACTAAAACCACACCTGTGTTCCTCTGTTGCTCTTTAACTCCGTCGCCGTCATTGTTTTAAGCGTCGCTGTCGCGTCGTAAACGCCGTCATAAGCCACGAATTGAACTATTGTACTTCTATACCTACTTAATAATCTCGTCTGCGGTTGGGTCACGTCTGCCCTGACGTTTCGTGCTATCAGGGCACGGCTGCTTCAAAGAGTATCTGTGTTGCACAAACAGGAAGCCGAATGCTCGGTGCCAACAATGCGTCCGCACTGCCCGGTATACACTGGCAGAGTGTGCTGTGATACATGAGTGAATCCACACTGCGCCTTCGTTTTGGAATTCGGAACTGTAATTCGACCTGTCGCTGCCGGCTGTAATTCGTAAAGGAGAATGAAAACTACAAATACGCTTTAGGTGCCCCGGACGTCATAGTACGGATAATGCCTTCTTCCAGACCCATAAAAAGGACCAGGGTAGATGGATAGGGAGATTCTATCAATAGGACCCGAGATGTCGGCGAATGGTTCTACACGCGCCTCTCTTAGACGTATATACCGCACTCCCTACCATGTTTCGAGGCCTGCGGGTAACGGGCCAGCAGTAGTTTGGAGCAGTGGAAGTCATACCACAGCCGATGCAAGTCTGCGGGGAAACACTGCGGTGGTTTTAGTCAGTACAAATCTGACAGAACTCTCCGCCATCCCAGAGTGATACCCATTTATTTTTTTCAGATATGTGTTTATTTACCTTAAACATGTTATAATGATATTATTCTTATTCTTATTTAAATACAATGCCCACATGTTTAGCTACACAGAATAATTATGTATCAATTGCATGCAAACATAATTATTAGGTCAAAACAACAGTAAGTAGTTAATAAATAATTCAAATAAATAGAAGGATATAATATTATAAATTAATGTCACAGAAATTATATCTATTTAGCCATTTATACAGCTTGTTTGTAAATCAATTTGCATTATTGATACATTTCAGCTCTCTCGGTATTTTGTTGTAAATGCGTTCATATATCACTAGACAGCTTTTAGCTTACTTGGCTGACTTAGGATTAAGCTTTGTTACAAGTTTGTGTGAGTGTGTGAACGAAAGAATTCAGAAGAATCCAGAAGAAGCACTTCATAAGCTTTTTTGAAAAATCCCTTATTACTGTAGACAAAGCTGTATGTGAGCTGTAGACAAAGTTACAGATTGGATATATTAAAGTACATATATCCAAAAAAAAAAAAAACCTTCTTTAAGGCTAAATTCAAAGTGGCAGAAGGAACATACTAAAACCCACTCCGGTTTTAGTCAGTAAAAGTCTGATACTCCTGCTCTAGGCCGGAGCGGGAGGTATTTCTCCACCCTAGAGTGAGTGAATTAAATGAATTATTTCCTACCTAAACCTTATCGCTATTTATAAAATCACTAATGCCTAAAACTCTCAAAAACATTTCAAGTAAAACTATTAAATGACCAAAAAAAAAAGAGCTTCAAATATCCAAATAGGTTTCGATAGAGTTTTTAACAGTGATTACGATGATATTCACGATTCTCGTGTTTGGCGCGGCCGTCATGTTACACTTAGTGTGTGGAATCTGTAATGAACAAAAACACAAATAAAAAAAAAAAATAAGCAAATAAAACAAAGTGATTAAAAACCAATTTGTTTGCAAGCGTCTTGTTGCCATGTAAATTTTTTTTTTTTTTTTCACTTGGGTCAGAATAAGTTCAGTAAAAGTTTCTGTCTTCAGCACCCTGTTCAAGCATTTTTTTCTGGGTGTTAAATTGTCAAATAACGTATCACGCTCTGGGCGGAGCGAGAGGAATCATCACACTGTTATTGACTAAAACCATCCTATGTTTCTTCTGTTGGCTTTTGTATTCCAGGGCCGTGGTAACTTTTTTGTATATGTATATGGGCTAATGCCCTTGCAGGTATCGGCCCCAATGGGCCCCGTCAATGCAAGCCTTTAGTATTGGTTAGAAAGTTGCTAATTTACAATATTACTGATATAAGTAGTTCTCATGCTATCTTCAATATAAGTTAGATGTCTGAGAGTAATTTCAAAATCAAATCCAGCTGTAGCTTCAATTATTGGTATTTTCCACTCAACGAATAGAAGAGCGCTTCATTTTAGTGTGGACGATCCTGATAGTTTCAACAGCCTCGCGTGAGCTGTACATGTCCTTCACGATGTCGCCGTCACGAGATTCATGCTGAGCTTCTTGTCGCCTGTATGAAGGTTCATTACTTTGTACGTGAACTTGTACTTAGTATAAGTTAGCAACATCGTTCCGATTTCGAATATGTCAAATTCGTTTTATGATTGGATTGTTATTTAACATTGTACAGGACGTGTTTCTCAGTGGAGTGACCGTGGCGTTCATCATGATGATGATCCTTGTGTTGCCTATGGTGTTCTGCATGTTTTTTTCGTAATGTACTGGCTCTTGTTAAGTCTCATCAGTTTCATGTCCAATGCTCTGTGATGATAGTATTACCGTGGTGGTGGTTCTGACCATTTTGTAGTCACACAAAGACAGTCAAGCAAAAATGCTGCAATTTTAAGTCACAAGTACTTTATCATTTTAAACAATCACAGGGAAGAATTTAGAATAAAAGCTACGAAAAACAACTTAATCAACAATACTTTAAAATCATGTTGTAAAATTATAGTCACTACGTACTTATTATCGAAAGCTCACAAGAAGTGTGTGTCAATTCGGAACTGATTATACCTTATATACAGAGGAACTTGGTACAGTTTTTGCAAGGTTTTGAACTTGATTCCAAGAAAAAATGCGCGCAAGGTGCATGCGGTAGGTAAATAATACCAAAATTATGTATCTGAGACTAAGTAATTAAAGTTAAGGAAAATGACCCAATACCATCGACGTTGAGTGGTAACGTTAGGACCAATTGTGATTTTGCTATATGTACCTAGGTAGGTACATTTTTATTTAACTTGCTTTAAAAAGTATAAATCAAATTGATTCTAATCGTTAAACTACACTCAACTTTAATTATATACAACTACAGTCAATCACATCATCCCTTAACGTCAGGTAAAATGGTGATCAAACGCGAGCCTATCAACAATAAAAAAACTATGTTATAAAAAAAGAACAAAAAAGAACTCACACGTGAAAAAACATTACATGAAAATTTTACTTTCCTTTATGAAACGGATGAATTGTAGCCAAATCAAGATCCAGATCAATTTGTCCGCATTGCATTTATTACTGAACCAGTAAAATTCATTAATATTCATGATCGTGACTCAAAGCGCCTGACGTATATTGAATAATCCGCGCTGACATTGTACACACTGACCGAAAAATTATACCGGTTCCTTACGCGGTCAACCACGACCCAATATAATTTATTAAATAACACGCCCTGACGACCTACGGTACAATGCAAGTACCAGTTTTCCAAAAATATCTGCAAGACGAAAGTTACTGTCCTTCATTCAACAAAATGCCATTTTTTGGAGCAAATTAGTGAAAACCGGCTTCACAAAGCCTTTGATATGATCAGGTTACACATTAAAAAGTATAAATTGGACAATCAATTTAAGTTCAACATCAGTCAACCAAGGGACTTCAGAAGTTCAGACAGAATTGGATCAAATAACTCAAAATGTTCATAAAAGTACGATATTAAAATTATAACTTAAAATATATTAAAACAAATAAATTATAACATGATAGTAATCTAGTTAACTAGATAGCACAACTAAACAATTTCTACTGTTTCATTTACAGGTCGTTGCTCTGATCGCCTTTCTAGGCGCTTGCCAAGCCGCGGAACACGCTTATTCCTCGCAAAGCATCGTCCGCTTTGACAACCACCATGACGACCACCACGAGCACCATGGACACGAAGAACACAAGGGATTAGGTGACTATCACGGACATGACGAGCACAAAGGACATGAAGAACACAAGGAACATGAGGAACACCACGGTCATGAAATCCATCACGAACATGAAGTCCACCACGAACACACAGTGCAGCACGGACATCAAGAACATCACGGTCATGAAGAACACAAGGCCGAGCACAAGGCTGAGCACAAAGCTGAGCACAAGGCTGAGCACAAAGTTGAGCACAAAGATGAGCACAAAGATGAGCACAACGATGAGCACAAATATGAGCACAAATATGGGCACAAAGCTGAGCACAAAGTTGAACACAAAGTCGAGCACATAGTGGAGCACAAAGTTGAACACAAAGTCGAGCCTAAGAAGGAACATAAAGTTGAACCCAAGAAGGAACAGAAAGTTGAACACCATGTCAGGATCATCCCTGTGGTCGAGAAGGTAGAAGAAGCGCCAGTGGTTGCTAAGGTCGTTGCACCCGTAAAAGTAGTACCTGTGGCTCAATACGTGCAGAGCGCTCACAATAAGGAGGAATCTCATCACCATGAGCATAAGCCCGCCATTTCTTCCCAGCACATTTCTCGTCATGACGTGCCCGCTCATCCTCCCAAGGACTTCGATGACCAATCTACTGTAAGTATAACCTACTATGTGTAAGCTAGTGTTACATACGTAGACTTAATTTCAAGTTTTTACACACAGCGCTAAATCGTAAACGAGTGACCTTATAGGTCAGCTTAAAATGTTCGCAAAGCTAGTATTCAGACTTGCTTTTTTAAATGAATCGGGCCATGAATATTCATGCTTACCCACAACGCATGTGTAAAGTCTCCTTAACTAAATAGTTTCCTGCAATATTTCCTACAACGTGCCTTGAACAATTTCTTGTTTTTCCAGGGCCCCGCTAAATACGAGTTCGAGTACCAGGTTAAGGACCCTCACACCGGTGACCACAAGTACCAGCATGAGCACCGTGATGGACACAAGGTGAAGGGAGTGTACAGTCTGCATGAAGCCGATGGCTCCGTCCGCACCGTTGAATATGCTGCTGACAAACACGCCGGGTAAGATATTTAAGCGCCCCAATAGAAAGTATTCTCAACTTGTTATAAAAACTCATAAAGGCGATCGATAAACAGGTCGAAAGAAAATTTATAATTTATTGTTCCCCATTAGATACAGATTAGAAAATGGTAACTAGGAGACAAAATATTGTTGACTGTTGATCTAAGTATATACATATATTTAATACTAGCTGGCTCTGGTTTACCCAAATCTTTAGACTAAGATACCGATAAGTGGGCTATGTAATTCATCACATTTATGATATTAAATATTTATAAATAGCTACAACTTAGGAGTCTTTAAGTCGAGAGTGAATAGGTTTCTTCTAGGCAAGCGTGCTTCATCGTCGACCACATCATCGCTTACCATCAGTTGAGATAGTGGTCAAACGCAAGCCTAAAACGCAAGCCCTTTAATAAAAAAAAAAAATAAAAAAAATATAAATAAAGCAGCAATAGCTCAACGAATAAAGAGTGAATGTGTCAGCAAGAGGTAGTGAGTTCGATGAGAAAATTCTGAAACAAAAATATTTAGCTTAGTAGGAGGCGTTCACAATGCATATGCAACTTGTAAAGAATAATTTCATTTTAAGATTTTAATGTATCTCTCTCCAAATCTTTCCTTTTTAAATTACTGACTCGGTATTTATTTTTCTATATTTTTTTCAATTTCAGATTCTCCGCTTCCGTCAAACAAACCACCAAGCACGTTGAAGAACACAAACATCATCATTAATTCCTAAAATATCCTGATAATTATGTTATTTACATTCCTATGCCTGTTGTTAAGGACTTGTTGTAAACATACTCATAGCTTAAATAAATAAATAACTATTTATTCTCAACCTTAACTCATCAGTTTTATTTTTAAATACCAATTATCTAATCCGATATGATTCGATTGAAAAGATCGATGATTTGAATGCCACATACAACTTTATTTAGCAATATGAAATAATTGAAAGAGAATAAATCTATAGTACAAACAGTAAAATGCAATCAAACACCAAACCGAATTGGAGTGCAATGCGCATATGCAAATCATTGAACATCCTACACTCACACCTGGGTATAAAGAATTAGTCATATCACATGAACGTTGAGGAGCTTTAAACTTTAGAACAACTTTGGCTCGTCGACCTTGTCACACCCAATGTTCCAATACTATATAAACGGCGCTTAACACATGTAATGCATCAGTTGTGTACCTCACATAAACACATCAATATGTTCTCCAAAGTAAGTGTTCGACAAAGTGATTACAAAATAAACGGGACCGTGCCTACGTTTTCCTGAAAAACTTATTTACATGTTGTTATAAGTGACGTGATTCGACTAAAAATATTTTTTGTGTTGTAGATCGTAGCTCTGAGCGCGGTGTTGGCGGTGTCAGCAGCTGGTCTGCTACCCGCGGCGCCGGCGCACTACTCCTCAGCTGGTGCCGTCTCCTCTCAGAGCATCGTGCGACATGATGAGGGTCAGCCCGCTGCCCACGTAGCTCACCTGGCCGCCCCTGCCCACTACGCTGCCCCTGCCCAAGTCCACTATGCCGCCGCACCTGCTCAAGTCCACTACGCCGCCGCACCTGCTCAAGTCCACTACGCCGCCGCTCCTGCCCCAGTCCACTACGCCGCTCCCGCTCCCGTCCACTATGCCGCCCCCGTTGCCAAGGTGCTCGCTCCCGCCCAGAAAGTGCTCGTCTCTGCTCACGCTGAGGAATACGTAAGTATATCAGGCTTTAATTTTTTTGACGAAGATTTCCCTCCTGGAAGAATCTCACCTTTGACGTGTTTCATAACAGGCTCACCCCAAATACGACTTCTCGTACTCCGTGGCTGACGGACATACCGGCGACAACAAGTCCCAGCAGGAGTCCCGCGACGGCGATGCTGTGCACGGCGAGTACTCCCTGGTGGAGGCTGACGGCTCCGTGCGTCGCGTGCAGTACACCGCTGACGACCACAACGGCTTCAACGCGGTGGTGTCCAACTCCGCGCCTGCTCACCACGCTCCCGCTCATGGCCCCGTCCTGCTTGCTCATCATCATTGAGTTAGTCTCTTGACTTAATGAAACGGTACCCGACAGTTCGTATCGAACGTCACTCTTTGTAAATAGTGATTATTTATTTATATTAAAACAAGCAAATTTCAATTTACATATTTTTTTATTATCTACCAAATCATGTAATAATTAGCTACCCCAATGTATAAATGCCAACAAAAAACGTAGCATAAAAGTAAATACTTTTGGGTTTAAAATTGATTTCAGAACGCAAAGAATAATACTAAATTCAATGATGTCTGAAGTAAAATAGTTAAATTGTCAAAATAAATAAGCCTTTAGGCAAAGCACAAATATCCATTAGCGAATGCAGTAATATCAACAAAATCAAGAGATTAAAGAGATCTACAACCTATCCTCAAAATAAGGCATATGATTGTTATGAAATAATAGGACACTTATGGAAGATAAAAACAAGAGATTAAAAGTTCCACAAATGATCCCTCAAAAGATGTCCGTATTTCTTTCTAATTCAGCGTTACAAATACTCATAATAATCAGTCCACAGTTTTTACATATATCCCGAATACAAGCATATTTTTTGTACAATTTCATTTTTTCGAAAAGTATTTTGCCCGATAGCATTCTTGCCGAATTATTTTACTTCAGATTATGATAGTCTTTTTCTTTCTAATTAGAAAGACGTTACTGGCTGATTAGGTTACTTCTAAACAAGCGTGCTCCATCATCGGCCACATCATCGCTTACCATGGGGGGAGATAGTGGTCAAACGCGAGATTATTAGCATCCCGCGGGTTCCCGTATTTCATCGCTTGTTGCTCAAAGAGGTGAAAACTTCTAGCCAACATTTAAAACTAGACCATTCGGCATTAAGGATTTTAATATCTTTACTGTCTATAATTTAAGTGGCCTAAAGGTCCAGAGCAGATTCGAAGTGTGGTGGCACAGACTGGAGAGTATTGGCCTGAAATCGAGCAGAACCAAAACGGAATACTTGTTCTACGATTTCGGCAGTCTTTTTAATCCTGTACCCTTAGCTCTCACCCAAACATCCATACCTATCTGTTCCGACTATCGGTACCTCAAATTGCTTATCCAAGGGAATGGTCACCTAGACCGTGACGTAACACATCGGATCAACGCGGGATGAACAAAATAGCGATTGGTCACTGAGATAACCTGTGACCCACAGATGACTTGTCTTCTAAGTTGCAAGTTAAAATCTGAGGTAAGTCCGCTGTAGCTGTGGCTGGCAAACTGTGAAAACAATAGATGAAAAAATTTTGCAAGTAGTGGAGATGAGAACGTTGAGATGAATGTGTGGTATGACGAGAATGGATAAAATGAGAAATTAGCTATTAGAGCAAGTTTAAAAGTGGTGCCAGTGACTGAAAGGGAATTGTTTGGTCATACACAAATGGCCATGTGAAGAGAAAGAATGAAATGCATTTATATACATGTAGATGAATGGTTGCATATTAGAAAATCAAAACTTTCCTGAGCAAATTTCAAAAGAACAACGTACAAATCAACAAAGTTTAAAATTACGATGGTCATTTGATCAAAAGTTCAGCTGACCAAAGTCTAGAATATCAATGTTTAAATTATTTATTACACTATTGACCAAATCGTTCAAAGATCAAAATGGATTACTGGATAAATTATGGGTACCTACGTATCAAAATCCCGAATTTTAAAAGACCGAATTTTAAAATACCGACGGACGAAACACCGAAAATTGAAACACCTCCTTAGTCTCGATCTGTTTTAGTTTGAGAAGTAGCACTTGCCGGCCGCTGCCGCGGCACCGCTCGCTTCGCTCGCTTGGCTCGCGCGCGGTTGGTCACAATTCTAACCTAACCTAACCTATTTCAGACAGTTCGAAATAACGAATAATACCTACAATCTCTCGTAAACATGTGATTGTATTTTGATTGCACTTTGAACTGGGTGAAATAGGTTAGGTTAGAACTGTGACCAACCGCGCGTGAGCCGAGTGAGCGAAGCGAGCGGTGCCGCGACAGCGGCCGGCGAATGCTACGTCCAAGTTGTTTCGTCCATTCGAGATTTCGTCCATCCCTTCCCTTTTAATCTAACCTGTACGTGTTAAGGTGCCCTAAGGTCCTGAGCTCGCTTCACTCGCTGACCCAAAGCCTAAAATCTCTAAGACAATGACAAAAAAGGAGCTTAACATAATGATTGAATACACATATAAACCCAGAATACATTATGTACCGGTTACATAATGATTGAAATTATTTGATATTTTAAAATTACATCTAGCAACTTTTGATCAGTCGTTCATTTGATGTCACATACATTGGGATTCTAAAATTTTTCTAAATAAAACATTTCGTCATTTAAATTTAGTTATTTCGTTTATTGTTCTTTTGAAATTTGCTTGAGAAAGTTTTGATTTTTTAATATGCAACCAGATGAATTGAAAAGGAAAGCCCAAAGATAAGATGGATGGATTGTGCAAGGACAACAGGACAGAATGGAATAAAGAAACGTGTTGCACCGTTCCCAAGTAATATGAGACAAGAGCAGGAAGATGATGACTGTCTATAAATTAAGTACCATTTCATTTTGCCAAAGTGAGCGGTGGTGGCCCAATAACTTGCATCATGATAAAACTGGCATATTATAGAAACAAACGGAGACGTGGTGACATCTAGCAAACCGTAATCGTGGCTCCAGCCGGCCTGCTTGGTAGATTTCGACCTTTTCACCCACCTTTTCAAACATTGAAAGGCTGATTTACGCTTATACCTGCGCTTGTATTTTGTCTTGTCTTGTATTTTGATGATTATAATTTGACGGTCGATTGACGCAGTGATTGAGCGATCGGCTGCTGTGCTGCGTTGCGAGTCGCGGATTCGATTTCCGTATGGAAGAAGTATTTGTATGACCTACAGATATTTGTTCCCGATTGTGTATGTGAATTTACATTTGTAAGCACACCCACGGTAAAGGAGTAATTCCTAGTATGGTAAACTATTTTTTACCAAAGAAAAGAACAAAAGAATTATTACACTATAGGTACTTACGTAGAATAAAGCTAACACAACTCAATGAGTAAATGTTTTCTTAAATATGTATATTTATTTTACGTTTATAAGTTGGCAAGTAACACATTACACGAGTAATGAAGGAAAACACACATAATAATAAAAATGAAATGGAGAAATAAATAGATAGATTTCGTTTTTAAAAACTTGCTTGTTTTATTATAAATAACTAAACACTATTTACAACGAGTCGCGTTCGATACGAACTCTTGGGCATTTTTATCAGACTAGAGCCGGACTCAATGATGATGAGCAAGCAGGACGGGGCCATGAGCGGGAGCGTGGTGAGCAGGTGCGGAGTTAGACACTACCGCGTTGAAGCCGTTGTGGTCGTCAGCGGTGTACTGCACGCGACGCACGGAGCCGTCAGCCTCCACCAGCGAGTACTCGCCGTGCACAGCGTCGCCGTCGCGGGACTCCTGCTGGGACTTGTTGTCGCCGGTGTGTCCGTCAGCCACAGAGTACGAGAAGTCGTATTTGGGGTGAGCCTGTTATGAAACACGTCAAAGGTGAGATTCATCCAGGAGGGAAATCCTCATCAAAAAAATTAAAGCCTGATATACTTACGTATTCCTCAGCGTGAGCAGAGACGAGCACTTTCTGGGCGGGAGCGAGCACCTTGGCAACGGGGGCGGCGTAGTGGACGGGAGCGGGGGCGGCGTAGTGGACGGGAGCGGGAGCGGCGTAGTGGACTTGGGCAGGAGCGGCGGCGTAGTGGACCTGGGCAGGGGCGGCGTAGTGGACCTGGGCAGGGGCAGCGTAGTGGACAGGGGCGGCCAGGTGAGCTACGTGGGCAGCGGGCTGACCCTCATCATGTCGCACGATGCTCTGGGAGGAGACGGCACCAGCCGAGGAGTAGTGCGCCGGCGCCGCGGGCAGCAGACCAGCTGCTGACACCGCCAACACCGCGCTCAGAGCTACGATCTACATACAACACAGAACACAGTTAGCACTGGACCAACAAGGACACAACAGGAATAGGTACTCTCTTTTTTAATAATTTTATTTGACTCACTTTAGAGAACATGTTGTTATGAATTATCTGACACACAACTGATGCACAGCATGTGTTAAGATCGGCTTATATATTATGTTGCGCTCAATATTTTGGGCGCGACAAGGTCGACGGGTCACGATGTGACTTCATAGATCATTTGCTTTCTCAGTACCTACCAAACATGTTATATTAATAAGAAACATTAAACGTTTGGTAATTTGTTGCACAATTTCTTCTAGTCTAGTTGTTCTAGTGATGTATTATGACAGATATTGCTGGTTCATATTGCGACATTTTGGCCTAACTTAAATTAGCAATTTGAATAGTAAAGATCAAAACGTTTTAGCAAATAGAACCTTCACAAAATATTTGGTCACATAGATATGACTAACACCTGGGGCGATAAAATTATAAAAACCTCGGATTAAAGTTACAGTGGACGAAGTAAAACCAGTATCAAAAGAGTTTTATTTATTAATAGCTTCTACCAGTGACTTCATCCGTATGGAAGAAGAAAATAATTCTAAGAGAACTTAGTCCTGAGACAAGAAGTACCCTATGTACTATTCCAGGACATAGTGTAACCGTTTTCTAAATTTCATTCAAGTCCGTTCAGCTGTTTGAACATGAAGGAACAACTAACACACATACAAACTTCACCTTTACAATGTATGGTATATTTATCGAGCTATTTATAGTATACCATATTTAAATAATACAGATCGATCACCGTGACCTCAAGATGCGGTCTTCGAACTTATCATTATGTAATGAATGAAGATGATTCACTCATTCACAAAAACGTGAACACTCATTCATAAGTTTGCGAGTCAAAAACGTGAAGATGGTCTAGTAATGTTGCGACATGCGGCCGGCAACGTTTTTATTATGTGCTTTACGAGATCGTTGAACTTATTAGTGGAAGTGATCAACACTTGTAAATAAAGTTGAATGAAACTTGTTTAGTTTTAAAATAAATCAGTATTATAAAGAGACTAGCTTCTGCCAGCGGCTTCGCCCGCGTGAAATTTGGTTTCTCCATACAAACTTTGAACCACCGTTTCACCGTTTCTTTTTTTTTTGTTGCGGAAAGTCATCCAATGACAACCCCCGCTCTTAGGGGTGGAGTTTCGTATTATCCGTAAAATCTTAATGGATGTCTACACGCTTTATGGAACCTACAGTTTCTGAGATTTTGTTGTTAAGTGTGAGATACATCGAATAATCAGTTAGTGGTATTTCCGTCGTCTTTGTGATTATTAGTGTGTGGGGTAGATTGGGACAGTTCTAGGTCAATACCTATCCCAACTTACCCCAACACACCGACGATATCCTGAAATGGTAGCGCATATGATGTTGTAGTGTTCCACGCGTGCTTTATACATATAGGGAGTCACTCCCTAGTATGGAAAATGATCACACTGCACCTGGACATCCCACTCTACAAGTGCGTAAGGAAGCACCAGGGTAGTTTTAATCACCCTTTCTCAGGGCAGAGGACGTCCATGAGTATTTCCGCCCAGAAAGAAAGGGTATTGTAAAGTCCGTAAATAAAACTTACAATATAAGAAACTCCTAATGTTTTCGTGAATCGATCATTTTGAATACACAAAATCCATCAAATTACGATACTTTATAATCAGTGTTTTACAAAGAAGTTCATAATTTCCCAAAATTGATTGTAAACTAACGGATTTTAAAATAATTAATTGACAAATATACCGAAAAATGAATTCCCTTCAAAATTAATCTCAGCCTTCACAGGCTCTTATTATTCTGAAACTATTCAATTTGCAGAGTTAACAAAAACTATCTAATATTTCATAAGAATACAATGTTTCGAATCCTGACTCAATTCGAAACATTGAAAAATGAAAATACAAGTAGTGAAAAAAATGGTGTTATTCGTTTCATTAGCGATCACCCTAAGATCTATCTTTACTGTTCCACTACAAAAAAGTACCCTGTGTGGTACATAATAAGAGAAGAAGGAAGATTTCAAATTATACGTCGTCGTCTACTCTCAATTTCGGCTCATACATCAAGGCAATGGCTCAACTGGCTGGCAAAAAATTGAGGATCTTAAAAGTGAGACGATACATCACGCCAGAACAGCTGCTCAATCTTTATCAAGCGCAACTTCGATCGTGTATGGAGTACTGTTCTCATCTTTGGGATTAGGAGGTAAGCCAAGATAATCATCTGCAATGCAAGCATCTGCACTCGAAACTCCAAGGGCCTTGGGCATCGGCGCCGGGTTGCTATCCTGTCGGTTTTCTATCGTTTACATTTCGGGGACTGTGCAATGGAATTGCTCAATCTAATTCCGCCAAGTCCGTTTCATCATCGGACCACAAGACGTATGGCGTTGCACCACCGGTACATGGTAGACATCCCATCCATACGCACAAAGCGTTTTGGGAACACATGTATTGTGCGTACTGGAGTGGAATTCATTGCCGGAGTCTGTGTTTCCTCATAGCTACAACTTAGGGGTCGTAAAGTTAATAGTGAATAGATTACTTCTAGGCAAGCGTGCTCTATCGTCGACCACATCATCGCTTACCATGATGTGAGATGGTGGTCAAACGTGAGCCTATCAATATTAAAAAAAAATAACAGCTGTTTTTAATGCCAACGAAAGTATATATGGCGCACATAACTCAAGAACCATTAAAAAAAAAAACTTATTCTAATGTTACAAAGAAGTCCCTGAGAGTATTTTTTGAATTAGGGTTCTGCGCAAAACAAATTAAACCCAAAAAAAAATATATTTATTATACTTATAGGTATGGCTAGTTTAATTTTACTTTTTACAACGTGGCAGACCCAGGCACATCATTCACTTTCGGTTTGCTGACGACATAGAAGTCATGACTGAGACTGGGAGCTCAGTACAATACTCGGTGACCTTAGTAGAGCTTCCGAAAGAGTGGCTCTTAAAATGAACATGACAATACTAAAGTCATGGTAAACAACCATAGAAACCACTCCTACCAAGGTCGGAGAATCTACAGTCGAAGTTATGGGCGATACGTTAACCTGAGGCGATAAGATACGTTTACCTAAGACAGATGTCCAGTTGGGTAGCTCTAACTTCGAGAGAGACGTCAATCGTCGAATCTGACTCGACTGGTCAGCATTCGGAAAGCTGCACAGTATTTTCTTGTCCAATATTCCAAAGTGTCTCAAAACGAAATTACACTGAGCGTATCATCAGTGATGATACAATGCTCTGAAACGTTATCGCCCACAATCAGAAGCCAAAAAAAAGCCAAGTCCTGTGGCCCGGCTGTAGTGGCCTCATCAGAAGGTTTAAAGTCACCCAGAGGGCAAAGGAAAGGGCTATGCTCGAAGACCACCTAGGTTACCGACAAGGCCCAAGCGGCAGTGGGCAAGGCACATTGTTCGCAGAACTCTGTGGTTCATAAGCTGGACCGATGATCTGATAAGGGTCGCAGGATTCGGATAGATATGAGATGTACGTACGGGACTCGTCGTTGACCAGTGTCCAACAGTAGATGTCTTTAGGCTGATTTGATGTCGACGACATCGCAGCAAACACAGGCAGAGATGGCGGAACGACATTAACGCCTACAAGCCTGATTCTCACTGACACAAAAGAAGAAAGAAAGATCTGAACTTTTGCCAGCCAGCAGCGAGACAGATAGACTGACATAAATAAATATTTAAAATAAGCAATCTAATACCCATGTAAATGTTTTTTTTTTTTTTAAGGAATTACTAATATAAGCCGACAAAAATAACATGGCATTCTCCTCGTTCCCGATCTTTTCTATTTTTTTCGACCAGTGTAATCAGTCACACTACAATAATCATGAAATAATAACCCTATAAATATTAATTTGGTCTGCAATTATTTTATCAAATCTTTTCTGCGTAAAATTCTACAGCGCATTTGTACCATTTTGCATTTACAGAATCGTTGTCAACTTTAGTAGATGGGATTGGTACAATTATTAACCAATTATAGAAGAGTAAAAACAGATTCAGTTTTGTAGGAATTGCTTATTTATTACAAATAAATATCTCCTCAACATCTTTTTAGAACTAGAGACGGACTCAATGATGATGAGCAAGCAGGACGGGGCCATGAGCGGGAGCGTGGTGCGCAGGCGCGGAGTTGGACACTACCGCGTTGAAGCCGTTGTGGTCGTCAGCAGTGTACTGCACGTGACGTACGGAGCCGTCAGCCTCCACCAGCGAGTACTCGCCGTGCACAGCGTCGCCGTCGCGGGACTCCTGCTGGGACTTGTTGTCGCCGGTGTGTCCGTCAGCCACGGAGTATGAGAAGTCGTATTTGGGGTGAGCCTGTTATCAAACATGTCAAAGGTGAGATTTATTCTGGAGAGAATCCTCGTCACAAAAATTAAACATCTACTCGTATTATACTTACGTATTCCTCAGCGTGAGCAGAGACGAGCACTTTCTGGGCGGGAGCGAGCACCTTGGCAACGGGGGCGGCATAGTGGACGGGAGCGGGAGCGGCGTAGTGGACTGGGGCAGGAGCGGCGGCGTAGTGGACTTGAGCAGGTGCGGCGGCGTAGTGGACTTGAGCAGGTGCGGCGGCATAGTGGACTTGGGCAGGGGCAGCATAGTGGACGGGGGCAGCTAGGTGAGCTACGTGGGCAGCGGGCTGACCCTCATCATGTCGCACGATGCTCTGAGAGGAGACGGCACCAGCTGAAGAGTAGTGCGCCGGCGCCGCGGGTAGCAGACCAGCTGCTGACACCGCTAACACCGCGCTCAGAGCTACGATCTATGTAGAACATAAGAAAGTTAGCACAGAATATTTTGCGAAGAATATACAAGCAAATATATTTTTTTTATTTTTAGTACTCACTTTGGAGAACATGTTGTTATGATTATTGGAGATACTAATGATGTATTGCACACTTGGTAATCGGTTTTTATACCTTGCGTTTGCATTTTGGGTGAGACAAGGTCGACGGGTCACGGAGCTACTTCAAAATTTAATTCTAACTCTTTCTAAATCTAACAGTATTATTTAAATTAACTATGAGTTAGAACAATAATAATTTATTTGAATTTAGAACTGAAAAATATAAATCTTGTAGAAGGATGTGTGTAATGTTAGCTCCAAAATATTCTGCCATTTTATCACATTCACATACTTAGATAGATTTGATTAACTAAGCACGTTCTGCAATTAAAACAAACTAATGGAAAACCCGAATTGAGTCTAAGAAGAGACGAAAACTGGATTTTTTTTTACTGGAAAGTACATAAGTGTCTTTGGATATTCTGCAAAAACTCTTAATCAAGAGCAAATACAAAAATGACGTTGCTAATAACTTTTTTAATGTTACTTTCACCCACTTGTAAAATATTATTAACAATATTATAGTTTGGCTGTTGTCGTTCATACATAGTTCATACACATAAACTATCTTTTAGATAATTTATCTTGTATCTACATATAACCTAGTATATATTATAAACTACTATTTTATTAATTTGCAATACACCGCAGACTACCTTCTTTTTTATTTCAAGTTCTTTCAGTCCATTCTACGGTTGTCTGGTAGATAGCCCCGTCAGCAATAAATTAGTGTAAAAAGTTTTATCACTATTTTGGTGTGCAATAAAGTTTATTCTATTCTATTCTATAGTCTAACGTCCCTAACCTATCACTACACACGTCATCTTCCGTGAGTACGTTTATGCACGGTTTAATGTCATGGATCACATCGTGACCTCAAGATGCGGTCTACGAACCGTACATTATGCAATGAAGATGATTCATTCATTCACAATCTTTGGAGATATTCACTCAGTTCTACTAAGACGTTGAAAGAAAATACAATCTTAAACCTAAGTACAAATATTCCCACACAGAAGGATAAAGGAAAGTGAACAAAGTTCGTTGCATAAGATCGTCATAACATTAATGTTATTCTATAACACTATAGTGACTGTGAGAACTTAATTTCTAAGATTCTCATTTTGTTTTCAAAACAGGCTACCAAGGATGTGAGGTTAACTAAGTAAGCAAGTATGTTACCTACCCAGAATTATATGTTTTAAGTCAGCTATTTTGTTTACAAGCTTACCCGCCAGTTTACACCTTTAAAGGCTGCGGAATTGTTCAAAAGAGTTACCACGGCCCTGAACCGTAAAGGGTAACCGAAGGAACATAGGTGGTCAGTAAAAGTCTTCCAACCCCTTTCGCTTCATCCAGAGCAAGAGATTCTTTAAATAAGATTTCCCTAAACCGTTTCCTACTAGTAACTGTTTGTGAGTAATATCCGAATAAAGTCTTTAAAATCTAATATCAACAGCAAGGTTTTATGACCTACTTAAAAGGTCAGGGCCGACACACATTGAGCAGTTCGCGTCTCTAATCATGGTACTTACTCATTTATTTATGGTACAACGCATTCACGAATATGGACTGACATTGTATGCGATTTGAATGGAGCAAAGAATAGGCGGTAGCGTGTTTTCTTTTTTTTTTTTCATACTGTATTGTGGTACAGCAAGGCAAACTGAGTAGAGTCTTTTCAAATAGTTGATAAACTGAGTAGGTACTGATTTGATACAATAATAAGTATCGTATCGTTCACTTTGTAATGAAGAAAAAACTAAATACAAAATCCTGAATTCGTCGAAGGGTCACCAGTGTAGTGCATGTTTTGGTGTGTAGAGAGATGATTAAAAGAAGTGTCACTTCGATGAAATAAATGTCTTTAATTCTGATTCGATGACGACATTAAAGCGATAGCTGGTCAAAATTGGAGTAAAGTAGCTGAAGACAGAGAAAAATGGGCGTCACTGGAGGAGGCCTACACCCAACTTGGGGTTCCAGTAGATTAAATAAAATAATATATATATATAATAAAACTTTATAAAAAATATATAGAAATTTAGGTTCACATACAATTAAGTAAAGGAAAGGGAAATTATACCAACATAGATTAAACTACATGAACTAACACTAAAATAAATTGTAAGAAGTGTAAACTTTAAATACTGGAAATAAAAGGCTTTTTTTATTTTTATTTTTTTTTATTTTTATTTTATTTTATTTTTAATTCTGATTCCTCAATACTTTGTTATAACTAACTACGTACTATGTATGTGTTGAGGCAGGACGGTGTAACGTAGACGACTGGCGAGTCGTCCGCTCGCGTCCCCATATATCGTCAAAAATGCAACTCAGCAAATCGCGGTTACCAAGCCGCTACAGATATCTCGATATATATCTTTATATTTGTACTAGCTTCTACCAGCGGCTCCATTCGCTTTAAAGTAATGGGTTTCTCCATATAAGCTTTGGACCCCGTTTCATCCCCGTAGGGGATGAATTTTGTAAAATCTTCATTAGTGCTCGTATAGAGAGCATACGATGGAGAGGTGTGCCGCTTGAGCGAAGACAGCCGCACGCCTGAGGGAATGGCCGTCCTCGAACCGCTGCAACTCCGACCTCAACCTCCATTCGGTCGTCCGACAATTGGTCCGGACCGAGCTCAAGTCGTCAACAGCACGTAGTATTCGACATGATTCTGAAAGAGGTGTCAGCAATCCCTACGGTTTGCTGACACCTCTTTCAAAGTAAGCAAAGACGATACTGGCTAGGGCCACGGGGTTATTCTAAATAGGAAATTCGTGGTGCTAGAAAGCAAAAGGCAACTAAAGGACACAGGTGTGGGTTTAGTCAATAAAAGACAACTCTCGCTTCACTCTAGGGTAAAAAAAAAACATTGATGATTTGCGATCGCAAAAAAGAAACTAAGAGACAAAAGTTTACATCTAAGAAAACGGAAAAGAAATGTAAATATCAATCGCCAATGTTGTTTAATAACTAAAATGCATTGGAAACAATAGATGTTTATACATTTACAATACAATACTCACGCAATTAAATGATGCAAGCGAGAGAATAATGCATCTGAGCGTTAGGATGCTGACGATAACAATATTTTTCATGAAAAAGCAAAGTAACCTCGTGTTTTCAGAACATGCTGCATAAAAGACTTACACGAAAAGTAAGTACGACTATTAAATTTTTGATGTAAATGCTCAACTTATAACAGTAGTTTGGAAATTACAACTATTAGTGAGAATATTTCTATAATCAGTTTGTATGAGCTATTGAGCACCATAAACATTTCGATTTGATGTCTAATATTTGTGTGCCAAACAAAATCAATTCAATTAAAAAATTCTCATATCTATCGGAATATCTATGTGGTGGCCAGTACCCCTAGCTAAGTTGATAATCTGCAATCATTAACGCTAGTAGAAAACTTCAAGTGTACGGGAATGACGTCATCTCAACGCTCAGTGACGTGGTCAGAACAAAGATTTGGGGACGTGGCCAACTCGAGGCGTTCGGTGCAAGAGAGATGGTTGTAACTTGGCTAGGAAGGCTGATCTTACAATTGATCACTTCGTAATATGGCCACGATGTGTACACAACAATTTCTAAGATCTGGCCACAACAGGCCACAATATCTACATAACAAATCTATTATCAACAACATTATGTAGCTAAAAAATTTTTGTACATAATCACAATGAGCATTGTCATGATTTGACAATGCCAGAGATTGAATCAGATAATGATACATCCTCAAGCAACGGATGACTTCATGTCGGAAGAATCACGGAAGGAAAGACTTACACTCAGAAATGAGGAAATTTGAATAATACGATGTAAGGAGAAATGGGAATTTAAGCAATCTAATCCACAAATAGGGATGAGTGATATGTGAGTCAAAATATTTAAAAAATCTGTTCGATATAGTTGTTTGCCTTTGAATAAGCAATCTCGTCATCATTATCAGCCTTTTTTAATGTTCCTACTGCTGGGACTCAGGTCTCCTCTCTAGAAGAGGGAATGGGCCGTAATCCACCACGCAGGTCCAGTGCGGGTTGGTGAATGTCACATAGCTTCGAATTTTTGGTTCCGGTTTCCTCAAGATGTTTTCCTTCACCGTTTGGAGAGCAGTGGTAATTAAAGCCAAATAGAATCAAAGATAAGCGATCTATATCTTATATCTAATGTTAACTATTGTAGTGATATTTCATAAGTAAATTATTATAAATTTCAAAGGCAACTATTTTATCACCATTTCTAATATAAGGCACCTAAATTAGTTATTCGTGCCCCAGTAGGTAACGTGCCCGATTTGCAAAACTAAAACACGCATTTAAACCAGATCAGCTCAAATAAGCACCAAATTTTAATTGGGTGTCTTAGTTCTGCAAGTGGGGCACATTACTGACTGGGGCATGTATGCCTGGTTTATCATAATTTATGAAGAGAGATAATTTACACTTCATAAACCTAAACTCTTTGTCAACTTGTGTGTCAGAGAAATAAGAAATAGATTTAGTTTTTTTGAGTCTTTATTTTAGAAATGCTCGTCATTGTAGGATTCTGCAACCTAAAGTTTATAGTAAAGAGTGACATAATGACTTCCGTTTGAGAAAGCATAAACAATGGAAGTAAGTTGAATAATAGTCCAGGCACTGATATCATTGAATGTGAATGAAAACATTCTTCTAAATATAGACAATCGAGTCAGTCAACACGCCGGACTCTCAGACGACTCGTGTACTGAAAAGAGATAATACGGTTTTAGTTAGTGAATAATTTAGGCAAAAAGAAATGTGTAAATTGCCATGAGATACTTTTTTGTCTATATATTAATTAAATACTAAAGGACATTTTTGTGCACGTGTATGTGTTTTTGTTTTGTGAACGGATAAAAATTATCTTCTTTACGCTTCAAAAGACAAGATGTTTTTCAAAGTGAGTATTAGATATGTATATATTTAGAAAATATACCTAACTTTTATTTATCTATTTTTTGAACTCTATGTACTCTTAATAACTAATTAAAATTTTAAATAAAACCATATCTTAAATATGATGTCGAAAAACTTTTCCGCTTCGCTGTTTACTTGCATGAGATACTGATATGGTAAAGTAGCCAAATACTGGCGGCATCGCCATGATATATTATGGTAATGCTTATTCTCTTATAAAAGTATAGAGTAGTCTTTTACTTTAATATTTATACATTTTCAGGTAATAACAATAACATTAATAACGATATGCGCAGCTGATGACCAGCTGTTATTCTCAGAGCCTCTTAGTGAACCAGAAGTAGCACCACCTGCACTGTCATATAAGAGAAACGTTATTTTTCCGATGATCTATAAATACGCTAAGATTAATGGATATAGTACTCCTTCATCAAAATCACGATCTGTCAGATCTGCTGAATCAAATGGTATGTTGTGGAAATTACAATACGCACCATTACGTCATGGAACCAGGGATTATGAGAATCCTACACCAACACTCGGCAGTGTTCCCGGGGAATCATCAGAAATATTCCTGGATAAAATAAGTAGACATTTTAGCAAGTCGCACTTGGAACCCCGTACGGAGGGTACGGACAAGAAATGCCATGCCTCAAGACATAGCATAGAAGTTATGCAATCAACTTCAGCCAGTCGAAGTCCGGGCCACAATGCAGTGTACAGAATAATCTCGGAACCAAGTCATGAAGAAAAACCGGTATAACTAATTTATTAAACATTTAGCTTTTAGGTACAGTATAAATAACACCTTGTGGTACTTACTAAATCATATTCCAGAAATCATCATCATCCACATTTCAGCCGAAAGACGTCCCCTGTTGGGCATAGGCCTCCTCCAAGTTTTACCATAACGAGCGATCGAGTGCGTCTTGCATCCATTGCATTCCCGTGACCCCCACCAAGTCATCAGTCCAACTTCAAATGAGTTATTCAATATCGAATAAAATAATCGCATATATTCATTAACATGTAGTTTTTTATACTATCCCACAGCTTGGTAAAAGCCAGCTCTAGCCTAAGGAAGACATCTATTATTATCTAGAAGATAAGGGGCTATGCATCACCCGTAGTGTAGGGGATGTATTCACTGCGACCTAAATGGTCTATTGTGACTAACCACCACCTTGTTAGAGTAACTCTTTTAGCCCGGGGGCTTCCAGAAATTTAGAATACTCCTAGCTTTTAGAGTTTTAATCTCCTCCGGGCGAATAATGTGTCGGCCCAGATGGACACTGCGTTTGTGGATAAGGGGCCCGCATTCACACAAAAGGTGCTTAGGCATCTCCCTCTCCAGATTACAGTACCGGCAAACATCAGTGTCACTCAGTTTCATGTGAAATTGGTGCCTGTTTAGTTTGCAGTGGCCGGTTAAGGCGCGGGCTATCGCACAGATGTTCGTCCTACTAAGCTCAAGAAGCTCGGCAGTTCGTTTTTGTGAGTAGCCTTCTATAAGAGATTTGGCCTGTAGCAGACCTGGTTGTACCAACCAGTGCTTTTTTGAATCGCCAGATAGGTTGCCCTTAACGGTCTGCATGGCCTGGTTCTTTGAGATACCACAGAAGGGTTCTGGTCCTATCTGATGACCTTGAGCCCCAGTCCTTGCAAGTTCATCGGCTTTTTCGTTGTCATTGATTCCAGAATGACCTGGTACCCATCTCAGAATAACTTTATTCCTTTGCCCCAGGTCATTCAGTTTGTTAACGCAGTCTTTTACCAGTTTCGAATTTAAAGTATTCGAGTTCAGGGCGTTAAGAGCTGCCTGGCTATCTGAGTAAATCAGAATTAATGGATTTATGTAGTTTCGTTGACGGTTAGCCTCCGCACATTCTATAATGGCGTATACCTCCGCTTTGAATATGGTGGCATGTTTGCCCAGATTCAAGCTTTTGCTGAATTTTGGGCTAATGCCAAATATTCCACATCCTACATTCTCACCCATTTTGGACCCGACTGTAAACCAGATCAGGCTTCCAACCTTGCAAGTGATGAGGTTGTTTGACCAATCCTCTCTGCTCAGCAGTTCCACTGTGTAATTCCTTGTGAAAATACACTGTGGAAGCATGACGTCTGTTGTCATAGCTAGTTGATCGTCTTCAAGTGCTGATTCGTGTAGTGATCACAGTGCTTGAGAGCGCCAGTTTGCTTTGCCAGTGCTGTTTGTTCTGTACATGCTCGCTTTCGCTTCCTTTGCAATAAATAGATGAAGTGGCGGTAGGATAAGCAGGGCATTTAGAGCAGCTCCTGGGGTTGTGGACATGGCCCCTGTTGATATGAGGCATGCAAGTCTCTGCAAACCATTAATTTTGTTAATGACTGTCACTTGAGTTGTTTTCTCCACCATACTACGCGGGCATACGTTATTATAGGCTTGACTATGGCGGTGTACAACCAAAGGGCGATTTTAGGGTTTAGGCCCCATTTCGTCCCTGCTAAGCGACAACATATTCCTAAAGCTATTTTAGCCTTTTGGATCACATTGTTAATGTGAGTGTTCCAGGTCAGTCCCTGGTCGATAGTTACGCCCAGGTATTTGACTTCTCTGGAGAATAGTATGAGAGTCCCCTTTATAGTGGGCGTTACAAGTTTGTCCAACTTTCGCTTCCTAGTAAAGGGGGCTATTGTTGTTTTACTCGGGTTAACCGATAAATTGTTTTCTGTGCACCATGTGTTAATAATGTTCTTTGTAGTATAGATAGATGATATCGTGCTGTGACATCTAAGTTGTACCGCTATATCTTTCTTAGTTTGCCGCAACCCCGTTGTGCGATTTCAGGGACCTAATTATGAAAAATCAATCAGAATAAACTTTTATTTGGAATTATGAACTTTATCGATGGATGTGCCGCTGATTAATCTTACATCTGACAATAGACACATCCCACTGAATTAAATATTTAAATAAATACGAAATTATTGACATGCATATTTTCAGGTGAGCAACTATGAAAAACCAATCGGGATAAACTTAGATTTGGAATCATTGCCTTCGACGACGGAATTACCACTGGTTGATCTTTCATCTGACAACAGACACCTCCCACTGACTTTCACCAAAGAACGTTACGTTTTAAACCCCAATTCGTAAGTATTTTTAAAAACCATCATCATCGCTCTGTGTACTTAATTTACCATTAGTTATTTGTGACCAGTGGTTGCTTTCATAACTTAACATAGCTTTATTTAATTGTAAAATTTCACACTTTTTTGATACATTTTCTTTCACAATAAGACAACGACCTAGACTTGACTGATGATGTATCTGGTTCGTAGAGTTCGTTGCAGCAGTGTTCTTGTCTCAAAAATTATTTAAGTGAACATTGCTCTACCAATTGTATATATGTACTCATAGTGTAGTCCAAAATTTTAAGCAAACATGACACATATCTAACACGAAGATATAAGAGTCGAATTGGCGACAAACTGGCCTGTAAGCCACACGCCTGCAATCGATAACTTTTTCAACTTTTAGTATGATTAACTAATATTACAAAAATATTGCAGTCTAGAAACTGACCTACCTGTGCGAGACAAATCAAAACGCTACTCTTCGCACCCCAAGTACCACAGACTACACCTGAACATCGCGAGGGTATACAGTCCTGGGCAGGTGCCTCCGAAGCCACAAGCCTACGCTCGCGCATACCCTGAACACTTCGGCAGGCCACCAAAACCACCGGTTTACAGGCCACAAAGATATCAAGATCAGGGTGAGAATACTATATTATTTCCGATCAAGCATCACAAGAAAGGTAATTATCGCGTGCATCCATCTTTCATTCGTTTTTAAAATAAGTATCTCAATAGAATTTATTTATATTAAATAATAAATTTAAGTAAAGTTTGTAAATTTTGGCCCACTCTTATGACATTTTATAATTAGGCTGACAAGACAAAGAATTCATAAATTTTGGGCTAAAATTATGATGCTCTAGTTTAGTACAAAACTGGCGTCATTTAACGCATTTTATTGATAGGTTTTACAAGTAGATGTTATCTATCTCTTTGTTTCTCTTATTAGATAAGAAGTAGATTACAAGGTATTGTGAAAAGTCTAGGTAGATATTAATGTGTCCATGTATTATACAAAAGCAAAAGGTACACCGCACATTAATTCTTGTTTTGACGTAATGGCTTAACACAAAATTTAAAAAAACTTCTTAACCTTTGTAGCTGTTTCGTTAGGTAGTTTATATATTTAAGACATTCGCTAATTAAGGAATTTTAAAAACTACACCTATAGAGGGATAAATGGTGATCAAAGTTGGTGTGGAAACTCATCAATTTGAAAGTTGGATGTATGAATGGTTTCTGGTTAAAAAGAAACAAATATTTGTGTTATTTTACGTTTATCGAAATTCTAATTTTGTTTTTTTTAGTAACTAAAGAGTTTTAAATACTGAATGAAAGTTTATTTGGATTATGTTTGTATACATTGAGAAGTCAATATTCAATCTCCTTTTTCTCGTACTAATTTAATAGGATTCAAAGATATATTTTTATTTTTTTATTAAATAAAAAGCATTTAATTTAACCTGTTGCCATTTAGCACGAAGACTATGCTTGTACGTACAGACCCTGATTTTTCCAGTCATCGATTATGGCGACGTAGGTATGCTACTATGCCGAGTATCGGCTGGGCAGCGTTCAGGAGGCTGCGCGGTATCTTTTTCGTCCAATATACCACAGTGTCTCAAGACGAAAGTCTTTGACCAGTGCGTGTGTGCCAGTGATGACATATGGTGCCGAAACGTGGTCGCTCACAGTGGGCCTCATCAGAAGGCTTAAAGTCACCCAAAGGGCAATGGAAAGGGCTATGCTCGGAGTTTCCTTGCGTGACCGAATCAGAAATGAAGATATCCGCAGGAGAACCAAGGTTGCCGACATAGCATGAAGAATCGCCAAACTTAAGTGGCAATGGGCAGAGCACATTGCTCGCAGAACGGACGGTCGTTGGGGCTGAAAGGTTCTGAAATGGAGACTGCGTACCGGAAGACGCAGCGTCGGAAGGCCTACTACAAGGTGGACCGATGATCTGATGAAGGTTGCGGGAATCCGATGGATGCGAAACGCTCAGGATCGTGCATTGTGGCGACACTTAGGTAGCCCTATGTCGAACAGTGGATGTCTATCGGCTGAAATTATATGCTACTATGACCTGAATACAGATCTCCTCAATAAACTTGACCGTCTTCTAAATTACTGCATTCGGTTTGTTTTTAATCTGCGGAAATATGATCATGTTTCAGCGCATCGGTCGCTTCTAAAGTGGTTGCCCATACGTCAGCGCAGAGAGCGAAGGGTGCTCACCACCTTATTTTCATTTCTTGATTCTCCTAATTCCCGCAGTTATTTAGCCCCTCACTTTCAATACATTTGCGCCAACTACAATAGAAATCTGCGCTCATCTCATAACCGCCTTCTCTATTGTCCCACTCATCGTACTGTCATTCTTCACTATTCCTTCTTTATTCAAGCTATTTCTTTGTGGAATGCGCTTCCCCAGGATATCAGGATGATAACAAACCGATTAACATTCAAAACCAAAGTTCGTGAGTTAATTCGTAAAAAATTGGCAGTAGTATCATCACACCGTTAATGTTTTCCTATTGTCGATTTGGACAATTTGTTTAACTATTTTCTTGTATGTATGCAGTGTATTAATTTGAGTATATATTGTATAATATTTATTCTATAAAGTTTATTCGTATATCTATTCTATGGTCTATTAGTATATCTATTCTTACAATCGCCTTTTTCTCACTCTTTTATTGCACCTACCACTACTTCACCCAACGGTTGACTGGAAGAAAATGCCTAAGGCATTAAGTTCGTCTTTGTTTTGTGCATGAAGTATGAAATAAATAAATAATTTGGGGTAGATATACCGGAGATAGCATGCACAATGTAATAAAGAATTAATTTTGTTTGTGTTTATTAAAATCGATTTAAGTAATTTTCGAAGTTTTCTTATACGATGCGGGGCTTAGGTGAATAATGTTCACGGGTTATTGTTTAAGTGTCAAAATTTGAATGGAAATATCATAATACGTGGTTTGATCAACTGGAAACTCGGTTAAATTCTTTTGACAGAACGTAAAAAGTTGCGAGTTTTTTTAAGTTTTTCAAAAATCGATCCCTAAAAGGAGAAGCAAGGAGTGTTTAAATTTTTATGGGAAGATGTAACTACATGGCTGGATAAACTCGAAAATTATATTAATAATATAAAAGTCAAAATTTTTAATAAAAAAAAACTTTGTAAGGGGTATAAAATGCCCACGTATGACTACAACGCATAAGATACTGCCTTAAGGGGCCGGCGACGGGTGAATTTCCATACAAACGTAATACCACGCTCATTTGCATTTGGAGCATATTTCCAACAAATTATGATGATATTCGGTTATAGACAATATTTATCTAGGTTCCTACGTCTTTCTTTTAAAAAAAAAAACAAAAAGAAATTTAAGCGAATTGTATTTCGCACTTTTTTACAGCGTAAATGGCAAAACATGCCATTTGGCTTTTCCTGTATTAAAAATAACAATATTTCTAATATTCTCGACGTAGGAACCTAGATAAATATTGTCTATAACCGAATATGATATTCGGTTATAGACAATATTTATCTTTGTTGGAAATATGCTCCAAATGCAAATGAGCGTGGTATTACGTTTGTATGGAAATTCACCCGTCGCCGGCCCCTTAACTAGGTATTGCAGTTATAAGAATACTTTGTTACTATACCTATGTACTGTTTTTTTTTTTTGAGTTTTCGCTAAAAGATTTGACAGGTTTTGAGAACAACTTATAGACAACCATCCTTAGGTACATTTTATTATTATGACGCCAATCAATGTAGTTTTCTGTCATTATTTTTTTTAGAATGTGAGGGTTAAAGAAACGGTTTTTTACGGTTTTTGATTATTTAATTTTGCAACTTTGTGTCAATGACAAGTCAATATTAATAAAACAAAGTGGATAAATTGATGGAACACCACAAGTGTTATCGATTTTTGGATAAGTGTTTGGGTTTAGATCGATTTGTCATCGATTTGTTTCATAAATTAAATATTTTTAATAGAAAACAAAACACAAACTTTTGAATATATCGACACCTTTTGGTTCAATTGGCGTATTTTGCCGAAAATGAGTTATATATATCATCCTTCTCAGATTTTTTTCTCTATCGATCTGTGTATTCAAAATATCAAAAATAGTGAAAAAAATGTTTATACGACCTAAAACTATTCGGACAAAAAGTCACTCGGAGCATAAAATATTGGTGTAAAAGACAAATTGATATATTTTTTAATATTGTTTTGGTTTTTACGCTATAACAAGTTAAAAGTTTTTCTTAAACATAATGTGAATTCAACGTCGTAAATCCACATGTTCAAAAGTGTTTGAGCATATAAACCATAAAATTATCTTTAAGTACTTTTTTTTTTTTTTTTTTTTTTTATCAGTTATAAACTAGTACTTGACTGCGATCCCGCCTGATGGTAAGCAGTGATGCAATCGTTGATGGTGAGGCGCACTAGTTTATTAAGAGCCTATTCACTCTAGCCTTGAAGACACCCAAATTATAATCAGACGGAAAGACCGCAGCAGGCAAACTGTTCCAGTCCTTCGAAGTTCGCGGTATAAATGACGAGGCGAAACGCTTAGTCCGGACCGTAGATGTTTCAACAACGTAAGGGTGGATACTCGCCGTGCGTCGGTTTGTCCGATGGTAGACGACCAGCAATTAGACACATAGCTCAAATAAGTGACGTCGTCTAAGCTAAAAGCGTAATTGTAAATGTTAACTTTTTAGGGTTAGCCAAATGGCAAAAAACGGAACCCTTATAGATTCGTCATGTCTGTCTGTCTGTCCGTCCGTATGTCACAGCCACTTTTTTCCAAAACTATAAGACCTATACTGTTGAAACTTAGTAAGTAGATGTATTCTGTGAACCGCTTTAAGATTTTCACACAAAAATAGAAAAAAAGCAATAAATTTTGGGGGTCCCCATACTTGAAACTGAAACTCAAAAATTTTTTTTTCATCAAACCCATACGTGTGGGGTATCTATGGATAGGTCTTCAAAAATGGTATTGAGGTTTCTAATATCATTTTTTTCGAAATTGAATACTTTACGCGAGAGACACTTCCAAAGTGGTAAAAGGTAACTGTAACTTCTAAAATAAGAGAATGATAAAACTAAAAAAAAATATATGATGTACATTACCATGTAAACTACCAACAAAAATTGGTTTGAACGAAATCTGGTAAGTAGTTTTTTTTTAATACGTCATAATTCTAAAAAAATACACTTATTAAAACATTGATCAGTTACAACGAACTACAAGAACTTTTATATTATGTTACTTGCTGCTACGGAACCCTCCATGGGCGAGTCCGACTCGCACTTGGCCGGTTTTTTTTCTTGTAAGGGTCAATAGAAGATAAAAATAGATAATGTGTAGTGAATTGCGGTTTTATAATGAAAGTATTGATGTAGGAAATTATCAGCCGTTTATATCACACAGAATATTTTAGTGACTGAGGTGTTCTTGCTAATACCGCCAAGCCAACAATGGACGATACATATAACTAGGGTTGCGAAATTTAGTAATTACTAACAAGTGATGTTACAACATCCCCCCTGTTAAGTTCAAATTAACCCTTAACAAACAATATAAATACGAGCAATATAATCAATTTGTTATACAAAGTATAAGATAAGGATGTTAGTTAAATATTGTTACAAAGTATTTTAACTTAATTTAGTCTTAATCTAGAATACAATTATAATATTCAGTCAATTTCATCAATTAGCCTTCTAGTTGCCTTTACAATTCTACCGGAACGGATTACATTTTAACCTATGGATTGAGATGAGGATTCTTGTGGTCCAGACTTCTGGGTGTCACCTTCCTCTCTCCCTTGTGACGAGTTAGATATTAAATATTTTTAATAGAAAACCCGCTTTTTGAAAATATTATATCAACACCTTTGGAGTCAATTGGCGTATAAACTATTTTGCCGAAATTGAGTTATATATACCATTTTTCTCAGATTTTTTCTCTCTATCGATCTGTATACTCGAAATATCGAAATTCGCGAAAAAAGTGTTTTTACGACCTAAAAATATTCGGAGTATTATATTGGTGTAAAAGTCAAATTGATATATATTTTTTTGGTTTTTACGCTATAACATGTTAAAAAATTTTCTTAAACATAATGTAAATTCAACGTCGTAAATCCACGTGTTTAAAAGTGTTTGGGTATATAAACCATAAAATTATCTCTATGTACTTTACGACCAGCAATTAGACACCCAGCTGAAATAAGTGACGTCACCTAAGCTAAAAGCGTAATGGTAGATGTTAACTCTTTTTCTTATAAGGGTCAATAGAAGATAAAAATAGATAATGATCTCTGTAGATGAAACAAGTATAAAAAAACGTCTATTTTATTGCGACTCCTACAGGCGCCAAAATAAAAATAAGACTATTCTACCCCATAATGAAGTCTTAGTACTTAGAAATAATTCAGATGAGATCATCTAAATTACTTGAATCTGAATTACATCTGAATATCCACCAGCATATAAGTGTGTCCAGGTAGATACACAGCATATAGTGTGTGCAAGTAAACATTATATAATGCTGGTGGACTCTTTTCACGCAACTTTTGAAAGTAAAGTAATAGAAATACCGTCTGGAATCCAAAACTCTGGCCATCATATATTGAGGTTTGGACCACCAGATATTATAAGGTATACGTAGCGATAAACGAAGTTTATAAACTTTAAAAATCTTATTCTTGTTACTAATATCTGGACGTAAACAAAACGACAAGGAAAATCAAGAAACTATTCAACGTTGCATGAAAATAATATACTGAATATGAACCCCACTATTCTACAAGCAAAAATTATGAATATGAAATACTAAACATGGAGATTTAAATGCATCTGTAATAAATGTAATATACCAAAAAAGGCATCATGAAGGTTGTTTAAAACTATTCCATGGATATTCCATGGATGGTGGCTGATGATCTTACACTAATCGATGAAGAAGATGAGGAAGAGTCGACTTATTCATGAAGCAACAAGTAGCAATTGCTAGTTTAATCAAATATTTAATTGGTAATTAGAAGATAGAAATTACTAAACTACTTAAAAATAAATACTCTTTTTTAGAGTTCCTGTTGGCAAGATTTAGGCTTTACAAAAATTATATTAATATATTTTAATAGGAAAAAAACTGATTGAATTACTTATTACCATAATAATTTAATAAGTTGCTACTTTACAGTTTTTCCTAGATTATTATGTCCTGTGTATTTTATGACACACTTTTAGTTTTCGTTAATTATTTCAGTTTGGTTTCAGAGAGCAGTGGGGGTCGAATGGTAACGGCCCCGACTTACGAGTTGTAGGTCGCGGGCTCAAACCCGGCGCATTACTTTGTGTAATTTATTTCATCACCACTGCTCTCAAAACGGTAAAGGAAAACATCCTGAGGAAACCAGCATGTCCTAGAACCAAAAAAATCAAAGACATGTGACATTCACCAACTCGCAATGGGCCCGCGTGGTGGATTACGGCCCATTCCCTCTCCTAGAGAGCAGGTCTGAATCCCAACAGTGGGAAAATTATAAGACCGATTATGCTATGCTATTTCAGTTTACCTACTATTTTAGAGGTGTTTGATACTTATTATACATTAAATATGATTGTAAAAAGTAGTCTACACTAATATTATAAAGAGAGAAAAGTATTTTTGTGTGTATGTTTGTAATAAATTAACTCAAAAACTACTGTGCCGATTTTAAAAATTCTTTCACCATTGGAAAGCTACATTCACCCTGAATAACATAGGCTACATGACGATGAAAATAGAAAGAAAAAAACTGGCCAAGTGCGAGTCGGACTCGCCCATGGAGGGTTCCGTAGCAGCAAGTAACATAATATCGTCTTCGTTCTTGTAGTTCGTTGTAACTTTGATGGATGTTTTAATAATAGTGTATTTTTTTAGATTTATGACGTATTAAAAAAAAACTACTAACTAGATCTCGCTCAAACCAATTTTCGTTGGTAGTTTGCATGATAATGAACATCATATATTTTTTTTAGTTTTATCATTCTCTTATTTTAGAAGTTACAGGGGGGACACACACATTTTACCACTTTGGAAGTGTCTCTCGCGTAAACTATTCAAGTTAGAAAAAAATGATATTAGAAACCTCAATATCATTTTTGAAGACCTATCTATAGATATCCCACACGTATGGGTTTGACGAAAAAAAATTTTTGGGTTTCAGTTCTAAGTATGGGGACCCCCAAAAGTTATTGCTTTTTTTCTATTTTTGTGTGAAAATCTTAATGCGGTTTACAGAATACATCTACTTACTAAGTTTCAACAGTATAGCTCTTATAGTTTCGGAAAAAAGTGGCTGTGACATACGGACGGACAGACAGACAGACAGACAGACATGACGAATCTATAAGGGTTCCGTTTTTTGCCATTTGGCTACTGAACCCTAAAACTGCGTGAAGTATTTTCTAGTAGCAATTGTTATGAATGATTGATCCTATTATGAATTTACCAATTATGACAGATTTTCGTGGACAATTTTGGGATTTCGTTTTCTTTACTTTTGACTACAAAAATATGATCAGTAACGGGTACGGATAGGGCCTCATTTTTAGGGTTCCGTAGTCAACTAGGGACCCTTATAGTTTCGCCATGTCTGTCTGTCCATCCTCGCTTAATCTCTGTGACCGTTAGCAGTAGAAAGCTGAAATTTGGTACCAATATGTATATCAATTACGCCGACAAAGTGGTAAAATAAAAATTTGAAAAAAATGTTTTATTAGGGTAGCCCCCCCTATATGTAAAGTGGGAAGTGATTTTTTTTTTTAATTTCAACCCTAACGTGTGATATATTGTTTGATAGGTATTTAAAAAGGAATAGGGGTTTACTAAAATCATTTTTTGATAATGTCAATAATTTCGGAAATAATCGCTCCAAAAGTAAAAAACAATGCGTCCCTCCCCCTAACTTTTGAACCATAAGTTTAGAAAATATGAAAAAAATCGGAAAAGTAGAACTTTATAAGGACTTTCTAGGAAAATCATTTTGAACTTGATGGAAAGAACAGTTTTTGTACAAAAAAGACAAAAAGGTTGTGCAAATATAATTTCTGGACTAAGTTTGTAGTATAATCGTATATGCAAGCATTTTTTTTAACTTCGTTTACATTTTTTATTATCCTGAACGTATTTTCTTTCAAACAAAAAAAGAATTATTAAAATCGGTTCTCGCAATCCAAAATTACCACCGAAAACTTCTTCTGGTACCTATGTATTAGTTAGTAACCCAATTCCCCGAGAGATGGCGCTGTACTTCGAGCTATTTCGCGTTCGCGCTGTTAGGATTTTTCCTGAGTTGATGGGGTCGGATATATCAAATATTTCGGTTGGCCTCTCCTTGGCATTGGCGGTATTATCTTATAACTACATATCAGGAACATGCTAAGGCAATTTAGAACAAAACTAAAATTCATTTTTTTAACGCCATCTATCAAAATGTTAAGGTAAAAACCAGTTCATAAATGGTTCGATAGATGGCGTTGCGTAATGACGTCATCTTTTTAAAAGTCGATGTTAATATTTTCCGTGCTTTCATGACCTACAGTGGTAAAAAATCGTTGCTTCTTAAATATATTCGTAATTTTACGAGTGCACAATCGCTGAAATTTCTAATACTTGCATACTGATTTAGTTATCACCGTCCTTTGTGGGCCAGTTTTTAGGGTTCCGTATTTATTAAAGTTCCGTACTTAGTATGTCAACGTAACAAATAGCCTTTTTTTAAAATCATAAGTGGGACCTCTTATTGTTACGGACGGGAAACTACGGAACCCTACACTGAGCATGGCCCGACACGCTCTTGGCCGGTTTTTTGTATTGTTGCATCGCAAGAACTTGCGAATTGATTCGCATTGCACATTGTGTCACCAGTACCTCTAGCCAAGTTGTTAATCCGCAATCGTTAACGCTAGCAGAAAGCTTCAAATGTACGGTTATGTCGTCATCTCAACGCTTAGTCATGTGGTCAGAACAAAAGAATTGGCAGCGTGGCCAACTCGAAGTGTTCGGCGCAAGCGAAACGGTTGTAATTTGGCTGGGGGGGCTGCCCTCTGAGAGCTTAGCCAAGTTGATGATCTACAATCGTTAACGCTAGTCGAAAACTTCAAATATATGGGAAAAGACATAATCTTAACATTAAGTCGAATGTAGAAAAGAGATTCTAAACGAAAAGGTCGCGGTCGTAACTTGGCTAGGCCTGCAGAGCCGATGTTTTGCGGCACGGGATCGCATTGCAACCATGTGCATTGCAGTCTTCTGCGTTGCGGCGCCGTAACTCTTCGCATCGCAGTTTTTTATAGCCTTAGCTAAGACGTGTAATTATTGATATATTTTTGTTGTACCATAATATTTATGGTTGCTTTACTGTGTTTTACCTTCATGACAACAGTGTTACAACTGGATTGAGTGGTACTAGAGTTAATATGTGACAGCAAACTAATTCTATCTCAGTAATGAGTAACTGCAGATACCTAATTTTGTTTATCAACAAGCAGTAAACAATTACAACAATTACTAAACAACTAGACATGTAAATATTATTGAGAACAGTTGTCTTGTCGGCGTTCTTCGCGGTATATATGATTTTAAACAGTCCAAATGACATAACGTGACAAAAAAAATCAAGTGCGAGTTGTACTGGTGCACTGAGGTTACCGTATAAACTTACTATCTATGAAAATATTGCAATTACCGAATGGAGTTTTGAATATTTTTCCGAATCGCAAAAAAGTTCTTTTGTGACGTAAGTAACAAAAAAATAATATTTTTAGATTTATATCTGTGCTGTAAGAACTTGCTTTATGCCAACTTTCAGGAATCTGGGTCACTACTCTCTAAGAATTGTGATTCCCTTGAGTGTCGAAACATACGATCAAAGATCGTATCGTATCGCGACATTAATGGCCGTATCTTTATTTTCATTAACTTAGAAGTTTAATTTTTTCACACCTTCAAGGGATCGCAGACTTAATTATATGGTTTTAATTACAACTCGATACCCCTACGTGTTCTCGAAATAAAAGGTATTGACAAACAGACTGACAGACTAACAACAAAGTGATCTTTTATAAGGTTTCCGATTTTTCCTCTTGAGGTATGGAACCCTAAAAATGTATTTGACTGGACTGGAATTCCGCTGTGTCATCAAGAGTTGATCGGAGTTTCTTCTAGTCTTGTTATTGTGGAGAAGTCTTTTAATGGTGTGATTGTTCTTAAAATACCCTAGGCAGACAAAATTGTCCGAGATTGTACTAGCATCAGATATACTCAAGCATGCATAAAAAATTTTAGGAGTCCTGGCCTTTTTTAGTTTAGAAGAAGTACACTTATGCCATTGTGACTGCCTGTCACTTACTACAAATGAATAACAAAATATGTCTATCTATAAACACCACGTCTGGCGACATGCCACTTCAACCATCATAAATTGTCCGTTTAACGAAAGCGCCGACGGAATTCTATAAAAACAAGTAATAGTTACTTGTTTCTAATGGCAATACAAAAAATGTGCCACAACATGTGCGCGCGAGACATACCGCGGAGCGCGAGAGTTGAGGCAGCCACGAGAGAGACACTTAGCTTCAGGGCCGGATAGGGGACACACATCCAGGAGCAGCTAGCTAAGCTAGCTGACTCAGTATATATACAACGTTAAATTTTAATCGTTTTAATCCCGTGGAAGGTCGATCCGGTACATGAAACACTATCAATTTGTAAAGATAAAATTAAAAAATAAAGTACCTTTTTTTCAAAAGTCGTATTAATTTACGCATGTACGAAATTAATTTCTTTAAGAAAACGTCAGCTGAGCGAGTTCAATGACCTGTAGTTAATAGTCGGCGTTGCGTACAAACTACCTAAAGGTCATTGAACTCGCGAGTGAGCTTGACGTTGATCTTCCTTTGAGTGGACTTGACCCTTACCGCCATACTTTACGCAACCATGACTGAAACACTCCCTATTGAAGGTCGAAACGAATAAATATCCGTTATATGCTAGGGCCAGTTTGAGCTATAACAAGATCACGAACCACCAAACGTTAATGATGGCTACTGTTTGGATAATATTTGCGCAGTGAACTCCAATAGGTATTTATAACCATATAAGTGATACTAGTTGTAAGAATATGTAAATATTATGAATCCTTTTTATAAATGATAATTTAGTTTTTAAGAAAAAATTGTTTTATATTTATTTGTTCATTAAGCGTTTTGTGTACATAAATATTTAATTAATAGTTATGCATTTATTTGTTAATTCAGTGTATATAAGTCGAAATGCGCTTAAATTTAATAAATAAAAAAAAATCTGCAATAGATTCTGATAAGGTTACGTTCACATAGTAACACATATCTTGATAAAGCGTACAATGGATATTTCATCAATATTCCTTGGCCCTCTAAATCAAATTTGGTTTTTTATTGATGTCGTAGCTATAGAGTATTTTTATAAGTTGTTGTACTAATTTAATGGGTTTTTGTTAAAAAGTATACCTATAATAACAATTTCTACAAGCGATTTCCAGAAGCGTAATTAGTAACCATGAATACATGCAAGTTCATGTAAAATTATAATTTGGTATTTTCTACGATTAATAAATGCGAAATGATTTTGTCACGTTTGTTTTATTTTACTTTTTGTGATGTTCTTTAGCTTTCTACCTTCAGTAGCAACTCTCCAACGTGTCACTTATTAAAAATAATGAAAGTACGTAATATGTATAGTGAATGTGTCGAATGTCAAAGTTGTGTTGATATCATGATCAGAGGCAAGGCCGTTCAGGTTTAGTTGCACTACACTATAGTAAAGTGAGTTAGTATAAAACTATTGAACGTTTGTCTTAGGTATCAGTCGCTGATTGTACACAGTACACAAATCAACAAAATGATCTCTAAAGTAAGTGCATTGTTCTCTATCAAACATAAAAAAAAAACTTAAATTTTTCGTCGCATAAAACCAATGTTTTTTTCTTTTAGATCGTAGCTCTGTGCGGTTTGGTGGCGGTGTGCCAGGCTGGTCTGCTGACTGCGCCCGTGCAGTACTCCTCGGCTGCGGCTGTCTCCTCCCAGAACATCGTGCGTCACGACCAGCCTGCCCAGCGCGCGTCGATCTCCTACCAAGCCGCCCCCGCTGCCTACGCTTACCGTGCTGCCCCAGCCGCCGTTGCCTACAACGCTCCTGCCCAATACTCCTCGGCTGCTTCTGTCTCCTCCCAGAACATCGTTCGTCACGACCAGCCCGCCCAACGCGTAGCCTTCGCCGCCCCCGTCGCCTACAACGCTGCCCCCGCTGCGTACGCCTACAACGCCGCCCCCGCTGCGTATGCCTACCGCGCCGCTCCTGCCCCTGTTGCGTACCGCGCTGCTCCCGTCGTCGCCCAGGCTGATGAGTTTGACGTAAGTTATTAAATACGAAACAAATATAACAAATTAATCATGTTATTTTTACCGAGCAGGCACTCATTTTTTTATTTTTTGCCACAGGCTCACCCCAAATACGAGTACAACTACTCGGTCGCTGACAGCCACACCGGCGACTACAAGTCCCAGCAGGAGTCCCGCGACGGTGATGTTGTGAAGGGCGCGTACTCGTTCCACGAAGCCGACGGCTCCGTCAGGACCGTGGAGTACTCCGCCGACGACCACAGCGGCTTCAACGCGGTGGTGCACAACACCGCCCCTACTGCCGCCCCAGTACTCGTGAAGACCGCTCCTGCCTACGTTGCTGCACCCGCTCACTACTACCAACACTAAAATGTGCTTGCTAGTCATGTATCGCACTCACCAAAACAATGTTGGTTGTTAATTATTTATTGCAATATACGAATAAGTTGGAAAAATATTTATTGCATAATTTCTTTGAAAAGTCGTTGGAAGTTTCACTCCATTGAGGCAATAGCTTTCTTATTATTTGTACTCATGCCCGTTGTTAAGGGAAGTCAAAACTGAGTATGCTATGCAAACCAGGTAAAGTTTTTCATGAGATCACTGTATAGTTATTATTTTGCTGCCAGTACTCTCCAATTATATATATTGATTCATAGCAATACCTACATTGTACTGACTTCGAAGTTCAACGTCAGTGATATTTACGAGTATTAGGAATTGCATCTAAACCACAACATATCAGTATCAAACAAAAACCATTACCAAATAGACTTCTATAAAGATGGCTTATGGAACTATTGTGTGTACACATACCATAATCCTATAAAAAAACTGACAAACTTCTCAAATCGTGGAATCTCTACTAGTAGGAGAGCTTCACAAGTTTTTGAACCAGTTTTATACACTGTGTCAACTCCCATAAAGTGACCTGGTCAAATATCTTGGTTGCATAGTGCCATAAGTCACTTATGTGTATATTAAAATAATGCTACTACTAGAAATTCTTTAGCATTCTTCTCTTCATAGCGACGGTTGATTCTTACATTTTGTCAGACCAGTATAAACACTACACCTTGACAGCTCTATCATTCATCTCGTTCAAGTACTGTATGTGCAGTCGCGCAGATAAATGCAGATTTGGCATGAAAGACGATGATTGTAGCGACATCTATGTCGCAAAATAGAAACTAAAAAACATGAATCTAAAAATTTTCGTACGTGATTAGAACACATACAACAGTCCAAAATCAACTATCGGCCAGTTGCCCGGACTAGACACAACACTCGTCAGTTCGAGGATCTTCGAGTCAGTCGAGGAATTTACACCCTGTTCCTCTAAACTCACGATCAATTTCATGAACGTCAGCACGTTCATTGTAAACAGTCACAAGCTGAGTGCAAGAGTTAGTTGTACCATATGAGGGTGCTCGACATAATCATTGTTTCTTAACCCATTTTGCCATATTCTTTCTACAGTCACCCTAGACCAGCAACTTGAAGTGTTTCAGATTATTTATTGAAGTTAGGAAACAGTTGTTCTACCTATGTGATGGCGTAAGTAGGGTGGAATGTGTCTTCCACATTACATGTCCCAAGCTTAGTGAAATCGATGCCCGTATAGTCATTCCTGATTCCTCTGCAGGCTAGGCTGAGACAAATGACTATTCTGTTATTATTTCCGCCAAATGCCAACTACAAGTTGTATGGCAATGACATTACCTGTCACATCAGTAATAACATGACTTAAAGTTTGGGGAGAATGCTAACAGAAAAGTATTTATAATTTTTCTAAGTGTGTTTTAATATCGTGCAGATTTCATCCCACATCCAGGTTTGCTACGCATGCAGAAAATTTCAAAATGCAAAAAAAAACGCGTGCCGTGTGCGTATTCCAAACATTACAAAGAATACTTGTATGAAATAGGCATTTGCGACGGTTACGGGTGCGGTGCGTGATCAAAACTGCACGATTTTAATAACACCCTAAGCCTCTTTTTATTTCTGATGGTGGATACAACATAGCAGGGGAAGTTGGTTTTAGGCACCGCATTACGTTGCTACAGGTTATAGCGCTATATCAACTTCTTGGTCGTGGGTGGAATGATGCTGCTGAATATACAAAACCAAGTTAACCTTCCATCCACGTAGATTAAAATGCCGCATGAAAGACCATAATCCAAACCCGCCTGAACTAAATATGTGACTTAAATATCATCATGATATGGGAAAATCAGAAAAAAATATGAAGTGCATCAAGATAAGATGCACTTCTCACTTTGCATTAAAAATTAGGTATGACGAATTTTCGAAGAAGAGTTTTGAAAGAATGAGAGAAAAAGTAAAAATGCACAGAACTACTTCCAAAAAATTCTAGAGTGACCTATTAGACCTTTCATATAATATTAAAATTGATGTCATAATTTCCAAAGATTTTAACTTCCGAGATTTTATGAAATGCGGCCCTGCAAATGAATGATAAATGATAAATGATATTTATTTTGTAAATAGGTTTAAAAAACACTTTTACACGTCAATTTTTTTTTTTCGTCATTTTATTCTAGATGAGGCCGGTGTTTCCTATCTGACTACCCTGAGAAGAAACACCGAAACAAACTCAGGGGTCAAGGTCTCTTTTAAAGTCCATACAGTAAATATGTAATGGTCAAATCACATGAGAACCATGCAGATTTGTCTGAGATGGTCTTTTGAAGAAAGAACCATACAGATTTGAGTGGACCTGTCCAATCAGTGTAAGCATTTGTCAGTATTCGAAAAGCTCAACTTAGGACTACTAAGGAGCTCTACGACTTGACGAACAATACCAAAGAAAGGACATTTGGGTAGGCCGCAGAAAACACTCAAATTGCCAGACATACGTTAAAATTACTGAAAAGAAAAGAAAAAGCAATCAACATAGTCCTCACATTTACAATAATATAAGCAAATTGATAATTTACAAAATATTTAGAAAAGTAAATATTTATGTCAAAGAAAAAAAAAAAAAATACTTTAAGTACTTAAAATGTATACATGACTGTCATTTTGTAAAATAAAAATAATTTCCAATGTCAAATTGTAAAAAAACAAATAAAATAAAAAGAAAAAGCACATTTGAAAATAAAAATTATTAAAAAATACAAAAGAAGAAAAATAAAAATGACAACAGTTGTAGTAGGTACTGGAGCAGGTCAATCCCAAGCCTTTTCGTCCTAAATATAGTCTTTTACAGTGTAAAAAGCCTTTTGACAAAGTTTACGTTTTACAAATGATTTGAACTTATTAAGGCTTAGTTGTTGAATATGACTAGGAAGTTTATTATAGAAGTGTATACATTGGCATCTAAATGAGCCCCCTATTTTTTTGAGCCTGGTTGCAGGAACTACAAATTTATGTTTGTTTCTTGTATTAAAATTATGAATATCACTGTATTTTTTAAACATGTCTATATTTTTATGGGCATACATAATATTCTCGTAAATATACTGTGAAGGCACAGTCATTACATTTATTTCTTTAAATTTATCTCTGAGGGAGTATCTGGGACTTAATTTATAAATTGATCGAATAGCCCTTTTCTGTAAAACGAAAATTGTCTGTATATCGGCGGCATTTCCCCATAATAGAATACCGTACGACATGACACTATGAAAATAGCTAAAGTAAACTAAACGGGCTGTCTCTAAATCAGTTAAATTTCGAATTTGTCTTACAGCATATGCTGCTGAACTAAGTTTTTTCGACAATTTGTCTATATGTGGGCCCCACTGAAGCTTAGCGTCTAGAGTAATGCCCAAGAACACTGTAGTATCTTCAGGACTCAACTCTTTACCTTTTATTAGCACACTGGTTTCTACTTGCCTCACATGAGGCATGGTAAACTTAATACATTTGGTTTTTTTTTCATTAAGTAGCAGGTTATTTACATTAAACCAGTGTACTATTTTTGAAAGAGCTATATTTATATCGTCAGTAACCTGCTGCTGACGTTTAAGTTTAAACAAAAGTGAAGTGTCGTCTGCAAACAACACTATATTATGATTGTCTTCTATGAGGTAAGGTAAGTCGTTTATGTAAATTAGAAACAAAAATGGACCAAGAATTGAGCCCTGGGGGACACCCATTTTTACAACAGATCCGGGAGATCTCTTTCCGTTTACGTCAACTCTCTGAATCCTTTCACTCAGATATGATGTAAGAAGATCCAGGGAGGAGTTCCGGATCCCGTAATGGTGTAGTTTCCTGATTAATGTTTCATGGGGAACGCAATCGAAGGCCTTGGACAAATCGCAAAAAATGCCCAAGGCATCGCATTTATCTTCCCATGCATTATAAATATGTCCTAAAAGTTCAACACCAGCATCGGTTGTCGAACGACCCCTTGTAAAACCGAACTGTTTGGTATGCAACAATTTATGTCTATTAAAAAATCTCTGTAATTGCTGTAGAATGAGCTTTTCAAATATTTTACTAAAGGTCGGTAGTACTGAAATAGGTCTGTAATTTGTGGGGTCCGATGTACTACCGGTTTTGAATAATGGTATTATTTTACTATTTTTCATTAAGTCAGGAAACTCCCCGCGATCGATACAATTATTAAAAATAAAAGCTAAAGAAGGAGCTACAATGTGGATTATAGACTTAACAACGTCCACAGAATTACCCCATAAATCTGCAGTCTTTTTTACATTTAAAGAGTTGAAGGTCTTAATAATATCTACATAAGAAACATGTTCGAAATTAAAATCAGAATCACAAACTTTAACATTTTTTTTAAGCAGAGACTCTTCTGCAGCGGGTGATGAATTCAGAGATTTTGTTGTTGATATGGGGATCTCTGAGAAGAAGTTTTCAAAAGCTGCGGCTACCTGTGAGTCCGATGTGATCACATTGTCGTCAATTACCAGGTTAAAGTCACTACATGGTTTTGTAGACCTACCAGTTTCACTATTTATAATATTCCAAGTCGTTTTAATTATATTATTACTGTTTTTAATCTTGGAACTCAAACAACGCGATTTTGCTTCAGAGCAAACTTTTTTAAACAATTTTGAATAATTCCGCACATATAAACTAAATTCAGCAGTGTTAACGAGAATTCTTTCATCATACAATTCGTAAAGCCGATTTCTACTTTTATGAATACCACTAGTAGCCCATTCACTGAACGACACATTACTATTAACTGAAATATTCTTAGGTATAAATGTAGAATTAAATTGATTACAGTACATGTTAAAGAAACCCTCATATTGGTGATTGACATCATCAAATTTAGACAAGTTTGGTAAATTATTAGTGAGTTTAGTTTTAAAAGTTTCTAAACGACTTGCCGTTTTAGGGTTAACAGTGATATTTTTTTTAGTCACTATGATGTTTTTGTTATGAAAAGTAATTAATTGCCCACAATGATCAGAATCCAATAAATTTATAATTTCTTTGTGACTTGGTACAACATCTGTATATATATTATCTATACATGTAGCACTAGTAGGAGTTATTCTTGTGGGCTCCAAAAATAAATTAACAAGATTGTATGACCGAAATAGACTTAAAATTTTACTACATAAACCTGAGTTTTCTAATAAATTAACATTAAAATCACCACAAGTAATTATGTACTTATTTGAATTACAAATCTTGTGGAACACTTCATCCATTACTTTTTCAAAGCAGTCATACAATCCAGAAGGGGGTTTGTACACACTTAATATAATAAATTGCTCCAATTCAATACAGGCTATTTCAACTGACCGCTCAACAGATAGGCTCACAATATCTTTGCGTTCTTTAAATTTAAGTTGGTTACTTACTATGATTAATGAGCCACCCCGTATGGCATCAACTCTACTGAATGAACTACCAACCTGGTGATTACTAAAGTTAAACATGAACTGGTGACTCTTAAGCCAATGTTCTGTTAAGCAAAGAATATCAATATTGTTGCAATTGAGGAATAATTCTACTTCTAAATCCTTGTTCATAAACCCTTGAATATTTTGATGCACCAGGTTGATACTATTTAATGATGTTAAAACTTTATTGGAAACATTTTTATTCATCGGTACATCCATGCTAGAGATTGTCTCTGTTGTCTTAATTTCTAATTTAAATTATTAACTATGTCAACATTTGATGCCAAGTTATTGGCAAAGTCATTTGAAATGTTGCATTGCTCAATAGGAGCAATTTGTTTAGCCAAGTTCTTGGCTGTAATAAAAAAATAATATGATAGCGAGACAGCTATCTGTCTTCGACAAAATTTTGAAAGATAGTATCTATCTACAAGATATCTATCTTTTGTCAAATAAAAATGAGCGCCAACATAATTGTTGGTGTCAATTAAGTGAAACAAGCTATTATTAATAGTCAAATTGTGCAATGTTACATTAATCTTATATCTAATTAGATTTTCCTCCTGTGGCAAACTATGACTGTATGGGAATGTGAACATAACAATTTTTCTTAGCCTGAGGTTACTTAAAGTCCTATAATATTGGAGTAATTCTCCTTTGTTCACATAACCCCTATTACCAACAAAAATCAAAAGTATAGTATCCTGATTGAAGTTAGATTTTATAATTTTTTTCATTATGTCAAGTAATGAACAGCCAGGCATACAGTTGTTTATTATTGAGTGTCCCGGATATTCATTTGTCAAAAGGTGACCTAATTCTTTTCCAATCTCATCACAAAATATTACTATATCTTTATTTACACTCTGTTGTGAAAAACAATTGGTAATTGCAACGGGCAAACTGACACTAGACTGGGGTAAGGTGGAATCGCATATTGTCAATGAATGCTCTGGCACAGAATCAGTAGATGGTAATTGACAATGCTCACAATTCGTTTTTTGTGAGCTCACCAGTTCATTCATTGCCAATACATATTCCCTCATTTGATTTTCAGAGGCAGTATATTTTATGGTCATTGAACTTAGCTTGTCTTGAAGACGGCTTAACTCACTTTGCAAGTCTTGAGTGTCAGTTTGGTATTTCCTAGTACTTTTTTCCAAGTTAGAAGAGTACATATCTAATTGTTTCAGTAGATGTAATCTTTCCCTATTTAGTTTGACATTTTTGATGAAGAACTTTTGTCTTTTGACCATTTTCTTGGTTTTTACAATATATTTGTTGATTTTAATATATTTTTTCAATTTATTTTTACTAGTAACTACCCTCATTCTTTTGCATGATTTAGAATCATCATCACTAGTCAAATCTATGGTATAGGAGGGGATAATATGTGAAACCATTGATGGGGCAATAGGCACCAACTCGCTAAATAGACTTTGATTCAACGAGGCAGTGATGTCATGATTAGTTGTCTCTAGTTGGGATATTTGAGATTTTGCCTCTTGCAGTTGTTGTTGCAATAAATATTTGTGACTCAGAGCATGTTCATACTCTGTGCTACATTGGCTGAACCCGTCCACAACAAGCTGGAGCCTATCCCGGTCTTCTACAATCTCAGTGAATTGAATATATAACAAATATTTAGAATACAATAAAAAATTCTGTTTTTTTTTATAACTGGTCTGCTTTTAAAAGTTTGAATCTGAATGAAATGTCTGCCTCAACCAATTTGCTTCATATCAATGAATCGATTCACTTGTAATTTGGTACACATAATTATGACTAATAAGGAACGAATGGCATTAAATAATATTGAAGAGAAGTTCTGTTTTTGGAGACATTTGACTAAATCAAAAATGTACGCTCTAATTTAATTGGTGGAATTTAGCGTAATCATAACACAAGATCTTTATCAGTATTTGATTTATTTTTATTTAAGTATCTGCATCAATCAAATGTCGTCTATTGGAAATAGGCCTAAAAATGTCTGCTTAACATAATTAAATGACACATGAATTGTGAAATTTCTTGCAATCGCCGATGTACCTTCAGTGAATGGACTGATTAGTATATATCCTAAAGCAAGGTCGCTTATAGCTTGTTTGACAACTTCCACTACTTACTCTAAAATTTGTTAATACGCAATGATCTGTATTATAAATAGTTTAGTTTCGAGATTTGGATTATCATATTACCTTTTGATCACAAAAGAAACAACATGTTCTCCAAAGTAAGTTACAAAAAAAAATATAAAGTAATAGTTGCTTGTAAACACTTACATATTATCTAACTTTTATTTTTCCATTTTTCAGGTATTAGCTTTGTGCGCTTTCGTGGCTGTGGCCCAGGCTGGTCTCCTGGCTGCGCCCGCCCACTACTCCCCAGCTGAAGCTGTCTCATCCCAGAGCATCGTTCGTCACGACCAGGCCCAGCTCCACGCCGCTCCTGTAGCTAAGCTCGCTCTTGCTGCCGCCCCTGTTGCCTACCACTCCGCTCCCGTCGCCTACCACTCTGCACCTGCTCAATACTCCTCCGCTGCGGCTGTGTCTTCCCAAAACATCGTGCGTCACGACCAGGCTGCCCACTACGCTGCCCCTGCTCGCGTTACCTACCAAGCTGCCCCTGCCCAGGTTGCCTACCACGCGGCCCCTGCCCAGGTTGCCTACCATGCGGCTCCTGCCCAGGTTGCCTACCATGCGGCCCCTGCCCAGGTTGCCTACCAAGCGGCTCCTGCTCCCCTCGCCTACCACGCTGCACCTCTTACCAAACTTGTCGCTCAACAAGAAGAGATCGCCTACCCCAAGTATGAGTACTCATACTCGGTTGCTGACGGCCACACCGGCGACAACAAGTCCCAGCAGGAGTCTCGCGACGGTGATGTCGTGAAGGGCTCTTACTCCTTCCAGGAAGCTGACGGTTCCGTCAGGACTGTGGAGTACTCTGCTGATGACCACAATGGTTTTAACGCGGTGGTGCACAACTCCGCTCCCAAAGCCGCGCCCGTCCAAGTTAAGGCTGCGCCCCTTCTCGTCAAGGCTGCGCCCCTGCTCGTGAAGGCCGCACCCGCCATTCAGTACTACCATCATTAACCTGACAATATTGGCATAGTCTTAATTGTTTATTGTTGTTAACTTCGTGCTAAATACAAATTAATAAGAATCTAAAGTTATGTTTTATTTTTATTTACTTTTGAATTATCGAATGATATTTATTATCTTCTATCATCATTTTAGCCGATATACGTCCACTGTTGGACTCAGGCCTCCCCCAAGTGTTGCCACAACGAACATTCCTCTGCGTCTCGCAACCATCGCATCAATTTAATCATAGAAAAGCTTGACACATATCCGACTTATACCCTTTGCTAAGTCTTTAGTTATAATCGATACAGACAAACATGAATATAATGAATATGATTCAATAGATAACCGAATCACTTATACCTGGTCAACGAACTACATTATAAAGTAATTCTTATTTGAAACAGATACTATCAGAATATATTCCGTTGATCACTTAGGTATGTGCACGTCATAATTCCGATAGCTCTGCAAAATAATAATTTACTCTCAATTAAATTGGAGCAATTTTCGACAATTGCAAAATGTGTATAGATTATCATATATAAAATGGCAAGCCAATTTTGACAACTGCTTCTGCAGAGTATATTAATTGCTACATTATCTATGTAGAATCTAAATACTAGATCTAAAATATCTTTTATTACAAGAACCATTTTATCAAAGTAAGCAAGTTTTGATTGATACGTGAATTAAAAACTATCTATTAGTATGATCTAGACATCAATAATTTCCTTGATTTAGCTACGATTGACAACATATACTAATCAGGTATGTCTTAACGAAGCAGTAATGCTCGCAAAGGAGGAGGCCGAACGCATCAACCAACGGCGTTCTCGCCGCCGCTGCCGCCGCCAGGATTCTGATTCCGATTTCCGGCCACCGTAGGCGCGGGCTTGCGGACAGTGTGCAATGGGTAGCTCGCTGTCCGGCCGTCCGGTAACTGTCCGGACCAAGTCCAAGTCGTCGACGGCGTGCACTGTTCCCGCGCGCCTCAAGGAGTTGTCAGCAACAGCAGGGACCCATCTGGGTCGAAGCCTACTGGGGCCAGGGTTAGTTTTGAAAGACAGCTCGAGCCCCGGTATGAAGGCTAGAAGGAACGGGGTGGGTCTTTTAGTCAGTAAAAGTCTGACACTATCTCCCGCTCCGCCCAAGAGCGGGGGTTGTCATTGGATGATTTTTTTCCCACCATAAAACAAAAAAAAAAGTATGTCTTAAAGTTTTTAACTTAGAGAATTGTATAATTGGAGACTATAAAGAAAAAAAGCTGCAAATAGCTTAATTTAATATCACATCAATCTAGTTCTGCAAAGTCCGTTCCATCATCGGACCACTAGACGTATGGCGTCGCGCCACCGGTACATGGTAGACTTCCCAACCATAACAACAAAGCGGTTTGGGAACACATTTATTGTGCGTATGGCCAAGGAGTGGAATTCCCTGCCGGAGTCTGTGTTTCCTGAAAGCTACAACTTAGAGGTCTTTAAGTCAAGAGTGAATTGGTTACTTCTAGGCAAGCGTGCTTCATCGTCGACCACATTATCGCTTACTTATAGGCACGCGTTTGACCACCATCTCAACTGTAAGTTGAAATGGTTGTCAAACGCTAGCCTACCTAAAAAAACATAATTTTGGGCATATGAAAGTGAGTTCATATTGATGAACAACGGGTGACCAGGTGAGAGTTGCGGGAATGCGGTGGATGTGAGATACAAGCACCGTTCGTTGTGACGACATTTGGGGGAGGCCTATGTCTAGCTGTGGACGTTCTTTGGCTGAAATGATAATGACGATGACTCAAACGTGTCTTAGTGTTCCCGCACACAGGCCACAAAAACAAGCAAGAAGCGGCCATAAAAAAGCTGAAGCGCGCGACAGCTTGTGGCAGGAGAAGCTAGAAGCGGCTTCTAGTTTTTTTTGTGGCGACACAGCCACACACGGACCACAAAAACATGCCGCCACAAAAAGAAGCTACTTGTGTCAGATACTAGCTACCGATGAATATTTGACTTCTATAGAACCAGTATGAAATCATTCTCTCCCTACGCATACGTAAACATTTTTTGTGTTCAGTTTCTTTTACCTAACACATGCTCATGAGGACCAAGAAGTGTTCGGTGTCGATAACTGAAAACTAAAAAACAATGTCTACATTTGTGCAGCGCTTATAAAAGAGGTAAGGGCTTTATCATACAAGCGGATTGCGAGCGTCCTCAAAGCGGAGCGGGCGCGCAACGAATACGTTACGGGCGCGCAACGAACACGCCACGCATGCGCAGCGAATTTATTGCTGATACGCAACGAGATCCGGCAACGAGATGCGAGTCTCCGGCCATCTTCGAAGTAACAAAGCCAAAAGCAGTGTCTCCTCGTCGGAATCCATTTTGTTACTGAGTGTATTATACGTCGGTAACTTATACAAACACGCGTTGAAAAAGTTGCTAATTTCCACGTATCCGCGACGTCTTCGCTGCGCAGCCGCGGCGTGTTCGCGACGCATTCGCTGCGCGCCCGCCCCGCCCCGCAGCCGCTCGCAAATCGCTAGTGTGATAACGCCCTAAGACCTAATTCAAACAAAACAAGCATTGTTTACTATTTTGATAAATAATTATAGGTAATATTCTTATTAACAAATTGTGTAGAATCAGTGGGATGGAGTAGTTTTAGTATGAACTATGAAGCCACGCATTTTGATAATACTAATTACCACTGCAGCTAATGATACTCGTATAAAATGTATGCCAAAAGGCAAGACTGTGAATTTTCTGCGATATTATGGTTTTGCTTTTTTTATTTTTATGGATACAGAATTTATGCTAAAAGATGATTTTGACAAACAAAATTATGAATTTTGAATGTATGACAAATGAGTGTATGCAAAATGATTTTCTGCGAAGTGAAATTTATACTATATGGTGTTATGCAAAATAATATTATGACATAAAAAGTTCTGTCATAAAAAGTAGATCCCGATGATGTTTTACCGAACTTACACTGTTATTAAAAAGCATAACGAAAATGTATGTATTCTCCAGCAAAAACAATAGCAGACAAGCCACAGTCATTAAATCTCCTGCCTCTTTCACCCCTCTCCCTCTGTGTCTGCCGCGATCTTCCCGTCCGTTTATAATTTAGGTGTCTTCAACGCTAGAGTAAATAAGTTCTTAATAAACTAGTGCATTTTACCATCAACGATTGCATCACTGCTTACCATCAACTGGAATCACAGTCAAGCACTGATCAATATAATTAAAAAAAAAAATCTTTATATCATAAGAAAGTTTATAACCGTGCGAATCTTTTGAAACCTTTTGGTGAATGGGTTGACTTGCAAAACTATGTGACCTAGCGCAAGGTTGTCATAATCTCGTCTAACAGCTTCCACAGCCTACACTCGAACAATTGTCAACTGGTATAAAAACTAAATTTACTGTTACAAACGTATCATTAAGCGTTTGATAACACGAATAGGTTTATCAAAATGTTCTCCAAAGTAAGTACATGAATAAATCAAACTGATGAAATTTTTATAAATGCTTCGTCAAGGATTCTAAAACTTGCCAAAGAGCCTGAAATTCAACATTGTGGCTACGAAAGGAAATACTGACAATCATTAATTGCTTCCAGATCGTAGCTCTGTGCGGTTTGGTGGCGGTGTGCCAGGCTGGTCTGCTGACCGCGCCCGTGCAGTACTCCTCAGCTGCGGCTGTCTCCTCTCAGAACATCGTGCGACACGACCAGACTGCCCAGCGCGCCTCGGTCTCTTACCACGCCGCCCCTGCCACTTACGCCTACCAAGCTGCCCCCGCTGCCTACGCCTACAACGCCGCTCCTGCCCCTATTGCCTACCACGCTGCTCCCGTCGTCGCCCAGACTGCTGACTTTGACGTAAGTTATCATACAAAATGAGTAGGTATAGTAATTTTTTTCTGTTTTATTTGCCAAATATCTTCATTTGTTTATTTTTACCACAGGCTCACCCCAAATACGAGTACAACTACTCGGTCGCTGACAGCCACACCGGCGACTACAAGTCCCAGCAGGAGTCCCGCGACGGTGATGTCGTGAAGGGCGCGTACTCGTTCCACGAAGCCGACGGCTCCGTCAGGACCGTGGAGTACTCCGCCGACGACCACAGCGGCTTCAACGCGGTGGTGCACAACACCGCCCCAACTGCCGCCCCCGTGCACGTCAAGGCCGCCCCCGTTTATGTAGCGCCTGCTCAGTACTACCACCATTAGACCAAATAAATATCTACTATTTATTAATAATAAACTATAATTTAAATTAAAAACCATTTTGATTTCATTTTCCCAGGGCCCATAAATTACTTACCTGCTTTAAAAGCATTTCATTATAGTTTCCTATACAAATAGCTTCGATCTGGATTCTTCAACATCTTACCTGAAGAAAGAAAGAAAGAAGAAAAATGTTGGTAACTTGTTTGTTAGCCTAACCAAACACACAAAATTTGATTTGTCTGGCTTTTACTATAATTTTAGAGTTAACAATACAGCATAACATCGATTTCTTCACGCAATGACTGACCTACTGAGTCATGATCATTAAAACCTTTTTACTCTTCATGAAGTTGTTTATTATGAAGGCTAGGAATTGCCCAGAAATGAAGAAAATTTTATGAAATTCGTAACTTTACCCTCCAACGTAAAGCAGATCAGTCTCCAGATTTAGATTATATTTATTTTATGATTATCTCTGAAGTCGTATAGTGTCTGTTGATGCGCTATATCTTTGTCTATTTTTCTTGATTTGATAAATCAATAAATATTTCTTATTTTTTACCTTACTGACGGAAAAAAAATATTATTATTTCAGCACACATCGCATCACACTTAGTCATCTAAGTAAAAAGCAAAGGAAATTGTTGAAGGATAGTTTTGAAGGTAGAACATAATTTTTCCTGCTTTGGAAGGGCTTTCCACTCGTGTTCTTTCAGTTGCCGTGGTGACTCTTTCTAACTATCCTTCAGCCCGGGTAGGCATTGACCCTAGCTAGTCGCGCCAATCATGATGACACGTCTTTTAGACGTGCGTATCTACTGAAACAATTCGCCGTCGACCCAGCCTTAGATCTTAATGTACGGCAAACTGGTGTCAGAATACCTAAGGGAGCATCTTCATCAAAGATATGTAAAGTAGTTAGGCGACGCGAAGATGCGTAGCTTAACGGTTAAACGAAATGTAGCTGAGTAATACGAAGATGCCGCTGGGCATCTCCTCAGTACTCTTTTTAGGAACAGCACACATCTTTTGCCTTTCATAGTCATAGTCATAGTCATAGTCATAGTCATAGTCATAGTCATAGTCATAGTCATAGTCATAGTCATAGTCATTTATTCAATAACAAGAATCTTGTATCTGAATCACATAATTAATAAATAGATTAAGGGCCAAGCGGCCGAAAAGTGCCATAAGACAGTGATTTTCTGAGGCCTACTCCTCCGTAACGGCTAGGTCAATTGGTTTGAAAAAAAAATATGTTTATTATAGATTCATGAACAATAATATCAACATTTGATTTTTTCGTGCAATTAATACTTTTGTCAAAAAAAAAATATTTAGCAATTTCGCAACTTTTCGCAACTTTTTCCTACTCCTTCGAAACGGCTTGGACCTTTAGAAACATTTTTACACATAAAAATTGGTGGTTAAATATTCTTCAAAGTGAACATTGCATATGTAAATCAATCAATATCTCGCAGAGAAAATGGATTTAAAACGCTTTCCGGGTGCTGCTGGCCGCAAATAAATGCACAGATTTGCGTACTGCCGCCAAGGCGAGTGCGAGAGTTGCGTTCACATAATTTCGGTCAGATGGTTCAAGGGACTATACGCCTTAAACATTTTCAATTCAATAATAATTCAGCAATTCAATTCAATAGTAATACAACAAATACAATTCAATAATAGTAACAAATCACCCTACCCACTCTACCTACCTAGTAGTACTTTGGTGACAAATCACCCTTAAATAATTGTGAAATATCCATACTGCTAGATTCAAATGAGGAAGTGATCACTGATAAGATATCACTCAAACAATATACGAATATTTAAAATATTTACTATGACAAGGAAGACATTGCATTCAAATAGTAGTTTGATTATATCCCAGACTACACTAAAGCTTCCTTTTGCTTGCCAAACCATAGGAAAACGCCTAATGTACCTATAGGCATATTGTAATTTAGGGCTTTAGGGCTACTTCATATGTGAAAATTGTAAACTAAGCAGTCACTAGGACAGTAAATAATTATCTTGGCTCTGGTGCTAAGCTGGAGTAACAAATCAACTAGACAATAAAAACACAGAAAAATCCTTTAATGTAATTTCAAGTAATAGAGATAAAATAAATGGAACATTTTGAACGTGAACTGAAAGTGCCTACTTTAATACAAGAGAAACATTTTTCATATCATCGCAGATAAGCAAGCCAGTTATAGAGCAGTGTTTCAAACAATTTTATATTTCTTCAAAATTTTAAAACCGAAGATTTCTTCTACTCATTCATATGGTGTTATTATCTAAAAAGCTATCCACGAAAGTAGCGACTCATCATTTTATTATCAACCATCATCATTTCAGTCAAAATATGTCCACTTTTGGCCATAAACCTCCCCCAAGTATCGCCACAACGACTAATCCTGTGCGTTTCTCATACATCTGATACACCAACTCCTTTCAAAAGTGGAGATTTTATACACGAAGTTGTAGACGATTTCTTTTACCTGGGACAAGGTGGGTCTAACTTTGAGAAAGAGGTCAATCATCGAATCTGACTCGGCCGAGTTGCATTTGGAAAGATATATCCCAAGACTGCAACTAGTGCGTGCACTCGATGGATGCAAAACTACAATTACAAAATGAGAAATTGATTGATCTTGCACTTTTTTTCAAAACTTAACCAAAATATCGAATTAAGGGTCAAATGACGAGAGAATTTTTGGAAAAGTTACCGTGCTCCAGGAACGCAAAAGGCAACAAAAGACCTTTACTGACTAAAATCCACCTATGTCAGATGAATTTTAGTCAGTAAAGGTCTGAAACGCCCTCTTGCTCCACCCTAGAGCGTTTGAAATCATTTGATGACTTCCCACCTCAAAAAAAGGTTAAATTAAATATTAGTAAATGTGCCTCTTGCTAAAGCGGGCATGAAATTATGTTATGCAGTATTACAACCTTAACCTACGGGCGAACCCACTTAATCTAAAATGTAAAAGAGTAACATGAACTCTTACTAATAATAGTTTGCCAATTAGTGAACGGTATTATGAGTCGCGAAACTATGTGACCCAGAGTGAGGTCACCGTAAGCTCGCTCTACAACTTGTTCTACTGAACTTGTACAACTATGGACTAGTATATAAACTAAATTCATTTGCTGAAATGTATCACTCATTGTTAGATCACAAGTCAAACAATATGTTCTCCAAAGTAAGACCATCTGTTTTTTTTTTTTAATTCCAAATTAAATTACTACCTAATATGGAAATTCATTATTTAAATAATCATTTAGTCATTGATTTGCAATAACACAGATATTATTATCAGTAAATATGGGTAATTCAGTATTTTCTAATTTCCAGATCGTAGCTCTGTGTGGTTTGGTAGCTGTGTGCCAGGCTGGTCTGCTGACCGCGCCCGTGCAGTACTCCTCAGCTGCTTCTGTCTCCTCCCAGAACATCGTTCGTCACGACCAGCCCGCCCAACGCGTAGCCTTCGCCGCCCCCGTCGCCTACAACGCTGCCCCCGCTGCGTACGCCTACAACGCTGCCCCTGCTGCGTACGCCTACAACTCTGCCCCCGCTGCGTACGCCTACCGCGCCGCTCCTGCACCTGTTGCCTACCGCGCCGCTCCCGTCGTCGCTCAGGCTGCTGATTTCAACGTAAGTTATTAAACAACTTATATTAAATTAATCGTGTTATTTTTACCAAATGCTCATTTGTTTATTTTTTACCACAGGCTCACCCCAAATACGAATACAACTACTCGGTCGCTGACAGCCACACCGGCGACTACAAGTCCCAGCAGGAGTCCCGCGACGGTGATGTTGTGAAGGGCGCGTACTCGTTCCACGAAGCCGATGGTTCCGTCAGGACCGTGGAGTACTCCGCCAACGACCACAGCGGCTTCAACGCGGTGGTGCACAACACCGCCCCCACCGCCGCTCCAGTACTCGTGAAGGCCGCTCCTGCATACGTTGCTGCACCCGCTCGCTACTACCAACACTAGACCAAAAAATACTATTTATTTAAAATAAAGTTTAATAAAAATCAAAGATAATTTCAATTTTATTTACACCCTAATGTCTGGAAGCGTGGCAGAGCCCCCACCAAGATGAGCCAGAGTAATTAAGACAGTATACTCAGACTTGGTCTCGCCGCTATTTGACTTATATTCAAACCCTCACATTTCGATATGGATAGACTGGCCCAAATTATCAGGATTACTTACTTTCATTTACCTAGTTTAAAAAAAAGAGATAATTATATTCTTTTCTTCACTTCAGCCAATAAGTAGGCTGACCCTATTACTTATGCAAAACATCACTATTAAGAAAGAGTATAATGTTATTGAGCCTAAAATAACTAGAGTAAAAAATTAATAATAGGATGAAATCTATTAGAAAAGGAAGAAAATATAACAAAATTGAAAGGAAAAATAATTCACGGGTGATTTAAGCTCGAGAAGTGGTTGGTGATGACTTTTCAAGGGCAACTAGCCACGAGCTCTAGTATGCCTAAGTGATTTTGAAATTTTTCAAACTCTTAATTAATTCATTCATTAAACCCCAAGCGAACGCTAAATGCCTTTCGCTCTCTCATTGTGTTTCTATTGTGTCTCTAATTACAGTATTCGAAAGGTTCAAAGAAATTGTTTTCGTCTTTGCAAATACAAATCCTCAAATTCTTCAGGCATATCCCCTGTAATGGCGACATGATGGAATGATTGGTGGTGCAAGCGAAAATAGAGGGCAAAGGATCCCATAGGTACTCTCCCATAGGTGGACAGACTACATTAAATCTGTGACACACTACAAGCATCAATGACAACTCCCAAACCGCCAAACACAAAGCTGCATGCGTCACATCACAAGAGAAGTGGTGGGGCAAGACTCGATTAAGACGTGGCTACGACCACTCTGTCATGAATGCACGACTAATACGAAGAGAATTCTTTATTTTATACAACAACTTAATACATATATTAAACAGTGATTTGACAATTAATGTAGAAAGGTGAGCTAATTCAACAGCTAGGACTCAAAAACTATACTGTTTTTACCAGACTACCACCTGGTTCCATACAATCATCCAAATGACCCTTGGGCGGAGCAGGAGATAGTATCAGACTCTTAATGATTAAAAAACCCACCCTGTTCCTTCTTGACTTTCATATCGGGGCCGAGCCCCCTTTCGGAAACAGACCCTAGCCCCACTAGGCTTCGACCCAGCTGGGCCCCTACGTTTGCTGACAACTCCTTGAGACGCACGGAAACAGTTCGCACCGTCAACGACTTGGGATCAGTCCGGGCGGTTTCCGGACGGTCGGATAGCGAGCTACCCATAGCTTACCGTCCGCAAGCCTGCGCCTGCAGTGGCTGGAAATCAGGATCGGAATACCGGCGGCGGCTGGGGCGCGAGCGCCGTTACTTGATGGGGTCGGCCTCCTCCTTTTGCTAGCATTATTGCTTTGCAGAAAGAGGGGACCGCCTGCCACTCCTCCTCGCTCCAGACCATGACATGTAACAAGGCCCGGCGCGACCACAGGAGGGTGATATTTGACTGATCATATCAAGTTATTTTTATACTCGTCACTGTTTTGCCTATTTATATGTAATTTATATTAAATATAATTAGGTGTTTCAGGAAAAACAAAGTAGGTTTAATAAACCAACATTGAGAACTTAATATTAGATACATCATTTCCCTATGATTGAGAATGCAACGCATCGATATAATTAGATTCTACTCTGAGATCACTGAATCACGGGTTAAAGTCTAAGATATACATAAGTTGGTGTAATGTCCCCTATATGTACGTTTAAGAATTATACCATCAAAAAGTTTTTAGTCTGGATCTGACAGTTATTTTGGCAGGTTAAGATATATGAGAACAATGTTAATGAAAAAAAAAAAACAATTTAAAATAAAAGTTATATGTCGCAATCGTACCAATACTATCAATGCGTGCACCGCTGCACCGCTTCAAAGTTTCTTCGGTAACCGGAGGCTTAGCCTTTTTTAACTGACTTCGAAAAGGAGGAGGTTCTATGTTCGGCTGAATGTATGATTTTTTTTAATTTTTTTTTTATGTATGTTCACCGATATCTCGGTCAACTGTATACCGATTTTGAAAATTCTTTTTTTGATTAAAAGGGTACGCTTCCAAGTTGGTTCCATAGAAATATTGTTATGATCTGATCATGAACTTCAAAGATATGGAACAGAACTCCTCAACTATGAGGAGGAAAAAAAATATATAACCAACTGCAATATTAAAAAACACTGAAAAGTATAAAATAACTTTAATTTCGGAAGTCGGTGTTAAGTAACGAAGAGACAAAACTATTATAGAAACACTGACTTCCGAAATTAAAGTTATTTTATACTTTTCGGTGTTTTTTAATATTGAAGTCGGTTATATTTTTTTTTGTAAAAAGGTTTTTTTGAGGTAAGAAATCATCAAATGTCTTGTCTCGCCCTAGGATGGAGCGAGAGGCCGTGTCAAATTTTTACCTACTGACAAAAACTCACCTGTATCTTTCAGTTGCCCTTTGCGTTCCAGGGTTACGGTAACTCTTCCAAACGTTACCGTAAGACGTGACTTAGCCTGGCTTCATCTTAGCCAGAGTACACGACTACTCCCGAAAATTGCCAACCGCTCCCGACGATGACGCCAGCATAGACTGCCCTGCTCTTACCATTTATGTCAATGTTTGGACCACTAACCTATCACTTCTCTTGGTTGGTGACTGTGCGTGTATCTTTGCCACTTATTTACGCTTAAACGGTTGAACTGATTTGGATAAAATTTAACACAAGGATAGACCATATCCTGGAATAGCACATAGAATACTTTTTATTGCGTGAGTATTTTTACTTGGGATATTTTTATTTCTATAACCCGGGTGAAGCGTCTGGCAGTAGCTAGTAACATTTAAAATCGATTCATCTGTAAGATAGTTATAATATGCCGCAAGCAAATATACAGACATATAGACAGACAGACATGTCATGCGTACAACACCCCTTTTTTACGTCGGGGATTAAAAACAGGTGAAATTTACCTTAACCTTCAAGCCACCACTGTCCTAAATTTGCATCAGCATGAGTTAGTGAAATGTAAAAGAATGGCTTGAACTCTTTCCAATTACAGTTTGCCAATTAGTGAACGGTTTTAGGAGTAGCGAAACTATGTGACCCAGAGTGAGGTCACCGTAAGCTCGCTCTACAACTTGTTTTATAGAACTAGTGTAAGTGTCGACTAGTATATAAACTAAATCACTTTAGCTGAAATTTATCACTCATTATTAGATCACAAGTCAAACAATATGTTCTCCAAAGTAAGACAATTTAATTTTTAAAATTTAAATTATATACCTTTTAATAATATGGAAATTATTATACAAATAAGCATTAACTCATTGAATTAGAATACTTTTGCATTATTACCAGTAAATACAATTCAGTATCTCCTAATTTCCAGATCGTAGCTCTGTGTGGTTTGGTGGCGGTATGCCAGGCTGGTCTGATGACCGCGCCTGTGCAGTACTCCTCGGCTGCAGCTGTCTCCTCCCAAAACATCGTGCGTCACGACCAGCCTGCTCAGCGCACGTCGATCTCCTACCAAGCTGCTCCCACTGCCTACGCTTACCGTGCTGCCCCAGCCGCCGTTGCCTACAACGCTCCTACCCAATACTCCTCGGCTGCTTCTGTCTCCTCCCAGAACATCGTTCGTCATGACCAGCCCGCCCAACGTGTAGCCTACAACGCTGCCCCCGCTGCGTACGCCTACAACGCTGCCCCCGCTGCGTACGCCTACAACGCTGCCCCCGCTGCGTACGCCTACAACGCTGCCCCCGCTGCGTACGCCTACCGCGCCGCTCCTGCACCTGTTGCCTACCGCGCCGCTCCCATCGTCGCTCAGGCTGCTGATTTCGATGTAAGTTATCATACTAAACATAGTAAAATAATCCTGTTCTTTTTACCAAATACTCATTTGTTTATATTTTTCCACAGGCTCACCCCAAATACGAGTACAACTACTCGGTCGCTGACAGCCACACCGGCGACTACAAGTCCCAGCAGGAGTCCCGCGACGGTGATGTTGTGAAGGGCGCGTACTCGTTCCACGAAGCCGATGGCTCCGTCAGGACCGTGGAGTACTCCGCCGATGACCACAGCGGCTTCAACGCGGTGGTGCACAACACCGCCCCCACTGCCGCCCCCGTACTCGTGAAAGCCGCTCCTGCCTACGTTGCTGCCCCTGCCCACTACTAGATACCATTATTAGAGAAACAAAATCTATTTATTTAATTAAATCATTAGACAGTAATGTTTGTATCTATTAACACCTCCTTACTTATGTTCCTTTGTATGATCTTTGCGTTCTAGAGTCACAGAACCTCTTTCGCATTTTTGGCAAGCATCTACTGAGGAATCCGTCAGGGCCTACTGGGCCGTATACACTACGCATCATCGGCTCGGGTTTGGTCCTTACTGGACGGCCGGACGGTGACTAATCCATAAACACACTCCTGTGGTAGCCGGAAATCACCCTGGGACTTCCAATGCCCGAGACGTATCCTGCGACTGGGGCGTGAGGATGTCCATTCCCTCGTGGTTGCGGCCATCTCCTTCGCTCGCACTATTACTTCGCATTTCCTTTCGCTCCGGCCAAGAAGAACCAAGGCCAGACGCGAGAGGTCGCTGCTGCTAATCACCTCCTATGTGCAACCGTGTCCTCAATTTTGACACCCGCATACTGATATACGTAGCCCTAAAAATACAATAAAATGCGAAAAGTGACAGACTGACTACATGGATTTAATAAAGTAACTCGTAAGATCGTGGAGAGCATCCAAAATGCTTACCAGATACAATCAGCGTGAGCAGTTTTAGTAAACTTCAAATTTAAGAATGATTCACAAGCAATTGTAATAAAATTACCAAATGTTGTATGCCATCAAAGAATTGGAATAATCATTCTGATAAAGCTTATTGATGCATCCATCGATCATGCATTCCTCGTGCAAAATAAACAGCGCTGCCACAAACATCTAAATTATCATCATAAATTATACTTGAAATTCTTGAAGTAATACATACCTGACATCGTTTATTATGATTACTGAATCATTCAACAAGAAATAGCACGCCGACAATGCAATGAAACTCTTATTGAAAGCCATCCAGTGAATCCAGTATCATTGGCCAAAATATTTTGAAGTCAGTTTTTTTTTATATATATAAACTAGTGCTTGACTGTGATCCCACAACCGTTGATGGTGAGGTGCACTAAAGTTTATTAAAAGCATATTCACTCTTGCATTGAAGACACTCAAATAAATTATAATTGGACGGGAAGACCGCAGCATTTAAGGGGCCGGCGGAGGATGAATTTCCATACAAACGTAATACCACGCTCATTTGCAGTTGGAGCATATTTCCAACATATTATGATGATATTTGGTTATAGACAATATTTATCTAGGTTCCTACGTCTTTCTTTTTTAAAAAAACAAAAAGAAGTTTAAGCAAATTGTATTTCGCACTTTTTTATAGCGTAAATGGCAAAACATGCCATTTGGCTTTTCTTGTATTAAAAATAACAATATTTCTAATATTCTCGACGTAGGAACCTAGATAAATATTGTCTTTAACCGAATATCATCATAATATGTTGTATATATGCTCCAACTGCAAATGAGCGTGGTATTACGTTTGTATGGAAATTCATCCTCCGCCGGCCCCTTAAATTGTTCCAGTCCCTCGATGTACACGGTATAAATTCAATTCAATTTCTTTATTTCAGACGTATTCAAAAGGTACATTTCATAAAAACAACAAAATTCTAATAAAACATTACAATAATCGTATAAACGACGAGGAGTATCACTTGGTCCTAGATATTGTTACCGGCCCACGCTGAAAACCAGCGCTGTGGACTCGTTGCATTTTTGCGTGTGGACACAGCATTATGCTGAGCCTACGGCCGTTTTGCTCGGACGTGGCGCATATTTTCTTATTAATATTTCTGTTTATTTTTTTTTTGTTTTAATTATTTTTTTTCTTTTTTTAATATAAAAATGAATTATGTTAGTCTTAAGTGTGCGCCTCTTTCAGGCAAATAAATTGTTATTCTTTCTTTCTTTTCTTTTACTAACGCAAGGGTGGTTACTCGCCGCTGTTCTTCGGGTTGTCCGATGGTAGAAATGAGAGTAAATAAATATTTCAAGTAAGTAAATATGTAAATACATACCGTGTTCCCAAAGGGATCTTAAGATAACGTGTAGACGTTAGGTTAATTACTCGTACCTGGAGTAATACTATAATGCCCCTACGTAATAAGTCGCCACCATCTCTCTAGCTTTTTCTCAACTTGCTTGGGGTCGGCTGCCCCATGCTGGATGCGGTTGAATACCTGTGTTTTTTTTTATTGTTGATAGGTTCGCACTTGACTGCTATCTCACCTGATGGAAAGCGACGATGCGGTCGACGATGGAACGCGCTTACCTAGAAGAAACCTATTCACTTTCAACTTGAAGATTCCCGGGTTGTAGCTATCAGGAAACACAGACTCCGGCAAGGAATTCCACTCCCTAGCTGCACGCACAATGAATGTGTTCCCAAAACGTTTTGTGCGTGTAGATGGGATATCCACCATGTACCGGCTTTACATAGAACGACTGCCTATCAGACCTTCACAGCCGAGTTACAGTGCAAGACGATACTTCATAGACAGACAGATGGTGGCCTCTACGTAATGAGTATTGAGCATAATTATGTGCAAGGGCTGCAAGATTGTTCAAAAAACTCAGAACGGCCTTAGAACGCAAAGGGAAACTGACAGAATACTGGTGGGTTTTAGTCAGTAAATGTCTTACACTCCCTCTCGTTCCACCTAGAGCGGAAGAAGTTATTTGAAGATTCCCTATCATAAAAAAAAACACTACACAACATACGCAATATATACTACGTAAAAAACGTTGTGTGAAATTTTCAATAGATGAAAATGTCAATCTAATGAAACAAATTTTATTCCTTTTGCCTTTTTATTATGATCCTTACTCATTTTTGTTAAGGAGCTCTCGTTCAGATTCCATGCTTCTATAGTCTAGATTTAGAGTATAAGGCGATGTTTATCAGTGAGTATATTGATTTAAGAATTTTTTATCATAATCTTCTTAGTTTTTTTCCAACTAGCTTGACTCACTTCCAATCAAACCGGATGCGGCTGAATATTGTTATAAAAATTATACTTATACACCGCTAAATTTTAATCGTTTTAATCCCGTGGAGGGTCGATCCGGTACATGTAGCGGTGTATACATAATAACCTAACCAATATAAAAAACAATCAATAATATAATCGACTATACAAACAAAACTTCATCTAGGCTAGGCAAGGTAGGCTAGATTAACCAATCAGAAATAAAAGAATAACACCGTATAATGCAACGCCACCACCATGACCATGCTATAAACCTGTCAAACAAAAACTATTAAGTAGTCCATTTCGAAAATGTGAGTACAATAAAATAAATATTTTGATATTACAAACAGACACTTCAATTATATTTATATGTATAGAGTAGAGATGTGTGGATAAGACCATGCCCACTAAATCGGTCTGACAATGACCACAGATAGATTTTAGATACTCGTAGCTCTATAGCAGAGAGAGCTTTAGTTGCTTAAACTCAAATCATGGTCGAACAAAGGTAAGCATTTGGTTTGATCTACATATATTTTCGATCACCTAATATATTATGTATAACACCATACAAAAACATTTCTTTTTTTTCTGGTGGAACAGAAAAATGAATTAAATTATTTCCTTTTAGACAAAACCAAATATCATTAATACCTACATACCTACCTCCATATAAATAAAGTAAAATTATTTGCTTGTAAATTTAAAATAATATTTTGTTACTAAATCCGTATGAAAATATATTTGACACCCATAACAAAAATTCGATGTTTTACCAGTTTTATCTATCTGTTTATTCCGGCTAATCTCTCTGAAATAATTGGACCAATTTTGACGGATAGACCTTGCGGTGCCATACGGCACTACAATCCAGGTGTTACAATTTTAGCGCCCTGAACAGCAATGACAGTTTGAAAGTGATTGATTTACATTGGTATCGGCAGTTTACGGGTGATTCCTTAATCACTCTTATTATTTTTAATCAATCACAAGTATTTGATGTTGTTATAAGCGTATCGGACGTCGAGCAATGGGTAGCCCACCGTCCGACCTTCCGTTACTCAACCGAACCGAGCAAAGTCGTCAATAGGACGTAGCGACCCACGCGCTCCTCTAAGAGATGTCAGCAAATAGTAGGGGCCCGGTATGCGGTAGGGCTGATGCCCGCTAGCCAGGACCGCGGGGAATTTCTGAAAAGGAAACCCGTAGTCCTAGACCGCAAAAGCAACTGAAGGACACAGGTGTTGCTTGAGTCAGTAAAAGTCTGACACGCCCTCTCGCTTCACCCAGAGCGGGAGAAGTCATTGGATGATTTCCACCCTTAAAAAAGTAAGTATCTCCTATTTCTATAATATTAGTATTTTATCATGTTTGATCGTTCTATACCTAATTATTATTAGAATGAAATTTAGTTCAAGTTTCTTATGATGATTTTATTGTTATGAATTTATATTCGTAGGTGCCGCCCGCATGGAACCAATAAAAACTTCTTGAATTTGTAAGCAAATGGCATTGTGATCTTTTACGAATCTGACACGGACAAAGTTGCGTGCACCAGCTAGTAATACCTAAATAAAATTAACTCCTTTGGTTTCGGCTAAGAAAAATAAACCCGTTCGTGTGTTATACCTAACAATCACAAACACACACCAGAAATAACAAAACCTTTAAATATTATTAAGTTCTGGCAACTACTGACAGACGCTTTTCTGGCACACAGTTTGTATTTTTCTTTTATTGATGTAATATTCATAAAAAATAGTAATAATATAATAAAGAAAACAAAATGCATTATCATATCTGATGGGTTAGCAACCTGTGACAAGTGAATGGTTTTATTTGCAAATCTATGTCACCTAGTGTAAGGTTACTCAGAGCTAGTTCTGCAACTTCTTACACATTCGTATCTAACCCATAGTAGTATATAAACTAATAGTTGTCAAGAAAATGTATCATTCAGTCATCGATCTCATTACTGAAATAATCTAATCAACATGTTCGCTAAAGTAAGGCAGTGGATTTAAAAAAGTGTTTCTAAGTTTTGTTTTTATTTTATTTTTGATATTATGCTTAATAAACACTCAATTTGCAGGTAGTAGCTCTGTGTGGTTTGGTGGCGATGTGCCAGGCTGGTCTGCTGACCGCGCCCGTGCAGTACTCCTCGGCTGCAGCTGTCTCCTCCCAGAACATCGTGCGTCACGACCAGCCTGCCCAGCGCTCGTCGATCTCCTACCAAGCTGCCCCCGCTGCCTACGCTTACCGTGCTGCCCCAGCCGCCGTTGCCTACAACGCTCCTGCCCAATACTCCTCGGCTGCTTCTGTCTCCTCCCAGAACATCGTACGTCACGACCAGCCCGCCCAACGCGTAGCCTTCGCCACCCCCGTCGCCTACAACGCTGCCCCCGCTGCGTACGCCTACAGCGCCGCTCCTGCCCCTGTTGCGTACCGCGCCGCTCCCATCGCCGCTCAGGCTGCTGAGTTTGACGTAAGTTATCATACTAAATGTAAATTAATCCTGTACTTCTTAGCAAATACTCATTTGTTTATTTTGTACCTCAGGCTAACCCTCAATACGAGTACAACTACTCTGTCGCTGACAGCCACACCGGCGACAACAAGTCCCAGCAGGAATCCCGCAACGGTGATGTCGTGAGGGGCTCATATTCCTTCCACGAAGCCGATGGCTCCGTCAGGACCGTGGAGTACTCCGCCGACGACCACAGCGGCTTCAACGCGGTGGTGCACAACACCGCCCCCAACGCTGCCCCCGTGCGTGTCGCGCCTGCTCCATACTACCACTGAAGCACCCTCACTAGTCATGTATCGCGCTCACCAAAACAATGTTGATTTATTAATTATTTATTTTGCAATATACGAATAATGTCGATAAATATGTTGTGTGTTATCTAATATTATTTCCTGGGTTGAATTCACTATTCCCTCTAAACAATTAGATTTAGTTAATACTACCACAAGAATATAGAGTTGAATTAATATGCAAATTCAGTGAGATTACGATTTCTAGAAAAGATATTGCTAAGACTTAACTATTTCAAGAAAACTAATGTGTGTTTCACTGATATAGTGTTAATATTCTACAACTATCACACAACGCCGTCTAGTCCCAAGCTAAGCAGAGCGTGTGTTAACAACTGATAATCATACTTATACATTTCTAAATACATATATATTGTAGATAAATTATACCCAGACATAGAACGAATGGTCGTGCTCATCACACAAACATTTGTCCTCGATGAGAATCGAACCCGACCTCCTATAACTACTACACTACACTACCGCATAGCAGTCAGAACCACTAACCACTAGACCAACAAATTCAGTTCAGTTCAGTATTTTAAGTCCTATGAGTAATCCAGCTCTTAGTCTATCGTACAAATCCGTTCAGACGTTAAGGCGTAAATGTCCAAACATATTTCAGTTTTTACTTTAATACCATTGGTAGGCAAGGAACTGGACAATACTTTGATAGTTAACACTAATTTCTTCATAATTGAAAAAAAAAATGAAATATATATTTTTAAATTATTTAATTAAAATTATACTGGACTAGAATCAATTTGTTCTGTAACGGTTGAAACATCGTATATGTTCGGTTGATTGACATGTTGATGGTGTGAGCATGAGCTTGGTACTCCCATGAAGGTTTTCAGGAAATCCATTGGGAACGGAAAAATTATCGTTGAGTTCTTTTCCGCTGATATCGAACTGAGTGACTGGAGGTACCGCAACTGAAATAGATAAACATAGGTTACTTAAAAACTTAAGTTAGTTAAGAACTACTTGAATAGATTATGACTTTTGAGCTCCACTCAGGATAAGCAGACCCTACTTGAAAGACTGACGATGTAGTATAAGCAGTACTATGTTTTTTTACTTGATTATAATGATGATAAATGAGAAAACCTTATATCTGATTCTGAACTCATTATCATCTAAATGGCATTAATGATATTTAATGACAGTATTATAGGACCCAGTAGTTTCACCCAACGTCCTATAGTTGGACTCTTACTGCTAGCGTAATGAAGTAAAACAGTTTCTTGTTGTACTTTTACTTTATAAATATTTCCAACTTTTACGCAAACAAAATCAATGAAAAAACCAATTAGAAAATTTTTCGACTTCTACGTGGACAAAGTCGCGGGCAAAACCTAGTATAGTCTATAGCCGTCATCGATAAAAGGAGTAATCCAACGCTAAAAGACTTTTTCACTGATCCAATAGGTCCTGAGATTAATGCCATCAAACAAACAAATAAAGTCTTCAGCTTTATAACATGAACATAGATTAAAAACTATGACCAGTTATAGAACTATATTACCTGCAACGCCATAGGATTGTCCATCATGACAAGTGACGCCTCCTTCAGGGCTTTAGAAGCTTTTATTTCTCCCTCTGCTGCAATGATCTTGGCTCGGGCTTCTCGATCAGCCTCGGCTTCTGCGGCCATCGCTCTTTGCAACTGCACAGGCAGTCTCACGTCCTTTCTGGAAACGTACAGACAGTATAAACGCTTAAAGGACACAGGAGTTGAATTGAACTGATTCAAATTTATTTTTGGGATCCAATATAAGCTACTTCTGTCAGGTATAAACTAGGTATACATTACCGTCATATCCATAAGATTTGAAGGGCAAACCTTTAAGTAGATAGTTATTAATACTCAGTAACATCAATACTATTAAAAGCCCTCTTGGCTAAGAGAGAGTTTTGTAATCATTAATTGGTAAAAACACTTTTTTTCCTCAGGCTATTACTGATAATTGCTCCTTGGGGAGACAAAATGAGAAACTAGAAGTGGAAGTCAGTATTTGAGACATATGTATTCCTTCTTGAAAAGGGAATAAATGAATTTGAGGAATAAGGATTGTTCAGGAGTTAAACATTGGCTTAGACAGCTAGATGAGATGGATATCGAGTGACATTCTTTTTTGGGTAGGTATGTGTATGAACTACTACTACTGGTAAATTCACATTCTCTTTTAAAGGAGAAATACATATGACGATGACGTGATTTGTTGATAAAGTATTCAAATACTGGCTTACATTTCGACCCTCTCCACTTCAACTCCCCAAGGATCAGTCGCTTCGTCAAGGCTAGCTTGCATCATGTGACTTATTGCTTCTCTATCTGATAGGAGCTGGGCCAAGTCTCGCATGCCAAGGACATTCCGTAGGGTCGTTGCTGCCAGAAGACGCGTTGAAGCACTGGAAATTAAAATAAGCTTTGAAGCTAACTATTTAAACTTTTCGATGGATTGATCTGTTTACTTTAAATATAGAGGCAAATGTAAGACAAATGATTCCTTTTTTGAGTTTATCAAAGGAAGAAACTGAATTGACAACCAGGATATAGGTGCCTGGAAATTTACAACGTGTAATTTTACGAATATCAAACACTCAGATGGTCTTTACAGTAGAAGTAATTGTAATAGCTTTTCAAACAGTAATTTATCAAAATTTACATGAATATGGGACAAAGTTTCTAAATTGGGTAAATAAGACATCTTTGATGGTTTTGAAATCAAAAACATAATATAGCTATTTAAATAAAACACGCAACGTAACGGCTCGAGGAGTGTTGAGACAAGAAAAAAGATAAAAAAATATTGATACCTGTAATCAGCTACTCGAACAACGGCATTCAGAGGTTCTTTGATCCGGTAGTAGACCACAGCATCAACAGCCACTGTTACGGAATCTCGCGTCAAAACCTGAAACATTGAGTTGGTCATTTTATTATGAGCATGACCATTGTTGATCACAGATATGTGTTCCACTGCCACTGCATTTGATTTAAACGATATCAATAATATTAAACTGAAAACATATTTTTTGGCTTATTAGATGGAACATATAAACGACTTAACAGGAGTAGAAGTATCACAGCTAAAAAGAAATATAGGTACAATTATGACTTTTTAAATGTGCAGTTCAAGAACATAAATGATCTTGTTGTAGCCGAGTTACGACTGAGAGGATGTAATCGTAACTACGAAACACAAGATAACTACTTTTAGGATGACATTTACCAAGTTCAAATGTCGTGAGAAGATACCGCTCTTTTAGGTACTTTACGGCGGACGCCATTAAGTTAATTAGTTTAACTAACGAAGAAACTTAGTTTTAATTGTGATAGTATTGGTAATGAAAAATGGTAATAAAAAGTTAGTAAAGAATGTCATAATCAGTTTTATTTGTCTTTTGGTAATAATAATAACAAAATTTAAAGCATACTAGGTACTTCTATAAATGATGTACAAAACTAAAAACCTTTCAACTTGATAGAAATATAACACGTAAAATGGTTTCATCTCCAACCAAGCTTTTTAATTTTGTTGCCTATTTGTTTAAACAGAGGCTGAAAAAGCACGTTTTGAATGAAATAATATCAATTTCCAATTGTTTTTACTCTAGCTTCACACTAGCTTTTGCCTGCGACTTTGTCCGCAAATATAAAATATAGCCTATGTCGCTCAGGAATAAAGCAGCTTTCTATCAGTGAAAAAATTTTAGCAATCGGACCATTACTTCCAGAGATTACCTCCTACAAACAAAAATACATAAAAACAAAAAAAACAATCTTTACCTCTTTCTTATGTTAGAGTAGATTGACCGACGTGCGCACTTTTATAATGTCAGATTAGAAGCTTGCACAAACTCGATGTAAAATGACGACAAATTATAACCTTTAGTGGATATCTCAAAGAGATAATTTCCTGTTTAATAATTTAAGAAAAATCAGTTTTCTTAAATTATTAAGCAGGTTTCAGGCATAACTTTACATGGTTCTTGAGTTTTTTTTTTTTAATTTCATGCTGAGGCTTTTCTTTCAATGTAATGTAGTTTCAGTGATTTAAAACGTAGATTCAAGCCACACTGATGTTTCATAAACAAACGATTAATTCGATTCTAATAACATCATTATAAGAAGCCCTTCAGACTAGAATGAATAGATACTATATTGATAGCTATCGTCTTTAATATTTAGGATTATACAAAAAAAAATGTAGCTAGAAAAGTTTTGATATATAAAGAAAAGGATGAAACTAAAAGAGTTACACATGTGAATGGTTGGAAAGAAAGAGAGAGAGGGAGACCAAAGAAAAGATGGACGGGTTGTGTGAAGACTGATATAAAAGAAAAGGAATTAGTAATAGCATGACAGGACACAATGGAAGAAACAATATTGTTGCATGAAGATGATAACGATGTAGCTAGAAAAGTTTAAACAATTCGCTGTTTTCTTATGAATAATGTCAGAATTTTACTAACTAAATATCTGCCCTATTCTCTTTGCCCTTTGCGTTCCTGAGCCACGATGACTCTTTCAAACAATCCCTGATTGTATAAGCAGCATACCAGTTTGCATTGCTATGTTATCTAATTATAACAATTAGTACCACAAACCGACAGCAGTGTTCTGCTGTCGGTTTGTGGTACGAATCTACACAAATACGGATCCAAAATGGTTTAATTGAAGATGATTAACAAAGTAAATACTCTGCGTTCTCCAGAGCAAGGCCAGCCATAAATCTTATGCTATTTGTGTAAGTAACGCTGCAGGCACATGTTACGATGCAGTAAAGTGTTTAATATGTATCACTTTTGAGACTCATACATAAGAAAATATTACTTAAATTATTTAATTTTAACGCAATAGAAGGCAGAATGAACTGATCTACGAGGCTGAATCAACGACTTACGGTGAGTGTCCATCTTTACATTGCTGACACCACTACGGTCCGGACCAAGGGTTTCGCGGCATCTTTTGTACCGCGTACATGGAAGGACTGGAACAATTTGCCTGGCCCCAGCAGGCAAATGGTTTTTCCCGTCCGATTATAATTTAGTTGTCTTCAAGTATCTTAGAGTCAACAGGCACTTAATAAACTAATGCGCTTCACCAAAATTAAAACATAAAAAAATATATAATATGTATGATCAAGTCAACAACAAGATGTCCGTGTGACCATGTGTGACCAACATGATTTATGTCTTTTCTATTTTTGCTTATTTTTGCCTACGAGTCCTATAATTGGTTTCTACTCATTCTACATTATTGTTTTTAAATAACTACTAGTGTACACCCGGCGTGTGCTACGCTGAAGAATAATATATTTTTGTTGTGCTGTTGTAAAAGAAAAAGATATCTTTGCTTATTTGTTAAAAAGGCGGACATTGTTTTAAAGGTTTATAACCATCTTCACTTAGCCACCGAAGTAGGTTTCGTCCCTGCTGGACCATATGGTTTTGCTGACATCTCCTTGAGGCCCGCATGGATATACATCTATAGATGGGATAAATTAAAACTTTGAATCAATACCAACAGCTAATTATCACGTTACTGTAGAATGTTCAATGCCCTAATTCTCATTACACTGTCTAATCGTCGTTAATTCATCCGGCAAACAGAACGTATTCAGGTCACTCAGGCCGTCTGTTCTCTACAGAACAATGGACCTGTTTAAACAAAATGTCTTGCATCCTTCATGATATTAACCATATATTTACACTAGCTTTTTCCCACGGTTTTGCTACTGTGGCTAATGCCGCAGGAGCAGTGCATTTTCCAGGTAATAAACAGGTTAACACATAATGATAGTATAGTTTTCTATGAACAAAGGTCAATTTGTTAAAGGAAGTATTTATGCACTTCTTTTTCCAAACATTTTTAATAATTACAATATTTGTGTTTGATATAATACAGGCTAGACGTATTGCGATATTGTAGTTTACTTATACTCGTAGTTCATTCATTTAGCATAAAAAATACAATCAATATGGTTCCAATAATAAATTAAAATGAAACAAAATCATACAAATAAAAGAAATGGCTGGATATAGCAAAAGGTTAATATAAAAAAAGGTTAATATTGAACGACCCAAGATTTTTTTGAACAACAATAATAATTGGAAGGCCCTTGCTATAAATAAATTATGATAATGATGACTTACACATGGAAGTCAGTTTACTCGATATATTAAGTGCAAAACTAACAATGTTGATTGTAGAATTTCATAACATGAGAGAAATATGATGGCGACTGAAATAAACCAGACCAACCAACGTTATGGATCCACAGTTGTTACAGAATCGATGTGCAATTGATTGCTGCTGTTTGACTTTGAAATTATTGATTTATCATGAGGTAGGTTTCAGTTGTCTTTGTAATGGACGTGTTCTCCTTTTGATCTGTCTACTGGTTTAAGTTCTGTTCAGTGTTTGGTTATAATCAGAACACTCAACAATAGTTACTATGACATACACAGATGTTCTCTCTTGTCAAACGCGATGAAAAGGACTAACTGGTAACCAGAGGTCGGAATTAGGTAGAGTTATTTAAGTACTTATACCGATTTCATACAGCTGAAGAATAAAGTAGATATACGGATTTATTTATGAAACTATCAGAAATATAGCAGAAAAAAAAATCCTGCTTTAATGACGGAGAGGGGGGAAGTATGTTAACCGCACCTCAGTTGACGTAGAGAGATCTTTTTAAATGAAAAATACTAATAAAAATAAATTGTATGTTAATTATCTTTTGTCTTATCTATCTCTGAGATTTTTATTATTATTTATTTGTAAAATTGTTGGCCACACGGAAATTTCATTAGAAATTCTGGGAAGATCCATCAACATTTCGGTGCAAGTACGTGAATAACTCTACTTAATTCCGACCCCTGCTGACAACACCTGAGACTTCGATACATTTATATTGTAGAAACTTTAAGATTTGTTATTATCTCGTCTTGTCTTGTTCATCTACTCCTTACACAAAATAAACTGACAGGCGATCCATTTTATAATGGTTTTATCCACGCAAATCTCAAGGGAACACACTCCCGAGATTTAAAAAAAAAATCCTACATCCTATTTCAGGACATGGCAAACCTGTGCGCCAATTTTCATTCAAATCTGAGCATCTATTTGAACGAGAAGGAATAATAAACATACACACTCATCCACAAACATAAAAACTTTCGACTTTATAATATTTATGTGATATGTACTTCTCGGAACAATTTGAACATTTTATTTCTTGTAATACTGTTAGTTAGTTTTAAGTTAACACGTGTTGCTACAAGATTTATTAGTACGTGTATGGATGGATAGGGAAAGGGAGGCTTAAGCAAATATATGGGTTGTTTGAGTAGTGGTAAGAAAGAAAAGGGAATTGGTAATAGCGTGTCAGTTAACAGAATAGACGCCCTTACACGATCCATTAATAAAAAAAAAAAAAAAAAAAATCCATTTAACGACCTAAACTGAACTGTTAAAGAGATGGAGCTTTATAGGGTGTATAGCTCTATCTCTTTTTCTCACTCGCACGCTTGACATTTTAACACATCATGTTAAGGCCTCAGAATGGAAGATGAAAACGTGTTGCGCCGACCCCCAAATAACATAGGACAACGGTAGGAAGATGAGATAATGATGAGTATTGAGTTGTACGCTGTACATTTCTGCTTACAGCACTACTTCATCAGCAACAAAAACAATCAACTTGTAGTTTTATTGGCATCATATGCAAGATATAAAACTAATACCACGTACGTTTCGCACATATTTCTAGCACATGTTTATAGTTTTGATTCAACAATAACGTAAATAATTGTAGCACGTGGCTCCTACAAAACTCGCTCTGGTATGGCATTGGTATTGAAAATCGTTAACCTAGTTGTTCCTCGTCATTCAGTTGGCTAACGATTAATTGATGTGGCTGTAAACTATCAATCAAAGTTTTACGACATGTAAAACAAATGTTTCTTGTAAACCAATTGTCTGGGAATCGACCTAGTAATCAGACACTATTTGTAGACAAGGATGATACACTTTGGATTCTGGAATACATATTACATCTTGTACCTGCTCTTATTTGAGAAATAATAAACGAATAAGTAGCGAAAACGGTCGTATAAACTAATGTTTATGCGACTGTTTTCGTCAACAGACTCCTAGTACATCAAATAATATTGGGTGTCTAAATAGTGTCTTATCTAAAAAAAAAATAGTTTTATAACTGAAAAGTAATAAAACTCCTTATTATGCATGGATTTTGAGTACTCTTGGGTCATTATTCAAGTGGTGTAAATTGGCGATGACGTCTTCATTAAACTGATTAGTACTACTGATTGGTAAACACTTCTTTACTACCCATCGAGACAAACAAAAATGCAAAGAACTCCAATCAATCAATGTAAAGAGACATTTTTATTACAAAAACTCCAATCAAACTGCGGTCATTACATAAATATTGCTGAAAGATACTGAATAAATGCGTGGGTATATTTATTTAAAGAATTGGCGAGTTTATTTGTACTCTGAGAGCAACTGACCGGCAGTTCTTGGTCATGCTATGATTTTACGTGTAGCCTGGAACCTATGGCGATACCAGACGTTGTTAATGGACGATATCAAAATATTATGACTAAATGTCCAATTTATACTAATATCTGCGTTTGATGGTTTTGAGACCAAGGTCTGAATTGTCAGTACATACGAGTTTGTGAATGCTGTCATGTCAATTTATTAAAACAAACTTTTCTTAAATTAAAAATATTGAATTTTGTGTAAACACCACCGGTTGTATCAATTTTATGAATAGTCTGGTGAATGGATAGCAGACTAGTATTTTACTTATTGAGAAAACTTCGTAAGAATAAATGAAGATATAGAGCAGGCGCCATAGGGAGTTGAGTATGCTAAATATGAGGACCGCCTTCTGTGAATAGTTTCGGACTCAGAAAAGCATGCAGATTATGATTCTGGATGTTGCCAGGAGGCATATTGGTCCATTTTTTTTTATACGCCTCTCCCTGAAGCAGCAAGTAAATTGATTGAACAAATGCTTAGAATCATTTTATTAATTGTTTAAGTAACAATATCTAATTGTTTCTTATGATTAAATAAATCAATAAGAAGTCAACTAAAAAAAAAGTGAATCGGACTCGCGCACTGAGGGTTCCGTACAAATTTACACATGAAAACAGTTCAATTTCCAAATTGAGTTATGAAGATTTTTCTTTTTATTCTATACTTGTGCTATAAGACCTTGCTTCATGCTAAATTTCAGGATTCTAGGCCAACGGGAAGTACCCTATGAATTTTGATTCCTTTGAGGATGTCAAAATACACATTTTTTCGCAACATAAACGGCCGTATCTTTTTTTTTCGTTAACCCAGAAGTTCGATTTTTTCTCAGCTTCAAGGGACCATAGACTTGAGAATAGACTTTTAATTTCACCGCAATACATCTACTCGTTGCCAAAATAAAGGGTCTTGACAGACAGACAGGCAGGCAGAAAAGTAACTTTTAAGTATTTAATTATTTTTTTTTATCAACAATTCATGTTTTATTTTAACTTTACTGTTTTTTTAGGGTTCCGTACCTCAAAAGGCAAAAGGGAACCCTTATGGGATCACTTTGTTGTCCGTCTGTCTTAAATAAAGGGTCTTGACAAACAGACAGGCAGACAGACAGATATAGCTCTTGCTCACAACAGTTAGACATATCTTAAAATGAAATCAAGTGACCATTGAACTTACATAATTGGTAGTCAAGCTAGAATTGTTAGGAATATAGTAAGTGTTATTACATAAAGCCTTTTCTAGGCCTAGGAGAGTAGAGTAATTGATCCATAATCATCTATTTGAATACGATACTACTTGATCATCAAATAAAAAAATTAAAAAAGACAATGAAAGGAAAAATTGCTGGGATGAGAAATTCTACAATTAACCTGACACTGGAAAAGCCCGAGTTTCCGAGACCATCTGAAGGACATGGTGGAAGTGTGCCCCGCTTGGGCGCAGCACTGCCAAGTCAGGTGGCGATCGATAACAGCAACTTTTCGCACCCATGCCTGGTTCATGCAAGGTCCAAAGCGAGGAGGAATGGCGATAGTCGACTGCTTCTGTGAAGAAGTCTTCACGCCCCAGCCGCCGTGATACCGACTCCAACTACCAGTCACAATAGGTAGCTCGAATCGCCATCCGGTAATCGTCCGGACTAAACTCAAGTCAATGACAGCGCGTAGTGCTCACTAAAACCACGCACTCCTCAAAGAGATGTCAGCAAACCCTAGGAGTTAAGGAGGGCCGATGCCCACTAGGGAGGCGGATATATTCTGAATAGAAACTTATGGTCCTAGAAAGCAAAGGACAACAAAAAGGCACACGTTTAGTTTTAGTCAGTCGAAGTCCGAACTGCCCTCACGTTCTACCCTAGAGCGGACGATGTAACTAAAAAAATAAACGACTCTCAACGATCTACCAATGACTGTGGCTGTAAATAATGGTAACCCATCAACAGACCAATCTCGGCAAGCATTACTTCACATGAAATTAAAATAATCGTACACTTACTTCCTGAGGAGGTACGTCGAAGGAGACAGTCCGCAAGTCCACTTTCCTGTAGGTATCAATGCAAGGTAGCACGAAGAACAGGCCAGGTCCCCTCGCACCTCCTTTTCTTACCCGACCTAGCCGGAATATGACAGCTCGTTCGAACTCTTGAACTACCTGGAAATGTGGTTTATATATACAATTTAGAATTACTTAATAGTTTATCTTGTAACAGAACAAAGATCCAGTTTTCCCTCCCCCAGGCATCGCTTTGACGACCGGTCCTATGCGTCTCGCATCCATCGGATTCCCGCGGCCACCAATCTCCTCAAGGTGGACTGATGACGTCCACCTTGAGGAGGCTTTCTAACGCCTTCCGGTACGTGATCGCCACTCTAGACCCTTTCGTCTCAATCGGCCAAATGTACTTCGAGCAATTGGCCTACCTACCTTGCCCACTGCCACTTAAGGCGTATAGTCCCTTGAACCATCTGACCGAAATTATGTGAACGCAACTCTCGCACTCGCCTAGGGGACAGTACGCAAATCTGTGCATTTGTTTGCGGCCAGCAGCGCCCGGAAAGCGCTTTAAATCCATTTTCTCTGCGAGATATTGATTGATTTACATATGCAATGTTCACTTTGAAGAATATTTAACCACCAATTTTTATGTGTAAAAATGTTTCTAAAGGTCCAAGCCGTTTCGAAGAAGTAGGGAAAAGTTGCGAAAAGTTGCGAAATTGCTAATTTTTTTTTTTTTGACAAAAGTATTAATTGCACGATAAAATCAAATGTTGATATTATTGTTCATGAATCTATAATAAACATATATTTTTTTCAAACCAATTGACTTAGCCGTTACGGAGGAGTAGGCCTCAGAAAATCACTGTTTTATGGCACTTTTCGGGCGCTTGGCCCTAAGTTTGGCGATTCTTCGGGCTGTGTCGAATCTTGGTTCTCCTGCAAATTCCTTCATTTCTGATGCGATTACGCAATGTAGGTAGGTTTTTTATAGGTATATGATAAACTAGAACTAGAGAGCCAATGGAGATGAGAATGTTGTAATGGATGTGTGGTATGACGAGATTGATAAAGTGAGAAATGAGTATATTAAAGGAACTTTGAAAGTGGCACCGGTGACTGAAAAGTTGAAAGGGAATCGTTTGTCTTAAAATGGCCATATGAAGAGGAGGGATGAAACAGATGTTACTAAAAGAGTTATGTGTAGGTACCAATACATGTACATGGATGGAGAGGGAGAGGGAGGACACAATCCATCCATCTTTACTACCAGAAAAGACGGATGGATTGTGTTAGATGTGATAATTATGAAAGAAAAGGGAGTTTGTGATAGCGTGACGAGTGACAGGGCAGAATGGAAGAAAAAAACATGTTACACGGATCGCAAATAAAACGGGACAAAGGCAAGAAGATGATGATGATGAACTAGATGCCGCCTGCGGCTCCGTTCTTATGGACTTTGTACTGAGGCGATTTCCTTACAAAAATATCAATATTTTAACTTTTTTTTGAGATTTCCCGTTTTGTCTTTTAGATCACCCCTTTAGTTAAGAGAACAAAACCAAAAAATAATTGGTCAAATTGATTTGTCGTTTTAACAAGACTGACGAATTACTATTGATTTTTATACAATACTAACTACCGCTCGTGACTTTGCCCCGTGAAATGATTTCCCACTTTAAAAAAAAAACTTATTTTTTCTTTTAACCTGCTAAGCGAAGAAAACGAAATAAAAATGATTAAATCAGTCCAATTTTTGAGATTCTAACGAACAATAATTGATTTTGATATACATATAAGAAGATACTAAAGTAGGCGCCAAATAAACTTGGAATAACGGTCATTGACCCTCTTACATTTGTTGAAATTCTTAATTCATTAAGCCCTAAGCGAACGCGCTGTCATTGTACTTCTATTGTGTCTCTAATTTACACGATTGAAAGGTTTCAAAAACGAAAATAAATATATAAAGCTGTATTGAATCGACATTTATCGCAATCTTATACATTTTCTAATAATTAAAAACAGTTGATTATTTTTTTTCGGGTATCGTTATTTAAAAACACTGTGTGTGTTTACATTTGCCTCTTATAAGTCCTTTAATCCTAAAGAAATGTTTTAATTACTTTTTTTTCCAATTTATAATCTGTTTTCATGGGTTTGCGCTATTTTTTTTTGTTTTTAACTACTGTTTTATAACAATGAACAAAATTAAAAATAAAACCAAATAAATCTAACCGTTTTGTGTTATAACAAGACTAAGGAAAAATACTTGTATATGGTTTTAACGAAGTCAAAAGTGGAAAACTGCAGCTATTCTGCAATAAAAAATCTTATACAATTACTGTATAAGATAAACCTTGTCGGTTTAGCAGCAAACAATGATTACTTATTCTCAAACAAATAATCTAGAAAAAAGTTCTGCAAACACGTTCTTCCAAAGATTAATGTTTTACACCAATGAATTCGCGAGGCGATGACTGACAATTTGCATCAAAAGTCTGAGATAATGTTATTTATTTAACAGTACATACCTTGCAACATTCGAACAGTGAAAACGGGAAGGTGATGATCACAAGCAGGAACGATAGAAATGTAGCGAATCTCTCTATACATCCCACCGAGTCTGGATTCGCTGCCACACACAAAATATTTTCTCAATTAATTAAAAAAATAATCAAAACACCAATGCCTACTTCACTAGGTTCCATTATCACGATTGGTATCACGTAACTTCAATGTCACAAATACACATGTAATTTCAAAAGGACAGTATTATCGTAAATCTTAATTAACATCGGTTAATAAGTACGACGAAAGCGCGAATTATTTGTCAAGCCTTCTTGCAAGCTTTAGCCTTACGTCAAGGTACTTACGCATTTGTATCGTGATAGCGCAAGAAGTACCCGTATCGCAATCTAAAATATTCAAATGTTCAAAATTAGAACTTATTTAATTTGTGGAGAGCGCAAACGCACCAAGTTCAGTGTTTACTCACGACTGGGAACGTTGTCACGCCTAGTGCTTATCGTTCTTAGCTCCGTGCGCATTTTGAGAGCCCAGGCACCCTACTGTGTTATTATGTTATTGTTATATTGGAGGGAGGAGCAATAAATTCGTAATAACAGCGTTTTACTCGACTAACAATCGCGGACTGCGCTGACATACCGACTAACTTACTGTCAGAAGAGTCCAGCTGTTTACACGACCCAAAAACTACACTGATTCCAACTAAAAATATCAATTACAATGCGATGTTCCACAACAATAAGAAAGCTGTAAATCACGGTTGATAGCGTTTAGTGAAAATGTATTTACGTATTTCGAGGTAGCACTCCACTTCCCCTGAATCCTTGTCGTAGCAACCGAAATCCATGTGGTACGAGAAGGCGCGGAATGTAAAACGCATTGACCGTGTTGTCAATCTTGCTAAAGTGGTCGTGTCTTCAAACCGCTGTCTATATTGATACTAAGGTGAGACGCGCAGAAAATCAGGTTGTTGATAAAAATAAATAAATAACGCACTTTGAGCCATAACGATGGGCGGCGCGGGCGCACACCGGGCCGCGGTGCTCCAAATTGTGAGATTTAGGTATATTGGAGCGTTTCATGCGCCGCTGCACTACATAAATTATAACAGGATGTTTGGACAATAAGAACGCGAATATCAGATTGTTTTACGACACACGGTGAGCAAGCGCCAGCTCTCAAGCCGAGTCATTAGGAAAAGTATTAACTAATTTTATATTTCACATGTAAAAATTATGTTGAATGTCTATTTTCAGTACTCATCATCTGCACAACGCTTGTTTTGTTCGCAACAGCTGGGCAATGTAATGTTACCGGTATAAACTATAAAATATTTACATCGCAAATCAATTCGTTGTCTAAATATTGTATAGTAGTTATGATAATAATTTGTTTACTGATCTCATTATGCGTTATGATTTATTACAATTGTTATTTAATTCCTGAACTTAAATAACAAAATTAAGAAATTAATTTTTAGGAAGAAACTAGGAATTTATCTATTTAGTCTATTGAATTATTTTCAGAATGTTGTTTGCCAAACCAACTGTTTTGATGATTTTTACCTTAATTCAATATGAACATGACAATTTACTATAATAAATATAAAATAATCTAAAGAACCCATACACATGACACCATCCTCGGTTAACTCAACGTCTCAGTGCGTGCACGCAGTTCTCCATATTATTATAATAATGAGTATTTCGGTAACAAAATAACAAACAAACCCGACCAACAATCTTGTTGAAAATATGAGTTTTCGTTGTAAAACCTGATGTAGGTCACAGGTCTATCAAAGTCGGTCGATGTCCAACACACACAACGCTATCTTTGATCTCAATCTGACGTCTCCCGGTTTATATACTACAGCTATTTTTGTTCCTAAATATACTGCAGTTTTACGTCTAAGAAATGGAAAAATATTAGTGAACAAATTGGCTTACATGACACATTCCAGCACACACAACTTCACAAGCATAGGTTCCAGCTGGTTTCATCCGTAAAATCTTAATAAACTATATAATTATTTACTTCATTTTACGGAATTTGAGGAATAAAAATAGTACTATTTACTATGTATCTTCCAAACTTGATATCTTTTTTTTAATTGATACTAGCTTTGCTCATGGTTTCGCCCCCATACATAAAATATAGCTTATGTCACTCAGGAATAAAGCAGCTTTCTATGGGTGAAAAAAAAATTGCAAACAAACCAGTAATTTCAACAAAAAAATAAACTTTACCTCTTTATAATATTAGTGTAGCTTGACTGCAATCCCACCTGATGGTAAGCAGTGACGCAATCGTTGATGGTGAGGTGCACCAGTTTATTAAGAGCCTAATTTCTCTAGCATTGAAGACACTTAAATTATAATCGGACCGGAAGACCGCATCAGGCAAATTGTTCCAATCACTCTCTCTCTCTCTCTCTCTCTCTCTCCCAGTTTCTCTATTTCACCAAACCCAAGATGGCTTTAACACACTATAGGAAGGACCCAGGTGCTTAGCCAGTGTGTAATCAGATAGATCTCCTGATTCCAGATAACAGACAGAAATTCAAATACTATGTGGATATTCACAAATCGTCATCATCATCATTTCAGCCCTTAGACGTCCACTGTTGGACATAGGCCTCCCCCAAATGTCGCCACAATGAACGACCCTGTGCGTCCCACATCCATCGGATCACAAATTGCAATCAAAAATCCTCAAAATCTCATAAAAAATCAATGAGCAATGATGGCACTGCCAACTGCATAAACCAGCACTGGGCCCGCGTGGTAGATTACAGTCTCTCTCATAGAGAGGAGGTCTGAGACCCAGTAGTGGGTACATAAGGCTGATCATTGTATGATATGTCATGACACAGCGTAAAGTATTAAGGCAAGCTCTGGGAGTGACTAATAAACCTATATGCAGAGATCAATGAACCTACTGCGTGGCAGTCTTATGTGGCTTATACAGACGGAGTGATTCATTAAGCATTCAAACATGTTTCATTATGGTGGCTTTTTTATGCCGGCTATGAATACATTTATAATAATAGTTGGGGGATGACTTGGCGAGAGCTTCGGGAATAGGTTGGATGCGAGAAATATAGGAACTGCGGAACAACATAAGTATTAGTATATGCAAAACCCAATTACTATTTTCATGTAAAAAATCTATATACAAAATTTCATAACTATATCATGAAAAATTACAAAGTTATAAGCTTGTTATTTCAGCAAAAATACACAGTCACCTGGCCATCCTGGCAACTGAGGGGTGGTTTTACACTTGTACCCAGCTGTTTGCAGGCGCCTAATACCCGTTATGACCTGCCATGACCTGTGTTGGTCTTAATGTCAGTGGTGTCCGACTTATAACCTTTTTAAATAGATTTAGAAAAAAATATAAAATGATGTAAAAATTATTAGAATTCATTCAGTTACTGATTCTGAACAACGTTTGAGGTTTCACATATACTAAATATAATGGTATACATAGCAGTGGATGTCATTCCATCGGCTTCCTATCTCATACTGGAAAAGCAGGCAAGTAAACGATCACAAGGAAGCGAAGTTTAAATTGAGCTATTATTATACTTTACCTATATTCTACGTCAAAGTTTACCGAGCGCAAGTCATTAGCACAGAATCTATTTACCGACCTAATTAATAAAGATAGTGTATTAGTACCAAACGTCGGCACCTAATAATAAATCTCTGTAATGTTTGAGATCAATAGCTCAACGGCTAGGCGTTTGTCTGGCGAGGTGAGGTCGTGAGTTCGATACCCACCAGTCAGCTTCACTAGCAATTATTATGAGAAATTTTTAAACATAGTCTAGACAAAACAAAACTCAGCTTCACTAGCAATTGATATGAGATATTTTTATACATAGTCTAGACAAAACAAAACTATATCTAATAATAAAAAAAACGAAACACAGTTTTCACAGTGTGTACTTTTCCTGCTATAACAAAAATTAAAAGAGACAATATCAAAAAACAGTCGGTATAGAAAGTGTGAATTTAAGTCTCTTCATTCACTAATATTGTTCGCAGTTTCGCTGCAGCGATCGATATGCCATTGTACCGGGAAACTCATTTTCTGAATCAATCATTTATCAAATAAAATAGGATTATTTATCGACCAATATTTTTTAACAATTGGACACTCGCAAACATATTATCCAATTTACACAAACAGAAAATATAAACCTTATGCGGGTTCATTTTTACATGCACCGCTGAAACTGCTAAGAGGATCTCAATACTAGAAAAACCACAAACTGCTTAGTAATTTCCCTGTTGTGTTTTCAGTATAAATTATGAAAAGTACAAATTGATCAATAAATCTATTTAATCTTTTCCCAAAAGTTGAGGTTTATGAGTCAGCTACTTTTAGTCTAACCGGATTTAACAGAATACAAGTATTTTAGTCTGAGATTTTGTAACCCCTAGGCAAGACTTCGTAACAACTGTCAAAAATCTACAAATGACTTCCACGATCAAAGTCATTTTAAAATCAAATTATCATTTAAATCATTTTATATATCCTAGGATATATAAAATCTTAAGATATATAAAATCTCAATGATAAAAGATCAAAGATTTTATATATCCTAGGATATATAAAATCTTTGTCCGCGACCAACAAATTGACGTGTTTTCCGAAGAACGCAGGTTATGTTGACATGGTTGGTCATCCATCCACAAACCGACCTCGGCTGGTATTGCTGAACCTTGTAGACCGACTCGTACGGCTGTTATTACTCCAACCACGAGCTCTTATCTCTTATCTTAATCTCCTATTCTAAATAACCTAAATTAAATTGACCATTTTAATTAGAATCCAGAGGATATTTTTTGAGGATATAAAATTATTAATACAAAAATTAGATCGAACTTATTCGTATATTGCAAAATAAATAATATAAATCAACATTGTTTTGGTGAGCGCAATACATGACTAGTGAGGGTGCTTCAGTGGTAGTATGGAGCAGGCGCGACACGGGCAGCGTTGGGGGCGGTGTTGTGCACCACCGCGTTGAAACCGCTGTGGTCATCGGCGGAGTACTCCACGGTCCGGACGGAACCATCGGCTTCGTGGAAGGAGTATGAGCCCCTCACAACATCACCATCGCGGGACTCCTGCTGGGACTTGTTGTCGCCGGTGTGGCTGTCAGCGACCGAGTAGTTGTACTCGTATTTGGGGTGAGCCTGTGGAAAAAAAAATAAACAAATGAGTTTGTGGTAAATAGAACAGGCTAGATTACTTATTTTAATTTTTTCTGTCAACTTACGTCAAAATCAGCAGCCTGGGCGACAATGGGAGCGGCGTGGTAGGCACCAGGGGCAGGAGCGGCGCGGTAGGCGTACGCAGCGGGGGCAGCGTTGTAGGCGACGGGGGTGGCGAAGGCTACGCGTTGTGCGGGCTGGTCGTGACGAACGATGTTCTGGGAGGAGACAGAAGCAGCCGAGGAGTATTGGGCAGGAGCGTTGTAGGCAACGGCAGCTGGGGCAGCACGGTAAGCGTAGGCAGCGGGGGCAGCTTGGTAGGAGATCGATGCGCGCTGGGCAGGCTGGTCGTGACGCACGATGTTCTGGGAGGAGACAGCCGCAGCCGAGGAGTACTGCACGGGTGCGGTCAGAAGACCAGCCTGGCACACCGCCACCAAGCCGCACAGAGCTACGATCTGTAAAACATATTAGAATTATTCATTTATTTTTTGTTCAAAGTTAAATAATATTTATTTTTATTTATTTTTTCGATTAATTTACCTTAGCGAACATTTTGATTGGATTGATTGTTTCACTTGTGTGATCAAACAATGAATGATAGATTTGAAATGATAGATCTAGATTATATACTAGTCGCTAGTTTGTACACGTTCATGCATGAGTGGTAGAACAGGCTTACAGCGACCTTACGGGCGGGTCAAATAGTTACGGTTTCGCGACACAAAACATTCACTGAACCGTTTCATAACGAATCCTTATGAAGGTATGCCTAGTATGAAGCAAACCCTAGTTAGATCTACCACATGAAGTCAAATAAAAACAGTTTCGGAAAGACAATTTACATTTTTATAAACTTCGCAAAACGTTGAAAACTAAACTTTTATTTAAATGTTTTAAAAAATGCGGTAAATAAGAATAATAATATGACATAACGCAATCTAGTCCCAAACTAAGCAGAGTTTGTAGTATAATAATAATAATATTTATTGAACAAAAAGTAAGAACATGTATGTATACACAATTTCTTGATACTTATAAATAACAACTAAATAATGCAATAAAATGTGAACAATTAGCATTTGCTACTGAAGTAGGATTATGGCATTATAGATAAATTATACCCAGACACGGAACAACATATAATCGTGCTCATCACAAAAACATTTGTCCCGTGTGGGAATCGAACCCAGGGCCTCCGGTATAGCAGTCAGGGCCACTAACCATTAGACCAACCAACCGACTGGTCTGACTACTACTGGTCACTACTTGACTAAGTATTAGTGATGGCAGTCTCTAAATTGATTATGAAACTCGAAAGACTATAATTATATAAGTGAACTGTATTCAGCGTTGTCTTTGTCATGGGATTCTATATTTAGAATTTGATTATGAGGTTCATGGACGACTATGAGATTATTACACTACAACTTGTCTACTTATTAACAACACAGAATTCCCGAATAAATTAATCTAAAAGGCATCACTTCTTGAACTGCAAACGATTATAATCTTAAACCAAATTTCTACTTAGACGTTGGCGAAATCACAATTAGCATACTACTAGAATAGTTATTTAACTTTGCGAAGCTTTAGTGAATGGATTGATTTGCCAAACTACAAGGTAAGGCAAGGTCGCTGTAAACCCGACTGACAACTTCCACTAAGCTAATCATACAGGCATTTATCAGTATAAAAAGTACACCTCGGACACTATAAGCATCATTCAACTTGATCACTTCAGTGAATATACCAAAATGTTCTCCAAAGTAAGTTTTATAAATGGAGGCGTATATAAATTTAAAAAAAATATTAAGGTTCTAAAATTGAAGAACCTAACTTGCAGATACTAATCTTTGTGTTCAATCATTTTCAGATCGTAGCTTTGTGCGCTTTCGTGGCTGTGGCCCAGGCTGGTTTCCTGGCCGCGCCCGCTCAATACTCGTCTGCCGCTGCGGTCTCATCCCAGAACATCGTGCGTCACGACCAGGGTCAGCTCCGCGCCGCTCCCCTGGGTGCTGTGGCTTATCGCGCTGCCCCCGCCGTGGCCTACCAAGCCGCCCCTGCTGCCGTCACCTACCACGCTGCTCCTGCTCAGGTCGCCTACCGTGCCGCACCCGCTCAGGTTGCCTACGCTGCCCAACCCGAAGAGATCGCCTACCCCAAATACGAGTACACCTATTCCGTTGCTGACGGTCACACCGGTGACAACAAGTCTCAGCAGGAGTCTCGCGATGGTGATGTTGTGAAGGGCTCTTACTCCTTCCATGAAGCTGATGGCTCCATCAGGACCGTGGAGTACACCGCTGACGACCACAATGGCTTCAACGCGGTGGTGCACAACTCAGCCCCCTCAGGCGCCCTCGTCAAGGCTGCCGCGCCCGCCCAGTACTACCAACACTAAGACTAGAAAATTTACCAATTAAGCATGTTGACCAAAATGAATGTTGATTTATTTATTTAATGAAATATACGAATAAGTTCGTTGATAAGTTTGACTATTATTTTTTGACAAAACTTTGTATGACCTATTTCAACTCGGCTAAATGCTACTATCCTTTAACTATGTAGGCAAAAATAATTTGCCGAAGTCTCACAATTCGGTGCCTTAGATTAATTTATAGAGAATATCACAAAACCTTCATTATATTTAATTCTTTTATATTGATAAAAAGCTGGTAAATACAATATATCGCTACGCGCTTCCGAACAATAGATTCTTCGCGTCTATTGAATTGTATCGATGCCGTGAGATAGTACTAGCGACAGAATCCTCTCTCTTTTGTGAAATTTTTATGTGTTATAGAGTAAACTTAGGCTAATTGGTACACTTGAAGTGTTCTTAATGGTATATTCATGATCAAAATAAATGAGCCGGGACAAAAAATATGACTAGAGTTTATAAAGTGTTTGACATTTAGTTAAACGTTTGACTCTAGTCATACTTTTAGAGGAAAAAACATATGATACATATTTGTACAACCAACAAGACAGAGCTGACGGCTGGCAGCCTGAATCATTCAACTTTATGGGTCATGGCCTAACATAAGTGCAAGGAGAAACATCAGTTAAAGGCCATGTGTTGTGTAGACTGTACCAAGTAGGTATTTGCCCTCTGGCTTTTTTAAAGCTTCAAGTAGTCAAGCCAGTACGCAATAACTAAATGAGCAAACTTTTGCTAAAGTTAGCAAGAATTATATAAACACTTTTACACGTCAATTTTTTTTCGGCAAATAAATCTAGATGAAGCCGGTGTTTTCTAGCTGACTACCCTGAGAAGAAACACCGAAACACGCTCAGGGGTATATTGTTTTATATGAGTCGATGGTACTTGAAATAAATAAATTCTTTCTTTCTTTCTTTCTTCTTTCATTATTATTACTAAATTCAATATGTCGCCTTGAAGAAGACCTAAAGTTATAAAATCACATTAAATTGCATAGCACGTTACAAAAATATGAATGTTTTCGTTTTATCTCGCTACTTTGCTTGCATTCAAATAATAACTGCGAATTATTTTATATCTTTTATATCACATAAGTATGTATGTAGATAATTATTATATGAGTAAGTGAGTTTGTGGTCTAGTCACAAAATCCTTAAGAAATTGGAACGATAGAGGAATCAAATTCAAATTCTAAAATAAATTATAAAATCGAATCTTTTTTTTTGTAACTTTTTTTTTGACATTTAATTATTATTAGTCATTACTGTCCTAGTTTTGTTTTAAGTGCGTGTGTGATCATAGTTTTTAAGTTTAATATTCGTATACAATTGTAATTGTTCAAGAATAAATAAATTAATAAATAAATCAATCAATGATATTAAGAAGGCATTCTGTTTTATTACAACGATCAACAGAGTTCTTAGAATTATTAGACGGCTAGTTGAATAACTTTGAAATAAACTGATACGTGAATCTCCTCCCTTCGATCACCATGCTTGACAAATTTATCCTGACCATTGATCGTAAGAATCTTCTACCAGCATCTAACTTTCGCTGAGCTTGTGAGGCAGGCTCTTCTATATCCTGACCGACTGCAGTACATTTACTGCAGTCAAGTTCAAGTTCATTTATTTTGTCAGAATATGGTACATAATAATTATGGTGTTGAATTAAATTAATGGTCTTATCACATTCTGCCAAGTAGGGCGTGCAAATATTTGGTACACAAATATATATTTTTTTTTTATATCAGGTCAGTACGAATTAAAATTTACAAATTATGGCATGTCATCTTAAAATATTTGGTGATTAAATTCAAAGTAATATTAGAGAGAGATGTCAAAGATTATAAAATTACCTACAATCCAATTAGGATGTCAAAATATCGTATAAATAGTCCTTTATATTATAATAAAAAAATTTCAGTCAGTCAGTATATAAAAGCAAAAAAAACTACTCTAACCAGTACTAACTTTTGTGACCATTGTTACAAAGGTACAAATTGCAAATTTTCGGCACGGCCATCCGTCCCATTATGACATACGCTTACCCTGTCTTCGCCCACGAAAAGCCCAATCACTTCTGTACGAGAAAAGGTTCAGAAGTTTTAGAACCGTTTCCATTGCTAAATTCTGGAAGACCTCACTTTGTTCGTAGCTTAGTTTTAAGTTTTTTATAACTGTAGTAAGCTAAACTAACGACTACTTCATAAATTGACCTGCAAGAAGGAAATCATAAAAGAAAAAAATAAACATTCCTTTATCAAAGAATCATTTCTTTTTTTTTTTTTTGATAGTTCGAAAGAACACAAACGCACTCATTCCTTCAGTTGCTAAAAGAACACAAGTGGGTTTTAGTCAGTGGAAGTCTGCTACTCCCTCTGGCTCCATTCAGAACCACTTATCTGATGATTTCTCATGCAAACAAAAATATTTCACTAAAATCAAAATAAAAAATCGTAAATAATAATATATGCTAGATTTTGTATTATTCTACATAGTTTCAAATAATTATTCCTCTTGCTTTTGCCAAGCAGTAGTTCGACGTGGGCTAAATATAATATAATATTAATTAATTATATATAGCTATGAGAAGTCTGTAATAACTTCTTTAAAAGTATGATGTTTAAACTATCGAATGAGTCAACTTTCCTCCACTCAATACCAAGAAAAATGTACTCAAAGCCTCCATTGATCGTACGGATTGTGATGATACGATAACAGGTTTAAAGTTCCGGGCTAAACTAATGTAGATACGCTGAAATATTATCCATACAATTTGTTGAAACTATTAAAAACTTAATTTTTTTTTGCAATAATGGTTTTAATACACTTTTAGAAAATTTATAAAAGACAATGGAGACATGTCCAGATTAAGAAACGGAACATTTTTTATATTTATATAAAATGGAATGCTATATGAAGTCATGTCCTCTTCGTTCTTACGTATAGTAACTAAACAATAGTATGTCAATAATACAATTTTAGCAAAATTTATGTAATAAGTATTGGAATAGTATAAAATGGTTTATATTTCTCTTTCTAAACAACAGTCGACTATTACATTTTGTTAGCGACAGTTCAAATTAAGTGCTACAATATGTTCGGAAAGGTAACAAATATTATATAATTTTAAAAATACTTCAGCAAGATATAATGTTTTTTTATAAATTATAAAAATGTTTTAAGCTCTCAAATGCCGTAATTAGAAACAAAATTAAAAAGCCATTGTGTTTCGTGTAGATCTGCGTTCCGGCAGTCAACGGGTTAAACGAAGTATAATGAAATTTTGGAATTAATTTAACATTACTCTTTTTTCATTTCAGATTTTTTTATCCATTTGCTTCATGGGCATCAGCCAAGCAGTGTTCGTCGATCAGGCTGATAATCATTACAAAGGATTCAATAAAGAAAATGCTCATGGATGGCAAATGGTCAAAGTGTATCACCCGCCTAACCCCCAGCCCTTCGGATACAAATATGAATCTTACGTAAGTAACAAATTCTCTCTCAAGGACCAAATACATGAAATATGCAGAGAAAGGGACATGGCAACAGTTTCATATTTCTACTCTACTCATGTACTCATTAGAATTAGTTATTGACCAACAAATATTGATCTCAAGTTACTTAGCAAGAATGTCACACTGACAGCAGTGTGGCTTAATAATGATAATTTATACTTTCATTATTGACACTTATTAATTTGTAGGCATACCCAAAGTATGAGTTCGAGTATTCAGTTTCGGACGATAAGACCGGAGATCACAAACATCACCACGAAGCACGTGATGGGGATCGAGTTCGTGGCGAATACAGCCTTGTGGAGTCAGATGGCTCGTTGCGGAAGGTGCAGTACCACGCCGACGATCACAACGGGTAATTAAACAATCACACACCAGCTCACCGTGACCCTGGTTCTGGCCATGAGCATAACAATAAATCACGTTTTTTTGTAAAATTGCAAAAAAAAAATTTATTAAAATAATTTTAATTTGCATAAACTCGTTCTACTTAATTTCTCTATTTTGAGCTTGAAATTAATTTTGCGCTAAACAAATGCAAATTTGATAATTGTATTCGGAATTACCCAATAAATTATATCTATTTGCTTTTGTACCAATGTCATCTCGCTTTTTAAATCATAACAAAAAGAGACGCGTTTTATTAAACAATGCCATTCAAAAATCTTTAATTTTAAAACAATTTTATAATAAATCACTTATTTACATTTTCAGATTTAATGCCGTTGTAAGCAAAACTATGAACAAGCACGGTAATAATGCCGTTTCCGTCACTGACCACACCAGATTCTTTTACCCCGTCGGTAACGGTATCAAGATAAATCACTACTTCCCCAGCAAGAGCTATCACTACCAAACCCTTGAACAACCAGAAAATAACAATGACAGCAGGCCGGTCCATGAAGAAAAAGAAATTACTGCCGTTGAAGAACCCAAAATGCTTGTAATTGATGCAGGAGACAAAGTTATGTTGGTAGAACAAGAACAAGCCAAGGAAGTGGCTCCATCACCTAAACCTGAAGTAGTACAAACTGTACAAGTAGTTCCAGCTATAGTTTCAGTTATTCCTCCAAATCCCGTAAATGACAAAATCAACAATGAAATTCCATTACTAGATGTTGAAAAGACTGAAGTTTTACCAGCTAATGACTCATCTTCTACCCCTGAGGAACAACCTGCTGAGAATATAAACAAAATTGTAGAGAAGGAAGACCAAAAGCAAACTGTAGAAAAAGAAGATCAAAATCAAGATTCTGAAGTTGCGTCGTCTTATTACCATTCCAGATTTTATTATGTAGGTTTTTAATTACGGTACTCTTTAAGTTAGAACATTGTTGATTAGTTTCGTAAGAGAATAAGTAGTCATCAAAGAGATTTAAAGAGATACAATAGAGCGGCTATCAGGAGAAATGTCTTAGAAAAACTGTCATCCTATCTCTCAGTGACGCCATCTAGCTTTGAATAGCAATCACGCGAATTAAATTTGTCAAAATTTGTATAAATTTAACTATTGCTCGGTAGGTGGCCAGGGGTTTTACCATGATATGTTAAAATGTCAGTAGTACGAACGAAAAAGGATCTAACAGTTCGATTTAGGTCGTAAAATAGATCACGTTAAGAGCTCGTGGTAGAAGCTTCAGTGTGTGCCAGTGGCGTAGCTTGGGAAGGGGAGGGCGGGCCATGACCCCAGGCGGCATACGAAAGGAGGCGGCAGAAAGCGCCAATTTATTTATTTGGAAAAAAAAAACTTAGATATTCGAAATTGCTTGTATATTGCTTTTTATTAATCCAAGTTCATTCTCTGACGTAACAATGTCGGACCACGCTCAACCATGACTTGGTACTGAGTGTGTTCACGCTGACGCGATTAAACACGCGCATACCGACCTTGGGCCAATGCTCGTATGCGCAAGGTAAGTGACGTGACTCTTAAGGTGTTGAGGAGGTCTCAGTTTGACCACATTGGCCGAATAGGGAACAAACCGCATTGTTAGTAAAGCGTTTTGGTCCCCGGCAAACTCGAGTGAATCGAACTTCTGCCGTCCCTCACCTCCACCACTGCTGAAACCCGACGGGTCCCTGGCTCACACCGCTGAGGAGAAAGCAAACTTAATTGCCTCTCTTATTGCGGAATCTTCGCGTCTGAATTCCGGTGACGCACCGCCCCCTGTTTCTCCTGATAGGTACGTGACGAGTATATCGGATATTCGTAATCATCAGAAAGACGTACGCAAGAATAAAGCTAGTGGCCCCGACGGGATACCTGCAGTCGTTCTTAATACTGGTGTTCTTAAACATAATAAACATCAAAGGGCGGCGTATTTCTGGTCGACCCCAAGCGGCGAAAACCCACGCTACGCCACTGGTGTGTGCTAGGTAAGGTTAAACTTTTCAGCAATAGATGGCGCTATCATAAAATCAGCAAATGTTCTAGAACTATTCATGGAAATTGTTGAATTTTAATTAATTACTGCGTATATACCAAGAATATTTACGAAAATAAACCGAAGTTAGGTCCAACAATTTTACCATAACAAGATTTGTAATAGCGTAATGCGCAACTCGGCATATTTTCTCAGAAAATGATTTTCTTTTAGTGCCTAAAGCGGATACAAACATGACTTGACATGTAGGGGTGTCTTACTAGACTGAGCGACTTGTTACTCACAAGTAACAAGTTTCGGATTTCGACTTTTGTTCGCTATGTCCTGTCTATTGGTAGTATATACTTAATGTCTTTGGTAGTCATGTAGATTGTAATTGTTAAAAATGCCTGTCTGATGTCCATGAAATAATTTGTATTAAATTAATTGGAAACTACACCTTGTTTTAGCGATACTAACACCACCTTTTTTTTACTCGAACTTTCTAACATTTCGATAAACGATATTAATACTAACAAGAGCCTAGAGATGGCAGCATCAACGATATACTACAGACTTTTGTTGGTTTCTCATAGAGGGCTCTACATACATACTCGAATAAGCTACTCCGATTTTTATTAATCAGAGGATCCTTAGTAGTGAATTATATAACTTTATATACATAAATATGTTATTGGATAATTAAACACCGTTAGTTTATGATCAATTAGATACGTAAAATGATTAGGTTTTTGTTTTTTATAAGATACAATATGTTGGAAACAATAGGATAGGTACCATCGCAATCATTTCTACCTGATCACTTTAAAAAATTTTCGCTTGAATCCTTCGGCGCGCGGCGCCAAGCCAAACCCTTTGAAATTTTCGTGACGAGTGCAAGGAAAAATGAACGTAAGTTTGGTCAGGTGGAAATGCCTTTGATAGTACGTGGTTTTACAAATTTAGCGAAGATTCATCGTATTCGAAATGACCTATTTATCGTATATTGAGAGTTTAAACTCTCGAAAGGTTTATTACAACCTTACAATATTTGTAATTAACCTGTGATATTTAAATACTCCTATAATTTATACACTTTTAGTAGTTTTTACATGATATTTTTATGCATAAAAATACAGTTATTTTATTCTCAAGATAATTACTCACACAAGAAAGCTGGCAAAGTGAAGCTATAAATTAAAATTGCGAAACCGAAATCTGTCGGACAGTCATTGAATCGCGAAAAAACAGGCCAAGTAAAGAATGAAGAGATGCATCATTTATCTCACCGAATGAATGCGACCAGTGTACTCTGCCTTTATAAGACCTTAACTTAAAATGAATTCTTTAATTTGGAGTCCCAGATTTAAGTTTATGCAAGATGTTGTACAGACTACTTACGCATGTGTCTGACAATGCTGTGTTTGTTATAATGACTGTTTCACAAAAGTAATTATTTATGTTTGAAGCAATGGCACGAATTCGTGTATTTGATTTTAAAAAAACTAAAATCTAAGTTATTTAGTCCAAAGATGAAGTTTAGAAAAACCGGCCAAGTGCGAGTCGGACTCGCCCATGAAGGGTTCCGTAGCAGCAAGTAACATAATATAAAAGTTTTTGTAGTTTGTTGTAACTTTGATCGATGTTTTAATAATTATTTTAGATTTATAACGTATTAAAAAAAAAACTACTTACTAGATCTCGTTCAAACCAATTTTTGTTGGTGGTTTGCATGGTAATGTACATCGTGTATTTTTTTTTAGTTTTATCATTCTCTTATTTTAGAAGTTAGAGGGGGGGGGAACATTTTACCACTTTGGAAGTGTCTCTCGCGCAAACTATTCAATTTAGAAAAAAAATATATTAGAAACCTCAATATCATTTTTAAAGACCTATCCATAAATACCCCACACGTATGGGTTTGATGAAAAATAAAATTTGGGTTTCAGTTCTAAGTATGGGGACCCCCAAAATTTATTGCTTTTTTTATTTTTGTGAAAAAATCTTAATGCTGATCACAGAATACATCTACTTACTAAGTTTCAACAGTATAGCTCTTATAGTTTCGGAAAAAAGTGGCTGTGACATACGGACGGACAAACAGACATGACGAATCTATAAGGGTTCCGTTTTTTGCCATTTGCCACTGTCTGGTAAAGTAACAAAATTTTTGGCGTAACATACTTTACTGTAAACAAACTTTAAAAAAAAAATCAGGTCAGCTGATGTATACAGGCAAGTTATAACTACAATTAAGTTTTGTTGCAGCATGTCTTAATGAGAAAGTTTAGCAAATGAGGACAAATGCGTCCCAAAATTTAAAGTAACATTTATTAAATCCTCATCATCATCATCATTTCAGCCGATAGAAGTCCAGTGTTGAACATAGGCCGATCAAGTGTCACCACAATGTACGATCCTGTGCATCTCGCATCCATCGGATTCCCGCAACCTTCACCAGGTCATCGGTCCACCTTGTAGGAGGCCTAAAAAAAGGAGCCTAAAATCCTACTTAAAAATAAAGTAAAGAAATATGTGTACAGTTCACAACAGATACATAATCGATATCTATCTATCTATGATGAAGATGATAATGATCTATTTATGTAATATAGAAGGAGATACTGACTGGCATATAAACGCACAGCCGAAACTATTGGAACGGAACTAGGAATATGAAACACTGCACGAGGCTTTTAATGACGTAGGTGAGCACTAAGGTTTGAGGTACTGAGGTTTCTGGAAAATTGTTTAAGAGAGTGAAAGAGGAATTTTGTCGGTATGTAAAATCATATTCTGTGGACTAATATTCTTGAAATTTTGCATCTTAAAGGATCCCCATGAATGACAATTTATTGCTTCAATCGTTTAATACTATTATCGATTGGCGTCAATTACGTCAATATTATCAATCGCAGTGTACCGTTTCGGGGTTTTTTTCGAGATATTCCGATATTCTTGCAAACGCAGTCGCGGTGAAAATGCTTGTATGGACAATAATATAAAAATCATATTCAGATTCAGATTCAGATATTTTTATTTGTAGAACATAGGTAGGTAAACAAAATAACAGATGTGACGTCAATATAAATGAACACTACGTCTTGCCGTCATGGCGTACAAATATTTCACATACCAAGATGGTATCAATTGCTCTTTTATGTACATGTTTTGCATGAAATCTGTCCAGTCCAGAGCAACACGTTCTACTTTTTATAGCCTCAGTACTTTGAATAAAACCTGCTTAAACATCAACAACATTAATAGCTATTATTATAATACTCGTATAAGTCGATGATTATTGCCATTTAACAAGAATGAAGACTTTTCATTTGCTATTGTAGTACAGCTACAAGTTAACCCTGAAATGATGAACCCTGAAAGCTTCCATCGTTCTTCAACATTCTTGCCTCTGTCATATGTCCCTACGGGTCCTAGCAGTTAACTACTGCGTTATTTATAAGTTTCAAATAACGTAACTTATGCTGAGGTTTTTGCCTTATTAACCTCGTACAGATTTAGTTTTTTTAGTTAGTACCTATATATATTTAGTTCTAATAATAACTTGTGTAAAAAACAAAACATTTTTATCACTTCTTGTATAGAATAGAATGGAATACTAATTCAAATTCAAAAAATCATTCATTTCAAATAGACCATTTGCAGGCACTTTTGAATAGTCAAATGTCGGTCAGTCCAAGAAAAGTGAAGCTAAATTACACGTTCCAAAGCGTAGATCTCTATGGAGAAGAACGTGCAAGAAACTCCATGGACACTCTTTTACATCGTATATGTGGCCCAAATATTGTGGTTTTCATGAGCTTATCCCGTAATCTCCTATGATGTTTAACACGATATCTTCAGGTAGCGTTAAATTTTTCTAATAAGATTTGGTTATCCAATAATTAATTTTATATGGTTATCCATATTTTCAACCATCGTATAAATGAATCAAGTTACTTAAATGTTTTAATTGCTATTCATTGTCTACGCCCGTGCCATGTCCTTCACATTTACTGGATAATATGGCTACCCGCTGCTTCGCGCGCGTCATTGAATAGAGTTATTGTGTCTGGAATTAATTGTGTTATTTTATTTTATTTTAGACATCGGTTGAAATAAAATTATGAATTTGACTATTGTTTTAAAGAAGGAGATCAGTGTGCTTCTTTGCCGGCGCAATTTCGACTGAGCAATTATAGTGTTTAGACGAGTATATTTTTATAGTCATTACATACAATATACATGCAATAACATATGTTGTGGCAATTTAAGGCACTTCTGTTATCTATCTATACATCTATATGTTATATATGTATATAAAAAATTTCAATATTTGTTGATTCTGGTAATGCCTGTAGATTTCTTTGTCTTTTGACAGTTTAGTTAAAAGGTATTGAAACATCCAAAGGCGGCACGAAGTTCACCGGGTCAGCTAATTCTTTAATAAATCCGTAATTAAAGTTTTTAAGAATCTTCACCCAACTTTTTCTATATTTACGAAAATTATTACATTAGAAAGTAAATCTACATATAGCACTAGTGATACTAAAACGGAATGCCAGCAAACACAAAATAATTAGATCTATATTAGTACCTTGCAGAACTGGATCTAGTAACTCCTAATTACGGTTACGAACACGTACATTCCTTTACACTCTCCAACTTTAAATACTGATAGTCTATTAAGCAAATTCTTAAGTGCCGGCTGTAAATAACAGCGTCGAACCAGTTAGGCGCTGACAAAACCGCGTGCCTAGACATTATTCATAGTCACCGATCGAAGCCCTACTTTTCACGTCAGGAAGTGTGATACAAACTAGATTAGACTGAATTATTCCCAATTTTCTTACGCCTTCAGACTTTATGTAATGCCTGTATAACTCAAAACTGCTTTGTTGGTCTCGTGGTTGCAAGCGTGACTGCTTAGCATTGAGTTCTGAGCTTTAGTCCCGGGTCAAGTAAAAATTAGTTCTCTGGTCACAACTGTGAAGCAGTTGCACTTGTGACCAGGGAACCAATTTCGCAAGTACACCTGCTGAGCGTGGGGTCCTGTGTAATTTGGTAAGGTCCATTCCTAGGTAAGGAAAAGGTGCTATTGAGTTTTTTCCTCAAAAATTACAAAAAAATCTGAACTTGTCGGCTCAGCGCCTAATCACCCTAGTCGTGTCGAAAATCCAACATGACCAGAACCTATTGGACTATGAGAATAAAAGAACAGAAAGTGCACCTATGTATTCTCCTGTCTCCTACTTACTTGGGTAATCTCCGTTGAGATTGACCATAGTAACCGAAATTCAGTCAGCAGGGCCCATAAACGCGACTATTTTACAATTATGACAATTTTAGACACTAATGTCGAATTATTAAACAGGGCCCAAGAAAATTATATAACTCAAAGCTCATAAAATATTTGTATAACTCGCTTTATCTTGGAATAATTACTATAAAGTAGAGCAAGAACGACAGGGAACCGCACTTTCGCTGTTGGAGCCTCGCTGATAAATGTTGACAGCTATTAACAAAGTAACGCTATTGGTGCTCACTGAACCCTTAATAGAATTGCTACTTCCTTGTTAACAATCTCCGTGAGCTAAAAAGAACAAAAGAAATAAATGTATGATCTAAGAAATGAGTCGTCAGCCAACTAAACGATTAATCTGAGCAAATATATTCGCACGATGTTATAATTGATTAAAGATGTCTGGAACAAATAATATTTGAACATCTTAGAACGCTTGCTTAATAACTACATTTCATTTTTTTTTTTAAGATTAGGTTAAGATTTAAGAGTCGGATATAATGAGGTATAGTATTATCAGAATGTCCATAATTTTGGACAAACGCTGCGAAGTACTTAAAACTTTGTACATTTCCATCTATACTTTCATCGACATAGAAAGAAGCGAAACACACGCCTATGATATATACTACGCTGTCAAGAAAGTACCTGCAAAAGATCAATAATACACAAAAATTTTGTTATTCATCCAAATTTATTTTATCGCCTTCAAAGTATGCCCCTTCAGAAACGATACACTTATGCCAACGAATAATCCAATCATCAAAACACTTTTAAACGCTGTTTCCGTAATCGAGTTCAGTTCTCGCCGCGAATTCTCCTTTTGTCTTCTACAGATTGAAAACGGGTGCCACGAAGTGGTAATTTGAGTTTCGGAAAAAGATAGAAGTCGGTTGGAGCCATATCTGGCGAATATGGTGGCTGCTCGATGGTATTTGTTGAGTGTTTGGTCAAAAATTCGTTCACAATGATGGCCTTGCGTGAAGGCGCATTATCGTGGTGCAAAATCCAAGAAGTTTCTTTCCACAAATCTGGCTTTTTTTGTCGAATTAGCTCTCTTAAATGCCGCATAACGCTCAAATAATATTCTTTATTTACCGTTTGACCTTCCGGTAAGAATTCCGAGTGCAGAACACTGCGACTTTGACTTTTGATCAACTTTGGCATGGTTTTTTCGGTTTCGGCTCAGTTGGAAGGCGCCACTCCAAAGGTTGTTGACTTGTTTGCATGTCAAACTCGTAAACCCACGTCTCGTCGCCAGTAACAATGCGTTTCATGAATGTTGGGTCGGAATTGACTCGTTCTAGCATATCCTCAGCGACTCTCATGCGATTGAGTTTTTGGAGAAAATTCAGGTCTTTTGGGACTAGCCGAGCGGCAACATGTTTCATACTCAAATGATTAGTTAAAATGGTACGGATCGACTCGTGAGATACAGAAAGTTCTAATCCCGATACTTTTTGGACTGAATGTATATATATGATCTATAAAAAATCAAGAAAGTATATCTTCAGTTTCCTAAACTCTATCACTTCAACTCGACGCACGGCAGAGGTGAAAGACAAGGCGGTGCTCTGCCCAATCGGGGCACCCCTCTACCGTATTCTCCACCACGTCCTACGAACGGTCCAGACAATGGTGGCACCATCACATTCTTACCTGCCCTTTGTCTCAAAATCGGCACGGGAAGCGATCTACTTCCTACTATCGATGATACCGTAGAAGTTGTGAATTCAGTATCGCGCCAATAAAATTTAGATGTACCATTGATAAAAAGAAGAAGAGTTGTAAAATGAGTAACCTACCCATTGTTATTTCTGGGTCACACAAAACCAAACCGATACCCACAGGTATTGTGTTTTACTGTGTTATATTTCGGGTTGGTGGCCAGAAACTCGAAGACCACAGTACGTATCTATTTTGCGTACGGGTGAGACAAATAGGTCATTTGATCCACCCCGGCGCGCACTGTTCCCGCGCGCCTCAAGGAGTTGTCAGCAACAGCAGGGACCCAGCCGGGTCGAAGCCTACTGGGGCCAGGGTTATCCGAAAGGGCGCTCGAGCCCCGGTATGAAGGCTAGAAGGAACGGGGTGGGTCTTTTAGTCAGTAAGAGTCTGACACTATCTCCCGCTCTGCCCAAGAGCGGGGGATGTCAATGCATGATTTTTTCCCACCATAAAAAAAAAAAAAAAAAAAAAAGATTCGCAAGGAAGACCAGCAGCGCACTAGTGTAACTATCTCACAGATGGTGCCTGGGTTTTCGAAGTACTTACCATGGGTTCAACGACCACTGGGCAGCTCAAAAGTAGAAGAGTTACTGTCTCGTCCTCCTCCATACAGATTCTGCAGAGTAGGATGTCTGTAACTTCTATGACAGAAATACGCAGCTGAAGTTTTCTCAGTCGTAGGGCCTGTTTAGTAAAACAGCCATCAATAGAAGGATGTGGCTCGTTGACCTGCCTACATTCACCATACTGAGGGATACATATCTACCATTTTCAGAAACTCCAACTTTATGCCCAGAGAAGGTACCCAACGCAGTATCACCAGGCGTCGGGAGTCGACCGGCAATTCTCGGCCATCGTAGATGTTAGGTTGTTGACGCCGAGTAATAGGTAACTAAAAATCAAGACGAGGTCGATGGCGCGTTGTAGTCAACCCCGGCCACTAAGAAATGTCTGTAAGATTGACAGGGGCCAAATAAGGCCGATACCTTCCAGGACTGCAGATTGTTTGTGAAACAGTTACCATGCAAATGGCTTCTGAATTAAGGTTGTGGGTTTTAGTCAGTAAAAGTCTGACACTCGAGATTTGTGGTTATTGTCAGCCTATTATTATCCACTGTCGGGTGGAAGCCTCCCTCTCCCTTTTCCCCACACATCTGTCCTCAGCTTTTGCGGTCTAGTCCCTCTGGTAGTTGTTAAACTCATTTCTCCACCTTCGCCTTGGTCTACCACGATGTTGTCTTACGTTTAATAGGACCTAATAAGTCGCTCTTGTAGCCTGTGAATTTATCTGATGAGTTCCCATGTAGAAAAAAAAATACGAACTAGATCATAATCCTGTCAAAGACACCAGTGTTTACAAATTGACTCAGTCCTAAATAATCATAACTGTTGAAACCGCATGGGAAACTGATTGGGTGATTAGAGGAAATAATCAAATATCCGTATCCGTAGTTGGCGCCTTGTAGATAATTACAGCAACGTAATCAAACAAGCCTCCTCTAATCAACATGAAACTTTTACGAGGGAAAATATGATTCCTAAAAGAATTAGGTAATATAGAGAGAACAATACTAGGATGGAAGTGATCGCGAACAAAATCGAAGAAGTTTCGTCATCACAATAATATAACCCCGTAACTTCCGATCTAGACTTTTTATCTATTACATGAATCGCGTGAGAGTATATCTAGTATTTTATAATACCTACAATAGCATAATTGTAACTCCCGTATTTTAAAGGAGCGAGCGATTGTGGGTGAGAGAATGATTCATATTCGCATTCAAAAACTTCTAATATAACAATATTTTGGAGAATTAAGACTTTGCCTTAAGACTGCGAAAATCGCAGTGATTTTTACAAGCTTTTATTTTATTATTTATTTAGTTTCACCTGTCCCGATATTTGTCTGACATCAAATCTTGCAAATTAAATTTGATCCACTTCCCGGCTATCGATTGAGCTGAAATTTTGCATGCATGTGTAAATCAGATGACAATGCAAAATTATTATGACATGGAGCTAATCTGATGATGGAACCGGAAGGTGGCTATAGGAACTTGGTAGTTAAACGACACAACCCCATCGAGTTTGGGCTCGTATGATTCGTCTTGATGAATATTAATTATATATAAGTAAACCGAGCTATAAAAGCTTGCTATAAAAAAAAATCATTAAAAACTTGTTTTAGGTTGGATATCATCCAATGACTTCTCCGGGTCTGATTGGAGCGAGAGGGCGTGTCAGACTTTTACTGATTAAAACCACACCTTCAGTAACCCTTTGCATTCTAGGACTACGTGCTTCGTTTTCACGAAATCCCTGCGGTAGCCTTGCTGGGTCCCTATGGTTTGCTGACATCTTTTTGAGGAACGCGTGGGTCGCAACATGCTGTCTACAACTGGGGTTCGTTCCGGTCGATTACCGGACTGCCAGATAACAATTAAGCTACCCGTTGCTCGACTTCCGCAAGCCCGCGTCTACTGTGACTGGTAGTCAGGGTCGGGGTCTCCGCTGGTGCGTGAGGATGTTTGTTCCCTCACGCGTGCGGCCTCCTCCTTCGCTTGCTTCGCAGTTTTTGAGCCTGCAATTATTAGCTTTGTGCAATCTTTCTTCCACTAACTTACTTATTATAATTTTTTTCTAACCATTACCATCCCACAGCCAAAAGCCTCCTCCAAGTACATTATGACTAAATAATCTTTAACAACTCAACATAAGTCATGATACAGTCATGTTTCTGGAAAACCGACTTCTCATGACCAAGGCGTTACGTAATTGTCAAAATTGAAGCTATTGAGCGTACGGGCGAGCTGACGTGCAATTAAGCTTCTGTTCACATGATTCCAAAGACGACGCCTTGCTGAAGAGTTGCGTATTTGAGAACGCGTAGTTGCGTATAGAAAGACCAACTCTTTCATTTGACAATAAGAGAAGAAACGAAGTATTGTTTATTAAACAACCAATTACACTTAAGGAAAAATAATGGCCTGTGAGAATGCTTGAAAGAATTACCATGGCTTTAGATCGCTAATGGTCAATGAAGGAACATAGGTGTTTTAGTCAGAAAAGCCTACGCTCCTCCTTGGGGCAGGAGAAGTCATGTTTGATGATGTCCCATTTCAAAAAAAAAAACAGGAACAAATGATGCTCAGAATTAGCTTAGAATGCTTATATTCTGAACCATTCAAATATCTGCTCCACATTGCTCACATAATTATCTAAAATAAAACCTGATCATGATACCCTGAACCATCGGGCTTAACAATTGCAAAAAATTATAACAATATGAGCCTCTCACTTATCGTCCATTTTCTCTACATATTGTAGCGATATCGAGCGTTGCGACATTCGATAAAGCGAGCAGATTGCCAATGCGGCAATTACTGTGATCCGATCGAATATCGTCGGGAATAGGCCCCCTCCACACCACCGCTTATGTTTTGTTTGTTATATAAAAAGAGTGCACTATCATACCGATACCAGTCAAGGCATTTGTGTCTAAAGCAAAATGTTCTCCAAAGTAAGCTTTATTTCATTCAAAGGCTAAGTGGGACTACTTACATAATCCTTAGGACAATTTCGCTCGATGTAATTTATGATTACATTGTCCAATTGCCAGTTTTAAGCTTAGCAGCACTTTGAAAGTTCTGTGGTCACAAAATGATTGGTTTGCTCTAAATTAGGGCTTTGGTTTCGATTTGTAACATTATAACTATATTCATCTTAAAATTCATCCTGAAAGCTTTTTCTTTACATGAAGATTTCAAAGCAAAAATGATGAAACGTAAGTAATACTGCTGATTGTTTCCCATTAGATAGTGCTTGCGTGCGCCCTGGTGGCAGTGTGCCAGGCTGGTTACATCCACCATGCTCCAGCGGTGTCCTCGCAGAACATCGTCCGCCACGACCAGACTGTCCACCATGAGACTCCCATCCATTACTCCGCTCCCGTGGTCCACGCTGCTCCCGTCGCTCACTCCGCTCACATCACTCACGCTGCACCGATTGCCCACGCTGCCCCAATTGTGCACGCTGCACCCGCCGTTTACGCCGCCCCTGCAGTACATGCCGCTCCATCCCATGAGGACCACTACGTCGATGAATACGTAAGTCTAATATACAACCAGATATTCTAGTCAAATTCAGAGTTCCCATTCAATTAACCTATGAGAACATAACGTAATATAAAATTGATTGATTGCTTACATTTTTTGCTTTCCTCAAGTCAATCAACTCACTATATTTCGTTATATTGAAAATTTGCAGGCTCATCCCAAATATGGCTATTCATACTCCGTGGAGGACCCCCACACTGGCGACCACAAGTCCCAGCATGAGACTCGTGATGGTGATGTCGTGAAGGGAGAATACTCTTTGCTGCAGCCTGATGGTTCTTTCCGAAAGGTCACCTACACCGCCGACCACCACAATGGGTAAGAAAATAACCGTAGATAAATACAAATTTAGCACTACTGAAACAGAACAGTTTCGGCCCTTAAACATACAAACAATATTTAAAACATTCTTTAAGACATTATTGTTAAATAATAACAATTATATTGTTACAGATTCAACGCTATCGTACACAACTCCCCACCAGTGATCCACCATCATTAGAAGAATATTTACCCAATCTGTGATATTAGTGTTAATGTGTTCTTGTAGTCGAGTGTGTAGCCTTCCATCTGTTCTCATTAATGATATTTAGTAATATACCTTACAGTGCAAACGGCTTCTATGTAAACTCTTAGATGAAATCACCACAAAATAAGATGGCGTCGTACTATATTTGAAAATGACGGTTTTGGCACACCATAGCCAATTGGAACGTGTCGATGAAGCATAGAGGTTGCTGATAATGAAAAATACTTGGTTGAGTAGACTGTAGCCACAAAATGAGTTTTATATATCAAATGTATCAAATATATCTTCTGTACATAGTACCAGCGCGTTAGCGTTAATCTATCTCATGAATGGCTTGTCATAGATGTATGTTATCTGCGAGTAAGTATGTAGTTTTTTTGAGCGGTGTGGGCAACATGTTGTATATAGCTTAGCTTTTCGAATAAAGATGATGATAAAATAATAACTGTTTTATCCTTATTGTAACTTTTATAGACAAGAAATGAAAGGTGCTCAAGATTTCATAGCCAATCTGGACACTATTGCGTAAAGCACCCAAAATTTATTATGTTACGTGCAATAACTGTTGGTTGCTGTTACGATTAACTTCCTAAGAAGGTGCTAAATAGATTGTCAATTAAGAACCATAAAATTTTCCAAAAACTTCCAATAAGTATTATACCACTATCATTTTCTGGTAAAGCCAGTGTTTCACTGTGTTGAACTTATCTTGTAAAGGTGTGAGGAACAAAAAAGCAAAGCATGAAGTTACTTTTAATGTGTATTTTGTGATAAATGCTAAATTCTACTTCCCAACTAGCTTCTGCCAGCGGCGTCGCCTACGTAAAAATATATGCCACTCTCATGATTAAGTAATGGAGTCCAATACTTTTGAGTTTATTTATTACTAACAAAAATATAAAAATACACATTTTTCTCTGTATGGATGTCTTATCTGTGATGCGCTAACAATATAAATTCAACGCAAGAAGAAAAACAATTTATGCTAGAACAGTATTTCATTTAGTAGCATAAATTCTTTTTAACCTTAGCCTGTTATTTTTTATATACTCGTATCATCTATACTAATATTATAAAGATAAAAGATTTGTATTTTTGTGTTTGTAATAAATGAACTCCAGAAGTGCATACTGGACCAATTTTCAATATAATTTCACCAGTAGAATGCTACTTTATCATTGAGTAACATAGTTTTATGTTTTCAAAAACCAGTTGAATATAAAACAAAGTCGGTATAGGCGTCTGTCTGTTCATCTACCGTCGCATCCTAAATCCGGTTTTCAGAGCTATACATAAGGAAGCTTTATGCTGTACAATGTCAGGGCGGGCCACTAGTTAGTGATAAAATTGTTTGTTTGTAACCTGTATCTGTGTCATTTGTAGAACCAATAACAAGAATTCATTTATCAAAGCTACCACCACGGGGACGAAATCACGGGAAAAGTGATGATCCGATTTATCAATCAATCTTTATCGTTGCAAGAGTCATTAGAAGAATATTAGTTTCTTCATTATTGAATATAAGTTGTTAGTAACGAGCACGCGACATGTCAGTTTTTGTGCTCTATTGTAATCCTTAATGTGATTGGACTCTTACCACAGAAAGCTCGAGCACAGCTATGTACGATCGGAAACCTTAATCACTTATTGGTCAAATATACGTATGTACATACATCGACGCGGGACGCAGAGGACCAGTCACTGTGGCGACGCTTGGGGTCTATTTCCAGCCTGCACTCGTCTTTCAGCTGTAATGATGATGTTGACATACATCGGCGTGAGTGTTTGATACGTCATACTCATTATAAAAGAGTAACAATGGAGTTTCTTGCTGGTTCTTCTCCTTAAGAAACGACCAATTTGGAACCGTGCACTAGCTTCTGACGTTTTATAAGTGGCCATGTAGGCCTATCTACACTAATATTATAAAGAGGGAAAATTGGTATTTTTGTGTGTATGTTTGTAATGAATAAACTCAAAAACTACTGTGCTGATTTCAAAAATTCTTTCACCATTATAAAGCTACATTCACCCTGAGTAACATAGGCTATATTAATTGCCCGTGCGAACCCGGGACGGACCGCTGCGCGCTAATGTAAAATAAAAACATTTGTATTTAGATTTTTATTATCACGCCAATATTTCTGCAAAATTATGTATGAAAATAGAAAGAAAATTCAATAGAACAGGCATAATATTTTGTTTTAGTTGACAAAAGATCATGGCATGTTTTGGGAGGTTGTAAATCATCAAACATATTCTTCCAGTCTGGGTGGGGCGAGAGGGAGTGAGTTTGACTTTTTTAATCAATCCAGAGCAGTCGCTCTCATACCTAAAAGAATAAAACGAAAGAGGCAGGAATATAAACCTACACCTGCATTTTATCAAGAGTTACTTGTTGTCCCATGCGGTTTCACTAATATAATTGGGTAGTGCTCCGCTCCCGTGGGTCGTAGAGTGATATTGTCGTTGAATGGGGTTCCTGAGGTAAAGACGTTAAAACAAATAAAGTAAAAAAGTCCGATAGGCGTAAGTCTTGCGTGCTAATTACTTACGTCTGTAGCAAAATTATCAATATCCTGACCCTTTATATTTAGGTAAAATAAAAGTGATTAAATACCTTCTCAACTTTGTACGACACGCAAAAACTGTTTTTGAAAATGTTAACTGAGCATTTGAGCAATCCGTAGGAATTTATTAATATTTATTACATCGCATGCATGTAGGTTGTTATTCAATGTATGTTGGTCAGTATGTTCGATGGTTAAAAATGCTTATCGACAACGGGTCACTCGAATACCCTTTTAAGAATTCGATAAGTTTTCTCCATTTACGAGAAACCAAACAGATGCATTTTATTGACGATTAAAGGTTAAAACTATTTATATTTTACCACGTAAACCAATCTCTATATTTCTGAGAGCTTGGGACAAATTCAGAGTCCGCAGAGCTTTTTTCAGTATTTAAGCTTAGAGTTTTCATTGCATCGTTTTAGTCGTGGCTCATAGCACAGCATAATCCTTATTGCGTTCCCACTGCTTGAACTCAGCTCTCTAAGAGAGGGAATCTCCCAGTCCACCACATATGACTCGTCTATCTGTGTCAGACTTATTAGGTCCAGAAAAATACCGTAGATTTATGAGAGAGCTTAATAAACTGTTGTATAGAGAGTTTGTTAACTGCGCGTTAAATATCTAACAATGAGGTCTAATCCAACTTACCCAATTATTCACTAGTAGTACTTACCACCATAATCAACCTTATAATGGTTCCCCTTAGTTGGGACTCAGGCCTTCTCTCTAGGAGAGGGAATGGTCCGTAATCCGCCACTCGAGTTCAGTGCGAATTGGTGGATTTCGATTGTGTTCAAATTTTTAGTTCTAGGACATGCCGGTTTCCTTACAATGTTTTCCTTCATCGTTTTGAGAGCAATGATGAAAAAATTAATTGCACAAAGTAATACGCCTGGCTGGGTTTGAACCCGTGACCTACAACTCGTAAGTCGAGGCCTTTAACACTGGCCTACGACTGCTCCCTCGTACCTACCAATACTTTTTATTCCAAAAGACAATGTCACCAAATAGGTATACCTGCTGTAATTGAAGATGATTTTAATGTTAATGAAGATTAATAAACAGGGCAGCCGGTTGGTCAAGTCACCTTTTAACGACACGTCGGATGATGATGACGAAAACATTATGCAGAGGAAGTTAGTGTTACGAAAAAGGAAACACTTTTTGATTGCTAATTTAATACCGTCGGAAATAATACGAAATATTGATCCTTTTCAGATATTAATAATTAATCAAAATCTTGTCAAACACGACATCGTTATTTAGGGCGGTACATATGAAAGCTTGTAAGTAATGAGAATTAAACTATTAATTAAGAATATAGATAAACAGATCAAAATCATTCTTCCTCTTTTGCACAATCTGAAATAATAATTAAAATAGCAGCTGTAAACGGCAATAGATGGAACAACACATTGCGACACTGCATGCATTGGGCTGAAAGTGCTAATTGTAGTAACAAGTCCAGTGGAGCGTGAGAAGATATGAGATCTCATCCAAATTGCATATCACAATATTACCATACAATGTACGAGCCGAAATAAGGAGTGAAAGCAATGTACTGGCGGAACTAGACTACAGGCCGTACCGCGCAACCCAACACAGGTAGCCGGTAAACCCTATTTTACCTATTTAATATTCAAACATTTAGCAATTGAGATCACACTGATATCGGCTGACTACATAACGTCTTTGAATTGAATATACTCGTACCTTTTATTGCGTAGCTATGTGGTGACAGAAACGCGACGAAGCGTAAGTCTTGCAAATAATGATCTTATATTTTAAGAGAAGAAAAAATAAATCCTCTTAAGAGGGTCCTTTTCTACTCGCCTATCGTCAACATCGACCATGGTTTAAAAACTTGGTACTTCACCTAACGCAATCTAACGAGATGTCTTATTATTATTATTATTTCCTTTATTTAATATTATTATTATTATTATTTACATTTATTTATCTCAGGACCATGAGGTCCTGGACCTTTGCAAGGCATACGAGGAGCCGAAACCAACTCGCAGAGGCCCTTTTAGCTGCTTCTAATGGCACGTGGTACCAACCGGCGATTATCCCTGTATGCGTTATGCTAGTGCATCCAAGGACAACCCCCGGTTGAAGGGAAACTATTGCAACATGTGAAAAACTAATGTAAGGCTATGGTTTTTGGAGTCTTAAGTGGACTGGTTACCAGGAACTATGTTAAGACTATGGCCCCTGCCTAAACAATGTTTTTATTTCCATCGATAAAAAGGCAAGGGGTGACTTGCACACTCAACAAATGGGCCCCCAAAATGGTCGCTAGCACGAAGTGACGTAGCAACAAGAGGGCAACATATCCTGATGTGCTTGAGGAGTGGAGAGGTATACCACGGCTATCAGGACAATCCCGGAAGTACGGTCAAGATCCCTACCAGCACCTTACTGGATTATACATCCTTCTCCCGAGCGCATTTGCTCTTGCGAATCTCCACTCAAGCCAGCCAATAAAGGCAAGAGAGAGGTGGGAGCTCTGTTCCTCGTCAGTGTTCACTACGACCGGTCAATAAAGGCAAGCTGGAGATGAAGAACAAGAATTCTCCCGGGAGATCGGGTCCGTGGGATCGCTAATGCCCAACAGTTCGCCACAAAACTGCCCTGCGGATTGTATCTCTCTTGGTCTGGCCCCTCACCCTAGGCATGTTACGGCTAAGCAAGCGCTACCGACACAGACTTAGGGTTCATTGGAGCGCGCAAGCCCCACCACGACGTCAACGTAGAGATACGGCGATGGGGATACGATGTGTATCCAAAATATCTACAGAAAGATGTGTAATAACATCATAATCACGTAAGAGCGGATGTATGAAAATGTACCTCGAAAAGGATGCTCTTAAAGGATTTTGCGGCAGGCAGAAATAATTTTCGCATTTTACTTTTATTCAAATTTTCGGTGGTATGTTTGATGTAGCAACGACGAAGGAACGCTTAAAATCGACGTCAGATTTATGTCCCCACGATAAAGTGAAACTCAGGAAAGTTCAATCCGAAATGTCATCATTGATGTTTATGTTGCGAAAATTGTTCATAATAATTATTTTTATTTCAAGCTAAGTTGCAAAAATGCAACAACATCGTCTTATTTTACTCTCATGACTTACTGAATCAACAACCTATACAAACTTATGCAGAGACCAAATCCTAGTTTGATGTAGGTGGACTAGGTGCCTACTATTCTTGTGGGCCGGATCTGTCGGATTACCAGTATCATTAAGTCTTTTAGCTTTTACCGGGACCGCTTTATCGATGGCATCATGCGTATAAAGGGTCTATTAGAAGAAGCAGTCATTCAGAGTAACATTGTCTTGACAATTTCTTTAAATATCGCAAACGTCCTAAATACCTTGCACTAGTGTTGCCAACTTTTCTCCGTCGCACTAATGGAGACTATTTATCGATGAGAGCCATAATTTATCCGGGTCTAAAAGGATATAGTCAGCAAGAGACGTCATGCGGTGTTCCACAGGACTCAGTCCTAGGGCCACAAAGATGGAACATTGGCTACGACTGGGTCCTGCGCAATGCACTTACTGATGGCGTCAACTTAATGGTGTACTGGTGACGGCTACATTGATGACATACTGATAACGGCTACGCTGGTGATACCTTAGTGACAGTCATGGGTAAACGCATCGGAAAGCGGCTGTACTGGCCACATGAAGGGTTGCGTATGGATCTCAAAGTAGCCGTGTACAAGTCTGAAACCCTCTTTTTACGTAGAGCTAAGAACATGCTCCCTCGGGATTAACATATAGTTGTAGGAAGCGTTCACATCGGTTTCGTGTTGATGATAAAGAACATTTTTCTTTTTTTTATTCTTTCGTGGCCCAGTCTGGGGGGGTCCAGTGCTTTTTTTTTGAGGTCAAAAATCATCAAATGGGAAGTCATTTCGCGGGAGAAGTCCCGCTCAAGGATTTAGCGAGAGACCATGTTAGACTTCTACTGACTAAAACTCACTGCGTCCTTCAGTAGCCCTTGGCATTCCAGAGCCACGGTAACTCTTTCAGACATTATCGCTGCAAAATAATGGGTATCGAGCCCACCCTACGGTTTCGTCCGGTGCCATCTGCCGTAAGCTCTATGTGAGAATCGTGCGGTTCATAGCCCTCGTAAAGTCTGACACCCTAACAGCCCGCAACGCCGAAATGCCACAGAGAGCGATAGCTGTTAGGGTAATAGGTTATCGCACGATCTCCTACGAGGCAGCAATACTACTAACCAGATCAACAACCTGGGATCTGGACACGAAAGTTCTTGTATCTCTGTACAGCTGCGCGAAGGAGGAACTAGCGTCAATCAGCGGCCGACCCTGTGGTAAATATAGGCATGAAGAGATCCTTGTAACCTAACGGAGTGAGTTAAAAATAAAAAGTTGCCTACCACTCTGACATTTAAAACTCGAAAAAAGATGAGACGTGTCAAAAGTTTATTTAAGTAAATTAATTGGGTTTGCTTTAATATCAACATACAAAACCTTTATCGATATCCAAAATGAAACGTTGATGTCGATGGATTATAGTGTCGCTCGTTTTATTAACATGTTGATTGATGTGGATTATGAAACAGCGACCCTTTCGAAGAATCATAACAATAAACCATCTTTTGTCGTAATTTTCAAAGATTAAACGGCATTATTATATGCCCATATGGCGCCCTTATGTATGCAAAGGGCCTTAATCAAGTTTCGGGGAAATCAGCTTCACATGTCAAGTATTTTTAATTCAGATCTGGTTTACTGGGAAACAATATTCGGTAATGAATTACCTTGTATTCACCTTGATGAAGTACAGTTGAACGGAGAATTAAGTTAACAATGACATTGGAGATAATTTTAACGCATATGTAGTTGCGTGATACTCATACACTTGAAACACTTACTAACATTCCAAGCTTTAATAGTATTGATACAATCCGTCATGGTTCTTACCGCAAGGTCATTACACTCATCATGTTTGATAAATCTCTATTATGTTCGCGTAAATTACATAGATTGCCCCAAGATTTCAGATTTACATTAGAGATTCTAGCCTACGAAGTCTAACACATCAATCACTATGCAGGACGGATCTTGTAATATGCATTTTAGTATCAGTAGCGTGGGAATGTGACCAGTGATATACATATTAACAATAATAATATTATAATACTCAGCACTGCACGTAATACCTATAAAGAAATAAACGATAATGATTAAGTGATGCGTAACAGTAAAATATAAATAATCTTATTACACAACAGTCACATCATTAATATAAACGCTGCTATCTCCGTAATATCGCTTCCAAGTCGTGACAGCTTAAAAATTTACACTCCAAAATAAGAATCTGCATTAAATATGGTGGTAGTTTAAAGATTTCGCAGAGTGCGTATGAAAGATGATGCGCATGACCTTCACAGAAAGCCACGAGAAGCGCCGAAGAGTCACGATCGAGATGCGAGTCGATCGGGGAAATATGCTGTGCGCTTGCGACGACTCGCTACACCGGTCGTAGCGATAGAGGTACACCGAGAGCATTGAAAGCTTTTATTAAGCAAGGTTCAATTTATTACTTCGTAGTTAAAATTAAAATGAATTGTTATTTCAAATTTATTATACATACTCGTATATTCTTGCTATATTTTAAGACTAGCTGAAATAATTGTGAGATGAAAGCTTTTTTCGTAATGTTTTCGTGTCTTACTTGAAGATTCTACGGTGTTGTTGTTTTGGAAACGGCCTCTTCAATGCCATCTATTAAAATTCGATATTATTTATTATATTCAGAAATCAGAATTGGTTAAAACCACCGTGGTCGCAAGAAACCAGAAGATATTCCCAGAAATGTGAAAAACTTCAACGTCGTTCTTTGTTATCAAATTGACGACTGACACGCCGGCTGTTAAGATCAGGGCTTTTTTGGAATATGAATTAGGAGCATAGTCCTGGTAAGATCTGGTTTCAGTAGAAGAGTACCTGCGCATTACGAAATCACTTAGCGTGCAGTGTTTTCGGTTTAAATAACGTTTTCTTTTTCTGTAACATAGCATTCATTGATTTTCCCGAGTAGGCTACACTTAAGTTTATATTCTATCTCATAAAAATATTTATTTATTTTATAAAATATGTAAATACATATATCAGACAAAGAACGTTCATTATTGAATATTATTTTTAGAAATGTAATGCTTATTTCAGAAGACTACCAGCAGACTTGGAAAAAGAGAGGTTAAAAGAAATGTAGACAATAATAGTGTGTGGAAACAAGAAATGAAGAGTTTCTGAAATTTTAAATTAAAGTAACAAATAACGCATATAATTTAAATATTAATAAATATTTTTATTACCTATATACTCACTTTTTACTAAAAAATAAATATATAATATTAATACCCTAAAAATCAACTATTATTCTAATAAAAAAAAACTATCAAAACAAATCCCAACGGCGATCAACAGTATAAGATTACACACTCGGTGTATCGAAGCCCTAACATTGCATAAGAGTTTACTGGATCAGTCGGTGCAACCCAGAGCGCTACTTTCTTACCGGCTGATACTATTCGGGCTCGTTTACACTGACCACTTGAGTTCCCTTTCAACTATTTATGTGCTGATAATATTTATTAGCATTTGTTTACGGTAAATGAACACACTGATTACCGCTCATTAGTATTTGCCTAGCATCACCTAAATTGGCAGTTAAATGTTAAAAAGGTGTTTCCTAAACCCAGAAGTGTTGCACCAATTTTAGAAACTGACTGTTTCCGTGCAACTAAAATTGATCGCTTTGATTTCTTTACACCTAATTATGACTTCGTCCATACGAATTGAATCACCACCTGTATCATTACCTGCAACACTAGTCTACTAAGCTTTTTATTAGATGGGAAATCATCAAATAATTTGTACCCAGGGTGGGACAAATTATTTGAGCTGAGGAATGAGTTGAGCTGTGTTTCTTCAGTTGCCTGCTATATTCCAGGGCCACGGTAACTCATTCAAACATTTCCGCAGCCCAAGTTAACTAAGCTAAGATACTAAACTATCCTTCAAATACCGCTGACTGATATCAATCATATCAAAGAAATTGATATTGAATTTAATAAATGCAAGTCATGTATGTCATGCCAACCACAATAGCATTGGAAAATACGATATGGTAACCAGTTTAGATTAGCTATTCTTACAATGTAAAACACGTTAAAAGCTTTTAGAGATATTGCAAGCTGTTTCATTATCAGATCATGTGTTCTTTTTGTTCAAATAGAGGTAAACACACTTGTATTTGATAGTTCTATCACACCCGATGTTAGATACTTGGTGATGTGATTTATGATTGAGCGAGCACGTTTGCCCAGAACTAAAAATTCTCCAGTTTGCATCTTCTACGATCAAGAAGCACAGATACCGTTAGGGAATTTCTCTTCTTAACTGTACACATGATGAAATCATCTTCAAACAAAGCGCAGAATTTTCTAAGCGAATCAACATTTTGTATACATGGAGAATACAGGTAAAGCTTGTGCTAATTTTACTTCTCTTATCTTAAGATGAGCAATTTTAAATGAAGAAGCTTATGAAAACGGCCTTACTCTAACCTTGAACGAAAATGAAAAACGCAATGACGTAAGGTAAGGTGTAAAGGTGATCGTGTGTGGCGGTGTCACGTATCGGGCCGGTTTCTCGTATCGGGTGACATGCCCGAGCCGCTTCCTCCGACGTATAAAAACTTCAACCCTGCCAGCATCCTTATCAATCGAGTACCACACTTCAGTACAGCACATCAACAATCAACATGTACTTCAAAGTAAGGAAAAACCTTTAAAATCCATTAAAAAAGAAGTTTTGTCAATTTCATATAATGGATTGTTATTTTCAGATTGCAGTCATCAGTGCTTTACTGGCTTTCTGTCAAGCCGGTTTGATCGAAGAAAGACATGGACAAGCAGTTTCCTCTCAAAGTATAGTTCGTCACGATGAACCCTCGCAGCACTTAGGGCAACAGCAGCACTTTACACCTGTCTTGGAACATGGTGGCCAGATCCTGCAACATTCTGGTCCTGTTCTGCACCATGCTGCTCCAGTGATCGAACAAGCTGCGTATCTTCAACATAGCGGCCCGATTGTTCATGCTGCACCTCTTGTACAACATGTGGCTCCTGCGGCCATCCATCACGCTCCCGTGGTCCAGCAATACTCACCTGTCGCCATTGGACACAATGAACAGGAGCAGCGTGTAAGTAATACATCTTTTTACTAAGGCATACAAAATTGGGCTGGTTAATCCATCCATCGTAACTTGTTTTGAAATTGGGAAAATAGTCAAAAAATTAAAATAAAGGTTGGTAGAAGGAGTCATCTAGGTCATACCGGTTGACACTAAGAACACTTTAGTGCTAGTAAACCGTAGTAAAAGCTTATTTAGGGACATTGGCATTTGTTGTCCTAAAATGGAAAGAGCCAGCAAGCTCAAAAGGTACCGTACTGTATTTCAGTAAGTACTTGTTCGACAGAACATAGCCTAGATTACCAGACCATAGGTAAAAAACCCGGAAGGATTATTTCACGTGTAGGCAGCGGCATCTCAATCATGATCTCTTTTTATTGTATAGGTAATTAGATTCGCGATTTTAATCATTTCATGGCTATACTAACTATGTAACTAGTATCTAGTGCAATCTCATATTATATCACCTTACATCGGTCTGGTAACTAAAGAATTACATTCGTTTTTTTTATAATGATATTCGGACAGATGGGCACGCTTTTGTTAAGTAAGATTTTACTTTTTAACTCAGACATACATTACATTAAACTCGTTTTCATTTCCTTAAAGGGCTTCTTGTGAATGTGTTAACGAGGTGCTTTATTGCGTTTTGCCTTAAGAAGATATTTTTATTTTAAAGTTTATCATTAACACGCTTCACGCACATTGTTTCCAACAGCATATATCACGATCGATTAATAGTATTATTAATTTTGTCAAAGTGTCCAATAACGAGCCTTGAAGCATTTAAATGTTCTTACGGCTATTTATATGTATTTAATAAAACAGCCTTAATTTATTATATTGTTTAATGGGTACTCAACATCAGTTTTTTTTTGGAAGTTGGATTTAACTTTCAATATCTGCTCATGTATCATTAGCTCTAGAAATTTTAGAACTACAAAGCTTACTAGCATAATGTTTATTGGATCAAAGTCGAGGACCAATCTCAAACAAACTGTGTACCACATGTCCCAAACTAACACAAAGAAAGTGAAAGGTATTCTAAAATTACAATTAAAATTGTGATCAATTGATACAACCCAATTAAATATATTGAGTAAGAAGTTAGTTATTACAAGACTATAGAGTTTTGTAACACATGTACAGCAATCTATCAAGCTGTGATTGGTTCTAACGTCTATTTATCAAAAACATCATTAGATTATGTTGATCAATATTTACGCAGTAAATGCCCTACCAAGTATCAACTAAATTAACTATGTGTAACAATTAAACAATCATCTTGCGAAAAAGAAGACAAATTAAATTATGAACTCTGACGTACTAACAATCTGATTGATTTCAATTAGTCATTGTTTTAAGCATCACTTAACAAGAATACTGTGTAGAATTTTTATAACAGCGTTTTTTTTAAGATATAAACCAGTGCTTAACTGCGATCCCACCTGATGATAAGCAATGATACAATTGTTGCTGGTAAAGCGCACTAGTTTATTAAGAACCTATTCACTAAAGCCTTGAAAACATCTAAATTATAATCGGCTGGAAAGACCGTTGCAGGCAAATTGTTCCAATTCTTCGACGCTTAGACCGTACCGAAGAGGTGTTAATAACGTAAACGTCAGACTTAAAAGTCACCACAGAACAAACTGAAAAGATAATATAAATACCTTTCCCAGTGCACTAATTTATTAAACTAATAACTTAGTAACAACATCCTAATGTCTTCCTCAAGGCTCCTGCCAAGTACGAGTTCTCGTACTCCGTGGAAGACCCTCACACCGGTGACCACAAGTCCCAGCACGAGAGCCGAGATGGTGACGTCGTGAAAGGAGAATACTCCCTGCTTCAGCCTGATGGCTCCATCCGCAAGGTCGAGTACACCGCTGACGACCACAACGGGTAAGAATTGTATCAATAAACTTTTTGATTGACGATATTAAAATTAAGATAACATATAAATATCATTAGCATTTTCATCAAAACACTCAAAAGTTATAAAATTAACATAAAATAATTGGCTTAATAAATTAAACCAAATAAATGCTCTTTCATCTTATCAAGGGGTAATTGGAGTTTAAAAACAAGACTTTAACAGTGACCTTCCTGTCCATAGTTTTTAACTCGGTAATTTTGTGATATAATAAATGCCTTACCTTTTTATACATATGTATAATTTTACTGTACGTGTGATTTTGGAGGATTTAGTTGACAAATCACCTAACTCCTCCTAAACAGCTTGACCGATTGGATGAGATTTAGTAGTGCATGTACGGACCCAGTAGATGGCACTGCAATCGGGTCGACATTTTTTTTATTGCTAATAAACCAGCTTTCAGATAAAATTACGTCTGTTGGAACCGCTACTGCCTTTATAAAAATTTGTTATGATGTAGAATATTAATAATGCTAGTTGCACATATTGAATCCCTTGTGCCTCGATAGGCCGCTAAGTATCCAGTATTCCACATAGTATCGCGTGTCCGTAAGCTTCTTAAAGCTTTAAGTTCTTCTCCATAGAGACCTACTCTTTGGAACGTGCAATTTAGCTTCACTTTTCTTGGACTGACCGACATTTGGCTATTCAAAAGTGCCTGTAAATGGTCTACTTGAAATAAATGATTTGACTTTGACTTTGATTCTTGTGTTGAATTTAATCGAAGACCTAGTAAATGAGTACTTAGTTAGTATATAGTTTTTAACCACCATAAAAAATAATCACGAAAAAAAAATCAAATTATAATATGTTATATTAACTCAGATCAGATCAGAAATGCACATATACACGTGCATTTCTAATATATATATGTATTATGTCGCTCATATCGTGTCAATGTACGAGCATAATAAAACGTAACTTTTATTCAATTCTTGTTACTAACATTGACTGAAATGAATAAATTGTTAACAACTAGAGCTCACGGAAATAGTAACATAACAAAATTGTAACACGCTTCGATTCCATTCATATGATCTGGTTAATCATCTGTCTTATTTCGTAACTCATCGACTATGTTAAGGCCAATCCAACAGACAAATTACTAATGAATCCGAGCTGGCGAGACTAATAGCATTTAGAAATGTTATCTATTAGAGTTTTAATCTAAATCGAGTGTTGTTTCGGTCGATAACGCAGATAATATCGTTACACCGAATGCAGCAAGTGCTGCAATTGTGAAGAACACCTATCTATCTTCAGCTCGTTATGTTTGTTGTATAACGTGTAAATAAATTGCAGGCCACCGCATAACAATACCATCGCCATTAATTTAATAAGGGGCAATTTACTCGTAAACTCAGTTTAGCACTATGAGTGAAATGTATTGAATACTGTAAATAGGCCATTTAGTTACGTGGATTCAAAATTGTTGTATGGTAATAACTTATTTATCGATTGCAGCTTCAACGCCATCGTGCACAACTCTGAGCCATCAGCGCACGCGGCCCCGCCGAGCCCCGCCCCCGTTCTTCACGCCGCGCCTGTAGTTCACGCCGCCCCTGTTGTTCACGCTGCGCCCGTAGTTCACGCCACTCCTGTGGTCCACGCCGCTCCTGTGGTTCACGCCGCGCCTCTCGTTCACGCCGGCCCTCTTGTACACGCCGCACCTGCTCACTACATCACTGCCCACCACTAAATTGTAGTATTGCACTAAAAATGTTTTAACCTATTATTTAGGTAGTTTCTATGAATATACTGTTATTATTTATACTTATGAATAACCTGTCTCTTATTTAACCTTTCAGATACCGTCAATTTGAGACACAATAGTAAGACAATAGATGCGCGAACGCCGGCGTTCGCTTGGGGTTTAATGTATAACTCGTACTACTCACTGAAAACTATAAACATTTCACGACGATTAACCGGTTTTACACACTACGTGTAATATAATATTTCAAAGTTTCAAGGTCTAGGTCTATTCTGGTTGGTTTTGCTAGGTACATAATACGTCGAAAAATATTTTTAAATAAATTTAAATCCATTAAGTAAATCTAAAAAAAAAGTAAATTAAAAAAACAGTAAAAATACATAAAAAAAAAAAACGGAAAGGCCAAGAAAAATCTTACAAAAAAAAAGAAGAAAAAAAATAACAGATTAGTAAATCTTTACTTATTTGGAATCAAATGCTCATATTAATACTAATAGACCATAAATTATCCATGAAAGATGTGCAATACCCGTGAAAATAATAAATAACCGATGAAAACTAACATCACCCAACAAACAAATGATTTCAATTAAGAATTTATTACTAGAAAAAAAAAACCATTTCACGCATGACGTGAATCCAGGAAATGGTACGAATATTAAGTTGGCAGAAAGTGAACAGGTATGGTTAGATTAGCGTTGCGTCGGCGCCGGCGCAGGTACCGCTCCAAACAATTCAAGCATCCGATGTTTGATGTTAAGTAACTTTTTATTGCTTATTAGTGGCACTATTCAAGCTTATTAAGACGTAATATGAGAAAAACAGTTTAAATCAGGTTTTTTTTCAATATCCAGTTATTTGAAAAAAGACAGGTTAGTCGTTTCATAATTGATTTAATATTACGTCATCTTAATGTCCAGGATACTAAGCATTTTTTAAAAGCAATAGAGAAAAGAAAAGAGTAGTTTTGTCAAGTCATTACTTTTATTTATGAGTACATTTATGTAGGGTAACCAAAAAAGTTGCCACCAAAGTGAGGCCGAAATGAATCGTGAGATCATTCGCCACTGATACTTATACATTTATACTGAATCTGATAACAGCAGTACTTTATATTTAAAAGAGGTATACTCATTCTATCATACGTATTAGGAGTACATTACATCACAGTTTTATCAGATGACGGAAGCGGTTCAAAATACGTAACTTACTCTTTTTAAGAGATCTTGATATTATGATCATGACATGGAAAATGTACGGGTAGTTCACGAGTATGTGGCACACAGTCACGAAATTATAAGAAACTTACTTCATTTGATATACGAGAACACGAAACGTGACAAAAAATAACAAATAATTAAAAAAATTACAACGAAGGTGTCGTAAACTTGGACTGCCGTATTGTTTGAAAGAATCACCATGGCTGAAGAACGCTAGAGTGGAAGAAGGTTTAAAAAAAGTACTATTATTCTTCTCACGCCCTGGACATGAAAAGTCACAGGGTGATTCCTGGGTACCATAGGCATAGTTCTGTGCGAGCAATGGGTAACTTGCCATCCGATAAAGAAGTGCTACGTACGCCGCAAGAGATGTCAGTTGTATCACGTACGCCTCAAAGAGATGTTAACTATATAAATTGATGGTGCCTGATAGACGTGCACATGCTTACCAGGGCTGCAGGATTATTCGAAAGAGTCACCTTGACCCTGAAACGCAGAGGGCACATGGGCTTACGTAGTACACTTTACGCTTGACTACTATCTCACCTTACGGTAAGCGATGATAATTATAATTATCGTGATCGATATTTTTTCTTGACGCCTTTTTTATTTTGGAGTGTGGACAAGCTATCATGGCAGGTAGGGTAACGTTAAACTACTGTAATCCTGCACTAATATATTTTCAAATTACAGTACTCACACAAGTAGTAGTCACACAATTGTTTGTCGCAATACGGTAGTGTCGAACTACTGTGGCACAATCGTTTGTCATACCAGCATGATGTCGATCTTCAATTTGTCGCACAAGCATGCATTCGAAATAAAATGAATCGCAGTACAATTTTTTCGCACAAGCGTTAATCGCACACACATTTGTCGAGATCACATAGTACACTCTTAATTCCAGGTACATCAATAATAATTAAGTCTTGTTGAAAAACTTCAACCAACAGAAAAAATAACCACTTACTCACATAAACACGATTACCTATTCGATTAAAACTTGATTTGACACTTATCGTTTTGTGAGTATGATTGAGAACAAAATTTCACACACACAACAGCTACACTTTATTAGATCGATGACGAAATGCAGACGACATCGATGGCTGGTTCCAGCTGCACCAAAAGTTTTTCAACTGGCGTCGAATTGATATCTTCGATCGACCATCGAACTTAAAGATGAAAATGACTCATCATCCGTCTAAAATATTACCTAAGAATTCTTAGTTAGCAATAGGAACAAATTTTCAATAAATTAATAATACATCGCGTAAAATTTTACACTAAGCTTAATATCCCGCTAGCTGATTAGAATTAAGTTATGACGAATGAATTTATGTTCATGTATAAAATTAACCGTTGAGCTAGGATGAAGCTGCTCACTTAACGACCAACCATCCACAGAAGACGTCTTCATTTATAAAGCTACACATACACACAAAAAAAAAAAAAAAAAAAAAAAAAAAAAAAAATATATAAAGTTACACATAAGCTGCTGCAAGAATTTATCTTGTATCACGAACATCAGTTCGTATGTAGAATGTAAAATTACATACTAAAATGCGTTTTAAATCTCGACCAACACTGAGAATTCGGTTAATTACTTAATGTTGAGTGACGAAAACTATAATACATTGTTTTATAATCCCTAGCAAGGTCGAGTTGCAACCATTATGTCTTTTTAGTTGCTCTCGCGCATGGCAACGCTCTACTTACTCTTAGTAATTACAGGTTAACGAGGTACCTTGATGAGAGAAAGAATGTAGCGAGTGTTAATAATTTATTAAAAATGATTAAGTAAAGTGTCATTTGTAGGTCTCTAGACAAGTACCTATCTAACAATCGTTACGGATTATGAGAAACTAATAAATCTGACATCAGTTTTGCCAAGGGGTACCGTATTACCAAGTTTCCAGGTTGTGGAGGTCAGATGAGTAGTCGTTTCATAGAAATTACTGGTACTCCTACTACTGCATCCAGTTTGACTGCAAATCAACTCCAATACGATTGAGAAAACGCGAAATAGAAATAGCCCGAATGATTTTTTGATTTGATGAATTAATTTATTAAGTAACAGTAGGGCCGTCATAAAAATGTAATTGAATTTTAAAAGATTTAATTGGTTTTAAAATTCTAGCACACGCATAATACTATTTTGAACAAAAAGTCACATTTCGGGTGTTAAATCACTGATGCCACCTTGCCGTAACTCGTACACGTTGATAACTCGTTAAATATGACAGGTTAGGTGAGTTAAACACGAAAAACGTGCGAAGTGAAGTCTGCATAAATTATTTAGAAAGAAGCTTAGCAAACACTGTTCTGATTCATCGAATTTAAATTCACCACTTCAATCCGGAAATGGTCTTTGTGCGCCATGAAATAGCGCTACTTCAAGTATGCAACTGAATGCGCCGATCAAATGCACGATACACATCACTCACGAAAGCATTATGTTGTGACCTTTTCAACTTAATACATATTTAAATACGTTAAAGATCAAAATAAGCATATTATTATCGTTGCCTAATTTCAGCCTTCAAATAAAATTAGCAGATTTACTAATTCCGTTCTATCTCTTCTAGTTCCGATTTTTGAATTTTATTTAGCCTTCATAAACAGCGTCGAACGGTGTTGTCTTGAGTTTAAACAAAAATAAAGTAAGTGCGAATTGGTAGCGAAAGAAAAATTTAAAAAATAAACACCGTCGTAACTTCATCTTTATCTCCATATCAACTTTCTAACATCTAACTATGAGAAGCATGTTTAGCATCTGCCATAATAACAATAAACGCTTTTTAAAATGAGATAATACTCATTCAGTTTTATTTTTAATCTAAAATTGGAAACCACATGTGAAGATGTTTATCGTCGTTTGCAAGAATATTGAAACATGTCTGTTCTACGTAACTTTGGCAGATGTATGCGGTCACGTCTTTATCTCCTGTATCCTATTAGAGAAAACTGCGTTAACAGACGTGATAGAATTCTAATAAAACTTCATCTTTGTTGCACAGATGACCGAACGTTGAAGAAACAAAGTCGATCAGCATAGACCGGAGGGGGATATTTAGAAAGAAATAATGTCCTTCTAGAATTGTTTTAATTACAAAGCAATAATTGTCAAAAACCCATAAATTGATCACCTTGAACCATAGAATGCTACGTAATTTTACGTAATTGCTGTATCATTATCAAACTACCGTATTCTTGCGTAGAGGCAGGCGGCGTGCGGCGTCGCATCTCGCTGGTATACTAATATAAAAGTGGAAGGCTGCGCTCTTCGGCATCAGTTGTGTGTGATCGTGCAGTCGGGCCAAACCTAATCCAAACGGAAAATGATCGCTAGAGTAAGTGCATCCTGTGGTTTAGTCCTGTTTTGTGAAAGGAATTGCGACGTTGCTGCTAGTGAATTGGAGCAGTTCCAGATTTCTTCCCTTAGTGGTCCTTAGTTCGTAGGAGTGATCGAAAATATTCCAGGATCGGTTCCTGCTTTTTCAAAGAAAACTACTCTAAAGGATTTTGATCATGATGATCTAGATCGATTGTGAAACTGGTTCTAAATAATATTTTAAAGCAGTAGATTTAATCACCTCGTTATATCAATTAAACAACTTTTGGTCCTGACAGGATCCAATCACATTACTCACACAAAACACGCATTACAGCGCTACTGATTTGCGTACGTGCAGCTTTCGCAAGATCTTGTTGATCAAGCGCTCAAGAAGTTTCCGCCTGAATTAACTACTGCTCGTTCAAATTGTATTAATTTTTTGCTAGCTTGTTTTGTCCCACTCCCTCCAACTTTCGAGCCCGCGCTTTCTTTCAATTCTGGTGACATCTGTCCAGCTTTGCCTGTAATGCAAGGTTTTTTTGCCACGACTGCTACTTTGGCCCACAGTTTGTCGGGGTTGCGGCAGATATATCCTGCCTTGTCCTATTTCAGCCACATCCGCTATCCTGGTTTTGGAGCGCAGTACAGTGTTTCGACTTGATTCATTAATTTAACACTTGTACCTATACAGCACTTCATTATTCAAAGCTAAATTTAAAATTCATGTCTCAATATAAGAACATTATTTGTTATATTCTATAACGTTCTATGGCATTTGACGTCTTAGTGTATTCATATTTTGCAACTCGCTTGCAATTTGAATCCTAAGTTACAAAATTCTTTATTTCATTCTAACGCATTAAATCAATCAAATGTTCGGCTATTGCTTAACTTTTAGAGATATTATTTTCAGTAACTTTGGTTAATTTTTAACTGTTACTGACTATTTAAATGACGAAAGCTACCTGGTTATAAACTTGAGACACAGTTTTGTCTAATGTAATTTCCCTTTCCGCATATCAATCTTTTCTTGTATTTACTGCTCTATATAGATCGTTAATTGGACTAATCCAACTAGCTCCGTTATTACTAATACTATCAAACTGAGGATTTACTATGTAATAAACCTAGATTTCAATATCCCTATCAAGTGAAAGGCCGTTACTGCACCATAATCTAAAGCTGTGACAGTTCTTGATACACTACCCTAATTTAACAGCACTGCAAATAAAGGGTTACACAGCAACGTAACTCTCTGTGAATAGATCGTTATCTTTTATAACTTTAGCGTCTTCTTTCCGCGATATTTAGGTGTTTTATAATGGCACCAGCCAACATTACAAGTATCAATAACTATAATCAGATTAGCAACGATAGTTCTATGAAATGGATCTAAGAGTATTCTAATGCTAGCTCATGCGGTTTTGTCAGCAGGCTTTGGCCTTTTTTTTATTTCTACTTTTTGAATATCTTCCTGAACTAAATTAACAGTATAATATAGTTTCTAATCTTTGTTATATTGCTGACTTATTTAGATAGCTAGGTATTCATCAGAACCGTGCAATACTCTTCCGTTGGAAGGTAGAATAGTTGTAGTTTTCTTCAACTATTTTTTTTTTCTTTCTATTCAGGCTACAGTAATCCTTGGTGCGTTGGCGCTGGCGTCCGCCGGCGTGGTGTCGCTAGGACACGGCTACGCCGGTGAGGCGTACGGACAAGAAGCAGTAGCATACGCGCCCATTGCACACTACGGAGGACACGAAGACACGCATGTCGACTACCATGTGAGTGACGTATAAAGTACATTCTGGTTTAATGGAGGGACGTTAGGGGTCGGTGTGGTGCTGGACATAATAGATTTGGAGAGGTATTCACAAAGTACTGGCGGTGTGCTAGTAGCACACTATGCAGAACATGATAAGATACATGTGTCTATTGTCGCGGAAGTAATGGAGGGAATAAGTGACAAGAAAATTTCTTAATACAGAAAATAGATTGTAAAGAAAGGAGAAGTAAGCATTGGATGAATGACAATAATTTTTTGTCTTATAAAAGTAAAAAACTACTGAAATATAAGATACGAAAATGATCAAGAATCAAACCAATGTAGTGCACTTGAGTTATGAGAAAGCAATTGAAGCAAAACAATTTAAACAAACAATTGTGACCCACATTTAAATTAAATGAGATCAAAAAACTCGAGCAAAAACAACAAAAGCGTAAAAACTAACCTTCGGCTAATGAGCATTGTTTCCCGTTACTCGCATTAAGAGCATGTGCACACAGTAGGTAATAGTCGCGATCGTTACAACACTGCACTCACTGTCGCACCAACTGGAACGTTCTCACACATCAACTACGCAAATTATATTGGTCAAGGATACACAAATCAAGAAAAACGCATCTTAATATTTTGACGCCAAAATTACAGCACTGTTTTCACGCATTTCGTTGACGAGCCTATTACTACTACACACAATTAACTAGTATACGATGCACTAACCGTAACATCAAAAAAACTTGACATATAAAAGTTATCGTTTTCGCAAGGATGACGAAGTAACGTCACGTCAAGTGAATTACATTCATGATCTCGCTAATTTCTATTAATTATAATGGTTACGTTACTGGCAAACAAACTGTTGCTAATATCTTGTCGGTAAGTGGAGCAGCAAGAGCTGGTTTTGTTTCCCTAGATAGGCCTGTGTTACCTATTTCGTTTCGTAATACAATAGTAACAAGCTAATTGATAGCTTGCATAAACCGCGCGTGTTGTACGCCCGATCCAACACAATCAAAGCTATTTCCGGGCTACGATACCTATCAACGACAGAACGACACAGTCCCACAGTGGCCAGGATTACTGACTTACATCATCACGACAAATTTTCTTACAAAATGGGACCAAGCAAATAAATATAAATAATTATTTCGTTTCCTCTCGTAGAGTTACCGTAATCATGCAAATCACAACTGCCATGTTTAGGAAGCAGCTCGCTAACACCAAGATTTTTTTCAATACTTGCAACTGTCTAATGGTTTCTCAATATATACTCGTATATATATATGTATGTATAATATACGAAACTCTCATTCCATATTACAAAGCTTAGTATCTTATAACTTTTTATGCTGCTTTATTACTAAGTTTAAGTAACAATCTTTATAGCTGTTGCGACTGCGAGACAAAATTAATCTTAACGATTACTTTCAAAGAAAACGTTTAGTGCATACACTAGCTATCTTCTTTCTCCGTAATACATAAATTGTTTTAATGATCGTTAATAAATCTATTGTATAATATATATAGTTTTCTGAGAATCAAATTAAAGATCATAACTCTCGAGCATAAAGCTTCATTTTACCTGTTGTCAATAGTCTATAAGCTGTCATAAATCGCCGCCGTTGGCTATGATTTGAAATAATCCGCTTTGAATTACATAACGGTTTGCAAAGCCAAGTATATCCCGGTCGTGACTGGAGAAGCGATAACATAGCGGTTCCCAGGGAGGTTGCAACATTCGCGCTTAAGGCCCGGGACATAATGACTGCCATGATATCCAGGCCATTGGACTGTTGTTTGCATAAACTTGGTGGCTCGTGCTCTCACGCTCGTTTAATAGTAGATGTGGAATCGTTGCCGACCGATGTCGACCCAAATACAGAGTTGCGTAAGGCATTTGACAGTACAAACCATTGTGGTATGTGCAACAATAATGGGATCAAACTCGATCTCCTAGAGTCCACTAACAGGCCACTAGCGTAGATCAAAGATTTACGCGGTAAATCAATTTTGAAAACAGTTTACACAACTTGTTAAACATGAAAAATGTGTGTCTGTGCTGCAACGAAGCGTGATAATAGATTGAGATCTTGGAGTACTTAAATACTTGCCAAAATGAAGAAATTACGTTATTTGTCGGTTGCATATACATACCTACATGAAAGATATAGCAATCGGAATTTAAAAATCAGCTGTTAGTTTCTTACATTATTTCCATATAAAGATCGAAGGATAGAAATGCAAACAATGAAATGATGAAAACTTAACCAGAACTTTTGGAAGAAATTACGAACCAATTAGAAATAAATAATTAATGAATAGATTGTACTTCTAAATGAGAATGTTCCTAAAAACCAAATAATAATCTTTATATTTTTCAACAGGCCCACCCTAAATACGACTACTCATACTCCGTATCCGACCCACACACTGGTGACCACAAGACCCAACATGAGGTCCGCGATGGTGATGTAGTGAAGGGAGAGTACTCTCTGCTGCAGCCTGACGGTTCCTTCAGGAAGGTCACATACACCGCTGATGACCATAATGGGTAAGGAATTCTTTCATGAATGATGATGAAGCAATATTGACGTTTGCATTCCGATGTCGCAAAAAGCTTGTTTTTTTTCAACTTTTTTTTATAATGGCAAAGTTCTCTCTTTCTCTTTATCTTTGCTGCCTGTTTTGGCTTTCTCAATTTACTTTGTTTTTATTTTTAATCTCCTTTTGTTTATTTTGTGGAATTCGTAAAAAAGTAAGACAGCTAGAAAATACCCAAAATTTAATTACCTACGCTCACCTAATAAATGTAAATGTATTCAATGAAAACGGTTCATAACAAGCTTACATCTGAGCATTGGAATGCAATACGTTTAGCATTTCCTCGAGTTGATTACGTTCGCTACAATATTACCTCGTGTTGCAGTTTCAACGCGGTCGTCCACAACACTGCGCCCGCGCACCACGAGTACCACTAGCGAAGGCAAACTCAGCCACTGTTTCTCATGTGATATTATAAACTTAATACTTAATGTAGATAGTCTTTAGTCGACAACGACTCCCTTATTTTATAAGACTGCGGCGAAAATAAACTTTTAGAAAATTTAATTTTTGTTTTGGTTTTGTGTTTATGTACCTACTACTACTATCTAGTTTTCAGATCCACCATCCTTCCCATTCATTTTTTGTAAATCAAATGTGTGATTTTTAAATTACTATATGTGTGTGTATATGAAAATTTGTCATAATATAAAAAAAAAGTTATGTGGACCGATTATAACAGAAGTTGATTTATCAAACTTGCAAACAGCAATAAAATATTAAATGTTCAACTATATACTACCTGGATTAGAAATATTAAAGCCTAAAATGATATCATTATAATTGCTGCTAGCGGGTTACTATTCGGCAGCAATCAGAATTCTCAATACAGGAAGATATAAAGACAACTATCCCCGGTAAAAAACCAAAACAACAATTTTCGACATTCAATTTAAATAAAATGTTAAGCTAAAATATTGACACCAGATAAAATCAGTAGCAGTTTAAAATGGTCTTTATTTAATTATAATTATCTTGTTAACCTCTGAACCTACTTAAAATCTGTAGTATTTTATCCTTGTAAAATGAAGGGACGTACTTTAAGGTCCTATGTCCACATGAAGATAATAGGCAACTTACTTCCTGCAATGTAGACACAGATGTGGATGAATGACTAACTATGAATTCAAATGAAGTGTCGAAGTTCATAATTTCAGGCAAAAGACGTTGGGACTTATAGGTTTAGTGAAAACGACAAAATTTTAATCAACATTTTTTAACGGAACGCATTTCGACATACATTTTCACTGTTTTTCATACAACCGCTCTTACGCGATTATGACTTTATTACACATTTTTCATCAGATATTTTGGAAACACAGTATCTTGTGGATATTATCTAGGCTTCTATGAAAATCAATTTATAAATTTGTGTAAAACTAATCCAGTTAAGACCTCTGAAAATCTGATATTTTGCATGAACTTTGACACTTCATAATTTACTCAAAAATTTAAAAAAATCAAAAAAGTACAACATACATGTTTAGCAAATTTTATCAAGAATTTGTATAATGACAATGATTTTCAAAAACTTTTAAGTGTTTAAAAAATCACGTATTTCCTGGAACAAACTTTATAAAATATTCGAACGATACGGAATTACTGAATGCCAACAGACTTTTCAGGTATTATCACTCTTTTTTCGCGTTGCCTTTTCGTCAAACATCACGTTGGATTACGTTAGATGAAGTAACAAGCTTTTAAACCATGCTCGATGTTTACGATAGGCGAGTGGAAAAGCAGCCTCTTAAGTGTTTTTAACCAGTTGATCCCCAAACTGTAAATTTCGACCGATCCTGAATTTATCCGTGGGTTTATCTAAAGGAACTATATTCTTTCCATTCTCTAGACCATCTTGCACCATCCCGATGCTCCTCAATACCATTGTGAACGCATTGAGTACATTGTTTCGAGGGGTAAACCCTGTCGTTTTACCATTTCTCTTCTCCCTCTTACTTCGCTTTACGCTTCCAGCCACTATTATAACTATGTATAGTCAAATCACTATATCCTTAATTGAGTTCAATAAAAAAAAATAAGGGAAGTATCGTGATCAATCTTGATCACCTAATTTTTATTTTTTTATTTTGATAGTGTGATATCTAATAACATATAAGAAAATTTGATCATGAGTACAAAAAAGCTAGAGCATTTTAAGCCAGATAACCAAGTAAATAGGGTAATTTTTGGTAAATGTTTCTATCCATACAAGATTGCGGCCAGAATAATGAAACAAAATACGTTACTTTTGGTTTGATAAAAATACATCTTTGTATCTGTTATTAATAAATATCTTAAGAGAGTAAACTCCGCTATACGCGTTATTTGGCTCAAAAACTATGATTTTGAAACCCATTTATATTTATTTATGACTTATTTAACAAACATGTGATTTACTAATAAGACTAAGAAATATTCTTGTCTAAATGGTTAGACAGGATTTTATTTAAATTTAATAGCTCGCTTGTGAAATATATTCATATAATAAATAAACAAAGTATTTCAAATTTTACTTTCAGAGTCAATTTTAAGTTTGGGTTGTCGTACTTACAATATTCATTAACAAAAAATACAAGCCAATAGCTAGATAGATCCTTAACAAAATAGTTGTAAATAAAGACTCAAAATTGGAAAGATAAAAATTTATAAAGCTGCTTTCATTCAAATTTTAAATTGTACATTTTATAGGAAAAGTACTTCTATTATACCTACCTAATAAGCTTATTTTAATGATAAAAGGATATTAAATCAGTGCGAATGATCATTTTATTTGCCCATAATTTTTCAATAATTTGACATTGTTTTTATTTTAATTTTCATAATCCCTCGAGTGCCACGTATGTACAACGTCTGTACAACTTGAAGACCTTGAAAAACGCTTAATTTTCATTTTGTACTCACATCTACGAAACTTATTTGGCAGAAAATTTTGGTTTCTAAATTATATTATTCCATATTTATTATATTATTTGTTTTTCCTGGAAAAATCCAAAAAAAAAAAGTTTTTGTTATTTATTTTATTGGTGATTTACGTAAACACGGCAATTTTCCTGATCATTAAACCCTGGCGCTCGAGCTTTAATTTTTTCTATAAGCTGACTTGTCTTTTTTGTTTATCAATTTTGTAAGTAATTTAAACGTTCTCAAACTTCAAAATTGACTCCGAAAGTAACATTAAAAAGGCTATTTACATAATTATCTGAATATAGGTATTTAGACAAAAATATTTCCTAATGTTATTAGTTAATCACATGTTTATACAATAAATCATTAATGGATATAAACGGGTATGAAAATCACGGTTTTTAAACCAAATAGCGTGTAAGGGGGAGTTAACGCTCTTATCGCTTGTGTTATCCGTTGTTTAATAAAGAAGTTCAAAATAAAATTATGTGATTGTTGATTTGTTTCATAGAAAAAACTTTTTACAAAAAAAAATACAACCGAGTGTACATTGAAGTCGGTTGTATTTTTTTTTTTTTGTAAAAAGATTTTAACTGTACACTTTTTAGTTGTGGGAACACCACTAAATATTAGAATTTTTGTCGGATGCACTCAGGCCAGAGTGCACCTGACAAAAATTCTAATAATCCCAAACACGGTTAGATTACATTAATTTAGCTTCCAGCTTCATCATCAGATCAGTTCGATATATCCCCTACCCCTTTTCTTTCAGTCAGTCATCGACTACACGTATAAACGAAGCAATTTTACTTGTTACGACAGCTGTGATCCCATGAGGACTTCTGTTCCATATCTTCGAAGTTCATGATCGGATCATAACAGTATTTCTATGGGACCAATTTGGAAGCATAACCTTTCAATCAAAAAAATCATTTTCTAAATCGGTCCACAACTGACGGAGATATCGGTGAACATACATAAAAAAAACATACATTCAGCCGATCATAGACCCTCCTGCTTTTCGAAGTCAGTTAAAAAGTTTTTTTTTTCAAAAATACCCCGTAGCCCTAGCGGGCATCGGCCCTGCTGGGCTTCTACGGTTTGGCTGACATCGCTTTGAGGCGCGCGGGGATCACTATGCGCCGGTTACCGGAAGGCTGAGCGACGAGCTACCCTTTGCTCTATCCTTTGCTTTGCCGTCCGCGAGCCCGCACCTGCTGAAGTTAGTAGTCAGGATCAGAGTATGGGTCACGGTGACTGGGACGTGAGGATGTCCGTTCCCTCACGGGTGCGGCCATCTCCTTCGCTAGCATTAGGTACCTACTGCTTCGCAGAAAGAGGCGATTGCCTCCTATTCCCACTCGCTTCGGACCATGACCTGGCCCAGCGCGAGAGGTCGCCGATACTAATAGCTTCGACGAGTACACGACGGTGCTCCACCCAAGTGGGGCACACCTCCACCGTATGCCCAACATAGTTATGCCAAACTTTTAAACTTATTATGAACAGCTAGATAGGACACTTTTCATTACTTTCTCACTATTGAGTATTGATGACTAACTCAACCATCAAATTAAATCTAAACTTCTACTAGAAACGTCAGGTGGAAATGGATTTCGATAATCCCATCGGACAGAACTGTATATCAGCGATAGAACTTTCACGACTTTCCGCTAAGTGACAAACTTTACTTTTTATTTTATAAGAAATATAGAGTATCTGAGAGACAGTCCACGAGAAGAAAAGCTGCAAGAAAAGCTGGTAAAACATAATTTCAGATCTTGATTCATAACCTCACGATAATTTAATCAACACAAATAAACGCTTGACTGTGAGATATTGTCAGTGTCTGAATCTAGGCGCTACTCAAATAATATTGTCTTGTCTGTTTTTTGCACTAACAGCTACAGCTACCTATCTATGGGCAATGCGCTGGAGTATTTGCATATTTTGTCCTTTCGGCAATTTTTCAAGTATTTTCCAAAGCACCTTTACAGGTATGCGGAACAGGGTGTAAACACCCAATCATATCTACGTCGAAATGGGAACACCCTCCGTCCAGACAGGTATTTAGTCAGATCTGGGCAACTGACCGATAGATGATTTTGGACTGTTGTGCAAGTCGCATAGCACAGCATAGCATAGTCGGCCTTATAATGTTCCTACTGTTGGGACTCAGGCCTCCTCTCTAGAAGAGGAAATGAGCCGTAATCCACTACACGGGCCCAGTGCGGGTTGGTGTGTGCACATATCTCCAAATTTCTAGTTCTAAGACATTTATTTTTTCGCCGGTTTCCTCACGATGTTTTCCTTCACCGTTATGAGAGCATGATGGTGGTGATAAAATAATTTACACACAGTAATGCGCCTGGCTGGGTTTGAACCCGCGACCAACAACTCGTAAGTCGGGGCCGTTACCACTCGGCCACCACTGCTCAACTGCAACGATGCAAAATTTCGAATTTTTAGTAAGACGCCATAGATGTTGCTACACACCCATGTCCGGACCGTACTTCTGTCACCCGAAAAATGAGGGTGCTATACATCACTCCAGCCACTTCCATAATGCATCTTACCGTTGCTATTTTCGTAGTGGGGTGCTCAGTGCTAGTAGCTGTTTCGACTCCACCACTAGGATCTGGTGTAGCTGAGCCCTGTTCACCTCAACACAAGAGTACGATCGGCCACCACCACCACCCACCAGGGAGCCAACCGCTGGAAATGCACCCTGAATTTCCACCGTCTCTAAAAACGAGACTCATACCTGAGACACATACTTTCTATTCGACTTAATAGAATCCGATATCAAGGTAGCCGCGTTGAGCCACCTCCTACCGTGATGTCGGATCCCGAAGTTGGCGTTTTCCAAGGTTCATGGGAACAAAGAAGTTCCAATTTGTGCAATGCTACCTAAACACCCAGTTAGATCCTACTTACGACTCCCACTATCCTAACTGTCACTAAGACTCTTGTCTACCGGAGGGTCCTTTCCCGTATCCACCAGCGTATCATCAGCGTAACAGATACAGCCAATACCACTGACGGGCGCACTGCGTAGCGCCCAATTGTGTCCTAAGTTTCAGACGAGTGACCAATTCCAATCTACTAGACGAAAGTAGATACGAACAGAACGGTGCCATCAAATAGACCCTGATAATGAGGTGTAGGTAATCTGATCTCTCTATGATAGAGGAATACCTCCCTTTTGAAACTCAAAGACAAGATGTTGAAGGTAATGGCAATTACCCCTCCCTTGTTATAAGCTGAACGGGGAGTGGCCTGCAATACTCGTAATTCTCCCAACGAATTTACTTACCACATTCAGCAACATTATAAATCGGTAAGCAGGTCGGTAAGATAGTCTGCAAGATGCCTTATTCAGCGCCTTAATCATAACTTAGCGCGCGTACGATCACTTTAGCTTCTAGCTAGGCAGAATAGGAGCCTGTTAGTTTCTCTCGACGAAATGTATCGAAAGAGTACCTCAGCAGTCTCTCTTATTTTTTTCAAATTCACACATGACCACAATAATTGCTACAATGAGATTTCATGTCACGCCTACCAAATACGGATAGCAATCGACCATATTAAAATGTTGCTTACGGTCTTAATACAGGCGTTGTGTATAACAATATAATAAGAACAACAAATAAAGCGTGCTGTATGATTTGATTGTTGCTTTTGACACACTTTAGTCAACATGTTATTTGAAAAGCATTGCTAAATTGACGGATGTAGGCTCCAATAACGAGCGATTTGTTTAAACAAATGAACAGCCTACGGAAAAACAGCGCAATAATGGTGTCAATACCACAAAGTTGAAACAAAATAAATCATTATGTTGGCGCCACATGACAATACATAATGGAACATCATTATTTGTCTATTTACAATTTGAAAAGTCATAATAGAGCAGGCAAATGACACATCTTACTGACCATGAACCAGTTCTAATAGAAGAAAGTGTATATCTGATGATAAAAGTACTTGACTTTGTATGCAATTTCAAAAGGTTGTGTTTAAGTATAATCAAACATGGCAACCAAGTTACTAATAACCAAGCAAGAAAATTTAAATAAGTGGAAAAAATCCTATTTTAAATAATCGGGTGGCTGGGAGCAACTATGTGTTCACGGAATAAAGAAATAGCAAGCAGTTCCCTGTGCCATTGCATAAGTTACGCACTTACTGGACCGGACTAAGCAAAACCATTGTCATGCCTTATTATCTATTATTTGTACACCCACGTGTACCGAATACAGGAGAAAAATGACGGAGCCTGCGTTAAATCTTCATTAACATATTAATTGTTATCTCCCATTCATCTAGTCTTCGGCATTGATGGTTTGTTTCGGTATTACTGAACAGAATATTTTAAGAACAACAAAGCATCACTTATAAGTGGAGCTGTATTCTCAAAAATATCAGCAGTCTTCCATCGATCACCAGGAAAGATGATTGTTCAAGTAAGTGTTGATCTTTTTTTTAAAGTATCAAACTAAATATAACGGCGTAACTATTTTTTTTTTCATATTTCAGACTTACATGGTGATATTAACACTAAGTGTTGGCTTAATTAGTGACGTTACTTGTGCCTCTTTTTCCAATGTCTTTGTGGAAAGTGATGTTGTCCCTGTGGGATACTCTTCCTACGGTATACCCTATCCGAAAATAGCAAATCCGAGACTATCACAAATAAATTCACTGCCTGCTGTCCCCGGATATGTTACTGTTCATCCCGCCCACGCAGTGACTCACAGAAACCACAATCCAAACGTAGTAACATACCATGCGCCGAGTGCTCCCATTGTTATTGCACCGAAGCAACAGGTATTTACATATACATATATGAAAATAAAAAATAATATTTTCATTTTTCTTTTATGCTTAATTAAAATGAATACTCGTGTGTTTTAATAGGAACCTACAGGCTACGAATATTCGTATGTAGTGTACGACCAAAATACTGGAGATCATAAAGCGCAACGTGAGCTTAGTGATGGTTCAGTTGTCCGTGGGGAATACTCATTCCTGCAGCCCGATGGATATGTTCGAGAAGTTCAATACGTTGCTGACGATGTTTCTGGGTATGTATATTTTTTGTTTATCAATGTTGTATAATTTTCAAATATTTCACTTTATACGCATTTTTGGACAGGTTCAACGCAGTAGTGAAAAAATTCTTGCCTGTTGCTGTGGAAGGCAACAAGAAAGGTACAACAAATGCACACAAGGAATCACCACCATGCCACGAAATTAAAAGTGAATCATTGAAAGAAGGATCTGAAAAAATCCACGAAAATCTGCATAAGACGCATTCAAATGAAGAAATAGATAACAAATCAAAGAAACATACACAACACGATACACCTAAAGAGAACAACAATTATAGTAAGCCTAAGGAGTCTCAGGAAGAAGAAACCTCTAAGGAAAACCATCACTTAAAACCCAAACACTCCAATGAAGAATCAGATGAAAAATCAAAGAAACATACACTACACAGTTCATCTAAAGAGAAAAATAATCATGGTAAGCCCAAGGAGTCTCAGGAAGAAGAAAACTCGAAGGAAAAACATCACTTGAAACCCAAACACTCCAATGAAGAAACTGATGAAAAATCTAAAGAAAATCATCACAGTAAATCAAAAAAAATATCTGAAGAAAACTCCAGTGAGGAATCTAAAGAAATAAATCATAAGAAATGTAAGGAGTCCACCGGAAAATCTGAAGAAAAACAACACAAAAAACCTAAAAAGGAATCCAAAGAGTCAGGAGAAGATTCTGAAGAAGAATCTGAATCTGAAGAATCAAAGGAGAAATATCGGAAAATATCTTCTAAAGAAACCAAAGAGTCCAAAGAACATAATAAGGAGAAAACAAAAAAGGGATCTAAAGAATCGTCTGGTGAAGATTCTGGTGAGGAATCAGAAGAAATAAGTCACGGAAAACATAAGGAAGTCCTCGAATTATTGAAACCCTCAAACGGAGCAGCTCTACCTTACAGAGACATAATCAGGTGTATTGAAGCAGCCATGAGGAGAAACAATGGAGTCCCAGCAGCCATAAGACAGGAACACTCTCCTTTAACTTACATAGTCTTAAACAAACCGTGCTAAAACAACGTTTAAATTGTTAATTGTCTAATCGAGAATAACTGGTACTATTATCTTATAAAACAAGTGTTACATTCGTGTTTATTCAAATAAATAAAACATGCAAGAAATATAAGTTTTAATTTTCCCTGAAAATGCAAACATTTCATCTATTTTTATAATGGTTTCGCAGAAAAACCAATCAAACTGACTATATCGGTATATTGAAAAATAAACGAAGGATATTCTCATATTCTCTAACACGAAATGGATGTTTATTTATTTATTTATTTATTTAAACTTCATGTACAATAGTGGTACATAGGCGGACTTAATGCCACAAGGCATTCTCTACCAGTCAACCTTTGGGATAAAAAAGACAACACTGTGGTAGGTTTGCACAATAAACAAATACATAATAACAAATAGTTCAAATGGAACAATTTATAATAAGTTATTTATAATAATAAAATACATATATATGCTAAAATAATAAACTAATAAATACTATGAAAAATATGAAATCACTATGAGAACTTAATAACAATACTGAACGAAGACCGAACTAAGGTTGAGAGGACTTCAAGTAGTAGTTCCGAATTTTACGTTTGAAGGATAATTTACTTTCAGCTTTTTTGATGTCAAGGGGAAGCACATTCCAGAGTTTTATGGTGGAAACAGCGTAAGAATTGGACATAAAGCCAGTACGGTGAGAAGGAATATGAAGAAGCATGTTTTTGGATGCACGAAGGTTAAGATTATGAGAACTGCCCAACACTTTAAAATATTGTTTTAAATAATCAGGAGCACAAGGATCGTTCATTATGGTGAAGAGCGTGCAGAGGGATCTGAGGGATCTCCTCTGACGGATAGGCAGCCATTTAAGCTGAGAACGGAAGGAAGAAATGTGATCATATTTACGAAGGCCAAATATGAAACGAATGCAGTTATTGAGAAGTCGATCCAATTTGTTTAGAAGTTCTTGGGAAAGATCAGAGTAACAAACATCAGCATAGTCAATTATAGGCAACACAAGCGACTGGACCAAAGTAGTTTTAGTGTTAGAGAAAACACAAGTGAAATGACACATTTTAAAGCGCTTTAACTTCTGCCACTTTGTGTTGAGTCAAAGGAAATGTCAAACTCTTAACCAAACACCAGAAGCCGCTGCCTACGATCTCCTTCACGAGGACAAGGTAGTGCTGATCTCCATTGTTGCATCGCCATGTCTTCCGGGCGATCTACACAATGGTAATATCCGGGCATTTCTTTCTGCCAAATCCGAACAAACAACCGGGTTCAATGAGGACCTGCGTCAGGCGGAAAGTGAGCACACCATGGTGTCTCTTAAGCCACTCCTCAAAATGGGGGCTTATCGCCGCATAGTGGCTTCTCCAGCGCTAGGTTTTGAAAGTCACTAACTCAATGCCACTGTGTAATTTGTCTCGGTAGCGGAGTTTCACCCCATGCATCTTTATGCGCCACTCGCGCATGTACAAGAATTGTTACCTCCAAGTCCCATAATGGCAGACCAGTAAGGAGGCGCATGCTGTGCGGTATCCCTGTACCATTCGGATGGCCATGACCCTTTGGAACGCGTTCAGACGGCAGACCGGTTCTTTTTGCAGCAACTGGGGCCCTGTTAAGGGCCATAGAATACACTATCCCCAAACACTAGAGGGGTGTTACTTTACCCTTTTTATTATTTGGAAAATCATCAAATGTCTTCTTCCGCTCTGAGTGGAGTGAGATAAAATGTCAGGCTTTTACTGATCAAAGCCCACGGGTTTCGTGTTCCATCAGTTGCTCTTTGCGATGGTCACGATAACTTTTTCGATCGATCCGCAGCCCTAGTGAGTATCAGCCCTAACTGGCCCCGTTAATCTTGCTGACATCTCTTTGAGGCGCATGGTAGATCACAAAGCACCGTCGACTCGGGCTTAATCCTTACCAAACAGCAAACTACCCATTGCTGCCTTTCCACAAACCCCAACACGTACCCTGTATTGCATAAGTGTTTTATTTCCATAATTTTTGGCACTTATCTATACTTTTATCTCCATACCGTTATGGGAAAGCTTATGACACAGCAATTTATTTCAATACCATTTATATTTCCTTAGCCTACAAGTGGTACAAGACAGTTAGATACTTAATTATTTCATGACAGCAGTGAGATGAATGATTAATTATGTCTTATTATGGACAGAATTTCTTAATACTTGTGTGTTAATATAATCCCACTAAAACATACCTTTTAAAAAGGGGGCCAAGTTCCTATCGGCTAATTGTTCGCCTAAAAAAGGGTTGAAATCCATTCCAATGCCAAGTTTAGATGCACTTTAAAATCGATCATAATCATCTTCATCAACAGCCTGATCATCGTTAAATTTGAACTTGGCAGGTTCTCATGCTACACGTAACACTTGATTAATTGTATAATTCAATTTATTATTTATATAATTAAATTAACCTGCCAAGTTCAAATTTAACGATGATCAGGCTGTTGATGAAAATGATTATGATCGATTTTAAAGTGCATCTAAACTTGGCATTGGATTGGATTTCAACCCTTTTTAGGCGAACAATTAGCCGATATAAACTTGGCCCCCTTTTTAACAGGTATGTTTTTAGTGGGATTTCAATACTTTTTTTCAAGAAATCGTACCTATTTTTTTCTTTTTGTGCCACGCCCGCGTCCATTGTTAACCTTAGATCGTATTCTCATTGTATAACTGGTTCATAAATATTTTATTAAAAATTTGATATTCAATTAAGCCAACTCACCCTTGACCGATATTTTAAATTTCTTATGACATAACCCCCTCCCCCCTTCCTCTTCGTATTTTCATATCACTGGTTCATAAATATTAGATTGAACCAACTCACGCTTGCCCGATTTCTTGAATTTCTTAATTTTTTGTTAATCTACATATAACACACGACTTGTGTGCCAAATTTCATAACGCTAGGACAATTGGAAGTGGCCTAGAGGTTTTGATTACCGGTCAGTGAGTCAGTGCCAAAATTAGCTATATTCACAGGGTCATATTTCAGGATCTACTGAAGTTATATCTATGAAATTTAGCATACTGCTTTAGTACTACTATATAATAATGTAGGTTCAATTTTATCTCTGTACTTGCAATAGGCACTGAGATACAAGGGGGTCAAAAGTGGGTCGAAACGGTTCGTGTAAGAAGTGCATGGCATGCGTGCGGCCTGTTGCTGGAACTTGGCCGTGCGCTTAGATAAAGTCTTCAATCACATGTAGTTAATGTGCTAAGAATGTTGGTTTTCAATCCTGTCTACGGTGACGCGTGAATACTTTGAGTACCAAACATTAGTCACAATGATAGACATTCATATTTTATTATTATCGCATTAGTTGACTGTATTTGACCCCCATAATCTACGAGTATACATACATATAAATAAAATTGAAGTGTCTCTTTGTAACAATATTTTTTTAATGAATGCATATGTAAGTATATTCGACACAAATATGCAATATTTTTAATTTTTGTTTGCCTGTCCCGTCTCAAAAACTGAAATGGCATTTAGGAGTCTGCACGGACAGAGTAGCGGTCACCAGTTAGTAATATTATATAAAAGCTTGAGTTCGGAAACGCTATACCATATACCCAAAGCCTAGGTAAGTATCAGCTTTAGGAAGAAATATCGCACACTTAACAAATCAGTGTTAAATATTGCAGTGGCAAAATGTATAAGCGCTTATTAATTATATATTTAACTATTTAGAAATACTGTGGAATGCTGTAGAAGTACGGGGCAAAGAAACAATGCATGTTAAGATATTCACAAAAACAGACGTTATTGGCCACATTACAAGGATCTTGCCATGCAGATATGCATTAGTTCGCAAGTCATGTCTAGAACGTCTGTTAGATAGAATTTTGTTCGAGTATTGTTGCTTTTTCCTATTAAATGAGAACGATGGAAGTACTGTATGAACAATAATTGTGGCTAAAAATGCTAAGGCTACAGAGAAGACGTTATACGCTAATGCTAAATAAATGAGGATAACAAAAATGATTAGCTGCTGGATTACGAATTAATACAACGTGCTCAAAACAGGCATAATGGACGAGGCTAAAAAGGCTACCAGACTCTACAGATTACAACTTCAAGTATTTAAAACTACCTAGTAACCAGATACAATACCTACACAAAACTGATCAACTTATTAACTCAAACTGTACTATTAGAAACGATGGACTTATGCCTGAGTCGTTTTCAGGTAATTTTATTAAAGAAGTCAAAAGAATAAAAATAAGTACATATTTCAATATCTGCGAAACATATATGTAATACACGCAAGAGCACTTGCACATATTACTGACTACTAAATGGAACAATAAGAAAACAAAAACATCATCAATCAGTACATAATCACAGTGTAACTAAATACAGAACTAATGTCGCTATTAGCCAACAGATCAATATCTTGTCGAACCTTTTAAGTCCACATTTAATTTAGATCGATAATAATCATCCGATCGCTTTTGTTGGCAAATACTAGTTATTAAATATGTCCAGTGACCTTCAAATATTAGTAATGACAGCTAAAATGAACCACAACTCAATATTGAAATGTTCATGGTCTAATTATACCTGCATTCGTATTAAATATGTTTGAAATATTAATTATAACGAGGGTGCAATCGGCTGAAATGTTCCAACAACAACGTGCAAGTTGTTGGGTGTAGTTGTCCAAGGCTCACGACCACTAGAATGTATTTATTTCATTATTTCACAAACGATAGTAAAGTTCTGTAGCGCAAAACTTTTAAACACCGTTTAGGCGTGCTGTAGTTGTATATCTTAATCCTAACTAATATCATAAATGCTAATTTGAGTTCGTTTGTTTGTTTATTATGCTTTCACGCCCTAATACTCTACCAAACATACTTACATGTCGCATAAACGTTGTGAAGAGTACAGAAAAAGACAAATGTAGCTGTAACACAGAAAATAAATTATCATCGCGACTGAAGCCATGGGCAAAAGCTAGTTAATCTATAATATCCCGTGATAATAGCAATTCCAAGTTATTACCATATAAAAGGTAGTTTATTATAAACTGCGCAATATTTAGTAGTTGAGCCATTTGTTGCAATAAAATTATTATGACTGACATAGAATTTAAGTTATGCGCCTACTACCCTTATAAATAAAACTAAGCATTACTACATAATACCTACTACGTATGATTTTATAAGTAGTCAACAGTTGTTGTCCGAACTACTTATACCTTTTAAATAAATTCTCATTATCAAAATGAGATAATAAACAATACATAAATTTTATTAACTGCATACTACGTCCGGAACCTCGGAAACGGTGGAAATTACAGACATTAAACAGAACCATTTACTTGATGTTGAGATAATTGTTATTACAGCTATCAAGTCCGACTGGGTGCCCCTGAACGAACAACACAGATTTTACACTAACCGCAAAAATTTACCCATAATAAAACCATAAATAAATATACTCCTGCTATTGAATTCAAAACATTTAATTTCACATGGGAACTTATAGAATGTGAGAAGTTAGTGCATGGTTCCAATTAGTCGTGGAGAAGAACCGGCAAGAAACTCCATAGTTTGGCTTTGGTTAAGTATGCTTTCTTGAACTCCCTTTATAATACATATTACAGAGGTTTGAATAAGCTGACTCGGCACATATTCTTTCCCAAAATTGGAATTCAAATGACTATTTATTTGTTTACATAAAAAAGTAGCTGTGATGGAAAGACAGATTTTGTCACACCATACATCATCATCTTCCTGCACTTGTCCCAAGTTATTTTGGGTCAGCGCAACACATTATTTCTTCCATTCGGTTCTGACACTCGCCACGCTGTCACTAGCTCCCTTTTCTTTCATATCATCACTGCTTACACAATCCATCCATCTTTTCTTTGGCCTCTCTTCTCCTTCTTTGACACGTGATACAGTAACCTGAATAAGAAAGATTAAAAGAAATACTAAAATTACAACTGAAATTTGAATTACCTACAAGTGTAATCTTAATACCGATGTAAACAAAGTGATGCCTTTCTCTTAAACCTGACCCACATATAACATAAATCGCGATAATTTATCTAGAGTGTAGGCCGTGATCACATGCCCAATCTATCAAATTATTTATGACACGAGCCACTCTTGAAATACCTCTGGCTTGGTCAATGAAATGTTATGAAACCGCTCCTATTAAGAATGCTATTGTTTAAGTAACACGTTTTATTTGTATAACTACTATGAATATAAAATGCGCATACATTAAACGTTTGCTGAAATCAAGAGTTAAAAAACCGGTTTTGTATTTTAGTTTTGTTATTTTTTGCTTAGGTTTTTCTGTTGTAACTTTCGCGACGTATGTCCTTGAACGGCATAATTACCAATATCCTCAATTATCAACTGATCCAACTGGAGCAAAAAGATAAGCAGCTGTTTCACACAATGCAAATTCTTAAAGCAATTTTAGGCCAATTACAGAGATTAATCTAACATTTTATAGATATTTAACGAATTTACTTTAAGCCTAAAATTCATAATTAACTAGTTTGCTTTTAATTAATAATTAATTACAACGTCATCCGCTCATCCATAAATAGATAAGAGTTTTCTTCTTAGCGTGTCGATGTAAATATAGATAAGTGTGATGATTTGTCAAAAAAAAACTGTTTTTTATTCAAATCAAATTCTTTGCCCGGCCCAATATTCACCCACAGTGATGCCATCATTGTGTGTCATTAGATCCCTACGTGAACTAGCAGATATATTTAATATAAATATAAGCCGCTTACGTACTATTAACATCATAATTTCGGCCAAAGGACGACTACTGCTAGACAAAGCCGTCACCACAGCTTGCGTTAATCACATCCAACTGACGCCCACAGCTTTTATCATGTCATTGGTTTACCTTTTGAGATATAACTCGCCGAATCGGCAAACTTAAATAGCAGCCTTGATTGGTCCGTGGTTGGTATAACATACGCGTAAATACTTGACCAGCCTGCATCACTTCAGACACAACATTCCGAAAATTCTCTCACACATATTTAAAGCTGTCTCAGCAATTCAAATGATTGGGAAAGCAAACTTTTAAACCAAAGAAATCATAAATCCGAATACGAACCTACCACCTACAAAACTGCGTTGTTTCGGTGTCCTAACTAATACAATTTACGCATGTAATCACATTGAGATTTACTGCTGATAGAACAGTTTATTTTCTGGGCTATACCCGGAATTTCCTGGTTTGAAGGCTGCGTACTAGAACTCCGGTTTAGCATTTAAATCTAGGTCACCGGGAGTAGGTACAGAAAATTAGCACAGCCAGTTTTTCAATGAATCACATAATAAACCAGATCAATCTCTAACAGTCGCCGAGCATAATATTATATATTCTTCTTAGAGCTCTTCTCGCTTCTCTTCTTTCTATAATACATAACCGTTTTTGAAGAAAAAGTGCACATTCTTTGTACGATTTTTCTTTAGATTCCTAGGGAAAATCTTTCAAAGGCGCTCGTTTCATTCTTACTTTATTATAAAATACGAGTAAATTACCCATCGCGCCTGTCTGTCTGCTCGCGATAAACTCGAAAACTACTGAACTGATTTTCGTACAGTTTTCACCAGTAGACAAAGTGATTCATGAGTAAGGCTTAAATATGTAAAATAAATGTTATAATAAGGAAAAGCCGAGAATCCTAAAGACATTTAACACCCATGCGAAGCTGGGAGAGTTGCTAATATTTTATTATGAAGAAAAATAATAAACTCCCCGAACTCATTGCAACTACCCAGTTGCCGTGACTTGGGGAGTTTATCTATATTAGAATCACTATGGCACATGGAAAGGGCACAGCGTCTTCGAGAACATCCCGTCATTGTGCAAAATATCATCAAAATCAATATAGTGCTCTATGATAATGACTCCAATCAATAAACAGACTAGTCACCTTGAACTAGTGTACAATCAGATAACATGCGTGACGAAGATCGCGTCACACACTCGTATCTCTATGTTCACTATTGTAATTTATACTGACGTCAAAAACTAGCTTGTAAGCCAGCGCGTGCGCAAGATAGACCAGGTTAAACCTGCAGAGAGCTAGAACAATAAATCAACTTAATCATAACATACGTATGTATGCTTTTAATTCATGACTTTCAATGGGTGTGTTTTAACAATTTACATACTTGAAAGGTTTTACAGTTGCACAGACAACGTCGCTTTTCGTAACTACATATTTGTTTATTTATTTATTTATTGGCCTATCTACAATTGTTACACATTGCGTTCAAAATTTACTTGCCCTTATACAAACCAAGTGTACAATATATCACGATAGACACAGCATGCAGAAAACAATAATAAAAAGATTTTACAAATTAAAATGCAGATACAACACTTTGAGTTACCTTATTACAAAGATAGGTTAGTGGTTAATCATTTTAGGTGGACTTGGCGCTTGAATTTCTGGATAGATGAGCAAAAAATATCCAAACTTACGTCGCAGTTATTAAGAAGCTTACAAAGTCTTGGGATTGGGGAGTTATACCCTGAAATACAAATACAACATTATGCCCTAACTCCTTCTAAAGCACGCAACGGATTTTTATGCTGTTTTCAGTAATAGATCAATAATAAACATTTCCATGTTGACTTATGAATAAAACTAGCTTCTTCCAGCGGCTTCACCAGCGTGGAAGTAGGGTTCTCTATGGACAGGACTTACGTTTTATCTCTTTAGGCAGTAAAATATGGAAAATCTTAGTGCTCGCTTAAATCATAAAAGGAAGTCTTGTGAACAATTTCATGCTCCTAGTCACAGTAGTTTCGGCTATGCTGTGATTTGCACCTGTGAAAAGCCGGAACGGGTCACTAGTTGCTGATTTAGTAGATAATAAACTGTTTTGTTTTTATTTTTAACTAGGTGCCAGCAGCGGTTTTGCGAAAATTCTATGAATAAAATATTTTTAACTAGGTGCCAGCAGCGGTTTTGCGAAAATTCTATGAATAAAATATTTTTTTCGATTCAGTAGTTTTTGAGTGTATTCATTACAAACAAAAATACAAATCTTTTCTCTCTATAATATCAGTATAGAAGTGATAGATATTAATCCGCACCTCCGCTCAAGTAGCGTCAAAAATCAAAAATCAAATTATTGAGAAATAGGACTTTAAATTCTAATAATTCCGAGATGTGTGACGCTACATATAGGTAAATAAATAAAAATGACTAGTGTCTTTATAAATAAATAAAAATTCTATGTGGATAATTGATTGATTGATAATTGAACTACAAATATGAAAATATCTGAGCATAAAGTATGATACATTCTGAAATTAATTGCATATTTATCAACAAACAGTTTATTTTGAGTTGTGATAGTATTTGAGCGGAAGTGTGATATCATAAGAATTACTACGAAATCTGCAAAAGGTGCAAGAACAGCGCGATTAAGGAAATCTTCCTAAGTACTTCAAACTACTTCTACTTATAAGTCTATTAACATTGGGAAAGAGACATTTATGTAACCTATATCCAATCCTACAGCAGTGGTATAAACCGCTTTCAAAATCTTGAAACATGACTACATGCCAAACTGGAATTGCAAAAAGCGATCTAGTTACGCAGTTTATTATAATTTATGTATTAGATATAACAAATAGATTACTGACTATTGTCGACAGACATACCATGTAGTCACACGAATTTGATTCGATACCAATAAATCACAGAATGCTCGTAATTTTATCTTAAGACAATACGAAATCAAAAGAGAATAGGGAATATATACTATTAACATTTTATTCTTACCTCAAAATCATTATTCCTTTTTTATGGCATCTTAGCAATCAACCTTTATTCTAGCTGTTTTCTTTCACACTGTACAACCATCACTTCTTTAATCTCCCCTACCTCTCTATCTACCTAGAAGATCATCGGCAATGATGCACTCTTCGAGTCGAAGCTTCAAAGACTTGAGCATCGACGCCGTGTTGCTAGCCTGTCGGTTTTCTACATTACCAGCCTTTCGGGGAGCGTACGCTAGTATTGCATAATTTAATTCTACCAAATCCGTTCCATCGTTGGACCATCAGACGTACAGCGATGCGCCACTGGTATATGATGATTGGTGGACATCCCATCTGTACGCGTACAAAACATCTTGGGAACACATTTATCGTTGAACATAGGAGTCAAATGCGAGCCTATCCGTAAAAAAAAACTATCTCTTCCCTTCCTCGAAGACCGGAGTCTGTAAAACTACTAGATAGATTCACAGATCCCACATTTTTCTTGCTTGATATTTTTAAGGTTCCGTACCTTAGTCGGCAAAAACGAAACCCATAAAAGGTCCCTTTTTGTTGTCCGTCTGTCAAGAATTTTTTTTCTCAGGAAAGCGTTTTTTCTAGTTGTGAATCGTCCTATGGTTTTTCCGGTCTAGGGCAGAGCGCGAGGGCGTGACAGACTTTTACTGACTAAAACCCACACCTATGTTCCTTTTTTGCTTTCGTTCAAGGACTCTAAGAACACGTGGAGGTATGAGAGCTAATCAAATACTTAAATCTGAAACCCCTCCTACAGCAATGAAAAAGTCAAATATAAGTTCGATTTTATTTAACGCAATCTATAGATACGACCATTTATGCTCCGTTTAGGCTCATATTTTGACACGCTAGGAAATTAAAACCTACTTGGGGTACTTCCCTACTGGAACCTACCTGGAACCCTAAAATTTGCCATGAAGCAAGTTCGCATATCAAAAATATAAGAAAAAGTCTGACAACTATACATTTGTAGTACTACTAAAAATACTTTTTTTGCGATTCGGAAAAATCTTTGAGCCTCGATTCAGGAATCGATCTCTTTATAATCTATTGGTAAGTTTGTTACGGAACCCTCGGTATGTAAATCCGACCCTCACTTTGGCCAATTTTTTCCTCATTCTACAGCATCTCATGCTTTCCACTTAAAGTACTGCAAAATAATTCTTTTTTATCACCTGATGTTAAATATAGTAAAAATAAAAGCCGTGACTTGTAGTTTCAAAAAAGATTCAATGTTTCAAAAGTAGCAACTGTGACATTTTATTCCAACCTTCCCATCATTCAAATCATCATTCTCTCTATTTCGGTTTTTTCTTCACATATAGTAATCATCTTTGTGACCTTTCCATCCTTCATTTATTTAATCATCTCTATTCTAATAGCTCTTTAAACTCTGAACTCTTCTTCCTTTGCGAGATTTTCCACATTCACCCGTATCACACGCTTCTTTTACGGAAAACAATTTATCCACAATCTACATGTCCTCTCATTTAAACTCGACAAAGGTCCGTTTTCAAACAGAGGAACTAAATAATTCAACATTTAAGATTTACCAATCCGCGTGGCCAATCGGTAAATCACATCACAATGATTGATAATCCACGATTCCGATACAACAATGTCTTGGACATTATAAGAATAAAATTAACAATAGAAGCCTACGTAATGATTAAAACAGATCCGGACACAAATCAACGCCATCGAATTAGTAGAGTGATATAGGAACTGCGACCTTGATACATGTCAAAGTTACAGAGTCAAGGTGTGCGCGCATTTCTCCGCCCCACCATGCTAACTTGCGCACGCGCCGGCCGCGTTCTATAAAACCATACGGCGGGACCATTGACATTAATCAACTTTTGATTCTTACAATCTAAACAACCAAAAATGTTCAGCAAAGTGAGTTGTTATATTTTTTTAAATGAAATTAATTAAAATAATTTGTTCAAATTATTATATATATTTATATTAAATTATGATATCTAAATAATAATACGAGCTTAACAAAAATACGTGTTACAACAAATCTTGAACAAAAAAATCCAAGTCTAAAAAGCCCAAGTATTTACTGAATATTAATTAATTTTCTCAGATCGTAGCTTTCGGCGCCCTCTTGGCTGCTGCCAACGCTGGTCTCCTGGGACATGGCCACGCTGTGTCTTCCCAAAGCATCGTGAGGCACGATGAGGCCCATGCCGCTCCCCTGCACTACGCAGCTGCTCCAGTAGCCTACGCCGCTCCCGTGGCTCACTACGCCGCTGCCCCCGTCGCCCACTACGCCGCTGCCCCCGTTGCTCACTACGCTGCCGCTCCCGCTCACTACGAAGGCCATGACACATACGTAAGTCCTACTAAGCATTTTTTTTAATTTTATAGTAGACTGTTAGCCGACTCCAACCAATTTCGGGAAAGGATAGGCAGAACTATCTGCCTAGATATCTACGTTTGATTTTGACCCTATTTTTGCATACCAGGCTCACCCCAAATACGACTACTCTTACTCCGTGGCTGACCCCCACACCGGTGACCACAAGTCCCAGCACGAGAGCCGCGACGGTGACGCCGTCCACGGATACTACTCTCTGGTGCAGCCTGATGGCTCCGTGCGCAAGGTCGAATACACTGCTGACGACCACAGCGGGTAAGTAAAATTACAGTGAAAGATTTGCTTATTCTGTTACCTCTTCGAACTGCTCCTAACGTAAACTTCTTCGTTTTCAGTTTCAACGCTGTCGTGCACAACTCCGCCCCCTCTGTGCACCCCGCTCCCGCCCCCGCCCATGGTTACCATCATTACTGAACGTTTCTAGTTAATTGATTGATATAATGAATGTCTGACGTACAACCTACCTATTTATATTTTTGTATGAAACTTGTGTGTGTATGATGAAAATATAGCTTACAAATATACTTTTTCTTTTATTTTGTGACCCTTTATAAGTTCTTTTAGTATAAGCAGCAATGGTGGCAGGTTACAGGTAGTGGGGTTTATTACATTACCTCTACTCTCAAAACAGTGAAGGACAACATCATGAGGAAATTAGGATATTCAAGAACTAGAAATTCGCAAACAAGTGACAACCACCAACCCGCACTGGGTCCGCGTGGTCGATTACGGCCCGTTCCCCCTCCTACACAGGAGGACTGAGTCCCAGCAGAGAGAACATTAAAAGGTTGATTTTGCTTATGTTTTAGTTTAGTATATTATGTTGTACTTGCCTTTAGAAACATTAACTAGGTACCTACTTCTAGTAGGTAGGTAGGTAGGTTTACTGTTTAACGCTAACACTGCTAGACCAGTTACTAGTAGGCTACTAGTAACTGGTATAGTACTGTTAGCGTTTACATTATTACCTTTCTTGCATAAGTTGGATTAATGAAGTAACTTACAAGCTTTCTATAAAGATTAGATAGGTAATGTTACAGGAACGCGAGCAGCTTGTGGTTAATTAATAAGCGCCGCACGAACCGATCCCCAAGGTTAAGCAATACTTGCTTAGCTGGTTTGTGGATGGGTGACCATTTTAACATACCGAGATTCTTACGTGCCTCCGAAACCACATTAATCCGTTGGTCCCGGGTGTCATTTGTAGATCTTTGTCAGTCGTTACGGAAAGTCAGGGGCCCGAAAATCTGATATCAGTCTTGCCAAGGGGTACCGTGTTTTTTTTTACGGCGGGAAAAATCATCCAATGACAACCCCCGCTCTTGGGCGGAGCGGGAGATTACACGAACGAGATTGATTTCATAATTGTTGATTTTGACAAGTTTTGGTAATCTAATAATATAATGGCGTCATTATGACTTTCCGATGGTCAACCACTGACATTCCATTGAAAGAGCATAGAATTGGCATAGAATGGTAATCTCGTGCATAATGACAAATGAATATCTGACGTATACGGTAATTTGCAAAAATTTTGACAGTTCCTTTGATCAGTGACCTACCATTAAGACGTCATTGCGCAATTAGTGCTTTTAATAAGCTCGATATTGTCATTCTACCACAATTCTATTACAAGACCATTGCCCGATCAATGATCGATCATTATGAATTAGCAGATAAAAAACTTTTAGCAAAATGACAATGGAATCGTGTTGGAATGACGAATTTATAAAAATAGCAGACTTAGGCCCCTGGCTTGTTGGTCTAATGGTTAGTGGTCCTGACTATTATGACGGACGTCGGGGGTTCGATTCCCACCCAGGACAAATGTTTGTGTGATGAACACGATCATTTGTTCTGTCTGGGTGTAATTTATCTATAATATGTATGTATTTAGAAATATATAAGTATGTTTATCAGTTGTAGTACTCATAACATTCGCCGTCTAGCTTCAAGCTAAGCAGAGCTTGCTGCTTAGCTTGAAGCTAGACGGCGTTGTGTGATAGTTGTGGAATATTATTATTATTATTATAACTACGGCCCTGGAACGCAAAGTGCAACTGAAGGAAGACGAAAAGACGAATGTATCTCAATCTGTAAAATCTGTCATCATTACGAGAATTACATCTCGCACCACTCAGAAAAAGGGAGAAGTCAGTTGATATTTCCCACCCTTGAAGAAACTGCACTTAATATTATAAAGACGTAAAGTTAGTTTTTTTTTGTTTCTAGGAGGTAATCTCTGAAAGTACTGGTTCGGTTGCTAAACTTGATTCACTAAGGGCGAGTTGCACCATTAAACTATAACGATAACCAAACTATAATCAGCCGTGAAACGGCCGCCTATTGGTCAATTCGACGATTTGACAACTGTTAACGCCTTTGTTATCGTTATAGTTAAATGGTGCAACTCACCCTAATAGAAAGATTCCTTATTCCTGAGCGACATAGCCTATATTTTATGTACACGAGCGAAGCCGCGGGGAATTCAGCAAAATCCACATGTGCAGTCTGTCGTAATATGATAAAAATGGGCAAAGTAACAAAGGAATTGTGAGCTTTTCTAAATCTATCGATTTGCACAATACAATAGGTATTAGAGAGAGGTACCTATACATCTAGTTTTTGTATATACTTGAAGTCTGACTCAGATGTAAGTGTAACTAAATTTAATATTATTGGCCTCAATAATGTAGGTAGTTATTTATTAATAGCTTTTGCCCGCAACTTCGCCCGCGTGCGTAAAATATAGCCTATGTCACTCAGTGGCGTGCCTGATGCCTTTACAGGGGGCAAGCCAAGGAATCTTGACCTAACTACTACTTACCTATTAAAAAAAATCTCGTGCTACCACGTGTCATCAGTGCAGTAATGCTGATTTTTCTGAATTGCTACACTACTATTAATTCATTAAACCCCAAGCGAAGCCGGCGTTCGCGCACCTATTGTCTTTTTATTGTGTCTGTAATTTCCACGATTGAAAGGTACAAATATAATGTTAATAGTAAGTAATAAATAATGATAACAAAAGCTTCACCACAACAACTTTATCATCATACCAATAATCGTGAAGTTTGAATACATGAATAGAAAAAAAAAATTGTATTCTAATTCAAATTGTCTATCTTTATTTAAAAATGATTTTATTACTTACACCAGCGTAAAAAGTTTGTGAACGTTTTAATTCTACCAACAGCTGATTTTAAATTGCAATCAAAGATAATTCGGAAAGCCGCTCTTGTTGTCGAGTGCCGGCCGGCCGGGATGGTCAGCCAATACTTTAAAACGATTAATTTGAACTTAATGAATATCTAATGTAAGGTTGAGTTGAGTGTGAAATAAAACAACCGAGTACTAGATACTGGGGCCGTATTATGACCTCTTAAAACCATCATGTTTTCGGTGTGAAAAAGAGACGGAGCTATACAGGACGAATAGCACTATCCTTTTCTCACACAGAAAACATGATGGTTTTAAGATGTCATAATACGGCCGCTGATCTAATGTTACTTTTTTGACGCCAACGCCATCTAGTTATGAATGTGTAACTAATACATAATTTTTTTGAAATCTTGGTGTTTCAAACACTTGTTCTATAATTATAATAACATGTAATATTATTGGCAAATACTCACAATTGAAACAGCGGTAGCTTTTCGTTGTTCGCTTTTTTAAAACACACTTATCACTGTTACGACAGTTATGTCGAGAAAGAGAACCAACTTTCTATTGGCGGTTTACCAAAAATAAAGAATGAAATAACAGCGTTCCAGTACTTTTGAGAATTTTCATGGCACTCGCGAAGTTATTTGAGTCATACCTGATGTATTCCAAGCATTGTTATTAACTTTTCTGAGAAATATTCAAAATAGTAAAGTTTTAAGATTATATTTATCTTTTTAAAACTCAAACCCTACCTGGCCAATATCGATTCCACACATAATAATATCCACACACAACCACAAGTATAGTTTCCGAATTCATAAACTGTTAAATGACGGAAAACAAAAAAAAAATATCAAAACAATAATTACGTACAACACGATAACCGATCAAAGCAAAGAACTGAGTACTTTTTAGTTCGTACAACTTTACGCGTCATAGAGGGCGCCTCGTATTATAATATGCGTAAAAAAATTGTCAAAAAAAACCATTCATAAATTTACCAAAGCCCAGCTTTTTTTTAGAACAAAATGTTCGACGAGCATTTGCACACAATAACAAATTACACCCACACACACTCAAAATTTGACGTTTTTATATCAAAAGTAGAGATAGAAGATAAAGCCTCATAAAAGCCTTTGAGGCAGAAAAAGACAACAACACATTAGTGTTCATCTCTTTCTTTTGTTAAGTGTTAGAGTGAGATCGGAGAGATGTCGCTCAGAATGGCATCCTCGCTTCGCCCTGGTATCGTCTTATGAATGATTTTTGAATTCCGCACAACACAGTGGCAACTTAGCGTAACCGCGTAAGCGCGCGAAGTTTAAAGTTTAGATTTTTGTGATAATTAATTGATTGGTCGTGTTCTATGAATTAGGTGAGGTTTTGGTAGGGCAAGCCGGGCTTTTTGGCTTATATGGCGGGCACGCCACTGATGTCACTCACCAATAAAGCAGCTTTTTTGTGAAAAAAATTTAGCAATAGGACTAGGACTTTCAGAAAATTACCTCCAACAAACAACTTCTTTATATATATGTAGCGACATCTATGGCGCCACATAAGAACTACGAAGAAAGTACGAAATCCTGCATCGCGCATTCACAGTTCTCCGCGCGATTTGAACATATACGACAGCCCGAAATCATCTATCGGGCAGTAGCCCACCAGACTATAACACCTGTCTGGTCGGAGGATCCTCCCTTTTCAACGGAGGTTTGCGGGACTTTACTCTCTGTTCCGCATACCTCCAAACTGGTGACCCCTGACAAAGAACGTCAGCGCAGCCTTCGTGCAGCTACTACATCGTGACGTCATCATCACTTCCTCAAGCTTTCGAGCAGCGGACCATAGCCAGCACCCACAGCTATGAAGGGTATCCTGACCACCAGCATGACCACCAGGTCATACCTGGTCATCCCCCTCAGCCTCATCAGCGACCTTGGCTTAGCACACCGCACCTTCGGCCAGTCATTTGAAGAGCCATGAAGAACCTCTCCTGGTCGACGCCAGCAGTCAAGCCCTACGTCGCACAAGCACCGCTCCGACTCACTGGAGCCAGCAGCACTACTCCGACTCACTGGAGCCTGCAGCATCATCCCGACTCACTGGGACAGCACCACCCCGACTCACTGGGGCATCATCCCGACTCACTGGGACAGCACCACCCCGACTCACTGAGGCATTATCCCGACTCACTGGGATAGCAAACACCCCGACTCACTGGGGCATCACCGCAGTTCCGACTCACCGAGAACTATGCGGCATCGGTTCCGACCCACTGGAACCAACCTATCACTGGCCTGGCACGCATCATGAAGCATCAAAGAACCATCGATCTCCGATCTCCGGAGGGGAGTGATGTAGCGACATCTATGGCGCCACATAAGAACTACGAAGAAAGTACGAAATCCTGCATCGCGCATTCACAGTTCTCCGCGCGATTTGAACATATACGACAGCCCGAAATCATCTATCGGGCAGTAGCCCACCAGACTAACTATAACACCTGTCTGGTCGGAGGATCCTCCCTTTTCAACGGAGGTTTGCGGGACTTTACTCTCTGTTCCGCATACCTCCAAATATACATATATATATATTATATTATATTATATTATATTATATTATATTATATTATATTATATTATATTATATTATATTATATTATATTATATTATATTATATTATATTATATTATATTATATTATATTATATTATATTATATTATATTATATTTAGTGTAGATGACTTTAACTTGTTTTAAAGATCTTTATTTATATCCTGGACATTCTTCATAAGCTTGTTTGAATCGTGTAATTTAATTCCAATGATGCACATTGCAGCTAACCATGTAGGTAAATATGTTATTCTTGTTTTTTCTATGAGTTGTAGGTACCAACTTGCTAAAAATGGCTGGCGTTGTCACGGTTAGCCAACGAATGTCTGAATAACGACATTCTAGAGGTTAAACAACTGACAATTAAGTGCTTTAAAACACTTTGAAATCATAACTGCAAATTAAATTGTAGTAATATTCAATTTTAAAATCTATTATCGAACAAGAACAAAATAACAACAATTATCAACACAACCATACTCTAATGGATATAAATTGGAACGAAATACATTATCTAACATGTTACAGAGTAGTAATAGTTGTCTGTATTTGAATAAAAATTAATGTTTGCATGTCAAAGTCACGGAGTCAATAAACACGTAAATATGTACTTCGTCCCACAATAAAACTACACGTATGGCATTTTTTTGGTATAAAATTGTTTTGCGAGTCTATTGATATCAGTCATCGCTTGATTGTGAAAAATAAGTTACCAAAATGTTCAGCAAAGTGAGTAAAAAAATTATAAATTTAAAAATAATAATGTTGAGGTATGTTATCGGAACCGCGATCCCAACTTGCGCGAACACAATTTTTTTTTTAGTAGTATTTTAGGGCCATAAGGTAAGAAGGCTTTAAGTACAGTTACCAAATAAAACTGAGTAATTATATTTATAGGTGGAGGTTACGACCGCGGTCCCAAACCACAGAACCCTCGACCCATATTTTCAACCAATTTTCTTTTACCTATATATCTGTAAGTAGACAGCGGACAGCGTTTTGGACCAACGTATCCATTCTGCGTGAACTAAAAATCTCCTCGCGGTTGACATCCGAGTGTCTTCGCAAAATTCTGCAATATTTCGGTCACATTGCAAGGAAAGACGATGGAAACCTCGAAAGGCTAATCGTGACTGGTAAAGTAGATGGAAAAAGGCCTCGCGGCCGCAGCCCAATACGTTGGTCTGACCAGATCCGCACCGCTCTTGACTCCACAGTATACAAGGCCCTTCACACCGCCAGAGACAGGAATAAATGGAAAAACACCATAAAAATTAAAGTGATGAAGCAGGGAGTCACGACCCTCAGCATTGAGGAATACGACGCAAGGAGGAGGATATTGATCTACTGGCGAGCAAAGTCCATATCATATTTGTCAACTCTCTTTGTACCTCAGACCCTATTAATACGACTTCTTAACGCGATGCATTTGACGACCTAAACTGGACTGTTAGAGGATTGTAGCTATATAGGGTGTATAGCTCCGTCCCTCTTTCTGGCTCGCACGCTTGACATTTTAACACGTCATAGTAAGGCCCTGGTCTTCTTCGGTCAAACTGTCACGAACGTGTCCAGTAGCCCGATTCACGTAATCAAAACCGTAACGATATCGTAGCGATTTACTCGTTTAGACCATTTCCGTATTCACATCCATCAATCGAGATTGAACGACACCGATTTTAAAGTCGTTTGGTCGAAGAGGCAATTAAAAAAAATCCGTATTACATTATTCTGGTAGAATGCTTATTAATGTAACTGGAAATAAGTTATCGATAGATCGTTCAGTTTCGAGCCAGTTGAGTTGTAGTTCTATGCAATCCCGATTAAGGAACACGTGAATACCACTTTTGGATAGGACTTCGTTCGAACGACTATAAAACTTCAACGACATTTGGCTTGTTTGATTTTACGTAAATCTGCCCCCCTAGCCAAGTTACAACCGTTTCGATTGCGCCGAACGCTTCGAGTTGACCTTGCCGCCAATTCTTTTATTCCTGTGACCACGTGACTGAGCGTTAAGACGACGTCATTCCCGTACATTTGAAGCTTTCTACAAGCGTTAACTATTGCAGATTAGCAACTTGGCTAGGGGTACAGGCTACAGATCGTCATACCAGTTTTCAACCAATTACATTTTATAAGCGTTGTTCCACGGGTAGTGCGAAAGTGAAACCCCTGGACTGGCCCTGAGCCCTGGGACGAAGGCGAAGAAGGGACAGGAGTAGGTTTTTAGTTAGCAAAAGTGTCCCGCTCCGCCTAAGGATGAAAGGTGTCATTGGATGATTTTTCTACCTAAAAAAAAAATTACAAGTGTTATATCTTTTATTTAAAAAAATACAGTCAAGTTTCATTTAAAACAAATTACTAAATAAGATACTATTTTGTTTTAAAACCACTTGTTATTTCATTGCAGATTGTTGTTTTCGGTGCTCTTTTTGCTGCGGCCAACGCCAGCCCCTACGACCACGCCGTGTCTTCCCAGTCAATTATACGCCATGACGAGACTCTCAATTTACCATTACAATACTCCTTTCCCGTATCGCATTACAACGGCCATGATATATACGTAAGTAGAGCTTTTACTTCTTGAGACGGTTGTATTATTTGGTTTTAATCTACAACAAGATTAACAGAGCATTGGTGGCCGAGTAGTAACAGCCCCGACATACGAGTCGGTCGCGGGTTCAAACCCAGACAGGCGCATTAATTTATGTAATTTATTTCATCACCACTGCTCCCAAAACGGTGAAAGAAGACATCATAAAAGAAAGAAAAGAAGAAAGAAAACTATTTTATTTGGCATACACACTCGTAGATACACACAATGTAGTAACAACATGTAGACACTAATAAATTATTAAAATTAAAAAAAGAAAGACAACTAGCAATGTGTGTCTCAAGGCGGCGCCAAATAGGTCCAGTTCAGCAATAATGCCAGACAACTACATGGTAGTTGCCTGACGCTGGTTTTCTACTGAACCTTATTTCGAGTGTACGGTTGAAATTGGTTTATTTTTAGTACTCAGTTATTAGTGATTATAACTGAGTACTAAAAATCATGAGAAAACCGGTATGTCCTAGAACCAAAAATTTCAAGACATGTGACATCCACCAACTCGCACTGGGTTCGCGTGGTGGATTACGGCTTATTCCCTCTCCTAGAGAGGAGACCTGAGTCCCACAGTCGGAACATTATAAGGCCAACTCTGCCATGCTATGCAAGATTAACATTGTGCTTGTTTCAGGCACACCCCAAATACGACTTCGCCTACTCCGTGGCTGACCCCCACACCGGTGACCACAAGTCCCAGTACGAGAGCCGCGACGGTGACACCGTTCATGGATACTACTCTTTGCTGCAGCCTGACGGCTCCGTGCGCAAAGTCGAGTACACCGCGGACGACCACAACGGGTAATTTTCTGGTCCCGAAAAGCGTTTGACCCTGACTAAGTACTTCTTTGAGATGTTAAACGGTTTATTTCCTTTTTCAGTTTCAATGCTGTGGTACACAACTCTGCTCCTTCGGTCCATCCAGCCCGCGTCTACGGAAACGCTTACTATAATTTCTGATCAATGACTGAAAAATTTTGCTATTTTATTATTTCTCTAAATACTGAAAAATTACTGTAAATAAACATGATAAAATACATTTTTTTTTTTTATTATGGTTAGACCATCATCGTTGCAATAATCACTGTTGATTTGATTTTAATCATACTAATTACATGCAAACTAAAATTCGCCAATGATGAATATTAGGTTAGAATAATGACAGTGTACAATTCACACAATTCCCGATCCGATAAATGTCCGGTACCTTATAGCACATTTACCAAGTCCGGCTTCTTAAGGTCCACGGCCACATTTGAGTCCTAAAACTTTTCCTGCTATACGTAGAGCGAGAGGTATTGCCACAATTTTTACCTACTGAGTAAAACCCACCTATGTTCCGTCAGTCGCCCTTTGCGTTCTAGGGCAGCGGTGACTGTTTCAAGCAATGCCGCAGGCCATGTTACCCACAACCTAAAATTCCTATTGATACAGACAAAAACCGACAATAGCTTAAAGTATCCCAATTAGGATACCACAATTTCTTCTATTAGTCTACGAAAGATCGCGCGAAAGCTTGTAATTGAATAAAGTATTACCTCATCTAACCTAAAAAGCCTACTTTTAATATAATTAGTAACCATTTTAAGTCAACACCATAAGATTTGTTGTAAAAAAATGCAGCAATACCATGAAAAATAACCAATAACTTGACGACAACAACAATATTTATTAAAACAAAGCTTTAATTTTTATAAATAAACAATGAAGATAACAAACAAAATTTGTTTAGATTTTCGTCCTGTTTACTTCGTTGGTGTTCTTAAAATTAATAAAGTGAGTAACCAGATGATGAATATGATCTAACTGCGTTTTAAAGCTAAAAATTTTAAACAATTGCTACATCTTTCTTAATAACACCAAAAGCTTCCAATCAGTTAGCCCAGACACCAAAAACACTTCATACACCACACTCTCATTACACATTACAATAGGAACTATAACCTACAAGGTCTGAAAAGCGTTGGCATAGTTACGTAGTCAAGGTGCGTTCACGCATTTCTCCGCCCCACCGCGCCACTATTAATTCTAACCGCGTTCTATAAAACCATACTGCAATACTATTGACATCAATCAACACTTGGTTCTAATAAACAATACACCAAAATGTTCAGCAAAGTAAGTACCTACTAAGAATCTATTAAATATGAAAATACCTTGATAAGTTAAAAAAGATAATGAAATTGACCGAATAAGATTTTTTTCAAAGCATCCCTACAATTTATTTGATTTAATTACTTTTTTCGGACCGTTTTTTTTCGGCACCTGGCTGCTAATAAAACCAACAATTAAAACTACAGAAAGTAATAATACTTGTTACCAGTACTGTAATGTTGACAATGTGATTTTCAGATCGTAGCTTTGAGCGCGCTGTTGGCTGCTGCCAACGCTGGCTACTTGGGCCATGGACACGCTGTGTCCTCCCAGAGCATCATCCGTCACGATGAACCCCTGCACTACGCCGCCCCCGTAGCGCACTACGCTGCTCCCGTAGCTCACTACGCCGCTGCCCCCGTGGCTCACTACGCCGCTCCCGTGGCTCACTACGCTGCCCCCGCAGCCCACTACGACGGCCATGACACATACGTAAGTTGACCATTGTTTTTTCAAATTTAACGTATGCTATCTTTATTTCATTTCAGGTCACTAAATATATACCTATATATATTTCAGGCTCACCCCAAATACGACTTCGCTTACTCCGTGGCTGACCCTCACACCGGCGACCACAAGTCCCAGCACGAGAGCCGCGACGGAGACGCCGTCCACGGATACTACTCTCTGGCTCAACCTGATGGTTCCGTCCGCAAGGTTGAATACACCGCTGATGCCCACAATGGGTAAGTAATTAAAGGATCATCCACCAAGTTAACCTAGTTGTATAATTGTTATTATTTATTTATTTCAAGTACCAAAGACTCATTCCAGTTTAACAATCATACACATACAGACAGTAGATAATTATAATAAAATTACATAAAATTTAAAGTTGAATTTGCATTTTTTGAATTGAACATTGAATTATTATTTTATCATTAAATAAAATAATATAAACATATGTATATCTAACAAAAACCTAATCTAAAATTTTTGTTCCAGTTTCAACGCTGTGGTACACAACTCCGCCCCCTCAGTGCATCCCGCCCCCGTACATGGACATGCTTACCATCATTACTAAGTAAAAATGATAATTTCACGACTATTTATTTTTTGTATAAAATGTGATCGAGTGAGCTGAAATGCAAAAATAAAGTGTGATTTGAATACACTGCTTTTTTTTATTTATTTCACCTAAAATATACAATCACACTTGTAATTCCTGCATACGTTCAGTTTTATTCAAAAGAAATCTCTGATTTTTGTGATTAACCGCTCTATTAATATATTGTTAAACACTAGAGTTTAATAATTGATTAATATAGAAGTTGTGATTACAAAGAGTGGAAAGGACTCCATTTAGAATGTCAACAATATGGCAATATGACCATAAAACCAGAGTTTTATAATAATAATTAAATAAGGAACTATTAATTGGGTACTAAATCTAGGATTGTTTTGTGTAACGTGAAATAAGCATACCTGCCTAAATATTTATATATTGCAACAATGAAATGATTAGATTGCATAGTTTCTTGAAACTAGCAATTAGTTCACGTTATTTATTAAACTTTAATTATATATTTTGATAAAATGTACATACATTCAGGTGGTTAAGATTTAAAAATGCATTTCGTCATTGAATTGTTTAGATATTGCAATCAAAATCTAGATTAACACACCCCGAGGCACGGTCGGCACATATCCAAGCTGCTTTGAAACGAATTTTTATTTTTGACTAGTGGACCTGATAGACGTTGTCCTGCTTTGAACGCTATTACCCGATCGCAGCGCCACCTTCCGGGCCCAATCGTGAATGTAGACCATTCAGGGACCCAGGCCACCGCAACACACTCAAAATTTTCTTTAAAATCAGTTCAATCGTTTAGGAGGACTTCAGTGACATAAATATATAAAGATAGACTGGCCATGTTCACCCGATGGCAAGGGAGGACCTGATTCGATGATAGAATACGGTTGACTAACGCAGCGTATTATAAACAGATAGTTTTTGTTCGGAAGAATATTCCATTGAATATTTTTTCCCGTTTGTTAGTGCAGATTCGATTAAGATCATTATAGCAATTCTTTGACAGAAATCACATATTATCTACATCGTTGTAAGCAATATCTTATCACCTTACTATAGCTCATCGTTTAGTTTTAGTTAAAGGATATCACAACTCAAGCAACAAAAAATACAACTAACATAAAAAAAAAACTTTAATCGTTCTGTTTTTGCATCGCACACTGTAACATATTTAATCGCACCAGAATACTCTTTTTATAATGTGTAATGAAAACCATTTAAATACAGCACATTTTTCTAAAAGAGTGTATTCGAAGTTCAAAAAAAGAAACATCTTTTACTCAAATTTAGCATAGTCATTGTGTTAATGAATTACTGACCTACATTAGAGTAACCTTAGTTTGCACTTTGCTTAACAATGTTGTAGGCACGTATGACGTCTGTTTCTGGTGTAAAGTCATTCCAGATTTGAGGTAACAAAAAATTAACTACATAATTATCATATTGTTACAAAACCTGTTAAACTCAAATAACTTGGATATGATGTTGCGCCACCAGTATCTGACAAATCCTACTCATATGCCCAAAATTATTTAGGCACATATTGATTTTGCGTACAATTAAAGAGTGGAATTCCCTTGAATTGATCTTTAAGTCAAAAGTAGACGTACGTAGACCACATCATCACTTCCATCAAGTGATATAGTAGTCAAACTCGAGCTATTCAATTAATAAGCACCGCAGTAATTTATTTTTAACGTAGTATATACATAATAAACATAAATATTAAAAAAATATATATATTTAAGAATGCTTAACCTAACTATACACACTAAAGGCTACTCCCTACTAAAATATGGCGTCATAAAACTCCTCCGCATCGCTGTTGACTGGAAGTGTGCCCAAGAGTCTGGCGGTATTGCCACGTTGAATGGCAATGCTTAATCTCTGACCGACCAGCACTTGGGTTACGCGAAGTGTCAACTAAGCGTCTTGACAGTTCTTTAAAAAGTGTATGAGCACTCGGAAACGGCTCAAAAATATAACTGCCGACAAGGTTGTTATATTTCCGCCGCTTGAGGTTGTCCGCAGCCGCAGCGGCAGCACCAGCACAGCACGATGAACTAGGAAGATGGGATGGCGCAAGAGTGTCGACACAGGTAGCGTCCCTCACTAAAGGTCTACCTAACTTCCATGGAAATAAAGACATACCGTCCGGTCACTTACCATCGTCGCGTGCCAGGCCATGAGGTTCCAAAACAGCCGGAACGCCGACGGTGACAAGGGCTCGTCGGATAATGTCGTTAATATTCGCGTGCCGCGCTATGCGTCCCGCGCTTCGACCGCATGACAGGCCGTGGTGACCGAGGCTGTTGACAGCTTCACCACAGTGACAGCGATGAGGAGAACAACAAGGAGCGCCAAGGCGTAGGGCGTGAAGCCAAAGACCTGACTCCCAATTTCCCACAGCCAGCAGGCGCGCACGCTCCCCAGTCGTAGCAGATTAATAAGAATAAGTAGGTACTCGATTTTGGAATACATTGAGTGTACTCTGACTCGTAAAGACAGTGATATAATTTAGCCCACACTTGCTACAATCCCAAGGTGCAAACCTATACAAGTTGTGATGGTAATCGTTCTAAAAATAACCGAAATTTAAAATAGGTACCTAGAAATTAACAACTTTCCATTCACTATAAATAAAATAGACTTACCATTCAAAGCGAATGAAAATTAGTATGGGAGATTATTTTTTCCCGTAAATGACATAATATAAGATCGAGCATAATTAAAAACCCCCAGTTCTCACTGTAACACCGGATTTCCCATGGACATACCGATCTACGCTTGTTGCTTGACAAAATACAATACAATTAGTCGACAATGACCGCTCGACTGACTTTAGTCATTACTACCAGCTTAGCCACTTATTGAATACCGAGTCCACGCCTTTTATTTACCGGTGTAGATTCAGTCAGTAAAAATGTGACACGCCCTTCCGTTTTAACCTTCCGTTTTAGTCATGGAGTAATTTTCTACCTAAAAAAATAATAATCGCTTTTCATGTCCTCAGCTCACTCTAATAAATAAATATGTAAGAAATTCATCTACATTTTATAAGACGTTCTTCTTCTTTACCGACAATCGAACAGTACAAAAAAGTGTGACGGAGGCATATTTTCTTCCACTCTACATACACATTTGCCCACTCAAAAGACATGTTACATGTCTGTCATGTCATGTCATGTCTACATATTACGTCAGCATGCTATACCGATGAAATAATTTAACAAGTTTTATCACATCAAGCCGGTCAAAATCTGGCAAAAAATAGTCATAATGTAAAACTGAATTGACTTGATTATTTTTGATAGTAAATAAACACGGTTTATTAATTTTTTTCCCCTTTTGTTAATATGTATTTTGCTAAGCTATCATTACTATAAATCATGATCAAGAAACATAATATGCTTTGCTTTACGTGTTATATTAATATACTTAGGCTGTACATTTCTGTATTGGAATAAAAATAACCTGTTTGTGCTTAGAATACATGCTTCATAAGCTTTTAAGATACCCTGTTTAATATTTTACTTTAAATTGATAATTAAATCTCAATGAAAACTCGCAAAATAATTTATTCCCAACACTATGCGATCATTTAATTTTATTAACCATTGCAACCACTTAAGAGGTTTACTTTTATTTAGTCCCATCTCTTTCCTCTACCGAAAAGACGGGACTCTTGTTTAAATTAATCAAAAAATTGAAAATACACATAACCACAATTAATCACAACGTGCCTTTCATCACAGACATACTTAGGTACTACCAACAAATTTTCATGTTAAAATCGAATTTACAATCGATTTTACCAATTATATTACAACTACGGCCTTGAGACTTATTTCAGTGTTCAAGTTCAAGATCGCGGACGCATTTCTCTGCCCCTCCATGTCGGTGCATGTTATTTTGATATTAGTCGGTATATAAAACCATTCAGTGAGCCTATTAGCATCAATCAACACTTAACCGTTGAATACTAAATAGCGAAAATGTTCAGCAAAGTAAAAATGGTTACATTATTTTAATTTATTCATATACATAAAGTAACTTTTTTAAAAAGACAGCATAAACACATCTAACTTTATACTTTAATTATTTTCAGATCGTAGCTCTGAGCGCGCTGTTGGCTACTGTCAATGCTGGTCACTTGGGTCACGCCGTGTCGTCCCAAAGCATTGTCCGCCATGACGAACCCGCCCACTACGCTGCCCCCATAGAACACTACGGCGCCCCTGGTGCCCAATACGAAGGTCACGATACTCACGTAAGTATCACCTTTATTATTATCACACCCATGAATTATATAATCTGTTAACATGTGATTTTAACTAGGTATTTTTTCAACTTGATAGGCTCACCCCCAATACGAATACTCTTACTCCGTGGCTGACCCTCACACCGGTGACCACAAGTCCCAGCACGAGAGCCGCGACGGTGACGCCGTGCATGGATACTATTCTCTGCTGCAGCCTGATGGCTCCGTGCGCAAGGTCGAGTACACAGCTGACGACCACAACGGGTAAATACAACAAAACAGAACGAAAGATTTCCCCGACTATTGCCATCTTGTAAAACTTTTCCTTATGTAAACTTTTTCTTTTTCAGTTTCAACGCTGTAGTACACAACTCCGCCCCCTCTCAGCATATCGCCCCTGCTCACGGAAACGACTACAATCAATACTAAATCATCTGTGACTGATTGTATGTTGCCTATTTATTAAGTTGTATATGACTGTGATAAACTATTATTAAATATATAATGTGAATAATTCGTTAAACAAAAAGTTTTATTTTGTTATCTTTCCCTAACTGCAAAACGATCAGAGACCTGATGATATAGCACGGTGTTATAAAGAAAAATATTGCACTTCTACCAGCAGCTTTGTCCAGCAAGTGAATGTGGGAAGTTATCCTAAGTGTCCGTTCATAGTTTTACCACCACTTTTAAAAGAGTCACTTAAAATACAACTTTAGTTACTACACGAAAAGATACCGATTGATGTTAGTCCCATTGGGATATTTTATAAAATATTTTGTGGGAATCATATGAGCACATTCAAAGGGGTCTGCTTAGCAGTTTGGACAATGTTAGGTAGTTCCTGGCTGGATAATACCTAAAATATTATCAAATATTAAGGTAATACAATTGAACAGAAGTTTAGTATTTGCTTCTTGCCCAAGCAGAGTATTGTAAGAAATCTGCAAATTATTTTTACATGACTAAATGAAAGAGGATGGAATAGAAATTCTTTACGACTACGCTCGTGTGTACTATTGCGTGTCTGTATTTTTATAACAAATCTAAATATATAAAAGCGAAATACCACTCACTAATTAATCATAAAATCTCAGAAACTATAACACCTACAAACTTTAAATTTGGCAGGTAGGTTCGTTATAGGTAGGGCTGCCATCCGTCCGGGTTTCCCCGGATTTGTCCTAGTTTGGAAGACGTCCGGGGAGCGTCCGGGCGGGGTTTCAATTGTAGTCCGGGATTTTGATTAGATCCCGTTCCCATAATTTACGTAAATAAAAGCTATGGGTTAGGTATTTCAACGCACGCACTGCCGACGCTATTTTAAGCTGTTAAAATTGTTCTTTAGTATAAATTATTATAACTTGCTGAATTTGATTTAAGATTTCAGTTCTTTTAAAACTAAAGTAAATATTGTTAATTGTATGGAAAAATAAGAAATTTAACAAGTTTTTCATTTAATTTTATTAACTGAGTAACTAATATTGGATTTGTTTATCTTTTATTGAATACCTAAGAAGGTTAAAAAATAAAGCAAAATTACTCACTTGTAGTCACAAAAACGATTAAACACACTATTTCATGCAACAAAAGAGGCTTACAATTAAAGTTCACTTCTATCAAGTACGGAGTGAAATATATTTTAATCAAGATGTAATTAAATGAAAAAAGTATTGAAATGTCCGGGGTAAAAGCTCCAAAATCCGGGGAACCTATGCTTTCGGTCCTGGGGGACAGGTTTAAGAGATGGCAGCCCTAGTTATAGGGTGTAGACATCCGATAAGAACGGATTTTACGAAACTGCATCCCTAAGGGGGTAAAACGGGGGTTGGAAGTTTTTATGGAGAAACTTCCTTTCATGCGGGCGAAACCGCTGGCAGAAGCTAGTAATTGTTATAAAACTTGAATTGATTAACAATTTGCTTTGTTTTTCAAATAAACAAGCGCACTAAAACAAATGAAACAATTTTCAGGTATCAAATGCTTGAAATAAACGCAGGTCTTGTCAGCAGATCATTATTCATTGTATTTTACCTTCACGGGGTTTTTAACCTGTCTACTTCCGTCATGAACATTCACGAATCTGATTTACACAGTAGGTTTTATTTCAAATCCGTGCATTTTGCTATGCTGTCAGCTGTGAGTTTGTGACTGTATGTACAAAAAATCTACTTGCTGCGAGATTGTTCAAAAAAGTTACTGTGACCTTAAAACGCAAAGGGCAACTGAAGGACCACAGGTACATTTTAGTCAGTAAAATCCTCTTACTCCACCCAGAGCAGGAGGAGTTATTTCATAAGTGCTCAACAAAAAAAAATCTGTTTTTGTCACCACGCTTACTTTACGCAAAAAATCTGATTTTGTAGCAATGAACTTTTACGCGTAGATTCTTTTTTTTAAGGTAGGAAATCATCCAATGACTTCTCTTACCCTAGAGCGGAGCTGGAAAATGTGTCAGAGCTTTGCTGACTAAAAGCACACCTGTACCTTTCTTTGCCTTTGCGTTTCAGGACCACGTGTCTCCCTTATGGAAGTCATCCTATGGCCCCAGTATGCTTCGGCCCTGTTGGGCCCATACGGTTTTAGTGACATCTCTATGAGGCACGTGTGGAATACTACTCGCCGTCGATGACTCGGTCTCGGTCCGGATGGTCACCGTACGGCTGAAAGTCAAGCTACCCATTACTCGTCATTCGCAAGCCTACGCCTAGGATGGCTGGAAGTAGATCCGGGTCCCGGCGGCTGGGGCGTGAGGATGTCCATTTCCTCAGGCATGCAGCTGTCTCCTTCGCTAGCATTACTGCTTCGCAGAAGGAGGTGACAGCTGCACACTCCTCCTCGCACTGGACCATGGCCTCAACCACAGCCTGGAGCGAAAGGGCGCTGCCACCGATCGCTTCCACAAAGACACGGCGCGATGCTCCGCCGAAGCAGGGCACACCTTCAGTGTATGCTCGACCTTGTCCTCGGGGCGGTCCGCACAATGGTGACATTCGGGAGTTTCTTTCGCTTGAATCAGGTGCAGGGACCTCCCGTACTTACCATGTCCGGTGAAGACCTGCGTTATGTGGAAGATGAGGATGCTGTGACGTCTCTCCAGCTACTTCTCTAAGATGGGACTTATTGCCATGGTTATGGTGGTGTTATAATTATTCACGTCTTTGTAGCTACATCTATGTTGCCGGGATGTGAAATTTAGCACAAATTTGTTTTTTTACAATGTAAGTTGGCAACAAGAAGAGGTTTAAGGAGGAGGAGGTGAAAAGGATGAAATTACTATACCTAACAATAAAAAAGTATTTATTTAGGTTACTATCTGTGTTAACTTTTAAGTATATTATTGATTTTTCACAACTCTTTCATAGTACGGTTTGAGAAATATTAAAGTTTTTACGAAGTCGCTGGCAAAGTGCTAGTGTATAATATAAATTTTAATCTAACCTAAATTCGAGTGCAAAGTTAACCATAATAGCATGGGTCTTCCGAAAGGGAACGGAACCCCGTGGTACTGGGACGCAAAGCACAGAAGAAACATAGGAGGGTGTTTTAGTTGTCTGACACGCCCTCGCGCTCCACCCTAGAGCGAGAAAAATCATTGGATGATTTCCCACTTTAAAAAATCGGGCAAGTGCGAGTTTGACTCGCACACTGAGGATTCCGTACAAACGTAGAGAAAATTTTTCCAAATCGCAAAAAAAAACACAGTTTTTAGATTTTTTCCTACACTTCTGCTATGAGATCTATACTCATGCCAAATTTCAGGATTCTAGGTCAACGGGAAGTACCCTATGAATTTTAATTCCCTTGAAAGTGTCGATTCGAATCCCATGTTTGACAAACAGTGGTAATTGGTTTTTCCACGTTGAAACGTGTTTTCCGTGACAGGAGGCCACGAACAGCACGTATACATGTCAGTCCTGCGCCTGGTCTTTCCCTGGTCGTGTCGAATTGCCGTCCCATTAGACTTTAAGAGTAAACGAACAAAGAATTCACCTGTGCACAACTTATTGGGCTAAACTCCATTGTGAATGTTGAGATTAGTCACCGTCGGAAGGATTACCTTTTTAATTTTTATTACAAATAGAGCTGACCGTAAATGTAACATGAAATCCGTCTGTAGTTTCAAAATTCTAATATTGCATGTAGCAGCCACATTGCTGTACGGTAACGACAACCTTCAGACTTGTCAAAGGCTCCAAAGTCAAGTTCACGCATTTGTCCGCCCCACCGCGCTTACGCATACGGCTTTGTGTTTCATATATAAAACCTCACAACAGTCAAGTTGATATCATACAACATTTAACCGTTGCAAATCAAACAAAATGTTCAGCAAAGTGAGTGTCTTCAACATATTAACTACCAACAATATCTAGTTTTAACTAGTTTACACTATTTTTTTATAGGCTTGCGTTTGACCACTATCTCACCTGATGGTAAGCAATGATGTGGCCGACGATGGATGCAATATTGTAAAGTTGACAATGTGATTTTCAGATCGTAGCTTTGAGCGCGTTGTTGGCCGCTGCCAACGCTGGCTACTTGGGCCATGGACACGCCGTGTCCTCCCAAAGCATCATTCGTCACGATGAACCCCTGCACTACGCCGCCCCCGTAGCGCACTACGCTACTCCCGTAGCACACTACGCCGCTGCCCCCGTGGCTCACTACGCCGCTCCTGTGGCTCACTACGCCGCTCCCGCAGCCCACTACGAGGGCCATGACACTTACGTAAGTCATTAAATTTGGTTCATTTGGTTAGTGCTCCATAAAAATTGATTCAAAAGAGTGCTACAATTTTTATTTTTATTTCAGGCTCACCCCAAATACGACTTCGCCTACTCCGTGGCTGACCCTCACACCGGCGACCACAAGTCCCAGCACGAGAGCCGCGACGGTGACTCCGTCCACGGATACTACTCTCTGGCTCAACCTGATGGTTCCGTGCGCAAAGTTGAGTACACCGCTGATGCCCATAACGGGTAAGTTACACTTGGAATCAGTCTGAAGCCAAAGCCTTTAAAGTTTTTACTTTAACATTGTGCTTATGTGATTTTTTTTTTCAGTTTCAACGCTGTGGTACACAACTCCGCTCCCTCAGTGCATCCCGCTCCCGTCCATGGACATGATTACCATCACTACTAAATATCATTAATAATTGACTGTATTTGCCTATTTATTCTTTTGTACATAGAAACTGTGATACGCGATTCCTAAATATAATGTGAATGACTAAAACAGAAAATTTTTTTTTTAAATTTTTTTTTTAATTATTATTTAATCGTCTTTAACTGCAAACTTACCTAATGGACATCAGTCGCCATTGGAATATGAAACAGAAAATAACTCTTCTGATTCTGTTAGTAACGACCCAGGTCTAGATGAATCGGTTATCTTACTTGTATTTTTTATCCAAAGCCATGTTTTCATCTAATACCATATCATGGTTTCAGTGAATTCTCCTTATTTCGTTTTTATGTAAGTAAAAGCTGGCTCTTACTTTCAGCAACTTGCACATTTAGAAGGTTTGTTTTTTTGTACGTGACCCTCATCCAAATTTGATCTTATCATCATCATCGTTTCAGCTGAAAGAAGTTCACTGGTGGACATGGGCGTCCCCCAAGTGTCACCATAATGACCAGTCCTGTGTGTCTCGGACCCCTCGCCTAGGTTTCCCGCAACCCTCAATAGGTCATCAATTCAACTTGTGAGAGTTTTACCGACGCGGATCTGATTAGAGCCCATAAATATAGAAATAATTCAGGCAACCACTCTTACAATCTTTAGAATGACTTATTTGACTTATTAATATGAATAATATTTACAATGTAAGATAATTTCATAGTGACAGTTGTTTATACCTATGAGTGCGATCTGTTAGATACTAGCTTGGAGGATCTTTGGTTTCGGCAAAATAGAGGGATATTGGGTGATAGGAGAATTACATTGAATCAGTACCTAATAAAAGTTTGAGGACAACTCGATCATGCCATGGCTGCGAGATTATTCAAAAGCATTACAGCGGCCCTAGAACCTAAAGGGCAACTGAAAATTCCCATTTGGGATTAAGTCAGTAAAAGCTGAAACTCCATAGACATGTAGATTATATCTATTAGACAAAATATGTAAAACGTATTACACAATTTAATATTAATGCAAAGCAACTTTTCAAGAGGTTTAAATCCTTTTTTAATCGATAATGTGGTCGACAATGGTGTTAATAGACAAGTATCTAGAAAAAGAAATAAGTAAGTCTTGATTTTAAGACCCAGCTCGTAACTGCCAGGAAAATGAACGTGTTCCCAAAACGTTTTCTGCGTATGAGTGGGTCCGCCATGTACCAGTAGCTCATCTCAGTACGTCTAGTGGTCCGATGATAGAACGGGCTTCGCGAAATTAAGTTATGTAATTCCGACGAGCACTTGCCGAATTACAACTGATAGAAAATCGACGGTCTAGCAAAAATTAAAAAAAAAAGCTGCTCAGCGCCCATGCTCAAGACTTTGGAATTTGTAGTCCACGCGTGCGTCATTGCCGTTGATCTCATTTTTCAGGTAGGAATCATTAAAACACTACGAAACTCCAAACACCTAAAGCAAGAGGGACTATAAAAGGTTTTTCATCGATTGTACAACTTACCAGAAACAACAAATCCATATAATCGTAGAAGTGTTCTCCTGAATCGGTCATAAAATTATCTAGTTTTAGAGCCAGTAAAAGATTTCTCCCTAAAATACTGATACCACAACTACTAATATTGAACCAGAAATATTTAAGAAATAATTACGAATTAAAATAACAAAACAAGTTCAGTTAATGAACTGAAGAATTTATTAATTTATCTTTTGATCACCACAGCCATGTATGTTCAAAGCAATATGTTTAGCACGCCACAAACACGACTACAAGACAGACTACGTTAATAAATTTTAGCAGGAAGTATAGTTTTTCTTATTTCTGATGTCAAAAGATGAAATCACCGAGTTTCAGTTGGCACCGATGGCACACTTACTTTTTTGATGGGGTGGTCAAAAAGTTACATTTTGAATATTTAAGCTAAAGCTACACTGCGCGTACGTGTGATACACACGCCGATCTGGGCGCGTCGGTCTCCATACCATTTATATGGAAAGTAGACTTGTAGAGCAACACTTGATCCACGCCACGCGACGCCAAGATACGTCGTTCTACATAGAAATCAGACGTGGTACACGTGTGCGTCGATCTAATGTAGTTCTAGATTTACTGTTGATGACAGGCATATATACAGTGCTACAATATAATACTTTTCTTTAATCGAAGAGTTAGAAATAATTACCTAAAGATTTCCATGAAAGACTAAAATATATGAAAAGTTATTCACATTTAAGTTATTCGCAAACTATTATTCTTCATACCTGTAAAATAGTTATGTCATCATGAAAATGTAAAATTGCAATAACATGAGAAAATTAAAGAAAGAAAGAAAAATATTACGCTAAAGAAAGATAAATAAACACTGTAATAACCAAATTTTAAAAATATTAAGATAAAAACGAAAAAACATTGACATAAGGTGTGTCTCACGGCTGCAATTCAATCAAAGGTGGTAAATGATTTAAAAGAATGATAACAAAACGTTGTCAATGTACAGATATTGAAATCCATTTTTTTTTCTTAATAGTATATTATTATTTATTAACCAAGAATATTAATAAGCACAAAGATTTCGCAGTAGAGCTTTTATTAAAATTAGTCTTACTCGTGCCATGGAGTTTAAGCAGGATTTCTGGCACCAATATACAATGTAACCAACCGTGTTTTTTATTGTCATAGCTTAGGTTATCGTATTACCCAGTTACTGGGTTACGCGGTCAGATAGGCAGTCATTTCATGCAAAATATTGTTATTCCGCTTCATCTAGCTATACTGGGAGACGACCCTAAAGTAATTTGGAAAAACACAGCCAAATTGAAATTATTTATTAAAAACTCAGACATAGCCTTATGTACAAATAAGAGGATTAACTTCCATGTTGACTTTAGTTTTCGAAGAAAATAAAGTTGAATACTGCGAAAAGCAAACATTAAAGGGTTTCTATCTGTGTGCCAATTTTGACTTGTTAAAATGTTATAATGAGTATTAAAAAAAAATACAATAAAAAATTGTACACCAATTCATAGGGTTCAAAAAGAGCTTCCGTGACTATTTCACACGTAAACCAAACACTGTCGAACTTCACAATAATCATGTACACATTTATTTTAAAAACTCAAAAAAAAACGTTTTTTTTTTTCATAAAATTTTCAAAGCATATTTTTTTATAATGATATAAATTATAGTATTGCACGTTACAACCCATTCTTATAACAACGTTTTTCTATCGTAACTGCGGCCTTAAGCCTTGTCAAAGTACTCAAAGTCAAGTGCATGCATTTCTCCACCCCACCGCGCCCGCGCATGCGGATTTGTGTTTCATATAAATAACCAAACTACAATCAAGTTGATATCACACAACAGGTAACCGTTGCAAATTAAACAAAATGTTCAGCAAAGTGAGTGTCTCTATTTGATATTAGCTACCAACAATATAGATCTAGTTTTGACTAGTGTACACTAGAAAGTAACAGTCCTTGTCAACAGTGTTGTAAAGTCAACAATGTGATTTTCAGATTGTAGCTTTGAGCGCGCTGTTGGCCGCTGCCAACGCTGGCTACTTGGGCCATGGACACGCCGTGTCCTCCCAGAGCATCATTCGTCACGATGAACCCCTGCACTACGCCGCCCCCGTAGCGCACTACGCTGCTCCCGTAGCACACTACGCCACTGCCCCCGTAGCTCACTACGCCGCTCCCGTGGCTCACTACGCCGCCCCCGCGGCCCACTACGACGGCCATGACACTTACGTAAGCCATTTGTTCATTTGATAACTGCTCTAATAGAATTGATTAAGGAGAAGAGTGCTAGAAATTGTTTATTTTTCAGGCTCACCCCAAATACGACTTCGCTTACTCCGTGGCTGACCCTCACACCGGTGACCACAAGTCCCAGCACGAGAGCCGCGACGGAGACTACGTCCACGGATACTACTCTCTGGCTCAACCTGATGGTTCCGTCCGCAAGGTTGAGTACACCGCTGATGCCCATAACGGGTGAGTTGTACTTTAAAGCAGTCTAACGTTAAACCCTGTAATGTTCCTACTTCAACATAGTGCTAATAAAATTTATTTGTTTTTCAGTTTCAACGCTGTGGTACACAACTCCGCCCCCTCGGTGCACCCTGCCCCCGTCCATGGACATGCTTACCATCATTACTGAGTGATCATCGATGACCAATATTATACCTATAGTATTTATTATTTTGTACATACTTGCCAAATGAGAGTGAATGCGATTTCAAAATAAAAATATGGTATACCGTAAACTTTGCTTATTTTGATGCGTCATGGATATCAAATGATTAACGTCGTGAACTCCCTCTATAGTCATAGTATGCTTTCGCAAATATAAACAAATTCACAATTTCTATGATATTAAAAAGAAATTGATTAAGTATCTACCCTAACCTTTGAAAACAATCTAGTACGTACCCTGCCAACTTATCAATTTCATTTTAAAACTGTTAAATTAAGCTAAAACATGAGTGAAACGTAGTCTCATTAACATTTGATATACTCTTAACACAACGGTGATTTTTCTTCGACGCATATTTTATGCATAAAAACTGTGAAATACTATTCTTATACAATGTGTGATAGGAAAAACTTTTTTATATTTCATTTACCTTATATTGCAAATTGTGTAAGACCAACAGATATCTTTCAGATTATGGTGTTACAGTAGAGTGTAATGAAACATAGACTGCACAAAACTATATAACACAGATTTTTATTGATCCTCTTATTCACAATCCAATCATTGATGTAAAGGTCCTTCTCCTTGTATCGCTTATCTAACGCTGTGTTGTAGACTTGTATCCAAGTCTTGATTTCACTAAATTCTCCTTTTGCGGTTTTCTGACAGAAAGAGCTCGAGGAAATGCACAGCTTTATGCTTAGTGCGAATTTGACAAATTTTCTAACCAGCGCCAAATGATTAATGAACGAATCTAGGCAACCAGTCTACGATATTATCCGCAAAATGTGATAATACATTTTACAGCTAACATCGTAAACTTCACGGTATAACTAATTAACTTAAATAGTTAAGTTAATTAGTTAGTTTTGAAAGCGACAGTTAGGTATTATATGAGTATTTCAAACTGTAAGCCAGCTTGCTGTAAAGTTTGCCGGGATGGCTATAGGAGCAGGATTACGTACGAACTAAAGAACTACTACCCATCAGCCAGTAGGTACACTAAATTTCTTCTACCCATTTTTAATTCTTTAGTAGGAGTACTGCTCGTCTGGTCAAATGACCATTAATGTCGGGGTCTGTCACGGGGGTCAGTGCTCTTGGTAACATTGTTCTGGCTGCACATAAACGATCTGCTTAAGCCCGGTACCTTTGGTTATGCAGACGACAACACAGTTGCTGAGAGTTACATATACATATCCAGCGCGCGAGCTAGTGGGTCACAGATCCAGTCTCTCCGAGAGGCTATGGTTGAGCGCTTGAACTTGTCCTTGGACGCAGTCTCTGAATGGGGCTATGCCAATTTAGTCAGGTTCAATGCTGCTAAAACCCAGGCGTGTCTATGTTCCTCTAAAAGAAGCCAATTCAGCCCTGTTCCTACATTCCAGGGTGTAACCATGCCGACAACCAACCATCTTGATCTTCTAAGTGTTACGTTGACGTCAACTCTCAACTTTGGGCCATACATCGAAGCAAAGGCTCAACTGACTGCAAAAAAGCTGGAAATCCTCATAAAGGTCAACAGTACTTTCACCAAAACAGCTGCTCAAAATTTAAACAATAAAAAAAAGACGTGTGGCACTCGGGGACTGCCGTGGTAAAGCTATTGCATATCATTTTTTCACCCATCCAAAACCAGACCTCGCCAACAGCTGTTTAACCCCACCCATCCAAAACCAGACCTCGCCAACAGCTGCTTAACCCCACCCATCCAAAACCAGACCTCGCTAACAGCTGCTTAACCCCACCCATCCAAAATGAAACCTTGCCAACAGCTGCTTATCCCCACCCATCCAATACCAGACCTCGCCAACAGCTGCTTAACCTCTTCCATCCAAAACCAGACCTCGCCAACAGCTGCTTAACCTCTTCCATCAAAAACCAGACCTCGCTAACAGCTGCTTAACCCCACCCATCCAAAACGCCGACAGCTGTTTAACCCCACCCATCCAAACACAGACCTCACCAACAGCTGCTTAACCCCACCCATCTAAAACCAGACCTCGCCAACAGCTGCTTAACCCCACCCATCCAGAACCAGACCTCACCAACAGCTGCTTAACCCCATCCATCTAAAACCAGACCTCGCCAACAGCTGCTTAACCTCAAACCAGACCTCGCTAACAGCTGCTTAACCCCACCCATCGAAAATGAGACCTTGCCAACAGCTGCTTATCCCCACCCATCCAATACCAGACCTCGCCAACAGCTGCTTAACCTCTTCCATCCAAAATCAGACCTCGCCAACAGCTGCTTAACCTCTTCCATCAAAAACCAGACCTCGCTAACAGCTGCTTAACCCCACCCATCCAAAACGCCGACAGCTGTTTAACCCCACCCATCCAAACACAGACCTCACCAACAGCTGCTTAACTCCACCCATCTAAAACCAGACCTCGCCAACAGCTGCTTAACCCCACCCATCCAAAACCAGACCTCACCAACAGCTGCTTAACCCCATCCATCTAAAACCAGACCTCGCCAACAGCTGCTTAACCTCAAACCAGACCTCGCTAACAGCTGCTTAACCCCACCCATCGAAAATGAGACCTTGCCAACAGCTGCTTATCCCCACCCATCCAATACCAGACCTCGCCAACAGCTGCTTAACCTCTTCCATCCAAAACCAGACCTCACCAACAGCTGCTTAACCTCTTCCATCAAAAACCAGACCTCGCTAACAGCTGCTTAACCCCACCCATCCAAAACGCCGACAGCTGCTTTCACTCATTTGTTTTCTTATCGGTCACCACGCTCAAAAAACAAATGAGTGGGGGGTGTTAGGTTATTTTCGTTACGGAATTTCAGGATTCGGTCTCCACGCTCAAGGCCCGCGATAGAAGCTATGCAATAGCTTAAAAAAATACTGATGTCACAACTCATAGACATGGCTCCTCCCTTTTCAACGGAGGTATGTGGGACTTTACTCTCTGTTCCGCATACCTCCAAAGACATGTTAATAGTATTATAAACAAATTCAATGATACACACATCCTTACACCCAATTACACTCATCTCATGTACACGCATACAATTACACGTGCACACTCTTAAAATCCAACAGATTCACTTAAAAGGCCCTTTCCCACTCGTCTATCGTCAACCTGAGTATAATTAATTCATTAAACCCCAAGCGAACGCCGACGTTCGCGCACCCATTGTCTTTCTATTGTGTCTGTAATTTCTACGATTGAAAGGTTAAAAGCTATTGCTGATAAAAAAAACAATGCGAAAACACGATTCTTATTAAACACTAATTAATTTGGTACTTAATAAAAGTAATTTAATACAAGTTTCCTGACCTGTAAAACTTTTGTGTCAATTAAATGTAAAGCTAAAATAACATAAAATGATATTTAATCAGTCAAAGATGATGAATGATTCAACCAAAATATTATTGTAAAAAAAATTCATCGTTGCGCCATCAAAAGGCTTAACAGAAGAATATTTGAAAACACTAAGACTTTTATATTCAATAACCAAGATTTTTTTTACCTGACTGCAAAAAAAAAACTTGTTAGCACATAGGACTTGCAGCAGAGCTTTTACTCAAATTGGTCTATAAAGAATACCTTTACTATAAACACTACACTGTTTCTATTAGAGAGCTAATTTAATTCAGTATTTTATAATTAAAACACTAATTAGTTGTATGATCAAGCTGACCGCCAAAGTTTACTCAACTTCCGTTGACTTTTCTAAACATATTCTGCTAGTAATCCAATCAAGAAATGGTGAATCTTTGAAAGGTGTCGAGTACGTATTACATGACAATATGTTTTTTTTTTTCAATTTTACCACTAATTTAAAGTTAGATGTTTCTTGAAATGTCAAAAAACCCCGCTGGAACAAAAAGGGTTAATAGACAACTTTTGTGACAATGTTATATTCAAAACAAGCACTACTGAAAAATAATTGTATTAATATCAACAATTTTTTTAATGGCTTCTCATAAAAAAAGTTATAAATTAATTATTTCGTATTGTATCATTTCCATTATTGCACATTACAACCAATTCTTGCCACAATATATTTCTATTGTAACTACGACCTTGAACGCTATCATAGTAGTCAAAGTCAAGTGCATGCATTTCTCCGCCCCACCACACCAGCACATGCGGATTTGTATTTCATATATAAAACCACACAACAATTTAGTTGATATCACACAACAGTTAACCGTTGCAAATTAAACACTAAAAATGTTCAGCAAAGTGAGTGCCTCAAACATTTCGGTCACCAATTAAAACTAAAGAAAGTATTAATATTTGTTAACAGTGTTGTAAAGTTGACAATGTGATTTTCAGATCGTAGCTTTGAGCGCGCTGTTGGCCGCTGCCAACGCTGGCTACTTGGGCCATGGACACGCCGTGTCCTCCCAGAGCATCATTCGTCACGATGAACCCCTGCACTACGCCGCCCCCGTAGCGCACTACGCTGCTCCCGTAGCACACTACGCTGCTGCCCCCGTGGCTCACTACGCTGCGCCCGTGGCCCACTACGCCGCCCCCGCGGCCCACTACGACGGCCATGACACTTACGTAAGCCAATTGTTCATTTGATAACAGCTCTTAAAGGATTGGTTAAGGAGAAGAGTGCTACAAATTATTTATTTTTCAGGCTCACCCCAAATACGACTTTGCCTACTCCGTGGCTGACCCTCACACCGGCGACCACAAGTCTCAGCACGAGAGCCGCGACGGTGACTCCGTCCACGGATACTACTCTCTGGCTCAACCTGACGGTTCCGTGCGCAAGGTTGAATATACCGCTGATGCCCACAATGGGTTAGTTATATTGTGCAGTAATTTGAAGTCGAACCCGTTCCTTTTTTAACATGTGTTGACGTAAACAATTTTTATTTCAGTTTCAACGCTGTGGTACACAACTCCGCTCCCTCAGTGCACCCCGCCCCCGTCCATGGACATGCTTACCATCATTACTGAATGATCATCGATGACTAAATGTAATATTTATTGTTTTGTACACACCAAATGAGAGTGAATGCAATTTCAAAATAAAGTGTGACATACCACAAACCTTATTTTTATTGATACATCCTAGATAATGTTTTGAAAGCGTCAGCTATTGGGTAATTGAAACTGAGGCAGCTTATAGCGGTTTTCTGGAATGATGTACTATAATTCATAATTTTGTAAATAGACAGTAGAATCGCAACAGCAATGTGTAGATTAAACCACATTCAAGTGCTTATTGTTACTACGTACCATATGAACTACTTTTACACAAAAAAGATGATACTATAGTTTTTTTTTTTTTATGGTGGGAAAAATCATCCAATGACAACCCCCGCTCTTGGGCGGGGCGGGAGATAGTGTCAGACTCTTACTGATTAAAAGCCCACCCCGTTCCTTCGTTGCCTTCGTACCGGGGCTTGAGCTATCTTTCGAAATAAACCTGGCCGCAGTAGGCTTCGAACCAGCTGGGTCCCTGCTGTTGCTGACAGCTCCTCGAGACGCGCGGGAACCAGTGCGCGTCGTCGACGACTAGGGCTCGGTCGATGATACTATAGTAACAATCGTTTATACTCATGATATTGGGTCTACCAGATATTAGCTTAATGTGTTTGAATCAATCAAGAAAAGAATTAAGAGGATCATTGGCATTTTTTTTTTTACCTAGAAAAATCTTTAAATGACTCCTCACTTACTCTGGGTAAGGCAAGAAAGAGTGTCAGACTCTTACTGAATAAAACCTGTGAAGGAAGGCAAAAGGGTAACTGAAGGATCACCCTTCAGTTATCCTTTTGCGTTACATGGCCACAGTAACTCTTTTGAACAATCCCGCAACCTTGGCAGGCATTGCCTATTGTTGATAGTTTCGTGCTTGACCACTATCTCACCTGATCGAAAGCGAAGATGCAGTCGACGATGGAGTGCGCTTACCTTAAAGTAACCTATTCACTCTTGAGACTCCCGAGTTGTAGAACGTGAAACAACATGCTTTTGACCCGGGTTTAGTCATAATCAGACGGCAAGCTACCCATAGTTCGCTGTCCGTAAACCCACGCCTACCTACAGTGCCCGAGAATTGGCCTGCGACTCTCGGTACCTGGGGCGTCTTCTGCGGTGACTGAGATGGGGCGTGAGGATGACGTACTCAAACCACTAGATGTACGACGATGCGCCACGGGTACATGATGGATTGTGCCCACAGAACCGTTTATGGAACTCATTTATTGTTTATATAGCTAAGCTATGGAATCCTCTGCCGAGGTCTATATTTTCTGATAGCTACAACATTTTTTGTTTTACCTATTGTCGACCGCTCTGTTGCTTATTATGAGTTGATATATTTTGGCTGATAGATATCTACTATATTATTTTTATATTTTAGAAAAGCTTACAGACTAACATCATTTTAATGACGCAAGCAATAATTTTGAAGCATAATATACACGCTTATATACTATTCTTGTTTGAAGCATAATTTGTTATTGAAACTCAGCTGATTACTTTCTCAATTGTATATTAACAACATATAATTGTGAAAGAATATAATTAATAAACGAAATTTATATTAACATGCGTCTCAAATATTTCAGGTTTAAGATGATGAGACATTTTTTTGTTCAGAAATCAGAAATAATTTATTTGTGATATATAGGTTACAGTTGTTGGTCATGTTTTAGATCAAAGCGTGCTATGATCAACCTATTATAGGCATACAAAAATAATTAATTATAATTTTTACAAGCAAATAAAGAACTTACTCTTACTAAACTACAAATTAATTACCATTCAATAAATAATTTTATTTTATACTAGCTGTCTCCCAGTGGATTCACCCGCGTCTTTGGTTTCCGTGGGTCGTAGCCTGGCGTATAAATCTTTTAATTCAAATTACTCTTGGAGCTTTCACTCAAATTAGTCTTCTTCGTGCGTAGTCGTACAAGTAAGCAGTCAATCAACATGGAGTTCCGTCAATCAATTAAAAAACATCAAATCAACAATTGCGGATTTGATTCAAAACCTTAAAATTTTTTTTAGGTGGGAAATCATCTAATGACATCCCCCGCTCTAGGACGGAGCGAGAGGGCGTGTCAAACTTTTACTGACTACAAACCCACTCCTGTTCCTTCGTTGCCTTTCATACCAGGGCCGAGTCTTCCTTTCAGAAGCAGACCCTTGGCTTCAGAAGGCTTCGACCCTGCTGTGCCCCTACGGTTTGCTGACATACAGATGCTGATATCGACGGCGGGTACTGTTCCACGCGGGCCCCTACTGATTTTAGTGACATCTCTTTGAGGCACGCGTGGAACTCTACTCGCTGTGGACGACTTGGGCTCGGTCCAGACGGTTACCGGACCATCGGACGGCGATTTACCCATTGCTCGTCGTCCGCAAGCCCGCACCTACGGTGGCCGGAAATCGAGATCGGGATCCCAGCGGCAGGGGTGTGAAAGCCGCCCCTTACGCGTGCACGTGCGGCGTCCTCCTTTGCTAACATTACTGCATGGCAGAAGGAGGCGACTGCCTGCAAAACCTTAGAACTTAATATTATCTTTACTGTGGTAGTAAAAATTCTATTCGTTGAAATCGGACTTATCCTTGTTTCTCTGTCTGCAAACAAACTTAAATAATCCTAATTAAGAATTAGGGAAACGTATTTCATAAAACAGAATCAACACGCTTACCATTAATTGTTGCAATAAAAAATTACAACAAGTCATCCTAAAATCTACAAGCTTAATAAGATATATAACTTAATATGATAGACCAAAACTGGTATGTTTCTATTTGTGTGTCAATTTTAACACATAATAATTATAATTAACTCACCAATTACATGTAAGATCAAACTCACCGCGAAAGCTTGCTTAATATCCGTTTTCATTTCTGAAAATATTCTTATAATCGTCCAATCAATAAACGGTGAACCTTTGAAAGGCATAGGCCAGTAAAATTCTGCGGCATTCCGTTCTACGAGTATTTAAAGGCTACTTTTTCACTGATATGTTTTATGGAATATCAAGAAATCCTAGAACAGTAAACGTTTTTTAAGAGCTTTTGTGACTGTCATCTGCAAAACAAACACTGCTGAACTTCACAATAGTTATGTAAATGTTTATTTATAAAACACAACAAACCTTTATAAAGGCTTTTGATAAAATGGTCTAAACTTGAACGTAAATAATTTTGCATTAATATAAATCCTAATATTGCAAAATATAACGAATATTTTTCTATCGTAAGTGCGACCTTGAGCCTTGTCAAAGTACTCAAAGTCAAGTGACCGCTTTTCTCTGCCCCACCGCACCAACATGCGGATTTGTGTTTCATATATAAAACCAAACAACAATCAAGTTGATATCACACAACAGGTAACCGTTGCAAATCAAACAATAAAAATGTTCAGCAAAGTGAGTGTTCCAAATATATCCACGAACAATTTTAAAAAATTATAACTAGTCCGCACTAGAAAGTAACAGTCCTTGTTAACAGTGTTGTAAAGTTGATAATGTGAATTTCAGATCGTAGCTTTGAGCGCGCTGTTGGCGGCTGCTAACGCTGGCTACTTGGGCCATGGACACGCCGTGTCTTCCCAAAGCATCATTCGTCACGATGAACCCCTGCACTACGCCGCCCCCGTAGCGCACTACGCTGCTCCCGTAACACACTACGCCGCTGCCCCTGTGGCTCACTACGCTGCGCCCGTGGCCCACTACGCCGCCCCCGCTGCCCACTACGACGGCCATGACACTTACGTAAGCCATTTGTTCATTTGATAACTGCTCTAATAGAATTGGTTAAGGAGAAGAGTGCTAGAAATTATTTATTTTTCAGGCTCACCCCAAATACGACTTCGCTTACTCCGTGGCTGACCCTCACACCGGCGATCACAAGTCCCAGCACGAGAGCCGCGACGGTGACTCCGTCCACGGATACTACTCTCTGGCTCAACCTGATGGTTCCGTCCGCAAGGTTGAGTACACCGCTGATGCCCATAACGGGTGAGTTACACTTTAAAGCAGTCTGACGTTAAACCATGTAAAGTTCCTACTTCAACATAATGGTGATATAATTTATTTATTTTTCAGTTTCAACGCTGTGGTACACAACTCCGCCCCCTCAGTGCACCCCGCCCCCGTCCATGGACATGCTTACCATCATTACTGAGTGATCATCATGACCAATTGTATTATGCCTATAGTGTTTATTATTTTGTACATACTTACCAAATGAGAGTGAATGCGATTTCAAAATAAAAATGTTATATACCGTAAACCTTGCTGTTTTTATGCGTCATGGATATACCCTATAGGAAATATACCAATTCTTACACGTAATGTCAACTCGCTTTATGCATTCACAAAAATAAACCAACTCATAATTTCTAAGATATAAAAATACATTTGCCTGCTGCGGTCTTCCCGTCTAATTATAATTTGGGTGTCTTCACGGCTAGGCAAGCCTATTCACTCTAGAACAGGCTCCTGATGGCCCCGCACACCACGTACATCTTGGAGGTGTCTGCGGCGCGCCCGGTAGCTGGGTCCGCGTCAGCGATGACCAGCTGCACAGACGCATGGTCCTTAGATAAACTAGTGCGCCTCACCATTAGAGATTACATCACTGCTTACCATCAGGTGGGATCGCAGTCAAGCACTAGTTTATATCAATTAAAAAAATGATATAAGTAACTACTTAATTACCTTTAAAAAAAGTAATCATTCATTCATTTTAAAACTAAGCTAAAACATGAGTGAAACATAATCTCATAACATTTGATATACTAACAGAACGGTGATTTTTCTCCGGCAGGTCATTTTGTGCATAAGAACTGTTAAATGCTATTTCTAAATATAATATAATGAGTGAATGAAAAACCCCTGGTACTGCAACACAAAGTCAAAGTCTGTTTAAAAAGAACGAAGTTAAGTTTAATTTAACTTTGTCTTTAATTGCGAGACCAACTGATGTCTTACAGATTATGGTTATGGCGCTACAGCGGAGTATAATGAAACAGATAGCACAAATCTATGTAACACAGATTGATTCTGTTATTCACGATCCAATCCTTGAGGTCTTCCTTCTTGTATCGCTTATCTAACGCAGTGTGGGCTTATAACCGAGGATTTGATTTCACTAAATTCCCCTTTTGCTATTCTCTGACAGCAAGAGCTCGAGGAAATTGAATTTGTGCGAATTAGACTTCTATTAGTGAGAATTTGGCCAATTTTCTGACCACCGCCAAACTATTAATGAACGAATTTAGGCAACCAGTCCACAATGTTATCTGTAAAATGTGCTAAAACTAATGTGCTTGTAAATGTATATTATCACATTTTACAGATAACATCGTAGACTTTACGGTAAAAACTATTTAACTTAAAGAGTTAAGTTATTTAGTTATGAAAACGTCAGCTAGGTATTGGGTATTTCAAATATCAAGACTACTAGCTTTAACACAGAATAAAAAATTATGTAAATGAATCTATACTACAATTACAACAGAGATTTACTGTTACTACGTACCATATCTACAACCTTTACAATGAAAGGTAATACCACAGTAAAAGAGCCAAAAGGATCATTGCCAATAATGCACTCGTCGAGTCAAGGCTCCAAAGTTTTGGAAGTCTGCTAACCTCTCAATTTTCAATCCGTTAAATAGGGACTGTGCGTTGGAATTGCATAACTTAATTTTACCAAGCCCGTTCCATCACCACACACTTTTATTTCAGTGAAAAATCATCAAATAATTTCTCCCGCTCCGGTTGGAGCAAGAAGGAATGTTAGACGTTTACTGTACGAGTATAAAATCCAACTGAATTGCTTCGGTTACCTTTTGCATTCCAGGGCCGCAATAACTCTTAAAAACAAACCCGCAACCCTGGCAGACATTGGCCCTACTAGGCCCGAGGTGACATAATAGGGTAACTGAGGAGTTATACTGACATATCTTTAAGGCGCGCGCGAAGCACTCAACTTGGTCGACTCGGGCTAGGTCTCTACCGGACGGCCGGGTGGGCTCGCCTTCAGTGCAATGCAAGGAATCGGTAGCCCTTCAACTTCAAACTCCCGGGGCGTCCAGCGGTGACGGCTATGACGTATTGATGTCCTTTCCATCACGGTTTTGGCCACCTCCTTCGCTCCCTTTACTGTTTCGCAATATGAAGTGACCGCTTCCCATCCCCTTTCGTACCGGTACCTGTATAGTCGTCGCACGCGAGAGGACACCATCGCCAATCGCCTCAAAAAAAACAAGGTAACGGCGGAAGTCCGCCCAAGTGAGGTAGATTTCCACCGAATGCACAACCGTGTCTTTCAGATAATCCGCACAATTATAACACACAGGCATCTCTTCCCGCCAGATTTGTAACAAGAACCTCCCGAAATATCCATATCCAATGAAGACCTGCATCAGACGAAAAGCGAGGACACAGCCGCCGTCGTGCCTCTCTAGCTACCCCTCAACGACCTCCACATATCACCGCAATTGTGACATGCCCAATATAGACGTAGGTCTTAATTCCTGAATCGTCGTATATGCCATTTAGTTTTCAGCCCAAGTTATTATTAATCCTTGAAAGACTTACAAACCTACCACTGCGGTTGAATCTGAAATAATTAAAAATTAAATAACAAGTTTAGAGAACAAAACAAGTTTTTTCAATTAACTTTTAGTTGAAAAATTTAGTATTGATAATGTTTCATTTACTTATTGCTACAATATAATAGTTAAAACACACCAAGTCGCTTCAATCAAAAAGTTAAAAACGGAGGTATTTTATGAGGATTCCTATAAAAGACCAATAATATTATGAAAGCCAATCTCTATACCAATAAAACATTTGTGTCACCTACGTGTTAGTTCAAAATAACTTGAAATGATGATAAGTCAGTCTACGATGATGAATGATGCAACCAAAATATTATTGTGAAAAAACTGTCATTGCAGTTTTAAAAGTTCAATTTTTATTTTTCTTAAAATTAATAAGCCGTCAAAAAACTTTACAAATGAATACACAAAAACTAAGACACAAAGGCAATTTATTTTTAATTACCAAGAATCTTCTCCATTATGACTTGGCGAAAAAAATACTTGAAATTAGCACAAGGGACTTGCAACAGAGCTTTTACTCAAATTAATCTATGAAGAATACAGAAATGGACAAACTCTCGTGTTTCTGTTTGTATGTTAATTTAACGCAGAACTTTATAATTAAAACACTAATTAATTGTAAGATCAAGTGGCCGCCACAGTTCACTTAACATCCGTTTACTTTTTTAAACAAATTCTATGAATGGTCCAATCAATAAATGGTGAACCTTCGTAAGGTGCCGAGTAAGTGCTACATGATATTTCGTAAATTTATTTATAAATTATTTTATAGATAGACATAGATGGTTCTTAGGATGTTAAGAAACCGCGCTGGAACAAAAAGGGTTCGTAGTGAACTTTTGTGGCAATATCACGTGCAAAACAAGCGCTATTGAAATTCAGAAATAAATATTTATCCACCTATTTAAAAAGACAATATTTCTTTTTAACTTACCAGTAAGCTTTTCATAAAGTTTCCTCAAAAAGAAAGTTAATTATTTCGTATTGATACATATTTAATTATTGCACATTACAACCAATTTCCACTACAATATATTTCTATCGTAACTACGACCTTGAGCGCTGTCATAGTAGTCAAAGTCAAGTGCACGCATTTCTCCGCCCCACCACGTCAGCACATGCGGATTTGTATTCCATATATAAAACCACACAACAATTTAGTTGATATCACACAACAGTTAACCGTTGCAAATCAAACAATAAAAATGTTCAGCAAAGTGAGTGCCTCAAACATTTCAGTTACCAATTAAAAGTAAAGAAAGTATCAATATTTGTTAATAGTGTTGTAAAGTTGACAATGTAATTTTCAGATCGTAGCTTTGAGCGCGCTGTTGGCCGCTGCCAACGCTGGCTACTTAGGCCATGGACACGCCGTGTCCTCCCAGAGCATCATCCGTCACGATGAACCCCTGCACTACGCCGCCCCTGTAGCACACTATGCTGCTCCCGTAGCACACTACGCCGCTGCCCCCGTGGCTCACTACGCCGCTCCCGTGGCTCACTACGCCGCTCCCGTAGCTCACTACGCCGCCCCCGCAGCTCACTACGATGGCCATGATTCTTACGTAAGTCATTTGATTTTTTGATAACTGCTCTAACAGAATTAGTTAAAAAAAAGAGTCCTATAAATTATTTATTTTTCAGGCTCACCCTAAATATGACTTCGCTTACTCCGTGGCTGACCCTCACACCGGTGACCACAAGTCCCAGCACGAGAGCCGCGACGGTGACTCCGTCCACGGATACTACTCTCTGGCTCAACCTGACGGTTCCGTCCGCAAGGTTGAGTATACCGCTGATGCCCATAACGGGTAAGTACATCGTAAAGCATTCTAGTCAAACCCTTTACGGTTCTTCTTCAACATGTGCTGACGTAAACAATTTTTATTCCAGTTTCAACGCTGTGGTACACAACTCCGCCCCTTCAGTGCATCCCGCTCCCGTACATGGACATTACCATCATTACTGAGTGATCATCGATGAATTGTGTCCATAATATTTATTGTTTTGTACATACCAAATGGGAGTGAATGCGATTGCAAAATAAAGTGTGATAGACCACTAACCTTATTTTTATTGATTGCATCATTAATATGTTTGACCAGGCTAGTATCCTCAATGGTTTTTTTAAACAAAGACCAATACAGGCATAGTGTTCCACGTGCGCCTCCAGCCCATGCAAGGCGCAGTGGAACCAAAGCCTACTAGGGTCGACTTCTAAAAAGTTATCCGTAGTTCTAGAAAGCAAAAGGGAATAGAAGTAACATGTGTGGATAAAGTCATTAAAAGCTTGACACGCCCTCCCGGGATCTCCGCAACTCATTAAACGATTTTCGACCATATAAAAAAAGTAATATATATAGTAGTATAATTTACACCTACGAAGAAACTCATAGTTTTTATGAAATTAAAGACAAATCGATCTTAACAAATACTTACCTTAGAAACAAACTGGTACTTATCTTCCTTACTTTTGATCCCATTTAATAGCCGTTAACTAAACTGTTGGAATGGAACGTTTTACTTATTTTTAAGATAAGTAAAACGTTCCATTCTTCTTTGATGTATAGACTACCTACCCTTATCAAAGCGGATGTTTTTCGTATGGAGTGGTTAATTGCATATTTGATTTAATACATCCATTTCATTGAAAAACTGCCCGCGCGAGTGCACGTGCTCACCGTACGTTACTTAATGAGCTTTAAAAATAGTCTAGTGTCCAGGACGTTAAAATCATAAAAAAATATATGAAAACATATATAACGTAAACCTAAAAGTAAAATTGTCAAATAAACGAAAATGTTGTCTTTATGTTGAAATACAAGCAAAGTATATTACGTTACTTGACCGAAGTCATGATTTCAAGCCAGCAAAAAAAAACTAAGCCATGATTATGTATTGTCGTAAAACATGTAGCTAATTAATTCAGTTTCCAATTACGACGTTTTTTTTGCGAAACTTAGACAGGCCATTTGCTTAATTTGATAAAAGTTAGTCAATTATTTTGCCGGGATATATCGTATATATCACCATGATATATCCCGGAAAAATAATTGGTTATGTTGACACTTATTAATTTCATGAACAATTTCTTCGCCCTTGTTTTGTTATCTACAGTAACTGTTATCCGAGGTAAAAACCCGCAGACACTCCACTAAAAAGGTTTAGAGTAGGGGAGGCCTGGATGCTAAATTTGCTATTACTAAAGCGTCATGGGTACCTATTGGATTGTGAAGATTAAGTTCGAAAACGAAAAAAGGTTAATGACAAGTTTTCATTTAAGTGAGGAAGAGAGCGTGTTAGAATTTTCAAAAATGTAAAAAAACTACTCGAGCGCGATTGTTTTTTTTTATTACATTAAAGATAATTAGGATTATGAATAATTATAATTCTATAATCTGACGGTTTCCATGTTTTCATGAGGCGATGTAGCTAAAACCATCGATAAGTGTAAAATTTTCAACATTACTAACAAAATCATCTTAGCAAAGTGTGGTAAACAGGAACCTTACAACCTAACTTGACTCACCTATTTGCATAAGCAAATTGACAGATTATTAAAACTATCTACTATTCTGCATGTACTTAACTAATTACCTTGTCTTAATCGGACGCACTCGAATTATTCTGAGAATCGATTTTTTTTATTATTCTGTCAGACTGCTCTCATCGAACCCCACGATATTAAGGGTTCATATGAGGCAGGGGTACATTACAGGGTGCAACCTTTCTTTCCATATGATTTTCTGACGCGCTCGAGTTTTGCGCGAAATCCCCAACTGGCCGTCCCTACTATTAGACAACTCTATTTGTTTAGCAGAAATATTCGAAAATTAAAAATTATGTTATGTATTTAAATTGCATAAAATTAGCACCTTCTACCAAGTGACAACTAGTATAACTGCTCGTTTGTTGAAACTAACGGACATAAAATACTAAATTGTACCTACATGAATTAGAAAACGTTTCCTAAATACTACATCACCTTTAGGTATGTCATCGATGGCAGCGTAATATTGCGTATCATCGTTATTATTATCATTCCAGCAGAAAAACGTTCACTGTTGGACACAAGCCTCTCTCTATATCATATTTGCAGAGCTTACTTTGAAACCTCATAGACTTACTATGATCAAAAATCATTTTTTTTATTTCAAATAGGCCTACAATTGCACTTATAAAACGTCAAAAACTAGTGATCAAAACTTAAAACTATATAGCCAATAAATAAATAGCCTGCCAGAACAACAATTGTTAAACGATTACAAACCATGGCTCCTTGAACGAGAAAATAAACTATCTTGACAGCCACATATCCATTCATCATGAATTTGTCTCGTATTCTGAAACCGGTAAGGCGCCTAGTTACTTCAATCATTTACTTTAAAGTAATAATAAAATGTTAACAAGAACTTTCTCTATTATAAACTAACTTTTGCCCGCGGCTTTGCCCGCGTACATAAAATATAGCCTATATCACTCTCCTGAGTGAGTTTATTCCCATAAGCGTCTCCGCACACGGGCCTTAAAAAAAAACTCGAAGCGGCCGCAAAAAACAGCTGAATCGCGTGACACCTCTTGTATCCGGAGTAGCTTAAAGCCGCTTCAAGTGTTTTTTGAGGCGGCACCGTCGCACACGATCCACAAAAAAAGGCCGCCTGAAAAAGAAGCTTGAAGCGGCGTTTTTTGTTGCATTCCCTCCTCCTCAATATTCATCCACATGTATACTCATAACTTTTTAGTAATATGCGTTTCATCCCTCCACATTAAGATGACCCTGGAACAATCTCGCAACCCTGTTTGCATAGCCAACATGCATTTGTTGGTCTTTGTTTTTTCAAAACGTTGCCACAGTCTAGACATTACTCCTGTAGCGTGGATACATTCAGAAACATGTAAATTCACATACAAGAAGCACCCAGACCCGGATCATTATCTTTATGCGATAAAAATATTATTTTGTTCCGCGCGGGAATTGAACACACAACGCAGTAGCCAATAAATTCACCACTGCTTCAAACGTGTCGTTACATTTTTTTGTTACCCTGCTAAGACCGAGAAGTCCTTTGTGTAAGAGGGGGTGAGTCGTAATTCACAACGCTGACCTGGAGTGGATTGGTAAAACCATGTCTCCTTCGATTCATGCTATCTAGTAATAGATTAATGCCAATAAACTGAAACAAAATTTTGGATTTTCCTGTAATAAACTGTACAGCTACAATTTTTTTTTAATTGATTTAAACTAGTGCTTAAATGCTTTAATAACGTTGCTTTCAACCCACCCATACCTACAACCACAACACGAATTATTATTATTATATTGTATCTAGCCTATACTGTCCCACTGCTGGGCAAAGGTCTCCAGCCATTGTTCCCGGCTTTGAGCCACTTTTTGCCAAATCCTAAGACATCTAAGTCGTCCCGCCATATTCCCAAGTAATCTTCACGTTACCTTCAACCAAAACCCCAAAAGTGAACTTACAAAATAGAACGCATTCTAGAAATTTATCACGTAAAAAACAACCGTGTAATACTGTTGTTTTTTACGTGTTAAATTTCTCACGCTAGTAATGTTTTTTTTTTAATTAAACAGTGTCGTTACGGACATAATTCAGGACATACGTATTATCGATACTGCGGCCTTGATACATGTCAAAGTTACAAGTCAAGAGCGCACACGCATATGTTCGCCCCACCACGCTCGAAAGCGTAATAACTTGATCTATAAAACCAAATTTGCAAGTCCATTGACATCAATCGACACCTGATTGTAACAATAAATAAAATGTTCAGCAAAGTGAGTATTTAAACATAAAAGTCGGTTTATATAAAATAATTAAATTCTCATTAGAGCTTTCTCTATCTATCAATTGATTGACAATAAAAGTTTCCTAGACATTACTGTCCCGCTGCTTAGCAAAGGCCTCCCCCAAATCCTTCCAGACATTCTTCTCCGCCATCTTGAACCAGCACCCGCGATAAGCGTCCATATCGTCGATATATCTTTACGACCGGCTATTTGCAGCGAAGCCGAGCGGCTACCGTAGTACATTCCCATTTGAATACCAGGGACCTTTTACATAATCTAGACTATCATTCTATTCAATATGGGTCCTGACTGTTTCAGTCGATATGTTCCGTATAAGGACTTATTATTTGTTTTATTTTATGCGCTTATGGATTACGTCATTATTTCAATGATGTAATTAATTGCTTTCTACACTTCTGGACTGATCTTGTTTTTCTTTTCAGTTTTTGTTTAAAACAATGTTTTACGCAAAATTATTTTTCTTCAACATATAAAGTAGGATAATAATAGAAAGCACATTTGTATCTCATAATTGACCTTACTTTAAAAATTACCTTCTAAATGAATAAACAAACAAATAATTTTATATCTGTACCTATCTATAATAATAGTTATTAAGATTAAAAACTTTAATTATTAATTTTGTTTTCTTTCAGATCGTAGCTTTCGGCGCTCTGTTGGCCGCTGCCAACGCCAGTCTCTACGGGCACGGTCACGCCGTATCCTCTCAGAGCATTGTGCGACACGATGAGGCCTATGTTACACCCCTGCACTACGCCACCCCTTTGGCATACTATGCTGCTCCCGTTGACCACTACGATGGACACGATTCATACGTGAGTGACTTTTATTATTAAATTATTTTATTAAAAGAAAACTAAGATTAAAAATTCAACAAACATTGTCTGTAAATAGTGTAATGGTTTTATTTACTGCTCAATTAGTCTCATGGTTGCAAACGCGGCCCTGGGTTTGAAATGCCCAGATTGATCGAAGCTTTCTTAGGTTTTCCATAAGAAATTTCTTAGTAACAGCTTGGAATTCGGAAAGAGTCACTTCTGAGAATGCACCTGTGTTTGCAGCTTCGCGCCACACCCTTGTGCTCCATAATATCTTCTGCATATTAAGCCCAATAAGCGCCACCAAGTTTGGCACCGTGACCGAATTTCTTGTAGTTAATAATTTAATTCATATGATACTGCAGGCGCATCCCAAATATGATTTTGCATACTCCGTGTCTGACCCTCACACCGGCGACCACAAGTCCCAACACGAGAGCCGCGACGGTGACGCCGTGCATGGATACTACTCTCTGGTGCAGCCTGACGGCTCCGTACGCAAGGTCGAGTACACCGCTGACGACCACCATGGGTACGTTATAACATTTACGGCTTTCATAAATATTCAGTCGCTGAAATTACTTATGATTCTGTGGTCGGCTTTCAGTCTACCCGGCAGTTGACTTAACAAGCTTCCTTTTATTCATTTTAAATCCGTGAAATATGTATTTTTTAGGATTCCGTAGCTCAAAAGGAAAAAACGGAATCACTTTGTTGTCCGTCCGTCTGTCTGTAAAGACTCTTTATCTCGGAAACGCGTGGAGGTATCGAGTTGAAATTAAAACCATATACTCTAGTCTGCGGTCCTTGAAGCTGTGAAAAAATAATTCCTAAGTTAGCGAAAAAAAAAGATATGACCGTTTATGTCGCAAGAAACGTATATTTCGACTCTCTCAAGGAAATCAAAATTCATAGGGTATTTCCCGTTGACCTAGAACCCTGAAATTTGACATGAAGCAAGGTCTTAAAACACATGTATAGGATTAATTTTGAAAACAGTAAATTTGTGGACACCTACGTCAAAAAAAAAAAAACTTTTTTGCAATTCGGGAAAATCTTCGATACTCCATTGTGGAATTTATCTATTTGCATAGCTCAGTGCGCGAGTCCGACTCGCACTTAGCCGGCTTTTTTAATTAATCGTCTCGTTATTTTCAGGTTCAACGCTGTGGTCCACAACTCTGCTCCCTCGGTGCATCCTGCCCCAGTCTACGCACACTCTTACTATGATTACTGAGTGATTAACAATTTTTCCTGATTGGTGTGTGAATATTTGAACAATTTGGGAATAAATTGTTTATTTGTATGCATTGTTTGTGAAATGTGAATAAATTATTATGTCGTATGTTTTAAATTACATCAATTTGGAAGTATTCTTACTACCAACCACGATATCCTCAAAGTTGAACCTTATACCAACAGTTATTTGAAAATTAAGGGTGTTTTAACTTATAAGCCATACCTACGTAACTAATTTGAAGTTTATTCGATAAACTATACCATGGGCGACTCTTGATAAAGTGGTAGGTAATTTTATTGAGGTAATAAATATTATGGTCACACTATAAATTCCATCTTAAATTATATATTATTAGATTGCTTAAACTGCGCTTAAGCTGACCAAATAAAACTACAATTGCCATAAACATACCATGCTGAATGTGTTTCGCATAATTTAAAAGATAATAATTGTTGTCATTTTAATTTCCAGTAATAATTTCAACAGAAAATAACCGAGGTTTCCATTTTTTACTGAGATTGGCAGGTTACTAAATTGAGAATTTGAAGTTTGTTCGATTTTCACATTTTCAAAGTTTCTTTGTATAGTAGATTTTGACAAGTTGTTAATTTCAAATATTCAACAAGGAGTAACAAGTTGAATTCAAACAAAACACAGAGAGTAACTATATTCAGAATCGTGGTAGCATTAAATTCGAGAGAAGCAAATAAGATACATGATAATAAATAATTTTAAACCCTTTCAGGATAAGGTGAATAATAAAACTAAATATAACACTTACACGTAAAGCAAGATATTTCACAATTGTGACAACTTTATTGTTCGATAATGCTAAATCTGAACGTAACGAAGGTAAACGCCAAAGGCTATTAATACTCTATCAAAATCGTATAAAATGTTTTATGATTTACAATACCGCACAATAATAACTTTATTATCTTAAAAGCTGCCTTAAAATATTTAGAATCAAATATTCAGGAACTTTAATAGTACTAAATAATTGCGATAACTGTCTTAAATAAATCTTAATAGTTCATAGCTTAGCTTATGTGTCATAGTTCCAGATTTAGATTTGTTACAATGGAATGACTATAAGTTATGTAAGAATTCTGAATACAAGAATTTCAGACATGTCTGTCTTAAGTTCCTTGTATGAACAGAATAGAATTATCCAGTTTGAATTGTGGGCTGCAATTTGAATAATATATTGAATACAATATAATACCATGATAAATGCCTGTCTAAGAATTTCCTGCATCTTTTATATTTGAAATACATTGTTGCTAAGACAAGTTGAGGTATAACTAAACATTATGTGTATCTGAAAATTACTGTAGGGGCCCAGCAGGATCGAAGCCTACTAGGGCTATGGGTCGCTTCTGAAAGGAAAACTCGGCTCAGGAATGAAAGACAACGAAACGGAACTAGGAGTGGGTTTTAATCAGTAAAAGTCTGACAAGCCCTTACGCTCCGCCCAAAGACGTTAGATGTCATTAGATGATTTCACACCTAAAAAATTAATGTATCAGCAACTGTAGGGGTTTCTTACCAGCATGTTCAGTTAGAGCAGAGCGGTGGCTCCGTGATAACGGTGAGGTCTGTAGGTCGTGGGTTCTAAACCCAGCCAGGTAGGTACATTCTGTGTAGTATATTTCATTTCCACTGCTCTCTAAATAGTGGAGGAAATCATGGTGAAGAAACGGCATATCCTAGAACGAAAAAATACGATCACTTGTAACATTTTTTACCAAACCTCAAGAGGCCCGCGTGGAGGGAAATGACCAATTTCCTCTCTTAGAGAGAAATTTTTGGTTCCTGTAATGGACACATTATAAGGCTAATTATATGTGACGATTATCCAGTCAACTAAAATTTTCAAATAAATTCAACCTCTTGGGGTGGAACGAGAGGCGTGTCAGAATTTAACTGACCATCTTCAGTATTAACATTTACCCTGCCCTGGAGTACGATCCGGAGGGCACTCCGGTACCACCGGGTGCCCGAATACCTCTGTCGAGTGGTCGAGGCCTATCTGTCGGATAGGTTTATAGTCTACCCCGGTCACCAGGGAAACTGGAAACGTCGAGAGATGTCGTGCGGTGTTCCGCAGGGGTCGGTACTAGGGCCACCCTTGTGGAACATCGGGTACGACTACGTGCTGCGCGGCGACTTCCCTGACGGGGTCAGCGTGGTTTGCTACGCAGACGACACGCTGGTTCTAGCGCAGGGAGAGTCGTACCAGGCGGCGGTCGCTCTAGCGACACGCGGGGTTGCGATGGTCGTTGACAGGATCCAGGAGTTGGGACTCGAGGTGGCGCTTCACAAATCCGAGGCGATGTGTTTCCACGGTCGCCGGTCTCGGAACGCGCCGCCATTGAGTTCCCAACTAACGGTAGGAGGAGTTGACATCGGTGTCGGGTCGACGATGAAGTACCTGGGACTCGTCCTCGACAGCCGGTGGAATTTCGTGGAGCATTTCCGACGTCTGGCTCCCAAACTCAACCGGGCTGGGGCTGCGCTCAAGCGGCTCCTGCCCAACCTTGGGGGTCCGGATGCCTCCTGCCGAAGGCTCTACGCGGGGATCGTTCGGTCCATGGCCCTCTACGGGGCGCCGGTGTGGGCGCCGTCGCTGAAAAAGCAACCGGCGGCCATACTGAACGCCTGTCAGAGGGTCATGGCGATAAGGATGGTGCGGGGATACTGCACGGTCTCCCGCAAAGCGGCGAGCCTTCTGGCTGGCCTACCACCGTGGGATCTGGAGGCAACAGTCCTTGCACACATGCACGATATGCGCGTGGAGATGCAACGCCGGGGTGAAAGTCCGCTGCCGCGACAGGTCACGGCATGGCGGACAGAGCTCCGGCGGGATCTCATGGTGAAATGGCGTCAGCGACTATCGCAACCCAGTGCTGGGCACGCCACAATCATGGCGGTAAGTCCCCTCTTTGAGGCGTGGCTGGAAAGACCTCACGGCGTCCTTACCTTCCGCATGACGCAGGTACTCACCGGACATGGTTCGTTCGGGAGTTTCCTGCACTCGATTCATGCGGAAGTGACGCCCGGGTGTCGCCACTGTGCGGAACGCCCGGAGGACACGGTGGAGCACACAGTCGAGGTGTGCCCTGCTTGGGCGGAGCATCGCCGTGCCCTCGTGGGGGCGATCGGCGGCGGAGACCTCTCGCGCCGGGCCTTGGTTGAGGCCATGGTCCGGAGCGAGGAGGAGTGGCAGGCGGTCGCCGACTTCTGCGAAGCAGTAATGCTCGCAAAGGAGGAGGCCGAACGCATCAGGCAACGGCGTTATCGCCGCCGCCGTCGCCGGGATTCTGATCCCGATTTCCGGCCAACGTAGACGCGGGCTTGCGGACGGTGAGCAATGGGTAGCTCACTGTCCGGCCGTCCGGTAACTGTCCGGACCAAGCCCAAGTCGTCGACGGCGCGCACTGTTCCCGCGCGCCTCAAGGAGTTGTCAGCAACAGCAGGGACCCAGCCGGGTCGAAGCCTACTGGGGCCAGGGTTATCCGAAAGGGCGCTCGAGCCCCGGTATGAAGGCTAGAAGGAACGGGGTGGGTCTTTTAGTCAGTAAGAGTCTGACACTATCTCCCGCTCCGCCCAAGGGCGGGGGATGTCAATGCATGATTTTTTCCCACCATAAAAAAAAAAAAAAAAGTATTAACATTTAGATTATCGTTTATTATATACAAACAATTTTACATTTCATTGTCACACCCTTTCCACAGCACCAGCAGCTTTGCTTGCGGCATAGAAGAAAATAATCCTATTGGAATGTGTATTATTGTGTATGCTATTCGAGGATACGGTCTTCCCAAATGCCAAACTTCAACCAAATCTATTCAGCCGTTTGTATGTGAAGGAGTAACGAACATACAAATACATACATAGAAACTTTCACCTTTTTTAAGAAAAGTATGATTCGTTTGGCCTCAGTTTTTCAATTTTAATAACTTCGATTAGCCACACTATTTAGTTTCGGTAACTGTTCCTGCACATCAGCCTTAAAACTAAACTGAGGAAACCGACAAAAAATATTATAATAATCATAATAATAGCACTGAATGATAAATATCGACAGTTTTTGTCAATATTGCACTGAACGGTATAATCGGTTCGGGGATTTTTTTCCGTTCATTCAGACTGAGATCACGTAGCACCTCGCGGTACGGCCTTGCTCGCTACAAAGGCACTGTTTTGTTGCTAGGTACAAACATTCTTCTGCATCTTAAAAAAACAACACAAAAAAACATTACGAACTATTTTCGTGTAGCTTCACTAACTTTGATTCAATAAAAATTACAGTAAGAGTAGGTCAGTAACAAGTAATCATTTTATTTATTATACTTAAGAGGGCCTTTTCCACTTGTCTATCATCAACGTCGAACATGGTTTAAAAGCATGTTGCTTCATCTAATGTAATCCAAAGCAATGTTTGATAAAGAGGCAACGCGATTGAAAAAGAGAGAGAACACCTGAAAACTCTGTTGGTATTCGGTAATTACGTTATTGACTCGAATGTTTAACAAAACTTGTTCTCGGAAATTCGTGTTTTTTTAAAACCCTTAAAAATTTTTGTCTCTCGTCATTCAGAATCTCAATTAAATGTGCAAGGCTTCTATGGATGTACTTTTTATATTTTTAATTAAAATATAAAAAATGTAGATTATGTATAATATGTAGATTATGGACGGCCAAAGTTCACGTAAAATAGCAGATTTTCAGAGGTTTTTATTGGATTTGTTTTACACATAATATTTTGATTTCTATAGAAGCCTAGATAATATCCATAATATATCTGAGTATCCAAAATATCTGGAGAAATATGTGTAATAACATTATAATCACGTAAGAGCGGTTGTATGAAAATGTACCTCGGGTTAGCCGCTCATAATAGCTTATTAGAAGTTTCGCCGGCGTGAAAGTTTAAAATTATCCTAAGGGCACATGATCCCGGAATAAAAAATATTAATGGTTTACTTATGTGTCAAATCCATTCAACACATATACAATTATAAGTAAACACATACATACAATCTTTAGCCTTTATAAGCAGTATGGTTGTAAACCTCATATTAATATTAACGCAGGACAAACATTTATGAAAACAAGTGTACAATGGACGGCCTTGTCGCACAGAACTATCTCTTATATAACCTTTAGATGGACTGAACAAAAGGTATAGGCTTTTTCTAGGTGGGAAAATCATATAAATGACATCTCCAGCCTATGGGCGAAACGCGAGGGCGATAGATTTAGGGCTGTATCAGTATGCTACTTCTGATAAGTGAAGCATAATATCTAAAAGTACGCGAAGTACCTTGTTGGTAGAGTTTGAGCACGCTTCTCTTCTATGGGTAATGCATTCCGCAGACGAACATATGAGCTGCTTCAAATTGTATAAGCTGGTTTTAATCTAAGCAAATATTAATTATAAATATTACCATTGGTATTGTAGCAGCCACTAGAAAATCCAAATTTAGAGAACCCGAACACTAATTCGCAAAAACCCTTTGGGGCATACTTACTTTCATTATGAGTTTTTCACAGTTATAGAGCGAAATTCGTCATGTACTTTTGTATTTCCTGAAAGCGACCACCTTTCAGTCAAGAGCAAATGAGATAGGTACTTCTAAGCAAGCGTTCTTAGTCATCGACACATAATCGCTTACTAAGGAGTAATGCGAGCCTAAACTGAAAGCAACTTTAAAAAACCGGCCAAGTGCGAGTCGGACTCGCCCATGGAGGGTTCTGTAGCAGCAAGTAAAATAATATAAAAGTTCTTGTAGTTCGTTGTAACTTTGATCGTTGTTTTAATAATAGTGTATTTTTTTAGATTTATGACTTATTAAAAAAAACTAATTACTAGATCTCGTTCAAACCAAATTTCGTTGTTAGTTTACATGGTAATGTACATCATATATTTTTTTTAGTTTTATCAATCTCTTATTTTAGAAGTTACAGGGGGGGGGCGACACACATTTTGCCACTTTGGAAGTGTCTCTCGCGTAAACTATTAAATTTAGAAAAAAATAATTTTAGAAACTTCAATATCATTTTTAAAGACCTATCCATAGATACCCCACACGTATAGGTTTAATGAAAAAAAATTTTTTGAGTTTCAGTTCTAAGTATGGGGACCCCCAAAATTTTTTGTTTTTTTTTTCTATTTTTGTGTGAAAATCTTAAAGCGGTTCACAGAATACATCTACTTACTAAGTTTCAACAGTATAGCTCTTATAGTTTCGGAAAAAAGTGGTTGTGACATACGGACGGACAGACAGACATGACGAATCTATAAGGGTTCCGTTTTTTGCCATTTGGCTACGGAACCCTAAAAAGCGGTCGAATAAAGATAATTCTTAAATGAATGGGAAACGATGAATGATGTTGACCATAATAGGATTATATGAATGTCAAAATCTGGCATGTGACACCAATTAACTATTCAGAAGACAAATAATCCTTCAAAATTCTTTTCACTCCTTCATTCATAAACCCACGCACGTGAAAATTTCGTTCATGCGTACTATATTTTTTGTTTAGCTTAACAAAACATGCACACTTAGGCGGCACGACATGGCCACGGTGGTTATTACGATACCATGACATATATTGCAATTCTTTAATCTTTTTTTTTAAGACGACCTTAGCTATTGTCATTGTCGCATGCAGTGTGGTCAGCCCCACTTGTTCTTATTTAGTTTTAACTAATATAAAAAGCCACGGTCAGTAGCAATTGTCATCAATCATTGATTGAATTCGATCTCAACAACAACAAAATGTTCAGCAAAGTAAGGATTATTATTATTGTGAAATAAATCAATTACCAAAAATACGATCGCGAACATGCGATATAAATCAGTAAAACAAGTGAATTTATAAATAAAAGTGCAGTGTACAAAATCGTTTACAACAAAAACTGTGTCTAAAACAAAAGAGTGGAAACATGGACCATTTCATGTTTCGAATTATCGATTAAAGTGTCAAAATTTAGGCCTACTGTCAACGGACGCGTAGCTTCATAGAAGCGTATTCATCGTTATACGCTTGGTGTATGCCTACTCGGTCAATGAAGCTGCAACGTCGTGCTGTTGTGTGAGCAGGCGTACACCATGCGTATAATGTTAAATACGCGTCTATAAAGCTACGCGTCCATGGATAGTAGCCTTAAAATATCTTTTCGTTTGTATTCAGCTGGTAGCTTTCGGTGCGATGTTGGCGTCGGCATATGCATATGGGCATGCCGTGTCTTCCCAGAGCATCGTGCGTCACGATGGAGGTCACTACGCAGCTCCCTACACTGCTCCATACGCCGCTGCCTACGCATCTCCACACGCGTATGATGGTGGCTACGCCTCCTCATACGCGAATGACGGTGGCTACGCCTCCCCATACGCGAATGACGGTGGCTACGCTGCACCATACGAAGGCGCCTATAACGCCGCGTCCTATGGCGCTGTTCACGATGCGCCGTACGTCGCGCCTCTTCCCTACGCCGCCCCTGTGGCGTACGCTGGACACCACGATGAAGGCCACGATGAACATGTAAACTTATCTATCTAACAATTTAAGTTTATGACTGTACAGTGGGATTGCACTCGTACAAAAGCTTCATACATCGATATTATTTCCAATAACTTAAGCTCGAAGGCTGACTTTAGATAGAGATTGAGACTACAATAAAATCCAAACAAAGTTCAAATCGGATTTAATCTAAGTTTTTCATGCTTAGATCAGCTAATTACAACTCAGATCCTGTGTGTATATTTGTATTGTAACTAAATGTTTGTGTAAACCACTTATGCAGAGTCTTCACTTGAATGGATAGCGTTGTTCCAATGTGGGACGTTATTCACAGTACTGTTCTACTACTATGAATGAGTTCACGTCTTTATTTTATTGATGTTATTATTTTCAGACTCACCCCCAATACGACTTCGAGTATTCTGTATCTGACCCCCACACCGGTGACCACAAGTCCCAGCACGAGAGCCGTGACGGTGACGCCGTGCACGGATATTACTCACTGGTGCAGCCTGATGGCTCCGTGCGCAAGGTCGAGTACACCGCTGACGATCACAACGGGTGAGTCAAAATGTTTATAAAGAGAACTTAGAACGCTTCAAATATTATCTAATCGTTAGAGAAGTCTTTGGTACAATCACTGTATTGCTGCTTACTTTTTGATGGAATAGTAATGAGAGACATCTATACAGACAGCCCTCTACTGTCTCTCATAGCACTCAAAGACAAAACTGGGCGGTCTTATCGCTTTTAGCGATAAGACCGCCCTTTGTGGCACCCTATAAATTTTAAGTTTCTCATGTAATTTTTATTTTTGGTGTACAATAAAGAATTAATCTATCTATCTATCTATCTGGGGTGCGACGTTGCATAACAAAAATCTGCAAGCTCTCACGACGCTTTGCAAGAAATTGCGAATTGATTTGCATCGCACATTGTATGGTCATCTGCCCCCTTAGCCAAGTTACGATCGTTTTGTTTCGATTCTCTTGCGTCGAACGCCTCGATTTGGCCATCCCTCCGATTCCTTTGTTCTGACCACGTGACTGAGCATTGAGATGACGTTAGAACAAAGGAATCGGAGGCGTGGCCAACTCGAAGCGTCCGACGCAAGAAAATCGAAAGCTTTAACGCGAGGAATCGAATTGCGTCGCATCGCAGTTTTGTGTCTAAATGTATCTTGCAGTGATTAGTCTATTAATTATTAACATTTGTGTTTATCTTCAGATTCCAAGCCGTTGTGCACACTTCTGCTCCACTGGTCCACTCCGCGCCTGACTACCACAACTATTAAATAATGTCACATACTTAATGGATAACATTATCGACGTGCTGAAACCAAAAATGATTATTAAATTAATTTATTAAATTATTTATAACATAAAAAAATCTATTATTGCTCTCCTAAAAACCAGTGTTGTAATAGAAAATACCTAAGTTGTTTTTGATGATGTGATCGACAAGTTCTCCCTTGTCGATCCTGCCTAGAAGTAATCTAACATAGCATAGCATAGTCGGCCTTATAATGTTCCCACTGTTGGGATTCAAGCCTCCTCTCTAGGAGAGGAAATGGGCCTTAATCCACCACGCGGGACCAGTACGGATTGGTGGATGTCACGTCTTCCAAATTTTTGATTCTAGGACATTCCTCACCGTTTTGAGAGTAGTGGTGATGAAATAAATTACACAAAGTAATGCGTCTGGCTGGGTTTGAACCCACGACCTACAACTTGTAAGTTGGCATCGTTACCACTTGGCCACCACTGCTCTAGAAGTAACCTATTCACTCTTGATTTAAAGACCTCGAAGTTGTAGGTAGGTATTCGAAGACATGTGACATTCACCAACCCGCACTGGGCCCGCGTAGTGGATTACGGCCCATTCCCTCTCCTAGAGAGGAGGCCTGATTCCCTGCAGTGGGAGCATTAAAAAAGGCTGATGATGATGATGAGGTTGTAGGTAGTATCAGGAAACACAGGCTCCAGCAGGGAATTCAAGACGTTTTCTATTTTTAATGAGTAGAAGCAATTGCTGAAGTATACATACATTGCTATTGAGGCAACCGTTTCTCAAACAGCCGCAAGGGATTATCATACCAATTTATCAAATTACCTTAAGTACGAGTCTCTTAAGGAATATAGTGTCATTAAAACATGACAATTTTGGGCATTACAATATTACGTAACTATTTGGCACTAGGCCGACATTGTATCAAATATCATTAATTTTATAACAAGGTTGTTGCGCTTGCATGATTCCGGCCATAAAAATATAATCAACACTACTAGCTTTATCCCGCGGTTATGCTTCTGTGTCTTCTTATTCTGGAAAAATTCACAATTACTCTGTGTTAACCTGGCACTGGGTGAAGCGAGTGGGAGTCTCAGGCTTTTGCCGACTAAAACCGCCCTGTGTTCCTTCTGTTGCCCTTTGCGTTCCAGTGTAACTCTTTCGAACAGTCTCGCAGCCCTGGTAAGCATCAGCCATAGTGGGTGGTGATTTCTTTGAGATGCGCGTGGAATACGACTCGATCGCCGATTCGAGCCTGAGCGTTATCGAATGGCGAGCTACCCATTACTCGCCGTCTGCAAGCTAGTGCCAGAGACTCCCGACACTCTGAGATTTCCTGCAGGTACCATACATTAATTTTTGAGATACAAAGTTGCCTTTTCTTATTACACTCAGTCTGTAACTTTATAGATTTTTTTTTATAATCGATGTGTTTATTTACAGATCTTTTAGAAAGAAAGAATTGTACCTCTTTTTTTTTAATTTAGATTTATCCACTGTGTGAGTGTGACTATTCTTGTGAAACTATTCTTATGGTAAAAATATTAAATCGTTCTTTTGATACCACATCTTACTCAAATTAAAAATGTATTAATTTAAAGTAGAATTTTCAGTAGTCGCATTTTATTGAATGGACTTATTTCAATTGCAATTAAAATAAATTGATTCTTACTAAAACCAAACTCCTCCTTTCACTTACGTACATCAAATACATGGTCAGAAACAAATGATCTTATTATGAATTAAGCAGATAATTTTGAGAACAAAAGTATAATCGAATTTTACATTATAGACTCCTTCCGCTTCCTGCAACTTTTTGTTGACTTGTTCTTCAACATTACAAATACTGCGCAATGGAATATTATGAACTGTATTAATATTTAATAAGATTCGTAGTTTTGTATAGCACGCATGGGTGCAAGCACACATATTTTTAAGGGTTTTTTTGGCCCATTCAAACAAAGAACTTATTTTGTCGACTTATACAGAAAAGGTTGAGAACTAAGGAATAATGACGTGTAACGAAAACCTTATCTACCTTAACCTTGAAAACCAAGGGGGTCCACTTAGTCCCACATGATCTTCCATAAAATAAAAAACTTTGCACTTGCACCCCCTTGCATCACTCTCCCGGGTCCCATAACAGTATGGTATACACGCGCTATATACCTGTAGATAGGTACTCGTATATATAACATTAGTTTTAGTATAAATACACAAAGTAAAAAATTTCATAACTGTATCATGAAACATCACAACGTTATAAGCTTGTTACGATATTATTATTACCTCGTATGTCAGCAAAAATACATAGTCACCGGGCCGTTCTGGCGATTGAGGTGTTGTTTTGCACTTGCACCCAGCTATTTTCTGGCACCTAATGCCGGATATAACCTTCCGTGACCTGTATTGTACGTGGTATCGGTGGTGTCTAACTTGTTACCTTTTTAGGCCTGCAGCAATCCTCACATGCTCATTTTGCTTAATAGTAGAACAAAAAATCTGTTTTTAATTTGACCCCTTTCTGGAAAATAATTTGTTAATCCTTATACTAATGTTTTTATACGTGTGTATACTGTGCCGTGTGCCAGCTGAATACGCATTTACATATCAACGCTCTGTGTAATAATCTCTTCGACACAACCATTCTAGTAAAGTTTCAAGGGATGGGAATACCCACGTTTGTACTAGACAATAGACGCCAAAATCTCATAATCTAGATGTAAACAATGTACGCTGATACGTTTATAACTACTGACAGGAATTGCTCTTTGTACTTTGTGTGGAAAGTAAATATGTTTGTATCTAAGACACACAAACAATATTGGTACTATAAAAGTAGTCATCAGTTCCTTACCTGGAGAGGGGCATTGATAACCGTGACAGTACCAGTTTTATACTACTGCTTTTATCGTCGTTTCAATTTGATTGTATTCTGTATGTGTTTCTTGTTCCAAATTAACAAATTAATTAAAAAAAAAAAAATTGGTCTGTCTAAGATTCTCCGGCCTTAAGATAAGAAAATATGAAAATTGTACTTCTTAGCCAAAAGACATATATTTCATGATAAAAATCTAACAACATCTTAGATTATTGTTTAAAAGAAAACAGATTGCTAAAAAGCAGAACAGAAAAAAGATAAAACCAAAAGTTGGCCAGTGTTTATCTTTCACGTCTAGCGCGTTTGTGCTATGAAATCCATTTACCTGTATAAACATGTGGTGCTCTTATTTTAAATGTTGCGCAAATGAAGAAAAAATCGCACGTCACGTTTTACACCCTTAATAAGCTACGTACTGTCTTGGATACATCTGATAGAGTATTATAGACCCAAGCCCCAAGGTACTAACACATCACTTGATTTTATGAAATACTTATGTATGCACTATACCTTTATTTTAGAATCACATAATGATCATACATGCTCCTATAGTAATATTATTTGTAGTGTACAATAAAGAGCATAGGTAGGCATAGATGCTGATCAGCACAGTGCAAGTTCGATACCGTTCATGTGTTCGACACGCACACTTAAAGAAAACGGACTTTTAAAACCTATTGTGGTCTCTGAGACCGGAATTAGTTGGTAAAGGGAAATTAATTTTCCCTGTACATGAGAACTTAAGAGTACCTATGATTTGCTGTTATACCTCAAGAAACAACAATTGGAAAGATAGTTTAGCAATGGAAGGGCCTCTCTATATGGCATCTCTTTTATTTAGCAGATACAGGACACATACCTGTGTCGGTATATCATATTGCAGTTAATTAGACTGGTAATAAAAAAATGTGTTTAAAGCAATTTCCGCTCCAGGATTGTTCACCATGTCGGACGTTATTCATCCATCACCAAATTATGTCAGAGTTCTACGTTCCACTTAGTATTTATCGCTTCCCTCTCCTTCATTTTTATTTCCTTTTAAAACAATCAATCAAAAACTAATAATCACCTTCGCAGCAGCTTTCCCAGTATTTTTGTATTAATATCCACATTTCACGTGTTTGTGTTAATTACCAACGGAAAACTATGTACTGTTTTATTTATTTACGGTATTTGTAGAAACCTACTACATAATCTTACATCTAAGTGTTACGAGTATGTGTTCTGGTGGCCGAGTTACAGTTAATGCAATGGTAATGATATAATTATTACGGTATCTTCTTGGCTGCTATTTGACGGTTTAAGTAATTTTTCGTAGACTTGGATTATAGAATAAACTATTGGTAGCTGTGTGACGCTTAATTTTTACCTGAACAGATTTTAATCGATAGTATCCTTCGACAAGATAAACAAAACACTGAAAAATACGACTATAATATCTCTGGATTACAAAAGACAACGCACAAACGACAATAACGTATCATTGTACGCATTGACCTAGTATAACAAAGTGTAGTATCGCAGTTCACAGAGTATTTTCATTAAGTAACAATCATTTTGATAATGTGCCGCGAGAATGTCGAAGACAAAGCGCGCTGACCTTGCGGGCGCGGGGACGCGCGGATCGCTCTCGGCGCCCCACCGGACTCCCCGAGCCAATTCTTATAAAACCCACGGCTGCTTATCATATGTATGTCAGTCACGCACAACTATCCCACACAAAAATGTTCGCCAAAGTAAGCCATCTTCCCGTGTTATAAAGTGAAATGAAAACTGTGTCCTACAAGTGAGAAAAATTAACGCATTTTTTTATCTGCGCAGATCTTAGCAGTCAGCGCGTTGGTGGCGGTTGCCCGGGCGGGGCATCTCGGGCACGGTGGCTACACCGTGTCATCCCAGCACAACTTGGTGCATCACGATACGCACTACGACAACCACTACGAGGCGGCTCCCCTTGCCACCTATGCCCACGCTACGCCCCTGGTTCACGCCGCACCCATCGTCCACGCCCCCGTTGTTCACGCCGCGCCCGTTGCTCACGCCTACGCCCCCGTTGACACACATGAGGGATACTACAGTCAAGGCGGACATGAGGACTACTATGTACGTACTTATCTCTGTTTCTACAAGTACTTTTGTAAACCAGGAACTTGAAGAAACCTAGACTATTTAAGTAGGTACTAAGTGCAGCTTCTTGTTATAATTTTCTCGTTGTTATTGCAGTCTCACCCCAAATACAAGTACTCGTACTCCGTGGAGGACCCTCACACTGGCGACCACAAGTCCCAGCACGAGGTCCGCGATGGTGACGTCGTGAAGGGAGAATACTCACTGCTACAGCCTGATGGCTCTTTCCGCAAAGTGTCCTACACCGCCGATGACCACAACGGGTAAGTTCTTCTACTACTTATCAGTTTATAATATTTCTATTAAGGTCTTATGGTATTATGCTTGTACTACTAAAGTCTAAGAAAGTCACCAAGTTCATACAAAAGCAGTAGCAAAACAAATTTCCTTACTTTTTAGATCAGTGCTTGTCACTAACAAAGCTCTGCCTTGTCACTTAAAGTTCTAAAATTACGTAAAACAGAATCTAAACACAAACTGCATACGTAATGACGTACCGTTGATGAGAATGCAACTTTCTCCCAATTACGCAAAACAGTACTGACCTGCCATATTTGTCCGCTTATGGAGCTTTGTTTGTTTACGTATGTGAGTCGTAAAATTACATCGTATTAAGTCATATGCTCGCATGCTCGTCAAACCGGTAACTGGTCACTAGACCAGTAGTAACGTATGAGTAATGAACTCGAGCCATGTGCTAGTGACTGACAACAGGTATCGGTGAACAGGTGTCGTGATAACAAACTGGTTTCCAAACCTGTTCCGTCTCACTATTATCTTGTCATAATATTTATCATTGTTTGTTTTGTTGCAGTTTCAACGCGGTCGTGCATAACTCCGGCCCCAGCCATCACGTCTACTCGTCCCAGCATCATCATTACTAGATCTCTTCAACTTAGAAGCTTTAAGAACCACAATGTACCTTATTTATACTCGCTGTGATCTTCGCGTATGTTCTTTTGTTTATAAATAGTCATTAAAATTAACATAAAAACCAAGGTATTTTAATTGTATACTTGCATGTGAATTAATGTACCGTCTAATGATAAAGTTTAGAACGATTACAATCTAATTAATGGGATACCGGCCTTATGTTACAAAGTATGAAAACTCGATACCGGTAACGTTACGAAAGTTTGCCTTTCGTAGAACTTGCAAATTCTGTGGTCTGTCGAAAGTTAGTCAAGCTGTCGAATATCTATCAGGAATGCGATAGTAATTAATTTACACCCGCGTGCAGGCTGAGAGATACAGGAGATTATTTCAGTCGAGACTGTTAAGGAAATAAACTTGCATACATTTATTTGTTCACAACACACCTGTGACTCACTGAGCTTTCAGCAGAGCTATAATAACAAAATTGTGCACGAGAACTTGCCAATGACAAGTGACTCGAGTAAAATACAAATAGATAATAGTCTACAAGAGCCATAAAATCAGATTAAACTCTTGGCCTATAATCCACGGGTGGTGAAGGTTGACATTTACGAGTAACAATGCCAACTACCAGGCTTTACGTTACCTTCTTATGTATTTGCTGGTATACACAATTTTTTTTAGTGGTAGAACATCAAATAACTCCTCCCGCGCTGAGTGGAGCAGTATCAGACTTTTACTAACCAAAACCCACTTTCAAGAAAGGAACTAATTCATTAGTTGCCCTTTTGCGTTTAAAGGCCACGGCAACTCTTTCGAACAATTTTGCAGCCCTGATAAGCAACGACCCTGGCAGGCCACATAAATATTACTGACCTTTTTTTTTTTTTTTTTTTTATGGTGGGAAAAAATCATGCATTGACATCCCCCGCTCTTGGGCGGAGCGGGAGATAGTGTCAGACTCTTACTGACTAAAAGACCCACCCCGTTCCTTCTAGCCTTCATACCGGGGCTCGAGCGCCCTTTCGGATAACCCTGGCCCCAGTAGGCTTCGACCCGGCTGGGTCCCTGCTGTTGCTGACAACTCCTTGAGGCGCGCGGGAACAGTGCGCGCCGTCGACGACTTGGGCTTGGTCCGGACAGTTACCGGACGGCCGGACAGTGAGCTACCCATTGCTCACCGTCCGCAAGCCCGCGTCTACGTTGGCCGGAAATCGGGATCAGAATCCCGGCGACGGCGGCGGCGATAACGCCGTTGCCTGATGCGTTCGGCCTCCTCCTTTGCGAGCATTACTGCTTCGCAGAAGTCGGCGACCGCCTGCCACTCCTCCTCGCTCCGGACCATGGCCTCAACCAAGGCCCGGCGCGAGAGGTCTCCGCCGCCGATCGCCCCCACGAGGGCACGGCGATGCTCCGCCCAAGCAGGGCACACCTCGACTGTGTGCTCCACCGTGTCCTCCGGGCGTTCCGCACAGTGGCGACACCCGGGCGTCACCTCCGCATGAATCCCGTGCAGGAAACTCCCGAACGAACCATGTCCGGTGAGTACCTGCGTCATGCGGAAGGTAAGGACGCCGTGAGGTCTTTCCAGCCACGCCTCAAAGAGGGGACTTACCGCCATAATTGTGGCGTGCCCAGCACTGGGTTGCGATAGTCGCTGACGCCATTTCACCATGAGATCCCGCCGGAGCTCTGTCCGCCATGCCGTGACCTGTCGCGGCAGCGGACTTTCACCCCGGCGTTGCATCTCCACGCGCATATCGTGCATGTGTGCAAGGACTGTTGCCTCCAGATCCCACGGTGGTAGGCCAGCCAGAAGGCTCGCCGCTTCGCGGGAGACCGTGCAGTATCCCCGCACCATCCTTATCGCCATGACCCTCTGACAGGCGTTCAGTATGGCCGCCGGTTGCTTTTTCAGCGACGGCGCCCACACCGGCGCCCCGTAGAGGGCCATGGACCGAACGATCCCCGCGTAGAGCCTCCGGCAGGAGGCATCTGGACCCCCAAGGTTGGGCAGGAGCCGCTTGAGCGCAGCCCCAGCCCGGTTGAGTTTGGGAGCCAGACGTCGGAAATGCTCCACGAAATTCCACCGGCTGTCGAGGACGAGTCCCAGGTACTTCATCGTCGACCCGACACCGATGTCAACTCCTCCTACCGTTAGTTGGGAGCTCATTAATATTACTGACCTCACATTGAGGCGCGAGTTTGGTATATACCGTCTGATCTTATATCCTGAGAACAAAATAATTTTGCATAATTATTTTACTAAGAGCAAAAATATTATTAAGTTATATATAAAGAAAATACTATAAGGTTTTCTTACAATGTTAACCAGATCCTTGTCTACATAGGTACTCAAAAATTACTTTCAAGGATAAGTTACGTACGATTTCCATAAGCCGTAACTTTGCAAATTGTCACTCTCATACACTATTCATATCATTAGGGCCCACGGTTCATTCGTGACTACTGCGATACCTTGAGACGGTAACTCAAGGTAATTTCAACCAAATTGTACAAACCGTTGCCTTTATTCACTCCTTTTTGAAACAATGGCTTATCTTGTGGGAGATACTAAGTACTAGGAACAAGTACACCTGTACCGTGTTCTACTGCATATACGTAAGATGTGGATTTGAAAGCTCGTTCTGTGTTTAGGCCTACACAGTGTGAATGGTTTATCAATACATAATGCTACTCCGCCGACAAATAACACATATAATTTCTCAGTCCAAAGCAATGCTGTTAACGCCCCTGCCGGAGATAACTGGCTGGATTTACAAGTTTACGATGTAATAAGCAACGAGTTTTATCTTGAAGTGTTCGGCGCATTGCTCCAAAGGCATTCACTCACCCTGCTGATATTGCACTCATTTCACTTTAACGTTGAAGTTTAGTTTTGCAATAGCATCATTTAACGCAACGGCATAGTTAATATACATTACACATACTAATTTTATAATTTAATCCAAACGGTTTCGTCAAAGTCATACGTGAATTAAACTTAGATTAACACCTCGGTAAAATTATAGGGGCCGCCATATAATTAGGCTCTTCAAAATCATTATTCTTCTAAAGGCTAAAAAGGTAATTTGCTACCGGACTTTTCTTTGATGAAGAAATTCGTTGGCATATAACCGGTTTATAGGTAAATTATCATATTTAGCCATTCAGGTCGAGTGCCTGTTGACATAGGCAACTACATTCAACTACGGATGTTCTTAAGAGCCGTATGACTTTTCGACTTTGATTTTTGCATAAAATAGTCAACTTTGGCGTTCTTATACAGAGAAACTGAAAGACTTTGACTCATTGAATGATGGAGAATAGTCATTCGTTTAGTTCCTGGCGGTATTGTTTTGCGCCATGTTTTTTTCTTACGTATACGGCACATCTTCCAGCTCGTGGATTTAACTATAGTGTACAAAGACACAAAATTAATATACATAATAAGATTTCGCAAATAGTCATCGCGTTCACAGCGCCCTCGGAATCTGGGATGTAATGAAAAAAAAACACATCCAAACAATAATGTTATTTCGTAAAATGTGTCCTGCCAAGATACACGGATAGTTCTTAAGAAATTAAAATTGTACACTTTTTTCAAACATAATTAACTGTAAATCCAGAAACAGACGTAATTACAATTGCAAAATTCTATATCGTGCGATGCAGTGGCCGCCCGAATTCAAAATGTATGAAAAAGCTAAATAATGATAAATGTTTGTATATTTTTTTTAGTTCGTAGAATGTTGGCTTGCTACATACTATACTATAAGTATAGCAAGCAACTGATTAATAAATAAATAATATATTATATTTCATGTTACTTTTTGATGTACAATAAAATTTATTCTATTCTATAAATAAATTAATTAATTTGACAAACTTTTCCCATTGACAGCGATGTGGACAAATTTTTGATGCCCTCTGAGTTTTCCCCGTTTTTCAGCCTTTTTTTACTCGTTTGTTCATATTATTATTTTAAGTTTGTATATATATACCTACCTAGAAGTAGGTCACTCATTAAAAAAAAAATTGTGATAGTGCTCTTAACTGTTCTACTTCCTGTAGTCATCGGTTTTTTATTTTTTTATTTTTTTTATTATTTTAAACACGCGTCAACCCTCTGTAAGACAAAGGCCTCCCTTTGCTCCATTAACATTTAAAAAAAAAATCATTTGATATTTATGTATTACCAAGCAGAAATCCACGTTCCCCACAAAGAGCGGTCAGTAAAACCGGCCCAGAAGGGTGGATGCCCGCTAGAAATGGAATCCCGTAGTCCTAGAACGTAAATGGCAAATAAAAGACACGTGCGGTTTTATTCAGTAAAAGTCTGACACACCCTTCCGCCTCACCCTAGAGCGGAAAAATCCTTTGGATGATTACCAACCTCAAAAAAATTAAACATCCTTTACAGAAGTGGTAAAAACCTAACAAAAAAAATCTTAGTAAACGGTAGAGTAATTCGACCACAGAACTGCTTGTCAAAATAATAATCCGGAACAATCTAAACTGATCTGCCGGACGCTAACTATCTGAACGTATCTACACATGTAAATTAGTTCAGGAACTGAACCGGATTAAACGTTTCACTGAGCTCGTGCAATAACTTCCGGAATACGGATCAAAATTTACGGTCCAGAATTCCTTACTCACACGAATGCATATGAATGAAAACAGGAAGCATTGAATTTATTAAAAAAGAAATACAGTTCTATAGAAACCTTTTCATTCGGCTTAATTGAAACATGATTTTAATGTATTATACAATCAAATTGACCAATCACCACTCATTAGACAAATGAACGAAAAAAAAACACCTACTACCTGATATCAATGATATTCTAAGAACTTATAGGTATCATACACGATTGTTAACCGCAAACAAAGAAAACCTGTCAACAATAAGCTCTGATTAATTTTAATAGTCAGTTCCGAGTCACGGTCAAACAATTATCAGGTGAGTGACCTCTGAACTATCGTATACCTTTCAACCAAATTATTACGTATGATGACCTTCCAGTCAATATTTGTTAGGTAGTCGAATTATAGGTTTTTAAGCTTCCGTGACGACGGCGGTATCAGCTCACGAAACACCAAGATTGCCGGACCTTTCGGCCACGATAACTGAGACCTTTGCAGAATGTGTTCTAGACAATTAAATCAGTCCAGCCATAATCGTGATCACCTTTCAAATATTTTGAATATTCTATTGAAATTAGATCGAATTCCATGCTGAAAGTTTTGAAATATTTAAAGTCGTATACTTAAAACTTATTTTTATAGATAATTGCACTAGACTACACTTTTTATAGATAATTTCACTAGACTACACTTTTTGTAGATAATTTCACTAGACTACGCTTTTTAAACATAATTTCACTAGGCTACGCTTTTTATAGATAATTTCACTAGACTACACTTTTTTATTTTTAGAATGCAACATATCCTTCAAATAATATAACAAAACAAATAATATGTATTTGGAGAAGAAACATCAAGAAATAAACTGAAGAAAACTTTGAATAATAGTGATATTATTTGCTCCTCCTGCTACCATCGAACACTCTCCAGTCGACATTTCGCCATCGAGCCCGCTCCACAACAACACACAAAATACGAGCGTCAACATCGGCTTAATCCATATACATGTATTAATTGGTTTTATTATACATATTTGAAGGCTTCTTAGTTCGATCTGTCTAGATATTCAGTTGCATCCTGGTGAAGTTTCTTAAAAAATTGTAAAACCTTACATGGCTCTGGTAGTATTAAAATTTTGAATTGATCGTGTTTATCTTAAAAGTAATTATGTGTACATGCAATTATTTTAACTGTATTGTAATTTTTTTTAGGGTTCCGTACCTCAAAAGGAAAAAAACGGAACTCCTATAGAATCACTTTGTTGTCCGTCTGTCTGTCGAGATCCTTTATCTCGAGAACACGCGGAAATATCGATTTGAATTTAAAACCTTATAGGTACTTAGGCCTGCGGTCCCTTGAAGGTGTGAAAAAGTCAAACTTTTAAGTTAGAAAAAAAGTTACAAATACCGGCACGAATCTTAAGCGCTCGTCGAAAGAGTCAGGATCAATTTGCGCATCGTACACATCGTCGAGCCAATCACTGTAATTACAAAGACGTACTCCGTAGCTTCCGCGTCTCACTTCATACCACTAAAGAGACCCAATACTTCATTTCTCATTCAAGTCTGCGCGAATCCAAGTTCAAGTCAGCGCTCAAACTCTTTGCCGGTATTTGTACTGTCGTTTATGTCGCAAAAAACGTGTTTTTCGACACTCAAGGGAATCAAAGTTTATAGAGTAATTTCCGTTGACCTAGAATCCTGAAATTTGGAATGAAGGAAGGTCTCATGGCACAAGTATAGGAAAAAATCTGAAATCTAAACTAAACTAAAGTGTAGTTACGTCTAACGGAAAAATCTTCGTAACTCAATTCGGAAATTGAACTGTTTTAGTAGGTAAGTTTGTACGGAACCCTCAGTGCGCGAGTCCGAATCGCACTCACACACACACGCCCGGTTTTTTTTTTAATATAGCAGCCTTGAGTTCTGATATAGTTTTAATATTGATTCACCAGGATATTTAAACTAGTTAAAATATACTTATTTAGTTTATTTTAGGTAAATTTTTAGCATGTGATACAGGTGAACACGAGCCAAAAACTTAAAAAATAATCCTAACCTGCCTATCTAAATAGTTCGATTCCCGAATTGAGTTTCGAAAATTTTCCGAACCGCCAAAAAAAATTTGTAATTACCTTACGATTTTTATAAAATCAGCTGCTTTTAGGGAACAATTAAATATTTAACAGACCTTCATCTTTTAGAAAATTAAATTCACGTGCTTAAGGGAATCCCTGGTCATAGAGAACCTAAACTGACATTGATTTCGTTCCGTTCCAGTTGCGATACATTTGCCTCAACTTTGTCAGTAAGGACTTGAGTCACATATATATCGACTGGTCGCAGTCTCTATACATTTGCCAGATCGGACATTTTTTAGCAATATGGAGGAAGGAAGATTAAATACAGGACTCACACAACACAAAACACAAATTCTATAAAAAAATGTCACGAGTTCCCGAGTCAACTTCAATCCCGCAGACATGCGGGATCCCGCATTTCCGATTCCGTAAACGCGACATTGCTTCCAGCCTTCTGGACACATTTCCGGATGACAGCGATGTGGAAGAGTATCTGGACGCCTGAGTGTATTTTGTGTTTTTTTTTAATTATATTTACATAGTTAGGTTTAATATAAAAGTATTTATAGTTAATATATAAGTTTGCTACGTAGTTTGTAGATGAATCTATGTCCTAACAACTTTATAAGCCTTAGTGTTTAGCGGCTTAGTAAAAATCAGTGTAGGGGGCGCGATATAGTTTGAGAGTGACTGAAGGAACACAGATCTGTAAAAGTTTGATACTCACTTTCGCTCCACCCAGAGTGGGAGGAGTTATATGATAATGATGACCCCATCTCAAAAAAATACAATAACTTACTGCAGATGTATGTAGATTATATATAGACAAGTCATTGCAGACCAGTCTTATACTTTGAAAGCTGGCACTAGACTATAGTCGGTCCTCATACCGCTGTGTTTTCCTTTTATTTTCCGAAACCAAACTGAATTCGACAGGATATGAACATTTTATTCATCCGACAGATCGACAGGTCGTTCTAAATACACTTAAATTAAAATCTGATCATTATCAAAAGTGATTTGAGTTAAAACCTAATAAATTGCTGAAACTGCTGTTAATTGCTTTGCCAAAGCAACACTCCGCGTGTTTGGCAAGGCTGAGCTATTATCAAAATTCTTTTTTGTGAACCAATATGGTTCTATTAGTTACAACAACGCTTAATTTATGATATCAAGTGTCTGTGATCGCGTTACGACCATCGGTTAGGAAACTGAACACTAACCAACTGTGTTGTCCGCTGTATTTGACCGCCATGTGGTTGAACTCGGTGCATTTGATATTACTTTGTCGCAATCACATGTAATAATAACACGAAGTCGATAATTTGAAGCAATCAAATTTGACTGTCGCGGATAATTAAAATTCATATGTGGCAATATTTTTCAATTTAGTTCCAAACAAACAATGTACTGCGATATTACAGTTTATGTTGCGTGTGCTTCACACTTTTCGTGTTTGAAGATGCTCGATGCGATAGGCTTGCATGCGGTTTAGTAGGCTATTATTAAACAGTGTTTTAATGAAACCTACTCCTGTTCACAAAATTTCAGCATAATATTACATTGACGTACAGTAGATAAGCTAATTGAGCTTCAAGCTAATGCGCTGGGAACGCTTCACGTTTAATTACACCTTTTCTGACAGTATCTCAACGTAATTATCAAAGGCCGTTTAAGAACACAAATATAATCAGCTCGAAACATTTTAAGATAATAATACGGTTTCCTAATATGTATTGATCTGCTAACGAAAACCTTCGTAAGTAATGTATAAATTAATGTCTTCAAATCACTCAAATGTTGCCCTTGTTCCGAGTCCGAATCACAATAAAAACTAGATTGACTATCGCAATTACTCACGCAACATCGATATTGGAGATAATGTCGGTTAAAGCTGGCTTGGGTATGTGGGGGCGCCCACAGGCGGCGCGGGAAGGCGATTGTCTGTGAGTTACAACCGGCCTATGTGTGCGACTAACCAACGACCTCGCGGTGTCAAAGTTACGGAACTGAAGTGACCGCACTCCCCTCCACAGCCAGGACTATGGCTCCGTTTTGCTTTTCATATAAAAGTCACACTACGGACCGATAATGGTATCAGTCACCTGCTCTGATTAACTAGTGCAAAATGTTCACCAAAGTAAGATCACAGTAATATTTCGAAATTTATTTATTTCAGAATTTAAAGGGAAATTCTAAATGTGTTTTCTTGTCCAGGTGGTCGCCCTTAGCGCCGTGTTGGCCGCCGCCAGCGCCGGACTCTTGCCGCTGCACCACAGCGCAGTGTCCTCCCAGAGCATCGTCCGTCATGACGCACCTGCGCATTACGCCGCTGCCCACTACGCCCCGGCACACTATGCCGCCCCCATCGTCCACGCTGCTCCCGTCGTCCACGCCGCTCCCATCGTCCACGCCGCTCCCATCGCCGTCGCCCACGCCGAATACGTAAGTGCATCATTCGATCCCTCACTACTATTGTATCCGATAATAAACAAGGTCTTAACCACAAATTATGTGCCTGTGTATTACCAAGTTAACGGATATCCTAAAGTGATTTTGTCTTCCTTTGATCTATGATAATAATGAATTGAGGCCAAAACCACGATTAATTAACAAAAACTGTTCCATTTTAGTCCCACCCCAAATACGACTACTCTTACTCCGTGGCTGACCCCCACACCGGGGACCACAAGACCCAGCACGAGAGCCGCGACGGTGGTGCCGTGCACGGAAGCTACTCCCTGGTTGAGCCTGACGGTTCAGTGCGCAAAGTAGAATACACCGCTGACGACCACAATGGGTAAGGCAACTACATATCCTATTAAAACATTGTTTTATGCTCAAAATCGGGCCCTTGACTATATGTCCTCACGCCGAAAGTTTTGGACCTCCCCAGGATTATCTATCGTAACTGCACACAAAAATAGCCAATTTCAAAAAACCTTACCGAATCCTGTCAAACTTTATATTAAACATCTTATTCTTATTCCAGTTTCAACGCTGTGGTCCACAAGACCCCTGGCCACCACCCCGCCCCCGTAGTCCACGCTGCCCCCCTGGTACACGCCGCCCCCGTCGTTCACGCCGCCCCCCTGGCGCATTACGCCGTCGCTCCCCTCGCCCATGGGCATCATGGCCTCCATTACTGAACAACTACTCTAGCTTACTCGTGTGATATGATGAAGGATGACTGAATGTGATATTTATGTGTAAATATGATGATATGAATTTATACGCAAATGTAAATAAAATACTCAGCTGCTGAATTTTACTTTTTTGTTTCACTGTGAAAGATCCTTTCGTTGTCAATTCATTGATGCTTAAAAAACTATAAGCTTGACCAACGGCGTCGAAAAGGCTCCATTCAGTAAAATTTTTACTTCTAAACACCTCTAAACCTATAAATAACTACACTAGTAAAACAAAGCTTCACTTCGAACATTTGCTATGAAAAAAAGGCTCATTAAAGACGTTTCGAAACAGAAAATCAATTGACTCTTAAATAACGAACGCAATAAAGCACTTAAACATGCTCAAGTTTAGTTCCTCCTATGGATTGCGACGCAACTGCCTTAAGGTAACAAACGAATGCATTGAGCACAATTAATTTCGATTATATGCCCTTGATGAATAGTAAGACATTGGCTGGAAATAATTACTGTTGTTATTTATGTGGACACGCGCAGTTGGTTGCGTGCTGACGGACGAAGGTGCACATTCCTCGCCAGTGATTCGGTGCGATAATTACAGAACATTGTATGGAGAGTTGCGCAAAATTCTTCACCGCCCAGCCACTGCGCGACGACCTAGAAAAACGTACCTTTTAGTTATTGCATCTTTTCGTAAAGTAATTTGGACTAACAGGCCTGTTGTTAACACGTACCTACACTTTTTTATTGAGGTGGGTAATCATAAAATATCTCCTTTCGATGGGTGCGAGCGAGAGGGAATGTCAAACTTTATTAACCAAAGCCTGTTTTCCTTCTGTTGCCCTTTGCGTTCTAGTGACATGGTAACTGTTTCGAACAATCCAGTAGCCTACATACCTACGCTAATTCACGGTTTTCGCAATTTTATAGTGACAGATACACTTCTGTTTATTTGTATCCTCACTTCCCTTCATAAGGGTAATATCTGCAATAAATGACGTCAATTTAAATGCAATCACTATAACGACTACCAATTTGTGAGCCAAACAAAATCCCATTACGTGTAAATCATAATGATATAAATTGCTACAATTGTCTACGAAAATGTACACATGTGTGTTCAATAAAGGTTGAGTTTCGACACCGGGCTTCTGGTCATCAATCACCTGCATAATGTGTAGCTATCATGGGCATTTGAGTTGCAAACAATAGTAAATATCTATAGTAATATCAATGGTATGTATTTGCATGAATGATACATGTTGCAGGCCGGTCCTACTTAGAAAAAAGAAACCACAATAGCAGTACAACGACGCCTTGAACTCGGTCCGGACAGTTACCAGACGGTCGGACAGCGAGCTACCCATTGCTCGCCGTCCGCAAGCCCGCGCCTGCGGTGGCCGGAAATCGGCATCGGAATCCTGGCTGGTGGCGGCTGGGGCGCTGTGAGCGCCGTTGCCTGAAGCAAAACAGTTATGCTAGCAAAGGAGGAGGCCGACTTCCTCCTTTCCTAGCATAACTGTTTTGCAGAAAGAGGCGACCACCTGCCACTCCTCCTCGCTCCGGACCATGACCAAGGCCCGGTGCGAGAGATCGCCACCGCCGATCGCCCCCATGAGGGCACGGCGATACTCTGCCCAAGCGGAGCACACCTCCACTGTGTGCTCCACCGTTTCCTCCGGGCGTTTCGCACAGTGGCGACACCCGGGCGTCACTTTCACACGAATCCGGTACAGGAACCTCCCGAACTTACCTCGTCCGGTGAGAATCTGCGTCATGCGGAAGTTGAGGACGCCGTGAGGTCTTTCCAGCCGCGCCTCAAAGAGGGGACTTACTGCCATAATTGTGGCGTGCCCAGCTCTGGGTTGTGATAGTCGCTGACGCCATTTCACCATGTGATCCCGCCGGAGCTCTGTCTGCCATGGCGTAACCTCTCGCAGCAGCGGACTTTCGCCCCGGCGTTGCACCTCGTGCATGTGTGCAAGGACTTTTGCCTCCAGATCCCATTATGGCAGGCCAGCAAGGAGGCTCGCCGCTTCGCGGGAAACCGGCTGCAAATGGGTCTGAAGATTAACTAAAGCAAGACAAAGGTGATGTGGTGGACCGAAACAGAAAGCTACAACTCACGGGGACTCTTGGACTTGAAATGGTTGATGACTTCATCTATCTCGGTGCGAACATCAACAACACAGGTTCTAGATATAAGGAAATCCGAAGGCGCATACGCATAAAGTTGAGTCCTGCACCACCGCCTCTCTCGCGATACGACGCCTTCCAGCTCTGTGTTGGCGGCTTGGGAGTTTTTCTTAACGCTGCAGTGTATCACCGATTTGTTGAGGTCCGTCCACTATGTTGGAGAGCGTCCACGTGACCTTTTACCCTCAAAGCATCGAGTCCTCGTTACGGATGATATGCCCGAAGAACTTTAGGATTCGAATTGCACAGACGACGAAAATCTCTCTTTGATATTGAGTTCTTTCAGAATCAAAATATTAGTTTGGTGCGCGGTTCATGGGATTCTGAGCATGTACCTCTAGCAGATGCCGTTCCGGTCCATTTCTAGTGTGTCAATCATGCGACGGTCTCGTATCGTCATCTCCATATAAAAATATTAGAAAAACCAAGCACTTCATCAATCGAACCTTTGTGTTTCTGGTTATTCTGCGGTCTTTCCAAATTTTTCCACTGAGATCACGTCATCGAGGAGGCGGATACAATTCACTTTTTTCACCTGAAGATCAGTACTAAGCAAATGAGAGAGCCGAGACCTCTAGTTTTATTTACATTGTGTTTTATAATGAAAAAAAATTGTGAATTACTTTTTAATTAAAAATGTTATCGGGGTCGATTAAGATACAATTTAACGATACAATTTAAAAAAAAACTAGGCAAGTGCGAGTTGGACTCGCGCACTGAGAATTCCGTGCAAACTACAATATTCTCGAATGGAGTCTCGAAGATTTTTCCGAATTGCAATTTTTTTTTTTTTGTGTCGTATGTAACAACAAATTTACTGTTTTCAGTTTTTTTCCTGTACCTGTGCTATAAGACCTTGCTTTGTGGCAAATTTCAGGATTCTGGGTCAACAGAAACTGCCCTATGAATTTCGATCTTTGAGAGTATCAAAATATACGTTGTTTGCGACATAAACAGACTTAGAAGTTTGATGTTTTCACAGCTTAAAGGGACCGTAGAGTGTATGGTTATAATTTCAACTCGATACCTCCACGCGTTCTCGAGATAAAGGGTCTTGACAGACAGACAGACAGACGGATAACAAAGTGATCCTATAAGGGTTCCGTTTTTTCCTTTTGAGGTACGGAACCCTAAAAACTAGTTATTAAATTAGAAAAACGCCTGCCTAAAACTCCCACCATTTAACCCAATATAGTCATGCAAGATATAGATCAGGAAGATACAAACCTAAAATTTAAGCTGACAAACTGCTCGGGGAGGCTGCTTTTCTGCTCAGCATACACAAGCATCCACCTTGCGTCACGAAACGGAAAGCAAAAGCTGCCTATGACCTTTGAGTGAGTGATAAATAAGCAGGTAGACTAAATTAAGGAAATTCTATAAAAACATTTGACACAAGATTACTCAAGTCGTATCTTCGCCGATAACAAGCGAAAAATGAATTCACTTAGAGGCATAGAATCTGAAAATGGTAACAAAAAATGCCTTGTTCTTTTCTTATCTTAACTAACCTATTGAATAATTATTGCGTATCGAATGTACAAAACACGTGTAAACTAATTAGGTTCAGCTCTGTTTCAAAGAACATAATTCCATTCCACAAAGTGTCGAATAGCAGGAATATAGTGACGTACTAATTTACACACTAGTTCATTTCCATGCGTATTCAAAGCTTTATGCCTCAAATTCGCAAAGCATTTAGTTATAATAGAAGACGTAAATGAAAACCATAATACATTGTTAAAATTTGCAATTTTACAGAGTTCTTTTTTTAGAATTGTGGAACAAAAAATGTTTCTTATATCCTTTACACAAATAACTTCCTGAACTTTTTTCTCTGAATTGAGGGAATGGGGTGAATCACGTTCTGGGTTGGTTGAACCTTTCGAGTGGCTACGACCTTGGTACCCAGAAGATAATGATCAGTGGCGGCGACGCTACGCGTGACATAGGCAGCGTTCATTCTGGGCCAAGATGTCGTAACTAAGAGATGAAATCTCCGCCAAAAGATACCGTAATTAGCCAAGGTCGTCAGTTATGTGTTATTTAATAAGATTATAAGTGTGGGAATGTTTATGATAGTGAGAATTTGCGAAACAGAGTGACAAGCCCCTTTTTAGTGAGACTAATTCGTGAGTTTGAAAAAAATCTATCTACAACATTAGTTTTAGTACGAGTATATGCGGAACCCGAAGCTCCTGTCTAGTATTTTTATTTAAAGAATCTATGTACAACGTTTCATAACTGCATCATGAAAAATCACAAAGTTACAAGCTTGTTATGCCAGCAAAAATAAATAGTTACCGGGCTATCCAGGCGACTGAGGAGTTGTTTTGTACTTGCACCAGCTGTTTGCTGGCGCCTAACGCCCTCTATAACCTGCCTGTGTGTGTGACATGTGTTGTACTTCGGTGGTGTCCAACTTGTGACCTTTTTAAATATTTTTGGGAAAAAATATAACATTGTATAAAAACCATTGGAATCCATTCAGTTACTGATTCTGAACAACTATATTCAGGTTTCGCATAAACTAAAAATAATGTTGTGTACTTATAATAAATCTGTAGAAATTTTTGGTTGTGTGCGCTTCACGTAAAATGTACGAAAACAATGTAGATAACTTTGATGCATTAAAATTATGTGTAACTTGATAATTCATGTTAGTTTCGTTTAATCACAATCGATTGACTATATCGAAAAATTTTTCAGTTCAAGAAGTAAAATACGATACCTTGACTGATAGGCGGTATGAAGCTCGCTAGGTCAGCTGTTCTGAAATACTCGTATAAATAGAGATTTGAACAAACTCGACAAAATGTCTTTCCATTAAAACAATACTACCTTCCCGTCTTTATAATATCCCAGAAGATTTCCTTCGGCGTGAAAGAAAACTAAATGCATCGCGATTAGATATACATTTTTTTCCGAATTTAGAGAATATTTTTCATATTGTGTAGTTTTTTCAAATCGTTATATATGTTGCTTTTCATATGTTGATATTTAATACCCGCCTCCTCAGAATTATGTTGGTAAGCCAATTGCGATATTTTTGAAAAATGCTCAATGATTTGGCAACCTAGGTCTTAAAATCATTTTAGCAGCTAAAAGGCGAATTAAGTCTTGGTAAAACATAAAACACTTTTCTCAGGTTAGCACTCAAAGTTCTTTTAATTTAATTGTCTGCAATGTGAACGTGACTTATTGTACAAACGTGAGTTCGCGTTGGTGTTGCATTGTTTCTTGTCGCGGGACTGTGGCCATTTCTGCTCATTCATGACAATTCCCAGCCGATACTTAACCAGAATGCCGGTGTTTTAGTGCTTTGAAAATGAATTATTAATTAAAATAATCAGTTTTATCTACACTAATATTATAAAGAGGTAAAGTTTGTTTTTTTTTTTGTTTGTATGAGGTAATCTCTGGAAATACTAATCCAATTGCAAATATTTTTTCATCGATAGAAAGTTTCTTTATTCCTGAGTAACATAGGCTATATTATATTTACGAGCACTTAGCCGCGGGCAAAAGCTAGTTATTAATATAGGAATAAAATAAAGCTGAACACTTTATTTGCTTCTTTAAATGCGCTAATCTCACGAACTGCCTGTGGGAATTGAAAAATTCTTTTAGTGTTGTATAACCTATTTTTTGAGGAATAGGTACTGTAGGCTATCACGAGATAAACTATGGGATACGATTAATTAAATACATAAGGCACAGGCTTTAAAAAAACTATCTCTACATTGATCTAAACGAAACTGCTTTTTCTTTAGGAGGGAAATCATCTAATAATTAGTCCCGCTCTACGGTGGTGCGTGAGGGTGTGTCAAACTTTTACTGACTATTACCTTCTTTTTAGGGTGGAGGAACAAAGTAGGTGCAGATTCAATCTCAGTAAGGACTAAATATTCGTTTAATTATAAGTAAGTTGAGATGAATCGATGATCAGTTTTTGTGCTTGCGGATTTGTCATACTGGACACATTCCTAGCCGCTGAAAACTTAACTTATCCAAAAAAACTATAATAAAACCCAGAATAGATAACAATAGGATTGTCAAATTGTATTAATGGACAAGAGCCGTCACAAAAGAATTCAAGTTAAATACTGAATAGCTCTCAACACCTTTTGTTATCAGATCCTGTGTCTAGGTTGTTCAGCAAAAACAAAGCTATTCATCTTTTTGTGTTTTATGAAATCCATGAAGGATGCTTTACAGATACAATAATGTTGTAGTAGTATAAAGAAATAATTAACGCATAAGGCAGTAGGCTGTCTTGGACTAAATGACACTGAAAATATCATAATTAATATTTTAAAAGCGAAAGTTTGTATGTAAGTATCATGCATAAATATGAGTGTGAGTATATGAGAGTATGACTCTTACTACTACACTTACTTTTATTCTGTCAGACTCAGGTCATCGGTCACTGCTCTTGTTTTATGTGAGTATAGACTAAATATTTGAAGCTGAAAAAGATAAGATACATAATCGACCATGCTCGCAGTCTTTAATTAGTACTTTTTCTTATCACCCTGACTCACAGGGGCATCATCGCAGACAATTCCGACTCACGTAGAACTATGTGGCTTTTGATTCTGACCCACTGTAACCAACCCACAAAACTACCAGCATTTCACTCTTCACAGGGTTATTAAAAAACACTAACAACCTTGCAGAACTGTATTAACTTCATAAATACCAACTTTAGTTCTGTGACTTTTTACAAAACATAATTCATTTACCAAAAACAAACCTTCAAGATTTCGTTATTTTACCTAACACATTACAATTCTGTATTTTGCTATAGGTAGGTAAACAGACGCAAGTGCATCAAGCACCCAGCCACCCCATCCCCGCTCCACTCCACTATTGTACTACTACTTCGCATAGGCTTCGTAATATTTAGAACGTTCAATTTAAATACCTATTTTTATTTTTGTATTAAAATCTAATGAACTAAAATATGATACATTTTTAAAAGTCATAGAACAAAAGTTTATGATGCTAGTAACATAGTCCTCAGAGGTTGCCGGTGTTTTACAAATAACCTTGTTACAAATTTAATTACCAACGATCACGTTTCCTGACCCTTTCAGATTTATTTGCGTACGCCACAATAACCCTTCGATGTTAAGCGTGCTACGTGACTTCTGTTGCTATGCTTATTAAAATAATGTAATCAATTAGTCTTAGTAATATTTAAAGGTAAATTGGGAGCCAACATATTTACCATGACCTATTTCTATTGGTCAGGTAAGTATATATAATTTACCCTACGATCCAGTGTCGCAAGTGCTGCAGATACGGACATGTGGCCAACCTGTGTAGGTCGAAACCACGCTGCAGTCATATATATATTTATTTATGTTAGTCTGAAGGTTTTTTAGTGGTTAGTTATTCGACGTCGTGGTCACAATTTGTTTCGGTAACACCTGATATCAATCACATCCGGTTCAGTCTTAAACTAAAGTCTACTGTTTAAATAATAGTTCGAAATAAGGAAAAACCTATGTAATATACCTACATTGGTTTTCCCGCACTGTTTGCCAAAACAAAACGCAAAATAGATCTCATTAGACAGATGTCTTCTCGATAATATACCTTAGCGATAAAACCTAAAACGTAGGAGGAAAAACGAACGAGGAAAGTCTAAAATATCCGAAGAAAATCCAAAATATTTGAGGTAGGTCTAAAATGGTTAAGGAAAGTAAAATATTTGAGATGGACTACGTAGCATTATTGTTAGCGCAATGTTAATCCTATTAAACTTTTTGATAATTGTTGCTGAGAGAACGTCACAGCGTCGTGAACAGTTGTTATTATTGAATAAGAATTAAAAGATTTATTTAACATAATGGATCTGAAAGAACCCTATGATGACCGAATACGATTCGAACAATAACATAACACTTTCTTTTTTTTTTTCGTTGGGAAAAATCATCCTATGACAACCCCCGCTCTTGGGCGGAGCGGGAGATAGTGTCAGACTCTCACTGACTAAAAAACCCATCCTGTTCCTTCAAGCCTTCATACCGGGGCTCGAGCGCCCTTTCGGATAACCCTGGCCCCAGTAGACTTCGACCCGGCTGGGCCCCTGCTGTTGCTGACAACTCCTTGAGTCGCGCGGAAACAGCGCGCGCCGTCAACGACTTGGGCTTGGTCCGGACAGTTACCGGACGGCCGGACAGCGAGCTACCCATTGCTCACTGTCCGCAAGCCCGCGCCTACGGTGGCTGGAAATCGGGATCGGAATCCCGGCGGCGGCGAGAGCGCCGTTGCCTGATGCGGTCGGCCTCCTCCTTAGCGAGCATTACTGCTTCGCAGAAGTCGGCGACCGCCTGCCACTCCTCCTCGCTCCGGACCATGGCCTCGACCAAGGCCCGGCGCGAGAGTTCTCCGCCGCCGATCACCCCCACGAGGGCACGGCGATGCTCCGCCCAAGCAGGGCACACCGCGATTGTGTGCTCCACCGTGTCCTCCGGGCGTTCCGCACAGTGGCGACACCCGGTCGTCAATTCCGCTTTAATTCGGAACAGTAACCTCCCGAACTTGCCATTTCCGGTGAGGACCTGTGTCATGCTGAAGGTAAGGACGCCGTGAGGTCTTTCCAGCCACGCCTCAAAGAGGGGACTTATCGCCATAATTGTGGCGTGCCCAGCACGGGGTTGCGATAGTCGCTGACGCCATTCCACCATGAGATCCCGCCGGAGCTCTGTCCGCCATGCCGTGACCTGTCGCGGCAGAGGACCTTCACCCCGGCGTTGCATCTTCACGCGCATGTCGTGCATGTGTGCAAAGACTGTTGCCTCCAGATCCCACGGTGGTAGGCCAGCCGGAAGGCTCGCCGCTTCGCGGGAAATCGTGCGGTATCCCCGCACCATCCGAATTGCCATGACCCTCTGGCAGGCGTTCAGAATGGCCGCCGGTCGCTTTTGCAGCGACGGTGCCCACACCGGCGCCCCGTAGAGGGCCATGGACCGAACGATCCCCGCGTAGAGCCTCCGGCAGGAGGCGTCTGGACCCCCAAGGTTGGGCAGGAGCCGCTTGAGAGCGGCCCCAGTCCAGTTGAGTTTGGGAGCCAGACGTCGGAAATGCTCCTCGAAATTCCATCGGCTGTCGAGGATGAGTCCTAGATACCTCATCGAGGACCCGACGCCGATGCGAACTCCTCCCACCGTTAGTTGGGAACCCGATGGTGGCGCGTTCCGACGGCCGCGACCGTGAAAACACTTGGCCTCGGATTTGCGCAGCACCACCTCGAGTCCCAACTCCTGGATCCTACCAACGACTATCGCAACCCCGCGTGTCGCTAAAGCGGCCGCCGCCCGGTATGACTCTCCCTGCGCTAGAACCAGCATGTCGTCTGCGTAGCAGACCACGCTGATCCCGTCAGGGAGGTCGCCTCGCAGCACGTAATCGTACCCGATGTTCCACAAGGGTGGCCCTAGTACCGAACCCTGTGGAACACCGCACGACATCTCCCGACGTTTCCAGTCTCCCTGGTGACCGGGGTAGACAATATATCTGTCCGACAGGTAGGCCTCGACTACTCGACGGAGGTATTCGGGCACCCGGTGGTATTCGGGCACCCGGTGGTAACATAACCCTGAGCTTCGGGTCCGATATCAAAGTTGCCGTCGGAACAGATGAATACCCTTGCAAGTTCTATCGAAGTCTACGTATTTATCTATCTACGGCTATGGGTGTTCGAAAGAGTTACCGTGGCCCTGAAACGTAAAGGATAACTGGAACATAGGTGGGCTTAGTTAGTAAAAGTATAGCACGTACACTCAGAAAAGTTATTTGATAAAAAAGTCTGTGTCATTGTGACTCAGATAATTTAGAGCGTTCAAAGAGCCTGCTTAACTCCAATAAAAGTACAGCACGTGAACCAAAGTTTTTACCATAACATAAAATCAATATATTATATTCGATAGTAAATAGTTGACTGAACTTGAAATATGTAAACCAAGTCAAACATTTTTCATTACAACACAAATATTGGCTCCAAATTTTCAAATGCCATATCAGAGCAATGCTATTCAAGATAAATCGAGGGCAATATTGTCCGCTATGTAGCTACTACATTTGCCGCATATATACAAATATTCCCACGCGGTGGTTGGTACTTGGACTAAGAAATTACCAACAATTATGATTTTACGCGTCGTGCATAGCGATAAAGCTGATTTAATTGCTTTGTTTCTTCACTGCTTGATAAATATGTGTACGCATGAGAAAATTGAATGTCGGGGATCACTGAGAAGTAATTTTTCTATTTTCCTGTCTGTTTTTTATTAAGATATGTAGAAATTAAGACTTTTGTTGTAAAAAGAAAACATCCGGGTCTTGGTAGAGGCCATGGTACGAAGCAAGGAGGAGTCGTAGGCGGTCGCCTCCTTCTGCGAAGAAGTGATGGTAGCAAAAGAGGATGCCGACCGCATGAGGCAACGGCGCTCACACCCCAGCCGCCGCCGGGATTCCAATCCCGATTTCCGCCCACCGTAGGCGCGGGCTTGCGGATGGCTAGCAATGGGTAACTCGCTGTCTGACCGTCCAGAAACCGTCCGGACTGAGCCCAAGTCGTTGACGGTGCGAACTGTTTCCGAGCTTCTCAAGGAGTTGTCAGCAACCGTGGGGGCCCAGCAGGGTCGAAGCCTACTAGGGCCAAGGGTCTATTTCTGAAAGGGAGGCTCGGCTCCGGTATGAAAGGCAACGAAGGAACGGGGTGGGTTTTTTAGTAAAAGTAAAAAAAAGGTGGGAAATCATCCAAAGACTTCTCACGCTCTAGGGTGGAGCGGGAGAGCGTGTTAGACTTTACAGACTAACACCACACCTGAGTTCCTTCTTTGCCTTGCGTTCCAAGACCTCGGATTTCCCTTTCGGAAGTCAACCCATGGCTACAGTTGACTTCGGCCCTACTGGGCCCCAACAATTTTGATGACTTGACTGGCCTGTTGGTCTAGTGGTTAGTGGCCCTAACTGTTATGCCGGAGGTCGTGAGTTCGATCCCCACCCAGAACAAATGTTTAGAGCGTGATCATTTGTTCTGTGTCTAGGTGTAATTTATTTATAATATGTATGTATTTAGAAATATATAGGAATGTATATCAGTTCAATATTTGTGAGATTGGCTGCTGTGCGCAGGTCGCGAGTTCGATTCCCGCACGGAACAAATATTTGTATGGCCTACAAATAGGTGTTCTGGGTCTGGATGTCTAGTATATGTGAATTTACAAGTTTGTAAGCTCACCCACGAAATAGGAGTAATTTCTGAAGTTCTTTTGTTTTTGTCTTAATAAAATACTTCAGACCTTCTATCGCAAATACTAATTAGTTTAATCACAGACTTAAAATTAAGTTGTTACGTTCTGATCTAAACTTTAGTGTCCCATAATAATATTGTAACTAAAACGCCAGTTATCATGTTTTGTAATTGATGCTCCCGCACTTATAGACCCCACAAAACACATAAACTCCATCTAATTGAATTTTTAATTGAATTTACAACCTTGTAAATTGTAACAGTAATTAAACTCGAAAATTACTCTGTCATATAAATTCTGAGAACCATTTACGGTACGAACTTATCACGTACATTAGTTGCTACCAAATACGTTTAGATACCAAAGATTCGACCCCGATACGAACTATCTCTCGCTCCGCCCAAGAGCGGGGGATGTCATTGGATGATTATCCCACCTAAAAAAAAATAGGTACAGAAATGAAATCGGAAAGTTAGCCGATAAATATATACTAGTACTAGCTTTTGCCCGCGCGGCTTCGCTCCCGCTCTTCCCTACTTCAGCCTACTATACCCTACTCTACCCTACTCTATCCTACTCTACCCTACCCTACCCTACACTACCCTACTCTACCCTACCCTACTCTACTCTACCCTACTCTACCCTCCTCTACCTTACTCTACCCTACTCTACCCTACTCTACCCTACTCTACCCTACACTACCCTACTCTACCCTACCCTACTCTACTCTACCCTACTCTACCCTCCTCTACCTTACTCTACCCTACACTACCCTACACTACCCTACTCTACCCTACACTACCCTAATTTTCATTTTTTTTTCCTATGAACCTTCTCATAATAACGAACACAACAAAAAAGAAATTAGCGAAATCGGTCCAGGCGTCGTTGAGTTATGCGCTTACCAACACATTTTGCGATTCATTTTTATATTATAGATTAGTCTCAGAAGATTGTAATCATAGGACCCCTGCTTTTATCGGTGGGAAATCCTACTGTTGGCATTAATAGATTATAATCAAAGTATCCCTTATTTCCTTGAGTGGAGTGGGAAGAAGTGAGAGACTTTTTGTAATAATAAATAAATAATAATATTCCACAACACAACTATACCACAACGCCATCTAGTCTCAAACTAAGCAGAGCTTGTATTATGAGTACTAGACAACTGACAAATATTCCTAAATACATGCATATTATAGATAAATTACACCCAGACACAGAACAAAAAATGATCGTGCACTCACACAAACATTTGTCCTGCGTAAGAATCGAACCCACGATCTCTGGCATAGCAGTCAGGGCCACTAACCACTAGACCAACAGGCCAGTCTTTTTTACTTTTGCTGGCTTAGTTTTTTTTTTAATTTTGCTTAACAAAACTTGCCAACCGCGTTCCTGTAGTTAACCTTTGCGTTCCAGGATCTATTGAACAATCCCGCAGCAATCGTGGGATCCTAAGGTCAAGCACTTAAGTATCACTAGAATATTCGATTCTAATGTCACCTTACCGACTTATTCTTTACTACAATACGCAATCTTTTAAGAAGGCACGCAATGACACTTCAAATTTTTAAGTAGCTTTTGACACAGAAAACAGCTGACAATCGTAGAGTGGATTAGAATCGGGGAAAGTTAGGCCACGAGCACGTGCAATACTGACTCAAAATAGATTTTTAATAAAGATAGCGATATTCAGTTGTTATGTGTGGTAAGCGGCCGGTGGCGTCGACGGACCGTCCACTACCTCCTTGGATAGACATTGACCTGAAAACAATTTAAGTGTAACACTGTTATAAGTACTAGTGTGGCTTTGTTCGAATTGTGTAACGAGGCACACGGCTCGTTTGCACACAGTAATAACAGTCCTCGACAAAACAAAACCACTAAACATGAACACCCATTTCACATCTGCACTAAGCATATTATTATCAACATTATACAGTAATTTAATACGGTATCACAGTAAGAAAATTAAATTAAGGACAAGGTGGACTTGTCTCGTGTGTTTTATGTGTTACGAAAAAATAGGTTGCGAATACATGACAGTAGTTAAAACATAGACTTATTAGTCTTTGTTAGAGTTTTTGTTCGGATTTTGTCGAATAAATTCAGCGGCATTTTTAAACATTCGCCAATTGATTTTCTGGTGGATACTGCGATATACCCCCGATATGGCCCCGACTTACGAGTTGTAGGTCGCGGGTTCGAACCCAACCAGGCGCATCAATTTGTATAATTTATTTCATCATCACTGCTCTCAAAACAGTGAAGGAAAACATCGTGAGGAAACCGGCATGTCCTAGAACCAAAAATTCGAAGTCATGTGACATTCACTAACCCGCACTGGGCCCGCGTGGTGGATTGCGGCCCATTCCCTCACCTAGAGAGGAGGCTTGAGTCCCAATAGTGGGAACATCAAAAAGGCTGATGATGATGATGACTGTGATATAAAATTAGTGTAGATTTGTATCTCTATTGTCCACACAGCTGGACAATAAATGGAATCATTGATAGAAAATGGAGCTGAAGTACTCCAAAACATTAGAATGATTCTAATGGAAAACCAGCGCCTCAAGGAGTTGTCAGCAACCCAAGAGGCTCAGCAAGGTCGAAACCTGAAGCCTACTGGGGCCAAAGGTCAGCTTCTGAAAGGCAACGAAGGAACAGGGTGGGTTTTTTAGTCAGTAAATCTACTACTATCACCCGCTCTGCCCAAGGGCGGGAGGTGTCATTTGAATTATAAAAAAAAGTACTCTGAATTATTAGAATAATTCTAACGGCTGTATCAAATCCAAGTGACTGTATCAAAAATGAAATACTTTTAAAACTTGACACTAGGTAAATGCAGAAACTTCGAAAAAAAAAACCGGCCAAGAGCGTGTCGGGCCACGCTCAGTGGGTTCCGTAGTTTCCCGTCCGTCACAATAAGTGTACCCACTTATGGGTTTAAATAAATGCTTGCATATACGATTATACTACAAACTTAGTCCAGAAATTATTTTGTAGAACCTTTTTGTCTTTTTGTACAAAAACTGTTCTTTCCATCAAGTTCAAAATGATTTTCCTAGAAAGTCCTTATAATTTTTTTCATATTTTCTAAACTTATGGTTCAAAAGTTAGAGGGGGGGCACATTGTTTTTTACTTTTGGAGCGATTATTTCCGAAATTATTGACATTATCAAAAAATGATTTTAGTAAACCCCTATTCATTTTTAAATACCTATTCAACGATATATCACACGTTAGGGTTGAAATTTAAAAAAAATCACTTCCAACTTTACATATAAGGGGGCTACCCTAATAAAACATTTTTTTCCAATTTTTATTTTACCACTTTGTCGGCGTGATTGATATACATATTGGTACCAAATTTCAGCTTTCTAGTGCTAACGGTCACAGAAATTAAGCGAGGACGGACATACGGACAGACAGACAAACAGACAGACAGACGGACAAACAGACATGGCGAAACTATAAGAATAAGGTTCCTAGTTGACTACGGAACCCTAAAAACGAATCTAATACCTGCATTGATGATTAATAGGTAATGCTGTAAGAGAGCAAATCTTTTTAAACATTATAACATGAGCTCTTGAATAAAATTACACTTAATTGATTTTTTATTGGCTCTTAAGCCGTAATAAGCACCTAATTAATTAGTCTGTCAGACTTTATAAAGACATTATCGTATAATTTAACCGTTAACTCATTCTGACCACACTTAAATAACAATCAACCATTTTTGCTTCTAAGTAGGTACATCTTATTATTATTGGGCATTTAAGGGGAACACACACTTACCGAGCCGAACGCGTTGAACCAATGGAAAGAAAAGAATTTTAGATTTTTTTATAAAATATTCTATGAAACCCCGCACACTTGACCGCGTCTAATGCCAAGTTACAACCGTCTCGCTTGCGTCGAACGCCTCGTGTTGGCCACGCCTCCGATTCTTTTGTTCTGACTACGTGACTAAGCGTTGAGATGACGTCATTCCCGTACATTTGTAGTTTTCTACTAGGGTTAAAGATTGCAGATTATCAACTTGGCTAGGCCTAGCCACGTTACGACTGTTTCGTTTCGATTCTCTTGCGTCGAACGCCTCAAGTCGGTCACATTTCCGATTCCTTTGTTCTGACGCCATCACAACGCTCAGTCACGTGGTCAGCAGAAGCGTGGCCAACTCGAAGCGTTCGACGCTAGAGAATCGAAACGAAACAGTCGTAACTTGGCTAGGTTAAGTTAGGAGCAGAATAAAAAATTCTAAAATTCTTTTCTTTCAATTCGTTCGACCTTTAACTACACTGTAAATATCAATTATGTCGTTATTCCACTATTGATTCAAATCGAAGTATTTTTTGCCTAAGGAAAATGGTTAATGTCCAAAAAATCGTGCACCCAGTCATTATTGAATATAAAGCGACCTGCGTTTACACGTAATTGCAACTATAAAACGATTGAATGTCACCGTGACAATAATTAAATTAGTATTAAGCGGATAAATAAATCAGTTCACTATTGTAAATAATAATAATAATAATTTATTTCAGTACTTGTACAAAGAAAATACATAAAATTAACTTAAGAATACTTAGTAGTACTATATAAGTTCTAAGAAGATTGGCTTAGTTACCTAATTATAGAAAACTAGTTTAATTCACTCATGTTAATAATGACCTATTGTTATAGTATGTTAGTACTGTCATTAAAGCTTGTAGCGACTTGCCTGAACTAGGTTAGTAAAAACCTGTGTTTCAGGCCATCACCAGACTAAGCGATCAGTATTTTATGGTTCACATTTACTTAATACTAATGAATATCATGATAATTAAAAAAAAAAAAAAAAAAAACTTTTTACAAAAAAAATAAAACCGACTTACTAAAAAAAACACTAAAACTATCAAAATAACTTTAATTTCGGAAGTCGGTGTTTCTGTAATAGTTTTGCCTCTTCGTTATTTAACACCGACTTCCGAAATTAAAGTTATTTTGATAGTTTTAGTGTTTTTTTTAGTAAGTCGGTTTTATTTTTTTTGTAAAAAGTTTTTTATTTCACACTTTTTAGTTGCAGCCAGAGTACCTTTTTCTCATGACAATTCCAATTAACTCAAACCCTGCTAGGATACATTGTTTTATTATGAAGTTCCCGTGTCTACTTTCCGGCTCCATCATCATCATCAGATCAATTCGATAGTACCTTATGGCCAAAATGCATCTCATGACAATTCTAATAAGCCCAAACATGGCTAGGATACATTGATTAATTACGGAGTTCCGGTGCCTATCTTCCGGCTCCATCATCATCATCAGATCAGTTCGATAGTACCTTATAGCCAAAGTGCATCTCATGACAATTGTAATAAGCCCAAACACGGCTGGGATACATTGATTAATTTCGGAGTTCCGGTACCTATCTTCCAGCTCCGTCATCATCATGAGGTCACATCGATGATAACATTTTCAACATACCTATTCAGAACTATTCATTTATTTGTAACTATGTTCATTGAGAGATCTGTGTGAGTATGAACTTCCGTTGGCCATTTCTAGTCTTCTTCACCAGTTCCAATTCATCAAATGTCATGTTTTGACTATAAATGCTTAAGTTTTTGACGAAACTACCAAAAGAACTATATATTTGCCTATAACATTTGAGGAGTTCCCTCGGTTTCGCCAAGATTCCATCATCAGATCCCGACTTGGTGACTATGGGACCATTTGGGAAGTACACCCTTTCTAACAAAAAAAGAATTTTTCAAATCGGTTGGCAAGTGACGAAGTTATGCGCGAAAATACATAAAAAAAAAAAAAAAAATACAAACATCCGAATTGAGAACCTCCACCTTTTTTAGAAGTCGGTTAAAAAGTACAGTTTTTTAAAAAACAATAGTTACCAATTAAATATCTATAAAATTATTGAATTAATTCAAGAAGTTTTTCTGTGTCTGTGTAGTCAAGTTTTCCCAAATATTCGCATATCTTATGACTACAATGTTTATAACTAACACTATAAATATCAAGTATCCTATTGAGCTTATTATATAAGACAGGTCCTAAATAGACATAGAAACGGCTTACAAAAGCATGTCTAGTACGAGGTTTTATGAAAACCAAATCTTTCCTTCTCTTGTCCGAGGGTATTGGCTTGTAAGCGACTTCAACATGCTGATGTAATATGATGTGCAGTATAAATAACTGGCGCACTGTTAGTACCTCACACGCAATATAAAGCTGATGTGTAGGAAATCTAAATGGTCTAAAAGTGGCTACCTTTAGAATTGCTCTTTGAGCGCGTTCTAAAGGAAGCAGAATTGTTTTTGCAGCACCACCCCATGCAGTTATGCAGTAGGTAAGAACAGACTGGCACAAAGCTAAATATACCTGTTTAATTAATTTAAAGTCTGCAATGTAGCGTAAATTCTTAAAGATATATATTAATTTACGTACTCGTGTGCATAGCAAATCAATATGTTTACGGAAATTCAGATTTGTGTCAATCGTGATTCCTAAATACTTCATATGATCGGTTTTAGCTAAAGTAGGACACGAACATGCAGCGTTAGCGTCTGTCGTGCAGTTATGAGCGAAATAGTTAATAATGTTTTTTGTTGCATGTGTATGTTTCTAACTTCTAACTCTCAAACGGCTGAACGGATTTGGATGGTATTTGGGACGCAAATAATTCATTCTAATTTTCTTCTTTCGCGCTGGTAAAGTCGCTCACAGAACCTACCTAATTAAAAATATTAGTTTGGTGAATACCTAGCCTTTCGAATTCCGTAATAAGAGACACAACAGAAAGACAATGAGAGAGCAAACGCCGGTGTTCGCTTGGGGTTTAATGAATTATACTATATTCCAGATAAACGTACAATAACGGTCATTGAACCTCCTAAATTTGTTGAAATTCTTAATTTCAAAAACGGAAATAAAGACATAAAGCTGTCTTGAATCGACATGTATCGTGATCCTTTGCATGACATAGTAATGAAAAGCAGTACATTGTTTGTTTTTCGTGTACCTACGCAGAGATATTAGGAAAAGGTCAATGTACTTTATTGCACGGTTATCTGGGGCCTACTATAGCAACATTTTGGTAACACATGGTTTTGTAATAGGTATGTAAGAAAAGAACCTTTTCACTTTATATCCTTGATTGTGTATTAACTTTAATCCTGTACTTTACACTTTAAAGATTTTTTTTTTTTTTTTTTTAATTGAGATAAACAAGTGCTTGACTGCGATCCCACCTGATGGTAAGTAGCGATACAATCTTTGATAGTGAGGCGCACTAGTTTATTAAGAGCCTATTCACTCTAGCCTTGAAGACACCCAAATTATAATCGGACGGGAAGACCGCAGCAGGCAGACTGTTCCAGTCCTTCGACGTACGTGGTATAAACGACGAGGCGAAACGCTTAGTCCGGACCGTAGAGGTTTCAACAACGTAAGGGTGAATATTCGCCGTACGCCGGGTTGTCCGAGGGTAGAATTGCGATGGCGGAATCAAGTCATGCAATTCCTGCGCACACTCTCCAAAATGCATCCTGTAAAACACCGAAAGACTGGCTACCCTACGCCTATGCTCAAGGCTTTGAAGGTTGGACTTATATTGGATAATGGAGCTATTATGCGATTTCGATTCGATTAGTACCTAAATAAATCCATGTTTTCTCTAACAGATAACCTTCATAATAATGGTATCTATTACAATATTATGTTACAGTCTATAAACGCGTTTTTCGTTTTCATATGATAAATGTTTTGTATAATTTATTTAAAAAAATAAGAGTTTTTTTAGTTATCAATGATCATCACCAGCCTTTTTTCAATGTTCCCACTGCTGGGACTCGGGCCTCCTCTCTAGGAGAGGGAATGGGCCGTAATCCACCACGCGGGCCCAGTGCGGGTTGGTGAATGTCACATGTCTTCGAATTTTTGGTTATCAATGATAAATGATATTTATTTTGCAAATATGTTTTAAAAACACATTTGTATGTCAATTTTTTTTCGTCTGTTGATGAAGCCAGTGTTTCCTAGCTGATTACCCTGAGAAGAAACACTGAAACAAACTCAGGGGTCAACTTGACACTTGGTCGGTTTGACTATGACACGTACATTTTTGAGTAAAAATATTAATTTCAGACTAAAAATTATGTAATATTTCCAAACTAAGAGTAGAGCAACAATACATATGTTTAGCGTTTAAGTGTATTATTAACAAAAACAGTGTCAACGCTAAGCCAGTGCCAAGTGTTACTCAAGACGATTTGTCGCATGTTGCGTTCACGTGAGAATGTGAGAAAGAAACGCGACAATGAGACATATTCGAGAATTAAGTACCTACATGTTAAGTTTCATACCGTATGGTGAAATAGGTAGAAATAACTGTAAAAGAATGAATGCTTCTAAAATACCTGTAATAATATTTCGAATTTCGATCATGATGTCCAAATCTTGGTGTAGATTAGAGATGTGCCATTGCCCGCAATATTGCTCAAAGTTCATACTTCGGGCAATATTGCCACCAATATTCATACTTCGGGCAATATTGCCACCAATATTCATACTTCGGGCAATATTGCCACCAATATTCCCACTTCACGACAATATTGCTGGCAAAGGCACATCTCTAGGCTAGATTAACTGTGTACGCAGGAGAAATCAAAGTGCTCAAGCGTGTACGCAACACCGGTGTATTCCATGTTCCTTTACTTTCATAGTTTATTTTTCCACTTTTTGTTTTATCAATGTTTGTATTTATTATTTTGTTTCGATACCTTTAGATATAGTTTAAATATTTAACTTGCGTGAGTGTGACCGTGGCATCACCGCAGCCCTAACATAATACCAGCGCCGCATTATTTATCGTTTTAAATGTAATGATGAGTTAGGCGCTTTTTTGGTCTTACACAGATTTTAAAGTTTTTTTTCATGCTTAATTCTACAGCATTTTATTTCTAATGAATCCTTTTTCTACTGTTTTTTAATTTTACTGTATGGTGAGGTACGAATAAACCGTTTTTCTTTCATAATTCGATGGAACGCCAAACCAATAAAACCGAAGGTATCAGGTACAGGACCCACGGTTTTACTAACTATCCGTGGTATAGGGTGATCACGCCACCAACTTCTAAACTCCGGCTATCTACAGAGTAATTCTGGACTTATAATGGCTCTAGCTTCAGAACAGCAATGGAAAAACCCGATAACACTTTTTGCCCGACCGGACCATCTAACCCAGGATTTCACGCTCAGCAGTTGTGACCACGAAATCCATGAGACAGTACCTATCTATATTTTTATCTCCTTGTATACAAATCTGATGTCCAAAAATCATGTTGGATTATGGATTAAATTAGCGACCAGGGATAATATTTATTCACGCCATATCAACACTGCCGTTATTCAAAAGCGCCACTATAGGGATAGGGTTCCAACAGAGATTCCAGTCTTCTCCGTTGTGTAGACATCCCACCCATACGCACAAAACGTTTTGCCAACACATTTATTGTGCGTACAGCCAAGGAGTGGAATTCCCTGCCGGAATCTGTGTTTCCTGATGATAGCTACAACTTAGGAGTCTTTAAATCGAGAGTGAATAGGTTTCTTCTAGGCAAGCGTGCTTCATCGTCGATCACATCATCGCTTACCATCAGGTGAGATAGTGGTCAAACGCAAGCCTATCATTAATAATAAAAAATATATATATATGTACTAACTAGCTGCTGCCAAGTGCTTCGCCTGCGCGATAGTAATAAATTATCCTAAGGGATCAGAAGTATCCTATGTGGTAATTCTGGACATGGTCTACTCGTGCATCTCATTAAAATAGCTGTTCGAACATGAAGAAGTAACAGACATACAAACCTTCGGCTTTATTATATTAATGTGAAGACATGTAATGTTATTAATACTTACGTTTACTTTACATCACAATAATCACATCTCTTTATAATATTTCTTATATATTTAGTTTGTTTATTTTCTTTGATCACTGTCATCTGTCATGTCACTACTATTTTCTTCTATGGTTTTGATTAGGTATCAACAAAGAGTATTTTTATAGTCTTAGGTTTTATTCTTTTACTCATAATATTATTTATTTTGTAAACATATAATTTGCTATCAAATTATATGTTCTCTTATCTGCGAATCATTCTTTAAAATTAAATTGTAATTTATATTCTTTTCTTGTGAAACAGCAATGCTGGCTGAAACTTGTTTTTGAAATTTTAAATTGTGAATTGACAGCCAGCATAGCCGTCAAAAATTAGTATAAAAACCCTTGTTAGACAGTATCTTGTGTCAGTTTTTCTGGGACAGTTTCGTTCAGCTCCTGGTGTCAGCTCCTTGTGGACAGTTTCTTAGTGCAGTTACATGTGTCAGATCCTTGGTGACAGTTTCTTGGCTCAGCTCCTTGGCTCAGCTCCCTGGTGTGAGATTCTTGGTTGAGCTCCTTGAACCATGAAGACCTCCTCTCTGCCTCTGCCGGCCCTGACGGCAGAGGGCTGTACTACAATTGGACCTGGCCTCTGAGGGCCTCCTCTCTACCACTGCCGGGCCCTTGCTCTGGAGGGCTGTGTCGCCTACCACTATCTGCTGCTGCCTGCGGCTGCGCAGCCTTCGCCGTCCCACGTACGGCTGAGGGCTGCGCCTACACCAGCTGCTGCGCTCTGCCGTGACTCCGTTTGAGCTGAATATTTATAACTTTATATCTTTTTATATTTCTATTGTTTTTATATCCCTTTATTTGTAATATAACCTCACAAGGATTCATATCTATATATATTATTTCTCCCTCCATACCTTCCTCCCACACTCCTCACTCCTACACTCAGCCTCTCACTTACTCACCACTACTCCCTGGAGGCTCTTACTCACTACACTCTTTCATGCACTCGCTTAGCACTCTTCCTCTCCTCTTACTATACACTTACACTTCTCACTCTCACTCTTCCTCTTTACTCCTCCTCCTTACCTCCTCCTCATGTAACACTCACTCCTTAGTGTAACTCCCTTACGTTACATTACGTTACATTGGCGCCCACTTTGGAAGATCCTCACCCTCTCCTCTCATGTTCCTCTCATATTATTTCTCAAAATTCTAAATTACACTTACACAAGCGTTATACTATTTGGCTCTCTTTCAGGTATTCGGCTGTTTCCTTGTGAGGTACCTTAGTAAAACCATAGCTTAGTATATTTATTTATTTTATATTATTACTTAAAACATCATTATCATTTCACTTCTACACTTTCTCAAGCTTCGACTCTTTAGGCCCCATTTTATGTTCGAAGTTTGTTTTTGCTAATATTGTTTTCTCTTTCGGTTTTTAGTTTCACTTCAGTTCTTTCTGAAAAAATAAATTTATTTTATTTAACTTACCCATTATATGGTCTGATACCATTGGGTCTTATCTTTTACTTTTCTTGGAGACTTGGCATCTCCCTAAAAATGCCTACGGTGCGGGTGATGACACCTTTATAAATAAGCCCTTATCATCACTCTTTGCCTCTTTGGGCTAACCTTGGGATCTTAAACCAATGGTTAGGCCTCTCTCTTTCTCTCTCTTAGGTGCGGGTGATGACACCTTTATAAATAAGCCCTTATCATCACTCTTAGCCTCTTTGGACTAACCTTGGGAACTAAAACCAATGGTTAGGCCTCTCTCTCTCTTCTCTCTCTCTCTTATCAGGTGCGGTTGATGACACCTTGTAAATAAATAAGCCTGAATCACTCCTTCTGAGCATCCTAGCTCAAGCTCTTTTCTAATGGGTCTTATACGTGAGCGGATTTACGTCAACTCCTAAAATAAGCCTAAAGACGTATGCAATTAGTATTGCCTTGGAGTAGTGCGTCATTGAATGTGAACCACTAAAACCCCTAACTCTGTTTGTGTGAAGTATGGCTGAGAGGTATGGCAGAGATTTATGTTTGGGAGGTAATTACTAAAAAACCTCAAAAATTTTTTGTAGCAGCCAAAAAATTTTTTCTGGGGAAGGGGGATAATGTAATGTTATTAATACTTACGTTTACTTTACATCACAATAATCACATCTCTTTATAATATTTCTTATATATTTAGTTTGTTTATTTTCTTTGATCACTGTCATCTGTCATGTCACTACTATTTTCTTCTATGGTTTTGATTAGGTATCAACAAAGAGTATTTTTATAGTCTTAGGTTTTATTCTTTTACTCATAATATTATTTATTTTGTAAACATATAATTTGCTATCAAATTATATGTTCTCTTATCTGCGAATCATTCTTTAAAATTAAATTGTAATTTATATTCTTTTCTTGTGAAACAGCAATGCTGGCTGAAACTTGTTTTTGAAATTTTAAATTGTGAATTGACAGCCAGCATAGCCGTCAAAAATTAGTATAAAAACCCTTGTTAGACAGTATCTTGTGTCAGTTTTTCTGGGACAGTTTCGTTCAGCTCCTGGTGTCAGCTCCTTGTGGACAGTTTCTTAGTGCAGTTACATGTGTCAGATCCTTGGTGACAGTTTCTTGGCTCAGCTCCTTGGCTCAGCTCCCTGGTGTGAGATTCTTGGTTGAGCTCCTTGAACCATGAAGACCTCCTCTCTGCCTCTGCCGGCCCTGACGGCAGAGGGCTGTACTACAATTGGACCTGGCCTCTGAGGGCCTCCTCTCTACCACTGCCGGGCCCTTGCTCTGGAGGGCTGTGTCGCCTACCACTATCTGCTGCTGCCTGCGGCTGCGCAGCCTTCGCCGTCCCACGTACGGCTGAGGGCTGCGCCTACACCAGCTGCTGCGCTCTGCCGTGACTCCGTTTGAGCTGAATATTTATAACTTTATATCTTTTTATATTTCTATTGTTTTTATATCCCTTTATTTGTAATATAACCTCACAAGGATTCATATCTATATATATTATTTCTCCCTCCATACCTTCCTCCCACACTCCTCACTCCTACACTCAGCCTCTCACTTACTCACCACTACTCCCTGGAGGCTCTTACTCACTACACTCTTTCATGCACTCGCTTAGCACTCTTCCTCTCCTCTTACTATACACTTACACTTCTCACTCTCACTCTTCCTCTTTACTCCTCCTCCTTACCTCCTCCTCATGTAACACTCACTCCTTAGTGTAACTCCCTTACGTTACATTACGTTACAGACATCGATATCTCATGGTGAAGACGATTCCAATTCGTGAATTCATTCACTTGAAAAAACAAAAAGAAGTTTTATCCATACCACGCTAGACAAACAAACCTTCGATTCTTACATAGCCATAAACTTAAAACATCAATCAATCACATTAATTGTCCTTCCGAACAGGAAACACGCTATGCGGTCATTGGTTCTATTGAGTGCGATTAAATATCTTATCGAACCAAACACATAATAACACACTATTAATACCGAAACAAATGGTTCACAAATGCGGTAATTACAGCTCTAAAGTCGGGTACTCACCTACGAGCTGTAACTGTAACCGTTTCAGATACAGTACATGTACCATGAAACTTGAATTCCTTTCAATACCTCATTTCAATCATTCGAACGAAATTGAAAAAATTGGGACAAAAAAACTCAATGCTTGTCAAGTCATTTATAGACAAGAAAGTAATTTATAAATACTCAATGTAAAGACAGTGATATTTTTGTCGTTCTTAATTCGTCACGTCTGATTATCCTGTTGATTATTTCGTCTTTCCGTTATTAGAAAAACTACACTTGTCCTTTACATAAGCATTTGTGTTGTTGAATTAGGTTCGGTTTACGAATTGAGAATTTGGAGCTTAGAACGTTTGGTGTACGACTGCACGAGTACTAGAGTTCGACCTGTACCTTCATAGACGCGTATTCGTCATTACCTATACGTTTGAGGTACGCCTGCGTGAAGCTGGAGAGGCTAATTAGTGATCCAGATTTGGTTAAGTCCAACATTCAAAGCCTTGAGTACAGGCGTAGGGTAGCCAGCCTTTCGGTGTTTTACAGGATGCATTTTGGAGAGTGTGCGCAGGAATTACATGACTTGATTCCGCCATCGCAATTCTACCATCGGACAACCCGACGTACGGCGAATATTCACTCTCACGTTGTTGAAACCTCTACGGTCCGGAGTAAGCGTTTCGCCTCATCGTTTATAGCGCGTACGTCGAAGGACTGGAACAGTCTGCCTGCTGCGGTCTTCCCGTCCGATTATAATTTGGGTGTCTTCAAGGCTAAAGTGAATAGGCTCTTAATAAACTAGTGCGCCTCACCATTAAAGATTGCATCGCTACTTACCATCAGGTGGGATCGCAGTCAAGCACTAGTTTATCTAAATTTAAAAAAAAAATCTTACATGAAGGCATGTCAGACTTTTATAAACTAAAACCACACCTGTGACCTTCAGTTGCTTTTTGCATTTTAGGACCACGGGTTTCCTTTCAGAAATTCCCCATGGCCTATCGAGCATCAGCCCTGCTCGACCTCTTTTTTTTTGGGTGCTCGACCTCTACGGTTTTACTTACATCTCGTTAGGTTGCTCGTGAAACACTACGCGCCGTCGACTAACCGGGGTTGATCCTCAACAAACGTGCGGTCGTAGAGTTATCCACAGCTCGTCTTCCGCAAGCGTAATGTTGACACTGAACTGCACTGGGTCCAAAACACTCATTGTCCTATAATAAGCGCATAATGGTTTATTTAAACCGTACGCAAATCATAAAATAAATCATTAGAATGACTTATAGTCAATTTTGAAGCAGAAAGAATCCATCACAATTTTCCTGCAATAATTTTGGCTGTTCGTACTGGTTTTCAATTAAACCTCATATCCGTTGTATCGGACGACTTTGAACGATATATGTACTTAAGTGCATACTTCCACAGTTACGATAGGGCGGTTAGCAAACCCTGAGAAATTGATCAATGGATTTTTGCTCTAATAATTCCCACAATTAAAACCTCTATATAAACTAATGAAGCAAAGCTTGGGGCAGTATTGTCTTTACGTTTTCATATCGAGAGCATATACGGTTAATTAGTGTTGTTTGTTTGAAAATGATTTTCAAAGTAAGTTCTTAGCAAATACAATATTGAAGTGAACTTGAACGTTTCAAATTCAATTTTGAGTGATTAGTTGCTTTCATAGACTTTTAAAACTGTTGATTTAGTGATTAGATTTTTTCTTAAATTTCCTTTAAGAATGCTGTTTGAAATATTAAGGACCTAACATTCCCAATTTCGCGTGTTGATAATCCCAGCGTATTTTAATAGTGGCAGACCTATAGATTATTTTCTTTTTCGATTTACTTATTTCTGTTGTATTTATTTAGTACCTGTTGTTGACCCTCCCCTGAGGATATCTTATACCTATTAATATTGCAAAGTGGAAATATTTCAAAGCTCAGTACATATTTTAATTGCGAGATTTCTTCATTGAAAACGGTCAAATGAAACTATGCACTAGCTTCAGACATTTTATAAATGCCCATGTAGGCGTATGTGAAATAAAATATTTTGAATCTTGAAACTAATTATATTTTTTCATCAAAATATTTCTATATTAGTATAATGTTTTGTCACTGTTATTACCTACATAAAAAGAAACCACATAACAATTACATTAACCTTAATTTCTGAGTTATATAATAACACCATTATTTATAATTAGCCACCATAACGTTTTCATAAATATAATTGCGAGTATTATTTTAATGCCTATTGTTGTAATTGCCATTAACATAGTGCTCTAAATAATCAATTATACCTAGTTCACATGAACGAGTTGTGAAAAAGTTGAATAATTAATAATGCAAATAAATGAATATTACAGTTTTATTTGAAATACGAGCTGCTGCCAGTGACTTTGCCCGCGTGAAAATAGAAAATTATCCCAAGGGAAAAAATACTTCCAGTATCTGACTCAGGCCTGTACATGTACATGGCTGGCCTGTTGGTCTGATGGTTAGTAGCCCTGACTGCTATGTCAGAGGTCGTAGGTTCGATTCCCACCCAGGACATATGTTTGTGTAATGAGCACGACCATTTGTTTTGTATCATAGGTGTAATTTAACTATAATATTAATTAGGTAACAAATAAGTAGGTTTATCGGTTGTCTAGTACTCATTACACAAGCTCTGCTTAGCTTGAGACTAGACGGCGTTGTGTGATAGTTGTATATGCCCTTGCAGGCCATGGTGTATCGCTTACCAAGTTTCATCAAAATCAGTTGTTCGAAAATGAAGAAACATAGACACACACATACGCTCATAAACTTTGGACTTTATAATATTAGTATGACGGTCTTAGGGGTTACAAATAAGTGTCAAAAGATTAATTGTATTGCATTCATTTTATTTTATTTTATTTTATTCATAGGAACAGCAAACAACTACATTATGTGATATTAAAAAACATAATTACAAGAAAAAACTTAAATAATAATGTAGCCCACAGCGCTGTTCACAGATTAGCATTAATTAGTAATTTTAAAATTGCCAGATTACATGCATCCCAATGACATATCCAAGTTATAAATAACATTAAAAACAAACAGAAAAAGTACGAGTCATACAAATCATTAAAAAAAAGAAAAAAAGGTAAGAAAAGAGAACTCAATTATGAGACTAAGAGAAAAAAAAACTAATAATACTTATCAGAGCCCTCAAGTGTCTTATACAATAGGCTTCGAAACTTTGATGTGGTACATGTAAATATGTCGATATGCTCAAATTCATTGTTATACGTTGTTACCATTCGCCGAATCGGTGCACGCTTAATTACCTTTTAAGCGGCAACGTCGTATATGTCCGTGTTTATTCCGCCAGGGTCGCACATCCAAGATCAAATACTCCTCTCGTCAGCTCTTCTGTCACCTATGGGGATAACAGAGATGGAGGTACCACCTACCCAGTTGCAAACACATAACCTTGGCGGATAGGACGTGAAAACACTCGTCGGACCAATCTGAAGCAAGCTGGAAAGGGTTACCAGTTTATTGACATAACTTCAGTATTTAAGGTTCCGCACCTCAAAAGAAAAAACCGGAACTTGCACTTTGTTGTCCGTCTGTCTGTCTGTCAAGACCCTTTATCTCGGTAATGCGTGGAGGTATCGAGTTGAAATTATAACCATGTACTCGGATCTGCAGTCCTTTGAAGCTGTGAAAAACCAAACTACTGAACTAACGAAAAAAAATATACGGCCGTTTATGTCGCAAAAAAACTTCTAATTCAACACTCTCAAGGGAATCTAAATTCATAGGGAACTTCACGTTGAATTAGAACCCTGTTTGGCATGAAGCAAAGTCTCATGCACAAAGAATAGCCAAACTTAAGTGGCAATGGGCAGGGTACAATGCTCGCAGAACAGATGGCCGTTGGGGCCGAAAGGTTTTGGAGTGGCGACCGCGTACCGAAAGACGCAGTGTTGGAAGGCCTCCTACAAGGTGGACCGATGACCTGGTAAAGGTAGCAGGAAACCGATGGATGCGAGACGCACAGGAACGTTCGATGTGGCGACGTTTGGGGGAGGCCTATGTCCAACAGTCGACGTGTATCGGCTGAAATGATGATGATGATGATGAAGGTCTCATGGCGTAAGCAGAGAAAAAATCGAACTGTACATTTTTAGTTGTGTAACAAAAAAAAAACTTTTTTGTGCTTCGGGAAAATCTTCGTAACTCAATTCGGGAATTGAACTGTTTTCATAGGTTACTTTGTACGGAACCTTCAGTGCGTGAGTCCGACTCACACTTGCCCGGATTTTGATTAATTGCACCAATAGTATCTATCTACTTGTATTTAAATCATGTCTGGCCAATAGTCATAAAACTGCATTTGTAGCAATAAAACTGGACTGAATGAAAGGGTAATGATTTGCACTATTTCACTAAATAAACTAGATCAATTATTCAAGGTAAATTACATTTAATTGACCAATTAGTAGACCATTCAAGACTCAATCAAAATCTTAATTTTTGTGAAAAAATAAACTCTATGTCACTTACTACGAATACATAACTTTGTTATTACATGAATTTCAAAGTGGTTTAACGACACGTGTGGAGCAATAGTTGAGCAATTGGCTGCTGCGCTGCATGTTACGGGTTCGAATCCTGCACGGAACAAATATCTATATTTAAATAGAGCTGTTCCGAGTCCGAGTGTCTTGTTTATGTGACTTTATATATTTGTGAACGCACCCACAATGCAGACGTATAATTCCTGGTGTCGGACAATGCTTAAAAAAACAGTAACTTTTTAAATTCATATTTTCCTAGTCTTTTGAAATAAAAGTTTCCCTAAAAAAAAACAAATTCTAATACAAAATGCTATATAAGGCGCCAGATAAACGTGGAATATAGTACATTGACCTTTTCCTGATGTCTCTGCGCAGATACCCGAAAAACAAGCAATGAACTGTTTTTCATTATTAGAAAATGTAATAATCGCGTTCGATGTCGATTCAAGACAGCTTTATCTCTTTATTTCTATTTTTGAAATTAAAAAAGTCAACAAATTTAGGAGGGTCAATGACCTAATTCCAAGTTTATCTGGTGCCTACGTTAGTTTGTGACGATGGAGTAAAATTATCTCGCATAATCGCTTCAAGTATGTCTGTTCTTCTAGGTGTTAACTTTGTTCGCGGTGGTGTCTGTCTGTCAGGCGATCTTCCCGTTCCACCACCACCACCACCACCCCGCGGTCTCCCACCAGGAGCTACAGAAACACGACGGGCCGCACCACCCCATCGCGATCCATCACCAGCCCATCCACCATCACCAGCCGATCCTCCCGATCCCCATCCACCATCACGTGCCGCTGCTTCACCACCATGTACCTGAGCCCATTATTCACCACATTCCGCACCATGACCATTATGTGAGTATTACATGATTTTATTTATTTGGCCAAGCAATACAAAGAATATCATTCACTAGAATGGTTCTATCTCAGATGAAATATCGGAAGAAAGTAAATAGTATTGTTATTATTATTTTATTTTATACTCGCTTCTGCCAGCGCCTTCGCCCGCGCACATTTAATATAGCCTATGTTACTCAGGAATAAAGCAGCTTTCTATCGGTGAAAAAATTTTAGCAATCGTTCTAGTACTTCCAGAGCATAGATTTATAAGAACATCAGAGATTACCTCCTACAAAGAAAAAAACAAACTTTACCTCTTTTAAATATTAATGTAGATTTTTAAGTATGTTTTTAATTTTTTTTTTGTCACATGTTCTTTTTTAATTATAATTGAGGAAAAGACTATATTTAAGCGACAGTAATGCCAGAAGACACCCACTTTTGTAATACAGGTTTCTACCTAGCTCAGAAGTCAGGGTTTTAAATTTTGCTATGTAAAATAATTGTATGTGTCAATGAAACTATTTTATGTGAAAATTCGTTCTATACTATACTAAGCTGGCGATCAAGTGCACAAAATCGTAACCTTTTCGCAATGCATTTAATTTCTTTATTTTAGTTTTTGTATTAGGTATTGTATTTATTGTTCTCACGTAATAGAAGCAACAAGAAATGTGTAACCAAGATTATTGTAATACAAAAGATGATTTAAAAGAGTGTGTCCATGGAGTTTTTTGCACATTCTTCTCAATTTATCTACGCTTTGTCAAAATAGATTCATGTTTGAAAAGAGTCTGTTAATGATTTGTTTGAAATAAATAAACGCTTTGCGTTCGAATGATTTATACTTTAATAGTTGTGCTATTTAAATTAATTAATCGTCAGTTTCTGTATCTATCAGGCACTGTTTAAACCTTGTTTAATTTTTGTGGTATAAGGTAAATAGGTATCAACAATATTTTGGTCACTGTCTCTGACAGTTCTTTAGTCTAGTCGTAGACTAAAGATTATTATGTAATTTACTAAAATGTCAACACTGCAATCGATTGATCTTATGCCTAATTTCATATCTTCATGACTTATGGGGCCCTCTAGAACCGATACCTATCAAAGTTGCGGGATACATTGAAGGAGTTATCGTGGTCTTGAAACACAAAGTGCAACTAAAAAAACACAAGTGGGTGTTAGTCACTAAAAATCTGACACTCCCTCTTGGTCTATCCAAGGCGGGAGGACACATTCAATGATTTTCCACTGGAGAAAAAAAAAAGCCTGCTCTACCAAATTCAAATTTCATTTGTACAACAAATAAATGTCGCAAAGTATTAGCATGAAAATAACCAGACATTTCTTGCCAATATTAGTCAAACATAAATTATTCTGCAAACTCGCCGAGGAGTAATTGCACGGTAGAATATTTTATGAAGCAAGCGAAAGGTTTACGGTTTCAATATCACTTCCTGTATACATAGTCCAGTTTTTATGTCCCAACATTTGCTTTTACATACAAATGTTGGCCCAATGATAAAATACATAGACTGCATTTAATAAATATCATTGTCATGAAAATATGTGCATAATAGTTTGTAATCGACAAAAGGCGTGACTGTGTTCGTTTAATCGTGAATGTCAATATACATAGCTAGGTTTATTGGCTTTATTATGATAGTTTTTCTGCCTTGGATTCGATATTTTTTGTTCCTAACTATACTTGAATGACGAAAGTCTATGACCAGTGCGTGTTGCTAGTAATGACATATGGCACTGAAATATCGTTTACAATGGGTCTCATCAGAAGGCTTATAGTCACCCAAAGGACAATGAAAAGATAGCCTTTGCTTGAAGTTTCCTTGTGTGATCGCATCAGGAATGAGGATATCCTCAGAAGAACCAAGGTTGCTGATGTAGCCCGAAGAATCGCTAAACTAAAGTGGCAGTGGACAGGGCACAGTGCTAGTAGAACGTATGGTCGATGGGGCCTAAAGTTTCTAAAGTGGCGACCGCGCACCGGAAAGCGCAGCTCAGTTCCGTTCGGTTTTAGGACTTTTTTTTAATATAAACAGTTACCTAAAATACTAAACAAGTGACTGTGCTTGCGAGACGAAGTACTTTTGTAAGTCAAACATAGTAGCAAACATTAGCAATATTTTCTAAAAATAAATATAATTCTGAAATACTTATAAAATCAAATGTGTTACTGAGTTTGCGACTGATTTGAATTTGGGATTGTGTTCAATAAATGATTCTAAAGCCCTACCTATTATCAAGGATCCATTCATTGTAGCTAGTAAAAAGTGGGTTTATGCATCATCTTTCTGTCAAATCCTTTCAGAAAATTTACATACATGATACAATACGAATAATTTACAAATGGCTACATATTGATGTATCGATTGAATACTAAATTAATTGAGATAAGGGCAAGATAATGATAATGACGTATTTGTATATCCACAGGCATTCCCCGAATACAAGTTTGCGTACTCCGTGCACGACCACCACACAGGCGACGTGAAGTCCCAACATGAGCTTCGCCACGGTGACGTCGTCAAAGGAGGATACGAGCTGGTGGAGCCCGACGGCAGGTACAGGAAGGTCGAGTACAAGGCTGATGATCACACCGGGTAAGATATTACGATTAATCTATTTACCCACGTGCTCCGTGCACAATCACCACATGAGCGACGTGAACTCTCAGCTTCAGCTACGCCACGGTGACATTATGAAAGGAGGCGACAAGTTAATAGAACCCGACAGTAAGTACAAGAAGGCCGAGTATAAGGCTGATGATCACACCGGTAGGATTAATTTGTTCACCTGCTTACTCCGTGCACAATCTTTAACTAAATACTAACCAAATATATTTTTACCAAACACTTTTAAAATCCTTTTTATAACCAAATCTGAACCCAATAACCAGAAACGTCGTTGTGAATATATATTTGTTTTTTTTGGATCTACAAAAAAATATATACGAATATATTCACCACGTCGTAACTACTCTCTATACTACCCATTTTATCTCTCCATATTACATTCAAGTCTAATTTGTCATCAACATTCTTTCAGTTTCAACGCCATCGTGCACCATTCGTCGCCTCATCATCATGTTCATCTGGCGCATCACCACGCTTGAACGTGACGTCAGTCAGACCACCAGAACTGACAGCTGCTCAAACAAGACTGACTTCAAGCCCGTTGTACTGATTTCTGTAAAACACTGCTTTTGTACGCAAATTAAAATTAGCGCTAATTTTTTAATGACGTCTTTCATTTTCATTGAATTTAATGGTTCTGTACACGAAACTATAGTTTGCGGTAAAAAGAACTTTTGTAGTGCTTACAATAAGTGCGGTCAAAGGATATGTATGGATAAATTCAGAAAAATATTACATAATTTATATTAGGACTCTTTATTACCTTCAGTTATCCTAAAATATCTAAAATGTTTGATCTATAAACGTATCTTGTGATTATAAAGAAATTAAGGTTGTTATCTTATGCTGTAGTAGATAATTATTCGATTGTGTGTTCAATTACAATTGTAATATTTAGTTGTACACAACTAAATATTAAATACCGTGAGTATTATGGTAGAATTGTGTGGACTAGTAGTAGAATAGAATGATGGACATTAGAATAAATACTTTTTAGTTTATTCTGAAAATATTGTACTCCTAACTTTATCTTCTGTTCACGGCGATCAATTCTCCTAACTTACTACGGAACCTTGATTCTGCTATTTTTAGTCGGGTTTGTTTCGAGTGGAGTCTTTCAAAAAGTGCCTGGACTTTAGGGACAAGTCCGGGGAGTGAGGGATTTTTACCTCACTAAAACTACCCCTATGATCGCCATCAGCACATAGAAGTTACTACGAATCCTAGATTCTGCCTTTTTAAGTTGAAAGTCGACTCAAAGCCGCAAACCGCTTCCTATGGAATAGCATCACAAAAAACACGTTCGTTATGTTGTCAATAATCTAACTAATTGAAATACCCCTCTTTAAGGAGTGGCTAGAAACACGTCACGTCGACGTCACCTTCCGCATGACACAAGTCCTCACCGGACATGGTAACTTGGGGGTTCCTTCACCTGATTAGTGCTGAAGAAATCTCCGGGTGTCACCATTGTCATGATCACCCGGAAGACCTGGCAGGGGTGTGCCCCGCTTAGGTAGAACATCGCCGTGTTCTCTGGGGCCGATCGAAGGCATCGACCTCTCATACTGGACCCTGGTACAGACTTTGGTCTGGAGCAAGAAAGAATTGCAGGTAGCGTTTCCTTCTACGAAGCAATAATACTAGCAAAGCAGGCGGGCTCACGTGTGAGGGAACGGACATCTTCAGGCCCTAACCTAACCTAACCCTACCGATCCTGATTTAAAGCCAGCGCAGGCATGAGCTTGCGGAAGTCTAGAGCTCAGTTCCAATTGATCGTTTTCTAGGAAGAACAACCGAAAAGAAACACCATGGTTTCTCTTTTATAAAAAAAAACATAACCCTAACCTAACCTAACCCTACCGATCCCGATTTAAAGCCACCGCAGGCATGAGCTTGCAGAAGTCTAGAGCTCAGTTCCAATTGATCGTTTTCTAGGAAGAACAACCGAAAAGAAACACCATGGTTACTCTTTTATAAAAAAAAATATTGATTTTACAATAGGTAGTACTTCGACCTTATAATATTAATACTTATGAGAGGACAGTGGGCATAACATATATATTTATTGTGCCAGACTGTTTGCCCGAGAGCTCCCACCAATACGCATGAAAAATAAATCCACGTAGCATTTTTCTCAATAATATAATTTGTTACAAAATATTTATAAATTATATTAATGAAATTTTACTCATTATTTTCGTATAAGTATGTTAAAAATGCCGTTCGATACACGTGAGCAAATGTACGAATACCTTGCTTCGGTTGTAAACTTTGACCACTTACACCAAAATAAATACTACACTACTACTAACTTCACACACGAACGTACTTTGCCGTGATTGTATGTGTAGGCACCACATTTATATTTAGCAGTCATATACCTTTTTATCTGTTAGAGAATTTTCGAAATTGGTTCAGTAGATACTTACAATTTCTTATCTTTATTATAATATTCATATAGAGTAGATAAGAAGACAAGGAGAATAGTATATAAGGCTACAGTCATAACATTTCTATCTGGGTAGAGAATTTGAAGTTAAACATTTGTTAAGCTCTACTATAATATCATTTACAAATCAGGCTAAACTAATTTTTGACAAATTCTCAAGTTAATAACTCAGAAGTTCAAAAAATAATAAATTATGATTTAATACATATTGATGGACACAAAATCTTGCTAACGGAAATTAATTAAAAGAGCCAATCTCACAAATTAGTACCTAAACAACAAAAATGAGATACAAAATCATTTGGTGCTCAATTCACATATTCACATATGTATGTATACCCATCAGTTAGACCTATACAGTAGGTATATACGCAAGCGGTGCGCGTCGCTGGTGCGCCGGGTGCGGGCCAGCCAGCCCCAAATGCCATCCTGGCAATGATCGCTGACAGGCTAGACTGTCTTTCTCATGGTGAAATGGCGTCAACGACTATCGCAACCCAGTGCTGGGCACGCCACAATCATGGCGGTAAGTCCCCTCTTTGAGGCGTGGCTGGAGAGACCTCACGGCGTCCTTACCTTCCGCATGACGCAGGTACTCACCGGACATGGTTCGTTCGGGAGTTTCCTGCACGGGATTCATGCGGAGGTGACGCCCGGGTGCCGCCACTGTGCGGAACGCCCGGAGGACACGGTGGAGCACACAGTCGAGGTGTGCCCTGCTTGGGCGGAGCATCGCCGTGCCCTCGTGGGGGCGATCGGCGGCGGAGACCTCTCGCGCCGGGCCTTGGTTGAGGCCATGGTCCGGAGCGAGGAGGAGTGGCAGGCGGTCGCCGACTTCTGCGAAGCAGTAATGCTCGCAAAGGAGGAGGCCGAACGCATCAGGCAACGGCGTTATCGCCGCCGCCGTCGCCGGGATTCTGATCCCGATTTCCGGCCACCGTAGGCGCGGGCTTGCGGACAGTGAGCAATGGGTAGCTCGCTGTCCGGCCGTCCGGTAACTGTCCGGACCAAGCCCAAGTCGTCGACGGCGCGCACTGTTCCCGCGCGCCTCAAGGAGTTGTCAGCAACAGCAGGGACCCAGCCGGGTCGAAGCCTACTGGGGCCAGGGTTATCCGAAAGGGCGCTCGAGCCCCGGTATGAAGGCTAGAAGGACGGGGTGGGTCTTTTAGTCAGTAAGAGTCTGACACTATCTCCCGCTTCGCCCAAGGGCGGGGGATGTCAATGCATGATTTTTTCCCACAATAAAAAAAAAAAAAAAAAACAAAAAAAAAAAGGCTAGACTGTCTTTATATCAGACATGACTGTGAAAGACATGTTACTATTCCAACGCCTGTTGGGAAATTGTTATTTGGTAACTGATTAATGGTAATTTATTTTAATATAATAATAACATTAAGTTGAAATGTAATATAACTATGTTATACAACTTATTTAATTTTTAATGCAATACTTCTAACATTTGACTGACAGACGACATAACTATAAAATTCAGTTTAATTTAATGATAATCCGATGATCAATGCAAAATAATGATAATCTAATTTATTGATAAAATAATAACTCAATGTAATTTAATTTTCATATTAAAATTAAATTTTATGTCATTTGAGTATGTGTATGAATGTATAACTGAAATGAGTCTCTATGGTACTTGAAATAAATAAATAATATAAGGACGCCATGCAAAGTGTAGGGACGACTTACTAATAAAAAAAATTGAATGAATATGTATTAGTTGTTCATATGTTTCATATATCTTCTATTGTATTATATATATATTTATTTACATTCTTTATGTGGTACTGTCAGTGTACCACATAAAGAAAAATATCTTTTCCTTTCGTTCAGTCCATCCAAAGGTTGTCTGGTAGAAATTCCAGTGCAATAAGACCGCCTATTGCACACTTATTCTTTTTGTAAATGTTGGTCCTGTAATAAGCTAAGAAGTGCAATAAAAATAATAATATGCCATTTCCTTCTTCAATAATTCAAATCTAACTTAAAGATTGTATTAACAATTTAACAGGTGCTAACAAGCGCATGTTAAAATATTAATTAATCGTACTATTCAATCATTCTCTTTGATTCGTAGTTTGGTTTATTAGCAAAAAAAATTCTGTCAAAAAGATGATCAGTTACATGGTTATCCAAAACGATTACATGTATAATGGAAGTACAATTATTCAAAATGTGCTAAAGAAGCAATTAAAAACATAATTATATTGAAAATTTAAGAACACGAGCTACAATTTACAGTAGTCTTTGGAAAATCGCATTTCCTTTTACATTGATAGGCACACCCATCTATAAATCGAGTAAATCTGCAAAAAATCACAAATAATTGAAGTTAAGTGTATTGTATTACAGGATGTAGATGTTTAAATCCAAAACGATATGTGTATAAATACGTGATGAGATCACGAAAGATATCAATTCAGTTTAGGGATTCACTGAAGGTTCACGATGATTCGGAAGGTAAGTGGAAGTGTTCTTGATTTGGCTTAAGTGATAAAACTTAATTTTATTTTTGGATCATATTTCATGATCCAAAAATAAAATTTAGTTTTCCAAAGTCAAGCTAGTGACAATTTTAGTCAAAAGGTAGAATTCTGAAGTGCTTCAGCAGTATAACAAATTAATGTGCATTTAAGAAATAATTAGTTTGGTTGCCATGTTACACGTTAGTTTTAGAAACGACTCGTAAGGTCAAGCGCTAATCCATACGAATCGCATCAGATTTATTGAAGTGTTGAGTCAATAATAGTGTTCTGAAATCTAATATGTCGTGAGGAACAAAGATTGCTTAGTGCTGCGGGAATGTTCGTAAAAGTTACCGTGAGCCTGGAACAAAAAAGGAAACTAATGGAACACGGGTTTTACTCGATAAAAGCCTTACATGCTCTCGCTCCACCTAGAGTGTGAGTGTAAGTTATTTGATGATTTCCGCCTCAAAAATCAGAGTATTTGTGTTATTGTTAATTTTAGAATTTGACAGTGTTGACAATAAATGTTTCTTTCTTTCTGTCGTCTTCTTCTAAGTATCTTTATTGGATACTAGCTGTACCCGCGACTTCGTTCGCGTGAACAACAGGATTTTGAATTTTTTTTTTTAAATAATAGATTTTTTCTAAAATAAAAGTAGCCTAAGTTACTCCTTATTACATCAGCTACCTGCCAATAAAAGTCCCGTCAAAATCGGTCTAGCCATTTCAGAGATTAGCCGGAACAAACAGACAGACAGACAAAAATTGTAAAAAAAAAAAAATATTTTGGTATGTACCGTATATATTATATTCCTATGCGTTTAGAAAAAGCGGTTATTTCAATATTACAAACAGACACTCCAATTTTATTTATAAGTATAGAAGATGTATAGATAATTATAAAGATAAAATTTATTTACCTCTTAGCAATTAATTGTTTATGTGTTTTCATCAATTTTGTTTTCAGACATTAATCCTTTTAAGCTTAGCAATATGCGTGCTTGGCGATGGACATCACGCGATTTCAGAACAACGTATAAAAATGCATTACAAAGATCACAAGGACCATCATGGGCATCATGGAGAACTATCACATATTGGTTCCAAGCCCGAGCATCATGACGAATACGTGAGTCAACCATCTGCCTTTAGCGTAAGCCTTATAATGTTCCCACTGATGGGACACCAGCCCCTTCTTTAGGAGAGAGACTGGGCCCTAATCCACCATGTGGACCCAGTGCGGGTTGATGGATATCACATATATTCGATTTTTTTATTCTAAGACACGCCAGTTTTCTTACGATGTTTTCCCTGACCGTTTTGAGAGCAGTGGTGATAAAACAAATACACAAAGTAGCCAAGTAGCCTGGCCTGGCCTGGCTGGTGGCCTGGATTGTGGCCTGGCTGGAGCCCTGGCCTGGCCTGGTGGCCTGGTGGGTAGTATCCCTGTGTTTTCTTCATATCACTAATCCGATCTGGCTAGCCAACCAGTTCAATTGTAGGACAAATGCGGTCATTTTTTTTTATTCATTCATTCATGTTCATTTTTCACACAATTCTATCTTTACTAATGTTTCAGTTCTTACAGTGGGAGTTAGCGTCAGTATGTTTGTGTATATATGTGTAGTGACTCTGCAGCCACCGAGATTAATGTTTGGTTTTCATTAGTCCCTCCATAGGTCCTAGTCGTATTTGCTTTAAAGAACAGTGAATCCCAGTTTTATATTTTTATTGTTTCAGGCGTGGTCGTATCCATCATACGAGTTCTCATACAGTGTGCACGATCCCCATACGCATGATAATAAAGGTCAGCATGAATCAAGAGAAGGAGATGAAGTGAAGGGCGAGTATTGGCTGATGCAGCCCGACGGTCATAAGCGCACCGTCACATACCACGTGGACAAACATAGCGGGTCAGTTTACATTTATAAATCTTTTATACATTAAATATATGTTTTTTGTATGAGCAGGATAATAATATCTATTGTTTCTTTGCTCCAACTTCGTCAATGTAATAAAAATGTCGATGACTTTGCTCGTTTATGATTTATATTCAACTCTACATTTTTTTTCTAGTTTCCACGCTACTGTCCATTACTCAGACCAACACCATCACACAGATGAACACCATGGCCACAAAGACGACGACCACAAAGACGACAAAGAAGATGATGATGATGATGACAAAAAAGATCACCACAAGAAGAAAGACGATGACCACAAAGATGACAAAGATGATGATGATGACAAAAAAGACAAAAAAAAGAAAGACAAAAAGAGAGAAAAGAAAGAAAGGAAAGAAAAGGAAGAAGAAGAGAAAAAGAAGGAAGAAGAAGAAGAAAAGAAGGAAGAAGAAGACGAGAAGAAGGAAGAAAAAGAAGAGGGAAAGAAAGAAGATGATGAGGAACATGGTGGAGAAGAAAGCCGAGGTAATGAGGGTGGAGTGATCAGATGGGGCTACGGTCCTAGATGGGACCACAAGGACAGACACCGTAGCGACAGACGAGACCACGATGAGAGACGCAGGGGTCACGGACACGATCACGATGACGACCGTGATAGCGACGACGATTACAAATATGACATCGGCCAAATAACTGTTTACGAAAAACTGGGCCCTTACGGCCGCCGTGACGACAAGAAACGTGACGAAAAACGTAAAGAAGAGGACCGTGATCATGAAGAAAGTCTGCTTTGGGAAGAACGCCGCAAGTTCGACGAGCGACGTGGATACCCATCGCAGCTGACACCATATTTTGGCCACGCGTCTCGCATCAACCCTCGTTTCTATAGACCAGAACAACAACGTAGAACCGCTAGGCGTAATTAAATTAAGTCCTAAACATATTCCTTGATAAAACAAAGACTGAATGGCGGCTATGTAAAAATGGTATTCTGTTAAATAGTTGTGATAAATATGTTCATAATTTTTTACTAACGCTAATAATTGTAATCATGCAAATGCTCACCTAAATAAAGGTATTGAGTTCTAATTATAGTGTTATTTCATGCCCCAATGGTTTCAGAGTACGTCATCCTCGCGTTTATTAGTTCAATTAATAAATCAAAGTCAGTATGTAAACGCATTAGGTCAATGAAATAATCTTAGATTATTAAATCTACTCGTTTCCTTTGGTCCAATTACTAACCATTGTTGATATTGGTTGATTGTTTTTAAATTTAGTTTCCTTTAAGGCACTACACATATTTAAATGTGTCAATATTTCACAACGCTAATCATAGTCCTGTGCATAGCACGTCACGTAGTAGGAGGGCAAGTCATAGATCTATGGCTCCCTAGATACACAATACAATATCTTTAAATTTTTCAAACTAATTAAAATCCAACTGATAAACCCTCTGGTTTACCAGTTAGATAATTTTTGACCCAGATATTAATGGTGTCACTTGTAGATACTTTTAAGTCTTTACAACACAACTTAAAATAAAACATGCATTATCATACATATCCATAGAGGCCTAATAGAGCTGATGCCCGCTAAGGCCTTGTACAAAGGTGAATTTTAATCAATAAAAGTCTAACACGACCTATTGGTCTTCCTAGAACAAGTGAGTAGAGTCTTTGGATGATTTCCCAACTCAAAAATCGTACAAGTGTCTTTATCTGTTGAGAATAAAGAATCTTTTCTCTTTTTACCCGACTGCAAGAAGGGTTATGTTTTTCGCGCGAATCTTGTATGTTTGTATGTATGTAATATTCTTTATTACCTCATATCTTCCAAACCACTGAACAGATTTTTATTATTAACATATCGTTAGATTCGCCTTGATAACCCAAGTGTTCTTAGATAGGTGACGTTAAAAAAAAAAACAATATATTGACTGAGAGATGCTATATGTTAGAGTTTTTTTTTTTCTGTTTACATTATTTTATTTTGCAAATGTTACAAAACATAACTTATTTATTAAAATTAATTGCTAGGAAATAATAAACAAATTAAACAATAACTTAAATAATTAAAAATAATATATACACTAAATGCCTAGTTAAATATGACGTCATAAAACTCCTCCGCATCGCTGTCGACTGGAAGTGTGCCCAAAAGGCTGGCGGCATTGCCACGTTGTATGGCAATGCTTATTCTCTGACCGAGGTAGAAGCCAGCTCTTGGGTCACGCGAAGCGTCAATTAAGCGTTTCGCTAATTCTTTAAAAAGCATATGAGCACTCGGACCCCACGGCCCGAGAGTTTCAACCCCAAACGGCTCAAAAATATAACTGCCGACGAGGCTGTTATATTTCCGCCGCTTGAGGTTCTCTGCAGCCGTCGCGGCAGCACCAGCACAGCACGATGAGCTAGGTAGATGGGATGGCGCAAGAGTATCGACACAGGTAGCGTCCCACACTAAAGGCCTACCCATCTTCCAAGGAAATAAAGACAAACCGTCTGGTCTCTTACCATCGTCGCGTGCCAGGCCATGAGGTTCCAAAACAGCCGGAACGCCGACGGTGACAAGGGCTCGTCGGATGATGTCGTTAATGTTCGCGTGCCGCGCTATGCGTCCCGCACTTCGACTGCATGACAGGCCGTGGTGACCGAGGCTGTTGACAACTTCGCCACAGTGGCAGCGATGAGGAGAACAACAAGGAGCACCTAGACGTAGGGCAACAGCTAAGCGGAAAGTAGTATCGTCGAACAAGGTGCCAATATTCGACGACGGCAGTGCGTGAAGCCAAAGACCTGACTCCCAATTTCCCACAGCCAGCAGGCGCGCACGCTCCGCAGCAGTAGCAGATGTTACGATTAGGTTTTCCTGAACTACTTTGCAGAGCGGCTCATCCCACCGTCTCTGGGAAGCCGGGTTGTTAGGTGGATTTGTATTCGGGCAAGCGATTCTCCAGGCATCCAAAGCCTCGGCGAAACACGGCACTTCTAAAGGAATCAGTGTAGAAGTTAGGATGTTCCTGATTAATTTATCAGTGCCGTGGACCGAAGATATGAATGCCGGTAAACTAATACTGGTAATTTTGCGGACGCCGAGGCCTCCCATACGGATGGGAAGAGTAACTTGAGCCCAAGCTCGATCGTCCAAGGTCATATTTAAAATTAAAGTTAGGGTGTGCCGGATAATTTGGTCCATTTTTTCCAAAAGGTGAGGGTGCTTCCATAAGTGGGAAGCACGAAGGAAATATATTAATTTAGGATCGAAACAACAATAACGGATTAGGGTAATGGCCGAATGCATATTAATTTCGAGCAATCTTTCCGAAACATCATTTAAATTTTTAATTTTTTCCTCCACAAAACTGGGAAAGGAATCCTCAAAAATTGGAGACCCAAGGAGGCGAAGAGAACTTTTGTCGATAATTTTGATTGCAGGAGCTATTGCATTGAATTTTGAATAAGTCAGATTTTTGTCAATACTTTCAGATAGGAATAACTCACACTTAGAAAAGTTGAGTTCTAGTCCAATAGAAGAAAGTTGGTTTTTTAAGAATTGTAGATCGTTGAAAACGGTGTCTACATCGCCTCCTAAGGTCCCATCATCGAGATACCACACATTAAATTTGGAATTTAGTTTTCGAATTATTAGGTGTATAGCTAAGCTAAAGATCACTGGCCCGAGGGGGTCACCTTGTTGACAGCCAACAGCGGATTCCAAAACTTTGTCACGAAACAGTAATTTCGATGGTTGTCTATAACATTGCCAGAGAAAACTAAAAATTTGAGGTATTTCTTTTTTAGCTTCTGACAACAAGGTGTCCCTATTAACAGAATTAAAAGCATTTTTTATGTCAACCTTAAGAATAGCCTCTCCTTTGCCTGAATTTAGATAGGTCGACAACGCGTGTACGGCAGCCTCACAGCCCCCTTTGGAGCCGTAGCCAAGCTGCAGGGGCTGAAATTTTTCCGAAACCACCTCACCATAGAATTTGCAACAAATCTTGGCTGCCATACGACGGTAGGTGGTACCCACGGCAATGGGACGAACTCCGCCATCTTTCTTGCGCAGGGCACATAAGTTAGCCCCGTATAAGACGTCGATGACGGTTTCGCTCACATTGCCAGAGAGCATTAGGTTAATCAGGGCCGTAAGCTCCCTCAAGAGCAACTCACCAGCTTCCCCGGCGCCTGAACTGATAAGGTCCTTAAGGTGCTGAGGACTGAGGCCATCGAGGCCGCCAGCAGAGCCACTCCGGAAAGAGCAAACGGCTGTGACCACCTCTCGACCTGTAATGGTGAGGGTGTGAATGTCCGGAACAGGGGGGTCGGGAAATGAAAGGCCATCCGCTGGTGCAGGGTATTTTCTCTCCAGATCTGCGAGAGTATCTGAAGAACATAATATATATAGTATCTGTTAGAGTTAAAAAAAATATTTTTTTTTAGTTCTGCAATATGGGTGTCAAATTAAAGGGCTTTTCATGAGGATTTCAAAATGGTATGTCATGACCATATTAAAAAAAGTACAAAAGGAAATCTATGTTATTTATTTTGTACTGAGGCGAATGCCTAGGTCGGTTTTTGAATTTTATAGTGATTTTACGTCTTAAATATAGTGAATAAATAGTGATATTATAATAGTAACTAAAAAGTGTAAATAAAAAAAATAATTTAAAAAGTAAAAAAACCCGACTGCGTAAAAAATTACTTTAAATAAAAACTGAAAAGAAAAATGGCTTGTTACGGACGCGGATGGGCCGCGTCCGTAACAAGCCCGACCAGCGGTGTTTGCTTGGGATTTAACGATTGATCTATAAATCATTTAGTATCAGTGTTCATTAAAAATAAGTATTTGTTTCAAATCTTTTTATTTTCATCAAACCTATAAAATCAAAAAGAAAAAATATTTTATAAATTTTATATTTTATTTTGGTAGTTTAATTAAAATTTGTTTTTAATTAAACTACCAATGAATTCCACAGTTAGGACACAGTAACACAGGCCGCCTCTCTGTAAGAAGGACTGGGCTACTATCCACCAATTGCAATCCACTCGCTTTTACCAAGCGCCTGCTCAAAACGGACTACTACAAGTCACATATCTTCGATGTTTTTATAACTATAGGCGTAATTTTAATTCTAAAAAAAATATTAATATTAAAATCACGTTGTTGTTTAACCGATGCGGTGATAAAAAACAAAAGAGAATTCTCGGATGGTTCGGTCATGTTGTTGAGAGGATGAATGAAAGTTGACGATAATAGTACCTACATTTTAATGCAAGCTTCATCATCGCAATAATCGGATAAATGGATAGTAGAAATACCCTTTCTTTGTTATATATGTATATCAAACCTTTTCAGGAAGACAATCGTAAAAAAAATAGCATTTTTTTACAGATACAGATTTTTGTATAATAAGAACTATTCTAATAGATTAGTAGTTGTATGTATAACAGGCCATACTTTATAGCAAGATATTACAAAAATAAACCCTTGCTATAAATAACGCAAACTGCTCTATACTTAACTACTAAACTAGTGCGCTTCCCCATCATTGATTGCATCACTGCTTGCCATCAGGTGGGATCGCAGTCAAGCACTAGTTTAAATAATTAAAAAAGACATCACTACACGGCATGTAATTAGTTAGAGACAGGTCTACATAATAAAGGAAACTTTTGTACGGACAGCGTCATTATTAATGGTTTTTATGTACTTTTTTACTATATTTAATCTTTACGAATACCATAATTAGAGACACAATAAAAAGACAATGGGAGAGCAAACCCCGGCGTTCGCTTGGGGTTATAGAGTTAAATGTGTAAAAGGGATACACACTTTTACTATCTTCAACATCAAAAAATGCCTAACGGACACTCCACCCTCCCCCGGACATTTTAACCCAACTTAAGCTACGAATATGTATCCCAAGAAACTAGTAAAACACCTTCTCCAAGCCGGCTGGTCACCGTGGGGAATGACGACCACTACCCTCCAATTATAAATTCTGTATCTAAACTTTCTCGCGATCTTTATTCAGTAAGACATTGTCAATGAGTAAAAAATTTTCTTCTTTTGTGAGACAAGCTTTTTTTTTTCGATGGGAAAAATCATCTTATGACAACCCCCGCTCTTGGGCGGAGCGGGAGATAGTGTCAGACTCTTACTAACTAAAAAACCCATCCCGTTCCTTCAAACCTTCATACCGGGGCTCGAGCGCCCTTTCGGATAACCCTGGCCCCAGTAGGCTTCGACCCGGCTGGGCCCCTGCTGTTGCTGACAACTCCTTGAGGCGCGCGGGAACAGCGCACGCCGTCGACGACTTGGGCTTGGTCCGGACAGTTACCGGACGGCCGGACAGCGAGCTACCCATTGCTCACTGTCCGCAAACCCGCACCTGCGGTGGTATGAGACAAGCTCGATTTCTACAAACGCGAAAACCGAACCAAAATACACCAAGCCCCTTGACAAGATCTTTAGAATTAAATATTAACTTTCAGGTACTTAATAAACTTTAGCCAATCACAAGCATCCACGCTCGTAATTATTACATTATAATACGTAATAGATAAATACAGACACGGTTAAGAGTGAATCGTTCACGCGTGGATGGTTCCTTTAATTGATACCAATTATACGTGGGTAAACTATAATATGTGTATCCATATATCGTTATGAGATGTGCTGTCCCAAAATGACCACTTCTTTTTATTTTCTTTTTGACTATTACGAAAAATATAAAGCAGGTAAGGACGTCTTCAAGTTTCGCGGTTCAGTTGCTGTCTTAATCTAAGCGCACGGCCGTGCGCAGGCCAAGTTCCAGCAACAGGCCGCGCGCATGCCATGCACTATTTACACGAACCGTTTCGACCCACTTTTGACCCCCCTGTAGCTCAGTGCCTATTGCAATTACAGAGATAAAATTGTACTTACGTTATCATATACTAGTACTAAAGCAGTATGCCAAATTTCATAGATATAGCTTTAGTAGATCCTGAAATATGACCCTGTCAATATAGCAAATTTTGGCACTGACTCACTGACCGGTAATCAAAACCTCTAGGCCACTTCCAATTTTCCTAGCGTTATGAAATTTGGCACACAGGTCGTGTGTTATATATTACGTAGATTAAAAAAAAATAAGAAATTTGAGAAATCGGTCAAGCGTGACTTTTCTCAATCTAATATTTATGAACCAGTGATATGAGAATACGAAGAGGAGGGGGGAGGGGGTATAAAATATTTCATAAAAAAATTTAGAAATCAGTCAAGCGTGAGTTGGCTTAATCGAATATCAAATTTTTTATAAAATATTTATGAACCAGTTATACAATGAGAATACGATCTAAGGGCGATACGATGCGGGCGTAGCACAAAAAGAAAAAAATAGGTCCGATTTCTTGAAAAAAAAGTATTGAAATCCCACCATTGATTATATATTCACAAATTGATTCTGGATGTCGTGATATAAACTTGGTGTAGTCTTGTATCTCAAATGTCAACTGGATAGTATTAGAATCATTGGAATAAATGCGATCTCAATAAAATGGAGCTGAAAATGCTATTGTAATATTGACGGCCACAGTGAAGCTTACTGAAAAAGCTGATTAGATATATTTTGATAGGAAACAAAATGTGATAGGAAACAAAATGTCTATGTTTTTTTTATCGAAAACATACTTTCGAAATTTGGCACTGGCCATATACACAAATTGGTGCCAAAAGAAAAAAGAAAGCCGAAATAAAACTTCTGCTTTCAGAATAAAAAGTTATTACAAACATAATATCATGCTATCTACTTTTGATTTCCCTGTTTTTGCTTTATTAAATTTTTTTTTTAATTGCCACCATATTTTTAATGTTACCTACTGTTTTATCTGTTAATATTTAATTTCATGAACTGGGAAACCTCGCACCTCATGGAATACAGAAGTGGCAAATAGACAATGCTTCTTCTGAACCACTTAACCCTAAAACAATTAATAACCGTTTAAAACTGTGAGGATACAGAACAATTACCTCTGAATCCGGTAGCTTGCCCACTTAAGTGCCGATCATATCGATTATGATTCAGTATTTATGTATACAGCTAGTTTTACGAACGTTACGTTTGTGGATTGCTGAACAACATGCTTTACGTGAGTTTTCTCTCATTTTTCGAATCTCTCGTGACTTATTTAACATAATTGGAAATAAATACTTAACTGTCACTAGGTTATTGACCCCTTTCATCAGTTTTCTTTCTCCCAATATAGTTTTCGTTGGGGCGTTACACCTCTCCCACGTAATCATAACTTTTTATGTACTGTGCAGATTTACAGAAACTATAGTCCCTATATGTGATTTACTCCACCGGACTATCAAATTGACAATTTAACCTTGTTCTTTAATGACATTTTAGAGTTTATTTTTAGTGGAGGAAGTTTCAATCAAAATAACCTAGAATAATAGAATATAGTTAAATAGAAAATAGTTTTGAATAATGTAGCACGTTTAGACATCCAATAAGTTAGTAGTTTAAACAGCTTAATTATGTTTCTAATGCTAGGACTCAGGATTACAGCCCAGGTCAGTGGATTACTGGACCCGCATAGTGACACGGGTCCAGTTCGGATTGGTAGAGGTCACCTAGGATATTCCTAAAGACGTTTTCTTTCACAGTTTTGAGAGCAGTAAAGCGCCAATGACATCTAGTATGAACCAATGACATCCGACTCGTAAGTCGGGTTTGTTGCCTTTGAGCCACCACCGCTCTAAAGATACAAGATAAACTGTACTGATACTGTACAAAATAAAATTTAAGTAATATTTATTTGTTTATTTATTTAATCATATATTCTCCCTTATATCTTTCAGCTACTATTACTAGTGACTGCCTCAGTAGCAATAGCGGCTGACACTGAAAAGGAAGTACAGCCAGAACTCAAATCCGCAGAATCTGCTCACCCAATCCGCGTGCACGACGACGATCGACGATACCGGTCTGAAGATGGCTTGGAACTGATCCGAAGCCGCGACGAACGCTCGCGTTTGCGCATTGAAGATTTTCGTGACAGTAGACACAATGAGTACAAACATGGTCGAGACGGACGTCACGGCCCGGTGACAGTAGACTTCAAGGATGTGGACAACGCTGGCCCTCTCATCTTGAGATCACCTGACCCACTTCCCAATCACGTAAGTTGGACATGCGTATACATAATATTGGAGAATGTTTGTCTTCAAAGTATGATATGAAGAAAATTTGATAATGTGTTTATTTTCCAGGGTCATCCGGACATCGAACGTCAAAATAAGTAAGTTTCATCTATTAGGTATGCTATTTAACTTCAGAAACAAATGACCACCTTAATAATTGGATAGCTATGGACTTAATTGTTAACAATACTGATAAACTCTCTGCCTGGATAGTAAAACAGTTTTATATATTCTTTTTAGGATCATCGCTGACGTCTTCAGCCCGGACTACTATCAGCCTACCTGGATCCTCGACTACAGGTATCTAAAGACCGGCGGCAGGGACTACACCCGCGGTCCAGGCGGTCAGATCCTCATTCTACCAAAGAACATCAGGACAAACGAACATAAGGAGTTCCCAGACTTTGACGCCTTGCTCGAGCACCTCCGCTTAAGTCGGTTGTCGGAACGCGCAAAAAGCGGGTACGGAGATGACCACGACGCGAGACGCGGCTACCTGAACATTGACGAAGGGCAACATGGTCGCGGCCAGCACTACCAACAACATAACCCGTGGAAATCAAATCGTAACCACTAGAGCACTAGTGTAGTTAATAAAACCTACTCGTCGCTGTATTTTTTTCTCTTCTTAATGTAAAAATGTCTTGCCATTATTTTTTACACCAGTTATTTAATCGTTGTCTTCTAAATACTCTCTTTAATTATAATCAATCTACTAATAAACCTTTTCATGCACCTGTGCAATGGTTTTACTTATATTTATAATTCAGAAACTTTTATAAACTCAGTGATTTTAGTTTTTTAAATTTGTAAGACTGCTTTTATTCCTATTTACTTCATGTGATATTATAGGTGTATACTTATCTATAATATAAAAATGAATCGCAAAATGTGTTGGTAAGCGCATAACTCAACAACGCCTGGACCGATTTCGCTAATTTTTTTTTGTTGTGTTCGTTATTATGAGGAGAAGGTTCTTATGGAAAAAAAAGAAGAAAATTAGGGTAGTGTAGGGTAGAGGAGGGTAGAGTAGAGTAGGGTAGGGTAGAGTAGGGTAGAGTAGGGTAGAGTAAGGTAGAGGAGGGTAGAGTAGGGTAGAGTAGAGTAGGGTAGGGTAGAGTAGAGTAGGGTAGAGTAGGGTAGGGTAGGGTAGGGTAGGGTAGAGTAGGGTATAGTAGGGTAGAGTAGGGTATAGCAGGCTGAAGTAGGGAAGAGCGGGAGCGAAGCCGCGCGGGTACAGCTAGTATTACAATAAAAATAAATACCGGTAAAAATTTAACTAAATCTCATTGGAACATTATATACCTGCCTTATGCAGAAAGCATATGCCAAATATGCATTATATACTTATATGTAAATACTGTAATAGTACTGCACGAACTACCTGCATTTTCTTCTTCTCCAACTAATTTAAAGAATGTTTATAAAAAATCACGATAAGATCGCCTATGTCACACCCAATCATTTTTAAGCTCCTACTGTAATTTTGATTGGTAAACAGTAAAGAATATATCTGTCTATTTATTTATATGTACCAATATTACAAAAAAAAGTATTTTCTTTTATTCACTTAAATATACACATAAATTATATTATTAAATATTTCAATAAAACAATTTAAAAATATGGAAAATACTGTCCTATTCGTATCAGGAGCAGGTGCAAACTACCGGGGCCAGTCATCATCATCATATCGGCCGATATACGTCCACTGTTGGACATTCGCCTCTCCCAAGTGTCGCCACAACGAACGTTCCTGCGCGTCTCGCATCCATCGGTTTCCCGCAACCTTCACCAGGTCATCGGTCCACCTTGTAGGAGGCCTTCCAGCGCTGCGTCTTCCAGCACGCGGTCGCCACTCCAGAACCTTTCGGCCCCAACGGCCATGCCACTTAAGTTTGGCAATTCTTCGTGCTATGTCAGCTACCTTAGTTCTTCTGCGGCGGCCAGTAATCTTTAAAAAATCACCTTCTAACAATACGAGCTATCTAGAAGTACCACTATGGAAAATCTTAAGAAAAATATTGAAAAGAGTTATCCACCAAAATCTGTAAACATAATCTAATAGGTAAGTTATTGTTGAAAATAACTGTAGACATTTGTTTAAACAATTTTATTATGTCTGAAAGAAATTACATAGTGTACAATTTGAAGTCATATTATCTTTCTAAAACCAAACATATGTTTTATGAAACCAAACACAAAAAGAACCAAAAAGTAGAACAGAAGAAAATACAGGCACAAAAAGTTAATTCGAGACTTAAATGATGATAATAAAACGAAATGAATATTTGTACAATAACCGGTAATATTTTTTGTTGCACGCCATATCACATAGTAAAAATAAAAAAAAACAAGAGCAATACTATATTAAGGATTACTATACTATGGATATTCACATAGTTATAGAACGTTTAAGTTATTGTCGTTCCAAAATTATAGGTCAATAAAATTTCCTATAATCCCATAGTTACTATTTTTGTTGTTGCCTATTATAGCAAGACTCTGCTGCAAATTACATCTGAATATATAAAAGTGTAGAGTAACGTTTTTCATGCTGTAATTAATACAATAAAATAGTATTTCGATATCACTAGGATTACAATATTTATAGTGATGCTTCTGATTATACAGAAGTTGTCCAAAGAGATTGACATCTATGTAATTAAACATTTAGAAACGCGGCTTTAGTTTACACTAATACAATAAAGAGGTAAAGTTTGTTTTTAAGCTATTGCATAGCTTCTATCGCGGGCCTTGAGCGTGGAGACTGAATCCAGAAATTCCGTAACGAAAATAACCTAACACCCCCCACTCATTTGTTTTTTGAGCGTGGTGACTGATAAGAAAACAAATGAGTGAACAATCAATCAAAATTCAATTCAATGTGTGAAAGTGTAACTTCAATTAATATTAAAGAAAAAAAAACAAAGGAAAAAAAAATACTGCATAAATAAAATAAATAAATAATTATAATTGCATAAGTTGATAAAAATGCTATGCAATAGCTTTACCGCGGCAGTCCCCGAGTGCCACACGTCTTTTTTTATTTTTTGTTTGTAGTCTCTGGAAGTAGGTCCGATTGCTATAAATCTATAATTTTTTCACCGATAAAAAGCTACTTTATTCCTGAGTGACAGGCTATATTTTTAAACGCTGGCAAAAGCTAGTTATTAGCAATTAGTACACTCCTGATATCGATTTTAAGAAGTTACGATAAGTTGATGATAAATGATGAAAAAAAACTCTGCCACTGCTAATCAAAAGGTTTTACTTAGTAATAGTCTGACACACCCTCTCACTACACTACAAGATAAGTCGTTTGACGATTTAACGTTTCAAAAATAACCGGCGCAGATCTAGCTTCTTTTATTGGCAATTAATACAGACATGTAGTTATAACATCACTACTGCAATATAAATACTCGTAAAAGTAATCAAACTAATTATTTTCGCAAAGACGTAATTCGAAGTAAACTAGTCTACAGCGCATCGCTGCACTTTTGCAATGTCTAAAAAACTTTAGTGCAGGATCAGCGGTTTTATAAGCTTTGATTAGGAAAACAGTCTCATTAATTAGTATTTGTGATGTCCTTCCTAAACAAATTGGATATGTGATCGCGTGTTAATTAAGTGTATTTATTGAATAATTACTGGCGTGAGTAATATTGACGGATTTCCACTTAATCCGTGTAATGGATCATGACGCCCTTGATACCCGCAAAAGAAACTTAGGTTTCACGTATTAAACTATTATTTTTCAACTAATTGGTGAGAATCTAACCTAATGTCGTTATAATTGAGTTGCACCCCCGAATCGACACACGGTTAGGAATATAAGGTGAACAGTTCGTGATTTTTTCATAGTTGAAGTCCAGCTAACAAACAAATATATCAAACAAAATGTTTTTACAAGTGAGTACACATTGTTTATTCGATTTTAGAAAACTCAATATTAAGTATAATAAATTAATTTCTATAAATTCCGATGTCTTACTCAATGAAAAAGTAATTGTGCCAATATTTCTGCTAATCAATTACATGTGTGTAATTAGCCAAGTGTTGAATTGATAACAATTAACTTCCTATATCGGAATACAGCATTTAAAAATAACATTTCAGGAAGGATAGCTTTACATACATGAGCTGTTGCATTTACATACATGAATATGTAAGTAAAATGATCCAGTTGCCGAAGTGAGTGATGTGATGATGGGAGTTTTTCTACCCAACTCTAGGAAGTGGTGAAAAGTGGGGGGTTATGGGAGTGTATTTTATAATTTTTGACGTGCAAAAAGTGTTACGAATCTTTGATTTTTATTTGCGCGTTCTGTCAGGTGGTTTGGTGGCCCTGTATCAGCTACAACACAAGACTGTAGCGAAAAGCAGGACCTTACGGGGCTATCAAAAAGTTCGAATTCTTCAAAAAGTGTGATCTCTAACTTTTGCTTTTGCACTATCAGGTGGCAACTCTGTGTCTGCTGGCTGTGACTGCGCACACCCATTCAGCGGTGTCGCACCAGTCCCGCGTCGACCATGGCAAACATGGTCACGACATCCACCACGAACACAAGATTCATCACCCAATCCACTACCACCACCATCATGACCACCATGATGAACACAAGCATCACGGCGATGGACACCATCATCATGAGGTGCACCATCACGGGCATGATGAACACCACGGCCACCATGAAGGACATCACGATGAACACCACCAATGGGATCATGTAAGTAGATATTTTGCTGTTCTTTCTTTACTTAGAACAACTTCTTTTAACCGCCTACGTATATACGCCCATATGGTATATATCAAGGTCGCACATTCACGACCAAATACTCCATCTCGTCAGCTCTTCTGTCACCTAAGGGGATTTAAGAGTTAAACCAAATAAAAAAGATAAAGTACCCAGTCGCAAAAATATGACCCTGGCGAATAGGCCATGAAAACACTCGTCGGACCAATACGACGCAAACAGTTAAGGGTGAAGCCAAACGAATGCTGCTGCATTCGGTTTCATACAAAAGTCCTGTTTCATTCACACGGCGACGCAAAATGAGTTGCCTGCCGTTGCCGTTGCCGTTGAAATTACGCGACCGAAAGTCTACGACTCACGACTCACAAAATTAAGCCCTATAGGTAACCCTATAGGGCCTATGAGTTGCCTGCCGTTGCCGTTGCCGTTGAAATTACGCGACCGAAAGTCTACGACTCACGACTCACAAAATTAAGCCCTATAGGGTTAATCTGTTGTTTCTGAGCAATTTGACGTATCAAATAAAAATTTTAGAAATTCTTGATAGATTCTGAACAGTACGGGCCTAACGTAACGTGTTTTATCGCTAAATTGAGTCACTTTCTCGTTGTATGTACTAGTTATTGTATTTATTGGTTTAATTAATATTGTTCTAATTAATACATTTGCGTTCGAAATTCTTGTTTGATTGACGGTTGCTTTTGTTTATTTTTATATACGAGTATTATCATATTATGTCTAATAGCCAGTTTCTTCATCAACAACTAAAACTATCAGTAAAAGTATTAACTTTTACTTGACTATTACTGATATTATAGCAAATGTGTTTCTTCATCCAAGTAACAGCTAAACTAAAAGTCAATAGAGTTACCATAACACAAACGGCTTAATTACCCTAAAAAAACGTGGGGAGCTTTTTTTACGCATGACAACATCGCAATATCCACTGTCAAGTAGTATCAAAAAGTCGAATGTCATTTGATTCTGTCTATACGAACGCCAACGAACGAATGTTTTTAGAATTGAATTGATAAATAATAACATAAGTAATAAAATAAATGCTATTAGTTGTTGTTATTGATATTAACAACTGTTATTGGCATTAATTTTTTTTAAATCGTTATTTTTATACGAGTAGGTACACAAGCGCTAAAGTTCGCAGAGCCTAACTTCACACTCACCAAGATAGAACGGCCGTACTGTACATTGGTTAATTTAACGTAGTCGTATTAAATGCAAACTGAAAATAAACTTACTTTTCTGTGGTTGGCGTCAGTTTATCTTGTAACAACAGGCAGGCAAACAGGCAGGCAGGTAAACTGTTTCCTTTGAAATTCTGTATCGGAACAGAAAATCAGCGTTGTCCCATACGAAATGATCTTTGATAAACTTTTTACGTCTACGCGTTAAATAACTAACGATAAGTTCCTCGTCTGATGAACTTGAACTTTCACTGGACGAAGTTCGTGATAACATATTAATGAAACCTAAATAACCTACAACTTTGTCAAAATGACAGTGACTTTAGCTTTAACAGCCCCATAATGAGTAGTAAAAGTTAAAGGCAAAAGTAACAGTTAAACCAACAGTTAAAATTGTGAAGAAACGAATTTGACCGTTACTTTTACTTTATGACGTTACTTTGGTTGTTACTTTAGATGAAGAAACCGGCTGTAAACAAATCAATTGTCAAGAAAAAGCGTTACCATGTTTGTCACATAATAACGACATTATTATTTTTTTGATGACTAATTACATACAATGGTGTATGTAATTAGTGGTGTATTAATTGTAATAATTAAAAAAATCCATTCCATTTTTTTTTTTATCATTTTCGTTTTGGTACTTTTTGGTGTACAATAAAGTTTATTCTATTCTACATTTTTTCGGCTCATAGGAACACCACCACCCGTCCTACAAGTTCGAGTACTCCGTGAAGGATGGACACACGGGTGACCACAAGTCGCAGCACGAGCACCGCGACGGCGACCACGTGAGCGGCTCCTATTCGCTCGTCGAGCCCGACGGCAACGTGCGCACTGTTCATTACACCGCTGATGACCACCACGGGTACGTCTCCCCCATTAGTAACTATTACTTCACACAAGTTGGAACACGACCACGTGAGCGACTCCTACTCCTTCATACTCCACGACAACATGCTCACTGTTCGTTACATCGCTGATGACCACCACTGGTACGTCTCCTACCATATTACCATATGTAGTTCGCACGAGTTAGAGCACGACCATGTGAACAGCTCCTACTCCTTCCTCTTATCCGACGGCAACGTGCGCACTGTTCGTTATATCGCTGGTGACCACCAGAGGTACGTCTCCTCCTATATTACTATCTGTAGTTCGCACGAGCTGGACCACGACTACGTCAGTGGTTTGTACTTTCTTGTTGAACCCTACGGCAACTGAAATCCACCATGACGTCTCCTCTTATGTTTTCTATAATGTGGAGGGACATACTTATTAAAGTATCTCCCTCCACATTATGAGTTGCCATAGTAGCAACAACGACCTAGCTAAAATTTGGCTTAGCTAATTAGGTCTAACTACAATTCTTTTGCCTAAAAGTTTCCTATCGACTCGTTAATGATAATAATGGTTATACGTCAATAATGATTTTAACATTTTTTGACAGTTTGAAACTTATATCTCCATACTTTTAGAGTCGTCATCCAAAATATCAACATCAAAATTCTTATTTGACCACACTTTTGGTAAACTTTTACTTCTTTTATCCTTATCATTAGGCACGTCACTAATTTGTCTTTCTTCCTTGTTACAGTTTCACAGCCGACGTCCACCACACAACGGCTCACCACCACATTATCCCCCATCATCATCATGGGCATCATCATGATCATGGTCATCATCATTAAACTGGACTATCTCATATATACGACCACATCGATCTCGACGAAATGTTCTCATTTACCATTAACTTTTTCGCAAAGTACGTCAGCGCTGACGAATAAAACAAATTTAACAAAAGTATTGTCTTTAATTAATATCAACCTTGCAAAACTATCTATATATGTAATTAATTACACATGAATATACATTCTATCCATCTACTTACGAACAGACATTCATCGAGCACCACGAATTGTGTATTTATTCTTTATTGTATTCTTTGGGTTCGTGCTAATTTTACAATTCGCGATCATGTGATTACGGTCGGAGATGTTTGTAGGGTAACTAAATAAAATAGCTGCGGGCAATTCGGACACAATATATTCGGACACCGTGTCCGAACCGACACATTTACATATTTCCATTATTTTTTCACTGATGATTCGGACACCACCGAAATTGAAACTGTTTTGTACAGTCAGATAAAAAGTTTTAAAATATACAATAAAGTTTTTTACCCAAAGTATTCGTAAAATAGTTTTTGAAAAGTTTTTTAAAACTTTTTCATCTGACTGTACTAAACAGTGTGCGACCGAATCGTTAATTAAAAACAATATGGAAATAAAAATGTGCTAATTCGGACAGTGTGTCCGAATATATTGAGTCTGAATCGTTAAAATAATAACGTTTACTTAAAATCACGATCAAGGAGAAAGTAATGTTTATAGCTATACAAATATGGACGCTCTGTTACTGATTGTTTTTTACGTTTTAATAAGAGTTATCTGAATTATGACCATGCACTACACTGTAACCGACTCCTGGGCTGTAAGAACTAGTCTTCACTGGACGTCTAGCAGCACTGCCTTGCCCTGGGATACCTCTCTCCGAAGTGTATCCTGGGCCTGATTCGCCGTAAGTGTCGTGTCCACTGCTAGCTTGTTTGTCGTGTTGATATCCCGCACTGAGGTGAGAGTGATTGTTTGGCTCCTTTCTTATCACCACTGCATTAAATCTGCAAATTATATATTAAATTTCATTTAGCTACACTTATGCATGTAGTTATAAAGTAGACTCGGCTTTAAGGGCACCTCGTTTAGAGACTAAAACGGGAGTGGTCGCCTTAATACCACAATAAATCTCTATACTTAAGCCCTCTTCTATAGGCGGTATACAATCAAATAAGTCCCAAAGGACTTATTTGAGTTTGACTCTGAGTGGAACGAGAGGGAGTGACTTACGTTTATTGACTAAAACCCACCCGTGTTCCTTCAGTTGTCTTTTGCGTTCCAGGGGCCACAGTGACTCTTTCAACGATCCCGCAGCCCTGGTCGGAAAACATATAAGTACCCTAGAAACTATTTAATAATATATTTTTCATTACTCACACTCTGAAAGTAGGTCTAAAGTTGCCTGAGGAGCGGGCTGAAAGTGATACTTTTCATCCCTAGGGAGTTTTACTTTACAACTGACAGCTGTCAAATTATTAAAAAACAAAACTAGTTCTATCTTCACATTTCTATTGAACCATGTTCCAATTTTCCATACAGCCAGTCAATCACAGCGCGATATAAAATTGAAATAACTTAAAGACAAGTATTAATTAAATAATGTTATATTTTAAGTGACTTATTTGTTCAACTATTTCTTTAAAATACTTTATTTTTAAAAGATTACAATTAATTTCTAATTTTTCATTAATGAGGCTGAATAGCTGGCCGACGGCAAAAAAAAAAAACAAAATGGTGGGAAAGTGACAATCAGTCGTTGGTTTTTTCGAGTTTTGTTTACATTTTGTTTATCAGATTAAAATAAGTGATTTAACGCCTAATTTCATAAGAGAAGAGGCTAAAGCAGTAAGTAGTGGAATACCTTTTACCGCCTAAATCAGAAGAAAGATACTTACTTAAAATCATAGGTACGACGACTCAGGTTTTACAAACTTTTTATTTTATTTTTAGTTTCCTCGTATTCGTAATGAAAAGCACAGTGTTTACCTCGGGGTGAAAGTAACCCATTTAACCCCTCGAATTAGCGACCTCGCTTCGCTCGCCCGCCAACTCCTTCTCGGGACGAAATGAGTTACTTTCACCCCTAGTGTAACAATGTACTATTTCAATACACTGGCTCAGAAAGGGACTATTATTGCACTGCACTTAGGTACATAATGACCCTTGTAACCAAACTGTGACATTTTGATTAGCATTACACACTAGTGCTATAATGTAGTTAAAACCTTATTGTTCAACCTCTCCCCCACCATAATTTTATTACATGTATCGTATCAGGCTGGGCGCAGGTCGTCCCCCACGAGTCGCCGGTCAACCCCCGTTTATTCATTTCAGTAAGTGTATTGAAAGGTAAATAAAAAAAAATATGGGCGCGCAAATGAAAACAGATTTTTGCCGCCACAAAAGTTTTCTAGGTTTACAGTTATTTTCTTCACAAGTGTATTGAAAAACGTCGTATAATACACGTGAGTAATTAATGATTACCGTTCTCGGCTCTCTTAAGACCCTCACCACGTCTCGGGTCTAAATACCGCCTCGACGGTAATCACTAACATTACACACTTATATCATAATGTACTATTTACCCATGTACGGAATCAGCAGTGTATTCCACAGTCCGCAACGCACCATCAGGCTCGTACAGAGTATAGACACCTCGCACTTTATCACCGTCGCGTGTCTCCCAGTGACTCTTCCTGTCTCCTGTCTGGGGATCTGATACCTCATATTTGTACTCGTACTTAGCCTGCAATTACACTGATATTATAAAGGTGAAAGTTTGTGAGTGTATTGTACGTGTCTTACTTCTTAACGCTTAAACGGCTGAACGGATTTCACTGAAACTTGATACACTTAAAGACCAAATCTTGGAATAACACATACGATATTTTTTTATCCCAGGAGGACTCCTGGGATAAAAAAGTATCCTAGAAGTATCTAGTAGATTTATTTTAACAATCAATTGTTTCAGTATTTTGCAATTATATATTAGCAGATTGATACCTGTTGTGAACAGTTTTTGGCCAACTACATACTACATTTCATAAACCAGTTTTGAAGAGAAATTATAATTATAAATTATGTACTTACGTGACTTGCGCTACTACTTGGAACCACAGGAGTCGGAGCTAAAATAAGTAACGAATTAGATTCCTCATGTCCATTATGTTCTAGCATTCCAATCATTGATAGACCTTATTTAACGTTGATAAAAATTAACAAAAAAAAACTGGCTATTACTGGTAACAGGAGCAGCCGGTGCCGCCTGAAGTTGATGAAACACAATACTCTGCGAAGAAGTTGCGTGCTGCAACATTGCGACAGGCGATCCGCTCGCGAACAGCCAACTGTTCAGCAACCAGACCATCTGAAAAAGAAAAAAACATAATTCATGACCAGAATTCTTAATTCTTTATAGTACAAAGACATAACATAACGTTTGGAGATACAGACAGGTCACGTACAAAGGCGAATTTAACTCAGCAATGAGTTTTTGAATCACTACCGTTAAAACCTCTCTAATCACTATTAATACACACGATAGAAATTTGATTAAATTTTACAACCCTTCTTGAAGAAAACTGAACCCTGCAGAAGTAAACAGCGCATTTTGGACATGGCAAAATATGCTTTAAGAAAACAAAAGGTCAAATAAACACTTAATTAAGAAAACTGTAGTCGTACGTGCCTTAAGGTAAACAAAATCCATATTGCAGAGCTGATCAAAGACGTAAATAAAGCAAGCCAGTGGATTGAAGGGTCTCGTCTCGTCGAACTGCATTTTATAGGGTCATCTGATCTGATAAGTGGAACAATGCGTTTGCCAGCGGATGTATACATCGACAAAGGTCCTTGTCAATTAAAATACTTGATAGCACTGTATGCAAACGTAAATGAGATATGTAGTAAAACATTACTATTCGTGTTTGATTGTGACTTGATAGTCATGTTTTGATTTTTTTGACGATTGTTTTGTTATTTAAAGAATCGCGGTTGTGTGGTAGAGGAGCTGTGTAAATCATTTAATGATTTTATGTAGTCCCACATTTTTATTTTAAAACACACAATAGCCCAGATTTCTAAGAAAGAAACTGTCTGTTTATCAATACATAATATAAAACAAAGTCCTTTCTTCTCCTAAACCAAGCGTTTGTTTTGACTGTGTTTAAAATTTACACCCGTGCGAAGCTGGACCGAATTACTAGTTTCTTATAAATACTGTAATAGTTTGTCATGTGCATATAACATTTCTAAAGCAGGTCCAATATGATAACCTGATGAAAAGTTTTCTCACACATTTCTTTCTATTTCTCGTGGAATGGATCTCGGCAAAATGATTTAAACCTTAAAGTATGACCTCTATTTTGTTGTCACTTGAAGATAGGGTCTACTCCGTTAATGAGATGGTATTTTTATTCTAAAGATTGCATAAGACCAGATAGAATATTAAGAACTGTAATGTTATACAAGTTTGTATTGTATCTAAGAAGGAAGGCAGGAAGCTAAGAAGATAGTAAGTTAGTTAACTGCTTCCTAGTTGTAATATATTTTCATGTTTATATACATTAAATATAACGTGTTTATTGGTGTGATAAAGCATATTTTTTTCTGGGTTAAATGATAAATGATTTTTATTTATCTCGCAAGACACACTATTACATCTTATGTGTTCAATAGATACATCAAATTCTACAAGGAACAGGTTTCACATTCCAGAATCGTTCCTTGTCACCGAGATCTGTCACCCTGAGAACGGAGACATAGTGTTTGCTGCTCCTGGACGTTAGCGGACGGCATTAGCACCACGAGTACTGGGACTTTCCAGCAGTGGCGTGACTAAACACAAAACCACGTAAATGGTGCCCCGTAAATGCGCTATGGAGTCGTGATAGGCTACAAAGAAGATGGACGTCGTCCATACTGACCAGAAAACGTGCGGGCATAGTGAAAGATGGAAAACTAGCTTTATCGTCGTATAAGACCGACCTGGAATATACTCGTAGGATCAGTCTGACTGGAATAGAACAAGTTTTGATTGAAAAAAATCTCGTTTATTGCAGCATCCTGGACTAGGATAGGTTACGGTTTTGTTGTGATCTTGTATAGCGAAATACTAGAACGAGCCAAGCGAGCTCGATTTGCTCATAGCTCTGAGATTGGAACATCCTATCATATTATATTCATTTAACGAGGGTTTTTATCAATATGAGAATTTAAAATTGTGTATAACACGTTAAACGCCTATATACACGTTACGTGGTGTAGTATTTATAGGGGCCCTAACATATCAACGCAGCCGAAAACTACTAGGACTAGAAGCGTGAAATTTTGCTCTAGGTTTCCTTTTATACCATAGGCCAGCACTAAGAGAGCATTTTCCAAAATTCACTCTCTAAGGGGGTAGAAACAGGGTCCAGAGTTTGTATGGAGAAAACTATGTCATGCGGGCGAAGCCGCTGTCAGAAGCTACTTTAAAATACGCGATACGGCGATATACAAGATATGTTTCTGCTACATCTGGCGTAAGTTTATAACATTATTAAGTACAACTTTATGTACCTTGGTTACGTTCACTGGTTGTGACCAGCGCAGCCTCGATACTCAGTTGTTTAACTCACGATATTTTCACTAGGGGGCATTATAGAATACCGACCTATAAATAAAACAGATAAATTATTTTCATTTGTATTTTATGTTATCCCTTTTTTAACTGATTAAAGTTAATAATCAACAGAACTGAACAAAATTTCATTGATTTTTAAAATTATATTAACATAAAGTCACTGCACCCGACAGGGTCCATTTGCAGTGTGCAATGGTTAAGCTATTTTTAAGATCTTATACAAAAGACAATATGTAATTTACAATAAAGATTTGATTGATTTGGATATTGTATTGATCTCATACAAAAACCACAAAGTTAAAACTAAAGCCCGGCTACAGAATTTTTATTCCTAATTAAAATAAAACATTTGACCTATTCAACATGTAACATAATAATCGCACTCCTGAAAGGAATACTTACGTTAAGAAACAGCTGCTGAAACGATTTCAGCCATTTTTTATTTATATATAATAATCATTAATTTTTTATCATAAGATGATTATCTGATGATGAGAATTATTTCAAGTTTAAAATATATATTTCTAAGAGAAAATTCTTCTTAACTCTTAATTGCGTCATTATGTGGTGTGCTCCTTTTAATTTTCTTTATTTTGATACCTTATATAAATCACCTTGGCTCCTGCTTTTCAGAACATTTCCCTGGAGTGCATCGACCGCCTTCAGCTCATGTGAGTTGAAGTTTCTTCAGAACTTAACTTTGGGCGACTTTTCGCGAAAAAAAATCAGCTGTTCAGTACATTTATGTTTGCCTAATGTACTGAACAGCTGATATTTTTTTCACGATTTCGGCTTTGCTCCCATAATAAAAATTGTTTGATATCATGAGCACAATCACGTGTTTAAGTATCGTACACTAATTGCCAGTCACCCTATATAGATTTATGAATTCTCTACATACTATACAGATATCACAAACAGAAGGGGTGACAAGCGGGGAAGGTTTGTGTATATAACACCCGTGTAAAGCCAGGGTGGGTCGTTAGTAATATTATAAATTAATAACATAACCAGACTAACTTTAAGAAAGAGGTCAATCGTCGAATCCGACTCCTTTGGGCAGTGTTTTTAGGGCTAGTGTGTATCTTCTCCTCCAACATACCACGTGGTGCATGGTGGCACTGAAACGTGGTCGCTTACAATGGGTCTCATCAGAAGGGTAAGCCTTCATCACCCAAAGGGCAAAAAAAGGGCATGGAGTTTCCTTGTGCATCAGGAATGAAGATATCCGCAGGAGAACTAAGGTTACTGACATAGCTCGAAGAATTGCCAAACTTAAGTGACAGTGGGCAGGGCACATTGCTCGTAGAACGGATGGTCAATGGGACCGAACGGTTCTGGAGTGGCGACGGCGTACCAGAAGACGCAGCGTTGGCAAGGTGGACCGATGACCTGATGAGAGTTATGTCCTTCGGCTAAAAAATTACAGTGAAATGCTTAATTCTGCTAGCTAGTTAACTTTTTTTTAAGTGAGAAATCATCAAAAAAACACCTTCCGTTCTGGGTAGACTGAAAGAAAGTGTCAGACTTTTCCTGTCTAAAAAACAGGATAACTGAACGAACATAGGTAGGTCTAAGTTCTTTCAGGTACCCTTTGCGTTTCAGAGCCGCAAGGACTCTTTCAAACAATCCAATATAACGAAATACTTAATACCAATTAGTAAAGGTGTAGGGGCACCTATATTATCATAAATTATTCTTTTACTAGGCAATATAAAAACGGATGAGTGCACCCGCCAACAAAACTCATTAAAAATTGCAAGAGTTTATGCATACAGGTTGTTCATGAATGCTACTTACATATCTCATAACGTACGTAATCTATGCATGCAGTGAACATGTAAATTCTAATTAGTAGGTACGAGTACTTTGCGAAATATGAGCAGTTAGGTAAAGAACTTATCCATATCTACTTTACTGTTAGAACCTGCTACTCTATAAATCCAATAAAGGTCAAAGTATAAATCAAAATCTCAATCCTAATGAATCAAAGGAAACATAAATCCAATTATGAAAGTCTCTAAGGTGTCATTGTGGGTGTTAATTGGACCGTTCATTACTACTTGCCGGATTGGTCTAAATTGAATTGTACGTCTCTTGTACAATCACTACTTGCGACACTCAGTGAGAAAAGAAGGTGGATGAAATTACAAATCGCCAAATACGTGGGATTTCAATTCAGATTATACCTCCTCAGACGAAAACCTCGTTTTGAATCCATTCGGGTAGACGCAATTATCAATCCCTAAGTATGAGTCATGAGAATAAAAAACACATTTAAAATTCCAAATCGTTGCAAACTTCTGCATTTTTACTTCATACTTAGGCACTTACCCTTATACAACAAAGCAAAAAAACCTTTCTCGAAAATCGAAATGTGGTTAAATAAAATCGAATCAAAAGTAATTTGCTCGAAAACAGCAAACAAAAATGTATTTCATATATTTCAATCAACAATTTCGCATTCTACTTTCGTAATTCACAACTACCTACCTATCCTTTAATTATGAATGCAAATAAAATGTATCATGTCGATTAAATTAAGATAATAAACGAGTCTTATACAATTGATGCAACGCATAATATAAAACCACTTACATCAATTAAAGAAATCATAAAACGAAGAAACGTAACAGCTATTTTAAAAACATGTTTGGTTTACGATCCTAGCAAGTAATATGTGAAACATTATTGTCCAATAATTGCATACGTTGCTATACTTCGGTGTGACGCAACATACTGCTAGCCAATTAAATCTAGATCAGCTAGCCAATCTACCGGCGCTCATAAACGTAGGTCCTTTCCGTCAGGTCATTAATTTCTTTGACACTGATATCTGTGGGTCTAAAATTGTTATGTATTATGTACCTTTACGTACCTCTATTTTTGAGAATGTTGATCTGACTGTTCTGTAGTGCTTTTTATTTGTTACAAGCTGACCTGGCTGACGTCGGTGTATCAAACGCTGAAAATAGTTTATAGTAAGGATTAATTGTCCAGCTAACACTTATACTGAAATAGGAACAGTTTGAATGTAATTTTTACGATTTTCCGTGCAATTTTTCAAATTGAAACAATTTTTTTTATTTACATCTAATTCGTTCCAGTGCTTCTCGAGTTTTGTGCTTAATAACACATTTTAGCTAATCTTTTTTATGTATTAACAATACTTAGATTGTTACTAATAAATTACTTCAATGTTGCTCTTGATGACAACAAAACCACTTTAAAAAAAAAATAAAGATTTCATAACTAGAAAGATAAAAAATTTAATCAGATAACGATCTAAAATATCTATTAACTGCAAAATGAACTTATAAGGACGATGCAGATATGATGTTATAGTATGGTACGCAAGATACCCTTCACTGGATCTCATCTCTTCAAATTTCAAACAGCAGAAAGAATATCTTCATTATCCTTGGACAAGTATTGGTCAGAAAGGTGAACAGCAATTTACTTATTCTATTAGGACATAAGACCTAAACTAAATCTCGTATGCAGATACATGTTTCATATGCGACGGCCCACCTGTAACGTGGTCCACTGCGCAATGCACCGATTGCATACTTTCACCACTGTTACTTACTAAACTAAATATCTGAACTATCCCATATATATCCACGTCATAATAATTCATGTGGTCATGTAACAAAGACTAACGTGGCAAAGATAAAGAAAATGAAATGCAATAAATATTATCAGGCCTTGTCTCCTCCAACCGGATAAGGCAGTTGCACAATGGTAATGATTTCTTTAATCCTGAATCTCATTGTCGCAGTACCAACCTTTGAATACTTCGTGCACAATGGATAATGTTTATTATCATCTATATTAATCTTTTAAACTAGAATAGATATTCTATCGATTGACGAAAGTGTAATAAGTTCCCTAAACGTAACCTTCACAAAAATGCCAACAATTCTTTGCAATAAAAATCTGTACTGACAGGTTCTAGCGTTGTGGTCTGATTGACTTACCTTCACCTGTGCTTTGTTACAGGTAATCAATTACTTACCGTGTGGTTTCGGTTACGTGTATGAATAATTATGTGATATAAGAGACAATGAGATTAGAATTATATCAACAACATGATGTAGTACATGTCGCTGATTCATCTAATAATCATGCTACTTACAATGGCGTTTTGTCCTGGAAATATTTGTTGTAACAATTCATGATGGGATTTTGCGTCATATTATTGGAACAAAGTACGTAGGTACATTGTTCGCTGTATGTAATCTCTTACATTCCGATAATTATGAAAAAGGTTAATAGAAAAGGACACGCTAGTCAACATTAATAGTGACAGCCATGCTCCGCCCAAAATACACACAATATGTAAAGGCTTACTTCTTTTTGTGCCATGCATGTCTAAACCAAGCCTCTATTTAATATAGGTAACCGACAATTGTTTTTAGGGATCCGTACCTCAGTTAAACAGAACCTTATAGGACCACTTTGTAGTCGGTTCGGTCTGTTCGTCTATTAAGATACGATTTCTCATGAATACGTGGAGACAGTTGAAATTAACATCAAATACTCAAGTCGCCTGCCCCTCGGAGCAGTGAAAAAATCAAACTACTAAGCCAACGCAATCTAAAGATAAAGCCTTTTATGGCGCATATTTAGACACTCGCAAGGAAATCATTTATAGAGCTAAAAACCTATACTTCTCGTTGATCTAGAATCCTGAACTTTTGCAAGAAACAAGGTCTCATACCACAAGTAAAGCAAAAGGTCTGAAGACTTTAAATTTAAAATAATTTTCATCATTGTTCAACACAGTTGGTTACCTTGGTGCGTGAGTTCGCCTCGTACTTGACTGTTTTTTTACATTGTTTCACGACCAAGCAATGGAGGAGTATAGTCAATTCGTCACTTATTGCCTGTTGATTTGATAAAATACCCCGGACGCTAGTCTTACCCGCAATCTGAAAGTTTATCCACGCTGTTAAAATAATCCATAAAAATAAGAAAAAACGTATAAAGAGACAGCCCTATAAGTAACGATTCGTAGCACTCCATTAACAAATGATATTGCAACGCTGCGCCTGCACTATCGTCCAGTCATGATTACCCATGAGTCATCAAAATATTCGGCATTCGAACAGCATTCAGATGACTGACAGCTCATAAAGTGCCTTTGTAAACCCACGAGGAGTATAAGCTACTTTACTAATATTACAACTATACGTCAGAAACAGATTAATTGCGTTTGAGCTTTGAACAATGTCGTTTTATTCAGTGGAAGGTTAAACCGAACAACTGCAGAGAATATTTCTCGCACGAATAGCTCTTTCAGTTTCCTAGATAAGCGATCGTTTAGTATACTTTGCCTACTACATGCAACTAAATAGGTTTCAGCATTGTCCAATGAACGGTCCAGGTTATCGGAGCGACAGCAATCTGACCCGTGTGACGCAATAACAATGGACACTACGACCAAGGTCTGATTGACTAGACCAATTTCCAGGCTTTATTTTAACTATTAGCTGCTGCCAGCGGGTGCTTGATGCTTCACCCGAGTGAAAAGTGGAAAATATACCCAATGGAACATGCTCCCGCGATATAAAATAAAAAATATAATATGTACTATTCCAGACAGAGGCGTAGTTTTCAATAACAAACATACACACTCACAAACTTTTACCTTTATAATATTATAATAATAATAAATAAAATTAAAAATCTTTTATTCTCAGGCATCGTAGGCCCATAGGGTGTTAGTATTACAAAAAAAGCAACTTACAAAACTATGTTAGTATCTAGTACAACTTAGGCACAGAGTAGTACAAAAAAAAACAAATACAATAAAAAAAACACAGCATCCAATTTGAGGAAGATCTATCAAGCGGCATGTCTGACATGTAGCTTGATAAACCTATCCTTTGTAGGCCCGTCCAACCTTTCCGAGAAGAACGGATGCTGTTGCCGCTTCCCCTTACCCTGCGCATCGTAGATGCTATCTTTTTGCGCATGATCGCGAAATAATCGTCAGTGAGTGCAACAGCGAACATCCCTGACGCACTACACCAGCTCGGAAGCCTCAACAGCGCCCTGAAGGCGTTGTTATATTAGCCCACTGACTGCTGGTGTAAAATATTTAGCAAAACGCTTTGAACAGGATTATTTTAACCGGTACTGAGCAACCAGCAAATCTGCGAGCCAGCATGTTTCCCCTCACAGCCAACGCCCTGCGCTCTCTTTCCATGTCAGAGTCATCTTTGAGATCATCCGTAACAATATGTCCCAAATATAAATTTTGTTACCCTCTGCAAAGGTGAACCATTTAATTGTACGGGAGGAATATTTGAGGGACTTGTAGGATTATATTTTAGGCCATGCTGCTCGGCGTATCTCTCACAAATGGTGAGCAATTTCCTAATTCCACCTATTGTGGGGCTCAGCAGCGCTATATCGTCTGCATAGCTTAAGTTATTTATACTAACTCCGTCTATGTGACATCCGACATGAGTACGGCTGAGCTCAACAAGTTGTTTGTTAACATAAATGTTAAACAGTCTCGGGGATGTAAGACCACCCTGCCTAACTCCACATTCAAGTTTGTACGGGTCCGACAATGTATATGAAATGGTCATTTCACAAAATTCCTCTGATTGTTATATCAGATAGATAATATTGACACCAGTGCAGCAGGAACTCCCGCCTCCCGAAGCTTCTCCCATAGTACTTTATACGAAACTAGATCGAAAGCTTTGGAAAGATCCAGGAAACACGCATACACTGGTGTTTTTCTGTCCGTATAATATTTGACAGTGTGCTTCAATGCAAGTATATTAGTGTGGTAACAGTGTGTGTAAACACTAGGGCCATGGGGTCCGAGCTCTCATCGAGTTGTTCAGGAAATCAGCAAACAGTTGGTCGACTCTTCGCGTGACCAGAGGGCTGGACTTTTCTTCAATGGCAATGCTGCCAGCGTTCTGGGCACTTTTCCCATTGACATCGATGTGGACGAATTTTTGATGCCCTATGAGTTTTCCTCGTTTTTCAGCCTTTTTTACTCGTTTGTACATATTATTATTTTAAGTTTGTATATATACTTAGTAATTAACTTAGAAGTAATAAATTGTAATTAGTTTTAGAAATCAAATCATAAACGATAAAATAGTATTAAGAAAAAATATTAGTGTGATTCATTGATTTTAACGATAAATTCACATTTTGTCCAACATTGTAGTATTCACGTCCTTTTAGTATAAACAAAAAAATCTCTACCACTCAAAACCAGTATCAAATGTGCAAATGCACGTGTTAAACGCACATGTATCATAATAATCTATTGTTGAATGTTGACACATGTAAGTTACTACTGTATCTATGTAACCCGAATCGTGAGTGAGATATAATCGGTGATAATTCGACCCTCTTACAAGCCGTACTCTTCATGTTTTGCAGAACATTCATTTCCACTTTGTTCTATTATTGAATATAGGCAGGACATTTTACACGAAAAGTTGATACACCAGGCAATATTCACAGTCGTGTTATCGTGTGTTAAAGCTCTTTGATATACGAATATGTCTAATAGATACAGTTTACATTATTTACCTTTTTAGCTTCTTTTGATACAAAATGATAAACTTTATATGTTTTTTTTTTTATTATGTATAGGTTCGCGTTTAACCACTATCTGACCTGATGGTCAACGGTGATGTGGCCGACAATGGAGCAGGCTTGCTTAGAAGTAACCTATTTGCTCTTGACTTAAAGACATATCAGAAAATACAAACTCCGGTATTCTACTCTTTAGCTATACGCATAATAAATTTGGTCGTTGTGGCGACGCTTGGGGGAGGCTTATGTCCAACAGTGGACGTCTTTCGGCTGATATGATGATGATGATGATAATAAATTTGTTCCCAAAACGCTTTGTACGTATGGGTAGGATGTCCACCATGTACCGGTAGTGCAACGCTATTCGTCTAGTCCTCTGGTATAAATGAGCTTTTAGCTCGTGTATATGGTATTTTTTCATAGAACAGCTGCATTCACGAATTACTACAAGGTGTTGATTATTGATTGCAGGCGCGAATTACTACGCGAGTCAGGTTATTATCTCATATCTACGCGTTTACAATTCTAACTTTTTACTTCTATATTACTAAGGTATGGCGTCGATATTGAATATGTTTTATTGAAACCCGGGTACGACTAAGAACTACTAAGTGAATGGAACTGCGGCTAATCTGTTTTAAGATCGTGAACATTGTACACAGTGAGCTTACAAACAATATTGTATTTTATGATCCCAACTCGCCAGTTGCTAAATAGGACAATTAGTTTAAGATTATCCATGAGGAAATTCTCGGTAGGTTGCTATGAGGTGTCAAAATGTTCCTGTAATATGCAGAACTGTCATAATACAAAACCAGTGAAATTTAACTGTCATAAGTACAAATGTTTTATCATCTAGGTCTAATCTACACTAATATAATAAAGAGGTAGTTTGTTTTTTTTTTTTTGTTTGTAGAAGCTAATCTCTGAAATTACTGGTCTGATTGCTAAATTTTTTCACCGATAGAATTCCTGAGTACATAGGCTATATTTTACGGATCTACGCAGGCGAAGCTGCGGGAAAAAGTTAGCCTTACATAAAAAGCCTTATTTTATTGGGTTGGAAAACTATCAAGTAACAACTCCCGGTCTGGATGGAGTGAGACTAGATTTTAGTCAGTAAAAGTCTTACACGATTTTTACTGACTAAAATCTAGTGTATCTTCAGATGCCCTTGGCGTTCCAGAGCTCCGGTTACTCTTTCGAATTCTGCAGCCCTGGCAGGCATCAGCTCTAACAGGCCTCATGTACAAGCCTGATGTTACTTCAATATCGCTCGCTTCATACCCTTGACGTGGATCAACCCACTGTCAATATAGGCCACAAGCAGATCATACAGATAGAGTTACTCAACCGTCAAGTTGAGGCACGCCTGATCTGACACCAGATACCAGAGATCCTTGTTATCTTGGATCAGCTCGAGTTACATAACACCGTACTCGATATATTTCCAAACGATTTGAACTCCGTAGGCATCGAGTCGGTAGTCTGTATAATTTATCATCGAGTAATGATCACTGACAGGATATGACGAGTTATATTTAATAAGCTTTTAAGTAGTAAAAACATGATTAAGTTTATCTCGTGTGTTACAAAATAATTTAATTTAGAGGTCTTAACTGGTAATCAAACTGTTCTAATTTTTATTGGTATAAAGCTCTTTAATAAAACTTAGTTTTTTAATGGTCTTCCATTTCACTTTTTAATGAATAAATGTCATAATGTTAAGTGGACTTTGAATTCATCAAATAGCTTCTCCCACTCTGGGTGGAGTGAATGGTAGTCAGTTTTACTTACTAAAATCCACCCGTATGCCTTTAGTTATCCTTTGCAATCCAGCCCCCCTAGCCAAGTTACAATCGAATTCCGTTCTCTAATCAGTAACGCCTCGGTGACAGCAATTGTAGAAAACGATAAGTTGGTAGCCATGTTGACGCGCCTGAGTCGGCCGCTCGTTCTACGATGTAGCGTTTGTAAAACAAAGGATGTAGCGTTAAATATTGTAGAAACGATTTTGAACGATGTGAACTTGGCGACGAATTGTCTATTCGTTTGTTCTTACCACGCGACTTTACGTTGAGATGACGTCATTCCCATACGTTTCATCACTTTTCGATAGCGTTAACGATTGCAGAATAACAACTTGGCTAAGCGTGCAGGGCCGTTGTAACTCTGTCGAACTATCCCGTACCCCAAGTTTGCACCACATAGGTCACTTGGAGATTGAAAGGATTCTTTTAATATCCCTCTTCCCTTCCCGCACCTATAGTTTCAGAGAAGCCTATACACCTATATACATACGCACTAACAGCTATTATTTTTTTTTGCATTCCGTGGCCGCGGTAACTCTTTCGAACGATACTTCGGGATTGTTTGAAAGCCATAGCTGGTTGGTACCTATAGTTAAATACAGGTCAAGGCCAAGTTTAAATAAAAAGCGGCGATAGGATTGTGTGAATATGTGAGTAAGTAATTGGAGTGCAAGCATTAAAATTACTCTTTCAATGGAAATAATTTCACAAGTTTTGTAAAGCACGTAACTAAAGCAGTAGTTGCCCATACTTATGTGTAACACAGTCTATTCATAGGTAAGTTACAGTACATAGTAATTTGACCATAACAAACAAGTTCAGAAACCGATATCCCAACTGTAACGTTACTGAGTGGTTTGCGTTTGCGTAAGCTTTCTTCATATGGGACTAAGTAGTTTGTAGGTTCATGTATCTTATTACAGCAAATTACACTAGTTCCTTAAACCAGCTTTGAGATATAAACTGAGCGTATCCAGTGTACTAAATTAAGTCAATATGATTCACAGTATGCCTCAGTAGGCGTGAAACATGAAGATATTTTAATGTACTATCACTTGCAAAAGTCCATAAGAATTCTTAAAACTTATTCGTTTGACGTTTAGTTTGACTTACGACCTTTTATTTTCAAGTTTCGCCAACAAATGATTGAAATCCACAATTTCATCAACTTATCATAAGTCAAGATGGCCCAGTGGTATAGGCACACAGATTGAAGCGCAAATCAGTGTGCCGCAAGTTCAAATCCCACGCAATTATTGACTTTTTGTAAGTTCTTACCCGATTGGAAGTTATGTATTTGCATTACATATTTTAAATTATTCTTTAACTTGTTCACACATTTCTTAGAGTTAGAAAGGTAGATCACAAAAAAACTAAATAAAGAATTAGATTTCTGCGAGGTAGACATGAGTTTTAACTTAACCGAAATGAACTGTCGTTTGGTTGTAGTTGTTGGTTAGTGACGTGAGGTTGACAGTATTGTAATATTCGCAAAATGCAGGCTAATATTAGTATTGAAGTGAGGGCGACTATCATTGGGCTGCATAAAAGTGGTCTTAATAAAACACAAATATCTGAAGAAACCGGACTGAATGTGAGTATAATAGCTATTAATGAATTGTAACTTTATTACAAATTAATCTTCTAATTAAAACGTATGCCATTTATGAATCCATTCATCGTATCTTTATGAGGTTTAAAAGAGAAATACGTAAATCGTTGGGTTTATTGGATTGGTTATTGGATTAATAAATGCAGTTTTATTTTAAAATTATATTCAATAATTATGATTATTAACATTTTATATAATGAAAATGAAGTGAAGTAGGTATAGCTGCCTAATATATATTTTTTTTTATTTTAGAAAAATACTGTAAATCTTTGGCTAAAAAGATATGAGGAAGAAGGTAGCCTTGCTAGTCGAAAGAGAAGTGGGAGACCGAAGCTTATTAGCGAGGCGCAGCGACGACATATGGTGGACGTATACGAAACGAATGGTTTCGCACCAACGAGACATTTTGCGGAATTATATGACACCTCGATGGATACTGTTCGCCGTGCACTTCACGCTGAAGGCATGCATCACAGAAAACCTGCTAAAAAGCCGTACTTGACAGAGAGGCACAAACAAGAACGATTACGTTTCGCACTAAATATTTAATGTTAACTAAACTAAATGGCCTACCATTTTATTTTAACATATCTGTGATTATTCGTTAACAAACACTGTATTATATTGTGTTTACTTTCGTTTAAAACAGCTATATCTTTTAACTTGTGCCATCGCCTCATCTTAAGAATGCAGTGAACTCGCTATCAATTTTGTTGACAATAATCATGAGTCTATTTCGTTTTTTATTCTTCTACCCGCACTGTTTTAACATAATACTATAGTTCAATTTATTTTTCTCATCTAATTGACGATTATCTTGTGAGAACTAAAGTTCTTTTAACAGAAATTGAGGTTTGGTTTCAATCTTCTTTTCGTCAAGAAAATGAACAATTAAGCTATGACCTCAATACATTCATTGTGACGTTACACAAAAATAAAATGTTTACAAATTCCAAATCATATATCACTTTTCAATAAATAACTGGATATAAACAATTACCTATATTTTATTTTATTAAAATTTGAATATCCGTTCATTGTTACGTTATTCATATTATGAATGGTCTAAGTGGGTATACTTCCAACAAACAATCTTAGGCGTAACATAGATAACGGTTACAAGATAACTTTTTGTCTAGGTAACAATTCGACGTCACAATTCTCATAAATGTTTAATTTGTAAATATAAAGAATAAACATTTTTATTAAACACGTCTTTTTATTTCCACCTTATAACATCGAAAAGATGTAACAACTAAATAATTGCAAATTACGAATGTGATTCTTCTTGTGGTTAATAGATCACATTCGTAATTTGCAACTATTTAGTGTAAAAAATGCAATAGTATTTTTCATAGAAATATAAAAAAACAACTATATCAATATAGATTAGGAATTTTCAAAGTAAGAAATAACTGCAACGGACCGACCATGATTTGAACTCGGGTTACGTGATTTGCGAATCCAACACTTAGTTCACACGGCTACCAGCACATGACGTTTTGGCACGAATTTTATCAATGCTATGAACAGCTCACTGTGACGACAGTTCCTTAGTGTGTGTTATCTGTGGAATGTGGATACTCATACATGCGCACACATACGCACGGAAGTATCGTGCTCGCTCGGTTCGTAGCAATGTAATCTTTAGCGTTCCTATGGACTTTTGCGGCCTTACTGTACCTACCTACGAAGAACAAAATTATTGAAAAAGTTATCTATTTATCTATAATTCTATATCCCATTACAGGGCAAAGTCCATCCTATATCTCTTCCACACACGTCTATAGGCAAAGTATGCAAGTATACCACAACAAATTCTGATTGGTGCACGTCAATATGGCATTCAAGCTACTTGCATCTATATGTGCCAGCTACAGGCATGTTTAGGCTTTATCTTCTGCAACTGCGGGCCAGTCTTTCTTGTAAAGAGTCAAATTCTTCCCTCCATCTTTCTAGTTCCCACTAAACTTTAAACTCATTCATCTTAATCTTATAATCGGATCTCGTCATCAATGAATACTAATAAATTAGTTAAGTAAAAGCTAAGCCGTATCGAACGCAGGACTGAACGTCGGTGGGAGCCCATTATAATGTCTGCTGCGCTGACATTTGAATAAAGTAGTACAAATTACGGTGTTACACAAAAGCCGAGTAAGAGCTTTGCCACACGTCCACGGTGCGGCGTCGCAGCGTCGATAACGTGAAACGGTGGACGCCCGATTGCGACACGTTTCCAGAAATTTTGTGAATGTAAAATTTTGGATCTGGATACGGAAATGGATATAGGAATAATATCATACCTGTTTTGGGTACCGCTACGGATATTTACGGTTTTTAATCGATAAAAATAATTTAAGAGGCTTTTTGGTGTTTTTTTTTTTTCTATCGTACTAAATTAGCTGTATCAGTTGGAACACTAGCCACACGCTAGAGTGCCGCAAGTGCCCGTACACACGAGTGCCACCGATACTGCAGTTAACATAACCATTTACTGGGCTCAAACCGTTTAACGAATTTACCATCGATTAAAAAAAAAGAAGAATTAGCTGTATAATGTTTGGAACACACTATTTATTGAGCATTTATCCTGAACAACAACATATATTTTTACTACAGTGAATCATATACTTTTGAGCATCATAAAAGTCGCGATTAGCTCCTGCAGTCACGTCTTAATGATGCCACATCGTGTTAATATGGCGAGGCTCTAATATAGTGAACCCAAGATTAGGCTCATGGGAGTAATAAGCACAAAGCTCTCTGGTTAAATCTCTGCCTAGTAATATTGTAATTGATTCGCAGTCGATAGGATAAGGAATTCGACCTAAATATTCTGATACACATTTAATTAAATTATTCAATACGCCATAACAATAATGATGCAATTTATGAGCTCGAGTTCAGAATTCATCAAAGCAATAAAGGTGTTATTAACACCTTTATATTACATTTTAACTTTGTTGTGGAAATTCTAGACCTCTAAGTTCAAAATGCAATGGTGTAGTATTTTTTTGTAGGTAGGAAAATCATCTAATGACATCCCCCGCTCTTGGGCGGAGCGAAACATAGTGTCAGACTTTTACTGACTAAAAATCCACTCCTGTGCCTACCTTGTCTCCGTCCCAGGGTCCCGGGTCTCATTTTCACACTGCCCGTGAATGGTATAGCATGGAAAATAGATAAAACTTTAGTATGCTGTACCTATGGTGTTGGGGCGAGTTTGTGAACAGCGAGCAATATATTGATCACCGTCCTGTAAGAACCAAGCCCAGGTCTACGGCGCGTTGTGCTCCAAGCGAGTCTCAAAGAGTGTGAGGGCTGCGGGATTGTCCAAAAGAGTTTACCGGCGACCTGTAACGCAAAGGGTGACTGAAAGAACACAGGTGGGTTTAGTCAGTAAAAGTCTGACACTCCCTCTCGCTCTATCTACAACGAAAGTTTTGATTTCCAAGGAATTTGATGATTTCTCACCTAAAATTTACCTATAATACTCCCTATTTAGTTCAAATCAAAACCGTTCCTGCTGCTGAGACTCAGGCCTCCTTTCTAGGATAAAGAACCATCACACGTCTATCCACATTACACTGTCTAAGATATTTTTCTTTCAAACTATTTAAAAGCCACTTACAAACTTTTCATAAAACAATCTACGTAATATCACATTCGTGATCAAGTTGCTTTGATGCATTCGAGATGCCGCCCCTCCGTAACATTGCGAAATCTTAAAATCTTGCAAAATCGCTCTAGGACACGCCCCAAACCTTTTATATATCTGTATTTTCAAATTCATTTCTTAACTTTTGACATTTTTAAATGGCTAATCACGATACATTATAATAATAAAAAAATAATACAAAAAATAAAAGGCACTTTACTTGCAATTGCGAGCAAAGCCCCTGTATTTAATATAAATGCACGAAATGTCTCATATTGCGATATTCCATCAAGACAAAATGTCAGTTGTGTTTAATTGTCTGAAATCACGAAATGTCTCCGTCGATCTGTCCGCCGCTCGTTCAGGAGCATGCCCTGCCAAATACCTAGGTTATGAACAAAAGGTACCTTTAACCTCACATCACGAGAATGACCTTAATGATTGACCTGAAATTGGGCTGGGTCTGTCATTTTGTCATCAGAATACCAGCTGATTTTTTCTTTACTTTAAATTTTCAGATCCTAAGCATAATTATTAATCTATATGTGACAATTATAAAACAAATAAATGTGAAATTAAATGTACGCTTCCACAGCGCAGACTCCCTCGTTTATATTAGTCCATTCAAAAATAGTCCGGTAGAAATCACTATCAGTGATATGACCACAATTGTACCCATAGATTTGTGTAAAAGTGTTATTACTATTTTGGTGTTCAATAAATTTTATTCTATAAAAAAGAATAGAAATTATTTATACAATACAATAAAGATGAAAAAGCTAAAGAACAGAATAAAGGAAAGCATGATAAAGGAATTTAACTGCAATCCATTGCTGAAGCTCAGAACTACTACTTCACATTTTAAATTAACGAGTGTGAAGATGATTTACCTAGCGGTCATCATACCAAGGTTCTTAATTTAGGGGTCACGTACCGGTTTACCTAGTATTTTTTTGTTTCGACTACAAAATTATACTTAATAAACCACGTATAATTGCTTATGCAATTTATTAAGAAAACTTTATTACCATAATCTGTGTGCCATAATCTGTACATCTTGAGACGAAACAAAAGTGTCATGACCTCAAATCAAGTCTGGCACAAAGGTACAGAAACTTAAGAAGCGTGTGAACATTACACGAAGACTAGACATAATTTATAAATACATAATTACATATAAACAACAAAACCAAATACACTTTTATGGCAGGCATTAATCTAAGATCTTTTCAAGGTAACGGCAAACGATCACTAAAAATCTCATTACTTAAAGAGCTTTTCTCGATGCTTTATTTATCTATACTAATATTATAACGAGAAACGCTTTGTATTTTTGTTTGTAATGAATAAACTACTCAACAACTGCTCTGCTCAACCTATTTTTTTTAGACCAGTAGTATGCTACTTTATCACTACATATGTTTTCTCCTTTCACGTCACCGAAGCCGCTGGCAGAAGCTAGTGCTTAGGCACTCATCATATTAGTATAATCTTAATAAACCTAATAAAATTAAAAGTAGAAAGTATTTGTAGATCTTTGACAATCGTTATGGGATATTCAGATACCAGGAAACCTAACGACAGTCTTGCTAAGGGTATCGAGTGACCCAGTTACTGGGCAGTGGAAGTCAGATAGGCAGTCACTCCATGTAAAATTCTGGCATTCACTTGCATTCAGTTAGACTACAAGCCGACCCCAACTTACTTAGGAATAAGTTAGGCAGACGACAGACCCACAGACACACACACAGACACGCAGACACTTCAAACTTATATCACCTCTCTTTTCCTTCGGGGGTTAAAAATAATAGCAAATATTTATTCGACACAGACACAGTACAAAAAAGAAAAGCAAAGAATGATGCGATGATGACGTATGTTTGTCAAAGGTAAACTCTGAGAGGATTGATTTGATTACGAAAATTCTTTCATAAATAAAAGAGCAACTTAGTAAAAGTAGGGCCAAATTTTTTGATGAATGAGCTTCTACCACTAAAAGATTTTATTAAGTTATTCGCTGAGTATCATAGGCAACTTTTTGTCCCGAAATAAATCACAGTTTCCGCGGTACTGATAACGGGAGCGAACCCACAAGAAAAAGATAGTAGATAAGTACCTAATACAATAAGTAATAAGTAAATCGACCTTGCACAGATAATAAAGGCGACCATTACTTTGGGAACCTCGCGCTAGATGTTAGAGTTACGTAAAAATGTGTTACATTTGGTACCATGTGTGTGTACTTTATAAAAACTAGTCAATAAAACAAATACTGGCCGAGTGCTTGTTGATTAACAATCAGGTTTGGGAGCGCTACTGGGCATGGGTTCGTGCCCGGCAGGGGTGACGTGGAGTAGGTAGTAAATGGAATAACGTATAATAATTAATCTCTAACTGAAGAGATCGCACTCTGTATCCGGCCAAAAGTTCAAAAGTTCAGATGCACTCTATCAATAAAAAACCTCACATAAAAATCTTTGTAGTAGAAATTCAATGGTCCGCAACTAGTTTATTCAATATTTTAGATTCTATGCTACAAATTAAATCAGTCATGAAACATTGAATCTCTACTACAAAGAAATAGGCATTTTATCATTGGTACAGTACAACTGCACTTTTGACCTTTGACTGTACATATATTATAAAAGGTTTTATTCTAACCAATAACATTAATTTTAAACCACATGATAATTAAAATGTCAATAAGTGCGTCACATTACGTAAGCAGTTAAATGACGCAACATACTTGACAGTTTTCATAGCACGATGCATCGCATATGGTGCGTGTTTACTTATTTAAGCCATTTTTACGGCCCTTGCTTTAGTAACCACGTCCGACCACCCACAACCTTAGTTTATATTCCTAAATTATAAAATTTTAAAACATGTTTTTTTTTGCTGGAGATAGCGGGTACTGTTTCATAACTTCATTATGATGATAATGAAGTAATGAAGCAAGACTGAAAGATATTTCAGTCCTTCTTCTATGTTACTTTGAGTAGATGCAATACTCAAATACGGTGAAGGATAGCGTAACAGTAGATAAGAGAAAATGAAGGAATAAAGCGTATAAAAAGTGAAAAAATAAAGAACTTTGATATAATTTCTTACACAATGCATCCATTTAATAGTGTATTTTACTCTAGATGAGAAAAAATCTTAAAGTATATTATTAAGATAGCGTAGACAAAAAGCAGTCGGTAAGTGTTAATTTTAGTTAATAAAATAACAAAATATTTTTTTAAATTCAATTCAAATTTTCAGTTTTTTCTATCTGTACTTTATCACCTTGAAATAGCCACCATGTTATTACGTCCAAAGACATTATATAATGTCTTTGATTACGTCATTCAGCCGTATAAACTAAACGTCACAGCTGTCAACTGTCAACTGATTGGCCATACTGAGTCATTATTAGCGCATTTGTTTATAGAGCCAACTGACGTCATACCTCGGAGTAAATATGGCGTCCACTACGTTCGGCATTACGCGCGAAATTTGAACATGTCAATTTTAAATGCATTTTAGGGTACTTAGCGACTGAATAAAAATTTTGTGTATTTTTTTAATGGTTTATTAGCACTACAGTATCTAGTTGTCTAGGTTGTCTATTGCTTTTAGACACACACATATACCGTGACGTTGGGCAAATCCAGCCGTCTACGATGCTGGTTTTCAGCAACCACCGTTCGAGTTATAATACGAGTCCTGTTACTTGAAATAAAGAACTTTATCTTATTTCATTTTTGTTATTATTATTCGGCACATTATCTCTCCATTTTTATCATCCTCTGTGACCCAAAAGCTCGCAATTCTTTGGTGACAAGATATAAATCGCTCGTCGTCGCACAGGATGTTATCGAGGTCCAGATCGCTTGCTGAGTTTACTGCGATGGTTGGTGCATTTACCGTACGGGCTCTTGATATAACTGATTCACGTTGAATGCATTACATAATATGATAATATGTGTATGTGGATAATTGTGCACTCAATTTACTCCAGATTACTCTTATCTAAAGTTTCTAAACTGTTGTGAAAGCGTACGTAATATATTATGAATATAACACGCACGTATAACACTCTTAGCTAGCTTCTGCGTAGCTTGGGTCTAGACGGCGTTGTGCGACAGTTGTGGAATATTATTATTATTACTTACATATGCAGTTATGTACAAACCAGAATTCACATAAACAATGTGTATAATGTTTCAAACCGACTATTCTAGCAGTTTTAATGCGTTGATGTCTTTTGTATGAAGCTAAGAGTACCAACATTCAAACTAGGCTTTAAATTCCAATCATTATGATTAGATAACCATAATCATACAATTTGGCTTGTACTTAGTTATTTATTTATCATATATATGTAATGTAATGTACTGGTATTTCTTCCCAAAAACCAAGTAAACTTGCTCTTGAAAGGTATTTATCGTCGAAACATGCGTAAAACCTGTACCTCACATAAATCTAAGTAATATATAATCATTATAAAATAGGTACGTATCAAGGTCTAGGTATATAATATTAGATTGGCATGCCCGAAATAGGCACGATGTTATGCATAGCGATCTAATCAGGCTTCATGTAGGGATCGTTTCCATTAATTTTTGTCAGCCTCTATATCTGACCAAGTCACATATTTTATTCAAAGGTTTGTCGCACTCCGCCCCATTACCAAATTCTCGGTTATTGCGATCCATTTGGTAATATCCGTTTTACCTGTTTTCATTAACGCGAACCTTACACCATTTCCATAATGGTCTTTTAAGTAAAGGTACTCATGCTAAAACTATTTACTTAAGGTTTCAAATTAGTGCCTGAAGGTTAAAACCCGGTTTTTGGAAATAAATAATTATCATTAAAAACAAAGAGTAAGCGGGTTTTTTTATTTAGCCTTTCAAATACCGTCAATTAGAGACACAATAGTAAGACAATAGCAGTGCGAAAGCCGGCGTTCGCTTGGGGTTTTATGAAGTGGGAAATCCTCCAATGACTTCCCACGCTCTAGGGTGGAGCGAAAGAGCTTGTCAAACTTTTAATGACTAAAACCTATTCCTATGTTCCTTCTTTGCCTCACGTTCCAGGACCCTAGGGTTCCCTTTCAGACCACTCATAGAAGAGTTACCGTGGCCCCAGAACGCAAAGAGCAACTGAAGGATACACGTGGGTTCTCTACCCAGGGCGAGAGGAGTCACTTGATGATTTTCCACAGAAAAAAAAGTATAGCTGATGTAAATAAAAACCAATCATACATTTACAGCAGATAAAAGTTTGACAATTAGTCACTAAAACTGGTCCATTTTCACTGAAGGGCCTACAGGGAAAACCAACCAAAAAGGCCTTTAGTATGTATAAGACTGGTGGCATTTGGGGTGGCAGGGTGATCCTCGGCCACCGCAAGTGCGGGTTCGCAATCGGCAAGCAATGGGTAGATCGCTGTTCGAAAATGACCAAGATCGATGGCGCGTTGTATTACACTCGCCACCAGAAGCTGTCAATAAAATTAATGACCTATGTAGACCTATGTAGGGCCTAGGACCTATACCTACTAGAGCTGCGGGATTATTCGAAAGAGTAACTGTGGCGTAAACAGTATTGGTGGGTTTTAGTCAATAAAAGTCTGACAATCTCTCTCGCCCGACCCAGTGTAGGGTGAGTATTTGATTTCCCACCTCAAAAAAAACGGGAAAGTGCGAGTCAGATTCGTGTACTGAGGGTTCCATATAAATTTATCTATGAAAACAGTCCAATTCCAGAATTTTTCTGAATCGAAAAATGAATTTTTTGACAAGAGTTTTCATTTTTATTCCTAAACTTATGCTATGAGACCTTGCTTCATGCCAAATAACGGGAAGAAAACGTGAAGTAAACGTGGGTAAACGGGAAGTGACCAATGAATTTGGATTCCGTTGAGCGTTGAAATATACGTTTTTTGCCACATAAATGGCCGTATCTTTTTTCCTCGTTAACTCACAAGTTTAATTTTATCACATCTTCAAGGGACTGCAGACTTGAGTGTATGGTTTTAAATTCAACTCATTCTCGAGATAAAGAGTCTTGACAGACAGACAGACGGACGGACAATAAAGTGATCCTATAAAGGATCCACTTTTTTCCTCTTGAGGTACGGAACCCAAAAAAGAGGTCCGATCTCGGGAGCGTTCGTTCTTGCCAGGTTAGGCAAGAACCAATTAACGTTTATTAGTTTTATGAATTAATCTTAGTCACTGATTACTTACTTTTAGGAAACCTGAATCCCAAACCCACTTCGAGCAAGCATGATAAATACTTATGAATAAACAGGCTATTTCGAGCAATCATGAATTTATTATCATCAACAGACCAATAAAGAATCAAACAATTTTATTTCAAATCCTACCACTAGGCACGCGTGTTTCGTCATTAGCATGTAAGCTGTAGGTAAAGAGCTTAGGGGCTTGTTGGCTTATGCAAGCCTCGAGCAACCCGTATCAACGTTTTAAATGACGTAAATTACTACTGGCCAGTATGTGTGGGGAAATGTCTTCAACTTACCAACTAAATTAGAACGAATTCAAAATTCAGTTTACGTACTTTTATATTCCAAACTTTTATCTAATTTCACCTGTCCCAATGTTTGTTTGTCTGCAATCAAATCTTGCAAATTTTTGATCCACTTCCTGGTTACCGATTAAGCTGAAAATTTGCATACATGTATAAATCAGATGACAATGAAAAATTATTATAACATGGAGCTGATCTGATAATGGAACCGGAAGGTGGCCACAGGAACTCAGATAATTCTGTCGTGTTCTGTGTATCTGGTTGTAATTTATCTATAGTATGTATGTATTCAGAAATATATACTTAAATAGGTTTATCAGTTGTCTAGTCGGTTCAGAGAGAACCTCCTTTCCTGCCTAGCATGCACAACTATCTGCACCCTCCTTGACTTAAACGAAACCAACGACAGAGCTGTCCAGGTGGCTAAATATTGGTCGAACAAATTATGAGTCAAATCAACACGAGAAGAAGAAGAAGTTGTCTAGTACTCATAGCACAAGCTCTGCTCAGTCTGGGACACGTTTGAGACTAGATGGCCGTAAAAGTTGTAGAATATTATAAATATTATTACATTACACTATAGATCTAACAAATATGCGTTCTAGTGCTAAGAACATCGTTTATAGTCGAGCTGAATATACTGAGAAAACTCGCCAAGCTTTATTTGTTTAACAGGTATCCATAGTAGTACAAAACGCTGAATTGCATAAATCTTGGAGAATCTATTAATCACTCTCAAGGTCATGTAACTGATAATGATCTCAAAATAGCTGTCAAAATTAGACTGTTCTCAAATCGACATTTAAAGAGATTTATTTAGACGTCCTTTAAAAAAAAGAGGCTAAAGTGTTGTGCTTTATGAACAGTAATAATTCAGAACATAGGCTTAAATTTTTTTTGCTATCTCCGGCCTGGGCCGGGTCTAGGATCTTTGATTAAATTACGAGGTCCCGATACTAACTTGCAGAGGTCGCGTTACACATATCTGATGAAATGAAGCACCATATTGCTCTCATGGTTTTATTACCTACTAGCTTTTGCCCGCAGCTTCGCCTGCGTCCATAAAATATACCCTATGTCACACAGAAATAAAGCACTTTCTACCGGTGTAATAAATTTTGCAATCGGACCTGTACTTCCAGAGATTACCTCCTACAAACAAAAAAAATAAAAAACCAAAAAACAAACTTTACACTTTTATTATATTAGTGTAGAAGTCTTAAAAACAGAAGGCATAAGATCCAAATACATTTTTTTCCTAAAAAGTTATTCCGAAGTCCGGTCCGCTCAAAAGCAAAATTTAACTTCCTAATAAAAACGGACTTGCGGGCGACGAGCAATAGGTAACTCGCTGTCCGGCCGTCCGGTTACCGTCCGGGCCGAGCCCGAGTCGACGACGGGGCGTAGTCTTACACGCGTGCCTTAATGAGATGTCAAGCGATAAATAGAGTAATACTGTAAGGGCCCAGCAGGGCCGAAGCTTACTGGAGCCATGGGTTGGCATCCGAAGAGGAAATCTGTGGTCCTGGAACGCAAGGCAAAGAAGGAAAATAGGTAGGAGTGGGTTTTCGTCAGTTAGGATGAGTTGCACCATTTAACTATAACGATAACCAAACCATAACCAGCCGTGAAACGGCCGCCTATTGGTCAATTCGACGATTTGACAGCTGTTAATGGCTTTGTTATCGTTATAGTTAAATGGTACAACTCACCCTAAAAGTCTGACATGCCCTCGCACTTCGCCCTAGAGCAAGAGAAGTCATTGGATGATTAAAATAAAAAAAGGTTCCTATTAAAATAGGTATGGAATCACTTTTCTTACATCCGATTTAAAACCGCATAAAGAAGCTTGAAACCTAATATACCACAACAAAGTTTACATAACATTATTATAACATATTAGATAAACGTTATCTGTTTAATCAGCTGTCCGCACACTGAACTTATTTAATAAACATCTAATAGAGAATTTACGAATCTGAATCATCGATACCTAGATAAAACCATTCTACAAACTTTACCATATTTATTAAAATTGAACTATTTTGATCAAGATGCCCTTGTTTTGATAGGAAATGAAAAGTGGATTGAAAGGAAGCGTCAGACTATTACTTATTAAAACCCACCTCTGTCCCTTCAGTTTCCCTTTGCGTTCCTTGGATAATGAGTCATGACCGATTATTTATTAAATCACCCCTATCGAAAGACTTTAAATATATACTATCTTAAAATCTCTTTACTCTCTCTCTCTTATCTCTCTGTTTTTTCAGGGGTTAAAAATGTCGACTTGTAAGCATGACTCAGCTTTTCTGAAAACACATACGTTAAAACAGAGTTTTCCATGAACCTCCAAAGCTTTTGATTATATTTATATTGATATCTAAACAGATCGCAGAGACAAGAAAAGAAACAAATTGCTTGGAAAATGAAAAAAAAACGAAAGAAAATACTTTTATTTAGTACAAGCACAAAAACACAAAAACACAATAAGTTTGAAGGTAAATACGAAAAGAAATTATAAAATGTAAAATTGTTATACCTATACCAACAAAAAATCTGGTTAATAAATAATAAAATAATAAAAATAGTATGCCTAATGGCTGCACCAAAATAGGCCCAGTTCGGAATGAATGCCAGTCAACTAATACCTGACGCTGGTTTTCAACTGGACCTGAGGATGACGGACAGAAATAACAAGTTCACATAAAAATTAAATTAAGTATATGTAGCGTAAAAGAAATTTCGGTAAACATGTATTGATACTTTTCGGATCCCTGCACCTAATTCGCTTAATGATATCATTGACTTGTACAAACAAATCCGTAGGTATTAGCATCTAATTGCGAGATTAATTTCGTAACTGACGGATAAATTAAGAGCTCAAAGTATCAAACGTAAATTAACTACTTATTTAATTTGAATGTCGCGTCATGAAGCAACTTATTATCAGCTTAGGATTAAAACCGAACGCGATCATGACCTGAGTTAATAAATTTATAATATACTTATTTGTTTAATTGTTAATGTAACACATTATATCTTTATGATACATTCATTAGAAATTATTCACAAAGTTGCCTTATTGGTCAAGTGGTTACAAGCGATAAGCGAACTGAGTGTTTGGTTCCAATTTGGTTCCTCTGTAAATTTATTGTTGATTTTAAAAATAATCAGCAGCGTACAATGAAAAATTGCTAAAAGTTTTCTTAGTTAAATTTTAATTTAATGCGACATATGAAATATTTTAGTAAACACATAAAAAGATCAAATAGTTATTTACAACTTTAAGTGACAACTTAATACAAATGCTTTAGTTAAAATCTAATGAAATGAAAAAGTTTTTCAATAGACAATTAATCAACAAAATCTGAATGTATCGCACGTATTTCTTACCTAATTAAATAATATTTATGGACGTATCGCGGCACTAAGTTAACATAATGGTGTTTCTATCGTGTGGTAGCCATCAGTCTATAGCCCGTGGTTTAGCCACCAGCGCCAGCGCCTGCGCCGCGCCCACCGAAGTACTCTGTGACGGCGAACGTGAAAAAGTGTGACCCGTTCTTACACATATGAGATCGCTATATAAGACTTTGCGGACCAACTTTGCTCTCATTTCGATTTACGCTCAAGTTTGGCAAATACACTTTGAGCTGCGAACTTTGCCAAAATATTATTTTATGCAATATTATTCTTAAAGTGCTAATAACGAAAATAAGAATGAAGTCGGTAAGTTGAATGAGATTCTTTATGCATGTATGAAAGTAAATAATAACTTTTGTAAACAAAATAAACACAGAACTAAAAATACGGTTCTTTGTTTTCAGATGATCTTCATTGTGTTGGCACTGCAGAATGCACTTGCTTATCACGACCCTGACCTGAACTATCACCTGAGCCAAGTTCAGAAAGCACCTTGTAACAATGGATACTCGTACACTGCGCCTGCCGTCCAGCTTACCACGACCGGCATCAAAGGTCCCGCGGCTACATACCTTCCACAACCAGTCGTCTCTGCGCCCTCGTACCAATACTCTGGAGGATCCGGCTACTCTTCAAGTGGAAGCTCAGGCTACTCGACCAGTGGAGGTGCCGCCTATTCGACAGGCGTCACATACCAATCTGCTGCGCCTCAAGTAGCCTACGCAGCCCAACCAGCCGCCACTTATCAAACCTCATCACTTGCATCAAACAACTATGCTTCTCAAGGATACACAAAAGAATTCCACGGTTATGCGACATCAGCCGGCCTCTCTTCTGCTGCTTCTGGAGGAAAAACTGTGACACCTCTTGCTACATACGCTCAGGCACCGATCATCTCCAAAGTGACCGCGGCTCCACTTATCGCCAAATTTTCTTTATCCCCAGCCAAGACTTCTTATGTGACACAGAACTTAGTAGCACAACAAGTTTATTCTGCTGGATCGGCAGCAAAGGCATCTCTTAACTCCTACAGCAACATACAGGCTGGAGGGCCAGTGGTCTCCCAAGTGTACGCCGCTCCTTCCTCCGGATACGCCACATCACCTGCTTTGAGGGTGCAGCAGTCACAAATTGTGGGACAAGCACATTACGCAGCACCTGCCATCGCTCAGTATGCTCAATACAGTCAAGTTCCCGTGGCTGCGCCCGTTGCCATAGCTCCTTCAGTGGCACAATACTCATCAGTGTCTCACGCGGTTGCTCCATCTTCAAACTACTTCACACCGGTCGTGTCTCAACAGTCTGGTGCGGCCATCAGTCAGTATAACCAACATTCTGGTGCGGCGTTCAGTCAGTATACCCAACATTCTGGTGCAGCCGTCAATCAGTATTCTGCGCCAGTAGTGACACAACACGCGACACAGTACGCTTCACCGGTGGTGCAGTATTCGGCTCCTACTGTGGTTCAACACTCGGCGCCTGCGGTAGCTCAGTACTCTGCCCCAGCTGTGGCTCAGTACTCGGCGCCGGCGGTGGCGTCAGTGACTCAATACGCAAGTGCTCCCGTGGGCGTTGCGCACGCGGCGCTGCCCAGCTATGCCGCGGTGGGCGCTCCAGCTGTAGCCAAGGTCGCAGCACCCCTCGCCGGCAAGAATGTTCACACCGAATTCTTGGAGAACTATGTAAGTACTATTTATGTTGTTGATCGATTCCTTAAAATGTCTCGCTAGGTTTTTCTCGTGGCTTGGATCACGTGATTTTTTCTACAGAAACCGTTCATGTTTTTGGGATAAAAAACATTATGACTTAAACAATATAGTATCTTCCTAATAGTAAAATATTTATGAATCTACAAATAACTGTGTCGTTAAAAATTCTTGATATTAGATAAATACATTTATTTACAAGCATTTGAATTAATTTATTACTCTCTCGTAACACTTTTAAATAATTAATTCAACCAAACAAATTATGAGTTAATTGACTATTTTGAGGTTTTTATCACCTTTCATTCCGTTTAATAAATTGTATACGTTTTAAATATTGACAGAAACTTAAATGTGTGTAATGATTCATGTGTGTAGCGATAAGCCTTAGGACATTACGGCATACCATGGATAAGTTACTTCATATCCCTACATGTGATGCAGTGACGTAATCAATTTGAACGGCTGTCAAGTTAGATCCAGGACTGGTTCTACTGACCACATCGAAATCTTGACCGATTACCTGCGCACTCACTCTGATCAAATGTGAGAAATTGTCAAGCGCTCAGCCGGTCTCAGTTTTACCCACATGTTGTTGAGCAATGGTCTACAAACCCCATTAGAGTGTCATTTGATTGATTAAGAGTAAAACATCTAATTACTTGAATTCAATTAACGCAACCATATGATCTTCTAACTCGCAGTTATACATTTTTTTGTCAAATGGAATTCATACGATCATTATAGGTACTCTTATATCATTAAATTGTCCATTTATGTTGTTAACAATTTTCTAAATTAAATCTAGGAACATATAGCCCTACCTATTATGACCTAACAAAACTATAGCTAGAGGTCAAGGCCGCCTGTTGATGTGATCTTAGCTTCATTATTGACGTATAATCTTATTTCATTTCTCATTCTGATGTCCTTATGAAGATAAGCAATCATTACTGGTATCTATTAGATATTAGGTACCCATTGGATTAAGAGACTGATCACGATCTAAACTTAGTAAAACAATCTAATTAGATCTGAATACATTGCAATGCAAGTCTTAGCTCAACTATCTAATAAATAGGTGAAGGTAACTTAATTTATTATGTCCGCACCACTTTAGTAAACAGTACAGTCTTTCTATACGAGGACTTGGAACTTAAAGCTAACTTATTCACGATACAATTACGTAAACTGACCATGCAATATTGCACACAATGCACCTCGGTGCCGAGATTCTATTTAGGACTAGCGACCAGCTTGATCTTTAAAGTCTCAGTTTTTCCCTCCTATAATATGCATGTATTATCGCGTCGTCATGCTTTCATTCAACCGTTTGCTGAATCACTACTAAGCTACCTACTCCAATAGTAAAATAAAAGTCAATAGTCAATTATTTTACTGTTTGACTCTAGTAACTTGACTTACCCATCGCTATATTATAATTAAGTACATTTAAACCTTCCTCGTGAATCATTCTGTCTATTGGTCAAAATCGCTTAAAAATCCGTTCAGTAGTTTTTGAGTTTATCGCGAACAGACAGACAGACGCAACTTTGTTGTATAATGTGTAAGGATGGATTAGGATTAGATTATTATTAATATCTACTAAACATAGCTATTGTAGTGTCTTTAAAAACTTTGCACAATAGTTTTATAACAAAAAAAAAATAACAAAAAGCTTGATGACTTTAAAAAAAAATGAAGACAGAACAATTTAATTTCATTTGAACTTAACGAACATGTGTTGCTACTTTTTCGATAGGTAGATAACGCAAGTTCGTGTTCGGTGCACTTCTTCAAAATTATTTTCACAAAAGTTGCCTTTTAAACAGTTAACTCGGATTACCAAACTGTTTATTGTCAAATCGAGGACGTTTACTGCGTGCTGCGTCAGACGAGTTAAATAAGCACATTCACTTACATAACAATTAGTACCAACTCGTCCGCCCAATCTAGACCACTTTCACCGCCTTGTCGTCTTGACACCTTCTTATCAGTGATAAGGATCCTGACTGAGTGGCAGCTTTATTGGAGCTATAGCACCTACCAACACGTTTTTTGTGACGAGTTATTGACGCTATGACTTTGAGACCGTTTTTGTTCGAGGATCCAGTGTTCGATTTCCGGAGAGAACTTTTTGATGTTCTAGTTGGTTTAGCAGGCACTACAAAAGAATAAAATAATAATGATGTACATATTTAACCCTGCATGAAATAGATATTTACAACCACGTTCTAGCCCCAACTATCCCGAGAAGTTGTCTGCACCTAACTGCGCCAATTACAGCAATTTCGTTACCTATAACCCGCTGGTGTGTTCTAGGTATCTAACCCAGTTAATGGGCACTAAAGTTCATTCAAGACTCGTTACGACCTTTGTTGCAACTGACATTTCTCACGGCACCATCTAAATTGTGATAACCCTTTTACAGGACGCCCACCCGAGGTATGCTTTCGAATACAGTGTCAATGACCCCCACACCGGTGACATAAAGCAACAGAAGGAAGAAAGGGACGGAGAAGTCGTCAAAGGTAGGAACTTTTGTAATATTGTTTTTTACTACTAGTCACAAAATAGATAGGTACAGAAGTCAATCTACATAGAAAGCGCGCTCGAGCAATGCACACATAGACACCGCTCACGGACACGATATCTTGGAGCGTCTCGGACCACTCGTCGAATAGTTCCGGCTCAAACGCTCATTAGTGTGCGTCCACCGAGCGTAGGTATAAAAAGTGAAGTACATACCTACATGAGATTGTCTTCTGTACCCATCTATTTTGTGAACTAGTGCTTGACTGCGATCCTACCTGATCGTAAACAGTGATGCAATCGTTGATAGTGAATCGCACTAGTTTATTAATACCTTATTCAATTTAGCCTTGAAGACACTTAAATTCCAATCGGATAGGAAGACCTCAGCAGGCAAATTGTTCCAGCCCTTCGATGTACGCGGTTTAATAAACGAGACGAAACGTTTAGTCCGGACCGGTAGAGGTGCACTCACCGTACTTCGGGTGGGCCGATGGTAGTAAGTTTATGTAGGTTCAATGTTCACCTAACATTGCACCTTATCTGTCGACTCGTACGAAATTCGCTTCTGTATCCATAAGCGAAATTCAAAAGCTACTGCTATCGTCTTAGTCTGAGAAAGGCGGATGGGTGTGTTGGGACTACGAGTACTAATGACTCGATAACCATACCAGGATCAGTGGCAGACTTCATTTGCATCAACAACTTTATGCCCTTTTAATGTACGACCCTCCGATTCATAAATTGAATAACGCAGCTTCTAAGCTCCCACACAATTTCGCGTCTTTTGTTGTCGCTTTATTACTACTGCGGAATATTAATAATTTTCGCAATCACGACTATTTCAAGGCACAAACAGAATGGAAGCCAATGATAACCTAAATACATTTATCGGGACATTATTCACAAGCTCTCATTCACCTTGAAGGACGACGGAAACGCGCAGCTGTAATGCACCTATAAATATTTTGTTTATGCAGGTCAGTATTCTCTGGTGGAACCGGACGGTTCCGTGCGGACGGTCAACTACGTGGCCGACTGGGAGACAGGCTTCCACGCCGACGTGCGCAACAGCAAAGACAATCAACACTAGAACAGAAATACGACCACAATTCGGAAAGGCACCACGGCTGGTTCCAATGCATGCCTTATTTGGTCTCACCACCTGTTGAAACCTAAATTAGTGACCTAAACAGTCTTAGGTAGCTTATGATTGTAAATAAATTAGTGAAACGACTCGAATTGGTTAAAAACGGAAGTTGATAGCCTTGTTAGGTCAGGTATGTTGAATAAAAAATGTGATTTATGTCAGTCAGAAAAATTCAGGTGATAGGCTTTTGCTAGATTTTTAGACTCGTAAGTTAATTATCGTAAATGTTTAATGATTACGTATCACACACAGACTCGTTTAATCATGTGATCACATTCCTACATACTTATTAAGCACCTATAAGACGGACGTTTGAAAATAAGTGTAACACGTTGTCGAACAGTGAGTTAGCTATCATTAATTTCACTCAAATGGCCCAATGAAGAGTTGACTGTACATTTAATTAGTTACACAGGTACTTATTAAAAAAAACTTCAGCAGCTAATTTATTCTTAAAAATCTTTCACTCGATATCAAATTATAATAAAACCGGTTGAACCGTGTGATGTGCAAATTGATCCAGATTTGAAAGTGCCATTAAAATCCATCATAGGTAAGTATGTCATATCTAGTTTTAAGATTTTTATAAGCAATTGTACAAAAATCATCCTCACTTTTTTAGGTCGTAATTTTCTGTTATTGGAAACTTTTTGTATTTCAATATACCTATTGTTTTTCTATTGATATATAAATTAATTAATCATGTCATATCATTCCATTTCACTTTTATTTATCCTCATTTATTCTTTATACATATGTTTAACCATTGTATGCCGGAACGCAGATCTACGCGGGACACAATGGCGTTTTAATTGTGTCTCTAATTACGGCATACGAAAGGTTAAATAATAAATGAAAAATATAGCACTTATATGCATACGTCGTATTAGAATAGAATTTGCAAAACTCCACAATAGACTGTCATTCTATACCCTTCTACCATCTTCTCCCATCATCTCATCTTCTTTCTTATTTTGTCATCGATATTTTCCACATCACTGGATCGTGACCTTTCCAAACCCGGAAGTGCAGCCATAAACAATATTTTATGGTCGACAGGACTGGACAACTTGCCTTAAAAGTTACGAAACAGGCAAGTTGAACAGTAAAATCGGTATTGGCAGGCTAGTAGAGTGTTCACACGCAAAGCACCGTTCACTTTGTTTCCGTATTCTCAGTCCTTTCCAAAATCAGTCTCAACCATCTTTCGTATTATGTTACCTACGATTAACTTTGATTTTCATTGCTGTCTCATCATCATCACGCAAATCACTCTACTGTCATTATTAATCATCGTCAACTTCGGTTTTATTATATCCGTTATCCACACATTTAGATTATGTTAAAAAAGCCATCCTTTTTGTTTTGTTTTTTTTTAAGCTATTGCATAGCTTCTATCGTGGGCCTTGAGCGTGGAGACCGAATCCAGAAATTCCGTAACGAAAATAACCTAGCACCCCCCACTCATTTGTTTTTTGAGCGTGGTGACCGATAAGAAAACAAATGAGTGAACAATCAATCAAAATTCAATTCAATGTGTGAAAGTGTAACTTCAATTAATATCAAAGAAAAAAAAATAATGCATAAATAAAATAAATAAATACTTATAATTGCATAAGTTGATAAAAATGCTATGCAATAGCTTTACCGCGGCAGTCCCCGAGTGCCACACGTCTTTTTTTTTTTAAAGTCATAATCATCAGTTCATAGAAATATATAATTCTTACTATGGTATACTTTTAAAATGTACTTTAATATTCAAACAATTTATATCATTGTAAAAGATATAAGTATATTTTGAATATTGTATTAAAATAATGTGACTGATGAATATTATGATACTGTTGTCTTGATGTCAAACTCGTCAAATTAAACAATTCATTAAACAGAATATAAAATTTATTTAAAATAAGCTTTGTAGAATACAATAAAAATTATAACTATAAAAATCAACATTAGTGGTTTTATTTATAACAAATTAACAACACCTCTAAATAAGAAATTACTGGTAATAATATAGTAATACCAGCTTAGTTAACCACCACCATTTTTCAAGGCAGGTGATTACAGATTTATACAAATATCAAGTCCAGTTTTAACCTAATGTTTTCCTTCACCAATGTCTATTATGTCTATATTTTTCATATTTATGAAAAACTTATTATAAGTACTCATGAATTGATAATCCCTCAAAGTACTTGGACAAACCAACCTTTGGCCATCACTAAATATTTTTTACTAATATATTACTTACATTTTTGGTGGGGACTTAAGCCTAGCCTTAACGCATGCTTAATCATAAAGAGACCTAACTAAAAAAATAAGGTACCTATTTGAATCCTAAAATATATGTTTCAATAATAAGGTCCAATTTTGAAATACCGTCTTTTCTGAGTTAGGTCCCCTTTTTATTAAACATGATTTTATCTATTAATAATTTATTACCTATCACAGCACCAACTTTTACATAAAAGGAAATATGGACTAATTTTTTAAATGATATAAACTATTGCTTGACTGCGATCTCTGATGGTAAGCAATGATGCAATCATTCAAGGTGAAGCGAACTAGTTATTACTTCAAGTAAATATTAAGGCATTACAAACTTATTTATTTCCTTTCCATTAAAATAACATTTGGGACACGCGAAGTCTTGATCAGCAGTCTTGTTGGCCTGAAAATAAAATAAAAGCAATCTGTTGATAAGCCATTAATAACATAAGTTTCTAGATATATTACAATATTCATGAAAGAGAAATGCCGTTTATATCTAAGCACAACTCATTGACCAGTGTAAACATTTGTTGATGAACCAATTTTGTAAATTAATATCTAAATAAATGAATTGCTTAACCAACTTTAATACCTTAAAATGTTCATAACGTTTTCATTAAGTTCATAGAATAGTGGAGTACCGTAAGATTTATACCTCGGAATCCAGGGCCAGTCAATGAATCTTTATATAAACTTTTGAAATGTGTTTTTAACAATATATGTAATAATGTTAAAAAAAAATATGCGATCTTTATTTTTTTATTATTTTTCAATACTCGAAAACTGACTCTTATCGCACTACGATTCATATCGATATTTTTATTATTATTATTCGAATCGTAGGGCGATATAGATAGCTAAATTTGCTACGATTTGAGCGAAACTTGAGCAAAATTTGTCCATTGATTACGAAGATACAGCAAGTCAAAGATGAGCAATTCTACCGCAGTGCTCGGAAAACTGTAAAATTCTGTAACTTGTTTCAATTTCTTTTTTTTTTTTGGTTGGGTTAAGGTCGTGCACTTGAAGAAAGACCAGGCTCAAGTGCTCTATCCTATGTTTCTTTTGCCAAGGTCGAAATTGCAACAACGCCAACCCTGTCGTCCTGGATGAAGAGGACGAGAATGTGGAAGACCTGACACCATATACCCGTCTGGAGATACCCGTCTGGAGACGGGTATATGGACACCACTGTCTCAAGACGAAAGTGCCTGTTGCCAGTGCATGTACCTGTGCATGTTGCCAGTGATGACATATGGCTCCGAAAGGTGGTCGCTCACAATGGGCCTCATCAGAAGGTCACCCAAAGGGCAAAAAGGGAAAGGACTATGCTCAGTTTCCTCGTGAGATCGATTCAGGAATAAGATATCCGCAGGAGCAACCGTGGTTGGTTGCCGACATAACACGACATTGAGCAGAGCACATAGCTCGCAGAACAGATGGCCGTTAGGGCCGAAAGGTTCTGGAGTAGCAACCGCATACTGTAAGACGCAGCATTGGAAGGCCTCCTACAAGTGAATCAATGACCTGGTAAAGGTTGCGAGAATCCGATGGATGCGAGATGCACAGGACCATTCATTATGGCGACAGTACGACACTTAGGGGAAGCCGTACCAATAGTGGACATCTTTAGGCTGAAATGATGATGATGGGATAATTTTTTACCAACAATTGTTTGTCCTCCTCAAAAAATAAAGTACCTAAATATTGTATATACACTGAAGGTTCAAGAGCTTTAATATTTGTACTGATGGGTTATCAATAGAAAAGAAGAACATCCCTGATTTAATTATTAAAAGTATTTGGATAATGTTGTATTGTTATTGATTCAAAATAATACATACCACTATACAATAGTAACAAAATATATGGCTGCAGCCCATGGTGTGAGGTAGCACTGGCTTATTATTGCAGCAGGCGCAGACAGTGTGTAGTGTCATGACAGCTTCCGTTGAAGTGGCCATGGATCTGACATGTTGTCGCCACCATACATACTTTAGAACATTAGAAAGTTTACTTTTTAGTCCAAATATGTTTATTAATGCAATTGATGTGCCTATTAGCTCCTGAAAAAAAAAAATATTTTTAAAAATTATTTCTTTATTTTAACGAAATATTTATTATGTAACATCTAATCACATTAAGGTCAAGTTAATGGATACTTACAATAAAATTATGCCATAAAAGTTCTCTAGTCCAAGAAAAGTCAGTAAGATCCTCTCTAGTCAATTTCTCTGCTGACAACTCTATACCTAAAATAAAATCTATGAGCAACGGATATTTGCCTGTCTGTATGAATCTACAAAAGTTCAATATGTCCGCAATCAGTTGAAAAGTCTCTAATTTATTAAGTATGTTTTGGACATTTCTATTAGAAGTGAAACTATAGATTGCTCTTTCTCTAAGGTACTTCAATCCAACATTGTAACCATAGTACCAAAATAGTTTGCTCTTAGAAAAATTGTCTGGTTTATAACTCAAAGACAGCATCTGATGTCCAAAAGTGCTTTTTTTATCAAACACGGAATACTTAAATATCCATGTTCTTATCAAAAGTTCAAGCTCTGGCAGGACTGGTTGAATATAGCGTGGCTGAAAAAACATTGACAATTCAATATTTTATTTAAATAAAAACAATATTTATTAACCTCACTCTAAACTTTAGTTTACCTCTATAAACTTAGTTGCTTGAAACACTAGTTGCTTAAAGAGCTCTTCTACTTGATTATCCAGCTGCACTGCATCAAGCTGTAAAAATAGTATGATGTTATGAAGAATAGAGACAGGCGAGATAACCAAACTCGAGTCTTGCACAGGATACAAGATGTTATCTTGTAAAACCTTTAGACTAATTTCAGTCGAATTTTAGATTTACCAGATCGCGCAGTTAATGACTTTAGGTACATTAATGTACCTACAATCTTTGCACCTCGACTGCAAAATAAATAAAACAAAGTCGAATCATACCTGTGTTACCCGAGGTATGTAATTTACAGACATTTTTATGTTGCGCACAATCAATACTAGTTTTCTCTTTACAGTTTATTGGAATTAGACATTTCTACACGTAAAATGTCATTTGAAGAAAGCGTAAGATACTGATTATCAGTCATAAATTAGCCAAAATCTACAACAAATGCAACCTTATCAATCACATCAACTTACAACAGAAACAGAATCGAGCGAGACAAAACGCAATGTCAGTGTCAAGCTGTCAGGTGTCAGATCTATATTTTTTTGACTCATTTTTTTTTTTTTTATGAACTGGTGACTTGGACCTTTAAGTCAATTTTTTTGACTCAGATGATCACAGTAATGCGTTCAAAAGGGTAGAGTAGAGTTGCAACCCAGGGTCGTTCTTAAATAACTCAAGTAGCTACCTTATAGTTAACCCAAAGATCCAAACTAATATTATAAATGCGAAAGTAACTCTGTCTGTCTGTCTGTCTGTCTTTCTGTCTGTCTGTCTGTCTGTCTTTGCTTCACGCCTAAACTACTGAACCGATTTGTGTGAAATTTGGTACAGAAATAGTTTGGAACTTGAGAAAGGACATAGGATAGTTTTTATTACAAAAAATAAAATAAAATCCAAACTAATATTATAAATGCGAAAGTAACTCTGTCTGTCTGTCTGTCTGTCTTTCTGTCTGTCTGTCTGTCTGTCTGTCTGTCTTTGCTTCACGCCTAAACTACTGAACCGATTTGTGTGAAATTTGGTACAGAAATAGTTTGGAACTTGAGAAAGGACATAGGATAGTTTTTATTACAAAAAATAAAATAAAATAAAAAATAAAATTTATTCCGGACATACAGCGCCATCTATTGGTCAAGAGTCGGCATCAATTCAGTACTGAAAATTCATCGGAAAAATGTAAATAAATAGTAAAAAGGTATGAAAATATAATATAATACAACTTTTACTGCTAAATAAGAGTTATTACACAGTGAATGAGTACCTGTTAGACAGGAATTTATGTGTACAATAATGACAAGGGTTACTTCTTTCTAAGTCCGACTTACTTAATCTACTTATTGTATTTATTTTGAGTTTGTTTTTATTTTGTATTGACATTATTTGTTTGACTATATTAATTTTATTTTGTTTTTTTGTTGACATTATTATGAGTAGGTATTAATCTCTGACATATATTAAGAATCCATAATGTTTAATTTATTACAATTTATTACAATTTTGCATGCCTAATTTGGTAAAACACAGTTTGCTGAGCATTCACATGACATCCAGAAATGTATAATTGATTGTACTGTGTTCTGCAATAAAGATTTTGACTTTGACTTTGACTTTGACTTTTAGTACAAAGAAAATGCTCTAACGGAGTATAGATAATTCTATTAGTACTATATGTCGAGTTGGTGATCGCGCAATGGTGTCGATCGTTACACGAGTTCGGTTCATGTTATTGTTTTAATTCATCGGAAAAAGTAAATAAATAGTAAAAAGGTATGAAAAAAATAATATCAATATAATAATAAAACTTTTAGTAAGTACAAAGAAAATGCCCGAACGGAGTATAGATAAATAATCCGAGTTGTCACTATGCTCGATAGATGGCGTAGGGATCGAAATAGTATTATAAATGTGAAAGTGTGGATGTTTGGATGTTTGTTACTTAATCACGCAAAAACGGCAGAACGGATTTGGATGAAATTTGGCATGCATATAGCCATTGACATGGAAAAGAACATAGACTACCATTTATCCCGCTTCCTTAATTCATTAAACCCCGAGCGAACGCCGGCGTTCGCGCACCTATTGTCTTTCTATTGTGTCTGTAATTCTCACGATTGAAAGGGTACCTAATGCCACGCGGGCGAAGCCGCGGGCAAAAGCTAGTTTATATATATTTGGAGATAACAGAGACAGGAGTTTACCTAGGAAGTCTAAAAACATTAAAATAAAAGTGTTACGTACCAAAAAAACAGCATACCAATGTTTACCAAATTCGTGACTTTGTTTTGATCAATAATGGTGTGATTTGCCATTTGTTATCTTTGGAAAAACTGTAATATATTAAATATTATTTCCCTTGCAGCTCAGTGTAATTTTTTATCACATTTCTAAAGATTTCAATTAAAAATCACAATAAAATAACATAATAAACAAACCGGTGCCAATATTATATGACGTTTGGCATTTGACGGATGGCTGGGTTGGGTTGCTACTTAAAATCTTTAATGTTGTTTTCACTTTACGCCACGACGGTTCTTTTATCGCACAGACTATACATTGTTTACTTATTTATAATTTTAGAAAACCTGAACGTATTATAATATTTATATGTATATATTATATATGTTATTAACCATATTTCCCATTTTTAAAAACATATTTATTTTACAAGACATATCAAAATTGCTTACTTTCTTTTTATTAGGTACTATAAATGTAGTATGGCTAATAAATTCTTTAAATTTCACTGTGTTATGACAGAGTATTTTTAATTAAATTAAGGAAAATAGACCTGTTAGGTTGGCAACATTAAGCACGCCCTCAGCTACGCGCCAAGTTATCGTGCTCGCGCTCTACAAAATAATATCCTTAGCGCGACTTTGATATTAGATTTTAGAGTGGTTTGTCGTCTCATCGACACAAACACGATCTTTTATTCAGCACCAGCAGGTGAAATTTTTCAAGAACAACCAACACCTCAAATAACGGTCGGAAAATGGTCATTGAAAGTCATTTGATTTGATTAATTGGTCAGACTAGCATTCCTAAATCGTCACTGCTTGCTGTAAAACAAAGATTAATATTAATAAATAAAGAGCTGACTATGTTGTAAAGTATACAAGTTCCTTGATGACTGTACACGACCTATAAATTGGTAATTGAAAATTCCAGGTTTTTATTCATTAATTAATTTTTATACTTATAAAAATCGCCTAAAATAAAGAATTATCCGGATGCGTTCATCCCTAGACATCGAGCACAATTCCTGTCAAACCGATATGTCAAATTGTCAACTTAAGTCAACTACTGTTGAACTGTCATTCGTTGTGATTGCTAGCGTGCGCATTGTGCTTATTGATTGAACATTGAAGCATTTATTTTCTTATTTTAAATATAACGTACTACCTCGTGTATAGTTGTTAAATTATGGATATTTAAAGAACGATATATTCAACTAACGACATGGTTGTTTCACCACAAACCCCCGACAACGAAACCCAAACTCAAGCAAAAAGAAACAATATGGCGTCTAAACAATCATCAGTGGCTGACACAAGAGCGGAATTGGCGGAATTAGTGAAAAGAAAAGCCGAAGTGGCTGTAAGTAAAAGAAACTAACAGCTAATTACCGTACGCTTTCTATCAATAAATTCTGCTAAATCAATAACTTTGTTTCAGGAGACCCTTGCTAACTTGGAACGCCAGATTTATGCTTTTGAGGGATCATACTTAGAAGATACTCAGCTTTATGGAAACATTATCAGAGGATGGGACAGATACCTTACCACAAATAAAAGCACTAACTCAAAAGCAGATAAACGTAACAGGAAATTTAAAGAGGCTGAACGTTTATTTTCCAAATCAAGTATTACCTCAATGGCTGTAAGTAGTAAACACAAACTTTTAGGAACTACTCAATAACTTGGATTCTATATTGTTTTGAAATATGCTTCTTTTTTTGTTTTTAGGCTGTTAGTGGACTTGTTGATCCTGCTGAAGCAAAAAGTAAGTTGTTGTTTCTAAAGGTAAATAACTAATATCTTCTCCATGACCTTGTTAATATTAATTTTGAATTTGTTTACAGATGAAAGAAATAGTGAGACTGAATCTCAAACCAATGAAGACTCATCGGATACACAAATCAGCACTGGACTCAATGTTAGCAGTTTGAATCACACCACTATTCATGGCTCTACTGAAAGCATAGCATCCAAGCCTTCTGGAAAACAGCACACTAATGGTGGCATTGAGAAAGTTATTAACCATTCCCAAACTAAGCAAAGCTTGACACAAAAGATTGCTACCTCATCTGGTATGCTACAAAAAGCCTTTGGCAGCGACAGTAAGATGCTGTCAGCTGTGGGGCTGGACAGCAGACCTAGCACTCCTAAAGACAAAGACTCAAGTATGAGTATCATGAACAAGGGAGACATGACCCCTAACTCTCTCAAACACAAAATGTCTGCTAGCAGTACAAGTAGTAATAACAGTATGAAGAAAAATAACAATAAGAAAGCAAGGCATCGGTAATCCAACCCTCTACAGAGACTTAATCCTGATTTTATGTGCCTAAAATGTGTGTACTTATCAGTTAGACCCAATTTTATCAAAAATAAAGTTTTTATTTCTTTGGTCAATTTGTAAATACATAATGTGTTACTTGTTACAATGAAACTTTTATTTAATACATGGCCTTAATTAGATCTTCCAAGTGATCGCAGGATGGTTTGCTTGAATCTCGACTCTGAAACAAGGACATACCATTTTATAAACTATTGTATGGGTCAAATCTGAGGAGTTTATAATATGATAAAATAAGTTTACAGGGAAAACATCACATTCCCTTATTATGCTATGGTACTTACGTTTTAATACATTTGGCAAGTCTCTGATAGGACTGAAATATCTTAGAACTAAATAATAAAATAGAGGCAACAGTGAAATGACGCCGGTGCAAACCAAAAATATGACTTCAGGTGTTTTCCTTATTCTACAACAGTTCAAAGTCTTACTCCATATAGATCTTGTGGCATTCATCTGCAATAGAAAATGCTAGTTGATATTTTGAAAATAAATGACACATTATCAAAAGCTCATTAAGGCTTCCCTGTAACAGTGGCTCGTAGACATTCAATGTAAGAAGTTTGAGACAGAAGACTAATGATATTGTGTGAGAATAGAAAAGACCAATTTTTCCCTCAGTTCCAAATTACGTCAAAATCGATTATATCGCGAATCCGACCAAATTTAACAGTTACAAAATATAAGGACTATTGAGTAATAATTGTAATGTTGTGCATTGGTCGGATTCACAATATAATCACTTGACTCAATTCGGAACACGGGGTTTGTTCTCCTTCAACTTTCATTTTCCACCGTTTTTAGGGGAGCCTTACCTGTGCGCAACTTACTGAATCCACAATGTCCATGCAGATGCTATCCACTCCAATAGCGTCTACACTAAGTGTTTTATAGTAATTATCCAGTTTGAGGTAGGACTGCATGCAATTATCACAGACAACCTGGGTATTATTTAATGAAGGATCAATGTGTGTATTGTTTATACAGTTCATAGTTCCATTAAATAATTCAATGAAGTGTATTGTTTCATTTGACAACACCGGCACATCAGTTGACCAGTTGTAACAGGCTGCAAGAGAATAAAGTGAGTAATACACATTAAATCAGGTACTTTAGTACTAAAAATTTTGAATTTTTCCTTATGTTATGTGGTGGCATTTTAAATATAATCAAGAATTTTTGAAAAATTATAAAATTTCTTAAAAAATAGATCAAAAATAAAGTAGATAATGTTCATACCATAGCAGTGACCTTTATCCCAAATGCTTAATATGTTGTCATGATATTCCAGAATTGCATCCAGTCTATCGCATGACATAAAAATCGATTTGCAAGATGTTCCATTTACCATAGTGGTCAGCAACTCTTGATACTTATTGTGGAAGCTAAGATAATGCTGTATACACTTTTCACATATCCTTATAGGTCTAGCATGTAATATGGAACACTTGGTAAAGTTGGAAGCATAGTCAGCAAAATCATTTAATATTGAAGAACATTCTTGGGGAAACGGTGTCATATAACATGTCCCCGTTTTAGATCTGAAAAAAGCAAGATAACATTCGTAAATTAATAAAATATAGGTACAACAAAGAATGAACTTGACAATATTCTGTGCTTACAAAAGTATGTCGACACCTTTATGTTCATTATAGGATGTATCAGCTTTCAATAAATTTGGATGCAAGAATAGAAGGAGAAATACGTGATAATAACTATTCATGTTTAATTATGTTTTACGAACACTTCTATGAAAATATTGCCAAACAAACAAAGCGCAACGATTTGACAGGGCTTTACGCGAACGAACGATAGGTAGGTAGGTAAAACGAGTTGACATTGACACTATTCTGGCACAAGGCGTTTCAACAACGAACAGTTTTCAAAGAGCGTTTTTTTTTCTGCAACGGAACAACCGTTTTCCTGCTACCAAACAGTCTTCGTTACAGCCTTCGAATTACTGTATGCGAATTGTTATCTTATCGGTACTCACATAAGGTTGAGAATTCATTGATTTAACTATCACACTCGTCGCGTCGTCGTTTCAAAACCATTCGTTGCAATGAAAAATGAACATAATGGCTATAGAATAGAATAGAATAAACTTTATTGTACACCAAAAAGTAATACAGCTTATATAAAAACTTAAATTAATGGGTACAATGGCGGTTTTATCACTGAGAGCGATCCCTTCCAGACAAACTTAGGATGGATAAGAACTTAAAATAGTACAGGGGGTAGTCTGTGGTGTATTTCTAACAAATTGATCAAACTTTATTTAAAATACAATACATAATTATATGTTACACAATTTCAATACATACATATTATATGTTAATACATATTATATGTTACACAATTTCATTAAAAAAAAAGGAAACAATAAAAGATTAAAGTAGGGTTGGTGGAAGAAATTAAATTACGTAAAAACAAGATAGTGTTAGAGAGAAAGGAAATGGTTTTTAAGTAGAATTTCAAAAGAAACTAGTGACTGGGCTTGTCTAATAGTTAATGGCAACGCGTTCCCCCTGGATCGCAAACGACTTATCACAAAATTTTGTAGAATGCGAGGGCATTAAAAGGGTCAAATTCTCCGATGATCTCAGGTGTCTAGAAAGTGTGTCATGAATGAACTTAAAATGTTCTTTATGATAAGAGGGGGTTGTAGGAATAAACAAGACAATGTAAAGCAACGATAAAATATGAGTATTCCGGCGAAGGCGGATTGGCAGGCACTTGAGCTTAATACGAAATTCAGAAATATGATCAAATTTGCGCAATCCAAATATGAATCTAATACAAAAGTTTTGAATTCGCTTAAGCTTATTTAGCTGCACTTCGGTTAGATCCAAATAACTGACATCGGCATAATCAAGGATTGGGAGAAGGAGGGATTGGACGAGCGCAGTTTTGGTAGCAGTTGCAAGAAAAATGCGCAGCCTTCGTAAAGACCCCGCAGATGCAAACAACTTGCAGCTAACTTCCTGCATCTGAGGACCCCACGAAAAGTCTTTATCAATAATAATGCCAAGGTCCTTTACTGAGTCGCTGTACGAAATCGTTGAGCCATCAAAAATAATTGATGAAAGCCGCATCCAGTCTATTCTTGACCGCAACCTAGGGCTGCCAACAACAATGACTTGGGTCTTCATAGAATTGACTTTCAGACCATGGGCCACACTCCACTCAGATATACGAGCTAGATCTTTGTTGACCATGTTAACTGCCTCGGATAGTTCATGTGGCGGAGCTTGCGAATATATTTGGAGATTGTCAACGTAAAGGAGACGTAGGATGAGAGAAGTTCATTGGATATTGAGTTTATAAATATAGCGAAAAGAAGAGGAGAAAGAACGCCCCCCTGCGGTACGCCAGCAGAGGTATTGCACCACGACGAAGACGAACCTTCAGTGCAAATACGTTGCCGACGGCCACACAGGCAACTACGAAACCAATCAATTGCCGTTGGAGATTTGTGAGAGCTTAATATGCCAAGTAAGATATCAAAATTGACGGTATTAAAAGCATTGCTAAAGTCTAACAAGGCAAGGACCTGTGGCTATGAAATACAGCACAAATTTTTTTTGCCACTCTTTTGCCATTCTCAGACTAGTTGCGATAACGAACGTTTTCTGCAAGTACTTCACTCAACGATAGTTTCGTCTTCAAACTAATCCCGAAGAGGACCGTTTTGAACCTTTCAGATACCGTCAATTTGAAATACAATAGTAAAACAATAGTTGCGCGAACGCCGGCGGTCAGCCAAGTGATTCATATTCTTTTTCAGCGTCGTTTTTTTGTTGTAGTCGGGTTTTAGTATTTTATTTTATTTTTATTTAAACAATTTTGGTGTTAAATCACTGTGTTTCTATACTATTTACGTGAAGCCTTTTAAAATGATACCAAACACGGCGTATTTATCCGAATTTTTATTATTAATATATTACTTTTTGTCCGCTAGAGGGAGCCATATCTCGTTTTGTGACACGTCACATACCCTATGTTCAGCGGACAATTAAGACGGCTCTAACGGTACCTCATATGTGGAGTTCCGATTAGTAGACTATGAGCTATGAGGGTACAGATGAACATACATACATATATAGCCTGTCAAAATCATAACCCTCCTTTGATTTTACCATAGGCGGGTAAAAATACAACCGTTTCTGTCGTCGCAAAACCGTTTCTGTCGTCGCAAAACCGTTTCTGTCGTCGCAAAACCGTTTGCGTTTCATCAGTCAAAAATTCGACAACGATCACCACTACACTATTGACAGATGACACTAATGCCTGATATTTTTTTTGTATAATGTTCTTAGCTTGGGTATTAAGTCTTTTAAGCAATTTCTTCGTATGAATAGTTACTTGGTTTACCATTAGAATGCGGGTGTATTCATGTAAGAGACTACATTTTAATGGTAAACAAATTAAGAGGGTCCTTTTCCACTCGTCTATCATCAACATAGAGCATGGTTTAAAAGCTTATTACTTTATCTAACTCAATCCAACGCGATATTAAGTGTCTTCATTTAACATCCCCGCGTAAGAGAGCGGTAGTTGTATGAAAATGTATCTCGATTAATCTCGGAAAGGACACCATAACTAGTTATTTATATGAAGATATGGCTTAAAAAACTTAGTATCAAAGACAAGAATATTAACAGAAAAACCATAGTAATTTGATTTTCCTAGCAATGTCACTGTCACTGTCAAAGGAAGGACAGTGACACTTGACAGTGACTAGGTCAAGGTCGATCAGGGATGTTTTTAAAATATTAATTTATTTTATCCCTGATAAAACGTAATATATCTCTGTTTAGTCTGTGAGTTATAATTCATATTATATCGGTACCATTGTGTATGCTTAAGTAAATGCATAAATTATAAATCTAAAATATGATGTGTTTCCGGAACTTATCATCATAACACCATTATGGAATTCAATGAACCCACCCCAGAAGCTTTACAAAGAAAGTTGTACTTTTTACTTGAACAACTACAAGATATGGCACGAGAGTTACCACCGTAAGTTTAAACCGCTAATTGCTAGTCTATTATACACAACAATTCAAATATTAAATTGATATGTCCAGTTAAAACTTCCACATTTTAGGAAATACCAGATGAGAGTACCAAGTGAGCTTCTCTCCGGCTTAGCTAACTGTCTTCTTAATGAAACGGTCTTTGAAATAGTAAAGGGTCTTATGGAAATTCAACATGTCACTGAGAAACATTTATTCCAACAAAGACAACAAGTTCTCAACAAACACACATGTAAGTCATATTGTTTGTTTTTTTTTTAACCTAGTTATTCCTTCCAGAAATAAAAGATTTTAACACTTACATACTATAACTAAACATCGTCGAGATGCCTAAAAGTTTAATGTAACATGTCTAAACTCAAGTTTTTAATAATCTTAACCTTTCGAACAACATAATTAGTGACACAATAGAAAGACAATGAGACATCGGCATTTGCTTGAATTAAATATTTAACAATTTTTTTTTCTATTTTAGTGGAAATTCAAAACATGATCAACACCTTGCCAAGTCCCGAGCAGCAAGAACTTCAGAAAACTATTTTACATTCACGACATAGAGAAGAGCTGAAACACACTGATATGAAATTAGTTCTCCAATTAGACCAAAAAGTAAATATCTAATATTATTTTAGAATGTTCTTTAAATTAAGTTTATAGTTGTGGGTGCACGTCGCATCAAGGACAATAGAACCGACTTCAATAAAGTTCCGACTTTATTGAAGTCCGGCCGGCACCTCTTCAATAAAGTCTTCGCTTGGTGGTGGTTTGAAGTGCTCCGGCTTCATTGAAGTCAGTTCTATCTTTTTACTTAAACATTTTTGTTTCAACATTTTTTTATGTCACGTATAGGTACATATAGTGACTAATAATACTGTTCTGAAAACTGCATCAAATTAGGTTCAGCCAAACGCGAGATGATCGCGGACAAACATACATACATACGGTTCAAACGCATAACCTCCTTTTTTAACACGCTTTTATTAGCTTCACCTATATATTTGTTTGTAATCAACACCTTTGAGCTCGATTTTGACCAGCTTAGGGCGATCAGATTTTTTTAAAACTTTGCACACCCATCAAAGACTGATGACAACACAATGATCCTTTATTCTATGACCTTGATCTCAAGGGCAATGACCTTTACTTAAACCTTTACTTCATTAAAATGTTGGGAATCGCCTGTGACACCCAAAGGCAATGACTTTGACTCCAAGGGCCAGACCTTGACCTCAAGGTCAATGACTTTGACCCCAAGGTCAAATGTATAAAAAGTTGGAAAACACCTGGGACACCATAGGGCATGACCTTGACACCAAAGTCAATCACCTTGAACTCAAGGTCAAACGCAAAAATGTTGGGAAACGCCCGGGACACCAAAGGGCTGCTTTGACCCGCGAGCGCTACTTCTCTAAATAACACAGATCAATTTTTTTTCGATAACATTTAAGGTCAAATACTTAGGGGTCATGGTCATTGACTTTAGGAAAAGCGTGGGGTGCTCGATTCGACTCTTACGAAACATATGGCACAAAGCGCCCCACCCTTTTTTACAATATAATATTAATATTTTTCGTTCAAACACACAAACAAACATAGAACAAACAACAACAAACACAAACAACAAATTCAATGTATTTATTGACTGGGCTATTTACGCGTAATGTTTTTATTGACTTGGTGGGCTATGCGACTCGCGAATCAGAGATCTCTCTCAACCGACTTGGGAATTTTGTATAATATTTAATCATTTAAAAAATACAAACATTCAGTACTTTTTATAAGGTTCTTCTGTTATTAAACAATGATCTCTATCTCTTAATCAACCTTGATTATTGAATCCGTGTTGACTACATCAGATTTCACTATATCCTAATAATTACCCAAGTCGTTTAACTTATTAGACAGACTCTAGTCGGTTCTATTGTCCTTGATGCGACGTGCACTCACAACTATAAAATTAATATATTCCTACCGCTCACAATACAACTAAAGATAATATTTTACAACTTCCAAGCGCGAAATAGGTAGTAAGGTCGATTTTCCTGGTTTTTTTTTTTGACAGTTGAAATATTCCGAGAGTTTCGGAATATTTCGGAATACTTCCGAAGTATTCGACGGGAAAGATTCGGAATTTTTCCCGCCAGCATCTATAAGCCAGACCCCGCGCTTATTGTTACGTAGGTACCCTATATATTAAGATATCTCCATACACACGACTGCATGCACACCGTCAAAGTTGTACTAGCGACACTGCGTAGGTAATAATCCGGTTTCCGCGACGAAGACTGTCTGCGTGAACACGCGCTTTGTCACGCGATGGGTGGCCGTTGAGGGCGTCTTCTTTACGCAGAGTTTAATGATGTTCAAAAATTTTTGGTGATGTAGTCATCAAAATGTTTTATGATGATATCTATAACATCTCACTTCCTTGCTAATTTTGATTGATTTGTTTACCTTATGCTTACCTTCTTGCAGGTCAGCGACCAACAAGTAACCCTTGAAAAGGCTGGTGTACCAGGATTTTTTGTCACTAATAAGCCAATAGAAGTGAAAGTTCAAATGTACCTTCTAGATTTTATACTTAGATTAAGCAATATGGAAATTCCAAAATAAACAAGATAATGGTAATTTTATGTGATTTCATTTAGAAATGGTTAGGGCACAAATGAGATAAAAATAATAGAATAAGATAAGTAGTATAAGTTTAATAATAATAAACATACGTACAAAGTTACAACATCTATGTTATCTATTGAAATGAAAATAACCAACCATAAATACAAGTCTATAATAATTTACACAAGTATTGTGCTGTTTGTAGAACAATGTATCGTGTCAATTTGGCATATCACAATTTATGAAAAGTCGCACATGTCTAGGGGATCAATTGGACAAACCTTCCATTCTAACAGGGCCCATTCGTCTTAAACGCTGGCGACAACAATATTTGTAATCAAATACACAATTTAAACGATTCCTAAACAAACTATCAGATATCTATATTACAACTAGTAGAAGCAAAGCAGCCTCTCTTAGCATTCAAATCGGATCAATGGAGTAGGAAATTATACCAACAGACGCATCTTGTAAAGGACAAAATAAACTGTCTATATCACATTATCAAGTCTATGCAGGCCAAAGCGCGTCCTAGTGAGCTACCTACCACTACTTCCACAATAAACTTGTAACAAGGCTGCATGTTAACATATCTCTGTGCACGTCTCAGAAAATAGTAAAAGAGAACACTCGTTACTCTAATCCTAATAAATGCATTTATACTGAAATAGCAACTGGATTAAGTAGGTAGTCTTGGTTATCTTGTTTATTATATACTGCGTACGAAAAAAGGATTCCACCATAGTTGAAACAAAACATGATAATGACAGTAATTTTTACAAGGTGCCCATGCAGGTCAAGTTATCTTGGTATAGCTTACCAATTAAAAGTACATCAGACATATCAAAAATATTGGCATTACCTATAGGTTTTAGATTTAATGAATAAATATGTCTAAAAAAATAAGAAACCATGAAACCTTACAGAAATTAATGAGTTAAATTCAAGGCAACGCGATAAAATCAAATTATTTAAAACTTTTTACAAATTCGTTGAGTACGAACTAGAGGAGAGCTAATTAAGAGCACGGCGACAGATGAATTTTTCATACAAACGTAATACCACGCTCATTTGCAATTGGAGTATATTTCCAACATATTATGATGTTATTCGGTTATAGACGATATTTATCTAGGTTCCTACATCTTTCTTTTAAAAAAAAACTTGCCTAAAACGAAATTAAAGCGAATTATAATTCGCACTTTTTTACAACGTAAATGGCATGTTTTCATTTGGCTTTTCCTGTATTAAAAATAACAATATGTCCAATATTCTCAATGTAGGAACACAGATTATATTATTAATTTACAAATGATAGAAAACAAATTGGAAAAACATTAAGTTTTCATTCATAATTTTTGGTATTACGAAACACGTCCAATTTATCGCAAATTTCCAAGAGTTACTAGTGCTATCGCGGCAAGCGGGATGTCAGTGTCATTGTGTGCGTGCTGTCATTACTTCAGTTGCGTTCATAGGTCGAGTTATAAATTTTATTGTAATATTTTTGACACTATTGACTTAAATAAAATAGTACGTAAGCATTTAAAGTTTAATAAAAGGAATACAGAACTCTTGAGGACATGTCAGACTTTAGCCAAAAGCGCCGTCAAAAACTCCTTAAAAAAAAGAGTAAAAAAAAAGCACCGTTGACGATTTGGGTTCGGTCCAGATGGTTACCGGATGGCTGGACGGCGATTCCAAGCCCAGGGTGGCTAGAAATCTGGGTCGAGATCCTGGCTGCTGGGGCGTCAGGGTATTCCCTCGTCCATGCGGCCGCCTTCTTCGCTAGCATTACTGTTTCGCAGAAAGAGGGCTCGGCGCGAGAGGTCGTTGCCACCGATGGCCCCCACGAGAACGCGGCGGTGTTCCGCCAAAACGGGGCACATATGTACATCTCTACCGTATGCTCCACCGTATCCTTCAGACCGTCCACACAATGGTGATAACCAGGCGTTTCTTCCGCCTAAATCCGACGCAGGAGCCTCCCGTACTTGCCATGTCCGGTGAGTATTTGCGTTACGACAGTCGCTGAGATCCTGCCGGAACTGTCTGCCTTACAGTGACTTGTCGTGGCAGCGGAATTTAGCCCCAGGGTTGCATCTCCACGTGTAAATCATGCTTATGCGTGCAAAGGACTGTTGCCTCCACGTTCCATGGTAGCAAGCTTGCAGGAAACCATGCAGGTATATTGCAGGAAACCGTGCTTTGTCTTTGTACCATTAGGATGGCTATAACTCCCTGGCATGCGTTCAGCTTGGCAACTGATCACTTTCGCAGCGACGGCGCTCCAAAAAAGGGCCATGGACCGAATGATGCCTGCGTAGAGCCTCCAGCAGGAGGCGTCTGGACACCCCAGGTTGGACAGGAGCCGCTTGAGTGCTTCAGTCTAATCCAGTTCGAAAGAAAGAAAGAAAGAAAAATAATTTATTTGGTACAGCACAAGGCGCAACACAAAATAAACAATAAGTAACACGTTTGGGAACCAGACGTCGGAAGTGCTCCTCAAAATACCATCGACTGTCGAGGACGAGTCCCAGATACTTGTAAACTTTTATTGTAATTTGGGAAACCGGCGGTGGCTCGTTCCGAGGGCCATGAAAACACATGCTCTCGGACTTGTGCAGTGCCACCTCGAGTCCCAACTGCTGGATCCTCTTCACGACTGTTGCAACTCTGCGTTGCGGTTCAGGACAGGGAGCAGGGTTCTTGCAAGTGAGCCTGTGGCTAATTGGCAGCGGAGATGGGAGCAGGAAGAGAAGGCGATGGAACTTCATCGATTCCTCCCTGACGTGGCGGTTAGGCTCAAGGCAACTTGGATCGAGCCGGACTACAAAGTCTTGCAGATCCTGACTGGACATGGATATTTCTGGAAGAAACCGTATGATATGCGGTTATCTGAGGTTAGCGTGTGCTATTGCGGTGATGAGGACGAAAATTTTGATCACGTTCTGTGGCGATGCCCCCCATATGACGAACAGCGACGAAATGTGATGGACGGGATCACTCGCTTGGATGAGAGACCGGCTTACTACTGCAATCTCATGGCCTCAAAAGAGTTCGAACACGAATGGCACAGACTAAGGAGTAAGCAAGCAGCGAACCCGTACTGTGTGTTTGTCTTACCCACGTGAGGGGGGACCGTTAGTATGCCGCCCCAGGATGGGGAGAAAGGCAACATGGGGACAAGACGAAGAAATTTGTAAAGGAGTCAAGAAGCGGCTGCGGTGATAGCGCGCTCATATTTATATGGGTGGGCTGTGTCCGCAGCCGTCTCATTTCGATTCGGCCCATATGACATGATGTCGGTGGGGCCAAGGCTGGTTGGAGGTTGTTGCAACCCTGCGTTCCGCTAGTTCGACCGCCGCCTGTTACGACTCTCCCTTCGTTAGGATCAGCTTGTCGTCTGTATAATAGACCACGCTGACCCCGTTGGGGAGGTCACATAGCACATAGTATGCAAATATGGCTACAAAAAACGGTGACATAAAAATATAAACTACACTACAACTAGTGGCGGAGCCATGGGCGGATGAGAATGCTCCTCTTTTGACGGGAATAGAGCGCTCATCACACCCTTCATGAACAGGGGCCGGTACTCTGTGTCAGCAGGGGAGCCCAGGTACGGAGCTTGTTACGCACCATTTCGTAGGGTCGTCCCCACGGGTCTCTGTTCAGAGTCCCCAGCTACACGTCGCGGGCCTCCAGTTTGGCCAGCCGTATCTCCGCTCTGAGGGTGCGCTTCGCTGTTCTTTATTCCTCGTACGCACCTGCGGATGGCCAGTTTGGCTTTTGCAGGGAGCGCTCTATTTGGACCCCGGTATCACCAGGTGCCGGTCTACCTCATTCGTGTGATCGAGGCCTACCTGATGGACAGGTTCATTATCTGCCCCGCTCACCGTGGAGAATGGAAACGCCGAGAGATGTCGTGCGGTGTTCCCCAAGGATCGGTACCGAGATATGGTTCGGACTGTTTTTGGTACTTGTCCTCGACAGCCGTTGGAATTTCGAAGAACACTTCGGACGTCTGGCTCCCAAACTGGACCGGACTGGGGCTGCCCTGAAGCGGCTCCTACCCAACATAGAGGTCCTTAGCCCTTTGCCGGAGGCTCCACGCAGCATTGTTTGGTCCATGGCTCATTACGGAGCGCCGGTGTTGGCCCCATTGCTGTGAAAGCGACCGGGGGCAAAGCTGAACGCATCCCAGAGGATCATGGCCATCCAAATGGTGCGGGGATACCGCACGTTCTCCAGCGAAGCGACGAGCCTCCTTGCTGGTCTGCCACCATGGGATCTAGAGGCAACAGTCCTTGCACGCATGCACAATTTGCGCATGGAGTTGCAACGCCGGGGTAAAAAACCACTGACGAAGGCGGTCAGAGTACCGGCGGGATCTCGGGGCAAGCCATAATTATGGCGATAAATCCAATCTTTGAGGAGTGGGTGAATAGACGTGGAAACATCCTCACCTTCCGCATGACGACACCTCACCTCGTGGTAAGTTCGGAAGAAACGCCTGGCTGTCATCATTGTGTAGACCGCCCGGAGGACAGGGTGGAGCATATGGCGATGGTATGCTCCACTCAGGCGGAGCACTGCCACCGCGCTGTGTACTCGTGGGAGTGACCCTGGTACAAGCCATGGTCCGGAATGTGTAGGAATGGCAGGTGGTCGGCTCCTTCTACGAAGCAGTTATGCTAGCAAAGGAGACAGTCGTACACGTGAGGGAACATCATTCCTCACGCCCCAGCCACCGGGATCCTGATCCCTTTTTCCAGTCACCGTAGGCGCAGGGTTGCGGACGGCGAGCAATTTGTATCTCTCCGTCCGGCCGTCCGGTAAGCGTCCGTACCGAGCTCGAGACGTCGATGTTGCATAGTGTTCCACTCGCATCTCGAGGACATGTCAGCAAAACCGTAGGAGCCCAGCAGGTTCGAAGTCTACTGAGGCCAAGGGTTGAGCGAAAGAGAACATCGGGGCCTTGAAACGAAAGAACAGTTTTCATTTCCCTAAAAGTATGACACTTAAAGAGCGGCAGAAGTCATTGAATAATTTCCCACCTATGAAAAAAGCTCTCGCCTCCATAACATTTTCTGATTTGACCACAAGAAGACCATCTTGGGCACGCCACAATTATGGCAGTAAGTCCCCTCTTGGAGGCATGGCTGGAAAGACCTCACGGCGCGGGCGTCCTCACCTTCCGCATGACGCAGGTTCTCACCGGACACGTAAGTTCGGTAGGTTCGGGCTGTACCGGATTCGTACGGAAGTGACGCCCGAGTGTCGCCACTGTGCGGAACGCCCGGAGGACACGGTGGAGCACGCAGTGGAGGTGTGCCGCTTAGGCAGAGCATCGCCTTGCCCTCGTGGAGGTGATCGGAGGCGGCGATCTCTCGTGCCAGACTGGTACAGGCCATGGTTCGGAGCGAGGAGGATCAGTGGCAGGCAGTCGCCTCCTTCTGCAAAGCAGTAATGCTAGCAAAGGAGGAGGCCGACCGTATCAGGCAACGGCGCTCACAGCCGCTGCCGGGATTCCGATCCCAATTTCCGGCCACCGTAGGCGCGGGCTTGCGGACGGCGAGCAATCGGTAGCTCGCTGTCCGACCGTCCGGTAACTGTCCGGATCGAGCCCAAGTCATCGACTGCGCGAACTGTTCCCGTGCGCCTCAAGGAGTTGTCAGCAACAGAAGGGGTCCAACCGGGTCGAAGCCTACTGGGGCCAGGGTTAGCTCCGAAAGGTAGCTCAGCCCCGGTACGAAAGGCAACGAAGGAACAGGAGTGGGTTTTTAGTCAGTAAAAGTCTGACACTATCTCCCGCTCCACCCAAGAGCTGGGAATGTCATTAGATGATTTTCCCACCGTAAAAAAAGACCACCTTTGTATGACATATCTGCTATTGTTATCATAATATGTTGAGATATTGGCGCGGTAATAAAATTTCCAAAAAACGCATTACTAGTTCGTACATTCACAAACAATTCCCGAAGTATTCGGCAAAAATAAAGCAAATAATGAATATACCTCATTTTACTAACAATAAATTGTAAGACGCTCACATACACACACACAGCTGCACTCCGTCACTTGTTTTTGTCAAACAGAGATAGCTATATTCCACGAACGAATTTTGAATACGCGTCAACTTGCAGTTGCGAGTAACATTCGCCGGCCTCTTAACAAGAATCTCATAATTTGGGGTATTTAATTTGTAACATTTAGGTTGCGTGATTATTTCAATCACGTATTGAGACCAGTAATCTGGTTGAATAAATAAAGATCCAATCGCATCGCATGTACAGAAAGCCATAGGTATTTTTCTGTGCGTGTTTCATACATTTTTAGCATGGTTGAAGTACGATGGGATCTTTACCGTATTTAGTTTAAAACTACCTTGTACAGAACATATTTGCGTACTTGTTAAAAACTAATTATTAGCCACATTGCCCTCTCTTAATTAAAGGGGCAAATGTTGCTTTTTCTAAGTATTAATAAAAACATAATTAGTCCACTTTCACACTTAAAAACAAAACAAAACACATAATACAATATCTAGTCTCCAACAGTTTGTGCTAGGTTGAATGTAGGTAGAGATGTGCCGTTGTCGATAATATGGCAATATGGCTAGCAATATTGCCACCAATATTCATACTTCGGGCCATATTCATACTTCACGGCAATATTGCCCACAACGGCACATCATTAAACGTAAGTATATTTTATGCATTGTTATTATTAGGTTTGATACTTTCATTTAGTTTGCAGGTTGTACAAAACAATGTCCAATGCTACACTAGTGATCAAAGAAATCAAGCCACATCCACATGCTGCCTATTACTGCTTTTTTTTTTCACCCTCGCAACGAAGACTTATAGGATGTTGTTCGTTTCGTCTTCTGTGGCCACTTCAGCCTCTCAAGAGATTCAAGAGTTGAAACCCAATCCAGCGTATCTGATTTTGTAAAAGAAGTTCCCATCAGAACTTTCATGCTAGCTAATCGGATAACAGGACAGAATAATCTCTGTCGCGTTACCTTTTTGGGCTAAAAATGGAAAGACCAACCTAATCATGTCGTGTAGAAAATTAGGAATTTAACTTGAGCTGCATGTGGTTTGATTTCTTTGAATAAACTTTTTTCTTTCTTTCTTTCTTCTTCATAAGTACATTGGAGAGGTACTTTAAAACAAAGAAGTAGATCCTATTGGCTAAGAACCAAATAACGTGTTATATAACAAGAATAACATGAATAAGAATTTTAGAATAAATATACTTATAATTATAAAAATGTTTTTTTTTTTTTAGAGAAATAGTATTTAACGAAATGGTATTTTTGTATTTAACGACGTAACAAATTATTTTTTTATAAAAATAGAAAATACAGAACGCATTTAGTTTGTAAAAAATTTATTCATCGTGGTCTATTGTAAAACACTACTATAATTTTCGCTTAGTTCAGTCCTGATTTTTCCATAATAATAATTTCCAGTGTCTTCACTTTTGTATAATATTAATTACATTTTAAAATATTGCTTAAAATTCTAGGTGCTCACAGGTCACAAAGCAAAGTTATGTCAGTCTCAGTCTAAAGGATTTCTGAGATAACAATCCATGTAAAGAAAGAGACAGGCAGTAGAAATAAACATAGAGTATGGAGCGGCAGATGTACCGCCATTATACCATTCTATAGCTATGCAGCACTTTTAAGCATTAATCAGAACAATTGTGGCAGTGCCATTGGTCACAGCTTTAGGGATTTGCCTAGAAGTAGACGACCAGCAATACTACCAACTAATATCCTTGACGCTATTTTACATTGATTTTGCAACAATTCTCCAAAAGGCGATTGATTCTCGTCTGCCCATTGTGCATGGATGCTCCTGTGGCTGTCGAAACTATAGCGCGTTTCAGAATTCCTTCAGGCAGTAGTAGTTAGCATTTTGGTACGCTTAGAAGTCCGCTTGACCTCAAAGCGTACCAAAATGCTACGACAGACTAATACAACGACCTGGACTAACTGAATAAATAAATTTTCTAGTGATTTAGCCATCTCTGCGGTGTTCCCTACAGTAGGTACCTACCTACTTAGGCTTATTTTTTTAAACGTTTTATTCACTTAGAATTACTAATGGTTTATCGATTCTCTGCTCAAACTGTCACTGCTGCAATGTCACGCAACGGAGGCAGCGCAAATATTAAAGAATGTAATTTATATATATTCAAATGAATATACGAAACAATATAATCGGCTCAATTCCGACAGTAACATGTGGTTTTAGGTAAGAAACAAGTTAATAATGAGGTAATCTAAGTCATTCAATTTATCGATTACTTTACATCGTCAGATTAATGTCATCGCTGTCATAAATTAAGATATACATAACTTTACATAACAACAGATAAAAAAATATTGGGCGGAAAAGCAACATATCGAGACAAACCTTTATCGCATCTACATTTCAAATGAATATTTATGTAACAAAAATAACAATAAATAAACTAAACAGTCACAGTAATACATTTCAACAAATCAATGCAGTGTCCGATATAAAAGAAAAACTAGTTTATTTTTATGAGGAAATTTAAAAACAATATATCATACATTAAAGTACAGCTTTAACATTTTAATTTTATTCACACAAAGCACTTTACCTCTCATATCGTCATTTAGTTATTTGCTTTGTTTATATAAAAACAACAAGACGGTACATACAATTTAAGTAACTACATTATCTAATTTGTTTTTTTATTTTGTTATTATTTAAAATAAAGTATATGGTTAGGTTTAGAATACGTTGTAAAAGAAAGAATACTACAACAGGTACATTACTTCTTTTCTGTTCCATAGGAAGATCCTTGACTGATTTTCGACATACCAATAGACTTCTGAAGAAGAATGAAAACTGAAACAAAAGATAATTTAATTAATATCAACGTCTGCTCAATGTACAAAATTATATCGGAACAAGATCATTCATTTTCAATCTATTTTGGGAAAGATATTTTAAAAAACCATGTTGTACCAGCCCGGTGACATGGCGTTATCAATCTGAAATTTATTGCAGTGATTAAAAATACCTACTTATAATCCATCAACGTATTAAACCGTTATTCTGCATTAAATAATAGATTAGTTAATTGTGGAATAAGCACATACAGTTGACTATAAATGCGTAAAAACACAGTTGCGCTTGCGCAGTAATTGCTACATTCAACTGCCTTAATTGTTTGCTAATGTATGTATATTTAATTAACATTGTTCAAACTAAAGTCTCCGAAGGACTGATAATTAAGTATTAATCCTTTAACCGCTTGCATTGGATTAGTGCAACGAGTATTTTTGTGTCCATTTCGCCAGGGTCGTGTTTTTTGCGACAGGCTCGTCCATCTCGTTTAGCTCTTCAATTACCATAGGTGACAGAAAAGCTGTATGGTAAGTCGTGGATGTGCGACCCTCGCAAAATCGATGTGAGAGTGTTTGTTCGTTCGTTGTAGTGTCGCCTACGTTGATAATATAATCCGACGTAGGCGGTTAAAGGGTTAAGAATAAGATTAAATATTTAAACGGTGAAGTGGCTGGTCAAAAATGAGGAGCGATGAGCTAAAATAATCATGCAGTGGATACCAAAATAGAGCAAACAGCGACGCGACAGACCCAGAAGATGATGGCGGGATGAGCTAGTTATTTTTTTAAATATTGATTATAGCTTATAGTTAGCCCATATTGTTTCACTGTTGGGCAAAGACCTCCCTTCACTCCTTCCAACGATCACGGTTCCTCGCTTTCTCGTTCCAATTCTTAAGGAAGCCATCCAGGTCGTCCCGCCACCTCCTTCATGGTCTGCCTCGGCCCCGCGTCGCTGTTTCCGGACTTCAATCTTGCGTTTTATGAGCCTTCAGCTCGTTAGACATGCGGCAGACATGTCCTGCCCAGTTCCGTTTAAATTGGGCAGCCTTTTGAGCCACATCAATGATTTGCGTTTTGGAGCGCAGTGTTGTGTTTCGAACATGGTCTGTTAATTTAATACATAGTATGATGCGCTCCATTGCACGCTGGCAACCTTGAGTTTGGACTTTTTGATGTTAGTCAAAGACCAAGTCTGTGCACCATAATAGCTTACACCGCAAAAAAGTGGAAATAGAGAGGGGAGATTTGACCTATGCAATGGGACAAAATAATAATATGATTGTACTCACATGCTCCAAATATAGCACAGGCTATAGAGAAATAAAGGAGTTTTCCGCTGAATAGAAGACCCATCAGGTAGTAGAGCATAGGAGTGAGTGTGACTACGGCCCAGCCTAGCGCGTTCACCAACGACCAGATAGGCGGAGGCACTGTGAACGGCTCCCTTCGCTCGACACCGGATTCGAGGAAGAAATCGCCAGTGTTAAAGAACGAATCTTGCATTTTGTCCTGAAAAAAATAAATATATATTGATTACCTCGGTCTAATTAGTGGTCGTAATCGTGAGATTAAACTAAGTGAAATCGGGAAAAATTGTGAAGGTGAAGTGAGCGTGAAGTCAACTGTAAATGCTATATTTCACCGGGACACCATGGCGGCGCGACCAGTCGCCGCTACCGATAAAATGTATAGAGCTATATAGAACGTCAATCACCTGGTGTCCGTTTGGTTGCGCAACCAATTTGGTGGCGCGACCAGCTCGGACGTGTGGCGACTCTGGTGTCTGTATGGTGTCTACTTTGGTAGCTTGGGACTATATTTCACCGCGACACCGTGGCGACGCAACTGGTCGCGCCACCATGGTGTCCCGTGGAAATGTAGCCGTTAGACCCTCTGAAGTTTTATACATGCCTGTTGGTCTAGTGGTTAGTGACCCTGACTGCTATGCCGGAGGTCGTGGGTTCGATTCCCACCCAGGACAAATGTTTGTGTGATGAGCATAATCATTTTTTCTGTGTCTGGGTGTAATTTATCTATAATATGTATGTATTTAGAAATATATAAGTATGTTTATCAGTTGTCTAGTACCCATAACACAAGCTCTGCTTAGCTTGGGACTAGACGGCATTGTGTGATAGTTGTGGATTATTATTATAATAAAGCGCAAGAGCTCTGAAAAGCTTTCTGTATGGGATAGCGAGATTCATGAAGAATATTATAGGCTAACATAGGTATACATCACACTACGACAAACAGAAACGGAGCGGTAACCAAAGCGCAGGTCAAACAACTGGGCACTGCTAGTAATATAGGTTACATATAACTAGAAGAATTGTCGATATTGACAAATTTAAGCTCTCTTAACCTAAATTTTTAGGGCGAGACGTTTCCAGAAAATCACATAACGCGCTAATGACTTACGACGATATTATTGTTACGTACGTGGGTAATCAAATGCCGATTTACTAAGAGACAACTTTATTCACCACTAACAATAACAAAATAGTCCAGTCAACAATAATCCGAATCGCAATTAACACTAGAGTACCGTTACACTATCGCTTAGGTCGTTAGATAAAATCACTTCAAGTACTAGGGTAGTTCGCTCTTGATCGCAGTCGAAATCACAACTGACTCGCTTCCGGCCGGGGGCACGTATTTATATGCGGAGCCAAGAAAATTCTAGATACCGACGTCCCCGGATCTATCCAGAATTCCAGAACAATTGAATCGCTTCTCGAAGTCATAAATCATTTTTATTGCTCGTGGTAATAAGAGTCACTTTCATGCGAATTTCGACTCTATTGTTAACGTCGGAGAGTATCATTTCCCTTATCCTAGATAAATGCCTACCCACTAGTTGTAGGTACTATGTGGATGTTTCGAGATTTTTCTAAGCCAGGCTACGCACGACCATTCCAGACCTTTCGAACAGCAATGCGTTTTAATTATTACGTGCTACTCTTTATTTTCTCGGAGATATGGCGGGTTCACGTTTAATGGCGTAACAGTGCCCCCCTCTTAGTCATGCTCGTCCCGAGCATTATTAGATCCGTGATACGGCGCCAATCTATCCACATGGACAACCTTGGGTTTCCCTCTTAGCCCTTTCTTGATGCGGTAGGTCACGTCATTAATCCTTTTTAACACGGTGTAAGGTCCCTCCCATCGAGCTTGGAGTTTCGGCGACTTCCCTTTCCGTCGAAGCGGGTTGTGGAGCCAGACCAGTGTACCTTCCTCAAATCCCTTGGCATTGGCATTACGGTCGTATCTAGTTTTCATTTTTACGCTGGTGTTCATGCTATTCTCACGAACTCGTTTATGCACTTCGTCCAATTGATCTTGAAGGTCACTTACGTAGTCCGTAACTGGCTTAGTCTTGTCAGGTGGCACGCCAGTTATGGCATCGACTGGAAGTCTCATCTCCCTGCCGAAATTCACTCTTGCTGGGGTATGTCCCGTGCTATCATGCACTGCCGATCGGTAAGACATCAGAAATAGTGGAATATACCGGTCCCAGTCCTTCTGATGGTCATCGACAACCTTAGCCAGGTGATTCTCCAGGGTTTGGTTAAACCTTTCCACCATTCCGTCCGACTGAGGGTGCGCAGGTGTTGTGCGTGTCTTATAAATCCCCAGAAGTGTACACATTTCCTGGAACAGCGCAGATTCGAAGTTACGGCCTTGATCGGAATGGATGCAGCGTGATCCGTCCTCAATGTAAATTGTCTTCCTATGAGGTACTTGTGGAAATGCTGCAAGGTTTTTACCACAGCCAGCAGTTCTCGTCGAGTTACGCAGTAGTTCCTTTCTGGCTTTGAAAGTGCCTTACTGAAGTAAGCGATTACGACCTGTCTGTCGCCCTGCACTTGTGACAACACTCCACCAATTCCCGTGTTGCTGGCATCGGTATCAACGACAAATCTTCCGTCTCTGCTCGGATACCCCAGTATAGGCGCTTCACATAGCCGTTGCTTTAGCTCGTCGAATGCTGACTCACAGTTCTTGTCCCAAATAAAATCTCGTTTATCCTCAGTCAGCTGATGTAAAGGTTTTGCAATGTCCGAAAAATTCTTGACAAACCGCCTGTAGTATGTGCACAACCCTAGAAATGCACGTACTTCCGTTTTGTTCTTTGGAACCGGCCACTGTTGGACTGCCTTTATCTTCTCAGGGTCGGTTCTCACCCCGTCAGCGGAAATAACATGTCCTAGGTAGCTGACCTCCTTCTTGAACAGGGCGCACTTCTTTGGGCTTAGTTTTAAGTTAGCCCCTCGTATCCTGGTGAACACTTTCTCCATATTCCTCAGGTTTTCCTTAAATGTGCGACCCATTATAATGACGTCATCCAAATATACCAGACAGACGTCACCAAGTAGGCCCACCATGACTCTCCATGAGGCGTTCAAACGTCGCTGGAGCGTTACATAACCCAAAAGGCATGACGTTAAATTGCCACAGGCCGCTGCCAATACCCGTACTGAACGCTGTCTTTTCTTTATCTTTCTCGCTGATTTCCACTTGCCAGTAGCCACTTTTTAAATCAATGGTTGAAAACCATTTCATGCCACTGAGCATATCCAGCGTGTCGTCTATCCTTGGTAAGGGATAACTGTCCTTCTTCGTCACATTGTTCAGCATTCTGTAGTCCACACAGAATCTTGTGCTGCCGTCCTTCTTCTTCACCAGAACGACGGGAGAAGACCATGGGCTCGTAGAAGGCTCAATTATTCCGCTATCAGCCATGTCCTTTACCATTCCTGCTACCTCAGATTCCTTAGCCCAGGGTATGCGGCGCGGTCTCTGTTTAATTGGTCTAGCGTCACCTGTATCTATCTCATGCTTGACGAGACCTGTTCTCCCGCAGTCTTTTCCCGTTGCAAAGATATCTCGAAACCGTAGCAGAAATTCCCTGGCTTGCTGCAATTCCGAAGTCGATAAATTGCTCTTAGAATTTTCCAGAAGTTGCTGGATGTGATCCGTTTCAACTTTTGTCGTGTCTTGCTTTGCTGGAGATGTATTGATTTGACGGAGATACTGAACTTCTTCACATCTCCCAACAACACTGTTTTTCTTCAGTTGGACCTCTTCTTTCCCAAGGTTCACAATCCTTACCCTGGATTTCCCTTTCGTCATAACTAGTGTCCTTGCGGTGATGAGCTCCGGGTGCCGGCCAATATCTTCAACCAAAACACATCTTGTTTGCCTGATTTTCTTGGGAAACTTTACTTCGACTAAGGTTTCTGTTCTCGGAGCCAGTGTAGTATTATTTAAACAATAGAGGTTGCATGACTTAATTCCTCGCAGGAAGACTTCTTGATCTGGGAATTTCAATACTCCCCTGTCGATATCTAAAATACATCGGTTATTCCGCAAGAAGTCGAGACCCAGTATGCAATCGTCGGTAATATTCGCAATTAACGCAGGATGGATATACACTTGATCACCGATTTTGAACTCAATTTCTGTATCACCGAGGACGGAGACTGGCTGGCCGGTTGCTGTCTGAAGTCGGCAGGATGGAGACTCTCTTTGCCACAAGATGGTGCGTTTCAGCAACTCAGGTCTTATAACAGTCCGTGACGCCCCCGTGTCAACGGTGAAATTGCAAGCACGATGATTCAGCGTCCCTTCGATGATCAAACTATTTCCGTTATGAACTTGATTGATGGTGATGGTTGGGGCCTTCAGTTGACCAGCCAGCACCCGCCCCGCGGCCCTGGCGACATTTAGTTTAACGACTCCTCGTTAACTTGAGTTCCGGAGTCCACACTCCCCCTCTTCTTCTTGGGGCAATCGGTACGAATGTGCCCTTTTTCTCCGCACCCGTAACACGTCGGAATATAGCGGGACTTTGCCGAAGAAGCAGCTACCACTTCTCGTTGACGTGGTCGAACTGACGGCGAGACCACCACTTCCCGAACTCTGTGCGTGCGTGAATCTTGTCGTACGGCTTCCACTTCCAAAGCGTGAGCCATCGCACTCTTTAGAGTTTGGTGGTGTCCGAGTCGCACCGTAGCCCTGACTTCAGGATCCCGTAGACCGTCGATGAAAGCTTGCACCAGATTTACTTCCACCATCTCTGGTGTCATCGACATGTACGCACGCCGTACCAGCCGTTCAACCTCGACTCCCCATTGCTGGAGGCTCTCGTTCGACCTCTGCGTTCTCTCGCGAAGCTGCGCGCGGAAAACGTGCTCGAGGTGCTTGTCTCCATAGCGAGTGTCTAATCCCTCCATGAGACGCTCCAACGTCCTGCTGTTCGGAGGAAGGTTCTCTAGGACCAGCAGAGCGTCCCCTCGTAGAGCCAAAGTTAATGCCGCAAAAGACTGCTTATCATCCCAGCGATTTGTTTCGACCAATGTCTCGAATTGGTATTTAAATGCCGTCCAGGAAGACGTGCCATCAAAACGTGGCACATCAAATTTTGCGGCGGTTGCACAGGGAGTGTGCGATGGTGAGCCGACAGCAACGGGTTCGCGCGCTTCGAGCTTGACGATTTTTTTGTTGATGTCCAGCAGGCGATCTTCGTGGCCATCAATTCTTGTTTCGAGGCTATCAGCTCGGGCGGAAACCTCCTTGACCTCTAAGGTGAGATTCTTTACTTTCTCACCCAACGTGACGAGGCCGTGATCAATTTTTTCGAGGATCAGGTTCTGCTTAGCCTCTTGATCTCGGCGAGCTTCTTCCTGTTCGCGGCGAGCGGCTTCCTGATCGCGGCGAGCGGCTTCCTGCTCGCGGCGAGTGGCTTCCAGTTCGCGACGGGCTTCTTCTTGGTTAGCCGCGATTAGATCCTGGAGCTTACGCTGGTTAGTCTCTTGTTCGCGGCGGGCGGCTTCCATACTAGCTTGCATGGCGGCCAACACCGCAGCGAGGTTCAATTCCGAGGATGGTCCTGTTGGCACCTCAGCAGCTGCCGTTGCTCCCATGCCAGCCTGATCTTCCTCCTCCATACGATGACGCGCAGCATCCATCTCCATTTGTCTCCTTGTTCGTGGTCGCTGTTCGTCGTCCCTCGGTGTTAATGGCATCCCACTTCTGACACCAGTTGTTACGTACGTGGGTAATCAAATGCCGATTTACTAAGAGACTACTTTATTCACCACTAACAATAACAAAATAGTCCAGTCAACAATAATCCGAATCGCAATTAACACTAGAGTACCGTTACACTATCGCTTAGGTCGTTAGATAAAATCACTTCAAGTACTAGGGTAGTTCGCTCTTGATCGCAGTCGAAATCACAACTGACTCGCTTCCGGCCGGGGGCACGTATTTATATGCGGAGCCAAGAAAATTCTAGATACCGACGTCCCCGGATCTATCCAGAATTCCAGAACAATTGAATCGCTTCTCGAAGTCATAAATCATTTTTATTGCTCGTGGTAATAAGAGTCACTTTCATGCGAATTTCGACTCTATTGTTAACGTCGGAGAGTATCATTTCCCTTATCCTAGATAAATGCCTACCCACTAGTTGTAGGTACTATGTGGATGTTTCGAGATTTTTCTAAGCCAGGCTACGCACGACCATTCTAGACCTTTCGAACAGCAATGCGTTTTAATTATTACGTGCTACTCTTTATTTTCTCGGAGATATGGCGGGTTCACGTTTAATGGCGTAACATTATTATGCCACCATTATCTACGTGCCACCATTATCTACATGCCAATTAAACACCTGCCCGTTACATTAAATAACGCCTTCAATAGTCATTAATTGAACCGCTTTGCCAGTTTTTATCGTGTAGTTCAGCTGATATTTTTAATTGGACAAGATCGAGCAAGTTAGTAAGATAAGGCCGCCCATTGTATGTATGTGTTTTAGTTTCCTTTTGTATGTGTTAATGTATAAATAAGTTTGAAATTGTCACAATAGTTCATTAAATAGATAACAATAGATAACTGCAGAGTATATATTTTTACTTCAAATATCGTCATGTGACTATCATCATGTGTACCTAGAGTACAAAGGTGGGAATTACAAAAAGGTGAGATATTTGACATCTTAATGCCAAGCGTGTCGTTAAGAGGCATAATTTACGCACTAATGCGATCTTCACAGCGTCATTAAATAGCAAGTCCACAATGAAATCTTTGAACTTCTTTCTTGAATTCTAAATAAATCCTAATTCTGTCATTATCCTGTATATTTTCAAAAACTACACTAGTGACTAAGGGAACGCGCCCATGAGCAACTTAGTTACCCATCAATTTGTTTTTGTCTTTGCCGCACTTTGAGAGCGCTTGTACACGCTAAGAAATTTCACAATGTCTGCGGCAGATAGGACCAGTTTCATCATATGTCAGAGCTGTGGCATCCCCTCACCTACCCCGCCCTTCTACCGCACCATAGCAACTCCATGATAAATAGATAGACAGATATATTCTTTATTGTACACCAAAAATAAAAATTACGGAACTTAAAATTAATAGGATGGCTTGGCACAATGGGCGGTCTTATCAAGTGATTTTTTACAGACAACCTTTGGATGGATTTGAGAGAGAAGGAGAAAAAAGATACGCAGGTAGTTCGTGATGTACTATTTACATATAAACAAACAACAACAGTACATAAACTAAATAATAATAACTAATGCGTCCAGCGCAAACAAGAGTTTTTTATTGGGGTTAGCGCCAAAGCAGTAAACACAGTTCATGTGTAGAATCGACACAAATGATGGCATAGGCCCGGCGACTTTTTTTAACGTTTACAAACAGCCTTATACAACCCCGTAACTTGATGTGAGAAACAAATTAGTTGCAGAGACAAAAGTCGCTGGAATGTGCTATAGGTTAAATCATCAACATTATTATTCCAATAAAGATTTCGCTAATTTCTTCCTGTTCAATATTTACATATACAGGTAGTGTTTCATACAGAAGTGACGTTACGGAAATTAATCATAATTTGAACTCAAGGTGATCCTAAATAAATATGGTGAGTAAAGTTCTTCTTATAAATAGAACAAGGAACCACAGGTGTATTAGAAATCTAGCAGGATGTTGTATGGATTTTCTCGGTTAGGTAGGTAATAGATAAACGCTCTATACTTTATTATGTACGAATGGAAGATCTTGTCTGTCTGGAATTAGAAACTTTCGTGTAGTTGAATATTTTAATTTTTACTTTATCTCCTCCTTAAAGAGGAGGAGGCCCTTGCGTTCCAGCTACAACTCACGTCGCAAAACAAAAACAGCCAAGAATAAAAAATAAAATTCTGAACATGTGTGTGTGTGTATGATGAACCATAGCAAACTATTGAAAAATCAGCCGTTACTTTTACAAAATACCTACTTATAACAAAATAATAAAACGCTTATAACACACACTATATGAATGAGAATCAGTTTGTCTCAATCGCATGGGGTCTACATGAAGATTTCTTCTTCTTCTATTTAAAACCGTTGGCCCACACTAAGAATAATAATCATTGTACCGATAGTCGTGTCAGCCAATGGCTTAATAGCCAAAGCCTCGACCGATACCTTAGGAAGCTCGCGTTAGGCGACTGGATCAATGGCTTGATTCAGAAAGTGGTACTCCTGGACACGGCTCGTGTAATTAGGTTCCTTTCTCTGGAACCCTGACCGCCAGTAGCTTGGACCCTGTTCCTGATACCGGTGGGATACTGTTTTTTTTTTTTTTTTATATTATTAATTTTAAATATTTAATAATTTATTTCTCTCATAAATTAAGGAATAACTCCTGTATCGTGAATGTCTTCACAAACATGTAAACTCACAGGCTCTCAGATTATTACGCTTGTGAATGAATGTCTATGAAATAAACGTAGTTCGCACAAGCTAGCTGGCAAACTCGTTGCGGAAGTGGGTTATTGCCGTTGTTAAAGGCGAGAGCGGCCACTGACTTGTAGCTGTAGGACATGTGATCCCGGTGGACACATTCTATATGGTATGCTGCTATGCACTCTGTTTTGCGACTGTATCAGCATAGAAAGTACAACATTAAGTTTCCCAATATATTTATCTGCATTTGAAAAGCCTAGAAAACCAATATAGTAGCTATATTAGGCAACTATTGTTTTTTAGGCTTTATAAACGTGACTGAAAATGAATGACAGCACGGTGCGTGTGCGTAAGTGCGTTGCGTCTCGCGGGTACGATTCCCGCACGGAACAAATATTTGTTTGGCCTACAGATAGCTGTACTAGGTTTGGATGTTTTGTGTACATACATATATGTAAACTATGTTTGTGTCCACGATATAGGAGTAATCCCTAGCGGGGTAAAGTAAAAAATATAAATCTTGGATTTTGTTCATCATATTTCAGTAACATTAGCTACACCCGAAGACAAACATGTTGTGTAATAGTGTCCACCATAATATCTGAATACCCACAAATTTAAGGCCAACGACTTTACGCAAATTACTGTTTAAAAAAAACCAATGACAGTAATTTACGCACGCAAGTTTGTCACTCAGTCATAGTAATCATCAGCGATCATTTTCATTCGAGTTCTTAACCTAAAGCGTACAGTACAATGTCATGCAAGCGTCAACGAATACCATCAATCATAAATGATGGTTTTCGTCAGTCAGTTCTATGCAAAAGTCAATCATCGCATTAGACGGTAGGTTTTTCGTCAATATTAACATTGACTGTGGCAAAACTGACAGCAAAACCTACCGTGTAATGGACGCCTAGGTAAATACCAGAAAAAAATTCCCTAACGGCCACGTACCTTTACAACGAAGAGGTCATGCAGCCACTTGGCGGCTTCACTTTCGTCCGCCGGCACATTCTCGACCGGTATCCGCTCGATGTACAAATGTGCATGCACTGGCTTGCCGTACAGCAAACTTGTTAACGTTGGTGGAGTCTGAAAAAGTAATTGAGTATTTATTTGTCAAGAAATTCTATTAAAGATAAAAGATATCTGGCGCCTTCTTTAGTACCAAAGCGCATACCATGGCTAACTTTTGTTTTTGATTTTTCATCATCTATTCGAGTTTATACATATAGGTGGGTCTATCCAAACATGAATTCTAAACATGTTGTTCGCGCTCGATTCACTAAACGTGATTAGGAAACGCATAAACCCATTGGCCCCACTACTAAATGGGTACTTCCTAATCCGTGCGCATCTGCGTAGATTCAGGTGGCTAATTTGCGCAGTCGAGCTAAAAAGTCAATAAAATATCATCTTTACAGTTTGTGGGATTAGTTGAGTACTTACACAAGAATTTTCAACGTCTATCTATTATCATAAATCTGATTTTTGTTTCGAAACGCGCTAATCTCAGGAACTACTTATTGGTTCGAATTGAAAAATCTTTTAGTGTTAGGTAGATCATTTATAGAGGAAGGCTATACATATAACATCACGCTACGACCCACGGGAGCGGAGAAGTAACCAGACGTGGGTGAGACCGCGGGGGCAACTATTGCAGGCAGCTATCTACATAATACTCGAGTCGGAAACGTCATCGACTTCCCAATTGACCGATAAAAAAAATATAACGTTGTTTACAGGGCTAAGTAGCTACTGCCCAAGAACGTGACTAGTCTATACATAGTCGACAATACCCAACAATCACAATGCCGTAGGCAAAATGTTATCACCAGCTAGCCTAAACGATGATACATAAGCTAAATGAAAACATGACAACAGGTACGGAGATTATCAGAGTTCAACATACTTATACTTAATACATTGGACATTACACTCGATTACAACAGAAAATCAATCAATATTGATATAACCTTCCTACAACCTACAAGTGCTATCAACTTCGCGAGTATCTAGACAATACAATCCTCAAATTTATAATATTAATTAGGCTAATTAATCTTTAATTGACGGTCTCTTAATTAAACAATAAGATTGCAATACTATGTGATAATACTACGATGTATATTGATATGCCCTTAATGAGTTCTCGTGGTGGACCAAATATGTATTATTTAACCATTGACGCAACCAAACAGGTTATTATGCATGCAGTTATCACTGGGCCCAGTTTTGTGAGAAGATTGTGCAAGAGAGAAGGAATATTTATTACTTTACACAGGACAAATCCGCACACTTCGTTTAAACTATACTTTGTTCAAAATAACATTAGAAACTAATGAAAACATTTTATTATTGTCCGTTCCGATTTTGAGTTTTATTACGTCGGTGGCATGACAAATGGCGGCTGCAGTAAATAGTTCGTATTGTAACCACTTTTTGCTTTTAATGCCATCCTTATGTCTACGAAATAGAAGTTAAAATCGGTTGGACAGACTGTAAAAAAGGTTTCTTTAAATTTCTATTCTTAACGCGAATAAAATTGACATAAGTTTCGTTAGACCTAAACCCCGTCTTCTTAGTTAACCAACAAGATTAGCAAGGATATGAAATCAAACAACCAAGAACTTATCATACTCATAAATCATAGATATCGTAACGTAAGGTCACGTTCGCAAGACGCGATTTCCCGCAACCGTAATATGGCGAACTGTCCGGAAGGCCCAATTGCTTCCGCCAACTTTGTTTTTTCATACTAGACCAAAACATTCATTACGTCTTACCTTACTATCCTTCTCGAAAGCCAGCTGTATGTTGTAAATAACAGGTATTTTGCCTCTGAAGAACTGTAAGCTTGTGGTGAAACCTCTAGTGCGAGGCGTCAGATGGTGTTTGAGGAGTGGTAAGTTCTTCTCTTTCGCAAAACTTAATGATGCTTCGTGCTTCTTCTTTGTATACCGGGTTCCTTCAGGAGTCATTAGAAGCTAAAATCGAATAGAAAAAATAATAATCAAACCAGGAAATTGGAAATTTCCTAAAATTAAATGTGTAATCTTGTTAGGTAATGTTATTTATAAGCTATACTGCTCAGTGCTACATTTTGGGGAAAATTCCATCGCTTATCTTTCGCAATGGCAAATCGAATTAACGATTGGACAAGGCAGCCACATACATACCTACTTTGTTTCCTATTAAAATCGTGAAGGATAAAAGTGCAAAGTCATTCATCTTTAGCTATAATAGAAATTTTGGTACGGATTTTCGTTCGATATGCATTCAAAACTTAAATGGAATTATTGCAATATAGCACAGCCCTTATCTATGAACTTCAGATCCCTATCAGCGTTTGTCGAAAAATAGCAAAGGCAAAGGAATGACCGAGACTGATACTATCGCACAGTTATCTTTTACAGTAACCTTAACTTTCATGGGTAAATACAATATATCTTCTATCAGTTACCTTGAAATATAAGAATTACTGTTTATTCCTACTATTTTGTCTAGAAGCAATAGTCGAAACTCTAAATGTACCTGACGGCGATAACCGAAAAGGTCACTTAAAGCTAAGTATATAATTATATTACTATAATTTATTGGAATAGACCAAATCAATAATGTAAGTAAACAAATAAATGTGCCTCACTCACGTTCGTGTAGGTCACCTCAATTATGTAATGTTGTCATGAGATTAACTTTTCAGATTATGTATTTTTATCAGACCGTCTGTATTTACCCTTTGTACATTTGGACAATGATTCAAAGCTGAACTCACCCACACAGGATCCGGATAATCACACAATTCTGATATCTGATATTTAATGGTTTCCTTATCTTTTTCAAATGACCTTTCTAGGAATACAAATTCGGAGAATTTCCACATCCAACCAATTGGAGGTAGATATTGGATGGATTTTTTCGCATAAGCCTTGCAATTCTGGAACAAAATTTACATATTATTACAGGACTACGTTTCACAACTCGTAGTGTATGCGTGTTTTCATTTCGCATCCCAGCATTTTTATTATCTAAGTTCTATGTCACTAACGAATGCAGAAAACACGTGCCCACACACATTCATGTTTACATTATACTATTTGACTTTATATGTATAAGGAATTGATTACAAAGTTGTCGTTAATAAATACTAGGTATTTGTTGTTGTTTTCTTAACTACATATTTATATACTTTTTGAGGACCTACAAATTTGAGAACAGAATCGCTTAATGGGGGACACTCGAAGGACCAGCTTCATTCATCAAGTTCCAAAAGGGCCATAATTACTCCTGGAAACAGTTTTCCCTTGACGAAGTGGAGAAGAACTCGAATGGTTTGAAGTTTGGCGTCCAGAGACAGTGAGAGTATAAGATCTGTTCAGAAAATCTAAGACGTCGCCAAATAGAGCGTTTGTTATCGATTGGCTGCTACAAATAGCTTTACTAATCAATTAAGAGTAGTTGATTAGTAAGCTATTTGAGATATACCGAAGACCAATAGACCGAAGAATTATAAGTATTCTACGAAAACAAACGATACCTACACTTGTTGTTTTATTTAACGAGTATCTTTATAAGCTCACAACACAACGTGTATCTTCTTTGTTAGTAAATTATATCATTCTTTTAATTAACATCTTAACTGGTTGCATCAATCATCGAATAATCAATTCACTCACGTTGTCTTCAACGTCGTGTTGTGACTTACATATGCATATAAATGGACATAAACGAGACGTCCGAATTTTGATGAGGATATGAATAATAAAATTAAAATTCATTTTTGGTGTTCGAATGAATCCAATGTACCTAATTAAACTTTACCCTATCGGACCGTATTCGTATCGCAGCCTTCAGTTTTTGTTTGTTTTTTTTTTGTCCCTTGATTTCGTAGCCCTCTTGATAACAGATGACGTAACTTTGCGTCTATTTATAGGATATCATTCTTTTTCAACTTCCGTATCGGTAGCGGCGAGAGCAGTACAGCACATATTTCACAACGTTTTACACATATCTATGTTTTATACAGACATCATAATTATTTCGATAACACATAGGTAAACCTTTTCATTATTCAAAACGTGATTCAGTCATCATGACTTTTAATGTTAGGAAATAATTTATTATTTGATAAACGTTTTAATAAAACGGTAATCTGGGGCATGCAGGTAAAACGATCGAGATGTCATTGTTTCAGTAGGCCACCTAATTATTAACATCAGTAAAAAATGCCATTGCCATCTCATTAATTCAGATATCATAACAAACTTGGTATCATAGTACCAGCATTGATAATAATACACTTTATTTAATTTAATTCTCGGACCATTTTATCAACATAGGCATGAATGTTTCTTTGTTTAGAAACCTTGCTGACCATCGAACGTTGACCGGCAAGTCGGCTACATAGTGTTACGATCAAACGGACTTGTAACCAGGATATGGATTTCTATAAGGATTATGTAAAAATTCTTAAGATTATTTTTTGTAGTTTGATAGATTACTGCCACTTATATTACGCGTTTAGTGGATTTTAAATATTTGGAGCATATAAAAAATATAAAAATAAATAAACAAGGCATAATAAATGGTAAGTATGGCTTAGATTTTCAAATAAATACGCAAATACTATCCTATTCAATCCTGCTTATCCTGGCTACTTGCGTGATCGTTTTTCGTTCACTCGCCCTGCCGATGCCCCATGCAGATCCCACCTTAAATACCATCTCAATTTCCCACCCCATAAAACCCATTTTTATTCCAACTCCTTCTCTTTTCATGTAGTACGACTGTGGAACTCACTTCCAGCTAAGATCCGAGACGCTAAAAATATATCTGTCTTCAAAAAGCTAGTCAAGGAACACTACCTCTCTACCATTTCGTAAATATATTTATTATAGATATTTTCATAAATATATGTATTTTTATAATTTATGTATTGTATCTATTCTTGTGTACATTTATTTACTGTTATTGTTATATATGTATGTATTATGAGATTTAATTTAAATAATATAGTCTATTTAATTACATATTTTGTTTTTTTTTTTTTAATTTATACACACTGTGTCTACATATCTTATCAAACTGTCCTGTCGCAGGTCTGCTGGAAGAAATTTCGTTAGAAATAAGCAGGTCCTTTGTACTCTTTTATCCTTATTTGTTCTTTTCGATTTTAAATGTTTGTGTGTACATAAATAAATAAACAAATAAGGTTTTTTCTTTGAGACCGCAAAAAATACCGAAACTTACTTTATTACGATTTTTAATATAAACTGGGAGGAAACCGAAGCTGTAGGACGCTTTATGACAAGATTATGTTTAACGTCAGTCAATAGTCTCAAGACCAATGTAGTCGAATTACTGAGAGTGAGTAAGCGTTCGAATAGGTATACATTTTTTCTGGCCCCATGAGTCGCAAGTATTCGGAATCATCTGTATCAATAAAGTACGCTGCCCAGTCGTATTAACTAGGATTTGATGTCTGCCTAATCAACTGATTCGCTAATGTATGTCGTTAATCGGACAACTATCAAAGTCAGACCGAACACATCGATCATTAGATAGCTTCCGTCGATCATAAATCGTGGCTTTAGACATTAATCTAGTGGAATTGTTAATGTGAAGTATGACTTTGAATATGTCATTTGGCCACAACACAAAATCGGCCTGTGCTCCAAGGTTCGGGACTCGGGACTTCGGCAGACGGTCCTCCTTTCTGTGAGAGGGCCCTGCGATTGGAGGTGGTGGAAACCACTTTTCACGTCTTTGCTTGCTACTTAGTATGTCACAGCCCAAAGTTAAACCTACTATAAGGACGGCTTGGTTGCCTAAACAAAATTTGTCGTTAATACACTGTGCACTTGTATTCGGGTAAAAATAAAGAGTTAATAGCACAAACGTATTTATCCAGTCTTGTCACTTTCAGTTGTACCTACCTAACGAAGCGATAGTACCTACCTAAGTTTTTTAAAAACGTCTTAGTCAAGTGTTGTCTTCATTTGAGCATTCCGAAATCACACCAAATGATCGTCAAATCATAATTTCAAAAAAAAATCTGGTAGGAAAATTATTTGATGCTTTATTTACCTTTTTATTTAACATTTAATTAAAAGCTAAATAAAGCTACCTACTATGATGCCAATAAAATTGACATTGATTGATGCTAAGTAGGCACTACCTACACTAACTTAACGCCGCCTAAACGTAATATATTTTTGTGACCCAAATGTTTCAACGTCTTCATAAAACGGAAAGAATCGCCTGTTATAAACGGATGGGCCAACGTCCGACACAAAAATGATTTCTATTTTATTTTACGAAATGTTGGTAATATTGGCTTGCGCGTGTATTTTTTTTTGCCTAGAATCTGCATTATTTGTCACTACTATTATGGTATTTAAATGTTCATTGTTCCACTACAAGGCCAGCATTTTAAAGTAATAGAAAAAATATTATTTTAGACAACTCAACCGGTCCGACGGCCTATTTTTTCATAGGCCAGATTGTACCCGAGAATGAGACGGCGGCACTTAGGCCTTCGCATCTTCGGCTTTAATTTTGCTTGAGGGCAATGTCTTGAGCTGTCGGTCAATCAACAGGCCGGAGGACCACAGCTTTAGATTGTTTTATAGGAATAGGTTCTAACTAATGTAAAAACGAGCAGTTTCTGTGGCATAGGCCACAGGGTACCAAGGAAAAAAGACAAGTGAAAAAGGTAATATTCAACATTAGATACAACAGATAAAATTAGGTTAAATAAAGCTTCAGATACATTAGAGAGGGCACGCCATAATTTTGGTGGTAAGTCCCCTCTTTGAGGAGTGGCTGGAAAGACCTCACGGCGTCTCCACCTTCCGCACTGACGCAGGTTTTCACCGAATATGGCCAGTTCGGGAAGTTCCTGCAACGGATTCGTGCAGAAGTAGCGCCCAGGTGCCACCATTGTGTGGAGCGCCCGGAGGACACGATGGAGCACATGGTAGAGATGTGCCCCGCTTGGGCAGAGCACCGCCGAGTTCTCATGGGGGAGATCGGCGGCAATGATCTCTCGCGCCGGGCCTTGGTATAGGTCATGGTCCGAAGCGAGGTGAAGTGGCAGGCGGTCGCTCCTTCTGCGAAGCAGTGATGCTGGCAAAGAAAGGCCGCACGTGCACGCACGAGGGAGCGGCCCTCCCGCCCCAGCCGCCGGGATCCCAATCCCGATTTCAAGCCACCATAGGCACGGGCTTGCGGACGGCGAGCAATGGGTAGCTCGCCCTCCGACCGTCCGATAACCATCTGGACCAAGCCCAAGTCGTCGACGGCGCTTACTGTTCCACGCGCGCCTCAAGGAGATATCAGCAAACCGTAGGGGCCCAGCAGGTTCGAAGCCTATTGGGGCCCATGGTCTTCTGAAAGGAAGCCTCGGCCCTTGTATGAAAAGCAACAAAGTAACAGGAGTGGGTTTTTAGTCAGTAAAAGTCTGACACACCCTCTCGTTACGCCCGAGAGCGGGAGATGTCATTGGATGATAATCCCACCTAAAAAAATAAAGATAAATTAAAGGACAGAACACTCCCCCAACATGACGGTCTCAGATCTACGTGACGTTGCAATGTTGCCTAGTGTCCCGCAACTTGCCCCCAACATTTTACGACGCATTCACTTGACGCGGGACATGTTGTCCGACAATATGACAATGTTGCGCGTCACATTTGGGGACAATTTGTCCCCAAATGTACCTGAGGTTCTTAATTATAGGAATTTTTTTATAAAAAATAAATAATTAAAATTATTAACATTAAATAAATACTCACTCCCAAAACTCCTATGGTGTTGCAGAAGTGCCATCCCATGAGCCAATCTATTTCATAACTGTGGTTCATTATAAGGTATCCATGTTCTTTACCATAGAATTTCTCATATTCATCTTTTTTAATGTAAATAGATAGCTTTGAATTTGACCACCATTCTGACATAAACACTAATTCTGAAAATGAAATTGATTTTAGTAAAGGGAAATATGAAGATGGAGTAGCTAATTGCGCCTCTATTTTGTTTTTTACTTACATAGAATTATAGTTTATAGCAAAAACATGCACCAAAAGAAGAAAACCAAATTCTTTTTTTTAAAGGGATAGAGTTTATTGAATGTCTGAAGTTAGAACTATTTTAGACTGACACACACTTGGACCACGCCTGATTTGCACGTAGAGCGACGTCGCGTGGCGTGGATCTAGTGTAGCTCTACAAGTTTAGTTTCCATATAAAATGTATGGAGACCAACGCTCCCAGATCGGTGTATGTGGAACACGTGTGCGCAGTATATAGTTCTACCTTCATCTTTCTAAACCCAAAGCATTTTCGCATATCACATCAAAAGCCGGCAAAAACATTTATCACCAGTCCACATAATTATGATTCAATATTTTCCGTCTAGTCACTTCAAGGATTGAACTTCGGAATGAAAGATAAGAAGCTAAAAACTTGTAGGTAAAAAAACCTTTATTCCGACATTCTAAATATATCCTCGAAAGTCGCAATAAATATAATGTGCGCGTCTTAAGATATTCCAAGGTTAAAGGTCGCAAAAAAACAGTTAATCATTAATATCTCCCTTCTTATGCTTGAAATTGTTATTTGCATTTATGACAAAGATGGTAAAGTATTAAATTCTCTACAAATTTTTTATATAAAAATGTTAAATTGCACCGTCAAATTGGGGCTTCTGACCCAGTAAGCTCCTTACAAGAAACGAGCTGGATTGACTTAACAGAAACGACCTGGATTGACTTAACAGTACACCAAATAAATTCCAGACGTCAGCCAATAATGGTTTAAAACAACAAGGAGTTGGTTGATGACGGAATTGTGGAACTCCTAAAGACGTGTGGAAAACTGTCCCTAAAGGTTTCAGAAGCTCTTTGATTCTATTATATTCAAGGGGAAAACACCACATGCATGGAGTAAACTCTTCTTTAAGAAGGGTTACTTAAGAGGTCCTCAAGTTTTCAAGCTGTTTTTCCAGGGTCAGATGCACAGGATTGGCCATTGTGGCAATACTTGGAGGAAGCCATACTTAGCAGTGGACATCTTTGGTAGCAGTGATGATGATGATTTTTCTATTGTCTAACAAGCTTTATCCTTTCAATCGTGGAAATTACAGACACAATAGAAATACAATAGGTGCGTGAACGCCGGCGTTCGCTTGGAATTTAATGAATTAAATAGAATGTGAAAAGTGAATTTATATAAAAGTATTATGATTTATTTACAAGTATTTTTTATTAAATAATTAAGAAATAACATATAATATTTAACTGATAACTGAGTTCAAAAATTACTGTATTATAAAATGGGATTCACTATTGACTCTTCACATTTTATCTCAAAAACAGTTAAATATTTTAAAACTGCTTGAAACAAAATTGGTAGGGAGTTTGATGCTGTATTTTTTTTTTGTCATAAATGCAAATATAATTTTACAGACAAAGCAGATATTTATGAAAACCAGACAACAGACTTTATAACCTTTGACATTGAATATACATACACACATAGACATGACATTACACATGATATTTATTGCAACTTTGAAGATAATATTTAGAATTTCAAATAAGTGTGTCAAAATTTCAGGTACTTATTTTTCATTTAAGGTTCCCGTTTTATAGCCTAGGTGAATAGACTATTTTATGCCCACATGTAACAACATTTTTCAATACACCCAAAGATATGAATAAAATTTCATAGACATGTTTCATAATAAAATATTGTGAGAAATCCCTAAACATGGTTGACCTGTATCTTTACAACCCATGTTTATTAGAGGTGGTGATTATTCTCTGTATGAGAAAAGGCCTTAACACTCAATTGGTTAGAGACTGGTATTATTATCTACTTATTTTTTAAATACAGGAAACATAACAAAAACCAATACTTACGACTATAAAATGAATATGCCAGATAATAGTTTATCTTTCTGTACAAAGATTTATTGAACGGCTTGAGTCCGAAGTATAAAACAGCTTGTATAAAGGTCAGAATCAAACCAGACGTGAAGTATGATATAGCGAAACATAGGTGAACAATCGTAGATTGTTTTAAAATATGTAGGTTTACCATTTTGGATGTGTCACCTTATACTAGCAGTCATGAAATCTAAAAAAGAAAATAATACATATTCTTTAGTACATAAAATTTACATCAGTTCCCTTTAATTTGAATTATTAATGCCCCTAAACCTTAAAAATTTTATATAGGCTGAAATGTACCAATTTAAAAATTGCCCAGCTTGAAAAATAACTTTGATTTCAAAACTTACTTTCAGTAAGTAATAGGGTATGTAGTGCTTTTAATATAAAATAAAAATATTTTTACTGAAAGAAATGTTTTAGAAAATATATCTGTTTCACAGTTTACATTATGTAATAAATGTCAGTTGTAAAAACCCAATCGGCACTAAATACACGGTAAAATACTGACATATTATTTTTATTGTGAAGTGGAAAAAGGCAGTACGTCTGTAACTTGTTTGAGAATAAATATATGAAGTCCTTGGAACATGTACTCACTTCATACATAAATATAACGTGATTGTTTTTCAATCAGCACATGGCTTAGAAACACAATGATTTTAAACGACACAATGATATTACAGGTATCTAGACCTTGACTTATTAATAAGTATTAGAATAAAATGTATGAATTTTGAATTAAAATTTAGAAATTAACTCAATTTAATTGTCTCAATGACAGAAAAAGTCAGATTCGTATTGCAATTTGATGAGAAATCGGCATTTTAAAAATTCAATTCACACTACTAAAATAATAATTATTATTTACCATATCAATTCCTTTACAAAGATATTACCGTAAGCACACACCACACTATTCGATTGAAAACAAATTAAAACAAAAATCGTGTCTAGCCTACTCGAACACCGCTTTTTTTTATGAAGGCTGCTACTCATAGACAAGAGGTTTCTTTCGTTTCTCTTTTTAATTTGCCTATAAAGAAAGGCTATAGTCATACGACCATATTGCCTGGACGTACGTCAAGATTTTTTGCGTGAATGATGTCTTTCGTCTTTAACAGTCTTTAATAAACACTGACTTCTAGATATCTATCCCTGCAGTTGGGTACTTTGAGTATTTAGAGTCTGTGCGGAAAGTAAACCATCGTGGGATTTGAGGGCGCTGCTGTAGATAAATATCGTTTTTGTTATGTAAGCAACATTGTGACGTCATTATAGTGCGACTGTTAAATCTTGATATTTTGAAACTATGTTAGACTGGCTTCTTCCAGCGGCTTCACCCTATAATAAAAATTATCCTATTGGCTGAATTTGCTCACCTAGTGAAACTGCAAAGTTATAGCTTATGTGCTATATTATTGCAATGTTTATGATTAGGTTCATCTGTCTAGTAGTTTTTCCGCGACACATCCATACATACGAGTACCTCCATCCATCTTCACAAACTTTCGCATTTATAATATTAGTAGCCTATTGAACTTAGCAAAAATATAGGTTATAAGCTATACGTTAACGTTTATCATTAAATTCATCCGTTTATAAGTTTTTGCGTAATGCCGTTAATTGTGGCGACACCTGGGGGAGGCCTATGTCGAACAGTGGACGTCTTTCGATTGTAATGATGATGAACATTTAAATGCAAACACGAATCGGTATAGGAAAATAGCGTGAAGAAACTGCTGTACTGCCTATCTAGGTAGGTTCCACCAACGACCACTTACCCAGTTCCAACGAAAATGGTTGTATCACTTTGACTGGGATCGGTCTATTGTCACTGACTGGAATATTGTAGCTAGCAGCAAGTTTATGTTTACCCTATTTAAACATAAAGGTAAAATTGGGACACACTACCACTTTCTCGTTGTCTTCCTTAGTACATTTTTCCCTTTTGCTAATCAATGAAAAATATGAACTTAATGACTATGAAAATAAAGTACATTTCAGAATTTGTAATGTTGCTTTGTAAAAAATCTATTTAGCCTATAAGGGACCATCTCGCATATAAGCTCCTTAGGATCACTTGGTTGTCCGTCTGTTTATCTGTTAAAACCCTTTAACTCGAGAACGCTTGGAGGTATCGAGTTAAAATTAAAACCATATACTCAAGTCTGCGGTCTTTTGAAGTTGTGAAAAACTTCTGAGCTAACGAAAAAAAAAATACGGCTGTTTATGTCGCAAAAAAACATATATTTCGATACTCAAGGGAATCAAAGTTCATAGGGTGAATCGCGTTGACCTAGAATCCTGAAATTTGGCATAAATCAAGGTCTCGTAGAACAAGTACAGGGAAAAATCTGAAAATTATAAATTGATAGACCCGCCACAAAAAAAATTGTTTGCAATTTGGAAAAATCTTCGTAACTCAATTCGGGAATTGATTTCATAGGTAAATTTGTACAGAATCTTCAGTGCGCGAGTCCGACTCCCACTTGCCCTTTTTTATTTTAGTTACTGTATCCTTACTCAAGCCTGAAAAGAAATATTCTAAGTTAGTCGAAATGCATTATAAATTTAAAGTATCAATACTCTTTATACTAGCCATCGAAAATATTGACCAAAACAAAATAAACAAATATCGTCATGTTTAAATGAATTTCCGTTTAATTTATATATATTTGGAGATAACAGGGACAGGAGTTCACCTAGGAAGTCTAAAAACATTAAATAAAAGTGTTACGTACCAAAAACACAGCATACCAATGTTTCCCAAGTTTGTGACTTTGTTTTGATCAATAATGGTGTGATTTGCCATTTGTTATCTTTGGCAAAACTGTAATATATTAAAAATTATTTCCCTTGCAGCTCAGTGAAATTTTTTATCACATTTCTGAAGATTTCAATTAAAAATCACAATAAAATAACATAGTAAACAAACTTTCTGTCAACATACTATGACGTTTGACGGATGGCTGGGTTGGGTTGCTACTTAAAATCTTTAATGTTGTTTTCACTTTACGCCACGACGGTTCTTTTATCGCACAGACAATACCTGGTAATACCTGGTATTTATCCAGCAGAAATCCCTACGTACAAATGGCATTAGGCAATAATATTAAAATAATTGTGTTTAGGTTGGGAGCGTCGACGCATCGGTTTGAGTCCGTGGTTTTTTCTTATAGGTTCCATTGAGATCTATACATGGAGAAGCCGTGTTATCTATGACGTATACATAGTTATACAAATATGAGCGAAATATGAAACAGATTACGAAATATCGTTTTGTCTCACTCTTTCTAAGCCAATAATTGTATTTGACAAAAGAGACAACGATATTTAAGTTGTTGCTTAATTTGGCAACATTTCGTTTTGACATTAGTAAAGATGTAGGTGAGTGCCATTGTCCACCATCTTGTGCGCTCACTGCACCTGAGTTACGTGGTAGTTGTGCTGTCAAACGGGTGTTTATGTTTTGAAGCTATTGCGATTTTCTGGAAAATTTCGAAGATATCCATTTAAAACTCCAATATATATATATTGAAACAAAAAACAATATGCCTGTGTGTTGCATTGTGACGTGTGGTGCAAAAAAGAACAAGAATCAACCTCAATTGTCTTTGCACAGGTTAGTAGCCAGTTTTCACCAAATATTACTTAAAATAATTCACGTAGGTTGAAAAAAATGTTACGGATACTTGAATCTATTGCCAAGGTATTGAGATTTACCTCTATTTCTGTTTATAATACTGTTTTAGTAAAAAACTTGTTGTTTACAATAATATGTGTTATGGCATAGTCCTGTACCATTGCTGCAACAGTATCGATATAATCTCCAATTTATAATTCTACTTATCATAACAGAACTAATCCATTTTATCAATGGAAGTTTCCTCAGTTTTGTATAGTTCTAAAATAATACGTCAGTATATTTTTATTTGTTTTAGTTACAGAGAAGTTCAAATTATCATGTTTTATACTTCCTTTCTTTCATAGGTTTCCTAATAAAGAGAATCTAAGGAAAAAATGGTTGGAAGCTATTGGTGAAGAAAATATTAATCCCAGACATAAAGATGGTATGTCTGTTCGCTTCACTTCCAAGAAAGTTGTTTCAATAGAACACTTGATGTGATGCGATTACATGATGACTCTGTTCCCACTGAATTTTTGGTAAGTTTGCATTGAAATGGCTGATAAAAAGCCTGGCTCTGTGGCTGAAATAAAAAATAAATATGTTGGTATATTCCTTTATTATTATTTTCAGTTACAAAAAAAACGACCTGGCGTTGTTTTAAGTGAAAGTAGTAGCAATATCAGAAAAGGTGATTCTTGTACATCGACTGAGCTGCCCCCATTGCAGTTATCCCATGAAATTGTAGAATACGTACATAAAGGAGTATGTATCTACTGGGTGACGATTATTTTATTTATACCTTCCAAAAATATAATAAAACTAAGTTTTAGAAATTCAGTTCACATGATAAGTATGACTTCTTTATTCTCTAGACTCTCTTTTAGACCTCTGAAACATTCTGCAGATATCACAATTTTTTTTTTTTTTTTTTATTAATGATAGGCTTTCGTTTAACCACTATCTCACCTTGACACTTGTATATTAATACAATTTGTTATAATATTTTTTCAGGCTGTGCACGATGAAAAAGTGAAGGCGTTGGAAATAAAATGTCTCAAGCAGCAGAAAAAAATTAAACGTCTCAACGAGAGAATTAGGAAACGAAACAAAAAGATAGCCAATTTGGCAGATATTGTCCAAGACCTTAAACGAAAAAAATTTGTTAACAGTTATGTGATGGTTTTTTTGAAAATTGGTTAAAATTAGTTCTTATTTTATGACATTGTTATCAGTGAAACTAATAACGTCATTATTGATTCTATGTAGATTTTAGGATAAGAAAACTATAATAAAATTCATCATAATATCGTTGCTGTAATTTCGAACACCCTGTTAAATGATTCCGTACGTAGTATCTAGTAAAACTAAACGTAAAATTTGTACGTAACCCATAATTAAATAGTATCGATACCGTTAAATCCTTGGTCGGCACAACCCTAGCAAAGGCAGCCATTTTATGCGATTTTTCTAATTGTAGGTATGCACCTTTTTTTCGTAGGTATTTCCAGTCCTTATATTTATTATGTACCATGATAGGTTCGCATATGATAAATAGTAGAGGCCAGCGGTTCGCAAAATTTAGAAAGTGTGTAATGGTTAGTTCATAGAGTAAAATAATATATGGTTAGTTATAGAATACACACTTCGTTTTCCAATACGGATGTAAAACATTGTAATTTTTCAAGGTAATTGATCCGGCAAACATCGCTGAGGTACTGATGAAGTATTCAGTTGATAGAGTCTGTGCGGAAAGTAAACCATCGTGGGATTTGAGGGCGCTGCTGTAGATAAATATCGTTTTTGTTATGTAAGCAACATTGTGACGTCATTATAGTGCGACTGTTAAATCTTGATATTTTGAAACTATGTTAGACTAGCTTCTTCCAGCGGCTTCACCCTATAATAAAAATTATCCTATTGGCTGAATTTGCTCACCTAATGAAACTGCAAAGTTGTAGCTTAGGTGCTATATTATTGAAAAGTTTATGATTAAGTTCATCTGTCTTGTAGTTTTTGCGCGACACATCCATACATACGAGTACCTCCATCCATCTTCACAAACTTTCGCATTTATAATATTAGTAGCCTATTTATTGAACTTGCTCACGTGATGAAACTTAGCAAAAATATAGGTTATAAGCTATATTATTGCAACGTTTATCATTAAATTCATCCGTTTATAAGTTTTTGCGTAATGAGTAACAAACCGTTAATTGTGGCGACACCTGGGGGAGGCCTATGTCGAACAGTGGACGTCTTTCGATTGTAATGATGATGAACATTTAAATGCAAACACGAACCGGTAAAGGAAAATAGCGTGAAGAAACTGCTGTACTGCCTATCTAGGTAGGTTCCACCAACGACTACTTACCCAGTTCCAACGAAAATGGTTCTATCACTTTGACTGGGATCGATCTATTATCGCTGACTGGAATATTGTAGCTAGCAGCAAGTTTATGTTTACCCTAGTTAAATTTAAAGGTAAAAATGGGACACACTACCACTTTCACGTTGTCTTCCTCGGTACATTTTTCCCTTTTGCTAATCAATGAAAAATATGAACTTAATGACTATGAAAATAAAGTACACTTCAGAATTTGTAATGTTGCTTCGTAAAAAATCTATTTAGCCTGTATGGGACCATCTCGTATATAAGATCCTTGGGACCACTTGGTTGTCCGTCTGTTTATCTGTTAAGACCCTTTAACTCGAGAACGCTTGGAGGTATCGAGTTAAAATTAAAACCATACACTCAAATCTGCGGTCTATTGAAGTTGTGAAAAAATCAGACTTCTGAGTTAACGAAAAAAAAGATACGGCCGTTTATGTCGCAAAAAAAACATATATTTCGATACTCAAGGGAATCAAAGTTCATAATTAGGGTGACGTTGACCTCCATAAATCAAGGTCTCGTAGAACAAGTACAGGGAAAAATCTGAAAATTATAAATTGATAGACCCGCCACAAAAAAAAATTGTTTGCAATTTGGAAAAATCTTCGTAACTCAATTCGGGAATTGATTTCATAGGTAAATTTGTACAGAATCTTCAGTGCGCGAGTCCGACTCCCACTTGCCCTTTTTTATTTTAGTTACTGTATCATTACTCAAGCCTGAAAAGAAATATTCTAAGTTAGTCGAAATGCATTATAAATTTAAAGTATCAATACTCTTTATACTAGCCATCGAAAATATTGACCAAAACAAAATAAACAAATATCGTCATGTTTAAATGAATTTCCGTTTAATTTATGTTATTTGGAGATAACAGAGACAGGAGTTCACCTAGGAAGTCTAAAAACATTAAAATAAAAGTGTTACGTACCAAAAAAACAGCATACCAATGTTTCCCAAGTTCGTGATTTTGTTTTGATCGATAATGGTGTGATTTGCCATTTGTTATCTTTGGCAAAACTGTAATATATTAAATATTATTTCCCTTGCAGCTCAGTAAATTTTTTTATCACATTTCTGAAGATTTCAATTAAAAATCACAATAAAATAAAAGAAAATAACATAATAAACAAACCCTTCTGTCAACATGATATGACGTTTGGCATTTGACGGATGGCTGGGTTGGGTTGCTACTTAAAATCTTTAATGTTGTTTTCACTTTACGCCACGACGGTTCTTTTATTGCACAGACAATACTATTATGGAACCAACAAAATTGCGTATTCTGGTTAAATCCTATTTTATTTTAAAACGTAGAAAATATTGGTCCCCATTCAAAGATATCCATTTTATTAGAATATCGTTGTGCCAAATACTGCAAAAACACTAAAATGTATTAATTCTATGGGTAAATAAATGATCATAGATTCATCAGAAGACATTGCTTAAAAGACTTAAAATCCAAACAAAATGTATTAACAAAAAAAAAAACACTCGTTCTCCAATCTCCAGCGTTCCGAATAGTGACAAAAATGATTATCGCGAAACAAAAATAGTCATAAAATTACACTGTAGGTTTTGCTGTCAGTTTTGCCACAGCCAAAATTTTGATTGACGAAAAACTTATCATATAATGCGATGATTGACGTTTTTGAGTACCTACTGATTGACGATAATCATCATTCGTTTTATTATATATTATAATTTATAGTATATTGATGGAATTGGTTGACGCTTGCTTGACCGTGTAATGGTCGCCTTAGGATAGAGGTGAGATAATTATACTATTGTTACGTGATTAAACGTGAACATGCCCTATCTCCGACAAATCAATGAGTAGCATCCAATAATTAAAATGCATTGCTGTTCGAAAGATCTTTTTTTTATTTTTATGGTGGGAAAAAATCATGCAATGACATCCCCCGCTCTTGGGTGAAGCATTACTGCTTCGCAGAAGTCGGCGACCGCCTGGCACTCCTCCTCGCTCTGGACCATGGCCTCAACCAAGGCCCGGCGCGAGAGGTCTCCGCCGCCGATCGCCCCTACGAGGGCACGGCGATGCTCCGTCCAAGCAGGGTACACCTCGACTGTGTGCTCCACCGTGTCCTCCGGGCATTCCGCACAGTGGCGACACCCGGGCGTCACTTCCGCACGAATCCGGTGCAGAAAACTCCCGAACGAACCATGTCCGTTGAGGACCTGCGTCATGCGGTCAGTTTGATTTCGACTGCGATCAAGAGCGAACTACATAGGTGTGTGAAGTGATTTTATCTAACGACATAAGCGATAGTGTAACGGAAGTCTTGTGTTAATTGCGATTCGGATTATTGTTGACTGGACTAATTTGTTATTGTTTGTGGTAAATAAAGTTCTCTCTTAGTAAATCGGCATTTAATTACCCACGTACGCAAAACTATGTAGAATGCGTGCTGAGTCTTAGAAGTACGCGTCCTCCGAAATATTTATTCCAATAACTAGGTCTACGAGTATTTAGGTGTCTCGAGTTTTTGACGTTTCCATAGCTAGCAAGTCTTCGTACGCCACGAGAATTTAGGCGCCTCTCGTATAAATAATACCGGGATGAATGGATGATCAGGTAATAAAGAAATTATATTTGACTGGCCTGTTGGTTTAGTGGTCTGTGACCCTGACTGCTATGCCGGAGGCCGGAGGTCGTGGGTTTGATTCCCACCCAGAACAAATGTTTGTGTGATGAGCATGATTATTAAATTAGTTCTGTGTCTGAGCGTAACTAATCTATAATATGTATGTATTTAGAAATATATAGTTTATCAGTTGTACTCTTAACACAAGCTCTGCTTAATACAGGATAAACATTTACAAAAGATTATGTGTACAATAGGTTATATTAAAAATTATAACAAAGAAAAGCTTGCATATTCAGAAGGTTTCCATTTATTCTATTTATAAAATCAATTTCTGATAATCTACGTTCATATTTACAACATTTACATTTTATTGTTTTCTTTTTGTTTATTTACTTTTTTCAATTTTTGTGGGTTTCTTTATTAAATATTAATTCCTGGCCGTTTCTTACACCTAATTGTGCTCGTCGACTAAATACTCCATCAATTATTTACATGTTAGACGCCATGCGCCTAAGAGGCTAAGAGCGAGTACACATTATGCGCTCGGCGTTGCGTTGGTTGCGTACATACAGCGCGCTTACTACGGCATTCAACGACCGTTACCAAGGTGTCCATCCTCGGCTCCATGCTCTGTGCTCGGCTCAGTTTGGAAATAGACGTCGAAGTGATTGCTTGTTGTGTATGAAATTGCGCAATCAAATGTACGGCAAAATAATGGCGCTTATATCTAGAAGCGTCCGGCTGACACTCGCGCTAAGCACCTTCGAACAAAATGTTGTTAACGCGCGTCTGACGGTCTGACGCGTGCTTGCATGTGTACAGTGTACACCTTCGACAGACCTTTTTATTTTTAAAACGCGCGTTACCAAAGCGTGCGCTTTAAAACCCCTAATGTGTATTCACTCTAAATACTCGAGCGCGGAAGTAGTCTTTGCGCCTCCAGCAGGAATAGCTCGGTCTATTCCAAAAACCTGTTCCAGTTTAAACGTTTCATCTCTACTTAGGGGCTATTCAGTAATATTGTGACGTAACGCGCTGGTCGGATTCGCGATATTATCGCTTTTGTAGTAATTCGGAACGCAGTGATTGTCATTATCATGTCAAATGTCAACGTCAATTTGGTCAATTTAGCAGGTATTATTAATATTGTAGAGAATTTACCACATGACATTGGCAGAATAGTCGACACCGGCTCAGTTGCCAAAGAAGAAAAAAAAAAAAAAAAATTGTAGAGAATGTGGGGAAATTGAATACTTTGTTAATTATTACATAATTATAAGAGTTAGTGTATGAAACAGCTTTTATAAACAGACAGGCTATGCTATTTTTACAGAAATGTGTCAAAAGAATAGTAAAACCGTACGTTGTACAGGCATACAGTTGCAAAACCATATCGTATTCCCGAAGTAGTGTGATACTAGGAATCGAAACCTCTTGCGATGATACGGGTTGTGCTGTTATTGATGGCACAGGTCGTTTACTGGGAGAATCTTTATATTCTCAAACTGCTCTCCATACAAGGTATGGCGGCGTTAACCCAGTTTTTGCTCATGAATTACATCGAAATAATATAGAAAGAGCTGTAACAGAGGCTCTGGGTAAAGCCGGCAAGACTATTAAGGATATAGATGCCATTGCAGTAACTACAAAACCTGGTTTGCTTTTGTGCCTTCAGATTGGAGCAAAATATGCTAGGTACCTCTCAAGAACACATAGCAAACCCTTAATACCTGTTCATCACATGGAAGCCCATGCTTTAATACCAAGAATGTATCATAAACTCCAGTTTCCCTTCTTAGTTTTGCTGATATCTGGAGGTCATTGCTTACTAGCACTTGTAAAAGATGTTAATGATTTTTTACTACTTGGAAAAGGTCTGGACAATGCCCCTGGTGAAGTATTAGACAAAGTTGCTAGAAGAATGAAATTAAGAAATATTCCTGAGTACTCCCACATGTGTGGCGGACGAGCTGTGGAGTTAGCCGCACAGAAATCTACAAATCCAGGCCTATTTGAATTCCCTTTGCCCTTAGCAAAATGTAGAGATTGTAACTTCAGTTTTAGTGGGTTGAAAGATTCCTTGGTTCGTAAGCTGATAAAAAAGGAAACTGAACACAATGCTATGGGTGATGAAATAATACCAGAAGTATATGACTTGTGTGCAGCATTCCAGCTTGCTGTTGCAGAACATATAGCTCATAGAACTCACAGAGCTATGATGTTTTGTGATAAAAATAAGTTAATTAACTCAAATATTAAGGCAATTGTTGTATCTGGAGGAGTAGCTTGTAATAATTTTATATTTCAATCCATTGAACATGTTGGAAGTAAAATGGGCTACAAGACTTATCGTCCACCACCTTCTGTGTGCACAGACAATGGTGTAATGATTGCTTGGAATGGCTTGGAAAAACTTAAGAAGCAATGTGATATTAGAACAGATTTTAGTATTAAAGAACTTGAACCAGAGGCACCTCTGGGCAAAAATGTAATAAGTGAAGTAGTGGCTGCTAATATACAAACAAAAGTTACGAGATTAAAAACACTATTGAAATGAAATATGTGCTTCTTTTTCTTTCCTAATATAATCAACTTTTTTAACCGACTTCTAAAAAAGGAGGAGGTTCTCAATTCGGATGTTTGTATTATTATTTTTTTTATGTATGTTCGCGCATAACTTCGTCGCTTGTCAACCGAATTGAAAAATTCTTTTTTTGTTGGAAAGGGTATACTTTCCAAATGGTCCCATAATCACCGAGTCGGGATCTGATGATGGAATCTTGGCGAAATCGAGGGAACTCCTCAAATATCATAGGCAACCATATAGTTCTTTTGGTATTTTCATCAGACTTAAAGCATTTATAGTCAAAACATGACATTTCATGAAGTAGAACTGGTGAAGAAGACCAGAAATGGCCAATGGAAGTTCATACTCATACAAATATCACAATGAACATAGTTATGCGACTATGATAATACAAATAACTGAATGGTTTTGAATAGGTATGTTGAAAATAGTTTCATCGATGGGACCTGATGATGATGATGGAGCCGGAAGATAGGCACCGGAACTCCGTAATCCAGATAAAGTCATGCCGCCAAGCGATCCGTCGTGTTCCGGCATGTTATCTGGTGAAGCCGTAAGGTGGAGGATGGGTCTGAACAGTTGTGTTGCGATGTACGCCGGGTATGATGCACCAGTTGCTGTTGTGTCGGAGGTTTGATCATGGAGGGTAGCGGGATCCGAAGCACGGTGCTCCGCTGGCCGACCGCAGATAGTTGGGGGCCCAAGTAGTGTGCCAGCCACACACGAAAGGCTGCCCCGCCAACTGCGAAAAATCCCGGGGTGGCCCCATCGTGCCGGTTGGCGACCGGATGAGAGGACCCGATGGCGATCTCTGGGGGGGTTCGGGCGTCCCCGCAGTCTCCAAATCAACCCTCCATTGGCGCAGCAACTCTGGTTGTGTTGTTGGGTTTGACATCGCATCACCTCGCTCAACTGCCATCTTCCACCAGCCCAGCCCTATTCACTTAAATTAAATGACAAATAATAAAAGGAAAAGTAAGTGTGTACAGCGGATGCACGTCCTCTCGTTCCATGTGCACCTCTCAAACATACGAGGACTGCACTCCAATCTCGATGCAGTCCACCACCACCTCGAGACTGACAAGCCCCACTTACTTTTCTTGACGGAGACGCAGATCAGATGTCCGTCTGATGCGGCGTATCTCGACTACCCGGGATACTCTTTGGAGCACCATTTCCTGCAGCGTGCCGGGGTCTGTGTATACGTCCGCAATGACATCTGCTGCCAGCGTCTCCGTCACCTTGAAGACCCCAGTTTTTCAAGTTTATGGTTACTGGTGGACACCGGTGTGGACAAAATTGTCTACACCTGTGTTTACCGGTCGCACAGTGGCGACCAGGAGACGACTCGGCTGTTTGGCCACCTCAGTGAGGCCGCCGATGAGGCTCTGCATCGGCACCCTGATGCGCAGTTTGTCGCTCTGGGGGATTTTAACGCCTGCCATCAAGACTGGCTTTTCCCATACCAGAGGACCGACCACGCTGGGAGGGAAACTCGAAACTTTGCAGTGTCGCTGGGCCTCTCCCAGTTGGTAAAGCAAGCGACGAGGGTGCCTGATGTAGTTGGTCATACTGCCAATTGTCTGGACCTACTGCTGACCACTGATCCGGACAGATGTGTCGTAACAGTTTCCTCACCACTTGGAACTTCAGATCACTGTCTGGTGAAGTCTGTATCGTCCTTCTCCCCACCTGACCGCGACTCACGTGGCGAACGGCGAATGTGGCGATACAGGTCGGCAGATTGGGATGAGATGCGGCATTTCTTTGCGTCTTATCCTTGGCAGCAGGTCTGCTTCTCTTCTGAAAATCCGTCGAGCTGTGCGGATGCTGTAACCGATGTGATACGCCAAGCTATGGAGTATTTTATCCCTTATAGCGATGTACGCATCGGTGGCTCAGCTCACCCGTGGTTCAACGCCGATTGCGTTCAGGCTGAAGAGCGTAAGCATTCGGCGTTTCTCGCCTGGGTTGACGCTCGTGACCGCAAAGCTCCGGATCTGAATTCAAAGAAGAGAGCCTTCAACCATGCTGCCAAGTCCTACAAAAAAGCATTAAAGAAGGCACGCTTCGACCGCATAACCCATATTGGCAAAAAACTCTCTGCACAGCCGTCCGGTAGCAGAGCATTCTGGTCTCTTGCCAAGTCGGTCGAGGCGAACTTCTGTCGGCCCACTTTGCCTCCGCTGGTAAAGCCTGATGGAACACTGGCTCATACGGCAAGAGAGAAAGCAGGACTCTTTGCATCTCTCTTTGCCCATAATTCTCGTCTTGACACTAGCAATGCTGCTCCACCGACTCTGTCTCATTGTAACTCTTCAATGCAGGAAGTTCACATGAGGAACAGAGAAGTTCTGAGAGAGCTGCGTCGTCTAGACGTGAATAAAGCCAGTGGACCAGATGGCATTCCAGCGATTGTTCTAAAGGCTTGTGCGCCCGAGTTGTCTCCTGTATTGACGCGCTTGTATCGCCTCTCATTTAGGACTGGTATAGTGCCCAAGTCCTGGAAGCTTGCCAACGTGCAACCCGTGCCCAAAAAGGGCAGTCGTGCCGATCCTGCCAACTATCGGCCGATTTCGGTAACCTCCATACTCTGCAAGATTATGGAGCGTGTATTGAACTCGCGCCTCATGGTATACTTGGAAGGTAACGATCTCCTCAGTGACCGACAGTACGGGTTTCGCCGCAAGCGGTCTACTGGGGACCTACTGGTTTATGCCACCCACTTGTGGGGCGAGGCCCTCGAGAAGAATGGGGAAGCGATTGCAGTTTCCTTAGACGTCTCGAAGGCCTTCGACAGGGTATGGCACGCTAGCCTATTGAGTAAGCTTCCAGCGTACGGCATTTCCCCTGGTCTGATTAACTGGGTAAAAGACTTCCTGAGTGAACGGTCTCTCCGAGTTGTTGTCGACGGATGCTCATCAGAGCCCATGACGATTAATGCCGGAGTTCCTCAGGGGTCTGTTCTCTCTGCAACTCTCTTCCTGTTGCATATCAACGATCTGCTGGTGCCCGGTATCTATGGGTATGCAGATGATAGCACAGTTGTAGAGAGATACCTGCCCAGTGCTCGGGCTAGTAAGGAGCTAATCCGGTCCGAAAGAGAGGCTATGGTAGAGCGAACGAATATCTCACTTCAGGCAGTCTCCAAGTGGGGTGAAGCCAATCTAGTGGGATTCAACGCCGCCAAAACACAAGCGTGTCTTTTCACTGCCAAAAGGAGCCCGTGCACCTTGGTTCCTACTTTTCGGAATTTATCCCTGGAGTACACCGACCGCCTTCAGCTCTTGGGGGTTGAAATTCCCTCAGACCTTAACTTTGGGCGGTTCATTGAGTCCAAAGCCAAGGTAGCTGCTAGGAAGCTGGGCGTTCTTGCAAAGGTCCGGCGGTACTTCACACCGGGACAGCTTTTAATGTTATACAAAGCACAGGTCCGTTCGTGTGTGGAGTACTGCAGTCACATATGGGCTGGTGCTGCAAAATGCCACCTGGCAGCTTTGGACTCGGTGGAAAGGCGTGCAAAGAGGCTAATTGGTGATCCAGATTTGGTTAAGTCCAACCTTCAAAGCCTTGAGCATAGGCGTAGGGTAGCCAGCCTTTCGGTGTTTTACAGGATGCATTTTGGAGAGTGTGCGCAGGAATTGCATGACTTGATTCCGCCATCGCAATTCTACCATCGGACAACCCGACGTACGGCGAATATTCACCCGTACGTTGTTGAAACCTCTACGGTCCGGACTAAGCGTTTCGCCTCGTCGTTTATACCGCGTACGTCGAAGGACTGGAACAGTCTGCCTGCTGCGGTCTTCCCGTCCGATTATAATTTGGGTGTCTTCAAGGCTAGAGTGAATAGGCTCTTAATAAACTAGTGCGCCTCACCATCAAAGATTGCATCGCTACTTACCATCAGGTGGGATCGCAGTCAAGCACTAGTTTATCTCAATTAAAAAAAAAAAAAAAAAAAAAATTAATCAATGTATCCTAGCCGTGTTTAGGCTTATTAGAATCGTCATGAGATGCACTTTGGCTATAAGGTACTGCTCTGATGATGATGATGAAGCTAGAAGATAGGCACCGGAACCACAGCTGGAACTCCGTAATTAATCAATGTATCCTACCCGTGTTTGAGCTTATTAGAATTGTCATTAGATGTAGGTACTTTGGCTATAAGGTACTATGCGTTCCAAATGAGAATAGGAAAGTCAATAAACTCGATCTGTCAAATTTTGATTGAAAAGTACGGTTTGCAAAAAAAGCTTATTTGCGTTTTAATGATTTTGTTTTTGCTTAACTGACCCTTAGTTAAGTCATATTAAGAAATAGATAAAAAAGTTATTCATAATAATTAGTTAAATTATACTACATCCTTTCTTTTTTATTTTCATTATTGGCTACATTTTAAATTCAAAATTCAAATTGCCAGCCGCCATTTTATTGTCGTTGTTGGTGTTTCTTCGTGCGGCTGAGTATCCAGATTGAAATTTGTCATAAATACAGATAATAATGCCTATTTTGATTTAAAAAAACAGTTAGTGATATAAATATTAAAAACCTCTATTAATTCATGTTTTATTTTATATGGAAAAGCAGCAGTGATGATGACGGTGATGACGCCACTACTCAGACACTTCACACAGTTACGTAAAGATCGGCAAAATTGAAGAACTGGATTTTGATCAGAGATTTTTCGTTCATGATTCGTAAATAAATTAAATTTAACTAATTTCTTTTTTTGCTCACCCTACTCAATTTCTTCGATTTGACAGTAAGACGTAACGTCACAACATGGGCGGCGCTCCTATTCTCATTTGGAACGCGCACAGAGCATCTAAAGGAACGCGTAGTACTATCAAACTGATATGATGATGATGGAGTCTGAAGGTAGACATGAGAACTTCATAATAAAACAATGTATTCTAGCAGGGTTTGAGTTAGTTGGAATTGTCATGAGAAAAAGGTTCTCTGGCTGTAAGTGTATTGCAACTAAAAAGTGTGAAATAAAAAACTTTTTACCTAAGTATAAAAAATAAATACTTCACCAACTTCACTAAAAAAAACACTAAAACCATCAAAATAATTTTAATTTCGGAAGTCGGGTGTTTAATAAGGAACAAACCATATCAATAGAGAAACACGTGAAGTCTGTTATTTTTTTCATAAAAAATTCTTATTTATACATTTGTTTTTTTTTTTTATATATAGTGTTTAATTTTTTTTCATACTGGATCATTTGACCACCCAAGTGAATTGAACTATTTACAGGAAATAAAACAGAACATAAATAACAATAATTTATTGACAAACTTTATGTTAAACTAAGTTGTTTGCTGACAATCATGCATGCTGATGAAGGATCCCATTCTCTCTATTTGCCAGCAGCAGCTTTTAGATCTGAAAATATCAAATATCTTATTAGTCAGCAGCAAGGATATGCAATGTGGTTTTTATCAAAACCCACAACTTCATAACGGGTGTTAGTTATCAAAAAAACACATGATTTATGTGAAAATCAGGTCTTAAAATAAGAAATGTAAACATCAGCTGTTGTCCAATAGATTTGAGTTTTTCTAAATTTGAATTTTTTGCACATGGGCTTTATTAAAAAAAAGATTACCAGATTTTTAATTCAAAATTTTCCATACACAATTTTGATTTAGAACCAGTAATCAGTATTTTAAACAGCTAACCACAGGATTAGCGAGTTTTATATTTATAGCTGTAAATGTCTTTGGAATGAAAAGGGAAGTAAAAACTTTTAATTTCTTTGGATGGGTAAAAACACTATGATGCAATAAAAAATAAATGCATGTTATTTGGGTTCAAATTAAAATCAGGACTCAAAATTATTAGTTAAGTGTCAAACACATTCACAATTGTGGTCAAATCTTAATTCAAAACGTCTATAACTCTGGATTTGGTTTATACATTCAGTCCTTGGTATGTGAATCTAAAGGGTAATATTATCAGTAAATTGTCTTTATTAATGTTTCATTCAAGTCATGTTACTGAAATTGGACAGACAAGATCTATTGGATTGATGCAACAAACTTGGTCACTTGCAAAACAAACCTAACTCAGACCATCCTATTTAGTCCTTTTCATCTGAAAAATCAATTGATAATTTGTTTTTACACACATAAATTAGAAGACTGCAACGCTGCATATGAAATTGGTTAATGTTAAAAAACATACTGACAACATACAACTTCTTGAAAGTAAGTAAAAATACTTTGGTAGTTTTATTAGCTAATCAACCTCAGCCAACGGCCATAGAATAGAATAACAATCTATAACATATTTATGTTTTTCTTATTTAATCCAAAAGAGGTATGTGTTCACAGATTTGATTAAAATTTTGTATTGGCCATTCATGAAAATATAAGCATGAACAGTGTAGAAACATTGGTCAATTAACTAGTTCATATATATTTACTGCATCGATACTTACGTGCGGGCTTGCCGTTCAGCCAGGGAGTAATACGGACATTGGAAACATCACGTTTTAATGCATCAGCACGTAATTCGGGTTTCAAGGCTCGTCGAAGCATCTTAGAAGCGATGTTCGAGTAGTTTATGTAACTAGAATAACATAACCTTTAGTATATTTCATCTATGTACAGTTAAAGTTGAAAATATGGTATTTACGCGATTACAGGACTTACTTAAGACCGGCTGCTCTCCAGGCACTCATTTTGTTTATTTTAAAGTTTTAGGATCTGCAAAGTAGAATAATCTACGAACCAACCCGAAGGAAAAATCGAATTTCGGATATGTCGGAGTGAAGTGACGTAACAATACTAGTGTTGTACTTATCTGTTTTTCTATTCGCACAAGTGTTAGGTACTGGAAACCGACTTGAAACATTATTACTCAAAATAATTGTACACGTTGTTCCTGTAACGACATTATGTACCGTTCCACTAGGATTGTAACAAAATTCTTTCTTCGAATGTAACGATAATAAGAAACGGAACAAAATATAAAATTATCAGGTGGGATCGCAGTCAAGCACTAGTTTAGAACAATAAAAAAAAATGTAATATTCTACCCTTAGTTCCGAATTACGTCAAAAGCGATTATATCGCGAATCCGACCGAATTTAATAGTCACATAATATAAGGACTATTGAGTACTGTTTGTGACGTTGTGCATTAGTCGGATTCGCGATATAATCGCTTTTGACGCAATTCAGAACGCGGGGCTAGTAATAATTGTCAATTGTTATTGGTAAAACGAAATAGTATCGTTATTTGTATAAAGAAATAATAACATTATTCGTTGCGATACGCAACGTTAACAGCTTTATCATCTTGCGCGCAACGTACGTGAAACTCATTTCGCTTTGTTTATTTATATATTTTGCTGGTAAAGAGCGAGTATGGGGGGCGAATAACGTTACAAATTAATCCGTTACTTTTTAGGTGTATCGTTATTGTAAGAGGAATTGTGTAAAGCAGTTACCAGAATACCAGAATTTTCTTATCCACTTATCTTGATGTTTAGTCGATTATAGAAATCGATGTTAAGTTATTTATTTTGCAACACTTTTGTTAGTATCTTTTTTAGGGTTTGTTTGTATCTGGTATCACTGGATATAGCAAGTGAAAAATAGCAAAAATGTTCAATAAATCAAAATAAAAAAATAAATAATTCGTTTATAACTACTCGGCGAATACAAATTCATTGCAACGTGCATATAGGTACTTCGAACGTTTTTACTAAGGTACGTGATAAAGTATTTGAATAAGTAAATTGCTGTAAATAAGCACTTTCACTTTAAAAAATTGAGTTGGCATAAATTGATTGATCTAACACGTTTCTTAGAGATAATTTTCTCAAATGATTGTCGTATTCTATGATTGCGTTTAATTATTATTGTTTTTCTTTTGTAATCATTTTTTGACAAAAATTTTTCTTGATACAGAAAAATTTGCATTGAATTAGCTCTGCAGCTGTTTCATTGCACCATTTCATTATTTATGGCGTTTGTACTTTCAGTAATTCAATAATAAAATGGATGCTGCTGATCGTCTCTTAAATAATGAAAGGCTAGTGACTCATGGTAATTTAGAAGAGGATCAGTTGTTTGTGAAGCCTCAGGCATCGGGGGTAAAGTGTGATATAGTCAATGAGTGTAAGGTGTTCATCAAGGCTGAGGATGGTGGTGGTGATGCACCAGTGAAGACCTTTGGTGCAATGTTGCCACATAATATACCAGGTATGTAGTTTCTTTATTTAATTAAATATACCCCAAGCGAACGCTGGCATTCACTCTCTCATTGTCTTTCTGTTGTGTCTAATTACAGTATTCGAAAGTTTAAACCAATTGGTAACTTCTATGAATTGCAAAATCCTTATCTTTCATATTTAAAGGCTACTGTAAAATTGATTAATACATTGACTACTTCAAAAGCAATAAAAAATAAAACATGATTTTATAGTTTACATAATATATTTATATTTAAATACTTTTATCAATTTTTTTCAGATAAACCTAGTTTCGCAACTTCAACGCCGGATCAAAAGAAGGAAACACCATCAGAAACTCAAATTGTAGATTCTAATCCAGAATGTGACATGGAGGATGGTAAATAATTTGAATTATAACTAATCAACTAGATGACCTGCTATGATAACTGATACAACAAGCCAATCTTGTTGGATGCCTATACATATACAGGCAACATATTTTATAGTCCATAGTCAGTAAACTGAATGCAAAATCTGTCAACCTTTGCCTGCATTACTTCTGCAATAAAAAAAAGTCATTTTTACTTGCTTTCCATCTAAATTTTGTTAATGGATTTTAAAACTGTCAAACCTTAACCAATTGTGCTGAAATGTGGTATACCTTGGATGATTGATGCATCAATAAGGTACCATGGAGCTGGTCTGGTGATGTGGTTGGACAGTGTCCATAGGAACTACTGAGTGCAATTAGATAACCCCGCTCTTTAGAATGGTCTTGATCAGTACTATATCAATATTTGTTTTTAATTATCTGACCTGGTTTGCAGGTGTTTCCGATTTGCCAATGGATGATGGTCTTCCAAGCACAGTGACAGTGCTAGATGCTCCTGATGGTGGCAAGGTGTATCTAGTGGGTACTGCTCACTTCAGTATACAGTCACAGGATGATGTGTCCAGGGTAAGTGCATATTACAACTTCTGATTTTGGAAATACTGTAATCTTGTGTTCAGCTAATGGGTGGAATCCCTGACAATGTCTCTTGATAGCTATAGCCTTGAAGGTATTTCAAGGTTAAATTATTCTCCATTTTGTTAGATATTGACATAAACGAATGGTTGACTGCGATCCACCCGTTGTAAGCAATGATGCAGTCATTGATGGTGAAGCGCACTAGTTTTTAACCTTTCAAGACAATGGGTGCGCGAACGCCGGCGTTCTCTTGGGGTAAAATGAATTAAAAGCCTATTCTAGCCTAACAGACACCTGACACTTAAATTATAATAGAACGGAAAGATTGCAGCAGACAAATTGTTTCAGTTCAAAAGACTGTATGCAGTTTAAATGCTGAGGTGAAATAATAATAATATAAAACGATTATTTTCTAATCACAAAGTTGCTTAATGCTAAAACTATACACCAAGGTTTAACTAAATGAGAGACTGGTGCCTGAATTAGGTTTCCATAGAAACCTGTCTTGCAGGTCATCAGGTCCATCCTGCTGGTATAATCTGAAAACTGATTTACTGTTTCTGAGGAGTTCTTCAAAGTTTTAAATGTTTAAACACCACTTCTGTTTTATTAACAGAAATTGTGATCAAATGCAAGCCCATCAATGATAATTAATAAATAAACAGAATTGTCCTCATTCTGTGGTTACTAATTCTATAGTAGGTGCCAAATAACCGTGGAATTTAGTACATTGACCTTTTATCTCTGAATAGGTACCCAAAAAACAAACAATTAATTTTTTATTTCTTACATATGGTTAGCGGCAGACTGGATAAGAGACTACCAGCTCTGGCGCCTTATATGGACATGTCAAAAGCTTTTGATCGCGTGCGTGGACCATAAAATATTGATTAGTAAGCTTAATGCATACGGAATAATAGGAAATGTATCAAAATTAATAGAATCTTTTCTTTTTAATAGGCAACAAATAACAACGATTAGAAAAATTTCAAACAAAAACGTAATAACATATAAATCTAATAAGAGAACGGTTAATTGTGGAGTATCACAAGGTAGTTTACTCGGGCCGCCACTTTTCGTTGTTTATATTAATGACTTTCTGACAGCATCATCATATCCTATGACAATGTTTGTACATGACAGCACAATACTTTTTAATAGTGACGAGGCTAGCACATTACAGGCTGAAATTAATTCTACCTTGCAATCGGTTGTGCATTAAAAATCTTGACAAAACAGCATTAATGAAATTTCGACAAAGACTAAACTACAATCCGGACTTGAATATTAATTACAATGATAAAATTATTAATGAAATAAATGTGACTAAGTTTCTTGGACTAAACATCGAAAACACTTTAAAATGGAATTCACATATTGACCATGTATGCAATAAGCTAAACCAGCATTCCTATGCCTTGCACATGTTAAGTAAAACGGCCAATCGAGCAACAGTCTTAACAGCGTATCATGGTTTGGTAGCCTCAACATTGAGATATGGAATCATATTTTAGGGAAATGCCACAGGTAGATAGAGATATGATATTATTTAAATGCCAAAAAAGGTGCATAAGAGCCATATGTAATTTGCAGACAACAGACAGCTGCAAACCATTTTTTTAAAATTCGAAGATATTAACAATGCCATCAATGTACATCTAATCTATGTTCGTTAAAAGAAATTACATAAATTTGCTCGAGTGACTAGTCAGCGCCGTTGTGAACCGTCGGATCTTGTACTGCATTATACAGAAACAGTATTTTTGTAATGGCTCCAAGGGTCTATAATAAATTACCAAAATGTACAAGAAATGAAGATAATGTCTGCAAATTCAAAAGTAAATTGTTTTTGTTTCTAATAGACAAGGCTTATTACTCTATTAAAGAATTTTTAAATGATAAACTATGACATTACCAGCCCTTTACTATTACCATTGACATGTATTTGAAATTGATTATAATTTATTAATTTATCTATTATTAATTTTACATTTATTTGACATTATTTACTAAATATAATTTAAATTGCATTGTATGGATTAAAAACATATAAAGGGTAGGCACATAAAGGCACAATACATGTTGTTCGTTTTTGAAATGACAGAATGCCGACAGATGTGGGAGGGCCTTAGCAATATTTTTTAATGAGTAGCTAACCAATTAGCAGTTTATTATTATCATTTCTTTACTTGTGTTTTTGTGATAAGTAATATATTTTGCCAAAATGTTTCCATATTAATTATTTCAGGTGATACAAGAAGTAAACCCACATATTGTGATGGTGGAATTATGTGAGCAAAGGACTAATATTCTATTATTAGATGAAGAAGTCATACTTAGAGAAGCTAAGAACATTAATATTAAAAAGATAAGGTTTGTAACTGTGTGATATTTTTTTTTACAAATATTCTTCATAGGCATTAAATTGCTGTGATAAATACAAACGCATTCCAGTGTGTGGACGAAGCTGTAAAGATATTTAAGTATGGTTTATTTTTAACTGTGCATCAAAAATCAAGTATAAGATTTTTAGAAGACTAAAAAATCTAATTGTACACCAAATATTAAGTTTTTACAATTATTAAGTGACTTGGTGTACTCCGACTCAGACAGGTTAGGTTGGAAGGGGATAGCGGAGTCTAGTGAGTGAGTGATGCAAGCCTACACAAACCACCACCCAGAAGGGCATAATATTAGTGCAAAATTGTGTATATTTAGTGGAACAAAGGCATATTAAGTATTAAAAAACAGAAATAAATTTTATAATTTAAGTATCCCTATAAATTGGACTTCACATGATGGATTAATCTTAATTAAACAACCAACCATCACAGTAGATGATTTTATTATTAACATTGGAACAACAGTAAAAGTAATAATACCAACATATGGATTCCTCTTGGATGCTTCATAATTCTTGTTTTACTAAATGTTTGTTTATTTTTTTGTTATTACAGAGCAACAATGGCTCAGAATGGAGTGTTCAATGGGTTGATGTACATATTGTTATTAAACATGTCGGCTCATATAACAAGGGAATTGGGAATGGCGCCTGGTGGTGAATTCCGACGTGCTATGGCTGAGGTAACTTCTTAAAAATGCCTAAAAATTTAGCTTGCGCGACTGCTGGACAAGAGCTTCATCCAAAACCAAATATATTTTTAAAACATTAGTTTCTTTAAATAAAAATGTATTCAATTTACTCTTTACAATAATTTATATTAAACAACTATTAATTAATAAAATAAAGAAATCTTTTTCTGATAATAATAATAGCATCAAAATGGTTTAATAAATAATACAGGCAGTTAGCAATTCAAATATTGAAATGACGAAGAGCATGATGGAAACATCTCCCTATCGGTTTTGTATGCGTAATCCACAGACTTATATTGGCGTAATCTGATCGTGGTCAATATGGAAGTCACATTTTAAATTGTACAGCCTTTTTCTGTTACTTGACAGTTTCACATACCACTAGATTTGTAAGGTTTCTAACTTCTTAATTTTAATCTGATTTGGAAAAATCTTTCTATTCATCTACAAATAGAAAGATGATTTGGGTACAAAAAAAAATTGTCAATTGCCAAATTTTTATGTCTCTCTGGTACAGGAGTATTTTCTGAAATTTTGCATGAAACATTCGCGTCTGTACACAAAGCAAATTTATTTTAAAACATCTCTACATAAACAACTCTTGACGTATTTGTTAGGGTATGTTTAGTATTGGCAAAAGAATGTGATATTTTTTAAACATATTAAATTGCAGTTTGCATTATTAATTCCGTTCCAGGCTAAGAAAATTCCCAGCTGTATAGTACAGTTGGGTGACAGGGCGATAGACATCACCCTACACCGAGCCATAGCATCCCTCTCCTGGGGACAAACCATAAGGTTTATCTGGCATTTGCTCACATCCAACCAGACTATAAGGTTAGTTATAAGACCATCCTTTATATTTATTGTTAGTTTTGTGAGAAGTCCCTTCTCAAGATTTATTATGTTACCCAGAAACAATCCTCCTTAACTCTGACAGAGAGAGAGAGTCCACGTAAATTTTTCACTTACATACTAATCATATTTTTTTCACTTTACGTCAAACTTAATGAAGAAAATGGCTTACGGTGTTCTGCAGCTACCTTTAGTCGAGGCGTTTGGACGGTTTTCGCATTTCGTCTCCGAGGAGCATATAGCCACAATCGCTCTAGAGTGCGCACGGGACGGAACACGGCGCACTGCCGTCTTTAGTTTCGACTTTTCTGGCAACAAACTCCCCAAGTCTGCTCGCCCTCTAGCGCCTGCGTGCGTCTTTTATAGATTTGGAGTTTGTATCGCGCGCTGAAAGTAAGCGGGAGCGCTTACTTTCAGCCGCTTGTTTTGTGACAATCACTTCCATGTAGAAGAAGGCTACGACATCTTATTCGCACACGCATCCGACTATGGATTGAACTACGAACTTGACTACGAGTACAGACGAAGAATTACGCGCAGCATTTATTTATTTTCAATAATAACTTCGTTTAATTTTTTTACAGCCTGGAAGAAGTAGAAAAATGTAAACAGAAGAAGATGTTGGAGGATATGTTAGAAGAAATGGCAGAAGAGTTCCCTGCCTTGAAGCGAGTGTTTGTCGTCGAAAGAGACATGTACCTCTGCCATTCTCTGCAGGTTGCTGCCTTGCAACCTCGTGAGTATAACAATTAAAATGAATAGATCGAGTTCCAGTTACTACTACCTATACCAGGATAACTGATGTGACTCAAAAGGCTGTCCAACGTAACTAGATTACTAGGCAGGACATGTCTATCGCACGCCTGACAAACTGTGGGCCAAAGTAGCGCAAAATTGGTGCTCTGACACGGTAAGACACGGCAGGCCACGAAAGAGATAGCAGGACGAACTAGACAGGGGTTTTTTTCATTAAGAGTTTCTCTATGGCGACTTACAGTTACGAATATGGTGTATATATATAAATACATATTATATTATATATATATATATAAATACGACAGTTATGAATATGGTGGTGTGATACCCGCGTGCCTCGTAAAGCCGTTGACCCTGCGCCTGAACTCTCTGGGTTGTGTTGATTGCTGTCCTAATGGGCTACAAAAGTAAGGAAAGACAAAAGAGTGATTTTATCTGTTCACAGTAGTGCTCTAGAATATCTCCTGCGCCATTAATTATCATCAGTAATACCATCATGGGTCAGTCAAGAGAGTTATTAATCTTTCAATCGTGGAAATTACAGACACAATAGAAAGACAATAGGTGCACGAAAGCCAGCGTTCGCTTGGGGTTTAATGAATTAAAATGATCAATGAATAATCATGTTTTTAATATTTGATGGTGAACTTAAAGGATTTTGCTTTCTGTAGGTCGGGAACCTTGCCGCATCGTAGGCGTTGTCGGCATCGGACACGTGGCTGGCATTGTGGAGCACTGGGGTAAAATCAGGCCCCAAGACATTCCACCACTACTTCAGTAAGTGTTCACTTGTTCAATATTGTATACCTAAGTCTGTTTCCGTTTAGAACTTAACACGTTGGCGGACAGTACTATCTCATTGACTGCGGCGACTGTGACACTACTTATTTTCATACATTGCCCACGGACGTAGTGTCACAATGCGTTATAAAAAATATATGATATGTGACACAAATCTAGGCGTAAACGTCGTAAGGCGTTAAAAAGACGAAAACATGCAGCGACACGCAGGATCACCGAAGCGGCGCAGTACTCGACTGATCGTATGTAAACACGACGCCCACGGGCGTAGTGTGCGTAGGAAGGGGTTTAAATCAATATTTTCTAACCAAGTGGAAATTTTGTGTAAGGTGTTGTTGATATCGGAGTGTTGTTAAATAAACACTCGATAATATTCCGTGCAGTGAGGGGGAGTATAAATGTGTGCGTGGAAGTACTTTCTTTGACGAATTTTTGTAAATAATGTAGTGACAGTACAAAAGTCGTAATTATACCTGTGTTGACAGTACAACGTGCCGTTCTTTATGTTAGTATGAAAAATCGGTCGTCGTGTGGCGTACTGATTTTATGCAAGTAAAACCTCATACGTCGACAGGCGTACTGTCGTATCACTTTTAGCTACCTAGACGCCTGTGGTCGTTACTGTCCGTCAACGTGTTAAACCTACTATAAAAAAGAGATAGATTTTTATCATCAGGCAAAACAGATTTTTTTGCACATTGCCTTTAACATTGACTTGTATTTGAACTATAAACTTTTAACATTTTCCCTTAATTAAACCAATTTACCAGTTTTGGATTGGGTACTCGACTTTTTTAAATTATTAGTATGAAAAAGTAAGTTCAAAGTTTTTGTATATCAATGGTTCAAAGTCGCAAAAACAAGAATTTTCCAAATCTGTTCAAAATTAAGTACATATTTAATTAGAATCCTTTCAAATCATCTGGTAGAAAGGGAAACTGCCAAGTAGGAAGTAACAGAAAAAGGCTGCAGAAACTACCACGTGACGTCATAACGAGCAGCTCAGATGCGGTTTTTAAAAAAAAAAAAATATTTTTGCGTTGTTGTTTATAAATATAAATTAAACACAGGCAAGTAATTAATTGTCAAGTCAGAATCAGAAAGATACAGCAACGTTCTCCTTAAAGATGTTTTTTTCATCATCCTTAACATCATTATTTCATAGTAATTTGATGTTGTTAAGTTTCTGTCAGTGGTAAAATAACTGTGAACACATTTTAGATGCGTGGTCTAAAACATAGATCTCTATCTAAAATGGGTGTATATAAGATATTCTATGGTTTCTCTTTTATATAAAAAATACTACTTTAAACAGCAGTTTCATTTGTCATGCAGATATCACCAGAGTCATTTATCTGGTTAACAATCTTTTATCTTACCACACGTTTCGCTTGTCAACAATCTTGGATCTTACCACACGAATTTCTAGTTGATAATCTTGAATCTTATTTACATGACTCCCTTGTTGACAATGTTGGATCTTACTACACGGCTCTCTTGTTAACAATCTTGAATCTTACCACACGACTCTCTTGTTAATAATCTTGAATCTTACCACACGTCTCTTCTTAACAAGCTTGAATGTTACCACACGACTCTCTAGTTAACTATCTTGGATCTTACCACACGACTCTCATGTTAAACAATCTACACGATTCTTGTTCACAATTTTGAATCTTACCACACGACTCTCTTGTTAACAATCTTGAATCTTACTGACCACTCTTGTTCACAATCTGGAATTTTACCACACGACTTTATTTAACTATCCTGAATCTTACCACACGACTCTTCTGTTAACTACCTATATTAAATCTTTCCACACGACTCTTTTGTTAACAATCTTGAACCATGCCACACGACTCCCTGTCATACCATTGAATTTATTCTTGTTTGTCAACAGAGTGCCACCGCCGTCCCTGTCAACGCGCGTGATCCGCGTCACAATCCGCGTGGCATGCGTGGGCGCACTTATTTACGCCGGGTACAAGCTCAGGCCTCGGCGCTGGTTTCCTTGACAACTAAATTTCAACTTCGTGTTCATGTAAGAGTAATTTTGTAATCATTAAAACCGATAAATACATTTCAACATTTGTTTTGTGGCTAAAACGTAAAAAAATAAATTTGAAACAATTTGTATGACTAGTCTTTCCACAAAATCGTTCTGGTACGTGATTATCATTGATGGTTGGTCGTCTCTTGTTCCAGGATTGTCGTTTCCTACCTGAAGACTATAATAGCGAGTGCATATTGATGTTGTTCGATTCCGTGACTGTTTCAGTGTAAGATCTTGTTATGAAACAAAAACCTTAAAAAAATACAATTCGTTGTAAAGAAGAGTAACTATTAAGCTCATTGAAACATATTTGGCCATATATTTATCAAAAATATAGCATATAATTATGTGTGTAATAATATACTTATTAATTATATTATAGAAGGATGGAGAAATGTATTGGGAAAAATATTGTTATATCTTAAAATAAGACCGTTTCATTGCTAGATGTAGCCTTATAAGAATTAGGATTTCTGGGATAATTATGTGAAATACCTGTTGTTACCTTTGCACATGAGGCATATGAAAATTCAACTAGCTCTTACAAATAACATGGAGGATGAAAATGGGAAAATTGTGGATCGCGGTGTTGAAATAAAGCTAGATCAATTGTTACTCTGGCGCTATCCACAAATTATCAGGCCAGGATACAGTCAGTATTGCGTTAGGGATCGCATCCCAGCCTTATGCCTTAAGGCCACGTTTCTAACAGCAAGCAACTCGCCTGCAAGTTTTAAATACAGTGCGGGGCAAGATCGAGCGATTAGTCGCATTACACTGTAGCAATCGAACTATTATTGAAATTATTTTCTACGATAGACTTTAACGGTTTATCTCTAGAACACTATTGCATTGATTAAATAATCTTTGTCTTACCGTCATCTGAATTTAACAACAATTCTTTTAACCTATTCCATAATAGTACAATCCTTTTGTCTAACCAGCCCATAAGTTAACGGTAGCCCGCAATGTAATGCGACTTGCATGCGAGTTGGTTGTTTCACTGATGCATGGATGAAAACTTTGAAGGTTTTGACTCTGAAACGTGTGACAATGATTAACTCTGAAGATAATTTTACTAATTATATTAAATTTTAGTAAATTAATGTTTAAAGCATGCACATTACAGCAAACATATTGCAAGTATCCATAATGCCGTGTAAATAAAGAACATTTGAAGACTTAAATTAAGCCATTTACATTATATTATAATAACGTTAATATAATGTAAATTTCTTAATTATATTAACGTTATCCCTATTTCTCAATCTGAAATGTACGCATTTCGTATGAGCGATATTTATCACATGATTTCATTATTAGGAAACTAAGACTTGGAAACAATTTCGACATTATCATAAATAATGACTGATAGGCGAGTTACTTAGATTCGTAATCTAAACCTCCAATCTCTGTTTGTTCTTGGAATATAAATATTATGTTGTTTTTTTATTGTAATTTTAGTTCTTTTCTTTACTTTATAAGTTTGCAGGGTTTGGAGAAGATTTATCCATAAAGAATAATAAAATAAAAGTTAAAGTAAATATCTCGACTCTATTAAGGTGGCATTCCGTTCTTAGTGACCGCGACACATGACAGCGGCTAGACGACATTTTGATGTGTTCATCGCTTGCGTCGCGTGACGGCACTGCTCCCGACACGACCGGGTCGCTCCGCCACGCGGGTCGCTGGCCACGCCCACCGGTCGCGCGACGCGGGTCGCGGCATTAGTTTAGTTTAGTGCTCCATATAAATTCATACTAAGCAGTAGGCCGCGCGACCCAGTCGCGGATTCGAGTCGCGGTCGCTAAGAACGGATTGCCACCTTCAGAAACAATCGGTAGAATTTCCGAATTCATATTAGGTATTTATTATTTTTATGGTTTTTACCTGACCAAACCTTACATTTTTTCAAAAGCTTTTTTTGTATTTTCGGCTTTTAGTTATTGTTATCATAATATTTAAGTATATTGTAGGTTTTTTTAAATAATAATTTCATTGCTTTCTTTATTAGGTCTAATATTATGGGATTGTCGTTTTTCGTTTTGTTTGTATATTTGAATTCTTTCGCGAAACATGGTCACACTGAGTCGTGACTCGAGCCGACATAACTTGAATATTCTATAGACGAAAGCAAATTATGCACATTTGCACAATCATTATTTAGCCACTGGTCGAGGTCGTGGTGGAGGTTGCGCATTGCGACCTGAAAAGTCGTTGTGGGTGACTTCTCTAAGGGCTCTCATAAAAAACTGCGGCGCGATGCGATATGACGGTCCATCGTAGTTTCGTGCGGCAAAGCTGGGTGTAGGTGACATAATATGTACAATGTGGAATGCAAATCAATTCAGAAATTCTTGCGATGCGTTGTGCGAGTTCGTATATTCTTGCGATGAGTCGTGCGAGCTCGTAGATTTGCGATGCGATGTCGCATTGCAGTTTTGTGGGTTGTTAATCGTAAGAAATGGCTTATAAATATTATGTTGCAGGCACAAAGACGGTTCGAAACCTTTGCCATGAAATTTGTAAGAAATGTAAAGTGTTCAAAGAGCGATTGACCAATTTTTAACTAGTTGTATTGGTTCGATTAAAATTAAAAATAGAAAAACATTGTAAGGACTGTGATAGAAAATTATAAAAATAAAGTTTCCATCCGTCTTAAGGAATAAGCCAATTTTAATAAAGTATTTATGTAAGTACTAATTAATATATTATAATATTGTTTGTAAAAATACATAGTGCATTTTTTTTTAAACTTCACAGACTATGCTTTGTAACTAATAAATAAATAAATAACATAAACCTACTAAGAATAATTTGCATTTTATTTATCTAAGCCAAACCAAACAAATTTTTTGGTGTATTATACCTACCTCGAGTTAAATCCAGATATAGGTTTAAACCCAAGGTAGGTCGCCCACGGCTATTCAGTTCAGAAGCAATACAATAAGGCTGGGTTCCCACTATGCCGGACTAGTAAATCTACCGGAAGCCGGCTGCCGGAACAGAGTGTTCACATTACCCGGACAGACAAGTACTCACCTCAGTTGAATTTGGACCTGTGCGCACAATGGACGACGAAATTGTTGTGTTGTGGTGGTATCTTAATAGAAGGCAAAATAAAAGAAAGCATTGGGTACATCTTATTATACGAGAAAGATTTTCACTTGGAACATTTGAGACGTAACTTAGAAGTGACGAATCAAAGTTCTTCAATTATTTTCGAATGACAGCAACCAATTTTGACGATTTACTGGGACGACTTTAAATAGACGTAAATGTACAAACTAGCGATCCGGCACAAACTCTTACGTATTACTCCGGTCCGGTATTTGTACCGGCATTTCGCAGTGGCAAAATGCTCGGTAAAAGTGCCGGATCCGGCAAAAATGGATCCGGCACTTTTTCTTGTCGGTAGTTCTAGTCTAGCCAGCCGCTGCCAGTCGCTGCCATTCCGGTGTGACTCGGCCCTAATTGCAAAAGATGTGACAACTGCAACTGCGTGGATACAGACGCAATGATTCAAGATATGCACACAGTCGTGCGCTATATTAGAGTGTACAAACATGCTGTTGGAGGAAGTGTTCTTCCAGGGCATGGAGATTCAGGCTCAGAGCGTGATGTCCCCATTGTGAAAAAGAATCATTGTTTTATTTAATTTTGCTACTCGGCCATAGATCATTCGATATAGATTTTTTTTAGCAAAAAATAGGTATTTAAACAGGCTACTTGCATTTTGCAGTTGTATTTAGATACAACTGCAAAGTACATAAAAAAACGTAAGCGCGGGCAAACGCGCGACGTTTTTGTCGTGTGCGGCGGTCCCCGTAGCGGAAACCGGATTTTTGCGCAGTGTCGCTAATTCCACTTTAACGTGTGTCTGTATGTTGTCGTGTTGATAGAGAACTTTAATGTCTTATTACTGCCCGCGACGGAGCACTTTGGTATGGGACCCCGCGGGCGCCCGCGGGTTGTGTTTGTCATCCTGGGCCGCCTTCCCGCAGTCCTGGAACGCAAACGGTAAAAGTCTGACAAGTCCTGTCGCTCCACCCTAGAGCGGCGGATCATTAGACGACCTGTGTTAAGCAAAACTTATAACTTATACTTAATAATTAAGAAGTTAAAGGCAATTTTATTGAAAATATAGAATATACAGGGTGTGGCGTAAATAGTGGTCCAACGTTAAGGGTTCGATACACCATGTATTCAGCTATCACATACCACAGTTTAAAACTACTTTTTACCATTGGTCTCAGAATAAAACTGATCTTTATATTTTTTTTTGAAAAAACAACACATTGCAACATTAATTTGGCTCTAATTTCAACAAAAAACATTATTTTCCTATTTTGTTTTTTTTTTTTATATTACTGCTGAATACATGTGCAAGTAATTGATTTACTGTAAACTTAAAGATATTAAAGGAAAAATGTGTTTATTTCAAATTTTAACAATAGTCTTCAGATAATCACTACACTTTGGGCCCGAATGGTGTAAAAGAAATGTACTACACTGTCAGTGCCCATTATTGAAAAAATATGTCCATTAAATGCAGATTCTAATGTAGTATAAAAAAACTGATACCATGATTAAAAAATAAGTTATTGCTATTTAACTTGAAAAAGAGCTGAATTTGAAAAAAATACACTTGTTAATTTAAGTAGGTACTTTATTGATGTTGCAAAATATCTCGGACCTAATTATAAATAATATTTAAGATAACTATTAACCAGTAGTTATTTCAAGCATAAGGGTAAAAAACCGGCCAAGTGCGAGTCGGACTCGCCCATGGAGGGTTCCGTAGCAGCAAGTAACATAATATAAAAGTTCTTGTAGTTCGTTGTAACTTTGATCGATGTTTAAATAATAGTGTATTTTTTTAGATTTAACACGTATTAAAAAAAACTACTTACTAGTTCTTTTTCTCGTTCAAACCAATTTTCGTTGGTAGTTTACATTGTAATGTACATCATATATTTTTTTTTATTTTTATCATTCTCTTATTTTAGAAGTTACAGGGTTACACACATTTTACCACTTTGGAAGTGTCTCTCGCGTAAACTATTCAATTTAGAAAAAAATGATATTAGAAACCTCAATACCATTTTTGAAGACCTATCCATAGATACCCCACACGTATGGGTTTGATGAAAAAAAAAATTTTGGAGTTTCAGTTCTAAGTATGGGGACCCCCAAAATTTATTGCTTTTTTTCTATTTTTGTGTCAAAATCTTAAAGCGGTTCACAGAATGCATCTACTTACTAAGTTTCAACAGTATAGCTCTTATAGTTTCGGAAAAAAGTGGCTGTGACATACGGACGGACAGACAGACAGACAGACATGACGAATCTATAAGGGTTCCGTTTTTGCCATTTGGCTACGGAACCCTAAAAAGGGTCAATCAATTCCCAGAGATCGGTATCTGGCCGGATAACAAATCAGACTATGTCAAGACGTATTAAAAATATAATTAGTCAATTTTGACTGAAAATGCTTCAATGCGATCTCGTAAGTTGTATGCGCTTCTAGTTTCTGTGTTTATCTTCACCGTTGAATTCCTCGTTTTTCTTCCTGGACTCTGATTTTCTTGTGTTTGGGCTCTTTGCTTCTGTTTGGACTTCTTTATTTTTATGATCTCTACGACATTGGCTACATTATTTGGACTACGACTTGCTCAACGATTATACAAACCTGCAGTGCACTGACGATTATAAGATGTCTTACAATGAGTACACACCGCAGGAATATGCTGAAATGCATTTTATTTATGGCGAATGCAGAGGCGTCGGTAGAGATGCAGTCCGACTTTATCGGGAAGATATCCATGTTACCGTGTATTTGGTAGACTACATACCGCATATTCTGAAGGTAGGATACCTGGCAGAGGCGTAGGCGGTGCAAGTGAGGGACGACCAACGGCTTACAATGACGACGAAGCGTTACATTTAGTATACGAAGATCTATCGACTTCAATTCGTATCAGGTCATTTATCCGACGATGCAGAGCATCCCTAGCTGCCAGTGGTGGTCACTTAGAACATTTAGTCTAAGGATTTTGCTAACAATCATTTTTTTCAAATAATTAATTTTTGAATAATTGATTCATTTGAAAATTTATTAAAGAAATTAGGAATGTTTCTTTTTTCATAAGGTGAAGTTTATATTCTTCAATAAAAGCTAAAAAACTACTTCTAGTTAGGTTCAAAATATTTTGCAACATCGGTAACGTACTTAAACGTACAACTTAACTTTAACGTACTTAAATAGGGTATTTTTTTCAAATTCAGCTCCTGTATCAGTTTTTTTATACCACATTAGAATCTGCATTTAATGAACATATTTTTTTCAATAATGGGCACTGACAGTGTAGTACATTTCTTTTACACCATTCGGGCCCAAAGTGTAGTGATTATCTGAAGACTATTGTTAATATTTAAAATAAACAATTTTTTTCCTTAATATTTTTAAGTTTACAGTAAAACAGTTATTTGCGTATTATAGCACATGTATTCAGCCGTGATATAAAAAGAACAAAATAGGAAAATAATGTTTTTTGTTGAAATTAGAGCCAAATTAGTGTCGCAAGGTGTTGTTTTTCAAAAAAAATATAAAGATCAGTTTTATTTTGAGACTTATGGTAAAAAGTGGTTTTAAATTGTGGTATGTGATAGCTGAATAAGTACATGGTGTATCGACCCCTTAACGTTGGACCACTATTTACGCCACATCCTGTATAATTGTTTTTCTCCAAAGGAGTGTTATTGGCTTTCTTATTCAGATTATTTTGTTCAAGAAACATTACCTATTGCAACTGGCTGGGTGAAAAATGAAAAGTGACTGTCATTATATCGGACAGAAATTTGGACAGAAACAAACAAAAAAGTAGAAAAAGAGGACATGGACATTTTGGAGTAATAAATAATATTTACATGAAATTCTAAGTGCTTAATTCGTAATAATGCAACAAAATTGTGTTTTCAAAAGTTAAAGTTAATTAATATGAAATACCAAACATGCCTCCTACTTAGACGATTTCTGAGCAAATCCTTTGAAGTTCCAGTAATTTATAATCCAATTGTATTACAAAATAGACATCCGAGGATTACAAGTAAGCCATGTACGTACCTAATTAAATGACCTTCTACAGTATGTCATCGAGAATAATGAATAAAGTTTATAATTTTTTTTTCCAGCGGTATGCTCAATATATGCAAGGAATTATTGCGCTGTCGGTAGTAATGACTTGCCAAAATCCGCAACTCTTCTACAACAGGATCAAGAAAGTACCGTAGTGCTCTTGGGAACCGTGCATTTCAGCAAACAATCAGTGGAAGATGTTTCCGAGGTACATATCTATATTCTAAAACTAATACATAAACTATGACACTGGCACACATCTATCAGTTAAACCATTCTGATTCTTGCAAACATTGTAGATACCTAAGTACTAGATACCATGATGACTCGGCTCCATTCGGACCCTAATTGATTACCTTGACCTGGATTAAAACAATTATTTTATGTCCAGATAGTGAAAGTGCTGAAACCGAACGCTATTTTAGTTGAATTATGTCGCCAACGTGTGTCACTCCTAGAGTTGGACGACAAGAAATTTTTAGAAGACGCAAAAAAGTTTGACGCCAAGAAGTTAAAGTTAGTCAAATTTCTTCTAGAATAACGTTAACCTACAGTTCGTGTTATGTTGGTCGCTCTGAAGTAGGCTGTACAGGATTGCGCAGTAGTAAATCCTATACTAAAATAGTAGCGCGATATGCGCATCGGAAAGCCTTGTTTCAGAGCGGCAAACTTAGGTACTTACGTCTCGTCCTACCCGTAGGCAGTTTTGGTCTGAGTTACAGGCCAAAACGGAAAGTCCGATTTGTACCAAAAAATGTATGTGTTTTGCTTACTACAAATGCTATACATATAGCTCGAGGCCTACGGTATCCATTGGCGCCACCTTCATGACCGAGTGAATTGCCACGAGTTAACGTTTTGCTTGTCAATTCGAATCGCCAGCGATAATTTTGCCGCGCCCTATGGGAGACATGATGATAATAATAAGTAATATCTCCAATGTACTCTGTGAATATAGCAGCGAGTCGCTTGCTCGTGGAGGTGGCGCTTTTTGTGTTCTAAGATTCAATCTAATTAAGTGTTAGAAGTTCTCTACAAGTCTCTTATGTTTATGAGGTTATTTGTCCAACTGTGCGTGCATGGGCCAAATGTATGATAGTTATCGGATTTGAATATCCACCCTGTATATAATAAACACACTAATATTGTAAAGGCTTAAGTTTTTAAGTGTGTTTTTATGATTCTTACTGCTTCATGTTCGAAAGGCTGAACAGATTTCGTTGACGGGTAGATCATGTCCTGGAATAGCTTATAGGATACCTACTTTTTATCCAGAGAGTGTGTTCCCTTGGAATAATTTTCCACTATCAAGCGGTCGAAGCCGCTGGCAGCAGCTAGTATAGTATATTCCTATAGGACATAAATTAATTATAAGCTATTGTTTTTGTAAGAAAGTGTACGCGACGTCAAGATTTGTTTTGTATTAAGTTTTCTATAAAAATATCTATCTAATCTTTACTAAATTCAAGCAGAGATGCTGTGAAAGGGCAAAATTTTGTGTCTGGAATGTTACATGCGATGCTATTGAAAACCTATGCTGATATCGCAAAGGAATTGGGCGTCGCACCTGGTGGAGAGTTCCGGCGAGCATACCATGAGGTCAGTTCTGGGTTTTGTAATAAGCAGGTAAAATTTAAACAGATGGTTCTTTTTAAATTTGATATCGGTCATACGGTATCCGGTTAATTATTCCTTCGACTAATTGTCCATTTGCCAAACGATCATAGGAACACCGGGTAATTGTTAGACTGACCAACTGCTGTTGGCAAACCATCATTCGGCTGGACGTTCTCTAGGGACACATTCAAATGAAATTTGACAAATCTAACGGTTATGAACATAATAAAATTATTTATATGAAAATTCAAAAATTAACTCTTGTGGATATGAATTTCTATTCTTATCATTTAAAAAAAATATATCCTTAAAAAACTTGCAGATTTTAGGCACATGTAAAAAAAAGGCACATGTACAAAGTTTTTGAACTATTTAAACCGTAATTCTGTATAATAAATAGAAGATATATTAATATTTTACTTTTCGTATTTCAGATGAAAAAAATACCTGGATGCAAATTGTTTCTTGGCGATCGGCCAATTCAAATAACCATAGCTCGAGCTTTTCAGTCTCTAAGCGTTTATGAGTTGGGACAGGTTCTATACCATCTTACTTCAACGAATCCTAAACCACTGAAGTATGTATAACCATATATTATATACTATATAAATATTTTGCGAGAACGCCCACACCGACTTTTTGCATCGATTCAGCAGTAGTGCATTTTGTTAGTGCGGTGCTATTTCACTGCTTTTGATCGTTTGTAAGCAACTCAAGAGTTAAGAGAAACAATCGCATAATATCGAATTAGAATCACTTCTACTGATGCGCTATCGTTTCGGGTAACATCGGGCAAATGGATGGTGGAGAGATGTCGCGGGATTCAAAAGACACAAACAGGCAGAATAGCAGAATACTGTAGGTATCGTTTCCATCAGTTGAGTCCAATATTATCGGTAAATCTACGAGAGACTTATTTACATGCAGCTTGAAAATTATGCCGAAGCTAAGAGTAACGATATAGGTAATATCGCGATTTTTTGTATCGCTACTGAGTTGCTGCAATAAACGTAGACGAACTTCTTCAGGTGCTCTTTAGTATAGATTTTAATAATGTTTTATGGTAAGTAATAAATAATTAAATATGTGTTTTATTTTTCTGTTAAAGCAAAGAACAGTTAGAAAAATATAAAGACAGAGACTTTGTACAAGCACAATTTGAGGAAATAACAAAAGATGTTCCAGCCTTTAAAAAAATATTCCACGTGTTTGTTGACGAACGAGACAAATGCCTAGCTTATTCGCTGCAGGAATGCGTCCGTTCTGGTTAGTATTGTGAGAACACTATCATCATCATTATCAATAATAATAATCATTTTATTTCAGGTAAAGAATACCCATATCCAACCTTATAGATACCTTATAGACTAACATACATACTCGTAGCATAGCATAATCAGCCTTTTTAATGTTCCCGCTGCTGGGACTTGGGCCTCCTTTATAGGAGGGAATGGGCCGTAATTCACCACGCGGGCCCAATGCGGGTTGGATGATTGTGAATTACGACATGTCTTCGAATTTTTGGTTCTAGGACATGCCGCACGTTTCCTCACGAAGTTTTTTCTTTCTTCCTTCACCGTTTTGACAGCAGTGATGATGAAATAAATTACACAAAGTAATGCACCTGGCTGGGTTCGAACCTGCAACCTACAACTCGTAAGTCGGGGCCATTACCACTCGGCCACCACTGCTCTCCTAGAGAACACAATAATACCCAAAACATAATTTTCAAAAATTTAATCTGAAGACTACCCATCTATCATCGTAGTTTTGATTTTCGACGATCTAAACATTTCTATAACATTTATTTTCCTTTCCTTTTCAATAGTTCAAACTCCACGAGTTTTAGCCGTGGTAGGCATGGGTCACGTAGATGGCATTGTAAAATATTATGGCAAAATGAAACAAGAGGATATCGTGCCACTACTGTTGTGAGTGAAGTTATTTGTATGACTGTTAATTTAGATTATAACTGAGTGCTCGTTAAGGACAGACACTCGCTTTGCACTGTAGGTTGGTATAGTTGGGCGTTTTTTTGAAATGTTAAAAAGAAAATTACACAACTAATAGTCTAAGATCCGATTAAGAACGACCTTCACCGGTCTGTTTAATGGATGAAACTTATTTTATGATAAATTTAGTGTATTAAATAATATAACGCGGGTGGGTTGCCTAAGAAATTCCTGACCAGACTATTATTACTTAATAAAAAATTGAAAATTTACTTTTTTTTTAGAAAAATGCACAACCGGTATTCATACCAGATTTTTTGGCAGGCAACACTATAACATCGTATTCGTAATGAAACAGCGTTTATTTTGATATAGAATTTGTTGTAAGTATATCAAAATAAACACACCTGTTTATACATACCTGTTTATACCTGGCAACCCACAGTTATGCCAGGAAACAAATAGGCAACCCAACATTTTTATGTTATAAAGGCTTCACTCTTTCGGTTAGTATTAAATTTATTCATTAAACACACCGGTGCATATTACAAAAAAAAAAAAAAAAAAATTGTCTGGCCAGGAATTTCTCAGGCAACCCACCCGCTATATATTCTTTAATACTAGCTGCTGCCCGCGACATCGTCTGCGTGAAGGCTCTACACCACCAAAAATACCTAAGATGCCAGTGTCGCTATAGTATAATAAGTAAACAACTTTTAAAATAGCATTAAAATATAAGTTTTTTTTGCAAACGAAGCAAGTGAAGAGAGTTATATGGGAATCCTGCTGAGTTCAGTCATAAGATGAGACTGAAGGAAATTGAGAAAATAATGCAGGAATACATTCCAGGACACAAAAGAGTAAAAATACATACAAAGATATCATACCTTACAACACTTCCCTATAAACTACGTTGGTAGTCATGCTGCCAGGAGCCAAAATGTAAAAAGAGTCAGTACTGGTGACGCGGGAGCAAGCGATGTACAGTTGCCCGTGTGAGAAGCAACTCGTCCTGAGGTCGACACCCGCTGCCCTCAGTGTCTGCCCCTGTGACTTATTGATGGTCATCGCGAAGCAAACACTCACGGGGAACTGTACGCGCTTGAACTGGAACGGGAAGTTGTGAGGTATGAGGGGAATGCGTGGTATAAATACTGGCTCGCCGACGCCACAACCCGTAAGAATTTCCGCCTCAATGGTGTGTCTGTGGAGCGAGATGACTTTAAGGCGGGTCCCGGTACACAACTTCGGAAGAGATAGGTTCCGAAGAAGCATAATCGGGACACCGACCTTCAGCTTGATGGTATGCGCTGGAAGTCCACTTGCTGACAGGGAGTTCAGAAATTCCACGGGATAATTTGTGGCGTCATCTTGCTCGACAATAGTGTTTATCGAGGTGTAGACCACTTCATTCCCCTCAATTTCCGAGAGAATGCATTCGTTTTTTCTGCAGCCTGATCATTTTAGGGCGTCGGCGTTATCGCTCACACACCCAAGAAGCTGGTGCGGTATACGACTGATGTCCCCGTACACACAGCAAATGAGTTCTTCTAAGCTGGATACCACTCTACCGAGAGACTGGAAGCACCACCTGTCAGAGTGCCTTCGCCAAGACTTAGAAGGACATCGGAGAATTCTTGCAATGCACGTGCATTGCTGCCGAGCCGAGCTCTCATATTAATGGTCAAGCGCAGCATACGAACTCGTGACCACAACAAAGATCGTTTCAACGAAGCATTCACCTCGTCAGCCCTCGATCCCCGCGTCACCACGGGAAGTGTTTGCTGGAAATCGCCACTGAACAGAACTGTGACACCACCCATCAAATGGATGTCCTGCAGGGTTCTGTCCACGGCCTCAACTGCCTTCCTATTTGCCATCGTACACTCATGCCATACGATCAGAGAGCAATCCTTGAGCACGTGTCGTTTATCGCTGTTACGTGACACACCACAAACAGGCGTTTTGGCGCTCTCTAAATCGATGAGAATTTTAAACATGGCATGTGCTGTCTTGCCACTCGGAAGCAGTATGGCAGCGATTCCCGACGACGCTACAGCAATAGCAATTTTGCCTTGCCTCCTGACCTCTGCAAGTATGCCAGTGGTAACAAATGTTTTTCCTGTTCTACCAGGAGCATCCAAGAAAAACATTTTACCCTGGTTTTGCCCAACGCTTTCAAGGACGGTGTCATTTGTTTTTGCTCTGAAGAGAACACGGTGACATGGTCATTTCGTATGGTGGTCATTTCGCCCGGCTCGTAATTTGTCTCAGCGTTATACTCCCGGTTTCCACGGCCTTGATGCGGTGATGATTGGGGAGCTGGTAACTCATATTCGATCAGCGGATTGCCGCTCATAGAAATGATCACATATTGAAGTGAACTGAGACAGGTGTTCAGCACGCGTTCATCAGTTACTTCGACTTCGTCTCCAGTAGCACGCCTCAAAGCTCGTAGAAAATCTTCAGACAGATGATGGCGATACTTCTCCCACAAAGCTACCGGGTTCGCGACTCCACAAAACACCAAGATGACGGCAAAAAGATGACGCACGCGGCTGGGACTGTCACTGACGCTCGCCTCCGCGAGGATCCCAATTTTGATCACCTTCGAGAAGGTGACGTGCTACGCAGGCTGCGTGGTAAGTGGGATACTCCACGCCATCAAATGTCCTCAGAAAGGCGAAAGATGTTGGGCCTCGGACAGTGTGAAGTAACAACCGCAGAAAATAGCATTCGCCATTATTCGGATGCACGGTATAAACCCTACCCAATGCGGCGTCCTTGAAAATTCCCGGAAAACCTTCCACAGCACCTCCTCGTCGATGTCGGTTAAATACACCTCTTTGCTTGTCGTACGTGTAATATGAAGGCACCTCGTCATACGTAAGAGATCTCGCAAACTGGTCGACTTCACAGAGCTCGAAAAATGTCACCATACTTAACACCGCATTTTTTTTTAATTGTCTTCCTCAACTCTACTCAAGTTTTTCAGGGTTTTGTTGGAACTTGAATTTGTCAAAACGAACTATATGATACAACTTTTATGAAGAAAATGCACATCACATCACATCACTATCTATGAATTTTAAGAATAACTAACTACATGATCAAATTTAAATTATTAATTTCCAAAAAGTTAACATGTAACTTGATTTGATTTTTATGAATTCTCATAGATGGCGCTGCTTCAAAATTGTCTCTATACTACTAACATTCATTAAACTATGTTTCTCTGCCCAAGTTACTTAAATGGCGTAGTTTTTATGGTGTAAAGCTAGATAATAGCATGGCTTACTCAAAAACAACATTTAAATATGCATCGTTAGATTACGCGCTGTTACAGAATGCTTAAGAAAAATAAAGATTCACAGCTCCTCCCCCGTAGGTGATAGCGTGATAATATGTAGCCTATATGTTGACCCGACCTCTTAGTAATATTCATGCAAAATTTGAAGTAAATCCATGCAGTACTTTTTGAGTTTAGCCCGGACATACATACAGACAAACAGACAAACAGATAAACAGACAAACAGACAAAAATTCTAAAAACTATATTTTTGGCTTCGATATCGATTATCGATCACGCCCTAAGTATTTTTTTTTTTAAATATTCAATGTACAGTTTTGACTTTCCTACGATTTTATTATATGTATAGATACTAAATTTATCATAAAATACGTTTCATCCATTAAACAAACCGGTGAAGATCGTTCTTAACCGTATCCTCTACTAAAAAGCTAGAAGTACCTACATTAGACCGACGCACACGTGGACCACGCCTGATTTGTACCTACGTAGTACGTAAATTGCGTGGCGCGGATCTAGTGTAGCTCTACAAGTCCATATAAAATGTATGGAGACTGACGCGCCCGTAGGTGTACGTGGCACACGTGTGCGCAGTGTATTTCTACCTTTATTCCTTTGTCTTTAACGTAAAACATTTTATATTTTTGTCGTTTCTCTGGTAATATTCCGTACCAATAAGTATTCTAAACTTAGCGATAGAAAAACTACCTTAGTTAGAACCTACATTGTTATAAAGCTCGTTTAATTTCAGAAATCGGTAGGTATCCCTCCCAGCTAGGGTTTGGAAAATTTCATCACCCCAGGGATGTGATACGTACTAACGACGATTAAAGTCCCGGGCCAGGAATTACCAATACTTAAGAAATCTCATTTTCTCAGAATAAAATTAGAATCGACTTCAGTTTCGACTATATATGTATTTCGATAACATCGTTATTTTAGTAAAAATCAACAATTTATTAACATAGGTATTTTTTTAAATTATATTTATAACATTATGGCTCACTTGCAAGGTCAACTTCTTCCAAGTTAGTTGCTAACATTACGAGGTTAAAAACAAATATTTTATACATAACCGGGCTAAACCGGGACCATGTTAGTAACTAACCCGTGAGTATGTTTTTGGCGCTATTGGACCTAATTGAAATAAAAAGAATTGATGGCTTTATCTTTTAAATAGTTAGGAATTATTGCACACTTTGGGGCCCTTGTAGCCAGGGCCCCCATATCATTGATACGGCTGATAAGTACGGCGTTAGCTACGCCCCTGGCCTTAATTATTATAAGGTATGGTATGTAACACTCTTTCATGAAATAATTTGCTGTGGTTGTTTTTCACTATGCGCTTATTAATATTTCGTCGCAAATGTGTTGAAAAACGTCGTATAAAACGTGTAAATTATTTTGTCATTACACTCTCGGTTACATTACCACGAAATACATAGCTTTAGGGGTATTACGCTATGGGCCTTTGTCTCGGGCCAGAATTGCGCTCGAGTCCAATGATCAACATGGCAATAGTTGTGGCATAATAAACTTATTTGTATTTGCAGGATGCCAAAAAGTAGTGCAACACAACTTTTTCTAGAGAAATTGAGAAAAATCTTAGATAATCGTGCAAAAAAACAGAAGAAGGTAAATTGTCTGACTGTATTTCTGTGATTTCGCTTTCTGACAATTATCTTAAAAAATATTTAGAATATGCGTTTCAGTACTGTCAGATGAATGTAATAATAAAAAGAATTGTTCTTTATTAATAGGGACCTAGTACCTAGATACCTAGGCCCAAAAACTTGTTAGTAAAAAAAATATTAGCCACTGAGAAAAAATAAACAAATTAGGGTCTTTTGGGTCAGCACTGTGATGTTGCATTGCATTGCTAATAACGCACTAACGCATCGATACAAATATTTATATTTAATCTATGTATAATAAATTCTCCCTGCCTTCACAGCCTCGGCACATCTTGACTCTCCCTTTATGTTGAAGAAATTAATTTAAAACAACAAACAACCAAAATAAACTAAAATTTGAAAATAAAAAGCGCTGTTTGAGCCACACGAGCCTCATGACTACGTAGCTAACAAAAAAAAAAAAAAAAAACAAATAATAAAACCTGTTAAGTGCGAGATATTCGCAATTTCGAAAAACTTAATGAAAACCCTTTGTATGTACGTGAGTCCACCTCGCACATAACTGGTTTTTTTAGTAAGTCCATTAACATTTCTGAAAAACGCCCAGATAGATTTTACGTAGGTATGTATTGTATCTAAATGTAGACCGTAGTATTAGGTATAGCCATAGCAGAATAATATTGCGGACGACGACTCATTTGTTTCTTTTGTTTTCAGTGAATAGGTTTTTGTTTGATCAACAATAAATTAATTATCTGAATAATAATTTGAAAGTTCATGAAGGTGAGGAGCTTAACTGGTATAAAATGTAATAAAGTTTAGTGCTAGGCATTATAGTTGCGATTTTTGAAATGTTAAAAAAAGAACTCTTCTGTGTTGGTAATAATCCAGGCATTAGGCATGCCTTGCCTTAATGTACTTTATTGAAATTTGAAGACTGGTCCAGCATTAAATTTTTTTCATTTAGAATCACCACACGCGTGTTACTTGGCACAAAAACTATAAACCTCCAAAAGCACATATGTACATACAATGCGTTTTAAATAAGAATAGGATCGATTTTAAGTCGAAGAAATTGGGTAGGGTGAACAAAACAAGATTTTTTTAAATTAAATTTATTTGCGAATTTTTTTAAACTAATTATGACTTAAACAATATTTGTAGCTAATTTAGATTTAAACAGTATCGTTTTTACTTCACCCAGAATTATGCTAAGACTCTAATCGGTAAAACAAAGAAAAAAAACCGTTATTGATACTCAAATAAGTTTTCTTTTCAATCAACATTTGACAGATCGAGGTCATTGACTTCCTATTCTTATTATTACGTACGTATTCTCAATGTGGATGCATGCGAACTTTTAGATCTGTTCACAAAAATCGAAGTAAACCGATGTCAAGCCAAATGCCTAACCATAGGCATACCTACCTAAATCGTTTGAATATTATGGTTCTACGTCGAAGCATGTGGAGTCGGTACCTAGCGTCTATATAGTTTTCAATACAATACATATTTAATTTAAAAAATTAAGTTTATTATTTGCAGAATACCTCCGAAGCCGTTGCACAGGATATTACTGAGAAAAGGATTGAAACTGACGTTTTATTTCCTCATCTTTTGCTTTTTTTATAGATTAATTTTTGGAAGATAAGAATAAAATCGCCCACCTAGTCCTGAAAATTTGAATAAACTTGTTTATGTCCGCATTTTGTTTTTCTTTTTTTACATAAGTACAATTAAAGTTAAACCCTTGAGCGCCGAAAAACTAGTCACTCTATAGCAAGGTAACATCCGCATCCGTACTACAGGTCGCGCGGTGGTTTAAGATCGCTCGATGAAAGCAAGGGCGGATCCAGCTTTGGCGCCAGGGGGGGGTATAGTCGTGTTTTTTTTTTGATGTTTAACCATCGTCTAAATAACATCCTCCGCCCTTGGGCGGAGCGGGAGATAGTGTTAGACTCTTACTGACTAAAAACCCTCCCCGTTCCTTGCCTTTCGTACCGGGGCCGAGCTTCCCTTTCGGATAATACTGGCCCCAATAGGCTTTAACCCGGTTGGGCCCCTGCTGTTGCTGACTACTCCTAGAGGCGCGCGAGAGCGCGCAGAGCACTCGTTCGACGACTTGGGCACGGTCCGGAGAGTTACCGCATGGTCGGACAACGAGCTACCCATTGTTCGCAGTCAGCAAGCCCGCGCCTACGGTGGCCGGAAATCGGGATCGGAATCCCGGCGACGGCTGGGGCGCTGTGAGTGCCGTAGCCTGATGCGGTCGGTCTTCTCCTTTGCTAGCATTATTGCATCGCAGAAGTCTGCGACCGCCTGCCACTCCTCCTCGCTCCGGACCATGGCCTGTACCAAGGTCCGGCGCAAGAGATCGCCGCCACCGATCGCCCCCACGAGGGCACGGCGATGCTCTGCCCAAGCGGGGCACACCTCCACTGTGTGCTCCACCGGGGCTTCCGGACGTTCCGCACAGTAGCGACACACGGCATCACTTCCGCACGAATCCGGTGCAGGAACCTCCCGAACTTACCATGTCCGGTGAGAACCTGCGTCATGCGGAAGGTGAGGACGCCATGCGGTCTTTCCAGCCACGCCTCAAAGAGGGGACTTACAGCCATAATTGTGGCTTGCCCAGCACTGGGTTGAGATAGTCGCTGACGCCATTTCATCATGAGATCCTGCCGAAGCTCTGTCCGCCATGCCGCGACCTGTGGCGGCAGCGGACTTTCGCCACGGCGTTGCATCTCAGCAAGGAGGCTCGCCGCTTCGTGGGAAATCGTACGGTATCCCCGCACCATCCGTATTGCCATGACCCTCTGGCATATGTTCAGCTGGGCCTTCGGTAGCTGACGCAGCGACGGCGCCCCATAAAGGGCCATGGACCGAACGATTCCCGCGTAGAGACTGGACCTCCAAGGTTGGGCAGGAGCCGCAGGAATTTTTATAATAATAAATACAGGTATAAAGTAGATAAATAAAACCTACATTGTGCAAAAAAAAATATTAACATTATGTTTAACAATTTTAATTAATGATCAACCTACGTCCTGGACCTAGCCCAGGGGAGGGGGTCATGACTACCATGACCCCCCCTGGATCCGCCCTTGGATGAAAGTAGTGGGGGAAATCGGCGCATGTGTACAATCGCGCACAGAAATTCTTAGTGTGTTATTAAGGGATTTATTTTTATTTTTATTTCGTACGTTTGAACCTTAGTAACTTAACATATAATAATAACACTAGTTTTTGCTTGTAATTTATCTTGTAAGTAGGTAAATTCAGAAAAATTAAAAATAAAAGTAAATAGTTACTATGTTTAATACATACAATTGTAAGAAAATTAATCATCCGACAGTGGTGATATTCTTTCCATTAATTCATCTTGGGATATTGAAGTAGAAGGTTGAGGGTGGAAGCACGAGCCTAAGGGCAGAAGTGCACAACGTTGTCGTCAGACATTTCGGAGTCATTATCATCACTCTCTTCGCTGTCGGAGTGTCATCAGTAACATTAATAATAATTAATATTTTTTACCACTACGTACTAATACGATAACACAAGCTGTTCGCAACAGTACCCAAGTACAACAGTATCCAATGAGACGCGAGAACGCAACGCGGGAATTGAAGACCAACTGATCTACCAATGACGTGTCGCCGTCGGTGCACACCCGCCCTCACGTCGCCAAATAGACCTTAGAATTGAATACTGCGCTGCCCCTTCCATTTTTGCCGAGCGATCTTAAACCACCGCGCGACCTGTAACTACGTTTTTTTTTTTTGTACACTTTCGTTATTTTATAAGGCTTCTTTTTTTTTAAAACACTCTGGCACTAGGATTTAAGCCCCACAATAGACGCGTTCATAAGCATAATATGTAAATTCACATACGCAAAACACCTAGACCTGGAGAAACTATCTGTAGGCTAAAGGCTATACTAGAGTGCCGTTGCCGGGCACTAGGATTTAAGCCCCATCGCATGCGCGTTTATAAGCATAAGTAAATTCACATACGCAAGACACGACCCGGAGCAACTATCGGTTCGATACTTTTCATAAGGTTCTTCTGTTAGTAAACAATTCGTTTAACTTATTAGACAGACTAGTCAAGACCATTTGAATATCAAAGCATTTTCCTTTTCGCGTTAAATGTTTCCGTATCTTTGTCTTCAAACCCCAACAGAAATAACTCGACGCTGTGGCGGATGCACAAGAAAGAGCGCTGATCTTCTGCTGTAATTGGAATGGGAGTAAAAAAAATTGCATGTCGTATGCGATGTACAGTAGTGCGTTCAAAAATAACCCGAGTCGAGTAGAGTTGCAACACAGGGTCGTTCATAAATAACTCGAGTAGCAACCCGGAGTTAACCCAACTATACCTTTTTTGCCCTATGATGAGTTCCCTGACAGTTCATTTTTTTTCCGTGGCACGCATACTACTAGAGATTACTAAAAAAAAACTGGCAAAAAAAATAAAAATGAAATGATAAAAAAAAAATTGTCTTTCGTAAATTAATAAGTAAATTATTGTGGCTATAATTAACTGTTAATAAATTAAGTAAATAAAATAAAAAAGTATAGAACTTAAAAATGTGTAATGCGTTAAACGGAACTTCTGCCAATAGAGATTGACACTACTCGACGACACACTAATCGACAAAATCGGAGCGGCCATCTTGTAATCGCATGTAACGGCAGAAAATTGGAAAAAAGTAATAGAAAAAACTCAAAAAACTATAACAGAGGACTGGAATAAATATATTCCGGATCGACCGAATTAGGGCAATAATTAATCATCGCGGTTAGTTGGAAAAGATTCCGATTCCGATATGGATACGAGTTCAAATCAAGAGTCAAGTTCTGACATTGAATAATAAATAAATTATTATTTTAAACAGACTGCATTTTATTTACCACTAGCCGTCCCCCGCGGTTCCGCCCGCGTTATTTCAGGTTTTTAGTTTTTGTCAGGTTTATTGGTTTACTGTAAAATTTCTTTAAAATCCGTATAGAGTAAGATCCCAGGACCGCCAGATATCACGTATTTTCTGACGAACGAAATGTGGACGATTGAGTACTGTTAGTATGTACTAAGAACGCATGCCTACCTGCTAGCTTGCTTAGACGGCCAATTTTCAGGTATCAGGTAATCAAGGTACATAAAATTATTACTTACCTCACGTAAATTCTCAAAGCTGATTTTTACGTATTTTGTAGGCAATATCTTTAAAATCAAGTCGCCAATACACCCAGACACATTCCGTCGGCCATATTGCTTAACAGACGCTTTAATGATCAAGCATGAGAATTTACGTGAAGTTATGTCATTTTTTTGGGAGCTTTAAAGCGTCTGTTAAGCAATACGGCCGACGGAATGTGTCTGGGAGTATTGGCAACTTGATTTTAAAGATATTGCCTACAAAATACGTAAAAATCAGCTTTGAGAATTTACGTGAGGTAAGTAATAATTTTATGTACCTGGATTACCTGATACCTGAAAATTGGCAAGCTAGCAGCAGGTAGGCATGCGTTCTTAGTACATACTAATAGTACTCAATCGTCCACATTTCGTTCGTCAGGAAATACGTGACGTCTGGCGGCCTTAAGATCTTGGACTAGTAGACTAGTTCTTGCGTGAAAGAGTAACAAACATCCACACACACGTACAAACTTTCACATTTATCATCTATAAATCTAAAATCGATAATCCGATTCCATTTTCTTTGCCAACTGATTCGTTATTGTAAAAAATCGATTAAATTTCGTTAGGTCACATCACTATAATTGTCAGACAAGAACTGTCAGGGAACTCATCATAGGACAAAAAAGGTATAACCCTAACTTTGAGCAGGGTAGATTGGAGTAAGCGGTAATATGCTAGACATTAACAGTTGAACTCCATTCGCGTTCAAAAATGCCAGGGTACAGGTCGCGCGGTGAATCAAGATCGCTCGGTGCAAGGTGGGGGCAATCGGCGCATGTGTACAATTGCGCACAGAAATTCTTAGGGCGTTATCACACTAGCGATTTGCGAGCGGCTGCGGGGCGGGGCGGGCACGCAGCGAATGCGTCGCGAACACGCCGCGGCTGCGCAGCGAAGACGTCGCGGATACGTGGAAATTCGCAACTTTTTCAACGCGTGTTTGTATAAGTTACCGACGTATAATACACTCAGTAACAAAATGGATTCTGACGAGGAGACACTGCTTTTGGCTTTGTTACTTCGAAGATGGCCGGAGACTCGCATCTCGTTGCCGGATCTCGTTGCGTATCCGCAATAAATTCGCTGCGCATGCGTGGCGTGTTCGTTGCGCGCCCGTAACGTATTCGTTGCGCGCCCGCTCCGCTTTGAGGACGCTCGCAATCCGCTAGTATGATAAGGCCCTTAGTATGTTAGGATTTTATTTTTAATTTCGTATGTTTGAACCTTAGTAACATAACTTATAATAACACTAGTTTTTTATTGTAATTTATCTTGTAAGTAGGTAAATTCAAAACAATTAAAAATTATAAAATAAAACATAAAATTAAAAAAAATAATTTCGTTAGTTTCTTTCTTTAACGTAATAATTCACGTCGTAAACCATTTTTCTGGCTAGCCGTTTTAAAACTTTATTTTTAACCATTTTTTTTTACGACTACGTATTACTATTACTATAACACAAGCTGTACGCAACAGTACCCAAGTACAACAGTATCCAATGAGAGGCGAGAACGCAACGCGGGAATTGAAGAGCGACTCTATCTACCAATGACGTGTCGCCGTCGGCGCACACCCGCCCGTACGTCGCCAAATAGACCGTAGAATTGAATACTGCGCATGCTCCTTCCACTTTTGCCGAGCGATCTTGATTCATCGCGCGACCTGTACAGTAACCCAATGACGTCATTAGAGTTAACTCAACTCAAAAGGCCAATTTTGTTTACATGCTCGTGGCCGATGTTCTTTGAACGCAACCCAGATATGAACAATTATTGCCATAAAGAAAAATAAAATTGAAGCAACCATTGACAATGTCAACGTCATTGTCAGATAACAGACTTGTCAAAGTCTTAAAGTTTCTCTTTCTTATCGGGCCTCTTGGTAAATAATAATAATTAAATATTATTTATTTATTTACGTGATTAAATATTAATAAAGTGTAATAAAGAGAAGACTAGTGGCTCGAGTAATTATTACAGGTTTATTTCAGACTTGCTTTTAATAGTTGGGCTATAATATATGGTCTTTAGTTTTTAAGAAAAAGTTGAGTGTTTTTTATCATTACTAAACTTCTAAATCATGATATTTGTGATATTATTCTGTATTCTGCAACCAGTTATAACTTCCAAAGAATCAGGCTGTGGCTGCAACCTAAATCGTGCAGAAGGCGGAAGCTTAGCCAAAGAAAATATTTTTAGTAGTCCAAATAATGACGATGATGATCAATGCCCTGAAGGGCAGGATGACAAAAATAAATATAGCATCGTCGAAGAAATCAGTAAATCAGATGGAATGATACTTGTACCTGCTAATGAGTATCAGGTGGGGACAGATGACATAGCTATAGAGAATGATCAAGAAGGCCCAAAAAGATTAGTGAAGCTAAAAAGTTTTTATTTAGATAAGTATGAAGTCTCAAATAAGGATTTTGCTAACTTTATACATAAAACCAAGTATAAGACTGAAGCTGAACAGTTTGGAGATAGTTTTGTGTTCTCTGCATTTTTGAATAGTACTTTTAAAGAAGAATTGAAGGATTTTCGGGCTGTACAAGCTGTTTGGTGGTACAAGGTACTTGGTGCCAATTGGAACCATCCATACGGACCAGATTCTGACATAACAGGTTCATAGTTTAAATTTCTTTTATTCAATGTTTTGTATAGATAAGCAAGTTCTACTGCATCTATCTCTCAACTGCATTAGGATACAGTCAAACTAACTTCTGCCAGTAGTTTCACCTACATGGAATTAGTACTTCTCTTCATAATGTTAACCAGATGTATAAGCTACATTACTGTAAAGTTTCAAACGTCCACTAAAAAACTATCATGTTGAGTTAGACAGGGGCTAGATTAGTTTTAGTCACTGTTTTTACTTGAAATTTAACTCTATTTTCCAGAATTATTAGATCATCCAGTAACTCATGTATCATGGAATGATGCAAAAGCATACTGCAAATGGAGAGGTGCTCGTCTGCCAACAGAGGCTGAATGGGAAGCAGCATGTCGGGGCGGCCATCAGGACACTACATACCCTTGGGGAGATAAACTATTTCCAGGCAGAAAACACATGTTGGTTTTATGATTTATTTTATCACAGACATTCCGATAGTTGGTCTTTAAACTGTATTTCTATCATGTATGAACAAGTTGCTAACTTTCACTGTGACTTATATTTATTTATTTATGTACTTACACATAAATACTTAACAATTAAATAAACAAATACAGAAGAGAAGAAAAGCACAAAGGTACTGCTTATTTCAAATAAAATTTCTTCCAGCAGACCTGCGACTTGAGAGTTAGATGAGAGTGTATACAAGTACAAAAAATAAATTCGAAAATTAAAAATATCCTAAGGTATCCTGGTAAGGGCCACTGATCTTATTATTCTCTATATTTCAGGGCTAACATTTGGCAAGGATCATTCCCAACTCACAATTCAGCCAAAGACGGCTATGTAGGCACTTGCCCAGTGAACACATTTCCCCCAAATGATTTTGGTCTATACAACATGGCTGGTAATGTGTGGGAGTGGACTGAAGACTCCTGGGCTGGAAAGAATGTAATTTCTATTATTTTTTGCTAATTAGTCTTAATTTTTTTACGGTTTGAAATAATAAGCAATCAATTATGATTTTTTACTTCATAATATACACCGCTAAATTTTGATCAGGTAGTAGTCGGCGTTGCGTACAAACTATCTACAGGTCATTAGACTCGCTCAGCTGGCGTTTTCTTAAAGAAATTAATTTCGTACATGCGTAAATTAATACGAGTTTTGAAAAAAAGGTACTTTATTTTTTAATTTTATCTTTACAAATCGATAGTGTTTCATGTACCGGATCGACTCTCCACGGGATTAAAACGATCAAAATTTAAGTGTATAATTAAAAAAAATCAATTAATACCTACAAGAGTCCATATGTACCAAATGGTAAAGTAAAAACCAGACCCTATTACTGTCACTCCACTGTCTGTCACTAGTACATAGTTAAAATTTCTCAGATGGTGTATTTCTGTTGCCTCTATTACAACAAATACTAAAAACTGAATAAATTAAATATGCAAGTGCGGTTCCATACAACAACAAATATGATCTTTTTGGCAATATTTGCTACAGACTTTACTCTGTTTGCTCTATCTGACTGTAGAGTATTTATAGAGTCTAGGTTTCTAGAGAAAGAACACTAAAAGAGTAATGTTTTAGTAATTATTTTTCTTTTACAGCCAAAAGAAAAGGTGAAAAAGGGTGGGTCATACTTGTGCCACCTGTCTTACTGCTACCGTTATAGATGCTCTGCTCGATCTCATAATACTGAAGATAGTTCTGCCGGAAACTTAGGATTCCGCTGTGCTATGTCTGCCAAATAACTTTTTTTTTCTTATGAATGACCTTACTGTACTTAAAATCTTCTCAAAAAACAAACTATTCCTGAATGTAATTCAAAATCTCATGTTTTTAGGAAATATTGATATTTAATTTAATCATTTCATATTCAGAATTGAAATTGCACAATTTCAAAATATCGTATTTTCTAAAAGTTGCGTGAAGAAAGGTATGGTTGTATTTGTAATGTAATATTATTTAGAACTAATATAAGAAACAATGTAACTGCTAATTTTGATGAACAAACACTACTAGTTTATTATTCCTATTCGTAAGGATAAGCTACTATTTTTTAATTTATTTAATATTATATTTGTTGGTTTATGAAACAGTGATAAATAGAGGTACCTATGTTAAGTTTTTGACTGTATTTTTTTAATTTTTTTTTTTTATAAATAATTTGGTTACATATACATAGAATAATATAAATATGATTTTTACAGTATTTTTAATTTTTTCCTGGATGAGAAAATGCTTATCTCTGTTATCCGATAAAATAAGATTCTAATCACTAACCAAACCTAAACTCGACATTTGTATAACTTACATTGCACGAACATAAGGGAATTTGCACAAATAAAATTGTAAAATAATATTACACTTATATTTTAATTGCATATTTTTGTATAAAAATTACAATAGTTACATACATTGATTTCTATATGATTAATGAAACAACAAAATTTATATTTACAAAACGGTGAGCTTCATTCAGCTGCTTGGCTGCTAAAAAAAGCAGAGTATTCGGAGTACAAAAAGCACCTTTAATTTTGGTAAGTACAAAACAAAACGGAAGACTAAAAAGGAAGTTTGAAAGCTACTGCTATTAAACCCGTTATCGATTTGATCCTATATACATAATTTTGGTATAAATAAAAGATAAATTAAACAAAATAAATAACCAACACAACCACTTTACTGTCATAGTAATCTAAACCTAAATTGAACATTCAGTTGAAATTAAAATAGTTGTTGTACTTAAAATAGAAACATAATCACGTCAATTTACAACAAAAAAGTTGTATTGAAATAATTAACACATATGAATGTGTTATAATCCACAAAGGCAAATGGCGTTGATATTAATTTACACATTTTATATCATTGTGGCATTTGCCGAAACAAACTAAACTTGATTTTGATTTAATATTGTGAACATTGTCTCGATAATCATGAGCTTGTAAAAATACTGATTAATACTTAAAAACTAAGCAAGAAGTCTTTCTAATATTATAGCAGTACAACCAGAGCTATTGCGATTGCAACTCTCGTTTTTTTTATTTTTTTAAAAAAAGGTAGCTGACACTAACTTCTTATTTTACGTAGAACATTAGGTTGGAATTTGGATGTGCAGAAAATCAGACGGCCTTAATATTTTTTTTTGCTCATCATATACTAGTAGCATTATAAAAATGTACAGTCAAGAGATACTAGTATACTATAACAAATGGCCAATAAACTTTAGTATGTTCTAAAACAACATTTTATATATTTTTTAAGACTAATGAAATCTATGTTTTTTTTTTATTTAAACCATGTTAGATGAACAGTAAATGTAGTGACAACAATAGTTTTAACGTTTACAAGCTCATCATCATAACTACTATATTTAAATTAAATAAGCACCATGTATAACATACATGTCTCTGTAAGTATTATGACTGTATCCTTTTAGAGATTTTCTAAACTCTAAAAGCAGCATATTGTCTAATTCTAATAATAAAAGTATAAAACGCTATGCGATCACAAATCTAGCTATACATTTACATCAATAAAATAAAATTTACACCATTGATACCGCCTAACTGTATGTACACTAGACAAATCACATGTACCACTACTTCTAGGGTTATTATTGGCGAGGCGACGTGGCGAGAGGCCGGACCGCGCTCGCGCGTCGCTCACATACATCCGACACCGTTACCCCGAAGGTCCACGCATTAAATAAGAAATGTTAACGTCCCGTGATAATTTCAGGCTATGAATCACAGAGTACTACGGAATGCTAAGGAGGGCGCCTGGTCCGCCGTCAGTTGCCCGCCGGCAGCACGGTGCGCGCGCGCGGGATCGTGCCGTTCGTGTGTCCGTTGCTGAAGCCGTTCTTTAGTGACCCGTTTTTGTATGTGATGTCTTTTATTTCAGTCGTCTCTGGCTGGGGAGACCTGGCACGAACCTGTTGATAAACGCAATTTTATAATTTCTATTTCATCTTGTGGTTTCGATTTCGTAGCTTATACTCCTAGCTAGAGGAATCGCACTTATCGCACGGTTTTTCGGGATGAAAAATATCACTTGGTAACTTAGTTTAGCTTCCTATAACTGAAACAATTTTGTAATTGGTTTAATATTTTCTTTTAAAATAAATACATCTAACTTGTTTTTCGTGAACTTTGATAAATAAAAAAAAATAGCTTAGGGACTTCTTTAAAAACGAGCTGGTGCTTTTGCTTTGCTATAGACCACTGAAGATTTCATTTATCTGAAGTTTATCTCCGATGTTTTACTCTTTTTAATTATTTTTGTCGACATCCGAGATAAGCTCCAGATAAAGGAAATCTTCAGTGGTCTATAGCAATGCAAAGCTTGCTTTTAAAAAAGTCCCTAAGCTATTTTTTTATACTAAGAAAATTTAACTCCATATTGATAAGAGGAAATGGCACTAATTTAGCTTCCAAAATTTGACTCTAACAAACAAGCTGGAAATTTGTAAAATCGAGTGACAGTTTTTTTTTTTTAATTTTAGTGTAAAATTTTACCTTAGGTTTCGAGTAGGACTGGTTGTAGAAGTCTTTGAATAGGAAGAAGAACATGACGGCGTGCATGCCGATCCACCAGACGAAAGCGCGCGGGTAGTCGCAGTCGATGAACAGCAGCTGGAACGCGTGCACCATTATACCTACGAACTGCACCTGGAAACATAATATTGTGTGTTAATAAAAGGGAATATTGTCATGTCTATCAGAATGTTGAAATGGTTGTGTGGAGTAAATGTGGTAACGAAATGAAAATATTAGAGGATGTTTGAAAGCGGCGCCAGTGACTGAAAAGTTTAAAGGACAGTGGTAATAGAACGGATGATAAATATACATGTTACTAAATAAAAGAGTTATGAGTATACATGTGGATCGAGACTTAAAACATCGGATCAACGTAGGATGGATGAAATGGCGACAGGTCACGGGAACAACTCACAGAATGCCCCGCAAGTTGCAGGGTAAAATTTACAAGTCCGTTATAAGACCTGTCCATCCTGTATGGTTCATAATGTTGGGCTGGATGGATCCGGATGTGCGGTGTGACGAGAATGGATAAAGTGAAAAATTAGTATATTAGAGGAGGTTTGAAAGTGGCGCCAGTGATTGAAAAGTTGAAAGGCAATTGTTTGTCTTGGTATGGTCATGTAAAGAGGAGCGATGAAACGCATGTCACTACAAAAGTTCTGAGTATACATGTAGATGGATAGAGAAGGAGATCCCGAGGCCAAAGAAAAGATAGATGGAGTTGGTGATAGTGTGACAGGTGTCAGGACAGAATGTGTTGCGTCGACCCCAAGTAATATGGAATAAGGGCAGGAATAGGAATAGTATACATGTGGATGCATAGTGAAGGAGGAAAAAAATGCTTTTTTACACCACCTGCTCGATAATGTCGTTTTACACGTCATACAAACCTCACTTAAAGCAAGTCATTATATGCCTAGGGAGATAATGCAGTATGGCCGATCCCTAGGGAATAATGAGATTTGAATTTGGAGCATCAAGAATCGTCAACATTGTGAATTAAAATGTAGGCGCATCGAACAAGTTGACTCGAAATTCAAACCAAAGAGTACCTATGTAATCACTTTGATTCAAACTGGCCACTAACAAAAAAAAGAAAATAGAATAAAACGTGCGTACTGACGACACGGGAGCATTATAGAAAATTGAAACTATAGAATCTTGGAGTAGTGAATTTTGTTTGTTTGATGAACTTGTAAATATAATACTTATATTTCTCTAATATATGATTTGGTCGACCAAATTGTCTTTTAATTATCTCACAGAGTGTAAAAAGTAGAGTATGCAACACGGGGATAAAGCTGTCTTTGTCTTGGGCGGCTTAAATTCCTCACTTCACTCAGGTTTCTTTATTAACTCCCTCGCAATGCTCGGGAGTTAATTTTATAAATCCCTCACTATCGTTCAGGATTAAAATCAGCAACCTTCGTTTCGTTCGGAATTCAACATGCCGCCCGCGACTTAAAGACACTGCTTTATCCCCTAGTCACATAAACTACTATTATATGAAAGAAAAGAAAATCAGTGAAAAAAAACGTGTGGCGCCGACCCCAAGTAAAATTTTAATGGAACAAGGGCAGGAACACCTTCCTGCATGATGAATAACATATCTCCATATCACGAGCATGTTGACTTTCCATACACTCAAAGTCAAAGTCAAAGTCAAATCATTTATTTCAAATAGACCATTTACAGGCACTTTTGAATAGTCAAATGTCGGTCAGTCCAAGAAAAGTGAAGCTAAATTGCACGTTCCAAAGAGTAGGTCTCTATGGAGAAGAACGTGCAAGAAACTCCATGGACACTATCACCACATTGGTGCCTACTAGACGTAATTTCATATCTAGATGTTATTAGCTTATATTAACTAGCTGGCAAGGTCATACTATTCAAACAGTATCATAACTTTAGTCTACTGATTTACTCATTCTTTATCAAAATAGGTTGGCACCTCTATCCTTGTAGACATAATTATTTAGCTTCTACTTTAATTGGACAATGCCTTGTTAAATGTGAGTCATAATGGCGGGTGTACTTACCTTAATTTTGAAGTAATTTCATTCTGAAGAAGGTACAGATATTTTGGAACTAGGTACTGAATAGTACATTTTAGGTACATTTTATCGGTAATTGCTATAATTCAATTTGCTGTGGTACACCCGCCATTTTGATTCGTTTTTGTTAAATGGGAAACCATGATTTAGGCATTGCTATCCTTTTCTTTTGAGGTGGAAAAAATCATTAAATAATTCCTCTCGCCCTGGGCGGTGCAAGAGGGAGTATCAGACTTATACTGACTAAAACCCACCTGGTACTCTGTTGCCCTCAAACAATCTCGCATGCATGCTAACATTGATCTCATTAAGAGGACCCTTCCCCACTTGTCAACTTGAACATGGTTTAAAACCTTGGTTCATCCAACGCAATGTTTGATAAAAAGGCATGGCGAAAACAGAAAAAAAAATTATTTTTCTTACCATTTGTAAAGTAGTGAGGTACTTCTTCCACCACAGATACCTCCTCATATGGGGGCCCATAGCTGCCAGCATGTAGTAAGTGTACATAATGATATGCACGAAGGTATTGAGCAAGCCGAAGAATGTGGAGTGACCGCCGGGCGTGAACTTCACGCCGAACCAGACGGACATCGGCATCACGCCGTGGTGGATCACGTGGAGCGTTGATACATGATCAAACTTCTTTCTCAAGACAAAGAAGATCTGAAAAAAAGGACATGTATTTTTAGTTTGTAAGGTTACCTTGGATTTTCTCTGTAATGTTGTACAAGTAGGTATTTTTAATATAATATTTTTTTTAAGATTGAGGACCTAAAAATAATTGTGCAATCTCAAATTTACACTTTTATGTTAATTACGAAATCGGATAGGTACTAATGGTTCGGTGTTAGGTGTAGAGACTGATTCAAAAGTATAACAACAAGCATAGTACAAGACTTTGATTATTAAAGAAGTGAAGCTAGGCTTACTAAATAGGTACCTACTCTAATTTGAACATCTTTGAAATAGGAGTACAACATACTAGCTGATCAATCCTCCTTCACTGGGCATCAAACATTTTCTTTCGAGAAAAATATTATTACTTAATTACAATTAAATAGCCTATGTCACCAAGGAACAATGTAGCTTTCTATCTACTGGTGAAAGAATTTTCAAAATCGGTTTGGTACCTAATAAGATTACTTTGTACAAACAAACTTTACCTATTTATAATATTAGTGTATACATTTATAGGTATGAATAATTATACATTTTTCTATGCCTCTTAAAAACTTTGGCAGCTATCACGTTGCCGTTGACAAAGTTTGCACAAAACTTATTGGACATTGGACGCCACGCGAGTGTTTAAATAAACAAGTAGGTATTGACACGAACCTGTTTTTGGCATATTGTATTGAGTTTTGCGATAACCGTTTATCTAAACTACGTTATGATAACGTTACGCGAGTAGGTATTTACTAAAATGAAAACTTACCGTATCAAAGAATTCTGTGAACTTTGAAAAGTAGTACCACCAACATGCGTGAACCATCTGAAAATTTAATAAATATTATGGTATTTTGCAATGGGGCGTTTTAAATATAATTTCATTATAATTCAGTGTTATTTCAAATAAAAATGTAAAAGGTTTTTTTCGATAGATAATTTAAAAGAGCAAAAACAAAATAATAAAATATTAAATAGAGATTTAACAACAATACGTTAGCAATCAATCTATAGATCTACTACACGTTTCAAATGAGAATAGGACCGATTCCTATGTTTTGATGTCTCGTCGTACTGTCAAATCGAAGAAATTTTGGCAAAATTGAAGAACTCAGAGATGAGTAAAATTGAAGAACTGGATTCTGATTAAACTTTTTCCGTTCACAGTTCATAAATAAATTAATTTTTTGGTAAATTAATTAATGTTTAAAAATTTCTTTCCTCGATTTGAAAGTAAATCGTAACGTCACAACATGGTGATCGATCCTATTCTCATTTGGAACGCATTGTACATTAAATTTTAAGTGTTAGGTAAGTGTTATACTTATAATGCTTACTGATGATCATGCATCGTGAATCATGAATCATGATAGATATTGATCGATTCCGAAAATTACTGATTATGTTAAATTGATGAGTATGTATGATGAAATGAGATTTAACACAACAGCTACACAGCTACAATATAGGCGTAAGCAAAATTGCCTACCACAACGAGGGTGGACAGGAAAAAATATTCAAATTAAGGCAATCGGAATATAGTCAGTCTTATCCCAAATACAAACAAACAGAAATTAAATTTAAAAATCTTATACACCGCTAAATTTTGATCGTTTTAATCCCGTGGAGGGTCAATCCGGTACATGAAACACTATCGATTTGTACAGATAAAATTAAAAAATAAAGTACCTTTTTTTTAAGACTCGTATTAATTTACGCATGCACGAAATTATTTTTTTTAAGAAAACGTCAGCTGAGCGAGATTAATGACCTGTAGATAGCAGTCGTTGCGTACAAACTACCTACAGGTCATTGGACTCGCTCAACTGACGTTTTCTTAAAGAAATTAATTTCGTGCATGCGTAAATTAATACGAGTTTTAAAAAAAGGTACTTTATTTTTTAATTTTATCTTAACAAATCGATAGTGTTTCATGTACCGGATCGACCCCCCACGGGATTAAAGCGATCAGAATTTAACAGTGTATGAATAACTTGTAAGAGTTAAGAGGCTCTCTACCGTCTGATAATAATATCAATTACTTGTATTATCTAAACTTTACAAACTTTCTTGTGACAAAATACAGTAGGGATTACTTTTTATATACGTTGCAGCTAGGATTATAATAATTTGGTCTGCTCCACAATGCAGCAACTTAATAAAATATTATATTATAACTCATAATGTTGTCAAACATATCCAAATAGGCCATAAAGTCCAAGTAATGTAATTATGATTTAGTTATTTAGTAACTTATTCTGTTTTAGTACAAATGCATGGTTCCGATATGATTTAATGTGAATTGAGGATAAGGATAGAAGAACCCATAAACTACTTCAGTAAAATAACACAATAAGGCATAAAGATAGTAGCTCAAGGGCAGTTTTCACACAGATGTCTAGGTTGTAGTGTAATCAATTAACGTATAGTGTAGCTTTGGGATGTTGGGACTAATGTAATAAATGGAAGTGATAATTCACCCTCATTGTTTGTGGATGTTTGGAGTGGTCGACCGGCTGACATTGAAAGTTATACCTGCCTGTGAACCAGCCCGCGGCTCCGATCTGAAACAATATGCCGACACCAGGCCCTTATATACAATATTCGCACATCACCGATGCCGCGCTGTTCATTACGCGGCTTCAAATGTTAATGCATTCAAAGTTTAGCGTAATAATGTTGGTGCAGTTTGGTACTTTACAATGTTACTTATTACATGTTAGTAGCAGTACAATCCAAACACGTATTCATTTGGATACTTATATCTATGCGTATACTAACTTACAACTAAATGTTACCATCTGCACCATGCAACTATACTAGTATATTGTATACTGCAGCATTCCTAAAAATAAATAATGATGATTGCTATTTACAGTGAGCACGGATTAGTTGTTTGCTCTGGTCCCAATGCCCCGGGCATTTGTCTGTGTGTGGATGCCTATACATCACTTACTCTAATAGCTTTGGGATTGTCTGTGTAGTCCACAGGTTGGCATCTAAAGCTGTAATGATTCAGCCAGCCCCCCATCATACTCTGAGCATAGCAAGGCAAAAAAAGAAAAATATTGGTATGGATATTTTAAACAAATTGAACAAAGACATCAAGATGACTGACACTATGTTTTCAGGCGGTATTCTAGTTGGGAGATTATTTACAAAAGCTAGTTGTGTGTTATAACTTCTATATCAGTAAGCAGTAACAAGACACGGTGTGGGTACAAAGAAATAGACATAGGCCTGTTGTAATGTCTGAAAATTATCTTAGTAATATATTATCAATTACTTATTTAAACATTATATCAGTATTTACTCTGCCAAGGTTGTTTATCTGATGAGCTCTTTGATGATAATATTAAACCTTTAATTTATGCTTTTTCAGCATTACCTCATAAATAAAGGCTGGGAGACTAACTTGGGCTTACTGTTAAGCTGGCCTTTTTACAGACAGGAGGAAACAATTAAGGACTAGACTATATTGAGCATGCTTTGACTTTGCTCTAGTAAGTCTTTATTACAAATATGATCCTTATTTCACTAACAATAAAATTCATATTTGTATTAAATGCTAACTTTATTTAGCCAAGTCAAAGAATGATAATATGTATATGATTTTTGCCCTTAGTACTAACTAAACCAATTATAAGTTCAGTTATATTTGTATTATTATGGGAAACTGTTGGGTGTCTATATGAATAATAGCCTGTATTTTGAGAACAAAGCTAAAGTAAAATAGCTCAGTTACAAAGTAAATTATTCAACAAAGTATACATAAAATATTTACCATGTGTCTAGCTGAAATAACACAAATAAGAAAAAAAAAGGTAATTTTTTTATAGAGGTTCTTCTGTCTTGGGAGTCAAGAATCAAAATCAATCAATTGGTGCATCAAGGTAGGATACTAAATTGTAGAGAAAATTATACAAATTGAAATAAATTATTCAATATTATAAATATAAATTATGTAAAAGTTGAAAAATTTCCAAAGGACTTGGTGGAATATAATTATTAGATAATGTCTATAACATTCTTGCATTACATAAAAAGAATTGTCAACACACAAAACAACCGTGCAATAAATGCAAATAATATATCATATAAAAAAAAATTATAAATGTAAAAATGTTACCTCATAAAACAGCCACGCGCTGAAAATTACTTGTAAAAAGTTATATAGTATTAGAACATTTTTTAGTTCATATGGTTTTCTATTCTCCATAAATCGTGGCCCTAAGACCTGGAAATAAAAAAGAAAAAAATTAGTTTAAAGTACTTTTTAAATTTTTGAATTCATTCATAGAAAATATGAGTTACATACCTTGACTAGATAGACATAGCTTAGACATATTAATAAAGTAGGAAAAGGGGAACTCATCAGGAACCATGGATTTGTCCTAGGATCTGAAAAGAAAAAAAAATATTTCAATGTAAATGAGAAATATGATTTTCTGGTTAACTTGAAGAGCACAATAGAATATAAACAAACATATTACATCTTCTTATTTTTATTATATGATAATATACATATAAGATTTTCCCCAGCATCCAATCAGATTAAAGATAACATGTAATTGGACAAATGAGCTGCATAGAGTAAATGCCCAGCTGTTTAGTGGGTCATCTAAAAATACTTATGTTATAACTGGAAGTGTGTTGGCAGTGTCGTGAGATATGATCAGTATCATGAGATAAATTTGTCATGCTAGTCATCCTTGCAGACATGAGCATCTTATAAACAGACAAATTTTTGTTTGTTGATCTGGACATTTTAAAATTGTTTATAATAATGTGTTTACATGATTGAATGGAACAGCTGATTTATAGCTTCTGTTTGAAATTTTATTTTAATGATATGTTATTTTATAATAAAGCAGTCTAAAGTATGCATATATTGGAAGTTTTATTTAGAAGCAATATAATATAATTTAAATTAATGTTTATTAATATTTTATAGAACTCGTCACATATACCTGATGCATTATTCTCCTAAGAATAATGCATCAGGAAGATGCGAATTCATGAATGGATTGTTAGATACAATTTTATTTAAAAGTGTCGAGATTTCATCATAAGCCTTACCTCCGAATTTGTCCATATAATATTGAAAATCGCTAACATACTGTAGTATTAGCGCCATTGTGTCGATTTCTGAAAAAATAAATACAAATATAATTAAAACAATTGAAATAACCACTAAATGTCAAGACAGATAGAGATCCGCGATTATGACAGGTGTTTGTGAGAAATTAACACTGACCGAGTAACTATAAACACTACACGCCGTTCAACACATTATTTACAGTATTTTTCAAATTATTATTTAACCAGTTGTTCGCAGGAAAATAATTTTTGATTCATTGGAACGAAAATAGGTTATGCAGGCTTTGGCGCACTGACAGCAGCGTAGCAGGAACAGGGAACTGGGAAAACCGCCTGAAATAAACACGACAGATGGCGCAACTGTACGCGTGACAGAACTGACAGGAATAACCTGTTTATTGTAAGAAATATACTTACCTAACGAACCAATTCGTTTTTAATAAACAATATTATTTTCGTACAAATAAAATAAGTTTTTGTACGAAATGTAAGGTTTTGTACCTAATCAAAATCTGGTAAAATGCCGGAACTTTACTTAAAAACTTATTCTTCTGAGTGAAGAAATAATAATTATGATATGTACCTACTCGTTTTCGCAAAATATTTTATAGATCAACGAAAAACTATTTCTCGTTATTTCAAAGTTCTTGTTATACGAAAAAGACAGCCAGTCAAGACAGTTAAGTCAGTCTCAAAATCGTAAAATAAATAATACAATCGTAATAAATAAACGAACACATTCTGGACCCGGGATCGAGGCATTTTGGTTCATGTGTCACAATTTTATACTTATAATCTGTGGCAATATGTGTGACATCATACTGACATAAGTGTGACTACGGTCGGTGTTTTGGCGGGATTATTTGGAATTTAATTTATTAAGTATAGTGGCAATTTTAATTAGTTGCAAGTTGATGCAACTCGTTGATATTGTGTTGTATTGTAAAATTGTTGTAGTTTTGTATACCACTAACTGTTTACGCAACTAGGGAATAGTCGCTCATTTGCGACAAAAATGGCATACTAGGTAGGTACTACTCAAATTTATAACACATAATATTATGTTACTGCATTGGATTATTAGGTATATATATTTCATTATAAATTAAGTTATAAATTGCATCATACCTATTTTTGGCATGGAAACCTTTAGTGAACAGTAAATGATCAAGAGGTTTCCTATAGGTATAGCTAACCTAGGTAGGTACATAATATTTAACCATTTAATTCATCAAATCTATGCCAGACATACATTTATACATAGGTGGGTATGTAGATTTAGGTCAAATTACCGGTTTTCTACTAGTGGTCCCGACAGACCTGCTGGCATTTTGTCAGAAAAAAAATTAAGAAGTAAGTGCAGCGCCATCTAGCGGATCCTATTATGTTATAAAACTATCCAGAGATCCACTCAAATATACACCCAAAATTACATCCAAATCAGTTAAGCCGTTTAGGAGGAGTTGGGTGACAAACACACGTACAGAAGTTATATGTACATAAATATAAGTAACTGCCTACTTAGTAGTAATTTAGTACCTACGTTTCCAAAGGAAGGTCCATTGACCGTCAAGTGAACGGTGCTGGTAATTGGCGTTCGATAGGTCTATCGATTGGTGATCGATTGGTTTATACATATACCTAGGTAGGTATGTAGAGTCGTGGAAAACGCTATAGACTCCAGTCAGTCCCTTCGTCACTTTTTACGTAAGGTAGGTAGGTACTCAATGAAAAAGGGGGGAATGACCTGATCTCTTACATTATTACGTACCTATACCTAATACCTACTACGGCTTTTGTACTCATTGGGTAGCTTCTTGTTTAACGAATTCAGGACTCGAAACAAAGGAGAAATTAAACTAAGCAAAAAAAAAATAGGAGAAGAGAGGATATATTTATGTCAGATTTATGTATTTATAAGGCTCGGCAACATTACCTACAAGCACTGGAAATTTACAAATAAATAAATAAAAATTGATAAATCTTATTTATAAAATTCTCGTGTCACAATGTTCGTTCCCGTACTCCTCCGAAACGGCTTGACCGATTCTCATGAAATTTTGTGAGCATATTGAGTAGGTCTGAGAATCAGCCAACATCTATTTTTCATACCCCTAGACTAAGAAATTACTCAAAAAATATTTATATGGCAAAACAACCTTTGCCGGGTCAGCTAATACCTAAAGTATAAGGTAAGTAACGTACCTAAATTCAAAGATTCATAGCATTTTATTTCAAATAAACTTTTTACAGGCACTTTTGAAATGTCAAAAACTCAGTCAGTCAGAAAAAATGATGCTAATTGCACATTCCAAAGCGTAGATCTCTATGGAGTATAAAGCGCAAGAAACTCTAGGAACAACATTTTCAATCATGTTATTTAATTTACAATATCTCTGTTAAGTACATGTTTCTTGTTTCTATCATTTAAGATCCTGTACCTATATGAACTAAAAATAAAAATTTAATATAGATAATTAAAATAGCAACTGGCAGCTAAGAGATGACCAGTCTCAACTGACAGCACCCGTTCACGGATATGACGCGAATATTAGCACCACTCAGCTCAACCATTTTGAAGGGAACCGAATGACCCAACACACGCGCCACGTGAGCGCCACCATCAGTGAGACATTTGATTGAGCATGATAAACTATCAACTGCCATGCTCATTTATGTCAAACAAGTCCAATAGTAACTTATAAACCATAAAATAGCTCCATGATAGGTATCTACTCACATTAAGCATTTTTTTTTAAATGCTTCTACATTTTACAATATTAGAAAATTAACCAATTTAAAAAAAAAAAAAAAAAAAAACAAAAAGAATAATAATTACCAAACTAATAATTTTTTACTCCCTGGTGGTAGTGGAGCTGGACCAGCATTAAATCAAGCACTTACAGCTACTTAAAAGTAGGCATTGCCAGTGACATGTCTATGTTTGTAAAGTATTAACCAATTGGCATTCTTCAAGTTAATCGGTCCATTATACAGAAAGTACTACATTTGCAGGGTCAAGGCCAAGGTCAAGGTCAAGCTGCACATTAAAAATGATTCATGTAGGCGACGCCTCTCTGGCTTAGCTCTCGTCACTTTTGGCAAAATTCGTAATCACTATTATCTATACTAAGGTTACCTACCGACGTGACGCGAAATAGTTACATACCAGTACAATAGACTGTTAAGCATCTTACGTAATACTATGAATGAAATTAAAGTAGGTATCTACATGAGTAGGTATGGATACTCGCTATAAAAAGGCGACAACAACTCGGGTCATTGATACGCTAATATTTCTTAATATTTTTTTTTATTCAAGAATCAAACGCCTTATTTATTTTTTACGCCGAAAATTGGAACTGGAAGGACAATTTTCCACTTTTTATAAGACTTCCATAGCTCAAAATCGAGTTGTGAAATCTATATACGTAGTAAGTACTAAGTACCTACCTACTCTTATCAAGGAAATAAAAATACAGAGATAGTCAGCGATGGGCTCGTCAGTCTCTCGTACAAATACATAGTTTTTTTCAGCATGTTTACTGTTTATCATTCGCTTATCATCATACTGAACTGTCTTCGAAATGAATGTTCTGCAAGGCCAGCAGCAAGTTGCTAATTACTGGCGTAATATTACTGGGTTACTTTACTGGCCTCGTGTTCTACAGGCTTTACCTATAGGGAGTTTTTTAGGAAAATACTTAATCATTATAGTTTTCTTGCTACCTACCTAAATCATATAGGTTCTTACTCTATGATTCAAAATTTTTCTGATCACTGGTCACTGTTTACCTATAGCAGGTATACCTACCTAACTACAATTAGAATCTAAAGATTACTTACCTTAAACTAATTTTTTCGAGGCAATTTTGCCTTTTCTTCGCTTAGTTTATCTGAAAAGAAAGAAAATTATTTTGAGTAAAACGCATGACAATTGTAGATACACATCGGTAAAATGGGTTTAAATTAATATTAAAGGTAAGGGAAATCACAAAAAAAAACTGACGTATTTCTTGAAGCTACAGGTATTAAAATAAACAGTTCATATCTCCACAGATAGCAAAGTTAGTGGTGGTTGCTATGCCAATTTCGTGCAGACAATATAGTAGCCAACCAGTTTTTCTCGATAAACCTCTACAACTAGGCCGAGCCCTGATAAAATAACATTTAGCAGATGTTTCGTCCTCTACTTAAACATGTAACATTAATATTCAAATAAAATATCACTTTATTTACCTTACCGGTGTAAGCTAGTGTAACAGGGTAATAAAAACGTGATTTTAGTAGGTGTTCGACTATAAATAATATGGCACATGGACAAACCGGAGACTTATCGGATATTAAATCAACATAACATCACGCCAGTATCCCTCAATGCGGAGAAGCAGCAAAGATGACATTATAAACCAATTCTTTCAAAATCATGATAGTAGTGTTTTCTGTCATTAGTCTATTTATGTGGTTATGTTCACTGCAATGTCGATGAATGACGTTATTCATTGTTTCAAGGAATCTCGATGGTCAATATCGTGTAATTAACGGTTACTACATGTTGTTAGCAGTTACCGTCTCTATGCCGTGTTCAACTTTAGTACTAAAACGTAATGCTTATATTCCAAATCACGTTGTTCTACGACCTTCATATTATGATAGTCATGTGGTGGTCATTTCGTTCTAGTTGAGATTTCGTTGCATTGCGCAGGCTTGTTGGTATATTCGGGTGATATTTTTCATGACCTAGTTAAGTTAGTCTGTCTACATGATTCTTAACGATAAGATAATATTGTAGGTACAGTTTAAACTGATGTGTATGAGGAGGTGTAGCTGCTATGTCATGAAATCGTGAGAGATAGTCGTCTGACGGTTATTTCATAGCGATAACATAATTATTATCTGTAAGTATACTCGAGGAATACGTGAACGTTTCACAATAAATGTAAGATAACATTAAAAAGTTGGAGCGTTAACAAACTAGTTTCGATTCAAAATATGTTTTAGTGGTTTATGTAGTCCGTTACTTTGGCTTTGTTGGGTAATTTAAAGTAATAATTTTCAGAATACATGATGGCTATTAAGCAATTTTATTAAATTAGTTTTAATTGGTATTTCTTTCTTTATTGGTTGTTAGGTCGGTTTGAGTTTGTGCAGCCCTGGGCTGTGACTAGTGTTGCCAGGTCCGATTGGATGAAAATCGGGACAGACAGCAAAACAAATCGGGATTTAGGGTTTTAGATGGGGACAATTTTTTTTTCAGTAATTTTTTTTTTGAGTTAGTAATCATCTAATAACTTCTCCCATTCTGGGGTGGAACGAGAGCAAACTTGTACTGATTAAAAGCCAGACTTCTTCAGTCGTCCTTTGCATTCCAGGGGCACCTGCACTGTTTGTAACGTTCCCGCAGCCCTAGTAGGCATCGGCCCTACGAGTCCCTTCAGTTTTCCTGGTATCTCTTTGAGAAACGTGTGCGGCATCGCCTCGGACCTGGTACTTATTGAACGGGCGAACGACGAGCTACCATTGCTCTTCGTTTGCAAACCCATATCTATTGTGGCCGGAAATTACTGTGTGACTCGCCCGGGACATCTCCTTCGGAGACGACTGGGACGTGAGGGTATACGTTCTTTTATGGTTGCGGTCAACTCCTTCGCGGTTACGGTCAATTCTTTCGTGGTAGCAGTTAACTCCTTCGCGGTAAGAGGCGACTGTTTTCCATTCTCTCTCGCTTTGGATCATGGTCAGAACCAGGGCCCAGCGAGCGAGCGAGCAGCCGCCGCCAAAAGCCTCCACAAGGAAACAGCGGTGCTCTACTTAAGCAGGGCACACTTCCATCATAAGCTCCATGGTGTCACCCGGGCGGTCCACACAATGCTGACACCCGGGCATTTCTTTCGCAGGATTCAGGTGCAGGAATAAAGACAAAAACTACAAAAATATGGAAGTTATGAATGATTTCCGCTGTTTTAAAAGTTTTAATATTTTATTAAAATTATATTGTTGGTTACATTTTAATGCATATGAATGGAATAGATAAACGAAGATGGATTATTGAGTCACCAATTACTTATAATTGTGTGGATTGAGTAGGTAACGTAGAAGACGCTGCGCGAGAGAGATTTATCGGGACATTTAGCGTCCCGATCAGGTGCAAATCGGGACGCGTCCCCAGACCCCTAAAAATCGGGACGTCCCGCGCAAATCGGGACGCCTGGCAACACTAGCTGTGACCCACCTGATTAATCAAACGAATTGCCATTTTGTCAATAAACTGTTTTCTATTTTTAGCAGGGTGTTTGTCAATCAAAAGAGAGATGCAGGTTGTGGCGTGTGAGTTTGTTTCCCTCCCAACCTTATGTCCCTTTACCTGCCCCTCTTAACCAGCAGGAGCGCTACTGGTTATGAGTTATGTACCATGGTGAAGTTATAAATCTTTAGTTAAACAGATTTCGAACACAGGTAGGCCGAACTTTCGCGGTACACGACCGGCGTCGTAACTTCGTGGTCTGGTGCAAAGAACATTGAACATTTCCTCTGTGGTTTTTAATATTTTTTATGATCCAGTTCTCAACCTTGCCTACCTAGAATCATCTTTTACGCGTATCATTGGCAAATATATTGCCTGATTTTTGGATCAACTTTTTTTTTGAAGTGTATTTTTATCCAATAACTTCTTCCGATCTGGTTTGAGCGAGAGGGCGTGTCAGACTTTTACTGCCTAAACCGATTTGTGTTCCTTCAGTTGCCCTTTGAGTTCCAGGGCCTCACTAACTCTTTCGAAAAATCCCGCAGTTGATCATAATCCTAAATTGAAACTAACTTACCTATATAGAAATGTCCAGGACGGTTGAAAATGTGTTATTTTTTAGCACAGATTATTTTAATTTTAGCACCCCATCGTGGGGAGGTCTGCTTTTATTTTGAAAATTCGTATTGACAGACTTGTCTAAAAGACAGACCAGTCTGAGACGTTTTAAACAAAACAGATTTGTCTCCTAGTGATATTTTATCAACAGCCCTAGCGCCCCGTGTCGTAGACAAAACAATTCTATCTAAGACGTCTTGTCTCAAGTGAGCGCTGGCCCTTATTCTAAAAATCTTGACTGTAAAGAAAATGTGTGACATGAATAACAATTTTGTGCCATTTGCCGACACTACCAACAGTGTGTGGGAACCATTTAACCCTCGAGGCTTTGGTCCATTGCATCATTTTGTACCTAATTTAGTAGCTACACCACTACACATAGGACTTAGTTCTCAGGCAAAAAAAAATAGAAATGTTCGTAAACCCTTGTTCAATTGACTTAATTATTCAGTTGTAAGTAGTTGTTTCTAAAAGGTCTTCAAGAATTGACTAACTCATATTGTACATTATTTACAATAGAGTCTCGGGGCCCTGGGTTGCAGTCCAATTAGTAATTAGAAAAATCCACATAGATTATATTATTTATTATTAATAGATTACCATTACACACTAGTGCTATAATGTAGTTAAAACCTTTTTGCTCAACCTCTTTGTTCGCAAAACAAATTTTGAGTACGAAAAAATTTCACAAAGTTATTGTGTTCCATGGTATAAATTTATTTCATGCAATTTTGACCATTTTAACTTGTACAAACGTTTTAATTAATAAAAAAAAAATTAGTACATAAATCGTACATTCAAATAAAAATTGTTTTTTTTTTATTGTGGTTTATGGCTGGAATTTTAAGATGCACGGTTTTTGACTTGATTTATTCTAGTGAAATGCAGTTGCTGTATTAATTAAATACTATTAAATCATTATAAAATTATACATGCGTATTCCATTGTCACTACGATAGACATTATAGAAACGACTTTTGACGCAAAAAACATAAACGTAAGACTAGGCAGTATGATCAAAATACTTTAGTCTAGGGGTAAATAAGAAAATTATTCGCGCGTATATGAAAACAGATTTTTACCGCCATATCACAAAAAAATTTACTACTTTTACTATTATTTTCTTCACAAGTGTATTGAAAAACGTCGTATGATACACGTGAGTAATTAATGATTACCGTTCTCGGCTCTCTTAAGACCCTCGCCACGGCTCGGGTCTTAATACCGCCTCGACTGTAATCATTAACATTACACGCTCACATCATAATGTACCATTTTGTGTTTCTAGATGTTTATGCTAATCATGTGAGGGTGAGAGCACTAATATCCTTTTCAGCCAGTACTGGTCTGTTGAAATGAGGTTTAGACACTATTTTATTTTTAAATAAAACAACTATCAGTACCCTATGGCAAAACTAAGCTAGTTGACCAGTGTCCACTTACATTCACACTAGCGCGACGAATTGTAAATGCAACTACAGCTTTAGTATATCTACCTACATATACCGACTAAACTGAAGTTGCATTAACGATTTGTGGTCTATGTACTGTCCACTATACAAGTATGTAATTATGTTAATTCACTCGCTGCATGTTAACTCTGACAACATAATAAATGTACTTATTTTATTTGATGCTACAACTAAGCAATGCCGAATTACCGATGCGTTTTCATAGAGCTCTACATTTTTGAAAACCATTATTGTCAATATCTTGGTACATAGATTGGCTCGATTACACAGTAAATGCGTGTTGTAAGTAGCCAAATAAGAACGGCCTTAATGACTCAAATTGGCAGTTTGTTTAATGACACCTTCTGGAGTGAATGACAGACACGTAGATAATTATCTACGGTAGAGTAAATATGTATTATAATAGAAATAAAATATGCCACGTTTCGAAACTTGAAACTAGTGTGAATGACATTGATCGCGAAACGTGGAATATACTTGACCACTTACCGAAAGTAATGGCTCGCACTAGCAGAAAACTGAGTTATGTGGAAAAGTGAGAGAGATGCGCCTGCCTGCATAGTGTATAATGGGACAGAGAGCTAAAGTTGTAGTTAGTATATTAGCTGTCCCAATTTCACCAGATTCACCCGTGACTTTGGTTACTGCTTCACACCTTATGGTCGTAGTGTGACGTTATACAAACTTATTTTTAGTATATACGAAACCTGAAACACGTGTCTAGTATTTTTATGTAAAGAATCTATTTACAAAATTTCATAACTGTATCATGAAAAATAACAAAATTAAAAGATTGTTATGTCAGCAAAAATACATAGTCAGCGGGCCATCCAGGCGACTGAAGGGTTGTTTTGCACTTGCACCCAGCTGTTTGCTAGCGCCTAATGCCCGCTATGACCATCCGTGACCTGTGTTGTCGTAGTGTCGGTGGTGTCCAACTTGTGACCTTGTTAAATATTTTTGGGAAAAATACAACAAAAAAAATGGAATTCATTCAGTTACTGATTCTGAACAAACTTCATTCCTTCCTTGAAATTAATAAGCTATTGAACACTAAAATACTTTTTTTAATTCAAACCAGTATCACTTCCTGAGATTAGCGTGTTCAACCAAATGAACCAAAGAGTTCATTATTATAATAATTAATCAATAAGTAGATATATAAATAATAAGTAGATTCAAATTAAATCATCTAAAGCCACGTGTCCATCGACATTGACGTTGATTTAGATACTAATACTTTGTACTGTTATTTGGTAAGCCTCGAAACTTACTTCCTTGTTATTCAACTATTGGATTAATTGAGACTTTGAACTTTTCCTGGTCTAATTACATTTTTATGTGTCTATTTATAGGCGCTTTACAAATAAATCACATCACATTTACTATATTACATAATGATATATAAATAATTCATTTCCTAACCCGCCTAAAGCGATTTTGATAATTAAGAAGTTAGTTTATAGGAATTTGCGACATACACGCACGCGAAGGCGCGGGAAAGCATATGTTTCTACATAAAGTTTGTAACGTTAATATTTTTGAGTCCGACATAGTTTATTGTAACTTGATAAAGTGATGTAACTGTACTAAATATAAGTTATTTAACTAGTTTAATGACCTTTTATAACCAGTGGAAAACTACTAGTACTAGTTGTACCTACTTCTCCGTTTCTTTTGAGCTATTGATAGAAAATCGTTGTTGTCATTAACGTGTCATCTATCGTTACATATATAATTTAGGACAGCATATCAAATCTCTTCGAACTTTGATCCCGATTATTTATCAAAGATAGAAAACTTTAGCTGTCTCTATCAGCAGACATGTTATCAGAAAAGATAGTAACTGACTACAGGTTTGATTTCAGAATGATGTTTAATATACGTATCTACCTATTAAACTTGTTAAAAACTGACATTTTATAGGTTACTACATTTATTATAAAACAAAGTCTCTCAACGCCTCTAAACGCCATAAACTCATAAACTACTAAGTGGATTTTCATGCAGTTTCCAACAGTAGACAATGTGATTCGTATGAGAAAGGTATAACTGTATGAAAAGTCAGGAATTTCAAATATTTCCAACACCCGTGCAAAGCTGGGGCGGGCCGCTAGTTTTGACATAAAGGAAGATGCAATAGCCTGCACGAATCCTAAGATTCTTATCTAAAATCAGCTGAACATTTAAATATATCACGGTGAGATATCTTTTATCTCACGTATTACAAGTAATTAAACATGAATGAAAGTAATTAGTACAGATTTATTCGAGTAAGTCTCTGGCGATAAACTTATTAATCGTTTTATCAATGAAAATAAGCAATTAAGGCAATCATGCTCTTAAACTAAGTTATTATTTAATGAGTCGATAATCTCATTGTATGGGCAATATGATTGGTGTTATGATAAGGCGATATTATAAGTATTGTGTAAGTAGGTGGAGGTTTTGCAAGAAGAATGCGTTCGTTGCAACACACGCGACGCTCCGCACTCCGTGGCTAACAGAACGAGTTGCAGCAGATCGCCGATGACGGCCGAAGCTGTTTGTTTATGTACAAACTGCCTGTTGCTTTCGATTTCTTTTATACGCTTAAACCATAAGGTTTTTTTATGTTAAAAATAAACAATGCTTCAAATTCTCAAAACATACCTAACCTCTTTACTTTACCTACAGGCTGAAGTCCAAAAAAGAAGTTCCTGTAATTGACCCATTATTCGTTATAGGTATTTTTTTTATTTTCACAAAATACTGAAGCAATTTTTGTGATTTTCCACTAACGTAATAGACATACCTACTTACCTAATCTATTCATTGATGTTTTGGTGATTAAAGTTGGTAAATTTAATTAAGTCAACATTCTTAAGATTGGCCTAATTATTACTTTTTTCCGGTGTAAGTTCCAATTAAAATACCTGAACTACCTACTCAAAATTTTTGTCGGTGAAGGTCGCACATCCAATTTCAAGGTTGTGTCTATGAATGAACGATTGTAACATTTAAACACTGAATGTTTTTTTTGAGTCGACTGACTGATATTCAAAAAGAAAACAAATGAAGGAAAAGATTCTATTTTTGAAATTATGTATTATTATTAAACTTCAGATTGAGATGCCATAGAGGCTCGTCTTTTTAGAATAGAGGATAGAGGTAATATAATTTGTTGTTGTCATTAGACAGAGCAATCGCCTCGTGTCTAAGTGGGTCATTGGCTGCACGTCGAGTTATGTAATCCTGAGCTGCGGCTCGGTGAGGAGCTCGCAAGTGCACTGCGCGGCAAACCTCTCCTTATCACGAGGACATTTGATAGTTTAATCAGAGTAGATATAAAACTAACTGTTCTGTATTTAAAACAACTGCAATTTTGCTGTACTTAATAAGTCTCGCAGAGTGGAGGACTGAATGACAGCAGTTGGAATTTTAATGGCTAAAAAATAAAGTCTGCGTCAATAGTTTAGATAGCGGTAATATTCAATTTACATATTTCTAGACTTGGCAATAGATTTTTATGTTTAGTTAGTAATCCATCTTTACACAACTCTACTCAGCACATAGTCAAATATGACTTAAGTTAATCGTAAAATACGATTCTTTGAATTGCGAGATATTTTGCAATTGAAGCCAGTTGGATAAGTTGTTAAAGATGGAATTCTTGGTCATAAAAAATTATCACTGTACCTACCCACTATTAGGGGTGTTTGCCATCAGAGATGTGTTAAGCGGCTGTATGCTATGCAGCGAAGATGTGAAAGCTAAGCTACAAAACTAAGACACCGTTGCCACTGATGCTAAGCTACGCAGCAGGGCGAGTAGGATGCACATCTTACTCGCCTAGATAGCTTTGCGGGAAAGATGCTGACAGTAGGGAAAAGCGTGCCTACTGTAACTACTTTGGTCAACACGTAGCTACACCTCATGCTCGACATTCCATAGCACGCATCCATTTGTATAAAAAATAGCTTAGTTGAACCCGTTTCCACCAGTGCTAAGGACCACCAACGAGTATTATTGGTAGATATCAAACGCATCCATAGCTACGTAGCATAGTATATCTTTGTTAGAAACTCAAATAAGGGGTTTTTCTATAGGACTTAACCGACTTGTGTGACTAAATACTTGAGGAGCCCTGAGCCCTGAGTCCTGAGTGTACCTTGCAGGCCGTTGCCGTCATAGACTCATGGCCGTCGCGTGGGAATACTCGTACTTGGAATTATAATTATATTTACATCCTTACTGTGTTCAGCGTTTAATGCAGTTATTGTGGTGTAAAGTGTCTTCGAACAACAAAGAAGCGATAGTATAATAGTAGTTCTGTGAAAGAAGCGAAGATGACATCAATACAAAGACGTTACCGGTCGATTGTATTCACAAGGAAAATGGATTGTGCTCACTTACGTTAAGATTACAAGACTGGCGACGAAGCTAAGTACCAGTGTCGAAACTAATGACTGCACTATTTGTAACTGAGGCCAATAGACGGCTTTATACAGAAATATAGAAATAAAATCGAACTATTTGTGAGAATTCAAATGCATCGTAAAATAAATAAGTAAATGTCTTACTAAATACGCACATAATCATTTTGGCAATGTGTTGCCCTGCGAGTAAAGTCCTTCCAGTTTTAAGAATCGTGAGTCATTTGTTTCCTGCCGGCCATCACCCATATCAATCAGTTGGTCGGCCTAGCATCTGAATTCAGATCATTTTGGATACAATAGCCTATTAAGTGAGCGTACTTCACAATTACTCACGAAGCTGGAAACAATTGTGCGTAGACGGTTGTGGGGAATACCGTGCGGTATTGACATTCTAGTGATGTCCCTGTGCGTACGATTGACAGCCAACCATGTTTATAAGATTATGAATTTAATACATAAATATAGTACAGTCACTATTTGGATTACTCAGATGCAACAAGTATAAGAAAGAAGTATTTCCTTAGTTTTATTTCAGTTATCCAAGTTATGGTATCTGTGTCAAGTTTCATCCACATCAGTTTCTAAGTATATTTATGCGTGATTGAGTTGAAGGCATCTGATAAATCTTTACTTTATACTGTCTCTGTTAGGAGGCTATAATATCTCTATATTGTAAAAATCTATTGGACATACTGCAAATGTAATTTTCTGCAATTTCTATACTAATGTCATACGGCTGAAGAGTTTGTCTGAACGCGCTAATCTCAGGAACTACTACTACTACTGGCTTAAATTTAAATTATTTTAGTGTTGGATAGCCCATTTATCGAGGAAGGCTATAGTTAATATAACATCACGTTACGAGCCACGGGAGCGGAGCATATAACCAAAGGCCAGTTATCAATAAAACAATATCAGTTATCAATAAAATCGATAATAGGTACAGTGTCGGGTCTTAATGCCCGCATACATTCTTTGTTATTTCTAATACACTCGGTTATAATTACCGTTATCAGGGCCTACTTTACCTACCTAGGTACCTATTTGTCATCGTCATGGTACACAACATTGGTCATTGTTAGTTGACGCTGTACCTATTAAGAAAGAAGATGGAGTATACCTAATAAATGTAATTGGCTGCGGGAATATCTGAAAGAGTAAAGCTATTCTCCATCTGTTTAGGTAACGTAACCAATTATGATATGCCTTTTTATTTAAAATAAATCGTATAAAAGACATACAAAAATTATTTACATTTAGTTAGTTACTCGTACCTAATATCGGTTTCAGTAAACTCCTAATTGTAAACATCTTTAAATAAAATTTTTAGACAATTTTTTAGATAAAAGACATGTTAAGATTATTTACATTTAGTTAACTACCTAAACAAACGGATTATAGAACTATGTACATTAGACCGACGCACTCGTGTAACATGCCTGTCCCCCTAGCCAAGTTACAACCGTTTCGCTTGCGTCTAACGCTTCGAGTTGGCCACGCTCCCAATTCTTTTGTTCTTACCACGTGACTGAGCGTTGAGATGACGTCATTCCCTTCACATTTGAAGCTTCCTACTAACGTTAACAATTGCAGATTAGCAACTTGGCTAGGGCACCTGATTTGTACGTAGAACGATGTCGCGTGGAGTGTACCAAGTGAAGCTCTATAAGTCTAGTTTCCATACAAAATGTATGGAGGCCAACGCACCCAGATCGGTGTGTGTGGCACACGTAAGAGCAGTGTAGTTCTACCTTTACCGTAGCCACAGGTTTTAGTCAGTAAAAGTCTGACTCGCCCTCTTGGTACATCCAGAGCGGGTGAAGTTATTTGATGATTTCTAATCTCAAAAAATAAAATACCAAATGAATCTATGGCAATAATTTTCATATGGCAATACTGACTAACATTAGATATTATTATCTCGAACCAATTACCTATAGTTCTCGGTATTTCATTCTGTACCTGTAAGAGCTGCATAGTAGGTAGGTACCAGCTTTATGCAAAAGTCGGTATTACGAATGTCAATTAAACTGCATGATTATCTACAATTCGAGACGCAAATGACTGTTAGGTACGTTAAAATGAAATAATTATTTTTGCAACCCGTGTAAATACAATGTAAATTATAAATATTTTATGTGCATTGCATTAGAGGAATAACAGAGAGAGAGAGAAAACGTATACTCTACAACGTTTACTCTTACACACATACCAAAAGGACCAATTTATTTTCAATACACTTACCTATAGGTTAGGCAGGCAATTGACTGTTTTTCAAACTTGTGCAGATAAGTCTCTCACCGCAATTTATTGTCATCAATCGTATCAGGTTGGGCGCCAAGCAGCCTCCACCAGTTACCGGGCAACCCTCGTTTATTTATTTCTTCGTAAGTGTGTTGAAAAACATCGTTTGATACACGTCAAAATTTGTGACGTCAGCACTCTGATCTATAACGAATTCCAAAGTTTCTTCACTTATATCAAAATGTAGTATAATATATCTCTTAATAGTTTTTCATGAGGGCTGTACCTACAATGAGCAATTCGCGCCACCATGTGCTATTGAGTTAATCGTTTCTAAACAGGCACTTATGTTTATAAAATATCTACTGAATGAGCACTCATTGTTACATTGTAAATTGTACTCTTAATGTCGCTAGCCTACAGGAAAATTCTGTGAATGCTCAATAAAATCTAAGTAATAAAACCCAGCTGTAAGTTGCAATACAGATAATATGTTGTAACGTTGACAGAATAAGTAATGTGTGATGTTTTAATCTGCAGCAATTGTATTCAAATGGTTACGTAGCTGGTTGCTGTATCAGTTGCGATCGTGCGACATTGACATTGGCGGCGCGTCTGCACGCTAGCCGCCGTCGAAATTCCGCTTTGTAATTGAAAATAACTTTCATTGAAATGTATCGATGCAGCGCTCGACTCGAGAAACGTGAAAGCATTTCAGCGCGTCCGGTGTAACTTGGGAGTTTGCGGTGGCGTTGTTTGTGAAGATAAAGAACAGCGGGATGTCAGATGCAGTAGATTTGAGTTTAGTTCCTTTTTCCGCCGTGGATCAAGATATATTGGGTACTCGGAGCACGAAAACCGCAATGGTTCGCATCACATGTGTGTGGTTCGCGACCGCATTGTTGTTTCCAAGAGGGCTCTTATCGTCAAGTACCTATATGATTAATTCTAAACAAGTTGATTAGTGAACCATTTTCAGGTCTCTGTAATCAAATGATTACCGAAAAAACTCTATTATTAACTTTTATTGCTCTACGTCCGTCTGTCTGTCTGTGCCATGGGTAGACTTTTGATTTTAATTCAGTTTATATTGTATCTGTGGGTAGATATCTAATATTATAACGAACCGTTTTAGTTTTAACAAAACCACCGAAAATAATTAAATATATAATATAACGGCAGTAAAGTTATGTTACATGGAGCGCGAAAGTGATTTTGTAGCATCACGAAAATCGGGCACGTTGTTGTTTTCAAATTATCATATTAAGTATCTAGCTAGATACATTTACATTCATAAGATATACAATTTGTGACTGTCACATGCTTTTTAAATTTTTATATTAATATATATTTATATTATTATGATCCTATACTGGCGACACGCTTTGAGTCAATGTCATATAAATGTAGTTCTTATTATTCCCCGAGGAAAAGATGCTTCCGTATGAAGCTGATACATACTTAATTAATAATGACATTCATATAAACGCATCGCGTATGTAGGCATTATAATATTATAGCCATCAATTATAGACTTTTCATTTCCGCTGTTGAGATATGACATATGCCACAGCTGGACAGCAGCAGGATTTTAGGATTCTCGAAGACTGGTGTTAAGATTCGACCAATAATAAATCAATCAAAACCGATGTCATCAAAACTGATGTAATTCTGGTTCTGTTCATGCGTCACAGAGAGAAGAAAAAAAATCAGGACTTAATTTTTAGGAATACTATTTTATAGTAATGTTGTAAGCGCTAAAATCAAACCCGCTAATATCAAACAGTAGATATGCTAATATCACGGTGCGGCAATGATTTGATCACGAACGCGTGTTGTCTCGACTACTATGTATATATTCCATTCTGTTCAGGCGTGGTGAGTAGAGTAGAACATAACATTTCACGCTCCGGTTTCACTAGGACGCTCGCTCTAGGGTGCTACGCAAGCGCTACGAAACTGTAGCAAGCGGTGTGGGGCCCCAAAGGGCGCGAGGTCGTAGCCGCGTCCGAAAGCACGTGTCGACATGACCCGTCTAGCACCACTTTGGGCCACGCATGGCGTGAAGGCTATTGCTTGCTGGCCCCAACTATACATATGTGCACGAGAAAAGGTTTATTTAATTTTTGACATAGAGGCGGTGTTTTTGGTTCGCTCTAGAACGAATATATATCTAAAACATAAATAGGATAGAGTTAGTTATGTTTTTACATTAATCAAGGAATTAAATCAAAGTATCTATATCAAATTTATTGGCCACGATCTTAATAAAATAATTATAAAATTCAATCAACTTTTTACATAAAAAAGGCACTAACATCGACAAATTGTTAAATCAATTAAGATTTGAATACTTTTAACTTTTAAGAAATAAGTTTGTTGTAAGTATAAAATAAGCTATGGTAAATTAAACAACCTCGGAAATTGTTGGTCAACAACCGAAAATGGTAATTTTCATTGTTCGCGCCCATTGCCTGCCATGTTTACAATTTATTAGACATTGTAAATAATTGTTTAATAAGTGTTTCCATTGTTGTCAGGTGATTACATCAATATTAAGTAACGTATGTGTCATTTACATAAGTTTTTATTCACACGTTCAGCCGTAGATATTAGTAAGAGTTTACTACAAATTAGATACGTCACTTTCAGTTTACTTTTACGCTATAATAAACCGATTGTATTTTAATAAAATAAAAACATTTATGCATACCTATTGTTGTTAAGCGGCTTTCAACAATAACGGTACTGCGCATGCGTTGAACGGATCTAGCGAGGTTAAGCCGCACTGGTCGGGGACAGTCTGCGGATGGGTGACATTTCTTTACACGTCCACACACGATTCACCGCAATAATGACCGAGTTAACCGATCGGCAGTTGTTTTATCAGTATTACGTGTAGCCAGACGCACGAATGGTTTGATAATGACCAGGCCGTCTTTAGAATATCAGTTTTGCCCAGTAACCGTGGAGGTCAGACGACAGTAATTTTAAGTAAATTACTGGTATGTATCCGTATCCGGTTTGACTGGTAGTCGACCCCAACATAATTGGGAAAAGGCCTAGACAGATGATGCATGTTTTTTTTACCTTACATAATAAAGTCCAAGGTTTCCGTCTGATGCCGATCTTAATATACTTTAATTGTAATATCTAACTTGCTCCTACAAGCGGTTTTTCCCACGTGAAAGTAGAAAATATACAGTGATAAAGAAGCATACTACTAGTAAAAGATTAATAAAATCAATAAAGTAGTTTTTGAGTTTATTTTTTTTAATGTATAAAAAAATACAAAAATATTTATATTTTTATAAAATACAAATCTTTATCTCTAAAACACTAATATAGACTCTATAGTAGGTAATGTTAATAAAAGTGATATTTCTATACTACAGAAATATCGAAATATAATTTTGACTTTCATTACTAGACCACCTGGTCTAAACGACACCAAGTCGCTTCACAATAAAGAAATGACATCATGAACTCCAACAGTAATAACGAAACAAGTATTTAAGTATATTCTCTGCTTCTTCCCTTTAATATTATGTGCACCTGTGTCATCCAGCAAATTATCAATCTCATCAATCTTCGCCAATCACACGCACTTGCCAAATATGGCAGGGTTGTGATGTTCTGGCGACAGTAGCGTACAACGTAAACAGTACGACCTGCAAGGTCGGTAAACGTTGATAACCCTGAATCATATGTTCCACTGCGGACATATACGGCCGACGCGATGACAATGACCATTTGTCTTCCAATAAAGTAGTTTTTGACTTAAATTTTGATCATTTTGCCAGTAGTTGCTCAGATTCCTTGAAATTATAGGAATTCCAATTTTTTTTTTAATTTTTGATAGGCTCGCGGTTGACCACTGTCTCACTTGATGAAAAGCGACGAGTGGTCGATGATGAAGCGCGCTTGCCTAAAAGTAATCTATTCAATCTTGACTTAGAGATACCCAAATCGTAGTTATCAGGAAATACAGATCCTGGCAGGGTATTCCACTCCTTAGCTGTACGCATAATGAATGTGTTCTAAAAACGCTTTGTGCGTATATATGTGGAATGTCTACCGGTGGCTCGTCGCCGTACGCACTTTTATGTTTGTGTCGAAATTTTTGCATTCTTTCTTTTTCACCTGAAGATGGTCGGCGTTGCACATTGGTGTTTGACATTCGCGGTACATTCATTGGATCATTCAGTACAATCTGTATTGTAATCGGATGGTTGTAGGCAACACAAACAAGAGTACCTCTAATCGGAAACTGTTATCTCCAAAGGTCGAGTTTGACGTGCTTACTATAATGGAGTCTATTGATTTTTTGTTTTTGACTTGTACTGTAACCTCTCCACCCACTTTTATCGCCCACAGAGTTTTGTTTATTTAATAAAAAATCTATATTCCTGACTAATCAATATTAGTTTGTAACCATGCAAGCTATATTAGGTATCCTTGTTTGAAGCATTTTGTCAACATTTAATTTCTGCAAAAGGAGTTACTTCTGATTTGACTAAATATTGCAATGCCTACTGGCAACAGAACACACTTCACAAGTTTTGTTAATATTATGGATGAAAACTAATAGCTGATCAATGTTTCTTGAGATACAGAACAACCCTAGTTTAAGGCCCAAGCACTCGAGCAGTGCCATAAAACAGTGACTTTCTGAAGCCTACTTCTTGGTAACCGCCAGGCTATTAATGACAACAATTGTTTTTTTCGTATTAATACTTTTTGTCTAAAAATGCAATTTCGCAATTGTTCCCTACTCCTTCGAAACGGCTTGGACCTTTTGAAACATTTTTACACATAAAAATTGGTGGTTAAATATTCTTTAAAGTGAACATAGCATATTATATGTAAATCAATCAATATTTCGCCAAGAAAATGGATTTAAAGGTCAGTGGGGCTCTATCCGGGCGCAGCTGGCCGCAATTAAATGCACAGATACTCGTATTACCGCCTAGGCGGGTAAGAGTGTTGTATACATTTAATTCTAGCCATATCTTCAAGGAACTATAAGCCTTAAGAGGCAGAGCTCATCAATTTGCGTACAGATCTTGTTTTTGCACACCTTTAGTATTCTTCTACCAACCACATGTAATTATTTAATCTGCAACTTAATTTAAATAATTGATTCGTTTTGTTATTTAAACGATATTCTTTTTGTACCTGTCAGTTTTTGTAACAAATAAAATTTATTATTATAACATATTAATTTAGTTTGTGTTTGTTAGACTTGCTTATTTCTTTATAGCGTTTAACGTTTACATTTAATACTTGAATCAAGTCAAATTGGTCCTGCTATTGATAAAGGCTGTATGTGTAGTAAATGTTTGTATTTGTGTTTGTTACTTTTTCATGCAAAAACTGCTGAACAGAATTGATGAAACTACAGTAATGTACCTTATACATTAGAATAACGTATACGTTATTCATACATAATATAAGCTATGATTAATATTGGGGAAGTACTAATTGCACACTGGTGAAGCCGCTCGTAGAAGCTAGCATTACTATAGGTATAAATATTATATCCCTTTATGACAAAGCATTTTTGTACGTCCTACTATCTCATAAGCAAATAATGGTGTGAAGGTGTTTATTAAGGCCCAGTTTAACTCTATTTTACCAGTAATTTTGTTTTTGTCTTACAAACTACTTTTTAAATACCATTCTACGTCAGCGATGATACGGCTCAAGATTATAGTGTACCTATTCAGCGTCATTATATTTGTTTGTGCTTTGGATAAAAAATGCCATGGAAAATCACAGACTGACCAGAGCACGTATGTATATTTGAAGAGCTCATCTAGTTAAGTTATTTACCTTTGTACTTGAAAGTGGGAGTTAAACAAAACTGACGTATTTGCACGAGATCAAAGTAATCACCATAAGTACATCTTGAATAAGATTGTTAAATGATCAAAAAGGGATTTGATGGTTAGTGGTTTAATCGCTGATGAGGCCTTGTGCCTCTTACATACAGCATTAAGTCCCACTACGCGTAGAGTCAGCGACCGATTCCGTAATTCGGCAAGATTCGATAGTTCAGTACGAGCGTGGAGGTTGTCGGCAGCATGAATGATGTTGAGTCAAGGTTTTAATAAGATATTTTGAGAAAAATTATCAAGGCGAGCGAAACGTTTTCCATGTTTGGTGTTCGTTACGAAAACCCAAATAATGGTTGCGAGGTGAAAAGTCTGACGGTACGAGGGTTACCATATCTCAGAACAAAGTCCCGAGATTTCAGGGTTTTTGAACTCATCTCAGGTTTGCGGCTGGATTTTGCAAATGTCATGAAATCTCAAGATTTTTCGGATTTTCAATAAAATACAGCTTTCATTTAAAAATTAAACAAACTAAACATAACCTTACTTTGGTATACCTACTTGTGCAATTAAAAATTGTGTAAGTATATTAACGGGGGAATCCCCCCCCGTTTTGTGTGCGATATGCAACGCTTGAGCGATACCCATAGCGTATAAAAACGAAAAAATTGTATACGATTTTTTTTTTGTTAAGCTCGTATGAGAAAAAATTCTCAAAATCAAATCAAATCTCAGGATTTTTCAATGGAAATCAGGCCTTTTCTCCGGACTTTTGATTTTTTGATCTGGAGATGGTGGGTTTATACGTATTCGGAGTACCTACGCCGAACCTAACCTAACTGCCTAACAACGTATAGATACGATTTTCAAACGAATGAACGATGTAAGTTGCTAGTACTGGTACGATTAGGTACTCGAGAGTGCTCGGTAGCACAATGCATACAAGCTGCTGATAAATGGCAGATAAATGAAGCTACCAGCTCCACGATATCGTGTCGTTATAGTTATCGCCTAATGTAAAAACGGCCAGTGGAGCACAGAGCGAGTACCTACGCTCTTGAGGTGGCGCCTGTTACAACATACAACTACACAGGCACAGGTTCTACTCGTTATACAATTGCGGTAACTTATTTCAACAAAAGTGACAAAACACTCGCCGCGAAATAAACCGACATTGACGAAATTAGAAGGGATCGTGCGTATTATACTTGTACATACATACGCACATTATAATCATTAGGTTGCAAAATCTAAATTAATATTATACGGTACTGATTATATGGAAAATTTTGGCAAACCTTTTGTAATTAATTTAAAAGTACAAGGGGCAAACACAGACTAAGGTAAATGTTATGCACAATTAACTAATAAGTCTTCTGTTTGTATGTTCTGTAAGGCATTAACAAGAAAATGAATAAGAGTAGAACATAATCGGAATAGATGAGATCATACAAGAGAACAAAATAAATAGTCACGTAATAGATGGAAGTGAATGTGCAGTGATTATCGTTCAGATGCGACATGCACAACAAACACAGTATTGTTGTCACTTTACTGTAGAATTATTATGTTGTACTGATGTTAGTAGGAATAGCTACAAAACACCACCTGAACTAGACTAGGATAAAACATGAAAGATATCGTTAACGCTGGAAGGTAACGTGAAGGTTTTTCTATTAATCTATATATCTATAATTGTAAGTGTATTTTAAAAGGAAGAAAACTTTGTGAAGGGAAAATAATAAATGTATAAAAGGACTGACATATCACAACACAGCCGAAACTACAGGGACTAAGAGTGTGTTTTGCGCCAGTTTTCCTTTTATGATGTAGGCGAGCACTAAGATAGGATTTTCTAAAATTTACATCCTAACGGGATGAAACTGGGTCAAAGTTTATATGGAGAAACCTACTATTGCGCGAGCTTAGCCGCTGGCAGAAGCCAGTCATTTATAATTTATAATTTTCATAATTAATTAATTACGCAAAAGAAAATTAATTCAAAGTTTCTTTATAGGGTCTAAATCCATAAGAAAAAAATAATGTGTTCTTTGTTGGTGAAATGGCTGCGTGCGATGCGTTTGCGCAAGACCCGGAGGCAACACCGGCGACCCTGAACTCAATTCGGGCGCGATCATTTTGCAACTAATCGTTGGTCGCTGCGGCCGATGGACGTCGCCGGCGCAAATGTAAACATTTGCAGGCGTGAGCCGAACACGCGAGGTCGCCGCGGACGTGCTCTAACACTTCGTCCACCATTAAATGACTATCCTTGCTGAACGTATGAATGTAACGACGAGCGCCATGTTCAAATTAAAACCTTACATGGACCAAAACTGTTCCTACGTGTCCATCTACAAAAGACCAACAAGATCAAATATAGATCTTACGCATATTTAGCGTAAGATTCTGTGGTAGGGACTTACTACGTGTTAATATTTAGCATATCAATTAACACGTTTGACGAATAGCAGGCAAGTTCCCATAACTTGCTATTCGTCAAACGTGAACATTATCCATTATGTTTGTATAAATTTTCAATTCGCATAAAAGTGTAATAAGCATACATCAGTAGTTATCACTAATGTTAGCGTGACATGCGATGAATGTTATGATTGGAGCGAGATGAGGAAGGTGTCTTTTTTAAATTATTGTAACTTCCAAACAGTTTTATTGAACACAAATTTTATTAAAAGTTACAGTCATATTTTACGCTGAACAGATAAAATTTACGATAATTTGGTGTAATTAAATAGAATGCCAGTTTATCACGATAGGTACCTACATGATAAAATTATTTATATTAATTATATAAATAATGTATATACCTACCTAAATAATTGTAAAGTAAGTTGTTTGACGCACTGATTGGGAATTTTTAAAATTGCTTAGTGTTTAACATTAATTTATCATCAGTCCCGACTACTTACTTTAGTAATTTATTTAAATGGTATATTTAAGTGGTACCTTAATCGGCATGCCATTGTCAGTATATCCTCACATGTCCATTTTATAATGCCACTAGTTTAAATTCGTTGACAAGATAATATTATTAAGTATGTTAATTTATAAAATTTTATAATTGAAATATTATTTATGTAAAATACAATATCTTTACAAAAATACAAAAATGTGACTACTTATCTATGTATATAACGTCACTGAATAATGTATGAACAAAAGTTTGATGAGTTGCGACACCGGCTGTGGAGTAACTCACATAACGTAACGCTAGGTAGCACTGTTCTGGTAGTACGTACAAAGTTTTTGAATGTCAATGCCAACAACCTCTGTAATCAGCTTGAAACGAAATTCGACCTTACAGGAAGGTATCTCAAACGAAATAAAAAAAGACAAGACCACGAAATCGACATTGAATTTTAATCTGTGTTATGTGAATGTTTGCCGATTGATTCAAACAAGTCTGGTTGAGTAATTATTGGCCAATTCTTAAAAAAATGGCAAAGAGGCTTCTTCTCAATAAAAAAAAAATGCTAAGCAACTAGGGTTGTCACTTATACTTACGTGGAATATTATTATATATACTAGCTTCTGCCAGCGACTTCGCCCGCGTGAAAACCCCCGTTTCATCTAATTAGGGGTGGAGTTTCGTAAAATCTGTTCTTAGCGGAGGTCTGCACCCTATATGGACCCTACCTACCTACCTAGTAGTATTTCGCTTGTATATATAAAAGATATAGATTACACATATATCTTTAGTAAATTATCATCATCATCATTTCAGGCGGAAGACGACCACTGTTGGCATCGGATTCCCGCGACCCCCATCAGGTCATTGGTCCGTTTTGTGGGAGGCCTCGCTACATCTTCCGGTACGTGGTCGCCACTCCAGGACCTTTCGGCACCATCGACGACCTGTTTTACGAGCAATGTGCTCTGCCTACTGCCACTTAGTTTGCGGATCCTTCGGGTTATATCGGTAACCTTGGATATCTTCATTTCTGACACGATCACGCAAGGAAACTCCGAGCATAGCCGTTTCCATTGCCCTTTGGGTGACTTTAAACTGATGAGGCCCATTCTGAGCGACCATGTTTTAGATAGATAGTATATTATACTATATACATATGTATTTAAGAGAATTATAATAATTATAAATAGTATGATAAATATTTTGAATTATAATTCAAATGACGAAAAATATGTTTACCTAATTAAATCCCATATAAAATCAAAAGACAATATTACGATACATTTTGGAGGGTGCCAATATTTTTGAGCACGCTGCGCTCTCCATGCATAATAGTCTTTATTTTCACAAATGTTTCTCTATGAGTCCACAACTTGACTCTTATTTTTCTATGAAAGGTCAATTATAAGACGGGAAGCTAGAATTTTAGAGCTCGTTTCGCAGCCCAGCAAAAAATACATTTTAGCTATTTATTTTTTTGCTGGGCTGCAAAACCAAATGTCTCACGACAAGCTTATTTCACCATTGGTTAAACTTCAAAGTGTTTGTTAATTTTTGTGCCGTAAGAATAAATTCGAATTTGGAGGTAGCTCAAGAAAAAGGAAGGATTAAGAAGAGGTCTTTGTCCAGGCGTGAGATATAATCATAGAATGCTGATAATAATAGTTCTCTGAGTCCTACCAAAAAGAAACCAAAAAAAAAAAACAAAAAACCAATAAGAAAGATATAAAATTAAAGTGTATTATTTTTTATCCCTGAAAGTTACAAAAGTTCTAATTTTTGCAATGATTAAAAAAAAAATATACCATGAGTAAATGTTTTGATTGTTTGCCTATAGTAAAAAGTTCAGGTCCATAGGTAACCGTGCGGAACGCCCGGAGGACACGGTGGAGCACACAGTCGAGGTGTGCCCTGCTTGGGCGGAGCATCGCCGTGCTCTCGTGGGGGCGATCGGCGGCGGAGACCTCTCGCGCCGGGCCTTGGTTGAGGCCATGGTCCGGAGCGAGGAGGAGTGGCAGGCGGTCGCCGACTTCTGCGAAGCAGTAATGCTCGCAAAGGAGGAGGCCGAACGCATCAGGCAACGGCGTTATCGCCGCCGCCGCCGCCGGGATTCTGATCCCGATTTCCGGCCAACGTAGGCGCGGGCTTGCGGACAGTGAGCAATGGGTAGCTCACTGTCCGGCCGTCCGGTAACTTTCCGGACCAAGCCCAAGTCGTCGACGGCGCGCACTGTTCCCGCGCGCCTCAAGGAGTTGTCAGCAACAGCAGGGACCCAGCCGGGTCGAAGCCTACTGGGGCCAGGGTTATCCGAAAGGGCGCTCGAGCCCCGGTATGAAGGCTAGAAGGAACGGGGTGGGTCTTTTAGTCAGTAAGAGTCTGACACTATCTCCCGCTCCGCCCAAGGGCGGGGGATGTCAATGCATGATTTTTACCACCATAAAAAAAAAGGTCCATAGGTAAAAAATATTCTATTATAGCAGAGTAGCTAATACATCTTCTGTCTACACGACTAGTGTCAATGTGTCAATGCACCCGTTTGTTCATTTTAGAGTTAATATTTACCTTTTATAATGAAGTGCTCTTTTTATAATATGTAGGTGCCTACACATTGTTGTATTTATAAAAGCAATGACGTTGATTGAAAAAAAATTAGTACCTAACCCAATCTGCATCTCCACATAGTATTTTTCACGCACGCTAGGTACTTGGGAATGAGCACAGCTGTAGAGTATAAGTAGTCTTCACAGAAGGCCATTCATTCTCTTTAAATTAGTTCATAATGGTAATTAATGAAGTTAGGGCCCGAGTTGGGCTGGAGATCCGTCTGAGCAAGAAATTCTACGTAACACTTGTGAGACGTGAAACGTAGAGTACGTACTACTTACTTTTTTATTTTTATATTGTCTGATCACGGTAAAAATATTTTCCACCAAAATAGGAAATTCATTATTGGTGTTTCGGTTTTTCGTTCATTAGTTAATCATCCAATGAATTCTTCCGCTGTAGGTGGAGCTTGAGAGCAAGTCAGACTTTTACTGACTAAATCCCACCTCATTTGCCTTTTGTGTTCCAGGGCTGCGGTTTTAAAGAAAGAGATACCTCTTTCAAAAACCACTATGGTACTCTAAAAGTACCCATGATTGATTTTATTAATGGTCAATAATTTAAAATCTTTCATAGAAAAATGTAAGGGTTCCTTGCAGCATAGCCGACGTTATCTTTTATTCAATCATAAATCTATCTTACAGTCCAGCGAGCAATATTCTCGGAGAAGATATCATGTTCAAACACCGCAGGATCACACAAATCAAACAGGATTTGTCTCATCATGGTGCAGATTACCAGGTTATTTTCACATTACCGGTTCCTACATAAGCAGTAACGTCGTACACAGACCAGCTAGAAGCTAATCAACGTGTTATTCTCACTAACAATCAAACTACTTCTTTGCTGATTGTACACTATTCGTGATTATACAACGATGCAGTTTTAGAATTTAATTATACGTAAGTAATATTTTTTGTACCTATTCTTTCTTTTATTGACTTCGTATTATCTTTCAAGTAGCTTCTGTACATATAATAAAAATAAATAACAATTAGTCCTTTATTTACAAAGGACGTTTATTTTATTTACAATGTTTTATTTATGACTACAATAAACAAGAATGACTAGCATGGTCAATAAGCAATGGTTTGAACTTTAAGACACACTTGACCCAATTTTATTTAATAGTGTTTCTCATTCTGGAATCATAGCGATTTATTGTTCAAAGGAGGTAAGTCAGGCTGGGTAAAAAATGTGACGAGCCCAGTGTCATGCGACTTGTCGTAACTAGTCTAATAACTAACAAGTTTCCTTTGTTTCACTTTTAAAGTCGATTCCATTGTTTTTATAACAAGTGGGAAATTGGAAACTCCTTTGATTAATGATAAATCTCAGAATATGAGTAATGTAGGTACTAGTACAATGTTGTCTAGTTGTAAAAACACCATGTTTTTGTTCAGTGCATTGGCAACGTACGTTGATATTTTAATTGGATAGAACACTATATAAATTATACATAGTTGGAGAGTCGACCATTGTTGGAGAAGGAGAAAAATATTTAAAATCACACATTCTATTAATCAAAGAGCAGAGTTATAAGCACAAAGAGAAGCAGGTTAACAAGGATGAAAAACACTGGACGAGATAATTATCGACTGCAAAAGAATGCTTTGTTAAACTCAGCTATTATTTTCTACTTCCTTCACGCATTTGGTTGCTTGAATGCAAAACTTGATTTCCTTTTGGAAAATGGAATCATATATATGCAATTACACAAGGAGAGCAACTCGGAGCCGACATAAAATAAAAATATGTAGCAAATTCAATTTAAAGAATGAAGTCACTATAAAAAGTTAAGCAGCCTTATTTATGTTAAGGATTTTTATGTAGGTATTCGATAGGGCCTTGATTGCCTGACCAGTCTCTCTTCCAATAACTAGTAATGAACGTATGACGTATATGTCCGAAAATATATGAAGTCGATCTATCTGATCAACAATTCTTTGGTAGGGTCAAGGTCGTAAATTCAGTTCAGGATCAGCCACAGATTGGCAATGACACCGATCGATGTGTACGAAAAGGAAATGCGAAGTGAATACAATCAAAATTTTGTTTTGATCTCAATTTCCTATTATGGATTAATCAGTTGAACAATTGGACAGTTGAACAATCAGTCACACAATATTTTAAATATTGATCTTTGACTGAAAAATATAACATCAACATGGAGTTCATCTTTGCTAAAGGTGCAATAATAAAATAGATAATTTAAATCAAAACTGCATTCTTTTGAAGTTCGTATTCAGCTGTGAGTAGTGTGATATATTGCTAAATTGTAGCGGTATTATTTATTAATTGGTTAGATCTAACGGCTTTATCAGGAAATCAAAAATGTTTTGCCTTCATTTAATTTAGAGGTCAACTGAGTTTAATTATATTCAGCAGACTGGACTTCTTACACTTAAAAACAAGTGAACTTAATAGAAAAAAAGGTTTATAAATAAGTATGTCGCGAAACAAGCAGAGGTCCCTGACGTCAATGGAAATACTTATATTGAACAAGTTTTATTCGCCGTTCTTTATTTGTGCTTTGCTGGTTTGTTGACCTTCACTGATTTCCGATGTTAGCTTTCCTTGTTCACTTTATAGCCTTCGTAGAATGATCTACTGCCATAATTATGAAGGTGGATCTCTCTACGTGCTTTATGGTTTTCTCAATTTCAGCATTGTGTGTGGAAATTCGAGCGCATTGGCTTTCAAACTGTCTGTTACACTATCCTCTTATATGCCATAAAGCCATAACACCCACTAATTATAGAGATAGACTTCGACCACATCTACTATTTATCCATCACATTCTTTTGAAAACATTTGGAAATAAGTATTTAGCTTGATTTTATTTGATGCGCTATCTACTACGAGAGAATTTACAAATACCTATGCACATTGTCACACGTAGCATCATTATAGTCAAATACGATAATTCTTTTTTTATTTTGGTCACGTGAGGCACATTATGTTATGGGAAGGCCGCGTCTTATCGGCAACTTTTGTAAGTCATTTAATCTTTAAAAAAATGCATAGAACGTGACGAGTGTGTTAGTTCGTTATCAAGATTAGATGTCGATAGCGATAAGCGTGCACTATTTATCGGTATTTTGTTCTGTTTCCACGTTCGCGATAATGTGGAGCGTGAGGGTATGGTGTCCGAGGACGTCACGGTGGTTGCGTTGCGAGCCCGTCGGCCGCTGCTCGGCTGCTCCGGCGGGGAGCATGTTAATCTCGTGTCACGCCAGTGGGGGGCGCGCTGACGGGTTGACCTTACGTCACGCGCCTACCGCTTTGCGCCGCCACACGCGCTGGGAATACTAACGCCACCAGAACGCCTTGGTGGATCCTTGGCTTCAAAACCGAGCTCCTTTCTGAGTAGTCTGTTGCGTCTGTTGCATGTTTGCTACGATTCAGTTCACAGTTAAGTTAATGTTTGTGGTGCCATACAATTGGCATACCGTGCAATGTTGACAAACGTGCGCCGAAGAAGCGGATGTTGTCCACTGTTGATAAACTATTCCCATAGTTATCTTTCCTGTTATCGAAACATGCTCAAAGGAAAGTCAAGCGAGAATCACCTTTGAAACGTTCCCCATCCAAATTGACTTCGTTTGATCTCTACGATTTGACCCCTGATTGGGAACATGAGTCTCTCAGAGTCTAATTAACGCCTCTCAGTTCTCAGCAGCATACAGTATGCCATGAGTACGAAAACGCGGGAATCATTGTGAACTTGACATATTTCGCTAACTCAGTCAAGATATTAATTGCTGTGAAACCGATGCACAAGGGCAATTCCTGTTATTGTTTAATTAGAATTTCACAATAATTCCAATAATCTTGCATTGATATTTTTAATTGGCATGAATCATTTACAGATAACTTTTAAAAGGCACGTTTATACGTGTTGTATAAGATTGAGATTTTTATAAATCTTAAGTTAGCGAATTAAATTAAATTTTTAAGCACTTTATACCTTCATTAGTCGGGGATCGGAAACCCAAAGTATGATCAAACTTCTTTGAGTCCATCACATGATTCAGCCGCCGACGCAACTCGCTTAGATAATATGATTATAGCCTCACCTGAGTGATCGATCTGTCAGACCGGCGAGGTCCTACTTCGGAAGTAAGTCCTCCAGGCCGGGCTCTCCGAGTGCACATTCACTATATGTCAGCGGCGGACAGCTGATGTCCAGGTTAACGTGTGTAGTGTGTGGGAGGGGCGCGGGGCGGCGTGTGCGTGCCAGAGTATCGGATCGCGGCGCGGAACTGCGCCTGCGCACGGCGGACAGGTGAGCTCGGTACTGGCGGCGCGCGCTGCCCCCGCGCGCTTTTATCACATCGCACTTCACACGCCTTCAACTTGACTCCTCATGTCATCGGTTTAATCATTTACTAATATCGCACTAATATTGGGCACTGATAACAATAAGAGTCTCGCAATCGTCCTTCCTTAATATCTAAACTTATTTCTCCAGCTCTTGCAGTGCAGTCGTCCGGCATCACCTCCTTGGCCTCCCATTTTAAAATAACTGCTGCGACATTCTTCGTGGTTAGTGCTAAATACGAAGTAGTTGCTACTGTAAAAGTGTAAATATAATGCTACACAGGATGTGTTTACGTCTTAGATGTATTCAATTCATTATCACACAGTAATTATCCGTGTAAACACGGACAGTAGCCATATTTTGATTGAAGACATTTTCCTATTCAATATTGTTAGCTATGTCAGAAGCGGACAGCCAGAACATTTTCTACAATCGACGAAATCTGACAGAACGATGAAATACAATTTTAAAATTTTCAATAAATTATTTATTTTCAAACATATTAGCCCATTTGGATCGCGTTACTGAATTTAAAAAAAATTATTTGCAAATTTATGACTAGGTTCAAATTGGATACTCCCCACGTTCATTTATGATTACTATTTTTATCGAGGCGACGTAAAAATACCAATGGTATAGATCACTAATATCTTTGAGAATACTGCGATATGATAAGACGAGTTATTACAGTAGTCAGAGAGCATGTACTTTAGAGAGAGATATACTGCAATCACTGCAGAAAATACAACTTTCTCAACGATATGTGCAGTCTCAAAAGTCAAAAGTAGCTAATGTACAAGAAACATCACCTCGCGATATTTATATTGACTTGGACAACACTGTCTTCAGCTAGAGGTAACAATTCAGGAGCGTGTCTATCGAGTTCATTTGTTCAACTTTAATATACAGTTATTCGGTCCTTGTTTTATTTAGTAACTTCAATTTTATTGCTTTATATTAGTTTGCTAAATGAATTAGTCTAAGAAATGTGTTATCGACTGAAAATATTTTTTCGAAGAAGTAAATTTAAAATTCTTTTTTAAACAGGGTAAAGACTTCATCAAAATAATATAGAATACTAGTTCTCGTAGAAAATTCTTCAAATATCTCCATTGTTTCTCTCTGATTTTGCCGTTACATACCAGTATAATTTAGCATGATTGTTGTGATTAATTGAGTTTGTGTTTGTGATTTTATTTTGCGGCCACTAATCGACGATTTACAAATAATTGAAACGGTTTATTTTTAGCTGTTTTCGATCTTTTTTTCAATATGGTTATTAAGTTTATGTATGTTTATTGTTATTCACTATGATCCCAATAATCGCTTAGGTTTAGGAACTAGTTCATCACAAAACTTACCGAATGACACGAGACGAGTTTGCAACGCAATAAAATGTTGAGTACTGATTTGCGTGCACTTCTCGTGCTATCGAGAGGTTTATTTTAAATAAGCAGGTTGATCGATCAAATAAATACATCAATGATCAAATTGTAAAGATAGTTCACGTGTTCTGGGATTTTGACCTCTAACTTCTTGTTGACATTCAAAGTCCGGTTCCTCGAGATCATAGCAAATATTGCCTTGTTTGAATTAATGTTGAGTACAACTAAGTAGGGTGTTTACAACTTACAAGTTTTAGCATTAGTTGAGGCTGCTGAGGCGACCGTTCAATTTTATTTCTAACACTTTTTGGTAGAGTCATAAATGTTCTTGGAACTTCCTACAGGTAGCTGATACATGAAGGTTTCCTCTTCATAAAAAAAACTCATCAGATGTTCTAATAGTATTCAATGATAATGCAACACAGAAAAGCCCAAAACATACCTAGGTATATTTCTGAGTAAATGACGTAAGTGGCAAAGAATATGATAATAATTATAATATTATTAATTTAAAAAGATGTAAGGATTAAAAAACACTTACTTCTCATTGAATCGGTATATATTTTTTTTTATAATGATGACCTTCCTTAATGTCTGGTCTAACCTTTTCAATATGCATTTGAGGTTTACACCGGAAAATTATTTCTTTTTTGCCGAAATGCTTCGAAGTTTCTATTGATAGGTACATAGTGCAGCTACATACTACACACATAACACCTGTAAAATGTGTTTTAATTTGGTAATCACTTTGCAGTTGCTCGTAAATATGTAGAATAGAATAGAGAACATTTACCGATTCGATACAGACACAATACAACAGCGACAAAGAAACTGAAGGAGAAAAATATTAAAGAGGGTAAAGCACAATAAAATTGCGCTAAGCGTGCCCATATAGAAAGCGTTTCAGTTGATGTAGTGCTGATTTTCAGTTGGTACCCAGCAGTGTATACCACATATTTTCTACCACTCTCTAGGCCAGCCCGAAATCCGGATTCGTGAGAAAGAAACGGTCTCATCATTGTGTGGACCGCCCAGAGGACACGGTGGAGCATACGGTGGAGGTGTGCCCCACTTGGGCGGAGCACCGCTGTGTCCTCGTGGGGGCCATCGGCGGCCAAGACCTCTCGCGCCGGGCCCTGGTCTGAAACGAGGAGGAATGGCAGGCGGTCGGCTCCTTCTGCAAATAAGTAATGCTAGCGAAGGAGGCGGCTGCATGCGTGAGGTAACGGACTTCCTCACGCGTCAGCGGCCGGGATCCTGATCCCGATTTATATAGATTTTTTCTCAAACAGAATTGTGTCTGTGAATGTCATCCGCGAAGTAGTAGTTACGTAACTTTCATAACTGTTAATAATAGCTGATATCATTGAATAAAAAACCTTAGGTAGGTACTTTTATAACTCAAAATGCATAGAAACTGTGCTGTGAACTATTATATATTATTATTATATCAGTTTTATCATATAATGGAGTAATCTGCTGTGATTCTGAATATTTAATTTTTTACTTCGGAAATCAAGACATGATTCCTCGCACTCTAGAGTGACTCCTCTCACTTTAGAGTGACTCCTTTCACTTGGGAGTGACTCCTCTCACTTGGGAGTGACTCCTCTCACTTTAGAGTGACTCCTCTCACTTGGAAGTGACTCCTCTCACTTTAGAGTGACTCCTCTCACTTGGAAGTGACTCCTCTCACTTTAGACTCTAAAGTCCGCTCTCATTCTAGTAGAGCGAAAGGTTGTGGCAGACTTTCACTGACTAAATCCCACCTGTGTACCTTCAGTTGCCCTTAGCGTTACAGGGTCGCGGAAACTCTTTCGAATAATCCCGCAGCCCTGGATAATTCTGATACTACAAATCGTTTTAGGTACGTGTCTTCTCTCGAGAGAATTTCGGAATAGTTAAAAAAAATGGAATGACTCAGGATGCAAAAGCGAATATGATAGGTAAATGATTTTGATGTATTTGGGAAAGAACCCAAATATAAGTAAATTATCAAAATCATTTTCCTGTTTTTTCTAAATTCCTTGGGGTCAGCACATCACGTTTCCTTTTTGCATTCCATTAATTTATGGACATGATTAACAAAAAATCCATAAGTTATTTTCCAAGAAGTAAACGGTACCGGCACCGCCTACTACTACGCACAACCTGCAATTCAAAAAGCTGCATATTTTGCGAGAAAGCACCTAAGTGCAAGGTCGCCAGTTACAATTTATTATTAACTTATTCCAAGTATGTAAGATTGGCAATGCAAACAGGGTTTACCTAATTTAAAAATGAATGTAATGGAACTATTTACTGTGGAAAATTTCATAGTATTGTGTACAGAATCTATAAACCTATAGGAATTTTCCACTTTTCATCAAGAGTGGACTTCACTCCATTTCTTACAGATTTACTGTCTTAGGAGCCTCTACTATCCAGGGTTGTGTCATGTTCGAAAGATTCAGTGAAAGTCCAATTAACTTACCGCTCCACCCAAGTGGAAAGAGTTATTTAAAAAGAAGAAAGAAAGAAAATAACTTACTTCTAGGCAAGCGTGATCCGTCGTCGGCCACACCATCACTTACCATCAGGTGAGATAGTGGTCAAACGCGAGCCTATCAATAATAATAAAAAATAAACATTTATTTGTGGTTCACACAGAACCAACAACAATAAAAAAAAGATTTCGGGCTTTTTTTTTTTTTTTTTTTGGATGGGGAGTCATCCAATGACTTCTACCGCTCTAGGAAGAAATGAGAGGGTGAGTCAGGCTTTTACTGACTCTGTTCTTTCTTTACCATCATTCCAAGACCCTGGGGTTCTCTTTCACATAATACATGGCCCCAGTAGGCTTTAGCCCTTCTGGGCCCCTACGGTTTTGCTGACATCTCCCTGAGGCGCGCGTGGAATGCGCACTACGCGCCGTCGGCGACTCGGGCTAGTTCCGGACGGTTACCGGACGGCCGGACGGCGAGCTAGATATAAAATCAGGGGTCAAAGTCTCTTTTAAAGTCCGTACAGTAAATATGTAATGGTCAAAATCACATGAGAACCATGCAGATTTGTTTGAGATGGTTTTTTGAACATACCCATTCAGATTTGAGTGGACCCGTCCAGTTACTGCAAGCATTTGTCAGTATTCGCAAAGCTCAACTCATGGATGTTGAGATGGGAGGATAAGTTCAAACTGACAGCGGGCCCCAATTGAAGGGGCTCGTGATCGAGTACACGGACGCAGCTGGAGGAGGCACACTGAATGAAGAGATATAATTTAAAGGAAGAAAAAGATTAGAAAGTGAATTAATTCAGAATAATAAGGCTATTATTATTATGATGGTTCATTGCAATTGAAAAGGTTTGTCTTTGTTATTACATTACTATAAATCATTCAATGACTATCACCCTTATGCATACTTACATCCACTGTTACTCTCTTTTAGACTCTAGTAGTGAAACATTAATTACGAGTATATTATACGTATATCTACACTAATATAATAAAGAGGTATTGTTTTTTTTTTTGTTTGTAGGAGGTAATCTCTGGAAGTACTTGTCCGATCGCTAAAATTTTTTCACCGATAGAAAGCTGCTTCATTCCTGAGTGACATTGACTTATAGTTTATGTACGCGGGCAAAGCTGCGGGCAAAAGCTAGCACATTAATAAACTTAACTGTTAGGTACCAGATTTTCTTTGATTTCAAGCGAATAATGTTTTGTTTTCACAAAACATTATTCGCTTAAACTCAAAAACTGCTGACCGAATTTTGATGCAGTTTTCATCAATGGGCATAGTGATTTCCGAGGAAGGCTTAAGTGCATGCATATTATAATAGAGGCGAACCTGAGGCTGGTCACAAGTTATTAGTATTACAAAGCTGTAGAATTTCTTTGGTTGAACGCGCTTATCTTAGAAACTACTACGAATTAAAACATAATTTTAGTGTGAGAAAGCCTATATATAAGGTAACTGGTAATTAGTGACCGATACTTATACATGATATTATACTGATGATTACAAACAACTTTCCCAAAGAAACTTTTTTTTCTATTCATTAGTTTTATCACAATAACAAAACAGCTGTTCGCGCTAAATCGCGCGCGCGTCAGCGACCTCTCAGCTGTTAGCCGCGTAACGGCGTTGTCTCATGTACTACCTACAACAGTGATAGTTGCAAACCCATCGGTGTATGTAATCTGTGTAGGTACCTACATGTTCCGGTTAAATAATAAGTATAAAAAAGTTACTTTGGGAAAGTTGTATGTAATCATGAGTAAAATCACGTGTATAATTATCGGTCACTAATTACCAGTCACCCTATATAGAGTGATTAACGTATAACATCACGCTACGCCCAATAAGAGCGGAGCAGTAACTAAAGACGCGGGTGAAACCACCGACGGGGGAAGCTGATAATATAAAAAAAAAACAAAACTTAATGCTTGTTAATGTACCTGGAGTTTTATACGACAAACTGTGGGATGTTCGAAGGATTTTGTAGCATAACGGTAACTAGTACTTACCTAGTGCATCTGCATATTCGTCGAACAACTTCAATCGGCGAGGTTGAATGGTGTCATCGCAGTTAATCTCAAGTAGGTGATTAGTGGCTAGCTGTTTACACTCGAGGTGCCCGCCCGTGTCTCCATGTTCACCGCCAAGTCGCGGACTTATTCAATAGGTAGGTATACCTATTCAATATAAGATATTGTTTTTTAAAATTAATTTGCTAGAATTAGTTTAGAAAATGTGTTACTGACTAAAAACATTTTTTCGAGAAGAGAATTCCTATTTCACCGTATGATTTTTCTTAATCAATAGAGACAAATAAATCATTGTATGATTATTTCTCTTTGTTTTCACCGGTACATACGGTTTGTACCTATCTTTGATTTACACAGAACAGTGTTTGCCGCCCTGGGCCGCTTTGTACAGGCCACAACTATACCTGCTCATTTAGTAGCGTAAAAATTAAATAAAGATATTGTCAATTTAAGCCTTATAATAATAATCAAGTAGGTTTTCAGTAGGTGCACTCCGCACGAGTATTAATTATCGCTTAGTGCGAGGCTTTATCGAGGCCAAAAGACCCAAAATATCGCTGAGATATCTGGCCGCCCTTGGTTAGCGCCTAGTTAGTTTTAAAACAAAACCGCCACTGCATACAGGTGGTCAGTCACAATATTTGATCAATAATATTGAAGTGATTAGCCTGGTGACACGTAGGACGTTGGGCACGCCACAATCATGGCGGTAAGTCCCCTCTTTGAGGCGTGGCTGGAAAGACCTCACGGCGTCCTTACCTTCCGCATGACGCAGGTACTCACCGGACATGGTTCGTTCGGGAGTTTCCTGCACTCGATTCATGCGGAAGTGACGCCCGGGTGTTGCCACTGTGCGGAACGCCCGGAGGACACGGTGGAGCACATAGTCGAGGTGTGCCCTGCTTGGGCGGAGCATCGCCGTGCCCTCGTGGGGGCGATCGGCGGCGGAGACCTCTCGCGCCGGGCCTTGGTTGAGGCCACGGTCCGGAGCGAGGAGGAGTGGCAGGCGGTCGCCGACTTCTGCGAAGCAGTAATGCTCGCAAAGGAGGAAGCCGAACGCATCAGGCAACGGCGTTATCGCCGCCGCCGTCGCCGGGATTCTGATCCCGATTTCCCGCCAACGTAGACGCGGGCTTGCGGACAGTGAGCAATGGGTAGCTCACTGTCCGGCCGTCCGGTAACTGTCCGGACCAAGCCCAAGTCGTCGTCGGCGCGCACTGTTCCCGTGCGCCTCAAGGAGTTGTCAGCAACAGCAGGGACCCAGCCGGGTCGAAGCCTACTGGAGCCAGGGTTATCCGAAAGGGCGCTCGAGCCCCGGTATGAAGGCTAGAAGGAACGGGGTGGGTCTTTTAGTCAGTAAGAGTCTGACACTATCTCCCGCTCCGCCCAAGGGCGGGGGATGTCAATGCATGATTATTCCCACCATAAAAAAAAAAAAACGTAGGACGTGTTCATAACGATCGTAGTTTACTTAAAGCTTACTAGGTAAACATGCCTATTTCTCCATGAGAAAAAGGCGTGATTTTGCGTAGGTATAATTGTATTTACCTATTAATTCTTTATTGAGTCTTTTCAAGAAAAACACCGTAAGCGATAATTTGTGTTTTTTGCAGAAATGGGTTTTTTCCACAGTTATCAAATCTTTGCCATACACCTGGAATAAAACCTGTATGTAGTAGGTGATTTCGCAAACCTGTAAACTCACATACACAATACACCTAGCCACGGAATACCGTGCTCCGTGCGGGAATCGAACCTGCGACCTGAAGCGCAGCAGCCAACCACTGCGCCAACCGTGCGCCAAATTGTAGAGTGATTTTATTAGATACGGATTACGGATTTACTTTTTAATTAGGCAAGAGAAAACCCATTCATGAAAAACCAAGAACTGTTACTTTCGATGTTTTTTCTTAATAAAAATGTTGATGGTTTTTCTGTTTCTCTATGTGTGCGAAATAAAATACTTTTCTTTCTTTCAAAAAGCGTCGATATTTAGAGCTGGGGCTCTAGCACACACAATCAGCTTTACCGTAGTTACAGGGGGCCAATTCTCGATTTTCGCCATTTATCTCGAGTTCGAGATTGCAAGTCTATCTCTATGTCTATCAAAAATATCTGTATCTCTACCAAAAAATGTCGAATTGAGCAGAATTCCGTACTCTCAGTCAAAATAGAAATAAATGTCAAGTCAAGTGAAGATAATGTTCCCATTAGGAAGAATCCACGTTCCGTTTTATGTAGTTATGAGTGAATGAATGATTTGGTTTTAAAATGCTGACTAAATATAAAACGATTCGTTTAGTCTAAAAATAATCAGCTTGATAGTTGAAGAATTTGCGGTTCCTTCAAAACTTTTCATTTGTTTACTTCTTTGGTGGGCTGTGCTGTCTAAACTTTTACGTTTCATATAATATTTTAAACAACATGGAGGGGAAAAAATACAAAAAGTCTTGGGATAGTTGGCGAAAAGTAAGTACAATCGTGGATACACAAATTACTGAGTCCGTTATTGTGCGCGAAGGTCGTCGTTTCAAGAAAATACACAATGAACAAATCACAGAGCAAATCGAATATCCAACATGAGAATCCAAGTAGTATTTTATTTAAAAACCAAAGAAAACACAATGTAACGCACTAACAATTAACTATATTGCAAGTTTATCTCTACCTATGTCTGTCAAAAATATCTCTATCTCTACCAAAAAATGTCGAATCGAGCAGAATTCCGTATTCTCAGTCAAAATCGAAATAAATTTCACGAAAATGTCGAGTCGAGTGAAGATAACGTCTCACTCAACAAAACGACAACAGCGTGGCCAAAACGGGATAGCAATATAGCGCGAAAGCGCCGAGCCGCGCGCCCAGTGATGCCAACTTAGCAACTTTATAGCTAGATCTAGCTATTATTTGGTGGCAAACAGCTACAATTTAATTAAACTTGTAGCTAAACTTTTTAGCTACTTTTTCTAGCACTTTTTTATTTCATCATGAGACGTGAAGCTATACTTATTCTACAGCTATTCTTATTCTATTCTTATTCTACAGCTATTCTTATTCTATTCTTATTCTATAGCTATTTTTATTTTTTCTTATAGTTTCTTATAAATAAAAACTCAAAGAGAATCTATGGTCAAAGATGCTATTGCAGGTACATCCATGGGTCTGTGTTAGCCGGGAATTCCTTGTTTCCTACTGCGCCAAGACATGACAGAAGAATACTATAGTTCTAAACCAAAATAGTACACGCTACTCGTATTTTATCGTGTGTTGTTGGGTTTAATTCATGGAGCATACCAGCCAGTGGAGAGCGCGTGCGGCGCTACCGCGGTCACAAAACATACGCTGCTTAAACTAAATTTTGGCAGCAATTATAGGTTTGGGTATGAACGTCACGCGCTCCCATTGTTATTTTATTAAAACCTAAATTACCTACAGAAACATTTAGCAAATCTAGTTTCTTTTTGGCAAAAAACTAGCAATATAGCAACATTTTGCAAATTATCTAGCTACTGGGCATAGCAGTTGGCAATACCGGCGCGCCCCGTCTGTAGCGCATCGTGTGAACTCGTAGAGTCATGCCGTGCGTAATTTTTGTTATTATAACCCGTATGAGTTAAGTAGGCACATAGCGCAATACGAATCTTGTTACAACGAGTTGTCTAGTTAATTCAGTCGTATTTAATCTAAACTTATTTTTTGTTGTTACTTTCCCTTAGTTCCGAATTACTTCAAAAGCGATTATCCGACCGAATTTAATAGTCACAAAATATAAGGACTATTGAGTACTGTTTGTGACGTTGCGCATTAGTCGGATTCGCGATATAATCGCTTTTGACGCAATTCGGAACGCGGGGTTTGTTAGTTGTTTGTAAACATTGCGAATGCGCACGGTGTTGTCGCGAACCGCGATCGTTTTGAGTATTTTCGAACGTTTATGCATGTTTTATCACTGTGAATGTGGTGATTGTGATTGATACCTAATACCTACTGTTGTTGTAAAGTATAACTTCTGTAAATTAGTGTTAAGAACTGTGAGAGTGAAAGTTGTAGGTTTAGGTGAACTCCTTGCGCCATAAAAGACTTGTGTTTTGATAAACTTATATAAAAATGCCTCCCCGTGGCGATTTACCTATTTGGAACTTTTTGAGAAGTCCTGTGAAGGCAGTAAAATTGGTGTTTGTAAGTAATTATTTTCGCCGAGAACGGTCGTAATCGTCAATTCGATATAAGCCAAGCCGTATTTTATTTAAAAACCAAAGAAAACATGATATAACGCACTAACAATCTAACAAAACTCAACGAATTCACTCAGAAATGACATATCTCTACAATCGACATGACATCTCTACTGCTCAGAAGCACTCGTCATGAACTCTAACGTTATCCTGCGACAAATGTCGAATTCTACATCCCAGAATAGCAACTTTAAAAATTTGTCGAAAAAATGACGTCATTAGAAATTTTTGTCGAGTTCTACACCATCTCTAAAATCGAGAATTGACCCCAAATGACATTATCTCTAAAAACTCTAACGTTATCCTTCGACAAATGTCGAATTCGACATCCCCAGAATAGCAACTTTTAAAATTTGTCGAAAAAATGACGTCATTCGAAATTTTTGTCGAATTTGACACCATCTCTAAAATCGAGAATTGGCCCCCAGATGTGGAGTTGATCTAGAATGATGTAGATTTCTTACGTCAAGTAACGACAAGTCTCACGTAAGTAAACCAATAATTTGATCGATTGTTCAGTTGATTAACGTTATGATGACTTAATTGTTTTTTAATGGTTCCATGTTTACGGAACAGCTTTCAAAATATGCCGTATTTTGTTAGCTTCCGTAAACATCAATAGTATATTGTCAATATAAGTAGGTACTTAGTTTACGTGGTGTACTACTTTACTATTATAATATTAGATATGCCCAATTTGTTAAATGTTTCATTCAAGTATGGACTTTGGTTTCTATGTACTTTTTTTTTCTAAGGCGAGGTTGTACTCATTTTTAACTTTTTTGAATCTCTGGAAATCACAAATATAAAAGAGAACACCCTGAAAAAATATTTTATTAAAATTGACTAAGTATATGACTGCTGACTAAAAATCGAAGAAAAAAAATCGCGTATCTGATCCTAACTTATGATTTCAAACGTGTACTAGGTACTATTATCTACGAGATTACGTCAAGGCAATATTTGAAATGTACATAAAATAATAAAGATTCTTTTTTAAAAGAGTGTGGCGTAAACAAAAATCTTGAATTGTTTCTAAAAAATCTTGAAACCATGTTTTTTTATAAAAATAAAATCGCTGTTTCGCGGCCGCGAAGTCGGCATGGACACGGGCGGAGTTCATACAAAATACTCGGTGACTACATCCGGCTCTTAAGTAAATACACCAAAGAAGCTTTTTTACTTATTGGAATACGCTCGCTTCACAGATAACTTATAGTTTACTGACATTTTCGCTTTGGAAAATATATTCCAAAATGTATCAGCAGTTAACAACTAATTAGAATTACTTAATTCGTGATCTAATCATGCTATGATTTTAGGTCTTGGTACTTTTAAAAACTTGTTAGTAATTATTCAACTGCAAGTGTTCAATTCAAATGCACAAAAATTATGTAAGTACCAGCCGAGAAACGTCACAAGTCGGTCGGTATTGTTTTAAATCTTAGGTGCAATTATGATGATAACGTCTTAATAATGTACTTTAATAATGTAATGATACGGCAAAGGTTTCTTCTTGTGGGATTTCTCCCAATAAGCACCATACCACTGATTTCTCGCTTGAGTATTGATCAATTGATCATATTTATACGTCTAAAGCTAGTGCGGATATTTTTTTGGGGCGTATACTATTATCAAACTTTATTCTCTCACACGGGATGGAGCGAGCGGGAGTGTCAGACTTTTGCAGATTAAACCCACCTGTGTTCCTTGAGTTACCCTTTGTGTTCGAGGGCCATCCTTATCCGATAACGGTTTACCCTTTGCTCGCCTTCGGTGGCCGGGAATCGCCCAACGAGTCCCGACGCCTGAAAAGAAAAACATGCTATAGGTTGGCATTTTTTGTTTTGAGGTGACTTCTCCTGCTCTATAGAGAAGCGGGTCTTTGCCTTTTACTGACTAAAATTACACTTGTGTCCTTTAGTTACCCTTTGCGTTCTAGGATCGCGGGATTCCTTTTCAGAAATTCCCCGTGGCCCTAACGGGCATCGGCCCTGGAGGGCTACTACGGTTTTGCTGACTTCTCTTCAAGGCGCGTGCGTGTGTTACCATTCCTATGTAGAAATATGTTGCTTCCAATCATTGTTAACCGAATGAAGTTAATTATATTTTTTTCTTGTGAAACATCTTTCATTTTAGTTTTATGATTGGATTTTAAAATTCAAAGTGTCGTCTTTTACGAAGGGTTGAGGAGAGTTTAGACAATAAACATCAAAGTTACGAACTAAGCCTTTTAAAAATGTTAAAATAAACATAAGATATTGTTTTCGTTAATACAAATCAGATTTTCGGCTATACTTTGTTCTCAAGCCATTACGCATAAATTGAAAGCCAAAAAAACAAGCCGTGACATATATGCGGACGAAATTATCACCACGGTCGACAACGGAACTCTGAGAAGCCCTGCCCATAATTAATGTACTACCTGCTTATGTACCTACTTAAAACACATGGATACAAGGATTTGTATATGAATTTGTCCGTGTGTGTGGGCACTTTGCGTGAATTATTTATTTGCCCTCGAGACTAGTTTACCTATGTTAATGTGATTGTAGGAACTAAATATGTGTCAATAAATTATTATTAAAATAAGTTGGTGATGGTCTATCTATAGGCTTATGTTTAACTTACCACCAGATATAGTAACATATAAAAGACAAAAATAGTAAATGATCACCAAAATTAAACCTACATTTTAATGTAAAATTATAACCAAAGTTTTAACATCTCGCTATCCTATTTAAGCAAAATGAATCCAAATAAAGCATCGGCAGAACCCCATGGTTACGGAGATATCAGTAGTTAAAATTTTGACTAAAATTTTGTTAACTACCTGCCAAGACAGCTCGACGGAGCCCCGCTACGCGGGGCTCCTACTTCTGGGTGGTTTAAAAAAAAATAACCTCGAAGAAGGTGACGGGGTCTGTGTTCGCTCACTTCGCTCGCTCACTACGACCCCGCCACCTTCTTCTAACCTAAATCTATCCGACCCGGGGTGCCCTAAAATTCCACTAAGATAGATTGTTGATTAGACAAAGTATCATCCTGCTCTACGGGGCTAAAAAGAGCGCATTAATTTGCTCGCTAAGATTTGGTTATCATTTACTACATTTGGTGTTCGAATACAATTTAAAGTACAGTCGTAACTAAAATACTATTGTAACTTTAGGATTTCATTTTTTTGGTGTCAAGTAATATAATGTTTTGACAAAAGAACTAAGGGTACCAAAGCGTTTTATGGTGGTCATTATATTTAATCCCCTATCTATATACTAATATATAATAGGTGGACTCGCATATAGGGGGACAATCTTAAATAATAATTAAACTATACTAAAACCTAACTATGTATATGTCACCGAGGAGGAGTGGCAGTCGGTCGCCGACTTTTGCGAAGCAGTAATGCTAGCGAAAGAGGAGGCCGACCATATCAGGCAACAGCGGCGCTCACAGCGCCGCAGTCGCCGCCGGGACTCCGATCCCGATTTCCGGCCTCCGTAGGCGCGGGCTTGCGGACAGCAAGCAATGCGTAGCTCGCTGTCCGACCGTCCGGTAACTGTCCGGACGGAGCCCAAGTCGTCGACGGCGCGCACTGTTCCCGCGCGCCTCAGGGAGCTGTCAGCAACAACAGGGGCCCAGGGGCCTAAGTCTGCTATTTTTATAAATTCGTCATTCCAACACAATCCCATTGTCATTTTGCTAAAAGTTTGTAATCTGTTAATTCAAAATGATCGATCATTGATCGGTCAATGGTCTTGTAATAGAATTGTGGTAGAATGACAATATTAAGCTTATTAAAAGCACTAATTGCGCAATGACGTCGTAATGGTAGGTCACTGATCAAAGGAACTGTCAAAATTTTTGCAGATTACTGCATACGTCAGATATTCATTTGTCATTATGTACGAGATTACCATCCTATGCCATTTCTTTCAGTGTGTCAGTGGTTGACCATCGGAAAGTCATAATGACGCCATTATATTATTAGATTACCAAAACTTGTCAAAATCAACAATTATGAAATCAATGATAGACCATTCTGACACTATTGTAATAGCAGACTTGAGGCCCAGCTGGGTCGAAGCCTACTGGGGCCAGGGTTATCCGAAAGGGAGCTCGAGCCCCGGTATATGAAGGCTAGAAGGAACGGGGTGGGTTTTTAGTTAGTAAAAGTTTGACACTATCTTCCGCTCCGCCCAAGAGCGGGGGTTGTCATTGGAAGATTTTCCCTACCAAAAAAAAAAACGTCAAATTTTACTAATGCTAATTGTTTGGGCGAAAAACGAGCCAGTCCTCTGGTCACGCAACGTCGATCATCTTAAGATCTGCTTTATTTTTAACAACAAAAAACATACTTTAGAATACATTATTTTAAAATTATACCTAGCCTGTCCTGTCCCACTGCTGAACAATGACATCCTCCCTCCATTTCTTAAAATCCGTTTCTAGGTCAGTCTTGCCAATTTCTAAAGAAGACATCTAAGTCGTCCCGCCATTTCCTTCCTAGTTTCCTTGACTTACACGATCAAATTAACATTTATAAAGTCCAGTGATATTTGGGTTTCAAAATGTAACTTACATTATTATGGTATTAGCGATGGAAGTCATTGTTGATGCATAGGAAGTAATTACGTATTGGCCAATAAATCAGAAAGATTTTGCATAGATTTTATTAGAGTTATAATTTATGTATGACTTATGATTATGTTCTGTAGATATCTAAAATTAGCGTTACCTTGAACTAAGTGCAGTTTTTTCCAACCAGTTTTAAGATACAAATAATTAAATAAATGATGAGTATGAAATGGCAAATTACTCGTACATTAGAGCAATATCATTGCTTTTTTGTAAGGCAATTAAAGCAATTTTGTGCGTACATTTTTGAATAAACCTCCTGCCTTTTTTTGTAATTTTAACTGTATCTCATTATACCTAAAGCTAGTTTATATCAAGAATCGACAATGAGTTGATGTAGGGCAGTACAGACAGCGACATCAACTGGTTACCCCATTTTCTAAGGTATTTTAATGTGAGAGGGGTACCCAATTAACGTAGTTATCTGTACATTTTTGTTATGTAACTAAAACGTTGAAAGTTTACAATTGCAACATATTTTTTAACTATTATAATTAAGTACAATTTAGTCATTAAAGTACATATTACACGACGTGTTATAAAATACAGTTTTGTAAGTAGATGCATATTCCTAATAGAGAATAAGTACCTACTGTAATTAAAATAAGTTACGATATAAAACTCGTCAAGTTTATGGAACGATGCCACATGGAAATTGTAAGAATAACCTGCTACGTACCTGTTGGACCATTGACGTCTGTTGAACTATTATATAGACTGCGCACTTGCAAAATGAATATGTATGCAGTAAACATAGATTGTTGCATCAAGTTAACGGTCAAAATAAAAGAGTTAGAGAAATGTGTTTAAGGAGTCTTCTCATTACGCTATGAATACAAACGCGACCGGTATTTTTTTATTTTATTGTAATAGTACATTATGATACAAGTGTATAATGTTGGTGATTACCGCTGAGGCGGTATTTAGATCCGAGCCGAAGGCGAGGATCTTAAGAGAGCCAAGGACTTGGATGATTTTCCCACCAACAAAAAAAAAGTCTGTGACGTGTTTCTTTATGTATTCGCAATCGTAGCGTGATCATAGAGTGTTTTTGCACTGGGCGCTTCCACGCAGCGTAAGCGCGCCGTAATCGTGTAGGTGTACCGCAGTAGAAGCGTAGCAGCGTAGACGGTACACTGAGGGTGAGTGAACAAAACACTTTTGAGTTTATATGATTGTGTGAGGCACGAATAAACGTTTTTTCTTTCTTTTCTTTCTTTCTTTAAACATTTTTTCAAACAAATTACTCCGACAACGTTACAAAGAACAAAATTCAAAACTAAACAATGATCAACATTCAATTGATCCTTTTGTGTGTATTCTGATTTTATACGAGTCGCGCTAACAAAGCCAGTGCAGGATTCATCCGATGCAAAGGGACCTTTAATCAGGTTGCTCGCTATTGACGTCATAGCCCTGTAGCCTGTGGGCAAGACGCATAGAACCTGGTTCAGGTACCTTTGCAAATATAGATATTTGTCGCAGAATGTTTCTGGATTAACGACGGTTTTTGCGGACAAAGTAATTCTCCATTGCGTCAGCAGTTCTAATTATAGCACTTAACGTCGGGCGCCTTCCTTCGGATATTCCGTTTTTTTTTATTCAACAAAACTGTTCTCTTTTTTGTTCTTAACTTAAATCAACGCTCTGTTTTATATGTAGCTTTTATATTTATTCATAAATAGGTTATAACGTTAAAAGGTTGTGGTCAGCACAAAGAAGTTCATAACTTCATTTGCATCATTTCCTGATGGAAAACATCGAGTTGGTTGACTATGGATTTTCCACAAATACAGCAGGATATCTTAGGCACGGAATCTTACCACAATTAAAATAGGAGTAGGTGTCAATGACTAAATGCATAAATTATATCGATAACTACCTATGAACTGACTTATTAACCTTTTGTGACTCATTGGAGATTTGGTAAATAATACATTCATTACAAAAAACTGTGGCATAATTTGTTGTGAAATATTATTATTATAATTATTATTTAACTGACGAAAAAAGGTGGGAAATCCGTAATTCGATCACTATATCATTATGTGTAGGTATGTTATTTTCAATGAAAAAATATCGTGTCGATGAGGCCAGACTACGAGCAGCATCGCATCGAGTTCGAATTGTGGTTACAGGCGATTCCTTCGCCTCATCTGGGCACTCTACTTGATGAAGACTCTTTGCGTGTGGCAGTTGCTCTCCTCATACATTAACATGCACCTGCGGTTCTACGGTGGAGGCAGATGGCATCACTCATTGATCTGTCGGCGCTGCTCAGGGAGGTTCCCGCGTCACTATGCTCTGATCGACATAGTGCGTAGAGCCCTTATATCGGCAAACGTTCCTTGCGTACTTCAGCCTCCAGTCTTAGCAGGTCTGATGGTAAGAGGCCGGATGAGTTGACTCTGGTGCTATGGAAAAACAGGAAGTGTTTTATCTGGGACGCAACTTGCGTCAGCACTGTCGTTGCCAGTCGCTTGACACGCACCATGCAAACTGCTTTTGCCACCGCTGAAGATGCCTGCTGTAACAAAGGCTCAAGTATGCTTCCTTGGAGCAGCTTTTCCACTTTGTGCCGGTTGCTGTGGAGACTCTGGGCATTACGAATGTAATGTGTTTTGTGAGGGATTTGGTCCGTTGGCTCGGGGAGGCAACGGGTGGCTCAAGGTCTAGATCGTTCTTGGTGCAAAGGATGGCCATCGCTATTCAGCGAGGTAATGCGGCGAGTGTCATGGGCACCTTTGCACCGGGAACGATCAGGGGCGGGTTATTTATTGACGTTTGATATTCATATAAAGAAGAAAAAGAGAAGGAAGAAAGAGAATGCCTTGTTGCATTAAGTCCGCCTATTTACCACTACTGTATTTGAAGTTTAAATAAATAAATGTAATTGTAAAATGATAATTCTATAGTATTTATGAATTATTTATATGTATATATTTTTATAAAATACAATACATTTATCTTGTCAATAATATAATAATATTTTTTTAATAATTTATGGTAGGTATGTATAATTGGTAAAACAGCGCACTGCCTAAATTTTAAGACCTTGTATAAAATTAAAATTATTCGTTAATCATGCTCATTTTGATTTGCTAGTTTATTTACAAAATTCTGACTGAAACAATCTTGGATTCTAAATAACACGTAAAAAACTCATAGCTTAATATAGCGAACAAAAGATACTGAAGGCTTGGTCGAACGAACAGAACAATAAGAATGATCAAAATTAGAATTTGGTTTGTTTGAACTGTGTCTTTACCAAATTTTTTTGTTCACACCTACATACATTATCCGTCGGTCAATGTAAGCATTGACTCTAACTAATCATAAAATTCTATTGCAGGTCCAAACATAGTTGCATTTATTGAACACGTCTGTAAAGTTATTTCATAAAACTATAAAACGTTTAACAAAATGATGGCTCATCATCATTTATCGAGTTATTTTACTCGCACGAGTAAATCCACATACCTACCATTTTTATATTTGTGCACAAAACTAACTTAATTTAGGATCGTGATCATATACAATGTAGACATTACATGTTAACTTATAATATAAATCAATAGGTGTAGATCTTTTGTTTAAAATGTCAATGAATTTTAGAAGTTCTATTAACATGTTGACAGGTATTCAAGTTGGTAAGTTCTATTAATACGTTCATAGGGCACACCACAACCGCGACGGTAACCGCGGCGGACGGTAAGAGTGGAGAGGAACCACCATAGATATAAGTTTAAATTTCTATGGGAGCCACAATGTCCTCACCTTACGCCTGACGTTTATCCTTACCGGATATGATAAGTTCGGGAGGTTCCTGTTTTGGATTCAGGCAACCGTGAGGGAACGGACATATTTACGCCCAAGCCACCGTCACAGAAGACGTCCCGGGCATAGGAAGTCGAAGGGCGATCCCGAACGAGCAATTGCTAGTTCACCGTCCGGCCGTCCGGTAAAGACCGAGCCAGAGTGCATGTGCAGCTGCTGCAGAGTATCAGCTAGGTAAGACTCAAGGTTCCTTTAAAATGCTTTTGGCTTTTTAGTCCACAAATTGTTAGTAAAATTCTAGAGTCTGCATCTAAATCCAGACTCTCGGCCGACTTTCGCCATCTTTCTCCGCCGGCTCGACATAGGTCTCCCCAAAGCGTCGCCACGACGGCCGGTCCTATGCGTCTCGCATCCACCCTGTGGGAGTCCTTTCAATACTGCGTCTTTCGGTACGCAGTCGCCACACCAGAACGTTTCGACGCCATCGGCTATCCGGTCTACGAGCAATGTGCCTTGTCTGCTGCCACTTGGGTTATTCTTCAGTCTATGTCGATAACCTTGATTGTCCAGTAGATACCTATATTTCTGATTTGATAACGGAAGGCAATCCTAAGTATAGCCCTCTCCACTGCCTATTGATTTATGCCCAGTTGATGACAATAAGCTCATTTCTCTTTACCTAAAATCAAACATAATTGGCGCAATGTGGTATTAAATACCTATACTATAATTATCTAATTTATTATAGGTAAGCGTGATGTTGTGTTAGTTAAAGTAATCTGTTGTTATTTATGTGCGTCACATTAAAACCGCAAATAAACTGTTCCTGAGTTCTTTTATTCATCAAATAACGTTTTATACTAAAATTAACCCAAGTGTTGATACAAGTTAATTCATAAACGCTTCACTATAAAAATATTTATTAAAAAACATTGCTCATTTACAAGGTTTGATGAGCAAATATTCATTAGGAAATTAACTACCTACGTCGCACAAATTCGCATTAGGTACCTAATTAATATCAAATGATTAGTTGTTAGCAGTTTCTATAGAAACAATGGAATAAGGACACCTTTTAATGCTTGTCTTAAGAGGCCCCTACTTATTGGCCGTACTTGGTTGTCATAGCAGGCTTTTAAACCATGACGATAATCGAGTGCAGATTATCGTCAACGTCGAGCATGGTTTAAAAGCCTGTTGCTTCATCTTACACGATGTTTGATGAAGAGGCAATGCGAAATAAGAGAGATAACGCCTGTAGACTCTCGTATTCGGTTATTACGAGATTTACTTGAATATTTCATAAAACTTGTTCAAGGAAATACGTACCTACTTATGTCTTTTTTTTTTTAATTTTAAAAGTTTTCAGAAAAATTGTCGTCATTCAGAATTTCGTGATTAAATATGCAGGCTTCTATGGATGATTTTATATATGAGTACATTATGGAGGGCCAACGTTCACGTAAAATAGCGGATTTTCAGAGGTCTTTACTGGCTTGGTTTTATACAATTATATATATTTTGATCTTTAGAAGATATCTGTATATCCAAAATATCTGGAGAAATATGTGTAATAACATCATAATCACTTAAGAGCGGTTGTATGAAAATGTACCTCGAATTGGCCGCTCTTAAGTTCATTGGCTCTAGTCCTTATGCATAATTGTTAGGAATATCATTATTCCTATTCTAGAGACCACTGTGACTGTGTGCAGGAGCAAATACTGCTACTGTTGCTAATATAATCGTTAGTTGATGAGCTTTCTATGTGCTAAATAAATGTCTATTCTTTCTTTCATACTTGCCCGAAATCAAGCATATTATGAAGTGTGTTTAACGTTTGTTATCGAAAAGAAGTACGTCAAAAGAGAATTGCGAACTGCGTTGGATCAGACATTCCAACCCTCCACGTTTCATTACTTCAGCTGAACATTTACTTGGACACGAACTGCAGTGGCCAATCTGTTGGGAATTCTTTAACAGATTCTGTAAATCCTTTAACAGATTACAGGTCCAGATTGTTCGCCTCAAAGACATGTCAGTATGATTGACGGGACCCATTAGGACCAATTTCTGACTGGCCTAGGGGTCGTTCAAAAGACTTACCTTTACCGGCTTTGGACCGAACACGGCAATTGAAGGAACTTAGGTGGATTTAAGTCGATGAACGTCTAACACTCACTTTCACGTCACCCAGAGCTGGAGGGGTCATTTGGCGAACTCGCACTCAAAAACAAGTTCACTGTACATACTCGTATAATTGAAGGCCAGACGTGTATATAAAGAAGGAACATAGGAGTGGGTTCAAGTCAGTCTAGAGCGGGAGAAGTCATTGGATGATTTCCCACCTAAAAAAAGACGGCTACATACTGGTCAAGCAAATTTAAAAAAAAAAAACGACTCAAAAAGAAGTTACCATAACATACAAAGCCATAGTGGCACAGGGATAATATGATGTACGATCAAGTGTAATCTCGCCGTTAAACTTCAAATAAAATCTATTATTTGCATTATTCATGCAGGTTTACTTATTACAGGACATTAGCTTATTACTTAAGTAGTTATAGTATATTTTACTATAATAAGGTGTGCAAATGCATTGGATATTAGATTTTGATGCTAATTAAAGTATATATTCAAAACACAGCTAAAGATGCTAGTTGGCGCGCGAGGTAAAAGTCCACCAAAGAGATATTTTTAGCCTGACTTAGTGCATAGTATATAAAAGTACATAAAAAAGCAAGAATGTATGCGAGCGATGCGATGTGCGAGGGTACGTATCCTCGTACAACTCTGTTACGTACCGCCAGCTTTGCCACTCATCTTCGTAGCGCGCAAGCTCCGCGCACAGCTTTGGTGGAAACAATAACACATTTTCTCTGGGCTACTGCGAGTTCTCGCACCGCTCGCACCTTGAACATCTTAAGGGGAAATACGCTTTAAGATTTTTTTTATGAGCTTTGCTTATGAAATCAAACTATTTCTATATTTATTTAATATAAACGAACGTTTGTCAAGAACTTTTGAATAATTTCATATCTGGTACTTGTGTGTTAATAGTTATCAAGATAATAGCTCAAAACCTAAACAAACGCAAACATACTTGTGCAGGTATAATTTCAATTAAGGTCATAGGTTAGAATTATTTTTATCTTGTAAAAACATGTCTGCTATTTTTCTAGAAAATGTTAGTTGCCGGTAATTACTTAAACATTGTGACTCTTCAACTTAGTTTCCTTTTACACATAACATAACATAATCTTTCGTCTTTAGAAGCGCGAATGAGTCATAGTCCATGCGAGCGCTGTGCGGGATGTCACATGTCTTCGAAACTTTTTTGATGTCTTCCTTTAACGCTTTGAGAAAGTGTGTGGTGATGAAAATATGACACAAAGTAATACGCCTGGCAGGGTTAGAATCTGAGACCTACAGCTCGTAAGCCGGGTTCTTTACCACTGTGCCACAGCTTTTCTCCTTACCTTTTAGGTACACATTTCGAAAGAAAAACAGTTATAATCCGGGAGAAGCGTCCGAACGTTGTTTCGGTTTGAGTTTCGGCCCAGTTTCGGGGAAAAAAAAAATGTTTCAAATTAGTTCACGTTATGGCTGCAATCCAGCCGTAACTACGAGTACTAGGGCTGCAATAGAAATTGAATCTGGAAGGTCGGACTATTGTATTGAACTTTATTTATAAAGAAAAATGTGATTGTATTTTGGACCTAAATATCACCGACTGAATTACTAAAGTACAGTAGATTATGTGACTAGAGGATAAAGCACTAAAGCAGTGTCTTTAAGTCGCGGGCGGTATGTTGAATTTCGAACGAAATGAAGGTTGCTAATTTTAATCCCGAACGTCAGTGAGGGATTTACATAATTAACTCCCAAGCATCGCGAGGAAAAATAAGAAGAGAATTATTAGAAACTCGTCAATAAACCACGTATTATTCTGTTTGTTTATTCTTAGTGCCCAGTTTGAATTTCGAACGAACTCGTTCGATGCGCGTACATTTTATAATGTTGACCACAGAGATGTTCACGATTTTTGATTTTTTAAATTCTAATCTCATTATTCCCTAGGGATCGGCTATACTGCATTATCTCCCTAGGGATAGAATGACAGAATGACTTGCTTTAAGTGATGGTTGGATGACATATAATGGGAAATTATCGAGCAGGTGGTGTAAAATAGTACATTTTGATAATTTGTACGTGTTTCAAACGACTTTTTTCAATACACTCACTGAAATGAATAAACGGAGATTGACCGGTGACACGTGGGGGACGACGCGCGCCCAGCCTGACACGACAAATGTAATAAAATTATGGCAGGGGAGAGCACGCGCCCATTTTTGCACTTGTGCGGGAAATAGCCTATTGCGTGCATGTAAGCGCTGGGAATAGAGCGGGTTTTCGAGTGAGTGTACCGAAAAAATAATATCATGTGTGATTTAATAATAAAAAGTGATTTGACTGATTAAGATTATTTCTCCTACGATAACGTATGCATGACCTTATAGTTATTTGGAAGTATCGGTTCCGGCCGTGAAAACTAGAAACTAGTTTGGACACTAGTTGGCTTTTGTTGGACATTTAAATCCTTTAGTGACAGATAGGTATATGAGCAACTTGCAAGCAAATTGGTATTTGCTGTCACAAATTCTCAAATCATTTATATCTAACAACAACACTTAGTGAGGAATCGCACCAGATACCAGAGAGATTTGGAGATGGATGAAGAAAGGGAAAGATTTTTAATATTTTTTATTGTTATTTCATGAACAGCATTGTCATTTACTACAGTGCTATTTACCTATTGATCAGTAGTAGGTAATAGTGGCCTTGCAATATGTTGAACTGAGTGCTAACATTGTATCATACATTGTTCTACAATAAATGTAGGAATTCTCCTTCCCCATGCAAACAAAGTGGTAAAACTCTTACGTACATAAATGGGTTAGTAATAAAACCTCAGTTAAATTAATAAGACAGTGACGATGGTGAGATTTTCCCCTTTTAAGAGCTTATTAGCGTAGGCCCGAAAAGTAGGTATAAATGGAACATTAAACGAAAGACATTTTAACACAATCCTTATATAATCAATGAAATGAAATGACAAACTGTGTACGGCTAACCAGATATTAGAAAAATTATTACAATAGTATATTATGATATAAGCGTTTGAAATTATTGGAGATTACCGCTGAGGCGGCATTTACACCCGAGCCGAAGGCGAGGATGGTAAGAGAGCCGACGATAATCATCAATACTCACGTATATCATATGGCGTTTTGAGAATAACTTTGTATAAAAATTGTTTATTTAACTATTACTTCAACTGTAAAACAAGTAGATATGTTTTTTTTTTGTGATATGGCGGTAAAAATGAAATCTGTTTTCATATGGGCGTGCATCTAAAAATGGCGGCTATAGACTAGCTAGGCTGCTTTAAATCTTTAATAATAATTAAAAGGTAGCTTAGCTACAAAGAAAAACAAATGTCATTTGAATTAACGGTTTGTTTATTAAACATGTGCTAAATTAAAATTGTTTATTTAAACATGAAGTAATAAGTCACTAACTTATACAATTGAACGCAATAACATAATGAGATTTTTTTTCGTGTTGAAACTCCTATGGGAAACTCCAATATTTATCGCTCTAGTGCGTAATGATAAATAATCAAATGTCACCGTTTGTTTAAAAAGCCCAAGTGATACCCAAGTGCAAGTAATTAAAGTACCTAACTTTCTGAGAAAGTATGTTGAACTATTTCAACTCATTTTCTCAGAAAGTTACATTTTGATACAAGTGGAGAACGTTTGTCATTGCAACCGAGGTGGAATTCGCTTGAGCCGCAGGAAAGGGTGTTACACTTGGTGATCCGAGTGCTAAAGTAGTAAATTTGACGGCGTGGCATCTAAAGAATTCTCTTCAAGACTTATATTCGATTTTTTTTTCACAAATAGGTAGTACAAATTGCAGTAGTACCTACTGCATAAGTCCTCTGTTATAAAAACTCTTTCGATTAGTCCCGTCTTCTTTAGAAGGAAATTTTAAATTTTTCAATTTTAGAAGACATGCTTTGTTTCTTCGACTTGTTCGTCAACTCGCTTACGCAATTCGCGCGAGTCCGCGCGAGTTAGCACCTTCCGATTTTACCTACTCATCAAAAAAACACAAGTATATTTAAAATCGTATGAAAATTTGAAATGATTTTTAACAAAGACATTAAATATATACTTTGAATCACTTTGGTTTTTAAAAATGAATAAAAAGCAGAATATGTTCTGGAATATTTGTAGATAATCATACCGTTAAAATATTTCTGGTGTAAGAACCAGTCGGCAGGTCCGCTGTCTTTTGTTTGGGCTGCTCCCTCCGGCCCCCCTCGCGGCCACCCACGGTCCGCACGTCATGAACAACGCGAGAAAATCAACATACATTAAGGACAGCAGTTTGCGACCCTACACGCTCCTTTAAGTATACCACTTTGAGTTATACCAGGATTGCATCCAATAGCCATAATATCAAGCTTTTATCAACTAGGTATTTACATATATATCAAATATAATATAGTTGATATATAAATACCTAGTTGATTTACGTTGTCATGGAACGGTATATTTTTTTATCTTTTTAATACTAGAGCGATCACTTCATAGGAAGAGATCAACATGCTTTTTATTTATTTAAACTTCATGAACAGTAGTGGTACATAAGCGGACTTAATGCAACAAGGCAATTTCTACCAGTCAACCTTTGGGTTAAAAAATACCTAAAAAACACACTTTCATAGCATATCAAACTAAAAAGTGTGAAATAATTTTCAATATAGATAGGTAGAAAATAATAATTTTTCACTTTTTAGTGAATAGTTTTTTAAATAATTAAAATTTTAATTTAATTCTTTTTTTAGGGTTCCGTAGTCAACTAGGAACCCTTATAGTTTCGCCATGTCTGTCTGTCCGTCCTCGCTTAATCTCTGTGACCGTTAGCACTAGAAAGCTGAAATTTGGTACCAATATGTATATCAATCACGCCGATAAAGTAGTAAAATAAAAATTGGAAAAAAATGTTTTATTAGGGTAGCCCCCCTATATGTAAAGTGGGAAGTGATTTTTTTAAAAATTTCAACCCTGACGTGTGATATGTTGTTGGATAGGTATTTAAAAATGAATAGGGGTTTACTAAAATCATTTTTTGATAATGTCAATAATTTCGGAAATAATCGCTCCAAAAGTAAAAAACTATGTGTGTCCCCCCCCCTAACTTTTGAACCATTAGTTTAGAAAATATGAAAAAAATCTGAAAAGTAGAACTTTATAAGGACTTTCTAGGAAAATCATTTTGAACTTGATGGAAAGAACAGTTTTTGTACAAAAAAGACAAAAAGGTTGTACAAAATAATTTCTGGACTAAGTTTGTAGTATAATCGTATATGCAAGCATTTTTTTTAACTTTGTTTACATATTTTATTATCCTGAATGATCTTCTATCAAACAAAACATAAAAATTATTAAAATCGGTTCTCGCAATCCAAAATTACCGACAAAAATTTCTTCTGGTACCTATATCCCAATTCCCCGAGAGATGGCACTGTACTTTGGGCTATTTCACGTTCGCGCTGTTAGGATTTTTCCTGAGTTTATGGGGTCGGGTATTATAGAATTGTTCAGTTGGTCTCTCCTTGGCATTGCCGGTATTATCTTACTACATAAAACTTCTATCAGGAACATGCTAAGGCAATTTAGAACAAAACTAAAATTCATTTTTTTAACCACCTATCAAAATGTTAAGGTAAAAACCAGTTCATAAATGGTTCGATAGATGGCGTTGCGTGATGACGTCATCTTTTTAAAAGTCGATGTTAAGATTTTCCGTGCTTTCATGACCTACCGTGGTAAAAAATCGTTGCTTCTTAAATATATTCGTAATTTTACGAGTGCACAATCGCTGAAATTTCTACTACTTGCAATTGCATACTGTTTTAGTTATCACCTTCCTTTGTGGGCCCGTTTTTAGGGTTTCGTATTTATTAGAGTTCCGTACTTAGTATGTCAACGTACCAAATAGCCTTTTTTTAAACTCGTAAGTGACGAGACGTAACACTTATTGTGACGGACGGGAAACTACGGAACCCTACACTGAGCGTGGCCCGACACGCTCTTGGCCGGTTTTTTAATTTTTTAAATCTTGGCGAATCTAATCAGGATAATCGGATATTTAAATCGGAATATTGCATTGTCATCGGTCTTTTATGGGCGTGCAAAGTTTAAAGAAAATTTGATCGCTCAAAGTTGGGCAAAATCGAGCTCAAAGGCGGTGGTTAAAAGCAAACGAACAAACAAGCAAACATACAAACATACAGGTGAAGCTAATAAAAAGCGTGTTAAAAAGACAACACTGTGGTAGCTTGTGGTTTTTTTCCGCGACTTTGGTACCTATTGCCTTTTTTTTGTAAAGTACCATGTACATTCCGGTTTTAATTTTAAATTTGAATTTGTACCTTAAATCCTAGGGGGCCATTGCTCTTAGGCTTACATTTTATTTTCTCATAATTAAAAATTAGGTTTTTCGCTTTTGATTGAGTTGTATATTTTTTTCCATTTACTCATATAACAAAAATTGAAAGTGTAATCGTCCCCGCACACGGGCCTCAAAACAACGCCGCCACAAAAAAACGCTTGAAGCGGCCACGAAAAAAAGCTAGAAGCGGCCACAAAAAAAGCTAAAAGCGGCCGCAAAAAACAGCTGAAGCGCGCGACACCTTGTGTGTTAGGAGAAGCTTGAAGCCGCTTCAAGCGTTTTTTTTTTGGTGGCACCGCCGCACACGAGCTACAAAAAAAGGCCGCCTCAAAAAGAAGGTTGAAGCGGCGTGTTTTTGTGGCCCCTGTGCGGCGGTGCCCCCCAAAAAAAACCGCTTGAAGCGGCGTTTTTTTGTGGCCCGTTTGCGGGGACAGTAAGTGGCGGAAAAATGTTTATTTTTATATTTATTTCGCTACAAAATGAATAAGTTAATAAGATTTAATCTGCTTTTTTCCCACGCTTAATCTTTGCAGGTTCAAGGAGCGGAAAGGATGCAAGTAGAAGTGCTAGGACATAATAAAATTAAAAATAAGAAATTCAAACATTTTTAATATTAGAAAAAAAGGAAAGGCAAAGGTAAAACCAAGTTATTAATAAACACAATTATTTGAAGTTTCATTAAATATTAATAATGGCTTAAAAATAAGCACTTTGCTTTGTAAAAAAAAACAGGCAAGTGCGAGTCGGACTGTATCGTACAAACTTACCTATGGAAACAGTTCAATTCAGACGTATAGTATAAGGGTTCCGTTTTTTCCTTTTAAGGTACGGAACCCTAAAAAAATAACACGTGGATTATATACATGGCATGTTAGACCTAGTCGTAGTGCGATAAGAGTCAGTTACCGAGGAAGTGTATTGAAAATTATTATGCGTGAGTAACGTTTATGATTAAAGACAAATATGAGTTTTTTACATTGCCTGTTCAGCCCCTTAATTGCGATCTTCGCGAATTCCACATTTGATAAGGTAGGCATTCATTAGTGTGGATTTCCAATTATAGGTACTATTTATATTAAAAACCCAAAACTTTAGCGATATTAAAGGGCCCAGTCGAAATTAAAAGAATAAAATACAAATTGACATACAAAAGGCAACGAAAAAATAGATTACGTTGCGTATTGTCCACGATATCGTTCGGTTAGTTTTTGAAATTTCCTTACAATATTCCACACCCACGCACATCTTTGAAGTATATACTAATGTACTTCCTTAGGGTTCTAGTTAACCTTTAAAATACTATCAAATTCAATTTGTCCAGTAGCCTAATTGAGTTGTAAATGCAGGCTGACAGACATTTTCGTAGTTTGGATAGTATACCTACCAGTCAAGTATAAGCCAGACAATCTTTCCGTTACAAACTATCTGATTTTACATAAATTATTTTTAAAATGAACAACAACAAATTTAAAATGAGTCCACCATTGACGTATATTGTCAAGTAAACCAGTCGTATCTTATGTTAGGGGTATTCCCGCAGCATTAAAAACTTCTTCATTTAAGTTTATTTTAAGAAAAAAAAAAATAGCAACGACTTACTGCCGTCAATTTATAGTCCTCACAACCTCTATATAACTTGATGGGTATATTTTTATATTTGTATTGTAAGCAACATTTTAATAAAGTCGATCGGTATGGAAAAATAGTACATTATGATACAAGTGTATAATGTTGGTGATTACCGCTGAGGCGGTATTTAGATCCGAGCCGAAGGCGAGGATCTTAAGAGAGCCGAGGACGGTAATCGCCAATATTCACGTGTATCATACGACGTTTATCGACACACTTGAGAAGAAAAATTTTACAAATTAATTAATTATTGCTTTATTTATTTATTTATTTATTTATTTAAACTTCATGTACAGTAGTGGTACATAGGCGGACTTAATGCAACAAGGCATTCTCTCCCAGTCAACCTTTGGGTTGGGTTTTGGGTTTGGGTTTGGCTTTATCAGCAAAACTGTTTTTTTTTTTTGTAGTATGGCGGCAAAAAATTTTTCTTTCTTCTTATGCGTGCGCATCCAAATTGGCGGCCATAGACTAGCTACTCTAGCTAGGCTGTTTGAATAAAAATAAGAATGAGGTTGCTTATGTTTATAAACAGAATAAATATTTTTATTTTATGAAAGGTTTTATTTATTAATTATTAATAGTTTACTTAAACACAAATTAGCATAAAATAAGCAAGCAAGACACTAATATACTATACAACATACTATACAACAATACCTAATATATATTTTTTTTCGAATTCAATGTTTGTTTTGAGAACAGAGGTTTAACAAAAAAGGTTATCACTACATTATCACACTTGTGCATAATGGTAATCAAAAAGTCACAGTTTGGTTACAAGCTACATTATATAGTCAAAGTCAAAGTCAAAGTCAAAGTCAAAGTCAAATCATTTATTTCAAATAGACCACTTTTGAATAGTCAAATGTCGGTCAGTCCAAGAAAAGTGAAGCTAAATTGCACGTTCCAAAGAGTAGGTCTCTATGGAGAAGAACGTGCAAGAAACTCCATGGACACTCTTTTAAATCATATTATGTGTTACATATAATGCTTGGTTACATATTACTTGTTGCTTCTATCATGTGAGCACAATGTCTATAATGAAATAAAAATGTAAAATAATTAAAAGATAGAAACTGAATTAAGCCACTGGCAGCTAAGAGATGACCAGTCCCATCTGACGGCACCCGTTCACGAGCATGACGCGTGCATCAGCCCCACTCAGCTCAACCATTTTGAAGGGAACTGAACGACCCAATAACACGTGCCACCAACAGCGAGACATTTGAGTGAGCATGACAAACTCTCAACTGCCATGCTCGTAATGTCAAAAAAAAAAAAGTTGTAACCTAATAAAAATGCTCCATGGTGCTTCACATTCACAAACTTGAAAAAAGTGCTTCTACATTATACAATGCAATTGTCTTTCAAATTAAAAAATAATAATATTAGTTTCCAACTAATCAACTAATTAGTACGCCCTAGTGGTAGTGGAGCTGGACCAGCATTGAGCCAAGCATTTTTATCTTGAATATAATCCTCCAACTTATAATATGCTTGTCTGCATAGTGTGCGTTTAATACAAGATTTAAATTTCGTTTCATTGAGGTCTAATATTTGGGGTGGTATTTTATTATAACATTTCAAACAGTACCCCATGAAAGAAGAGGCCACTTTAGCCAGTCTGAAACCTGGTTGAACTAATTGATCCCTATTTCTTGTAACATAATTATGTCTATCGCCTCTTTTGCTAAAAAGATGAAGATTTTTTCTAACATACATGATGTTTTCATAGATATATTGACAAGGTACCGTCATTACGTTAATTTCTTTAAACAGTTCCCTTAAAGAATCGCACCGGCGGAGATTATAAATAGCTCTGATGGCTCTTTTCTGTAATATAAAGATTGACTCGATGTCTGCAGCCCGTCCCCATAGTAAGATACCGTACGACATGACACTATGAAAATAACTAAAATAGACTAGCCTAGCGGTATCAACATCCGTAAATTGGCGGATTTTTCTAACAGCATATGCAGCTGAGCTAAGTCGCCCTGCAAGAGATGTTAAGTGAGGACCCCATTGTAGCCTTGAGTCTAGCGTAATCCCCAGGAAAATGGTTTTATCAACAAATTCTAGTTTTTCATTATTCAATACAATGTCACAATCACTACTTTTGACATTCGGTAAGGAAAATCTTATGCATTTAGTTTTTTTCCCATTTAGAACCAGATTATTAGCAGTGAACCAGTTTTGAACCTGCAATAGGGCGCTATTTTCGTTGTCAAGATTGTTAGTCTTTCTATTTATCTTAAAAATCAAAGAAGTGTCGTCAGCAAACAACACCATATTAAGTTTATTTTGCAACAAATTGGGTAAATCATTAATATAAACCAAAAATAAAAAAGGACCTAAAATTGAACCTTGGGGCACCCCCATTTCAACATTAAATCCCGACGAATTGACACCGTTTATTTGCACTAATTGCTGTCTATTATTTAAATAAGATTTTAATAAGCTTAACGCTGCATTGCCTAGTCCGTAATGCTTGAGTTTCAGAAGCAATGTTTCATGAACTACACAATCAAACGCCTTAGATAGGTCGCAGAAGATGCCTATAGCATCTTGTGCCTCTTCCCACGCATTAAAAATGTGTTTTAGTAAGGAAACACCCGCGTCAGTTGTACAGCGTCCTTTGGTGAAACCATACTGTTTATCATGTAGGATGTTATTGGAGTTAAAATGACTAAGCATTTGATTTAACATTACCTTTTCAAATATCTTGCTAAGAACCGGCAAAACGGACACCGGCCTATAATTATTAGTGTCTCTACTATTCCCGGATTTAAAGAGTGGTATCACTTTACTATATTTCATTAGATCTGGAAAGACTCCTTGATCTATATATATATATATACCTAAGTGTAGTGCAATTATAGTCACTTTCTGAGCAAGTGTGTCGAAAATATTATTTACCAAGTGATAATAAAACCATCGGCTATTTTACCTGAACTTTGGCTCTCCATAATTCACTCATCTATAACTGTAGTCGAGATTCTGAATGATGACAATTTTTTTGAAAAACTCAAGGGTTTAAAAAAAAAACGTATTTCCTGGAACAAGTTCTGTAAAATATTCGAGTAAATCACGGAATTACCGAATGCCAACAGATTTTTCTGGCGTTATCGCTCTTTTTTGCATTGCCTCATCAAACATCGCGTTGGATTGCGTTAGATGAAACAAGCTTTTAAACCATGCTTGATATTGACGATAGGTGAGTGGAAAAGGACCCCCTCTTGATGTGCTTTTCGAGGCATGGGAGAATTTCGGTGTGTTAGGATGGTGGCCCATCCACAGACTGATCTCAGCAAGCGTTACTTAACCTTGGGGATCGACGCGTGCGGCTGTTATTATTCTAGCTACGAGTTGTCCGTAACAACAACAAAAAAAACTACGTCACAATAAATTCGATATGGTTATCGAAATTATTATAACGTAGTTTTTTTATGTTCTTCTCAATAAACCCTTTTAATGTATACCCTTAGCATGAGAAGCAAAACAAAAAAATAACTACATTCCATCTTCTGGAGTCCGCCATTTTGAATTTACTTATAATGATGTCACTTCAGACAGGTTCAATTTAGATGAACATGTTTGCATTTCAGCTCAATCAGTTATGAATAACTGATTTAAAATTCATTTGTAAGAATTTTACTAAACAAACAAACGATTACAGTCATCATTGCAAATTAATAAATAAAATAAAAGCTTGTAAAAAAAAATGGATTCTATTTAACTACTTTTTTATCCTTTACAAACCATTGATTAATTTTACATCACGCAAGCCACTTTTGTGTTTTTTTTTTATAATTTGTCATTAACTTCTTAAACATGCAAGCAGACCGTTTTGCCAACTCTACTGTATCTGTCCATCGCTATCACTGCCGAATAATTAAATGGAGTATACATACATACTATGCGATAGTTTTTTCAAGCCATGCTACATCTATTTGTAATAATAATAATCATCATCTAGTTTAAACTGACTGAAAACAAAATTGACGTGTAAAAGTGTTTTTAAAAAAAACCTATTTGCAAAATAAAGATCATTTATCATTCATTTAATAATTAATAAATTTATGCGATTAAAGTTAAACTTTTTTTTGTGTAACAATTAAATGTGTTTAACACATATTTAATTTTGAAATTAGCATAATAAACTTGACATTCCAAATACTATTGTAATATATTTATAAATTAACAAGTGTCAATTACCTCTTAATTCTATTTTAAGATTAGTTTTTTAAGTTGGGCAATTATCCGATGCCGTCCCCCGCTCTAGGGCGGTGCGTGACTAAAAGCCACTCCTATGTAAGGAACGGTGGCTCTTAGGAAAAAAAATGTAGACAATTTTGTGGGTCTACCTTGTTTGACAGAAAAGAATTTGACAAATTTTCACTTCCCAAAAATTTTTTTGCATAATTTCATTTGCTAAATAATTACTTAGCAAAAATTCTATTCACAAAAAATTGTAACGCAAACCTAATGTTTGGGAAATGAACGTTCAAACTATAACTGGTTTACCAACTAGTACTTTTAACATTTTTTATTTAGTCAAATATTTCAGTTGGAATAACAGTTTTTACGCAAAATCTTTTTTTTAAATAAGTAGTTCCGTGTAACCTACAAAAACAATTTCTTTTTTCTATTAATGCAAGTCGTTGCTGCCACTCGCCGGTCGCTGCCGCGGCACCGCTCGCTTCGCTCGCTCGGCTCGTGCGTGGGAGGTCACAGTTTTAACCTAACCTAACCTAACCATTTTTTTTAATAATTAACCTACTCTAACTACTTCCAGAAATATACTAAAAAAATCTTATTTTTGCTTTAATATTTTTGGTCCTAACAAATAATTTCACCAAACGTTTATTGTCTGAAGATTGTTTGCTGTAATAAATCATTTGAATAAAGACCAAATACCATAATGACATTATACTTGATAATATTTTGCCAAGTAAAAATTTTACCAAATAAAAATATGCGTACTAAAATCATTCGAAATATTGCAATGGTATAAAAAAAAGTTGCTAAAAGATAAAAAAAGAAGAAGAAAGATTTTGGCAAAATTTCATTACCCAAACAAGGGTAATGAAATTTTGCCAAAATCTTTTCGGCAAAACGGCAGACACTCCAATTTTGTAGATAATCTGATCTACAATTTCGTCTTAGCTAATTTTTGATAGAACTTACCGTTTTGCTGAAAAACAAAACTCGTTTTTGTGACCTTTGAACCCGATTTTTTTTTCCAGTTGTCGTGTCGGATCGATAAGGACTTTTTAGATTTTATTTATGATGGCGTTTTGAACAATCCTACCAATTTTCAGCTGGGTGCGAATTATTGTAGCTAACCCCTTGGTCTAATTTGACTTTATTAGAACTCAATGAAACGAAATTTAAATCTTGTATTAAACGCACACTATGCAGGCAAGCATATTATAAGTTGGAGGATTATATTCAAGATAAAAATGCTTGACTCAATGCTGGTCCAGCTCCACTACCACTAGGGTGTACTAATTAATTGATTAGTTTGGAAACTAATATTATTATTTTTTAATTTGAATGACACAATAGCATTGTATAATGTAGAAGCACTTTTTTCAAATTTGTGAATGTGAAGTACCATGAAGCATTTTTATTAGGTTATCTGCATGGCAGTTGAGAGTTTGTCATGCTCACTCAAATGTCTCGAGTTGGTGGCACGTATTATTGGGTCATTCAGTTCCCTTAAAAATGGTTGAGCTAAGTGGGGCTGATGCACGCACCATGCCCGTGAACGGGTGCCGTCAGATGAGACTGGTCATCTCTTAGCTGCCAGTGGCTTAATTCAGTTTCAATCTTTTAATTATTTTACATTTTTATTTTATTATCTATATTGTGCTCACATAATAGAAGCAACAAGTAATATGTAACCAAGCATTATATGTGACACATAATATGATTTAAAAGAGTGTCCATGGAGTTTCTCGCACGTTCTTCTCCATAGAGAACTACGCTTTGGAACGTGCAATTTAGCTTCACTTTTCTTGGACTGACCGACATTTGACTATTCAAAAGTGCCTGCAAATGGTCTATTTGAAATAAATGCTTTGACTTTGACTGGACTATAAGCCAGTGGCCCGACCGCTGACGATGAACGAGAAACGAGTAGCACTAGAAACTATGAACGAGTTGGCGGTCAGCGGAAAGCGAGTGTGTACAGTTTCGATAATTTTGTCGCCGGGCTATGAGCAAGTGAGCAAGTGCGACAAGCGATTACCGCGCCACTCGGCCGCGGTCGATGTGCAAACCTGCACGCGCGTTACTCGTGTTTACAAACAACTTTAGTTGCAAGTTCCAAGACACTATGGAGGTGTTTTTTTATTGAATGTGTCTGACAATATCCTTGTCTATGGGCAACACACGTCTACTTTTAATGCCGCACTGTAAAGAAATGATCAAGCGAGCGAGCATCGCTGAACGTGTATCGATGAGCGAGTTTATTTTTGAAAGCTCGTCGCTCAGCGACAAAACTAGTAAAGCGAGTCGTCGCCGGCAGTGCGAACAGTCAGAGAGCAACTTTTAATATATGCATCTTTTTCGTTTACACGGAATGTACATTTATTGTGCGTTTCTTGAGAGAGAAAATCACCGATAGTTAGTAGTTTTCTCGCTTTCGGCGGTCGGACCACTGCCTGAGGGGGATCTCTTGAAAGAAGCATGGAGACGATCACTATCAATTAACTTTAGTACACTATACCTACACATACCTACCTATATGTTTTTTTAATGATCATGCAAATGTATGAAAAATAATAATAAATAATAATTTGAATTTTTAATTTTAAAAGTATGCATTATTAAAGATTGAAATTAGTACTAGCTAATAGTGGGTGTACCTACTGACTATTGCCAACTGCGAAGTAGTCCAGAGCTACATCTACCTCGGTTCCTCTATCTCGAACGCTGGAGGATGTGAGGACGAGATCAAGCGCCGATCAGCTATCACCAGGTCGGCAGTAGAGCGTCTGGGAAAGATATGGAGAGACAGCAAAATTACACAGAATACCAAAGTTCCTTTAATGCAGTGTCTGGTGTTTCCAATCTTTCTCTATGGGGCCGAGACGTGGACATTAAGGCTACAAGATCGCCAAAAAATCGATGCCTAAGAGATGTGGTGTTGGAGATGGATGTAGAAAATAACACACATACGGGATAGACTTTTGTCGATTGTGCAGTTACGAATACTGAAGTTTCTTAAGTAGCCTGTACATTGTGACAAAGTTCACTTAAGACTTGTTCAAAATAGCAGATTTTTTGTAGATTCGTTTTATAGATACTAATTTACGTTTGGTTTTCAATAGAAATCTAGATAATAACCACAAGATATCATTGTTTTCAAAATATCTACAGTAAGGTGTGCAATAACGTCATAAAAGTAAGAGCTGTTGTATGGGACATATCTAGCTGCGGGATTTTTCGTAAGAGTCGCGGCGGTCCTGGAAGCTAAGGGCAACTAATAGAACAAGGGTGATTTTAGACAGTAAAAATTTACCCGGATTTAGGTGTGATTTTATTTTTATATAAAAAAACTTATAGTAACTTTTCAAGATTTTTACTTTTGCCAGAACCTTTTAAAAAACATGCTTTATTATTTTTAACTTTCAAATATTTCCGTGACGTAATCTCGTAGATGACGTTTGAAATCGTAAGTTTGTATATTTTTGTAACGAATTGTGCGTCTATTCAGGCAGAATAAATATGTTTTCTTTCTGCTTTCTTTCTTTCTTTCTTTCTAAGTTAGGGTCAAATTCGTGATTTTTTTTATCAGGCCAACTATATATAAATATAAATTTATATCCTGTTTTGCCCAGCAGTTGGCCAAATGGTCAATTTTATAAAATTATGTGATTTCTTTTATATTTATGGATTTCCAGAGGTTCAAAAAAGTACAAAATTAAAAAAAAAACTAAGACCTGGCCTTAATACTTCCTCTCGCTCTACCAAAAATAACATTGCCATTTTCATATTCGAAATATATGCACTAGTGACTAGGGGCATTTAAGAGTACCTATTATTGAAAGGTTGAATTAAAAGGTAAACGACTTTGTGAACGTACAGTAACATTGTTTTGATCGTATTCCTCAGTCATTTGTAACTAGTTTCGTATTTTACTTTTTTTAAATGTATAGGTAATCAAGTTTCGCTTATTTTTACGTATAATATTTCTATATTACAAGGTATTGTTTTTTTCAATTCATACAATATTAGGTACTGTTACATACATATTTACTTAAATAACTAACTAACCCTTCTTGCAGTCAGGTAATAAAAGGATACCCAAATTTATTTTGACTTTGTTTCATCATCATCATCATCATTTCAGCCGATAGACGTCCACTGTTGGACACAGGCCTGCCCCAAGCGTCGCCACAACGAACGATCATGTGCGTCCCGCATCCATCGGATTCCTGCTAACTTCACCAGGTCGTCAGTCCACCTTGTAGGAGGCCTTCCAGCACTGCGTTTTCCGGTACGCGGTCGCCACTCCAGAACCTTTCGGCCCCAACGGCCATCTGTTCTGCGTGCAAGGTGAATTTGATAATATTAGCCAAGGTAGCTGCTAGGAAGCTGGGCGTTCTTGCAAAGGTCCGGCGGTACTTCACACCAGGACAGCTTTTAATGTTATACAAAGCACAGGTCCGTTCGTGTGTGGAGTACTGCAGTCACGTATGGGCTGGTGCTGCAAAATGCCACCTGGCAGCTTTGGACTCGGTGGAAAGGCGTGCAAAGAGGCTAATTGGTGATCCAGATTTGGTTAAGTCCAACCTTCAAAGCCTTGAGCATAGGCGTAGTAGGGTAGCCAGCCTTTCGGTGTTTTACAGGATGCACTTTGGAGAGTGTGCGCAGGAATTGCATGACTTGATTCCGCCATCGCAATTCTACCATCAGACAACCCGACGTACGGCGAATATTCACCCTTACGTTGTTGAAACCTCCACGGTCCGGACTAAGCGTTTCGCCTCGTCGTTTATACCGCGTACGTCGAAGGACTGGAACAGTCTGCCTGCTGCGGTCTTCCCGTCCGATTATAATTTGGGTGTCTTCAAGGCTAGAGTGAATAGGCTCTTAATAAACTAGTGCGCCTCACCAACAAAGATTGCATCGCTGCTTACCATCAGGTGGGATCGCAGTCAAGCACTAGTTTATCTCAATTAAAAAAAAAATATTTTTATTCAAGTTTTCAATACTTATCATAAATAAATAAAGGTATGTATAATATTCATTATGTTTTCTGCAGTTTTATTTATTTATAATCCTTCGACAGTCACGCATATCGGGCTGCTATAGTCTGTCTAAAAAGTCAACCCACTTGGGAATTTTTTATAATATTTAATCTAAAGTTATCGTCACCCCAGGGAAGAGTCGCCCGCATCCTAAAAAGTTCGACTTGGATGGATTTGATTTGTGCGCTATACGGCAAAAAATTCACAGTTTTTATGTTGTGAAGAAGTAATTACCTACATTGATTAAATTACGTGCAGCTTTGAGAGAAGAGATAAATTATCAAGGAAGCATCACAACATTGCACCGTATATTGCATAGCATCGGTTTCAAGTATAAGCGATGTCAATCGAAACGTAAATTACTAATGGAACGTTATGATATTACTGCATGGCGTTCAAGATATTTGGAGAGAATCCGAAGAAATCGCAATGTGGAGAAAAAACCTGTAGTATATTTAGACGAGACCTATATACACAACACTTATCATGCCAAAAGTTGCTGGCAAAGTGAGGAGGAGCCTGGGATGTTCGTGTCAGAGTCATCAGGGAGTCGTTGGATAATTGCTCATGCGGGAACTGAAAATGGTTTTGTTAATGGTGTATTGTTAATGTTCAAATCCCAATCCAAATTCTCAGATTACCACGATGACATGAACTCAACTAATTTTTTGAAATGGATGCGTGAAAAAATCATTCCTAACCTACCTGAAAGGTCACTTGTGGTAATGGACAACGCTCCGTATCACTGCACTCAAATAGATAAAGCACCTACAATGTCAAGTATTAAACGTGACATGCAGGAATGGCTGCGAGAAAAGGGAGTATATTTTGAAGATACTTGGACAAAAGCTGTATTATTTGAATTAATTAAACAAAACAAAGGTCCACCTACATATGCCGTGGAGGCATTATTAAAATCTCACAATCATGAATTGCTAAGATTGCCGCCTTACTACTGCGATCTCAATCCGATCGAAAAAATGTGGAGCCTTGTAAAGAGACGGGTAGCGGATAAAAACGTGGGCCAAGATCCAATAGAAATTGTACGCCTAACAGAAGAGGCTTTTGAGACTGTTACAGCGGAAGATTGGGCAGTTCAATGTAAACATGTACAGCATTTGGAGGAAGAATATTTAAAAAATGATGGTCTTATGGATGAAGCAATGGATCGATTTATTATATCCACGGCTAGTGATAGTGAAACAGAACCTGATTCTGTTTCTATTCACTCTTCTGACAGTGATCATAGTATGACCGATCATAATTATTCAATAAAAATTTGAATGAAAGTTTTAAATGTTATTTTATTTTTCTAATTTCAAGTTGGTCGAACATCTCCATTTTATATTTTAGAAATTACAGGAAGATTTATTTTTCACTAATCTGACCTTAGCAGTATGGACATCAAATGGTACCTATTATATTAAAAACACATTCTATTAAAAACATTTTTTTCTTATCTAACTATTCGAGTAGGTACCTAGTTAATAAAATGAAAGTAAATGAACTATAAATTATTTCCCCTGATTTCCCCATATGTAACCGTGGCAACATTATGTCGCGCGAATACAGCGCTGCGTCTGCGGGACTTCTTTCGTGAAATGGACTCTAGAGTCTATCTAAAAAGTCAACCCACTTGGGAATTTTTTATAATATTTAATCATTTAAAAAATACATAAATTCGATACTTTTTATAAGGTTTTTCTGTTAGTAAACAATGATCAATATGTCTTAATCAACCTTGATTATTGAACCAGTGTTGACTACATCAGATTTCATTAAGTCCTAATAATTACCCAAGACGTTTGACTTTTTAGACAGACTCTAGAGTCCATTTCACGAAAGAAGTCCCGCAGACGCAGCGCTGTATTCGCGCGACATAATGTTGCCACGGTTACATATGGGGAAATCAGGGGAAATAATTTATAGTTATATTACGCTTATACTTGAAACCGATGCTATGCAATATACGGTGCAATGTTGTGATGCTTCCTTGATAATTTATCTCTTCTCTCAAAGCTGCACGTAATTTAATCAATGTAGGTAATTACTTCTTCACAACATAAAAACTGTGAATTTTTTGCCGTATAGCGCACAAATCAAATCCATCCAAGTCGAACTTTTTAGGATGCGGGCGACTCTTCCCTGGGGTGACGATAACTTTAGAAGTACTCGCCGCTGTTGCGCCTTCTTTTGTTACTCTCGTTACAGTTTTCTCTGAAACACCTGCAATAAAATGAACAATAAAAAATAAAATAAAATTCAAACAAAGATTATTTTCGTATTTAATTACATTATTGTTGAATATAACTTTACAATTTTTTGTTGTGTTGTGTTAATTCCTTTTCAAATTTTACTTAATAAAAATCGTGCATTAAAAAAACAAAAAGCTTAATTCCAATCTGTAAATCAATCGGGAAAAAATCTGTATATGGCAGCCCCAAAATTTACCTGTCATGGCGGCGACTCTTTTGCGAACATTGCTTATTGGTATTAAAACACCGCGATTCTTGTGTTCCGCTTCACAGAACTCCTTCACCTTTAATATCATTTCTCGACCTGCACTTTTTACAACTTTTGGCATCGTAAATAAACCTTATAACGCACTAATCCAATAATAAACTCACAAAATAAAAATATCTACCACAACAAACGCACCTTGATAGAGTCTGTGCGGAAAGTAAACCATCGTGGGATTTGAGGGCGCTGCTGTAGATAAATATCGTTTTTGTTATGTAAGCAACATTGTGACGTCATTATACTGCGACTGTTAAATCTTGATACATATTTTGAAACTATGTTAGACTAGCTTCTTCCAGCGGCTTCACCCTATAATAAAAATTATCCTATTGGCTGAATTTGCTCACCTAATGAAACTGCAAAGTTATAGCTTATGTGCTATATTATTGCAATGTTTATGATTAAGTTCATCTGTCTTGTAGTTTTTGCGCGACACATCCATACATACGACTACCTCCATCCATCTTCACAAACTTTCGCATTTATAATATTAGTAGCCTATTTATTGAACTTGCCCACGTGATGAAACACCTGGGGGAGGCCTATGTCGAACAGTGGACGTCTTTCGATTGTAATGATGATGAACATTTAAATGCAAACACGAACCGGTAAAGGAAAATAGCGTGAAGAAACTGCTGTATCTACTGCCTATCTAGGTAGGTTCTACCAACGACCACTTACCCAGTTCCAACGAAAATGGTTCTATCACTTTGACTGGGATCGGTCTATTATCACTGACAGGAATATTGTAGCTAACAGCAAGTTTATGTTTACCCTAGTTAAATATAAAGGTAAAAATGGAACACACGATGACACGACCACTTTCTCGTTGTCTTCCTCAGTACATTTTTCCCTTTTGCTAATCAATGAAAAATATGAACTTAATGACTATGAAAATAAAGTACACTTCAGAATTTGTAATGTTGCTTCGTAAAAAATCTATTTAGCCTGTAAGGGACCATCTCGTATATAAGATCTTTGGGATCATTTGGTTGTCCGTCTGTTTATCTGTTAAGACCCTTTAACTCGAGAACGCTTGGAGGTATCGAGTTAATATTAAAACCATACGCTCATAATGTGAAAACTTCAGACTTCTGAGTTAACGAAAAAAAAAAATACGGCCGTTTATATCGCAAAAAAACGTATATTTCGATACTCAAGGGAATCAAAGTTCATAGGGTGAATCCCGTTGACCTAAAATCCTGAAATTTGGCATAAATCAAGGTCTCATAGGACAAGTACAGGGAAAAATCTGAAAATTGTAAAATTGTAGATACGCCACAAAAAAAAATTGTTTGTAATTCGGAAAAATCTTCGTAACTCAGTTCGGGAATTGATTTCATAGGTAAATTTATACAGAATCCTCAGTGCGCGAGTCCGACTCGCACTTGCCCTTTTTTTTTGGTTACTGTATCCGTACTCAAGCCTGAAAAGAAATATTCTAAGTTAGTCGAAAGGCATTATAAATTTAAAGTATCAATACTCTTTATACTAGCCATAGAAAATATTGACTAAAACAAAATAAATAAATATCGTCATGTTTAAATGAATTTCCGTTTAATTATTATATATTTGGAGATAGCAGGGACAGGAGTTTACCTAGGAAGTCTAAAAACATTAAAATAAAAGTGTTACGTACCAAAAAAACAGCATACCAATGTTTCACAAGTTCGTGACTTTGTTTTGATCAATAATGGTGTGATTTGCCATTTGTTATCTTTGGCAAAACTGTAATATATTAAATATTATTTCCCTTGCAGCCCAGTGACATTTTTTATCACATTTCTGAAGATTTTAATTAAAATCACAATAAAATAACATAATAAACAAACCGGTTTCAATATTATAATGACGTTTGGCATTTGACGGATGGCTGGATTGGGTTGCTACTTAAAATCTTTAATGTTGTTTTCACTTTACGCCACGACGGTTCTTTTATCGCACAGACTATAACATCGACAAACGATAACATGGCGGATCTCCCCATCTATCAAATTTAGTTCCACAATTGTCCGCGGGACTTCTTTCGTGAAATGGACTTTACTGCAGCTTGGTTGGTGATTGTGCAAAAACAAACAGACCATAAAGCTGGAACTACATTAGACCGACGCACACGTGTAACACGCCTAATTTGTACGTACAACGACGCCGATTTGTTCCGTTTTAATACCACTAATCTAATACCACTGGTATTTGTTTGAACCCGTGTTAATAGACTATTCCGAATGGATACCATTGCTACAACTAATACTAAAAGAAATTCAAGGATCTAAGGTACAGTCAGCCAAAATGCTTTGTATAGGATCTTTAATTGAAATAAAATCCAAAAACGTATTTACTTAACAAGACGTACGTATTAATATTATAGTATGAACGAGGTATATAATATATAGTAGATCTATATCATCGTCCTCGGACGAATCACCTGGCGTAGGGCTGAGTCTCAACAGATCGCAGCACGACGCTGCTCTACCGAGCACAACACCCTGCCAGGAACGGAAGTCGTCTACAGACTATTCCGAGCCCCGAGTGTCTAGTTTAATAATAAATTGTGTACTGCGAACCTGCTCTAAATAACAACAAGCCACTATTTTTTTTTATGCGAGTCATGGTTTCTGTTTTCCCCCAAGATGTTGAGGGTTGATAATTATAGCTTCCTCAGACATATCTAAAAAAGTGATTAGTTAGTGAAAGTTTTTGTACTCGTATATTACGATCGTATAAAAATATTAGGAAACCAAAATTTTGTTAGGTTTGACTTGAGCTCACTGTATTAAATTCAAGTCACTGGTATGGCTTCGTATATTAAATTATTTAAAGAGTGGTCTCCGTCCAGAATAGGTAATAAAATTGCGTTCACACAAATACCAGTGGTATTAGATGTGTGGTATTAAAACGGAACAAATCACGTCGCGTGGCGTGGATCAAGTGTAACTCTACAAGTCTAAAATGCATGTTTCCATATAAAATGTATGGAGACCGACGCGCCCAGATCGGCGTGTGCGGCACACGTGTTATCATTGTAGTTCTAGCTTAATACAACACGTGATCCCAGCGCGTGTCGGATTATGTCTTCAAATTTTTGGTTCGCACATTTTACTGATTTAAAAATAAACGAGAACAAAATATATGCGTGAATCTGATCAGTATGTCAATGGTGGCCGGTCCAGCAGGTCTCTAAGTAGGCGTCATTAATATGCAAAGCATTTTACTTACATATTGTTCTGGTAGCGTAATTTACATATAGGTAGGTAAACATTATAAAAGGTTCTGTATACCTACTAAGATCTCTGATCTTTGATTTTACCCGAACAAACATGTGGCCAAACAATGATGTAAGTCCATGTGACTTATCATATCATTGTTTTCCAAATCACCAAGTTAAGATTCCCTTACATTCGCTCAATATTATAATATACCTATTTATTGCAAAAGTCGCATTACTATACTGTCTTATTTTCAGGGAAACCTTTAAAAGGCACCTGAATTGGTTGATGCAATGGTTGAGCCATTGGCTGCTGCGCTGCGTGTCTTGGGTGGGATTGAACAAATCGCATGGAACAAATACTTAACTCTTAAAGACAACCCTAGAATAGAATAAATATTATTGTACACCAAGAAGTAACATAGCTTTTCTTTTTTTTGCTTTTTTTTTTCTGTGCAACGCTTATTCCAGAACATTCTAGAGGAAATCGTAAATTTATTTCTCCTGAGCATCACCATCCATGGAAACATGTGATCGCTGTGCCACCATCTTTCTTCAATTGGCGGACAGAGTTCACACTCTAAGCGCCCGTAACCCCGGAATTTCACCTGCGTAAAACTATGCAACAACGCGACTGTGGTTACCTCCACGACATTTTCTCCTCCAAGCGCAATCGACCCTCTCACGATTCTACTTGGCGGCCTCCTTCTGCATCCATCACGGCCCTACAGAAGGAAGCTATTATTCTCCACTTAACCGTCTCTGCCCGCATAGCCCCCATTACTGCTAACAGAAAAAGTTGATTGCCCAATCCTGGAGATCAAGATTCACCGCTCAGAGGCTCATGTAGGGCACTCATCGTGTGTGCTGTGCAGTATTCAAGGTCGTTTTCGCAGTGGTGGTAATCCACAGTCTCTCGTACAATCCTATTACAGTACTCACTGAGGGAACCGGAGAGAACCTGTGGGAGATGCGCTCCTCTCTTCTTACGCCTGGCTAGAAGCGGCAAACTTCATCCATTGCTCCTCCGAAATTGGGCAGCATTCTGGGCATAGTACTCACTGCCACTGACCAACGCTGGCTACAGCACTCGAAATACTCTTCGAAGCCGACTTCTGCGGAACCCTATTTGTAATCTTTTCGATGAACGTCGACCCAAGCACATAGCGAATGTGGATAGGTAAGCGGTGGCGATGCACTAGGGACATTCTGTAATGCAATAGTGCCATCCTAATCGCATCCCAGGGCAGGGAGTTAAAAGCGTTAAAATTTCTAATAGAAACTTACTGCCAACACCACCCCACCCCGAGACATTGTCAAATCCGAAAGTGAGCAGATGCGAAGGATTGCATCGACTGTGCTACCGGAAGGAATAAGCGAGACCAACTCGCGACAGTTGTGCATGTGCAACGAATCTTCAATTATTCTTTCAGCAATTAGAAGTAGCGAATTGTGTTATCTAGTTGTCGAACTATTGTCGAACACAAAAAAAACATTATTCAGACTATTTTTAATGCCAAGTATAACTAATGTATCATTACAAATTCCTACAATGACTGTGTGCCAATATTTACATATTACTAATTCTCAAGGAAGTAAATACTCGAACTTTAAACGTGGGAAAGTAAGAAGTTATTCATGAAACTAAACACGATGTTGAAAACATTCTATAACATATTAGGTACCTACAAGGTAGCGTATTATATCCATAATTCTACGTAATACTAGTCCTACAATTGCGAATCAAATAAAACCAGATCAATATAATATGTATGCTAATGGTATACTATTGCGTTAAGGTCAACACGTGTCTGTAGGTGTGATCGATTCAAATAACTTGTTGTATTCTCACCCTGTCTATTTCCACTCATATTTTAAACATTAATCAGTAAGTTCAAACACCTAAAACAATGAACGTGAAAGTAATGAAATGTGTATTTACATTCTTACAGCTGATGACCTAGTGAGGGTCGCGGGAATCCGATGCGAGACGCACTAGACCTGTCGTTGTGACGACGCTTGGGGAAGCCTATGTCTTTCGACTGAAATGATGATGATGATGATGATTCTTACAAATATAGTAAAGTTTCTCTCAGCAGCACCACACTCGTCGTTCCCTTATGAGTTATGAATTTTCGTAAATCCTTTCTTCAGCGTTCTGGTTTGGCTAGGGACTTTGCCCTATACGAGTATATAAACCATATTTCTATGATATAAACAGACTAGCGAGCCGCTCCAGCCTCACACGGGTTTTTTTTTTTTGATGGGTAAAATCATCCAATGATAACCCCCGCTCTTGGGGGGAGCGGGAGATAGTGTCAGACTCTTACTGACTAAAAGCCCACCCATTTCCTTCGTGCCTTTCGTACCGGGCCGAGCATCCCTTTCGGATAACCCTGGCCCCAGTAGGCTTCGACCCGGCTCGGCCCCTGCAGTTGCTGACAGCTCCTTGAGGCGCGCAAGAACAGTGCGCGTCGTCGACGACTTGGGCTCGGTCCGGACAGTTACCGGACGGTCGGACAGCAAGCTACCCATTGCTCGCCGTCCGCAAGCCCGCGCCTATGGGCCTCACACGGGGATCAGAAATCATTGATATTTTCATTTATTTTTCCACTGTAATACATTAAAATCTTCCCGAAAACTGCATGAAAATCAGTTCAGTAGTTTTTGAGCTTATCACGATCATACAGACAGAGGGACGCCGCGGTTGGGGCCTTTGTTATATAATTATGTAAGGATTTCTCTTTTTTATTATAGACACAGTACTGTACTCAGGCGAGCTTAACCCACGATTGGGTTTTCTTACAGCAAACTATCTATACTTAATATTATAAAGAGGTAAAGTTTGTTTTTTTGTTTGTCCAATTGGTTAAATTCCGATAGAAAGCTACTCTATTCCTGAGTAATATAGACTGTATTTTATGTACGCGGGTGACGCCGCGGGCGAAAGCTATAATATTAAAAGAGAGATATTAAAAGAAAAAAAATATATAAAAGAGAGAGAAATTTTGCATATGAGGATTATTATTCCTCCTCCTCGAGTCGTATTCCTCATTACTGAGGGTCGTGAAGTTCCCGCTGGATTAGCTTCTTATTGATGGTATCTCGCCATCTGTGACGGTTCTTAGCGTCATGAAGTGCGACGTGCAATTGGGTGTCCAGTGTGGAGCGGACCCGATCTGCCCATCTTATTGGGATAATTATTCATGCACAACAAAACTTAAGAACCTTCATTAAATCTAACTTATGACCTATGTGCCATATCGGCGGCATTTCCCCATAATAGAATATCGTACGACATGACACTATGAAAATAGCTAAAGTAAACTAAACGGGCTGTCTCTAAATCAGTTAAATTTCGAATTTGTCTTACAGCATATGCTGTTGAACTAAGTTTTTTCGACAATTTGTCTATACACCACAATTTTTTAATTAGTACACATACTTAAAGGGCTTATTAGAAAAGCCCTTGTTATTTTATAAGTAAAATCTCAATAAATAATATTCATAAACAGCAAAGTTATTAACGTTGGTTTATGTCCCAAAATGTCACTCAATTTATGGAAATATTGTGCAGGCTATTGATTAATGAATGAATAAGTGACAATTATTAAAGAAAAACACTGCCCGCAGTATTTTCTATAAGCAATTGTTATGTTTGATTGATTCTATGATGAATTTACCTTTTCGTGGTCAATTTTAGGATTTCGGTTTTTTCTACTTTTGACTACAAAAATATGATCAGTGACGGGTACAGATAGAGCCCCATTTTTTTGTGTACTAATTAAAAAGTAGGGGTGTATGTGGGCCCCACTGAAGCTTAGCGTCTAGAGTTAAGCCCAAGAACACTGCAGTATCTTCAGGACTCAACTCTTTACCTTTTATTAGCACACTGGTTTCTACTTGCCTAACACGAAACATGGTAAACTTAATACATTGGAAGGCTATGGGGGTGAGAGGCCTTTTGCTAAGAGAGCGCATAATAATAATATGTACGAGTATTTATATCGTATCGAAATCCATATGAGTGTTATTAACAATATTCTTAAGATCTGCGAGTATATTAGTAGATACTAGATACCTATATAATTTAGGTATAATTTATCAAAACATGTTGCGCCGACCCCAAGTAATATGTGATAAGGGCAGGAAGAAGAAGAAGAAGAAGATATCAAAATACTGAAAATAAGTGGATTTTTTTTGTGAGTTGGAAAATCATCAAATAACTTCTACCGCTCTGTTTAGTAAAAGGACGTGTCAAACTTTTATTGACTTAACCCCCGGATGTTTGATTCCCATTTATTTATCACACAGATATAATATGCACTATTAATATTAAGCATCGTCTTCCTCTGCAGCTCGATCATAACCAAGGTTTATATAAAATTTAAATTATGTTATAATTGTGAACAATTAAGCGTAATGTGTATTCGAGCACTCGTACGTGTTGTATGTCCGTGTAAGTCAAGATAGTCAAGATTGTAGATAGGCCATGACTAAGCACATACCTTGGACTCGTGTAAGTATGTGTCTCAGAGTCGTTATCTAGATTCACTCAAACTTGCAATTACTTATTCAAATCTTGATAGTCTGATGGGAGTGGTAAGGGTTAGATTTCTTTGGGCACGCCACAATTATGGCGGTAAGTCCCCTCTTTGAGGCGTGGCTGGAAAGACCTCACGGCGTCCTTACCTTCCGCATGACGCAGGTACTCACCGGACATGGTTCGTTCGGGAGTTTCCTGCACGGGATTCATGCGGAGGTGACGCCCGGGTGTCGCCACTGTGCGGAACGCCCGGAGGACACGGTGGAGCACACAGTCGAGGTGTGCCCTGCTTGGGCGGAGCATCGCCGTGCCCTCGTGGGGGCGATCGGCGGCGGAGACCTCTCGCGCCGGGCCTTGGTTGAGGCCATGGTCCGGAGCGAGGAGGAGTGGCAGGCGGTCGCCGACTTCTGCGAAGCAGTAATGCTCGCAAAGGAGGAGGCCGAACGCATCAGGCAACGGCGTTATCGCCGCCGCCGTCGCCGGGATTCTGATCCCGATTTCCGGCCAACGTAGACGCGGGCTTGCGGACGGTGAGCAATGGGTAGCTCACTGTCCGGCCGTCCGGTAACTGTCCGGACCAAGCCCAAGTCGTCGACGGCGCGCACTGTTCCCGCGCGCCTCAAGGAGTTGTCAGCAACAGCAGGGACCCAGCTGGGTCGAAGCCTACTGGGGCCAGGGTTATCCGAAAGGGCGCTCGAGCCCCGGTATGAAGGCTAGAAGGAACGGGGTGGGTCTTTTAGTCAGTAAGAGTCTGACACTATCTCCCGCTCCGCCCAAGGGCGGGGGATGTCAATGCATGATTTTTTCCCACCATAAAAAAAAAAAGGGTTAGATTTCTTTGTCCTGTGTTGACAGAGGTCTTCAGGTTACGGAGCGTGTACTTTAGCCACAGAACAGATGACAGAGGTTAGAATACCCTTGAGGGAAGGGCAGGCATGCCACGAAGTAGGACAATGTTCATAGTTCAATTACCAATAGCAAACTTGCGATCTAAGTGTGCGTGGTCTGTTAGTTGCGTTTTGCACAGTCGTATTGCTTTATTTTCTGTAGTGGAGTTAAAGGGTGTGAGACAAGCGGCGATACTCGTTGTAGTACAAATCGGAAAGTATTTCCTTTCTAACCTCTTTCATACTTTCTGTGATTTTAGCATTACACGCTCGTTCTGATAGTCGACCGCTGGATGCGAGAATCGCTGGTCCGGTGAATGTGGCCAATGTTTAGGAATGGCCTACAGTTGACGTTCATCGTCTGAAAATATTTAGATTATACCTATTCGTAAGTCAGCATAATTATAGTATTATCTCGTTTCCAACTTCAAATATTTGGGAGAGCAAAAACACAAATAACTTCAACCATCATCAGAACTGGATTTTCACAGAAATGGGACTAATCTAGAAGAACCCTTTCAAATAGAAAAAGCAAAATCGATTCGTAAATGATAAAGTTCTGTGGAAACAAATAAATACTGCAATCGGTTGCTGAACTTCCTTGTTTTTTTCAAATTGACTAAAAATAAAGAAAAAGATATTCAAAAATTTTTGTGGTTGACCACACCTCGAAGTTTTTTTTTTTTTTGAATGTTTCTGTGGTCGCTAAAAAGTTATTTTTGTATTTCCCGGTTTCAAGCCACATTAACTTGTGACAGCTGTACGGAAATTATCTTTATGAAAAATTCATTCAATAACATTAGCCGAATTACTTTTTCATGAGAGGGTTGTATTGATGATTTTCCATGTTTCCTTGTTTTGCATGTTTCCTCTTCACCAGACGACATTCTCTCCCAGTCAACCAAGGGGTTGACTGGGAGAGAATGCCTAAGGCCACCTTTGTACCTTTGCCTTGCATGAAGTTTTAATAAATAAATAAATACATTTTATTAGGTTCTATGGTCGCCAATCATATTTAACGAGTCAGAACCTGACACTGATCTGTAAAATGCAAAAAATCTTTCGAAGATTTGGATTCGCAGATCTCGAAGTTTTTATTTCATATAATTATATGAAATACATCTCAAAAAAAAATCTTCTGTTTTATACACATTCTGCCAGAATTCTACGCCCCTCCCTGTCATACTGAGAGGCAACTTTGTCTGGGCTGAATATGTCAATAAATACTAATTAATGGGTTTTGGGCGTTTTCTGAGTAAAACAATAAGGATCAAGTAGTAATTATACTTTATATTAGAAATACGATGTGCACAACAATAAGTTCAGGTAACAATGAAAAAATTTCATAGACAGTGTTGCCACCCGTAGCGTGGTGTTAACACAGTTTAATTTTCTATGTATAAAATCTATTTATTCCAACAAATACGTAGATACTTTATATTATTGATAGGTTCACGCTTAACCACTATCTCACCTTTTTTTTTTTCCTGATGGTAAGCGACGATGGAGCATGCTTGCCTAGAAATAACATACTTTCAGGAAACAGACTCTAGCAGGGATCTCCACTCCTTAGCTGTACGCACAACTAATGTGTTCTCAAAACGTTTTAATAGGTAGGTAGGATTGGGTGGGGTGTCCACCTTGTACCGGTGGCGCATCACCGTACGTCTGGTGGTCAGATGATGGAACGGGCTTGGCGGAATTAAATTATGCAATTCTTGTAAACCACAAATGGGTCTTGAGTAGTTGAGTGCCTATAACATTATGTAGGTATGCAACATTGCGTTTAGCTTCATAATTATTTAAATGTGATAGTTGAATCAAGTAAGTGCACAAAGGTACAAATAATTATTATAATCTGCTTTATGTGATCAATAATACATTGTAAACAACTTTACATGAGACACGCAAACACTTGATGCTGTAAGCTATCACTTTTTGAGTGAGATATCAAAGAACCTTGATAGTTTTGGTTTATCTCCGTGTAATGAATTTTATATTTTAATTTTTAAGGTCAGACAGTCTAGTTTTAATACTGCTTTTCTGAATTCCGTATTCCAATAAGTCTGATAGACATTGGTCGTATACTATTCGATTACTAAACACAGGTATTTTAAATACCAATTAGATATTAAGTTATTTTAGTAATGATTTAGATAAAGTTATAGCTTTAAAATATGAAGGAGAATAAATAATGTGAAGAATAAAAAAAGATATGTAGAAGACTGAAGATTTGCCGAGAACAGCTTGTATTGCTCAAAAAGCATACCTAAATCAAATGATTACTCATTAGAGTAGATCTGTAAAACTTATTATCATTTGATTGCCAACATACTTGAGACAAAACGACGTACTATTTAATAATAAATATTTTTACCTACAATAGTATTTTCTGAAAGCGTGCTTAAACAACTGTAAGTTCACTAAACTTTACCATCACCTAATACCTAGCTACATCCTTTGTCAATTGAAAAAACTAAAAAAAATTATCAACTATAATATGTTAAGTAGGTAGTCATCGAACAAATGACCCGACATAACTTGTCAAAATGATTAATCTAGACACTTCAAACTAGTATTATATACCAGTTTCGAATAGTAACGTTAGAATAACCGTGATCTAGAGTTTTTTCATTTTATTTATTTAGGAACTAGCTGTACCCGCGCGGCTTCGCTCCCGCTCTTCCCTACTTCAGCCTACTATACCCTACTCTACCCTACTCTACCCTACCCTACTCTACTCTACCCTACTCTACCCTACCCTACTCTACTCTACCCTACTCTACCCTACTCTACCCTACTCTACCCTACTCTACCCTACCCTACTCTACTCTACCCTACTCTACCCTACTCTACTCTACCCTACTCTACCCTACTCTACCCTACTCTACCCTACTCTACCCTACCCTACTCTACTCTACCCTACTCTACCCTCCTCTATCTTACTCTACCCTACACTACCCTACACTACCCTACTCTACCCTACACTACCCTAATTTTCATTTTTTTTCCATAAGAACCTTCTCCTCATAATAACGAACACAACAAAAAAAAAATTAGCGAAATCGGTCCAGGCGTTGTTGAGTTATGCGCTTACCAACACATTTTGCGATTCATTTTTATATATAAGATATAAACAGTTACACATTACGTCCAATCTACAGCGTCTTGAGCACAGGCAAAGGGTAGCCAGCCTTTCGGTGTTTTACAGGATGCACTTTGGAGAGTGTGCGCAGGAATTACATGATTTGATTCCACCATCTCACTTCTACCATCGGACAAACCGACGAACGGCGAGTATCCACCCTAATATTGTTGAAACCTCTACGCTCCGGACCAAGCGTTTCGCCTCGTCGTTTATACCGCGTACGTCGAGGGACTGGAACAATTTGCCTGCTGCGGTCTTCCCGTCTGATTATAATTTGGGAGTCTCGCTTGTGCTGCGTTCCGATGCGGACGTGTTATTTACGTTTTATTTATACCGATTAGCACAGCGCAAGCTGTTGCTAGTAAGTACTCGTCATGACAGAAAATCTTGTGGCGAACAAGCTGTTGGCGTTCCTGCAGCAGAAGCTGGATGTGATGGACGAGGTGTCCGCAGTCCAGATCTGCGCAACGAACTTCAGCGAGGAGGACATAGCTGCTGCGAAGCTGTTGCTGTTCAGCGTGCTGAATAAGCGCGACCAGATGCCATCCCGCCGGCGTGACGGGACTAAGAAAAGCCTGCAGGATATAATCACGCTGTTCAAGGAGACCGACCCTGACGACGTGCCGACGTTTGTGGCAAAGGAGCTGCATAAGCTCCCTCCAGTCACCTTCGACCACGTCGACGTAACAAGCCTTTTGAAAGACATTGTCTTTCTGAGGGCCAGTCTTACGGATGTGCTAGGAAAGTTAGATGCATCTCAGAAAACCGTCGCCGATTTGCGCAAGGAATTCGATGAATTTCGCAAAAACGCGGCGAAAACTAGGTCATCAGTCGATGCATCTAACGTAAACATGCGTCATGGAGCCGGCCTCGATATATCGTCGCCGAACTTCGCGTCAGCAGTTTCGTCGCCGGCGCATACGTCGATTGTTGAGGTTGCGGAGTGCCCCGCTCATGCGCCTCGCAACTCCGTGCCTGTCACTGCGGTTCCTCCATGCAGCGCCGCACGAGCCCTTCGCCCCGTCCCGCTGCCTGTTCCTGCAGCTCCAGCGAATCCGATCTGTAGGGATTTCGCTAGCGTCACCACGAGCGTCCCTAGCGCTTCTGAACCGAAACCTGTGCTTAAGGCAACGAACAAGGTTGAAAATGATGATGGTTTCGTTACGGTGCAAAGGAGGAAGCGTCGAACGCAAACTAACAAGAACCGCTGCGGCATAGCACCTGCAACTCCTAACGTGAGCCTGCGTGCCGCCCAGCCGAACACATCAGTGTACATCTCCCGCCTGCATCACACGACAAGGGTGGAAGATATCGTGGAGTACGTGCGCCAAAAGACGAAGTTCGCACTGAGGGTACAGCTGCTGGAGTCGCACCGTAACGTCAATTTCAAGGCGTTCGTGGTGCGAGTTCCGAACACTTTTCTGCCCTTCATGTTGAAGGAAGACTTTTGGCCGCAGGGCGTCGTGTTCCGTCGCTTTCGCGGACAGGTGCCACAGAACAGCACGAAGTGAACTTAGTGCAATGTGAAGTGTTACTAACATAGTCTTAAGTCTTATTTACTAAAGACAAGTTGTATTTACTCTATATGTATGTTAGTCTGTAAGGTATATATCTATGGGCCAAGAAGCCTGATAATAAATGATTTATATATATATATATATATATATATAAATATATTATTAATTTATATATATATAAGGTTTATTATTGAGGATTTTCGAAATAAACCACAAATTGTTTCTCTGAAAACAAAGTTTTATTTTATTCAACACGCTTTTACATTATAACAATTATCGTTTAACTAAAATTACACTTTTATCTCACCTGAAAACAAAGAAACGACATTTAAAGTTCACTAATATCGCCTCCTCAATTATATCCCTTTATTTATCTCTACAAGTTTTTTTATATCAATTAAATGCACAAAATAATCTAAACATCATCTGCCATTGAATCATACGTCACCCCGTATCCACAGCTTAAAAATTAAAAAAATGAAATGTCATTTCCAAGGAGGTCATTTCATTACATCTCCCCCCCATAGGAACGAAAATTCTAAATAATATAATACAAACAATGCACCTGCAAGCTATCTTTATACCTATTCGTTTTCTTCTACTTCATCTTCTGCCGTAACAGGTTGTAATTTTGTTATGTGGAATAAAGTTGATTCTGTTTTTCTGTTGCCAGTGTCAATCTTATAAATGGAGTTCGATATTTTCTCTATTATCTTGAAAGGGCCTATTTTTAACTCGTCTAATTTTTTCCTGTTCAGTCTATTTCCATTTTCTACATATACACTGTCTCCTATCTCGAACTCTTGTATTTTCCTATTTCTATCAAATATTTTCTTGTTGTACTTGTGAGATTTTATTGTATTCTCTAATGCTAATCTTCTATCAGCAATCCACTTGTCTTCCTTTTCTATTGTTTTAATTTCATTTGGTAAAATACTGACATTTGTACCATCCAGTAAATATTTTGGTGCAAAACCTGTAACAGAATGGTCTGTTTCATTATATTTCTGTACACATTCTCTTGCTACTGTTGTCCATGTTCTCTTATTATTTTTCTCATTTATTTTACATCTTATTTTATTTACTATTGTTTGGTTTAATCTTTCGTTCAAGCCGTTCGAAAATGGCGTATTCACAGCTGTAAATATTAGTTTGATGTTATTCTCCTGCAAATACTGTTTAAATTCTTTTGAATTGATGCCTGGATATTGGTCTGTCAGAATTATTCCAATCTCATCTGTCTCGAGTACTTTCTTTGTTAGTTTTATAAAGTCACTTACGTTCTGTGTTTTTGAAGTCACAATAAACGCATATCTTGTGTAGTGGTCTACTAAAAGGTGTAAGTAATTTTTTGTTGACCTAGATCCTCCAAAGCCACCTATAGTATCCATTGACATTATCTCAAATGGTTTTGTTGCTGGTCCCAGTTGTGACATTAACCCAAATTTTCCTTGACATCTTGATTTATTTTTTTATGCATATTTCGCATGTTTTACAAATATTTATGATATTTTTTGTTAGGTTTTTAGCTGTATATAGTGGACTTATTTTTTTTGTAATTGTCTGATTCCAATATGGCATAAATCTTCATGCACCTTTTTTATAATTTTTTTACTAAATTCTTCTGAGAGTATAATCTTTTCAAGTTTCTTTATTTTTTTATAATAGATTTTATTTTTATGTAGTAGGTTTTGTTTCTTTTCTTTTATTGTTTCATTTTTTTCTTGGTCTTCAACTATATCTTTTATTTGTATTAAATTAACTATTTTTAATAGTTCCTCCTTGTTATCTTCTGATTCTAATACAGGGTTTCGGCTCAAACAGTCTGCTTCTATATTTTCTTTACCAGGTATATATTTTACTGTAAAGTCATATTGAGATAGGTAATATGTGAGGTCACCCAATTCTTCATCTGTCCTGCATTTAATATTCGTGTTCTCTAGAGGTTTGTGGTCTGAGTAAATAGTGAAATGTTTTCCAATTAGCCAGTGTTGCCAGTATTTAACTGCTTCTTTCATAGCAATACATTCCAAATATATGGCCTTTTTTCGTTTTTGAGATTCGTTTAGTTTTTTTGAAAAATATGCCACCGGTTTGTCTTTACCGTCTAGTTGAGTCTGTTTTAATATAGCCCCGATACCCTCTAAAGATGCATCTGTAAAGATTTTTATTGGTAAGTCTTTGTCGAATATTTCCAACACAGGTTGAGAACATAAATATCTTTTTATTTGATTAAATGATTCATCACACTTCTCTGACCACACAAACTTTTCATTTTTTCTTAATAAATTATGTAATGGGTCTAAAATAATTGCACTTCTTGGTATGTATTCGTGGTAGAAGTTAATTTTTCCCAAAAATTGTCTGATATTCTTTTGTGTCTTAGGAGTTGGAAAATGTCTTATCGAGATCAAATTGTCTTTTAGTGGTCTTACCGAATTGTTCTTTTCATTATCTAAATGGTCTGTCATACTTACAAACTCTTCTGTTTCTATGTGTTCATTAAAATTTATTGCTAATGTTTTTATATTCTTTTCTTCATTTCTGTTATCTTTAGACATTTCATTTATTTTATTTGTTCTTATCTTTTGTTCTATCCGCAAGTCCTCGTTTTGGGTTAGTTTGAATTTCTTTATCATATCCAATCCGATTATAAAATCATCAAAATATTCATTTTCTACTATGTATACATCCACCTCTTCTTCTAAATCAAATATTTTTATTTTTATTGTTATCAAGCCATCTGTTTTTTTCACACCATTAACCGTTTTCATATATGCTATATTCTCATTGTCCTTTTTTTCTTTTATTTTAATCAGTCTTGAATTTATTAAAGAGATCTGTGAGCCTGAATCATAAATGCCGCTCACTTCTAGTTTATTTTCTAATAAGAGCTTGATTTTGATTAATGGTGTACTTACCCGTTTTTTTTCTCAGTATTTATATCTACTTCAATAATGGAGTTGTTATTTACATTTCTGGGTTTAAAAACTTTTTCAGATTCATTTTTATTTTTCTTGAACCAACATGACTCTTCCGGATGATATCTAATTCCTTTGTCCAAAGATTCACAAGTGTTACATGGCTTCTTCTCATTAGTTTTATTTTTATAAAGGAATGTACAACTCTTTATTGTACTTGAGTTTTTCTTGTACATCATACCTTCATATTTTCTTATCTCATTGAACAAATCAGTAGTGTCATTGAGTTCATCTCTGTTTAACCTATTTAAGATAAACCCAGGTAAACCTGTTGCAATAAGATCTATCATTGTTTTGGAGTCTATCGATTTGTTTATGTCTAGCATAAGCCTTTCTTTTCTAATAGCGTAATCAATTAGTAGTCCTTCTTTATATCTAAATGCGAGAGCATATGTAACTATGTCCCATCCTCGGTTTTTAAAAGTTTCTAAAAATTTGTCTTTCTATTCATTCCATTCAGCCTTTATTGTTAGTTTTATGGCCATCGAGCTATACCAATCCAAACAAGATTTTTCTAAAAATAATCTCAATATATCTATTTTTGTTTCATCTTTTGATATATTAAAGCGCTCACACTCCTTTTCAAAATTCTCAATCCATTGCATTGCATTAGGGTTCTTGCTTGTGAATTTTTCAATAATAAATTTCTCTGAAATATGTTTTAGGTTATGTTGATTTTCTTTCTTTGTAGTAGTTTCTATTAATTTTTCCAAGATATGTTATTGATATGTAAATTGTCGTTTTTGTCTATTGGTTGTTTTGTGCTCATTTCTTCTAAATATTGATCTAAAAATTGCATATTACCTTCCTCATCTCTATATGTTTTCTTAAGATCTTCATCCAATTTTATCCATATTTTTCTACTTTGATGCCTTTTCTTTATACTATTTTTTATTTTTGAGAAAGTATTCATTTTGACAATATATGTATGATGAATCACCGGCTTCAGCTCATCAGGTAAAACATAACATTTTCCTTCTTCTGTAGATATTGAGGTTATGGCTAATACATTTCATTTGCCATCATTTGAAGCTATCATCGTAAACTCAAATTGCAGCCGGTCCATCTTCCTTTGGTTAACAAAAATGTCGTTTTATAAGGTTTATTATTGAGGATTTTCGAAATAAACCACAAATTGTTTCTCTGAAAACAAAGTTTTATTTTATTCAACACGCTTTTACATTATAACAATTATCGTTTAAGGACGCGTGAGCAAGATTCACTCGCTCGAATTTAGGTATCTTGGTCGCAATACATCGACCTTACGCGCACGCACACATAGAGCCCATTGTTCGCTCAATTTTATACTTTAACCGAACATGTCTTGATATTTGAGGTATTATTTTATTTTTCTTAGTAAGTATTAATTGAGTCAAGCTTGTTTCATTTTTAGTATCAGTATTACTATATGGCAATATGTAATTGTCTGCTTATCCAGTTTTGAGCACTACTCTTATAGCAAAAATAAGTAGTTGCCATATCGTTACGGGTAATAACGACCAATTTCTTTGTAAACCTACGATTATTTCCCAGGCTTATTTCTTTAAAAATATTATATTTAACAAAATCAAATGGGTATTTGAGATTAATTTTATCAGACAATTAGGTACAACGCACAACCCCTCTCCGACATGAATTAAATCTTCAAACTCAATAAATACTCGTACGATGTCTGAAGCAAGTAGGTATTTCCAATTTAATATTCGATCTAATCGTAAAATACAGTTAAAACTATGAATACTTATGTATTTTTAACCGACTTCTAAAAAAGGAGGAGGTTCTTAATTCGGATGTTTGATTTTTGGAACGAAGTTCCTTATCGCGCGTTGTGAAAGGGGGCTAGACGGAAAAATTCTCACGAAAAGTTGTACCGACACTTTTTGCTTTTTTTTTCTTTTTTTTCCTTCTTTAATATTCCTTCACTAATTTTTTTTAATGTTTTTGGCTTGGAAACTAAATCTTTATCTATTAATGGAAATCCAAGATGGCGGCTGCAAGAAATTATCAACTTTTCCGTCATGGGTGTCGTTTTCATGGTTTTCGAGAGTGTTGAAACCGATAGTACTGTCAAAATAAAAATCCAAGCTGGCGGCTGCAAAAAAAAAAAATTTTCGTCATGGGTGTCGTTTTCATGGTTTTCGAGGGTGTTGAAACCGATAGTACTGTCAAAATATAAATCCAAGATGGCGGCTGCAAGAAATTATCAAATTTTCCGTCATGGGTGTCGTTTTCATGGTTTTCGAGGGTGTTGAAACCGATAGTACTGTCAAAATATAAATCCAAGGTGGCGGCTGCAAGAAATTATCAACTTTTTCGTCATGGGTGTCGTTTTCGTGGTTTTCGAGGGTGTTGAAACCGATTGTACTGTGAAAATGTAAATCTAAGATGGCGGCTGCAACAAATTATCAACTTTTTCGATATGGGTGTCTTTTTCATGGTTTTCGAGGTTGTTGAAGCCGATAGTGCTGTCAAAATGTAAATCTAAGATGGCGGCTGTCAGAAATTATCAACTTTTTCGTCATGAGTGTCGTTTTCATGGTTTCGATGATGTTGAAATAGAACTAAAACTAAAACCATCAAAATAATTTTAATTTCGGAAGTCGGTGTTTCTCGATATTGTTTGTTCCTTATTTAACACCGACTAGTGAAATCGGTTATATCTTTTTTGGAAAAAGTTTCTTTTTTTTAATTATAAGGTAAAATATACAACGGATTTAGCAGTTATGTGTACTATCCAGACCCTATTTGTAGCATAGCCAATTTCTGTATTGTATTTGTGTGAAAAGATTGTATGGGACTGAATAATTTTAAAGCATGTAACTGGGAGATGAATAAATCATCGTTAATTTGATATCATGATATTGTGGCAACTTTAATTCCTTGTATATCAAAATGGTAACAGGAAAAATTGATTTATAAATACACTAGCTTTTGCCCGCGGCTTCGCCCGCGTGGCGTAACCTAATGTTATTTCCCATAAATTTTGGACCTCCATTTTACACGAGTGAGCAGCTTAGTTCTTACTACCTTAATTCACATATACTACCATTGCTGGTGTTGTGTTAGTTAAGAAAACAAACACAAAACAAAAATGCAATTATAACTTTTCAACAACTTCCAAAAGAAAACACAGTCATCAGTCGTGCGTTATTGTCGTTCGGCTTATTAGCTAAAGAAACAGTAGGCAAAACAGCGCGGGGGGAGGATCAGTGACCGCGTCATGCGTAGCTACTGAAGAGCGGAACTCGTGAACTCGTGAATTTAATTTTGAGAATTATTAAATTTATGAAAGCTTTCTAATAGTACGTCCGATTTAAATGATTCAAAAAGTAATTTACAGATACTGATATAGTCTTGAACGCGAAGTAACTTATTTTGATAAGAATTAATACCGTAATTATGTAAATAGCTTTCCAATAAATGCTTCATGAATGCCAATTTTTAAAAGTAGTAAAATGGATATATTATGTTAACCTTAAGAGATAGACATATGCCACCGCGGACTTTTCTGTAGACCTATATAAGATACACAATTCCACGATACATTATTTTGTTATATCTCAAAGGGTTTAGGCAGCGTTTGCGTTAAAAGCTCCTAGACGGCTTATTTTTTCCCGACATCTTCAACATATAACGTTAATGTACACAAAAATACATACAAAAACTTAACAAATTATATAATAAAAGCTTCCTCAAGAATCACGCTATCGAGTGGTGAAAACTGCTTGAAAATCGGTGCAGTAAATTTTGAGTTTATTGCGAACAGACAGACAGACAGACTCGGCGGGGGACTTTGTTTTATAATATGTAGTGAAAAGTGTCCTAATTTATCTTGGTACTCGAAGATATAGGCAAGCGTGCTCTATCGTCGGCCACATCATCGCTTACCATCAGGTGAGATTGTGGTCAAACGCGAGCCTATACATTATATAAAAAAAAAACCTATTACTACTGTCCGTTCAACCGATTTTGACTTTCATTACGTTGGTAGCATGACAAATGGTGGCTGCAGCAAATAGTTGGTATTGTAATTAGTTTTTTGCTTTTAATGCCATCCTTATGCCTACGAAATAGAAGTTGAAATCGGTTGAACTGACAGTAAAAAAACTTTCTTTATATGTCTAATCCGCGAATAGGGTACAGCTCCTATTACTTGCTTCGATTTGTCTGTCAGATATTTAGCAATATAAAAAAACTACTGAGGTGTCAAGGGACACCCGGATGGACCGAAGTTCCGTTCTGGCTTGCTTTCTATAAGAGAGAGAGAGAGACAGACAGAGAAACATGCGCACGCCGCACGGCTTACAATAGCTTACTATAGCAAAAAGTATCGTTACAACTTTTCGTGAGAATTTTTTCCGTCTAGCCAATACAAGATAACTAAAAAATACTATCCTATTTTATGTACATTTTGACAGCACTATTTCAACATCTTCGAAACCATGAAAACGACACTCATGACGAAAAAGTTGATAATTTCTGACAGCCGCCATCTTAGATTTACATGTTGACAGCACTATCGGCTTCAACAACCTCGAAAACCATGAAAAAGACACCCATATCGAAAAAGTTGATAATTTATTGCAGCCGCCATCTTAGATTTACATTTTGACAGTACAATCGGTTTCAACACCCTCGAAAACCACGAAAACGACACCCATGACGAAAAAGTTGATAATTACTTGCAGCCGCCATCTTGAATTTACATTTTGACAATACTATCGGTTTCAACACCCTTGAAAACCATGAAAACAACACCCATGACGAAAAATTTAATATTTTTTTGCAGCCGCCATCTTGGATTTATATTTTGACAGTATTATCGGTTTCAACACCCTTGAAAACCATGAAAACGACACCCATGACGAAAAATTTGATAATTTCTTGCAGCCGCTATCTTGGATTTATATTTTGACAGCACTATCGGTTTCAACACCCTCGAAAACCATGAAAACGACACCCATGACGGAAAAGTTAATAATTTCTTGCAGCCGCTATCTTGGATTTATACTTTGACAGTACTATCGGTTTCAACACCCTCGAAAACCATGAAAACGACACCCATGACGGAAAAGTTAACAATTTCTTGCAGCCGCCATCTTGGATTTACATTTTGACAGTACTATCGGTTTCAACACCCTCGAAAACCATGAAAACGACACCCATGACGGAAAAGTTAATAATTTCTTGCAGCCGCTATCTTGGATTTATACTTTGACAGTACTATCGGTTTCAACACCCTCGAAAACCATGAAAACGACACCCATGACGGAAAAGTTAACCCTCGGTCCGTCGCGCATTTTTAATAACGTGGTTCGTCGCGTGGGGTCTCTCAAGACCCCAACAGTATGATACCTTTGAAATCCTTTATAACTTGTATTTTTCGAACTATTTTAGCAGTTTCTTATTTTTTTATTTAATGTCAATAAAACTACAACAAATTAATCAAAAATATTCAGATATTTACTATCTGAACTTACAAACTAAAATTAGGATCACAATTTAAACTCTTTGAGATTATTTCACAGTTATTTTTGTTTTAATACTACTAACTCAATCAAATTTGAGTTATATTATATCTGTATAATATCACACTAGACTAATTAATAATTTAACATAAAATTTGGATTTTAACAACAAAAAAAATATACAACTTTTATCAAATGAAATCTGACAATTTTTTTTTGCTTTATTCACAGACTGGTACATACCGCTTTGGTATGTGTTTTTTTTTATTCTCTTGAAAAGGGCATTTGTTGTTGTTTGGGCACGTATTTTGAAAATATGGACCTTCTAGTTGCTTTCCGACATATATTTCCAACTTTTTTGGGTAGAATGTAACGGCATCCATCAGAGAAAACCACTTGATCCAGTATTTTGCCGATGTACTGGGCATGAGCATGTATTGGCGAAATCGACACTATCCTCTAAAACTCTTACCATCCATGGACCATTTCTGACTCTTTTTGATGTATAAAAGTTCTGTGATGATATGTTTATCAAGGACTTTTCATCATCATCTATATGAACTTCCCAACTTCATGTACTCTTCATCCAACGATTCTAAAACCTGATCTGGTTCCTTCAAAGATTCCTGATGTTGTTCTGTAGGAACCAAATCATCACATTCTTGTTCCGAATCCGTGTTATGTTCACTTTTTTCGTCCAGGTATGAAGTGATTCCATTTTCATCCTCATCATCATAACATCATCAGATTCATTTTCTCACCAACTCATTATACGTTCTTGTTATCATTCACATATTTTAGTAGTCAATTACAACTTAATTTTAACCTTAAACAGTAAAAAAATAATAAAAACCCATATTACACAAGAAATCTACCATACATTTTTACTTACGTCGTTCGTCGCGTGGGGTCTTTCACAGCCCGCGCGCACAAAACACGTCTATATCTCACTTCGCTGGTGTGAGAACTTAAATTAGCGGCGATGCATGTGAACTATAATCCAATTTCAGAGGGTACCTAAAGTACCAAAACTCGTGGATAGTTTTAAATGTGTTAATTTTACATAATTCTAACACCTAGGCTTTCAAAGACCCCACGCGACGGACCGAGGGTTAACAATTTCTTGCAGCCGCCATCTTGGATTTACATTTTGACAGTACTATCGGTTTCAACACCCTCGAAAACCATGAAAACGACACCCATGACGAAAAAGTTGATAATTTCTTGCAGCCGCCATCTTGGATTTACATTTTGACAGTACCATCGGTTTCAACACCCTCGAAAACCATGAAAACGACACTCATGACGAAAAATTTGATAATTTCTTGCAGCCGCTATCTTGGATTTATATTTTGACAGTACCATCGGTTTCAACACCCTCGAAAACCACGAAAACGACACCCATGACGAAAAAGTTGATAATTACTTGCAGCCGCCATCTTGGATTTACGTTTTGACAATACTATCGGTTTCAACACCCTTGAAAACCATGAAAACGACACCCATGACGAAAAATTTAATAATTTCTTGCAGCCGCCATCTTGGATTTATATTTTGACAGTACTATCGGTTTCAACACCCTCGAAAACCATGAAAACGACACCCATGACGAAAAACTTTTTTTTGCAGCCGCCATCTTGGATTTATATTTTGACAGTACTATCGGTTTCAACACCCTCGAAAACCATGAAAACGACACCCATGACGGAAAAGTTAATAATTTCTTGCAACCGCCATCTTGGATTTACATTTTGACAGTACTATCGGTTTCAACACCCTTGAAAACCATGAAAACGACACCCATGATGAAAAATTTGATAATTTCTTGCAGCCGCCATCTTGGATTTATATTTTGACAGTACTATCGGTTTCAACACCCTCGAAAACCATGAAAACGACACCCATGACGGACCATTTATTTATTTTTATTGTCATAGTCGCTTAACTATCTTACATTGTGATATCTATTTAAGTATGAAGTTCCGTTGGCCATTTCTGGTCTTTGTTTTAGAATAAAACTCATTCTGTATCAGTGAGTCCATTATTACTCCATAATAACAATTTTAAAAATAAGTATGATATTTGTACTTTTATTTCGGTCCGAAAAAGTAGCACGTCTTTGCAGTCGCAGTATACAAGTCGGCACACATTTTAGACGTATTTATTTTTTGTAAGAGAGCGATACGGACATCCGTTCACAAGCGCTTCTGAGCGCGGACTGACGCTAGACATCGCGCGTTCAATGAAAAATGTATGAAGAAATATTGAGAGTGGTTTTATTTTGGTCATAAATCATAAAGTTATTTATGTAGGTTCAAAATAATTAGCTATAGGTGTTGAAGACTATATAAGCTGTATTATTTTATGTTTTTTAAAGTAAAAATGTTTACTGGATTTAAGTTACGGGTTCCTACTCAGACCCTGTGTTTCGTAATTTTCTTGTATTAGTGCGTTGGTAAAATCGTATTTATATGAAAATTTTATATGAGACCGTAATATTTTTTTTATGCCATCCTGGAGATAAATATATTGTCTTTTATTTGATACCAAGATATACTCATAATTATGATTCCTAGAGCATCATAATGGTTCCCGAAAAACCGTGATATTTGTCAAAATAGGTGAATACGTCCTTAACTAAACTTTTATCTCACCTGAAAACAAAGAAACGACATTTAAAGTTCACTAATATCGCCTCCTCAATTATATCCCTTTATTTATCTCTACAAGTTTTTTTATATCAATTAAATGCACAAAATAATCTAAACATCATCTGCCATTGAATCATACGTCACCCCGTATCCACAGCTTAAAAATTAAAAAAATGAAATGTCATTTCCAAGGAGGTCATTTCATTACATATATAATTTAGGTGTCTTTAAGGCAAGAGTGAATAGGCTCTTAATAAACTAGTGCGCCTCACCATCAACGATTGCATCACTGCTTACCATCAGGTGGGATCGCAGTCAAGTACTGGTTTATACCAATTAAAAAAAAAAACCTATTTATTATCATCATGATTTCAGCCGAAAGATGTTCACTGTTGGACAAAGGCATTACCTATTACATGGTATAAATAGTAAACGAAGGTGGCTCAATGTGTAACCAACCACATTTTACACAGAATACAAAAAAAATGATTTAAAATTATCATGCAAATTAAATAAAATAATTCTTATAACATTTAAAAAATTAAAAAAAAAATGCTTTAACAACAAAAATAATTAATAAAAATAGTTTCAAATCCGAAAAGAACAATTATAATAGAGAATTGAACTACTAGTTAGTTAAACTTTGACAACATTCAAATGATGATTAAAGAATACTATTTAACGTGTTTTAAAGAAAAGTTCAGAGGATATGATAAGAGTTAATAAAGCGACGAGGCTGACATGCTCTTTGAGATTAAAGTCCCTAAAAAATAAAGAGAAAATGAGCGTACTTTGTATATATTAACAAAATAAAATCTTCATCAATTTTCAATCAATGGTCAAAGGTTTTTGTTTATGAATAGGTAATTTGTTTACCATTAGGATTAATTAATTTGTTAAAAGACGGTTGACACGAAAATCAAGTTAACCTTCTCGGCAAACTTCGCTGAAGTAGTCAACATAACATTCGGCCTTGTAATGTTTTCACTGCTGGAACTAGGGAGACGGAATGGGCACTGGGCCTGCATGGTGGATACGCAGGCCCGGTGCGGGTTAACAGATAGTCAACACTACGTTAATGATTCCACGTATTGTCCGTTGAGATACAGACACTTTAGATACAAAACTACACCAATTTTACATCACACTATCCCCCTATAGATATGAATTTGAAAATAATTAAAACAGACACTGAACTTCACACAAATAAAACCCCAACGAATATAAGTTTCCAACTGATAATTGCTAATCCGGATCAAGTACTTTAAAAACATATGCGTTCTCCTTTCGGCTTCACCATCTGATCATTTCGATAGGACCTTATAGCCAAAGTTGCATCTCAAGACAATTCTAATAAGCCCAAACACAGCTAAGATCCCAACAATGCGAGGCTTGAGTCCCAACAGTGGGAACATTAAAAAGGCTGGTGATGTGATGATGATGACGGCTAGTATGCATTGATTAATTACAGAGTTCTGGTACCTATCTTCTAGCTCCATCATCATCATCATCAGGTCACTTCGGTTATTTTATTTGTATTGTCATATACACTTAACTATCTTCATTGTAATATCTATGTGAGTATGAAGTTCCGTTGGCAATTGCTGGTCTTTTAAATGCTTAAGTTCTCGATGTAAATACCGAAATCATTTGGTCCATGAAGAGTTCCTTGATTCCTCTTGAATTCCATCATCAGAACTGTATTTTGTAAAAAATGGGAGTAAGCTGAAAGTATATCCCGGGGAAAAAAATGCAAATAGTTCCATAAACGAGGGAGTTCGAGGTAACACACATAAAAAATACAACCGAATTCCTCCTTTTTTTGAAGTCGATTAAAAATAAAACACCTAAGACTTTATATAAACTAATCATTATAAATGAAGTAAATGACTTTAAATTCAATCAACAAAGTGTTAGTATGACGCGCAATTACAGAAAATAGAATATCAGCCTAACAACACCAATTTTACAAACTGGGTATGAATTTGCGACTTCTCAGAGTGACATTGACTATAATAATATGCTGACATCTGATACAATCTCTAATTCTATATTTATGATACCAACGGTACCAGCTGACATTATTAAAACAATAAATTCTCTGAAAAACACAAATAGCGCTGGATATGATGACATAACCACCAAAGTAATTAAAGCTACATCTTTCATTATTGCACCCATACTTAGTCACATTATCAATGATTGCATAGAAAAAGGCGTATTCCCAGAAAAACTAAAAATTTCTATAATAAAACCAATGTTTAAAAAAGGTGACAGGCTAGATCCAAGTAACTACCGACCCATTGCCCTTATTCCAGTCTTCTCTAAGATATTTGAAAAAATAATTTACAAAAGTATATATTCGTTCTTAGAAACGAATAAAATTTTAATCAGTGAACAATATGGCTTTAGACAAAATAAAAGCATTAATTCGGCTATCTATGAGTTTGTCAAACATGTACTCACAAATATTGATAATAGAAATCCTGTTGTTGCATTATTTATGGACATGACCAAGGCCTTTGACCATGTTAGCCACAAAATACTCCTTAATAAATTGGAAAAATGTGGCATAAGAGGCAATGTCCTGCAACTTATTAAATCATACCTAATGAATCGGAAACAATGTACATGCATAACGAAAATCTGCCCCTACACTAAAACAGAAATTACATATACGTCAGAATACCGCAAATCCTTGTTTGGGGTACCACAGGGCGGTGTCCTAGCACCTTTATTTTTCATCGTATATATTAATGACATGCCTAAAATTATTTCTAATCCAATGATTTTATTCGCGGACGATAGCACAATACTATTTAGAAGCGAAAATAACGAGACTTTTGAAAATGACATAAATAATAACTCAAATGACGCAATAAACTGGCTTACTAAAAATAACCTTAACATAAATTTAGGAAAAACCACTTACATTTCTTTTGAACAAAGAACAAAGAATAAAAAACTAGACGTTCGATATGGTGACAAATGTATTCAGGAGACTGATAATACAAAATTTTTGGGAATTTGGATCGATAAAAAGATGAACTGGAAAATACATATTGAAAATGTATGCAAAAAACTTAGCCAATATTCATATGCCCTTTACAACTTAAGGAAAATTTCAAATCAGTCAACATTATTAATGGCGTACCACGGATATGTATCATCGACATTGCGATACGGACTTATATTTTGGGGAAACTCACCCGATAGAGAAATGGCGTTTAAAGCACAAAAGAAATGCATAAGGGCAATATGTGGCATTCAAAGCACAGACAGCTGTAAGCCACATTTCCAAAAACTTCAGCTACTTACACTTCTCTGTCTTTACATATACGAAGTTGCAAGCTATGTTAAGACAAATATACACCTATACAATCACCCAAGGAGTGTACGCCACAAAAATAAAATATGCACAATACCTCATAAAAAAGCTATTTTTAATAAAAAATTTCTCGGTATGGCACCCAAAATCTACAATAAACTACCTGAACATGTAGTTGAAATTAAAAATATGGATGAATTAAAAAAAAACTGTACGATTTCTTGGTCGGAAAATGTTACTATCATATTAATGATTATTTAAATGAAAGATGCTAGCCCTACTACATCCGATTTATTATATTAAGAAAATTCTGCATTATTTTGTCAATTAATTATTATTGATTTGATGTGTATTGGTTTTAAATCAGACTGTGATTGATTGTGTATGATTTGAACATTACTATATATGAATTATTTTGAATTTGATTTATAATTGTTTGTAGTTTAAATTTTTATTGTTTTTTTTTTTATATTTATTTTGACTATTAATTTAAATTTTTATTGATTTTTTTATTTTTTTTTTTTATTTTGACTTTAAAAATTTTGTGACATTTATTTTTATTATTTATTTATTTTTTATTTTGTTTTAATTCATTCATTTTGACTTTAAATTTTTACTGATTTTTTTATTTTTATTTTAGTTTGAAACTTATTCTTTTATTGACTTTTGTTAAACTTAATTTGGACATTTAAATATTATTATAATAATGTCATAAAGTGTAACTGACAAGGCTAACATATTTAATTTTCTATCATGTGCCTACTTTCATCATTTGCATACCCATGTGATGGTTAAGCATGGAGAACTTTATTTTTCATTCAAAAAAAACATCAATGTATATTTCTACCCATGTTTGCAAATAAATAAATGATTATGATAATGATTATGATTATGAATGTGTTTTTTTTTTGCAAATAAATAAAATTGCTTTTTTTTAATATTTTACTTTAGATCAGATTTTTTTTTTCAGATTAACATACATTTTATTTTATTTATGTCTAAATGTTTGTCCGTTCGTTAGTGCTTACGTGCGTTGTTTGCTTCTTAAAACTCGAGAACAATTCAACCGATTCAGTGTTTTTATTTCGCCTTATAATACCACTCACTGATTAACCTTTTGAATGTCTTAAGTTACACAGTTCGACATAAGCAATTGTCTTTCTATTGTGTCTCTAATTACGGCATTCGATGAGTTAATCATGAAATCTCAGAAACTTTAACACCTACAAACCTAACATTTGGCAGGTAGGTTTCTTATGGAACGTAAACATTCGCTAAGAACGGATTTTCCGAAATTCACCCCCTAAGAGTATGAAACGGTAGTCCAAAAATTTTTATGGAGATACCGACTTTTTATACGGACGAACCCGCTGACAGATGCTAGTTATTCTATAAACAGATCAATCAAAATCAATTATAGAACCTTTGTAAAAACTATGAGTTGTTTGTTACTCTTTGGAATTCCGGATTGTACGTACCGGAAGTGTTGTGTTGATAAAAAACTACTGAAAATATAATGAGTTACTATTAAACCCATATAAGTACTTCAAACCAGAAAATTAAGGAAATAAGAATAAAATTAGAATAATGTACTACATGTCCGAAGGTGACTTGTTATTATTATACTTATTAAAATTTAAAAACCAAAACAAATCAATCCAAACGATTAATCGAAATCACGATTCAACAAATCATACGAAGCAACAAGTTTGTCCTGCTTACATTGTTTTTCTAAAATATTTTATCTCACCGCCGCCGTTTGTGGTTAAGACAATTAAAGAGGATTTTTTGTTTTTCCTAATCTCTAAATACTTACTCCTACTTTTACATTACTTTACAAAGCGTAGTTTACGATTCAACTCCGCATTCACACTCTGCTCATTTTTTTTGAGGTGAAATATCATCCTATGACTTCACCCTCTCTAGGGTGGGACGAGAGGACGTGTCAGATTTTACTGATTAAAACCGCGCCTGTTTCCTTTCGTTTTAGGACCACGGCACTCCACTCTGCTGCTGGTTTGTTAAGGTACCCCCCACTTGGAGTCCGTTGCATACGAATCACGCAGGAGCGGTCGCTGTGGCATGTGGCGTGGCGTCATCGGACGTCTTTCGCCAGAAATGATGATGACGAGAATTGAGTCTTCAAGCCAAAAGTAATATACACCACTAATTTTTAATTAGTACAAATACTTAAAGGGCTTATTAGAAAAGCCCTTGTTATTATTTAAGTAAAGTCTCAATAAATAATATTCATAAACAGCAAAGTTTGTGTTTATCCCAAAATGTCTCTCAATTTATGGAAATATTGTGCAGGCTATTGATTATGAATGAATAAATGACGATTAAAATGGAAAAACACTTCCCGCAGTATTTTCTACTAGCAATTGTTATGTATGAATGAATCTATGATGAATTTACCTTTTCGTGGTCAATTTTAGGATTTCGGTTTTTTTACTTTTGAATACAAAAATATGATCAGTAACGATAATAAGTTATATAAATGACGGTGTCTACATATCGTCGATGGGCCGTTGTGTGAGGGTTGCATTAGCCAGTTGATTGTAGTACAATTGCCGTCACGGCTCTTGAGCGCTGGCTTCAAGTTACGCAGAAGTCAAATATTCGGTCTCTTTAGTGGTGCGAAGTGAGACGCGGGGGCGGGGAGTGTCAGTGATTGGCTCGCCGCGCCATTGCGTCATAGACGTCACTCCTCATTCGTTCCCTGCGTTGCTGCATGTATCTAACAACGAAGGTGATTGGCTCGCCAATGTTAGTTTGACAGGCTTGTTGGTCTAGTGGTTAGTGGCCCTAACTGCTATGCCGGAGGTCGTGGGTTCGATCCCCATCCAGGACAAATGTTTATGTGAAGAGCATGATCATTTGTTCTGTGTCTGGGTGTAATTTATCTATAATATGTATGTATTTAGAAATATATAAGTATGTTTATCAGTTGTCTAGTACTCATAACACAAGCTCTGCTTAGCTTGGGACTAGACGACGTTGTGTGATAGTTGTGGAATATTATATTATTATATTATATTATATATTATTATATTATATTATATTATTATATTAATGTATAGAATGCGCAAAGCGATCCCCACTCTGACGCCGAGCGCTCAAGATCCGTTTCGGCAATTTTACCTACCAACAAGCAATTTAAATAGAGGAAGTTCACGTAAGTACCTTAGTTTGAATATGCGTAATATACTTAGTTATTTAGGGATGGTAATTTTCCATAGTTAACATACAAATACTAATGTATAATTGGTATTTTAAAAGTTTGAAAGGAATGTCTATTCAATGCAAATGATTTAATTATTGTAAGTACCTATCATTGTGAAATAGTATCGAATTTTAAACTGACGACACATTAGTCAATTTGTAAGTACAGTTGCCATAACGGATCTTGAGCGGTTGCGCAGAAGTCAAATATTCGGTCTCTTTAGTGGTGCGAAGTGAGACGCGGGGGCGGGGAGTGTCAGTGATTGGCTCGCCGCGCCATCGCGTCATAGACGTCACTCCTCATTCGTTCCCTGTGTTGCTGCATGTATCTAACAACGAAGACGATTGGCTCGCCAATGTATAGAATGCGCAAAGAGACCCCACTCTGACACCGAGCGTTCAAGATTCGTTGTGCCTACTGTAGAGATGAGACTGCTTTTAAAATATTGAAAGAATGTACAAAGATATTTTACAGTATAATTATACTTAGTCAATGGTCTATACTATACAACATTAGTTTTAGTCTACACGAAACCCGAAACACGTGTCTAGTATTTTTATGTAAAGAATCTATGTTCAAAATTTCATAACCGTATCATGAAAAATTACAAAGTTATAAGCTAGTTATGTTACCTGGAACCTAAGTCTGCTATTTTTATAAATTCGTAATTCCAACACGATCTCATTGCCATTTTGCTAAAAGTTTGTAATCTGCTAATTCATAATGATCGATCATTGATCGGTCAATGGTCTTGTAATAGAATTGTGGTAGAATGACAATATCGAGCTTATTAAAAGCACTAATTGCGCAATGACGTCGTAATGGTAGGTCACTAATCAAAGAAACTGTCAACATTTTTGCTGTTTACAACATACATCAGATATTCATTTGTCATTATGTGCGAGATTACCATTCTATGCCATTTCTTTCAATGGAGTGTCGGTGGTTGATCATCGGAAAGTCATAATGACGCCATTATATTAGTGGATTACCAAAACTTGTCAAAATCAACAATTATGAAATCAATGATAGACTATTCTGAGACTATTGTAATAGCAGACTTGATGCCCTGATTGTCCGAACAAATGCATGGTCACTGGGCCATCCGGGCGCCTGTTTTTTGGTTTTACCCCCGCACCCAACTGTGCGCTGGCGCCTAATACCTGTTATGAACCCCCGTGACCTGTGTTATATAAGTATAACATGTCAAAATCACAAATTGGTTACCTACCACCGACACGTAACCAATTTGTGATTTTTTTTTAAATATTTTTGGGAAAAAATGGTGTAAAAATGATTGGATTCGATTCAATTACTGATTGTATTAGGTATTATATATGTTGTATAAAACTAATAACCATCAGAAAACACCCAAAGCTTATTTTATTGTTTTAGCATTGGTCCTGGGCGACGTAGGTTTGCCCAAAAGCTAACTTTTAGTTAATCAAAAAATTGAGAACTTGATTGCAGTGGTGCGTAGCGGGTTCAATTGTATTGTCAAACCATCCAGAGATCTACTCAAATTTACAAACCTTTTATCAAATCGGTCAAGCCGTTTAGGGGGAGTTAGGTGACAAACGCACATACAGAAGGTTTTATAAAGATATACTGTTCGGTGCAATACACAAAAAATAGATCTGCTCACTATGAAACAAATAAACACTACAACACTGTTTTAAAAAATAGGAAACAACAGTAATGCTTGATATTTAATTATATTGTTTCCGTGTAATATACATACATAATAAATAATATGTAAATAATGAATAAGTATATGTATTTGAATCCATTGAAATAGTTAAATGAATTAAAAAAGGCACACCTAACGCACACAATACGTTTCCAAATTTATTTCATCACCATGGCAATTTAATTTGTCTACAAAACAATAATAGTTTGAGATTGAATTAAATTATGCCCATTAAAATATAAAAAAAAAATAATTAAAGAAGACTTCATACAAAATCGATAATTGATTTTTTTATTGTTTTTGTGACTATTGTTTTGCTAACTGACCGGTTGTGATCGTGATCACAAGTTTTTCCATTTAAACAGTGGAAGGATACTTCTTCTTCCTGCCCTTATCCCATATCACTTGGGGTCGGCGCAACACGTTTTGAGTGGAAGGATACGCGGCACTGAAAATGTGTGACCCTTTTCACTGAAGCTGTCTTTACTGGAAACAGTTACATATTTTCAACGAGGAGTTTGTGCGGTGGTAGGATGCGCGGACATTCCTCACTCACCTCATCCTCCTCCTTCGCAAAACATCTCTCGTTTTTTTAGGGTTCCGTACCTCAAAAGGAAAAGACGGATCCATTATAGGATCACTTCGTTGTCCGTCCGTCTGTCTGTCTGTCTGTCTAGACCTTTTATCTCGAGAACGCGTGGAGGTATGGAGTTGATATTAAACCCATATATACAAGTCTGTGGTCCCTTCAAGCTGTGAAAAAATAAAACTTCTAAGTTAACAAATAAAAAAGATACGGCCGTTTATGTCGCAAAAAAAAACGTATATTTTGGTACTCTCAAAGTTCCAAATTCATAGGGTACTTCCCATTGACCCAGAATTCTCAAATTTGACACAAAGCAAGGTCTTATAGCACAGGTATAGGAATAAATCTGAAAATAGTTTTGTTGTTACCTACGTCACAAAAAGAAATTGCAGTTCGGAAAAACCTTTGAGGCTCCATTCCGGAATTGTAGTTTGCCCGGAACCCTCAGTCGTCAGTCCGACTCGCACTTGCCCAGTTTTTATTATAGCATAATAAGCATAATCAGCCTTATAATGTTCCCACTGCCCGCGTCTACCGTGGCTGGTAGTCGGAGTCGGAATGGCCTGGGGCGTGACTGCATGAGGACGTTTATTTCCTCATGCGTGCGGCCTCCTACGCTAGCACTACTGCTTCTTAGGCTGCCTTTCTTCCTCGCTCTGGACTATAGCTCGAACCAGGGCCCAACGCGAAACGACGCTGCCGCCAATCGCCTCCGCGAGGACACGATGGTGCTTCGTCCAAGCGGGGCATCATCGTGTCGAGGTACAATCGAATATTAAAACTAACTGATAGAATTGTACCAATCGTTTCAAACAACTTATTACATCAAAACAGCAAAAAAAAAAAAAAAAATATGAACGATGGCGAAATAATTTATAGGAATATCACCAGTGCGGTTTTTATTAGTGTTTTATATTTATTTGTATACACAACACAACAATAAATTATTTTATTATGTTGTGTGGTTTTTGGGTCGGTTGATAGTCTATTTTCGGTCCGACAAACAGTATTACCTATTAATATTCTTGTAAAACCTAAATTCATGATTTAATGACGTGACACATCAACATATATAATAATCTGACACGTGCAAATCAAATCAAATCAAATCATCTTTATTGTGGATCATAGGTAATTGTACATAATACAGATGGCGATAATTGAATATGCAACTGACGTCAATGTAATTAAACCAAGTTTAACAAACAATATTAAAAAAATATATTTTTATTTTATAATCCTACTTTATGATGATTACCTAAATTGAAGTATGTAATTCAACAATTCGAATCAATTAAACGAAAAATGTTTATCAATTTAGCAAATCCGCTTAGGATGAACCTGCTGATTGGTTAAGGCTTCTTACAATTTCATAATCCCCCTTTACATGTTCTTTTTTTAATGTTATCGCCTTCTTTTGTAGTGCTTAATTTTAGCTTTAGAGTTTGTTGATTATAAAAATAGAAAACATACTAGCTGCCGCTCGCGTCCTATCTATGTTAGAAGCCAAGCAACATACAATAGTTCTGTATCATAAATCTTTACCTTGTGATAAAAATAAGTATAACTTGCTCTTCTCTGAGTTGGTAAACTACTTGGTAAAATCAATATGCCTTGTCGCAGTCCACTGTTGGGAATAGGCCTTCCTCAAGCTGCGGACACCCGGTCCTCCGCCTTGCGCATCCAGTCTTTCCCAGCTGTATTTTTTAGTCCAGTACCCCTAGCCAAGTTAATAATCTGCAATTGTTAACGCTAGTAGAAAACTTCAATTGTACGGGAATGACGTCATCTCAATGCTCAGTCACGTGCTCAGAACAAAAGAATCGGGGGCGTGGCCAACTCGAGGGCAGTTCTATCTTCCTAACTACTATGTCCTTGTCTATAACTGGATATGAGAGCAATTTTGAAAATTGATTGATTTGATGATTTTCAAAAATCACTTAACATCATTATATCAATTAAAATAATTACATCTAAAAGTGTGAAGGTTGGTTTTTCCGTATTTACGTCGCATTTTTTTCTTAAACTACAATACCTACAAGAAATGAACAGTCACATGTAGTATTGAAAACGTTACGAGTAACATCATTATCCTTCCTACGTGCAAAGTCGGGTAAATCGACAATTGGTCATTGTCAAAGCTAGTCAAGGAAATCTGACATATAGGATAACTTACCGTTTGCGTGGAGGACATGTAAATTAATAGGTTTACCTGTGAAATTGTTGTTTTTTATAACGGGTTGCTTTGAAGTGTTATATCTTTAGAATTATATTATTACAGAAAATAAAAGACACAAAGAAAACACTTCAAAACAACTTGTTTAAAAAACGGCAATTTCAAAGGTAATTAAAATCATTCCTTTACTTTAAGTAAGAAAGAAAAAATAATTTTTTGTTCAGATATTATGTTCAGATTATCATCTTACTTGATTTTATAATTAGTTAAAGGCTCAACTAGGCCTTTTATTAAAATAATAACCTTGGTTGAACAATTAAAAATGGTACAAAGGTATATGAAAATAGGACCCGGTACACAATATTTTTCTATGTATAATGCTGGAATGAGTTATCTTAAAAAATATAGGTATGATTAATACTAGCTTTTGTCTGCGGCTTCGCTCGCGTTAAATTTGGCATATTATAGATGTAGATTCAAAATCAAAATCCAAAATTAACGAGTTTCCATACAAACATACAATATTTGAACCCTATTATTTTAAAGTTTTTCTAACATAATATTGTATTTACGAAAACTGGCGAAGACACTGGTTCCTATGATACAGTTTACACTAGTTTATGGACCAGGGGATTCATTTTTATGTAAAACCTTTGTGTGAATAAACTTTTATAATTATTATATTTACTCCTTTTAAGGTTGAATTTTAAATAATTCGTTTTTATTTCTCATCTACGTTTTTAAAAACAACATCTGTGAAAAAACAACTTTCTAGGTCCAATGGTTTTTTAAGGTGGCAAATGGTCAATGACTTCTCCCGCTTTTGGGTGGAGTGGAGGGCATGTCAGACTTTTACTGACTCAAACATACCCTTGCGTTCTAAGACCACAGGTTTCTCTTCCAGAAATCGACCCATGGCCCCATTAGACTTGAGTCCTACTGGGCCCCTAAAGTTTTGCTGATGCTGAGACATCTCTTTGAAGCGCGCATGAAAAATTACGCGCCGTCAACGACTTCGGCTCAGTAAGTACGGTTAACGGACAGCCGGACGGCAAATTATCCACTGCTCATCGTCCGCAAGCCCACACCTACGGTTGTTGGTAGTCGGGGTCGGGGTTCCGGTGATTGGAACGTGAGCATATTCGTGACCACACGATTACCGCCGTCTTCTTTGCTAGCATTGTTCCTTCACAGAAGGAGGCGACCACCGCCGTGCCCAGCCCAGCGCGAGAGGTTGCCGCCGCTGGTTGCAGGTTCAAATGTAAGGCTGGGCGTTGATGAGTCAATAAATCAGACTTTCTCGATTTATTCACATGTATATAGATAGTGTTTCATATCATAATATTAAAAAAAAAAAATACAGTTAACTACGAGTATTTAGGGCGTTATATGAACGACATCGGTTTTTCAATAACTCAATTTTTCATACAGGATCCAAAGACCGTTCGTTGATGTCTTTCGTTCGAAGAAAGGGAACGAGTAGTTTTAATAATATTTTATGGGGCTCGTTATTATTGGCTTACAGTTTGCTGTTAAAATGGAGGACCAGTAATAATGTATAAGTAAAGGATTAATTTACTAAGTTCATTTTGATTCTTCATTCATATGACATTGATACTTCTCCTTGAGTCGCTGTCGCCATTCTAATGTCATGACACAACTTGCCCGAAAATTATCGCACCTCTTTTTAATTTATAATATTTATATGTTTAAAAGTTTAATCAAGTGAATAGCGATGTCCGTACTTTATTACCAATTTTAATATTTTGTTTAAAGATTTTTTTTTTCCACAACTATCACACAACGCCGTCAAGTCCCAAGCTAAGCAGAGCTTGTGTTATGGGTACTAGACCACTGATAAACATACTTATATATTTCTAAATACATACATATTATAGATAAAATACACCCAGATACAGAACAAATGTTTATGCTCATCACACAAACATTTGTCCTGGGTGGGAATCGAACCCACGACCTCCGACATAGCAGGCAGGGTCACTAACCACTAGACCAACTGGCCAGTCCGATTTTTTGATTAACACGTTGGCGGACAGTACTATCTCATTGACTGCGGCGACTGTGACACTAGTTATTTTCATACATTGCCCACGGACGTAGTGTCACAATGCGTTGTAAAAAATATATGATATGTGACACAAATCTAGGCGTAAACGTCGTAAGGCGTTAAAAAGGCGAAAACATGCAGCGACACGCACAGGATCACCGAAGCGGCGCAGTACTCGACTGATCGTATGTAAACACGACGCCCACGGGCGTAGTGTGCGTAGGGAGGGGAGTATAAATGTGTGCGTGGAAGTACTTTCTTTGACGAATTTTTGTAAATAATGTAGTGACAGTACAACATGCCATTGTTTATGATAGTATGAAAAATCGGTCGTCGTGTGGCGTACTGATTTTATGCAAGTAAAAACTCATACGTCGACAGGCGTACTGTCGTATCACTTTTAGCTACCTAGACGCCTGTGGTCGTTACTGTCCGTCTACGTGTTAAGTTCTTTATTACCGAATAAAATAATCAGTTTTTCATAATAAACAAATAATTAAATTAGCAAATAAAATATCGTCGAAGTACCTTTTTTTTTTAAATTTATATTTAATTTTTTTTTATAATTTGATGGCGAATATTTTGTTTTCCAGATGTCTGATCGATGAGGACTTTTTAGATTTCATTTATGATGGTGTTTTGAACAATCCTACCAATTTTCAGCTGGGTGTGAATTAGTGTAACCTCGGGTGTCTAAATTGACCAGACTATTAAGCTTTCAGGGCACTTTTCCCATTGACAGCGACGTGAATGAAATGTTTGAGGCCCGATGAATTCTTTATATACGCGTTTGTTTATATTATTATTATAATTAAGTTTGTGTATATCTATTAAATTGTTTGTTTGTAAGCATATTATATTTACATTTAAATCATTATCATCTTCCTGCCCTTGTCCCAATGAATGTAAATAAATATATAAATAATTTTACTTTGGTATTTGTGAGTACAAAATAACCATAATATATATTTTTCTGCACACTTGTGGATACTTAATACATTAGACATGGTCAAGGTGTAGAAGGTAAGTAAGTAATTAAAGTAATATTTGCATAGGTAACCAAAACACTCGCGTTGTCACTTGTGAGGGCGTTGACATGTCGCTAGGTTCAGCAAATTGTTTGAAGGTTATGATTAAAGAGGCGCGGAAGGTCGCTGTACTCGCTGCGACGTGTGTGATGGCGGTCACCTTGTGGCGGCCAGGCAAGTGACGAGTGACAGTTTACGCGGACCTGTCATATATCGGGCAAAATCCAATCGATGATTAGATGTAATAATAATAATAATGACCATAATATATAGCAAACGTGCTCGGGAGAATGATATATATAATCCAGTAAGGTGCTGGTAGGGATCTTGACCGTATTTTCGTTCTTCCGTATTCTCTTGATAGGCGTGGTACACCTCTTCAATCCGCAAGCATCTCAGAATATGTTGCCCTCTTGTTGCTACATCACTTCGTGCTAGCAACCGTTTTTGGGGGCCCACGTATTGAGTGTGCAAGTCAACCCCACTTTTTGCAAGTCAAGTCAAGCCGCTTTTTATCGATGAAAAAAAAAAACATTGTTCAGGCAGGAGTCATAGTCTTAACTTAGTTCCTTGTAACCGGTCCACGTAAGAATCCGAAAACCATATATAGTTTTAAGATATAATAAGCCATAATATTAATAAAATCATACCTCTATATCTTCTTATAGTTTCCTACGAACCGGGGGTTATCCTTGGGTGCCCTAGCACAGCGCGCACAGAAATGATCGTCGGTTGGAACCATGTCCTACCAAAAGTGTCTAAGAATCACCGCACACGAGCCACATGCCACATGCCACAGCCACAAACGCCGCTACGAGACGTTAGAAGTGGACACAAAGACAGCTGAAGCGTGCGACAGCCACTTGTGGCTGGTAGCTACTACTTTTTGTAACCCACACGTGCAGTATTTCAATGGACGTCGAAGAAAGTGTAAATGTGTGAGTGGCGTGTGACGGCGTTTAGTGGCCGATGCGGGCCACAAGAGCGAGCAGTGGCGATTGGTACCGGCGTCAACCATGTGCCGCGAATCCATATAAAATGTATGAAAACTTTAGGAAATATGCTGGTGGCGGCATTTTGTGGTTTTGGCCGGTGGCCCGTGCAACCGAGGTCGCGTGTTGACTTCGGCCCCCCCATACGCCTTCCAAAGGTCCAGGACCCCAGGCCCTGAGGTATACAAACACGTGAAAGTATTAATGACAAAAATTCACATTATATTTACAGTAATTCAGTGAATGCAGATTGTAATGTAATGTAGATACTCGATGTGATCTCAAATATTCTTCTGCTGTAGTTAAGGTAAAGCTGAGAAAATATATATACAGGCTACTTGAACATTTTACTGTGGGAATTATGTATCGATTTGATTATGAGTAGGTACACAATGCACTGAAATGTAAATATCAGTGATTCATCTACATGGTTAATGAAATAATACAATTTGACAGAAAGATGAAAAACGAAATCGAAACACCCCTTTAAATTAACGAAAAATAATAATGGATTATTATTGTTTGAATTTTCATTGCTTATTTTATTATTTATCAATTGCGTGCACTATTTTCAAATATTTGTTTGACATTTACACTATACACACATTAACATAAATTAACGCCTTTTTATATGTTTTATTTATCTATTTCTTCATTATTTATTTCGATAGTCTGTGTGTCCGTGGCATCAGAGCGGGCCCTAACACAATACCAGTTCTGCGTTATTTATTGTTTTAAATATTGCAGCCTGGACTGCGTTAGGTGCCTTTTTGACCTCGCACAGATTATAATTTTCTTTTATCACATGTATTTTTAGAATTATACGATTGTGTGAGGCACGAATAAACATGCTTTTTTTGTCTTTTTTCATGTATCAGAAACATTCGTGCTGTGCCAAAAAAAATATTAAAAGATGTGTAATTTAAAGATATATCATTTTACACAAAATGATAGTCTCGTAACACCTCATCTAAGGACTCATCGTTATCATCCAGCCCTTGTTTCTTTTTGACAACCCCGACGGGTCGGTGCAACATGTTTTTTTTTCTTCCACCTGTAGTAGAGGATACGGTTAAGAACGACCTTCACCGGTTTGTTTAATGGATGAAACATATTTTATGATAAATTTAGTATATTAAAGAATATAACGCGGGTGGGTTGCCTGAGAAATTCCTGGCCAAACAATTTTTTTTTTTTTTGAAAAATGCACCGGTGTGTTTAACGAATAAATCTAATACTAACCGAAAGAGCACCTTTAGAACATAAAAATGTTGGGTTGCCTATTTGTTTCCTGGCATAACTATGGGTTGCCAGGTATAAACAGGTATGTATAAACAGGTGTGTTTATTTTGATATACAACTAATTCTATATCAAAATAAACGCTGTTTCATTACGAATACGATGTTGTAGTGTTGTCTGCAAAAAAATCTGGTATGAATAACGGTTGTGCATTTTTCTATACAAAAAGTAAATTTTCAATTTTTAATTAATAATAGTCTGGCCAGGAATTTCTTAGGCAACCCACTCGGGTTATATTATTTAATACACTAAATTTATCATAAAATACGTTTCATCCATTAAACAGACCGGTGAAGGTCGTTCTTAATCGGATCTTAGACTACTGGTCTTTGACCTACAGAAAACACATCCTTTGCTATGTATCGCAAAACTGAACGGAAAATATATTAGTTTAAATCTTATGCAACTTATTTTGATGCCAGTCAGTTAAATATTCAGTCATAATATGAAATCTTTTATTAGCTTCGTCTGGACAAATCTCGCAGTACCTAAGTACGTACGACCCAAATAAAAAACAATGTTATTTAGAAGGATGTTCTTATGAATATGTTACATTACTCAGCTAGGTTTTGTTTGTTTATCATAGTTAACGTCTGTTTCCTGCTTATGTGCTACTCTAAAATATATTCAATCATGTTGATGAGTATATTTTAATGATAATGTAAAATATTCATGCAACTGTTTTTATGTTATTTCTTTATTATATATTCTTATAAATATTTATTACATTTTTAAATATGTTTATAAAAAGATAAAAAATATAACAAAATATAAATTGTAGTCGGCCTGTAACTTGAACAGGTTTCCAGCAACCGGTGGTTAAGGGTCCAGATACAGGTACCTCCTTATAATACGAACCGAATCGAGAAGTTCCTACTTCTATACCAGGCTCTTGATGCAACCACGCAAGAGCTTCAACAGTTGGCCATTGAAGCGTTTGGCCACGATCCCTATCACTATTAAATTACACACAATTTTGTTTAATACGATACCTCAAAATCCGGAACTTTGATGGTGAATAATCTTGGCCACTTGGTTATACCAGACATAATATGTCTGATGGTTTCACCGTCCGACACATGTCAATCATCACGTCTTTCATTACATGTTTCTGGGAGTTATTCATCTAGATAACTTTGTCTGTCATGGCACAGTCAAAATAGTTTCTCAAAGAAGTCGCCAAAACATAGCCAGGCCACGGACGTTGAGAATTAATTAGTAGCTTACACAAAACTTTATTCGAATTCGCGCAAACGATGCATTAATTACACCGATCCCTTCACGGAGTTTTTATGCTGGTTTTTCTCCATTGTAAACGACCAAATGGAACGTACACTCGTTTCTGAAGTATTGTAAGTACCTCATATAGGTTTATGTGAAATAAAATATTTTGAATTGAATCGAATACTACCCTGGAATACGAACTTTGTACTAGCTGTCGTTTTAATGATGTTTGCCCAAGTTAGTTGTTAGTTTGGAGTCAGCGCAACACGACATTCTTCCATTCTGTCATGTCACCCGTCACGCTACCACTAACTCCCTTTTCTTTCATATCATGCCTCACATAATCCATCCATCCACATGTATACTCATAACTCTGTTAGTAATATGTGTTTCACTTTCATCCCTCCTCTTCCCATAACCTTACCAAGACAAACGATTCCTTTTCAACTTTTCAGTCACTGGTGCCACTTTCAAACTTACTCTAATGTGCGCGAATTATATTAATAGTAATGTCTAAGACAAAATTGTTTAGAAATTTAATCTACTTATATACTTTTGTATATTTTTCATCACCAGACGCTAAAGACATATGCCAGCAAAATTTTGTTCGGGACTTCGCCATGATACTTTTTAAATTCGTCGAGGGATTTTTAAAATTTTTAATTTTCGATTATTCTCATAAGAACAATTACAGTTCACTTAAAATGAGATACAAATAGCTTATAAGTATTGACTGGCCTGTTGGTCTAGTGGTTAGTAACCCTGACTGCTATGCCGGAGGTCGTGGGTTCGACTCCCACCCAGGAAAAATGTTTGTGTGATGATCATAAACATTTGTTCTGTGTCTGGGTGTAATTTATCTATAATATGTGTAATGAAATGACCTCCTTGGAAATGACATTTCATTTTTTAATTTTTAAGCTGTGGATACGGGGTGACGTATCATTCAATGACAGATGATGTTTAGATTATATGTGCATTTTATTGTTATAAAAACTTGTAGAAAGATAATTAAAGGGATATAATTGAGGAGGCGATATTAGTGAACTTTAATGTCGTTTCTTTGTTTTCAGGTGAGATAAAAGTGTAACTTTAGTTAAACGATAATTTATTACATAATACTGTAAAAGCATGCTGAATAAACAAATCTTTGTTTTCAGAGAAACAATTCGTGGTTTATTTCGAAAATCCTCAATAATATACCTTATAAAACGACATTTTTGTTAACTAAAAGAAGATGGACCGGCTGCAATTTGAGTTTACGATGATAGCTTCAAATGATGGCAAATCAAATGTATTAGCCATAACCTCAATATCTACAGAAGAAGGAAAATGTTATGTTTTACCTGATGAGCTGAAGCCGGTGATTCATCATACATATATTGTCAAAATGAATACTTTCTCAAAAATAAAAAATAGTATAAAAAAAAGATATCAAAGTAGAAAAATATGGATAAAATTGGATGAAGATCTTAAGAAAACATATAGAGATGAGGAAGGTAATATGCAATTTTTAGATCAATATTTAGAAGAAATGAGCACAAAACAACCAATAGACATAAATGACAATTTCCAACATATCTTGGAAAAATTAATAGAAACTACTACAAAGAAAGAAAATCAACATAACCTGAAACATATTTCAGAGAAATTTATTATTGAAAAATTCACAAGCAAGAACCCTAATGCAATGCAATGGATTGAGAATTTTGAAAAGGAATGTGAGCGCTTTAATATATCAAAAGATGAAACAAAAATAGATATATTGAGATTATTTTTAGAAAAATCTTGTTTGGATTGGTATAGCTCGATGGCCATAAAACTAACAATAAAGGCTGAATGGAATGAATGGAAAAACAAATTTTTAGAAACTTTTAAACACCGAGGCTGGGACATAGTTACATATGCTCTCGCATTTAGATATAAAGAAGGACTACTAATTGATTACGCTATTAGAAAAGAAAGGCTAATGCTAGGCATAAACAAATCGATAGACTCCAAAACAATGATAGATCTTATTGCAACAGGTTTACCTGGGTTTATCTTAAATAGGTTAAACAGAGATGAACTCAATGACACTACTGATTTGTTCAATGAGATAAGAAAATATGAAGGTATGATGTACAAGAAAAACTCAAGTACAATAAAGAGTTGTACATTCCTTTATAAAAATAAAACTAATGAGAAGAAGCCATGTAACACTTGTGAATCTTTGGACAAAGGAATTAGATATCATCCGGAAGAGTCATGTTGGTTCAAGAAAAATAAAAATGAATCTGAAAAAGTTTTTAAACCCAGAAATGTAAATAACAACTCCATTATTGAAGTAGATATAAATACTGAGAAAAAAAACAAGTAAGTACACCATTAATCAAAATCAAGCTCTTATTAGAAAATAAACTAGAAGTGAGCGGCATTTATGATTCAGGCTCACAGATCTCTTTAATAAATTCAAGACTGATTAAAATAAAAGAAAAAAAGGACAATGAGAATATAGCATATATGAAAACGGTTAATGGTGTGAAAAAAACAGATGGCTTGATAACAATAAAAATAAAAATATTTGATTTAGAAGAAGAGGTGGATGTATACATAGTAGAAAATGAATATTTTGATGATTTTATAATCGGATTGGATATGATAAAGAAATTCAGACTAACCCAAAACGAGGACTTGCGGATAGAACAAAAGATAAGAACAAATAAAATAGATGAAATGTCTAAAGATAACAGAAATGAAGAAAAGAATATAAAAACATTAGCAATAAATTTTAATGAACATATAGAAACAGAAGAGTTTGTAAGTATGACAGACCATTTAGATAATGAAAAGAAAATTGAGATCGAGAAAATAATAAAGGAATATAAAACAACTTTTGCAAAGGACAAGTATGATATAGGAACAGTTAGAGATTATGAAGCTCACATAGATTTACTAGTAAATAGATACTGTAGTAAAAGACCATACAGATGTACAATAGAAGATAAATTAGAAATTGAAAAGCAAATATCCATGTTACTAAAGAATAATTTAATAGAAGAATCCTACAGTCCTTTCGCTGCTCCAGTGACATTGGCATTTAAAAAGGGTGAAAATAGGAAATCCCGCTTGTGTATAGATTTCAGAGAACTAAATAAAATTGTTGTTCCACAAGCTCAACCTTTTCCGTTAATAGATGATTTGATTGTTAAAACTAGAAATTGTAAGTATTTTACTACACTGGATATAAATTCAGCATTCTGGGCGATACCATTACGGGTGGAAGACAGATATAAAACAGGATTTGTCACACAAGATGGCCACTTCCAGTGGACCTGCCTTCCCTTTGGCTTGAAAACATCACCAGCAATTTTCCAGAGAATTTTAAGCAATATTCTAAGAAAGCACAATCTCACAGGATACTCCGTAAACTATATTGATGATATTCTGATATACTCGAACACCTTTGAAGAACATATAAAACACATAAGAAATGTATTAGAGGCAATAATACAAGAAGGCTTTAGATTGAAGTTTACAAAATGTAACTTTGCTTCAGACTCAGTAAAGTACCTCGGCCATGTAATTCAGAACAATTCGGTAAGACCACTAAAAGACAATTTGATCTCGATAAGACATTTTCCAACTCCTAAGACACAAAAGAATGTCAGACAATTTTTGGGAAAAATTAACTTCTACCATGAATACATACCAAGAAGTGCAATTATTTTAGACCCATTACATAATTTATTAAGAAAAAATGAAAAGTTTGTGTGGTCAGAGAAGTGTGAAGAATCATTTAATCAAATAAAAAGATATTTATGTTCTCAACCTGTGTTGGAAATATTCGACAAAGACTTACCAATAAAGATCTTTACAGATGCATCTTTAGAGGGTATCGGGGCAATATTAAAACAGACTCAACTAGACGGTAAAGACAAACCGGTGGCATATTTTTCAAAAAAACTAAACGAATCTCAAAAACGAAAAAAGGCCGTATATTTGGAATGTATTGCTATGAAAGAAGCAGTAAAATACTGGCAACACTGGCTAATTGGAAAACATTTCACCATTTACTCAGACCACAAACCTCTAGAGAACATGAATATTAAATGCAGGACAGATGAAGAATTGGGTGACCTCACATATTACCTATCTCAATATGACTTTACAGTAAAATATATACCTGGTAAAGAAAATATAGAAGCAGACTGTTTGAGACGAAACCCTGTATTAGAATCAGAAGATAACAAGGAGGAACTATTAAAAATAGTTAATTTAATACAAATAAAAGATATAGTTGAAGACCAAGAAAAAAATGAAACAATAAAAGAAAAGAAACAAAATCTACTACACAAAAATAAAATCTATTATAAAAAAATAAAGAAACTTGAAAAGATTATACTCTCAGAAGAATTTAGTAAAAAAATTATAAAAAAGGTGCATGAAGATTTATGCCATATTGGAATCAGACAATTACAGAAAAAAATAAGTCCACTATATACAGCTAAAAACCTAACAAAAAATATCATAAATATTTGTAAAACATGCGAAATATGCATAAAAAATAAATCAAGATGTCAAGGAAAATTTGGGTTAATGTCACAACTGGGACCAGCAACAAAACCATTTGAGATAATGTCAATGGATACTATAGGTGGCTTTGGAGGATCTAGGTCAACAAAAAAATACTTACACCTTTTAGTAGACCACTACACAAGATATGCGTTTATTGTGACTTCAAAAACACAGAACGCAAGTGACTTTATAAAACTAACAAAGAAAGTACTCGAGACAGATGAGATTGGAATAATTCTGACAGACCAATATCCAGGCATCAATTCAAAAGAATTTAAACAGTATTTGCAGGAGAATAACATCAAACTAATATTTACAGCTGTGAATACGCCATTTTCGAACGGCTTGAACGAAAGATTAAACCAAACAATAGTAAATAAAATAAGATGTAAAATAAATGAGAAAAATAATAAGAGAACATGGACAACAGTAGCAAGAGAATGTGTACAGAAATATAATGAAACAGACCATTCTGTTACAGGTTTTGCACCAAAATATTTACTGGATGGTACAAATGTCAGTATATTACCAAATGAAATTAAAACAATAGAAAAGGAAGACAAGTGGATTGCTGATAGAAGATTAGCATTAGAGAATACAATAAAATCTCACAAGTACAACAAGAAAATATTTGATAGAAATAGGAAAATACAAGAGTTCGAGATAGGAGACAGTGTATATGTAGAAAATGGAAATAGACTGAACAGGAAAAAATTAGACGAATTAAAAATAGGCCCTTTCAAGATAATAGAGAAAATGTCGAACTCCATTTATAAGATTGACACTGGCAACAGAAAAACAGAATCAACTTTATTCCACATAACAAAATTACAACCAGTTACGGCAGAAGATGAAGTAGAAGAAAACGAATAGGTATAAAGATAGCTTGCAGGTGCATTGTTTGTATTATATTATTTAGAATTTTCGTTCCTATGGGGGGGAGATGTAATGAAATGACCTCCTTGGAAATGACATTTCATTTTTTAATTTTTAAGCTGTGGATACGGGGTGACGTATCATTCAATGACAGATGATGTTTAGATTATATGTGCATTTTATTGTTATAAAAACTTGTAGAAAGATAATTAAAGGGATATAATTGAGGAGGCGATATTAGTGAACTTTAATGTCGTTTCTTTGTTTTCAGGTGAGATAAAAGTGTAACTTTAGTTAAACGATAATTTATTACATAATACTGTAAAAGCATGCTGAATAAACAAATCTTTGTTTTCAGAGAAACAATTTGTGGTTTATTTCGAAAATCCTCAATAATATACCTTATATATGTATGTATTTAGAAATATATAAGCACGTTTATCAGTTGTCTAGTAGTACCCATAACACAAGCTCTGCTTAGCTTGGGACTAGACGGCGTTGTGTGATAGTTGTGGAATATTATATTATATAAGTATTGTAATATTCACATCTGGTGTGTTGGTGACGTCATAGGTTATGTACATTTTTTTTTAATTTAGATTAAAACATATTAATATTTTCATATTTCTTTAAATATTCGGGTAAATCGTTAAACAGTTTTGCTCCTTCAAACAGTATTGTTGTTTTTGCCGTAATTTAGTTCGTAAAAGATGTTTGAGACATCACATCACACAACTCCATCGACGAATGTAATCCCTTGCATATTTTTGGTTAGTATTTATAACACAACTCTACAAAAACAAAAATTGTCTTTGTCCTAAAATTTATTTTGTGATTTTTCCATTCACTCTGCTATAGAATAAAGAAAAAATATCAACATTCCTTAAAAAGTTTGCTTTTGTGGTGGTTATGACAATAAATCTTTTTTCTTGAGTTAGTATTTTAAAAAAAAGTATTCAGTAGTCATCATGATGTTTTTAAAATACCGCGAAAAAATTAAGATGGTGTAACTGTCGCACAGCATCTACTGATGTTAATTAAGTGATAAACAACAAATATCTGTTTTTTAGAATACTGAAACAGGTTAAAATGTCATCTAGAAAGTGTAAATATGAAGCTGATGAATTTTGTTATATATTATGTGGTACATTTATTTAAAATACGAGAGATATTTTTTTTTAAATATGTGTGAAAAACTTTGTGAAGCCTACGAAGTTTATTTTAAATGCCCTGTTCGTAATTTAGTTATAGCATGGGCTCCACATGTTGCTTGCGGTAATTGCAAAAAATGTTTAGAAGGTAGGTAAACAAATTTTTAGTAAAAAAAACATTTCTTTTATGTAAACCATTTTTATTGTTATCTTTATTAAATTTAGGTTGGTATTGAGGTGAGAAATGAAATATGAAATTCGCAGTACCAAGCAGGCTCAAAAGACCACGTCAGTGACTGTTATTTTTGCGTAGTTATTCCTGCTAAAAGACGTAAAGGCAAAAATGCAAAACCCATCGAATATCTTGCTTCGTCTTCAGCTCCAATTTCTCATAGCCCACATCTTCCAGTATCTGAACCTTCTACGAAATTGTCTCAATCAAGCTCATCGCAGAGTTTAAATAAAAATATTGAAGATGAAGTATTTGTACAGTCACAGACTGTTACCGAGAGCTAGTTGATAACATGTTAGAAGATTTTAAAACTATTGGCTGCAGAATGTTTTTAAAGGTACATTATGCTGAATGCTTATTTAAAAACAACGTGGGAAGAAGAACAAGGAGAACGTTTTCATCAAGACATCATAGACTTTGAACGCTGTTATTAGAGCCCATGCAACAAAAATATGATGGGGGCCTACATTTGGAGTTTAGTGAGACCAAATTCTTATAAACATGAAAGGAAATGTAATAGGGTTCACTTTTAAACTTTTTCTACTATTTTGTAATTTGATATGATATAAAAAGCTGATAAATTTTATACCTACACAAATTAATTTGTTTCAATTTTTTTATGAAAAAAATTATCCTATGAATTTTCTAAAATATTGATCAACCAGTCTCCTGGATACAAAAGCAAACTTTTTCAGGCTTTATGTATTTTTTTGACTAAACTATAGATAAATCTATCGATATTTAATACTCTCATAACAAAGACAAAATTGTGTTGTCTTGTTGTAATCTAATTAATATAAAAAAAAGGTTACTTAACCTAAACCTTGCCATTCTTAAAAAGGTAATTCTTGGTTAACCTCGATCCTTTCAAGTGAACAACGTAGAACTCAAAAACAACCATATAAAAAAAAACATTAACATTTCAATATGGAAACACAAAAATTGTGTTATTTCGGTATTTTATAAATTAATATAAAAGGGTTAAATAAAATAATTGTTGTTGTTAATTTTATCTTTATGTTGGTCTACATTGATTGTGACGCAAGTAATTTTTTTTTTAATGATGGATAAGATCCTATTTTAGAGTTTATTATTATTTTTTTCAGAGCCGAAATCCTTCACAAATAATAATAAAAAATATATCAAAATTGGTAGTTAAAGAGTGGGATGGGTATGATTTGGTGGGAAAAACACGCTATCTATTTTCTTCGCACGTAACGCGTATAAATAAACAATAATCTAATGGCTGTGACGTCATATGTCAGTAAGTATGCCAGCTTATATATTTTCTGTTACTCAGTTTTCCGTTCCACCGAATTTCAAAATTTTCTTTCTTTAATTTTGAAGGGATAATAAAAAAAATTGAGTACCACTAGGCACCCAATTAATTATTTAGTAAGCTGGCTCAAGCTATCTATAATTTTATAAAACTTTTGAACACAAAACGGTTTCATTTATTAACACATTATCTTTCAAAGAAATTATTTGTAATAATTACCACCACATAATAAGTTAAACGATTAGGTACTTCAAAGAACAAGATAAAAAAACGTCGTAAACAAACAATTCTGATTCAACTTTACGTGAATTCAATGTAACCAAACTATAAAACTGTCGTAAATTACATATAAGTAAGTAGCTTGTCACTTTAGTGCCACGAGTGTTGAGTGCTACGTCCGCAATTCAGCTGAATCCCCTTGATGACATACGTACATAAAGTAATAATAGTATTACAAACATTTGTCCATCTTTATTTGCGTAGATACCATCTCAAAGGTCGTGATCTTCATTGCCAGTCAATTTTTAAGTGATTCCATATTTGTTCAGTCGGAGACGGAATGTCAAGTTGAAGAGTCCCAAGCCAAAGTCATGGCTAGTGTGAAGCAATCCAAGGAATATCTGTAAAGGTTAATATTGTTAGGTTAACGAAACTTTGCCAGGGCTGCAGGATTGTTCGACAGAGTCACCGAGGCCCAGGAACGCAAAGGGCTACTGGAAGAACACGACCGAGTTCTAGTCAGTAAAAGTCTGACACGTCCTCTCGCTCCACCCTAAGCGAGAGAAGTTATTTTTCAAAAAAAAACAAAAAAAAGGTTTACGACATTTGTTTATACCTACAAAACTGAGATTTTGGTAGTCAAGTTTAATGCTCCAGTGATTGTCAAAGTCAGGCTATTTTTAGCAAACAATGATGATGACTGCAATTTACTTTGTGATTCTTATTTATGTACATTGGTCTATTTTTATCTTAATATTAACACTTACTTATGTAGATTTATTTACTAATCCGAACTTTGAACGATCCTAATAAAATATGAGTAATTTAACACCACATAGTACAACACTTCTGGAAAACCCACAATAAACCACTTAGGTATCATAATTGCCAACGAATTATAACGTCCATAAAACTAAATTATTGTATTCTGTTTCATGTTTGAATCGATACGCTATTAATTTGCAGTAAATTAAAGCTCTGTTAAATATTTTCAGTTATAAAGAAATTGTTATTAAATAACGAAGATACAATATCAGAAATACTTTTCTGAAATTAGAGCTCTTTTTTGGCCCCTGAGTTTGTTTCGGTGTTTCTTTTCAGGGTAGTCAGTTACGAAACACCGGCCTCATCTAGTTTAAATTGGCGAAAAAATTGACGTTTAAAAGTGTTTAAAACCTTTTTGTGGAATAATATAAGTATCATTTATTGTTTATAATTAAAAAAGTATAGTTTCAAGATATGCATTTGAGTTAGTTATTTCAAAGAAGTGTAAGTTATTTCTATTTTTACATGTTAGCTAAGTAAATAAACGTAACCTACGAACGGACAGGTTTTATAATCTCATTATCACAGCTCCACATTGTATCAGTAAATACATATTAAATTTACATAGGAACGCATGCTCCGACACGAGGGGCTCGTTAAATGTCTGACGCGTAGAGCATAGAAGTTAAGCAACATCGCCTTGCCTTGCCCTTGGATGGATGTCCGAGGTTTACACAACACGTAGCCCCTCTCCGTGGCTCGAGCACATGAGCGGGCCAGTTACGAGTAACGCAGCTATGAGGCCTAATCTCCGGATGTTTGTACACATACTTAGAGCGAAGTGAAAATGCAGTCACTCCGTATATACCTATCGCTTCAAAATATGCCATACTGTTACAGATTCCTAGATAATTAGACTATTCTAGCTCATCTACTTAATTTTGAAGCCGGAAATTACTGTTGAATATTTTGATGTCCTTTACTGGTAGAGTTTTTTTGCTTGTTTAAACGCATTGATCTCTGGAATTACCATTCTGATTGGAAAAATCTCTGTGTGTGGTACGCTCATGAAAAATAGTATAATCATGCGAAGACTCATGGAGCAGTAACCAAAGACGCAGGTGAAATCACGGTGGACTCTGGATCTGAAGACTGGACACTTCACGGCAGCTTGTAAAAGCCCATTACGACACACATTGGTACAAATTCGATGACTCTAAAGTTACACCAGTCGATGACGAAAATGTATACGTAGTGGATTAGTTAATAAAATATGCTTTTTTATAAGCGCAAAAAAAATATTTGTTACACATTCATATTCCTCTGAGGACCATAACGGCTTCCAGTCCAACCGGGACCGGCTAAATAATAAATGTTTTAAATGGATCGACTGCCTATCAGAGCTCCACAATCCAGTTACTGGACAACATGATACTCCTTGGATAGACTATAATAAAACAAAACGTGTTTTAACATTTAACATCAGTGATATTTGAAGCCCATGCTTAGATTTAAATAATGGTCTTTAAAGAAATCACGACTGAGGTTAACTTTACATAGAAACCACACATAATCACAGATACAGAATAACTTAACCAGCTCTTGGGAAGTGTTCACATAGGTATCTTAGTGTGTATATTTAACATAACTAGTTTACGGATTACTAGTTTACTAAACGGCGAGCGACATGCGTTTCATAATAAATGTGAATCAGGTGTCCCTTTGATTGAATATATTTATTTTTTATATCTATGTTCTATGACGCTGGCTTACTGAAGAAATGTCCGTTCCGATTTTGTTAATAAATATCTATGACAAATAAATATATTATTAATTCAACCCCATTACCAGTTAGACACAAGGAAGGTTTTTCTATCAACCTATATAATATAGTATTGAAAAAACTTGCGGTTGGGTATTTTTCTGTGTATAAATATTTTATACAACTAACACAAACAATTTTTTTTAAAACCGCATCATAATTGGTTATTGAATGAAGCACTAAATAGGATTTTATATATTGGAATGAGGAAGAATGAAGGCCAACTGGAAACATCTGACATGTTACTTGACAATCTCGATATCCCCTTCCAACGGTTAGAAAGGTTTCTTACTTAATTTTAAACCAATTAAAAAAATATATCTGCTCGCAATCTTTGTATAAGTTTTTCACAAAAAACACCCAAGTTGGTATCCAAATATATTCAAGCCATGTCTTAATTATTATCTAACACATGTAAAATAGCACCAGCGTTTGATCCCAAAGAGTTCCTAAAGCATTTTCTTTGTAATAATTGTATTAACATAATGTTTTCAAATAAGGTAAAATAAGAAAAAAGAAGTATAAAGTTTATTCTATTCTATCAAATACGAGTACCTTGGTACCTATAGTGAATAGGTTCTTAATAAACTAGTGCGCATCACCAACAACGGTTGCATCACTGCTTACCATCAGGTAGGATCGCAGTCAAGCACTGGTTTATATCATTAAAAAAAATCTTGTCGGTTTGGGTAATTATTATTATATTTATATCGAAGAGAGACGAGAGGTCACAGGAATTCTGTGCGGATTATACCTACTCAGGGTATTGCCCGTTTATTAATACTAAGTTAATCACTACTAAGTTTTCTTTTTGTACACCTCTGACGTCAATCGCGGGAACCTGAAAAGGACGGGTCAGTGACCATAGTCAGTAGTAAAAATAGCAGGAGCAATATAAATAATTTCCACTCTTGAGTTGCATTGGTGTTGGACGTTATCATATATAAATAAATTCTTCTATATCTATAGACACGCTTCTACTCGTGTATGCAACTACTTTGATGAAATTTTTGTGTTGTGTTCCTTGGATTATTTTGATTCACTTTTGGACCCGGTAAAGTGACGCTGTAATTGGATTCTAGGATTATTTTGACGACCGAGTCATTGTTCCGGTTGGACAACGTCTTTTGCAGGTCCGTGTATTGTATCAAAAAACTATATGACTCAAAATAAAATATTTGTGGTTCATTATTTCCTGCAAATAGCACAAATGAAAGGCGGACGAAATGACTTTGTCTTTTCATAATATTTACAATCGTAACTGTGACGCATTTCTCAAGTAAAATGACGTCTTGTTGAAGTCTAGTGTCAATAGAAGGAATCGATTATATTTAACTTAATGTGTGTACTTCTAAAATTACGCAGGTACAAGTTCCATGGCCAGTTATGTAGGTAATTATTATGTTTTTTGAAGTTCACGGATAACGAGAACAGACATTAAACTTTGGGTGGAAACTTCCCTAATTCTAATTATACTCTATTTACGATAGCATTAGACTGAAGTTAAAAAAAAGGTTGTTTTAGGGTACACTTTGTAATAAAAGCACAATATAAATATATTGTGCTTTATTACAGTTAAGATTGATGTTGTATTTATTAAAATCGACTTAAATACCAACAGTTACACTTAAATGAATTCATTTCCATATACTTACTTATACTACTAGTGTCCAAGTTAAAAACCTAAAAGAAGCAGGGTTGTCAGTCAAAACTTGGAAAGTTTTTAATTTTTTCCTATTTATCTACACAACATTACTTTTAGTTTATGTGAAACCTGAATATAGTTTGTTCAGAATCAGTAACTGAATTTAACTACCTACTGATGTTGTGTATGTACAGTCAGAAGTCAAAAATGGAGTTGCACTTTGAAAATGCAAGAGTATCTAATATTACTTTATAGGAGAAGTTCAATAGTCCACAACTAGGTTTGTCAATGCTGTAGATTCTATGTTACAAATTAAATGAATCATGATCCATTGTCCATCCTCTTTTATAAATAAATTTAAGACACTCTTTAGTATTGGTACAGTGTTACTGCACTTTTGACCCCTGACTACCTCAGTATCTGAGCGTTACACACAGCACAGTGAAGTCTTGCTGGTCTCCGTATTTAAACGCCTCCCCATTTCGCAATCATAGACTAACACATGCAGATGTTCCCCTCTACGAAAAACAGTCATAGAGTTTTACTGAACACAGACTTCGCATGATGTTTTATAACCAGTTCAATATTTTGATTAAATTATAAATAATATCGACGATTTTATGCCGAAGTTCAGAAATAATGACGACGTTCTTTTTTTTATACTTGATAAAACTTATCAAGAAATGTTGGCGAAGAGAATTTACACTAACGAAGACTAGTTAGTGTGAAAAATTTTTGTCTCCATGAATTTCATGGTGCTTAAGATGTTTTGGTCGCGAAATATAGTATCCTCTATAAGCTATTTAGCGCTGTAGGTTTTAATACTTTTGTTATTAGACGACAAAATTGCCAATCTAGCGCTGCAGCGAACTATTGATTTAACTTTTCAGTATTTTGACAATATCTCTAGAATGTACATAAGTCGATGATTGGTCGTAGTTCATTTATTTTCTTTTCAGGTGAATTTCAGGTAGGTATACTTGCTCTCAGAACAGACAACGTAATAGGAATGGGGCAATTTATCTTTTTCGATTTATGTAGATACTTGAATTACCACAATATCCATATATTTTTTTAATTTTAAATAGTTGATTAGAATGACTTTTATCCTGTTTTTTCTTTCGAGTTTTGTTTATACTATTTTGTTATAAATGCATTCTGCGGTCTTCTGTATCACTGTTTTCAGTATAATTGTAGGTTCTTTGTTGGAGATCCAAAATGAATAAATTATTTTATTGATATGTACATACATAAATTGATGGTCGGTGTTTCATCGATTGATCGTATTGTATTTGCTTAGTACTATGATGTCTAAAAAGTTTTCTAAGTAATATGTTGTTGTTGCAAGTTCCAAATACAAACACAAAAAGTTTATTTGTGCACACAGGTACGATTTAGTTGTTACCAAGTCGTTACAAATAATTTAAATAGATAAGTGTCTCTGTGTTCTGACAGTAAGTGGCATGCAAAAATGAATAAAATAGGTATTTTTACACGTACTGAACAATATTTAGTAAGTACACACATGATTAATGAATATCTACTATAATGAGTAGTAATTAAAAAACTTTGAAATAATCTAGATGGTATTTCATCGTTCCCTATTTATGCTATGGTATTATTTTCATATTGGTTCATTTAACTGCTTCTGTAATTTTGACCCAATTCAATGTACGCGTGTGACTCGTATTATTATTATTATTATATATTCTTTATTGTACACCACATATACAAAAAAATGCAGGACAAACATTATTAAAAATAAGTGTAGGTACAATGGGCGGTCTTATAGCACAAGGCAATTTCTTCCAGATAACCTTTGGATGGACTGAAAGAAAGGAGAAAGATTTAGGGCTGTCAGTGTACAACATCAAAAATAATACTGACAAGAAATAACAACACAAATACATACATACATTACAAAATATACTAATAAATGTCAAATATGTAATTAAGCCAGGAGAAGAGAAAAATCAAAGTGAAAGGTAATGCTCCTTTACCATTTTTTTAAACGTTGGTAGCGTTTGAGCACGAGTCACTTCAATAGGTAACGCATTCCACAAACGAGCAGCTTCAACAGTAAACGATTTTCAAAAAAGAATGTGGAATGCATACGAAAACTTAATTTCAGATTTTCCGTATCTCAGGGGACCTAGAATGTCGTCACAAAGGAACTGAAAGCGTTCTTTATGATAAAAAGGAGTAAAAGGATTAAAGTGCACATTATAAAACAATGAAAGTATATGAGCATTCCGGCGAAGGCGAATAGGAAGCCATTTGAGTTGAGTACGAAATTCGGAAACGTGGTCATACTTGCGCAAGCCAAATATGAACCTGATGCAGAGATTTTGAAGTCGCTTAAGCTTTTTCAATTGGTCTTGGGTAAGATCAAGATAGCTGGCATCAGCATAGTCCAAGATTGGGAGAAGAAGAGATGTGCATATGTGTGGTGTAAAGCTTAAACATGAGCTGCTAATAAATAAATAAATAATTATAAGGTACTAGGTGAAATCATATTCGTACATTTGATGTTTTTGCGTCGTAGATGAAGTAGTAGCTCCGTATATTTTGTCAATATACTTATTACTTACTGTTTACTTACGTTCGTATGGTTAAGTGGTTGGCTGACGATGGTGATTATTAAGTGGTTGGATGGTAGATACACAACTATATTTATTGAGTGACATCAATTGCTTCTTGAATGACAATTTCTTGATCTAAGTGCCAATTAGTTATGTAATTAATGAAAGAAATTTCCTGTTATCAATTCATTAATCAGTAGGTACGTATGCGTTCTAAGTTTAAATTATTATAAATAAGCATGATTGATTAATGACTTTGAGCACTGATGCGCATGCGCATAAAATGAAAATACCTAATAGCAGTAAACTATGATGGATGGCACATGGCCTTAGTAGGTAGAATCCTCATAATAAATACTTAGTGTAGGTAAAGTACCTACTCTGGGCACACCATAATCGGCGGCGGTAAATAACCTCTTTGAGGAGCGACTGGGGCGGTGCCACGCCGTCCTTACCATCCCCATGGTGCTGGTCCTCAGCGGACATGACCAGTTCTGGAGATTCCAGTTTCGTATTCGGGTGGAAAAAGGCCCAGGTGTCACCATTGTGCGAACCGCCCGGAGGACACGGTGAGGTTACGATGGAGGTGTGCAATAGGTGGGCTCAGCAGTGCCGATGTTTACTAGGGCCGCGTGCATCTCTGAAAGAGTGTTGCCTTGGCAACTGAAGCTCAATGGTGGGTTTTAGCCAATAAAGTCTGACACGTCTTTTCACCTTACCCTAGAGCGGGTGAAGTGATTTTATGATTTCCCTTTAAAAAAGAGGTACGTAGAGTGGCAGCTGTAAATCTGGCGTTTATGAAGATAAACAAGCAAACAAAACAAAGGCAAAAAGCAGCAGATTTACATTCAAAACCAAAGTTCGCGAGTTGATTCGTAAAAAGTTGGCAGTAGTTTCATCACAGCGTTAATGTTTTCCTATTGTCGATTTGGACCAATTATAATTGGTCCAAAAATAATCGAAATAATAATCAAATCGAGCAATAGTTAGTAGTGCACTAAAATAGTTAAATAATTATTTGACTATTTTAGTGCATGTTTGTAGTGTATTAATTTGACTATAAATTGTATAATTGAATATATTTATTATATGGTTTATTAGTATATCTATTCTATGGTCTATTAGTATATAAATTCTTGTATTCGCCTTTTTCTCACTCTTTGATTGCACCTACCACTACTTTTTCTCCGCAGCACCCAAAGGTTGACTGGAAGAGAATGCCTAAAGCATTAAGTCCGCCTCTGTACCCATGTGCATAAAGTGTTAAATAAATAAATAAACTTGGGGTACACAATTTTACAATGTTTTATATTCCTGTTAAAAAGTCCTTAAAATACAATTCATTTTTCTATCAAATTTAAATTCTACTCTAATGCACTACCTTTTAAAAGTATATTTTGGTCTAATCATCTCGCATGCTAACAAGAAACGTAGGTTTCTGTGGCGACTTCTCATGATAACATATTGCCTTAATTATGTATGATTTTTTGTGTAGACAGGGTTGCTTTGCAGTGAACATTATGTACTAGCTGTCCCCTCCGGTTTCACCCGCTCCTCTCTCTTATTGCGTCGTAGCGTAATATATGTATACCTACTTGTATAGTCTAGCCTTACCCTTCCTCAGTAGATGAGCTATCTAACACTATTTTTTTTTTAATCGTACCGTTAGTTCCTGAGATTATAGGACGTTCAAACAAACTAACTCAACTTTATAATATTACAAGTAGATATCATCAGATGCCACTAATGAAATCATCATCTTCAAAGATATCTTTAACATCATAAAAGGGGTGGCTTTTTAAAACGTGTTAATTGTATCAGCATACATTAAAAGCATACGTCTTTTGAAGTTCATCAAATATTCATTAGTAGGTATTTCATTTGTTTACAGGTGTAAATTAGTCCTAAACGCGCCATCTCGTCAGTCTCTTCACATCACTTTTATATATTATACTTGGTCAAAGTTTACCAACGACTTGCTAATTGATTACGATCTGATGTGAATTTCTTTGGTTTTTACTGAAGTGTTGCTAATGGCTTTATTCCTTTAACCGCATACGTTGGATTAATCTAACAATTATTTTTATGTCCTATAAGCAGAATCAGTCTTTTAATGTTCCCACTGCTGGGACTCAAGCCTCCTCTCTAGGAGAGGGTCGTATCTATATGTACGACCAAATACTCCATCTCGTTTAACTCTTCGACTCCCATAGTTGATACTACGACTACCCGTAGCGAAAGTCAAAGATCTAAATGACGATCGGGACCAATAGCTTACCGGTTGATTGATTGAAGGTAAGCCATTTGTACTACGTGTAGCTGTTATTATTTAGCCACAAACTAATTTACGATACCGAAGGTGCTAAATGTTTTTATTCTATCAGAATTTAAGATAATAGTTATTTGTTATACAAGGGTGCAAAGTTGCTTTTAAACCGCGTGCTCAATTTTGATGATGAGCGAATGATTAAAAATTAGAATCCTGAGCATTAGCGAGAGAATCGAGTACGAGGTGAAACATTTTTGCACTCGAGTGCAACAAGTAACTTTTCATACCACCTAAGCTAGGAAATGACTAAAGGCAAAAAAAAAAAAAAACAAAAATGTACACTGAGGAGGTTCCGAGTCTGAGTTTTTAACAAATTAAAAAAAGTTGAATGATAAAGGCACCATTGAGGTAGAAGTAAATAGGTATAATGAAGTTTTGAATTCAAAAACTCCAAAAAGTCTAAAAAATAATAGATATTATATTATTTTTACTAATTTATTATATATATTTTTTTAAATATTATATTAACTTTATCCTCTAGCGGATAAAAACGGCTTTTGCACTCAGATATCGAAGAGCAAAAATACTCTTTTCGAGATGGAGGGATGAAAATGATATTTATTTTGCAAATATAATTCGTATCCACCAACGATGCACGAGGTAACGAGGCTGTGAGGAATAAACCTAAAAATGAGATCACTTTATTTCTCAGGACAAGTGCAACTCTGATGGAAAGGGCTAACAGATGGACAGGGCTTGTATATTTGCGTAACTATTTAGATAACTATTTATATATACATGCAAAAAGTGAAAAAGGCGGCGGAATTTGTAAAATGACGTGAGCGAGGAATGTGTATGTATGTTCGCACATTTGAACAGATTCCGCTACGCATCCTCGCACCTCGTAAATATACGTAGGTGGTAAACCTATCTGGTACCTGTTGGGTGGTAAGTATGTACTTTGTACCTCCTTGTAATAATGCAAATATTGTTGTTATTAACACTGTTATGTATGATTTACTCGTTCACTCTAACACCTATATTCGCTTTTGAACTAGTAGTCCATATTCTTCAATTAGTTGAATTTTGTAGATACTTTGATGATATTATTATACTTAGATACTTAGACCGCCCAAGTCACTGTAGATATATTTAAGTGGTCACAAATCTTGTACATTGGTATATAGAAGATACTTTAAAACATAGATTAGTATTTGCAAAGCCATTGAATGTTTGCCACGGTTGAGACAGAGTCCACACCAGACATTATACGAGCAAAAAGTTTAATATCTAAGAAATCCAATCTTTATAATAAAGCATAAAGAATTAGTGTTAGGACTTTCCGGTCATTATTTGTGCATCAAAAGTAATGATAAATAATTCATAACTGTAGATACTAAGAACATACTAGATTTAACTAGACTTATAATAAAATAACATTATCATCACTACGGTAGGTAAATTACCCAGGTAACTATTTTGTTTATTTTAATTTATTTATTCAGTGTGGATGCACTTATGCAGTATAGATGTGGAAATGGTTGTATTTTAGAAGCTATAAGTTTGAAACAATTTTCCTAGTTATACAATATTACCTAATTAAAAGAATCAATAATTAAAATCAGTCATCATCATAATCATCATCATCAATGAATAATTCATTAATAATAATAATAAATAAATCCCATCCCATCACCGTATCGACGTTGACGTCGTGGTGGGGGGGGCTTGCGCGCTCCAATAAACCCTAGGTCTGTACCGGTAGTTTACTTTGCTGTAAAATGCCTAGAAAGAAAGAAAAGAAAGAAAATTTGTACCTCACACATACTTTTAAATTTAAAAACAGTAGAATTAGGATACATTAAAAGATAACTTTAAAATTTGTGTGAGGTCAAAAAGGCGCCTAACTCAGCAATAAATAACGCAGCGCTGGTAAGCATTCTCTTAAGGCCCGCGGTGATGCCACGGTCACACTCACGGAGATTAAATAAATTATATAGGTATCGGAACAAAATAATAAATACGAACATTGATAAACAAACATTGGAAAAATAATAATTAATACATAACATTGGTAAAAAGCGTGAATTTAGGGTGAGCAACCTGACCCTAAGAGAGATACAATTCGCAGGGTAGCGTTTTTATCAATGGATATGAATAATATTGTTCAGGTAGGGGGACCATAGTCTTAACATAGTTCCTAGTAACCAGTCCACTTAAGACTGCAAATGCCATAGCCCCAATAGTCTTTGTTTTCCATATGTCAAAATAGTTTTTCACAAACCGGAGGTTGTCCTTGGATGAACTCGCACAGCGCGTACAGGGATAATCGTCTGTTGGTATCACGTTCCATTAAAAATCTCAATATGGCCTCTACAAGTTGGTTTCGGTTCCTCGTACGTCTTCCAAGGGTCCAGGACTACAGGGTTCTGAGATATATTGACACATACATATAATATTAATTCTTTATTCTTCCAAAAATTTCATAACACACAATGACAAGATAACATCACATTTTATGTAACCTTATTAGTTCGCCCAATTTTTTTCCGCATTTCAGCCAAAAGACGCTTCCAACGCTGTGTATCGAAAGACACAGACCCGAAGTACGTGGTCGCCACTCTAGAGCCTTCGGCCCCAACGACCATTTGTTCTGCGAGCAATGTGCCTGGCTCACTACCACTTAAGTTTGGCGATTCTTCGACATAATTAAATATGTTACATACTTATTATTTCAATGATCAGTACCTACTTTACATCACTAACTGTACTTCCTGTAAATAACTTGCTTTTTATAACGGTCGGTCTCGCTTAGTTATTTTATCGATATTTCATCAATCTTGGTTGAGCTCTGCTAATTACGAGACTTGGTAAACTATTTAATTAAGACTTAGATTGCATAAATAGAGCACTATATTTAATAGTTCGCTTCGAGTTTTAAATGTTGTGTCTTGAAAACCTACATACCTATTCCTTTGCCCTCCTGTTTTCCACGAATCGAGAGAAGTCATTTGATGATTTTCTAAGTAAAAAGTCGGTGGCCTTGATTTTTTAGATAATGAACCTTGTTTCAAATGTATGATCAACTTTGTACACCATCGGTCCTTGAACCACAAAGTTCAAAATAGGTATTATCTATAGTTATGACGATGAACCAATGACTTGGTAATAAACGTACTCGTACTTTAACAACTTGTAACTACCTATAATTAGTAAAAAACTCAACAACAAAAAAAACATGCCACAAACTTCACTGATCAAAAAAACATATTGACCACCGAAAATATCGATGGTAATGATTTAGAAAATGACTATTAAATATTTTCACTCAGGCCTCTCGGCCATGGCGACTTTTTGTATCGATGCTGTAGCGCGTTCGCATCGATACATTCACGATGCTGTAGCGCATTCACATCGCTACATTCGCGACGCTGTAGCGCGTTCACATCGATACAGTCGCGGTGCTGTAGCGCGTTCACTTCGCTACATTCGCGATGCTGTAGCGCGTTCACATCGATACAGTCGCGATGCTGTAGCGCGGTGGCATCTTTTCTATAGCGCTTGCAAATGCGACTAACGCGAGTTAGTAGCGATGCTGTGCGCTTACGAAACGAATGAAACAGCATTACTACAAAAAGTCACCGTGGGCGAGGGGCCTTAAGATAAAATATACCGTTGGTGCTGACTTGGGTTATTAGTTTTCTATGAACTCGTTTCCTTTACTTAATTATTTATTTATAACATTTTTTCGGTTATCACATACATTGCATAAGGGACAACGGCCTTGCAAAGATCTGCCACCTGGGGCCTCGCAAAGGCTAAGGCATCTTATCGATTTTGATTCTTATTTATTCGATCTACTTCCTTACTACTTGCCTTATAGGTACTTAGATAGCTATATCAAGTCAACCGTCGCATCGCGCGATGCACTATGTTTCCCGCGATATATTTTGTTGAAATATTGTGGGTATAGTGAGAAAATTGGTTTTGTAACTACCATGGCACATTTTATAAAATATTTAGTTACGTACCTATATAACAATATTATCACACAAATACACTAGTATCAATATTTATTTTAAGTATGGGTTATATTTATATAGATTATATGTATACTTTATTTACCATCATCCGTGCGTCACTGCGGGGTGCCAGCTGAAAATCAGCGTTGGGTGTTTGACGCCCAGCAATTGCTGAGTTGGTGACCCTTTCGGTTCAGGCACAGTCACTGCAACTTGTATTGTATGTCTGTACTCTTTTCCTATAATTATTTTATGTTGTTGTATATTGTGTTGCTTGCGCCGAATAAATGCTATTCTATTCTATTCTTTATCAAATTCCTGTTTAGATTAAGTATAAAAATGAGAATCCGTATAATGTTCAGAAGGTTTTACCTATTTTACGATAATGAGACAACTTCTAAGCAATTTAGTGGTATAATTTTTTTTTTTTTTTTTTTAATTGAGATAAGCTAGTGCTTGACTGCGATCCCACCTGATGGTAAGTAGCGATGCAATCTTTGATGGTGAGGCGCACTAGTTCATTAAGAGCCTATTCACTCTAGCCTTGAAGACACCCAAATTATAATCGGACGAGAAGACCGCAGCGGGCAGACTGTTTCAGTCCTTCGACGTACGCGGTATAAACGACGAGGCGAAACGCTTAGTCCGGACCGTATAGGTTTCAACAACGTAAGGGTGAATATTCGCCGTACGTCGGGTTGTCCGATGGTAAGTGACGCCCGGGTGTCGCCACTGTGCGGAACACCCGGAGGACACGGTGGAGCACACAGTCGAGGTGTGCCCTGCTTGGGCGGAGCATCGCCGTGCCCTCGTGGGGGCGATCGGCGGCGGAGACCTCTCGCGCCGGGCCTTGGTTGAGGCCATGGTCCGGAGCGAGGAGGAGTGGCAGGCGGTCGCCGACTTCTGCGAAGCAGTAATGCTCGCAAAGGAGGAGGCCGAACGCATCAGGCAACGGCGTTATCGCCGCCGCCGTCGCCGGGATTCTGATCCCGATTTCCGGCCAACGTAGACGCGGGCTTGCGGACGGTGAGCAATGGGTAGCTCACTGTCCGGCCGTCCGGTAACTGTCCGGACCAAGCCCAAGTCGTCGACGGCGCGCACTGTTTCCGCGCGCCTCAAGGAGTTGTCAGCAACAGCAGGGACCCAGCTGGGTCGAAGCCTACTGGGGCCAGGGTTATCCGAAAGGGCGCTCGAGCCCCGGTATGAAGGCTAGAAGGAACGGGGTGGGTCTTTTAGTCAGTAAGAGTCTGACACTATCTCCCGCTCCGCCCAAGGGCGGGGGATGTCAATGCATGATTTTTTCCCACCATAAAAAAAAAAAAAAAGTTGTCCGATGGTAGAATTGCGATGGCGGAATCAAGTCATGCAATTCCTGCGCACACTCTCCAAAATGCATCCTGTAAAACACCGAAAGGCTGGCTACCCTACGCCTATGCTCAAGGCTTTGAAGGTTGGACTTAACCAAATCTGGATCACCAATTAGCCTCTTTGCACGCCTTTCCACCGAGTCCAAAGCTGCCAGGTGGCATTTTGCAGCACCAGCCCATATGTGACTGCAGTACTCCACACACGAACGGACCTGTGCTTTGTATAACATTAAAAGCTGTCCCGGTGTGAAGTACCGCCGGACCTTTGCAAGAACGCCTAGCTTCCTAGCAGCTACCTTGGCTTTGGGCTCAATGAACCGCCCAAAGTTAAGGTCTGAGGGAATTTCAACCCCCAAGAGCTGAAGGCGGTCGGTGTACCCCAGGGATAAATTCCGAAAAGTAGGAACCAAGGTGCACGGGCTCCTTTTGGCAGTGAAAAGACACGCTTGTGTTTTGGCGGCGTTGAATCCCACTAGATTGGCTTCACCCCACTTGGAGACTGCCTGAAGTGAGATATTCGTTCGCTCTACCATAGCCTCTCTTTCGGACCGGATTAGCTCCTTACTAGCCCGAGCACTGGGCAGGTACCTCTCTACAACTGTGCTATCATCTGCATACCCATAGATACCGGGCACCAGCAGATCGTTGATATGCAACAGGAAGAGAGTTGCAGAGAGAACAGACCCCTGAGGAACTCCGGCATTAATCGTCATGGGCTCTGATGAGCATCCGTCGACAACAACTCGGAGAGACCGTTCACTCAGGAAGTCTTTTACCCAGTTAATCAGACCAGGGGAAATGCCGTACGCTGGAAGCTTACTCAATAGGCTAGCGTGCCATACCCTGTCGAAGGCCTTCGAGACATCTAAGGAAACGGCAATCGCTTCCCCATTCTTCTCGAGGGCCTCGCCCCACAAGTGGGTGGCATAAACCAGTAGGTCCCCAGTAGACCGCTTGCGGCGAAACCCGTACTGTCGGTCACTGAGGAGATCGTTACCTTCCAGGTATGCCATGAGGCGCGAGTTCAATACACGCTCCATAATCTTGCAGAGTATGGAGGTTACCGAAATCGGCAATATAGTTGGCAGGATCGGCACGACTGCCCTTTTTGGGCACGGGTTGCACGTTGGCAAGCTTCCAGGACTTGGGCACTATACCAGTCCTAAATCAGAGGCGATACAAGCGCGTCAATACAGGAGACAACTCGGGCGCACAAGCCTTTAGAACAATCGCTGGTATGCCATCTGGTCCACTGGCTTTATTCACGTCTAGACGACGCAGCTCTCTCAGAACTTCTCTGTTCCTCATGTGAACCTCCTGCATTGAAGAGTTACAATGAGGCAGAGTCGGTGGAGCAGCATTGCTAGTGTCAAGACGAGAATTATGGGCAAAGAGAGATGCAAAGAGTCCTGCTTTCTCTCTTGCCGTATGAGCCAGTGTTCCATCAGGCTTTACCAGCGGAGGCAAAGTGGGCCGACAGAAGTTCGCCTCGACCGACTTGGCAAGAGACCAGAATGCTCTGCTACCGGACGGCTGTGCAGAGAGTTTTTTGCCAATATGGGTTATGCGGTCGAAGCGTGCCTTCTTTAATGCTTTTTTGTAGGACTTGGCAGCATGGTTGAAGGCTCTCTTCTTTGAATTCAGATCTTTCGGTCACGAGCTTTGCGGTCACGAGCGTCAACCCAGGCGAGAAACGCCGAATGCTTACGCTCTTCAACCTGAACGCAATCGGCGTTGAACCACGGGTGAGCTGAGCCACCGATGCGTACATCGCTATAAGGGATAAAATACTCCATAGCTTGGCGTATCACATCGGTTACAGCATCCGCACAGCTCAACGGATTTTCAGAAGAGAAGCAGACCTGCTGCCAAGGATAAGACGCAAAGAAATGCCGCATCTCATCCCAATCTGCCGACCTGTATCGCCACATTCGCCGTTCGCCACGTGAGTCGCGGTCAGGTGGGGAGAAGGACGATACAGACTTCACCAGACAGTGATCTGAAGTTCCAAGTGGTGAGGAAACTGTTACGACACATCTGTCCGGATCGGTGGTCAGCAGTATGTCCAGACAATTGGCAGTATGACCAACTACATCAGGCACCCTCGTCGCTTGCTTTACCAACTGGGAGAGGCCCAGCGACACTGCAAAGTTTCGAGTTTCCCTCCGAGCGTGGTCGGTCCTCTGGTATGGGAAAAGCCAGTCTTGATGGCAGGCGTTAAAATCCCCCAGAGCGACAAACTGCGCATCAGGGTGCCGATGCAGAGCCACATCGGCGGCCTCACTGAGGTGGCCAAACAGCCGAGTCGTCTCCTGGTCGCCACTGTGCGACCGGTAAACACAGGTGTAGACAATTTTGTCCACACCGGTGTCCACCAGTAACCATAAACTTGAAAAACTGGGGTCTTCAAGGTGACGGAGACGCTGGCAGCAGATGTCATTGCGGACGTATACACAGACCCCGGCACGCTGCAGGAAATGGTGCTCCAAAGAGTATCCCGGGTAGTCGAGATACGCCGCATCAGACGGACATCTGATCTGCGTCTCCGTCAAGAAAAGTAAGTGGCGCTTGTCAGTCTCGAGGTGGTGGTGGACTGCATCGAGATTGGAGTGCAGTCCTCGTATGTTTGAGAGGTGCACATGGAACGAGAGGACGTGCATCCGCTGTACACACTTACTTTTCCTTTTATTAACTTTCATGAATTTTAGTGAATAGGGCTGGTGGAAGATGGCAGTTGAGCGAGGTGATGCGATGTCAAACCCAACAACACAACCAGAGTTGCTGCGCCAATGGAGGGTTGATTTGGAGACTGCGGGGACGCCCGAACCCCCCCAGAGATCGCCATCGGGTCCTCTCATCCGGTCGCCAACCGGCACGATCGGGCCACCCTCCCAGGGTTTTTCGCAGTTGGCGGGGCAGCCTTTCGTGTGTGGCTGGCACACTACTTGGGCCCCCAACTATCTGCGGTCGGCCAGCGGAGCACCGTGCTTCGGATCCCGCTACCCTCCATGATCAAACCTCCGACACAACAGCAACTGGTGCATCATACCCGGCGTACATCGCAACACAACTGTTCAGACCCATCCTCCACCTTACGGCTTCACCAGATAACATGCGAACACGACGGATCGCTTGGCGGCATGACTTTATCTGGTGGGTGGTAACTTTTAAGCCGGCAGCCGATGTTATGGCCTACCACCGTATTTACTGCTCGTTTAGCACTACCCAGGGGACACGTGTAGGGTGATCAAAAGTCAAGTAAATCCTACGGATGCGAGTAGTTCATCCCCCAAACCATAAAACCCACATCATACCATAAAACCTAGGCATTCCATAAAATCTTGCCTACATTAAAAATTCTTTAGAAAGAAACTTCCTCCACTCAGTCACCATGACCACCTTGATGTACCAATGTATGATAAATAACAAGCTATAATTATCAATTTACAGAACAGACAGAGTAAATGTAACGTGGAAGCGATACTGCCCCCCCCCCCCTAGCCAAGTTACAACCGTTTCGCTTGCGCCGAACGCTTCGAGTTGACCTTGCCGCCAATTCTTTTGTTCTGACCACGTGACTGAGCGTTAAGACGACGTCATTCCCGTAAATTTTAAGCTTTCTACAAGCGTTAACTATTGCAGATTAGCAACTTGGCTAGGGGTACTGGTCCCTAAAAGAAATCACAAAAATTCAGTGATCCACTGACGTGAAAAAGCAAAGTATTTAAATCGTGTACTACCATGTTTGCCGCGACTTACGCGCGCCAAACATGGGCTTTAACTAAACAAACATTAAATATCACAAACATGCCAACACGACATAGAAGTAACTACCATGCTACAGTTTATTGAAATTGAAATGAAATACTATACAACTAATACATTAATAACTTAACTTAACTTAACTCCTAATTAAAACTAAGTACTTAACTTACAAAATAACAATAAAATCCCTAAAGAACTAAAAAAAATAATCTAAATTATGGCGTCGAAAAACTCCTCCGCATCGCTGTCGACTGGTAATGTATCCAAAAGACTGGCGACTGGCTCTTGAGTCACCATGCTTGGCGTTTAGAGAAAGGACAAAATAAGCAGGGTTGCAAGATTCGCAAATGGTAACAAAAGAAACACAGGCGGGTTTTAGTCAGTAAAAGTCTGGTACTATCATTCGAACCAGAGCGGGAGGAGTTACCTAATTATTGATCGTCCATCTGAAAAAAGAAAAATAAAGGACAGATTAAGCCAAACACAGAAAACAGACAAAAAACAAAACATTAAAAACATAGCAACAGACACAAAGGAGAAATGGGCTAAATTAGTAGCCGAATGGCAATATTCTTTAATCTGTGCAATAGCACCCAAAACAAGGCAAAATAAAAAAGGATGTCCGATTTCTACTAAGGTGGGATGACAATATATACCCAAAAGAGGACCAATGTGGAAAAGAGAAACTGTTAAAGAATGTTGGGAGGCAAAAAAACTTCTGATACTGATGTCTGAAGACAAATATGTAAAAAAAATACTAACCTGAATTACAATACTAACCGGAATTAAGAATAGGTCCAAGTTCCCAGCTACCGGTGGTCAGGACTCTTGAGGAATCTTCTAACAATACGCGCCGTATCCAGGAGTATTGCTTTCTGATTTTAAGTTTTATATTTTATTAATGTTTCAATACTTGTTTTGTCCATTGTGTGCCAAATAAACATGTTTTCTTTCTTTCTTTCTTTGATCCAACTGTCCAACGAGAGCTTCCTCAGATGTCGGTCAAAGCTCTTAGCGATTAGGCCATTGGCCGTTACGACTATTGGCACAATGACTGATGTATCCACCTCCCATATGTCAATAACCACCCGGACCAAGTCAAAATATTATGTTTGCTTATCTTTCTCAGCTTTCACGCGGTTCTCGACATGGGGGACCGCTATATCAACAATCATGTCGCCATATCACTATGTCAGGTTTATTAGCAACGATACTTACGAGTATACATACATATTAATACGGTATTTAAAAGCAAGTTGCTGGTTCTCTCTCTCAGTCTTCTTTAGCTAGACGAGAACACCCAGAAGTAACATGTCGGATTAATAATGGTTTAGAATAATAACCCGGGCCGGTGGTATGTCGGACAGATGTCAACCGCCCTTTTACCATGTAGGTATTTCCAGTACGAGTAGTTATCCGTCATCATAACTTCGTCCAAAATCGCACAGACTAAACCTTTTTGTGCCTTTAGTTTCCCCGAAGATCTAAAAGATCTACAAGCTAAAAGCTAAAAGATCTACATAAGTATTCGGGTCCGTGTAAGGCCCGGTAAAAGCGGTATTTAACAAATTATTGTCTGAAATTGTGACGAGACGGTTGATGAAACGGCTCTGGTACCGCGTGTTGCGGGTTCGATTCTCGACCGGAACAAATATTTGTAAGGCTTATAGACAGGTGTTTGGGTGTGTTATGTATGTGAGGTTACGTGTTTGTGAACGCAAGGACGACACAAGAATAACTACCTTATTCTTAGTGTGGAGCAATGTTTATTAAAGATATCATCTCGAGACTACCTAGTCACTAAATAAACTGAACAACTGGGTATTAAACCTTTATAGGGGTAGGTACATACGCTAAAACAGCGGTAGGTACCTAAATACTCGCAAAGGATACTAGCCCAGTAGGTACCTACTACCTAATATTTGTAGTCACTTATTTTACTATGGTGTAATGTTACTACATATTTGCAAAATACCAGAGTCCACTAAAATAAGCATAATAATATTATCTGTAAATGATTGCTCCATTGGGTAATGCAGGTACATAAATATAGCTATTTACCTAGAGACGTCCTTGGACACTATCATTATGGGTGCTTAACGACAAACAAGTGATGGAATTTGCGCTGAAAACGTATAGTCTTAGGCTGGCCTCATACATTCGGAATGACTATTATTAATTCAGAAAGACTACCATACAATATCAGTATGCACCACACACATTCTGATTTTTCAGATTATGAATTTCTCAAATCGATCTGTAAGGATGATACTGACGAGAGTTCTGAATTCCGGATCGGAACATTAATAAGACTAAGATTTCATATCGAGCATATTTCCATACATTTTAATAGAGCGGATAACACGCCTACTGGAATCAGATCACGATTTCAGCCGACACTGCCGAAAACAATACGATTTAGTATTAATTCCTTTTCCATCAAGGCGTTCGCATGTGCCGGGAATCATGAGACTAATCTGAATTTTTAAGATATAGGTAGATATGTGAGGAAAGGTGCCAGAATTCAGATTACAAATTGAATATGAATTTTAAGAGCTATTCCGGAAGTATGATGCCAGCCTTAAGTAGGTTTGTACTAGGTATAAAAGACTATTTGAATCAATCAGTCAGACAAATTACTGCAATAACCTAAAGTACCTAACCCATTACCTAACCCAATAGTTGAATGGATTAGTCAGCCATAGTCACGCTTAGCTTGGTATCGTAAATGCCAACGGAGTTTTTTGGCCGGCAGGAGTATAGCGGCAAGTGATGTAGTTACCTCGCACGAGACATTTTAGCATTGTTTTTGGTATAGTACCTAATGACACAACGTTTTACAAAGGTGATTTGATCGCTTGGGCGGAAAACGTAGCCCCACTTTTACTAGCCACTATCGTGTAGGTACGTTACTCCAGCAAGAAAGTGTCGTCTAGAATGATTTGATTACATTAATATTAGTGTGTATAGTCTGTCTAAAAAGTCAAACGACTTGGGAATTTTATATAATATTTAATCATTTAATAATTGCTTATATTCGATACTTTTTATAAGGTTCTTCTATTAGCAAACAATTATCAACCTTGATTGTTGAAACAGAGTTGACTACATCAGATTTCATTTTATCCTAATAATTACCCGAGTCGTTTGACTTTTTCATTGTACCTAAATGTGTGCGGAGTAACACAACAATTGAGCATATTGCTGTTTTGGAGAAGTACGATAAAAATAAACCTGATGTAATAATGTTGTTCCAGTAGGAAGAGTCTAAACGATTAATCGGAGAGAAAAATAATGTAGGTACCTACCTGTAGTAGTACATTATGATACAAGTGTATAATGTTGGTGATTACCGCTGAGGCGGTATTTAGATCCGAGCCGAAGGTGAGGATCTTAAGAGAGCCGAGGACATGCGGGATTACACATAGCGGATCCCGCACGTCTGCGGGATTGGATTCTCTAGACTCAAAATATGTCTGGAAAATAATTATTTTATTTTCGATTTTACCATTTCTATTTTGTGTTGTGCGAGTCCTGTATCGCAACCGGAACAGAACGTAATCAATGTCAATTTAGGTACCTACTCTTTGACCAGGGATTTCCCAAAGCACGTGAATTTAATTTTATAAAAGACTAGCTGTGCCTGCGACTTCGTTCGCATGGACTACAGGATTTTGAATTATTTTTTAATAAAATATAAGTAGCCTATGTTACTCCTTATTACATCAGCTACCTGCCAATAAAAGGGTTAAACTTTCCATTATGGTCCGTCGATTTAAAGGTCGGGAAGGGTGGGGGAGTCTGTCTCCCTGTCTCACCCCCACCCCGCGGAGCCCCATGGTTATGGAGATATCCATGGTTAGAGTTTTAAGGTTAGGTTAGGTTAAAACACTAATTTCCATCAATTTGAACTGTAATTTCTATAGATTTACGAATCGGGGAGGACATGGGTGGGAGGGGCCTACCCCCTGTACCATCCTCACCCCGCAGAACCCCATGGTTACGGAGATATCCGTGGTTAAAAGATAAAATTTAAATTAGTAATTATTTCTGTACCTGCCAAAGATTTAAATTAGTAATTACATACTTCTCTACCTGCCAAGATAGCTCGACGGAGCCCCGCGGGGCTCCTACTTCTGGGTGATTTAAAAAAAAATAACCTCGAAGGAGGTGGCGGGGTAGTGAGCGAGCGAAGGGAGCGAACACAGACCCCGCCACCTCCTTCGAACCTAAATACATCTGAGTCGGGGTGCCCTACAATTCCGAGCTCCGAGCTGAAACACCTCAACCGTCATCGGAACGTAAAATGTCAAATTTGACATCTACAATAACAATATTAACTAGGTATCAAAACGGCGTATTATTTTTCAATTTATAAAGAAAATTTAAAAAATTATATCTCGTAAACCATGAATCTCCGCAACTTAAAAATTTGTAAAAAGCCTTCTGTTACTGAGTACTATCTACAAAAAAAAAAAATGAACTTCCAACGCAACGGCCCATAATGGAAAGTTTATCCGCAGCTGATTTTATGTGAAAATCATAGTTACAATTTTTTTTGGTATTTTTAACCAACTTCGAAAAGGAGGAGGTTCTATGTTCGGCTAAATGTATGTTTTTTTTTACATTTTTTCATGTATGTTCACCGATATTTCGGTCAATTAAATTATTATTACTATTTTACCAAACTTTAACTCTGAATAAATATTATTATTATCTCCTTTATTTTTCTTATAATACATATTTTGATATTTTTAAATATTTTTTTATAACAAATATATATATATAAAAAAAAAAAACATTTAAAAATATAAAAACAGTAGTCCACCGATGTCGGGAGCAGGGTCCAAGCAACCGGTGGTTAGGGCTCCAGAGACAGGAACTTCCTCACAATGCGAGCCGTATCGAGGAGTACTGCCTTCTGTATCTGGCCCTTGATCCAACCGCGCAACGACTATTATTATTATTATTATTATTATTATTATTAATTGTGGACCAATTTTGAAAATTCTTTTTTGATTGAAAGGTTATGCTTCCAAGTTGGTCCCATAGAAATATTATGATCTGATCATGAACTTCGAAGATATGGAACAGAACTCCTCATAGAATTACAGCAGAACTGCGGTTACAAGTAAAGTTGCTTTGTTTATACGTGTAGTCGATGACTGACTGTCATAAAAGGGGGAGGGGGGTGTATTGAACTGATCTGATGATAAAGCCAGAAGGAAAAAAAAAATTAATAGAATAGAATGCATTTATTTGTCAGAATATTGTACGAAGTTGTTGTGCTTATTTATAATATAATGATCATAATATTCTGCCGTTTCCGGCGTACAAATATGGTAATGGCGTATGGTATGGTATGGTAGTAATGTAATCTAACTGTGTTTGGAATTATTAAAATCGTTATGAGATGCACTGTGGCTATAAGTTATTTAAGCAAAGAGATTTAAAGAGATACAAATATTTAATGTCTTTGTATTTAAGTTTGTCTGAGGGATACTTTTTAGTGGTGGTACCATACCTAAAAAGTGTAAAATAAAAACAATTTTTACAAAAAAAAAATATAACCGACTTCAATGTTAAACAACACTGAAAAGTATAAAATAACTTTAATTTCGGAAGTCGGTGTTAAATAACGAAGAGACAAAACTATTATAGAAAAACCGAATTCCGAAATTAAAGTTAAGTATTTAATACTTTTCATTGTTTTGTAACATTGAAGTCAGTTATATTTTTTTTTTGTAAAAGGATTTTTTTCAACATAATGTAGGTAAGTAAATTTATAAGAAACTCTTAGTGTGAAAGTCCGACTCCGCGGAATTGCTGACTTCAATCCCGCAGGCATGCGGGATCGCCATTTTGATACGGGATTGGATTCCCTAGTTGTGTCACATCTTTGAAATAATAGAATTTAAAGGCCCTTTTCTCAATAATTTGATTTTTAAGTTGTGACACTTTGAGCGGAGGTGCGATTTAGTCTGGACATACAAATATTGTTACGCTTAAAACAATTTAGTAAGGTACCTTCCTGAGTCAAATTTGGTCAGAATCAAAACAATATTGTAACCCTGCCTACAGTGAATGCGTGCGCAAGAAAGCCTGTGCATCCGTGAAGTAGGTACCACCAGCCAGCTCGATGTCCATCTAACCCTATAGAAATATTTGCCAGTTGCATTAGCAACTACGCAAACACATAAAACGTAAGTAGGTAGTTATATTGTTGTAAACCCTTCGGAGTCATCCACCAAGTATCTGATGGAGCTTGTTTAGGAATATCAGAACAGGTAAGACCACCTTACCAAACCAGTTTTTAGTTTTCAACTAATGGAAGGTAACAACCTGTTTCCTCCGTTAGGGATCATTTTACGGGAAAGGATTACCTTTGGTTGCGCGCAAAGATGGACGTTTCTCATGATCAGAAGACACTTAGTAGCAGTTTTGATCGGCCTGTTCAGTAGAGTCGACACTTATAGGTCTCTCGGCTTCAGTAAAGTATATCTGGATATTACCTAAATAGAACTTGCCTCCTTTCATATATAACTTGCAGCTCTTTGTGGAATTCAAACGATGTATTTTCATGGCTTTGGTAGGGTGTTGACACAGAAACTGCATTCTTATTGACGACCTACCAGATAGTTATTTACTGATTATTTTGCAAGGCACTTTATTACAGGTTAAATTGGTAATTTTGCATTATCTTTAGCGACTTGTCATTATCAATCGCTCGGGCAGGTTGTTGCACTGTTGTTTCTGTGACGAAGTGCACGTCCAAGCAACAAAAGGTAAATTAAAAAAAAAAAAACCGGCAAGTGCGGATCGGGCTCGCGCATGAAGGGTTCCTTACCATAGACAATAAAAACGGCAAAAAAATCATGTCTGTTGTACAGGGATATTTTATTGTTTTTTTAGTATATCTTGTTAAAGCAACAACAAAAATAGATCTGTGAATATTTCAACTGTCCAACTATCATGTTCATGAGATACAGCCTGTTGACAGATGAACAGACGGACGGACAGACAGCGGAGTCTTAGGGCCAACGCTGCGTTAAGCGGAAGCTCGCACGGGCTTCCGTCGCGTGACTACGCGTGTCGTGTGCGGCGGTCCCCGTAGCTTAGGATTATTACCTGCGTAGTGTCACTAGTTCAACTTGAGGGCCAACGCTGCGTTAAGCGGGAGCCCGCGCATGTTTCGTGTGTGGCGGTACCCGTTGCGGAAACCGGACCTGTGCAGTGTCGCTAGTTCCACTTTAAAGGTGTGCGATTGAGAACTATAATGTGTTATTACGTAGCAAAACGGGCTCGAGGCACGGCTGCCCGAGACGGTTGACCGCTCGGGCACCCGGACGGAACATTTTTGTGTGGTTCCACGCGGGCGCTCGTGTAACGCAGCGTTCAGCATTAGCGGTGTGCATGTTAGTCGTGTCAATGGAGAACTTTAATATACTATTAAGTAGCAAAACGGGCGCGGGGCGAAGCTATCCACGACGGAACACTTTTGTATGGGACCGCGCGGGTGTCCGCCTAAGGCCTCATTTACGGAGACGCGGGGCGTCTCGCGTCGCGTGTGGCGTGGCGTCTCGCGGCGCGTCGGACGTTTTTTCTGTTTACGGTGGGGCGGCGCTTGAAGCGGCACGCATCATCGCACGCGTAAACACAAACTTATAGCAATATACGACCATGTTCATAGAGAAGCGAGACGGGAAGCGTGGCGGTGCCCGCCGCGGCGCCCGCGGCGAATCCTCTAGCGTGTAGCGAAGCACGCGGCGGGCATCGCGGCGGCGCACGCTCGCCTCGATCAAATCGACTAGTTTTCTGTTGGCGAGAGATGCGAGCGCACGCATAGCTTCATCGAGAATTGCCGCTGCGTGCGCCGCCGCGATAAACGCCGCGTGGGACGCGTCGGTGCCATCCGCGGGCTCGGCCGCAAAAAACGCCCTAATTCAAACAAACGCGTCTAAAATCGCTTCTCCGTAAACGCACTCATACAACGCCATATATTTGAATTCAGTGCGGGCCGCGCCGCTCAACGCAACGCGCGACGCCCCGCGTCTCCGTAAATGAGGCCTAACGCAGCGTCGGCCCTTAGCAATAGGGTCCCGTTCTACCCTTTGGGTACGGAACCCTAAAATAATGATCATCATCACGTGTTGAGACTGTAAAAACTGCAACTAAAGATACAGTCCGTCACAAACTTGAAAATTTAAGTAGCATTTTCCATTCGCCCAGAGCCGAGTGCAAGTTGTGTTCTATTTCAACTGCAAGGCAAAGGAATAAAAACAGTATCAATTGTAAAATCCTTTATTAAAGTAATAAATAAACTTGCAAAAGAGTGTACTCGCAGCAATTACTTGAGCAGGACTGTTGTGTCGGACTCGCCCGCCTGCGATCGAAGCAACCGGCACCCCACATTGCACAACACTTAAAGCATCGTAATACCAGAATATGATATAAAATAATACTTAATTATTATCGTGATGACTCGGCCGGTGCGAGACTGTGCACATTCGCTATTTACTTAGTTTACTCTACTTTTCAAACCTTGAACATTTACACACACTTTAATTATGTAATGAACACGACGAATACGCTTATTTCCTTGCTGCGGAAAATTCTACTATATTATTGAGCTGCAGTGCACACAGTCTCACATCGTTACAAGAAATATACATACAAAACAAAAAAAAAATGCATTGTGCAAAACCACAATTTATGATTAATTTGTTAACATTGTTATGATCAATCGAAAACATAGAACCAATATAATATAATGTATAAAAAGATTTCATGCGGAAGTATGAGGTACTTGAGCACAGGGCATAGAAGGGAGAAATAAACTGCTGTTAGTAAAACTACACTTGATATCTAACAAATGTATGGTAACATAATTATTCGTTTTATTTAGCATCTAATAATAAAAATATATTTACAAAAATCCGTTAACCTTTAATACACCTCGTTACACATGATACCATCCAACTAAGTTTAATTTTAAAAGAATAAAAATATATACATAATACAAAATGCCCATCTCACTTTCGCCTATCGAGAATATACCAATATTTATTGTGACAAAAATAACCTGATCCATTGTCATAATTTATTGATTGCAATAACAGATCCTTGCTTTCGTTTAACTATAGGAAAACAATATATCGCCAAAATGCGACTAGATTTCACTTCAATCGAGACATTGATTTTCAACAGTTCATAGAAACTTTCAATAACCATACTTTGTACTTAAAAAAATTACAAGGCAGTTAGACAATCCAAGCAAGATCCAAAATAGTGACTTTGTGCATCAACAAACTTTATAGAAGTAATAATGTTTATATCTAAATTCATTGTAGAAATATAGTCTGAAACATTATTAGACCGCGGTCACTACGCACTCCCGTCGCTGCACGAGCGGTTTGACACAGTCTCGTAGTGTTGCATCAGTCTCGACACTGACGTGAAAGGTTCGAGATGGAGACAGTCCACACAGTTCACTGCACTATGACACGGGGCGGCGCCGCACGAAGGCGTCGGCGCCCGACGACGCGTACGAGCTCGGCACCTCGGCCTCCGCCTCCTGCTTGTAGCCGTTCTTGCCGGTCAGCGAACTGCTGCTGTCGTCCATCACGGTCTGCAACATCATACACACACCTTATAGTCCATGTCAATATGTGCACACGTGACGCAAGTGTCTGAACAAGATTGCCGAGATCATGCGGTGTCCTGAAGTGTTCGACAAATATAATGATGCAGTAATTGCATGTGTTCTTATACGTGTCGTAGTCACTTATGTCGAAGTGTCTACAAAAACACTGATAATATTGACCACGAAAATGTAGTTTTGGTCATTGATCTATCGATAAGAAAAAAATTGAACGAACGGCAATCTGACTTTATAGCGCTTCTCCTTGTTAGGGTTCCGTGGCCAAATGGCAAAAAACGAAACCCTTATAGATTCGTCATGTCTGTCTGTCTGTCTGTCCGTCCGTATGTCACAGTCACTTTTTTCCGAAACTATAAGAGCTGTACTATTGAAAATTAGTAAGTAGATGTATTCTGTGAACCGCATTAAGATAAAAATAGAAAAAAAAGCAATAATAGACATGGCCGGATCCTGCCCAAAAATCAACTATACGTTCCATTAATTATTTATTATATGAAAATTATTTCTAAAATAAATAAAAATAAGTCGCAACAATCCATTTCTCTAGGAGTGGCGAGAAAAAATAATAAAAAAATAAGTATGTTAATTGTTTTTGAGTCGTTTTGTTTCATAGCAACCATGGAGGATGAGGATAAATCGATACAAATTGCATTTACGTTTGGGTACACGCATAAGACAGAAAGTGTTCTTATCTGTAGTAACATGCCTGAAGGTCAGACTAAAAATATAAAATACTTGTAAATACTACAATTGTATTGCAGAAGTTAAAAAGTTAACTGGACACCACTTTTCGAGCCGCCGCGCGTTTTGATGGTACTCACGGTACATATTATGAATCCACAATATTTTCAAGAGCGTGCACCCAAACGTCCTAAAATTATTTTGACATTTCTGCGCTCTTTAAACTAAACTGTCAAAACAAACTATGTGTCAGTCTTGCGTTGCGTCATTCTTACAACATATAACTGTTTTGTGTTTTCGTAACTGTATTTGATTTTTAAACTTGGCTCCATGCTATCCTTTATCGGACTTTCCTTTACGCTTTAAATATTTATATTCTGTTGTGCATATTGGATTGGTTTGTTTATGATTTGGATTCTGACGCTCACGAAGTCAATGTACCTGAAATGAACTGTGGTCTCCAATCGAATATGAGAGCATATTGTAAGAACTTTAACACCATAACTACAAAATACATTAGCTGATATACATAAACAGGTTGAAGAACAACAGGAAAATGAATCTGGATTACCTAAACTACCTTCAATTCCACCAGTTGCTAATCTAGCAAATATTACGGCATCAGCCTCATTCCCTGATAACATAGTCTTCGAAGCTATCTAGTTCTTCCTTTCGAGATTTAAGAGAGGATAAAAACATTCAACGGGTCTTGTCTGAGTAATTATTGTAGTGATGATGTGTTATAATATTAAGAAATAAATATATTTAAGCAAATGTCTGTACTTACTTATTTATATGACTAAATAAAAATTCAAGTGTTATGTTTTTAGTGTTTTATTGCATGTCCAATTGTATATTTTTTGCTAATTCGCCTGAATATCCAAAAAATATCTGTTAGACGACGAGTTCTTCTTCGATATTGCAATCATGGTCGATGTTTGAAAGTGACTATGTATTACCAATATATTATGTTCATCAATGTAAATACGTTTTACTTGGTATTTTGATTTTTGACTCATTCTTCACTAGCCTCTATGAATATGTATCACTGATAGTGTTTCGAACATTTTCATAAAATTAAAGGCATTCTCATACTAACTTACTGTCACTGTCACTGTTATTGTAGATCATTGTTGTATTGATGTCAATCATTGTTATTCATAATAATGAGGCGTTCTTTTTTTGAAATTTTATTTATAGTGTCTCTCGCTCTATCTCTGATCATAAAAATTAAAATACTGTAAAGCCGTACTCATAAGCTTTAATACGACGTACCGTTTGTCTGTGTAATGAAATATGTTTAGTTTGGGCACAGCTCCCTACTAATTCCGGCCATGTCATTTTGGGGGTCCCCATACTTAGAACTGAAACTCAACAATTTATTTTTCATCGGGGGTATCTATGGATAGGTCTTCAAAAATGATATTGAAGTTTCTAATAACATTTTTTTCTAAATTGAATAGTTTACGCGAGAGACACTTCCAAAGTGGTAAAATGAGTGTCCCCCCCCCCTGTAACTTCTATAATAAGAGAATGATAGTACTAAAAAAATATATGATGTACATTACCATGTAAACTACCAACGAAAATTGGTTTGAACGAGATTTAGTAAGTAGTTTTTTTCTAATACGTCATAAATCTGAAAAAATACACTATTATTAAAACATTGATCAAAGTTACAACGAACTATAAGAACTTTTATATTATATGTTACTTGCTGCTACGGAACCCTCCATGGGCGAGTCCGACTCGCACTTGGCCGGTTTTTTGAGCTTACCTTTAATCTATCAATCAAATTAAATCTATCATTATCAACATATTTTAGCTACACCAGTCATTAAAATGGTTATTTTATTCATGGTCAAGTATACGACTTAACAGTAGTGATTGGGTATTATTCAATCGAAACCAGGAAATCACAAATGTATTGACTGTTCTTTGCACGTTTTTGAACATTCTCGAGGTTAACACTATCTCTAGAAAAATTAAAATTTCATAAGTAAGCACGTACTTCACAAGCTAGATACGGACGCGTGAGGGGCATTACCGCGTAATGCGCTATTTGTCTTTCCTGGTAACATCAACTTGTGATAAACTGATAAAAATTACATTTGTTTAGTTACACGAACAGGAAATATCACAATAGTCAGCCCTCCGAACAATTTGACTTTTCGGGAAGCATTGTTGCTGATATAATGTCACTTTGCCCCGACTAGCTTCACAGGTTCAAAACGGATCATAAGACGTGTTTACCATGCAGAGTCCATTGGTCCTAGCTTTCCTCTCGGACTTGGAGTAGCGCGCCTTGTAGAAGTCGCTGAAGAGGAACAAGAAGAGGAAGCCGTGCATGGCAATCCAGTAGACGAAGACGCGCGGGTACTGGCACGACGGCCGGAACAGCACTTGCAGCTGATGGCTGAAGATCAGCACGAACTGGACCTGTGGAAATTTATTAATTTTAGTAAATTGAGTAGTGAAAAGTAAGAAAAAAACAGCTAGAATTATTTTAGAAACGGTAGGCATAAACATAACTGATTCATGAAAAAAATCCAATTAGCGTAATTTATGTAAAACTAGCTGACCCGGCGAACTTCGTACCGCCTGACAGTCAATGAATGTACTACTCGCATATCTTTCGATATAGTTAACCGATTGTAATGAAACAAAGCATAAATAAAGTAAATTATCAAGTAACACACAATTTTTATGTATAATTCCACAACTATAATATTCCACAACTATCACACAGCCACAGCGCCGTCTAGTCCCAAGCTAAGCAGAGCTTGTGTTATGGGTACTAGACAACTGATAAACATTCTTATATACAAGGTGTCGTTTTGAAGCTGCAAAATATTTCAGGAGGTAATTATGTTAGTGATTCTCGACCCGAATCAATAATAAAATAAGTAGGTAATTTTTTTTTTTTTTATAACCGCGCTTTTTTTCACACACACAAACACGGAACAATAAAGGGCGTTTTCACACACACTAACTCGCAACGATAGTTTCATAAATAATGTATCATCCAATCATCATCCCGCACGCCACACCCTAGCCACGCCCCCGCGGCCATCGATCAATCGATTTAGTTTAGTGTAATTAAAAAATTAAATAACAAGTATTACTGATTATTGACCAGGTTTCGTATTTTTACATGATTATTTATGAGTTTTATTACAACCTCCTGAAATATTGTGCAGTTTTAAAACTGCACCTTGTATTTCTAAATACTTACATATTTTAGATAAATTACACCCAGCCACAGGACAAATGAACATGCTCATCACACAAACATTTGTCCTGGGTGGGAATCGAACCCACGACCTTCGGCATAGCAGTCAGGGCTACTAACCACTAGACCAACAGGCCAGTGTATAAAAGTTATCTACATCGACTTTGTACATTTTACTTGATGCACGTACAACTAAAAACTTATAAAGATTTATTATATATGTATAGAAAATAGATAAGGTAAAATGCCATGACGTTGGAAATTGTTATCGCCAATAGAATGCTATTTTATCTTGAGAATGTGCTTTCCATGGGGTTTTCGTTGATGGAACTAACAACGCAGCGCATTATAAGTAAAACGGTAATTTTCACCACAATCTCAGCGTTTGCAGTACGAGTAATCGAACTGGGTTTGCACTGAAGTGGTTTTGTGGTTTCTGCTTGCCCTAAGTAACATGGGGCGGTCTATGTTACTTGGGATAGCGAAAGTATCTAGGGGGTAATCTTTGAAACTACTGAACTGACTTTGAAAATTCTTTTACTAATATGTAGCTTCACTTGCCCCTGAGTACTGTGGGTTACGTGTTTTCTACTTTTAAGCGGGCGAAGTCACAGGCAGAAGTTAACAAAAATCGAAATTTAAATTTCGTGTAATGTCTAAATATAAACAGTGTAGGTAAGGCCAAAACAACACCGTTTGTGAGGGTTTTGTGTCATTGACATGACCGCAACAACTAGAACAATATTATAGCTACAAATTACGACAATGTTGTCGAAACTATCATTACAAATCAAATCAACACATCACTTTTTGCTTGTTTATTTTTAGATTTGCGTTCGTCACTGAACGTAATGTTTTGATAGTAGAGCTTTTTTCTGAAGTTTTAATATTAGACTTCGATAAAAAAAAAGCTTCTAAAGCTGTTCTGACTTAACCTTAAGATAATTATCTTATTCGGCATGGTTATCATCCAAGTTATTTTTTACATAACTTAGCTATTGTTACATAATTAATAAAAAAAAATGGTGTACTTGAGAATTTCCTCTGTTTTACATCGGTTAAAAAATCTACGTATCTTATTACCATATATTATCATTTATAATAACCGACATAAAACCTGTTCAAAACAATTTTCATATTATAGTTAATTTTTTATTCTTTTCCATATGTATGAGTTTATATTTTACGATATATTTAAACGCGAAAATTCTGTCGCCCACACAGTGGAGTCATGAGAAAAGCGACGAGGGAAAATTGGATGCTTCCTACGCATAAAGTCGTAACTTATTTTTTTGAGTAAAATCCTATCAAATATAAATATTATGACATCGATTATAATAGTATCAAGTATAAATATTATGATTGTTGTCTTAATACACCTAGCATCTGGTATCTAAAACTGATTTTGATTACATAATGCCAAAAAAACAGTTAAAAGCGTTTCACAAATTACTTAGGTATACCTATCAATTAACAATTATAAAAAATTTACTTTTTGCCTTAATACGGCATTATTTGTAAGAGGCATCGACATTAAGTTCGACGAGTCCCGGAACAAACCTAACCACCTAACGTTACAATACCATTCTTAGGTTTATCAGAATATTTAAACTTACCATCTGGAAGGCGGTGAGGTACTTCTTCCACCAGATGTACTTCTGGTACTTGGGGCCCATAGCAGCCACCATGTAGTAGAAGTACATCACGATATGGACGAAGGTATTGAGCAGGGCGAAGAATGTGCTGTGGCCACCTGTTGACAAAAAAACATAGAAGTTTTAAAATTTTTGATTATTGTCAATGCCGGACATCGGCATGAAGACCTCGCCCGAGCCCTCATTTATAAGGATAAAAGTAAATTGGTTTTTCCTTTCCGCTTTGTGATTAGCTACAATAATACAATTAATTAGTATTAATTAATCTGATTACTGTACTGGTTATCATTTTGAGGTATTTCCCTAAATTTAATAGGCACTGATTAATGCAGAAAACTTTGGCATATCAGTCTGAAAAAAGAAGCAGTGGGAAACATAAATGGACAACTTTATGCTGTGCATGTACTTCAATTATTTTGGATGCACAGATCTTGCATATTTTTTGCATGTACGTCTAAAGTCCATAATCTCAGGGTGATTGAAGTGAAGGTACGTACGTAACACTTTAAATATATGAAAGACGTAATTCACACGAAGACAGAAAAAATTGTCATGCTCACTTAGCACCGATACGTCACATTCACATTCGCATGTGATCTAATAGAGTATAGACAATAAGTTAAATAAACGAAACACGGATCTGAATAACTACGTATTAAAATTAAGTGCGTAAAAAGAACCTTATTTGTTGAATAAATTATCACTTTACTCCTTTTATACGTGTTTCAGTTTATCACAATGACATTAACTTATAACTCGAGTTCATCGTACATTTTTCAACGTAGTCCCTCAATAAAATTAAAATTTCAAGGTACTATTATTGTTAACAACGGAAATTCAATGCAGTTAACCGACCGTTTGATTTATTCAAAATCGAATAATTAATAAATTGTCTAATGAATTTTCAATTATTTTTTTCATAACTATTCATAATTTTTATTACATACACAACTAAAAACTATAATTACAGTAAATTAAAAAAATAATAATATAAACCCTACGCTAATTACAACTAACTAAAATCAAACTAAAATATGGCGTCAAAAAACTCTTCCACATCGCTGTCGACTGGTAATGTGCCCAAAAGGCTGGCGGCATTGCCACGCTGTATGGCAATGCTTATCCTCTGTCCGAGGTAAAAGCCAGCCCTTGGGTCACGCGAAGTGTCAACTAGACGTTTCGATAGATCTTTAAACAACTTGTGAGCACTCGGACCCCACGATCCAAGAGTTTCAACCCCAAACGGTTCGAAAATATAACTTCCAACAAGGTTGTTATATTTCCGCCGCTTGAGGTTCTCCGCAGCCGCAGCGGCAGCACAAGCACGACACGACGAGCTAGGAAGATGTGAAGGCGCAAGAGTATCGACACAAGTAGCGTCCCATACTAAAGGCCTTCCCATCTTCCAAGGGAATAACGACATGCCGTCCGGTCTCTTGCCATCGTCGCGTGCCAGGCCATGGGGTTCCAATACGGCTGGAACGCCGACGGTGACAAGAGCGTGTCTGATGATATCGTTGATATTCGCGTGTCGCGCTATGCGACCCGCACTACGGCTGCATGACAGACCGTGGTGTCCGAGGCTGTTGACGACTTCGCCACAGTGGCAGCGATGAGGAGAACAGCATGGAGCACCTAGACGTAAGGCAACAGCGAGGCGGAAAGTGTTATCATCGAGCAAGGTGCCAATGTTCGACGACGGTAGTGCGTGAAGCCAGAGACCCGACTCCCACTCTCCCACAGCCAGCAGGCGCGCTCGCTCTGCAGGAGCAGTGAATGTTGCAATCAGGTTTTCCTGAACTACTTTGCAGAGCGGCTCATCCCACCGTCTTTGGGATGATGGTAAAAAAAAAAAATAGATAATAAAAGTTCAAGTAAAACTAATATAAAAAATGCGTCAGGTTTATTGAATTGCTAATTGTGAACTTCAAAATCCAAAAACTGTTTAACTTTCATCTGATTTTCATCAAGATTTTCCTTAAATCTGTTATAGGCACTGTTTTGGATGTCATCCTTGGACACCCAAAATAAAAGTTACGCAAAAAACGGCCATAAGAATGATATCCAAAATAAAAGGTAAGCATTGCGTAACTTGCGATTGTGAATGTTTCTATGACCCTACTACTCTTCAATCTATGTTAATTAATTATAGATTTCCACATCTGTCCTTAAACGATATCCAAATAAAAGCATGAAACTGTTGTATTCGGAAGTGATTGCATACAAATGGCAATGGTAAATCATTGCCATTTTCACAAAAGGTGCCAAACTCTAAAGAGATAAGCATTTAATAAGGTAATTCCGAGGTTAACAAGTTAGACATTTAAGACACATTTAATTAAAAGGCTACATTGTGTATATGTAGTTTTAATTAGTTAAGTGTTTTTATTTTTCTTGTATTTTATTTAATTTAATAAATCAAAGACGTCTAAAAATGTAAAAAAAACACAATTAAGACTACTAAACGATGCCAAACTCTAGAGATAAGCATTTAATAGGGTAATTCCGAGGTTAACAAGTTAGAGATATAAAACACACTTAATTAAAATACTACTTACTATTGTGTAATGTAATTTTAATTAGTTAACTTTTATTTTTTCTTGCTTTTCATTTAATTTAATAAATCAAAGACGCTTAAAAATGTAAATAAAATCGCAATTAAAAGATTTAACGACTAAACGATGCTTTTTTGTAAAAAACTCATTATGAAGCTGCTGACGATAATATGACGCTTTCTATAAAAAAAAAACCAGGCAAGTATGAGTCGCACTCACGCATTGAGTTGAGGGTTCCGTACAAACTTATGAAAACATTTCGCAAAAATGATTTTTTTTTGTGGTGCATCTGCAAATTTACAGTTTTCAGATTTTTTTCTATACTTGTATTATACTTTGCTTCATGCCAAATTGCAACGGGTGAACGAGAAGTATCCTATGAATTTTGATTCCCTGAGTGTCAAAAATACGTTTTTTGTTTAGATTAACTCAGAAGAATGCTCTATGTTTTGTTTTTATAGCTTCAAGGGACCGCAGAACTTTACGGTTTTAATATTGATAACAAATACGAGTAATATGGTTCCGAGAAAACGTTCGGCAACAGACCCGAGCTGCCCAGGCGCACGCCTACAAAATGGAATGGGAATTGGTAAACACGAGCGCATAAGAGATATTTGCTCTGCAGTAGGAAAGATTGAAAATAACAATCATGTACTTATAGTTAAAGCGTTTAAGATCAGTGGCGTAGCTACTAAGGGGCTAGGCGGGGCAGTGCCCCGGGGCCCTCAAGCTTGGGGGGCCCCCAAAACCTGATTAACAAACCGTTTATTGAATGAACGAAAAAATTTACGAAAAATATTTCTGTTGATAGTGATAATGGGGTCTAGGGTCAATTAGACCCGCTCGATTTGGGCCCGCTGGATCACTCGACCTAGTCCCATTTTGAATGGGTCAATTGGACCCACTGACCAATTTTATTACAAGTACAGTCACGAAAGAAAGTCGAAACTTTTAATATATATATTTTTTTAAATGAATACAACATTATTTTTAGTCACTGATCTCTACTATTGGTAGTTATATTGAGGTCAGTGTTTTTAGTTTATGCGAAACCTGAATAAATGTAGTTTGTTCAGAATCAGTAACAACCACAGAATGGATTCAAATAGTTTGTACACGGTAATCAGATAATGTGACCACTGCAGTATTGGTTGAAAAGCCTACTCATGAAGATTCGGTAACTAAGCTGTGAAAGATATCGTTGCCGATCATATTAACCACAACCATTTCTCCATATCATTGTGTGTGCATGTAAATGATAAATCTTTTTATAATTTGGGATTTATATACACCTGCTACAATTGTCGGCGTTGCGTACAAACTACCTACAGGTCATCTTAAATAAATTAAATTCGTACATGCGTAAATTAATACGAGTTTTGAAAAAAAGGTACTTTATTTTTTAATTTTATCTTAAACAAATCGATAGTGTTTCATGTACCGGATCAACCCTCCACGGGATTAAACCGATTAAAATTTAACGGTGTATAAGATAAAGTAGCGTTGCATTTGTAAAATATGTATATAAATATTTCTAAAATATATTGATAAAGCCTAAACAATTTAGGGGGCCCAGTTTGTTTTTGCTCCAGGGCCCTTGGTCACCTAGCTACGCCACTGGTTAAGATAATCTACAAAATAATTCGAAGAGTCGGATACCGGACTTTGGCACTAAACAAGGAAAATAATACCAGGAAGCAAACTTTACATTTGTTAGTTTATTGATGCTGACAAGATCAACATTCCTATTTACATTATTCGTTAGTAAATGAACCTTCGAATATTCGGTTAAGGCAGTATTTAAGACAATATTATTCAACAGTTCTGAATACATTTTAATGAATGACTTCCGAGTGATTAGAATTACTTTTTAGCTGTAACCAATGTAAACACGAATGGTTACCAAGATTTATTTGGAATTCATAGAACAAAATCAGCTCCCCGTATGATAATTTGCTTGTTACTATATTCGACAATTATGTGGATTGCATACTGCTCTGGCTATGGTGGACTTCATATTGCATATTCCTCTCGCTGACCGTCACTTTGAAATATCATGGTATGTAGTCGACATGATAACTTTCAAAAACGCACAGACGAAAATCAATAGGTTACAAATAGGCTTAATTGATTAACTATATGTCCAAAGTTTAGATAGCATTGGAAATATTAACGACCTCATTTATAAAAATTCTACAAATTCCGGAATGCCTTGCTTATTCCCACGCTCATAACTCGAAACTTTTAATTTGATTTCGATTATATAAATATGATTAGAATCAAAACAAAGCTCAGTCACCACCACCACTCTACATATAAAATTAAAAACATTGCGAGATAGTACGCCCTCACCGTGCATTTGAATACTACGTTGTTACGAGTATAACTTTTAGCTTAAGTTCGTGTCCGGAATGCATGTAGTAAACAATAATGTGTGCTCACCACGCACTGACCCCATTTTTAATTCGTATCTTTTTGACAACTAGGCTACCATATTGTGTTAATGTCACCATTATTAACAGCAGGTGGCATATTACGTTTTAATGGTTTGTTCCGCATTCGCCCCAATTCTAATTTATAATGATTTATTATGTATGTGCTGAAAGTTAGGCGAATCTTTGGGGTCAATGCGGAACAAAGCGTTTTAAGGCCATTAAGATTCCAGTGGAGCAGTTTTGCAGATTTTGAGGTCTCACACGCTTTATTAAACGTGATTATTATTTTCTTAAAAGCAATATAAAGCTGGTTTTCGTTAAATGATTGGAAATGGTGATTTAGAGATTTGGTTATTCGAGATCATAGGTATGAAGACGTTTTTTTTTTGTGGTGGCGTGGATTGGTTGTTAAGTGTTTCCTGTTAGCAAAGTTACGGGGACGTGTTATTCGATATTACATTTTTCTGAATCATGTTATTCGAGATCGCATGGCTACGGCGTTAAATTTTTCGTGGTAACATGCATTCCTTGTAACGTGTTTCGGATTTGTAAACTTACGGGGACGTGTAATTCGATGTTACACTTTTCGGAATCATGTAACACACTCCTATTTTATCCTGAAATACTTTTCAACTTCATCTGTTGTCACGTGTCACATGATTTGTCTGACTGTTTTAACCAGTTAATTTAGTAGTGTAACGTTAAACACGAATTTCTATCTGTAATTCATTAAAGTTATTTTGGTGTCGATTAATTAAGCTTTCAAACAAGGTATTTGCTGAGTGGCTACAAATATTTAGCAGGTCCTAGTAAATCATTTTGTCTTTCGATAACGTTACAAAATTGTCTGTTTCGGTATCAGTATCAAGGGAAGGGACTACATCACCGGGGAGGTTCTGAAGTTCAGTGGCCGTTTTAATTAGTCGTAAATTATTTTTTACTGGCTATTGTGATGTAAAATTTAAGTAGTTTTAAATCTCAAGTCTTTACAAAAAGGAGCTGAGATTGACTACCTCAGCGGAGCATGTCGTATAAGCTTGCTCGAGACAGTCGAGACATTTGCTGCCAAAGACTGTATACATATTAGAATGTATAATTCGCATTCTAATAGAACTTAAGGTAATTTTGGTAATCGCCCTACACGATGGGTCATATAGAGGACTGACTGCGAGACGCTCCTCTTGGCGATAAACACCCTACATGACAGCGACAAGCATAGGAGCAGTAAAATCTGCACACATTCTACACATGCACAAACCGTGTGAAGTCAAAATAAAAATAAAAAAACACTTGCAACATTTATAGAGATTACGATAATACTTTTCCTCATTTGATAAATATTTGGTTTATTTTTAATATGTAATTTTAGAATGTCGGTAACAAAGACCATGTCTGGAGCCAGGGCTCTTCATCATAATTATATTGCATACAACTAAATAATTACAACAGGAGTCCGATCAATTTCTAGTTTGATCAACGGAGAAGTCGTCTGCACTAATATAACGGAGAGGTAAACTTTGTTTTTTAGTGAACGCGAGTTAAGGAGGTAATCCCAGAAAGTACTGGTCCGATTGCTAAATTTTCTTTTTACCGATAGACAGCTGCTTTATTCCTGAGTAACATAGGCTATATTTTATGTACCTCTGCAGGCGAAGCTAAGGGCAAAAGCTAGTTGTTCAATAAAGTATGACCTTCTTGTGCCCCTGAAACTTGAATACTTCTGCAACGTAATTTAGACTTCCATTACGGTTCTACAAAAGTCCGATACTCAGACTTTCTTGCTTTCATGAACTGGTCTTGGTCTTATGTCAAATTAATAATAACTGCTAGTTATGGTTATACTTTCTTTCAAATTGTTATTTGAAATTATGAAAAAACGAGGATGTTGGGGGAGAGATATTACCTTTGACAAGTAGTTTTTTACTTGTTATTTATCCAATAAAAAGGACTGTAGTACTCCATGATAGTATCTATTGTACTGGTACTTAGGGTAGAGTAAGGTAGAGTAGGGTACAGTAGGGTAGAGTAGAGTAGGTTAGGTTAGAGTAGGGTAGAACAGGGAAGAGTAAGATATATTCGTAGTAGGGTGGAGTATGGTTGAACGGGAGCGAAGCCGCAGGCAAAAGCTAATATATAATAATTCGATTCAATCGGATCGCAAACCTCTTCAAAGTTAAATACTTGCGATGCCGGACTGTGGCTGGACGACCATGAATTATATATACACCATTATTTTTTAATTAGTACACATACTTAAAGGGCTTATAACAAGGGTGTTATTTTATAAGTAAAATCTCAATAAATAATATTCATAAACAGCAAAGTTATTAGCGTTGGTTTATGTCCCAAAATGTCACTAAATATATGGAAATATTGTGCATGCTATTGATTAATGAATGAATAAGTGACAATTATTAAGGAAAAACACTGCCCGCAGTATTTTCTACTAGCAATTGTTATGTTTGATTGATTCTATGATGAATTTACCTTTTCGTGGTCTATTTTAGGATTTCGGTTTTTTCTACTTTTGACTTCAAAAATATGATCAGTGACGGGTACAGATAGAGCTTCATTTTTTTGTTTACTAATTAAAAAGTAGGGGTGTATATCAAGGTTGTAGGTATGTGCAACAGAGTGTAACGTCTTGCAAGCCTCCGTTGAAAAGGGAGAATCCACCAACCAGACTGGTGTTATCTCTGGTTTAGGCAACTGCCCGATAGATGTTTTCGGGCTGTTGTACTACTACTATACTCAAATCGCACGGCGGACTCATAAGGTGTGTCCAGACCTGGTGAATCGCGAGCAGCGCATTCACCAGGTCTGGACACATCTTAATTGCGCGATGCAGGACTTCGTGGTTTAGTTCCTATGTGCCACCATAGATGTCGCTACACAAACATTCTCCGTGCCAAGGAGTATCATGTTGCCCAGTTACTGGGTTGTGGAGGCCAGATAGGCAGTAGCTCCACGTAAAACACTAGCATTCAGCTGCGTCTGGTTTGACTGGAAGCCGACACCAACATGGTTGGGGAAAGTTTAGGTAGATTGATTCTGGTTAGACTATATTATCAGCATCATTTCAGCCGAAGGAGGTCCACTGCTGGACATAGACTGAGTGTCGCTTGGTCGCTTATGCGTCTCGCATCCATCGGAGTTCGGAGACCTTCGTTTCATTAAAAGTTCAAGGTGCTTATAATATTGCAATTGAATAATGTTACTGACCTGGAGCAAACTTGAGTCCGAACCACACCGACATGGGCATGATGCCATGGTGTATGACATGCAGCGTGGACACGTGCTCGTTTTTCTTGCGCAGCACGAAGAAAAGTGTGTCCATGAACTCCGTGAATTTGCTGAAGTAGTACCACCAACATGTATTCGCCATCTGTGCCAGAAATATTAGTTAAGTTAGACATATAGTATTTAACATTATAAACTCAATGTGTTCCGTACCCGAAAGGTAACACTGGTTGATAAGGTTTTTGCCTCACAGATTATGTACCTTTACATATTCTTACTTAGCCATCTACTCTCATTACAACACTACTTTGTTTCTGTCATTCACCCACAGAAATGTTGTGACAACTAGATGTAACTTTACCGAATTTTCCACCACGTTCGGTCGAACTACAATAAGTTTTCCATAAAAATAGTGGTCAACTGTTAGTTTAGCATGTACAAGCTAATCGTTGTTTGTTTACCCAAACAGTTTTTGTTATGTATGAACTTGAACTAATTTCTAAAAGTGAACGAAGAAATTTTGATAAAGCAGTATAGCTCCTCAAAGTATGATGGGCCTGTGGGAACCTAATATGGCGCTTAGACATGCATAAAGAATTTTATTGCTTAATTAAAAAAACGCGACAAATGGTTTCAGAAACCCTAGGTTTTGATAAGGATCCTAAATACCACAGATATACCATGTTTACGTTGTCTTTTTGCATTACTAATAAGCAAAAAATGAAAATATTATGTGTCGTTCTTCTTTTTACCGACAATCGCTTATCCCCTTTTAAAATAATGTAGAGTTTCTCAATTCTCTTTTATTTTAAGTTTATTAGTACAATACATATTTTTATTCAAGGGCTTTAAATTGGTTATCGGATATTTTCCTTTTTTTTTAATTTGTTTGAGAGAGTGGACGACATACACCACCGTCACACTTTTTTGTACTGATCAATTGTCGATAAAAAAGAAGAACGTCCCATATAGCGATTTGTGGCTAATTAACCTTCAAGCCATTGGCAACGAAAATAAGAAAGGCTCCATCAGGACATTTCCAGTAGGGAAAACCTGTACCACAGCAAAAATTGAGATCCTCGAATATTAGCAGTTTCTGGTTGGACGCTTGTGGTAGACCAGCTTCCAGATAAATATTTACAAGTTGGATTGTAAGTATAGTATCAATATTTTTCATAAAAAAAAAACAAAGTGGCTGTCACCAAAAAAAATATGAATGCCTGTGTACCTATTTCCTGATATCTATTACCTACCAAAGGGAGTCAAAATAAAGTCGAAGATGTTTTTGTGGCAAAAATAGTAGTTTATGTGACTAGGGGATAAGGCAGTGTCTTTAAGTCGCGGGCGGTTCCGAACGAAACGAAGGTTGCTGATTTTAATCCCGAACGATAGTGAGGGATTTATAAAATTAACTCCCGAGCATTGCGAGGCAATATAGAAACCTGAGGGAAGTGAGGAATTCAAGCCGCCCAAGACAAAGACAGCTTTATCCCCGTGTTGCATACTCTACTTTTTATACCATCTGTGAGATAATTAAAAGACAATTTGGTCGACCAAATCATATATTAGAGAAATACAAGTATTATATTTACAAGTTCATCAAACAAACAAAATTTACTACTCCAAGATTCTATAGTTTCAATTTTCTATAGCGCTCCCGTCAGTAAGCAGGTTTTATTCTATTTTCTTATTTTTGTTAGTGGCCAGTTTCAAGTCAACTTGTTCGACGCACGTACATTTTAATTCACAATGTTGACGATTTTTGATGTTCCAAATTCAAATATCATTATTCCCTAGGGATCGGCCATACTGCATTATCTCCCTAGGGATAGAATGACTTGCTTTAAGTGAGGTTTGTATGACGTATAAAATGACATTATCGAGCAGGTGGTGTAATAGTAGTTTATTTGACTAGGGGATAAAGCAGTGTCTTTAAGTCGCGGGCGGCATGTTGAATTCCGAACGAAACGAAGGTTGCTGATTTTAATCCCGAACGATGGTGAGGGATTTATAAAATTAACTCCCGAGCATTGCGAGGGAGTTAATAAACAAACCTGAATGAAGTGAGGAATTTAAGCCGCTCAAGACAAAGACAGCTTTATCCCCGTGTTGCATACTCTACTTTTTACACCATCTGTGAGATAATTAAAAGACAATTTGGTCGACCAAATCATATATTAGAGAAATGTAAGTATTACATTTACAAGTTCATCAAACAAACAAAATTCACTACTCCAAGATTCTATAGTTTCAATTTTCTATAATGCTCCCGTGTCGTCAGTACGTACGTTTTATTCTATTTTCTTTTTTTGTTAATGGCCAGTTTGAATCATAGTGATTACATACTCTTTGGTTTGAATTTCGAGTCAACTTGTTCGATGCGCCTACATTTTAATTCACAATGTTGACGATTCTTGATGCTCCAAATTCAAATCTCATTATTCCCTAGGGATCGGCCGTACTGCATTATCTCCCTAGGCATATAATGACTTGCTTTAAGTGAGGTTTGTATGACGTGTAAAACGACATTATCGAGCAGGTGGTGTAAAAAAGAGTTTTTGTAGACCAGCAGTGTAATCAACGGAACTCTGTGATAGTTTCCGTTGCCAAAATAACTTATTGGTTAGCCAGTTAGAAATTTCAGACTGTGTATTTTAGTATTAATTAAAAAGTTTCGAGTAGTGCACACATCTATGGTTAAATCCGTCAGTAGAATTGACAAATATTAATAAATATATAATATTAATAATAGTCACAACAAGTTTAATGAATTTAATTAAAATTTCTGAAACAAAGTACTTAGGTACTTCAATGCCTGATTCTTTTAACATTTATTCAAGAGCAAGTATGACATTTTAATGTGTTTTTGGATTTCTTTATGTTTTAATTAAGCACAAAAAACTGACACTGAACATAACGCTTAATTTAAAAACATTGCCTTTTCAGGCACTGCCATTGAATGGAAATAAGCTGGTTTACTTTAATAAATTTTCTTAAATACACTCGTTTTTATAAAGGAACAAAAACTGAATTTTCCCACTGACATTTACAAATGACCTACAAATAATAGAAAAACTGTCAAGTGTGAGCTGGCCTAAAAAGGCGGTAATTGATAAAGGTCTGGATTGGACTTCAATTCGGTTGCATAAACTCAACAAAGATTCAAGAGACATTAAGTTCGCCTTTAAGCAATATTTATTTAAGCATACAGCAATAACTATAATTGTATAATACCGTGTTTATTTTTAACCGACTTCTAAAAAAGGAGGAGGTTCTCAATTCGGATGTTTGTATTTTTTTTATTTATTTTTTTTATGTATGTTCGGGCATAACTTCGTCGCTTGCCAACCGATTTGAAAAATTATTTTTTTGTTGGAAAGGGTATACTTCCCAAATGGTCCCATAGTCACCAAGTCGGGATCTGATAATGGAATCTTGGCTAAATCGAGGGAACTCCTCAAATATTATAGGCAACTATATAGTCATTTTGATATTTTCATCAAGGAATTAAGCATTTACAGTCAAAAAGTGACATTTGATGAGGTGGAACTGGTTAAGAAGACCAGAAATTGCCAACGGAACTTCATACTCAAACAAATATCACAATGAACATAGTTAAGCGACTATGACAATACAAATAAATGAATAGTTCTGAATAGTTATGTTGAAAATGGTATCATCGAAGTAACCTGATGATAGTGATGGAGCTGGAAGATAGGCACCGGAACTCCGTAATTAATCAATGTATCCTACCCGTGTTTGGGCTTATTAGAAATGTCATGAGATGCACTTTGGCTATAAGGTACTATCGAAGTGATCTGATGATGGAGCCGGAAGGTGGAAGGTAGACACGGGAACTTCATATGAAAATGATGTATTCTAGCAGGGTTTGAGTTAATTGGAATTGACATGAGAAAAAAGTACTCTGGCTGAGTAGCTAAGTGTGTTGCAACCAAAAAGTATGAAATAAAAAACTTTTTATAAAAAAAATATAAGTAACCGACTTCACTAAAAAAACACTAAAACGATCAAAATAATTTTAAATTCGGAAGTCGGTGTTAAATAAGGAACAAACAATAACGAAAAACACCGACTTCCGAAATTAAAATTATTTTGATCGTTTTAGTGTTTTTTTAGTGAAGTCGGTTATATTTTTTTTATAAAAAGTTTTTTATTGTACAATATAATTATTATATAAAACCACAAAAAAAAACACAAAATTTAAATATTTTCCTGGAGACAGCATTAAAATTGATTATTAAATAAAACAGTAATCCATATACACCCCTACTTTTTAATTAGTACACAAAAAAATGGGGCTGTATCTGTACCCGTTACTGATCATATTTTTGTATTCAAAAGTAGATAAAAACCGAAATCCTAAAATTGACCACGAAAAGGTAAATTCATCATAGATTCCATCATACATAACAATTGCTAGTAGAAAATACTGCAGGAAGTGTTTATCCATTTTAATCGTCATTTATTCATTCATAATCAATAGCCTGCACAATATTTCCATAAATTGAGAGACATTTTGGGATAAACACAAACGCTAATACCTTTGCTGTTTATGAATATTATTTATTGAGACTTTACTTAAATAATAACAAGGGCTTTTCTAATAAGCCCTTTAAGTATTTGTACTAATTAAAAATTAGTGGTATATATTCGTAATATGAGCATTAAAATTGATTATTAAATAACACAGTAATCCAAATATTCGTAATATGATGAGTGGGCGCGTGGCGGGAACGTCTCCCTATCTCTAGTTGCACGCACAAAACCTAAAGGCGGTGACGTCACTTTCCAGTTTGCGCATACTTTTTCTTGGCAGTTTCCCATACTAAACCTTTGTTTTTTACCGTTCTGAATTTGAAAAATCTTTTCTATTTGCAATTTTTGATAAAAACGACTTTTTCATATAAGTAAATAATTAACCTTTTCCCTCTCCTAGAGAGGAGGCCAGAGTCCCAGCAGTGGGAACATTAAAAGGGTGATTATGCTATGCTTTACTTATGCTAAATAATTAAAAAAAGAAGATTAAACTACCCATTTCAAGTTAATTAGAAACTTCTTAAAGTAAATTATGGTGGATGTGTCAATTCAACATCCACTATAATTTACTGTTAAGAAGTTTTTTTGCACTTGTGATTTTTGGAACGATATTACTTTGTGTTAGTTATATATGTGTTGTTTAAGGCAATAATATCGTTTACTATGACAAAACCGCAAACCGCATAAAATTTTATACCTATTCAATTAATTAAACTGTGGTTTTAAATTCCTACAAATAAATCATCAAATCAATGATTTTTGTGTTCCAAAACACCGAAAATAACTAAGTATAATGAGACACTATGTCTATACTTCGATGTATAGGTACCAGACGGAAGAATTACAATGTCATTAGTATTATTATTATTTTATGTACTAACATAGGTAAGGTTAATCACATAGTCACTGATACCTACATCGTTTACCTAAGTACCGGTTTAAACATTCAGAAATTAATAATAAAGTATTTTTTTACACGTTTTTAATGTTTAAATAAGCACAGGCCTAAGGAATCGCTAATAAAGGTGTCCTTCTTGTGGCATTAGCGTCATGCTCGTAAATCTATTGTTGACATAACATTATATGTGTACTTACTATGTTTCTAATTAATTAGCACAACAAAGAAGGAAGTGTTTTGACAATGATTGCTTTTTCCTTACAAAGTTAATATTAAGTATTTTTTTGCAAAATAACTATAATAATAATTCACAGATCCGACAGCAAAAAATTAATTTATGTTTTTAGTTATTAAAAATTGTGTGAGAATATTTTTTTTCTTTTGTATGGAAATGATGTTAAGTACATAATAATTTGAATCATATTACAATACAATTTACATTACTGACATATGTAGTAATTTTTTTTAACGTGTGAACCAAGTTCGGTTCTACTTACCTACTTTAGACCATGCTGAGTTAAAGATGTAAAAATTAAAGTATACATGTATAATGCCTAAGACTATGCAAACTTCTAGACGTTAAACATTCCTATGGTTATTTTACCAAGTATTTAGTTTTGCCGTTTGCTTAAATAAAGTCATTGGTCAGGGCCAGTCTACCACAAACAGATACAATGTAGATTTAGGGAAATAAGATACTTATCTAAATAAGTGATTCTCCTTTTAAGTGTCAGGTCCATGAACTGTTAAGTTTTGTTATTTATAAATAAAACGAACAAAGATCAAATCTTACCCTCATTGCCATCGGGCTCCGTGAATAGTCGACGAGCTGGCACGTAAAGTTATATTGACCCCACCAGCCGCTCATCAAGTACTATGAAAGAAAAAAAATGTCTTAATAAACAAACCCAGGTTTTTTACCAAAGAATTTTCCACTTTAATACTACCTAGTTAGTTTGAGAGCTTATTTTATTTATTTGTTTAACAAAACTAAAACCTATTGAAGGTTCGCAGGTCGATGAATAACTTGTTTTGGTTAACCTGAATCGATCGCCTTTTTTAACTTATCTGTTGATGGCGATCTCAATAATTATATAAATATAAATATGTAGGTTGCGTGACTAACTTATTGCTAGTTACTAATATCAAGTTGTTTCTGAGTTGAGTGGCCTATCGTGCGTGTTTTACCCCAGCACGAGGCTATTTACCCCTCAGAGCGGTAAAGACCCTTACCTCATAGAATATCCAGGCGCTGAATATTGTTTGTGCAAGGTTGTAGATGACTAGCGTGCTGCGAAGCTCGAAGGGTTTGCGATTCGCCATGAACCGAGGGCCCAGCACCCGCGAGCAGTACGCATAGCATACACACGCGGCCAGTGTGGGCCATGGCGATGACATCATCGGCCAATCCTTTACACGGGGATCTAGAAATTGACAAAATTTAACAAATTTATTAAAATATAAAGATTAACATCGGTGGTGAGTCTTGACTGTATGAATAATAATAATAATATTCCACAACTATCACACAACACCGTCTAGTCCTAAGCTAAGCAGAGCTTGTGTTATGGGTACTAGACAACTGATAAACATACTTATATATTTCTAAATACATACATATTATAAATAAATTACACCCAGACAGAGAACAAATGATCGTGCTCATCACACAAACATTTGTCCTGGGTGGGAATCGGACCCACGACCTCCGGCATAGCAGTCAGGGCCACTTACCACTATACCAACAGGCCAGTCAAAAGTAGAAGAATAAGTTGGATCATCTTTATTCAACATGCTACAAGGTCTAAGGGTACAATCAGTAATAACTACAGATCAAACATATTCTAGGTTTCAGTTTTAGTAAAACTTCACTCACATATTTTATGCTACATCTAGTTTTTCTCAATACTGCTATTTAAACACGCGATTGTGCACAATGCACGAGAGGTAATTGCATTAAAAAGAAATCTTAATTTTATTATAGCTTACTATAGTTCAGTAATAACTACTTTTCACATTTAAGTAAGTGATAAGCGTGTGTAGATACTAATCTTAAAATATTTAAATAAATATTATTTTGAATGTAATATGTTGCTTCTTAGGAAAATACCATCAGCAAGAAAATTGTTGAACAATTCCCAGTAGAGTCGATAAATTATTCATGCAAAATAGAATGTCAATAAAGTAATATAACAACCACACATTTGCTCAAGAAAAACGTGTACTTTGGTTGTAAACCATACAAATATGACAAGAATACAGTATTTTCCTTGTGTATTTAAATCTTATGGTTTTTCAGGCTGTACACACTCACTTTACGACTTAAGTAGCATAAAATATTTTAGTTCGAAAGTCGGTATATTTCCATAAATCATGTGCAAAAATGCTGTAATTTTTGTGTCGGTAGAATTTTTGATACGATTGCAGTGTCAATAACATTTTAAGTGATTAAATTAGTTATAATATACGATTATGAATATATATTATTAGGTTTATGAAAGATATTATATCATATCAGTCGATATAAAAATATAATTGATAATTTTATTAACTTCAACATTAGTCATAAGTACAAATACATCATAAAGGCAAGACAAGACAAGTGCCTTATTGTAAAGATGAATAGTACTTGTATGTCAGACGTTTTTTTAGCCATTTTTTGTACAATATGGTTTTTGCCTTGTAGTAAGTAAATTGCTGCACAATATGATATAAATGGCTGAAACCGTTAAACCTGATGAATGAATGTTACGGTCATAGTCACAATCTGTTTAGTATTACTTCAAATTTTTTAAATTCATATTTCAGGTTCAACTATTTGTTCACATGTCAAAGCACAGTCAGACTAAATTAGTTACCTGATTTTACGTAGGTAGTGCTTTTAAATGATAAAGGAACAAGACATATTATTGTAAATTTTATCAAACAGCTCAGTCCACCGTCCACAGGTGTATACAAAATTGTTAGACCAAACTCCAAGAATAGGTGGCTGGACTATTTTAATCAGAATTAGACGTACAATAGATGGGACAAGATAAACAACTCATACAATAAGTTTCTGTGTATTTCGCAGTAACCGAGACTGATAGGTTTCGAGGCCGCTGTCGCAGTTGACATAACTTCTGCCGGAGAAGGCGCAAGCGCAACGATACAGAGTGGGGTTGCGCTTGAGTCTGAATCGTTCCGCAGTTCTTATGTAATGTATTGAGCAAACTCATAGAACCGACTAAACGCTATAGGCGCGCGTCGCTATCATTTCACACCCACCAAGGGATTTGTTAAAACACTTAAAAAATAAACATAAAATAGTGTCACTTATTTCAACATAACGTGTTAATAATAATAACATTTGTCTACAAGCTACATACCAAATCGTCGAAAGGTTAAATTCTAACTGATCTTTATGAATATTTATTGAACATTGAATTGTTCATTTATAACAAGATGTTAATTAATTAACAATACCAACACTTACCCGAAGCTACGGGAAAAACAAGATAGTGAATGCGAGTTAATTTGTTGATATACCTACAGCTTGTTTTTTTTTTTCAGGTGACAACATAATTTATGTACAATAGGCTAGTGGCCGTAAAAAATGTAATTAGTCCGTCTTTTAGATTATTCAAAAATAGGGGACACGTATTTTTTTTATTTGTAAATTAAACAAAAAATGACAAAGATATAGCCCATTAAAGTTACGTGTAACATCACGCTGTGCTATATTTTTTGCACGGGGTGACGTCACACGTAATTTTAATGGGCTATATCTTTGTTATTTTTTGTTAAATCGAAAAAAGAAAAAATCCGTGTCCAATACTTTTTTATAATCTAAAATACGGACTAAATAAAATGTAATTATTTTGACCCTGGACACTACCCTATTCGTTTGTGTAGGAAAAATAACTTTGCATAGGTAACTATGCTATGGTAGGTGCTATGCGTAGAGTTTCAGTTAAATAAATTTAAAAAAATAAAACTCACCACTCCTATTGTCCATTAGGTCTCTGTACCAATTATATATGGTTGCCATCTTTGGGAAGGTTTCTCTAACGACTAATTAAATCTGTAACAAAAGAAAAAAAAATATTATTACTATGTCAAGGTAGATCTAAAGTAAGGTAAAACCTAATTATTTTTAATTTACCGCCTATAAATTATGTTTCTTAAACAGTATAATAACCAAAAAATTCAGAAACATAACACCTATGTACGTGGTTTAGTGATGACTTTCTTTTAAACGTGTTTGCAATAAAACCTAAGATTTTCGAAGTGTGTGCCAGTAAAATTCCGAAATAAGCGATTATCGCACGACAAAACAATTCGAACTTTTACCAGAAAGGCTTGGTAAATTTTAGGTTTTACATGCTAGCAGAATATAAATACACTCATTGACAAAACATGTGGGCCGATCATACTCGAACTATCGAACTAAAACTATCGTACGAGTATTATGCATTTTTTAATGAGATTCTTTACCAGGTTTAAGTGAATAATTTTACATTAGGTCTGTATTTAAATAGACTTGAGTAAGAATTTATGTGCTGATTGTTAAATTCCCCAGAAATGTTAATCAGATATTTTTTAAGCTATTGCATAGCTTCTATCGCGGGCCTTGAGCGTGGAGACCGAATCCAGAAATTCCGTAACGAAAATAACCTAACACCGGGGACCCATTTGTTTTTTGAGCGTGGTGACCGATAAGAAAACAAATGAGTGAACAATCAATCAAAATTCAATTCAATGTGTGAAAGTGTAACTTCAATTAATATCAAAGAAAAAAAAAACAAAGGAAAAAAAATACTGCATAAATAAAATAAATAAATAATTATAATTGCATAAGTTGATAAAAATGCTATGCAATAGCTTTACCGCGGCAGTCCCCCCGAGTGCCACACGTCTTTTTTCTTTCTCTTTCTAGCAGTATTTTTTTTTTACATGACTACTGTTATTTATGTGTATTGTGTTATTACGATTGCAGAAATAAACGAATATTCAGAGAATTTGGAGACTTTTTTCTATAAGGGCGAACATAAAAAAAAATGCAGAGAAGGCAGCACCAGTGATGACAACACTTTATCAAAACTGCTGTTAAGGTTAAATTTTTGGAGAACGGTTAAACTGAATTTAACTGTTAAAATTCCTATGCCAGTTAATTTAAAATTATTCACATGAACCCGCTAAAGAATCTACCAATTCTCTTGGCACGATAGCTTTAGTTCCTTCACAAATTGGAGTTCATGCTTGACTCATATTTAGTGCCACTCAGTGAATCTATTATGTATGTTATAATATGTATTGGTTTGATGAAAATACGCTGGTTTAAAAAAAAAAATCGTTGACGCACTAGGAATTACTACTCCTGAATCTTGGTTGCGTTCATAACATTTTTTTTTTTCAGTGTGAAAATCATCCAATGACATCCCCCGCTCTTGGGCGAAGCGGGAATTAGTGTCAGACTTTTACTGACCAAAAAACCACTCCTGTCCCTTCGTTGCCTTTCGTACCGGGGCTGAATCTTCCTTTCAGGAACAAATAGTTGGCCCCAGTAGGCTTCGACCCTGCTGGACCCCTACGGTACGCGGGCAACTCCTTGAGGCACGTGTGGAACAATACGCGCCGTCGACGTCTTGGGCTCGGTCCGGTCCGGACGCATACCGGACGGTCGGACGGCGAACTACTTATTATTCGCCGTCCGCAAGTCTGCGCCTATGGTGGCCGGAAATCGGGATCAGAATCCCGGCGGCGGCTGGGGCGTGAGCGCCGTTGCCTCACGCGTTCGGCCTTTGGTAGCATTACTGCTTCGCAGAAAGAAGCGACCGCCTACCACTCCTCTTCGGTCCGGACCATGGCCTGTATCAAGGCCCGGCGCAAGAGGTCGCTGCCGCAGATCGCCCCTACGAGGACACGGTGGTGCTCTGCCCAAGCGGGGCACACTTCAACCGTATGCTCCGATGTGTCCTCCGGGCGTTCTACACAATGGTGACACCTGGGCGTCACTTCCGCACGAATCCGGTGCAGGAACCTCCAATGTCCGGTGAGGATCTGCGTCATGCGGAAGGTGAGGACGCCGTGAGGTTTTTCCGGCCACGCCTCAAAGAGAGGACTTACAGTTGCGACAGTCGCTGTCGCCATTTCACCATGAGATCCCGCCGGAATTCTGTCCGTCATGGACGGTCAGGGTCGAATTTTTTACACCGTAGATCGTAGCACTTTTCCGACAAACTGAATAGTTTTCAGATAAAAAAGCGGGCGAGTTAGGACTGGGGACGAGTACTACTTTTTGTGTAACTTTAACCTTTTACGCAGATACTTTTCGCCCATTTTTGCAACATTTTTCGTCGATACTCTGCGTATTAGCGCGTACAAACAAACAAACAAACAAACTCTTCAGTTTTATAATATTAATACAGGTAAAAGGAGCATAGTACTAAGATATAAAAATATTTTAGGAGTTTTTTAAACGCCTCCTATTGTTATCAATCTAACTGCATATATATATCATAACTGGCTCCTTGCTTAAGGAGTCTCAGTTATGCTGGAAAAAATATTTCGTCTGGTAGCAACTTCGTCCGCGTAAAATTCCAAAATAACTTTAAGGGGGCATAATCCCAAATTTCATTTAAATTCCTTCAGCCGTTAAAGCGTAAATGCCTAACAAACAAATCCACTTTCGGATTTATTTATTTTTTATCTTTGTTTCAGGTTTTTAGAATAAGACATTAACGTTATTTTTTACTGAATAACCATAATATTCAGAATATTAATATTTTACTTAGAGTTAATCGGTTTTCTTGGAATAGGTAGTAGTTATACTAAGAACCAAAGGAAGTTATATTAATTTATTATAATATTACGTTGGTTATATTAAATGGTGGAATATAAAAATCCTTTTGTTTACTAGACTTTATTAATGTGGGACCTTGATGTGTTTGACGTTAGTGCTTCTCTAATGGACCATAACCAGCAGCAGCTGACCATTTAAGTTTTTTAGAGCGTAACACGTGGCAATGACTTATGTATTCATAGTACTTTATATTAAACTGGAAATACCTGTACCGACATTTAACATGAAAAAAAAAAACAGGAAATCATACAAACAATGATTTAAAGGAATATATATGCACGGTGACTTTTAATCAAACAGGAAAAGAGAAAAATTACTCGTGAGCCAAGTTCTACCAAACTATGAAATTGCAATAGAAAATCAGTTGTTATGTTACCTACACTTTTTGCAAGCAAACTTATGTGTACTGAGAAAAATATTTTTAGGTGTAGATCATAAAAGGTGTAAGTACTATTCAGCAATATTTAGGTATTCATGATCTATTCAGCTGATAAATTCTTGGGTCAAACGTCGATTTACGTCAAAAAAATTGTTACATCAACCGCGCATAGTGCACATAAGACGTTTTAAATATTATAGAAACAATATCAACGAGAGTTGTGCAATTTTGATAACTGTGCTCGCGTAAATTAGATTATTCATTTAATTAATAACTTTTTTTATTTGTTAAAGCAGGATTTATGTTTTGAATCCTATAGAATTGTATACTTAGGAAAATACATTTTTATAATAATACCTATATGTATTAACTATTTAGATCATAACAAAAGCGTTTTTTTTTTTGACGATGCACGATGTTAACATTGGTAATGACAGTTGCGACATAGTTTTTAATTTATTTATTTATGTCGTATCATCGTTTTTGTGTGTAATTTTTGTTAAATGTTTTATGTTCCAAAACAAACATTTTGTGTGTAATTTTTGTTAAATGTTTTATTTATTAACGTTGGCGTAGTTTTGCATCTAGTGTCTACACTCTACACAACAGATTTATTTTCGAGGCGTTTGGGGTTAAAACTCTCGGATCGTGGGGTCCGAGTGACCACAAATTGTATAAAGACCTTTCCAAATGCCTTGCTGACCCAAGGGCTGACTTTCTACCTTGGGCAGAGGATAAGCATTACAATACAGCGTGGCGCCGCCTGCCTTTTGGGCTCGGTACCAATCGACAGCAATGCGGTAGGTTTTCGACGCCATAGCCAAAGTAATCTAAAGAATTACTTTTATTTATTTTACTATTTATGTACACACAAAAATAACAGAAAAAGATAATACATAAGAGACATTAGTACAAAGGTACTGCTTATTTCCAAAGAAATTTCTTCCTAATCTTTTAGTTAGTTCTTAAGGGTTATTTTTTATTTAGTGTATAAAAACATAGTATCTAGTACAGTTGCCATCACGGAACGCTCGGCGTCAGAGTGGGGATCGCTTTGCGCATTACATACATTGGCGAGCCAATCGTCTTCGTTGTTGGATACATGCAGCAACGCAGTGAACGAATGAGGAGTGACGTCTATGACGCGATGGCGCTCTGACTGACACTCCCCGCCCCCGCGTCGCACTTCGCACCACTAAAGAGACCGAATATTTGACTTCTGCGCAAGTGTTCAAGATCCGTGATGGCAACTGTAGGTACTTAATTAGTACTTGGTTTTTCTTTGATGTTTCTTTATGAACAACAATAAAGTACATAATAAATAAAACATTTATAATGATAGTTTAGCGTTTCTTCAAATATGTAAAAAACAGTAAATATTAAGAAAACAAATATACATTGGACTATAACAATTATGTAGAATCATTGAAGCATGTGCGATCTCGGTAATATAGAGAATGTGAATGTATAATACCTCCTACTAAGTATTGACTATCCCAGGAAAGCTTGCGGAGAAGATTGATTCGATTCGTTTGCGGTCAAAATTTGCAAAAACATTAGAATGAGTAAGTATATCTGTATTCTAATGAAAAACACAGTGGCTGTGTTCTGTATCATGAACTAAATACTTTCTTAACACTAGCTAAATGAGCAAACCGTGCGAAGACAAAAAAAAGATGGGTAGGTATTAAAATGGGGACATGTCATTGAGATGGCAGCGAGGTGGGTAAACTAATAGACGCTGTCTTATTAAATCAATAATAATTAGTTAGTTGTTAATGAAATTCGTCATGTCTGTAGAAAATAGATTTGAATGAAAATCATTTTTTCATAGCAAACTTTTATAGTTCTGTATACCTATATAATTAATGCTCGTCAAGACGAATCATACGAGCCCAAACTCGATGGGGTTGTGTCGTTTAACTACCGAGTTCCTATAGCCACCTTCCAGTTGCATCATCAGATCAGCTCCACGTCATAATGATTTTGCATTGTCATCTGATTTACACATGCATGCCAATCAAAAAAATTTCAGCCCAATCGGTAACCGGGAAGTGGGTCAAATTTAATTTGCAAGATTTGATGACAGACAAATATCGGGACAGGTGAAACCAAATAAAAGCTTGTAAAAATGGCTTAGCTTATCGGTAGTGGCTCAGCTTTGAATAGTGTTGACTGGACATACTCATTATTATCGTAAGTATGTTCACTATCTGGAAGATTGAAGCTAATGTAATAAAAGTCGACGAAACGGTGAATGTCAGGTAACACGTTGCGGCATAGTCCTTACAATTTAGTCATTCAAACTGGAGATTTCACATATGGAATGACTGATTATTCCGTTGCATCACATTATACATTGCTATTCGCTACTAAGCCAAGCAGAAGGGAAGGGATTGAACCGATCACAAGACCTGTTCACGTCGTTGTCGGTCAACTCGCAGCTGACACCGGATTGGACATTTTGCTCAATATCAGTCTCCTTAATTAACCTTAATTTTGAATCATTAGATATTAATTATTCTCAAAAATTATCAATTTCAAGATCCTACTTGATTTGCTTTAAAATGTAATGGCTCACGGCCAGGCCAGTGGGAAGTTATATTTGTTAGCACGTAAGTTTGTTTCTAAACCTCACGTCTTCGTATGTTTTTGGACTATCGTCACGTACCGTGAATTGTTAATCTTTGTTACAGTATCGAATTTCTAGATCGTGTTGATACAAAATCGAAAACACTATTCAATGCATCAAAGCGATAGTTTTGTCAACCCGGTTGGTTGAACTTCCTATTAAAGAAAACAATCAAGGGAAATTAGATGTAAAAGACGTCAATAACATCGCATCATGTTTTTGTATACCTACTTAATAATCGGGTAGTACAGTTGGCAAGGTTAGTCGATGATCATTATAAATCATGACCGTGAAATAAATAAATCGCTCTATGCGTACTTTGTCGCGGCTACGCTTGTGCGAGCCGGTAGCGGCTGAAGCGAACGAGATGACACGACACGGCGCGGGCTGCAGGCGGCCGTTGCACAACCGCCTATTGTAGCCGACCTTGACCTGCTCTTCACGGCAAAATTCACTTACACTCACCTACACTTGAGCCCAATTACCCATTTGCAAGTATAACTATTGCATAAGTTAAGTTTTTAATACTACACATGCTTTCATAAAATATTGTAATTATTTTATGTCTAATTTACTAAATTAATTGTTGTAGGTATCTTTCTACATTCGCGCAAATTATGGTAATATTATTATAATATAAATGTTTGAAACCGCTTTTTTTCACTAGTAAATGGAACGCAATATTTCTCAAGTATACAGGTATTTAGTTTTTTTTAATAATTAGAATATATTATTTGTAAGTGTTAATTTTTATAAAAAGTTAATGATAAAATTTTTATATCCAAATTAATAAGTCTTATTATTTAGAATTTATCAGCACCGTCTTTCAAAAATTAAGGAAGTAAGAAGAGTGAATAAGAAGATTTAAGTATTGTAAGCTAAATGTTCGTATAACCTTCTAAATTAATCACTGAAAATAATCGCCTTTTTAAGTATACTATGAATTATGCAGAAATGTAATCATTTTCCTGATAACATCTTTAGATGACTTAATCTAAAGATGTTAGCAAGCAAATACCAAATTAATTATTTATCCTTGTCGAAGGAAAAACCCTTTCCACATAGTACGGGGACGTCAACGTTTTCGTCTCGAGTGTTCTATGAAGCAGTCACAACTTTCACCGGGCCGCGGTCCGTAGTCCGCAGGTTTTACGTAAGGGTGTTGCGCCAGAGTCCGCGCCCGCGCCCGCGCCCTGCGGTACCCCGTACCACTGACCCACTGCCACAGACTCGTACGCACCACACACCACCACTCGACAACCATCCCGTCAGAACATTGCGTTATTAGCTATTTATAGACATATAGCACATACTAAGTCGCACTTCAAATATGTTGCAGTTGCAAAATTTTTTAGTTTCATTAACCTATGTAATATTAATGCAATGTTTGAAATTTACTGAGCATATTTAAAAATAGAAGTTCTGCCTCGGTGGCCAATGTCGAAAACTAGTCGGTGCTAATTAATTTGTTTTACAAGCAATATGTGCTACTACGTCTCAAAAGATGCATGCCCATAATAAGTAAACAAATAATATAACAGATAATTATTGGATAAATGCATACCTACATTAGTGCAATACACATAAATGGATACAAATAATCACCATGTTCCTTGAAAAAATATTTTGTAAAGCTGGTTTGCCTTATTGGAAACAGATAATATTGACATCAATTATCTTGGATGATAATTCCTACACTATAATTGCCTATACAAAAATATATACCTGCTTACCTGGATGCTTTTTGTGTCATAAATATAAAGTATTATTTTGATAAATAGTTATTTATTATACGTTAGTCATTATGCACGCGATAGTCCGATTTTAACGTTTAAAAGACTACCTACCTACATACGTGATCGACGAATCGAATTTTATCCAATATTTATAATTTGCTACCACTAGATATTTACACTATATCTTGAGAGCACATTCAAAGAACAATACATTTCACCGTTATAATCATAGATTTTCGATATGTGGATGACAAGACGTGTCAGTTATTACACAAACTATTTATATTAATCGAGTAAGCCATGAACTTGATAAGCTTTTTTTGTTGCGATCTATGAGGCTCTTAATGATAGAATTACTAAATACATAGCTGCAAAACCTACAATTCGATTTAATTATTACTACATGATAATGATTTAACAATAACTACTTAAAACCACTGGTAAAATACCAGTGGACTCATATTTAAAATCTATTTTGATTAGGTTTGACTGAGCTGACTGTACAAATTCAAGTTAATGGTATTCGTTCGGAATGGAAAACAAATTGATTTAAAAAAAGTGGTACTTATTAGATTTTGGTATTAGAACGGAACATTTGTTCCAATAATAATATTTAAGTAAATGCTGATTACCGAGTCATTTCTTAATAATTTGTCAATTAATTAGTAGTAAAACCCGAGAGAATTAAAAACAAACATAAAAAAGATTGCATTCCTATTCTATTCTGAAGTGTTTCTCACTTACGATTTAACGTTTTTTGTTTAAAATTGTTTTAACCTGAACATGAATGTCAAGACTTCAGCAATATCATTAAGTTATTTATGGCACTTGTTCGTTGAACTCTTTCTGAACTTAAGATCAGCAAAAAAACTAGAATATTCGATGTTAATTTATTAACATTGACACGATGCAGATTTCCGTATGTATAATCAAATTTCTCTAGAAATATTATGCCATCAAGGTAACTAGCCCAGATTTAACTATCGCCAGACAGAAATAGAAACACAATCTTACAACATATAATCAAAATAAGGTGGTGTGATAACAGAAATTAATAAATACGAATTAAACTTGGGAAAATGAACAGAATTTGGAATGACTCATTAATATTACAAAAGATAATGACATTCGAACAGTGTGAGTATTGCAATTCTTGTCCATGAAGCGATGTGGAACCCGCGGACGACAGAACGCGGCGCGAAGTCGCGAACGCAGCGTTGCGTAAATAAATTCATCGATATGCAGCGATGATCAATTAGATAGGAACCTCGTGAAATCTTTGTCAGTCGCTTATGTAATCTATGATGGAACAATAACAGCACCATTTAAAAACACTACTATGCAATTTAGTTAATTAAATCAGATGATTTAGAAAAAAAGAATTGGATTTACTCCGACTGTTTTGGAGAATTGCGAATTGATTTGGTTTCTGGTCTTAAGAAAGGCCACTACATCAAATGTTGTAATTCACCGGTATGGCCGAGTAACACACTTAATTCTCATTTTTGCACAAACCGTGTTAATTCATGAGACTGATTACTTGAGCACTACTAAGTAGAATGTAGATGCTCCTGCAGTTAAAGTTGCAACAATATGGCCATTCAGATGTGTAACACAAATACATGCATTACTCCACTTGCATCAAACAAGGAAGCTAATATTAATTGCATCATCTTGGATCAAGACTGAGATACAATCTGAAACAAAAGATTGTTACGCGCAACTAAATGCTAAGGTAGCAATAAGATTGTATAAATTTCCGAGAATATCGAAATCATTTAAAGTCCATCCGAGCTAAATTTTCCGATTTTTATGTGGAGTTTTTTTTTTTTAGTTTAAGGAAAAAGAGAACAATTTACAAACAAATTGCTATCTAACTATTTTCACGATCGCATTTCAACGATGTACTGCATTGTTCAGTTAGAAAACATTGCAGAAAAAACTATTCAATAACGTGCGTTAGTTGAAGGAAAATAGTGAGAAAAAATGGCAATATCCTTACTTCCTTCCTGAGCTCGAGTTCACACAGAAAAACTTGCAGTCTTATTTAAACGATAGTTTTAATGAACAGTTCAAACTAATTCATAAATCACAATTTATAATTGATAGCACTTACATGTACGGATGTTCAATAAAACTGGTGTGGAACAACGTAAGGACGATACTGTCCTTTCTATAGGAGTGTGTCTGTTATGTACACTGTGTGAATACAAATAATAAAAAGCAAGCAGGTCGACTTTCGCGTTGTTGATGTATGTGCACGCGCAGGTGTCGGCGTCCACCGGCGCCGCGGACACTGACTGACATGAGCGCGAGCTGCCGCGCCGGCCATCGCGCCGTCGTCTTTACAAACTCTCTGCGTCACAATGTCGCGTCACGCAAACGTCATTGTGTTTAGTACCAATAATATCTTATCCACAATATCCACGACCTCATGGCATGAGGATTTTCCGAGTAAATTACTCAATTTAGTTCCGGACGCCATAATACCAGCGCTGTACCTTCATGGGCTTACAAAGGAACTACACGATGCTCTAAATTAATTAACCGACTTCAAAAAGGAGGAGGTTCTATGTTCGGCTGAATGTATTCTTTTTTATGTATGTTAACCGATATCTCGGTCAATTCTGGACCGATTTTGAAAATTATTTTTTGATTGAAAGGTTATGAAGTTGGTCCCATAGAAATTTTGTTATGATCTGATCATGAACTTCGAAAATATGGAGCAGAAATCCTCATAGGATCACAGCAGAATTGTCGTAACAAGTAAAATTGCTTTGTTTATACGTGTATTCGACGACTGACTGTAAGAAAACGGGGATGGGATGGATCGAACTCATCTGATAGTGAAGCCAGAAGGTAAATTAATGTTATCTAATCGTGTTTGGGATTATTACAATTGTTATGAGATGCACTCTGGCTATAAGGTATTTAAGTTTGGCTAAGGGTACTTTTTAGTCGTAGTACCAAAACTGAAAGTGTCAAAAAAAAATTCAAAAAAATACAACGGACTTCAATATAAAAAAAAAAAACACTGAAATATTAAAGTTTTTTTGGTTTTTTTTTTATCTTTCAGTTTGTTTATTTTCTCAAGTCAATCTTTACTCGAATATTGTGTTTTCATGTATTTCCTTTCTAATACCACATCAAAAAGTACAAACATTTGCAAAAATTTTGACACCAATTTTAATAATTATAATAACTATAAATTCCTTATAAAGTAGTAGTACTTACAACGTGTAAGTAGTTTTACGGTCTGCACTACACTAAATGATTTTTCTGAAACTTCCAAGGAAATACCTCCTTGTGAGCGTCCATTGGTATTATAGCACACCTTAATATGCGGAAAAACCTTCGCTTGTCTTTGTATGTTAAAGAAAATTAAATAATATTGTAATTGTTTAAAATGTCGACTAAACTACCGACAACTTCCAAACAATTGCGAGTCGGACTCGCACACACAAGGTTCCATACAAACCCAACTTTTTATTACTTGTAAAAACCTTTTCCCATAATTATATTATATACTAGTCAAAACAAAATAAGGGCCACCACGTTTTTGTAGTATTATCATGTAAACTTGAGGTTCAAGCGTTGATTAATAATTAGACTACATAAATTCATTATTTTTGATTGTAAAAAACATAAAACGATGAAGGTTTGTTTAAAAAAAATACAAAACTTTTTCTAAAAACTAATATTTGTGCAAACAAAAAGCAAGGAATAAAAATTAAGTGCAAATTACCTAGGTATTGGTGGTTTTGTGACTTTCCTCTATATTTTGTATGCCCTCCTCATTTCGTAATGCACTCTTGAAGCCTGGATAGTACAATCCCCACCAGATGTACCACTGTTTTTTATTGAGGAATTTGTTGTCAGCTTGATTTTAAAACGTTTATTAGCTGTCTTTCATTATGCACGGGTTGATTTGTGCATCGGACGGACACTGCGTTTTTAGTAAATAATACATGTGTACAATGGGATTGAGATCCAGATTGTTTGCAGGCTAGGCCAACGGCAGTATTTCAGTCTCTTCCAGGGCTTCTCTAGTGGCTCTAGCTGTATGAGCGCGAGCATTATCGTGCATCAGACGGAATCTTACGTCGATTCTCTGTGCAGGGACCTCATTTAGATGCCAAAGTATACATTTTTATAATAAGCTTCCCAGTCATATCCAGGAACTTAGCATTCAAAACATTTGTAAAACGAAAACTTTGCCAAAAGGCTTTTTATACTGTAAAAGAGTATCTCGAGGGTAAAACGGCTTGGGATTGACCTGCTCCAGTACCTACTTACTATAATTGTTATCATTTGAATGTTTTTTGTTTTAACTACCTTTTTCATTATTATTATCTAGATATATTTTGTTGTTGTTTTAAAATTATGACATTGTATGTATATATCTATTTTAATATTATAATATACTTTTTTCTTACAATTTGAAATATTTACATTTTTGTAGGTGGATTACTCTTTCCTTTTCTTTTATTATCACATGATGTCTGGCATTTTTGAGTATTTGATGCGGCCTACCCAAATGTCCATTCTTTGGCATTGTTCGTAAAATCGTTGAGCTCCTTAGTAGTCCTGAGTTGAGCTACACGCATACTGACAAATGCTGGCACTGACTGGACAGGTCCACCTAGAACTGTGTGGTTCATTCTTCAAAAGACCATCTCAGGCTCAATCTGCATGGTTCTCATATGATTTGACCATTACATGTTTCGCTGTATGGACTTTATAAGAGACTTTGACCCCTGACTTTGTTTCGGTGTTTCTTCTCAGAGTCAGCTAGGAAACACCGGCCTCATCTAGTTTTAATTGACGAAAAAAAAATTGACGTGTAAAAGTGTTTTTATAAACCTACTTGCAAAATAAAGATCATTTATCATTAAAATGCTAATTTAGCCACTACTTAAACCAAACTTAAACTGTTCTTGACAGAATCGTCAGATTTACGTAGAACACTCAAAAAATGTTTGTAAACAAATAAAGTAACACTACAAAACCATTCAGCTACTTGAGAACGCATAAAAAATAAATTATCACTATTGCTGTTAAAGTGGCCCTTATTTTGTTTTAACTAGAATATATACGTCACGGTCAATTTTTCAACTGCAAATGTTCTTTTGAGGTGCAGAACCCTAAATCCACAGAACTTTTTTGTTTGTTTGAATTAATTAAACAATTACCTACACAATGTTATTTTTGCGATATTTTAATGACCTTGTAGGCGGGGCAGGCGTGCCACAAAGCAGAACAATGCTCATAGTTCTACTACTGGTAGCATGCTCATAGTTCAACTACCAATAGCAAACTTGCGATTTAAGTGTGCGTGGTCTGTTAGTTGCATAATGTGCGTTCGGCAATAAACCTTGTAAATAAATTAAAATTTAAATCTTGTATTAAACGCACACTATGCAGGCAAGCATATTATAAGTTGGAGGATAATTTTCAAGATAAAAATGCTTGGCTCAATTCTGGTCCAGCTCCACTACCACTAGGGCGTACTAATTAGTTGATTAGTTGGAAACTAATATTATTATTCTTTTAATTTGAAAGACACAATTGCATTGTATAATGTAGAAGCACTTTTTTCAAGTTTGTGAATGTGAAGCACCATGGAGCATTTTTATTAGGTTACAACTTTTTTTTTTGACATTACGAGCATGGCAGTTGAGAGTTTGTCATGCTCACTCAAATGTCTCGCTGTTAGTGGCACGTGTTATTGGGTCGTTCAGTTCCCTTCAAAATGGTTGAGCTGAGTGGGGCTGATGCACGCGTCATGCTCGTGAACGGGTGCCGTCAGATGGGACTGGTCATCTCTTAGCTGCCAGTGGCTTAATTCAGTTTCTATCTTTTAATTATTTTACATTTTTATTTCATTATCGACATTGTACTCACATGATAGAAGCAACAAGTAATATGTAACTAAGCATTATATGTAACACATAATATGATTTAAAAGAGTGTCCATGGAGTTTCTTGCACGTTCTTCTCCATAGAGACCTACTCTTTGGAACGTGCAATTTAGCTTCACTTTTCTTGGACTGACCGACATTTGACTATTCAAAAGTGCCTGTAAATGGTCTATTTGAAATAAATGCTTTGATTTTGATTTTGAATCAATATATTGCCTGTAGTGGAGTTAAAGGGTGTGAAACAAGCGGCGACACTCGTAGTACAAAACTCGGAAACTCGGAAAGTATTTCCTTTGCAAAGAAAGTGTTATTTTTTAACAACAATATTAATTTAGTGTCAATAAAGTAGACTACTAGCTATAGGGTGACCAACTCGGATATTATACAACTACAAATCAAGAAATTTTATTTATCCAATGAAAATAACGAGCATTCTTTTCAGAACATACATTTTGTTTTGGCAATTTAGTTTATTTCTTTGAAGAACGTTATTTATTCCCATAGCCCATATAGGAATATCTAGAAGCAGTATACAAGGTGTCGTTTTGAAGCTGCAAAATATTTCAGGAGGTAATTACGTTAGTGATTCTCGACCCGAATCAATAATAAAATAAGTAGGTAATTTTTTTTTTTTTTATAACCGCGCTTTTTTTCACACACACAAACACGGAACAATAAAGGGCGTTTTCACACACACTAACTCGCAACGATAGTTTCATAAATAATGTATCATCCAATCATCATCCCGCACGCCACACCCTAGCCACGCCCCCGCGGCCATCGATCAATCGATTTAGTTTAGTGTAATTAAAAAATTAAATAACAAGTATTACTGATTATTGACCAGGTTTCGTATTTTTACATGATTATTTATGAGTTTTATTACAACCTCCTGAAATATTGTGCAGTTTTAAAACTGCACCTTGTATACTGCACGATCAGCTGTATAGAGTAGGTGAATAATAAGTATAAATGGGAAACACAAAGAAATAACAAGTGTTTTGAGCGTAGCATTTAAACTGTCATTCCTTCTTGTTTTGAACTGAAATGTCTTTTTTGTTAATTTAAAAGTTCATTAAAAACATCTCGACCCTTTTTATTAGGAAAAACATCTCGACCCTTTTTATTAGGAAAAACACCGTAAGCGACAATTGTCGTTTTTCGAGTTAAGGGGTATTTTCTTTAAAAACTATTTATTTATGATAGTATCGTCTAAAATTGCTAATAAATAAATTGACTTGCAGAATAGGCACTAGTATATAAGCAAATAAGCATATTATCATAAATACTGGTTAATTCTTCCTGAAAAGGTATTGGTCTTATGTTGACCTAACACATTGGGTGGGATGTTTTTTCAATATTAGATTTTTATCATATCATAAGGCACTACTAGGGGTGTAGTGTAGCTTTTTAATTAGTACACAAAAAAATGGGGCTGTATCTGTACCCGTTACTGATCATATTTTTGTATTCAAAAGTAGAAAAAACCGAAATCCAAAAATTGACCACGAAAAGGTAAATTCATCATAGATTCAATCATACATAACAATTGCTAGTAGAAAATACTGCGGGAAGTGTTTTTCCATTTTAATCGTCATTTATTCATTCATAATCAATAGCCTGCACAATATTTTCATAAATTGAGAGACATTTTGGGATAAACACAAACGCTAATAACTTTACTGTTTATGATTATTATTATTATTATTTTATCTGTTATAAACTACTACTTGACTGCGATCCCGCCTGATGGTAAGCAGTGATGCAATCGTTGATGGTGAGGCGCACTAGTTTATTAAGAGCCTATTGACTCTAGCCTTGAAGACACCCAAATTATAATCAGACAGAAAGACCACAGCAGGCAAACTGTTCCAGTCCTTCGAAGTACGCGGTATAAATGACGAGGCGAAACGCTTAGTCCGGACCGTAGATGTTTCAACAACGTAAGGGTGGATACTCGCCGTGCGTCGGTTTGTCCGATGGTAGAAATGAGATGGCGGGATCAAGTCATGCAATTCCTGCGCACACTCTCCAAAATGCAATCTGTAAAACACCGAAAGGCTGGCTACCCTACGCCTGTGCTCAAGGCTTTGAAGATTAGACTTAACCAAATCTGGATCACCAATCAGCCTCTTCGCAAGCCTTTCCACCGAGTCCAAAGCTGCCAGGTGGCACTTTGCAGCACCTGCCCATATGTGGCTGCAGTACTCCACACACGATCGGATCTGTGCTTTGTATAACATTAAAAGCTGTCTCGGTGTGAAGTACCGCCGGACTTTTGCGAGAACGCCTAGTTTCCTAGCAGCTACATTGGCTTATTTGATTTATTGAGACTTTACTTAAATAATAACAAGGGCTTTTCTAATAAGCCCTTTAAGTATTTCTAATAATTAAAAATTAGTGGTGTATAGGCATTAAACCTGATACAGATCTAAAAAATAGAATAAAAGAATGCGTTCATCGAGAATAGGTTACCTTGACTGAGATACTGGTCTAGCGAGCAGATCAAGTCAAGATTACGAGGTTTTTTCCGGGAGTAGTGTACCTTTAGCTGTTCCTTTTTTTGCATACATTTATTTTCGTCGCATTGAGGTAGTTGTTCTTTTGGTTTTATTGTTATTTATTTTATAAGTATCTATATAGATACTTTATTGTTGTTTGTTTAAGGTCTACAAAATAATTTCGATTCCAGACCGATTTACGATTACTCCTAAGCTCAGAGTACTTATACATAAAACTCAAACAAAAATGTATCTAGCTTAATAGAAAAACATTTAAAAACTGTTGATTTTTTAATGAGATTTAGTGATTTGCTATTAATTTCTACTATTAGTGCTGAGCATTAATATTAGATATAGAATAATAGTAGAATATATGTATTAATATATCGAGTTTTAATTTCACACCAAAATTAAAAATCGATATTATAAGCTCAGATATTTTATGCGACTCCGTCGTGAACGATACCACAAATCTTTCTATTTCCTACCAAAATTGGGAAAACCTACCAGAAAACCCACGTGAGATATTGATGACCTACTTACCACATAAACTGGTTTTATCACAGAGAGACGGTGGTCTGGACTCAGCCGAATTTCCGCTAATAAAGTGATATCTGAAAAGCAACGACAAAACGCAATTTAAAAATAAACCAAATGGAAAGGTACATTGGAATATTTGAGAAAAGATCGTTTATAACATCAACGCGCTATAATGATGTTTTAATTTGTATTTATAGTAATCAAAGCTATTTATGTACCTATCTTTAATTGATATTCCCATCAGTTGCACGTCATTTGGGTTTAATGTCCTGACGATATTGCAAAGTTAAAGGTCAATTAATCTTAGTAGTTCCTACTTAAGTCGTTTGCACAACTAACCTAATTTGTAGTTATGAAATTAGCGAATAGTTATTTTTATCCACCATTCGAAAGGAATGTTTGGTCAATCTAATAACTTGATTTTAAACAGTGGCGTAGTTAGTCCCAAAGAGAGGCCCGTAACAATAGTGACGGAGTGTTTTTTCTTTTACAAACTAAGTATGCTCTATGTAACTAGCATATTATGTAGCATAGAGACAGTAAGACGGAGCCGCGATCGAGTTCGAAACTGGGTTTACTCTGACAGAGAGGTAGTTTTGATTGATGAATTATTAATTGATTGCGGGTCTCTTATCAATAATACAATAAGGTTGTGGATAACATGTAATTAACGAATGTTTACACACGTCGGGGCCCTTGTAGCTCCGGGGCTCCGCATCATTGATACAGCTGACCCGTCGGTAGCTACGCCTCTAATTTTAAATGAACTGTTTCATGTACAAGTTGTAATCGAGATATCTGTCTGCAAAACAGGTAGACAGACAATATAGACGTCCACTCTAGGTGTACCTACTAGTCGCGCACTAAGTGGCGGTTGTCGGTTTATCATTTTAAACATCAACGGCAAATATTAAGCTTCTTGTAAGTTTTCCTCGTCGGTTTTTGCTATTTTGAGCTTTGAGTTTTGACAGACATTTATTAAGAGCTTGCCATAATTAAAAGCGAAAAAGAGAGCAACTGCAGATTTTAAAATGAATTATATCTAACATCACCCCCTCCCCTCCTTTTCACTTCACTCAGTAACCGACCGTAACGATGATAAGTACTTTCAATGCTTTTATAACATGTGATTTGTACCGGTTTTATACTAAATTTGCATATAATACTTTTTTAAGTTGATAAATCATCCAATGACTGTTCTTGCTCTAGTCCACCCAAGAGCGGAGAGGGTATCAGACTTACCGAATTAAATCACACCTGCGTCCTTCAGTTGCCGTTTACGTTATAAGACCATGTGTCTAATAACGTAAACGGCACTTTTCAGAAAATTCCCTCACCCTAGCAGGCTTTAGCCTTGCTAGCCCCCTACGGATTGCTGCCATCTCTTTGAGGAGCGCGTGAAATACTACGCATGGCGACTTGAGCTCGGTCCAGCCAGACAATTACCGGGCGGTCCTAGTAGTTGACGATCTTCTCTTTTATTACTAGCAAACATAGCACTACATAACACCGAAAAGCGATTAACCCCATTTCTGATTTAAGCCTTTAAAGTTGAGTATTTATCAAATTCTAGCCTGAAAAATTTGGCTTAGGCTTACTCAATACAAACTTGCCCCTAATGTGAATGCGAAGTGTATTTTAAATAATTCCCTTTCCCTAAAATATTGGTTGATTTGTACAAAGATGTCTAAACAATATAAACAATAAGACACTCAGGATAATCTAGGTTTCGTAGCTTATTTGAACTTACGAGGGCGGGGTGAAAAGTTCTCGGTCTGACCCAGAGACCGTACTCCGATCAGCAAAATTTTGTTGTTCCTGCCTGGATGTGCTTTTAATTTGTTCATTATGAGAAGTATCAACTTTTTCTCTTAAGTAGTTTGTGTGCAGGAATGGTTACAGTAAAGGTCTTGCGTGTTATTTGTGAAAATGGGTAAAATTTAATATCGTATGGTAATCAAATTCTTTATTTTGGATGGATTAACTTCAACAGAATCTTATCCAAAGTGACACAAGTTTACGGAGACTCTGCTCCTTCTATGTCAACCGTTAAAAAGTGACCATCTGAATTTAAACATGGTCGCATATCCCTCGAAGATGACTCATGAGAAAGAAGGCCGAAAACTGCTTCGACTCCAGAAACTATCGAGCATCTTACTGTATTGGATGAGAGACAAATGAAGGTGATTGAGACAGCTGAGAGTATGGGGATTCCGAAGAAATGGTTGCAAAACGTTTGGCAAAAAAAAATAGGGTTATAAAACCTTTACACAATACGGGTGCCCCATTTGCTGAATGCCGACCGTTTCAAAAGGGATTTCAAATCAGGTAGTAAGAGTGATCCCTCTAATTATAGACCAATATCTGTGCTTCCAGCATTGAGTAACATCTATGAAAAAATCATGCTCGACCAGATGTTGTCTCACTTTAATTCAAATAGGATTTTGCACAGTCATTAGTTTGGCTTCACGAAACGAAGGTCAACGACGGATGCAGGAGTGAAACTCATCAGTCACATTTTAGAATCCTGGGAGAAGTCCCAGGATATGGCATATTCTGTGACCTCTCAAAAGCATTTGACTGTGTTGACCATAATACTCTGATCTGTAAATTACATCACTACGGAATTCGTGGACGAGCTGCTGATCTTGTTTTTTCCTATTTATCTCACAGGCAGCAAAAAGTATCACAGCAGGGACCCAGCCGGGTCGAAGCCTACTGGGGCCAGGGTTATCCGAAAGGGCGTTCGAGCCCCGGTATGAAGGCTAGAAGGAACGGGGTGGGTCTTTTAGTCAGTAAGAGTCTGACACTATCTCCCGCTCCGCCCAAGGGCAGGGGATGTCAATGCATGATTTTTTCCCACCATAAAAAAAAAAAAAAAAAAAAAAAAGCAAAAAGTATCCATAAATGGGGTGACGTCCTCGGGGTCTTTAGTAAGGATGGGCGTGCCCCAAGGTTCAATTCTTGGCCCTTTCCTTTTTCTAGTTTATATTAATGACCTTCCTTACATGATGGCTAATTTATCAGATATAATTCTATTTGCTGACGACATTTCTCTTATTTTTAAAGTGGATAGAAAAGATGCGGATGTCTTGCGCGTTAACGAAAGTCTGGCTGTTCTTTCGAAATGGTTCGCTGCTAATAATCTTTTACTAAATGCAAATAAAACTAAATGTATAAAGTTTTCATTACCGAATGTCCCTCAAGTTGGCGTCAACCTAATTCTTGATAGCAAAAAACTTGATGTAATTACAGAAACTGTGTTCTTAGGTATAACTGTCGATTCCAAACTGCAGTGGGGTGCTCATATTAGAACTCTCTCAGGTAGATTAAGCTCAGCGGCATATGCAGTAAGAAAAATAAGGCAGTTGACAGATGTCGCCACAGCTAGGTTAGTTTACTATGCCTATTTCCACAGTATTATGTCTTATGGCATTTTACTGTGGGGATCTGCAGCTGATGTAGACTCGATTTTCGTATTGCAAAAGAGAGCAATCAGGGCTATTTATAAAATGGGTCCTCGCGAGTCCCTCAGAAATAAATTCAAAGAAATAGATATATTGACACTGCCTTCTCTTTATATTTTAGAAAGTATTTTGTATGTCCGTAAAAACCTAGGACTTTTCAAAATTAGAAGCGATTTCCATAACATAAATACTCGTAGTAAACACGAAATTATATTGCCCAAATGGAGATTAGCCAAGACCAGTAAGTAATTTTTAGTAAATAGCATACGCTTTTATAACAAGCTACCAAAAGCGGTGACTGAACTTAGCGAAGGAAAGTTCAAAACCCATATTAAGCGTGTCTTAACCAAAAAAGCATATTACAAGGTTAAAGACTATGTCGAAGACACGCTTGTTTGGCAATGACTGCCTCTGCACTTGTGGCCCCCTGGTAACTCATAATATTATGTGAATGTATCTATTAACTGCTCCATCTTTGTTGTAACATTTTTTTTTTCTTTCTCTCTAACACATTGCTTTTGCAATTTTTTTTTTTTTTTATATTATCTGACTCCAACCACATTAAATTCGTTAGTTTTTCTTTTTTTTTTTGGTTGTTAACGTCTCATTTACTGACAGTTGTAATTATTATTATTTTTTCTACCTTTTTTTTTATATAGCCTCTTTTTATTATGTAAATGGAAGAACACTGTAGACTCCACGAATTCTTAGATTACTTCATATTTTGACTCACTTTTTTAAAATGATTATTTTTATTGTGCTTTTGAGTACAATATAGACCGATTTACACTGTTCTTAAATAATACCTTTTAATACTGTTATATGGAAATATTGTAAGTACAACCATTTTTTTTAAAAGAGTAACCATGGAGTTTCTTGCCGGTTCTTCTCCATAGGAAACGACCAATTTCGAACCGTGCACTAGCTTCTGACGTTTTATAAGTGCCCATGTAGGCCTATGTGAAATAAAAAACTTTTGACTTTGACTTTGACTTTGATCTAACTGATTTTGTGCAGCGATATGTAATAAAGGGTGAGACATGGGACCACTACTATACGCCAAAATTGAAAAAGCAGTCCAAGCAGTGGGTGGAAGCCGGTGGTGCAGCGCCAAAGAAAGTGAAGACGATCGCAATTGCTTGAAAGTTCAATGTCAGTGTGTTATGGGATTCAAAAGGGATGCTTCCATGTTAATTGCATCAGGTTAATTGATTTTCTTGTAAAAGAGAAAACAATTACAGGTGAATATTATTTCAACTTTCTTGACCAGCTGGATGCCAAAATTCACCAGAAAAGAACTGGCTTGAAGAAGAAGAAAATCATCTTTCATCAGGACAGCGCACCTGTGCGCAAGGCTGCGTTGGCGATGGGAAAACTTCGGGATTTGGGGTTCGATTTGCTCGGCCATCCTCCATATTATCTTGATTGGGCATCATCTGACTCCTATCTGTTCCCAAACTTAAAGAATTTTCTTTCTGGGAAGCGCTTCACATCGAATGAAAAAGTTGTGAGGCCCATAGATGACTATTTTCATAACCTTTCAGACTCACACACTCAGAAAGGAATAGTGACGTTAGAGATCACATCTTAACTGAAATTTGTATTCTTTCGATATCAGGCCGAGAACTTTTTACCCCGCCCCAGTAAACTCAAAATTATTTGACCTTATTTGTGAAGATAAATAAATGCACGTATTCAAATAAAAGTTCAAACTAACTAAACCAACGCTACTGTTTTATTCATTAGTTCACATGTACAACATAAGGTCATTATACTAGTACGAGCTAATCAATATAACATTCGGCACATCTCACTCACCTTATAATAATAATAATAAAAATAAATAATTTATTTGCCAGAATGTAGGTATACAAAGTAGTATGATCATAACATTAATATTAAGGCCCCTTTACATTCTACCATTACATGTGGTGTGCAAATATTTAATTTCAGATTAAGTACATACAATTTAATAATAAATGTCATAATATCTCTTTAGTTATTTAATCACTTTAATTGTGACATTAGGGGAGCGGCTAGATTACTGTTCAGCAGTGATGTGGTGGCGCCTTACTCTCCAGACACACTTTTAGCTCTGGAGAGTAAACACCCAGCGCCTGCGGATGACCTCACCTTTCCTGAACCTCCTGACACCCCCAATCCGGATTCATCTTTCCAAATTTCAGCACCCCAGTTACTTGCAGCCGTGAGCTCCTTCAGAAGCGGTTCTGCCGGTGGCCTCGACGGCCTGACTCCTCAACACTTGAAGGATCTTTTGAGTTCAGGCGCCGGGGAAGCTGGTGAGTCGCTTTTGAAGGAGCTTGTGGCTCTAGTCACTCTTATGCTTTCCGGCGGCGTGAACGATGCCATCGTCGATGTCTTGTACGGGGCCAACCTATGTGCCCTGCGCAAGAAAGATGGTGGCATTCGTCCCATCGCTGTCGGGTGCACCTACAGGCGTATGGCAGCCAAAATTTGTTGTAAATTATACAGCCAATCACTGACAAACAAATTCCAGCCCCTACAGCTTGGCTTTGGTTCAAGAGGGGGCTGTGAGGCTGCCGTACATGCCCTCACAACCTTCCTAAGTTCTGATAAGGGTAAGGTCATCCTCAAGGTTGACGTTAAAAACGCCTTTAATTCTGTAAACAGGGACACTTTGTTGGCTGAAGCAAAAAAAGAACTTCCAGAAATTTTCGGCTTTTTGTGGCAATGCTATAGGCATCCATCTAAATTATTGTATAAAAACAAGGTTTTGGAATCTGCAGTTGGATGCCAACAAGGTGACCCTCTCGGGCCAGTCATTTTCAGTTTGGCTATCCATCCAATCATCCAACAACTAAATTCGAAATTTAACCTTTGGTATTTGGATGATGGAACCCTGGGAGGTGAGGTAGATACTGTTTTGAAAGATTTCCAATTCCTGAAAGACCAATTTCGATCCATCGGCCTTGATCTAAATCATTCAAAATGCGAAATTTTTGTTCCTGACAGTACTGACAGACAATCGACTCTACAGAAATTTTATTCAATAGCTCCCGAAATCAAAATTATAGATAAAAGTACATTGCACCTCCTAGGTTCTCCAATTTTGGAAGACAGTTTTTCTTTATTCATTGACGACAAAATTGAACGTTTTAAAAACATTTCGGAAAGACTTTCTAAAATTAACCTACATTCGGCCTTCACCCTCATACGGTATTGTTGTTTTGCACCAAATTTCATGTATTTTCTCCGCTCTTCCCCTTTATGGAAGCAGCCAGATCTCTTGGACAAAATTGATCAGACAATTCGGTATACTCTGACTTCCATTTTAAATGTGGCCCTGGATGACCGAGCGTGGCTACAAGCCACGCTACCCATTCGTTTTGGTGGGCTCGGCATCCGCAAAATTTCTAGTGTAAGCCTACCGGCGTTCCTGTCTTCGGTCCACAGCACTCAACAGTTGACCAAAAGAATTTTGACTCCATCATTGGTTAGCTGTGAGGTGCCGTGCTTGGCCGATGCAGTAAGCGCCTGGAAAATCACTTGCCCGGACAAGGCGTTGCCCGAAAATCCATCTTCCCAGAGACAGTGGGATGAGCCGCTCTGCAGGTTGGTACGGAATAATCTCATTAATACGTCCACCAATACTGCTGAGCGCGCTCGCCCACTGGCTGTGGGTGAATGGGAGTCGGGCCTTTGGCTACAGGCTTTACCGTCACCTAACATAGGTACTTTGCTAAGTGACACAACCTTCCGGATCGCTACATGCCTGCGTCTAGGTGCTCCTAGTGGAGCTCCACATCGATGTCAGTGTGGCGAAGCAGTCGACCGCCTCGGACACCATGGCCTATCTTGCAGCAGAAGCGCTGGTCGGATAGCACGGCATGCCAGTATTAATGACATCATCCGTCGAGCTCTTGTCACCGCCGGGGTGCCAGCTGTTTTAGAACCCAATGGCTTGGCACGTGACGATGGGAAGAGGCCAGATGGGATGACTATAATGCCTTGGAAATTGGGTAGGCCTTTGGTGTGGGATGTAACATGTGTCGACACCCTTGCGCCATCCCATCTTCTGAGTACGGCGGGCTGTGCTGGGGCGGCTGCTGCAGGTGCAGAAAACCTCAAACGGCGTAAATATAATAACCTCATTGGAAGTTATGTGTTTGAGCCGTTTGGGGTTGAAACTCTAGGGCCATGGGGTCCGAGCGCTCATCGAGTTGTCCGAGATATCAGCAAACAGTTGGTCGACTCTTCGCGTGACCAGAGGGCTGGACTGTTCTTCAGTCAACGAATCAGCATTGCCATCCAGCGTGGCAATGCTGCCAGCGTTCTGGGCACTTTTCCCACTGACATCGATGTGGACGAATTTTTTGATGCCCTCTGAGTTTTCCCCGTTTTTTGCTGCCTTTTTTACTCGTTTGTACATATTATTATTTTAAGTTTGTATATATATACCTAGTGATTATTTGTTAATTAAGTCTTATAATAAAAAATATTTTCTTTAATTGTTAAAAATGTCAGATTTAATAAATATTTATTAATTTAATTAAAAATGTCAGATATTACATAGACTAAGATTGCGATATCCATCAATAATATTAAAATGTCAAAATCAGAATAATAATGGCAGAATAATTAAAACATTGAATGTCAATTTAAAAATAAAAATATAAACCAAAATTGTCATTATTTTAGACATTATACAAAGATTAAGCTATCCATCAATAATATTAAAATGTCAAAATTAGAATAAAATTGTCAGCGATCCTTGCGAATGTAATTAACTTATTTTTAAAAGAGTGCCTTGTGGTTAATGAGAACATTTGAATTTAAGTGGTGGTGATTCTATTACTATCCATTCTATAAATAAAGAACACAATATTATTTATTTGATTGTCGAAATTTTGAGCGCCATAGTTAATTACATGGCATGGTGTTGCCTCCTATTATTGATAGTGTGTTTTAACTTACAACTCCATTCTACTATACTTAGTCCAGACACATAGCCAAAAATGGAGGCAACCTCAGAATTCGAGCGAATAAGCTAGTTTTTAGCATAGACCTTGTAAGACGTGTCTCAAAAATAGGGGGCAACCTCAAAAATCGAATAAATTAGTTAGATTTTTGCGTGGACCTTTGTTTTGATCTTAATAAGACGTGTCTGTGGCTGGAAAGACCTCACGGCGTCCTTACCTTCCGCATGACGCAGGTCCTCACCGGACATGGTTCGTTCGGGAGTTTCCTGCACCGGATTCGTGCGGAAGTGACGCCCGGGTGTCGCCACTGTGCGGAATGCCCGGAGGACACGGTGGAGCACACAGTCGAGGTGTGCCCTGCTTGGGCGGAGCATCGCCGTGCCCTCGTGGGTGCGATCGGCGGCGGAGATCTCTCGCGCCGGGCCTTGGTTGAGGCCATGCTCCGGAGCGAGGAGGAGTGGCAGGCGGTCGCCGACTTCTGCGAAGCAGTAATACTCGCAAAGGAGGAGGCCGAACGCATCAGGCAACGGCGTTATCGCCGCCGCCGCCGTCGCTGGGATTCTGACCCCGATTTCCGGCCACCGTAGGCGCGGGCTTGCGGACAGTGAGCAATGGGTAGCTCGCTGTCCGGCCGTCCGGTAACTGTCCGGACCAAGCCCAAGTCGTCGACGGCGCGCACTGTTCCCGCGCGCCTCAAGGAGTTGTCAGCAACAGCAGGGACCCAGCCGGGTCGAAGCCTACTGGGGCCAGGGTTATCCAAAAGGGCGCTCGAGCCCCGGTATGAAGGCTAGAAGAAACGGGGTGGGTCTTTTAGTCAGTAAGAGTCTGACACTATCTCCCGCTCCACCCAAGAGCGGGGGTTGTCATTGGATGATTTTTTCCAACCATAAAAAAAGACGTGTCTCAAAAATTTAGATTTTGAAATAAAAATTTGGTTATAGCCATATCGCGCAAACGTATATGAACGAAATATTCGCAAAAAAAAACTTTAACCCATAGATGTAAAATAATTTAAAGATTAAAAAGATATTGAAGATTTTAATGAATATCAAAAAAGGTTTTGAGATATTGAAGATTTTTTATTAGAAAATTTTCTAAATTTTCTAATTTGAATTCTAAAAAAAATCGTTTAAAGCAATTTTTGATATAAAGAAAGAAAGAAAATATGTTTATTCCGCCTAAATAGACGCACAAATAATTACAATATCAATAATACAAAAATATAAAAGCTAGTTTCCCTTGTCAGGCCATGTGTGTATCGAGCTTAACAATATTGCATCATGTACCATAGACAGCGGACTTGTCTAGATTATCTGTGGCATTTTGACACCGGCCATAACAGAGACAAACATAAACAAAAATAACCTAAGAGTAACTAAAAATAAAACATAATTATACTAATACAATCTTAGATTCTAAGTTGTGCGTCGCATCTAGGCAAAAATAAGCCGCTTCTCAACATATACCGTGGCGCTGGGGCTAATCCAGCCATCTACGGTGCTGGTTTTCAGCAACCACCGTTCAAGGGCTTCCAAGGGCTTGGACGGGTGGACGTACCTTTGCGACCTATGACTTGACATTATGACGTCGTGATTTACAAAATTTGTTACCGAGAATTGAAATAATGCTAATATCTCAAAAAAAATTACTGTTACCAAAAAAAGTATTTGTACAATATTTACAATCATTATATTCTCTTTATACAAGTATCAATTTCGGGCTGGTAATTGCTTATGTAAAAAAGTTGAAACACAAACAATAAACGCTAATTGACATTTTTTTTATTGTTTTTATATTTTTTTGTTTTTGTTACGAAAAAAGATTGAAGATGCATTTTTTTTTAATTTTATGATGGACTTATAAGGTACTTTATAAAAGTTGAAAAAGGTAAACGTATATTTTCAAAGGGAGCCCCTTAATGGAAGAGCAACTTTTCTTATGGTGATTTTCTTCTTCTCGTTTCGTTCTCATCATCACCTTCCTCATCAGAAACAGTCAGCTTAACAGCTTCCAAGATTTCTGGAATATATTTGCTCTACAAAAATATTCTGAAGTACAAAAACCATACTCGTGTTTAGAGGTAGCTACCCACTTTTTTCAAATCCATCTTGCATGACCATTTATAGTAACTATACCTATTCGATTTTTTACTTTTATATACTTCAAATGCTTTATCTAAAGCAAGTAATATTATTAAGTATATAACCTAATAATTGAAAACTATAAATCAGACATTTAATGTTTTATTACTTATTTAAATATGTTAGATGTACAATGTAACAATATTTTTTTCATCGTTTGAAATACATAAAAAACCAGCATAAAATCAAAAGAATGACTTGCACTAGATTTTTTTAATATATAATTAAGTAAATCATAAAAGAATACACGAAATACTTTGTCTTGAAAATTTTGTACAAAATATGATATTTATGTGGTCCTTAGAATAAAATACTAAGATACAGTTATTTTTGTTTAAAGCGATACGTCAATATTATAGAATTATACAAGCATATAATATATTATAACGCCACGACCTAAATATACATATTTAATAAAGCCCGATTTCGCTGTACGTGTCAAAGCCAAACCCAATAACGGATATTTTAACTAGTGATCATACAGTAACTTTTTTGGAAATGAGCACTGTGAAGTCTGAGTATCTTTCGAAATAAACAATATGAAGACAGAAGCCTTGTATAGATCATGTAAAGGTCTAACAGAATCCCTTTAGGTTTCGTAAATAATTTACTGTCTCATAACCGCCCTTGCATAATATGTGGAGATTTTAACGTTGATTAGCTCCCTAACGACAACACTATATTACAAAAATGAATAAGTAAAGTTAGCTAATAAGTAGCCTTCTAAACCGTGAAGTCAAGAGCGGTGTGGATCAGCAGGCTTACTCTCCAAATTAATTTCAATTTCAATCTAAAGTCAATCGGATTGCATTGTCAATTTTGACGTTACGTGATTTGGTACTCTTGAAAACAATATTGTCAACTTATACGATTTCACTTAGTTCTCAAAATGGTCACGCAATTTTGAACCAATTTGGAGCTAGCATTGAATTCAAGGGTACGAAACGTCACAATCTCAATGTCGACCGATCGGAATTGAACTCAACAGTAAGCGGTCGGACCAACGTATTGGGCTGCGTCCGCGAGGCCTTTTTCATCTGCTTTACCAGTCACGATGAGCCTTTCGAGGTTTCCAGTGTCTTTCCTTGCAATGTGACTGAAGTATTGCAGAATCTTGCGTAGACACTCGGACGACCACCGCGAGGTGATTTTTAGTTCTCGCAGTATGGATTCGTTGGTCCGTAACGCTGTCCAAGGGATATCGAGCATTTTTCTCTAGCACCGCATCTCAAAGCGTGCAAATGCGTTTGCGATCTGCAGCTTTCAGCGTCCAAGTCTCAGCGCTATACGAAAAGATCGAGAAGACGTCCGCACCAGTTTGGTTTTGGTCTTTACGGTCGCCCCCAGATTTTGTACCACTAAGACGACGGGTTTGGTAGGTACCCTACTCTAATGATTCTTTTTTTTAACTTCTTTTGTAAAGCCGAATTTTATAACTCCTTCAAATCAAATCAAATCAAAAGCATTTCAAATAGACCATTTACAAGCACTTTTGAATAGTCAAATGTCGGTCAGTCCCAAAAAAAATTGAAAGCTAAATAGCACGTTCTTTAGTTACCATCGTCCTATGACCCCTTTTTAAACGTTATTGGCTGTTAACCATTAACTCAATTAATAAATTCATAGTAATAAACATAAAGCCCATTTCTGAGGCCGCATGTTGTAACGCGCCACTACGGAACCCTATACTGCGCGTGGCCCGGCACGTACTGGGCCGATTTTCCCTTTTTACAAGACTTTGTAATCATAAAAATTCAACTATGATCAAGTCCAATGTTAACACCTTTTGGATTTGCATAAACTCGTTTTGGCAAAATTGGACCCACTTTTTAACATTTGATTCTACCTACTCACAGATGAGATAATTTAGAATTTCATAATAATGCTGTGATTATATAAAAAAAACCAATGACATAAGTTAGAGCTCTATGGTTGTCCGAAACCGATAAATGTTGTATAGGTATAATACTCGTAGATTATAAAATTCAAACTGTTGTATTTAACGATGGTTTCCAAATACGTATGTGTGCATGTTATTATTGCAGTTTATATCACTTACACAATACATTTCGCATGTAGGTACAATAACAGCAAATATTCAACCGCGCAAAGAGTTTACCAATGCTATAAGAGCTCTTTTACAAATATGGGAAGCATTCTTTACGCACGGCACAGTCCGCATTGATGATTAATTTGTGGACTTGGCCTGATTTAAACATTCGACATTGGTATGATTAGGTAACTAAAGTATAACTCGGTTGTTATTCTAGTTATTTTTGTAACTTTGTGGTAGGGTATGGCATAATACATGCAATTAAATTAGGGGAAATTTGACATTCCGAAGCAATAACAAATTGCTGAGAATCGCAACGTTTATGTTAATTCAAGAGGTGGACATTGAATTTAAAAAAATCGTACTTTCATGGTTAGATATTGAAGGGTACCTCCCATGACCTCAGCAAGGCTATTAGACCTTTCTACAGACGATCAGCCAACGGCCTCGGTCTTTCAGATTAAAGAGTCTAAAGAACCGTCTTGAAATCATACTTCCGATAGAGTGAAACGGAACTAAACAGGCCAAGAGAGCTACCTAGTCACATACAGCTCCTTCTCTTTATTTATCTAGCTAGATACAGCACTGTCCCTTTCTCATATCGGATTTACTAAAATTTCGAGAAGTCATGGTAGGACCCCAGATGACCCGTCAGTTATATACTGCGTCGGTGGTCGCTTTATTACTATATTACGACTCGACTTGTCGCAACAGCCTTGTAAGATGTCAGTCTGCACTTCGCTGTAGTCTGCTTCGTGTGTGTAGGTGAGGTAATCGTTTGGGAAGTCAATGATCAAGAAAGTACATAATTAAAGAGAGATGCCAAAGTCTCTTCTATTTTCGTGGCAATCTTGGAGGTAACAGAAAAAAAGATATTCATTTATTAACTAAATAAAACAAAATTCGCGTAGGTACAAAGGGTTCCTTATGTAAATTTAATGTAAGTAGTTCGATTAACGAATAGTCTAAAGATTTTTCTGAAACGCAATAAGTAATTATTTTGTGACGTACCTAACTACTTTATGGTTTTCCGACTTGAGTCTTTACTTGTAGGTACTATGAGAATTTCAAAATTCTTGGTGAATAGGAAGTGCACTATAGGTTTTGAATCCTTGCGAGCGCCATAAACGGCCTTATCTTTAGATGGCGTTGACTTAGAAGTTTGATTTTGTTACTGCTCCAATGGGTAATTAATTTGAGTATTTAATAATAATTTCAGCTTCAAGATCTTTTTTTTCAGTAACGCATGTAGATGCCACACGTTCCTGAGAAAAAGGGTCTATAAAGGTTCCTTTTTTGCCAACTGAGGTACAGAATCGTAAAAATGACTTATAAACCTTTATTTGAACGACATTTTTTTTGGTGTATTACCTATATTACTTAAAGAGGTCAGTGAGATACTTTGTTTAAGTGTCCACGGGGCCAAGATAGTGAAGAGCCCAAATCGTTCTTGACTCAGTTTTAAATGTATAATGTTTTGCCTTTGTTGGTCGTGAACATTGTTCAAGCAGTAGCACTATCTGATTTTTAATTTGATTAATTGACCATTTTGAAAAGCCATTAAAAGTTCACATATAACATTGGTAAGTAATCGATAGATGCCCTATAAAAACAAGAATAATTGTGGAAGTTTTCCATAGCATTGTGCAACTACTATTACAGGTTATATAAACTCGTGTCAAGCTCAAAGGAGTTACAGTTAAAACCGGTATCCCACTTCTAATTATATATGAAATCATAGACTCGCTTACAATCAATTAAACAACCTGTAGGTACTTTAGGTACGAGTATGTGTATAGTGGCGTTATGTTGGTAAATAATGAAGGTAGATTATCTATACCTACTTATAATAAATCTGTAGAAGTGAAAATTCTGTACATTGAAAATATCAAAAAAATAAATGGCAGGGGGTGTTACTAGACCGACACCGAACCCAAAAATGTGATTAAAAAAATGTTTGTCTGTCTGTCTATTTGTTCAGGCATCACGCAAAAACTACCGGTTCAATTACGATGAAACGTGGTATAATTATTCTTTAATATCCTGGGCACCACACTGGGTACTTTTTATCCCGGAAAAGTATATACCTACAATAAAAAACAAACTTAATTTTGCGTTTCGATCCCTAGATCCGATTACTGTACCAACCGCAAATAATAAGTTTGTCGTAGGTTACGTCACCCGCAGTGGAGTTCACTAAGGGGAGTTCACTAACCCCCCACAGAAAGGGGAACGCGTTAAATTCGGGGTGTTACCCCGAATTTAACGCGAGCGAAACCGCGGGCAAAAGCTAGTTTCTAGTATAATAGGTAGTTAGTGTACTGCTCTCTGCGTAGCTACTCAACGTAGGCAATAACAATGACTGGTCAAAGGTCAGACATGGTGCATTAGAACCTCCCGGACTACAGTTACACAAATTCTATGTAAACTAAAACACTTACAATTTTCAAGTGAAGACTGCTGTTTGTTTGGCCGGGCTACGTAAACATGAATTATGATGCTAGAGGTTAATGAAATGAAATTAATAGACGATAGACCCCGGTTTAGATTAATTCCACGTGACTTTAATAAAAAAAAATTTCGTAGGAAGTTCCAATTACTTTCTCGAGTGTGAATTATCTTATCGTGACGTCGATTTGTAAATTGGATAGTGTGAATCATCAGCAAGTTCCTTATCGGTTAAGGCCTGGGTAATCTGATATATGAACGATTAAATAACAAAACGGACAAGAGCGAGTCGGGCTCGCAAATTACGGCTTTGAACCAAATTACACTGAGCATTTTACAATGAAAAAGGCTGTGCTCTGCCATTATTACCGAACTTGAGCGTAATTTATGAAAAAAAAGTATTAGCTTGAAGAGTTCTTCAAGGAAAAAGAAACAGCAATACATGATTTGGATAACTTTCTCACTCTTATTGTATTTAAGCTGTCTTTTCTGTGGCGTCTTCTATTCTAGCTTTTCCTTACATAATTATGTAACCCCTATCGCGTCTGTCTGCCTGTCTGTTCGTAATAAACTCAAAAAGTACTGGAAACATTTTTCATCAATAGATAAAATTATTCATGGGGAATTTGTTTGCGTTTTGCAAGTCCGCCGTGATGAATCAGATGTCTAGTGAATTATACCTGCTTAAGATATAAAAATTAATCATTCTATGTTAATCAGATACCTACTATAATTATTTTGATAAATAATGTAGGTTAGTAAAGTGCTGACCCATGTGTCATACAGACATGAGCCAGCCACACCTACACGAAATATAGCTTACCTACCTATTTATCATTTCGATAATGCCCCATTATTAGCGTCATCCAAAAGTATAAAATAATGTAGGTAAGTATGATGATCGATGATCGAAATAGAGCACGATATAATAGTTGCTTATCAGCAACAAATAGGTATTTGTTGAATAGGTATCATGATTAACTGATTATACCTACAGTTAATTTGTACCTTAATATATTATTAATGTCAACTTGATTTATTTGCGTTATTTACCTAAGGTCTAGAAAAACAAACAATTTAATACAGGTTTTTATCTTAATCACGGAAATCATTTTGAGGACATAAACTGTTCTCGAAGAATTAGTTTGACGCAAAATGTTGTGCACCAGATACTTAAGTGAGCAGGACGGTACTTGGCCGTACGCAATGGTCATATATTTACATATTTTTTCGTTATTTGGGTTATTCCACATTATACTACAAAATATATTACACTTACACGTAATACTTAACAATAAAATAGGTATGCAACCTTGGCAAAGAGCATGCAAAAAATGATACCAAGCAAAATAAAAAAAAACGTGTTTATATGGTGGTGGTATTATAAATTGGTACCTACTTAAGAGGCTACTTTTCCGCTCGCCTAACGTCAACGTCGAGCATGGTTTAAAAGCTTGTTACTTCATCTAACGTTATCCAACGCAATGTTTGACGAAAAGGCATGTATGTCGAGTTGCATTTCTCTTAATCACTGTTTTTGATCCAATTTGTTTAGACAATAACTTTTTGCGTGCAGAGGGAAAGGGAGGCGTTGATTGGGGACGACAATATATAACCAGATAGGCTTAAGAATTGTCCTGTATTTTAGAATTCATACATCTGCGTATTGTTCAGTGACATATAAGTTTCTGCCGTGTCGCCAGTACAGCCCTCGATACATGTTGACACATATCTCTTAGCTTTGGGCACGCAATAATGATGGTGGTAAGTCTCCTCTTTGAGCAGTGTCTGGAGAGACGTCACGGCGTCCTCACCTTCCGCATGTCGCAACTCCTCACCGTACGTGGTAAGTCCGGGAGGTTCCTGCACCTGATTCGTGCGGAAAAAACGCCCGCCCTGCGTTCAAATTTGAGTTTAGAGTTAACTCTAATGACGTCATCGGGTAAATTACTCTACCCTGGCATTTTTGAACGCGAACGAGTTCAACTGTCAATGTCAAGCATATGGCCGCTTACTCCGACCTACCCTGCTCAGAGTTAGAGTAAATTGGATTAACTTTAGGGTAACTACTCGAGTTATAAAACAACGACCCTGGGTTGCAACTCTAGATTACTCTGTTTATTTTTGAACGCAGGGCTGGATGTCGGTCTGATTGTTCGAAACGCCCGGAGCAGCATACAGCAAAAACAATGACGCATACTGTCGGTGGAGTATACAGCAAAGGTATGCTCCGCATGGGCGGAGAACCGCTGTGTCCTCGTGGGCTCAGCGGCGGCGACCTCTCGCGCTGGGACTTGGTACAGGTCATGGGGAATAGGCGACGGTCAGCTCCTTCTGCGAAGCAGTAGCATTACAGCGAAGGTGACAGTATAATACGTGAGACCCTGATTTACAGCCGCCGTAGGCGTCCAGCTATCCAGTACGGGCCAGCTGGGCCGAAGCCTACTGTGGAACTATTGGTTGACTTCCGAAAGGAGAACACATGGTCCCGGAATACAAAGGGCAAAGAAGGAACATAGGTGCGGTTTTAGTCAATAAAAGTCTGACACTTCCCCTCACTCTGTCACCCTAAAAACAAAAAATCTCTTGGCTTTTAATATGGTCTTTTCAAATCAGCCTTTGGTGATCGTGCATTTATAAATAAATTACACAAACAGTCAAAGTGCAGAACCTGTTATTCGCAAAATTTTACTGGTTACATTTACTGACTTTGATAGGTACACTAGCTCTAAATCACAATATTTTCATTCGGTCTTGGATTTTGGTAAGCTTGGTTCTTGTTGCCAATATTCTGCCTTTCGGAACCTCACTAGCCTCAATAATGCAGTGACGCTTATAGGAATCTGTGGTAAATCTGCTGTGAATATAATATACAATAATGTACCCAAAACAGAACCTTGAGATACACCGGTAACTTTATTAAGAAAGCATGATGTGCTTTCACCCTCAGTTCTTTAATATCCCTCTGTTTTCATACCTGGAGAGATCTTTCCGACAAGCATGATTAAAGAACCACATAGATTTTGTGAGGAAGAGCTGTTTTGATTTGTGGTACAGAATATCTCTGTGTCATACTTTATCAAAGGCCTGCTGAACCTTCTTCTGTCTAACGATACCTTGATAATGATATCTAGACACAATGGAGCTGCTCAATTTTTGCGTGTTCTAGTCTAAGTTTATTCGTCCAGGTCCATTATATTTATTAGTCCAGGTTTATTGATCCTTGTGCATAATATAAACAACTAGGATATCATATAACTGTTAGCTATAGTTATTTTAATAGTATTTATGTACCTACTACTTTGTTACTTTTGTCATAAATAAAAGCTTAATCTTTAGTACTTACGTATTTTATTTAAATGTGCTAATTGTTTGCCCGCAGCCTAATTTGCCTGTATTTCATGTACATATTTTCAAATGACTGACATTGGCTTTTAAAATTCTGCCTTTATCCGCGTGAAGCCTGAGTGGAATCTAGTTCATCTTTGCACCTTTAGTAGGCACATAGACAATGAGCCCGTGTCTGTTTGCATTAATTTGGATTGGTTGCTCCGCTGCGTGTCGCGAGTTCGATGTTCGATTCTCGCGCGACACAAAAATTGTTGTTCGGGTGTGGATGTTTATGCTTTTTAACTGTCTAACAACGAGGAGTATTTCTTAGTGTGGGGTAAGTTAGAGAGTTATGTTAATGGTGTTAATGAGGACTACAGGATTTTGAATTTATTTACTTTTTAATAAAAGTAGCCTAAATTACTCCTTATTACATCAGCTACCTGCCAATAAGTCCCGTCAAAATCGGTCCAGCCATTTCAGAGATTAGCCGGAACAAACAGACAGACAGACTAAAATTGTAAAAAACAATATTGTTTGTTCCGCATTCATATGCATGTAGTAAAAAGCGGTTATTTCAATTTTACAAACAGACACTCCAATTTTATTTAAATTATTTTATTTTTAGATTACCACAAATATACTGAACTTGATTAAATTTAATTTCGCGGGCTTCCCTGAAACATTCACTTTTTGTTGAAAGTTACGACGAGGCCGAGCGTGGCCTTGTTCTTGCTAGATGGCGCTGAACTCAACATTTTTAGTTTATTTTTATTTTTTTTTGTTTTTGGATGCATTAGTAAGTCAAGGAAATAGTGGATTAAAAAAAAATCTAAAATCGGATATTTTTAGTTTGTTAAATTTCGTCAAATGATTGCCTCAAAATCCTCTTCTGGCTGTTCATGTCTGTAACTATAGTGTATAAGTACCTATAGCATTAAACCTTAAGTCAGCATATGACTACAAATCCTCTAGAGAAACTCATAATCCAATAAACTCGTGGCTCAGGTTTTGCAAAAACTTAATTACAAACACTTAAATTTAAAAAAAAATTAAGAAAAAAAAATGAATAATGATATATAAATGTGCAGTATTTTTTATAGACATATCAATTTTCTTTGTGTCTGGTCCAAATGATGCACGTCAATGTGAGTATACTGCTTTTCCATAACAATCAACTCCAGATTAAAAGTAGAAATACTGTACACTATTATTATTCACATGCTTTGTGATATTTTATTTGAAACCAAATCACTTTTTTGGTATTAACTTTATCATCTCCAACTTTGGTTGCTGCCTTTACCAATTGGTACAGTCTAACGGGGTGAATAGGAATACAGGGCTGCATTCAAAATTGAGTTTAGGGTTAACTCTAATGACGTCATTGGGTAATTACTCTACCCTGGCATTTTTGAACGCGAACAGAGTACCCCTGTCAAATTCAAGCATATTGCCACTTACTCCAACCTACCCTGCTCAAAGTTAGAGTTAGTTGGGTTAACTCTAGGGTAGCTACTCGAGTTATTTAAGAATGAGCCGGGGTTCAACTCTACTCGACTCTGGTTATTTTTGAACGCAATACAGAGGTTAATATACAAAAATAATGGAAGATTTGCTACAAACCAATATTAAGAGAAACAAATGGTGGTAAGTCCCGATTAAAGTTTATTTTCTATTCACCCCTGCGTTCCGCTTAACCTCGTTTAACAGTAACCAGTTTGAAATGTTAATTGTCAGTAACAAAGTAACAAATAAGTTTAATCAGTTATGCTAAGTATATAGCAGGCATTCATACTAAGCACCTAGACTATACTAAACAAAGTTCTAATTAGAAATTATGAATAGCTGCAATAATAATATTAACAAATTCTGAAATGGATTGTTACAGTAAGTACAATTAAGTATAAATAGAATTATTGTCTCATAAATATAACATTATTTTGATGAAATTTTAAGAAGTATTACGGCATATGTAATTATAACCTCATTTATATAAATAACTGCTTTTAATGTTTAACATAATTAATTGGGTTAAGTTTTGTTTTTTTTTTTTAATGGAAGTTAATTTCCTTTTAGACACAGTAATTATGATTACAAAAATACTTACAGTGACAAAAATCTAGCTACTTTTTAATTTGAAAATACCACTTATGGGAGTAAAGAAGTAGTAAAAGCTTGTTTTATTTTATAAATAAAATTACACACCAGTTTTACGAGTTAGGCAGGAGAGTAACCACATACCTAGTGCTTGATAACTATGTTTGAGATCTTCACGTACTCTAGGAGTTACATTCAAATTTTGTTTTTAAATTAATAGCATTAATAAAATGCATATGGTTTAAAGTCAGACAGTCTTCTTATGGGTGGTCTACTGTATTAGGTCTGGAATTAAATATTCTAAATCTACACTAATGTAATAAAGAGGTAACATTTGTTTTTTGTTTGAAGGAGGTAATCCCTGAAACTACTGGTCCGATTGCAAAAATATTAGCACCAATAAAAAGCTGCTTTATTTCTGAGTGAACATAGGCTATATTTTATGTACGCGGGCGAAGCCGCAGGTAAAAGCTAGTAATTTATTGATAATAAACTTAATTTAGTAATATTTATTGTGAATAATATTACTAAATCAAAATAAAGATGAGACACAATTAATTATAAACTTCACATGTAGTAGAATACCTTTAGAGATTAGTAATTAAGATCAGACCGATCAGATCGGAATATGATAAGACCGCCTATGGTATGCTTTTTTTAAATTTAAGGTTTCAATTGTTTCATGACCTTGGACTAAAATTAAGTATAAAATTTATAAGCTGGATGTCTGAATGCATTGTTACTATTCATTGACAATAAAAAATCTATTTATTTATTTATTTATCTTCCTTACAACTATCATTACAGGTAAATACCTAATGCGATGGTGCGGTCTTAAAATTAACTCTAATATAATATAAAACATGAAAACAAAATAAAACTAGTACCTACTTACCTACATTGATACTTAAAAACACAACACTTAAAATATACAAATATACGTATACCTATAGCCTACTTTAATTAACCCTATAACATAAAATAAACAATAGCATTTTTGCGAATTCACTCAAGCTACATGTAAAATCATTGACTTCTCTTCAAAATATTACCCAATTGGTTTCTTTGAAATAATAGTTATATTCTTTAATGAATTGTAGTGTGTATTGAAATAAACCACCCAAAAAATGTGCATTGATTTGACAAGCTAAAGTAGGTATAAAACAAAAACAGGTCATTATTATTTACAAACTACTTTATTTGTAGGTTTTTTTTAAATGTTTTAACAGTCGATTTCTAATAGGAGAGAAGTATTCATGATTATTACTTTTGGAAATCAAGTAAATAGGGTCATCAAACTGTTAGTAGCTATTCTTGGTCTGCTTCAACACATTAAGGAAAGTAAACTATTATTAATTGCAGTAGCATTTTTGCTTATTAAAACTTTAATATGATTGATAAAAACATTTACCAGTGTGTAATACGTTAAGATAGCAAATAGTGGGCGTGTGCAATGACTAATATTGTTAAAAATGTTAAAATTGACACTTACCATTATTTACACATTTCCAGAGAGCAACAAAATGTTGAAACATCAATTAGGTAACAGAAGATCTCGAACAAGAGGCAACAGTAATTGTAGGCACTGTCGGTTACTCATACACAGCTTCAATCTACTTCAGTAATAGGTTATAAAAATAGCTGACGCCAAATTTGGTATTCAATAAGTTATTTTATTGATAGAGTATTAAGTTATTAACTTCATCCTTTTTAATAAAAATAATAGAAGGCAAACTTAATTAGAAAATTAAACAAATTAAAAATAATACATAATTATGTACAATCCAACCCACTTGGCACCACCCTCGTAGTGATGTGGTTTACTTCGGTGTTGCCGGCAGTCAGACAATAAAAAGCCCGAAACCGAATCACAAATTACCCGAAGTAAATACTTGCTATAGGTTTAAAATATAAAATTGTATTGTAATGTGCCTTTTCAAATTAAGTACATAATCCATAGAAATCATTTCTATACTGATATAATATCGTCGATTTAGTGAACGCGGGGAGTCGTGTCGACTGTCACAGTTACCGCGCGGTTACGGCGCTGTTAAAAATTTAAACGTGCGGGCGTTTTTAACGGGCTAGTGGATGTAGGAACAGATGCTGCAACAGTCCAGCCCGAGATTTTATTGTATTACAAAATTCGACGTTACATTAAAAATGATTTCTACAAACAACGGTATTAGTTTATCAGGTACAAATATACATAATTTTAAATCAAGCGGACAAGTGGGGAGTGGCCTGTTTATTAACAACAGACAACAGGCGCATGTAAAAATGTAAACTTTACATACCTACTCTTTAGGGTCAGTGGGTAGCCTTTTAGGGGTAACCACATGGACGGTTCACGTTTGTTTGTTTTTTTTTCGGTTCTTAACTTGGTTCGGCTACTACTTCGGTAAGCATGCTAATCTGGCCACAGAGTAAGTACCAGAGTACTTTGTAATATACTGAAGTCCCGGCTGTCATTTCATATCTATGTTATACGGACGTTACAATATTTGCAATCGTAGAAAGAGAATCCCTTTCTACGCTTAAAATAGTTAAAAGATATATACCTATAATATGACTCCAGTCTTAACAAGGGGTATGCTTATCTTAGGGTCTTACAAGGGATTGTGTATGTATGTAGGTCAGAAACAAATATGTACATTAGAAGTACAATTAATTACCGTCACGGATCTTGAGCGCTCGGTGTCAGAGTGGGGATCGCTTTGCGCATTTCATACATTGGCGAGCCAATCGTCGTCATTGTTAGATGCACGCAGCAAGGCAGGGAACGAATCATGAGTGACGTCTATGGCGCGATGGCGCGGCGAGCCAATCACTGACACTCCCCGCCCCCGCGTCTCACTTCGCACCACTAAAGAGACCGAATATTTGACTCCTGCGCAACTTGAAGCCAGCGCTCAAGATCCGTGACGGTAATTGTACCTACTCTAACATATCAATTAAACATAAAATGAATTTACGGTGATTTAAAATTCAATTTAATTTCACAACAAGGAAGTAGGTAAGTACTTAGTAAAGACAAAAATTAAGCCAAATAATAGAAAATAGTCCATTTAGTATAGAGAAATTTAACTTGCTTTTTGAATAACATTCAAATTCAAAATAAAATAACTGGCACGAAGAGTTAGTGACTGTGTGGTAGTTTGATTTCGATTGTTGTTTCGATTGTTAACTTGTCTTATCGTTATACGTCATCAAAGTCGTTTTATTTCATTCGAATGTTCTATAACCACATTTATGGAACATTTATAAAAACAAAGAGACATTTTATTTTTTTTAAGGAATGGTATTGTCATTAGTTTCGTACCTACTTTATCTTTCAAGGAGTTGCAATGGGTATCTTTGTAATAATAAATATTTCCTCTCAGTCTTTCTGAAATAGGATAAAATCTCTGTCCTGGCAACAATGGTATGTGGTTAGTGGTTAGGGTCAACCCTCTGTGGCTTCTGGTAGTGGTCTATACCTACTACCTACTTTTTCATCTTTGCATTAGTTTACTTGCCAAACAGCTAAGATTAGTCGATTTTCCATTACTAGACAGTTCTCATCAAATCAGTGTAACTTATGTTTAATAATAAACCAACATTCTTATGATTAACATTCTTAATTAAAAAATATTTTTCCATTTCTATGTTCAAAATATTAGAAAATAGTACAATTTTTTAAAACTATTGTTCTTTATTTATTCTTATTCTTATTCTTATTCTATTCTTATTCTTAACGTTATAATTTAATTTTTATTTTTTTATTTTTTATGGATGTAAAATAAAATAATTATTCACACTTTCGAAAAGTATTTGTTCCGACCTGGCGTTAGCGCGGATTAATTATTACTCTGTACTAAAATAGTCATTATATTAGCCATAACATTGCATTAATGAAAAGTGAAGAGTAAAGTTCAAAAACAAGCTTTTTACAGAAGTGCAGGTTGTGGCAGACAACTCTTAGTACATACATTACAAAGTACTGTGCATAGTGCATAAATCAAAGCAACAACCGTGTGGAAATATATGAATAATAATACTAGTCCATAGTTAATATTATACATGTCCTGCCATCTGTTGTCAAATAGTTACTTATTGTAATGTGACTGGAAATAATATGTGACTAGATGGCGCTGTTCCAAATTAAAGAACAATATATTTTAGTGTTGCTATTGCCCAATAGATGACTCTGCAAGCCTTCATTTAAACCATAATTTTAGAGAACTCGTGTAACTCAAAACACACCGTATTTTTTTTTCATTTCCAACCAGGGCTTGAAAACGTTACCAATTCACATTAAAAATAACGTTAAGTAACGGTATTTCCATAGAGATACTTGCATATCGGTATGATTTGGTAGCGTTACTTAGTAGCATAACATTATAAGAACGTTAAAAATTGCGTTAAAAATTAACGGTATTTTTATTGTTATTGTGAAAATAGCGGTAACAAGTAAACGGTATATTTTGGTTATTTTATGCGACGTTGCCGTTTTCTCCAAGGCCGGGCGCCGGCGCGGCACGGCGGGTGGTGGCGGCGGCGTGCGCCCCTCTGACGCGCTGTTGCCATTTCGTTTGTCGTCTTATCAACTCTCATGGCAGTCAGACGCGCTTACAGAACCCGCTCGCGAATTATTACTTCAATTTAGATTATCTACTACAGCTGATTTAGTTTTTGTGTTTTGAGTAACGATTACGAAAAGTTCAACATGGGGCGTAAGAAAAGAAGGATTGTTCGTCAACTCGCTTAAGCGATTCGCGCGAGTTCGAGCGAGCTGGCACCTTCCGATTTCACCTACTTTTTCTGTAGTCATCTCGCTCAAACGTATAAAGTAGTCAAATAAAAACAGGTTTAAAACAATCACTCTAAATAACTAGCTATTGCCCGTGGCTTTGTTCACGCAGGCTATACCGGTTATCTACTTAGATTTCAGGATATTACGTTAAAGGTGAGGAATGAGGCGAGTAGGATGCGGCCAATGGTGTACGGTACCCAAGTTACTTTAAAAACATTTTACGTTACTTTTGACTTTCTCATGTTACCTGCACCTGCATGGTCTTCACCGGACATTATAAGATCGGGAGGTTCATCATCATTTCAGCCGATACACGTCCACTGTTGGACATAGGCCTGCCCCTCGCTATAATGATCGATGCCCACTGTTGGACATAAGTGTCCCCTCGCTATAGTGACCTATGCCCACTGTTGGCCATAAGCTTCCCCTTAGTGTCACTACCTAGGCGCTAAAATGATTGATGCCCACTGTTGGACATAAGTCTCCCCTCGCTATAGTGACCTATACCCAGTGCTGGCCATAAGCTTCCCCTTAGTGTCACTACCTAGGCGCTATAATGATTGATGCCCACTGTTGGACATAGGCCTCCTCTCGCTATAAAGACCTATGGCCACTGTTGGGCATAAGCCTCCCCAAAAGTCGCCATTTAGGCACTATAATAACCTATGCCCACTATTGGGCATAAGACCCCCAAGTGTCGCCATTTAGGTGCTATAATGATCGATGCCCACTGTTTGACATAAGTCTCCCCTCGCTATAATGATCTATGCCCACTGTTGGGCATAAGCCTCCCCCTAGTGTCACCACCTAGGCGTTATAATAATTGATGCCCACTGTTGGTCATAGGCCTCCTCTCGCGATAATGACCTATGCCCACTGTTGGGCATAGCCTCCCCAAAAGTCGCCATTTAGGCACTATAATAACCTATGCCCACTATTGGGCATAAGACCCCCAAGTGTCGCCATTTAGGTGCTATAATGATCGATGCCCACTGTTTGACATAAGTCTCCCCTCGCTATAATGATCTATGCCCACTGTTGGGCATAAGCCTCCCCCTAGTGTCACCACCTAGGCGTTATAATAATTGATGCCCACTGTTGGACATAGGCCTCCTCTCGCTATAATGACCTATGGCCACTGTTGGGCATAAGCCTCTCCAAGAGTCGCCATTTAGGCACTATAATGATCGATGCCCACTGTTTGACATAAGTCTCCGCTCGCTATAATGATCTATGCCCACTGTTGGCCATAAGCCTCCCCCAAGTTTCACCATCTGGGCATTATAATAATTGATTCCCACTGTTGGACATAAGCCTCCTCTTGCTATAATGACCTATGTCCACTGTTGGGCATAAGCCTCCACAAGAGTCGCCATTTAGGCACTATAATGATTGATGCCCACTGTTGGAAATAGGCCTCCTCTCGCTATAATGACCTATGGCCACTGTTGGGCATAAGCCTCCCCAAGAGTCGCCATTTAGGCCCTATAATGATTGATGCCCACTGTTGGATATAGGCCTCCCCTCGCTATAATGACCTATGCCCACTATTGGGCATAAGACTCCCCAAGTGTCGCCATTTAGGTGCTATAATGATCTATGCCCACTGTTTGACATAAGTCTCCCCTCGCTATAATGACCTATGCCCACTGTTGGCCATAAGCCTCCCCCAAGTGTCACCACCTAGGCGCTATAATGATTGATGCCCACTGTTGGACATAGGCCTCCTCTCGATATAATGACCTATGGCCACTGTTGGGCATAAGCCTCCCCAAGAGTCGCCATTTAGGCACTATAATGATTGATGCCCACAGTTGGACATAGGCCTCCCCTCGGGATAATGACCTATGCCCACTGTTGGGCATAAGCCTCCCCAAGTGTCACCACCTAGGCGCTATAATGATTGATGCCCACTGTTGGACATAGGCCTCCTCTCGCTATAATGACCTATGGCTACTGTTGGCATAAGCCTCCCCAAGAGTCGCCATTTAGGCACTATAATGATTGATGCCCACTGTTGGACATGGGCCTCCCCTCACTATAATGACCTATGCCCACTGTTGCACATAAGCATCCCCCAAGTGTCGCCATTCAGGTGCTACACTGTAATCGTAGATATTGTAAATTTAATTATTTTTCTCAGTCTGTTAAATCTATTTCACTAGAATGTCAATTTCTGATAGTGACTACAAAATGTTAACTGTTGCGATTGGACGAGAGCGACGGTAACAAAACTAACTCATAACGATAAAATTAACGATAGCGTAGTCGTTTAACGTTACACATGTTTAACGTTAAAATGTGCCAGATTTAACGTTAAATATGTTAACGTTATTTATTAGATAACGATATCTACATCGAAAGGCGGTAACGATACCATATTTTTAACGGTATTTCAAGCCCTGTTTCCAACCATGCCTTAAGGACGCGTGAGCAAGATTCACTCGCTCGAATTTAGGTATCTTGGTCGCAATACATCGACCTTACGCGCACGCACACATAGAGCCCATTGTTCGCTCAATTTTATACTTTAACCGAACATGTCTTGATATTTGAGGTATTATTTTATTTTTCTTAGTAAGTATTAATTGAGTCAAGCTTGTTTGATTTTTAGTATCAGTATTACTATTTGGCAATATGTAATTGCCTGCTTATCCAGTTTCGAGTACTACTCGTATAACAAAAATAAGTAGTTGCCATATCGTTACGGGTAATAACGAACAATTTCTTTGAAACCTACGATTATTTCCCAGGCTTATTTCTTTAAAAATATTATATTTAACAAAATCAAATGGGTATTTGAGATTAATTTTATCAGACAATTAGGTACAACGCACAACCCCTCTCCGACATGAATTAAATCTTCAAACGCAATAAATACTCGTACGATGTCTGAAGCAAGTAGGTATTTCCAATTTAATATTCGATCTAATCGTAAAATACAGTTAAAACTATGAATACTTATGTATTTTTAACCGACTTCTAAAAAAGGAGGAGATTCTCAATTCGGATGTTTGAATTTTTTTTTGTATGTTCGCGCATAACTTCGTTGAATGCCAACCGATTTGAAAAATTCTTTTTTTGTTGGAAAGTGTATACTTCCCAAATGGTCCCATAGTCACCAAGTCTGGATCTGATGATGGAATCTTGGCAAATTCGAGGGAACTCCTCAAATATCATAAGCAACCGTATAGTTCTTTTGGTATTTTCATCAAAGACTTAAGCATTTACACTTAAAAAATTACATTTGATGAAGTGGAACTGGTGAAGAAGACCAGAAATGGCCAGTGGAAGTTCATACTCACACAGATATCACAATGAACATAGTTATGCGACTACAATAATACAAATAAATGAATGGTTCTGGATAGGTATGTTGAAAATGGTATCATCGAAGTTACCTGATGATGATGATGGAGCCGGAAGATAGGCGCCGGAACGCCGTAATTAATCAATGTATCCTACCCGTGTTTGGGTTTATTAGAATTTTCATGATATGCCTAGTACCTTATTGCCAAAGTGCAATAAGGTACTATCAAACTGATCTGATGATAATGATGATGAAGCTAGAAGATAGGCACTGGGACTCCGTAATTAATCAATGTATCCTACCCGTGTGTGGGCTATTTAGAATTATCATGAGATGCGCCGCACTTTGGCTATAAGGTACTATCAAACTGATCTGATGATGATGATGGAGCCGCAAAGTCGACACGGAAGCTTCATAATAAAACAATAAATTTATCCTAGCAGGGTTTGAGTTAATTGGAATTGTCATGAGAAAAAGGTACTCTGGCTGTAAGTAAGTGTATTACAACTAAAAAGTGTAAAATAAAAAACTTTTTCTAAAAAAAATATAACCGACTTCACTAAAAAAAACACTAAAACCTGATAATAAGTAAGTAATAAAAATAATTTTGATTTCGGAAGTCCTTGTTTCTCGATATTGTTTGTTTCTTATTTAACACCGATTAGTAAAATCGGTTATATCTTTTTTGGAAAAAGTTTTTTTTTTTAATTATAAGGTAAAATATACAACGGATTTAGCAGTTATGTGTACTATCCAGACCCTATTTGTAGCATAGCCAATTTCTGTATTGTATTTGTGTGAAAAGATTGTATGGGACTGAATAATTTTAAAGCATGTAACTGGGAGATGAATAAATCATCGTTAATTTGATATCATGATATTGTGGCAACTTTAGTTCCTTGTATATCAAAATGCTAACAGGAAAAATTGATTTATAAATACACTAGCTTTTGCCCGCGGCTTCGCCCGCGTGGCGTAACCTAATGTTATTTCCCATAAATTTTGGACCTTCATTTTACACGCGTGAGCAGCGTAGTTCTTACTACCTTAATTCACATAAACAATTATTATATAATGTTGTATTATAATAATTTATTATATATTGTTGGTGTTGTGTTAGTTAAGAAAACAAACACAAAACAAAAATGCAATTATAACTTTCAACAACTTCCAAAAGAAAACACAGTCATCAGTCGTGCGTTATTGTCGTTCGGCTTAGTAGCTAAAGAAACAGTAGGCAAAACAGTGCGGGGGGAGGATCAGTGACCGCGTCATGCGTAGCTACTGAAGAGCGGAACTCGTGAACTCATGAATTTAATTTTGAGGATTATTAAATTTATGAAAGCTTTCTAATGGTACGTCCGATTTAAATGATTCAAAAAGTAATTTACAGATACTGATATAGTCTTGAACGCGAAGTAACTTATTTTGATAAGAATTAATACCGTAATTATGTAAATAGCTTTCCAATAAATGCTTTATGAATGCCAATTTTTAAAAGTAGTAAAATGGATATATTATGTTAACCTTAAGAGATAGACATATGCCACCGCGGACTTTTCTGTAGACCTATATAAGATACACAATTCCACGATACATTATTTTGTTATATCTCAAAGGGTTTAGGCAGCGTTTGCGTTAAAAGCTCCCAGACGGCTTATTTTTTCCCGACATCTTCAACAAATAACGTTAATGTACACAAAAATACATACAAAAACTTAACAAATTATATACTAAAAGCTTCCTCAAAAATCACGCTATCGAGTGGTGAAAACTGCATGAAAATCGGTGCAGTAAATTTTGAGTTTATCACGAACAGACAGACAGACAGACGCGGTGGGGGACTTTGTTTTATAACATGTAGTGAAAAGTGTCCTAATTTATCTTGGTATTCGAAGATATAGGCAAGCGTGCTCTATCGTCGGCCACATCATCGCTTACCATCAGGTGAGATTGTGGTCAAACGCGAGCCTATACATTATATAAAAAAAAAGATATTGTTTTATTTTGTACTATACTCGAATTGCACTACGATGTCATACGTGTCATTATAACCTATATTCTAAGCTCGAACAAATTATGTTTATCGATTTTCAAGGTTCATGACAAAATTCAACGCCCGATTGGATTACTATAGGATTATCCATCATCATCAGATCAGTTTGATAGTACCTTATAGCCAAAGTGCGGCGCATCTCATGATAATTCTAAATAGCCCAAACACGGGTAGGATACATTGATTAATTACGGAGTCCCGGTGCCTATCTTCTAGCTTCATCATCATTATCATCAGATCAGTTTGATAGTACCTTATAGCCAAAGTGCATCTCATGACAATTTTAATAAGTCCAAACACGGCTAGGATACATTGATTAACTACGGAGTTCCGGTGCCTATCTTCCGGCTCCATCATCATCAGGTCACTTCGGTAGTACCTTATAGCCAAAGGGCATTTCATGACAATTCTAATAAGCCTAAACACGGCTAGGATACATTGATTAATTACGGAGTTCCGGTGCCTAACTTCCGGTTCCATCATCATCATCAAATCAGTTCCATAGTACCTTACAGCCAAAGTGCATCTCATGACAATTCTAATAAGCCCAAACATGGCTAGGACACACTGATTAACTACGGAGTTCCGGTGCCTATCATCCGGCTCCATCATCATCATCAGGTCACTTCGACGGTACCATTTTTAACATAACTATTCAGAACCATTTATTGTTTATTTTTATTGTCATAGTCGCTTAACTATCTACATTGTGATATCTATGTAAGTATGAAGTTCCGTTGGCCATTTCTGGTCTTTGTTTTAGAATAAAACTCATTCTGTATCAGTAAGTCCATTATTACTCCATAATAACAATTTTAAAAATAAGTATGATATTTGTACTTTTATTTCGGTCCGAAAAAGTAGCACGTCTTTGCAGTCGCAGTATACAAGTCGGCACACATTTTAGACGTATTTATTTTTTGTAAGAGAGCGATACGGACATCCGTTCACAAGCGCTTCTGAGCGCGGACTGACGCTAGACATCGCGCGTTCAATGAAAAATGTATGAAGAAATATTGAGAGTGGTTTTATTTTGGTCATAAATCATAAAGTTATTTATGTAGGTTCAAAATAATTAGCTATAGGTGTTGAAGACTATATAAGCTGTATTATTTTATGTTTTTTAAAGTAAAAATGTTTACTGGATTTAAGTTACGGGTTCCTACTCAGACTCTGTGTTTCGTAATTTTCTTGTATTAGTGCGTTGGTAAAATCGTATTTATATGAAAATTTTATATGAGACCGTAATATTTTTTTTATGCCATCCTGGAGATAAATATATTGTCTTTTATTTGATACCAAGATATACTCATAATTATGATTCCTAGAGCATCATAATGGTTCCCGAAAAACCGTGATATTTGTCGAAATAGGTGAATACGTCCTTAATTACGAGCTTCGTAAAATATAGTCTTCATGGGCATTTACCTGATCATAATAAATAATAACGTAGGCATGTACTTAGGTACTTATTAAACGCGTAATACACTAGTTTAGAACTAAAAAAAGTACCTAATTTATAGCTACTACCTACCTTCCCGCTGTTCCAGTTGGGCAATACCTATAATCAAATTGATATGCAACCTACTAATCATAGTCACGCTGTTTCCGGTTTCCTACTGTTAGGTATCTATAATAACAATAGGTAGGTATGTAGGTATTGGATAAATAGGTATTAAGGAAATAAAATAGATCTCAGTTACCTACCTACTTATTAGAGTTACGGGGTCGTTTGAAAGAGTTATCTAGTTATCCCGCAAAGGGCAATACTGAATGAACGTTGTTGGGTTATACTATACTACGCGTTCCAAATGAGAATAGGACCGATTCTTATGTTTTGACTTTTAATCGTACTGTCAAATCAAAGAAATTTTGGCAAAATTGAAGAACTTATAGATGAGTAAAATTGAAGAACTGGATTCTGATTAAACTTTTTTCGTTCCCAGTTCATAAATAAATTTAATTTTTCGTAAATTAATTAATGTTTAAAAATTTATTTCCTCAATTTGACAGTAAATCGTGACGTCACAACATGGCGGGCGATCCTATTCTCATTTGGAACGTATTGCAGTCAGTAAAACTTCAACACTCTTGTTTGCGGGAGGGTTTATTCCTTGTTTTCCTACCTACCAACTTAATAAAAAGTAAATAAAGAAAAATTATCGAGGCCTATGATTATTATCTAAATAATGATTACATCATTGTGTTTGCTTAACATAAGCAAAAGAACTTGGAAACAAAATAAAACTGAAGTGCTTACTAAACCAAAATACGTTTTAGGTAGGTAGGTACCTAACTAAAAATTTACTTACTGCGTAAAATGTTTTTATAAGTGTAGGTAAGTAGGTACCTTATTATGTTTATTTTTTATAGTGTAGGTAAGTAAGTACATTAGAGAGTCTATCTATCTATTTACACCTTATGTTAAGACAGGCCACTAAATAATTAAAACTCAGCTATGTAGGAGGTACCTAAACTTATATAGGCATGCATAGGATAAAGATTTTATTCACAAAAGAGAATTTCCAAAATATAAGTAGGTAGGGTAGGTACGTAACATTGGAAATAGCCGAGTTCAGAGGTCTACCTACTATAACTTAATGTCGTCGAATCAATAGATAGAGTCTGTCTAATAAGTTAAACGACTTCATCAAATCCTAATATAATTATTAGGATTTAATGAAATCTGATGTAGTCAACACGGGTTCAATAATCAAGGTTGATTAGGAGATAGAGATCATTGTTTACTAACAGAAGAACCTTATAAAAAGTACCGAATATTTGTAACTTTTAAATGATTAAATATTATACAAAATTCCCAAGTCGGTTGACTTATTAGATAGACTATATTATTTATCTTGAGTTAACCCTCGATAAATAATGTCTGGCCACTTTCTCCAGGCGTGTTCTCGCCGTCAATAGAGATACCAAATATTTGAAGGTAGGTATCAAATAGTAGCAAAAAGGTATTAAATTTTGGTATTCTCTAAACATCAAATATCGCTAATAGTCCAGGGGTCCTGACGCTTACGCCGGTCGCTTACACGAGGACACGGACGCAATTTTTATTGGTTTTGATATCATAAAATGTCAAAAAACGAAAAAAATAAAATAAGATGAATCATTGCCACTTTTTTAAGTTTTCCTTTTTAAAAATAAAAATCTTTAGTATTAGGTTATATGTACTTACTTATCATAAAATAACATTTATTATAATATAGGTAGGTACCTAAGTAATTCCACAATAATAGGATTTTTTATTGATTTATCGGGGCATTTAGCGTCCCAGTCCCAGACCCCTGAAAATCGGGATGTCCCGCGCAAATCGGAACTCCGGGCAACACTAGTATAGGCCTCCCCCAAGCCTTTCCAGGCATTCTTCTCCCGCGCGGTCTCCTCGTGGTACGCCTCTAGATCATCTCGCCACTCATTCTAGGTCGGCCTCGACGGCGCTTGCCCTCCGCTTGCTATCTAACAATCAAATATTTGTCAAAATGTTTGAAGATTGAGTGAACTTTGTGCCTATTATGTCATAACGTATAATATTAGGTAAATTCACCGCTGTATTACTTAACATCGGACGCGATGATTCAGCACGTCTAATGCTGACGGACGTGTACCGAACTGATTTCAATTAAGTACTCACATACCCACTAAAATACATGTCTAATCTGTACCTACTAATGTTGATAAAAGTGATCTGATAGCAAGTAAAGATAAACGGAGCTTGATGAATGGGATAAAGTTCCTAACTAATGCAGTTTCGTAACGACTAAGAACCACTCAATCAATGTAGGTAGTCACTAGTTTAATCAAAATACGTGGAAGTTGGTTGAAGTTTGAGGTTTTGACAGTACTTACTTACCTACTATCCTATTCAAACTCAAACAATGTAGGAGTGTTACTACTGCGAAAATTTTAGAATACCAAAAACATGAACTTAGGTATTGTAGGTAGATAATGATGCTGATCTTCATTGGTATTATATGGTTAAGTAGGTACCTAATGTAAACCTATGCTATCAAACTGGGCTGTTGGCCTGTAAAGTGATGAAAAAGAAAAAACTTTTTGCAAAAAAAATATAACAGACTTTACTAAAAAAACACTAAAACTATCAAAATACTTTAATTTCGGAAGTCGGTGTTCCTTTGTATTGTTTACTAGCTGCTGCCCGCGACGTCGTCTACGTGAAGGCTCTTCAGCACCAAAAATACCTAAGATGCCAGTGTCGCTATAGAATTATAAGTAAACAACTTTTAAAATAGCATTAAAATATAAGTTTTTTTTGCAAGTGAAGAGAGTTATATGGGAATCCTGCTGAGTTCAGTCATAAGATGGGACTGAAGGAAATAGAGAAAATAATGCAGGAATACCTTCCAAGAAGACATTCCAAGACACAAAAGAGTAAAAATACGTACAAAGGTATCATACCTTACAATACTTCCCTATAAACTACGTTAGTAGTTATGCTGCCAGGAGCCAAAATGGAAAGAGAGTCAGGACTGGTGACGCGGGAGCAAGCGACGTACAGTTGCCAGTGTGAGAAGCAACTTGTCCTGAGGTCGACACCCGCTGCCCTCAGTGTCTGCCCCTGCGACTTATTGATGGTCATCGCGAAGCAAACACCCATGGGGAACTGTACGCGCTTGAACTGGAACGGGGAGTTATGAGGTATGAGGGGAATGTGTGGTATAAATACTGCCTCGCCGACACCACAACCCGTAAAAATTTCCGCCTCAATGGTGTGCCTGTGGAGCGAGATAACTTTAAGGCGGGTCCCGTTACACAACTTCGGAGGACATAGGTTCCGAAGAAGCATAATCGGGACACCGACCTTCAGCTTGATGGTATGCGCTGGAAATCCACTTGCTAACGGGGAGTTCAGAAATTGCACGGGATAATGTGTGGCGTCATCTTGCTCGACAACAGTGTTTATCGAGGTGTGGACCACTTCATTCCCCTCAATTTCCGAGAGAATACATTCGTTAATTGCTGCAGCCTGATCATTTTTGGGCGTCAAAATGGCCTGCTCACACACCTAAGAATTCTGTTGGTGCGGTATACGACTGATGTCCCCGTACACACAGCGAATGAGTTCTTCTAAGCTGGATACCACTCTACCAGAGACTGAAGCACCACCTGTCCACCTCTCTCTTCTGTTAGAGTGCCTTCGCCAAGACTTAGCAGGACATTGGAGAATTCTCGAGCACGTGCATTGCCGCCGAGCCGAGCTCTCATATTAATGGTCAAGTGCAGCGTACGAACTCGTGACCACAACGAAGATCATTTCATCGAAGCATTCACCTCGTCAGCCCTCGATCCCCGCGTCACCACGGGAAGTGTTTGCCGGAAATCGCCACTGAACAAAACTGTGACACCACCCATCAAATGTTCGTCCCTGCGGATGTCACGCGAGGTTTTGTCCACGGCCTCAACTGCCTTCCTATTGGCCATCGTACACTCATTCCATACGATCAGAGAGTAATCCTTAAGCACGAGTCCCTTATCGTTGTTACGTGACACACCACAAACAGGTCTTTCGGCGCTATCTAAATCGATGGGAATTTTAAACATGGCAAGTGGGATACTCCACGCCATCAAATGTACTCAGAAAGGTGAAAGACGTTGGGCCTCGGACAGTGTGAAGTAACAACCGCAGAAAATAGCATTTGCCATTATTCGGATGCACGGTATAATCCCTACCCAATGCGGTGTCCTTGAAAATTCCCAGAAAACCTTCCACAGCTCCTCCTCGTTGACGTCGGTTAAAATACACCCCTTTGCTTGTCGTACGGGTAATATGAAGGCACCTCATATGTAAGGGATCTCGCAAACTGATCGACTTCACAGAGCCTGAAAAATGTCACCATGTAATACACCACATTTTTTTAAATTGTCTTCCTCATCTCTGCTCAAGATGATGGTTTTGTTGGAACTTGAATTTGTCAAAACGAATTATACTATACAACTTTTATGAAGAAAATACACATTACCATCTATGAATTTTAAGAATTCATATGTAAGGGATCTCGCAAACTGATCGACTTCACAGAGCCTGAAAAATGTCACCATGTAATACACCACATTTTTTTTAAATTGTCTTCCTCATCTCTGCTCAAGATGATGGTTTTGTTGGAACTTGAATTTGTCAAAACGAATTATACTATACAACTTTTATGAAGAAAATACACATTACCATCTATGAATTTTAAGAATAACTACCAACCTCGCCAACATGAACAAATTATTAATTTCCAAAAAGTATTAACATGTAACTTGATTTGATTTTTATGAAATCTCATAAATGGCGCTGCTTTAAAATTGTCTTTATACTACTAACATTCATTAAATTATGTTTCTCTGCCCAAGTTATTTAAATGGCGTAGTTTTTATAGTGTAAAGCTAGATAATAGCATGGCTTACTCAAAAACAACATTTAAATATGCTTCGTTAGATCACACCTTGTCCCAGAATGCGTAAGAAAAATAAAGATTCACAGCTCCTCCCCCGTAGGTGATAGCTTGATAATATGTAGCCTATATGTTGACCCGACCTCTTAGTAATATTCATGCAAAATTTGAAGTAAATCCATGCTGTACTTTTTGAGTTTATCCCGGACATACATACAGACAAACAGACAAACAGACAAACAGACAAAAATTCTAAAAACTATATTTTTGGGTTTGATATCGATTGTACATCACGTCCCAAGTATTCTTTTAAAAAAATATTCAATGTACAGTTTTGACTTTCCTACAATTTTATTATATGTATAGATTTTTTATTTAACACCGACTTTCGAAATTAAAGTTATTTTAATTAAGTTATTATGAAGTTGTGTTTACGTTTCACCTTCCAGCTCCATCATGAAATCAGTTCGATAGTGGCATAAAGCTAAATTGCATTTTATGACTATTCTAATAAACCCGATCACGGCTAAGATACATTGATTAGTTGCGTAGTTCCGGTGCCTACCTTTATTTATTTATTTTATTTATTTATTTGCACACATGTTGTAAATAGTTGTTACATAATTATATTGTCTCAAACATGGACCCCGGAAGGGCACTGCAACATTTATATTGTGTATACTGCATGCATTATACAAATTAATTGATTATTATTTAAGGCTTCATTAGCATCATCAGATTAGTTCGATGATACCAGTTTCAATATAACTATTCAGAACCATTCATTTATTAACCGACTTCGAAAAGGAGGAGGTTCTATGTTCAGCTGAATGTATGTTTTTTTTTTTATGTGTGTTCACCAATATCTTGGTCAATTGTGGACCGATTTTGAAAATTCTTTTTTTGATTGAAAGGTTATGCTTCCAAGTTGGTCCCAGAGAGAAATATTGTTATGATCTGATCATGAACTTCGAAGATATGGAACAGAACTCCTCATAGAATCACAGCAGACCTGTGGTTACAAGTAAAGTTGCTTTGTTTATACGTGCAGTCGATGACTGACTGTCAGAAAAGGGGGGGGGGGATGTATTCAACTGATCTGATGATGAAGCTAGAAGGAAAAAAAATCAATTAATGTAATCTAACCGTGTTTGGGATTATTAGAATCGTTATGAGATGCACTGTGGCTATAAGTTATTTAAGTTTGTCTGAGGGGTACTTTTTAGTGGTGGTACCTACCATAACTAAAAAGTGTAAAATAAAAAGTTTTTACAAAAAAAATATAACCGACTTCAATGTTAAAAAACACTGAAAAGTATAAAATAACTTTAATTTCGGAAGTCGGTGTTAAATAACGAAGAGACAAAACTATTATAGAAACACCGACTTTCGAAATTAATAGTAGTTTATGTGACTAGGGGATAAAGCAGTGTCTTTAAGTCGCGGCCGGCATGTTGAATTCCGAAGGAAACGAAGGTTGCTGATTTGAATCCCGAATGATAGTGAGGGATTTATAAAATTAACTCCCGAGCATTGCGAGGGAGTTAATAAAGAAACCTGAGTGAAGTGAGGAATTCAAGCCGCCCAAGACAAAGACAGCTTTATCTCCGTGTTGCATACTCTACTTTTTACACCATCTGTGAGATAATTAAGAGACAATTTGGTCGACCAAATCATATAATAAAGAAATTTTAATATAAGTATTATATTTACAAGTTCATCAAACAAACAAAATTCAATACTTCAAGATTCTATAGTTTCAATTTTCTATAACGCTCCCGTCAGTAAGCAGGTTTTACTTTATTTTCTTATTTTTTTTGTGGCCAGTTTGAATTTCGAGTCAACTTGTTCGATGCACGTACATTTTAATTCACAAAAGACATGGCCGGATCCTGCCCAAAAATCAACTATACGTTCCATTAATTATTTATTATATGAAAATTATTTCTAAAATAAATAAAAATAAGTCGCAACAATCCATTTCTCTAGGAGTGGCGAGAAAAAATCCAAAAAAAATAAGTATCGTAATTGTTTTTGAGTCGTTTTGTTTCATAGCAACCATGGAGGATGAGGATAAATCGATACAAATTGCATTTACGTTTGGGTACACGCATAAGACAGAAAGTGTTCTTATCTGTAGTAACATGCCTGAAGGTCAGACTAAAAATATAAAATACTTGTAAATACTACAATTGTATTGCAGAAGTTAAAAAGTTAACTGGACACCACTTTTCGAGCCGCCGCGCGTTTTGATGGTACTCACGGTACACATTATGAATCCACAATATTTTCAAGAGCGTGCACCCAAACGTCCTAAAATTATTTTGACATTTCTGCGCTCTTTAAACTAAACTGTCAAAACAAACTGTATGTGTCATTGTCAGTCTTGCGTTGCGTCATTCTTACAACATATTACTGTTTTGTGTTTTCGTAACTGTATTTGATTTTTAAACTTGGCTCCATGCTATCCTTTATCGGACTTTCCTTTACGCTTTAAATATTTATATTCTGCTGTGCATATTGGATTGGTTTGTTTATGATTTGGATTCTGACGCTCACGAAGTCAATGTTCCTGAAATGAACTGTTGTCTTCAATCGAATATGAGAGCATATTGTAAGAACTTTAACACCATAACTACAAAATACATTGGCTGATATACATAAACAGGTTGAAGAACTACAGGAAAATGAATCTGGATTACCTAAACTACCTTCAATTCCACCAGTTGCTAATCTAGCAAATATAACGGCAGCCTCAGCCTCATTCCCTGATAACATATCTTCGAAGCTATCTAGTTCTTCCTTTCGAGATTTAAGAGAGGATAAAAACATTCAATGTGTCTTGTCTGAGTAATTATTGTAGTGATAATGTGTTATAATATTAAGACATAAATATATTTAAGCAAATGTCTGTACTTACTTATTTATATGACTAAATAAAAATTCAAGTGTTATGTTTTTAGTGTTTTATTGCATGTCCAATTGTATATTTTTTGTTAATTCGCCTGAATATCCAAAAAATATCTGTTAGACGACGAGTTCTTCTTCGATATTGCAATCATGGTCGATGTTTGAAAGTGACTATGTATTACCAATATATTATGCTCATCAATGTAAATACGTTTTACTTGGTATTTTTATTTTTGACTCATTCTTCACTAGCCTTTATGAATATGTATCACTGATAGTGTTTCGAACATTTTCATAAAATTAAAGGCGTTCTCACACTAACTTACTGTCACTGTCACTGTTATTGTAGATCATTGTTGTATTGATGTCAATCATTGTTATTCAAAATGATGAGGCGTTTTTTTTGAAATCTTATTTATAGTGTCTCTCGCTCTATCTCTGATCATAAAAATTAAACTACTGTAAAGCCGTACTCTTAAGCTTTAATACGACGTACCGTTTGTCTGTGTAATGGAATATGTTTAGTTTGGGCACAGCTCCCTACTAATTCCGGCCATGTCATTTGACGATTTTTGATTTTTCGTTCCAAATTCAAATCTCATTATTCTCTAGGGATCGGCCAAACTGCGTTATCTCCCTAGGGATAGAATGACTTGCTTTAAGTGAGGTTTGTAATGTATGACGTATAAAACAACATTATCGAGCAGGTGGTGTAAAAAGTTATTTTTTTTGGTGTATAAAGTTGTTTTTTTATGAGATTTGAATTTGGAACATCAAAAATCGTCAACATTGTGAATTAAAATGTACGTGCATCGAACAAGTTGACTCGAAATTCAAACTGGCCACTAACAATAAAAAAAGAAAATAGAATAAAACGTGCTTACTGACGGGAGCGTTATAGAAAATTGAAACTATAGAATCTTGGAGTAGTGAATTTTGTTTGTTTGATGAACTTGTAAATATAATACTTTTATTTCTCTTATTTATATATGATTTGGTCGACTAAAATCTCACAGATGGTGTAACAAGTAGAGTATGCAACACGAGGATAAAGCTGTCTTTGTCTTGGGCTGCTTAAATTCCTCACTTCACTCAGGTTTCTTTATTAACTCCCTCGCAATGCTCGGGAGTTAATTATATAAATCCCTCACTATCGTTCGGGATTAAAATCAGCAACCTTTGTTTCGTTCGGAATTCAACATCGTGAATTCCCTCGACTTAAAGACACTGCTTTATCCCCTAGTCACATAAACTACTATTATACTTTTCAGTATTTTTTAACATTGAAGTCGGTTATATTTTTTTTTTTTTAAGTTTTTTATTTGTATTGTTATAGTCGCTTAACTATCTCCATTGTGATGTGATATAATTATGATCATTCGTTAGACGCGAGACTTAGCAGACGTGTTTTTATGCGTTGATTAAAACGATTTTGATTTAAAATAATTACGAATAATGGTATTGCAATAATTTGCGGAGTCAGTTTACTGTGAAAGTGTCGAATGTGACTAACAGCTGTTTTTCTATTGGGAAAGATAACTTAGATAGTTGTATAGATAAATAGCGTTTTCAGTGTTAGAAGTATGTCTAACACAGGAGATAGCCCCTTCGGTCGCAGTCAATTGATACGACGAAGCCCCCCACCGACGCCATCACCGGCTGAGCAAAATCAATCTAGAGAACCAGTGCTCCCAGCCGCCAAGAAGGATGAATTACCATCTGAAGTCATCTCTATGTCGGAGATACAGAGCTGGCATGGGTCCATTAACACAATTTTGAACGAAATTTGCACGATTTTGGGGGAGGGAAAAATTAATTCTTGCCAAAAACTTCGTGTCACAAGTCTTTGCCGCACTGTCAATCATGGGACGTCTCAGATGGCCCTGTTATACCAATCCTTGAAGCAGAAGTCCATCCAAGCGCACACCACCATCCAGCATCTTCAAATGCAGCAGAATGTTGCAGAAACAATTTGCCAGATCAAGAAAGTCGTAGAAACGAAAATGAGCCGAAATGAACCAGATTGTACTTCCTACGCTAACATGGTCAAGAAAGGCTCTGATTTTATTCGCCCAGCAAATACAAGGTGTCGTTTTGAAGCTGCAAAATATTTCAGGAGGTAATTGTGTTAGTGATTCTCGACCCGAATCAATAATAAAATAAGTAGGTAATTTTTTTTTTTTTATAACCGCGCTTTTTTTCACACACACAAACACGGAACAATAAAGGGCGTTTTCAGACACACTAACTCGCAACGATAGTTTCATTAATAATGTATCATCCAATCATCATCCCGCACGCCACACCCTAGCCACGCCCCCGCGGCCATCGATCAATCGATTTAGTTTAGTGTAATTAAAAAATTAAATAACAAGTATTACTGATTATTGACCAGGTATCGTTTTTTTACATGATTATTTATGAGTTTTATTACAACCTCCTGAAATATTGTGCAGTTTTAAAACTGCACCTTGTATAAGATCAGTCGCTATATATCCCAGTGATAAAAATAAAACTAGTGACGATACCAAGACGTTGGTACAAAAAATTATATCGCCTGAGGAATTAAAACTTCATGTTCGCGGTCTAAAGAAAATTAGAAATGGAGGCGTCATCAATATGACGGATAACAAAGAAAAACGGAAAACGACATAGATAAATTGAAAAGATCGCAGACGCTAGTTTCCTCAGGCCTTAAAGTTGAAGAACCATCCAAACGTCGTCCTAGGATTGCTGTCATTGATGTCCCTGTAGCCCTAGCTGAAAAAGAGGGATTCGATTGCATTTACGTCCAAAACTTGTCAGACAGATAAATTGCCGTACATTTCTCGTGAGTCCTTTTTAGAAAGCATAAAATCAAGTCATAAGTCAGGAAAGAAAAAACGTCATACTTGCAATATATTAGAAGTTCCTGCAAATATCAGGAAAATTCTGATGGACCAAGGTCGTATTTTCATAAATTGGACATCATGTCCAGTCAGAGATTTTACAATTGTGACCAGGTGTTTTAACTGCCAGCAGTTCTGACATGCGGCCAAATTTTGCAAAGAAACGAGCCCTACCTGCAACCATTGTGGCGATCCAGGACATTATTTTAAGGAATGCATTAATAAAGGTTCTCCTCCTCAATGTGCGACCTGCAAACGGTTCAAAAGGAAAAATGATCATCCTACAGGTGATGTAAATTGCCCAGCTCGTAAATATGCACAGGACAAATATATAAATTCCATTGACTATGAGGGCGCCTAAGAGGACCGCCGACAACCTACTTAATTTACCACATAGATAGTAAGTTAACTTCTACAAATAACTTTTTTTGTATGGCCAATCAGCTTCCCCGTGATCTAGATGGGTTTCCCGTATCCAAAGCTTTTTTTTATGGTGGGAAAAAATCATGCATTGACATCCCCCGCTTTTGGGCGGAGCGGGAGATAGTGTCAGACTCTTACTGACTAAAAGACCCACCCCGTTCCTTCTAGCCTTCATACCGGGGCTCGAGCGCCCTTTCGGATAACCCTGGCCCCAGTAGGCTTCGACCCGGCTGGGTCCCTGCTGTTGCTGACAACTCCTTGAAGAGCGCGGGAACAGTGCGCGCCGTCGACGACTTGGGCTTGGTCCGGACAGTTACCGGACGGCCGGACAGCGTGCTACCCATTGCTCACTGTCCGCAAGCCCGCGCCTACGGTGGCCGGAAATCGGGATCAGAATCCCGGCGGCGGCGGCGGCGGCGATAACGCCGTTGCCTGATGCGTTCGGCCTCCTCCTTTGCGGGCATTACTGCTTCGCAGAAGTCGGCGACCGCCTGCCACTCCTCGCTCCGGACCATGGCCTCAACCAAGGCCCGGCGCGAGAGGTCTCCGCCGCCGATCGCCCCCACGAGGGCACGGCGATGCTCCGCCCAAGCAGGGCACACCTCGACTGTGTGCTCCACCGTGTCTTCCGGGCATTCCGCACAGTGGCGACACCCGGGCGTCACTTCTGCACGAATCCGGTGCAGGAAACTCCCGAACGAACCATGTCCGGTGAGGACCTGCGTCATGCGGAAGGTAAGGACGCCGTGAGGTCTTTCCAGCCACGCCTCAAAGAGGGAACTTACCGCCAAGAGCAGGGGATGTCATTGCATGATTTTTTCCCACCATAAAAAAAAAATATATATATATATCGTACATAATCTAGTTTTAAAATTATTTATTCAAATAGTTATTTTTAAGTCATTGAAAATATTGTCTCCTTTTTCATTTAGTTTTTAATTCTATTATTGTTTTCTTCTTTTTAAATGTTTGATGTGAATGAATGGCCTGAAACAGGTTTTTATTAATCTAGATCAGGCAAGTCTATATCACAGTTAGAATTACTTATTTTCTCAATTGTACTTAATGTAAATCTTAATTTTACTTACTTTATACTGGAATAAAATTTTATTATTTATTTATTGTTCGAGGTCTTCCAAAACTGCGTCTTCCGGTACGTGGTCGCCACTGCAGAACCTTTCGTCCCCATCGTGGACCGATGACCTGGCCAGGGTCGAGGGAATCCGATGCGATGCGAAAGTGGGGAGTGATTTATTTTTTCATTTCAACACTAACGTGTGATATATTGTTGGATAGGTATTTAAAGATGAATAGGGGTTTACTTAAATCATTTTTTGATAATGTTAATATATTCGGAAATAATTGCTCCAAAAGTAAAAAACAATGTGGGGACACACACATTGTTTTTTACTTTTGGACCATAAGTTTAGAAAATATAAAAAAATTTCCAAAAGTAGAACTTTAGACTTTTTAGGAAAATTATTTTGAATTTGATGGGTTGAACAGTTTTTAAAAAGTTCTACAAAATAATTTCTGAACTAAGTTAAATTACAAACCGTATATGCAAGCATTTTTTTAACTTAGTTCACATATTTTATTATCGTGAACGTATTTTCTTTCAAATAAAAAAAAATATTATTTAAATCGGTTCACGCAATCCAAAATTACCACCGAAAACCCAACATACATGTCATAACCTGTCTAGTTTGTATAAATTAGTAACCCAATTTGCCGAAAGATGGCGCTGTACTTTGGGCTACTTCGCGCTGCTAAGATTTTTCCTAAGCTAATGGGGTCTTGACGGATATGAGATATTATATTGTCAAATTGTTCGGTTGGTCTCTCGTTGGCATTGGTGGTATTTGTTCTTGCTCGTTGTCTGTCGTTCATTGTTATTAATAAGAATATTTGGTATAGTGGGAAATTTTAATTGTGTTTAAGTAACTTAAATGGGGACACTTATTGCGACGGACGGGAAACTACGGAACCCTACACTGAGCGTGGCCCGACACGCCCTTGGCCGGTTTTTATTTTTGTATGAAAATCTGATGAACTAAATATGATAAATTTTTAAAAGTCATGGAACAAAAGTACGTAATCCTTTTTTTTTTTTATGGTGGGAAAAAATCATGCATTGACATCCCCCGCTCTTGGGCGGAGCGGGAGATAGTGTCAGACTCTTACTGACTAAAAGACCCACCCCGTTCCTTCTAGCCTTCATACCGGGGCTCGAGCGCCCTTTCGGATAACCCTGGCCCCAGTAGGCTTCGACCCGGCTGGGTCCCTGCTGTTGCTGACAACTCCTTGAGGCGCGCGGGAACAGTGCGCGCCGTCGACGACTTGGGCTTGGTCCGGACAGTTACCGGACGGCCGGACAGTGAGCTACCCATTGCTCACTGTCCGCAAGCCCGCGTCTACGTTGGCCGGAAATCGGGATCAGAATCCCGGCGACGGCGGCGGCGATAACGCCGTTGCCTGATGCGTTCGGCCTCCTCCTTTGCGAGCATTACTGCTTCGCAGAAGTCGGCGACTACCTGCCATTCCTCGTCGCTCAAAAGTACGTAGTCCTGAGAGGTTGCTATTAGTGTTTTACAAATAACCTTGTACTTATAAAAATTTTCAATATTCTTTTCTACAACTTTTGTCAACCGCGATAACCGGATGTATTCCATTTCCAATATAATATTCATCAACATTTTAGCTTAGTTCTTGCAGCATGAGCACTAAGAACATTTTGACTGTAAAATGTGAAAAAATGTTCAACTCAAACATTTCTTTCGCCTCATAAACACCGTTATTTTACCAAGTCCTTCGACAAACACCGCGAAACGAATTAGGCGATTCGAAAACTGTAATAACGCATTATGCAATTTGAATCGAATAGTTTTATTTTCTACCACTTTTAGCACTACTAAGCAAAATAATAAAAATGGTGTTGTTTAGTGAAGTGTTTAGTGGTATAGGTAAGCGCAGTCAAAGTGTGAAACTCTTGGCCAGCCTTCAAAGCATGAGTGAACAGACCTCTGAGGCATCTTCTGGGTTCGCTCGCTTCATCGTAGACCACACGCATCGATTACCATCAGGAGATCAAGGTCAAAAAAATAAAACAGCGGATACCACAGGTAAAAAAACGAAAAAAATTTAAACTTATAAATGTTTTATAATTATCTCAGGTAATGTATTTTCTTAGGATGATCCCGATTAAGAATGTAGTATTTCTCAAGAGTGTTTCATCAGTTCCCCTAGCTCACCCACGATTAGTTAACACATATACGGTCCGGACGGACCCTATATATTTCTTTCGAGAGATTTTTCGCTGCATAAGTATCCGTAAGTAAGTACAATGTTTATATTTTTTTATATTTATATATAAATATATATAAAAATATTGTACCTACGTACCTCACAAATATTTTTTTCTTTTCTTTTTACTGCCATGTCACTGTATTTACTGTCCGACCGAATTTTCGGTTAAATGATATTTATTTTGCAAAAAAACACTATTACACGTCTTTTTTTTATAACCTTATTAGATACCTATGTAAACTAATATCGAGCGCAATAAAATTCATGATAATCAACAAATGTAAATACCTACCTAAATTTTAAATGAATAATGCATTAAAATAAAATAAAGACTGTCTCACGTTTTCTTTATTTTTTCCTTAAAACATAATCCTTATAAGGAAGTTTTGGTGCTTGTTTCGGTTTCGACTGAGACTGATAAAAACTAGTTTCGGTCGGACACTACAGTCATTATCATTATTCTAATGTTGTAAATAGGTCTCCCGCAGGCGTCGCCACATCCCCTGTTTATCGCATCCAGCAGAGTGCCTCACCAAGCCCTTCGTCTATCCTGTGGATGGCCTTCCAACGCTACGACTTCGCTTTTGAACTTTTCGGCCTAAACGAGTAACCATGCTCGTTGCTTGTAGAACAGATAGTCGATAGGGCTGACAGATTCTGGTGTGACCGTGCACTCGAAGAAGCAGCAACCACCACCTACAAGTGGACAGATGTCCTGATGAGAGTCGCGGAAGTGTGATGTATGCGAGACGCACAGGGCCCCAAGTCTGCTATTTTTATAAATTCGTCACTCCAACACGATCCAATTGTCATTTTGCTAAAAGTTTGTAATCTGCTAATTCATAATGATCGATCATTGATCGGTCAATGGTCTTGTAATAGAATTGTGGTAGAATGATAATTTCGAGCATATTAAAACCAATAACTGCACAATAACGTTCTAATGGTAAAACACTGATCAAATAAACTGTCAAAGTTTTAGCAGATTACCGCAAACTTCAAATATTCATTTGTCAATATGTACGAGATTACCATTCTATGTTACTTCTTTCAATGGAGTGTCAGTGGTTGACCATTGGAAAATCATAATGACGCCATTATATTAGTAGATTACCAAACTTGTCAAAATCGACAATTATGACATCAATGATAAACCATTGTGACACTATTGTAATAGCAGACTTGAGGCCCAGGACTGTTCATTCAGGGCGACACATGGGGGAGGCCTATGTCTAACAATGGATGTCTTTTGGCTGAAATGATGAGCAACCATGATGATAGTGAAAAGTTATATTTGTTCGCTAATGACGTGCATCTTACCTGATTATACACAAGTTATGAGTTTAGTTACAAACTAATTAAACTGACGTCTGATATTAACATAATGTTATGCGTCACTAAGCTGCTTCTATATTTTTCTTTACACCTACAGATATGTTTTCCTGTTTTTCTCAAAGTATTAAGCAGAGGTGAACCTTTAGTACCTACACCCACATTTCGTCACAAATGTATACTTAATATGTTCCTTGTTATCTATAGGGCGAGGAAGACTCAAAGTCAAGTATGTTTAATCGCTACATATATAAAATGTTATAGACATGGTGTTAATTATAAAATATCGAAACTCAACATGCTGGCATGCCTTGCTGGACTTGCAAATATAGCCCGCACCCGCTACGTGTCGCGTGCCTACGCGACGGGTGCTTATCGCGGTCGCCCGGGTAATGCAGCGTTGGCCCTTAGTCTAAATTTTTGAATTATTCCTTGTTAAAAGTAGACAAAGAAAGATTAATTAAAATCTTTCAATCATAAAGGGTATAATAGCCAAGTTGGGCAAGCGTCGCTACACAGTGGGCTTTCCTACTGAAGGAAAGCGCCAGTGTTGCCAACTTAGCACTTTTAGTGCTAGATTTGCACAATTTTCACAAGGCCAGCACTGAAATCGAACATACAGCACCTAGCACTCAATCTAGCACTATTTAATAGTCCAGCGAAATTTTCAGATTCTAATAAAACGCACACACGCACAGCAACTAACACATTCGTATTACTGACACATAGATTTATTATCTATGGAATTACACATAGACAATAAGTTTATGAGTTTTAGGTGGGATTTCTTCGTGTGATGTTCAGTGACTGTTATTTGCAAATTGAAATTGATTCATAGTGGATATTTAGAAATCTTCGTCTGGCGACGCTAGCTCGCTCAGTAGCTGGAGGCAGGAGCGTGTGAGACCGGATAGTGGTGTGATTATTGTGGTGCGAGGCTGGCGAGACACTGGCCAGGATATTCTTCTACAAGCTTGTCTTTTTTTTTGTTTGTTTGTAAATATGTATGATTAAAAATAATAATTTTAACAGTTTTTACGTAAAAAAGGTAATTCATGTAAAAAAAAATTTACTCATGTGATTTTATTTCATATAGATAGAATATCATAGAAATCCATAACAATCTAGCACTATTTGAGAAGATTTTTAGCACTCACTGGTGGTATAGAGTCGGCAACACTGGAAAGCGCCGTCTAGGCCAGCCTAGAAAGAGGTGGCGGGATGATTTGGACGCGTACCGCGAGGATTGGTTGGAGTAGGCGCAGGAGAAGAAAGTTTGGAGGGGCTTGGGAGAGGCTTTTGCCCAGCAGTGGGACAGTAACGTACGGCTCGTAAAAAAATATTAAAATCTTTAGAATAATAGCTAAAACATTCATAAGTAACTAAAATAGGCTGATTAGTATCATAGACCGGATAATATAGAGTTAATTTGTGATATATCATAAATAAAGAGTAATAATATACTTTAATTATGTTTTTTGTAGTAGGAATTAAAGTGATTCTTTGAAGGAGGTTAGATCTTTTGAAGTCATTATCGATTTATGTAGTACCTATCACTCGAACTGCCTTTAGGTTGCTAAGTATACTCTAGGTAAAAAATCCAAGCATATGTTGGCCAAGCAATATTAGTTCAGAAAAAGCTCTTTCGACCACTAGAACCACAGATTCCTTTGCTGTTACTTTAAATTATGTTACGCAATTTTTGCTACCTCTGACTTTTAAGATAGGTAGAAACCTGTAATAAAGAAGTCAGCATCTTCTCCGACAAGTGTCACTAAGATATGTATAATATAATTAAACATACTTAAAAATTTAATGTAATGAAATATACACCGCTAAATTTTAATCGTTTTAATCCCGTGGAGGGTCGATCCGGTACATGAAACACTATCGATTTGTAAAGATAAAATTAAAAAATAAATTACGTTTTTTTCAAAACTCGTATTAATTTACGCACGTACGAAATTATTTTTTTTAAAAAAACTTCAGCTGAGCGAGTTCAGTAATTTGTAGGTAGTTTGTACGCAACGCTGACTATTACCTGCAGGTCATTGAACTCGCTCAGCTGATGTTTTCTTAAAGAAATTAATTTGAGTAAATTAATTAAGTTAGAAACCAATCGTTAACGTCATTTCAACCGAAAGCTTAATAGGCTGCCAACTGAAGGAACACGGGTGGGTTTAACTCGGTAAAAGTCATTCCCTCTCACTCCACCCAGAGCGGTAGCAGTTATTTGATGATTTTCCATCAAATAAAAAGGTCTTTTGAGCACTGACGCAGTGACTATAAACTTTTCCAATCGGAACAAACAAACATCTTTAAATACGTTACCATATCGTCATTATCATCATTTTTAAAAACATATCTACCTACCTATTATTATCTGATTTAAGACCTTCATGTTTTGACCACAGTAAATAACAATTTTAAATGCCATTCTCAGTTTAATGCTTCATGTGTTCTAGAAAAATTCTCCACAAACAAACAGCCCAAGACGGTACGTCTTAGAAACAAATTTATATTCATACCCGGTCGCGTAATGCCGCTATCTAAATTGAAGTAGTATCGCCGGTTCCGCGTGTAGATGTATCCATAACTATTGCCTTGAAGCGGCTAAATCTATTTGTAAAACAAATCATTTGTAGTATTTACTTATTCACAAAGTCTAGAAGTCTCCAGAGGGCTATCTCATAAATCCGATAAGCGACAAGTGACAATCCGACAGTTTATTAAGTTTTTTTAAAAACATACCGGCTTTAGGTATATAACATCTGTTGCCAAAATGTGATAAGTATTTATTGGTCAATTGTAAAAAAAGAGCGAGATGTGTCATTCTACCAGCGATTTATCATAATGATATTTATTTTGCAAGTTTTTACAACATGACCTCGGCGTTTCCTACCTGATTATTCTAAGAAGAAGCACTTATTAAAAAGGGGCCTACGTTTTCTGGAGGATATGGTTGAGCGTAGGGTGGAGGTCTCCCCAGCTTGAGCAGAGCAATCTTGAGCAGAGCCACGGCTCTGATCCAGGTCATGTTATGGAGCGAGAGAGCATGGGAAACAGTCACCATCTACTGCACAATGTGAGTACAACAGTAATGCAAGCGAAGGAGGTAGCAGAAAGGACCAGTCACCGCTGGAGGCGCAATAGAACGACAAAGAGAGAGCGAACGCCGGCGTTCGCTTGAGGTTTAATGAATTAAGGAGTTACAGAGAGAGTCTCAGTCACCGTAGGCGCGGGCTTGTGCTTGATAAGGACCAAACCCGGATCGACGACACGTAGTGTTCCACGCGTAAATCAAAGAGATTTCAGTATAATTGACTGGGCCCGTAAAGATCAATGCCTGCCAGGGCTGAAGGATTGTAAACGGCAACTCAAGCACCACAGGTAGTTTTTGTCAATAAATGTTTGGCACACCCACAATTATTATAAATTGCATAAAAAAATAAAATAAATTGATGTGTGGAAATTATAACTTGAGGCTTTATAGGGTCGTAATTGTTCTTATTCTTTATTTAGTCCTTTCTTTGGTATTGTTCGTCAATTCGTTGAACTCCTTAGTTGTCCTGAGTGGAGCTTCATGAATACTGACTTATGCTTGCACGGTTTAGGCGCAAAAAGCCTATACCGTGTAAAGCCCAGCCCTCTGCTCACATGAAGAGTCAACTAGCTCTTTGCTAATGTCTCGGACAACTCGAACACTCGGACTCGGCCCTAGTGTTTAAACTCTAAACGGTCCAAACATATTAACTCCCGATAAGGTTTATACTCGTATTTGCTCATATGATTTGACTATTACATGCTCGTTGTATGGACTTTAAAAGAGACTTTGACCTTCGAGTTTGTTTCGGTGTTTTTTTCTCAGGGTAGTCAGCTAGGAAATACCAATCTTGTTTAGTTTCATTTGACGAAAAAATTGACGTGTTAATCCTTACACGTACTATCTGCCTCGAATCAGAAATATCTGGATCATTAAGGGTTTCAAAAGGGTTTTTAAAACCTATTTGCAAAATAAATATCAGGTATTATAATCATTGTTATGCAAAGTTAAGTTATAGGTATACTAAAACAATTTTTTTGTGTGATTTATTCTTTGATTTTTTTTAATTATTGATGAGTTCCGTTCTGAGTTAATTTAAGTTCAATGTTGCTTTGTCTGATTACAGTGATCATGGATCTCTTATTATTATGATACATAAACGATATATAATAGCTGTTTACGATGTAATAATGTTATACAACTTTTATAATACATAATAGTAGATTGTGTGACTAGGGGATGGAAGTCGCGGATGGCATGTTAAATTCCGAATGAAAAGAAGGTTGCTAAGTTTTAATCCCAAATGTCAGTGAGGGATTTATATCATAACTCCCGAGCAATGCGAGGGAGTTAATATATATAAACCTGAGTGAAGTGAGGAATTCAAGCCGCCCAAGACAAAGACAGCTTTATCCCCGTGTTGGATACTCTACTTTTTACACCATCTGTGAGATAATATAATTAAATAGTAGTTTATGTGACTAGGGGATAAAGCAGTGTCTTTAAGTCGCGGGCGGCATGTTGAATTCCGAACGAAACGAAGGTTGCTGATTTTAATCCCGAACGACAGTGAGCGATTTATAAAATTAAGTTAATAAAGAAACCTGAGTGAAGTGAGGAATTCAAGACACCCAAGACAAAGCCAGCTTTATCCCCGTGTTGCATACTCTACTTTTTACACCATCTAGCATCTGTGAGATAATTAAAAGACAATTTGGTCGACCAAATCATATATTAGAGAAATATAAGTATTATACTTACAAGTTCATCAAACAAACTAAATTCACTACTCCAAGATTCTATAGTTTCAATTTTCTATAATGCTCCCGTCAGTAAGCTCGTTTTATTCTATTTTCTTTTTTTTGTTATTGGCCAGTTTGAATTACGAATCACTTGTTCGATGCACGTACATTCAATTTAATTCACAATGTTGACGATTTTTGATGTTCCAAATTCAAATCTCATTATTCCCTAGGGATCGGCCATACTGCATTATCTCCCTAGGGATAGAATGACTTGCTTTAAGTGAGGTTTGTATGACGTATAAAACGCCATTATCGAGCAGGTAGTGTAAAAAGTAAATTTATTAAAACAAATTATTTGGCTTTATTATTATTCGACTCTTCGCGTGACCAGAGGTCCAAAGGGCTGGACTTTTCTTCAGTCAGCAAATCAGCATTGCCATCCAGCGTGGCAATGCTGCCAGCGTTCTGGGCACTTTTTCCATTGACATCGATGTGGACGAATTTTTTGATGCCCTCTGAGTTTTCCCCGTTTTTTCAGCCTTTTTTACTCGTTTATAAATATTATTATTTTAAGTTTGTTTATATATACCTAGCAATTATTTTGTAATAAGTTAAATTGATTTAAATTAAAAACGTTCGAAAAAAAAAATATTATAGAAATTTAAGTATTATTTAAAAGTAAATTTTAACTACCTATCAGTCGGCATGTATTGAAAATTGAAACAAACCAAATTCACTTCTCTAAGAGTCTAAGATTTAGTTTTAATTTTCTGTAACACTCCCACGCTTTCATTACTTTTATAAGAGACTCGTCAGTAGCCATATTTTTTCATTAATGACCAATTTGATTTTTGAATAAATTTATTTTGATGCATGTATATTTTAATTCACATAGTGTGCTTTTTTTAAATTTCAAATACGTTTTTGACGTTCCATATTCAAGTCTCATTATTACCTAAGGAACGCCCATACTACATTATTTCCCTAGGGACAGAATGACTTGCTTTAAGTGATCGACCAGGTGCTGCAAAATAGTTATTTGTTATACAAGAGTGTAAAGTTGCTTTTTAACCGCGTGCTCAATTTTGATGACCGAGTAAGCGAAGGATTAAAAAATTTGAATCCTGAGCGTTAGCGAGAGAATCAAAAGAGCACGAGGTGAAAAATCTTTGCACTCGGGTGCAACACGTAACTTTTCATCCCACCTCAGCGAGGTAATTACTAAATACTATAAGTACACCATTACTAACAACAAAAAAAATAACAATAAAAAATTATTAACAATAAAAAAAAGGTGTATGATTTTGGTACCATGGAGATAGAAGTGAATAGGTTTAATGATGTTTTGAATTCATAAACTTAATAGTGCACTCGATGTTTCAAATTCAATTTACTTTATCTCTCTATAATATATACGAGAATAAAAACGGCTTTTGCTCTCAGATATTGATGAGCAAAAATACTCTTTCCGAGATGGGGGAATGAAAAGTAATTAATTTCGTTTATTATTTACAATTAAATATTATTTACATAGATTAATAATAAATAATCACTAGGTATATAATATATATACAAACTTAAAATAATAATATGTACAAACGAGTAAAAAAGGCTGAAAATTGGGGAAAACTCACAGGGCATCAAAAAATTCGTCCACATCGATGTCAGTGGGAAAAGTGCCCAGAACGCTGGCAGCATTGCCACGCTGGATGGCAATGCTGATTCGTTGACTGAAGAAGAGTCCAGCCCTCTGGTCACGCGAAGAGTCGACCAACTGTTTGCTGATATCCCGGACAACTCGATGAGCGCTCGGACCCCATGGCCCTAGAGTTTCAACCCCAAACGGCTCAAACACATAACTTCCAATGAGGTTATTATATTTACGCCGTTTGAGGTTTTCTGCACCTGCAGCAGCCACCCCAGCACAGCCCGCCGTACTCAGAAGATGGGATGGCGCAAGGGTGTCGACACATGTTGCATCCCACACCAAAGGCCTACCCAATTTCCAAGGCATTATAGTCATCCCATCTGGCCTCTTCCCATCGTCACGTGCCAAGCCATTGGGTTCTAAAACAGCTGGCACCCCGGCGGTGACAAGAGCTCGACGGATGATGTCATTAATACTGGCATGCCGTGCTATCCGACCAGCGCTTCTGCTGCAAGATAGGCCATGGTGTCCGAGGCGGTCGACTGCTTCGCCACACTGACATCGATGTGGAGCTCCACTAGGAGCACCTAGACGCAGGCATGTAGCGATCCGGAAGGTGGTGTCACTTAACAAAGTACCTATGTTAGGTGACGGTAAAGCCTGTAGCCAAAGGCCCGACTCCCATTCACCCACAGCCAGTAGGCGAGCGCGCTCAGCAGTATTGGTGGACGTATTAATGAGATTATTCCGTACCAACCTGCAGAGCGGCTCATCCCACTGTCTCTGGGAAGATGGATTTTCGGGCAACGCCTTGTCCGGGCAAGTGATTTTCCAGGCGCTTACTGCATCGGCCAAGCACGGCACCTCACAGCTAACCAGTGATGGAGTCAAAATTCTTTTGGTCAACTGTTGAGTGCTGTGGACCGAAGACAGGAACGCCGGTAGGCTTACACTAGAAATTTTGCGGATGCCGAGCCCACCAAAACGAATGGGTAGCGTGGCTTGTAGCCACGCTCGGTCATCCAGGGCCACATTTAAAATGGAAGTCAGAGTATACCGAATTGTCTGATCAATTTTGTCTAAGAGATGTGGCTGCTTCCATAAAGGGGAAGAGCGGAGAAAATACATGAAATTTGGTGCAAAACAACAATACCGTATGAGGGTGAAGGCCGAATGTAGGTTAATTTTAGAAAGTCTTTCCGAAATGTTTTTAAAACGTTCAATTTTGTCGTCAATGAATAAAGAAAAACTGTCTTCCAAAATTGGAGAACCTAGGAGGTGCAGTGTACTTTTATCTATAATTTTGATTTCGGGAGCTATTGAATAAAATTTCTGTAGAGTCGATTGTCTGTCAGTACTGTCAGGAATAAAAATTTCGCATTTTGAATGATTTAGATCAAGGCCGATGGATCGAAATTGGTCTTTCAGGAATTGGAAATCTTTCAAAACAGTATCTACCTCACCTCCCAGGGTTCCATCATCCAAATACCATAGGTTAAATTTCGAATTTAGTTGTTGGATGATTGGATGGATAGCCAAACTGAAAATGACTGGCCCGAGAGGGTCACCTTGTTGGCATCCAACTGCAGATTCCAAAACCTTGTTTTTGTACAATAATTTAGATGGATGAATGAAAAGGATTTTTATTGTTTAGTTTATTTTTGACCTCTTTAAGACTAGGTAATTTCAGTTAACTCAAACATTGTTTCATTAATATGGTAACGTACTTTTTTTAAAGCATACGGTTTTCTGACCATGTTAACTTGACAAAGCTAGAATGTGCATTTAAATACGTAATATAATTATGCTATATTTTCAAAAATGTACAACATGTAACTGGAATAATATACACCCTTATACACTCTTATTAGATAATGAATATATATTTATAATTTATGTACTGCAATTTTAATTTTTTTTTGCAATTTTTTTGTTATTCAAATACGCAAATAATAAGAATATTGATGGACGTTGGTAGCGCATTGGTAATCTTTGCTCTAATGACATAATTAAGCTTTATTAAAATCCTAAAATAATACTGGATAAAAAATTATCTATTTAAAAAATTGCTGAATTCGATTAAGTAGTCGATTCTGAACATACATATTTATTATATTTTTTGCTTAAATTTTGTATTTATTTACATGTTTTTAAGACGTGACCGATCCATTTTTAGGGAAAACAAAATGAATATACACTACCTATAAAGTTCTTTTCAAGTATAGGGTTAAAGTTTTTTTTTTAATTGATATAAACTATTGCTTATCTGCGATCCCACCAGACTGTAAGCAGTAGTGTAATCGTTGATGGTGAGGCGCACTAGTTTAATAAGAGCCTATTCACTCTTGCCTTGAAGACACCTAAATTATAATCGGACGGAAGACCGCAGCAGGCAAATTATTCCAGTCCCTCGATGTACGTGGTAAAAATGACGAGGCAAAACGCTTGGTCCAGACTGTAGAGGTTTCAACAATATAAGGGTGGAAACTCGCCGTTCGTCGGCTTGTTAGATGGTAGAAGTGAGATGGTGGAATCAAGTCATGTAATTCCTGCGCACACTCTCCAAAATGCATCCTGTAAAACAACGAAAGGCTGGCTACCTTTCGCCTGTGCTCAAGACTTTGTAGATTGGACTTAACCAGATCTGGATCACCAATTAGCCTCTTCGCACGCCTTTCCACCGAGTCCAAAGCTGCTAGGTGGCATTTTGCAGCACCAGCCCATATGTGGCTTTTTTTTTGGTGGGGAAAATCATTCAATGACAACCCCGCTCTTGGGCGGAGCGGGAGATAGGGTCAGACTCTTACTGACTAAAAAACCCACCCCGTTCCTTCAAGCCTTCATACCGGGGCTCGAGTTCCCTTTCGGATAACCCTGGCCCCAGTAGGCTTCGACCCGGCTAGGCCCCTACTGTTGCTGACAACTCCTTGAGGCGCGCGGGAACAGTGCGCGCCGTCGACGACTTGGGCTTGGTCCGGACAGTTACTGGACGGACGGACAGCGAGCTACCCATTGCTCACTGTCCGCAAGCCCGCGCCTACGGTGGCCGGAAATCGGGATCGGAATCCCGGCGGCGGCAAGAGCGCCGTTGCCTGATGCGTTCGGCCTCCTCCTTTGCGAGCATTGCTGCTTCGCAGAAGTCGGCGACCGCCTGCCACTCCTCCTGTGGCTGGCGATCGCCGACTTCTGCGAAGCAGTACCATGGCCTCAACCAAGGCCCGGCGCAAGAGGTCTCCGCCGCCGATCGCCCCCACGAGGGCACGGCGATGCTCCGCCCAAGTAGGGTACACCTCGACTGTGTGCTCCACCGTATCCTCCGGGCGTTCCGCACAATGGCGACACTCGGGCGTCACTTCCGCTTTAATCCGGAACAGGAACCTCCCGAACTTGCCATGCCCGGTGAGGACCTGTGTCATGCGGAAGGTAAGGACGCCGTGAGGGCTTTCCAGCCACGCCTCAAAGAGGGGACTTACCGCCATAATTGTGGCGTGCCCAGCACTGGGTTGCGATAGTCGCTAACGCCATTTTACCATGAGATACCGCCAAAGCTCTGTCCGCCATGCCGTGACCTGTCGCGGCAGAGGACTTTCACCCCGGCGTTGCATCTCCACGCGCATTCGTGCATGTTTACAAGGACTGTTGCCTCCAGATCCCACGGTGGTAGGCCAGCCAGAAGGCTCGCCGCTTCGCGGGAAATCATGCGGTATCCCCGCAGCATTCGTATTGCCATGACCCTCTGGCATGCGTGCAGAATGGCCGCCGGTCGCTTTTGCAGCGACGACGCCCACACCGGCGCCCCGTAGAGGGCCATGGTTCGAACGATCCCCGCGTAGAGCCTCCGGCAGGAGGCGTCTGGACCCCGATGGTTGCTCCACAAATTGCCACCAGCTGTCGAGCCCATATGTGGCTGCAGTACTCCATACACGAACGGACCTGTGTGGATGTGCTTTATATAATATTAAAAGCTGTCCCGGTGTGAAGTACCGACGGACCTTAGCAAGAACGCCGAGTTTCCTAGCAGCTACCTAGGCTTTGGACTCAATGAACCGCCCAAAGTTAAGGTCTGAGGGATTTCAACTCCCAAGACCTGAAGGCGGTCGGTGTACTCCAGGGAAACATTCTGAAAAGCAGGAACGAAGGTGAACGGGCTCCTTTTGGCAGTGAACAGACACGTCACGTTATGTTTTGGCGGCGTTGAATCCCACCAGACCACCAAATTGGCTTCACCGCACTTGGAGACTTTCTAAAGTGAGATTTTCGTACACTCTACCATAGCTTCTTTTTCGGAACGGATTATTAGCTCCTTACTAGCCCGAGTACTTGACAGGTATCTTTCAGATGATGTTTGCTTACCCGTAGATACCGGCATCAGCAGATCGAAGATATGCAGCCGGAATAGAGTTGCAGAGAAATCAGACCCCTGAGGAACTCCGGTATTCATCATGGGCTCTGATGAACATTCATCGACAACAACTCGGAGAGACCTGAACGGTCTTCAGGAAGTCTTTTACCCAGTTAATCAGACCAGGGGAAACGCCATACGCTGGAAGTTTACTCAAAAGGCTAGCGTGCCATACCCTGGCAAAGGCCTTCGAGACGTCTAAGGAAACGGCAATCGCTTCCCCATTCCTCTCGAAGGTCTCGCCCCACAAGTGGGTGGCATAAACTACTAGGTCCCTAGTAGACCGATTGCGGTGAAACCCGTACTGTCAGTCTCTGAAGTGATCGTTACCTTCCAGGTATGCCATGAAGCGCGAGTTTAATATACTCAATCCTTCATAGTATGGAGGTTATTAAAAGTGGCCGATAGTTGGCAGGATCGGCACGACTGCCCTTTTTGGGCACGGGTTGCACGTTGGCAAGCTTCCAGGACTTAGGCACTTTACCAATCCTAAATGAGAGGCGATACAAGCGCGTCAATACAGGAGACAACTCGGGCGCACAGGCCTTGAGAACAATCGCTGGCATACCATCGGGTTCACTAGGTTTGTTCACGTCTAAACGACACAGTGCTCTCAGAACTTCTTTGTTCCTAATGCGAACCTCGGGCATCGAAGTGTCGCAGTGAGGCAGAGTCGATGGAGTAGCACTGCTTGTGTTAAGACGAGAATTATGGGCGAAGAAAGATGCAAAGAGACCTGCTTTCCCTCTCGCAGTATGAGCCACTCTGTTTTCGCGTTGTCTTGCCCGCGTACATAAAATATAGCCTATGTCACTTAGGAATAAAGCAGCTTTCTATCAGTGAAAAAATTTAGCAATCGGACCAGTACTTCTAGAGATTACCTCCTACAAACAAAAAAACTTAAAAACAAAAAAAAACTTTACCTCTTTATTAGATTGCGTTTGATGAATCAACAAGCTTTGCGCCATGTTCAAGTTCACGATAGACCAGTGAGGAAGGGCCCTCTTAGCTTAAACTAATGTTATCTCATGTTTTTGTCCCTTTTGTGGTGATCTCATAACGTATTCTGGTACTACCGGACCAGTTTTTGGTAAAAACATGTTTGCTTGACAATATTGGCAAAAAAAGTTGATTCTTATGATGGTCAGGTTTTTCTTTTTTGTTATGTAGGTAAATAGTTTAGTAGGAATGATAGACGTGCCAAATTCTCTTATTTGAGTTTTAGTTGCTGATTTATCTTCTTGTAAGTTTAGATTAATATTATTTTAAGTATAATAGAGTGTTTCAATATATTTACCATATTTTTTGCAAAACCAGGTGCGAAATTTAGCCTACCCATGAAATATACTGTAATCCGGTCATTCACCTTGACTTTAGGGAAAACCTTATCGCTTCTTTGATCGTAACCGAGAAGTTATAAAAAACCATATCCTACTCGTGGTTGGGTTATGTTATTTATTTTTTGTATATAGTCAACTAACAAGCAGATAAAGTTAAATTTTTTCCTTGCGAAATAAAATATTTCCGGCACTAATTTTGTTTTTTGTTAATTCTTACTATGATTACACTGAGGAATACATTTACCTATTAAATCTGGGATTGCTACTGCTATTATCTGGGATTGCTTATTGACACAAAATACGAGTAACAGTACCTACGTAAAAACAGTAGAGAGAAGGATAACCAATGACTGGAGGAGATACTGTGGTATTAGAGATGTTTCAAAATTTAATGAGCTTCACATAAATATAAAAAGTAAGTTACACTGCACTTTACCTGTCCTAATGTGGGACCCAAACATGGTGTTTAACACAGAATATGACTAGTAAACTGCCAGCATGTAATGTAATGTACAGGAGTGTGCTAAGTGTAAAGAAGTTAGACTATAATATCTTGCCATCTAAAACCGAATCTTCTGATTTTACTTGTTATATCTAAGACCTATCTTAGATATAACAAGTAAAATCAGAAGACACAAATTGTTATGAACAGGGTACTTGATGATACGAGGCAGATGAATAAATACCCCAGATAAGGTAAAAAGAAAAGAGGTAGACCACAAAAATGTGGGATGACAACATCAGATAAGTGGCAGGAGTGATGTGGTGCAGACCGGTTTAGGGCAAATAGATCTACTAAAAATAAAGAAAATTATCCTACCACAAGGCAGAACGATGATCTGGTGAGCGTCGCGGGAATGTGATGGATGCAAGACGTTAAATACGCAGTGCACGTCTTTCGGCTGAAATGATGATGATGATGATGATGAAACTCTAGTGTGTATGATTATAAATGTATTTTTGTAAAAGATGGTGTACAGACTACAAAAATCGTTCATTGATAGAAAATTGGCAAAGATTATAATTTTGTTAATGAAAAACATACTTCCAACAAATAAAACAAAAAATGCGACTACTTGCAAGACAAAAAAACATAAGCTTCTGAGCAAATTAATTTTAGTTATTGTAAGCAAATAAGTAAATGACGTGATTGACGACTGGTAAACTAATATATTCATTTATGTAATGTTTGTTATTATGAGTCCTTTATTTTAAAGTCGCATAGATAGACTAACAATAAGTTCTAATTCACCATCGTTCACCTAGTGAAAAAACAAGCTAACTACGACTAAATACATTTAAAAACGTGTTTGCCCCAAAAATAGTAAGAATTTTGGTCAAGATCATATCAGTGCAATGTCGATCTTATAATACTTAAAAATCTATTTAAATTTATGGATCGGAATTAAAATATATAGGCATTTGTTATTTGGCCGCGAAAAAGTTGGCCCATAATGTCTACTTCAAAATTCTGTAACTTCGAGGTCAAGACTTTAGTCGCTTTCAAATTATAATATAAACCATGCCTATAGAAAAAATGTAAACATAATGTGTGGTCATCGGCGAGGAGGGAAGCGCCACACCATGTTGCCCAGATATTGGGTTGTGGAGGTCAAATATGCAGTCACCTTATGTAAGAAGAGGTGACTTCTGATATTCAGCAGCTGCCGGTTTCGCTAGAAGGGGACCAAAACATACATACTTGGGAAAAAGCTCGGTAGATAATGGCTCGGCCCCGGTATGAAAGGCAAGAAGGAAAGGGGTGGGTTTTTAGTCAGTAAGAGTCTGGGGATGTCATTTGGATGATTTTTACCTACCAAAAAAAACCCATGCGCGCAGTATCATACATAATGGATTCTGACGAATTTGCGCGAGTGGCGAGTGGCGGTGTATAATGACCGGTGCGGGCCATAAGAAACAGAAACGTGCAGCTACGATTTGTAGTGTGTGGTGACCACTGGCGTCAACTGTGTGCGACGAGTCAATACAAAATGTATGATCGCAAGACGAACTGGATACGGTTTCCCGCGTAGCGTCAAGCTTCCTTGCTGGCCTACCACCACTACCCTGGCTTTGCACGCATGCACTATCTGCGCGTGGAGATGCAACTCCGGGGTAAAACTGGGTAGCTCGCCGTCCGACCGTCCGACAACCGTTCGGACCGAGCGCAGGTCGTCGACGGCCCGTAGTGTTCCACGCGCGCCTCAAGGAGTTGTCAGCAAATGTAGGGTCAGGCCTAGCAGGTTCGAAGCCTACTGGGACCATGGGTGATGCGAAAGAGATCCCCGGGGCCTTGGAACAATGGCAAAGAAGAAACAGGAGTGAGTTTTTAGTCAGCAAAGGTCTGACACTATCTCCCGCTCCACCCAAGAGCGGGGGAAGTCACAAGATGATTTTCCCACCTACAAAAAAAAAGACAACTAGATGAGCTGGATGGACCAGCTCTTCCGGGCTGGACGGATCTGTTTGGATGTGAATTCCCCACGGTGCAAATACGAAAAAATACGTACAGTAGTAGAAAGTAGTGCGAACATGAATATTAAGCTTGTTTTGCATAGACTTGGTTTTTGACTTCTGGAAGTCCAAACTCATTGCCAAGGAGCAATGAAGCATAGGCTAGGTGTACGATACACTATACTGTGGTCCGAAATCAGGATAGCTGATGTGGCTGGTGCCCTGAGACAGTGAGACAGGATTGCGGTAGACTATGGAGGAGACGGCGGAATAAACTGGACCTATTTCATCAGAACCGTACCGGAAATCGCAGCGTTGGAAGGCCTCCTACGAGGTGGACTGACGACCTGGTGAAGGTAGCGGGAATCCGATGGATGCGGGACGCACATGATCGTTCGTTGTGGCGACGCTTGGGGGAGGCCTATGTCCAGCAGTGGACGTCTATCGGCTGAAATGATGATGATGATGATTTCATCAGAACTGGAAGTATGAAGCGTTGGCTTGCAAGAAACAAATATATTTTTCTCAGTTGTTCAAGTATTAGTTCATATTTCATCATTATTATTCTGTCGGACTTTGTTTATCGACATTTAAATCTTACTAAAAGCGTCTCTACAGTATTACCATTATTTAGTTGAGTAAGTGTGCAATTTATGATTTAGTATTCGATTTTGTTCAAAATTTATAACTATTACACATTTTGAACTAATTTAAATACAATTTTGTGGCCTGTTAATTTCTTTATTGCCGGTTTTTATAATGCCAACATATTAAAGGTAATTGTAAAATCTGTATAAATGTAAATGTATCCTTGAGTATTGCTAAATCTCTAATTGCGATGAAAGCTTTCGTAATTGTGTTGTTAGGAATCTAAAGAATGCTTCGTCAATGAAGTGCCCTCCGGCCTTTCATTGTCTAGGCATTCTTTCCAACTAACATTTTAAATACATTAATTATTTTTATAGGATAAAACAATTTTGTTTTTCGCGTCGGTATATCACGCAACTGATTTTGATGCGGTTTTCATTAATAGAAAAGCAATGAATAAACAGTGTTTATGTATAATCATTTACACCCTTGCGAAACCGGGGTTGGTCACAAGTATCTTTATGAAACGATTATTTATAGATATCAAGTCCAAATTAATACCCTGAGGTTTGTTGTTGTGTTAGTAAAATAAAAGTTCCTCCAGCCAAAGCAATTATCATCTGGTTTATTATGATTTTCAAAAACGTCATCTTTATCCTAATTGAATTAATTGTTTTGTTGTTTGCAAGATTGTTGTTGTTAAAGATAATGTAGTGAAACATTGTTATATGTGTTCTAGATATATGATAAACAACAACTAAGTACTGATAATTACAATAAGGTCCGACTCTTTTGCTTTAAATTATATGTTTGTTATTGAGAATTATAAATAATAACTTAGATTATTTTTTCTACTTTCTTCTATGTTTAACTCTATATTTTGGACGTTTTACTTCGATAGCGAAATGTGATTTACATGAGTTAATTAATTTACAATTAATCATTTTAAAATTATTTGACAATTTTGTTTGCAAACATTTGCTTTTCTTCGCACGTTCTCTGAAAATAGGAAAACCTAATTTTTGAGACTGGTTATTTGGGAAGAAAAATAACAAACCTCTATTAGTGAGCACTGTATGTTTATTTGTTTTGCTAAAGTAGTCCATGACAAAGGCTGTAATAAGAGCACAAGTTAACTTGCTTGCTCCGCTTATGCCACGGGGTATTGCAGAAAATTCTTGACATTTATTGTTAATAGAAATTGTAACAATTTCAAATAATTATTTAATGCTGGTTTCAAAACAGTATTGGTATTTTAGTTGCCATCGATCAACGCAACTTATTTTGAAATATATTAAGGACTATTTTTATGAGAAAACCTTAAGATATGAATCAAACAGAGGGGCAGGGTATACCTACTGGATATTAAAATGCTTAGAAGGTATTCTGTACTATCGATAAATATTTTTTTTGTGATGGTTTGTAAATGGCCAGTAACTATAACAACACAAAGAGATTCTGTATTTATAAAAGTGAAAACGTGTTAAAAATGTGTTCTGTATTTAAAAAGAAATCGTATTTATTATTGATCCACTTGTGTCGAGAAGTATGTCTAATGTAGTGTATGTCTAAAATAAATAATGATTTATTTTATGTACTGTTGTTGATATTAATAGCCGTCGTTTAAGGTAGATTAAGAAAATGTCAAGATATTCAAAAATATGTGTCTACGTCGTCAATGGAAATAAAATTGAAAGTTCGGTCTCGGCTAACCTTCTTGTTTTTAGTGCTCAAGATGAAACTGTGACGCTATAAATTTTGAGAAATATCGTTTTGAAATATTTTTTCTAAAGGCTAAGCGTGAAAGGACGTTAATGAGTTCCATTAACGATTCGGTACAAATTAATTATCCACAGGCTGTTTGCACGGGTAACACCGACGTAGTTTGTGTTGATAAAAACACTTAAGAATATGCAAATAGTTTTAATAAATATAATAGACTAACTTCTGCCAGCGGCTTCGCCCGTATGATAGTTGGTATTCTAGGATATTGGTAGTATTCTCCATACAAACTTCTAACCCCTGTTTAACCCTCTTATGGTGTCTACACACCGAAGCCGCCGGCGTGCCGATACGAATCCGGCGCGCGCCCCACTACGCCAGTGGAGCGCGCGGATTAAGCCGCTAGGTACATTCCGGCGTTATAATGCTCCCGTCAGTAAGCACGTTTTATTCTATTTTCTTTTTTTTGTTAGTGGCCAGTTTGAATTTCGAGTCAACTTGTTCGATGCGCCTACATTTTAATTCACAATGTTGACGATTCTTGATGCTCCAAATTCAAATCTTATTATTCCCTAGGGATCGGCCATACTGCATTATCTCCCTAGGCATATAATGACTTGCTTTAAGTGAGGTTTGTGTGACGTGTAAAACGACATTATCGAGCAGGTGGTGTAAAAAATAAATATATGTCAAGATCAATAGAAAAATGTGTACTTTAATTAATTATGAATATAGAATACATCTTGGTCCGAGTAGATATTAGTACCTACTTTTTTGTACAAATTTGACCATCCTTTTCAACTCATTTAAAGGATTGAAAGGCCATCGTGTCTCACGTAGATCTTCATTCCATCCAACGGGATAACCAGGTTAGATTAATCAGTGTACCCAAATCGGTGAATTTTAGTATTTTTCAGATAAAATTTAACATTCCTTCATCCCCTTTTAAGGGTGGTCTTGCTATAGTTCAAGAATGAAGATTTCTGCAGGAGAACCAAGGTCGCCGACATAGCCCGAAGAATAGACAAAACCGAAGAACAACAAAAAGACGCACAGGACCATTCGTTGTGGCGACAACTATTTTATTTTTTTGTGGGAAAAATCCCACACAAATGACCGGGACCGAGCTTCCCTTTTTCCCGGCTGGGCCCCTGCTGTTGCTGACAAGCTGACAACTCCTTGAGGCGCGCGGGAACAGTGCGCGCCGTCGACGACTTGGGTTTGGTCCGGACAGTTACCAGACGGCCGGACAGCGAGCTACCCATTGCTCACTGTCCGCAAGCCCGCGCCTACGGTGGCCGGAAATCGGGATCGGAATCCAGGCGGCGGCGGCGAGAGCGCCGTTGCCTGATGCGGTCGGCCTCCTCCTTTGCGAGCATTACTGCTTGGCAGAAGTCGGCGTCCGCGTGCCACTCCTCCTCGCTCCTGACCATGACCTGAACCAAGGCCCGGCGCGAGACGTCTCGTGCCCTCGTGGGGGCGATCGGCGGCGGAGACGTCTCCGCCGTCGATCGCCCCCACGAGGGCACGGCGATGCTCCGCCCAAGCAGGGTACACCTCGACTGTGTGCTCCACCGTGTCCTCCGGGCATTCCGCGCAGTGGCGACACCCGGGCGTCACTTCCGCACGAACCCGGTGCAGGAACCTCCCGAACGTGCCATGTCCGGTGAGGACCTGCGTCATACGGAAGGTAAGGACGCCGTGAGGTCTTTCCAGCCACGCCTCAAAGAGGGGACTTACCGTCATAAGAGGCTAGTTACCATAAAAAATGTAATTAGTCCGTCTTTTAGATTATTCAAAAATAAGGGACACGTATTTTTTTATTTGTAAAATTAACCAAAAATGTCAAAGATATAGCCCATTAAAGTTACGTGTAACGTCACGCGCGCCGTGCTGCATTTTTTCGCACGGGGTGACGTCACACGTAGGTAAATTCTTTGGCTAATGATTTTTGGTTAATTTTACAATCTATATCTTTGTTATTTTTTGTTTAATCGAAAAAAGAAAAAATACGTGTCCAATATTTTTTTATAATCTAAAATACGGACTAAATAAAATGTAATTATTTTGACCCTGGAAGCTACCCTATTGTGGCGTACCCAGTTGTGGCGACACTTGATGGAGGCCTATGTCAAACAGTGGACGTTTTTCGGCTGAAATGATGATCATGATGTTGCTACTTATAATAATTGTTGCGGTCTTTATTTACCCAGATAAGTCCTCAGATTTCTGAATTTAAGAAATGAGGTTTTTATAAAAACAGTTTTTCCTCGAGGACATTAATTTTACGAGTATTATTAGGATGTTTGTATCAATTTTCGAGTTAACGGAAACAAGCTACATATACCTTTCAAAGAAACTTTAATACCTCTCTAAGGATGATTTTCGAAATATCCAAAATATATCCTTTTTAGGGTTCCGTACCTAAAAAGGGAAAAAACGGAACGCTTATAAGATCACTTTGTTGTCCGCCCGTCCGTCCGTCTGTCTGTCTGTCTGTCTGTCAAGACCCTTTAAATCGGGAACGCGTGGAGGTATTTTTTTTTTTCGATGGGAAAAATCACCCAATGACAACCCCCGCGGAGCGAGAGATAGTGTCAGACTCTTACTGACTAAAAAACCCATCCCGTTCCTTCAAGCCTTCAACGCGTGGAGGTATCGAATTAAAACCATATACTCAGGTCTGCGGACTCTTGAAGCCGTAAAAAAAAAATCAAACTTATAAGTTAACGAGAAAAAAGGATACTTCGGTTTATGTGGCAAAAAACGTACATTCCGACACTCTCGATGAAATCAAAATTCATAGGGTACTTTCGGTTGACCCAGAATCCTGAAATTTGACATAAAGCAAGATCATTTAACACAAGTATAGGAATAAATCTGAAAACTGTAAAATTGTTGTCACAATTTTTTTTCTGCGATTCGAAAAAATCTTCCGAGGCTCCATTCCGGAATTGAACTATTTACGTAAGTTTGTATGGAACCCTCAGGGCAGCGAGTCCGATTCTTTTTAACCAGTTTGAAATGAGCCCCAGCGGTTTATTGCACATACTTGGCTTTTCGAAAACTCGTTCGGTTTGGATACTAAAACCTTTTTCTAAATTTAGATTTGATGCTGCATTAAGAGTGGTTGGGAGCATTGACCTGGGGTTTTGTATACTTGTAAAATAAAATTTTGTAACAAAGATTCAAAGATCCAAAGTTATTCCAAATAAACCATTTACCAGGCACTTTTGAATTGTCAAATAGTCAGAGAAATAATGCTAGTTGTACATTCCAAAGCCTAGATCTCTTTGGAGAAGAATATGCAACAAACTCCATGAACTCTTTTCAATCATATATTACTTACAAAAATACGCATGGGTTACAAGTTTCTTATGACGCTACTATATGAAAATAATATCAATAAAGTAAAAGCAACAGGCAAATTCTAAATATAGAAACCAAATGAAAAACTTTGAAGGACATAAAAAAATTAATTTTAATAAAAAGTATTATATGTATTTTTATTTTATGTAATATGGTATCCTAATAAATATTAAACAAATTAAGTTATTACTAGTAATAAGTATTAGACTTTTGAATCTGCTACAATTTTTTATTCACTTGACAAGAGGCGACGCTTGGGGGAGGCCTATGTCCAACAGTGGACGTATATCGACTGAAATGATGATGATGATGACAAGAGTCGTATGTCATGGATCTATGCTTCCGTACATCAAAATGTTACAGTTTTCTATATACAAGGTGTAAGGGACAGCCCTCCACAAACTTTAAGGGCTTGCTCAGTAGACGAAACTGAACAACCTGCCACAAGATTTATTTCAAGAATCGAAAAAAAAAATCCGCCACACCATAGAAAATTATAAACTTGATTGGACAGTTTGTATGGAGAGGCCGAATTTTTTTTCGTTTCCTGAAAAAAAAAATTGTGGAAGGTTGTTCGGTTTCGTCTACTGAGCAAGCCCTTTAAGTTTGTGGAGGGCTATCCCTTACACCTTGTATATCTATCTGAGCTATAAAACTGGACTGGATAAGCTATGTTCTTCATAAAAAATTTAAAATTAGAAATCACGGGTGATTATATATAAATTTTCTTAGGGTAGCCCAAATATAAAACAAAAAAATATAGACGTGAGCTTGCGGACAGCAAGCAATGGATAGCTCGCCGTCCATCCGATTGGTAACCGGCTGGACCGAGCAAGAGTCGTCGACGGCGCGTACAGTAGGCACAACGGATCTTGAGCGGTTGCGCAGAAGTCAAATATTCGGTCTCTTTAGTGGTGCGAAGTGAGACGCGGGGGCGGGAAGTGACAGTGATTGGCTCGCCGCTCCATCGCGTCATAGACGTCACTCCTCATCCGTTTCCTGCGTTGCTGCATCTATCTAACAACGAAGACGATTGGCCTGGGCACGCCACAATTATGGCGGTAAGTCCCCTCTTTGAGGCGTGGCTGGAAAGACCTCACGGCGTCCTTACCTTCCGCATGACGCAGGTACCTACTCACCGGATATGGTTCGTTCGGGAGTTTCCTGCACGGGATTCATGCGGAGGTGACGCCCGGGTGTCGCCACTGTGCGGAACGCCCGGAGGACACGGTGGAGCACACAGTCGAGGTGTGCCCTACTTGGGCGGAGCATCGCCGTGCCCTCGTGGGGGCGATCGGCGGCGGAGACCTCTCGCGCCGGGCCTTGGTTGAGGCCATGGTCCGGAGCGAGGAGGAGTGGCAGGCGGTCGCCGACTTCTGCGAAGCAGTAATGCTCGCAAAAGAGGAGGCCGAACGCATCAGGCAACGGCGTTATCGCCGCCGTCGTCGCCGGGATTCTGATCCCGATTTCCGGCCAACGTAGACGCGGGCTTGCGGACAGTGAGCAATGGGTAGCTCACTGTCCGGCCGTCCGGTAACTGTCCGGACCAAGCCCAAGTCGTCGACGGCACGCACTGTTCCCGCGCGCCTCAAGGAGTTGTCAGCAACAGCAGGGACCCAGCCGGGTCGAAGCCCACTGGGGCCAGGGTTATCCGAAAGGGCGCTCGAGCCCCGGTATGAAGGCTAGAAGGAACGGGGTGGGTCTTTTAGTCAGTAAGAGTCTGACACTATCTCTCGCTCCGCCCAAGGGCGGGGGATGTCAATGCATGATTTTTTCCCACCATAAAAAAAAAAAAAAAAAAAAAGACGATTGGCTGGCCAATGTATGGAATGCGCAAAGGGATCCCCACTATGACACCGAGCGCTCAAGATTCGTTATGCCTACTGTAATGTTCCACGCGTGCCTCAAAGAGATGTCAGCAAACCGTAAGGGGCTCAGCAGGGTCGAAGCTTACTGGGGCCATGGGTTGTGCAAAAGAGAACCCCGGGGCCTTGGAACGAAGCCAAAGAAGGAACAGCAGTGGGTTTTAGTCAGTAAAAGTCTGAAATACCCTCCCACTCCGCCCAAAAGGGAGAAGTCATTGAATGATTTTACAACTTAAAAAAAAAAACTGATCACAAAAAAGTTCACGGCAATTTGCTAGGATCAGGTTTTTAGAAAAGTCCTATTCATATTTTTCGACAAGCAAGTGTCGTTTAAGTCAAGAGACACAGTTCACAGCGTGGTACATGAACAATCTATTAACATATTACGGTCAGGCATTATCGAGACGTCTACTGATGGACATAGGCCTCCCAATTATCGCCGTAACGACCGTTTCTCATATTTTTTTTTATATTCCACAACTATCACACAACGCCGTCTAGTCCCAAGCTTAGCAGAGCTTGTGTTATGGATATTAGACAACACAACGCCGCGCCGTCTAGTCTCAAGCTAAGCAGAGCTTGTGTTATGGATATTAGACAACTGATAAACTTACTTATATATTTCTAAATACATACATAATAAAGATAAATTACACCCAGACACAGAACAAATGATTATGCTTATCACACAAACATTTGTCGTGGGTGGGAATCGAACCTTCGGCATAGCAGTCAGGGTTACTAACCACTAGACCAACAGGCCAGTCGAATTTATCGGATACCCGCGACTCTCACCTGGTCATCAATCCACCTTGTGGGAGACCTTCCAACGCTGCGCCTTCCGTTACGTGGTCGCTACTCCAGAACCTTTCAGCCCCATTAACCACCTGATCTGCGAACAAAGTACCATGCCCACTGACACTTAAGTTTGGCAGTTTAGGCATTCGGTTAGATATTTTTCGCAGAATCTTACGTGTGGAAACCTAGCGATTGGGATAAGTGATATGCAGATCATCATCAGTAACCTTTTTAATGTAATAATAGCAAAATTTAAAATTTTATAAAACCCCCGACGCATTCAATCTATAAAAAGTAAAAGAACTGCCTAAGACGAGTCTAATAAGCCCAAGCTCGACGTGTTTACTAGTAGGCATTTCAGGGGTCCATTAGCCGCCTCCCAGTTCTAGCATCAGGTCCTCGTCATCATGAAAAATATTTAGAACTGGTTAAGATGAATCTAATGAGCCCAATCTCGATATATTTACTAGAAGGCGTTCCAGGGTTCCATCGGCCACTTCCCATTTCTAACATCAGGTCCTCGTCATCATGAAAAATGTTTAGAACTGGTTAAGATGAATCTAATTAGCCCAAAATCGACGGGTTTATTAATAGGCAATCCAAGGTTACGTCTCTTACCTCCAACCACCTTCATCAGACCAGCATGTTAGCGCCGGCATGTAGGTATATAAGTAAATATTTCAAACATTAGGTCACATATATATTGTGTTTATTTGTAAAGAATATAAATTATTAAGTGTTTGAGATCCCTGCCACAGCAAACAAACGAGCTGATGGCCTTGAACACCTGAACAGATCTTCATAAATAGTATCTAAGAACCTTCTCGATAACGTCAGCTTTAGCCTAAAATCGGTCCATTCGCTTAGGCGCTACGATGCCACAGACAGACACACAGACACACAGACGCCTCAAACTTATAATACCCCTTTGTTTTCGTCGGGGGTTAATAACGACATAATATATTGCAATATATTCGTACCTACTTGCAAAGCACGGTGGGTTATTATACCAATTACATACCATGACCGTTCATTGTGACCGTTCATTAGGAGGCCGGTGGTCACAAGTGGTTACAAACCACTTTTGACGATCCTTTGCTGAATTAATTTGGAACTTGTTTGGTTAAGAATAACGTACGTTACTGATTATTATAAAGACAAAATGTTTTAAGGTGCGTTCTTTATGGCGGTAAATCTTTCCACCATAAAAAAAACGAACCTACTCCCGAGCGAAGTGGGGAGGCGTGTTAGACTTTTACTGACTAAATAGATAGGTACAGAAGTCAATCTACATACAAAGCGCGCACGAGCAACGCACACATAGACACCGCTCACGGACACGATATCTCGGTCGCGTCTCGGATTACTCGTCGAACAGTTCCGGCTCAAACGCTCATTAGTGTGCGTCCACCGAGCGTAGGTATAAAAAGTGAAGTACATACATGAGATTGCCTTCTGTACCTATCTATTTTGTGCTTTTACTGACTAAATGGGTTTTTTCTTTGTTCCTTCTTTGCCTTGCGTTCCAGGTTCCCAGGTTTCTCTTTCGGAAGCCATAACCCATGGCCACAGTAGCCTTCGGCCCTGCAGAGGTGCGCGTGGAACACTACGCACCGTCGAGGACTGGGGCTCGGTCCGGAAAGTTATCAGGCAGCCGGACTGCGAGCTACCCGTTGCTTGTTTTTTTTTCACGCTGGCCTAGAAGCAATCTATTCACTCCTGACTTAAAGACCCCTAGGTTATAGCTATCAGGAAACACAGACTCCGGCAGGGAATTCCATTCCTTAGCTGTACGCATAATAAATGTACTCCCAAAACGCTTTGTACGTATAGGTGGGATGTCCACCATGTACCGGTGGCGCAACGCCGTACGTCTTGTGGTCCGATAATGGAACGGACTTGGCGGAATTAAATTGTGTAACTCTAGTGCACACTCCCCGAAGTGTAAACGATAGAAAACAGACAGGCTAGCAACTCGGCGTTGATGCTCAAGACTTTGGAGTTTTGACTTCACAAGAGCATCATTGCCTATGATCTTCTTGGCACGCTTTTCAATAGACTCTAGTGCATCCAGCTTGTATTTGGCTGACCTATCCCAAAGATGAGAGCAGTACTCCATACACGATCGAACTTGCGCTTGATAGAGGTTGAGCAGCTGTTCCGGCGTGAAATACCGTCTCACCTTTGCTAAGATCCCCAATTTTTTGGCAGCTAGTTGGGCTTTTGCCTCGATGTAGGAGCCGAAATTAAGGGTAGACGATAGCGTTACCCCAAGAAGTTCAAGGTGGTCGGTAATTGGCACGGTTACACCCCGGAAAGATGGAGCCGGGTGGAATTGGCTCCGTTTAGCGGAGAAAAGACACGCCTGGGTTTTCGTCGCATCGAACTTGACCAGATTGGCACCGCCCCATTCTGAGATTGCCTCTAAGGACGAGTTCAAGCGTTCAACCATAGCCTCTCGAAATGACTGGATCTGTGACCCATTAGCTCGTGCGTTAGACACATATCTCTCAGCAACAGTGCTGTCGTCTGCATACCCAAAGGTTCCGGGTTTAAGTAGGTCATTTATGTGCAGCAAAAACAGTGTTGCCGAGAGTACCGACCCTTGAGGGACTCCGGCATTAATATCCATTTGACCGGACGAGCATCCATCAATTACCACTCGGATGGATCGATCCCTCAAGAAGTCTGCGATCCAATCACACAGACCAGTGGGTAGACCGAAGGAAGGAAGCTTAGCAAGAAGGCTTTCGTGCCAGACCCTATCGAAGGCCTTCGAGATATCAAGGGACACGGCAAGCGCTTCCGCACGCTTCTCAATGGCCTCGCTCCAGATGTGAATGGCATACGCAAGAAGGTCCCCAGTAGACCGATTTTGACGAAAGCCGTATTGCTGGTCGCTGAGGATGTCGTTAGCTTCCAGGTATGCCAGAAGCTTCCTGTTAATTACCCGTTCCATACTCTTACAGAGGATGGACGTAACAGAGATGGGTCGGTAGTTTGCCGGGTCAGCTCTACTGCCCTTCTTGGGCACAGGCTGCACGTTGGCTTGCTTCCAAGCCATCGGCACTTTTCCAGTCTCATATGAGAGGCGAAATGGGCGAGTCAAGATCGGAGACAATTCAGGTGCACAAGTTTTTAGAACGACCGCTGGTTTTTAGAACAACACCTTTTTGCAGAACTTGGCAGCCCTGTTAAAGGCCTTCTTCTTAAGAGTCACGTCGCTGGCTTTGCGCATACGAGCATCGGCCCAAGCTTGGTATGCCGCATGTTTTTTCGCGTCAGCGCGAGAACACTCAGCGCCAAACCAAGGTCGAGCTTGATCCGACATTGCTACGTCAGAGAATGGGATGTAATACTCCATTCCCTGTCGCAACACATCCGTCACGGCATCAGCGCACGACGATGCATCCTTCGAAGAAAAGCAAGTGGGCTGCCAAGGATAGCATGCAAAGAAAGACCGCATGCCATCCCAATCTGCTGACCTGTATCGCCAAACCCGCCGAGTGCCTCTAGGACTAGGATCGGGCGGGGAGTAGATAGACAGAGATTTAACCAGACAGTGGTCAGAACTGCCTAAAGGCGAAGATATCGACACTGAGTAGCGGTCTGGATCTGTGGTCAGCAGAAGGTCCAAGCAATTGGCTGTGTGCGAATCCACATCAGGTACCGTCGTTGCCCCCTGGACCAGCTGGGTGATATTCAATTCCAGCGCTAGCTTTCGCATCTCACGACCAGCATGATCTGTACACTGGTATGGGAAAAGCCACTCTTGGTGGTGCGCATTAAAGTCCCCCAGTAACACCAATTGGGCGGAAGGGTACCGCTGCTGAGCCGCATCTGCCGCCTCACTCAGATGCTGTGTGAGCCCGGACGTCTCCTGATCTCCACTATGCGAGCGGTATACACAAGCGTAGATTATTTTATCTAGGCCTGTGTCGACCAAAGCCCAAAGCGTTGAGAACCTGGAGTCTTCAAGATTGCGGAGACGCCGATAGCAGATGTCGTCCCGGGCATACATACATACGCCCGCGTGTGATTTGAAGTTGTGCTCCAAGGTAAACCCTGGGTATGAAAGATACGACACGTCGGACGGACCTCTGATCTGCGTCTCCGCAAGAAATAGTAGAGCTGGTTTTTCAGTCTCCAGGTGGTGATGGACTGCAATGAGATTAGAGTGCAGACCTCGTATATTTGAGAGGTGCACTTTATGAGAGAGGGAGTGCAGCCGCTGTTTAACTTTACTCTTTCTATTCCTTTTCATAATTTGAGAGTGAATGGAGGAGAGGAGAAGGAAGTGAAATGGGGAGCCACGCTGCTAACCTTCAGGCACGCACTGAAAGGACGACATCATTAGAGGACTAGGCTGGAGACTGCGGGGACGCCGGAGCCCCCCCGAGAATGTCCATCGGGCCCTTTCATCTGGTCGCCAACCAGCACGATGGCGCATTCCGGGATTTTTCGACAGGTGTCGGGGCAGCCTTTCATGTGTGGCTAGCACACTACTTGGGCCCCAAACTATCTGCGGTCGGCCAGCGGTGCACCGTGCCTCGGATCCCGCTACCCTCCGCGACCAGTCCCCCGATACATCCATATCAGTACGAGCCAGGTTGGTCTGCTTGCGTTAGAACAGCCATTTCGACCCAACTCCTCTAGACTGGCTACACTGAGCATCATACCGGAACACGGCCAGGCCGCTTGGCGGTACGTCTTTGCTCAGTGGGTGGTCGCAAGCCAACGGTCGAAACCTACCACCAGTTAGTGTCACCTGATTAGGACCACCCGGGGACTACGTGTAGGGTCTTACTTTGTGTATTCTCCTACGGACGAGGGTGACTCGGTCCCCACAAGTTGTTGTCCGCAAGCCCACGCCTACGATGGCTGGAAATCGGAATATGTATGAGAGTGCTCCATCGTCGACCATATCATCGCTAACCATCAGGTGAGATGGTGGTAAAACGCAAGCCTATCAATAATAATAATAAAAAAAGCGTGTGATGTTTATTACTCCTTTACGCTTAGAGTTTGGATGGAAGTACTAGAATATCTTATGTCCTAGATCAGCATGTAGGCTATGATTTATAATGGTGAAGGACTAATTTCACATTGGCGGCAGATCAAATTCAGTGATGACGGTTAACAGAGAAATATGGATGAAAAAGTCACAGTGCGTCGACTCCACGTAAAAGGACAAGGAAAACATGATGGTATCACATTCACTTTGAAGGTACGGGTGGTGCTGTGGTTGAGCAATTGGCTGCTGTGCTGCAAGACGTTCGATTCTCGCACGGGAAAAATAATTATATGGCCTAAATATAGTTATACTATGTAAATTTACTCACTCAGAACATTGTGTGTTTTTACCAAACTTCGGTCCGTTTATTTTTGGGATGTGGAATGTGTAATGAATAAATTTTTAGCGTAAAAACTTGTTGCATATTTTTAACCAACTAAAAATAAAGGACAAGGTTTTCGATTCGGCCGAATGTGTTTTTTTTTTAGTTTTGTTCAGCGATATCTTCGCCATAATGTTATTTTTTGCCGGTTCTGGTTATCCTTCTTTTGTTTGGAAGAGTAATATTTCTGGAGGTCCCATTTAAATACAATTTTTCATAATACCCGGAGCATTATGAAAAATCCCCAATTTATTATTTGGTCCATAACAGCTATACTACAGCTTGAAACTTGATTGAGTAACGAATCAATATTATCTCGTAGGTATACCTACGTACACACCCATTTAATACTAGGATGAGATCAGATGGCATGATGTTGGTGCATAAAGTGGATTTATGTTGACACCCTTACAGCATTACATCGTCACCCTCCCTGCTAACTGTCCTAACTAGCAATTTCTATTTTTCTAGGGCGGACGTTTTTCTTTTCTGTCGTTGCGTTAGCTATAGCATTATTATTGAATTAATAAGTTTTTATATTGATCTTGGCTTATCCTTTAAGTAAGTAGTGGCCCTAAAATCCTAAGGTACGAAGGTATTGAGGATATTTTTTCCCTTCTTCTGCACTCACGAAAAAAAAAAACAAAATACAAAATATGTGATTATCTTCTAAACGGTAAACGACACAGATACGACAATTAGAGAGAAATTATTCGAAATAATGTTATGAACACGTTGGTAATATCAGTGCAGATACGACAGTTTGTGAGATATAGGACAGTTAGCGGGGAGGGCGCGACATATTCCGAGTATGGTGGTCTGTGCCGGCGCTGTCGCTGCGGCTGCTGAGACCCTCAAGCGGTGCAAATACTGAATCTTATCTATCGGTAATTACAGTTTTGAGTCATTTGTGGTCGAAGCGCTTGGGTCATGGGGTCCGAGTGCACGTCATCTTTTCAAAGTTATTTTTCATCAGTTGATCGACACTGCGTGACCAGAAGGCTGGATCGTTCTGTGCCCAAACAATCAAACTTACTTTTCAATGTGGCAAACCCCGATATTTAAAAAGGACTACGCCCGTGTTAAATCTAAATCAATGAGAAAGAAGTAATCTATACTTATTTATGTATTTTATGTTTTTTTTGTTTGTAATCTCTGGAAGTATTGGTTCGATGGCTACATTTTTTTCACCAATAGAAAGCTACTTTATTCCTGAGTGACATAGGTAAGACATTATGTACGCGGGCCAAGGCGCGGGCAAAAGCAAGTTTCTAATATAATAAAGGCTGTTTAGAAAAATTGAGGCAGCCCCAGTAAGTTACAGTAGTACTTGTGTTGGGGCTGTCGCGCACTTCCCTTATCAGCTAGCTGAACAATGTTCATTCACTGTTCATATTACCAATGAGTATATATAAAAAACTTTTTACCAAAAAAAAAAAACCGACTTCACTAAAAAAAACACTAAAACCATTAAAATAACTTTAATTTCGGAAGTCGGTGTTTCTCTATTGATAATGTTTGTTCCTTGTTTAACACTGACTTCCGAAATTAAAGTTATTTTAATGGTTTTAGTGTTTTTTTTAGTGAAGTCGGTTATTTTTTTTTTTTGATAAAAAGTTTTTTATTTCTCACTTTTTAGTTGAAATACACTTACAGCCAGAGTACCTTTTTCTCAAGACAATTCCAATTAACTCAAACCCTGCTAGGATACGTTGTTTTATTATGAAGTTCCCGTGTCTACATTCCGGCTCCATCATCATCATCAGATGAGTTTGATAGTACCTTATAGCCAAAGTGCTTCTCATGACAATTCCAATAAGCCCAAACACGGCTAGGATACATTGATTAATTACGGATTTCCAGTGCCTGTCTTCCGGCTCCGTCATCATCATCATCAGGTCACTTCGATGATACCATTTTCAACATACCTATTCAGAACAGAAAGAATTTATTTGTATTATCATAGTCGCATACTATGTTCATTGTGATATCTGTATGAGTATGAACTTCCGTTGGCCATTTCTGGTCTTCTTCACCAGTTCCACTTCATCAAAGGTCATTTTTTGACTGTAAATGCTTAAGCCTTTGATGAAAATACCAAAATAACTATATGGTTGCCTATAATGTTTGAGGAGTTCCCTCGATTTCGCCAAGATTCCATCATCAGATCCCGACTTGGTGACTATGGAACCATTTGGGAAGTATAGGTACCCTTTCCGACAAAAAAAGAATTTTTCAAATCGGTTGGCAAGCGACGAAGTTATGCCCGAACATACATAAAAAAAAAGACGTGTGGCACTCGGGGACTGCCGCGGTAAAGCTATTGCATAGCATTTTTATCAACATATGCAATTATAATTAATTATTTATTTTATTTATGCAGTATTTTTTTTCTTCGAATTGAGAACCTCCTCCTTTTTTAGAAGTCGGTTAAAAATGACGAACAAAGAAAGTGGAAACACAAACAAACCTGATTCTAACGAATTGTCTTTAAAATTGATAACAAAATCATCTCAGATAAGTAAAAAGTGGCTGAGGCGTTACAAAACTTCTTTACCTACATTCCAATAGAAGCTACGAAATATCTTTCTTATTTATCTAAATTAACTATCGTTGAGGACATACCTACCACGTTTAATTCAAGCCTATTTCTGTTGGAGTAGAGTTTCTTGCCGGTTTTTCTGCATAAGGTAATACTAATCGGAACCGAGCACTTGTTTTCGTCGTTCTATAGGTGTCCGTGCAGGTCTATATGAAATAAAAGATTGAATTGGTTTTAAATTTTCATAATAAATTGTAAAACACAAGGATTCAAAAGTTTAACAGTGACCAGTGATCAGAGGTTTACAATGGGGGAAACGGTTTCTGAAAGTTTGTTGTGGCTTTATAATTAGATAGTTATATTTTTTTAAGCTATTGCATAGCTTCTATCGCGGGCCTTGAGCGTGGAGACCGAATCCAGAAATTCCGTAACGAAAATAACCTAACACCCCCCACTCATTTGTTTTTTGAGCGTGGTGACCGATAAGAAAACAAATGCGTGAACAATCAATCAAAATTCAATTCAATGTGTGAAAGTGTAAATTCAATTAATATCAAAGAAAAAAAAACAAAGGAAAAAAATACTGCATAAATAAAATAAATAAATAATTATAATTGCATAAGTTGATAAAAATGCTATGCAATAGCTTTATCGCGGCAGTCCCCGAGTGCCACACGTCTTTTTTTTATGTTCTGGGAATTATCAAATCACTTCTTTCATTCTAGGTGAAGTGAAAGGGCGTGTCAGATTTTAGTGGCTGAAATTGCCTGTGTCTATCCGTTGCCTTTTGCGTTCCTCTTTAGAACAGAACACTTATACTTTACTATTTTAGTACAAAAAAATGGGGATCTATTTGTAACCGTCATTGATCATATTTGTGAAGTCAAAAGTAGAAAAACTAAATCCCAAAATTGTCCACAAAAATTTGTCATAATTGGTAAATTCAATTTATCATCCATAACTATTGCTACGAGAAAATACTGCACGCAGTTTTTTTTTTTCATTTTGATCTCCATTTATTCATTCATAAATCAATAGCCTGTACAATATTTCCATAAATTGAGTGACAGTTTGGGATATTATTATTAAAATTAGTGGTGTATATAATAAGACAGGTATGCTTTTATATTTATAATAAGGCAAATAACTAGAATGATGCCGAAAATATTTTGTGAAACAAGTTTTTTTATTAATATTTAATGGCGAACTTATTGCGGACTTAAAACCGGAAAGAACTACTTTTATATTTAAAAAGTTATTATCATTACAAACATCTGCTTTGATTTGTTTCTAAGCATGCTCCAACACGTGACATCTTGTGAGTCCTTGCTAAACTTGATTTTAACGTGTACAAGAGAGGTTTTCATGGAGCTTTGTTCTTTTTTTTAGAAAGCTTTTCAATTCGTGGTACTAAGGCTACAAAAAACAAAAAAAAAACCATTAACACCTAAGTGAAATAATCTTAGTTCCTATAAAAAACTTGACAAGACAGAATGGGGCGTTTTTTTTATATTTTGGCTTCGCTTTGTTTGTGCATTTAGTCAGAGTCAGGTTTAGAAAGTATTAAGTTTTAGAAAAAAGGATTTAAGCTAAAAAATTGATTTCAATATATTACAGAGGTTATTTTGATAAAAATTATTTTCGTTTTTGAATGATTGCAACAGAGAAAAATCTTGTTTTTTTAAATATAGTCAACGGGCTGTCGTAGGAAGCTAGCAACCCAAGATCGCCCGTTATGAATTAATGAATATCTATATAATATATAAAGGTTAGCAAAATTTTTATTCTTACAAAATATATTTAGTATGCAATTTTATTTAAAATGTAGTCTTTTAGTTTAATTAATCAGTCAAAAATTTGGCCGTGGGTCTACTTATGTCTATAGAAACTTAAAGTAGAAGTAGAATATTTTTTTGAGTTTCGTTTTCTTTGTTCGTGAATAAATAATACTGGCAAGATCATACATTTTTAAATGTAGGCCTTTTAGGTATATATCAATCGTTTTTTTATTTCTTTCTATATATATATCAAAAGATTAAAAAGTTTTTTTTTATTTTATGTCATTTTGATTCCCGGAAAATTTAAAAATATTTTGACCACGGAAACTAATGTTTTTTTTAAAGTAGGCCTTGAGAAGAGCTAGGCCATTTTCGGGCACAGCAACTTTCAAGGCAGCAGTTAGTGCTAAATAATAGGTGTCTTTGTTAGAAGATTAAATGATAAACGATATTTATTCTGCAAATAGGTTTAAAAAAAAAACGCTTCTAAACGTACATTTTTATAAATGATAATGATTCTAAATCATGTAAAATAGTCAGTGTAATCTCAAGTAAAAATAAGTTTAAATAGACGACATAGTCTGATATAAAACAAACAAATACCAAGATGGTAAAAGTAAATTTATAAAAGAACAGAAAATAAATAAACAAATAAATTCAAATCTATTAAAATAATTAAATGTATTCAATACCGAACTGACGCTGAAGACTTGCAGTGTGAACTTGATCACTCACAACACAAACTAAGTTCAATGACCATTGAAATGAAGTATACACACGTTTGAGAACCAAATGAGCAATGAATGAGCTGGTAAGCTCACAAAAATTCAACTGTAAACATCGGTAATAACCATCAATAACATCTAATTCGAACCATTCATTGCTAATATGATCACCTTACCGCAATCCTGCGCTAAATTTGCCAGTAGAAATCAAAATCAAAGCATTTATTTCAAATAGACCATTTGCAGGCACTTTTGAATAGTCAAATGTCGGTCAGTCCAAGAAAAGTGAAGCTAAATTGCACGTTCCAAAGCGTAGGTCTCTATGGAGAAGAACGTGCAAGAAACTCCATGGACACTCTTTTAAATCATTATTACGTGCTACATATAATGTTTGGTTACATATTACTTGTTGCTTCTATCATCAGAGACATTGTGCTCACATAGCACAATGTCTCTGTCTCATGTGAAAATTGCTCATTATTTAACTCACCCGATTGCAAATAAAGAAATAGTTATTTTTTCGTTTTGTGATGAAATTGGTAAGGCAGCTTTTGATAAATTAATATCCAGGACACTCAATCATAAACAACTCTTGACTATCATTTTTATTTAACATAATTGTAAAAGTTATAAAATGTGAAGGGGTATGCCCATCATCTATATAAAAAATACCTGAATTGTACAAAGATGAAATATACGCCAAATTATACTTCAAACCACAGGAAACTTATTACGATTTCAATAATTATCAAAACACTAGGTAGAGAGAACCCGTTTTGAATATTTTCCCTATACCAACTTCAAGTTCGTAAACAAAAAACGAGTGGTTGTTTAGGTGGTTAATTAATTCAGTATTCAAAAATAGATATCGTGTGCAAGAAAAAAAAACCATAAAAGGCCATCGTATAAACAAAAGCAATACGCAATTGTCGAAGAATTGCCCAAGTTAAGTGGGAGTGTGCAGGGCACATTGCAGAATACTGTGGTCGATGAGGACGAAAGGTTTTGGAGCGGCAGCCACCTACCGGGAGACGCAACGATGGAAGGCGTCCTACAAGGTGGACCGACGACCTGGTGAGAGTCGCGGGAATCCCGAACAAAATTTTGCTGTCATATTTTTTAGCGTATTGTATATATGTATAAAAAATATACAGATAAAATTTCTAAACAATTTCGTCCTAGACATTACTATTAATAGAATCCGAGTAATAAGGGTATTCCAGTTTATAGTTGGTGAGATTACGTATATTAAGGTCAATAATACCTACGTACCTTTTTATGAATTTTAAAAACGCATTTTTGAACGAACGACAAGATGTTATGTAAAATGTCATGTTTTCTTTTTCTGTCATGTCAATATGCTGGATGGCTGTTGAAATGTCTAACGCCATGCTTTTTCTGGTGATATGATTCTCGATATTGTATTTATTGTAGTGACAACGTCATAGATTGTGACATTTTAGCCACTATTTTCTAAGCACAGACTGGTTATTTTTATGTTTATTCTCTAATGCGGAAATGTATTTCGTATGTATTTGTTATCAATACATAAAGCATAGCACGTTATATTATTTGACTAAGATTTATATTAGTGACAACATTAAGAATTTAGTTTAGCCAAAAGTCCACGAAGTCAAGAAAGAAAAAAAATATAAGCCATGATTATTTGCTATCTTAAAAAATCTAGTAAATTCGGTTTTTGATTATGACGGTATTTTTTTGCGCTATTTAGACTGGCTATTAGAGTGATTTGATAAGGGTAGTAATAAAAGTTCCGACAAAAAAAGAAGAATTGTCCTTACTCAAAATATTAAATCTAGTGCCTAAAATACTAACTTTCCGACTACTTTTGTCCGAATAAAAATGACGAAACGACCGAATAGATACTGAAATCTTCGAAAGATAAACATGAGTGTCTATTGCTATAATACTTTTCTACCAGCATAAATTACGTTCTACGGAAAACTTTGCTTTGTAATTTTTATATTTACTTGCCTACTATTAATTCATAAATTACCTTTCATATTTCATAGATTGTGGTGCTATTTTAACTGTCACATAATACTGAAAATATTATTCTGAGTGGCTATACAGAAACTTATAAAAAATATAAAAATGTACTTGTAACAATAACTTTTAATTGCATCATATATCATGAATTTTACTTACCACGGGTATGCTTCGATATCGGTACCTATTTCAGGCGTTAAAAAGTTAAAACAGTCGTATTCATGGGTACGTATAAAAATCCCGAATTTTAAATTACCGATGGACGAAATCCCGAAAATTGAAACGCCAAATGGTGGTATGGTCGAAAGTTTAAAATCCCGAAAGTTCATTTGTTCGAATGTTTAAAATCCCGAAGTTCAAAATCCCGACTCGTCCGTGTCGGGGTGCCCTAAGGTCCCGATTTGTTTTATTTTGAGAAGTAGCTTTTGGTCACAATTCTAACCTAACCTAACCTATTTCAGCACAATCTCTCGTAAAAATGTGTTTACCATTGTCTAATAGTCTAGTCGCAGGTAGATTGTATTTTGATTGCACTTTGAACTGGGTGAAATAGGTTAGGTAACGTTAGAACTGTGACCAACCGCTACGTTCAAGTTGTTTCGTCTATTCGGGATTTCGTCCTTTCGGGCATTTGAACATCGGTATTTTGTGTTTCGATATAACGACTATAAGCATTTAAACCTTTCGGTATTTTGAATTTCGGTGTTTTGCACGTCGGTATTTCAGCCATAGGTATAATGAACTTTTGGGATTTTGATACGTACCCCTATTCATGCCTTAATCGAAAACCAAGTAGACTTTGGTTTCCTAGAATATTATACTGTATTATTCGACAAATTTCCTAACTTTTATAATGTCAGCGAGAACAAAGATAAAAATAGAACAAAACTCAGTTTATTATGAAAATGTAGTTACGTAGTAGATCCGAACCCCATCGCGCGGGCCGAACAGTTGAGGTATTTTCATCATTATTGAGAGCTAAAAAATAAATTTGATAACCAACAATAGAGATTAAAACAGTTCAAGCAAGTTGTAAAAATATGATTATTTTGACCAAACCTCTGTTGTCGGTAACTTAGTAATTTTGTCGGAGGTTCAGTATTCTATTCGGAAGTTTAGTTTTGTTATTTGAAGATCCATTTTTTTTAAGGAGAAAATGTAATTTGAACATGCTCTTATTTGTTGTTAAATTGGATATTTTTTTTCGTTTATGTTTTGGGTTGTTTGTCGGTAATTCATTATAACGCTAGTTAATTAGAATAATAGTCAGCCACTGATCGCTGGAGATTAAATTGTTTTTCGGAACCATTATTATTTCCCATTTGATAATACTTAGTAAAAAATTTTGCAAGTATATATCACACTGATATATGTAGACACTTATTAATTTCATCAACAATTTCCTCGCCGTCGTTCTTTTAAAACTGTATTATTAAAAACCACAAAGTTATAAGCCAGTTATGGTAAATGGTTGGCGACATAAATACATGGTCACCGGGTCGCCCGGGCTACTGAAAAGTACTTTTGCTTCCGTGTTCAGCTGTGCACTGGTGCCTAATGCCCACTATGATCTGCCGTGACCTGTTTTGTACTTAGTGTCGGTAGTGTCCAAATTGTGACCTTTTTTCAATATTTTTGGTAAAATTTATTACGGGCATTGTCCACTGCTGTTATTATTGTCCATCTATTAAAAATAAAAAAAATAAAAAAAACCCGACTGCATAAAAAAATATTTTAAATAAAAACTGAAAAGAATAATAAACAAGTTCAGTCCACAGTTCAGCAACAGTCGGGACCCACATTAGATAGAATGATTTTAGTCTAGATTATTTTAATGGGTCCCGACTGTTGCTGAACTGTGGACTGAACTTGTTTATTATTCTTTTCAGTTTTTATTTAAAGTATTGTTTTACGCAGTCGGGTTTTTTTATTTTTTTTATTTTTTATTTTTATTTTACACTTTTTAGTTACAATTATAATATCACTATTTATCCACTATATTTTAGACGTAAAATCACTATAAAATTCAAAAACCGACCTAGGCATTCGCCTCAGTACAAAATAAATAACTTAAATTTCCTGTTGTACTTTTTTAATATGGTCATGACATACCATTTTGAAATCCTCATGAAAAGCCCTTTAATTTGATACCCATATTACAGAATAAAAAAATGAAAAATTTTTTTTACTCTAACATAGCATCTCACAGTCGATATGTTGTTTTTTTTTTAACATCACCTATCTAAGAACACTTGGGTTATCAAGACGAATCTAACGATATGTTAATTATAAAAATCTGTTCAGCGGTTTGGAAGATATGAGGTAATAAAGAATATTACATACATACAAACATACAAGATACGCGCGAAAAATATAACCCTTCTTGCAGTCGGGTAAAAATCATGGTGTATATATTCGTAAATTATAATACTCGTATATTAGCTTCTGCCCACGGTTTCACCCGCAACTTCTTCTTCTTCCTGCCCTTATCCCATATTACTTGGGGTCGGCGCAACATGTTTTTTTCTTCCAGCCTGTCCTGTCACCCGTCAAACTATCACTAACTCCCTTTTCTTTCATATCACTCCTCACACAATCCATCCATCTTTTCTTCGGCTTTCCTATCCCTCTCCATCCCTCTACATGTATACTCAGAACTCTTTTAGTAATTAAAATTAAATTAAGTAACACGGTTTCACCCGCATGATAGTCGAAAATTGTCACAAAAGCACTAAATATCGAGATATGTATCCTAATTCAGACTATCGTCTGTCTGGCAAGTTTCATCCAAAATAGTTTAGTCAGAGAGGTCTTATTGATTAACAAACATCCAAACGTTTTAACTTTCAGTCTTAATCTTCTTAACGTTTTTACTCTCAGGACCGGAAAAAAATTTCTGCTGTGGTCTTTCTGTCCGATTACAGATGGCGCTATCAACAGCCACCAAAGACTTGAAGTTCAATCTTGTTGCGCAGTCACCATAGAGGCTACATGACATGTGATCGCGTAATTTAATAAGTACCTATAATAGATGTACCACCGGTACAAGGTGGGCAACCCACCCATATGCACAAAATATTTTGGGAATATATTAATTTTGCGTACAGTTAAATACTAGAATTCTCCACCGGAGTCTGTCTTTTCTAATAGCTAGTCTCCCGAGATTGTCTTAAAGTCGAGCGAGGAGTGAGTAGGATAGATACTTTAGGGTAGGTACTTTTAAGCAAGCGTGCTCTATCGTCGACCACATCATGCTTACCATAAGGTGAAATAGTAGTCAAGAGCGAGCTTATAATTAAAAACAGAATGTGCAACAAAAATAATTTGGTCAAAACTCTCCCACAAACGTCACCTAAGACTTGAAGATAAATAATGCCGCGAAGTATACCAAAGATGCTGTACCGACATACGATCGATACTCAAAGAAAATAATCGATTGCAGATAGAGCACGCATTGTCCAGACATTGATGGGCCGCAGCCCTTATCTTGTCAGTTGGCTGTGACGTCGAATAGCGCAGTGATATATACGAGCGGAACGAGTCCGCGCACATTACTAGTGTAAAAGTGCTCCGTGGTTGCCCACGCGCAGTTTGCGCCGCCACCTGACTTGCGATCGCTACTTTGCTAAAGCGAGCATTGCTTAGATAGTGTCTTTAGTGTTTAATTGTGCTGGAGCGTTGCTAAGCAGGTAAGTTATTGTTTTTAGATAGAAGTATTCACTGAAAAAATATAAGTAGGAGACTGCAAAAAAAAATTCTTGTCTTTATTGTTGTTTACATAAAGCGTAAATATGCACCTGTGTATTGATAAAGTTAAAAGTCTTCTGGCAGAATTATGATCTGCAGAAATACAATTGCGATTTTTAACATAGGTAACTGTTTTTATGTACATAGATTTACGAGTGTGTTAGCGAAACGTCTTTTTCTTGACAGAATTCATTATCAAGTTCAGTGTCATCATTTAAATTTATCGATGCGAATGATTACCAAAGTAAATAACATAACAAGTTTTTTTTTCATAACACTTAGTTGTTATATCTTGTTTGGGTATTTAAACTTGGCCTGATAAATTTTTAACCATGGGGATTAATAATTTTGCTCTTTTTTTTTAGAAAGCCATAGGGGTCTGAAATCTTCTTTTTTATATTAAAAGCCTGGCTTATAACAGATTTAATAAAAATATATATTTCAATCTCGAGATAAAATCAAACAGATTAAACTATTTTTAGTATAGATTATGTTTAATTTAGATCAAATTTTCCGAGACACACATGACAATCCGGTCGTCGAACAAAAGCGTGATCACCTTAATTATACAAATTAATGCACTTTTTAATGCTTTTATTGCGAAAAATATTTAAACTTTATGTCATTGACATGCAAAGTAGATTCAAATCCGACTCGTCTTGAATCAGACGAATTTTAAATTTGTATGATAAAATTCTTTTATGATCTTAGATAACGTGATTAAAATTCTTTGTTTTAATGGCTTTAATGCATTTAAACGACCATTAGGAATATTACAAAAATTTAAGCTAAAACATGATACTTTTAAAAAACACGTACATAATTGATACCTGTTTTTTATGTTTCAAAATAATTTATGACTGTCTTCATAAAGCAAAAAGTCTTGGGTCAAGAACGATCAAGGTAGCAAGCCGCTAGCGTGAGGTCGAGACTAGTTCCACTGCTCCATTCAACAATTTTTCGCGAAAAATCTTAGTATAATAAGGAAAATTTCTAAAGGTAATCAAGATCGTATTGTTTCATGGTATTTGCATTACAGGACGTGTTTATTCACTGTCTTTGTTTGCGATAAAGGACTAGGTCTACTTATAGGTGTAGGAAGCGATTGAACAAAGATTTACGTCGGTCATGTTGCAGAATGATCGTCGTCTTACTTATTGCTAATAAGTACTTACTTTTATCCAATGAGAATTGCAGTTGTTTCAATTAGCTGTTTAATTCCTTCACATGATAGTAGGCATATTATATACATTATAAGAACTTCTTATGGGGTCACAATCACTAGTTCTGCACGACCTCGCCGAAAAGACTGTACATTGGCAAAAAAGTTTTTTTTTTTTTAAAGTTATCTGGATCGATTTATCTTTTCCCAGAGTATAGCCTCACTGTTGTTGCAAGGCTTTTCGGAATCCTAAAGCCAGCTTAAATGTAAACTCATTAATTTGATGTCTTTTATGCGTAAGTTACATACAATATACTGTAGTATATTCGACGATTTTACTACTTATATTGAAAATAGATATAGTTGAATCGTCAGAGGAATACAATCTTAATTTTCTTTGGAACGTGGATTCAGATAACACTTTCCATATGTGCGTTGATAGAAAAGAAACTGGGAGCTTTGGTACTCACTCATCATCTCTATAGTAATCTTCTAGGTCAATAGCGCCGTATCTAATCTTAGGTTTTCTATGTGAAAGTCTCTTAGGGTTTCTTAGTACAAGTACCATTATCATTTGTCACGCTTCTTTAGTCACCCTCGTAATGTATTGATGCTGTCATTTTGTGCTACCTTTTGAACGGTGGGTTATTTACCAATGACTTTGCGCATTTATTATATTCCTCCAAAGGAAACAAGTGTTAAGGAAATGCCGTGTATACGTAAAACAAATATTAAATAAATACATATTTTAAGATAATAACTGCTGTCTACACGAATCAATATTGATATTTATATTTTATTGATCAGCACAAAGATTTCAAAATTTCACAAAGGTTATTTTGGCCTTCACCTTTTGTTCGTGACCTTTGAATAATTGTTTTATCTCCTATCAATAACTGTTCGATGACATTTTGTTTAATCAAAATAACGTTTTTTTATCGAATCGATTTATACGTAGATAATCAAGAGATGTCTGCCTTTGTTTTGATAAATCTAAACTTCTACACTAATATTATAAAGAGTTAAAGTTTGATTTTTTGTTTTTAGGGGGTAATCTTTGAAAGTACTGGTCCGATTGCGGAAATTTTTTCACCGATAGAAAGCTACTTTATTCCTGAGTGACATAGGATATATTGTATGTATGTGGACGAAACCGCGGTCAAAAGCTAGTGTGGATTTTAACTGGAGGAGTGTCTGTAATAATAATAACTCAACTATACTAGGTAGGCGTGATGCCTACCTAGTGTCATCAAGATATTATCACTTATAGAGTTCCACACTAAATTAATTTTTATTTGGACAGTTGGTCATCGATCGCTACTATTTTTTGATATAGTTAACAACCACTTGTTAAGTGAAAAAACAAACTAACACGGTGAATTACATTGTTTATATTACAGCTTTTAAAATCGTAGTAGGCTCGTGTGTCAGAAAACCGGTTATGATTGATTCTGAACCTTGTTTCCCATATAAAATGTACCTAACACAATAAGAACAATTATAATAGGTTAGTAGATATGTACATACATAATTGGCCAATTTCAGGTGCCCACGAGGATTTTTCCACTTGAAGATCTTTCAGTCATCTTTGGAAAAACCTTTTCTGATTTGCGTATCTTTTTTATGATTCAATAAAATAGTCACAGAGATAGAGGTCTTTGTTAGACTAGCTTCTGCCAGCGGCTTCGTCCGCGTAAAAGTAGGTCCCTTCATACGAATATTGAACCCCGCTTCTTTCCTTTGGGGTGAATTTTGGGAAATCTTCTCTTAGGCCCGGCGCCCACTATCGGTGGGCATCGGTGCGGCTCGGTACAGCTCGAGCACTTTACGCCGGCTTCGAGCGGCTTAGGGCGCCTTAGAGCTCCGTTGGGCGACTTCGGGCGGCCTCGGCAGCCGTAAGCATGGCTAAGGATGTCGAGGCGGTCTTCGGGTAGCTCGGGTGGCATTTTCGGATCAGACACGTCGCAGAACAGTCATTTCGATCACCGCACGCGCCTTCATTATCGTATCGTACAAGTAGACGCAAAATAACTTGGCAGTCCTGAACATAGGCTCTGCGAACTTCTGCGCATGTACATTCGTAAAGAAAACTGTTATTGGCATTTTTTTTTTAACCAAAATACTAATAAATATGTCCTAATACTCTGTCTTAAGGCTCCAAGTTTCTCTTCTTCTTCAGCAAGATGAACAATGAGAACTAAGTCCTAATCCACCATTATAAATACACACACATAACTGTTTTCACGGAACGTTACGAGTGACTGCTCTGCGATGTTTCTGCAGCCAGAACTATTCTTAGGCTACCCAAAATCAGCTACGGCGTCCTTAGGCGTGTTTACGACTGCCGAGGCAGCTCTCAGGCGCCCAAAGCCGCCCGAAGTCGCCCGACGCAGCTCTAAGGCGCCCAAAGCCGCCCGAAGCCGGTGTAAAGCGCTCGAGCTCTACCGAGCCGCACCGATGCCCACCAATAGTGGGCGCAGGGCCTTAGTGTTGAGTCGTCTGCGTCACAAAAGGAAGCTTTGTGAAAAATTTCACGCTTCTAGTCTTTGTAGTTTTAGCTGTGCGTTGATATATCAGTCAGTCATAGTCAGTGTTGTGTCGTTGCCGGCAATATTGCCTTGAAGTGGGAATATTGCCCGCAGTATGAATATTGGTGGCAATATTGCCAGCAAAATTCCCATATTGCTGGCAACGGCACATCTCTAGTCATAGTACCTAGTTTATTGGTAAGGGATTTTTACAAGTCAAATACAGAGTGTTATATTATACCTTGTCAACAAATGATTAAATATAATGTCGAATGATAAAAATGTCAAACATATAAAAGAAAAATACACAAACAAATAAATAGAAGTCAAAATCAGTTTCCCCTTTTATATATACAGATGATAGATATTATGTAATGCTTAAATACATTTACTAGTGATAAGATCCGTTAAACACATAACAGTACGTATAGAAGAATATTATACCAATTTTCGTAGGGACCCAGCAGGGTCGAAGCCTACTGGGGCTATGGAACAATGGCAAAAAAGAAACATGAGTGGGTTTTTAGTCAATAAAAGTCTGACACGCCCTCTCGCTCCGCCCAAGGGTGGAGGGCAAGGCTATTAAATTAAACAGTTTGAACACCCTCATAAATAGTTATTTTGGTTCGCGAATATTTAACTTTGAATCGTTATTATACTAATTGGCTCTACGTTGTTGTTGATGATTTGTTATATCAAGTATATTTTTATCTTTTCCACATCGTTATATCCTTCGTTCAGTTGATTCAATCTATACTAATATTATAAAGAGGAAAGATTTGTATTTTTGTATGTAACGAATAAACTCAAAAACTACTGTGCCGATTTCAAAAATTCTTACACCATTGGAAAGCTACATTCACCCTGTGTAACAACGGCTATATTAATTGCCCGTGCGAAGCCGGGACGGGCCGCTAGTTAGATATATTTAAGTAGACTTAGACTTTTACGGATTTTTTGTCGAAGTCCTGTACACCGAAGACCTGTACACACACACACACACATGTCTGAATGAAATGAAATATTAATGGTTATTAATAGTGCTTTGATCACGATTTCTGAAACACCAAATTACTAACGATATTGTTGTAAAGTGAGTGTAAAATTGAAAAGGAAGAAGGCTTTCTTTTAGGTGGGGATCATCCAATAACTTCTCCCACTCTTGGGAGGCGTGTCAGACTCTTACTGACTCCTTTGTTCCGTCTTTGCTATCGTCCCAGGGCCCCGGGGTTCTAGGTACTTCGAACAACCCATGGCCCCAGAAGGCTTTGACCCTGCTGGGTCCTTATGGTTTTCCTGACATCTTTTTGAGGGGCGTTCTGTCTACGATATTAAAATTAAAGTTCAGTTTTTCTTTGATTTTTTTTTCTAGAATGCTATGATTAGCGTCATAGTGGTCATTCAGTGTGGAAAAAAAGATAAAGATCGCAATGTATTAAACTGAAAATTATTAGTTTTTAAAGAAAAAAGGTCAAGTATCCGTCAAGGGCACGACCCTCAGCATTGAGGATAAACGACGCAAGGAGGGGAAATGAAAAAGATGGAAAACAATGATGGAACGAAAAAACACAAGGTTGCTTTATACTTGTAAAAATAATTCGAGTTAATATTAATCTATCACCATCTTCTCAAAAAAATATTCGTATATTTAAAAAGCAAAGTCCTACCTCACCCACTGTCTCAGGGACGCCTAGTCCTAACCCTTAGTGTGTTTTTAATATTGTGCTGTTTTGATCACGCGCAACCCCCGCAAATGTCCATTTTACACAAGTATTTATTATAATGCGTGGAATACGCACGCGGGACGCGTTTTTTGCATTTCTGCATGCGGAACAAACTCGCATGCGTGATGAATTCCGCACGACATTAAAAACACCCATAGACCTAGAACGCTGTTTTCACAGAGGTTTCTTATATGATCTATACAACGAATAAGAAAGGGTTTTCCAAAACACCGTAAAGGGATAAAATGGGGTTCCGAAATTTTTATCTAGAGAAACCAAATTTCACGCGGGCTGCCACTGGCAGAAGCTAGTTCAAGTTAATTTTAATCTATCTTCATCAACTCAAATATCAACTTCGGCAATATGTTTTTAAGTGATGATAAAAATATTGGTTCGGTTCCAGTGGAATTTAGACTTTGTATTGGTTGACATTGAGTTAGCTGCCCCAAAATTTGAAAACATTCCTGAATTTAGATCAGTGCAAGTTGGCTAACACTGTTGTCATTGGAAGCAGTTTAGTATAATTTTGGCCGTCATTCTTGATTTTTGTAAAATACGATGTAAACATTTTTTTACCGTCTTTGTCACAAGATGATACGCCAAAAACGTTTCAATTAGATACTTGAGCCTATACTTATTTTTATAGTCAACAAAATTTCGTTAGTTCCTCGTTTCGTGCGTCTTTGCGTAAAGGTATCTTAACAAGTATGCAAATATCTAAGATCGAACTAAAGCAAACGGAGCACCTCTAGCGAAAATCATTTACTAGCTATTTATGCTGACGTAGGCATCTCAGGAAGTATTTGAAATGACATTGATCATTTCCGAACTTATGCATAAGGAAGTGAGATTGTAAACAAAGAATAAATAAATGTGTATTTATTATAAAAAGACGCACTTACGTAGATCAAATCACGCGGAATGTGGCAAGCGTCAAGTGTTTGTACTCACATACATACTTAATTATGTTAAGCTAACTCTTTGTGAAGTGTTTACTGCATAAGTGCACAGTATTAGGAAAGTTATAAAAGTCGATTAAATCAAATAATCCTAATTTATTAATTATCTATATATTTTATTGTGCACCATATTAGAATATTCAAAAAGGAAACTAAAACACATATCATACAATGGGCGGCCTTATCGCATTCCGCGATATTTCTGGCAACTTGGAATGATAATAATTTTACAGTACAAAATACATCTTAAGTTACATCTAATAATATGCATTTATGATTTTATGGATTAAGTTTTTTCAATTCGCGCAATGAAAATACAGACTTGATAAAACCAAATAAAAAGTAAAAGCAGAAATATAATAAAAAGCGTAATTAGTGGAGACGGTGCAAATCCATAATCATTAATGTAATTGTGTTTTTATCGAACGATACAAATATGATTCCTAGTATTCTAATTAAAATAATATTATAATTGCGAATTTAGTCTGTTTGTTACCTCTTCTCACCTAAATCACCGGGCTGATAATCACTTAAACGCTCTCAGGGTTATACAAGGTGCAGTTTTAAAACTGCACAATATTTCAGGAGGTTGTAATAAAACTCATAAATAATCATATAAAAAAACGATACATGGTCAATAATCAGTAATACTTGTTATTTAATTTTTTAATTACTCTAAACTAAATAGATTGATCGATGGCCGCGGGGGCGTGGCTAGGGTGTGGCGTGCGGGATGATGATTGGATGATACATTATTTATGAAACTATCGTTGCGAGTTAGTGTGTGTGAAAACGACCTTTATTGTTCCGTGTTTGTGTGTGTGAAAAAAAGCGCGGTTATAAAAAAAAAAAAATTACCTACTTATTTTATTATTGATTCGGGTCGAGAATCACTAACATAATTACCTCCTGAAATATTTTGCAGCTTCAAAACGACACCTTGTAGAAAAGGATATACAGCATCTTACATCCAAAAAGGGACGGTTATTTTTAAATACAAGTAACATTTTATAAGTTGAGTATGAATCTTCAATTGCTGATAGAGCTGACCTGAATTGAGCCAGACCTAGTTAGAAGAGAACCCTTTTCGGAGATCTTCTCTTTAGGGTTGGGTTCTCCCTATAACTCTGTTGAAAATTGTCTTCAACTCTTAGATTTTTTTTTCTTTTGTAACTATTTGATCTCTACCGAAATTGATCAACGAGCTCGATTAAACATTTAAGGCTTATAGTCCCTTGAACCATCTGACCGAAATTATGTGGACGCAACTTTCGCACTCGCCTAGGCGGCAGTACGCAAATCTGTGCATTTATTTGCGGCCAGCAGCGCCCGGAAAGCGCTTTAAATCCATTTTCTTTGCGAAATATTGATTGATTTACATATGCAATGTTCACTTTGAAGAATATTTAACCACCAATTTTTATGTGTAAAAATGTTTGTAAAGGTCCAAGCCGTTTCGAAATAGTAGGGAAAAGTTGCGAAAAGTTGCGAAATTGCTAAATATTTTTTTTAGACAAAAGTATTAATCGCACGAAAAAATCAAATGTTGATAATGTTGTTCATGAATCTTTAATAAACATAATTTTTTTTCAAACCTATTAACCTGGCTGTTACTGAGGAGTAGGCTTCAGAAAATCAATGTTTTATAGCACTTTTCGGGCGCTTGGGCCTTAAGTTTTGATTCCAATATCGACTCACAGCCTACATTGTTTGTCAAAACAAAAAAAAAACGAGCAATACCTCGAGCAACAGCTAATAGGTTATAAAAATCGAAAAAAATATAGTTAGTTTGTGGTTTTAAAATTCGATATTTGAGTATTCATTTGCTTGAATTATTCATAAGATTGAATGAACTAACTAGGCCTTGCTAGATTTAAATGAAATCATTAGTCACAACAGAGATAAAGATATATAATTACTGATGGAAATAATTATTGTTCCTTTTTATGACGAACGGACGGAAACTTAAGGAAAACATTTTCCAAGTCCGAAGGTTAAATTGACATAGACACATACATTATGATTACATTGAACTTAGCGTGATCATGTTGTTAGCTGAGCTATTACACCAACACATAAGTGTTTGCGATTCTTTTTGAAAGTGTATGGTTTTAGAACAGTTTAAAATCAACAAGAGCATAGTAAATTAGCTCAGAACATCCTGGATCATGTCAATATTTACATCATGATAAAGATGTATCGGCCAGCCTGCTTGGAGCCCGCGTGGTAGATTGTGGCCCATTCTGTCTAATAGAGAGGAGGCCTGAGTCTTAGCAGTGGAAACAATTTAAGCCTATTTATGTTATAACTATATATGATGAAGATGTTAATCCGTGGCGTATTACTGGGCAGTTGGGCTAGCGCTAGGAATTACCTAAGCGGATCTGATTGATAGATAAAACGTGAAGGTTTAGAACGTGAGCCATCTGCTCGTATCTCCCGAGTTACACATGGCTGATGCGATAAGTTTTGTGTGTGGTTGCAATATTTTATGCCTGTTTACCTACATAACATCCATACATAATCAGCCTTTTATCATTTCCACTGCTGGGACTGTTTACTTGTTGCTTCTAAAATATTTCGCGAAGATTTTTGTCCTAACAAAATTGAATTAGCTATTGTAGATAATGACCATCTCGAATTCAAGATAGTCATTCTTATGCACTATCGGCTATAAAACTACGAAAAAAATATCGTCTTAGTTTTTCAATGACTGATTACCTAAACTTGATTACCAATCTAATAAATAAATACAGTACATAATAATCTGAACGTTGAAGGGATACTGAATATTGGCATGATATTGAACTTGCAACGGGTGACGGGAGCAGGTTGAATGCGTGCCTGTCTGTGTCAAGTGCCGTAAAAGTGTCGCAAGCGCTGGTACAAGTCCTCGTCGCACAACGCAACCGCGCAGGCGCAGCCATTACCGCTGTTGCAACTCCCGCGCACCCCTCACACCGTGATCCGGAGATACATTTTTAGTTCTCACGGATAAGTGAAATTGCTAAGTGTTTTTTTTAAGATTGTTGGTGTACTAAATGTGCAATTCGATTGTTTATTAACCGACTTCAAAAAGAAGGAGGTTATTTTAATTGACCAATTGTTTGTATGGCGTGTCGTCCATTTACGGACAGTCAAAATATAAATGGCATTATAGTTATTTAGTAATATAACCATTTAATATATCTAAATACTTAGTCTTAAATATTACAGAAATTGGTGATATACGTATAATATTGTGATCGCGATTTTAAAATAATTTTACGAGGTGAACATAGTTTGGCCTTACAAGAGAGAAGATTGAAATTACCTCATGTTGCAATTAAAGCTAACTAAAAAAACTATTAATATCAAGCATGAGGATACTTGCATCAAAATTTTTAATTGCTACTACGGCACTGACATAGAATTTGATGTGGTTTTATAGTATGAATAAAATACTAACTGGTTTTCAGCAACCTTCTTATATTTTTAGTGCTCATTATGAAGTGTAACATAATTTTGGTGGCTTATTATTATAATGCTTATTATAGCATAATAAAAGTGTACCCAACCATGAAGTTATAATATATTCACAGTAAACAACAAAGACCGGGCGGCGCATTAAGAGTGCTTTATATTCAGCGTGTTTATGGTTCTAAAAATATAGGGACTCAAAGACATTACGCTATGGTTTCGGCCGTTATTTTATGCAAAGATATGTGTATCAAAATTGTATCATTCATATTTTGACAGCTTGCCCAGTGTGAGTTTGCTTTTCTGCATTACGAGTCGGGTGTGATTCTTGCAACATCCAGTTATTACTGAGCAGATTTGTTCTTCGTGCCTTTATGCTCTAACAAACATGGGATTATGTTTTCCTTTAATTTTCTACTGCAATGCTTAATCTGTTATTTTATGGTTGATGATTGCGTTTGTTGTGCTATGTTTGTGTTATAATGTGTTAGTTGATCGTTCTTTCTTCATAGTCGTATTAGTTAAAATTTAGCTGCAGCCAATCAGTAAGTTCATGAAGTGGTAAAATAGCGGGCCTAAGACATGTCCTTGCGGTACGCCATACGTTGTATGTATTTGTTTTGATTAGTAGGTTTCTTTTGTTTGAGTATTACATATATTTTGCAAGGATATGTATTTATATGAAAACTTTACCTGTATGTTACAAAACCAAATTAATAGTTTGGTTCTGTTATAAGAATTTGTGTTGATCCACGTGATTAAAAGTTTTGGTCATGTCAATGATCACTTTGATTGTTGTGATTAAAGTTATTGTCATTTGTTTTTTTTTTCCGATACCATATCATTATTATAATGCAAGATGTTTAAAATGTTATTTTTAATAAAACCAGTTCTTATATTTGAAGGCTCGCATTAATTGGTTTCACTTCTTGATTGGATTTTTTTTTGTTAGTTGGGTAAAGGTTAGGGAGATGATGATGATATTATTGTTGCAATATAGTTATTTAAGGCGTATAGTCCCTTGAACCATCTGACCGAAATTATGTGAACGCAACTCTCGCACTCGCCTAGGCGGCAGTACGCAAATCTGTGCATTTATTTGCGGCCAGCAGCGCCCGGAAAGCGCTTTAAATCCATTTTCTCTGCGAGATATTGATTGATTTACATTTGCAATGTTCAATTTGAAGAATATTTAACCACCAATTTTTATGTGTATAAATGTTTCTTAAGGTCCAAGCCGTTTCGAAGGAGTAGGGAAAAGTTGCGAAAAGTTGCGAAATTGCTAAATATTTTTTTTAGACAAAAGTATTAATCGCACGAAAAAATCAAATGTTGATATTATTGTTCATAAATCTATAATAAACATATATTTTTTTCAAACCAATTGACCTAGCCGTTACGGAGGAGTAGGCCTCAGAAAATCACTGTTTTATGGCACTTTTCGGGCGCTTGGCCCTTAAATGGGTTTAAACCTAATATACTAGATACACAGTACAACAATAGTAAACTAAGGCTCTTACATACCACAAGAACGTGGTTATAATATTAATTGGCATAATTAATTTTAATTACATGAAGAGCATTTAATTAATTTATTCTTTACAGAAATAAAGATGAATATGTTCAATACAAACGATATTCTTGACGCGGATTCAAAAATCTTATGATTATTTATGTTTACTATTATTCTATCTTTGTGAGCGGTTTGTCCAGTTAATTAGCTAAAATAATATGAATTAATTCATAAAAAAATGTCACATACTTATTTTAGATAAACAAGTAGTTTTTGAAAACCAGTCGCGTTTCTTAAATCACGTTGAGTGCTTATTTTTTTATATCAGTATAAAATGTGCTAAATAGCTGTAGCAGCAACCATCGTCCCTCGCAATATGAAGTCGGCAGATGAGTTGAAACCGCAATAACACATTTATTGCGGTTTTAACAAGGACATTAATAAAAATAACAAGTGTTGTTTAAAAATGTGGTCTATAAATCCAGAAAATTTGGTTTCCGTGTTCCACTTTTAAATATCATCAAGTTTAACTATACGAGCAACCTCTCTGAGGATTTCAAAAATTAAATGTAGGTATCTAGAACGTAATTGGTCGACACGTTATGGCCTTGATAGTCCACTCGTCTCTTAGCAGAGAATGGCCTCAAAGTTATTGTAGCAATCCCATTGCCATAATCAATGTAGTTTTTTTGACTCCCTACAATCTGATTTTGGAAATGGCCAGTAGTATGTACTATTGAAATTAGAGCAGTAGGTACCTAATTACTTATATCCATAAACAGATCTTGCTCCCCTCTCGTTATGCCACATTGGTCAATAATAACAAGATCACAATCGCATAAAGTTTATTGCACATTCACTTTTTGAATGAAAATTAGATTAGATACCTACAATTTATAACGATTATGCTAAATAAACGATCAAGTTGTACAAAGTATGAATCATAAATATGAATGAAGCTAAGAAACAAACATTGTTTAGTGTAAATCTCGCACAATGTAATGCGAACACATGGAGCACCGTAACACCGGTTTGATACAATGTAACTAACGATCGACAGATTACTTACACGCATTTCATAATGCACTTCCACACTCAGACCGGCCACTTGACTTAACGAGGCAATTATTTCCGTTTAGTTCGCACATAATTAATAGAATCTATTAAGATGAACTAGTGGATGCACTGTAAGGAAATAAACTATTTGATACAGCAGAGACGGGTACTTCAGAAGTTCCAACACAATTTCTTAGTACTACGTACATCCTCAGTAATTGTACATCAGTAATTGTAAATCCCGAGCTACCGTTATTGTTTCGCAGTCTTTTGTCATTGAAGCAATTAATCATTGATGTATAATAGCATCAGTAGCGTTTGTCATCTTCGATAGAAACAAGACCGTGACTGTAGTTCTTTGTTAGTCGCATGGAAATTGTGCAAATACTTTTACATCGATAGGTTCGCTATATGTAATGTCACGCTCTAAACAATAATTAGAGCCTTGGGCGGGGACTAGCGGAGAGTGAAGGGTTGCCGAAATTTATTTGGATTATTTGGACTTGCATTACAGATTATTACATTACCAATCTTTTATTTACAATTTTTTTATAAGCAGTGCAGCCCGTTATAATTACCGCTACACTGGTAAACAAAATTCTATGTACTCGTATAAATAATTTAAAAACACCAAGCAACGAATAGACATTTCTTAACAGTACATATTTAGCAGAAATTGTACTGGAAATTTTTTATATAACAGGCATTACTGCATTGGAAATACCATCACGTAAATGTTTGTAAATAACGTTAGCAGCCCTATGCGGATTGTTGGTGGCGGCGCGTCAACGACGTCGTGTGTATGCTGCGCCCGCGCCGACGCTTTTGTCAATGCGTAATAAAGTCCGTGCGCATTGATGGCCGTGGCATGCGCCGTCCTAGGCTTAGTAGCACCTCGATACACTTCATAGTTCGCACCTACACGAACACGTTGCTTATATAGTTTCAGAGTTTAAATATAAATAATAAAATACATAGGTGTTTATAATATATTACCATAAAATATTTTTATTATAAAGTTGAAGGGTTTGTTGGTTTGAACGCGCTTGTCTCAGGAACTACTGGTTTGGATTAAATAATATTTTTATATTGGTTAGCTCATTTATCGAGGAAGGCTACATAACAATACGCTAAACCTAAAAGGAGCGGAACGAAAAAAAAATCGGCCTCTCCATACAAAATGATGAACTTAGTTGGACAGTTTGTATGGAGAGGCCGATTTTTTTTCATTTCTGGGAAAAAAAATCTTGTGGCCTTTAAAATTTGTGGAGACCTGTCCCTTAAACCTAGTAACCTTAATTAACTATTTGTACAAAATCTAAAGATACTAATAAATCAAAAATAAAATAGACAACACCCACAACACAAGCATCGAAGTACTAGAGGAGTACTTCGACGCAAGCGCTTTACTATGTGTAGATAATTCATTTTATCACCACTACTCTCATATTGGTGTAGGAAGACATCGTGAGTAAAACCTTCATATTCTAGAATAAAAAAATGAAAGTGTCACATGTCCACCAACTCGTACTTTTACTTTTACAGACTTTTACTAACTAAAACCCACCCGCGTTCCATCAGACGCTCGTCTGGCCTGGAACTTGACGTTCCAGGGATGCGGTATTTCTTCCCAACCATCCTGCAATGCAATCCACACATCCTGCAACGGACAGGCCTACACGTACTGGACCCGTGTGTGGATTACGACCAATCTTTCGGTCTGAATCCCAGCAGTAAGAAGTTTAGTTTCAGTTTTAAGCTGATTATATGCCATATCTTATTATGCTACATGTCGTGATCGATCCCATTTTAGGAATTGAAGATTTTTGCAACTATATATATTTTTTGCATTTGGTTTTATTGTATATAGCTATCCACGATTTCGTCTGCACCGTTGTCATTTGGTCACAACTTCAATAAGTTTTTTTTGCACGGAACCCTGATTCTTAAAATTTACCAGTTAAATTCTCGTCAAAATCAGTCTAGCCCTTTCGAAGATAATCGTAACCGCATTTTTATGTCAGGAATATACTTTCATATGAATTTAGTAAAAAAAACTGTTATTTTGATATTATAAACAGACATTCATTTATATTTATATGTGTGCAATTGTGCATAGATGTATTATAGATTGCTCTATTTTTATAGAACTGGTGACATTTAAAAAATGAATTAGCATGCGAACGTGAAACCTAAGTAAAATTAAAAAGGTAAAAGCTTCCATTTTAATTTAAAAGAAGATTGCAGGTCAGTGACTGAATTCGTTGAAAGAAGAGTTAATTTCATAAACATATAAAACAATCATACATTCGTAATATTTCTTTTCAAAGAATGAGAAAGCTTAACGACCCGTTATTTCAACTTTCGGACTATACACACTGATTCGTTAATTCCTTCTGTTTTTATGACAGTAGGAATTATATACTTCACAAATGTATTTATGGGAATATAATTTGAATGTGATTGTAATGTTGCATTCAGTCTTTTTTTTAATTCAACAGCGATTTAATACAAACTGAAAGGAAGATGCAAACATTCTTCAGTTATAATTTAATGATCATCGAGTTTTTTATTCCAGCAGTTTCAAACGAATTGCAATGGAAACTTTATATATTTTTATTGTTAGTTAGATACGGAAGACGTAATAAATAGCCTTTGATTACGTAGTTCATCGATTATTATTTTTAGATATTCGTGTTTATTTTTAGTACAGTTAATGACCGGTCTGTCTAGTGTCGTAACTAGGCTATGCGACCAGTACCAGTTTCCGAAACTGCACCCCTAAAAAATCCGAGTTGGATAAGTTTAATCCGCCTGACGCAGGTCCCCACCGGACATGTGTGTTTGGGGAGGTACTTTCATGTTTCGGATCTGGCGAGAAAAAACACTCGGGTATCACCATTGTGCGGAATGCCCAAAGATCACGGTGAAGCGTTAGGTGGAAGTTGGCCCCGCTTGGGTGGAGCGCCCCCGTGTCCCTGTGTAAAAGACCGACGGTGGAGACTCGAGCGTCTGGCCCTTGTTCAGGCCATGGTAAGGAGCGTGACGCAATGGCAAACAGTAAGCTTCTTCTGATGACTATCCTTAGTTATGGCACTGGGTCTGTCATGGTTCAATTAATGCGAAAATAATAACGGAATTTAAAACATGCAGTAAAAAGTTGTTTATATTAAACTTTAGGCTTTAGTATGACGCTGTTGTGTCTTTTTTGGTTAACTAATCTATGAGTACTATAATTTAGTAAATTAATGATTGATGGCTTATACGCAAAAAGTAATGGAAAATTGTATGAGTTTTTTGCCAGCTTCTGCTGTGCTAAAATTAAATGATGTTTTATGCTTAGATTTGCTACATCGATGGTAGTTTTTATATGACCAGGGTCTTCAGGGGGATTTCTACAAGTGAAATTCAGTTGCTGTTTTAATTATTTTGCAAATTATTTTTTAGTGGCTGTGGTGATGTAAAATTGGTGTAGTTTACATATATAGTTTATATAATATATGGAATCAGCTAACCTGAAAATTTTATTGTAGTGTTGGACAACCACAGCGAAGTTTGAAGAGAAGGTTGACTTGATACATTTGCTGAAAAATACTCCAAAAAACATTAGGTTGTGTACATTAATATTCTTATGCTAAACAAATCAACTATTCATACCAAGACATGGCTTAAAAGTCTTAGTATCCAAGCCAAAAATATTACTTAAAAAAAAACTTGCCCTAAGTGGGTTGCTTTTGCATATGTGTGTGTTTTAGATGTGAGAAATCATAAAACAACTTCTCTCGCTCTATGGCGGAACGACAGGACGTGTTAGACTTTTACCAATTAAAACCCACTTGTTTTTCTGTATATGCTCTTTTCGTTTCAGATAACTCTTTGAAACATTGCCCTAGCATATGCGTATAGGTTTACGTACACTTCTTCACTTTTTCTGCACACACACATTCCTAGGCCAAATTGCTTTAGTGAAATAAGAAATCTACGAGCATATCAGTTTTGATCACGAGACAATTGGTTTTTAGTTCAGTCAAAATGTTTTTCTTTTTTAATGCATGTAGAACTACTGCGCTTCTACCTCACAAGTAATTATCTGCACTAGTGTTCCGGTTACCGTATTTTTCCAACAACACAAGGTTGACTTAATTTATATTAAGCTATTATTAGACAACGAAACTTACGCGAGCCGGCTATAAATAGGACTCATACATTATTAAATAGTTTTTTTTTTTGTTCCAAAGTCTATAGAGATGAACTGAGTAAACTTACCGACTAAGTAAATAATTTCTAGAAAAAACTAGATTGTATTGAATCATACCCAAAGTTTTTCTATGTTATTAATAGGCTTACGTTTGACCTTAACTTACCTGATGGTAAACGATGATGGAGCACTCTTGCCTAGAAGTAACCTTTTCAATTTTGACTTAAAGACTCTAGCTAGGTGGTAGCTACTCGTATTAGGAAACAGGTGACCCCGACGAAATGTCTCCACAAATCATCTTCATGTCTTGATTTAGACCATTTTGACCAAGAGAAATATTTGTGTAATGAGCACGATCATTTGTTCTTTGTCTGGGTGTAATTTATCTATAACATGTATGTATTCAGAAATATATAAGTATGTTTATCAGTTGTCTAGTACTCATAACGCAAGCTTTGCTTAGCTTGAGACGAGACGGCGTTGTGTGATAGTTGTAGAATATTATTATTATTATTTTGATGATTTGTGTAAATAACACAAACATTTTCAATTTCAAACCCTACCTACGTACGAAGTAGAAGTAAAAGAAGAATGAGCTGAGGCATAAATAGACTCGGAATAAATTAAAATTTACGTTTGTGCAATATATTATTTAAGTGTCTATGATCATCTTAATTTTGTTTTGGTGACCAAGTTCATTGCTCTATAATTACCAAAACAGTATTAAAGAAAAAAAAATCGAGGTCACCGTTTCTTCCAAACGGGTCTAAAAGTCTAATCAGCTTAGAAACAAAAACTAAATTGTTTAACCATTTTGTACTCTTAGTCAAGAAACGGCAAAATGGTAAGGGATGATCTGAATATTATAGAAAAGAAAGTGTGTATGTTTCTTATACCATCACGCTCAAACGCCCCGCGCGCCTCAAAGAGCTGTCAGCAACAGCAGGGGCCCAGCCGGGTCGAAGCCTACTGGGGCCAGGGTAATCCGAAAGGGAAGCTCGGTCCGGGTACGAAAGGCACGAAGGAACGGGGTGGGCTTTTAGTCAGTAAGAGTATGTCACTATCTCCCGCTCCGCCCAAGAGCGGGGGTTGTCATTGGATGATTTTTCCCACCATAAAAAAAACGCTCAAACGCCTGTACTGATTTGGATGTATGGAAGAAGCGGAATAGCTTATATCCACATTGTCACAAATTACCGAGCCCATCCTACCAGAAGATCCATGACCACAACCACTCCGCTAGGAGAAGAATAAATAAGCCTTTATCCTGAATTTAAATTTAAGCTACAATGTATAAGGGATGAAGTATGGAACTACACAAACCTGCAGATATGTTTATTTTTAAATAACAAAGAAACAAAACCAACCCTGACTTCCTAGCTTATAATAGTAGTATAAAATTTTTAGAATAGAATAGCGTTTATTTAGTTAGGTACGCAGGTTTTTTTCTAGATGTTCTTGAATATAATTATGAATATGGTTCGTATATGAATTATTTTACAGATTAAGTATAAACTTTATGCCTGAAATCAATTCATCATCATTTGATTCTAAGTGATGTTTTTTTGGTCACTCTCTTAACGAGACAAATCTATACTTCTATATTATTATTTTTTTTGATATTTTATTATATTATAAAGAGGTAAAGTTTGTTTTCTTTGTTTGTAGGAGGTAATCTCTAAAAGTACTGCCCCCCTAGCCAAGTTACAACCATTTCGCTTGCGTCGAACGCTTCGAGTTGACCTTGCCGCCAATTCTTTTGTTCTGACCACGTGACTGAGCGTTAAAACGACGTCGTTCCCATACATTTGAAGCTTTCTACTAGCGTTAACTATTGCAGATTAGCAACTTGGCTAGGGGTACTGGTCCCATTGCAAAAATGTTTACACCGATAGAAAGCTGATTAATTCCTGAGTAACATAAGCTATATTTTATGATGTACGGGGGCGAACCTGCGGGCAAAAGCTTGTAATTAATAATTAACGATATTTATTGTTAGTTAACAGATTCTGCAATTATCCGGCGACATATAAATGTTACAAAACATAGGAAAATCAAAAGCAATTCATTTACACAATTGAGTGATCAAAGCCTGTTATAATTGCCTTTTTGCATCATTTATCTATTAATTTAGCTTTTTCCTGTTTTATATACGCACAGCAAAAAATTGTTTAAGAAATATTGTAATTATTATAAATGGTCAACCATAAAAGTAAGGTTATAAAAATAACAGTTACGTTTTGATATAGTTTTGTTTTGTTGTTGGGTCTGCCTGACCTTCATGAATGCTGCTTCAAGTAATTTCCAGAACACAGAGCTCTTACGCGTAAATAGCATACATGTTGAACTATAATTTGCATTTTAGTTAGTTTGATACACAGCGGGCCCTAGGAAAATATAAGCGCTTCGACATTTATTGTTTAAAAATAATGCAGCATATTTATTTAAACTTCTTCTTCTTTTTCTATTTTCTGTCTTTTTCGTGTTCTTGTGTGTGTGTTTTTTTTTATGTTTCATGTGTACAGTAGTGGCACATAGGCGGCCTTTATGCAGCAGAGCATTCTCTACCAGTCAACCTTTGGGTTAAAAGAGACAACACTGTGCTAGCTGTGCTCAATAAATAACTCATAGATATTACAAATACAATGAAGTATCATTAAATTGAGTGGCTTATAGTAATAAAATACATATTTTATTTTTATTTTATTAATAACAAACTAATAAATACTATCATTATAATATCATCATACCATTATGATTATAATTAGCATATGCTGAGTTTGGCGCGCCTTTTCCATATATCTATGTATTATCAATTTTAACCTTTCAATCGTGGAAATTACAGACACAATAGAAAGACAATAGGTGCGCGAACGCCGGCGTTCGCTTGGGGTTTAATTAATATAAATTAATTATAATTACAATGACAGTCCTTAACATTCATTAACTTACAAAGTTCAAAATGTTTTTCTTTTTTAATGCATGTAGAACTACTGCGCTTCTACCTCACAAGTAATTATCTGCACTAGTGTTCCGGTTACCGTATTTTTGCACCAACACAAGGTTGACTTAATTTATATTAAGCTGTTATTAGACAACGAAAATTATATTATAATTACAATGACAGTCCTTAACATTCATTAACTTACAAAGTTCAATGAAATTTCATTAACTTACAAAGTTCAATGAAATTTCATTAACTTACAAAGTTCAATGAAATTTCATTGAACTTTGTAAGTTAATGAATGTTAATCTTGTGGTTTTCATTTTGACACATTGTCCGTACTAATTTTTCACCGAGTTTGACAAGTAGGATATAGTCCAATGGTTAAGGTGAAAATATTTCTTAATTTATACCCTAAAATGTCACATATTGGTCGTTATCAAAGCGACGACACGCGCATAAAGAGCGGCATTTTGTAAGTGAATCCACGTACAAGCAATTAGCCTTGGATTGCTCGTGTGAATGGGTTTTCAGATGTTTATAAATCGACAAACAATCGCCATGAGATGTTTTGACTCTTTGTCGATAGATACATGCAAACTTTTTTACATTTACGTCATGTTTATCGAGAACAAGGAACTTACTAGCAGATACTCGGCGTGTGCCGCCACGCTAAAAAAAGATATACTTATATTTATTTCCAACAAACAATATATTTCTTTCTATAAATAAATTTTGTTTATTATTTGGAAAAAAAAAGAAAATTTCACTTTTTGAATGGTCTAAAACTATCTTTGGATGATTGCTTTTCAAATGAAAGCGGTTTGGGGCACATCGGTTGTGTTTTATATATTAAACAATTATATTATCTCAGCCACAGAAATAAGGTAGGTCGTCATAATCATAAACAAAAAAGGACAAGATGTAGATGTCAAATAAACTCTAGTTGTGATGAGGTGGTCCCAAATATAGATTAGAATTATTTGTGAATATCAATATTGAGATACCTTGTCGATGGTCATGTGTTTAAACAATTAAGTAAGTTCATTCGTTTAAATATTAGAATTTAAACGCTTTTATTTAAACGAATGAATTTACTTCAAAATATTTAAAGGTCGCTACCAAAGATGTAAACGAGAAGGGCTAAAAATATCGATACAACTTTGCACATATACATAGTTACCTACATATAATGAAATGGAAGAGCATGTTTGTAATATCACAAAAAACTGGTTTTACTAAATGAGCAAGAAAATATATTCGCTAACTAGTCAATCATAAAATATAAAAAGCTTTTATAAGCGTCTTTAATTTAATTTTCTTAAACAAATCAATTTATGTCGTATCCACGCGAACTTGCGAAGTAAGTGGTGATATTTGGTAATATACAATAGCAAGAAACCTTGAAACTCATGTTTTTAGAATTAATGACCGATAATACTTTATATAAGAAGATTTAAGGTCATTGTACATTAGAGGGCATGCTTTTATAAACATGACATTATTTAAAACAATTTTCTGACGCAGAATTTTAATATTTAATAGAAATATCATTCTAATATATTGGTATCCTTGAGGAATTTGTTTATAATTAATTATATTTTTGTCGTTAGTAAGCTGTAGTGAGGTGAGTGTTTATTGTAGATTGTTTTGATCACAGTATCTAACTCATTTTGAAGTGGTTTTAACGGGTTTGGACCTAAATGTAAAATTGAAATCATTTATTATTATTATTTTGTAATTATTATTATGCAAATATATATAATATAAACGTTGCTTCACTCTAGGAATTACTCCTGGATGCGTTCACAAACGTTAAACTCTCATATACAAGTCTCTAAGATCCGGAACAATTATCTCTACACAATACAAAAATTTCTTCCGTGCGGAAATCAACAATAGCAAGTCACTTGGCCATTGCACCAACAGTGCCGCCAAAATTCAACCCTAATTGTAAATGCATCTTTTATTTGGAATTCAGTTATGTTATTAATTGCACGACCGACCTTATCAAGTACATAACTACACATGTTTAAAGGCAGGCACATGCCATTACTATCAACAGAATTAAGTAAATAAAATGCCATATAATTTCACAACAAATACTGTCAACTTTTCTCTGGCATTTTGAAGGATACCTACTCTGTGGTGGGGCAAAGTTGTCTGGCAACATTAAATTAAGATATTGCAAAACGGATATAGTATACGTCGTAGTAGGATTTGTGTGGGAACGGTCAGAAATGAATCAGACGCACATCATACGTCACTGTAGAAATATTTCATTTAGCTACGACTGTAGCCCGTACGCGTGTACCAACTTTCAAAATTTGAGCCTTGATATTTAGATACGTTGTGGATTTTAATAACCGTAATTATTTGATAAACTTTATTTTGAATAAAAACGACTAATGTTACTGTGAGTACAGTGCCAACAAATTAATTATTTTATTAAATTCATTTAGTGAAATAAAAAATACAAGAGAGGGCTTTTAGAAATTTTGGTTTTTCTCTTACTCGAGTTGGGGAAAATGTATAGAACCTTGACTAGTATGCAATAAAAAGTGTTGTCTGACTGTCCCAATCTATGAGAGGGACATTATCAAAGAGGTTCTCATTCATATCAATCAAATCACAAATAAAAATATCCGGAAAACGCCTACCTAATCCAGCAATATTTCCGGAGCTTGTTAAAGTGTCAATATGACAAAAACCAGTCGGAGTCTATGTAGTATGCTAAAAAATATTCATTGATTGTAATGAACAGATTGAAGGTCATTCATTACGGGTTATTGACTAGTAATATTATTTGTTTAGTGCCTCCAACTAATTATATTTTAATGCAATTCGGGCCCGACATGCGTGGCTGAGACGATTGGCGAATCGGCTCGATACCCGGTCCACCCTGACATTCGATAAATATGACGCTCGACTGTAAGCCGCTAAAGTTACTATTATACCCAAAACCGCTCATTCTGCAATCGCGATACCGTGTGCTCACACCTTTAATAATGTAATGCAAACAAATGTAAAAGTGATCGTGATTATTTGGTGCAAATTATAATGTAATTTACTGTGATTGTTACAGTGAAAATGGAGGCGCTAAGTAGGCTTGTCGAGGGCTACCATGACCTGATGGAAAACAAAAGTGACCAGAGGGTGAAAGACTGGTTCCTGATGTCGTCGCCCTTCCCCACGCTCGCGATATGCCTCACATATGTTTTCACAGTCAAAGTAAGTACCTAAAGTTGATAAAAAATAAAAGGATTATTTAAAGCGCCAAAAAAATTTGTATGTTTTTTTTTTTAAACTTTATGTAATTAATACTATTTTATTGTTTCTGTCAGTTTTTCTCAAATATCAAAACAGGTCTTTTATTTTTTAACGAGTTAATTTACCGACAATTATGTTGGTATAATGATTTAACGTCATTATGATCGATTAACAATTTGATGTCACGTCAAATGAATTATACATCATTAGGAATGTTTTCCATTGGAACTTGCCGCCGTTATTAGAACACAGTTGCGTAATCAATTATTATCGGCCAATTAAAGAACATGACATTTGAATGTACCCGAAACCATCACTTGAGTCTGACATTATGTATTTATTTTTTCACTCCAATTTTTCTTTTTTTTATGACAGGTGTTGGGACCGAAGTTTATGGAAAACAGAAAACCTTTTGAGCTGAAAAGGATATTGATTTTCTACAACTTATTCCAAGTTTTATTCAGTATCTGGCTGTTCCGCGAGGTAATATACATACGAGTAATTTTTAGGTTTGAACTAATACCGACTTTCTTTCTTTTTACTAATGAAAACATTAATCATTTTTCTAGAGTTTGAAGAGCGGCTGGTTCACAACGTACAGTTTCCGGTGTCAACCCGTCGACTATTCCAATTCTCCTGATGCGATACGGGTAAGAGAACCTTCACACATTCCTAAACCAGTTTGTGTCTATGGACGCACTATGTATCTTCACTTGTTTTCTTCATCTTTTAGACGCGCGTGCATAAAAAGTGGATTATACTTTTTATGCTCGCGCTTCTAAAAGAACCGCAAAAGCTGCCTGGTTTAATCAAAAGCTATATAATTAAACATCAATCAATCGAATGTATAATCAAAATCATGTTGCCCGTAAATCCGGCAATCATTGATTTCATAGATTGTTTAGTTAATTACTAAACCAGATTTATCTGACCGTAGAGCCTCATCCACTTATATTATCAGTTTTAAACTTTTTTGATACAAAATGTTTAATAAAAACTACTTTGATGATTACTTTTACGCATATTATGTTGAATTTAACGACACAAAGCGGGAATTAACCCATTAAGGATGTGAAAAAATTTATAGCAATCATATGGTGATTATATGCAATTTAAATTGACATAACATCGTATGAATCATTAATCCTTTGTTAGAATCAGTCGATTTGAATAGTCATGTGATTATATTAGCCTTAGGTACTATGTGAGGGGTCTAAATAATTCAGGCACTAGGCGTATTTACCTTATAATGGAATCTTTTTCTTGCAATTCATTTGCAATAATGAAGCCTATACCTAATTAGTACTTTGCTCGCAACTTCGTTTGCGAGAAACATTTTTATAAAAACTTAACACCGCTTAATTTTGAGGGTAGTTTAGAAAAAGTTATAACGATAGGTTTTACATTTTGTTTAGGATTGATGGGAACTTTCAAGTTTATTTACCCAAGAAATAAGGATCCTCCATACAATCTTTAACACCCCCTAAATTTTTATATAGAAGATAGTCTGGAAAAACAAATAATAACAACCAGTAAATAATATTACTAAGGTTATTATAAGGATATTATTATAACATAAATAAAAGTATATGGAAAACGCGGAATAAGATTTTGCATACAATCAAAATTCTCCGTTTTCACCGCCTTAAAAAGTTTAATTTCCAAAAATCCTCGGACACATAATAATAATAATAGAAACATATAATAATGAACGGAATAATGATAATCTATAATATAAATATGAATCGCAAAATGTGTTGGTAAGCGCATAACTCAACAACGCCTGGACCGATTTCGCTATTTTTTTTTTTTTGTTGTGTTCGTTATTATGTGGAAAAGGTTCTTATGGAAAAAAAATGCAAATTAGGGTAGTGTAGGGTTGAGTAGGGTAGTGTAGGGTAGAGTAAGCTACCAAAAGCGGTGACTGAACTTAGCGAAGGAAAGTTCAAAACCCATATTAAGCGTGTCTTAACCAAAAAAGCATATTACAAGGTTAAAGACTATGTCGAAGACACGCTTGTTTGGCAATGACTGCCTCTGCACTTGTGGCCCCCTGGTAACTTATAATATTATGCGAATGTATCTATTAACTGCTCCATCTTTGTTGTAACATATTTTTTTTTCTCTCTAACACATTGCTTTTGCAATTTTTTGTATTATCTGACTCCAACCACATTAAATTCGTTAGTTTTTCTTTTTTTTTTTTTTGGTTGTTAACGTCTCATTTACTGACAGTTGTAATTATTATTATTTTTTCTACCTTTTTTTTATATAGCCTCTTTTTATTATGTAAATGGAAGAACACTGTAGACTCCACGAATTCTTAGATTACTTCATATTTTGACTCACTTTTTTTTAAATGATTATTTTTATTGTGCTTTTGAGTACAATATAGACCGGTTTACACTGTTCTTAAATAATACCTTTTAATACTGTTATATGGAAATATTGTAAGTACAACCATTTTTTTTAAAAAGAGTAACCATGGAGTTTCTTGCCGGTTCTTCTCCATAGGAAACGACCAATTTCGAACCGTGCACTAGCTTCTGACGTTTTATAAGTGCCCATGTAGGCCTATGTGAAATAAAAAACTTTTGACTTTGACTTTGACTTTGACTTTGACTTAGAGTAAGGTAGAGGAGGGTAGAGTAGGGTCGAGTAGAGTAGGGTAGAGAAGGGTAGAGTAGAGTAGAGTAGGGTAGGGTAGAGTAGGGTAGAGTAGGGTAGAGTAGGGTATAGTAGGGTAGAGTAGGGTATAGTAGGCTGAAGTAGGGAAGAGCGGGAGCGAAGCCGCGCGGGCAAAAGCTAGTTTATAATATAAACGGAAGCCTTGTGCAAAATTTTACATTCCTATTCCCAGTACTTTCAGCTATGCGTTGATATGTCAGTCAATCAGTTTCTCATAATATATAGAAGAAGATAACATCGAAGTGAAGAATTCCATTGCTAGAGTAGGTACTGACAACAAAAGAAAAAATTACTTACGTATATCTAGGTATACAGACACACGACAATTTTGCTTTTGTCTATGATATTTATGATATATCTATGATAATTTTTCACCTATGCCAAAGTATTTGGTTGCCCGCACTTGCATAGAATTAAGGCAAGTTGGTCATAGACCTAACATGTGCTAGGTAAGGCGAGGTAGTTTGCCTTCAAGTTCATTCGCACTGGAACGTAATTGCCACTGATTAGTACCTACCTACGGCGATTTGTAGTCACATAATATAATTAAATAATGAGCGCTCATGTACATCATCACGGTTTTTATAATAAGTTTTAGAGGAAATACAGTAGGTAATGTTGGTATGTCTAATAACTGAAATTTGATTATTATGTATAAGTTTCATTATTACATTGGTTAGTATTTTAATAGCTTTTTGTTCATTATTTTATAATTAAAAACAATACAATATTAATTTCTTATTTATTTTGTTCCTACCAACGTGTAGTCTTTTTAACCTAAATATGTACTTTAAATTCTTAATGTATTTTAGATAGAAGTTACATCATAATATTGGTTAATATTATATTTTTTATTTTATTAAAACCATACAAAATTAATTTTGTCTTAAAATTTGTTATTTTTGTTCCTATCAATGCGCAGTCTTTGTAACCTAAATATTATAAGGCATTCTCCACCAGTCAAGAATGTCTGGTTGCATAAAGTTCACCTTTGTATTCACTATAAACATAAGGTTTAATTAAATAAATAAACAAGCATTTGATTAGGTTTCATTACAATAAATTCGCAATGGGAAACTAATAAATAAAGCTAAATGTTTTCTGATATTACCGTTGTATTCCTTATTACGTTATAAGTATGTACCTACGTGTCTGTGTTTTATTATGTAGAATGCGTCAACACATGACCACACACATGCAATAAGGAATGCTTTACGTTAGTGGCTCGTTATAATGGATAATAATGAAGTGATTTTTATCATTCAGTCGCTATTTTTCTAACTAAAATGAAAAAAGATTTCAAGTTAGCGACATTAATTCAACCCAATATTTTTTTTTTAAATATTCTCTGTTTTCTTCCTCGTTTCTATAAGATTTGTTTAAAACTCCATCATTATTAAAAAAAAGCATTAGCTAATTGTGTTTTTTGTTTTTTTACAGACAGTACATGGCTGCTGGTGGTACTATTTCTCGAAATTCACAGAATTCTTCGATACGGTGAGTTGAGAACATTTTATTCATTCATAGCATTGTCTATGCGGAGATTCGAGGCTAACATAAAAAAAATAATGAATGATGATGATGATCACATAAATATAAAATAACTTTCATTAATTTATTGCATAAAGGTATGTTTATGTCACCAAATGAATAAATTTAACAAGAAGGTAATGATTTATATGCCTAAAAATTGAAGCAATTTGTAGTCTTTTCAAGTCATTAATTTCTTAAAAAGAAACAGTTGTTGGTTTTCTTTCATTTTAATATCTATTTTGTATTTTTAAATACATACATTTAAAAAAAAATATAGACAAATACAATATATTATCTAAAGGCTGAAGCCTGACGTGAGGTCAGGGTGTTCCGGGCCTTATAAACAAATGCACGTTTTGAAAAATATTTTTTTTATTTCCAAACCGCTTCAAGTCACGATTTCAAAATTTGTGTCCGCTCTAAAAGTCAGGGACGCTGTACTCGAAACCGTGGCTCTAATAGCGGCCTGCCTTCGCTCACTTAAATATCTAACAAGTATAATTTCGCCAAGTTATTTAATTTCTCACTGCCAAGGCCATGGGCAAATACTTTCGGAAGTGATATTTACTAACTGACAAACTGATCGACTAGTTTACGGAACGTCTGCGCACATATTGTTTACTATAAAATCAGATTTACTTGTTTATTTAGATTGTACTAGCTTTTGCCCGCGCGGCTTCGCTCCCGCTCTGCCCTGCTCCACCCTACTTACTGTACCCTACTCTACCCTTCTCTACCCTACTCTACCTTACTCTACCCTACTATACAATTCTCTACCCTACTCTACCCTACACTACCCTACTCTACCCCACTTTACCCTACTCTACCCTACTCTACCCTACTCTACCCTACTCTATCCTACTCTACCCTACTCTACCTTACTCTACCCTACTCTACCCTACCCTACCCTACCCTAAACTAACCTACTCTACCCTACTCTACTCTACCCTACACTATCCCAACTTTCATTTTTTTTTAGGAAATAGGGATTCATAAAAAACATGTTTGTTTCATATATTTTGGAAGTTTCTTGATCGTCGCTCAGGTTGAACCTTGTACGGACAAAGCAAATTTAAACCCGTCTTGGGTTTGTCTGTACAAATTAGGATAGGTATTTGTTCGAATTTTATCTTTTCTTTTTACATGGGAAATCATCAAAATAATGACGTCTTCGTTCTGGGTAGAGCAAGAGGGAGTGTCAGACTTTAACCGAATAAAACCCACAGTGTCCCCACAGTTACTCTTTGCGAGAACAATGGTAACTCTTTCAAACAATCTGTAGCACTGACAGACACAGGCCTAACTCAAGCTAAATCTTGCTGCTATCTCTTTGAGGAGCACGTGAGCAGAAATTGGTCCTTAGCGAACGATGAGTTATCCATTGCCTGCCATTCACAATCCTACGGAAATCGCCCTATGACTATCGAATCTCTACGCATGGGGCGTCTCCGGCAGGGGGTCCGAATTATGCGTAACAAGCGTATAAAAATGTGCCGACATGCCTATCTTGACACATAAAATTAATAATGACATAGTCTCACAGAATTATGACTAGAACCAAGCCTTTTGATAATCGATTTCGTGATTCCAGTTTCTTAAACAATTCATAACAGGTTAAATAATTTCGGGTGCCAACCGGATCCAGATCAGATCATCCTCTCTTGTGATCAATGAAACAGGTTTTGAAATTTTATCGGCGGTTGATGTAAAGTAAAGAATTCGCATAAAAATCCAATCAAATCTCGTGTCCATTCTTTTTATTTAAACATCTAGTCGGTAACTCAACAATTTATTAAAGATTACCTTATGGGCTAGTGATGTTGAGGTACAAAGTTCGATATTATAAAAATCTCTATTAACTGTTCTATCTTCTATTTTATAATTCGCTCGATACGAACTATATTAACTTAAGCAAGCTTCAGTAAAAACTTCGTAGGTATTGTCGTTATTCATCGGTTATTTTTAATGATGACTGAACAGATAAATCAGCGGTCTCATTCAGTTTGAACACCTGTGTAGGTATTTAGAAAATATCTCTAAAACCACTAAAACGATCTAATATGAATATCTGAGATAGCTCTTATCTCTGTGGTTTCAAGAAAATCTGTCAAATGATTAGTCTCACTCAAATGCATATTTTGTTAAGTGACATATATATCAGAATTTAATGATTGTAACAAGTTAGTTTATTATCACTAATGGTAGTTATGTCTATGAAAATGAATTACCAATAAATTCAAAGCTTTTATGTACCTGCATTCCCAAGAAACAAACATTATGAAATATTATGTTCAAATCAAATTTTCTGATAAATTTCGACTAGAGGTGCTCAACGGTTACTGTTAACGATAGTTTGTTTTATCCTACTGGTCTTCAAAAGCCTCTCTATGAATTTTAGCTGTTAAAGTCTGTGCCTAAGTTTATTCTATTCCTTATACATTACGACCATTAGTACACTACTAGTCATTTATTTTGTCCAACTTCCCGCCATTTAAAACTTTTGATAAGTTGGTATCGCCAATAAGTTAATATCCAACATATACAAATTCTTGCAAATCCTACACAATATTGTTAATATTATCCTTTGTTTTCAGATCTTCTTCGTGATGCGTAAGAAGTTTGACCACGTGTCGAAGCTGCATGTCATCCACCACGGCATCATGCCTATGTCGGTGTGGTTCGGTGTCAAGTTCACACCAGGTCAGTACATTAAAACTACTATCATCATAATATTTGCTCGACTAACACTCGTATTCAATACATTAAAGTTCTGATACGCCTTAGACACTGATAGACACGGCATTGTCAAATATATTGAATTATCACCGCGAGTGTCACCGTTACTCATAATTAGTGAAATTTCAAACAATAAAAATTTGTAATGAAATGAAATATCTTACACTAGGAGGCGGTACTGAGTAGTCAGCTCTAGGTACTTTCAAGAGACTAGGTCAAGTGCATATAATTTCTGAGTTTAGTTAAATTGACTCGACCAATGCGATGGATGAAATCGCTACAAACACTACTGACGTAGTTGTATTTAACTACATTTTTATAACTATATTTGCATTTCATCGCATATTTTGACATTGGCAAAGTCATCGGACGTTTACCGATGGAGCCTTATCCTTAAAATTAATATCCTTGATCCTTAATTGTATAAAATTGGATTGACGTCAACGCCATGTTTAGGTACGTTTTCAACCTCTCGCCAAGTGATACCAGTTGGTGCCGTGAATTTTCATGAAACTCGTCATTCTAAGTTCACCATTAATTAGTATGACAGCCATAACTCAGTGTAATCAGTTGACATTGCGCGGCCATGGATAGAATATCACTAGTAGGTGACGTCACCTACGGTATTCCTTGAAAGTGTTACTGTGGCCCTTGAACGCAAAAGGTAACTGAAGGAACACTGGTGGGTTGGTCAGTAAAATTATGGCACTTCCTCTTGCTCCACCCAGAAGGGCTTTTTTGCGTCTTTACGGTGATGATAATCATCACCATCATCACTATAGCCGAAAGACATTCACTGTACGACATAGGCCTCCTCCAAGTGTGTCTCAATGAACGGTCCTGGATCGGATTCCCGCTGCATCTTCTGGTACAAGAACCTTTCGGCCACTCCAGAACCCTTCGGCCCCAATGGCAATCTGTTCTGCGAGCAATCTGCCCCTTAAGTTTATCGATTCTTCGGGCTATGTCGGTAACCTTAGTTCTCCTGTGGATATCTTCACTCCTGATGCGATCACTCAAGGAAACTCTGCCCTTTCCATTGCTCTTTGGGTGATTTGAAGACTTCTGATGAGTCTCATTGTGAGCAACTACGTTTCAAAGCCATGTGTCATCACTGGCATCACGCACTGGTCCATAGACTTCGTCTTGAGAGACTGTGTTATGTTGAACGATATCCCTTTAAAAAATGTTATGACGTCACTAGTCGCTACCGCCGCAGTGATTCCGTGCTCTGTGTTCAATCCGAAGTCCTTATTAGCTGTTAAATATTAGTAAAACCAATAGGCGAAGTTCACAGCTCAGACGCATTTACTTTTTAAATGTTTTATTTGAATAGATAAAACAACTACATTGCATAGGAAACAGTTTTTGGGTAATTAAAATAAATGAGATATGCATTAAAAATGCGTAAATTGAATATCAGTTGTTGCAAAAAAAATTGAAGGTAATCTACTATTAGTTGTAATTAATATGGTCAGTTGAATCGCTACAATTCACACTAGCCGGTCTGTACAAGTTTTTATAAGTTCATCGTTTGTTTTTTGTTTCATTGTTTCCATATTTTATTTTCTTGTACTTTTCTATTTGGTATGCTTTTATATGTTGCTTTTAATGATTTCACAATAGATATAATCATACGTTTATATATTTTATTCTAAAACAGTTCCAATGAAAGGGAGTTTTTCGTTTCTATATTTAGACTTACTTGATTGATGCGTTATAAAAACCAAAGTCAATTTTTTTGGTTGGTAGTTACCTAAGGTTGTTTTGTGAAATGATTACCCAAAATCTGCTATCATATTTCGCTCAATCATACCTTTGAGAATAAAAATGACGTAGATAGATATTTTTTATCCAAGTGTGGTAGTAGGTATGTTTATTGCGAAGTTTGCGAAGAAAATTGTTGGGAATACCGATACGGCGAGCAGTAATGACCACCTAACTCCGTATAAGTAGTGATTATTTTTTTACTACAGGTATAGTTGGTTATTTGTTACAAATGTTCACATGATCCGTCGGAAAAAAAACCTTTAAATGTTGAGTTTTTATCGCATCAGACTAATGTGGGAAATCCAAGACACTATATTTTTTATAGCGCAATACTGTTATGTTATTTATCATTTCGTATGACTTATGTAAATGAGCTAAACTCAGGAATTTAAAATCGAATTAACTTTCGCAAAAGGGTATTTCCAGTATAGCATATTTATTTCCTCAAAAAAAAAACCTTCCTCAAAATTTAGTTTTCGTGACACGAAATCCTATAAAATTCGGCTCATTAAGTCTAATATATACCAAAGACAAAGGCGAACGGATACACGATACGATTACTACATATTGATTCATTTCATAAGAACCAGGTGTCATCTTAAGGAAAGGAAATTTTTCCGTGCTGTTTTCTAAGTATGTACTTACATTGTACTTACAACTGATTATAAATCTTATTATATCCTAGTTAACATGCTTAGAACATTTACATTTTCCCCGCTAACTATATTGAAAAGTTCAATAAACGACTTTAATGACTGCAAATTAATTATAAACACTAGATGACTTAATCCGCACGTCGTGGTCGAACTATTTGTTTATTATTTTAGAATTTGCTTCATAAAAGATCAGTAGACTTTACACATTACTTGAATAAATAGAAAATTGTTTTAATATGTTTAACTAAGATAGACGTAACAAGTCAAGATACACCTGAAATCACACATTCTTTTCTCATATGATCATAAGTCTATATACATTAATACAGTGCTAGTATCAACTTCTAGAACAAAATGTATAAACAAAACGCGTTCCATGAAAATGACAGAATATTTGAATAGTAATAAACTGACAAGTACGATTAACAAGCGCTAGGAGTATTTGACCTGTTCAATCCGTTATAATAAGTTGGAATTTTTCTAGAACTACGAAAATGTCTTTTAACTATAGATATGTGAGCAAACTGTTTTAAGTCACTGTACCATATCAGTGTACCGCTACTAACCGGTCACTATTTGTCTTGCAAAAAATAAATGTAGACTAAACTGGTATTCATATTATTTTAACAGTTATTTTACTGTCTGGCATATGGATGTAGTTTAAATAGGTTTCACGTCTGAGCATCCAAAAATGTACAAAATATAAACAAGACTGCATGCTAAAAAAATAATATTCAATTTACTCATTTTTAATGCATATCAACTTTACCTCCTTAGGCAGAACTCTCTGAGTGTTGAAAAATATACGATGCTAAAGTAGCGAGGTAAAAAAACCGGCCAAGTGCGAGTCGGACTCGCCCATGAAGGGTTCCGTAGCAGCAAGTAACATAATATAAAAGTTCTTGTAGTTCGTTGTAACTTTGATCGATGTTTTAATAATAGTGTATTTTTTAGATTTATGACGTATTATAAAAAACTACTTACTAGATTTCGTTCAAACCAATTTTCGTTGGTGGTTTGCATGATAATGTACATCATATATTTTTTTTTAGTTTTATCATTCTCTAATTTTAGAAGTTTTACTACTTTGGAAGGGACACATTTTACTACTTTGGAAGTGTCTCTCGCGCAAACTATTCAATTTAGAAACAAAATTATATTAGAAACCTCAATATCATTTTTAAAGACCTATCCATAGATACCCCACACGAATGGGTTTGATGAAAAAAAAAATTCTTCTGTTTTTGTGTGAAAATATTAATGCGGTTCACAGAATACATCTACTTACTAAGTTTCAACAGTATAGCTCTTATAGCTTCGGGAAAAAGTGGCTGTGACATACGGACGGACAGACAGACAGACAGACATGACGAATCTATAAGGGTTCCGTTTTTTTGCGATTTGGCTACGGAACCCTAAAAATTAACAACCACCTCGGAAAGAGAAAGATTTAATATTTAAATTTTCACATAGGAATTTTTTCTTGATTTCAGTTTGAGAATGTAGAAAAGCAAGTGAATCGGCTCTAAAATTTTAGCAGCCTTGAATAGGTCAGGTTTTCATTTAAATATGAGTACCTACAGAAACAGGACTTGCTTTGTAGACTTGCCAAAAAATGCGTGAGTAAGTTGCAAGTGTGTGTATAGTGAACTCCAAAATGTTCGTAGCTTCAAACATTGTGGATAAAAAGTATAGATTTACATTTTGGTAACAAAACTATGTAAAATGATAAAATAAATCTAACCTTGTTTTACAATGGCATTCTTCATTTGTGGATGGGTTTGCACCTGCTCCATGAAATTTTTCTCCAGGATGAGATTTCTGGGGTTTCAGTCTTTCCTTTTGTTAAAAAAATGTCCAAAGGGATACTTGGTTTGACAACCTTATTTTCTGGAAATTTTATTTTTATCCGGGATTTAAAAATAGCTTATGGAATTTAGTGACATTGTAACTCTTTAATAAAGAATAAGTTTTGGCATTTAAATTAGTAGTTCAGACAATAGACAATACTAGCTTTCCTTCACTAATATTTATAAACAAATATTATCTCTTCATAATGTTATGTACTTTGAGTTTCAGAATAATAATACATGTTTTTGTATATTTCCCCACAGGTGGCCACTCAACTTTCTTTGGTATGTTGAATACCTTCGTACACATTGTAATGTACTCATACTACTTGCTGGCTGCCCTTGGCCCTAAGGTGCAGAAGTACCTCTGGTGGAAGAAATACCTCACTGCGCTACAGATGGTAAGCTTATTTCAAAATATAACATTTTGGGAATTTTTAAAAGAAAAAAAAAAAACAAGAAGTTCCTTAGAAGAACGAAAAAGTCGGGTTCGTGGTAGAAGTGGGTCATGCCTTTGACCAATTACAGAAAGAGCAGCCAAAATAAGCACTAGCTCAGGTTATTAGGTTTTTAAACCAACAAACACAAGTCAGAATGAAACACAAATCAAACGTAGAGACTATCTCTGTTACATCAGAATTTGTAAAAGCTACTAATCTCAATCTCAATCTCAATTCAAAAATTGAGCAAGAGACAGATCCTCCTTGACATTATATTATACGTAAGTTTATAACCGTCTTACATAAATTAGGTAATACCGAATAAATGTTGATTTATAAATTATAATACTATTTTGACAAGTTGGTGATGGTCGAATAACCTTAAGTATGATATTACGTTTTGTTTCAATGTCAATGTTTTGCAATCAGTTAAACTGGGCGAGCGGCTATCCTTGAACGCCGCAGTGGGCACGGATGGCCCATTACGTGACGTCATTTGTTCCAAGCAGGTCCAATGAATAGGACATAAACGTCACACTTCTCTTCCTGTTAGTGACGTAGGATAACTAACGGATTCTGATAAAAAATTGGCAACTTATTTTCGGTTGAAAACAATAGTATATTGCATTACCTAAAATAAAAATTTCAATCTATTGAATCCATTAGAAAGACCAGACTCAATGTAGATGGAAAAACATGACGTTTAGGAGGATGTTCTTCAATAGCTGTCTATTATAAAAATTAGAGCCAACCAGATTAGAATTTATAATAGAATACCATTCCAAACCTATCGAATAGTATGTAAAATGAGGTAATTTGTCCACAGGTCCAGTTCGTGCTGGTGTTCCTGCACGCGTTCCAGCTGCTATTCATTGACTGCGACTACCCGCGCGCCTTCGTCTGGTGGATTGGCATGCACGCCGTTCTCTTCTACCATCTCTTCTCCGACTTCTACAAGCAGGCTTACCTAAAGAAAGCCGCCAGAGTAAGTTTTCTTTTCATCATTCTAAATAATTTTGATACTACATTAGTACACTATACTCGTTTGTGCCTTATCTTCTTCAGCAGTCGTTTATTTAGTCAAATATATACCTATAAGATTGATCAACTCTTTCAACTGGGTATCTAGTATAGTTCCTAGGCCTTTAAAAAAACACAAAGTGTACTTTACCGTTCTAAACCAGTAAAACAACTGCACATTATATTTTCCCAATCAGTTATCACGTCCCATGTTTCACAATGATTAATAAATTCTTAACGGCAGCCTATAAAATCAATTTACATAATCCTCCCATCAAAGCTAACGCAGTGACTGTAACGAATTCTTTACTTGCAGAGAGAAAAAGCCAAAGTGAAGGTGGAGGTGGAGGCTTTGAAGGAGAATATAGACTCTGAAACTAAGGAATCGGATACAAAAGACAGGATGCTGCCGCTACTGAACGGGTTCGGGAACGGATCAGCGCTCGGTGACGTCCGGCAAAGGATGGCCGGCGCCGTCGCCTCGCAGTGATCGCCCACGCCTTACCCTTAGAATAAAGAATCTCATCGCAACGAGTGAATACACTATGTGTACTCTCATAAATTCCTTTAATTACAGAGTACAGACTAACCTTGTTACGGGTGACGCGTCAGTTCCGCCACAAAGCCCTTACAAATTAAAGTTGGCACGGAACGTGCATTATATTGAACATAAATTACACGTTATTATGGATACATACTACCCGTGAGTCAGATATTCTGCGCGACAAGCGCTGCCGTGTCACTCATAATAATTGTTAGCATCGTCTTAGAGTATTAGGAGTATCATTAAATTGGTTAAAGTACAAATGAGAAGCTCAAAAATTGCCCACAAGCAGCCGCGGTACTCGACGAGACTATAAGCTCAATTATGTTTAAGTTAATTAGTAGTTTCGTAGTTGTTGTATACGTAGCTCACTAGTGATAGTAGTTTTAATTTATTCAAACCGAATACTGTATGTGTGTAAGATTCGTAACAAAAATGATTCTTGTCTATTTATTCGGTCGTGGATACAGTAGGACTAAGATAGAGCCAGTATTTTCATTAATTCATACCCAGAACTTAGTGATTTATGGATATTCATGTATTGCTTATTGCCATTGTTATAAGTACAGGCACAGTAACCGATCAACATAAGTCTAATTTGAGAACTTCGTCCAAATCGATTGCATACATAAGTTCAAGTACACAATAAACTATTTTAACAGTTAAATACGCTGATGGTACTTTTTCTTACTATACATACAACACCATAATATTAGGTGAAAGAACTGAGTTGAGATAGAGCGATTTGTCATAAAATGGTGTTAATAAATCAGTAAATATACATTAGACACAAAGACGTTTAATGCAATCACGAGAATGTTAAGAGTTTAGATGATCATGAGAATTCTAGATAACATAGATAACAGTTCTATGACTTTATTTGTTAGTTCAATAAACTCAGTGGATTGTCTCATAGGCTTGCAAATTGAAAAGAAATCTTTATAGAATTCATTTAAGCAAATATTAAACGGTGCATGCAACAATGCAATATCTTCAATTTTAGAGGTAAGTTATATACTCGTATAACTAAAGCAATCATAATTATATCAGATTTCAATGGAAAGAAATTATTGTAATTTTAATCGATGTTATAAGGAAGTTTACTATAAATCAACTTGACATTGTTTGCGAAGAAGCCTGACTACATTGTGGAATAGATATGCTCCTAGGCAATAGGCAGAGATAGCAATAACAATTGACAAAATATTATAAATGTATGCGATATACAAGCGTTGCTTTTTGCCGTTTACATTTTGATTTTTGGACACTTTGTCTAAAGTTTATTGTCTATCAATAATCAAGAAACAAAACGCTACCCAGTGTTTTGTTTCTTGATTTTCAACAAAAAGCAAGAAAGTATAAACACATAGATCAGTTTTTCAGTGTCGTTGCTCTACAATTGATTTTAAATGTCTACGATAAAAAAAGATTTGATGATTTTCAAGTTTCAATTACAGTGAAGTAGGCATAAAGGCCATTATCTATTTATAAATACCTACCTACCTAATAAAGACATACTGTAAATATGTTTAAGGGTTATCGTACATTTATACTTTGTGATACTTAAGTTAATAAAAAATAATTCAATATATGCACATGTTTTTCTAACCTCCCTAATTTTCCCTAAAATCATTTTATATTTTTTCTTCAATACCGGTTTGGTGTTCTAAAAAGGAGGAAAACCGCTAAAGGTAAAATGGAGGAATAGGTACGATGAAGTAAATTCAAAGTGTATAAATGAAACAATAAATGAATGACGGAACAAAAATTACACTGAATTAAACCTAGATGAATAGTATATGACATCGTTTAGAATATTTATTATCTAAAAAATAGTTCCCTAAATATGAATTAAAATCCATAAGAACAGTCGACCGTTTGAATTGGCGTGCATTCATTGACGACAGCCTTTTGTTACATAGATGTAAATGTAAATAGATACCTAGATATTTATATGAAATTTGAGAATAAGTTTGTTATATTATCCTATATCTATTATTTTGAATAATTTATTTATTAATATGTCCCCAAATAACTTGCCTTTTTCAAAAATGCAAATTATATTCGATCAATAGCAACTTACCTAGTGGCATAGTACGTAGTTAATAGTAGGTATAGTAGGTATACGTACCTACTTGTACGATTCTTTGAAAATCTTCTTTAAAGGTACATATATAATAATTTAAGTACCTAGATATAATTAACTAGTGATTTGACCAACAAACATAATGTTTAATTACTTCAAGAGTCATATAATGTAGATATGGCATAATGTAGAGATAGATAAATCTGCGAAGAAATGGTTAGTTTTCCGTTGGAAGACTTGTTTGTATTTTCAGTAACTATTTTACCGTAGATATATTTTAGAAACGGTAGCATATGCAGATAATATTAAAATTAATGGGCTTAAGTCGAATCCTTGGGTCACTCCAAACTATTTTTATGTAACGTAGAATTTCTATTATACTTTATAAGCAAAATTAAAGCATAAACATAATGAGTAGAACATAATGTCAAATAACGTGACAGTTAGCTTCAGGTATCGAAATCATACGAACAATCAGTTGGTTGATCATTTATCGATAGCCTTTAAGAAATCTTTGTAATCTGTGTATCTTTTGTTTGTCCATCTATGTAATTATGTATTGTGAGCAATTGTTATTCGTTCTAAATTTTTCGATGTATTACTCCGTTGGTTTCCATTTGCATGAAAATCTAATTTAATTATTTTTTTCTTACTACAAAATTTTGAGCATAGCTAATATGAAACAGACTACTAGCGACATCTTTGATTTGATCGTACAAACATATTGCCGAATTGGTAATCAAAAGTGAAAGAAAGGAATAACTTATTTTATGGAATAAAATAAACTTTTAACCAAATGTATTTATTTTTTCGCATATCAACCGTTTTCAATTTTGTAAATAGGGAAACTTTTATACCTAGTACTGCTACTCGACAACAGATGGCAGTTTTGCAAAAAGTACATGTTCTATGCTTTGAAGATGCCTATTAATTTAGTAAAAAATTATGGAACTTACTTTTTTGTAAAGACCTTCCAAACCAAAGAGATAGTCTTAAGCGTACTAACTCGTACTACTTACCAAGTTCTACGCTTATCATAATAGGTGGCGTTACCTTTAGGCTACCTACTCAAGTTAGTAGATATACCTACCCCGATTTGATTTAAGCATTTGAAGTTGAGTATTACTCTAACTCTACCCTGAAAACTTGTCAAAATTTAACATATAGGTATGGTTTGAGACATTTTTAACTCAAAATACTCAATTCAGAAACCCGCCCATAATTTACTAGCTTTAAACCCCGACAGCAGGACTACTGTGCCAAAGAATATCCTCCTTTTATTTACTTGGGTGTTTCTAATACATTCTTGCTCAAGGTTCAAATTCAGCGTCACTATTTTTCCCTGTCTATTGTTAAAACATATTAGGAGGCTCATGTAGCCTCCTAATGTTTTTTTAATGATTATAGAAAAAAAGCGGCAATTAACTGCAGGACAAGAGTTTTTTATTATCTATATTTTTTATGAATTCGATAAATTCTTGTCTAGTTCAACCGGCGACCTTGAATAATAGCCAGGCTTTTTTTTTGGGTAGGGAAAATCATCCAATGACAACCCCCGCTTTTGGGCGGAGCGGGTGATAGTGTCAGACTCTTACTGACAAAAAAACCCACCCCGTTCCTTGAAGGAACGCGCCTTCATACCGGGGCTCGAGTTCCCTTTCGGATAACCCTGGCCCCAGTAGGCTTCGACCCGGCTGGGCCCCTGCTGTTGCTGACTACTCCTTGAGGCGCGCGGGAACAGTGCGCGCCGTCGGCGACTTGGGCTTGGTCCGGACAGTTACCGGACGGCTGGACAGCGAGCTACCCATAGCTCACTGTCCGCAAGCCCGCGCCTACGGTGGCTGGAAATCGAGATCGGAATCCTGGCGGCGGCGAGATAGTCGTTGCCTGATGCGGTCTGCCTCCTCCTTTGCTAGCATTACTGCTTCGCAGAAGTCGGCGACCGCCTGCCACTGCTCCTCGCTCCGGACCATGGCCTCAACAATAACACCCAGGCTCGGAATGTACCTAGTAGAAGCGGTAGATGGTGAGACAAATGTTGTGACTGTAGTCAACATGTAGGAGCTGCCTATAGGTCTAGGCCATAAGTAATATCCAAAAAGACTAGCAACATCACGATTTCATACTATACATATTTTTTTCGGAAAAAGTTGTTCATAGCATTAGGCACTTTTCTACATGCACCTTTTTAAGGATCAACTGCCATTGTTAGCATAAGTACCTGGCAGGTAACTACTTCTAATATGCGCTATTCAAGAACCAAAGCTGACTTAGTTTAATATTTGTTTTGATTCAAACATTGTTTGCATATTATAATGCTCTAAACATGTGCCAAGCGTTAATCTATTGCTGATATCAACGAGATTTTTGGGAATTACAAATATGTATAGATCCATCAAATGATCATATTATAAGTTCGTTCACAAATTTAGTAAGTACTTAGGTACTGAGTTATTGGCTCGAAATAGTATTGTCTTGATGATCTGGAATCTATTCCACGCATTATAGCGCCGTCGCCTACTATTCAAATATTTTTCAAAATTTCTATTTTTGTAGAAACATTTTCGCACATTTCACCTTTGGCAAGTTTTTAAATAGTTGTTATATTATAAGGCGAGTTACCGTCGGTATGCAGATAGTTATCTGCGTCACAGTATAGTGTCGAAAGCGTTCTTTTGTTTGTCTGCATATGTGCAGTGCTCGGCTAAACGTCTAAATTGTTCACTGGTTCTCACGTGCTTTGAGAAGTGACACAAATTGCACAAGCCATTGTTTATCAAGAAAACTTTATTTACAATGAAATATTTTACAATCTATCGTCATAACTTACTTTCTATTGTACATAGATAATACATAAATCTATATCGGTAAACACCAATGTCAGCAAGTGAGAGCACAACTTCTACTCGCACAAATTCGTAGTCGATTGTTTGTAGATTCTTACTCAGTAACAAACGACTTATACCAATAGAAACATCAAATAATAATATCACAAATAATTTAGGGTAACTACGGATAAGCCTCTTTAGATATAAATATAACTGGTGTTTGTTACATTCAATCTGACGAATCTGATATACTAATAAATTATACTTCCAAGATTTTATTTACAAAAGTTGTACTTTGATGGTCATCTTTGAGTATTTTTGATATACAATTTTCTGCTGTCTTTTTCGAGTATATACGAATTAGCAGTCTTAAAACTATATCCCTGCGTATAAACTAGGCTATTTTAGGTACATTTTAGCGCCAATCAGGTAGAGAAACAAAACTAACGTAGCACAGCTAGTTTTCAATTAGTTACTTGTTCTAAAGAGGCGACTAATTTAATGGCAGTGATTTAACATTTACACAGTAACAGTTACGCCCTTGTTTTAGTTCTACCAAATTCTTCTATATGGTCATATTCTGCGAACCCTGGATCGGAGTCGTAGTACGCGTAATCGTAACTGTTGTCTTCTTTGTTGTGGGGTGGGTTCGCGAATTGCGGCGCTCGCGTAGTAGGTCGCGCCGCGGGAGTCGGCGGCGGCGTCGGCGGGCTGGGCGGCACGGGCACGCGGCTCGGTGGGCGCGGCGGCTGGGTCTCCGGCACTCTGGGGGCTACTGTCGTCGTCGGGCCAGCGGGAATGTCATTGGCAGGTTGGAAATTCTGATTTATTGCTTGATAGTCAATAGGCCTCGATGTGGTGGTGTAAGTTTGGAAATAATCAAATGTACGCTGCGAATTCACTGTCTGTGGCTGAGGCGTCGTCGTGTAAATTGTTTCCGGCGCTCGCGTGGCTGGGGGTGAAGTCGGAGAAGCAGCAGGTCTGAATGGCCTCGGAACTGAAGTTTGAGCCGAAAGTTTAGGGGGAGGTTGAGTTTTGGCAGACTTCTTGCGGTCTTCTGGCAGCCTGTTGCCGCTAGCTGCGATATTGAGGGAATGTGCGCCGGCCAGCAGTTCGCGGTCTCCGTATAGCTCGGGGCGGTACTGTCCATCGTCTTCGCCCTGGGGAGGATGATATTGGCCGTCATCTTCGTCATTGTCTTCAGCAAAGTTTTCAGATTGAGTATTAAAGGCGAGGTTAGTATTATACGCTACCGTATTTAAGTTGAGCGGAACTTCCGGGCGCGGGGTCGAATATACCGTCGTGGGGGGAGTGAAAGTGGTCGTGGGATTGTTAAAATAGGCTTGTTTCGAGTAAGGTACAAAATTATTCTTTTCTGGTTCGTATGACACACTATTGAAATTTTTATATGCGGGCGTAGTGGTGGGGAAAGTTCTTGCGGAAACGCTGTAGTCAACTGTTGTCTCTCTGAAATTCTCCCTGTTATTATTCTCCACTCTGTTGTTGTAGTTGTTGAAGTTCTTGGCACGCGCGAATTCAGGGTCCCTAGGGACATCTGCTACGTTGAAATTATTTCTAACTTTGAAGGGTCGGTTCTCGTTCTGTACATTGAGTCCAGGAGTTGACTGTGCATCGTAGTTGTACAATTCCACGAGACCATCCTTTTTGTTGAACCGTGGGGCTGCAGTCGACTGGGACTGAGGGAAAGTGGAAGGTGCGCTGCTGGGGTAGAACCTATTGCTCTGTTTGGGAGTCACTCGAGGAACTTCAACGTACTCATCCTTGTATTGTTTGTATTGAGGAGGTACGTTAGGAGGTGGAGAGAAAGATTGTTTATTTTGTGCATTGAAGCGACGGTTAAAGTTTTGCTGAGGGGGCTCTGAATATTGCTGTTGGGTTTGAGTGCTGGGTTGGGAGGTGGTGGGAGGTGCTTTCGTGGACACATATATGGGCCGTTTTCGAACAAGCTTGCGTTTAGAGGGTGCGTCATACTGTTGTGGTTGGGCGGGAGGTTGAGTGTTAGCGGGTGGGGCGGGGGTGGTGTACTGTGTTGTGGGGAACGTGCGTTGTGTGGTAGGGAATGTGCGTTGAGTGGTAGGATATGGGCGTTGGGTAGAAGCTCTACGGAAAGATTGTCTTTGATAAGGCTGCTGGGAGGAGACAGAGGATGGAGAAGAGGTGGTAGGGGACTGCTCGTCACGGCCACGGTCTCGCTGCCCGCTGAAGAAGTCCGACGAGTGTGCTGCACGGAGGTCGCTGTCGGGACGGTTAGGGGTGACATTGTTCTGCGATAGACGACGGTCACCGGTCTCGGCTCGCTGGAGACCGAACTCAGCTTCATCATCGCGATTTCCATAAGACGACAACTTCTTGGTGTCAAATCCTGTTGTAAAAGTGCAAACATATTTTAACATTTGTTTTATAATGGTCTCGGGGTTCTAACTAAGCTTACGATTATGAAGCTCCAGCTTGCATATCTAATATTTTCTGAAACAGGCGTTATTAAAGTTGCAGTGTCATAACAAGTTTTTTATGTTTATAAAAGCTTTAAAATGCAAGCGTTCGGCTGAAGCTTTAAAAATGTTTTGCAATTCATTACCAATAAGACTCCTACTGCAAGAGTCGTAAAATCGCAATCGTCTGGGAAGTACCTGTCTGTTGGTCATAGTTACTTTATTACACCAATAATTTGAATTAGGTATAATTAGTCATCTCTGCATATCGACCTTGTATGGCCTATTACTTCTACTGTAATTTCCAAAGAAGTTGCGCAAGAATTAATAACTGATTACCGCCCACTGCCTGGTACACATAATTGTTTATCTATACAAACTATTTGATGAGACGAAATCACCTTTCAAATTACATCCAAACATTAACAACTGCATATTTCTTATTCGAAGATTGATGTTCTATAAGCGGTCTTTAATTACATATAAGATATAGCTCTAATTAATTATCTAGCAGCACTCACAAATACCGTACATTACTAATCGATTTCAAAGATATACACAGATTATTTTACTAATTTCAGGAACTGTAATTTACGCGTCATATTACTCGTATAAATTTATAGAACCAGTTTAGAAACCAGTACATTATTAAGTATTAGTTAATAACTATTAACCTATATGATAAGATATTAAACCATGAATACAAAGACTGAGATGAGACTGAAGCGACAAGTTTTAACCAGTCAAGGCTCTATGAATAAAAGTATTTTCTTTCATTCTTTCTTTTTTCAGTGCTTCTTAAAACAATCCTTCCTACAACATTACATTCTTCATATTTATTGGCATTTTTAAATAAAATTGGATATTTGTGAGCGTTTTGTTAGTTGCAAAGCTGGCTCACCGGATCCGATCCTGTAGAGATCGAACTGACCGTCGTAGATATCTGCAGGGCAAGCCAGCGGGTCGTCGTCACCCCAGTCCGTGCAGGTCTGTGCTTCCTGGTGGAACAGCGTGCCGGGGGGACAGAAGAACCTGAAGTCTCGGATGCCTCCACCTGCGACCCTTACGCACACGTGGAAGGCCTTGCATCCTGACTTCGCGTCTGCGTAGTATGCGCCCAAGATTCGACTTTTACAGTTGAACCTTTCGGCGCTCCCTGTTCGGAATGAAATAAGATGGTATTAGTATTACAGCCCTTGGGTTGAGGGATTGAATCGAAAGAGATCGCAGCCCTCGAATGTGAAAGGCAAGTAAAGAAACACAGGTGGAATTTAGCGGAGTAGAGCTCCTGCCTTAGCCTTCTAACCTAACCTGTCCGTGTTAGGGTGGCCTAAAATTACGTCACCTTCCCTGCTCTTGTTTTCTACACGCATTACCGGTTGCGCATTCGGTATTGTATAGAATACTTACCTAGGCAGAATGGACAGAAACTACATATTTTTCGGAAAAAGAGATTATCGATAGCTAACTATGTCCAGTAATGATCGTTGCCCTATTGCTACTGAAATACCAATATAGGTACTTAACTTTCAAAAGTTGTGCTTGTATGTCAAAAAATACCATCTGTGAGTTTATTGTTATTATTATTTGGTAAGACACACTAGCACCAATTAGCGGATGCGTGTGTTTTATGACCTTTTAAATGGTGACTTATTAACGATTTATGGCCTATGGGTTATAAATCTTGTATCTTTAATTGAATTGATTGCTACGAAAGGCGTTATTTATTCAACTATGAGAGTGCCTGACACGGCCTAAAATAATAGCTTCTCCAAAACATTCCTGATTTCTAATTACTCATGATTTACGTCATCGAGAAAAAGTATGATAATATGTTTCACTAGCCAATCGTTACATAAAGAGTTATAAATCATGGTTTCGAGTTTAAATCTTACGTGTATGTACGAATTATGCTATAAATGGTCATTATTTCACCGTTTTGTCTCTAATTATTACCCAACGCTTCTATTACGCGGTTTTTGAAACATGAACACCAAACCAGTCGGTAGTTAGTTGCATATGTATTAGATTTCATCTGAATAATGTAGATAGTTAAGTTTATCAAAACCTGAAAACGCAGTCTTATTCTTTAGCCAGATTTATGATAACAAAGAGTAGCCGTGTCAATTTGACTTTGTTCGACGTTTGATGGCAATGATAGAGATTTCTCATCGTCCAAGGCGACTATTGTACTAAACGACACTTGAAGTAAAACCTGCAATAACTAGATGGAGAAGTAAACACGTATAATGAGACGAGTTCATTGCAACATGGCAACTCGAAGCACGCTAATCCTGGCGAATGTTGAATGCCACTCTAGATCTCCGAAAGAGCGGCGACCCGAACTGCACCATTAAACTTCTAATAAAATTTGATTTGTCGCAATTAAGCTATATTAATATCCGTCGATTACAACAGCATAAAGGCTCCTCGTATCAATGAATCGGATGAGTTATTATTTAGTTGCGAAAGATGTATAAAATGAAATGTGTTACGGTTATTGAATGGTGGGTTAGTTATTACAGGTAAAAAAATCGTCTAATCGCGTCATTAATCGGTCTAACCGATCGTCGGCAGCATGACGGTTCAACTTCCTCTTTGTCTTACGTTGGGGTATACCTCACAATTTTTTTAGGGTTCCGTATCTCAAAAGAAAAAAACGTCACTTTGTTGCCCGTCTGTCTGTCTGTCTGTCTAGACCCTTTATCTCGGGAATACGTGGAAATATCGAGTTGAAATTAAAGCCATATAGTCAGATCTGTGAACTCTTGAAGCTGTAAAAAAATCAGACTTGTAAGTTAACGCAAAAAAAGATACTTCGGTTTATGTGGCAAAAAACGTACATTTCGACACTCTCGAGGAAATCAAAATTCATAGGGTACTTCCCGTTGACCCAGAATCCTGAAATTTGGCATAAAGCAAGCTCTTAAGTACAAGTACTTATAGAAATAAATCTGAAAACTGTAAATTTGTTGTTAGGTCACAACTTTTTTTGCTATTTGGAAAATTAAACTATATAAGTAGGTGAGCTTGTACGGAACCCTCAGAGCGCGAGTCCGACTCGCACTTGCCGAGTTTTTATTAAAAATGTTGATCTATTAGAACATAACTATAGCAATCGCTTTAAAACTTTTAAAGATTACCTATAAGCCTCTTATAGCGTGCTTACCTAATTTTAAGCAGGTACCTACTTAACGAGTACTTAGTGAGGCATAAATAGATGTCGCTACTCGCGTATGTTAGGTTTCTTGGCTTTGTTCTACGTATTGGGGACAATCGGGTTCCGGCACATTGTCTTGAACCTCGCTTTAGGTAAAACGCGTTTCAACCGATTCGTAATGGTCGATAATCTCGAATGTGTGCGTTTTAACTAAGAAAACCAAGTCATTTGTATGTAATCCGTTAGTTGAATTTGAACAATACTTTAGGAATAGACATTGGAGAGCTCTGTTCGTAGAAACTTCTATTTTGAATATATGTTGCACTTTTATTATAATCAATATATCTCGTATAAAATCACGGTTAAAAGTTTGAGTAGATTGCCAAATAAACTAGATACAGAACATTTCACTTAGCGTGATCTTCAATGATGAGAAATGCGAATTAAAGAAAATATTAATTACAAGTTTCCCTACATAACAACTAAAACTTAACGTTTATTTTAATCCAAACCTAAAATATATAATATACAGTACCCGGGTGTTCACATTGACAAGGTTTTATTGAAAATGACGATAATGTAATAAACAATTTTTTCCCCAAAACCTGATTTGCCAAAAAATCTACCGTTTACATTAAATTAGTGCCAAACATCACTACAGTCCGGTAAAGATCAAAACAACAGCGCTAGATTCCCATGCGTGTGGTGTATGTGCAAGCCTCGCAGGGCAGCGGGGTGAGCGATAAGATCGGCGCTTGCGCAACCGCGCGCGCTGTAAGGTGCCAGGCCATCCTCCGCGAAAGGTCACCGCGCACCTTATGTAAGTGTAATAACGTCTAACTGAGGTGCGCTCGCTAGAACATTTTGATCTTCTTCTTTTATTGTTTGAACAGTCAAAGGTCGTATAGGCTGTCATTATGAATGAGTGTATTGAGTTACTTCCTCAAAACTGAAGATGAGTCAGATAACTGTTAACAGTTACGGATAATCTTTAATACGGGATACGCCTTAAGTTTATTTTGAAACTTAAGGCATCTCGCATCTTATGTAAAGTTATAAGGTAATAACTGGGATGTTATGGAATAATTAAGAAATATCGGATACGGATATAGAAATAATAATATAACGGTTTCGGATACGGTTACGGATATAAAATTATTTCGGATTAATCGCCAGTTTTCGACAGTTTCCATTACGGATATTAGAATTTTAAAAGAAATATACGGTAAAGCAAGATATGTCTTTTATTACAAATCTAGATTATTATTTCTTTGGCCGGGCAAAACCGATAGTTTTTGTACTAATCGAAACTTTGACAAAGTTTCGATTAGTACAAAAACTGTTTCAGTTACGGTTACGGATATTATTTGTATTTCAGATAACCGATAGTTTCCTGCCGGACTCTGTGTTGCCTGTTAGCTATAACTTAGGGGTCTTTAACTCAAGAGTGATTAGGTTATTCTTGGCAAGCGTGCTCTATTGTTGGCCACATCATCGCTAATCACCAGGTGAGATGGTGGTCAAACGCAAGCCTATGACAGATTACTCTTTAAGGGGTCATCTTTGAGCTTTTTTTGTCGGCTTCCAGTCTTACTGGATGCAGCTGAATACCCACGGGTATATAGAGTGACTGCCTATCAGACCTCTACAACCCGGTTACTGGGCAACACGATACTCTTTGGGTAGACTGATGGTCAGGCTTTCTGACATCTGACTATCCTTTCTGTAACAACTATCAAAGATGAAAATGACAACCGGGACCAAAGACTTTACACGGTGTGTCAGTAATGTCCGTAGCCTACTAGGACCAGGTAGCCTACTGGGGCCAGGGTTATCCGAAAGGGAGCTCGAGTCCCGGTATGAAGGCTAGAAGGAACGAGGTGGGTCTTTTAGTCAGTAAGAGTCTGACACTATCCCCCGCTCCGCCCAAGAGTGGGGGTTGCCATTGGATAATTTTTTACCACCATAAAAAAAAAATGTCCTCAATAAACTTAGAACAATTTGAGAAGGACTCCCAGGTAGAAATGCTAAATACCACAAATGATATGCAACAGAAGCAAATGCGAGATCACTAATCTTTTTAACTTTCGCAAACATACATATCATATAGTTGATGTACCGTGAAATTAAGTGGCGTAATTACGTATCAACTTTTATTGCTACAGCAGATGCTATCAATGTCACAACACAATAATATGCAAAAACATTGCAACACCGGAACTTTATTTGTTTATTTTGTTTATAGTTGCAATAACTATGAGTGGCTTACACAGCGATTTGTGTTAATATATGCAATGACTTAGCACATTGTTGTGGTGAGTCAGTCGAATATCGGCAAGTGATCTACCATTCATAACCACTCAATGAAATAAACACCGAACAAACAAATACAGTCGATACTTGCATCTACTTTTGCTTTCATTCATACGAACACAAGGTAAACGTTACTTTTCTCACGCTTTGATTGTTACGGTTCAATACATTAGATTTTCCACACAATTATAATGTTATGAGGCAAAAACGTTATTGGTTCACATTGTTACAAAATATTCTAGCAACGCTAGTATTAAGTGCGTTAATAACCATGGAATCTACTACTAAAATGTGCAGTTACCAAAACTTAGACATTTAATGAATTTCCTTTTAATTATAATATGAGTTTTCGCAAATATTATATCGTGTGAAGTGTCTTAAGGACGCTCTGTGCTCGAAATATCAATACTGTTACTAATCTGTTTGGTTTTGCGTTTTCGAAAGGAAGGGATTATATGTCAAACACAAATGTCTAACCACAAACTGGGCTACCAATTGGGTAACTGCGTTTGTAGGTGAACCGCGGGCGACCCTTTAACCACAATGCACATAGGTAAAGGCAGCGTAGAGGCAGATAAATGCCCAAACACATGAACCTTGAGGCTACCCATCCGTTCGCCGGCCGTCACGCCGCCCTAGTTCGGAGAGCGGAGCGTGGGAAAATCACTTATGCAAATCCGGGGAATCGATTATCGTGGCGATGCGCGATCGGCGGGCGCTTCGCAAATGGAAAGTGCAACGGTTGCGCAATGTCGTGCATGCGCCCATACCTTTCCGTCACACGAGGAACATCTCTAATGCAACCTGCTGTTTGCACAGATAGTGAGGTGTTACAAAATATGCAACTGTCCAGTTTACTGCTGTGGCAAAGATTACGCGAGTATTTTCAATTTAGATTAGCGTGTTACATTACTCATAGAACTGTTGTAAGCTACTTATATGATTATAACTATCAATTGTAAGCACAGGAGATATTATTTTTGAAATTACAAAATTTATCACATTAACTGCTTATTTGGGAAAAGGTTAGACAGAAGATGACAATGCAGCCTATGTATTGTTGATTTATAAGGCTTGAAACTAATTAATTTCAGCAAATGCTCCAGAACAATAAAATTCTATGAAATGACATTTGTCAACGAGTAACAAGTAATGTCAACTTCCCACGCGCCCGGACGTCCTGCACATTAGGAGCACACGAATAACTAATACTTTCACAGAGATGCGCACGCGCCGGGCTACACTAACACCATTTTTCCTCACTACTTAAAAGCAGCATTAAAACACAAACTGTAAAGAAAATCACACAATTAACTGAAAAGAAAAATCACGGAATTTTCTCAACATTACCATATCACCCGAAAGAAAATTTACACGGGAAAAAATCCGGTCACTTCCGATGTGTCACAGTGGCAGTAGGTACACACGCGGTGTGGTGTCGACTTACCCAGGATGGGGAGCAATGTAAGCAAGATCCACAAGAGGGACATGTTGTCGCGAGGAGCGTCGCGAAGAAACTGGTGGTGGCTGCGCGCGCGCCGCCCGCCGTACCGAGGAGGGGAGATCTGAAAGCTTCGCCGCCCGCCCCGTGACCGGCTGTACAGATGACACAGTGTACAACAATAGCAGTTTATCAATACAAGGTTTGTTGATGTTGATCGATTCGATGTTTTAGTAACCTTTATCAATACTTGGCAGTGGTGAGCGGCGTAGGTCGGCCAGCTCTGATTCTTGATCACATTAGAATAAGAATTTTCAGTTCTTGGAAGTAGGAAAATGTTTTTGAAAAACCGTGGGTTGTTGTGTTTTACTTTCGTTCGATGTTTATGTTTGATTTGCAATTGAGATATCTCTTTAGATTGGAGTACAATAAACCTTAGAGTTTATAGTATCAATTCAGGTAAACCATTGCTTGTGCAGGTTTCGTGATAGCCCGGTGGTTAAGGCCAGTTCCAATGTAAATTTTTCATTACATGAAAAGTCTCTTAGTTTTTCTAGGACATTACTTCCCAAGTTCCCAGTAATGCCCGGAAAGCCATTGGTTGGTTGGGTTGGAATGATGGTCAGAAAGTCATCCGAAAGTCTGATGACAAAGTCAAAGTCAAAGTCAAAAACATTTATTTCAAATAGACCATATGCAGGCACTTTTGAATAATCAAATGTCGGTCAGTCCAAGAAAAGTGAAGCTAAATTGGACGTTCCAAAGGTCTATGATACTTGATAGATTCCACCAGAACTGGCAAGAAGAAGCCCGGACGCGCGAAAAATGGAAGGAGTGGAGGGAGGCCTTTGCCCAGGAGTGGGACAGAACAGGCTAACAAAAAAAAAAAAAAACAAAGGTCTATGTATAAGGAGAATAACGTGCAAGAAACTCCATGGACACTCTTTTTAAAACATATTATGAGTTATATATATTTCTTGTCGCTTCTAATATGTGAGCACAATGTAGATACGTAATAATAATACATTATTTATTTATTTAAAAAAAAAAAGAAAGGTAATTAAAAATAGAAACCGAAGTGATAACACGACATTCTTTGCTTAGACTAATGTCAATTGCAAGGAATATCATGTTGTTGTTTTGTAATGATTTGTGCGTCTATTTAGGCCGAATAAACATGTTTTCTTTCTTTCTTCTTTCTTTTGCCCAGTAACTAGCTTGTGGCGATGGGGATCTGATAAATAGTCGCTCCATGTAAGACACGGGTATTCAGCCGCATCTGGTTAGACTATAGGCCGACTCCCAACTAGTTAGGGAAAGGTTGGGAGATGATCAGAGGCGTAACGTGGACTAACTTAGACGTGGGTGTTGGCAAGGGCCCACTTCACTCACGCCTAGCTACGCTTGGACTGCTTGACCCTTTTATTCACCCAAAAATTATTGGTTTATTTCAAAATCTACATTAAAGAGCTACACAACAAATGCTGTTCACAAGTAATCGCACTCAACTTTTTTGCACTGTGGCACTCGCCAGTAAAACAGACGCGTGATTTATTAGACATAAGCGATGTGTATCTCGACAAACTATTGTTTTGTGAGCTCATTAGTAATACGTTTTATTACATTACGTCATGACCGAGCACTGACACCGGATCCATTACACTGGCATGCCGATCTGTTGAGCATAAGTATAATATAATCAGCCTTATAATGTTCCCACTGGTGGGACTTAGGCCTCCTTTCAAGAGGCCGTAATTTACCATTCAGGCCGTAGTTTTGGTTATAGAATATATCCATATTCCTCACGCCGTTTTTTTTCACTGTTTTGAGAGCAGTGGTAGTGAAATAAATTGCATATTGTAAAGCGCTAGCATGTATACCAACAGAGTGACATATTCACACTACCTAACGAAAAATCTCTTTAACCTTTCGTATGCCATAATTAGAAACACAATTAAAAAGTTATTGTGTCCCGCGTGGATCCGCGTTCCGGACATACATAAATAAAGATTAAAAAACAAAAACGCTTGCCTAGGTTTGAACCTACGACGTATACGGTACAAATTATAGGTCAGGTTTGATACCATCAGGGCTGCCGCCGCTGCTGTGATCTATTAAGAAAATCATCAATTATAATGTGACTCCCCAGAGACCTTAATTACATACAATTTTTATATCATACAAGATAATATACACTTGCATGAATCTGATTAAATAACCCATGTTGCACATAATAGGCGTGAGATACTTAACTTTTTATTTCTGGTACAATTTGCTGCAGTCATTTGTTTTGTGTCTTGATATCATCAATGAAGTGAACCATACTGATATTAAGGTGAAAGTTTGTGAATGTGTGCCTTTGTTTCTTCACATTCGAACGGCTGAACGGATTTGGATAAAATTTGGTACACGGGTAGATTTTTTTTTGTATGCCCTGGAGTAGCACACAGCAATCTTTATCCCGGGACGATGACGCGAGCGAAGTCGCTGGCAACAGTTAGTGTAGTAATAAAACATTTTATTCAAACTCAAAAGTCATTAATACTCTCCATTTTTTCAAATCAAATCAAATCAGTTTAGTGTTTGGAATAAAAATTAAAAGTTTCAAACATGCACCCTGTAAGGGCGCACTGCAAAACAAATAAACAATAAAATAAAATACATTTTAAAATTCACTTTAAATTCAACATTACATTTAAAAAGGAAAAGCAAAACTTATCGATATTACAAGTATTAAAATAAATAAATTATTGGATAATGTCAAATCAATTAAACGCCAAAGTAAATGTAAATGTCAAAATAATTGGAAATAATTTCAGCAATGAAAGCGGAGTTAAAACGCGATAAACGATTGATATAACCTGTGTATTATGGACAAAATAATATAATATAATAGAAGAATACTGTCCCCACCAGGAATTAAATAGTCCATAATGTTACTTTTACTTTCAGATAGGCGCATAGTTTAGAGGAAAAACTGCATCTGCCACACGCGTGTTATAAAGCAACGATTATGATACGGACGCACTCATGCGCTCATAACTTGACATTATACAACAATATTTTTAGTCCCAATAGTTTTTACACCATTTTTCTAATATAATTCGTTCAGAATCAGTAACTGAATGGATGAGGAAGAGTTACATTTTTTCCCAAAAATATATAAAAAGGTCACAAGTTAGACATCACCGACATTAAGTACAACACAGGTCACGGCAGGTCATAGCAGGTATTAGGAGCCCGCAAACAGCTGGGTGCAAGTGCAAAATAACCCCTCAGTCGCCTGGATGACCCGGTGACTATATATTTTTGCTGACATAACAAGCTTATAACTTTGTGATTTTTCATGATACAGTTTTGAAATTTTGTACATAGATTCTTTACATAAAAATGTTAGACACGTATTTCGGGTTTCGTATATTCTAAAATTAATGTTGTATAAATGATTTCTTTATGTGGGAAATCAGCAAATATATTAACTTCTCTCTAAACTCTGGGTGGAGCGACAGGGATTTTCAGATTTTTACTGATTAAAACCCACCTATGTGCCTTTGGTTGCCCTTAGCGTTCCAAGACCTTATTAACTTTCGAACATCCCTACAACCCAAACAAGTATAATAAAGGCATAACTATTTATTTATATACTTTATTGTAGTAACCTAAAGAAACATAACAAAGAAAAAGTTATATCTAAAACACATATAACTATATGTAATTACAGTGCACTTCCTCGTCTCTTACAGCAATGCTGGAAGGAAGTGTCCATTTCTATGAACGGGACAATTGGACTTAACTGCTTTGAAAGTTATTGAATGGAAACATGAGTCGTATAGTGGTGCAGTGACTTTAACTATCGATGATGACGATGCAGTTGTAATTCCAATCAAAACTTGATAGCATATTATATTAACTCATCGAATGCCGTAATTAGAGACACAATAGAAAGACAATTGCTTATGTCGAACTGTGTAACTTATGACATTCAAAAGGTTAAATCTCTTTCCCGCAGGTAAAATTAGTAACAGAATATGACACAGATAATACAATAACAATAAAATAAAAAAACAATAAGAATAATTACCTGCTTACCATCAGGTGGGATCGCAATCAAGCACTAGTTTATATCAATAAAAAAAATTGCATTTAAATATACATACAGTAAATTTAAAAAAATTGCTATAAAAGTAATAATAAAATATTTGAAAATATAAATAACATTATTATTATTACTGGACTAGAATGATGCAAGGCCCCCTTCAAGGTTCTTAAGGATCTAGAGTGGGTGAAATCATTGGACGGACTCCCAGTTAAAAAAAAACTCCTCTTACGAAAAGGCAAATGGATACAAATGGATCTTGCTATTTGTATCCATTATGTGCTATACTCTAGTACAGTCCAGAAAAGCTGTGTGATTTAAAAATATAAAGAAGTAAAATTATTTGTTTGTGTGTAGCAACTAAACTATAAAAGTACTGATCCGATTGCGATATTTTTTTACTGGTAATAACAGGCTCGTGCTTGACCACCATCTCTCCTGATGGTAAGCGATGATGGTCGACAATGGAGCACGCTTGCCTAGAAGTAAACTTGACTAAAACTTGCTTAATTAAAATGATTAAGATGCAAAACGACCGTTTATTTACAGGTATTTTTTTTATCCCGGAAAAAATCATAGTCCTTGTGGGTTAGGGGACGAAAACGAAACCATGGGAACAAACTTGTAAGTTACATAATACTAGATTTTCTTTTAAACTTGAATGAAAAAGATTGAAAATTTCTACTATTTGTAGAAGGCAACTCATCACTCCTATCAAGGTCGGAGACTCTACACTCGAAGTTGTGGACGATTACGTCTACCTCGGACAAACAGTCCAGTTGGGTAGGTCTAACTTCGAGAAAGAGGTCAACCGTCGAATCCAACTCGGTTGGGCAGCGTTCGGAAAGCTACGCGGTATCTTCTCGTCCAACATACCACAGTGTCTCAAGATCTCTTAGTCTTTCTCTCGTAGTCTTTAACCAGTGCGTGTTGCCAGTGATGACATATGGCTCCGAAACGTGGTCGCCAACAATGGGCCTCATCAGAAGGCTTAAAGTCACCCAAAGAGCAACGGAAAGGGCTATGCTCGAGGTTTCCTTGCGTGATCGAATAAAAAATGAAGATATCCGCAGGAAAACTAAGGTTGCCGATATAGCACAAAGAATTGCCAAACTTAAGTGGCAATGGGCAGGGCACATTGCTCGCAGAACAGATGGCTGTTGGGGCTGAAAGGTTTTGGAGTGGCGACCGCGTACCGGAAGACGCAGCGTTGGAAGGCCTCCTACAAGGTGGACCGATGACCTGGTGAAGGTAGCGGGAAACCGATGGATGCGGGACACACAGGAACGTTCGATGTGGCGACGCTTGGGGGAGGCCTATGTCCAACAGTGGACGTGTATCGGCTGAAATCCACATTTGGACATAGGCTTCCCCTTAGCGTCGTTAATTCGCCACAACGTCTGATCCTACGCATCTCGGATCAATCGGAGTCCCACGTCTCTCATCAAGTCATCGGTCCACCTTGTTGGATGCCTTCCAACGCTGCGTCCATTTAGCAAAATTCGTATCCTTATTGCAAAAACCAATTTAGTTGGCACATTTTTTTTTTATTATTATATTATAGTATTATATTCGATTAAATGTGTAGGTTATTTACTTTTGACCTAAGCTATCTTTAGCTATATTTAACTTAATTTGGGTAAAAAATTGCAGATAGACATAAATCAGTCGCTATTGTATTCAATACTTATGATAAGTACCAGCAGCTCTTACATATATACTGTAAAATCTATATTACTGTGTCATGCAGGTCAGACTGCAGCTGCTTCCTGTTAGCTCAGAAGCATGCGAGTGAAGCAATTTGCGAAGAGGCGGACGAATGATTAAGCAATGTAGTTAAACGCATCGTGGAAATACTAAGCGGAACCTGTTGTAGCGAGAGAATTTCCTTTCGTGTAATGTTAGGTTCTGAATCGTAAATAAATATATAAAAATAGCTGGCCACTCTGTTTTTATTACTCAAGCATTTTTTAATTAAAATAACAGTTTTTAGCCCAAATACTCACAAAATTTTCACTAGGAGCCCTTAAAATTATAGAAATATATAAAATAATATGTAGCATTTACAGAAATATGACCGGTCCTGACAGGCGTCCTGTCTGAACCGGTATGAAGGCTTGAAGGAACGGGATGGGTTTTTTAGTCAGTAAGAGTCTGACACTATCTAGCGGGGGTTGTCATAGGATGATTTTTCCCATTGGAAAAAAAAAAAAGGCGTCCTGTCTGAAAACTGGTTTTTCGTGAGAACAAAAATGAGAACCCGATTGCACGCCACCTACCGGCTCCAATTGTATTTTCAATCCTTTCAGGAATCCATTCGAACATGTACACAAAATGTCATCCAAATTCGGATAACGATTAACTTATTGCAACACAATTTGTCATAATATACACTTGAGAGCAAAAAAATCGCACATGGCTTGTAATTTTGTTTACTACTGTTTTTTTTTTCTTAAATCTAAAGATATTAAGTACAAATTATAAGCAAAATTTAAGCATACAAAGTTAGCTTTATAAAAAACACAAAATTAAGATCATTGACCTTCACGTAACTCACAAAAACCAGCGGTATACCCAATTCTCCAAATTCACCCGTTTGCATTTCACTACTTGCACCTTTACCTGGAGCTACAAAAAGGGTACTATTTTGGAGTTTTGGTCAGTTTCCGTTGACGTGATAACGTCTCTATTAGAAACAGACCGCTTTACTGGAAAAATATGGGTGCCATGCCTGCAGAAGCCGTTCAAGTTATTGCCTTGCCCAAAGCAGGCCACAATCAAAATGAAGTCGCTCGACAGCTAAATTTTAGCCGCATCCCTGTTCGTCTGGTATACCAGACGTTTCAAGAGACCCATGGGTATATTCGGCGACCAGGATCTGGCCGGTGGCGCATAGGATCAGGGCGTGATTATCGCTTTCCTGTAACAAGTACTTTGAGAAATCGGCTAGTGAACACGATTGAACTGACACAAAATCTTCAAGAAGTTTGCAATGTCAGTATAAATCAGTAGACGATTAGGAAAAGACTGGGTAAAGCAGGCCTGTCTAGACATCACTCAGCAAATGGTACCAAATTGACCACAGCTCACCCACAAGTCCGGCAATAATTTGACACGAAACACTTAAATTGGATGTATGCTTAATGGCAGGCTGTTGTGTTTTCTGATAAATGCAGAATGACTTAGATGACCATGATGGATGCTGAAGGGTCTACAGAAGGTCATCAGGGCAATTTTAACAATGCTGCATAAGCGAACCAGTGGGTTTTGGAGGCGTTTTGGGGTGGCATAATGTTGGACACTAAAACTGACATTGTATTCATCACTGGGCCATTACTGGCCTGATATCAAGAGGGTTGACGCCTTTATGATACATCAAAAAAGTGCTCGAAGAATATGTGAAGCCACTTGTGTGGTTTATGGAAGATTTTTTTTCCTTAATGCAGAACAAAACCAGATCGCATGTCGCTAGAACAGTTTGCGACTAAGACGTTAGAATCATTGCGATAGAGAGGTCAGCTGGTAGTTATGGTCTTAATCCAATTGAGCATATCTGGAATGACCTTGAAAGAAGACTTAGTGCAAACAATCTGGCGCTCCACGACTCCAAGAGCTTCAATTTATCATTGACGAGGAGTGGGACTTTATACCCTAAGATTTCATGGTAAAATCATCATGGTAAATGAAAAATCGAGTAACAGCTGTAAATAAGGCTAAGGGAGGGAATACACTTTATTGACAAACAGGATGACCAAGAATTTTAAGTTTGGCTGTCATTCTTTCTTAAGTGAAATTTGGTAATTTTTCCCATATGTTGGATTTTGTGCTCTAAACCCTTTCAAGGATATTTTTTACACTGTATTTCATATCATTAGAAAGGTAATTAAATAGGCTTTCAATTAATGTAGGAAACGTTTTCAATATCTATATACATTCATGAGAAAAACTGCCTGAACAAAAAGAGTTTATGATGTGCGATTTTTTTGCTCTCTAGTGTATAATGAGAAACTTCATCGTATTTGGAATGTATTAAAAACGCCTCAAGTAATGAGGGTCTTCAGATGTATAAGTCTTGTAGTCTAGGCGAACTTAATCCTTAAAACTGTGAGCTGCAAAACTGATCATCATTTCAGCCGATAGACGTCCACTGTTGAACATAGGCCTCTCCCAAATGCTGCCATAATGACCGGTCCTGCGCATCTCGTATTTATCGGATTCCCGCGACCCTCACCAGGTTGTCGGTCCACCTTGTAGGAGGCCTTTCTTAAGGACATAGGGCTCTATGCTCTACACAAACCATTAGAAATGCTAAAATGCATGGGGTAGACTACGTAACATTTAGATATTGCCTACCAGTCCTAGGCATTCATTTCAATTTATTTGTATTATACATTTTTAGAAACAGACCGCGGTCGCACACTTCATCTAGTTCCACATAAACCGGGAGAAGTGATCTAATGGCGAACTCAAAAAACAAAGTAATTAAAACGTTCAATTTTGCTTAGGAAGAAATGCAAGTTTAGACTTAATTTCCTTTTCTGTCATCTCCTCATTAGCAGTAACAAATCATTGTCACCCGCAATCTTCGTAACAATGTGTGACATGTAATACAGTATTTTATTTTAATTATTATATTCCTCATACTCACAAAGCTTAAAGATGTAATCAGAGGCGTGGGACACCATACCAATTGTGCCTACACCTCAATTCCTTACATCCCACTGTTTAGATCGGAACAGATGTAATTAAACAACTGCATATTGTTTCAATGATTCACGGCTAGAAGTTGCCATTGAGAAAACAAACATCGACGCTGCGATTTATCTAAGAAGGCGTGTTTTAGGAACACAATAAGTATATAGTCACAAGGATGCTGTTTATCCGCTAATATCTTCACCATTAAATCTACGCAATTATACCTTCCTACTTAAATTAACCTACGTATTTTAAAGTTGTTTGCTATTTGATAAAAAAAATATAAATGTAGTCTTTTTTCAGGCGTCAGCAGGACGGCGCAGCGAGCTTTTCCAGGTAGATTTACACTGCGCATACGTGTTCGCCACGTCTTGGTGCGTCAGTCTCCATATTTTGTTATGGAAACTAGATTTGTAGAGCTACATTATATCCACGCCACGCGACGCACACAACGTCGGTCTACTTACAAAACAGGCGTGTTACACGTGTGCGTCTGCGTCGGTCTAATTTAGTTCTAACTTTAGTTTCGTTGATATGTTTCAGATTTCTCATAATATCTTGTGTAGGTAACTAACTGAAACATGAATATATTTCAACTCTGTACTTTTTGAAACCTTTGTATTGGTTTTGTTTTGACCTATCAATGTTTAAAAACATTCAGACACAATTCAACTGTTGTTATTTAATTTCGTGCCTATAGATATAATAAAAACATCATTGTCTCTGGCCTAAACCTACGTTCCGGCATTGGAAAAATTAAAACAAATACATTCTACGTACTACGTTTTAATTGATAAAACCATACAAAGTGTTTTAAGAACACATTTATTATACGTACAGCTAAGGAGTGGAATTCCCTACCGGAGTCTGAGTTTTTTGATAGCTTACTTCTAGGAAATATACAAAATGGTGAATAGGTTGCTTTTAGGCAAGCGTGCTCCATCATCGCCCAATAGTGGTCAAACGCGAGCCTATCCTTAGTAAAAAAAAACCGATAGAATCAAATTAAATTGTCAGATGTCACATTGTCGCCGGGTGACAGACGACAATTTGGTAATTTGTCGGTTTTAACATTTTCTATCATATATTATCTGCTAGTCCTTCTACACTGAACTGTCGCGACAATGTAGGTATTATGCCAAGTTTTCACAAATATGTCGCTTTGCCAGTCATATTACATTAAAAGTTTTCACGGTAACAAGTTATGAGAACAGACCGAGTCACCGGCTGGTTGCAAAAGTCAGTACACGCATAAAGTGGAGTGAACATTGATGGCAGCACGAGCCGGCGGAGTCGGCGGAGGCGCTAAGTCGTGAAAGATTCCCATGAGGTGTCCCGCGTTGCCTCATGCGACTCGTTCCGTGTTCACGCGAGGCGCCTACCATGGTGCACTCACTCAACACGGTTACACGCAAATGTTTCTCTATAAACGGGGTGACTACTTTAGAATAAAAAGTCTATTACGATTAGACCTAATGATGTATGGATTTTCTTGATATTTGAATTATTAAGTACAACTAAGTGATTGAAGTACTAGGCACTAGAAATCATCACTTAGTCAAAAATAATTCCTGAAAAAATAAAGTTATTCCTTTTTCTAGTTTGTTAAGGCAGGTCTTGAGGTCAAGACCTACTTGTAAGTGCGCTTACCGTAAAAACAGAAATAACAGAAACCAAAAAACAAGCAACTTTTGCGTTTCAAGTCCTTCCTTGCTTAAACTTACAATTTGTTTTATCGAAGACTAACAGATATCGAGATACACTAAAAAAGAAAAACGTTTTGTTTAAAATTATAATTATGAGATTAATTATACACTCAATAAAATAAATAAAATAAATGCCCTTAAAAAAAAAATGTAATGTAAAGTATGGCGTCGCAAAACTCCTCCGCATCACTGTTGACTGGTAATGTACCCAAAAGACTGGTGTCATTTTGTTTATTTGTAAGAAAAAAAAAGGAAACTTTAATTTTTTAACGAACTAAAACCATTTTCGCACAAGCATTAAGTTGGGGGCACATCGATTGGATGGTTTCAAAGTTTATAACGGATAGCTAGACATATGTAGATAGAACCTTTATTGTGTTTTTTTTTTGGATTTTTGTTTTATATTATCTTAATAAATTATGCAGAACCACGCACCCTGAGTAAGCCAGTTTATTACATAAAAGATTAACAGAAGACTGATTTATTCTGTCGAGATCGAGGGCGGTTCCCATGGTAACGAGGCACCCAGCGCGACACGAACACGACGCGGCGCCACGACCCGACGCAACGCCCTGCTTGTAACTGTCGCAAGTCGTTTCTAAATTCTAATTACCTCACCTCACCTATATTGAACTTAGATTATGGTGAAGAGTACTAGGTAATACATAATCTGTAATTATCGTACATAACACGTGTAATGTGTATTTTACAGTGACATTTGGTCGTGAGGCTCTTTGGGCCGAAACGGCGGTCCTAACTTCCACCTATATTTTTTTTAGTAGTACACACGCAAACAGCTTTAAAGCACAGTTACCAAAAATCTGTGTTTATTCTATTTGTGGTCCCAAATTATTATTAAAAAAAAATACTCAATATTTGACCCGAGAAAGACATTTGACCTGTAGTGTTTCATTTTTCGAGAAATAAAAGAGCATCGCCGCTATTGCCAATATTCCAACATTGATTCAGGCTGGGCTGCGGGATGGTGCGAAAAAGTTAGTGGAATTGAAGAAACACAAGTGGGTTTGAGTCAGTAAACTTCAGAGTAATTCCACCCAGAGCGGGAGAACTTATTTCTTTTTACTCAACAAAATACAAACTAATTCAGGTTCAAGGCTGCTTTTTCTCTCAATTTCTGAGAAAACTTCTTATTTTTTCTTTTCTTGTCCAGGAATCGAATTCAGGACCCCATTCTTAGCAGTAAAATTATGCTTATAAACCCAAATTATATGAAGAGTTTAAACTTTGCTATATCTCTGAGGAAAATTGCTAGCCAGTATTTACGTCATAAGGGATTTTTTTCATGCCTTTTCACTGCGTAACTCTAACAAAGTAAGTAATATTAAGTACGGAACTATAAAACTTTATGTTTCTATTCTATTCAGCTTTGCAGTCTTAACGATGACATAAATAATATTTTTAATACCTCTTTGTTTAAGCGATGCAATGGACGTCGCCGTCGTTTATATATATTTACGAGGAAGTTCACTCTTTTGTTTGTGTTATAATATTTCCTGGATCATTTTAGAGGTGTGACTTTCCTTATGGAAATGTTGGCCATTTTATTACTGCGATAATATAAAAATAAGCTACGTTATTTCCTAAAGATATTCAAATCAAGGAATCAAACATCATCTCAAAAAGCAATATAATACCATATGCTGCAATTTGAAATTGAATTTGTATTCCACAAACTTGATTAGAAAATCTTAGATATAAGCAATCAAAAATCGCATTATTTTACCCTAATAATTACATAATTCCTCATTACCAATTTTCCTTATTGAGTCTCATTTTAAAGCGGCTCTTAAAAAAATAATGAAGCTCAAAGCTCAGAGGTCAACTTTCAAACTTCAACACTCCATCGGTCACGATTACTACCCATTTATCACCACACCGTCTTTTGTTACCCGACTACTGATGGCGGATTATTCATCAAAACATAATGAACTCTATGCCATTGTGATAAGAGCTTCAGTTTGTCACCATATTGCTTCATGAGCGTGTATTGTCTTGCGTCGGCCGTTTGGGGTTATAACAATCAAGACAATGGAGTGAGGAGATGAGGCAAACAGAAATAACTTCTAGTGTGTAAGTGCTCGTACATATGTGATACGTTTAGCTGCATCGTTTAGAGTTCATTTGTTTTGAGGAGTGAGATTAATTTGACTTTTTTAGTGGTTGCTGCATACATATCTTGATGAGCAAGATTTGTTTGGCTTTTGGCAAGCTTCGGAAATCCGATGGATGCGAGACATACAGGACCGATCTTTGTGGTGTCATTTGGGGGAGACCTATGTCCAACAGTGGACGCTTTTCGGCTGTAATGAAGATGATAATGATGATGCTTTGTTTCTCAATACGCGACGCCGTCAAATTGTCCAAAAACATATTCCGCGTCACGTGAATGCGTCAAAAAACGTTGGGAGGCAAGAAGTGGGACACTGGACAACGTTGAGTGTTGTGCGTCACGTTGGGGAAAATTTTGTCCTCCAATGTATATATTTAAGCCTGTTTTCATCTTAGTAGGTAAATATTAATGTATTCATGTAGGTGGTCCACGCTTCTTATGTCTTGAAACGTGTCTTTTCGCGTTATGAAAAGACACGTTTCAAGACATAAATCTTGCACAAGGAAATTAAAAAAGTTAGTGATACTTATCTTAGTTCGCTCGTCAACTTATCTGTAACTTCGTGTTAAACAAAATGAGATAAACAGCGGAGTGAACACGAATCCACCCATTAGTATTTATTTTTGCATATTCATAACAATTCGCGAGAGAAATTTCAGAAGAGAAATGTTCCTGTTACACTTGCACGTACTAACATTTGTAACTATCACTTTCATCAACTAATTTAACATGCACACGTGAAATATTACCACACTCGATCTTACAATAATGTCATAACAGAGTGGCAGCAGAGTGACTACATGCGCTAACATCAGGAACAGCTCATCTTTAAATATGCACATGCATTACCATAAGTTAATTAACCTTTTTATAGGGACTAATTAAGAAAGTTAACAGCATGGAAATGGTTCTGACCTAGTTGCATAATGGATGTTATAAATAATATCGGAATCTAGTAACATCAAAGAATGTTATGCCTATGCTGCGCGGTGGATAGGCGTGCACCAAACGGGTTTAAGCAGCATCGTTTAAGGACGCAATCGTGTGCCGCCTAATGTCGCAAACGGAGCATCTGACCTGTATTACATCTCCATAGCTCTGTTAGACGACCTGCATACGGACAGGCTGTACATACACGTCTTTGTCTCAGGATCAGCTGCCAACTTTCGGTTTCTTAAATAAACGTGCACCCACCAATATAATTACCTTATTTACGAATTCCATTTCAAACCTTCTAACGTTACGTAAAGGCCAACTTAATAATAATTGTAAGGTACCTATTTTAATTATTTCTATCAATCAATTGGATATATCATTTGCCATGATTTTGACATGATTGATGAATTAATTTATAATTATTTGTAAATACCAAAACATAAGCATGGTGTTTACTCATGTATTGCGCGCGTTGATGTCTTTTCGTAGACCTACTGGGTGCTACGGATTCATTAAAGCCAAATATCATAATTATATTTTTTTGATGTGTTTGTTTGATTTATGTTTTAGTTATAGGCTTGCAAGCGGCAAGCAATGGGATAGTTCGATGTCCGGCTTTCCAACTACCGTCCTGACCGAACCCGAGTCGTCGACGGCACGTAGTGCTACGTGCGCATCATGGCAGCAAAACCGTAGATCAGCTGGGGCCATGGGTTCGCTTCTGGAAGGAAAACCCGGGGTCCTGGAATGCAAGGCGAAGAAGGAACATAGGAGTGGGTTTAGTCAGTCAAAAAATCCCGCTCCGCCCAAGAGCGGGAGAAATCCTTCAATGTATATAGAAAAAACACATACACACACAAACACCATTACACACACACATACCTTCACTCACCCCTACACACACTACACTACTCACTCAATAATTTTTTCGTAGTGTTTTACTTCATTTTATAAATAGTTTATTTGTCCGTCTACCTATGCCATATAATGAACCGGTCATATAAATGCAAAATAGCATGTTATGTATCTACATAAAAATAAGAAACATCCAATAAAGGGTTGGGCCCAGCATCTTTAATACAAGTTGTCTTGGCAACTTAGTAAGGGTGCTGGTGTCACTACATTGTTTTATATTCAATTTAAACTGTATGTACTACTCTGTATTTAATGTAAAATGTAAATCATGACGCAAAAAAAAAAAAAAAAAAAAAAAAAAAAAAAAAAAAAAAAAAAAAAAAAAAATGATTTCCCACCTAAAACAAATAAAAAAATCATTCTTATGTTTCATATTTTCCTTGTGATAGATAACTTTTTCTCTAAAGTCCATATTTGGAAGTATTCTTTGAAATAAAACGTGTTTATTTATTTTTATAACAACAAAAATTTATCAAACAATCGAAGATTGTATAATAGCTTTATTGACTATTCACTCATATCTAATTATGTTTCCCACGTACGTAAAGTGCTGTTTTTATCGCTCTTCTGAATTTTAGATCTTCGCAGTTGACACGATAATTACAATGTTATTATAAAATATTGGGTATTTACCTGTGAAATAATAAAAAATGCCATTCTATGAAACTGCACACTTTGACCTGTGATGTCTTCAAACTGACTTAGAATTATAAGTTAAATACAATTTTATATTTCAAAAATGTTGTTTCCCACTTTCAAATTATTCATCACGCTCCGCCCAAGAGTCTGACTCTGTCAACTGTCCGGACCAAGCCCAAGTTGTCGACGGCGCGCACTGTTCCCGCACGCCTTAAGAAGTTGTCAGCAACAGCAGGGACCCAGCCGGGTCGAAGCCTACTGGGGCCAGGCTTATCCGAAAGGGAGCTCGAGCCCCGGTATGAAGGCTAGAAGGAACGGGGTGGGTCTTTTAGTCAGTAAGAGTCTGACACTATCTCCCGCTCCGCCCAAGAGCGGGGGTTGTCATTGGATGATTTTCCCCACCGAAAAAAAAATAATTCGTTGTTTCTTAGGCCTTTATTTTTTTCTATAATACCACTATAATTATACCCATTTCAGTATCAAATCTAAGAAAGACACAAATTAAACATTTAAAATTATATCCTTATAGAGTAAAATATTTATTTTGTTTTCAGTAAAATATATATATCTTAACTATTAAATTAATAGGTATATACAAACTTAAAATAATAATATGTACAAACGGGTAAAAAAGGAGAACTCATAAGGCATCAAAAAATTCGTCCACATCGATGTCAATGGGAAAAGTGGCTAGAACGCTGGCAGCATTGCCACGCTGGATGGCAATGCTGATTCGTTGACCGAAGAAAAGCCCAGCCCATAGATAGTTAATTATAGTCATAGAGAATTAATTAAAAAACCTGCAATCTTCGAAGCAATCTTCCCAGTAACTTATCAATATAAATGATGAAATCTGCTCAGTCAATAAAATTATACTCAACTAGCCCTTTCAAAAATTTCTCAACAAAATTAAATTGAAATTTCGTTGAGAAGTTATTTAATTAAATTATCTGTGCCAAACATCAGAATAATTGTTGTTTGAAGCAACAGATATTCATGAAGAATTGTACAATATGGGAGTAATAAAACGAGCCACACGTCCGTAAAGGGGGCTATTACGCTAAACAAGTGGTTACGAAACGTGCGTAGAATGCGGCCCGGTGCGGGTCGGTGCGGGTCGGTGCGGGTCGGTGCGGTTCGGTGTAGGTCGGTGCGGGTCGGTGCGACCCAGTACGGCACGGTGTGGGATAAGAACTGGCCAACTGGCCAATTAATTCGCAAGAGATGACCGCGCTGGCCGATATGCGTCCGCACTCGCGGTACTGTAGGAGAACTTGATACTATCTCATACAATTAACAATAAAAGCAATGTACAGTAACATTTTTTTTTTATTAAATTCACTGTGTGAGAATTACATTTCTAAGGAAAACTCTTATTTTTATATAGGTATACTAGCTGATTCAGCAAACGTTTGTTCAGCCCTATAAATTATTGAAGAAAATGCTGGTTTGAGGATAAAAGAGTAAAAAATAACCTACGACCTATTCTCAGACTTATCATTATAACTGGTCAAGTCATTTCAGAAGAGTTCTATAACAATTGCTTTAATTTAAACTTATTTCATAATGTTTTTCAAAAGTGCGTTTCGTTTATTCAAGTAACAACAAGCATTTGTTTAGTTAGTCATTGTAAGAGCCCTATTATTATTTAATTAGACGCCGTGGGTGTGACAAGGTCGCAATCGTAAATTACACCCAGCAAGAATAGTTTTCATAATAAATTCTAACGTGTGTAATGCCCTGAGAACGGCGGGACGCGAACAAATGTCACATAGGACGTGAACGACGCCGCAATAGGAAAATGTTAAACATTCATTTCACATCGTGACCCAAGGTTTAAATACCCTTTTTTTTTTCGATGGGAAAAATCATCTTATGACAACCCCCGCTCTTGGGCGGAGCGGGAGATAGTGTCAGACTCTTACTGACTAAAAAACCCATCCCGTTCCTTCAAGCCTTCATACCGGGGCTCGAGCGCCCTTTCGGATTACCCTGGCCCCAGTAGGCTTCGACCCAGCTGGGTCCCTGCTGTTGCTGAAAACTTCTTGAGGCGCGCGGGAACAGTGCGCGCCGTCGACGACTTGGGCTTGGTCCAGACAGTTACCGGACGGCCGGACAGCGAGCCATTGCTCACTGTCCGCAAGCCCGCGCCTACGGTGGCTGGAAATCGGGATCGGAATCCCGGCGGCGGCGAGAGCGCCGTTGCCTGATGCGGTCGGCCTCCTCCTTAGCGAGCATTACTGCTTCGCAGAAGTCGGCGACCGCCTGCCACTCCTCCTCGCTCCGGACCATGGCCTCGACCAAGGCCCGGCGCGAAAGGTCTCCGCCGCCGAAGGTTTAATACCCTTGCTTTCCCAGCAAAAACGTACTTTAATCTATCTGCTTAGCATTTTTCCGAAAATTTTGGGTCAGCGGATTTTTTTCTAGCCATCGCTGTCCCACTGCTGGGCAAACGCCTCCCCCAAATCCTTTCAGATATTCTTCTTTCGCACCAACTTGAAATAGTCTGCGTAGACGTCTAAATAATCTCACCGCTTCTTTAAAGGCTCGTTTTCTAATCGCTCACAAACGTTTCACAGACAGGGTTCATGTCCAAAAGAATACGGAGCGAGAAGAGTGCGCAAATACAATATGCAGGAGACAGGACTCGTACAATAGTGTGACTTGCAGGCACAGCGAACAAACTAGGTTTTCTGAAGACTAAAAATATAGAGCCGTATTTTTAATTTTGTTTAAAACCTTGAAGATTGACTGTTACAGCTCTAATAATTTATCCACGAGCCACTCGTCAAGTAGGTACTGAAATGGACGAACATTCAAAGTTGCAGTGAAGAAAGCTGAAACAAGTAATAAAAACTTTCACTAGAACAGCAATTACGTTGAGTATGATGGGTGGATTTTTAATTATCCGTTGAATCGTTGAATGCCAATAAATAGAGCTGCAAGCCGAGTGCCAACGGTTGCAATCTCAGTACTTCCTCTTCCATATAATTCTTCACGCAAACACGCCAATTTCGAGGCTCATGCCTTGCCTTCGCTAATTATTGTGAACACTTATGTAATCAAATATTTACAGACGTAAACGACATATAATATTATGTATTTGGAATCACGAATTGGTTCAAACCTTCGTGAGCAGTCGATATTGATCGCTTTTAAATGAACAAACAAATGCATTGCAATTGATGTTCGATCGTTAAAAGTGATCCGACTGCATGATCCACACTATATCGAAGTCAAAGGGTGATGTCATCAGATCGATCAAGCGATCTAGATACCGAAATACGAAAATAAATTATATAACATATTTTACTTAAAATAATTATAAAATTTATTTTTGACAAAAGTGATGGTTAAGTGATTTTAGCTTTCCACTGTCGACACATATTAATGATGATATGACTAAACTAAAAAGGTTTTTCAGAACTATATATCACATTATTCTGCATAGTGAACACTTTTGCCTTACCGCAAATACTTCTAACAAAGATGGACCTTATGAAGATACGGTTGCGTCAGATAGCCGCGGGCAACGCCCGGGGTCATCTCACAAGCGTCTGCGATCCACCGCCACCACCGTCCACCCGAGGTCGCGATGATAGCGGAATATGCGACACACGCTTTATCAAGATAACCTCACTGTTGTAAGATTTTATTGTTCAAGCCATTAGTGAAGAATGCCAAACAGAAGTACTTAAGTAATTGAATGTCTTGTGACAACATCTTAAAGAGCTTTTAACATTTATTTGATTTTATTAGGTAGTTTATGTCAAAGAGTATGTGCCTAGATTTGACACACTTATTTGGTTTTATTTAAATGATGCTGTCTTGATAGACTCTGAAGATAAATGGTGTAGTTTTGACCTTTCTGGTTCCTTTACGTGACATTTGTAAAGTCCGGTTATATTCAACGTTCACTATTAGATGAGATAATCGTAAATCGCATGCCCATCAATAATAAAAATGTTTAAACAAATATTTCAAAAATATACACTTATTTATTTCTATATTAGGCATATACAGCTATCATTACAGACCAACCCAATGCAATAGCGTAGATAAAAACACAAATTACAACAACAATTTTATATCATTACATTTAATTTATAGAATTTAAAAATAAATTAAATAAATAAATAGATATTATAATTATAATCCAGTCAAATTAGACCAAATAATAAGGGTTAGATTACAATAATTCGCACCCAGCTGAAAATTGGTAGGATTGTTCAAAATACCATCATAAATGAAATTTAAAAAGTCCCCATCAATCCTACCAATTTTCAGCTGGGTGGGAATTAGTGTAACCTCGGATGTCTAAATTGACCGGACTATTAGTTGATTTCCTTAAAGTTGATATGTTAACTGAATTTGTTTTAGAAGTTCCATGGTATTTCTATAGACACATTACAAATTAGTAATCAGAATTCATAGAGCAGCTATGGGGACCCTATGGTGTAGTCCCGTAGTCATTTCTTACTTCACCCATGTAACTTTATACGTTGGTACACAGGAAATTGTCATACGTGTACTTGTGGGTTAACTATGTGTTTTGTGACTAACTGAATAAGTTTCCATCGATGAAGATTCTTCACAATCTGCGCCAACATCGCGTATTTACAAATATCCTTTATTTAGACTATTTTCGAGGCCGACTCGTTTTGTAAATTATCAAGTAAGAGGCAGAACTTAGTACATGCAGATTACTTAAATTGGTCGCAGTAATATTTCGAAATATTTAAGCATTAAGAAATGCATTTAGAATATTTATGTCTCCGTCGGATTGCCTGCAGATGATTGGGATGAAAACGTGATTTGTTTGAAATTATTTAGCGCAATTATGATGACCGATCTTTGGGTACGTCGACAGACCAAATCTTCATTATATTTACGTGGATCAATGGTATTTGATATTGATGAGGATTTTGGATCGGATACCTGAAAAAAAATAAATGACATATAGATGCAAAAATAATAATAATAGCTTTTATGATAAATCTTACGCAATATATTCACTTCAAAAATACAATAAATAATGATTATTTAAATTTTTTGATACTATTTATTGTCTTTAATTTGATTTGACCCCGGTATATGAGATTGTCAAAAGCAAGATAATCCACTACCACTGGCAAACTCTAAAGGAGGTCCTTGTAGAGTTTGCCAAAGAGTGCAGTTGTGTGCTTGTCTCCACCTACTATTCTTGTAACATCGTCCTCCCTTCGCTAACGTTGTATCCCATTTTATCTTTGGTATTGTCTCGGGTACCACTCTGTTAGGTTGCTAGACCATTTACCCTTTATACTCCTAATCATACGCCGATTTTATATAATAGGTACTAGCTTTTGCCAGCGGCTTCATTCACGTGAAATTCGGTTATTGTGGAGTTGAAGTCGAAGCTAGGTAAAATCCTTCCCAGTGAGCTTACTCCTTACCAAATTTTATAAAAGTCAGGTTCAGTAGTTTAACCATGAAAGACAGATAGAGTTACTTTCACATTAATTTATAATATTAGTATGGATTTATAATAATAATAATTTTATTTGCCTCAGATACAAAACAAATCCATATTTTTGTTTTTTATAAGCATCTATTTTTACTTAATCTGATATTAATTGTTTTAGTGTTCAAATATAACATTGTGTAGTAGACACAATTGAGACAATCACAACAGCCAGCACATAGGGGGCCTGAGTCCTAACAGTGAGTGCAATAAAGATGGCTCATTATTTAATGTTTATCATAATTTTACAATGTACATCATTACCTGTTTACAAATAATTGTAAAATTGGATCAAATTAAAATAATTAAGTTAAATTCGGTGGTTCACCTTCTAGTAAATTGTAACGTTGCTATTGTGTTCAGTATAAAGTAGGTTCCAGTATCTTCATTACGAGTACGGCCGGCGACCTCGCGGTGACCTTTAGCTTAGAGGATGCTCACATTCCGACCCGACAAACGTTTCAAAGGGTATATTTATGTGGAAATTAAGCCATTGTTTCGTTCTTTATTTAAAAACTATTTTTATATAAAACGTAACAATGGGCCGTTTTATGAGAATTGGTAAACGAAAATAAAAATAACCACTATTATCGATTTGTGTGTCAATTTTGGTTTCAGACGTGTATTATAATTAGTACCTGAGCATGTAATTTGTGGATTAAGTTAGATTAAATGATAAATCATTTTTTTTTTGGGCGGTGGTGGCCCAGTGTTATCATCCCCGACTTACGAGTAAGTATATCGTGAGTTCAAACCCAGGCAGGCGCTTTACTTTGTGTGATTTATTTCATCACCACTGCTCACAAAACGGATAAGAAAATTGCCTGAGGAAACCAGCACGTCCTAGAACTAACAATTCAAATAAATAAGACATCAGACTGGGCCTGCGCTGGATATTACGGTCTGTTCCCTCTCCTAGAGAGGAAGCCAGGATCCCAGCAGTGGGAATATTACAAGGTTGATTATATGCTTATGCTTTGCTTCTTACATTAACATTGCATGATATTTAACATGTGGTTAACTCGACCACAACATTAATTGAATTAGTTTCTGGATTCAATATTCATAGAGCAGTACTAATGACTTGTTATTTACGTATACATATTGACCATCAGTAAATTGGCCACAACGAGCCACACGATGTAAAATGCTCACGATGTAAAGAAACTGATTTTATTACCCAATACATAAAATGCCCTTCTTCAAATTTATTTCCGCTCACTGAAATTAAAGTGCAAGCAAGGTCAAGTTCGTTAACCTTTAATTAGTGGCGCCTATTACAAAATTACTCTATTAATTTACAAATGCGTAACTCGAAGACTAAACAAAATTATAAAGTAATTACTGGAAAAATTAAAAAGAATTATTAAAAAGGTTTATCACGTATGCGCCTGCAACATTCTCACGCTCCAACAGACGAGCAATAATTAGCGAGTAACATTAATCATGATGTTCGAAATTAGACAATTAATCGTAGCATCCGGACGTTCGTAGCGTCGAGTCGTGATGCGTCCACGCAAGGCTCCTTCGTGTGTAGGGTTGCCAGTCTCAGTGCCCCTGTCTACATGTAAATGCCAGCATGATTTCGTTGGAAGAGAGAGACATCGGTAGAACAGAAAAATGGTGCTGTCTTTTTATGAACACGAACAGAATTATGGTGGTATTGGCACGTTGTAGTGGAAGTTGATATCATTATTGAAAAGCCGAAAAGACGAGCCAAGTCAAAAAAAAAACAGACAACTTTTAAAATTTAAATTATAGTGCGTTAGGATAAGATCGGCATTGGGGAAAGAACGTATAAATATAAATTATACCACTTATTTAGCTTTATTTTTAATGCTAGTCATATTGCGTGCCGCGTCATTATGTTCCACCTTGCCCAGCAATGTGGCTGGCATTAAAAATAAAGCTAAATAAGTGGTATATTGATTTATACGTTCTTACCCCAATCGGATCTTCCCCCAACCTACCTTATATAAAATGGCCGGAATCTTTATTTTTATTTTACTTTATTAAGGCTTTTGTGACTATTAAAACTATATTTAATTTCATTATTGTGTAGGCCTTTTTACTCGTCAACTTAAACCATCTTAATTTTTATTTTTTTTATCGTTAGAGGAAGTTTAATAAATAAAGTACTAAAGAAAAAAAAAGAAAAATACTTAACTAATTAAAACAACATAAAAAAAATTTATTAGATATCTAATGAGAGATTTAAAAAATATGAATCAGTATTCTTTATGAAAAAAATCAAAACCTATTATAGGTTTATCAATTTTTTTTATGAAAATCAAAGTAAGTAATTAAATAAACCTAACAAAAGTCAGACTGGTAGGACACAGTCTAATTTGATGGGTCACACAAAAGCCAAGCTATATCGTGGTACTTATACGAGTTATATACTGGGCGCCTGACAACCTATGACAACCCTAATCGTCGATGCGTCCGCGCAAGGCTCTAGCCTCCGTTCACTATTGTTATGTCGAGTTCGAGGGATGTACTACAGCCAAATTTATTGTACACCATCAATTTTGTACGGTTTTGCTTGCACCTACTTGCTTAGGCTGTTTGCCATTCATGAATGGCAAATACATTACATTAATCCTCATTACAAGGATTATCAATTGAATGAATGTACATAGAAACGCGATAATATTAAAACAAGGAATGTGCGTATTGCACCAGAGTCTTGGAAATTAAACATGTCAAAAGGTCAGGTTACTCATATATGAGAAATTACGAAATGACAACTGCTAGAATTTTTTTTTATTTACGTCAAGGTTCATGAAACATACAAAAAACATAAATCAATTTATAAGTAACCAACAACTATTTAGCGGTTCTATCATTAACAAAATTAATTATATTTGTAAGGCTACGCACTTGATTGGAAGGGCCTGTTTAATTAGTGTTTATTCGTAGTGTCTAGTTGCAATCAAATACATCTATTGTACGTCTCATTAGCACAAACAAAAAGTGTTTAATATTATCTATCGGGCTATTCTTTAATTGTTAATACAATGCGCTTTGTTACTATGTACACGACCGCTGTGATAAACAAAGATGGGATAATCGTGAATACACCTGTTGATTGATGTGCTTTACGTGTGAAAATGCTAGCTAATAACCCTTCTTGCAGTCGGGTAAAAAAGGCGTTACCAGTGATGAAAATTGTGGAAATATCTATTATTAGTTCGTGACAAAATAAAAATTGCCGTTTCTTATTGGTTTGCCCACCTGAAAGTCGAAAATTTTCACAAAGGAACGTGGACACTCTCGAGAGAAATAATCCATTGTCATAATCTAGGAATGGTCCTTCCCTTGTTTCAAGTTTCATCTAAATTTTTTTCAGCCCTTGAGAAGTGATTCATTTAACAATCATCCAAGGGGTACAAAAGGATTAAGAAGGAAAGGGGTTTGGGGGAGGGTTAGGTTTGCATGTTTTACAGAATAAATAATATATATTATCTTGTTCAAGTCCAGGATTTCACGCGCTCATCACACAAAAATAACTTAAAATACCACCGAACTTAAAGCTTCTCACAGCATTTAAAGATCCTGAGGCATCACGCTATTGTGCTTCGCAGATTTTTTACAAAACAATATTAGATAAAAGAGCAGATTGTATGCAAATGTAAAGCGTGCAACTTCCCGCCCATAGAATTTACTAATTCAAACAGGCGTTTCTTCTTACCGCCGGTGTTCAACATTGGTTTGACATACATAGGTATCTATTGATGATTCATTTCAGACGATTATACAATCATTGATTTCTCTTCTGTACATATTTATCGTTCTATGCTCTATGCTCTAGTGCGCTTCTAAAGGTTTTTTTATTGATTTGACTCTTAGCAAAAAGTTAAACATCACACACCATCCAAAGGTTCATCATCATCATCGTTTTGGACATAGGCCTCCCCCTTGTGTCACCACAACGTGCTTCCCACATCCATCTAATTCCAGTGACCATCAGGTCACCGGTCCGCGTTTTTGGAGGTCTTCCAACGCTGCCTCTTTCGGTACGCGGACCCCATCGACCAATTGTTCTGCGAGCATTGTGCCTTGCCCACTGCCAGTTAATTTTGGCGATTTTTATGTCAGTAATGTTGGTTCTCCTGCGAATATCTTCATTCCTATTGCGATCACGCAAGGAAAGTCCGAGTGTAGCCCATCCAAAGGTTGTCTGTAAGACATTGCCCTGTACGATAAGATCGCCTATTGTGCACTTCTTTTTGTAAAATAATGTCTATGTACAATAAGGATACGATAACACAACAATAAATGAAAACACAACATTTACTATGGAACCACCACAGAAAAAATGAAAAAAAAATATTTATCGTTTAATTAATCATTTATTGTTTTGTTTTGTTTTTTGTTTTATTTCATTGGACATTTTATAAAAATATTATAGTAAAAGATGAATGTTTATATTTATTATGCTACATTTAGACTACGGTTCATGCTGCAGTTTTTAATGTTTCGATACGGTTAGTTATTTTTATTTTTTTTTAATTAAAACAAAGAATCGATTAACCATCGATTGTTTTAAGGATTTTTAAAAGAACCTTCAAAGTTTAATTGAAAATAGTCGTTACTAAGTAGTCCTGTAGTGCTTAGGTATGTATTTATACTTATATTTCCTCCGTAGGCAAGTATTCAAAGGTATGTTTTCAAATTACTAATATACACTTAGCATAATGAGCTTCCATCAAAGTATTGCCTATTATTCGAAGGCATATTTTCCAAGGTAGTCTTAAAATAGTACCTGTATGTAGGTAATACCTGTACCTACTGCAAATAACCGCATATTAAAGCCATGGCTAGGTGTATTGGGAAACTTATTTAACTTGCGTAGGAACATTCCTAGGTACATCTCACGCACGGCAGCATTCGATTCATAGGCCGAGAACTCTTGATGAAAATCTACAACACTTTAATTTATAGGTACAACATTAAAGTTGTTGTAGATTAGTAGTACAAAGAATCACATAATAATTAGGTAGTAGGTAGATATAGAGATTAGATTTGAGAAGTTTTTTTAGCTCATAGAGATTTCCCAGTACGTTTAGTAGACCCGGGTGTCACCATTGTACCGATCGCCCGGAGAACGATTGAAAGCATATGATGAACGTTTGCCCAACTTGAGTGGAGCGCTGTTGTATCCGCATTCGTTTCTGGTTCATGAAAGGGAATGGACTTCGTCACTGTCCAGCCGCCGCCAAAGGTAACGCCCCAAGCGTCAGGAGTCGCGGCCTAAGGCAATTTCCGGCCACCCAAGGCGCAGGCTTGCTGAAGATGAGCAGTGGGTAGCTGGCCGTCCGGTAAGGATCTAGCACGAGTCGTTTTTGTTGTGTTCTATGCGCGCCTCAAAGTTATATTAGTGGAACTAAAGGGACACAATAGTGGCGGGAACGTTCGAAAGAGTGACCGTGACCCTAGAAAGCAAAGAACAACTGTGGGTTTAGTCATTAAAAGTCTCACACGACCTCTTATTCCACCCTAAAGCGGGAGAAGTCATCAGAAGGTTTCCCACCTCAAAAAAGTGTTTAGTAGAAAGAAGATTCTGATTTAGGGTGTGTGAATTTTGTAAAAATTCACAAATATGTCTTTTTAACTAACATATTTGGTGGATAGCTTCTTTGTTAACGTAAAACAAATTAACAGATATCGGAGCATCACCATTGCTTGAAGAAGGCAAAAAAAAAACGTACTTGACCTACTTATACAGCAGGCAGAATCACTGATTACCTTTGGCACGACCAAAGTATTTATGGCACCGGAAGTAATGCAGATAAACCACTAATGTTTATAGCGGTAAGAAGAGGCAAATGGCATCATCGTTTAAAGTCAAATGTCAGTGAAAACAAAATGCCTATACACGAGTAGGTACATCATCAGGTCATGAGAAGCCTTTATTTTGACTATTAAGATGATCATGTCTTAGAATAAGATATTTTATGTCGGCTGTCTCATTGGTGTAGTCGTCCGTAGACGCCCGCAGGATTCGATTACCGGATCAGGTGAAATGTTATTTTTTCTACCTGGACTGCTCTTTCAGCCCAGAACTTGCATGCCGATAGGTATGTGCAATGCCCAAACTAACAATTTTATCATTTTGACGTCGTGATACACCCATTATATCGATTTAATTAATGTAAAAAGAAAAGTAATTTCAAATGAAAACACTGCACTGCTTTTTGTTGCATCATATTATCATGAACTTAAATTTTGGAAAGCCCATATTGGCCCAGAAGTATAAACTTATATGACCCGGTTACATTGGTCAGCTATTGTTTTCTTCTGTTTCACGGGAATAAGACGTGGCAAGTAAAATATGGGTGTACTTTAGATACAACTCTACCTCATTCTTTATGCGTATCTTCATTTAAGTTTTTTACATTTACAAAAATTTTGTACTACACATATACTAATAATAGCTCTATGTGTTTAGCGATGAGAAACAAAAAGGAAAAGACCCAAAAACATTACCGATGACCTCGCAGTGTCAGGTAGGCAATCATACAATATGATCTCTGACATAAATAAGATGATGCGTTGAAATGACCTCATGCCTTACCAATTGACCGAACACTTACGTCATGAGGCTGTCTAAAAGTCTTTCAAAAACACACTGTATAACATTGAGTCGATGGATCTGCTGAGATAAGCAATAGCATGACTGTTAACCAACCATGTCTACCTACCTTTATTTACGTGGGATATCATCGAATGATCTCTATCGCTCTAGGTGGAGTGATGTGTGTCAGACTTTTTCTGATAAAAAACCCAGTCTTTCTTCAGTTGCTCTTCATGAGGTGTCGCTTTCGAACAATCCCGTAACCCAGGCAGAACTATATTTCTCCGAGATCAATTTAAATAATTCGATTTACTGTCAAAAATGTAGATAGTAATCATGCCACAAATACTTATATATTTTTATAAATTAATGGGATATATCCATGGATGACCCAGATGGCTAAGGAGGTTCACTCCAATTCAAACATACATAATTATATATTTTCCTTGCTTTTATTGTCCCACTGCTCCGCAAAAGCCTCCCTCAAGTCCCAGATAGTTAAAATTCAATGGTATTCGCAAGCTGCACTTAAAACTGTGTGACCCTACACAGTCATTAGTATATAGGGTGACTGGCAATTAGTGTACGATACTTAAACACGTGATGTGCTCATGACAACCAACAACTTTTACTATGGGAACAAACCTGAAATCGCGAAAAAAAATCAGCTGTTCAGTACATTTATGGTTGCCTAATGTACTGAACAGCTGATATTTTTTCGCGATTTCGACTTTGCTCCCATAATAAAAATATAGTCCCAGTCTTTTTAGCACAAGCCGAAAAAGATAAAAAAGGAACCTATGGCCCAACGTGTGATTGGGCTATCCCAATCAGTCAGACCATAGGCCCCCTTTTAAAAATATTATATTAACTGTAAAGTCTATCCACCACAACGTACCATACCATGCCCATGCACGGAGCGCATCGGCACTGGCCGGGGCCGCACATGGCATGGTGAGAAATAAGATAGTGATACAATATTTCAGTTTTGGGCTTCTTTACTAACACACGAAAACCCAACATGATAAACCTGGTTTAGAACTTCAAGATGATACTAGGCTGGACATACACGGGAATGATACGTTGTTGATAAGTTCTAAGTAGTCAGTGCCGCGTTTCTTTCGGCGCTTAATACGTTCCTAACATGGTAATGGTGTAGTGAGCAGAATCGTTTAAACCAAACTTATGTTGATTAACTTTTGTTTCAAACCACATTTATTTATTTATTTTATTATTTATATATATATACTTTATTGCACATCAAGATTATAAATTAACAAAAAAAGGAAACCATATAATAAAAAACACACAATTGGCGGCCTTATCGCACTAGGCGATTTCTTCCAGGCAACCTTGAATGGACAGGGATTGCCTGGACACAAAATGGGGTTGCACTTAGTGCAAATATAAAAGTAACAAAACTTAATAAAATACTTAATTCTAAAATAGATACACAAATACATACATACAATATATATATAAGCAAGAGAGTTAGTGAAGAACGAAGTCAAGATCACAAAGTTAAGTAATGATCCTTCACAAGCCCTTTAAATGCAGGCAGTGTTTGCGCACGCTTTATTTCCACAGGCAATGCATTCCATAGACGAGCGGCCTGAACAGTAAAGGACTTATCTAGGAAAGTACTTGAATGCACTGGCATTTTAAGTTTCAAGTTATCCGATGACCTAAGAACTTTCATGTGGGAGTCACAAAGGAATTGAAACCGTTCTTTGAGGTAACTAGGGGTAAAAGGGGAAAAGAGCACATTATACAAAAGAGAAAGAATATGAGCATTACGGCGAAGGCGAATTGGCAACCACTTGAGTTTAACGCGAAATTCAGAAACATGGTCATATTTACGCAAACCGAATATGAACCTTATACAAAAGTTTTGAAGTCGCTCAAGTTTATCCAGTTGCACTTCAGTGAGGTCAAGATAGCTGGCATCAGCATAATCAAGGATGGGTAAAAGAAGAGATTGTGCAAGCGTGATCTTGGTGGCAATCGGCAAATAATGCCGTAGTCTTCTCAACGAACCAGCAGATGCGAATAACTTGCGGCTAACTTCCTGTAGCTGGGCAGTCCAAGAGAAATTCTTGTCAATGAATATCCCCAAGTTCTTGACTTTCTCACTAAAAGGAATTACTGAGTTGTCAAAAGAAACTTGGGGAAGAGTCGTCCAGTCGATCTTTGAGACCATTCTAGAACTGCCCACCACTATAACCTGCGTCTTCACAGGGTTCACCGTAAGTCCGTACCTCTTGCTCCAGTCGCAAATACGAGCCAGATCAAGGTTAACGGTCGAGATAGCCTCAGACAATTTCCCAAGAGGTGCCCGTGAATATATTTGAAGGTCATCTGCATAAAGGTGGTAGGAAGAAATTAATTCGTTGGAGATAGAGTTAATAAAAACTGCGAAAAGTAATGGTGATAAAACGCCACCCTGTGGTACTCCGGCAGAAGTACTACACCAAGAAGACATGGTCTCTCCGATGCAAATACGTTGCCGTCGCCCGAACAGGTACATTGTAGTTCCCATAACCAGATCGTGTAGCAAAACCATTACAAACTAAATAATTAAACTTCAATTACGCACACGAACTGTTAGAGCTCAGTTATATTATACAACCAATAATGTTCCACTCCGGATACAGTATGTTCAATAGTTCATATTAATTTACTCTAGCAGAACCGCCGGCTTCCTTCCGTTCACCGATACTTCCTATAGTACCAGTACCTTTTTTTTATTATCTTTGGGAAACCTTCAAGGCACCTGGGATTTTGGGGAAAAGACCAGGGCGTGAAGGGATTTGAGGTCACTAAACCACCTCAGTGGTCCATATATCAGCAGGCTTCGCCAAGCAAATACTCTACAATCGTTAACGCTACTAAAAAACTAATTAATGCATGGGAATGACAATATCATCTCAACGAAATTCGTAGCCAAATACATGACAGAATAAAATGTAATCGTTTCTACAATGTTCATCGCTACATCCTTTAGTTTTATAGTATAAAAATGGTACTTATGCTGAGGCGTTATCGATTGTAGAAAGAAGACACAAAACGGTCGGAACTTGGTTAGACCTGCAGGTATTTTGTTCAAATATGTGTTTACATGTTTATGAACGCACCCACGATACGGGAGTAATTCCTAGTATGGGGCAAGGTGAAAAAAAATCAACACATGGAAGGGGCTTCGTTTCCTCTTAAAAGATCACTACGGAACTATTTCAATACAACTCCGAGCACAGTCCTGGAGAGACTGCAAAGAATTCCCCTTGAGCCTCAACTGTCTTTCCTGAGGTCTCTCGGTGGGCGGACAGAATCCCCCCTGACCACCCGCGACCACGGATTCCCGCCTGTCGTAAAGCCAGCCGAGGTTTCGGCGTTTGAGGCGTCGAGGCGGTTACTGGCCTGACGCCTTTTTCTTCGAGTGAGATATGCGCTCTCACGATCTGGCCTGTTAGCCTCCCTCTGGACCATCATGGTTTCACTGAATGACCATTCGTCATTTCCCTCCGGTTTTCTAACAATACTTCTGGCAGAGACATAATACTGTGTAAGTACGGTGCATGGTTTAGATGAACTGATAACTTTGTCTGATTCTAGATTACTATGTTACGTACATCGGTAACATAAACGTACGTAATTATTCTTTACTTACAGCATCGACCTGCAATTTATATTGGATGGATTTTTGTTTTTTTTTTTTAACTAAAATATATATTTACTTAGCTTACCTATCTATAAACAAACTCATTTAGAGATAAACTAAGTAGAAATATCTTTCAACTTAGTTATCATTTTCTCCTTGGTACCTCTTTACATTACTATTACGGATCTGAAGTAAATAATTTCTACGTATTTTATATATATCTATTATAGAATTAATAAAATACTTAGATCTATACGGTTTATGGACAAATAGTGCAGTGGTTAAACGATTCCCGCACGGAACAAATATTAGTACCTATGATCTACCGATATTTGTTCCGGGTCCGAGTGTACATGTTTTTGAATGTAGCCGGGATACAGGAGTGAATATTAGTCTGGAAAAAGTAAAAAAAAAATAGTTCAGGCATTTTCCGAATTTTCGTCAGTTTCTTATTACTCCATCTGATAGTTACGAATATGAACCTCACATCTTGCGATAAAAACGTTTTCATTTGAATGTTTGCCCTTCTTTATTGTGAGGGTGCAATAAATCACTGAATACCTTCTGTCGGTCTGCTTGGAGTGAGAGGGAGTGTCAGACTTTTACTGACTAAAACTCACATGTGTTCCTTCTGTTGTCCTTTGCGTTTCAAGCCAGAGGTGATTCTTTCAAATCATCCTGCTGCCCTGGTAAACATAGGGCGATCTCAATTATACTTATATCTCTTTGAGACTCGTGTGGAACACAACGCGCGTTAGTGTGTTGTGACCGTATGCGCGATGGCGAATGTTTGTCCTTCTAAACAAAACATCATCTAATCATAGATCTAAATGCCAACAATTTAGCCAAAAGTGGCATCTTTAGCGACACATATCTAACCTTGGTTGATTAGGGACCATGTTTAGAAGATCCTTTCCTGTAGATGGTCATAGAAGGTCGGTCTACACTGCTCATGTCAAAGGTCGCGCCGTATTTTGGCCAAAAGTTGAAGGCTTGTGAAACAATGCATTGCAGGTAATGGATATTATGAAAACGCGAAGTCGCGTGCTGCATTCAGATTGCAACATTTTGTTTGTTTGGCGCTCATGGTACAGACTAGGTTTGTGTTTCGAAGAGTTCAATGGTGTGTAAGGACTTCGTTACTAGATGTGAAAATTTTTCTTACTACTTGTGTTTAGCAAATTGACGTTTAAACTATTGTACCTATTACCTAAATATTTTCCCACAATACAATACAGACAATAAATTATTAATAAGTTTTCCACTCCGTCTTGCATCATTGATCGTTTCAATTCGAAGACAGACCGACCTACAGTTAGATTGGATTGTTGGTACCTAATTGCAGAATAGTAGGCGATAAAAGCCACATAAAATAAGTTCAAATATATTCACAACATATTTCTTAGCATTACAACACCGATACTTTCATTTAATCTACATAAGTACAGGTATTATAGGATTTGCAAAACTCATTATTTTGTAACAAAGTTGTAGCGTTGGAAGCGATCGCCCCTCACTCACGTACGACTGTTACGAACAGGGAGGCTTCTGCGCCTGCGCCGGCGTGTCAGTGGCCGTGAACCAAATGTTCTTCACGCTGTGTGACCAGGGATCGCCACTGCCCACTGCCGAGCAGACCATGGCGAACTGAAGCAACCTGTTGAGGAATCTTTGATGATCTATTGTTATTTTTACATTAGTTACGACACACGTATCGACTTTTGTTTTACAATTGTAAAGCTCACGAAACACATAGTGATACGTCTGGTACAAAACATACCAATTAATTCCCTAAAGCTACTAGTGTTGAACACATTTAAAACATTACAGATATTATCTATATAAACACACATGGTTGCGAAATTACAATTTAGATTAACAACTGCGACAAAATTATTCTTGTCTTCTAAGTTTCCCATAATACGCATTGTTTTAAAAGGAATATGCACTGCCTTGTGTAAAAACCTCATTTGTTTTGCAACGAGTTGGTGAACATTGAGCAGCGCTGCGTTAGCTTTACATTCACAACTTTAACTGTCTCTAATCGAGTATTGCACGTCTAGACTGTAGGAAATGACCATACTTACTCTACAATTAAGGATTCCTCCGAGTACCGCCTTCGAGTCTATTGCACTTTACTTACATAAGCAGATGTTGCGAGCATCGCGAGTAGGCTGGATAATGATCATCACACAATAAACATGCGCTATAATGGTGCCTAACTACAGCCGTATACACATTCGGAAGTGGATGGATAAAAATCTGTGTCAATTCCGCGGAAGGAAGCAACTTATTACAAGATTTATTATTGTTACAACAAATTGCGTTCATTACCGTCAAGATCATCACTTAAATATTTCGAAATATGTAAATTATCAATTTCATTAACTTTATAAAATAGAGAGGTACCTACTTAAGTTTAAAAATAACTACTGAGATATAGGCAACATTTTCAGTTACGATTGTCAATGACATGACAGCGAGAATTCAGACAACTTCATCAGATAGCAATAGAATTGTATTGTCAAAAGATGTTCTTTGACGTCTGAAGAATTCGTTGCGAAGTCACCTTGGCTGCTGGCGGGGTGCGCGGATCCTGCCTGCGAGCCCGCGACTGATGCGCGATAACAACCGTGAGAACCACGACCGGAGATCACTCATATATCATGACCGCCATTCATTAACCAAGCCTGTAATCTAGAACATTGCCACTAGCTACATAAAAAATATTTTTATTACGTGTATTCGACGATTTATGACTAACGCATAAATAAAACGTGAACGATTTTTAGCTAACCAGATTACCGAGAAGCTTAATTGCAACCTTTACCAATAAACGATCTATCACGTATTTGTTTTAACCGTGACATCAAATCCTTGAAGTGCATCTTTTGTATTGTTTTGCTCCAAATTGTTATGAATCAGCAATAATTTATAAATAAACGGACAATTTCGTGGTAACGGTCAGGAAGTTATTGTTGAAGAAGCATCCTTATTGTACTGACGACCTTTACACGGAACTAGAGTTACTCAGAGATCTTAATCGTACAGGATCTCGTTATTAAAGTTTTTATTTCACACTGTTAAAATTGAATCTAAAGTGTTCCGCATTTTCGACAATTCTTACCAATTATTTGAAGGTGAAATTCCAGTAGCAAAGACTAACTACCTAACTAGTATAACTAACTAGTTAAGTACTAGTAACTAACTAGTACTTAACTGAAAAAAGAAACTACAAAGTTAATAACTTAAAAATTAAAATATTCCGTTAAAGTCCATAAGCGAAGATTGCTGTGATGTCAAAGCTTTCCAGTAATCAAAGCTGCCGATCGTGAGTCATGAAGAAAAGAAATCGAATCAGCGGAATCTTTCTTTTGAATCGCGAATTCGCAACTAATGAAGCTGATAATTGGTTGAACAATTGCTAATTGAATGCAAATAAGTCGTCGCACAGTGTTACGTCTCCGTGATTGCACCCGGAGGTGAGGACCGACAGCCATCTTACTTTCGTTCCGCTCGTCTATTCTTAGAGTTTTCCCACAATTTGCTCCATTCGATCGCCGAGATAAATAACTGTTTCTGTTTTAGTGGCTCACACACACTGAATGTAATTGGTTTGGAATATCAAATATTTCTTGTACAGTCATACAAGGTGCGTAGACTCTGTAGCACGTTTTCCTGCTGAAGTCAGTGTGTTACCTAACCGACTGGCCGATAAATTTCCTATCCTTGCCACCTTTTTTGGCAGCGAACATAAATGGTTTTGTTACATTTACGACGTATTGATGCACGCGACTATCAAAAACTATGATTGTTAGTGTCAGTTGCAACACGCGCGGTGGTTGTTGTCGATTATTTAACGCGAAACAATGCGGAGTCGCACGCGCACCGCGCCGATGCTTCTCACGGCTGCCGAAGGTCGCGGATAACTCCGCTCTTACAACACGCTTTAAATTATTTGATTTCATAATTTTTGGCGCTCCGATGTGTGCCCCTAAACGATAGGCCACAGAGGGCCACAGTGTAAACATTGTCAGTATGACGAATCCGTTACATTTACCCAGAATGTAAAGTGTAAACTCACGGCGAATCGATTAGTCATGTACCGTACATTAATACCTTTCGAAACTTTTGCAAACTTGTTCGTAGGCTGTGCAAGCACCTAGTAGATGAATAATTGCTGAAATTCTAGCGTAAACTCATACGTGTTAACATGTTATGGCATGTGGTCAATTGCGAAAAATGTCCCTAGACCTAGATTTCGAAACTAATCATCACTTCCTTTTAGAACACCGTAATACTGCGTGGTTGGTAATAAACTCTGTAAATTAAAACTGCAATACTTATGTGGTGGTTGATTTGAATTCGATGTACTGATCATGTTGATAAATATTAGTATATCACAGTTAAAACCAGGACCTTTTCAAAGATACACCACAATATTCAGTCCTTCTTACGAAATTTAATTGTAATGATTTTATTTTTAATGTGCAAATACTGTAGACTCCGCAGACTAGACTAGATTACTGGGGCCAGGGTTATCCGAAAGGGCGCTCGAGCCCCGGTATGAAGGCTAGAAGGAACCGGGTGGGTCTTTTAGTCAGTAAGAGTCTGACACTATCTCCCGCTCCGCCCAAGGGCGGGGGATGCCAATGCATGATTTTTTCCCACCATAAAAAAAAAAGACTAGACTAGATTAGGTACTTTCTATTCTCTTATTTTACTAATTTGGTTCTATATTGACTGGTCTACACTGTCCTCCAATATTAATATTACAATATGCAAAATATTGTAAAAATATTTTTTGTTAAAGAGTACCCCTGGAGATTTTTCTCGGTTTTTATCAATATGAAACGACTATTTACAATTATATAATTATTTTCAATATTTCTCATTTCCCAATTTTTTTTAACCAAATTTTACAAACCACATATGGGAAGTAGGTTGCAATCTTAACATAAACTAACAGCTCGTTTAAAAAATGGTTCACTATCGTGTCAGTAATGATAGCAGTTAAGTCGCGTATTGCGGTGTAGGCGTACCTATACTTACTTACTAACTAGGTATAGGTACTTTAAGACGCGATGATATGAGACTCATACGTTACGCCCCAACACCTTAATGTCCTCTTTGCTTCAAGAAGAAAGCTATTTGCAATTCGTGTCACTGGCGTAGAATATGAGGAATTTGAGATTGAGATTTTTTAAGGTTTCCGTCTCTCATTCGGCAAAACGTGGAACCTCTGTTGTTGTTGTCCATCTACCCGTCTGTGAAGACACGTCTCAGGTACGCGTAGGCTATCAAGCTGAAATTAGTGTCAAATACTCTGTCCAGTGTCCGGTATCTCTTAGAACAGTGAAAATATCAAACTGATAAGGCCATTTGTGTTCCACACATTTTAACGCTCGCAAAGGAATCAAAACCTATAGGGGGACCTTCTTGATGATCTAGAAACATGAAAGGCAAAAAGCAATATTATCTAGCACAACCAAACTAAAAAATCTGAAAAGCGTGTGAGAAAACTCTGTGTGAAAACATCACAAAATTATTACCTTTTTGCGATTCGGAAAAATCTTCGAGAATTGGTTCGGGAATCAAACTCTTTACATAGATCAATTTTTATGGAACCCTTGGTGAGCGAGTCCGACTGCAAGTGGACCGATTTTTTTCTTTTCCAACAATTTCCAAAACCATATAAAAATATTCAAATATTAACCCAACTCCGAAATCTATGGCAGGTCATTTGGGTTTTCAGCCGCTATGTGGCCCCTCCAGGATTCAAAAGAGCACTGGCTAGAATAAACGTAAATACAACAAAAATTTACCATTTAACCCTATGCATGTCTGAGCATCTTTAAAATAGTTACGGGCAAACCATCGTGCTCATGTTCATATGAACCAATAAACTAATCTAATATTACTCATCACTTACATAACCCATATTTATATTATAACTATGTATATATAGACCGTAATTGCCTACTTACCTAATATCCTCGTACAATATTACCAGGCCACTTGACGTGAACAACTGACGTCGATTAGTATTAATTACTGCCGCTGATTGGCTCCATTCAATGTTGTCAATATTGTGATCAGCTGCGAATGATAATTAGAGTTTGATGGATTGATTGATACGGTATTAGCTACTGATAGGTGAGGATTTCTAATTGGGCTTTGTTAGTTGCTATTGCTTTCTAATAACCATTGTTTGAGAGTCGCAAAAAAGGGTTACAGCAGTAGTAACAATCAATTCGTCAAACAACATTTGATGTGTACAATTACAACAAACAATAGAATCTAAGCTTCTGTCTACAGAGATAGAAAGTGGTTACACTTCTATATTGACTTAGCAGCGAATATTATCATGTATTTGAAGACAATACACCTAAAGGTCAAACTAATTTCTAAATACATTACCAGAAATTTTCCCAGTGGTCCCTTAAGGAGAGGTTAGATAACCAAGTTGTGTTCTGCGCTTTCACCTACGGTATATCACGAGCCGGCGACCTCCCCCCCTCCTTACGTTCCCTTCCACCGTGTCGCCCGCTTCCGTGAACCTCAAACCACGAGCTCCGAGGGCGCATCGCGACCCGCACCTGACCTCTTGGTAGGGTTGCCAAGAACAGAAAAGTTTAACAGTCCTCATCATAATATTCCTGCCCTCATCCCAATTTGTTTGGGGAGCAGATGCTCCTCAAACTAATTGGCAGCATACCAGTAAAGAGTTACTGCGTGCATATTTTGTAGCCAGATCTTAGAAATTGATCACTTTATAATATGGCCAGGTAAAACTGGACAAATCGTTTTAACCTTTCATGAATTAAACGTTAAAGTTTGATAATATTTCAATCTTCGTTTGACCTACTTTCTTTAAGTTTTTCATTATCATTGTAATCCTGCTTCAATAAAATGGGCAAACAAGGATTGACATAATTATCAAATGTTAACGTTTAAACGATCTGGCCTTACCATCTTACTTGGCCTTATCATCTTGCCGTCACTTCAATCGTAACTCTCTTTTTACCCATACAATCATTCCCAAAATCAACCATCATTACTTTAGATTTTTCTCTTCCCATAAACCTCAAAGTTAAATGATTAAAGATTTTCAATAGCCGGAAAATAAACTATGCTATTCGTTAGGTATGTTAAAAATGTTGCATCACAGTCACTTAAAACAATGTTACCTCATTTCACGCGCTTCACACATTGCCCTATCACGTTTTGTATAATAGGTGATTAAGAGATCTGACAACGCTTTTAAGCTAGACAGTTTCTTATTGCCCTAGCTTTAATAGCCAAGATCTTCTTCTCTGTCGGTATCACTCTTGACAGAGTAGTCATGGTCTTCACTTCAGGTATTAGTGGCAAGCTTCACAACACGCCTATGGGGTGGACTAACCAGATAAAAGCTGCAAAGAATGGCTCATCATCAGTACACGGATGCACGAAGATGGCAGCCATCAGAGAGGAGTGGCGGCGTGTTGTGAAGCTTGCCACCAACGGCTGAAGTCAAGATACTACAGAATATTATTACCTGCAAATATGTCAACCCTAACTGCCTTAGGTATATCATGTGGCCGGTGCCAACCAGCGTTACCTAATTCAATTTCCCCAAGTTCCATTTCACCTTCGATAAATTCAAGCTCATTATTTTAAATGAATTCACAGTAATACAGTATTTTGCAATGTTGATCAAGATAAAATTAACATTTTAAATACAAGTACATGTAGAAAGCTCAAGCGGCTTTTTATTTACAAATCGATTTCAATGTTTAAATGCATAAATGTTTAGGTACTATGTCACAACTTTTAATGTTCAGAAATGTCTGCTCGTATTCATACATAGGTTTCTTTAATCACTTTATAAAATACTCCAAAATTCATATTTAATTATTAAACGGCTTCAAGGAATTTCAAAGTAAGAGTAAATACTATAGAGACAGACATTAAACAGATAGTACTCGAAAGGGATTGTGAATTTGTGAGTAGTTGTCAAAATAGTATTTCTAAAGAAATTTATTAGCAAATAGAGTCACCGAAAGCTTACTTTGCTTTGTCGATGAGACGATGACAAAAAGGGCAACCCAAATTGAGAATAGTGTAGCCGACATTTCCATTTCGAGACATCTGCGGCTTCGAGGTCTCCATCGATGAACTGTTCGAATAAACAATGGAATAGTCTAGTAACCTACAAATGGCGCAAACAGGCTTCTAATATTCTGAGGTAAATGTTGTAAAAGTTCAAAGAACCGAGGTAAGTACATTTCAAGACATATAAAACTGAAATTACTGAAAAGTACAAGGAACAAATAGTTCACCTTCAAGATCCGACAAATCCAAAAGTAATTCTGATATTAGAGGTCAACAGGTTAAAGAATGACGATTCTGCTTCTCAAAATGTCAAACGGAGTACTCTATAAGCAAATAATGTCGAAAATGCGTTCAATTCCAACAATGTTGTAATGATCTTTGCTCGTTTATATGCCTCCAATTGAGGTCGACATTTTTATTGGTGCAATGGAAAAAAGCGATATTAAATGAGGGTTCGACGGCAAAACATGGCGTGTGAAACATTAGCAACTGTGACAGTATCATACACCTCAGATGTCGTTAATTAAGGTTACGGAGCTAAGCTGCTAATTATAAGTGTAAGTGATAGAGCTTGCGCTCTGTAATTGACAGTTTTGAAATTTGCACGAGTAGAGCGGCTCTTTAACCGAACACCCTGAGAAATCCGACTTATATAAAAGGAATCAAAATATCTGAAATAGATACTTCACTATTATTTTCATTTTGTACTACCTAGATGGAGAGCCAGAAATTCAACGAAATGTGACATCCATCAATCCGCACTGGGTCCTCGTGGTGAATTACGGCCCATTCTCTCTCCTAGCGAGGGGCCTGAGTCCCAGCAGTCGGAACATTATAAAACTGATTTTGATACTAGATTGAAATTGTTTGCGTTTCAGCTTCTGCTAGCGACTTCACCCGCGTGCAAGTAAGTTTTCCATACAAATCAATCAATCAATCAATCATTTATTTGCTATAAATATGGTACAGGAGTTGTTACAGTGACAGTTATAGACCGAGACATATTTCACCTAAGTTACAGGTATGCAAATATTTAAAAAATAGAATTTATACATACATGAATTAATAAAATTGATTAACATATAATTGAAGTTTACAAAATTGATTACATAACAATGTCAAAAAAGATAAAAATTAAACATGAAATAATTTTATGCATCCTTAAAAAAATTGTAACAACATGAACTTTTCTTCAAAAACTCTTTAACTGAATAAAAGCTTTCCTCTATCAACCAGTCCCGTAAAACACGACAGAATTTATTATATGGTAATACTGAAATATGTTTGGGTAAGGAGTTGTAAATAAGTGGCGCCATAATTATATGCACAATAAAGTCTAAACAGTTCTAATTTAGGGACCGGCATTTTGAGGGGTAACCGCGTTAACAACCGCTTACTTTTATTATCGTTACCTTCGAAAAGGAATGGATGACCCTTAACAAATTTGGCGACTTCGTAGATGTAAATACTAGGGACAGTTAGTAACTTTTTTGATTTAAAAATTGGTTTACAGGAATCAAACCATTTCATACCATAAATTGCACGAATACATTTTTTCTGCGCTATAAAAACCCGGTTTACCTCTGAAGAGTTGCCCCAGACTACAATGCCATAACGAATGAGTGAACAAACATAAGCATGATACACCATTAGAGATGTTTCTCTAGTTGTTACATCTTTAACTTTACGAAGAGGAAAAACGAATTTATTAATTTTCTTACAAATACTGTCAATATGATCCTTCCATGTGAGATGTGCGTCTAAATTTATACCGAGAAATTTAGTACTTTGTATTTGTTCCACTTTATCATGGTCAAGGCTTATATTAAACTGAAACTCTTTTCGGCTAGGCGTTTTGAAGTATATCACTTTGTCTTGTCAATATTTATTTTTAATTTGTTACCTTTCAACCATTCAACTATTGAATGGAGAGTTTGATTTATTTCAGATTCATAAGAATTTGAATTTTTACATTCAATAATGACAGTCGTATCATCTGCAAATAGGACACAGTTGTGCAGTATCTCTTGGGGAAGATCATTTATGTATATAAGGAATAGTAACGGCCCCAGGTCCTTGGGGCACTCCAAAATGATTTGTACGGTGCTGTGAGTCATAGTTTTCTATGCAATTAGTCTTCTTATTTAATTTAGTTACCCTTGTAAACTGTTTCCGGTTACTTAAATACGATTGGAACCACTGAGAAGCCAGACCTCTTATACCGTATTTGTCCAATTTTTCTATGAGTATGGAATGATCCACAAAGTCGAATGCTTTGCTGAGGTCCAGAAAGAGGGCAGACGTTGGGAATTTAGAATTAATACTAGACACAATAGACCTGACCAACATAAAGGTAGCTAGTTGGGTAGATTTATTTTTCCTGAAACCGTACTGTTCCTCAGCCAGAATCTCATATTTATCAAGAAAAACAAGCAGTCTCTTGTACATTACCCTTTCAAAAATTTTGGACAAAATAGTAGTTAGTGCAATAGGTCTGTAATTATTTTTTTCAGACTTTGAACCTTTTTTTTATTATTGACAGTTTCAGTTTATCAGGAAAGCAACCTTGTTCAAAAGATAAGTTAATAATATAAGCCAATGGTTCTGCAATATAGAGTGCAATCCATTTCAAGAGATCTGTATTAATGTTATCATAGCCGGCAGATTTGGTGGGTTTTAACGACTGAATTATCTGAAAGATTTCATGTGGAGTTGTTGGCAGAAGAAATATACTAGAGTCATTAGTTTTCAATTTATTAATGTCATAATTGGTCGTATTCATTGCTGTATTATTGGTATTATTCTGTATTATGTCAATAAAAAAGTCATTAAATAAATTAGCTATGTCAAATCCGGAAGAAATTGAGGTTCCTTTGTCAGCAATTTTATCAATATATTCTGATGTCTTTGTTTTACCCATGTTACGCTTAACGATGTCCCATGTAGCTTTACCTTTGTTTTTGGATTTAGCAATGTGTTTCAAATTGCGTATGGATTGAAATTTGTTGACACATTTTTTTAATAAAGCAGAGTATTTTTTAAATTTTATCTTATTACTGTTACTTTTGTCATGATAGTATTTGTACCGTAATAACCGTTTAGTTTTACCACTTACTTTGATACCTTTTGTAACCCAAGGCAGGCGATTAGCTTTAGAAATCGTTTTAATTCTAATACGAGGAAAACATAGATTATAGAAAAGCGTAAGTTCATTATGAAAGGTAGAGAAAGCAATATTTGTATCCGATATTTCATAGATTTCAGAGAACGTTAGACTACCAATACAGTCTACAAACTTACTTATATTTTCTTTACTGTGGTCATTTATCATCTTAAAGTAATGGTCTTTGATGTTTAGTTCAGGTTGATACTGAAATTCTACGACCTGTGCCGTATTATGGTCTGATAAACAAAAATTGTACGTTTTACCTATAACTCCTTGAATATTGGTTATAATATTATCAATGCATTTGTTTAATCTTGTAGGTTCTTGAATATGGCATTCCATACCGTAGTTAGATAGTAATTCTAAGAACTGCGTAGTAATGTTGTCTTTACTCAATATATTAATATTATAGTCTCCACATATAACTATTTTACTTTTCTTGTGTTGAAGCCTACTTAAAGTTTCGTTCATTTTATTAAAAAAGATGTTAATGTGAGAGTTAGGAGTTCTGTAAACACATAGTATTATAAGTTTCAACTCATGAATTTCCACACCACAAATTTCGAAGTGCTTTTCTATACTCAGCTCTTTTATGTCTTTTAATTCAATACTTTGTAAATTGTCCTTACAAACTATAGAACCCCGTTTCATCTCCTAAACAGATTAATTTAGAGGAATCTTTTCTAGAGTATAGCACATGTCTACGTCATAATAACTATCTGCTAGATTCGTCAGTAAACACCGGTTACCTACATATACCTAGTAGTCGGTTACCTATATAGATATGGTGGAATCTGAGATTTGAAAACTTATTGATATTGAGCAGCAATTGGACACCATCGGAACTATCGAAACGAATGGAACCTCACTGGCCTTCAGTTCAAAATCATTCAAATTAACAGCAATTCTGTAGGCATAGATTAATAGCGAAGCAAAAACACATTCCAAAGCAATTGGTGTATTTATCAGTCTGCTGTGACGTGTCTTCAATTTCCTGCGATGATAAAAAGACAACAATTTCTTGGGTAGTTGCATCGTAGACTTGGCGTGCTATTGTGTTAATAACACGCACGCAAGATTGGTATGCATTACATTACCGACTAAAGAAGACTTCCCTGTTCACTTCTAAGATAATATTTTGTTTTCAGATGCACTTTGCCCCAAGGCAGCGATATACATATCCTTAGCTGGCAAATAAGTATGCAAGTAGCTTGAATGCTATAGTTACACCAATTAGAAATTATTGTAGTACACCGGCTTGCTTACAGCTTACATTATTTACCAGTTACTCGTACTTCAGAGAACCGTGAATATCACCAGGTAATTGCAATATGTTTTGCGAAATATGCAAGTCAATTCCGGAACAGTACCAATACCCAGTCTTTTAACACTTACACATATCAAGTATGGTTATTCTAATTAACACATGAAGCGTAAATAACCGCAAATAAATACTAATTGGACTTAACTTTAAAGGAGCTGTGCCGATATTAAGGCATCTCATTACTTCTGCCGTCACGTAAGATACGAGTAAAAAAATACGCTTTGTCAAAACTTTCATCTCGAAAGATACATTAACAAAATACTCTTCTTAGTTTTGTTTATTTTATTTAATTTTATAGATTTATTATTAAAAATAAAAAACTAGGGGTTGCATTCATCACATTCAACATGTACACTGTCATTTTTTTAATCAATAGGTAAGTCTTTTCCATTAGGTAACTAAAGTACTCACCAGATTCTTTACTCATTCATGAAGATGTTTTCATAAGCTGATCTTCCCAAATCTTTATTCAAGTTAAACGTTTTTATTTATACTTCACTATGACTCAACTGCTCACTATTAACTTTTATGGCGCCCATATACAATTTAGGATATGAAATTGAAGCTGCAACATTTGGCAACATCCACGGATTGGGCAACGCTAATAACCTAAGCTTTTAATTATGTATGGCGATCTTAGCATAACTCTCCGTTTCCGTTACATCCATATTTGCATGAACTAATCAATCTACGAGGAGTAAGGGAATGCGAACCGTCTGATATGTCAGAACGCGTATGTCGGAGATTAAATAGGAATAATAGTTTAATGCCAAAAGACGAATGTAAGTTTATATTAAATTTTTGCGAAAATTTAATCTGTTCAGAACGATTGGAAGCAAAAATGTAGATGCCTGTTTTTGATTATTTTTACCCGACTGCAAGAAGGATTGTGCTTTTTTTTCGCACGTATCTTGTATGTTTGTATGTATGTAATATTCTTTATTACCTCATATCTTCCAAACCGCTGAACAGATTTTTATAATTAACATATCGTTAGATTCGTCTTGATAACCCAAGTGTTCTTAGATAGGTGACGAAAAAAAAAACAACATATCGACTGTGAAATGCTATATGTTAGAGTAAAAAAAAATTTTTTTTTTAATTCTGCAATATGGGTGTCAAATTAAAGGGCTTTTCATGACAATTTCAAAATGGTAAGTATGTCATGACCATATTAAAAAAAAGTACAACCGGAAATCTATGTTATTTATTTTGTACTGAGGCGAAAACCTAGGTCGGTTTTTGAACTTAATAGTGATTTTACGTTTAAAATATAGTGAATAAGTAGTGATATTATAATAGTAACTAAAAAGTGTAAAATAAAAAATTAATTTAAAAAATAAAAACGCCCGACTGCGTAAAAAATTACTTTAAATAAAAACTGAAAAGAAAAATAAACAAGATCAGTCCACAGTTCAGCAACAGTCGGGACCCATTAAAATAATCTAGACTAAAATCATTCTATCTAATGTGGGTCCCGACTGTTGCTGAACTGTGGACTGAACTTGTTTATTTTTCTTTTCAGTTTCTATTTCAAGTAATTTTTTACGCAGTAGGGTTTTTTTATTTTTTAAATACTAACTTTTGCTCGCGACTTCGCCCGCGCTCGTAAATATAGCCTATGTCACTCAGGGATAAAGCAGCTTTCTATCGGTGAAAAGATTTTCGCAATCGGACCAGTACTTTCAGAGATTACCTCCTACAAACAAAAAAAAACTTTACCTCTTTATAATATTTATAGAAAACTATTTCTTTCTTTCCGAAAAATCCAAAATTTTTCAAAAATCATAGGATTATCGCAAAATACTAGGTATTTTTTTCCGATTACCCTGCGCCTTACATAATATATGTATGTATGTAGGTACGTATTACACAAACATTTAAACCAATTGCAATAGTAATGTAAAGTAAACCAATGTGTTAGTGTAACGCTCAATACGATAGTTCACGAAGACTACATTCTCACAGACTTATGACGACTCTGTTGCTTATAAATGGTTCTTGCGCAATGAGTATCGAATGTGAATGGATACTTTAATTTAATAATGTAGATAGAGCGTCATACTGTTCGTTAGTCATGAAATCGTGCCCAAGAAGTGATGCGGCGACGGTGTTAACTTGATAGGAGGAGATTCATTAATTTCGAGCTTCGCAAGCTATGAAATGTATGGTAAAAGAAAGAAAGAAAACACTTTCAAGCCTTCCACAAGACGGACGGATGACCAGGTGTGGGTTGCGGGAATCCGGTGAATTCGAGCCGCACAGGACCGGTCGACACTTGGGGGAAGCTTATGTCCAGCTGTGGACGTTTTTTCGGCTGAAATGATAAATGATCTCTCTTGGAAAACATAGTATTTCCCAGTACCACAGGAGCGGCGCGCACTGTTCCCGCGCGCCTCAAGAAGTTGTCAGCAACAGCAGGGGCCCAGCTGGGTCGAAGCCTACTGAGACCAGGGTTAGCTCCTAAAGGTAGCACAGCCCGGTATAAAAGGCAAGAAAGAACGGGGTGGGTTTTTTAGTCAGTAAGAGTCTGACACTATCTCCCGCTCCACCCAATGGCGGGGGATGTCATTTAGATGATTTAAAAAAAAAATACCACAGGTGCCAAATTGTTGGCATTAGATAAGCTTATGGTTTTGACTGCTGACCTAAACAAATTGTGAAAACGCTCTTAAGATGGCATCCAAGGGGTCATCGATGTTGATTGGCTTGCTCAATCTCCACCCACAATAGACGCTAATTAACTAATATGGCGTTACGTAGGTTAGGTTGAGTTTCCTGTGTTTATGGCCACTTTCACACAAACCCACGTGTTCTTTGATTTAATTATTTTTTTAATTATACTTACAAGTAATCACCGAGTACCTACCGGGTAAATACCAATGTGACGTTTTCAAATGCACGTGTAATTCTTAAGTTATCACTAACATCGGTGAAGGAAAACATCACGGCAAAAGCTAGACTAGTATTTGAGAAAAGCTTATGAGTAGGTACCTATATCTTCGAACCCCTTGGAACAAACGTGTTATTAAAGCTTCTTTATATAAGAAAAGGCTATTTCTATTTCATTGCTATGTAGCAGTATACAACCAGTATTATAAAAAGAATCAAGGCAAAACTTGGGAAAAGGTCAAAACTTAAATACCCGGATATCCCGAAACTTCTAAGTTTCAAGAACCATAATCACCCGAGCTTCAAAAGTAACTGGTTCGAATTTGATTGCTATCTTCAAACGTATTTTATGGTATTTAATTGCTGAAGTCGGAAGAACAATAGCGCATCTATGATAGCGCAACTTATCGTCTATCTTTCAAATCAATCAGAGTCACAATAGAATTGCGCGGGCACTTTCACTGCGCCCGCTCCTCACCTTTTGATCGTCATTTGTCTGTGATTTTGACCCCATCAATTTAAACCGTGCGAGACTGGCATTGTTGATGAATCCCAGTACGGCGCGATATCGAAACTATTTTATTAGAATAAAGCGGATGAACTGATTTTCTCATAGCCTTTTGAACTGTCAGTCAGTATCGTACAAATCTAATGATCACATGGAATGACATCACATGAATACATCATCACTCGTTTTGGCTAAGCAAGACTGTGGGTTCCATTCCAATCTATCGTGCTGACTGATTTTCATGATCTCGGAGCTAAAATTAAACTTAATGTCAGACACTACACAATATCTCCTTTAGTAGTACCTAATTATTTCCTGTGATGTACATGACTATGATAAATTGAACTCAACAACTTCAGACTACGAAATAGATATTCTACCTTCTACAACGTGCTTTCCAATTTATTGCCCTTATAGAAACTGTCATGATTTCAATTTTCTCATTATTGTAACGTGGTAAGTTCCGCATGCCTCGCCGTTGGCATTTATCTGACCTCTGCTGCAGTCAAAACGGCTGGGAAATAAGCACCATTTGAAAGATGACACAATCCTATACCGGCGACAAGCAACAGGTTGTAGTACTTGTAACGAAATATTCAATGGTAAATATGTAGGTAAGTTGCTTGCCTCTTCAAATAAAATCTAGCGCTTGCCTCTTCAAAATCTACCGCTTGCCTCTTCGAATTTATCTAGCGCTTGCCTCTTGTAATTTTTGAGCAATAGCAAAAAGTACTCAAAATAATCTCAGGCTCCATTTTGATGAAAACTAATACTATGACAGCACGGCTGGCGCAATGGTTAAGCGCTTGACTGCTGCGCTACGTGTCATGAGTTCGATTCTGGCAAGGACACCTGAGAAAATAATTACAATATTTGTTGTAGTTATACATAGACGGTAACAAATCTTCTGTGTGTTTCTATTAATGCAAAAATGTTTGTTAAACTTTCAGCAATTTTTATAAAAACACTAATCTAAATAAAAACAATTACTCTATTAAGGACAAGGTCCGAAATGAGACTATGAGACTGCTCTGTTATTCTTTTAAATTGTTTCTGAATGTACTCGCATTTTCCCGTGTTTATTGCACAGAAGGTCAGCGATGCAAATGATTATCGTCTTAAATGTGATGTGAAAATAGTGCCAATGTTAAATGTATCCTAAAAGTCGCACTCATATTGCTATTAGCAGTGCCGGATTAGGTAGGTAAGCGTAGGGCCTGTTGCAAATTCTACCAAGAAGTCCCCTTAATCGTTATTTTTTGTATGATTATTATTCACAAAACTGATGTATAATCACGCGAGCAGAAAAGTAAATCGCAAAACAAAATATCTGATTAACACCTACTAGTAAATGTGAGTCTGACATGCATATGATATAAAAAATAGCACCTTACTATAAAATATTAATTAAAAATCAATCATTTTAATTTGAAATAATTTTACCTAGGGACGTTATTGTTGAGTTAATTATTTTTAATTGTAAATAAATTTAATTTATTATTTATCAATGTGCTGTGAATTACGTAGTCAAATGTATTAATGCTGTGCCAAAACTTAATTTATTTTAATACCTAATCAATCTGTTTGTAACTTAATTTTTAATTTTATACTTTTAATTTAATTGTTGTGTTGCATTTTATTTATTAATGTCCTATTTTATTTTTTGTGATTATTTAAAGTAAAATTAAAAAATATTATTATGTATAACCATAAAAATATATTGACTGGCCTGTTGGTCTAGTGGTTAGTGACCCTGAAGGACCCGGAGGTCGTGGGTTCGATTCCCACTTCCCACCCAGGACAAATGTTTGCTTAGCTTGGGACTAGACGGCGTTGTGTGATAGTTGTGGAATATTATATTATATTATATTATTATTATATTATATCATATTATATTATATTATATTATATTATATTATATTATATTATATTATATTATATTATATTATATTATATTATATTATATTATATTATATTATATTATATTATATTATATTATATTATATTATATTATATTATATTATATTATAAAAAGTGCACTGTGGTGTTAGCCTATAATAAATTGCTACACTAATCAATGAAGTTCCAAAATAATATTCAATGTAAATGTATTGTATAAGCAGTTGTTGGCTGACCAAATAAATAAATAAGTAATAAAAAAATAATCTTAAAATATAAATTCTTCATGTAAAGAAAAAAGTTATAGGTGATGACAAATTAAAACTTCTTTAACTTATTTTTCGAACACGGCGCGGGGCCCTTCTGTACCGATGATGGGTATCGACCTACATATATTGTCTTGGTTACCTTTATTGTCGTTATGAAAAATGCGAAATTGGTTAGGTTCATTTCCTTGACACAGGTATCTTGATTTGTTTTTGTATGATAAAGCGAAGCCTACCCCAATGGGCCCGTAGCACTTACTCTTGCTACGTAGTTGATCCGACACTGGCTATTAGTCGACACAGTTTACATTGCACTTAGGTTCGTACTTACCTATTGTAGGTTCTCGCTCGGTCATAAACTACGACAATCTGACAGTTTTGAATCGAGGTTATAAATTATCGTCTACACAAACACAGACCTAAGTGTGACAAACATTTGTATTTTAATATTTACTCACTTTAGCTATGGTCCTATGACAATGTCTGTACACTATTTCAAGGACTAAAGCGAGTTGGTATCCTCGGCACATCCTTTCACGACCTACAACAAGGCATTTATGAATGGGCGCTTAAACAAGCGATTGCCTGCTCACCTCAGAGCTATTTTATTTAATACAAAAGATTCTTTGATTACATTCAACATTAGGTGCTTATAATGAAGTATCGACTACTGTATCTCATTGTTTAAAGGGCAGATGAGTAGGTACCTGCTTATTATGATGACTGGTCTATAATTATTTAGTACACCGAATGCTGGCTTGGAATATTCATGAAGATACTATCACTTATACGGGAGTAGATAAACCGAAACCAAACAATCCAGTCTTTTTTTTTTTGCTTGAGAAGTAGATACGCTTCAGCTTATAAAAATTTCTTTCAGTATTTAAATATTTCCTTAAGGCTAAAATAAAAATTGTAGAACCTGACGAAAAAAAATAATGAATTGCTCCTCCTTGCTCAATTTTCTGCAGGAGTTTGTTTCCTGATAGCTACAACCAGGGGATATTTAAGTCAAGAGTGAATACTTCTTGGCAAGCGTGCAGTGGCGTAACTATAGGGTGATAAGGCTGGCAAAATGCTACGGGCCCCTGGCCTGGTGGGGCCCCCGAACTGATGAAATTGACCTAACATTTTAACAAAAATATTTAAAAATTATGATAGTAGTAAAAGTCTAAATAAATTATAATAATTTCGAATAATATAAATTTCCCATGGTATTTTGCCAGCTTGGTAAGTTATAGTTACGCTACCGGGAAGCCACGTTCAGAGACAAAATAGAAAAATCTTTGTGTACCTCTATTAGAGAACTTTAATAAATAACGATTTCAATACTCCAGTGATTTATCCAAAATAAATTACTTGACAGGCCTGTTGGTCTAGTGGTTAGTGACCCTGACTGCTATGCCGGAGGTCGTGGGTTCGATTCCCACACAGGACAAATGTTTGTGTGATGAGCACGATCATTTGTTCTGTGTCTGGGTGTAATTTATCTATAACATGTATGTATTTAGAAATATATAAGTATGTTTATCAGTTGTCTAATACCCATAACACAAGCTCTGCTTAGCTTGGGACTAGACGGCGTTGTGTGATAGTTGTGGAATATTATTATTATTATTACAACGTGATAATTTTTTGGGGCCCTATAGAATTATTTAGCCACGGGCCTCAGATGATATAGTTACGCCACTGCAAGCGTGCTTCAACGTTGATCAAATCATAACTTACCATCAGTAGTCAAAAGCGAGTCTATCCATTCCTGACATACCCAGGGCCGTTTTATCCATAAGGCAATGTAGGCAACTGCCTAGGGGCCCCGCCAGGTTCTAGGGCCCCGCGCTTTAGGAAAAAAAATAGACTATGTTTCATAAACAGTAAAAAAACCGGCCAAGAGCGTGTCGGACCACGCTCAGTGTAGGGTTCCGTAGTTTCCCGTCCGTCACAATAAGTGTTCCTACTTATGAGTTTAAAAAAGGTTATTTGTTACGTTGCGCGTTGACATACTAAGTACGGAACTCTAATAAATACGGAACCCTAAAAACGGGCCCACAAAGGACGGTGATAACTAAAACAGCAGTATGCAAATAGTAGAAATTTCAGCGATTGTGCACTCGTAAAATTACGAATATATTTAAGAAGCAACGATTTTTTACCACGGTACAACCTTTTTGTCTTTTTTGTACAAAAACTGTTCTTTTCATCAAGTTCAAAATGATTTTCCTAGAAAGTCCTTATAAAGTTCTACTTTTCACATTTTTTTCATATTTCCTAAACTTATGGTTCAAAAGTTAGAGGGCACACATTGTTTTTTACTTTTGGAGCGATTATTTCCGAAATTATTGACATTATCAAAAAATGATTTTAGTAAACCCCTATTCATTTTTAAATACCTATCCAACAATATATCACACGTTAGGGTTGAAATTAAAAAAAAAATCACTTCCCACTTTACATATAGGGGGCTACCCTAATAAAAAATTTTTTTCCAATTTTTATTTTACCACTTTGTCGGCGTGATTGATATACATATTGGTACCAAATTTCAGCTTTCTAGTGCTAACGGTCACAGAGATTAAGCGAGGACGGACAGACGGACAGACAGACAGACGGACAGACACACATGGCGAAACTATAAGGGTTCCTAGTTTACTACGGAACCCTAAAAATGGAAATTTCGATGACATGCCATTTATCTAGCAATCCTATCATTGGATTATGCGAAAAGCTGTCAACAGATGGAGTTTAATAAAACACAATCTTTCATTTTTTTTTTAATCTTTAAGGAGCTTTGTCACAATTTTGACCATGTCGCTCCATCATAGCCAAATTTTGTGTTTTGATTTATTTTAGATGATTGTAATAAATGTTGTATAAAACTCTTGCCTCGTCTGACGTAGGCTGAGCTAAAATATTGTTGCAAATACCGATATTTAATACCAATCTTTCATTAGCAACGTGTGAGTGCAGAGCATATTCATTGGCTTTTGCTGATAATTTTGTTTATATCAATTTTCATAATATAAAATTGAATCAAACAACGACATAGAAAAACAATAAAATATGTAAACTAAGTTATAAAAATGATTTAACTATATATTTATAATTAAATTAAAAACTAGGTTCAGAAATTATTTTGTACAACTTTTCAAAAACTGTTCAACACGTCAAGTTCAAAATAATTTTACTGGAAAGTCTTTATAAACTTCTACTTTTGAGATTTTTTCATATTTTCTAAACTTATGGTTCAAAAGTTAGAGGGGGACACATTTTTTATTTTTCAAATTTCAGTTTTCTAGCTAACAGTCACTGAGATTATCCTCGGACGGACGGACAGACAGACAGATTTGGTGAAACTATGTATCTTGTTGACTACGGAAACCTAAAACAACGTAATTATGAATAAATTTGTGTTAGAAATAAAATATTTTAAGAAGTTAGAAGAGGGTAGGGAGGGGGGGCCCGAGACGTGCATTGCCTAGGGGCCCCGACATGCATAAACCGGCCCTGGACATACCCAGATAGGTATATTATAAAACAAAGTCCTCCGCTGCCTCTGTTTATAGGTATGTTCACAATGAACTAATAAACCACTGATCGGATTTTTATGCGATTTTCATTAATTGACAAGGTGATTCATGAGGAAGGTTTAGATGTTCATTAGATATATTAGGATCATAGTAGAGAAAATTCGACAATTTCAAAGATTTCTGAGCCCCGTGCGAAGCTGGGGTAACTAGTTGAAAAAGACCTAGTGAATATTGTAGTTGGATGGGGTTTTTGACGAATATTTACCTCATAGATTAAAAGTAGGTAATTTTGCGAACGCGAAATAACTAATTCATCGATCTATCAGCAACCAACAGTGAAACACGTTAAGGCTATGTTGTTAGGAAGTATGTTTCGATTAACCTATAAAAAATGCACCTTGAACTTTATGCACTGACAATGAGAAAAACGTTAATGACCATCTTCGGCAACCCTTCACTTCGTGTGTAATGAAGTGTCGATGACACCATTCCTCTGTGCGCAACGATTACCTACTTATCTACTTTGTTGTTAACCTGTTGTAAAACTAAACTTACTCCCTGATGAAAATAAGCCTAAATAAGGTGCCTACCCGTTTTGTCATCTCACTAGCTACCTAAAAGGTTCGGGCTACCTAAAGGTATTCAAAAACGTATTGATTAGTTTTTTACTTTCAACCCCTAACATTGATCTACCTGTACTTCTAAGCCAGGATTTATTATCTTTTTCTATTGACTTACAATGATCGCAACATTTACTATCTACATTTTAGTCATCATTTACTACGTGCAATTACAAAAACACAGTTTTATGATGAAAGTATAGAACAATAATAAATTAAACGTCTTTTATTAAGTTAGAATTAAGTATGTAGTGTGGGGTTGACAAATCTATACACTGTGTAGGTACCTATAGATACGCCAGCCCTACATAACCCCACGTATAATACACGTATATCCAAGTAGGTACCCTCGTGAACAAAAACCCATTATTACCTGAATAAATATAACAAAAACCTCTTCTATTTTCTAGAAGTTGGGCTTATGCTTTTAGTACTGGTAAAATTTGTCCTATTCTCGTAGGAATTCTGTCTCTTTTCCTTTGGGCAGCACCTAGATAGTAGTTTGTACTATCTAGGTGCTGCTTCTGCTTCTCGTCGTTCATGTATTTAACCTCACCCCGTTCAGCCATTTCGTTAACGATTCCCACGTTTTGTACAATTCATTTAACTGACCTGAGGCCCCACCACGAGCTCATTTGATGACTTAAAGTCTAAACTGAACTGTTAAAGGGATTGAGCTATTTAGAGTTTATAGCGCGCCAGCTTGAACGAAGCATTTGTTTCGCTCCCACTAGTGTCCGTGTGGGTACTAGAGCGAGCGAGAGAAATGCATGGCTCAATTTTTATTCGGCAATATCCACTGTTCTGACATTTTACTAGATTTAGTTTAGTGAAACGACACATCACTGACGATAAATTGGCGTTTTGTCATATCACTAGATACCTACTTTTAGTAAGAAACTACGTAACTACGTAAAAACGTAATAGGTAAACAAGAATATTCGACATCTACCGGGATTTCGTGATATCCTTAGGGATTTCGCGATATCCTTGATATCATCATTTCCCTGCGACATGCCTATACATGTGAATAGACGGAAAGGTAGAAGGATACTAAAGAAAAGATCGGTGGATTGTGTGAGGAATGATATGAAAGAAGGGAGTGACAGCGTGACGTGATTAGGGATGACTGTGTTGAGGCTGGTTTATCTGACATTGGTGACGAGTCCTCTGATAGGTACCTATATTATGTACTTTTTTTTTCGAGCAGGTGATAATGCCCTTTTAATGTCATAAAACCCTTACTTATGAAGGAAGGAGCAAGACATTCTATCCCTAGGGATCTAACAAGAGTAGGCTTTGCCTAGGGAATATTGTGATTTGGATCAAAATCATTAGAAAAAAACTTATTAAGTGAATTATAGATAATGTAGATACCTATAACGAACAAGTTTATTCAAAAATGAAACTGGCTACTAACCAAAAAAAAAATGAAATATGGGTTACCTACCTACTGTCATCTCGGGAGTTAATTATATAAGTCCCTCACTGCATTCGGGATTAAAACTTAGCAACCTTCGTTTCGTCATCGAGATATCATCCAATGACTTCTCTCTAGGGTGGAGCGGAAAGACCTGTCAGACTTTTACTGACTAAAACCTGCTCATATGTTCCTACTTTGCATTGCGTCACTGCTTTATCCCCTAGTCACATAATCTACTATTAGCGTGCTTAAGTTTAGAACACTTAGGAAATAACTAGTTTTGACGGTTTACATCCAAAGTAAGAAGTCTGGGTTCATCGATTACTTAATTATTTGCAAACGTCTTCTGGAAACCCGATTAAACTGCCGTATAGAGTGATGCTTAACATTCCTTTAGTAAGTTTAGAAACACACTCGTAGAACATCGTTAGGAAATCCCGCGATCGAGACTAAAATTATAAAATATTGTTTCAACTTTCTCTATCCTATAGGAAAGGATAGTAACAAAATAATAATTAAAAAATCAACCGACTAAAACCGTTTTATGTCCTTCAGTCTGTTGCCCTTTGCAATCTAGGGCCAGCGCCAATCTTTGAAAAGTTCCCGCAGACCTAGCAGGCATCGGCACAGATTCGCATGCGACTAACGTACCTAATAGGTACATGTAGATATACAAGGAGGCTTTATTTAAAATGTAGGACACCAAGTAAGTACACATTATGTGTAGGTACCTATATACATAGGTACCTATAGTTTACACTTCGAGTATCAAAGTATCTGTAGGTACTTGATTCTGAACAGAAATCCAATCTACAGCCAATAAATTAACAAGCCGTAACACTCGGGCAAGTCTCGTTGCCTTTGTTACACCATAGGTAGAAGGATCGCAAGTGGGTTTTAGTCAATCAAAATCTGGCAGCTTGAAGAGTTATTTTGCCCACCTCAAAAAAAGTAAAAGTAGATAATATTGGTCCTCATTTCAACCGAAAGACGTTCACTGTTGGACTCTGGTACGTGGTCGAAACTCCAAAACTTTTTGTCCCCACCTGTTCTGCGTTTAATGTGCCCTGCCCATTGCCACTTAAGTTTGGCAATTCTTCGAGCTATGTCGGTAACCTTAGTTTTCATGCAGATATCTCCATTTCTGATGTGATCACGCAAGGAAACTCCGAGCATAGTTCTTTCCATTGCCCTTTGGGTGACTTTGAGGCCCATTGTAAACGACCGTTTCGGATCCATGTCATCACTGGCAAAACACACTGGTCATAAGACTTTCGTCTTGAGACACTGTGGTATATTGGACGAGAAGATACCGTGCAGCTTCCCGAACGCTGCCCAACCAAGTAGGAATCGACGATTAACCTCTTTTTCGTAGTTAGACCTACCTAACTTGCCCGTCTGTCCCAGAAACTTAGTCGTCCACAACTTCGAATATAGAATCTCCGATCTTGATAATATTCGTCAACTGGCTTAATATTGACTTACATATTTACCTACCTAAGGTACTTTCCCCCCACATCTATGAGTGCAAAGTGTCAATCAGATTAGCTGCGCTTGTCCGCAAATAATTTTGAACTCTGCAAACTTCTGACAAAAAACGGTTTATTAGCGAATATCATCAAGCACAAATGAGAGTATAATTTACACGATAATAATGAATAACAGATTAGTCTGATAGGTTCCCATGTGAACAGAATTTAGGTGTAATAGACATGTTGGTAATCTAAACGCCCACACAGTGATTTGATTGTAAAACTAATTAGTTCACACATTTGCCAACTGACCATTCTGGTTCATAAAGTAAATTATCCTTAGATGATATTAGATACATAGTGCGTTTTAGCCATAGTAAATGGCAAAAGATGAAGAGGTTGGCCACTGACTAGCTGGAGGCGAACCATCCAGGATGACCTATTGATCATGGGCCTAACGCCAGAAATGACACAAAATCGCTTAGAATGGCGTAACAGTATCAGGAGTGACCCCAAATAGGGAACAAGACAGGGGATTGATTGATTGATTATTACATAAATAGATAATTTGAAATAGTCGCTTAGCGCACCATTGAAACAACTTACACTTTGTGTCGCTGGTTCGATCTCGCTCGGAAAATATTTGTATGGCATGCAGATATGTTTCGGGTCCGGGTGTCTTGCGTATGTGAGTTTATATAAAATAGGAGTAATTAATTAATTCCTAATGTGGGCCAAATTTTACAAAAAAAAAAAATAAAAAAATTATACAAGTTACAAATTACTGAGGAATATCAACTATTTCAAGCAAGATCTGGCAATCGGATAACAAAAGGGTTGTATTTTTTTATAAATCTAAATCTAGAATCATTTCAAAAATCTAGCCGATTAAAAAGTTAGGTTTGTTTAAAAGTTGCAATTTAAAAAAGTTCAGAGTGCCACTTTTGTTTTAAGGTAAAACTACACTGCTCACACGTGTGCCACACACGCCGATCTGGGCGCGTCAATCTCCATACATTTTATATGGAAACTAGACTTGTAAGTTACACTTGATCCACGCCACGCGGCGTCGTTCTACGTACAAATCAGGCGTGTTACACATGTGCGTCGGTCTAATGTAGTCTAATTTAATGGTGCGATATCAAGGGATCAATTTTAGTAATACCTATTTAGATAGTTCAGGAACTAGTGATTTTAAATAATGTTTTATTTAGTCACGTTTTACAAAAAACGCGTATTGGAATAAGGGTGTTACCACACCAGTCGATCGATCATCGATCGATGGTAGAATGGATTAGTCGACGTCGATCGACAGTTTCTACCGACCAATCGATCGATTGTCGATCGATTGTAGAATGCGACCTCTTGTAAATACATTTCGAAAGAAACTGATGGAATATAGCCGGGGTTAATCGATCGATTGGTTAGTCGACTGGTATCCGTCGATCAATTAAAGCTACCACACCAATCGATCAACGTCGACCGATGTTGATCGATGGCATCAATCGACGATCGATCGATTGGTGTGGTAACACCCTAAGACATTACGTTTAACCCTAAGTAAATAATTTAAACATGTACGCCAAGAATCAACTCTGAAATCACCATTTCTCTCCTAGCGTCACATGCATTGAATTTATAGTAGCCTTCTTTTAAGTCCTTTATTGGACATTTCATTATAAATTAATATTTGCATGTATCAACATTATTTTTAGTAATCCAAAAAAAAGTTTATCTATTTATTGGACGACAGCCTAAGTGAGTGACCAAGTAGTGTTTTGATCCATCATATAGATGGCTTATGTTTAAATAAATAAAAAAACAAATTGCACATTACTTTGACTTTTTATTTACAATATATTAATATTCTCTTTAATTTTTTTCAGTTTTTTTACGTTATTTTTCATTTCAGGCACTAAACATACATCCTTTCATTTTATTTAAGCGTAAACACACGTTTTAACAGTTATATGTAAGACCTCACTTTTCAAACACATGTGCAAAATAACTGGACACAAACTATTACAGTTAAATTAAATACTTTTAGCAAAACCGCCTTTGGCGTGTAGAGATCACCTGCGCAATAATCTCATTACAATATGGCTTAAGTAAGCTTGTAACCTAAACTACGTACTAGAACAGCATTCCATCAAGATATAACAGTTATTGCACAACTAAGTAACATTATAATTATGTGCACAAACAATTTAGCGCAGAATTAAAATGACAAAAAGTTTGTATAAGTCCCGGACGCAACAATACATTAGTCGCCAGCCCAGCAATACGAAATCCACAGCAACAACAATACAAATAGAAAATCATGCGTTGTACACCTAACTATACCTTAATACTAACATAATTTTATTTCAATATAAATAAGTTACAAAAAGTGAGGTCCGTCAGAGGTGTTGAGATGGGAAAAGAGATTATTTTATTAAGAAATAGGTACACAGAATGCTGAAGTCACAAGTGTGTACAAGCCGTATCCTTTTGGAATATCCAAACAATGCAACAATTTGTTCGCATCCTATAACATTCTTCTTTTAACAAAGTCCAATTGATGACGTTTAACGATATTACACAAACAATTTAATGTATAATGATCGCCATAATAACTTGTACTTTACATCTAACAACTAAGAAAATCGATCATACCCAAAACCATTCAAACGAACATTTCTGCTAACAGTAAGTAGTGACAGTCAGCAACACATTTGTCCGTCAATCAACCAGTGAGAAAGCGTGGGACTCAACCAACCAGATGAGGATTACAACTTCTGGTGATCGACAATAACAAGCACCACAGTGCACAAAACCAAAATGAACATCAAGTTAACTAAAATTCATAACATAGTCGGTGCTTACCACTTGGCAAGAACTCTATTATAATTTGGTTTTATAGCGATATCTTTTTTTATAAAAATATTATCTTTTTATTGCCACGTTAAAATTTGAGATCTACTAATAATTACACTAAATACATGTTCACTTTACATCATACATCTTGAAAGACAAATAAAAACAGGTACTATTTTACATTTATGATATTTTTTTTGTCATTGCATGAACTCCTTGATATCTAATTAAATATACATACAAGTCTATGGCAATATTTGCTTTAACAGACGTATGTGATCGAATGTCATATCAGATAATTTACTAAAATAATTGGTCTCTCAATATTCGATTCAGACACATACTTCTATTGAAGCTTTAAATTGTCTTACTATTTAGAGGAGTATACAGAAAACTACATGTAACAACCATACACAAACAAATAAATAGCAACATTAAGTATACCAAAGCCAATTTTGTTCAAAGCTTATGCTGATCAAACATCGAACGGAGACGACCTAGGTGCTATTTAATTTAGTGGCAAAACGGGTGTGAGGAGGAGTTAGATATTAACGTTTAACTATCCGGCAACAACAGTGGTGGCAAAGTTCTACTATGTGAAGAAACAAGTAAGGGGGTATAGATTGGAACATGTATCGTCTAGGTGTGGCATCACGTGAGGCGGCACGAGGGCAGGCGGCCGCACGACGAGTGCCAGCGCCGCTTGCGCCGCGACGAGCCCGCGTCCGACAGCTCCGCCGTCGACAGCGTGCGCGACCCGCCGTCGCCCAGCTCTGCAACACGCATTAGCGTTATACGTCACGCCTCACAACCACCATTACATACTATTCAGACACACACAAGGCACTCTGAATGCAGGCAACGAGCTTGATGCTGACCATATTGATAAGTCGTGACCAGATCTTAGAATTGATCACTTCATGATATGACCAACTAAAACTGGGCAGATTGTTTAACGTTAAGGATTAAAATATCATCAAACTTTAACGTTTAAAACAACCTGGCTAGTTTTACCTGGCCATATCATGAAGTGATCAATTTCTAAGATCTGGCCACGACAGATACACTACATCAATCGAGTTAAAAAAGTGAAATCTTTGGACAAACTCGTCCAGCTTCATTGATCAATATGGTAGTTTCCAGGGTCAAAACAATTACATTATAAAAAAATATTGAACACGTATTTTTTCTTTTTTCGATTAAACAAAAAATAACAAAGATATAGCCCATTAAAGTTACGTGTGACGTCACCCAGTGCGAAAAAATGCAGCACGGCGTGACGTAACACGTAACTTTAATGGGCTATACCTTTGTCATATTTGGTTTAATTTACAAATAAAAAAGTACGTATCCCTTATTTTTGAATAATCTAAAAGACGGAATAATTAAATTTTTTACAGCAACTAGCCTATTCTAAAGACAACCTAACTTGCGCTTTCTTCATCGTTTTAGATATCCGAATATGGCGAGTAATTTCAATGTGCTTGCACCCTTGTATTATGAATATTGAAAATCAAATGCGTATAGTGAAGTATCTGTATAGTAAGTAATCTGCGTCTCGATAAAAAGTAATTATTTTCATATGCAATATACATATTATTATCATTCAAAATAAAACTATTAGTGAAGAACACACAATACAGCACGTATATTTAAAAATATATTTTACTGCACTTTCCATCGGTTATCTTATATTAACGCATCATAAATACGTTTTATTTTGGGACATAAATTAGTCTTTATAAATTATAATAAGCCTGTTATTGTTAAGCGAGTATGTAGGTATATGGCTGTTCATATAGATATAGATAAAATCGGTGGTATATAAGGCTGAAAGCTATAAAATTGGGGTTTTCGTCACTCGCATGCAACGAACCTAACTCAAGGAACAAACACGGGCGCGCACAAGGCTGGTTATGCGCACTTCTTCAGCCTCTGAAAATGCACGACTCTATTTAACTTTTGTATTATACACCGTTAAATTTTAATCGTTTTAACCCCGTGGAGGGTCGATCCAGTAGAAAACATCAGCTGAGCGTGTTCAATGAATTAATTTGTACACAACGCCGACTATTAACTACAGGTCATTGAACTTGCTCAGCTGATGTTTTCTTAAAGAAATTACTTTCGTACATGCGTAAATTAATACGAGTTTTGAAAAAAAGGTACTTTATTTTTTAATTTTATCTTTACAAATCGATAGTGTTTCATGTACCGGATGAAACACTATCGATTAAAACGATTAAAATTTAACGGTGTATATATATTTTGTATTAGATAAAAGATGTTTTAACAGTCAAAATAGGATAGAATAACATTAATTTCAATGCTACCAAGCAACTGAGATTCAAAACATCAGAAAATTTAATCAAATTACGTTAAACAAAATATGATGTAGTTTACAATGAATATTATGACATCGTTATGTAACAACTTATACACTGAGCCATTCATAGATATGACGTGGCGAATGACTTGATGAAACTGGTTCTTTCAGTCACGTAATGCATATTAATCCAAAAATTTACACAAATATCAGTCTGGTGCCTAAAGTGTCTTGCCACAAGTTCTGTATTCCAAATGTTACGCTTACTGCGAATTGAACCGGCTCTATGATGAGGATTCAACCTTCTGTGGCCTGAGTACGAGATGAGAGTTGTTTTGACGCGATCGAAACGTTTACCGCGTTTGGCTTATTGATTGGTTCAGAACGTGGAGCGGGCCAATCGAAGCGCCGAACGTTATAAACGCGTCGATCGCGTTAACGTGAAACAAACTCGCACTGGACACTGAACAATCGAAGTATTTTACAGTCATCTGGTTTATCAAAACCAGATTCTCGCACATGACTCGCGAAACGTAAATGTTAAGCAGTTCATTTACAAAATGTAACTGAAATAAAGCAATTCCTGAAAATTGGTTATTGTACTCATCGTTATAAACAATTTTAACTTTGGGACTAACACTGATGTCGAAACAAAATCTTCCCAAGATATTTGTGTTGTGTTTTGCCCTGTATGTTTGTATAAGTCTAGAAAATATTCTAAACAGCTGAATTTGTTATGTGCTATTTCACTTTGTATCCCATTATAATTGCTGTGTTTCAGTTACACGAGGCAATTCTAAAGTGCCTGTAAATGGTTTTGATTTGACACCCTTTTTTTTTTTTTTTTTTTTTTATGGTGGGAAAAAATCATGCATTGACATCCCCCGCTCTTGGGCGGAGCGGGAGATAGTGTCAGACTCTTACTGACTAAAAGACCCACCCCGTTCCTTCTAGCCTTCATACCGGGGCTCGAGCGCCCTTTCGGATAACCCTGGCCCCAGTAGGCTTCGACCCGGCTGGGTCCCTGCTGTTGCTGACAACTCCTTGAGGCGCGCGGGAACAGTGCGCGCCGTCGACGACTTGGGCTTGGTCCGGACAGTTACCGGACGGCCGGACAGTGAGCTACCCATTGCTCACCGTCCGCAAGCCCGCGTCTACGTTGGCCGGAAATCGGGATCAGAATCCCGGCGACGGCGGCGGCGATAACGCCGTTGCCTGATGCGTTCGGCCTCCTCCTTTGCGAGCATTACTGCTTCGCAGAAGTCGGCGACCGCCTGCCACTCCTCCTCGCTCCGGACCATGGCCTCAACCAAGGCCCGGCGCGAGAGGTCTCCGCCGCCGATCGCCCCCACGAGGGCACGGCGATGCTCCGCCCAATGATTTGACACCCTGTATATTCGTTTTCCGCATAACAGGCATAATAATGATACTTTTTGGAACTGAAATAATTACATAATGTTTTCCTCAAACCTTAAGGGGCCGGCGATGAATGAATTTCCATACAAACGTAATACCCGCTCATTTGCAGTTGGAGCATATTTCCAACATATTATGATGATATTCGGTTATAGACAATATTTATCTAGGTTCCTACGTCGAGAATATTAGAAATATTGTTATTTTTTATACAGGAAAAGCCAAATGGCATGTTTTGCCATTTACGCTGTAACAAAGTGCGAAATACAATTCGCTTAAATTTCTTTTTGTTTTTTTTTTTTTGAAAAGAAAGACGTAGGAACCTAGATAAATATTGTCTATAACCGAATATCATCATAATATGTTGGAAATATGCTCCAACTGCAAATGAGCTTGGTATTACGTTTGTATGGAAATTCATCCGTCGCCGGCCCCTTAATAAAATTTCCACAACCTTTTCAGTCTACAACTGAATACTAAAACTATCAACACCTAAACGCCAAATTAGTAACCTCGTAAAAAATCTCATCATCACTATCAGACTGACCGTGTCTATAGTCTCTCTCGGTGAAGTACTCCTGCGCCGAAGGGTAGTGACGCTCCACTAAGTACGGGATGACTGTGGACGTGTGTAGTTCGTCGGAGCGGCGCGAGCGCGGCGTCACCATGCGCTCACCGGCTTCGAGTGGAGGACGGGCTTGGACCCAACTGGAAGGAGAAAACGTGGACTTCTGAAGTATAACATAACATGGTGTTACGTCACATGGACGATGTACCGTGTACAGCTAAGAGATCCTACACACGAGCGGCACGTTGCCCACGGCAGAGGTAACTGCAGCCGTCGACCTATAGTGACACTTGACACACACGACGGCTGTCGATGATCTTCATTTGTTGAAATGTCGACGGCCGATTCGAGCGTCAAAAGCTGCCACCGACGCATCGACGGCTTGTTATCTCTGCCGTTAATAACATGCTACTCGTGTGTTTAAGCTCTAAGAAGATAAATTCATTGACGGAATTCTGTTTCCTGATACTTTTTTTTTATTTATATAAACTAGTGTTTGACTGCGATCCCACCTGATGGTAAGCAGTGATGTAATCGTTGATGGTGAGGCGCACTAGTTTACTAAGATCCTATTCACTCTTGCCTTGAAGACACCTAAATTATAATCGGACGGAAACACCAGTCCATCGACCAGTTCATCATCAGTTTCATCGATGTACGTGGTATAAACGACGAGGCGAAACACTTGATCCGGACCGTAGTGGTTTCAACAACGTAAGGGTGGATACTCGCCGTTCGTCGGCTTGTCTGATGGTAGAAATGAGATGGTGGAATCAAGTCATGTAATTCTGACAGTCTCATAATATTTTGACGGTCTTCAACTAAAAAGTGAATAGTTTACTTCTAGGAAAGCATCGCGTCGTCAACCACACTAATGCTTATAATCAGGTGTGATTGTAGTCATACGCGAATCTATCAATAAATAAAAATAAATTGCCACATGTATGACGAAGTACCACTTGAGAACGCTCGACCGTTTCGGCTGATTTATTTGTTGTGTTCGTAAATGTCTGAACAAGGTTTGCATGAATTATTTTATTTGCAAAATCAATTGGATGTTATCAATGCAGTCGGGACAGGACGCTAGTACTTAATTTAAAAAAAAAAAAAAAACATTCCTGTTTATAAAGAAGCGTCGTCAAAACTTTCTACTGCGGCCTTGAAAAGAAAAGTACGTACAGGAGTGACGATACTTAGGTACGTAACGTACGATACATCCCGTACATCCTGGATTTTCAACCAGTTCATAATCAATTAAAGCTTTAAGCGTGTGCCGATGAGAAAAAAAAGCAGCTGTATTGGAGTTGATAAAAGGAATACATTATCATAGTACGTTTGGGCAAAGACAAAACCCTGCTACACTGGTAGTCCTCTCGCCAATTAACGGCAGTAAAGAAAATATATAAAAGCGAAATACCATTCACTGATTAATCACGAAATCTCAGAAACTATAACACCTACAAACAAAATTAGGCAGGTAGGTTCCATAGAGTGCCATTCAAGTATTACGTAAGCTCTATAGGGGGGTGGTGGGTTTTAGCATTGCTTATTTTTGATGACATGGGGGATAGGGGGGTCTAGATGATGATTACGTCAGCAGTTTATATTGTTCTAAGTTTTTTAAGAGAACAATCTCGATATTACAAAATCACAAGAAAGTGAGCAGATAACACATCACTGAGCATCAAATATCCAATATCGTTGAAGATTTAGTCATGGATCCGTGTATTAGGGACTGAGAACTGTAAGGGTGAGTTGCACCATTTAACTATAACGATAACAAAGCCGTTAACAGTTGTCAAATCGTCGAATTGACCAATAGGCGGCCGTTTCACGGCTGGTTATGGTATGTCAAAATTTTAAATGAAGTTTGTTTTTTTTTCCTTTATTTCAAGCCTATTCCTTACTTGTAGACATACAACTAGTACTCATAAATTAATAACGAAACCCACACATTGACAAATACTTGTACCAATGTTTACTTACGCATGGGGGGAGGGGATGGGAGAGTTAATATTTGCAAAAAATCTGCTTACGTAATACTTGAACGGCCCCTAGGGTGTAGACATCCGTTAAGAACGGATTTCACGAAACTCCACCCCTAAGGGAGTAAAACTGGATTTCTAAGTTTATGTGGAGGAATCTGAAGCATAAAAACCATCAATGTAAAAACCACATAAACCAGTCATTTTTTTCAGACGAAAAGTAGGTAGTACTAAACCTCTGTCTGCCCTTCAGATACATACTACAAACGTGAGGTATGTATGTCGGTTATTAATAAACATTCAGTTGATAACAGGGCTATCAGCAACTTATTATATTATTGAATAAACAAAGTACTTAATTCTTTCCTTTGTCAGTAACAACATGCAAGGCCATTTTCCTGTTACATACTTGTATTGACTGGATTTAATTTCAGTTTGTCACTACTATATGCATTACAAATGACGGTATTTATGATCGGAATAGGGGAAGTCATACATGGATTTATTACAAAAAAAAAAAATGTCTGCTAAAGGTACAGTCAGCCGAAAGTGTACACTAGCACTTTTACACATAAGGAATGAAGATATCCGCAGGAGAATCAAGGTCGCCTACATACCCCGAAGAAAGGCCAAACTTAAGTGGCAGTGGGCAAGGTACATTGCTCGTAGAACAGATGGTCGATTTCGATTTTCGATATTCGATTATTCGATTTCTGGAGTAGCGACCGAGCAGCGGAAGACGCAGCGAAAGCCGGGTCAAGATGGACGAGGTGCGAATCGCAGGAATGCGATGGATGCGAGACGCAGACGGACCGTTCGTTGTGGTGACACTTGATGGAGGCTTATGTTTAGTAGTGGACGAACACGTTACGATATACACACACTAGTACTTTTACACAATATTATCTAAATAAAAATTGACACCACATTATTTGATGTACTTATTGTTTTCCAGTATTCCATGATCATGCTATTTTTATTTTTATCTGATAAAAACTAGTACTTGACTGCGATCCCGCCTGTTGGTAAGCAGTGATGCAATGTATTTTTATTTTAAAGCAGTTCCGATTTTACTGCGATATTATATCGCTATTTTATATCCGTGTACTTTAATGACATTGATCCAAAGTCCTTCTAAAGTTGGATATGTAACGAATCTATTAGAGTCAGCTAAACCCATTATCATCATCATCATCTGTCTGCCCTTGTCCCATCTTGGGGTCTGCGCATTTCTTTATTTCCATATCCTGCAATAGCTCTGCACCAACCAGGGATCGTCCTTGTCATATTTTCATGGTCTATTCAAACATAATCGTCTGGTGATGAGATAGTCGTCTCCATTTCACTAAAAGCGTCTAATGGCGCCTCTGCGAGTTGATTTCGGCCCCTCGTACGTCTTCCAAAAACCTCAGAGTCACAAGAAATGTCATTGACAAAAAAAATATGATTTATAAACTGAAGTTTCATTTGCCTGACGTTAGTGACCCAACCATGACTGCCTCTCAGATAAGTACACTCAGGTAAAGGTCAAGTCGAGTCGGTAATTTCCTTAACTTGAAAGTTACAAAGTCGTCAAAACAGTGTCATAAGTACCTATATTTAAACTTCAATGACCCATTAAAACGCCGAGTACCTCGAGTACACTTGGTTGAAATAAATATTATTTACAGTTTCGCACATTATCCTTGATATCAACAGATTTTCTTTAACTAAGTGCAAAGTCGAATAAATGGAATTGTTATATAAGAGTAAACAACATAATCTTGACAATCGCTAAGTGGGATTAAAATGTTCACCTTTAACATGACCTCCGTTTAAGACGCTAAACATGTCATGCTAGTTCGTTACTGACGTTATAGGTAGGTTTTTATGAAGACGTAAAAATCTAAGTTTATCATTTGGCGAACAATAAGAAGTAACTATCGCGAATAAGGCCGCTATCCCACCGGCGTCGATGAGCGTTGGCGCTTCTCCAACGTCTGCGCAACGTTGTTGCTACGCAGACGCGACGTTTACGTCGCGAGTTTCTAGTGGCAAGCGTTACATCCGCTGAATCCAACGTTAACGTCGCATCTGCGCAACGGTGGCGCTTTACCACTATAAACTCGCGACGTTAAGATCGCGTCTGCGCAACGTTGGCACTGCGCAGACGTTGACGTCAGACGCGCCAACCCTCGTAAAATGCCAGTGGGATAGCGGCCTATGCCTTTAATAGCATAAAACCCATATTATACTGTCGCGGACCGGAATAAGCTAACTGTGATAGCGAAATTGTACAATGCATAATGAACTTTATTATGAATGCATAAAGTACTAACGTTTGCGGTTATTACCGAGAACGCACGAGCATACGGCGAAAGGTGCTGTTCTTTTTCCGCTCGTATCTATTTTGCACGTTTTAAATTGACATAAAGTTCAGTATGCTTTGTGCAATTTCGTTACAAAAATCGCTTTCATTCCGCTGCGTTGTAAACTGGGCCTAAGGATTGGAAACTCGCCGCCGCAATCAGTTGTGGCAATTAATTCGTTTAGACACTGTATTTTGTGCCAATACTTTTTTGCACCACACAAATGGCGCAATAAAGTCAACCCACAGCAACGTTTTTATTTTTATTTTAAAACCATTTTTTCGCATGAATTCAGATAAAATGTCGTAAGATTTCCTCAAATATTCTTAACTCAAAATAGGGTTTATGTGCTTCTTGTTACGAAGATACGTTTACACATGATTTTTGTTAACTATAAACAAGCACGAGTTTTTAGGGTTCCGTAGTCAACTAGGAACCCTTATAGTTTCGCCATGTCTGTCTGTCTGTCCGTCTGTCCGTCCTCGCTTAATCTCTGTGACCGTTACCACTAGAAAGCTGAAATTTGGTACCAATATGTATATCAATCACGCCGACAAAGTGGTAAAATAAAAATTGGAAAAAATGTTTTATTAGGGTAGCCCCCCTATATGTAAAGTGGGAAGTGATTTTTTTTTTTAATTTCAACCCTAACGTGTGATATATTGTTGGTTAGGTATTTAAAAATGAATAGGGGTTTACTAAAATTATTTTTTGATAATGTCAATAATTTCGAAAATAATCGCTCCAAAAGTAAAAAACAATGTGTGTGTCCCCCTCTAACTTTTGAACCATAAGTTTAGAAAATATGAAAAAAATCTGAAAAGTAGAACTTTATAAGGACTTTCTAGGAAAATCATTTTGAACTTGATGGAAAGAACAGTTTTTATACAAAAAAGACAAAAAGGTTCTACAAAATAATTTCTGGACTAAGTTTGTAGTATAATCGTATATGCAAGCATTTTTTTAAACTCATAAGTGGGTACACTTATTGTGACGGACGGGAAACTACGGAACCCTACACTGAGCGTGGCCCGACACGCTCTTGGCCGGTTTTTTTTACTATTATTATGGGTGGCCACTCACATGTCAAAATATTGTCGTCTGCTAAACCAGAATTAATAAATTAAAAGCCTACAGCCAAGACTTAAAAAAAAACAAAGCATACAGTTGTATGCTAAGGGCATCGGCTTAGGGCGTCGCTGGGAGGACAGTAAGGCCCGGCGCCCACTATCGGTGCTGCGGCAGCTCTCAGACGCCCGAGCTGTACCGAGCCGCACCGATGCCCACCGATAGTGGGCGCCGGGCCTAAGAGACGAGCTGGATTGAAAAATAATTATCGTGAGACTTATTTAAAATAACAGGCTCAGCGGCTGACTCGAGTAAAAGATGGAGCACGCGGGGCGGCGGGCCAGGACGGAAGGACGGCGGTCTAGATTAGCTAAGTGGTTTCCCTACGACAGGAGCAGGATAATAGCGTCATCGGGAGTGACGAGAGTAAACCCGGGACAATGTTTCACAGCAGTGTCAAAGTAACGCTTGGAAAGGCATTTCATGAACTACTGGATGGCTAGATGGATTTTGATATTTAAGTGTAGATTTTAATTTCGGACAAAAGAGATTTTGTAGAGGAAACGGTTTTGGAGAATCTGCATCCTACGGACGTGACGTGGTTTTGCATGTGCGGAGACAAGGTATGCGTATAATATCATAAACGGACGGAACAAGCACGAATGAGTGTTAACCAGATTATAAGTCAACATCTTCAAGGGTTTTCCGTACACTAGAACCTACCAGAGCCTCTTTTATTGATAAGTAGCACTTTCCGTCGTCACCACCCTGTATTTGTGTAAGCATTCTCTAAATGACCGACGACGAACCATGCATTTATTTCGTGTGCACTTAACGATAATATTGCTTTCCATCAGAGAAATAATGTTAGAAATCCAATCAGTATAGAGATGAAGACGTGAAAATAATACATTGCCACCTTATGTAGATCACCTTTGATTTCTTTGGGACACATTTGATTTCTTTGTTGTTAGTAGAGACTGGAGCTCCAGAATAAAACTTAATGTCATTAATGTATGATAAAAAAACTATATTCTATAGATTCTTTAAAATAAAAACGAGCATTGTCATAAAAAGTGCCACATTTTTCTCATCTAAATTTAAAATAATTACATTACTTTCGGTTAGAAAGTTTAAAATTATTTTAGAGCCTTTGCGGACTACCAGTGGTCTGTTGAAAACCACTGCTTTAGACAGTGAGATTTAGGTGAGCTAGTGCTCGTTCTGTTGAAGGCCCCCTCGCTTCGGAGTGGCCTGTACTAGGGCCCGCAGAAAGTGATCGCCGCCACAACGGCAGAGCGGTACTTCGGCCAAGCCATACTGCGAGGCACAATGCCGGGCAGTCCGCACAATGAACAGTCAAACCCGAGCTTTTTTACCCCTCAATCATATGCAGGAACCTCCGGAATTTACGATGTTTTCCTGCGTCATGCGGAAGTTGAGGACGCCGTGACACCTCTCCAACCACTCCTCAAGTTTTTTACGGTTTTGACCCAGCGAATTACGAATTTGCTATGAAACTACGACCCTTACTTTATAGATCTGTAACTTCTTCAAAATTATCACATCTCGTTATAAACAGACGCTGGTTGCGAGTACAATCACCTTACGAAAACATTAGTCACTTTTGGACTTTGTCACATTCTCCTCGTCGATAGTCGTAAGCATTTTTAATTCTTGCGCAACTTCGTTGATGTGTCATTTTGACAATTGTATCTTATTTGACACGGTTCTAAGTATGGTCAAGGTTTAAGGTCGATAACTCACTTGGCCTTTTTGATGGTCAGTTTTAACAATGCCTAACTAGATTGTGTCGTCCTACCGCAAGGCCTCCCTTTCATTTTTCACCTCATAGATTTTCTAATGTGGGTTTTTCAATAGGAATCACGCTCTTCCCGCCATCTTCCCGTCTAAACCTATTTAGCTATTTCGGAGATGTGTGCTCCTCTACCCCTCGGAACTTGTTCCGTTTGACCTTAACCTTTCGAATACCGTAATTAGAGACACAATAGAAATGCAATGAGAGCGCAAACGCTGGCGTTCGCTTGGGGTTTAATGAATTAAGGGATTGGTTTTAACATTAGCTATATCCTAGTGAAAGTCCCGTCAAATTTTGTTCAACTGTTTTGAAGACGTATTCCGTAATTCAAAGTATACGCCAATCCGGGCGCGTCAGTCTCCGTACATTTTATATGGAAACTAGACTTGCAGAACTACATTAGATCCACGCCGCGCGAAACTAGGTACAAATCAGGCGTGGTCCACGTGTTCATCGGTCTAGTATAGTTCTCGCTTTATTTAGATCTATAAATAAAAAGTGTCTTCTCCATAGAAACCTACGCTTTGGAACATGCCATTTTTACCCACCATTTTCACTTTTTTGTGACTAACCGACCTTGATAATTCAAAAGTGCCAGTAAATGCTCGAGTTAAAAATTCCACCTTTACTTTAGGAACTTACTTCATACCACCACCACCACCTACGTTTGAAACGATGATACCGTGAAAATAAATACGTTTAACCTAATAAAATTCAAATTAATAGACTGTCGTGCCAAGAAAAAGTCACTCCTTCAGAGATGGAATTTCAAAATAACCTGTCTTTGGTGCTATTCTAGGATACTACGGATACTGCTATTCTAGATACGGTATTATTTTATTGATAGAAGATATAGGATAATACATACGAGTGCCTCCTAATCTCATGCACGGTGGGCCTGAGGTCGGGGTCCCTCTTCAGCATGTTAGTGAGTAGCAGGCCGAGCGTGGGCCCCAGGGAGGGCGGCGGCGGCGCCGGCTCGCCGCGACCGATCGACTCCAGCAGTCGGTACACGTTGTCGCCCTCGAACGGGTACCGACCCGTTGTCATGTTGTATCTAGGGACAATTTCACAAATTATACCCTATTCGCGATAAGAAAATAGTGACGTCATCAGTGCTACTGCAAAGTAAAAGCATTATAAAATTACACAGTACTTGAAAATATTAAGTAATATTTTAAAATTGAATAAGAATCGTCAAACATTTAAAACAAAATAATCCTGTTCCGCGAGTTCCGTAACATTTTCTAAGTCCCAAATTATTTTTTTCTAAATTAACCACGTGGTCACAGCATTTCATCGATTTATTTGAATATATTGTTATGTAGTATGGCTAGTCCCAGAGGCCACGAACACAGTGGACCTTGCGCCAGAAACATTATTCTGTTAGTTGCTAACACGTAGTTAAATAACAAATATTCCACATATAATAGGCCTGTGATAGTAACTAACTCGGAGTTAATACGTTAACCCTGGTTCCGCACAAATGGGTCTAATTGGGTTTAAATACGGTTGACTGCCCATCTTTATGAATGGACTGATGAAGAATTCCGGTTGGTTTCCAATATCACTAAAGATGCCTTTAGTGATGGCTTATTAAGGCGTAACAACTTTCAGTAAGCGCCTGTTTATACGACTGTCGCACAAACGTATAATGGTGTGATATTTTGGAAGATCTGTTTTTGTACGAAATATTTAGAACTAAAAACCTTATGTAAATTCAACACGTCATGTGATTCAATATTAATAAATAAGCCATTTTAATAACAAAGAATTCATTACAGTAGTCAAACAGGTAAATCTGGATAATTTATCCTAATCACATAATTATTACAATGTAAATGAACTGGTAGAAAATCCTACAACTTTGTTACAGAATTATATGTGGAAAATTATGTGAGGTTTATAATGTATGCAAAGTAACAAACAAGTCATGTATTGTGGGACGATGATGATTAATAGTTTTTAATTAAACATGAATCACTGTTTACTAACAAAGTGAAAGAAATGAGCAATAGGTGTGTACCTAATTGAACTGTGAACAGTGATAAGGAAATTTTCTTTCTTTTCCTTGCCAATCATCTCCCTAACTTTTTCCAACTAAATTGGACTCTGCTTCCAATCTAACTGGATACGGCATCATATCTGTGTTTTACGTGGAGCAACTGCCTATCAGACCTCCAAAACCCAGTTAATAGGCAACACAATACTCCTGGGACAAACTAATGGTCATAATCACTGGCCCCTGACAGAAATCTACGACATGACAAACGGGACCAACTGCATTACGTGCTTTTCGTGGCAAGGGGTGTCAATAATGTCCTAACGTCTCCGGGCAATAACTCGATAAACATATAAAATAGTTTTTTTAATTTCTGACTTATTGTCCGGTAATAAAGTCGATAAACTATTTTTTGCGATTACCGACTTATTGCCCAGGGACGTCGAATTATGAATTAAAAAATCACAACAGTACTTGCCTGGCTTCGAACCCGCACCCTCATGCATGTGAGGCGGGTGCCTTAACCACTGGGCCATCACGACAATACACACAACAACCTTACCAACATTAAAATAAAAATATTGGGATTAAAAGCCTACTTGCACTGAGCAATTGCAGTGTGACCTTGAACGTCTCGAAATACCAATTCAGTAGTCATAATAAACTGCTCAAAGAAAAACGTCAGCAAAAAAAAATTTACTTGTTAGCAAAAGATCAAAATGACAATCAAACATACCTAAATGTAAAGTCACAAAGATAAATGCGCCCTTTGTGAAGGAAACAATGCTATAACAAGAGGTCAGTGTTAGTGGGTAATGTGCTATATTTGTTCACTTACAATGTGACTCCACTGCTCCAGATATCGACTTTGACGCCCGAGAACTGTTCAGCGCCATTTGCGATCTCTGGCGGCTGAAACGCTGGGGAACCCTGCCCTGTGTAACATGTGTCTTCAGGAGAAAACATGTCTAAAGCCTGGAATAAGATATTTAAATAGATTAATTAATAAACTGCCTCATTGCTGTATGTAATGGTCACCAGTAGCGTAGCTAGGCGTGGGCGAAGTGGGCCCTCTCACCCATGGCCTCGCACCCAAAGGGGCCTTACATAAGAGAGGGCTCTTTAAGAAAGGGTTTTTTAAATAATTGTTAGGTTCGCGTTTAACCACTATTTCATCTGATGGTAAGCGACGATGTGGTCTAACACTGGGTTGCGACAGTCGCTGTCTAGTTTTCGAATTTATGAAAGAAAAAGGCCTCGCTGATATGACTTCTCCCATGTCTAAATTTGTCCGTGCTAAGTCGTTTTTCCTAAACGTGTTTGGGATTCTGGGTCTTGCAAAGTATTAATAAGTTTTTCCAGCTTGAAGTTCTATCAGCATGGAATATGGATTTGTGCCTAGTGATGACTAGCCCAATATTATGTCAGATTCCATCATAACTTGTGAAGTGTGAATATAGAAAATTAATATAAAGCCAAATCTTCCAGGAATTTAGGTGTCATATTATTAATCAAAACCACTCAATCAAATCCACATGTGATAGAATTCACACACCATTGCTGGACATAGACTTCTCTAAAATCATACTCATTTAAATTTCTATTGCCAAATGAATGAAATCGAATATAAAAATTTTTTGTAATATTAAGTTGGTCAGAATTGATTTATACAGAATGAACCGTTTGCAAAACTAATTTTATTTCACATTGGTTCTTAAATAAAATTAGCCTTGGAAATCTGATAAAATTTCAAGCTAATAAAGCAATAGTTTAGGAATTTCGGTCGAAATCCTTCAGATTGTGATAGAAAGAGTATAATTAGATGTGATTTATAAAGAATATTTATTACTTTAGCATGTTTAGACTTTTCCAAGAAGCATGTAGTACTGCTAAAATGTTAAAGTGTGAATGCAATTTTTGTATAGACCATCTTAATATTGATGCTAATATAAAATCTGCCTTATTCTTGAGACCTTATAATCTAGATTTATAAATAATCCTCTCTATTAATTTAAGATTTATTACCTCAGCAACACCAAAGTCAGTAATTTTCAGCGTCTGATCAAGTGTCAACAACAGATTCCCTGGCTTGATATCTTTGTGTACCACACCCTGACCGTGCAAGTACTCTAGCCCATCCAGGAGTTGAGTGAAGTAGTCATGTGCTTGCCGCTGAGGGAACTTCTTGCCGGGACTGCCTTCCAACATATCCTGGACAATATTGTTATGATTATTTAGAGAGAATCATAAGTCTGGTATATTTGGAGAAATATATATATATTTTCATGTCATTTACGACTGAAACATCATTTATCCCATATTAATATATTGAATATAAAAGTAACTTTGTTTGTCTGTTTTGCAGTTAAACTACTGAATCAATTCTAATGAAATTTGGTACAGAGTCAGCTTGAACCCCAACGTAGAACATAGCCTACATTTTATTTGGCATGAACCTCGACATCGTGTCCACAGTGGCCAACATGCAGACGAAAGTTGCAGGCAAAAGCTAGTATGTTATAATTTATAGAACTTTCTTGTTTCCTACAATTTTCATTCCTAAGAGCAACAACAAAGTGTGCCACAATATAAATAAACTAAATGGTTTAGACCTTGAAAGGTCACAAGGTAATCTTGCTAAATTATCTAGTCTAGTAGAGATAACTGTCAAATAAAATTAACATAAATAGAGCAATGCAACTATGTTGTCTGAATGCACTTATCTGTCAAATGTATAATGTTCTCAGCACATCATTAACCTTAATGATTTTTTCCATGTAGCTTACTTAGATTGAGTAAATAGTAGGTCAGAGAAATCATAATAACACAAAATGTGAAACATATTGAACTAATTCTATAGGAATCTAAGCAATTGTTTCAGTAAGTACACATACCTGAAGCACTCCAACACAGAACTCCATCACAAGGTACATCTTCTGTTTCTCATCATTATACATAACATCGACTAGTTCTATCACATTTTTGTGTCTAAGAATTCGCAGCAACTGTATCTCTCTCTGTACATTCTGTTCACCATTTGGTATTCTTCTTAGTTTCCTCTTTTTCAATATCTTCACCGCTCTCCTGCACAGCGACTCGGAGTCCAGCATCTCTTTCACTTTGCCATACGAGCCTTCCCCCAGCACATCCCCCATCACATATTTCCCTACCATTTTACATTTTTTCTTCTTGCTTCTATAAATTATATCTGCGCTATCGACTCTATGAAAACATAGATTAGTTTGGTCTAAATTAAGATCTAATTCATCTATTTGATCGTTGTCTAGCCAAGTCACGGAGTGCGGCTCGGGACTACCGTCCAACATGAAATTATCATCGCTCTCCTGCGGTGCAATGATATTAGATACCTCATATTCCACATTGTCCGCATCTGGAAGACTTTCACTACTACTGATTTTTCTACACATTCTTGGATCCATTATCTATTAAAACAACACATTTGTAAATCTATGCGTACTGCAAGGCCTTTTGTCATGAGATCATGAAGGCTATATCAAAATAAATTTACTTATTTAAATTACACATATCTCAAAATTTACACCATTGATGTGGACAAATAACCATATAAAAATTAGACTCCTTTTGTTTGTATTGTATTACTATTTGATGGTAAATAAAATTATGAACGATCGCGCAAATGCTCCATTAGACAAGAACCACAGATAACGAAATAAAAATACGAAATTGTCTTTGGAATTTGATGTTCACGTAAGAGTGTTGCCACAACTTATAGGTTATTTGAGTAATTGACAATCGACTAAATTTTTTGTTACTCGAATATTATAATGCAACATGAGTTCAACGAATAAAGACAAGACCTTTTAAGAAATTACACACATTTTAGTCTTTCATTACAGTAGACATCACTTAAATTCTCATTTTTTTTTGTCGAAATATATATTGTGATAAAGTCTGTCTATTGTCTGTGCGATAAAAGAACCGTCGTGGCGTAAAGTGAAAACAACATTAAAGATTTTAAGTAGCAACCCAACCCAGCCATCCGTCAAATGCCAAACGTCATATCATGTTGACAGAGGGTTTATTATTATGTTATTTTATTGTGATTTTTAATTGAAATCTTCAGAAATGTGATAAAAAATTTCACTGAGCTGCAGGGGAACTAATATTTAATATATTACAGTTTTGCCAAAGATAACAAATGGCAAATCACACCATAATTGATCAAAACAAAGTCACGAACTTGGGAAACATTGGTATGCTGTGTTTTTGGTACGTAACACTTTTATTTTAATGTTTTTAGACTTCTTAGGTGAACTCCTGTCCCTGTTATCTCCAAATATATATAAATTTAACGGAAATTCATTTAAACATGACGATATTTGTTTATTTTGTTTTGGTCAATATTTTCGATGGCTAGTATAAAGAGTATTGATACTTTAAATTTATAATGCATTTTGACTAACTTGGAATATTTCTTTTCAGGCTTGCGTAAGAATACAGTAACTAAAATAAAAAAAAGAGCAAGTGCGAGTCGGACTCGCGCACTGAAGATTCTGTACAAATTTACCTATGAAATCAATTCCCGAATTGAGTTAGAAAGTTTTTTCGAATTGCAAACAATTTTTTTTTTTTGTGGCGTATCTACAAATTTACAATTTTCAGATTTTTCCCTGTACTTGTTCTATGAGACCTTGATTTATGCCAAATTTCAGGATTCTAGGTCAACGAGATTCACCCTATGAACTTTGATTCCCTTGAGTATCGAAATATATGTTTTTTTGCGACATAAACGGCCGTATCTTTTTTTTTTTTGTTAGCTCGGAAGTCTGATTTTTTCACAACTTCAAAAGACCGCAGACTTGAGTGTATGGTTTTAATTTTAACTCGATACCTCCAAGCGTTCTTGAGTTAAAGGGTCTTAACAGATAAACAGACGGACAACAAAGTGATCCGAAGGATCTTATATACGAGATGGCCCCTTACAGGCTAAATAGATTTTTTACGAAGCAACATTACAAATTCTGAACTGTACTTTATTTTCATAGTCATTAAGTTCATATTTTTCATTGATTAGCAAAAGGGAAAAATGTACTGAGGAAGACAATGAGAAAGTGGTCCCATTTTTACCTTTATAATTAACTAGGGTAACCATAAACTTGCTGTTAGCTGCAATATTCCAGTCACTGATAATAGACCGATCCCAGTCAAAGTGATAGAACCATTTTCGTTGGAACTGGGTAAGTGGTCGTTGGTGGAACCTACCTCGATAGGCAGTACAGCAGTTTCTTCACGCTATTTTCCTTTACCGGTTCGTGTTTGCATTTAAATGTTCATCATCATTACAATCGAAAGACGTCCACTGTTCGACATATGCCTCCCCCAGGTGTCACCACAATTAACGGTTTGTTACTCATTACGCAAAAACTTATAAACGGATGAATTTATAACATGGCTTATAACCTATATTTTTGCTAAGTTTCATCACGTGAGCAAGTTCAATAAATAGGCTACTGTACTAATATTATAAATGTAAAAGTTTATGAAGATGGATGGAGGTACTCGTATGTATGGATGTGTCGCGCAAAAACTACCAGACTGATGATGTTAATCATAAACATTGCAATAATACAGCACATAAATAAGCTATAACTTTGCAGTTTCATTAGGTGAGCAAAAGCAATAGGATAATTTTTATTATAAGGTGAAGCCACTGGAAGAAGCTAGCCTAACATAGTTTCAAAATATCAAGATTTAACAGTCGCACTATAATGACGTCACAATGTTGCTTACATAACAAAAACGATATTTATCTACAGCAGCGCCCTCAAATCCCACGACGGTTTACTTTCCGCACAGACTCTAATAAGTCAACCGACTTGGGAGTTTTGTATAATATTGAATCATTTAAAAAATACTTATATTCGATACTTTTTATAAGGTTCTTCTGTTAGAGTCTGTGCGGAAAGTAAACCATCGTGGGATTTGAGGGCGCTGCTGTAGATAAATATCGTTTTTGTTATGTAAGCAACATTGTGACGTCATTATAGTGCGACTGTTAAATCTTGATATTTTGAAATTATGTTAGAATAGCTTCTTCCAGCGGCTTATAATATAAAAATTATCCTATTGGCTGAATTTGCTCACCTAATGAAACTGCAAAGTTATAGCTTATGTGCTATATTATTGCAATGTTTATGATTAAGTTCATCTGCCTAGTAGTTTTTGCGCGACACATCCATAAATACGAGTACCTCCGTCCGTCTTCACAAACTTTCGCATTTATAATATTAGTAGTCTATTTATTGAACTTGCTCACGTGATGAAACTTAGCAAAAAATATAGGTTATAAGCTATATTATTGCAACGTTTATCATTAAATTCATTTATAAGTTTTTGCGTAATGCCGTAATTGTGGCGACACCTGGGGGAGGCCTATGTCGAACAGTAGACGTCTTTCGACTGTAATGATGATGAACATTTACCTAAACGCAAACACGAACCGGTAAAGGAAAATAGCGTGAAGAAACTGCTGTACTGCCTATCTAGGTAGATTCCACCAGCGACCACTTACCCAGTGCCAATGAAAATGGTTCTATCACTTTGACTAGGATCGGTCTATTATCACTGACTGGAATATTGTAGCTAACAGCAAGTTTATGTTTACCCTAGTTAAGTATAAAGGTAAAAATGGAACACACTACCACTTTCTCGTTGTCTTCCTCAGTACATTTTTCCCTTTTGCTAATCTATGAAAAATATGAACTTAATGACTATGAAAATAAAGTACACTTCAGAATTAGTAATGTTGCTTCGTAAAAAATCTATTTAGCCTGTAAGGGACCATCTCGTATATAAGATCTTTGGGATCACTTGGTTGTCCGTCTGTTTATCTGTTAAGACCTTTTAACGCTTGGAGGTATCGAGTTAAAATTAAAACCATACGCTCAAGTCTGCGGTCTTTTGAAGTTGTGAAAAAATCAGACTTCTGAGTGAACGAAAAAAAAAGATACGGCCGTTTATGTCGCAAAAAAACGTATATTTCTATAATCAAGCGAATCAAAGTTCATAGGGTGAATCCCGTTGACCTTAAATCCTGAAATTTGGCATAAATCAAGGTCTCATAGAACAAGTACAAGGAAAAATCTGAAAATTGTAAATTTGTAGATACTCCACAAAAAAACATTGTTTGTAATTCGGAAAAATCTTCGTAACTCAATTCGGGAATTGATTTCATAGGTAAATTTGTACAGAATCCTCAGTGCGCGAGTCCGACTCGCACTTGCTCTTTTTTATTTTAGTAACTGTATCCGTACTCAAGCCTGAAAAGAATTACTTTAAGTTAGTCGAAACGCATTATAAATTTAAAGTATCAATGCTCTTTATACTAGCCATAGAAAATATTGACCAAAACAGAATAAATAAATATCGTCATGTTTAAATGAATTTCCGTTTAATTTATATATATTTGGAGATAACAGGGACAGGAGTTTATCTAGGAAGTCTAAAAACATTAAAATAAAAGTGTTACGTACCAAAAAAACAGCATACCAATGTTTCCCAAATTCGTGACTTTGTTTTGATCAATAATGGTGTGATTTGCCATTTGTTATCTTTGGAAAAACTGTAATATATTAAACATTATTTCCCTTGCAGCTCAGTGAAATTTTTTATCACATTTCTGAAGATTTCAATTAAAAATCACAATAAAATAACATAATAAACAAACCGGTGCCAATATTATATGACGTTTGGCATTTGACGGATGGCTGGGTTGGGTTGCTACTTAAAATCTTTAATGTTGTTTTCACTTTACGCCACGACGGTTCTTTTATCGCACAGACAATAGTAAACAATGATCTCTGTCTCTTAATCAACCTTGACTATTGAACCCGTGTTGACTATATAAGATTTCATTAAATCCTAATAATTACCCAAGTCGTTTAACTTATTAGACAGACTCTACATATGATTCTAGGAATAAATAAAGGCTCTTATTCTAATAAAAAGTAAGAGTTTCTTTGTGGGCAGTTGCGCTAATCGATTTTTTTAGTTATTCACTAATGTCGTGTATTTCTTGATATTAATTTAGTATAATGATTCATGTTTTTTTTGCATTTTATTTATTTATTTATTTCCTTGATAACTTTTTCTAATTATCTCTATCACTCTCGTTTTCTAACTACTAAAACTATAATAAATAACTAAATCTATTCATATTTAGAGCTACTTTCTATACTTGACACAGGTTAAACACAATAAAGGAAATCAAAAGAAAAAAACGTTTTATCAACCATCTACGTTCAACAACCACCAAAGATTGCATCACCGGCACTATGATCACTGGTGATTAGTGGTGATCACTGGCATCACTGCTTATAAAAAAAAAATATTCAAGGCGGCAATGTTAACTGCTTACTTTCTATTTCCGTAAAAAAAAACTTTTTAGCGGCAGTTTCAAATCGATTCCGTGCAAATTCAATGTTTCTTTTAAGTTTACAAATTTTTATTTATGCCTCACTTAAATATCTTTGAAGACTATGTACTTAAATACGTATCCGAGGACCGAGGATAGAATAAAAATAAATGAAAACACATTTTGGGTGAGTAAACAGTGTAATAAACACATCAAAGAATATAATTATTTTTTGGTAGTTATATAATAAATAACAAAGTCATATTTCTTCTTCATCCTTATAAAGAATATGATGAAATTCATGCACAACAAGCTTTAACGTAGATTATCATTATTTTTAGAATGCATCATCATTTTAAATAATAATGATTCATTTCTAGTATTTTACTTTTTGTTCATTCATCTCTTTTTTAAGAAGAGCAAGGCGTGTGAGGCAGGCGTCCCGCCAGGCGCGTCGTTCTTGCAGCTTGTCCAAAGGCACCATCTTGTTCAGCTGCTCGCAGATCGTGTCGGCACTTGGGCTTGTGGTCATTCGAGGAATACTTCCCATGGTGTTGCTGACCTTGTAGATGGTCTCTCCGTATCTAAAGAATTTAAAAAAATCATATTTTTATTATCAAGCGAAATCGAAATTTAGATAAGTAAGGTATGTTATATATCGGCACGGATCTTGAGCGCTCGGCGTCAGAGTAGGGATCGCTTTGCGCATTCCATATATTTGCGAGCCAATCGTCGTCGTTGTTAGATACATGCAGCAAGCGCGGGGAACGAATCAGGAGTGACGTCTATGACACGACGGCGCGGCGAGCCAATCACTGATATTCTCCGCCCCCGCGTCTCACGTCGCACCACTAAAGAAACCGAATATTTGACTTCTGCGCAACTTGAAGCCAGAGCTTTTTAACTTGAGTCGAACATAGGGAACTGAATATTTAGAAAACTAATTATGTAAAGTAGTTTCAAAGTCATCACTTAAAAAAATCTAGATTGTTAAATGATCAGATAATTTAGGGATGTCTATATAGGTATACATGGCACACTTACATGAATTTGTTTCACTTTTTTGGCGAGAGTGTGTACCAATTAGGTACGTTAATATCTAGCTTTTTTGGAGTTGGTTGGTTAAGTATTTTACTATAATTACTAACCTTTCAATATAAGACTTCATGCCTTCAGCATTCAAGTGCGCAGTTTCCAGAGATCCGAGGAAAGCATATCTCATTCCGAGACCTTCTGACATGACTTTGTCGATGTCCTCTACGTTTACGATTTTGTTGTCGACCAGGCGCCAAACTTCGTCTAAAATCGCGTACCTAAAACATGGTTAGAGTTAACATTAGTAAAGGTAACATACAAAGTTGAGTAACAATTTTGTTATTTATGTTAACCAAAATTCAAATCCTCAAGACCGGTTAGCTCATCGTTTTGAACGTTTGGTTTCAAGCATTCTAGTGGCTTTAAACAGAGTCCATCTTAATCCTTAAAAGTTTTAGGTTGGTATTCAAATAAAAAAAAAATGATCATCATTATTTCAGCCGAAGAAGACGACCATTGTTGCACGTGGGCCTCCCCTAAATGTCGCCATAACGACCGGTACTATACATCTCGCAAGCCGTCGGTATCTCGCGACCATCACCATAATTTAATTTGACCGTCTATTGTCTAAAACGCAAAGGATCTCGGGAGGGCTTCGAAGATACTCACTGAATACGGTTGAGTACAAATCCATCGATCTCACGGCTCAAAGAGACGGGTTCCTGTCCGATCTCCAGCATGATAGCCCGCGTCTTCTCGCACACGTCTTTCCTGGTCCAGGGGGCGGGCACGATCTCCACAAGGGGCACGTAGTAAGGTGGGTTTACTGGATGGGAAACAATGACCTGGGAATTAGATAAATAATGCCATTAGTCATCATTATCTGGCATGATATAGCATAATCAGCCTAAAGTAGTGCCATGACGGAGACACAGGCCTCCTGTCTATGGAAGGAACTAAGCAATTCACCGCGCACGCCATTATCATCTTCATGTCTTCTTAGGTGGTTGGTTATAGTAATAGTTTCAAGATGTTTTCGTCCTTAAAATGTGAATAAGAATTATATTAAGTAGAGTGTCTAAATATAAAAACTGGTTCTCTGTTAGGTACAGAGCGGTCGATGAGAAAAAGTTGTTTCTAAGCATAAGGAAAACAGAATCACTGAGGTGTCTTGTTTTCGCCTGGTATTTTCCTTGATGTGATATTTCTACATCCTTTTCGCTTACCTACTCGTTGTCGAGTTGTCTGGCATAGTTTGTACATTAGCCAGAAAATTAGTAACAGTGTAGCTACCACCACCAACTAAGATTTAATTTTTGAGCCGTGGCATTCATAATTACCTATTATTCTACTCTGGTTCAAAACCCTAAGAACCTATTATCTTCCATTACGTCCACAAGTACTCCAAACATTTTTTATTTTTTTATTCTAACTTACCATACTACCCAGTATCTCTAAAAGACGTAGTTATGATATTTTTACACATCTTTCTCTAGATACTCGTCTTTTAGAACGTACGTGGTAGGTATAACTTGTTGTAAGAACCACAAGTTCTATTATGTCGATCTATATCTAAATTTCTATTATTATCTAGGTTTCTATTGAAAACAAAACATGTATAAAACTACTCCAGTAAAACCGCCTCCTGCCTCCGAAAATCTTCAATTTTGCACTAATTTTACGTATACTTTCTCCTTCATAATGTAATCGTAAATTAAAAAAACTGGCCAAGAGCGTGTCGGGCCACGCTCAGTGTAGGGTTCCGTAGTTTCCCGTCCGTCACAATAAGTGTTCCCACTTAGGAGTTTAAAAAAAACCGGCCAAGAGCGTGTCGGGCCACGCTCAGTGTAGGGTTCCGTAGTTTCCCGTCTGTCACAATAAGTGTACCCACTTATGAGTTTAAAAAAATGCTTGCATATACGATTATACTACAAACTTAGTCCAGAAATTATTTTGTACAACCTTTTTGTCTTTTTTGACCAAAAATTTTCTTTCCATCAAGTTCAAAATAATTTTCCTAGAATGTCCCTATAAAGTTCTACTTTTCAGATTTTTTTTCATATTTTCTAAACTTATGGTTCAAAAGTTAGAGGGGGGGGGACACACACACACACACATTGTTTTTTACTTTTGGAGCGATTATTTCCGAAATTATTGACATTATCAAAAAATGATTTTAGTAAACCCCTATTCATTTTTAAATACCTATCCAACAATATATCACACGTTAGGGTTGAAATTAAAAAAAAAATCACTTCCCACTTTACATATAGGGGGGCTACCCTAATAAAACATTTTTTTCCAATTTTTATTTTACCACTTTGTTGGCGTGATTGATATACATATTGGTACCAAATTTTAGCTTTCTAGTGCTAACGGTCACAGAGATTAAGCGAGGACAGACAGACAGACGGACAGACAGACATGGCGAAACTATAAGGGTTCCTAGTTGACTACGGAACCCTAAAAAGAAAAGAAAATACAATTATGAAAACATTACACATTAAACTAAGATTCTGAATGACGAAATATTTTTCTCAAAACTTTTTTTAAAAAAGCACGTATTTCTTACTTCGAACTTACGAAATACCAACCGAGCGTTCAGTAGCTATATCTCATTTTCGCGTTGCCTCTTTTATCAAACATAGCACTGGATTAAAAAAAAAAAACTTTTCAAGCTCTCATTGACAATAGACGGACCGTGAAGATCCCACCTGTCTACTCCTACTCCAACTAAAGTAGGTACCTAACTTCCTTACGGTTTACACTCATAATCGAGAACCAACAATATTATTATAACAAGTACGAAAGTCCAATTACCTGTGCCTTGTGCTTCATCTGCTCAGAGAACAAAGATGGTAAAGTGGTACTCGTGGAACTGGACAAAATAGTTTTGTCATCGACTACGTTGTCGAGGTTTGAGAACACCTTCTTCTTCAGCTCCAGGCTCTCTGGAACACATTCCTGCACGAATACGGCATCTTTAACTGCAGTTGCCAAATCAGTAGTGCCTGAAATTTAAATTTAAAAAAAGTTAAATTAATACAATTGTAAATCAAACCAACCAAGATAAAACACTAGCATATACAATAGAGAAACAGCTTAGAATAACTAGACACCGGTAAAATGATTTTTATATCTTCTCTCATTAACTTTTATAATTAGTAGCCAAAAGAAAATTAGTAGCTTCCTATTTTCAATTCGCTTCTATTCCTTCTAACATAGCACCTACCCATTGAAACGTGTTCGGATACTTGAAGTTAAAATTCGTAGAACATAAAGTACAATTTATAAAATTGCATTTTGTCGATCAATGACATTTTCAAATGTGTACGTTGTTGAAACCACTTAATCGATAAAATAGTACACAGCCTCTTTTTATTCAAGTACTAGAATAACTATAGCTATCATTCTGATAAGCATTTCAAGTAAAAACAATATTTGATAGTTTTCTGGGATCGATAAATCGTACCCTAGTTTCGTTATCAGACATCCAGCATGAAACATTGAACAGGAAAATGATAATCGCAAAAATAGTACAATATAGTCATAGTCATTGAAAATTATCTTAATTAGGTAAATACGATTATTTCCTGGCACTAATTTAACAGAGTCCCATAGTTTTAAAACAAAGCTCTCAAATAGATGTTATCTATCAAGAGCTGATTACATAATTTGATTCTGTATCTTGCCTTGTCTACTGAACTAACAAAGCATTGATATAATTATAAAATAAACATTTGCTTTTTGCTTCTTGGTGAGGAACTGAAGATAGACCGTTTTCTCACAGTGTGTTAGAAATTAGGATAAGCGTTAGCCAAAAGCAAAAGTCGCGTAGCCGACGACATGCCACATATAGCAATTCATTAATTGCTAGGTATGTAGCGCTACGCAGCAGAGATCGGCGTTGCTTGAAAAGCGCTGCGTTGTAAATGTCGCGTAGTCGCTGCGTAGTAGTCACCGCTGCGTAGCGCTAACGTGTTACGTAGCAGACGTCCGCGTCGCGTAGACGCAACGCCTGAGAGATAAATATAACTCCCTAGTTGTTACTTTTTCATTACACCTATATTAATTTACCAGATCGATAAAATGTATTTTTTGTAGTTTATGAGTATAGGTAGGTTACCTACAAAACGAACAAATAAATACACATATCGCTGATAAAAACAACCTATTTGTAATAATTTGTTGAATAAAAACAAACATTACATAAGAAGTCATGCCCCTCGTAAAAATGAAAAAGAAAACATGATTTTTATCTATCAAACTCGCATCTTGTTGGCCGAATTGGTTGAAAAGTTTTATTGTTCATAAGTATAGGTAGTTGTTTTATATTGGAATTATATTTTGCAGAAGGCAATTCAATTTTAATTAAACATTTACCCATCATATGTTTTTTTTTCTAATATACTAAAAATGTGTAATTTCCGTGTAATCTTCTGTTACGTGAACGTTCCTGGTGAATGTAAGTATATACAGTTCCTAACTATGGATAATGTTCCCTCGTTTTTTTACTAAAATATAAATGTACTGAAGATTTTCTGTTTTAAAGTCATATTTCTGTTTTAATGGTTTTCCTACTACAACTTGATATTTTAGCGCAGCTAGCGCAAGCGTAGGTAAAATTTGGAAATAGTATCTACCTAAATGAAAAATGTTATCGAACAAATGTCCACCACGACCTTGCTTGCTGAGATATCGATTTGTTCATTAACATTTTCAACCGCTTTTCGGCTAAATGGCAGGTATATTTCTTTAATCACGTCACGGATTTTGAGTTTTCGCATTGCAATCGATTCGTTTGGCTTCATACTTTGACTCTATCTTTAACATAGCCCCACAAAAAATAATCCAACGGTGCTAAATTACGTTATCGGGCTAGTCACTTAATAGTCGAATTTCACGAAATTATGTAATCGGGATATTTGATTTGTAATAAATTCATTGTACCTGGCTGTTGTACCCACATCTTGTGGAAATAAGTGATATTCATATCATCAATAATGAGCTAGAATTAAGTTTATTAAAAACCGACATAAGTTGACCAAATATATTGCAAATTTTACGACATGTAACTTTTAATTATTTACTTTTCATTATTAGGAATGAACGACAATATACAAGGTGTAAGGGACAGCCTTCCACAAACTTTAAGGGCTTGCTCAGTAGACGAAACTGAACAACCTTCTACAAAAAATTTTTTTAGGTTACGAAAAAAAAAATCGGCCTCTCCATACAAACTGTCCAATCAAGTTTATAATTTTCTATGGTGAGGCGGATTTTTTTTTTCAGTTTCGTCTACTGAGCAAGCCCTTAAAGTTTGTGGAGGGCTGTCCCTTACACCTTGTATTATTATGTACAAGAGATTTTGCATTTAGGTAATTGTATGGTAGTTTAGATCTGTGCTGCACACAGTTTACAGGCGTACCCAGCTTGTACCTACAATTTGACATTAATTAAAATAAATTGAATTGGATACAAATAATGTATAATTTTAATTTTAAAAAAATATATAATAATTCATTATCATTAGTAATTAAATTGATTACAAGCAAAAAAAATAAATTAAAACAAAAAAATAAAATAATGACTAGTTGGGAGTTGACTACAAATTAATTTCAAACAATGATTTTCTGAGTTTAGTTTAGCTATCACAGAAAAGACAGAGCTGTAGAAATCGAAGAAATGATGATTCCCTGTTAGCTTTATCGCTATAGCTATCATTCGGTTTAACGGATTCACCATTTGCATAGTAGTTTTTTATTATTTTAATGCGATTTCCGAGCAAAATTAAACTAATTGTAACAATTTGCCAGCCAGTAAAAACTTTTCAACTATAAATATTTCAAAAAACAAAAGGTCAATACTTTCGTGTTTCCGATTTGCCTCAATTGAAAAACCAAGGTCCTGTTGTAAAACCCTATATATCACACAAATGTAACAGAAGGTGAACTCAGTTGACACCCTATTATACCTACGAGTTTTTTTTTACCAATATTAATTCCAAACAAAGCCTTTCTTCCTTATTTATAGAAACTTTTAAAATACTTGCATAAGTAAGAGAGTCGACTGGTTCACTTAATGCTAAATATTCTAACAAAAGCAAGACCAACCTTTGATGCACTTGAACTGCTGATCAGCATTCAACTTGCCGCGCAGCAGACCATCCTTCTGGAGGGTCGTCAGCTGCACCCTGATGTCGGCTAGAGCATCGGTGACCTGCTGTGGGACGATGTCGAAAATCGTCACTTGGTAGCCCACAGACGCGAACAGCATGGCCCATGATCTCCCGATGAGGCCGCTGAAAATTAAGAGTAATATGTAGTTAATATTAGAACGAAATAGAATGTGCCTAATAACACCTAACATTGTATGATTTTACCCATTAATCAGCAGATTGAATGCATGCGTAATAAAAAAAAAAAAAACACAGGCCCGATGATTATGTCTTATAAGTACCTTTCAATGGCTACTAAAATGAGTGAGGTAAGGAATAAGGTCAAATCACCTGGATGACCAATACCCAAAGGAACATAAAAAGACTAGGTCTCGCCGTCGAGGACTCGAGTCAACAAGGCGCTGCATATTATGGAAAACCAACTCGTTGTAACGGGATAAGGCGAGGATAAAGAGTAAGAAGTAGCAACACGTAACAAAATAATATGAGCGTAGGAACACACGTAATTTTTCATATATATTTTTCTATATACCGCATGTTTTCTTTTGACAACGATATTGCGTGGCGGTATAGATGTATTTGCTGGTTCTGTGGCCTCAATTAAAATTAATTTCAGAGAGACTTTATTTTTTCAATGTTTTCTTCAAATGATCATTCATTAAAAAACAACTAATATTTATAATATTAGTAGGTACAGAAAAAATACCCAATATATCACAAACATCGATCACTATCAAAATGCACGAAAGTAGTAGCCGCCAAATTTTCAATGTCAACAAGTGTTACGGGGTCAACGATCATAAATCGGTATCGAATCAACTTCGACTCGATCTAACAATCTTGCATAGGTACCTACTTAAAATGAGTAATTTGTTAGTAGTTCTATGTAGATTATAATCTTAATATAATTAAGGAGGTAACACCTAAGACTACCTAAGACCTTATTATAGATAGGTTGTGTTTCATAATCCTGCGAAGTACCTAGCATGAAAATGAAGACTTGCCAACAATAAAAATAAGGTCAATGTTGGTTATCAACAAGTCTATATCTACATTGAAACAGCCACACTCATAATTTTTAAACATTATAGCACTGTTTTTATCAAGAATTTCTTTTCCAGATATATCTAAATATAACAAGGTTATGTTTAAGAAAATAACATTACCTAATTTATCTAAAGCAATTATTAACCCTTATGAACTTGATGATAACATTTCTTATCTTTTTGAATAATAAACATATCGTAATGGAGAATCAAAGTTTGACATTTGTACGTCGATAGTAACTATACTTAGGTATGTTTATCATACCATAGCATAACATCACATCACACGAAAACATCTGACACTGGCCTTTCAGAATCAATCAATTAAATATCATTGAAACCTTGTGAAATATGAATGGGACTACATCATACTAGGTATCTATTATAAATACATACAGTCATACACCTTAATTTTAAGTTTAAAAACTCTTTTTCATAGACTTATTGTACAGTCTATTAAAAGAACAGCTGTTAAATTACTACGACCCGCAAAGTTACAAACTATATCCAAAAATAATAATAATAACTGCATAACGATAGGTACCGTATTATTAAACCGCGATGGTATGGTATAACTCTGTAGAACGATTGCCATGTGACCGATGTCGATATCTTTAATAAATTACAGTGCTTTCCTTTCCTGAAATTAAGGTAACTATCAAACGAGAATAGAATGAACAAGCAAATGGTCTATAATGAAACAAGCTAGTAAATGTAACATTATCCTATGTAACATTATCATTGGAGTAATTCAGATAATATCTATGTTGATATTGCTATTGAAGTGTTATTGAAAGTTACCTCTATACATACAAATTAAAATACCTAATGCCTCTTAATTTATGGATATCTTAATTTACGACTAGAACCACTGAGAATAACAAAATCTATTAAAATGTTAATTCAAAGTTGGTGTAGTACACTTCAATTAATATTTCAGACTTGAAATTATCAATGAAAGTAATATTCAGTTACACAATATCTATTATCTAAACCATGCAAATCTAACTAAACAAAAAAAGCATAACATTGAGTTCAAAACCTCAGAAAGAATGCAAAGCAATTGATTGATTACCTGCCAACAATGCCGACTTTTTCAGTTTTGACGGAGGCCATAGCGCTGCGGGATTGTTGCGACACGACCGATACACAACTGGTGAATGACACGGGCAGCCGGCGCGCGGTGCTTTAAACTACCACAGCTAAATCAACTAAGTATGTAGTTATCGCCGCTACTACAAGGTTGGCTCTCAATTTTTCGCGTCATAAGAAAGATGAAAAGAACGTCGAACGCTATCGGACATGATGAGCTCGTTAATATTAATATGTTAGTAACTGTTATGTCATTGTTTAGTATACATTATAATTTAATATATGTCATTATCTTATATGACTACGGCTTTTGTACAAGTTTTAGTAATCCTGTCACCTGCAAATCTTTACTTTACCTCTTTCAACTGACGTAGCTATAAGGAGTGTTGGTATCCGCTGGTGCGCATGTGCTTTTCTCCATCCTCACAAACTTCAAGTCAAAGAGGAGAACTCAGCTGATATCAGTAATATTATTCTAGAGTAACACCCTTATTCATCATCAACAACAACATCCTCATTGTTTGGTTCAAACTGCGCAACTTTATTTGGTAGGTACAACAAAGGGAGGTATTATTCGCAATTACATTAGATCTCTGACAACTTTATTTAAAGCTCTATCTCAAGGCTTTTTTCTCTCTAAATATGTTTTACATACAACTGAATAACTCAAATTACTGATAAATACATAAAGGGAGTCAGTCATAACTACATCGGAAACAATGCACGATATTATACCCTACAAGACTTCCTTCTATGATTAAGGAAAACTGAATATATTTGGTAGGTAACTCAAAAAGAAGATTTTTTTGTAAAACAACTATCATAGTCAAATCATTTATTCGCAATCGTACCCAACTTGTTGTGTACCAATTTAAATATGAATTTAGGTATGCTTACCTATATATCTAATCACTTTTTATACTGGTATAATTTTATGAAGATTGAATGTCCTTACTCCTTAATGCCACTGAACTCAGTTCGATGATACGCACCCATCTGCATATTTTATCAGATATAAATAAGTATATATTATATTATATAACATGGCTCGTGTTTATTTGCTATAAGGTTTCTGGCTAATTAGGTTTCCAAACATATTGCTCATTTGCAACAATGTTGACATAAGTGAAAAACTATGATTTCACATGAGTGTATTTTTAAGTTTGAATAAATATTTAAAATATCCTCATATTCCATTGATATGTTAAAAAAAATCCTAATTGTCATTGTTTTTTTAGTGAAGTTTTTTATCCAAAGAATGTGACGCAATTCGAAATAAATTTATTAATTCGGTGCTGTAAAATCATAAGTAATAATAATATATTTTGTAACTATATTTTCAGTCGTCAATCTCTTTTGTTAGGTATGTTATGCTGAGTGCCTAGTGCAAGTTTGTTTTACGTTAACGCAATCGACACTTTTAAGACGTTTGGCGCTCCGATTGGCCCGCTCCAAGCTCTTAACCAATCAGAGAGCCGAACGCGGTAAACGTTTTGATCGCGTTAACGTAAAAACAACTCGCACTCAGCGCACATCACAAATGAGCGAAATTAATCTACCTTTATTCAGAATTTGAATTTTATTCAAATTCTATTTGGTACTGACATCACTTATTTGACTTAATGTCCCCTATATGTCCTTATATGTCCCCTAGCTTTAAGTATGTGATCGGAATCCCTCTTAAGCGTGTGACCAATCCATCTCCACTTCACGATCTGGTGGTTTTCGTGACATTTCTCCCACAGTTCTACGTTAGAGATAGTCTAGGGCCAGTGAATTTGGAGGACACGACGAAGACATAGGCTCAGTACTCCGTTCTCTTTTATTGTTTTTTGTTCTAATTCATTTCTGATAGTTAGATCCTTGAAGCCTTTCAATATTATCCCCCGAGACTATGAGGTTAAGGTAGATAATGCATATTGAGGGTCATTACTGCAATCAAACGATCAATTAAAGAACTCATCCTGAATACGTGCTTAACTGGTAACGCAATCAATTGATCATAGATCATCCTAATTACGTGGATGTGTTTAATCGTTTAATCACAACAACTATAATTAGTTAAATCCACTTAACAAATTAAGTTTACCAAGTGAGAATAGATAAAGAAAACGTGTGTGCTATTAACATGGGATGAGGGTAAAAAATATGATTATGAATTAGATTAATACGACATATATTACATATATGTATACATAATATATAAAATATATATCGGTAAATAGGTAATCCAAAAAATAAAAAATCATAATTCATTATTAAATTAAACTCGTTTATTTAGAGATTTAATTACTTTACTGCTAATGACCTTAGGAGTAACATAATTTGTACTCTTATCGCACTATAACTAATAAAAACAATACAAAACTTGCGATAACACAAAATATACAGGCTGTTTCAGTGTTTGTTAAGTTTCAACTGAACCTTAAAAATCAATTAAAGATGCTAAATGGCTTGAATGGCAGGGAATGTGTTTTGACGTTCACTAAAAAAGCTTTTCTATTTTTTCACTGAAAAATCTTCAGAAATTGAGATAAAAAATTAAATCTTACGCTTGCCATTTAAATAAAATGTATACTTATTGTGTTATAAAGACTTGGACCTAGATAATTATGGAATTTGTGTGCAAAAATTGTTCTGTATTTGGGTATGTTATAAACTATATCCAATCGTCTTATTTTTGCAAAGTGCGGTTTTATTTTATGGTGGTTTTCTAAGTTAACAATAAGAGAAAAAAAGATAAAAGTTTTTAACAATAAGAAGCGTTAAGATAATATTAGATAATTTATTTAGTCAATTAAGTAGGTACAGCGACGTTAAAGGGGTTAGTTTGAGATCAATAATTATGACCAATTTACGTACCAATACATAAAAATATGTATATACACATTTATTAACTTTTAACGAAACAAGGGGTGATAGCTAAATATTATTGTGATGCAAATAAAAATTAAGAAAAGAGCAAACAAAGCAGTTTACCTAATTTACATTTTATCGTTATTACCTACATCATGATAATATAGGTACCATGAAGTGTTTATCGATCCCAATAGAAAAGGAAGTGCTTGAACAGTACACAATACAATCTAAGTTATCAGTAACATTGCAAACAAACGATGCAGTTAGTAACAATGAGTACACGGTACCTAAATATAATATATAATGTACTATCACATTGCAAAAACAATCTCAAACAATATATTTAAAGGCTGATAATAACAATACTTATGTTATTTGAAGACATACTCATTAAAAAAGATAATGACAACGTGTGAATAGAACTTGTTAGAAATTATTTCTAACTTTCCCGTAAGTAGGTAGGTATGTAGGCCGTCTTCTTTCCCCTGATTTTATTTAACGTAGACGTGAGTCAATAAACATGCACTAACAGATAAGTCTTGGAGGAACACTGAACATGTTTTTAATAGAAAACAATATGAAACACATCGTTAAACATGTGGATATATAAATAAGCAATTATTTTATTTCTCACATATATAAAACACCAGCTACTTGCCAGCGCCTTCAGCCGCGTAAAATATGTGCCTATATCACTTATCATTCAGTGATAGAGTAGCTTACTACTGGTCAAAGAATTTTCAAAATTGGTCCAGTAGTTTTTGAGTTTAGTCATTACAAACAAAAATAAATATCTTTCCTTTTATAATATTAGTAGATATAGATTAATATTTCAGACCACGTAGTCACCTAATTAATGGAAAATAGGACATTTTATGCACACAATAATCATGTTTGTAAAGATAAAATTATTGACAAGTAGTTCCTTCAATAGCCTTGGCAGTATCGATGCTGAATATTCTGTAGTTGACCTCATTCGGGTCTATCGTTCTGTAGAGGAAGCGAGCCAGCTTGTCTGTCAGCACCCACAGGATACCTTCATCATCCACCTGAAATTTAAGCACAAGCATGTTTTTGAAAATCGGTAAGCTCTTGGAAAAGTTTGTGAGGATCTTAAAAACTCTATTTTTTCCGTTGGTAAATTAGTGTTAGATCACTTTCTCGCCTGATGGTAAGCGATGATATGTTCGACGATAGAGCATTCTTGACTTTAAGGTCTCTAGATTTTAATGACATCAACAAACACTGTAGCTATACAGACTGTAAAGAAAATGGATACCCATGTTTTCGATACTGCTTTTGTCCATGAAAATTAACAACTTTCTTTAAGGAAGATAAGCAGTCAGTTCCCCAAAAAATTTGGCAGTGTGTGTTAGTTACCACATCAGTGGTCAAAATCGGTACAAGCTTCTTAGCTTACACTGATTTTAACCAGCTTTATTTATAGACCATGACTTTATCTACTTCTTACTGGCACCTTGTATGCCGTTCGGTTAATCACGTTACTTTTTTTAGGTTAAATTATTGGAACTTTGGTTACCTTCATGTCGTTGGGGAATTCGAAGAGTTGGGGGTCGGTGATGATAAGAGGATTGTTGTCAGGGGTGTAGGGCTTGTTGGAGTTCCAGCACGCCACTCCGTCGCGGTTCACCTGAAGGAAGAAACGATGAAGCTTTATAAAACAAACAAGGCTAACCAAAACCTTTTTAGTTGAAGTCTACAAATTGTCTCTTTTTTTTCCTCGTACCGTAATTTTTATGTGGCCATTATGAAAAAGTCAGTAAGTCAAGGTTATGTGGGTCTGACTGCTCAAGGTGCATCCGACGTAAATATTCTCGTGGACGCTATTGTGAGATGTACATCTTTTGAATAAGTGTTGCTCATGCTGTCTTTTAAGGACATAGGCGCGTATTATATTATTGGTGAATAGACATGCACATTACACGCATAGAAAAGATACTTTATCCACACTTACAAACTTCTTTTTTCTATAAAACTTTTTATCAATAGATTTCACTGTTGCTTTAGACGTTGGACGAAGGTTGTGGCCTGCGTGCATTTGTATACCAAGATAAAGTAAATATAGACAGAATGTCAACTGTAGTGAAGGTTCGCCATTCGGTATTATTGTTATAATGAAGGTTATTATTGTGTTTATTGTGGTAGTGAACCACCGTGTAATCTTCGCGTATGCAAACGAATTCATAGGCCGATACTACACCTTTCATAGATTGTTTGTTTTTCGATCTATTTTTTTAATAGTAGGTTAGGAGTAACGGACTTTAATATAAGAATAAACACTAAAAAGTGCATAATATTCCGATGGGACCAATTCGGGAGTATAACCTTTCATTAAAAAAAAAAAACGGCCCACAATTGACCGACAAATTGGTAAACTTACACAAAAAAATTGCATAAAGCCGAACATGTAATTTCCTCCTTTTTGAAGTCGGTTAACAAAAAAGAAACCTTGGGAAAAAGTGTATTTACCTGAGTATAGAACAGCACTTGCGTTTTAGGATCGTAGTAGCTGGCTGCCGATTGTGTGCGTTCACCTCTGTCGCCTAAGAGCTGTAAATCGAGAAAAAATTTTTTTTTTTGAGTAGATACTTAACAGTAAAAAAATACTAAAGTCTATGGTTTTAGTATGTATGAATGTGGGTTGAAGAATACATCATTTTCCTAACAATGGAAAATGTGAACAAACTTTCTATGTTCAACACACTAGTTGATCAATTCTCTACCACCTCTTAGCAAAACTCGCAATAACAGTAGATCCTACGTGATAGAATTGTTTCGTTGTTACTGATAAATAATTCAACGTAATCGTGGGACATAATAGTTAGCATTCAAACCTTGAAGTCGTGGAACGCTTCGATCTTGTCAATACTTTTGTAATTGCGTAGCAACTCGGTGGACACACAGAACTCCTTGGTGCTCGAGAAGGCGTGGAAGAACATTGTCCTATACCTGAAATTAAAACAATATTGTGAACTAAATTTTTCGCAACTTCCACAGACAATGCTAAGAGTCATAATTACGCACTAGATAAATTAACAGTACCGTCTCTTGACCTTGGATGCAAGAGCTTTTATATATTTTGGGGTCAGTGTCGAACGTCACATATTGTGTTGCTACTGGCTGTTGTGTTCTGGTTGTGTTATTGGCATTAGTTCCTACGACAATTACAAGTGATAATTAAGACTAATTATAATAAAATTAAATAGATTTAATTTTATGGATGATATAGGTACTTAAATTTTTTTAGTAATGTAGATTTTTAAATGGTTAATATTGCTCTTTCCAAACAGTATTTACATAAATAGTACATATGCAATTTGTTGAACACAAGGATAACATGTTCATATTATTATTTCTGGTCGGTAATTTAGTTTCCTCGACTTGCAAAGCAATCCAGTGACCTTTGCTCACCTCTCTGTACTTTTTGAAATGGGTGTGGGTCTTAAACGTTTAGCTACGACAGTTGAAAATCTTTCCCGCTGTCAAGTACCTATCGCTGATTACCGGTACTATTTTTTTTTAAATAGGATCACTAAGTCCTAAAATGTAGGTATTTCAAAAGCTATACTAACCCATCTTCTCTCGGTTCTGAAAGAGCCAATCCAAACACACCGTCCGTCCACTGGAACTCGATACCGCTCACGTTGTAAGACCCAGCAAGTGGTTCAAAGTGGAAGTAATGATGGGAAATCCTCCAAGAATCGTCTTGTTTGAGACTATACACCACCACTCCATATCCACCCAGGTCCGGTATATAAGCGTATGCGTCATCACAAGTGTCTTTGTTTACGTCGACAATCTGGAATGGGCACAAAAAACATAATGAAATATTGAACGAGACCACAAAACAATTATGTTATGTCCTTGTTAGAAAATAGTTTAACTGGTCTTTAGCGAGGATTTCTGCTTGCCTAGCCAAACCAAATACGTTGGGGCCGTCTTCCAGGCTGAGGCCACGGCGACCTTTTGTAGTGATACTGTAGCGCGTTCGTATCGATGACTGTATCGATACGAACGCGCTACAGTATCACCGCAATGCTGTAGCGCGTTAGAAGCGCGTTGGCATCTTTTCTGTAGTGTTTGCAAATGCAACTAACGCGCGTTAGTAGCGATGCTGTCGCGCGCTTACGAAACGCATCGCTACAAAAATCACCGTGGGTGAGGAGCCTAAACGGACGCAGCTGAATATTTTACATAGAGCGACTATCTATCTGACTTCCACAATCTACAAACATGTTAATACCCCTGGGGAAGACTGGTGTCAGATTTTCTTGTTTCTGGTACACGGGGGAAAACTCGGTATGCAATGGATAATCATCTATCCACGGACAGACCTCGGCAAGCGTAGCTTAACCTCGAAGTAAGGCTGTCTATAATATCGACCCCTAGCTACTGCCAGCGGCTTAGTTCGCGTGGAAGAAGAAGTTTAGACCAAGGGAACATACCCCGGGATGATAAGTAGGTACCCATGTCTTATTCCTGGACACGATATATCCGTGATCCATACAACTCTATTGTTGGCCTCGTATAGATCCTGAAAACTGTAGATAATGCAGGATGAGCAGCATAGCAGGTGTCGCATGTCCTGTGGAGAGGCTCTACATTGGTACTGCGTTAGAAATGGGTCGAGGAAGCCCCATTTGGCCAGATTGTTCTTACAGCGGCCAACCTGGGTTCGCAGTCCGTTTAGAGATTTCCAAATTGGCCTCTTAGTTCGCGTCCAGGTGGAAGATGTTCAGATGGGGTGATGAAAAGTGGAGGATTAGTTATGGAAGCCAGTAAGTCCGGCAAGATATGTTTGTTCATCTAAAAAAGATTTGGTTAAAAGAAGACTAAAACGGTTGATAACTCACAATGTTAGCAAAGAACGAGTCTTCCTTCATATCGCCGGCCTTGCATTGGTAGCGGTGGATCAACTGGTCAGTCTTCAAGTCGAAGATCACGATCGAAGGTCCATTCACTTGATTACCTTCTCCTGTAACAAACAAACAAAGAAAATAATTAAACAATTGAAATCGCCACACTATTGTATGTATAATAAAACACCTGAGCGTTTCCGGGGCACGGTATTTCATACAAACGCACGCTCAGTTCCAAAATCTTGGAAATTATTAATCCGATTTTTATTAAACCTATATCCCTATGTCTCCGATATCTTGATCTTAACAGTAGTTGCGAACTTTTACGATAGGTACAGATTACAGTCAGAATAAGACAGATTAGCTAGATGTAACTCAATATCGATTTCTCTTCCCTCTAATTTCTTTTTTTTTTTAAGTTTGAGATGGCGCATTGGAGCAACTGTAGTCTCCGCAACTAGTTTGTTCCTCACATCAAGTCTACGGGATTTTATGAAAGAGCGCGCTTATAGCGACACAACAGAAGAAATTTCCTATCATCTAAATCTCTATCTAAATCCCTAATCACAAAACCCGCATCGATGACAGGCCACCAACGCAATTTGCATCCCGTCTATTGCTAGCAAATATTTACGAAAAAGCCGCGTCGCTGTCGTCCCCGTATGTGCAGGAGAGGAAAAGGTTGTAAGTAAGTTGCAAGTAAATTGCTCGTGGGGGTCCTCCCTTACTCTATAGGTACCTAAGGTAGCTCAAAATGAGCGACAGTTGCGTTGGTTCAACGCTCGATTATATAAAATGTCAGGAAAAACATTATTATCTAATTAAACCTAGGTAACTAACTGGTAATAAGTGGAATATATTTACCTATTTAATCAATATTTATATAACTAAGTTTATTAATATGTAGATAATTGAATGTTGTTTTGTAACCACAGTAAAGTATCACGACTTGATCTAGATGATTGTATAATTAATTTAATAAATAGAATCCGTAAAAGTAAATTCTGCTAGGTTTTGTCTGTAAATAAACTATCCAAATATGATATTAACTCTCTTGTCACAAGTACTGTTTACTTTTTTTCAAGGTTTACATTGGTAGATATTAAATAAAGGTTAATTATTTTTAACTATTTAAACTGTTTTGATTTTTACGAGGTTGTGGCTATTAAAATACCTACCTACCTAATAGAAATGCATGTGAACTGAGGGACCAAACAAGTTTTTAACAAAAAAAAAAATTACAGATTTAGTAGTACTATTAAAACAATCGTAGGACAAATCTGGGGTTTTGTAGTCCAACATACTAAAAACTACAGCCCTTAAAGTGTGGTCCCTCAGTCCTCACAGGCCATCAGCCAGATCTCGAAAAGTATCATAAAAAATGAACTGTTGTGACTACAGAAATTAAGTAGGGAATTTGTAAAGATACTTATATCTTTGGGGCTTTGTGGTCTACAAAGCCCCAAAGATAAAAATATAAAACGACTAAACTGTGGTCCCTCAGAAAGAAAAATGTTTTAGTCAAAATTACCGAATCTAAAAAATAAAATCTTTCTTTTTCTACATAAAGTTTTAGTAGGAATCTTAAAACAAATTGTAAAAAAATGGAAAAGAAATATTGACGTAATTCAAGGATACCGATTATTAAATCGGGTCCCTCAATCCTCACATCCACTGTCATATGAACACGTTTAGCTGCTAGACGAGAGATATATCAGAAAGTCTAGTGTGCCTGTCTTTTAGTAGTAAGTTACTATTAAATAATAGGCATCTAAAATTTTGTCTTGTAACTCTTCAAATATTATAAGCAACCATTTAGTTATTTTGATATTTTCATCAAGGATTTAAGTATTTACAGTCAAAAAGTGACATTTGATGAAGTGGAACTGGTGAAGAAGATCAGAAATGGCCAACGGATTTTCATACTCACACAGATAATATCACAATAATAATAAACATAACAACAACAACATAATAATGAATATAGTTAAGCGACTAAGACAATACTAAGATAATATAGGTGTTGCTAGAGTTCTTTGCGACAGCTAGTATGTTGTGAAGGGGTACCTACCGCAGATGTGTAAAGTTCACACTATATACTTTTCGAGATCTGGCTGATGGTCTGTGAGGACTGAAGGACCGCACTTTAAGGGCTGTAGTTTTTAGTATGTTGGACTACAAATTCCCAGATTTGTCCTACAATTGTTTTAAGAATACTATTAAATCCTGTAATTTTTTTATGTTAAAAACTTGTGTGGTCCCTCAGTTCACACGCACATAAAGTAATTATTCAGTCCACCCTTGCTGGCAATTTTAGTAAATCGCCATTAAGAAGAACAAATGAAAAATAACTTGTTCTTTTAAACCTAAGTTAACTGTACTTTTTTGTGGTGGAAAAAGTCAAATGACTTCTTCCGCTCTATGGTGAAGCTAGAGGAAACGTCAGACTTTTACCCACCGGTGTCCTTTAGCTGCCCTTTGTGTGCCAGGGCCACGGCAGGTAACTAAAACGTTCCGTGTCTACTTAGGTAGGGTCTACTAAATGCTCTCGTAAAGACAACTACGACTTTTAATGAAAAGTGCTCTACAGATATATCAACTTTATGGCTGTCGCATGTCACGACGCCAAGCCATGCCGCTCTCTGGGAGCCTTTAAAGAGACAACCTAACGCCATCTTAGTACTTGAGTGTAACCCTCACCTCACCGGTGATTAGGTACGCAGGAACTGCGAGTACCTATATTGAAATTGTTTCCCAACTGTAGTGACAACATCCTATTGAAGAATAAATGTATAATATCAATATTGCAATAATATCATACCGATTTTGTAACGGTACCACTGCAAAGTACTTGTAAAAATGACCACTTTTGCTTATAATCATAAGAGAATTACAGAAATGGGCGCTCTTTTATAGCTCTACATATAATAATACTTATTAGCGCTTTAATTTAATATACATAATAATACATATATGTAGATAATTGTGGGTTTATCAGCAAAGGTCATTAAAATTTGCATGTTTACGCCTTGCATTAGATCCTTGTGCAATAGTCCTTTCAAATACGTTAATTTGTTATTTTATTACTACAATATACGTTTATAATTGTTATATTTACCCCAACCAAGGTAAAAGGTAAGATAAAGCACTTATAGTTGGATTCAAAATTAATGACGTATATGAAGTTCATATTTTGCTGTGCATTAATTAACCACTCACATCTGCTGTCACCTGAATTTGCTACAGCGCAGTGACTCACGGTGTGTTACGAATCGCCATAAGCTTTTATACAACCTATTACGTTTAAATCTATGTCAATATTGACGAATAATTAAAGTATTCCAGCAAAAATACTTGATAGATGCATATCACCTACGTGTTGTAGCAAAGAAACTTATTAGATTTAGCAGGACGAGATAGTGCAATGTGAACGTATACAAACTGAGTCACACTGTTTTCAAAATATGCATTTTGTAACTCTATAAAAATTCTCGCGTAATTTAAAACACCTTCACAGGTACGGTATACAGTGCGTTAAACGGAATAATACCTGTTTTTCTCCTGCTTCTGAATTATATTTTTAGAACTTACCAAAAATGTCAGCCATTCCCGAATCAATGACCCAAAGCCGGTCACATTCGTCGACAAACACTCGGAATACTGAGATCAATGAGCTGTTCGAAGGTAGCTCCTTTGCTGTGTCAGGTACAAAGTTGTCTTTGAAAGACGGGTACGGTTTTAGTAGTTGGTCTTGTGGCCCATCCAGATCAACGTAGTTCAATGTAGAAGCAACGCCAGCCTTCCATCTAGGTATGGTAACGAAAATTTTGTTCTTCCAACGAGCTAATCCTAATGGGAGGTTGTTCTCAGGTATAAACCTTTTTTCACTGATAGCGTTTGCTCTGCTTTCGGGCGTCTCCCAAGTATAATCCATCTGTTTCCATGCAAACCGCAGTTGTGGTGTTGCGGCTTGGCACACCGTCACAACCGCAAGGGCCACGAAGAACCCGACTGCCCTCATATTTGATCTGAAAAAAATACAACTTTTAAACTGACATGCACAATTAATTGCAAGTTCTGTGTAATAGGTATTGTATTCAGGATTTCCGGTTACACATTGCTCATTTAAATTCATGACGGACAATTAAAATAATTGTGATTTATTAGACTTTTGCAATACCTAGGACCCTAGGTACTCAAAACAGTTTTAACTGCAGCTATTAAACTAGGTAGAGAGTTTGGTCATACATAAATGATTGAGGTGTTGTGAAAGTTGTAATAAATGTCAAAAACTTCCCTTTGGCGTTCATAAATGAGTTAATTATAGCTCAACTATTTACAAAACTACGTAATTAAAGCCATAGTGAGAAGTTTTCGTAATTAAATCTCGCGTCTGGTATTTTTGAATGGTGACAATTGTATTCATCCCAGTGAGATGTTGTAACTTGGTAATGACAGTATTGTGAAGCGGAGCATCTTTCAAACTCCATCATAACTGTTGGCTCACGTTTTTGCAGATGACTTGATCTTATTATTGAGAAACTACAAGTTAGCTGTATTCTTCCTTATCGAGTAGATCGAGCTTGTTATGCATTCTGATAGCTTGGGAACTGTGACGTGGTTACGTAAAACTAAATAAAAGGAACATCACATTGTTAATAAAGCGATATAAACTTGTGCTGGTGGTTTTGTCGAGTCAGAAACACGCGCATACATGCATAACGTATGTAATATACTTGTATGTATGTTCACTTCCGATACATTGAGACGTACTCATGCAGGAACAAGTCATAAGGTAAGAGAATGTGGCACGCAAACTAGTCGGTTTTTGCGACTGTTCGCTCAAGGCTTTCCAGTAGTGTGTAATGGATTAATACTGATTCACGATCATAAGAAACCACATTAAAAGGTTCATCAAATGTAAACAAGCTTATGAACGTATTTAATGATACCAGTATAATTGCGTAAAGTTTAATAAATCTTCGTAGCTAGACGTTAAATGCCCGGTAACTTAGTTCACTTCATTTTGCATAATGCTGCCATTGTTGTGAGATACTTCCTGTAGACTGAAGTCTCAATTGGATTGAGAATGAATTTACGGTATTTATAGTTCACGCTGCAATTATTTATAGATCCTTAGATATGTATAATTTTATTGAACAGCATCTAATAGTGAAAACAAACCGGGACCGAGCGTTATTACAAGATTTTTTTTTTAATGCTCCCGTTCATTGCGCTTGTTACACATAACAAGGCGCTACGATTCTACGACTATCTAATTTAATCTAGCTAAATTATTGTAAAGATTAAGTCACATTGATTTTTTGTTTCTTGTAAAATGTATTCTCTAGAAGTACAAACAGAACATTATTTCACTGGCATTGCCATGGATTACTTTTAGTCCTTAAAAACTTCCCAGTTTTTGTGGAATAGGGTCACTGCCCTGGGAGCTAGTCAGATTTATTGAAGCACTGCCATATTTTAAAAACGGGATGTTGCCAGTTCGCACTAATTCTACCAAAAGAAACATATATGTACCCCTCCCCCGCCCCCTAGTCCACTCCTACTTGCTATCAAGAATACTCGCATGGTGGTGAAATTTCCAAAAACATACCCAAAAAGTAAATAGTTTTTTTTTTGTTTTTATATTTAATTATAATTTACTTAAATAGTCACGTCATAATCCACATAAAGGCCTTAATTTATTTCACAATTGCTCAGTATTCTACGATTTTATTTTATAGGTATAGATTAGATGATAGTTAAAAAAATGTTGTTAGTATATTTTATTGTACCATTTCGGTATGTCCTACAATGAACGATGTTTCATTTATGTACCACCTAATAATTCATAATGCACCACATGGCTATCTGTGTATTATTTAATTTATTTATTTTGGTCTTAAATACATTTTAATTTAACTGTTTATATAGATACTATTACCTACTATTGTAATTAACTTTTTCTTTAGAATGGCACGGCCGAAAGGAGTGACTAGAAAAAAAAGACGATCACTACTTAGTCTGAAAATGTGTTAAAAACAATCGCAGTGTTTTTTTTACACATTTTCACACGCACACTAATAGCACTTTATTATGTAAAAAATAAATTATAAATGTATAACATTGTAAAATGCAGACAAGACAAGGCGGTTATTTATTTAATGTCTATATTATATCTCGTATATACCATGTTCCTTAATTAGTAGGTAGGTACGTACTTAATTACAGATAATGTTTAATAAAAAAAAATCACACATTTTTATTTTATTATAATAATATTTAATAATGTATAATGTGCTTATAAACATGGTTCATAGCAAAAAGTAGCCTAGTTCAATGAGTACACCCCGTAGTCCACTATGAAACAATTCCTATTTTTTTTGTAAATTGGTTTTTACTGAAAAATTCTTCAGAATATCCAAAAACTTTAAATGCCAATTTAAACTCACATGATAGAAGCAACAAGTAATATGTAACCAAGCATTATATGTAACACATAATATGATTTAAAAGAGTGTCCATGGAGTTTCTTGCGCGTTCTTCTCCATAGAGACCTACGCTTTGGAACGTGCAATTTAGCTTCACTTTTCTTGGACTGACCGACATTTGACTATTCAAAAGTGCCTGCAAATGGTCTATTTGAAATAAATGCTTTGACTTTGACTTGACTTTGACTTTGAATAAATTCTTTAGTTGAGTGTAAAAGCACGATTGCTTAGGTTATTAAACAAAAAACACATACGAGTTTGAAATTCACCTAATTCATAGCTGGACTAATTAAGCTGGACTAATTTAATATACTGCCATTATTGGTTATTCAATTTAGGTACACCTAGTATTCTAATCATCATCAAACGAGATGTTAAGTCATCTCAGTTAAGTTGTTATTGTTGTCAAGCTGTCAACTATACGTAGATTTATAGTCTACGTCAACTACCTTCATTTTTTAAGAACAGGAAACACCTACTCAATAATAGGTAATTTTCCGAGAGTTTTTTCATGTACATGTTAGTTTTAAATTCCCCGAAAAACCCGTAAGTTGATAAAACCACAAACTTAGTGTCACGACAGTATTACGAAGAATAAAGGCTAAAAAATAACAGCTTATTTTTATTAGTGATGTCATAAATACTGTACGTACGTAAGAAGCTGGTTTATTTAGTTAACTGTTCCTTTCCGACCATCTATAGAAATGTCAAACAGTTGTTAACCTATCGATAAACATGTCCTAAAATGACAGAACCTACTTTCTTTAATTCTATTTATAACGGAAGCTATAAAAATAAGGCTTAAACTTATTCTACTTTCTAAAGCTCAGCCTGAAAAATAAACAAAAATATTGTCATCAAAAAATATAAAACCACAAACTCTTACAAATATAATTAAAAGAAAAACATGGTATTACTAGACTTACAATTTTATGCTAGAATGGAAAATTAAGTTTCTTAAAGTAATGTCTTCTATTTTATAGCGTTAAGTGATATAGGCCTGGGAAAATCACTACTTATAAAACAATGAACACGACCGTATTTTTTTTCCTTGTATGCTTTGATGATGCACCTCAGATTTGTATGCAAAACGAGGTTGGGTTTTTTTTTATTTAAAGATAGGTATGTATGCACCTATGCACTAGTAGGAAACACTGTACAAAGTTGAACTTAATGTCACAAGGTTGTGCAGAAACCGAACAATAATACTTAAGTACATACAAATAAACAATGTTATTGTGAATAACGAATCCAACCAATTCTTAATGGTTAAATGACCAACTTCTTGCGAAAGCATTCACATACTTTACCTTAAAGAAGAACCTAATAATTGCCGTCGATGTTCAGAGGGAACGCATTCCAAAGAGAGGTCGCTTCGACAAACAAGGAGGAGTGGATAAAACTAGAGCGGTAAGAAACATCGTAGAAGACGATTATTGGTGGACAGAAGGTTTCTCTTACTATGGGCAGAGCAAAGAAGTTAAATCTCTGGAGTTAAATAGGAAGGGGAAGAAAGCTTATATTCAGAAAAGAACATAGGGTAGTCCGTAAGCTAAGGTCAGTAGCGCTCTACGTTAACGAATAGGTAACCGTTTTAAAAGTAATCGATCAGCGGATAGGTACCTACATGGTTGTAGGTTACGGAAGTTGAAGACAAATCAAAACGATTCATTTTGACATTGTCATGACTGGTTGTCCTTTCTCACTGAGCTGATGTGATAAGTTGATAAAATAATTACCAATGTTTTGAGGTTTTGGCACAATACACAAATCAAAACAAAGTGATTTAAAACAAAACATAAACAAGCAGTTCGTTCACTTTCTGTTTCGTTTATTTTCACAAAGGATCTGTTCAATCAAAAACGAGAACTTTTATGACTAAAAAAAAATGCAAAGAAACCAAATGTTCACAAAAATGTGTGCTAACAATATGCGAACTTGCATAAGCGGGTAACAAAGTTCACAAAAACTTGGGTATAATGAATCTAGAGTATGCACTAAATAGATTATTGTTGATAAACTTACGTGTGATAAAATTGAGAAGTGGTGAAGTAAGGCAAAGGTAGTGGGGGTCAATAGTGCCGCGACCGGTTCAACGGGACCGCGCAGACAGACTAAACAGTTCGAGGTCTCGCTAGCCTTTATATATTCATAACAACTTCTCGATACAATGGCTTATTTTCGTATATAAACCATTTATTACTATGGTAACAGAGTAAATGGAACTGGAAGTAATAGCTTTGAAGCCTTTAATTGATAAAATTGGCCAAATCACGCTTGACTATCAGCCAAAAAAAAGATTTAAACGCGTTTACGCTTTGCCGATTGCTATACTCGGCAGCTATTACTATGTCATGTTTAAACACTCAACGATTGCGCGAGCGCAATGTTGTGAATTCGACTCGGATAGGTAATTCAAGGCCCATCCCCGTGACCAGCACATCCGCTGAAGTATATTCAGACAAACCAATTACATTTTTACCCATGACGACTGACACAGCTGCGCTAATTTGCAAAAAACCAAAATGTCGCTTTGAATTGAATAGATACTAGATGTGACACTGCTTGACAGCATAATGTCGGTGATTAAGCATCCCTCGCGATCATAGTAATCGGTCTAACTATATACCTACGAAAGTATCTAAAAACACACAAGAAGACTAAAATAGGTTTAAAATAGGTTGTTTTGTAAATATAACAACAGCTCCGGTATCAAATGGCCGGTTCAATCTGTAGAGTTAGGATCCGTTAGGAAAAACTCGGTTGTAGAACGTACCGTTGACAGGATAAGTCACAAAGCTCAAGATAAGTAATATAGATCTTCAATCGATGTTGTAATGCTGATAATTACCTTTTTCCTTAACCTTCATAACTGATAATAAAACATTGGGAATTATTGACATAAAAAAGACAGCTGTTAAATGCGAGTTGAATAGAAAAATTGAATTGTTGATTTTCATTATTTGTTACTGTAGCAGTAATAATTTTGTTTTATTTTTATTTCATATTATTTTCTTTAAATTTTCTTTAACATTTAAGAATATAAAAAATAATAGTATCGAGAATACAATAACTCGATTTAAAATCGAAGGTCCAAGCTACCGGTGGTCAGGGCTCTCCTAACTCCGTGTCCAGGAGTATTGCTTTCAGGATCAAGCCCTTGATCCAACTGGTTTTGGTGGAGACATTGGCCGTCACGACTATCGGCACAATAACTGCTGTGATTACTATTAATAGGCTTGCGTTTGACCACGGTTTCACCTGTAGGTAAGCGATGATGTGGTCGACGATGGAGCGTAATTGCCTAAGTAACTTACTCACTCCTGACCTAAATAGGTACGCACTATGTGAAAATTTCAACTGTCTACTTAGTATTACAGTTTATGGCATGCAGCCAGATCACAAATTCTTGACAGATGGACGGACTGACGGACGTCGGGGTCTTAGAATTAGTGTTCCGTTAACAGGAAAGGAACCCTAACAATACAATGCTTATCCTCAACCAGTAATTCCAAACAACTAAATAAACGTACCTACCTAATATAATAACAATACGGTCTAAGAACTTAGGTGGTAATTACAATTATTTTCGATTTCTCTAACTGTATATTTTACCAATTTTAAAAGTAACTATTTGATTAGCAGTGATGTATACTAGCATGTAGCACTGAAATACAAGATGTAAGATACTTTACAGAAAAGTATTTGAGATACAGATAAAAGTAGTTTTCTGAAAAGGTATTTGAAATACAAGATACAAAATACCTATCTTTAAAATACTTTTTAAAGATAAAATACTTTTGTAAGGAAACAACATTTAATTGAACTTAAGTTTATTTATTCGAGAAAACAATTAAGACAAAATATGGATAAAACATACTGATTAAGTCTCAATTTTAATAAGGTATTAAAATTGAGACGTTTTTTTTGTAATAAGGCATTAAAATTGAGACTTAATCATTATGTTTTAGTTGAGATTTGAGTAAAACTAATTCCTCAAACATACTGTCGCTCATCTTCCTTCGATGAGGCCTCATGATCATGCTCATGATGATGATGGGACATCTTAGACGATGACAATTGTAGGACGATAGTGTCGCCATCTGTCATTTTGGACCCCGACAATGTCGACAAAATTTTAAAATAACGCGCTGCGTTCCGTTTCGTTCGGAAACAAAAACTGCGAAGTTTATTTTAGTAAAAGTATCTTAGGGAACAAAGTATCTTCAAAATACTAAGATAACAGGAAAATATATCTAAATATAAGATACAAAATAAAAAAGTATTTGAAATACAAGATGCAAATACGTATTTTGTATCTTGTATCTGTATTTCAGATACTTTTATCTAAGATACGTCACATCTCTATTGATTAGGTATACAACTTCTGGCTGCCCCTTTATTACGCAAGTTGAAAGCAAATCTGTTCAGAAATAAAATCACAATTTCCTACCATTTTGCACACCTTTAGGAGATGAATTTTAAGCTCTCCTTCATTATTTATTGTGTACGTTATAATGAAAGCTTTTGTGAAGAAAACCGAGGAAACTTATCGATATTAAACGTATGAAATTAATATATCTAATATTAAACGTATCAAATTCATTTTGCTATAATTATGAAAATGGCAAATTTTAATAATTATTATTTACAACCTAATTGCCAATCATAATTTGAATAACGTAGAGATATATAAATTAACAGTTTAGCATCTTAAGTTACCTACGTCATCTGTTTTCTAGTAAGATAAATTACAGCACATTAAAATAAATTAGATAATTGTAATGAATCTAGACACAATACTTGATAAATACTGAAAACAAAATATTACATTTTTTTAGGTGGGAAATCACCCAACGACTTCTCACGCTGTTGGGCGTGGTGGGAGGGCGTGTCAGACTTTTACTGACTAAAACCCAGTCCTTTTCTTTCTTTGCCTTAATTCCAAGGCCCCGATGTTCTCTTTCGCACATCTTATGATCCCAGTAAGCCTCGATCCTGCTGGGCCCTTACTGTTTGCTGACATCTCTTTGAGACGCCGTCGACGACTCGACCTCATTACAGGACGGCCGGACGACGAGCTATTTTCGCAAGCCTCGACGTTAGGGCCGTGACACCCGGGCATTACTTCCGCACCAATCCGGTGCAGGAATCTCCCGAACTGACTATATCTGGTGAGGACCTGCGTCATGCGGAAGGTAAGGACGCCGTGTTGTATTTCCAGCCACTCCTGAAAGAGGGTATTTACCGCCATAATTATGGCGTGCTCAGCATTGGGTTGCGACAGTCGCTGTTGCCATTCCACCATGAGATCCCGCCGGAACTCTGTCCGCCATGTCAGTATGTCAGTGAAGTTTCACCCCGGCATAGCATGTGTGCAAGGATTGTTGCCTCCAAAACCATGGTGGCTGGCCAGCTAGGAGGCTCGCCGCTTCGCGCGAAACCGTGTGGTATCCCCACACCTTCCGGACGGCCATGACCCTCTGTCATGCGTTCAGCTAGTCGCTTTCGCAGCGACGGCGCCCATACCGGCGGCTAGGTTGGGCAGAAGCTGCTTAAGGACAGCCCCAGTCCGATCCAATTTGGGAGCCAGAAGTCGGAAATACAAAATATTACATTTGAATTTTAAATCTGTCATTATTTTATGAATATTAATTAATCAATGTTTTTTTCTTATTTTTGCACCACTATGGGTTAAATATTTTTGTAATATTAAATTGGACTGGAGTTAAGAGAACCGAATTCCTGTTTTGCATTACACAAAGTAGGTCATGGAGTCAAATGTATTTTTTTTTAAACTCTCCATCCGCTTCGAATGTTTATGTACCGGGTTATTGATAGATAGGTACATTAAAACCTCCTCAGTGTGTAACAGAAAAAGATCTGGTCATCCACGTAGCATTCGCACGAAATAGGCGATCAAAGTAGATGTGGTTATTTTAACACACACGGAGCTTACAGTCTTTGAAATTTAAAATTTTAATAAAGCGCTGTATTAAAAAAAGGTTTTTTTTGTTTATTTTACCCCTAGATAAACAATACCTAAGTGATTGCAAACCGAAGTCAGAGTTCAAACGTAATGACGTGTAGTAACCAAATTACGTTTTCTACCTACCATTGTTACCACAATAGGTAGGAATCGTAGAACGAAGCTTCTCAGAAAAGTCCATCTTTAAAATAAGTAAATGCAGATCTCGGCCATTTTATTTAGTTTAGTCGTGATCACGAACCACTGTCCCTGAATAGTGCGGTGCCAAGTTATTAAATTACTCACTTTGTCCAAATCAAGCGCACTTTACGTCACCCCTGCTGTAATTATGAGAGCAATTACACTAGTGCGCCGTAACTATTGGCAGAAATGGCAGCCTGAACAAATTTTCCCACACCTAGGTAGTTCTGAGTTTTGGTTCGTTATACATCCATTCTGTTTATATTTGATGAAAACCCCACTAAAGCTGCAGTTTCCCGAAACTTCAGCATGTTCCTGTTCCTGTATATACTGTGCATATACGGTACAAAAGGCCAGCATCTCAGCTTTATGTAGCCAAAACTTATTCTCTTATTCTTATATAACGTACCTTTGTTTTTTTAGGGTTTCAGGGAATTTGAATTAAATCTTAATTTAATGCATTTCTAACATGCTGGAATTTATAGTTATAATATACAATTTTGTCTGTAACCATGAACCATGATATTGATCTCTAACCAAGCAATCCAGGCATCCAGAAGTTCAACACCAAGCTTTCATATTTAAGAATTTATTTTGACACTGGTCTATTTTTATTTATTAGTTTTTTTTTTTTCTTCGGCTTTCCTTTTATGAAGGTTGAGCCTTCGCCACTACTGGCAACCAATCCTTATTATCAAGGGTGTCTTGAAATTCCGAGTGAAGAGTAATTTTCCAAGAAGGAACTTAAATTGGAAAATTACTTATCAAGTAGGTACATAGAGCTAAAGAAGATCTAAGTAAATACAGAATCGTGATTTTTTTATGATAGTACATTACCTATTATGTTTTATTTTTCTATACCTACCTCTCAACTTGTGAGTCAGTGAAGCTCGGAGCTCAGAGATCAAATGCAAATATGTACTTATTGCAAACTCCGGTTCGCAATAAGTACGTTTATTTGTTGTGAAATGATCCGTAGAAATATGAGAACCATGAGAAGATGAATCTGCGAGAGTCTACACAGATGTACATCCCCTGTATAAGATAGGATATTTGTTTGTATGTAAATATTTTCAGCAGGTAGGTAGTCAAAGGAATGGCAAAATATTTTAGTTTCTTTTTTATTTGTTCAACCGCATGTTGTTATTTATTTTGAGAAGTTGTTTAGGGCGATGGTTGATACATTAATAATCTTTCAGAGAATGAAAGTACAGTAGAGTCTTTCTAATCCGTCACTTCAGTACCTACTTGATGTGTACTTACACATCTTCCGCACTTAGTCCTATGCGGACCATTGTGCCTGGGCCATGGTAGCCAAAACCTTAGGTGGGACCTTTCGTGGTTGGGTAAAATGTACACTATGTTATCCAAAGTGTAAATTTTTAGGGTTCCGTACCTCAAAAGGAAAAACGAAAACCTTATAGGATCACTCTGTTGTCCGTCCGTCTGTCTGTCTGTCTGTCAAGACCCTTTATCTCGAGAACGCGTGGAGGTATCGAGTTGGAATTAAAACTGTATACTCAAGTCTGCGGTCCCTTCAAGCTGTGAAAAAATCAAACTTCTAAGTTAACGAATAAGGAAGATTCGGCCGTTTATGTCACAAAAAAAAACGTAAATTTTGATACTCTCACAGATCGAAATTCATAGTACTTCGCGTTGACCCAGAATCCTAAAATTTGGCACAAAGCAAGGTCTTATAGCACAGGTATAGGAAAAAATCTGAAAACCGTAAATTTGTAGTTTCCTACGTCAAAAAAAAATTTGCAATTCGGAAAAATCTTCGAGAGTAAATTCGGGAATTGTAGTTTGCACAGAACCCTCAGTGCGTGAGTCCGACTCGCACTTGCCCAGATTTTTGTTAAATGATTCGAAATGGTAATTTAGAGATTTAGTTATTCGAGATCACACACTATATCACTTTTCAGTGAGAAACATCTGGTAGACTCAAAAACGCTTAATGGTTGTAGCCCTAACGTTAGATACTAAGAATTTATGAGACAAGGAAAATTTTGTTATCGCTACTTCAAAGAAATACTGATCAATTTATATTGATTGATGCAATTTATTTTCAACAAATTTTTTGCTGATAATTTGACGATCAATAAAAAATCTACCTACTATCGACTAAAGCTTATAGCTCACAGACATACCAAGTCCGACCCTAAGGGCCCTCGCCCACGACGACTTTCTGTCGCGCATTCGCTTCGATGCAGTCGCAAAGCGGTGGCAAGCTGTTTGCCCTCGCCCACACTACGAGTAATATTATCAGTAGCGATGCAAACGCGATACTATCGCGCTTCTGTCGCGATGCTAACGCGATACTGTCGCGATGCAAACGCGATACTGTCGCGCTTCTTTCGTGAAGCAAACGCGATACTGTCGCGATGCAAACGCGATACTGTCGCGCTACTTTCGTGAAGCAAACGCGATACTGTCGCGATGCAAACGCGATACTGTCGCGCTTCTTTCGTGAAGCAAACGCGATACTTTTTTTTTTTTTTTTTTTTATTATTGATAGGCTCGCGTTTGACCACTATCTCACCTGATGGTAAGTGATGATGTGACCGACGATGGAGCACGCTTGCCTAGAAGTAACCTATTCACTCTCGACTTAAAGACCCCTAGGTTGTAGCTATCAGGAAACACAGACTCCGGCAGGGAATTCCACTCTTTAGCTGTACGCATAATGAATGTGTTTCCAAAACGCTTTGTACGAATGGGTGGGATATCCACCATGTACCGATGGCGCAACGCCGTACGTCTAGTGGTCCGATGATGGAACGGACTTGGCGGAATTAAATTGTGCAATTCCAACGCACACTCACCGAAGTGTAATCGATAGAAAACCGCCAGGCCAGCAACTCGGCGTCGATGCTCAAGGCTTTGGAGCTTTGACTCAACAAGCGCATCATCACCGATGATCCTCTCATCATCATGAGACTGTCGCGATGCAAACGCGATACTTTCGCACTTCTGTCGCAATGCAAACGTGATGCGCGACAGTATCGCGATAGTATTGCTTTTACTTTGCGACTGATAATCGTTATAGAACGCCCATACGGGCGAGGGCAAACAGCTTGCGACCACATCGCGACTGTATCGAGGCGAACGCGGGACAGCATCGCTACAAAAAGTTCCCGTTTGTGAGTTACCTTAAGTAGCTCCACACTACTCATATGAAACTTCTTATCTTCATGACAGATTACGTTGCCTTATTGATTTGCATAAAGGATTGGAGCACTTCCAGTTGACGTCATTTAGTCCATACCTATTGTCGCTGAACATCAGCACTGCAATGGGGTTCGAACCCAGCATTATATTGAGCAAAGGCTGTTTTGATTGGATGTGACGCACGTTTTCCCCATTTGTGTCTTATTCTTTATTTTTAATTCCTTTTGCAGGCGTCATATTTGGCGAAAAAATACTTCTTTTTAACGGCCTAGTTATATATATCTCTACCTACAGTACATATTTTCTTTTAAACACAACGTTTAAAGTCCTCGAGAGCTTTACGCTTGGCACGCCACAATTATGGCGGTAAGTCCCCTCTTTGAGGAAAGACCTCACGGCGTCCTTACCTTCCGCATGACGCAGGTCCTCAACCGACATGGCAAGTTCGGGAGGTTCCTGTACCGGATACGTGCGGAAGTGACGCCCAGGTGTCGCCACTGTGCGGAACGCGTGGAGGACACGGTGGAGGAGCACACAGTCGAGGTGTGCCCTGATTGGGCGGAGCATCGCCGTGCCCTCGTGGGGGCGATCGTTGGCGGAGACCTCTCGCGCCGGGCCTTGGTTCAGAGAGAGAGGTTGGAGGAGGAGTGGCAGGCGGTCGCCGACTTCTGCGAAGCAGTAATGCTCACAAAGGAGGAGGCCGACCGCATCAGGCAACGGCGCTGTCGCCGCCGCCGGGATTCCGATCCTGATTTCCGGCCACCGTAGGCGCGGGCTTGCGGACGGCAAGCAATGGGTAGCTCGCTGTCCGACCGTCCGGTAACTGTCCGGACCGAACCCAAGTCGTTGACGGCGCGCACTGTTCCCGCGCGCCTCAAGAAGTTGTCAGCAACAGCAGCCCAGCCCAGCTGGGTCGAAGTCGAGGCCAGGGTTATCCGAAAGGGAACTCGAGCCCCGGTATGAAGGCTAGAAGGAACGGGGTGGGTCTTTTAGTCAGTAAGAGTCTGACACTATCTCCCGCTCCGCCCAAGAGCGGCGGTTGTCATTGATGATTTTCCCACCATATCAAAAAAGAGCTGTACGCAGAATAGCTAAAAGGAAAATTCAGCTGTAAATACCTGTCCAAACATTAATTATGCAAATCTTAAAAATAGATTAGCGCGTAACGTGCGACTTCCTCTCCGTGAATTTTGGTTTTTCCCTGCCAAATATACCTATATATCACCGGATAATTGTAAACACTGTTAGTTTATGATAAATCTCGTAAAATTGTAAACTCTATTTTCAATACCCAGTCTAGGTACACTGTAAATTATTTTTAATTAGATTTATGATCTGTATGTTATTATTATTATTAGCCTACATTGTCCCACTGCTGGACAAAGGCCTCCCTCCATTATTTCCAATGATCACAGTTCCTTACTTTCTCATTCCAATTCTTAAGGAAACCATCCAGGTCGTCCCGCGCGCCATCTCCATCGTGGTCTGCCGCGGCCCCGTGTCGCTTTGTCTGGGCACCAATCCTGCGTTTTACGGGCTCATAGCTTGTTAGACATGCGGCAGACATGTCCTGCCCAGTCTCATTTAAATTGGGCAGCCTTTTGAGCCACATCAATGATTTACGTTTTGGAGCGCAGTGTTGTGTTTCGAACATGGTCTGTTAATTTAAGACCTAGAATGCTGCGCTCCATAGCACGTTGGTAAACCTTAAGTTTGGGCCTTTGGATGTTAGTCATAGACACAGTCTGTAACGTGCACTATAAGTCAGGATGGGGAGAATACACTGTCCATCAGGTTACACTTCAGTGACATGGGCAAAGTTCCCCTAAATAGTTCCTTCATGAAACAGTACCTAGCTCTTCCAGACATTTAATGTTCGGCGCGTTATTTCTTTGTTTTGCCTTGCCAGCGGTGCTATTCTCAAAGAAAACAGCCTTGAGCGTACCGCTGACCGCAGCAACGAGTCGAGAGTGCAGTACATTGAATTAACAATCCAATGTCTAGGTTCATTGGATTGTTAATCCAATGTATCTATTTGGATTTCGTCGCTGCGGCCAGCGCTGCGCTCAAGGCTGTTTTCATAGAGAATAGCACGCCTGGAAAGAGACTACTTAGCCCAAGTAGATTTATTTACAACTTAAAGCTATATGGGTGAATTTCAACAAATGCCATTTTTTTTATCATATCGGTGAACTTTTTCATTTATATTTTTTTTTTGTATATATACAGGCTTTATGTAATCCTTAGGATATTAAATACCGCCAAATTTAATATCATCAACGTATCATGTAAGACTAGGGAGAAATTTCAGTTTGAATTCTGGTTTCCACCGATATGACAAATCAGCACCGATGATTTATTCTGTACACCGATATGATAAGTTTATCCACTGAAATGATATACATATCCAGCGATATGATAATCTATCCACCTTTGAACATCAAAAAGGAAATAGTAGGTACCTATACAGGGTGTCTTTGACATCGACGCACAAACGAATACCATGGATCCAGTACATGATTCTGGACCCCCCAGTGGTGGAATTTTTCGTCTATTTTTTCTGACGTGCTTGGTCGGTTTTTTATGGTGTTTTGTGACGTTTTATCCAAGACAAAAATAAAAAATAATCGAGCGTAACTATCAAGCTATCAATGACATTTCTTTCAGTTGACAAGTCGACGTTTATGTATTCGCCCTTGGGAGAAATAATTATGCTACAAATTATTACGGGTGAAAGTTTGTATGTTTGTTACTCTTTCACGCTACACTTATCCCAACCCGAAGCCAAATGACGTGCCTGTGCAGTCATTTGGCTTCGGGTTGGGATAAGTCCGGCTGCCTTTCGTCTAAACATTCTCTATCTTTTCTTAAACGCTCCTCTCTTAACACAGGATTACTTTTGATTTTAGCTTTTTTATTCTTTCCAGCAACCTCTTTCTCTATTTTTTCTCCTTCTCCTTTAGTTTTGGCCTCGGCATTCTTGAACAAAATTAATCTATTATGATGTTTTTTTTTAATCTATTTATTATTATGTGCTTACTATTTTTTTAACTAGAAAATACTTCTTTTCTAGAGAAACCTTTAATGCGTTCAATTGCTCCACCTCACCGTCATCATCTCAGCCTATAAATAGACATACATTACCGAATACAGACTTCCCCTAATGATACATTTTAAATGCATCTACTACCCAGTGATATTGTGGCAATGATTTTGGTAGTCTATTTGGTAAATATGTATGTATGTTTGAATGTTTGTATGTAGGTATATATGTGTAGCGACATCTATGGCGCCAAATAAGAACTACGAAGAGAATACGAAATCTTGCATCGCACAATCAAAGTTCTCCGCGCGATTTGAACATATACGACAGCTCGAAATCATCTATCGGGCAGTAGCCCACCAGACTATAACACCTGTCTGGTCGGAGGATCCTCTCTTTTCAACGGAGGTTTGCGGGACTTTACTCTCTGTTCCGCATACCTCCAAATATGTATGTGTGAATGTTTGTATGTAGGTATATATGTATATAATGTATGTATGTTCCATTGTTTCTTTGTATACTTAACGCAGCGACACGGGATCTACCGATATAATTAATGCGACTCCCCGAGATGATAAAATGATCTACCGATATGATAAAGCAAAAATAATATAAGCAATATAATCCACCGATGTGACAAAACTGTGCGTTGATCATGAATCAAAACACCGATATTAGATATAAGACACCGATTAATTTTTTCTTATCATTTCGGTGTAAAATTACCACATCGGTGGTAATAAAGACCACCGATTAAACCGTTATGAGAACACTGACGTGAGAAATAACACACTTTTTAGAAAATTAGAAAAAATGCGTAATATCTAGGATAAATTCAATAACAGTCAATGAAGCTTATTCACTTACTACCTCTGTTAGAACCAAACAACAATAATAAAACTAGTTATTACACTAGAAAAATGCAATCACCGATAATATCGTGTATGGAGTACTGCTCTCATCTTTGGGATGGGTCAGCCAAATACCAGCTAGATGCACTAGAGTCTATTGAAAAGCGTGCCAAGAAGATCATAGGCAATAATGCTCTTGTGAAGTCAAAACTCCAAAGTCTTGAGCATCGACGCCGAGTTGCTAGCCTGTCTGTTTTCTATCGTTTACACTTCGGGGAGTGTGCTCTAGAGTTACACAATTTAATTCCGCCAAGTCCGTTCCATCATCGGACCACAAGACGTACGGCGTTGCGCCACCGGTACATGGTGGACATCCCACCTATACGTACAAAGCGTTTTGGGAGTACATTCATTATGCGTACAGCTAAGGAATGGAATTCCCTGCCGGAGTCTGTGTTTCCTGATAGCTATAACCTAGGGGTCTTTAAGTCAAGAGTGAATAGATTGCTTCTAGGCAAGCGTGCTCCATCGTCGGCCACATCATCGCTTACCATCAGGTGAGATTGTGGTCAAACGCGAGCCTATCCATTATAAAAAAAATATAAAATAATTGTCTGGGAGCTACTAAAATGGCGTACTTATGTTATTGGTAGGAATATGCAGCGATTTGACACAAGTCTTTAATGACTGCGCACTAGCACACACTAACGAGGGAAATAAAATTGAGGTGGGGACGCTGTCGGACTCGTCGATGTAAAGTTAGGTTTAAATTACTTTTGTCCACTGATATGAGAACATTTCGCAGGACAAGTACGTTTGTGCCTCTCAGTAATAATATTCGTTAATTATGTAATAAAATATGCTATATATTAATAACAAAACTAATATTCTATGAAATAGAATAAGTTATATACTTAACTTATTTATTTTTATTAGTGTATGAGCTTTTTTGTTTGTTAAAAAGTAGAGGGACAGCACCGATTTGAAAAATATAGAGGTTTATGTATTTTATTTCTACCTTTGTAAATAGTCCTGGCAAATTATATTTTTGCCCCAACCCAATAACTACCTATTGAATACTAAAAAAAATAATTCAGTACAATATTCCTTTTTTCAAATACTAATTTCACCGAAGACACAAAAATAAGTCTTTTGGGAAATTCACCCATATACATATACTCGTAGCTTGGACGTAATGTATATTCTCCCCACCTACATGTATGTTCATTTTGGAGCTGTTGGTTATAACTTTGGTCTTCGACATGTTCATCTTCAATCCAACCTCAAAGCTCGCATCGCTAAGATCTTCTAGCATTTGTTCTAGTCCTGTGACTGTGGGAGAGAAAAGGACAATATCTTCAGCGAAACGTAAGTTAGTTAACCTCGCTTCACTGATGACAATGCCTTTCTCTTTCAATTTGAATGCCAATGTCTGAAAGACTTCTTCCAGGGCACTGGTGAACAACTTTGGGGACAGCGGGTCACCCTGTATGTGATATGTATTTGAAATTATCTTTTCATTATCGAGAGCACTTTTTTCTCTGTCTTCAGATTATCTATAAATAACTTCTGATTATTTCAAAATTGGTTCTATGTTTACATTACAAGTACAGATACTTCTGCATATACACTTCTAATTGAAATACACGCTCATAATTGTTGATTAGTGGTTGCGATGTGTTTGTGTGCATGTGTGGTTTTTTTGTGCGTTGGAAAATCACTCAATAACTACCCCGACTCTCATGGAGCGAGAGGGAATGTTGGAATTTTATTAACTAAATCCCACCCGTATTCCTTCAGCTAGTTCTGTTCTTTCGAACAATCCTGTAGTCTAAAGTGTATAGTGGGTTAGATTAGGTGACAGTTTGTTACATATTATTATCAAAATTGAGCCCTGTCTTTGGTAAGACCCAGCCTACTTAGGTAATTAGAGCTAGGATGATGGCGGTGATTGATGATATGACAACGAGAAAGTTTTCATTAAATATACATGAGCAGATTATTCATCTTACTACGTTAACGACTTATGATAGTAGTAGTAAATATCTGATATGCGCGGACAATAAACTGTGAGTCAGGAACGTCTGGCGTCGCATTATTTCTCTCTGTTCGCGCGTAAGGCGCATTCTGCTTATCGAAGCGTTGGTAAAAGCGAGCGCCCATGCGAAACTGACTGATCTCCTCAACTAAACACGTATTCCACATAAAAACGTTGAAATAATTACCAATAATTGCCACTTGAAACTATCATTATAGTATCCTTAACCATAGTTTTACTTAGTGAAGATGGTATTTGCTTAATTGTAATCACCTATAAAAACAAGAGATGTTTAAAAATCAATTTACTGGCTAATCGATAAATAATTACATCTACTATACAAAATAAGGCGAACTATCAATGGACTTAAACTAAGTACAAACATATTAAATTAGAAAACATTACATACATTAGAACAAAATTTAAAATTAAAGATTATTTGGCACAGTGGCTTTTAACACCAATCGAAAAACTTACTCTACGAATATCTAACACAGAGTCAACTGTTCAACAAGTATCCACATGCTCAAATTGAATACTTTGACATTTTATAAGTTCCCTAAAATATTGAACATAAAACGCAAAATATAAGAAACGATCTACAAATGCAATGGTTAGGACTTAATTAAAGTAATTTGGGGTTTGATACATAAGCAGTCTTTCATCACTGTGTTAGGTGTGTAACCCTTCCTGGTTTGATAAATCAGCAGTTTCCAGTTCTCCTACAATACAGGGCGTAATCACTATGTTCTTCTTCTTCCTCGTGTCCGTATTCGCGATGATTATACGGTGGAGCGTGGTATTCCGAGGGTCTGGAGTGATGTCGGTTCTCGGTGTTGTGGGGAGAGGGTCGGCGGCGTTCGGGCCACCGCCTCCTGGTGCGTTCCTGGTAACTTGTACGGGAAGGCCTTCGGGTTCTGTTTCGGGTACTGCAACACACAACAAATTCCTGCAAATATTACTGTCGTCAAACTACAAAGCATAACATGACATTTCATCAGAAACACTGGTGGCAATCCTAGAGGTCTCCTATAGAGAAGGCCTAAGTCACAGCAGTGGGAACATTATAAAGCTGATTATGCTATGCTTTTGCTACTAGTGGTAATGCATCTGAAAAAATATACGTAGGTAATTTGTGATTTCCAGGAAATTCATATTTGAGAAATTAGATGCGTCAAGAAGCACAGGTCGGACATTTGATAACGAAATATAGAATCGTGTTCTTTTAAAATTACTGCCTTGATGGTACCTACTTATTGAACAAGTCTATGAACTTTACTTGCACATATCGTGCGTTACCGATACGCGTAACTGCTTACAATTTTGCATAATTATGTAAAACATGATTTAATCTTTATGCGTGTTAATTTATGCAACATTATTTGACAAAAGATTATTAATCGTCACACTAGGTATGTCGGTATTGTAGAAATTGCAACTCCAATCGGTTAAACACACGCACAAAATCGAAGATCTCCAAAAGTCAAACTCACTTACCAATGATGCGAAGACAGTCAAGTCATAGAAACAACAAAATTGCTGCTACGAGAAGCGTCTTCTACAGAAAAAATGTTGCTACAAAAACGTCATAAATCTGGAAAGCTCAATACTCTATAATTAATCTACAAAATTACCCGTAAGGTCTCTTCTTATACTGTGAAGGCTTCTTTATCTCAGGACGACGCATATAGTCATCCTCCATCATGTCCTCTGGGTCCTCATGCACTGGTTTCGTGTGATGGAACACTGGCCTTACGTAAGGAATATGCACTGGGTATGGTTTCTCCACCGGTACTGTAACCTGCACCACATATTTAAAGTGAAATATATAATAATAGTTTAACACAAAAACAATAATCGTTGTTCAGTCACAAGCACTCCAGTTCCAGGTGCTAAACATTTCAATTTGCTTCTCAAATGCCATATAATTTGCATGCTCTAACGCTACTATTACGAAGGAAATAATTATACAGTCTTCATGCAATAAGCTGAATGAAGGGGAAAATTGAAATCATTAACCGTGTAATGGAATAATTTTCATAGATTTCCGTGGAAGATATGTAGATCGATTAATGCCAAACGTGCAAAGTTAACACAAGTTCTTTCAGGCACCCTGCCTAATATACCTACAACTGTGGAATGTTCCATCATCAGAGATCCACGTAGTCAGTTCTTCATTTAAATGCTAAGTAAATGTCGACCGTGAAATCGTTGCAGATACCATTGCGTAAACTGAGGTGCTATGTCCCACTGGCACGTCCATGTTGATACGTGCGCATCACTGCCCTGTAAGATCGAGGACACTAACCTCTTTTTCAACAGGCACAGGGACTAGCTTCTCTACCGGGTAGGGAACCTTTTTGTAGACGGGGTAGGGCACAGGCTTGATGATAGGCACGGTGATCTCGCGCAGCACGGGAACCGCGACCGGCCGGGACAGGGGCACTCGCACCGGGAACGGCCGCGGCACCGGCACTATTACCGGATGAGGGACTTCTATCTGCAAGTTTATGTTCGCTCTACACAACTCGCTTATTACTATTATAAGTACTTTATTATAATTTAAAGCTAAAGGATCGATACCTAACTTTTTATTAATATGCCAAGTCTTTATATGGTCACTAATCAAAACGAGCATAAGTTCCTCCACTGAAGTGCAAGGTAACATTTTTTAATTATGAAATAGACTTTACACGTTCAAAGATAATTAAATGTCTTCAAAACATTCGGTAGAAAGTAACATAACACGCAAACACTTAAATCATTTCCAATTAAAAATATTTTCCTCGTCCCTATCTACAATACAATTTTTTATCGATGTACCGATTTAGTAAGTGATTCTTTATATTTATTATGCTGGTACATAATCCCTAGTAAAAGCAAAAGTATATTTTATTTATCACGAACGCTAACACTTTCTTCTGTCCTTCTAACAATGCATACAAACTATCTGTTACTGCTCTACTTGCACCGAAATCGAAGGAATGGTAAAAAGTGAAATTGTGAGTACTATGCATAATACATGCCGTGCAACATCTACAAGGTAAAGGTCGTTGTTATGATCAACATTTCAACAACCACATGCCATGGTGTATACAGTTTCGTTAGGGTTACATACGTGGAGAACGGTAGGTTTAGTTCTACAAATACATGCATACCTATGTATATATCTAAAGTTAGTCGCTCCCCAAGAATCTCACGCGCTTCCAAGCATTAAAACCATGTTTACCCTTACCTATCATATTTTTTCTCGTCCTAATCACCAGCTTAGTAGTTTTTCTTTGCAGTTTTCCTAACGATCGGTACCTACAAAACCCTAGATTGTAATGTGACGCGTGCTTACCAGCCTTTCATTAACAAGTTCAACGCAGCGTGGACGCAGATTAACAGTTAATGCTTTGACTTTCATGTGAGCTTCGTTACGATCACTTACGCGTACCTCGACTTGTTGTAAACAATACCTATTATGACAATCGTCATTTTTCTAATTTTGTACACTAATGGAAAAATTCAATGTTTTAGTGTAGATCAAACTGATTATCTTTATTTGTCGAGTGTATTATTTAGTCTTTCAGTGTAAATCCACCGCTCCCACGGTTTCGCTTTGAACCATTTCAGACTGGGCGAAATCTAAGCCCTATCTTTATTAAACAGAAGATAAGCTGACCAGTTACTACTTTCACTACTTACAATAGCAGCTAATGTAGCGTGACTCCAGGGAGTTCATCGAGCTCATTATCATCGCCCAACTGCTCGTTAAACCATCGATCTAGGTGCACTTGCACAATTTCCATATTTTCATTGCTTTTTGCATCACTTTCCAAGTGCATTTATTATATTTCAACCTCTGCGTAAGCCCTACTTCTATCATACATATGGTTTATAATCCTGATAAAGTGTTATATTACATGATTTCTCCTGGGTGCACGAGCGCGCATCATTTTACTAGCCAAGACCGAGGAAATTAGTGCGCGACGTGAGATGTCTGCTTTTCCGATCCGCATTCCATCATATCATAGGTTTTTTTGTTCAATTATACTCATAAATAGCTAAACAGACATTGTTAACAACATGATCATTTACATCAAAGTATTAGAATCATTAAAAAATGTATCACTTACCGGGTATGGTTTCGGTATCGGCACATGCTGTGGTTTCAGCTCGGACCCGTAACTTTCGTAATCACGGTACGGTACATCTTTATATTTAGTCTTCAAATAAGACTGCCTCCACTTTTCGACTAAGTTTTTGAATTCATTGTCATTGTCAAAAACATTGTTACTCGGCTTGAATGTTGGTAAGTATGTTGGGTGAGACGTGTCGTGTGTTCTCAGACCCAGCAAATCCTCTTCAGATTTATATCTAGTGTCAAATAAATCTTTGGTCCAATCGTTAATTGGTTTATTAACCTTATGAGGTCTGCTGTGGTGTGTTTGCGGCCAATCAGATAGTTTGTTTTCGGTAGCTTTTGGGTAATTTAATTTATGCGTTCTTTTTGGTATGTTAACTACAGTATCGCTGTTAATTTCACTGTAATGAGTTTTTTTTGGATGGTCTCTTAAGGACGAAAAATCTGACGATTTAAAACCAGTCCCCCAATATGACGTTGTAGTCGGTACAGTACTGAAGGAATTTTTGAATTGATTCAAGTAGTCACTTGCTCTAGTTTTATCTTTGAATGAAACGCTACTAAAATCATCGTCTTGGTTAAATTCCGGCAATTTTTTGAAATTTGAGTAATCAGTTTCTGGATATTGATAATTTGTCAAATCTACTACATTGCTACTTGCTGGTACTATTTCATCATGATTAAAAGGTTTTTTTGGTTCACTGACACCATATCTGAAATTCATGTTACTATAGTTTGTAGAATATCCGTAGCTTTTTATAGAGGAATCCTTCCAATTTGTGAAGTCATTACTATAATTTCCAGAAGACCATGGCTTATGCTTGATTTTTTTCTTTTGATCGGAACTTTTAATAGATTGTGCATTATTTTTATGACGTGTGTTAACATGGTTGTTAGTTGTGTCTTGATCAAAATATGTATTTGATTTTGTAACCGACTTATCACTAGATTCTTCAATATTTTTCGTATTGTAATGATCAGCAAATTTTAACGAGGAATCCTTAAAATTATTATTGTTATTATTGTAATTAAAATTATTAGAAAAGTCATTTTCCATTTGAGTGTTTTTTATGGAATTTTGTGGACTTAATGCTTGATTATTTTCTGAAAAAAACTTACTGGTATCTAACTCGATCTGATGATATGGTTTTAAATTTGTAAAATCCACTACTCTTGGAAACTTTATTACGTTATTATGTACACTGGAAGATGCTGGTTTTCCAAAGTCCTCATTTTCAGACTGTTCATAATTTTGGGCATTGGTATTTTGATAATTACCACTGGATTCACTAAATGAAGGTTTATTTTCATGAGTTGACTCTACATCAGGAAAGTTTAAATATTTTTCATCTGCCAAATTTGCGTAACCATTATTAAACACATTAAACTCAGTATTATTAAACGGATTGATAGATCTGTATTTATTACGAGAATTTATTTTCGTGCCGTACACTGGTGCATCGGAATCTTCTGCATGTTGCGCATTTGTATCTTCAGAATCAATGTTTTTATTTTGTTCACCATTAGTACCAAAATTAGGGTTGTTAAAGTAGTTCATTGAACTAGATGAATACTGTAACATACCGGGTTGCCCCATGTTGTCTTCATTTCCACCGAAAGATTGACCGTCAAACGTCTGAGGACCATAATTCCCACCAAATCCTGATGAATCCAAGGAACTGGGAAATGCTGGAGCGTATAATCTTGTAGTAGCTTCTTGATTCTGATTGCCACCACTCAGGAAGGTGGCATAATCTGGTGAGGTCGGAATAAATCCATCATAGGCACCAACATCGTTAAATCCGAAAGTTGAATACGCAACCACATTAGGTTGTATAGTGGTGGTGTCTTCTTGATCCTTAGGCCGTTTATTTTTTTTGGTTTTCTTCCCGCAAACAACATTACTAATAACTAATAATGCTATTAACGTAAAATAAAGTTTCTTGTTAAACATATTGGATGAATCACTGTTACGGGTAACAACGTGCTACGCACTATTTAGGTACATTGTACGTGAACGTGAGACACGAAAGAAGTTCGATTGTCGACTGAACGAGGGCGCGTTATGGCACGATGTTGAAGCCGCAAGCACCGGGGCCGGGATGGAGTCTCCACTGGCTGCTCGCTGACCGCCAGTGGACGTGTCTCCCGTATCCTAAGAAAACGAAAGCGTTTTACGCTTCAACAACTCTACGAATTTCCCCAACTAATTATTCGCTAATAATACGTTCGATGCATTCAATAATAGCTGATAATATTAATGCAACGCAGGTAATTGGCTGCTCGTGTCGTGTCATTTGAAATGTCGTCTTCCGTCATTGTATGTATCCAATATTTTTTAGAGCTGCATACACATTAGCGGATCATAAATCATACAATAGTAGATACGATCACCGGTACTGAACGTTGGAAATCGTTCCAATGTCTGCTTCCGTGAGAGGAACGACCAGCAGCAGCCAGGTCATGTCAAATCAATAATCATATTCCTACTTAGTGTATATCTATGTCTAACAGTAACGATTTCGTGTTAAGGTTCTTAGGTGCCTATCTAGGTATATATAGTTCAAGAATCCGTGACAATGGTCATTATACCTACCTAGTGGCGACATGGTATTGATATTCTCAAGGTGCCATGCACGCTTTTAGATTTCTCTGGACTAGTTGCATTTTCTCTTCAAGTTTTCAATTCTTTTACCTGTGAATTTAAAAAAACGTGCTTATAAAACGGTTAAAATGTTAACTAGTCGGTCTTTAGCTTCACCTACCAAGTTAATTTATGCTATGGAGGCATCTAAGGCAAACAACTCCAGGTACAAAGATGAGGAATAGGTATGCCAATTTCTCGTTTTAATTATCCTGGTGTGTAAGACCGATATAAAGATAAGGCAGGTGCAGGTATCTACCCACTTGCTGCTATTCTAGGGATTAGAACCAAGCTATCGTCGACAGCACGTTGTGCTCCATGCGCGCCTAAAAGAGATTTTAGCAAACTTGACGGGGCCAGTTAAGGCTGCTGATTATTCAAAGGAGTTACCGTAGCCCTCGCAAAGATAAGGCCTAGCAAAAAAAAGTGAACACTGAGTTTTAGGTATTTAAAGTCTAACACTCACTCCCGGTCCACACGTGGAGTGAGAGAAGTTATTTGATGATTTCCCACGTAAAATAAATAGATAAAAAAGCTTATGAGTCGTACAATTATTAAAAAGTCTAACAACGTTAAGCATAGGTACTTATTTAGATTTGGTCTCACTGGTCAGGTACTGGGCATGAACATAAGTCAATAATAGCTTCGTTTGTTACACGAGACTCGGGAGTCAGGTTGTGGCTACACTAACGAATGATTATATTATATTCTTGGCACTATTTGCATGGTGCAAATGCATAACATAGTCAGATTTTTTAATAACTGAACCACTACTACTTACCACATAATTTAATGCCCGTGTGACCGTTGCTTATGAACATTTGCTATATAATGACAAAAATTATGTTAAGCCTTGTTTGATAGAACTATTAACTAATGTTAAAACGATCTATTCGTACACGCTTTTGGCGCCTGATTTCATTACAACAGGAAGTGCTACCTTCCTTAGTTAGTTAGTAAGGTTTTAGTCGTTTCACTCCAAAAAAAAAAAACTATTCAGGCTGGTTTCAGAATTGAGTAGATATGTATTTTGAGTTTATGACGTTTTAAACTCTACTTCCAAATTCCAAATTTTCCAAATTTTTAGGCAGTTCGAGAAAGACTAAACTTCAAATGCTTAAATCAGAAATCGGAGTTTAGTGGGAAGACTCGAATAAGGTGTTAGTAATTTTAAATTCAGCGGATTTTATTCTCTCACTCACTACAGAAGCCCTCATTGACGAAGCCGTAAGCGATCTACCGGGATGAAGTTAGGTAGAAGAAAGTAGAAGCAGAATCTTTTGTGCTAGGTACTAAAAACTCGCATCAGCGATCGTCAATTTATTTGTCTGTGTACTTGCCTAGCTTAATGAATATAGCAATCTTGCGTGAGAGTGCATTGCTAGTAGGAAAGCATTGGCGTCTGGCGGTTTGTAGATTTATATATTTTACTAGTGACTAGCCCGAATTTCGAAGGGGTGCAATTTTATTTCCAGTTGATTTTTTTCTTCTCTTTGGCATACCTTATCCTGATTGAATTACGAACACAACAAAAAATCAGTCAAAAGTCGGGCTGTTCTCAAATGAGGTTCCGATATGATACATAATAATGTACTTAGCAATTTATTTTTCTTTGCATAGACTATCGTCTTGAGATTTGGGACTTACCCACTCACTTTATACTTTATTAATTTGCAGTACACCCCAGACTACACCCTTTTTAAGTTCTTACAGTCCAGCCTAAGGTTATCTGGTAGATATCGCTGTTAGCGATATGACCGCCATTGTAGCCATAGATTTGAGTTGTGTAAAAGTTTTGTCACTGCTTTGGTGTACAATAATTTAATAAATGAATTGATTTTAGGGTATACCAAAAAAAAACAATAATTATTCTAAAACATTTTTATTTGACTATGCAAATCATTTTTATACAGGTTCCATGTCATACTATCAATACAAAGAGTAAGTTTACTTAACACTACTTTCGTCAATAATGTCGCACTTTAGATGGCCACGATGCAGCTTCCGAAGCCCAACTACCCTCCATTCATGAAGGAGTCACTTTGTACTAAGTTACAATAACTTAACAATAATCTTAATAGAAAAGAAAACATTTTTGACAAAGAAAATCATAGTAAGTAAGTGAAAGAATAACAAGTGGAATGATATACTACATTTCTTTTTTTTTTGTAATTTTGGTATCTTATTGAGAATCGTCATCCTACTACAATCTAACTTATAACGATAAATAATTAATACTCTGAAAGTAAATAACAAGTTTATATAAATAGGCACACTAGAGAAGATAATAAGTATATTATGTTAAATGAAGTTTACATGGCGAATGTTATTTTAATGGATATATAAAGATACTATATTGAGGATTATTAGGAAAAATCACACCACCAGTTAGCGCCACTTAGCCGACAAATCTTCTATTTTTGAAAACGTATGATAATGACGTCTAACGTTTGATGACCTGACGACTTAGTGCTGCCACCTGGTGAACGTGATTTTAGAAAACCCTTATTGCAATAAATTAATCAGAAGGTTGAACACTACTCGGAGATTCATCAAGATGTATAAATAGCAAGCTTCAAATCATTCGGCAGATGGCGACTGAATCACTAAACTTCTAAGCATTTGTTAAATGACTCTATCTTATTAGATACGAAGTAAATGTTACTCGTTATTATTGTAATTGTTTAACATCTACTTGGTGTAGTGATTATTTAAATGTATCTTCGGGGTTTACTACGAATATCGATTAAACTTTGAAAACCTGCAGTTACCTGCAGGCATCTCAAATATATAAAAATACTTTTCTATCACTTTCATGAACACTTCAAATTCTAATAAACTGGTCAACTATTCATTGGAGTCATTACTAAGAAAGGCCGATGAGGTGCAAGGATCTGTAGAAAATTAGATATTCTATAATAATATTATGTGCCCATAAATCTATCTGTTAAATTCACAGTTAATAATGATTAGGCTTGTAATGTATGTGAATATATTTTTCAACTTTTATACATAAAGGTAGGTACGGGTAATATCTATTTAGGATCCACTCTACTTTTCATAAGATTCCTACTCTGACAATAAAATATGTATTATATTTTAATATTTCTAATTCCATACATCTGTAAATTGCAAACATCTATCTACTCTCTATAATAATTAATGTCATAAAATAGTTATTACAATTATTACTTTGACAGTTATCTCTAAATCATACAGCGAAGGATAAGTTACAGAGTACAACAAGAACAGTAAATGCTTACGAATGATCGCTACGAATGTTAAGATTTGTGACATCAAAAAGTTTAGAAAAATATTTGTAATCTCTTGTTTGAAGTCGACATTACCCCTATTTATTATTACAACACACGCAGTCGATTCCTCAGTCATATAGTTGTTCGATATATTACGTATTAGTCAAATTAAATAATTGTGTGCATAAATAAAAACAATCATGTTCGAATGAGTTGTTAGTACAGCGTAACTAACACTCAATATAATAGTCAATAACAAATAATCGCTACTGTTTATAATTTTGTGACACTTTAAGTGACCTTTTTCGTTGAAAAAAAGATTAAAGCATAGCTGTCCGACTTATTCAATAAAATAACCGATTATTATAATCAATCAAAAGCTTTGGCAATCAAAGCGTATCAACACTCACACCACCAGCGACACTCGCTCAATGCTTATAATTACAGTGCACTTCCGATACCTCAATCCCTTAACATCATTATGTTAACCCTTGAAATTTTCCACTTCAATATAGTTCCACCTAGGTCCCAGACCAAGTTCCTCAATGTTTCCTTCACCCTGACTGAACTAGTATGATACTATGTTAATAAGAATTACGTCTAGTACATAAAGATGGCGCTAATCACAAACAACATTCATGGTGTGCGACTACTTGATCTAACAATCAGGAAGATACTTTATTGCTGATTTGAGTATCTATCGTAAAGGGTTTAGTGAATATCAAGGCAGTAATACCTCTTGCCCAGAAGTAATAAATTTTAAAAGTTGTGTTGTTTGCTGATATCTCACAGCAAAGCTCTGAGGTTTGTGGAGAAGCAGATCAACAAAATAGGTTCAGGACATTCTTGGTTGAAATCGGTAGGTGAGGCGATATACGGTCAAAAGAAGAATAGTATTGGCCTTAAATGTAGATACTAACTCCACGTATAGGTACAGTGAGAAAAACAAATGGTTCAGCATATTCATTACGAACTCAAACTGTCCGTTTAATCAAATCACAACTGTCATTCTTAATCAATCCTGTGAAATGGAAAATCAACAAAAACTGTAGGTAGGGACAGTATCAATTTGCCAAACCATACGTTTCACACTATACATGTGACGTATCTGACGTTAGTTTGACAGCTGAAATGTCATAATATGGCGGAAACGGCTATAGTATTTTTTTTTCTTTACACGGTTTGTGCCTTTAGCCAATGTAACGTTTAGATCTATCGTATTCCAATTTTGACCATAGTATGCGAGTAGGTACGTTAGGTAAGGAAGGGGTACGTTCAGTGCGCAGAGGCGGCAGACGCGGGCGCAGCATGTCTCAAGCGCGCGCGGATCTGCTGCAGCGTGGGGTTGGCACCTGTCTCTGTCTCCTCTGGCACTTGCTCTGCTTGTTCGAGACGACGGGCTCGTTCGGCTATTGCACGTTCTAACTCTGGAATTGAAAGAAGGATCTGTTAGTAAGTCGCTTGCTCGATTCATAGCAGATGGCTCTCCTTAGCTCCATGGAGAGAGAGTTTATGTATGTGATGGTGATATGATTTTGTTTCGGACTTTACTATTAAAAGACTGATATATTACTACGACTACGGTTTAAAGTTGATGAGATTACGTATATTACCTATGTCAATAATACCTACATACTCCTTATGAATTTAGAAAATACATTTTTGAACAAACGACAAGATGCCATGTCAAATGTTCTCGTTCTTTCTATGTCATTAGGCTGGATGGCAGTTGAAATGTCTTATGCCATGCTTTTTTCTGGTGACGTGATTCTCGATATTGTATTTATTGTAGTTACAATGTAATTTTTTGTCATTTTAGCCACTATATTCTAAGCACAAACAGTTATGTTTATTTTTGTTTATTATCTAATTCGGAAACGTATTTCCTAAGTATTTATTATCAATAAATAAAGCCAAGCTTATTATGTTACTTGACCAAGATTTATATTAGTTGCAACATTAAAAGTTCAATTTAGCCAAAAGTCATGAAGTCAAGCCAGCAAAACAAAACTAAGCCATGATTATTTCTTTTTGTAAAAAAACTAGTTAATTCAGTTTCAAATTATGACGATTTTTTTGCAGTCCTTAGACTGCACATAATCTTGATTTGATAAAACTAAGTCAATTGTTTCGTTGTTAACTTATGTAGACAAAATTTCATCAAAAATGTCCTCACCGTTTTTCTTTTATTTATTTACGGACAATTAACAGCCACAATACTTAGTTAATAACAATTATATTACTGGTATCAATATTGCAGCCCACTGCATTATCCGCATTGTAGTAGATATTTAATAAAAATATATTTGGTCATGAGCATTATCTTATTTAATTGCATATTATTAATTAAATTTCATATTACCTAAAACGTAATAATTACATTAAAAATAAATAGTTGACTAATATTGAAATGAAAGTTTTGACTTTTTCCTTTTAGGTATCTGGACAGCACACACAGTTGTGGTACCGGTTCGGTAATATGCCAATCGCAGTACTATAGACGACAACCAAGTAGTTTTAATCGGTAAAACATCAACATAGCTCTAGGCTGATTAGGTATGTAGTACTAAGTACGAAAAAAATGTTGTCATCAGTTTTATTGAAAGCACAAGTAAAGGTGAACCGGTCTTTGCAAATACAGTTCCAGATTAGGTAAAGGCCGACAGCGCTAGTCAATAGGAAAATAACATGTTGATGATCTCTAACTCGACATGATTTCTACAATCATTACAGATTCTTGTAAACGAGAAAGACCAGCTTTCTGTCATCTGCATGTTATCCCTCAAATCAGTGAAATGCTCTTTATAACTGGATTATCGCATGGAGCGCTTGCAAAACAAAAGCTTTCCGTGTGATATAACAGTACTCTGCAGCTATTACGATAACGCTACAGCTAGTTCCGAGTTTACTGGACACACACGTTTAATGACACATTTAATTAAATACAACACAAACGATACTAAATGAGACCATAAGGAAATCACCGCAAAAGTTGTAAGCTTTTATCTATTGCCGTAATTTCTCCCTCGTTCGACCAATAGCAGTTCGGACGGACGGGAAATAACCAGATGCAGTTTCACTTTCATCCAACCTTGGTCATCGACATCCGCACAAAACCAATTAGAGAAAATTGTTATAAATGTACACAAGTATGCACAACCTGATGCCATTGGGTTTTCATTTACATTGTGTGCTAACAAGGAATGTGTCCACAATTATTGGCCTTCAGGGTGAACGGCCGCTGAGTGCACCTGCGCCTCATATCGAACTGCACCGGATAAAGGGCCCGCGTCCAAATATGTGAGCAAAAAAACGCCATACAAGTTTTGTGGAATCCCGATTTTAATCGTCGACGAATGTTTTGAGAGTAAAAGTTATGCCCAGCAAATACTGCAGCAAATATTTTATTATCTTCAAAGATCCACATAATGGGTCGTAAAAGACAATGTCCATAAGGCAGGTAGCAAGATTTGATTTAAAAGATTTCGCTACGTAACCATAGGTCACCTCCACCGGACGCAGCACATTAGTGATCAGATTAATGATTCAGTTACCTAATGTTAAAGCAAATACGTGATAATGCGACTCTGATGTAACAAGTAAAACTACGCGCTTTTGTATCCTGACCGACTGACACCGTTACCTTCATAATTCATCAAACTTTTACAAGCCTCCTTGTATGTTAATTCCTCGATTACTAATCCACCTATTGAACGCGAACTATACATATTCAAGTATTGACTGGATATTAATTAGCAAACATTCGCCGGATGTTTCTGATAAGCACCGTTATCACAAAAAGGTCCAGTAGCTTTGAACTATTCTTATAAACTGGGCTACCTATAGTTGCGTATAAGAGTATTTTAACATGTTTTTCGTGGTTGCTAATAATACTTCGGGGATTACTGTTACGTACACCTGTTAATCAATATTATCTTGTATCAAAATAATAACTGATTGTGATATAATAACCCACATTGGGCTTCGTCATAATTTCGGTATACTTTTCGACAAAGTCGACGAGGCGCTATTATATTTTTTTTTGTTAAGGTATGCGTTTGCATGATGATCGAAAGGAACGAATGCTTTTCTATAATCCATTTTACCTGGTGTTTCCTTGTGTTCCTTTACTTGGTTCATTATTTGCTTCTCTTTGTGTTTCGACAGGGCCTTTTCTAGTTCACTTTTTTGGTTCAAGACATTTTTACCTCTGAAACAGAAAAAAATATTATTAGCCAAAACAAAATAATATTTAAGAGATTATTTTTTAATCGTTAAAGGTATTGAAAGTGGATATTACATAATCTACACTAATATTATAAAGAAGGAAAATTTGTATTTTTGTGTGTGTGTATGTTTGTAATGACTAAACTCAAAAACTACAGTGCCGATTTCAAAAATTCTTTCACCATTGGAAAGCTACATGCACCCTGAATAACATAGGCTTTATTAATTGTCCGTGCGAACCCGGGACGGGCCGCGAGTTATAAATATTTGCAATATTAAATGTTCTTAGCCTACCTAACAAAGAATTCAGCGTAACGTAGTTTGATAAGATATTGTAACGTAAGTATAAGATAGCATTAATCTTATCATGAATGGCAGAATTGAAGCATTCATGACCAAATATGGTAATGTGCTCGGAAGGCGAAGTATTAGCGACGACATACATGTTACGTATAAAATTGATAAGAATTCGACTGTACACAATAGTTGGGTTTAACGTCTCATTATCTACGAAATAATACGAACAGACGATAAAGACCATTCAGCAATGGAGTTCCTCATAAAAAAAAAATGTTCTTTCATACTATGACACATTTGCCAAGCACGTTATTTACTGCAAAGCAGGAAAGCCCAGAAGACTGGCAGCATTGCCACCTTGAATGGCAATGCCAACAAGCAGTTAACAAACTATTCTGAGATAGCCTCAATCCTTCAACGCTATTTCCAGCAATATGTTGTAAAATGATATTAATCAAATCAAAATCCAAATGTCGAAAATTAATGCAATTTGTTGCACATTAACACTGTTGAAAATATCGAAATATCCTTGAATACAATTTCGACAGAAATTCTACAACTACGCGTTACATAGTAAAATAATAGACAATGTAGTGTACTGAATGGCTTCTGTTTTGTATTGAGACAGTTCCCTTGCGCCTTTCCCACGCACAATACCTGCATGTGTGGACTATTTTGTCCGTCTGACGTCACAAGTTACTGCATTGTTTTATTTGTTTTACTGCACATCTGTGTTGCAATACATCGGTTGTATTGTTTCCGTCTACTCTTAGTTTCTGTTTAACTTCTCCAATCTCGAACATTATGTTCAATTCAAATGTGTAAATTCCATTTTATTCATAAAAGCTATCGTATGTTCTATCTTCGATACCCAATTCAGATAACATTTTGAAACATATTTCAACATACATTACTTAAGTCCATGCGCAAAATTTAAACACCTTGCAATCGTCGAGTTATTTAGAGCATTAATATTTTGAATTAGTTTCCAGGCGAGCCGAGAGGAGTTTACATCAAGTCGACGAGGCGTTACCAGGAGATGAGGAGATCGTCAATGTGATTTAATCCCAACTAATTACTACAGCCGCGCGCCGTCACAGGAGATTGCCGCGCAATCTGCCGCTTAGCACTCTCGCAGACAACATAAAGTATCCAAGACGATAGCCTTAGATTTAATTGAAAATCAGACCAACAAAATCTTTAACCAATTTTCAAATCAGATCCGATAACTTGAACTCTATTGTGAACAAAATGCTCCAATAGGTTAATGGAATGTAATTGAGTGGTTTGGCGTTCAGAATTGCATCTTGATTCTAGATCTATATCAGTTGGCATTGGCAAATGCCATGTTTATTGCGTTTGTTTAAACGATATCGCTGAGGAATTTCTTCAACAGGTACTGTTACAATACAAAACAAATTAGCTATGATAAGAATCACGGTTTCTCACTATTTATTTTAATTTATGTACCTGATAAATAGCTAAGTAAATGTATATTGCATTGATACATTGTAGTTTATAGATACTAGCGCATAGAATTCCCGTTAGCGAGCTGGGAATTGCTTCCTTCCGTCGAGCGGCACTCGCGCCGTTCACGGAAATAACAGGACGAGACTGCTCCGACAATCACATTGACGGGGAAATGGACTGAATCAACAGGTCTTCAAATCTGTGAAGCTATTCAGTTCAATATAATGCCTTCGACGTTCGTTTGTTGATTTCACAAAGATGGTTTGAGCCTCTCTTTACAATGCGATCGGCGCAGTTCGGGCGACAGATGTTCAATAATTACAGCGGGTGCGCTCGACAGGATGCGATGCACCTGTGCGGAGACGAGCCAAACTTAGACCTAGCAAAAACTAAACTCGCCGCGTTCCGCACACACCCGTCACTTTATGTTCGAAGCTAAACGCAGTTTTTGCGCATTGTCTTCAATTAAAACGTGGAATGGGGCTTTAGAATAATGATTGCGAACTGCTTAATCTTCTATTCATAAGAAAAACACACATATACACAGAGTTAATTTATCAAGTGAATGACCAAATCTGAAACTATGAGGAATAACGAAAAATACTCAAAACACCGATCTTAATAAAAAGTACAACTGCATCATTGGATTAAAAAATCTGTATTCCTAGTCTGTAAAAAAACCCGTAACTTTTGACAAAAAAAAACATGTTGTGCTTATTATTGCACGTCACTAATTTTGATAACGTTCTGGGAAGTGCCTAATGACCGCTATGGCAAACTGAACGAAAGAACAAATTAAAAAAAAACTTTTTTCCTTGCGTTATTTATTATACGTTACGTTTTCATTTAATTTTTTTATCGCTTTTTTATTACTTATCCGCAAAGAGGCAATAAAAAATGAAATTAGAACATTATTTCGTAAAGTTGACTCTACCACGGATGTGTTGAAAAATTTAAAATTGAGCATATATTAGACTTTATTAAGAATCGTTTTTATTTAAATTCATTAATTTTTTTAAGTTTACCGTAGCTATATCAGTACTTCTTAAAATTAGATGTTAATTAATGACACTATGAATGATGTCGGCATCTATTTTAGTGTTAAAGACTACTTTGAAGATTTTTCAATATTTCTCATTGTTACGGATTGGGCCATCCTCACCCACTTCAACGCCCTGTACACATATATACCTAGCCATTGGAATGTATTTCGAATCCTAGATATCTTATCTGCAGAGGTAATTGAATTACCTTGTTTAATGTTGTAGATTACAAATTAACATGCTTTCAATGGTCAAGGATAAGATAACGTATAACTATTTACTAAGAAAATCCTAACAGAAAAGGGTTCATTGTTGTTTCTTTGATATAGGCATAGGAATATATTAAAGTCGTATTAAAACACAGAAAAGGTCTTGGCCAACATTTGCCTATGGCATCCTTATCGGAAGAGGCACTTGTCGCTCCCACAAAGTGCTTTTGAGAGCGTTCTCTATTATTACAATGGACAAAGGTTGGAGAAAGGCTATGTGATAGCAAGTTCTGGACTTAAAGTAAAGAGTACTCTGTAAACGGTGGTTCTTGACTCACTTAAAATTATGAAATAAACAGATAAACATATTTATTGGTAAAAATAAAGTTACAAGTCATAATATTTACTAGTCACAATACTTAATAACCGGAGTATTCAATATTTAATCGACGCTCACGCGTCACACTTCCTTTGGGCCAAATAACTAAAAACATCTGAGTCAGATCCGATTTAAACATTTTTGAGAACTGACCAATATGAATCCGATCGCTTGCGTAAATAAACACAAGCAAAATAAACAAAGCTATAATAGTTGGCTATTATAGGCGTTCGTCGAATCGAACGTGTGCGCCCGCCATCTCATCGCCGAATCTAAAATCATACCCACGTTGTTTAATTCTCTTTCTAGTTCGTAATAAATTGTATTTTAGATAGACAGCTACAGTAGTCAAGCCCAGCTCAATCCATTTACTTATTTAATTATTATATCAGAATGCTAGTGCTAACTTGGGCCCACCGCTCAGAGCTTACAATACGACTGGCGAATCGTAAACGCAAGTTCTACGCCATGCATGCACTACGCGTCTGCTACGATTATGAGTCAGCTACGCCTCCTCTACGACAATGCTACGCTAGTGCTACGAGTCCGCTACGCCTTCTCTACGACAATGCTACGCTAATGCTACGAGTCCGCTACGCCTCCTCTACGACATTGCTACGCTAGTATTAAGAGTCCGCTACGCCTCCTTTACGACAATGCTATGCACCAGATAAACTCCACTGCGTTATACCAACAGGTGGCGTCGTATGAAGTAGGTATGTTAGGATCCACGGGACCACTGGCTCTCGCCACAAACCAGAACTATGGGTAATATTCGAAGTCTCACGACGAAAAAGCAAGAGTTTTTAAATAAAGCTGGTCAAATGACACTTACATCCTCTGATTAAAGAGCAGCTCCCTATGTAGGTCCATTCGCTGGGGGCTCTCCAGACAAGGGTTGGGCAAGCGGCGCGGCGCGATGAGGCCGTGGCCTTCGCCCGCACCGTCGCCTTCCTGCACCATGTCCACGTCCGCTACCGCAGTCGACACCAGCGTGGGTACAGGGCCCACGCTGCCGCCCGCGCTCAACGCGCTCACCGATAACACTGGAAACAAACAAAAAAGGTCTTTAATGATACGTCATCGGAAACCCCTCTCGACTGTCGAATGAGCACCGTTGGCTCGCTTTAGAAAATACCACACTAAATGGTTCATCCCTCACAATTTGATTTTTTTGAAAATTGTGAAAGCAGTCGAAAGGTTAAGGCCCTTTACGAGTATCAAAAATAAAAACCACCTTTTTCAATGAACTAGTGAGGCTCTAATAAAAACTACTGACGCGTTTATATATTAACGAAGCCATCTATTGGGCCCAAGTTACGAGCATCTAATAGTACTATCGAGTCGAATTAAAAAGATCGAATTGACTGAACTTATTTCAGTATACCTGAATTTTTTATCTTACCTGTATTTTTTTTAAATCTGTTTTTTTTTTTATTGGTGGGTTCAGTCACAAACTGATTTACCTGCCTCAACGGTGGTGAGAGAATGATGTTTTGTCACCGATTTCGGCCACAACTGTAGTATTTAATGACATAGGTACGTTCACAGTGATACAAGTGGATATAAGTCTCAATTTCATGTGACTAACAAAAAGCGTACACAACTTTAGCCGTATAACACCGAGCATAAAGCGTACACGTAAGACTATAAGAGAACCAAACACGCTTCGCGTATTCCCCGATGAGGACCCTCACAGTTTGCGAGTTATGTTCCAGCCAATAATAACGCAAGCCTTATTTGACAAGATATTGGCTCAAACTCGGATTCAACGATCCAAACGAATGACAGTAAAAACTTCTAACCCAAAACACGGTGTTTGAGACCTACTGATGACTATTATGCTCACCTACTAGCTAAATAAACAAGGAAGTTTACTGTTTACAAATACATCATCATTATTCTCATCCTGTTTTTAAAAGGACGCAGCCAGGACCACGTGCTCCCGACTATAATAAGGATGAGTTGTTAACTACTACAGTATAATACAAACAGCTCATGAATCATTTCATGATGTGTTAGAAACTTAGTCCTTAGCTTTACCAACTGGATAGCGTCTACACCGTTAAATTTTAATCGTTTTAATCCCGTGGAGGCTCGATCCGGTACATGAAACACTATCGATTTGTAAAGATAAAATTAAAAAATAAAGTACCTACCTTTTTTTCAAAACTTGTATTAATTTACGCATGTACGAAATTAATTTCTTTAAGAAAACGTCAGCTGAGTGAGTTCAATAACCTGTAGGTAGTAATCGGCGTTGCGTACAAACTACGTAAATTTAGCGGTGTATAAGTACATCATTACGATTAAGTAACTCTTTTTCATCACATGTATAAAATCTCTCTAATTTATTATTAATGCGAAAGTTTGTATGTAATATTTGTTACTCCATCACGCTCAAACCGTTGAACTAATTTAGGAAATATTAAATTTAGCACACGGTTAGATTATGTCCGGGAATAGCATATCGGATATATCTCTTATCCCGGAAGTACGAGTATGTTCCCTTGGGATAATTTTCTACTATGACGCGGGTGAAGCCGTCGGCAGAAGCTGAGTTAATTATGTTTTCAAACAGTTCTTAAGATCGTAAAACGTGTTTTTCCACAAGATAAATAGCCAAGAGTTAAGAACACACAGGTGTCGGGTACACTATACGAATCTCATGATTCACTGATGATATCATCATATTCAAGCATTACACATTAAGCATACTAATACAACTATGTAACCATAAGCGTAATTTGTTAAAAAATATTAGCGTACGGCGTCCACATGAAATGAAATGTTACATTGCCTAATAATATTACACGGATGCACGTAGCTGTGTTACGAGTACCTATCTCTTTATTTAACAGAGTTCAAACATTCAAAGGTTAATCTTTCATAATTTATATGTTATTACTCAGTAGTTGATTACTTTTTTTTTATTAGTTGGGAAACCGTCGCGAAATCGTCGCACTCACAAAGGATTAAACTTTAAAATTTGGCAAACTTTCCATCACACATTGCAAGATCATCCATTATGCATATTCCGAAAAGTCGTTAATTAGCTTTTGACAGGATTCGTGTTGTAAAACTAATTAATTAAAATTCAAGTTTCCTGCGGTATTGCAAAGTAAGTTATTTAAACTGAACTTCGAATATGAGCGGATCCGAAATTATCATTTTGCATTTTAATTTGACCCCTACCTCACCTGTGTATTGTTTGTCTCACATGCAAAAAACCAACATCACAATTTGCTAACTTGAATTATTTACTCATGTTCTTGAAGTTAAACGCATTTACTAACTAGGTACTTATTTACAACCTAGAGTATAAATGTGCGTTGTGAAAAATTTATGGGCAAAACTGAGGCAGTATTGTTTCATGGTTGTGACCTGCTTTACGTCGCAAATCCATCTGAGGCATGATTGCGATCCCTGAACTCAGGTTAATAAGAGCTCCGAGTGGCGAGGCGTCACTTCCTTCCCGGGAAAATAACAGAGTATTACACGATGAATTTTTCTGCGGAAACGCAATCCCAACTCGACTTTTTAAAACGTTTCAACTCTCGTTCCTGCTCGTTATCTCACGCCACGGCCTCATTTCAGGCACTTTAGACAAACGAAAACTGTATAGTTATCTTTATGAGTTTATACATACATCTGCTTTATAATTCTGCAAGGTTTGTAATTCAATTCAGATTAAAAGCTGAAGGCACGCCTTGTTGCCACGCTACATTGTGTTCCAAAGCAAATACCTTCATTCTCTAACGACGTTCAAAATAGAACACTTGTAGAGTTATTGGGCGCGTGTTTGTGTTCCAAAGACCTGGATATATTTATCGAAGCTGGTTTTCTCTTAAGTAACATTGTACATAACTGAAAATAAACGTCTATGTTTATCAGTTACTAGTTATTTGAATAGATTTAAGATTTGATACAAGTAGGCATGCTGTTTTGTTAAAAAAAATAGATTGTTCAACACATTAAAAATCGTAGAACCACGAATCAAAACACTTAAGCCTTCTTATAAATTATTTATATCAAAACAAAAAAAAAACAATTCTTAAAAACTAACATTATCATTGAGAATTAGGATTACTTAATCATAATTTATGCGTAAATTAAACAAAGCAGCAAAAAATAAAGATTATACAGAGCTCAAAGTTTATTACTCCACCGAAGATAACAATAAAGACAATTACGTTTTTTTATAGATACTAGAACTAGAACTGTTTGTATTAAAGTAAGAAGACCGAGACAAAATAATCAGTTTCATAAATTCATATATACACCCACTCTGATGTTTTCGCATCAGCGATATTTCATACATAGATACAATATAACCTACTCTCGTTTTGAATCGTTGCGCATTGCTATACTTATACACTTATATGGAAAGAGAATTGTCCTATATAGCATCGATGCCAACTCATGAAAAATATTGATGTTCTGGCGTGATTTGATCTTAGTAGTACGTAACAAAGCTATTCTATATGAGTTCATGTTATTACAGAATACCACGTTTGAACAAATCAAGAATGAATTAAGAGCAAAGCATTAAAAATATGCACTAATTATAATGTAGGTACTATTCGAAACTAATTTTCGGTTTCAAAACAATAAACGCAACATTAAGATTGATATTTACTGAAATAACTGCATTTACATTCTAGCCATTTTATGTGCTTATTTCCTAACGAAGTCTGCAATAATAAAATTATGATAATGATATTATTGATATTCTAATTACTGATTTATCAAAGATCGCACTGATACAAAGCAGAATAGAAAAGGAAGTCGATATTATACTTGTCACTGTGATACACGTAATTTAAAAAATAAATTCTTCAACTCAAAGACAGAAGGAACAGACACAATCTATAATATAAAAATGAATCGCAAAATGTGTTGGTAAGCGCATAACTCAACAACGCCTGGACCGATTTCGCTAATATTTTTTTTGTTGTGTTCGTTATTATGAGGAGAAGGTTCTTATGGAAAAAAAAATGAAAATTAGGGTAGTGTAGGGTAGAGTAGGGTAGTGTAGGGTAGAGTAAGGTAGAGGAGGGTAGAGTAGGGTAGAGTAGAGTAGGGTATGGTAGAGTAGGGTAGAGTAGGGTTGAGTAGGGTAGAGTAGGGTAGCGTAGGGTAGAGTAGGGTAGAGTAGGGTAGAGTTGGGTAGCGTAGGGTAGAGTAGGGTAGAGTAGGGTAGAGTAGGGTAGAGTAGGGTATAGTAGGGTAGAGTAGGGTAGGGTAGAGTAGGGTAGAGTAGGGTAGAGTAGGGTATAGTAGGCTGAAGTAGGGAAGAGCGGGAGCGAAGCCGCGCGGGCAAAAGCTAGTTTAAATATAATATTATATATTAACAAATGATAACGAAATCATGTGACATTCAACAAATCTGGTCTAGGATTATAATTTATCAGTGCAATATTGATCGCCCGATAATGGGCGCATTGAACGGGGAGTAATTCGATTAGCATAGATAAATAAAATACATATACACCGTATATTAAAGCGCAATATGATCTGAAAGCAAAAAAGAGCAGTAATATAATAATAGGGTGCGTTAGCTTGAATCTAAGAAAGTAATAGGTAAGCTGTAATAGTAATTTTATTTCTTTCACCTTAAAACGGTAGATACCTATGGAGAGGCTCGCATTTGACCACTACTTCACCTGATGGTAAATAAGCGAAGAGTTGGTCGACGGTGGAGTTTGTCTAGAAGTAACGTACTCACTCTTAAATACCCCCAGGTTGTAATTATCAGTAAACACAGACTCTGGCAGAGAATTCTACTCCTTAACAGGCTGTACACACAATGAATGTGTTCACAAAAATGTTTTGTGCGTATAGGTGGGATGTCCACCAAGTACCGGTAACTATGGCCACTAATCTATCGTTTATCCGTTTCTTTATAATTTTAAAATGAATAAGTCGTAAATTTCACATAGAGCAATAACACTTTTCAATGAATTTAGTGCAAACGCGTTCAATTGCACAATTGTATGTAATTATTTTTATTATTCTCTGTCGAAATTGTGGAAGGAAACTGTGAAGCAATAACGAAGAACGTTAGCCACTTATAGATAACCGTTATCGAATCAGCAGCACGTTTAATATCACACTGGAGAGAATATCATAAAACAAAAAAGCAAAGTTTAGATTCATTTTAGGAATTACCCAAGATATTTGGCGTGATTGCACATACATACGGATTATAAATTGTGTCACAGTCTTTGCAGAAAATTACTAATCAAGTTAAATATCACGTAAGAATTAAATCCTTAATGCAATCATAATTACAATTTTATTTGATAAATTATAATGACATGTGCGGTAATTTTGCGCGTATTATTTTATCTCCTTCCTTATTGCGACGGACAAATAATGTGCATGTGGAAACTAGTTACAGGCAGCTATAAACTACATAGGTACAAGTAGTGGTCTATGTATGTATGTCTAAATATCTAGCAGCCAATAGGTGCGCCCGTGACTTCTAGACGTAAAGAAAGCCATGACATAAGCATAGACGGTTGAGACCATGAATTTATTGCTTAATTTTCTACTTATAGTTTCTAGTCATTAACAATTTCACATTTACAACTTATTTACTTATGTACAGTTAACTATTAATTTTAGCACACCATAAAATTATAATATAATATAATATATAATATAATATATTTTCACAACTATCACACAACGCCGTCTAGTCCCAAGCTAAGCAGAGCTTGTGTTATGGGTACTAGACAACTGATAAACTTACTTATATATTTCTAAATACATACATATTATAGATAAATTACACCCAGACACAGAACAAATGATCATGCTTATCACACAAACATTATAAGAATTCATTAAAATATTGTTGCTTTATTGGTATTTAATTTAAGAGTTATTTTCATTATAAAAGCGACGTAGATCAAAGAACATTGGCACAAAAGAGAAGAGGCATATACCTAGAAACCCAGCGGAGGAACCGTATGGGCTGAAATTGATAATGTAATTAATAATCATACTGTCGTTTTCACAGGTTGCCCTCAGGCGGCTCAATGCCTTCTATAAATGTAGAGCAACCGTAAGATGCCTATTCAGCTTCCTGCATTAATAAACAATGACTCAAGACTATATAAACATTTACTACATATTTATTTATACCAATAAATCATTCGTATTTCTCAAACATAATTTGAAAGGTCGGAACTGGTTACTATCTTTTACAGTTTATTGGCGAGTTATATATCATTTTATTACATTGGTAAAGTACTCGTATTGTATGTACCTTCGTGTACGCAACCGAGAAGTATGTATGTCTTTGTCACAGCAGGTGTCATCATGACTAGCAGTTTGTGAGAAACCGGCTTTAAATTTACTTGGCAATAAAATTGTAACCGAATAACTACGGCTACACTAACGGGAGCTACGAAGTTTTATCTTTTTGCAATGGGGTTAACCGTTGATAGTTATTCAAAAAGTAATGCACGCAATAATATACTTTCACTCTGTTATAATTTAACACCTCATTAGGCAATGCGTTGCATTACCATTATAAAGTAAGTAGAAGTTGTTAGCACGCAGCGCAACGCAATAATCCGGGAAATGTCATACTAACGCGGACCCGGACGTCAGCGGATGTACGAAATAACTAAATAATTGTACCTTATACATCCATAGAGCGCAATGAAGCTAAATATTTACAGCAATAAAAGTATTTTCACTTTATTCACTTAGCTACCAAAGCCGCGGTGGAGCACGAACTAGACGTAAACAAACTGGCTTTAGATTGGATATTGGCTATTTGTAGGCAGGGCCAATAATTACTACCATAAAGTAAGAGTTGCCGGGATAGTAAAATTCACGATGGACGTTAGAATTATGTTCGGTAGGAGTAGCACCAGTAAACCGCCGCAGGGAGTGCCCTTGAAAAGGATATCTATCTAATGTAAACTAAAGACGATGCCCGTGTTCGTGTATCGAACCAGCCGTCTGCGAAGGCCGAAGCTACACGCAAGAAATATTTCAAGGTTATTCATGAAACTGAAACAAATCTCCTTTAAGACTCTTTCTAATAAAGCTAGGTTCGTTATCTTAAATATTTCCAAGATAATTAGATTAACTGTTTTGAAATGGGATTAACTCGGCAAACATCATAGAAGATAAGAGAGGCACAGTGGTGTTGATGTCCACAGAGAAGCGTAATTCTTTATTTTAATGCGTATTGTACAAATTAAAACAAATGATTATGACATTATGTTGTAACCATGAATACAAATAGCTTCTTAATTGCTATCGCATAACATTTCGTTTAAACTGTGTTTCGCAAGGTCAAGGTGTCATCTGATAATCCGAAATGTATCCGCATAAATCAATATTTTGTTAGCAATATCGTTCACTGTAAAGGTCACTCACTCACCATTAACTGACCCCTGACCTATGGTTATTTTTAGCCTTCCATCAGTTCCATCTAGCCATACGCTGCTACAAGGTTGTTTCAGCACTTATTTGCTGAAACAATTGACGTCACTACGTCTGAAGGCTACCACATTGTTCATTCTACTTCGTTAAACAGATAATATAATACGACATTCGCGGAAACTACGCTGTTTAAGTCTAATTAATTACTAAAATTGTGTAGATGAACTAGCTGAAGGCTATTTTTGTATGTGCAATGTTGTTGAAAATGTTTTCATTAGAATGCTTAGCGTCATATGAACAAAATGCTTTTGACTGCGGTTTCTTTCTAATATGAATTTCGTCATTTTTATTTCGCTTCCTACGAGTTCTTTTTAGCTCACACTCACAAGATTCCCCAATCTTGGGCCATCTCACTATTGTGTGTGGTCTAGATACTAATGTGGTTGGAATTGCACTACGTAACATTTTTAATGTGAACACAGATGTATTAAGGCACTCACAGGTTTTTGATAATAAAAACGACACAAAAGAATAATAAATATAATCTTAATAAACTAGTACGCCTCACCATCAGAGATTGCATCACTGCTTACCATCAGGTGGGATCGCAGACAAGCACTAGTTTATATCAATTTAAAAAAAAGAATATTTTGATTCAGTACCTAAGTAGGTTATACAAATACACACCTTTCTACATAAGTTACTTAGATAGCTGCACATAAATTACATTTCAATAAATATTTAATGAATTTCTAAAGGAAATTGATTGGAAACTCTCCCAAGAATCGACTACTTATTCTCTGGATAATTGAGCGTCTGAATAAAAAAGTTAAAATATGTAATTATCTGATATTTTAGAGATCATTTGAGCGCAGTTATAGACGAGATAAAGTTGGTGGTAAACAATAGGCTTAGGTATGTGTATCATGTCGTTAATTATGCTAAATATTGTTTTACTCAGCTCTATCTGACAGAACATTTCACACATTGACAAAAGAATAATACCCAATCAATCAAACTAAGAAACTTAATGCAAGTCGAGAATGACGTGTGGTAGTACAATAAAACTTCGCAATAGAAAAAGAATTGATGTCAAACGCATGTAGGTACTACTATGGCGACATTAATGATAATGATTCATCAAAATCAATCACGATGTCTTACAGTTGTCGCTATTAATATGGTTGTCTTTTTAGGTCAACTTGTAGTTACAGTTATGCATAACTAGCTACATTTTAACGAAGGACTTTTAGGGCGGAATAATTTATAACTTTAATCCAACTCCGATACAATTTCAAAGCTAATTAATGAAATTGCAATCCAACTCGAGCTCGTTCTCTGAGTTGAGCGAATTTAAATGACTGGTAACTAATGGCAATTACAGTAACCAACAAAAAAGCAAAACTGATGTTGCAAAAATTTAACCTCGTTGCAAATAACCGAGCTGCGTTAAATATTTTAAATGCATTTTTATGTAAATTGTTGTATATTTTAATGGCGTTAAAATGATTAATTTCTCTACATTTTGCGTTAAAATTGTTATTTTTTTCTAATCTTTGATAGAGTTAAAGTTTTTAATAATTACTCTATAATTAGACGTAAAAAATATTAATTTTATTCTAAATTTTTATTTTCCTCACATTGTTTCAAACGTGCCATAGCAATCTATATCTAAATGGATGTTAATAGATTTCCAATAATGAGCATGACGCATTTGTGTCAGGCCTCAGACGAACCATTTAATGAATGTTATGTTACCATATAGGCACAGCGTACAGCCTAACTGTGTCAATAGAATGGGTGTAACTACGGCGCAGTTAAGTGCAGGTAGATAACATAACTTGAACATCTAACTGCTATACAACATAATTTTCAGTATATGCCAAACCTGAATATAATTTGTTCAGAATCATTAACTGAAACGATACCAATAACTTTTACACCATGTTATATTTTTTCCCAAAAATATATAAAAAAGGTCAAAGTTGGACACCACCGACACTAAGTACAACACAGGTCACAGCAGGTCATGGCGGGCATTAGGAACCAGCTCACAGCTGGGTGCGGGGGTAAAACAACCCCTCAGTTCCTGGATGGCCTGGTGACCATGTGTTAGTGTGGACAACCAGGTAACATATCAAGCTTATAACTTTGTGATTTTTCATGATACAGTTATACAATATTGTACATACTCGTAGATTCTTTACATAAAAATACCAGATACGTATTTCGGGTTTCGCATATACTAAAAATAATGGTGTATGTTACTATGTATCGATACTACAAATACACTACATAAGGTAGGTTATTGATTGTTAAAAAATAATTTAATTACGAAAGTCTACCTTATGTCAGGTACAAAAACTAGATAAACCAATAGAATAAATACCTATTATTTCGAAATCTACCAATAATTCAGTTCTGAAAATCGATCCAAATACAAAAGAGAGGCTGAAGCATTTCTTAAGAAGAGTTTCTCATCAACCATCTTTGAATAAATATGCAAGTTATTGCTCTTATTACCTCCTAGATTACTACATCGAATCTGGCAAAAATTCAAATGAATCCAAAAAGGGGTCAACTTCAATCGCATAGCGCACGTTTTATTGCACCATTTTAAATGGGAATTCTTGTATCTAGTTTATGATTTGGGCAATCATTGTGAAACAGGCGTGACCATTAGACAAAGCAGTAGGGTTATTTTTGCCATCGGTAATGGTACGGAAGATGTTATTGCTTTAAGAGATATATGATTCCCAAGACACGTGCACCATTGGGGCGCGGGGCGGCGTGTTTACAACCCATAAACCGTAACGGAAAGTGCTAGCACATTTAAGGGCAACATAAAAAATGTTTATTATAAACTATTTATTTCTATTGAACACCACACCGATCAAGGTGAAATACATCAAATAAATAAGATTAAATATGTTTGATCCGTCAGCAAGCTTCTAAATAAATAAACATCCATAAAACAGTCTGCTCTGACGTCCGCATCAGGTTGAAGTAATAAAGGTGAGTAAAAATAAACAATCCACCGTGTCGATTTACATTGGCCTAACAGAAATAATTATGATGAAGACCAACGCGGTCCATTTACGGGGAGTATTTAAAAGTCTTAACTGTAGCGGTGACGTAGACCAATCAACGACGAATAAATGATCCCTCCGTGACACGATCAATAAGCCACTTCCTCATGCGGGCGCACACGAATCGGTTATTACAGTTGATGACAGTTATAACTACGATACAAAATTTTCCCGTGTGCCGCAATGGGAGGGGTTAACTGATTCGACCAAAGAAGATGCAGCACACATGTGCTCATTCTCTTATTAAGTCCAATGAAACTAATAGAACTTCATTGTTTTAATAGGTGACCACTGTAAACTTATTTAGGAGACTTTAGAAAAAGAAAGTTGCCTATTGAAGTCGGTTTAATATTTTAAGGATCGATAATCCTTTACATGATGCAAATAACACAACTGATCATGTTGTCGGTACAAAAGATAGCCTGTCATTACAGATTAGCGCTCGTTTTAAATAAGTAGGGTGTGACTGGTAAAGGGTTCACAGGATTTAGGGGACGACCCCATGTTTGATCGCAAGGACACTACTCATTACTGAATAATAACGTAACAGTATACCACACATGACGCCACACAATTTTAAAATACGTGCCAAAGTTTTAAAGGATTCATAACGTATGAATTAAAAGTAAAACTATTCGGAACGACTAAGATTTTATTGAACGAGGACATAAACTGCAAGGTTCAGAAATGACGTAGTTCAAAAGATTTTCTAGCTAGACATTTATATTTTTATAACAATCCCCTTTAGAAGACCGTTCGTGATACACTGAATGAATGAAGAAAAAATAACATAGTACGTTGTAACGATGTAAGTACATATGATTATATGTAGAGTAGACGTTAAACATTTTGTGAATGAGAGTAATTCGTTTAGAAAAATCTACACGAATTACTTAAAGAAAATTGCAAAAATTAATTTTGCTAGTGTTATTCAATATTGATAGATATGTAAATTAATCATTTAATTATCTAATAGAAGCTGCTGCGAGTGGCTTTGGCCGCGTGAAATTAGAAAACTGTTCCAATGTTATGTTACATACTCCCAGGATGAAAAGAATGTATGTTAATGATATTATATTAAAATATAATTTATTAGAATATATAGTCTGTGTACCAGATTTCATCCAAATCGGTTCGAGCGTAAAGAAGTAACAAACATACACACTTACAAACATTCTTCTTTATACTTAATATTAGTGTAAAGAATATTATTGTTCTAGCTAACAAGACCATATTTGACTGTAACGGTGACGACAGACAAGTGATGCAATGCAAATATTTCGTCATACTTGAAATATTTATAAACTCGATAAGTAACAATCTATATATCAGCGTGTTTATTTTCGTATTAAAATATCAGGAGTGCAAAGTAAACACATAAACTAATGAAAGAGCTACTACCTACGTATGAGAAATGAAGTACCTCCTGTAAATCTATGTCGGCCAAGCCATGATAAGCGTGTTATCAATACACCACAGCACCGTTTGAACATTTATCACGCCAAGCAGTTACCTTGACCGCTCCCTAACCATTATTTATCAAGACCTTCGTTCAGACACGAAAACACTTGAGATTTTATAGGAACCATTGAGTTATTATCGAATATAAGTAAAATAACCATAACCGCTAGCCTTCAAAGCACTTTGCAAATGAAACTGCCATAGCAAGTGACGGCACAAAGTGAAAAGACGCTACTTTATGGGGATATATTTTGTCTCCTACTTGTCTTTTCAGGCTGCATAACCAGCATAACCTACAAGCTTCAGTTGTTGTGAAACTTACTGTGACTGCATCCATTCATTCACTGCTACTTTGCATTTGCACACTGCGATGTTGCTTCAGAGGCCGTCCTATTATTCTAACATAGCAGTAAGGCTAAGAATTTAAATAAAAGGGCTCTCAGACGATAAAATTAAATGGTATTTTTTTTCTTTTGATCTTTTCTTGAAACCAATATTGCTGAGCTTATCATAAAATAAAAACTTTTAAAAGTAAAATGCAAAGTAAGAGCATTTAACTCAAATCCGATTAAATATAACTGTCGCAGGTTCTTAACCCTTCAAATGCAAGGTCGCATTTCAATAGGCAGATCAACGACTTACGAATTGAAATTCAAAGTTAATATAAAGGATAAACTTATATTCGGCAAATAGTATCGATAACAATAGTGCAGGGCATCCCTCACTTTTGCGTTCATGGGCAGGGCTCGGAGGGCGTTGACCCCTAGAAGCAGACGGAGCTTTTCGCGTCTCGCCCTACTTGCCCGCCCGCCCAACACAATCCCATACGTACGCGCGAGTATTTTTCAAGAAAATTCCGCAATTACGCCATGGAAAACATACCCTTATGCGTGTTAAAACTTTCAGTCCAATATGAAAATATTTTCTGGTTTCTTCTAGGATAAATAACTGCCAAAAAAAATCGTGCTCAAGGACTCCACAGCAGAATACACACTTGAGTTTGAGTGTTGTTACACCCACTCATAAATGACAAAAAAAATGCTTATGAGAATATTTTGAAGTGGAGGCACAAAATAACAATGAAGCGCCTCATGTTGAAGCTCTTAACATGATCACTATCCGAGAATAAAATAACATGTTTGAATTAATTACGTCTTATTTCATCATTTAAACACGTAATTAACTCGTCTTTAAATCAAAATCTTATCGGAAACGACCTTGCATCACAATGATAGAGCCATTGTTAAAGCTACGATTCCATTGTTACTGTAAAACAGAGGCAGCGTCGGACTTCCTTTGTCCTTTTAAGCGTAGGCAGTGTGATGCACTAGTTGGAGTCACCGGCACGCCAAGCGCCGCACTTGATTGCACTTTCGCTTTCCATGCATCGACCAGGCAGCTACAAACTGCTTGCTGTCAACGTTTCTAGTTCTACACTACCTGATACATTTTACGACAACTTGTAAACGACAGCTAGGGATGTTTTATGCCAATGCCGACGAACTTTTATTAACAAATGGATATCCAATTTGTTAATTAAAGTAAGCCGCTGACTCACGCACTAAATGTAAATGAGGAACTGAGGATATTATCAACCGTTAGTACAGATTACGAATTTCCACCTGTACGCAATCAAATATTTCTCAAAGTAGAACACCTATTTCTATAAACACGAAATGTAATTACTTGCATAAGTTAACGACTTAGCGTCATAAGCAACATAAAACTAAAAGTGAAAAATGCGTTTACCTCGAATACTGGGTTCGCTCCGCTCTCGTAAGAAATTACGACAAATGCGTAATGGCCGTGTCGTAAGTCGACAATTCCGCCACTTTCTTATGAAGACGAAGATGCTATTTGCGGATATTATCTCCTACGACAAATATAATGCAGTTAGCTTTCAAATATGTCATCTAGCTCTACTAATGGATGTGAATGGATCGGACATTAGAGGCAGTTCAATTTTCACATTTTAATCAACCCATTGGTTAGCCTAAATATTTTATAATTTCCTATTTCATAATCCCTTACGCAAAATAAAACTTTATTTGGCTTAACTACGTATAGAGTTTTCCAAGGAAGGAATTACAACTAAACATAAAATGTATCAATAAGTTTGGGCGGCATAATTTGCTGGGAGGAAATGGCTTATTATGGCTATCAGCATGTTTGTTGTGAATAAAGTTCGCTTTTTACTGGGTTCTGCAAACAGTATTGAACATTTGACAGAGCTCTCGCAGCGCGCTGCCAATTGCGCCTGCGAGAAAATAAGGAAACAGATAAATTAAGTAACATTTACAATATACGCAAGTATATTAATGGAATGGTATGGAATTAGCAATAATTCCATACCAGTACGGTACGCTATTCATGATACTGAAATAGTGTTGCCACACGATAGTTTATTTATTTCCACGTTCGACATCTAAGGTTCATTGTTTGAATATATTGTTTGTTTATTATTTCGATATCTACACATGGCATTCGTTCGAACAATCGCATCTATAGAGTTTATTTTTTCGATCAACTATTTCTTCGTTCACGCGAAGGCGGGACGGGACTATTCCCAAATAGTCCGAGGGCACGAAATGTATACAAAAGTGTCTACGTACCTACATAAAGTAGTTATTGTTTTAATGGGATTTAAATCACACTAATCGCAATCGATTGATTCAGAACAAACATTCGCTTACTTTTAAAGGATTTTTCAGTCTACAAATAGAACAGAGTTATGCTGATGTACATATTTCAATACTTAGAGTACATGAGTTTGGTGGATACATATAAAAAAAATTTAACAGTCTTGTTCTGTATAATGCTAATGATATCTCATGGAAAGCTATGCGTGTCAATATCGTTCAGATCGTATTATTTTGAATCTGTTTAACCTTAGCTGCATGAATATTTATTAATAAATGTCAATGTCTTGTTCAGTCGTATTTTTTGTATTAATTTTATTATATATATTATTATTTTATTATGCAGCATTTAAGATGCTTATATAAAGTTGGTACCGTTGTATTTTTATTGTTACAAATTGTATTATAATTCGTAGCACTTTTTGCAGGTAACGTTACTGGAAGTAAGAACACATGAGTAAACATTTACTCATGTGGTAAGAGTGCATTTGGTTATTTATTAAGTAAAGTCCCCACATAATAATGGCGATGGCATTTTATAATTTGCTTCAATAAGGAAGATAGTACAGAAACCACCCATTGCGTTGGATCCATAGATATAAGATATATTTCTATGGTTGGATCCTTATCCAGAATTCCCAGTCCCCCTTATCCTGCTCCCGTGCCAAATGTCCCACGCCTGCTGCATACGTAATGTTCATACAACCGCCCACACAATACACACCTACTTGAACATGCGATGCACAAAAATATAACTGTTTCCATACTGTCCGCATTCCATATCACAACACATTATGAATTTCATGGGCGCTTGTATTATCTTCGTCGAGCATTACGCAAGTTTTGTCAGTATTAATATATTTAAATAGGCAGTTCTCTTCCGCGACATTTGCGAAATCGTTACCGAATGTACATAATTGCCTCTATCTTTTCAAACAGCAAACGTCCTATATATGACTTATCACATGTGGCTCTGATCGTTACACGTTAAATCTTCGCGTCATGACATCACCCAGACAAAACAAAAATCATGTGTTATAGAAGTCTTTACTACTTATGGAAATGTACAGTGCATCATAATAGTCAAGTATCTCGAACACGTGCGTTCGTTTTTGAATAATAAACGGTTTCAAGATAAAACAGTCGGTCACCTCTGAAGGTACTTTATCAAAGCGAGCCTAATCTCTGGTTCATATTCATGTGAGGACGTGTTAACAAAGTGTTATTGTACTCTGCTTGACTTACGGCATATAAAGCTAAAGATCATGAATTCATGACGCAGCGTCGACTATGGGTCGCGGCGTTTTGGACTCGATAAGAACCACAAAGGAACACTATTACATTTCCCGTTTTAATCAGTATAAAACACAACACAAACTCTCATTAAACTTTTATCACAGTAAAAAATGTGACGAATTGATAACGATGAAAAAATGCTAACTACGTATGTTCTTGGATTGCACTGGATTCTGTAAACATGAGCTATTATGGAGAGATGGACAGAACAAAAGGTATTAGGTGACCGTGCACTGGTGCAGTATGTCATCGTGGTCAGATATCATAACCAGGCGGCGTGAAAGCCCTGGACATGTGCTTTTGTTTAGCCCGCGCATTTAGTACGTGTGCCAAATAACAACGAGCCGTGGTGAAACACTACCTTGTCCAAATGTAAATGCGACGTAGTAGTAACAGGACAGGGTTATGTATGTATGATACTTTCGATCGTAAATTGTAAGCGAAGCCTAATCGGGAGCCTACGATGAGATATGGATATGATATGAATACCGTTTTCATAAATGGCGAGTTTCTCTTGTATGGCAGGTGCAGTTTTACGTGGTCTGGCGTCGAACATTGCGAGGACGGATGCGGGCCGAGCAGCGACGACTAAATGCCTCAATACAGAAGCCGGGCAACGTGTCACGGCCACCTAACAGGATTAACTTACCTGCCCTACTACTACGCAGGTAAAATGAACTGAACTAGGTGGGTACTCGTACTACAATATCTTATAACTAACCGGCTTATGACTATTGGTTTGATTTTGAAAAGGGCCGCGCATCGTTTACTTTTAAACAAGATTACATATGTAGTAGTGGCTACTAGCTGGCTAGGGCTAGTAGGCCAATAAATTAAAGTACATATGTATTTATTTTATATTTCTAAATAGGATATATTTAACTGTACATAACAAATCTAATTCTTCACTAAAGATACACCACATATTAATAATGCCCCCGACTCAGACAGTTATTTTATAAAATCATACAGTTTATAGGTATTTTAATGCTCACTCAGTATCTATTTTTGGTGGAACAAATGCATATTTTGTCGTAGAAAACAGGAATAAATTAATGAATGTTCGATTGTAGTTTGATTTAAAAATTTTACAAAGAAAATTGGTAATACCTTTACCAATTTTCTTTTTTGTCTAAAAAAAAAAAAATTAAAAAAAAATCTGATAGCGCTTTTACCCGACTGCAAGAGTTGTGTTTTTTTTTTAAGGGATATCTTATAATGAACTTGGCTAGGACACCAGGACAATGTCAACCGCATTAACAAGTCAGTAAGTAAATAAATTATTTATTAACACCAACATGTGACTGTAATCAACCATTTCAGATATGTTTTTCAAACAGAATTTGCTACCAACCCAATTCATTCAAATTTTACAAAGCGGGAATTTAGGTTCATTCACTGAGAGGATTATTGACGACACTATACGACCTATTCCACACCTAGTCGTATTTCGTAAAACGTACATACGTAATACCTAGCTTGAACTAGTAATCTGTACTTGAACTTTGAGTTTTATAAATATATATCTATTCTACGTTGTACCTATCTAGAGCGAATATTTGCCTTGTTTTACCTCGCAGTGTTTACGACTGATGTTTTCAAATTGCCTTCTGCTTACATTGGTAGGGCAGGCATTTACCTACATCTAGGTATATATCGACGGTGTAGTATCAATATCGTATCTATATATCGACGGTGGATTATCAATATCTCTACAAAATTATTTTACAGGAGGTGAAAAAACTTTTTAATCACAAAATTACTTAGATTTACGTTTCTTGCTAGTTCTTAACTTTTTGATTAAAATATTAAAAACCATAGAAATTACATGTTTCGTTTCGCCTCCTGTAATATATAATGGTTTGATAGTTAATAGACATTGATACTAATACATCGTCGATATAATATCTTGTGATGTATTTCAATGATCTACTTTCGAGCTACAGGTTTACTACTTATTCGTTATAGTTAGGTAACCTGAACCTTTTTGCTCAGTGAATAACGTGGGTAAGAAATGTGAGAATGGTGCCTAGGTGAGTATGTGCATAGTAATACCAGAAGTAGACCTACTTAGATGACATACAGGTCCCAAGAGTAACGGTTTCTTAGTGCCTCAGGTCAATTTAATTGGATCCACATATGAATATTTGAAATTGTTGTTTGAAAAGCAGCAATAGGTCTGAAATAGTGTACTTGAATAAGTAAACGAAAATCCACCTCAAAAATTAGACAAAGCATTGTCAAATGCTGCTTTTTAGGGTTCCGTACCTAAAGGGTAAAAACGGGACCCTATTACTAAGACTTCATTCTCTGTTGGTCTGTCTGTCACCAGGCTAGGCAGGCAGGCCAGTATATCAAGAACCGCGATAGCTAGACAGTTGACATTTTCACAAATTATGTATTTCTGTTGCCACTATAACAACAAAATACTAAAAAATAAAATAAATATTTAAGGGGCTCCCATACAACAAACACGATTTTTTTGCCAAATTTCCTAAGGACGGTATGGATACCTACGTGGGCGAATCCAACTCGCACTTGGCCAGTTTTTTTTTTAATGTGGGAAATCATCTAATGACATCTCTCGTTTTAGGGCGACGGCGATCGGACGTTTACGAACTAAAACCACACCTATGATCCTCCACTTGCCCTTTGCGTTCTTGAACCATGAGTAGGACGTTCAGAAGTTGACCCATGGCCCTAGTACAAGTAAGTTTCGGCTCTGCGGCTGGTTGACTGAATTGTCAATAGTCAATTTATTTATTTATTTATTAACACTTCTTGCACAAAAAACTGTACAAAGGCGGACTTAATGCCTTAGGCATTATCTACCAGTCGACTTTAGGGTGGTGCAAACATGGTAGGTGCAACTTCAAGGCAAACAAACAAAAAGAAAATTAAAATCAACACAAATACAAAAATATATAAATAAATACTTATATAAATACAAGTCAATTATATGGAGCCATGAAGTTTCTTGCATATTCTTCTCCATAGAGATTTACGCTTTGGAATGTGCAATTAGCATCATTTTTTTACTGACTTCTTGACATTTCTAAAGTACCTGTAAATTGTTTTAAAATAAAATGCTTTGAATCTTTGAAAAGATTTCATGACTTTAATTTTCAAACGTCGTCGTGTTGTTAACTTTCGTTCAAGAAACTGATGATGGTTAGGTACCTACACCAGATTCAGGTTTAGTAAAATAAACAAGGTACCTACTAACTATACCTATTTAATAAATCATGGAACCATGGAGGTAAGAACTGTGAAGGTAGATTAGCACCATTACTAGTAGGTACCTACTTAGTTTCTACCTTCGCAGAAAGGCGAGACAGAAGATGACTTTAGGTCTAAAGTATATCCGGTGCCCTGTAACAATTCGCGATAAAACTGAATAATTTAATAAAGTTACTTAATCGTTTCTTAACTGAATATAGTGGTTTCCGCATACATCTTTTACATCCCAGTCCCAGAAAATATAGGTCTAATAACAAGTTAAAAAATAAAAAAAAAAAACATGGAACAATAATATGTCCCGTACGAGATAATTTAATCAGCTCTATTTCAGATAAAAAAAAAACGTAATAAGGTGATATAACGATAAGATATTAGTCGTTTGATCTGTAGAATTGTATCGATAATCATGTGTTTACTCCAAATCATATCTGTACATGCATGTATAACATAGGTAGACATTCAAAATATAATTATAATAGATATCAATGCATCAAAATAAGCAGTTACCTTACAGTTCAGTAACCCATAATGCTAAGGCATTTCCTTATTTAATCTTTGGCTGTTAAAAATACAATTCATCAAAATTATGATTTTTTTAAATAATACCGGGTCGTTTTTTTTATTTACTTTTTATTTAGCTCAACGCAATAATAGATATATCCATAGATATCTATTATGAAAAAAAATAACAATAAAGAGACATGGAATATTATGTGTTTCTGTGGTGATAAGCTAAAAATGAATGCAGATATGTGCGTCGAGCGATTTCAAAATTAGATAGAAAAAATCTTACCTTGGGTGAAAAAAATGGCACAACACTAATGTTCTTTATTTTTTGTTCACAGAATAAATAATTATGTGCAACTTGTTTTATAAATTGAGATCAAACGTATTCTGAAATCGATTTACGTAAGAAACGCTCGCACGTTTAGAGGCACCACCAGCCACCGTCCTTTGCTTGATTTGATTGATAAACAAACTTCGCATTCCGGCAGCGCGCGCATTTTGATATTGCCAGTCTCGAAAACTGTTTACTCATTTAGTAATATTTTTTAATTTCACTACGGGATTAAATTTTAAATCCAATCTTTGTAATACTTTCAAAAACTTGCTTATGTGAATGACATTCAGTTGCAAAATGTTTAGAAGATTTACACTACCACTTAACAAATATCTTATAATTGATTATTATTTTTTTTTTTTTTTTTTTTTTTTATCTGTTATAAACTAGTACTTGACTGCGATCCCGCCTGATGGTAAGCAGTGATGCAATCGTTGATGGTGAGGCGCACTAGTTTATTAAGAGCCTATTCACTCTAGCCTTGAAGACACCCAAATTATAATCAGACGGAAAGACCGCAGCAGGCAAACTGTTCCAGTCCTTCGAAATTATATATAAATATTCTAATTTCTTATTTTAACTTATTTACAACAACAACATTGAACGAATAAGATACGACACAAATATTGTTCCCACATTTTGAAGGAATTTCGTCTGTAAAAAATACAACCAGCAACATTTTTAACGCTAAGATGAGATTTAAACTAAATTTCGATTATTTTTAAATGAATTTATTTGATTTTCTGACCATGATTCAAAACTGAATAGAACTTTGGCCATCGAAAGATGTCACCGAATTATATATCAAAGTGTATGGAATTTAAAAAAATAAGAATTTCCAAAATTGTGTTCTTGACGGTATCCGTAGGATATATAAAATCTTTAGTTCGTACATAACTAACTCAATTTATATTTCCATACAAGCATCTTATTTTACTCGTCTTGCTTCAAATTATGCCGAAAACAATCACTAATTCGACAGAGAGGCTTCTATTTAATGTGATTGACACATTTAAAGACGCAAAAAGTGAAATAAATTAGAACCATACCGAGAAAAAGCGACGGTTGAGTTCAATAATTTTATTTCTAGGTTGGTTTTTAATTTCTATTATAAAAGCTTGATACTTTTTGACTTAATAACAAATTGCAATATTACTCACACAGTGAATTATTACTTTTCAGTAGGTTTTGACAATGAGCGGACGAAACTCCTAATAATGAGAACAGTAAAGTACATGGAAAATTGAAAGAAAAGAAAAAACAAGAAAAACAGTTTATTTACGCGAAAAAGACGCAAACTTAAAACTAGCTTACAAACATAACATAACAACAATTGATAGGGAAGATATGCGTCACATCCACGCAAAACGGCCCAACGGTCAGCATAAAGCTGCGGCTTCACGCATAATGCGATGAGCTCACAGCGCTGGTTTTCAGCGTGGGCCGGTCGCTGTTAAAAAAAATTATTGAAATAATTCGATAACACAGAATTACTTAGTTTTTTTTTTTTTAATATTCCAGGGAAGTGCGTGAATTGAAAGACCCTTTATTTCACCGCCCACATGTGGCTGTACTACTCCACTAATGATTGGACCTGTACTTTGTGTAACATTCGAAGCTGTCCTGCTGTGAAGCGCAGCCAGTGCTGGATTAAGCCGGCGCGGGGCCTGTAGCAAATTTGATCAAGGGGGGGGGGGTACTACTAATTAATTTAGTAGTTTTGGTAAAACCTATGTGATGTTCATTGTTTGCATACCCCGAGCGATTAAAGATCAAAAATTATAAAAACCTAACCTAACCTCGAAAATTATGCTAAGGACATTCAAGTTTTTCTTTTGATAAATAATACAGAAATAGAGAGTCTTTATGATGATTACGGCGCTGCCTTTGTGAATTTATACAGAAAACCTGAACAGTTAAGATTTACTAGGAAAAAGATGCAAAATTTCTTTTTTTTTTTTTGGATAGGTTAGATTCTACCATTCTTTAATTGGAATAATCTTTCCAAAAGATTGATCTCTTCAACATGCCAACATCGATCGTCATCATCATTTTAGCTGAAAGGAGTCCACTGCTAGACAAAGTTTTCTCCCAAGTGTCGCTACAACGGCCGGTCCTGTTCATCACACCTCTATCGGATGAACCTCTTACGAACCTTACCAGGTTATCGGTACCCTTGTTGCGAGGCCTTTTAATGTTGTGTCTTCAGATATCCGATTACCACTCCAGAACCTTTCGGCTCCATAGACCATCTGTTCTGCGAGCAATGTACCCAGCTCACTGCTACTAAATGCTTAACTCCTGATTTGATCATTGCTCTTTGAGTGACGTAAAACAATCTGATGAGCCACATTGTGAACGACCACGTTAGAGTATGTCACTACGTACTGGCAATGTAGTATTCACATAAACACAAAATATGTAGTTCCATAAAAAACCTTGTTTAAGCTTATTCTTAGTAGGGTTATTAAGAATAAGCTTAACCGAAGCTACACATATTAGAATTAAGTAGCTTTAGCCAGCAGATTCGTGCGTGAGAAGCCGCTGGCTAAAGCTACCCCTTCTAAGTATGTTTTTTTTTATGTTGGAAAAAAAACATGCATTGACATCCCCCGCCCTTGGGCGGAGCGGGAGATAGTGTCAGACTCTTACTGACTAAAAGACCCACCCCGTTCCTTCTAGCCTTCGTACCGGGGCTCGAGCGCCCTTTCGGATAACCCTGGCCCCAGTAGGCTTCGACCCGGCTGGGTCCCTGCTGTTGCTGACAACTCCTTGAGGCGCGCGGGAACAGTGGGCGCCGTCGACGACTTGGGCGTGGTCCGGTCAGTTACCGGACGGCCGGACAGTGAGCTACCCATTGCTCACTGTCCGCAAGCCCGCGCCTACGTTGGCCGGAAATCGGGATCAGAATCCCGGCGGCGGCGGCGGCGATAACGCCGTTGCCTGATGCGTTCGGCCTCCTCCGTTGCGAGCATTACTGCTTCGCAGAAGTCGGCGACCGCCTGCCACTCCTCCTCGCTCCGGATCATGGCCTCAACCAAGGCCCGGCGCGAGAGGTCTCCGCCGCCGATCGCCCCCACGAGGGCACGGCGATGCTCCGCCCAAGCAGGGCACACCTCGACTGTGTGCTCCACCGTGTCCTCCGGGCGTTCCGCATAGTGGCGACACCCGGGCGTCACTTCCGCATGAATCGAGTGCAGGAAACTCCCGAACGAACCATGTCCGGTGAGTACCTGCGTCATGCGGAAGGTAAGGACGCCGTGAGGTCTTTCCAGCCACGCCTCAAAGAGGGGACTTACCGCCATGATTGTGGCGTGCCCAGCACTGGGTTGCGATAGTCGTTGACGCCATTTTACCATGAGATCCTGCCGGATAAGAATTAGCTTGAACAAAACTTTTAAACACAAATAACCCCGTGGATTTTAAGGTCAGTTCCGTAAAAAGTACAACGATGGGGTAATTCTAAGAGATCTATTCTGTAGTTTCCTTGAAGGAAAGTCTGAAGTAAAGCGACTATCACATCACATCTAAAGAAATCAGCTGTATTTAGATTTCACGCAGTACAAATTTTATGACTAGTTTTTTTACGTTCAAGTGCGGGATCCCTGAACGCGCGGGCCCTTTAACATTTGCTACTCTTGCTACACGGCTAATCTGCCATTGAGTGCCGTCTAACCTTTGCAAGCTAGCAGTTACCGTAGCTTTGGACTCAATAAACCGCCCAAAATTTAGGTTTAAGGAAATTTCAACTCCCAAGAGCTGAGGGCGGTCGATGCACTCCAAGGATACTAAAAAGCAGGAGCCAAGGTGAACGGGCTCCTTTTGCCAGTGAATGGACATGTTTGTATTTTACCGACATTGAATATCGCGGCCAAATAAATAGCACATGTTTAACTGTATGTATTGCATACTTATTATTTTCATGAATAATCAAAAGTATCAACTCCGTTTAAGCGGCGCACAGCTAGAGTGAACAGCTTCAATTTTTTTTAATATGGCCTCCTTTTTGTTGTGCTTCGTTGGCCAGTCTATTAATGGTATACTTTTTTACTGTTTTATACTGGTATCCCTTTCATTGAATTTATAAGGATTCAGTGACAAGTTGACAACACTGTAAAAACTGCGTTTCAAATTACAATAACCTAATATTAAGCATTTTTTTAACAAGCTATTCTTTTTCACAAAATATATGGATGTGTAGTGTGAGTAAGCAGGATAACGTTAGTACCTCGTGATCAAATAGTAAAACCAAATGTTAAAGACACTGGAACTTCATTTTATGACGTTTGTTCGTTCTGTTGGTCGCCAGGGTCCCGAATTTGTAATAAAACAAGTTATATTTTAGGGTATTCTCCCCTTTATAAGATGGGCTACACATTTCTTAGAATTGCCTCATCGGCCTACAGGGTAAGCTTGTAATATTTTTGCTTTTTATTTAACCTATCACCAAGAAATAAGATTTTCAAATAGCTGTCAAATGTTATGCAATGGTTCATGGCACGATTTTGGCCGGGGTTACAGACTATTTGGTTACTGACAACAATATTTAATGCTTACTGCACTCAAAAGAAAACATTAGAAAACAATATTGACCGATGTTTTTGGTCCTAAATAACCTGCACTGACCTTCAACATGTGACCGATAGGCGCATCAATATTCTCTTATCAACTAAAAAAACAAGAAATCTGCGATATAAATGACTTTGATTTGTAATGTTATCTAACTGGATTTATATTATCTGTATAGAATAAGTAGGCTATCATAGTGATTTATTATCAGACTTGCAGTCTGCAAAAAACTAAAACAGAGCCATCTGTACATATCCAGCTTACCTCCTTGTTTTATGTGGTTGTTATTATAGCTCCAAGCGCCTAGGGAACCTACTCTAGAGAATAAAAGTCTTCCAAAGAGTAGAAGTAGTGAGCTCCTCACTATAACATGACTTTTTAGTATCTATGAAATATTTGCTGTTTTCTAAGTACTACACAAATGGGGTGAATAAGGTAACAAAACTTTGAAGGGTACTGTCTTGTTATATTAATATTATTTGAGGCATTTAACCCTCTGCTCAAGTTTAATGAATTTTAATTTATAAAAATCAATGTTTTATTAGAAACGAATAGTTTGGGATCAAAGTTTTGTTCCTGTTCACTTTGATTTAGTCAAGGAGTTTTTGTACCACTTATTCAAACCGACAAAATTTTATGAATTGTTCTGCTTTAAGTCTAATAAATTACCTTCATCAAAACAATATATTTTACCTGCATCTTGAAATCTCTGGTTTTTTTCATTAAAATTAATGTAATATCCAACTACAACTTTGTTCTCCTTATTAACCATTTGAATGTCTTAAGTTACACAGTTCGACATAAGCAATTGGCTTTCTATTGTGTCTCTAATTATGGCATTCGATGAGTTAAAAATGGTATTTTGACATTGCCTCACTAAATTTCAGCAAAAAGAATATATTGTAGGTACAATAGGGTTGCTAACTATACTGTTAAAAACAGTATTATACTGTTTTTCACTACATTATACTTTTTACTGTTTGTAACAAAAATAAAGTATACAAAATACTGTTTTCAGCATCAACATACTTAACTAATACTCGTAAATCTTACACTTAGATGCTCACACATTTTTTTTTATCAAATCAATAGAGTTTCAGAATGAATCAAATGGTCCTCATTTATTTTAATGTTAGTTATAATTGTGCTGAGGCGTATGAAGATTTTAGAAAGACTAAATTATAAGGGTTGTGTGAGAAGATCCAAATTTGTATTTAAAACATTATACGAATAAAATACTGTTCATTTTTCTAAAACTGTGTTTAATATTCTTCTCATATAAAAATAATAGGTACTTTATTTCTTGTAAAAATGTTGGCAATGCTAAGGTACAATGACTGCTAGAAGTTTTATGTTAACCTTTTCATTTACATTTTCTCTCAATCATACTTGTTCAAGGAAACTGCAATGTGTCCCATATAAGAACTGAGATATAATTTAAAAAAAAATACTTATATATAATTTATTATTGGTTATATCAGCAGAACGTGCTTGGCCAAAACAATTAAACTAACAATACAATCTGATATAACAAAACAATTTGTCAATTATAGAAAGGCGGCCCTGTTAAGAACATAACAAGAAGCTATGCAACCACACATGAAGCAGACATTGTAGTTATCGGATCGGGCCCTGGTGGCTATGTTGCTGCCATCAAAGCTGCACAGCTGGGTTTTAAGGTAATGTGCACAAAATGTATCAATTTGTTATTTACCAATGGGCTATAGGTAATTCGAAAGGGGACCTTAAAGGGCATGGGCTTCGGCACGGGAATAGGCCCCTTGGCAAGACTGGAGTCAAAATGTATGAAAACATAATAAACCACTTCTAAAATAGTCCTTTCTTTGGAGATGATAAGACATTTTATTATTTCTTTTGTTTCCTAGACTGTGTCAGTAGAAAAGGACCCAACTCTTGGTGGTACATGTTTAAATGTTGGATGTATTCCATCCAAGGCACTACTCCACAACACACACTTGTACCATATGGCCAAACATGACTTCAAAAACCGAGGCATTGAGACAGGCCCAGTCAACTACAACTTTGCCAAAATGATGGAATACAAAGTCAATGCTGTGAAGGCCCTGACTGGTGGAATAGCCATGCTTTTCCAAAAAAATAAGGTATGTATTTGAACCTTTAGTAAAAAAGAATACTTTTATTCTGACCTATAATCCAGTTATTATGTTTTGTATTGTTTCATTCTTTACTACTTAAAAGGATCGAACTTCAATTGAATTAAAGTGAATTGAATTAAATAACCTGGTTAATTTTGTTTGATTCTCATTGAGTCATTGTAATGCAATAAAAGGGTAGTCCTTTTAGTGGATGTTATTTAGTATTAGCTGTTTTATCCTGCTATTGATTCTTTTGTGTGAAATCCCATATTATTAACTGGTATCTTGATTTAAAGATTAATCAAAACTGTATAGAGGTTTAAAAGGTTTTCTTTTTTAGGTGCAATTAGTTCGTGGAGTAGGAACTATTATGAACCCGAAAACGGTACAAGTAAAGACAGATAAAGGTGTGGAAACAATCAACACTAAGAACATTTTAATCGCTACTGGGTCTGAAGTGACACCCTTCCCAGGTGTTACGGTGAGTTATAATTTATATTTGAATTTAATATTTATTGGTATCAAGAATTGGAATGACAAACTCTATGTTATATTCATCAAAGTTGAAATTCCATTGCAATAGATACTTTTGAAGCTGTTTTCAGTACAAAGAGTCACTTAAAAATCTGCTTAAAATACGCATTGCTATATATAGTTCAGTTGGTGGCGATTGATTACTATTATCTAATAGCTGTACCCTATGGTTTCACCATTGTCTTTGGTTACTACTCCGCTTCTATTAGTCATAGCATGATGTTACATAGCCTCCCTCGATAAATGGGACAGCAGCTGTGGCAGAGTAGCACATTAATTACCTTTTGTATATTATGTTGACAGTTTGATGAGAAACAAATCATTACATCAACTGGAGCTCTTTCACTTGCCTCATGCCCTAAGAAAATGTTAGTCATTGGCGCAGGAGTCATTGGCTTGGAACTTGGATCTGTGTACCAGAGGCTTGGAGCAGAAGTCATTGCTGTTGAATTCCTTGATACTATTGGAGGTAAGAAATACGGTTATTTTCTGGACACTAAAGGAGATCAAATCAAAGTCTAGGAAATACACATGAGCTGTATAAGTAATGCAAGTGCAACCAATATTTGAAATTTATCACACCAAAATTGTGGAAATTGTAGACACTGCACAGGTCTAATAATACAATTTTATAATTTGGGGTTTAGTTCCCTATTTGGTTGTTGGGTAGCGTATGTGGTATAAGAACTCACTGGGTAGATGGCGAGTAAATGAAAGTCCTTGCTGTAGTATCTCCAGGTATAATTTCCTCACACAGCACAACAACACAGTTTATTAGAAGGCGCAAAATAAGCCAAGCGCCAGCTGGTATGTTACAGCAGCAACAACAGATAGTTTTCACAAGCACAGTGACAGGTTTCTGCGGGTAGATTTCTCACAATTTATATTATCGCCGCGCAATTAACTACTATAGAAAGACCGACTTCCGAAATTATAGGAAGTCGGTGTTTCTATAGTAGTTTTCTCTCTTCGTTTTAACACTGACTTCCGAAATTAAAGTTATTTTGTACTTTTCAGTGTTTTTTTAACATTGAAGTTGGTTGAATATTTTTTTTTTTTTAAGTTTTTTATTTTACACTTTTTAGTTATGGTACCACCACTAAAAAGTACCTCTCAGCCAAACTTAAATACCTTATAGCCAGAGAGCATCTTATAATGATTCTAATAATCCCAAACACGGTTAGATTACATCAATTTACCTTCTGGCTTCATCATCAGATCAGTCTAATACATCCCCTCCTTTTCCTTGAGCCAGTCATCGACTACACGTATAAACAAAGCAATTTTACTTGTTACGATAGTTTTGCTGTGATCCTAAGAGGAGTTCTGTGCCATATCGTCGAAGTTCATGATCAGATCATAACAATATTTCAATGGGACCAACTTGGAAGAACCATTCAATCAAAAAAAGAATTTTCAAAATCGGTGTACAATTGATCGAGATATCGATGAACACACATAAAAAAAAACATACATTCAGCCGAACATAGAACTCTACACTAGTATAGACCGACTATAGAACTATAGAAGTCGGTTAAAAAATAACATTTTTTTATAATTTCTGTTTGTCTATCGTGTTTGTTCCGACTAATCTCTGAAATGGCTGGACCGAACATATTTGAAACGCGCAGAAAGTAAATCGAGAGCACAGAGCATTTAAACATCGAGAGTATCCACAGGGCGATTCACTTTCGAACGCTGGCAAGCCAAACATGCCTGGTGGCCATACGTAGCGTTGTGCTGCGAGTTTTGCACTAGTGTTAGCGCCGGGATGGCTCAGCGAGTGCAGTGAGTCAAACACTTGTTTGCGCAATGGTTTGGGGATGAGGAGTCTAGGAGTCGATCTGCTGACATCGCAGTACAATTCAGTACGACTTCCTGGAACCATAATTTTTTTAAATGCGCAGGGATTAGCCTTGGCTAGGGTGTCCATATATATATACTATATGAAAGTATAAATAGACATAATAGATGTAGGTGAGTATATATTTATTGTGTACGTGTATAGTGTATACTGTGTAAATATATGTGAGTCACCCACACCTGTATGGAACAAATATTAGTATGAACTACAGACAATTGTTCTGAGTATGGGTGTCTTGTGTATGTAAGTTTACCTATTCGTGAAATGACCCACGATATAGGAGTAATTCTGGTGGGGCAACATCCGTTCCAAAGAAAAAAAAATAAGTGTCTTTAAAAATATATATACTTATTTATTTTTGTTATTATTACTTTCAGGTGTGGGCATTGATGGCGAAGTAGCTAAAACGTTGCACAAGATCCTATCCAAACAGGGAATGAAATTCAAACTAGGTACTAAAGTAACAGGAGTAAAGAAAGAAGGCAGCCAGGTCAAAGTTGATGTCGAACCAGCAAAGGGTGGCACCAAAGAAACCGTAAATTATTATACAATTTTATTTTATCTATCACGTCACGTATTGTTACTTACTAGCGATTTCATTTTCGATAGCTTTTCAAAAAAAAAAGTCTATTCACATCATGACAACTATGAACACATTTAATAAAGATAACCAGACAATTGGACAAGTCGTTTTGAAGTGATATTTTTTTATACACACCTCAATAGATTCGAGAATCAATTGAATTATGAATGTGGATTATAAAACATGTTACCTTGTAGCTTATTTCATTACAAATTGTTTTTATTTTTTCAGTTGGACTGTGATGTTGTGTTGATTTCGATTGGCCGTCGTCCTTACACTACGGATTTAGGTCTCAAGAACGTCAATATTGCCCTGGACGACAGAGGCAGGGTCCCCGTCAACAACAAGTTCGCCACGAGTGTTCCCGGGTTGGTATTATTACAATACAGTGTATCAAGTCTAATTCAACTTTACCAGAGTTTGATCCACGCTGGGTGGGATGGTGAGAGCACATGGGGTCAGCAAAAAAAATACTTATTTCTTCAATTCTATGTAACTCATCATAATATTGATGTGAATTATCTTTTTCAGAATTTATGCAATTGGTGATTGTATTCATGGACCCATGTTGGCTCATAAGGCTGAAGACGAAGGAATTGTATGTGTTGAAGGCATAAAGGTAAGGAAAACATTGCAAAATCAGTCCTATCCCGAAAAAAGAAAATTTTATTCAAATAATTTTTTTATTTGACGATGGTGTTTAAGTAAAATTAAGATTTTTATTAAATGCTAAGAACTGAATTATTATATTTATATTCCAATATCCAGGGTATGTCTACACACTTCAATTACGACGCAATCCCATCAGTAATATACACGACACCCGAAGTCGGCTGGGTCGGCAAATCGGAGGAGGATCTCAAAAAAGAGGTATGTTGTAATTATCTATACAAAAATCATGTCAAAATAACAGCTTTGTACTACGTGCATGTAATGACATCTCCGAAACAGCTGGATCGATTTTGACAAGATTTTAGGTGGTGACTTTATATTACCAAAATAAATAAGGTTCCATGCAACTAAATTAAGTTCAGGTAGTTAATATAATTTACTTAGCATTAAAAATTAATCATGATTAATTTGTACTTTACAGGGTAAAGCATACAAAGTGGGCAAGTTCCCATTCCTGGCTAACTCAAGAGCGAAAACAAATGGCGAGCCTGACGGCTTCGTCAAAGTTCTAGCTGACAAACAGACCGACGTCATCCTCGGCACCCACATCATTGGACCCGTAAGTTAATTCATACCATTATACGCTTATCAAAAATGCACGGCCTTTTCCAAAAGGTTTTTACTAAAGGTTTTAAAAAAACAAACATTATTCCTTTCCATTTTTTAAAATGGAAAGAAATAATGTTTGTTTTTTTTAAAACCGTTAATGTACTGCATTCGAATTCTAATTCAGAGTTCTATGAAAATGTTATAAATTCGGTCGAACGAAATTTACATCTAGTAAATGAAACCGGCTACAAGTGCTACATGCTACATTTTAGCTATTTCAGACTGATATTTGACGGACCTAGTAAAAACCTTTTGGAAAAGGCCGTGCATTTTTTTTTATTATTATTATTGATAGGCTTGCGTTATTGATAGGTTTGCACCAGATACACCACCAAAATGCTGTGGTCAATGTAAAAAAATATAAACGAGCCATAGAGACTCATAGTACATCCTTACTGGCTGGACTTAGTACACTGTACCTCACAAACCTTTTCATAAATAATACATAATAAAAAAAAAACACAGGGTGGCGGTGAGCTGATCAACGAGGCTGTGTTGGCGCAAGAATACGGAGCCGCGGCAGAGGACGTCGCCAGAGTGTGCCATGCCCATCCCGTAAGTTTGTTTTACTATATATTTAAACGATAAGGTGAGAAGTAATGGTTGGGCTGCGGGAATGTTCGAAAGAGTTACTGCGGCCCTGGAACGCAAAGAGCAACTGAAGGACATATCTTTTCATTCTACCCACAGCCGACGAAGTTATTTGATGATTACCGACCTCAAAAAAATAAGTAATGGCTGGTTTTGTGGGTCATGTCTTGGTTTAGATTATTGGGTTGAACAGTGCTATTGGAAATTCTCATCTGGATTTTGACAGCCTAGAGATTAACCCACTATTAAATGGGACTCGGACATACTGGTGAAGCGTGTGCTACCTGATGAAGTGTGGGTGGTATAGGAACCCTTCGAGTAATTTAGGAATGATGTTATTTATGTAGATATTCCTTAACGCTTACCTTCTTTGTTTTAGACATGCGCGGAAGCTCTGCGTGAGGCGAACTTGGCCGCATACTTTGGAAAACCCATCAACTTCTAATTTGGGACTTAGATTTATATATCAAATATGAAAACGCCCACAACAGCAGGGCTTTGAATAAGTTAGTTACCATTAGAGGACGGACTTTATGCAGCTGTATGTTCGCATTATGTATTTATTTACACATTTTGGTAATTTTTCAGATTATTACATAGTTTTTGATCTGATTGTGAATATTGCAAAGTAATTAGAAAAACACAATTTATTGTTACCATGCAAATTATATAAATATTCATACAGTACTTGGTTATAACGATTTTAAGAACAAAAATGCTAATACCATGCTGAAAATGTTGTAAGTTAGTATTTTTTAAGTATAATGTGTACTGATTTTTTTTCATAAAAAGAATCATTATTTCATAGTATTTATTTGAATGTGAAATTGTATACTTTGGTAAATTTTAGCGGTTGGTTGTTCTTGCTTCAAGCACGTGTGCATGCATTTTACGAGCATTTTAAGTTGCATATACTCCGGTCTCTGGTTATTATAGATTCGCTATAAGCAATCGTGTGAGAATCTGATTCGAATGTACTTTGGGTATTGATCTTATGTATGCCATAGATTCTATCTCCCATACTCTTCCTGTGATCGTCACTTATCTCAGAGCAGTGTTTAAAAGAAAGGGCCGCGCCGATTGAATGTTATTTATAGAATTCGTTTACATGCCTTGACTATTTATTTTACTTCAGAATTTTTTTTTTTTTTATATAGTTTTATTCCTTCCGATTTCTTTTTAATTGGGTGATGATTGCTTATTTGCTCCTGCATTTGAAAGTAAATAATTTGTATGTACCTTGTATATTTATTTATTTTGTAAATATAGTTTTACAAAAATACATTCTATAAAAAGTGTTTTTATTTTACAATTTAAGTGTTACAAATTTTGGTAATAGATGAATTCTCTCATATGCCCAATATAAATATTCAATCAAATAAAATTCAATAATTTCTTTTTAGTTGAGAAATCATCTGATAAATTCTGCCGCTCTATGTATGGGCGTGAGAGAGTGTCAGACTTTTTTATTAAATAAAACCACACTTATAAAAAACTAGTTAACTGCACAGCAAGGGTATGCTTTTCAGAAGTTTTCTCATGACCCTGTCTGCTTGTCTCATCACTACGGAATTCTTTTGCCCTAGGCCCCAGGCCCAGCGTTTTACCCAGTGCTGGGCACGCCACAATCATGGCGGTAAGTCCCCTCTTTGAGGCGTGGCTGGAAAGACCTCACGGCGTCCTTACCTTCCGCATGACGCAGGTACTCACCGGACATGGTTCGTTCGGGAGTTTCCTGCACTCGATTCATGCGGAAGTGACGCCCGGGTGTCGCCACTTTGTGGAACGCCCGGAGGACACGGTGGAGCACACAGTCGAGGTGTGCCCTGCTTGGGCGGAGCATCGCCGTGCCCTCGTGGGGGCGATCGGCGGCGGAGACCTCTCGCGCCGGGCCTTGGTTGAGGCCATGGTCCGGAGCGAGGAGGAGTGGCAGGCGGTCGCCGACTTCTGCGAAGCAGTAATGCTCGCAAAGGAGGAGGCCGAACGCATCAGGCAACGGCGTTATCGCCGCCGCCGTCGCCGGGATTCTGATCCCGATTTCCGGCCAACGTAGACGCGGGCTTGCGGACAGTGAGCAATGGGTAGCTCACTGTCCGGCCGTCCGGTAACTGTCCGGACCAAGCCCAAGTCGTCGACGGCGCGCACTGTTCCCGCGCGCCTCAAGGAGTTGTCAGCAACAGCAGGGACCCAGCCGGGTCGAAGCCTACTGGGGCCAGGGTTATCCGAAAGGGCGCTCGATCCCCGGTATGAAGGCTAGAAGGAACGGGGTGGGTCTTTTAGTCAGAAAGAGTCTGACACTATCAATGCATAATGTCAATGCATGGTTTTTTCTCACCATAAAAAAAAAAGCCCAGCGTTTTACTTTCTAACCTATCATAAAAGGAAGCCCCAATCGCTAATAATTAAATAAAAGCGATACAGAAGTTCCGAAATACCTGAATATAATTACTGCAAATTCCTGTACTTTACGCTAGTTATAACCAGTGATCGGAATAGGTAGGGTTATTTAGGTTCATTGACCGCAAACGTTGATGTTGATATGGATATTCCACGGGATTCCGGCTGATACTACGGGATTTAATTGAATTTCATTGTTTTCTTCAATATGTATAAAAAAAAAATAATGTAAGCCAATAAGCCCATGATATGCGACGTTGTAAATTTTACGTCAACAGCACGCTATAAAACTTTTTGCCAAGCGCGCGACGTTGCCGCTTTGTTGAGACGAGTACAGATACCGACACGGATCTTGAGCGCTCGGCTAATCTTTCATTAGTCCCGAAGGCAAGATAGATTTTTTTTTATAATTTTACTACTTTAAAACCAAATCCCGGGACTCGGGGAATACCCATATTATTCTAACCTATGGAAAGTATATAAAATAGCCCTATTCTGGTCTATGGTTATAACATTGTATTCTACCGATCAGTCCTGGAACAACTAAGCTGTGTTCCACAACCGCTAACCGCTGATTTATAGAATTATACTTTTATTTTTGAGCTGACGACGGCCAGCATAGCCACAATCATCATCATTTTAGCCAAAAGACGTCCATCCACTGTTGGGCATAGACCTCGCCCAAGCGCCGCCACAGCGACGGTGCGTCTCGCATCCATCGGATTCCCAACTACAATAAACACGGATCCAGCCCTCAAAAACGGTTATAGTCATAGCTTTGAATAAGTACATTCAGACAATACCTCGTACCTAGTCTCTGATTAGATTGATGGTGGTCATTTGTTTTTCAATCGGCCAAGTACGAGTTGGAGTAAGTGGGGTCAACTCTAGTAAATTAATAAATATGTTAAATAAATAAATAGAAAATATGATATAACATCACAAGCCTTATTAGGGTTGTGGGCATGCCCAACATGGCTACAACCATGAATCCACGCTTGCATTAATGCCACATGGGATTTTGCACGCTGTTTTCAACTCTATTTCTCTAGCAAATAAGTTCATTTTCATCAATATGAACGGCTCGAGCCTCTAGTCACTGATCGCAAAATAAAAGTCGTGAATAAAATCATATTTAATTTATTAGATTCATCTAAAACAAACGTACCTAATGTAAACATTCAGATGATAAAACAGAACAGATAAGATTGCACGCACCAAATAATATAATTAAAGGCGGCTCACAACCGAACTTGGCGAATATCACACTGCCACGCACCGTAGTGCATGAACGCGTGTTTTAACGTTGCTTGTATCTCCGTTTTGTATAGAAAACACGCACAGTCCAACAGACAGAAAATGCATCCACGCGCGATAATACAGATCTCGCGCATAGATACAAGCGGAAAAATATGCACACACGCGCCTGGGTGCGGGGCGAGACGCAAAGTATTGCACACTGAGTCTCGTAGTGCCATGCGTGATTTTGTATGAAATGAGTCAGAGCCTCCGTGAATCTACAAAACGCAACTACGCGCGTGAGTGCGTAAAAAACCCGCATGGTGATGCAGATCTGCACTCCCGCAAGTTCGCGCGTAGGTGCGTTGACACCCAACATGCAGCGTGATGCGTGCCAGTGTGATAATCGCCTTACCGGGCCAGGTGCGTATTAAATTTAATAAAACAGTAATAATAAACATAAATGTGTAATTAATAAAACACTAAACAATCTCAAGACATAATTCTATATAATTTAACTAAGAAATATTCATATAATAATAAAATCAGATTTCTACTTGATAAATCAACAGTTCAAAAATTAAACTAATGACTAGATGACTACAACAAATTAGTAGGTAATCAATCTATTAATAAATTGTCACAAGGATAAAATGAGCGAAAAGTCACTAGAACAATTTAGCTTTTATGATACCCTCATAGTAAGCTTTCTAGAATTATTATGTATAAGCACTGATGAAATGAGAGGTAGTAGGTACCTAATACCTATACGATAGCGGCCGTTACGAAGGCAAATAGAGTCTAGAGAGAAACCATATAAACTGTGTATGAAAGGCAAAACAAAGTTCTATAAATCCAAACTTTTTCTAAAATCAGCAGCTACCTCTCATCGGTCACATACCTATCATTAGTACGTAATTTTATAAATTTTCGCTGTAAGGGGACGCGATAATGTTGCATAAAATAATAAACAGTACATTTGATTATTACACCCAAGAACAATATGGACACAACAAGAATAATATTTAAATTATTATAAAAAAACTACCACATTTGATCTATTAGATAAAATACAAAAGGAATATAATAATACAAAAAAAAATAACATGAGTTAATAAATTTAAACATTAGTGACAACCAAAATAAAGAGTCAACAAAAGAACAATTACCTATTACTAATGAATAAAATATTCGATCAGTGCGAAAGTATTTTTTAGCATTAATTTTCAATAGTAACAACATATTGAACTCTAGAAAAAGTTATGAGTGACAGAAAAGACGCTACAAAAATAGCAGATAAAGCTATAAAAATAATTTTTTCGTATAACTCGTAATGTGAAATATTCAGTCACAACGTGTTTGAAGCAATAATATTACACATCCCTAATCTATATTAATATAATAAAAGTGGAAGAGCTATTTGTTTGTTCAAACGAGCTAATCTCTGGAACTACGAGACGTATTGGAAATAAAAAATCTGTATGGGATAGCCAGATTCCATGACGACTAGCATAGGCTATATAACATCATGCTAGGGCCCATGGAAGCGGAGCAGTAACCAAAGATGCAGATGAAATCGCGGACAGCTAGTATATAATAAATTCTGGCGAATTGGTCAAAACCTAAAATCAATTAATTATTCACATTACCGCTAGAACGAAATGGCAGGAATCTATGAGACTGACCTTTGCCCAGCTGTGGGAAACTGCAGGCTAACAGTACCTATATATATTGCAGTTTTCTACTAAAATGTTTAAGTAATGTATTACAAAGCTGTACATTAAATTTTGCAACAGCCTTCCTTTAATGGAATTCCTACTTACAACAGATGAATTTATTAATATTAGAATATAAGTTCCTACGACGACGTTACTACATACATACGAGTATAAGAATGTGTATAAAAATATTCGAATAAGTATACATGATTTATCTATCATTGATACGTTTAAGCCGATTGAGTTTAAATACTAAATTCTATTTTACTACTACATATTTGCAAGAAACTTGTGGATGCTTTCAAATTAGGATTACAGGCCTTCACAAAGCGGCCTATGCGACAACAAAATCTAAGAATCGATCAGTCGACACTAGTCAAATTTATCATCGAATAAATTTCACTGATCCTTACTATGAATTACTGAATTGAAAGCACCGAATTCGAAATATTCGAGACACTCAACCCCAAGTATCTAACACTTGACTACACATATTCAAGTAAAATTTCGGTGACAATATTTTGCTATACTGAGCACAATCATTCGAATACATAATAGCTGCAGCCATCGTTGTTGCATCCGACTCCATATACTTACGCAACACCACTTCCAATTTTGATATCGACAAATGATTTTCAATAAAGAAATTCTTAGAGAGTCTGAAACATAATTCCCATAACTCTATATCTACGGGGAAAATACTCATACATTTATCTATTATTTGAGCTGCTTTTACAGAAACGTCACACTCTAAAAGGTTGACCGACGATTTTGAAGTCGCTCCTTTTTTGCGATATTTCAGTTCATCGCAGCAACAAGGCAGAGCAGTGTAAATAGATGGGTCTATTACAGGATATGGTTCTTCATTGAGAATAGACAAAGACACTTCTTTGATCCGCTTTGACATAATATTTTTAATGATTAATTTGAGTTCTTCTTGGTTTGGGAAAGTTTTCGTGTCATTATTTAAACCACCATCTTCTATTGCAGTGTGTGCCATGTAAGTGGGATCATTTTGTAAATCAGTTTTTAAATTGTCTAATAACAATCTCAAACACTCTGAATACATTTTGTTATGGTACGCGAACTTAGCAGCCAGGTTGCAATTTCCTTTAAAGTTTTCTTCATTTAGCCACGGTTTTAGTATGAGAATCATGTCGTCAGCCCACGATTTCTTTTTAAAATCATTCATAGAAGCCAGCGGGTTTAATCTAGCTTCGATTGGTTTCCTTTGTAAATCGTCGACGTCGAAAGGAAACATGATATCAATTCTATCGACTTGTTGAAATTGGAATTTGTTATTGCTCCGACTTGCTGGTATTTTGATAACGCGCTTTGTCGTCTTCATCATGATAACGCGGCTGCCGCCTCGGTCCTTTTCAGTGAGATACTAAAAAAAAAAAGTTTTTTTAGTACATAGAATATGCATAATCCGATCTAACTCTTGTGATACTTTTTTTGATATGGGAAATTTTCAAATAATTTTTCCCGCTCTGGGTGGAGTTACAGGGTGAATTAGACTTTCAGAATAAAACCTATCTGTGCCCTTTGCATTCCAAGGCCATGGTAACTCTATAGAACACTGCCGTTGGACTCTTATGCCACGCTTACATGTGGGCTCAGCTCGGCCAATCGCTATTGTATAAGCGGGGAAATTCCTATAACATAATGGCGATTGGCCGAGGCTGGGCCCACATGTAAACGCGGCGTTATGTTACTGAATCTTCTCGTACAAGAGCCAGAGCTGCAATGTTGTTTGTATTTTAACCTTTCAATCATGGAAATCACAGACACAATTGAAAGACAATAGGTGCGCGAACGCCGGCGTTCGCTTGGGGTTTAATGAAGTAGTATTTTAAAGTGTATTAAATATATAAAAAAACATTGCAATAAATTACCCGCAGATGTATGTTGCCCGACACAAATACTCTTCCGTCGTTGTCGATATAAACGGTGAAGTCTCCTCCACATTTTACCATAGCATTTGTTTTAATATCTTTTGTTTCAACCTCTGGAGTTTTAGCGTTAGTGTTTTTAACAATATCCGTTTGAGAATCTGTACGTATTTTTATTTCAGTTGGAATCGTAATCAGTTTTCGATCTCCACTTCCTGTAATATAAAAAATAGTTTTAATTTGAATACAAAAATTGCAATTTTGAGATCAAAATTCATGGTTACTGTCCAGTCTTCATAATTCTACTGACCTATTTGCCCATCGAAGTTGAGACCCCAGCCGTAGAGCGTGCCAGCATTGTTGAGAATGAATGAGTGATGCCAACCAGCTGACAACTGCAAATAAAATAAATCATGATATGATGAGGTAGAATCTAGATCAGAAAAGTTAGGGCGTTGCTAACCTGAGTGACAACGACGATTTACTATTTTTTTAACGCGACTAGACTATAAATTAAATATCAACATTATTCAGATATAGCCAAGTTGACTTCGAAATGACTGGTAATACTGGAAATCTAGCAGTCCGACGCGCCGTGCTGCGGCCGCGCGTACTTGTTGCGGACTGGCTCCCCATATGCACACCTCGCCTAGTTAGCTACATGTATGTTACCTGCACGATCTCCCCGCGCACGTGCTGCGTGTCTACACGCTGCGGCAGTAGATGCGGGTCGGGCGTGCCGGGTGCTGCGGGCGCATCAGGGGGCGTGTCGGCGGCGCGCCGTGCTGCGGCCGCGCGTACTTGTTGCGGACTGGCTCCCCATATGCACACCTCGCCTAGTTAGCTACATGTATGTTACCTGCACGATCTCCCCGCGCACGTGCTGCGTGTCTACACGCTGCGGCAGTAGATGCGGGTCGGGCGTGCCGGGTGCTGCGGGCGCATCAGGGGGCGTGTCGGCGGCGCGCCGTGCTGCGGCCGCGCGTACTTGTTGCGGACTGGCTCCCCATATGCACACCTCGCCTAGTTAGCTACATGTATGTTACCTGCACGATCTCCCCGCGCACGTGCTGCGTGTCTACACGCTGCGGCAGTAGATGCGGGTCGGGCGTGCCGGGTGCTGCGGGCGCATCAGGGGGCGTGTCGGCGGCGCGCCGTGCTGCGGCCGCGCGTACTTGTTGCGGACTGGCTCCCCATATGCACACCTCGCCTAGTTAGCTACATGTATGTTACCTGCACGATCTCCCCGCGCACGTGCTGCGTGTCTACACGCTGCGGCAGTAGATGCGGGTCGGGCGTGCCGGGTGCTGCGGGCGCATCAGGGGGCGTGTCGGCGGCGCGCCGTGCTGCGGCCGCGCGTACTTGTTGCGGACTGGCTCCCCATATGCACACCTCGCCTAGTTAGCTACATGTATGTTACCTGCACGATCTCCCCGCGCACGTGCTGCGTGTCTACACGCTGCGGCAGTAGATGCGGGTCGGGCGTGCCGGGTGCTGCGGGCGCATCAGGGGGCGTGTCGGCGGCGCGCCGTGCTGCGGCCGCGCGTACTTGTTGCGGACTGGCTCCCCATATGCACACCTCGCCTAGTTAGCTACATGTATGTTACCTGCACGATCTCCCCGCGCACGTGCTGCGTGTCTACACGCTGCGGCAGTAGATGCGGGTCGGGCGTGCCGGGTGCTGCGGGCGCATCAGGGGGCGTGTCGGCGGCGCGCCGTGCTGCGGCCGCGCGTACTTGTTGCGGACTGGCTCCCCATATGCACACCTCGCCTAGTTAGCTACATGTATGTTACCTGCACGATCTCCCCGCGCACGTGCTGCGTGTCTACACGCTGCGGCAGTAGATGCGGGTCGGGCGTGCCGGGTGCTGCGGGCGCATCAGGGGGCGTGTCGGCGGCGCGCCGTGCTGCGGCCGCGCGTACTTGTTGCGGACTGGCTCCCCATATGCACACCTCGCCTAGTTAGCTACATGTATGTTACCTGCACGATCTCCCCGCGCACGTGCTGCGTGTCTACACGCTGCGGCAGTAGATGCGGGTCGGGCGTGCCGGGTGCTGCGGGCGCATCAGGGGGCGTGTCGGCGGCGCGCCGTGCTGCGGCCGCGCGTACTTGTTGCGGACTGGCTCCCCATACCCACACCTCACCTTTGTTTGTTAATGCCAGCTGTAATGTGGCATAATAGCAGATTTATGTTTTTCTTAGGATATATTCGTTACATCCTATATCTATGTTCAAACAAAAATATGTAAAATAGTCTTAATCCACGTTCTTTTTCATCACGCACGGATTTAAAGTTTAGGCGTTGAAAAACAGACAAAAACAGAGTTGGCGTTGCTGAACTAAATAAACGGCGTCGGTTCTTTAAAATTTGAAAACAATCAGCTGTGAAACAAACAACGCTAGTTTTTTTTTTTAGATATTAATTGTACCTGTGAATTGCATTAATCCACTTTTCTTTCCGTTCCAAAATATTTACAAATCTTAAATGTGAACATAGACATAATGTTATTATTTGTTACCATTAGGAAACATCGATAATTTACTGTAGTCAATATCGACCATGATGGTATTAGCACGTCATTGGAAGGGGAGATGTAGTAACACAGTAAGCTACACACATTGTGGAAATATCCCACGGCGATGGCTTTAGCGGGGTCCTGCAGGCGCACGCGCACGGGCACGGAGCTCTTGTTCCGTCCGCCGCTGGCGAGCTGACCGAACACTCCGGCGCCGCTCGCCCACACCTCGCCGTTCTTCATTAGGACCACTGTATGACAGGCGCCGAGACCTACACTTAACACCTAGCAAAAAAAAACAGTTTGTTATTCATGGTTGATTTGTATCAAGTACACAGGGATATTTGTAAAACACTAACAAGCTTGCAAGACTTTATTACTAACATCATACACAACAGCTTTTGTTCTATAACTTTTTACAAAACGTAATACATTTGCCAAAAACAAACCTTCAAGATTTCGTTGTTCTATATGTATAACACATTTCAACTCTGTATTTTGCTATACCTACGTCTGTATGACACCACGCAAGCGCATCATGCGCCCTCGCCGCTCGATCCCCGTTCCCCTCCTCTATTGTACTATCGCTTGCTGCGTATAGACTTTGTAAGTAATAAGTTGTATATGTTCTGAATTCAATTTAAATATCTTTATTTTAGTATGAAAATCTGATAAATTAAAATATGATACATTTTTAAAAGTCATAGAACAAAAGTTGCTGTTTATGATGTTAGTACCATAGTTCTGAGAGGTTATCAGTGTTTTACAAATAACCTTGTATACAAGGTGTAAGGGACAGCCCTCAACAAACTTCAAGGGCTTGCTCAGTAGACAAAACTGAACAACCTACAATAAAAATTTTTTTCAGGAAACGAAAAAAAAAAATCCGCCTCACCATACAAAATTATTGACTTGATTGGACAGTTTGTATGGAGAGGCTGAATTTTTTTTTCGTTTCCTGAAAAAATTTTTGGTAGGTTGTTCAGTTTCGTCTACTGTGCAAGCCCTTAAAGTTTGTGGAGGGCTGTCCCTTACACCATTTATAATCCCAAAATTACACTACAAAGAGACCTCAATTACGTCATACGAGAACTAGTACAGATTGAACGAATGAACGCTAACGATTCACAGAAACACATCATCATCTGCATAGTCTGTACCCGGAATCAAAGTGTTTCCTGACCAAATTCTGAGGACACGTTTGTCTCTAGCCCAAACTTAGATAGATAGATATGCACTACTTGTTAAACCACATTGACAGCTATAATGTGCTGTATAAACTTATTTATGAAAAAGTCAGATATACGAATTCAACTCACCTTTCTGCCTTGGAATTTGGTGACCAACTTGGGTGAACACTCGTCATCTATGGTGCCGTGACACAGCTGACCATGGACGTTCCATCTGAATAGTAAAAATCTCCATAGAAATAATAATAAATAATCTACACTCTACACAAAACTCTTTATAAAGAGGTAAAGCTTGTTTTTTTGTCTGTAGGAGTTAATCAATGAAAGTACAGGTCCGATTCCGAAAATTCAGCGATAGAAAGCTGCTTTATTCCTGAGTGACATAAGATATATTTTATGTATGCGGGCGAAGCCGCGGGCAAAAGTTAGTTATATTATCATATAGAAAGAACAGAATAAACCTGTTGACAGATTTCTTCGAGAACAATAAAACCTGTTAGATAATGAGGGTTAATGGGGTTATGAGTTATATTTTCTTTTTCGTCTGTGCTATACATTTTTCCTTTTTTGTCCAAAAATATCCATCTTGAACCAACGTGGTGATCAATGCTGCGATGCATCCAATCTCTTCATCCAATCCAATGCTATCCAATCGGACAATCCTATATTTTTGTATTACCTACCAATATTTTGTCAACAGAAACAACAAAGTAATTGCTTATTAAGAAGCTTCTGGTATTTTAAAAAAAAACTTTAGGTTTGAAAAACTATGTAACTGCATTGTGTTTCTACCCCAACTTTTCGGCCACGTAACTTAGCACCCCGAAAGATACCACGCTTTATTACATTACCATGAACGACCATTGTGCGTACCGCGATTCCGTGCTTTCTCATAACCCCTGCCCAGGTTACCTAACTTCGATGTTAAGTATGAGACTCACCCCCAAGTATAAAGTCGGCCGCCCACATCAACGACGGCTGAATGGTAATGACCAGCTGCTATCGCGGCGAGTGGCGCCGTGAAGTTCCCGGTCACGTGGCGTAGTGCGCCGGCGGATATGGCACCTTCTCCCACGCCACCCGCCCACGAGGACCCCACGCCCAGCTGACCGAACGAATTGTCGCCCGCAGCGTATATCTGCAACCAAAAATCATCACTATAACATACCTATAGTCTGTTTTACTCATATTTCACTAAAACCTAATTCGTCCTAGAGGGAGGGTCTTTTGCCATGAACTGGATAAATATTCAGACTTCAAACTCCTACTGAGAAATTCCTATTGAAAAAACTTTACCAGTTTACTGGACCCAGGAGCCTGTCCTGTGCAGGAAATTTTGGCTCGAACCCAATAACTCATGTTCAGTACAACAATTCCTTTTTCTAACATTATAGTAAAAGAAGATTATGTTATTGTGCGATAACATGGAGTAATACTAGCTTAATTCCTTGTTTATGAGTGATCCTCATAAATATCCCCCGTCCTAAAATAAATGTACTAGCGATCGAAAATAATACCTTTTCCTAAACGCACCGTCGTTTTCGACATGTGGTTGTTAGAATGACGAGCTAACTCAATATGATGCAGCCCATAACGCTAACCATTTCCACATGTCTCCAATTCTCCATGCATAAAATGTGCTCTACCCAACTTCATGAAACCGATATATCAGAATCAACAAGACATACCCCGTTCTCAGTCAACACCAGCGTGTGATGCCTCCCACAAGCTACATCAACCACTCGTCCAATGAGCTCAGTATTGATCGGTACAGTAGTCATCTTTATCATTGCGTTTCCTTCGTCAACTACCCCCCAGTGGGCAAGTCCACAGTTGACCGTCCTCTTAGGTGTGAACTGATTTTTCCAAGTTTCAGGAGTTTGTGTCACTTCTAGGTGTATCTCTGGACACGGATCCCTGGCGTCTATTACACTTGCTATGTGGATGAATGTTGCTATCAACTGCTGTAGTCTGGTCGTCTGAAACGAATTTCAAAAATGTTGTCATTTGTCAAGACAACTGCCCCCCCAGTCAAGTTACGACCGTTTCGTTCCGATTTTCTTGCGTCGAACGCCTCGAGTAGCCACGCCTCCTATTCCTTTGTTCTGGCCACGTGAGAGGAGCGTTGAGATGACGTCAGAACAAAGGAATCGGAGGAGTGGCCTACTCGAGGCTGCGGCAGCTTCGTCGACAGAGTTTCATAGTTTTGTATGTAAGATGCACGCAGGCGTAGAGATGTACCGTTGCCGGCAATATCTTATAATTATATAATAATATTCATACTTCGGGCAATATTCCTAACGCACAAACACTACGCAGGCGTATACCAAGCGAATAGTGATGAATACGCGTCTATGAAGTTACGCGCCCGTGGATAGTAGGCCTTAGTAATTATCATGATCATCATCATTTTAGCCAAGAGATGCCCACTGTTGAACATAGCGTAGCTACATCGACCGGTATCACTTGAAATGACATGTTTGACGCAGTAGAAGAGCCATTGGCTGCTGCGCTGCATTCCCACACAGAGCAAATATTTTGTATTATATCCGGGTCTGGATGTCTAGTGTGAGTTTTTATGTTTGTGAAAATGTCCAGGATACAGAAATAATTCATATTATAGGGCAACAAAATAAAATCATAATGGTTGAGAAAAAAAAAACATGAGCGCGTAACCGTAATTTAATTCTTATATTGCAATGTATAATTCGCGCATATTTTCCAATATTTACTTACATAAACCGAAGTTATTCCTTGCTTCAAATCACGCATTATCGGACGCAATTGATCTTGTAAAGGATTCAACCATAAACATAGGCACTGCAACATAAAATCACTCATTAGTAGAGTCGTAAATCTTTTTCTGTATAATTTTGTGCTACAATACCTTCAAAATAGTAGTATCGAATTTATGGCACTGTTGTATAATGTAGTCGAACAGCCACTGTCCATTTTCTTCTAACAACAGAGGCACTAGACACCTTTCTCCCAGCAGGCTGTTGATAGCGCCACGACAGATCTCACTTCGGGATTTCAATGCAGACAGCATCAAGTGTGGGTGCCCTCTATGGATACTGAACATAGGCAACAAGTCCCAAAGACCAACTGAAGCGGCAAAAGACGATAACTCCAGCAATTCGGCTGAATTTAACATTGTTAGCTTCGCATCACTGAAACAACAAAGGAATTGCAGAGAAAAGTATTGTGACATTAAATATTAAACTTTATTTCAATTGATTTAAAGCAGGGACCGTTTTCGGTTAAGGTATACGGTTACGCTACCGGTATTAAAAACCGGTACCGCTTTATTTTAAAGGTATACCAAAACCGGTTAAGATTTGCGGTTACGCTACCGTTATATACCGGTATAAACCTTTATTCAACCGAAATAATTTCGGTAACGAAAAAACGTATGAGTAGTACCTACGACATATGCGACGTTGTCAGCTCGCTGCGAAAAGTACTTATTGCGACCGATTGGCGTCAACGGCGTGCCGCGTCGCGCCGCCCGTTCTCCCGCATCTTTCGTCTTGCAGTATAAACATTTTAGGCATGATTCAATAGGTAGGTACAACGAATGATGTTGAAAGAAGACCGCAAGATGGTTTTTGGAACGAAGTTCCTTATCGCGCGTTGTGAAAGGGGGCTAGACGGAAAAAATTCTCACAAAAAGTTGTACCGACACTTTTACTGTCAAAATGTAAATCCAAGATGGCGGCTGCAAGAAATTATCAACTTTTTCGTCATGGGTGTCGTTTTCATGGTTTTCGAGGGTGTTGAAACCGATGGTACTGTCAAAATGTAAATCCAAGATGGCGGCTGCAAGAAATTATCAACTTTTTCGTCATGGGTGTCGTTTTCATGGTTTTTGAGGGTGTTGAAACCGATGGTACTGTCAAAATATAAATCCAAGATGGCGGCTGCAAGAAATTATCAAATTTTCCGTCATGGGTGTCGTTTTCATGGTTTTCGAGAGTTTTGAAACCGATGGTACTGTCAAAATGTAAATCCAAGATGGCGGCTGCAAGAAAGTATCAAATTTTCCGTCATGGGTGTCGTTTTCATGGTTTTCGAGGGTGTTGAAACCGATGGTACTGTCAAAATATAAATCCAAGATGGCGGCTGCAAGAAAGTATCAAATTTTCCGTCATGGGTGTCGCTTTCATGGTTTTCGAGGGTGTTGAAACCGATGGTACAGTCAAAATATAAATCCAAGATGGCGGCTGCAAGAAATTATCAAATTTTCCGTCATGGGTGTCGTTTTCATGGTTTTCGAGGGTGTTGAAACCGATGGTACTGTCAAAATATAAATCCAAGATGGCGGCTGCAAGAAATTATCAAATTTTCCGTCATGAGTGTCGTTTTCATGGTTTTCGAGGGTGTTGAAACCGATGGTACTGTCAAAATATAAATCCAAGATGGCGGCTGCAAGAAATTATCAAATTTTCCGTCATGGGTGTCGTTTTCATGGTTTTCGAGGGTGTTGAAACCGATGGTACTGTCAAAATATAAATCCAAGATGGCGGCTGCAAGAAATTATCAAATTTTCCGTCATGGGTGTCGTTTTCATGGTTTTCGAGGGTGTTGAAACCGATAGTACTGTCAAAATATAAATCCAAGATGGCGGCTGCAAGAAATTATCAAATTTTCCGTCATGGGTGTCGTTTTCATGGTTTTCGAGGGTGCTGAAACCGATGGTACTGTCAAAATATAAATCCAAGATGGCGGCTGCAAGAAATTATCAAATTTTCCGTCATCGGTGTCGTTTTCATGGTTTTCGAGGGTGTTGAAACCGATGGTACTGTCAAAATATAAATCCAAGATGGCGGCTGCAAGGAATTATCAAATTTTCCGTCATCGGTGTCGTTTTCATGGTTTTCGAGGGTGTTGAAACCGATTTTACTGTCAAAATGTAAATCCAAGTAGGCGGCTGCAATAAATTATCAACTTTTTCGATATGAGTGTCTTTTTCATGGTTTTCGAGGTGGCTAAAGCCGATAGTGCTATCAATATGTAATTCTCTCAATTTTTGCGCGTTGTGAAAAGGGGTTACACGGAAAAAAATCTCACGAATAGTTGTAGCGACACTTTTTGCTATAGTAAGCTATTGTAAGCCGTGCGTCTCTCTCTCTCTCTTATATATATATATATATATATATATATATATATATATATATATATATGAGAGAGAGATAAAACATAATAAAACAATGTATCCCAGCAGATTTCTTCTCTCCAATCTCGATGCAGTCCACCACCACCTCGAGACTGACAAGCCCCACTTACTTTTCTTGACGGAGACGCAGATCAGATGTCCGTCTGATGCGGCGTATCTCGACTACCCGGGATACTCTTTGGAGCACCATTTCCTGCAGCGTGCCGGGGTCTGTGTATACGTCCGCAATGACATCTGCTGCCAGCGTCTCCGTCACCTTGAAGACCCCAGTTTTTCAAGTTTATGGTTACTGGTGGACACCGGTGTGGACAAAATTGTCTACACCTGTGTTTACCGGTCGCACAGTGGCGACCAGGAGACGACTCGGCTGTTTGGCCACCTCAGTGAGGCCGCCGATGAGGCTCTGCATCGGCACCCTGATGCGCAGTTTGTCGCTCTGGGGGATTTTAACGCCTGCCATCAAGACTGGCTTTTCCCATACCAGAGGACCGACCACGCTGGGAGGGAAACTCGAAACTTTGCAGTGTCGCTGGGCCTCTCCCAGTTGGTAAAGCAAGCGACGAGGGTGCCTGATGTAGTTGGTCATACTGCCAATTGTCTGGACCTACTGCTGACCACCGATCCGGACAGATGTATCGTAACAGTTTCCTCACCACTTGGAACTTCAGATCACTGTCTGGTGAAGTCTGTATCGTCCTTCTCCCCACCTGACCGCGACTCACGTGGCGAACGGCGAATGTGGCGATACAGGTCGGCAGATTGGGATGAGATGCGGCATTTCTTTGCGTCTTATCCTTGGCAGCAGGTCTGCTTCTCTTCTGAAAATCCGTCGAGCTGTGCGGATGCTGTAACCGATGTGATACACCAAGCTATGGAGTATTTTATCCCTTATAGCGATGTACGCATCGGTGGCTCAGCTCACCCGTGGTTCAACGCCGATTGCGTTCAGGCTGAAGAGCGTAAGCATTCGGCGTTTCTCGCCTGGGTTGACGCTCGTGACCGCAAAGCTCCGGATCTGAATTCAAAGAAGAGAGCCTTCAACCATGCTGCCAAGTCCTACAAAAAAGCATTAAAGAAGGCACGCTTCGACCGCATAACCCATATTGGCAAAAAACTCTCTGCACAGCCGTCCGGTAGCAGAGCATTCTGGTCTCTTGCCAAGTCGGTCGAGGCGAACTTCTGTCGGCCCGCTTTGCCTCCGCTGGTAAAGCCTGATGGAACACTGGCTCATACGGCAAGAGAGAAAGCAGGACTCTTTGCATCTCTCTTTGCCCATAATTCTCGTCTTGACACTAGCAATGCTGCTCCACCGACTCTGCCTCATTGTAACTCTTCAATGCAGGAGGTTCACATGAGGAACAGAGAAGTTCTGAGAGAGCTGCGTCGTCTAGACGTGAATAAAGCCAGTGGACCAGATGGCATACCAGCGATTGTTCTAAAGGCTTGTGCGCCCGAGTTGTCTCCTGTATTGACGCGCTTGTATCGCCTCTCATTTAGGACTGGTATAGTGCCCAAGTCCTGGAAGCTTGCCAACGTGCAACCCGTGCCCAAAAAGGGCAGTCGTGCCGATCCTGCCAACTATCGGCCGATTTCGGTAACCTCCATACTCTGCAAGATTATGGAGCGTGTATTGAACTCGCGCCTCATGGCATACCTGGAAGGTAACGATCTCCTCAGTGACCGACAGTACGGGTTTCGCCGCAAGCGGTCTACTGGGGACCTACTGGTTTATGCTACCCACTTGTGGGGCGAGGCCCTCGAGAAGAATGGGGAAGCGATTGCCGTTTCCTTAGATGTCTCGAAGGCCTTCGACAGGGTATGGCACGCTAGCCTATTGAGTAAGCTTCCAGCGTACGGCATTTCCCCTGGTCTGATTAACTGGGTAAAAGACTTCCTGAGTGAACGGTCTCTCCGAGTTGTTGTCGACGGATGCTCATCAGAGCCCATGACGATTAATGCCGGAGTTCCTCAGGGGTCTGTTCTCTCTGCAACTCTCTTCCTGTTGCATATCAACGATCTGCTGGTGCCCGGTATCTATGGGTATGCAGATGATAGCACAGTTGTAGAGAGATACCTGCCCAGTGCTCGGGCTAGTAAGGAGCTAATCCGGTCCGAAAGAGAGGCTATGGTAGAGCGAACGAATATCTCACTTCAGGCAGTCTCCAAGTGGGGTGAAGCCAATCTAGTGGGATTCAACGCCGCCAAAACACAAGCGTGTCTTTTCACTGCCAAAAGGAGCCCGTGCACCTTGGTTCCTACTTTTCGGAATTTATCCCTGGAGTACACCGACCGCCTTCAGCTCTTGGGGGTTGAAATTCCCTCAGACCTTAACTTTGGGCGGTTCATTGAGTCCAAAGCCAAGGTAGCTGCTAGGAAGCTGGGCGTTCTTGCAAAGGTCCGGCGGTACTTCACACCGGGACAGCTTTTAATGTTATACAAAGCACAGGTCCGTTCGTGTGTGGAGTACTGCAGTCACATATGGGCTGGTGCTGCAAAATGCCACCTGGCAGCTTTGGACTCGGTGGAAAGGCGTGCAAAGAGGCTAATTGGTGATCCAGATTTGGTTAAGTCCAACCTTCAAAGCCTTGAGCATAGGCGTAGGGTAGCCAGCCTTTCGGTGTTTTACAGGATGCATTTTGGAGAGTGTGCGCAGGAATTGCATGACTTGATTCCGCCATCGCAATTCTACCATCGGACATCCCGACGTACGGCGAATATTCACCCTTACGTTGTTGAAACCTCTACGGTCCGGACTAAGCGTTTCGCCTCGTCGTTTATACCACGTACGTCGAAGGACTGGAACAGTCTGCCTGCTGCGGTCTTCCCGTCCGATTATAATTTGGGTGTCTTCAAGGCTAGAGTGAATAGGCTCTTAATAAACTAGTGCGCCTCACCATCAAAGATTGCATCGCTACTTACCATCAGGTGGGATCGCAGTCAAGCACTAGTTTATCTTAATTAAAAAAAAAAAAAAAAAAAAAGATTTGAATTAATTGGGAGAGTACCTTTTTCTCATAAAGGTACTCTGGCTATAAGTGTATCGCTAAAAACTAATTGAGAGGTGTCAAGGGACTTCCGGATGGAACGAAGTATATATATATATATATGAACTTCGTTCGTATATATATATGTATATAAGAGAGAGAGAGACGCACGGCTTACAATAGCTTACTATAGCAAAAAGTGTCGTTACAACTATTCGTGAGATTTTTTCCCGTCTAGCCCCTTTTCACAACGCGCAAAAATTGAGAGAATTACATATTGACAGCACTATCGGCTTTAGCCACCTCGAAAACCGTGAAAAAGACACCCATATCGAAAAAGTTGATGATTTATTGCAGCCGCCTACTTAGATTTACATTTTGATAGTAAAATCGGTTTCAACACCCTCGAAAACCATGAAAACGACACCGATGACGGAAAATTTGATAATTTCTTGCAGCCGCCATCTTGGATTTATATTTTGACAGTACCATCGGTTTCAACACCCTCGAAAACCATGAAAACGACACCCATGACGAAAAATTTGATAATTTCTTGTAGCCGCCATCTTGGATTTATATTTTGACAGTACCATCGGTTTCAACACTCTCGAAAACCATGAAAACGACACCCATGACGGAAAATTTGATACTTTCTTGTAGCCGCCATCTTAGATTTATATTTTGACAGTACCATCGGTTTCAACACCCTCGAAAACCATGAAAACGACACCCATGACGAAAAATTTGATAATTTCTTGCAGCCGCCATCTTAGATTTATATTTTGACAGTACCATCGGTTTCAACACCCTCGAAAACCATGAAAACGACACCCATGACGGAAAATTTGATAATTTCTTGCAGCCGCCATCTTGGATTTATATTTTGACAGTACCATCGGTTTCAACACCCTCGAAAACCATGAAAACGACACCCATGACGGAAAATTTGATACTTTCTTGTAGCCGCCATCTTAGATTTCTATTTTGACAGTACCATCGGTTTCAACACCCTCGAAAACCATGAAAACGACACCCATGACGAAAAATTTGATAATTTCTTGCAGCCGCCATCTTGGATTTATATTTTGACAGTACCATCGGTTTCAACACCCTCGAAAACCATGAAAACGACACCCATGACGGAAAATTTGATAATTTCTTGCAGCCGCCATCTTGGATTTATATTTTGACAGTACCATCGGTTTCAACACCCTCGAAAACCATGAAAACGACACCCATGACGGAAAATTTGATAATTTCTTGCAGCCGCCATCTTGGATTTATATTTTGACAGTACCATCGGTTTCAACACCCTCGAAAACCATGAAAACGACACCCATGACGGAAAATTTGATACTTTCTTGCAGCCGCCATCTTAGATTTATATTTTGACAGTACCATCGGTTTCAACACCCTCGAAAACCATGAAAACGACACCCATGACGGAAAATTTGATAATTTCTTGCAGCCGCCATCTTGGATTTATATTTTGACAGTACCATCGGTTTCAACACCCTCGAAAACCATGAAAACGACACCCATGACGGAAAATTTGATAATTTCTTGCAGCCGCCATCTTGGATTTATATTTTGACAGTACCATCGGTTTCAACACCCTCGAAAACCATGAAAACGACACCCATGACGGAAAATTTGATACTTTCTTGCAGCCGCCATCTTAGATTTATATTTTGACAGTACCATCGGTTTCAACACCCTCGAAAACCATGAAAACGACACCCATGACGGAAAATTTGATAATTTCTTGCAGCCGCCATCTTGGATTTATATTTTGACAGTACCATCGGTTTCAACACCCTCGAAAACCATTAAAACGACACCCATGACGAAAAAGTTGATAATTTCTTGCAGCCGCCATCTTGGATTTACATTTTGACAGTACCATCGGTTTCAACACCCTCGAAAACCATGAAAACGACACCCATGACGGAAAATTTGATAATTTCTTGCAGCCGCCATCTTGGATTTATATTTTGACAGTACCATCGGTTTCAACACCCTCGAAAACCATGAAAACGACACCCATGACGAAAAAGTTGATAATTTCTTGCAGCCGCCATCTTGGATTTACATTTTGACAGTAAAAGTGTCGGTATAACTTTTCATGAGAATTTTTTCCGTCTAGCCCCCTTTCACAACGCGCGATAAGGAACTTCGTTCCGAAAATAGAACCGAATTGAGAACCTCCTTTTTTGGAAGTCGGTTAAAAAGTACAACTTGAGGACGTATTCACCTATTTCGACAAATATCACGGTTTTTCGGGAACCATTATGATGCTCTAGGAATCATAATTATGAGTATATCTTGGTATCAAATAAAAGACAATATATTTATCTCCAGGATGGCATAAAAAAAATATTACGGTCTCATATAAAATTTTCATATAAATACGATTTTTCCAACGCACTAATACAAGAAAATTACGAAACACAGGGTCTGAGTAGGAACCCGTAACTTAAATCCAGTAAACATTTTTACTTTAAAAAACATAAAATAATACAGCTTATATAGTCTTCAACACCTATAGCTAATTATTTTGAACCTACATAAATAACTTTATGATTTATGACCAAAATAAAACCACTCTCAATATTTCTTCATACATTTTTCATTGAACGCGCGATGTCTAGCGTCAGTCCGCGCTCAGAAGCGCTTGTGAACGGATGTCCGTATCGCTCTCTTACAAAAAATAAATACGTCTAAAATGTGTGCCGACTTGTATACTGCGACTGCAAAGACATGCTACTTTTTCGGACCGAAATAAAAGTACAAATATCATACTTATTTTTAAAATTGTTATTATGGAGTAATAATGGACTTACTGATACAGAATGAGTTTTATTCTAAAACAAAGACCAGAAATGGCCAACGGAACTTCATACTTACATAGATATCACTATGTAGACAGTTAAGCGACTATGACAATAAAAATAAATAAATGGTTCTGAATAGTTATGTTAAAAATGGTACCGTCGAAGTGACCTGATGATGATGATGGAGCCGGAAGATAGTCACCGGAACTTCGTAATTAATCAATGTATCCTAGCCGTGTTTGGGCTTATTAGAATTGTCATGAAATGCCCTTTGGCTATAAGGTACTATCGAAGTGACCTGATGATGATGGAGCCGGAAGATAGGCACCGCAACTCCGTAGTTAATCAATGTATCCTAGCCGTGTTTGGGCTTATTAGAATTGTCATGAGATGCACTTTGGCTATAAGGTACTATCAAACTGATCTGATGATAATGATGATGAAGCTAGAAGATAGGCACCGGGACTCCGTAATTAATCAATGTATCCTACCCGTGTTTGGGCTATTTAGAATTATCATGAGATGCGCCGCACTTTGAAATTATCAAATTTTTCGTCATGGGTGTCGTTTTCATGGTTTTCGAGGGTGTTGAAACCGATGGTACTGTCAAAATATAAATCCAAAATGGCGGCTGCAGGAAATTATCAAATTTTCCGTCATGGGTGTCGTTTTCATGGTTTTCGAGGGTGTTGAAACCGATGGTACTGTCAAAATATAAATCCAAGATGGCGGCTGCAAGAAATTATAAAATTTTTCGTCATGGGTGTCGTTTTCATGGTTTTCGAGGGTGTTGAAACCGTTAGTATTGTCAAAATATAAATCCAAGATGGCGGCTGCAAAAAATTATTAAATTTTTCGTCATGGGTGTCGTTTTCATGGTTTTCAAGGGTGTTGAAACCGATAGTATTGTCAAAATGTAAATCCAAGATGGCGGCTGCAATTATCAACTTTTTTGTCATGGGTGTCGTTTTCGTGGTTTTCGAGGGTGTTGAAACCGATGGTACTGTCAAAATGTAAATCCAAGATGGCGGCTGCAAGAAATTATCAACTTTTTCGTCATGGGTGTCGCTTTCATGGTTTTCGAGGGTGTTGACACCGATAGTGCTGTCAAAATGTAAATCCAAGATGGCGGCTGCAAGAAATTGTTAACTTTTCCGTCATGGGTGTCGTTTTCATGGTTTTCGAGGGTGTTGAAACCGATAGTACTGTCAAAGTATAAATCCAAGATAGCGGCTGCAAGAAATTATTAACTTTTCCGTCATGGGTGTCGTTTTCATGGTTTTCGAGGGTGTTGAAACCGACGGTACTATCAAAATATAAATCCAAGATGGCGGCTGCAAGAAATTATCAAATTTTTCGTCATGGGTGTCGTTTTCATGGTTTTCGAGGGTGTTGAAACCGATGGTACTGTCAAAATGTAAATCCAAGATGGCGGCTGCAAGAAATTATCAACTTTTTCGTCATGGGTATCGTTTTCATGGTTTTCGAGGGTGTTGAAACCGATAGTACTGTCAAAATATAAATCCAAGATGGCGGCTGCAAAAAAAAAAATTTTCGTCATGGGTGTCGTTTTCATGGTTTTCGAGGGTGTTGAAACCGATAGTACTGTCAAAATGTAAATCCATGATGGCGGTTGCAAGAAATTATTAACTTTTCCGTCATGGGTGTCGTTTTCGTGGTTTTCGAGGGTGTTGAAACCGATAGTACTGTCAAAATATAAATCCAAGATGGCGGCTGCAAAAAAAAAAATTTTCGTCATGGGTGTCGTTTTCATGGTTTTCGAGGGTGTTGAAACCGATAGTACTGTCAAAATATAAATCCAAGATGGCGGCTGCAAAAAATTATTAAATTTTTCGTCATGGGTGTCGTTTTCATGGTTTTCAAGGGTGTTGAAACCGATAGTATTGTCAAAATGTAAATCCAAGATGGCGGCTGCAAGTAATTATCAACTTTTTCGTCATGGGTGTCGTTTTCGTGGTTTTCGAGGGTGTTGAAACCGATTGTAAGTACTGTCAAAATGTAAATCTAAGATGGCGGCTGCAATAAATTATCAACTTTTTCGATATGGGTGTCTTTTTCATGGTTTTCAAGGATGTGGAAACCGATAGTATTGTCAAAATGTAAATCCAAGATGGCGGCTGCAAGAAATTATCAACTTTTTCGTCATGAGTGTCGTTTTCGTGGTTTTCGAGGGTGTTGAAACCGATTGTACTGTCAAAATGTAAATCCAAAATGGCTGCAATAAATTATCACTTTTTCGATATGGGTGTCTTTTTCATGGTTTTCGAGGTTGTTGAAGCCGATAGTGCTGTCAAAATGTAAATCTAAGATGGCGGCTGTCAGAAATTATCAACTTTTTCGTATTGAGTGTCGTTTTCATGGTTTCGAAGATGTTGAAATAGTGCTGTCAAAATGTACATAAAATAGGATAGTATTTTTTAGTTATCTTGTATTGGCTAGACGAAAAAATTCTCACGAAAAGTTGTAACGATACTTTTTGCTATAGTAAGCTATTGTAAGCCGTGCGGCGTGCGCATGTTTCTCTGTCTGTCTCTCTCTCTCTTATAGAAAGCAAGCCAGAACGGAACTTCGTTCCATCCGGGTGTCCCTTGACACCTCAGTAGTTTTTTTTATATTGCTAAATATCTGACAGACAAATCGAAGCAAGTAATAGGAGCTGTACCCTATTCGCGGATTAGACATGTAAAGAAAGTTTTTTTACTGTCAGTTCAACCGATTTCAACTTCTATTTCGTAGGCATAAGGATGGCATTAAAAGCAAAAAACTAATTACAATACCAACTATATATATCTTCGAGTACCAAGATAAATTAGGACACTTTTCACTACATATTATAAAACAAAGTCTCCCACCGCGTCTGTCTGTCTGTCTGTCTGTTCGCGATAAACTCAAAATTTACTGCACCGATTTTCAAGCAGTTTTCACCACTCGATAGCGTGATTCTTGAGGAAGCTTTTAGTATATAATTTGTTAAGTTTTTGTATGTATTTTTGTGTACATTAACGTTATTTGTTGAAGATGTCGAGAAAAAATAAGCCGTCTGGGAGCTTTTAACGCAAACGCTGCCTAAACCCTTTGAGATATAACAAAATAATGTATCGTGGAATTGTGTATCTTATATAGGTCTACAGAAAAGTCCGCGGTGGCATATGTCTATCTCTTAAGGTTAACATAATATATCCATTTTACTACTTTTAAAAATTGGCATTCATGAAGCATTTATTGGAAAGCTATTTACATAATTACGGTATTAATTCTTATCAAAATAAGTTACTTCGCGTTCAAGACTATATCAGTATCTGTAAATTACTTTTTGAATCATTTAAATCGGACGTACCATTAGAAAGCTTTCATAAATTTAATAATTCTCAAAATTAAATTCACGAGTTCACAAGTTCCGCTCTTCAGTAGCTACGCATGACGCGGTCACTGATCCTCCCCCCGCGCTGTTTTGCCTACTGTTTCTTTAGCTAATAAGCCGAACGACAATAACGCACGACTGATGACTGTGTTTTCTTTTGGAAGTTGTTGAAAAGTTATAATTGCATTTTTGTTTTGTGTTTGTTTTCTTAACTAACACAACACCAACAATGGTAGTATATGTGAATTAAGGTAGTAAGAACTACGCTGCTCACGCGTGTAAAATGGAGGTCCAGAATTTATGGGAAATAACATTAGGTTACGCCACGCGGGCGAAGCCGCGGGCAAAAGCTAGTGTATTTATAAATCATTTTTTCATGTTACCATTTTGATATACAAGGAATTAAAGTTGCCACAATATCATGATATCAAATTAACAATGATTTATTCATCTCCCAGTTACATGCTTTAAAATTATTCAGTCCCATACAATCTTTTCACACAAATACAATACAGAAATTGGCTATGCTACAAGTAGGGTCTGGATAGTACACATAACTGCTAAATCCGTTGTATATTTTACCTTATAATTAAAAAAAAAACTTTTTCCAAAAAAGATATAACCGATTTCACTAGTCGGTGTTAAATAAGGAACAAAAAATATCGAGAAACACCGACTTCCGAAATTAAAATTATTTTGATGGTTTTAGTGTTTTTTTTAGTGAAGTCGGTTATATTTTTTTTGGAAAAAGTTTTTTATTTCACACTTTTTAGTTGTAATACACCAGAGTACTTTTTTCTCATGACAATTCCAATTAACTCAAACCCTGCTGGGATAAATTCATTGTTTTATTATGAAGCTTCCGTGTCTACCTTGCGGCTCCATCATCGTCATCAGATCAGTTTGATAGTACCTTATAGCCAAAGTGCGGCGCATCTCATGATAATTCTAAATAGCCCAAACACGGGTAGGATACATTGATTAATTACGGAGCCCCGGTGCCTATCTTCTAGCTTCATCATCATTATCATCAGATCAGTTTGATAGTACCTTATTGCCAAAGTGCATCTCATGACATTTCTAATAAACCCAAACACAGCTAGGATACATTGATTAATTACGGCGTTCCGGTGCCTATCTTCCGGCTCGCATAACTATGTTCATTGTGATATCTGTGTGAGTATGAACTTCCACTGGCCATTTCTGGTCTTCTTCACCAGATCCACTTCATCAAATGTAATTTTTTGAGTGTAAATGCTTAAGTCTTTGATGAAAATACCAAAAGAACTATACGGTTGCTTATGATATTTGAGGAGTTCCCTTTAATTCGCCAAGATTCCATCATCAGATCCCGACTTGGTGACTATGGGACCATTTGGGAAGTATGCACTTTCCAACAAAAAAAGAATTTTTCAAATCGGTCGGCAAGCAACGAAGTTATGCGCGAACATACATAAAAAAAAAAACTACTGAGGTGTCAAGGGACACCCGGATGGAACGAAGTTCCGTTTTGGCTTGCTTTCTATAAGAGAGAGAGAGAGAGAGAGACAGACAGAGAAACATGCGCACGCCGCACGGCTTACAATAGCTTACTATAGCAAAAAGTATCGTTACAACTTTTCGTGAGATTTTTTTCCGTCTAGCCAATACAAGATAACTAAAAAATACTATCCCATTTTATGTACATTTTGACAGCACTATTTCAACATCTTCGAAACCATGAAAACGACACTCATGACGAAAAAGTTGGTAATTTCTGACAGCCGCCATCTTAGATTTACATTTTGACAGCACTATCGGCTTCAACAACCTCGAAAACCATGAAAAAGACACCCATATCGAAAGAGTTGATAATTTATTGCAGCCGCCATCTTAGATTTACATTTTCACAGTACAATCGGTTTCAACACCCTCGAAAACCACGAAAACGACACCCATGACGAAAAAGTTGATAATTTCTTGCAGCCGCCATCTTGGATTTATATTTTGACAGTACTATCGGTTTCAACACCCTCGAAAACTTTGAAAACGACAATGGAAAAGTTAACAATTTCTTGCAGCCGCCATCTTGGATTTACATTTTGACAGTACTATCGGTTTCAACACCCTCGAAAACCATGAAAACGACACCCATGACGAAAAAGTTGATAATTTCTTGCAGCCGCCATCTTGGATTTACATTTTGACAGTACTATCGGTTTCCACGCCCTCGAAAACCATAAAAACGACACCCATGACGAAAAAGTTGATAATTTCTTGCAGCTGCCATCTTGGATTTACATTTTGACAGTACCATCGGTTTCAACACCCTCGAAAACCATGAAAACGACACCCATGACGAAAAATTTGATAATTTCTTGCAGCCGCCATCTTGGATTTATATTTTGACAGTACCATCGGTTTCAACACCCTCGAAAACCATGAAAACGACACCCATGACGAAAAAGTTGATAATTTCTTGCAGCCGCCATCTTGGATTTATATTTTGACAGTAAAAGTGTCGGTATAATTTTTCGTGAGAATTTTTTCCGTCTAGCCCCCTTTCACAACGCGCGATAAGGAACTTCGTTCCAAAAATCAAACATCCGAATTAAGAACCTCCTCCTTTTTTAGAAGTCGGTTAAAAAATACATAAGTATTCTTATTTTTAACTGTATTTTACGATTAGATCGAATATTAAATTGGAAATATTTACTTGCTTCAGACATCGTACGAGTATTTATTGAGAAGATTTAATTCATGTCGGAGAGGGGTTGTGCGTTGTACCTAATTGTCTGATAAAATTAATCTCAAATACCACCACCAATACCACCATTTGATTTTGATAATATTTTTAAAGAAATAAGCCTGGGAAATAATCGTAGGTTTACAAAGAAATTGGTCGTTATTACCCGTAACGATATGGCAACTACTTATTTTTGCTATAGGAGTAGTACTCAAAACTGGATAAGCAGGCAATTACATATTGCCATATAGTAATACTGATACTAAAAATCAAACAAGCTTGACTCAATTAATACTTACTAAGAAAAATAAAATAATACCTCAAATATCAAGACATGTTCGGTTAAAGTATAAAATTGAGCGAACAATGGACTCTATGTGTGCGTGCGCGTAAGGTCGATGTATTGCGACCAAGATACCTAAATTCGAGCGAGTGAATCTTGCTCACGCGTCCTTAAAAATAGTAGGTAGAATCTAAGAAAGACAAACGATGAGCGGCAACAGGCAGCTAGCTGCAACAGGACGAAAGAACGCAGAAGTGGGGGATTTCAAACGATACCTTAATATAAGCGGTTTAGGTACCGTAAAAAATAACGGTACCGTTATTTTTCGGTAGTGAAATTTTTGTGTATCGTAATTTTACGGTACCGAAAAATAACGGTACCGTTATTTTTCGGTATTGAAATAAAAAGGTATGACGCAATACCGTTAACCTTTATAACCGATAGAGTTTGCACTTTACTGTCCAGGTCATAAGGTTTATTTTTAATTGTCAATCAAAATTTACTTACGGTTCAAACGTATCCTCAATACCAGTGCTCAAGTTGAGTAATGTAGCAAGAAGTTTAACAGTTATAGCTGCGTCGCCGAGGCTGCCGATGTTACCGGTTTGTTTGTACGATGATAACTCATTAAGTTTGCCAAACACGCCCAAACGCGCCACCCATCCGTCTGGCTGACTCTGTAACATGTTACGGTATTTCAGACCAGTTATTATTGGTCGCGTCATAACACCAATTGCCAATTTTATTTTATTTTTTCGAATAATTTTGCTGTTTTTAATTTTGGCACTGCAAAACGTATTTAGGAACAAGAAACTGACTCCTGAAATATAGGCATTAGTATATGTTTATGAAATAAAGGTTGGCAATTTAGTTACCAGCCTCTTTTGTGTGTCAATCTACACGTCAAAATTGATTTATTTAACCATACTTAGTGAGAGTTGTTCTGGAGAAAAACTCTCCATCAGTATGTTTAAATAAATCAATTTTTCATTCACAAGCATCGAAATCGTCTAACAACCGAAGGAATATTCGTCCTGCTTCTGCAAGCTCCTTATACTGCACAAAATTGCTCCGCAATAAAACCGTCACGCTATGACGCCTACCAGCCACTTGCATGCTCATTCCAAAAAAATCACAAGTTAAAAACCTACCTGCGATAAAGAGTACAAGTAATGCGCGGGCGCCATTTTCCCGCGCGACATCAGCATGTCTGAGGCGGCTCTCAACAGCGCGGGTAGCGGCGCGCCCAGTGCAGCACACGACTGCTCTGCACCAACGCCGCCGCGCATTATCACGCCTACCAGCCATTCGCATGCCTCACTCCTGCAAAATGAGAATAAGGTTTAGATTTGGCCATATATCTGTAACAATTTGGGTAGTTGGTAAAAAACTACTCGAAAACGATAACAGTGGGCGTCTCGTCTATCAACTGAAGAATGCGTGGTCAAACTTTTCGGCGTCTGCGTAAGCCTTAAGTACACTTTAGGTGTGCCACACATCAATTGAAATAATGTGTCTACACACATGTATGTCGCCATACCCATAGGAAAACAGAAACACTAAAATTGTACACAATACATACACAACATTCCGCATTCAACTATCAGGCGATTGCCCGGACCAGACCGAATCCCTTTTCAATTCAGTTTTGCGGGACTTCACACCCTATTCTGCATACCTCTAATGTTTGAATGGTCTTATTAAATTGCTAGTAAGAAATCGTAAAGTAGATACACATTGAAATATCTTACACAGTATTGAGGATGTAAGCTCCCTTGTTGGTAACAATGAGACAGGGCTCCAGACTGAAGCGCGGCAGCTGCAGGTCGCACATGAAGGTAGGCTCGCGCCACCCGCCGGCCATGTTGGGAGGTTCCCTCGCTGACATCAGGTGCGCTCTTTTCACATCGCCGATCAGTTCTGCGCGCCATAGCTCTGAGTACTCCCTTTTAGCGCCTAGTAAGGCTTCACCCTGTAATATTATAAAAGTGAAATTTTGTGACTGTCTAACATCGATATATATTATTTAGGTACTACACTAGATTACACGTATCGAACAATCACTTCAACTCAGGTGTAATGTAATCCGTACACCTTGAAAATTACACTACGTTGAACGTAAAAACGTCCTGATTTAACTATTCCCCGTTAAATTTTGATCGTTTTAATCCCTTGGAGGGTCGATCCGGTAGTAGTCGGCGTTGCGTACTAATTACCTACAGGTCATTGAACTCGCTCAGCTGACGTTTTCTTAAAGAAATTAATTTCGTACATTCGTAAATTAATACGAGTTTTAAAAAAAAGGTACTTTATTTTTAATTTTATCTTTACAAATCGATAGTGTTCCGGATAGACCCTCCACGGGATTAAAACGATCAAAATTTAAAGTCAAAGTCAAAGCCATTTATTTGCATTAAATGCGGTACAGGAGATAGTAACTGAATAATAATAGTGCAGACACATTTTGCCATGAGTTGGCATGCAAATATTAAAATACGTTACGAAATTTCCTTTTAAGAAAAATATTAAACCTAATGGACGGACAGTAAAATATTATTTTTTTAAATATCTATTACAGAAACAAAATAAAAACTTTATACAAATTAATAATTAGAATTATTTCCAATATTATGTTTATAAACTATCACAAAATTAAATAACAGACTTTAAAATATAACACATAACACAACAATTAAAATTAGACGCAATTTGGCTTAATAACAACATAAAAATGCAGTGGGTCCTGCAACAGCAAAACAGTACCAAAACTATCTACAACACGTTTCTGTAATGATAGGATTGATAAGAACCTTTTTTGAGAAATTCGGTCAAAGAATAAAAACTATGTGAGATGAGCCACTTTTTCAGTACTTTGCAAAATTTTCCGTAAGGAAGGTGGAAGGAACAGTGTATATTTGATATTAATTAGTATATTTTTATGTATTGTATGTATGTATTTGTGTTAATGTATCTTATTAGTATTATATCTGATGTTTGTACACTGACAACCCTAAATCTATCTCCTTTCTCTCAGTCCATCCAAAGGTTGCCTGTAAGAGATCGCCCTGTGCGGCAAGACCGCCTATTGTGCACTTATTCTTTTAAATGTTTGTTCTGTATTTTTGTTTATTTGGTGTACAATAAAGATTATAATAAAACAAAACGCGTAAGTGCCACGAAATTCATGGCGCTTAAAATATTTTGGTCGCGAAGAAAAAAGTACCTATTCTCTAAAAAATATCTTAGCGCTGTATGTTTTAATAGTTCTGTATACATAATGCTAATGTAGCGCTGCAGCGAACTTTTTTTTTAACTGGAAAGTATTTTGACAAATAGTTTCCATGAACGTACTTGTCTATCACTAGAATATAAGTCAATGCTGTGTACGTTTGTTACTTTATCAAGCTGGACCGACTAAACGGATTTGGTACACGGTTATATGTCCTGGAATAGAGCACAGGATATTTTTTTTTTCACCCGGGAGTATGTTCCATTGGGACAATTTTGTACTTTAACGCGAAAGCCACTGGCTAAAGCTAGCGTACAAATTACAATAAATTTAGTTACACACTGTTTGTTAATAACAACCGCACGGGTCGATCTCCAAGGTTAAGCAATGCTTGCCGAAGTCGGTCTGCGGATAGGTGACCGTCTAAATATACCGAGCTTCCTCTGTACTTCGGAAAGCACCTTAAGCCGTTGGTCCCACCCAATTGTCATTTGTACACCTATGACATTTACATATACGTAGTCAGAAGCCAGGAAATCTGACACCAGTCTTGCCAAGATATACTAAATACTTGGTGTTTCCCCAATACACGGTTATTTAAGTCACTTTAAGCAGTTGAATATCCATTAATCCATATCGAATACTGGTATTCATTTGAAAAGGCTAGGCAGCTTAATTCGTGCACTAGTTTCGGGCGTTTTATAAGTCCCCGTCTATGCCTATGTGAAATAAAAACATTTGATTTTTTTTTATTTTAATGATGTGGTAAGAAACGTTTTCAGAATGACTGGATGAATTAGTAACTATAGGAATAGAGGAACAACCAAGAAACGAAGAATCGATTGTGTGAAATTTGAGATTTGGTAATTAGAAGGGTATTAATAGATATGCGAAATTACAAGTATGATAGCACGGTAATAATATCATACAGTAATGTAACTCGCCCGTATTTTTGAAATAAATGCCTACAGCCGCGCGGTACGTAAACATGCGATAGGGCTGCCCGCCTCCAGCATTTTAATTAGGTACATTTGCCTACTTTGTGTTTCCATTTAGTTTTGTGATTATAAATATACTTTTTTATATTAACAAATAAAATACTTTGTGAATTGAATAGGAAGTTTTCAATAAAAATGCGTATTGTTTTTTGGTCCGTTTTTTGGCATTTGGCTACGGAACCCCAAAAACGGATTTTAGTGGTATATATTCATATAGCAGAAACTGAAATACTTAATTTGAGAAAATTTCAACTATCTAGTGACAGATAGACGGTCAAATTAATTTTTTCTAGTCTTATCCATACACACAGTACAATAAACCACTATTATTAATAATAAAATACCACTGTACTTTGAATTATACAAACTAACAAAACAAAATACACATGCCCCGAGGTTTTAACGCAAGCGTACCTACCGTATCATGATTAATGAACCGCCTATAACTACAAATTTCACTCGTGTAAATTACTTTCTTTTACTCTATTCACTTTATTTATTAATCCAGAAATCTATTTTTTTTCAGGACATAAAAAGAAATACTTATCCATTAAAAAGACATACAGACCTACTAGTAAGTACCTTTCAGAGTTTCCAGGTAATCTAATAAAAGTTATTTCTGGATGCTTTATTGACGAATTCATGCAACCAAAAACAGCACAATATATCCTACCCGTCATATTAAATATGTACTTGAACTTATTTTTAGTGAAAAAATCGCGCGGTTATTGTTAAAAAAACAACACACCGTCCGATCGTCACTGCAGCACAGTCGCGACTATCTGCATCACGAGCGCACCGCGAGATCGAGGCGCGTAGGTATAGCTCGTGTTTCGTCCGTTTGTATGAAGTTGGATTACTGCAGATATTATTACCGTGATGATAGTTTTAAAGTTATTCGATCCCACTGTCGAAAGTTGGCAGGTTTGTGGCCCCTTTTTGCTTTGCAAACTTGGCTGACAACACCGCGTACATAACATGTCCTGTGATATTCATTTTATGTCTATTATAGGTGATACTGGGAGAATTCGAAAGCAGCTATACTGGACAATCTGCTACAAGATGGTGTAATTTTTCGTCACATTTCTCAAGGTAAAGTGCTTTATGAGTAATATAAACAAAAAGAAAAAAAAAACATCATATAAACCTGAATAACTGAAAAGCTTGCAGAGTGCACTTCCAGCTCCTTCTTCCTCAAAAGATACACAAGCCTCTGAGTCCATAACCCTTGGATGTATTGACCATCTTTCTTAATGTGAGGCCTTAAAGTTCTTGATGGAGTATCTTCTTCAGGGCTTTCTAACTGAAAAGGTCATAAACAAGAAAGTTTTAGGTTGTTTTATGAATGAAAATTCGTATTTTTTATTAATTTAATACTTTATGCGCACAAAAGAGCACAAGGCATATTCTAGTAACCTTTTCATGGAACTTTGTGAGAATCACAGGGGCTAATGATACCAAAAAGCAAAATAAAAATTTATTTTGGTGATAATTTAATTATACATCTGCATATTTGGTAAATAAGTGTTAGTCTTGTAATACTATTAAGGTAATTTTGATATTGAAATTGTTTATATTACTTATTTAAAATTTGAAAAGCAAGCTACATGGAACATAGGTCATTAACTTACAATCAGAGTGCCTTCATTTAATTCAAAAGCTGTGAGGAAATGTCTTCCGTTCACATACTGTGCTGTCAGTGCCCAGTTATTAGAGCCTTTGCGAAATAATGGCAAATACTCTGTGGGCTTCAAAACATATTCCACAGTTTGTGCTTTACTGTCATCTGAAAATGATAATAAGGTACTTGCATATTTATTTTTGAAAATCACTTTAGTAAAAAAAGATTTGAATCAAAACAGTGATACAATTTAACATATTGTCAACAGCTTTCATATATATATTAAACAAATTATTATTTAATAAAAAAAATATTATAATTATGTACTTAGTAAAAAAAAAAATATTATATATACTTTTAGCTACTTATAATCCATTTCTCTCACTATATAGCAAGCTTTTGTTTCTTGTTTCTTTTCTTACCAGAATGAACACGATAGAGTCAAGAGAAGATGGTGGAACTGGCTCAACACCCACTGACAGGAGTAATCCACACTTACAGTACGCCTGACGGATCTTGGCGAGCCTGAACATAGACTCTGTGCATCTCTCTCTCTCTCACGCCTTTCATAGCAAACGACGTGAGAGAGAGAGAGAGATGCACAGAGCCTATGTTCGGGTTCGCCAAGTTACGTTGGCCGTATTGTACCAAGAGGAATGGAAACAAATTAAGATAAGATGTTTTCTGAAATTTCATCATCATCATTTCAGCGTCCACTGTTGGACATAGGCCTCCTCCAACTGTCGCCATACGACCGAAAACTAAGAGCAGGTTCACATTAGGTCGGACCGACAGTTTTATCGAGCCGAAAAAAGTGCCGGATCCATATTGGCATATGTATTTCAATAGCACCGTTCACATATGGACGACCCGACAAAACTAACAGAGCCGACACTTTTACTGGCCGTCAGCCACGATTTCTGTCGGATCGGTATAATATTGGCGTACTGGCCAGTATAGCGCCGTTCACATTGGTAGGCGCGAAGCAGCGGAGCCACCCGCCCGCCACCCTTTCACCCACTCATTCCCCGCTCTCGGCACTCGATCCGGGCAGTAAAACAACCGAGCCGACGGTGGTGTTCACACTAGGTCGGGTCGGCAACGTCTAGTGCGAACAGCAACAACCGACAGTCGTTCAACGGTAAACTGTCGGTCCGACCTAATGTGAACCGGCACTTAAAGGTAAAAACAAATTGAACTATATACATATAGGCATCATTGTCATATATGTACATTACCTTTAGAGCCACCTTGTATTAGTAAAGTAATTTTATCTTTAGACAGTTGTTTGATGTATGACATGAAACCGTCCCTCTTATCCTTATCGTTTTGTGCTCTTGTTTGTTGAAGCCAGTTGTACCCAAAGGATCTGTGCTCTAACACTAACTTGCATTGCTGTGCTTGACTTACAGATATCTGAAAACCAAAAATTGACACATAATATTCATTAGTTTTTCCCAAAGGTAGCTATGTCTCGCATGTGTGGGATTGCCCCGCACGGCGAGCGAATTCCCCGCATTACAATAAATACTTGTACGAAAAGGACATTTGCGGGGGTAACGCATGCGGAGCAAATCCACATGTGTGATGAAATCCGCACGATATTAAAAACACTTAGGGTGTTTTTAATATCGTGCGGGTTAGTTTTAAGTGAACCTACACCTACCTATCTAAGTGTAGTGAACCATCTACACTTTGCCAATAAGGTTTAAATCGGTTCACATTTTGATGTACAATATTACTAATAATAATAAATCTAAAACTGAAAAGTTTTTTGTTTGGTTAGATGCACTAATCTCATGAACTAATGGTTTGAATTTAAAAATTCTAACCATTAGTTCATGAGAGAACCAATAGTACATTTAGTTTTTGTTTTTTAGTTTTTTTTAATTATATTTTTGTTATAAAAAAAAAAAAAAAACAAAAATATAATTTTGATGGATGGCCCATTTATTGATAAGGGTTATATAACATCACATCATGCTACAACCACGAAGACGTGAGTGAATCTGCAGGCAAGTAATTCAAATATTCTGACTACTCAAACACTTGCCATCAACCAATCAACATTATTTTATTTAATGATTTTATCACATGATTACATACTTATTACTGTTATATTAATACTATAACTTGATTGGATCCTAATTCTAGACACAAAAACAATACCTACATACAAACCCATGTAATAATATTTGCTAAATTGATATTTTACATTAGCTTTAAATTATTATTTACTAAAGTGAAATTTTTAATAAATAAGTCATCAATTGACTTCACACAGTCGTCACAGTTCTTTGTCTTAGGCCTATAGCTAGTTATGACTAAGTCATCAATGCTCTTCTACCTTAATGATACAAACAAAATTGTTAATGAAATAATAAAAATACAGGAAGACCATGTCTTGGATTAGGACAAGGGAAACTTTAAGCCCTGGCTTTTATGCAGGTAGGCAGGAGGATATAGATTGATAGATGTACTCTTTGTTGTTCAATATTATCTACACTAATATAATAAAGAGGTAAAGTTTGTTTTTTTGTTTTTATGTTTGTAGGAGGTAATCTCTGGAACTACTGATCCAATTGCTAAAATTTTTCACCGATAGAAAGCTGCTTCATTCCTGAGTGACATAGGCTATATCTTATGTACGCGAATGAAGTTGCGGGCAAAAGCTAGTATATTATAAACTAGCTTTTGCCCTCGGCGTCACCCGCATACCTAAAATATAACTTGTGTCACCCAGGAATAAAACAGTTTTCTATCAGTGAAAAAATTTTACCAATTGGACCAGTACTTCCAGAGATTACCTCCTATAAACAAAAAAGCATAAAACAAAAAACCAAACTTTACGTCTATATAATATTAATATAGAAGTATAGATAAAAAGCCAGTAATTGAATAAAAAAATACTTACCAGGAGTGTTAATAAATCAAGGGAATCATCAAAACAGATTTGTAAATCTGTTATTTCTCCAGGAACTTTACATTCTCCTACAATAGTTTGCGAGTCCAGGGAATAAAATGTTATTGTTCCTGTCTGAAATAATAGCAAGCTGTGATACTTTGTCTCTATTCCATATGAAGTAACATTTATACAATGATTTCTATGCTAAGTTATGTAAACAAAATGTTAGCTGCTGATAAATATTATTCATATTATTTATTAATTTCATGTCACCTTCTTAATGAAGGTGACAGCATGAAATTTCTTGTACAAAAACATAAACAAGAATTGCATAGCTTTGTTTATAATGCCTTTCAAAGTGAATTATTAAAACATAATTAATTCATTAAACCCCAAGCGAATGCGGGCGTTCGCGCACCTATTGTCTTTCTATTGTGTCTGTAATTTCCACGATTGAAAGGTTAATTAAATTATATCATGTAAATGATGAACAGTTTGATAACAGCAAGATATTGGTGGAATAAAATTGTGAGACTATACGCCATCTGTTTAGGTACTTAACTAAACTTTAACAATCTTGATGTCTTTATATTTAAAATAAATTGTATATACAAAGATTACTTATATTTAGTTAATTACCTAACATCGGTTTAGGGAAATACCTAATTGTAAACATATTAGATAAAAAATATTAGTTTTTTTTTAGATAAAGACGTGTTATGATTGTTTACATCTAATTAACTACTTACAACAAATGGAGTATCGCTACATTTTATATCATAATAAGAAATATACATAACAATACCTTTGAACCAATAATTAGTACATTTTCTGATTCTTTAGTTAGCCAACATACCAGAGATGTTGGTTTTAATATATGTCCTAGTGGCAAAACAGTAACTCTTGAAAGTGACCACTTGTAATCAAACATATTCTGAGGGATGAACAGAGGAAGAAATGGCACTAACAGGACCTTCTGTTCACTAACAATAATCACCCATGTTCCACTTGGTTCGAAACACATACAATAAATTGGATTATCTAGAAAATCCCAATCATAATTTTTCTCAAATCGTTCTAACTGAGGATCTATATACATGAAAATTAATTCTTTATCACTTGTAAAAGCAAAGAACTTTTTATGCCCCACTTCATAAAAACTATACGCTGTTATATCTAGATGCACTAATACATCTAATTTAAATAAACCCGAAAAATCTAAATTTTCACTAGGCAGAGCCATTTTAGCCAAATATTTGCTTCCAATCCCGCAAAATAATACTAAAAATATAATCTCAAAGATGTTTTTCTTCCAATGTCAACCACAAACAAGTAACAACTGCACAAATGTCAACCACTATTTGACACTGACAGTAGTGCGTTCAAAAATAACCAGAGTCGAGTAGAGTTGCAATCCGGGTTGCGTTCATCATTGGGTAATTACTCTACCCTGACATTTTTGAACGCGAACGGAGTTCATCTGTCAAATCCATCATAGATAGTGTTGGAATTTTATCCGATTAAATACTCAAAATGATTAAATACTCAATAAATACTCGTTTTTATTGGATAAATACTCGATTAAAAACGAGTATTTATTGAGTATTTATTCATTTTGAGTATTTAATCGGATAAAATCCCAACACTAATCATAGAACATTGTGATTATATACTCTTTGTCTTCCACAAAGGCCATTAATTAAAAGTTGAAGTTGAAGTTATATACTCTTTGGTCAAGCATATTGCCTCTTGCCCGGCCAGCTCTCGCGTCCTGTTCCGGTGGATGGCGTGATGATGCGGGCGGCGCTGCGGTGGTGACAAGTTCTGTACCTTTGTTATATGAGAGCTCTACTCAAATATTTATCTTATTCTGTTTTTAGTATTTGTTGTTATAGCGGCAACAGATATACATAACCTGTGAAAATTTCAACTGGCTAGGTATTACGATTCATGAGATACAACCTGGTGACAGATAGACGGACAGGGAAGTCTTAGCAATAGGGTCCCATTTTTACGCTTTCGCTACGGAATCCTAAAAAACTGTTTTTAAGGACCGACAAAACCTAATTACCAATTTATCGACTTTCGCTTTCGACATAACGGGGCATCACTATTATTTTAATAATAAATCAAGCTGCATTTACACATTTGCTGATATTCGCGCCAATTCGCGCAAGTGGCGAAGCGAATGGCGAACACGCATTTGCAAGCTACGCGTTCGCTTCGCTCAGCCTAGCACACTTTCCCCGTGTTCCGGATTGCGTTAAAAGCGTAGAGTAAAATAATATATCGGGTAGTCAAAAGCGATTATATCGCGAATCCGACCAATGCGCAACGTCACAAATAGTACTCATTAGTCCTTATATATTTTGTGACGGTAGGTCGGATTCGCGATATAATCGCTTTTGACGTAATTCGGGGTTTAAATCAAATTAATGTTTCGTCGTCGAACGATACGGCGAATGGCGAGCGAGCATGAATGTGTAAATGCGGTATCGCTGTCATAAATGTCGTAAGTTAACTTGTCATTGTCACTGTTGTCAGTGTCAATATAAAAAAAATGGTGATAGGTTATAATAAAATAATTTAAGTAACATTCATTATCATTTTGCCTTTGGACAAGACAAAGGCGCAATGTTTAAATTAAATTCAAACATTTTTATTGCCACCATGATATTCAGGTAAACTTTAGTTTATGAGCATAGCCCGTGATAGTTAAAACCAACAAAATACGAGTATTACCTACGCAGACATTCGTTATTTTTTCGCCCTATTTTAAGGAAAAATAAATGTTTCAATTGGTGTTTTCTTTTACAGATTGTAGCATTCTTGTTTTCTTCTATTTGCTATAATTTCCATGTGTATGAGAATATAGCAAGTAGCTTGAAGCGGCTTAAATTTCCAATGTCGAAACATTCGATATTTCACCGTGGTGTGAGATTCTTTTTTAAGAAAAACCTGTTATTAACAAACAGTGTAACGTCTGGCATATGCATGGCTATTGGAGATTTAGTACAACAAGAAACCGAGTACCAAACAAAAATTTTACCACAAAGATATGACTGGGCAAGAGCAGGTTTTGTAATCTTTTTTGTCTTGAATATTTACTCTTATATCTAATTATATTTACTAAAGGTCATGATAAAACTATAAAAACATAGCACCAGAATTGATTAAATGTGGTTATTTATTTTGTTATGTAACTGTATTGTACATAAGACCATCTTAGTTCTTGCTTTAAAGTGGATTTACATTACAGCAGCTAATATTTATGGGTGCAGACCCATAAATATTAGGTACTTGTTACCTGGACTGGATTTTGAATGAATACTTAAATTGAGAAAAAACAGCTTAATTTTGGTGTAGAAATACAGGTGTATTTCTACACCAAAATTAAGCTTTTTATATTTTTCTCATCAATTTGATACAAATACAAACATGGTGTAATGTATTTGGTTTAGTTCAGTTTTCAGTCTTAAGTGATGCATCAATGAGTTTTTCAAGTGGGTTGTGGTATGGCCAAATATGAAGAATAGCAAAATTTCTGAAAGAACGTGAATTTGATAAAAACTACACCTTTTCTTTTATAGTAGTCTAGAAATCTCTAGATTTTAGTAAAAAATCGCCACAGACAGGGCCCAGTTTTCTAATTAGCCTGTTATGTCCCACAGCTTGGCAATTGCCACCCTCTCGCTTTTCCACACATCTGTCTTTAGCCATTGTGGCCCAGTCCCTCCAGTAAGAATCAAGTTCATCTCTCAACTGCCATTTTTACTGTCCTGTGTCATTTAATAATGTGCAACAATTTGTTTCAGCTCGAATGTTTACAGTGGGAGTGGCAATGGGCCCTCTCCATCATGTTTATTATGTTCAATTAGACAAAATATTACCCAAAGCTGACCTCAAAACAGTTGTGAAAAAAATAATGTGTGATCAAGCATTTGCCTCACCATTAACTATGCTATGTTTTTTCTATGCAATGGGAGGTCTAGAACAAAAATCATTATTAGAAATTACATCAGAAGTTCAAAAGAAATTTTTATTTGCATACATGGTGAGTCAAACAATCCATTCAAGGAAACTTGTGATATTTTTACTTTACGTAAACTCGGTTTCATCAACAAAAAAACAATACAAGATTCATTACCTAACTAGGTGTTAAATTGCTGCTGTTGTGTTTAGTTAATTGGAATTCAAATCAACTCACTTCAGTTTAATTTACTTGTGTAACTACTAAAAGACTGTTTTGTTTGTTCCAGGGTGATTGTATGTATTGGCCACCAGTACAATTCTTTAATTTCTATTTTTTACCTACTCAGTACAGGGTTGTGTATATAAATGTAGCGACTATGATATTTAACATATTCCTATCATTTGTAAAACATTATGATCAAGAACATTAATGATCATGGGTTTGTGGACTTTGTTGTAATATTTGTAGTGTAAATAATTTATTTAAATGAAATAGTTATGTTTTGGAAGTATTATATAATTTATAGCAGGATACAATTGTAAACTTTAACTTTCCATGGTCCTGAGTATTAATAAACCTCTTATTTGATAAGTACTTAATTCATAATAAATAAATAAAAAGCAGATCTGTAAATAATCTCAGTGTTTCCTTAGATTTACATTTATTGAAATCCTTGTCTTCAGAGGAAATAAGTTTTTTCAAATAAGAGGTATTTGTTAATATGGAAGGCAAGCTTAGGGGTAATTATGTTTTAAACAAAACCGCTTGTACATCCTTACTTAACATTTTTAAGTTGCCTATTAACGAAGATGGTCAGCGAAATTAAGACACAATCTTAATATCACTCAATTGGTGATTACCACCAATTGAGTGATATTAAGATTGTGCTTTGTTTAAAATCATAATTATTCAACTGCAGTATTAAGTAAGCAAATTACTAGCTAAAACCTAACATAATTCCAGTAAGAGTTGATATAACTACGTAATAATGACTGCATAAAACAAAATCTATTGTAAGGTTTACAGTTGTTATCCTATTGACGCTGTTTAGTTAAGTATAAGACAATACAACAATGAAAGAGTTTTATTTATGTTAGAAAAATCTTTGACTTTATCCTGCACACTGATCTGATCAACTAGAATAGCAAATTATTATAGAAGTGGAGAAAGTTTCTCGCTGCGACTGAGGCGGAATATACCCGAGCCGCAAGCGAGGGTCCTATGAATTCGAGTAAAACGACGTTTTTCAATATACTTACGAAGAAATAAATAAACCTTTTAAAATAAATAAATTGGCCCCACCAAGCAGCGAATAATGGAAACTACACGGCGACCAGCCTGATACAAAAAATACAATAAATTGTGGCGGGGATGAGCTCGTACACTTTTTTGCACTAGTGCGGATAACAGTAAATTGTGTGCCTAAAAGCGCGGGTTTTCGAGTAAGTGTATTGAAAAATCAGTTGCTTTTTTTGTCAGTAAAACGACAAGTAAGTACTAATAATAGCATGGGCACGCCATAATTATGGCGGTGAGCCCCCTTTTTGAGGCCTGGCTGGAAAGACCTCACAGCGTCCTCACCTTCCGCATGACGTAGGTTCTCACCGGACATGGTAAGTTCGGGAGGTACCTGCACCGGATTCGTGCGGTTGAGACGCCCGGGTGTTGCCACTGTGTGAACCACACGGAGACACGGTGGAGCACATGGTAGAAAGAGGTGTCAGGCAGTGGGCAGTGCCACATTGCTCGCAAAACAGATGATCGATGGGGACGAAAGATTCTGGAAGACTCTGCGTTGGAAGGCCTCCTACAAGGTGGACCGATGACCTGGTGAGGGTCGCGGGAACCCGATGGATGGAGACGCACAGGAGTACCTACAGGACCGGACATTATGGCGACACATGGGGGAAGAATATGTCGAATAGTGGACGTCTTTCGGCTGAAATGATGATGACTATCTGTACTCCTTAGTTATGTCTCACTGCTGGGCGAAGATCTCCCTCTCCCTTCTCCACCCACACACGTCTGTCTTCGGCCATTGCGAGCCAGTCCCTCCGGTACCTAGTTATCAAGCTCATCTTTCCACCCTCGCCTTGGACTGCCGCGATGACACCTTGCGTTTAATGGGATCCAACAATTGGGGCCCCGGTCTACAGAACGACAGATATCAACAAGTATGCACGCTTTGGATGAGTCATTGCCCATCAAGATCAGGTAAGTTCGCGACTTAACCAGCATTCCGAAAAAAAAAATAGGTACATCGCAGCTTACCTAAGGCCCAAGCGCCCGAAAAGTGCTTTAAAACAGTGACTTCCTGGAGCCTACTCCTCGGTAACGGCCAGGTTAATAGGTTTGAAAAAAAAATATGTTTATTATAGATTCATGAACAACATTATCAACATTGGATTTTTTCATGCGATCAATACTTTTGTCTAAAAAAATATTACAAACAACAACATCACATTCGCAACTTTTCCCTACTCCTTCGAAACGGCTTGGATCTATATAAACGTTTTTACACATAAAAATTGGTAGTTAAATATTCTTCAAAGTGAACATTGCATAATATATGTAAATCAATCAATATTTCGCAAAGAAAATGGATTTAAAAGTCAGCGGGGCTCTGTCCGGGCGTAGCTGGCCGCTAACAAATGCACAGATAGTCGTACTGTCGCCTAGACGGGTACGAGAGTAGTGACCATTTAATTTCGGTCAGATGGTTCAAGGAACTATAAGCCTAATCCATAGCATAATCTTATAATATATCCCCATTCCGTTTATATTATATAATGTGCCCACAGTCCGGACTCGTGCCTCAAGATGTCACATTGGTATTATCTTCGTATTTTTTGTTAGAATCAAATCACGTCCTAGAAGACATGCCGTTTTCTTCACGATATTTTCCTCCACTGTTTCGAGAGCATTAGTGGTATAATAATTTACACCGCCTTTATTATGCAATTTATAGCGCTTGGCCGGGCTTGAACCTGCGTCAACTCGTGGGAGCCGCTACCATTGGGCCATTACTGCTCATGTACGTTAGGTTTGGATGCTCATGAACAGTAGGTAACTTAAAACAATTAAGACTAGGTGTGTTTTTGCATTCTATAATAGTTATTTAGAACCGGGTCAACAATACCCGGTTCTTTATCAAACGATGTGGCAATATTAATGTTATCTATGGTAAGTATTTAAATTTCAGTTTAAATTAGTCGTATATGACAGAATTACTGTAAGTATTCCCTAATCTTTTTTTGAACAAAATAAACCTACCTATAATAAAGTTGGATTAAATTAGCAAACTAACATGAGTGACACGAATGTTCCTTACATAATTTAGATATGTAGGTAGTTAGGTACAGTACTTATGTTATTGAATAATGGTAAGTTCATTTTCAGATTACGAAATGAGGATGAAATAATTCGCTTTTATACTTAACTAAACAGAATTATTGAAGTATTGGAAATTGGGGTTTATAATTTGACAGCGCGTTTTTGGCCTATCGATTGCAGCAACAAAAAGACAAAACAAAACTGCGATCCGAGTATTTATATGTAGGTACTCTTCCGCCGTTGATTGTGATTTCACCAACAGCCCTATATATTACTATACTCTTTGACCAACAGTCCCTGACGGGCTTGGCTTGTTAACTGTGGCCCCAGATTGTCTTCAGTCAGAAATTTAGTTCCGTACGTGTACTCGAGAATCGAACTCGCGATACTGCGCAGCAGCTGCGCCAACCACCTCCCATTTATCGGTTAACTGTGGACCAATTTTTAAAATATTTTCTGTTTGAAAGAGTACCTGGTCCCATAGAAATAAAAATGATCAAGACCTGATAATGAACTTCAGAGATAACGGACGGAACTCCTCAGGATCCTATCAGAACTGTCGTTACAAGTAAAATTGGCTGAGTACCTAGTGTATATTATAGTCGACGACTGACTGAAGCATGAAGGAAGAGTATCAACATATCGAAATCTGATCATGCTCATGATCAGCCGAAAGGTAGCCAGGCGCGGTCGCAGCCTGAAATTTTGAAGCGGGTCACAAACAAATCTAAAAATTAGACTATTGCACAATACACAATTTTAATGCACACATTATATAACAGATTTTTTTTCTTTGAGAAAATCTTCTAAATGACATCTCCCGCCCCTGGGCGGAGCGAGAGGGTCGACGACTTGCACTCGGTTCGGACGGTTACCGGACGGTCGAACGGCGTGCTGGTGGCCGGAAATCGGGATCGGAATCCCGGCGGCTGAGGCGCGAGGGAAATTGCCTCGCACGTGCTGCCGCCTCCTTTACTAGCATTACTGCTGCGCAGTAGGCGGCCGCCTGCCACTCCTGCTAGCTCCGGACCATGGCATGTAAGCACGCCCCAGTGCGAAAGTTCGCTGCCGCCGAGCAACCCCACGAGAACATGGCGGTGCTCTGCCCAGGCGGGGCACACCTCTACCGTATGCTCTACCGTGTCCTCCAGGCGGTCCACACAATGGTGACACCCGGGCGTTTCCGTGAATCCGGTGCAGGAATCTCCTGAACTGACCATGTCCGGTGAGGAACTGCGCCATGTAGAAGGTAAGGACGTCGTGTTGTCTTTCCAGTCACTCCTCAAAGAGGGGACTTGCCGCTATTATAATTGAGTGCCTAGCACTCGGTTGCGACAGTCACTGTCGCATTCCACCATGAGATCCCGCCGGAACTCTGTCCGCTATGCCGCAACTTGGCGTGGCAGCGGTGTTTCGCCCCGACGTTGCATCTCCACGCGCAAATCGTGCATGCGTGCAAGGACTCATGTTGCCTCCAAATCCCACGGTGGTAGACCAGCAAGGAGGCTCGAACAATCCGGATGGCCATGACCCTCTGTCTTGCGTTCAGCTAGCGACGGCGCCCACACCGGCGCCACATAAAAGACCATGGACCTGACGGTGTCTGCGTAAAGCCGCACCGAGACAATACCTATGCCTTGGAACCTCTAATAAACCGGTCGCTTTCGTAGCGTCGGCACCCCGTAAAGAGCCATGAACCGAACGATACCTGTGTAGAGTCTCCGCCAGGAGGCTTCTAGACCCCTAGGTTGGGCAGGAGCCGGAGCCAGATGGCGGAAATGTTCCTCGAAATTCCATCGGCTGTTGAGGACGAGTCCCAGGTACAGTTGCCATCACGGATCTTGAACGCTCAGCGTCAGAGTGGGTCGATCGCATTGCGCATTCCATACATTGGCGAGCCAATCGTCTTCGTTGTTAGATACATGCAGCAACGCAGTGAACGAATGAGGAGTGACGTCTATGACGCGATGGCGCGGCCAGTCAATCACTGACACTCCCCGCCCTCGCGTCGCGCTTCGCACCACTAAAGAGACCGAATATTTGACTTCTGCGCAAGTGTTCAAGATCCGTGATGGCGACTGTACTTCATGATCCGCCGATGTGAACTCCTCCTACTGTTATTTGGGAACCTGGGGGGTTGCGTGTTCCGAGGGCTGTGAAAGCCCATGGCCTTGGACTTGTGCCACCTCGAGTCCCAACTGATGGATCCTCTATACGACTGTCACAACCCCGCGTGTCGCTAGTTCAACCGCCGCCTGGTACGACTCTCCCTGCGCCAGAACTAGCGTGTCGTCTGCGTGGCAGAGCACGCTGACCCCGTCAGGAACGTCACCGCGCAGCACGTAGTAGTGCCCGATGTTCCACAAGGGCGGTCCTAATACCAATCCCTGCGGAACACCGCACGAAATCTCTCGCCGTTTCCACTCTCCCTGGTGACCAGGGTAGATAATGTACCTGTCTGACAGGTAGGCTTCGACCACACGACAGAGGCTACTCCAGGGCAGGGAATTAAAGGCGTTGCCGATGTCCAAAGACACCACCAAGATACACCTGCCCTGGGACACCGCATCCCCGGTCGTGAAGGCTTGCACGCGCTTGATGGCGTCCACCACGCCCTGAGAAAGCCGAACTGGCCGTCCGAAAGATCGGACCCAGCCCGTGCTAGGTGCGCGACAAGGCGGTGCAATTACTACATTATAATAAACAGATGGAAGTCTTATATTTTTATTTGCAAATTGGTTGATAAAATATTTTTCAATACACTTGCTCAGAAAGTGACTATTATTACACTGCACTTAGATAATGGCCCTTGTTACCAAACTGTGACATTTTGATTACCATTACTCACTAGTGCTATAATGTATTTAAAACCTTATTGTTCAACCTCTCCCCCGCCATAATTTGAATACATGTATCGTATCAGGCTGGGCGCAGGTCGTCCCCCACGAGTCGCCGGTCAACCCCCGTTTATTCATTTCAGTGTGTATTGAAAGGTAAATTTTAAAAAATATGGGCGCGCATATGTAAACAGATATTTACCGCCACAAAATTTTATTAGTTTCACAGTTATTTTCTTCACAAGTGTATTGAAAAACGTCGTATGATACACATGAGTAATTAATGATTACCGTTCTCGGTTACCAACATTACACATTTACTTATATCATAATGTCTGATAATTTAACCGACTTGGGAACTTTGTATAATATTTAATCATTTAAAAAAATACTTATTTCCGATACTTTTTATAAGGTTCTTCTGTTAGTATCTGTCTCTTAATCAACCTTGATTATTGAACCCGTGTTGACTACATCAGATTTTATTAAATCCTAATAATTACCCAAGTCGTTTAACTTATTAGACACACTTTACTATTAAATGACTGGAGCTAGCTCTGGATGAACATTCGCAGCTAGGGACAAAAAATGTTGATCTTTTGTAAATTTTTAGATGATTGTTCAATTCGACTTGTACGATTTTGGGGGGGGGTTCGTATCCCCTGTGCCCCTCCCCCCATCCCCCCTTTGGACCGCGCCTGAAGGTAGCACTAGCACCAAAACTCTGTGATGTAGGTATTACGGAGTTTCGATACATCTAGCCGTGTTTGGACTTCTTAGAATTGTCATGAGATGTACTTTGGCTATAAGGTTGGTAGAAACAAAAATAAATTTAAGTCATGTGTGTGATAAATATAGTAATAGACATAGTTAGTTACATAGTATTTATTTTAAACATAAAAATAGGTACAGATTAAAGTATTCTTAATTCTAAATAGACACCATATAAACATAATAGTCCAAGGCAAGGTTACAATAATTTGCACCCAGCTGAAAATCGGTAGGATCATTCAAAACACCATCATAAATGTAATTTAAAAAAGTCCTCATCGATTCTACACCTGGGAAAAAAAAACTGGGTCAAATGTCACAAAAACGAGTTTTTTAGCGATTTTCAGCAAAACGGTAAGTTTTATCAAAATTAGCTTAGACAAAAACTGTAGATCAGATAATTATCCAAGTCTAAATACTTTTTTTTTCCAAGAGCCACCGTTTTTGAGATATAATGATTAAAAAAGTTGAAAGCAGTAATCGTCATAATATGCACACGTTTTCACGCCACCTTAGAGGTAGTGTACTTGGCGTGTTTTTGGGGTTCCGTGCCTCAAAATGAAAAATATTTGTTGTCTATCTGTCTGTCTATCTGTCAAGACCCTTTATCCCGGGCCTCAGCCGACCTTTGACCCCGATTATTATTTTTTCCAGGTGTCAGATCGATGAGGACTTTTTAGGTTTCATTTAAGATGATGGTTTGAACTATCCTACCAATTTTCAGCTGGGTGCGAATTTCTGTAACCTCGGATGTCTAAATTGACCGAACTAACATAAGATCTAATGACGTTAGTTATTAACCCCAGCACATAGTCCAGTCATCTTTTCTCGTTTGTAATTTGACAATGATGCGATATAGCGCCAACGCTGGTCCTAGAGGGAGTCCCAACCCTCTCACTATATCGGCTCTTCGCGCCATGCTCAGCGCCTGGCCATCAAATTCCTGAAAAAGCAATCTCTTATAGTGATGACTTATTAACCAAAATTATAGTTAAAATATTAAGGCCCTAGTGCCCGAGCAGTGCCATAAAACAGTGACTTTCTTTCTGAAGTCTACTCCTCAGTAGCGGCTTGGTTAATACGTTTGAAAAAATTATATGTTTATAATAGATTCATGTACAACATTATCAACATATGAATTTTTCGTGCGATTAATACTTTTGTCTAAAAAAATATTTAACAACATGATATTTATTTCCTTTCAAACGGCTTTGAACTCTAGAAATATGTTTACACAAAAAAAAATGCTGGTTAAGTGTTCTTCAGAATGTACTCTCAAACCATATTGACTCTCATTTACACTGATGATTGTGTACCGAATATGGCGTGCCTAAGCCTCGATTGAACTTTTCCATGGCCAAGGACCCAGAAAGCAGAAATTAATTGCAAGACGTCGTCAAATTCGGTTGCGAACTGAATCGACACACTAGTATGTTTTATTGTAACTAGTAAAGTTTTATTGTAAATAAACCTTTAATGATGAAAAAAAAAATGAAATTTATTTATTTGCTTTTGCTTTTTTTTTTTTTTTCCTTATGTTAATCTCTATTATGGTATCTTATTACTATTAAACATATATTGGAATATGTTGTGTATAGTTACCTGTTCTTTAAGAATTGGAGCAGCTTCAGGCAAGTACTTCGAAAAATATTCAAATGCATCATCAGTTGTCCAATTAGTTATATCGGGTATACTTGGATCAATGGGCAAGTCCTCTAGTTTTGACGGAGCTCTGTCAAGCTCATGGGGTTTCAGGAATGGGTCCACTGAAGGCGAACTCTGTGCGTTATATTCCATACTCCGACGTATAGCAGGTGATCCTACCACAGCAGGTCGAGATTCCAGGCAATTATTACATTCCCATTGATCCCAAGCTTTCAGTCTTTCTGGTATGCGTGGACTATGGCATAGAGCATGATAAGCATCAGAACAAATACTACACACTGTTAGAATGCCCTGTAACAAAAATATTGGGGGTTAATGCTTTGCAAAGGTGTTAAATCATGTTATGGAAAAAAAAAACATTTTGACTTGACACTTACAGCATCATTAGTTTCACAGCAAACCACACATGTTTTACAATGTGGACATTGCCAAGTGTTATCAGGTCTAGGCTTTAAAATACCAGACCCTGATTGGAGGCAGCTCAAATGCGCTTTGTTGTTGCAATCGCGACACTCGACTAGTCGGTCATTAGAGCCGCGAGGTTTCTGCACAAGGCACACAGAACATACTCCTCCTGATGTCTCATGTGGTAAAGACTCTTCTTGTTCCATTTCATCGCCACTACCATCTAGAGATAATTGGCTTTCGGATAATGGTGTTCCATCGACATCCGATTTTTGGAGTCCAGCAGAAATAAGTCGTTTCTTAATTGTACTTTTATTAAGTGACCCCACTGGACGACCTCTTTTCCGTTTGCTTGGAACGTTGTTATCAGATGGATCAAACACCTTCTTAGCCATTTTACGTCTTTCTCCAACACGTACGCCCGCATTTCGAGAGGTATTGCCACTAACTCCATTGCTAGAGGAACCACCACCTCGTTTCTTTGGCCTTCCTCGCATTCTCTGAGGTGATGATCTGCATGAAGAATTTGCTGATGAAGTCATCTGGAATTAAGAGTAATTATGAAAATAAGGGCAGTAATATTTTTAGCTAAGTAATTCAAAATTATGCACATAAAAAATTATTTTGGCAGTTTAATGTCATCCAGAAAAAAAAGCATAGTCTCAATACTTTATCGGTCAGCATACAAAAAGTTCGAATTACGAAAATTTGTCTCTATTAAAAGAATGCATGATTCCAAAAAAATAATGTTACAGGTCGCGCGGTGAATTAAGATCGCTCGGTGAAAGTAGTGGGGGCAATCGGCGCATGTGTACAATTGCGCACAGAAATTCTTAGTATGTTAGGATTTTATTTTTAATTTCGTATGTTTGAACCTTAGTAACATAACTTATAATAACACTAGTTTTTGCAATTTATCTTGTAAGTAGATAAATTCAGTAATTTTTTTTTTTTTTTTAATTAAAATTGAAATAAAAAAAAAAAATTTCGTTAGTTTCTTTCTTAACGTAACAACTCACGTCGTAAACCATTTTTCTGGCTTGCCGTTTTAAAACTTTATTTTTAATCATTTTTTTTTTACGACTACGTATTACTAATACGATAACACAAGCTGTACGCAACAGTACCCAAGTATAACAGTATCCAATGAGACGCGAGAACGCAACGCGGGAATTGAAGAGCGACTCTATCTACCAATGACGTGTCGCCGTCGGCGCACACCCGCCCGCACGTCGCCAAATAGACCTTAGAATTGAATACTGCGCATGCCCCTTCCACTTTTGCCGAGCGATCTTAATTCACCGCGCGACCTGTAAATGTTGTTTTCTGACTGAATTAGATATATTTTTTTTAAATAGTTGTGACAATAGTTTTTAGTCATTTGATAACACCTTTTGTAATTAAAATAAACTATGTTGCAAAAAAATTAAACTCATTTTGGACCAAATATTAGACCTACTAAGCCGTTTTGGAGGAGTTGATTAACAAAAACTGAGACACCCAAGATTTTTGTATATTAGATTACAAACAGTACAAATATATTGCATCATCATCATCATCATCATCATCTTCCTGCCCTAGTCCCGTTTTATTTGGGGTCGGCGCAACACGTTTTTTTCTTCCATTCTGTCCTGTCACTCGTCACGCTATTACTAAGTCCCTTTTCTTTCATATCGCTTCTCACACAATCCATCCATCTTTTCTTTGGCCTCCCTCTTCCCCTCCATCCATCCACATGTAAACTCATGACTTTTTTTTCTTTATTCATTCTCGTCACACCACACATCCATTCTTAACATTCTCATCTCCGCTACATGCAATCTTTTTTCATCCGTCTTTTTCACAGCCCAACATTCTGATCCATACAGTATGGCCTTATCACGGACTTGTAGATTTTACCCTTCAACTTAAGGGGCATCCGTGGGTCACAAGTGGTTCCCGTGACCTGTCGCCATTTCATCCATCCTGCGTTGATCCGACGTGTTACGTCCCGGTCCACCTCACCATCCCCTTGGACGAGCGACCCGAGGTACCGAAAGTCGGAACAGATCGGTATGGGCGTTCCGGCGAGAGCTAAAGGCACTAGACTGGAGACACCGCCGAAATCGCAGAACAAGTACTCCGTTTTGGTTCTACTCAATTTCAGGCCAACACTCTCCAGTCTGTGCCACCACACCTCCAATCTGTTCTGGACCTCTAGGCCACTCTCGGGAACCAGCACAATGTCATCGGCAAACAGCATACACCAGGGAGCCTCTTCATCAGGAAGAGGTAAGGGCTGAGAGCCGACCCTTGATGTAAGCCGACAGCCACATTGAAGCTGCCAGTGGTGCCAACTATAGACCGGACTTGGGTATTACAACGACTAAACATCGCTCGGATCAACTGCACATACTTCCCAGGCACACCTTTCTTCTTAAGGGCCCACCACAGATCCTCACGAGGTACTCAGTCGTATGCCTTTTCGAGGTCAACGAATACCATGTGCAAGTTTTTATGCGCACTTCTGTATTTCTCGCACAGCTGGCGTATAGCAAAAATGGCATCCGTTGTACCCCGACCCGGCATAAAACCGAATTGGTTCTGCGAAATTTCACTCTCTTCTCTCAGACGCTTTTCTATAACTTTCTCCCAGGCTTTCATAGTATGTGACATTAGCTTTATTCCTCTATAATTGTTGCACTCAAGCACATCACCTTTGTTTTTAAAGATGGGCACCAAGAAACTGCTGCACCAATCATCAGGTATGGCTTCTTCCTGCAACAACTTATTGAAGACCAAGCTAACCACGTCCAACCATCCACTGGCAATAACTTCCACACTTCAACTGGTATTCCATCTGGACCAATGGCTTTACCATTTTTCATTCCATTCACTGCTATTCTGACTTTATCCATACTAACCATTCTCACTAACCCTACATTCACTGGTTTACTCTCTAAAATTCCATTCCAATGATTTTCCTCATTCATTAGTCTTTCAAAATAGTCCTTCCACCTCTCTTTGATTTTTTCATCGTCTGATAAGACCATTCCAGCTTCATTCTTTACACATCTTACCTGACAAACATCCCTCGTTATTCTCTCTTCTTGTAGCAAGCCAGTACAGCTCTTTTTGGCCTACAGCAGGGTTTTTCAACCTTATTCATACCACGGCCCTTTTAGTATGAAGAAATATGTCGCGACCCCCCTACCCGTTGTTTTTTTTTGTAACTAATATTGAATCCAATACATTTACTTATTTTCACAATTACGGTTCGGATAAATATATAATTAATTTTTTTTTTACATTTTTCTTAATTAATCTTTATGAATGTTATTGTTTCTTTTTTACTGCTGTAGCTTTCCCAACCTTTAGCAACTCCACTATAAAAGCTTCGCGACCCCCAGGGGGGTCGAAAAACCCTGGCCGAAAAACCCTTCACAGGTTGAAAAACCCTGGCCTACAGGACTGTCTAGTGTGTCGTACAGTTTGTCCTAGGCTTTTGCTTTTGCTAATGCCACGGGTTTCTTAGCTTTCTTCTTTAAAAGATCATACTCACTCTTTTTCTCAGCTTTTAGACTACCATTTCCCGCTTCTACACGATGCCATTCCTTGAACTTTCTTTTCTTCTCTTTCAACACATTCTGAATTTCAATCGACCACCACCATGTATCCCTATCTATTGTGCCTTTTCCTCTCGTTTCTCCCAAAATATCTTTTGCTGCATGTCTAATACACTCTGCCATCTCATTCCAGCTTTCATTTATACTTCGGTCATTCATGTCACCCATCTCTATAATTTTGTCCACCACTCGCTCTCTGAACTTTTTCGCACAATCATTCTTCTCTAACATATTCCACTTTATTTTGGGGGAGAACGCTCCTTGCCTTTGTTACGTTTTATTTCGACTAGCGATTCCATAACCAGGAGTCGGTGCTGTGATACTAGATCTTCTCCTGGCAGCACTTTGCAGTCTTTCACGTGCTTTATGTTGTTGCGCCTAACCAAAAAAGTAGTCGATTTGGGTCCTGTGGTGACCGCTTTTGTTCGTAATAAGGTGTTCCTCACTTTTTTTAAACCAAGTGTTGGCTACTGCTAAGTCAAAGGCGGTAGCAGATTGCAGCAGCATCTCTCCCTCATTATTCGGACTTCCAAAACCCCATCCTCCAATTGTTCTCCAAAGGAAAATTTTGTTTTATAGGGGGGCTCCCCTATAAAACAAAATTTTCCAATTAATAAAACATTGTTTTCCAATTTTTATTTTACCACTTTGTCGGCGTGATTGATATACTTAATGGTACCAAATTTCAGCTCTCTAGTGCTAACGGTCACAGAGATTAAGCGAGGACAGACAGACAGATGGACAGACAGACATGGCGAAACTATAAGGGTTCCTAGTTGACTACGGAACCCTAAAAAGAATAAAATAAATAATCATGAAGAAGAATATTAAGAAGAAAAATCATACCTTTGTATTATTGAAATCAGCATTGTACTCAAACTTGAAGCTATCAGAGCTATCACCGTCATGATCAGCAGGGCCCAAAGCCAAGTTTCCATTCTGTAATTTAACTAAACTTCCTGATGATAATTCTTTATTCACAATAGTTTCCAGCTGCTTCTTGGAATACTTAGATCCCTGTGAACCCGCTGCAGACACAAGATCATCAAAAGCAATGCCATTTTCCAAATAACTTTGATCTTGATAGATAAGAGTAGCAATTGCAGAAGTTATTACTCTTCGCTCACTTGTTGCAACTGATGAAGACATTTCTAAAAACAAAAGAAGCAAATTATTGTTATGTACCTATAATTAAATTAAAAACCCTCATTTGCATTATACGGCCATGGACAGAAGTAACTGAGTACTTCATGGGATATTATGTTCTCATACCAAATTATGAGAAACTTGTAACAAGCTGAATACTCATGCAGGTTGAACTCACTGTTGTTTTGTTTTGACTTTTTTCGCCACTTAGCAGCGTTCCTATAGCTTACATTATCTTTATAATCAACTTTAAAAATACTTTTCTCCTTCAGGCAACGTTTGAGATCTGCTTTGGTGTCTTTAGGTAGAACTTTGTAACACTTTAACATAAACTTGCAAATTCTATTTATATCGGGACGCGATTTACGTGAACGCAAGTGATCAATAGCAGCCAAAATCTGATTTTTATACTTTATCTCTGACATTTCTGGAAAAAAAAAATAAAAAATAAAAATAAGTAAGGAAAAAGGAAATGGGGACGAACAAAGGAAAACAAAATAATATAACTTGTGACAATAAGGACTGACAAACTTATTCCAAATTATAATCAAAACGAAAATAAACGGGATGAGGAAAGTATTTAATAATGGAGTGTTTGAAAACTTTACCTGAACAAAATCATGCCGGTGATTTTTGAACAAGGCAGCGGAGTGATGCAGCTTCTTTTTATAAAATCATATTGAGATCAACCCACCTATCGAATTAAAAAATCTGGTTAGTTTGCGTGCAAACCTTTCACATTTATTTATATTAGTTTTCCGCCTACTATATAGGTACACTCAAAAAATTACCACTGTCTGTCTGACTCTGAATCTCTGACCTACTCACTCACTCATAACTTAATAGCTCACATACACATATCACACATACAGTCAACATCCACAAAAATCATTGCACGGTTAGAAAAATATTGCAGTATTGCATATATGTACAACCTTTTTTAAATGTTTTTGTTTCGAATAATAAGTTGTTTTAGCATATCTGCGTATGCATACTTATAGATAATTAAAATACGGATGACAAATTGTAATGTTTTTACAGTATTTTGCAGCATTTATGATGTATCTAGTATTCTATTAGAGTCGGCTTTCTCGGCAAGTTACGCTAAGGTCGTTGTGCTGACGGGTATGTGCTGAGGTAGTCAAATATAATTGTTCCATTTTACAGAGGCTTGAAATAGGCATGCGAAGCCTATTTCAATGATTCTATCTACTTATAATATTGTCACGGTAATTCGGAACGACTGTTGTTTCTATTTATATTATTATCAGAAACAGCGTATTTCGGAACACGGGATCCACGATATGTCAGTCGTGTCAATGTCAACGTCAGTGTCACTGATGTCATGTCACCGTTTTGCAGTGTTGCCAACTTAGCACTTTCAGTACTAGATTTGGCACTATTTTCACAAGGCCAGCACTGAAATCGAACATACAGCACCTAGCACTCAATCTAGCACTATTTAATAGTCAAGCGAAATTTTCAGATTCTAATAAAACGCACACACGCACAGTATGCGTGCAGTGTAACAAACAAATTCGTATTACTGACACATAGATTTATTATCTATGGAATTACACATAGACAATAAGTTTATGAGTTTTTGGTGGGATTTTTTCGTGTGATGTTCAGTGAGTGACTGAAATTTGCAAATTGATTCAGATTAGTGGATATTTAGAAATCCTCGTCTGGCGACGCTAGCTCGCTCAGTTGCTGGAGGCAGGAGCGTGTGAGACCGGATAGTGGTGTGATTAGTGTGGTGCGACTGCGAGGTTGGCGAGGCACTGGCCAGGATATTCTTCTATAAGCTTGTCTTTTTTTTTGTTTGTTTGTAAATATGTATGATTAAAAATAAAAAAAAGACGTGTGGCACTCGGGGACTGCCGCGGTAAAGCTATTGCATAGCATTTTTTATCAACTTATGCAATTATAATTATTTATTTATTGTATTTATGCAGTATTTTCTTTTTCCTTTGTTTTTCTTTCTTTGATATTAATTGAAGTTACACTATCACACATTGAATTGAATTTTGATTGATTGTTCACTCATTTGTTTTCTTATCGGTCACCACGCTCAAAAAACAAATGAGTGGGGGGTGTTAGGTTATTTACGTTACGGAATTTCTGGATTCGGTCTCCACGCTCAAGACCCGCGATAGAAGCTATGCAATAGCTTAATAATTTTAACAGTTTTTATGTAAAAAAAGGTAATTCATGTGAAAAAAAAATGTTACTCATGTAATTTTATTTAATATAGCACTATTTTTGGAAATCCATAGCAATCTAGCACTATTTGAGAAGATTTTTAGCACTCACTGGTGGTATAGAGTTGACAACACTGCCGTTTTGGCAATTTGAGTTTGAGTGTGGTGGTGTGGTTTGAGACAAATAAATAGATACAAAATTATTATAAATTGGCCTAAAATATGTATACTTTTTAAATGTAACTATATTACTGCAAGATGACCACGTTTGTATTGTGTGCCTTACGGTTAACTTGTAGAAAACATAGTTTCAAAGCAGCATTTTATTATTCATCACAACCTGAACATGCAAGCGTAAGAAATACAGGCAAAGTTGTAAATGTAGCTATTATTGGAGCTCCTAATTCCGGAAAGAGCACTCTCATTAATAAAATCACGGAAAGAAAGGTAGGGGAAAACTTTGATTTGATGCTTTATTTATAACCTGTAAAAGAGATGGTTGAACTACAATTTTATACATAGTTATTAAATATTCAACTGTACCATAAGTAAATTTAAACGATTTATCTGTAGCTCTTTGTTCAAGTAATACCCTGGTGTGTTCCCTTTGTGAATTTTTCTCTCATCTTAATTCTACTTTTACTGTCCCATTAATACTACTGCTTAAACTGTTACTAACACCCCTAGCGATTATAATCGTATTTATACATTTTGAGTGTTGTTGGTTGCATTATTGCCAAAATTTATGTCTTAAATTTAATTAGTTGTACGATGTTATGATGAGTTACATTATAACATCTTACAACTAGTTGCTCCATTTTATAAAATAAAACGTAAATGGATATTATGTTTACAGATATGTGCCGCATCTAACAAAGTTCACACAACAACAAAGTTAGTAAGAGCTATGTGCTATCAAAATGACACACAGATTATATTTTTGGACACTCCTGGAGTAGTTACCGAAAAAGAACAAAAAAAGTAAGTAAAAAACCTAGCAGTAAATTAAAACCAGTATCAATAATTTACAACTAGCCTGAAAACTTGGTAACGGTGCCTTGCTAAGTTGAAATGATGCATTAATATTGCTGACGAGTTTCTGCCAGTGGCTTACCTTCCATGAATGTATACTCCATCTGTTTAGGTAGTTAACTAATCATAAACAATCTTGGTATGTCTTTTTATTTAAAATAAATCATATAAAAAACATGCAAGGATTATTTAAATTTAGTTAATAACCTAACATTGCTTTACGTAAATACCGACTTGTAAACATTTTTGGATAAATTTTTAGACAATTTTTTGATAAAAGACATGCTAAGATTGTTTAAATTTAGTTAACTACCTAAACAGATGGAGTATAATAAATTTTGATGCCTTGTATGCATAAATAAGGTCTAAGGCAAAAGTGCATTTTGTCAGGAAAACCATTTTAGTAATTGCTAATGATGTAAGTATTGTGTCTGTAACTTTTATCCAGTGTTTCAATACCAGAAGTATCAATAAACGTAAGACTAATATCAAATGTCATAAGGGACATTTTAATAGACTTTTACCTAAAATTTTAGGTAAAAAACCTTTTTCATTATTGATTGTCGGAGTTTAGACACTAGCCGACTACTGCCGCTAGTTTTCGGTAATACAGTAATTCCTCTCTCACCTCACGTTAAAGACCTAGGTTTATATATTGACGATAGGTTAAGCTGGAATAAACAGATTGCTCAGGTTAGCCAGAGGGTCACCTTCACGCTGCGGTCTCTCTATAGATTCAAAAATTTCCTACCGTCAAGCACTAAAACTACTTTGGTCCAGTCGCTTGTGTTGCCTATAATTGACTATGCTGATGTTTGTTACTCTGATCTTTCCCAAGAACTTCTAAACAAATTGGATCGACTTCTCAATAACTGCATTCGTTTCATATTTGGCCTTCGTAAATATGATCACATTTCTTCCTTCCGTTCTCAGCTTAAATGGCTGCCTATCCGTCAGAGGAGATCCCTCAGATCCCTCTGCACGCTCTTCACCATAATGAACGATCCTTGTGCTCCTGATTATTTAAAACAATATTTTAAAGTGTTGGGCAGTTCTCATAATCTTAACCTTCGTGCATCCAAAAACATGCTTCTTCATATTCCTTCTCACCGTACTGGCTTTATGTCCAATTCTTACGCTGTTTCCACCATAAAACTCTGGAATGTGCTTCCCCTTGACATCAAAAAAGCTGAAAGTAAATTATCCTTCAAACGTAAAATTCGGAACTACTACTTGAAGTCCTCTCAACCTTAGTTCGGTCTTCGTTCAGTATTGTTATTAAGTTCTCATAGTGATTTCATATTTTTCATAGTATTTATTAGTTTATTATTTTAGCATATATATGTATTTTATTATTATTTTATTATTATAAATAACTTATTTTATATTGTTCCATTTGAACTATTTGTTATTATGTATTTGTTTATTGTGCAAACCTACCACAGTGTTGTCTTTTTTAACCCAAAGGTTGACTGGTAGAGAATGCCTTGTGGCATTAAGTCCGCCTATGTACCACTATTGTACATGAAGTTTAAATAAATAAATAAATAATATTTGTGGGATTGGTTTTTGCATTATGAAATCAATAATCATATGTTTATCAGTCGTCTAGTACTCATAACACAAACTCTGCTTAGCTTGAGACTAGACGGCATTGTGTGATAGTTGTGGAATATTATTTATTTATTTTATTTTATTTAATAATATTATATAGATGCTGGATGTATTACGAAATAATAATATTTATTTTGTTTTTCTCGTAAAGTAATTTTAATGAAAAAATTTATTAAAACTTTAGGCATAGGAGGCACTGATAAATATGTATAAAGGCTGTGTCAATCCATGATAAATTAGCTTTGAGAGATTTTTTACGAAATTGGTCTAATAGGTTTCCAATTTGTTCATTACTAACAGAAATACTAATCTTTCTGCTATATAATAGTTCTATATATAGATGATGATAATATGTTCATATTTATGAATGAATAAGGATTCAGTCTCGTGTTATTATATTAATTCCGTGCTACCAGTATTAAGTAATGAAACGCTAAATAATATTCTATTCTAAACTATTACAGATACAATTTGCCAGATTCAATGATCAAGGCATGCCACAAAAGTTTGCGGTGTGCTGATGTGGTCGGTGTTGTCCATGACGTTTCTAACAGATACACAAAGGACTTCCTCCATTCTGATGTCATCAATATGTTGAACATTTTGGCTGAAACGCCTAGTTTTTTAATACTGAACAAAGTAAGTGAATATTATGTAAACTTTTTATTAAGAAGATAATATTGCCTTTTTGTAGGAGGTAACCTAAATTGATATTATTTTGATAAATGCTACATATCCACTGTCTGCCAAACAGCTTTATCCCAGGAAAATTTAACTGTTCCTGTGTGATAGATAAGCATTGATTTGATTAAGTAGAGCAATTTTTTTGTATTTGTGATACAGTGCCTTAATGTGGACATTCCTATATTCCAGAACATGCAAAAAAAAAAGCATAATTACTTTGTAAAAAGCTATGCATGTTTAACAGTCTCTGTTAACGAACATATTCCTTCTACTCCTTTGACAATGGTTAAGTATAAGATAAATGAAAAATTAATTTTTCTCCAGTTTTTGTCTGTTTTTTTTTTAACATCTGTTGTATTGTATTTTGGGCTGATATCCGCAACTCTATGACTAAAGCGCGTATTTTGCGTACGTTTTGACATCTAATATCTATTTATAATTTGGAAATGAGTGTAGATGTTAAAGGAATCAATATGTTTGTCCAAATTATTTTTGATTTTTTATTCTACTGGAATCTTATTCATTTAATACAGCTCATCATGATCAAAAGCTAAAATTAAGTCACCTGGCATTAGTTTGTCTTAGTAAGTGAATTATGAAAAATGGGAAGACAAAATAATGTTCTCCAATGTGTACTTAAGCACTTTAATTCGTTTCGTAATTTTCCTTTTTCGCGTTTCGGATTGCCATTGAATCAGATCTGCATAAAAGAGGTATAAAATTTTATTTCGTTCGGTTTTCGTTTTGTTTCGTTTTTTATACTAAAACGCCACGCCAAATCCAAGCACCTCATCTAATTAAAACTGACTAGACAAAGAGGTAAATTGCTTTTAATTTTTGTCTTTATGTTAACTTAATCTCATTACGGTACTCTGAACGTATTTGTTCCGTTAGACGTTATACATAAATTCCAAGTAGGTTATGTGTTTTAAATAATATTTTTTTTAATTTTCGCCCTGCAGACATGTATGCTATGCTACACTATCAGCACATAATATCAGAATTTAAACTTCTACTTCAAAGGCGTCTCGACAAAGATTTTCTAAACAACCTTTTAAAAAATTAATAATTATTATTAATATTCTTTAACTAGTTTGGCCTTTGACCACCTCAAACATTCGGGAGGTTCCTGTTCCGAATTAAAGCGGAAGTGACGCCCGGGTGTCGCCACTGTGCGGAACGCCCGGAGGACACGGTGGAGCACACAATCGCGGTGTGCCCTGCTTGGGCGGAGCATCGCCGTGCCCTCGTGGGGGTGATCGGCGGCGGAGACCTCTCGCGCCGGGCCTTGGTCGAGGCCATGGTCCGGAGCGAGGAGGAGTGGCAGGCGGTCACCGACTTCTGCGAAGCAGTAATGCTCGCAAAGGAGGAGGCCGAACGCATCAGGCAACGGCGTTATCGCCGCCGCCGCCGCCGCCGGGATACTGATCCCGATTTCCGGCCACCGTAGGCGCGGGCTTGCGGACAGTGAGCAATGGGTAGCTCACTGTCCGGCCGTCCGGTAACTGTCCGGACCAAGCCCAAGTCGTCGACGGCGCGCACTGTTCCCGCGCGCCTCAAGGAGTTGTCAGCAACAGCAGGGACCCAGCCGGGTCGAAGCCTACTGGGGCCAGGGTTATCCGAAAGGGCGCTCGAGCCCCGGTATGAAGGCTAGAAGGAACGGGGTGGGTCTTTTAGTCAGTAAGAGTCTGACACTATCTCCCGCTCCGCCCAAGAGCGGGGGATGTCAATGCATGATTTTTTCCCACCATAAAAAAAAAAGTATAAGATAAATGAACAATTAATCTTTCTCCAGTTTTTGTCTGTTTTTTTTTTAACATCTGTTGTATTGTATTTTGGGCTGATATCCGAACTCTATGACTAAAGCACGTATTTTGCGTACGTTTTGACATCTAATATCTATTTATAATTTGGAAATGATTGTAGATGTTAAAGGAATCAATATGTTTGTCCAAATTATTTTTGATTTTTTATTTTACTGGAATCTTATTCATTTAATACAGCTCATCATGATCAAAAGCTAAAATTAAGTCACCTGGCATTAGTTTGTCTTAGTAAGTGAATTATGAAAAATGGGAAGACCAAATAATGTTCTCCAATGTGTACCTATGCACTTTAATTCGTTTCGTAATTTTCCATTTTCGCGTTTCGGATTGCCATTGAATCAGATCTGCATAAAAGAGGTAAAACATTTTATTTCGTTCGGTTTTCGTTTTGTTTCGTTTTTTATACTAAAACGCCACGCCAAATCCAAGCACCTCATCTAATTAAAACTGACTAGACAAAGAGGTAAATTGCTTTTAATTTTTGTCTTTATGTTAACTTAATCTCATTACGGTACTCTGAACGTATTTGTTCCGTTAGACGTTATATATTCCAAGTAGGTTATGTGTTTTAAATAATAATTTTTTTTTAATTTTTGCCCTGCAGACATGTATGCTACACTATCAGCACATAATATCAGAATTTAAACTTCTACTTCAAAGTCGTCTCGACAAAGATTTTCTAAATAACCTTTTAAAAAATTAATAATAATTATTAATATTCTTTAACTAGTTTGGCCTTTGACCACCTCAAACATTTTACAAACCATTAAATAACGACGACCGAAAAGTTATCATTTAATGGCTTTACAAATCATGCACAATCTAACCCAAAAAGTCTGTGGCTTCGTCTCGCGTCCACTTTCTCATCTCATAAACTTTCAAAAATTAAATCGAACTCTTTTTTTTTTACAAAAACTTATCCAAATATGGTTTTCGTTATTGAAATTCGTTAAACGTTCGTTTAATAAAAATATTATTAAATAAATTATTGCAACAACAGACACTGCACATGTATTTTTTGGAAAAATCTTGGAAGGCATTATTTTTCATTTTGTAACCTTTTTAAGTAGTAAGAGATCAAAACATACTGAAAAAACCTTAGGAATAGCAAGGCTAAGCTTTGTCTAAATAAAATAGGGTGACATTAAAATGAGGGAAAACTTGGTCATTAAATAAATTATTATTTAGAAATAAATATCAATAAACTTACCAGGTTAATCCAAGAAAAATAACAAATATTTAATCTTCCAATCCAGAGTCCGAAAAGCAAACCGTAAATGAAAAACGTGGTGTTATGGAAATTCTAGAGTCCAGTAAGTAACCAAACCGAGTTCGAAAATAATTAACCTCACAAAACACAACAGGAAGCAGACAACCGCACTCTAAGAACCGAAGTTATGGAGTGAGTCAAGCACTAGGAAGGAAACCGCTGCGTCCCCGCAAAAGCGCCCCTTTCCTCTCGGCAGACGTGGTGTGGGCTATTGTCGAAAAACAATATAAATGCTGTAGAAAGAGACAGAAAAACAAGTGCGCTCCTCTAGAGGCGCAGCCCACTATTGTATTCTTTTGTTTCCACTAGTGATGAGCGGCAACATCGCGCGTGTGCGCATTGGAATTTAGCAACACAACGCTGGTTATTATTATTATTCTTTATAGCACACATTAACTTGTCACAGGATAAACATTTATAAAAATAAGTGTACAATAGGCGCTCTTATTGCATAGGGCAATTTCTTTAAGACAATATTTCGATGGACTGAACGAAAGGAAAAGATTTAGGGCTGTCAGTTAACAACTACAAAAATAATATAAAATAAATATTAAAAATATACAATTGAGAAAGAAGAAGCAAAATTAAAGTGATAGGTAATGCTCTTTCACCATTTTTTTTAACGTCGGTAAAGTTTGGGCACGCCTTACGTATATGTGTAATACATTCCACAAACAAGCTCGTGAAAGATTTATCAAAGAACGAAGTGTAATGCGCTTGAAGGAACGGGATGGGTTTTTTAGTCAGTAAGAGTCTGACACTATCTCCCGCTCCGCCCAAGAGCGGGGGTTGTCATAAGATGATTTTTCCCATCGAAAAAAAAAAAGAAAAAAAAAAAAATATGTATTGTAAATTTTAGATTTTCCGATGACCTCAACGACCTAAAATGTATGTCACAGAGGAACTGAAAGTGTTTTTTACGATAAAAAAGAGTCAAAGGATTAAAGAGCACATTATAAAGTAAAGAAAGTTTTTGAGCATTTCTGCGAGAGCGAATAGCAAGCCATTTGAGCTGAGTACGAAATTCAGAAACGTGGTCATACTTGTGCAAGCCAAATACATATAAACCTGATTCCTGCTGATGTTAGTTTGACGACGTTGCGCGTTGTGCACTCACTGCCAATACTAATCAATTTTAAAATCTCGGGGAATGTCCATATTAACATCATCGTTTACAGTAATTGAACCAAAACAGCTCTACCCACTTCGATCATTGGTGATATGCCAGTTGAAAAAGTTATTTAAATGTTAAAACATACAGTAGAATTTCACTAATCCGGCACTTCAATAATTCGGCACCTACCGTTCGCGCTTTGCCGGGTTAGTAAAATTTTTCTGTAATTACATTTACAACGATGCTTATTTTGTAGCAGTTTCGTCAAAAAACTAAGAAAAAACGCAGTTTTATCTTGGTTCATTACTGGAAAAATGCCTCATTAGATATTACCATATTTTTCATATTTTCAAATTTTTTTCCACAGGTTGATAAATTGAAATCCAAAAATCAATTGCTGACAATTATAAGAAACTTAACTAATGGTACCATTGCTGGCAACCCCATCCCTGGGACTGATAAGAGTAGAAGTAACAAAATAGAAAAGAATTTACAAAAAGGATATAGTAAATTTTCTGATGTTTTCCTTATATCAGCATTAAATGGTGATGGAATCCAAGATATTAAGGTAAGAATTGTAAAAATATATTATGCCAAGACTTCGATTTATCATCAATCTTCTGTACTATAATCTCTTATATTTCATAACATAAGCATAATCAGTTTATAAAATGCCACTTGCTTGCTACAGGCCTCCTCTTTCCGAGAGATAGATAGATAGAAAGATATACTCTTTATTGCAAGTACACCAAAAATAAAATTACAATAAGATCTTTAAATTAATAGGGTTTCACAATGAGCGGTCTTATTGCTAAAAGCGATTTTTTACAGACACCATTTTCCGAGAGATTGTGGAACATAATTCAATACCTAAACCTAGTTGTTTTATTTGAAAAATGATTTATCCTATTAATATTATCCAACTCAAATTTTAAGAGGATATAATTAATATAAGTAGGTACTTATTCTGTCTTACTTTGTCTTCCAGGAATATCTCATAAGCAACGCCAAAACTGCTGGTTTCCAGTACTCTCCCACTGAATGGACTGACCAGAAACCAGAGTCTTTGATAGAAGAAGCAGTCAGGGCTAAGTTCTTAGACTTCTTGGCTCAAGAGATCCCATATAAACTAAATGTGCAGCTGGAATACTATGAAGATATTGAAGAACAACAGAAAATTCTTTGTTCTGTGGCGGTGGAGTGCCCTAATGAGAGATTATCAAGGTTGATAGCGGGCGCCGGCGGTGGCAGGCTACAACAAATCAAGTCGCACATTCGAAGTGATTTAATAGATTTATTTAAGAAAACTGTAGTTATTGATATTCATTTAAAAATTAAGAACAAGAATGAATCTTTATGAATAATGTTCTGTTATTAGATGTATATTTATTGTATGTACTGATTTTTTGTATGTGTTTGTAGGTTTAGTAGATATTAAACAATTCAAATGTTAAATATTCTGGTTTTAATATCTGAAATAGTTAATTTCATGTATGTAGATTTTTGACGTTCAACTGAAATTCTAAGTTTTCTAATAAATTTGCTTTAAATTAGCATTCACCGGCAAGTTTTCAAGCCACTGTTTTTATAAATTAAAAGTACCGTACACAATGTTAGTGTAAGCTTTTCGGGAGCCCGAGGCGGCGAAACTAAATTAACTGTTCCCGTCTCCGTACGCAAGATGTTTGATAGACAAGAAATCGCAAAAGAGTTAAACGATCACAAAAATTTCCCAGAATTTTTCGACTTAAGCAGGCTACTGCAGGCACGCTTGTAAAGAAGTGAGAAAAGTTCCACTGATGTGTTAAAAGCGGGTGGAGCGATCAAGGAGTTGTCAGCAACAGAAGAGGCCCAGCCGGGTCGAAGCCTACTGGGGCCAGGGTAATCCGAAAGGACGCTCGAGCCCCGGTATGAAGGCTTGAAGGAACGGGATGGGTTTTTTAGTCAGTAAGAGTCTGACACTATCTCCCGCTCCGCCCAAGAGCGGGGGTTGTCATAAGATGATATTTCCCATCGAAAAAAAAAAAAAACTTTTAATAATTTAGCTCCCTGTTTTTCGGGTAGGTTTTATTTATGCTTATTTTTGACTATTCATACTACAGAAGGAGTTAGATAGATTTTTGTAAACAATAAAAGGAAGGTTATACGACAAAGCAGACATTTTAGAACTCTAACTGGGATAATTTAACCATATAGAAGTCACAGTTTGTTGAATTACACATTCAAGTTGTCGGATGCAATAGTGATGCAAAAGCGAGCTCGAACATTTTTAAATTAACTGTCGGACAAACCCGTAGTTCTGGCGCCGTAAGCTTAGCAAGCATAAGCATAATCAGCCTTTTAATGTTCTCACCGCTGGGACTCAGGCCTCCTCTATATGAGAGGGAATGGGCCGTAATCTGTTGGTGAATGTCACGTCTTCGAATTTTGGTTCTAGGACATGCCGGTTTCCTCACGATGTTTTCCTTCACCGTTTTGTGGGCGTTTTGTGCCATAAGCTTATATTTTGCAAACTTGTGCCCCCAAAGCTGAAACCCGAGTATTTGACAAACATTCAGATGTCCAGGCATTAGATACCAACTGTTGTTGGAGCGCAGCATTATCAAAATGCGCTCCAGAATCCGAATTGCCAACTGCTGCTGAACTGGAACGGCCGCGTATCGTATGTTGCAAAACGAGCTTTGCCATAGCCAGATGGAGACTATATATATACTATGTCATTGTGAAAGGAAATGCTCTTTAATTTTCCTCTTGAAAACATCTAAGTAAATATGGGCTGTCACGTAGGGAGTTCGACAGACGCACTGCAGTGACAGAGAAGGAACCATCGTAACGGCTAGAAGTGTGAAACGGAGTACGAAGAAGAAGAGAATTGGCAGTACGACAGGGTTTACCCCTCGGGACGAAGTACTCAAAGCGTTCATGAAGGTATTGTGGAGAATTAGGGTTGTGTAGGATAGTGTAGAGAAGAGATAGGATATGGGTATCACGGTGACGCCGAATCGGCAACCACTTCAATCTGGACCGAAACTCCGACAAATAATCGTATTTGCGGAGGCCGACAATGAAGCGGATGCACAAGTTCTGCAGTCGCTCGAGTTTGTTTAGGAGAACCTCCGTTGCATCTAGAAAACAGACATCCGCATAAACTATTAGCGGTAGAAGAAGAGATTGCGCAAGAGTGACCCTAGTATGAAAAGGTAGGAATTTTTGGAGACGTTTAAGGGACTGAAAAGAGTAGAAGACCCTCTTACTAACATCAGCTATGAACATCCCAAGAAAGGTTAGTATCTATATGGACGCCTAGATTCTTAGCACTTTTCGAGTAAAGTATGGGTACTGAGTCATACACTACTGGTGGGAGAGACTGGTGATTCAGTAAACTAAGCATATATCTGCCTCCAACAATGAGCGCTTGATATTTATTTGAATTCAGTAAGAGCCCAAAGGACTTGGCCCACTTGTTGATATTTTCAAGGTCATCATTGATGGCAGTTAAAATTTTGAGCGTTTTATTTATTGGTTATGTATATAAGAATGTAAATAAGAAATTCTTCATAAAGTAGTCTGTAAATTTCGAAAATAAGCAAACTTTCCATTTTTCCGTATTTATACCTATTTAAATGCTTGAGGTCTCAGGGGTTAGTGAGAGCGTTTATAAAAACTGAGAAAAGTACCTAGAGGAAAGAGGACGCCACCCTGAGGTACACCTGCAGTCAAATCACACCATTCATTTTGTGGAAGTCTGCTTGCTACAAAGGCTAAGCAACTATTGCTATGTGGCTACGAGCTACGCGCTACGTAGGCGCGTAGGTCGTAGCTGCGTAGCCGCTTTTGTTATTTTTGCTGAGTTGAGTGGCAGAAAAATAAGTGGTTAGTTTTTTATCCAACCGCCTACGCCAGAAGAAGGATAATGTTTTTCTAGTATATTATATGCAAATATGTATGTATATTACTGTGGCACGCCCTAGAGTCCAAATGGCTTGTTGCATTTTACCTTGAGTCGTTACATTGGTCGAATTGTGAGAGTGATACTGCCTCCAAATTATGTTTTTTCTTCGTGACATTTATGTAGGGTATCAAATTAAAGGGTTCGAGGAGACCATTTCAAGAGTATTACTAAAATGTAGCGGTCGGGATTTTTGACACTTTCAACTTTCTTTGTCAATAGATTTATTTATTTATGTAGGTACACACAAACACTTAAAATCGAAAAGAACAAATAAGGATAAAATAGTACAAAGGACCTGCGACAGGACAGTTGGATGAGATATGTAGACAAATATATATATTTAAATAAAATAGACTATACACCGCTAAATTTTAATCGTTTTAATCCCGTGGAGGGTAGATCCGGTACATGAAACACTATCGATTTGTAAAGATAAAATTTAAAAAAAAGTACCTACCTATTTTTCAAAACTCATCAATTTTATCTTTACAAATCGATAGTGTATGTAATCTAAATTAAATCTCATAATACATAAGTAAATATATAAATAACAGTAGGTAAATAAATGTACACACAAAAAGATACAATACATAAAATAAAAAATTGTCTATAAAATAAATAGATATCTTTATGATAGATGACAGATGTGTGTTGTGTAGCAATATCTATGAGTCTACTTATGCGCTACGCAAACGGAGACACCTTTTGGTAACAGCTATCGACACCGAACTTTTTTGATCGTCATCAGTATGTGTTTTAAGTGGAAGCTGAAAAACTGATTCTATATAAATCAAATATACATCGGTAGCTTGTATCTGACACAAGACAAACGTTTGCGCCCTGCCATAAACAATAAAATTCGAAATCCTGCATCGCGGTAATACAACAGCCCAAAGTCAACTGTCATGTAGGTAGTTGTCCGAATAAGAAACAATACCCAACTGACCGGAAGATCCTCCCTTTACAATAGTTCGCGGAACTTTAACTTTACACCCTGTTTCGCATACTTCTAAAGATGCCTAGCTCATTACCGGAGTAGGCGACTATCTATAGATATCTATAGATAAGCCGACTATTCAATAGAAAGTATGCTTTTCTTTGTGTTTTAAAAAACAATATCGATAGGTAGGTAGGTAACATAATAGGTAGATACCCACCAGTCGACACTAAGCTATTTTTTCAAGAATTAGCCATTGTTTCTTCATGCACCTGATTAAACCTTTCATAAATAAGTAACAAAGCTATGTTTATTGAAACAGTTAAATTCTATAATGTAGCAAATGAAGTTGGAACGTTAATAGGCAATAAATTATGGTGGCCACATTATCTTCGCTTAGTTATTCATGCTAAACAATAGAATCGTACGAAACACTAAGAGACCGTACAACTTACCCACGAAACTTTGTTAAGACTTGTTTACAGTTACAGTTTATGTGATGGTGGTCCCTAACTTGCTGTGTAGACGCAGTGCCTACATCACACATACGCGGTTTAAACGATCTTAGTTCGGAACAAAACTAGTTTAATTGAGATTATCTACCTATTCGCATGTAATAAATTGGATATCGTTCTTCTGAAGTTGCGTTGTGTACGCAACTAAAGAACAAAGTAATCTCTGCACAGTTCAAACTTTAAGCCGGAATTCGCGTACATGCCAGTGTTGATAGAATTAAGATTGAATTTACTTTTGTGAACGGAGTTTTCTACATATCAGTAGCTATTAAGTTGTGTAGGTACTTTATCTACTTACATGCTTTTCAGCAGTTAATATAAATTTGGATTTATTAAAGTATTTACACTTTTAATTAGTTAGGTAGATAGGTACCCAGCTTTTTTTGAGATGGGCAGTCTTCTAATACCTATAACATCCCGCTTTGGGTGGAGCCCAAGAGAGAGTGTGAAACCCACATGTGTTCCTTCATTTGTCCTAGCAAGTATCGGCCCTGCTGGGCCCCTTAAGTATTGCTGACACCCATTAAGGTGCGTATGTAACACCGGATCCTTATTGGCCGGCTTACGGCGAGCTATCCAACTTATATCAATGCAAGCCTGCGCCTACGGTGGCCGGAAATCCCCCTATAGCTCCAAACAATCCCGTAGCCCCAGCAGGATTTAAGTCGGTACCTAAGCTAACCTTACATATGTACCTGAAGTCTGTTCTTCATCATCATCAACATCATCAGCCTGTAAACCAGCCATAGGTACCTACGTACCCCAGTCGGTATCATGCCCCCACTTGCCACACTATTACATGCATTTAATAGTAGATTATGTGACTAGGGGATGAAGCAGTGTCTTTAAGTAGCGGGCGGCATGTTGAATTCCGAACAAAACGAAGGTTGCTGATTTTAATCCCGAACGTTTGTGAGGGATTTATATAATTAACTCCTAACTAACTAGAGCATTGCGAGGGAGTTAATAAAGAAACCTGAGTGAAGTGAGGAATTCAAGCCGCCCAAGACAAAGACAGCTATAACCCCGTGTTGCATAGGTAGGTACTCTACTTTTAACACCATCTGTGAGATAATAATTAAAATACAATTTGGTCGACCAAATCATATATTAGAGAAATATAAATATTATAAGTTCATCAAACAAACAAAATTCACTACTCCAAGATTCTATAGTTTCAATTTTCTATAACGCTCTCGTCAGTAAGCACGTTTTATTCTATTTTCTTTTTTTCTTTTTTTTAGTGGCCAGTTGGAATTTCGAGTCAACTTGTTCGATGCACGTACATTTTAATTCACAATGTTGACGATTTTTGATGTTCCAAATTCAAATCTCATTATTCCCTAGGGATCGGCCATACTGCATATGCATTATCTCCATAGGGATAGAATTGCTTGAATTGCTTTAAGTGAGGTTTGTATGACGTATAAAACGTCATTATCGAGCAGGTTGTTTAAAAAAGTACATAAACTACATATACAACGCCAGTTAAGCTTGCATTGTATAGTTTACATCGCCGTCATATTTATAAATTAGCCAGATCGGCTCAAATAAGGAAAACATTTTAAATACGTGTCTTAGTTTTGCAAGTGGGGCACATTACCGGCTGGGGCATGTATGCCTGGTTTACCATAACCCTATAACCAGTGCTAGGACACATACATACCTCCTCTCTGAGAAAGGACTTTGGAAGCTACTTAGCCAGTCTACACGTTATAACGTAAGAAAATCGCATAACTATTCGTCGTGCAGCATTTTTTACTAATAGCGCATCCCATTACGTCCATTGCTGGCAACTTGGCAAGCATCAGCGAAGCGATTACACGGAGAGGATGGTCATCAGCGACAACCTGTCCCCGTGCTAATAACGCCTGCACTAAGCGTCGTGCGGACGCCAGGAATACTCTTCCTTATTGAATCGATTACAATGTTACTTCCTTTGATTATCCGACGGCGATTCCTTGAGATAAGCTGATAAGTGCCGGAAAACTATATAGATACTTAAAGAAATGCAGAGGAATTTATGCTTTAGATAGTTTCGAGTTATAAAGGTACCTGCCCCCCTAGCCAAGTTACAATCGAATTGCTGTCACCGAGGCGTTACCGATTACGGTAACGCCTCGGTGACAGCAATTGTAGAAAACGATAAGTTGGTAGCCATGTTGACGCGCCTGAGTTGGCTGCTCGTTCTACGATGTAGCGTTTGTATAACAAAGGATGTAGCGTTAAATATTGTAGAAACGATTTTGAACGATGTTAACTTGGCTACGAAATGTCTATTCGTTTGTTCTTACCACGCGACTTTACGTTGAGATGACGTCATTCCCATACGTTTCATCACTTTTCGATAGCGTTAACGATTGCAGAATAACAACTTGGCTAAGCGTGCTGGATTGTTTATAAAAGTTGAGTACTTATGTAGTGCCCTGAGTGGGTACTATACTACGGCATCGTGCCTATACATAAAATATGATGAGACATGGGTGAAAATAAAGGTACACGCACGTAAAAAGCACACGTGTGCCTCGTACGCCGACTTGAGCGCGTCGGTGTCCATACATTTTATATGGAAAATAGACTTGGGGAGTTACACTAGATCCACGCCACCCGAAGTCGTTCTACATTTGTGTTGGAGTGGAATTTTCTGCCGGAGTCTGTGTTTCCTGATAGCTACAACTTAGGGGTCTTTAAGTCAAGAGTGAATAGGTTACTACTAGACAGGCGTGCTCCATCGTCGACCACATCATCGCTTACTATCAGGTGAGATGGTGGTCAAACGCAAGCTTATCAATAATAATAATAAAAAATTCTAAATTCCCTATTCCCGATACCGGTGGGACACTATTTTTTATATTTTTAAATGTTTTTATTTTATTTTTTTATTTAAATATTTAAAAATATAATTTATATGTTATAACAATGAATAAACGAATAATAATAATAATAAAAAATACATATAAATCAGGCGTGGTCCACATGTGCGGCGTCGGTCTAATGTAGTTCAAGCTTCAAAGAGGTAGGTACCTACAGTCTGTCTAAAAAGTCAAACAACTTGGGAATTTTGTTTAATAATTTAAAAAATACTTATATTCGATAGGTACTTTTTATAGGGTTCTTGATGATGAATGATCAAGATCTCTTGATCAACCTTGATTATTGAACCAGCGTTGACTAAATACATCAGATTTCATTTTACCCTAATAATTATCCAAGTCGTTTGACTTTTTAAACAGACTATTCAAATTTTTATGTTGTGCCGCGCTATGAGTATTAAACGCTTTTATTAATTACTAATATCTATTTCGTTCCACTTCTGTCGCTCTGGTACCTACCTTATCAAAACAACAAATAATTCAATTTCAAAACCTGTATTTTACCATCATTGAGCTTAAGTAATAAATCGAGTAGGTACCTAAGCACCTCGTTCCAGTTTTCCTAGTAGTTTTAATAAACAAATAAATAAGACAGTTGAATTTTAAAACGCCATTCTCTAGTAACGAAATATCAGTTAATAGAGTCTGTCTAATAAGTTAAACGACTTGGGTAATTATTAGGATTTATTTTATTAGGATTTAAGAGATAGAGATCATTGTTTACTAATAGAAGACCTTATGAAAAGTATCGAATATAAGTATTTTTTAAATGATTTAATATTATACAAAATTCCCAAGTCGGTTGACTTATTAGACAGACTATATCCCTAGTATTAAGTAATTTCATAGCTAAAAATATAGCAACACTGTTTTTCCGTATTGCTAACATTACGGAGAAGGGAATTCTTTCGAGAACCGCACGATAGAAATCATCATTCTATCATTTATTACGAATCATTAATGATCTTCCTTATAGGTATTTCAATGTCGGTGCGCTTCGAGGAATTAAATTAGGATAATAGGTAGGTAATTTTTTTAAAATTTGATTTTGTAAGCGCACCAAATAGTGTGTTTTGAGTTTTGAGGTATTCCTCGAAACGCTCCATTCGAGCGCTTAAGAGTTGATGCGCTTCGTGGAATGCCAAAAAAAAAAAAAACTCAAATAAGTGCCTAGGTAACTAAACGTATAAAATAATATCTAGGTAATTTTATAAAGAGGTAAATTTTGTTTTTTTGTTTGTAGGAGGTAATCTCTGGAAGTACTGGAGGTATACGGAACAGAGAGTAAAGTCCCACATGCCTCCATTGAAAAGGGAGGATCCTCCGACCAGACAGGTGTTATAGTCTGGTGGGCACTGGTCCGATTGTTGCTATATTTTATGTTCCCGGGCGAAGCCGCGGGCAAAAGCTAGTCTGTTATAAGTTGATAAAATTTTCATCGTAGGCAAGTAGGTCATATCAGGAGTCAGGAGTCAGGACAGTCAGGAGACCGCAAATATTATTTGTTTACTTTTTGAGGTTCTTTATGTGTTAGTAGTTTTTAGTTCCCTATTTCTGCTAGGAACTCTACCATCCAGTCACCTAAACGTTACTACAATACGTAGGTAAGTATACCAAAATATCATACCTATCGCTGGAACGAGTAAGTGAGCCAGTGGGTAGCTTAGAATCTCTCGCCAATTTATTCTCATTTCTGCTGCTTCATCTAACCTGATGATTCTTTATAACCATTCATTCAGACTATTTCAATGATCCCAAACACGAAACCTCTGCTGTGAGAAGTTAGGTAACCTGCAGATTCCAGGTCACGTTGCGGTATTCATATTCTTACAAAATTGATTCTAAAGGTATTCCGTTATTTCAATGAGTAACATAATACGAATCAATTTGTCCTGTAGAAATTGCTTACATCTCAAGAGCTGATGATCTTCAAACGGCTAATCAAATTTTCTTGAATCATAGTTATGAATATTTTCAATGAAGTCACCTTTCATACAAAATAAATGTATCCCTAAATTGAAATCGGTTTATCTGTTTAGAAGCTACGATGCCATAGACAGACACACAGATCGTTAGATACAAGGACAAACAGGTCGACATACATAATCATAACGTCCTTTCTTTTGGGGGAAGAGCACGTTAGTTAAATGTTTTATAGATATAAAAAAAATCTACCACCCTTGGGTGACCGGTAGAGAATGCCTGAGGCCTTAAGTCTGCCTTTGAACCTTTGTGTTGCATGACGTTATATCAATAAATAAATATATTAACAAAGTTATTTTTTTGTACTGATTAATACTAAATTTATATTAATAAATAGATTGTAAAACTTGTAGGTACCTAAACATTTAATAATTATGGGCAAAAACACCTTTTTTTAATTTTAAACCCGGTTAAATTTTATTCCAAGTTACTTATAAGGCGTTATTTTGCGAATAATATTCTGCGAAGCCTTTGTGAGAGAGTGAACTTTTGAAAAACAGCCATTCTGCGAAATAGCCATTGTGAGATAGCGACCTTTTGAGTACTTATCAGGCATTCTGCTAATGCAGGCATTTTGCTTACCATCAGATGATGTAGTGGTCAAACGCGAGCCTAACCATCATAAAAAAAGCCGACTAAGCTATATTTAGGTAGGAACTTGGATATTTTAATTAATCGTCTGCAAATCAATCCATTTTAGTCTAACTTTCTCACGAATCGTTTCAGGCGTGCGGTGAGAGGCGTGTTTACAACAATCCCTACACGCGTCGACAGCTCTCACCACCGTGCGATTGAATTGTAAGTGTTAGTAGGTACCTATCATCGACGAGACCCCTCTATCCTCAACGGCCCGACGCTGTTTGGAAAGGCTTTAAACTTTTACCTACTAAAATGGTTCCACGGACGGAATTACCGCGCTGTAAACACCCCAAAATACTTCATACTTTATTAATAATACCATAATTTCCAACTTATCCGGGTCTAAGTACTTCCGTAAGTAGTAAAATTTGATCAAAAGTACGAAGGTAAGAAACCTACTAAAGACAAATTACAGTAGTCCCTTGATACCGCAGAGCTCAGAGGGTAGGGAATCAAACAGGACAATTTTTTAAATTAATTTCTTCAGATCATGTTTATCTCCGAGAACCCATTTTTCTAGAGGTGGGTAGTAGTCCCTGGAGAAATTTCGAGGATCGTTGTAAACTGCATAAGTCCATACAGTGCTCCTAACAGCATTTGAAAATTGTATTAACGTTCATTCACCTTTTGATTAACCAACAATACCTTAATGACCTAACTAATTCCAAGATTAAGAAGATGGTGCAGAATGGACCCAGTAATGTCGCGTTTTCTGACCTATTTTAATTCAAAGAGTGGAAAAAATAAACCACTTTGTTATTTGGCAGTACGATTTTAATCAATTGACTATAAAAGTTAGGGCCGTTTCAAAATTCCAATAATTATGGTTAGGAAGCTAAGAGCTAAGTCAAAGGCTAAGTCGGAGGATCATCCCTTTTCATCGGAGGTTTGCGGGCCTTAACACTCTGTTCCGCATAGGTACCTTAAAAATACCTATTTTTTCTTAGGTAATCACCAAAGCCCCCACTTTATTTTTGCCTCAAAGTCACTTAAAATATCCAAGTACCACTTGATCGATTCGTGCTCTCTTTAAGAAATGTTATCTTTAATGTAAAATCAAAGTTCGCCTATTTCGGACGTGTCGAGATTTTTCCCAAGAAAAGCTTTTAACCACTCGAACTCGAATCACAATTACAACGGCGCGTTCTCCTAAAAATTCGCACCGACCGCATTTTGGCGGGATGGACTTCAATCGAACAAAAGTTTCAACGATGTATGTAAATGAGGCGCCTCGACCTGAGCTGCTCGATTGGAAAATGGAAAATGTCTTTGTATTTTTAGAAGAAGAGAATAGGTGTATTTGTTTTTGTGTTGTACACGCTATAGGTAAGTCTAATGGAACCTTTATTAAGTTTGGAACGAACTTGGTGAAAGTTCCGTAACTGACTTTCAGATTGTCTTGGTTTAATAGGTTGTGTGATGTCCCTACGATTCCCTACGATTAATATTGAATATTAGTGGCACGGGGTTGAGCAATAGGCTAGTTGCCGTAAAAAATATAATTAGTCCGTCTTTTAGATTATTAAAAAATAAGGGACACGTATTTTTTGATTTGTAAATTAAACCAAAAATGACAAAGATATAGCCCATTAAAATTACGTGTAACGTCACGCCGTGCTGCATTTTTTCGCACGGAGTGACGTCACACGTAACTTTAATGGGCTATATCTTTGTTATTTTTTGCTTAATCGCAAAAAGAAAAAACATGTGTCCATTATTTTTTTATAATCTAAAATACGGACTAAATAAAATGTAATTATTTTGACCCTGGAAACTACCCTAATGCTGCACGGAACAAATATTTGAAGGAGTAATTTCTAGCGTAGTGCAACGATTTTTTAGGAACAAAAAATTATGTATAATGTGCGAAAAAACATCTTTAGAAGAGCTACCTAATGTTTAGATGGTATGGTTTCGACTGGAACTTTTTGCCAGCATCTGTGTTCTATATCACAAGTACCTTTCGAACCCAGCCTTTAAATCAAGGGTGAACAGGCAGCTTTTGGGCTCGTACGTCTTATAGTACCTAGACATCACCTCCTCTCTCCTCTCCTCTTATGATCAGGCGAAATCGAGGTCAAGGATGAGCTCATTATGAACAATGAAAAAAAAAAACATACACTTACTCGAAAACCCGCTCTTATCCCACCGCTTTTAAGCATGCAATGGACTGTGTTCCGCACTAGTGCAGAAAAGTGCGCGTGTGGTTTCACCCGCCACAATTTTGTTACATTTATCGTATCAGGTTGGGCGCGCATCGACCTCCACGACTCGCCGGTCTACCCCCGTTTATTAATTTCTTCGTAAATGTATTGAAAAAAGTCGTTTGATACACATGCTTTGTCACTGTAGCCCTCGGCTAACACACTCGCCTACGGCTCGTGCGAATTCAGCCTCGGTCGCCATGATAAACTTTCTGCACTAGTATCAAAATGTACTATTTCAGCCTCGTATCCACTTTATATCAAAAGCATAACTGTTTTCCCTAACATAATTTTTTTATTTGATACAACTCAATAGCTCCGGGCGATATAAACATATATCTAATAATGTGACATGAAACGTGATCCCGCGTGCCAATTAATTGTAATTGTAGCATCAAGAGAAGCTTGTGTATTATTTGAATGTAAATTAATATACGCAGCGTTGATACAATTTGCGAATATCTACCGAACATGGCGAACACCCGGGGCGATACAACTAGTCTACTAAACACGAACTTTGGCCGCGGTAGTGCATGTGTTAGATTGCTAGAAAATGGAGGTAAGACTATACTGCTCCTAGGTGCCGAGTTCCTATGCATTGCACTTAAGCAAGCGGGCGAAAATTCTGGCACATGTGCGCAAGCACGCCTGGCAACTTTCGATGTGCTTAGTTTCGTGTTAAAACGCTACTCAACTTTATATCACTTCCCGGTAAGTGTGAATCTTTGCTTGTTTTGCGCTTTGCATGCCGAAATACAACTAGGCGTAGGTTATAAACACTATGTGTTACGGAAGGGACAATGACTTCCTATACATTGTGAAAATCCTCGATGATTACGTAATAATAATAATCTTTATTCATTAAGTTACACCCATATCACATATCGTAACACAACACAATTTCCATTAACTTAAATTACCGACATAATATAATTCATAAATAAAAATAAATACATACTAAATTAATAAATTATGTAGTCGCGGATGAATGGCAGAATATCTTATTATCGCCTTTTACTAAGTATAATTCATAAATAAAAATAAATACATACTAAATTAATAAATTATGTAGTCGCGGATGAATTGCAGAATATCTTATTATTATTATTGTTATAGTTAAATTTCATTATTATTTTGTTCATATTTTATGTTAAAAACATGTCTTTAATTAATGTACTTCGTCGTGTTATGCTGAAGTCGATAAATAAATAAATAAGTTTTGAGCTAGAGGCATTTATGAAGAACTGAGGTTTCTCATATATTTTGCTATTTTCATATAATATATGTATGAAAGAATCCAGATATAAGTATGAAAGAATCCAGAAAGTGTCAATTGGTGAGGTGCAACTGATGAAGAAGCACAGATGGCTAATGGAACTCCTTATTAGTGGTATCTTCTTCCAGTGTTTGGACTTATTGGAATTGACATGAGATGCAGGTACTCTGGTAATAAATTACTTTTTCATAACTCATACTCTGAAAGTACGTCTGAAGTTGCCTGAGGAGCGGGCTGAAAGTGATACTTTTCATCCCTAGGGAGTTTTACTTTACAACTGACAGCTGTCAAATTATTAAAAAAAAACTAGTTCTATCTTTTCGTTTCTATTGAACCTTGTTCCAATTTTCCATACAGCCAGTCAATCACAGCGCGATATACTTAAAATTGAAATAACTTAAAGACTAATTAAATAATGTTATATTTTAAGTGATTTATTTGTTCAACTATTTCTTTAAAATACTTTATTTTTAAAAGATTACAATTAATTTCTAATTTTTCATTAATGAGGCTGAATAGCTGGCCGGTCTAAGAAAAAAAAAAAAACAAAATGGCGGGAAAGTGACAATCAGTCGTTGGTTTTTTCGAATTTTGTTTACATTTCCGTACAACAGAGAATTGTATATAGCACGTCATGTTTATCAGATTAAAATAGTGAATAACGCCTAATTTCATAAGAAAAGAGGCTAAAGCAGTAGTGGTGGTGATAAGGTATTCCTTTGACCGCCTAAATCAGAAGAAAGTGACCTACTTAAAATCATAGGTACGACGACTCAGGTTTTACAAACTTTTTATTTTATTTTTACTTTCCTCGTATTCGTAATGAAAAGCACAGTGTTTACCTCGGGGTGAAAGTAACCCATTTAACCCCTCGAATTAGCGACCTCGCTTCGCTCGGCCGCCAACTCCTTCTCGGGACGAAATGAGTTACTTTCACCCCTAGTGTAACAATGTACTATTTCATTACTCATACTCTGAAAGTAGGTCTGAAGTTGCCTGAGGAGCGGGCTGAAAGTGATACTTTTCATCCCTAGGGAGTTTTACTTTACAACTGACAGCTGTCAAATTATTAAAAAAAAAAACTAGTTCTATCTTCACATTTCTATTGAACCATGTTCCAATTTTCCATACAGCCAGTCAATCACAGCGCGATATAAAATTGAAATAACTTAAAGACAAGTATTAATTAAATAATGTTATATTTTAAGTGATTTATTTGTTCAAATATTTCTTTAAAATACTTTATTTTTAAAAGATTACAATTAATTTCTAATTTTCATTAATGAGGATGAATAGCAGGCCGGCCACAGAAAAAAAAAAACAAAATGGCGGGAAAGTGGCAATCAGTCGTTGGTTTTTCCGAGTTTTGTTTACATTTCCGTACAACAGAGATTTGTATTAACACGTTATGTTTATCAGATTAAAATAGTGATTTAACGCCTAATTTCATAAGAGAAGAGGCTAAAGCAGTAGTGGAATATTTTTACCGCCTAAATCAGAAGAAAGATACCTACTTAAAATCATAGGTACGACGACTCAGGTTTTACAAAATTTTTATTTTATTTTTAGTTTCCTCGTATTCGTAATGAAAAGCACAGTGTTTACCTCGGGGTGAAAGTAACCCATTTAACCCCTCGAATTAGCGACCTCGCTTCGCTCGCCCGCCAACTCCTTCTCGGGACGAAATGAGTTACTTTCACCCCTAGTGTAACAATGTACTATTTCATTACTTATACTCTGAAAGTAGGTCTGAAGTTGCCTGAGGAGCGGGCTGAAAGTGATACTTTTCATCCCTAGGGAGTTTTACTTTACAACTGACAGCTGTCATATTATTAAAAAAAAAACTAGTTCTATCTTCACATTTCTATTGAACCATGTTCCAATTTTCCATACAGCCAGTCAATCACAGCGCGATATAAAATTGAAATAACTTAAAGACAAGTATTAATTAAATAATGTTATATTTTAAGTGATTTATTTGTTCAACTATTTCTTTAAAATACTTTATTTTTAAAAGATTTTTATTAATTTCTAATTTTTCATTAATGAGGCTGAATAGCTGGCCGGCCGCAGAAAAAAAAAAAAAACAAAATGGCGGGAAAGTGGCAATCAGTCGTTGGTTTTTTCGAGTTTTGTTTACATTTCCGTACAACAGAGATTTGTATTAACACGTTATGTTTATCAGATTAAAATAGTGATTTAACGCCTAATTTCATAAGAGGCTAAAGCAGTAGTGGAATACCTTTTACCGCCTAAATCAGAAGAAAGATACCTACTTAAAATCATAAGTACGACGCGACGACTCAGGTTTTACAAACTTTTTATTTTATTTTTAGTTTCCTCGTATTCGTAATGAAAAGCACAGTGTTTACCTCGGGGTGAAAGTAACCCATTTAACCCTAGTGTAACAATGTACTATTTCTCTCTCACTCTCTCACTCATACTCTAAAAGTAGGTCTGAAGTTGCCTGAGGAGCGGGCTGAAAGTGATACTTTTCATCCCTAGGGAGTTTTACTTCACAACTGATAGCTGTTAAATTATTAAAAAAAAAAAACTAGTTCTATCTTTACATTTCTATTGAACCATGTTCCAATTTTCCATACAGCCAGTCAATCACAGCGCGATATAAAATTGAAATAACTATAAGACAAGTATTAATTAAATAATGTTATATTTTAAGTGATTTATTTGTTCAACTATTTCTTTAAAATACTTTATTTTTAAAAGATTACAATTAATTTCTAAGTTTTCATCAATGAGGCTGAATAGCTGGCCGGCCGTAGAAAAAAAAAACAAAATGGCGGGAAAGTGTCAATCAGTCGTTGGTTTTTTCGAGTTTTGTTTACATTTCCGACTCCTTCTCGGGACGAAATGAGTTACTTTCACCCCTAGTGTAACAATGTACTATTATGTAGTAAACGTATCAAATGTTGTAACTCTACTTAGCAGCCCTGTGTTTCGTAAAGATTGTTTCAAAACTTGCTGTTAGTTAGTCTAAAAAATACTCTTTTAAAATTTTGTTCGTTTCCTTCCTTCAAAGCATGTGTTAACCCTACCTACTCATGTTTATAAGTTTCAAAAGTATATCTTTTGAAACTTATAAACATGAGTAGGTATCTACGTACATTGTGAGTTGTTAAAATGTGTTCCAAAGTTTCATTCCCTACTTTTCAAGATATTCAAGACGTTCCGGAAAGTGCACAACTTATATTTTCAATACTCTTGTGATGCTTCCGGAATATGCAGACTTGAACTACGAACGAATAATATCTAAACCACATTTTAATATAAGTTTAGGTTAGCCTGCCATAGACAGGTGCACGTGACAAAAGCGTCAACGATACGATACGCTATTACATAGTAATTTTATCTACAATTTTAGAACAATACTATGTAAACGCGTCGCTGCATTACATAGCTCCGAAAAAAATGCTCGGTGGTATTGTTTTTTTTTGTGTTCACGCAGTTTGTGCATTCAACCTGCAAAAAAAACCTAAAATTAGAATTCAAGTAAGAATCAAATGAAATATGCAGACAATGAAAGAGTAAATATTTAATTGGATAAAGATTTTGTATAAATATAGCTAGTAATATTATATTGTAATGACCTGGTTTGGTCCCAGTGCGTTGCGGTTTCCGGGATGAGATGCTGACGCAGTCAAACACGGGTTTTGATTATTTAAATACCTACCTACTTGGTATTTTTAGCACATTGTCCATCCAAAACCGACTTAAAAAACAATTCAATTATTTTTCAATCAAATACACATTCTATTTTAAAAGCACTTTTAAAGGTACGAGTATATAAATTGCCTAATCAACCCGCATGTTAATGAAAGCCTTAACCAATGCGGTCTCTTTCGATATCACAATATTTATTGATTATACACCGCTAAATTTTGATCGTTTTAATCTCGTGGAGGATCGATCCGGTATATGAAACACTATCGATTTGTATCGCTGAGCGAGTTCAATGACCTGTAGGTAGTTAGTACGCAAAGCCGACTACTACGTACCTACAGGTCATTGAACTCGCTCAGCTGACGTTTTCTTAAAGACATTAATTTCGTACATGCGTAAATTAATACGATTTTAAAAAAAGGTACTTTAATTTTTAATTTTATCGTTACAAATCCATAGTGTATCATGTACCGGATCGATCCTCCACGGGATTAAAACGATCAAAATTTAGCGGTGTATACCTACTTTATTGTACCTACACCCTTACACATACTAAAGGAAACTAAAACTAAAACACTTAAATACAATGGGCGGCAATGTAAGTAGTATTTACATTTCTACATGTATCATCAATTCATCATATAAAGATGGGTCGAATCACATATTCACATTTAGGTATTATTACTTATTACATACCTTTTGAGTGAATACCTACTCAGTCAGTCAGTCGCAATAATATCTCTAATCGGCCGTGTAATCTAACTCAGTGTCCATTCCTTTGATATTTGCTTTGAGCGCGAGTTTGGCTTACCTGTCGTCATGTCATGTCATCCTATCTATTAGCTACATCTACGACTGTTTGCGATCATGATGTTATTTATAGAAAGGTACCTCATAGGGCATGAAAATTGAAATGTTAGTTTTATAAGTACTAATGTTGTTTCGTTTTAATTAGCAGTCCTTGTCCCTTCCCTGATGTTCTACGCGAGAACACTAAAAAAATATGTATTTTTGTATCATTTTATACATGTAAAAAATATTGGGGATCTGCAGGTACCTGTATACCTAACTAGCTTTTGCCCGCGGCTTCGCTTGCATTTAGCAATCAGGCCAGTACTTTCAGAGATTACCTCCTACAAACAAAAAAATCTTCATAATATTAGTGTATACCTATAGTCCCAGATCTCAGAGCTTATTAGACATTATAATTATTTTCTAATTAAGATCTTTTTGCGTAGGTACATATAGGTATTTGTAAAATCAGAAAGGATATTTTGAAACCACCCACAGCAGATTTCATTGCAGGATTTATTTGCAGGGCCGATACCCGGTGATGTCACGGGGGATTTCGGGGGACTCGGTCCGGATGGTTACTGGAAGGTCGGACGGCGAGCTACCCAATGCTATGCTCGCGCCTGGAAATCGGGATCGGGTTACCGGCGGCTGGGGCGTGAGAGCCATTCCCTCGCGCGTGCAGCCGCCGCCTTTGCTAGCATTAAAGTTTCGCAAAAGCAAGGGACTGCCTGCCACTCCTCCTCGCTCCGGACCATGATCTGTACCAAGGCCGACGCGAGAGATCGCTGCCGCCGGTCGCCCCCACGAGGACACTGCGGTACTCTGCCCAAGCGGTGCACTCCTCTACCGTATGCTCCACCGTGTACTCCGGGCGGTTTCTTCTGCACGAATCTGGTGCAGGAATCTTCAGAACTTGCCATGTCCGGTGGAGACCTGCGTCATGCGGAAGGTAAGAACGCCGTGTTGTCTTTCCTCAAAGAGGACACTTACCGCCATAATTGTGGCGTGCTCAAACGATGTTACCTAACAAATGTAATTAGTTCGATGCATCAGGTGTTTATGAACTTGGCAGTCACTTTTTACAGTTGCAGCAGCTTAGGACATAATATGGTACCTACATAGGTAAATATGGACTAAAATGCGAAAGTTTAGAACTTTGTTGGTGTAGGTGGTGTAGGTCCTATTACCTAACTATAACAGATATTGCGAAATCCAGCGACGGAAATAAACAGCCTATTTTAAATATTTTATACTCGTTTATGTTCCTACGTAGTCGTCTCCTTGAGATGTTTTTATTGATCGTACTAATAGTAAGAAATGGTTAATCTAAGGTAGGCGCCAGGTTTTGCAAAAGCAGTTATTGACATTCTTAATTAAAAAAATAAATAGACACATAAAGCTGTCCTGAATTCTGATCTATCACGATCAGTACCGTAACTAGGGCGGTATAAGCGGCGCCCGGGCAAATGTCGCAAAAATGATTAAATCAAGGCCGGCGTTGAAATGATCAAACCAAGGCCAAGTTTTGTATCATTTATTTCATCAGAAGGAGGTTAGAGGACTATTTCTCATTCCCTCTCGCTTCGTACCATAGCATGAACCATCAGTGCTAGACGCTCAGGTCACTACAGTCGTTTGCCTCCACGAAGACACGGCGAATTAAACTTACTTGCACTTTTTTTAGGTGCACAGTTATCGAAACTGGCCCGCGAACTGGGCGAAGAAAAGTTTAGTTACGGCCCTGATCACGATCTTTTATATTTTCTAGTAATGAAAAACAGTTCATTGTTTGTTTTTCGGGTACCTACGCGGAAACTAGCTTTGCCCGCGGCTTCGTCCACGTGCATAATATATAGCCTATATCACTCAGGAATACAGCAGTTTTTATTTAGAAAAAAATTGCTATCCGACCAGTACTTTCAGATATTACTTCCTCATCATCATCATCATTTCAGCTGAAAAACACCCACTCTTGGACATAGGCCTCCCCCAAGCGTCGCCACACGCACTGATCTTGTGCGTCTCGCATCCACTGCATTCCCGCGACTTTCACCAGGTCATCGGTCCACCTCTTAAAAACAAAAAAAAACTTACAAAAAAAAAAACAACTTTAACTCTTTATAATATTAGTATAGATGTATCTGCCAGCGCCTTCCATAGGGAAGTTCATCACACCCTTAACTGGCATCATTAATTAAAAATAGTGTGTTTTGTCGTATGGATGTAATAACACTTAAATAACGTGCGTTTCTACCAACCGTACCTTTTCTGTAAACACGGTAATAATTGATTTTGCACATTTGTCTAGACGGCGGCAGTAACCATTTTCTAAAGGCTGCGTTATAGAGTCCTCTTCTAGGCTTAAGGTATTCAACAGAAGTACATCATGTATAGCCAAAAAGCTCGTGGCATGCATAAACCCGAAGCGAACGGCTGATGGTTCTGGTTGTCATTAGAGGTATCTTGACAGCCGCTATAAAGTCACTTTAAGTTACTTTGAGTTCCATTGGAACGCTGATGATAACATATGCTAATGTTTTTGCAGTTTTTGGCAGCAAATGTATCGGGTCAGCCTTCTCCGTAAGCTTCGCTGTGGAAGTTAATACTGCAAAAATTCTCAGCTCCATTTTTACCTCCTTGTTTCAATGATTCCGACTGGCCTGTTGGTCTAGTGGTTAGTGGCCCTGACTGCTATGCCGGAGGTCGTGGGTTCGATTCTCACCCAGGACAAATGTTTATGTGATGAGCATGATCATTTGTTCTGTGTCTGGGTGTAATTTATCTATAAAATGTATGTATTTAGAAATATATAAGTATGTTTATCAGTTGTCTAGTACACATAACACAAGCTCTGCTTAGCTTGGGACTAGACGGCGTTGTGTGGTAGTTGTGGAATGTTATTATTATTATTATTCCACACATTGTCCAGCTGTGTAGACACTTGAAATACAAAATTACACCAATTTTACATTACAATATCCACTAAATTGATTAATTAATTAATTTATTTATTTAATGATATGGAGGATTTACAGCTAAAACAAATCTGGTAAGAAACAGTATGTTAGACTGACAGCCAAGGCTGGAGCCAATTTACGAATAATTAAAACACCCACTGAACTCGATATAATCTCGCCAAAAACTCGACACTAGTCTTGCACATTGTGTATCATGTATACAGAGGGTTGTTTAGTACGAGTATGTGAAGATCAAAAAGTCAGTACATCGCATCGTCTGGTAGTCAGTTGCATCAGATAGACTGGCAGCTGACCCTGACATTAGTAAAAGACTAAGCAGAGTAATAGAGTCTGCCTGGTTTGTGAATTGTCTGAAAGTGTTACTGCAGCCCTCGCAATAAATGTCAACTGAAGGAACATTGTGGGTTTCTCTCAGTATATATGTATACACAAACACTTAAAATAGAAAAGAACGAATACAGATAGAAGAGTACAAAGGTGCTGCTTATTTTAAACCAAAAATTCTCCTAGCAGACCACTGGAGAGTTGGGAAAAAAATGTAGACACAGTGTGTATAAACAATTTAGAAAAGTCAAAATAGAGTATTTAATAGACTTAATTGATGATTTCCCACGAAAAAAGTCACATTGATTGAAAAATAATAGCTAGGTATCTAGGTATAACCAAAGTATAATGTTCTAATCTTTGATTATATACTTGATATAATCAAAGGTTCTAATGTAATATTTGATTAAAAACAGATATCGTACAAGTCGTCGTTTTGTTTTAAATAAAACGGTATTCACAATGGAAACAAAGAATCACTAAGATTTAACTTCTCTTTGTTCATTTCTCATAAACATCCGAAATATTGCGTCAGTTTACTAGAATACCTTTTATATTACAAAAACTTTGGATTTAATCGACGCAAATAAAAGCTCTTGCCGCGGCGATAATAAAAACTGTATAATAGTAATCATAAAAATGAGAAATAGAAGCGAAGCGCGGCCAAAATAATAATCGCTTGCCGTCTTCAAAGTTCAAAAGTTTCATATAACCAAGACCAGTGAAATTGTACTTGAAACTTTTGTAGTTACTTAGCTATTGGTATTTGGCATCCAGATGTAAGAAAAGAACCCACACGTCATAAATCATGACCAAGATTGCTAAAAGGGGAATTCAATAAGGTAATGTAAGTAGGTATCTGTATCAACCCCTTACATACAGAAAAAGATACTTTGAGGCAAGCAAACAAACGGCCATTTTGAATTTACTAAAATGGTTACATACTAGCTTCTGTTGGCGGTTTCGTCCGGGTAAATATCGGTTATTAACCCGTTGTATGGCCGGAACACTGATCCACGCGGGACACATTAACTTTTTAATTGTGTCTCTAATTACGGCATACGAAAGGTTAAGGACGCGAAGTCAAAGTCGCAGCTAAATAAAAAGAAGCCTAAGATGTCTTAGATGTTCTTTAGGGTTCAAGCTTACTCCTTTCCTAACATCAAAATCGATTCAGCAGTTTAACAGTAAATGCGTAATTGACGGAGTTACTTTCACATTTATAACATTAGTATGGATTTGCGAGTGCCGTGTCACACACTAAATATTTTTTCCAGTAACTCAAGATTACCCACATATCCTGTATATGTGGGTAATCTTGAGTTACTGAAAAAAATAACCTAACCTAACGGAATTGTGTGCTCATATTTGAGATACTATTTCTGCCCATGCAAATGAACAACTTTCTTCCAGGAATAGCAGATTCTCAAAAAACGAAATTGTACTTTCCGTGCCAGCGGCTTCTTCGGTTATTGCGGATGGACGCGAAGTCGAAATCTTGAAAATTAAAAGTATCCTATGTCCTCCTTTGGAGTTTAATCTTACTCCGTACCAAATCTCAACAAAATCAGTTCAGTTGTTTAACCGTGAAAGCGTAAAAGACAGACGGTTACTGTCACATTTAGAATATTAAGGGTGAGTTGCACCATTTAACTGTAACGATAACAAAGCCGTTAACAGTTGTCAAATCGTCGAATTGACCAATAGGCGGCCGTTTCACGGCTGGTTAAGGTTTGGTTATCGTTATAGTTAAATGGTGCAACTCAGCCTTAGGGGTCTGTAGTCGTTTGGGCCCTCTCGATGTTGGTCCCGCGGGCCCAAACGACCAGACAATTTATTTTATTTATTTTTGGTGGTCGATTGGGCCCACATACAAATTTTAAAAAAAATCCATTGTTTAAAGCTACTGGTGGATACAGTCAAGTGCAAAAGTGGTAAGTCAAAATATAAAAAAAAGCAATGCAGTTAGATCTAAAAGTTTATTTTCAATCAAATTCTAAAATCTTTTTAAATTAAGTGGAACATATATTGGGTATAAATCATAGGCAGATAAAAGAACGTTCATAAATAAAGTTGTATAAATTAACGTAGTAAATATTATTATTAAAATATAACAATCAACAATAGGCTAGTTGCCGTAAAAAATGTAATTAGACCGTCTTTTAGATTATTCAAAAATAAGGGACAAGTATTTGTGTAACGTCACGCCATGCTGCATTTTTTCGCATAGGGTGACGTCATACGTAACTTTAATGGGCTATATCTTTGTTATTTTTTGTTTAATCGAAAAAAGAAAAAATACGTGTCCAATACTTTTTTATATTCAAACGGACAAAAGCGCATGCCTAGATTCGAAAAAAGCAGGCCTATGATTGGATGACCCGAACAGGTAATCCGTAAAAGGCCCAAATGCTTGACCTTCAAATTAGTAGTGCTCGTACACTTAATTTAGGTATTATTACAGTAAAAAATACTTAGTTTTAATGTTTGTAGATAAGTGTGGCGCGTAAGTGTAAATACTTAATTGAATAAATCAAAAATATATATTCTCAGTAATATAAATTATATTATATACATATTTTAAGTCATAAAAAAAAAACTTTTTACAAAAAAAAAATAACCGACTTACTAAAAAAAACCACTAAAACCATCAAAATAACTTTAATTTCGGAAGTCGGTGTTAAATAACGAAGAGGAAAAACTATTATAGAAACACCGACTTTCGAAATTAAAGTTATTTTGATGGTTTTAGTGGTTTTTTTTAGTAAGTCGGTTATTTTTTTTTTGTAAAAAGTTTTTTATTTCACACTTTTTAGTTGCAATACACTTACAGCCTGAGGACCTTTTTCTCATGACAATTCCAATTAACTCAAACCCTGCGATACATTGTTTTATTATGAAGTTCCCGTGTCTACCTTCCGGCTCCATCATCATCATCAGATCAGTTCGATATTATCTTATAGCCGAAATGCATCTTATGACAATTCTAATAAGCCCAAACACGGCTAGGATACATTGATTAATTACGGAGTTCCGAAGCCTATCTTCCGGCTCCATCATCATCATCAGGCCACATCGATGATACCATTTTCAACATACCTATTCAGAACTATTCATTTATTTGTAACTATGTTCATTGCGAGATCAGTCTGTGTGAGTATGAACTTGCGTTGGCCATTTCTGGTCTTCTTCACCAGTTCCACTTCATCAAATGTCATGTTCTGACTATAAATGCTTAAGTCTTTGATGAAAATACCAAAAGAACTATATGGTTGCCTATAATATTTGAGGAGTTCCCTCGATTTCGCCAAGATTTTATCATCAGATCCCGACTTGGTGACTATGGGACCATTTGGAAAGTATACCCTTTCCAACAAAAAAATAATTTTTCAAATCGGTTGGCAAGTGACGAAGTTATGCGCGAACATACATAAAAAAAAAAAATACAAACATCGGAATTGAGAACCTCCTCCTTTTTTAGAAGTCGGTTGAAAATAAAACTAAAAGATTTAACTTTCTTTCATGACTGTACTTATAATAAAATTGGGCGGTGGGTCCAATCGACACCTTCAAAATGGGACTGTGTCGATTGATCCCGCGGGCCCAAAGCGAGCGGGCCCAAACGACTACAGACCCTTAGTATGGATTTGTTAGTGCCGTGCCATATTTTTGTTACAGAGTCCTGTTTTTGACACTGGCAATTAAAATAATTACGTACCTACCTACATCTGTAATGTTACCCACTTATTTAAATGTTCTATCTTAGTATCTTTCGTAACCAAAATGCCTAATTTTACACAAAGCGTCATAAACGTTAATACTGTAATTATGTCGACGTGAACAATGCCAAGGTATTAATTAAGAACATAAATGTTTCATAAAACGTCTGGCCGAGAGGGACGTGGCTCAATTTTCTCAGGAATGACGATTGATATCTCACTAGTTACACATAGGTTACGTTTTCTACTCAAACACACGAGTACATTTTCGCCATCACCCGACGATATTTTCACATAATGTGCTCGAGGGTCGCTATCTTATAGATTTATCTAGATGGAAAAGGAAGTTCTGGAACAATTTTGTTGCAATTTCTACTGAAATTCTCGAACTAACATTTTGTCTTGGATCTATACGTTTCATTACTCACTTATGACGAGATAGAGAGGCAAACACATTTGTGTACGGTCTACTTTCAACTTTTCCTTTGTTTTTCAGTGACGCATCTAGCAGGCAAGTGTGTCAAGATTTTCCACTTATACAGAGTGTACCTAACGAAATTGAAATTGTCCATGGAAATGAATAAATAAATTAAAAATTAAAAAAACAAACAATTAAACTTTACCTCTTGATTATATTAGTGTAGATATATGGTCATGTTAAACCGCTTGTTTATTAGTTATAGTGTGTAGTTTTAAGGAAGAAACGATGATGTGGTCGAAGATGGAGAATACTTGCTTAGAAGTAGCCTATTCACCCTTGACATAAAGACCCCTAGGCTGTAGTTATCAGGAAATAGAGATTTACTCCTTAGGTGTACGCATAATGAATGTGTTTTTTAGCATTGATAGCAACATAATTATGCGACAATAGGCCGCTGCCGCTGCCTGAAGCGTTGTTTGACATGAGCTATCTAATGCTAGAGCTCACGTATAAAAGTGTTCAATTCATTCGATTTGTATGAAATTTAAGGTAAGCGCTACTGTTGGGTCTATAACTCTATACTTGGACTTGAATAAAAAAGCAGTGGACTGTAGAACTGATATAGTATATCCAAAATAAATACAGTAAATGAAATATAAGGCGCGCGAGTGTCGTCGTCCGAGATCGGCAGCGAAGTGAAGTCTCTCTTGATTCTTGAACACCCGCATAGCTGCCCGCGCCGTCGCCCGCTCAGCAGCCCGATGCTTTACGAAGGTAGCCGACGGCGCCCGAACAGCTACCCTTGGGGTCATCTTGTCTTCTGAAAGGGAAACCTGCGGTTCCGGAAGGCATAGGTGTGTTTTTTTCCTATTTTCCATCAGTGGCCTTTTAGTTAGTAAAAGTCTGACACGCCCTCTCGTTTTGCCCTAGAAGTAGGAGAAGTCATTGGATGATTTCCCACCTCAAAAAAATAAAATAGTTACTATCCTACTACGTGGTAATAATTTTTTAAACAACTTTTTACACGGACGAAGCCGAAAGCTATAAGTAGTTAATATGAACGTGAGTAAACTACCACCCCTTTTTATTTTAAGTTCTTACAGTCCCTTCTAAAGTTGTCTAGTAGATATCGCTGTCGCCATTGTACCTATAGGTTTAAGTATTTGTAAAAGTTTTGTTGCTATTTTGGTGTACAATAAAGTTAAAGTTCCATTCCATTCTATTGTAGTATATAATGTGTTGTATTAATATAAAAGACGTGTGGCATTCGGGGACTGCCGCGGTAAAGCTATTAACAACACTACCAACAACTACTACTAACTACTACTATCAACTTATGCAATTATAATTATTTATTTATTTTATTTATGCAGTATTTTTTAAGCTATTGCATAGCTTCTATCGCGGGCCTTGAGCGTGGAGACCGAATCCAGAAATTCCGTAACGAAAATAACCTAACACCCCCCACTCATTTGTGTTTTGAGCGTGGTGACCGATAAGAAAACAAATGAGTGAACAATCAATCAAAATTCAATTCAATGTGTGAAAGTGTAACTTCAATTAATATCAAAGAAAAAAAACCAAAGGAAAAAAAATACTGCATAAATAAAATAAATAAATAATTATAATTACATAAGTTGATAAAAATGCTATGCAATAGCTTTACCGCGGCAGTCCCCGAGTACCACACGTCTTTTTTTCCTTTGTTTTTTTTTCTTTGATATTAATTGAAGTTACACTTTCACACATTGAATTGAATTTTGATTGATTGTTCACTCATTTGTTTTGTTATCGGTCACCACGCTCAAAAAACAAATGAGTGGGGGGTGTTAGGTTATTTTCGTTACGGAATTTCTGGATTCGGTCTCCACGCTCAAGGCCCGCGATAGAAGCTATGCAATAGCTTAATATTCAACAACTTTCTCACAACACCATCTAACCCAACCTGACCTCTGTATTAGAGAGTGGGCTGAGCAGAACTTGTACTATGAGTTCTAGACCACTGTTAAAAATAAATGTTTAAATAGTGAAATACATACATAGATAGATTGCACCCAGACAGAACAAATGAACATGCTCATCACACAAACGTTTATTTTGGGTGGAAATCGAATTCACCTCTGGCATCTCAACCTCTGGCATAGCAGTCAGGGCCACTAACTACAAGACCAATAGGTATTGTTCATCATCGTTGATATTTACAACAAAGAAATAGGGAATCCTTTGTTTTTGTTTTTGCTCTTCCTCGAACCTTATGCCCATTTTCACTAACAATTTGCGACACATAAATAAACGCTCAAATAAAAGCACCCCGTGTTGGTCAAGACCGGTATTAAATGTAAATTTAGATACGTAGGCGTGATTTTCCGTGTCACATTTCGCACTTGACTTGGTTACCAAAGTCGGATTTCACTTGTAGCCGCACGAGTGCGTAATTGGGGTTCAAGGGACTCCTGAAGAATTACATACTTTGTATGGTCGGCTTCCACGTGTATCCAAAACCCACTCTGTTTTTGTATAGAACTTTTGATTATTATGATCCTCGCCTAGTTAGTTGAAGCGGTCATTTGTAGAGATCACGTTCAATAGTCTTCTTTGTGAGGTGGGATATGCTCATTTTCTCCCACTCTGGGTGGAGAGGGAGGGCGTGTCAATTTTTTATTGACTACAACTTACATACAATATAGCCTATGTCACTCAGTAATAAAGCAGCTTTATATCAGAAAAAAAAAATTTGCAATCGGACCAGTACTTTTAGAGATTACTTCCAACAAACAAAAAAAAAAAACTTTACCTCTTTTTATATTATGTATATATTAGGTAGATAGTGTAGAAAAACCTTGTGTTCCTTCCAGCTACGGTAGAATACTGTTTTAAGTGTGTTTTAAGTGGATTCTTAAGATGTAGATATTCGGTAATGATCTTTTTCCAACTACGTTAGGATCGCTTTCCAGTCTAACAGAATACGTACTAACAGTAAGAAATCAGTGGAGACTGACTAGTCGGGAAAATCTATTTTGTCACATTCACAAATAGTAGATGCCTAATCACCGAGTAGTTGGCAAACAAAATATGAATACAGCAGTTTAGTCCGTCGTACTAAGTTCGAGCGTGTGTTAATACTAATTATGCTAAATCACGCTCGATCTTGGTAGGGACAGACCAAATCCGTCGTACCAAATTCGAGCGTGTGTTAACGGTATTAATAAAAAAAATATTTAATCGATATCCGTGAATTAATATAATAATATAATTTAAAAAATACTTATTTTCTGAAACAAATTTCGTAAAATATTCGAGTGAGTGACGGAAGTTACCGAATGCCAACTAAGTGATCAGTTCAGGCGCTGTCCCTCTTTTTTCGCGTTGCCTCGTTTTCAAACATTGCGTTGGATGAAACAACAAGTTTTTCAACCACGTGTACGTTGACGATAGGCAGACTGGGAAGGCCCATCTTAAGTAAACCTTACAAGTTCTTTGCGTACCATCAAAGTAACAGAGATTTTACCGGCGACAAGTGAGAATGTATGTCGGATTGTATGACTAGCTTGAGTCGACAAGTGAGATTGTACGACTAGTCACCGACAAATGAGATTGTACGACTAGTCACTGATAAGCCTATAGATGGCCGTATGTTGAAAATAGTGTTTTATAATATATTTGAATATGATGTAAGCAGCGTATTAAGTAATAAGGTTAATTAATAATATTATCGAAGACAGCAAAGAGCGGTATCTATGTATATCCGTCAGTCAAAGTTTGCGCTTACAATTTGAAGGCTCTGCATATTCATATAATCTCTAAAACTTTCTGCGGTGCACTGCTGCGCGAGTTTCATTGGCGGTAAGTATAAGAAATTGTTAAATATGACGATGTGGTGAAAGCTTTTACTTACCCTTAGTTATTATTTAGTGAATGGTAAAGCTTTTTCGATAAATTTACTCGACCTGCTATCGCTTTTAGCCACGCAATTTACTGTTTTCCGCACTAGTAATGAAAAGTGCGTGAGTTCGCCCAGCCATAATTTATTGTATTTATCGTATCAGACGGGGTGCCGCGCAACCATGTTAATTTATTTCTTTTTATTTGTAACTACAGCACTCGGCTTCATTCCTCGAATCTCGCCTCATTCATAATGACAAAATTTCTCGATTTGTATCAAAATGTTCCATGGTAATCACAGCGGGCAGTTGGAAGGGAATGCTGCAAGAAGTGTGTGACCTTCTTATCGAGGCAGTTGTCTTTCAAAATAAGAATTCTCAAGTAGCCAAACAAACTATGATTTGATAAAAGAGGATTCAGGGTAGCCCGCGTAATTCATATATTCTTAAGTTTTTTGCTGGTCAATGTCAAGCTGTATGTTGATTAAAATATAATTGGCGGCCGTAACACGTATTTTAATAACGTAATTATCTACAATAATATTATAAAGAGGTAAAGTTTGTGTTTTTTGTTTGTAGGGGGTAATCTCTGGAAGTACTGGTCTGATTGCTAAAATTGTTTTACCGGTAGAAAGCTGCTTTATTCCTGAGTGATATAGGCTATATTTTATATAAGCGGGCGAAGCCGCGGGCAAAAGCTAGTAATAATTAAAATCAAACAACCCTTAACCTCAGTACGTCTAACCCTATTGAATGGCTACTTCATGAAAAAGTCATTCGATACGATATGTTAGCTAACTTGGCACTTTGGCGCTTTCGCTTGAAATCTTTGTTTCTATAAAACATTGTACTTTAATTTGGCCAAAACATGTTTTGTTAAAATCCAAGGCATGCCAAAATTGAAATAGTTTTTCAAACACGATCTCCTTTGGGACATCGGTTACGACTAGGTACCGCTAGGAGGTTCGTACCAGGCAACGGGCAGTTGAAATTGCCACACGCGGAGTTGTGACAGCCTTTGAGAGGATCCGATAGTTGGGACTCGGAGTGGCCAGCACAAGTCCTTGGCCTTCGACTTGTACAGGGCCACCGAGTCCCAAGGGATTCAAGTATGAAGTCTTTTTCTGTAAACTTGTGCGCACTTATGCTGAATGCCCGATTTTGGCTCTATATAATTTTATCATTATCTTCAAGAGACTTTGTATACCTTTCCAAGAAATGAATTTACTACAATTCTTTCTGTTTTATCTTTTATTAAAGAGAAAGTCTTAGCCCCACACTAGCAATTACTTCTGTATTGTAGGTGCCCGTACCTACATTTAAAACTCACATGCACAAGACACACCGACCCGGAGCAACTACCTATAGGACATACAAATATTTTTACGTCCGAGAATCAAATCTGTTATACACAGCGCAGTAGCCGATTAAGCGTAACGACTGCGCTAATTATCCGTTCATTAAAACGAAAAGCTCATTATTGATCTGTTGGTAAGTTTTGTATGTTAATACTTCGATAAACATTCTTTCATTTTTACTCTTTGCAGTTAGTTTACCTACAGTTCAGTGCAGATGTGATGCAGATCTGCAATTTGCTGGCAAACTTACAAGTCTGTTAAAGGAAAAATATGTCGTGATAAAAATAAAAAATGTATTTCATGAGAGATCAAAGTTCCCAACAGCCAAGAAAATCGATGCAACCCGACCCAGTCACGGGGCACCGAAACTTAAGAACAAATGGATATGAGAAAGTTTAAGCATGAGTAAAGGGTATTCAATTTCTTTAACGACCATCATTTTTGCCGGGGCTTGCCATGAATCTCCAAGATAAGCGTTTAATGGAAATAACAGCTCGCCGAGGAACATTATGGTCATACGCGAACTATCGCCAGGCCATAACCTTAAAAGGGTAATATTTCTGCATAAACAAACTATTTGTTTCTTCTACGTGTTTTTATGAAATCCATTATGACTATGTTTATGACTTGTCTTTGTACTGCGTAGAGTACTGTGTATATTTGGAGTTGAAGTAGATAAGCATTACGAGGCTGAAGCTGCTAGAAAAGGTTTGATATAGTAAGTAATTTACTTGTCATACGTTTGTGCTCATGCCTACAACATTTATTATGTATCTTGGACTTTTCTTGGTCTAAAATATCAACCATGTCAAATACAACGCCGTTATTGTCACCCTCTTACCGATATGGGGTTCACTTCTTTTAAAATACATTATATTTCTTCTTTCTTTCTTTATTACTTTATACGAGTATTAACACTGACAGTTATGTTTAAGTAACTGTATGTCGTGTCTTGTTTTCGCGCTGTATAAAATTATTATTTATCTTATCAATCAAACTTTTTTCTTTTGGTTACCAGTGTTTAAAAACTGTCTACTTTTCTTTTATAACTATACAGAAAAGTTTGTGTTCCATAAGAATGAGGATGACATTCTAATGTTTTTGCAGTATTTGGTAGCAAATGTATCAAATCTCGGCAAGATTTGTTGAGAAAATCTAATCAAAACTAGGTACAATAAAATTTTCAGCACCATTTTATCGAGATCGCACATGTTTCAATGATACCGCGGCGCTTTTCTGAAAAGGAAACCTGTAGTCCTGGAATGCAAAGGGCAACTGAAATATGTCATATTTTGTTCAGTAAAAGTCTGACACGCCCTCTCACTCCACTCTGACCGGGCCAAGTCATTGGATGATTTCCTACCTAAAAAAAACGGGTTTCAATGATACCATACGTCTAGTTGACATTCATCTACACACACTGGGCCCGCGTGGTGGATTACGGCCCATTCCCTCTCCTAGAGAGTAGGCTTGAGTCCCAACAGTGGGAACATTAAAAAGGCTGGTGGTATGTCTAGTTGTGAGATGCAAAACTACACAAATACATCACAATATTCTGAATCAATTTGAGAATAATTAAAACAGCCATTGCACTTCATTCGAAAAAATCTTAGCAAAAACCTCAATCCTACTACTCTATTAGGCATAATATTTATCTTTGCATATCTGAAAAATTGGTTGGAGGGTTGGGGGTTTTGCGAAAAATCAATTCGTAGGTTACACTCACGGATAGCCAATCGTCTGTACGAGTAATAGGCACTAGGCGAATTGGCAAAAATAGAATAGTTCCATGTTTACAGTTTCACGAACATATTGGGAAAAACTTCGGTATAGCCTCAGGTATTTGTTGAAAGCATTGGTGTTAGTGCATATGGGATTTATTTGGTTAACGGACCCACAGAAAGGATTGCTACTGCATATTGCTTCACTAGCAAAACATGTTGGAGTATGAATACCAATGTGATAACGTTTAAGGTACTTTTTATTCGAACCTCGGCTGCAAGCTGCGGATGCAGATAGCACATGCAGCGGCTGCACGAAGACGGCTGCAGCTGCACGACTGGTTTTCCATGTATGGATTTTTATGAAAACCATTCCGCAGCTGCGGCCATACGTGCTGCCGTGCTTCGGCTGCTAGTGCTGCCGCGACCTGCAGCCGCAGCCGTTCGCAGACCAGTAGTGCTGCGACTGCAAGTCGGTGCGCACGTAGTTACGTCACCCCAACCTGTTTAGGCAAGTCCGAAATATCGCTACTCGGAGCTGATAGCGCTCATATTGGATTGAATCGTAGATTTGCGACTGGCAACACGTGCAGCCAGCCTCGGAATCACTCCTATCTGCGTATGCAGGCAACGGCTGCGTGACATCCGTTTGCTACTTGCATTCGCAGCCTGCATCCGCAGCCTGCAGCCGAGGTTCGAATGGCACCTTTAGTGTTAAGCGTTTGTTTTGTGTATTTATCGTGAAATTAATAAATAGTCGTACAATTTGCATAGCGTCATTTTATTATCAAATCCATGACATAACAGATGTCATAAAGAAGCTTATTGAATGTAAAGAGGAAAGAGGTTGTATTGTATACCCAACACCTCCGTCCCAAATCGGCAAGACGCTCTAAGGTAAGCACATAGTTTGCAGCATCTGATCGATATGCCTTTTGCATACCACTCCTGAATCTGTTTTTATTTCGTAATGCAATTGTCCTAATATTTTAACGACGGTTCCAAACTCCCATTTGATATGATCGCTGGTGTAACTCCTTAGTTAGACCTTCTCCCCCACCTGCGAATGTGCGGGTAGGCATTACTTCACCAGTAGGCGTTCGTGTATCCATTGAGTATTTATCGTGAAATTAATAAATAGTCGTACAATTTGCATAGCGTCATTTTATTTTCAATCCATGACATAACAGATGTCATAAAGAAGCTTATTGAATGTAAAGAGGAAAGAGGCTGTATTGTATACCCAACAGTTTGCTTTTAAGTTTTTTTTTTTTTTATGTATACACGCGTCCCTTTTACGCTTTTTGAATTGATGAACACCAGATGGCAGCATTGAGGCATCAGGTAGCTGTCAAAATGCTTGTTTTTTTTGGCTTCTTACGTTTATTTGTTTGACAGACAGTAGTTAAACTGACGTCAACGTCATGTTTACGTCATCAGTAATGTTTTTTTCAAAGTACATGCCCTGGACAAGTGCCAATCGCTACGAAGCGTTTCGATTCCGATAGCGCTGGCGTGACGAAGGTTCACGTTGACTGCAAGTTGATGCCGCTTGTCAACGTTTTAGCGATTTCGTCTGTTCAATAAAAACCATTGCTTCTTGTTTATGGTTTTTATCGACACGTAGGTGTCAAACTGTATGTGTGATAGTGCAGAACGCTGAATTTTGGAAATTAATTTTAATTAAGTAAAATTGTTTGAATTAAAATTGAAATGTCTTTCTCACAAAAGCTAATGATACCTAAATATTATCTAGCTAGTGAATAGTTTGTGCATCATTTTAAAAGTAATTTTAATAAACTGTGAAAAATATGATTATATTTTTCTACGTTTCTGCAAGTTGTTTTTGAGAGATAAAAGCAAGACCTATAAATGTAAGCGTCAGTTATTTTTCGACTCAAGTTCAGAGTAGAATGAAAAATATTTCAGTTAAAATTTTTGTTAAAAAAATTGTTACTTGATGCTGCATTGTTTATTCAGTGTCCATTCATACAACGTGTAGGAGTATCACTGGTATACTTTTGTATAGCCCTTCGGAGAATAAATACGGATATTGTCAATTTTTTGACAGTTTCGACGACTGATCAATTTTGAAGGCAGGAATCTGTCTCCTAACCAGTAATCGTCTATGTTTGTATTTAAATTTTGTGCCTATACGACTCGAGAACAGTTTTTCAGAAATAATTTTGTGTCTTTTTTTAAACAGCAAAAAAACTTCACGGTTACATTTTTTAATTAAGGTATATTTTTGAATATTTAAAAAACATACTACAGCCAGTAGCTTCGCCTGCTTGAGATAAAGCTTTTTTAAACTTTGGACCTCGTTTCATCGCTTAAGGGGGCGACTTTTGGTAAATCCTTTCTTAGTTCTCGCATACATCATAAAAGGAAGCCTTGTGCAAAATTTCACGCTCCTAGTCCCAGTAATTTTGACTGTGTTGATATGTCAGTCAGTCAGTTTCTCTTTTTATATATAGATGTGTTATTACTTATTATTAATCGTTTGTCAAGACAAATAATAATAATAATATAATAATATGTTAATTCAGAATAACATTTGGTAAAATGGTTACATAAAATCTTAAGAGTAATTACAAAGGTAAATGCTATGTTATGTGCCTGTACTAGGATAAACCTGTATCACAGGCGGTAGAAACTCTTACATTATAGTTTTTTAGGACAATACTATTGATAACATAATAAAAAGACAGAGATAAATAACATTTAAAAAGTCTATAAGTAGTGAAAAATATGATTAAATTATTTATAATGTTATATACTTAGTTTACTTAAACACTAAAGGTAAGGTACAATATGTTATTTTATATTCTAAAACTGTTTCTTGCACTTTATTCTCTAGTTACACACATATGATTTTGCGTCAGCAGAATTAGTAATTGGGTTAAAGTCGAGGTTGCGTTAATTCTAAAGAGTTATGTTTACATTGGACAAATATGCTAAAATAATAAGAAAAATGATGGTTTGTAGGTCAAGACACTGGAATTTTGAATCAGCAGTAAGCGTTACACGGAAGTCTGGCCTTGAGTATGACGCTCTAGGCGCCCTCATAATCTATAGAGTTAATGTATCTATATTCCGCTATTTTTCTAGCAGGACACTCAGCGTCTCCTGTTTTATGGTTGGAGGGCTTTTTGAAACGAGAGCAAGTGGCACATTTCGGTGTGTCCACCTTCTTTGCGCATTCAGACATCGAGTGTCCTGTCTCACTGCAGTGGCCGCACGTCGAGTTGACTTCTCTACAGGTTTTTGCTGCATGTCCATACTGCTGGCATTTGGAGCATCTCGTAACCAGGGTGAAGTCCTTGACAGGGCAGGAAGTCCAAATTATGAAAATCCTTGTCTGGGAAATTAGAGCTCTTCGTATGTTAACTGGAACTTCAACCACGTAGTTACAAGTATGCGAGTCTTTCTTCCCCGATTTGTGACTTAATTTAACCATGGTCAAAAAGGAATCCATGGCAATCGTCGGAAACTTTTCGGCTACATTCTGTTCGTAAATGTACCTGAAGACTTCAGTTTCGGTCAAAGAAGACGGCACTCCTACAACTACAATCCGGGGTTTGCGCTTGCTGGGTTCGTCGGCGGTAAGGCCAGATTCAGATTGCAGGACTGCGTGCTTAATTTTATCCGCGTCATCTTTCGTCTCCGTACAAATTATGACGCTTCCGTTTTTAGTTTTATGGACACCACGTATATGCAACTTGACTTGATCTGGTCGTATCATCTTTTGCACGAGGACTTTTGTTTCGTCACTGGACTTCAATTTGTTATTGGGATATATGGCCACGGAGTTTAAATTGGTTGGTCGAACGAAATCATTTGTCCCCTTTTTCACCATGTCGGCAAACGAAACAGTACCGGAGTCCTTAATCGTCTTCGTGAGGTCCAAGATGTGGTCTGTCAAGTGGCACTTTTCCATCAGATCTTCATTGAGGATGCGCTCTTGGATTGCTTTCTGCTTCAAGGATTGATATAGGACTGCCATCTGTGAGGTGCCAGATCCTATTTTACGGCACAAGGTTGAAATTTTCAATTTCTGCTCCGAGTTGAGTTTGCCATCCGAGGCAATAGAACAAACCTCGTTTAAATGGTGCTCAATGGCTGTCATCCATCTTTGTATCTCGGATGTTGAAACAGGTTCGATTGAGGCATCAGATTGGGCTGGATTTTGGGTCATCGTCTTCGCTGGAGATGCGGAGAGATTCGCTCGATCTCTTGAGAAGGGGCTGTTGTCCATTTTATTTATAACTAGTTCACTGATTCTAAGTTTTCATTGTATTTACTAAACTACACACTAGGCAAAAAATGTATGCAAAAAGAAGGTCAGTGATATTATTTTATAAAATTAAATATTGCTACGGAGCACGTCTGTATGCTACGAGTGCTAATAAGTTAATGAATGATTCCCTTTACCTTTTAAACCAAGGTAGTGAAGAGGAGGCATGACACGCATGTTACTAATAGAGTTATGAATAGGTTTACGCGTAAATGGATGAAAAGGGAGAGAGAGGGAGGTCAAAGAAAAAATTAATGGATTATGTGAGAAGTGAGCGTGCAATGTGCCCTGCCCATTGCCGCTTAAGTTTGGCGATTCTTGGAGCTATGTCGGTAACCTTGGTTCTCCTGCGGATATCTTCATTTCTGATGTGGTCACGCAAGGAAACTCCGAGCATAGCCCTTTCCATCGCCCTTTGGGTGACTTTGAGTCTTCTTATGAGGCCTATTGTAAGTGATCACGTTTCGGAGCCATAAGTCATCACTGGCAACACGCACTGGTCATAGACTTTCGTCTTGGGACACTGTGGTATATTGGACGAGAAGACACCGCGCAGCTTCCCGAACGCCGCCCAGCCGAGAAAACTGGAAAACTGGACTACTAGAGCTACTAAACTGTGCGCGAATAGACATCACTATAATTATAAAGGCGAAAAGTATGTATGTTTGTTTGTTACTCATTCACGCTTTAACGGCTGATCAGGATTGAATGAAATTTAGCACACAAAGATATCATATCCTGAAATAGGACCTAGGATATTATTTATCCCGGGGGTAGGTTCATTTGGGATATTTTTACGCGGGCGTAGCTGTTAATTTGAGATGAAATTCGTTCAAGTTTCTTGTATGTTAGCGATAGAGGCACCACATTTCTGATAAATACTAAAGATTTAGGAGATCTATTGTCATACACAGATCATCATTAATATAATTTCAGCCGAAAGAACTCCATAACTGGACATAGGTGTCAGCATCAAGTGGATTTCCAGCCTTACGCGTCCAGTGTAATCTGCTGGCCATCACCAAGTCATCTGTCCACCTTATGGCCTATTAACGCTTCACCTCCCGGTGCGCGGATGCTATCACAGAACCATTCGGCCCAGATAATTTGACATAAGTACAGACATATTTGTGTTCAACTTAAATTCATGCGAACGGAAAAAATTGAACTGTACTTTGATAAAATCTATTGTCTTCAGCGTTGAGGTCTCCTTTATATTACATTCCAGTCCGCGTAAAAGTAGAAAATCATCTTAAGGGAACATACTCCCGGAATCCTCCTCCTTGCGTCGTATTCCTCAATGCTGAGGTTCGTGACCTCCCTGCTTCATCACTCTAACCTTTATGATATTCCTCCATCTGTTCCTGTATCTGGCGGTGTGAAGGGCATTGTACAACGTAGAGTCAAGAGCGGTGCGGATCTGGTCGGACCAACGCATTGGGCTGCGCCCGCGAGGTCTTTTCCCGTCCACTTTTTCATTCCGGGAGTTCACAACACTCCCGGAATAAAAAGTATTTTATGTACTATTCCAAGACGTAATCCATCCTTGTGCCAAATTTTGTCCATATCCATTCAGCCATTTGAGCGTGAAGAAATAACAAACACACTCACACACCCACACACAACCCCTCACAAACTTGCGCCTTTATAATATTAGTGTGACCCTCTTTCTTTCTTCTTCCCGTTATGTGGGGTCGGCTTTTTTAATAATTCGGCGCCATTTATTTCGCTGATAAACATCGTCATCTGTAAGGCTAAGCTTCTGCATCCTTGCGGACATTTGTCATCCAGTTAATTCGCGGTCTACCTCTCCCTCTCTTCTTTGTAGCCATTGAAAGGCACTTTTTCACGATATGGTCATTGGACCTACGCATAACACGTTCGTACTGACATATTAATTTATTTATTATCTACACTAATATAACAAAGAGGTAAAGTTTGTTTTTTTTTTGTTTCACCGATAGAAAGCTGCTTTATTCCTGAGTGACATAGGCTATATTTTATGTACGCGGGCGAAGCCGCGGGCAAAAGCTAGTTTGTTATATTCTTTATTGTACACCACATCAAAAAAAACTACAGGACGATCATTATTAAAACTATGTGCATAATGGGTGGTCTTATCGCACAGGGCCATTTCTTACACACAACCTTTGGATGGACTGAAAGAAAGGAGATAGATTTAGGGCTGTCAGTGTATAATATCAGAAATAATACTAATAAGACATAATTACACAAATACATTCATACATACAATACAAAAAAAATACTAATAAATAGGCATCAAATATACAATTGAGCCAGGAGAAGAAGAAATCAAAGTGAAAGTTAATACTCCGTTACCATTTTTTTAAACGTTGGTAGCGTTTGATTACACCTCCTTTTACATACACAGCCATGCCTGACATAGCCTGGACTCGATGATTTTTTTAGTAATAGGCGTTAGTATAGAACTACTCCTTATGTGTTCGTTACGCACTTTGTCTTTGAGATGAACTCCTATACTATCCATTTATTAGAATCTCTCTAATTGCTCAACTTACGACTAAAAACAAAACCTAAAAGAAATGAAGCTTTATGGTGTAAAATAAAGAGCATATCAATCAACCAATCAATCAATCAACCAATCAATCAGTCAGCCAATCAACCTTTTGAAAAGTCACCCCATGGCCCCAGACCAGCTCACGTGAGTGTAAAAATGCTTTCGGAACTATACAAATGTTTTCTGAGTCGGTAAGTAGCGACACAAATTGAATTGAGGCCTTATTTGTAAATGTTGCTCGTATCTATCTTACTTATATGAGGGCCTGGCCTAATTAAGCAAGCGTTTGACGAAAAACCTTGTGGTTTGACGTTGTTATAACAACAAAATGTATTATCCATCTTTTTCTTATTGTTACGTCTCATGTCAATCATATGGCATGTACTGTGGCAAGCGTCCGACGTATCGATTAGTTTGATAGAATATTTTGTCAAGTAACGTACGGTTGACTTTTCACTAGCTTAGTGTCATTACCAAACATTAATGGATATTTTGACAGGCGCTTTTGAAAGTAGACCAAGTTCTCTATGGTATTCGCTTGTCACTATCGAATCGATTGTTGAAGTCTATCGTTTCGCTGTTTGCTTCGCTGTTCGCTTCGCTGTTTGCTTCGCTGTTCGCTTCTCTGTTCGCTTCGCTATTCACTTCGCTTTTCGTTTTAATGTCATGATATCTGATAAATCTCTAATGAAATATTTTCAATATATCCCTTAAATATTTTAGTTATTAAATTTTTATCTTTCTCTATTAACGAAAGTAGCGGCTAGTGCTTAAAAGAGTTAAAAATGCATAAAAGGAATCTAAAAAAAAAACAGTTACGACTAAATCCGTAGCATAATAAGAAAAAACAGTTAATGTCCCATTAAAACGGTTCAGTGTATCTGGTATTAACGTCTATTTACAAACAAACAAACTTGAGAGGAGCCCGAGCGGAACAAATAATAATAAATATGAAACGTTTATTTATAAATACCCGGGATAGCCTTGAAATAGAGGATTCGTGTTCTTTCATAATTTTTATTACGGGAACATTAGCGTAATGTTCTTTGAAGAAATATCATACAAATACGAGTACCTATATCGTTAATTGTGGAAAACAAAAAGAGTCTGTTCTTTTTTTTAAGTAGAATTAACCTGTTCATTAATTAATTCATGAAGCCCCAAGCGAACGCCGGCTTTCGCGCACCTATTGTCTTTCTATTGTGTCTGCAATTTCCACGATTGACTGATGCTGACTGTGCGTGCTACTCCACTTTTTGTTTGGTGGCCCTTTTATCAAATAACTCCTTCTGCTGTGGGTGTGGCTAAAAAGGTGGATTTTACTCAGTCAAAGTCTTCTTACTTTGACTGAGTAAAATCCACCTTTTTATGGTGGAAAATCATCCAATGATTTACATCATCCATATCATCACATCCCCATAGCTCACCGTCCGCAAGCCTATGCCTTCGAAATCGGGACCCCGGCGGCTGGGGCGTGAGGGCCGTTCTCTCACGCGTGCAGTCGACTCCTTCGCTAGCATTACTGCTTCGCAGAATGAGGCGACTGCCTGCCACATCTCCTCACCCCGGACCATGGCCTGTACCACGGCACGGCGCGAGAGGTCGTTGCTGCCGATCACTCTGCCCAAGCGGGGCAAACCGCTAGGTACCTTATGCTTGGTGTGTCCTTCGGGCGGTTCACGCAATGGTGACACCCGGGCGTTTCTTTCGCATGAATCATCATGGTAAGTTTGTCCGGTGAGGACCTGTGTCATGCGGAAGGCGAGGGCGCCACCAGCTGCAGTCGTAGCGTGATGTTGTACATATAATATAGATGTACAGCCCATACTAGCCCATATAGAAAACCAATCCGACTTGTAGGTATATAAATATATTATAGTATAGATGAATAAGGGACCATAATTTGCTCTAATAATGTCGTTTTGTTCATTTTCCTCAAGTAGGCGGCAATCAAGAGCATATTTTAATATTTGGGCATCTTATTTATTTCATTACTGAGGAGTATTTATAAAAAGAATGTATAATACAATATACTTTATCTACATCGATCCTCTATTTTGACTCAGAACAAATATCATCAATTGTTTATAGACAAAACGTAGTTCTGTTTGCACGCATTTGTCAGAAATATATTTTAAGTTTTCATCATCAGTTTGTTGCCTTAGAAAAAACACAAACAAGTTCAAACGCAACTAAAAGGATTCCAGTGTAAACAATGTCGAATCAACACGATGAATTTATCTAAAGGGAAATCTCTTCAGCGAAAAGCAAACACGTCGCGAGCAAAAGACTACGGAGGGATGAGTGATTCACTGGGCTAGAAAATGTTAGTTGATTTTTGAATTTCACACTTCAATACCCGCTTTAACGTGGGGACGGCGCGATTGTGTTTACCATGTCCTCGACTGATCATCACAATAAAAAAACGTTCGGCGAATATACTTTTAACAATACAACGAAATAACCCTTTTATTCAGGTGAGTGCGTTTAAATGTATAAATCTGAAACAAATGCTGGATGATCAAACGTTTTGCCAACAAGCGACACACACGTAATGATACCTTTAATGTTTACTCAAACATAAGTAGCCTCTCCCGACTTATGTTTCAGTAAGTACGCAGACGGGATTTTTATGTAAATATCATAATTCATTCAAAAGGAAAGTGTTAAGGGTGTTTGTTTTACATAAGCTGTGTTCATATTCGAAGTATTTTTAAGAATCTGGAGAATATTTTATTCAATTTTTCTTTTAAATTCCGTTTTAGCACACTAATGCAATATTTAACGGTGACATTAATATTCATTTTGTGTCTCTAAACATGGTAAGTGTTACGCTAGCATGTAACAAATCTTGCTGTACTTTGGCAACAAACCAAAAAACTTAGTGTTTTGTGTTAAAGACAGCGTATTATTGCGGAGAGCTCATAAACATAACGGCTAAAGTGGAATTTTAACAAAAGCTAAATGACTACATTGTTGTTACAGTTAGCACCCGCTATTAAAAGCGGCGAGAAAAAAGCGGATAATTGGAGTGAAGCCAATTTCTGTGGATGACAGGAAACTTTGTTAAATGTTATAACAGCGGAATTTATGATTAGAAGTTGGAGTAGTGCAGCAAGCTCCCAACAGTTCCAACTTCAGAATTCAATTAGGTACCGACGATTATGGACACTCTTTTTTTCATTCCGACATTGTTCTTAAACTTTGTTCCTGTAGAGTCTTTATCTGACGTCTTCGTAATCTTTTTGCATATTTTTTCATTGCTTATTTAGATTGAATGTGACGTTATTTAATCCAGAACCGAAGTTTGGGAAGACGTATAAAATTAAATTATAAATGTTTTTGGAGCTGTTTTTAGTTTGGTTATTCTTGTTTGCGAAGATAGAGTCAATGTTTCCTGAGGCTAGGAAACATTGACCTTTTTGGAAAGATTTGCTGGTTGTTTTATTCAAATAATATATTTGGACGTGTTTTTCACGTTTTTTTTTGTTGTTACAAATGATAATCTAGTCTAGAAATAAAAGTCAGACCTTACAATTGGAATTTTACTTTAATAATTCATAGATTCGTAACTGAAGCTATCCGAAGCCGGCGGATGATCCGAAATAATTTAATATCCGTCACCGTATCCCAAACTGGAATTAGATTATTCTTGCATCTGTAACCGTATCCAGGTTGATAATTCCTGGTCAGAAGTCAGAATATTATTGACACTGGTCACGACGACTGACAACGATATCTTATCGTACTACCCATTAATGGGTATTGTGTATATGTATATATATTTAATTTAATACAATTTAATAATTTGAATATCTATATACTCAATTTATAAAATAATAATTTATATAATATATTGTCAAATGGTCTAGGCTGTGGACGCCTTTAATTGACATATTTACACAGAATTTAATGTCTATAAAATTACCTACCTGTATAAGTACTTGTTAATATGTCGTTGGTGTTCCTTATTATAAATAAATAAATATGTAATCAACCACAATATATATATGTATGTATATGTAATACTTGAAAGCCACAATACCCATTAATTCGGAGTCTGTATATATAGGGTTGTGGATATCAGATATTACGGACAGACTCTGCTTAGACTGGATTATAGTGTAGATGGGAAATGGCTTTTTAGAATGATTGATTGACATAATTCAGTAGCTTTTCTTCCCATGTTCTTGAGCATACAACGGTCAAAGCAAGTTACTCAAACTGCAATCAACATGCCCATTAGGATATTTGGTGCGGTCAAGTCGAGCACTTGACCGCTACCAAATATCCTAAAGATTGAGGTAGGAAACCCTAAATTGAAGTGAAGTTTTCTCATTAATTTGATTACGTCGATCCCAGGGCCCGACCCGTGTCACAAGTTACTTCATTAGTTACGCAACTTGCTGAAAGTAATCCGACCGAATTAGGTTTTGTAAGACACGAATCATCTAAATTATACTGACGTTAGCATACTTTTTTATGTGTCATATACCTACGTAATCGTAGCGAACGTTCTCCGCGCCGCGAGCACACATGCGAGATGGTTTATTATAAATTAGCAGCCATTAATAAGGGAGGGGCTACACATTCGTGTCGTTTTAACCAAAATATGCTGCGATATGCAAACTAGACGATTCATAAAATTAGAATTTAAAATCAAAGCTCCGTTTCAGAGGTGTTTTTGTCTGTGAACAGCGCGACACAGCGCACATAAGTTACGCCGAATATTTATGCTGGGTGATGCCACCTACAGGCTCACGCTCATATTTACCGCCAAGATCTCGTTTACTGCACTCTCGTATTTGCATTTTACATGTATTATTTTTGTTTACATTATTCTATGTTTCAAACAATTCAAGTGGAACGTTTTCCGAATTAGCTTCATGTGTTTTAATGTTGTTTATATTTTAAAATATGCGGATTATGACTGAATATTTATAAGTACACATCAAAAGGGAAGGAATCCTCAGGTGGCTTATGGAGGGCGAGCTCGAGTAATTCTCGGTAAACAGAGGTCAGTTAAAAAAGCAGTAGCTTTTCATCGTGATTTATTTACGTATAATGCTTAATTACAGTCGGCGGGCTCGTTGGATGCGATGGAGATTGCATTAGGCGTGTTATCCTCAGTTGGAACATTACGTGGCAGGCCAAGCTCGGGTTTAATTGATCTAGGCAGGATGATGGATGGTTGGCAGTAGGTGCGGTGGGCTACGGGTGGTTTGCGGTGGATAGAGACGAATCTGAAGCTTCCGTCAAGACGCCTTTAGGGTACTTCGCTATATATTTATGCAGTAGTCTTAATACATTATTATCTGATATTTATTTAAATAGAGACATATAATCAGAAACTGCTCTCAAAATTGATGTTAGTAGTTAATACTTTTGAGGGCAAAAAATAATAAGTAAATAGATTTTAGGTAGGTAACTTTAAGACCGTATAACTTCAATAAATATATAAAGAGAAAACATTAGTATTTTTATTTGTAAAGAATAAACTCAAAAAATACTGGATCGATTGTAAAAATTCTGACACCCAGTAGAATGTAACTTTGTTACAGAGTGACATAGGCTATAACAATATATATTTTCTATTTTCACGTGGGCGAAGCCGCTGGCAGGACCTAGTGATTATATAAGATACTGCTGAAATATGAGACAAGTCACTTCGGTTGTTTCTCTATTATGTTTACAACTAATTAGTTTACATTTGGGTTAACGAGCCCATGTCTTAGTAGCAGGCAATTAGAAAGGTTCTCATAGTTAAGAGCCTCGTGCCTATTTGTTACTTGTATATGGCTATATAGTTGCCTATTGAAATTTTACTCCATTAGTGTAAAATACATCAAAAGTGGGTGTAAGTTGCCTGCTTTTAATCCTCGCCTAAAGATCCTTTTCATTCATAAAATAATGTCTCTACTATAACTCTGTTAATACTGTCTTAACTTAATTAATGTTAATAACTCGGCCCCGGTTTTTACTGAATCGCCATTAATTAAATTTGAAGTAAGCTCTCTAAAAGAGCTCGTTAAGAGGATATAATACAGTGTAGTGTTGTAGTTTGCGTTTTAAGAGCTTAAAGTATTAAGCAGCGAGGCTGCGTCGCCGGTGACAAGCGACTTAATTAACTCAGTACAAACATAATAAAATTGTGTCAAAAAGTAGTCGTGACCGTCCTTTGGCGTACAAGTCTGCTCCTTGCTGGCAACATAGCTGATTACTGTTCATTACAAGTGGATGAACAGGACTTCTAATCAGCACCCTCGTTTTTGTTACTCCCAAAAGTTCCATGCACCCTCTATTTCATTATCTTCAGATTTAACATATTATTCATATTCAGCTGAGTCTATAATTTCAAATTAGAAGAATTTACATTAAAAAAAAAGAGACGAAATTAATAGATTGAGGTGTCTCTGGTGAATGACATTTAGAATGCCTACCTACCTACCAACGTCTTTTGTAGGGATGGGAAGCTAGTCGATAATAAAAGGTTACTCTACAATTTAGTTTCAACCGTCGCTTCGCTGCAACGTCTAAGGAATTTAAATTTTTCCTTTGCGCTCCATCGAAGATAATCAAACAGCTGGCGGGCAGTCCATGTTTTGAATATTAATGATATTAATCACGCTTCGTGTATTATTATTGTGCTATCTACAAACACTGCATAATAACGTTTTCTAAAATCGTTTCTATCCTCGTCCTTCGTATAACTTTGCCAGCTTAAATTCTATCTGTTAGGTGCATTGAGTTATTCAAATTACATTTTCTTAAACTCTAAGTTGAACCGAGTTGCCACTTTCGTTTTGTTAACATAAACATCACTTTGTATTTACCACGAAACGGCACAGTTGAACCTCTAACACAGAACTACCCCGTAATAAATTAGTTGTTTTAGCGGAAATGGCATCGTCTTAGCGTGGGCCATAAAGACATTTAGGATTGAGTTCTGCTGTGGCTGAGCGGGGCCCGTAGGTATATAAACCGTTATAATAATGCGCATAAAATTCTCCGCCGAGAGCAGTAGCGAGCGAAGTTACAGCTGTGAGTTATTCCACGTCACGTAGCCCGGGACTGGTCGCAGTTGCGCCGGGTAGGGACCCGCTACTCTGTGTAAAGTCAGGCGTCGCAACGAAACCGGCACAACCTACAACTGGCTACCATTCTGAAACTTATGACAGAAACAATCGAACGTCGCGAACTGCTTTGTTTTGATTTGTTTTTCGATGAGTCCATTGTGGGTTGCAACTTTATCGATTTGATTAAGTTAACTTTATTTTACCAGTTCTTTTTCAATGTAGCAATTTAATTAGTTCATGTAGGTATGTTAATATTATAAGTAATAATAAGTATCTTTTGGTACATAACACTATTCAGTTTTTAATAATTTTTAGCCCAATTCATTACATATTGTTTGGTTTTACATCATAATAATATTTATTCAAAATGCGGTTTATGTTTGTGGCAGAATATTTATTCTGCGAAATGAAATTCGACTGGGGTTTTACTCAAAAGAAGTGAATAAAACTTATTTTTAATTCTTTTATTTCACGACTTTTTTTTAAGTACAGTAAAAATTCGTCGAAAAGAGGGCCGCGGTTGCGACAACGTGTTGCTGGTTGATTTTTTATGTTTTTCGCTTTTGGGTCACATATGTTACTCTTATGACGTTGAAGTATTTCACTGCACTGTTTGTTCATATGAAAATTCTGAATGAATGTAACAGTTGGATTCCGTGCTTTAAACGTTTAATTGAATTTGGAGTTCTTGTATATTGCGTTGTGTCCTGTGAAGAGGTGGAGTGGGAGTCACAAAGTATTGCAGCGTATTCTAATATGTGTTATTTGTGTTTGGAGGCGAGAGCCGCGGCGCTAGAGCGCGGTGCTCGATATTTCAGCTGGGCCACTAGTATGCGTAGACACGTCCTTACACATTGTTCTCGCTGCAGTTATAAGCTAGTTGACACAGTGGATTCGCTCCCTCGCTCTTCTTTAATTTCTGCGTCAAGCAAACACTGCTTTAATTGAAATTTTCTCGTTCCAACAAGTTTTACGCGGAACGCTTCATAACGAGATAATAAGGTGGAGTGGGCAATTTTGATACGAAGTTAATTAAATGATGACTCCATGTGAATGAAAACTTCCACTGATTAAAGTCTGAAGAAATGTCAGTAAGACCGTAAGGACCCAGTAGTTCCGAAGCTTACTGAGGCTATGGGTTGACTTCTGCAAAGATCCTATTGCTCCTATATACATAGGTGTGGTTTAAAAGTCAGCGAAATTCCGCCTTGGAGCAGGAGAAGGCATTGGATGACCATAGTAAAATAATAAATAAATAAATAAAAAATGTTTTTTTTTGGAAGTTGACCTTAATTAACACGAAAAAAGTTAGTGACGGAAAAAATTTTTTTGCAACCAAAAAAAAAAAAATAAAGAAAGAAAACATGTTTATTTGACACACAATGTTTAAAACAAAACAAGTATTGAAAAATTAATTAATCTTAAATAATACTAAAAAACTTAAAAAAAAGGAACAAACAGCAACAATGTGTCTCACGGTAGTGCCAAATAGGAAAAAAAAAGAAAAAGAAAAGAAAAAGAGTATAATGTCAGCATTGCCGCACGTCAGTTATCTTTACCATGTTTCGCTATGTGTCAAACCCACTTTTACGTGCGCGGGCTCCAGGGTACTAGTGACTACCAGGATACAAAAGAGACTAGGCGAAATACACCAGCCAGATTATCGAAACAAAAGGGATTGCAAATTACAAAGGTCAGAACAAGGTCCGAATTCGGTCCTTTAAACAGCTTTTTAGAGAGAAGAACTCTCTCTAAAATTTTTCAATCTACACTAATATTGCAAATAGGTAAAGTCGGTTTTCCTATTTCTATGATTTTTTTGTTTGTAGAAGTTAATCTCTAGTACTAGTCCGATGGCTAAAACTTTTTTACCGATAGAAAAGCTATATTTTAAGTACGCGTGCGAAACCGCGAGCAAAAGCTAGTGTCAAAGAAATCGCTCTGGAGTCACCTAAATTGCCTAAATGCTCCATTTCGTATAATCTGACAGTCACTCAATTTGCTTATCAATCAAATAACCGAACTTCACATGCCCTCCATACATTTACATGTGTTACAAAACAAAATAACATCGTCATTTATATAATGTAGGTATACATAGTACACGTGTGCATGTGGGAGTCTCCACAAAGCCAAAGCATACTCTGTTTGAACGCGTCGTTTGTTTTACTATACGAGGAAAGTTTAAATGTGCCACATCTTCTAATTACGTCCGATCATTTCTGAACCCTTGTGGGTAAGCCGAGGCTTAAAAGTTGTGTTTGTTATATATACGACCCGAATTTGCTGCGACATTGACGTTAAGGCGCCACCACACTTGCTACTAACCAAGTTTGATACGTTAATTTTATATAGTGAAACTTCACTGTATGAAATGAACACTCGAAAGTTCGGTCTTTAAAATGTCTGAAGGAATTTCTGATGTAGATTTTAGGAATTGGTTGCTTAATTTTTGTTTGAGCGAGATGTTTAAAACGAGTCGTTTGTCTGGATTAGAATGTAGTAATTAATCAAAGAAGAGCAGCGGTGTTCTAGTGGTAACAGCGCCGACTTACGAGTTGTATGTCGGGGGTTTAAACCCGGAGAAGCTCTTTTACTTTGTTAATTTTATCACCACCAATAATCTCAAAACGGTGAAGGAAAATATCGTGAGGAAACCGGCATATCCTAGAACCAACAAATTGCAGTCATCTACCAACTCACACGGCTCATTTTCTCTCCTAGAGACGAGGCCTGAGTCCTATCAGTGACTACATCAAAAAAGCAGATTTATCATTCTAACAAATACAAAATAAAGTAAATTAAAAAGATTTCGAAGAGGGTTCCTTCTTCTATTTTTGATTTGACATCATTGCGGAAGTACAAAATCAGTTTATCAACCTTTTTCTACCCGGGTGGCTGCCCCAGCAGGGAAATATTTTTCCTTTCCGACTTCAACCCACTAAATTATTTACAATCCCACATAGTTTCTTTATCTTCATAATCGTCGCCACCATTTAGAATTCTGCTTATCCCGCGGGGAGGCATGAGCGCGAAAGCAAGTACTTGGGGGTTATACAAATCCTACGACATTATCATCTTTATAGTACCTGATCCTATGGGGTCGTAATGTTTCATAATGGCTGTAATATTGCGTCTATAACCTGGCACACACCTACACGCACTTTGAAGTAAACTTGCTGGTAAACCTGGATTTTCTCGCTAGTAACTGGTATTTTTTTGGTAAAAAGTTAAGACATGAAAAAGGCAGTGCATCACTGTTAAAAGGTAGATATTCGACCCATACGTACACAAATTTATGGGAATAATGTCATTATTCGTATAGCTGAGAAGTTAAATTTCTTGCTGAAGTTATATAGTGTCTCCTGAAATAGTTATGTATAGTCCGAGGATCTTTAAGTCAAGAATAAATTGATTACTTCTTGGCTAGTATGTTCTTTTACGTATCATCAGGTGAGAATAGTAAATCGCTCGCTATTAATCATCATTTTCCTGCCATCGTCCCGTGATATTTGGGGTCGGCGCAACACGTTTTTTTTGTTCCAGTCTATCTTGTCACCCGTTATGCTATTTGCCATAACACTCTTCACACATTCCATCCATCTTTTCTTCGCTTGCGATTAATAAGATTTAAAAAAGTTTTGTAAGATAAAATAAATTTAGTTTTTCACTAGTGAGTGCATCGGCCATATTTTAAACATTAACTTTGATAAAATGAAAAAAATATTAGTTCTTTTGACTATATTTTATTTGAAAGCATTTCAAACACTTATTTTTAATGAGAGACTGATAACTTAGGCTTTTAAATTAAAAGCTTAAGTTAAAAATCTGAAAGTTCTCGTCTATCCACAATGTGTTGGTTTTTGAGAATAGATTTTAAACATTTGCGCAGACATGATATGATTTAACCTTTCGTGTCATTCTTGTCGTGTTTTTGATGGTGTAAACGGATCTTTTGTATATATAAAAGGCAAAGTCTTGACTCACTCACTCACTGGCTCATCAACGCCCAGCCAAACCATTAGATTTAGAACGCTGAAAATTTTCGCAGACGTTTCTTTTATGATGTATACAAAGAAAATTATATAAAGGATTGGGATTTTGAAACGGGGGTCTAAAGTTTGTATGGATACACCTTCTTTCACGTGGGTGAAGTCGTTGACAGGAACTAGTAAAATATCATTGACTAGCTTTTGCCCGCGGCTTTGCCCGTATACATAAAATATAGCCTATGGCAGTCAGGGATAAAGCAGCTTTCTATCGGTGAAAAAATTTTCGCAGTCGGACCAGTACTTTCAAAGATTATCTCCTACAAACAAAAAGACTTAAAAACAAAAATAAAAACTTTACCTCTTTATAATATTAGTGTACATTTTAAAGTATCTATGTGTTTACGCGTAAATGTGTATGTTTGTCAACCTATAATGCAACAGTTACTGGTTAGGATATTCCAAACATTATCCCCTTTTTTCGACTTAAACGTAGACAAAACTACTGACGAAACCTAGTTTGTAATAAATATCAATCATTTTGCTTAAATATTAATTCTGTTCTTGACGTTTAAAATTAAACTGGATTAAATTAAAACTACGTTCGAAAGGATTTATAAATTAAAAGGTTTCTGGGAAATGGTATTCCATATTACTAAGGTATTGGAAAACAACACTCTGGTAAATGTTGGTTTTATAATTTGTTTGCTTTATCGAATATTAGTTAACTGAAGTGATGCCTGGGGCCGTATTATGACCTCTTAAAACCATCATGTTTTCGGTGTGAAAAAGAGACGGAGCTATACAGGACGAATAGCACTATCCTTTTCTCACACAGAAAACATGATGGTTTTAAGATGTCATAATACGGCCCCTGAACTCTTTAGTTGGCAGTTAATTAATAAATTTAGGGTGAATTGCACCATTTAACTATAACGATAACAAAGCCGTTTACAGTTGTCAAATCGTTGAATTGACGAATAGGCGGCCGTTTCACGGCTGGTTATGGTTTGGTTATCGTTATAGTTAAATGGTGCAAATCACCTTAAATGTAGTTAGCAATATACGAGTACAGTACTTTTATTTTTCAAGAGTTATACAACATAATTTTTAGTTGATGCAAAACCCGAATATAGTTTGTTTAGAATCAGTAACTGAATGGATTCCAATATTTTTTACACCATGTTTTATTTTTTCCCAAAAATATTTAAAAAGGTTACAAGAAACCGCCGACATTCAACTACAACACGGCAGGTTATAGTGGGCATTAGGTGCGAACAAATAGCTGGGTGCAAGTTCAAAACAACCAAGTCGCCTGGATGGCCCGGTGTTCTATTGGGGGTATATTTCTATTAAAAAAAAATAACAACCTTTATTATTTACTTAGTTTACTATTTGTGGTAACTTTCATGTATATTGGTACATGGCATGAGATTTTGCCTACAAATGAAATTTCCACAGTGCTCGCCCATGTCTTATAAGAAAAACATGTGTAAATTATATATATATTTTATGTTCCTAGCCTACATTCAGTCAGTTTCTTCAGTACCTAAGTGGCAATTTGCGTTTTTTTGTTGAATTTGCAAGAACAGGTTCTCCTTTAAATAAAAAGTGTTAATGACTAAAAATTTTTAAAACAAATGTGATTTGTTATTCATACAACTGATCTATTACAATCATTCCTATCAACATTATTGTGATTACCTACGTTTTAATTGCGAAAACGAAAACGCAATCTGTCTCTAATCGTAAGTGACAGATTGCGTTTTTAGAAGACAACGAAAATGACGCAATCTGTCACTTACGATTTTCTTCCAGAAACGTCTTGGTATTATTATAGTTAGTTAAGTATGTTATTACTCGTAGTATGTAGCTATTGTTAAATACAAATAGCTCTATATAATTATAGTAAAAATACTTTCGCTACGAACAAGCGTTTCGATATCAATAATCATAAAATAATAAACTATTTTTAAAATTTTAAATGCTTTATTAATAAGAGTTTTTAAAGTAATATTTAAAAAAGTATAAAATATGTATACAACGTGTAACATTAAATGCGCAAAACCTCAGACACCCCAAATGATTTTTAATTCAATTGACCTAATTCTGTCAGAAAAAAAAGCACTAAAAATTTTTTAAAGGTTATAGAGCAGTTTTAGTTCGTTTAAAATTCGTATCTGCATTGAAAAAAGAACTTTTATTATCCCGCGTATGAGAAAATTTGATTGGACTACAACCATTTGTGATTGTTTACCTATTTGGGTGGAATTGCGTACGTAATGACTTGGCCTATTAATAAATAGGCCTACATTAAAAAGTGGTTCAATCGATTCTGCTCGTTATTCTGTTCAAACTTTTTTCAGGTTTTGCGAATTTAACGTTACATGTTGTTTATAAAAAGCAGATCTTGTGGTGTGACAAGTAGACAACTGATAAACGTGCTTACGCTCGTCATATTCAACGACGAGATGAAATACTAAAATTTTTTAAAATATCTTGGCAGACGAATTGACGATATTTGTATTTATTAGTAGACTAGACAGAGTCAACAACATTTAAAAGTTCACAGTTCCCATTATATGGTTACTCACAAATTAGCTGGTATTATTGAAATACGGTTTGCAGCCGACACCAAAACCATAACCGAATGTTCGGCTTCTCTTACAGTTTCGCCCACAATCGAAAACGAAACTGACGTGGCAAGAAAAAAAAATTTAGGAACACTATCACCAGGCTGCAAACTCCGCTGGCTACTGGTAGCAACCAGTAGTCAGCGGGGCCGATACCCATTAAGGCCGTGGGGATTTTATGAAAAAGAAATCCGTGGTCTTAATACGCAAAGGGCAACTGAAGAATACAGGTGTGGTTTTAGTCAGTAAATGTCTAACACGCCCTCTCGCTCCATTCTAGAGTGGGAGAAGACATTGGATGATTTTCCACCTTAAAAAAGCTTTGCCAATTTCTTCGTAAAACGCTCATCTCCTTATAGAGAAGAAACCAGTACCAGATCGGCACCATGATCTGAATCCTATGATCTAGCAGGAAATTGTGCTATATTGTCTAATACAATGTCGCACTATTTCCTACACAGTGTTGCTATGAAAGGTATCTAGTGTATGCTCCGATGTTCCAGGAACAAGAAACTATGCGAAACCATCACACATGAAATCGTCTCAAACAGGAATGCATCGCTTTGTGTACAATAGTTGCTTTGGTTCCATAGATGGTTGTGGGCAGTAGAGCGAGTGTTATTGAATTCAACAAAAGTTGCATTTAAGTTCTGATGAGGAGTGACGATTGCTGAAAATTTGAATGATGGTCTATCAGCAGCCTTGCTTACCTAAAAATAAATTTAAACCTGGTTGCAAGAAAAGGTATCCTATGTCTACATCTCACCTTAAGTCTACTGGTTCCGAAATGTGTCCAAATCATAAAAGACGTTCAAGCCGCTTCGCCCGTGCACATGAAATATAACTTATGTCACTCAGTAATAAAGCAGCTTTTTGCTGGTAAAAAATTTTAGCAATCGAATCGGGACTTTCAGAGATTACCTCCTACAAACAAAAAACAAACTTTACTCCTTTATAATATTAGTGTAAACTAGCTTTTGCCCGCAGCTTCGCCCGCGTACATAAAATATAGCGTATGTCTTTCAGGAATAAAGCAGCTTTCTATGGGTGAAAAAATTTTAGCAATCGGACCAGTACTTCCAGAGACTACCTCCTGCAAACAAAAAAAATGAAAAAACAAACTTTATCTCTTTATTATATCAGTGTAGATTACCGTCAAAGTTAAAATTGATAATCACAAAAAACGTTCAAATGCAAAAAAAAGTATAAAGTTGGAATATTGCGTAAAATTAACATTCAATTGGAAGATTTGTTCTCGCTCGTACCTCTGGGACTGCTCTCCTAAACTTGTTGAGTGAGACGCCATGTAAATCGGTGCCTGGTGATTTGCAAAAACTGTTGTGGGTTCTACACATTCGGAGCCAGGGTGCGTAGAGGCCAAGGTTGGATTTGGGAAAAGGAATATGAAGCAATCTAGTGATGAAATATCTTGGAAGTCCTGGAAGGACTGAATATTGAAAGACTTCTATACTGCAGAGAAAGGTTCAGGAGGAAAGTGGTTCAGTGGTAATATACCCGATTTACAAGTAATAGGTCGCGGGATCAAACCTAGCCAGGCGCATTACTTCATGTAATTTATTTCATTACCACTGCTCTCAAAATAGTGAAGGAAACATCTATCTCAACAGGAACATCTGCATCGTGAGGAAACCGGCATGTTCTCGAACCAAAAATTCAAAGACATGTGACATCCATCAACAAGCACTGGGCCTTCGTGGTGGATTACGGCCCATTCCGTCTCCAAAAAAGGAGGCCTGATCGAGCCCTAGCAGTGGAAACATTATATTAAATTACTGCACTTTACAAATCCAGTAGCTACTTTGTAAAGGAAAATTACATCACGAGTACGTCGACGGTCATGCAGTGTCTAGGTGTCTACACATATTAAATAATTTGTATTTGAATTGTTTTTCTGGTTTTAAAAACTTTGCCCCACATTAAGAATTACTCCTACATTATTTATTTATTTATTATTTCGTTTATTCAATATAGTACATATGAATTATATTTTTAAATCTTCAATAAAAAATAAAAAACATTTAAAAATATAAAAAAATAGTAGCCCACCGGTATCGGGAACAGGGTCCAAGCTACCGGCAGTCAGGGCTCCAGAGAAAGGAACCTCCTGACTATACGAGCCGTATCCAGCAATACTACTTTCTGAATCAAGCCCTTGATCCAGTCGCCTAACGAGAGCCTCCTAAGGTGTTGGTCGAGGCTCTTGGCTATTAAGCCATTGGCTGAAACAACTATCGGTACAATGATCGCTGAATCCACTTCCCACATATCGACAACCTCGCGAGCCAAGTCAATATACTTGATTTGTTTATCTTTCTCGGCTTTCACGAGGTTCTCTTCATGCGAAACGGATATGTCAACAATCACTGCACGCCTCTCGTTTCGGTCCACCACCACTATATCAGGCTTATTGGCCACAATAGTCCTGTCAGTGATGATGGGCCGATCCCAGTACAAAGTTATATGACCTTTATCAAGAACTGGGTCGGGCTCATACCTATAGTATGGCACTTCCGATTCCACAAGAGAGTATTTCAGAGCAAGTTGCTGATGGAAAATCCTGGCTACAAGGTTGTGCCTATGCAAGTACTCTCCGTTAGCAAGACGAGAACAACCAGAGATAATGTGACGGATTGATTGTCCCGGACGGTGACATGCCCGACAGATGTCAACCGTGCCGTCCTTCACAATATTATTTATTTATTATTATTAACACTTACAATTGTTTTAACAGGTATACCCAAGGCAACAAAAGTAGTCGCAAAATTGCCTAGCATTCAGAGACGCCACCCACAAACTGATCAGATATCCATCATGATGATGATGATGCAACGTACATACATAATAAATTATCGATGGTCAGTCTCAAGCAGCGTATTGTGGGTGCATTCAATTTGTAAACTCACATACTCAGGACACTCAGACATGGAATAAGTGTCTGTAAGTTTTACAGATATTGGTTTCGTGCGGGAAACAAACTCAACCATTTCCACAAGTATAGAATGTCTTCACAAGTAGCCAATCCCTCAACCACTGTATCAACCATATTGTTAATATTACCGCCAATATTATAGGTAAGATAGAACTTATTTTATATCTTAATAATAGTTGAGAAATTTACAGTTTGCACATTAATTGTACTGTAAAGAGAGAAGTTCTGCGATCCAGTTTACGATAACTCATCGGTTAATGTATCTCGCATAGTGCACCGGGGTTTAAGTATGCAAGAAGCGTCGAGAAATTAAAAAAATATATGTTCATAAAACTGCAAGCTGCTTCTGCCAGCAGCTTGGTATGCGTAAAAGTAGAAAATTATTCTAAGAGAACATATTCATGGAGTAAGAAGCCGTTTTCTATGTGTTATATATCCAGAACATGGTCTAACCTAGTGCCAAATATACAAATTCGTTCAGCATTTCGAACGTAAACACTTTTCATCATCACCATATGGTTCATCTACACTAATATAAAAAGAGGTAAAGTTTGTTTTTTTGTTTGTAGGAGGTGATCTCTGGAAGTACTGGTCCGATTGCTAAAATTTTTTCATTTATAGAAAGCTGCTTTATTCCTGAGTGTCATAGGCTATATTTTATGTACGCAAACGAAGTCGCCGGAAAAACCTAGTTACACATAAAAATCTTTTATTTATTATTATGCATAAATTCGCGTTTGACTACTATCTCACCTGATGGTAAGCGATGCTGTGGCTGCCGATGGAGCACGCTTACCAAGAACTAATCTATTCACTCTTGACGTAACGGCCCTTAGGTTATAACTATCAGGAAACACAGACTCCAGTAGGGAATTCCACTCCTTAGCTGTACACATAGTGAATGTGTTCTCAAAACGCTTTGTCTATTTATTTGTCTATTCAGTCACCTATTCGATGGAGACAGAAGCAAACGCATCTAAACTGCATAAAGTGATGTTACTACGAGAATAGATCTTCATCATCAAATTCATTGCGATCCTCGCCTAGTAAGGGGCATGTAATTGAATCGAAGTGCGACTTGAATTCGTGTTGAAACTTGATACTGGAATTAAACTTGATGAAGCGGTCATGTCGGGTTAATTTCTTTGAATTATTCGGCTTGTTTGCCTAGCACATAGTGCTGACAAATGTGGCACTTTTTTGTGGTTGTGGGTTATCTTCTAATCACTTTTCCAGCTCTAAGGTGGAGCGAGAAAGCATGTCAAACTTTTACTGATTAAAACCACAGCTGCATCCTTCAGTTGCCCTTGCGTTCTAGAACCACGGCTTCGCTTTCGGGAATTCCTCAAGAATAATAGAATTGAATTGAAAATTTCCCATTGGTCCAAGTGGGAGTGCAAAGAAACGTGGCTCTATTTGGAACTTTTTGTCTAAATTACAATTTTAAGCAAAAATTTAAACCTTCTTTTAATCGAGCTAGTACAATCCATTTGTAATTCCTTAGTAATTGAAGTGCAACTTCTCATCGAGTAAATAAGTACATTGAAAACTTTACGACGCTCTTTTGAAAAATCTTTAGTAATATTTCCTTTAAGTGTAGGATAGGATCTTAATTATTTGCATTCACCCATCCTGACAGAACAAGCAGATACAAGCAAGCGCAGGAAAATCATAAAATTTGATGCCAATTCTTATATAGGTAGACGGAACATACTTTACTGCGTCCCAACCACCATCTTCGCCATCAAATTCACTAATCAAGGGTTAGTAAAGATAAAGTATAATTGAAGTCAAAGGGCGACTTTAATTCATGTTTAAACTCCATAGTAGATTAAAGTTGATGGAATGGTTACATTTTTTGATTGTTTTATTTATTTGCTTAATGGCCTGGTCACGACTTTGGTCTTAGCGGCCACTGCCTGTTGGCAGTGGTCCCACGCGCCCCCGGCGCGGCGAGTGGGGGGGCGGCGTCGGTAGGCGGGCGCGCGTCGCTATGAGCGGTGTCTCGTGGCGTGCTTCAAACATTTTCATACTTTTGTTTTTCCCGCTCACCACCCCGCGCTTAGCTACAGCTCACAGCGGCAAGAACGTGAACGGACCGTAATACTTAGGGACTTAAATATTCGCCTAATCAACATTAATTTCAACAGAAGTAGACGTAGCAAAATCGTATAAATTGACACCAATTTTTAAATAGCACCGTCTTTGTCATAAAATTCATTGAGAGGCGAGTAAAGAGAGTGTATAATTGAATCGAAATGCGAGTTGAATTCGTGTTTAAACTCGATAGTGGAGTTAAAGTTGATGAAGCGGTCACGTCGGCTAATTCTTCGAGATATTAATGTAGTTCACGTGGGTGTAATCGGGAGTCAGGGCACGTTGCGGGCATTCCGCCTTTGAAATCACTTCCCGGCCCCACTCTCCTCCCTGACAGTGACGTATTGTTGCTCTTCTTTAACATTAATGTAATGGATTTTGTTTCATGTTGCGGAAGTTATCGCATATTTTACGATCTCCTTAATTTATCCATTAAATTTTTGTTGTTCTATCTCGGGGTTTGATTACTTGCTTTTGATGGACCGCGAAGTGCTCGTGCATATAGAATGGGTAATCAGCTGACCTTTACCGTTACTACGGCAGGTTTATAACTCTGATGGAATGTTAATTTTAAGGGTAAGGTTTATATTATATTAGCATTTTAAATATAAGTTAAACAGGATTAATATAATAATAATATTATTCTACAACTTTCACAGAACGCCATCTAGATTCAAACTAAGCAGAGCTTGTGCTATGAGAACTAGACAACTGATAAACGTACTAAAAAATAAATTACACCTAAACACAGAACAAATGATCGTGCTCTTCACATAAACATTTGTTCTGGGTGGAAATCGAAACCACGACCTCCGGCATAAGAGTCAGGGCCACTGGTCACTAGACCAACAAACAGGGCCACAAGTCTGCTATTACAATCGTGTCAGAATGGTCTATCATTGATGTCATAATTGTCGATTTTGACAAGTTTGGTAATCTACTAATATAATGGCGTCATTATGACTTTCCAATGGTCAACCACTGACACTCCATTGCAAGAAGGGGCTTAAAATGGTAATCTCGTACATATTGACAAATTAATATTTGACGTTTGCGGTAATCTGCTAAAACTTTGACAGTTTATTTGATCAGTGTTTGACCATTAGAACGTTATTGTGCAGTTATTGGTTTTAATATTCTCGAAATTATCATTCTACCACAATTCTATTAAAAGACCACTGACCGATCAATGATCGATCATTATGAATTGACAGATTACAAACTTTTAGCAAAATGACAATGGGATCGTGTTGGAATGACGAATATATAAAAATAGCAGACTTGGGGCCCTGGCCAGTCGAAGAGAGAGAAGAATGGAAGAAGGACATGTTGTGCCGACTCCGAATAAAACAATGACGATGATAAAGTAACAAACAGGATTAGTCTCAAGAAAGTTATGAGCCGAACGCATGTTAAAGTGTAACTAGAGAAATAGCCTGGGTATTTCGCACATGACAAAGTTGTTACAAGACGTCCCTGTACCTCAATTTCGTACGGTAATCCAAACACATTGTAATGATTAACTTGCTTCGAATAGCCGGCTGTAATATAGAGTACCTTAGTGCGGCCGCAAACAGTGTAGGAGGCAATAAAGCGCTTAATATTACCGGCCACGTCGCACTTGACGTAGCAGCGCTACGCCGTAGCACATCCGTAGCAGCGTAGCACATTCGTAGTACACTGTCGGTAATGTGCCAAATTCGTGTATAGAATTATGTTAATGGTTTGGGAGTGTATAGAATGCCTACGCAATTATGTGTAAAGTTTATGGATTTAGGTAGACTAGTGACGTGATGTAAAAGTAGCATTTATCAGCTTATTATTAAAGTTAGAATTATATGTAATAAAAAGTAATACCTTATTCACAGACTCTATCCGCAGACAGCTCTAATAAAATCAAAAAGTTATTTTATGTCGCACTTTCCCTAAAAAATAATGCTATAAAATAACTTCATTTCTATCAAAGCACAGTTCTACCAGTTTTCAAATCATATTCGTCGGTTTTCATGAAGTTCACGAAACAAATATTAAATTACGCGATAAGACCACCATTGTACCCATAGATTTAAGTTTCTGTGAAATGGTTACTATTTTGGTATACAATAAAATTTATTCTATTCTATAACGCAAGATAATATAGTTATTTAAATTAAATAATAGGTAACTGTACATTAAATAACTAGATGAATGAAACAATGGAGTTTCTAGCTAGTTTTTCACTACAGGAAGACTTTTTGGAACCTTGCACTAGTTTCTAACGTTTAATAAGTTACCATGTTGGCCTATGTGATTTTTTTTAACGATATAAATCAATGGTTGACTGCGATCCCACCTGATGGTAAGCAGTGATGCAATCGTTGATGGTGAGGCGCTCTAGTTTATTAAGAGCCTATTCACTCTAACCTTGAAGACGCCTAAATTATAACTGGATGGGAAGGCCGCAGCAGGCAAATTGAATTTGAGATAGTAGTTTTATTTTTAAGTTCATGGTCAAAATAATACATACAATCGTTTCAGATTAGCTCTGTTTTTACTATTTCTGGTGTCGTCCTATGTTGTTTGTAAGTCATCAGTTCTGGAAGCTCACATATTTTATGACTAATATCTATACAACAGTTTTTGTGAAAACTTACCTAAAACTAAAAAAATAAACCCTGCAGAATGTTGTTACCGCGTGTCACATCGTCAACTATGCATCTGCCCCTAAACCTGCGAAGAAACCTCCAGTTTTGACGCCATATTTATGACTATCTGTCTTTGGTTGATACTTTTTTTTAAATAACATAAACTTATGCTTGACTACGATCACCTGTGATGCAATCATTGATGGCGAGGCTCACTAGTTTATTAGCACGTTTATTCTAGCGATGAAGACATCTTAAATTATAACCGTACGAGAAGACCGCAGCTGGTAATTTATTCCAGTCCTTCAATGTACGCGGTATAATCGACGAGGCGAAATGCTTAGTCCGGACCGTAGAGGTTTTAACAACGTAATAGCCATGTTGTTTCTCTCCTTTTGCTCGCAGCGTGATGTTATATATCATATAGTCTTTCTTGATAAATGATCTGTCTAATACTAGAAGATTTTCAATTCGAACCAGCAGTTCCTGAGATTAAAATGTTCAAATAAACAAACCCTTCAGCTTTATAATGTATGTTTTCAGTATAGATATTTTAAATTGTATTATAGATAAAGTAGCATATGCACTACATATAATTAGGCATCAAAATATTCGTGTGGTTTTAAATAAATGCCTTCGTCTGTTGTTTCGTTTATAAACTCAAAATATAAGAAAATATAAGATTTCAGTAACCATTGTGATATGACGGTATCTTAAACTACAACAATATTATATTTTTATCCATCTATTTTTCGCTATCAAATAAAAATCAAACCAGTAAAAATGTGAGCTTTATATTAAAAGATTTTCCTAGAACGCTAGTGGGTACAATAATAACATTATTCTGAAGAAGTACACTTTTCCAGAACAGACGAGCTTGAGGTCTGTATAAACACAAAGCTTCTGAGTAAAACTTTAAATTCACGTGTTTCCTGAAACATCTCGACATAATAGCTCGGGTGCTTGAACAGTAATTCCATTGTGAAGTTACGTTGTGTGCAGGTGGACGTCAGAATGCTTCTTGCTTTGTGTAACACACCACCTGAAAATCTTAAACCGAGTGTTTCTAAGAGGTGCCTTGTGAACATACTGGTTAATGCCTTATATACATGCATGGGCTGTCATGTTCTCAAAGGCTTATGCATACCTTTGCTTGCATATTTTACACAGTAATATTGTCCAAGAAAGTGTTACTACGCATTTTATGCTAATCGTACTCATCCTGTTCAAAAACACGTTCTTAATCACTTTATGTTGTCATAATCACAACAGTGAACCGTAACACGCAACGACAACAAAAATTACGTCACCGCTCCTCACAATTCACTTTAATAAGTTCGAAAGGCAAATTACACTTCTTGAACGTGTGTACAAATTGTGCGGAGGGGAAATGAGAGGTAAATCCGTTTTAAACCGCAGTAGACGGGGCAGGGAGCACAGAGCTCTCGATCCGTCACGCGTCGCGCTAACTTAATCCTCCATCAAATCCATATTAATTAAAGTGGAGCCGACCACGATCCCGGCAAGCTACTCACGCATATGTGACACATGTGTAACAAGCCGGCGCCTGCGTCACATTTTTGTCGTGCGCGTTATATTGTTTCTTTAATACATTCCATCATGAAAGTGTTTGATTAGTTAGTTACTGAATCGGCTAATTTTTTGTTTAGTCTTGATATTTGTAGAAAAGATCTGCTTACCTACTTTAGGTAATCTGTGTATGTATCTTTTACTAGATTTTGCCAGCGATTTCACCCGCGTGAAAGAAGAAAATAACTCAATGTGAATAAATATAACTCTGTTCCAGTTGTTTTGGTTTATTGATTACTAATTAAAAAAAATGCAAGTCTTTATTCCTTATAATATTGCATAAAATTTAATTTTTCCATAGCTAAAATCTGCTCACTTCTAAAACCAAAGAGCATAAAACGATCCCAGCAAGTCGCTTCCGAATACTCGTATGTGACACATATGTAACAAGACAGCGCCTGCGTCACATTCTGGCCGCATGCATCACGAACTGACTGAGTGGACTGGAATGAATTATTTGGAGTGGATAGTGAATTGTAATACTCATACATAAAATACGTGAAAACCGTAAGTATAGGCACAATTATTCTAGTGTTCACAAATACAAAATGTGACCAGTTCATTCATAATTCATAAAAGGTCTTTAATTTTTCTTAAAGTTGCTCCAACTTTGTTAAGCGGCTGTCACGTCAAGAGTTTGTAGAAAAAAGGATACACCAAAAGCGGCACCGAAAGATTAACAAGCATTCGGGTCGGAGTGTACGTAATACAATCAAAAGTTTTGATGAATTTCTCGAAAACTGTCTTTGTTTCCCCTTTCTGTCCAAGTTAAATAATAAAATCCACGGACTCTCTATCTGAGTCTTGTAAGAACTCAGTCTGCAAAAGTAATGCGAACAAAAAGTAATATTTTTAAGCACCGAACCTGGTTCGAACGACGTGTTAGCTGATCTTTACATCGAATTTTACTTAGCCAATACCTACCTGCGTTGTCTAGACTGTCAAAGATCTTTTTAGCAGGTCTTAATACAACTTATAAGACCTATTCTTAATTTAATGGCGGCTCTAGCCCTCAAAGTAGATAATAGAACTGAGTAGAATAAAACATCTAAAATTATCTTGAACAACAGTCATTAATAAATGATTGAAGCAATTGGTATAGAAATCGTTCATTTTGATTCACTGAGGCATGTGTAGTATACATATGAGAGCCACAAGACCGACGAACCAGCAACGAACTTTGACAGCGGTAACTTACACTGAATTAGTTATTGGTTTCATACATCAAAGTAAAAGTAAACATACTTTTAAAGGTTGTTTAGTCGTGGATTTATGTTAGTTATTTTTTAGGTTGCAGTAAAATGAAGTTCATCTCTGGTGATTTATTCGGTGGCAGTGAGTGATGCTGCGAGCGTCTGTGGAGACAGCGGGCAGCCGCAACGACGCGCGCCGGCCGTCGGGCCGCAAGCCTGGCCGCACGGGGCCGCTCGGTGGCCCCCAGCGAAAACGAATCTCGGATCCTTCCCAACACACGACACGTACTCTAACCCCCTATTTTCATACGTTACAAGGGTTCATCCTCGGATCAACGTGAAGAATTTATTGAGACTGTTTACGCAAGAAAGGAAATAAGCGATGTCGGATTCTTTTCTATATTTCATTTTTAAATTCACTTCGTGATACATTGGACTTTCTGACAGTTTCGTTCCGAGCCGGATTGTCATCGGATTTACAGATTAAATTATAATAGAGTTGAACGTTATTATTCGTTCCCAGACGTCAGACCTTTACCCTGAGCTTTCATTTATCTTGGTAACTTCTTCCACGAACGAAAAATTATGAAGACATTTCGTTATAATTATGAAGGTATACTATAAATTTAACAAAGTCTTTGTAATGTAATTTTATATTTGAAATTACGTAAGTTATAGTAAACACATATTCGAAATCTTGCTCGACCCTCAATACAGAAAGTACATATAGTAAGTCTTATACGAACTGAAACCGATATAGTTATAAATATAGAAAAGTTATAATAATAACTAATATCAATCTACATACATATGATATCTACCTCACTGATCGTGCAATCAAAGCTTATGGAAGATTCTCCATAAAATTTTATGAGAAGCATTATAGAGCTGGAATAAGCTGAATGTTACGTACTGTAACAAACCATAATATCTGTAATTCTACGATGTACTCGTATACGTACGTAGATATGAATAATAATGTGGGTACTTAGTATTTTGTCATAATCGTAAAGATGTTAGTGCTTGCGTTTGTAGAATTGTAAATACTGTAATAGAATCAATTGGTAATTCGAAAACTTCATTTAGTTCTAACAGAGCAAACAAAGATAATTGAGTTAAGTTTTGGTTGAAGTCAGAAGTAAACTGAAATAGTCTTAGAACTAGCGTGGTGTGGAAAGTGTAGTATCAGCTGAATAGCGGCCAGCAGGGTTCCGGGGATCCTTCTAGAGAACAAATTAAACCCTATTCAGTCGCTCGCCTACTTAGACGCGAGATACGATCTTACGTACTCGTATACTTTACGAGAACAACCACGGCTGCAGCTGAGTATATCAAAAAATAAATATATTTCAACTTCACCAGTACAGCGAATAATTTATTTTCATTGCTATACGGTGAAAATCATGAGATAAGTTTCTGTGAAGTTTAACAACCTTTTACTAAAATCATAGTTGTGTTTGGAAACTTTTAAAATAAATATGATCGTTTGAACTTAAACTATAAATAATAATACCATTATTATTATTTATAGTTGGAATATTGGTAAAAGTTTCGTTTTTTATTTGGGTACTAATTATACTCTACGGACGAAATATTTTTCCAATTTAAAAAGTAAGTACACTAGTTTATTTTTGTGTTTAATGTAATTTAATAAATATTTCTGTACTTATTTAAAAAAACTTTAATTACATTGTCGCTCTACTAGCATTGATACAATAGTTTCTCAGAAGTTGTAAAAATATCTTTTTGAAAAATGATTTCAGTGTTAATTAGTTACAGAAAATTTGATTATGATCTTAGCTATCAATGGTTCGAAAAAGTAACATATTTAACCTATGGACTTTATTTATTATATTATGTTCCGCTGATCAGGTTTGGTAGCTTTGAAGTTAGGTAAGTGTAATTTTTTGAAAATTAGACATAATTTTCGTGGACAAAACAAAGTCTGAAATTAATTGAATGCAAGTAGAACACAAAGAAAAACCCGCTTCATTCCAGATGTATTAACGGCACGGTGAGAATTGAGTTAGCTTGTAGATTCCCGCCACGTTCGTTCGCCTTCATTCACGCGACTCTAACGGCGTAGATAATAGAGACTTACTGCGCACTTTACTCCGCCATACCTACAGCAATAACTCTCCCCGAGTAGTTTCTACGCGGAAAGTAAAAGACGAGATCGAGGGAATCGACCTGTGGACGATACCAAAAAAGTTTTGACGGGGCTTTTTATGAACTTTCATAACGGAACATTTAACGAGGGCAGGCGATGACGGCAGACCTTTGCCCCGCCGTCCCTAAAGACGTAAAAAGTTAAAGTTTGCGATTATTGTTTAAGTTGGGCGCAGTGTCCATTGAGCCGTGTCCTCGTAGACCGCGTTATATCAAACGCTTGAACGCGGAAACCGAGCCACTCCTTCATCTTCCCTTTGTTGCAACATTTTTATGATTTCTCTCCTTTAAAATAAGTATTCTTTTCACATTATACTTTGTGTAGTCCCTTTACAAATCCAGTTTTATTCAGAGTATTAGTGCTTCTGTTGTACTCACTATTCTATTGTTCTGTTTTATTTAAAAGAGCCTGGCCTTTTTGCTGTGACGTTTTAAATTGAGGTTGGTAACTTTGTAGAATATCTTTACTTTTGTACAGATTAGGTATAGTTCATGAATACGGCATTGAGTTCTTTGAACAGAAAGTATTAAATTCATAAAAGCTTTTTTGATTTTTAATTGGAATAATCGTGAAAGAACATGAAAAATCTACTAAAACAAATATTGCAAGGTGACTCTTTTAACTTCTCGTAAGATATATGTTATCTATACATCTATAAATATAAATAAAATTAGAGTGTTTGTTTGTAATTTTAAAATAACTGCTTTTTACTACATGCATATGAACATATATACGGTACATAAACCAAAATAGCATTTTTTAAAATTTTTGTCTGTCGGTCTGTCTGTCTGTTTGTTTGTCTAATCTCTGAAATGGTTGGACCGATTTTGACGGGACTTTTTTGGCAGGTATCTAATGCAATAAGGAGTAACATAAGCTACTTTTATTTTAGAAAAAATAAATTCAAAATCCTTTAGTCCACGCGAACGAAGTCGTGGGCACAGCTAGTTATACATATATATATTGAGCACTAGATGTATTCATAAAGGCTACCTGTCTTGAGAAATGGTCCGGAGTCACTATTTTCCGAGAAAGCATTTATAATGGTTACGTATATACATAATACGTTCCAGTAGGTGGGAGTCTGGTTCCCGTTACGATCTGTTCCATGAACAGCATCCCAAGATCCATCACCAAACCGCCGCTCAGATTGGCCTGTCAATTACGTCACTGCTTCCCCACCCTTAATTCGTCATCTAGACACCAATTAAGGGGAAAACTGCCACCACGAGGAGTAATAATAATTTATCTTTCAGAATAAACCTCAATACGAAAAATGTACCCACACCCACACCGACAATATTATTCAATACAAAGTTCAGAGGCGAACGCAATTCACCAAACGTAGCGCAATTATTATTCCAACATAATTATTATTGTTCGTTTGTTACAACCACATTATGGCTTCCAGCATCATTACTAAAACATGGCCAATATTTCTGTTATTCTTCTGATTTTCATGATTGTAATATCAGACACGAGTATGAACGGTATGTATGTATGTATGGTACATTTGTTACTGTCATAGTAAATATAACGTAAATAAAGAGATATGTTACCTTTCCTCAGTCGTTTGGGATTAAGCCAAGTCGAGGTCCGTTGACAAAGACACGACTGTTGTGATGTCACGCAGCGTTCGCGTTCAGGAATAACGTACCTATTGGTAAGTAGGGAACCGTGAAATTCTTGAATCGAATGTACGTCGTGTTTCGGCTGGGAAGTACTGGAGTACTCTCTATGTCCTCCGTCGGTGCAGACTGCACTTGTTCTTTAGCAATCCTTCTAAAATCGCTCACAATTTGAACAGTTACTGATATTTTGGTTTAACGCACTCTCAAGTGAATGTATTGTTTGCAACACTAGCGGTGGCGCATTGCCCATATCTCGCACGTTCTTTCTAACCCGGTACGGTATTTTTGTTCTTTTTGGTATGTTTAAATTTCTTTGATCGGAATCACACAGCGTTTTTATTAAAGCATGTTATTGTGGAGCCTCCGCCTCCGAGTTGAATGACAGCATGAATTATTAAAATAAATTGACAATGAACAAACACGAATGATTTGTTTTGGTGCTATTAATAAATTAAAATACGTTTGCGAACACAACGAAAGCAAATAATTTTTGAATGTTTTAACGAGCGTTTGTGTAACTAACGGATTACACGCAGTAGTATAAATCACATGCAAATCTTTATGGACATATAGATTTGTTTGTAATGTACCGCTGCGCTGGGTGATTGGGAGCGAGCGAAACAAAAGTTCCCCAGCTTTGTCTTGTTTGCTTTTTAACTTAATTAATTCGCTGGCTCCCAACAGCACCGCGCCGGCAATATTATTATATTATAATAACTTTAAAATATCAAACGACGGACATATTTGCATGATTTAATCAGCCTTTGTTTTAATAAAGCGTAGATTTAATTGACTCCCAACGTTGATTCGATTTGCATTTTGCGTTCACCTGTTAACGTCAAAACACGGGTTGGGTTTTGTATCAGCCGAAAGGGACGTGTATTGCCAATATAATCATAGTACCCGCAGCTTTTCTTTTTTAGTGTCTAATAAAACTTGGACAACGTTTACGAAGACAATACCATAAAAATTGGCATAAAATCAAGGCGCCGAAAATTTTATATCGCGATACTATTACGTTCATAAACCGTGTAGAGGAAATGATTGGATGAATGCGGCGATTTTAACGAACATCTGTCTTCGTTGAAGTTTAAATTTATTATTCGAATGAATTTAACTGTAATGGCATTGAACGATGTTTATATTTTATCGGCACTCAGTCAGGCAGAACGTAAAAGAAATGAAATTTGAATTTTCAATGGAATCGAATTTTATTCATTTTCATAATTCGGTTCCAACCAAACAATTTTGATTGGTGGTATAGCTGTTTGTTTTAAAATTACGTTTCTTATTATATACGGAATCAAAACAATCGTAAGCTTGGATATACGCTCTCAAACATATACAACCATAAAACACCCATAGAAACACCGAACGCACCCAAAAGTTGTCGTTGGAAACGAAAATAAATCCGTAAATCATATGTTTATTTGTACGTGAAAGGCGGTGCCTGGCAATACCGGCTCCAGGTGGTTTTATTGAAAATTCCGGACAATTCTATGACACAAAGACCTTAATTTATTCTTGAATTGGATTTATTCTTTCCATGTGTTGGGAGCTGGTGACAGAGGGCCCTTGAGGTTAATGTCGGTCTTGTCATCGGAAATTGGAGCGGCCAAAACCGTGCGATTTGTCAGCTGTCATGTGGAATTGAATCCTAAAGGTGTGTGTACGAAAATGTACTCGAACTCGACCGCGCGGAAGGAAAATTGTTTTTTAAGCGTTATGAAATATAAACCTATGGAGTATGTCTGCTCTGTCCTTATATCTGTCATTTACATATGAATATTGTAATGTAGAAATATTGTAAAATCAATAGCTTTGTCACCGAACGCTGTCACTGAAACGCCTTATCGTATCGTAGGTCGATGCCAAATGAACATTTCGTATTTTTATTATAGACTAGCTTTTGCCCGCGGCTTGGCCCACGCTCATAAAATATAGCCTATGTCACTCAGGAATAAAGCAGCTTTTTACCCGTGAAAAAATTTTAGCAATCGGACCAGTACTTTCAGAGATTACCTCCTACAAACAAAAAACATAAAAACAAAAAAAGAAACTTTACCTTTTATTATACTAGTGTAGATTAAACAAAACCGTGACAAACTCATGAGTATCGAGCGGCCAAAGTTCGCTATTTTAATTGATTCGCAACATTTAGGAGTTAGAAAGAATGCGATTGCTTGATATTATTTTCTCCAATAAAAGGCGTAAGCAATATCCAAGATAGCTGTGTGACACTTTGTCTTAAACGAGCCCTTTGATGCTTCGACTTTCTCAACAATTTTCATTTCCCTCGTTGAAGTCCTCAGCTCCAGTAAAGTTCCCAGCATGCCAATTTTAACTCGAAATCTGTTTCTAAGACTGTTTCAGATGACTTCACATCATACAATTCCATCGTATTTGGTTATGGATAACCTTTTGTTGAAATCCACTTGATCTTAATTAAACTTTGGGTAGGTACCTACTGTTTAAATATATTTCGGAACGTTTAAGAAATCTATTGGAAGAAATAACTTTGATTTAGTGTGTTTTCTCTAGTCCAAACTTCATTACCTCGACAGTCAACCGTAAAAGATAAGAAAAACACAGTAATTAATTTTTATTGCAACTAAAAATGTTCGAGTCTCAACGATTCACGCCCGCCACGGAAAACATTCACAGCGAGAGAGTTCACTAGCAAAATAACAACGTCCATTTGTAACAAAAAGTCCATTCATCAAACGAGATAACAATGTCACGGCGTTATCAAAACATGACCCGTGAAGCGATCACAATGTTTTGCTACGCGAATTCCGGCCCGCAGCAAAAAGTTAACACAATGGAAAAGTTCGCGCTTCCCAAATAAATCGTTTCATTTATACGTATTTATTATAACCTCCGTTTGCTTCATTATATGCCCTCACTTGAGACCACATTAACAATATTTATTTATAACGTGATATTTAAACAAAAAAAGAAAATGGACCTTGTGCAATTTCGTGTGATCTCCGGTTAAGGAAAAGTTAACCCACGTTAAGTCATGAGTGTCGTAAGAGGCCACCATGGGATTAAATCAGGTAAATGCATTGAACCATTAACCCGTACATAAATAAAACCGTTCTACCAAAATATGTTTCCCTAAAGGGAGGTTACTGAGGTGATGGTTTTATCGGAACCGAAGTCAGTAGTGGATCTTCTGTAGGCCTAATAAAATAAATAATAGTAATGAAAGAGTAATCGGTGACAGAAACCAGGTGGGATTCCCTGCGCGACACTCATAAACCAGCCGGTGCACGTTGATGTTATCCACTACTATGCTTTGACCTCTGATTAAAACTGCCATTTTAAAATTATAGGAGCTGAAGTCAGCCAGATTAATATCAATCGGAAGTTCCGACTGGTCGAGTCGGAGTCGAAACTTCGTAACATCTCTAGTTCTCTAGAGAAAAGAAAATGTGATTGAAGGTGGTGGCAGTAGGTGAATTACTCTTTAAATCTGCAGAGATTTCACGTTTAGAATATAAACAGTGTCACCTACTTACAGTGGCAGTGTTGTGAATGTAAATGGTGAAAATATATTGAATTAAGTTCAACAGTACTCCAATCGTACGTTATTGAAACGTAAAGCACAATCGAACGCAGCATTTGTCGCGGTGCCACGTAGCAATAAGACGGTCGCGTGTGTACTCTATAAATCTGTGCGAAGTTGAGCAGCGTTCAGCGCAGCGCAGCGTAGCGCAGCGCCGCAGAGCAAGCGGTGTCGGGGAGACTGTAACAAGTGCAATACAAAACAATATTCCGGAGTAATTTCCTCAGAGGAGGCAGGGACCGCCCGCCCGCTCGACGCTCGACGCTAGGCGCCACCCGCTTGCTGTTGCACTCACAGACAACACTTTGTCGTTTTCTTTACTTCAAACACTTTGAGGTCATTAATCCTTCACAATTTATCATTTATTTTAGCGTTTGACAGTATAATTGTACGTCTATCGGGAAATGGAAAACTCGGTTCTATTGAATATAAAAAAATATATACTTACAGCTGAATATAAAACTTCCTTTTAGAAGTCGGTTAAAAAACAAAATGTTTTGATTTTTCAATTTGTTTGATTACTTTGCGAAATCTTAACAAAGTAGATAAAAATAAAAACGGATAGCAAGGATCTTTGCCAGATCATCTTTTCATTAAACAGAAATCTATGAATGAATATGCAGCACAAGCTTCCAATAAGTGTAAGTAGGGTAAACAAATCAAAGCTGAACGCGCGTTCAATTTTTTAAAGTATTTGAATTAAGGTGCCTTTTCCTGTGACTAGCAGTTGGCAAAACGCCAAGTGCACGACTGCAATTAGCCAAAATTATGCTCAAAAACAAGTTCGGAAGCAATTAGCAGATGTAGACTCAACTTAAGGACCAGCTAAACCAGTTTACTGAAGTCCGACACCGGATGAGATTTGTTTTACTAGTTAATCGGTTTGAAAAAAAAAGTTTTCTTGTACTTTGGACTAGGAATTTTCTGAAGCTTTATTTTTTTTTAAGGGGAACATTTGGTACAATGGCAGAAGTAGACATGAAATTAAAGTTCGAAGTTGGTATAATTTTCCGGAACAGGAAGTTATTATTCAGCCTGGTATTGTTGTATCAGAAATTCTTGATAGTTGTTGGTACCTCTAATATCGATTTAAGTGTGTGATATCTAAATGTGGAAGTAAACAGAGCAGTAAATATCTATTGTCTGCACCATTAGGGCGAGAGAAAATAAATGAGCCGGACCGGACGCGCAGGCGACGCGAGACAAGACTAGACGGCATAGTCCTCAAATGTACACAAGACGTCACATGTCTCCTACATATAAAATGCTTAAATATCCGTCCTCGACAGCCGAAATACTTGCCAAGACTTTATATGTGCACGAGAGACATCAATAATAAAATCAGAGGCAATATAATGGACTGGTTCTAGGTACATAGTTTAATTTCTTTTACTAACCCACCTTTGTTTTCTTTTTCCCTTCCTTTTATAAAATTATGTCACATATAATATTATATAAAAGTAGACACTTGTAAGGTTATGTATGTTTTTTTATATTGGTATATAATTTTATAATATCTATATTTATTTAAAACTGTAATGTTAATTTGTTAGCGTTATCAACACCGTTTATTATTTTAAATTCTTACGATCCATTCAAAGGTTATCTGGTAGACACCGCTGTCACCGATAAGACTGCCATTGTACCCAGATTCTACCATTGTAGATTTAAGTTTGTGTAAAAGTTATGTTACTATGTATTTTGGTGTAAGTACTATAAAGTTTAGTACAGAAAAAGTGTGATAAAAAGCAATCATCATTATAACACTTACATCAGTATTAAATCGTCCATTGCAGTAAATAAACAATAGGTATAACAAAATTCACAGTATATGAATAGCTTACGGCTGACTGTCATTTCAAACATTCACAATAAAGGAGCTACAATTCTGAACACGATTTATCAAACACAATCAATATTCACGAACAATCTGATGTGACGAAGCTATTCGGATGTCTAATACATGCAGCGTGTGTACTACTCAAAGCCAGTGTGTAGCAAGCAATACACTGTTCCTAAACATACACACTACGCTAGAACATCGATAGTACATAGTGACAAGCTCAAAGGCTATCCATAGCAGCCTGTCCTTACTAGAGCGACGGCCTGCGACCACCACATTAACCCATTTTCTTACTCGATACTTACAACATAAGATGGATGACAAACAACAGTCCTATACACGAACAATACGCATAATATACCGTTTATATTCGCAGTTTATCAGCAAGTAGGACGCACATAATGTTTCCTTTCCACCGATAACTTATATTACAGTAGTTTAAAAACTCTTTTTATCATTAGGTCGGCTAAATGAAAGATTTTTTCTCTCTGAACTCCCAACTATTGTCGAGGGACAATTTTACGTCAAAACTTTTTCGCTCTCGTTTGAATATTTTTAACTTCCGTCGCAAAAAGAGCGGTGTTACATGTAAGTATGAATGCAATGTGCTTAGTCTGTGGTAGTGGAAGAACAGATTTGAATGCGGTTTTTTACAGAGCGATACAGTTAGAGCTTAGAATATGATAGTAAAAGTGGTTCAACCATTTATTTTTTGGATGAAAGTGGTAATTTAACAAACGGCAAACAAATATAAGAAAATATTTCCAAGTGGAGTATCAAATGAAAAGGTATAAGATGCACATTACAAAATTGTTTGACAAATGGATATCGGTTTTGACTTTTAAATAAAAGTTATACCTCTGTAACTTTTATTTAATAGTTACAAAACCGATTAGATTGAAAAGGCACGGTTAATATCACTTTAAAATATTTTTTTTTTTAATAATTTAGGTTTAAATTATGACCTAAGTACTACGTGACTTTGTAACATTATGATTGATGTAGACACAACAACACAACAAAACCAACAAAAGTTTTTCTACAGTGTTCTTTTAACGCCTATTATTTTCTGAGTAAAACTGGAGCAATTTGTGCTAACAGTGTTTTATTAGGTAACGATGTTAGACCAGACGTGAACAAACAATCGGCAGGCGTACACTGTAATATTACGCACTAGAACGAGCCTACAACTCAGCTTCACACATGTATTTGTTTTACACTTATCTAACCACATATCGAACCATTAACAGCCACTTTGAACATGTAAATTTAATATCTATTATGGATCAAATTGAGAACCCTTAATGTACACGCATGAATAATAAAAGGATTATGATTTTTAAGGTTCAGTACCACGAAAGGAAAAAACGAAACCCTTATAGGATCACTCTTTTGTCCGTCTGTATGTCTGTCTGTCTTTCTGTCAAGACCCTTTGTCTCGGGAACACGTAAAGCTATCGAGTTGAAATTAAAACTTTATATTCAGGTCTGCAATCCCTTGAAGATGTGAAAAAAATCAAAATTCTGAATTAACGAAAAAAATTCTGAGTTAAAAAAAAAATACAGCAGCCCCCCTAGCCAAGTTACAGTACAATTCACGAATGATGGCGGCCGTGAAGTTAGCCTTTGCGAACGTTCGCGCATACTACACTCTTCTCGCACACGCACGTTGCCATTTGGTTCCTAAAACACGTTACTGCGCAGCCTTCTGCGCAAACTTCACGGCCGCCATCATTCGTGAATTGTACTGTACAACCGTTTCGCTTACGTCGAACGCTTCGAGTTGACCTTGCCGCCAATTCTTTTGTTCTGACCACGTGACTGAGCGTTGAGACGACGCCATTCCCGTACATTTAAAGCTTTCTACAAGCGTTAACTATTGCAGATTAGAAACATGGCTAGGGGTACAGTTTATGTCGCAAAAAATGTATATTTCGACATTCTCAATTGAATCAAGATTCATAGGGTACTTCTCGTTGATCCAGAATCCTGAAAATTTGGAATTAAGCAAGATATTATAGCACAAGTATAGGAATAAATCTGAAAACACTAAAGTTGTTACTTAAAATTTGCTTTTTTGTCATTCAGAAAAATCTTCGAGGCTCCATTCGGAAATTGATCTATTTGCATTGGTAAGTTTGTACGGAACCCTCAGTGCGCGAGTCCGACTCGCACTTACCCAGTTTTAAAGTTAAATTAATAAAAGTTTGTGTCGAGAATTCTCGCATCTTCCATTTATAATAATGATTTGGATTTCAGGCAACGGAGGCCCATAAATAAATACAAAATAATCTTAAACAATAACTAACTGATACAGATCAAAAACCTTATTAAACAATTATTATACACGTAATGTTGTCGCGGCCGATTTTTCTCTGCATGGTGTCGGGTAACTGTTCATGAAAACTTCGATGTGGGACACCTTTCGGCCTAAAATCCTCTCTCAAAAAGGTCTGTAAACGTCCACAAAATATTTGAAGTTGATATCATGGCGTGCTTTCAGCCCTTTGACGCTCAGAGTCCAGTTGATCTTCACTTTAAAACACTCCACGGATTCCCAAAAAACAAAATGATTCACGCTTCTCATATTCGATTCTATGTATTCTATGTATTCTATTACTAACTTGATGTAATACCATATTATCATTTATAAAATTACTTTAAGGTACGGTTGGCGCAGTGGCTGAGCGATTGGCAATGTCTAGTATGGAGCAACGTTTAAAGAAAAAAAACAGCAATGTTTTTTTTTTCAGAGTTTTTTTTATAGGGTTTATTTTACTTAAAGAAGTTTCGTTCTTTGAAGCTAAGCATAGGGTTTAAAATAAGCCACAAATTCTGATTTGTCAATATTATATTCCTAACCACCATCTCTTTTATTTATCTTATGGTTACAAAGTTGTGTAAGAATACTGGTTATTTGTAAAACCATTGAGAAGTTCACAGTTTTATATCGTGGTACTAGCTTGAGGTATTCCTCGTAGCGCTCCCGTTTTGAAACGCTCCCATCTAAGCGCTCCCGTTTTGTTCCTCCAAGCGCTCCCAAAAAGAGCGCTTCGAGGAACGATTAAAAATATTAAAATTTATTTCCTCGAAGCGCTCCCATGATTAACTTTCGGATAGAGATGGGACTATACTAACTGAAATTATCGATAATAAGTAGAACACATTGTTATAATATACAACTAGCGGCCCGTCCCGGCTTCGCACGGGTTTGGTAATTAATGTTTTTTTTGTTTTATTGTAAATCCTTTAGTCCACCAAATAGATGAATATAATCTACCGACATATGTACCTATTCATATTTTTTTATTGTTTAGAAAGCTTATGATTTCTCTCCATTATGTTTCCCATTACTACCCCCTTCCCCGCACACCTCAATGTTTTTTTTCGGAAGTTTTTCGTAGAAATAAGGCAATGAGGTGTCTATCGTTTACGTCAATGGTAGAAATGACTTTCCTTGTCCTAGGCGGGGCGAGAGAGTGTCAGACTCTTACTGACTAAAACCACCTACTGACTAAAATCACCTGCTCTGAGCCGGGATCCAGTAACGTATTGCGCTCAACGGTGATGCTACCTATGCGATTGATAAAATGGTTAAAACAATTTTATAATTAATTTTTGCCAAAAATAGCGATACTAACTTCTTAACTAAGAGTTAAAGATGCGGCGCGCGCGGCGTGTGAGTCCTGCACACACACATACAAACCGTAACCCCGCATCCCCATTGTATCCTAGAGAGTCGCGTTTAACGAATTCACACGAACCCAGCCGAGCATTGCCCGAACTTGTGTTTACGTAAAATTGCGTTTTGTTGTTATCGCAAGTGGCGCGAATGTGTCACGGAAGCAAGTTTGTTTACTAATAAAGTTTGTGAAATAATTGTGTGAGCATGGAACCAATTGCTGGACGAAGTACTGGAAACGTGCTAATTAAATACGTCCAAAGTAAAAAAGGAAAGAAAGTGTTGTTATGTGATAATTATATATATAGTTTTATTTATAACATCCTCTTTGAATACCTACACAATAACATTGGTCCTTGTATACACATAAGAGTGCCGAAAGCAAAAAGATATTATTCTCTCAATTTCGTAATTTGGTTAAGCAACTTCGATGTCGATGATGCACACATGAGTTTTTAAAAATTATCGATATAATTCATTACTTCATGCTTTTCCCTATTTTTAAACGTGGGAGCGCTTCGAGGAAATAAATTTTAATATTTTTCTTTCTTTTAATATTGTTCCTCGAAGCGCTCCTTTTGGGAGCGCTTGGAGGAACAAAACGGGAGCGCTTAGATGGGAGCGTTTCAAAACGGGAGCGCTACGAGGAATACCTCACTAGCTTCTGTCAGCGGCTTTGCCTGCGTAAAAGTATTTTAATGTGTAATGTTTTATTCCAGGACATGGTATATATTTATGCCAAATTTCACCTAAATCCATTCAGCCGTTTGAGTGTAAAAGAGTAACAAACATACAATCTTTTGTATTTATAATATTAATAAAATAGGTAATAATTATATAAATCCTTACGTATTCTTAGGGTGAGTGGCACCATTTAACTATAACGATAACAAAGCCGTTAACAGTTGTCAAATCGTCGAATTGACCAATAGGCGGCCGTTTCACGGCTGGTTATAGTTTGGTTATCGTTATAGTTAAATTGTGCATCATAAAACCAATTCTCCCAGTCTGTCTGTCTATATGATCACGATAAATTCTAAAACTATGAACGGAATTTCATGCAGTTTTCACCAATAATAGAATTTTCACACTCACTATACCTTTATAGTAGAGAAAAACTGGGAATTCTGCTAGTATTGTTATAAAATGCCGTCTATTTCTTACTAAAAATTACAAAACAGCTTACTTATATAGGGTGACTGGTAATTAGTGTACGATACTTAAACACGTGATTGTGCTCATGATAGCCAAGAACTTTTACTATGGGAACAAACCTGAAATCGCGAAAAAAAATCAGCTGTTCAATACATTTATGTTTGCCTAATGTACTGAACAGCTGATATTTTTTTCGCTATTTCGGCTTTGCTCCCATAATAAAAATTGTTTGTTATCATGAGCACAATCACGTGTTTAAGCATCGTACACTAATTGCCAGTCACCCTATATAACACTAAAAGTAATTTACTTTCTAAGTTAGTATTAACTCCTCGTTAGTCGAAGGTGAAGCGTCCTCTAGAGATTTTCGTGTCCAAACGTCCCTATTTTTTACTGTTTTCATCCACTAGTGTCATGTCGTCTGCCCTCCAGGTAATTAGTCCACTTCTTTATCTAGTATTATATTACAAAAAAAGACTTAGTTCTGGGTAGTAATGTATTGTATTGGAAGTCAACCGATGACCAGGGGCCTTACTATGACGTGTTAAAATGTCAAGTGTGCGCGTAAGAAAGAGAGATTAACTTTCAGAGATCTCCTACAAATAAAAAAAAAAACAACTTTTCCTCTTTATAATATTAGTGTAGAGACAAACTTCATTACTGTCGCCGCATACGGGCTTAAAAAAACGCCGCTTCAAGCTTCATTTTGAGGCTGCCTTTTTTTGTGGCTCGTGTGTGCCACAAAAAAAAAAACGCTTGAAGCGGCTTCAAGCTTCACCGGACACAAGAGGTGTCGTGCGCTTCAGCTGTTTTTTGCGGGCGCTTTTAGCTTTTTTTGCGGCGGCTTCTAGCTTTTTTTGCGGCCGCTTCTAGCTTTTTTTGTGGCCGCTTCTAGCGGTTTTTTGAGGCCTGTGTGCGGGGACAGCTGTACAATTAAACACCCTATAAACCACTATTTTTTAATTAGTCCAAAAAAATGGGGCTCTATCCGTACCCGTTACTGATCATATTTGTGTAGTCAAAAGTAAGAAAAACTAAATCGTAGAATTGTCTTCGAAAAGTCATAATTGGTATTTTTTTATTGTTGATAGGTTCGCGCTTGACTGCTATCTCAACTGATGGAAAGCGACGATGCGGTCGACGATGGAGCACGCTTACCTAGAAGTAACATATTCACTCTTGACTTAAAGATTCCCGGGTATTGTAGCCATCAGGAAACACAGGCTCCAGCAGGGAATTCTACTCCTTAGCTGTATGCACAATGAATGTGTTCCCAAATCGTTTTGTGTGTAATTCCTGATCGAGTCAATCATCTATAACAATTTCTACTACGCCAAATGTTTTTCCATTTTGATCGCCATAATCAAGAGCCTGTACAATATTTCCATAAATTGAGTGACATTTTGGGACATAAACAATCGCTAATAACTTTGCTGTTTATGAATATTATTTATTGAGACTTTACTTAGATAATAACAAGACCTTTTCTAATTAGCCCTTTGAGTATTTGTAGTAATTCAAAATTAGTGGTGTATAACTTCCCCTTTTACAGTTTTTTTAGGTCGTCAAATTGCTTAACGGATTGCGTTAAGAGGTGGTAGCAGGGCTTCTGGTGAGTGTCACGGGAAATCTATTGAGGCACCCTGTGCACCTCAATAGGATTCCGGTCGTTGTGGCGACACTTGGGGGAGGCCTCTGTCCAACCGTGGACACCGATCTTTCGGCAGGTAATGATGACTATATATTGTGATCATCTACACTATTTAATATAATAAAGAGGTAAAGTTTGTTTTTATGGTCTTTTGTTTGTAGAAGATTATCTCTGAAAGTACTGGTAGAAAGCTGCTTTATTTCTGAGTGAAATAGGCTACATTTTATGTACGCGGGCGTCGCTGCGGGCAAAAGCTAGTATTCAATAAAATGCAGACTCAACAATAACAATATGCATTTCTTGCAGTTTTCAAGAGAGGAGTGAAAGTATTTTTCTATTTCGTTGTCTTTCTAGTTGTTTATTTTATAAGTATTTATTATTATTTAGTATGTATTATCGCAATATTTATTCTACTATGTATGTATATATTTATGATAGTATATCTCCATATTGTATGTAATATTATTTCAATGATAACTGTTTTGTTTGTACTTCTCCTTTTTTCTATTCACATAGGTGTCTACATTTCTTTTTTGGAAGAGATTTCTATAGAAATAAGCATCATCTTTGTACCTATTTTTCTGTTCCTTTCTTCTTGTCTTTTATTACATGTGTGTACATGAATTGTTAACCCTACGTTGGAATATCCCACAGACACTTTTTTTTTCGATTGGATAAATCATCCAATGACAACCCCCGCTCTTGAGCGGGAGATAGTGTCAGACTCTTACTGACTAAAAACCCCATCCCGTTCCTTCAAGCATTCATACCGGGGCTCGAGCGCCCTTTCGGATAACCCTGGCCCCAGTAGGCTTCGACCCGGCTGGGCCCCTGCTGTTGCTGACAACTCCTTGAGGCGCGCGGGAACAGCGCGCGCCGTCGACGACTTGGGCTTGTTCCGGACAGTTACCGGACGGCCGGTCAGTGAGCTACCCATTGCTCACTGTCCGCAAGCCCGCGCCTACGGTGGCTGGAAATCAGGATCGGAATCCCGGCGGCGGCGAGAGCGCCGTTGCCTGATGCGGTCGGCCTTCTCGTGCTTATTCCGCTAGGGTCGCACATCCACGACCAAATACTCCATCTCGTCAACTCTTCTGTCACCTATGGGGATTGAAGAGCTCAACGAGATGGAGTACCTAGTCACAAACACGCGTCCCTGGCGAATAGGTTACGTAAACACTGATCGATGCAATCCGATGCGGACGGTTAGAGGATAAGCATAGCGTAGCATAGCATAATCAGCCTTTATTTAATGTTCCCACTGCTGGGACTTAGGCCTCCTTTCTCTAGAAGAGCGAATGGGCCGGTTTCGTCACGATGTTTTCCTTCACCGTTTTGAAAGCAGTGGTGATGAAATAAATTACACAAAGAAGTGCGCCTGACTAGGTTTGAACCCACGACCTATAACTCGTAAGTCCTGGCCGCTACCACTTAGAGGCTTAAATAAAACAAGCTTTTAATGAAAAATACTTTTTTCATAGCAAGCTTTTACAGCTTGGTATACCTATATAATGTAATTAATACTCGTCAAGACGAATCATACGAGCCCAAACTCGACGGGGTTGTGTCGTTTAGTTACCGAGTTCCTATAGCCACCTTCCGGTTCCATCATATGATCAACTCTTTGTCATAATAATTTTGCATTGTCATCTGATTTACACATGCATGCAAAATTTCAGCTCAATCGGTAACCAGGAAGTGGGTCAAATTTAATTTACAAGATTTGATGACAGACAAACATCGGGCTAGGTGAAACTAAGTAAAAGCTTGTAATGAATAAGTAAAATAAATAAAAAACACTTTCAGTCGACAGCGATGCGGAAGAATTTTATTGTGTATTTAAATAGTTTTAATTAGTTAACTGTTTTTATTTTTCATGTTCTTTCTATGTATAAATAAATGAAAATAGTAGAATCGCTTCGTAATGCAGCAGTCCGTCGATAAAAGATAAAACAAACAGTTTCTTTGAAGTAGTTCAAACGAGGCACCGGGATAAAACAGAAGTCTTTATTTGTATGTTCTAGCCTTGCTGTGTTCGAATGTTCCTTGATTGCGTCTTCCTAGATCGATATGACGAACAAGTTGACTAGTTGACTGAATGCAACACACGAACACGGAAACTCATCCTTCAGATTGGCTAGGTATTGCGGGGCTCATTAATTTTGAAGTGAATTTGCAGTTAGCTTCCGGCTTCCTAAGACTGCGTTGGTAACTGAGTTACCTCAGTTTTATTTTGTTCAATTGAAGTGAGATTAGGGTTGAAGTAAAGAGAAGTTCAGAAGAGAGAGGAGTACCTTTGCGAATTTTTTACGTGGGAAACCATTAAATGATATCTCTCACTCTGGGTGGAGTGGAAGGGAGTGTCAGTCTTTTATTGACCAAAACCCTCAGTGATCTTTCATTTTTTGAAGGCTAGGTACGGTAACTTCTTTGTATAAACCGTAGGTATCGGCCACAAATGACCCCGTCCATTTCGCTGACATTTCTTTTAGGCGCGTGTGGAATAATGCGTCATCGACCCGGCCGGCCGGACAGTGAGCTACAGCTCGCCGTCCGCAAGCCCATGCCTATGGTGGCTGAAAATTGTCCTACGATACCTGATGGCCGAGGTGTCTTCGGCGGGGCTCGGGGAAGTGTCAATTCATTGCGGTTGGAAGTTTGGTAGGAGTAGTATACGTAGATATATATATACTAACTTTTGCTCGCGGTTTCGCTAACGTACATAAAATATGCCCTGTGTCACTCAGCTTTCTATTGGTGAAATAATTTTACCTCCTTATAATATTAGTGTAGATATATATTAAACAAATACCTGCGTAAAACATGCGAACTGTACCTTCATATCCCACAATGTCATACGTGGCCGATCATTAATTGTGCTAATGAACGCACAAGTGAACAATAAAATATTAAAGTCGAAAATATCACATAATGACTCACAGGCCCATTCATGCGAGTGAGTTTTAAAATGCACAAGTATTTTGAAATTCTGTTGTGAAAGTTCATTGATAAGTGCTGACGCATTGGGCTCATTGACTTATTTACGTCATTCATGATCGTTCGAGTGAAATAAATCTTTTGGAGCGTTTAGACGATAAAACAATAATTAATCACGGTTAGATAAGTGTGTCTGGAGGAGGCATAATGTGGCTTCCCTCCGGGGATACATCCTGTACCTCCGAGTTGCCTATAAAATTTTACGAGCTCGCCGTATGAGCCATTATAGCTCTTGTCGACGTCACTTATGAGTATCTGACGTGGCTTGTAATTCGAATTTAGTTTTAAAATTAAATTCAAACCCAGACTTTACACGTATGAATTTCGAATTGAAAACGTAATAACAATATAATTTGATGCACGGTCGAGTGCTGAAAACCGACGTTATGATAAAATAAAATACCCGCCGATATGTAGGTATCGGATTAAATATTTCGAGAGGGAGAGTTCAATTACAAAGATAAAATTAATCCAATTTTTCTTCCGCAAATTATTTTACGGTATATATGAATTTACAATAAGGTAATACGGATTTACATTATCCAGGTAACCTATCAATTAAACTTTGTAACAGAGGAAAACAATCGCGAATTCCATCAGACTAATCTTGAATATTAGTTTGTAGTATTTAGCATAATTGAGTAATAATGTACGACATATTACTAACAATATAAGGTAGCTATAGTAACACATAGGTACATGTTCGTTTCAGCGACGCGCTTGCCTCGGGGTAATCATTGCGAGCAGAGTTAACGAACTCTGAATACAAATCGAATGTAGGTGACATGTAGTACTACTTCCACGTATGTAGGTCCGTACATACGTACATGTCTTCGAAGACGTCGTCTGATACATTCCATTTAGATATACAGCAATGTTTATTGATATTCGATATACGTTACTTGCGTATGTTAGGTAGGTACTCTGATAATAAAATGTGTGCCCAAAGTATGTGTTTAAAGAGCTGTTTATTAGCGACGGCTCAGTTTTTCGTCAAGGTGTGTTTATGGGGGTGCGCTACCGAATGGGCTGTGTACACATAAAACACCCTTGTTTTAGTCTTCATGATACCTCTGTGAATAGTCAGTTTTATTATTTCTTTGTTGTTCGTTGAGAAGATCATAATTACAGTTTATTTAGGATGTGAAGAGAAAAACATGTTTGTTTTTATTATATGTTTACTTACTCAACGATGTTGTGTTACCAATGTTATCATATAAAATGTACGGATGTAAGTTTCATAAAGTGTAGAGTTTTTCGAGACCATATTTGACAATACTTTTAATTAGTTTTTTTGTCTTAGTGTAGTAATATAAATAATATGTAGCAATTGTTAAATAAATGTTTTATTTATTTAAAGCAACTTTTTTTTTTGTGTAATTCGTTCATCCATTTTTTTATCGCAAGTTTCTCTTGAGGTAAATGGTTTTATAGAGTAGTGGAAACCAATCAAATGGCAATGTATTTACAGCAGTTGGTATTGACTGGAAAACATAAGACAGTAGATTTTAATTAACACTCCTTTCTGAGTAAGCACACGGTGTTTACATAAAATATGTTCCAGTAAATTATTTCCTCTGTACGAATAAAATACTTGCAAAATGAACTCCGTCGGGTCTCACTGGAAATGCCGTTCAGTAGCAATTAAAACTTTCTTACTGATCAAACTTTTACAGTCACATCTTCACGAGGACAAGTTGGCCGTGAGAGCCTGGAGCAGCGTAAATGTGAGTACAGTTACCTAGCGGAGTGGTTCAGCTCTAACATAACTTGGGTGACGTATCGCCGCAGATAACTGTACACTTACTAGGCTATGGAGTGTTTAGTTTCGTATCGTAACTGGAGAGGTAAATACGTAAAGGTTTTTATGTACGTTGGGTTTGTATTTATTTATATATACTTTATTGCACATCAAGAATATAAATTAACAAAAAGGAAACCATATTATAAAAAACACACAATTGGCGGCCTTATCGCACTAGGAAATTTCTTCCAGGCAACCTTGAATGGACAGGGATTGCCTGGACACAAAATGGGGTTGGGGTTGGTTGGTATGTTTTATTTTTTAGGGCTCCGTACCTTAAAAGGAAAAAACGGAACCTCCATTTCGCGAGTTTCCGTCTCGGAATTGAACTATTTACATAGATAGGTAAGTTTGTATGGAACCCTCAGAGCACGAGTCCGACTCGCACTTGCCCAGTTTTTTTTTTCGGTAATATGTTTAAAGAAAGAGTAATGCTCAGTGAATATTATTAATTTTCGTTTTTGTGATAATTAACTAAGTACCAGTTTTGTTATCTGTAGATACTTAAATCAATCAGCAGTTAAAAAAATAGAAACTAATTGTTAAATTACGCTGACAGAAAAGCTAATATATGATCGAACAGCGTATTTTGCTAAATTTATTATTAATAATATTGTTACTATTAGTTACTATTTTACTAAACGGTTTTATTTTTAATCATAATTTAAACTACAAAAAAGAAATCACTGTAATATCACACTAATATTATAAAGCCTGTGATTTTTATTTGCTCACGATCGACTGAACGGATTTCGAAGAAACTTGGTATTATTAGACTATGTCTTGAAATAGCACACAGAATATTCTTATTTCTTTTCTTTTTTATCCCAGAAGTATGTTCTCTTCCCTTGGGAAAATTTTCTACTATATCACGCAAGCGAAGCCGCTGACAGCAACTAGTAATATGTAAAGGTGAAAGTGTATACAAGGTGTCGTTTTGAAGCTGCAAAATATTTCAGGAGGTAATTATGTTAGTGATTCTCGACCCGAATCAATAATAAAATAAGTAGGTAATTTTTTTTTTTTTTATAACCGCGCTTTTTTTCACACACACAAACACGGAACAATAAAGGGCGTTTTCACACACACTAACTCGCAACGATAGTTTCATAAATAATGTATCATCCAATCATCATCCCGCACGCCACACCCTAGCCACGCCCCCGCGGCCATCGATCAATCGATTTAGTTTAGTGTAATTAAAAAATTAAATAACAAGTATTACTGATTATTGACCAGGTATCGTTTTTTTACATGATTATTTATGAGTTTTATTACAACCTCCTGAAATATTGTGCAGTTTTAAAACTGCACCTTGTATAAGTTTGTTACTCCTTTACGTTTAAACGTCTGAACAAATTGGGGTGAAATTTCGCGCACGGGTAGTTCATGTTCTGAAATGGAGTACGTTTTCATGGGACAATTTATTATTTTTTTTCTTTTCCCGTTCACGACCTTGTCTCTGCGAGCGGTAACTAAGCGCGGGGCGGCGAGCGGTAAGATCAAAAGTATGTAAATGTTTGCCCCGCTTAGGCGAAGCGTCGCTGTGCCCTCTTGGGAGCGATCGGCAGCAGCGATCTCTCGCGCCGGGCCTTGGTACAGGCCATGGTCCAGAGCGAGGAAGCAGTAATGCTATGAAAGGAGGAGGCCGACAGCAAAAAAAAAGTATGAAAATGTTTGAAGCTCGTCACGAGAAGCCGCTCATGGTGTCCCGCGCCCGCTTACCGATGCCACCCCGCTCGCCGCGCCGCTTGACGTTAAGATTGAAGTCGTGACCAGGCCGTAATGTGAAAATAAGTCTGCCTGTCTTTACCTCTTTACGTCTTAACCACTCAACAGATTTGCATAAAACATGGCGCACGAATGGACCGTGTCCTGATATAGGATATTCTTTTCATTCCGTGAGCCCTAGATATAACTTTTATCTTTTACGCGAGCAAAGCCGGTGACAGACGCAAGTATATTATGTACTAGCTAAGCCCGCGACTTCGTTCGCGTGGACTACCGGAATTGAATTTTTTTTTTTTAAATAAAAGTAGCCTAAGTTACTCTTTATTACATCGGCAACCTGCCATAAAAAGTCCCGTCAAAATCGGTCCAGCCATTTCAGAGATTAGCCGGAACAAATAGACAGATTTTGCGGTTATTTCAATATTACAAACAGACACTCCAATTTTATTTGTATGTATAGATGTATAGATATAGCAACGGATTTTGAGCAAGGACAAGATTTTGATCCTACATATTTAATATGACAGACAGCAAGAATTCCAGATTCATTGATTTACGAGAGACATTTTTAAAGCTAAGTGATAAAATGTCCGTGTCATGGCTATAAGGACTAGACGAACTTCAGTTTTATGAAGTTCTTTATGCTCCATACGAACGAGAATTCGGGACAGACACTAGAGTCATGCGTGTGCCCCAGTGAAAATAAACACTTCTTCATGCATGAGAATTCACTGAAGATAATGGAGTCGCATAAAATGCTCGGATTTTACGGCTGCGTTGTTTTCAAATCATGTTTTATTTGCTGATACGTGAGCTCGTTAAAACTTTATATGAAATATTTGAATTTATCCTTTGAAGTAAGAAATTGTTATGAATGTTTGAAAGGACCTACTTGAGTGTATTATGTTCTAGGGATGACCACGGCGGTTTCAAGATGGAATGTGCTTATATGTGATGTCAAAAGATGTAATACTTTCTCGTATTGAGTTTGGGATGATTACTTTTCAGAATCTAATCTGGGTTTTTTGTAATAGTCTAGAAAAGTAAATTTGACTGAGCAAAAAGATAGATGAGATATATATACGTACTCTTTATTGTACACCATTGCACAAAATTATTTATTTGTTTTAATTTAAATTAAACCGTATTTTAATGTAGATTATTTTCTCATTTGATATGTCAATGCCATAAAGTCGGCTTACAGTGAAAAAAAACCCTATAGAGCCAAATAGGCATCAGCCTGTATACATATATATCAATGCAAATAGGTAACTTTACAGGAGGAAGAAAAACTGCTCCCCGCAATATTTTATTACAATGAATAAAATAATTATAATAATATTTTTTTCCAATGCATTTATTTTAGTTTGCATTTGGATACATGTCATATACTTCAAGGTAATAAAATATATAGTAAAAAAGTCAAATGCTACTTGCAAGCTTTTTGTAGAAACAATTGCGATTTTTTACGAGGTTCTCATGAACCTTCATTGATTGTTACAGTTTTTTTTTGTGGAATATTTTTTATTATTTTGTTTTATGAAATTTTAGAACGACAACGGTATGAAGGGCTTTTTAAACCTATTTAATTGAACAAAATTTAATTATAAAATTACCCTTATTTAATTCCCGATTTTCACTAGACTGATATTTTACAAAAATCCTTCTTGTTAAAACATAAAAGGTTTATATGCTTAGACAAGCTATTTTTGAATACTTCAACTTCAATGTACCTATATAAATAATAATAATGTTCCTGTGTGCTACAAGTCAGTCATACTCCGTAGCAAAAAAATGTGTCAAATTATCTTAGAGTCTCACATACAAAATACTGAATAATAAAACATCAGTTTCTTCGAGCCAACTCCCAAAGGCGAAGCTGCCGAAAGATAGCACATCGTCGCTGTTAAAAATCTCTTCTACTTAATACTGTGAAAGAAATAGCATCACGTTGGGTAATCGGCGAGTCACCGGTTTAATTAAACGTTGGAAGAAATGTGGCCGAGGATGGGGCATCAGTCAAGTGAGCCGGGGATGGCTACCCCCTCAAATCCGTGTAAGCCCGACGTCGTCTCTAAGACGGGGCGGCAGCCACTGACAGATCACCACTCACTGTCCCTATACACTCGCTGCAATAACAATCCCATCTTTTATGCAGTCGTTTTGATTCTTTTCTGCATTATTCTTTGATATTACCGCTTTGATAGGATAGAGCTCGTTTTTATATTAAAATACTTAAAGGTTTTTTTTACCATCGACTAGCTCTTTGCCAGCGACTTTGTTCGCGGGAACGTTATCATAAAAACAACACCCCTTATACTGTACATTGAGGGTAGCTTTGAAAAACTAATAATGACAGTCTTTATTATTCATTTTAGATGTTTGCGCCAAGTTTCAAGTTTTAATTAAGCCAAGAAATAAGAATCCTCCATACAATCTGTTAAACCACTTAAATGGTTATATTGGGGTAGTTCTAAAAACAAACAATGACAACTTTTATTATTTACTTGCCCGCGACTTCGCCCGTGTACATAAAATATAGCCGATGTCACTCAGCCCCCCAAGCCAAGTTACAACCGTTTCGCTTGCGCCGAACGCTTCGAGTTGGCCGCGCCGCTGATTCTGTCCACGTGACTGTGCGTTGAGATGACGTCATTCCCGTACATTTGAAGCTTTCTACTAGCTTTAACGATTGCAGATTAGTAACTTGGCTAGGGGTACAGGAATAAAGCAGCTTTCTATTGCTGAAAAATTTTTGCAATGGGACTAGAAATTTCCTCCTACAAACAGAAAAAACTTTACCTCTTTATTATTAGTATAGACATAGGTTACTATTTGTGCTAACTTTCAAGAATACTCCCACATTTCACATCCCTTAAAGGTTTTTCCAAAAAACCCTTACTGCTCGTCTACGTCATAAAAGGAAACCTAGTGAAAAACTTCATGTTCCTAGTCCCACTAGTTTCGGCTGTGTGTTGATATGTCAGTTTCATCTTTTATATATGTATATAGACAGATAGGCTCACGTTTGACCACTATCTCACCTGATGATAAGTGATAATGTGCTCGACGATGGAGTACACTTGCCTAAAAATAACCTATTCACTCTTGACTTATAGACCCCTGTTTTTTTATGGTGGGAAAAAATCATCCAATGACAACCCCCCCTCTTGGGCGGAGCGGGAGATAGAGTCAGACTCTTACAAACTAAAAGACCCACCCCGTTCCTTCTTGCCTTCATACCGGGGCTTGAGCTCCCTTTCGGATAACCCTGGCCCCAGTAGGCTTCGACCCGGCTGGGTCCCTGCTGTTGCTGACAAGTGACAACCCCTTGAGGCGTGCGGGAATAGTGCGCGCCGTCGACGACTTGGGTGACTTATAGACCCCTAGGTCGCGGTGGTGTTGTGTTGTGGAAATCGTTCGTTTAATTCATGTATTTACTTATAGGTTGATTGGAAAGATTTAAAATCGGTTTAATAAGATCTCAAAACTTAATTAACATAAGGCGCTAATACTCTCGCAGTAATATAATATAAGATATACAATAATCAAACTGCAATGGCGCTTGCTATCGGTTCAGCTTATGCAGTATCTAGGCTGTTAATTAAGCAGTCTGCATGCAATTTGCATCTAGGCGGATTGGAGTCGCGAACTTCTGATTATTTGAATAAGATTTCGCAGAGCAATATTAAGGAAATTATTCGTGCCACGGAGCACCGAGTAGAGACGGCGAGGAATAAAGTAAGGTACCTACAGTAGGAGCGATTTTACAAAGAGGCTAAGTGCTCCGTTGTCGGAAATGTATTAAGGAAATATGTTTAATTGCATATAATCACATTTCACGCAATTACATTTCGAGCGAAGTTTCTGAATGGCTAGGAATGGTAACCGTTTGTTTGGATAGTTCGGTTTGACATCTTCTACATTGATGTGCTTATATAAGTGGGCAAAAATTATGTACAAATAATTATTGGCTACTAGATCTTTTTTTTTTAATTAATTGTATCAAAAAGAAGATTTATCTAAAATTGAAAATAGAAAAAAATATTCAAATCCTGGACCCCGGATAATTAAATAAGATAGAACAATCAATGTATGCAATAAGTAAATTGAAGCTTTTCAAATTTAGTAGGAGGGTAAACTATCAAGTAACAGAAAAAGAATGCACAAACTACAATGTGACGTCACCGCCATTATTTACACTCGCAGAAAAGAGATAGCGAGATGTTCCCACCACACGTTCACACTTCACATGTTCACACTTCACATTGATGCGGTTTTCAGTAAAAGATTATTATTATTATTATAAATTTTATTAGTAAGGCATTTTTAGTGTTATTTGTTATCTAGTACAAAATATAGCATAAAAATAAGCACAGCCAAGTTTCCAATTAACAAAAATATTGAAGACGTAACCAAAAAAAACCGTCCAAAAGAAGATACATATTATATAAGTACACTTACAATCTAACTCTTATCTTTGTAGATGAGTGGCTTCCACCGTCGCCGCCGTGGCCGTCCTCTGTCTCATGTGTGATGTCCGCTCTCGTCTCATTTCGCGTACCCCGACATTTTGAGTGCCCCTGACCACCCTCTCCTTAGATATAGGTCGTCATAAATATAATCTTACTTAGGGTGACATTGTGTGTTCTTTTTTCACTTAATATTTTTCCTGCTAAAGGTCCCCGGCGGCGATTACATAAACAGGATTCAACCGCGACCTTAATGCGCCTAATAAAGTTTTACGACGGACCCTTGGCAAAAACGTGAACGTTTCAAGGCGACAATGCTTTTATCTTTTCTGTTTTACTGATTGTTTTGTTCTTTACAATTAGGATTAGACATTGTGTATTAAACCTATAACTGGATGTAGACTGCCAACACTTTTGACTTGCCAATGAAAACCAAAATGTACAAATTTCACTTTGTTTGTTCGGTGTGATAAGCTCCTTATGGCGTTCCTTTTTTCTCAATTTTATAGAATACTTTTATTTAATGTCAATTTATGTTCAAGTCAAAATAATAATAATCCTCCCGATCGGATTTTGATCACGGTAGCCATTCTCAATCGAGATTAGTCAAGCACGAAAGAGATATTATATGTAGTACACCAGCATGTGCGTAGACATAAGTGCACTCTCTGTTCGTTTACTCGGCAATCCGACTCGACCGGGTCAGGCGCAGGATGAACGGCTTTACGGATCAAGCCCCCTGGCTCGATACGTAAATCCGTGGCGAGCACAACCCCCTGGTTGTTCTCACTACCAACCTCCAAATCCAGGGCTGCTACAGTGTAATTCTTAATTTGAAAAACCCAATAGCACTTTTTGCCTGACCCAGAAATCGACGCTAGGACCCCACGTTCAGCGGTCGTGCTTGCTCCCACAGGGGTTATCGAGGCAGTTTAGACACCAAGTCACAATTTATTATCGTAAACAAAATTGTGTCAAGAATTCTGCCGACATTCTTAAGATAAAGTACTTATTATGAGTACATTTTTTCCCCGGATGGAAAGCTCTGATCATCTGGCTTTTAGCTTGTTGTTTTATAAAACAACACAACATTAGAGTGAAATTTTATTAGTCCCTAAGCATTTGTTTTACAATAAGAAAACTTTCTTTAAAATCGTAGAGCTACAGGATGTAATAAATTACGAAAAAATCTCAAAGGAGTTCCCCCTTTTGTAGTACTCCAATAATGTAAAACATTACAGAAGCAATTTTGCAGTATTACGTTCCTAGCAGTAATTAGCTGGAACCTCTTCGATGCTAGCTCGCACGAAGTCTCCCCTGGAATCGCTTAACATTCCTGAACGTTGAGCTTCGTTTGGAAATCACTTCTTAGCTTCGGCGCGACCTGACGTTGATGTATCGTCTTCTTCTTTAGACAAACTTAATGCTGCCGACTAACTTATTACTTTTTTTATTATTTTGCTTAATTCTCCACTTTCGTTAATTTACGAGTAAAAAAACGCACTGAAAAAGCAACCAGTATATTATTATGAAGCAAATAAGTCTATTAAGACTGAATTTATGACCTGAAAATTCTCATAGTGTAATAAAATACTAATAATAAGCGCTTAAAAATAAAACGTAGTAATTTGAAGTCATAATTTCTGAGTTAATATGAAATTTAGTGGATGCCGTGCTGAAATACTTTTTGCAAATGAGACGTCTACGCATTTTATAAGCATTTGTTAGAGTTTATATTTTATTTATACAATACACAGCGGTAAACAATTTTATTTACTTAAGTGATTTATGTAAACACTTGTTTCTAAATGATTATGGCCCGGAGTCTGGAATTAATGTAATAAATCAATGTCAGGACATGTTTACGAGCTAACAGAGTTAATTCCAGTGTGACATGACGTTTATATTCGTGAATAATTGTTGATTGCTTGCACCGTGAGGCCGCATCTAATGCAATAAACTTAATATAATTGTCATCATTATGTTTATCAGTGCACTGCCAGCTATGTTGTCCTTGTTATTAATACTGCGATTTATAGGCTGAATTTCGTTAAATATTTATTTGTACAATTTCTAAATTGTTGACCCTTTTCATTCTAACCCGTATTCCCAGAGAAAACAGACATTTCAAATACTTTTATCGCCTATTTTGACCAATATGTTTTATATTTGACATGTCTTGCTTACTACAAGTTATGAAAACCTTACTTAGAACTCCTTATACTACTCATTATTTTACCATTATTACTAATTATAATTAGTGATAATGGCCATGTTAGCACAAATAATTATTTCTAACATGGCGACTTGGTGACTAGGGCTCACTATATCGTGCACTGCTTGACATAGGCCTCTCTCAAGCATCGCCACAACGATCGGTCATGTGCGTCTCACATTCATCGGATCCCCGCGACCCTCATCAAATCATTAGTTTACCTTTTGGGAGGTCTACCAACGCTGTGTCTGCCGGTACGCGGTTGCCACTTCAGAACCTTTTGGCCTCATCGACCATTAGTTTTACGAGAAATGCACCCTGCCCATTGCCACTTATGTTTGATAATTCTTCGGGCTACGTCGGTAACTACAAAAGTATACATGTTACAGTCAAAATTCATAACCAGTCAAAACCACTTTTGACTGCAAAAATTAGGCAAAATTACTTTTGACCGATGCCGTTAGTTAAAAACATTTTGACTGATTTTCGCAGGTCAAGTTTTGACTGTAACATATACATAGTTAAATAAACGTACATATATACGAGTATTAAATAAGCTTAACGCAACGTAATTTCAAGCTTATAAATACAAGCACGTTTCCTGTTTACATCACAAACATAATAAACTTAAAAATTAATGAAACTTCTGCATGTAATAATATTTAATCGAATGACTGTCATCGATATGGATTGAAATTAAATTAATTATGGTGATTATTGGACGGGGAATGGCTGCAGACGCGGGGGACCGGAGCGCCATAGTAGTCGCAGAGCGCCACTGGCAGTGTAATATTATTATGTATGTTAAATAAACCGCGAAACGATTATTCGTAAAAATGGTGCAATTTTCATACATTACATCCTTGCAAATATCGGAAAATGTGGCTGGTAATTTTTATCCATTCATGTTTTTAATAAATGGTAGATATTGTTTTGTTTTTTTTTGTTAACGGTATATTTTATAAGCGGTATGTCACAGTTGCTTCCAAGAGTTTCAAGTCAGATTTTTTTTAGATTAGTTTCTTTAAAACTTGTTGATGCCTGCAGCTTCACCTGCATATTAGTAGAAAATTATTACAAGGGAATAAATTCTCGGGATAAAAAGTATCTTTAGTTAAAACAAAAGGATTTAAAAGTAGTTTAGATTTTTTTAATCATGTATTTTTCGTAATAGAAACTTATTACATAAAAGAATAAGTTCTTTGATCATTAGGTATCTAAATCTTAAAGTTTCTAAAGAGCTATTTTGAGTCTTGGCAGAAATTGGCAGGCGACATGCAATGATTTGTGATACTTATGTACATTTTTATTTGTAGACCAATTTCTCACCTGAGGTTAGCGACGATGTGGTCGACACATCGCCGCTACGCGTCCTACGCTTGCCTAGAAGTAACCTATTTTTTTTTTTTCGATGGGAAATATCATCCAATGGCAACCCCCGCTCTTGGGCGGAGCGGGAGATAGTGTCAGACTCTTACTGATTAAAAATCCCATCCCGTTCCTTCAAGCCTTCATACCGGGGCTCGAGCGCCCATTCTTGATATGAAAGACTCAGGTTTTAGCTTTCAGTATATATAGATGAACGTGCTTGGTGGAATAAGGAATATGCGAAAATTACCATTTCCACTTCCATTTCTTTTGACTTTGATTTATTTTTTAAATAAAAACGGAATATAGGTTATACGGATACGTCAGTTAACAGGTTGCGCCTCACCATCAACGATTGTATCACTGCTTACCATCAGGCGGGATCACAGTCAAGTACTAGTTTATAACAGATATAAAAAAAAAAAAAGGTTGACAAATTTAAGTAAAAAATAACCATTTATGTAAGGTACTTTATTTAGTAAACTGTAATTTCCTCCTCCTTGCGTCGTATTCCTCAATGCCGAGGGTCGTAACCTGGGATGCTTCATCACTTTAACCTAAAAAAAAAGTGTAAATAAAAAAAATGTAATTCAATACAACTGTATACCAACTTGAATATAATTATAGTGAATATTAGTTAATATTCACTATAAATATATTCCAGTTGGTTATATTTATTTTAACACCAAAAAAAGGGAATAATAAAATTCAATAATGAGTCTTTATAAAAGCAAAGTTTCTCTGACAATAATTATTGAATAGCATCGCTCGAGTCTGACGAATTCCATAATTTTAAATTTTCGCGCCGGTTTGGTTAACGGAACTTTTTTAGCGTCCCAGAACTTTGGAGACAACGGGATAGGTGACCGAAAATAGGGATAGTCTCGTTCAATACAGTACGCGTACTTTAAATGTGGGGGAAGAACATATAATTGTTATCTAACCGGTTTATCAATAAATATGTAAAAATAGAATAGTAAATGTGAAAACAAAATCGAGATTGATTGAAATGCAAACTATGTTAGTTTGCTTTTCGATCATTTTTGTAGCAAATAAATCTGTCTCTCGACAAATACACCGTTTTTATGGCGGACATAATTGAGTGAATTTAATGTCGGAGTTTTTTTTTTATTATAATCATCAACTCTATAACGCGACGATGGCAAGAGACCGGACGGCATGTCGTTATTCCCTTGAAAGATGGGAAGGCCTTTAATATGGGACGCTACTTGTGTCGATACTCTTGCGCCTTCACATCTTCCTAGCTCGTCCTGTCGTGCTGGTGCTGCCGCTGCGGCTGCGGAGAACCTCAAGCGGCGGAAATATAACAACCTTGTTGGAAGTTATATTTTCGAACCGTTTGGGGTTGAAACTCTTGGATCGTGGGGTCCGAGTGCTCACAAGTTGTTTAAAGATCTATCGAAACGTCTAGTTGACACGTCGCGTGACCCAAGGGCTGGCTTTTAGCTCGGACAGAGGATAAGCATTGCCATACAGCGTGGCAATGCCGCCAGCCTTTTGGGCACATTACCAGTCGACAGCGATGTGGAAGAGTTTTTTGACGCCATATTTTAGTTTGATTTTAGTTAGTTGTAATTAGCGTAGGGTTTTATTATTATTATTTTTTTAATTTACTGTAATTATAGTTTTTAGTTGTGTATGTAATAAGTTAAATTGATTTAAAGTTAATATACTCTTTAATTCAGTTTTATAATTATTATCAACTCCTCTCTTTATAATTAACAACTCTATAACTCAGTTGTATAACTTTGACGTAGTGGTTGAAAAAAATACGTGCATATTGATCAGCTGTTTCGAAAATGTACAAAGGGTTTTTGATAAATATAGGCCCTGATCGTATCGCCTCATTCAATCAGCCAGATTTTGCTTATAAGTGCACCATCGTCGACTACATCGCTAGCCTATCAATTATAGAAAACGAATCTACAAAACTGGTAATAAGAACACAGTTCGTTGATGCGGCTCAGTAGGCGTTCCAGCTTAAGTGAGGCTGAGCTGGCTATGTCTGTCGCATGTTGGTCGGCCTTTATGACACAAAACTAGTGCCCTGAAATCGCACGACGGGGACGCAGCAGACCAAGAAGGAGATGGCGGGACGACTTAGACGTCTTTCATAGGAATTGGAAAGATGTGGCTTTTTTATGGTGGGAAAAATCATCCAGTGAGAACCCCCGCTCTTGGGCGGAGCGGGAGATAGTGTCAGACTCTTACTGACTAAAAGCCCACCCCGTTCCTTCGTGCCTTTCGTACCGGGACCAAGCTTCCCTTTCGGATAACCCTGGCCTCAGAAGGCAAGATGTAGCTCAGGGGTTGGGAACAATGAAAGTAATGGTGGGAGGTTTTGTTCAGTTGTGGGACAGTAGCCAAACACAGAGCGGCATGGCGTTGATTCGCGAGAGAGGCGGTGGTGCGGGACTCGATCGAGTCCACGACCACTCTGTCAAGAGTGCACGACTAAGAAAAAGGAACAGTATAGGCTAGATTAGATAAAATATGTTATAATAATATGTTACCGAAGCAGGACTGCTGAACAGACGTGAATTAAAGTAAAAAAGGAGAGTAGGTTAGCAACAAAAGAAAAACTTTCGCAGCCGGATTATTGAAAATTGCTTGGATTTCAGGGATAACAAAGACTTGTTCACAGGTTTCACCGACTTACTCGTTTTAGTTTTCTAGTGCAGAGACCTTAATCCAGTTTTTATTGAGTATGTGAAAAAGTACATCGACTTTAAGAAGGCTTAGGTTTTTCTAAGCTTTATGCTTGATGCTAAGATGATTATCAGAAATGACACACTTATCAGTAGCCTTTTTTAACCTAAAAGTTGATTGGTAGACAATGAATTAATACTTTGTGACATTAAAAAAATATACAGTAGAGGTATAGGTATAGATGGACACGGAGCAAGTACAAAGATGGACCTACATGGGTCTAAGTAGTGCATACATACCACTATTGTATATTCTTTTCTCCTCCCCTTCTGGATGGAACGAGAGAGAGTGTCAGACTTTTATTAAGTGAAATCCACCTGTGTTTTTCAGTTACCCTTTCCGATCCAGAGCTACAGTAACTCTTTCGAAGAATCTCGGAGATCACTATTGTATATTCTCTATGTCATAACTTCCCAACTATGTTGGGGTCAGCTTCCAATCTAATATTCACACAACTGTCACCTCGACAGCCTAAAGCCCCTAACTAGTTAGGAAAAAGTTAGGGAGATAATAAAGCTTTTAAAGACAAACATTTTTGACGTCCAGTGAAGTGGAGTGAAGCGAAGCGAATTGATTTTTGCTTATATATTTCAAAGTTAATCCCGTAGTATGTACACTATAGGATCTATCAGGTATAATCATCCTTTTCATTTTCCCACTGCTGGAACTCAGGCCTCTTCTCTCTAGGCGAGGGAATCGACCATAATCCACCACGCTGGCCCAGTGGTGGTGGGTGAATGTCACATATCTTCGAATTTTTGTTTCTAGGGCATGCCGGTTTCCTAATGATGTTTTCCTTCACCGATTTCAGAGCAGTGGACAGTGGTGATATAAATAATAGAATGCGCCTGGCTGGGTTTGTACCCGCGACCTACAACTCGTAAGTAGCATTAACATTCGGCATCACTGCTCTCAATCCCATAGTAAAATGGTTAATAGTCAGACTGCTTTTATTTACAAAAATATTGTTAGTGAAATTAAACTCTCCCTGAACACAACCATTTTACAAACGGCTAGAAAGTCAACATTGTATTAATACAGGCATTTAACGGATAACATCTTAACGTCTTCCTAACATAATCCGGGCTTGGTAAGGGTTGAGCAGGTCAGACGGTAACACAATAGTGAGTCTTCATTATCTCGCAAAATGAAAACCGACAACTTAGCGATGTAGCCAGAATTAGAGTTTACACGTAGCTAGTAACTATTAACTAAATTCCTTTAGAATTTTAGACAAAGTTACTCGTATTCTATTATAATTAGCTTTTGAGAAATAAATTCGTACTTAATTATATTTTTTTGTTAATTAGTTATTTATATTATTTTATAATTTATGTACACACATACGAGTATCAAAGAAGAAGATAGATAGTTACAATTACAAAAATATAAAATTCCAGCAGACATGCGAAGGGAGATATGTAAAAAAGTACATCATCATCATCATCATATTAAGCGAAAGACGTCCACTGTGGGACATAGGCCTCCCCCAAGCGTAAATTAAATAAGAAAAGTTCAAGAGCTACCATTATTATATATATTTACATAATTATAAATTTTAATTTTACATAATTTATTGGTAAGGTTTTTTTACTTGTTTGAATTGAATATTATTTTGTATACGTATTTTTGTTTTTACCTATCTTTCACCTAGTTATAATATGTGTATGCGGTGGTCTCCTATATCTGGACGAGCACACATTTAAGAGCCCTTTGTAAAATTTATGATTTATGTTCTTACCGTGTATTAAATTAAATAAACATCATTTCAGCCGAAAGACAACCACCGTTGGAAATAAGCCTCCACCATGTGTTGCCACTTCGACTGGCCCGGTATGTCCTGCATCCTTCATATTCTCGCAACGTTCTCACACTCGTCCACCTCGTTGATCCGTTGTTGGAGAAAGAGATAAAACTTCTCAAAGCAGAGTTAAACCATGAAAAAGTATGTAAAATCTTTCAGTTACTTGTAACGGGCGGTGCAAAAGTCATAAAAATCATTTTAATGGTACGATCGTTAATGTGACTGTTTATTGGAAATCTTTGGGACGACATGGGCGGTTTCAGTGAAGGCCAGATTTTGTGTAAATTTTGCTCCCTGAAAGTATCTTTACATGGAAAAAACTGGGCAAGTGCGAGTCGGACTCGCGCACTGAGGGTTCCGACATCCGTGCAAACCACAATTCCCGAAGATTTTTCCGAATTGCAATTTATTTTTTTTGTGACGTGGATAACAAAAAATTTACTGTTTTCAGATTTTGTCCTATATCTGTGCTAAAAGACCTTGCTTTTTGTCAAATTGTCAACGGGAATTACCCTATGAATTTTGATCTTTTTTTTGCGACATAAACGGCCGTATCTTTTTTATTCGTTTGATTTTTTCACAGCTTTAAAGGGACCGCAGACGTTTTAATTTCAACTCTATGCCCCACGCGTTCTCGTGATAAAGGGTTTTGATGGACAGACAGACAGACGGACGGACAACAAAGTGATCCTATAAGGGTTCCGTTTTTCCTTTTAATGTACGGAACCCTAAAAAGGACCTTGTAGCACACAGTCGTTACCGTTTTTTTTGATGTGGGAAAGGATAAATCGTCCTATTCTAGACGAAGACAGAGTGTCAAACTTTTCTTGACTATAATCCACCTGTATGCCTTCAGTTGCCCTTTGCGTTCCAGAGTCACGGTAACTCAGGGTGCTAATTGCTAGGGCCACGGAAGTTAAGGACTTAAGAGTGAAATTCAACACGGGGTTAATGTTTCTTGATCACGTCATAAGCTGTTGCTGAAAAGATTACTGTAATCTAGCTTTCATGCTGCATGCGTGACTTTACAATCATAAAAGCGGTAATTGCCTTATAATGCTTCAGTTAGAAGTCAATTAGAATGTAACGCAGTCATTTGGGCTCCACATTAATCTAAATATAGACTCATGCTGGAGAGTCTACAAAACAAGCTTGTCAGGTTCTTGTACTTGCAGTTCTATGGTATTTATCCATTTTACTCATTGATGTCCCTAACTTTATTTATTTTGAATATGATTGGTGTCTATATACTCGTATAGTTAATATATATTATTATATACCTAACGAATCGAAGGTCAGAGGGAAGTCGTAAATTGATAGTTCCTATGTATAAAGCCCAATGTACAAATTGACAACTTTTCAATAGATGCTCTCAAAGTTAAGCTATATCAAAAAATATATCAAATTGAAACTTTGAGAGCCTCTATTGAAAAATGGTCAATTTGCACATTGGCCCTTATACATAGGATCCATCGATATACGTATTCAATAAAGTCCTAAGAGATTGACACACAATGCGGACATATTAGGGCAAGTAGATTTGTGTGTTTTGGACTGGTACGAGTGGCGATAACGACAGCCATAGCTACTGGCTAAACCGCGGGCTGCAACCAATTTGTTACAGGAGGCGCCGCTGACTCGGCTGCTCTGCACTCTTCTCATACCTTCGGATCTCTCCGTCATACTGTACGCGACCTCACCGACAGGTCGCGTCGGAGTCGCCTTTTCCTCGTTGGAATCCAATCCCAGCCAATTTTTTATTATACGTTTTATTTACCTTCTTTTACATCTTTTAACTTTTACAAAATGGTTCTCTCACCTCACAAGGAAAATGATTTCCTCCCCTCTTCTTTTTCCTCTAAATTCTAACTCTACACTATTATATTACTTTACAGCATCCATATATGTAATCATGTCCTATTTAATAGAAAGCTACTTTTCTTTTTGACATCGTTGGGAAACCTTGACAAGGTACCTGGATTTTTATACTTTAGAACTAAAACCACCTCGGCGATTACCATGAAGGGGGTGTTGTGGCATTTTAAAGATCACTTCGGCACCACTTCTGTCAAACGCTAGTAAGGGCACACACCTCGCTGTGCTCGGGATCTCGTGATCTAAGTGCCACCGTCGTTCGGTATCCGCGTGAAATACGAATTACTATTTTCTGCAGACTTTTGATTTTATCCTGTAGCCTCGGATGTCACACGCTCTGTTAGCCCAAAAAGGTGTTAACCCATAAATGACCATTGACTGCCTGATGCCTGCATAGAGGCCCCCAACTTTTTCCCATGGTCCTCCGAGATTGTCCAGCAATCTGTGCGTAGCACCTAATCAGTACCGTAACTATAAGGGCTATGTCAACGGTGCCCAGGCACAGGGCGCAGTCCATGGATGGGCGCAAAATGTTGTATCTAGTCCATTTTGTTAGTAGGTACTGTACTTTCTTCGCGCAGTTATGGAAGCTTGCACCGGGCGTATGAAGGGCTAGTTACGGAACTGCACCCAATGTTGGAAAGGCCAACGCTGGAAGCAGGCTCTTGAAATATTCTACCATATCTCACCAACCGTTCAGAGTAAGGCCTTGATACTTAACGTGGATATGCGTATCTCCAACGGCCAAAATAAAAAAGTATCGTCTCCCTATTTGATTTTTTAGTTAAGTGTAGTATACAGTAATAATTAGGCTTAATTTTATTTATTAGTGTATATTCTACTCTCCCTTTTAAAAAAGGTCTGAAAGCGTCGCTTTTTGTTTGTAGATCCAAAATGAGATTTCAGTGATGTTTGAAGGTACAGTTTAATTAATGTAATAAACGTGCCTAACGGCTCTGTTGAAGATTCAATTAAGTTTTAAACTTAAATACTTAAATTGAATTAATACAATCTAATTACACGGTGTTAGGGCTGGGACGCATTCATCAAAAGATGTTTTAGTAGCTTGTAGATTTTTAAGTAGGTTATTTAGATGGTATGAAATTCCCCATACTTGTTCTCGTCGGCCTTTTTGTATCTTTGTTTAAATGCTTCTAGGTAGATACTGAAAGTTTTTCAGCGCCATATTTTAGATTGTTTAAATTACTTAAGGGTTTTTGGAGTTTTAAAATGTGTGAATATTAAAAGATAAGATTCCAGCTAAAAGACGTAGGTCGTAGGTAGGTTATAGTCACCATTATGAAATATAAATAAATCTAGGACATTTGTTGGTTCTTTCATTCTATTACACTACTCAAAAAATCTGATAAATCTTGTTTAATTTAAAAAAAACCTTAAATATTTTTAAACCTAAATTATTCTGACATACAAACAAGTAAATTCACATACACAAGACACCCAGACCCGACAACTGTCTGTATTGCCTACAAATATTTATTCCGAGTGGGAATCGAATCTGCAACAAGCAGCGCAGTCGTTAATCGTTCAACCATTAAGGGGCCGGCGACGGATGAATTTCCATACAAACGTAATACCACGCTTATTTGCAGTTGGTGCATATTTCCAAAATATTATGATGATATTCGGTTATAGACAATATTTATCTAGGTTTCTACGTCTTTCTTTTATTAAAAAACAAAAAGAAATTTAAGCGAATTGTATTTCGCACTTTTTTACAGCGTAAATGGCAAAAAATGCCATTTGGCTTTTCCTGTATTAAAAGTAACAATATTTCTAATATTCTCGACGTAGGAACCTAGATAAATATTGTCTATAACCGAATATCATCATAATATGTTGGAAATATGCTCCAACTGCAAATGAGCGTGGTATTACGTTTCTATGGAAATTCATCCGTCGCCGGCCCCTTAAGCTACCCATAACCGCTGCCTATAGAGTTACACAGAGGTAAACATGTTGGTTGCAGGTTGCAGATATACGTATACTATCTAGAAAAGGTTACTTCTAGGCAAGCGTGTTCCATCGTCGACCACATCATCGCTTACCATCAGGTGAGATGGTGGTCAAACGCAAGCCTATCAATAATAACAAAAACAAAAAATATTTACTTAGGTACCTCTGAAGCTGCAATAACAATCTTTAACAATTCCAATTGATATGTACTTCAATATTTCCCATTAAGAGCTGGCCAAAAATGGTCAGCAACTAACAAAATGGTACATAATGGTAATGGTATATATATTATTCAAATTCATGATCCCGTATAACTATCAGAAAATGTTTTAATTATTGTTTTGTGTTGGACAGCCCGGGGTCCTTAACTAACATTATTATAACCAGTCTAAAATTATTATTGAATATTTGAAATGCAATAGTGAACTATATTTTATTTGCTATCAAATTTTCAAACTGTAATTGGTAGTTTGGAAACGTGTTTGTTTGAAATATAATCTAATTATTGGAATCAGCAATGCTACACAAAATATAGTTGCCTGCCCTGTTCAAATTAAACAATTTAACTTGGTCGTTAATTTTTATGCCAATATGAAACTGCAAGCAAACCAATTACAAGTTTTACATTTGTTCAAAGTTTTGTATACTAATAAAATAATGTACTAGCTTTTGCCCACGGCTTCCCCCGTGTACATAAAATATAGTCTATATCACTCAGGAATAAAGTAGCTGTCTATCGGTGAAAAAATGTTTGCAATCGGACCAGTACTTGCAGAGATTACCTCCTACAAACAAAAAACAAACTTTACCTGTTTATTATATTACTGTAGATTATTATTATATATTTGTAAATCTCAGGGCCCTGGGGCCGAAGCCAATTCGCAGAGGCCCCTCAAATACTTTTTGTGGAACGTGGTACTTGACTTACTTGACTTAAGATCCTATGTCCTCTAGCTGAGGCAGAGGGCGTCAACAGTAGTCACCCATCGCAATCGGTCTTGAGCTTTACGCTTCACCTCGCTCCATGTCAATCCGATGGCCGTAGCTTCTGCCAACACGGTACGTTGCCAGGTTTGCGAGGCTTCCACGCTTTCTTTTTTTATTCCATTCCAACGCTTGTTTAGATATGTGATCGGAATCCCTCTTAAGCGTGTGACCAATCCATCTCCACAAACGACGCTTGATCTAGAGATCGATCGGGTTTTCGTGGTATTTCTCCAACAGCTCTACGTTTCAATGGAACGTGGTTCCCGACGATTATTCTTGAACGCTTTATGCTAGTGCACCAAAGGACCAGCAACAATTGATACCCGAGAACCGATAAATTGCAATATATGGAAAACAAAGCACCTATAGGATTATGGTCTTGAGAGGCTTACCAGGAACTGTTAAGACTATGGTCTTTGCCTTAACAATGTTATTAATATCCATCAATAAAAAAGCAGGGGTGAGTGATCCTAAAAACGGTCGCTAACACGAAGTGAAGTAGCGGCGAGAGGGCAACATATCCTGCGGTGTTTGAGGAGTGGATACTTGGATAGGTATATCACAGTTATCAGGACAATCCCGGAAGTACAGTCAAGATCCCTACCAGCACCTTATTGGATTATACATCCTACTGCCGCACGTTTGCTTCGACAAATTCTCCATAAAATATTATTATACATAAACATAACTTATAGATAGCTTAACAAGTAATGTTTTAAAATCGGTCAAACTCAAGATGTTTGACCGATTTTAAAACATTACTTATTTTACCCGTAGAATACTAGTTTGTCCCTGAGTAACATGGCCATGTATTTTTTACTTTCACAAGAGCGAAGTCACTGGTAGAAGCTGGTTCTTTGGTTTTATTTTTATTTATTATTCGTCAAATCCTTGAGCTCCTTAATAGTCCTGAATTTGAGCTACTACTAGTTTTGTATCATAAAAAATATATAGTACAAAATAATGTAATAAAGTCAGATAATCAAAGGTTTACATTGTTATAAACTGCTGTGTTTGAAATGTTTTAGGTATCTTTGTGTAATTGATCTAACATAAACCAGCCTAATCCACGACAAAGCTGGCATTATTAAGTAGTGTAACCATACCTTAACGGCACAAACACTCGATTACGGCGCGAACCTATTTTCGTAGGGTAAAACAGTTAGTGGATAATCCCGTTTCCTAGGCGCTCCGTCTAATTCGTTTGAAGAAGTTTACGTAGCGACGCCCCGGGCACGGCAGGGATCAGGTGCTTCTTAAGGCCGAGTCTTGATCCTCCCGAGGCAGCCTCTGTCACGATTACCAGTCTCGTTATTGCCTGGCATATAAAACTATCCGCAGACTGTATAATTTAATTACCTATGGGATTTCTTCTTTGTGCTGAGTTTTGTTTTTGACTTTATTACTCCCTGTTTTATTATAAGATCTTTCACTATATCTAAAGGTTATTGTATGCTAAGAATAGCTGTCCCGAGCGGTTTCGGCTGCGTCTTTGGTTACTGCTTCACTGTTGTCAAGGCCTTTCCCAATAAAAGGATTATCCAACACTAAAATATTTTTTCAATTCGAATTATTAGTTCCTGAGGTTAGCGCGTTCAAACAAACAAACTTTTCAGCTTTATAATATTATTAGTGACCCGCCGAAAATTCTTCCCAAATTCTTAGTTTTTCGTTACTTTAATATTATGATGCATGTATGTATATGACACCTAAACGTTCCTTATTAATCGCTTGTGTCTATTGTTGAAAACTACATGAAAATTCGTTTAGCTTTTTGAGTTTATCGCGTTCATACAGACAGATAGACTCGGTGGAGGACTTTGTCAAATAATATGCCCGAAATAAATGTTTATTATTATTATAGTACAGATTTTAATTTGGATAAATAAGTTGTGTAACAGTTTTATTGTAAAATAATAGTAGAATATGTGACTAGGGGATAAAGCAGTGTCTTTAAGTCACGGACGGCATGTTGGATTTCGAACGAAACCAAGTTTGTTAAGTTTTAATCCCGAACGCCAGAGAGAGATTTATATAATTAACTATAGAGTTAATTGTTAAGGGCAGGTGGTGTAAGTAAAGTAGTATTCTATTCTCTTTTTGTATTCAATTTCTAACTAATTTATAATAATTTGCACTGTAGACATTTCTATAATTCACAAGTACTTTTCATTCGCGTGAATTGCGTATTTTCTTTCTTTCTCCTACATAGGAGACGGCAAATAAAAAAAAACACAGCCGATTAACTTATACCCTCTTTTGTCCTTTTTTTTTTTTTTTTTTTTTTTTATGGTGGGAAAAAATCATGCATTGACATCCCCCGCCCTTGGGCGGAGCGGGAGATAGTGTCAGACTCTTACTGACTAAAAGACCCACCCCGTTCCTTCTAGCCTTCATACCGGGGCTCGAGCGCCCTTTCGGATAACCCTGGCCCCAGTAGGCTTCGACCCGGCTGGGTCCCTGCTGTTGCTGACAACTCCTTGAGGCGCGCGGGAACAGTGCGCGCCGTCGACGACTTGGGCTTGGTCCGGACAGTTACCGGACGGCCGGACAGTGAGCTACCCATTGCTCACTGTCCGCAAGCCCGCGTCTACGTTGGCCGGAAATCGGGATCAGAATCCCGGCGGCGGCGGCGGCGATGGCGGCGATAACGCCGTTGCCTGATGCGTTCGGCCTCCTCCTTTGCGAGCATTACTGCTTCGCAGAAGTCGGCGACCGCCTGCCACTCCTCCTCGCTCCGGACCATGGCCTCAACCAAGGCCCGGCGCGAGAGGTCTCCGCCGCCGATCGCCCCCACGAGGGCACGGCGATGCTCCGCCCAAGCAGGGCACACCTCGACTGTGTGCTCCACCGTGTCCTCCGGGCGTTGCGCACAGTGGCGACACCCGGGCGTCGCTTCCGCATGAATCCGGTGCAGGAAACTCCCGAACGAACCATGTCCGGTGAGTACCTGCGTCATGCGGAAGGTGAGGACGCCGTGAGGTCTTTCCAGCCACGCCTCAAAGAGGGGACTTACCGCCATGATTGTGGCGTGCCCAGCACTGGGTTGCGATAGTCGTTGACGCCATTTCACCATGAGATCCCGCCGGAGCTCTGTCCGCCATGCCGTGACCTGTCGCGGCAGCGGACTTTCACCCCGGCGTTGCATCTCCACGCGCATATCGTGCATATGTGCAAGGACTGTTGCCTCCAGATCCCACGGTGGTAGGCCAGCCAGAAGGCTCGCCGCTTCGCGGGAGACCGTGCAGTATCCCCGCACCATCCTTATCGCCATGACCCTCTGGCAGGCGTTCAGTATGGACGCCGGTTGCTTTTTCAGCGACGGCGCCCACACCGGCGCCCCGTAGAGGGCCATGGACCGAACGATCCCCGCGTAGAGCCTCCGGCAGGAGGCGTCTGGACCCCCAAGGTTGGGCAGGAGCCGCTTGAGCGCAGCCCCAGCCCGGTTGAGTTTGGGAGCCAGACGTCGGAAATGCTCCACGAAATTCCACCGGCAACCCTCTTTTGTCCTGTCGGAGGACGATTTATGAACGACCCAAGTATGTTAATCACTCTTTTCTGTAAAATTTAATTATACCGTTAAACTTAGAAGATTCATTCTAGCTAATAATGGTTTTAAACCCCCTTATGAAGGTAGTATGATTATATTTGTTATTGTTTCAGTACTCATGTCAAGTTATAAGTTTATAGAAACTTTAAAGCCCCTTTGTCATGTTTAAAGATTAATAACCCCATAAAACTTTTAACAACCCTTAAAATTATTTATTGAGGTATTTTTCAAAAAACGAATAATGAAAAATTTTGTTATTTATTTACGTTAATACTATTTGTGGAAAGATTCAAGTATATTGGCCCATAGAATAAGATTTGGCGTACAAAAAATTTCCCTCTTTTCACGCCCTTAAAAGTTTTTTCAAAACTCATTTTCTTATGCTTGCTTACATCATAAAAGAACCGCGAGTAAGTTTTCACGCTTAGTATTTACACTAGTTTCGGCTGTGCCTGTGTGTGTGGGCTGTGTTGATATGTCAATCAGTCAGTATCTCCTTTTATACTAGCTTCTGCCAGCGACTTTGTCCGCGTGAAAGAAGGTTTCTCCATCCACACTTTGGGCCCTCGTCCCCTTTCCTCAGCTGATGAACTTCGGAAAAGCCTCTCTTAATGTTCGCACACGTCTTAAGGGCCAAGCGCCCGAAAAGTGCCATAAGACAGTGATTTTCTGAGGCCTACTCCTCCGTAACGGCTAGGTCAATTGGTTTGAAAAAAATATATGTTTATTATAGATGAACAATAATATCAACATTTGATTTTTTCGTGCAATTAATACTTTTGTCAAAAAAAAAAAATTTAGCAATTTCGCAACTTTTCGCAACTTTTCCCTACTCCTTCGAAACGGCTTGGACCTTTAGAAACATTTTTACACATAAAAATTGGTGGTTAAATATTCTTCAAAGTGAACATTGTATATGTAAATCAATCAATATCTCGCAGAGAAAATGGATTTAAAGCGGTTTCCGGGCGCTGCTGGCCGCAAATAAATGCACAGATTTGCGTACTGCCGCCTAGGCGAGTGCGAGAGTTGCGTTCACATAATTTCGGCCAGATGGTTCAAGGAACTATACGCCTTAAAATTAGAGCTTGTGCAAAATTTCTCGTTACTAGTCACAGTAGTTTCAGCTCTGCATTGATATGTCAGTTAGTCAGTTTCTCCTTTTAAATAATATATAGAAGATATAGAAGAAGGTTATACCATAAAATAGATAAGTACAGAAGACGATCTCATGTACTTACTTCACTTTTTATACCAACGCTCGGTGGACGCACACTAATGAGCGTTTGAGCCGGAAATGTTCGATGAGTGATCCGAGACGCGAACGAGATATCATGTCCGTGAGCGGTGTCTATGTGTGCGTTGCTCGAGCGCGCTTTGTATGTAGATTGACTTCTGTACCTTTCTACTTTGTGGTTATACCTTGTATCAGACTCAAGCATGAGAAAGTAGATATTTTACCTTATAAATCTTTTGTACCTAGTTACTTCGTGTCAGAAACTTTCACGTACCTAATTGAATCACAAAGTAAAACTCTCTAATACTATAAAGTAAACCAACTTTATACAAGTACAACAACTAGCTGTTGTCAGCGACTTCGCCCGCCTGATACTAGAAAATTATCCCAAGGGAACGTACTCCTGGGATAAAAAGTATTTTATATGCTATTCCTGGACATGGTCTACTCGTGTACCAAGTTTCATTGAAATCCGTTCAGCCACTCGGGCGTGAAGAAGTAACAAACATAAACTTTCGCCTTTGTAATATCACGAGTTGCTACTAGTGACTTCGCACTAGGGAATGCAAACCGGTTAACCCGAAAACCGAAAAACCGGTTTTTCGGCATATTTTTAATGATTAAAAAAACCGTTTTTTTTTTTCAAGTAACCGGTTTTTTCGATTTTTTTTTATTACTTTCAAATCATACTATTTTTTAGCAAACATTGTTTTAAAATGCTGTTGAGGCTTGATATCAGTCGTAGGTTTGTTTATTAATATTTATACACCATAGATAGCTACACCAATTGTACAGTTCTTCTGTTTACGATTATTAAAAATCCGGGCCGGCTGCGTGTTGTGAGAACAGGCAGTGAATGCTGTTAGGGCCAGAATTAAAATCTCGCAAGGACACCAAAATTCTTATTCGCAGATAAAATACCCACCGTTATTACTCATCATAACATCATCAGCTTAAACGAGTCGCTTTTATAGAAGAGAGAGTGAGAAGATCTAAATCTTTGCTTGTTCGTTACACTGATGAAAATCTCAGGGATATTCTTGCTACCGATGAGAAAATTTTCACAATCAAGGAATATTGCAACAAGCAAAATTATCGGATGTAAGCTTCAACTCTTCTAACTGTCAATGGCGAGTACATCACCCACCTTCTGTTTGCCGACGATATAGTAGTCATGGCTGAGACAACGGAAGAGTTCAGCATAATGCTCAATGACCTCAGTAGAGCTTCCGAAAGAGTGGGTCTTAAAATGAACATGGACAAAACTAAAGTCATGATAAACAACCATGTAGCACCCACTCCTACCAAGATCGGAGACTCTATACTCGAAGTTGTGAACGATTACGTCTATCTCGGACAGACAATCCAGTTGGGTAGATCTAATCTCCGTCGAATCCGACTCGACTGGACAGCGTTCGGGAAGCTGCGTGGTATCTTCTCGTCCAATATACCACAGTGTCTCAAGACGAAAGTCTATGACCAGTGCGTGTTGCCAGTGATGACATATGGTGCCGAAACGTGGTCGCTTACAATGGGCCTCATCCGAAGGCTTAAAATCACCCAAAGAGCAATGGAAAGGGCTATGCTCGGAGTGCTCGGAGTTTCCTTGCGTGATCGAATCAGAAATGAAGATATCCGCAGGAGAACCAAGGTTGCCGACAAAGCCCAAAGAATCGCCAAACTCAAGTGGCAATGGGCAGGGCACATTGCTCGCAGAACAGATGGCCGTTGGGGCCGAAAGGTTCTGGAGTGACGACCGCGTACCGGAAGACGCAGCGGCGGAAGGCCTCCTACAAGATGGACCGATGACCTGGTGTTGGATGCGGGACGCACAGGATCGATCATTGTGGCGACACTTGGGGGAGGCCTATGTCCAACAGTGGACGTCTATCGGCTGAAATGATGATGATATATGTAAGCTTCTAACTCCAAAGAACACTCTCAACAGGTTATCAAAGTCCTGAATGATCATCATGCGGCATCAGTAATGATTTGGTGAGGGAATTACGGAATGACCAAGGTTCATTTTTGTGAAAATAGGTTACTCTAATTTCAGCTAAAGAGTATCAAGATACTATCCTAAACGCCATAGCAAAGCCTCTTAAAGCCTCTCTCTATTTGATAATATACTAGGGGTTTTTCAGCAAGACTCAGCTCTGGTCACAAGGCACGCACTACCCAGGCTTGCCTTGCAGCAAGTGTTTCGGGCTTCATTAAGGCTGATGATTGACCTTTGGCTAGCCCAGACCTCAACCTGTGAACTATTGAGATCTATATTAGAGAGCATGGGCTGCATGTAACAAGATTTCAAAATCCTTAAAAAAAAATTATGATCGTTCGTTGTGGCGACGCTTGGGGGAGGCCTATGTCCAACAGTGGACGTCTATCGGCTGAAATGATGATGAAAAAATTTTTACGATCAGCAGTGGACAACTTTCCAATGATCACCGTGCGTAAACAGATGACGCGTGGCCTGAATGCTTAAAAGCCCGTGATAGGGCTAATCTACACTAATACTAATACTCGTATAATAAAGAGGTAAACCTTGTATTTTTTGTTTTTTTTTTGTTTGTAGGAGGTAACCTCTGGAAGTACTGGTCCGATTGCTAAAATTTTTTCACCGATAGAAACCTGCTTTGTTCTTGATTGACATAGGCTATATTTTATGTACGCGGGCGAAGCCGCGGGTTAAAGCTAGTGGTGAATATTTTGAGTAGAAGTATATATTAACTTCTAGCTTAGATTCTAACACATGACACATGACATCATTCTGAATGATTCGTTTTTATGAAGATGATTTATTTTTTATTTTTAACAGGATTCATATTAGGTATACAATATATTTTTTAATAGATAAGTTCCAAGATAAGTTTAAAAATATTTATTTAGAATTTCACAAGCAAAAAAAATTAATATTTTCACTTAAAAATAAATTTCAAAAAAACTAATTTTAAAACCGGTTACCCGGTTAACCGGTTTATTTTTTAGTAAAACCGAAAAAAAAACCGGTTTGTAATTTTGGCGGTTTTTGCATTCCCTACTTCTCACGCTGGATATTAGAAAATAATTTCAAAGGAACATATTTCATGAATAAAAAGTATTCTAGGACATAATCTACCCGTGTGCCATATCTGTTCAGCCGTTCGATAATTAAGAAGTAATAAACATAGGTAAAGGGAGGTATTGTTGATATAAGTAATTTGGTATTTTTTTTTTAAACCGTATACTACACAGTTCCAAGCAAGCACATTCATGAGACAGCGCTAGCGAGTTGTTACGAGCATTAGGAGAATAAATATCTTCATACTTGTAACATACAGTGAGCAATGGGTAGCTCGCTGTCCGGTCGTCCGGTAACTGTCCGGACCAAGCCCAAGTCGTCGACGCCGCGCACTGTTCCCGCGCGCCTCAAGGAGTTGTAAGCAACAATAGGGACCCAGCCGGGTCGAAGCCTACTGGGGCCAGGGTTATCCGAAAGGGAACTCAAGCCCCGGTATGAAGGCTAGAAGGAACAGGGTGGGTCGTTTAGTCAGTAAGAGTCTGACACTATCTCCCGCTCCGCCTAAGAGCGGGGGTTGTCATTGGATGATTTTTCCCAACGTAAAAAAAAAAAACTAGTAACATATTATGCATAGAAAACTGTACGTATTGTGTTTAAAAAAAATATCACCAAATTACTAATATCACCAGTATACCTACTATAGACAAACTTTTGCCTTCATAATATTAGTGTAATATGTGTTGCAGAACTTTTACGACATGATACGTTAAGAAATTTAAAAGTAAATTAAAGTAAACAAGTCAATCGCATGGAATAGCTCTATGAAAGTATTTTATTGAATCATGAATGTTGAAAAGTAATCCTCTACAGTTTGATTGCTATCAATTTGAAGAGAGTGACTCTACTTTCATGTCGATTTAATGCTCGTTATTGATCACTATGTTGTACATCAAACCCGACCCAACTATAAAACATTATTTTTAGCTTATTCAGAAACAGTAACTGAATGGATTCCAATAGTTTTTACACTATGTTATATTTTTCCTAAAATTATTTAAAAAGGTCATAAATTGGAAACGGACATTAGTGCCGGTGGTGTCCAATTTATGTTATAATAATATAATATAATATTCCACAACTATCACACAACGCCGTCTAGTCCCAAGCTAAGCAGAGCTTGTGTTATGGGTACTAGACAACTGATAAACATACTTATATATTTCTAAATACATACATATTATAGATTAATTACACCCAGACACAGAACAAATGATTATGCTCATCACACAAACATTTGTCGTGGGTGGGAATCCAACCCACGACCTCCGGCATAGCAGTCAGGGTCACTAACCACTAGACCAACAGGCCAGTCAAATGTTGAATTTGTGACCTTATTTTGTGATTGTTGTTGAATTTGTGACCTTTTTACTAGTATCTAGGTCTGTACTTAGGTATAACACAGGTCACGATAGGTCGTAGCGGGCATTAGGTACCAGCAGACAGTTGGGTGCAGGTGCAAAACAACCCCTCAGTCGCTTGGATGGCCCGGTGACTATGTATTTTTGCTGACATAACAAGCTTATAACTTTGTGATTTTTCATGATACAGTTATGAAATTTTGTACATAGATCGTTTACATAAAAACACTAGACATGTGTTTCGAGTTTCGCACTAAAACTAATGTTGTATATTGGTATGTTAGCTTGTTCGTCCGTTAAGTAGGACGTACAAGAACTACATACAAAAGTGCTACATTTTAAAATAGTTATACAGCTTCACGTACAAAAAACTATTTTATTTCTCTTACACTGCTCCTGTAACTTCAGTGGCGTTGTATACGAGCATTTTCTCAATTTCAGTTTGCAACAAAATCAGTTTATTTTCCAACTGACAAATTGCATTGAAGTAACAAAGTACAATTTTCCTTTGAGAATAACCTGACAAAGTTTGGGAGTATACAATAAATAATAATATTTGGATGTGTAACTGCGTTGTCCTGGGGACGGGTTGTTGAAAATTTGCTGTAATAAGTATTTAAGTAAATTTCCGTTGTGTTTAATCGTTTTCCGTGCAGTAATTTAGGTATGTTCGTCGGGCCGCGGCGTTTCAATTGCGGGGGCGGGCGCCGGACGTCATTATTTCCTGCCCATGCTGAGCTCGCCAGCCTGGCACCCACCACTCGCAAACATGCCACTATTTTCTACATACTCTCGTACACTCACCGTCGCCGTCCGAAAAATTTTGGACTCAAGATTAAAATTGGCTATTAAAATTCCATGCTGTGACTTGGTGGGAAAAGTTTCGGAAAATATTCGGATGCCAAATTATTTGAAAGAAAATTTCGATTCATTTTTTACCTGGCTGAATTAGCATTGCCATTCAACGTGGCAATGCTACCAGTCTTCTGGGCACATTTCCGGATGACAGCGATGTGGAGGAGTACTTTGACGCTTGAGCGCACTTTGTCATTTTGTATTATATTTATGTACATAGTTAGGTTTTAGTATAAATAGTGTATTTAGTATCTGAGTTTTTTTTATGTACATATCTATGCAACCAAAGAAATTAAATTCAAATGAAATAAAATTATAAAAAAAGTTTTTTGCCAAGATAACATTAAAAATCCCTGTATAACGTTACACATTAAAAAAATATTTCTTATTCTTTACATGACATAAAACATTTAAAAAATAAGTCGAAGAATAAGTTACTTTGAAGTACTTCAACAAAAATTGGTGAACAGTAATGAAGTTTTTCAAGTCACGTTTAAAATACGAAACCGTAAAAGCATTGCAAATTGGGAGCTACTTATTTATTCTTTTCAGTCGTTCAAAAATTTTCTAACATTTATAAACTTTTTGATACTTGAAGTACCTAAGTGTTTGAAAAGGGGGTAAGTATTCTCTTTGTAACCTAACAAAAATGTATCCATTTAAAAATGGAAGTACACTTTGACTCGCGAAACAGCTAAAGTACTTCAAACAATTAGAGTGGGTACTTTTGTAGCGAAAAATTAAAGAATAAAAGGAACGGCAAAGGCAGTGACGAGTCACTAGCTAAAATGCGCCGGTCCGTTCCAATTACAGAGCGGCAGTCATTATTTCCGGTGCCATGCGATGCCTCCTCGGCGGGCCTCGGCTGCTTCGCTGACCTTCCGAAATTCACCGACAACATAACCATCATAACATGACCCCTTCGCAATACCAGCTCTCAAAGAGCATCTACCTCGTGCTCCTCTCTAGCTACTAGAGCTCTACCTAATTTTGTATGGGCTGGTACATTCTTGCTATTGAGTGCTGTGTAATTCGTTGGATTTGACGGAAATAGCTTCAAAATTGATTATTTTTCAATTTTGTTTCGGGGAGAGGTTTTTAATTCTAATATAACTACGGTTCTGCGATAAATATGGCTAAACTGTATGGATACTTCTATATAATTTAAGGTTTGGAACAAAAAAAGTTTTGCCAAACTTCGTAATTCGTTGCAATTAAACTCGTACCTAGTTCAAGCAAAAATGCAATGTATGCGTTATATTTTTTTATGTATTTTAATTTAAATGTGCCACTTTACTAAATAACGATATTCCATTTTATTCTATACTTTTTGAGAGAAGTGGTGGCCGAGTGGTAACAGCCCCGACTTACGAGTTGTAGGTCGTGGGTTCAAACCCAGCCAGGTGCATTATTTTGTGTAATTTATTTTATCACCAAAGCTCTCAAAACGAAACCCTAGAACCAAAAGAAAATTAAATTCGTATTTACGATACTTTAATTTTAATTCTAAAGGTAATTAAATAACAGTGTAATTAAACGATGTACCTGCATTGTGACGGATTAATTTGTTAAAAAAGTAATGTAATTTAATAAAGTTTAATTTTAAGTTAATGTGACAATAATGTTGTTTGAATTTATTTTAATTTAAGACCTATAAATGTCCTTGCCCTTTTAGTTTTCGAATTATCTGTTTTTAAATCTTAATTAGACCTATTGCGAATGTTGTGCATACCTATAAGTGACTTTTTACATAGCACATAGGAACATAAGAGTGGGTTTTAGTCAGTAAAAATCTGACATGCTCTTCCGGTCTGCCCTCGAGCGGAAGAAGCAATTGGATGATCTAAAAAAAATCCTCTAGTAAATATTTTTAAACATTGTTGAAATTATTTTGTAAACTCTCGTTTACATGCCTGTAGAAATAAATACACTCAAGCGCCGTACTTCTCCACATTTCTGCCGTCTGCACATACCGGAAATGTATCTCGAAAACTGAAGGCATTGCCACGTTGAATGGCAATGCTAACGAAGAACGAGCCAGCCCTCTGGTAACTGTGTCATCTGGTAGTCTGTGTGTGTGATCAGTCGGTGAGAAATATCTATGAAATATGGTTTCGTTCATAAAAGTTAATGTTAATAATTCTCGTATATTAATAGTACACAAACAACACATTTAATTATATATATATATATATTAAAATCAATTCCACTTTTCGTTGTAATTTTATAACTCACGAACGGGCTCACCTATCCAAACCAAATGTTTGGCTTTGTTCGGACTATTTAGTAGATGGTTTATGTGAAGTTTGGTAGGGTAGAGTAGGGTATAGTAGGGTAGTGTAGAGTAATGTAGAGTAGGGTAGAGTGGGGTAGAGTAGGATGGAGTAGGGAAGAGCGGGAGCGAAGCCGTTCGGGCAAAAGCTAGTTATACATAAAGTGTCAGCAATGCCAAACTAAACATACGTCGACCACATCGTCGCTTTCCATCAGGTGAGATGGCGGTCAAGCGCGAACCTATCATCAATAAAAAAAGAAAAAAAAAAGACGTGTGGCACTCGGGGACTGCCGCGGTAAAGCTATTGCATAGCATTTTTATCAACTTATGCAATTAAAATTATTTATTTATTTTATTTGTGCAGTATTTTTTTTTCCTTTGTTTTTTTTTTCTTTGATATTAATTGAAGTTACACTTTCACACATTGAATTGAATTTTGATTGATTGTTCACTCATTTGTTTTCTTATCGGTCACCACGCTCAAAAAACAAATGAGTGGGGGGTGTTAGGTTATTTTAGTTACGGAATTTCTGGATTCGGTCTCCACGCTCAAGGCCCGCATTTGAAGCTATGCATAGCTTAAAAAAAACATATCACTTATACACACAAAACGTTTTGTGAACACATTCGTTGTGCATACAGCTAAGAAGTTGAATTCCCTACTGTACTCTGTGTTTCCTGATAGCAACAACCAGGGGATCTTTAAATCAAAAGTGTATAAGGTTTGTTTAAATCAAAAGTGTATAATTCTAGGTGAGCGCGCTCCATCGTCGACCGCATCGTCACTTTCCATCTGATGAGGTAGCGGTCAAATGCAACTCTATCAACAATTAAAAAAAATATTTAATGTACACATTCGAAAGCAAAATAAATAGAGGTGTTAAATAAGTACCATAAGAGCGGTGCATAATATAAATCCACATTTATATAGCTTTACTCATTAGACAGTTGCGGTGAAAAATTATAATGACGTTGCTGGAGTAAAACAAAAGAGTCACAATACGAGTTCACACACGCCATTGTTGCTGCTTTTATTGAATTCGATGCTCATTAAAAACTTTATTTTCGAACTTTATGATTTTAACGCTCATCTGGTTTTGAGAGAAAACCTCTACGGCCGAATGAATGAAGTGAATACAAGTAAATGAACTACTGTTTAATGTATGCGTCCGTTATCAAATGTATTTCGTAACGGAAAATGGAATCAAATTAGTGAGTACTTATTGTACTATCGTACAGCATTATTGAAATATTGAACTCGGGATGGAGAGCAACAGCTCTACGATTGAATTCGAAAATGTTTGCGTATATTGCGTATTATCCTTTGCAAACCAAACACAAGGATAATAGGAATCGGTGTATACCAAATTAATACGGATTATCGTTAAACTCGTTTGTAAATCACAAACATGTAACTATGTTGTGATAATTTGCGAGGGCTTTATTTAACACTAGTACTTTTCGTGCGACATAAAAACTTTAACACCCCTTAAATAACATTTTGAGGGTACTTTTAAAAACTAATAATGATATTCATTATATATTATTCATTTTGTGCCGAGTTTCAGGTTTAATATCCCAAGAAACAAGAATCCTCAATACGATCTTTAAAAACCTCCTAAATTGTTTTATTCCATTATATAACAATTAATGACAATCTTTATTATTTATTTTGGTTACTATTTGAGCTAACTTTCAAGTATATTAGTACTCGGAATGAGATTCAACATACTAACGAATTTCCCGCTTTTAACCCCCTTATAGGTTGAATTTCCAAAAACCTCGTCTTACTGCTCGCCTACGTCATGTGCGTTGATGTGTCAGTCAGTTAATTTCTCTCTCTCTCTATATATATATATAGCTCTTGCCCGCGTGGCTTTGCTCCCTCTCTTCCCTACTCTACCCTGCTATACCCTACTCTACCTTACTCTACCCTACTCTACCCTACTCTACTCTACCCCACTCTACCCTACTCTACCCTACTCTACCCTACTCTACCCTACTCTACCCTACTCTACCCTATTCTACCCTACTCTACCCTACCAAACTTCACATATACCATCTACTAAATACTCCGAACAAAGCCTAAACATTTGGTTTGGATAGGTGAGCCCGTTCTTGAGTTATAAAATAACAACGAAAAGTGGCATTGATTTTTATAGATATAGATATATATAAGAAGGTAGATAAGAGCATAAACAAAAAGAAATAGACGACACAATTGTCTCTGGCCAATTGTTAATTAAAACTAAAAAATATTTACGACGCGTTCGAAAAAGAAAAACTGCGATTGTGCTTTGTTTCTTTTTCGGAGAAGCTAAGCTCGTGGAAGATGAATGTTCGAACGTGTTGCCTTTTTCATTGAGACAGAGATTTAAAAGTGTGATTTTATTTATTTAAGTACTTACATTTTTCAAGTAATTTTGAAATTCCAACGCTTTTTCCTCTATGATGTGTTTAACTACCAGTCTACCATAATAAACATGATCCGGAACGGTTTAAAACAATCCTGCGTCCACATTTATTGTCTAAGCAGGTAAGTTGGGTTGAGGTCACATACATTTAGCGGAGGTGCGCGTGAGGTGGGGTCGTTATGCGGTCCTGAGCCACCATGAGTGGTGCACATCGACACTCGTTCCGGCTGCGCTGCTCCACGGCTCATTAAACCGACCGCGGCCCCAGATCCAAGAACATTTCACGACGGCACAATAATGTCAACAGCTAACCCGTGAAATTGCGACCTTTGCGCTTTATAAAAATAAATAGGCCAAATTGTGAAATCCACCATGTAATTGCGCCAAATAGAAACTGCGCCACCATATTATTTTATTTGATTCGCTTGTGATCGGGAAGTAATTTTCGTTTTGTTATTATACATTATTATGGTTTAACATGACTTGTTTGAGGCATTTGTTGTTGAGTTGATGAGCATGAATAATTTATGTTTACTGGTATTTAGGATGTTATAATATTTACATTAATTAATTCCATGTACGTAGTTTGATGTTAGGCTTACGCCTAGCATAATAAGAGTTTGTTTGTTTGCAGGTTAACCGAAGAAAATTACAGATTATATTATTTATTAAGCGCCTCTAATGGTATTAGATCAATAGTTGTAGCAGTGAATAAGTTCTACAAAATTAAGCATTTTAAATCTTTTCAATTTTAAAATTAATTTTGCCCTCATTGTTATTGATATCCTTAATTATTGGGATCCCCTATCCCAATAATTAAGGACCAACTTTATTATTGATGACATTAGTTTTTTTTTTCCATTTGATTTGACCAATTTGATTGTCATTTTTTATTTTCCATCTATTTGTAACTTTATTATTTTGGATCATGCACCTTGTCGGCTAGGCCGTGCTCGACAAGGTCCATATGAACTTTTTATAGTATATAGTTCCTAGTGGTAGTAACCTTCAAATGTATATTTGAAGACCTAAAACACATGTGATTTCCAATAAATTGAATTGAATTAAGTTTTCATAACAATGAAGACTTTGTATGAAGCGTGAGTAGTATTATCCGAAGTCTTCTAAGGCGAGGGTGTTAAAGGTATTTTAAAGGGTCCAGACAGGGATTATAAGCTACTTCTCGTCGTCTCACAACATCAACCCCTGCTGCATCGCACACTTCGCATATACTTTGACGTGTTACGCCTACGTAATTAGTGCTCACTTCTTTTCAAATGGTGCACTTTCAAAGTGCGCAAACGACGGTGTGTGAGCCGCAAACTAGTGGTGTGTCGACGCGGCCGTAAAAAGTCTACTTATTCGATTTTATTCCTCTACAACGCAAGGCCTTGATAAGACGTTACACTTCACACCATAAATGGGTAGTTTCTAACTAGTTTTTATAGTAGTGTAAAAGTTTTTAAATCATTTAGATAAAATCTTTGGCAGTAGAATTTATGGTATTCTACACCCGATAATTGTCGAACTAAGTTGCGTTTTTGTTGAAGGTCAATATACTATTTGAAATATTAAAGGTTAAGTTGTGTATAACAGTAATAATGTAAAAATGTATTTGTATACTATAGGGAGCGTTTGTGGAGTAATTTATAAAATATGTCTGAAGTTCGGATCACCGCCTACTCCTGTTTTATATGACTTTTATTCTGAGCTTTTAAGCTGCAAAACTCAACATTTCATTTGTAGATTATTATGTAGGTAAATATATCGACAATAAGATTATGATTTAACACTGATTCGATTTAATTTACCTTCTTTAAAATCACTAATGGAGATTTGCTATAACATATTCAGCGGTAACTGAAGCGATGAGTTACATAAATAAAACAAAAATCGTTTTCTCTTTACAAGTAGGGGAGCGACCCCAAATTTTAACAGTTTATTACATTACTTTGTAGGTGTTACAAAGCTTAAATTTGGCTTGGTCGTGGATACCTACATAAACGTTTTAAAAAGATCCACGGAAAAAAGAGCATAAATAGTAAAAACAAGTAGTAATAAGTTTTTTTGATTTTCTTTATAAACCCGCAAAATTGTAGCGGTTCAGTGTTTACCAAACAACCTATTAATATTATCGAAAACCTTCAATCATGAATAGTTAAAAATGAGACCCACACACATTAACTTTTCAAAGGAATTAAATATGTATGTGACAACAGCGTTAACGCTTGCTGGCAAACGGTGGCCCATTTCTGTTGCAAGCTCTTCTATAGTTAACAAAGTCAGAAACGCATAAAGGGGCGTTGAATTTAATGACGGAGGCTTTGGGGGAACGGTAGACATGTGCACTGTGCAGCTAAACACAGAGCAGGCTTTGTTCTTGGCTCTGCGCTCATTAAATATTTTAGCTTTAAAACGCTCCGCGGATGCGAGGGCTCTCTCCCGTAACCACTGTGCTGATAGTTTATGTATTTTATAAATACACTGAAAATAATGGTCTGTCTCCACCTTTTTGACGGCGTGGCTTAACCAACCGAGATGCTTACAAGTTTATCATCGTTATTGGTTCACATTCTCTTGTTGCACGGCTGCTGATTGCCGGGTTGAGGGCTCTCGTCCCTCGCCTAATCTCTCTTATCTTATCTTGCAATCAATGGAGGTACGACTTTGTTTATAACAGTAGGTAAGTATAGCAAGTTCGTTCGTGTTGTAGACCATTCGTATCTCTTCGTCGATCTCATGAGGGGTGACGAGGAGATTGTATCAGCATGGGTCGAAGCATGCAGCATGTTTTTGTAAGGACAAATAACACTGACAAAACATTGAATTAAAACATTAATCAAGTTTATAATAACAATATGCTTCGGCTAATGAGTCTAGCGTCCGAAAAATGTCACGAATCTTCGCTTGTCAACGATAATTATTAATTCTGTTATGTAAATTCCAGAGTTACAAATTCACAAATCAAGTTAGGTTCGTAAAAATATTACGAGTAATATATTTTTGAGATTTCAATTTATTCAGCGTGGTGCTTTACAATTTATTTGTATTGCGGTTGAATGAAAAACCGCACGAAAGTTTACGTTCCTTTATGAATGCGGTAGAGATTGTAACCAGTCACGTATATACGGCTAGGTGTACAGCAGTGTAATCGTCATGCAGCCACGCTGCTGTCGACGACTTCGCGACGAGCTTGCGACGGACAGATTATCTTTTTCATCTTGGTGGCATTTCGTTACCCTTAATGAAATCCAGCCAAAGGAAAGAAAGAATTTAATTTAAGACGAATCAGAAAATATTCAGCTGCCGCTCGCTAGTTATAAATCATTTGAATGCTAATAAATTCGACTAGCCCCCGAGCCCCAGGTGGGAACAGACTTTCTTCCTGCTCCATCTTTGTTTTCAGGAAAAATTGAATAATATTCTGCTCCTTATTATTAAATTCTTTCATAAAGCTACCGACGGCTTTGGGGATTTTCTTTAATATCATAATGGAATTTCATTTGTCTTGCGGTTCAACCTCACGACGAAGATGAACATAGTCATATTTCCATTTGTTCGAAGTTATTACCTTTACATCCCTTCATAATTGCCTATCGCTCTTGTGCAAACATTGTGACAGCGCTCAAATTCCATAGAGAAACGATTCGGCTTTTATCGAAAACGCAAATCTGTTAACTTAAATAGTGAACGGACGAATCGTAAAATTGTTGCATACGGACGACGGGAATCGGATTTGTTAACATTCGTTAATCTGATTGCACAGCGATTGTTTATGTCTCTTAATTCATTTTTTTCACATAACAATGAATTCATATTTTGTGTTCATGGATTATTGATTGTCATAGTTATAGTCATAGTCATAGTAGTTTATTGATAAGGGATTCTTACAAGTCATATACAGATATTTCAAATTACATTAGATAGTTACAAATAATTACATTATAATGTCAAATAATATAAAATGTCAAGCAAATAAAATAAAATACAAGAAAACAAGTCAATAGAAGTCAAATCACAAATTAAAATAAATCATAAAATTTTAAGTCACAACACTTTTCGGTCCAAATTAATATTTACGTCAAAGTTAAATTACATTACATCATAAATAGTGTCTTCAAGGCTAGAGTGAATAGGCTCTTAATAAACTAGTGCGCCTCACCATCAAAGATTGCATCGCTACTTACCATCAGGTGGGATCTCAGTCAAGCACTAGTTTATATCAATAAAAACAAAAAAAATAACCGGATATGTTTCACTATGTCACAGGTTAAATACCGTCCGGCAACCGTCCGGACCCAGCCCAAGTCGTCGACGGCGCGTAGTGTTCCACGCGCGCCTCAAGGAGTTGTCAGCAATCATAGGGGCCCCGCAGGGTCGAAGCCTACTGGGGCCAGGGTTATCCGAAAGGGCGCTCGAGCCCCGGTATGAAGGCTAGAAGGAACGGGATGGGTTTTTTAGTCAGTAAGAGTCTGACACTATCTCCCGCTTCGCCCAAGAGCGGGGGTTGTAATTGGATGATTTTTACCATCGAAAAAAAAAAGTGTCCCAGGAGGGTCGAAGCCTACTGGAGCCATGGTTGATGCGCAAGAGATCCCCAGGGCCCTGGAACAATGGCAAAGAAGAAACAGGAGTGGGTTTTTAGTCAGTTAAAGTCTGAAACGCCCTCACGCTCTGCCCAAGGGCGGGAGATGTCATTCAGATTTTCCCACTTAAAAAAAAATAACAGGTTAAATAGGGGTCAAATCCGGGATACCATCAGGATGGTAAGCGATGATGGACGCATGCCGAGAAGACACCTACTTACTCAGTTCTTAAAAAGTTTGTAACTATCAGGAAAAGCAAACTACGGCAGGGAAGTCCACTCTGCAATTGTGCGCACAATAAATATGTTCTCAAAACGTTTTATGCGTATGGACAGGATGTACATCATGTACCTGCGGCGTATCGCCGTACGTCTACCTCTGTCGATGATGGATCGGGCTTGGCGGAATTAAGTTATACAGTTTGGATGCACATTCCCCGAAATGAAACCTATAGGTAAGCAACTCTGCATTGATACTCAAGCCTTTGTTTTCTAAAGACGAGAGCGATAAACATACACGACAAAATAAGTAAGAGGGTATGATATTGGTAAGTTAAAATTATTATTTAAAAAGTGTATTTAAGCGAAATGATTGCTTGGAACAATAACCTTAATCACTTTGAAACAAAAATAAAATAAAGTGGCGCATACATTAAACGATCGTGCTAGTTAGCAGGAATCAAAAAGGATATCGGAGCACGCTTGCATCCGGGCGGCGGCGACGAGCGTGGTGCAGCGGCCGCGCTCAGTTCTACTCGGGCCCTCGCTACGCTCGCCCGTCTACGCGCTACGCAGCCACGCCGTAGCGCGAGTGCTACGAGCCGCAGCAGTGTTTATTGAACTTGCTACTTAGCAAATAAGTGCTTCGACTGTTGCGTGCGAAATAAAATTCACTGTGCAAATAAACTTTGAACAAAATTGTGTTTACGTACACTATAGTTTTATTGGATTATTTATATTAAAGGTAAGTTTAATATTATTTCTATTTATAGTATTAAAAAAAGTTTTTGTTTATTTTTTTTTAGAACGAACTTACAGATTTGGTTTAATTTTTTCTCCATAGACGGTTGTTATTACAACGAGCGACCTTTCTACGCGGAACGTTTGATATCATCGTATAAGGGAAACGTAATCTAAACCGACCTATCCACGAGTGTAGAATAAGCATAAGTTATTTATATAAGCAACCCTTTATTGTGTGGTTTAATCTAATTTCCGTTACACAAGAAATTTAAGCAGTATTGTTGAAAAAAGATTGAAGGTTTATACCCTAATATTTCTTTATTACCGAGTGGTAGAAAGTTGTGCCCATTCATAATATAAATGGGGCTTGTTATATTGTGAGTAATATGAGCGAATGAATATGAAGTGCGATGAAGTACGATATTGTGCGTGCTGGTATACACATTCAAATTAGAAAAAAATCGGAATGGAGCGCGTAAATATTCAAGAAATCTCCTATTATTATATCGTAGAAGCTTTCTTAATATTTATATACCTATATTCCTATATGTATCTATATAGCTTCTTGGGCTCTTTAAGTCAAGAGTGAATAAGTTACATCTAGGTAAGCGTATGCTATAGTCAACCACATCATCGTTTACCATCAGGCGAGTTAGTTGTCAAGTTTTAGTCCTATAGTCAATAATAATTTAAAAAAAAGATAATCGAGTTACACTTTCATCTTACTATTGCTATTTAATTGTGCCATATTGTGCTAGAAAGAACTAAACAAGTTAACCATAAATTAATATCGCAGAAAAACATTTTCTAACCCCTAAATCACCCCCTTTTTACGTAATACAATAATACAGGAAACATCCTCCATACTTTCACTTGTGTTCGGATGCATAAGTGGTTAATTGGCCCACCCAACAGGTAATCAAGTTAATGGTGCGTATACGTCAAGCTGGGCCACGTTGGGCCAGGCTGGGCTTACCCGGGACCCTTACGAGAAGGTCTTGGCTCGAAAATTATGCCCATTAATTGAGATAAAAATAGACTTCGTTAAGGTGAAATTGTTCTTATTAGGAACCAATAATTACTATACACACTTATATTATAAATGTGAAAGTAACTCCGTCCGTCTGATACGCTATCACGGTTAAGCTACTGAATCGATTTTGATGAAATTTAGTACAGAGCAACTTTGATCTCCAAGGATGAGTATAGGCTACTTTTTATCCGTCTTCGAATTCAACTTCGCGTTCACAATAATCAACACTCATGCGGTCGATGCCGCTGGCAGAAGCTAGTTTTTTTTTTATAAATAACTTATATTTTTACTTAGGTAGGTAAGAAGTAGAATTCCCTATCGAACTTGAGTCAAGAGTGAATAGGTTACTTCTAGACAAGAGTGCTACATCGTCGACCACATCAATGCTTACCAGCAGGTGCGATCATCATAATAAATCAATCTACTTTTCTGTCCTTTAAACGTTGTTAATAATATTATAAAAGTGAAAATCTGTGTGTTTAGATCAGTGGTTCCTAACTCGTGGTCCACGGACCACTGATGGTCCGCATGCTATAAAATATGGTCCGTGAAACATGAAAAGTAACAATAATATAATAATAATGTTTTTTTTATTTTCTCACTACAATTTACAGTTCACATCAAACAGTTAAATTAGTATACAATAAATCTAATATATATTGAAGGAGACTGGTGCCTAGGCATGGCTCTAGGCCTGTCTTTCAGGACACCAAGTTCCCATCCCTTATCTTTTATACATACTCTAGATTGTATACAACAATGATTATTAGTTTTGATTTTAAAGATTACAGGATGTAAATTATTTTTTAATTTAACTAGTAGTAGTAGTCCCGGGTCATAAAACAGGTTGGGAACCACTGATTCAGATGTTTTGGTAAGCAATCACCTCTCAACTGCTAAATGGATTTAGATGGAAAATAGTACAAGGGTAGAAAATTACCTGCATTAAGACATTTTATTGTTTACTTTGACCTTGTATTTTTTATCTCAGTTGTACGTTTCGTTAGGATTAAATACTTTTCCTCGGTGAAACAGCCGGGAAAAGCTAGCGTTTATACACACCATTTGTGCATAAATGAGTACAATTTAAAAACAATACTCTCACGTCTTTTCCAATGGAATACTTAATCAAAGGTGTATTATTGTTCGCCTACATTTCGTCCGCATTCAGTCCCATGTAATAGCGCGTGACCCCATTGGAATGTATCGGGTTCAATTCCTATTTGGAGAAAATTTCTTAATACAAAACCCATCCACTCTTTGATTCCTTACTCGAACTCATAAGACCTCACGAAAGGCTGGTTGCTACTAGAAAAACCTATGAGGCAGTAGATACTTTATAATTATTTATAGCTTTATAATTATTTTTAGCTAGCTTTTTGAAGGAGATTTAACTGAACAGTTATAATTCCCAGAAATAAGAAAGATTTGACGTACGAGAATTTCTTCGAAATTTCTTCGTAATTATTGTACATCAAACATTTAAATTCACAGAAAGTATAAATTAATATACAAAAATTTCGAATGTTTACAGGTTTGCTTCCCTTTCACCGTAAAGTAAATAATTACAACTTTAATTAGTACTTTAGCTGGGCTTGTGGATATTTCGTAAGTATATTTGATAAAGCTTCTTTTATATTCAAAACATAAAGATGACTTGGAAAACTCGTTACGCTGAATGGAAACTATGATTTTACTAACTGAAGCATGCGGTTTACCTCGTGTCTCAGTGAAAATACCCGTACCAATACCATAACAGAGTATTTTATGTTTATATTATTTTATATTCAACTACCCCTGTGCAAAAATGTATCTAAGTTTATTTTGCCATTAAAGCCTGATTCTAACAAATATCCAAACCAACATAAAAACACACATTTATTTATAAAAAAATTGCGTATTATCGTATTATATTTTGGTGAATAATTATATTGATGATTTGCAGGTTTTAATTAAATACTTCATCAACATAATTAACAGCGGAGTCAAATGACGTTTATGTCAATAGTACTACTTTGTTTCCGAAGCAATTTATCGGTGAAGTAAGGCAATTTATATTTATTGCCTTTCATGTAAGAAATTAAATGACAATATGGATGTTACTTCTCATGAAACACTCGGTAATAACCTTTTAGAGAATGACTTAAATGAAATATGCAAAGCTACAGTTCATATTTCAATATTTCTCTGTGAATTGTTCGTGTTTGCACCATATAAAAAGATAGTTAAAGCACAAAAGCCTAGAAAGTAGTTTAACCTAGAATTCGGGTTTTTTTACAACTAACTTCCTAGTGATGGATAGACTTAAATAAAATTAAGAGAAACATACTCGTAAGTATTATTAACAAGTTAGAGTTTGAAAAAAAAAACAATATTCACTACAGTTGAACAAATTGAACTATAATTTTAACTTTCTATAACGGTCCCACTTTTTCATTTTTTTAGAGACAAAACAGCAATGACTTCTTTTTTTGACTTGTGACCAGCTTGATATTTGAATAAACTTGTTTGATGGCCATTGGCCGTACATTTGAATTCTTTTAATTTTTTTTTAAAGGTTTTTGACGTTCCTAATTAATATTACATTATTCCCTAGGGAACGCCCATACTAAATTAGGTCCTTAGATACAGAATGACTTAATGCTTTAGGTGAGGTTTGTATGACATATAAAAGGGCATTATTGAAAAGGTAAATTTACTTAATATACGAGTAACTGTACTCAAATATGTGTGAGAGTAACTGTACTCAAATATGTGTGCAGCACTTAAAACCATTTATATAAAGTTGTGGTTCGAGAAAATGTAGGCGCCTTCTGTACTCATATCAAAGAATTTGTCAAACCTTTCAGAGTGGAAAAACCTATAAATAAATAAGTAAGGGTAAAAGCAAGCAAGTACTCCCTTGGGAAATAAATCAACGACAGGCTTGAAAGCGAATGGAGTAACAGCAATTTGATTACTGCACTTATAAGGTTTCCCCACCTGTCGCCGCACAAGCAATGGGTTTTAATGTCATGCATCTTATTCAAAGGAATGCCTTCACATGTTGGAACCTTAATAAAATCGGTTGACTGGCTCCCTCGATTAGCTGGCATACCTGGAAGACAGTGAGTAACGATTATTTCTTTACGTTTTTCTACATCTTCTATTCTCGGAGTTTCGTTTTTATTTTTTTTATAGTACCCATACAACATTATTTTTAGTTTACACGAACCTGAATATTGTTTATTTAGAATCAGTAACTGATCAGGTCAGGAAAAAATATAGCATGGTATAAAAAATATTAGAATCAATTTCCAATATTTTTTACACCATGTTATATTTTTTCCAAAAAATATTTAATAAGTCACAAATTGGACACCACTGACAATAAGTACGATACAGATCACGGAAAGTCATAGCGGGTATTAGGCGCTGGCAAACATCTGAGTTCAAGTGCAAAACAACCCGCTTGGATGGCCCAGTGACTTTGTATTTTTGCTGATATAAGAAGCTTATAACTTTGTGATTTTTCAAGACACAGTTATGAAATTTTGTACATAGATTGTTTACATAAAAATACTAGACACGTGTTTCGGGTTTCGCAAATACTACAATTAATGTTGCCATAATGAATCGATTTATACTTTTGTACTTCCAGGCTAACTAATATGCCTCCCAATTTGTGGGTAGATTATATGCAATTTTGGTTTTAAGTCGGCCACATTGAATCGGCTTTATTGAGTATGATTACATTGAACTCCATTATTTTTGGTTTTATAATTTTTTATCAGAACTTTGCTCGTATTACGCTTGCAATCATATTGTATTTTTTAACAACATGATTTGTATGTAATGGAGTTATGTAATAAGAAAGTGGTAAATTAACTAACTAAAACTAGATTTAAACGAGTATATCTACAACATCTCGTTCATCGTCCTTAATTTGTTCGCATTATTATTTTATACAGTGTATTTGAGATTACTATTTGTGTCTTGTGATGAAATCGTTTTCGCATAGTCCTTTGAACTTCTGGGCGGAGTTAAATGCATACATATTCGTATTGTGACTTGCGCTCGCATAACACTTTCCTATCGCACCTTTAAAACCATTTGCTTTGTAAATTATTGATTGATTTATATAAGTTAATATACATTTTGAACAAAAAATTTTTTCGTGTAAGTATAGGTACTTACACCAGTAGTAAGTATAGGTACGTACACAGCTTTGATCCTTAGATACAGGTATCTAAAGATCAAAGCTGTTTGAAAGGACTAGGGAAAACAAGCGAAAATATATCATGATGTTAAAAAAATCCTTTGATAAAAATATAAGCCGTAAGAAAAAATCCTATGTTAATTATTCAGATTAAATAAAAGGGAACGGAATCATAGCGGCTAATAGTGGGCAATTAGTACTCTCAAACTCGATAGATGGCGTTGGCTTTGATTTAGAAGTCGCTATGGTTTCGTTACCGCGTGTACTCGTAGTATAAGGTAGAGTCTGTCTAATAAGTTAAACAACTTATGTAATTATTAGGATTTAATGAAATCTGATGTAGTCAACATGGGTTCAATAATCAAGGTTGATTAAGAGACAGAGATCATTGTTTACTAACAGAAGAACCTTATGAAAAGAATCGAATATAAGTATTTTTTAAATGATTAAATATTATACAAAATTCCCAAGTCAGTTGACTTATTAGACAGGCTATAGGCCTAAGAATATTGTTTTCTTGAGAGCAGTATAACACTGTGATTCGGTTCAGTATTAGTTTCGATATACGCGATTAGTTACCAGTCCAGTGTCTATTTTTTTTTTTATTAATGATTATTAAAATTATTTCTTGTTTGTACTCTATATAGGTACAAATAAAGTATTTGGAAGCAGAAATACGATCATTCCAAAAATGTTATCCATTTAAATAAAAGGAGAAACTGACTGACTGACATATCAACACACGGCCGAAAATACAGGGCCTGAGAGCGTGAAATTTTGTACACGGTTTCCTTTTATGACGTCGGCAAGCGCTAAGAGACGATTTTCCAAAATTCACCTCCTAAAGAAATGAAACAAGAGTTCTAAGTTTGTATGGAGTAACCTAATTTCATACTACCGAAGCCCCTTCCCTTGTCCCGGTCCCTTCAAGCTGTGAAAAAATCAACCTTCTAAGTTGACGAATAAAAAAGATACGGCCGTTTATGTCACAAAAAAAAACGTGTATTTTGATACCCTCAAAGATCTAAATTCATAGGGTACTTTCAATTGACCCAGAATCCTGAAATTTGGCACAAAGCAAGGTCTTATAGCATAGGTATAGGGAAAAAATCTGAAAACAGTAAATTTGTTGTTACAAACGTCACAAAAAAAATTGCAATTCGGAAAAATCTTCGAGACTCCATTCGGAAATTGTAGTTTGCCCGGAACCCTCAGTGCGCGAGTCCGACTCGCACTTGCCCAGTTTTTTTTCTTAGTATCAGGCTATATTCTATATAAGTGGGCGAAGCCGCGGGCAAAAGCTAGTACGACATATTCTCCGTAGAATGCTATCTTATTACTCCAGGAAGATCTGACAAAGCATCGCAGGCTAGAGATATAAAGCACGTTATCAGGGTTCCTAGAACCAATCTTAGGTCTTGTACAATCACGGATTAGTTACAATGACGGTGCAACCTCCCTCTATTCACCATTGTGATCTATTTCACTTAGCTGGTCTGACTTTGCAGTATGATAAGCAGGTAATTCGATCTATCTTTACCTTCCACTTTCCGATCAATATTTGCTGAATGGAAGTAAGTTTATGCTGAAGTGCACTAAGAGTTAACCTGTGCGGTAACTCTTGAAGTTATACATTAGGACGGAAACTTAAGTATCTATATTATGTCTTAGCAAGAACAAGGATATAATACTGGACAGATGCTATGTTAACTGAACATCAACGGCGCGGTTGGCGCAGTGCTTATGCGATTAACTGGCGTGTTGCGTGTCGCAGATTCGATTCTCGCACGGACACATATATGTGTAGCTTACCGATAGTTGTTTTGGGTCAGGTTGTCTTGTGTACGTGAGTTTACATGTTTGTTAACGCACCCACGATACAGGAGTATTTTCTAGTGCAGAGCAAAGTTTAAAAAAAAAAGAATAAAAAATACTATTGCTGATCATTTGTGGAACGTGAAGTAGGTACGTAATTCATAGCATAGTATAATCAGCCTTCTAATGTTCCCATTGCTGGGACCCAGGCCTCCTCTCTAGGAGAGAGAATGGGCCGTAAACCACCACGCGGGCCCAGTGCGGTTTGGTGCATGACGTTAAATTCGATGTTTCTATGGTTCATTTAATATTTCAGTTTAATAAGTCAGTATGGACTGTGAACCAATCTCATATTATTAATAGGTTCATTGATAAACTGGGGGTGGAAATTGGCTGGTAGACATTGATTAAAAAGTTATCTGTCACAATGAAAAAAAAAAAATTTTACTTGTTCAGTGTCAGTCTGTTTACTATTTTTTTTTTTCATCAAATGATTTCTCTCGTTCTGGGTGGGGTGAGATGGATTGTCAAACTTTTACTGACTAGGAACCAACTGCGTTACTGCAGTTGCCCTTTACGTACGTTTCAGGTTGCAGGGGCCCAGCTGGGTCGAAGCCTACTGGGGCTAGGGTTAGTTTCGAAAGACAATACTTACTTTTTAGTCAGTAAGAGTCTGACATTATCTCCCGCTCCACCCGAGAGTGGCGGTTGTCATTAATGATTTTACACCATAAAAAAAAGGCCGCGGTAACTCTTTCGAACAATTTCGCAGCCCCTGTTCAGTAATCAAAGCCTTATTTAATATCTTTTGCTTAAGTAAATTAGAATTAGATTTTAAGATTTTCGTCACCCGTCACCAATCGTTTTTTTTTTTTTCAAATAGGCATCTTATCATCATCATCATTTCAGCCGATAGACTTCCACTGTTGGACATAGGCCTCTCCCAAGCGTCGCCACAATGAACGATCCCATCTGGTTCGACTACAATCCTAAAAAAGTTGGTCAAAGCATATTAAAATAACGCAAGGTCCTAGATCTAATCATCAAAAGGTCACTAGTGCAGTTGCACGATACAACGCGCAGTCCATTCGAAAATTGTGGACATCCGTCCACTTCGCGCTGCTAATCAACCTCTGATGCGGGTCATCCGTTATCTACGAGAAAGTGTGTCAGCTTGTTTCTATCAACTTCCATATTGCATTGGTAGCTGAGTACCTGATCCCAGGAATGATTTACGCATACGTAAAATAATGGTTTTATAATAGGCTAGTGGCCGTAAAAATTGTAATTAGTCCGTCTTTTAGATTATTCAAAGATAAGGGACACGTATTTTTTTATTTGTAAATTAAACCAAAAATGACAAAGATATAGCCCATTAAAGTTACGTGTGACGTCACGCCGTGCTGCATTTTTTCGCACGGGGTGACGTCACACGTAACTTTAATGGGCTATATCTTTGTTATTTTTTGCTTAATCGAAAAAATAAAAAATACGTGTCCAATATTTTTTATAATCTAAAATACGGACTAAATAAAATGTAATTATTTTTACCCTGGACACTATCCTATTATACTCATTTTTAATTCAGATAACATAGCCCATACAAGAACAAAAACGGCGGTCAAGCGCGAACCTATCATCAATAAAAAAAGACGTGTGGCACTCGGGGACTGCCGCGGTAAAGCTATTGCATAGCATTTTTATCAACTTATGCAATTATAATTATTTATTTATTTTATTTATGCAGTATTTTTTTTCCTTTGTTTTTTTTTCTTTGATATTAATTGAAGTTACACTTTCACACATTGAATTGAATTTTGATTGATTGTTCACTCATTTGTTTTCTTATCGGTCACCACGCTCAAAAAACAAATGTTATTTTCGTTACGGAATTTCTGGATTCGGTCTCCACGCTCAAGGCCCGCGATAGAAGCTATGCAATAGCTTAAAAATATTTATATACATATAAATATTTTTGGAAACACATTCATTATGCGTACAGCTAAGGAGTGGAATTCCCTCCCGGAGTCAGTGTTTCCTGATAGCTACAACCTAGGGGTTAGGTTACTTCTAGGCAAGCGTGCTCCATCGTCGGCCACATCATTACTTACCATCAGGTGAGATAGTGGTCAAACGCGAGTCTATAAATAATAAAAAATATATACCTAGGATATTAATAACAATTAATCAATTTTATGGATTACAGAGTTTCCACAACGAGCTCTTAATGCGATCCATTTTACGACCTAAACTGAACTAAAAAGTTAAAGTTAAGTTAAAGGAATGGGTTATAGGGTGTACGCGTCCATCCCTTTTTCTCGCTTGCACAACTGACATTTTAATACGTCATGGTAAGGCGCCAGATTTCATTTAGGTAGTTGTGCTTGTCAGATTTTGGTTTTTGTGAAATTTTATTTCAATTAAATAAATTTAATCTTACTTAAATTAAATAAACTTATCTGAGCAATTGGATGCCCCCATGCTGAGACATTTTGTAAGTGTTTTGGTGCGGCAAGGGCAACCTTGTCGCTCATAATGTGGACCCGTAATTTGTACATATGTTTGCCGTTTTAGGTTAAGTTACTAACTTCTAGATTAAGTTTTTTAATGACAAATGGGCCTTTGTTGTCAAATTTATAAAATAATAATAATTATTAATATGAAAAAAAAATGTTATTAACAGTGCCATGTAATTGTACACCAAGATTTTACAAAAAAATACCAACCAAAAAATACTAAAAAAACATTATCTGTCACTGTGTCCGCAGCCATGTGGATTGTGTAACAAGCAAGCCCCGCATTTTGCACCCACGAACAGTGAAAATTGTCCATGGATGTAGAATGTTTGATTTTGTGGGTATATTGGTTTTTTATTTTGTTAGCTTAGCATAAGGTTATTGTCACTTCTTAACAAAATTTGTAAAAATGCGAAAAGAGAACAACTGTTTTACAGTTTGGCACAACATTGTAATGTATAAATATAAGCAAATTTTGAATAAACCAAATTAAAAGAAAGGAAACTTTACACTAAGCAAAACATACCGTTGGCGGCCTTATCGCTTTCTGCAGTTTCTTCCAGGAAACCTCGAATAACCTTTAACTCTGTGTTTTTCTAAGGTTTTGTATTTAAACAAGTGGTATCGGAGGGAAATCATCAAATAACTTTTTAACTTTTACTTATTAAAACCAACCAGTCTGCCTCAAATAGCTCTTTGCGTTCAAGATCACGGTAACTCTTTAAGCAATCCTGCTGAACCTACCGTGCTAATGTTGCCTGTACCGGCCTTTTACCTCACCAACAATGTTCTGTACTCCTCTATATCGGCTTCGACATTTACTGTATGCTCCAGATCCCTCTAATGGACTTCGGATTTATCTACCTGATTAACTTGCACGCTTGACTGCTGAGCTAGCTTAGACGTGCTTCAATTAGGCATTATCTTCCAGATAGCCTATAAAACGTTGGACTTAATGCTTATTACTCAAAAGTAGAAACTTCATAGTGTTTCTTCATTACCCGTTTAATGGGAGAGTTGTGAGTCTAGCAGTCTATATAGGGTGATTGGTAATTGAGTTCGTTTCTCTAAATGGGATGTTTTAGAGAGAGAAAGGTTTTAATAAGGAAGTCTAATACCTGTAGCTTTACGTCAAGTGTCATACATTTATTTTGAGTATTCTGCCTCTTTAAGAAGTTTTAAGAAAAGAGTCTAAATACCTGTAGGTTTTTACGTCAAGTATCATACATTATTTTTTTTGCTGCCTCTTTAAGAAGTTTAAAAAAAAGAGTCTAAATACCTGCAGTTTGTACGTCAAGTGTCATCCATTTATTTTGAGTATGCTGCCTCTATAAGAAGTTTTAAGAAAAGAGTCTAAATATCTGTAGTTTGTACGCCAAGTATCATACATTTATTTTGAGTATGCTGCCTCTTTAAGAAGTTTTAAGAAAAGAGTCTAAATTATCTGCAGTTTGTACGTCAAGTATCATTCATTTATTTTGAGTATGCTGCCTCTTTAAGAAGTTTTAAGAAAATAGTCTAAATACCTGTAGTTTGTACGTCAAGTATCATACATTCATTTTTATGCTGCCTCTTTAAGAAGTTTTAAGAAAAGAATCTAAATACCTGTAGTTTGTACGTCAAGTATCATTCATTTATTTTGAGTATGCTGCCTCTTTAAGAAGTTTTAAGAAAATAGTCTAAATACCTGTAGTTTGTACGTCAAGTATCATACATTCATTTTTATGCTGCCTCTTTAAGAAGTTTTAAGAAAAGAATCTAAATACCTGTAGTTTGTACGTCAAGTATCATTCATTTATTTTGAGTATGCTGCCTCTTTAAGAAGTTTTAAGAAAAGAGTCTAAATTATCTGCAGTTTGTACGTCAAGTATCATTCATTTATTTTGAGTATGCTGCCTCTTTAAGAAGTTTTAAGAAAATAGTCTAAATACCTGTAGTTTGTACGTCAAGTATCATACATTCATTTTTATGCTGCCTCTTTAAGAAGTTTTAAGAAAAGAATCTAAATACCTGTAGTTTGTACGTCAAGTATCATTCATTTATTTTGAGTATGCTGCCTCTTTAAGAAGTTTTAAGAAAATAGTCTAAATACCTGTAGTTTGTACGTCAAGTATCATACATTCATTTTTATGCTGCCTCTTTAAGAAGTTTTAAGAAAAGAATCTAAATACCTGTAGTTTGTACGTCAAGTATCATTCATTTATTTTGAGTATGCTGCCTCTTTAAGAAGTTTTAAGAAAAGAGTCTAAATACCTGTAGTTTGTACGTCAAGTATCATACATTTATTTTTATGCTGCCTCTTTAAGAAGTTTTAAGAAAAAAGTCTCAATACCTCTAGTTTGTACGTCAAGTATCATACATTTATTTTTATGCTGCCTCTTTAAGAAGTTTCAAGAAAAGTTTATTTATGATTGAAAACGTTGCATTAATATAACACCGCACAAAGGCGGATTTTTAGCATAAACTTAAAGACGCTTAATATTTTAAGTAATAGGTTGATATTTTTTTTAAATAAGTTGTTATCTAAGATATTGGCTCTTGAGCTTTAAGAAAAGTATCAATTAATTATCTAGAGTGGAGTAGGTTTGTCTTAAAATAAATCTAAAAAACTTATAAAGTTTGAAAGCAACTCAATTTGGTCCTCAATTTCAATAACTCCAAGAGCCCAAAAGCTTTGTAACTTAACTCTAGAATTTCTATTTTGAAGGAACAGATTTCATTATCAATCACTCTGATGTTCATTTGTTCCTTCATAGCTCAGATTTTAACAACATAGGATATTATGATGTCACTCTAAATCCAAGATGGCGGCTAGGACAGTTTTGTCTAGTTTAAACTGACGAAAAAATTAACATAAAAAAAGTGTTTTTTAAATATTATCACATATTTGCAAATAACTATGACTGATTACTTATCAAGAACCACTAATGAATTAACGAAAAACAATAATACATATTTACCATTGCTTCAAAGTTATCAAAGCGCGTAACAAACGCATACTCCTATAGCTGAAAAAATCACAGAGTTCAGGCTAAGGTGGTACGGACATGTTATGCACTCTGGAACGCAAGGCAAAAAAGAAACATAAAAATGGGTTTTAGTCAGTAAAAGTCTGACATATCCTCTCCCTCCACCCAAGGGTGTAAGAAGTCATTGGATGATGTCCCACCGAAACAAAAACCTGATGACCATATCGTGAAAAAGTGGTTTTTCATGATTAAAAAGAAGAAAGGGAAAGGTAGACCGCAAATTAAATCCGCAATGCAAAAGCTTAGCCTTACAGATGACGATGTTTATCATCGAAGTGCTAAAAAAAACCAAGATCGCGTCTCGGAACAGGTGACGGCAAAGAAGTAGAAACTTCAAGTTTGGTATGAAATTCAAGGTTTAAATTCAAACATTGCAAAAATACAAACTTGACACATTTAATTTACAACTTCGCATATATAAAAAAATTAAAACTGGGCAAGTGCGAGTTGGAATCGCGCACATTGGGTTCCGTACAAACTTACCTATGAAAAAAGTTCAATTCCCGAACTCAGTTACGAAGATTTGTCCATTCCGTTTTTTTTTCTGACTTAACTACAAATTTTCAGTTTCTGATTTTTTCCTATACATGTGCTATGAGCTAAAAATCTGAAAACTATTTTGTGTGTTTTTTAGTAAGGGTCTCATGCCAAGTTTCCGGATTCTGGGTCAACGATAGGGTACATCCCTATGAATTTTAATTCCCTTGAGAGTGTCGAAATATACGGTTTTTGCAACACAAACAGCGTTAACTTACAAGTTAAATTTTTTCACAGCTCAAGGGAATTTCAACTCAATACCTCCACGCGTTCCCGAGATAAAGGGTCTTGACAGACATACAGACAGACGGACAACAAAGTGATCCTATAAGGGTACGGAACCCTAAAAAAACTCGGAAGTGTTATTTTTGCCGTAGTTGGGTTTAAGTTTATCATAAACTTTGCTTTTGTATGTAATTTATTTCACTGTGACATCTGCCACAACTGTTACAAAATGTTTTACAAAGATCCTCGGGGGACTAACTCTTTGTCGTGCATTATTAATATCTTGAACGGTACCCCACTCACGACAAATAAAAAAGAAATCATGGAATCACTCTTTTCATTTGAGAGGTGACTTACTAACTTACGAAGGATCTTGGAGTAGGCTTTAGCCAGTAAGAGCCTGCCACGCTCTTGTTACGGCACGTCATTATATGATTTCTACCCTTAAAAAAAAGTTCCTGCGTCGTCTTTCATTCCAGGGCCGGGTTTTCCTTTCAGAAGCAAACTCCTGGCCCCAGTAGGCTTCGACCCTGCTGGGTCCCTACGCGCCGTTAACGACTTGGGCTTGGTCGGTTACCGGACGGTCGGACGACGAGATACCCATTGCTTGCTGTCCGCAAGCCCGTGAAATACATGATACTTGGGGACGGCATAGTATTTTTTTTCTCATGATATTCCAAAAAAATATCCATTATTATATTGGCTTTCCTCTCCACAAAACAAATAAGTATACTTACAATAAAAAGACGTGTGGTACTCGGGGACTGCCGCGGTAAAGCATAGCATTTTATCAACTTATGCAATTATAATTATTTATTTATTTTATTTATGCAGTATTTTTTTTCCTTTGTTTTTTTTTCTTTGATATTAATTGAAGTTACACTTTCACACATTGAATTGAATTTTGATTGATTGTTCACTCATTTGTTTTCTTATCGGTCACCACGCTCAAAAAACAAATGAGTGGGGGGTGTTAGGTTATTTTCGTTACGGAATTTCTGGATTCGGTCTCCACGCTCAAGGCCCGCGATAGAAGCTATGCAATAGCTTAATAAAGCTGCTATAGGTCTAAACTCTGATGTAATAACGTATACTTAGTTTATTTCGGTGGTCTAAACTTAATAACGCTTGGGTCTTAAGTATCACGCTCGAGTCTACTCAGGAGTAACGTGCGAGTACATCCCACGCATCTCCCGCTTCTACTGGATTTAAGTAACTGAGAATACATTCTGCATCGAGTAATATGGACTAACCTGTTTTTTTTTTTTAATTTTTATGGTGGGGAAAATCATCCAATGACAACCCCCGCTCTTGGGCGGAACGGGAGATAGTGTCAGACTCTTACTGACTAAAAACCCACCCCGTTACTTCTAGCCTTCATAGACTGGCCTGTTGGTGTAGTGGTTAGTGGCCCTGACTGCTGGAGGTCGTGGGTTCGATTCCCACCCAAGAAAAAAGCATTAAGCATTAAGTCCGCCTTTGTACCTTTGTGTTGCATGAAGTTGTAATAAATAAATAAATAAAAATGTTTGTGTGATGAGCACGATCATTTGTTCTGTTTCTGGGTGTTATGTATCTTTATCAGCCCCCCTAGCCAAGTTACAACCGTTTCGTTTCGATTCTCCTGCGTCGAACGTCTCGAGTTGGCCACGCCCCCGATTCTTTTGTTCTGACCACGTGCGTGAGCGTTGAGATGTCATTCCCGTACATTTAAAGTTTTCTACTAGCGTTAACGATTGCAGATTATCAACTTGACTAGGGGTACAGGTAATCGTAGTAAAAACTCTGCTTAGTTTAAGACTAGACGGCGTTGAGTGTAGTTGTGGAATATTATTCTTTTATCGGCTATATTTATTATTAGCTTTTGCCCGCGGCTTCGCCCGCATACATAACATATAAGCCTATGTCACTCAGGAATAAAGCAACTTTCTAACGGTGAAAAAATTATCGCAATCGGAGAAGTACTTCCAGAGATTACCTCCTACAAACAAAAAAAGTAAACCGACTTCAGTGTAAAAAACACTGAAAAGTACAATATAACTTTAATTTCGGAAGTCGGTGTTTCTATATTACATAGTTTTGTCTCTTCGTTATTTAACACCGACTTCCGAAATTAAAGTTATTTTGTAGTTTTCAGTGTTTTTTAACATTGAAGTCGGTTTATTTTTTTTTTGTAAAAAGTTTTTTTATTTTTCACTTTTTAGTTATGGTACCACCACTAAAAACTACCACTCAGCCAAACTTAAATACCTTATAGCCACAGTGCATCTCATAATATTTCTAATAATTCCAAACTATGGATATAACTAAGATATCGGTGAACATACATTAAAAAAAAACATACATCAAATCAAATGCGTAATTTATTATGCTCAAATGTTTAATTTATTATCTTGGTGTACAATAAAGGATACATAAATAATAAATAAATACATTCAGCCGAACATAGAACCTCCTCCTTTTCGAAGTCGGTTAAAAAAACAAACCTCTTTATTATATTAGTGTAGATTAATATTATTGTAAACACTAAAAAAGAAAAACTGAAAAGTTGCATGTACATGTGCAAACGAGATATGAATATACCTATAGATTGATGGACAGGGAGAGGGAGGCCAAAGAATATATGGATAGATCGTGCAAAGAGTGATATGAAAGAAAAGGAAGTTAGTGATAGCATGACGAGTGACAGGGCAGAATTGAAGAAAAAGACGTATTGCGCTGATCCTAGGGAGGAAGGTGATGATGATGATTATCAAACCTAAAAACAATGAAAAATGAACATTAGTTCTCCTATGAGAGAGAGTTCACCTTCGAGCATTCAAAAACTTACTTCTGCGTATAATCTAATTATTACGCTGTTGGTAATTGCTATAAAATTCTGAAATGTGCCTTGATGTAAAAACAGCTGACAGTAAATTTTCATTTTAACGCAAAACTTTGAACTACTTCTAAAAGTCTTTTCAACCTTCGTTTGGTCTTAGCTGTAATTACCTATTTTATTTTGAGTTCTTTAAATTATATTTATTTGCCATGTAAAGGGCTGTGTTCGGAGATTCTTAGCGTGTGAACCAAAGTTACTGATATAGCCCGAAGAACCGTTAAATTTTAAGTGGCATTGGGTTGGGCACATTGCTCGCAAAACAAATGGTCGATAGGCCCGAAAGGTTCTTGAGTGATGATTGCGTATCGGAAGACGCAGCGTTTGAAGGCTTACCACGACGTGGTCCCAGTGAGGGTCGCATGAATCTGAAGAATCCACACGTCCGGTGACATTTTTCGGTGAAATAGATGATAATGGTTATTTCGACATATATAATAATCCTGTACAAGCGGATGCACGGCTATTACCCATACTTCTATCCGACAAAATTTATTTTCAATTACTACCGCGGCAAGAAGCACCAGAATATTTGCTGTGCCTCAGTGTCGCACTGCTGCCCGTGCTTAGTCTCCAATACCTCTCACTTTGGCTGCACTGATCTCTTGGATTCTTATCCAACAAACGATCTATTTGCGGATGAATGGAAGATGATTTTATTGGCATGTCAGAAGTACTGTGAGAGGGATTGATGTACGTGGTGTTTATACTTTTATTTACTTTTTGATTTTTTTTTTGTTTAGATAGATTGATAGATAAATTCTTTATTGTAAAAATAAAGCAATTACATGAGAAACTTAAAATTAATAGGGTCTCACAATCAATTAGTTACAGTAATTGGTTGTTTAACCGTTGTAATTAATTAAATAAATAAATAATATTACAAGTATCCGGTTTTAATGGTCATTACAGTCGAAAGACGTTCACTTTTGGCCATAGACCTCCTCTAAGTGTCGCACTAATGACCGGTCTCGTACGTCTCAATTTTAACTATACTTCATTCTGTTTCAAATACCTATTAATATTTACTTATTCTGCACACCTACCGCAGTGTGGTATTTATTAATTTAAAGGTTAACAACTGATAGAGAATGCTCAATGCATTAAGGTTGCTTATGTACCACTACTGTACACAAAGTTTAAATACATAAATAAATAACTTCTTATTTATCAAATGCATATTTCAGTATCACGACTGTATTAGTTTCCAAAAGGGTAAACCAAGTTTGTAGTTGCTTCAATTTAGTTAAGTCAAACACAACAATTCAGACTCCAGGATTCGGTTGGATTTCCTAATCAAATAACTCAATTTCACTTTGCCCGACTAAAGGATTGATCAATCAAACAGTAATGACATGGTGAGAAAGCGTGGCATATACATGTGTAAATAAGTAAGACAGAAAACAAAGACACTAATGGCACTAATGCTCTCAAACTCAAGTAGAAATAGGCCAAACACTTAGCCTCTTATACCGAAAAGATATGTACCATAGCTGCGACTCAGTGGACCCAGAGGCAAGCGACGTAAGAGAGAGAGATCTAAGAAACGCCGGTCGGATGAAATCGGGTGCTAACTGGAAAATAAAGACTAAAAGAAACTGCACATAGGAAAACTGGAATACGCTGGAAGAGGCCTATCTATATCCTTTTTTTTGAGGTGGGATATCATCAAACAATTTTTCTTTAGAGGAACTTTACTGACTAATACATCCGTGTTTCTTCAGTTGCCGTCTACATTTCAGGGCTTTTTCCTGAGTTGATGGTGTCGGTTATATATTGTCGAAATGTTCGGTTGGACTCTCGTTGGCATTGGTGGTATAAATGTTCTTGCTCGTCTGTCATTCATTTTTATTAATAAGAATATTTGGTATAGTGGGAAATTGTAATTGTCTTTAAGTAACTTTAGTGGGGACACTTATTGTGACGGACGGGAAACTACGGAACCCAACACTGAGCGTGGTCCGAGACGCTCTTGGCCGGTTTTTTTTAATATAATAATGATACAATAAATGGAGTCTGGGATCTGGGTCGGGTATTTTCATGTTGACACAGATCTTATCATCATCATAGGGGAACAGCGACGGTTCAATCTTGAGAACAATACTAATTTATGTCACATAATGCTTAGAAGTACATGTGCAATAGAAGTAATTGTTTCATTAGTTAATAAATTATTTAATTTTACTGACATTCATCCGTAAAAATCCTGAAATTGTACTCGTGTTCTTTTAATCTAGATTCGAGAAGTTGATTAGTTGGAGACGTTGGAGTAGTGGTCTAGATTAGACTAGCATCTAATCTTACGATAAATTGTGATTTTATGGCTTGTACTGAGTAGTCTTGAGACATACTTTAAGAGGAGTTTCTACCGAGCGTGCTTCTCGGAAGAAATTCGTTCGTGTCGAGTCATACAAATGAACTTTGAAGACGATCTCGCCTTGGCTATGTAGAACAACTATTACCCTGAATTTCATCGATATTTATTTTTCTATGATTATTACTTCCTATTTGTATAATTTACTTGTATAATTTATTTCATCACCACTGCTCTCAAAACGGTGAAGGAAAACATCGAGGGGGAACCGTTCTAGAACCAAAAATTCGAAGACATGTGACATTCACCAACTCGCACTGAGCCTGCGAGGTGGATTGCGGCCCATTCCCTCACCTAGAGAGGAGGCAACTCAGGCCACTCAGCAGTGGGAACATTAAAAGGCTGATTATACTACTTTCTACACTAATTGCATTACTTGCTTATGTGTGTTTAATCTGAGTCCGTATTTACTGGAAGATGTACTATTATCGTGTTTAATAGTATTGCTGTAAGTTTCTTTGTTTGGTTTGTTTTCTTTGTGTGCGTGAGCAATATAAGTTCATTTAAACGCAAGTCGAACTCAAAATTATTTACATATTTCACATAGGCCTACTTGAGCACTTACATGGAGATGTCAGCAAACCATGGAAGTGTCAGAAAACCGTAGGGGCCCAGCAGGGTCGAAGCATACTGGGGCCTAGGGTCTGCTTCTGAAAAGAAGGCTAGGCTCTGGTATGCTGCTATATCGCTCCGCCCAAAAGCGAGAGATGTCATTGGATGACCATTTTAGATTACCACCTACAAAAAAAAACGGGGGCACTTATAAAACGTCAGAAGCTAGCATTTGCAGTTCTTCTACTTTTTTATTTTATTTTAGTGGAATAAGTGAGAGATATCTGAAACCGAATAAATAAGTATTGAAGCTTATCTCTACTGTTTTATTTTTCTGTGGTTTGAATCCAAGATCGTACGCTCATCAGTTGACAGAAGTTCTTGAGATTAGTCTCAGTGTCTAACCGCATTCTTCGAAATCTCATTTATTATTTATCTTTAGACCCATAGTTACAAACCGTTTAAAACATTTTTAACGATATTAAGTTTATTCTAAAGCGAGCAAAAAACGAGGCCGGCTCTGAAACTTTAACAAAAACGGTTGTGACGACAAGGCCGAAATATTAATGATTTTTAAATTACAATACTTGAAATTAATAGGAAAGTTACTATAGGTACTTACATCTGTTGAATAACTTGGTGGTATGCTGACCTTATTCTTTTAGTGATTTGAGAAAATCTATGACGGATTGGGTTCTTATTGTTAGGAGGTTTATGTTTTACGATAGCGACACAGGGCGTGATCCAGCTACCTATTTCATCGCTTTGGACAAATACAAAATTTGCTGCCCTTTACCATTGTAATGCCTGTGTAACTGTAAGGTTTAAGGTGTAATGACACCATCTTTGCCGCCCCACACACACACTTCATACCACGTCGTTGTCATCATCATCATATCAGCCGAAAGAAGTCTACTGTTGGACATAGACCTCCCTCAAGCGTCGTCACAACTACCGGTCCAGTGCGTCACGCATCCATCGGATTCGTTTTTTTGCGTTCTACCACATGATGGAACATAGGTATACCTACTTATGTTCCAAAGTTTTAGACAGTAAAAGTCTGACACGCCCTCTCGCTCCACACTACAGTGGGAGAAGGGATTAGATAATTTCCCACCATTAAACATGATATACACGCAGATGCACGCACAATGAAAGTATTTTCAAAACGTAAAATATAATTCTGGTTCGAATGTTCAGGTAGATTTTATTCAACAGAATTGAAGCGAAAGACGAGTAAATGCTCACATTCCCCATGAGTTGTGTGTGTACGAGTCAGCTGACCGAAATGAGGGCACTGACATTGCAATCCTTAATACCAATACGCTTACGTAACATGAGCTAGATACGGTTTCAGTAACATTGGTACTGTCGGCAACGTAAGTCGCTTAGCACATTAGTTTGTTATGTTATTTGACATAAGTCTTTTTATAAGTAAAATAGCTTTTGCTCATAAAAGTTAGTTTGTCCATACAAACTTTTGAACCCCGTTTCATCCCTTTAGGGGGCAAATTTTTGGAAAATCCTCTCTCATTGTTTGCCTACGTCAAAAAAGGAAACTTTGTGCAAAATATCATGTTACTAGTCTCAGTAGTTTCGACAGTGCATTAATATGTCATTGAGCCAGTTTCTCCTTTTATATATAGATATTAAGCATCTAGGGAAACCAAGAAATGGTAAGCCAAGGTGCACAACTACACGGTGGGGCATATAGTGGAGGTGTGTCTGGCTTGGGTGGCGCTCCACCCTGTCAGGCAACGGCTGGTGATGCGGAGATGGCCGTACGCGAGAGAGAACGGACATACTCACGCCTCTGCCACTGCGACCCCGAGCCCGACAACAAGCTACGGTAGGTATAGGCTTGCGGATGACGAGCAATGGGCAAGCTCGTTGTGGTTTTAGTGAAAAATGATGCACATATATCTACACGAGAAGACCGATTCATCGTCAGCACTGCACTAAAAATAGACATTTCTCAGGTCCGAAAGACATTTAATAAAATCACAACAATGGGAACTTTGACACGATCCTGCGATGAGTTCATAAGGTATAAAGCCTGATAGAACAGCAAATGGTTGCAAACAGAAGGCGAGGAGAATATCTAGTTGCCAGGTTACAATCTGCTCGAAAACACGTCCGATGAACTAATGAAGACCTTTCTAGGAATAAGTTTTCCGATGAACCCAAATTTTGTTTATTTACACACGATGGAACATTAAGAGCGTTCAACCCGAGAAACATTTTCATTACTTTTCATACAATCGTTCTTACGTGATTATGACGTCAATACAGATCTTTCTGGATATTTTAGAAACACAATATCTTGTGGATATTATCTAGGTTTTTATTGAAATCAAATTATACATTTAAGTAAAAACCTTTGAAAATCTGCTATTTTTCGTGAACGCTTCTCATAATGTACTCATAAATAAATAATATAACTAAGTACAGCAATCTATACTTTTTTTTTTTAATGCTCCTTTATTTATTTAAGTAATTTAAAACATATGTACACACTATTATAAATTAATTAATTATCTACACTTATAAACAACTTAATAACTATAATTACAGTAAATTAAAAAAAATAAAAAATAATAAAACCCTACGCTAATTACAACTAACTAAAATCAAACTAAAATATGGCGTCAAAAACTCTTCCACATCGCTGTCGACTGGTAATGTGCCCAAAAGACTGGCGGCATTGCCACGCTGTATGGCAATGCTTATCCTCTGTCCAAGGTAAAAGCCAGCCTTTGGGTCACGCGAAGTGTCAACTAGACGTTTCGACAGATCTTTAAACAACTTGTGAGCACTCGGACCCCACGATCCAAGAGTTTCAACCCCAAACGGTACGAAAATATAACTTCCAACAAGGTTGTTATATTTCCGCCGCTTGAGGTTCTCCGCAGCCGCAGCGGCAGCACCAGCACGACACGACGAGCTAGGAAGATGTGAAGGCGCAAGAGTATCGACACAAGTAGCGTCCCATACTAAAGGCCTTCCCATCTTCCAAGGAAATAACGACATACAGCAATCTTGCATATTTAATCAAGATTCTGAATGACGAAATATTCTTCCAAAAACTTTTAAGGTTTTTTAAAAAAATCGCATTTCCTGGAAAAAGTTTTGTGAAATATTCGACTGAATGACCGAATTACTGAATGCCAACAGAACTTTCAGGTGTTGTCTCTCCTTTTTCGCGTTGCCTCTTTATCAAACATTACATTGGATTGCGTTGGATGAATCAACAAGCTTTTAAACCATGCTCAGGTTAACGATAGACCGATCGGAAAGGAACCTCTTAAGAGCTTTTATACGGTTAGGAAAACGATGTCATCAAACGTGATTTGAAAAAAAAAAGTTCCAGTAGAGGATCAATAAATTATTATAGTATGGGAAGAAATATCTTCAGTAACTCGTGTGGACTTAGTGGAGATAGAAAATGGTTTACTGATATGTAGAAGACATAAAAATATATACCAGATATGGATTGCAGTGAGCATGTTGAGCATAATATAGAATTTTCTCAGTGGAAATTGAATTAAATTTAATTTTTATGCACAATTATGCCTGGCCATATAGTTCTAATTTGGCCAATGCATATACTTATTTAAGACGTCGACTTACATGGAGTATCCAGCTCGCAGTCCAAACTTAAATTCCATAGAACATGCACGGGAGGTGTTCAGAAGATGCGTTAGATATTGCTCTCCGGCTAAAACTACCTTACGAGAGTAATCTGCTAATGGAAGAACGTGTGGTGAGTAACATAGACCACTATCGTATGCAAAATTGGCATTACAAAATCGGTTTTTCATTTGGTTTACTCTTGGAAGCAACACAACGATTAAAACGCTTTACGAAAATATTGAAATTTTTTTATGGTTTTAATCAGTAGAATTTTGACACGCCCTCTCACTCTACCCGAGATCAGTAGCCATTATCAGTGGTTGACTGCGATCCCACCTGATGATAAGCAGTGATGCAATGTTAATGGTGAGTCAGATGGTTTAATCTTAATCATTCTAGCCTTTAAGAAACCTAATTTATAGGACGGGAAGACTGCAGCAGGCAAATTGTTCCAGTCCTTCGATGTAGGTGGTATAAACGACAAACTGAAACGCTTAGTCCAAACCCTAGAAGTTTCAACAACGTAAGGGTGGATGGATGCTCACAGTACGTCGAGTTGTCCGACGGCAGAAATCAAGTCCAAATTTCCAAAGCTAGATAGCATTTTGCAGCACCAGCCCTTATGTGGCTGCAGTACTCCACACACGGTCGGACCTGTGCTTTGTATAATATTAGAAGCTGTCCCGGTGTGAAGTACCAGCGGACCTTTGCAAGAACGCTGAGTTTTCTAGCAGCTATTTTAGCTTTGGACTCAATGAACTGCCTCAAATTTGACGTCTGAGGAAATTTCAATTCCCAAGAGACGTCGGTACACTCTAAGGATACATTCCAAAAAGTAAGAGCTAAATTGAACGGATTCCTTTTGGCGGTGAACAGACTCGCTTGTGCGTTGCGTTGAATGATGAAGTGACTTGATTAGATGAAAGTATTTTTTTGGTATTTAATTAAAATTAAATATTGTACAGAACGTGTTATCTTTTTTATGTTTTAGTCAGTCATCTACAATATACCTATGGTTTCCATTCATCTTATGCATTGAAGAAACTATCAGATATTTTGTTAGCGGCCCAGAATTTTACACAAAAGTGTATTTTTTTAACGATAATGTATAATGTCAGTTTATATCTAGCGGCAGAAGGTAAATAGTCTTACAGCTTTTACATTGGTTATTTATGAAAAAGTAAGTTTCGAACTTCCCTTCGCTTTGAAGGGAGCCACGTCATGAGGATTGCGCCTTCGTCTCACGCTTTCCGTCACCTCCTTCGCTCGCATTACTGCTATGTAGAAGAAGGTGACTGATTCCGTACCAGCCCCCCTAGCCAAGTTACAACCAATTTGTGTCGAATTCCGTTCTCTAATCGATAACACCTCGGTGACAGCAATTGTAGAAAACGATAAGTTGGTAGCCATGTTAACGCGCCTGAGTCGGCCGCTCGTTCTACAATGTAGCGTTTGTATAACAAAGGATATAACGTTGAATTGTCCATTCGTTTGTTTTGACCACGCGACTTTACGTTGAGATGATGTCATTCCCATACGTTTCATCACTTTTCGACAGTGTTAACGATTGCAGAATAACAACTTGGCTAAGCCAAGCTTGGCGTGCAGGGCCGGGCGCGAGAGGTCATCGACGCTGATCGCCTCATAAGGACATGTGAGACAGACATCCACCGTGCCTCCAGGAAATCCGCACAATGGTGTCACTTGGGCGTTTCTTACCGCCGAATTCGAAGAAAGGACCTTCGATTGGTGTAGCCGGTAAGATTTGCGTCAGGTGGAAAATGCGAAAGTGACACTTTTCTAGCTACGACTTAAAGAAGGGACTTAACTGCTCGATTGAAGTGTGTCAACAAATTGTACCTTACTATTGTAACCACCGTTCAAAAATGTCCTATCCACGGCTCTAAGTATCTTTCTGTCCGGTACACACATATATTACAGACATAGTACTTGGAACTAGTTAATAGGATTTATAGCTGAGAGCAAGTATGCCTAGACTTCGTGTTGAGAACTCTTCAACACACATTATAAGCATCTAGCAACAACAATAGTTTTAGTTCAAGAGAGCTGAGATGTTACGAGGTTTCCTCGTCTTTGTAGGTTGATAAGCTATGTTAGTGATAGTTACTCAGGCTTGAATGATATGTAGGTTGTTGTAAGTTTTTTTCATAATGTTTTTGAATGAAACTACCTAACTATAGCCTATTCATCTGGGCTTGAGACAAAATGTAAACAAAGAAAACAATGTAGGAACCTGGGGTCAAGTTTCTTCGACATATTTGAATATATTAATAACAGTTTTCTTTTCTGCTGAATGCATTGGCATTTTATTTGCACGATTTTTCTTCGGCGAAAAAAAAGTGCTAGCGTTGCTTGGTCCAGGTTCATTATCCATTTAATCCTTTCTCATGAATGAAAAATCCTTTCATTGGTTTTGAGTTAATCGCGAAAAGACAAACAGACTCGGTGGGGAGCTTATGTTCTATAATATACATAGGTAACTAAATAAGCTTCCATATGGAAGGATAAAGAATAAGGATGATAAGAATGAACGTCTTTGACTAAGAAGTAAAAACCATTGGCGATATTCTGGCAACTACATTTTTAGAAAGTTATTTTGCAGTAAACGAAAACACTGAAATACACATAGCCAATAGAATGGAGACACATGTTCTTCCAATGACACCAAAAAACCGATAGTGGATTCACTGGTCACCCACTAACTCACAAAGTACGAATGTGTTAGGGCGTGTACACATTTACGACCAAACAGAACGCGCAAACTCGTATTTTGTAGGGACAGTTGACAAAATACTGTGCCCTTTGCACACCCTTAGGACTAACAAATCGTCGGTAAAGTTTCAACTGTGCGTAAGTCAACAATGGCTATTTAACAAAAGTGCAAAATTATAATACTCGTAATAAATTATGATAATCAACATTAGGACCCATTTTTGGAAGAAATATTGCTTAGCTTTTTGTTTTCTAATTAGATGAAGCGATGTTCATGATTCTTCTAAACTAGGTACATCGCATCCTTTTTCAAAATGTTAAAAATGACTCACGCAATGTTAGAACTTCAATGACAAAATACAGGAAAGGGACAAAAAAACTGAAATCAATTTCTACAAACCAATAGGTTTTTTTTTGAATAACAAACTATTGCTTGACTGCGCTCCCAACTGATGGTAAGCAGTGATACAATCGTTGATCATGAGGTGTATCATTTTATGAGGGGCTTATTCACTCTTTCTTTGAAGACGTCAAAATTACGCTAAAAGCGCTAAGGTACCGGCTAGAACGCTAGAGTCGCGCGGCCCCACCGTGGCGCATTCTGTGCACGGGTACGCGGCGCATTTTAGCTGCGTGTATTAATTGGTTTAACAACGTGGGTCTACGTTTCCACTGGAGTAGGTACACGAAACCCACACTATGTATTGCGTGGCACGGCGCACGGAGAGGCTACGCACGAGCCACTGCAATCCACAGACACGGGCTTCACTGCGGGAGGTTTAGGACTGAAAACTGTGCTGCGATAAACGAGCTGTACATAGTCATGGGTCATATTCGTGTACTCCAGTGGAAACGTAGACCTACGTCGACAACGTTGAGCTATGTAACCGCCTATTCGAGCAAGTCACGCATGTATCTATGACGTCAATTCATGCGTAGCCTCTCCGTGGGTTGCTGTGGACACAACCACATACATTTTCTTACAAAGCGAAGCTTAGTACACGTGCGAAGCCTCTCCGTGCGCTGCGGTGGGCCCGCGCCTTTTACTTCTCTCTTAATTAATAAAAGTTTTTGTTGGCCAGTCGATGTCCAGACAGGTAACACCTCGAAGTGATGAGAGGCAGTGTCCTATAGACTACAAACTCTTTGTACCCTGTCCTGTCAGTCTGAGGCATCGGATCGATATGACGCAGGTCCTCACCGGGACCTCAAGTTCGGGAGGTTCCTGTTCCGGATTAAAGCGGAAGTGACGCCACTGTGGGGAACGCCCGGAGGACACGGTGGAGCACACAGTCGAGGTGTGCCCTGCTTGGGCGGAGCATCGCCGTGACCTCGTGGGGGCGATCAGCGGCGGAGACCTCTTGCGCCGGACCTTGGTTGAGGCCATGGTCCGGAGCGAGGAGGAGTGGCAGGCGGCCGCCGACTTCTGCGAAGCAGTAATGCTCGCAAAGGAGGAGGCTGACCGCATCATGCAACGGCGCTCTCGCCTCCGCCGGGATTCCGATCCCGATTTCCAGCCACCGCAGGCGCGGGCTTGCGGGCAGTGAGCAATGGGTAGCTCGCTGTCCGACCGTCCGGCAACTGTACGAACCAAGCCCAAGTCGTCGACGGCGCGCACTGTTCCCGCACGCCTCAAAGAGTTGTCAGCAACAGCAGGGGCCCAGCCGGGTCGAAGCCTACTGGGGCCAGGGTTATCCGAAAGGGAACTCGAGCCCCGGTATGAAGGCTTGAAGGAACGGTGTGGGTTTTGTAGTCAGTAAGAGTCTGACACTATCTTCTGCTCCGCCCAAAAGCGGGGGTTGTCATTGGATGATTTGCCCCACCAAAAAAAAAAGTATCGAATCGTTTTATTTATTCTTAGTTTTGATCAAACAACAATATGTGCGCGGCGAGATGGAATTCTAAAAATTGATCTGGAGAAACAAAGTTGTGTAGTCTATCAATGTTATTGAACAAATATTGACAATGTAAACGAATGAAATGAATATTAGGTTCAATGACGACTTTTTGACATTATCAGATAATGATTTTTCTTTTTTATTTATTTCCTAACATTAGCTATATTTAGATTATAGCGCTAGAAAGGTGAAATGAATAGTAAAGTCAACTAGATACTATAACTAGGTGACTCGGAAAACGTTGTTTCTGCCATAAAATTATCTAAGAAAATGATGGGGGTTGGGGGTACGAGGGTAAAATATAACGTACTCAGATCTACCAAATATACACAAAAAAATCATAAAAATCAGTCAAGCTATTTCTAAGAAGTATAACTGTCCCCGCACACGGGCCTCATAAAAACGCCGCCACAGAAAAACGCTAAAAGTGGCCACAAAAAAAGCAAGAAGCGGCCGCAAAAACAGCTGAAGCGCGCAATACCTCTTGTGTCCGGTTGAAGCAGCTTCAAGCGTTTTTTTGTGGTGGCAGCGCCGCACACGAGCCACAAAAAAAGGCTGCCTCAAAATAAAGCTTGAAGCGGCGTTTTTTTGAAGTCCGTGTGCGGGGACAGTAATGAAGTCTTTGCCACATTATCTACACTAATATTATAAAGAGGAAAAGTTTTTTTTTTAATTTGTAGGAGATCTCTGAAAGTTCAGGTCCGATTACAAAAATTTTTTCACATTTATATTTTAGATAGTAAGCTGTTTGACTCTTGAGTGACATAGGCTATATTTTATATGTACGTGGGTGTAAACGCGGGCAAAAGCTAGTATTAAGTATAGGTATGACATATCTATAAAATAATAAATTGAATAGTTTGTTTTGTTGAACATGATATACTATTAGTTCTAATTGAAAAATGATCAACATTTTTAATAAAAACATATAAAATAATGAAAGAAATGAAAGACTTTAGGTTCAATGACAACTATTACGACATTGTTAGATAATTAAATATGTTTTTTTTATTTCTCGCGTAACAACTGTCTCGGGTTCCAGCTTAATTCAGATTAAGCTTTTATTCCCAACAAGTTTTAAATCATGTCAATTTCTCGGAACTTTACCGTTCGATTGGACCCATTCTCAAATAACGCCAGTGTACAACAACATACCTATGTACTCTATTGAAACACGGGAAATTGGAACGGTTCAAAAATTGCGATAGCGTTTTCACTCCGTCATAGGGGAACCTAATTCTATTACTGGCACACGAAAGGGTGTAAACAGATGTAGTTTGAATCAGAGTACACGGTACATACAATACATAGAGATATGTATGCATATCTATGTTATGCCTTATTATTCCTTACTAATATTATAAAAGCGAAAGTGAGTTTGTTTGTTTGTTACGTCTTTACGCCTAAATGGCAAAACCGATTTTGATTTATTTTTTGGTACAGAGATAGTTGGGACCCCGGAGACGGACATAGGCTAATTTTTTTATAAAAAAAGTGAGAAAAGGGGGAGAAAGAGGGAAGGTCTTTTATGTACGCGGGTGAAGCCGCGGGCAAAAGCTAGTCTATATTTAAAAGGAAAAACTGACTGACATATCAATGACTAAGAGCGTGAAATTTTTCACAAGGCTTCCTTTTATGTTGTAGACGAGAACCAAGAAAGGATTTTCTGAAATTCAGCACCTAAGGGGTCTATAGTTTGTATGGATAATCTTACATTTACGCGGGCGAAGCCGCTGGCAGCAGCTAGTCTAGTATACCTGAAGGGACGGTTGAAGCAGTGGTTGAGCCATTGGTTCGATTCAAGCACTGAACAAATACTTGTATGGTCTACAAATAGTTATTCCGGGTCTGGATGTCTGGTGTATGTGAGTTTACGTGTTTGTGAAGACTCTGACGATACAGGAGCAATAATTAGTTTTAGGTCCTCAGGGTCCTTAAGTCAAGAGTGAATAGGTTACTTCTAGACACCGTGGTTCGTCGTCGGCCACATCATCGCTTAGGTACCAATAGGTGAAATAGTAGTCAATTGCGAGCTGATAGGCTCGCATTTGACTACTATTTGACTACTATGCATTTGACTACTACTATAATAAAAAAAGATCAAAATCACAATGAAATTGTTAAATATAATAGGTTTATCTATGTCAATACAGTTACAGTACAATTATACTTCTACTTATCCTCTAAATCCTAACAATTAGGGTTACTTCGAGCTTTCAGCACAATGACTCGAACAGTAATGACCGTTGGCTTATAAAGCCACGTCTACATTTATACTCGTCACTTTAACTAAAATCAATGAGGGAACAGAATAACAAAACATGTGGTTTATCATTGCGGCATAGCACTTGCTTTCACCTCGGTTGCAACGACAAAGTTTCTCCATTTGTATCACAACATACTATTTATTTCTTTTAAAAATTCCTATCGACTGTATTGATTAATTATTCAATAGCCTCCGGCCCCTTTTAATTGAGAGAGTGCACTTATTTAGGTAAACCTAAATGTATCAAACCTTTATTTGGGTGTGTACTTCCTTTGTTGGATGTCATTAATAAATAAATAAATTAATATCAGTGTTAAAATGTATAAAACTAAGTACGATCATAAATATTACCAACTTAATATTTATTTTCTTCCTTTCACCAGTTAGCGTTTTAACACTAATACGAGACAACGCCCAAAACGCACAAATACCTACATAACAAAAAAAATGTATGCACCAACCTTTTCCTTTTGCATTGACAGGCCCGCGAATTAACTTGTGGAAACATGTCCAACATGTTTCGAAGTTCGGAGAAACGTGGCAAGAAAGTCAAGATACGGGCGAGTTGCGTGAACTTGTATTAAAATAAAGTTAACTGCTGACGTAGATGGCGCGGCGGAGCTGTTTTGCGCCTCGCCGTCCCCCGACCTTATGACCCACTGATGACTCGCTTTTTACCTGTAAATAACTCAGTTTGACAAGACTACCACTCCTACTACGGCGTAATCCTTTCAAAAGTTTTCCCTAACTAACGCTAACTTCACAATTTATTTTATCTTTGTTTCCTCGGTCGCTCGCTGGAGATCGAATAAGGCCTGCTTAAAAGTTTCCAAATTCATCTCTTATCCGGACCTCGGCAGTCAGCGTGGAGATTAGGTTAGTTGGTATTGATTTTTGCAATTAATGGCTTCGGTAAACACTGACGAATTTCTGTTTTTGCTGGATATTTCTAAAACGATTTATTCGTCGATTATGTTAGATATTTATTTAGTTGAACAATTCAGATAAATTAATTTACAGTTCACCTAACTCGTGTTTATGCTATCATTGCTATCTTTGGCTTATGCACACAGTCGCACAAGCAACATCAAACAATATCGGTCACTAAACAAACGTAAACCATACCACATATTACCATCCTGTATGATCATACCTAGCTTAAACTTGCCAACCCTCGGATGGCTCACATTTTTCAAGACAATCATCTATTCGCTGAGCCATGAATGGACCAATAAAATGAAGTGTCAAAGGCGCGGCGCGGTGTCGTGCCTGACGTATCGGCGCCGAGTGAGGGGTCGCACTCCCGAGCTATTTCTCTAACACTGACAATCGAACTATTGCCACATACCACGGAAAAGGAGACCATTAATATTAGACGTTCATACCGCCGACGAACGTTTCGTGATTTACCGCCTCCGAGCTGAGTGGGCTTACTCGGCTAAATGTTACAAACACGCCTATTACGTAGTTTTACATACAGGATGGACTTTTTTAATGGGGCAGTGAAGCAGGTACTTTAACTGTTGTAGTTACAGGAACACATTTGTAGGAAATTGTCCTTACTTGTTTGAGTGTCTTTTAACAAAAGAAAGTTCTAGAAAAGCCACATAGTGCAAAAACTTTTCTGGTCTACTCATTATTTAAATAATGGAATATATGATTCCATTTTTTAAGTTTTTGTATAAGCTGTTTTACTTTTTGGTGTACAATAAAGTCTATTCTATTCTATTCTAATGAGTAGACCCTTTTCAAACTTCGAAAAAAGAAAAACAGTAAAATACATTGATTTTATTTTGAAATCCACAACAGCTTGTTGTAGATAGTTTTCTCTACATAAGTAATATTTTCCAACGTAACCTACCTTAGAAAACATCGTTGATGGTTGATCACTGAAAAATAATCAATAAAAACCTTATATTTTGGACAAAGTTCGTAGTTTGTTAGTATACACACATCTTAAGAACAAGTGTCAGTACTCCAGAAACAATACTGAAAAATAATCTGTATTCACAGATAGGTATTCACAAACAGTTAGCAATTATGACAGTCAGAGAGAAAACATATATCAACAACTTATATAACCAAGGAAAGGGTACTTGCCCTTATAGCCTCGTCTTAAAAATCCATCCTGTATATTGTTACTAAGCTTACATCGTGCTGGGAAGTTACTTTCTCTTGAAAAACAACTAGACTTTATGTTGGCACTTTCAATGTCGTCGATTTATTTTCGAATCACAAAACCGTTTCATCATCATCATCATTTCAGTCAATAGACGTCCACTGTTGGACATAGGCCTCCCCCAAGCGTCGCCACAACGAACGATCACGTGCGTCCCGCATCCATCGGATTCCCGCTACCTTCACCAGGTCATCGGTCCACCTTGTAGGAGGCCTTCCACGCCGCGTTTTCCGGTACGCAGTCGCCACTCCAGAATCTTTCGGCCCCATCGGCCATCTGTTCTGCGAGCAATGTCTGCCCATTGCCACTTAAGTTTGGTGATTCTTCGTGCTATGTCAGTAACCTTGGTTCTCCTGCGGATATCTTCATTTCTAACTCGATCACGCAAGGAAACTCCGAGCATAGCCCTGTCCATTGCTCTTTGGGTGACTTTAAGCCTTCTGATGAGACCCATTGTGAGCGACCACGTTTCGGATCCATATGTCATCACTGGCAACACAAAACCGTTTAGCAGTAGGTAAATAGTAAAATAAATGTTAACAGTAAAATAAGATAAACAATAAAGTTCGAACAAAAAGTTAATGGCAGCTCAACTGTTTTTGAAAGCGGTGGGACAATTTAATTATAAAACTAAGTTAATTTTAAAACGAAACCAACAGTTTAATAGGAATTCCGACCTAGTAGAAGTGCCTAACAATAAAATTCAACAAAAGCTTGGGTTTTATTTAAAACTCCTACAACAGATCGAGTTAAACTTTGGTGGGAACGTCGTGGCATCCATCTGCGAATTTCTGCATACATAATTATGTATATGCGTAATTAAAGAATTCATAAGTTGATCAGTGCGGTTTTTGTTGGAATTGTTTCGTGTGAAGTTCTGCTCTCGTTTTAATTTTTGCAAATTAAATCCTAGTGGATATTGTGATACAAAATGGGTGTAGTTTTGTATGTTTCGCCTCGTCGTTAATACCGCGTATAACGAAAGACTGGAACAATTTGCCTGCTGCGGTCTTCCCGTCCGATTATAAGTGCTTTCAAGGCTAGAGTGAATAGGCTCTTAATAAACTAGTACGCCTCACCTCATATCAGGTGGGATCTCAGTCAAACACTAGTTTATATCAATTTAAAAAAAAATGTCAAGTATCAACACAACTATTATCGAAATAGGCGCAATCTCAGTAAAATCGAGCTGTAAATTTTTGACTACCTACCTCAGTGAAGCTTGCCGATTTGGCTGATTGATATCTACATTTGAATGTGAGAATGTCTTACATTCGCATTTTACTGGAAAACAAAGTGACTATATTTATTCATTTATTTATACTTCATGCACATATTATTATTTTATTACATATTACATTTTATTTTTTATTTTTATTTTTGATTATTTTTTTTTTTGGGGTGGAGAAGAGTAGATACTCCTCTCCACCCCCATCCATCTTCTTCTCTCCTCTTAATGTCTTATATTCTGATATACTGGTAACTGGCACACATTATATTTGCGAAACTAAAAGTAAAAAACTGGCCAAGTGTGAGTCGGACTCGCGCACGTAGGGTTCCGTACCGTCCGGCGCGTCCGTAGAAAAAAAACAGTAAAAATTAGCGTTTGTTGTATGGGAGATCTATTTTGTTTTTTTAGTATTTGTTGTTATAGCGGCAACAGAAATACATAATTTGTGAAAATTTCAACTGTATAGCTATCGCGGTTCTTGAGATACAGCCTGGTGGCAGACCGACGGACAAACGGACAGACAGCGAAGTCATAGTAATAGAGTCCCGTTTTTACCCTTTGAGTACGGAACCGTAAAAAAGCCAATCAGTATAAGGTCAAACAAATTAAGACATTAGTTATTCCATACTACAGTGTCCTAGTATGAAATACTTATGACTTTCATTTAATTTCACTTTCAACCACATTACTCACACGAGATGTATTAGAAAAACTTCATAAGAGCACTTACGCTGCAGATTACTGTGCTAATAAAAGCTGGATAAAAAGAAAAACAATCGTTCTCACTCTGAATCTGATTTACTTACGGCTTTATTTAATTATATGTGATTGTGGTTGACTAGAGTTGGAAAAGACCAAGTCAACGTCAAGTTCTTTTAAGTTTAAATGTTGATTTTATATCTGTTTAGTGTTTAATAGTATACTTGTGTTGTTTTGCACCCTTTCATTATGACACACTCATATATTTGTTATTTATAACTATTAAATTAATTATATACAAATTTTGACCTTGCGAATAGGATCATTACAATCTCACTCGAGGTGGTAACCTGTTTTTAGACTAATTTTTTTTTTAAGCAGTAGTGCTATCAAGGAGGCCGCACGCGTGAGCCAACGGCGGTCACGCCCCAGCCGCCACGAGATTCTGACTCCGATTTCCGGCCACCGTAGTTGCGGGCTTGCGGACGGCTAGCAATGGGTAGTTCGTCATCCGACCGTCCGGTAACCGTTCGAACCAAAACCCAAGACGTGGACGGTGCGTATTGTTCCACGCGCGCCTCAAGGAGTTGTCAGTAAACCGTTGGGGTCCAGCAGAGTCGAAGCCTACTGGGGCCAAGGGTCTGCTTCTGAAAGGAAGATTCGGCCCCGGTACGGAAGGTAACGAAGGAACAAGAGTGAGTTTTTAGTCAGTAGATCTCTCTCCCGCTCTGCCCAAGGACGCGGAGATGTCATTGGATGATTTTCCCACCTACAAAAAATACTAACAAATATTATGTGCATATTTTAGACTTGGAAGAAAAGTAAATAATGTACCTACATTACGTAATGCATCTGGTAACAGTAAATTGGCCGTCGGCCCAAGCTAGCTACATGTACGTTCAAAGCACATACTAACACTAGTCAATCCCACGTAATTTATTAATCAGAAAAAAAGGAATATTTGGACGCTACTGATATATCGACTTCTCATTGTTTTGTGTGACAATGACTTCTTAAGAGGGATAGAGAAAAGTAAGACATGCTGATAATTTAAAGACAGTGCAGCCCTCCTAGCCAAGTTACAACCGTTTCTCTTGCGTCGAACGCCTCGAGTTGGCCACGCTCTCATTTATTTTGTTCTGACCACATGACTGAGCGTTGAGTTGACGTCATTCCTGTACATATGAAGTTTTCTACTAGCTTTAACGATTGCAGATTATCAACTTGGCTAAGGGTACAGAGGCTCAACCACGAGCTCTTAACGCGATCCATTTTACGACTTAAACTGTTTTGTTTGCTGATGAATTGTTAAAGATGGACCTATATAGGGTGTATAGTTCCGTCCCTCTTTCTTTTTCGCACGACTGACATTTTAAAACGTCATGGTAAGACCCCTAGAATAATAAAATATCGAATTTATTATTTTATATAAAATATAAAATAAAGATTAAGGGTTTTTTCTGTGTTTGTTTAAACGTGCTAATCTCTGGAACTGCCAGTGGGATTGGAAAAAATCTTCTTGAATGGAATAGCCAGATTCATGATGAATGGTATACGCTATAGGCATCAGGCTCAATCCACGGAAGTGATTGATGCAGTAATCGAACAGCCGCGGGTGAAACAGATATTTGACTCATCTACGCTAATATTATAAAGAGATAAAGTTTTTTTTTTGTTTTTACTTTTTTTGTTTCTAATCTCTGAAAGTTACTACTTTTACTGGTCTGATTGCCGTAATTATTTCACCGATAGAAAGCTGCTTTATTCTTGAGTGACTTAGACTATATTTTATGTATGCGGGTAAAGCCGAGGGCAAAAGCTTGAATAAAATAACTGAACATGAGTACACCAGCAATTCAAAACATGTACGAAGTGAATGACTGAAGATAGATTGTACTTTGAACGTTGTAGATCATATTTTTTTTTTATTAATGATAGGTTTGCGTTTGACCACTATCTCACCTGATGGTAAGCGATGATGTGGTCGACGATGAAGCATGCTTGCCTAGAAGAAACCTATTCACTCTCGACTTAAAGACTCCTAAGTTGTAGCTATCAGGAAACACAGATTTTAAAAATCAAAAACGGTGTTTTGAACCCTACATTTATGATTTCATGGCAGACGCATATTTCATTCATTTCAGACGATAAACGTCCACTGTTGGACATAGGCCTCCCCCAAGTGTCACCACAAAGAATGATCCTATGCGTCCTGCATCCATCGGATTCCCGCAACCTTCACCAGATCATCGGTTAGACGCATTTTTATCATGTTGGTGGTTTTAAGACAGTACAGGAACAGCGAAACTTTAATTAATATATAAAGTACTTTGAACACAAATCTCGTGCCAGCAAAACACACACGTCCAAGATATATTTAACTACTTTACACACTTTACACAAGTTTCAAACGTTACCAACCTGGATCCCATAAACAACGGGGCGCAGTGTAGCACCGGTAACGTGGCAATTAGTTAGATAGCTTGCCAAACAAGCCCAGCTTCCCCTTCCAGCCTGCCGCTTGGGTGTTTGGCTGCATCTCACACGCTCCCCACAACCTATGAATCTAGGTGACTAGAATTGCACCCGTTTATAATTACAGCTCCGTTTAATTTAAATTAAAGATCGAATGAAGCTTCAAGAAAGACAGGAGTATAGTTACGAGTATATTTTGTGTTTATTGTTCGCTACATAATTTAATTTTTAAATCTAATTTGTAATTTTAATTATGTCCTACTGCCGAGTAACCTACCTCTCCCTTTCCCACTTTCGTCTTTTTATTAGGTGAGAAATTATCCAATGACATCTCCCTTCCATGGACGGAGTAGAAAGACATGTCAAACTTTCACTGACTAAAGTCCACTGTTAGTTCCTTACTTGTCTTTCATTCCAGGGCCGGGTTTTCCTTTCAGAAGCGAACCCATGACTCCAGTAGGCTTCGACCCTGCTGGGCCCCTACAGTTTGCTGACAAATCCTCGAGGCGCGCGTGCAACACTACGCGCAAACGACGAGTTGGGCTTTTTCCAGACGGTCACCGGACGGACGGATGGCGAGCTACCCATTGCTCGCCGTCAGCAAGCCCGCGCCTACGATGTCCGGAAATCGGGATCGTGATCCCGGGTGCTGAGGCGCGAGGGCCATTGCCTCGCCTCCTTTGCTAGCATTACTGCTTCGCAGATGGAGGCGATCCATATACGTCTATGAGTTTTGAGGATGGGAAATCACCAAATAAGTTCACTTTCTTTTTAGCGGCGCGAGACAGTGTTGGTGTGTCTTTTTTTATCTGATATAAACTAGTGCTTTACTGCGTTCTCACTTGATGGTAAGCAGTGATGCAATCGTCGATGGTGAGGCGCACTAGTTTATCATTCACTCTAGCCTTGAAGACACCCGAATGGTTTTACTTACTAAAGCCCACACGTGTTCTCTTTCGAACTATCCCGCAGTTGTTTGTCAGATGCTCCAACCAGGGTCATCTAATCATGAGAAAAGTTTCTTCATTAAGTTCTTTCATTTTATCTATATTTATCATTGATATATATTTATATTATTATTTAAAAAATGAGAATCTAATTCACTGAGATATCAAAGCACAGCCGAAACCACTGGGACTAGGGACGGGAAATTTTGAAAAGGCTTTTTTTTTGTGATGTATACGAACACTATGAAGGATCTTTTAAAAATTCAACTTTTAGGAGGAAATTTGTTTGTATGCAAAATTGTATCCCTTATGGCTTCTTCACACAAAGCACAACCATACCACGACCAGAACCACATCTCAACGGACGTATATTTCGTATTGAAAATAATTAGGACTATTCACACGTACCACATTTTGCAGTTGTTATCGATCGACCGTGTGTGTGATACCGACCACATCGCAACCACAACGCAACCACCATCGACACTGCGAATAGTAGCCGACCAAAACGCAACCACATCTACATTTTGTCGGTACCACAACGCAACTACAAAAAGCTGCAGCGAAACTATTCACACGTAACCACTGCTTGACAGCATTTTGTTATTGCGACGTGGTGTGGTTGAGGAACGTGTGAAGAAGCCCTGAGGCCAATATACTTCTTGGGCGGAGCATCGCCGTGCCCTCGTGGGGGCGATCGGCGGCGGAGACCGGAGACTTCTCGCGCCGGGCCTTGGTTGAGGCCATGGTCCGGAGCGAGGAGGAGTGGCAGGCGGTCGCCGACTTCTGCGAAGCAGTAATGCTCGCTAAGGAGGAGGCTGACCGCATCAGGCAAAGGCGCTCTCGCCGCCGCCGGGATTCCGATCCCGATTTCCAGCCACCGTAGGCGCGGGCTTGCGGACAGTGAGCAATGGGTAGTTCGCTGTCCGGCCGTCCGGTAACTGTCCGGACCAAGCCCAAGTTTTCGACGGCGCGCACTGTTCCCGCGCGTCTCAAGGAGTTGTCAGCAACAGCAGGGGCCCAGCCGGGTCGAAGCCTACTGGGGCCAGGGTTATCCGAAAGGGAACTCGAGCACTGGTGTGAAGGCTTGAAGGAACGGGGTGGGTTTTTTAGTCAGTAAGAGTCTGATACTATCTCCCGCTCCGCCCAAGAGCGGGGGTTGTCATTGGATGATTTTCCCCACCGAAAAAAAATAAATAAAAAGGCCAATTTACTTAAAAATTAGTATAAATAATAACACAAGCAAATAAAAAAGTTTTCAAAATACACCTAATAAAACAATCTAAGTGGCTTTATAAATTTGTATGGAGGATTTTTATTTCTTGGGTTAATATACTTGAAACTTGACAATCGGTATAAATAATTAAGGCTGTCATTATTAGTTTTTCAAAACACGATTTTAGGGGTGTTAAAATATGTATAAAAAATTTCGAGCGAAGTCCCTGGCAAAATGCTAGTTTTTTAATGAATTAAGATATATTAGTAAAGGCCTCCAGGAATTCATAAAGTTGCGAATGTATTTATAAGGAGTTTGGTTATAACTTTTGGTATGTAGCCCACCGATATACGCCTATATCGTTGGTTTCAATTTTCATATGTTTATCATAGATTCTTGGGGCGGCTAGAATATTCGTGAACACGTGTAAACGGCTCTTACAATTTATTAGAACCTATGAATAATGTATAAATCATAAATGGAACACTAACTTGTAGTTAGGATTCGTGAATTAGTAGATTAGATAATTAAGTAATGCTAGCAAAGGAGGAGGCCGCACGTGCACGTGCGGGGGAACGACCCTCATACCCCAGCCGCTGGGATCCCAATCCCAACTTTCGGCCACCGTAGGCGCGGGCTTGTGGACGGCGAGCAATGGGTAGCTCGCCGTCCGACCGTCCGGTAACCGTTCCGACCGAGCCCAAGTCGTCGACGGCGCGTTCCATGCCCGCCTCAAGGAAATGTCAGCAAACCGTATAGACCCAGCAGGGTCGAAGTCTACCGGGGCCAAGGATTTGCTTATGAAAAGAAGTTTCGGCCCTGGTATGAAAGGCAACGAAGGAAGATGTGTGGGTTTTAGTCAGTAAAAGTCTGAACCCATCGTCTCGCTCTGCCCAAGAGCGGGATATGTCATTGGATGATTTACCCAGCCACAAAATAAATACTTATTATTTTGTTAAACAAATTTATGCGAAATAGACATGAAATCAGCATTTAGACTTGGAAGAAACAGTGATTAATGTTCATTATGTAACTTAAGCACCTGATACCAGTAAATTGGCCGTCCGCCCAAGCTAGCGGTTATATATATACGTTCAAAGCACATACTGACACTACTTAATCCCACGTAATTTGTCAATCAGAAAAAAAAAACGTAATATTTTGACTCTACTGATGTATCGACTTCTTCTTTGGATGATTTTCCCACCTAAAAAAAAAGATTAGATACCTAATTAAAGAAATAGACAGATATATGTATTATATGATTCATAATCCTGAGGAAATTAAGATTTGAAGAAGAATTCCTTGCTCTGTGCTAATGTGCTCTATTGTCGACTACCTACGTCATAACTATCAGATGGGATATGGGTCTGTGTGCAAAAGCAAGCGTAACAATAATAATTAAAAAAAAACTGACCTCATTCAGAACTAATGAACGGTTACCCTTGTTTGTTTCGATTCTATGTATCAGTATCGGTCTGGGATATAAAAAAAATTGCAAGATTATTAAGAGAATTACAATTCATCCATTCACTCGATTTTCATTTTTAATTTGTACAAAAACCAAATCCACAAAATAATCCTTCTTTTGAAAGCCCAATCTCATTTTCATTTCACTTGAAATCATCAGAATGTCAAAGGATTTAACCAGCTAAAATGTTTGATCGACCAAAATCCGAGTATGTTGCAGGGTCTTTTTATCAAATTACATGTGGAATTGAAAACGAAAAAGAAAATATATTATGAGGGGAATAGATTAGGCATTTGGCGGCGCGAGCGAGAGCGGGCGGGTGATGCTTCGGCGAACGTCGCGCGTCGTCGGCGACGGGCGCGCGCGGGCGACCATTTATTGAAAGTCGGAGGCCAGCGCGTGAAGCCATTAGTCCTCTACACGCCTGAAAAAGTGTCGCTTTCGCTGAAACATTGCGCCGGGGCGCGCTATTCAATTGGCGAATGTATTTTATTCGGAGCCAATCGATCTCTAGACAACAAAACGCATACCGTGAATGGAGTGTCTCGTGAGGCGATAAATCACCGACGTCTACGATACGTTTAATGAAAAGATCTTTCTGCTATCGTCCTGTTTTATTACTATCGAACGGTACTTTGTTCGTTTCTCAAAGAAATATATAAGTGTGTACGTATTTACACGTACATAATAACGCCTGTTCGAGTGCCGATTTCGTAGCGCTGCAATTGCAAAACTTTGCTACGAGCATGCCGTTTGATTTGTAGTTCTGTCTGTCGTTTTAGTTCTGAAGAATATATAGTATCTATGTAGATAATGGAAAAATATTTACAAATGGGTAAATTCTCAGACTTTACTGTGTACTGCAATCACCTTTTTCAACATCGTTGTTGACTTTGAGTTTTAAGTTACACATTTTTGTAGCAAGAATTTCACATGAATTTTGTTTTGTTCCAGAATACTTAATGGTCACTTGAAAGGATGAACTCTACCTTAGAAAACGGCTACCACGTTTCGTAGGTAACTCAATTTAGCTGAGTCAAGAGGAGTACAATATTTGGACAGTCTGTTTAAAAATGAAGGAGAATATGCGGAAGGCGCGCGCGAGCCGTCTGGAGGCGGTGGTGACATGACGTGTGGGCGCGCCGCTCGCTGCAACATGGCTACACAGCTCACCACCATCATACTGTGGCTGGGAGGAAGTAAGTATTACACTACTGACATTATGCACAATATGACATCTATCTCCGTAATAATGTTAGTAGGATTTTTTTGCGGCCGGCTCGCATATAAGGACCACCGGCCACAACCACAAAATGCCGCCACCGACATATTTCCTGTGGATTTCATACATTTTATATGGATTCGCCGCTGCTCGCTTCTTGTGGCTCGAACTAGCCACTAAACGACGATACAAAACGCCGCCGTATGCCATTCGCACTTAACCTTCTTCGTCAGAGTCCATTATAATACTGCGTGCATGGGTAAAAGAAGTAGCAACCACCGGCCACAAGTGGCTTGTGGCCGCTTCTAGCTTCTTGTGGCATCGTTTTTGGTCGTGGCATGTGGCCCATGAAGGGCGACATGTAATCTACATATATACAAAAAACAAAGTCATGTTAGTTACACGATTTATAACTCAAGAATGGTAGGTCTGATTTTAGTGATCTTTGCTTTATTAGATATGTCTCCACCCCAAAAAGCAGAATATCTATTAAAATATTAGAAAAAAACACATCCAACAAATCACTCAATCACTCGGCCAATAAGTTTAGCTAAAAGGTACCTAATCACTACATACATTGACTGTTAGGTGGTACGAAGTTCGACAGGTCAGCTAGAGTCGCATGAATCTGGTTAAAGTGAAACAAAAGCGAGGGTAGGTCAAAATATGTATTAAGGCATTCTAAGACAATATATTTCAGTTATCTCTTTTATTTACCCTTACGTAACATTCTACATAATTAAGCCAGGGAACTCTAAAACAAAACCAAACGTTTACACAAGCATTATCTCGCGAACGCTTGAACATGTTTACATGTCGGTATGTAAATCCTTGTCAGTCACCAGCTTCTCGCACTTACAGATAATATCGCGAAGAGAACATTTCATAATGAATTCTAAACGCGTGTATTGCACTGAGAACGTGGATTGCTCCTCCGTCACTAGATATGAAACGTAATATGAATCGGATAATAAGATTAAATACTTGGCTTGAGACGTCAGTATTGTATGCTCGTACTTGCCTTTATGTGAAAGCTTTTGGTGAAAATGTCGCCGGTTGGTTACTCGAATCTGAAGTGCTTTTTAATGAATTAGCGTTTCCGTTTTTGTGTTCACCAGTTGGCGCCACTGTGAGATTATGGTCCATAAGCTGAGAGTAAGGTCCATAAACACAGCTTTTGTAAGTTAATATTACGCGCATGGAACATAAATATTATGGCATATATATATGGCATATTTGAAAAAGCTACAGATAGTTGTTGTTGTTCCAAGTCTAGGGTGTCTTGTATGAGTGAGTTTACAGGCTGTGACTGCATCCACGATACAAGAGTTTATAGTGTAGGCCAGCGTTTTTTTTTAAGAAAAAAAAAGTATAACATTGATAATATAGATAAAAGAAGAATTATTCTTACACCTCGTCGTCTAATGGAAGAAAACTCTCTTAAAACAGTGATCGGCAGAATCGTATCACAATCGGTTATAGCGGTTATCGGCTATTACGAAAATGCTCGTTTACATTTTCAAGATCTCATGTTATACTAGCACCTCTAGCGGCGAATTTAAACGCGACATACTGGATCATTAGCTTCGTTTATAAATTTTTATGTAGGCGATGGATGATTTCCGCATATTCTTTGTTTCTTCTAGGAGTCATGCTGTGTTTCTTGAATCTATGCTGTGGATTCAAAATGCATTTACACAAAACAAATGATTGAAATATTTTCTACTGTTTATAGGTTGGCTGTGCAAGTCAATTGAGCCTGACCGGGTAAGGATTCAACTTCATTATTTCAGTCAAAAGACGTCCACTGTTGGACATGGGCTTCCCAAGTGTTACCACAACAAACTATGCGTCTCAATTTTATTGGATTCCCGCGACCCTCACCAGATTGTCGGTCCACGGTTCGGCTGCGTCTTCTGGTCGCGTGATGCGGTCGCCGCTCCAGAACCTTTCGCCCCATTCACCATTGATTCTGCGAACAATGTTCCCTGTCAATTGCCAGTTACGTTTGGCGATTCTTTGGGCTATGTCGGCAACCTTGGTTTCACACTTCAATTTATATATTGATTGTATGTATGTAAATTTGACATTATAGTAGAGGATACGGTTAAGAACGACCATCACCGGTTTGTTTAATGGATGAAACGTATTTTATGATAAATTAGTATATTAAATAATATAACGCGGGTGGGTTGCCTGAGAAATTCCTGGCCAAACAATTTTTTTTTTTGAAAAATGCAACGGTGTGTTTAACGAATAAATTTAATACTAACCGAAAGAGTGAAACCTTTAGAACATAAAAATGTTAGATGGCCTATTTGTTTCCTGGCATAACTATGGGTTGCCAAATATAAACAGGTGTGCATAAACAGGTGTGTTTATTTTGATATACAAAAAATTCTATATCAAAATAAACGCTGTTTCATTACGAATACGATGTTATAGTGTTGTCTGCAAAAACATCTGGTATCAATAAAGACTGCATTTTTCAAAAAAAAATATTTTTCAATTTTTAATTAATAATAGTCTGGCCAGGAATTTCTTAGGCAACCCACCCGCGTTATATTATTTAATACACTAAATTTATCATAAAATACGTTTCATCCATTAAACAGACCGGTTAAGGTCGTTCTTAATCGGATCTTAGACTATTATTATATCTAGTCTGCACAGTCTTTCGCTCTAAGTTCCACTGGGCAAATACTTCCTATCTGATATGTAAAAATTTGGAATATTTTCGACATAATTATTTGAATCGTGATCCAATAGAAATTAGCTTTATAAGTATTTCGTATAGAATACGATAAACCGCACTATAATCCCCCGATAAGTCGTTGTCACAATGATTGTTGACCTTGACAGTACCCACTTATCTTTTAGCGCCGTTTTTATTACTCAAGCCATTCTTTAGACTTATGATTTCTCTTGTCGTAAATATTATTGCTATGGCCGATATTTTTTTCCTTGTATTCTTTTACTCTTCCCTTATATTATATCATTTACTGAAATAGTCATTTAATTAAAACAGTACTTTTATTCTAGAGTGCAATTTTGCTGTTCGAAGATACGCAAAGATGTCTCATGTTTTACATATCTAAATATGCAGTAAAATATATGAAACGTAAATTATTCAATAGCTTCAATATTTCCGCATTCATTAAAGTAAGTATGTGTATTCAATAAAATCTTTCATCTCCTAACATGGAATAACTGTACAGAGTAATGAATTATTAAAATCACTCCGGATACAATCGAGTTTGGAATCCAATCCCTTAAGTAAAGCTGATTATCGAGATCCTCCGTAGACCGGGCGATCCTCGAAAAATTCTCCAAAGTGCCAATCTCTCTCGGCGTAGAAGTTGGCTAAAATTATTGGTTCGGAACACGCAGCATTCATTTATTATGTTTATAGTGAGGCGAGCGGGTCCGGCGGGCGACACTAGCGCGTCACTAGCGTACCCAACTTTCCTAAACTTTTACTGAATTATTCAACTCCTTGACATTTATGGCCAACTAAAAGAAATGTATTTGGAAATTAAGTAACCAGATTACGACATGGGCTTTGTTGATGAGACGGGAAGTTCCGCCCCATAAACCTATTTTTTTGGATTAAATTTATGTAGATAGGGTTGGAATAAGAAGTTTATAACTTCAACGCCAACACTTTATTATCATGACAATGAATTTGTTTATTCTCAGCAATTGTAAAGAAGATAGGGGAGCGCTTTCATGGAACGAAAGGAAAGAGAAAATGTAAACAATATGTTATGATAAACTAAACAGGGAGCCGTCACCGTGGCGGTGGTATTGTTTTAGTTTCGCCGTATGCGGGTTTATTAATACCCACATATTTCTATGAAAACATCACATACCATTATTAGTACGTACTGTATTTCTCGAAACTGTACCGAGTTGAATTCAATCCGTCCGTTTTAATTATAACAAAGGGCTCCTGATTAGAAGCCAGCAGTCGTGTGGCAACAGAATTATACGGATTCAAGCAAACAATGCTTTTCATGTTGAATACGAGTACCTACATGGATATAATCGGAAATGCTCAATATGAAATACATTGTGGTCTTGTGGTAATCGAATAAATAGCAAAGAGAAATACATATTAATAGACTCTGGATCTTACCCTCTACTGTGATCTCTCTCTATCACTCAATGGTTTACTGGAAGAAAACTCAACTTTGAGTGAAGCTCGCCTATGTACCTACATGAACTCTGATATCCACATATTTTGTTATTTATAATGGTATACAATAAATAATTAAATTAAATAAAGAATCTTATCATCATGGACGGCCTCCAGAGTGTCGCCACAATGACTGGTCTTATGTGATTCCTGTGACCATCACCAGGTCGTCAGTCCAACATAAAAGAGGCCTTCCAACGTTGCGTCTTCCGGTAGGTACGTGGTCACTACTCCAGAACCTTTGTGCCTCATCGAACATTTATGTTCTGCGAGCAATATGCCTTGCCCACTGCTACTTAAGTTTGGCGATTCTTCAGGATATGTACAGACATACAAGGTTACTGAATCTTGGTTCTGCTGAGGATATTTTTATTTCTGATCCGATCACGTTATGAAACTCCAAGCTTAGCCTTCTCCATAGCACTTCGGGTGAGTTTAAGCCTTCTAATGTGGTCCATTGTGAATGCGTATGTCATCACTGGCAACACGCACTAGTCATAGACTTTAGTCTTAAAACATTGGTATGTCGGAGTTGAAGACAGACTGTTTTCCGATCGCTGCCCAACCGAGTTGGATTTTACGATTGACCTCTTTCTCAAAGTTAGACCAACCGTTTTTCCCAGGTAAACGAAATTGTCCACAACTTTGAGTAAAGTAAATAAATTACCTAGTTCACATATAGAACATGTTTTAGTTACTGCTACAGCGGAGCCATTAATTACTGTTTATTTCATACGTTGTGTAAAAATATTATTAACAACTTTGTATTCAAAGCGCTCCACATCTGCAAATACTTATTTTAGATTTGCGAACCAACAAGTACAGTTTAACACACTCCAGTAAATCGAAAATTAAGTCCTTGTTGACCGCAAAAACGTACGCGAACCAAACACCTAAATACACATTTTATTCTTATTTAAACAGCGGGCACCATTGAAATGAATTCATTTCAAATAAATATTAAACTCGCACCGAGATGAAATATTATGATGTGGCTGCTACCGTAAATTGAATTTGGTTACATTGTAATGAGTTCATGTCGACGGGAATTGTGTATTCGCTTGATCTTGAATTCGATCACGTACCGTTCACTTGATTTATGTATTCCGACCACCTTTAGTATAGCTGAAGGCCAAGATTTGATTACTTACGTCGAGCTGAAATTCTGCTCAGCGAACCGCTAACTGATCGACCGCAAACTCACCTACTTATAAGAAATAGGGACCGTGGAAATAAAATTGCTTTAAGGTGCACGTTTCACAAATAAATGGTTCGTTTCGTGCTGCAATTAATGACGTCGAGTAGGGTGAAATAAGGCTAGCTTCAAGCCTTTTTCTCAGCGCCTCTGTGTTTTCCACGTACTTCTTGAAATTAGTTTACTTTTGTGAAATACGAGTGTGTACAGTTAGCAAAACGATATTTTCAGTCATTTAAGACCCTTTGTTAGTTCAGAAATACTTCCAGTTGTTGTTTTATTACAAAGCGAGCAAGCAATAGTAATTACAGATTGCCATATAGAAACAAGACTAAACCCTCTGAATTATTAGGTCTCCAAGACACAGGCTTTATCTACTTAGCTTAAAGTAAATGTAAAAACATCTTTGCAGTCATTTTTAAAATAGATGTCTATTATTATTATAATATAATAATAATATTGTATAAACATTATTATATCGAGAATACCAACATACAGATATAATTGCATCGCATGCCCCTCGGGGCTGCAGACCAACGAAATGTATCTACCAAAAACAGACGGTCGATCTCTTGAATAGTGAATGTGGAGGCAAACTTCACAACAAAATATGAAAGCTCGCCTTTACTATTGGTTTATTTGAATAACGATATATTAAAAATAAACTTACGTTCTTAAGTCCACTGAAAATCGCTATAAAAAGTGGATCGTCAAACAGATAAATACCAGTGGGCGTCCCTGAATAGGTAGCAAAGGCCGCGGATAATATCTGAAAACGAAACCTGCAGTCCTAGAAAGCAACGGGCAACTGAAGGACCCAGGTGTGATTTTTGTCAGTAAAAGTCTGACACGCCCTGCTACTTCGCCTTAGAGTGGAAGACGTAATAAGACGTTAGATGATTTCCCACCACAAAAAAAAAACCTTAAGAAATACCCAGACTCGGAACAACCACCTATTTGTAGGTCATGCAAATATGTATTCCATGCACGTTATAACAACATTTAAAACCTTGTGGACGGTGCTTAAGGATCTTACTCTCCAGTTGCGCCAACTAGAGCGGGAGAAATTATCAGAAAACAAAGCAATGTACAGGTGACCAAGTATGATGTGGTTATGACCACAAATTGTGCCAGTCGGCACCATACCGTGCTGACGTCTTTGTGTCAACGCTGTCACTGTCACTGGCCCACTCTGAAAACCAGCGCTATAGACTCGTCGCATTTTGCGTGTGGTCACGGCACTATTTTGCTTTGCGATGAGCGTTCGGCCATTTTGCGCGGACGTGGCGCAGATTTTTCCTATAGATTGTTTATAACTTATAAGTCAGTCCTATGATTGCGTCTTTCCCGCCAAATATAATGGTTTTTCTTTCTTTCTTTATTTCTAACCACAAAGAGTTGGCAGCTATTGTCCCTTTATAGCCCTCTACTCTAGAGTCACCTAAGAGATCCATTTGATGTGGTCGAGCTTGTATTTACAGCTAAATATTGTATAATACTCAGAGTGCACGTGTTGTCCTGTCCCCAACAGTGGAACGAAGTAATAAACCCAAAAGTACATAGTTACAGTTGACTATCCTCTATAGATAACTCTCCAGCCTCTTACAACTTCTAAGGGAAGCGATCGAACTGTATTCAAAGCTGATACGGAACTATAATAGCTACTCGAATACACGTGTCATCCATCCCTAAATAGCCCACCAATGTATCAAAAAACCGTCCTTGAATAAGTGATCAAAATAGATACAGTTGATTATCCTCTCAATATAACCCGCCAGCCACTTACAATCTCCACGGGAAGTGAACGAACTGTATTCGTAGTTGATACCGCACCATAATACAGCTACTCGAATTACATGTGTCATTCAGCCCCAAAAAGTGGACCAAAGCACTTAACAATAATAATAACTTTATTTATTTATTATACGCTTTATTGTACACCATTACACATACAAAAAGGAAACTAAAACTAAAACACATACATACAATGGGCGGCCTTATCGCATTCCGCGATCTCTTCCAGGCAACCTGGAATGGACAGTAATTGCCTGGACAAGAAATAACTTTATTGAGTCAATTAACCTTATTCACAAAGTTAAGACTTACATACATACATAGGTATATTAAATTTGGAAGGTATCTTCTAATATTAGGACCCTGCCTCCTAAAATAGGTGAGACCTGTGACTTAGGTACTTAATAATAAAAAAAAGATAATAAAAATAAATTCAAAGTGTGCAGATATATTTGACTATACTCTCAATATAACCTCCCAGTCACTTACAATCTCCACGGAAAGCGACAAAGCTGTATTCATAGCTGATGCTGAACTACATTACAGCTACTCAAAATACACGTGTCATCTAGCCGCAAACAGTGGACCAAAGTAATAAATACTTTCAAAGTATGTAGATACAGTTGACCATACTCTCAATATAACTCCCACTTACATTATCCAAGCGAAGCGACCAAACTGTATTCCTAGCTGATACCGTACCATATTATAGCTACTCGAAACACGCGTGTCATTCAGCTCCAAACAGTAGACCAAAGTACTCAATACTCAAAGTACTATACTCTCAATACAATCCTCCAGCCACCTACAACCGCCTCGTGAAGTGACCGAACTGTATTTCTAGCTGATACCGCACCATATTACAGCCACTCAAAATACACGTGTCATTCAGCTCAAAATAGTGGACCAAAGTAATAAATACTTTCAAAGTATGTAGATACAGTTGACCATCCTCTCAATATAACCCTCCAGCCACTTACAACCTCCACGGGAAGCGACCGAGGGGCTATATTCATAGCAGATACCGCGCTATATTACAGCTACTCGAAATACACGTGTGATCGTTATCCTACGTCAAACTGCGGTGGCTTTGATCGTTAAACTGCGACCTCTATACGCTTGAGAGGCAAAAATAGAGGTGCGATGCATGACACGCTCGTTTAGATAGTATTTATCGAGAGTTAAGTGCCTTACCTGTGGGTAGGTATTAGGTATTACATTGCTTCATACGGGGACGAACTTTAAGCTAAATCGTTGGAACAAATTTCAGAAGTCAAATAAACATAGATTGTTGGAATAGAGATTTGAGTTAATCGACTTTTACAATGTAGATTGTTGACTATTGTTCTATATTATAGTGTGAAAAAAAATCATGAACAGAAAAGAGTTTTTGAATTTTACATACTGCATGTTTATAAACGAATACAATCTGCTTGTTGCGGTCTTCAAGGCTAGAGTGAATAGGCTCTTAAACGCTTTACTGTCAACGATTACTTCACTGCTTACCATCAGGTTCAGCACTAGTTTATAATCATTAAAAAACAAGTGCGAGTCGGACTCGCGTACCGATGGCTCCGAGCAAAGGAGAATGAGCAACTTACTATGGCACTTGGTTGCGCAACTTTTGACTCAGTATAGTAGTGAAAATTAGACACAAAAAAGGGTTAGTGTCATACTTTAAAATAAGGTTAAATTCAAACTTAAATATTGTAGGGCTTTTGAAAAAAAAATAACTTTACACAAGTTACCTGTTGAGGTTATGTAGGTTAGGTTATGTTACCATGGAATCCGTTGCTTCTCTGATTTGGCATCTAGGGAGCGGGTGTGCTAATAAAAGAGAATAGTTCACACAGTGCGACATGTTTTACGTCTAGAACAAATCACCGTGAACGTAAAAAAATGTTTTAACAATACACTTCGCAGCACACGCACAAAAAGAGTCGCATTGCTCGATGTAGGAGATAGATTTGGAGGAATCCTAAAACTCAACTCGACATGAATTTATATTTGTTAGCAGAGAAAAGCTAAAACCATTATTCTCGGCTTAACCGGCACGTTAGTTAACAAGGTAAACAGAAAATACCATTTTGTTTGACATTTTATCGAATAGTGTTGTGACCAAACAATAGATTACGGACGCGGAGTCATGACTATAGATTATACAAGGTGCAGGTTTGAAGCTGCAAAAAATTTCAGGAAGTAATTATGTTAGTGATTCTCGACCCGAATCAATAATAAAATGAGTAGGTAATTTTTTTTATTTTTTTTCTTATTTATGGAAATCGGTATGTGTGAACTACCTTTATTAAAACGCAGCCAGTCGGATACCTGCCTTATAACCGCGCTTTCACACACACAAACACGCAATGATAGTTTCATAATAAAGCACCTATCATCGTCCCGTGCGGACACACCCTAGCCACGCCCCCGCGGCCATCGATCAATCGATTTACTTTAGTGCAATTGTTGTCACCGACGTGTGCATACGCGTGCACTTTCCGCTCTCAGGTTCGCCTTCGGTTAACGGTAACGTACGCGGTGTCTAGTGCTAAAAAATGACGGACCAATACTCAAATGTAGAATTGACGGAGATGGTCCGCTTGTATGCTATCAGTGGAGACAGCGTATCTCGAGCTATCGAGATGTTCGTAGAACTGTTTCCCAATAGCCAAAGTCCATTTTAAAATAAGACTAGTGTACGCAAAGGAAATCACCAGTGTTACACAATTACGTGAAAAGGTGATAAGTGCTTTCGAAACTTTGAAAACAAATGTGTTCGTGCTACGTAAATTAAAAGAAAATCAACAACGTCGTGCTAGACTCTGCCTGGATTGTGAAGGTGGACACTTTGAACAATACCTCCAGGTAACATAAGTAGGTACATAAGTAATTTATTTATTTCATTTGTGAACATAAAAAAAACATTTGTAAATAAGTTATTAGCCAAATCAATTTGATTAACGTAAATCAGTTGATTTAAAATTTTTAACTATGCCAAAAATACCTACCTATCAGGCAAGATAAATCATTAAAAACCCTATGTACCTACCTACTTAACTAGCACAAATTACCTTGAGGTATTTTTGTCGGTCCTCAACCCGTTAAAAAGTAGGAAGGGATGTTTTACATCAACCAATTTAATCCACACAAAAAAACGAAATTATTACGGAAAACTGACCTTGATAATGAACTACCTACAACGCGCCGACTGCGATTGCATGTAGGTAGGTATGTACCTACTACTTACTAGACGCCGTCGTCCGTTTTGTTTAGTGCCTAAATCCCGCGCGCGCACGCTCGCTTTCATCATACCGAGAGGGCATGTCAACATCTTGTAGGTACAACATACTAACATTATGCGTCTCAGTCACGGTATCAGTAATAAAGCAAAACTAAGGCTAACATAAATAAACATTATTTTGGCTCAGCTATGTTCCGTCTAACTTGCAATCATAGTTTCAAAGTTATGCAGCAGGTACACGAATATTGCTTACGTGATATGTAATTGGTGCCTTTTACACAATGGCTAGGGATGGCGGTTGGCCGAGGCTGGGCCCACGTGTAAACGCACCGTAAGGTTTATTGACCTTGGCCTAACCTCTTATTCATCAGCTGATAGTTAAATAACTAACGACGCATCGTCAACTTGTACTTTTAAAAGATTTTCGCATTGTAATGATGCTTAAAAATTAGTTAATTAACGAAATTACATTATGATCATCGAAATTTAACTAGGTAGGTACATCTAAGGCTAAATTATTCGTTTTTAACATTTCGTAGAATAAGTGGGCGGAGCCTCGTACAGGTTGACGCCCTCACACACACAGAGACATGACGTACGATAAACCGAATCACAACGGGTGATTCTGTTTTTTTAAGAAGTGTATTTAGAGAGTTATTCTGAAAAACGGTTAAAATTAAAAAAAATAAATAGCAAGTATTACTGATTATTGACCAGGTTTCGTATTTTTACATGATTATTTATGAGTTTTATTACAACCTCCTGAAATATTGTGCAGTTTTAAAACTGCACCTTGTATCTTAATTGTTTTATTTTGGCCTAGAAATTGCTTTTTAACGCAAGAAATAGTAACATAATTGAAGAATAAAGATAATGACAACTCTTAATACTTTTTAGTTGCGATTGTAGATTATTTTGTTGTTCCACGATTTATGTTAACGGTTAATCGATCGATTATAATTGAAAATAGAGTCGCTTCACTATTATGCAACAAATGACGTATTTATTGTATTAGATACTAATTAAAATGAAAATAGAAACCCCACAAATGATTTCAATGAATTTAGGTAAAACATCATTAAAAATAATATTATGAATTATACATTTACTCTAATAGCCATACGCGTCAAAAAGTGAAACTATTGGTGCCCAATTTTCTTTACCTATAAAAACAATTTTATTGTTAATCGAACATCAAGTAAACAAATTCAGATTAGAAAAATACACAATTTTGCAATCGGTACCACAAAAATTTCATAAATATATTGAGTATCTACAATAGATTAAATCACTAAATTGATATGCCAACAAAATAACATTTGAATAACAATAGCGTATTTGGTATCAAATTGTTCGCAGTTCTAATCGTACTAATTGCATTATTGTTACCTACAGTTTGGAAATACATTTGTAGGTCTGTACACTCATGTACCTATTGCCTATGCTAATATTTGAACAGATCCAATTAATTTCATCGGATTAGATCGAATTTTAGAAACCTGCGAGCTAGATACTCTTACCTAACTATTATAGTCAGTAGGTATGCTTAAATCTACATTTCGGGACGGGTACAAAACTTTCAAACTGTCGGTCCTCTTGTCAGTTCATAAGTACCTGTAGTCTTAATTGACAATGTTCTAACTTTAAATAATTGTTTGTGGTAACTTCTGCTGTTCTATTTTCAAAAACAAGTTTGTTTATTCGAAAAGGGATGGGTAAACATATTTTCCTTTTTCGAATATTGATAATAAACAAGGCCCATATACTCTGACACATACACTCTGACACTATGGGCCACTTTCTTTATAGAAAGACCAACATTACTGGCTGGTTAGCAGTTATGAATGAACAAAACTATAGTTACATTAACCTATTTCTCGCCTGATAATAATAATATTATTAATGTTGATTGTTTGAACTATTGCTCCAACTTTGCGGACCTGTTTCGAATGTTCTACGACATTTCCTATAAGATTATATTTCGGTAAACAGGCGTATTAGGTCTCCGTGACATTCAGCTGAGCGTGCCGGAGGCGGTGGGCGTGGGCGCCAGCGCGACGCTGGGCTGCCGGTGGGCCCTGGACGTGGGCGAGACGCTCTACACCGTCAAGTGGTACCACGGCGCCCAGGAGTTCTTCCGCTTCGTGCCCAAGGAGCTGCCCAACACGAGGGTCTTCTCACAAACAGGGATCAGTGTTGATGTAAGTGTAGCTACTTTTTAAATAGAATTTAATATCCTCTTTTAGAATTAAAGTTTAAGAATGTAACTTTATTCTACTTTTATGTTGCTGTACCCTCACAAATGGCAAAATATTAGCATGAAAGTAGGGTGTGATACGCACTCAATTGAAAAACCTGCCCTTAATCCGGATACTGGAGGATAGACTGGTTTCTTACTAGTGACTAAGCGATGCGATTAAACGTTGCTGAATCGATATTATCTTTTAGCAAAGCTTTTAGCGAAGCCAGTGGCGATTCTACTTTAAATTGTACTGAAAAAAAAAACAAATAGTGCAAGCGACAGTCCCACGAACAAATCAAGCGGCATAATCGCGCTACTTACTATTAGTACAGCAGCCCAATAGGAAACCCATCTTCATTCCTAATATCCCAAAATCGAACTGATGCAAATTGAATTTAATTAATCAATCACATTGCCTGGATCAAGTCAAATTACAGCTCAAACGGATTATTTATTTATTTATTTATTTATTTGGTCAGCCAACAACTGCTTACACAATACATTTACAATTGAATTTTTTTTTTTGGAATTTCATTGATTAGTGTAGCAATTAATTATAGGCTAACACCACATGCACTTTATATGGTTATACATAATAATAATCTTAAATAATCACAAAAATAAAAAAAATAGGACATTAATAATAACTATACAGAATTAATAACAACTAGACATTAATAATACATTAATTAATATATGAAATTTGAACACAACAATTAAATCAAAAGTATAAAATTAAAAATCAAGTTACAAACAGATTGATTAGGAATTAAATTAAATAAATTAAGTTTTGGCACAGTAATTCACAGCACATTGATACATAATAATGATAAATTAAATTTGCTTACAATTAAAAAGAATTAATACAACAACAATAATATATAATCATTTACATTTAAAATGAACTAACATAAAATCAAAATAAATTAATAACCATTAAAATGAACCAAGTTACAATTTAAATTACATTACAAATTGATTGAAATACAATTAAAACATTTGAAACTAAATTGGAACAGATTTTACTGATTACAAGAATATTGCTCAATAATTATTTTGCAGATTTTTTTTAAACTGTCATGGTGTATATCTATAAGGTCACTACAACTGTTAAGCATTCTACACAGGCGTGGAATCGGAGAGTTAGCACCCAGAACCGTTCTGCGCAAGGGTGGGTGTAGTGGAGTGATGGGATTCCGTGGATATCGGGATGGAGCACGAAACTTTAGGAGACTCAGCAGTTTAGGGGAGTCAATTTTATTTCTCAAGAGTTTAAAGAGAAACAAGGCATCAATTATATCCCTTCTAGTTGACAACGAGTGCATCTTGAAGTATTTCAAGCGAGTATTGTATGAGGGCATCTGTTTACTTTTCCCTTTCGAAAAAGCAAGGTGCCATAGAAACCGCTTTTGGACTCTTTCTAAAAGTAACTTATGCGTGGCGTAGTGTGGTCTCCACACTACACTACAATACTCCAAGACGCTTCGTACTAGACTATTGTAGAGCATTATTTTAGTGCCGACCGATTTGAAACTCTTTGTGTTTCTTTGTACAAACCCCAACATTTTAGATGCTTTTTTTATAATATTCTCAATGTGAGGCACAAAAGTGATTTTTTGATCAAATAATACCCCCAGGTCTCTAATAGTCTCGACTTGTTGTATTTTTGTATTGTCTATCAGATACTCTGAGTTCACAGGATGAGCCTTCCTTGAGAACGACAGGTGGTAACATTTATTTAAGTTCAGTTCCATTCTGTTTTTATTGCACCATTCAACAAGCCTGTTCAGATCGTCTTGTAAAAGCGCGATATCACTCGATGATTCGATTATTCTTGCAAACTTTAGGTCATCAGCATACAAGAAGCACTCAGAGAAGTAAAAGCAGCTGGGAAGATCGTTGATGAATATGATGAATAATACGGGAGCCAGATGTGATCCTTGTGGAGCACCTGATGTCATATAATAATTGCCAGCAGACCGGAAACCGTTGACTACAACATAAAATTGACGCTTTGACAGATAAGATTTTAGCCATTTCAACAAAGGTCCAGTAATACCGTACGTTGCCAATTTATGAAGTAGTATTGAGTGAGAAATTTTATCGAAGGCCTTGCTGAAATCGGTGTACAGCACATCAAATTGTCTATTTGAGTCAACAGATTCTATTAGAGACTCGGTGAAGGACATTAAATTTGTGGTAGTCGACCTAGCAGCAACAAAGCCGTGCTGGTGGTCACTAAGATAAAGTCTGAAGTGACGTTGGATGTGAGGGCAGATTATCGACTCAAATATCTTAGCAAAAGTGGAAAGAATCGCAATAGGCCGATAGTTGGATATGGTGTCTTTTTTGTCCGACTTGTATACAGGAACCACTTTAGCCTTTTTCCACTCAGTGGGAAAGGTTCCAGTAGCTAATGACACCCTGTATATTTTAAGAAGTGGAGCAACCAAGACCTCGGCGCAAGCAGAAATAAACATAGGTGGGATTCCGTCGGGACCGGCACCTTTTCTGATGTTAACAGATTGCAGTTTTCTGACCAAGGTATCACTGTCCACTTCAGGGATTGTTAGACACTGGCTATTAATTCCTATTGAATCTAGAAGATTTGAGTCACTATTAAATTCCGTCTCATGATCAGGGGTGTAAACTGATGCGAAATAGTTCCCAAAAAGATCGCAGATAGCGGCGCCATTTGATGTAGCAGTCTGTCCGTCAGTCATGATTAGTGGATAGGCACTAGATCCACCACGTTTAGCCTTTACATGAGTCCAGAATAATTTGGGGTTATCTTTAATTTCCGATTCCAGTTTTCCCATATAGGTATTGTACAGATTTTTAGCTAGGTTTTGGCAACGTTTGGTAATTAAATTTAGCTGTAATTTATCCAACGGATTTCTATATTTTTTATACCGCAACCTCAACGTATTTTTCTCTTTTAATGTTTTTATAATTGATTTATTAAACCAAGGGGGGTAACGGCAAGTCATTGACTTACAATTAGGAACGAATTTGTCGATTGCTGCGTTTAATACTTCATAAAACTCTTTTAACATACTATCCACATCTTTACTATTCATAAATTGTTGGAACCAGTCATGTTCATTTATATAGGTTTTAATACTATTGTAGTCAGCCCTATAAAAGTTTTTTCTCTGGTTATGCTTATTATACGGCAGATTATATTCTTTTGATAATGATAAAGTAAAATCAAGCGGAGGATGTAGTTTATCAACATTGATCAGAGAACAACTGGATTCAGCGACGGTGCACGAAGGTATTGTAGATAAGACTAGATCCAATATACGCTCCGAACAGTTTTTAACCAAATTATGCTGAGTAAGTTTACATACACTCATAAATTCCAATAATCTTAAACAGGTACTGGGAAGTGAGTTGTTAGGGGCCCCGGGGTCCCAGACTATTTTACCCAAATTGAAATCTCCAACTATGCAAATGGGGATATCAGTTGTCTCAAACACGTTGTTACAGTGTTCGATAAAATGATCAATTGAGGAAAGACATACAGGCGGAGGGAGATAAACTGCGCAGAGTGCTAGTTGCCGTGATTTCTGTGAGGTCGAACAATCGATAGTAACCCAAAGATCCTCACATTTACTTTGCCATGACTCAATCTGTTTGGAATTGATTCTAGTTGACACAGCAATGAGAACCCCTCCTCCATCTTTATTAGGATGAAAGCCTGTGGTTTCCCTATCTCTTCTATAGACAACATACCTATCATCAAATAGTTCACTGCTAAGCACACCACTATTTAGCCAGGTTTCAGTTAAAACAAATACATCATAATCCATACAACAAAGGTTACAGTAAAAAGTGTTAGTTTTAGTTCTCAGACCTCTACAATTCTGGTAATAAATAGTTAAATAGTTGAATTTTAAATAAAAATAAGTAGGCATGCATTCAAAGTGAATATAAAAAAAAGAAATTAAATCATTTTACTCAAACTATCCATGTTTTTGATTAAAATATATTCTGCGCCGTCGATCTTTCTTGTAAATATTTTATTATTTCTGACCCAAACATATTTGTAGTTCATTTCCTTAGCCTTAATCCTAGTCGCTGCATGAAGAGCTTTGTTGGTGGGAGAGAGGTGTTCCACGACGTAAACGGGAGACTTCTGACCGGCAAATCCGAGATGTCCACAGTTCAGTTTATTATCTCGGTTATTTTGGTTGTACTTAATAACCGACGCTAACAGTTGGTCGCGTAATCTTGGTGACACCAATTGAACGACTATTGATTTAGGACGGGTGCTAGATGAGTTGGTTTTAGCAATTCGCGAACAATTCAATATGTCTTTTTCTTGAATATCGCAATTAACCACTTTCCCGAGTTGCTTGACGATGGTGTATATATTTTCGTTTTTTGTTTCAGGCATACATTGTACCTCTATGTTATTTGATCGGGATCGCTGTTCTAGGTTATTAATTCGCTCACTAAGATTTGCCATACTAGTCTTCAGTTCCGAGTTTTCCAATTGCAGCCTGTGTATAGTCTCGTTAGATATCTTCTGATTCCTCTCAAAGTCTTCAAATTGCTTGTTGATGAATTGCATTGATTTAACCATTTCCTTTATTTCTGCATTAACGGTTTCCAATTCATTGTTCATCGTGCTGATCAAGTTTTTATTAAATTGTGTCAACATATCGTTGAATTCTGCCTTAACTATTTCCTGAATAATGGAGCGCATATCCTCTTTATTACCCAAGGGTGAAGGCGGTGAAGTCGGTGAAGGAGGTCCACTAGCATGTCTTTTATTAGCTCTGTTTTTAGACACCTTATGGTTTGGTGTTGACTCATCTTTACTAGCCATTATAAATCAAAAATATCAGAGACAAATAAAAACCCCAAAAAAAAAAAAAAAAACTCGAAACAAATGTTGTCCTCTCAGAAGCAGTGTAAATTAGGTAGGAAATAATGCGCCGTCTTCATTAGTTAATCTTTGGAGCGAGCCCTCGCATACGTCACCGAGCGTAGGCGCACACCGATATGTCACTTATGCGCGCTGCGTAACCGCGAGAGTAGCGTGCACGGGGCGTAAAATGTCTTGTCACTCACCCACCTTTTGATCAACCGTGATTTTTAATTTTAAACAGTTTAAATCAAAAATCGTTCCAATTACGCACTTTTTGATACTTCTCCACACGAATTACACTTATGAGATGAATTTTAGATCACATAAAGTAGATTTATTTGGAGATTAAGCCCATAACTATTATTTTTTCGTTTTTATGCAAAGAGTAAAATTGTACACAATGTTAACCGTTCGACCGTTGGCCAAAGAAGATGATTACCAAATCGAACAAAGAGAAGATTGTGAGAGCAAGATTAAAGGCAGTCCTCGCTGCGATGATAAATACGCAGAGACAAACGTTTAAACGGCAGTTTATTTGAACCGCGAAACTGATGAAACAATTCTATGTAACCTCAAAATTACCTTTAATTTATTTGACGACGTTAATAAAAGACTTGAAAGAAACGCCATTCTTTACGCAAATGGCTTACTTACGGCGAAACCATAAACACCATAATAACAGATTAAACATATATGGGTCAATGGCTCTGCGACATCTTGCTAGTTCGTTAAACTGTTCCGTAAAGATGCTTGAAAAAATCACTTAAGAATCTCGTCGAGCGGCCGCCACGTTAAACCTTTAGCGGCTGGCACGTCGCCATATCCGAACTATAACATTGTGCCAAAATAATACATTAAAAACCCTTTCGGGGAATAACGTATAGTCAAAGTTTGCATCGAGATGGAGGCGTCATCGGGCGTACGCCGCACTCGCAACACTCACGCCTCAAAACGCCACGCAGCCCTTCAGAATCGGGTCAGACGTCTCTTAAGCGCGGGACGGGATGATTTAGTTCGGCGGTTTCTCAAAGTGGACCGACTTTCCGAAAGATGGATCGAAGCTTTTAGCTCTATTTGAGTCCCTAGCAGCTGCGCACGGTAAAGTGCACACGGCTCCTTGTAATGGGATTACTCGCTGATTCACGTATAAATTACGCATGAGCACATTCCCGCTACCACCACCTGAAATCAATGATACATTGCTTCGGCCAAACTTTACCGTACGAACCGATCCTGTTCACAGAAGGACCATATTACGATCGTGTTAGAGGGTATTTTGCTACCACTGGCTCTGGACATAAAATATTATACGGTCTCTATAATCCTTGTCATAAAAGATAGCTTCAGTATAAACGCACACCTGGTTACATATTAATGTTTGTTCTTGCATGTCTTTTGTTTACGTACTCTTTATTACATTATTTACAAGTTTGTGAACAGGAGAGTTAATAAGATTCCAACGAAGAGTTTGTGTCTGTTTAAAAGCTTCTGAAATAAGGAAATCGAACTCCTGAAAGTTTGTTGGAAAAGTAAAGTATCACAGGTTTATAAAACATTTTCCGCGACACGGCATCCTTATCGCAAGCTTATTTGGAAACATCATATTCGTATCAGAGAGCGCTCACCTTCATTTTACCATATTTTATTTAGTGTTTCGTTCAAAAAGGGCGAAAACAAATTTTAAGGAACATTTCTGTTTGAGGATTTTAGTGCAAACTTATTATAGATATTGTACTTGTTATGAATAACTGATATATAAAATAAATATATTGTCATACAACTCGTGATAATAGTACTCGGAGATGAGTTCTGTTATATATTTAAACTTTGTTATAACTACTGAGAGAACAATTTATTCAAGTTATTAAATAGTATGACTAGAATATTTTCCTCCAAATATTTGCCTGTTTATCATTTGATGAATAAATTATATATTTCGGGGTTGTTGATCTTGTAAATTCTATATTTGACGTAGGTAGCTTTCCATTTTGAGTATTTTTAGCAGATTACTAGCGAATGTACAAAATCTTTTATTTATTTTTATATGTGTAATTTATTTGAAGACTGACTAGCAAGTTTCAATATTGAGTGTACCACTTAGGCGGCCTGCGCTGGGATGTGTGAGTAGGTACACATACACTTTTTTTTCTGTATGAGCAGGCTCCGGAGCGCTCAACATCATAAAAAATAGCTTACGCACACAGTAACAATATGCTTGTGAATTTACACATCTATGATCAAGCCGCCGTCACGTAATCCATATTTCCATACTAGGTAATCTATATATATCTTCTATCTATATAGCATAGAAGGAGAAACTGACTGACTGACATATCAGCGCACAACTAAAACTACTTTTTGCATAAGATTTTCTTTATTTATATATATATCTGTCCGTCTATCTGTCCGTCTGTTACGCTTTCACGGTTAAACTACCGAACCGATATTGATGAAATTTGGTACGAAGTAAGCTTGACCCCTAAGGACATACACAGTGGCGGATTAAGCCAGCGAGGGGCTTGTAGCAAATTCAAGGGGCCCTCTATAGACCTATAATTCTCATCCTTATTCTCAATCACCAATAACCCCGTGAATTTTAAGATTGGGCTTGAGATTGACTGTCATATTCACTTAAATAATCAACTGTACTCGGATTACAACACATACCTATACTTTAACTATTTTTTTTTGCGCTCTAGTGCAGGATCCCCGAATGCGCGGGCCCTGTAGCATTTGCTACTCTTGATACATGGCTGATCCGCCGCTAGACATACATTATTTTTTATTTGGCTTCCTTCGACTTCGTGCCTGGAATAACCGCCTTTTATGCGGTAACCGCATAAATACCGATCTATAATAAGGAGTGATAATTCTTTGATTACTTTCGAGGACGAACACAAAACGGTGTTCATTTTGTTATGATCTCGTTGAATCGCTTTCAAAGGATAAAGTGCTACAATTTTCATTGTTTCTTAAAAAAATATACAATAAAGAAAAAAAAACTGTGCAAGTGTGAGTCGGACTCGCGCACTGAGGGTTCCGTGCAAACTACAATTTCCGAATGGAGTCTCGAAGATTTTTTCCAAATTTCAAAAAAAAAATTTTTTTGTGACATTGGTAACAACAAATTCACTGTTGTCAGCTTTTTTCCTATACTACTATAAGACCTTGCTTTGTGCCAAATTTCAGGATTCTGAGTCAACGGGAAGCACCCTATGTATTTCGATCTTTGAGAGTATCAAAGTATACGTTTTTTTTGCGACATAAATGGCCGTATCTTTTTTATTCATTTGCTTAGAAGTTGGATTTTGTCACAACTTGAAGGGACCGCAGACATAAGTTTAAGGTTTTAATTTCAATTCGAAACCTCCACGCGTTCTCGAGATAAAGGGTCTTGACAGACAGACGGACGGATGGACAACAAAGTGATCCTATAAGGGCTCCGTTTTTTCCTTTTGAGATACGGAACCCTAAAAAATACGTTTTTTGTAGGTTTCTATACAAAAAACGTGATCTTTTTGCCGTTTTTGGTCGCTTAAATGTTTTATTCCGTTTTTTAGTAATTTATTGTTTTAGCCACAACTGTCTATCAAAGTTCATGAAATACAACCTGGTGACCGACAGACAGACGACAGACGTTTTATCCTTTGGGCACAAAGAAAAGAAATAACAAAAATAGTGAGTTACCGGTATCGGGAACACGGTCCAACCTCTGGTATATATTTTAAATAAGATACTCCTTTGGGTGCAGGTGTCGCGCTCAGGCGCGCAGCAGGTGGTGCTGCGCGGCGTGGCGCGCGCGCTCAGCGGCCGCTACCGCTGCGAGGTGTCCGCCGACGCGCCCTTCTTCCACACCGTCTACAAGAGCGCTAACATGAGAGTCGTTGGTACGTATACATACACAATATATATTTTTTTTATCTTTATTAAAGAGTAAATCTAGAAAGAGATAAAGTTTGTTTCTTGTTTTTTTTTTGTTTGTAGGAGGTAATCAGTCTCTAGAAGTACTGCCCCCCTAGCCAAGTTACAACCATTTCGCTTGCGCCGAACGCTTCGAGTTGACCTTGCCGCCAATTCTTTTGTTCTGATCACGTGACTGAGCGTTAAAACGACATCATACCCGTACATTTGAAGCTTTCTACAAGCGTTAACTATTGCAGATTAGCAACTTGGCTAGGGGTACTGGTTCGATTACAAAAAATTATTCACCTGTATAAAACTGCTTTATTCCTGAGTGACATAGGGCGAAGCCGCGGGCAAAAGCTAGTCTTTATTAAGGAGTATTGTCACAATATTAACTATGTCACTCCATCATAGCCAATTTTGAATTTGAAGTTATTTTAAACTAGATTTTGTCTACAGATTTGCCCGCGTACATAAAATATAGCCTATGTCACTCTGGAATAAAGCAACTTTTCAATCGGTGAAAAAATTTACCAATCAGACTAGTACTTACAGTATCTCTGTAAGTACTAGTCTGATTGGTAAATTTCTTTCTCCCAACAAACAAAAAAATAAATTAAAAAAAAAAACATCTTTACCTCTCTATCTTTATTAGAGTAGTGTAGATGATTGTAATGTATTTTATATAGAACTCTTGCCTCGTCTGACGTAGACTTCGCTAAGACACTTGCAAATACCGATTTTAAACATATTTAGAGTGAAATAGATTTCTGAACAGATTTCTCCTGAGGCGTTCGCCCCGCTCACACTCCACCAAAATATGACGTACGTCCTCGATTAATCCGATGATACCCATGAGGAACGTAAACTTCCTCGATAGAAAACATATTTTTAATTAGTAGAAATACAAAAAGGGCTTATTAGAAAAGGTCATGTTATTATTTAAGTAAAGTCTCAATAAATAATATTCATAAACAGCAAAGTTATTAGTGTTTGTTTATATCCCAAAAGGTCACTCAATTTATGGAAATATTGTAGAGGTTATATTGATTATATATAAAGATAAAACACTGCGTGCAGTATTTTCTAGTAGCAATTGTTATGGATAATTTATGCCCAAGTCGTCGACGGCGCGCACTGTTCCCACGCACCTCAAGGAGTTGTCAGCAACAGCAGGGGCCCAGCTGGGACGAAGCCTACTGGGGCCAGGGTTTAGCTCCGAAAGGGAAGCTCAGCCACGGTATGAAAGGCAAGAAGGAACGGGGTGGGTTTTGTAGTCACTACGAGTCTGACCCCCAGTCTATCTCCCGCTCCACCCAAGGGCGGGGGATGTCATTTGGATGATTTTTACCTACCAAAAAAAATGGATGATTTATTCAATTATGATTTTACAAATCGTGGTCAATTTTGGAATATTTTTTCTTTTTTTACATTTGACCATACGAATATGACGGGTACGGATAGAACCCGTTTTATTTTGTGCTAATTAAAAAAAAGTGGTGTATTTGTTTCTTTTACCCCTTTTTTTTCGTTGGGAAAAATCATCCAATGACAACCCCCGCTCTTGGACGGAGCGGGAGATAGTGTCAGACTCTTACTGACTAAAAAACCCATCCTGTTCCTTCAAGCCTTCATACCGGGGCTCGAGCGCCCTTTCGGATAACCCTGGCCCCAGTAAGCTTCGACCCGGCTGGGCCCCTGCTGTTGCTGACAACTCATTTTTCTTTTACCCCTTGGATCGTCATCAGCATTTCATTCAAAAGATGTCAAATGCTTATCATATGCCCTATGTTGCCACATCAACTGGTCCCGTGCGTCTCGCATCCAGTGTATTCCCGCAGACTACACCTGGTCATTGGGCCATCGTGCGTGAGCCATTCCAAAGCTGTGTCCTATTTACCTACGCAGTCACATGGCCTCACCGACCATCTGTTCTGCGAGAATGTGCCGTCAGTGCCACTTTAGTTTGGCGACCTTATATTTAGGTATTATGCTCAAGATAATAAAGTATCTATTAAAATGGGTCGAGTAACTTAAGGGCCAAGCGCCCGAAAAGTGCCATAAAACAGTGATTTTCTGAGGCCTACTCCTCTGTAACGGCTAGGTCAATTGGTTTGAAAAAAATATATGTTTATTATAGATTCATGAACAATAATATCAACATTTGTTTTTTTCGTGCAATTAATACTTTTGTCAAAAAAATATATTTAGCAATTTCGCAACTTTTCGCAACTTTTCCCTACTCCTTCGAAACGGCTTGGACCTTTAGAAACATTTTTACACATAAAAATTGGTGGTTAAATATTCTTCAAAGTAAACATTGCATATGTAAATCAATCAATATTTCGCAGAGAAAATGGATTTAAAGCGCTTTCCGGGCGCTGCTGGCCGCAAATAAATGCACAGATTTGCGTACTGCCGCCTAGGCGAGTGCGAGAGTTGCGTTCACATAATTTCGGTCAGATGGTTCAAGGGACTATACGCCTTAAGCTGTAGGACGCGCGTGTAGCCCACGCAAGTACTCTCTAACGTTAACATTTAATCTAGTAGTTTCATCATGTGTCAAACCAGAAAACAATAAATAAATCAAATAATAATATATTTTCTATAGCCGAGCGTGGTGAGTTCAGTCAACGTCAAAAATAGCTAGAACTTCTAAAACCGGGTATTTGTAGTTAATCCTCTCTCACAAACATGGCCTAGCGGACTAATAAGCACAACAAAGTACAAAGTCCATAAATGTGAGTCGACGCGTAGCGCATCGTTTATCAGCTACGACAGCGTAGCAGGTGTAGCCGTGGCTACGGCGTAGCAGCAGCGGCGGCCATTATTCTAACAACGCGAAGTTTCGGCTATAATGTGTCGGGAAGCCAAAGAGCACGGATGTCTGGCTTGAACACGCTCCCATTGGCTGGTAACTGATGCGAACATCAAATACAACAACATATAGGTAGCCTGTGAAACATATTTAGGATACAAACATTATGTTGCCGAAAAGGTCTAAAATGTTTCAATCCTAAAATTCAGGTAAATCTTTCAATTTAACGAGGGTATCGATAAATATTACGTTACTTATAAGCTCAAAATGTAATTAGTTGCGATTTAGGGCATGGACCTAACAGGCTTTTGTGTGATTACTAGGGTATTGGTTCTGCCTCTAACTGTTGTTACAGGTTCAAGGACTATTTTCGTCCATAGGGGCACTTACGAAGTATTGTAATACACATATGTATTTCGTGGTTACTAGTATGTGAAGAACGGTAAGTTGAGGGACACATCGAAGGGTTTAATACTTTTATAAGTATTTAGCCTCTGGTCTTCTGTGGCCAGTAAACTGTCTAAAAATAAAAAAAACGCTTAGTTTGGAGTCACTCAAATTTATATGTCAAAAAACCCACTATTTTTGAATTTGTAACAAAACCATTGAAATCCGAAGCTGAACTAATATAATATGTTTCGTCAGATTTATTCGTAGCGACATACAAATTCTATAAAAGGCTTTTGGCCGAGGTTTAAAATCGAGTTTGGAGTCGGCGTTGTGAATTTATTTAATTAAATTTATTACTACTACTGCACAAGCTATATAAATATATACGTACTCTTCAAAGCAGAACGAATACGCACAGCATGTAATATAAAACTGAAGTCTTTTGTACTTGGATTGAGTTTTATGACAGAAAGTACTGAAAAAAAAAAAGACGTGTGGCACTCGGGGACTGCCGCGGTAAAACTATTGCATAGCATTTTTTATCAACTTATGCAATAGACCTCGCCAACAGCTGCTTAACCCCACCCATCCAAAACCAGACCTCGCCAACAGCTGCTTAACCCCACCCATCCAAAACCAGACCTCGCCAACAGCTGCTTAACCCCACCCATCCAAAACTAGACCTCGCCAACAGCTGCTTAACCCCACCCATCCAAAACCAGACCTCACTAACAGCTGCTTAACCCCACCCATCCAAACACAGACCTCACCAACAGCTGCTTAACCCCACCCATCTAAAACCAGACCTTGCCAACAGCTGCTTAACCCCACCCATCCAAAACGCCCACAGCTGCTTAACCCCACCCATCCAAACACAGACCTCACCAACAGCTGCTTAATCCCATCCATCTAAAACCAGACCTCGCCAACAGCTGCTTAACCCCACCCATCCAAAACCAGACCTCACCAACAGCTGCTTAACCCCATCCATCTAAAACCAGACCTCGCCAACAGCTGCTTAACCCCACCCATCCAAAACCAGACCTCGCTAACAGCTGCTTAACCCCACCCATCCAAAATGAGACCTTGCCAACAGCTGCTTATCCCCACCCATCCAATACCAGACCTCGCCAACAGCTGCTTAACCTCTTCCATCCAAAACCAGACCTCGCCAACAGCAGCTTAACCTCTTCCATCAAAAACCAGACCTCGCTAACAGCTGCTTAACCCCAGCCATCCAAAACGCCGACAGCTGCTTTCACTCATTTGTTTTCTTATCGGTCACGACGCTCAAAAAACAAATGAGTAGGGGGTGTTAGGTTATTTTCGTTACGGAATTTCTGGATTCGGTCTCCACGCTCAAGGCCCGCGATAGAAGCTATGCAATAGCTTAAAAAAATTATTTTGAAAAACGTATATTATATTTTTTTAGTAGTAACATTTTTTAATAATCAATTTCTTACACATGGTTGTCTTATCTCTAACTTAGTACAATATTACTCTGTTAACATAAATTAATTAGTTGGGAGCACATTCATTGTGCGTATAGCTAAGGGGTGGAATTCTCTACTGAAGTATTTTCCTGATAGCTAAAACTTTGAGATCAAGAGTTAATAGGTTATTTCCTGGTAAGGGTGCTCCATCGTCGACCACATCGTTGCTTTCCATCAGTCAAGGTCAAGTGGTCAAGCGAGAATCTATCAACAAAAAAAAATCTGTGTATTATTTGGCACCAGTAATTTACTTAAACATTAATTTATTAAATTCAGTTTTTAGTATAAGATTCCCCATACTATAAATATAAAGATATTAATATGTACATCCTTTCCGTGTCTCCTCTTGCGATATGAATATCAAAGTCGAATGTTTTTACTGAGAATATTCTTATCTATATTTGTATCGATGCTGACTTGGCTAAAATATTTAAATAATTTTCTAAAAATAGTGCTGATGTTTAGAATATATAATCTGATCATCTCTACCATTTTTAATTTTTGTGTGTGATCATATGTAGTCTGTATGCCTAGGATTGTTACCTTTTTTTTCAAGGGTTGCGGTAGAAACAAGCAAGCAAGCTCAGAGAGAAGGAACACCTTTGACAGTCGTTATGCGGGTACTCTAAGGCCCGAAAGTCAGAGCGGACTCACATTGAGATTACTCAGTAATTGGATTGCATTGCAAAGCTAAGATAGCAATGGGTGCGTCGTGCAAAATAGTGATAGCAGTGGTTCTGAACTTCTCGATCATTTAACCGAATTACTTATAGGTTTTAGTCATAGTCACAGGGCCTTTTTATTTATTTTTGTGGTTGGAAATCATCTAATGAATTTTCCCGTTCTTTTTGTCAGACTTTTGCCAACTGAACACCGACCTATGTTCTTTCAGTTGTATTGTAGGATTACGTTTTCAGAATTCCTCCTACGGCCCCAGTCCTGATAGATCACTGCGGTTTTGAGACTTGCCGTCGATGACTCAGGCTCAGCCCGGATGGTTACGGCCCCAGAAAAACTGAAAAAGAGTTATTGTCAAAGTAGTTATAATAATTACTATGACAATAATTTTTTTATGCATAGTAATCTAATGTCCCCGTCAATGACAGAAGATATTTATTTTGCAAATAGGTTTTAAAAAAAATATGACTTATTGGAAAGTACAATGTAAAGTTAATTTTAGGTTTGGTATTTACAACGGCAATGGTTTAATTCTGTGGCCCTAGTGAAAAGGGGTATAAGTCCGATTTTGTCGAAAATGAGTTAAGTATACCAAAATGATCAGAAACAAATGCTCTATCGTTTGGTGAAAAGAGATCTAAGCTAGCCCTAAAAATAAGGAAGTTACTTTGTGCAAAAGGATTCAACTGACACCAAAAAAACCACGCAAGTTGGTTTCAAGTCCATTTATATTGTTTTACACGGAAAAATAAAAACTTTCTTTTGTGTTATCAAATCTAAATTAACATAAATGAACCACATTTCAATTTGGTTGGTGTTTATCGATACAACAACACTTAGTCCATAAAAATGATTTAAGTTAGAAAGGATGTTATTAGACTTATATCCGTTTTCACCGAAATAAAGAGAAAAAATATTTCTTTCCATTAGGTAATTAGTTATTAAAAATAATTTCAAATGCGTATCCCTTTTCACGTGCATGAATTAATATTTAACTTATGGGAAAACAGGTCTAACTTATTTTATACCCTTGTGGAATTCATTTTGTAATTGGTATAAGTCACTATATTAAAAACTATTAACTTTACATAAAAAATAACCCAATAATAGTAAAGAACATAAATGGTTTACCTATAAAAAACATCACATGTATTTCATTTGGTAGCGGTTTGAATGACACACGAGGTCAAACACGAATTTGAAGCACGCAGAGTGTTTTTTACGTTTCCTGTAAAGTTGCATTTTTGGACTTAGATCCCTTTTCACTAGGGCCACAGAATTATATTATATTATAATAAGAATATTCATTACGAGCTGTCGCGCGTGTTTTGGTTACTGGCTATCGAACACTAAAAAAAAAATACAATTCGAAGCAGTTGTTCCTAAAATCAGCGCGCTCAAATAAACAAACTCTTCAGTTTTATAACATAACAGGCACTTGTGTTAAATATACCTAAAGTAACAGCGTTTTCAAACGGTTTGCCTCGTGTCACCACTGACGTGGAAAAATATCAACTAACTAGTTTAAAACTGTCGTGGGAACATTTTAAAACTAATCAGGTGAAAAAAATAAACTGTCGATAAAAGTACTTACTTTAATAGACGGTTTATTTTTTTAAGTTAAAGAGTAAAACGTATAAGTAAAAGAGTATACCTAGTATACCTACCTAACTATTTTCCGTCTACGTCTTCGACATCGTGAAAGTAAAGAAAAAATGTGTAAGGAAATATACTTTTTTTTTTCTTTATAGTACCTAGTTATAGTAGTTTTCTGGTTTATTTGAAACTAGCTTCCGCTAGCGGCTTCACCCGCTTCCCTGTTTCAGTTAACATATCATGATATGATTTTATTGATGAAAGAATTTTTAAAATTGGTCCAGTAGTATACGAATTTATTTATTGAAAATAAAAGTATAAACACACAAAAATACAAATTTTTCATCCTTATGATATTAGTATAAAATACAGATAAATTTAGTTTCATTTGATTTGTATCATCGTTAATAAAAACAGTGAATCACAGCAACATTTTAAAAATGAATGTCGAATATTCGGTTATTCGACGACAGGTATTTAATATTACAGTGTATCTTAGTTCATTTTACAATCATATAAATAACACGAACAATCCCGGCGCGCCGCCGTGCAATCCTAAATCGTAAATCAGAACTATTGTTGGGCAATAAATGCTAGGGATCGAACACAAGGGATGTTTGATTAAGGTTTATCTTGCTTAATTTACGGTTACACTGGAGCTTGGTAGGGAAAATGTGTATCCGTCTGTAAGTACAAAGACCCGAAATTATCACTCGATATTATCCTTTTCCTTGAATCAGTGGCGCAGTTAGTTACAAAGGGGCCAAAGAATAAAAAATAATACGAGTAATGCGAGCTATAAAATTGGAACATTTAATCATATAACCATCATTATGTAATTACCATAATAACACCACTCACTCACACATTCACTCACTCATTTGTTAATTTGTTTTCTATTTTGTTTTTAAGCTATTGCATAGCTTCTATCGCGGGCCTTGAGCGTGGAGACCGAATCCAGAAATTCCGTAACGAAAATAACCTAACACCCCCCACTCATTTGTTTTTTGAGCGTGGTGATCGATAAGAAAACAAATGAGTGAAAGCAGCTGTCGGCGTTTTGGATGGGTGGGGTTAAGCAGCTGTTAGCGAGGTCTGGTTTTTGATGGAAGAGGTTAAGCAGCTGTTGGCGAGGTCTAGTTTTGGATGGAAGAGGTTAAGCAGCTGTTGGCGAGGTCTGGTATTGGATGGGTGGGGATAAGCAGCTGTTGGCAAGGTCTCATTTTGGATGGGTGGGGTTAAGCAGCTGTTAGCGAGGTCTGGTTTTGGATGGGTGGGGTTAAGCAGCTGTTGGCGAGGTCTAGTTTTGGATGGGTGGGGTTAAGCAGCTGTTGGCGAGGTCAGGTTTTGGATGGGTGGGGTTAAGCAGCTGTTGGCGAGGTCTGGTTTTGGATGGGTGGGGTTAAGCAGCTGTTGGCGAGGTCTATTGTATAAGTTGATAAAAAATGCTATGCAATAGCTTTACCGCGGCAGTCCCCGAGTGCCACACGTCTTTTTTTTTGTGTTTTAACTTCCTCTTAAAATACAGGTCGGTATAGTCTGTCTAAAAAGTCAACCGACTTGGGAATTTTGTATAATATTTAATTATTAAAAAAAAACTTATATTCGATACTTTTAAAAGGTTCTTCTAGTAGTAAACAATGATCAATATCTTTTAATCAACTTTGATTAAATTATTGAACCAGCGTTGACTACATCAGATTTCATTTTACTATAATAATTACACAAGTCGGTTGACTTATTAGACAGACTCTATACCCTAGCTTGGAAGGTAGAGTATTATATATTGTAAAGGTTTTGTAACTTAAACTATATTGTATTTTTTAAACCTCAAACTCTTTATTTTTATGATAAAATAAACATATTATTATGTTATATTAACCGCTTCTGACCTATTGTCATTTAGAAAAAAGGGTGTGGGTAACATGTTATAATTTTTTGCACACGTCGTCGGGGCTCCTATAGCCCGGAGCCGCGTATCAGTGATATCGCTAATACATTGTAGCTCACCTACGCCCCTGCTTGGCCTTTTTTTTGCGATGTGGTTTATTGCTATTTATATGGGTATTATTGTTATTTTTCACGAGAATATTTCTAAAATACCATTCCTGTAAGATTGCAGTTATGTCTTTAAACTAAAGAAAGAAGGAAAGAAAAACTCCCCCTAGTTAATGAGGCATATCATTAACTAGGGGGAGCTTTTCTTCGATTTTGTCCGATTCTTACCTTTTGTCGTGGGAATGTCTTAAATAGCTAGTTACAGTTTTTCCGAATCAAAAGTTTTGGCCACATTTTTTTCCGATAATTGCCTCGTAAAGGAGAGAAACTCAACTTGTGTAGGTAAATGAACTTTTCTTGAACTCAACTGTGAAATTTGATAATTGTTGGTCATCTATTGATCGGGAAAATCGCTAAAAATATAAAGCTAAGATTTCTAGTGGAATTTATAATGAATGGCCTCTCGAACTAAATAAAATATTCGTGAAAAATAAACTTCGTTGTTCTGCTATGAAATATAAGGGAAGCTTAATTGCTTTTTGACTACACGATCATTTTCTGTATGTATTTTAATTTGAATGCTTAATTTGAATGCTCTAAATTCACATTATATTAAAACCAAAAATGTTTTTTTTTATTGAAAATTCTTGTTTTTGTACGGTTTTAAAGGAATATTTAAAACCTTTTAGTTCCCATCGCATCTTAGCTTTTTATGTCACCCCCTGTGAATTTGCGCGCGCCGGTAACCGCTGGCATTTTCCGCAATTTTAGTCTGTAAATAAACGCTAAACATACCAGTCAAAATATTAAGTATTCCTGCAGAAAATATTAACTTATCATGCAGCGAGTTTAAAAGAATAATAAAGGCTGTTATTTCATATTTTTTATTGGAAATAACTAGCAACCCGTCTTAGCTTCTTACGGGTGTTACAAATCTTGATTCTCGGCTCATAAATCACTCTGTCTATTGATAAAAACAGCATGAAGAATTTTTTTTTTGGTTTATCGTCAACATATGAACGCGGTGGGGACTTTATTTTGCAATATTTTAGAGACCCCCGCGAATTGAACCCGTCTCTTACTCTGTTACTGCTCCGCTTCTGTTGATCGTAGCGTGATATAAAATTTTAACGTTCCTCGATAAATGGGTTATCCAACACTAAATAAATATTTTTTTTTTAATTTTATTCGAACTAGTATTTTCTGAGTTTAGTGCGTTCAAACAAACAAACTCTTTAGCTTTACAATATTAAAGAATATTATATTTATTATTAAGTTTGAAAGAATTATAGTTTGTGTCATGAATTTATGCTACGTGTATATTTAATATATAAAATTCTCGTGTCCCAGTGTTTGTTACAAAACTCCTTCAAATCGATTCTTTCGAAATTATGTGTGTATATTCAGTAAGTGGTAGGTATGAGCAGTGGTAATGGCCTTAACTTGCTAGTTTCGCGGTTTCAGACCCACCTAGGAGCAAAACTTTGCGTAATTTATTTCATCACCACTGTTTTCAAAACGGTGAAGGAAAACATCGTGAGTAAACCTATGTCCTAGAACCAAAAATTCGAAGACATGTGACGTCTACCAACCCGCACTGGACCCGCGTGGTTGATTACAGCCCATTCCCTCTCCTAGAGAGGAGGCCTGAGTCTCAACAGTGGGAACATTATAAGGCCGACTATACTATACTATAATCAGTAGATGTGAGAATAGGACGTAAACTATTTTTTACCCTCCTACCCCTACCTTCATTTTTTCTATGATAAACCTTATACATAGTATGTCAGAACAACGTTGGCCGAGCTAGTTACCTACCTATTATTATGTAATTTTGATGTAAGCATCAGCAAAAAACATGTCAACAAACTGAACCAAAACATTTCTATTTCAATACTAATGTCAGCACATTGTGCTCAATATCATCTCGACCACAGCACTCCGAACAGGACTGCACGAAAATGTTTTACAATCATGACACCACGAGCAAATTGAAACACAATTCGGCTAACTACTCTCCCAGCTCTGAGAACAACGGACGTATGGAATACATTTCTACGTACGGCTTGCATAAATAAACCATGGGCTACAATAAGGGTTACCATATCTCAGGATTTGTCCTGAGATTTCAGGATTTTCGGACTCATATCTCAGGATTGCGGCTGGATTTTGCAAATGTCATGAAATCTCAGGATTTTTAGGATTTTCAATAAAATACAGCTTAAATTTTATAAAGTTAAACAAACTGAAAATAATCTTATTTCGGTGTATCTATACTTGCACAACAAACTACCTGCTTATCTTTTTTCTCTTTCTCTGTCAAAATAAATAAATTCGTCCAAAGCTGGTCTGTAAAAATCGCTTTTAGCGATAAGACCGCCCATTATGACATCCTGTTAATTTTAAGTTCCTTATGGAATTTTTATTTTTGGTGTGTGGAACGTTAGTGATTACCGTCGAGGCGGTTTTTAGACCCGAGCCATGGCGAGGGTCTTAAGAGAGCCGAGAGCGGTAATCATTAATTACTCACGTGTATCATACGACGTTTTTCAATACACTTGTGAAGAAAATAACTGTAAAACTAGTAAACTTTTGCGGCGGTACAAAAACTGATTCGGCTAATAGCTGCTAGTGTGTCTTACTAAATAATAATATGCGCGCCCATTTTTTTTCCTCATGGGTGACGACACGCTTCCATCCTGATACGATAAATGTAATAAAATTATGTCGGGGGACAGGTTGAACAAAAAGGTTTTAACTACATTATAGCACTAGTGCGTAATGGTAATGAATAGGTCACAGTTTGGTAACAAGTACCATTATATACCTAAGTGCAGTGCAATAAGAGTCACTTTATGAGCAAGTGTATTGAAAAGAATATATCTATCTAACTATCTTGTGCAATTAAAAATTGTGTAAGTTTGTTATCTGGTGTAACACCCCCCCCCCCCCGCCTTTTATTATGACTTTTTTGAAATCTCGGTATTTTTCAATGGAAATAAAGCCTTTTTCTCCGGACTTTTGATTTTTTTATTTGGTAACCCTAGCTACAATGCTGGTGACAAGTGTGAGTAAGCAATATGCGTGTTGATACGTTTCCGATGAATTCGTCTGTCTCGAGGGTCTGCTCTCACAACCTCGCAATGAGCGCAGTTATTGCAGTTTTAATGGTAGCGTACGCATGTTTCCAGTAAATGTCGAAACGTCATCTGCAGCTCAGTCCAGATATCATTTTTATGATTGCGAAAATGGGTTCGTTTGTTCGTGTATTGAACACATTGTTGAGCAACTCTGTTGTTTTATATTTTTGTCAAAATGTAGACAATAATATCATGGTAATCACACTAATATGATAAAGATGGAAGTTTGTATGTGTTTCTATGTTTTTTCTTCTTCATGCTCGAACGGATTTGAATAAAATTTAGCACACACGTCTCCTAGGACAGTCCTCTGTTTACTTTTTATTCCAGGAGTAAGTTAGTGAGTAGGCCCTCCATTGCATGTTATGTTTTGTTTTTTTATTGTTGACAGGTTTGCGCTTGACCGTTTTCTCACCTGATTGAAAGCGATGATGGGGTCGTCGATGGAGTGTGTTTACTTAAAGTAACCTATTCACTATTGACTTAAAGATTCCCGGGTTATAGCTAACAGAAAACACAGACACCGGCAGGGAATTCCATTCCTTGGCTGTTCGCATAATGAGTGTGTTCCCAAAATATTTTGTGCGAATAGGTGAGATGGATATTTTAGTTTCCTTTTTGTTTGTGTGATGATGTACAATAGTGTTTAAACAAATAAAAAAATTAAAAAAATAGGCGAAGCCGCTGAAAGCATCTAGTATCATCAGCAATGCTCTGGTACGCGATAAATAATTTCAATAAACGCTAGCCTAGCTGTAATATTATAAGCGACTTGCTAACATCAACTCCTGGGATTAATCCGTCATCAACAAAATATGATGTACAAAACAACTTTTTATTTGTTTTCGTGTACAGAGGCGGCCTTAAAGGTTTTCTAGGAAAAGCTTTTTATTTTTACTTTATTTGAATTTGTTGAACTCTGGAAGCATTTACAGGATAAATGTTTTAACGGCTGTAACTAATAAAGAGTACTATTGTTTGTAAATAATTGATTATATTTATAAAAGGTATTTTTTTCCTGACCTAAAATTAGATAGTAAAATTATCAAAATGATAGCGATGAAACGAAATGGACTGTAGAACTAATTTAGTGGTATAAAATGTCGATAAAAACACACAGTTCAAAATCAAAATGATTTATTGTTTAAAACCTACACTAATATAATAAAGAGGTAAAGTTTGTTTTTTGTTTTTATGTTTTTTGTTTGTAGGAGGTAATCTCTGGAAGCACTGGTCCAATTGTAAAAATTTTTTCACCGATAGAAAGCTACCTTATTCCCGAGTGACATTGGCTATATTTTATGTACGCGGACGAAGTCGCGGGAAAAAGCTAGAGTATAATATTAATAATTTAAATAAAACTAAGTAAAAACCAACCAAATGAACAATGACTATACTTAATTAATGTAATTTTAGCTTCTTTTAATTAAAATGCACGATTCTTGAGGAATGTCCTGTGGCCGTAGAAAAACGCCGTTACGACGTGAAAAAAGAAAAACCTGTCAATGATCTGACCAAACAAATACACAGATAAAAGTCTAAAATCTAATTATTATATTTAGCCACGATTAGTCTATACATATAAATAAAAAAAAAAATGGAATTTTTTGTTTGAGTTATCAACTTTTTTTATTAAATGCTACCCTAAAACTAAAAATATAAAATTTTCGTCTTTAAGTAAATTGATTTCGGCTAATCTCCGAAACGGCAGGACTTGCTTTGACGAGTATATTACTGATGTTCTATGGAGTAACTCAGCCTACTTTTATATTAGGTTTTTTTTTTAATTTAGGTATATAAACTAGTGCTTGATTGCATCTGATGTTTTATGGTTCCAAACAAACATAAAAAACTTCTTGTAACTAATCAAATGATATTGTGCTGTTTTGACTCTAAAGCGGATGAAATTGAAGTCAAAGATGCTCAAACTAGGATTTAAATAAAATGTTAAAAAAAAAATACTTGTAAAATCCGACAAAAGTTTAATATTTCACACAGTTCCAGTTCTTGTTTTGTTTTCATCGTCGTGGGTTACTTGGCACGACTCCGTAAGTCTCCGATTTAAGAATTTAGTACGTGCACAGTGCACACGTAGGATCGGATGCTGTCGCCTGTCGCTCTGCTGGAGGCTCTGCTGACAGCTTTCTGGATAGCAGCCACGTTTTGCTTAACTCATTGACTAATTCCTTTTGATGTTTAATTCATTTATTTTTTGTATTTCACAGAAAATGTGTAAATTTAAAAGATTAAAACACTTTAAAAACTTTAACATATAAAGTATTTTAATATACCTTTTTTCTGTGGATAATCGTAGAAGGCCTTCTCCCGCTCTAGAGTGGAGCGAGAGTTCGTGTCAGACTTTTACTGACTAAAACCCACCCGTGTTTTTCAGTTGCTTTTTGCGTTCCAGGGTTACGGTAACTCCTTCTAAAGTTCCCGGGGCTTTCTAATATACCTATAGTAACCATTAGGTACACTTAACTAACATAATTTAGATTACATATTAAAAAAGGGGCTGCTTTAATATACTTATAATGCTGTTACTAATACGTATGCTATGTACTTTAAATCTACCTTCATAAGTAAAAATAAGTACGTTTCAAAATTTCTATTTTTTATTTTATTTAGGTAACAAAAATAATCATGCAACTTACTAGACACGCGCAATTAAATTGTTATTTTTTTTAAATCGTTCGTCAAGAAACACTGTCTGGTCTTATTTTCAAAATCCTTTTGTACTCTACTATTAAACTATGTGTACTCATATAGACAGTCCATAACACTCCCACTCCCTCATACAAAAATTGAACATCGAAAACATACGAAACAAAAAGTCGAATTTGTTTGTTCAATAAAGTAAGTCAGCTTTCAGTACGATCTTGACGAATTAAATAAACACTAAAATATACCCACCGCGGCCGAATTAAACGAGGTGCTGGAAAACTCCCTGCGTTCCCATTAAGTAGAATTGGCAAAAAGCGACAGAACAGGAATGTAAACACTTAAAACTTTGCTCGGCGCCGAGTTCCACCGCTTCGCCGTAATAGAGGGCGCTGCTAGCAAACAAAAGCACGCCGAGTTTTAGTTTGAGCCGCCATTTTGTCTGTTCGGCGTTTTAACAGCTTTCTACGAAATTCGTGGGCAAAATGGAACCGCGTATGGAAGATGAATATGCAACGTCGACTGCGACGCGCATTGAAACGCGTGCTACCGCGACCCATGTGATTTATTGCCATCTATTTACTGCGCCTCTCTGTCTGCAGTATCTTTGTGTAGCAGTCTAGTTCAGTGAGCAAACAAACAATATTTCTGTTCAATTTTCATGTTGGACTGGCAATTTAATTAGTCTGTAGAGTCAGCTGCTACGTAAATCACCTTGTGCAGTCGCAGAGCTCTCGGGATATAGGTACTCGTACTGTACCGACCGGCAGCGGGAGAATTTGTGTGTGCCACTGTACCGAGGTGCATAAAGACGACAACGGCATTTATAATGACTTCGTTGAATACAATTAGCGACTGTACAACAGCTAACCAAGAACAAAATAAGTAAATTATTAAATTCTGGTTCCTTTTCGCACCGGAAACTGCCATTTTTTATATTAAGAGAAAATCTCGGGTAATTTTACATTTCCTATTTGCATTACATCTTTTCATATCTGCAGAGTTGGTTTGCTTTTGTCTAACTTACTTTTTTTTTTTATATTGCCGGGTTATTAAATTATTTCTGAGTCTCTTTGTTTACTATTCATAATTTATTTATTTCACTCTCATGTCTTTATAAAAAGATTCTTTAATAGTGGTTTAATGCTTCTGAAAACCATGTTGAGTGCTGGTATTATGTGGTCGGTTGAACCTTTTTATGGGCCCTAAAAGATTAACAACGAGATCATTAAAGAGTACATTGTTTTCAGAACTACCGGAGACGGGTCCCAGCGTGCGGGCACAGAAGAGCTGGTACTCCATAGGGGACATGCTCCGAGCTAACTGCACGTCACCGCCGGCAGACCCACCAGCCAACCTCACGTGGCTTCTAAATGGTCAGGAGGTAATGTGTCAGTAGTTGAATAGTTCATTGGGTATTGTGAACAAAACATGATAAACAAAAAAAGAAACACTCGGTATCTGTAAAAAATGTAGACAGAAAAAAATCGAAAAGAAAATAAAAAAAAAAATCGTGATGGTCAGTTTGTTTGGTCATTCACCAAATGCCTGGATTGTAACGTGCGATAAAGAACTTCGTTAGTAGTATACTAAGGGTGAGTTATACCATTTAACTATAACGATAACAAAGCCGTTAACAGTTGTCAAATCGTCGAATTGACCAATAGGCGGCCGTTTCACGGCTGGTTATGGTTTGGTTATCGTTATAGTTAAATGGTGCAACTCACCCTAAGTAAAAGTAGTATCTATACTAAACTGTACTGACGTGTTTTTATCATAATTGGAGGATTTGTGCTGCGGTCCCTCACAAATTCAATCTTCAATTTCTGTCCCAATTTTTAATTCATCTGGTAGACAATTTCGTTCCGGCCACTGAAACAGGCCCTAAATGTGCTTAATAGGCTGCGAATTGTCAGGCAAATAATTCATTCGGCATTTATTGGACACCATTAAAATTTCGAGTTGAGCTTCGTTTTTCTCGACCCCTCTCTCGTTTGTAAATAGAAAAGTACTTTGAACGATTAGAGGCATTTGTACTCTAACAGTGTTTGATCACTAGACTAACAAAATTATGTTAAATGAATAAAATATATCCTACTTTGAAAAAAAAATTGATTTGTAATTTAATTATTTATGTAATCGTAAGAGAATCAACAGCTATAACAAATGGGTAATAATTGTATATGAGACATTATGTCAATTACAGGTTCTTACGGGTAGAAACAAAAATGGTAGTAGAAAACTCAGGATCACTACAAGCAGGATAAAAAAAGAATATAATTGAATATCAATTAAAGACAACTAGCACTATGCACTTTAAAAAAAGTCATCATTCAAACGAGTGCGTGCAGAATAGGTTTTGGTGGTAAATGGTGTTGGCAACATTAACATTAGTTTTAAAATGACAACATTGTGCAACCATAAAGATGTTTTGTATCCGTTTCCTGAACGCGAAGATTGTTGAACTTATATATAAAAATGAATCCCAATTTCCTTGGTCACGCCATCACGCGTGAACGGCTGGACCGATTTCGCTAATTCTTTTTTGTTGTGTTCGTTATTGTGAGGAGAAGGTTCTTATGGGAAAAAAATGAAAATTAGGGTAGTGTAGGGTAGAGTGGAGCAGGGTAGAGTAGGATAGAGTTGGGTAGAGTAGGGTAGAGTAGGGTAGAGTAGGGTAGAGTAGGGTAGAGTAGGGTAGAGTAGGGTAGAGTAGGGTAGAGTAGGGTAGAGTAGGGTAGAGTAGGGTAGAGTAGGGTAGAGTAGGGTAGAGTAGGGTAGAGTAGGGTAGAGTAGGGTAGAGTAGGATAGAGAAGGGTAGAGTAGAGTAGGGTAGAGTTGACAGCTTAGCTAAAAGGTATCACAACATAACTATTAGGCGGTACGAAGTTTGCCGCCGGGTCAGCTAGTATTATTATAAAATTTTGCCGAAAAGCACCTTTATTATTTAACTATGCTGTAACAAATGGGTCAAATGAGAAGTCTTTACAAAGTAAAGTTTAAATAGTAAGACATACTGAAAATAATATCGAGATACATCTTACGCTTACCATAAAATAAGCTTTATTTTCCGTGACTCGAAATATACATCATAATTCTAATATCATATTTCATCTCAGGTGAAAGGGTTGGATATTCCGCTGCACGACACATCATACGCGCGAAGAAAACCTGTGATAACCGACACGTCGCTCGAAGATGCAAATAGAATTATATTCAGTCCGTGGGACGCAATCTCGGGTTACGAAGAACCGGTGACCGACAATGTAATAGACATTCCCGGCAATATCGACGCCGCAGTGGGCATGCCCCACGCTGATAGCAATCGGAAAAACAAGGAGGAAAGCACCACCCGCCTCGCACCCAGACTAGAGCAAATAGCAAATAAATTGAACATTAGTATTGAAGAAGAGAAATCCAATAAATCATCGTCGTTCAGCCAGCTTGTTATAAGAGTACAGTCGGTACACTTTCGCAAAGTAAGTTACTTGTTACTTATTGAATCTAGTGTTTATGTTGACGCTTGTTCTTCGAATACCGTAATTAGAGACAAAATAGAAAGACAACGAGAGAGCGAACGTTCGCTAATGTTTACTTAATGCAATTGTAATGGTACGATAGGATTGAGATCGTTTCATTAGTTTACAAAAATCCCTCAGATAAAAAAAAAAGACGTGTGGCACTCGGGGACTGCCGCGGTAAAGCTATTGCATAGCATTTTTTATCAACTTATGCAATAGACCTCGCCAACAGCTGCTTAACCCCACCCATCCAAAACCAGACCTCGCCAACAGCTGCTTAACCCCACCCATCCAAAACCAGACTTCGCCAACAGCTGCTTAACCCCACCCATCCAAAACTAGACCTCGCCAACAGCTGCTTAACCCCACCCATCCAAAACCAGACCTCGCTAACAGCTGCTTAACCCCACCCATCCAAAATGAGACCTTGGCAACAGCTGCTTATCCCCACCCATCCAATACCAGACCTCGCCAACAGCTGCTTAACCTCTTCCATCCAAAACCAGACCTCGCCAACAGCTGCTTAACCTCTTCCATCAAAAACCAGACCTCGCTAACAGCTGCTTAACCCCACCTATCCAAAACGCGACAGCTGCTTAACCCCACCCATACAAACACAGACCTCACCAACAGCTGCTTAACCCCACCCATCTAAATCCAGACCTCGCCAACAGCTGCTTAACCCCACCCATCCAAAACGCCGACAGCTGCTTTCACTCATTTGTTTTTTTATCGGTCACCACGCTCAAAAAACAAATGAGTGGGGGGTGTTAGGTTATTTTCGTTACGGAATTTCTGGATTCGATCTCTACGCTCAAGGCCCGCGATAGAAGCTATGCAATAGCTTAAAACGTTGCTCTGTATGATTTTTGAATAGTTTTCATTCAGTATTCTCATTGAAGTTATACTCAAAATGTAGTGCAGCTTTATCATGAACAAAGCTTTCCCTCTCAATAGTCGTAAAACACTAACAACATTAGGGTATGATACACACTTATTTGTTACGAACGTTAGGTACAGTGTAGTTGTGGGACGGATCACATATTGTGAAGCAGACTGTTGTTCACAACTACAGTTCAAAATTTCAAACTCCTACATGAATTTGTTATGAAATGAAATCTGTTACATGAAATTCAATCCAGCGATTGAAATGTTCGTTGTTATAACTTATTGAAACTGATCAATAACAATGATTCTACGCAGTTATCAAGATATATTGTTTACTATCGAAAAGCAATATTATGTTATAGTTCTAATTATTAAATGGTTGAATGCAGGTACACACGGTATTCTATATTAGTGTAATCTAGATAGGTTTGCAGGGAACACTAATATAGATGTTAATATCAATGGTGGTACATATTTCCATACATAAATAAGTCACGTGATCTTCCCATTGTGATTCAATTACTGATTGTAAGCTTCTTGGTATGACTGACATGTGGAGTCGATATCTGGTCTCAGGCATCGGCTGTGCTATGCTCGTTTTATCTCGTCTGGACTCTGATAAACGAACCAAATCTATGTAAAAGATAGCAAGAGCATAAGCTACGTCAGCTGACATCGTCTGATGACGTCTAACAATTCGGATAACAACGAATGAGTCGGAATAGATGTACTCGTACCGCTACGACTTCTACGGAAAGTTTTTATCGTGACTGATCAGAGTTGTGACGATGTCGTCACTAATTTGTGTGTACTATATTTATGTATGGTGTATTTTAAAAGAACTAACACCATACATCTTTCTCCTATCCCTCTATTAATTGGCCTGTAAACATAGTGGTCAATGTATCGCTTGATCCTGGCGCCTAGTAATTAGCTTTGTTAATCACTGGCATACATCGTGTGACTTTTATATCTATTGACATAAGGTTTAAATTACTGTGATTCAATTATATATAAATAGGGTTAGAAGGTACCAGCATACAACATATGCCTTATACCGGTAAAACACGGTTCAAATTTCAATAACCGACCTGTAAATAGGGTTTTGTGTGTCAGGGGCGGGTGAACGTGACGTGTGTGGCGCACGTGCTGTCGGTGTGGTCGAACAGTGGCGTGCTCATCCTGGACGAGGAGCGGCCGCAGATCGCGCCCGTTATGGGCAGCCGGGACTCTAACTCAGGTATTATGGTTTATACGTTTATATATCTGTACTTAAGTATATACGTGTTCCTTTTCCTCACAAGGTACCTAGTCAGAAATAACGGACCGCCACCTTTTAAGATCATTAGTTACATAATATGGTTCACGTTTCCGATTAGATAATAGAATAGGATAAACTTTATTGTTGTTGGCTGATAATGCTATATCATTATAAGCCTTTTAATGTTCCCACTGCTGGGACTTAGGCCTCCTCTCCAGGAGAGGGAATGGGCCGTAATCCACCACGCGGGCCCAGTGCGGGTTAGTGAACGTCACGTCTTCAAATTTTTGGTTCTAGGACTTGCCGGTTTCCTTACGATGTTTTCCTTCACCGTTTTGAGAACAGTGGTAATGAAATAAATTACACAAAGTAATGCTCCTGGCTAGACTTTGTTAACTTCGTTTGACTAACTTTGTTGTATACCAAAATAGTAACAAAACTTTTACATTAACTTAAATCTATGAGTAGAATGACGATCTTATCGCTGACATGCGATATCTACCAGAAGCTGACTATTACGTTATAAAAAGTGGACTTAATGCCTCTAGGTACTTTTCTACCAGTCAGTTTTTGGGTTAATGGCTCGTGTTGGAAATCTGCCTGGAGGCTATTTTGACCATAAATCGCGATCTGGCTCGTATATGCGACTAAAGCATGAGAAACGTACTTGTGGTGAACCTCTTATAGAGACAGCTTGTAATGATGAGCAGATCCAGAATGACCTCAAGGATTGACTGGACGCCTTTTCCTCAAGTTTCTTGTAACTACTTCATAATTCCCTTCAGTAAGAACTTGGGGACATTCATTGACTAACTAAACCGTCTCTTGGATTGCCCAGCTGCAAGAATTTAGCCGCGAGCTAATCGTATCTGCAGCGTCTCTAAGAAGACTGCATGTTTTTTTTATCTCCTTTAGGCACGCGTGGCACACTATGCGCCGTCGACTACTTAGGCTCGATCCGGACTGTTACCGGACGGTTGTACGGCGAGCTACCCATTGCTCGCCGTCTGCAAGCCAGCTTGCTACTTACGGTGGCTGGAAATCCGGCAACTAGGGCGTAAGAGCCGATCCCTCGCGCGTGCGGGCTCCTGTTTTTTGAAGGCGAACATTGCCGACGGCCACTAATATTGCGCTTGAACCATCTCTTTTTCTACCCACCATTGATAATCCTGATGCCACCTGTCTCAGTTTCACTGAAGTACAACGCTACTTCGAATCCTTTGCGTAAGGTTCATATTTAGTTTGCTCAAATATGACCGACCATGTCTACGAATTTCGCGTGAAAGTCAAGTGGTTGCTAATTCGTCTTCGCTAGAATGCTCACTCTGTCCTTTTTCTATAATGTGCTTTTTTCCTCGTACACCTCTAGAAACGTTTCCAGTTTCTTTACAACTCCCACAAGAAATTTCTTAGGTCATCAGATAACTCGAGACTTAAAATGCTATCCATTCCACTACTTTCCTACATAAATCCTTTGCTGTTCAAGTCGCTTGTGCCTGGGATTGCCAGTGTCAACAAATGCGCGATAACTACCCGTATTTGAAAGATTTAAATTATTGGCACATAATTTGTCATTCTCGTTTTAGTTGATTTATACATTCAATAGTCGTCACTTAATAACTTAAGAGCATATTGTTTATTTTGGTACCTATACACCACAAATTTTTTATTAGTAAAAAAACTTAAATAGCTTATTAGAAAAGGTCTCGTTATTATTTAAATAAAGTCTCAATAAATAATATTCATAAACAGCAGAGTTATTAACGTTGGTTTATATCCCAAAATGTCACTCAATTTATGGAAATATTGTACAGGCTATTGATTATGAATGAAAAACAATGGAAAAACCCTGCGCGTAGATAGTATTTTCTAGTAGCAATTGTTATGAATAATTGATTCAATTATGATAAGTACTACCAATTATGAAAATTTTTTGTGGACAACTTTGAAACTTGTTTTTTTTTTACTTTAGACTACACAAATATGATCAGTAACGAGTACAAATAGAGCCCCATTTTTTTGTACTAATTAAAAATAGTGGTGTATAGTTTTAAGTACACTATTTTTGTTTAATTAACTAATAAACTTTACATTAGCACCACGTGTAACAACTTCATTTCGTGTCCAGAGATGTGTATGTTCATTTCAGATTGACTGGATGAGGTTGTGGAATGCGATAATTACGCTTTCAGGGTTCCTCACTTAAAAAGATAAAAAGTAACCTTAAGATTGTCTGTCAAAACCCTTTGTCTCAGGAACGCTTGGAAGTATCAATTTGACAATAATATTGAATACGTAAATCTACGGTCCCGTAGAAAAAGATAAAACTTCTGAGTCATTGCCTTATAAGATACTGAAGGGCTGTATCTTCGGTCGCATATTTAGAAACTCCCAAGGAAATCAAAACCGTTCCTGTTGAGCTAAAATAATGAAAGTCAACGGCAAGATCTCACGGAACAGTAAAGAATTTTTATTATATTTTTTGATTGATTACAAACCTAACAGTTGTTTTAGGTTAACGTTTATCAATGTCTGGAAAAACATTGTTTTCAACTACAAAGTTAAGTTTGTCCTTCAGTCCTGCTTATCTTTTCGTTAGAGTAATGTTCGGTTTCATAGTTTATAAACTTCAGTAGATAATGTTAATTAGTCCGGTTTGACGGTTTAGTTTAAGTTTTCTTTTATGTAATTTATTTTCTTGGGGTACAATATAGTATTATATATATGTTACCGTTTATGTGCGTAAATCAAGATAAAGACTGAAGATTAACTTGTTAATCTATATAGGTTATCTGATTGAGTCCGTTAAAGTGGAAAAAATGTTTTTATACAAGATAATCTGCAGACTTCCCAGGTTATCTGCAAACTAACGGCCAAAAATACGGTTAAGTTATAAAACTGGTTCTTTGTTTGAATAAAACATTCGAATTCACTGTAATTATTTAATTTGAATTTCTAATAACAAAATCTAAAGTTTGATTACATTTTATGCATGAAGAATTAATATATTTTGGGGCTTACCGACACGGACAGATTAGGTTGAAAGGCAGGAGCTCTCACCTTAGCCTTCGTGATATTTTTTTCATAACCACCTAGAAGCCTCGCTAAAAAGGGACAAAAGTGTTTCACTCACTGTCTTCCGCTCATATTAACTATGTAAAGTGGAGATCTGCTACTTTAAGTCAAACTCACTTTACCCTTTCAGAATGTATCCGGTAATTTGCAGATTACCTAGTCAATGCATGCGCATATTAACGTATTCCGTACCATATATAAATAAATAACAACCAAAAATATATCTTTTGGTTATTTGTCATTAAAATAACTTCTTCCGCTCTAGGTGGAGCGAAAGAGAGTGCAATTGCTTTTACTGACTAAAATTTGTCAGTGTTGTTTTAGTTGCCCTTTGAGTTCCAGGGCTTCGGTGACTTTCGGACAAGCCCACAACCCTGGATATTCATCAGCTTAATAGCGTTATAATATAATAATAATAAGCTGTACTTCTGGACACAGCTCGTACAGTTTGGAGGTTTCACTCTCTGGTGCCCTGACTGGTAGCTTGGACCCTGTTCCCGACACCGGTAGGCTATTATTTTTTATATTTTTAAATGTTTTCATTAAAGTATTCGAAATATGATTTATATAAATATAAATGAATAAACGAATAAGAATAAAATTAGATTACGCGTTAGTACCTATCGCTGAGTAGGTACTAGTTTCAATGGCCACATGCATGGCGTTAATTAAAATTAAAGACTCGTCAATAAATCGGTATTTTAAAATCATTTTGCACTTTAGCGTTCTATATTTAAACTCGAAAATTATTATTTATAAATCCATATTTTGTGTGGTTATCGGAAATCTGTTTAAACTCGTTATTTTTGTTTAATATCAATATTATTGCAATCCAGTTTTATATTTTTGATCCAATTTTTGGTCCTACATTTATTTATATGGTTATCGGAATGTGTTAACTCTAGCGAATTATTCGTTGAATTATTTCGATATCATTTCAACGAGCTTTATATTTAAAAAAAAACACCGAATCATTCCTTTTTTTTGGGTGGGAAAATCATCCAATGACATCTCCGCTCTTGGGCGGATCGGGAGATAGTGTCAGACTTTTACTGACTAAAAACCCATTCCTGTTGCTTCGTTACCCATTGCTCGCCGTTCGCAAGCACGCGCCTACGGTGGCTGGTAATTGAGATCGAAATCTTTTCCTTGTCTATCATTACTGCTTTGCAGAAGGAGGCGACCGCCTGCCACTCCTCCTCGCTTCGAATCATGGCCCGGCGCGAGAGATCGGCGCCGCCGATAAAACTAAGGATTTTTCGAAATAAAAGTTCAAATTCTTATGTAAAAATGCTGATAAGGGCTTCTAAGTCACAAGGGTGTGAGACCTTTGCGACTCCGAGACCTTTATCAGAATCTCTTACCCTTCTGAGACCTGTTAGTAGCTACGATGCTCTCAAGGGAAGCTTAAATATTGTTTTGAACCCCGCAACGCTCGCACGTTGGAAATTAATTAATAAGAACTGAGTACACAGTCTTAATACGAAGTTCGACTTCTTCATTTTAGTTTTTGGAGAAAAGTATATCTGTTATTATTTATTTTTATTATTATTATTTTATTCTTTATGCACAAAACAGTACAAAGGCGGACTTAATGCCATAAGGCATTTTCTACCAGTCAACCTTTGGGTGGTGCAGAGACAATTGACAAAGACAAAAACTGTTAATGTAAGCTTTTGAATTCAAAAGCAACAACGAGATAATCTAAACTAAATAATAGAAATAAAACGTGCGATATGTCTTTATCGTTATTTTTTAAATACGCGACCAGGTATTCTTCGATCGTTCTAGGATGTCCATATTGAATTAAGATTCTTACTCCCTTTTTGTGCCATAAAACAGTGACTTTCCGAATCCTACTCCTTGGTAACGGCAATGTGGGTAATGTGGTATAAATAAAAAATATTCATATATAACATTATCAACAAATGATTTTTTCGCAAGCTTAATAAAAAAAATAAAATAAAAAAAAATTAACAACATGATATTTTTTCGCTTGTTTTCCCTACTCTTCTCAAAGGGCTTTGATCTTTAGAAATATGTTTACACAAAAAAATGCTGATTAAATATTCTTCAGAATGTACAAAGGATATGCAAATCAATCAGTTTTTCGCAAAGAAAATGGTTTTAAAGGTCAGCTTGGCTCTATGTGCAGGCGACAGTACGAGTATGTGTGCATTTAACTCCGGCCAAATGTTCAAGGGACTCTATGCCTGAACCTCGCATTGATGCGGATATAGGCGAACGCATTTTTTTCACAGTTGCAATAAACTGTCTATACAAACGTGCAACTTGATGGCCATGTCGCAGTGCCACTCTGGCTTTCATAGTCACGCTAATTAAATTGATTAAAAAGCAAAAGTGCGAGTATATTGCAATTCCATTGTGACGTTAACGATACATTTCAAAATAATAAATATTAATTCCATTTACACATTTTTTTTGTCATTTTAAAATTTTAAAGTATTATTTTTTTACATATGAACATAGTTAGGTTTGGTATAAAAACTTAGTAAATATTTAAGTTTCTTATTTATATATAATTTTAAATAATATTATTATATATTTACTTAAATATATAGGGTGACTGGTAATTAGTGTACGATATTTTAACACGTGATTGTGCTCATGATAACAAACAATTTTTATTCTGGGAGCAAAGCCGATATCGTGAAAAAAATATTAGCTGTTCAGTACATTAGGCAAACATAAATAAATGTACTGAACAGCTGATTTTCTTTTCATTCACGAAAATTTATCATAATTCATAAAAACAATTGCTCTAGAAAAAACTTCGCGCAGTGTTTTTCAAATGTTTTTCATTTATAATCAATAGCCTGTTCAATATTTCCATAAATTGAGTGACATTTTGGGATATATAAACAAACGCTAAATAACTTTGCTGTTGGTGAATATTCTTTATTGAGACTTTATTAAAATAATAACAAGACCTTTTCTAATGACTTTGACTGGCCTGTTGGTCTAGTGGTTAGTGGCCCTGACTGCTATGCCGGAGGTCGTAGGTTCGATTCCCACCCAGGACAAATGTTTATGTGATGAGCATGATCATTTGTTTTGTGTCCGGGTGTAATTTATCTATAATATGTATGCATTTAGAAATATATAAGTATGTTTATCAGTTGTCTAGTACCCATAACACAAGCTCTGCTTAGCTTGGACTAGACGGCGTTGTGTGGTAGTTGTTGAATATTATATTATTTATAAGCGCTTTAAGTATTTGTAGTAATTAAAAATCAGTGGTGTATAGAGTTTGATGACGCAAATAATTACAATGTAACCTTTAAGTTCTGCCGCACTAGACCACATGGTCACTTTGTTATGCAGTTTCACATTAATTCCCCTAAAATACATTAAACGCACGCTGCGTTACACTGTTAGATTTAATTGTTTCGCATGCGGTCTGCATGCAGGGAGATGAAATTCTGATTCATTTAACTGCACATACAATAGTGTTCATACTTCCTCATGGCCCGAACAATGTATGTTGCAGTTTAGGGACGCATCACGATGAGTAAATAGAGTATCGAATCGTCTTGTCATTTTAGACCACAGATTATCTAAATATATAAATGGAGAAAATGACTGACTGACATATTAAAACGCAGCCGAACCTATTGTTATTAGGAGCGTGAAATTTTGCACTTGGTTGCCTTTTATAACGTAGACGAGCACTAATTTTAATTTTTTAACATTTTGAAGAGTAATTTTTTCATAATTCAGTCTATAACGAAAGTCCAAAGTTTGTATGGAGAAAGCTACTTTCGCGGATCAAGTCGCTGGCAGAATCTATTACAATAAGGCTTAAGCAACGGCTAGTCTTTTAATAAACACTGAAAACACATTTTTTTTATTGCATTTCAGAAAAAAGTTTTGTGTCGAAAACATATTGTGCTTTGTCGTGAGCTTTTAGTAAAGCTTTGAACGTTCCGACAACAGAGGGCCTAGAGCGAGTTTGTTAACGTTTAGGAACGCTCCTTTATGTCATATCGTATGGAAAAAAAGGTTTCTCAATACACTTAAGTACGCTGCTAACCCTACTGTTTTAAAGCTAGAAACTGGCTGTTTTCCACACTAGTAAAGAGAATTGTGCAAGCTCGCCCCGTCACAATTCAACCACCATTTATTAATTTCTTCATAAATTTATTGAAAAAGCACGTTTGATACACGTGTCACACGGTCACATTGACTAACTCCAGTTGTATCAAACTCTATTACTGTTTTCTGTTACCAGACGGTGCTTATACAATTTTAGTACAAATTGATATTTCTTTAATGCATTCGAGTAGGTACTTTAAAACCTTATCACTTTGTCGATCATATCACTAATGCCATAGCATGAATTTTTATACATACCTACTTGGTGGCGTTGACGTAAACTTACTTTAAAGAAGGTTTATCACAATTATGATTACATGACTTTTGCTATGCATTAATATCCGTATGTACTAAAACAACGCAGACGTAACCGATCCCCGGTAAAGATATAAATCGATGAAATCCTACCAATGAATATTCATTTCACGTATTCTCTATGACCAACGACAGCGACGAGAAATCGCATGTGCCAGTACTTTAGCCGCCATTATTATTATGAATCATGGTCTAGTTGAGAGGATGCACAGTGATACACGGTACTTAGTAGGGTTGTTGCGGATGCTGAAGTTTCGACATCCGCGGATGCGAATGCGGATGCAAAAATTTCGATAATGGCGGATGCGGTTTATTAGAGGGCCGGTTTATCTGCGGATTTGAATGCGGATTTACAGGATTGTTTTAAAAATAATTCAATTTTAAGTGGATATGGTGTACAGCACTTCAAGTTTTCGCAAAAATTTATATTTGCTCACAAACTTATATAAACAGAATAAACGAATACTAAAGAATACACAGTGTGAAACCTACTCGTAACCTGTAGAATTTTGTCACCAATGCTTCGTACGAATCAGTGTCAGTTTATGTCAGTAAGCGAACGATGACAGCAAATAGTAAAAACACGGACCCCAAGTGGGTTTCTAGCCCCGCCCACTTTCTTTACATGTCCTGTAGCTGTCGCAATTATGAATCTGCATTCGTTCGTTCGTCGTTTTGCGTTAATTTGATGCGAATGCAAATACGGATGAAGGTGTCAGAATTGATGCGAATATTCCGTATTTGCGGATGCGGATGCGAATACCCGTAACACCCCTAGTACTTAGACAACTTACGTACGAATGTGTTGTTGTAATGGTAGTTTTGAGTTTGTTGGTCATAAAGTGAGCTTATGGAAATAGGTTGTTAGATTGTCGTCAGCGGTAGGTTCCGTCCTGTCATTCCCTATTAAGCAGACTTCAATTAATAATTCCAAAAGGTTGATTTTATGTCTGATAGTGATTATGTCTGGAAGTCAGTGAATTTTCATTTGTAATCTGTTCTATTAATGCTGAATAAGTTTGACATTGAATTATTAGAGGAAATTTGAAATCGTTTCTAGAAATTATGGTTTAATTTCTAGAAAAGATTGCTATTTAGAGCATTCTACACGTTTAATTTTACATAATTAGTTAAGTATTTATCAATCCGACAAAATGAGAACTAGAAGTTTTAAGTGGACACGTTCAGTACGGAGCGAGGTCTAATAGACCTTGTACGTGTTTTCCTTGCGGTGCGGCTAAGAAAAACATATTCTTCTCTGTCATGCGGAGGCCGTAACTTCAATTTGAGTTAGTTTAGATAAAGATGGATATAATACCTAATACCTAAGATTTCCTTATGAATATAAGTAAATCTTAAATTCTTCTTCTTTTTTTAGGTAAAGCCAATAATGCTTTGCCTAAAAAATAAGGAGAATTTTCGTGAAGATTTACTTAGATTATATTTATTTACCCTATTAAAACAGAATACAGTGATATATCTCCTAAAATAAGGGGTCACTTTGATCACCTCGTACCGCATTTAAAAAAATAAACTTTTAATTTCTTAAACGTTACAGGGTCTAATAAGCATCTCACCATCATAATAATAGTTTTCAAACGAGGTCTTAAACACCCTGTACCGCGTAAATGGAAATAATACAAAAATAAGTGCCGTTGTCAACGTGTTTCAATTCACTTCTAATATTGAGATGACCTATATAAAGGGTATCATCATACCCCAACATTCCATTGTAATTGAGACACAAAACGGGTTATTACAGGGGTATGTAAACAAACTTGAAAACAATGTAACGATAATTAAGTTAGAAGTTCCCCCAATGTTTATTTTGTTACCGCCATGGTCATCGTTAACCCATTGCTTTTGGCCGTCGTTTCCTTGTTGACTTACCAAACTTGTACAAGTAGGTACAAAGATAACAGTCCCTTATTGACACAGTTTCTACGCATTTTGTAATACAGCGGCAAACAAAGGTAAATTAAAAAAAAAAACACGGTACAAAGATTCAAGACTCAAAGCATTTTATTTCAAGTAAACCATTTACAGACAATTTTGAAATGTCAAGAAGTCAGTCAGTAAAATGATGCTAATTGGACATTCCAAAGCGTAGATCTCTATGGAGAAGAATGTACAAGAAATTCCATGGACACTCTTTTCAATCATGTTATGTAAAAACAATATCTGTGTTACATGTTTCTTGTCTCTATCATGTGAGAACAATGTAAATAAAGTATAAATAAAAACTAAATATAGATATGAAAATACACTGATGGATAATTAAGTCCTATTTACCAATGTGTAAATACTAACAAAATATATTATTTAATAACTTTTTCATTCATCAGTACAACCAGAATCATAAGAGCGTAGCAATAAACAGGAGGTTATTGCCTACTCTGACATTTTCATAGGCATTCTTCAGAATATCCCACAGTACAGTAACAATGTATCTTGTAAATAGGGTAATATTTCGTGGAGATGTTAACGGTCGATACAAACTTGAGACGCAGGCATTGGATTGAATGAGTCGCGGGAAAAGCGTATTGGATAATGGCATGCGTTAGAAGAACCCATAAAGGATTTCTACAATGAATAAACATAAGTACTTAGACTACTTACAGTCATTGAAATAGAAATTGGAGAAGAATTTCACTTATTTGAAAGCCGTAAAGGTCTCAGTAATGACTAAACATTTTAGATATTTCACTTTTCTCGCGCGCCTGTCAGCTCTAGGGATGTCACCGGTCGCTTCGGGCGTGTGTACAAAAGAAAATTATCATTTCAAATAGCTTTAATAGTAAGTCTCGTACTAAGTAATAAGATCATGTGTCTTTATTAAAACCATGAATTACGAGAGTGAAATTACGCTTTGAATAAAATGAATTATTTCCTGGCGAGTGTAAGGTTTTTTATTTCTGTCATCGAGATTAAAGCAAAATAATTTTCGGTATTCACCTATATAAGTCGAGTTTTACAAAAAACGCCAATTATTGCTGCATTTCTATAATAATTTTCTCCAGGCAAGATAGGTAGCTACTCGTTAAGATAGAACTACATTGGGTTTACGTGGGTCACGTACGTACGCCGATCTGGGCGATACATTTTTAACCGACTTCAAAAAGGAGGAGGTTCTATTTTCGGCTGAATGTATGTTTATTTTTTTTATGTATGGACCGATTTTGAAAATTATTTTTTTGATTGGAAGGTTATACTTTTAAGTTGGTCCCATAGAAATATTGTTATGATCTGATCATGAACTTCGAAGATATGAAACAGAACTTCTCATAGAATCACAGCAGAACTGTGGTTACAAGTAAAGTTGCTTTGTTTATACGTGTAGTCGATGACTGACTGTCAGAAAAGGAGGGGGGCGGATGTATTCAACTGATCTGATGATGAAGACAGAAGGAAAAAAATAAATTACCATAACTAAAAAGTGTAAAATAAAAAACCTTTTACAAAATAAAATATAACCGACTTCAATGCTAAAAAACACTGAAAAGTATAAAATAACTTTAATTTCGGAAGTCAATGTTAAATAACGAAGAGACAAAACTATTATAGAAACACCGACTTCCAAAATTAAAGTTATTTTATACTTTTCAGTGTTTTTAACATTGAAGTCGGTTATATTTTTTTTGTAAAAAGTTTTTTTACATAATAACTATACTCTTTCTTTTTAGGTAGTTAACTAAAAGTAAACAATCTTGATATGTCTTTTTATTTAAAATAAATAATACAAAAGACTTACCCGAACCCTTATAGGATCACTTTGTTGTCCGTCTGTCTGTCAGTCTGTCAAGACCATTTATCTCGAGAACGCGTCGAGGTATCGAGTTGAAATTAAAACCATATACTCAGGTCTGCGGTTCCTTCAAGCTGTGAAAAAATCAAACTTCTAAGTTAACGAATAAAAAAGATACGGCCGTTTATGTCGCAAAAAAACGTATATCTTGATACTCTCAAAGATCGAAATTCATAGGGTACTTCCCGTTGACCCAGAATCCTGAAATTTGGCACAAAGCAAGGTCTTATAGCACAGGTATAGGCAAATAAATAATAAATAATCTGAAAACAGTAAATTTGTTGTTAACAAAGTCACAAAAAAAAATGCAATTCGGAAAAATCTTCGAGACTCCATTCGGGAATAGGGTAGTTTCCAGGGTCAAAATAATTACATTTTATTTAGTCCGTATTTTCATCATCATCATCAACCTTTATAATGTTCCCACTGCTGGGACTCAGGCCTCCTCTCTAGGAGAGGGAATGGGCCGTAATTTAGATTATAAAAAATATTGGACAAGTTTTTTTTCTTTTTTCGATTAAAGAAAAAATAACAAAGATATATCCCATTAAAGTTACGTGTGACGTTACCCCGTGCGAAAAAATGCAGCACGGCGGCGTGACGTTACAAGTAACTTTAATGGGCTATATCTTTGTCATTTTTGGTTTAATTTACAAATAAAAAAATACGTATCCCTTATTTTTGAATAATCTAAAAGATGGACTAATTACATTTTTTACGGCAACTCCGACTCGCACTTGCCCAGTTTTTTTTATTTAAAAGACATGTTAAGATAGTTTACATTTAGTTATACTACCTAAACAGATTTAGACTTGTAGAGCTACATTAGTCGCGTTACACGACGCCACGCCACGCCTACGCACGGAGTCGCCTACGTGTACGTAGGTTTAATGTAGTTCCCGCTTTATAATATTTCATAGTACTAATAATATAAAAACAAGCTCTACTTAACCTTTCGAATAGCGTAATTAGAAACACAATAAGGGAGCGAATTGCTTTAGAGAGCTTGGGGTTTAATGAATTAAACCGGTAAATCAGTTACTTAAGATGTAAACCTAGAGCCACAGCAACTCTTTCATACGTTCCCGTAGCCCTGGGCCGATGCTTTGGGCTGCGGAAAAGTAACAAATAGCTGCTCTTGCCCTAGAACGTACAGGGCAAATGTTGGTACATAAATGGCATTTAGTCCGAAAGATACACTCGCACTTTAGAACGAAAGAAGTTATTTGATGATTTTCTGACTGAAAAATATAATTATGTAATTTTTACAAATATTCTGATTTCATATTTCTTGTCAATACTACACTTACTACACTACTTTTTAATTAGTACACAAAAAAATGGGGCTCTATCTGTACCCGTCACTGATTATATTTTTGTGGTCAAAAGTAGAAAAAACCGAAATCCTAAAATTGACCACGAAAAGGTAAATTCATCATAGAATCAATCAAATATAACAATTGCTAGTAGAAAATACTGCGGGCAGTGATCTTCCTTAATAATTGTCACTTATTCATTCACTAATCAATAGCCTGCACAATATTTCCATAAATTGAGTGACATTTTGGAACATAAACCAACGCTAATAACTTTGCTGTTTATGAATATTATTTATTGAGATTTTACTTATAAAATAACAAGGGCTTTTCTAATAAGCCCTTTAAGTATGTGTACTAATTAAAAAATAGTGGTGTATAATGAGAATAAATAATTGTATTTTTTTTAAATTAAATATATAAAAATTAAAATATGCCACTGGCAGTCTTGTCTCAATATTAACATTCTGTAAATGAATATCAAATAATTATGTAACTCCCTTTATGTTTTCTTTTTTTGTTTACTGTGCCTTTGTGATTGCTATGGGCGGTAAAAAAAATGCCTTTAAAAGGCAAAACAAGATCGTATTTTACGTAGGTGCTGGAAATCATTATTGCCTTTAGGATATTGGTCCTTTGATAAAATCATACAAAATTAAATAATTCCAGAATTTTATTTTGACAGTAAAACAGCAGGTATACTATAAACATTTGTGAATTCGTTCACTCCCGTACCTCCGAGATTTCTTCTGAACTTTTTCAGTAAGACTCCTTGGAAATCGGTGTCTCGTGATTTGCAAAAACTGACATAGTTTCTGTACGTTCGGACCAAGGGACTGCTAAGGCCAAGTTTGGATTTACGGAAAGAAATCTGAAATAATCTTGCGATGGGACATCTGGAACTTTTTTTTGTGGTAGGAAACCATCTAGTAACTTCTCCCGCTCTAGGAGCGAGAGGGCGTGTCAAACTTTTACTGACAAGGACTCTGTTGCTTTTGACCTTTGTCTCTCAGTTGCTTTTTGCTTTCCAGGACCAAGGTATACTTTTCAGATTTTTTTCTGACCGGTCGTACATCGGCCCTTCTGGGCTCCTACGGTTTTGCTGACATCTCTTTGAGGCGCGCGTAGTATTCAGGCTCGATCCTTACCGGATGGCCGGACGGCGAATTACCCATTGCTCGTCGTCCACAAGCCCGCACCTACCGGGGATCGTCCTGCGACAGCCAACACCTGTGGCGTCTAATGTAGTGGCTGCTGGGGCGTGAGCATACCTTTTCCTTCACAGTCGTGGCAATCTTCTTGGCTAAGAATACTGCTTCGCAGAAGGAGGCGACCGCATCCAATTCCTTCTCGCTCCGGCCAGTAACAGAGCCCGGTGTAAGAGGTCATTGCAGCCGATCTTCTCCAAGAGGACACCGCAGTGCTCCGCCCAAAATCCGGGGAACTGGTTATGAATACGTTTAACTTAATCACTACATTACACAAGCCCATTTGTTAATGTGTATAGTAAAATTAGATCACGTGGGTGGGTTGTTCCCGTTTACCTGTACCTGACTTGTTGACATTTCCTCTCGTAGGTACTCGTAGTTAAATCAGAAACACATTTATTCTACAAAGAGCTGCTTTCTAACGTTTTCATAGCAACCCGCAGGCATTTTATGTTTTAATAGCAAAAAAAAAGTTTTGGTGAATTTAATATTTAAACCACAGAAGAAAATTGTTAGCTTGGTAGGTACATCATTATCAGTATCTACATTTCAGCTGAAAGACGTACACTGCTGGACATAAGCCTCCCCCAATTGCCGCCACAACTAACGGTTCTGTGCGTCTCGCATTCATTGCATCCCCGCGACTCACACCAGGTCATCGGTTCATCTTGTTGGAAGCCATCCAACGCTGCGTCTTTTGGTGCGCGGTCGCCACTCTCGCGAAGGTGACCTTTCAGCCCCATTGACCATACGTTTTACGAACAATAATCCCCTCTGCTACCTAAGATTGACGATTCTTCAAAGATCTTACTTATTCTTATAGATTACGTACTTATACACAAGAAACACTTTGTCGTGTTAAGCGACCTACCATCGCTCATTCTAAATACGATGCTGATAACAACTTCAAATTTAAATTATCATAATTAAAGTATTGAATATTATCATAACATAACATAATCATGCTCTCAATACAGGGGCTTAGGACTCCTCTCTAGAAAAGGGGATGGGCCATAAGACACCACGCGGGCCCTGTACAATTTGATAGATTTCACAGTCTTCGAAGTTTTGATTCTGAGAGGACACGCCGGTTTCCTCATGATATTTTCTTTCACAGTTTTTTAAATAAATTACACCAACTAAATCCCACGACCCACGACAGTTAATATTATCACAACCTCAAACATAAAAACAAATTCATGGCGCGGGCAACATTTATACCGCAGATTGCAGTACCAATCCCTTGTTTATGATAACTATAAAACAGGCATGATGACATTAATTCGGAGCTTGTATAGTTAAGGGTTAGCACATACTAAAATGATGGCAACACAATGCTAAAAGCCTATTGTTTCGTGTTGCAAAACGTTGAGACGCATTGCGAAACCGCGGGATACAGGCTTAACAGACTTTTGAATGAAACGTCTACTGATAAAGGCATCTCGAAGACTATTCAAAATACACTTACACTACACTTTTTGTCCAGAAAATAAAGTTCTATACATCAGTAATTTTTAATTAGTACATATACAATGGGTTCCAAATGAGAATAGACATGAGACATGTTGTGACGTCACGATTTATTGTCAAACCAAAGAATGAAATTTTTTAAACTTTAATTAATTTACGAAAAATTTAATTTATTTACAAACTGTGAACGAAAAAAGTTTTATTCATCAAACAATTTGACTCATCTCTGAGTTCTTCAATTTTGCTAAAATTTCTTCGGTTTGACAGTACTACGTGACTTCACAACATGGCAATTGATTGTATTCTCATTTGGAATGCATAGTACTTAAAGGGCTTATTAAAAAAAGGTATTGTTATTATTTAAGTAGTCTTAATAAATAATATTCATGAACAGAAAAGTTATTAACGTCTGTTTATATCCCAAAATAGAACTCAATTTATGGAAATATTTTACAGGCTATAATTATGAATGAACAACGATTTCAATGGAAAAACACTGCATGTAGTATTGATAATAAGAATGAACAAATAATAATCAAAATGGAAAAATACTGTGGGTAGTATTTTCTAGTAGCAATGTTATAAATTTGGTTCTATTATGAATTTATCAATTATTATAAATCGTGGATAATTTTGGGATTTCGTCTTTTTTTTGCACTTTTTACTACAAACATATGATCAGTAACGGTACTGATAGAGCACCATTTTTTTTGTACTAATTAAAAAATAGGGGTGTATAATAGCCTAGCGAACCGGCACGTCGCGTCGCGTCGCGTTATATCTTGACGTGACTTGACCCTTACAACTTTACTAACACGATGCTTATTGTTTCAGGGCTGCGTCGCTCAACGTCACACGTCAGCGTCATGGCGATACTCAACTGTTTATTGTACAGGCACTGGTAAGGCATCGCTATTATTAATTTAATTGAAAGATTAACGAGGAGTCCTATATAGACGATCATACGAACATAACAAAAATTGATTCTCTATTGCGGTGCTCTACATGACCAACCACACGTGGGTGCGGTGTGGTGATGAGCGAAGCGACATGGACATGATCAGTTTAATATTTTCACGTGAACTCTTGCAGTGTGATGGCTTGTTTTAGGCAAATTTGAGTGCACGCAACGCGTTAAATTCGCGTCAACAACATCGTATCGTTTCTCGATTATATTCGCGATTAATTGCCTACGTTAGACACCGTGTTAGCATTTGCATTGGTTAACGTCATGTTATTGCTGCAGTGTCAGTTTTATGCAAAAATATGTAGTGTCGACCTCGCGTCAGTGGCACTGCTCTGTTAGAAAAACGTTCATGCTAGGGGCGAACGTTATCTAAACCAGTGAGATCTATACACCATGATTACAAAACTGTATAGCGTCGTATTGCTTTTGTTTTGTTTATTGTTCTATACAGAATCAAATACATACATACATAGCCTGTCAAAATTGTAACCCTCCTTTGGCTTTGCCGTAATCGGGTAAAAATACGAAAATGTGGAACAAAACGAAATCGCTGCACCTCCATTGCACCACATTGACTTTGGTAATACTGCGATAATATCCTTTTTAATCATCTACACAGTTTCAAATTTAAAAAGCTTCTGAAGGATGCAAAAAAGTTAAATCATGTGAAAAAATACCAATTCATCAACTCTTTCTCGTGGTCGATTTTAAATGTTAGGAAAATCAACTTCATCCATTCCGAATCGTGTTGATTTTGCCAAGCACTTTGTGGGATTTTATTGGAATAAATAAGTTTTATCTTTACTTTTATGCTTTACAAATATGGACAGACTTTAAACATCGAGTTTTCATTAATACATAACCAATAAATATATAACGTAAATTATTGGTTTTCATCTTTGTTCCGACATGCTTACACATTAAGTTCGAGTTGAATTCATTTATTTTATATACATCCATACAATATATATGTCATCCAATCATATCCTGTCCATGCAGGGAGTAATTGGAAATGGATCGAAAATGTATCGCATCGGGGTTTAACATTGTGAACCTTTTTTTAGCGAAATATGAATGATGAATGTGATTGTATTTGTTCTAAACCCAACGTTATTTAGTGATGTTGTGTGATGTGTCACGGTTTGATAAGCAATAGCTTGATCAATTCCAGAAAGATTTTTTTTATTGATAGGCTCTTGCCTTGAGAATAATTGCCTAGAATGGACCTATTAATGCCTACACACTGTTAATTTCATCACAAATATAAATTCGCCTAATTATTATAAAGGTAGCCATACACGCTAGGCTATACCTGGCCGGTATGCCTGTACAGTTATACCTGTCAGGTAAGCTTGTGTGGAAACCTGCACAGTTGTGTAACATACACGCTCCGGTTTATCTGTACAACTCATCTGTACAGGCAAACCTGTCAGGTATACCCTAACATGTACGGCTGGCTTAAGTCTAAATACGATCAATAATACCTATCTAATCTTATGTTTTCGTTCACAGGACTGTGCGATGATCAGAAAGAAGACTATAAAAACACGAACTTGTCATTTTCTCATCTAAAATCAGTGTTAGACTTTAGTGATTGAAAAATTACATGAAAATGATGCAGGTAAAGATATTGTATCAACAACGTGAGTTGAACGTAGTGGATTTTATACTTGTACATAATTAACTTGTATTAGGACAATCTAAGATAGTGATGTTTCGCTTCGACGAACCTTATGTACGTAACTGTTACTTTAAATAAGAACTTTAAAATAAAGGAGATCCCTGTTTTTATATTGTTTTGTTATTTCAATTTGAATAAATTTGTATAATATAAAGTTGAGCGCTGGGCGGTAACTGGAGCGCCGAGTATTCAATACCCAGTCCATAAATAGTTTGCAAATAATACTGAAATATTATTCCAATAAAGTACAACAACCCTTCCCACTCCGATACTATCCAGAAGCCATAACTAAAGTTTGAATATAAAAACTTGTTATTCCTATGAATCTTTGAGTCTGCAGCAATCGATGAAAATATAAAATAAGCATCGAATTTATAGCGATAGGTACTCACATCTCATGGAAACTTAGAACTAATATTTTTGTACCTAACTAAACAAACGTTGTTTTCAGAGAAGATGTGGGAAATAGGAATAATCTATTTAAACCCAGGTACTATTCCAAAAACATGAAACACTTACTGTCACTACGAAACAGCAAGTGTTTCCGTCGCGCAAATTAATTGTTCCAATTGCGCTGTAGAATGAAAATGCACATAGCGATGACATTAAAAATTCTATGAGATAATTAATTAAGGGAGGACAGAGGAGATGCCGAGATGAGACCGCTGCTGATTCTGTTAGCACCTTTTATTTAACTCCGGGAAATTAAAGTGTAAAACTGTAAAATTTACTACGAGTACCTATCTCACTTTAAATGCTTTCTTTTTTCTTTTAGTTTCCCTGTATTTTTGCCTCTAACCCGGGTCAAATTAAGAAGGTATTTTGGTTTTTATACAATGTTCCTACAATCACTTTGTTTTCAATTAGAATGTTTTATTCAATTGTTTTTGCAATATTTGGCAGCAAATGTAACGCTGAAGATTGAAATTGTCAGCTCCATTTTGCCGATATCGCGTCTAAGTATTACAATGATTCCACAAATAAAAAAATATACGTGTGATTTTTTTTATTTGCTAAATAAAATAAGTTTTAACTCTAGTAAAAAAATATGAGAAAGTTTTTAAAATATATTCAACAAATATATTCATCGACAACGAAGTAATAGAACTTCAAAACTGCTAATAAACAAGAAAAATCTGATATAATACGTTAGAATCCACCACGCCATAGAAAACGGTGAGTAAACGAGATAGACACATCATAATCATTTCAGCTGAAAGACGACCACTGTGTGGCTACATAGGCCTCCCCCAAGTGTCGCTACAATGAACGGATCTGTGCGTCTCACATCCATCGGATTCCCGCAACCCCTACCAGGTCATCGGTCCACCTTGTAAAAGACCTAACACTGCGGTTGCCGGCACGCGGTAGCAGAACAGATGGCCGTTGGGGCCGAAGGTTCTGGAAAAAGATAAATTTGTTAAAAAAAATATTATATCTGGTTTGATATATACAAGTTTTGCAATTAGTATTATATTTGTGTATACTCGTTGATACGCTGGTTGGATAACGAATATTATTTCATTTGTTTTCCTTATTGCTATGTAGATACTTGAGATATAAAACTAGACTCATTTTATGTTCCAATATCTACTAAGACTCTTAATTAGGGCACCCGACGACCTTCACTCGAAACAATCCCCCAAAAAATCTCCCTACTCTTATCGTTATAGTTAAGAAAGTCTATCATGAAAATTGTGTAGTTCATTTGTAACGTTGAGAGTGGCATAATCTAACTTGATTAAAGGATTTTATGAGAAAGTGTAGACTTATGTCTCATCCAGTAATAGAGCAACGAATTGACGTGATTCATCATATCATCATATCAGTCGAAAGACGTCCACGATTGGACATAGGCCTCCACCAAGCGTCGCCACAACGACCAGTCCTGTGCATCACGCATCCATCGTATTCCCGCGACCCTGACCAGGTCATCGGTCCACCTTGTTGGAGGTCTTCCAAGGCTGCGTCTTCCGGTACGTGATCGTCATTCCAGAACCTTTCGTCCCCATCGACCATCTGTTCTGCGTGCAATGTGCCCTCCCCATTGCCGCTTAAGTTTGGCAATTCTTCGAGCTACGTTAGTGACCTTGGTTCTCCTGCGGGTATCTTCACATAGACGTGATTATATGTGTCGAAATAGTTCAAGGATCGAAAGTGATATAGGTTACCGGCAAATGTCGGTATTATCTGGCATAATGCAGAATCAAGGGTACTAATAGTAATAATACCACCGTATATACAGTTTCTCTGGAAAACAGAATGTGAGTGAAACAAAGGATCGCAGTTAGTTCAATATGGGTAAGTACGAGAAAATGTGACGCCTACTGGAATTTGTTTATATAAAATATTTCAGCGTCTCTCTTTATTATTAATTTTGATCCTTAGTCAGTCTTCTCAAAGAGATATCTACTTAATTTAATAATATTTTTGAAGTGAAATTAAGTCTTTCAACATAATTCATATTTTTCTGCTACGAAATTAAAATTTCGATGTGAATATCTACGTGATAGGTCGCCAATCCAGTAAAGATGGGCATTTTCAAAAGAAAACAGCAATTGAATTTGTTATCTGAATTCCAAAGAACATGTTACATGATGCGGTTAAAACGTTAAGGTACTAAGCAATTTAATTAATAAAAATAAAATACTGTAAAAAGGGAAAGTAATTAAATTTTATTTTATTTTATACTAGCTTTTGCCCGTGGCTTCGCCCGCGTACATAAAAGACCTTCCCTCTTTTTCCCCCTTTTCTCACTTTTTTTATAAAAAAAAATAGTCTATGTCCGTCTCCAGGGTCCCAACTATCTCTATACCAAAATTCATCAAAATCGGCTTTGCCATTTAGGCGTAACAAACAAACAAACAAATAAACAAACAAACTCACTTTCGCTTTTATAATATTAGTAAAGATTTGATCACCAGGATGATTTAATCGGGCGCTTACGGCGCCACCGGATGACATGAGCTAGAGTGAGCAAGCAACCCGAGCGAACGAAGCCCCTATTCTGCGGTAAGTCCCCTCTTTGAGGCGTGGCTGGAAAGACCTCACGGCGTCCTTACCTTCCGCATGACACAGGTACTCACCGGACATGGTTCGTTCGGGAGATTCCTGCACTCGATTCATGCGGAAGTGACGCCCGGGTGTCGCCACTGTGCGGAACGCCCGGAGGACACGGTGGAGCACACAGTCGAGGTGTGCCCTGCTTGGGCGGAGCATCGCCGTGCCCTCGTGGGGGCGATCGGCGGCGGAGACCTCTCGCGCCGGGCCTTGGTTGAGGCCATGGTCCGGAGCGAGGAGGAGTGGCAGGCGGTCGCCGACTTCTGCGAAGCAGTAATGCTCGCAAAGGAGGAGGCCGAACGCATCAGGCAACGGCGTTATCGCCGCCGCCGTCGCCGGGATTCTGATCCCGATTTCCGGCCAACGTAGACGCGGGCTTGCGGACAGTGAGCAATGGGTAGCTCACTGTCCGGCCGTCCGGTAACTGTCCGGACCAAGCCCAAGTCGTCGACGGCGCGCACTGTTCCCGCGCGCCTCAAGGAGTTGTCAGCAACAGCAGGGACCCAGCCGGGTCGAAGCCTACTGGGGCCAGGGTTATCCGAAAGGGCGCTCGAGCCCCGGTATGAAGGCTAGAAGGAACGGGGTGGGTCTTTTAGTCAGTAAGAGTCTGACACTATCTCCCGCTCCGCCCAAGGGCGGGGGATGTCAATGCATGATTTTTTCCCAACATAAAAAAAAAAAAAAAAAAAAAGCCCCTATTCTTCCCTTCATTTTAGGTTCATTTAAACCCTGGAGACAGACATAGGAGCCCCACCGGCTTATCTTACGTACAGCTGTCGTCAGTGCTTTACCGTCTAAACAATTGCTTTTGTATAGAAAGCCCAGGTATTAAACATTAACAATAAACTATATTAGCTATAAAAAAATAAATTTAAGTTATTTATTAACGATTTGCTGCTCAATTACTATTATTGCTGCAGAAATAACTAGCTGCCTTAATTGTCCCATGTAGAGTACATGACCCATTAAATCATTCTTTGCCGATGACTAGAAGCAACATGAAACTTTTTATTTACTGATAAAAAACATTTTGGAACTGACAAAACTCCATTTTTCTTTAGTAAAAAAGTAATTCAGTATTCAGGAAATGTTTTTAACCCTATAAGGTATTGAAACGTACGTCGTAATGAAACTTAAAATATATTAGCATTTCTAAAGTAGCTATAATGTATTTTCATTCTTCAAGGTGGCTAAGTAAGATATGTTAATGTAAAGTGAGATGGCACTGCAGGGACGGGATCCGCATCTCGGTAACGTCGTTGTTACTTCGTACTACCCCGAGATACAACTCACTCGAACAACGTGTAATAATATTATCCATTTAGTTTTAAGTCGCAAAATTACATTGTAATTTACAAGAATACAATATAATAAAATTAAAAATGTTCACCAAAAAAGTAACACAACCTAGAACCTTACATCTATGAGTACAATGGCGGTCTTATCGCTGACAGCGATACAACCTTAGATGGGTCGTAAGAACTTAAAATAATACAGGGGATAATCTACGGAGCGTTAGCAAATTAATCTAACATCAACAAGTAATTATAAGTAACGAAATGCTCAGCAGCAGAGCCGATGTTCGGGCCGCTAGCGGAACATTGACATTTACAAGAATAAATGATATTGTCACACAAATAATGCAGGGGTAATCTGCGGTGTGTTGTAAGTAACGCTGGTGGTGCACTAGCTTCGGACGGTTTTTCAGTGCTCATGTAGACCCATGTGAAACAAAAAGATTTTGAATTGTGAAACAAAATTTCCAGGAGCGACTGCAGAGACGATGTTCCAACTAGCAGTACATTGTCATTTACTAAAATAGAATAAACTTTATTGTACACAAAAATAGTAACACGACTTATAAACAAACTTAAATACAATGACGGTCTTATTACTGACAGCGATACAACCTTAAATAATACAGGGAATAGTCTGCAGTGTACTGTATAAGGTAATACGTAAGTAAGGCAGTAGAAGAGATACATTTTAATAAAATGACGTATAGTCAGAACGGTCGCCAAGTCATCATGAAATTACATCGAAATCATGGTAACTCTAACTCTTTCGAACAATCCTACGAGATTTCAATATTTCTTTACCTTTATAATATAATTTCTCTTAGCCCGTTCTTACAAATTGCGTAGAAAATAACAATGAACTGCGCTTATAAAAAACAAAGGAATGAGCAAGTTTATTTACATTATGCAGTTATTGAAAAAAAAAAAAAAAATTTATTTAAATCAATTTAACTTATTACATACACAACTAAAAACTATAATCACAGTAAATAAAAAAATAATAATAATAATAAAACCCTACACTAATTACAACTAACTAAAATCAAACTAAAATATGGCGTCAAAAAACTCTTCCACATCGCTGTCGACTGGTAATGTAAAAAAATTAAAATAAAATCTAAGTAGGTAATATGACTTCAGTTTTTTTCTCAAAAACACCTCCTATTCATGTTTTAATATGAGTGTCTAATGGTGTTCAACTTTGTCCACGTACTTGCAACAATAGAATGTAAAATGTGGTGTGTGTGTGCGTGAATGTGAATGTCTAATGTGGATGGTAGTAAGAATAACGTAACGCAAAAAAACGAATTTGTATAACTTGGTTCATATTCAGAAACAGAGCGATAATCTTTTTAATACATTCCTATCATGACGATCCTTTCATCGCCACGGATTTTTATAAAACAAATCTCACTATACACCACGCCCAAAAATACCTAATATAATTTAATATTAATGCGCTATAGTGTATAATTTATTATTGTGTAGGTACAATTAAAATCTATCTATATATCTACCGAAATCGGTTCCAGTTCCGAAAAACCCAACACTTTTATCGTTAACTGTACCTACTATATATGTTGACATAAAAATTGAAATTTTATTTCAACCCAAGTTTTTGTTCTTATAGGTATATCAGACTATGGCTTTGAAAGGGTTGAAACGGTATGAGAAAGAGATAGGGGTTTTCATTCTGTATAGTTCTGTCGCACCCTCACACCGAAATTGTTAGCATACAACAAGATGATACAAGTCACCGTTGAAGAGTTGTTTCACATGGAAACATCTCCAATAACACTATTACAACTGTGTATCGCCATGCAACATCAACCAATATCATACTAGTTTCAAGACAATACTAGTAACCGTCGAAGAGTTGGCTTACACGAAGTCGATTTCAGTTTCAGCTTCATAATAATGCTATTATTGTATTTTCACGCTCAGAACGAGCTCAGCAAAGCTATTTGTTATAAAAAAACAAAACAATAGGAGTGACTGTAAAACAGCCTTACACGAAGAAAATATGTAATAACTGTTATCTAATAAAATGAAACAGACTTGAAACCGAACTCAAATCATTTTCTGGGAATATATCATCAACATGTCTTACCTTCAATCACTATTGTGAATCCAAGTTTGCGACCACGCCAAATATTCCACCGGCTGTTTGTATAGCAAACCATCACGTGTTTTTCTAACACGACTAAAAGTCTAAAATAATATGAACATGTGATTATTACAAGATAGAGCCTGAGTACTTTCAACTCAAAGAAACATATTTTATGAAACAAAAAACGTGTAAAAACATTATTCCTCGAAAATTCTTCCTGAAATAACTGTATACAAAATTTTATAGCTTGCCAACTTAATCATTAAAAGGTTTCCACGAATTTTAACCCGAACTCTCAACCATATAGAAAGGAGAGTATAAAGAATTTCAGCATTTACAATACGTAAACAATGATTTCATCATACTTCACACTGTAATATAATATAATATATACCTACTAGCTATCATTTATTTAGGCTATACTATTATTTTTGACGCCATATTTTAGGTAGGAGTTATTATATATAGTTAAGTTTTAGTTAGCGATGTGTTTTTATTTTTCTTGTTCTACCTATGTTTAATTAATAAATGCTTCAAGTATATACTAGCTTCTGCCAGCGGCTTCGTCCACGTGAATGTAGCTTAGTCTATCCTTAGAGTTCAAGCGTCCTCCGTACCTTTAATCAAAATCAGTTCAGTAGATTAACTATGAAAGCGTAACAGACATTTACATTTACGGTATTAGTATGGATATATGTAGATTACTAGCGGCCTGTCGAAAATATAGCCTATGTTACTCAGGGTGAATGTAGCTTTCCAATGGTGAAAGAATTTTTAAAATCGGCACATTACAAAAATACACACACTATTTATAATATTAGTGTAGATAAAAGCGATTTGTGTGTATGTTAGTTACTTCTTCACGCTCGAGAGGCTGAAAGGATTTGAATGAAATTTGGCATACGGGTAGACTATGTTGTAGAATATCACATAGGATACTTTTTACCGGGAGTATCCCTCGGGCGAAGCCGCTGGCAACAGCTATTGAGAAATAAAATAGAAAGGAACTCTACAAAGATTTTAGGGCGACACGAAAGTCGCCTTAGGAAGAAAATAAACGGCGCTCGGCGGGTTCATCATGACTCGACCTTTCCACAAAGAAATCCTGATCACACAGACAGTTTGATATATTAATTTTGTTTTAGGAAACTTTTTGTTTAATGTTGATCAAAATTGATCTAATTAAGATTAATGTAATTAACTCGACGAGTTTCATTATAAAATACAAACAACTTTTAATAGCCGCGCACTGTCATCGCGACTTACGACTTTAAAATATAACTTTATTTAGGTTCATTTTATTATGGTACAGAACAATAAAATAACTTTAATGTTTTCAAACACTGTTAGGTCTCACGAGTGTTGTTAAAGACGTTATATTACAATCTGTGGTTAAATAAAATCCTATCCTACGACGACCTAATGTTGTGTTAATTTTTAGGGTTCTGTACATGGTGGGAAAAATCATGCATTGACATCCCCCGCCTTTGGGCGGAGCGGGAGATAGTGTCAGACTCTTACTGACTAAAAGACCCACCCCGTTCCTTCTAGCCTTCATACCGGGGCTCGAGCGCCCTTTCGGATAACCCTGGCCCCAGTAGGCTTCGACCCGGCTGGGTCCCTGCTGTTACTGACAACTCCTTGAGGCGCGCGGGAACAGTGCGCGCCGTCGACGACTTGGGTTTGGTCCGGACAGTTACCGGACGGCCGGATAGTGAGCTACCCATTGCTCACTGTCCGCAAGCCCGCGCCTACGTTGGCCGGAAATCGGGATCAGAATCCCGGCGGCGGCGGCGGCGATAACGCCGTTGCCTGATGCGTTCGGCCTCCTCCTTCGCGAGCATTACTGCTTCGCAGAAGTCGGCGACCGCCTGCCACTCCTCCTCGCTCCGGACCATGGCCTCAACCAAGGCCCGGCGCGAGAGGTCTCCGCCGCCGATCGCCCCCACGAGGGCACGGCGATGCTCTGCCCAAGCAGGGCACACCTCGACTGTCCGTCACTGTCACCGTGTCCTCCGGGCGTTCCGCACAGTGGCGACACCCGGGCGTCACTTCCGCATGAATCGAGTGCAGGAAACTCCCGAACGAACCATGTCCGGTGAGTACCTGCGTCATGCGGAAGGTAAGGACGCCGTGAGGTCTTTCCAGCCACGTCTCAAAGAAGGGACTTACTATACTTGACGATGGCGGCCACCACCTCGTTCACCTTAACTGAGTCGTCCAGGCCCATGATGCGCACGTCTATGCACTTTGTGGGCCTGGACACTCGGGCCACCTCCGCATCGAGAGACGCCCTGATTCTAGCGGCCAGGGCATCTGCCGCAGGGCCGCTAGTCGCACCGGGGACCTCCAGGATTCGGGCCCCGGTGTCTGTGCGCCTCATGCGAAAGCCCCCCGCAGCTCCGAGCTCCTCGAGGTGGGGCAGCACCACCTGCTTTGCCTTTTCCATGACGGCGTCATACGTCACGCCCTTCTTCTCCGCATCTGGCTGCAGTGTAATCACCACAGGCTCGGAGGTCGGGGCACGAAGTCTCGCCGCCATGGCCCGCTTTTTGCGCTCTTGGCAGAGAGGCGGAGCTGTATGAGGGATACAGGGCGGCAAAACGCACCCTCCGAACGGAGATCAAGCGGGCCAAACTGGAGGCCCGTAACGTGTGGCTGGGGTCTCTGAACGCGGACCCATGGGGGCGCCCGTACAATATGGTACGGGAAAAGCTCCGCCCCTGGGCTCCCCCGCTGACTCGGAGTCTCCGGCCCCAGATCGTAGAGGGTGCGGTGAACGCTCTGTTCCCTGCGCGGAGGGAACACTCCCCCCCGCCCATGGCTCCGCCTCCACCGCCAGCGGTGTCTGACGCGGACCGCAACAGCGACGATGACGACGATGCTCCAGAGGTGACCGAGGTAGAGATGAGATTGGCGGTGCGAAGGCTGAGTGCCAAAAACACCGCCCCAGGACCCGACGGCTTGCCTGGAAAGGCCTGGGTCCTGGCCATGGAGACTCTCGGGCCTCGACTGAGAGGGCTCTTCAGCGCATGCATGGAGAGGGGCCAGTTCCCACTTTGCTGGAAGACGGGGAAACTGGTCCTCATCGCGAAGCCGGGGCGCCCTGCGGACTCTCCGTCCGCGTACCGGCCCATTGTGCTGCTCGATGAGGTGGGCAAGCTCTTTGAGAGAGTCATTGCAAACCGCCTCGTCGGGCGCCTAACACGAGTGGGTCGCAATTTTCCTAGGTTGTAGCCATAAGAATACTCAGAAAGGAAGTTGCACTTCATAACTGTATGTACATTCTTTTTAAAGTCTTTATATTAACTCTTTGAATGTCGTAATTAGCGACACAATAGAAAGACAATTACCTTATGTCGGACTGTGTAACTTAAGACATTCGAAAGAAAAAAAAAGAAACGGTGTGTGATAAATGACGTATGATAGAATTATTTTTTTTTATTAAGGCGACGTTAATAAGAAAAACTCCCAACCAACCAACCAACGGTGCACAATATTGGTCACTTACTGAACAACAAAAGTCCACACTCAAGATTTTTCAAAGGGCATTAAAGATTCCGATGGATGCATGATGCACAGGACCGGTCGTGGTGGCGACTCTTGGGGGAGGCCTATGTCCAACAGTGGACGTCTTTCGGCTGATATGATGATGATGATTAAAGATTTGACAAAGGGCGAATAGATTGTGTTACAAACATCACGTTGCGGTTCATATCTCAAGTAATAGATGTCAGGGAAAAAACCAGGCTGAAGTGGAGGTGGGCTGGCCACGTCACACGAATGCACATAGACACATAGGCGAGGGTTATCACTCACTGGACGCTTGAGGGAGGTGGACCGTAGCAATGGTGGTGTGACGATCTGATAATGTTCGCGGGGCCAAGTTGACCAGAGATTGCCCTAGATAGAGGGTTTTGGAAGGAGGCATTGTCCAGCAGCGGGTCATGAAATAGGCTATTCAAAAAATCGTTCGGATAAGGTAGAAGTACTCTCGATCCGACTTTACCCGAACGAGCGTTACATATCCGAGCGTGACTGCTTAGTTTTATTCAAGACTCACAAAATAAAGTGCTCAATGTGCCTGAAAAGGTTTTTGTATAGGACACAAAACACTCATGGCCGGAACCGTCTGTAAGCTGTAACCTAGCTAAGCATAGTTCCGTGTGCCGACCGAATTTAATCGCTCAACCATACCATGACTTATCGGAGCAGTTGGGTTATGACGTAGTCCCAAACTAGTCTAGTATAAGAATCTACATTTACGACCAGAGGATAACTGGTCCAATTTAATGTTTGTTCCACTATTCGAACAAAGAGGAAATCAAGTTACCTTACAAGATTTGTGTAGTTCAAACGACAACAACGTAGAACAATTCGAAGTCTAAAAGAATGGCTGCACCTGGTAAAGCGCACGAACTATTTCTTTAACAAACGATCGCTGGCATTAGTCCAGGTAAAACTTGGATTAAGACGAAGCTAACACATTTTCAGAACGAGTGTGGAAACATCGATCTTTCAGCACAGCATCATAAAACGTGTGTGAAGACTGGAGATGTGATCTTACTAGATAAGTAAGTTTATATCCGTTGAGGGTTCTGTATGCTTCTCGGGTAAATTGAAAACGCTGAAATTTCCTCATACAGCGTTCTCTATATGTTAAATTACTGTAAAATATTTTATAATGCAGCACCTACTTCAGTTCTATTACGTTCTCTCGAAGTGAAACGAATATTCGAGATGATTGCAATAAAATTACTATTGCGTGAATCCCAAGAGAGCCGGTTTTGTTTCCGATCAATTTTAACTGCAATGTGTTTGTTTTAGTGTATTTTTTATATAGGAAATGCTGTGGTAATGCTCTGGGGATTGGCTTATGTACTCTGTTTTTTTATTTTTTTATTTTTTTACATGAATTTTATTTAATATGTTCCATTCTGAAGTAAGTAGGTACTTATCAAGTTAAAGAAAAAGCGTTTTAATTCATCAAGTTTTGAAGCTGGAATACTTAGCCTGAAGCAAAGTTTTTTAGTTAAATAGGAAATTGGATACAAGCCTGCTCAGTTAAACTTCTAGGAAAGACTTGAATGTCAAGTTACGATTAGACTCTTTCTGACTACTGGAATATCTTCGCTAGATTTGACGGCGCGGTACTCGAGATACCGTCTTGCACTAGTTTCTGAGCAGGTAGGTACACTTGACCTAAATCTTAGTACTCAGAGCAGAACACTATTACCAAGTCAGCTTTATTGAAGGTAAACAGGTAAATTGTTACTAAAAATTAATTACTAAGAAACACTTAAAATCACAAAATTATTAGGTAATTTTATCTAAACTAATACTATCAAAAGGAAAGGTTTATTTTTTTTTCAAAATGAATGAATTAAAACTTTTAAAGCAATTTAACTTATTACAAACACAACTAAAAACTATAATTACAGTAAATTAAAAAAATAATAATAAAACCCTACGCTAATTACAACTAACTAAAATCAAACTAAAATATGGCGTCAAAAAACTCTTCCACATCGCTGTCGACTGGTAATGTGCCCAAAAGGCTGGCAGCATTGCCACGCTGTATGGCAATGCTTATCCTCTGTCCGAGGTAAAAGCCAGCCCTTGGGTCACGCGAAGTGTCAAACTTTTAAAGTGATTTTAAAAATAAGTTTTTTTTTTAATACTTATTATTTATATAGTTTAGTCCACAAGTAGAACAATCAGTGACTCTTAGTGATCACTGAGTGACAGAAGCATATTATATATTTTCTACTTTCACACAGACGAAGCCGCTAGCAGAAGTGTATTTATATATTTACTGTCTGTCTCATTGGTCTAACTAATGCAAGCATGTCATATAAACATAAGGTAAAAGGTTTAATACTCGGAATAAAAAAGTGGGATCGGGATTTCGATCTACTGGCCGATCGACTGACCTGTTAGTCTAGTGGTTAGTGGCCCTGACTGCTATGACGGAGGTCGTGAGTTCGATTCCCACCCAGGACATATGCTTATGTGATGAGCATGATCATTTGTTCTGTGTCAGGGTGTAATTTATCTATAATATGTATATATTTAGAAATATATGTCTGTTTATCAGTTGTCTAGTACCCATAACACAAGCACTGATTAGCTTGTGACGAGACGACGTTGTGTGATATTGTGGAATATTATATTATTATTAGGTATATTATATTACTTTCCATCTGGAGTTTTGCAGTAGTTTTGACAGCACGGTTCCATGTTCACAAATCAAATTTAGACAATGTAAACAAAAACATTTCTACTGAATATATAATAAATTCAATTGAACACATCGTTAGTGGTTCTTAACCGCGGCACAATGATACCAGAGATATACTGTGTATTTAATTAGTGAATAGTAATTACTTGAACTACGTCATAATTAAAATTGTGACGATTTGTAGTATTCACCATAATTTTAATTATTTATTTACAAGGACTTTCAATCTGAAATAACTGAAGTCAGTAATTTTACCTACTTCACTACTATTACGGTAGTCTAAAACTCTAAACTACTACGGTAGTCGTGCCAACGACTACTTCTAACGGTAGTTGTAGACACCACTAATATTTCATATTTGTTTCGACCATAAAAGCAAAACCAATATTCTTTTAGGGCAAGGGTTTTTTCGCCATAATTAACATCATTATAATAATCTTTACGAACTGATTTTAGGTATTATAGTTAGACCTTTTTTCTGAATAATAATGACCTAAATATCTCCCAAAACGAACATAATATATGTACTTCTGAGATAAGTATTGTCTATTAAAAGATGATTTAGACTGGTTTAAGACGGCGCCACGGAGGTGAATGTCTGAGAGGACTTGGCCCAGTCATGTGGCAGTAAGGCACAAGATCACATTGCAAGAAGTTGGTAGATCCCTCACAGTATTGATTGGTTAAAATCGTTCTTTTAAAAGATCTTTTTTTTTTTAAATGCCCACCCCACTATCAGTGAACAGCCCAATCATCATCATCATTTATTTGAGCAAGTAACTAAGACTCATAATTACATAACACACAAACATAACACAAAACGTGACACCAACATACAATCAAATTAATTTATACATCACACACGACTACAGGTAACATGCAAGTCACTGCAGCGCCTTATATAAGGACAGTCGAGCCTGTCAGCTATCATGATCAGCACACTGTTGGGGCTGCCGCGAACCCTACGCACCAGAGATGCACTCCGCTTACGCATAATCGCATAAAAGCAGTCGACGCTAGCGGCGGCAAACATGCAGAAGTTTTTTTTTTTGTAGGTGGAAAAATCATCCAATGATATCTCCCGCTCTTGGGCGGATCAGGAGGGTGTACCAGACTTTTACTGACTAAAAACCTACTCCTGTTCCTTCGTTGCTTTTCATACCAGGGCTTCGGAGAGTCTTCTTTTCAGAAGCAGACCCTTGGCCCCAACAGGCTTCGACCCTACTGGGCCCCTACGGTTTGCTGACAGATGTCAGCAAACCACCTCAAAAAGATCCTTGAGGCGCGCGTGGAACAGTACGCACCGTCGACGACTTGAGCTCAGTCCGGACGGTTACCGGACATTTGGACGGCGAGCTATGCAGAACAGTTTCGTGAAAGTAACACACGCTGTACAGTCATAGCGAGGTGATGACAATTATCACTTAAACTAATTACAGAGTTTCACGGCATTTATAAAACTAGGTTAACCGGAAAGTGGTGCATGGAAAGAAAATTTGTCTGCAGGTATGTATCCAAGTATATAAAAAGTATACTTGGAAAATTTGTCTGTGTGTAGACGCAGTGTTGGAAGGCTTCCCACAAGATGAACCGATGACCTGGTCAGGGTCGCAGGAATCCGTTGGATGCGAGACGCAAAGGACCAGTCGTTGTGGCGACGCTTGGGGGAGGCCTGTGTCCAACAGCGGACGTCTTTCGGCAGAAATGATGATGGTGATATTTTTATAATAGTACTTATTTCTTTTCTGTTTGTCTTGTGTTCAGTTGCACCTGCCATGTTATGCTTCTACACCATACTAAACTCAACTGGTAGAAAATGCCAACATTAAGCCCGCCTTTGTGCAGTGCTTCATTAATGCATATAAAGTATTAATTAAGAAATAAGTGTTAGCACAAAAAGAAGAATAAATAAAAATAAAATCAGATAAGTAAACAAAACTTATTTACTAATTTCCCAAGCTTTTATTAGTGACGACTGCATAAAAAATAAATTATCTCTCAAAAAATAAATAGGCTTAAAACCATTACACTAAAGCCTCATCCAAACAAAATTATAGAGTTCTGTGGTGTTTGGCAATCACGATACACAGTTTAACGGTTTATTGCCAGCGATACTTCGTAATTAAATCGATGCGTAGCAGTTCCGTGATCTGCTACGAGTGCTACGACCGCGTAGCTCGTAGCGGTGACGTCAACCGCACGCTACGCCGTATTTACCAAATGTATCACTTTTATTTTTAAAAACCTTTTGCTAGGTTATATCTACACGTCGTTAACTCGTACTCCCCATATAAATGATTTCAAATGTTTGAGGATTTTCAAAAAATTAACTGTTTTTATACAGACTTTTATTTAAAAGCAATTTAAAGCCACATAAGTGAGTAGGGTTGACAAAATAATGCTGCAATCAAACGAGTATAAATTAACTACTAGACTTTAAACACGGTGTAGATACGAGAGCATTTTCACTCTTTTCCTTAAAATGACCAAGTTTCATAAATAACTTACACGACCCTTAAGTTCTTTGGTGATGAAATATTTTGATATTACAGTGTTTATTGCCAACGGTACTTCATAATGAAATCGATGCTACGACCGCGTACCTCGTAGCCGCACGCTACGCCGTAGCCACCGCATATAACATTTTTATTTTCGATAAAGCAAAATATTGTAATTAATTTCATGAAATTTAAAAAAAAAAAAAATATTTTCAACACCTTTGTAAGGCGCTTTTGTGTACTTAAATCTCTGGTTCTGGTTTATACATAGTAAATGTTATGGACATAGCCGTAACCATGTTACAAAAATTACTTATGTATGAAAATACAATCCGTGGTCTTAAAACGCAAAGGGCAACTAAAGGAGCATAGATGTGGTTTATTTATTTAATCTTCATGCAACAAAAAATACACAGGCGGACTTAATGCCTTAGGCATTCTCTACCAGTCAACCTAGGGTAGTGCAGAAACAATATGGCAGGTGCATAAAAAAAAGAAAATATTATTTAGAAAAAAATATTATTGCAAAATATAGTATTGCAATAGTATTGCAAATAGTATTGCAAAATTTTAGACTAAATATATGCATGCATGCATATTTAATAACATATATACCTATACATACTTACATAATATATATCTATGGTTTTAGTCAGTAAAAGTCTCAATGGCCTCGCGCTCCACCTTAGAACGGGAGAACTCATTAGATAATTTCTCGGCTTAAAAATAAAAAAAAACATTAATCATATATTAAAATACTTTTACCCATTTTAAAATTAAGTAGCAAGACTGGTGTCAATTATTCTGCTTCTAGACTATCTGTAACTGCAGTGAAAGGCCTACAAATAACAGTCCGGATCAACAGCTTAATGTACTTTCCAAAGCACACAGGAACCTCGCCATGTTAAGTCACCCATCCACTGACCAACCTCGGCAAAAGTTGCTTAACCTTGAAGGTTTACTCGTGCGGCTATAATTATACACAAGGCAAAAATTAAACACGTGTTTCTCTGCACGAAAGTATTAATGAATCTAAATAAGGCTTTTATTCAGTCATCTCAAACTTCTTCATAATAATTTTATGCAAATTTATTTTTACTTAGGTACTCGTACTATTTATCCTCTTAGTTTAGATAAGAAAATCATCAAAATACTCTTCCCGCAAGAGTGAACCACGTGCCACTTGGAGGTGGAGCGAGAGGGGAAATGTCAGACTTCTCTGACCCACTCGTTTTTCTTCAGTCGCCCATTGAGTTCCAGAGTCATCGTAATTCTTTCGCACAATGTACTCTCAAACTTAAAGGTGCGTTGACGTCGACTAAGCGGAGTAGAGAGAAGCTGACTGTGAATTGGCCAATCGCAGTGTTTGAAATCTCCACTCCTAATCAGTGGAAACAGTGGAGTGGAGTGGAGCTAAGCAGACTTTCAAATAAAACAAATGAACATGTGGCCTTGAACCGGACAGAACGGAGTCAGGTACCAAGTGGAGAGCATGAAGACGAGGGAGGCTCAATCCACTCTGCCACGCTTCTTTTCAATGGAAACACGTACTACTTTTTACTTATTTATTTATTCGTTTATTTTATTCTTTATGAACACAAGAGTACTGAGGCGGACTTAATTCTACCAGTCAACCTTTTGGTGATGCAGAGACTAATTGTGATAGGTGCAATATTAAGCATTACATTTTATAAAATTCTTTATACAAATACACTATATACACCGTGTAACGTTAAATGCGCAAAACCTGAAAATACTTTGATTAGAATAACGAGCAGAATCAATTGAACCACTTTTTAATATAGATTACATTTTTTTAAAAAATCTTCATTAGAAATGTTACCCTGTTTTACGTATTAATAGGTCAAGCCATCACGTGCGCAAACCCGCCTAAATAAGTAAACAAAGGTTGTAGTACAATCAAAATTTCTCATATGCGGGGTAATAAAAGTTCTCGATTCAATGCAAATACGAATATTAAACAACCTAAAACTGTACATAAAACTTTTAGTTTTTTAAATGTTTTATTTTTCTCACAGAATTAGGTCTGTTTAATTAAATATTATTTGAGTTGGAAGTTTTGCGCATTTAATGTTACACGTTGTATACAATATACCTACTCATATTTACTCAAACTACGACGAAGAGAAAAAAAAGAATACACGAATTTAGTGAAACAATTTCAATGGAAACACGCGCCACTTTTTACTTCAATGGAAACTCATGCCACTTTTTACTTCACTTTACTCCGTTTCAGTGGAAACGATAGTGCGTTTCCGGTGATATTTTCTATGCATTGAACAATAGCAAAACTATTTACTTAACTGGATTGCATCTAGATATTCATTATAATAACCAAATCGACTTTCACATATGTAACCTTGTACTCTTCTCTCTATATTGTGATTTTCTCGAATTTTGAACATTAAAGAGACAAAAGTTTGTATGTTTATTACTCCTTCACGCTCAAACGGAACATGTCATCGCCCTCCCCGCTAACTGTCGTATCTCACAAACTGGCGTATCTGCACTGATATTACCAACGTGTTCATAACATTATTTCGAATAAGTTCTCTCTAATCGTCATATCTGTATCATTTACCGTTTAGAAGATATTCAAGTATTTCGTTTTGCGGAAGTGTAAAAAATATCCTCTCTACTTTTGTAATTTAGGGCTTTAGGGCCACTACTTACTAAAAGAATATGCCAAGATTAATATAAAAAACTCATTGATTCATTAATAAAGCTACAGCCAACTCAACTACAGGAATACGATTTTAACGCCCGACCGAAAATCGGTCGCCCTGGAAAAATATCAATTGCTAGTTACGACAGTTAGCATTAGCAGGGAGGGTGACGATGTGACATCCTTTAACCTATACTATGTAACGTAATATAACGCTATGGATTGAGTGTTAATGAGAGAACAGTAAATAAACAGGATTTGTCCTTGAGAGGTAATTTAATATAGGGAATTTAGTGACACGTGGGTAGGAAGACTGGCAGCACGCAGGCAGGTAGTTGAAGACTGGCAGCTCGCTGGCAGGTTTTGAAGACTGGCAGCTCGTAGGTAGGTAGCAGCAGACAGGCAGACCAACTCACGCGGACCTTGAGGGTGGTCCGCAGGGTCAAAACGGTGTAGCTTGGTGGTGTATATTCTTGCCAAGTAGAGGAGTGCGGCCCCCAGAGGCCCGGAGCACATACAACGTTCTGTTTCTTCGGCAGTAAGGAGCAGGAGCAGGTTCCTCAACTGGCGGCAGACCCACCAGCAACAAATATGCACGAGTAGGATTACCAATCAACCCGCAAAGTACACTAGGTATATAAGAAACACTGTACTCTAATCTACCAATCAACACGCTCCTTTTCTTTTCTAGCTCCCCTCCACATCAATAGTTCTGACAATCTGGCTCCGTGTTCCTTCTTTTTCCCATTTTAAAAATGAAGCTTGATGTAAGAACCAGCCAGTATTATTGTCTCACAAAAGAAATATTATATAAAATTATATTTATGAACATGAATGTAAGAATAATAACAATTAATACTTAACTAAAAACATATGATTAATTTATATTAATTCATCATGTTTACTTATGAATACAATATTCGCTACCATACTCTTTGTTTACCATAGCTAACATTCAGTTGAAAAGAACTTAAATATTGACAACGTCATTTCATACAGAAAATAAACAAGACATGAAATATAAAAATTTACAAGAATTAAATAATATAAGCTATCAGAAGACATAATTACAATAAAAAAGATGTGAACAACGATAAGAAATAATTAATAATGTGAGTATAAAATAATAACATTACAACTAGGCCCGCTTGTCGGATTGTGGCCCATCAAATCTCCTAGAGAGGAGGCCTGAGTCCCAGCCGTGGGAACATTATAAGGCTGGTTATACTATATTATTTGCTAAACCACGATTTACGTAACATTTTCTGTTTTGTCATCAGTACATAAATGGATGTGGTTAATCAGTCACTTTATATAACTTATTATCCTTTCTTACTTTAATAAATAGTTATTCTTACAAGGAAACCAGAAATTATATTATATTTTTACTAGTTCCTGCTAGCGGCTTTTCCCACATGATAATAGAAAATTATTCCAAAGGAATATACTGCCAGGATCAAAAGTATCCTATTACCTATTCCAAGACTTGATCTACCCATGTACTAAATTTCATTGAAATTCGTTCAGCTATTTGAGCGTGAAGAAGTACCTAACAAACACACGTGTTTTAAAAATTTTCGCTTTTATAATATTTGTGTGGTTTTTAGGAACTGTTTTGCACAGATTACAACAATAAAAATATATGCAGGGGACTTCACAAGCGTCCCCAATTTTCGTCGGTTAAAAATAAATTTTTCTTTTCAGATATTAGAAAAAAAAATCTGGGCCAAAAATCTCAGTAACCTTTCAGATAAGGAGGTGATTTTTTTGCCCTCTCTTATCTAAACTATCTAGACCTCACTAAAGCAAACGTCTTAACGTAACAAGAACATTCATATGTTTGTTCCATCGTCAAATAGACTCCAAAAATAAACTCTTCTTACTGAAGTCCTTTTTTTCGTAAAAATCTTAGAAAAATATGACTTCTGCGTACTTAAGTATATTTTAAATTCAATGTTCAAAGTCTCAGCGAAGTTTTGAATGTATGTTGATAAAGCACTCCGCATATTCGGTTTTAGCTAAGCTTGAGAAATGTGTTTGTATAACCTAGGCTTTCAGAATGTTATGTGATGTGAAGCTCTCGATCTGAGATTTAGTTTATATCCTTAATGGATCTAAAATTAAGCTAACACTAAGTTTACGATAAAATAATATAACTAGACTTACAAGAAAACACTAGAGTTCTCACATTATAGTCGCACCATAATACACTAATACATATTATAAAGGCGAGTGAGCGAGTATATTTGTTTTTTCTACACACTCAAACGACTGAACTGTTTCAAATAAAATTTAGCACATAGATTAACCATGACTGTGTTTAAGCTGTGTACTTCTAGTAACAAGTTCACCATAATAATAGATATTTATAAGTTATTTTTTGTTATATGTAATTATTGAATAAGTCGTTGGAGTATCTTAATATAAATAAACTAGCTTTTGCTCGCGACTTCGTCGGCGTACATAATATATAAGTAGCTTATGTCACTCAGGAATAAAACAGCTTTCTATCGGTGAAAAAATATTAGCAATCGGACCAGTACTTCCAGAGATTACCTCCAACAAAAAAACAAAAAACAAACCTACTATCATGCGGATGAAGCCACTGACAGCCGGTAGTAGTTAATATTTACATTGCATGAAAACCAATCAGGATACATAAGCTCCAACCAATAACCAATGCATAAATAGAAGTAATTTAAAACTCAGACAACTAATTTAATAACAGAGAACCATAAGAGTCACTTTAAAACAAATGAATGTCGCACATGTCATAGCACATATATAAAAGACATTATCTGTCTACGCTAAAGTGGCCAGTGACATACAGAGATAAAGGACTATATATGAAAAAGGTCCAAGTAACTAACAACAATAAGTTTCATATAATATTTTCTGAAAATGGCTTTATTTGTAACCGACGATAAAAAGGAGGAGGTTCTCAAAACCACCGGTATATTTGTTTAAATATACCACACGGATAGTTTTTTACATAGTGTTTTTTTTTTAATGTAATGTAAACTTAAGTCTATCTTGTTATATCAAATAGGTATGAGTGGCAATAATAAATAAAAAACCCACTCACATTTCACGTTATAATAGGAATAAAATCCAATAATAGATAAATTATCGAGGAGTTGGTATAGGCACTGCATTAGTTACTAATATTTTGTACAGAAACGCTAATCCTCTTTATCTTCTAGCAAATGATCTACTTAATCATAATAATATCACCATCACTGTCCATGGATGCCAACACTAACTAGTTGCTACAATGACCACCCAATTACGATCATGTGCTCAATCCTAGATTGAACTAATTAATTTAGGTCTTTCGTGTCCTTACAGTCAATTAACCACAGATCGGAGTTAATTATGGACAACATAATGTGTACAAAAAATACTAATAGTAATACAATATGAAACCTTTTGCATGCTTTTTTTTAGGTGGGATACATTAGAATTTTTCAGCTCTCCGTGGAACGAAATAGTACGTCAGACTTTTACTGACTAAACCCACCCGTGTTCCTTCAATTACTCTTTGCATTCCTAGGCCAGTTTTTCAAACATACCCGCTCCCCAAACCTCCTGTATCCTGAAATATAATTGCATGAATCTTAATTTCAAAAGTAATAAATACTATACTCAAATAAATCTAGTTATAAATAAATATTTTAGCATGAAAGTCAGACGGACGGACAATTAGAGTTTGCAACTTTAATCGTAGATTTAATTAACTAAATGTTTAAGTAGCGCAATGCAAAACAGATGATGAAATAAATAACAAATGAATTGCCAAACAACAAGTTAAAATTGGCTTGAAACAGTTTTAGTTTCGTTGCTAGTTATCTGCAGCTCTCATACCTCTGCAAGTGTTAGAATGGCAAACACGATAACATTAATGAATTTGGGTTCGGTTGGCTTTCATTTCCTAAGTCTGGCGGTGAGTTGTGTCGGTGAGGATTACACTCCGCCATCTCTCTCACACATGCCAACATACCCTACATCCGTCTTTGTCCCTCTCACACCTTATTCTGCTCCTCTTAGTTAGCAGCTGTATCTGTTTTAGCGAACAGGATTGAACTAGATTACACACCTTTTCAAACAAAACACCTACATCTAATACCCACAGCACATACGATACGATAGAATTTAAAACCACTTTTAATACGAATGTGACTCTAAGGTAATAAAATTGCAAATGAAAAGAGGAATCCTTTGTTACGTTCCCACAAATGTGATCAAAACATAGAAGGAGAATCTTTTATAACGTCATTGAAATACGCATTTGAATTTTTATAAATTTTAACGGTTTTAATATCGTGAATTTATGAATCGTCATCTCCTGTAACGCATTTCGGAATAAAAGCTTCATTTTTCTATGTAAATGAAATGTTTGATTGCGGCGGAGCGCACGACAAAAATCTTGTAATAAACGACCCTCGCTCTAACTGTATAAAACGTTTCCTCGTTTTAGGGTTTCGCAGACACTATAATTGTGTGATGGCCGGAACCCTTATAATTTCGTCATGCCCGTCCGGCCGGGCGGCGGCCGCGGTTCACAGCAGCTACGTCAATTTGTCACTGATTTAATGTAATTTCACACGAGTTGCCTTTTATCCACATCCTCAGGCATTAAACGACATGGTATCGATAGGTCCCTGAAATGACGAAAAGAGACATTATAGAGCTATATTTCTTTTGAACCGGGTAGGTACTTTAATAATATTAAATAGCGCGCCATTATAAAATTAATTAGTGGGTACTTCTTCTTTACTTGTCGATGTACTCTTACTATTTTTTTCTGATCAGTATTTGGTAACCTCTACGGCTCCATCTCAGTAAGTAGTAGTATGTAATAGGTACCCTGGTATTTTTAAAATGTATGATGTAATTTCATCAGTCGAACAACCTACAATAGCCAAAATATATGTTTTAAAAAAAGTTTAGACACTCAGAATTTTTCTTGTATCGTGGGTGACTTCACAAAAATTTAAAGTTACATACACTACACATCCAGGAATAACTATCTGTAACAAATATTGGTTCCTGGCAGGAATCGAACCCAAGACGCGTAGCGCAGCAACTAATCGCTGAATCGCAGAAAAGTTTTTTTTTACATTTCAGCATTTTTTGACTGGCCTGTTGGTCTAGTGGTTAGTGGCCCTGTCTGCAATACCGGAGGACGTGGACTCGATTCCCACACAAGACAAGTGTTTGTGTGATGAGCACGATCATTTTTTCTGTGTGTGGGTGTAATATCTATCTATAGTAAGTAAGTATTTAGAAAAATATAAGTATGTTTATCAGTTGTCTAGTACTCATAGCACAAGCTCTGCTTAGTTTGAGACTAGACGGCGTTCTGTGAAAGTTGTAGAATTTTATTATTATTTCTTTATTCATTTTAATACAATATGTGTAAATTATAATTTTAAATATTTCAATAAATAATAATAAAAATATTAAAAAAAGAACCGTATCCCTCCGGTTTCGGTATACCCTATTGGGTAGGAACCTCCTAACTATATGAGCCTATGTTACATTATTATTATATACACTAATCTACATTATCTACATCTACACTTTTACACTAATATAATAAAGAGTTAAAATTTGTTTTTTCTTTTTTTATGTTTTTTGTTTGTAGGAGGTAATCTCTGGAAGTACTGGTCTGATTGCTAAAATTTTTTCACCTATAGAAAGCTGCTTTATTCCTGAGTGACATAGGCTATATTTTATGTACGCGGGTGAAGTCGCGAAAGTATGAATGCTCCTAACTGTACTTTATTATTATTCCTATTATCTATCAAGGGGTAAGTATGAATCGCTTTGATTCGGGGCATAAAATTAGTGCAGTTATAAGTAGCAATAGGCGACTCGCGCTATTCAACACACGCCGATGCTCATAAAGCTATCTGTAAGTCAAACGAGGCGCTGAACTTAATTGTCTTGGAAATAATAGCCACTTATACCAAAGATACGGTATGTGAAAGATATTAAGAGTGCTATGTGAAAACGCTTGTAGTCAAATCGTTCAATATTTATCAACAAACGTCAATTGGTACGTATAACAGTGTTTATATTGCGAAGCTGAAGTTGATTTATTTCAAGTAGTAATAAAACAGTTTTGTTTTAACTTTATGTCTATATAAACGTTGCCCCACACTAAGAATTACTCCTATAACGTGGGTGCATTCACAAACATGCAAATTCACAGAAACAAGACACCCAGATCCGGAACACCTCCCAGATCCGGAACACCTATCAGTAGGCTCATAGACAAAATACACAAGTAGGTAATATCTTGTTATTATCAGGCAACTAAGGCTCATACACAAAATACAAAAATTGGGGCTCTATCCGTACCCGTTACTGATCATATTTTATAGTCAAAAGTAAAAAAAAAAACAAATCCCAAAATTGGCCACGATAATTTGTCATAATTGGTAAATTCATAATAGATTCAACCATTCATAACAATTGCTACTAGAAAATACTACGTGCAGTATTTTTTTTTTCTATTTATGATCGCCATAAACTGAGAGATGTTTTGGGATATAAACAAACGCTAATAACTTTGTTGTTTAAGAATATTATTTATTGAGACTACTTAAATAATAAAAACACCTTCTAATAAATGTTTTTTGTGGCTGCGTCTAGCGTTTTTTTTGGCGGCGTTTTTTTGAGTCCCGTGTGTGGGGAGGTGGGGACATTTGAGTTTGTCTAACAACTTCAAGTTTTTCTTTCTCATTATCTTTCGTGGCTTCAATTTAAAAAATAAAGCTAGACCCATACCTAAATAATACTAGATCTAGTTTCAACTCGTTTTTGTTACGAATGCCTGCAGTTATTTTCTCCTAGGGTTAGTTTTCGTTCTAACTTTTAATGACGCAGATTCATTTCAGCTTTTGGCACATTTCTATTCTGCCGAGGTGCTAAACTTGTTATTTAATAAGTCGGTTTTATAATTTTTAATGGGCTACAAACTCCAGACATGGCCAGTCTTGATTTGAAACTGGTTGAAGCTCCGTATAGGTATTTATTTGTTCAGGCTCACCCACAGCACATTCTATACACACACATAAAAAACAAATCATAGGTACTGTTGTAGTCCATCCAACCAAAGGTTGTCTGTAAGAGCGCCCTGGGCGATAAGACCGCCCATTGTACAGTTATTCTTTGAAATATTTGTCCTAAATTTTTGTTTATGTGGTGTACAATAAAGATTATAATAAATAAATAATATACCTACCTACATGCCAATTACGGGTAAACACAACATTTACAGTAGGTACACATACCAGCTAACCATTTTACTAAGTTTTTTTGTATAATTGTGACACAAAACGAAAAACAGAGGACAATAAAGGGTTACGAGAGAAAAAAAAAACAGATAAAAACAACACAGAGTTAATACAAGAATGGAGTCGATTACATGTCCCCGGCGTGTAGGGTGGCCAAAATTCTTGCCTTGAACCTCGCTTTAGACGTAAGTTTAATACGACGATATTGTACAATAGGCTAGAGTCCGTAAAAAAATTAATTAGTCCGTCTTTTAGATTATTCAAAAATAAGGGACACGTATTTTTTTATTTGAAAAAATACATATACAATTTTTTTTATTTTTATTTAAAATACGGACTCAATAAAATGTAATTATTTTGACCCTGAATACTACTCTATCAACCTTATATGTTCCCACAGCTAGTAGGTACTTACGCTTTTTCTCTACGAGAGGACCGTATCTACCACGCGAGCTCAGCATAGGTTGGTGGATGTAACATGTCTTCGAATTTTTGGTTACGATATCTTCCTTCACCGTTTTGAGAGGTGGTGATAAAATAAATTACACTTAAAAAAGTGTCTGGCTGGATTTAAATGCACAACGTGAACTCAATCAGCCAGGACCGTTATCATTAGGCCACCACTATGATACATCACGACATATTTCCATAGAAATGGTTTTATGTGTAGAGCAATTTTTGATATTTCTAATAGAGCGCTTTGTCACATTGTCGCTTCCCAAATGTAGGAGACTTTATACAAAAAGAAATAGACATTTTATTCTAGCTCTTCTTGACATTCATTACTGTCTATAAATATTTCGAATATCAGAAATTGGCGTGTTTAATGTCTAGACATTAAGTACCTACATCAATTTCAATTTTTCTTCTTTGACTCATGAAATTTCAGAAAATTATACACCAAATTGCTTCTTCATTTACCTATGGCTGCTTGCGTCAGGTACAACTGGCGAAGTGCGAATAGTATTCACGCGCTGAAGGTTTCGTACCTCGTTAGCTTGTTCGTTTTCACTTAATTATAGCAGTGCAACCTTTGTTCGAAATTCGTTGCTTCTCTATAGGTATCTAAGTTGAGTGCGAACTGTAAATACGAGTCTCTAGTTTGGTATCTACCCTAGGGCTAGCTTTTACCTTGGGGTAGAGGTTATGCATTGCCATACAGCGTGGCGATGCCGCCAGCCTTTTGGATACACTACCAGTCGACAGCGCTGCGGAGGAGATTTTTGTCATACTTTAGATTAAGTTAGTTCTCAAAGCTCTTTTTTAGGGTTCCGTAGCCAAATGGCAAAAAACGGAACCCTTATAGATTCGTCATGTCTGTCTGTCTGTCTGTCTGTCTGTCCGTCCGTATGTCACAGCCACTTTTTTCCGAAACTATAAGAGCTATACTGTTGAAACTTTGTAAGTAGATGTATTCTGTGAACCGCTTTAAGATTTTTGCACAAAAATAGAAAAAGAGCAATAAATTTTGGGGGTCCCCATACTTAGAACTAAAACTCAAAAAAAATTTTTTCATCACATCCATACGTGTGGGGTATCTATGGATAGGTCTTCAAAAATGATATTGAGGTTTCTAATATAATTTTTTTCTAAATTGAATAGTTTACGGGAGAGACACTTCCAAAGTGGCAAAATGTGTGTCCCCCCCCCCCTGTAACTTCTAAAATGAGAAAATAATAAAACTAAAAAAAATATATGATGTACATTACTATGTAAACTACCAACGAAAATTGGTTTGAACGAGATCTAGTAAGTAGTTTTTTTTAATACGTCATAAATCTAAAAAAATACACGATTATTAAAACATTGATCAAAGTTACAACGAACTACAAGAACTTTTATATTATGTTACTTGCTGCTACGGAACCCTCCATGGGCGAGTCTGACTCGCACTTGGCCGGATTTTTATTTTTAAATATGTTAAAACTGTAAATATTAATGACAGCATCATATATATTAGATACAAACTAAAAATAATATACGTGGATTATAGTTATTATGTTTTACTGTAATCATGATAAATTGGTTTTTATAGGCACAGAACCCATAAAAAGTGACGATGACGGCGCGGCGCAAATATTAGAGGTATGGCCCAGTTCTCACTCATTCGAAACGAACCCTAAAAAATAAACAGCAACAATAATATCACTTACAAAGCTTCCACACCAAATTGATAACGTCACAATAGGTTGAGGTTAAATAGGGATTCGTTTCAAATAGCTACAGTAAACTCATGTTAGTAGTGACTATCGCTAAATAGAGATAAAGAACAATAAAGGTACAGGTGGGTAGCGGGCGGCGGCCTTTGTGCGTGGCTTTGAAGTGGCACGACTAACGAACCCGCCGACATTACAAAGGGCAGCCGCGAGACTATCATTGCCATTCGTTCAAACGAAAACTATTCACGTAGGACAACGCGCGACCTATTAATTAGATACCTTTACGACCCCTAACTGTGTGCGAGCTTTGTATGAAACGGAATCGATCACTGTAAACGCGTTTGTGTCGGTTGGCATGGTGTATGATTGTTACAGGATTAATGACTTTTGTAGTGTGCTCTATTAACGTATTGATATGAAAATGGAATTATTTCTAATAACAAAGAAAAATACAGTCATGTCGAATTACAGGTATGTAAATGTACCTGAGCACAAAAAAATCAATTTGAATTACGTAACAATTGCGAAAATGTAACTTCATTTTATTTTATTTTTCGGGTCCCTTACCTCAAATTGAAAAATGGAACCTTCAAATGGATCATTTTGTTGTCCATCTGTCTCTCAAGACCCTTAATCTCAAGAACGCGTGGAGGTATCGAGTTGAAATTAAAACCGTATACTCAAATCTGCGACTGCTTGAAGCTGTGAAAAAATCAAACTTCTAAGTCGACGGATAAAAAAGATACGGCTGTTTATGTCACAAAAAACGTTATTTCAATACTCTCAAAGGAATCAAAATCCATTGGGTAGTTCCCGTTGAACCGGAATTCTAAAATTTGGCATAAAGCAAGGTCTTATAACACAGGTACAAGAAAACATCTGAAAACAGTTGTCACCTACATCACAAAAAAAAAATTCATTTTTGCAATACAGAAAAACTGTTCGAGACTCTATTCGGGACTTGTAGTTTGTACGGAACCCACAGTGTGCGAGTCCGACTCGCACTTGTCCGTTTTTTTTGTTTCACATCAGAATTTCATAGCCCAGCTTAATACATAACCTTGTCTAATCTAACGATTTAGTAAAACATTGAAAGCTTAAACATTAAATAAACAGAACATCTACTGACTTGTGGACCCATGAAGTACAGTTACATAAATGTAACTTACCTTACGATGTAGTGAGGTTTACCTTGTGAGGTAAACCTCACTACAGCGTAATTTGAGAAATAGTGAATAAAGATTTTGAAGTGGGACTGGAATAGTCGCAAAGCGTTTTTCAAGGAGCTATCGTGGGGTAGGGGCAGCATCCTCGTCTCCAAGTCGAGTCGAGGGAAGAGGCTCGCGTCTGTTATCTTGCAGACTTTAAAACTCCGCTCCTTCAGAAATCTGCATCGCCTGCTAAGATCGCGACTACGGTGGCGGACAAATTCTCGAAAGATTTAGAAGTTATAGATATTTTATTTCACGAAGGCGGGTTGTTCTTAGTTATACAAGGTGCAGTTTTAAAACTGCACAATATTTCAGGAGGTTGTAGTAAAACTCATAAATAGTCATATAAAAAAACGATACCTGGTCAATAATCAGTAATACTTGTTATTTAATTTTTTAATTACTCTAAACTAAATCGATTGATCGATGGCCGCGGGGGCGTGGCTAGGGTGTGGCGTGCGGGATGATGATTGGATGATACATTATTTATGAAACTATCGTTGCGAGTTAGTGTGTGTGAAAACGACCTTTATTGTTCCGTGTTTGTGTGTGTGAAAAAAAGCGCAGTTATAAAAAAAAAAAATTACATACTTATTTTATTATTGATTCGGATCGAGAATCACTAACATAATTACCTCCTGAAATATTTTGCAGCTTCAAAACGACACCTTGTATGTTTAAATACAATTTTTTGAGGTTTTTTTTTCTGTGGTAAAATCATCCAATGACATCGTCAGCTCTTGGGCGGAGCGGGAGATAGTGTCAGACTTTTAATGACTAAAAACCCACTCCTGTTCCTTCGTTGCTTTTCGTACCGGGGCCGAATCTTCCTTTCAGAAACAAATCCTTGGCCCAGTAGACTTCGACCCTGCTGGGCACCTACGGTACACGTATACGCGCCGTCGACGTCTTGGGCTCGGTCCGGACGGTTACCGGACGGTCGGATGGTAAGCTACACATTGCTCGCCGTCCGCAAGCCAGATCAGAATCCGGCGGTAGTTGGGGCGTGAGCGCCTATGCCTCTCGCTTGCTGCCTCCTTTGCTAGCATTACTGCTTCGCAGAAGGAGGCGACCGCCTGCCATTCCTCTTTGCTCCGGACCACCTCTTTGGCCTGTACCAAAGCGCTAGAGATCGCTGCAGCCGATCGTTCCCACGAAGACACTGCGGTGCTCTGCCCAGGTACTCGACCATATCCTTGGAAATTATCCAATGCTCTCTAAGAGGGCGTGTCAAACTTTTGCTGACTAAAATCACACTGTATACTACAGTAGCCCCCATATTTTTTTGTGTGCGACTGCGGTAACAGTCAACGTAGTGAACATTCAGATTGCTCTCCCTACCTAAGACAACACTAGTTAAGGTGCATTTGCGGGGAAAGTTGTGAGCATCGGGTGCAAGTTGCGAGGACTCTTGTCACCCGCGCACTTGTTATCTCAAACACTTGGAGAACTGTGCCGCGAGACTTGTGACAAACGTTCTGCGCTCAGGCGGCAGCGGGCCAACGGAGAAATATGAGGAACTAGCTTTTGCCCGCGGCTTCGCTCGCGTACTAAAAATATAGCCTATGGAACTCAGGAATAAAGCAGCTTTCTGTCGGTGAAAAAATTTTAGCAATCGGACCAGTACTTTCAGAGATTACCTCCTACAAACGAAAAAACAAACTTTACCTCTTTATAATATTTATTAATATATATAGGGTGACTGGCAATTAGTGTACGATACTTAAACACGTGATTGTGCTCATGATAACAAACAGCTGATTTTTTTTCGCGATTTCAGGTTTGTTCCCATAGTAAAAGTTGTTGGTTATTATGAGTACAATTACGTGTACTAATTACCAGTCATAGATTGAGATTGATAATTGACTTTTGTTATGATTTATTTTTTATTTTATATTGTGTTTTGATTTCTATTTATTTTTTTGTTTACTTTGTATTTTCTTTTATATGTTTGACATTCTTTATCATTTGACATTATATTTAATCATTTTGTTGACTAAGTATAATGTAAGACTGTATTTGACTTGTAAGAATTCCTTACCAATAAACTACTATGACTATGAGTTCCAACATGACTTGACTGGCCTTAGTCTAGTCTTAGACTGCTAATCCGGAGATCGTGGGTTCGATTTCCACCCAGGACATATGTTTGTGTGATGAGCACGATTATTTGTTCTGTGTCTGGGGGTAATTCATTTATAAAATGTGTGTATTTAGCAGTATATAAAGTATGTTTATCAGTTATCTAGTACTCATATCGCAAACCCTACCTAGTTCGGGACTATATGGCGTTGTGTGAAGGTAGTGAAATATTATATTAACTTCAAAGTACGAAGATTCGTTGGACAGCATACTTGAGAGAAGAGTAGACTTGAAAAGCGAAAATAAACGCTACTTAATTACACACTTTGAAACAATGATTAATGATACAATGCTTCCAAGTTCCCATTAAATCAATACCGACCCACGTAAACCCAGCAACCACATCGGCGTAGATACCGTAGCTGTTATCCATGTCATTTGTCAAGTCCATAATCTGATCTAGCAAACCGCACTATCTATTTGATGTATATCTTAATCTGCCGCTAAAGCGCTTTACTTGTAGTGGGGAGTTGGACCGCTGTCTCGTACCTCGTCTCACGTCGAACTGCCTCCTCTCGCCGCCACCGTCTCCACGGCTACTTGCTCATTCTCATAGTTTTGATAGTTATTGCAAACTACAGCCATGTTTCCGCTCGATATAAACAGTTACCAAATTAACACACTATCTTAGGAAAATATCGAATTTCTAATTTAGATAGTTGGAGGAGGGATCGGGTCATTAGTGGCGGGGTCTATACGCAATCCCAGGATATTTCATTGCTATAAATCAATATCGATTATCCGACCCATTTTCGATGCATGTGTTTTTTGGTTAAGGAACTTGGTGGTAAAATTAAGAGTTTTTACTGGACTAAAAGTTTTATCCGCACGTCAGTCTTCGTTAAGATTAGCGAATCATTAATTACCAAGTTTTGGATAACATTATCCCAGTAAACTTCTTGTATTTAGGTCACGAATAAATGAATAAATGCATTTTATATTTCAGCTGACGTTCAAAATGAGAGAGGAACTAGAATTTATACACGGGATTTAATAATTATGTAACTCGTTATAAACTTTGATTACTTCGGTGCTTGTGACTCTGATTGACGGAGTGGGATGTCCCATACAACAAAAGGCTTTTCATGAACCGAATATAACTTACATTTCGCTCGGTAGGGCTTGTGAGATACGGATTTGTAAATTATATCTACTTGTCTTGTCTGACATTAATTAAGTTTAGGATTCCGTTCTGTATAAATCAATACAAAGTCAATTAAGGAACATTAATTTAATTTAAAACAATGATGTACAGTTAATTACATTCACTCGTTTCACAATGATAAATTCAATTTGTTGTCGGCAGATATATATTTTTCTTGCTAAAGTAAATGCTCTTAAATCGTGGGCTATTCACAGAATCCGTTTATCCCCGCCCTAATGTAGGTGGGATTAGTATTTCGTCTCTTGCTTTTATTGTATTTTAGAGACGAAGACAAAACAAAGTTCAACCTAATCCATCAATTAGAGATGTACTGCATTCAACTTAAATGTTTAAGGGTTCGCTTGTAAAACAACTCGGCCATAAACTTGTGGAAATGTGCGAGACAACGAAAGTATTAAGTGTACAATAAATGACACTTTAAAAAAAACTGGCTAAGTGCGAGAACTCGTGCACTGAGAGTTTCGTACAAAGTTATCTATGTAAATAGTTTAATTCCCGAATGGAGTCTTGAAGATCTTTCCAAATCGCAAAAAAGATTTTTTTTTTTGTGACGTAACAAAAAATTTACTGTTTCCAGATTTATTCATAAATCCGTGTTATATGATCTTGCTTTATGCCAAATTTTAGAATTCTGGGTCAACGGAAGGACACTATAAGTTTTGATTACCTTGAGAGCCTCGAAATATACGTTTTTTGCGACCTATACGGCCGTATTGTTTTTTTGGTTTACTTAGAAATTTGATTTTTTCACAGCTTCTAGAGAACTCAGACCTGATATAAAGGGTCTTGACAGACAGACGGACGGACAACAAAGTGATCCTAGAAGGGTTCCTTTTATCCTTTTGAGCCGAGTGCGAAGTCCTAAAAACAAGGCTTGTAATCTGTCAAATGTCAACAACAACCGATCATTTATCTTGACAAAGTAAGTGATATGATGACAGATTCAATCAATAAGCTTTCAGAAACAGTCAGTGTCCATCATGTGTCCAAAATGTACATCGTACAAACAATCCTGTCGTAGGTACATACAAACGTATGTTGGATACGTCATATCAATCGAATATTATCATTAGCATTGCCATACAACGTGGCAATGTTGCCAGTCTTCTGGGCATTTCCGATGACAGTGATGTGGAGGAGTACTTTGCCTGAGTGTAATTTATCATTTTGTATTACATTTATGTACATATAAAAGGCGCCAGATAACCATGGAATAAAGTACAATGACCTTTTCCTAATATCTCTGCGCAGGTACCCGAAAATTAAATTGCTTTTCATTACTAGATCATGTAAAGGATCACGATACATGTCGACTCAAGACAGTTTTGTCTTTATTTCCATTTTTTAAATTAAGAATTTCAACAAATGTAGGAGGGTCAATGACCTAAGTTACCTACCTACCTAAGTTAGGTTTTAGTATAAATAGTTTAGTTAATATTTAAGTTTATTTATGTACATATGTAGATAGTTATCCCATATTAATTCATTTCAACCGAATTTAGCAAGCATTGTGTTGTCTAGCACGAGTCTCCGTCAGCCGCAAACCTAACCCCACGTCAGCACCGCCGTCAATCATGGTATTGCCAATTTACAACATTCACAAGTGTTTTCAATTACAGGATGAAAGCCCTGGGGCTCACCGGCCGGGGATTATAAAGGCAGGAACTCAAGGTCGGGCTATTATAGGCTAAACCGAAATTATTTCTGAATGTGCCTACAATAATATCAGTGTTTTAAGTCCTAAGTGAGATGAGCTGATAAGCTTTTGTAAGATTTCGCTTCTATTTAGGTTAAGAAAAAATAAAGACATGATTGATCATATTTCACAGTTGACGTAAGATTCATGAAACCTGATTTCGTAGAAATTGAGTAGTTAGATTATGGACTGAAAAGATCATACCTCAGTGTGATCTTATTAATTCTTATATAAAATTATAAAAAGGTAAAGTTTGTTTTTATGTTTTTTTTTGTTTGCATGAGGTAATTTCAGGAAGCACTAGTCCGATTGCTAAAGCTTTTTCACTGCTCTGAAAATGACATGTGTGTGTATGCAAAAGCTGCTTTAATCTTGAGCGATATATTTTATGAACGCGGGCGAAGCCTCGGGCAAAAGCTAGTCTTATGTTATAAATCTAAAAACATATACTAAGTAAAATTGAAAGATCTGTTTGTAATATGAAAATAACATAATTTAACTTTACTTTTAAAATAAATCAGGGTTCCACAAAAAAAAAGTCTTGAAATTGTAACCAAACGGCATTGTGCTGTTTTACAAGTTTGACGCAGACGAAGTCGCGGGCGCCAGCTAATACATATTAATAATTATTATTAATATAATAAAGAAAAAACATTTGTATTTTTTTTTATTCTTTCATCAGTAGAACTTTATCACTGAATTACATGAATAAAAAATAATAATGACAGTGACCTCAAAAAATATGTAGTTTTTAGCATCGCGGTCAACCGATTAATAAGTACAACAAAGAAATCCGTGATCCACAGGTTCGCCACAAAAACTGAAGTATGTGGCAGAGTCGGGGTCGGGACGAGGTCGTCGGCACGCCACCTGTCACTCAGGTCATAAAGTAGAGAGGCGACATTGATTCATTGAGCGTCAACTGTCCAGCTCGACTCGCGACTGACAGTCGATTAAGTATCTGTGTTGAAACCTCTAATCTATCGCCAGCTATCGTGATATTGATCGTGAGAAAGTACAATACTGGCTATGCTGCATACTGATTCAGTAATTGAAGAAATATTTGAATTTAGAACATGTCTTCTATGATACAGGAGCATTTTCTTTTATTATATCATGGGACGGTGAAGGAAAACATCGTGAAGAAACCGGCATGTCCTAGAACCAAAAATTCGAAGACATATGACATTCACCAACACGCACTGGACCCGCGTGGTGGATTACTGCCTATTCCCTCTCCTAGAGAGGAGGCCTAAGTCCCAACAGTGGGAACATTAAGAAGGCTGATGATAGTGATGATGATCATGGGAGGGAGATAGAGGGAGTCAATACTAATCCACCGCAGTACTGTAGTGCATGTTTCACTATATAAATAAATAGAACTTATTAAAGTAACTGTTTACTACTTATGTCAAAATTAGACCTTAAAAACTAGATGCATATCACAGTATACAACATTATTTTTAGTATAAGCGAAACCTTAATATAGTTTAGACCCAGGTCACGACAGGTCACAGCGGGCATTAGACGCCAGCGTGCAGCTGGGTGCGGGATCAAAACATCCAGGTAACATAACAAGCTTATAAGTTTGTGAATTTTCATGATAAAGTTATGAAATTTTGTAGTTACATAGATTTTTTGCATAAAAATACTAGACACGTGTTTCAGGTTTCGCGTACGCTAAAACTAAAACTAATGTTATATACGGTACTAAAAAAGTGTCTATCTGTCAGTTTGTTCGTCTTCAAAACGACTGAACTAAAGACGGAAACTGCATTGATAGATTGCTTATAAGGCGATTAACAAACGGCACCGCGCACCACCGCGGAGGGCGGTGGCGGTGAAGCGGATTTCTTAGCGGTGCTCCGCGCGGTTAGGCGGTTTACGCACCCAACCGCGCGGATGGATTTAAGGCGGTTTTGACCAATTTTATCACAGACACTGGCGAAAATGGACGCTGAAGTGGTGGCAGCAATCTGGCTTTTATGGCGTAGAAAGAAAAAATTAAGAAGATATTGGGTTCATCCATTTTTACGTAGCAGAACTCTAAATGGGACTTTCATGTTATTTTACAAAAGTTTGAGAAAACACGAAGGAATTTTATTTGCAACACCAAAAATCCGCGCGGTTATGCGACGCCCCGTGTGTAGGTAAGGCCCACACGGGGCGCGGATATCAGCGCGGAGGGGCGGTGGCGGCGAGAGCACCGCTCGACCGCGCGGTCGGGCGATGTACGTGTGTTAGGTATCAACGGATTTCTATGTGACCAATGTAACATGAGATCCGCTTCACCGCCAACCGCGGCGGTGCGCGGTACCGTGTGTTAATCGCCTAAGACTCACAGATATCTGATAGCTGTAGGAATACAAAAATAAACCTTTGTTTTTTTGTGCTGATTTACGTGTTAGACGCGGGTGAAGTCGCGAACAGCAGTTAGTAAGCATAAATATTGTAGCCTGTATTGATTTAGTACTAAATTACCTAATACTTATTTTTATGTAGACGTTCAAAACATTAGGTAAGTATCTAATCTTAAGTCTAGACTAAACCATAATTATTGAGTTGATGTTTGATCTACTCGGCTGTAAGGCCGAAACTACACAAGCCCAACATTCTCTCTAGTTCAAAAATTACGTGTACATAATATGAATTACATTCCTAGTCCTTACCTCTGCCAAAATTGCACAAAAAAAAACGCTGACTTTATAAGGAACCCCATGGAAAACAAAAGAAAAGCTAGCGAGAAAAGCTACATGGAATATATTATAACTTTTGAAATTGTCACTGTGTGCGCACTTCAAAGGGAGATAACGGACTAAATTGGACATTTTGGAATGGAATGGACACTTCCGATAACGAAGAAATTCAAAGAGACTGGCGTATCCACACAAGTGCCTACCTACCGAATTTTTGTGTATAGAAATGTTTCGCTATTTATGTGAATAACGATGTATTTCGATAGACAACCATTTATATACTAGGTACCTAATAGTGAGCCCCAAAGTCGATGTTCTGTCCAAAGTACTTGATGAGTTCGTACAAAAAATATATTGGGACGTAACAGGCTAGGTATTTTGGGAAAAGATCTTAAAGACAACTAAATTAGGTCTAGTCTTTCTCAAATGATGCGATTAATAAACAGAATTTATGTATAATGTAACTGAAATAATGCAAAAACTTATATGTGCACCTCAGTTAGAAAATAAAGTTAAAAACATAATTTAATCACTTAGGTAGTAACATTTTACATAAATATACTTAGGTAGTGTATTTTTAAGAAATTAATTACCTCAATTTCATATAAATAATATAGGAATCGACGCACCACTCTGGAAATGCATCGGTATTGGTACGCACACACACAAATACACCAGTGACGCAATCAAAATTTATTAATCACTTAGTAGTAACATTTTACATAAACTTAGGTAGTGTTTTTTTTAGAAACAAGCTACCTGAATTTAAATAATATAGGAATCGACGCACCACACTGGAAACGCATCGGTATTGGTACGCACACACATACAAATACGCCAGTGACGCAATCAAGATTTATTAATCACTTAGTAGTAACATTTTACATAAACTTAGGTAGTGTTTTTTTTTAGAAATTAGCTACCTCAATTTTATGTAAATAATATAGGAATCGACGCACCACACCGGTAACGCATCGGTATTGGTATGCACACACATACAAATACACCAGTGACGCAATCAAAATTTATTAATCACTTAGTCGTAACATTTTACATAAACTTAGGTAGTGTTTTTTTTAGAAATAAGCTACCTCAATTTTATGTAAATAATATAGGAATCGACGCACCACACTTGTAACGCATCGGTATAGGTACGCACACACATACAAATACACCAGTGACGCAATCAAAATTTATTAAAATAGGCAATTTTTGTCTTAAAATAAGTCGTAATTATTTTAGGATATACTTACTATTTTAAAAATAGTTGAAATTTGTTTCAGTAGCCGATTCTGAACATACTAGTACTTTCAGGTAGTGTGGTTACTATGTTACATTAGCTTTTAAGAGTGGCTACGCTTGCATAACAGTAAGATTCTCCATACAAACTTTCGACCCCTATTTGGAAAATCATTCAAGCCTTGGTGAAGCAGTGAGCGATTCAGAATTTTGCCATTTTTAAATACATATTACAGAAATCGTATTTTTAAAGACAGAATTAACATCGTCACTCATCGTTTACTCAAAATTATAAAACACATGAACCCTTTATCTGAGCCGCTTAATACGGTTTACGTAAGAACGTCGACTCCGTAGCAAAATAAGTAGGCAGCTCAAACCACAAGTCATCCTTTAATCACACGGTAGGTTGAAGTTCGCTGAGAACCATCCAAAGCGGTCTCTCCTTTTACTAATTCACGGTGGTTACTGCCTATAAACATTCGCGCATATTATACACACGCTTCATTTTGTTTCAATTATGGAAAACATGATAAATTTACGCCGGTTTTTTTTTTACAACACTTAACTTATAAGAAGTTTGAAGGTGAGGATGCTGTGACGCATCTTCCTGCCAGCCACTTCATGCCTTACCACCATGATTATGGCGTATCTAATCATGAAAGACCTTTAAATCAAGTTTCATCTAAATGCGTTTTTTTTTTGGTGGGGAAAATCATCCAATGACAACCCCCGCTCATAGGCGGAGCGGGAGATAGTGTCAGACTCTTACTGACTAAAAAACCCACCCCGTTTCTTCATACCGGGGCTCGAGTACCCTTTCGGATAACCCTGGCCCCAGTAGGCTTCGACCCGGCTGGGCCCCTGCTGTTGCTGACAACTCCTTGAGGCGCGCGGGAACAGTTTTTTTTTGTGACGTAACTACAAATTTACAGTTTTCAGGTTTTTCCTATACTTGTGCTATGATACTTTATGCCCAATAACAGGTTTCTAGGTCAACGAGAAGAACCCTATGAATTTAGATTCCCTTGAGAGTGTCGACATACACGGTTTTTACGACATACTGGGACCAATCTTTTTTTATTAATTCAGAATTTTATTTATTTAATTTTTTAACAGCTTCAAGGGTCCGCAGACCTGAGTATATGGTATTAATTTCAACTCGATACCTTTACGCATTTCCGAGATAAAAGGTCTTGACAGACAGATAGATAAACAGACAGACAGATGAACAGCAAAGTGATCCTATAAGGGTTCCGTTTTTTCCTTTTGAGGTCAACACTAAGAATTACTCCTGTATCGTGGGTGCGTTCACAAATATGTAAACTCACATACACTTAGATCTGGAATAACTACAGCAGGCTACACAAATACGAGGAAGAGTGGCAGGCGGTCGCCGACTTCTGCGAAGCAGTAATGCTCGCAAAGGAGGAGGCCGACCGCATCAGGCAACGGCGCTCTCGCCCGTAGGCGCGGGCTTGCGGACAGTGAGCAATGGGTAGCTCGGTGTCCGGCCGTCCGGTAACTGTCCGGACCAAGCCCAAGTCGTCGACGGCGCGCACTGTTCCCGCACGCCTCAAGGAGTTGTCAGCAACAGCAGGGGCCCAGCTGGGTCGAAGCCAGGATTATCCGAAAGGGAACTCGAGCCCCAGTATGAAGGTTAGAAGGAACGGGGTGGGCTTTTAATCAGTAAGAGTCTGACACTATCTCCCACTCCGCCCAAGAGCGGGGGTTGTCATTGGATGATTTACCCACCATTAAAAAAAAAGGATACACAAATATTTTTCGAAGCAGTCAATCGTTTAACCACTGTGCCAATCATATCACCAATAAACAAATATTAACGGGGATAGATTCCACGGAAAGACTTTATATACCACCCAATAATAATACTCACAGCAGGTATTCTGCAATAAATTTTATGTAAAATTATTGCACTGTTCTTGAAGTGGAAAAATATGAACGATACTGCTCGAGTGAACATAAGCTTACCCATGGTGTTTGATCTCACCGGGAAAAATATCATACGGCCCAGTTGTTTCAATAAACTCTGCATTTATTTTATTGGAAAATCATCCTTTCAAACAAGGACTTAGTATCGTTTTTCAAAGCTTTTATTTAGTTTCATCTGTCCAGATGTTTGTAATCAAATCTTGCAAATAGAAGATCACAATGCAAAATTATATTTGACATGGAGCTGATGTGATGATGAAATCAGAAGGTGGTCAAAGGAATTCAGATAACGCTATCGTGTTTTAGGTTTTTGGAATAGTCTTGCTGAGTATTCATTATATAATATAGAAAATTTCAAAAAGCTGCCAGTGATCTGGCCATTTTTTTCTTTGACAACGGTGTGGATGAAGTTTTTGATGCCCAATTAAATATTTTTATACACATTCGTACATACTATTTTTATGTTCAGTTTGTATACCTATATATACGCTATATCTACCAGTATAGTTGTTTGTAATTGTATTAAAATCAGTTAAGTATGTAATAAGTTTATTATACACCGCTAAATAATCGTTTTAATCCCGTGGAGGGTCAATCCGGTACATGAAACACTATCGATTTGTAAAGATAAAATTAAAAAATAAAGTATCTTTTTTTCAAAACTCGTATTAATTTACGCATGTACGAAATTAATTTCTTTAAGAAAACGTCAGCTAAGTGAGTTCAATGACCTATAGGTAGTTTGTACGCATGCCGACTATTAACTACAGAACATTGAACTCACTCAGCTGACGTTTTCTTAAAGAAATTAATTCGTACATGCGTAAATTATTACGAGTTTTGAAAAAAGGGTACTTTACAAATCAATAGTGTTTCATGTACCGGATCGACCCTCCACGGGATTAAAACGATTAAAATTTAGCGGTGTATAATTAATAAAATAATATTTTCTAAAAATATTTTTCTCGATTTATTTGATCAAGAAGAAACCAGCTTCACTAAACATGTTATCTTGTTAAGTAATACGAGAGCTATAAATTCCAAATCGAACATTAGGACCATTTACATAGTGTCACTTAATATACAAGTACATAAGAGCTCTTCATCATCCGCTCGTTACAAAAACCTTTTGTCAACAATCATAATCTCTAGTTACCAATCCACTAGCTTTGATGATGACACGACTCTCTTAAGGGCTATCAAAAACTATTGAAACTAAAGCCCTTTGCCCACGGCGACATTTTGTAGCGATACTATAGCGCGTTCGCATCGATACAGTCGCGATGCTGTAGCGCGTTGGCATTTTTCTATAGCGTGTGCAAATGCGACTAACGCGCGTTAATAGCGATGCAGTCGCGCGCTCGGAACGCTCGCCAGTATCGCTACAAAAAGTCTTCGTGGGCGAGAGGTCTAACAGCTCCTATGTCAAAGTTTATCGCGATCTGATCAGTAGTTAGTGCAGAGAATGCTCCAAGTTTGGCCTGATAATATGCCACGAGCTACCAAGCTGCGCTGTGCGAACATCACGAGAATAATCTGCATAAGTAAAGGTAATTTAGATATTGGGGTGGTACTTAAAGATTAGTTTTAAACTCCAAGAAAGATTTTTTGTTTAAAAGTGGGTTCGTTATTAAAAAAAATTATTAAAGTTGTGGGACGGGTGTTACAAATCTTTGAAATTCTCGACTTTTCTCTACTATAATATGCATGTATTTTACACCTAATCCTTCCTCATGAATCACTCTGACTATTTGTAAAAACAGCACGAAAATTTTTTCATTAATTTTTAAAATCACGAACGAACAAAAACACAGACAGACGCGGTGGGAACTTTATTTTATTATCTTATTCTTTGTTTTGTAAGAATAAGGATCCATGTAGGCCGAGATAACTGAGATCTCTAAATCAAAGCTAAAAGTAAGCCTACATCAAAATCCACCGCCATCTTATCTTTAATACGTTCAGTAAAGTTGAGCTTATTAGTACGCTATGTGAAATCGCGAGATTTGAAAAAGCTTTTTGGGTCAAACTCAAATGCATTTTCAGCGTAACAGGAAACTGAGGCATACGTCTGAACATTGAACACCAGTTATTTCCTGAACCCGGATATACCAGGCTTCGGTTACCCGCAATAAATATTCATAGACAAACACAAAATTAATCTTTTCTAACAGCGACCGTGGCGGCCCATCGGAAACCTAAATCGGTTTATGCCTAGATACCTGCGCTTCGGATAGAGAGGCGCTCTATTCGCAATAGAGAAAACATGAATTATTGGCGTTGTTGCCCTTGAATAATTCCGTCGATCGTCACCGTCGTATCCTCGATATGAATTTCATACAAGCCGCGAATATTACGTACAATGGGCTCTGAGGCGGCGCGATTGTCGGTAACATTTCTTATCTCCCGCTACGTATTGGCGCACTTACCGCTCTCCGCCTGAATGTAAAACGTTATTGAGCCTTCACGACTCTGATATTGGACTTCGAACGTCGATATTCCGTGTGGAACCGCCGGTGTCCGGAACACGTCAGTAATTTAATATTCACATCTAGATCCCAATATTGACTCTGCTGGATAATGGTTTGAACGAGCAGCTCAATAACCAACGCTGAGCTGTGATGAGACGAGCGTTTTATGATTTCATTTTATTAATTAACTTTATGACGTCGTCAGGGGATTTTTCTCGCTGAACATAGATTTTAAATCAGTGGTCTAGTACCTAATCTACACAAAAAAACTTTTGTTTTTTTTTTTGTTTGCTGGAGGTAAGCTCTGTAAGTCCTAGTCCGATTGCTAAAAGTTTTTCAGCGATAGAAAGCTGCTTTAATCCTGAGTGACAGGCTATATTTTATATTTACAGGCAAAAGCTAGTTTGCAATTATAACATACATGAGATTTACTTACACATTATTATAGAAACAAAAACAGGTTTTCTCGTATTTTCATTTTTATACTTACAAGTCAATAAAAGTATTTTTAAGTGCTCATACACGGAACATAACACTAACATTGAAAAGCAGTAAAAGAAAAAAAGAGTTATTAAGCTGTTCGTGATTAATGGTTTTGATTAAAAGTTTATAAAGCCTAGCACATCTAGAAACAGCTATAGTAGGAACCATAAATTCAGTCAGCAAAATACACAGAACTAGGTACTTTAGGTTGTTTCGTAACCAGGAACATTTTAAATTACGTCTAAAGTCGTCTGAAAATGGTTGTTAGTGTACTCGGCGGGTTTATCTAAACGAGGTGGTGGCTACCAGCGCTCAGCCCACTTTCCAGTCCCCGTCACACCTTACTGACCTAACTCTGTGTTAGCTCCTGAAAACAGATGCTCTTCAATTTATCTACACACATTTTATACCAAACAAATGCCATTTTCGACCTTTGAATCATAACCAAGTTAATTTACCAACAATAACATTTTAAAAGCACTTCAACCTGTAAATAAATCTCATTACGTTGTGTGTACCTGCCACCGGACGTAGATTTAACCTCTATCACGTCACTCGTTTCAGTCCTGGACCATTGCCATGAAATCATTTCGGCAGAAGGCTTCAAAACATTCTACTGCAGCTACACGCGGCTACTATATCCACGTAAGGTTTATAGAAACTCGTTTTGGTTTTAAAAAATGGAACGGAAAATATGTTATTAACTTTTATTTCTCTTTTTATTAATACTTCCATTTGTACGCTGAATTATTTTGTTGTGCAATAAAATATTTCAATTTATATCCTCTTAAAATTTAGAAGGATTATCCCAAAGTCAAAATTTGTCCCAGATTTAAATAAAATTTTGCATTATGTGACATCGTTTTATTAGCTTTTGAACCCCGAGAGCCTCTGGGAGCTCAGAGGAAGTCATAAATATCTCGCGCGTCCCCGATTCCTACCAAAGTTTGCTTGCAATATACCCACTCTACATTTTCACTGTACTTATATCTATATTGTTGAACAGCGCACAATAGCCGAGTTTTAAACACCTACAGAGCACAGTTCAGTAGACACTCGCTGTAAACATTCACATTTAGCAGTGAGCCGTGAGACTTAAAGAAAAGTTACATGAATATTATTTCAATGAAAGCCTTAAATTGAAATTATTTCCTGAGAAGGGAAGGAAGTGAGAACGACAGTGAAGTCACTTAGACGGGGAGGGCGAAAGAATAATGAGCCGGGCCCGCGCCGCGAGCGCCCTGTGTTACCAACCTACCCACGCCGAGATTATTTCAACTTATTTGTCTCTGAATGAACATTCTAAAGGGACATTAGGCGTAATACCGACTTTTTTATTTTCCTTCCTGAAACAAAAAATGAAACGGTAAAACTTAAAGATACAGGTAACAAACGATCACGGGGGAGTTCACATTCTATTAATATTACTTTATTATATTAATTGTAACACGCTTCATAATTAACGTTTATGAGTTCAGTGATTAATGGTTACGTAAAATTATGATATTAATAAATTAATTTTCAATCTGTGGCCCAATTAATTTTACATTGTTAATTTAAAGAAAAATACGGAAATTGTTAAATCAAATAACGGACTGGAGTTATTTTGAGAAAACATGTGAAAAGTTCACATTTGTAATGAAATTATAATGATTCTGAGTCCGTTTCTCTGGCCAGAAGCCAACAGGTTCAATTCTGCTTACATGGATTGCTCGTGCGCGGGTTAATGGGAGCACAAACGGCTCTTTCATTCAAGATACGGTAAGTTTATTGTTTTTACGAGGGTCAATTGATTAAATAATATGCTATCAAACATTTTTACAGTAATAGTAATAATATTAAACTTATTATTGATACCTGGACCAGTCCCCCTAGCCAAGTTACAAGCGTTTCTCATGCGTCGAACGCTTCAAGTTGGTCACGCTCCCAATTCTTTTGTTCTGACCACGTGAGCCAGCGTTGAGATGACGTCATTCCCGTACATTTGAAGTTTTCTACAAGCGTTAACGATTGCAGATTATCAACTTGGCTAGAGATACAGTGGTGGCCTAGTGATGACGACACCGACTTATGAACGTCGCGTGTTTAAATCAGGCAGGCGCGTTATTATTATTTTTTTTTCAACGCCACTGCTCTTAAAACGGTGAAGGAAAACAATGTGAGGAAACCGGCCACATCTTGAACCAAAAATTCGAATACATTTGACATCCACCCGCATTGCGCCCACGGTTGTGGGATTATCCTATTGACACTTAATTTACTTCTGTTAGTTTTTGTGTAGCTTATGGACGTAGTTCGGTTATTTTTATCGTTGCGTTTGATAATATAATCGCCTATCAAGTTCATGTACTGTTTGCGAATACCTTCACTGCGGATCATTCAAAATCCGACCTGAAGGGGTACTTATCGCTGATGCGCGCGCACGGTGTAGACTACGCAATGTCAAAAAGGTCCTTGGATGTGCATTTCCAGCCGTCTGCGCACCAGAAAGGAGGAAGCCGCAAGCGTGCGACACGGTCCTCATGCCCCAGCTGCCTCCGGGATTCTTCCACTACTGAAGGTGCGGGCTTACGGACAGCGAGCAATGTGTAGTTCGCCGTCCGACCGTCCGACGTCGACGACGCGTATCGTTTCAAGCGAGCCTTAAGAGGTTGTCAGCAAACCGTGGGGGTCCAGCAGGGTCGAAGCCTACTGGGGCCAAGGATCTGTTTCTGAAAGGAAGATTCGGCCCCGGTACGAAAGGCAACGATAGAACAGGAGTGGGTTTTTAGTCAGTAAAAGTGTGACACTCTCCCGCTCCGCCCATGAGCGGGGGATATCATTGGATAATTTTCTCACCTAGAAAAACAAGATGATAGTTTCTAGGTTTTATTGTTCATATTATACATTTCATTAAAAAAATGCGATTAAATATGTAGTGCGCGCTTAGCCTAAAATTAACTGAAAGTGTTATCACCTCAAAAAGATGTGAGCAAAACCGTAGCGGTCCAACAAGACTGAAGCCTACTAAGCCTATGGGTAATCTGAAAGATAACCTCAAAGTCCTGGAGCGCAAGGCAAAGAAGGAACAGAGGTGTGATTTTAGTCAGTAAAAGTCTGACACGACCTCCCGACGCCGCCTTATAGCGGAAGAAGTCATTGCATGATTAGCATAGTCGACCTTATAAATATTCCCACCGCTGAGACTCAGGCCTTCTCTCTAGGTGAGGGAATGGGCCGTAAACCACCACGCGGGCCCAGTACGGTTTGGTGGATGTCACATGTCCATGAATTTTTGGTTTTAGGACATGCCGGTTTTCTCACGATGTTTTCCTTCACCGTTTTGAGAGCAGTGGTGATGAAATAAAATACACAAAGTAATTAACCCACGACCAACAACTCGTCGTGCACAAGTCGTGACCGTTACCACTCGGCCACCACTGCTCTTACTGACTCAATTGTACGATTACCCACATTAAGAAAAAATACTATAAAAGTAAATTCGTTCGTACTAGTTTTTCAATTTATTTTACTCTCTGTTTTAAATGGGTTTTATTTTCTCCGTACAAACCTCTCGATCTTGTACAATTTCACACCGCGTCTCCTCGGCAAGTGCATTCCAGATCGTTACGCCACCTCCATAGCGGTTGACCTCGATGGAGATAGCAAAGCCGCAGACGTCCTGTGACTGACAATCTCTGCTTGATAAAAAGAACACTATTACAAGCCTAAGAAAAAAAACGTAACAAATAAATACAATCTCAGAAGTGATGCTGATAAGATCACATTTGACATGGCAATGGTAGCTCAACCTTGGTAAAAAACATTTAATCAATTGTCTTGATTATTAAGTTGTTATTGTAAACTTATTTTAGGTTACGATGGGGCTGACATGGATTATTAAGTTGTTATTGTAAACTTAGTTTAGGTTACGATGGGGCTGACATGGATTATTAAGTTGTTATTGTAAACTTATTTTAGGTTACGATGGGGCTGACATGGATTATTAAGTTGTTATTGTAAACTTATTTTAGGTTACGATGGGGCTGACATGGATTATTAAGTTGTTATAATAAACTTATTTTAGGTTACGATGGGGCTGACATGGATTATTAAGTTGTTATTGTAAACTTAGTTTAGGTTACGATGGGGCTGACATGGATTATTAAGTTGTTATTGTAAACTTATTTTAGATTACGATGGGGCTGACATGGATTATTAAGTTGTTATTATAAACTTATTTTAGGTTACGATGGGGCTGACATGGATTATTAAGTTGTTATTGTAATCTTAGTTTAGGTTACGATGGGGCTGACATGGATTATTAAGTTGTTATTGTAAACTTATTTTAGATTATGATGGGACTGACATGCTCTTTGAGATTAAAGTCCCTAAAAATAAAGAGAAAAATAAATATTATACTACCGCGCACATCGAAAAACTGGAACACTTTGCCTGCTGTGGTCTTCACGTCCAATTTTAATTTAGGTGTCTTTAAGACTTTAGTGAATAGGCTATTAGTAAAGTAGCTCTACACTTCACCAACATCATTGCCTCACTGTCCAATAACATAAGTCATCGCAGTCAAGCAATAGTTTATGTCATTAAAAAAAAATAGGGCCGCGGGAATCGAAAGAGTTAGCAGGTACACAAACGGCAATGCAAGAGCACAGGTGGGTTGTAGTCTGTAAAAGTCAGACACTCTTTCCACCCTAGATAGAGAGAAATCATTTGTTGAATTCTCACCTCAAAAACAAGGTACAAATAGATATACGTAAGTATTTAAATTCCTCTAAATCCAGTTATTTATTACATGCGAATGTTACGGATGCCAAATTAACTTTCTGTTTGTTTTTACGCCGATATTGTATTTCCAATTCAGGTAAATTTTGCTATGGAATAGACCTTGAAGAAGGTCTATTTAGGGCTATTAAAATCTCCTTGGTAAGAAAACTTTCACACCGCATATCCATTCGTTAATTGCTGCAATCGCACAGTTGAGTCGCTGACAGAAGCAATAACAAAATTAACAATTTGACAGTAACTACCGGAGATGATACAGATCTCCGATTCAGATTCCGAAAGGTTGATTTTGGACTACCGATTCCGATAAATTTTAATTGAAACTTATGGTAACAATAAGTTTATAATTATCGCGCGGGGAACTTTCCTCCCAACGCGCCTTGTCGATAACTCTTTCACTTATTGTTTTGTTTCACTCTCCGTTAGAGCGAAAGGGTGTGTCAGACTTTTACTGACTAAAACACACCTATGATTCAGTTGCCCTTTGCGTTCTAGAATCACGGGACATCTTTTCAGATAGTCCCCATGGCCCTACCTGTCATCGGCCTCTACATTACTTTGAGGCGCACGAGGAGCACTATGGGCTGTCGACGACGGCGGTGAGCTACCATTGCTCGCCGTCCACTAGCCATGGCCTACTATGGTCGCCCTGAGACTCTAGACACCCGGGGCGTCTCCTGTCGTAGCGGAGAAATTTGCATTTTTTTTTTAGTTCCTGAATCTAGTATCTCATTAACGATAGGAACGTTATAAGTATCTTTGCGCGTGGCCGAATCAAATTTTCGGCTCTCAACACAGAACCGATCACCATAAAGACAAGTGATAATAAAATGAGGTAGGTAAGTATATTTGCATAGACTACCAAACTAGAGCATAGACAATTTTTTTAATATTTTCTAGCACATATAAACTTGCACTAGACTTCATTTAGGTTCGCTCGCGAGACCGTGACAATGTGAGAGTCTTTATCACTTTAAACCTTTCTCATTATTTGAAAACTTGCTCCTGCCAAGGAAAACTTTTCAAATAATAAGACCGACCCGAAGTCTATCATGTCCATTTTATATTATAAGAGAAAATGGGTACACAAACTCAGACGTAGTCTACGTAATTTCATAGAACGAGGGTAATTGGGAGATTTATTTACTAGAAAAGAAAAGACTACTTGTTAGGGATAATGTCAAGAGGATGAGAAGGGAATTCCATTTTCTGTTGTAAATAAAAAAAAATGTGATCACTTACGCGTTTACCTTTCTTATTAATCAAAGGAATCTGACCTCTCATAACAGCGGTCGTTAGGAATTTGCAGTTTAATTTCCTTTGTGCTGAGATTCAATGATTAGAGATTCTATGCATCTACGCTAATGACATGGTCATCGGTCGCCAACCCTCTATCAACTAAAAATAAAAATAAATAAAAATAAAAATAGCCTTTATTGCTTTTCTTAATACAATTAATAATTATTTACATGCCTTAAAAGTAGTTTATAATAGAAAGTATTAATTCCTTCCATTTTACCTTATTTAACTAATATGTTTATTTATATATATTTACATATATTATTTATTTATCGGCAACCGGTTTAGCTTGTCCTTCGACAAAGGCCTCCTCTAAAGCTTTCCATTCTACTCGGTCTTTTGCTATTCTTGTCCATTCTGGACCAGCTACTTTTTTTATGTCGTCTTCCCATCGTGTCGTCTGACGTCCTTTATTTCTTTTTCCATCTCTTGGGTACCACTCTGTTATTAATCTCGTCCATTTTTCATTTTTATCTCTTAATATATGTCCTGTCCATTTCCATTTCAGAGATTTAAACACCTTTTCTACATTTTTAAATTTGGTTTTTTGTTTAATGTTATCCAGCCTTACTCTATCTCTTCTCTTTACCCCGATTACACTTCTTTCCATGCTATTCTGACAGACGTTCAGCTTGTTTAAAAGTTGTTTTGTTAAGGCCCAAGTTTGACAGCCGTATGTTAAGCAGGGTAAGATGCAAGTATCACCCTCTATCAACTAATCGTATTTTATCCCTTCTAAATTAAAGCCGTAACCGTAACTTAGGTATTGTAGGGATCGTAATAAAAAATCTTATTGAACATGACCTGGGCCTCAAGTCTGCTATTCAATAGTGTCAGAATATTCTATCATTGATTTCATAATTGTTGATTTTGACAAGTTTTGGTAATCTACTAATGTAATGGCATCATTATGACTTTCCAATGGTCAACCACTGACATTCCATTGAAATAAATGGCATAGAATGGTAATCTTGTACACAATGATAAATGAATGGCTGACGTTTATTCTGCTAAAATTTTGACAGTTCCTTTAATCAGTGTCCTACCATTAGAACGTCATTGTGCAGTCAGTGCTTTTAATAAGCTCGATATTGTCATTTTACCACAATTCTATTACAAGACCATTGACTGATCAATGATCGATCATTATGAATTAGCAGATTATGAACTTTTAGCAAAATGACAATGGGATCGTGTTGGAATGACGAATTTATAAAAAATGCAGACTTGGGCCCCTGGTGAGGGTTGTGGAATCTGGTGGATGCAGGACGCACAGGACCGTCCATTGTGGCGATACTTGAAGAGGCCGTTGTTCAACAGCTGGTCTTTTAGCTGAAATGATGATGATGATGAAGAAAAAAACATATAAGTGTATTAAAATTTATTCCTACGAGTAACGGGTCCAAACCCACCTGACTACTTGTCTAATTTATTTCATCACCACTACTTTCAAAACGGTGAAGGAAAACGTCGTGACGAAACCAGCATGTCCTTGAACCAAAAATTCGAAGACATGTTACTCTACCCTACGCACAATGGACCCCTCTTCTCGAGAGTAACGGGTCCAAACTCACCTGACCACTTGTCTAATTTATTTCATCACCACTACTCTCAAATCGGTGAAGGAAAACGTCGTGACGAAACCAGCATGTCCTTGAACCAAAAATTCGAAGACATGTTACCCTACGCACAATGAACCCCTCTTCTCGAGAGTAGGCCTTAGTCGTAACAGTGGGAACATTAGAAGGCTGATTATGTCTATGAAATTACGAATTATATCAGCCTGACCCTTAAATCTGTAATCTTAGAAAAATAATAAACTATCTCTAATTTTGAATTTGTAGTTTTTCATTTATGATGGGCCATTAGTTCTAAACCTAAAGAGGTACTGATGGAAGAGGATCTCTACACACACCTATATCAGCAGCAGCCGGAGGTAAGTCCTACAATACATCAACATTAAGTTGAAGCATGAAGTCGAGAAACGCGTCCAGTTTACGAACAGCTGGTTACTTGTTATGTCGCCCGCTTACGTGCAACATATTTTATCCCACCACAACCATTAGTCACCCACGCTCGACCCGGAGTCGAACCCGCACTACTCGAGGACCTAAGTAACGACCCAACCTAATGCGAGCACATTCCTCTCGTATTTTTCAAGTCAAGCTACTGAGAGAAATAAGATGTTTCCCTGGCTTTGGACTGCTGAAATGGTGCGATCATTTAGTTGCCGGGTTAGGTAACGTACGCTTCTGTTAGTGAAGTATTGCTTGAAACCGAGCGCATAATACGTGCCCACTTTATATCAATATAAACGCCGTATTGAACATTTGAATTCCTTTAGTGTTCTGAACTGAAACTGAAAATAAAGTACGCTGTAGCTACGTTTCAATGTTCACTGAAATGTTCAGTAAGACGAGTAACAAATATGCTTATCAAATCATTTGTATGGTCGCACAACTTCCTAATTCAAAAAGAACACGACGTTATTACGACGCATTCACAAAACATTTAAGGAAGAAACATTTACTTATAATATTAGCTTCTATTTTTACCGCAGCGAGCTCCATTTAGGAAGCGAAAAAATAAATAAAAAGTTTTCATCGCTAAAGCCAAAAAGGACATTAGGAGGAAAAATGTTGCCGCAATATAGTAATTGAGGTGCATTTATCCGCCAATTGGCCGCGTCCCCTGCGTTTCCGTTCGTTAGCCCGCTCGGAAATGTTCCGGAAAATTGTTGCGATTCTCACAGAGAGTTGCTCGGCACTATGTAAAGCAGAACTAAGGCGCACCTAGCGGCACTGCCTGCCTCTCGGCTCCACAGGAAGCCGCCATTAACTTCAAACATTGTGTAATTCAAGCCGCTACTAATGGCTTTATTTAATAATTCCATTCGGATCGCTATGTTAATTTATTTTAATCTCGATGAATTTCGCTGAGATTTTCTTACAAAAATGTTTTATTATGAGACAAATTAAATTAATTTTCCCGCATTTTGGTTGTGCTACGTTGTTGTTAGGCATACAAAAATTACCTGCCCCTAAAGTAAGGCCAAATAATATACCATCTATAAATTAGTTAAGAAGGGATTTGGTCGTATTCGAGGTAAGTCTACAAATTACGAACAAGGCACGTAGTAGAGTTTCGTAGAATTTTTCTCTTTTGAAAGGTTTATGTTACCTTAAATAAGCATAGTGAAAGCTGTACTTCCGAACGTTGGTGAAAACAATAACGTCGACAGTAAATACAAGCTATCGTTTGCCGAATAATGTGTTGGTGTTCTCGTAACAATAATTGTCGGGTAACGAGGCCCGCAGATGTTGCTGTTTAATTAAAACTTTCAGCCGCGTTATCCAACCCTTCGACATTATTTGACCTTCCCATAGCTCTCACTCGTAAGAGCCCTATAAACTTTTCGAATTGCTTCGATTTCATGGTCACAATTTACGATTTTCAATAATACAGGTCGTATCCCCGTTTAGGTTGCTCGTAACTCGTTACTGTGTTCAATTAACAAGTATCTGTGAAGATCGGTGGTACATCCGCTGCGGGGTTTACAACTCACCTCAATTCATCTGTTTGGCGGTGAATGTTCACGTCAGCAGCAGGCTGTGGGCGGCGACGGAAGCGACCCAACTATTATGGCTAACAATTACGGGGGGATCTGCCGACCCTCGTTACAAAGATCACTTGGAAACGACTGCGATTCTTTTCTCGTTGTGGTCACACCGAACTCTCTAATTTGAATACATTTATTGTGTTTTGCGTAAAAAAACAGTAAAAGTGACCCTTCTCCGTGGCCCTTTCACACATGTGTATGTATTTACATTAAGTAAAACCTTCTGCTCCCAGTAATATGAATGTAATGAAAAATGCCTTCAGTAAAGTGGAAGTGCAAGGTTTTTCCAAATTAAATTCTTTGTATCTTTCACAGAAATATTTTATTTTTTTTGTATAATTATTTTTGTGCATTTATGTTTAAAATAGTACATTTTGATACAAGTGGGGAAAGTTTGTCATTGCAACCAAGGCGAAATTCACCCGAGCCATATAGGCGAGGGTGTTATGGAGCCGAGTGCTGCAGTGATAAATCTCCACGTGTATCAAACGACGTTTTTCAATACACTTCCGAAGATATACTTACTTTCTCTGAAAAATTACGACGCATTTTTGTTCATTTTGTACTGAAGAATATGTTCCATAGTTGCCATACATTTTAGTTTTGATTTAGATGTGAGCAGGGCCCCAAGTCTGCTATTTTCATAAATTCGTCATTCCAACACGATCCAATTGTCATTTTGCTAAAAGTTTGTAATCTGCTAATTCATAATGATCGATCACTGATCGGTCAATGGTCTTGTAATAGAATTGTGGTAGAATGATAATTTCGAGCATATTAAAACCAATAACTGCACAATAACGTTCTAATGGTAAAACACTGATCAAATAAACTGTCAAAGTTTTAGTAGATTACCGCAAACTTCAAATATTCATTTGTCAATATGTACGAGATTACCATTCTATGTCACTTCTTTCAATGGAGTGTCAGTGGTTGACCATTGGAAAGTCATAATGACGCCATTATATTAGTAGATTACCAAACTTGTCAAAATCGACAATTATGACACCAATGATAGACCATTGTGACACTATTGTAATAGCAGACTTGAGGCCCAGGCTATCGCACTAGAGTCTGTCTAATAAGTTAAACGACTTGAGTAATTATTAGGATTTAATGAAATCTGATTTAGTCAACACGGGTTCAATAATCAAGGTTGATTAAGAGATAGAGATCATTGTTTACTAACAGAAGAACCTTATAAAAAGTACCGAATATAAGTATTTTTTAAATGATTAAATACTATACAAAATTCCCAAGTCGGTTGACTTATTAGACAGACTATACTAGTACTTAATAACTTAAACACATTGCAATATCTGGCGGCGGCGGTACCATCTAAAGAATTCACTTCAAATCTTAAATTCAACATTTTTTTTACAAAATATAACACAAATAAATAATAATATTTAGTAGACTTTTTTACCTTTGCACCTAAGCAGAAGCAAAGATATCAAATCATATACATCCTACTTAATATTAAAAAAAGAAATTCAAATATTTTTGAATTTAGAACACAGATAATTGTTAATTTGTTGATAATAACAAATTTTTGTGTATATAATCTTATTTATTCATGATATTCTGTTCATAAACACAATTTTAATTTTCATTAAATATTAAAACCTTAAAAATATTCGCCTCTTTGCTATAAAAAAAAATAATCACGGTTGACCGTGACGAAATAGTAATGAAAAAAGCCCTTGTTATGATAAATAAAAAAAAAAACACGAGGGTGATAAACATGTCATATTGAACCTATTCGTAGTGCGATAAGAGCCAGTTTTCGAGTTAGTGTATTGAAAAATACATTTTATATTCAAAGGAATAAAGACCGAAACTATCGAATGTTTCAGTTGGTACCTACCGACACACAAGTCGCGTGTTGCGGCCGCGCTAGTGTGCGACTATATTTATCAGTATATAGTTGCTCAATGGAATAGCAAGCATCCCCACACATTACACGCAAAGCGATGCTGAAATGCAATACACAGAATTTTATATGAAAACCTACAATAAAAGGATTTGCTCCAATAGCAGTTATGACAATAACATCTAACTTTGTTGTTATTCAAAAGATTCTGAGATCATGCCAACGTTAGAAAGTGTAACTATACGTTCGACTGCCAAGTTTAAAATTCATATTTATTTATTTATTAGGGTTGTTTGTGAAACTATGACAATAACAGCGTATTATATCTTATGTGCGCGATAAATAACAGTGAAAACAAAGAGAACAAGTTCCAATGACAACCCCCGCTCTTGGGCGGAGCAGGAGATAGTGTCAGACTCTTACTGACTAAAAGACCCACCCCGTTCCTTCTAGCCTTCATACCGGGGCTCGAGCGCCCTTTCGGATAACCCTGGCAACAAGTTTGAAACAAAGGCTAGACGTAGAATTATTAATATGAATGAATTTTAATTTCACACATCTTGCGTCTTTAAAGTAATGAAAACAACTGTTTACATTACACTAAGCTAAGTTATTAGAAACACAAATGCTCACTCACTCTAATGGGTACGATAATTTGTTTCTAAGTTTAAAACTAAAAGAAAAATTAAAAATAATTTGTTTGTATAATTTAGGAGCAGCGTCATTTAAAACCTAAGATTTGGATGCCGTTGACTATCATTAAAAACTTTTATGAGTTTCTTTCAAATTGTTCAGTGTTTCGAACATAGACGTCGGAATTTGAATGACTTGTTATAATTACGTGGTTTCTTACTAATGGTAACTGTTAAAGATTTATTAAACTTGAGTCTTCCTCGTTTGTTTTAAACAAGGGGAGTGGGGAACCGCGCGTTAAATATCTTGTTACATTGATTACAGCGAAGCCATGAGAGGTTCTCTTGTAGAGTAGACAGTTTTAATCGTTTTACCTAGAACTATTCTCGGTATAAAATACAAGAACCACGCCAAACTTGTTCAGTAAATATTACACGAAGTACTTAACCTTACTTGTAACTTTTTCTTTACTGCTTTATAGAGAATACCAGATCAGGTTTATCAATTATTGTTTAAGTTTTATTAGAAAATAAAGTTTTTTGTGCTTTTATCTGAAATCAGTTGCATGGGTCAAATATGCAACTGTCATAACTACTTGGCAATTTTAAATTCAATTATTTTTTAATTCATCTTTTTTTTCAAAACAGCTTATTTCTCTTATTAACTTTAGATGTTCTAAGGTCGTGATGACTCTTTCGAATAAGCGGCATTAGTCCAAATGACCCAATCTATTTTGCTGACAGCTCTTTTAGATACACCGTTGACCCGGGCTTGGTCCTCCCCGGACGACGAGCTACCCATTGTTTGCCGGCTGCAAGTCGGATCGGCGTAGATGGCAATCCGTAGCCCGATTCACGTAATGAAAATCGTAACGATGTCGTAGCGATTAAGTCGTTTAGAACATTTCCGTATTCACATCCATTAATCGAGTTGGAACGACACCGATTTTAAAGCCGCTTGAAATACGTCGATTAAAAAAAAATCTGTATTACATTATCCTAATAGAATACTTATTAATGTAACTGGAAATAAGTCGATAGATCGTGAATACTTCTTTTGGATCTGGACATCGATCAAACGACTATAAAACTTCAACGATATTTGGTTTGTTTGATTTTACGTGAATCAGGCTACAGGGCGTCTCCTGCGGCAGCTGGGGCGTAAGGATGTTCTCTCCCTCATTTTTTCCGCCACCTTCTTTTCTCTTCTTTTGCACAATGAGGTGACTGCTTCCATGCTCTCTCACTCCGTACTCCTGAACCAGGGCCAGATGCGCTACCGCTCACCTTGTTTTTTAAGGTGAAAAATCATTAAGAGACGAGAGAGCGAGAGAACGTTCTAAGAATAGGGCGTGCCAGACTTTTACTGGCTGAAACCCGCCTGTGTCCTTCAGTGACCCTTTGCGTTCCAGGATCACAGTTACTCTTTCAAAAATTCCCGCGGCCCCGCGTCTGACGTGGAATTCTGGTAAAGCAAGTCCTACGGCTCCGCTTGCAGTTATTTCTGGAATAATTAAATAGGAACGCACTACCAGGAAAAATAGTCGTTTAAAAATTTTATGATTTCCACATTGTCATAAATAACTATAGCTTCTAACAATGACTTCACCTTCGTGAAAGTTAGATATATATTCTATGAGAACTTACTCCCGAAATGAATAGTGTGTTCATCATCATCATCATCATCATCATTTCAGCCGAAAGACGCCCCCTGTTGGACATATGCCTCCCCCAAGTGTCGCCACAATGAGCGGTCCTGTGCGAATCGCATCCATCGGATTCCCACAACCCTTACCAGGTCATTGGTCCACCTTGTAGGAAGCCTTCCAACGCTACGTCTTTCGGTACGGTAGTGTGTTAATCCAGGACAATGTCTACTTATAGATACAGGTAGACCATGTCCTGGAAAAACACAGAAGTGAGATCATGAAATTAGACAAGTTCATGGTCTAACTTCAAACAAATCCGTTCAACTAACCCACTCACACCATTACATATGCAATTTACATTTATAATATTAGTAGGATTATTTTAATACACTAATTGCCTAAGTAGCGGGAAACCGATGGATGCGGGACGCACAGGAACTTTCGATGTGGCGACGCATGGGGGAGGCCTATGTCCAACAGTGGACGTGTATCGGCTGAAATGATGATGATGATGATGACTAATTGCCTAAGCAAAAATAGCCTAGAGATAGGTATCCGTTTCTTTTTATTTTTCAAAACTTTTCACTCTTGTTAAATAACGTAATGTGAAAAGAAAATGAGGAAGTTATACTTAGAACTCCCTGTATTGTAATTTAATGCAAACGTAATTAAATTCACGGTAGGTACCTATCATGGTATCTAGGTGTTCGTAATATGCCGTAAATCTCTAAGGAGCCATCTCCCTCAGTGTTTCGTAGCGTCGAATTTGATTTTATTTGCATAAATAAATTAACTTTTTTGCATTGACGATGTTTTTAGTCGCTAAGGTTATATTAGCTGGCCTCACAATATTATGCTCCCCTGACTTTATGAATCGCGTAAAAGTTACCCAATAAATAATTTTGGAAATGAAAACAAATTATTCCGCGCCGTAATTGCATAAATCCATTATACGTTATAAACTAGCCGTGTTAATCTGCAGCTTAATATTTTGTTTGTTATTCATATCTCGTTTGCGATGCGGTCCAATATTTTATCGGAAGCCAGGAAGCGAATTAAGAGCAATTCACATCGGCCGATTTTCGTCGTTGGATTCTGTACGTGGTACGACAATCCAATTAATAAGCAAACCTTTCGTATTCACAGTGAATATCAAATGTTTGCACGACAGGACAGCCAATTGGTCGTTCAAATAAAATATTCATATTCGTACATTGTCGGCCATGATTGCAACACGTCGATCCAGGGTTTGTGTTGTAAATGCTTTCCGATGGCCCGTCAATCGGCTGCCATCAACAACAAGTTTGAATTGCCTGCAACAATATTGTGTTATAAAACATTTTTATTGTTTGTTCCTAGAGCTGGATGTAGACTTTAATACAACATCACTGTTCACCAATATTGTCTCACAGCAATATTTCGACCGATATATAATATCACTAGATATTTTTAACAAAATTGCAGGATGCATTCTTGAAATTGGAATGAGAATTCGAGATTAAGCCCACAGTTTGGATCAGAAACTTTCTTCTCATTACCCCGACTTCTGAACTTAGAATTTGCAATTAAGTAATCAAATTCAAAATAAAACTCCTCATAATCTGATTAACCATTTTTATTGTTTATTTTGATTGACTTTTATCAATGCATTATTATTGTTATTATTAAGATATGACCATAATTTCATAGGACATTTTATTATACATGTGCATGCAAACGTAAGCTGAATATGGTGAAACTGTACCTTTGCAAACATCTTTTTAAACCCATATTATGCAAATAAAATGATTTATTGATTGACGTAATTTAGCCTAAACCTGTCAAATTGTATCATTAAAGTAGCTCCAAATCTTAACTCCAAAATTTCGACTCAGACACCGGCCCTTTTTCAAAACCAGAAAGTGGGAAATCCTTTTAAGAGCGAAATGATAACTTGCCTAATATACCATCCATAATAACTATTGGACCACTAATCATTCAAAATGATGGTAACAGCTGCCTAATATAGCTTTAAACCTAATCATACCCGTTCTGTGAATGTTATTACGCATTCACTAAATTCAGTTCAACAAGCATTGGCCGCATAACGCAAATGTAGCTCAATTGTCTCTATATTGCTACCGATATCGATGTTCCCATCATATTATTAACATTCGCTGACATGCACAGTATTGCAGTCATTCGTATGACTACATCGACTTATTTCATCATATGCGACCATTTAGCGCCAGTTTTCATCTGTATCTACGGCATAATAAATAATGTACATCAGTATTCTAACCACAACACTGTGAGCTGCGGCCTAAGACAAGATCTGCGGGCAATCATGACAATTGTGGGGTCTCATTCGCTCGGTTTTGTCGGAGAAATAACAAATTGCTCGGTCGCGGTTGCCTTGATTTCCCACAAGATTACCTCAATGAGGGTAAGAAGTCAACCGCACTCTCGCGATGTTTCTACTCCTGTTTATAATTTTGTGTCTCGGCTCATCAATCTCGTAATGTATGGCTTGAATATTTTATCAGCTGTGCTTTGTTTTTCTGCAACAGTGATGCGCGGAATGAGGGATGTAACATAGAATACTCAGAAAATTTCAGGTTTGCCGGATTTTTTTTTGTCTTGTATGTAACGTAATCATACGGCTGGATAACTCAAGACGTCATACGTGAGCCTTTGAGAAAGCCACAAACTGTATTAGTTAGCCTTTTTCGGGGTTCCGTACCTCAAAAAGAAAAAACGGAACCCTTATAGGATCAATTTGTTGTCCGTCTGTCTGTGAAGATCCTTTATCTCGAGAACGCGTGAAGGTATCGAGTTGAAATTAAAACCATATACTTAAGTCTGCAGTCCCTTCAAGCTGTGAAAAAATTAAACTTCTAAGTTAACGAATAGAAAAGATATGACCGTTTATGTCGCAAAAAAACGTATATTCTCAGAAATCGAAATTCATAGGGTACTTCCCGTTGACCCAGAATCCTGAAATTTGGCACAAAGCAAGGTCTTATAACATAGGTATAAAAAAAATCTAAAAACAGTAAATTTGAAGATTTTTCCAAATCGAATCCAAATCGGAATGGGAATTGTAGTTTGCACGGAACCCTCAGTGGGCGAGTCCGACTCGCACTTGCCCAGTTTTTTTGAGAGGAGGATACTCATCAAATAACTTCTTCCGCCTTGGGTGGAACGATAGAGAGTGTTGAAGTTTTACTAACTAAATACCCAACCGTGTTACGTCAATTGTGGTGGCTCCTTTAAACAATTCCGTAGCTCCCATTTAATTTGCCTTTGGTAAAAATTATGCAACATAATTAAAACATCTAACCTTAGAGTTTCTTACAGCGAGCAAACAAATCATTTAGGTACGCAAACTTTACACTATGTATACCCAGAGAGGGAGAGTCATACCGGGCGGCGGCCGCTTTAGCGACACGCGGGGTTGCGATAGTCGTTGGTAGGATCCAGGAGTTGGGACTCGAGGTGGCGCTGCGCAAATCCGAGGCCATGTGTTTTCACGGTCGCGGCCGTCGGAACGCGCCACCGTCGGGTTCCCAACTAACGGTAGGAGGAGTTCGCATCGACGTCGGGACATCGATGAGGTACCTGGGACTCATCCTCGACAGTCGATGGAATTTCGTGGAGCATTTCCGACGTCTGGCTCCCAAACTCAACCGGACTGGGGCCGCTCTCAAGCGGCTCCTGCCCAACCTTGGGGGTCCAGACGCCTCCTGCCGGAGGCTCTACGCGGGGATCGTTCGGTCCATGGCCCTCTACGGGGCGCCGGTGTGGGCGCCGTCGCTGCAAAAGCGACCGGCGGCCATTCTGAACGCCTGCCAGAGGGTCATGGCAATTCGGATGGTGCGGGGATACCGCACGATTTCCTGCGAAGCGGCGAGCCTTCTGGCTGGCCTACCACCGTGGGATCTGGAGGCAACAGTCCTTGCACACATGCACGACATGCGCGTGGAGATGCAACGCCGGGGTGAAAGTCCTCTGCCGCGACAGGTCACGGCATGGCGGACAGAGCTCCGGCGAGATCTCATGGTGGAATGGCGTCAGCGACTATCGCAACCCCGTCATGGGCACGCCACAATTATGGCGATAAGTCCCCTCTTTGAGGCGTGGCTGGAAAGACCTCACGGCGTCCTTACCTTCCGCATGACACAGGTCCTCACCGGAAATGGCAAGTTCGGGAGGTTCCTGTTCCGAATTAAAGCGGAAGTGACGCCCAGGTGTCGCCACTGTGCGGAACGCCCGGAGGACATGGTGGAGCACACAATCGCGGTGTGCCCTGCTTGGGCGGAGCATCGCCGTGCCCTCGTGGGGGTGATCGGCGGCGGAGACCTCTCGCGCCGGGCCTTGGTCGAGGCCATGGTCCTCCTCGCTAAGGAGGAGGCCGACCGCATCAGGCAACGGCGCCCTCGCCGCCGCCGGGATTCCGATCCCGATTTCCAGCCACCGTAGGCGCGGGCTTGCGGACAGTGAGCAATGGGTAGCTCGCTGTCCGGCCGTCCGGTAACTGTCCGGACCAAGCCCAAGTCGTCGACGGCGCGCGCTGTTCCGGCGCGCCTCAAGGAGTTGTCAGCAACAGCAGGGGCCCAGCCGGGTCGAAGCCTACCGGGGCCAGGGTTATCCGAAAGGGCGCTCGAGCCCCGGTATGTAGGCTTGAAGGAACGGGATGGGTTTTTTAGTCAGTAAGAGTCTGACACTATCTCCCGCTCCGCCCAAGAGCGGGGGTTGTCATAAGATGATTTATCACATCGAAAAAAAAAAAAAAAAAATACCCAGAGAATAAACAGAGAATAATTATACCAAACTGTTTATTATAGTTTGGGCATCAATATCTACTACAACTTAATAACAAAGAAACATTGCGAGCATACGAAAAGACTTACAGAAAGTCTTGCTCAGGAGACTCAGAAAAAAGATTTTTTTACATTGTGATAGAATTGTAATATTGAAAACACAAGAATCAGAATAGTACAGTAAAAACCAAAACTTAAATAACAGAAAGAAATAAAGTAAAAGAGGGAAGAAGTATAACATAAGTAATAAAACAAGATGTCAAAAGAACCTGTGAAAACTAAGGCTCGTAAGGAGTTGAGCGATAAGACCAAATGAACAGGGAAACTGCAAGATACGCAGGGAAACATGCCAGATAGTGAATAAAGCAAAAAAAAATACAATATTGAAAATTCATAATTCTATACAAAACCGATCGAACAGTACGCATAATAACACAAATTTTCAATAACAACTTTAGAACCGGAGCCACACCATAACAATGATCAACGTCTATAATTATGCTACTACACAAAAAAAGGGAACATGAGTGACCCACGAAATTATTGGCCAATTAGTCTTAAAAACCACTCCTGTTCCTTCTTTTCCACTCACTCATGGCTCCAGTAGGTTTTGACCCTTCTGGGCCCCTACGGTTGTTGACAACTCCATGAGGCGCGCATGGAACAGTACGCGCCGTCGGCGAATTGAGCTCGGTCTGGACGATTACCGGGCCAATTAGTCTTGCCAAGTTATACAATATATTCTCAAAAATCATAAGGAAAATGATGACGAATAGTTAAGAGGAAAAGCCACAACGTGAACGAGCATTATTTCGTAAAAGAGCCTCAATTATAACATAATAACACTGAAAAGGAATTATAACGAAGGACTTTAGCCTCAAGCAACTATTGGGGTATTAAAAGAAATAATGAAAAACACAATTTATTTAAATTTAAAGAAAAAGTTACTTGTACGAAGTAACAATATAACCATGACTAACATATGGTTGTCAGACGTATCATAGATGTAGAAAAAATTGCTTTCTACCAACGTTATATGGAAAAAAATATACTTGGAATAAAGTTAGCATTGTTTCTTTAGTGGTTGTTGGTTTTTTTTTGCAACTCTCTATATTATCATCTTCGCAATTAAACAGCGCTTATTTTGATATTAAATGTATTTTTTTTTTTCACTTCATTAAAATTTATTTTTTGACTGTAGATGCTTGATTTAAAAAAAAACTTGATTTAAATTAACCAAATAGTTGCCTATAATATTTGAAAAGTTCCCTTGATTCCTCATGGATCCCGTCATCAGAACTGGATTTCGTATCCTTTCATATCCATTAAGATGAAAAAGAAAAAAAATCAAATCGATCCATAAACAACGGAGTTCTGAGGTAACAAACTAAAAATATATATATTTATATTTATATATACAAGGTGCAGTTTTAAAACTGCACAATATTTCAGGAGGTTGTAATAAAACTCATAAATAATCATATAAAAAAACGATACCTGGTCAATAATCAGTAATACTTGTTATTTAATTGTTTAATTACACTAAACTAAATCGATTGATCGATGGCCGCGGGGGCGTGGCTAGGGTGTGGCGTGCGGGATGATGATTGGATGATACATTATTTATGAAACTATCGTTGCGAGTTAGTGTGTGTGAAAACGCCCTTTATTGTTCCGTGTTTGTGTGTGTGAAAAAAAGCGCGGTTATAAAAAAAAAAAAATTACCTACTTATTTTATTATTGATTCGGGTCGAGAATCACTAACATAATTACCTCCTGAAATATTTTGCAGCTTCAAAACGACACCTTGTATAAACCGGATTGAGAACCTCCTCCTTTTTTTGAATTCGGTTGAAAAACACAAACGCACGGACCGCTTTTTCGTAAGTTTCCATTCGCATCAAAACACTATTCAAAACTCAACAACCTTTATTCATGCCAGATTTTTTGCAGACAACCCTAGATCATCGTATTCGTAATGAAACCGCGTTTATTTTGATATACAATTTGTTTATTAAACAAGTGGGTGAAGATAACTAGTATTGACATACCTGTTTATAGCTGGCAACCCATAGTTATGCCAGGAAACAAATAGGCAACTCAATGTTTTTATGTTCTTCAATGGCTTCATACTTTCGGTTGGAATTAAATTTATTCGTTAAACACACCGGTGCATTTTTCCAAAAAAAAGGCAATTTTCAATTTTTAATTAATAATAGTTTGGCCAGGAATTTCTTAGGCAACCCACCTGCGTTATATTATTTAATATACTAGATTTGTCATAAAATACGTTTCATACAATAAACAGAACGGTAAAGGTCGTTCTTAATCGGATCTTAGACTATATAGGGTGACTGGTAATTAGTGTACGATACTTAAACACGTGATTGTGCTCATGATAACCAACAACTTTTACTATGGGAACAAACCTGAAATCGCGAAAAAAAATCAGCTTTTCAGTACATTTATGTTTGCCTAATGTACTGAACAGCTGACATTTTTTTCGCGATTTCGGCTTTGCTCCCATAATAAAAGTTGTTTGTTATCATGAGCACAATCACGTGTTTAATTATCGTACACTAATTGCCAGTCACCCTCAGTATCGCAGCAAATTTGAAATCTATGGATTTGGATCTATTTGCAAATATTAATCACTGCTAATGAAATTCTAATTGAGTGCATCAAATGCAGAGCTATTCAGATAGGGATATTTTGATACTAATAATACGAGTAAGCACTAAGTACATACTTTTATTTCGACACCAAGTACTAATAGGAACGAATCAGTCTTACGACACTTACTCGGTCTCAAAACATAAGTACATGGTATCGAATCGAATTAGACTGAACAAATTTAATTTTAAAATTTCCCAACGCATCAGAACGAAAGCCTTCTCTTTAATGGTCGTCGGGACATAAGTTCCAAGTGATTTAATATAGAATCTAGATAGTAAAGATTTTTTGTTTAAAAAATAAATAAAAAGATAATTTTAGTTAATTACTTTACCTTTAAATTTTGCCCTCCCAAAGTTATTGTACTTTAGTATTTCTTATATATAAGTTCCATTCAAAAAATGATTCCAATATATAAGTATCAAGATTAGTAAGTATCAATACAGAGGAATAGGAGTACTTGAAAGAGTAGTATCGAAAAATGATTAGAGCACTACTGATATGAGTAGGTATCGATACTTTGAGGGTAACCGAACAGCACTATATTCAGCGTCAGAAGAGTTTTTTCACTGATTTTCTGGATTAGCCTTATGTTTTCTCTAGAGAATGTTTAGTTCAGTAATGATACTAGTAATCAACACTAAATACACGATTTCTTCTGAGTAAATCCGGATCAAAGGCTGGATTGGTACAAATTTAATAAAGAAGTAGACCATCCCCTAGCTTAGCTGTAGTGGTCTGTAATCCGACTAACCGTTGCCCGCGACTTCGTTTGCTAACAAACTTTCACCCCTCGTTGAAACTTCTCTTCTATAGAATCTATTGAAAATTGTTGGTATACGAGTACTTTTGAAAATTCATGATACTAAATGTACTGAATGATTGAGCCAATTTCTGAATTACATACTTACATAATATTTTGAATTGAGTAGTAGACAACTATTTTAATCCCATGGAGGGTCAAACCGGTGCATGAAACACTATCGATTTGTAAAGATAAAATTAAAAAATAAAATACTTTTTTTAAAATAACTCGAACCAATTCTCGCATGAGTGAATAAATAATGCAAACCATTAGTAGGCACCATTCCACGATAATAATAATTATGCGTTCTCCTAGTCAATGTGGACTTATTTTATGAAAAAATAGCCAATCCTAGATTAAACTCCGCCCTCAAACCCAATTTGATTGGCAATGCGAAAGGCAAGAAAGTGCGCAGGAGTCAACACGTCATGGAATAAGTTCAGTTTTTCTTAAGACGTCATCGGCATGTCGTCGCGCGAAAATAATAGCGTCTCGAAATTATGTGTACACCAATTTATCAAGAATCCTTAAAATTAACAAAAAAAAATCTGCAAGCTTCGCAGTTACTATGTGAATGCTAAATTATACCAGCTAACGTTTAATGGTCACATCTTTAAAACTCGATTCTGTGAGTAGCAGCACTGAGTCATCTTTACCATGCCAATGAAGCATAAATTCTAACTTATAAAACATAATCAACCAAATACTTTATATTTTTCGGCTGCTGGGATTATGGCTTCCTCTTTAGGTGAGGGAGTAGACCGTGATCTACCAACTATACCGCGCACACGTGTGCTGCGTTGGTCTCCATACGTTTTATGTAGAAACTAGACTTGTAGAACTACACTTGATACACGCCACGCGACGTCACGCGACGTCGTTCTACGTACAAATCAGGCGTGTTACACGCGTGCGTCGGTCTAATGTAGTTCTAGCTTTAGCAACTGTCAGTAGTTTAACTTGATAGAAGGTAAAGAGGATTTTTTCCAACGTAAGAAATGATACTAAAAAACTGGACAAGTGCGAGTTGGACTCGCGCACGAACATTTCTGTACCGTTGTTAGGCCTCCCCACATTAGGCGCGCGCGTTCCTCGGGTGTGTGAGTGACGCGGGCGCTGCGTGCGCGACGCGAGCGCGCTGCGTAAGCGTCGCGTGTTGCCATCGTGTGACGTGTGTGCAGCGAGCGTGTGGCGCGCACTCGGCGCTGGCCTTGGCGTTTTAGGCCCTTCAGAGAGTGCGTGCCTCGTGCGCGCCGCGTGCACTCTCTACACATGCCCGAGGATCGCGCACGCCTAATTTGGGGTCAACCTTAGGAAAATTCGGCAAAAAAAATCACGTTTGTTGTATGGGAGCCCCCTTAAATATTTATTTTATTTTGTTTTTATTGTTTGTTGTTATAGCGGCAACAGAAATACATAATTTGTTAAAATTTCAACTGTCTAGCTATCGCAGTTCTTGAGATACAGCCTGGTGACAGACAGACGGACAGACAGACAGACAGCGAAGTCTTAATAATAGGGTCCCGTTTTTACCCTTTGGGTACGGAACACTAACATGAGTAGGTAAGTAGATTAAATATGATTTCGGACTTATACCCACATCTCCACCCACACACTGGCGCGCTAAATCGGATAGTTCTTAATGTTTCTGTAGGTGCTTTTACCAAGGTTTATGGACGAATGATATCTTTTTTTTGCTGAAAATATAGGTAATGCCAAGATGGTAGGTGTTTCTATAACGTCATACTAATCACTAGGTATACTTGACGTTTCAGTAGTGTTTAAAATTTTATGCAAAATAAATTCATCCAGAGCCACATTTAAGACGTTAAGAGTGCGTCCACTAATTTGACTAATTTTGTCCAAACGAGGAGGCTGTTTCGATAAAGAGGATTAGAGGACCATTCCATAAAGGATCATGGCGAAGTCCCAAACAAAATTTTGCCCAAACAAAATTTTTCAACCAACGTCGGGAGTCACAGGGCGATCCCCAGCCATCGTAAGCGCGTGCTTGCATACGGCGAGCAATGGATAGCCCGCCGTCCGGCCGTTCGAGCCCAAGTAGTTGATTGTGCCTTCTACGGTAGGGGCCCAGCAGGACCGATGTCCGCTGGGGCCACTAGAAATTCTGAAAGGGAAACCGTGGTCTCAGACCACAAATGACTACTGAAGGACACAGGTTATAGTTAGTAAAAGTCTGACACGTCCTCTCGCTCCACCCTGGAGCGTAAGAAATAATTGGATGATTTCACACTGTATAAATCTGCTTGATTTTTTCCAAGTATTCCATGTTTTTTTTTTGAAGAATAATTTAAAAAAACATGGAATACTTGGAAAAAAATCAAGTGGATTTATTCCAGCTGAAATTTTAATGAAAAAGAACATGGCATCGGATTTTACCAACCAATTCACAAATTACTATAACATTACCGTTTCTGCTATCCCCTTCAAAAGCAGGAAAAGCGTGAACATACGAAACTGAGCAAACATTTGATATAGGTAAAGTTTATGTCGTCTTCGGGTTAAGTTACAAATTAGGGGATGGGCCGTTGACCCTCCAATGACTTCAGAAACGGCACGACCAGGATGGATTACACCCCAATTAGTTACTAAGTTACTTACTACATATACATATATATTCAGTAGATATATATAGGCAGTGGCGTAGATAGGCATGGGCGAAGGGGGCCCTCGCCTTCGCATTCAAAGGGGCCTCGCACAAGCGAGGGCTCTTTATGAACGAGGGTATTTTTATAATTGATAGGCTCACGTTTGACCACTGTTTCACCTGATGGTAAGTGATGATGTGGTCGAACACTGGGTGACAATAGTTAGCTGTCTCGTATTCAAAAAGAACATAATTATAATTTTGGTGTCTTCAGGGCAACAGTGAATAGGCTCTTAATAAACTAGTGCGCCTCACCATCAACGATTGCATCACTGGTAAGCAGTGATCAGGTGGGATCGCAGGCAAGCACTAGTTCATGTCAATTAAAAAATGTATATATATATTTTTTTTTTTTTAAATGAAAGAAAAGACTGACTGGCTGGCCTGGTGGTCTAGTAGACTGCTGTGCCGGAGGTCGTGGGTTCGACTCCCACTCAGGACAAATGTTTGTTTGATGAGCACGATCATTTGTTCTGCGTCTGGGTGTAATTTGTCTTATGTATGTATTTAGAAATATATAGATTAAAAGTATGTTTATCAGTTGTCTAGTACATATCACAAGCTCTGCTTAGTTTTAGATTAAATGGCGCTGTGTGAAAGTTGTGGAATATTATATTATATATATAGGGTGACTGGTAATTAGTGACCGATACTTATACACGTGATTGCACTCATGAAAACAAACAACTTTTCCAAAGAAACTTTTTTTTAAATCATTAGTTTTAACACAATGCCAAAACGGACGGCATTGTCGTGGCCGAATTCTGGGCCAGGCACCAGTTTTGCCATCGATACACAAAGAAGAATAACAAAACAGCTGTTTAGGCGCCTGCGATCTCTCAGCTGTTAGCCGACTAACGCGTTGTCTCATGTACCTTACCTACAATAGTGATAGTGCACCCCCGCCGCTTGCAAACCCATCAGTGTATGTACTTAATCAGTGTAGAGTGTAGTGTACCTACATCTTTCGGTTAGATAATATAAGTTAAATAATGAGTATAAAAAAAAAGTTTTTTCGGGAATGTTGTCTGTAATCATGAGTACAATCACGTGTATAATTATCGGTCACTAATTACCTGTCACCCTATATAAAGGCCTCGCTGATGTGCCTTCGCCCACGTTTAAATTAGTCTACGCTACGCCTCTGAATATAGGTATAAGGACTTGAACGAAAATTTACTACGTACTTAACACGCGTAATAACTACTGGCAGTGTTCAAATATGTAATTATGAGACCGCTTGAAAGTTTATGTTAAATTAACTCGTGCTCCGACCAATACCTACTTGATGTTCATTAAGTTTCATGTTTTAAATTAAATACTCGTCATGCTGTAATTTGTTTCAAGTAGGTTTTTGTGCTTAACTGCCATTTTATGCTGGTTGCACTTATATTTTTACTGGGGCAATTTACCTACTTATTGGGGCAAAATTTAGGCTCATGGTTGTTTCTGTATCAACCCTGAGTAATTTTGAATTTGTGGGATGGTTCTAAAGAGTTTCCACAATCCTAGAACGCAAAGGGTAACCGATGAAATACGAAGCCTACTGGGGCCATGGATGAAGCGAAAGAGATCCCCAGGGTCCTAGAACAACGGCAAAGAAGGAACAGAAAAGCGTTTTTATTCAGTAAAAGTCTGATACGCCCTCTCGCTCCACCCAAAGGCAAGAGATGTAATTTAAATGATTTTTCGCACCTAAAAAAAAGATGCATTTCAGTCAGTATACCTAAGTCTGACACCCCCTTTCGCTCTACCCAGAGTGGGAGCAGTTTTTTGATGATTTCTGAATTTCTGTGTTACCATATTTATTATGTTACGGTTCTTCTCCATAGGAAACGACTAACTAGAACCATGTGCTAGTTTCTGTAGTAAGTGCAAAATAAAATATTTTTTACTTTTGTAAAAAAAAGGCTGATATAGACACTAAGAAAGAAACCAGATCTCAGATTCGTCCGACTGCCAATTTACAGCTGCACCAAAGCTCAAAAAAAAAAACAATAAAGGCTTCTGCACTTCTGTGAGCTCCTATTTTTATTGTCTCTTTTTTTCTTTCTTTATCTCTTATTTAATTGTGGTAAGCAGTGATGCAATCTTTGATGGTGAGGCGCACTAGTTTATGAGCATATTCACTCTAGCCTTGAAGATACCCGAATTATAATCAGACGGGAAGACTGCAGCAGGCAAATTGTTCCAGTCCCTCGATGTACGCGGTATAAACGACGAGGCTAAGGCTTAGTCCGCACCGTAGAGGTTTCAACAACTTAAAGGTGGATACTTGGCGTAAGTCGGGTTGCCCGATGGTAGAAATGAGATGGCGGAACCAAGTCATGCAATTTCCGCACATACTTTCCAAAAAGCATCCTTTAAAATACCTAATGGCTGGCCCTACGCCTGTGCTCAAGGCTTGGACACATGATAAATATTTATAACATGCTTATTACAATTCCTATAACTGAACCTATAGGAATTACTTCGGTCTACGTTCTGTAAGCCCCAGTTCGCTTACAAAAGCCCGCTATGGGATGAAAAATCCCAGCTTATACCTAGTTTTAATGCTTAAACGAGGCAAATTTCCTACTTACATGGCTTGTTGAAACCTTTCAGCAATGCTGCGAACATTCATTACCTACTTAATTTTAAGGAAAATGTTTTAGCGCTTTATTTATGTTTCGCATTTCCGTCCCAGCTTAATGGATTCAAATTTTGGTAAAAGAATAAAGATGCGTTATTACTTTTATGAACTGTTGCTGGATAATTCTTTTCCGGGTTCCGTACCTCAGTAGCAAACACGGAACCTTTATGCAATTATTGAGACGCAAACGATCGTTCATTGTGGCGACAGTTGGGAGAGGTCTATGTACAACAGTGGAATGCAATTGTTTTGTAGTCCGTCTGCCCATATATCAAATCCTTTTTTCTCAAGAACGTGTGAAAGTATCATCTAGTGACATCTTTCGCCCTTTGGCGAGGCTGGAAGGCGTGATAGACTTTTACTGACTAAATCCCACTCCTGTTCCTTCTTTGCCCTCGTTCCAGGGCCCCGGGGTTCTCTTCCGCATAACCCTTGACCCCAGTAGGCTTCGACCCTGCTGTGCCCATACGGTTTTGCTGACATCTTATTGACGCGCGCGTGGTACAACTACGCGCCGTCGATGACGTCGACGACTCGGTCTGGATAGTTACCGGACAGTCGGACGTCTGCAAGCCTACGCCTAGTCCGCAAGCCCGCATCTAATGTGTGAAAGTATGAAACTGAAATTAGTATTAAATATTCAAGTCACTCCTTGGAGCAGTGTAAAAATCAAACTTCTTAATAAACGCAATTTAAATATAAGGCCGTTTATGCTTCATTTGTAGTACATATTTTGACTCTGACTCACACTTGACCGGTCTAATTTTATAGCCCTAACTGAACCCTATTTTCCGGTTACGTGATTCTCTGCCTATTAATATTGGCGTCTAAAATGGTTTGCCAATAAACAGGGATAGATAGCAATTAACAGGCAAATATACTAATATCACTATTTCCTTAGCCTGAAAAATAAATAGAAATAGGAAGATAGGTGGCAGATATTATCTTTTTATGTCGTTTATTTCCTCATAGAACGATGTATAGATCCATTTTCACGAGAATGTGAGTTGTGTTGCTGAAATTGAATCTAACGACAAAATGGACAATGTTTTTTCGAGCATCGCCGCGGGGCGCCGCAAGCCGTTCACAACTTTCATATTATGGGCTTGTTGCGGTTCTATCAACCTCCAAAATATAGGGTTATTGAGAAAATACTGGCAAGCTTTTTATTTACGCCCCTTACGAAAAATTGGTGGCAATTTTCTTGTAAATATCATAGCTACAGGTATATTGAAATATATGAAGTATCGCGCTACAAAAACAACTGTAGTGAAGTATTCAAATTGAAGTTTTTTTTAACTAAAACCGTAATTTTGTAATGATTTTCATCAAATCCGCTTTAGGGTGGAGGGAAAAGGCGTGTCAGACTTTTACTGTCTAAAACTCAGTTGTATATTTTTCCTTTTGAGCTCTAGGACCACGATAACTCTTTTATTTATTTCATCTATTTTTATTTTATTTTATTTATTTTATTGAATTTCCGACAAAGGATACCTACACAGTAACACGTTCCCGGAGCCTTAGCGGGCATCGGCCCAACTGAACTCCTTTTGGTTTGCTGACCTCTTTTGAGGCTCGCGTGGAACGCTAAGCGTTGTTGACTCTTACCGGACAGCCGGACGGCGAGCTACCCTTTGCTCGTCGTCAGCAAACTCGCAACTACCGTGGCCACGAATCCCGAGATGCGTATCGTTGCCTAAAATTGAAAACTCTTTTAAATGCGAAAGAGTTAACTTTACAGGAGAAAGCACAAACTACGCCCAGTAATATTTGTGTATGTCTCTTTAGGTTTTTAGGCATTTAGGTTCAATATTTCAAGCTATCATCGTAAGAACATAATGCTACTTGTGAGCTTTTCGTAAAAACTTGCGAATTTTTACGAGGTTCATCATGAACCGTCATTGATGGTGTTATAGCTTACTAAACTTTGTATGAAATTAGGACGCGGGTTCCGTGATTTTCTTAATAAAAATGTGATAAAATATAAGTTGTCACAATTACATTCCCAAACATTACATTGTAAGGGCGTTATCACACTAGCGGTTTGCGAGTGGCTGCGGGTCGGAAGCGGGTGCGCGACGAATACGTTACGGGCCCGCAACGAACACGCCGCGCATGCGTAGCGAATATTGTTGCGGACGCGCAAGGAGATCTGGGCAACAAGTTGCCTCGGCATCTTTGAAGTAACAACACCAACAGCAGTGTCTCTTTATCGGAATCCATTTTTTTACTGAGTGTAAAACGTTGTACGACTTTAACTTGCTATAAACACGATTTGAAAACGTTGCGGATTTCCAAGCGTCCGCGACGTCTTTGGCGTGTGGCCGCGGCGTGTTCACAATGTATTCGCTGCGCGCCCGCTTCAGCTACGCAACCGCCCCGCAACCGCTCGCAAACCGCTAGTGTGATAATACCCTAAGGCTTTTGCTCATACCTACCTTAATTACCTACATATCAAGGATTTCTCTGAATTCTATTATATAGCTATTTTACACAATGAGATCATGTTCATAATCTGAATAATAATACATGTAACAATATACATACTCGTAATTGTGTAGGTACCTACTCCTCACATTATATGTAGATACCAGTAGGTTCAAATCCTGTTATTGATTTTAATTGCTTTGTTTGCATACGATTTACCTACATCAGATGTTTAATTTGATTGGCTAAATTGATTACCTATATATCTGATTAAATTGTGACTGGACTATACATAGATTGCTGAGTTAACAGTCTCATCGACAAGGATTTTCAGGAACAAGTCAAGTGGAAAAGACTTGGTAGGAAAGCGGAAACTAGGACGTTATTCATGGTTGTCCTGCTGATATCTTCATTTCTGATTCGCTCACGCGAAGGAACTCTGAGTATAATCCTCTACATTGCTCTTTGGGTGACTTTAAGCTTTTAGATGAGGCCAATGTGAGCGACCACGTTTCAGAGCCATATGCCATCACTGGCAACAAGCATTGGTCCATAGACTTTCGTCTTGAGATACTGCGGTATGATGGATGGTAAATACCGCGCAGTTTCCCGTACGCTGCCCACTCGAGTAAGTAGCTAACCCGATAGCACGATAGTATTTAGCAAGACTGGTGAAGTTTTGTAACTGCATACCCGTAACGAAAGATATATCTACAAATATCAGTTGAGACAAACGTAAAGAAAGACGTGCACATAAATATAATATCTTTCATCTATTTATAAGCGTCCTTAACTTTTTTATTAGCCTATACTTTCCCACTGCTGGGCAAAGGCCCCCCCAACTCCTTCCATGTATTCTTCTCTTGAGCCACCTCGAACCAGCTCTTGCGATAGGTGTCTAGGGCCCGTATTAATAAACGATGCTCAACTCCGCCCTCAAGTGCGATATCATTCGATCCCCGATTATATGATGTCAGAATCTCAAGATCATTGCTAATTAATAAACAGCTCCTCAATGCGCTGTACTCAAGCTGAGCTTACGTAAACTATTACGTCACTTTGACCGAAGCTTAAAATAAAATTCCTTACAATGAGAATATAAAATACCAAATCTTGAACAAATCTGAATCGTTTCTTTTAATATTTACTTGGCAATCCAAATGGATTTTAAGCATTTCTTACAAAAAAATTTGATAAACGATATCGCAAAGGCCATAAAATAGCATAATAGTAGGTACTCTATTTTATCGTAATAATTAATTTGACTCAAAATATTTAAAGACTATGTTTCGCGCTACGATAATCACGACCTCAAGTCCCGGTCAGTTTACACTCATGATCTGGCAGCTCAATTACAGAGATTATTGTAAACTTAAGTGTCGGGTTTCGTTTATTAATCAGTCGACACTCGGCTGATGACGTAAACATAAGCCGAAGCTTGAGCTTGAGCTTGGGCTTGTGAATCTCGTTTATTAATACAATCAGGACCTCAAGCTTGATATCAAGTACGAGATCTTGTGCTGAGGAACGTTTATTAATACGGGCCTAAGTCGCCCCGCCACCTCCTCACGGGTCGACCTCGGCGGCGTCGTCCTTCCTCTGGTACCCACTTTATCCTTAAGTCCTGTAATTAAAATCTAAAGCATCATCTTATAATATAACTTTTCAGAAAGCCAACAAACAATGCCCACGCTGTTTGTTTACATTCCGTTTCTCGTTGAATTAGGTATATTTAGACTGGAACAGCCCACTTCAGGGCAAAAACCTTTCGCATGCAGAAGAGATCGGGCGGTAATTTTCACGCTCTGACTATTATAGTATACTAGCTTTTGTCCGCGACTTTTTACATAAAATATAGCCAATGTCATTCAGGAACAAAGCAGCTTTCGATCGGTGAAAAAAATTTAGCAATCGGACCAGCACTTTCAGAGATTGCCTTCTGCAAACAAAAAAATAAAAAAAAAACTAACTTTACCTCTTTATAATATTAGTGTAGATGTAGGCCTTTGAATCTAGACTTCCCAGATGTTACGAAGTTGGTGATGTCTAGGCTGTTAGGTATGCTAGGATAAATCTCCACCACAGTTCAGATTTTTTTTGCCGTTTTTCTAGGTAATATTACGGAACCCTAAGCTTTGTGCGCGAATCCGACTAGCACTTGGCTGGTTTTTAAATACGTCTGTGTGTGAATCTCGGCAAAGATTGAATGACTTGCTTGTTGAAAAATTCTCGCTATAACAACATTATCCATTTTTGAGATAATAATTATTTTTTTAATAATTAATTACATGACTTAATTGATTCTGCCATCACATTTTTACCATCGGACAATCCGACTAACGACAAGTGTCCAGCCGTACATTGTTAACACCTTTACGATCCGGGCTAAGCGTTTCGCCTCGTCGTTTACATCGCGTACATTTCGATGTCATTTGGGACTGGAACAATTTGTCGGCCGGGTCTTCCCGTCCGATATAATTTAGGTGTCTTCAAAGCTAGAGTGAATAGGCTCTTAATAAACTAGTGCGCTCCACCATCAATGATTGCATCACTGCTTAGGTACCCTCAATTGGGATCACAGTCCAGTACTAATTTATATATCATTTGAAAAAAAAAATGCTACATAAAAAAATATTTATATGAAAAAGCTGCTAACTTCCCAAACATCCCGTCAAAACATTCATGACTAAAGTTCAAAGCTTTAATGTGCTCGATAAGTTCAGGAACATACAGATACGATAACGGCTCTTAATAAACTAGTGCGTTCCACCATTAATGATTGCATCACTGCTTACCTTCAAGTGGGATCACAATCCAGCACTAATTTATATCTTTTGAAGAAAATCTACATAAAAAATAAATAGGAAAAAACTGTTAACTTCCCAAAAATCGCGTCAAAAACAGTCACGACCAAAGTTCGTTGCTTTAATGTGCTCGATAAGTCCAGGTACACACAGATACGAAAGTAACACACGACATCCGCGCAGGTTCCGCTTTCCTACTCGCCGAGTAGCACGCTCGACGCTCGTGTGTTCCTCCCTTTGAATTTCCTTTGATTTACTGAACACTTTGATGATACTTTCTCTATTAGATATGAAAAAGACTTCTAAGTGAAGAAAATGAAACACTACTGAGTTCCGCTTCAGTTATTTGAATGTTTATTATGAACTAGCTTCTCCCAGTGACTTTGCTCGCGTGAAAGTGGAATATTATCTCAAGGGAACCTCTATTCCGTCCCTAAGTATCTACTTCAGTACCTTAGCCCTTATTGCTAAGGGCATGGTGTAAACACGTGTGCTTAATTACTACCACATCCGTCGAACTGTTACACCGTGAAGGAATAACAAACAAACATACTCACACCCATCACCTTTATAATATTACTAGCTTTTGCCCGCGGCTTTACCCGCATACATAAAATATAGCCTATACATATTTATGTATATAACACTCAGGAATAAAGCAGTTTTCGGTCAGTGAAGAAAATTTCGCAATTTGACCAGTACTTTCAGAGATTACCTCCTACAAACAAAAAGAAAAACATAAAAACAAACTTTACATCTTTAAAATATAGTGTAGTGTAGATCAACTTTTTTTTCGATCAATTCTGTTTCGAAATAGGAGTTTTGACATGCAAATAATGTGGCTGTATTACATAGTTACATGAAATTGTATTAAAACACTTTCACGAATATGTTTGGTAAAATTTTATATAGGTACGTATGGAGGTACTTATCTCAGTGCTATTAGTAAACCCCTATAAAATACCAACCTCACTCTCAGCCGTATTTTTATACACCTTAATATATATTTTTTACTACCAAACATCTCTCTGTACACTTTTCATCCCGATAAGGATGGGCAAAGCGTGAAATTTTACGCGTCCAAAAGTATTATAGGTAATCTGTGTCGTTGTTTATGCGGTAGTATGGTAATCTCACGGGAAGCGATAAATAAAGGCCGTATTCATGAACGTCAGAAGTTGCAGCCTCCTCTCTTCGTTAGCAACTTTTATGCTTTGTTTTAATTGAGCGCCGGAAAACTACGCACGGATAGGGCCGCGTTATCGGCCGCGGGGAAAGTCGACTTGTGGTAACTTATAGCACAAAATAGAAAGGTACAGAAGACAATCTCATGTATGTACTTCACTTTTTATACCTACGCTCGGTGGACGCACACTAATGAGCGTTTGAGCCGGAACTGTTCGACGAGTGATCCGAGACGTGACCGAGATATCATGTCCGTGAGCGGTGTCAATGTGTGCGTTGCTCGAGCGCGCTTTGTACGTAGATTGACTTCTGTACCTATCTATTTTGTGCTTATAGGTACTGGTACCGATACTTCCAAGTCCTTGCCTCTATCTTGAACTTGAGAATGAAAATGTTGTGTGAATTTCTACATTTCCTTCGTAACACGATAATGATTTTTACTACAACTCTGTAGGTAACACACAAGTAATAAGTTATGAATATTGTTGCATTTTCTATCTATGTATTTTAACAACTGTCATTCAAGAAATAAGTCTACGATATTTTGTTCTAAATTACCAGTTTTTGATTATGTAATCACTTATAGCCGAAGTTTGACAGGCCTGTTCGTCTACTGATCGCCCTGACTGCTATGCCGGAGGTCGTTCGATTCCCGCCCAGGACAAATGTTTGTGTGATGAGCATGATCATTTGTTCTGCGTCTGGGTGTAATTTATGTATAATATGTATGTATTTAGAAATTTATATAAGTATGTTCATCAGTTGTCTAGTACTCATATCACAAGCTCTGCTTAGTTTGGGACTAGATGACGCTGTGTGAAATGTTGTAGAGTGTTATAGTTACAAAAGACAGAAAATTTAACAATGCTTATATCTTATTGTTCGTGACTGTACATCTACACATTTAGGTATCCTTGCGCCCAGTTCGTCAATTGGCTCTCAACAAAAATCACATTATGCCAGCTCCTCGTGTAAATTTAATGAGCGCCTGTGAACTATTAGCCGGTTCGAGTGGCCGCATGAAGAGGAGCCGATGACTTGCGAAGAGGGCGTGATGAACGCGCCGCGGAGATGTCGATAGAGCAGGTTCGTTCTCGAGAGCAGTCCTTACCACATCGTATTATGATGTCCCCGTTTACACCACGCTCCAAACGAATACCTCGAGCATTCGTGCCTGCATGCTTTATTACGAGAAATGACGTCAAAAACTCGCAGTTCCTCATAGAAAAAGTTTCCAGCGCACACATTGTGCTGTGAACTTTTTGTTCGTTTTAAAAATATCAGTTACGTTTGAAATGCGAGCGCCACGTAAGCGCTTTAACTTTTTTACTAACTTTATTTCTACATGAATTTATACAAAAGCCAGACACAGCGATAATGTCTTCCATTTGTTAAAAGACGAGAATTACAACCGCGACGACAGAAAAGAATAAAAGGGTTGTCTTTGTTGGTAGCAAGAGGAATACATTTTATGCAACCGCTGGAGCGGTGCGGTGCGCGTACCTTTCTATCGTATAATAACCCTATTGCACCGTTTGCTGGATTTTATACAATTTAAAATATATTTGCTGAAGGAGTTCTTGTAGTCAGGCAAGCGCCTTGTTCCTGTCTTGTAGTATGCTTTGAAGATACGTATCTTCAAAGAATAGTACAAGACAGGCTAGGTCAGGCTACATATCTACCGCTCGTCATAGGTATGTCGTTATAAAAATATACTTGTGACGGTACAAAATCTGCATCTATAAAATTACTAACTAGCAATCGCTGTTTCGCTCCTGTGAAGTTAGTGCATTCCACCTTTGTAATACAAAATTACCAATTTTGATTTTATGTTTTTTTTTTCTTTTAATCCACTCCTGTATTTGAGCGAACATAATAAAAAAATCTAATGAAATCGGTCAAGCCATTTTTGAAATTTAGTGAGACTAACAAGCAACAATTGATTTTTATATTTTATAGATAGAAGAAACAAAAAAAATAAAAATAATCCTGTCATCATTTTTCATTTCAAAGTAGATACCAACCTACCGTCAAAGAATCGCAGTGATTAGGGTAGGGTTGAGAAAAGCATTTCCAATAGAATCACTATCCGATCGAAAACCGCCAAACGGATATTGGGCCTAAGCCGTAACGACAGAACCGTGGATCGTGATAAACCTCAAAGCTGTCATATTAATTATAATGCAGAGTAGCCAGTTTCCGCATGAATCTTTTGTTATTAAAACCTCTTTGTTTGATATCGAGAAGCCCTTTTGAAAGAAAAGTATCGATTGAACGAGCTTTTTGATTTATATGGACTAGCATGCAAAGTCTCGAACCCCGTTTTATCCCAATAAGGGGTTTTCTTTTTTTTCGATGGGAAAAATCATCTAATGACAACCCCCGCCCTTGGGCGGAGCGGGAGATAGTTTCAGACTCTTACTGACTAAAAAACCCATCCCGTTCCTTCAAGCCTTCATACCGGGGCTCGAGCGCCCTTTCGGATAACCCTGGCCCCAGTAGGCATCGACCAGGCTGTTGCTGACAACTCCTTGAGGCGCGCACGCCATCGACGACTTGGGCTTGGTCCGGACAGTTACCGGACGGTCGGACAGCGAGCTACCCATTGCTCACTGTCCGCAAGCCCGCGCCTACGGTGGCTGGAAAGGGGTGAATTTTGAAAAATCCTCTCTCAGTGCTCGCCTACGTCATAAAAGGAAACCTTTTGCTAAATATCACGCTTCTACTCCCAGTAGTTTGTGGTACAATCGTTGTTTCAGCTGTTTGTTTGGTAGCATTAAAGTATTACGTAACGCAATTTGGGGGGAGGGGTCTTGTAAAACGTAACAGTGCGTTACAAAGGCGGGAGGGGGAGTATTTAAACAACGCGTTACGTAAATTTTTTTTTATTTTAATAAAAAAGCTAGGGAATTAGAATCTTCCAAATCAGCAACCCTTTTCGTTTACGGGGAAACCCTCAATAGTATTGTACGTTACTTTTATTTTTGTTTCCTAAGTTGGCAAACCTTTCGTTAACATAATTGAGACTTTAATGGTCACTTAAATGTTACGTAACGTTTAGGGAGGGGGAGGGAGGGGTACAGAAAAACGTTACGGTGCGTTACATGAAGAAGGGAGGGTCTAAAATCTTCAAAAATTGCATTACGTGGTACTTGAATGTTCCCTTTACATGTCAGTCAGTCAATTTCTCCTTTTACCTTTAAAGATTAACTTTGGTACCAATCAAGTAGCATAATGATCTTTGGTACAAATCAAGTAGCATAATGATCTTTGGTACAAATCAAGTAGCATAATGATCTTTGGTACAAATCAAGTAGCATAATGATCTTTGGTACAAATCAAGTAGCATAATGATCTTTGCTACAAATCAAGTAGCATAATGATCTTTGGTACAAATCAAGTAGCATAATGATCTTTGGTACAAATCAAGTAGCATAATGATCTTTGGTACAAATCAAGTAGCATAATGATCTTTGCTACAAATCAAGTAGCATAATGATCTTTGGTACAAATCAAGTAGCATAATGATCTTTGGTACAAATCAAGTAGCATAATGATCTTTGGTACAAATCAAGTAGCATAATGATCTTTGCTACAAATCAAGTAGCATAATGATCTTTAGTACAAATCAAGTAGCATAATGATCTTTGGTACAAATCAAGTAGCATAATGATCTTTGGTACAAATCAAGTAGCATAATGATGTAACTTGGTGTATAAATTCAAGGTTACAAGGCCGTAGTTATGAACTGTAAAGACTTAATATTCTTCGAAAGGGATCTGCCCTTTATTCCCTTATAATATTATCTCGTAGCATACATAAATAATTCATAAAAGAATAGGATTTTCATATTATTTCACTTTGCTTCGCCGCGGAGAGTTTCGGCGCGTTTATACACCTCGACGAAATGACACCGGAATAGCTATGAGACAGGGCACTTAAATGAATTATGATATTCTTAACAAAATTAATGTCATAAAAGTGTTCTTATTTTGTTTATAGTCCGACCGACCCTTGCGGGGTTGGATGACAATTTACAAAGGATTTTTTCGACTAAATTCTTACCTTCAGCGAAGTTTTAGAATTACGGAATGGACAGACAGAATCACTTTGAACAAGTTTTTAAATATTTATAGTTAGTAGGCAATTGTTTATTCAATAGTTACTATATTGTATGAGTATGTGGAGACTACTTCAATTAAATAGGAACAAAACAAACAATTAGGGTGAGTTGCACCATTTAACTATTACGATAACCAAACCATAACCAGCCGTGAAACGGCCGCCTATTGGTCAATTCGACGATTTGACAACTGTTAAAGGCTTCTGGGGATTCTTTTGATTTTTGGTAGCAATCTTTCATCTCAGTATCAAAATAAAAAAAAAAATCAATGTAAAACAGACACTGAAAAGTATCAAATCAGCCAGATACACCCCTTCGCCCTTTTCTTTCAGTCAGTCATCGACTACACGTATAAGCAAAGCAATTTTACTTGTTACGACAGTACTGCTGTGAATCTATGTAGAGTTCTGTTCCATATCTTCGAAATTCACGATCAGATCATAACACTATTTCTATGGGACCAACTTGGAAGGAACATAACCTTTCAATCAAAAATTAAGGCTCTTAATAAACTAGTGCGCATCACCATCAGAGATTGCATCACTGCTTACGATCAGGTGGGATCGCAGTCAAGCACTAGTTTATATTATTATTATATAAAAAAAAAAATTCAAAATCGGTTCATAACTGAACGAGATCGGTGAACATAGATAAAAAAATACATTCACAGAACCTCCTCCTTTTCGAAGTCGGTTAAAAAATCATGCTCATCAGCTAGACCAACGTGGCAGCAATAAACAATTTATAAATTGTAAAAAATATGAAGAATATGCCTCATCAAACTAAATGATTTAATAAACCATTTCCTGAACTTTCTATTGTAAAAGAAAAGACGTCACGAGAAAATATTTATTGCTTCGGTAGAAAATTCAGTTGAAAACGTGAATATTTTACTTCGGGACAGGTAGCCAGTTAGTTTTCATTCTTAGTCAGTTCTTTATTATTGCTGGTAACATTAAATTTTACTTGAAGTTGTCGTAACCTCAGCTGCAAGTATTTTTAATAACATCAACTCTTGAAAGGTATCTTCGTCAAAATGTCGGAGCTGTATTTCTTCGACATTTTTATTTATTAAAGTATTGTTGGAAATGCTTTCTATATTCTATTAATAATTCTTTTTATGGTCGGGATACTAGATATTATAGTAAAGCTAGAGCTGTTAAAGATTATATTGATCATCTTTTTTTTACCCGACTACGGCAAAGCCAAAGGAGGGTTATAATTTTGACAGGCTATGTATGTATGTGGGTATATTCGACTGTTTCGTCATAGCTCCTAATCTATTTATCATAACCATCTTAATAGTTCGCTGAACATAGGATAGGAGAACTTGTGACCTCTAAAGCGCCCGGGTACGTTTTCACTGAAACAGAGCTGAGCGGAGTGGAGCACAAAAAAGCGAGATAGAGTGGCGATGAGAGTGGCGATGGTGGGGCGTGAGAGTGGTAATTTATAAGCTAGTCCTAAGATTGCGTCATTTCCGCAAATAAAAAGTTTTTCTTTCTTTCTTTCTTTCTAAGAGCAGTAAAAAGTGGCAAGTGTTTCGTTAGTTTCCATTGAAACGGAGCGATATGGAGTGGAGTATCATGAGCACAATCACGTGTTTAAGTATCGTACACTAATTGCCAGTCACCCTATATGTATTCGCACAACTTGTTAGATAATAAACGCTATGATACGGACGTCAGTCTCTTGTTCAACAATTTATGCAACACCGACAATTTAAAGTTGACTACGGTTCGGATTACCGAACAAAATCAGCTTGTCATACGCAAACAACGCGTTTCCTGTGTCGTAACGTCCGCTCGCCGCTCAACAGACCGCTGTCGAACAAATACATACCGTAACCACACTCTTCACAAACTAGTTCACAGCAACCCAAAACAAAAAGATAAAAAAAAATGACAAAAGACTTCTGAAGTCGGTGTTTCTGTAATAGTTTTGTCTCTTCGTTATTTAACACCGACTTCCGAAATTAAAGTTATTTCGCACTTTTCAGTGTTTGTGATATTGAAATCGGTTCTATTTTTTTTACACTTTTTTGTTATGGACCACTAAAAAGTACTCCTCAGCCGAACTTCAATACCTTATAGCCAGAATGCATCTCATAACAATTCTAATAATCCCAAACACAGTCAAATCACATCAATTTAGAAGTCGGTTAAAAATGAGTTTCGTGGATTTTAGATACCCTTCATACCCAGTGACTGAAAAGTATGGTCAAGTGAGGAGGAGGGATGAAATGCATGTTAATAAAAGAGTTGTTAGTATACATGTGGATGGATGGAGAGGGAGAGGGAGACCAAAGAAAAGATGAATGAATTTTGTGAAGAGTAATATAAAAGAAAAAGAAGTTAGTGGTAGCATGACGAATGACAGGGCAGAATGGAAGAAAAAAACATGTTACGCCGACCCAAATAACACGGGACAAAGAAAGACAGGAAGATGATGATAAGGTAGATACTAGTTATTTAGAGCAGTGGTGACCCAGCGATAAAAGATCCCAACTATCGAGTTGTAGGTCGCGATTTCAAGCCCATTGGCGGTGGTGATGAAATAAATTACAATGTAATGTTCCAGACATTACATTGTAATTTATTTCATCACCACCACTCTCAAAACTGCGAAGGAAAACATCGTCATGTCCTAGAATCAAAAATTGAAGACATGTCACATCCACCTATCCCCAATGGGCCTGTGTGGTGGATTACGGCTCATTCCCTCTCCTAGAGAGGAGGCCTGAGTCCCAGCAGTGAGAACATTATAAGGTTGATTATGCTTCTGATTCCAGAAGACCTAATTTCGATATGAATCATCGTCTTCCTGCTCTTGTGCCATATTACTTGGGCTCTGCGCAACACATTTTTTTTCTTTTATTCTGTACTGTCATATGTCACGTTATCACCAACTCCCTTTCCTTTCATATCACTCTTCATAAAATCCACCCTTGTTTACTTTAGCCTCCCTCTTCCTATCCATCCATCCACATGTATACATCGTAACTCTTTTAGTAACATGCGTTTCATCTCTTTTCTTTACATAACTAAACCAAGACAAACGATTCCTTTTCAACTTTTCAGCCACTGGCGCCAAACTTCAGACTTTCAAACTTCCTTATTCTAATTTCTCATTTTATCTGATTCGAATCGAATTCGATATGAATCACTAAGTAATTTCCAAAGCTATTAAAGCCAATCTCCTCGTATCATCAATATCATAGGACGACAATTAAACGACCAATAAAAATATCATCATCATCATCATTTCAGCCGATAGATGTCCACTGTTGGACATAGGCCTCACCCAAGTGTCGCCACAATGCACGATCCTATGCGTCTCGCATCCATCGGATTCCCGCAACCTTCACCAGTTCATCGGTCTACCTTGTAGGAGGCCTTCCGACGCTGCCTAAAACTATACCTAATATTAATAATTGTAACCTATGAAATTTTTTTTGTTCTTTTCTACACCATGGCAATCTGTGCTAGGACAATAAACCACTGGGTTGACCGACTTTTAGTCCGTATGTTGTTTAACAATATATCGAACAATTATATTGAAGGTAATTTTTTTTTTTTCGAAATTAGGTATTTACTGGTTTCTTTGTGTATTGTATTTTCAGTAATATCGCAGTACTTATAACCATGAAACCAAATAAAAAAAAAACGTTTTTTCATATTAAGAGTAAAAACTATGCATTTCAAAGGGCAAGCAATATTAATGACCTACACATACCACACACATTTGCACCATTCTTTACGTACATATATTTTTCGACAATATCAAAAGCAATTATTTTGTTTCAAGTTTATACCTTCTTTTTCATTATTATTTTCTTCATTATTATTTAATTTCTAGTGTTTCATTGACTAAAATACTACATTTAGGTAAATGTAGTATTTTAGTCAATGCATAAATTCACTGTATTTTAAAAAAAAAACTCTGATTCCTATAATAAAGGTTTCAGTTCCCGCTGCTGGGTGAACAAGACTCAGGGTTTTTTTTTTTTTTGGTGGGTTAAAATCATCCAAATGACATCCCTCGCCCTTGAGCAGAGCGGGAGATAGTGTCAGACTGTTTCTGACTAAAAAACCCAACCCGTTCCTTCTTGCCTTTCATAACGGAGCCAAGCTACCTTTCGGAGCTAACCCTGGCCCCAGTAGGCTTCGACCCAGCTGGACCCCTGCTGTTGCTGACAACACCTTGAGGCGCGCGGGAACTCAGGGCTTTGCTCTACTTGCATACATTTTTTTTCATAATAATTGTTATCAAGCTAAAGCGCGTTTCTCATCAAAGTTCATTAAAGTACCTAATGAATTTGAAGCTTGTATGAAAACTATTTAATACAAATAAGCTTTTTATTTGAGCATTTTATGCGCACCCGGGAGTACCTCGCCGCAGATTTAATCCGTGATATTTAACTTAACGAAATTCTAGTTTGAGTGCCCGTGAATAGAAACCCGACTACGTTTTAAGAAATTAAATGAACGCGGTTATTGTATAGACGGATTAGCGAAGTTGGCTTCATAGTATTAGCCTTGAAAGTAATCAATTCGCTTGAGAGGCAATTAATTATTGAAACAAAAAGTTTTAAAAATTGTTTTAAAGCAAAAAATAAGGATCCGCCATTCACAAGTATACAACAAAGTGAGCCGGTTGTCAAACTCATTCGTCTAATTAGGTTTTTGTTGACGTCCGCTTCGAATAGACAACATTGAATGAAACTGGCTCCATTTTGTTTTACTGGCTAAAGAGTAAATTTAATTAAGTCAAAAGGGTTCTTGAGTTTTTTTCAATCTGTAAGGCTGGCCAATTAAAAAGTTGGCGAGACTTGAACCAGCAGGATAGCGACAACCGGAGGAGAGTACTTAAGCTTGCTCACTGCAACTCTGGGGCTACATTAGCGGTGCTTACTACCTAACTAAATAAATTATACCGGGTCCACTCATTAAAAATTGAAAATTGTAGACTTAAGCATCCAACATTGTGTATTTTGTAACCAGTTGCACCAGAAGTAGGGTTATGCTTTTCGAGTGTATGTATGTATGTTTCTTTGGTTCTCTTTAGAGTCTAAACAGCTTGTTTCACTATCTATAGTTTGGGAGGTGTTTGTCATAATTATTATTATTGTGTTGCGAGTTTACTTTTTTTTTGATTTTAATTTATTGAATTTGTTTTAATTATTTTGATTTAATGTATTTGATTAGGTTTCAATTTTATGTTATTGGTACTATTTAATATGTTATAATTGTGAGAATGGGTACTTTGACATGAATAAAAAAAAAAGAATTATTATTACTAAAATTATAAAAAAAATATAATTGTGTATTTTTTGCCAAATTAGATACTTATAATGTTCCTAAAGTAACTTTTTTCATGACTAAGGATGCAAACTTAAAGAAAAGGGTTGGGGTCAGTACAGACCGGTGCAGGTATAATTCTCCTGTGTGTTCTTATGCGTTCAATTATAAAGAAACAGGTTTATACTGGTCGGTATCGACTGCCTGGACCGAGTCATACGGGCTTAAGCCTTGGCCAGTGTAGTGATTTATATATCTGTACCTCAGAGGTAAACAGCATTATGTGCCAAAAAGTAAATTTTACAGGAGACGCAAAAACGTGCGGATAGAAACTTTAAATGTATTTTTGACATAGTTGCTTTAAAGATATTGGAACAAACTCAATTGTATTTTTTATAATTATTAGATGGAATTATTATATTTTACACATAATTACAATAAAGTTAAGAACAACATTAAGTGCGCATAAAGCTGAAAAGTAAACAATTTTATCATCATTTGAAGTCCTCCACCCGACACGTTTTTGTGGGTTTACGATTGGATATTTCTTTTCCTAGATGTCGTAGGACTTCATACCCTATACCATTACGTAGAACAGGTTCTTATGATTTTAATAGTGCAAAAAAAAACATATTTTCAAAAAAGTGGAGTTACTATTGTTTACCTCTGAGGTACAGATATACAGATTTACCTGTTTCTATATGTGGTTTGACCGGTAGGTACCTATCTGTACCAACCCGTGCCGCCATATCGGGACCGAAAAACCTGTACTTATCTTTGTTTACACCTACAGTCATGTAAAGTGATGTCAATAAAAATATACAACATGTTACCCGAAGTAATAAAAGAAGAAAATAAACTTAATTTATTTACAAGAAAATTGAAAAAGTTATTAATTGATAAATGTTATTATAATGTAAACGAATACCTAAATGATAAATCCTTAAAACATATGTGCATAGATTAAGCTAAACGGATAATTTATTATTTTTTTTAATTTGACCTATTTTACTTATAATTAACATTTTTAAATTACTGACATTATTAATTCTAATTTTACTAATTTTACAAATTGACATTTTTATTTTTATTTTTATTCTTATTATCACAAATTGACATTTTTTTATCTAATTATCGCAAATTGACATTATGTATTAGCATTATTTCAAATTGACATAATTATTATTTCTTATTATTATAAATTGACATTATTAATTAGTATTATTACAAATTGACATTATAAATTCTTATTAGGAAAAATAGCCATTATAAATTCGTAATTTTATAAATTGACATTACTGTTAATTTTTATTGTTAATTTTTTTTTTTATTGTATCAAAATCACTATTGTTATTGGATTAAGTAATTATTCATATAAAATTGGATTATGGAATGCCTGAATGATAAAGCCTCTCCTCTGGTTATTGTAATTATCCTTCTTTGCTGTGCCCGACAGGGTCCATGATTGTTTCTCTTTGCTAATGTATACCACCAAAGCCTACATTGTGGATTGCAATAAAGAATTGAGTATTGAGTATTGAAAGTATCAAAATAAAGCGCTCGAAGTGACAGAAAAATGATTAGCCTAATAATGACGTCAAATCTATTAAATAGAACTAAAATATATTCCATCAATTGCATTAGTCTGCTGAAAGTGACTAGTTTCGAACTTTTTGGTGATTTTTTTGCGATTGATTTTTTTTTTAATGATAATTTGATATTTATTTTGCGAATAATTAAAAAAAAAATCACTTTTACACGTTAATTTTTTCGTCAATTTAAAATACATGAAGTCGATGTTTTCTAGCTGACTATCCAGAAACACCGTAACAAACTCAGAGGTCAAAGTCTCTTTAAAAGTCCATACAGGAAACATGTACCTAATGGTAAATTAGTTAACAACATTTATTCATTACTAGCTTTTGCCCGCAGCTTCGCTCGCGTTCATAAAATATAACCTATGTCACTCAGGATAAAGTAACTTTCTATCGGTGAAAAAATTTTAGCTATCGGATCAGTACTTCCAGAGATTACCTCCTACAAACAAAAAAACAAACTTTACCTCTTTATTGTAATAATGTAGAAGTCTATATAATTAAACATTCGTTTAATTATGATTATAGCAATATGACATGGCGCGTTACTAACGTCACATGGCTAGTACAGCTTGAGGCCTATTGAGAATATAAATATTTAAGTACGTATTTAAATATTTATCTCCTTAATGAAAACCAGTCATTACTTGAACGCTAAGCGATTGTTACCCGACTACGTTGAACTTAGTACGAGCAGTGCGAGACGCCTCGTTGCTGTCCGGTAGAGAGAGGCCAAATCGTCTTACGACTCGCTACGGAGAAGAGGATTTTTAAATATTTATAGAACCGTTTTCACAAACGTTGAGCTGTTTGTTCTGTTTGGAAAAATCTTGAATTTCAAGCGCGAGCTATTTACCTATAGCTTACCCAGCAGCCCGGTGCCGTTGCTAGACCTCATCTTACGTAATCCGCGTTTTAGTACCTGGTTATGTGGAATTTTCGCCGTGTAATTTTGTTGTTTAGCTAAAGACTATTTCTATGGATAAACAAAGGAATTAAAATGTAAAACTGAAGCAGCTGGGAAGTCTGAAAAGCGAATATATTTTGTACAAATTTTTGCCAGCAGCTTTGCTCGCGTGAAACTTGAAAATTATCCTAAAACAACATACTCCTGGAGTAAATATATTAATAAAATAGGTTACTTTTAGGCAAGCGTGCTCCATCGTCGACCACATCATCGCTTACCATCAAGTGAGATGGTGGTCAAACGCGAGTCTATCAAAAATAAAAAAAGTATCCAATGAACTATTTCAGGATATAGTAAACCGTAATCGTAACCCGTGTGCAATTTTTTTTCTAAATCCGTTCAGCCGTTTGAGCACGAAGGAGTAAAAATTGAACAAAATTACAATACACACATACGTACAAAAATTCAACTAATAATATTAATGTGAACGTAAACGCGTCAAAATCAATATGACCGTCCAAGAGAACGGATGTTAGAAGGGTGAATTTATTTTATTGCACCGTCTAAAGGTGCTTAATCGAGAAACGTTAATTTATGTGCACCGTTACGAAAGAGCAGAAAAGATCGCCTTTCCTGAGGATGTGGAGCTCGGACGAGTAGGTATTAGTATTCCGATTGAATAATTAAGCAGAGACACAGGATCGACGCAAGCATCCATTACTTCCAATATCCGCACATAAATACCTACTTACACGGTATTGCGTACTCGTCTGCATTTTATTGCCATATCTTTGTAAACACCAGACCTAATTTTGTGGATGAGTGCTTATCATACGAGCCAGCGTTCTCACAAAAAAGGAAAATAAAAAAAAACTGCAAAGAACGAACCAATTGTTTTTGATTTATAGACTAGTTTCACAAAGAGATGTTCTATTTAGATTCGAAGAGGGGTGACCCGTTGTTACTACACAACGAAATGTAGCTGATTCAGCAGTAAATGTTACTCGTATCAATTCTGATCTGCCCCACAATGAATGCCAAATTACTAATGGAAAAGTTTTTCTAATGAATTAAGAAAAATGCGGCCTTGTCGAATACTGATGTAATGGTTCCAGCTTTAATTAGGTAAGTAGAAAGTAATGATCGGATACTCTAACTTTTATTTATGAAGACACAAATCAGATAATGGATGTAACGTTATCGGAAAAAAACGATAATTTTACCTTCTGTGTAAGGTATATTTTTAGGAAATTTCTATGGTAAACCTTGCCGATAAATCCCTGAAGCATTGTAAAAAGCTATAGAGTCAGCCTTTTACTGACTAAAATCCAATTATGTTTCTTCAGTTGTCTTTGTAGTCTAGGGCTGTGGGACCTTTATTTGCAAAGGAACTTAGGCGAATGATACTCAGTAAAAGTCTGTCAAGTCCTCTCCATCCTAGAGTAACAAAAGTCTGCGGATCCTTCAATTGCAAAGGAGCTTAGGCGAGTGTTAGTCAGTAAGAGTCTGTCACGTCCTCTCCATCCTAGAGTGACAAAAGTCTGCGGATCCTTCAATTGCAAAGGAGCTTAGGCGAGTGTTAGTCAGTAAGAGTCTGTCACGTCCTCTCCATCCTAGAGTAACAAAAGTCTGCGGATCCTTCAATTGCAAAGGAGCTTAGGCGAGTGTTAATCAGTAAGAGTCTGTCACGTCCTCTCCATCCTAGAGTAACAAAAGTCTGCGGATCCTTCAATTGCAAAGGAGCTTAGGCGAGTGTTAGTCAGTAAGAGTCTGTCACGTCCTCTCAATTCTTGAGTGACAAAAGTCTGCGGATCCTTAGTTTGCTAAGACACTTAGGCAAGTATTAGTCAGTAAAAGTCTGACAAGTTCTATCCATCCTATAGCGAGAGGAGTCATTAAAAATATGGTCCTTTATAGTAATTCTAGCCCGGTTATGGGAAAGGCAGTCGAGTCGATTCACAACATAGATTCGCAAGTAATGTCATTTATATTACCTTGCGAATACTATAATTAAGACTAGATAAACTAAAGACAAAATAGAAATACAATGAGAGAGCGAAAGCCAGCGTTCGCTTGGGGTTTAATGCATTAAGAAGAAATCAATTTCATTTTCATCTATAATTACGTGATATGATATTGGAGAACCCATAGATAGAGGTAGGAACAAATAACTATGTAACAATGGTTGTGGGTGTTAAGAGGAAAACTTTCAATTATGCAATAATCCTTTTCCACTGATCCTTTAAGTGGAGCAAATATCTTTTATTGTGTTAATTGTGAAAAAAATGTTGAACTTAAGATTTGAAAAGAATTCTTTAGATGGTACGCCGCCGGCAGATATTGTGATTAAGGTAAAAAATACTTGCGATAGCCTGCTGCCATCTAAATCAAAACGGCAACTTTGGAACATTTTCTTTAGTACAAAAAGAACAAAAATGCATCGTAATTTTCAAAGAAAGTATTTCTTCGTAAGTGTATTGAAAAACGTCGTTTGATACACGTGGAGATTTGTCACTGCAGCCCACGGCTCCATAACACTGTCGCCTACGGCTCGTGCGAATTCCGCCTCGGTCGCAATGACAAACTTTCTGCACTTTTTTTTATAGTGGGAAAAAATCATCCAATGACAACCCCCGCTCTTGGGCGGAGCGGGAGATACTGTCAGACTCTTACTGACTAAAAGACCCACCCCGTTCCTTCTAGCCTTCATACCGGGGCTCGAACTCCCTTTCGGATAACCCTGGCCCCAGTAGGCAAACTTTCTGCACTTGTATCAAAATGTCCTATTTTTCGTCATTCGAATGTTCGCCACGTTTATTGGTAAATATTTTAAAACGTTCAACTTTGAACTTTTGTTAGGTCCTTAAAACTAAACAAAAGTTCAAAGACCTTAGAACCATAGCAAAATAAGACCAACAAAAGCGTCTACCTGACCAAAAATACAGCCATAGTAAACACCCAAAACTTTGGACAATCGAGCGGACGTTGTGTAGTAAATAAAACGATTCTCAAATAAAATGAATTCCTTCCTCAATGTGACACTGTGACTGGCATCATTATTCTGAGGAACTTTTCCACGCGTGTGAAGCGAAAAATAAGTGTCGTAATAGTAATTTGTCACGATCCTCCCTTCTCACTAGACATTCCATGCCGGCATTATACCTACTGGTAGTTAATGTTAATATATAGACCTGTCCACCAAAAAAAAAAAATAACGTTACTGTGTATTTGTAAAATACAACATTATATTTAGTTTATACGAAACTAGAATATACTTTGTTCAGAATCAGTTACTGAATGGATTCCAATAGTTTTTACACCATGTTATATTTTTTCCCAAAAATATTTTAAAAGGTCACAATTTGGATAATACAGTCACTTAGTAGAACACAGGTCATGGAAGGTTGGGCACGCCACAATCATGGCGGTAAGTCCCCTCTTGAGGCGTGGCTGGAAAGACCTCACGGCGTCCTTACCTTCCGTATGACGCAGGTCCTCACCGGACATGGTTCGTTCGGGAGGTTCCTGCACCGAATTCGAGCGGAAGTGACGCCCGGGTGTCGCCACTGTGCGGAATACCCGGAGGACACGGTGGAGCACACAATCGAGGTGTGCCCTGCTTGGGCGGGGCATCGCCGTGCCTTCGTGGGGGCGATCGGCGGCGGAGACCTCTCGCGCCGGGCCTTGGTTGAGGCCATGGTCCGGAGCGAGTTGGGGGGGCAGGCGGTCGCCGACTTCTGCGAAGCAGTAATGCTCGCAAAGGAGGAGGCCGAACGCATCAGGCTACGGCGTTCTCGCCGCCGCCGCCACCGCCGGGATTCTGATCCCGATTTCCGGCCACCGTAGGCGCGGGCTTGCGAACAGTGACAGTAACTGTCCGGACCAAGCCCAAGTCGTCGACGGCGCGCACTGTTCCCGCGCGCCTCAAGGAGTTGTCAGCAACAGCAGGGACCCAGCCGGGTCGAAGCCTACTCCGAAAGGGCGCTCGAGCCCCGGTATGAAGGCTAGAAGGAACGGGGTGGGTCTTTTAGTCAGTAAGAGTCTGACACTATCTCCCGCTCCGCCCAAGAGCGGGGGATGTCATTGGATGATTTTTTCACACCATAAAAAAAAAGGTCATGGAAGGTCATAGCGTATTAGGCACCAGAACACAGCTGGGTGCAAGTGCAAAATAACCCCTCAGTCGCCTGGATGGCCCGGTAACTATGTATTTTTGCTGCCATAACAAGCTTATAACTTTGTGATTTTTCATGATACAGTTATGTACCTACTTAGATTCTTTACATAAAAATACTAGACACGTGTTTCGGGTTTTGCAATATACTAAAATTAATGTTGTATAAAAAATAAGCTCGATTTTTCGAAGGAGCAGGTTTTAACTAAGTCACGGGTAAAGGAAAACTCATTTAGGGAGTATAATCGAATAGGATAACCAACGTCCGGTACAGAAACGACGTTACTGAACTAATACGATGGTTACCCAATATGAAAATTAAAGTGCCAATGACCGGTTGCGAATAAGGAAGGCAACATCGAAAAGGATCGAGATTAAAGCTTGTAGACGTTAATAAAAGTAATTTAGTAGGGAGACGCGTCAACATGGAATTTTTATTGCGTAAGCATTCCGTCCCGGACTAACAGATGAAGACATATTATCCCCGAAGCCGGGCTACCCTTGAAGTGATTACAATGTTACCCCTGATGTGAGGTTAACAGCGGCTACAGATAATTAATAACGGTGTAGTAGGAAGGGCTATTCTTTTGTTTTACCTTAATTAATATCTCGGTGTCTCGTAACTTTATTTTTGCCTGCTCGGCGTACTCGGAGGGCGGAGCTAATTTTGCCATATTTATTAAATACTAGCTGTACCCGCAACTTCGTTCACGTGGACTTATTTTTTCTAAAATAAAAGTAGCCTGTGTTACTCCATATTACATCAGCTACCTGTCAAAAAAAGTCCCGTCAAAATCGGTCCAGCCATTTCAGAGATTAGCCCGGACAAACAGACAGACAGACAGACAGACAAAAATTGTAAAAATGTTATTTTGGTGTATGCACCGTATACATATACATATGCATGTAGTAAAAAGCAGTTATTTCAATATTACAAACAGACACTCCAATTTTATTTATATGTATAGATGAATAGATGTATATACTAGCGGCCCGTCCCGGCTTCGCACGGGTGGTAAGTTTTAGTAAGGATCCCTTATCTTTTCTAGCAATAAATATAGCCCATGTTACTCAGGGTGAATTGAGCTTTCCAATGGTTAAAGAATTTTTGAAATCAGCACAGTAGTTTTTGAGTTTATTCATTACAAACATACACACACATAAAAATACAAATTTATACTTGGCCTCAGTAGGCTTCGACTCTGCTGGGCCCCTACAGTTTGCTGACAACTCCTTGAGGCGCGCGTGGAACGATACGAGCCGTCGACGTCTTGGGCTCGGTCCGGACGATTACCAGACGGTTGGACGGCGAGCTAACCTTTGCTAACCATGATCCTGTATGTTTTGATTTATAAAGAAGCCTAGATTGAGCGATTGCATCTCCTGACGCATGTGAACCATATTTTAAAAAAAAATAAAGATTTCGACCTTTCCATCCATTTACTTACGTAGGTAAGTATACATATCGATACCTGTAATATGAATTGACGTAAGGGACATTTCACTAAAATTTAAAAATGTACCTTACGACAATCGACGAAGAGTTTTTTTACTAAAATGTTAATGTCCCTAACGTTAATTGATATTTCTGGTATCGATATGAAGAAGGTAGCCGTATTCTACACTTATAATATAATAAAGAGGTAAAGTTTGTTTTCTTGTTTTTATATATTTTTGTTTGTAGAAGGTAATCTCTGAAAGTACTAGTCCGATTGCGAAAATTTTTTCACCGGCTTCATTCCTTGATGACATAGGCTATATTTTATGTGCGCGGGCGAAGCCGCTGGCAGAATCTAGTTACATTATAAAGGCGAAAGTTTGTGAGTGAGATGGTATGTGTATGTTTGTTACTTCTTCACGCTCGAACAGCTGAACGAGTTTTGATGAAATTGAGCACACGGGTAGACCATGTCCTGAAATAGCACCTAGGATACCTACTTTTTTTCCAGAAGTATTTTTTCTTAAGAAAATTTTCTACTTTTACGTGAGCGAAGCCGCTGCCAGCAACTAATGAAACTAAAATAAAATAAAAAAACTGGGCGAGTCGGACTCGCGCACTGAGGGTTCCGTGCAAACTACATTCCCGAATGAAGTCTCGAAAATTTCTCCGAATGGAAAATTTTTTTTTTTTTTGTGACTTTTGTAACAACAATTTAGGTACTGTTTTCAGATTTTTTCCTATACCTGTGCTATAAGACCCTGCTTTGTGCCAAATTTCATGATTCTGGGTCAACGGAAAGTATCCTATTAATTTCAATCTTTGAGAGTATCAAAATACACGTTTTTTTGCGACATAAACGGCCGTATCTTTTTTATTCGTTAACTTAGAAGTTTGATATTTTCACAGCTTGAAGGGACCGCAGATAATTTCAATTCGATACCTCCACGCGTTCTTGAGATAACGGGTCTTGACAGACAGACCGACAGACGAACGGACAACAAAGTAATCCTATAAGGGTTCCGTTTTTCCTTTTGAGGTACGGAACCCTAAAACGAAAATATAATGTTCAAAATATGTAACGTCCTTTATAAAACGTCTCTGTTTGACAAAAGCTTCTTTGGTATGGCATCAAAAATTTACAACAAGATACCTCTTGACATTTTTAACACTAAGGAACTTCCGCTATTTAAATATAAATTCCGTAACTTCTTAATCGATACAGCCCACTACGCGATTCAGGATATCTTAAATTAATGAATATTTCTGTATTTTTGACATTTAGGTACCTTTCTCTTGAATCGATTCGTGATTATTGTATGCCTGTTTGGCAAAACTGTTTTTTTTTATGGGTAAATATCATCCAAATGACATCCCCCGCTCTTGGGCGGAGCGGGAGATAGTGTCAGACTCTTACTAAAAAACCCACCCCGTTCCTTCTTGCCTTTCATACCGGGGCTGAACTATCTTTCGGCGCTAACCCTGGCCCCAGTAGGCTTCGACCCAGCTGGGCCCCTGCTGCTGCTGACAACTCCTTGAGGCGCGCGGGAACAGTGCTCGCCGTCGACAACTTGGGCTCGGTCCGGACAGTTACCGGACAGTCGCCTACGGTGGCCAGCAATCGGGATCACTGGTATTTATCATTTAATCTAAACATCTAGAAATAACCGACCTCCTTTTTACCTGCTTTCCAAGACAAAGAATTCTCTGTATAATGTAAAAAAATATCTCCTATCCACGTTCCAAATCCAATAAGCGTTGCCTGACCTTTGACCTTTTTTTATGGTCGGAAAAATCATCCAATGACAACCTCCGCTCTTGGGCGGAGCGGGAGATAGTATTAGACTTTTTTTTTTTTTTAATTGTGATAAACTAGTGCTTGACTGCGATCCCACCTGATGGTAAGTAGCGATGCAATCTTTGATGGTGAGGCGCACTAGTTTATTAAGAGCCTATTCACTCTAGCCTTGAAGACACCCAAATCATAATCGGACGGGAAGACCGCAGCAGGCAGACTGTTCCAGTCCTTCGACGTACGCGGTATAAACGACGAGGCGAAACGCTTAGTCCGGACCGTAGAGGTTTCAACAACGTAAGGGTGAATATTCGCCGTACGTCGGGTTGTCCGATGGTAGAATTGCGATGGCGGAATCAAGTCATGCAATTCCTGCGCACACTCACCAAAATGCATCCTGTAAAACACCGAAAGGCTGGCTACTCTACGCCTATGCTCAAGGCTTTGAAGGTTGGACTTAACCAATTCTGGATCACCAATTAGCCTCTTTGCACGCCTTTCCACCGAGTCCAAAGCTGCAAGGTGGCATTTTGCAGCACCAGCCCATATGTGACTGCAGTACTCCACACACGAACGGACCTGTGCTTTGTATAACATTAAAAGCTGTCCCGGTGTGAAGTACCGCCGGACCTTTGCAAGAACGCCCAGCTTCCTAGTAGTTACCTTGGCTTTGGACTCAATGAACCGCCCAAAGTTAAGGTCTGAGGGAATTTCAACCCCCAAGAGCTGAAGGCGGTCGGTGTACTCCAGGGATAAATTCCGAAAAGTAGGAACCAAGGTGCACGGGCTCCTTTTGGCAGTGAAAAGACACGCTTGTGTTTTGGCGGCGTTGAATCCCACTAGATTGGCTTCACCCCACTTAGAGACTGCCTGAAGTGAGATATTCGTTACCATAGCCTCTCTTTCGGACCGGATTAGCTCCTTACTAGCCCGAGCACTGGGCAGGTATCTCTCTACAACTGTGCTATCATCTGCATACCCATAGATACCGGACACCAGCAGATCGTTGATATGCAACAGGAAGAGAGTTGCAGAGAGAACAGACCCCTGAGGAACTCCGGCATTAATCGTCATGGGCTCTGATGAGCATCCGTTGACAACAACTCGGAGAGACCGTTCACTCAGGAAGTCTTTTATCCAGTTAATCAGACCAGGGGAAATGCCGGGAAATGACGTCTAAGGAAACGGCAATCGCTTCCCCATTCTTCTCGAGGGCTTCGCCCCACAAGTAGGTGGCATAAACCAGTAGGTCCCCAGTAGACCGCTTGCGGCGAAACCCGTACTGTCGGTCACTGAGAAGATCGTTACCTTCCAGGTATGCCATGAGGCGCGAGTTCAATACACGCTCCATAATCTTGTAGAGTATGGAGGTTACCGAAATCGGCCGATAGTTGGCAGGACCGGCACGACTGCCCTTTTTGCGCACGGGTTGCACGTTGGCAAGCTTCCAGGACTTGGGCACTATACCAGTCCTAAATGAGAGGCGATACAAGCGCGTCAATACAGGAGACAACTCGGGCGCACAAGCCTTTAGAACAATCGCTGGTATGCCATCTGGTCCACTGGCTTTATTCACTACTCTTGCTTGCTCTTACTGACTCTACTCTTGCTCTTACTGACTAAAAGGCCACCCCGTTCTTTCGTTGCTTTCGTACCGGGGCTTGAGCTATCTTTCGAATTAACCCTGGCCCCCTGCTGTTGCTGACAGCTCCTTGAGGCGCGCGGGCATAGTGCGCGCCGACGATGAGTTGGGCTCGGTCCGGACAGTTACCGGACGGGCGTTGCCTGACCTTGATGACGGTCATGGGACCGTCATGATGATGCAGGAAAAAACCCCGTGATGCGTAACCATCACAATTTCACAAAAATGCATTGCAAGATGATTTTTATTACATCATTCATCATCATTTCAGCTGAATGTCCCATGTTGGACATAGGCCTCCCAAGTGTCGCCACAACGACCGCTCCTGTGCGTCTCGCATCCATCGAATTCCCGCAACCCTGACCACCTGGCCAGGATCGCGGGTATCCGTTGGATGGTCCACCTTATGAGGCTTCCACCGCTGCGCCGGAAGACGCAGCGGTGGAAGGCTTACGTAGTCGCCATGCCAGAACCTTTCGTCCCTATCAATCATCTGTTCTGCGTGCAATGTGCCCTGCCCATTGCCACTTAAGTTTGGCCATTCTTCGAGGTATGTCGGCAACCTTGGTGCTCCTGCGGATGGTTTCATTTCTGATAGGATCACGCAAGGAAACTATTATTTTATTTTTATTTTTTAATAATATTGTAAAAAAAAATGTTGTGCCTCAATTTATCTGTTGTAAATTTTCTCAGTCTAGTCTAGGACAATGCTCTCTGTTTCTAAAAGGCCTGACCTCCATTCTGTTAAGCGATGTTACAATTTTTTGATGAGTTATAAATTGGTTTTCGTTGAATAGATTTTGCGAGCTACAACGCAAAATTATTTCTTTATTCATCCTACACTTTAAGGAGGAGAAACGGTTAATGGATATTCCTTTAGTAATAAAATGTTCGAAATTCAAACTTTGAATTCGAAATTGTGAATGTCTGTAACGTTTTCATTTTGAACTGCAGACCGGACTATGATTAAACTTGGCACACGTAGACCATGTTTTTAAATAGGAAATAGGTTACTATTTATCCCGGGTGTTAACGCCCGCCTTGAGTCGATGGTGGTTAACTTTTTAAATACTTTGGACCCAGTAGCTGGCTATACTATTTGTGGGCTAGCTGGCTATCAAATCCTCTGATATCTTGTGGGGTGATTTTCGATATTTATGCGGGTGTAGATAGTAATAATAAAAGAGAAATTATAAGTCAAGTTTACGCATTTCTTTATTGACCACGTTATCAAATTTCTCATTGTATAACAAAGCAACGGGAAAATGAGATAGCCTCTCATAAACTAATTCGTCTTTTTTACTTCGCCAACAAAATATCCTTAGTCCAAGAGCCAGCGAAGCGAGCTCAGAATTCGAGGGCACTCTGACACGGACAGGTTAGGTTAGAAGACTAAAGCGGAAGCAGAGCGGAACGGAGCTCCTGTCTTAGCCTTCGTGGTTATTTTTTTATAAACACCCGAAAGTGAAAGTGTATCTGTAACGTTTTCTTATTAAAGTTTAAAACTGTATTTGATAAAAATTGGTACATGGAATATGACTTAATACTTTTCATTTCGGTAGTAAGTTTCGTTGTGATAAAACTTTTTCGCGCGGGCGAAGCCGTTGACAAAAGCTACTAATAACACTATGTAGATTTTACCTAAATAAGTAGGTACCTTAAATAACATGTATCATGTTACCACATGTTTTAGATTTAATCGGCGCGGTCTCATGTCGCCCGTAAACAAAACGTCCCGTTGAAACGATGAGTCGTTGAAACGAAGTCCCGTTGAAACGACGACTCGTTAAACTTTTAAGCGAGTCCTAACTTCCGCGTCATAATCGCGCACTTTTGTTACATACTCGTACATCCGCGTCGTTATGTAACTCTCTAACATAATTGAAGGAATTCACTATTTTGTATGACGAAGATAGTTCAAATAAACTTCAGTTATTTCAGGTAGGTACTCTGAAAATACAACATTGTCTTCACTAATATTTTAAAGAGGTAATTTTTTTTTTGCAGGAATGAGCGAAGCCGGAGGCAATGGGTAGTATGAAATAAAGTTGACAGTGTTAGTTTGACTTTTCCATTTACCAACAAGCTTAATTTTTCATAGCTCACGCCAGCAGCTCAGCTTAAGTGGAATTTATAAAATTAGCCCAAGAAAAAATCCTCCCGGAATATAAATCCAATGACCTAGAATAAGTCTACCCATGTGCCAAATTTCATTCAAATCTGTTCAGCCGTTTGAAAGTTAAGGTGTAACCAACATACCTACTGTTAGTGCATTTTGTTGCATAGAGTAATCGTAATCATACTATGTGTTGATTTGTTATATGTATGGACTCTACTCTCTACTGGTCTGAAATAAATCTACACTAATATAATAAAGAGATAAAGTTTGTTTTTATGTTTTTTTGTAATCTCTAGAAGTACTGGTCCGATTGCTAAATTTTTTTTACCGTTAGAAAGCTGCTTTATTCTTGAATAAAGCAGCAGCCATTTGGCTATAGTCTATGTACGCAGGCGAAGTCGCGGTCAAAAGCTAGTTTATTATAAAAAAATCAACCCTTTCGATTTCCTTTACTGTCGTATTATGTTAGATATTCCAAATATCAAAAGATAAACAAAAATCCTTACAAGGAGAATAATAAATGTTGCCAGAGATTTTCATGTATTCCAATTATTATTGTAGGAATTCGTTTGAGACTATTTTCTTACCTTTCATTCTTATCAAAGACAAAGGTCAGATGTTCGATATTCCTAGCTAATTTATTAAGTTACAATTCCAGGTAGGATGTTCTTCGATGCCTACATAATATAATTCAGCATTATTGGATAACTTTTTATTATGTTTTGTATGTTCAGTATTGGCAAGGTCCTCAGGAAAAATTAACAAAGAATGTGGAAAGAATGGCCAGAAACTACAATGAAATGAGACAAGTAAATAAGTTTATTATTAGCACAAAACTATTTTTGTTAAAAATACTCACCATCAGGTGCTTACCATCAGGTGGGATCGCAGTAACAGCAGGGACCCAGCCGGGTCGAAGCCTACTGGGGCCAGGGTTATCCGAAAGGGAGCTCGAGCCCCGGTATGAAGGCTAGAAGGAACGGGGTGGGTCTTTTAGTCAGTAAGAGTCTGACACTATCTCCCACTCCGCCCAAGAGCGGGGGATGTCAATACATGATTTTTTTCCCACCATAAAAAAAAGGTGGGAATGCAGTCAAACACTATAATAGTTTATCTACACTAATATAATAAAGAGGTAAAGTTTGTTTTTTTTTTGTTTTTATGTTTTTTTGTTTGTAGGAGGTAATCTCTGAAAGTACTGGTCCGATTGCTAAAATTTTTTCACTGAAAGAATGCTGCTTTATTCCTGAGTGACATAGGCTATATTTTATGTAAGCAAGCGAAACCGCGGGAAAAAGCTAGTATCAGATAAAAAAAAACGAATATACTTAAAACATATATAGTTTTAATTTTATTTCGTACCATAGCCTATTAACCAGTCAGCCTTTCTAATGTTCCCACTACTGGGACTCAGGCCTCCTTTCTAGGGGAGGGAACGGGCCGTAATTCACCACGTGGATGGAATTTTTGGTTCTAGGAAGTGCCGGTTTCCTTTTTATTTTCCTTCTCCGTTTTGAGAGCAATTTTATTTCACCAACACCAATATAAAATTAGAATACAATAATAGAATAGGATTTTTATTAACCATAGTAACAATAATTTTTCGTTTAGTGGATATCGGTAATTTAATATGTTGTATTTTCAAAACAAATATTACAATGGTACCTAAACTAGGCGGCACCCTAGATACATCTAGGCTAGGTTTTTTTGTTTTTTTCAGTGGGTAAAAAATCATCCAGATATCCCCCGCCTTTGGGCGGAGCGGAAGATAGAGTCATACTTTTGCTGACTAAAAAACCCACCCCGTTCCTCCGTTGCCTTTCATACCAGGGCCTAGCCTTCCTTTAAGAAGCAGACCCTTGGCCCAAGTAGGCTTCGACCCTGCTCGGCTCCTACGGCTGCTGACAACTCCTTGAAGCGCGCCATCGACGACTTCGCCTCGGTCAGGACGGTTAACGGATGGTCGGACAGCAAGGTACCCATTGCTCGCCGTCCGCAGGCCCATCTAGGACCCCACCCTATTGCGATTGTAAAAAATTAAAACACATGTTTGCCAACAGCTCGACATAATTAAGTTTTGAAAACGGACTACCTTTGTATATAAAATAAAAATTAGTAAAAATACATCAGAACATGTAAATGTATGTATGTAAAAAATTAAAAACAAAAGTTATCAATAAGAAATGTCGTAGATAGCAACAAACCTATATCGTAGTCGTTAACTTTGAAGAGGGACAAAATATATATCAAAGATAATATAAACCCTACCCAGGCTAGACAACATGGTAACGAAATAAAGTTTCCCTAGAATTTTTCTAACAGGCAAAGTTATCGAACCACATATTTCAATATCGAGCTTCAAAGACCTGAAATATTATTAAACATACTGCCAAAGAGTCAAATAACCACGATACAAAATTTTAGTCTTGAAGGGTACCTATTCAAAATTATTTCAGGAATCTAGCCGTTAAATCGGTTTATCAGTTTTAGAAAAAGTTGATTAATTATTATAATCTTTATTGTACACCAAATAAACAAAAATACAGGACAAACATTTAAAAGAATAAGTGCACAATGGGCGGTCTTATCGCACAGGGCGATCTCTTACAGACAACCTTTGGATGGACTAAGAGAAAGGAGATGGATTTAAGGTTGTCAGTGTAAAACAAGAAACATTAACACAAATACATACATACAATACAAAAAATATACTAATAAATATCCAATATATAGATTTATCAATTTATTTCCAAAAAGACGGATGAGTCGACGGGAAGTCAAACTTTTACTGACTAAAAACCCACTCCTATTCCCTCTTTGCCTTCGTCCCAGGTCCAAGTTTTCCTTTCAGAAATAAACTCTTGGCCCCAGTAGGCTTCGACCCTGCTGGGCTCCTACGGTTTGCTAAAATCTCCTTGAGGCGCGCGTGGAACACTATGCGCCGTCGACGACTTGAGCTCAAATATTTAGATGGCTAAGATCTTTAAATACAGAGAGGTAGTCTGTGGTTTGCTAATAAATTCTACAACAGCTATAAACAGATACCCTATAAACTAACAAAACCAACTTCGTGGTGTGTGAGTTGTGGTTGGACGTCCCACAAAGTCCAGTAGTTAACGTGTACCACAACATTTTGTCCACAATTAAACATTATTACAGGCCATCACAGTCTCGTTATTAGGCGTTCAGACGACACGGTGATGCACGTTCATTACAGTACAAGGGCCACGTGAAAATTTAAGAATCAGCGATGACAACCGAAGAATTTTATGCTTTGCGTCGTCACATAATTCTTTGGTGTCGTCTAAAGACTGCATGCTCACGTCATTATACGATTAGATTTTAATTGTATCATAAGGATCGGCGTATACAACATTATTTTCAGTTTATACGAAACCTGAATATAGTTTTTTCAGAATCAATAACTTTTTTTTATGGTGGGAAAAAATTATGCATTGACATCCCCCGCTCTTGGGCGGAGCGGGAGATAGTGTCAGACTCTTACTGACTAAAAGACCCACCCCGTTCCTTCTAGCCTTCATACCGGAGCTCGAGCGCCCTTTCGGATAACCCTGGCCCCAGTAGGCTTCGACCCGGCTGGGTCCCTGCTGTTGCTGACAACTCCTTGAGGCGCGCGGGAACAGTGCGCGCCGTCGACGACTTGGGCTTGGTCCGGACAGTTACCGGACGACCGGACAGTGAGCTACCCATTGCTCACTGTCCGCAAGCCCGCGCCTACGGTGGCCGGAAATCGGGATCAGAATCCCGGCGTCGGCGGCGGCGGCGATAACGCCGTTGCCTGATGCGTTCGGCCTCCTCCTTTGCGAGCATTACTGCTTCGCAGAAGTCGGCGACCGCCTGCCACTCCTCCTCACTCCGGACCATGGCCTCAACCAAGGCCCGGCGCGAGAGGTCTCCGCCGCCGATCGCCCCCACGAGGGCACGGCGATGCTCCGCCCAAGCAGGGCACACCTAGAATCAATAACTGAATGAATTCCAATAGTTTTTACACCATGTTATATTTTGTCCCAAAAATATTTTAAAAGTTCACAGATTGGACCACACCGACACTAAGTACAACACAGGTTACGTCAGGTCATAGCTGGTATTAGGCGCCAGCAAACAGCTGGGTGCAAGTTCAAAACAACCTCAGTCGCTCGTATGGCCCGGTGACTGTATTTTTGCTTACATAACTAGCTTATAATTTTGTGTTTTTATGTTACAGTTATGAAATTTTGTACATCCTTACAGAAACATACTAGACACGTGTCTAGTTTCGCTTATTTATGGCCGAGTAAGCCCTGTCCACCCCGAGTTGTTGGGCCCGGTATATCTAGCGCAAGGATCTCCAAAGTTAAACCCTGGAAAAATTTTGATACACCAATAATCGTATACAGGATATTACCTTGGGAATCTTGCCTTAATACTACAAAAACGTACCTATTGTACCCTGTGTATCTACCTAGTTTTACACTAACGATTCTAACCTCGTTTATGAGCCATGAGTTCTCATAATATCAACAAACACTCCAAGGTCTTAGCTGAAGAATATTTCAAAATAAACGTTTAAACAAGAAAATGTTGGCATGCTTCAGATTTATTAATAACAATATTTTAGACAGGAAATGAAACTTGAAATGTGCCATGTTTTGTGTAGGTTGTGGTGTAATTTCAGTCGACTACACCTACGCCTATATGTTTTGAAACATGAAAAAAGTAATTACGATTTTTTTTAAGATGGGAAATCATTTAATGACTTCTCTGCAAGCGGGAGGGCGAAGACTTTTACTGACTTTTTTTTATGGTGTGGAAAATCATCCAATGACAACCCCCGCTCTTGGGCGGAGCGGGAGATAGTGTCAGACTCTTACTGACTAAAAATCCCACCCCGTTCCTTCAAGCCTTCATACCGGGGCTCGAGTTCCCTTTCGGATAACCCTGGCTTCAACCCATCTGGGCCCCCGCTATTACTGACAACTCCTTGAGGCGCGCGGGTACAGTGCGCGCCGTCGACGACCTGGGCTTGGGCCAGACAGTTACCGGACGGTCGGACAGCGAGCTACCCATTGCTTACTGTCCGCAAGCCCGCGCCTACGGTGGCTGGAAATCGGGATCGGAATCCCGGCGGTGGCGAGAGCGCCATTGCCTGATGCGGTCGGCCTCCTCCTTAGCGAGCATTACTGCTTCGCAGAAGTCGGCGACCGCCTGCCACTCCTCCTCGCTCCGGACCATGGCCTCAACCAAGGCCCGGCGCGAGAGGTCTCCGCCGCCGATCGCCCCCACGAGGGCACGGCGATGTTCCGCCCAAGCAGGGCACACCTCGACTATGTGCTCCACCGTGTCCTCCGGGTGTTCCGCACAGTGGCGACACCTAGGCGTCACTTCCGCACGAATCCGGAACAGGAACCCCTTCGAACTTGCACTGTCCGGTGAAGACCTGCGTCATGCGGAAGGTAAGGACGCCGTGAAGTCTTTCCAGCCACGCCTCAAAGAGGGGACTTACCGCCATAATTGTGACGTGCCCAGCACTGGGTTGCCATAGTCGCTGACGCCATTTCACCATGAGATTCCGCCGGAGCTCTGTCCGCCATGTCGTGACCTGTCGCGGCAGAGGACTTCCACCCCGGCGATGCATCTCCACACGCATATCGTGCATGTGTGCAAGGACTGTGGCCTCCAGATACCACGGTGGTAAGCCAGCCAGAAGGCTCGCCGCTTCGCGGAAAATCGTGCGGTGTCCCCGCACCATCTGAATTGCAGACGGTGCGATGACCCTCTGGCAGGCGTTTAGAATGACCGCCGGTCGCTTTTGCAGCGACGGCGCCCACACCGGCGCCCCGTAAAGGGCCATGGACCGAACGATCCCCGCTTAGAGCCTCCGGTATAGACTTTTACTGACTAAAATCACACCTATTTGCCCTTTGCGTTCCAAGAATACGGGTTTCCCTTTCTAAAGCAATCTCTTAGCCCCAGTATGCACCGTCGTCGACGACTCAGCCTCGGTACGGACGCTTACAGGACGGCCGGACGGCCAGCTTAATGATATGTCAGTAATCAATGCAGTGAAAACTGAAAGTGATCACCGCATGGTATGAGGCACATTGAATATCATTCAATGGACTTACTATGTAGACTTCATTAGTCGAGAACTAATGAAGTCTACACTCTGCCCAGCACAGATTCAGGTCCTAAACTCCGAGAGCTTTCAGCTCGAACTCCACATTCGTTTCGAGTGCTTAGGAAGCTCTTTGGACGAATATAACGATGGGTTCGTGGGAACTGTCTAAGTTTTTCAAGACTCGCCGTACAAATAAGAACAATAGGCTCTCTAATCAAACTCTCGAGCTTATGATGAAGAGGCGTCAGATGACTTTGCAGTGTTCATATTGGAACCCGCGACACGCAGCGCAGCAGCCGATCACTCAACCACTGCGCGAACAATGTCGTAATCGAAAGTACCAACAAACAATGAAGTCAAATAAATCCATAATCTATTTACAGTCCCATAATTCAGCTAATAACATTTTTATATGAGTTAATATATCTGGGGCTGACTTGTATGTAATTCTAAGGCGGCTGACAAAGGCGATGTCAAAATAGCCCGAGGACTGTGCGGATATTGACGGAGGCGACCACCCACTGTAGGTATAGCCACTGGGCACCACTCTGAATAGAATAACGTCCGTATATTTATTTTTAATATATTTATATCGACAGATATGGGTGTTTTGAAACCTTTCAGGATAAAATGAGCTCAATCTTTAAAGTTAATGCTTAAAAAATACCTATTGATTTTTAAGCTATTGCATAGCTTCTATCGCGGGCCTTGAGCGTGGAGACCGAATCCAGAAATTCCGTAACGAAAATAACCTAACACCCCCCACTCATTTGTTTTGAGCGTGGTGACCGATAAGAAAACAAATGAGTGATGCTATGCAATAGCTTTACCGCGGCAGTCCCCGAGTGCCACATTGTTTTTTTTTTTTATTGGGGAATTTATCGAATGACTTCTCCCACTCTAAGGCGAAGCGTGTCAGCATATCAGACTTTTACTGACTAAAACCTCATCTACTTTCCTTCTTTGCCTAGCGAGGACTCCTGGTTTCCCTTTCGGAAACCAACCCATAGTCCCAGTACGCTTTGGCCCTGCGAAATACCTATTGATTGTGAATCCGTTTGTCAGTCGATTTAGCTTTAATTTTTTTTTTTTTGGTTAGGCTGTTTTATGTCTCACAGGTGGAATTCCTTGCCAGAGTCTGTGTTTCCTGATAGCTACAACCCGGGAATCTTCTTTAAGTCGAGAGTGAATAGGTTTCTTCTAGGTAAACGCGTTCCATTGTCGACCGCATCGTCGCTTTCCATCAGGTGAGATAGTGGTCAGACGCGAACCTATCTACGATGAAAAAAAACCGGCCAAGAGTGTGTCGGGCCACGCTCAGTGTAGGGTTCCGTAGTTTCCCGTCCGTCACAATAAGTGTAAGAACTTATGAGTTTAAAAAAATGCTTGCATATACGATTATACTACAAACTTAGTCCAGAAATTATTTTGTAGAACCTTTTTGTCTTTTTGTACAAAAACTGTTCTTTCCATCAAGTTCAAAATGATTTTTCTAGAAAGTCCTTATAAAGTTCTACTTTTCAGATTTTTTTCATATTTTCTAAACTTATGGTTCAAAAGTTAGAGAGGGGGGACACATTGTTTTTTATTTTTGGAGCGATTATTTCTGAAATTATTGACATTATCAAAAAATGATTTTAGTAAAACCCTATTCATTTTTAAATACCTATCCAACGATATATCACACGTTAGGGTTGAAATTAAAAAAAAAATCACTTCCCACTTTACATATAGGGGGGCTACCCTACTAAACATTTTTTTCCACTTTTTATTTTACCACTTTGTCGGCGTGATTGATATACATATTGGTACCAAATTTCAGCTTTCTAGTGCTAACGGTCACAGAGATTAAGCGAGGACAGACAGACGGACAGACAGACATGGCGAAACTATAAGAGTTCCTTGTTGACTACGGAACCCTAAAAAGGTAGTGCTGGGCAAAGACCTCCCCTGTTACTTCCTCTCTGTCCAAAAAAATCTCTAACCAAGTTTATGCCACGAGCTTGAAAACACAACCTTCGCCGCGGTCGACCTCGACGGCTTGCCTCAGACGTCTAGTGAGTGACGATCTTCGCCATTCTGTCCGGGTGCATTCATAGCACATAGCTAATACACTCCCTAAACTTAAGTTACGCAGCGCAGTGTGATGTTTTTAGAAACATCACACTGCGCTACGTCAGCGCTACGCTACGCTCGCTCGCTGCGCTACGTCGCGTCGTAGCTTCATCAGAGGCCTTAACTATGACATTTTCAAATGTTCACCTTATATAGCTTCACCCCTTTAACAGTTCAGTTTAGGTCGTCAAACGAATCGCATAAGGTCGTGGTAGAACCCCTGTTCTCTTAATAGCCATTATGATGCACTACATTGCCCGTTAACAAATCTTAAGTTTGAAGTTTTGTTGTTCAGTACAATTGCCAAAACGGATCTTAAACGCTCGGCGTCAGAGTGGGGATCGCTTTGCGCATTCCATACATTGGCGAGCCAATCGTCTTCGTTGTTAGATACATGCAGTAACGCAGGGAACGAATCAGGATTGACGTCTATGACGCAATGGCGCGGCGAGCCAATCACTGACACTCCCCGCCCCCGCGTCTCACTTCGCACCATTAAAGTGACCAAATATTTGACTTCTACGCAACTTGATGCCAGCGCTCAAGATCCGTGACGGCAATTGTAAGTGAACAACCTAAGTATAGTTATAATTCAGCTAAAAAAAAAACATTTTTTTTTTATTTCACATAAGCCAACAAAGGCACTTATAAAACGTCAGAAGCTAGTGCACGGTTCCAATTGATCGTTTCCTATGGAGAAGAACCAGAAAGATACTCCATAGAACAGTTACTCTTTCAAAAAAATTGTTGTTTTTACAATACTTCCCTATTACAATATAAATATTAATTTAATTTGAAGATTGAATCCAGTGTTGTCATGATAACCTTACTTTAAATACTGAAAGGAACGTCATATTTTTTGTTTTTCCTGTTTCGTTACTTATTCAGTTAGGACACTAACAAACAGAATTTAATCACAGAGCTACTTAGGTAAAAATATTATATAAATCTAGAATAAGTTCTAGAGAAGTCCTGTGTAACTTCATAACGATAACATTCTTATGTAAACTGGCAGTTTCAAGAAGAGTGGCCGCGGAAGTTTTTCTTTTGTAACTCTACTGAAATCTTTTGTGACTATTTTTTTATATAAAATGCTTAAAGATTCCAATGAAAAGAGTGTCTTTAAATTCTTATTACAGCACACAACTAATTGCTACATAGCTGGCATTTTCTTTGTTTAATTTTTCCAGTTTACATTTCTGTGCAATTACTGCTGACATGCTTTGGCATCGCTTAGAGACTTAGCTAAGTTACCAGTGCGACGTACGCAGATATTATTTTTTCATATTTTCAAGGTGGGAAATCATCTATTGACTTCTCCCGCTCAGGGGCAGAACATCTCAGGTTTTTACTGATTAAAACCACATCTTTGTTCCTTCTTTGGCTTGCGTTCCATTACCACGGGGTTCCTACATGTACTATTCGTTTGGGCGAATGCTGTATCTTTGCGGCTTTTTCTTACACAACAGTCAAAGCCAAAGTAGCTGCTAGAAAACTAGGCGTTCTCGCAAAAGTCCGGCGGTACTTTACACCGAGACAGCTTTTAATGTTATACAAAGCACAGGTCCGATCGTGTGTGGAGTACTGCAGCCACATATGGGCTGGTGCTGCAAAGTGCTACCTGGCAGCTTTGGACTCGGTGGAAAGGCGTGCGAAGAGGCTGATTGGTGATCCCGATTTGGTTAAGTTCAATCTTCAAAGCCTTGAGCACAGGCGTAGGGTAGCCAGCCTTTCGGTGTTTTACAGATTGCATTTTGGAGAGTGTGCGCAGGAATTGCATGACTTGATTCCGCCATCTCATTTCTACCATCGGACAAACCGACGCACGGCGAGTATCCACCCTTACGTTGTTGAAACATCTACGGTCCAGACTAAGCGTTTCGCCTCATCATTTATACCGCGTACTTCGAAGGACTGGAACAGTTTGCCTGCTGCGGTCTTTCCGTCTGATTATAATTTGGGTGTCTTCAAGGCTAGAGTGAATAGGCTCTTAACAAACTAGTGCGCCTCACCATCAACGATTGCATCACTGCTTACCATCAGGCGGGATCGCAGTCAAGTACTAGTTTATAACAAATAAAAAAAAAAAGAACATTCAAATTCATCTTGCTCGGTGCTCCATTGTCGACCACATAATCGCTTACCTACCATCAGATGAGGTAGTGATGAAATGCGGATCAATCAGTTATAAAAAAAATATTGAACGAGTATCCAACCACTAACACAGTTGATATTTTATTGAAGCATCTACAAACAAAATACGCTTGAAACGACTACCTACTCAACATTTTTACAAACAATTTCAGTCATGTCAAAGCATAAAAAATTGTGTACCTACCTATACACACATGACACAACATTGCTAGTACAATATTTTGGTGAGTAGAATAGATAGAACAACTTTTTACTGAGCCCTTGTCGCATTCAGCCAACAATTCAAAATGAAATGAAAATTAGAGAAAAGCTTGCAATAGCAATACAACTTGTGCGTATAAAGTATAATTCAAACTGTCCGGTACGATTTACTCCGGCACCGCGGCGGATCATGATCGTGTAACAGTGTGGAAAGGTGTCCAGTGATGGTGTCATGTTCCACAGCCGCCACCGTCCGGCTGACACGACAAATTGCCGGCCAGTAATTGGCGGCCGGCTGTCGCGATGTAAAGCCGCTGAATTGGGTTATATTACTTTGATAGTGAAAAATTGCACGTGCCTCACATCCAGCCTATTGTGGTGTGTCGTTATTACTGAAAAGCGTTTTTAATTTTTCCCAGAGTGACGGCAAATGGTACACACGCAGTGCATGTAATTGTATGCATAAGTGGTTACATATTTTGTTGAACATTTCGCGCGCAATTTTTGGCAACACTTTGGAAAATTAAAAATAAACAGAGCTCATGCTGCTGTTAGTTTTTTAACAATTTTAGTGAAATGAAACAACAAAAGAACTGAAAAGTCGATAGAAAATACCTATCAAACTTAATATTATTTTCCTAAAGTAGAATGAAGTCAGTAAAGTTCTGATCAACATTTTCTACCATATATTTACCTCCAGAAGCGAATACTCACATAATCTAATTAAAAAACAGAGTAGGTGCACGCCACAGCGCAAACAAAATTTACTTACTCCAGCAAAATGTTCAAGTGTCTGACATGTTTAACCTACATCGTACGTACGTTATTTACCTCGCACAAATCTGAGAAAAGACGACGCTAAGAAATTGAAACCACATTGAAAATCTGCAGCAAGCATCTGCGCTCCAAGTGTTTCGGCCATATTATGTAGAAGTGAGCGGAATAAGCCGTACTTTGTTACAAATCCGGGACTTGGGTTGGATTTGCCGGTGTCCGTTTTGTGCTTGTTATTCCAACGCTGCCAGACTGGGCGTAAGCTTAAGTTTAGCCCATACAGTAGAGAGAAACTCTCCCTACTGAATGAACCAAATCGAGTTCTTAAAGATACAATGTTTTATATGGTTACAAAAAACGGATCCCCTCTCTACCGAACCAGAGGCTTGACTGGCCTGTTGGTCTAGTGGTTATTGGCCCTGACTGCTGTGCCAGAGGTCGTGGGTTCGATTCCCACCCAGGACAAATGTTTCTGTGATGAGCATGATTATTTGTTCTGTGTCTGGGTGTAATTTATGTATCTATTACTAGCTTTTGCTCACGACACTCAGAAATAAAGCAGCTTTCTAACGGTGAAAAGATGTTAGCAATCGGACCAGTACTTTCAGAGATTACCTGCCTCCTACAAACAAAAAAAACATAAAAACAAATTTTACCTCTTTATTATATTAGTGTAGATATGTATGTATTTAGAAAAATATAAGTATGTTTATCAGTTGTCTAGTATTCTTAACTTGTGTTAAGAATACTAGACAACTGATAAACATACTTATATTTTTCTCTGCTCTGCTCTAAGCTAAGCTAAGCTAAGCTCTGCTTAGCTTGAGACTAGACGGCGCTGTGTGATAGTTGTGAAATATATTATATTATTATAGAGGAGTAGCGTGGACTAATTTAAACGTGGGTAAAGGCGCCGCAGTCAGGTCTCTTTCTCTTATAAATTCGAAATCGAGACAGTGACAGTCGCAACTCAGTGCTCGACCACATCGGAGGACACGGACATGGAGCATACGGTAGAGGTGTGCCCCGCCTGGGCAGATCACCGCCGTGTCCTCTTGGGTCGGCGGCATCGATCTCTCGCGTTAGGCAGAAACAGGAGTGGGTTTTTAGTCAGTGAAAATCTGACACTATCTCCCGCTCCGCCGCGATCGCGATATCATTAGATGATTTTCCCACATAAAAAAAACGGTTTTCGACCACATCGCCGCTTACCATCAAGTGAAATTGTGTTTAAACACGAGCCTCATCATCATCATTTCAGCCGATATACGTCCACTGTTAGACATAGGCCAGGACGTCGCCACAACGAACGTTCCTGTGCGTCTCGCATCCATCGGTTTCCCGCAACCTTCACCAGGTCATCGGTCCACCTTGTAGGAGGCCTTCCAACGCTGCGTCTTCCGGTACGAGGTCGCCACTCCAGAACCTTTCGGCCCCAACGCGAGCTCATAAATTATAAAACTATACAGTCGTGCTTTAACAGCCTACTTCGCCTAATGCCTCCACTACATTACTGTACTGAACCTTCAGATCCGAACCAATTGAAAGGTATTATCACAAAACATCTTACCTACGACAAAAATCAAAGATACCGCCTAAGGCACTCCCTGTTTCGTGATCCGATTTCCTCATCCCACCTCAACACTAGTCCATACCTACCTAAAAACGGACACCGGATCTCGTCTTTTGAACATTGTAAAATACGATTATAGAATTATTGCGGACGAATAGGCAAGGCACCTGTGTTGCTATTTACCTAACTAAGCACAAAAATTGTGCTAAGAAACGTACGCATTTATAGAAGTTAATATCAGATGAAAAATATTCAACAAATAACACACAACGCCATCTAATCCCAAACTAAGCAGAGCTTGTGGTAAGACTACTAGATAACTGATAAACATACTTAATTAAATATATATTTCTAAATACATACATTATAGATAAATTAGGTACACTCAGACACAGAACAAATGATCGCGCTCATCACACAAACATTTGTTCTAGGTGGGAATCGAACCCACGACCTCCGGCATAGCAGTCAAGGCCACTAACCACTAGACCAACAAGCTTGTCAATATACACCGCTAAATTTTAATCGTTTTAATCCCGTGGAGGGTCGATCCGGTACATGAAACACTATTGATTTGTAAAGACAAAATTAAAAAATAAAGTACCTCTTTTTCAAAATTCGTATTAATTCACGCATGTACGAAATTAGTATCTTTAAGAAAACGTCAGCTGAGCGAGTTCAATGACCAAAATGTTCAACTCGTATGTATATAACTCTGCCGTATAAGATCAAAACTTGATCTACACGAAGTCGAACAGACCAACTTATAGCAGCTAAACAACGGCAAATTATATTTAGATCCGTGATTCTATTTTGATACGTGTTTTAGGATCTTTGACGAGCTTCTTATCCATTTCAAAGCATTTCCTTGTAACAATGCTCAAGATCTTACAGGTCTTAACGACGTTTTGCTCACATCATTCTCGGAGTTTCTCAGCTACATCAAAGTGAAATGCAATCCTTGTGGAGAGAAGGTGGATCTGACGGGTGTAAGATTAACTAGCGTGCATTTAGAAATCGGAGGAAGGAACATTACCTCTTACATTGTCGAGCTAAGGAGCTTAAATTATTGCCAAGTGTGTATTCAAAGATACATAGGGTAGTCACACACACACTTGAAGAAAATAAATGACTAATCTAGAGAACTGAGAACGCCGTTCCGTATTGCACTTAAGCCTTCTAGGGCTGCGGCGTTTTTCGAAAGAGGTACAGTGGCTTTGGAACGCAAAGGGTAACTGAAGGAACACAGGTGGGTTTTAGTCAGTAAAAGTCTGACACCTCTTCTAGCTCTACGTAGAGCGGGAGGAGTTAGTTGTTGATTTCTAACCTAAAAAAAGCTTTAAGGGCTTCTAGGACAAACGCTCAATACATACCTACCTTTTTGCCATGTACATTGAGATGCCAAAACTGCAGTGGCACTCAACCAACGCTAATGTTTGACTGGCCTGTTGGTCTAGTAGTCAGTGGCCCTGACTGCTATGCCGGAGGTCGTGAGTTCGATTCGTGTGATGTGCACGATTATTTGTTCTTTGTCTAGGTATAATTTACCTTTATGTATGTATTTAGAAATATATGTATGTGTATCAGTTATCTAAAACACATAACACAAGCTCTGCTTAGATTAGAACTAGATGACGTTGTGAAATATGTGGAATGTAGAAAGTATTTCTATAATTTCTTATGAAATTATACACGATATTATATTATTAATTTGTTAAAGAAATTATAGACAGCGTCTATAATGAATGTCCTTGTCAATGATTTATAACTGATTTAATTTCTAGCATATAAAACTATTCAATAAACTGTGTGGATCATTGAACTTCTACATTACTAACAAAACAGAACTTTTAGCACTTGTAAAGTGACTCGGTACAGAAAGTTTATGAAAAATATCGTCAACTTGCAGCGCCAAAATTCACTAGTTTCGTGAAAACGTAACCGTTGAAAAAGGAAACTCGCTGACTTAGTCACTCAAGGGAAAAAATAAAACGAGGAGCCAGCCTTAACGACCGTCAGGGGATGTCATTAGCTGATGTCCACTGCCGCATGATTCGAATTAGACTCATCTCGAATGTAAGAGGGGATATCTTCGACACGACTGCGTGGGTCACCGGCGCTTAGGTATGCTCATGCTGAACTGCCTATAATTGCATTTTTATGGAAGGTCTATTTGCGTCCTTCCGGCTCGACGTAACTGTCCGGAAACGCGTGGGAAATTGGGTTACTCTAAAAATTTCAATACAAGCGGACTACTGGTAAAATTGTTGCATACAGGCTCCAGCGCTCCAGCCTACTAACTTGGGTATCTCATCAAAATTCAAAATTCAGCTTGGACACCGATCCCGATACCGATGAGATAGTATTTTTTATATTTTTTAATGTATTTTTTTTTTCGCGATTAGGTTTCAAAACATAGGTATTTAAAAAAATAAAATTTATATGTTTTTTTTTTATAAATTATATTTAATAATTATTAATAAGGTAATATGTCAACTAAATACTAAACACAATGGGAACTTATTAATCTCTAAGACTTACATTTTCATTAATTTAATTCAATCTTAAGATAAACGAGGTATTCCCGCCAGTAAAAAGAAAGTTAGAGAGGTATCAATCCATTACGGGCGGTCTTTTTACTGCGGGTCTACATCAGGAATTCATTACCTTCCACAACCTTAACTTTTTCATACCCGCACACTATGAAAGAACAAATTATATTGTTAGAGTATTCTTATCACGGACAGCAATTTATTACAGAAGTATTTGGCTCAATTCCAATTGCGGCAGCCCTTGTAAACTTTTAATTGCCTACTCTAACAAACAATTAGGTACCTCTACCTACAAACTCTGTCTGTCATTGAACTTTTTTTTTTTAATTATTATTGATAGGCTCGTGTTTGACCACCATCTCACCTGCACAAGCGATGATGTAGTTGACGATGGAGCACGCTTGCCTAAAAGTAACCTATACACTCTTGAATTAAAACTTAGGGGAGTTGTAGCTATCAGGAAACACAGACTCCGGCAGGGAATTCCACTCCTGGGCTGTACGCACAATAAATGAGTTCTCAAAACGCTTTGTGCGTATGGTTGAGATGCACTTTTACAAACAAAAATATCAGCCCCCCTAGCCAAGTTACAAACGTTTCGCTTGCGCCGAACGCTTCGAGTTGACCTTGCCGCCAATTCTTTTGTTCTCTTCTCTTTTTTGTTCTCTTTTCTTTTGCTCTCTTCTTCCCGTACATTTGAAGCTTTCTACAAGCGTTAACTATTGCAGATTAGCAACTTGGCTAGGGGTACTGATTACTTAGGTATTCCCAAATTGAAGGGCGGGCCACAAAAAATAGAATAGAAGCGTCCAGTATTGTATCTTTCTAGGGAAAAGAAAACAGCAAATTAGCGTAGGCATCTAATTTTATTTAGTGTAATTGAAACGCCTTTTAGATACTGAAACTGAACAGAATGTTAAACGTCAGGCTGCTTTAGTGTTTCAAAATTAGACACCAAAATGTACTGGGTGTAAGCTTTCTTGACGTAGGAAATTCATTAGATAGATAGTTAAGGTGCTGAATATTAATTACAATTACTTTATAATTAGTGGGAATATGTAGAAGTATAATTAGATACTGGTTTTGTTTTCAGACTGCTCAGCAATTTAGATACCTAACTGAACAATATTTTTTTTTTTATAGGTTCGCGCTTGACCGCTATCTCACCTGATGGAAAGCGACGATGCGGTCGACGATGGAATGCGCTTACCTAGAAGAAACCTAATCACTCTCGACTTAAAGATTCCCGTCAGGATGGTTTACCAGCACAGTTATACCTGTCAAGTAAGCTTGTATGGAAACCTGCACAGCTGTGCAACATACACGCTCCGGTTTACCTGTACAGATCACCTGTACAGGCAAACCTGCTAGGTATACCGTAGCGTGTATTGCGGGCTTAAGGGTGTAAATCATCCGATGACTTCTCCCGCTCTGGGAGGAGCGAGAGGGCGTCGAATTTTTAATGACTAAAACCTCACCTGTCTTCTTTAGTTACCCTTTGCGTTATAGGACTACGTCTTTCCGAAATTCCCCGTGGTCCTATCCAGAGGGCATCAGCCTTGTAGGGCCCCTACGGTTTGATGAGGAACGCGTGGATCACTACGTGCTGTTGATGACTGAACTTGGTCCGGTCCATTACCGGACGGCCGGACGGCAAGCTACCGATTGCTCGACGTCCGCAAGCTCGCGTCTACCGTGGCTTGTTCTTTGTATTCGGGATCGCAATCTCGGCGACTGGGGCGTGAGAACGTTCGTTTCCTCACGCGAGCGGCCTCCTCCTTTACTAGCATTACTGCTTTGCACAAGGAGGCGACAGCCTGCCATTCCTCCTAGCGCGAACCAGGTCCCGGCGCGAGAGTTCGCTGCCGCCGATAGCCTCCACGAGAACACGGGCGGTGCTCCACCGTGTCCTCCGAGCGGTCCGCGGTTCATCCGCCTGTATCCGATACAAGCCAACTTACCACGTCTGATGAGAACCTGCGTCATGCGGAACGTGAGGACGCTTTGTTGCCGCTCCAGCCACTCCTCAAAGATGAGACTCACCGCCGTGATTATGGCGTGTACTGGCGTACTGGGTTGCAATAGTCGCTGTCGCCATTTCACCATAAAATCTTGCCGGAACTCTTTCCACCAGTTTCGCCCCAGCGACGGCGTTGCAACTCCACGCGCAAATTGTGCACGTGTGCAAGGACTGTTGCCTCCAGATCCCACGGTGGCAGGCCGGCAGTGTGAGACTTCGCAGGAGACCGTACGGTATCCCCGCACCATCCGGATGGCAATGACTCTCTAGCAAGCGTTCAGCATAACCGCTCGTCGCTTTTGCAGTGACGACACTCACACCGGCGCCCCATACAAGGCCAAGGACCGAACGATCCCCTCGGGCGAGCCAGGCGTCTGTCCCTCGAGGCTGGGCAGGAGCCGCTTGAGGGCAGCCCAGGTCCGCTCCAGTTTGGAAGCCAGACGTCAAAAGTGATCCACGAAGTTCCACCGACTATCGAGGACGAGTCCCGGTTACTTCATCGTCGACCCGACGTCGATGCGAACCCCTCTTATTGTTATTTGGGAACCCTTTGGTGGTGCGTTCCGAGAGTCCAGTGCCAACTCGAGTCCCAACTGCTGATTCCTCTCAACGACTGTCGCAACCCCGCGTTGTTGCTAGTTTCGCCGCCAACTAGTGCGACTACCCATGTGCCACAATCAGCGTGTCGTCTGCAGCAAGCAGTCTGAGCAGGAATTTGGTGATGTCCGAGGACACCACCACGACGACCCTACGAAGTTGCGCTTCGCCGCCCTGTATCCGTCGTAGAACTACAGTAGGTACAGCTAATAATAATTATAATGTCATGTTCATGAAAAGAAAAATAAAAACAGTATACCATCAGAAAAAAATGTTTTAATTCATTAAACCCCACGCCGGCGTTCGCGCACCTATAAATTGTGATATTGTCTTTCTATTGTGTCTGTAATTTCCACGATTGAAAGGTTTAAAATCTTAACTGGCTCTATAGTTTTATACTCCTTACGTAAGCGAAAGCTTTTAAATATTTCCTGTATGGAAGGGGTAATCTAATACGAAGTGCAAGGAACATCCTTTAAAGTCCCGTAGACGCAAATAACGTATTGGATTCGGATAGGTGGGTAATAGTGTAAAATAGTCCATTACATTAGTGAACTCACACGGGAGAATAGATAACACCTGGAGTTTAATTCACGTTACCCTCTTAGATACAAAGTAATTCATTTCTCGCTGTAATTATCATTTTGTGTCTAAGCTTAGATAAATTTTAGGTACTTTAAGTTTACGTACCTATTTGTAACAGATGTTTTAATATAATTTTCTGTCTATCATGTATGGTAGGACCTATCATAGCACCAATCCAGATGCTGCACAACATTTACGGGAATGTTCGAAACAGTTGAACGGAAATAGTACATTTTGATACAAGTGCAGAAAGTTTATCATTGCGACCGAGGTGGAATTCGCACGAGCCATAAGCGAGTGTGTTATGGAGCCGAGGGCTGCAGTGACAAATTTGCACGTGTATCAAACGACGTTTTTCAATACACTTACGAAGAAATACTTTCTCTGAAAATTACGATGCATTTTTGTTCATTTTGTGCTAAAGAAAATGTTCCAAAGTTGCCGTTTTGATTTAGATGGCAGCAGGCTATCGCAAGTATTTTTTAACTTAATCACAACATCTTGATTTTTTTACCCTAATCACAATATCTTACGGCAACGATGTACCATCTAAAAATCTCAAGAATTCTCTTCAAATTTTAAATTCACTATTTTTTTTTTTCATATACCTAATTAAAACACAAATAAAAATTATATTTAATAGAATTTTTTCCCGCGCTTCTTTGCAAGTTGAAGGAGAAGCAAGGTATCAAGCCTTTAAACATCCTAATATTAAAAATAGAAATTCAAATATTTTGGCATGTTGAACCTAATCGTATTGCGCTAAGAGCCAGTTTTCGAGTAAGTGTATTTATTAAAAATATTATTATACCCAAACTGTGTGTGTGTATGTTTGTAACTTCTTCACGTTCGAACGGGAGAGCGGATTTCGATAAAACTTGGTACACGAATAGACCAAGTACTAGAACATAGGATACTTTTATCCCGGGAGTATGTTCATGTTCATATTCTTTACTATACACAATGAAAATAGAACAGCTGATGTACACAGGGTTTTCTTACAGCAAAGCATATATAAATGAGAGAAATTTCGCTCATTAGGATAATTATTAATGCTCAACAAAACTCAAGCACACTAACTAAATCATACTTAAATCTAAAAATATACCTACTACCTACTAAACAAATATGTATGTTCCTGTGGGCCCATTTTCTACTGTCACACGGGCCGAAGAGGTTGGCAGCAGCTAGTATTTTCATTGCTAATTCCTAAAACCCAAAACAAAAGCTCCGTTAAAAATTACCGCCCTATCGCAATTTTACAATTACCGGCACGGATCTTAATCGCTCGGCATCAGAGTGGGGATCTTGCGCATTCCATACATTGGTGAGCCAATCATAGTCGTTGCCAGATACATGCAGCAACGCAGGGAGCGAATCACGAGCGACGTCTATGACACGACGGCGGGCGCGGCGAGCCAATCATTGACACTCCCCGCCTCCGTGTCTCACTTCGCACCACTAAAGAGACCGAATATTTGACTTCTGCGCAACTTGAAGCCAGCGCTCAAGATCCGTTTCGGTAATTGTATCTTCTCCAGCGAAGGTCTCTGAGAACATCCTCCACAATGCCATCTACCAACAAATAAACACGTACTTATGTAATGAGCAGCACGGTTTCAGGGGCAAGAGATCTGTTGACACCAATCTCCTTAAAATTCAATAGCCAATTCTTTTTGATGAAATCAATAGCAGTTCGTTAGCAAAACTGAATTTGGAAGAGCCAACATTTGAGATCGAAAAATATAATCCTAAATTAAAATGAATGCAAGTAAGTAAGTAAGTAAGGTAAGTAGTTATTTTTGCAAAATTTTCTAAAAGTTAGATATTATATTTTTTCAATGATTTAAGAGATAAATAAACTTTTTCTACTAAAAAAAGGCGGCCACCCTAGAAGGAACATAAGTGAGTTATTCAGTAAAAGTCACTTATGTTCCTTGCTCACCCCATAACGGGAGAAGTCATTCAATAGTTTCCCTTCATAAAAAAAATACTGCAGAACTTCACGGTTGTTTTATTTAAAAGGTGGCAGTAGTCACCAGGTCAGGTATAAGTCATAATCAGTTTGATTGCAATCTACTGGAGAATAATCCGAGGCTTTGGCTAAGGATTAAAGATCAAACCCAGGAGGCCAGGACCCACTCTTACGACCACTGCACCAAAGGCTTGTTAACTTAACTCATAATTCAGGTTTATTTCTGATTGTGTTTTCTAGTTCTACTTCTTGTTTACCTTGTATATCGGCGGATGGCCTCGGAAACGAAGTTTCGGGTTTTGGGTCATCCAATCCGAGTTGAATAAGGGTCACCGACCGATAAGAATCTAATCATTAGACTCATGAGCGAGCATTCCAACGAACGCTTCTTACTTAGGTAAACTTTGTACCTGAGCAAACTAATAGAATCATAATAAGTTTGATGGAGCTTTTCTGGAATTTCATATCGTAGGTAGGTAGTTACTTTAAAAAGTTCCTAAAAGCATTGACGCGCGAAGTTATACATGCAGCGACATCTAGTAGCAACAATTTGATTTATAATTAGAATGAATGGCAGACCGTACGTTTAACTATTGAACATTATCGTGATTGTCTATTTGATCAATACAACGACATTGGGATTGGGATTGAGGTACTTGTTGCAAACGAAAGTTATATCAACAAGAGACATCTGTTGTGGATGGCTCCAATTACGTAAAGCAGCTGGACGCGAGACGGGATAGATGGGGGAATCTCGCTGTTCCAGTCTGTACCGTTATTTCGTAATTTTGAATAGGTATCATAAGATTAGATAATGAAAAGTTCAATAAAATATAATCTTGTAAAATTTTACATTGAGTTCAAGCAGAATCGGCGAACTTTTTGAAACACGTGTTGCCGCGCGCGCACATGCCGCGCTGCCGCGCCTTCCCGGCCGGCTAGCCTCGCCAGCCTGTCGCTCGCTGGTTATGTAACGACAGTAGGTACTATGTAGATATCATAAAATTACTTAACAGCTCGTTATACGCCCAGTTACATAACCACGACCTCGACTCATTTATTTTACGTAACCATGAATAAAACATACCTTAGCTTATGAACGACTTGAGGGACACATCATCAAAGAAACCAAACATTACTTCACATGTATATTTAATATGGGTTTATAATAATTTATGAAAAAATTTAGGTATAAGACAAATTTTGGTATAAGAGTTGGTATCGAAGTTCTAGGTACAACCTAGAAATTTAATAGGACTACAAATACATTAAGTAGAGTAGAAGTATAAGATAAAGACTTAACATTAATGGTCAGCTTATTGATAACCTGAATTACAGTTTAACAATAGCATTTAAATTATCTAAGTCACTTCTAAATTGATGACTTCAGTGTCATTGGTCTCTTCAGCAGCTGGAGTGGCCACATTACCCTTAAACTTCTTAGCCTGAGTACCCTCGGAATCATTTGATGCTTCGTCTTTAGACAGCTCATTCAAATTATATTTCTTATATGTAAAGTAATTGTCCACAATGCTTAACAAGCAAATACCCTTAATAATTTCCACTATTATACAGAGCCCAGGATTTTTCAAATCAGCTTTGTTGTTCGCATTCTTCAGGACGACCATCTCTGCCAACTCCTTGATAATCAAATCTCTGCAAACACTGCTGTTGAAGCGCTTGTTGAATATGATCGCAAAAGATGATGACTGTTTCAGGAAATACTTATCAAAGAGTTTGCCCGCACACTCCATTATGTCTGGTAAGTTGGCTTTGCAAGTAGCCATTATTGGAAGCAGACGTAACACATGCCGCGTCTTTGAGAGTCTTGTCGTCACCAAATCTTTGATTATGGCTGTGGTCAGCTCTTCTGGACTAGGTAAATTTGTTTTGACAAAAATGCAATTTGATGCACCTGTTTCCACCACCTGGAATCTTTTATGCCTTAGAGATTTTTGGGAATCTTTTTTCAAGGAGTCCACTTCTCGCCGCAGCATGTCTCCGATGTCAGTCTCATCCTCCGACTCGCTGTCTGACCTGTCTTCCGGCGCGGCGGACTCCGGGACTGCCGACTGCTGCTCGAGCCCGAGGTCCGGATACAGCTTCCCAGCATACTCATTCAGCAAATTATAAACTTCTTTCACGCAGTCTTTTTCTCTGAAGTTACACGTGCAAAAGAAGCCCCTAAAGCCGGGTTCCAAGAAATATTTGTTTCTGCGTTTACGAAAGTAAAACTTTTTCTTCTTCCGAGTATCGCCCATAATGTAGACTGATAAGCACAAAGTGAAGTTACAATATGGTTATGATGGCGGACTGTGATGATATAACGAAATATTATGTGTTACGTATTGAGTCGAATTATGATTAAGAATTCAATAACACAACAGCATCAACATCCGTAACGTAATGTCACTAAAATGTCAGTGAAATGTCAAATAAATTACAACTAGTGCTGTTATCATGAATTGAAAAACTTTTAGTCGAGTTACATCATGCTTCCTGATAAATCGACTAAAATTATATACAGTCTGTCAAGAAAGTCATGAAAAGAAGGGAGGGCGCCACCATCATTAACATGGTATCCCAATAAACTTCGACTAAAAGATATTGATACTTTTATTTATAAAATAATAATTACCGATTTACGGTCCCTTTACTGCCGTGTAGGTACATTATTTTACCGATCTATCTGACACTCGTCTATCTATTTAATACATGCTTGCAAACGAGTTTTGACTTTCATTGCTAGTGGCTCCCTATAAATAAAAGTGCTTACTCTGTCGTAGTGGCGAACAACATTTTTATTAGAACTAATTTTCATTCAAGTGACGTTTAATTTTACCTGATACATAATAGTTATAGTAGTTCTCATTTATTTATTAAAACTTTATCCAACACAAAAGTACAAAGACGGAGTTAATGCCTTAGGCATTCTCTACCAGTCTGAATTTTGTTTTATAAACATTGCGACGAAACCAGACTTCTCTATTTGCTGATTAGGATAATTATATGTTTATCCTACGTACCTACACGCAAGAGTTTATCAAAACAGACATTCTTCTGAATATCTGGTTTTATATTCATAAGAATGTCTGGTTTGATCAACCCTTGTTTTCGTCGTTTCAGCTACTAGCATTTATGTACTTACTACAAAGTGCAAATCACGATGTTTTGCCTCTCTGCACTGCCGTCAGCATGGCGCTGAGTATCGATAGGTATGAGCTCATTGCAAAAATAAAAAGTTTATGAAATAAATCTTTATTAATCCGAATCCAAATAATCAGAGTCGAGGTATTCGACTCCAGAAATGTTGCCTGAAACTTCTTCAAAATGAAACCGGCCAACATCTGACTCGTAGTTTGTTTCGTAGGTCGGCCTTTCCTGTGTTTTCCAAGCGTTGAAAATGTACCTCCATTCTTCATGCCTTAGTACACAATGCGCCGAACTGTACTTTCGGTAACACCTGAAGTCAATAAAGATATGTTAAATATACAAATACATTTATCATACATAACTAAATAAAAAACACCAAAATATCAAAACCGTTAAGTGGTTGTATAATAAATCGTAGGTAAATTTCATAACCTTAGCAAGACATAAACAATGTTAAAGATAGATAAATTGTACTTAAAAACAGAAGATTGTCAAAACATTATATTTCCGTTAGTGTGTTAAACTTTAGAATATATTTACGTACCGGTTAACTTTGCTGTTCGACCATAAACATCGTCTTTGTTCGTCCCAGCACTCCCACCTTGAATTTCAGCCATACACCCTTGAAAAACTTTAAATATAATTTGTCTCGCACCGCTCTTATAAACATTTCGATTCATTTTTTGTATCTTAACGCTTAAACGATTTAAAAAACTCGAAATAGCACCGAAATATTGTAAAAAATCAACCACACAGATACGACGTGACAGTTCAGGTACTCAGCTTAACAATTATTCAGTGTTGCCAGTATTAGCAAAAACAGTAGTTCCCAAAACATTCTTTTCATGACTTTCTTGACAGACTGTACATTTAGCAATCTTCTGTAGTATGTGTTAGCGCATATTTACTGAATTATTTGCTTTCTCCAGAAACAGTAACGTTCTTTTTCTTTTGATGTAGGAAACAGTGTTGTTATAATGACTGACAATTTCAAGTTTTCGTACCCATATAAAATAAAAACTTGCTTTTATATTTCACTCAGGTTTCGTTTACGGGATTTATAATCACTGAGTCCTAGTCGAAATCCATCCCTATCACACTCAGGTATGCATACAATAAAAAAATATGAGTATAATTGCGAATAATATATTTTATTTACACTAAATTCGTTTTACAAAAATAATTATTAATTTCTATGTACAGCTTGCTTTAATATAAAATTAATTTAGCACCTTATTTAAATATTCTTACATATTTTATACTAGATTAATAGTAAATATTAAAATACTATAATACTTTTCGTAGACATTTTGCATTGTCTTAAGTGCATTGTCCGAATTATTCTCACTTGATGCCTGCCAGGGGCATAAGAAATAATATATTTTCAGAATTTACAATATTTCGGCTTCATTATCGTAGGCATATTGGCGACAACGGGCTTGTTTCGTTTTGGACACACTGTGATGCTGAAAAATACAACCAAAGTTAATATAAAAAAAAAATCTTAATAACAAACGATTTCTGTTGTACCGATTATTACAATGAGTAATAAGCAGAATCGGCATAGAAAAGGGGTTCTGGACTGGAGATAAAAAAATAGGGACGCCAGGCTATATACATAATTATATTATAATATCTCCGAGAATAGAATTTAACTTAAAAAAAGAATGTGTTAATTCCCCTAACCGAATGTCGGCCAAGACCGGCAAATCTTAGCGGAGACTAGCCATGCAAGAGGATAATAGTATATATATATATACTCGACAAGTGCATGCGCAAGCACTCTCATAAATCGATGGGACGGCAATCTAAAGCAATCAGAAAGAAATCAGGCTCAGGGCCAAGACTATACGTGTGTTCTGAGACACTGGGGTAATAGCTCCACCAACTTCGATACTCCATACTGCTACTGAGAAAACCCTAATGGAAAAATCCAATATCACGTATCCGATCAGGAAATCGCACCCTTTACGACCGCGAGACGAACAGAAAAGTTGTACAAGTGCAAAAATATTACTTACTCAGTATTATACTCAATCGATGATAGCTTTATATAATCGATATAGATGCTGGGACTCTTCAAGAGCCTCCACGTCATGGGGTTGAACAAATTCGTCTCATATTTCCATTCGACGATCACGAACACGGGCGGGTGGCCAGTATCTTTCACTGCCACCATTTTTGTTTCTAAGACACCGGGCTTGTAGAACTTTCTGTAAGATAAAAGAAAGAAAAAAAACTTTTTTAGTCTATAGCTACAACTGAGCATAAACGCGCAAATCTGCTTATTCAGCGGCATGACATTGAGAGTTTATTGCTATAATTAAAATAGTAGCTGTACGTGGAAAAAAATGAGAAAATATGCAATATTTATTTATTTATTATTTATTTATAACTTTATTGCACACCTTAGCTAAATACAGGATAAACATTTACAAAAGATTATGTGTACAATAGGCGGTCTTATTGCGCAAGGCAATTTCTACCAGACAACCTTTGGATGGACTGAACGAAAGGAAAAAGATTTGGGGCTGTCAGTGTACAACATAAATATTATAGTATAATAATATAGTACAATAGAAAATATATACAAGGTGCAGTTTTAAAACTGCACAATATTTCAGGAGGTTGTAATAAAACTCATAAATAATCATGTAAAAATACGAAACCTGGTCAATAATCAGTAATACTTGTTATTTAATTTTTTAATTACACTAAACTAAATCGATTGATCGATGGCCGCGGGGGCGTGGCTAGGGTGTGGCGTGCGGGATGATGATTGGATGATACATTATTTATGAAACTATCGTTGCGAGTTAGTGTGTGTGAAAACGCCCTTTATTGTTCCGTGTTTGTGTGTGTGAAAAAAAGCGCGGTTATAAAAAAAAAAAAAATACCTACTTATTTTATTATTGATTCGGGTCGAGAATCACTAACATAATTACCTCCTGAAATATTTTGCAGCTTCAAAACGACACCTTGTATATATATATATATAATACATAAATAAACTACCAAATAATAAACTAATACATATTAAAAAATACAATAGAGAAAGGGGAAGAACAATTAAAGTGATAGGTAGTGCTCCTTCACCATTTTTTTGAAAATACCTATAGGTATATATTTTTAATAGCCTATTTTGTGTCCCACTGTTGGGGAAAGGCTTCCCCTTTCTCCTTATAAACCTCTCTGTCTAAGGCGATCTCCGGCCAAGTTTTCCCCCTGAACTGGGCCATACAAAATAATAGGATTCGATCCAATAATGAAACTTTTTAGAAAGCTACCACAATGTTGTATGTATGTAGTAAATACCTATATTAAACGTCGGTCGCAAGTTCGCATGATTTTACTGAGCCACCGCGCATGTTAATTTACGACTTCCCGGACAAAAACATGACTTGTAAGAAAGCAAACAAGTGCAAGTTGGACTCGCGGGAATGATTCCGTACCATTATCTATGACCATTATCTAAGGTCCGCTTTTACCCTATTTTTAATTGGGAAATCATCCAATGACTTGACATACGTCTCTCTCTACGGCGGACCGGGAGGGTGTGTCAGACTGTTACTGTCTAGACCCACTCCTATGTTCCTTTTTTGTCGTCGTTCCAGGGCCACGGGGTTCGCTTTCGCACAACCCGTGGCTAGTAGGCTTCGACCCTGGTTCAAATGACATCATGAGGCGCGCGAGGAACACGTACGCGCCGTCGACGAGCTACAATTACCGGCACGGATCTTGAGCGCTGGCTTCAAGTTGCACAGAAGTCAAATATTCGGTCTCTTTAGTGGTGCGAAATGAGATGCGGGGGCGGGAAGTGTCAGTGATTGGCTCGCCGCGTCATCGTGTCATAGACGTCACTCGTGATTCGTTCCTGCGATTGCCGCATGTATCTAACAACGACGACGATTGGCTCGCCAATGTATGGAATGCGCAAAGCGATCCCCACTCTGACGCCGAGCGCTCAAGATCCGTGCCGGTAATTGTACCCATTGCTAACCTTCACCTGGCGGACCAACCCGCGCGCTCCAAAATCAAAATCAAAACATTTATTTCAAATAGACCATTTACAGGCACTTTTGAATAGTCAAATGTCGGTCAGTCCAAGAAAAGTGAAGCTAAATTGCACGTTCCAAAGAGTAGGTCTCTATGGAGAGAAGCGGCGGATTGGTCCGCTAGCTCGCGCCGGGTTCGTGTCGGCGAGCCGGCGGCTTCGGTGTGTAGACACTATAACCCTTTGTATACAGAACCCTAAAAAACTACAGTTTCTCCAATATACTTTTAGTTTATATTTTATGCAATAAATCAATATATATTGTAATACATATTGTTTTCATTACATTGCTGACGCATTTCATGAAATAATATATGACGCCTTACTCGTATTGTTTTTTTTAATTACTTAATCTGATAAAACATTTTATTACTTTTTCACTAGCTTTAATTGTTTCGTAATTTTACTACAAACATCATAATGATTATATCAACCGTAGGTATCTCAAGAATCAAATGAACCGAATCACGCAAGATATGGAACTATGTCAATTCGGGATTACTGACAAATATTTAAGTTTCGTTTGTTATTTATAAAACATTAACTGCATTAAATTTTACGTGTTATACGTAGCTCAACGTATAACCTTTTAACCGCATACGTCGGATATACCCGACCAACCCTCTCGCGCTTATTCCGCTATTTTCAATGATCTAATAATAATAATTTATTATAGGTATATAATAATTTAGAAACTTGTTACGAAAATCTAAAAACAAAACAAAATCGCGAGAGAATCGCAGCTATAAAATCATCCAATGACAACCCCCGCTCTTGGGTGTAGCGGGAGATAGTGTCAGACTCTTCCTGACTAAAAGCCCACCCCGTTCCTTCTAGCCTCCATACCGGGGCTCGAGTTCCCTTTCGGATAACCCTGGCCCCAGAAGGCTTCGACCCGGCTGGGTCCCTGCTGTTGCTGACAACTTCCTTGAGGCGCGCGGGAACAGTGCGCGCCGTCGACGACTTGGGCTTGGTCCGGACAGTTACCGGACGGCCGGACAGCGAGCTACCCATTGCTCACTTGTCCGCAAGCCCGCGCCTACGGGCAGCGACAGTCTTGCTGTGCTCTCAAATTCAATAGCCGCCTTAAACGCGTAGTGTTCCACATTCGCCTCAGAGAGCAGAGCCGAAGCCTACTGGGGAAAGGGAAACCCAGGGTCCCGGAACGCCGTGCAAAGAAGGGATATTCTGACACGCCCTTCCACTCCGCCTTAGAGAGCCTCCAGCAAGAGAAGTCAGCAAGTCAACAAACAAATAAGTAGCGGTTATCTACTTAGTTTTGGACAGGCTCGAAGTAAAATTTATAGCTTCCATATTCTTGTCATCCTTGAAAACTGTTTAAGATGATACTAAGATTTTCAACTTACTGTTCATCCTCCAAAAACATGTGCTCGCTCTTATTATTATTTCTGTCGATCAATGTAATCGATAGCTTCCCAGATTCTGGCCCGTGACTTATGCTTGCTGTTGAGTTTGCCACTTTCACTTTCACCTCGTAATGGACTCCTGTAATGTTAAATAAGTAAATTTTTAGTATAACAGAAATTTTGCCTCACATAATATGAAACAACAAAAGGAAATATTATAAACTTAAACCATAATTATTATTTAGTAAAGGAGGATAATGCTTGTGCTGTGTGCTTATTATGAGGTAAACAATAAAGTAAGCATGTAACGCGGGTCCCAAGAACAAAATCGTTTATGAAAAATTATCGATTTACGGTATGAGTTTTTAAGTTCTGTGTAACTGATAAGATAGTGTTCGATTGGTTATTTCAATAATTAAAAGGAGATTAAACAAAAAAAAATACTGCCATATATATTTTAGTATAAACAATACGAATACGTAATAAAATACATTTCGTCTTTTTTCCCCTAGGCTTTTGTTCTTGGGACCCGTCGAGGAACTGGCAATCAAAACAAAGAGGTTCTAATTTTGAAATCGACTACAACTTAAAAAAAAACAACTGACGATCGCATTTTGACCGTCTAGTTTTAGAACAGCCAGCACTATTTTTGAATATACGACCACAAGAAATACTTACTGCAATAAGGCTTAGAACCGCCTGTTAGAGCATACAGCGCAATATTCGAGTTCGTATCTACGAGTCCACCCACTTGTAGCCGATTGTAGATGTTGAACGAGTGGTAACCCATCGGTATGCAGTAGTGATGGTTATCACACCTCGTACAGTTCCCAGCAACGAAGGCCTGGAAAAAAGAAAAAAAGGTTTTATTTACATACCAGTAAATACGAAAGCAGGAGATTCAAAATCGTATATTTTGATACAAGCGGAGAAAGTTTGTCATTGAGATCGAGTCGGCATTCACCCAAGCCTCGGCGAGGGTGCTTTGGAGCCGAAGGCTGCAGTGACTAATTTCCGTATGTATCAAACGACGTTTTTCAATACACTTGTTCCAGCCAACATACGAAGAGCTCTAATTTCCCAGACAAGGATTTTCATAAATTGGACTTCCTGCCCTGTCAGGGACTTCACCCTGGTTACGAGATGCTACAAATGCCAGCAGTATGGACATGCAGCAAAAACCTGTAGAGAAGTCAACTCGACGTGCGGCCACTGCAGTGAGACAGGACACTCGATGTCTGAATGCGCAAAGAAGGCGGACACACCGAAATGTGCCACTTGCTCTCGTTTCAAAAAGCCATTCAACCATAAAACGGGAGACGCTGAGTGTCCTGCTAGAAAAATAGCGGAATATAGATACATTAACTCTATCGATTATGAGGGCGCCTAGAGCGTCATACTCAAGGCCAGACTTCCGTGTAACGCTTACTGCTGATTCAAATTCCAGTGTGTTGACCTACAAACCATAATTTTTCTTATTGTTTTAGCATATTTGTCCAATGTAAACATAACTCTTTAGAATTAACGCAACCTCGACTTTAACCCAATTACTAATTCTGCTGACGCAAAATCATATGTGTGTAACTAGAGAATAAAGTGCAAGAAACAGTTTTAGAGTATAAAATAACATATTGTGGGAGCGCGTGCTGCCCACGCGCTCTTTTCAATTGCGTGCCTAAAAGCGGTGGGTTAACAGCGGGTTTAGGTCACGCATGCGGGTATGCCCCGCACGCATAACCCGCGCAAATGTCCATTTCATAAAAGTATTTAAGTATTGCAATATTCCAAATATTCGTATTCCAAAAAAAAATTGAAATGCAAAACTTCAAAATGCAATTTGCATTTTGAAATTTTCTGCATGCGTGATGAAACACCCTTAGTGCGTACCTACAGAAGGCAAGCAATCCGTCCGACAAAGACTGGCGACGCGCGAACTCAAAGAGATATCATATCTGCAAGATGGACTTTACACCCAAACCTCCAGGCCAGGAGATTTTCCATTTAAAAAAGGGTTAATATATCATAACTATCATACACCTACCTACATTTTGTTGCCATTTAAGTTCAATACCTCCGTAATAGGGGGCGGGTCATAATTTCTTATCTAAAATTATTTATTGCGCAATTTCATTGGCAATTTATAAACTGATATCCGGCTTACCCAAAAAAAAATATGACGTCTCTGTGACATAATAATGTTATTCTTCTATCGTTAAGATAACATGAGAATAAGGCGTATTTGGTACCATTATCTGATCCCAATTGGCTTCTTCGAATATTCATTTATCGAGCATTGACTGGCCTAAATGACCTCACGTGGGCAAAAAACGCTAGCGTCACTAGTGCAAATACATGTAAAATAATGTGTTCAATTTTGTAAAGACGCGTTCGAACTAAAAGGGTGCGTTTTCTCTGACGCGAAGCTGGGCGGAGTAGAGAGAAGGGGACTGTGAACTGGAATCATAGTTCTCGAAATCTCCACTCCGTATCAATGGGGACAGTCTAAATGGAGAGGAGCGGAGATGAGTGGGTTTTCAAATGAACGGAGTCGAGCAGGCTGTGGTGCCGGGCGGGTAGCTCCACTCCACTCCGCTCCGCATCAATGGAAACACTTGCCACTCTTCCTGCCCTTCTCCATTCCACTCCATCCAGCTGTGCTTCAGTTAAAACGCACCTTAGGGTCTAATAGACAAAGACCTCTTCTACAAAAAAAAACTACGAGCGTTACTAGAGTGTTGTTACACTCGTTCCTCGTTGAGACTAATAATTGCTAAAAAATAGAGGTTCACCCTCCACATACTCGTTTGTATCCGTGAGGAGATCAAAGATAAACTTAGGTCGACACATGTCATATCAAAGCTATATACAACGTGTCAACGCACATCCTGAAACCAGTATGTTCAGAGTCGGGTACTGAATTGATTTCAGCTATTTTTTTAAATGGGTTATTTATTGAAAAAAAATTCTTCATTATTTTAAGGTTTAAAAAATACATATTTTGATAAATCTTGATTGCGTCACTAATGTACTTTAGTGTATGGAATGTGCGATTTCGGAAAATTAGAACTGAAAATTTTATTATACTATTGACTACCACAGCGAAACTCCGAGAAGACGACTGATTTGCTGCCAAATACTGCAAAAGCCAAAATTAGAATTCAACTCGTATTCAAATGGAATGCAAAGTGACTGTAAAAACAAAACACTTTCTTAACTTAACACTGGCTAAATGCAGAAACCATCTGAAGAAGAAAAAAAAATTGAGGAAAAATACTCACATCATAAGACTCGCACTGCACGGCCATAAAGGGACAACTCGGTGCCACACTCTCAGTAAAGAACTCATAGCTCCTCTCATGGTTACAGCCGACGAACTTGACGACCTGTTGGTACGACAGGTCGCTGGAGCCGCCGTTTGATGAGCTCGCTTGCGTGCAGCCTGGCTGGGTTGACCCACCGTTTGGATAGAAATCCACATGGCCTATTGGTTCGCTTATACCGAAACCTGAAACCGTCAAAAATACTTTAGTAAAAATACCACTAACACAACTGTTTCTTTTTACTGATCTCTCAATGTTTTTCTGCTACAGGGTAGAACGAGAAATTTTCGAAAATTATATGCAATTTGCAGCTCAGTATTGGATGGTATGGTAACACAAGTTATATTTGCAGTAACATGTATTTACAAAACTATAACTCATTAAAACTACTATTACTTACTTAATTACTATCTGATACTGAACTGCAAATTGCAAAAAGCAGCGCTCGGCCTGAGATCATAAAACCTAAATAATTTTTATCACCATCAGAGATATGGATTTTCACTCTGCAAGTAACAGCTTTTAAAATAAAATACAGATCCTATCACCGTAGGGGCCCAGCAGGGACGAAGCGTACTAGGGCCAAGGGTCTGCTTCTAAAAGAAAGATTCTGACCCAGTACGAAAGGCAACGAAGGAAAGGAAGTGGATTTTTAGGCTGACCCCACACTAGGCGTGCGCGATCCTTGGGCGTGTTGGGCACGCCACAATCGTGGCGGTAAGTCCCCTCTTTGAGGCGTGGCTGGAAAGACCTCACGGCGTCCTTACCTTCCGCATGACGCAGGTCCTTACCGGACATGGTTCGTTCGGGAGTTTCCTGCACCGGATTCGTGCGGAAGTGACGCCCGGGTGTCGCCACTGTGCGGAATGCCCGGAGGACACGGTGGAGCACACAGTCGAGGTGTGCCCTGCTTGGGCGGAGCATCGCCGTGCCCTCGTGGGGGCGATCGGCGGCGGAGACCTCTCGCGCCGGGCCTTGGTTGAGGCCATGGTCCGGAGCGAGGAGGAGTGGCAGGCGGTCGCCGACTTCTGCGAAGCAGTAATGCTCGCAAAGGAGGAGGCCGAACGCATCAGGCAACGGCGTTATCGCCGCCGCCGCCGCCGCCGGGATTCAGATCCCGACTTCCGGCCACCGTAGGCGCGGGCTTGCGGACAGTGAGCAATGGGTAGCTCGCTGTCCGGCCGTCCGGTAACTGTCCGGACCAAGCCCAAGGCGTCGACGGCGCGCACTGTTCCTGCGCGCCTCAAGGAGTTGTCAGCAACAGCAGGGACCCAGCCGGGTCGAAGCCTACTGGGGCCAGGGTTATCCGAAAGGGCGCTCGAGCCCCGGTATGAAGGCTAGAAGGAACGGGGTGGGTCTTTTAGTCAGTAAGAGTCTGACACTATCTCCCGCTCCACCCAAGGGCAGGGGATGTCAATGCATGATTTTTTCCCACCATAAAAAAAAAAAAAAATAAAAAAAAAAAAAAAAAAAAAAATCCTTGGGCGTGTGAGTAGCGCGAGCGCCGCGAGCGCGCTGCGTGAGCGTCGCGCGGCGCGCACTCTCTGAAGGGGGATAATAAAGATCGCGCACGCCTAGTGTGGGGGAGGCCTTATATAGTCAGTAAAAGTCTGACTATATCTCTCGCTCCGCTCAAGAGCGGGGGATGTCATTGGATGATCTTCCCACCTAAAAAAAGTAACCATTTATCATAATTACCTGATAAGTACAGCGGCATTGCGTTACTGTGAATAATGTCCACATATTTAGCGTCTGACCGGTCAAGGCGCACCAAAGTAACTGTCTTCGTGAAGTAAGGAGCTGCAGGGTCTAAGCCTGTTATCCTGCCCAATTTCAAGTAGAACCTCTGGAAAGGAACACAACTTGAAATTAGTTCTATTGAAACATAAGACCAACTACCTAACCATTGTTCATGCAAAATTGCGCTATTTGCCATGTGTTGGGTATACTTTACAATAAAAAAACATTATAAATACCAAGTCCATCCATCAATCTTTTTTTTTTTTTGGTACTCTGCAAGAGCAATCAGACAGGAAAATATATATATTTTTTTAATTGTTGATAGGTACGCGCTTGACCGCTATCTCACCTAATGGAAAGCGACGATGCGGTCGACGATGGAACGCGCTTACCTAGAAGAAACCTATTTACTTTCGAAGATTCCCGGGTTGTAGCTATCAGGAAACACAGACTCCGGCAAGGAATTCTATTCCCTAGCTGCACGCACAATGAATGTGTTCATAATAGGCTAAATCACTGTGTGTATTAATTGTTGTGGATGCCCAATTTTGGGTGTTAATATGTGTGTACTAGCTGACCTGGCGAACTTCGTACCGCCTAACAGTCAATGAATGTTGAACCGATTGCGATAAGCAAAGCCATATTACTTAGGCTTATTATCAAGTTACACACAATTTTAATGTATAAATGTTATATACATCGATTTCGTATAATTTACATGATGCGCGCGAACTAAAAACTTCTACAGATTTATTATATGTATAGATTTCATTTGTATTTAATTTAATTGTATCAATGACAATGCAATTTATGTCTAGTTTTAAATATTTTATTTGATTTTAATATTTTAACGTTGATCATCATTTTGAACATCGATTTTAACATTGCGTTAATATAGCGTGCACGCGGACAATGTCTGAAATAAATAAATTAATATTGACAATAAATTAACGCTCGTTACCTTTTGCAATGCATGTCCGCAGTAGCCCCCTAAATGAGCTCCTAAAGAGTGGCCGATGAAGTGGAAGTTGTCTATATGCTGCAGCCCTAGTGTTTCCTGCAACAGAAGCGAAGAAGTTTAGTATGGGATAGCTTAAATGTGACGTCATAAAGGTTTTTTTGGTGGTCACCTAATAACCGCTGACGCTCGGAATGGGGCGAGAGGGAATGTCAAACTTTTACTGACTAAAATTTTCCTTGGTGTTGGTCTTTTCTTTGGTATTGTCCTTCGCGTTCTAAGACCACGGTAAGCATCCCGTAGTTACATAAAGGTCTGTTATTTCATTCTCTAACGAGATATTTATCAGAGTACAGAATCTCTAAAAGCTTAAGGATATGCCGCACACGGACCACCGGCCAAAGCCACAAAACGCCGCCACCCGCATATTTCCTGTAATTTCATACATTTTATATGGACTCGCCGAACAAGGCTCACGCCGGTGGCCGCCAAGCGCTACCAATCACGGCTGCTCGCTTCTTGTGGCCTGAACTTGCCACTAAGCACCGATACAAAACGCTGCCCCACACCATCCGCACATTTAAACCTTCTTCGACAGAGTCTATTATGATACTGCGTGTATGGGTTAAAAAAAGTAGCAGCCACTGGCCACAAGTGGCTGTCGTCGCGCGCTTTAGCTTCCTTTGTGGCCGCTACTAGCTTCTCGTGGAGGCGTTTGTGACTGTGGCATGTGGCCCATGTGCGGAGACACCAAGCAATTACATTCTACAAATGGCTGAAATTCGCCAATTTCAGCCTTTTCTGTCTAAAACCCACCAATGTCATTTACCCTTTGCATTTTTTTACACGGTAACTCTTTGAAACGTTCCCGCAGCCCTCAATTTGTTTCACAATGGAGTATAAAGTGTTGATAATAGTATCATGGAAATATTTCCAAATGTATGACAGAAAACCACAAGAAGTAAGTAGTTAAGTTCTTCTAGATTCCACGGTCTTCGAAAGAAATGCAACAGCTCCGATAATTCAAGAACTAAGGTACCAAAGAGTTGGGTTATAAAATATGCTTACATAAATATTATGTATAAGATGCGCAGTCATGACACCAACAAGTCTGATATTGGCCACCGCTTGTCCGTAAGGCGGCTGAGATCCACCCCGCCAGTCCACAACGATCACAGTCGCAGCTTCATTGCCTTGCAGGTTCAGGAGAGCATCCGCTAAATTTTGAATCTGCGCAACATTTACAATCATCATCATCATCATCATATTTCAGCCGAAAGACGTCCACTGTTGAACATAAGCCTCCCCCAAGCGTCGCATCATAACGACCGGTCCTGTGCATCTCGCATCCATCGGATTCCGGCGGCCCTGACCAGGTCATCGATACATTTCTATATAATAATTAAGTACCTATTTTTATACAGTTCCTTGAAAGAAACAATTATGCAAATAAAATAATATAAGTACTGTTTTTTTACGTTTGTACGGGATAACCCAGGGTCTTGTTGTTTTTGAGTGCAAAAGATAAGGATTAGGTAGGTACGGAAAAAAACTTGGATAAGAGTTTTCAATAACAAGTATATTTAAAAAATGCAATCTATATAGGTATATAAAAGGAGATACTGACTGACTAACATATCAACGCAAAGCCGAAATTACTGGGTCTAGGAGCGTGAAATTTTCCACTAGTTTTCCTTTTATGACGTAGCCGAGCACTAAGAGGTTTTCCGTAATTCACCCCTAAGGGGAGAAAGGGATGAATCGGGGGTTCAAAGTTTTTATGGAATAACCTACTTTCACGCGGTCGAAGCCCATGGCAGAAGATACATAATAGTTAACTGCGGCAGAACCCAAAAAAGGTTTTTTTTGTATGTTATACACCTTATGAAAAACGACAGAAAGTTAATTTTGTGCAGATATTACGGTCGAAATATCTTGATCACTCCAATCTTCGAACGATTAGCTGCGCAGTAGTTCTGTTTAGGAATCATATAGCGAAAGAGTGTTGCGCAATTTCTTCGAGTATGCACGATAGTTCGGAACGCCTAAGTTCAAAGAGGTCTACATATTTTGACCGTACTATACTTGTGTGTATCTATAATATAATAGCATCAAAATCTAAAAGTATATTTTTTACAGGCCTTATCCCAGCAAGTTTATGATCTGTATGATTTCCAAGTTTCTTACCCATAGTTTATGTCCACCTTCCAAAAATCCGTGAGATATAATGTAGAATGGTCCTCTGGGATCGAGATTCGCATTGGCTATTTTTTCCTTATTATCTGCTTCGAATAAGACTGGTATCTTGCGGTTTCTTCTCGTAAACGCAGGATAACTGTAACAAAAACACATTTGAATATGGTATAATGTATTTTGTGCTTTAGAACCAGGCAGTGATGTGACTCAAAAGGCTGCTCAACTTGAATGCGGAACATGTCTGTCGCAAACGCGACAAACTGTGGGGCAAAATAGGCCATAATTGACACCCTGAGCCAGTGAAATGGAAGATGAATCACGAAGGAGATGGATGAACTGGACGGATTTCGCCAGAACTGAACAAAGGAAGCGCGGACTCGCGGAAGATGGACGAAGTGGAGGGAGACCTATACCCAGGTGTGGGATAGAACAGGTAATAACTTAAATAAAAATGACATTCTGATATCCTAAAAACATTAATCGATACGCTAATTTACTCGATCGTCTTTTTGTGACGTGCCCTAGTCTAGACTCGATCGCTTCGCTCGCTCGGCTCGCGCGTGTTTAGTCACAGTTGATGAACATGGTCAACATCGCCTTCGCTTGAGATAACTTTGACTGTAAGATAGACCAATGGTATCAATTTCAGAATGCAAGTGGGTATTATTACCCGACTACGGAGGGTTATGATTTTGACAGGCTATCTAATATGTATGTATGTGAGTATGTTCATCTGTTCCCTTATAGCTCCTAATCTATTTATCGGAACTCGACATAGTCGACATACGAGGTATCGTTAGAACTTTCTTAATCGTCCGCTGAACATAGGCTACGTGACGTGGCACAAAACTCGAAATAGCGCCCTCTAGCGGACAAAAAGTAATGTGTTACAAAAAAAATGGAGATAAATACGCCGTGTTTGGTATCATTTGATAGGGCTTCACTTGTACATTTCCAAAATATTCCCCAAATTTAAAGTGACGCCCTCTAGATGAAAAAAGTCCTTCTACTTCTTCTTCTTCCTGCCCTTGTCCCGTTTTATTTGGGGTCGGAGCAACACCTTTTTTTCTTCCATTCTGTCCTGTCACTCGTCACGTTATCACTAACTTTTCCATTTTCTTTCATATCACTTCTCACACAATCCATCCATCTTTTCTTTGGCCTCCCTCTCCCTCTCCATCCACATGTAAATTTATAACTCTTTTAGCAACATGCTTTTCATCTCTTCTCTTTACATGACCATACCAAGACAAACGATTTCCTTTCAACCTTTCAGTCACTGGTGCCACTTTCAAACTTCCCCTAATATACTCATTTCTCACTTTATCCATTCTCGTCACACCACACATCCATCACATTCTCATCTCCGCTACATGCAATCTTTTTTCATCCTTCTTTTTCACAGCCCAACATTCTGGATCCATACAGTATGACAGGCCTTATCACGGACTTGTAGATTTTACCCTTCAACTTGAGGGGCATCCGTGGGTCACAAGTTGTTCCCGTGACCTGTCGCCATTTCATCCATCCTGCGTTGATCCGATGTGTTACGTCCCGGTCTACCTCACCATCCCCTTGGACGAGTGACCCGAGGTACCGAAAGTCGGAACAGATCGGTATGGGCATTCCGGCGAGAGCTAAGGGTTCTAGCCGATAAAAAGTAATACACCGCGTTTGATATCATTTGAAAGGGCTTCACTGGCACTTATAAAAAAATATCATCAATATTCGATGTGGCGCCTTCTAGTGGACAAAAAGATTTGTGTTAAAAATATAAGATAAATACGTCGTGTTTGGTATCGTTTGAAAGGGCTTCAGTCTACGCAGCTGTTTCACTGCTTCACAAGTGAACAGGAGTTTTATGTTAATTACCTAGTTCTTAATTTGACAATTTAGCTTTTACAAGTAAATAGTAGGTAGGCACGGTGATTTAACACCAAATTTGTTTGTGCAGTCACACGTTATAGATCTATAACGTGTGACTGCGGCTTTTCTTTTTGTTCTGTTCATGTTTTTCCAGTTACCAAGTTTTTTTTATTTCAGTATCCTGAAAATCTTGTTTTATACTTTTTCAGTGTTGTTTTTTTTTTATCGTAGTCGGGTTTTAGCTTTTTACTCTTTTTTTTGAAGTAACATATAAGAAAGCAAGAGTAACTCATAATAAAAGCTTCATCGTTTACATTTAATAAAAGCTTGTTTTCAAAAAGTTTTCTACGAATCACAAATTAATGTGAGAACTGACCCAGCGCGAACGTTATCAATAGGTACAATTATAATTAATGAATATTCTTCGTCCAACGTTCAAAGGTCAATAGACCTCGAATAAACTGTGCACTCGATACGTGCCTCCGTTGCAACAAAAATAAAAACACATTGTTTAAAATAGTTGATAACAACGTCACTATGCAATTATGGGACGTAAACATTTGTTTTGTCTCCGTTCATGATTGATTGATGTCACGGACGAGCCCCCGGTCTTATCGCACCGAGACTTGTACATACAAATAAGATAGTAAATAACGAAGCGGATCTTGTATATCAAGTTTATGTATGGTAGGTACTAGTAATGAGGGCTTTGGATTTAGTCTTTATCGATGCACACTTCTGCGAGGATAAACAACTGTTATCGGTAGGAAATGACATAATTTCTTAGAATCATTAAGGTCCACGCCTACAATCTGACCTTAAGTTTAATTACTCTATTTCGTTTCTAATTACTTAGGGTTAGAAAGATGATAACAAAATATGTACATCGGAATAAGCCATGCTAATTTCCGTGTTACCAGTTTGAGATTAAAACTAGGTAACACCCTTAACAAAGCTAAAAATATGTGGTTTATCTTATTAAGTAGGTACCTACTTGTAATACCTACTGCAAAAATTCGAACATTATTTCAGTGTTTCCTCAAAAATTACTGATACCTTCATAATTTGCTCCCTGGAAAGACCCATGACGACACATAGATTTCCTCGTTTAAGGACAGATAATAAGTATATACCAATATGTTCCTGTACCCACCCACTAATAAAACAATATAAATATTAACACTGGAAGTTACAAATCTAGAAGGAAATTATTATTATTCTTATTTCCGACCAATCTAGAAATTTGTTATCTCTATTTACGTGTGTAAATATAGATAACAAATTTACACTTTATTTATATTTACCTTTCCTATTCGCTAGTTAATGTTAATGGACAGAACGCAAAGTGGTAGTAATGTTCAGCAGTTTGCCAGCAGAAACTCTTACAGAAGCACCGGAAAGAACTGTTTAAAATTAACAGTGTTTTTTTTTTTTTTATGGTGGGAAAAAATCATGCATTGACATCCCCCGCCCTTGGGCGGAGCGGGAGATAGTGTCAGACTCTTACTGACTAAAAGACCCACCCCGTTCCTTCTAGCCTTCATACCGGGGCTCGAGCGCCCTTTCGGATAACCCTGGCCCCAGTAGGCTTCGACCCGGCTGGGTCCCTGCTGTTGCTGACAACTCCTTGAGGCGCGCGGGAACAGTGCGCGCCGTCGACGACTTGGGCTTGGTCCGGACAGTTACCGGACGGCCGGACAGTGAGCTACCCATTGCTCACTGTCCGCAAGCCCGCGTCTACGTTGGCCGGAAATCGGGATCAGAATCCCGGCGACGGCGGCGGCGATAACGCCGTTGCCTGATGCGTTCGGCCTCCTCCTTTGCGAGCATTACTGCTTCGCAGAAGTCGGCGACCGCCTGCCACTCCTCCTCGCTTCGGACCATGGCCTCAACCAAGGCCCGGCGCGAGAGGTCTCCGCCACCGATCGCCCCCACGAGGGCACGGCGATGCTCCGCCCAAGCAGGGCACACCTCGACTGTGTGCTCCACCGTGTCCTCCGGGCGTTCCGCACAGTGGCGACACCCGGGCGTCACCTCCGCATGAATCCCGTGCAGGAAACTCCCGAACGAACCATGTCCGGTGAGTACCTGCGTCATGCGGAAAATTAACAGTGTCAAATTCGGGCGATGTCGGATTCTTGTAAAATCGATTGTAGCGTAAGGCAGGGCGGCCTGACCCTCCCCCACATTGTTTAACCTATACACGAGCTGACTGACTGCTGAGCTAGACGATCAGCAGTCAGTCAGTTCAGCGATCAGCATGTCGGGTGCTTTCCAGATAGGGTCTGTGTCAACAATTTGAGTTACGCGGACGACATGGTGCTGCTGAGCGCGTCGATCTGTGGATTGAGGTGGCTACTCAGTACAGTACGAATTAGGCGCAGTCATGGAATAAAATATAATGCGAAAAAGTCAATACGGTCTTTCAGGCTGTCGGTGTGTCGAAGCCTATGAAGATACCGGATGTTCATATCAATAGTGCTCCACTACAGCAAAAATTCAAATATTTTAATTTAAATGGGAACTTATAAAACGTCAGAAGCTAGTGCACGGATGCGAGTCAGCGAGTGGATAAATTCAAGTATTTAGGGCATCTCTTCATCGAGGACCTTAAGGATCAAACTGACATTGAGCGGGAGCGGAGGCACTGTCAGTACAAGCTAATAGGATAGCCCGCCGATTTGCGCGGTGTTCTAGGGGGTGAAGGTTCTTACTTACGTCTTCACAGACAGGTTCTCGTGACCAAGTTTGCTGGATTAGAGATGGATTTCATATTCTATAACTTCTAGGTATATAATTATTACTATATTAACTTTTCATTTATAAAGGTACCTAATCTGTTTTTATTTTCAATACTTATATTTTATTGATTCCAACAATGAAAATCACATTGAGGACAAATATAGGTACAAGCATATAATCAACTATTTAATGATCGCAGTGCGCGTTTTCGAATTTTTAGTTCTTAGACATGCCAGTCACGATATTTTCCTTCACCGTTTTGAGAGTAATAGTAATTTGCTTCATTGGATTTGAACCCACGACCTATAACTCGTAAGTCAGGGTTGTTGCCACTGGATCCCCACTGCTTTACTAAGATTTTAAATATACTTTTTGCGAGTAAACATCCCACTAAAATGAACTAATGGAATAAAGTAAACTCCAAAAATGCAGCCCGTCTAGTGCGGTGGTTTGAGCTAGTGTCCGTGAGGAAGAGTAATAATAATAATGAGTTTTTAAAAATTAATCTACAGTTTTACAACAGATTTGTAGGCTATTTTATTGTCATCATCATCAGCCTTTTTAATGTTTCCACTGCTGGGACTTAGGCCTCCTCTCTAGGGGAGGGAACGGGCCGCAGGCCCAGTGCGGGTTGGTGAATGTCTCGTCTTCGAATTTTTGGTTCCAGGACATGCCGGTTTCCTCACGATGTTTTCCTTCACCGTTTTGAGAGCAGTGGCGATGAAATGAATTACGCAAAGTAATGCGCCTGGTAGGGTTTGAACCCGCGACCTACAAACTCGTAAGTCGGAGCCATTACCACTCGGCCACCACTGCTCTCAATCTCTTATTGTAAAACAAAAAAAAAATGACATCTGTAGCCGAACTAGACAAAAGCTTGTATTTCGGCTATCAACGCCTAACCCCTTAAATAATAAAAATTAATATATTGTAGCTATTAGGCTTAGCCTTATTTTTGAGTCAGTCATGGAAGATGTTATGGCTAAACTTTCAACTGGTAATAAACCAGTAATTATCTGCGGAGACTTTAATGTTAATATTTTAGAAAATAATTCAGATAGCAGTAGATTATTAAATCTTTTCAAATCATTTAATTTATCAAATGTGTTTATTGAACCAACTCGAACAACGACAACTACTGCTACATGTATCGATAATGTTTTTTGTTGCTGCAAGTATTTAGAAAAAGCCATTGTAAATTATCTGCCTTCTGATCATAGCGGCCTAATGGTAACATTTGAATCCAACTTACCAATACAACAAGTGCAGATACAATTCAGACCAATAACATCCGGTAAACTAAATAAATTTAATAGCACTTTAACTAGCAGGTTGGGTGATTGGAACCTTGCAGAAAACAATGGTAATATTCTGTATAAAAATTTTTTTTCAGTAGTTCAAAAGGAGTTTAATCAGACGTTTGAGAAAAAAACTAAAACTATCTGCCCTAAGTTTAGATTTAGTGACTGGGCAACTAAAGGAATCAGAATAAGTAGGGAAAGACTTTTCGAGTTGTATGGCCTTAAGCCTATTATTAACACTGAAACTTTTAATAAATATGTTGCTACTTATTCTAAAATGTTTAAAAATACTTGTAAGGCAGCTAAGGCCTTATACATTAGCAACAAAGTTAAAACAGCAGATATAAAATAAAAACGGTTTGGAATATTATAAATAATGAAACCAACAGAAACAAAAGAAATAATAATGATTACACATTGGAGACTCATCATGGTCTTATTAGCGATAACAAACTAGTTGCAGAAGAATTTGTAAATTTCTTTACCAGTATACCAATTAAAACTACTGAAGCCCTAAATTCGTCGCCATCGCATGCTTTTGGTTTATTACAGGCGAACGTTGCAGCCTGTTCGACTGAATTTAACTTTAAACATATAAACCCCATCACAGTAATAAAAGCTTTTAAAGAAATCAAGATTAAATTAACAGAAGATCTATGGGGTATGTCTATCAAAGTTTGTACCTCAATTATTGAGACTATAGCGCCGTACTTGGCTTTAATATTTAATTTGTGTATAGATCAAGGAGTCTTTCCAGATCTAATGAAATATAGTAAAGTGATACCACTCTTTAAATCCGGGAATAGTAGAGACACTCATAATTATAGGCCGGTGTCCGTTTTGCCGGTTCTTAGCAAGATATTTGAAAACGTAATGTTAAATCAAATGCTTAGTCATTTTAACTCCAATAACATCCTACATGATAAACAGTATGGTTTCACCAAAGGACGTTGTACAACTGACGCGGGTGTTTCCTTACTAAAACACATTTTTAATGCGTGGGAAGAGGCACAAGATGCTATAGGCATCTTCTGCGACCTATCTAAGGCGTTTGATTGTGTAGTTCATGAAACATTGCTTCTGAAACTCAAGCATTACGGACTAGGCAATGCAGCGTTAAGCTTATTAAAATCTTATTTGAATTTTAGGTCCTTTTTTATTTTTAGTTTATATTAATGATTTACCCAATTTGTTACAAAATAAACTTAATATGGTGTTGTTTGCTGACGACACTTCTTTGATTTTTAAGATAAATAGAAAGACTAACAATCTTGACAACGAAAATAGCGCCCTATTGCAGGTTCAAAACTGGTTCACTGCTAATAATCTGGTTCTAAATGGGAAAAAAACTAAATGCATAAGATTTTCCTTACCGAATGTCAAAAGTAGTGATTGTGACATTGTATTGAATAATGAAAAACTAGAATTTGTTGATAAAACGATTTTCCTGGGGATTACGCTTGACTCAAGGCTACAATGGGGTCCTCACTTAACATCTCTTGCAGGGCGGCTTAGCTCAGTTGCATATGCTGTTAGAAAAATCCGCCAATTTACGGATGTTGATACCGCTAGGCTAGTCTATTTTAGTTATTTTCATAGTGTCATGTCGTACGGTATCTTACTATGGGGACGGGCTGCAGACATCGAGTCAATCTTTATATTACAGAAAAGAGCCATCAGAGCTATTTACAATCTCCGCCGGTGCGATTCTTTAAGGGAACTGTTTAAAGAAATTAACATAATGACGGTACCTTGTCTATGAAAACATCATGTATGTTAGAAAAAATCTTCATCTTTTTAGCAAAAGAGGCGATAGACATAATTATGTTACAAGAAATAAGGATCAATTAGTTCAACCAGGTTTCAGACTGGCTAAAGTGGCCTCTTCTTTCATGGGGTACTGTTTGAAATGTTATAATAAAATACCACCCCAAATATTAGAACTCAATGAAACGAAATTTAAATCTTGTATTAAACGCACACTATGCAGGCAAGCATATTATAAGTTGGAGGATTATATTCAAGATAAAAATGCTTGGCTCAATGCTGGTCCAGCTCCACTACCACTAGGGCGTACTAATTAGTTGATTAGTTGGAAACTAATATTATTATTTTTTAATTTGAAAGACAATTGCATTGTAAAATGTAGAAGCACTTTTTTCAAGTTTGTGAATGTGAAGCACCATGGAGCATTTTTATTAGGTTACAACTTTTTTTTTTTTGACATTACGAGCATGGCAGTTGAGAGTTTGTCATGCTCACTCAAATGTCTCGCTGTTGGTGGCACGTGTTATTGGGTCGTTCAGTTCCCTTCAAAATGGTTGAGCTGAGTGGGGCTGATGCACGCGTCATGCTCGTGAACGGGTGCCGTCAGATGGGACTGGTCATCTCTTAGCTGTTAGTGGCTTAATTCAGTTTCTATCTTTTTTAATTATTTTACATTTTTATTTCATTATCGACATTGTGCTCGCATGATAGAAGCAACAAGTAATATGTAACCAAGCATTATATGTAACACATAATATGATTTAAAAGAGTGTCCATGGAGTTTCTTGCACGTTCTTCTCCATAGAGACCTACTCTTTGGAACGTGCAATTTAGCTTCACTTTTCTTGGACTGACCGACATTTGACTATTCAAAAGTGCCTGTAAATGGTCTATTTGAAATAAATGATTTGACTTTGACTTTGACTTTGAGCCATCGAGCAGAATTATAAAAGTTATTAAAAAAAAAATTGATAAAAGTAAAATCTTCTAACACATTAAAAATCTCGTGTCACAGGATTTTATCGAATTCCTCCTTTTGTATTTTTAATAGGTCTGAGAATAAGTTGTAAAGTATTTTTTTACTCTCCTACGCCCTGATTTTTATTCACAATATGTCTTTAATCTCTGTCTAGATTTATATGGCAGAACAATGTTTGCCGAATGAATGTTTGCTCAGCTCTATGCTGTTACTGCCTAAGAACCAAGAAAAAGAACTCAATCTGAAAGCTCGACCCGGATATCGAAACGACTAGAACCTCAAACAAAGTGACCACTACCAATGAGATACCAGCTTTCAGTTTGCATAGTCACCTTCCACGAAATGGGACGAAAGGGGGCAGTTCGCCATTTGTTTATATCTAATGATAACACGAAAAGCGAGTGAACTTTTATAAAAGGGTAATATTTTTTGCTTCGCGATAACGTGACTACAAATTTATTGAGCCCCACCCCACGTGGTAGTCTGAACTAGTGGCGGATAGGTCCAGCAGAGGGTCTTTTTTTAAATGATATAAACTATTGTTTGACTGCGATCCCGCCTGATGGTAAGCAGTGATGCAATCGTTGATGGTAAAGCGCACTGAGCCTATTCACTCTAACCTTGAAAATACCTAAATTATAATCGGACGAAGACCGCAGCAGGCAAAAACGCCTATTCTGAGCGTAGAGGTGTTAATTGTTAACACCTCTACGGTCCAGTAAAGGTCGACACTCGCCGGACGGCGGGTTGTCCGTTGGCAGAAAGGTGATGGCAAAATTAAAAAATTATTAGCCTAATTATTGTTGCTGGCTGGTTTATAATTTTCCGTGGCTACCATAAAGTTTTCTTTAGTTTTTGTTCGTGCCAACATAAAGAAGAAACCATATTGAGTTAGCGTAGATTCGAAGACGCTATCGTTTCTCGCATTTTACTTAGCATGGCTAATGGTAGCCATACACGCTAGGGTATACCTGACAGATTTGCCTGTACAGTTATACCTGTCAGGTAAGCTTGTGAGGAAATCTGCACAGTTGTGCAACATACACGCTGTGGTTTACCTGTGAAACTCGACTGTACAGGCAAACCTGTCAGGTAATCCCTATCGTGTAACTTAATAATACCTAGCCTATACAAAGTCTAGGTATTCTTTCAGACAACTACTAGATCTAGTGTATGAGGTGGTATGAGTGTGCGTTCTGATCTACAATTTAATAAAATGATAACTCACCGCACAGCCATAGCTTCGGGTGATACAGGAAAATAGTTATCAGGTCGTTGTTCCGTCCACGGATAGGCCTTCGAGAAGCACCCGTAAATACCGTAGCAACGCTCCAATTCCGCGTCATCTTTAAAACATACAAATCATTTAGATTTTTTTGAATCATTTATTAAAATATTATCTTAAAGCAATACAAAAATACAGCCACACGTAATTAGAGTCGAACAAACATAAAAGATAGAAAACAACGAGTAATAGTAATTAATATATAACTATTGGAAGTTATCAGCGTAATTGAATATTTTCAAATTTGCTCGCACATGCCCTTTTACGACGGATATGATAATGTTTTTTCGAACACAGATATATTTATATGAAAAATGAGTTCCATGTGCAAAAATAATTCATGGTTATATTATAACATGAATATGGTAAGGTTTTCCTTTTATTACAAGTACTTGGGAATACAATGGTTAACACGTAGGCAGGTAAATTTTATGTGTGCACAAATTGCATAATTGCAAAGATTTTTTATTTGAAAACTGGCATGCACGTAATTAAATTGTAAACTTAGGTAAATGTAACCTACTTTTGAATCGAGTCAAAACTATAACTAAAAACGTGTAGTAAACAAAACAACAAACCGCTATAAGAACCCGGGAAGTTGGTGACATCGGTCGAATTCTGTTTATCCATTAACACCATAATCGTCTGCAGCATCAACGTCGCACTTGTCTTGTTATACATTTCGGCGACCGTGCACAAATATTCACAAAAAAAAATCAATCAAAAAGTCTCATTAGACAGCAGCATACGTGCATACGTCACTGCGTACGTTATCAATTATGTCCAAGCGGCGTGAAATACGATCTATCCGAGTAGTAGTACAATGCGATATTGCTAATTGTCACCATCAAAGTGTAATATGAAATGACAAGTATGGAGCTGGACGGTGGCTTATATAGAGAGTAGTAAATGCACCGCACAGTATCCGCCGTTGTTACCTAACGTATCCCCAGCGCCCAGCGCTCGAGGTTCGCAGACGTTCCGGGATACGGCGATAACAGAGGTTACAACGTTATCGTTCGGTTATTTGTTAAAAACGATTGACGCACGAAGTCTGGACGGTAGTGTGTATACGTGTAGTAATAGGTACTATTGTATGCAGCAATCCACTTTATTGATGCACATTATGACAACATTAATTCACTGATTTGTAAATAAATCACATAAAGACGACTGACTTCATTAGTGAATTATGACCTTCGCTAACTGGTTTCGCAGTATTGTAACAACTATGATATGGATCAGTTCATAAATAAACAACAACGACTTTAAAATTATACATAGGTACAAACAAAATTTAAAATCATATTTAATTTAATTGGGAGGAAGTTTATTAAATTAAAAAAAAAACAACCCCATGATAGAAGAAATAAGATAATTATTAAAAATAAGAGTAAACAAAACACGGACTTTGGAGCGGTCATATTGATAATGCCCTCTAATTAACGAAATTAACTATTGAGTAAACATTTACATTCCAAGAATAATTATGTAGTTGATTGCACACGACATATTGAAGGATACACAGAGATAAATTTAAAATCGCGAACATTATCTTGGTAGATATTGTTGCCTATTAATTAAAGGGGTCATGAGACAAATAGTTCAGACTCGTGATGGACACTTGTCTGTACAACGCGCAATTCCTCGTGAGACTCTTGTTACATACAAATCAATCAAGTCAAGGAAACTACACATTATTTTTTATCATTTCAGTCTTGAAACTTTATTCAATAAATTTTACTTGACCAAGTAAACACACGTCATCTCAAAAGTCACAAAAAAAAATATTAATTCATGCATAAATATTACTCCTTACTCGTATCTCCCACAAAATCAATTCATCATAATTATATATGTCATCCACAATAGTGGAGCACAGTCAAAAACAGCCTAGTAATTGAATATCTAGCTTTATAAATGCATATAAATTCATAGTTTTACAAAAAAAAAAGCTTACAATTACTTAATTAAATTACGAAAGAACTTTGCGTGACTTGTTTTTAGATGGAGTCGATGAGAAATTACAGTTGAACGCCATGTCGTCAGTGAATATATCCGACATCGACATGGTTTCACTCTTGTTGGTGGACTGGACCAGGAACTTGTCAAACTCGTCAGTAGCCAAGTTCTCTTTATCTTCCAACTTTGCTTCGGAGAAATGAAAGCTCGTGAACTTTTTCGCGTTTTCATGCGAGGGATAAAACTGCGTCCCGTCCGAAGAATTCTCATCTTTGAATCCACTATCAACTCTCATCCAATTAATATTAGAGATCTCTTTCAAAGCATTCTTACTAATGGTCTTTGATACATTCGTCACGGTCAGTTCTGACGGTTTTATGGCACTTTCATAGTAACTAGAAGCGTTTGCATAGAACGTGTTCTCATTAAATCCACTATCTACTCTCTTAAAACTAGTTGAGCTATCTCCACCTACTTTGGTCATGTTATTGGCAGTGTAATCAAATTGAGATATATTTTCAGTCAATAATTTGAGATCAACTTTATTAAAATCTATCTTTTTATCCTCCAAACTGAGTGGATTATCTGAATGATCTAAACTAGTATCTAGTGACATGTGCAGCGGGCTTAGAGGCATCGGTGCGCGAATTTTACTAATTTCATGAGAGCGTATACTGCTCTTTGATTTGCCTTTTATAGGCGTGTCGTCTAAATTAGTGTTAATGTTATGAATGTTAGTAGACGACTTTATGTTGATTGGTGAACATTTCGAAGATTCGACTTTGACTAAATTGTGAATGCTGGGTTCTTCTCCGAGTGACCAGGCTGCTTCTTTCCTGCATGGCGAACTCGACTCAGAATCAGCTGAAAATAGATAAGAAACATTACATTAATTGATTGTTTATCAAAATTCAGTAACTTCAATTCGAAATTCAAGTTGAAGTAAGTACCTTGTGAATGGTTATGGAAGGAGCCGTCAACACTCATGTCCATACTGAAGTCCAACTTCTGTACTGAGCGACTTCGATGTAGACTCGACATGCTAAGACTGCGCTTCTCAGAGAACGAGAAGGAACTCTTCCTGTTCTTATGTGGAGACTCCTTGAGTGACGTGCTTCGTTTTATTTTGTTCGGAGTTAGTTTACAGAAGCACGGGCCCTTCTTTTCGCTTTTCGGTTCTGCTTCTATACAATCTAGACAGGTAGCCATTGTTTCGGATTCGGGTGAGGTGAAGTTGTTTTTCTAAAAGTAAAACAAAATAGTCATGTTTTCATTCTGCTGTTGATATTATACGGCCGAAGTTTTGGTACAATGTGGGCTATTTATATAACTGTTTCAGAGTCTATAACACTCAATTTTCTACAACGCCCAGGTACTACAATTAGAAGCTAGTTAAAATCATTTGCCTTATCTATATAATATACAAAAATCCATATTTCCCTTAGTCACGCTATAACTTGACAACTACTTACTGGTTAAAAAAAATGGAAATGGTTTGTTTTTTAATACTCTGTAGAAGATTCTTACAGAAAGAAAAATGCAAAAGTAGAAACGCGTGAATTTTAGCCTTCACGAATCACGCGTTTCTACTTTCACACATGGACGAAGTTGTTACATGATAATAGTAGTAGCGGCGTCGACTTATGAGTTGCAGGTCGTGGGTTTAAACCCAGCCAGACGCATTACTTTGTAAAATTTATTTCTGCTCTCAAAAGGTGAAGAAAACATGACATGCTGTGTCCAAAAATAAAAAAAATCGATATCACGTCACATGTACCAACACCATGGGCCCGTATAGTGGATTATGGCCCTTTCACTCTCTTAAAGAGAGGTGCGAGTCCCAGCATGGGGATCATTAAAGGGCTGATTATAACTTACCTCTTCATCACTCGAAGTCACCTTCATAACGGGCGAGATAGACGCTAAAGACGACGAAGTAGCGGACCCCTGAAACTGCGTAACTTCTGTACGCTGCGGGGTACGGAACCCTATGGGACTGAAGCACGGCTCCCCAACGTCCACCACATCCAGGATCTTGTTGCGATAGCACGGCTTACTGTGGCTTGTAGGTCCCTTCTTTAGAGGGGTGCCGAAAGTACGCTTCATGCCTTTTGATACGTAGTCTCGGCTCTAAAGGAAGAAAAAAAAACAAAAATAAGTGGTGGCCTATAAATTTCATTTAAGACCATTTACAGACACTAAAACCGCCAGAACTCTATCTAAAAAAAATTCAGCAGCCTAACCTAACGTCGCCTGGCGAGTGGCGAAATACGTTAGAACCAATATACTAAAATGTTCCTAATGTTGCACAGTGAACTTAGCCCTTAGCTCTAGGTGAATCGCGAAAGATTCCAGCACGCAGTTTATGCTTTACAAGTCAAAAACCTATTTATCCAAATCATAAGACCTCGTTTACGGGAGCCTCGGGGCCACGCGGCGTCGGGCGACGCGTTAGGTGGTACGGCTCGCACTGCATTCAAATATATTATGGCGTTTACGTAAAAGCGATTTTATACGCGTTTGTTTGAAATGCAGACGGAGCCTACGGATGGCACCATCGCAACTTTTATTGCGAGAACGCACGCAACGTTGCAGACGGCTAGTTATACCTGCAATTTTTCGTTTACGATAAAACGTATTACAACACAAGCAGCTGGGCCCGCGGCGCTGCACGCACCAATACGAATATGTAACGATTCCTGCTACTGCGCCCGATTCAACGCCTGCAGCGGAACCTTCTGTTAGTCTTGTTTGAAAATCATACAACGCGGACGTGAACCGTCGTCCAGCAATGAAGAACGTCATGATCAACATTTTGTTACAAGATAATTTCTATGTTGTCCATCTCTCGCCAAATACAATCTAGAACTATAGTGCATTCTCATTGTCTCTCAGCTTAGCCCCGCCCCTTGACCCAATAAGATCATAGCAAATTAGAAACCTGTGTTCACATTGACCAGTTGATGTAAGCTCTTAGACAGTATGGATGTGCCTTTTGTCAATATAAAAAAATATATCTCACCTATTCGTAAAAATAAAAGGATCACTCTGACGATTATGATTAAATAAAATTATCACTTTTGAACAAACTGTGTACTAAAAAAATTGCTTTCATATTAATGGTTTCATTTTTACCCTAAGTTAGTATGACTACGCCATTACTTTGCAGTAGCACAGATGCATCGGGTGCATTGCAGCGGTAATCGAGTACATTGCAGCGGTAATCGAGTACATTGCAGCGGTAATCGAGTACATTGCAGTGATGTCTGCTGCGTGCGCCGCAGCGTGTTACGCTACACGTTACGAGGATCAACCGCGGGTGTAACGGCGGTCACTGCTGCTCTTTCCACCTCGCACCATGCACCGCATAAATAACGACGTAAATAATAATTGGCATACGCAGTTTGTGTTCCAACCCGCACTGGGCCCGCGTGGTGGATTACGGCCCATTCCCTCTCCTAGAGACGAGGCCTAAGTCCCAGCAGTGGGAAAATTAAAAGGCTGATGACGATGAGTTTGTTTTTGCGCGTATGAGACGCGTGCCGCTACACGCTTCGCCACTCTGCACAGGACGCGCGACACCCAGCGTCTCCGTAAACGAGCACTAAGTAACAATTTCCGAAAAACAGCACCAAACAAACAAAGTAAATTTTTTTATAAAGGTTTAATGTTTAAGTATTAACTGATTTCTGGAGGTACCTATTGGTCTGATTACAAAATATTCTAACACTAGCTATTGTGCAGTTTCGTAAGCTACTTTTGATCTCAGAAAAATGCATGGTTCCTATCAGCGCCGGATTTAGACTTCGGCGGCCCATAGTCACAGTATGTTTTGGAGGCCTTCAAAACGTTTGTGCTGCTATTGGTATTGCGCGGCGCGGTAGAATACACGAAAGGCGCCATTTGTGTTCATATTTCGTGCTGCTTGCTCTCGCAGATTTTTAGATATTAATTTTTACCACTCAAAGAAAAATAAATGTTTTTAGTCTATTTGTAACAAAACCCAGCATTTTTTTGTTTTTACTGAGCCTTTATCGTTTTTTTTTTGTGGTGTAGTGTGGCGGCGGCGTCCTTGCGCGTAGGTGACTGTCTATGTTGCCTATGCTTAAATCCGGCACTGATTCTTACAAGGAATGCTAAATAAAGCTGCAGAAAATAACCTGAATTATTTAATAATACTCACAAGATCAGGACTGAACACCACAGGTGTGTGTGCCTCAAAGCTCGATGTAGGGCGTGGTTCCACATGGACCTCATCATCTGTCTGTTCCGAGTCATAGTGATCCATATCACTGTGCTCTTCGAAGAACAGCTTCCGCCGTAGGGAGCCATTCGCTGTGATCTCATATTCACCAGACATGTTTTGTTCCTGTGAACGGAAACGGAATGTTACGCCATTAAACTTGAACACGCCATATCTTCGAGAAAATTATGAGTAGCACCCAACTATTAAAACGCATTGCTGTTCGAAAGGTCTAGAATGGAGGTATCTAGCAAAATCTCGAATAATCCTCCATGGGTAAGTACATACCACTATTATTCAAATAATAATAGTAGGTAGGTATGGAAAGTATAAGGGAAATGGTACTCTCCGCCATTAACAATAGAGTCGAAATTCGCGTGAAAGTGACTCTTGGTACATTGTGCAAAAAAATGATTTATGGCCCCGCGACGCGACCCTATTGTTCTGGATTGATCTTGAGACGTCAGTATCTAGAACTTTCTTTGTTCCGCATATAAATACGAGCCCCCGACCGGAAGTGAGTCAGTTTTGATTTCGACTGCGATCAAGAGCGAACTACCTAAGTGTGTGAAGTGATTTTATTTAACGACCTAAGCGATAGTGCAACGGAACTCTTGTGTTAATTGCGATTCGAATTATTGTTGACTGGACTAATTTGTTATTAATCGGCATTTAATTACCCATGTACGTAACAGGAATAAAACAGAGAAAGATACCTAGTTTTTGTGAAGCCTCGCTTTAAAAGTACAATCAAAATAATGAACTGATCCTCTTTTTTTACAATGTACTTTTACAAAATTACAGCCTATAACTAATGCGTTGTACAATAGAAACTAAGAAATAAAAGAAAAAAAAAAACCTATTTATTACCACTAAAATGAAATAAAATATCCCACAAAACAAATAAAACAAGGTTAACTTATTTTTCATTCACCCTCTCCCAAAACCTTAGACATTCACGACACACATATAACCACGGAACAGTAAAAACAGTGGAAGTAGCTTGAGAAAATGTTTGTTCCAGAACCGGTGTCGCCAAACTCATACATTTACAATTTACTCTTACTGCAAACCTAAAAATATGATTGGCTGAAAACAAAAACAGGGCGTAGACGAAATGCAAAAAAAAAATTATACGAAATGCAACTTTAATTTCAAAAGCCTATAAATCAAATTGACAAAAACAAGAAAGAAATACATCTTTGACTACCAAGTACTGCCACTCGTCACTAGATGGCATTGTTCAGTATATAATATTCAGTATGAACTCTAACAACGTAAAAATAAGATTGGTATTTGAATGGCGTATCACTGACGCGAATGCGCTCGCTGCTACTCAGATAGGGAAGTAACCTTATTTGATCGAAATATGTATCGATTGTATGAAAACGTATTTAAAACATATCATGCAAAAAAAAATTGTATGCGATAGTGTGATAGTATTAAAATTATGAAATTAATATGATTAAAGGCAATTTTTAAACGTAGTAAAAAGGGTATTTATTTGCATAGTACATCAATTATCATCATCTCAGCTGAAATCATCGTCATCGCCCACTGCTAAACATAAGAATATTAAGTATAATTCAAACGCCCTATGTTGTTCCTAACTCTTTAACTAAATTTATTTAAAATACGTCACAAATATCATACCACAATTTTTATTTTATTATATTTATTAATTTAATAATTATCTGTATTATATTACTTACGAAACTATTCAACTATAATATATATTTTAAAAAGGCAATGTAATACATATTATACATATCGATTGATTTTATCGATAAAGTCACGCACTATTTGGATAGCGTCAAAAGTATAGGTAGACTAACGAATATTCCAGAAAAGCTAATAACCGAGAAAAGAAAATCAACTTTGTAGTGATGAGACTAAGGACTAGTTTTGTTTGTATATCCTGCGTAGTGATGGGCAATGATTATAATCCGGTTAATATCATTTGGCTAATAATCGATTAAAACTCAGTTAATAGCCATTAATAGCAATTATGGATGATAACCCTGCTGTTAATGTTATTTTAGTGATTGAAAATTTCCCTTCATGGTTTTCAGGCTTAGGACTGTCAGATTAGACTTCATTTTCATCACCTTTCTTTGTAGTAAAAAAATGTGCAATTTAAAACTAATCTGGCCCATTTAAAAATAATATTTATTAAACAACACACGAAAAAGAACTTCTTCACCGAAACATATCAGTCGACGTACTGATTCCGGATTCGGTTGGCGTCGCTGTAGTGCATCTCTTTCTGGCACGAATAATATTAGCGCCAGAAAGAGATAGCACGAGAAACGGGGGTACGGGGATGCATTTTACCTACTAACTAACCGATCGGGTATTTTCCATTGTCTATAATTTACCTACGTCGTATTCACAGAAAAGAGCTATTATGTAACTTACTTATTGTACCTTACATTTTTACGCATCGGTTAAAATTTATTTGTAGGTATACATACACTTACATATTTAGCTCGCTTTTTTTTTTATTTTGGATAGGACCCCAAATAAAGGGACAAGGCTAGGCAAAAGAGAGAGAGATTGTTGATAGGTTCGCGCTTGACCGCTAACTCACCTGATGGAGAGCGACGATGCGGTCGACGATAGAACGCGCTATCCTAGAAGAAACCTATTCACTCTCGACTTAAAGATTCCCGGGTTGTAGCTATCAGGAAACACAGACTCCGGCAAGGAATTCCAATCCCTAGCTGCACGCACAATGAATGTGTTCCCAAAACGTTTTGTGCGTGTAGGTGGGATATCCACCATGTACCAGTGGCGTACGTCTGGTAGTCCGATAATGGAACGGGCTAGGCGGAATTAGGTTATGCAATTCCGACGCACACTCTTCGAAATGCAAGCCGTAGAAAACCGACAGGCTAGCGACTCTGGGTTGATGCTCAAGACTTTGAAGCCTCGACTCGACGAGTGTATTATCGCCAATTATCCTTCTGGCTCGCCTCTCAATTGCCTCAAGTGCATCAAGCTGGTATCGGGCAGATCCGTCCCAAAGATGAGAGCAATACTCCATATACGATCGAACTTGAGCTTGATAAAGTTTTAGCAGCTGTTCCGGCGTGAAGTACTGTCTGACTTTTGCAAGGAATTCCCAGCTTTTTTGCAGCCAGTTGAGCCTTTGCTTCGATGTATGGCCCAAAGTTGAGTGTTGATGTCAGCGTAACACCAAGAAGGTCAAGATGGTCGATTGTCGGCACGGTTACACCCCGGAAAGTTGGAGCGGGGCTGAATTGGCTACTTTTAGCGGAAAATAGACACGCCTGGGTTTTTGCAGCATTGAACTTGACCAAATTGTCATCGCCCCATTCGGAGACTGCCCCCAAGGACAAGTTCAAGCGCTCAACCATAGCCTCTCGAAGAGACTGGATCTGTGACCCACTAGCTCGCGCGTTGGATAAGTAACTCTCGGTAACAGTGCTGTCATCTGCATACCCAAAGGTACCGGGCTTGAGCAGATTGTTTATGTGCAGCAAGAATAATGTTGCCGAGAGTACTGACCCCTGACGGACCCCGGCATTAATAGCCATTTGACCGGACGAGCAGCCATCGATAACCACTCGGATGGACCGGTTACTCAAGTCTGCAATCCAAGCACATAATCCAGCGGGTAAACCGAAAGATGGAAGCTTACTAATAAGGCCTTCGTGCCAAACCCTATCAAAAGCCTTCGAGAAATCGAGGGAGACGGCAAGCGCTTCCCCGTGCTTCTCGATGGCCTTACTCCAGATGTGGATGGCATACGCTAGAAGATCTCTAGTTGACCGATTTCGGCGAAAGCCGTATTAACCTTTTGAATGTCTTAAGTTACACAGTTCGACATAAGCAATTGTCTTTCTATTGTGTCTCTAATTACGGCATTCGATGAGTTAACGGTCACTTAGGATATTTATTAGCTTCTAGGCATGCCAGGAGCTTAGTGTTGAGTACACGTTCCATAGTCTTACAGAGAATGGACGTTACTGAGATTGGTCGGTAGTTAGCTGGGTCAGCCCGACTCCCCTTCTTGGGCACGGACTATACATTAGCTTGCTTCCAAGCTATCGGCACTTTTCCAGCCTCAAATGAAAGCCTAAATAGGCGTGTCAGGATCGGAGACAATTCAGGCGCACACGTTCTCAGAACAATTGCTGATATCCCGTCTGAACCGCTAGCCTTGTTCACGTCAAGGTTACGTAGCACCCTACGGACGTCCTTCTGATGGATGCGATTATCCGACATACTCGTATCGCAACCATCAGGGTAAACAGGGGGCCGCGCGTTACCTGGATCTAGACGCGAAGATTCCGCGAAGAGTGAGGCAAACAAATTTGTTTTCTCCTCAGCGGTATGTGCCAGCGACCCGTTGGGTTTCGGCAGTGGTGGTAGTGAGGGGCGGCAGAAGTTCGATTCAACCGACTTAGCCAGGGACCAAAACGCCTTACTACCCGCAGGGTATGAAGCTAGTTTGTTCCCGATGCGGCTAATGTGGTCGAAGCGAGACCTCCGCATCACCTTCTTGCAAGACTTGGCAGCTCTGTTGAAAGCTCTCTTCTTCTGGCTTACGTCATTTGTCTTGTGCATACGAGCATCGGCCCATGCCTGCTATGCTGCGTGCACAGCGCGATCACACTCCGCACCAAACCAAGAGCGAGCTCGGCCAGACATGGCTACGTCGGAGAATGGAATATAGTACTCCATTTTGGTAAATCAAGTAATTAATTAGGTAGATGGTTAAATCACAAAGCGATTTGTCAATAGTAATTACGGTTTTTATAGTATTGGATCTCTAAATTAATAAAACTGAATTTCCCAAAAAATATGTATTTATTTTATTATTAACGCTTTTTCACATACAAAAAGTGAAAATAAATAAAAAGAATTACAATACATTGAATCACACTGCGTACACGCACGCAATTTATGTTCACACCCACAGATTTTACACTAAACAAAAAAAAAGCATTCATTTTTTTAACAATACATTAATAGCAGGGTTATCATCCATTGCTAGGCTATTAATGGACACTTATGGATTATAATCGATAATAACTCAAACCATCCGGCTATTAACCCAACACTAATCCTGCGCAATGTTTCACGTAATTTTATTTTTTCATTTTATTAAAATAAATCCGAAAATAATACTTTTCGGTGGTATGATACACCTCCATGAGTTAGATTTTTAGTCAGACTATGGTTTTTAAAGTACAGTATGGGACAATAAGGCATTTTAATATTATTTTTCGTTAATTATTATGTTGCGCAGTCTAGTTAGAGAATGAGGGCGCTTGAACAGCAAGTGCGCAACGCGATTCTTACTAGCGGCGACAGTGCCACGCCTACTTACTTCTTCCACTGTTTTTACTGTTCCGTGCATATAACCATCTCCCAGCAAACAAATCACACTTATATATTACATTATCCTTATAGCCATAACATATAACAGACACAGTTGCAAAACAGATACAGCTGAATACCAGTTTTTTACATGGAGCAACTGCTTCGTTGGCCTCCACAACCCATTAGGTACTTATTACTACAAATTTCTTTTTTTTTCTGGGGGAATCATCAAATGTGCCGGAAGGAGAGGGAGTGTGGTCGAACTTAAAGACGTTCCAAAGCCGCGGTAACTCTTTCGAACAAATCCTGCAGACTTGGCAGGCATCGGCCCTAGAAGTGCCTGTCAATTTCGGGCCTCGGACTACCCATAACGACTATTAAAGTTCTACGAATGACAGCCGAAACCAACGGCGTAAAATATTTTCGAAGATACGGAAGGGTCTCTAGTGTGTGTAGGTAATAGACCAAGAGTTACTTTACCTTGAAGATTGATCCGATTAGCTGTTATAGCTTAGCCAGAAGCCATTATTTTTACGTAGGAACTAGCTCCTGCTAGCGACTTCGTCCGCATAAACGTCGGTTATTACGGACGTAGTCGAAATCAAAGCGTGGTAAAATGTAACCTACGTCCTTTCTTGGGGTCCAAGCTTACCTACTCCATACCAAATTTAATCACAATCCGTTCAGATGTTTAACCATGAAAGCTAAATAGACAGACTGAGTTGCTTTCATATTTATGTAAGTATATGGATGGTGTGAATATTGTCAATGTAAACTGAGGATATCCAAAGCACCTGATTCACTATTCAAAATCACATAAAATAATAAAGTGTATAATAATTTTATACCTATGTTCAATGAATACTTACTCAAATTTTCCTCCTGTAGTATATAATAGCATTGTGAATGAGTTATTAATAACTTTAGTTGTAATTAAGCACCTAGAGATGGTTAAATTTACCTGTGTAAAGGTACAAAATGGCTGAAGCAGAAGTTCTAACTCTGGAGGCAGTTCTGGTGGCAGGGTGAGAACTGTTTGTGCTGAAACTAAAATGTTGATGTCACACAACCATCATAAAACATACCTTATATAAGACCAGTGACCCACTCTGACTTTGCACAGGTGCAAATTATATAGGGTGACTGGCAATTAGTGTACGATACTTAAACAAATGATTGTGCTCATGATAACGAACAATTTTTATTGTGAGAGCAAAGCCGAAATCGCGAAAAAAATATAAGGTGTTCAGTACATTGGGCAAACATAAATGTACTGCACAGCTGATTTTTTTTCGCGATTTCAGTTTTGTTCCCATAGTAAAAGTTGTTGGTAATCATGAGCACAATCACGTGTTTAAGTATCGTACACTACACTTACCAGTCACCCTATATACATAACCCTTCTTCATTTATTGCTCTTTCTATTATTGAACCACATCAAAATCCGTTTTGTGGTTTGAGAGAAATTGACAGATGAACAAACAGATGTGGATATTGAATTTATTTTATATGCTGTAACTAAAGCTAGGTAAAGGCAACAGGGCAGAGGCTTCGCCCGCTTTAAAGTAGCTTTCTCCATATCAACTTCGGACCCTTTTAGGGGATGAATTTTGGAAAATCCTCTCTTAATGCTGTCATAAAAGGAAACCTTGTGCAAAGTTCACGGTCCTAGTCACAGTCCAGTAGTTTGGGCTGTGATCAGGTTCTCTTTTAGACAACTGATAAACATACTTATATATTTTAAAATACATACATATTATAGATAAATTACACCCAGACGCAGAACAAATGATCATGCTCATCACATAAACATTTTTGTCCTAGGTGGGAATCAAACCCACGACCTGCGGCATAGCAGTCAGGGTCACTAAGCACTAGACCAACAGTCCAGTCAAAAAGGTATAAAGTCCAAAATGTTGAATTATTTATAATTTACTATTTTTTTATTGTGAAACCCTATTAATGTTAAGTTTCTCATGTAATTTTTATTTTTGATGTACAACAAAGAGTCTATCTATCTATTTTCTGACAGTATTAATTCATTAAACCCCAAGCGTTTGCTCTATCATTGTTTTTATATTGTCTCTAATTTAGTATTTGAAAGGTTAATAAAAGCCAAAAAAAAAAAAATATGTTTCTGGATCAATATGTAAATGACTTCAAATTAAAACATGATGTACAATTACATAAATATGTTGTTTCAGTTAAAAACATACCTTCTTTTGTCACCACAATTTTTTCTTTTATTATACTGTCAATTTGTATACTGGTTTCAGAAGATGTTTGCAGCAGTGGCTTCACCTTTTTGGAAGATTCTATCAATGGACTGGGCATGACCATTTCTTGGGAAAAGAATCTGAAAGACATTCATAATTACTTTAAAAGATGCAGGTTTTTAGTACTTTCATTGCCAAGAACATATAGTGAATTGTTTGTGTACCTACAACACCCCTCCTGAGTGGTCTACATAAATAGCCATTGTTGATTTGTGTTCATATTAATTTAGTAAATTAAACTCTAAGCCTAGTAAGGATTTTTAGATTATCTAATTATTGCACAACCTGGGTGTTGTTGGCACCAAAAGTGTTAAGCTACTTGTATCATTAGTGTTACAGTAAGTCGTAAGAATGCATTATTTTTGGTTGCATAAGCATAGGTATTCTTTTATGTTCCTTCTGATGGCAAAAACCTGAGAGAAAGTGGGATGTAATCCTCCTTTATAAGCCCACAGCAAATTTTAAATATCGTAAATGTTGTTAATTCATTAAACCCCAAGCGAACGCCGGCGTTCGCGCACCTATTGTCTTTCTATTGTGTCTGTAATTCTCACAATTGAAAGGTTAAACCACTTGTTTATTTAGCAATCTGTTTCAAAATAAAATGTTCATAAATCATAAATCATTTATTGGTTTGCAATGTTATCTGTATTGTTTATTAATTGCAAGCATTTAAGTAATAGATATACAGACAACATTAAAGAGCTTCTAAAGCACTTTGTAACTTATTCAGAAACTAAAGTCTTACAACTGACACTATTATTAGGTTTAGTTCAATCTTTATTTTAAGGAAAGTGCTTTGCGGCTTTGCAAAACAATATGAAAGACTAAGTTACAGTTGTTGATTGGCATTTCATGCTTTCTTCACCATCATTTGACAATAACTGGGTCACAAATTTTTTTAGAGACACAATTTCTAGGAAGCTGGATCATTGCTTGGTACTGCTTACAATTTTTTATTTTATTTCACTTACTAACATATTTATCTTGTTAGGCTGTAGCAAAATACTGAAAATACGTTCAACTCTTTCTATTCTAGAGCTCTGATCACTGTTTGCGCGCCAATTATGTTTATTTACTAAGAATATCTTTATAAATACCTATCAGTAGCCTCCTCTGCAATCTTTTCCAAAGCAGGATCAGGTGTTGGCTCGAACTGACTGTTGCACGCCACAATGTCTGCAGGGACTAGGGTGCACGTCTGGTCAATATCCCAGCGAAAGGATCCATTACTCTTCTTCTTATATATCTTGCACATACCCGGACTAGCAAAAAAGTAACACAGTTCGTAAAAATACACATGTCCTACGATTTCAAAATTGCCTGGTGAAAAACGAATGCGTACTTACCTGCATATTGGCTTGTGTAGCTTGTCAATCAATGCTTTGTCAAAGGGATTTCGAACTTTTCTGTTAGTTGGCGGAGGCGTCGATTTGTAAATATTATTTTGGCAATCATTTTTATCACCCATTTCGAAATTAACGTTACTTTTGTTGATGCTAGTTCTTGACAGGCATGGCACATTGACCCCTCCTCCTGTCCTTAATAATTTTTTTTTAATAATAATTTTGGCCTTGGTAATTGGCCTTTTAAGAAATTCTGTCCTTCAGTGGGCACAGAGCATATAAACTTCAGTGGGAGTGTGCTAATAGAGATGTCCAATCTATTTAATAATGTGGTAGTATTTACCGTTTAACTAAGTCGATTTAAAAATATGATTGTATGGTTTTCTTTTTTACCCTATACTTTTATTATTGGTCTTTGATTTAAATTACTTCTTGCATGGCTTTATTGGTCATCAATCTGTAGAATAATAACGAATGCTTTACATGAAACAATTTTAGTTGCTATCTTTGTGCACTTTGGATAATTTTACAACTTAAACTTTCTATCAAACACATGTATAAAGCTGAAATTTTTAATTTCTGATCAATTACCAACTTATACACGCACGACAACCTATTCACTCTAACTTTATTCGACTAACACCTAGAGTTAGATTGTGGGTTTATAATCATCGGGTATTTACCCGGTAATTACCCAATTTGGGTATAAACAGCAAACAGTATGGACAAAAATCAGTTAAAACCATCAACACTTATTTAATAAGGTTTAGCTGTATTTTAGTTTGTTTAGATAATTTTTAAACACCCATGTTTTAAATTCGACCAGTTTCATGTAGTTTATGTGGCTTATCATTAATCAGACTTAGAGTGTTCCCACAGCTGGAACTTAGGCCTCCTATATGAGAGGGAACGGTCCGTAAGCGTATTCAAGATTTCTGTGCTAAGGAGGGATCGGGGAATTTAGGAAAGATCACTTATTCTAAACAACATTCACTCGCGTTTTTATTTAATCATATTTAAACCACCACTGGGGCAAACTTGACCAAAGATCACCCTAGACAGAGAGGTTTGGGAGGAGAAATAGAAGGCCTTTGCCCAGCCAAGGAACACACAATAGGCTAATAGAAATTAATCACCACAATTATGTAAAATACCTATACAATAAAATATAAAATAGAACCATATCATTGTAGTAAAAATTTCTTCTATGGGGCTACTCAAGTTTTACTTATGTACTACAGAGGGACGAGAGGTATTGATGACATGGGGGACGGGGGGTCTGGATGATGACTACTTTAGCAGTAAATATTTTTTTACTGATGGTTTAAGAGCTTCCCACATAGAGATGTGCCGTTGCCGGCAATATTGCCGTGAAGTGGGAATATTTCCGGAAATATTGCCCGAAGTATGGAATTTGGTGACAATATTGCCAACAATATTTCCATAATGCCGGCAAAGGCACATGTCTGTTCCTTCTTAAAGACCTACTACACCACTCGATATTCAGACAGTCTTAGTCGATGTCACATAGTGTAATAAGGGTCAGAATGTCTTACTCGGAATGAAAAATAAGACGAGTCTGAATATCTTGTGCTGCGTTGTGTAATTAATGTAATTTATTATATGAGTGGGTCAAATACATAATGTTAAATCCGTGGCTGGCGTGAATACATTGACATGTCGACTTGTACGTTTTTTTTTATTGGCTCTATGCATTCTACGCGCTAGGAATTTATAGGAAAAAAATTGACACGTCCAAATGTATCTTAATTTTGAAGCAATCGACTGTGGTTGTATGTTGACATCTCTCATTTTGACGCGTTTTTGTTGATATATCATTTTATCAATATAAATGCACAGTTACCAAAATAATATTCAGTATTTGATAATTCATCTTATACACATAATAGTTTCGTTTTCCTTCTCATTATTGACAAATTGAGTTGTCAAGTTATGGACATCCTAAGGAAATGTTTAAATCTTGACATATTGAGATATCAAGTTACACCCAACACAAGTTTTGTATCTTATATGTAATACCTAAGTATAGTTATCACCACAAGAGGGATATTAAATACTTAGTAATATTGTTTAGTTGTCAACTTTTACACCTTTTTTTTTTAAATATTCGAGTTTTTCTCATAACTAAGCGATGCTTTTTAGTTTTCGACAGTCACACGAACAAAGTCACAGGCATAGCTTGTTTAATCTACACTAATATAATAAAGAGGTAAAGTTTGTTGTTTTATTTTTTTGTATATAGGAGGTGATCTCTGAAAATACTTTTCCGATTGCAAAATTATTTTCACTTAGAAAAAGCTGCTTTATTCCCGAGTGACATAGGCTATATTTTATGTTTGCGGGTGAAGCCGGTGTCAGAAGCTAGTAATAAATAATATAAACGTATATGAATACAATTTCAATCGCTAACTTAAATATAACTGTTTTTAGATAGATATTTTAAAAGAAAAAAGTGTTTGTATATCTGTAATCAAATCTTGTAAATAAAATTCGATCTACTTCCCGGGTACCGGTTGAGCTGAAATTTTGTATGCATGTATAAATCAGATGACAATGCAAAATTATTATGACATGGAGCTGATCTGATGACGGAACTGAAAGGTGGCCATAGGAACTCAAATAACCCTTTTGTGTTTGAGCTTTTTGGAATGGTATAGGTAAATACCGGGCTTTAAAAGGTTGCTATGAAAAAATAATTTTCATTAAAACTTGTTACTTGTATGGATTATAATTATAAGTATGTTATTATTAATATGAAAAATAAATAAATAAAGATACACCTAAAAAAACTACTTCTTAAGGACAGTACCCCAAATAATTCATTAAATCAAGTAAATAAGTATTTTGCTACTATTTGTTTTGAGCTACCAGATGCCATTCTCCACAAATCAAATAAAACTGAAGCCGAATTATCTAGCTACTAATACAGCACCAAATATTTCTTTTTTCATACTTACGTACGAAAAAGAAATAGTATCATTGCATCTTTAAAATTAATAGTGCTTCTGGTCCTGATAGTACATTTAGTAGGTTAATTAAATTATCATCATCATTTTCAGCTGAACGACGTGCACCATTGGACATAGGCATCTCGCAAGTGTCACCATAACGACCGGCCCTGTGCGTCACACATCCATCGGATTCCCGTGACCTCTACTAGGTCAACGGTCCACCTTATAGGAGGCCTTCCAACTCTATGTCTTCCGATATGTGGTCTCTCCTTCTAGCACTTTCCGTTCCCATCGATCATCTGTTCACTGCGCTTAAGTTGCGCGATTTTTTAGACTTTGTCAGTAATCTCCAGCAGATATCTTACTTTCTGAAGCATAGGCCCTTTTCATTTCTGTTAGGATGACTTTATGCCTTCTGATAAGGCTCATTGTGAGCGACCAGATCTCAGAGCCATAGTATGTCATCACTGGCAACACTCACTGGTCACAGACTTTCGTTGAAGTCGGTTATATTTTTTTTGTAAAAAGTTTTTTATTTTACACTTTTTAGTTATGGTACCACCACTAAAAAGTACCCCTCAGCCAAACTTCTCTCATTCATCTCATAACGAGAATATAAATATTACATTAATTTATCTTCCGGTTCCATCATCAGATCAGTTCGATACATCCCTTCCCCTTTTTATTTCAGTCAGTCATCGACTACACGTATAAACAAAGCAATTTTTCTTGTTACGATTGTTCTGCTGAGATCTTAAGAGCAATTCTGTTCCATATCTTCGAAGTTCATGATCAGATAACATAACAATACCAACTTGGAAGCATAACCTTTCAATCAAAAAAATAATTTTCAAAATCAGTCCACAAATGACCGAGATATCGGTGAACATACGTAAAAAAAAATACTTTCAGCCGAACATAGAACCCCATTCTTTTCGAAGTCGGTTAAAAATGGCCGTCCTGACCAATTGCTGTTTTAGACATTTCTAACATATTCACGCCAGCCACGGAAATATTCTTACCTGGGCTGCGTTCAAAATTGAATTTAGAGTTAACTCTAATGACGTCATTGGGTAATTACTCTACCCTGCCATTTTCGAACGCGAACGGAGTTCACTTGTCAAATTCAAGCATATTGCCGCTTACTCCAACCTACCCTGCTCAAAGTTAGGGTTAGTTGGGTTAACTCTAGGGTAGCTACTCGAGTTATTTATTAACGACCCAGGGTTCAACTCTACTCGACTCTGGTTATTTTTGAACGCCCTACTGGTATCATTAGAGAAACTGTCAATCGTTTTGATAGCACCAAGACACAAAGGCCAAAAGGCCATGCCATAAAATTAAAAATAAAAAAAATCAATCGTTTTGACATTGTCAACAGTTGTCAATGTAATCGCTGCTGTCAATGTGTCTGTCATACATATATGGTGGTTAAATTCGAAAAAGTACAATATTCGATCTTTCTACAATAATTAAAAAAATATCGATGTTTCATGCAATTGATTCTTATCACTAATGTCTGCAGAGGTTATGTGAGTAACTGGTGTGTCTAAAATGGAAAATCATAATTTAAGTTTTGAGCCTATGGATATTGATACAAGTGGACATTCTGTTAAAGAAATGGATATTTCTTTCAATGAATCCTTTCCCTTGAAGACTCGTATAAAGACTGAAAAATTACATGATCCTACTGAAAAGGTTCAACTAACCAATAATACCAAGATGCCAGCTAGTCAACCTGTTGTGAAGAAATTTCACATCAACATTCAGAAACCACCAAAAACTTATAAGAACATGGTATTTCAGTCACTATCCGTCGGAATAATTATCTTAGTATCAATATTTGCACTTCATATCTATAGTTTAAAGTGCTTTGACGATTATAATATTGAAGAATTGAGAAATGTATTTTCAAAGAAATTATTTGGTCAGACAGAAGCAGTGAATAATATAATGCAGACATTGCAGCTACATGAACAAAGTAAACTTTTGTTATTCTCTGGAGGGACAGGTGTTGGGAAATCTTTTGCCTCCTCTATTCTGTTGGATGCTGCTGGCCCTTGCTCTAATGTGTATCATTATACAATGCCTAGTTTCACTAACACATTTTCTACAGATTTTATGTATGGTCTGACTATGTGCAAGAAGTCATTAATAATAGTGGATGGTTTAACTGCAGATGATATGCATATTAAGGCACAAATAAAGGAAGTAACAGACAAGTGTGAGAAATATGGAAAATACATAACTGTGATATTAATATACAATTGTTATGAATCAACTAAAGACTTCATCAAGAACTGTGACGAGTCATTTCATAAAAGTCTGTTAGAGAACTTTGCTGAGATAAAGGCAGTAACAAAGTTGGTGGAATTTAAACCCTTGACAATAACACACCTTAAGGATTGTATAAAGCAAGAACTGGCTGGTAGAGTAATTAATGACAAAGAACTAGAGGACATTTTGAAGAACTTTAATGTGTCCGTTGATGGCTGCAAAGGTGTTCACTCTAAGATGAAATACCTGAACATTGTTTGAGGTATGTTCTCATTTGAGTAAACAATGCCATATGTATTGTAGCGTATTGTATGAGTAGTTGGTAAAGTAGAATTGTATCATAGTTTGTATGCATATTGAATAAATGTAGTGTTATGTAAATAAATTGAGTACAGGGTTATTAGTGTTGTTTTATTATTCAATAGATAATTCTGTAGATGTAATACTGCAAGCAGCATAAAATGGAAAAAGAAATACCACATGTTATTGTAGATCAAAAGAACTTTATTTTAGAGAATTTTACATGATAATCGGCAATGCAGAGGTCCAAGAAATTATGTTGAATACAAATATACTGACAATTCTTTAATACACCTATACTCCACATTTGGATATTATTCTACAACAAACTTAGCCTTCATGATAAACAGAGCAAATCTAAATGAAGTTTGTGGTGCATTAAAATATAAAATACTTGATAATATTTCTAACTATAAAACATAATATAAAATAATCTCAACCACATACCTAGGCAAGGGTGCAATTTGTTTGGAATTTCGACTAAACATTTTGTTCATATTCACTTATTCAACACCCTAATAATGATTTTAAGTTAACGCTGATATAGCCTTACAAATATTAACTGCGCAATATTATGTTTGGCTTCAAACCATTAAACACAATTCTAGCTGAATATAGATAATGTTAATCTATTGAGGATTATCAGCAATTTTACTACACAAGTAATTATTCATTGAAAATTATGACACAAAAACGACTTTATTCTAGTATATTTAAAAAATGTACCCCTATTGCAATGCACCCATATTATGTAGATAATTTTAATGTCATGAAACCATTTGTATCTGGCCTCGCAGGCATCATTATAGCACAATTGCGTTAGTCTCTATAATAGGTACTTTGTGTTAGTACAAATGGTCACATGTAATGGTAAAGTTTAAGTACATCTTTAATGTAAAATAATTTATTATTATATATTATTATAAGTATTGTAAATGTACATAATAAAAAGCAGCCAATGGAAAAAGTTAAATGTCATTTTAAAAGCCCCCCTAAATGTATAAGCCAGTGAGATAAATGCATGCAAACAGGTAAATGTGCATTATTAACAATTTGCGGAGAGCAGATAAAATTTTTGAAAAGTTAAACTATTGAATTTAAGCTGGTAGTAGCTGTGTGTAGGTATCCCTTTAATTTGGTGAATGGACTTTGGTCCAGGGAAGACTAAAAGTATACATAAATACTTAAATTATTCTTGTTCTCAAAAGATTTGTGAAATACTCTGGAAGATACAATCATGATGATAGATTTGTGCATCATACTGAATTAGGTAGGTAATATATATACATCACATTTTCACATTAGTATTTGATTAAATTCTGACAAAAATTTAACAGTTCAATAGTAAATATTGTATTTCATTGAAAGTCATGTAACATATTAATCTATTTAATAAAATATTATATCATTTAATACCAGTAATAATGTTGGTGTTTGACTTGGAGTGTTGACTATGTATATTAATATTTTTTAAATGTATACATACATAATATAAGTACCTACCCATAAGATTTTATTGGGTAAAGGGATTTCAATAGACCCAATGCGAACTCTCAGCTATAGTTATACATTATACAAAGGTAAACAAAGCGAATTTACAAACCGTTAGCTGTAAGGCTACTGTATAACATATGAAAAATAAAATTCGAAAATTATAACTTAGTATAATAAAACATTAAAATTACATGTGATGTTAACTGTAAAGTTTACAGGCTGAGCTTAAAAAAAGTAACAAGCTGTGTTATGCCTATGTAACGCTATTTCCACATTAACGGATTAGCACTTGAATAGATGTTTTTCGGTATATCTATGCCTTCTGGCGCTTGGTGAGCTCCGTGAGCGAGTTCTAAGTCTTTTAACATCAACGGAGAGCCACTATTTTCGTATAAGTAAATTATTAAATAAATTCAACATGATCTAGATAACAAACCCTCATTAAATATTTTCAAAGAAAATATTTTATTTAGCTAATGACGAAGACGACACTAAACATGCAGTGTGCAAATCAATATCTATGTACACAATGTAAGTTTATGTACCTATGTATGTAAATATATATGTTCAAAATTAATTTAAAATGTTGATTAATTACTAAATATGCGTAGGTAACAATAAAGACTAGAATACATTTTTAGTTTTTACAGTTATTGGCACTAATTTCAATGATAATGGCACAACTATGTACTCTGTATACAGTGAAAATACCAACATGAATAGTTGATTAACAATGTAGAATTTTTTTTATTATGCATTTTAATATTACAATTCCAACTCCCTTTGATGTTCGTAAATTAAGTTTTGCTAACTATACTAAAATATATTACAAAATTGTAAAAAACGTGGTTAAATGTCACTTTAATATCTAATTACATTTATAGGAAATACTGAATTTACTGCAGACTTACAGTTAAAGATCCAATATTTAAAGCACATTTCTTAAGTGAAACTGTGCAAAAAACACTTTACATTTATTACATTAATATCACTGTTGACAAAGCTCCTCTTAGTAAATACGAATACCAACAAGCAGACCATTCTCTTGCACAGTTATCACTTTAAAATTCTAAGCTATCTGAAGTAGGTACGATTTGTTTTGATAATCAGGTACAGAACCAATACAGCAAACAATCATTTCAGCACAATCAAATAGTAATAAAAGGAAACCTCATATCACTCTAATGCTCTGGTGAGGAAAGCCAAAAGCAGAATAATGTTATTAACATTAAAATCTAAAATTGACGAAATTGATATAATCCACTTAAAATATAATACGCGCATTGATGCTGCACTAGCTAATACATACACGAGGTTCTACGTAGTTGAAGAAAATGTAACGCAATTGAGGTATTCTACAAGTATATTATAGATGAAAGTTAATTTTAATAAACTACGACCCCGCTGTTCAGATAAATCTAAGTGCATAGTGCCAATAACTGCATGATTGATTAGTTACTTAAATCTTATTAACTAGGTATTTGATAACAAATAGAACACCATTTTTAAGCACGACAAAACATTCATAGTTAAAAATGTAGAGAGACTTACTGAGAAATGTGCTAAATATTCTAAATCTTGAAAATTTTGCTGATTTATTTATAATATAGATTCATTAGTATCAGATCTGTTATGTTGAGATTTCATGAAATATGTTGATAAACAACACTTTGCCTTGATATTCGTTGACATATCTTCGATTTTGTCAGAGATCAGATTGTTTGTACACTCTACTATAACTAGCACAAAGCATTGAATTTAACGGTATCACATTTTAGCCACATCGTAAATTTTTATTAAGTGACTTTAACGGATAAGAATCAACTTCCGAATCGCTTACACCGGTGTCAATAACATTTACCTATAAGTAATTAACTTAATTTTTTGGATTACAAAGAATTCTAATAAAATTCGTGTAAGTTTTATAGCAGAATTGGATAATAAATCTTATATTGTACAAGGAAGAGGATCGTAGTTTCGTGGTCTCATTCAATACTTTGGAAAAGTTATAATTGTAGCAACGGCATCACCATTACAGATAATCTGATTTGCGAGACCATTATCCTCTACCGTACAGGAGTGGGTTGTAGAAGGGACTAGTTAGGAGCGATGGAAATGTATTGCCGTCCACTTGTTGTGGCGTTTGTGCCATATGCGAGTCTCTTGCGACTGGTGTGTAGCTCGTCGGCCTTCGGTGTCCACACTTTGCGTTACGCATACGTATGCGATTACAGCTACATCATCACCGAGAAGATGCACTCTAGGATTTAAGATCGTCGTATTGGTTTTCACGAGCGTCGGCGTGTTATCAATAAAGAACTTATGAAATTCGACGCCTTCCACTAGGTTACCTAGTGCGTCAGGATCAAACGCTGTCACGTTAGGATCACATAATTTGGAATAGGTTTCGTAGTCCCCATTATTGATTGCATCTATGAGCACTTCAGTTACTTTGATTACTTCTGCTCGACGCAAAGAAGCATTGCTGTCGCCACGAGCTTTTCCAAACGAATCAGCTTTCGTTAACGCTTCCTCATCATGCTCTTTGGAAATTACAGTACATGCTCTATCTACGCCTTTCTTATCCTTGTCCAAGTCATCATCTTCCAATGTTGTGCTGCTGTCGGTCGACTCTTTTACTTGCGACCCATCTCCTTTCTTATTCACCATAGATTTTCCAGAGAAGTTGCGCGTAGCAAGCATAGTGGTCAAAATGGCACCCTTCAGTTTGCGCCGTGCATTGAATTTCTTCAAGCAGTCCACGGTCTCTTGCCTGTGCATAACAGAAGCAACACGTTCCCGGTGGCAAATCCATGGGTGCTTAAGGGCTTCGGAGGCCGTTATTCGCTTGCTCGGATTTACAGTTAACATCTGGTTTATGAGGCTTTTCGCTTCAGGTGTTACCGTATCCCATTCGGGAGATGGGTAATCATAAGCACCCGCTTTAATTTGTCCATACAGTCGATGCTGATCTTCATCCCAAAATGGAGGATATCCAACAAGCAAAATATATAAGATCACACCGCACGCCCAGATATCTACTGGCTTACCATACGGTTCTTTTTTAAGTACTTCGGGTGATAAATAGCCAGGAGTACCGGCAAAACCAAACCACGCTTGTTGGTCGCCTTGCACTTCTATGGCTAATCCAAAATCAGCAAGTTTCACAGCGGCTCCTTTAGCTTTGCTGGCTAATAGAAGATTTTCTGGTTTTAAGTCTCTATGCACAACTCCATTATGGTGACAATGGTGTACGGATTCAAGAATTTGTTGTATACAGTGCGATGCATCAGCCTCAGAGTAAAATTCTCTGGCAACAATGTCTTCAAACAATTCCCCGCCCGTTACCAAGTCAAATACCAGGTAGTGGAAATGCTCCTCTTGAATAGAATCATGAAGTCTTACGATATTAGGATGCTGAAGTTTTCGGCAAATTCGCGCCTCTCTCTCCAACTTTTGGAAGTCTCTGGCTGAGAGTTTTTTAGTATTTATAATTTTGGCCGCAAATTCATAACCAGTGGATTTTTGCACAGCCCGTCGCACAATTGAAAAGGCTCCTTTTCCCAATTCTTCTTTCAGATCATAGTTATCAGAAAATCGCGTACTCACAGTTTCACGGTTTGGATTGGCCATTTTAACACAGTATACTCACCAGATTGTAATCGTTAACTTACTGCGTAAACTTTGAGCACGTACTTTTATAACTGAGTATGTAACTGGAACAAAAAAAAAAGAAACGTGAGTGATATTATAAGAAACTTGGTTTATTGTAATGTCATGTCATGATTGCGTAGTATAGTTCTATAATTGGATTATTTTAAAAGATGTCAAAAATTGACAACAATCGGCGGACTGATAAGTGCTAATAACATTATATGCAAATAAATATTTTGGTACAAAATATAGGGTAACAAATTTAAGAACGTATTTTGTCAGTTAAAAACAAAAATTAAATGAAGTGGTGATACAAATACACGGAACAATACATTTTTACATCGTCATCAATCAAAACAAGTTTTATAAAAGCATATCGATCTTTTGTTAATTTTTTGTGCACTTTATCATTCCCATAAGAATGTGAACTGTTTTATAAACCCATGAGACGGTAGTTATAGTAGGTATGAACTATAAGTGCTATTTATATTTTCTGTTATATCTTGCTGTTCTTATTCCACTCACGAAATAGTCAGAAAATAGATATTGTCAAGGAGCGGATGAATTTATCCGAATGAAAAACGTCGGCACTATTTTGGTCACTCAAGCTAAATTGAAGTTCTGCATGCTTAATATAAAACGCGTAGATGCCTAGACAATAGTAATCGTGGTCACAAACATAGACTTCTAATATTAACACTACGGCACCGGGATGACATTTAGTTAGCGCAAAATAATCGATACACCATTGTCTCAACACATTCACCAAAATCCCGAGGGCTTCATAATGTAACGAATTTAATATATGTACTCTGATCACGAGACAAGTCCCAAACACAAAGCCACAAATAGTTTAAAAATATCACTGATATTAAATTTTTTACTAATAAAATTATCATTACGCGACTTTGGACGATATTCTTAGCGTTACGAACCCGTACGTATGGCTCGCGATATTTTTTAATGGTAAAAATTAAGTTCAGCCGAATAGAAGGAGAAAATGCTCGTAAGATGCGTTTGAAAATATCTTATTTACCTATTATGTGCCCATTTTACACAATATTCGACAAGATGAAGATCAAAAACGAAGGGCCTGGCCCTACACCACACTCTCCTTCTGCTCCGGACACGAGCTTCGGGGTCAAATTCATAGACATTTGTGTGTTGCCAGAATAGTTCACATAAAATTGAACATTATCAAAATGTTCAAAGTAGCAGTTCAATTTATAAGAAGTGTATCTACAGCACAACTGTGTCCATTACAAACTTAATAGTCATCAATGATTCCAAAATATACCTTAGATTCTCGAGATAAAAATGTTTTCGTTTTATAAATTTTTTCATGTGTCCATACTGAGTGTTGTTTGTAAAATCGATATACTAGCGCAACGCTAAACCAAAGAGAACTGACAAAACTGATGTTAGCGCCATCTTGTAGGAACTAGACAAACTAAAATTATTCGTTCGGGAACAATTTAAAACTAACAAATTTAAACGGTTCAAATCGTAGTTAGTGAATTATTGTAGACCCAATTTACGACGGTAACATGAGGATGAGCTGTAGATTACCATGCTTTGCGTGTATGATCTATGAGATGACAAATTATGCTATCGTTTTATTTTTCAACAAGTAGTGTAGGTAGGTAATAATGTTTCCATTTGAATTTTTTGTCAATATTTGCGCACGCACGCTATTAGATACCTGTCCTTCATGTTTATTACATATTATTATGATAGTACTATTCATCGGAGAATTAACCAAGTACCTCCAAATTGTGTCACATTCAATTAATAAATTAAAGTAGGTTGTAGAGTAACCGACATTTTTTTAACAATAAATTTATTGTGAAAGTATCAAGCAGCGAAATGACCTCACATGCCATTTCAATAACTTATTCCAGTACATTTTTTCATTTATAGAAATGAAAAAAAATAAAACCCAGTTAAAAAGAATTAATGTCGGACGATAATTTCGACTATCATTGTGTTGCACGTTAATCGGTCTATCACCTCCATATGGCTTATTATAATATGCCGGATGTAATTGCTGTTGCTGTGTGGCTAATTACCAACCATTGTCGTGTCGGTGATGATGTACCGATACCAATACAAGATGATGTGGTATTTTTTTTTTTAGAATAATTGTACTGGGCACATAGATTCACTAATTCGTAATACGGTACCCAGAGAATCCTAAATTGATGCTTACATAAAAGTCATTTTTTTTTTTTGATATTTTCGTTGCAATTTTTCAATCGTGGAAATTACAGACACAATAGAAAGACAATAGGTGCGCGAACGCCGGCGTTCGCTTGGGGTTTAATGAATTAAAACTAGATTGGGCAAAAGTGCATAACTTCTTTTTAGAAGAGCTGAAGGTTGACAGTACGTGGATAACTGATTAATTTTTAGGTTTACATCATAAAAATTTGTCTTCGAATAATAAAGCTTTTACTGGTCCGTTTTACAAGTGAGCCATTGTAATAAAAAAGGGAAAAAGATTCATTGCGCCTTTTTTGAGGTGGGAAATTATCAAATAACTCCTGCTCTGGATGGGGCGAGAGGGGAAAGTCAGACTTTTAATGACTAAAGGTCTGCTGCTCACACGTGTGCCACACATGCCGATCTGGGCGCGTCAGTCTTCATATATTTTGGAAACTAGACTTGTAGAGCACGCCACGCGACATCAGCGTCGTTCTACGTACAAATCAGGCGTGTTACACGTATGCGTCGGTCTAATGTAATTCTAGCTTAAAAGTTATCCGAGTTCTTTCAGTTATTTTACTCTTTTGAAAAATCATTAGCCCGATATTCTATGACCTGGGTTACTTTGGATCAATGCATGTGAATTGAGGTGTGAAAGACAACAATAGGTATTACTAACTAACGACCCGCCCCAGCTTCGCACGGGTGTTAGCAAGTTAGTTCTCGTCTCTTCTTTATTATAATATACATGTATTATATATTTATATACCTATATGAATCACTCTGTCTATTGATGACTGTATTAAAATCCGTTCAGTAGATTTTTTTTAAAATTCTTTGGCCTTTTTTTATAGTAGGTATAAGATTTGTAGGAAAAATTACAGTCTTGCATCAGTGTCATTTCTACCGTACAATTTTGTACATAGGTTTTTCTCATCAGGTCATCGGTGTACATTGCGAGAGGCCTTCCAACGTTGCGTCTTACGGTACGCGGTCGCCACTCCAAAACCTTTCGACCCCCATCGACCATCTGTTCTGCGAGCAATGTGCCCAACCTACTGTTGATTACCCTTTTCCCAGGTAAATGTAATTGTCTTCAAATTCCTTGTATAAAGTCTTCGATCTTAATAAGAGTGGGAGTTACATGGGTATTTACCATGACCTTGGTTTTGTCCATGTTCATTTAAAGATCCACTATTTCGGAAGTTCTACTGAGGTCATCGAGCATTGTTGCTACTATATCGTCGTCGGTCAATCGAAGGTGAGTGATGTACTCGCCATTGACTTTAAGACCTTGCTCTCTCTAGTCCGAAACCTTGAAAATATCCTCCATTGCGGCTGTAAACCGTTTCAGAGAAATGATGTCTTCCTGCCTTGAGACGCCTAGAAACGTTTCCAACGAAACCTAAAATGGGCCTGATAAACGTGCGTATGCGTATAAACTTTTCAGCATATCGATATACCGACACTCAATCTGACACTGCTGAAGAGAATGCAGTACAGCCCAAGTTTCGATCGAATCAGTCTTTTTCGTAATCCACAAACGCTAAGCAGAGAGAAATATCTTTGTTTCGTAATCCGGCTGGTTCGGGACACGGGACATCGTGAAAACTGCGGCATGTCGGTTCGTGATGTTACTGAAAAACAGCTTGTAGACAGAAGTGAGATGGGTGATGAATGGATCTTATGTAGCGCATTGTCACCCATTGCGCAGCTTCATTTTGAAAGAAAAATACAACTACACCACTACTCCATGCCTGTGGCGTTTTCCCCTCGAGTATAGTTAAACGGAATAAAAATGCGTCTGAAGAGACTTATAAACCCGCAGTTAATGACCATAATTCTGTCATTAACCACGACCTTGTTGTTTTTAAGCTGCTTTAGAGCAATTCTTATCTCGTACATCCTGACGTCTGGGAAGTCTTCGGTATAGTGTCGAATTTCAAGGACTTGGAGGTCCGTCTCTTAAGGGCTATATTTCACCGGGACACCATAGTGGCGCGACCGGTTGCGCCGCCATGGTGTCCCGGTGAAAAATAGACCTAAGCTACCATACTAGACACAATACAGACACCAGAGTCGCCACACGTCGGAGCTGGTCGCGCCACCAAATTGGTTGCGCAACCAAATAGACACCAGGAGATCTCTATAGAGCTGTATACATTTTGTTAGTATCGGCGACTGGTCGCGTCGCCATGGTGTCTCGGTGAAATATAACCCTAAGTCTACTAATATTATTTCAACTCACAACTGTTGTGGAGTTGAAATAATGTTAACCACTGTGACCCAAAACGAAATTAATGTGATTTTGTCGATGAGGAAAAAATATATCTGTACCTAACCCAAAAAAGCTACCTATCCCTTAGGGAAAACAACATAGTTTACGGAAACACAAACTTCAAACAAATTGTATTGTTTATACCTATTTAAAATTGTAATCTTATTTATTTGGGGATAAAATAAATTATTTATTTGTTTAAACTGAGCGGAAAAAAGTTGGATGTATCACTGGATACATACCACGCAAGCCACATTATGAAATTCATAACATCCAGCTAAATGACAGGAATAGACAGATCGCAGGAAATAAGAGAAGGATAAAAAAAAAACAGCGGAGTTATTGCGACAAAGCATTCTCTACCAGTTAAAATGCTACGTCAAAAAATTGTTTCGTTAACTTTGACTGACCGGAGTGACACCATCGTTTTTTTTCACCTTTTTTTTAATTGATATAAACTAGTGCTTGACTGCGATCCCACCTGATGGTAAGCAGTGATGCAATCGTTGATGGTGAGGCGCACTAGTTTATTAAGAGCCTATTCACTCTTGCCTTAAAGACACCTAAATTATAATCAGACGGGAAGACCGCAGCAGGCAAATTGTTCCAGTCCCTCGATGTACTTGGTATAAGACGAGGCAAAACGCTTGGTCCGGACCGTAGAGGTTTCAACAACATAAGAATGGATACTCGCCGTTCGTCGGCTTGTCCGATGGTAAAAGTGAGATGGTGGAATCAAGTCATGTAATTCCTGCGTACACTGATACTGCAACAATGTCTAGTACGGGGGAGAAAGGGTATTTTAAAATTTAACCTCTAAGAGGATGAAACAAGGGCCCAAAGTTTATATGGTATAACCTACTTTCACACGGGCGAAGCTGCTCGCAGAAACTATTGTTTATTAAAATTGGTAATCGCAGTGTGCTGTCCAAAAATCGCACTCTTATGTCCCGAAAATATGGACCAAATCAAGGACTTCCCTGTCCTCGGATTTCGGTCCTTTTTTGAATTCGACATCGATATAATTATGTTCTATGATCGATGAGATATTTTTTTTTTTAGGTAGGATAATCATCCAATGACATCCCTCGCTCTTGGGCGGAGCGGGAGATAGTGACAGACTTTTACTGATTAAAAACCCACTTCTATTCCTTCGTTGCCTTTTGTACCAGGGCCGAACCTTCCTTTCAGAAACCGATCCTTGGCCCCAGTAGACTTCGACCCTGCTGGGCACCTACGGTTTGCTGACAACTCCTTGTGGCGCGTGTGGAACAATACGCGCTGTCGACGTCTTGGGCTCGGTCCGGACGATTACCGGATGGTTGGACGGCGAGCTATTCATTGCTCGCCGTCCGCAAGCCCGTGCCTACGGTGGCCGGAATTCGGGATCGGAATCCGGGCGGCGGCTGAGGTATGAGGACCGTTGCCTTGCGCGTGCGACCTCCTCCTTTGCCAGCATTATTGCTTTGCAAAAGGAGTCTACCGCCTGCCACTCCTGCTCGCTCCAGGCCATGGCCTGTACCAACGCCCGGTGCGACAGATCGCTTCCGCTGATCGCCCCCACGAGGACACGGCGGTGCTCTGCCCAAGCGGGGCACACTTCTACTGTGTGCTCCACCATGTCCTCCGGGCGGTCCATACAGTGGTGTCACCCGGGCGTTTCTTTTGCCTGAATCCGGTGCAGGAAGTTCCCGAACTTGCCAGGTCTTTCCAGCCACGCCTGAAAGAGGGGACTTACCGTCATAGTTATGGCGTACCCAATGATCACTGAGGGTGAGTTGCACCATATAACTATAACGATAACAAAGCCGTAACAGTTGTCAAATCGTCGAATTGACCAATAGGCGGCCGTTTCACGGCTGGTTATAGTTTGGTTATCGTTATAGTTAAATGGTGCAACTCACCCTGAGGTAACAACTTCTGTGTTTGAGTCATCGGTTGTGACTAGTTACATTGAGTCGCAGTTTTAATAAGATTTCATGTGAACCCGGCATTGACCTCTTTTGCACGAAAGCGGGCACAGTTAGGAAGCACTTAGCAAAGTCATTTTTTGGATAACCAGCACCTATTTGCACGTAAAACATAATATTATTGTTTGTTAAAATTATTGAGAGTTAACCAACTCCGTGTCAACCTTGTGGGACCAACATTGGTTTTTTTTTTTCGTCATTATAACTACCTACATGTGGAAGCTTGTAATTAGCAATTTAATTACCTACTATTGTCACTATGTTGTTATTAGTCTGTAAGCTTTCCTTAAATGTGAAAAATAAAATACCTTGAGATGGATGTCTAGTCGATTTATTGAAAGCCATGGGCCACTGAAATAGGTGCACGTTGCTATTGCATTTTTTTTGGAATAAATTCGGTTAATAACTCGGTTATGAGCAGTAGCCTAGTAGTAACGCCCCCAACTTACGAGTTGTAGGTCGCGAATTCAAACAAGCTAGGCGCATTACTTGGTGTAATTTATTTCGTCACCACTGCTCCAAAAATGGTAAAGGAAAACATCCTGAGGGAACCTGTATGTTCTAGAACCAAAAATTCGAAGACATGTGACATCCACCAACCCATGCTGGGCTCGCGTGGCGGATTATGGCCCTTTCCCTCTCCTAAAGAAGAGCAGTGGGAATATTTTAAGGCTGATTATGCCCAATTTTTTTTATACTGTTCAGTTTCATCCTGTTTTTTTCCTCAAAGCATTTTCCTGTCCGTGACTAATAAAAATACTTACCTATAAAGTTGTGTCACTTTACTTTTGCTGCGAGGATCGTTAAAGGATCATCCAGGGAGTTGACGATATTCTGTAAAAAACATATTCCTAGAAGAAATTTTGCTACTTTTACTGCTTTGTAAACCATTTGGTGTCTGATGTGTTCAAACACTGCAAAATCTTCAATAGGATATTCTCCTGTGTTTATTTTAGTACAATATCTATTTTTTTTTTACTATATGGATAGGTATAACAGTATAATTTTATCAAATTTTCCAACAAATCTTTAAAAAATCTCGACAGATTTTGACGGGATTTGACTGGCAGATAACTGATGTTATAAGAGGTAATTTAGACTGCGAATTTATAATAGAAAAAAATTGAGGATTCCGCGCATAAATGGTTCTTGAAATAGTTAAGCGATTCTGTTGTTGATAATGGAGCACGCTTGCCTAGAAGTAACCCATTTCACTGTTTGACTTAAAGGTTGTAGCCTTCAGGAAACACAGGCTCCGACAGGAAATTCAACTCCTTAGCCGTACGCACAGTAAATGTGTTCCCAGAACGGGTTGTCCATATAGGTGGGATGTCTACCATGTACCGGTGACACAACGCCGTAAGTCTAGTGGTGTGATGATTCCGAAAAGCTTGTTGCTTTTCGGAATTGAATTGTGCAATTCCAATGCACACTCCCCGAATTGTAAACCGCCAGGCTAGCAAATCGGCGTCGATCAAGACTTTGTAGTTCTAACTCGAGTGCATCATTACCGATGTTTTTCTTGCCTCGCTTCTCAATCGACTCTAATGCATCAAGCTAGTATTAGGCAGATCCATCCCAAAGATGAAAGCAGTAGGCATACACGATCGAACTTGCGCTTGGTAAAGGTTGAGCAACTGTTCCGGCGTGAAGTACCGTCTCATCTTTGTTAAGATCCTCAAGTTTTTGGTAGCCAGTTGAGCTTTTACATCGATGAATAAGCCAAAATTGAGGGTTGAACCATCCATTCGAAGTCGCGGTCAACAGCTAGTAATAAATAACACTAAAATCAGATCTTTTTACCCGACTGCGCGACGCAAGGGATTAACAAATCTCTGGTTAAACTAATATTAATGCGGCAGACTGTACCATATTGCTTAAAAACGTGACATGTTCGGAACTTTATATGGCTTTAATTTTTTCTGAATAGGTCATGAAAATTGGTTATTAAATAGCGCATTGGTATGAAGAAAAGTAGGGTCCCGGTCGTGGTGGCAGCATGTCATTACCTCTAGCACGGGGGTATCCTAATGTGTTGATGTTGACGTCATATTTCATTTTATGTATCCTTTTTCTATTACTCGACAGTTTCCCCTTTATCAGATTTGAAAGGTTTCTAATTTAGGTGAGTACCTCCCTACTTATAATTTTAAACGAATTTGAAAAAAATATTTTTATTTGTGATTTCGAATGAAGTTATCTTTTTAAGCAACTAATTCAAAAAAAAAAAATCAACTACATATTTTGTACGTGTTAAAAACGGACTATGAAAATAATTGATAATCCATCATAGATGTTGCAGTGGATAAAGTAAGTTCATGAAAAAGTGTAATCAATCACACCCCCATACCATAATCGATCATAAGAACAGAGAATTCTTACGTGCGTCTGCGTTTGCTTGTGTTTCATCGGTATATGACTTGTTTTTTCTTTATGGCTAAAAAGTTTCTACTATCCTGGCTGGCAAGAATCTAAAGGGAGCCACGCATGAGCCACCGAAGATACTTGAAATGTATGTTATGTCTAACACTTACTTCTGGTACTTTCTGTAGTTATTGATTGTGGACATCAAATTTTAGCCAAATTAGCATCAGAGAGTACCTACATAAAGAATTAATGATTCTGCCAAACGATTGAGGATTGACAATGAATTGTTCAACATTTTGAAATATTCAGCAGTTACGGCCCTTGACGTACAACAATGATTCTTCGTGTGTCGGACCCTACACATCAGGATTGTACGCCAGCGTGTTTTATAAATTGACGGCAAAGTAGGTTGGCGTGGACCCCTAATAATGAACCCTTTTATTACGAAGGTTTTGGTTGTTGGTAATGTGAGCTCAAAAACAAATTTCATGTTAATTCGCTCGACTCGTAGTAACCAGTTTTTAGGTGCTTTGGTGTTTAGTAAAAAGCATAGTAAAGCTCGCGTAAGTCAAAATCTGTTGATGACTGAGATGACTATTCTTTTTCACTGCTTCCCTGACACACGTCTTAATTATGACGTTAGCAGGAGAACGCATGTAAGTACACTATGTAAGTATGCACCTACGCTAGATGTCTCTCTGATTAAGATGTACTCTCTCTCTCTCTATTATCATTAAAAAAAGTATTATTATCGCTTCTGTTTGCATAATGTTTTAATATTAAAATTCGGGGAGCTTTTGTGTGCGCTTTTCTCTCACATCTGATAAGATCTTAAAATTGGTTTCGAGCTTAAATTATACGCATGTTTTTATCAGCCACAAACGGTGTATGACAAAAGTTCGACACCGGTCTCTAACGGCAAATTGGGATGAAAGACCCCTTGTGAACGGGCTAACTCCACGAGTTGATTCACAAAAATCAAAACTGGTTCGCATCTTGCGCAAGTGCAGGGGGGAACAAACAAGGGCTTTCGGAACGGGCCCTTCCAAAATTCGCCGGTGCACAATGCACCCTCCGTACCATCCCCACGCAAGCACTCTTATTATTACGCGACTCCGGTTCCTGTCCCCATATTGTTCATATTATTTTGGTATTCGCTAGACGCGTTACGAAGTTTTCGTATCTCTGTGCCGTTACTTTTGAAAACCTTAACAATTTCGTAGATATTAGTGTGAATTGTTAGCAGACTCTCGTTTGAATCTTAGTTGAAGAATGTCGGTATCTTGGGTTCGAAGCAGTGCAAATTATTCGCTCAGAGGTATTCGATTGGCTCCGTCTTCGATTCTGTCACCTAATATTTGCAACGAAGGGAAGTATTAAGGTTTCGAACGCTGCGGTCGTCTCAAGTTGCTTTTCTCATGAGTGGACGTGCGTGTAAAATAATAACTTGAGAATAATATGTGTGGTAGGAGCGTCGGACGCACGGCGTGCCGCGTGCAGCGCCCGCACGCCTTTGTAGTGAACGAGTATTATCGATCGTGGACTACTTCGCTATCCGTGAAATGCGTTCTGTGTATTCGGTGATCGCTTCAATTTGGCGGGAGTCGGGTCACGCGCTAATCTGTATGACGAGAATTTGGTAAGTTTCACGAACATCATCATATTACTTTTTATCTTTTATGGACTTTATCTGTGTGGATTTCAGAGATACTTCTTTGTTCTCTAATAACGTTGGGTAAATAAAATATCTGATGTATTATCATACGGTACATTTCTGTTGGTTTCGAAGTTGTTGAAGCTTTTCCGGTAAAGTTCTTCGTAAGAGTTAGATAATTCTGTTTACGGTTCTAGTTACAGTTTACGGTTTGTAACTTCGTTACATTTTCAAACTATTGTTCACGGATGCTGTGACGACGGTTTGAAATGTAATTAAAAGTAATTCCTTTTAATTAGACTCCCAATTCTCAATCAGAAAGTGGGCGGTAGTTGCCAGCTACCTTATCATCAACATCTAGCTTAGTCATTTCCCCATAAATTGAAATCGGCTTCTAGTCTAACCCAATTGAAAAAGTAACAGAATGTTACATTGAGCGATTGAGTGCTTAATAGACCGGTATACCTTTGTGCTTCAACATAGTCCTAGACAAAAGTGAAGTTTTAACTGTAAATCTATGGAGGAATGATTATAAAATCCCCAGTGAAATAATAAGAGATGAAATTGCAGATAAAAGCGAATTGTACGATATTTTATAAGCTAGCTTGAAACGGGTCTATGAACTCTTGACACCAAAATTGTTTCGCCAAATAAAAGCGTGGTAGTAAAAGCTATGTAAAAGAACTTTTGAAATACAAAAGCAAGCTTTGTTTTCTTTTTGAGGTTTCTTAATTATTTTGTTCTCATTTAAGCTTATAGCGATTCATATGAATTTTAATTTATTGCACACTACTAACTCACTGGGGACTCAAAGACAAACACGCTGCAATTTTTCATACATGAAAAGTGAGCCTAAATGAGGTCGATTTAAACAGGTTGCCTCGCTTTCACGTGCAATAACGAAAATTGGCGCAATAAATCATGATGATATGAATGACAAATACGGCACATAAGTTCGTACATAGTACATAAACAGGATTTAAGATGAAAAGGATAAAAAAATATTACTTAACAAAAAACTTGTTCAAGCGCCAAGCTTTGAAATAATAAATAAATGTATTATTATTTCAAGATATGGCGCTTGAAGAAGTAAGAAAATGAACAGTTTTATCAACTTGGATATGTTTTAGCGTTTCTATTCTGCTTTTCTCTAATATTATTCATTCGAATTAATGAGGCTATAAACAAGGCTCAAGTTAATTATGCAGCCGAGGTAATGCAAGTCGACTTGAATATTTTAAGGCATACCTACTTGGCCGTTAACCTGCAGAAATGGTGAAAAATATATTCATAAGGGTTTCTTGGTTAATACCATGTTTGTCTTTTACTATGTAAATTCAGTCCACCAAAATTCTGAAAAATGTAGCTACGTAATATCTTTCGTAAGAACTTCGGGCGATATCAAGACCTTAAATAAATTCTTGTATGTTTGAGGAAACATGTTTACTTAGTAAACAGGCGGACCTATCGATCTAAGAATAGACTGGAACGAATCGTTGGGTAATATTTTTGTTGTTGTGTTATACCTAGGAGCGTCGGGAAACCTTGTTTTTTAGGGTAAACCGTCACCTTTGTCGCGTAAGTACCTAGTCTATTTTGGTATCAATCAAACTCAAAATATAATTTTAAATCACTCGCTACGAAAATGGTTTCGTAATTATTTTTCTACCTTGTTCTTTTCTGATTAATTTCATTTTCGGAATCCAAGACTATTGAATTGTTTCTCCGGGACTCGTCAAGCTTCATTGCTTCAGCGCTTTTCTTAATGGCGCACTCTGGATTCTGGCTTTCAGAAATTACTGTGGTTGGCAATCGAAAAGCGGGCTCGTCTCAAGAATCTGCTTGAAAATGAAAGTTCATTGTCGAAAAAAGCCTCATTGTAATAATCGCTTCATATCCGTTAGATGCAAATATATTAAGATGTTTGAATTTTTTAAGAGATCTCTCTAACTTGGCTTCCTACGCACGAAATTCAGATATAATATTTCAGACACGAGCAACTTTACGGCATCTTGCCGACCACGTTTTCGTACCGAATGTTAAACAAATTGATATTTATGTAGGTAACTTAAGTACATCGTAAAACTATCGGAAAATGGAGACGTTTGCCACTATCAAAATATTTGCTAAAGTTCGACTTTACCAAACAATCCATCATTCGTCTAATTCACTTACCTAATCTCTGCACAAACATACCTTAGGCAATGTGCTTATGTATTTTCATATCGGCTTTCTGAAATGTTCTGTGTAACTGGGCGACTTTATATAACCCAATCACGTTTTCAGGCCGACTGTACCTATCGACTGGTCGCTGGCTGAAGCTTAGATTTATATTTGATGGTTATGACATAATACACATTGCGTAGTTGTGTACAATATACAATTCTGTTTTGATTCACTTAATTGGCAGGAGTAGAAACTAATTAAGCCACCGAACATGGTATTAGGATGGTAAGCGTTGACACGAAAACCAAGGGTTACACCACAGGGCCTTATACAAGTGTGTTTGTAAAAGCTGACCGCTGAAACCATGTGGAAAACGGAAACCGTGCGGACGGCGGCAGGCGGCAGGCAAGCTTACCGAGACGTGTAGACAAGTTGTGTCTGTGTGCGTGTATCACAGTGTGCGGAAGCCGGGTGATCGTAGGGTAGCGGCCAGCGTCTGCCAGCGCTTACGTCATGACCCGCGCCGTGTCCCCAACCGACATTCTAACTTCATAGACAATACCTTGTAGGTATCTATAGAAAGATTAATTTTACATAGCTACTTATTTCTTCTTCCATTTTTGCTTTGTTTTTATCTAAGCATGTTACCAAAAGCAACAGTATATTTTATCAAGATAATTATGGCAGCTGCTATACAAAATTTGACTCTTATACCTACGCATGAAATTATTGTGAGCTTCAAAGTTGTTAAACCAGGAGCGCAATCAGGATAACTTATATCACACAGATATGCAATGACATACAGTTGCAGGCAGAACGAGGCTGGTTCAATATAAATGCTAATTCCTAGATAAGACGTTTGCTCTGTTTGTATCATCAGTTGAAAGAAACGTTTGAAGAGCGTTTCGATTTATGCTTGTAATAGGCATAGAGACATATCTAGGGCTCGAAAATTTTGCAAGAGCTTGTTAATCTGATTTACCTACTAGTGAAATCTAAGATGTTCTAATTATATCATATTCCACACGTACGAGAAACTTACGCCAGGCTTAGATCTAAGCAGATTTACCTATGTTGAAAACATTTCTGTATTTCTAGAATATATTGGTTATTTGATATTCTATAGTTGTGTGAGTACTTGAAACACAGTTGTATGCGTAGGGCGGTTGGTCGACATCGGATACTGCTGCATGCTGTAGCTCCGGTTACACACAATCCCTTGCTTATTATTGCAAACTACAGAACAGTTGAATTCAAATACGTCTTTTTTTATTATTGATAGGTTCTCCTAATGGTAAACGATGATGTAGTCGACGATGGAGTACGCTTGCCTAGAAGTAACCTATTCACCCTTGATTTAAAGACCCCTAAGTTGCAGCTATCAGGAAACACAGACTCCGGCAGGGAATTCCACTCCTTGGCTGAACGCACAGTATTAAGGATTACCAAATATTAAAAGAAAGTAAATGGACGATGGTCTTTGCATATGTTTCGAGCTCGTTTTCAGTATTCCAGTACGTTTGTCGTAAATTACCACAAAGCTTTAGTAATGAAGATAGGAATAAAATTGAAAGTTTCCCTTTACGTGATCAAAATCCGAATATGATAAAACATGCTGGGAGCGACGCAGACATTCGACTAGCTCTGCATGCAGAACTTACCAACAGATTTGTGTTTGAATTATTCATCTATTGTTTCTAAGTTTCCATGCGGCTATGTTTGAGTAACATATTCTTCAATTGTAAGTAAAAATCTTCTCCAATAAGTTTTTATACCTAATAATAATTTGTATTTGATTCAATCTATAAGATTGCCAACTTTTATGAAAAACTCATCCAACACCCCCATTGCTAGATATATTCCAGATTTTACTTGCTAAGTCAGAAAACCGTAAAGAAAATCAGTAGGTACCTATACAATAATAAAAAAAAAACCTCATAGAACAATCAGTTACCTTTCATTCTGTCTGAACCCACTAATTTAGTAGAATTATGTAAATGTGACGTGATTTACGTAGATTGCGGTGATTGCAGGATTTGGGACGAGGCTCGCACACCTAATTTGTGATATTTCACTTATGTATTAGATCAAAAGATCCGGAATATAATTCCCTTATTTAAAAAAAAGAAATTACCCTGTATTGTTTAAGTATAATATTGAATCACTGTAGGCATACGATAAAAATTCTATTATCTAAATGTATGTGTCTTTGGCTTCGTAGAATCTAGATCGAGTTTCTTTTATATTGAGGAATTCTTCGTTCACGTTATTGTCCCATATACAAATCGTTCACGATATTCCAGACGGGCCTGGGGATTTATTGTTTTATTTGCGACAGACCTTCATAAAGTTTATATTCTGAATAAGTAATATGTGTATTGTGTAAGCAAAGATATATTATTAGATGTATACAGCAACAGTAAAACATTGATTTAAGAAATGAGTTGGGAATAGATAAAGGGTTATGGTTTAATGTTATATGGTTTCATTTAAATAATATACTTATTAACGTGAAGACGTGTTGAGCTTTTGGCTTCCGCCCGCCGTCTACACTTTACCTTATAATGATCCCGCTTGGCTGACGTTAATCCTTATTTTAAACGAGTTTCACAGGAGCGAATCGCGAATATGTTTTACATCATATTTTTTAATAACGCTTTATATCACGATCATTGGTTCCGAAGCGAATATAAACGGTAATGTGATCAATGCCTCTTCACATTTTCCTCAAAGTTAAAATTAATGTCAATCCCGGCTTCGCGGGGTCGGAACCCTCCGGCAACGCGATACACAGCGCGTTTTTTGGAAAATAATTTATTTGAAGGTTGTATAAAAAGTCCTGATTTTTTTGGATTGAGAACGTATGTAGGCAAGTGTAAGTAATACAAATCTCTTCGAATAACGTAGTTGAAGATAGAGGGAAAATATATTCAAGACTAGTCGTAAACTTTAATCAAAGCAGTGAAAAACAGTCGTTGATGTTGTTTATTTCTAACAGAATTTTATAAAAGCGAACGTGCTGGAACAGTGTTTTTATTTTCCAAGTAAATAAAGACGCAAACAAGGAGGGTCGTGATGAAATTCGCAGTGCCGCCCGTGCGTGCCTTATCTACCAATGTGGAGGCTTTTACCTCCTCAGTGCCTACCCCTTCCAACCAGCTTAGATCTACACGTATCATTTTAATTGTTTTTATTTTACTTTTAAGCACTGTTAGGCTTAGTTCGTATTACTAGACGTACAGCATTACTGGAGAACCATCGTTATATTTATCTACACTAAAAATATAAAGAGGTAAAGTTTGTAATTTTGTATGTAGGAAGTAGGTAATCTATGGAAGTACTGGCCCGATTGCGAAAATTTTTTCACCGATAGAAAGCTGCTTTATTTCTGAGTAATAGGTTATATTTTATGTATGCGGGCGAAGCCGCGGGCAAAAGCTAGTAGATATAAAAGCAGCTTTAACCTCCACAAATATCTAAAAAAACATGATAATCAACGTTAAAAAAAAAGCAATAAGAGAGTTCTATATGAAGTGATTACAATTTCAAAGGGAAATACGAAACGAAAAACCGCTTCCGGGGCTGATGACCCGCACGGGGACCTCTATAGAGGATAGATGCCGAATTGCGTTTAATATTGGAGATTCCGTCCTCTCCACAAGATCATGTTCACTTTATTCTCAAAAGAAAGATCAGGGTGTTGAATTTTAGGTATTCAGTTATTTTCTATCAGCTTATTTTATTTAGGTATGACTCTCACTCTAGGCAAACAAGAGTGATAGGTATCCGATATTTAAATAAAAAAAATTAAGGTCGAATTTGACCAATACCTACTCGATATTGGTCAAATTCGACTTTAGTCTTAAATCTTATATTTTGACATTAAAGTTGGTACCTAAGCACATAGTTTTTTACTTCTAAGTCTCCATTCAGCAACTGGCCCTGAGTGTGAAGTTTACAAAAGATAAAAAAAATCCATGGGTTAATATTTACACAATGATATTAGTTAGGTACGTTACTAACATTCTTACTAGGTAACCCACGGAATTTGAATTAAGAACTGGAGTTTAGAACGAAAATAAAAGCCAGGGTACTTTAGGGCTGCGCGAATTTGAAACAGTTGTCGCGGCTCTGGATCTCTAAGGGTAACAGAAAGAACACATGTGGGTTTTAGTCGGTAAAAGTCGTGACACTCCCTCTCATTCCACCCACAGCGGTAAGAATAATTTAATCATTACCCACAAAAAAAAAATGTAGGTACATAATAAACAATAAATAAAATATACTCAGTATTCGAATATCTTTATTTAGTTACTAAGAAAATCATAGGAAACGAGTGCTTTTTCAGTACCCGATTAATGTCGTACAAATGCGATGTCTTATCTTCAGACAATACTCCGATATCATTATTTCCGCGCAAAACGAATACACCACATTTATGAGTCTAGCTTTAAATCTACTTAAATAAATAAAATTGATGCGTCCGTTTGTAAAAGCACATGAAAATGTTAATCTGTTTGTTCCGGCAAATCTCTATTGGACCGATTTTGACAGGACTTTCATTGGCCGATAGCTTACGTTTAGAAGGAGTAACTACTTTTATTTTAGGCAAATAATAGATAGGGTTTACGCGCAAAATATTTAAGGGTGGGGAGGACGAGCCTCCCTTTCGGTACTAGACCTAGGTCTAGTACCGAAAGGTAGGCTCGTCCATATGAAAAGCAAGAAGGAACGGGGTTGGTTTGTTAGTCAGTAAGAGTCTTACACTGCCTTCCGCTCCGCCCAAGGGCGGGGGATGTCATTTGGATGATTTTTACCCACAAAAAAAAAACCCATGAAATTGTCATTTGCTTTTTACGCAGACCAAGTAGCAAGCAACAGCTAGTATAACTATTATTAAACATAAACACGTCACTGTCCTGTGAATGTGTAATACTGACTCCGGAATGTCGTAAGTTGTTTTATGTAGATGGGTGTCGAATGTTGGGGTCGCAGACAGCCTGACGCCAACTGCTGACCTCTCAATCTTACTACCGAGACCACTTTAATAACACCAGATTATTATACAAAGCACGTACAACGGTTATGGCATCCCGAGACAGCGCGGCGAATAAAAAATCTAAAATATTGACAAATAATATAAATTCCCCTACCAAAGGCAAAACCGATTTTATTACTTCGTTTATTTGAAAAAGAAAACCTTCTTTTCCAACTGAATCGCTTTCCGAAAGCCTTTGAATCGGAAAGATGCTGGGGTATACGGAGTATCTATAGGTGTATTTGTAAAACACCACCAATTTGACTTAAACCCGAGCCAATGATTGCTTAATCGTGCCGATCAAATACCTCCATCAGGGCGATCTTTGATTCCCTTTGTTTGAAAGCGGATGTTTAACATCGATTTTCTTTGATTCAGTGTGTATTAGTTTAAAATCAGATTGAAAATGGGGTTTTAGAAATTAGATGGTTCGTAAACCATCTAATTAGACTTTCTTTAAATTAAAATTTATACTAATACCTGCTTATTATAAAGAGGGAAAAAAATTAATTAATTAAACCCCGAGCGTTCGCTCTCTTATTGTCTTTTTATTGTGTCTCTCATAACGGTTTTCGAAAAATTAATTGAGAGATTATGAATTACGTAACTCCAGTCGATTACTACTTAATCGATTTCATAATTGTTTAACGCGAGCGAAGCCGCTGCCAAAAGCTAGTCTTTATAAATCTTTCTAAATTCATTTAATAACATTTGTGCAGCATGAGTAATAAATTCTAATCTAAATAGTAGCAAGTATCAACACTCCTTTTATATAACATGTTAGTTACTTCGTTCTTAATTAATTGGTATGTAATTTTTCAACGTTATATTTTCATTTTCATGCGGTTTCTGTATCGTAGTAATAGCCCGTAAATTATAACGTTAGAAGCCTTTGTTATTTGTTTTTGTTTGTGTAACACGGTAGCTATACGCTTGCTTATATATTATGTATATGTTAACAATAAGAGGTTTCGGTGCTTATATTTAAGACACCATAAAGTGCAGATCAATATTACGTCTGTAGCCGGTCGTAAAAGCTGAGCAATCATGCCAAGTGTAACGTATCAAACGTTTGTTGAACTATGTGTAGGGCTTCGCAACAAGGGTAATATTTAGTTTGCATATCAAATGTACCAGTAATATTGTTTGGTTCAATTTAGTCCTTGAGAGTCACGTGAACTGTTGTTCCGTAGTATCGTTTGATATTCAAATAGATTTTCAGGAGTTGAGTTTACAATAGGTACCACTGCATTTACCCCATACCGTAAGTATATCTTCTGAATACGTATCCTGGTGTTCAGTAAATAAGATTTTCTGTAGAATCGCAAATACATATGTTGGTATTCATCGGCAAAAATTGCAATTCTATTATGATTTCATTTTCTTCTGATATGGCTTGTTTGTAGATCTTTTCTTGTAATAAGTTCCCCGGTTGGGGCTTGGTTGGTAGGGAGAACGCAAAGCGGCGGGGTGTAGGTCGATAAAAGTTATTTAATAACAAGGAACACCCAGCCTTAGCAATGTAGTTCACCACCACGTGACCTGCCTAGTTAATGTCTATTATTGTCTGGCATTCATTATGTAAGTTGATTTATCGAACGATTTGCGCCCGAAAGCTTGATAGATTATGTCTACATCGTAATTCAAAATAAGATATCGTTTGAATGGTTTCAACAGAGCCCGTAGGTATGCAGTTTCATTTAAAGTTACTGAAATCCACACATCTAGCTCATGCTAAATAATAGCTATGTATACAGTCTAAATTCGTATAGTTCTCATGAAGAAATTTAAAAAAAATTAAGCTCGCTTTTTCCTTTTTAATGTCGCACGACTTCGGGTTGAAAAAGAAACAGAGGCTCTTCTAGTTTCTGGAGTGTAATTGAGTTGAACCCTTATAAAATAATTATTTTCCGTTTTCGTTTTAAGTGAAATCGAAAACACTCATTTAGCCGTTCATATTTCACCGGAGCGAACGCAAACGAATGTTATTTACTCTATTGATGGATTTCGAATGTTTGGTAGGATCCTATTTATAATTGGGACGTGTTTACGAGCGAGATGGCTGTAGGAATAACCGTTTGTTGACAATTCATCAAAATTTTCAGATTGGATATTGGCTTTCAGTAGTTTTGATGGCGTCTTCTTGATTAATATTGGAAAACTGAAGATATATCTAAATTGATAGAATCACTTAAAACAAACCTGACTGCCGTTTTAAGTAAAAGGCAAAATACGTTTTCAGAGAGAGGCCTTTGCCTCGCAGTGGGGCAATATAGGCTAGCTATAATAATAATAATGTTTTCAGAGACAAGTTTTCTTGTAAAAAACAGCCCCCGACTATGACGTCTTAAAACCATCGTGAATCTGGTGTGAGAAATGGATATAGCTATTCGTCTTTATATAGGTCCGTCTCTCTCACACCGGATTTATGATGATTTTAAGACGTTGTATGTAGTAGGGCCTCAGATCTCTTTTTTTTTCAAATAGTCCCCGACTCCGCGCCCTTTGGCTCAAGTAGCACATAAAAATATACCATGTTATAAACACAAGTGTACTTGCGGATTCTTTTGTTCTTATTGTCGTTTTTTCATGTCTTGGAAATGTCAAAGCAGGTGTGGCGTATTACGTCGCAACACCGCCCACTATATTTTTGTGTGACAACACCAAACGTTTCCGGCGCCAGACTAGAGTCTGCCGCCATATTGAAAGATAGACTGTTACCGCTACTCGAGACGATGTGAGCTCTTGTTGTAATTTTGGCCCTCGTGTAAGTTATTACTGTTTACTGCCAATAGAAGACATTCCGAAATCCACGACGTGTTTCATTGTGTGTGTACCTCCAAATTGGTGACCCCGACGTGATACGAGACGCAACTACACAGCAAGGTACCTACAGCAGGAACGTGGAACCGGACTTCAGCAGTAAACCTCGCTGAGATCTTCAGCCTGCTTAATTTGACAACGCCCCGCAACGTTCCCAGGCTGGTTTTATCACTAACCGCCGGGAAATCGCCGAACAAGAAGTTGCCGAGTAGATACCTACCTACCTACCGGCTCACACCAGCACGCTACGCGCCTTTCCGAGGATCGGAAGGCGTACCAACGGTTCGCAGAAAGTTTGTGTTAACTAGTGCATCATTTTTCAAGCAGTTTTCGTCATCCTACGCATCATTTTCGCGTTTTCTCGAGTTTGGAATGCTCCGAGGCCATCGACCCGGAAACGGAATTTCGTGAAGACCTGCGACTAGTGACGCCATACGCTACCTATCGGGGAGTAGCGGAACTTTCGGTTAGTGATCGAATCGAATGAATGATTGAACTGCCGTCAACCCGATACGTCACTGTCATCTGTCATCGCAACGCGGGATTCTGAAGACTGGAAATTGAAAATTGAAATACGACTGCATGCCTGCATGTGCATCTTAACGTACTGATCCTACTAAACATTTACTGAAGAACTAACTTGTGGTGTGCTCGGTGGTTTCAAACGTTAATAACAAAACTTTATCAAATCTATCTCTTTATATCTTTATTTTTACACATTTTTGTTTTTTCGGTTTACATATTTTTGGTGTTTGGTTTATCGTGTGCGTGTTTGCTTAAAAGTTAGCTCTGTCTGAAGCTCATTTTAAGTCGCTAATGGTACAAGGTATTGAATTTTTAAATTAAGCTATTTGCACCCATTTGTTTTGTGGATTATTTTTATATTCTTGTCTGCAGCACATGCATAATTATCTTGCTCATTCTGTATATACCTTGTGTTCAGTGTTAAGTTGCTTGTTATAGTTTTAAGCAACCTGACTGAGTGGTAACTGCAACAAACGTATACCTCGTTTTATAATATATTTATATACACATTCAACATGGAGAGCCAACAAATTGAGGAGCGACTCAACCAAATTTTGGCAAATAACGAACAACTGATGCAACAAAATGCAGACCTGCGGGCACAACTAAATGCCCAAAGTGTGCAGAATCCAGCAGCATATGCGGTCCGTCCTAAACTGCCTCCTTTTTGGCATGAGCATCCCGCTGGATGGTTTGCTCACCTGGAATCACAGTTTGTTTTATGTAATATATCGGTGGATGAAACAAAATACAATTATGTCATTTCACAATTTGATTCCAGGATATCTCATGACGTAGAAGACCTGGTCACTAACCCTCCTCCAAAAGGTGGCCGGTATGAGTGGATAAAGGAGGAAGTTATCAAGCGTTTCTCCACTTCAGAGTCACAAAAAGTCAGACAACTACTATCAGGTGAGGAGCTCGGTGACCGGAAACCTACTCAGTTTCTCCGTCATCTGAAGTCTCTGGCTGGTAAGTCGTTCAAAGATAACACTATAATTAGAGAACTGTGGCTACAACGTCTACCAAAACATGTTCAGGCAATTTTGACTGCCCAAGGTGATCTCACCCTGGACAAAGTTGCCGAACTGGCTGACAAAATATTAGAGGTCAACCCCGTCTCCGTCAATGCCATTTCTCCCAGTACAGCTAGTGCTCCTGACCTTGCTGCCATAATGGTACAAGTTCAAGAACTTACACGTCAGGTGGCCGCTTTAACTACAAGGGAGTCTAGCTCTAGGCGACGCTCTGGACCTAGGTCCCATCAACCTAGATCTAGATCTGCGTCCCAGGCGGCACGACAGCCTCTGTGTTGGTACCACCATAAATTCGGTGCAAAAGCAACTAAATGTACCAAACCATGCTCGTGGTCGGGAAACCAACAGAACAGTCAGTAGCAGCGGCGACTGATTGCTTCAATAGCAGCCGCTTATTTGTTGTGGACAAAGACACCAAATTCAGATTTTTGCTAGACACTGGATCCGACATTTGTTGTTTTCCTAAAAAATTGTTAGGGAACAAAATAGCAGATGTAAACTACAATTTATGCGCAGCAAATGGCAGTACCATAAAAACTTATGGCTGTCACACTTTCACACTTAATTTTGGTCTCCGCCGCTCTTTTAAGTGGAACTTTGTAGTTGCCGATGTTGATACCGCCATCATTGGTGCTGACTTCATGGCCTTCTACAACTTGCTTCCTGACTGCAGAAACAAAATAATACGCTGCGGAGTTACTGGTCTTACTGCTCCAGCCTCCATAGCTAAATTTAACCAGGTCAGTGTAAAAACCGTTAAAATCGAAGATTCAGATTTTCATAAAATTTTATCTGAATTTCCAGCTATTACGAGACCCCCTGGCATCCATCGCGAGGTGAAGCACAACACGGTGCACTACATCAAGACGACCGACGGCCCACCCGTGGTGTCTAAGCCGCGACGCCTCGCGCCGGACAAACTGCGGGCAGCGCAGAAGGAGTTTGCAGATATGGTGCAAGCAGGCACCGCACGCCCTTCCAAGAGCCCGTGGTCATCGCCACTGCACCTAGCCCCGAAGAAAGACTCTTCATGGCGCCCTTGCGGTGACTATAGAGCGCTGAATGCTCGTACTGTACCGGATAGGTATCCCGTGCGCCACATAGGGGATTTTGGTCATGCTCTCGCTGGTTCTACCATCTTTAGTACTATTGATTTAGTTAAGGCTTATCAACAAATTCCAGTAGAGCCAGCTGATGTCTGCAAAACTGCCATTACAACACCATTTGGTTTGTATGAATTCCCTTATATGACGTTCGGGCTCAGAAATGCTGGACAAACATTTCAGCGTTTCATCGATGAAATTGTCCGAGGGTTGGATTTTTGTTTCCCATATGTCGATGACATTTTAATATTTAGCAGGGACGCCACGGAGCATTGTAACCACTTGCGCACGCTCTTTGAACGATTGGCTAACTACGGTGTAGTAGTTAATCCAACTAAGTGTGTCTTAGGAACATCTGAGGTGATTTTCCTTGGTTATAAAGTCTCTAGTAAAGGCATAAGTCCCCCGGAAGAAAAAGTCCAAGCCTTGAAAGATTTCCCCCTTCCCAAAACAGCCCAAGGTCTCCGCAGGTTCTTGGGCATGATAAATTATTATCGACAGTTTCTGCCCAATGCTGCCGAGACTCAAGCCCCGCTCATTGACTTCCTTACAGCTACGAAGCTTAAGGGAGCCAAACCCATGCCCTGGACTCCTGAACTGGAGCACGCCTTCACTGCATGCAAGGACAGCCTCTCTCAGGTCACCAGGTTAGCACATCCTGTACCTAACGCCCCATTGGCATTGTACACAGATGCTTCTGGCACACAGGTGGGCGCGTGCTTACAACAGCAGACTGAACAGGGCTGGCAACCACTTGCTTTCTTTAGCAAGAAGCTTACGGCAACTCAGTCAGTGTGGCCAGCGTATTATAGGGAACTGTTGGCAGTATATTCGGCAGTGCAGCATTTCAGGTATATATTAGAGGCGCAACACGCCACAATATATACGGATCATAAACCTCTTTTGTATGCTTTCAAGCAACGTAGAGAAAAGCTGCCACCCAGCCAACTTAATCAGCTCACCTTTATCTCCCAATTTACTACCGACATACGACATGTAAAAGGAGACGATAACGTCGTTGCCGACACGATGTCGCGCATCGAAGCCGTCTCGCTCGAGTGCGATTATACCGCGTTGGCTCGAGCACAAGACACTGACGATGAATTAAAAACCTTATTTGACTCGTCTCTCAATATGCAACGTACTTTAATTCCAGGCACGGACACCACCGTCCAGTGTGACGTCTCAACAGGCAAGCCGCGCCCCTACTTGCCAGCACCTCTGCGCCGCGCCGCCTTCGAGCGCCTGCACGCGCTCAGCCATCCCGGTGCTCGCGCCAGCGCGCGCCTCGTGGCACAACGTTACGTGTGGCCTGGCGTTGCACGCGACTGCCGCACCTGGGCAAGAGAATGTCTCCATTGCCAGCGAGCTAAGGTGACGCGCCACGTGTCCGCGCCACTTGGAACTTTTGCCGCTCCATCTTCCAGGTTTCGCCACGTCCACTTAGATATAATCGGCCCCTTGCCAACATCGAGAGGCTACTCATATTGCCTGACGGCGATTGACCGTTTCTCTCGATGGCCTGAGGCTTGGCCGATGACTTCGATAACCGCCGAGGAGGTAGCTGATCGTTTCGTCGAAGGTTGGATTGCTCGCTTCGGCGTTCCTACCACAGTCACAACTGACCAAGGCCGTCAATTCGAGTCGGACCTTTTCAAACGGCTCATGAATGTTGGCGCGACTGAGCGAAGGCGAACCACCAGCTACCACCCTCAAGCTAACGGCATGATCGAGCGCTTTCATCGACAATTGAAAGCTGCTCTCATGTGCCACAGCGACACCTGGCACCGAGCCTTACCGATCGTGCTTCTCGGCATTCGATCTGCCTTGAAAGAGGATCTCGAGTGTTCGGCTGCCGAACTTGTTTACGGGGAGCCGCTTCGCCTACCGGGAGAATTCCTGATAGCCAGCACGTCCCATAACATTGACAACGTCAACGATTTTGTGACGGTTCTGCGCACGAAAATGGCTAATTTGCGTCCAATTCAGGCCTCACGACACATGCGGCCGACGTCGTTTATTTTCAAGAACCTTCAGAATGCCTCTCATGTTCTCTTGAGAGACGATACTGTTCGCCGTGCGCTGCAGCCGCCCTACACAGGACCCTACAAGGTAATGTCACGGACTGACAAGTTACTCGACATTGACATTGCAGGTAAACGCGTGACGGTCAGTATCGACCGCGTGAAGCCTGCATACATCGCACCTGACTTAGAGAGCGACCTTTCCCGGGCAACCGCTCCGCAACAGATCGCAGCGCCCGCGCCTGACGTGCAAGCGCCTTCCGCGCCTGCGCCCGCGCCACCTGCGCCTTCCGCGTCTGCACAGCCGACTGTGCCCCCTGTTGCACAACAACCAGTTACTACCCGGTCAGGTCGCACGGTTAGATTTAAGGATAGGTTAGATCTTTAGCTTAAGTTTTATTTTTTCTTTAACTTTTTGTTGCCTATCTTGTGTCATCAAGTGTATGTATATTTTTATTTGTAAATAACTTTTTGTTATTTTCTCCGTAGGGGGGTGGTTGTGGCGTATTACGTCGCAACACCGCCCACTATATTTTTGTGTGACAACACCAAACGTTTCCGGCGCCAGACTAGAGTCTGCCGCCATATTGAAAGATAGACTGTTACCGCTACTCGAGACGATGTGAGCTCTTGTTGTAATTTTGGCCCTCGTGTAAGTTATTACTGTTTACTGCCAATAGAAGACATTCCGAAATCCACGACGTGTTTCATTGTGTGTGTACCTCCAAACAGGTTTTGGGGAAAAATATGCGGTCTTAATTCATTGAAATGTAAATAGCGTTATTTTTGGAAGCTGACTATGTTGAGTATCCCTTTTATTAAAGGAATACTCAACATAATCTCTGCCAACGTATGCTCAGCAATTCAGCATAGTCAGGTGATTCTCAGATACTTATGAGAGTACAAGGTAGAATGGAAAAGAGTGGTTAAATTTTCATCGGCTGATACCTAATAAGTTTGTATGGAAAGATCAATTGTTGTTTTTGGGATAGCCTAATTAATTAAACGTCTTTGTTCTACCAGCGGTCTGAACGTAATTAAGCCGATGCGTCTAATACAAAATTTAATAAACTGGCTGACTAATGTTTATGCTATTCATACAGTAAGGTGACCGTGTGACGAAAAATAACTTGGATGTTAGTTCATGAAACCCCAAGCGAACGCCGCAAACGCGTTCGCGCAACTATTGTCTTACTATTGTGTCTTAAACTGACGGTATCTGAAAGGCCTAGTTAAAAGGCCTAGTTCGAAGGAGACGACGGGAGCTAGAGTAACAGAGAAATACAGCGAAGGAGGCTACGGTCATTTCCTTGAAATAACGTTGCTTCAAACCCTTAGAAAAAGTTTTACAGGCAGGCAGAACAGAATTTAATATAATATGACCATACCTTTCCGTTCCAGCCAGCATAACATTTTTTTCCACAATTTTCACACAACCCCATATAGTCCCAAGCTAAGCAGAGCTTGTGTTATGAGTACTAGCTAGACAACTAATATACATACATTATATTATAGATAAATTACACCCAGACACAGAACAAATTATCGACATTAACTTAATACCTATGTTTGGCAAAATACGCGTAGTTCTTTTGACATTGCCTTTGTTAATTATTCAACAATCGAAACGATAAAGTACCTACCTAATTCTTTTTTATCCGATTCTCAACAGTGCTGGTAACTTTAGTACAAAAAGATTTATGGCATTGGTAGGTTACGACCCGATAGAGTCAAGGTTTTCCAACAATTATCGTGATGCCAGTGACAAGACTGTATAAATGATTAAGCTTTTATTGGAAAAAGGGAAGGTCTTCAGTAAAATAAGTAATGGAATTATTGAATAAAATATTAAACTCGTGTTTCAGTACGTATACCAATATCCAATAAAAAGTTAAGACACTTTTATATGTGACGGATAAAATTGGGGTAGGTACAACATACACCAATCGATCCGGGATTGTCATCGCGATCCTGAAACGCAAAAGGCATCTGAAAAAATACGGGTTAGTTTTTAGTCAGTAAAATTCTGACATTCCATCTCACTCAACCCACAGAGAGACAGAGAAAAAGAGAGATAGAGAAGGAAGGAGAGTTGTTTGATGATATCCCACCCAAAGAAATATACAACCTTATTTTGAGCATATGCGTAACATGAACATAGTTTATCCAGAATCAGTAACTGAAACGATTCCAATAATTTTTACAAAATGTTATATTTTTTTCCCAAAAATATTTAAAATAGGTCACAAGTTGGATACCACCGACATTAAGTACAACACAGGTCACGAAAGGACAACCTCTCAGTCGCCCGGACGGCCCGGCGACCATGTGTTTGTGCGGACAACCAGGTAACATAACAAGCTTGTAACTTTGTGATTATTTATGATACAGTTATGAAACTTTGTATACAGATTCTTTACATAAAAGTCTAGACAAGTGTTTCGGGTTTCGAATATACTAACTAATGTCGACCAATATATCCCAATTGAAAAAGTAAATAACCGTCATGGACATAACGTTATCCATAAAACAGCATAGGTAATTACCTGTTCAAACACATTTCGTATCATTAGGTGACTCACTTACCTGATACACGGACAGCTAATTGCTTTCATTTATGTAATTTATACTGGGATCCGACGTTAAATTTTAATGAATTCTGTTTAATTCAATTAAAAACAAATGTAGGATCGTTACCATTGAAACACACGTATACCTACTTTTTTTACGTGGGAAATGATCTAATGACATGTTCCGTTTTGGGTGGAGCGAGATGGGAGGGAGGTCAGACTTTTACTGACTAAGATTCTCCTGTGTTCTTCATTTGCCTTTTGCAAGGGCCATGGTAACTTTTTCGAATAAACCCACAGAGACTAGCTGTTAGTCCACGATTTAGTTCATGTATTCAATCACCTAGATTGGTTCCACTCAGGGGTCAAATTTGCAAAAAAAAAATCCAATACATGTACTTAAAAATCCGCTCTTATTCTTATCGCTGTTAGACGTTTTATTGATTTTCGCACAAGTGCGAAAAAGTGCTCGTGCTTGTCCCATCACAATTTTATTACATTTTATCGTATCTGGCTTGGCTCTAAGCAATCCCCACGAGTCGCATGTCAACCCACACGAGTCACACGTCAACCCCCACGAGTCGCGCGTAACTCCCGTTTATTTATGTCTACGTAACTGTATTGAAAAACGTCGTTTGATAAACGGGTAAATTTGACAAACTTTCTCCACTTGCATCAAAATGCTATTTTACTGTATTCTCTCCTATACGCTCTGTCAGAAAATTAGCTGAATGTCTGCTTTCTTCCATCTTCAGTGTTTTAGGACAAACATTATCTGGAAAAACATTCAATAACAGAAATGTTTCTTGGTATTCAATCCTGAGTCCCAAGAGCCTGTTAATGATGTATACCCAACAAGTCTTTAATCAGCGATGAAAGCGGATGTTTATTGCCAAACCCTTAAAAGAATCGCCAGAGTACTCATTACTCTTATTGTAGCCAATAAATTGTCCGCAACATAAACACAAAGCAACACGTTTCCTTTAGGAAATGATACTCTATAAGGTTATTGAAGCTTGAAGCAACGTGGAAAGAAAATAAACTACAACATTTGTTCTTTATTTTCTTCAGAATGCACTGGGTAAATTTTCTGTCATAGTAGATTTTATTGCTAGAATTCTTGGTATTTTTCAGATTCCTTTGACCGTTATGTAGGGTGCTCTAGACTTGTGTTATTATACTCGTATTAGAGTCGGCTTTTTTCAGAAATCTTTTTAAAATATTTTTGATACTTTAACAAGTATTATCTCTGGATCCTTGTTAAAGCCTAATGCTACGGTCACACGCGCGCCGTGCAGCCCGGCGGGCTGCCTCTGTGCTGGCGGGCTGCGCGGCATGCAGCCCGTCCCGGGCCGGCGGACATTCAAGCTGTTCACACGCACGCCGTCGTGTCAGTCAGTGCCAGAATGGCGAGCAGCGAGGATCTCAGTGTTGTTGCTGCCATATCCTTTGGCTTAACTTATTTTTATTGGAAAAAGAAACAAAATTATGAACGACGGCGAAAAAGACTGCAAAGAAGGCAGTTCACAAAAATCGTATATATATTCCAGGAACGTCAAAATTGTCTCGTTTGACCATTCCGCCATGTTGTAATCTCCGATCGTAGTGACTTTCTTAGTAACGTTGAATGAAGATCCACTCGTCGCGACAGCGCGGGAGAGACTGACTGCCCGCGCGCGTGTAAACAGTCACCGGGCGCCCGCACATTCATCCTTTGAACTTTGCCAAAAAACCGACACTTGCCCGATTCGCGGCATTCACGTTCACAGGCGCGTTCACGGGCTCGGGCGTACCGTTTACACGCTCGTGAATGTGAATGTGCACGTTGAATGTAGAGTTGAACGCGCGCGTGTGAACCTACCATTACGTCAATAGGCGCGTTCACACAAGCGAGCAGCCTCGCGAGGCATTTGCCGCGCGAAGCAGCTTGGTTAGTGTGAACGTGCCTCGTCCAAGGCAAACGCGCGCGCTGTCGCGGGCGAGTGACCGAGCGCCCGAGCCATCCAGTGTCAGCTTTTTGTTTTGCTCAAAGGCGCCTCAATCGTTTGCCGCGCGCACTCTAAACGCTCGCGTATATTACACAATGGCTCCGGCTTGCCGCGCGTGGCAACCTCGCGATGATACCGAGGCTGCTGCGCTGTCGCGGGGATAGTATCCTCGCGCGGTAATACGCGCCTATTGACTGTTTTGATGAATTCGTTATGTGAGCTCCTTTTAAGCGTCCTAATGGGCACTCGCCTTAGGGTCGTTTGTCCCGCTGCCAAAATTTGCTAGATCTTTCTACCAAGGCAAACACTTCTGGCTCACTCGTACCGTCGCGAAAAAGAAACGTTCCAAACATTTCTCTTACTAAAACCGTAACTTCATTTAAAGTTTTTGCAACATCAAAATAATCCAACTAAAGCTTATGCCACACAGTAATGAGATAAAACGTGCGGTAAACGGAATTTGTGCATCAGGCATGAGCGTGGCGCCGCGCCGGCTGGTACCGCTGTGTTTGCATTAAGCCATTTACCTTTATTAGTATTAATTTAGCAGAAGCGAGTTGCAACTCGACGCCTGTCTGCCTCACAGAACTAGGTCAATGACAAGCCCGCCGAGAATAGAACCGACGCTTTAGGGGTGGATGAGCTCTATTGTTGCCCCGGCGCTGCTGAGAACTAGAGATGCCTCGTTCCACCAATATAATTATCATTTCCACTCGTAGTCACACTTCATCTAGGCTACAATACTGCGGTTCTTGTAGTGGCTTCAAGACAAGACTTGAAACTGTAGACAATTCTTGGGTATATTGAACATGTTTCATGGTTTTACCAACCGAGTTCTTAACCTTAGTTCTTAACTTTAGTAACGTGTTTTCTTTTACACAGAGAGGTGTCGATGTGGTAAGTGTATCGCCCATTTAAGGCATGACCTCAGCTAGACACCTCATAGAACAATCGATTTGCGCAGTAGCCACATGTTACTCAGTACCTAGTTACTTAGTAGCCAATTAACCAGTAGTAACTAACTGCCTATAGAAACAATTATTGCTTCATGGCTAAACACTATCATCTACAAGGTCATTGTAATAAATATCTAGTTATGCCTGTGTCGCATTTTCCACTACAAAGGTGCGGCGAAATGGAGTTGGTCAAATTAAAACGAGCCACGACGCGGGATTGTATCTACTTTCCTTTTGGGACCAGACCCAGCTCCGTTTATTATCTAGACATAATTTTATTTATTATGACAGGTTTCTTTTATGCTGTAAATATAACTCAAGTTATTGTAGTACCTACATCAACATTTTAGCGGTAATGTAAAAAAATAGCTTTGTCGTTACTTTTTAAGCAGGTAAATTTTTTTCGCTTGGCGTTGTCGATACACCGCCGATCTTTTGAAGCTTTTGTCCTTCGGCTCCTGTAAAGTAAATTAATTAAAAACTTCTGTAATAAGTATTCTTTAGATCTTACAAGAAATTTTTAATGAATTATCGCGTGGAACAAGGATATTTGTTTATTAAGGGCCCTTTCACGGAATTTCGTTTCTATAATTATTTAATTTAATTAAGTATGAAAAGGTATTAATTATAAAACAAGTTGGTTTGTTAACTTAGAGGTTGGTAAAACTGGTTACGTTTCTTACAAAGAAATAAAAACATACGAAATAACAAGCACCATATTTTCGCCTTATTTTGTTCAATTTGCTCTCCTTCCTACCTACGCAATTTCTCTTGGGAAAACATACGAGTGTAACTATAAGTAAAGAAAGCTATCTTAAGACCTTGATGAGAATTAGCTCAAGTTATGGAAGAAAACCGAATATGGAAATTATGGTTGTTAGCTTAATTGAAAGCAAGTAACGATAACATCGTGAGGAAACCGGCATGTCCTAGAACCAAAAATTCGAAGACATGTGACTTCACCAACACGCACTGGGCCCGCGTGGTAGATTACGGCCCATTCCCTCTCCTAGAGAGGAGGCTTGAGTCCCAACAGTGGGAACATTAAAAAGGCTGGTGATGATGATGATGAAGTAACGATAATTGCAAATATACGCAAAATGTTATTAAGTAAACCTTATTTACTTAATAACATTTTGCTTGCATCATGAACATTTTCTAAGCGAGTTCCGATATATTTTCCTTTCAACGCGTTACCCCTCACCGTCAGTAGGTACCTACCTAGTTTAATTTTTATATCTCGGTATGGATAGGAACGAATTTTGATGAAGTTTGTTTACTCTGTGTTACCGTAAAAAGATCCTCTGTTCTGTTTGTGATATATCTGCCGCAGCCAACTAGCTTGATACACCATTCAGGGAATATTCTAGCCGTAGGAATAACTAAACGGCGCCGTCCAACTGGCGTCCCGAATGACTTTTTTTTCCTCATTTATTTATTATTTGTAAATTAAATTCAAGGTCACCTCAACTTCGAGAATTAGGTAAGTGACTCTTATGGGAGAAGACACTGACTTCTGTAATACAGGTTTTTACCTAGCTCAGAAGTCAGGGCTTCAAACTTTATTGTGTAAAATAATTGTTTGTATCAATAAACTATTTGATTTGATTTGTTTTGCTGATGCATCTAATACAACATTTAATAAATTGGCCGGCTAGTGCTTAGGAAATGCATACAATAAGGTGACTATGAGACAAAACAACTTAGAGCACCCCGAGACGTATCTCCTTCAAAACTAGCCTAGGTTTGAAGATGACGGTGCCTAGAGTAAGCGAGCATAGATATCGAACGGAGTCCCTGTCGTTCCCTTCATGTTAGGCTCCGTCAATCCCTTTTTTTTTTCTTCAATTTTGGTACTTAATGGCTGTGTATGCACAGCCATGACCAAAATCTCTGATTCATCATCCAGTTAACAATCTAGCCTGATAACTAAATGGCACCGTTCAACTAGCGTCCTGAATGATAATTCAGCTGATGCAGATAAATAAACGTTTTTTGATTTTGATTCGATTTGATTTTGATGCGTCTAATACAACATTAAATGAGCTGGCTGGCTGGCTAATTCTTAGGCCATTCATATAATAAGGTGACTCTGTAATGAAAATAACTTAGGACATCCCGATACGGTCAGGATAGGTTTGAAGGAGATGACGGGTCCAAAAAGCTTATAGATAGCGAACGGAGCCCCCGTCATTACCTTCATGTTAGGCTCCATTAGTCCTCGGAGGCATAGTCATGGCCAAAATGTCTTGGCTAGCCAATTAATTAAACGTTATCGATTCAAGTTATTTGTCTAGCTGTTAGATTGAATGGCTGAATGACACTCAGGCGGCTAGTTGAATGGCGCAGTTTTGCAAATAAGCAAGGCTGTTTACCGAATGGCGAATTAAGCTAGTTGGCTGCGACATATCTAGTGAAAATCTATTTCATTGTATTGGAATTATGTATATTATTAATGCATAATTTAGGTTATACGTCGTAAAAGCACGTGCCTGGGATAATATCTAATAAAAAGAGAAAACTGTTTTATGTCAGTAAGCATTTGAATAAGACAATCTTGCGTTACAATATGAAATTGTATAAGTAATAGTTCTATCCTAGTATGGTGAGAATGGCAGTTGTTCAGGCCAGTGGTGGCCATATGGTAACGGAGCCGACTTACGTGCTGGGGGGGACTAGAGTTGGTCATGGTTACATACCCAACCAGATGTCATTTATTTTTATCACCACTGCTCTCAAAACGGTGAAGAAAAACATCGTGAGGAAACCGGCATATCCTAGACCCAAAAATTAGAAGACATGTGACATCCTCCATCCGCACTACGTCGGCGTGATGAATTACGGCCCATTCTTTCTCTTAGTGAGGAAACCAGAAAACTCAAAACCCAGCAATGGGAACATGACTGATTATGCTAGGCTTATAGTTGTTATATCTTACCAAAGCAGTTTGATCATGGCTTGGAAATGTATTTAAGTTACCTACACTTTTTCTCTATTTTTCTTTTTCTTCTTTTTCTCTCTTTTTCTCTCTTGTTTCTTTTTTTTTTTTTTTGTGGGCATACGCTCTGTGCCTTCGGTGTCTTAAAAAGCTATTCTATCGCACACAAAAACTATGATAGATAGATAGATAGATAAATTCTTTATTGTACACCAAAAATAAAGCAGTTACATAAGAAACTTAAAATTAATAGGGTGCCACAATGGGTGGTCTTATCGCTAAAAGCGATTTTTTAAAAACAACCTTTGGATGGATTTGACAGAGAAGGAGAAAAAAATACGCAGGTAGTTCGTGGTGTACTATTTATAATACTATGTCCGAATTGTGAAATACAATATCTATGTTACCGGCAATCTGTATAATCCGGTATTCTATTATCATCATCATCATCATCATCACCTCTTAATTAATATATAATAATAAAAATAGCTGTCAGTGGCTTAATTCGATTTCTATTTTTTTATTAGTTTTTTATTATTATTATTACTAATCTACATTGTGTTCATATAATAGAAGCGACAAGAAATATGTACGTAACTTATAATATGATTTAAAAGAGTGTCCATGGAGTTTCTTTACGTTTTTCTCCATAGAGATCTACGCTTTGGAGCGAGCAATTTATCTTCACTTTTTTTTTGACTGACCGACATTTTGACAATTCAATGTTTGTAATTGGTCTATTTGATATAAACGTTTCTGATTTCCATACAATACCTAGGTAATGTATAAAATCCCTAAAACGTATGAGATATTATTTATTTTATGCTTTGTCTAGATATTCTATGTCGAACGCGTAGCCGGTAGTTAATGAGTGTAAAAGACAAAAGCAGAGAAAGAGGTGACGTAATTTTTGAACACCTTGCATGGACTGGTTAGGTAAGAATTTATAACAATTTATGTTACAGCCAGATGAATGATTAATTTCACGTTAATTGTATTATGTATAAGTAGGTACCTGCTCAGGTTCTATTTAGTCCGCGAGGCAAGGGTCCTATTTCTGGGTGGTTATAAAAAAATAACCACGAAAACTAAGCCTTCTAACCTATCCTGTTCGTATCGGGGTGCTCTAAAATTACGTCAATTCCTTCTCTGCTCTCGTCTTTTTAAGTAGGTCATAGATCATGTTTCATTTTCGGTTATCATTGATAATATATAGAACAAAATCTATTTATTTAACACATTGCCGGTGGACCAGCGGGTATTCTACACAATCCCTAAGAATTGTATACATTACCTAGGTAAAATATGCAATGGACATTAATATTTAAAATATTTCATACATTGCCTAGACGCTCCAGATATTCTATACCTAGGCAATCTAGGTATCGTATAGATTACCTTAATTATACAGATTGCCGGTAACATATGTACTCCGATCCCGATCCGATGGTTGCGTGACGCACAGGACCGGTCGTTGTGGCGACGCTTGGGGGAGGCCTATGTCCAACAGTGGACGTCTTTCGGCCGATATGATGATGATGCCCAATTGATGGTATCTAGGTGTAGGGCCAAACATTCTCAAGGACGTTTCAAGAACACGTAGAAGTTACTACAAACGGAAGAACGGTCTACGGACGGACTACTTGGCATATTAATTTTATTGCTATAGCAGCTCTCGTCTTGTCTTGTGCCCAGAAATATAATGGTTAGTACTGTAGGTATAAACAAATGCTGGTTTTTAAAGCGAACTAATATCTAACTTTAACCATATACTAATTTATCTATATACCTACTATAAGAAACAAGTTTTTGCATAATGCCTGCCATACATGATAGGGTATAACTGACAGGTTTGCCTGTACAGGTAAAACGGAGCGTGTAAGTTGCACAACTGTGCAGGGCCTCAAGTCTGCTATTACAATAGTGTCAGAATGGTCTATCATTGATGTCATAATTGTCGATTTTGACAAGTTTGGTAATCTACTAATATAATGGCGTCATTATAACTTTCCAATGGTCAACCACTGACACTCCATTGAAAGAAGTGACATAGAATGGTAATCTCGTCCATATTGACAAATGAATTTTTGAAGTTTGCGGTAATCTGCTAAAACTTTGACAGTTTATTTGATCAGTGTTTTACCATTAGAACGTTATTGTGCAGTTATTGGTAATATGCTCGAAATTATCATTCTACCACAATTCTGTTACAAGACCATTGACCGATCAATGATCGATCATTATGAATTAGCAGATTACAAACTTTTAGCAAAATGACAATTGGATCGTGTTGGAATGACGAATGTATAAAAATAGCAGACTTGGGGCCCAGGTTTCCATACAAGCTTACCTGACATCTATAACTGTGCTGGCAAACCTGTCAGGTATACCCTAGCGTGTATGACTATCTTAAGAGAGAATGCTTAATTAATAGGTATATTAACTGCTGGCCTTGCAACAAAAAATGGTTGGTTCTATACCAAAATTAGACCGCCATAAATACCATAGGTTAGTAAAAAGTAAAGGAAACTAAGGTTCACAAAAAAGTACGATTAATATTATTCATTAGTCTAGTACCTGGGGTATTAAAAAAAAAAAAAAAACTTCAGTCTAATACATACTTGCAATTTTAAAAACTAAATATTTTATGTTTAGCTAATAATATATACTACCTAGAACAAGGTTTGTGAAAAATGGTTCACACATACGTATGCTTTGTTAAATATATCATATCTGTTTTTAAATTAAATCCACTGTAATCCAAAGTAAGACCCCTAGGCACTCGTCATTTGTGTCATTTGTATTATTGTCTCTCTTCTAGTCGGCCAAAACACTATAAAAGTCACTGCGCAAAATTAATCGCCTCCACGTGTTTGATTATTCTAGTGACCTTTATTGCAGATTAGTGCTTAATTGTTTCGTAAAGGTCGAGCCATCGAGAGGTGTCGGGAATTGATAGCGGACTTTTCTTTCCAACGCTAAATTATAAAATCAGTGTAGATACATAAGTACATACGAGTATATGCGTGCTCTAAAACTTCTAAGCTGCCAATTTTAACGAAATTCACGGACACTGACAAAGCCTTCTGAAAAATTTGCTTGAACATAATTAGGTTATTCTGGAAATGATCTGCACTTAATGTGTTTATAGATATAGGAAGTTTCATATTTATTATTTAAGATGCAATTCGAACCTCGGCTGCAGGCTGCGGATCCAGGCAACACATTAGGTGGTTGCATGAAGCCGGCTGCGGCTGCACGACAGGTTTTCTATGATGTAGTATGAATTTCTGTGAAAAAATTCCGAACGCGGCTGCGGCTGCAGGTCGCGGCAGCAGTCACTGCTAAGGTTCGACAGCACGTGCAACCGCAGCTGCGTTCGGAATTTTTATCCTACGTTTTTATTTCTTATCCTACGATGTCCCACTTCTGGGCAAAGGCCTCTACCAAATCTTTCCTGCAGAAAGCAGTGTGTCTGGTCTTCTCCAGCCAATCTATCAGGAATGAGATAAGATCACGCCCGCGTTTTTAGGACTGCCTCTGTGACGAAGGCGGTGTTTAGGTACAAACTACTTGGCGATTTTTGCCCATCTGGCCTCATGCATCTCAAAATTGTGTGTGAACTATGCGCAAATAATAATATCGGAATATCTACGTTAGGTTGATATTAGATACCTATCACATTGAACAACTGCAATTACAAAAGTTTGATAACTAGGAAAGTTAAGCAATCTAGTATTTCAGTTCGTATACGGTCTAATTAGTTTCTATTTCGCGAGACTCTCACGTAGAGCATTGCTAATTATCTTGGAATCAAACGGACTTCCGACATATATTTGGTGGCAAATAATAGGTTGAAGGTAATACAGGTTAAGGTATAAAAATATTCGTTTCCAAATCAATTTCTCGGATTTTGTCTACATAATGAAGCGAGAGCTATATAACAATTATTAGAGATAGCTATCAAAATGAATAAATCGTGGAAATGTGGGGCATCATGGATATATCAGTAGCTTAATTTCCCCTATTTTGCTTTTACACACGATACAATATTCAAACGAAACAAAAACAAAAGTTTTTGAACGCGTAATTGGAATTGTGTTTGTTGGTCCTCCATAACATTTATTTTAACGTGGTCTTTAACATTGATCGGCTACATTGCGCAATCTACTGTGAAATTAAACCTGTAAATGTGTGTTGGTTTTATGTATTTTTTATCTCCCATATAAAGTCGCTTTCAGGCAATTTTATAAGTTTCCCATTATTGAAAAATTTGTTATCAATGTTTGTATTAAATTAGATACTTCTTTTTGGAGCTAATTAGGTACCTACCTGCACAGTACGTGAAGACTGCACAACATATGGATGCACCAGCGTTTTTTTTAAAATAAACACTTGTGTTGCATAATACACGCTCATCCTAAAAGTAATGTGTTCAGAATCGGCTACTGAATCAATTTCAACTGTTTTTAAAATAGGCAAAAATAACCTATTTTGATAAATCTTGATTGCGTCACTAGTGTTTGTGTGTGCATTCGTAGATACCAATATCGACGCGCTACTGGTATAGAGGGATGATCCCCATATTGTTTACCTACAATTGGTAAAAAATACGTGTATATTTGTGTTTTAGATTTTATGTATTTTTGCTGTTAGGTACTCGCGACTTCGACCGCCATAATTTCGTAAGATCGAATTCATTTATTTTACCTTAATATAAATCGGCTCAAAATTGGTAAATTACTAATAAAATTATTAGTTCATATAACATTAACACATCTAAGCTAGCTGATACCGTTTCTGAGATGTCTAGAGAATCGTCTAATTTTGTTCAATCGTATCGAAGACGTATTTCGTAGTTTTAAATCTCGTGTCTGTAAAAAAATTCCGCTCAGCCGTTTCGGAGATTATCCGGAGCAAATAGATAGATAGACAAAAACGTTAAAAATTATTTACGTTATATATATTGATTAAACTTGCATAAAAATTTAACATAGTCGGCCTTATAATGTTCCCACTGCTGGGACTCGGACCTCCTCTCCGGGAGAGGAAAAACACAAAAAAAAAAAACATTTTGTAATAAAATATTATTTTGATATTACAGACACTTCAATTTTTAATTTTCAATTTTTTAATCTAGACATAAAATGTAGATTACCTAGACTTTATAAAAAATTGCATTATGTTCATGAAACTATATTTAGTTTTAGTGACGTCAGTTACACCTCCATCCGGCTTACCGTCATCAGCCCCTTTATTCGCCCTCGTCAAATCTGTCATTGCCAGATCAGTTGGGTTTGAGAGTAAATTATTTAACTAAGTACAAATTGTTATGATTACTTTCTCGTCGTTAAATTTCTCTGTTTGTATTCATGCAGCAATCAGATCATGCAGTAATAAAATGTCACTTAAAGAAAGAAAAATGGATCTCTGTCTGCTATAAAGGCATGCTACGAAATTGCAGACTTCCTTCGCTTCCATAGGTACCTGTAACAATCCCGTTACTTTGTAGATTGCTTTTGCAAGAATACGTGAAACTCCTGAATTTGTGAGTCAAACAAGCTTCGTGTTTAGTTATGAATTGATGTTGGAGCATTTCGCAGCCGTCGACACGAGGTGAGAACGTGGTCGAAGTGTGAAAGTTTAAAGACATCAAATATTTACAAATTTCCGCTCGGAACGGGGAGCAGACGCACTCGCTCCCGTTCTCCTTAATTTATACTGCAATTTGCAATATTAGCATATCCACCGTAGCCTTGCCAAGCTTCTACCTTAAATTGTATGCTTGTTTTGTTCCTTGTGTTTTCTATAGATAGGTACTACCTAATATTAGGTTTCCAAGCTTATTGTTCTCTTCGTAAAAATAACAGCTCGATTGTAATCATGGAAAGTTTTGTATCTGCCTCTCACAAGTTTTATAAAATGGCGTCGCATGAACTTCTCAGATCTCGTAAGCTCGGTAGTCGGAGGACTTGGCTAAGTAGTTTTTGGTAAAGTTTTACAATAAAATACTGGGTAATAAATGGAAGTTCCGAACGGACGTAAATGTCAATTAGGTTGTTAATAAGATAAATAAGTAGGCCGGTCGGTATTGCGTCGGTAATTATCGATATTCGTTGCTCATTGAAGTGCCAGCTGAAGTAGGTAGATATGAATTATATAATATTAATTATCGACTTGTTGTTTGTCATTACCAATTGTAGATCTAATGAAGTATTGTGTGATATAAATATATTTTATTTTGTAAAATAAATTATCTTCTGAAATTAGATTTTGTTATACCTTGTCATCACTATTATATCTATCCTGAAAACGACAGACACGAATTAGTGCCGTTAATTGTTCATACATATAAGTGCAGACACAGACGTCGAAGTAAACTAGTTTTAGTGAATTATGAATTTTGTTGAAGCTTATACGAACTGAAGAATAAGGAAAGTTCATAAACGTCTTTGTACAATGAGATACGTTCATAATTATAATTAAAATGCTAATGTCTCTGAGAAGTACAGTGGTAGACTCTCTGTTTGTTTAATTAAGGCTGTACCTACGTAAATACATAGGTACTCGTACCTACTTATCTTCCGGACAGTAACTTTGTTAGCCGAGGAACGCGGTGGAACATACTTGTGTTTGTGGTTTGTCAAAGGTAAACTTTAGAAAACCCTTACGAAACTCTACCACCAAGTCGTAAAAATGTTACTTTTCTAAATCTAATGAGCCGTGCCAGCGTAATGTTATTTATTACTGAAAGGAAAAATAACGCGTGGAAGAATCGAGTTTCATTTGTGGGTTTCATTTTATTTGTTAAAAACAGTATCTAGCTGTATTGAAGACTTGGTGGAAAGCTCGATACCTACTGCTGATAAACAATTATTTCCTTTAAAGTGAAATCAGCTAAATTGTTCTTTGTAAAATTTTTCATTTTATTGCATAAATGAAACGAATCGAATCTCATTTTTGTTGTTTCTACCGTTTCCTTGAACACAAGCCTTCTTGAAACAGGAAGGCTATCTCGTGGCTTTAGAGTACTTCAGACAGACGATCGAGATCGACATTTGCCATTTCAGAATTCTAGAGATAAGAGCGAGGCAGAGTTATAAAATGACGTGGAGTTAGAGCGAGATATAAAACGTGGCCACAGCTCTGGAGGGCGTTGCGGTCTGACCGGAGATTAGCGTGAATTGTCAGTCGTTAGGGGGTATTATTTTATCTTTTACTGCTAGCAATATTCAACGACTATCGCCCTACAATGACCATGATTATATTCAAATTCACAGATTGTATACAACCGGATTGGCAGCCCAAAAAAATTCATTACTTGCGTTATATTCTCTTTCAACTTTTCGTAACAAAAGTTTCAGTTTCAGCCAACGGCCAAGGGCGCCATTTGCATATTCTAATGCTTCTAGACAATTTAGTTCCCCTTTAACGGTTAAGTAGAAATACTTACTGAATTCGGATGGCAATTTCGCTCGCAATTATTGTGTTAACTGTTTACGTGAGCAAACTTCGTTATTATTGATTTATTTGACGTGGCTTAGTTCGAGAGAGTGATAAAATAAATGAACTTGGATTTTGACACTGTCTGTATAAAGGGCCTGTCGGAAATGTTTCGAAATGTATGAATACTTAATTGCTAAGGGACATTTAAAATGTATTTAACTTTACTGAAAAGCTCGCGGTGAGGGAAGAGGGAATTCAGCGATAAAATTATTTCGGTCTCTAAAGAGTTTCTCTTTTTTATGTTTCGCAGTAGCTCTGCTAACATTTCTAAAATTTTCCGTCATTTTATCTCAAAGTCCGTCGACATTTCGGTGACCTTACCTACTCACATTTTCTATTGCCTTCGACAATCTTTATGACCTTTATGTATGACTAGCTTCTGCAAGCGATTTCACCCACAAAATTGTTGATATGAAAATAATTTATAGCCTATATAACACTCAGGGATAGTGCAGCTAAATATTAGCAAGTAAAAGAATTTTCAGAGATAATCCCTACGTATAAACTTAATTTCAAATTAAGCCCATTTTTTGTAATATTAGTAGGGGAGACCGGGTATGAAAGTCACACGGGTTGGTTGTCACAGCGGCCATAACTGACAAATAAACGCACGAATGAGGTCATCGACTGGCGTCGAAAAATCGCGAGAACTATACCCCCCGCCATACTTCACCTCGGTTCACTCCGGCATGTCGGGACGGGACCACGCGCATTTACTTTTTCCCGCCAATTAAAGTATTTTTTTGTGCATCTGTGTCAAATCTCGTAAGTATACTTTGATATTGCATATGAATATACTTCTTCATGTTTTGTTATAGTGAAATTTGTCTGTCATCATAATCTTAAATGGTTTTTAGTGGAAACATTCATTTGAATTTATTTTGTAAGGTTATTTTCTGAAACGTGTTTCGGGGCAGGTTGTCTCAGGTCGACAAGGGCTGGTAGTCACAAGTGACAACCAACCCCGAGCATGTCTGTTGACTTTTTTGTTGGCTTTTTTAAGGGTTTGCAATACAAATGTTAATTTTTTTTCAGAGCTAAAATGATGCCAAGGCATCACAAAAGAATTAAAGATGATATGGCATTCACCTATCCTGGACTAAACGGATTAACAAGTTCTTAGTTACCGCCTTCAATTTTGAGACTTTTGCCAAAGGCTGGATAGAAGAAAATGTAAATCAGCAATTCTAACAGGCGCGCCGGAAAAGACCTATTTAGAAGAAAGGAAAAAGGAACAAGAAGCAAAGAGAAAGAAAGTTTCAAAACGTGTGCTGGGAGAGAAAGATGAGCAAAAAACTAAAAAGAAGAAAATTACGAAAAAAATAAATGAAAAGAAATTATCTGGTAATGATGATGATGGCGAAGAGGATGAAGTTTTGCTTGGTCTGTTTATCCCCATACTCTGCTAGCAAGTCTAAGGAAGTCTGGATTCAGTGCCTAGAATGCAAGTTGTGGGCTCACGAAGCATGCACACTTGGAGCACCAGCTATCATCATCATCTTCCTGCCCTAGTCCCGTTTTATTTGGGGTCGGCGCAACACGTTTTTTTCTTCCATTCTGTCCTGTCACTCGTCACGCTATCACTAACTCCCTTTTCTTTCATATCACTTCTCACACAGTCCATCCATCTTTTCTTTGGCCTCCCTCTATATTTTCGGACCAGCTATAGCACCAGCTATATTTTCCAAAATTGTGATTCCGAATACTCAGACTGATTTTAAGAATGACTCTAGATAATTTGAACTTATAAAGTAATTCAATTTCAAAGTATTACTTCCAAAGCGATTAATGACTGACTAAGATTACATTTTTGTTACCAAAATTCTAAGATAATTAGAAGTTGTTATTATTATTAGATGTCGAAGTTACTAACTAAAAGCTGATTTTGTTTTTGAGTGTTTTTATTCATTACAAATAAGTATTTGTTAATTTCTTGGTTAAAATCACATTCAAACAACATTTAAATTTATAGAAATTAATCGTTGAAAACGATTTTTTTTTTTTTTTTATTAATTACGAATAGGTCTTTCGTTACTTTAAGTTACAGTCACTTATAAAAACATTTTTATCTTAAATAAAAAAAACCTACTTGATGTAAATATGTGTGTATTACTGTTTTTCTCTCTTAAATTACTATGTGACTACCTACCCCAGCACCTGTGACAACCATCCCTGACACGGGGTTAAATGTCACACTTTTCTTTTTTCATAAAAATGTAAATATTTCCTCCAAACGCAATGTTAGCCACAAAGTATTTATCTATTTTGAAACTGAGATAAATAGACTATCCATTAATATGTAATTTATCATCCTTGACTACAAAAAATAGTACTAAAAATGCAAAAGAAAAAAAATGTGACTTCCAAACCCGGTCTCCCCTAAATGTTAAAATATAAATGTCAAAAATCTTGAGTAGGTATTTTTAACTAAGCACATTCCGTTAAAAATCACTACGGTTCAGACGTGATGTTGCTGAGCATGCGGGAGGCGACGTTGAGGACACACTTAATTAAATTTTCAATTAATTTGTTAGATGGTTTTCCTCCCTGTTCATTATCGAATTTCAAGAATTTTCTTGTATGCTCAGCTTTTGCTACAGGTGTAACAAAATCTTGTCCAATTTCCTAACTTGATGTTGGTAACAGAATATTATGTCTAATAGTCTGAACTGAACAAAAGATAGTTGTTAGGTACATACTGTACAGGTAATTTTTGTGTCAGCTACCTACCGTGTGCCGAGGCTGCCGAGAACATTCTTAAATAAATAACGTTATCGAACTGTAGCTACGGCGTACTACCTACTAGACTGAACGAAATACATACCGGAGATTGCCGCTTGTTTTACTAATCGATCATAAATGAAAACCATTTTTTAAACTATAAATTCAAAAAACATCGAGAAGATGAACGATATGAACAGAGAATTTAGAAACCAGCCTGTCTTAAATTTCCAACACTGTTCTAGATAAAATAAAGTTGAAATAAGAATATAAATGGATGCTTTATTTAATACAGTGAAAGAAGACATTGGGGCAAAAAGGGTTATCGCAGAAAGCAGAATCCGGTTAGCGACTATTCCAGTATAATGATGGCCGTCCCCGCTTACTTGCGTCAATTTTCTCTCTTGACATTCCACTTGGCTCTGTGCCAATATGCTACGCTGTCTCTCTAACTTACGCGACTATTACTTCAAAATAGTCAACTGGCTACGAAAGAATCATTCGCAAAACTAAGTCACCGACTTAGAAGTTAGTAATTCTTTTCATTAAGTTAAAAACTTGTCGCGTAATAGCCGTAGTCTCACGGCAATTTGACGCCAGCGACTCAAGCTGATTAAGTTTAGAACGAGTGCCCGTTGTCTATCCGTAATATCGTACCTGTACCTTATATGCTGCTAATTTAAAAGAAAAGCTTTTAGGTACTAAAAGGTTTCCTTTACTGTAGGTTATTTCACATAATCGACACTCTGGTAACATTTTATATGAATATGTAACGATTCCTCAGAGGCCGATGCAGACTTTCAGAAAGAACTTCCAAACGTTTCTATTATGAAAGCTTAAATTGCACTAAAGTCGCGAACCGTGAAGGGAAAAGTTTCAGTTAAATAGAGTACCATGTTCTTCTTTTGCACTTATTTCCTAGTCAGAACTAAAAATGTTTTTAAGAAATATTATGAGCACGGAACGCTTGGTGCTTCGCAATGTGACTCGGGTGTAGTGTCAGTTTAATGCAGGTAAATTAATTTTTGTCGGTGTGTGTTTCATTCGGTTACTTTATTAGGTCACACACTGGTCGTTGTCGTGTGGACAAGTCGATAAAGGGTAGGCGTGTATCACATGTTAGTAGCGTCCATTATACCTCTCTGTTACGTTTATTTTGTTTACATTGTCCCATTATTCCCGCTTATGTTCCGTTCGCCTGTTTTGATACTCGGCGCTAAAAATAAACTGTTTTTATTCAGTATATGTGTCGCGTTCCCGTAAAATTCAATTACCTACAATACAGAGGCACCTTGGCGAGAACAATCTAACGTTTATCAATTTGTATCCATTATCTTGAAGTCTGGATCGTTGTTCTGGTCTTGTTGCTTCATTGTGACACACCTTAGTGGATTATAATAATAGAAGTAGGTACATTGGGACAGGATTATGTATACTCTCTCTGGTATAGATTTTTAAATGAGAAATGTACTAATATAACGTTAAAAGAACTTTGCCTCTTTTTTTCCTTTCAAACAAAACGTTACCAACCGTCATGTCAAAAATATCTAAGTACCTACTACATATCAATCAAAAGTACAAGACTGTCGGCACTTTAATACAGGCAGCGAAGCCAAAGAAAGTGTCTACTTGGAAAGTAGGTAAGTTAGTTAATGTGCACATATATCTAATCCATGTGTAAGAAAATGTCAACGTTCGAGTTGGGCAGTATTAACCTGCCTGTGTAACTCAAGAAATATTTTGCCAAAAAAGTGGATATGGATACGCATAATACGTACATAATTAAAATCGTCGAGTGGAATACGAAATCCCTTTTCATTCATTAATTTATCATTCTTGTATTAAGCCAGGAATTAAATATTTAAAAACTTGCAAAATTCAATGCTTGCAAAAGAGAGCATTTTTTTAAAAAAGGACAGTGATTAGAACATAATTACTATTTAGTCACACTCAATGTGCATTCACAAGATGTCCTGGATAGCGTCATACGCTCCAGGCAGCGTGAAACGAAGCAAGCATGAGTAGCTTACCGCTTTGTGTTTACAGGTCGGTAGTTTCGCTGTTTGCCATGTCGACGATCAACGTGAAGCCTGCAGGTCGCCTGTCAATACCGATTACCTCCTAAATAGTACCTGCTCAAAAGTACTCTACAAATATCACCCACCTTGCCAAATATCAGCGCTTTTTATACCACCGCAGTTTCCATCTACTTACCTTTCATAAAAAAGCTTCCTCATAAAAGATGTCTGCCGTTGTAATGCTTTTTTTTTGTTAACTTAAAACTGAGCCAACATGAAACTCGTATATTATAATTTTTTTTTTTTGCCAAATAAATGTTGAAACTGCAATAATATACTGAATTTATATTTACTACGCCGCTTGGCTCGCTCCGTTCGTAGATGCTCCAATAAATGGTTGTTTAGCGAGTTATGTAGGGATCTGGAACATGGATCTTTCAAATAGTGTGGTAATTACTAGCTCAACTATTTCGTAGTCTTCATAACTGAATTTCTACATCAAAATTATGAGAAAGATGTAACCATATTTCGGGATAATCCTATTACTAACGGGTAACTGCTTACTCGATCAAAACTCTGGTTGAAGGAGTTCAGCCAAGCAACGTTAAGCCGTAAAAGTCGACAAACATTGCAAGCAGGCAGTCGAGCACAGGCGAGGAAGCGGAAGCAAGACAGATAATAAAAGATATTTACGAAGGGTCCCATTGTTCCCGCTCTTTGTCCCTACTTTAGTCAGATTCATTTACCTATCGAGATTTTACGAAGTCTTATGTAGAACTTGTGTGGGTTCCATAGCATGTTCCTATTCGGCGTATGGGGGTTTCAACTGAAGACTGATATTAAGTTCCGTCGTGATTAGGTTGGTTTTTGAAACAATATCTCTTAAACAAAAACTTCGGTTTGCGTAAAAGGTTACGCCGGTTGCTAGGAAGTATTTGATATTATGTTATCAGAACTTTGTGTTTTATTAACAACAAGTACGAAGGTAGTTACGTAACAAGGTAGTTCCCTAAAATATTATTGTTTCTCCTGAAGGCTTCAGAAGTTTACACGAATAATAAAGTTCTATGTTTGTCTCATTACAGTGATGCGAGTTCGTAACATTTAGAAAATTGAATTATGTTCTACAAATCTGAGCATGATATGAAATGTTTGTTTCTTAGCAATCATCGTACATGCGTACGTACTTTATACTAATGGCAGACGCGTGATTGACTGACTCTTTACAAATAAATGCTAACACAGAAATAGCTTCTGGTAAAAAGCAAATAAAATATAACGATAATAGTTCTGAACGCGCTTGGTTTTTTCCTATAGGACAAAAATAAGTTTCATTTCGTTGTTTATGTGTTTTAATTTGCAATGTTTTACTAGCTTCATTAGTGATTTAATATTATCATAATCATGCCATTTATCAATTGGTTTATTATTGTAATTTAGATTCTTTTTTATAATGTGAATGTGAGATCACTGTAGACTCCGCAGACTTATACATTATTTCCTATTTCGATGGACTTTTTTTTGTGTACTTATTTCCTTTTTTATTACTATTTGTTTGGTTCATGTTGACTGGTCTCACGTTGTGATATGGAAATATTATAAAAGTATTATTTTTTAAAATAAAAGATACTCCACAGACCCATCTGTGGGGTATCTTTTCGGTTCTTCTCTGTAGAAAACGACCAAATAGGCTCTAGTTTCTGATCTTTTATAAGTGCTCATTAAGTATATTTAGAGTTTTGTTACTTTTAAGCCTCAAATCAGATATATGTGCTGTGCAGTATTTTAGCAACATTTCGCGTTAGTTGAATATGTTTAAAAGCAATAGGCAGTGCTTTAACCGTCGCTGTCGTCGTCGCGAAATGAGAACATTTTATATCTTGACTGTATCGCGGAATAACTTCAGCCCCCTTCAACAGGCCACCCACTTTCGCCGACTTGGACGTACACTTACTTTATTAAATAGCCATTCAACTTGGTGGAGCTTCAGCGACCTATATTCCAGTGTATTTACAGCTATAAATGTTACGATTCCTACAATATTCCACCAGCGGTCTTGAGTGACTGAACATTATGCTTATTTCTTTCGAAGTAACTTTTAATTTGTTTATTTGTTCACCAGGTGTACGTTCTTGGCACCTGTTTGCACGCTTACTTTATCGGTTTTGGCTTCCTCTGAAGCTATAAATGTTGCCTTCTTGAGTCGATGTCGTAAAGCGCAAAGGACAATTTTCATTCCAAGAGATTCTACTTTAAATGATTTCTAACAGAGCGACTGTTTCTTCTGTTATTTATCACATAAGGTCACAAATGCGTGTGTGTGAAGTACCTACGCTTGTGTCTACCCCAATTGTAAAACGATTTCTTCACGATATTCAAAGAACAAACAAGTAGAGGTGGGGGAACTGTAGAATTTCTTAATCTTGTTCAATAAAGGGTCGTGTTCGTTGTGACCTCACAAGATAAGCAATGTTTAAAACATCCCCTCGAGAAAAGCCTCGAGCTTCCATGGTGGAAACCTTTGCAAAATTAATCCAGCGTTCTTTTTGATTAGAAAGTCAGTCTCAGTACGAAATAACTCAGGGGTCGGATACAACATTTTTTTTTGAAGTGTTACAAGTAAAGTGGCTTAAGTTTACTTACCTAATTTACCAACCACCTTAGGTGCTATACTGTCAGAAAGAAAAAGAAAATTAACTTGCCTCGAATAGAAAATATGATGCCTCACAATTTCTATTCATAACGGTAGATCCCAACGCAACGCGATCTGTAGCATCAAATGACAAAGCCTGGCGCCTCCGTGGGCCGCCCACAATGGGGTATCATCGTCCTTTCTATTTATTCATTTTAACGTTACAACAATTTAAATGTATGTACGTGTATATGTCATCGAATTATTGCCAACACCGTTTGTAATAAATCTTGCTGATTGTTCTATCGATATATCGTGGACGAATAATTTCAAAGACAATATTTTCTGTCCAAATTCTATAATTTATAATCTTCGTGTCCTTGTGAAAAGAAAGATTTTGTTCTCATGTGACTTATTATAATCTTGCAGCAGTTTTTTTATTTGCAAAATTATTATTTTTTAGCTTTAATAAACAAATATAAAATATTTTTTAAATATCTTCATCAACAACGAACTTATAAAGCTTCAAAGCTGCTAATAAGAAAGAGAAGTACCCATATGACGTCCATAGAAAATGGCATTTTGATGAGAAAGACAGATATATTTATTTAAAATTGTTATAAATCTTGTTTACTTTCCTACCAATTTTAATATTGTTTTCACTGTTAATATTCTAATTTTGCATATTTATTGATAGACTGGTTAGACAACAAATATTTTTTTCATGCATATATTTTAACCTTATTTATTATTAAAGTTCGTATCCGTAGGTATAAAGGAAACTGTGTCAACATTATGAAAAATTATCTTTTATGTATATAACGTGTGTATTCCCAAATAGTTGATAAATCTATTAAGTATATTAAATAATTGATTAGAGCTTTTCGTAAACGTTACTGGGAGCGTTAATGTTTGTAGGCACAGTAAACATGCTCAGTACAATGGATCCCAACTGTGTCGTATCTCCGTTAACTGAACACTAAATACCTAACAGCTGTCCCTGCGACGCGTCAATCAAGAATTAATTACTTGTACCACGTGACCTTCTATTCACATGTAATGGCACCTGTTTCTAATTACAGAGGGATTACGTAGAGTTCAAAGAAATTGCTCCTGAACACGAGACGTCGAATCAAAAAGATTAAAGAATTTTCTTGAAATATTTTCGAGATACAATTAACTAACGAGACGGTTCTAGTGTGGTTATTGTGGAGGGCCTCTCTATTCATGTTAGCGTCGGACTAGAACGTCCCAAGAACCGACTGAAACCTTTGTTAGAGGAAGTATCCCCTTACAGGCTTTGTGTGCAGGCCGGTAGCTCGCGACGCCGTGCGCCCACCTAATTGTCCTGGACCTCTCGCGCGGAACAACTCCACGCTTTAAATAACTATCCCTGGACAAACAGCATCAGTATCACCACAACAGCGAACAAGCATCATAAGGATTACCTCACAACATCGTCCAAATCCGCGAGTGTTCCAAGTTTAAACAGTGAAAAAAAAAAACTTACCGTCAACAAACGCAATTTGCCTAGTTCATTTACTTAGTTATAAATGAGTTTATATCTCAACATTAGGTACTTACCGCGGATAGCTCGAGGAGATTGTGTGCGGAATATTAATATGAATTTTATAACCGCCGGCTGAAGCACTGTTTATTCTATTCTATTTGGTTTAATCACGACATCCCCATAATATCGTTGTAGTGTGACAGGCACGTGTCTGACGTGTTGAAGGTATTCTTCAGTCCGCGATACTAACAAAATTCACATGAGACGTAAACACAATAGATAGTAGTCTCGAGTCTCGCACTCTATAACATCGTGAGAAACGCGATGAACATTTCCCGCTAATTGCTCTTACTTTATTCACTCATTTTCTTAACTTTCGCATTTCTTTTATTATAATTACCCCAGGGTAAAGTGCCGGCAAAGTACCTACGTACCTAAATAAAAAGGGAACATTTTAATGTAAGTTCTACAATGAAAAGAAAGCAAAACAGTCCTTCGTGTTTCGACCCTGAATACATAAACAGGGATTGTACCACTCATCGAGTAGCGGCTCACGTTTAGTGACTCTACCTATTTTAGACTTAGCTCTGAGTGGGTGTGTACTACCTACGCCATGCGTTTTATAAATAACCTTACTACCTACCCCAACGGTTTTTCAATTCGTCCCTCTTTTAAATTTAAAATGTTCATGAATACTTAATCTCTACTTCGTTCTACATTGACCTTATTTTAAAAATTCAGGATAAAGGGTAAACTGATTAAGAGATTGTTAATGTATATCTACTTAATTCATCGTTTTCTAAGTGCGGTATTTATTCATGAGCTCATCGCTGAAATTGAGAAATAAGGCTACATCATAATCGAACTGCTCAGTCACAATATTGACCCAATTTATCGTGCGTCACTCAAAACTCAATTCTGATCCGAAATTAATCGTGGGCGAATCGCGTGTTTGGTGCCTTTATGACATCGAAAGAAGCTAATTCAAGTGACAATATTATATCTAAACAATTTTATGTAGGTTTGTTAAAATCCCCCTAATTATAACGTAGCCTAGAAAATCGAGGTTCGATTGAAACAATAACCTAGTAATTTGACTCGACTGCGAAGCGTTCAAGTTCACCTTCACTCCGTGTCATAATCACATTAGGCACACGTGAACCAATTATTTTCATATTTAGTCAGTTGTGAGGGGATGTGGCGGTGCGGGGTGAGGGCGGTGCGGGGGAGGGCGCGCGCGATCGATAGCTCGCCGGACAGGTACACTACACGTAAATAATGAAAGCGTTCAGCGTGGCCCTCTGAGGACGCCTCGTGTCAAATGTCAATAGCAATCAGATGCGATGTGGCACGTGGCTCAACATGTCTCTTTTTATAGCTATTCACCGATACCACAGTTATTTTCAAGGAAAAGTATCTCTATTATTCATTGGTTAGGTTCAATTATGTTTTTTATACAACTGACCTTGATGAAGCGATGCATTAATAATAATTACGCTGAACTTTGCTTCTGAACAATTTTATTAAAGTGCAAAGCCTTTGGTTTGAAATTAATACGATTATTTAAATATCATATTTTGATTGAAATCACAAATTAAAAAATTCATAAAAAATAAGTAACAATATTGCAAAATTAATTCGATACAAAACTGGTCCGACCTCTGTAGCCAAGTTATTTCTTGCCTACATAGCTGTTTCGTAGGATGGATACTGGCGGGCCAGGCAGGGCGGGTTGTTCTACGATACATAGCACTGGGTAGGCACGTAATCTCCAATCAAGAAATAGTTTCCGCCTCCGGATATTAGTTTTGCGACATTTTCTAAAATTATGTTATTAGGAGCTAACTAAAAGGTAACTTTGAGTTATTTGCTTAGGTTAATTTGAGCTTGATTGAAGTGTAATTATAAGTAGGTTTGGCATTTCAAATCAATATATTTTTTTTTTTGTTTATTAAAGGTGCGACGCGCGATGGAGAAACTGTTTACTTGTATTTGTAATTGAAATATTAATACTTATCCAAAACAAGGTTGTACAATACGAGCTATCGATTTTTATACGTAAAATATTAATCCCAATAAGGGTTTCCCATTTGCTTCATGTTTCGTAACAACAAATCCGGGGTCAATACATACTGTAATTATAATCACCGATCTTTGTGTGTAAGTACCGCTCGCCATGAGTCCGTTTCCCCATTTCTTCTCCGTATAATTCAGAAGGAGTATGACTCTTGAAGGAGTCGTACACGTTTACCTGCAAAAGATCGATAGCTCTTACTTTATCGCAGATTTCAAGAAGTCGGAGAAGACTAGAGAAGAATAAAGCTTGAAGAAAGAAGTTGGGAATCGTCGTAGAACCATAATTTGACAACTGTATTCGAGTGTGTGGATAGAGTGTTATAATTCTCTAGCACCATTCGAATTCAGTGCTCGAATGTGGATTTTCATCAAATAAGAAGGAAATCTAAATTGGAAAATCGTATATTTTTTGCTCTTCTCGTAATTTATTTGCTTTTGCATCAATTCTATTCGTATGTTGCCCATGTAATAAATTATATTATTTTACAGGTTCATCAAAGGAGAAGTAACTATTTTGCCTTGTACTTTCTAGGTACTGTGGCGTGATAAAGCATTTTCATTGTTTTATTGTTATTTTTTTACCTTGAATAAACGATGTATTGAAAATCGATACTCTAGTTTTTATTGTGTAGGTACCTATTAACATGCAACATTTTGCAAAAAACTGTTTAGTTATTAGAAATATACATAAATATACAATATACATTAATTTTCCTTTGAAAAATTAATTATGGAACACGAGAAGAACCTAATTTAATAGACACCATGTCGATGTTAATCTCTTTAATTCACAAGTCGATGTCTACACCTTCCTAGGGACGTTCTTTTTTTCTATCGACAGCAATCGATCATTACAAAAAAGTATGAGGTGTAGATATATCGTACACACTGTCATATAAATCTGAAAAAGAATGGAAAATATTATTATTTTATTTATTTTTCACATTTTGAGAAAGCTTACAGACTAATAATATTATGATGACACTAATAAATAACTAAATTGCTAATTACAAGCTTCCACAGATGATGTCAAAATTGATGTTACCTGTATAGTACTAGCTCAAAGTAGGAACAAAACTGCTAACTGAAACATTAACAATTCACAGTTCAAGTGCAATTATTCAATTGAAAGCCTTTGAATGTTTTTTACTAACAACCTTAAAATGAAAGAAAATTGAGAAACTAAAAAATTTCAAGCGTAAACGAAATGTAGGTATCTACAATACATTTTGAAGTGACAAGCGATTTTCCAGAAGCTCCAACTTCGCCCAAGCCAACTTCAACAAAAACGTCACAAGCTATCTACCAAAACATTTTGAAATAATTTTGTACAAGAAATTCCTACCTATACCCAATACTTCCTACGATTGATACGCAACAGCCAAGATCCAGTCACCGAGACATATAACGTCGTGTAGTTTCCTGAACGACATTCATGCCGAGCTTGTACGATTGTGATACAAACGCCACGATATTGGGAACATATTGAACAAGGCTTCACCTTTTACCTTACATACCGTTTTTTCTATTACATGACATTTACATCGTGTTTCAGGAATAAGGTTTCTTTCACGCAACGATGCCAGTGTATTTTCTGTGATACATTTTGTGCTTTTTATGGCTTGGATGGTTCTTTGGAAAATAATCTTTGAAAAATCAAGAATTTTATGTATTTGACAATCATGACTTCTAATAAAAAGATAAGAAGAAAGAAATAGAAAAACAGGTACCTACCAGGTAAGAGAATTAGAAAGAGATGTAGATACAATGTATAGGTATTAGAAAAAAATGTACAAACAGTTCAATTTGAAATACTTAATGTAAGATGCAATGTAAAGATATATCTACTATTATAATAATAATAGCGATCCCGACAAACGTTGTCTTGACCAAAATCTGGCTTAAGCTCAGAATAAAAATTTGAGAACCCAATTGCAGCGCCACTTACCGGATCCAATTGTATTTTTGAAACCATCCAGACACTCACTCAAATATACACACACATACAAATCGATCAAGACGTTTAGGAGGAGTAAGGTGACAGACAAATGTACAAAGGAATTATATTTAGAAAGATATAGCAAAATGAATATCTTACTAATACATACTTACCTACTTACATAAAATATAGCCTATGTCACTCAAAAATAAATCAGCTTTCTATCGGTGAAAAAATTTTAGCAATCGGACCAGAGATTATTATATCTCAGAGATTACCTCCTACAAACTAAAAATATAACTCTGGTTAAGCGTAATACAAATACACCAATTTAGCAATGGTTAAAATACCTAACGTTACAAATAACGATAACATTATTATTATCCGCTCGAATACGGGCGGTTAATCTTATAGGTATCTATGACTAAATAATAATGACATCTTAAGATATAATTTGAATGTTTTACACATTACGGTGTAAACCATCGTGAAAAACATCAAAATTTTGCCATGGTTGCAGATAGTAAAACTAACGTTGACACAAACCGTAACGTATGTAGCTCTTATTGCAACAGGCTCTAAAAAACGAAAAGAACAACCAACACAGCTATCGTTTTTAAAACTGAAAGCGAACCTAATAAAGAATTATTAATGTTTAAATTAAAACCTGTAGGATTACCCGCCGCTCCTGCTCGGTAATGGAAGTTTACGGGGTGATAGGATGATTAATAACACGCGACATTAGACAATCGAGACAATAATCACGTAATCGCCACATCTCAAGTAGATTAGTGTGTGCTGTTAATTAAATAGGTTTTAGTATGTACAGGTAGGTAGAGCAGTGGTGGCAAAGTGGGAACGGCCCTGACTTACGAGTAGTAGGTCGCAGGTTCAAACCTAGCCAGGCGTATTTTTATTTTTTATTTTTTTATTAGCCATCACTGTCCCACTGCTGGGCAAAGGCCTCCTCCAAATCCTTCCAGACATTCTTCTCTCGCGCCGTCTCGAACTAGTTCTCGTGATACGCGTCTAGATCATCTCGCCACCTCTTTCTAGGGCGACCTCGATGGCGCTTACCGTTTGCAGGAACCCACTGGGTGGCGACGCTTGCCCAGCGGTCACTGCTCATGCGGCTGACGTGACCCGCCCGGTCCCATTTGAGCCTGGCAGCCTTTTTGCCCACGTCTATTACGCCCGTTTTGTAGCGCAGCGTGTTATTCCGAACTCGGTCTGTTCTTTTTACACCCAGAATACTGCGCTTCATAGCTCTTTGGCATACCCCAAGCCAGGCGTATTACTTTGTCTAATTTAGTTCATCACCACTGCTCTTAAAATGGTGAAAGAAAACACCCTAGAACCAAACAAATTCGAGAACATGTGACATTCACCAACCCGCACTGGGCCCGCGTGGTGGTTTACAACCCATTCCCTCCTAGTGAGGACGCCTGAGTCCCAGCTGTGGGAATATTAAAAAGGATGTTAGGAAAGTACAAGTAGATTGGTACCTGAAGAAAGATTGTAAATCATATTACGCAAGATTAATATCCTTTTCTACTTTTTTTCATCACGAATGCTAAATCATCGAATATCAATTGATTGACTTTTAATCGAGTGTCTAGGTAGTCAAACGTTCATTTCCCATTTAATATCCATTCAATTATGAATATTAAATGGGAAATTTGCTAAATTGTACACTTAGTACATGGAGTGTTACTGCAGGATTTAACGAATGAGTTTAAGAAAAAAACAGTAACTGAAGGATCACTGGTGGGTTTAGTCTGTAAAAGTCTGACTTTCCGTTTTGCTTTATCTAGAGCTAGTGATAGGACTGATTTGATTACTAACTATCCCAAAAATAATATAGTATATAAAATGTTCAATATATGTATCGGATATTGGTGTTCAAAGCATAGGTTTTCATTTTATCAAATTAACAACATACTAACTTCTTATTATCACCATCATCATTTCATCTAAAAGAAGTCCAATTTCTCCCAACACACGAATCCCCAAAGCGACTTCTTACTGTTGAATAAACTTACATAACTATCGAATATTATTAAAAGTAATGTGTAAAAGATTTTCCTCATTTGATTGTGAGAAAGTAGGTAGTAACTAAGTTCTGAAAATTCTGAGTACCTTTCATGAAAAAGCTGCGCAGCTGTGTCGTAGCTTTATATTTGGTTTTGCTGTAGCGTCGTTTCAATACTTTTGTAGCTGTCATCGTAGCTTTGCCGTAGCACCGTCGTAGCCGTGCCGTAGTGTCGTCGTAGCTTTGCCGTAACACCGTCGTAGCCGTGCAGTAGTGTCGTCGTAGCTTTGCCGTAGCACCGTCGTAGCCGTACCGTAGTGTCGTCGTAGCTTAGCCGTAGCACCGTCGTAGCCGTACCGTAGTGTCGGCGTAGCTTTACCGTAGCACCGTTTTAGCTGCGTCGTAGACGCTGTGCCGTTGGTTTGCCGTAGCAACATCGTAGTTTTACCGTAGAACCGTCGTAACTGCCATAATGTCAATGTAATTTAGTCGTAGCACCATAGCAACTCTGTCGTAACTTTGCCGTAGTATCATCGTAGTAATGCCGTAGCTTTACAGTAGCACCGTCGTAACTACCATAATGTTATCGTAGCTTTGCCGTAGCATTTTTTTAGCGGCGTCGTAGCTTTATCGTAGTATAGCGATTTCTTAATTTTCTTTTACAAAAATATAGTAAAGGTAGACAGCAAAGCGACCAGGCTTAGGACTAAGATATCCATAGTTCAGGCTTACAGATACCACTTCATAATGTGGGTCGAATATAGGAAAGTTGACTAATCCTTGGCGTTAACAAAAGTAATTTAATCTAGTTTGGTCTATTAACAAACTAATACCTACTTAGCTCAGGGACATTTATTATTAACATTTAATTCTTGTTACATAATCACATAACACGTGTAGTTAGCGAATAATGCTGCTTGACAGTTTCGTTAATCTCTAATTTACGCTATTAGCATACCCGGGCGGTAATGAGCGGCGTGATTTATTATGTCTAGCTATGTGAAGTACTTACCTACGTAGTTTTGTAGTAGCGAGGTAAATTAATGAGGAACACAGCCCCATATTTAATGGAATCGATAAGTAGCTGCCTGACGGATCAGTTGGAAGTCTAAATGTTTGACAACCGGTTTGGCTAAAGGATGTCATGTGACTCTGTCATTGGGTTGCGTGGGCTTGCGGACGACGAGCAATCGGTAGCTCGTCGTTCGGCCGTCCGGGTACTTCCTGTTGAGCTCCTAAGTACTCTTTAAGTTCAGCTATACGAATACTTACAAATGCTTGCACTGACTGGACAGGTTTACTCAGAACTGTGTTCTACAAAAGACCATCTCAGACTCCAACCTGCGTGGTTCTCATATGATTTGACCATTACATGTATGCTGTATGGACTTTAAAAGAGACTTTAAACCCTGAATTGGTTTCGGTATTTCTTCTCTGAGTAGTTAGCTAGATTAAATTGACGAAAAAATTGACGTGTAAAAGTGTTTTTATAAACCTATTTGCAAAATAAATATCATTTACCGTCCGTACCGAGCCTGCGTCGTCCTAGTGTTACAGGCGCACCTTAAAGAGATACCATTAAAACCGTTGGGGACCAGCAGGGCCGAAGCCCTCTGGGGCCATAGGTTGACTTCCGCAAGGGTAGCTCGGGAGCCTGGAAAGCAAGGCAAAGGTCTTCCTTTGCCTTGCTTTCCAGGCTCCCGAGCTGAACTGACTAAAACCACACCTATGTTCTTACATAGGTGTGGTTTTAGTCAGTGAAAGTCTGACACACCCTTCCGAACCGCGCTAGATTGGGAAAGTTCTGGAAACTCAGTTACTGGGTTATGGGGGTCAGATGAATAGTCGCTCTATACTGGTGTTCAGCAGCATTCGGTTAGACTGGAAACCATCAACAATGTTATTAGAAAAAGGCTACGCAGATTGTGAAGCACTAAGTTCTTCAGTAACTCCTTGTTAGAATGGGCCAGCTAGATGATTTTTTTTAAGGTAAGAAATTGTCTAATGAATTCTTTCACTCTAGAGCAGAGCGGGGGGGGGGGGGGGGCGTGTCAGACTTTTACTGACTAAAACTAACTTACGTTCCCGGCTCCCCAGCTACCCTTGCCCTTTTGCCCCAATAGGCTGCGGCCTTGCTGGGTCCCTACAGTTTTGCTGGGATTTCTTTGAGGCGCGTGTGGAACACTACGCGCTGTCGATGACTCGGGCTCAGTCTGGACGACAAGGACTCAAACTGTAACCGTAATAATGTGTTTTAACACTGTTTTTAAAAACAGTTTTAACAGAAAACACTTTTAAATGTAACAGATACAATAATGTTACCGAATCAAACTGTAACCTTTTATATGTGTTACGGAGTGCTACCGAATCAAACTGTAACCTGTTATATGTGTTAACAAGTGTTAATATGTGTAACTGAAATAATCAGTTTTAGTATAGTTTTATGTAAATTGTAACTTTGGCAACGCTGCGTTTACCTGTTACACTTATTAACACTGTTAACACTTTTATATCTGTTACAGATATGTTAGGGTTACACTTTTGTAAGTGTTTTGGGTTAACACATTGAAAACACATAAATAAGTGTTACATATTTGATTCTGTTACCAATTCAACATGTAACACTTATAATTCTGTAACCTTTATGAAGGTGTTTTTAAGTCCCTGCTGGACGATTACCGGATTGAAAGCTTGTCGGGGTCTCGGCGGCTGGGGCGTAAGGAAGTCCGTTCTCTCACGCATAGATAATGCTGGCTGTGAAAATGAATCACACTAATATTATGAAGGCCAAAGTTTGTATATGTGTTTATGCTTGCTACTCGTTCACACTGAAATAACTAATCAGAATTGGATGTTTGGCACACGGGTAGATCTTATCTTGGAAAACCACATAACACGCACTATTTCTTTATCGAGATGTTTGTTTGGGATAATTTTCTACTTTCACGCGGGTGAAGCCGGTGGCGGAAGCTAGTTAATTAAGAGTTTAAAGGCGACTTTTATTGATGTTTCTAAAAGTAGCAGCGGTGACCGAAAAGTTGTGTGGAAATTGGTTGTCATGGCACACAGGCCTACAGGCCATGTGATGTTGGGGAATGCGGAACATGGCGTAAAGAAGGTTTTGACTATGGCTGTAGGTACAGTTGCCACAACGTATCTTGAGCGCTCGGCGTCAGAGTGGGGATCGCTTTGCGCATTCCATACATTGGCGAGCCACTCGTCTTCGTTGTTAGATACATTCCGCAACGCAAGGAACGAATAAGGAGTGACGTCTATGACGCGATGGCACGGCGAACCAATCACTGACACTCCCCGCCCCCGCGTCTCACTTCGCACCACTAAAGAGACCGAATATTTGACTTCTGCGCAACCGCTCAAGATACTTTGTGGCAACTGTATATATCTTTAAATAGCTTTCACTTTCACGTCACCAGGTCACCGGTCCACCTTCCAACGCTGTATCTTCCGGTAAGCGGTCACCATTCCAAAACCTTTCAGCTCCATTAACCATCTATTCAGCGAGCAATGTGCCACTTGAGTTTGGCGATTCTTCGGATTTTGTTAGTAACTTTGGTCATCTTGCGGATATCTTCCTCCCGATTCAATCACGTAAGAAAAATATGGGGTTAGCCCTTTTCATTGCCCTTTTGGGTAATTAATGACATTAATAACTAATTAATAGTCATATAGAGTAGGAATGCAAGTTATTGAAAATTGAATACAAGAGCAAAGTGTAATCTTGTAAAATTTAACCCATGATTTCGAAACTAGGTAAGTCTGTGCTTTATGGAAAGGTGGACGGAACGAGGCCGCGTGGCAGATCACCGATGCGACAGTCCAACCAAATAAAAATGGCTGTTGGCGGCCCATTGAACGAGTGCGCCCGGATGACTGCCAGCAGGCAAAAGTGGCGGGAAGTTGTGCGGCGTACCCTGACGGCTTCCGGAGAGCTACCTTCGTGATAACCACGACCACTCTGACAAGAGTGAAACGACTAAGAAGAAGACTGCTATCTGATTTATTGTTTCTTCTAGGTGTGTAAGATAGCTAATTTAATAAATTGAATATAACCATCGTCGGAAAACATTAAAAAAAATATTTATCAGCTAACCGAGATAAGTACATATTACATTATTGATAAAAAAAGAAAATATTAGAAAGAAAAATAATAAGAACTATGTAGGTATCCTATCTATGGAAAACAAAGACATACTGCGCCAACCCAAAATAAATTGATATAAGGGCATGGGATATTGATTTCATTGGTGTATTGACGTAGGAACTATCCATAAACTTTGCTCTTTTTCTTGTAAATATTGTGTTTTTTCTCTTTTATTATTCTTTGTAGACCAAAAGTACAAGGTATGTTTTATAATTTTACAAATGTTTTGCAAAACTTTGATTGAAACAGTGAATGCGAAATCATCATCTTCTTAGCTTTTTCCCAACTGGCTTGGGCAGCTGAATACTCGTGAAATGGATCCGGCTGAATTCCCGTGGATCAACTGCCTATCCCAGCTACCAGATAACACAGTTACTGGGCAACACGACACTTCTTGGATGGAATGATGATCCGACTTTCTGACGTCTGAAACAACTGTCAAAGGCCTACGAATGACAACCGGGAACAACGACTTGACGGTCTTTCCGAGGGGCGGACTGTCAGTAATTTCCTAGATAAACTTTTAAGTTTCTTTAGAAAGTACATATGAATTAAAAAATAAGAAAAAAAAACAGGGAAAGTGGAGTAAGAATTATTCTCTATGAATATAATTTATAAAATGGAAACTTTACACAAAGCAACATACAATTGACGACTTTATCACATTCCGCGATTTCTTCCAGGCAACCTGGAATAGTCAGAGATTTCCTGGATACAAAGCAGTGTTGCACTTGGAGCTGATATTAAAGTTATCTGAAATTAAATACTTGGTACTAAAATACACACAAACAAAATATATAAGCAAGAAAATAAGTGATGACTCAATTCAAAATAACTACAACAGAAATGTGATCACAGTGATAGATAAGTAGTGTTCCTTTATAAGTCTTCAAAGTTCTTTGTTAATCTGGATGGAAACACCTGCTTATAGTAATCCTCCGGACCGAATCTCGATTACGGTGACCAATTAACTAAAAAAAAATGTATTTCCCTTTCCGTGTTTAATTCGAGACACAAGGTGAGGTGAAATCGCCACGATACTTCAGCATGGTATATGTTTACCAAACCGTGAATAGTTGGCGACACTTAAGAGGGTCATTTTTCACTCGCTCATCAACATCGAGCTTCTTGCTTCATCTAACCCAATCCAAAGCTATGTTTGATGAAGAGGTAACGCGAAAAAAGAAAGATAACGCCTGAAAACTATGTTGGCATTCGGTAATTTCGTGATTTACTCGAATATTTCAAAACTTGTTCCAGGAAATACGTGTTTTTTTTAAACCCTTAAAAGCTAGTCAGAAAAATTGTCGTCATTCAGAATCTCGATTGAATGATCAAGGCTTCTATTGATGTACTTTTTTACATTTTAAATATAAATGTGTACTTTCACATAAAATAGCGGATTTTCAGAGGTCTTTATTACACAAATTTATGTTTTGATTTCTATAGAAGCCTAGATAATATCCACAAGATAGCTGTGTATCCAAAATATCTAGAGAAAGATGTGTAATAACATCCTAATCACGTAAGAGCGGTTGTATGAAAATGTACTTCGAAAAGGACGCTCTTAAACAATGTCAAGTGTGTGAGTGAGAAAGAGAGATGGAGCTATACCTTATATAGATTCTTTAACAATTCAGTTTAGGTCGTCAAATGGATCGCGTTAAGAGCTTGTGGTCGGGCCTCAGAAAGGAAAAAAATAAGGTAGAGTAAAGATAGTAATATTTTTTTGGATTAGGGTTGATTTGTTGGATTTGTTTTTTATAATGACATAGTTTATTTGTATGTATTTATGTAAGTCTAGTGCTTAGCTAGCGGCTTCGCCCCCATGAAAATAGAAAATATAAACCTATGTTACTCAGTGATAAAGTTACTTTCTACTGTGAAAGAATTTTGAAAATCGGTCCAGAAGTTTTTGAGTTAAATCGTAACATATAAACGAAAAACCAAATCTTTCCTCTTAGAGAAAGATATAAAATTTTTATAATATTTTTTTAGATATAATTATTGTTGTATTACTTTTATATTTGTTTTTTACCATTAAGTTGCACCTATCATGTTCTGTTTCTGCACCACCCTGGGTCTGCAGAAAACGGCTAAGGAAGTCTGCTTTTGTATTTTTTTTCTTACTAGTACTTATATAAAGTTTTAATTAATAAATAGATATCTAAGTAATTTACTAGTCAGATAAGCAATAGGTACGTAAGAGAAACTACATTTTAACCAATGAAATGGAAACTGACTGAGATAGTCTCTAACAATATCTCTAATTTCATTAGGGAATCTCAATATCTTTATCTCTCTAAATTCATCAATTTAAGTCTAATCTCATTAGAGATATTAATTTCTCTAATCTCATTAGAGATATTAATTTCATTAAAGATATTGTTAGGGAAAGACGACAATGGATAAATGAATAGTAATCTTACCTAATCATAAGTAGATAGATATACTCGTTTAAAGACCAAATGAAAATAGGTATGATGGTACACTCATTTTTTTGCATTGTACTTAATACATTTACTCAAGTATGTTTTGTGAATAAAAGAAAATATTCTAATATCCCCAGGTTGTTGAGGAAAAGTAATGAATAAAACATGTAAATAACATTTTTTTCACCAAATTAACCTACGATTTACGTTCTAATGGGGTCACCTTAAACACACTTGTGCCTTATCTTTTTCAAGAATTTAACTTACAATTTGCTTAATAGTAACCGGCGACAAAATCACACAGTAAATTGGTATAAAAAAGGTAGTTTTAATAAATTCACTACTTTGGGTGAGGTTTTTTCGCTAGATTATACAAACGAATTCGGATTTTGCTAGGCGGTGTGAAGTAGGTCGACCAAGTTGGTCTATTTATGCGCGAAATATTTTCTAGAACAGCACTAAGCTAAGAAGCTTTGTTCTTACTGAATTTGTACATTAACTTGCTTCTACAAGCGGCTTTGTCCGCATGAAAGTAGATAGAAAATGATACTTTATTTTTGATAGGCTTGCGCTTGTCCACCATCTCACATGATGGCAAGCGATATTATGGTCGACGATGGAGCACGCTTGCCTAGAACTAACCTATTCACTCTTGAGTTAAAGAACCCCTTAGTTGTAGCTATCAGGAAACACAGACTCCGGCAGGGAATTCCATTCCTTAGCTGTACCCACAATAAATGTGTTCTCAAAACACTTTGTACGTATGGGTGGGATATTTACTATGTACCGGTGGCGCAACGCCGTACTTCTCGTGGTTCGATGATGGAACGGACTTGACGGAATTAGATTGTGCAGTTCCAGTGCCGAAGTCCCGAAGCACACTTTGGACTTCCGTTTCTACTCCATAAGGGGTAAATTTTGGAAAATCCTTTTGGCGCATAGCATGTCCTTATAATTACATGTGTACCAAATGCAATTGCCGAAACGGATCTTAAGCGCTCGGCGTTAGAGTGGGGATCGCTTTGCGCATTCCATACATTGGCGAGCCAATCGTCTTCGTTGTTAGATACATGCAGCAACGCAGGGAACGAATCAGGAGTGAAGTCTATGACGCGATGGCGCGGCGAGCCAATCACTGACACTCCCCGCCCCCGCGTCACACTTCGCACCACTAAAGAGACCGAATATTTGACTTCTGCGTAACTTGAAGCCAGCGCTCAAGATCCGTGACGGCAATTGTATCTGAGTAATCTGTTCTGTGGTTTGAGCTGTGTGTAGATCTCTCAGTCAGGACAGTCGGTAATGGTTGTTTTTTATTGCGTTTAGATTAAGGATAGGACTTTGTGGTTCATTTAGCTTCCTGAAAAAGGTGCTTTCAAGCCAAGATTACTTAGATTTAGTAAACGATGATAGATAAATAGTTTTTCATTATACATGTGATATGACCGATTTGAAACTTCATGTCAGCTCTTACTAAATCAGAAAATGGGCCATATAATGTTGAGTAATTTTTTTTATGTATGCCTTAGTACCTATCTTGTTAGGTAGATCTAAATAGGATCGGCATTCCTTGCTACGTTAGCAGAAAGAGAATTCTTATTATGTAGTCTACCAGAAGATTCATACTTGCCTATATCAATAATTAGCTTCTGCCAGCGGCTTCACCTACATGAAAGTAGAAAATATATGCCTACTAGCTGACCCGGTTAATTTCGTGCCGCCTAATAGTTATGATACCTTTTAGCTAAGCTATCAACTCTACCCTACTCTACTCTACTTTACCTTACTCTACCCTACTCTACCCTACTCTACTCTACTCTACCCTACTCTACCCTACTCCTACCCTACCTTATCGAAATCGGTCCAGCCGTTCACGCGTGATGGCGTGACCAAGGAAATAGGGATACATATTAATGTACGCATATACGAAATTAATTTCTTTAAGAAAACGTCAGCTGAGCGAGTCCAATGACCTGTAGGTAGTATGTACGCAATGCCGACTACTACCTACAGGTCATTGAACTCGCTCAGCCGACGTTTTCTTAAAGAAATTAGTTTCGTACATGCGTACATTAATACGAGTTTTGAAAAAAAGGTACTTAATTTTTAATTTTATCTTTACAAATCGATAGTGTTTCATGTACCGGATCGAACCTCCACGGGATTAAAACGATCAAAATTTAAGGGTGTATAGATGTTGCTCAGTTGATAAAGTGTCATTTTACTTATGAATGAATATTTTTCAAGCCTTTCCTCTTTAAATTATTTCTATAGATACATACCATTATTAAACTGCTATTTGTATACTCATTATAATATATTCCACGTACAATTGTGACCATGGACTAAGTGCGGTGGACTAAACTCAAAAACTGTGGAACGGTCACAAGACACTGTTTACTTAAGGGCATGACTCCAAGTTAAATTCCATTAGTTTTCCCTTGTCTATCTTGTTGGCTGCAATTATGTTAATTCGTGTAACTGAATTAGAACTTCCACTTAAAGACGGACAGTTACTCTTTAGGACAGTTTCTTAAGAAAATTAGCTGTTGTTAAAAGGAAGAATAAAAGAGGACTTTTAATTGCGTGTTTTTGTCGAGGACTTTGTAGGTAACGTTTCATTTTCAGGAATGAATTTCTAAGGGTTTGTAATTTTTATTTCCAAATAGATTTTATATATAAGTGAAGTGTCGGACCGAAGGTTCAGTTTCGGTTTCGGTTATTTTGGGCCTAAAAAAGGGGCTTGGTCAAAAAGTCTTCGAATATTCGGCTCGACCGAAATGCTCGACTGAAGGTTGGATGGTGAGTTACCCATTGCTCCTCGTTCGAAAGCCCGTATCCGGGCTGGAGATCTACCTCCTGTCGCGGTGGCTGAGGCGAGAGGATGTCCGGTCCCTCACAGTTGCGGCCATCCCCTTCGATAGCATTACTGTTTCGCAGAAAGAGGCGGCCGCTTCACATCCCCCCTCGCTGTGGGCCATGACCTGAACCAGAGCTCGGCGTGAGAGCGGAGGGATCACTGCCGTCGAGGGGCTGATTTTTCAATGATTTAATAATGAAGACAAGTTTTTTTTTGTTACCACTTTTTTTATGGTGGTAAAATCATCTAATGACAACCCACGCTCTTGGGCGGAGCGAGAGATAGTGTCTGAATCTTACTGACTAAATATCCACCCCGTTTCTCCGTGCCTTTATACCAGCGAAGCTCGAGCTACTCTTTCGAAACTAACCTTGGCCCCAGTAGGCTTCGACCCAGCTGGGCCCCTGCTGTTGATGACAACTCCTTGAGGCGCGCGGGAACAGTGCGCGCCATCGCCGACTTGGGCTCGGTCCGGACAGTTACCGAACGGTCGGACAGCAAGCTACCCATTGCTTGCCGTCCGCAAGCCCGCTCCTACGGTTGTCTGTAAAAAATCGCTTTTAGCGATAAGACCGCCCATTGTTACACCCTATTAATTTTAAGTTTCGTATTTAATTGCTTTATTTTTGGTGTACAATAAAGAATTAAATCTATCTATCTATATACGGTGGCCGGAAATCGGGATCGGAATCCCGGCGGCGGTGAGAGCGCCGTTGCCTGATGCGGTCGGCGAAAGGAGGACCTTTGCGAGCATTACTGCTTCGCAGAAGTCGGCGACCGCCTGCCACTCCTCCTCGCTCCGAACCATGGCCTGAATCAAGGCCCGGCGCGAGAGGTCTCCGCCGCCGATCGCCCCCACGTTTTGTTTTCACTTGATTTTTCGTTTTGGTTGCAACAAATAGGAATCGTGTTTCATTCGGCTACAAATCGAGTATAATTCGTTCTTTCCTACTTATTTAGAATTTATGTGGTCTTTATAAAGTTTCAGGTATTAAAATATATTTTAAGTACCTTATCCCCGAACCTTTGAAAGGAACCTTGCTTTAGGCAAATATTGGAATAACTCGGGTTATTATAATACGTATGTAGATACCTACTACAATTATACGATAATTAAGTACCTTTTATACCTAAGTACTTTTTGGTCGCGCAAGTTCTGAAACAATCGTTCCATGTTACTAACAGGTTTTAACCATGATGTGTTAAAATAAAATGTCAAGCAAGCGAACGAGAAAGAGGGATGTAGCTAAGCACCCTATTTACTTACATCCCTTTAACAGCTCAGTTTAGGTCGTAAAATCGATCGCATTAAGATCTCGTAGTAGGGCCCCAAATTTTAGCATTCTGTCACGAAAAGAGTTACGATTCAGAAATCAGTCCTAAGCTAAGTAGTTACCTATGTCCTAATTCTACTGGGGCCAGGGTTATCTGAAACGGAGCTCGAGCCCCGGTATGAAGGCTAGAAGGAACACGGTGGGTTTTTAATCAGTAAGAGTCTGGCACTATCTTCCGCTCCGCCCAAGAGATGATTTTCCCCACCAAAAACAAAAAACCTATGTAGAATTGTAGATCTATCGTAAGAGCCGGGAAACTGACTAACAGTTACAGAGTCACAATGTAAAAAAAATGTTACCTAACATTTTTTTTTGTAGGTGGGATAATCATCCAATGACATCTCCGCACCCTTGGGAGGAAAGGGAGATAGTGACAAACTTTGACTGACTAAAAACCAGAGATGTTATGGATATGAAATTTCGGATACGGATTGGATACGGATATAAAAAATAATTATTATACCGGTTACGGATACGGATATGAAATTATTTCGGATTATCCGTTAGTTTCGGATAATTTCGGTTACGGATATTACATTTTTAAGAAATTTCAGAAGTCAAATATAAATACATACTATTTACTACTATACTATTTATATTTTACGACGCGACACGTTATGACAGGCTGTCATAACGTGTCGCAATTAGGCTCCGCTCCTATCCGATATTATCCGAAACTTTTATTTCGGATTCGGTTACGGTTATGGATATTTTTTTATATCGGATATCCGATAGTTTCGGTTACGGTTATGGAGCTCCGTAACATCCCTGCTAAAAACCCACTCCTATTGCTTCGTTGCCTTTCGTGCCGCGGCCGAATCTTTTCTGAAGCAGACCTTTAGCTCCAGTATTACCTGACCTAAGATAATCTTTGGTCACTTTGGACTTAAAAATGCGGACGTAACAAACGTAATTGGGGTAAAATAATAGGCATTATTTTTTTATAAGTTCAGGACCATTATATGACATTATTATATCACTTTAATATTGTAAGTAGAAGTTTTTCTCCATGAGAAACGACCAATTTGGCCAATTTGATGCTATAGTTGGCGCAGTGGTTGAGCGATTGGCTGGTGTGCTGTGTGTCACAGGTTCGCTTCCCTCACGGAAAAAATAATTGCGTGGCCTGAGGTTTTGTAGTTGTTCCAGGTCTGGGTGTGTTATTATGTGTATGTGAGTTATGTGTGTGAACGCACCCACGATACAGGTGTAATTCCTAGTTTACACTAGTTTCTAACGTTTTATAAGTGCATATATGAAATAATAGTACATTGTTACACTAGGGGTGAAAGTAACTCATTTCGTCCCGAGAAGGAGTTGGCGGGCGAGCGAAGCGAGGTCGCTAATTCGAGGGGTTAAATGGGTTACTTTCACCCCGAGGTAAACACTGTACTTTTCATTACGAATACGAGGAAACTAAAAATAAAATAAAAATTTTGTAAAACCTGAGTCGTCGTACCTATGATTTTAAGTAGGTATCTTTCTTCTGATTTAGGCGGTAAAAGGTATTCCACTACTGCTTTAGCCTCTTCTCTTATGAAATTAGGCGTTAAATCACTATTTTAATCTGATAAACATAACGTGTTAATACAAATCTCTGTTGTACGAAAATGTAAACAAAACTCGAAAAAACCATATGTATTTTCTGTTCTGTGGAAAAAACCAACGACTGATTGCCACTTTCCCGCCATTTTTTTTTTTTTTTCTGCGGCCGGCCTGCTATTCATCCTCATTAATGAAAATTAGAAATTAATTGTAATCTTTTAAAAATAAAGTATTTTAAAGAAATATTTGAACAAATAAATCACTTAAAATATAACATTATTTAATTAATACTTGTCTTTAAGTTATTTCAATTTTATATCGCGCTGTGATTGACTGGCTGTATGGAAAATTGGAACATGGTTTAATAGAAATGTGAAGATAGAACTAGTTTTTTTTTTAATAATTTGACAGCTGTCAGTTGTAAAGTAAAACTCCCTAGGGATGAAAAGTATCACTTTCAGCCCGCTCCTCAGGCAACTTCAGACCTACTTTCAGAGTATGAGTAATGAAAAATATTTTGAATTGAAGTGTATATAGGGTGACTGGTAATTAGTGACCGATAATTATACACGTGATTGTACTCATGATTACATACAACTTTCCCAAAGAAACTTTTTTTAAACTTATTATTTAACCGGAACATGTACCTATACTGATTACGTACACAGATGGGTTTGCAAGCGGCACGGGTTCACTATTACTATTGTGGGTAAAGTACATGAGACAAGTGCGTTACGCGGCTAACAGCTAACAGCAGTCGCAGGCGCGCGCGCGCGAATTTGCGCAAACAGCTGTTTTGTTAGGTATTATGATAAAACCAATTATTAAAAAAAAGTTTCTTTGGGAAAGTTATTTATAATCACATAATATCGTGTATAAGTATCGGTCACTAATTACCAGTCACCATATATATCTCAGGGTTCATCATAAAAGGTGTGTTTACGAAGAATGAAATAAAATTAAACGCATAATTTTATAGGCTATGTGTATTTGCTCGTCTTTAACGACAATAAACTTAAATTACAGTGCATAAATAGGAAAACGTTATTTACATACATCAAAACCGAAGTATATTTTATATTACTAAGTCGTAGTACACGAGGAGGCAGCCAGCTGCTCCTCGATATATTAAAGTAAAGGAAGCTTGGTGTGAAAAATAATAAACATTATAGATTGATTTAGTAGATATTATAAAAAAAATGGTATAATGAAACGTTTTCATTAAATTGAATGGTGACTGAGAGAGATATAGTGAGATTACTGAGTTTGTTTTCAGAATATATTACTTAGTTACAACTTATTTTATAGATACTAAAGTTATCATAATGTTTTTTAGGAAGCTGTAGATTGTCTCACTATTTACGTTAGGAATCATACTCATGAGCTGCATGTTGCCAACGGCGGAGGTAACTGCATCTAACAACACGCGGCAGCAGTTACCTCTGCCGCTGGGCTTATACACATGAGCTGCAGCTTGCCGACGGCGGAGGTAACTGCATCTAACAACACGCGCAGCAGTTACCTCTGCCGCTGGGCTTATACACATGAGCTGCAGCTTGCCGACGGCGGAGGTAACTGCATCTAACAACACGCGCAGCAGTTACCTCTGCCGCTGGGCTTATACACATGAGCTGCATGTTGCCAACGGCGGAGGTAACTACAGCAACAACACGCGGCAGCAGTTACCTCTGCCGCTGGGCTTATACACATGAGCTGCATGTTGCCAACGGCGGAGGTAACTGCAGCTAACTACACGCGGCAGCAGTTACCTCTGCCGCTGGGCTTATACACATGAGCTGCATGTTGCCGACGGCGGAGGTAACTGCAGCCAATAACAAGCGGCAACAGTTACCTCTGCCGCTGGGCTTATACACATGAGCTGCATGTTGCCGACGGCGGAGGTAACTGCAGCCAATAACAAGCGGCAACAGTTACCTCTGCCGTTGGGCTTATACACACGAGCGGCATGTTGGCCGCTCATGTGTATAAGCTCTAAGCGGTGAAGTTGGAGACAAAGTTAAAATATGTTGCTATCATTTTTCCCAGCAAGCTTTATAAATTATTTCTCAGTGTTCCTTATACTTAACTCGACATACTCATACAATTTCTTATCGAATATCAAAATAAAGTATTTAACACAACATCTGACGTAAAATTTCGATGGGCATTTCGTTACATTCGAAGTTTTACTTGCACATACACACATTTTACACGAGGAACATTAAATGTTGAAATGAAACAGTTAGTCAAACATATCTAAATATCTCCTTTCATAAATATTCATTCGGTCGCTCCCAACCACACATGACTATTATTTACAACATTATTACTTAACCTATTAGTGAATTGTGCAAAAGCGCTCATATTGAGGTAATAACTTACAATGTGTAACTGGTGACTAATTGACTATTTATATATCATTTACAATTAAATAACAATACAAAAATATTACCCAAAACCTAAGGTAACAGAATTGTCATGGATCTCGATTTTATTAAACATAAAGGTGCTTTAACCCGCGAAAAACTTAGTTATCTGCTGTTGACATTGCATATTTTTATGCTATCTCCTATAACGTGTTATTGACATATGTTATCGGAAACATTGAAAACATTTTACGATAAACAGTGGCGAGTGCCAAAAAGCTAGCAGCCATGTTCTAAACATGTGTAACAAAAATATGTTGGAATAAATCTTTAGGTAAGACGCAGGTGTAAAGGCACCGTAAGAACTGGCACACGCTCCGTACCCATTATCAAAATAATAGCTTTCTTTATGTAAAACAAGTGGGAATTTATTGATACTCCAGTTAGTATCATGAAAATGCCTCGTAAATTTTACAAGGCCGTAAACCGAACCACCCAGCGGCTTAACAACCGTTATTATATTACCACTCCGCTCCTTGAAATAATTTTCGTCGTTTGGTCTTTAGATTTCTCGTTGTCTGTGTCTAAGTTCAGTTTGGACGATTGAATTTGTTTCCACGTCTCGCCGAGGGCTTTACTGAAGTGGTCGTCGACGCCGCCTTTGCTCGCCGGCTGTACTTTTTCGTTATCTTTTAACCTCGATGTCTGTATTTGCCTCCAGGTGTCACCTAAAGCCTTCGCGAAGTGATCGTCTACGGACATGCTCGCGTCGTCCACTTCCATGGCTATTATTTTCGCCGGTTTCGGGGGCTCTTCAGTTTTGAATTGTATCGGGCTGCTGGCGCGGTCTTTCATGTTGGGTTTTGGTGCGGCCTGCGGGATTTCTGGGTTGTTTTTCTTAAATAAGTTCATGTAGTCATCGCCCAGCGAACGTCGGAAGTGTTCGTCGATGACGGGGTCGCACATCGACATTGAACCTGTTAGAAAAAATTACTCTTTTTACTATTTGGTGTTCTTGCTCAATTATAGAAGATACGTGGGAATCAACCACGGATAGCTATCAGGGACACTATTTTGAGTTTAGGGATTTACTAAAATATACTGATTAGTGCGTATATTATTAATTAGATTTTTTCAAGGTTTCTGAATTATTCCAAGCCTATGAAAGCTTACCAGGTGGCGTATCATTGCTCTTGGTGATAACAGAGGGCCTGGTGTAGGGCGGCGGCGCGGGCCGGGAGCGCAGCCGCATGTCTATGGGGGCCTCGTGCTTGCCGCCCGGGTACTCTGGGGGCGCTCCTGTAACAAACATGACATATATTTAATATGTCGTCTGATATAATAGCATATAGGTGACATAGGTAATGGTAATGATTACATCAGGGATCTTCTCAACAACAGCAGTACAAGATAAATTTGAGAATGTCTATAGCACAGACGATAGGTGGACGAAACACGGATAGGAATATACTGCACATAGATATGCACATTAGACATTAGGCGTCTTCAAGGTTAGAATGAATAGGCTCTTAATAAACTAGTTAGATTCACCATCAACGATTGTGTCACTGCTTACCATCAGGTAGGATCGCAGTCAAAAGCACTAGTTTATATCATTAAAAAAAAAACAGATGAGGATAGGTAACAAGGTAGAGATGGATAAAAAACAAAGGGAACACTTAACTGCCTAGTCACAAAACTGACATAGCGAAACGATTGAGGAAAAAATAAACAAAGATGGTTTAAGAAAGATAATGATGTTGAAATCAAGTGAGTGGGACGAGGAGTTGAGAAAAGTAGATACATACATAGACCTCTGTACATTTTATAAAAGCAAGCAGTTTCGGTACTATCATAGAAGGAATTTTATAAGTAGTAATATCTGAGCTCTCCTCGGAAGAGTCAGTAGATATGAAGCTACCTATTCATCTATGAAACCACTGCAACAAAATTCAAGCCTTCAGCACAGAACCGAAACCCTCGGTTGGATATAATTATATTCGTATTCGCGGTAATCAGATGCATCGTGCATGTAAATAAATTTATCATGCCCACCCACAGCAAGCGGAAATCACACTGAATACCATAAATATCTGAGTGATTAGCAACATGCTTAAATGCGTCGATTTAAAGCTTATCTGTTATTCATATCGCTTTGATAAGCACAACAATGAATTGGGACCTATATAGCTCACTAAGTATTTAGTGCCATTTAGCCTTCTTTTTGTAAGTCAGCCTTCATCCAAAGACTTCTTCCGTTCTAGAGTGGAGCTTAATTTCTAATTCTAGAATAATTATAATTCATTTACAATCACCCCAAATTCAAACCCAAATAAAAAATTAAGTTATAATCATAATTTAATTTTAATGCACTTAGGTAGGTAGTAATTTTAGAAAAGAAATTACTTATCCAAATAGAGGCAAATTATATTGGACATCGATGCACTACAAAGGTAGCGCATCGGCGGCGTTGGTATCTACGCACCCACGCACAAACACGCATGTGACGTTATCAAGGTTTATCAAGAATTTTGTCTTAGAATTCATTTTTTTTTGTCCTAAACTGAATCGATTTCAGCTATTAAAAAGTAATACCTGCTTGCATGCCTATTATGTTACATGTATATTTTTTTTTAATTTATAAAATAAATAGGTACACAAAATAATAACAACGAAGCTCTTAAATTTAATCTTCTATAATATCAGCTCAATTACGCCAAAATACATAATTCTTAGTCAGAACTGCCTCACTTTGTTAATCCTAACTTGAGCATACCTCCAGGGACTTCACCATCTTTGTTGCTACGCCAATCAGAACAAAACCTTCCAACTAGCATCCTTAATAGAACACAATAAAGTATTGCTTGAAAGAAGGTAGGACTAAGCACTTAATACGGTTTATCTGTTAAAGAAAGGTCTGTTCTTGGAACACGTTTTATATCAAAGGAGTCTCATAGCAAATATATTTATGTGAGACTGCTATCTGCCCGGATTCACACGTACTTGATTTCGCTTCGCCTTACACCGAATAATAGATATCAAAGACGAGCAACAAACCCAGTACTATAATACACGTTTTTGAAGAGATTAGGACGGCACATTTCATTAGATAGGATTTGTAGGGAATCGGATTTGCTAAGAAGTTTTATATTGGCTTCGTCTCGTGGCTCTACCGCGTCCTTGGCTTAGTTTCACATTTTGCCAAAGTTGTTCAAAATCCAATCAAGGTTGTTGAATAACGTCTTGCTTGTTTAGCTAGCAAAATCGTTTACCAAGCAATTCCGATTAAATTTATTTTCCGTTAAATAAACTTCCACGGCCATGGAACCGAGCTATTGTTTGATATCCGCAATCGTTGTGAAGGACACGCCCGAAATGGGATTGGTTTGAAAGCAATTCACATTTTTCATTACGGTAATCAAATAAGAGGTTTTTCTAAACTTCTGCGACGGCTATTCAGCTATATGACGAGATTGATTAGGTACCGTAGGAACTAGCTAAGTCTTGACTGAGAGTTTTAGATTTCACGAAGGTATATGGAATTAGATCCCCAAACTTTATTCTTATCAGACTACTGACACACTCTACCTCACTTAAACCATCTTCAATAGCAATACGAAACAAATGAGAGTATAATAATTCCTTACGTTTTCCATTAATAGCCAAGTTAGCGGGTCCGTCATCGGTCTCGTCGGACAGTTCTCCGTCGCTGTGAGGCTGCGCGCGCGCCACGGACGCCACGCTGCGCCGCTCGTTGAACGATTGCGAACGAAGCGCCATCTTGCCGTTCTCCCTGGAAACAAATTTAATTTATGGAAATTAAATCGGAAGATGCAATCTGTTTTTATTTTAATATTCTAATGGAATGTCGTCCGAAACGGCTACTGTTTTAAGAAATGAATTTACTTAGTTATTTTAGAAATGATCGGATATGAGCTTCCGGAATTTTGAACAAATTAAACTTATCTACGGTTATTCGTATTTTTAAAACAATACCAATAGCTTACTTTTATCAAAATATAATAATTAATGATACACATATCAGTTGCAAAAGAAGATCAATGAATAAGAAAAATAAGCTTTTCTTTCTAACAAATAAGACCCGTATGAGAAGATTGTTGACTTGAAAAAGCGTTCAGGAATCCCAACAATATAATATCTAACTTTATTATTGTTACCTAGGTCTATAATCAGGCAGGCGCGTGTTCCGTCTCTCCCTGCGCCATTTCCCAGTGAGCTCCTTGGGCTGAGCGCGCGGCGTTTCTGGAGACAGGGTGCGGTCGCCCTCAGACTCGCCGCTCGACGCAGTACTTGGGGTTTCTGGAAATAAAGAGTCCATTAGTAAAGATGATCCAACTCAAATAAACGAAGAGATGAAGGGATATTCGATGATTAAATTATTGGAGACTATTTTAGGTTTGGTCCTTCACCTAAAGTTCTTGTCAATAGATTTTTTAACCAAAAGTTCTGTCAAAGGTAAACCACACAAAACCTTGTAATGTTACTGTTAGTGTAGTTAGAAGTCCCACCGTAAATTGAACACTTGCTTGCTTGAACAATATTCTCAATACTAAAGAAATACGAGTAACTTAGGAATTAAGAGTAAAATAATTGGGTACGGACGAGACACGAGACTGGACCATTAGACTAATAGCTTTCCTTCCTACGAAGTAAATTGGTATTTGGTTACAGGCCTTTACTCACTAGTTTATAATCCGAAACTTCGCGTATATTACATAGAACCTGACACTTCTGTAGGTAATAGAGCTGCTAATAAATTTCACAGATTAGAAATTATACCTGATTAATGTTGGTATTAGAACCCAGTGTTATATTACTGAGTCTCTCATATAAATATACACGTAATTTATATAACCAACTTGAAAACTCTCAAAACAAAACTAACATAAAAAATATTTTAAATTAGGATTCAAAACAATCCGTCGATAAAAGTAAACAAATAAATGCTAGATACCTTTCCCTGGTGAAGGAACCCAAGGCTGCCAAAGAGGCACATTAAACTTAGGGGACTGAGGAGGATCCATCGAGTGGAGATTCAAGTTGCTCAGCGAAGTCCGAGCCAAGAGAAGCAGATAGTGCGGAAGTTCCATCATCACAGCACACAAGAACGACACTAGACATCAACAGACACTAGGCACATGTCCACAAAATCACAACAAGATCCGTTACAAATGTCACTAATATTCGCAGAACAAAAACACAGCACTGATTTTTTTTGTCAAAACGTTCCTTTAGCAAATGTGCTAAGACGATAATATAGACAAGGCTTTGGCGTCCCGGCACAGGTAACACTGAAGGCCGACTGAATAAAAAATGAACTGGAAGAGATTACATTGGAATAAATAAATGAGATGAACAAAAAACAAACCGAAAAGGAAAAAGAGCATCACGCTACATCCACGCGGCCGGACGTTGCGGCGCTTCCTTCGAACCTTCCATGCACAGGATGTTAGTGGAACGACCTGTTTGGCCACATAGCACACACGCCAACGTTACTGCGGACTGCCCACTTACAGATAAAGCTTTATGGACTAAGACTTGGAAACTTGATAAAAGAGAGCTTTTCAAATAGCAAAACATAACTGAACTAAAAGGCACAGTTACTAAAATTAAACTAGTGGTGGAATCATAAAATATTAACAACGAAACGACGTCAATTGATTTTGACAACACTACGACGATTGTCACCAGAGGCAAAGGTGGAAGAATTGAGAGCAAATACGGTCATCTGTGCCCACTATCTGAACACAAAGGAACTGATGACATCACACAATTTGGAAGTGAGAGAAGACTTCGCGATATCACACAAAACATTGTTTTGTAATTTTGATCAGTGACCTTATTATCTCCGTTAGTCGATACGAATAAATGCATTCAAATGTGCCTACGTGATATTCCCGCATAAACAAATATTGAAATCTTTTCTTTTGTTGTCTTCATCTTTTTGGGTTTTATAAATTAAATTAAAAAGAAACTGATTAAATTATTGAATTAATATAAGAATCATCCTGTAGTTGGAACACATCAACCTGTTCGGTCCATTCATGAAAGTGCGTGCGCGCAGGGCGCGGGGATTAATGAACCCCCTTTACTCTTCTCCCTGCCTTTGCGTCTACAACCTTATTTGCTTAACTTTCTTGCAATACTGAACTGTATTCTTAAGAGACTAAAGTTTCGATTGGGTTGTTTTTTAAGACAGAACGGGAGCTGCAGGGCGAGTACAGAAATTGAGCGTTGTTTCTTAAGTGACAGTGTTGAGTTTTGCTTGCCAATTTGGTGTTGTTATGTTGAATTTAAAATTACGGTGGTTGTATCCTTGGAAGGTTGTGTTTTATTTTTGTTAGAGGTGCGCGGGGAAGGGCGAGGGTGGGGGACTGTGAGAAGTTGCCGCATCTCTGCTGCCCGTATAGGCATTAACTTTTTTATTGTCTAATAGAGCGGCGGGCAAAGGTACACCGACAGGTAGACTTTGGCGCCGTGCTTTAATTATGTCTGAGGATTTCGCCGAATAGAAATGGTAAATTAATAAGGGAATTAACACGGCTATTAGACACGATGATCAGAGAAAACAATTATTTCCTCTTTGTGCGACAAAATTGTGTTGGCTGTTGGATTTATTCTTCATATAAATGCTTATAATAAGAGATTTATAGCTGTAAGACTATTATTAATGATATTTATTAATAAATCCAGTAATACAATATTATGCCCGTAAGGTTAGATAAACGAGTTCATTAACTAAAGGTTTACGCAAGGTTTAACCTCAGCAGATGTCGTTTATAAACTTATATGGATTAGTTGGATAAAATTAATAGGTTTAGTTTTAGTCTTTATAAAGTGAGAGTCCATTTATCTATTTAAAGGAATAATGAGCGGATATTGAGATAGTGAATTTGTGATCAAATCAAATTTGTTTATTCTAGCAAAGATAGATAATTGTCTGAGGCTGAGTGAAGGGCAAGGAATTCAGTGATAGCGTGGGGGTTGACAGGACGGAATGGTGGATGGGAAATATGACCCCCAAGTATAGTTGAATTTTAACAAGGGCAGGAAGATGATCAAGCTAAATTCTCCAATCAATAACTATTCTTCGGAATTCAAATACTTTGGTGTTGGGATAAAACAAAAAAAAATAACCGTTACAAACACACACGAAGAATGCTCCTGGTGATAACAATCTTACAGCTGATGATAGAAGTGCCATTTACCAAATTCGACGAACTCAACTCGAACGAGACACAAATACCTATAATCGACTTGGGGAAGCTCTATAGGCGGTTCAGGCATTAAATGTTAATACGGTGTTGAGTTACAAACCATGACCCATCTCACGTTTTGTCAACTAATGAACGATGACAAAAGCGCCGTCCCAAAATTAATACGGACCCATCGACACGATACCTTTAAGAAGAGCGAGAGCAGTTGTCAGAAATGTTTGTTTAGCAGTAACACTAACATGAAGATAGAACTCAATACACATGACACAATATGGTTTACTGAACACCGGTTTTTTTGAGGATGGGAAGTTGTAAATAATATCTTCTGCTCTGAAGAGAGAGTGTCAGACTTTTACTGACTAAAATCTACCCGTATTCCTTCAGCTGCCCTTTGCGTTCCAGGGCCGCAGTAATTCTTTTGAACACTCCCATAGCTTATTGTATGTCAACATTTTTTCACATTCAATTTGAGTACACATAGGTAGTGGAATTTTCGATAGGAGACTTCCTTCCTTGGAGTTCTTTATGTCAAGAGTGAATAGGTTACCTATAAGCAAGTGCTCCAACGTTAACCACATCTTCGAAGAAATATTTGAAATAATTCCTCTAGCAGCTCACAACATAGCTTTTTGTGCATAAGCGGATACACAAGCAACAACCTTAAAGCCGTAGAGAGGTAAGAAAGTTTCTACAGGTACTATACAAACGTTTTTTCACCAAATCGAGTTTAATATACTACATAAACTTCTATCCGGCAGGTGTAATTGTCAAGTAGATGTTTTTTTTCTAATTCACTTTATTTTGTGAGTTGGTTCAGTGAAGCGGATCATTTGTCGGTCATTGTTGCTTGGGATTCGATTTCAGTGCGACGCTGCTGGCCTAGTAAGTATTTACCTATTGATAGTATGAACGGTGGAAACGTGGAGAAAATGAAAATAATCTAAATACCAGGGAAAGTAAAAGAGGTGAGAAATATCGAAATTAAGAAGAAATTTATCTTAAAGAAAGTTAACATTTACCACGAGTGATTAATATATAACACAATATGTGTGGGTATTAACGATGTATATGCTAATAAGGAGATTCCAAGAGTGACATATTTTAATTAATCTAAAGCCTAAATAATAAAGCTCGCTGTTTGTTTTTATGATGAGAAAACTGTTGAAGGCTGTTATTCGTCATTTAAGAAACCATTAATACTATCTCCTTATCGCCAACTCGTTTTTTTTTTGCCAATTAGTTAACATTTTACGCGGCCTTTCCACAAATCGCCGTGAAGCTCCTTGACACCAAATTAATAGCAATAAAAGTAACCTAGGCGTTCATGTCTATTTTTATAGTAGCAAGTACTAGTCATACAAGCCTTGCAAACTAGCTGACAGCCTGACACTTCCTTATAGAGAAGTACTTTTATCATCTTCCCTATCTGCTCCCGTAATATCTGTAATGGGCGCTAAAAGAGAGCGAAAAGACTAACGGAAACGCATCAAATCATTTTTTAACGATAAAACGGATATAAAATATTAGGTTAAAATTATCAGCAATTTGCGTGTTGTTTTCAATATAACCGGGATAATATTTTGGTTGAGAGGAGGGGGGTGTAATTCAGTGGGCGCATGCGCGCTGTGGCCGCCTGGGGCGCCCATCCGTTCTCCCGCAGTATAATGCGCTGCTTAAGGCCCTGCTTATTTGCACGCATATCGATCATTTAAAAGAGAGGGTACGCAGACTACACAGACTACATCTGCGGGATCGTAAAATTCTGCACGTACATAAATATTCGTTTGAAGTATTCGGGGTCCCCTTTGAGCAAAGGTTAAGTGACTCTACGTTCGCGTAATAATACCTCTACTTTGTGCCGAGATGATTTAATGCCTGCTGAGGGGAATTGACGTCGGTTTCCCTACTAAGTAGGCCTATCGTTGGAATCGGAGTACTCATGTTATTTAAGTAGACGGTTCGGTAACCGAAAGAATTTCAATCACTATGTATGAGGCTAGCCGCTAGAATATAGGAAGAGCAACACAACTACACGGCGGTCACCTTTGAGTTTGACAAGTTCATACACCGAGTGACTGCTACTTTACCTCCGCAATCCAATTACTGAGGAAGCTATACCTTAGATTGGAGCGCTTGTCAAATTTGCAGGCTTTGGGTTATCCGCTACGCATGTCAAAGGTGAATTAATTTGTATGACAATCAGAGGACACGTTGTTATATGAAACAGCTGCTAGACTAAAGCTTGTCTTCTATAATGGAAAAGCCTTTGACCGTTCAGAAAAAGCAGAGTATTTTAATTTATCCGTTAAACAAGATTCGGTGTCTACATCTCTTTTTTCCAATTCTCCATTCGCGGGTATGCTGTAAGAGATTTCATTAGAGATAAGCATAACCTATGTACCTATTTTTTTCTTTTCTTTTATAAGTTAAGTGTGTACATGAACATGAACTGTTATATAAATAAATAAGATTGTGACGAACTAGCTTCTGCCAGCGGCTTTACCCGCGTTTTAAAGCGGATTTCTCTATACAAACTTTGGAACCCCGTTTCATTTCAGTAGGGGGCGAATTTTGGGAAATTCTCTCTTACTGCTCACTTGCGTCATAAAAGGAAACCTTGTGCACAATTTCACTTACCTAGCCCCAGTAATTTCGGCTGTGGGTTGATATGTCAGTCAGTTTTATATATATAGATATAGGTCACATTTGGAACATCGAAAATGAAGTAGGTAGTTTATAAAAATGCGAATGATTCCAAATAAACAAGATGCCAGTCATAAGCTGCTATGAAAATATTTCACATATTGGACTACGTGTGAGACATTTGCATAATTTGATATCGGATTCATATTCATGTAATCACGCATACCTATTACATGAAAACATCAGTGATTCCGCGTTGTCGGCGCTTGTGCTTCCCTAAGTACATTTATGTATATCTATTAACTGGTTAAAGGCGTCAGTTCCGCATGCCTAAGCAATTTGTGATTATACATTTATTTACAACTTGCCAGTTTCGAATAAATGAGGAAAATGTTAATTATTGTGTTGTAAAATTAGCCGCCATATTTGCTACGGATTTTTTTTGTCAAGTTTCGTTCTGGTGATTCTAGATCTAAAGCATTTGAAAATAGAATAGAAATACCAAATGCTAGTTAAGTTTCAATCACTTTTTACTTACAGCAAAAACTGCATCTGCATCTACTGTTCATACAACATATGTAAATATATAAGTATATATTTTAATTTAGTATGCAACCAAATAAAAACTTTTCGTGCAACAAATCGCTACCGACAGAAGCCGGAAAGCCTTCCTTTTAAATTATTTAATTTTATTCAAAATCTCGTTTTCGTCTGCATGAAGCCGGTAGCTGTGTCCGTGTCTCGAGGCAGAACCATCAACTTGTTATGTTATGCAGAACAGGCATTTAGATCTTTCGTTTATCGAGGAAGCGCGCACACCTCTAAGGCATATTTTACAACACGAAGCGAAGATCGCCAGACGGCTGCCAGGAATAATAATAGTATTAATACGATTATAATAAATGCGAAAGTACCTAACTCTGTCTGTTTGGCCATTTACATATTGTATACAAACAAGTTTGTATATCCTGAAACTATGGAGTGAGTTTTTGTGAGTACAGATAGGTAGATACTGTTATGGTGCCTCAAAGCAAATTAACTCGTAAGTGCTGCAATATCTATAAATTTTTTATTTAACGATTTATGTACACACACAGAATACATAGTTAATTAATTAGTTTTAAAATATATTTGGCAGTTCGCGTCCGATTTATGCATGTTTTCAGTTTAACATTTTTTTTTTAAGAGCCTGCTGTGTCCTATTGCTGAGTAAAGGCTTCCCTTCAGTTGTTTCTATTTTCTCTGTCTTTGCTACATTTTGTGAATCTTCACTCTAGGTCTCGCTACCTCATTCTGGTCCTACTGCATCGCCGCCGCCGGTTGCTTTTGTTCGGTGATTGCTTTTACCCAATTCTGCCAAGTTCAATTTTAGCTCAACGACTGAGTTGCCTACGTCCGTGAATAGGGTAGTTTCCAGGGTCAAAATAATTACATTTTACTTCTCTTATTCTTATTTAGTCCGTATTTTAGATTATAGAAAAATATTGGACACGTATTTTTTCTTTTTTCGATTACACAAAAAATAACAAAGATGTAGCCCATTAAAGTTACGTGTGACGTTACTCCGTGCGAAAAAATGCAGCACGGCGTGACGTCACACGTAACTTTAATGGGCTATATCTTTGTCATTTTTGGTTTAATTTACAAAAAAAAACGTGTCCCTTATTTTTGAATAATCTAAAAAACTGACTAATTAAATTATTTACGGCAACTAGCCTATTATGTTTTGGAATAAAGCGATTCTTATGAGGCCTGTGATTTTGATTCCGAGAATATATTTAATTCCATTGCTAGTTGGCAGAGAGTGCAGATTTTAATAAAAAAGTAAAGACCATGGTTTTATGATTTTTTGTCAAGTAGCTAACAAACGAATTTAGAACGTTTTTAGTGAAAACCTTTGACACCGTACCGTACCGTTACCGTAGATTAACCATCAATTGTTGTGTCTTATGCCTTTTAATTATAGCTTAAAAGTAGCCGATTCTAAATGAATTGTGCTCCATTGGTGTAATTGCTGCAAGGCGTTCCAATCTGATGATAAACAAATAAATAAATAAATAAATAGGTACCTACCTATAAGGCATAAGACACATTGGTTGGCGTAAACTGCTCGTTTACTCCAACGGTAAACACTACTGTATTTACCGCTTAGTTTATTATGACTAGAAACATGATATAACTCTCAAATAATTCAATAGTTTTGCATTCCTGAAATCATGTATAATACACAAATCGGAATATAACAATGCCGTGACGAGCTCATGAAATAGGCGCCCAATAATTCGGTTAGTCAAAACAGATTCGTCTATCGATGGCTGACATAACATGATATTAAAGACTGTTTACAAAACACGGCTTATTGTCTGAAGATGGCTGTAAAGATGTGTCGAATGATTTGTTTACATAACAAACGAAGCCCGGTACAGTTGGGAAGGCGGATGTGTGAAGCGAAAGTACGGGAAGCGCCACCAATCATTCCGCATTCCGCTGAACATGTTGCAATATTATACTGGGCGATACTCGCCGTTTTACAACAATATCTATCAACTCAAGTGGACGTAATTAGAATTTATTTTATGTCCCTATCAGTTGGTAACTGTTTTATTACCATCGTATCGTCTACTGGTTAGTTTAATGTGCTGCTTATATTTTTATATATTTAACGTTTAACCCCCGATTACTGATTTAAGCATTTGAAGTTGAGTAGGTATTTCTCAAACGCATGTTACTAAAACAGTTATGAATATACATGTGGATGGACAGGGAGAGGTAGGCCAAAGAAAAGGTGGATCCATGTGTAAGGAGTGATATAAAAGAAAAGGGAGTCAATGATAGCGTGACTGCTGACAGAATAGAATGGAAGAAAAAAACGTGTTGCGCTGACCTCAAAAACCTAATATGGGACAAGGGCAGAAAGATGATGATTTCGACACTTTAACTGAAAACCTGTCATAAATTTGGCATTCAAGTAGGGTTTGAGACGCTCATAACTCAAAATACTTAATCCAGAAACCTGCCCTCAAACACATTACCTTACTATGGGTACCCATAATTTTTATGGCTGGGTCCTGCTTGGGGAAATGGGCATTTTTCTCTACTCTTTTGCAAATATTGTATTATTTTTATCTGTTAAGTACCTAAATATTTTTTCTTATCAACGCATGTTCTTAGGTGACATAAGTTTTCCATTAATATTCGTATTGTAGCCATATTTTTGCAATCATTATGCTACAAATTGCATTAATACGTTGCGTTTATATTACGCATTTTGATAACCTATTACGTGTACCTATATTCAATTCTAATTGAATCAAATCGTGACTCTCTGCATTTGTTTCGGATTGCTGCGTTTCAAGAATTCGCGGGTTTTATTAGTGGTTAATTAATGCACACGTTTTTAGATGTTCACGAGAAGGCAGATTTGAATCGGTAATCAGGCTGTGCTTATAATGCCAAGAACTTGTCTAACAATGAGATCAAGGGACGAACGTGCGAACGTGAATTTAGTATCTTCGCAAAGAATATTAGGTAGTTACCTACCAAGGTAAAATGGTAAATGGAATTTCTCACCGACATGGTCGGTTTTCTGGGAAAATATTTCTTTTATTTCACACTGAATAAGTTTACAAAGGTCATTGTATAAATCAAGTCTTTCATAATAAAGCTGTTCTATCTAACCAACCCTATACACACAAAAAATCAATAGTAAGAGGTAACTTTGATACGACTAGCGTCCTCTGTCGCGTATCAAAATACAATCTGAAACCATATTTCAAATAAGCGCCATCTAGTTTCACGGGAAGTAGAGTAAACAGGCTGTAGGAGCAAGTTGAAACATGCCTCGGATAACATGTAGTTCGAATAGTTCCAAAAAGATGGAGGCACTATCGACATCGGATGTAAAAAAAAATTGTGGGGAAACTGTTTTCGTGTACTCATTTTACTCGTCGACTGATAAGCGTTATTGTGTGCATATGTCAGTGAAACGGGTTGATATAATGGCAGCTGTCAAATTACAATATAAATACGTCCCCTCCACGTTTCAAGTGATTATGGGCGCTATTAAGCATAAGAATTGCAAGAAAATTAACGTTTTTAATACATAACGCAAAGGAATTTCATGAATAGTCATGTTTGGCCACATTAAACACAATTAAATATTAATAAGATCATGGAGAATCAGTTGCGGAAGAATATCTTGACTTCTTGATTCCGAATAAAAACTTAACTGCTTGACGCAATGCTAAAGGAATGCTTGAATGTTAATAATTCACTTATTCGCTGTCAGGTTTTCCTTAAGGAGTGAACGATACTAAGAACTATGCTAAGACTATGAATGTGAGTTCACAAGCCATCTAACAAAAATTTATAGAAGACGTTAGAAACACGGCGTTAGGTAACTCTCTCTGGAACCTATTAAAAAATACATACATAGTAGGTACAACTTCCAACAGTAAAACAAACCTTGACAGCACTACATATGGGAACTACTAATAAAAGCAAAAAAAAAAAAAACAATTAAGTCCAAATAACAACAAAACAGTTTTAGTTAGTGGCTAGAACAAGAAGGCTACGATTCACGAACAGTCTCCGCTTTATAATAATTAGCAGCAAATACCATACCTACCAGCATTGTTATTAATTCCTGGTAGAGATTACTCGAGATTAGTTCAGTAACAGTACTAATGTAATAATGAAGCATGAGTAGTAAGTACTAGTCGGAAATTAGCGTGGCCACCCTGGGGTTTCAGCCGGAGCATGACGGTCGACTGTGCTTGCTTGCGTAACGGACTTTTCGCCCGTGACCTTCCGAGATGTATGTATTATACGTGTAGAGTACCGACTTTTGCGTTTATTTCAATGATAATAATATAAGGAACTGCATGGATTGGAGGCATTGCATGTTGCTGAAAGTATCTAAGTGCAAGACAAGAACATAGTGATGATCTTGAAATCAAGACATTGTTTTGAACTCCTGGTTCGAAAGGGTTACCGAACCCTTCGAAAATAAAGGACAAAAGCGCTAATTTGTTTCCTATTATTTGTTTCACTAGATTCGTGTATTCCTCATTTTCATTTTTTGTCTCTTCGTTGTAGTTTGAGTAATAAATAAGTATATATATATTGTATATGTATTTTATTGGTTATTTGTATAAGGAATTTTATAATATGTAAGTAATGTTTAATATTGCACCTACCACTATTTGTCTCTGCATCACCCTAAGGTTGACTGGTAGAAAATGCCTTAGGCATTAAGTCCGCCTCTGTACTCTTGTGTGCATAAAGTATAAATAAATAAATAAAAGAAGGAAGTCGCACAGGTCGTTTATAGTCAATTAAAGTTTGACACTATTTTACTGAGAGATAGTGTCACTTAAAGCGAAATAAGCTATTTTATGGTTTTCCACTCATAAAAAAGCATTGGGAAAACGATGCGAACAGGAAGATGAATTGTACCAATTATGAACAATAAGTTGATACCTGAAAGCTAGGGAAGGCTTTCAGAATGAAAGATGATGTTAGTGGATGAATATAGGTAGTAAGTTAACTTTGCAAGTAACATTAAGCTATGAGTTCTTTTATCGTAAATATGCCTGTATTTCTTGCAGATAAACATTTTGATTTGATTTGGTGATGTCGAAAGTTATTGTGACTGAAAAGTTCAAAGGAAATCTTTTATCTCGGTATGGTCATGGGAAGAGGAGGGATAAAACGCATGTTATTATAAGTATATTTTTGAAGAAGGAAATAGAGAGGAAGCCAAAGAAAAAATGAATGGATTGTGTAAGGACTGATAGAAAAGAAAAAGGAAGTTAGTATCATTAACTCCCGTATCGAGTGATAGGATAAAATAGAAGAAAAAAAAACGCGTTGCGCTGAGCCCAATTAAGCATCATGAGACAAGTGCAGGATGATGATAATGTTGAAAATTTCTTTATATGAAATAGGTACTTAATAAATAGTACCTACAGAGATTTCACGGAGTTTTCGGATCCTGGCGGCTTGGTTCAAGTTTTAACCTTTCGAATTAGAGACACAATACAAGACAATGAGAGAGCGAACGACGGCGCTCGCCGTGAAAAACACCCTTAATTAAAATTGTATAGTTTCATAAATATACCTAAGGCAATAAATAACAACAATAAATAATTAACGGTAGTCAAAAGGTGAAATGTGATTAAATGTGATTCATAGATTAATTAATCAAATATTACATAGATATTTGGCCAATCCTACCTACGTTATTTTTGTTTATTTTTAGTTTGACGCAGTTAAATTAATCCGTAATTAAACACAGATTAAACATAACATCATCATTATTTATCTCGATCACGTGAAATTGCCTAATTATGTAATTAACCTCATTTTGACTATTGAATTTAAGTGAATATTTAACTAAGACTTAGGAGCTGTCCTTTTTATTTAATAAGAAACGTCTCGTCAACGTCGATGTCGACAAAAATTCGAAGACATGTGACATTCACCAACCCGCACTGGACCCGCGTAGTGGATTACGGCCCAATCCCCTCTCCTAGAGAGGAGGCCTGAGCCCCAGCAGTAGGGACTTTAAAAAGGCTGATGATGATGATGGCTACAAGATCTTCAAGTACGATGCATTTCCAAGGACTAGCATTAGAGGGACTCCACGGCTTAAAGTGCGATCTCACTCTCGGACTGCATACAAAATAAAGACATGCGCGAAGACACAATGCTTGGAAATATGAAGCATTTTAGCGATTTACTAAAAATCTACAGATTTTGTTATAAAATCAAAACACTATAATGCTGTTTTAGCATTATTATATGTATATATATAATGGATTTTATTGAGGATTTTCGAAATAAACCACAAATTGTTTCTCTGAAAACAAAGATTTGTTTTATTCAACATGCTTTTACAGTATAACAATTATCGTTTAACTAAAATTACACTTTTATCTCACCTGAAAACAAAGAAACGACATTTAGAGTTCACTAATATCGCCTCCTCAATTATATCCCTTTAATTATCTCTCTACAAGTTTTTATAACAATAAAATGCACAAAATAATCTAAACATCATCTGTCATTGAATGATACGTCACCCCGTATCCACAGCTTAAAAATTAAAAAAATTAAATGTCATTTCCAAGGAGGTCATTTCATTACATCTCCCCCCCATAGGAACGAAAATTCTAAATAATATAATACAAACAATGCACCTGCAAGCTATCTTTATACCTATTCGTTTTTTTCTACTTCATCTTCTGCCGTAACAGGTTGTAATTTTGTTATGTGGAATAAAGTTGATTCTGTTTTTCTGTTGCCAGTGTCAATCTTATAAATGGAGTTCGATATTTTCTCTATTATCTTGAAAGGGCCTATTTTTAATTCGTCTAATTTTTTCCTGTTCAGTCTATTTCCATTTTCTACATATACACTGTCTCCTATCTCGAACTCTTGTATTTTCCTATTTCTATCAAATATTTTCTTGTTGTACTTGTGAGATTTTATTGTATTATCTAATGCTAATCTTCTATCAGCCATCCACTTGTCTTCCTTTTCTATTGTTTTAATTTCATTTGGTAAAATACTGACATTTGTACCATCCAGTAAATATTTTGGTGCAAAACCTGTAACAGAATGGTCTGTTTCATTATATTTCTGTACACATTCTCTTGCTACTGTTGTCCATGTTCTCTTATTATTTTTCTCATTTATTTTACATCTTATTTTATTTACTATTGTTTGGTTTAATCTTTCGTTCAAGCCGTTCGAAAATGGCGTATTCACAGCTGTAAATATTAGTTTGATGTTATTCTCCTGCAAATACTGTTTAAATTCTTTTGAATTGATGCCTGGATATTGGTCTGTCAGAATTATTCCAATCTCATCTGTCTCGAGTACTTTCTTTGTTAGTTTTATAAAGTCACTTGCGTTCTGTGTTTTTGAAGTCACAATAAACGCATATCTTGTGTAGTGGTCTACTAAAAGGTGTAAGTATTTTTTTGTTGACCTAGATCCTCCAAAGCCACCTATAGTATCCATTGACATTATCTCAAATGGTTTTGTTGCTGGTCCCAGTTGTGACATTAACCCAAATTTTCCTTGACATCTTAATTTATTTTTTATGCATATTTCGCATGTCTTACAAATATTTATGATATTTTTTGTTAGGTTTTTAGCTGTATATAGTGGACTTATTTTTTTCTGTAATTGTCTGATTCCAATATGGCATAAATCTTCATGCACCTTTTTTATAATTTTTTTACTAAATTCTTCTGAGAGTATAATTTTTTCAAGTTTCTTTATTTTTTTATAATAGATTTTATTTTTATGTAGTAGATTTTGTTTCTTTTCTTTTATTGTTTCATTTTTTTCTTGGTCTTCAACTATATCTTTTATTTGTATTAAATTAACTATTTTTAATAGTTCCTCCTTGTTATCTTCTGATTCTAATACAGGGTTTCGGCTCAAACAGTCTGCTTCTATATTTTCTTTACCAGGTATATATTTTACTGTAAAGTCATATTGAGATAGGTAATATGTGAGGTCACCCAATTCTTCATCTGTCCTGCATTTAATATTCATGTTCTCTAGAGGTTTGTGGTCTGAGTAAATAGTGAAATGTTTTCCAATTAGCCAGTGTTGCCAGTATTTAACTGCTTCTTTCATAGCAATACATTCCAAATATATGGCCTTTTTTCGTTTTTGAGATTCGTTTAGTTTTTTTGAAAAATATGCCACCGGTTTGTCTTTACCGTCTAGTTGAGTCTGTTTTAATATTGCCCCGATACCCTCTAAAGATGCATAATTTCTAGTTTTAACAATCAAATCATCTATTAACGGAAAAGGTTGAGCTTGTGGAACAACAATTTTATTTAGTTCCCTGAAATCTATACACAAGCGGGATTTCCTATTTTCACCCTTTTTAAATGCCAATGTCACTGGAGCAGCGAAAGGACTGTAGGATTCTTCTATTAAATTATTCTCTAGTAACATGGATATTTGCTTTTCAATTTCTAATTTATCTTCTATTGTACATCTGTATGGTCTTTTACTACAGTATCTATTTACTAGTAAATCTATGTGAGCTTCATAATCTCTAACTGTTCCTATATCATACTTGTCCTTTGCAAAAATTGTTTTATATTCCTTTATTATTTTCTCGATCTCAATTTTCTTTTCATTATCTAAATGGTCTGTCATACTTACAAACTCTTCTGTTTCTATATGTTCATTAAAATTTATTGCTAATGTTTTTATATTCTTTTCTTCATTTCTGTTATCTTTAGACATTTCATCTATTTTATTTGTTCTTATCTTTTGTTCTATCCGCAAGTCCTCGTTTTGGGTTAGTTTGAATTTCTTTATCATATCCAATCCGATTATAAAATCATCAAAATATTCATTTTCTACTATGTATACATCCACCTCTTCTTCTAAATCAAATATTTTTATTGTTATCAAGCCATCTGTTTTTTTCACACCATTAACCGTTTTCATATATGCTATATTCTCATTGTCCTTTTTTTCTTTTATTTTAATCAGTCTTGAATTTATTAAAGAGATCTGTGAGCCTGAATCATAAATGCCGCTCACTTCTAGTTTATTTTCTAATAAGAGCTTGATTTTGATTAATGGTGTACTTACTCGTTTTTTTTCTCAGTATTTATATCTACTTCAATAATGGAGTTGTTATTTACATTTCTGGGTTTAAAAACTTTTTCAGATTCATTTTTATTTTTCTTGAACCAACATGACTCTTCCGGATGATATCTAATTCCTTTGTTCAAAGATTCACAAGTGTTACATGGCTTCTTCTCATTAGTTTTATTTTTATAAAGGAATGTACAACTCTTTATTGTACTTGAGTTTTTCTTGTACATCAAACCTTCATATTTTCTTATCTCATTGAACAAATCAGTAGTGTCATTGAGTTCATCTCTGTTTAACCTATTTAAGATAAACCCAGGTAAACCTGTTGCAATAAGATCTATCATTGTTTTGGAGTCTATCGATTTGTTTATGTCTAGCATAAGCCTTTCTTTTCTAATAGCGTAATCAATTAGTAGTCCTTCTTTATATCTAAATGCGAGAGCATATGTAACTATGTCCCATCCTCGGTTTTTAAAAGTTTCTAAAAATTTGTCTTTCCATTCATTCCATTCAGCCTTTATTGTTAGTTTTATGGCCATCGAGCTATACCAATCCAAACAAGATTTTTCTAAAAACAATCTCAATATATCTATTTTTGTTTCATCTTTTGATATATTAAAGCGCTCACACTCCTTTTCAAAATTCTCAATCCATTGCATTGCATTGCTTGCTTGTGAATTTTTCAATAATAAATTTCTCTGAAATATGTTTTAGGTTATGTTGATTTTCTTTCTTTGTAGTAGTTTCTATTAATTTTTCCAAGATATGTTGCAAATTGTCGTTTTTGTCTATTGGTTGTTTTGTGCTTATTTCTTCTAAATATTGATCTAAAAATTGCATATTACCTTCCTCATCTCTATATGTTTTCTTAAGATCTTCATCCAATTTTATCCATATTTTTCTACTTTGATGCCTTTTCTTTATACTATTTTTTATTTTTGAGAAAGTATTCATTTTGACAATATATGTATGATGAATTCAAAAAGGCTTCAGCTCATCAGGTAAAACATAACATTTTCCTTCTTCTGTAGATATTGAGGTTATGGCTAATACATTTGATTTGCCATCATTTGAAGCTATCATCGTAAACTCAAATTGCAGCCGGTCCATCTTTTTTTAGTTAACAAAAATGTCGTTTTATAATGGATTTTATTGAGGATTTTCGAAATAAACCACAAATTGTTTCTCTGAAAACAAAGATTTGTTTTATTCAACATGCTTTTACAGTATAACAATTATCGTTTAACTAAAATTACACTTTTATCTCACCTGAAAACAAAGAAACGACATTTAGAGTTCACTAATATCGCCTCCTCAATTATATCCCTTTAATTATCTCTCTACAAGTTTTTATAACAATAAAATGCACAAAATAATCTAAACATCATCTGTCATTGAATGATACGTCACCCCGTATCCACAGCTTAAAAATTAAAAAAATGAAATGTCATTTCCAAGGAGGTCATTTCATTACATATATATATATATTGCTTGTATTAAAATCCAACAAACAATCGGAATCATTGCTTGCATAATATCAGTCCTGTTTTTTATTGATAAAAGTCGTTTTTACAGGCAATTTTTCGATATTTTTCCACCGTACTAAATTAGATGTACCTAATTACTATGTTTTGAACACACTATCTATATCTAGCATTAATGCTGAACGAAAAAAAAATCTGGTTCTGCTGACTACACAGTGGATCATATACTTTTGCGCATTATGAAACTCGCGATTAGCTCCTGAAGTTCTCGATTTAATCACAATAACAATGTCACCGTCCAAGGTAAGTAGCGGGGAGATCATAATTTTTATATGGAAGCCTGAATGATCAGTCACAGTATAAAGTGCCACGCATACCTATCATGATTACCGACTTACTGACAATACAATGGAACGTCAACTCTGCTAATTATGCTACAGAGTATAAAAACGCCGACTAACTGCACAACAATTACTGTTACGAGGTTCAAATCATTGTTTGATGTTGTTTTGCAGTAGTTTGCTACACAGAAAAGATGAAAGAGGGTAAAATGGCCTTGTGGGCGGGGCAGGTGTGCTTCAAAATATGATCATGCTTATAATTGACACAACCAATAGCAAACTTACGATCTAAGTGTGTGTGGTCTGTATTTGCGTAGTTCGTATTGGTTTATTGCTTGTAGTGGAGTTAAAAGGTGGGAGACAAGCGGCGATACTCGTTGTAGTACAAATTGAAAAGTATTGCCTTTTTAACCTCTTTCATCTTTTCTGTGGTTTGCTACCTACCTTGAAGTTTCTATGGAACTATAAAAAAAAGATTCCGACAAATCGAGAACCTCTTCCTTTTTGAAGTGAAAAAAGAAAGACGCGCGTTAGTCAAAGGAAGCAACTGAGAAAACACTCAGGAAAACTAATTCCTTATGCTGGCTTTGCTGAAAAGGAAAGACGTACTTTAATCTAAACTTCTAAACTAGTTTTGTGAAGAGGTACAACGTTCGTATATTTGTTCTGTGGAAATTCATTCAATCTTTGAAAGCTACATTATCACTGATAATAAGCTACTGTCAGCGGGATTGTACGAGTTACCGTGGTCCTGAGCCGCAAAATTTTACTGAAAATCACAAGTCGGTTTTAATCAGTAATAGTCTGACACTCCCATCACTCTACTCATACTGGGAAGAGTCATTTTTTACCGAACTGGGAAGTTAGTTTTTACCGAAAAAATACATGAATTTTGTGGTAAGTATATGTCATCAAAACATGAGTTTTTCTTTTTCCAAAATTTCAGATGGAATTCAATTGAAAAATATATATTTATTCATTTTATACAGTAAAGGTAACCATACACGCTAAGGTATACCTGACTGGTTTGTCTGCACAGTTATACCTGTCAGGTAAGCTTGTATGGAAATCTGCACAGTTGTGCAGGTAAACTGTGAGGTAAACTGTTGCGTGTAAAATACACGCAACAGTTTACCTACACAACCCACCTGTACAGGCAAATCTGTCAGTTATACCCTACCGTGTATGGCTAGCATAAGGAAGAAAGGTAGGTAACTACGAAAAAATATATGAGTAGACTTGTGTGTTCTTAAGTTTATTGCTACTGCGATAGTTTATGACTTGACAGATATAATCCACTGCTTCGCAAAGCCTTGAATGAAAATGGAATAATCCTCGCCTATGCTAAGAAGCGCGACTTCTTAAGCTAATTCGTTTACACATTAGGATTTCAAAGTTTTTATTATTAAATAAAATATTCGAAACAAAATGTTATTGAAGTTGAAACTAGCAAGTTCTAAATAGTTTTATTACTATAGAAAATTTTATACGTGCGTTACTGATTTGATGGAATGCTTTCCCGAGGCTTTCACTAAAAGAACGCTAAGTTTCTTTAAGAGAAGTGGAAATGTTCAGGAGACTCAGCAATACGAAGTACCTACTACGGTAATCGTTAAAATTAAAACATGACCAAAAACTTTGTTTCCGAAATTGTGTTATATGCTCCACGGAATTTAAGTGAACCAATAATATTTAAGTGAACCAATAATAAAATTTAAGTGAATCAATAATAAAATACGGAAGCATTTTCAATTTTCCTTTATTCAAATCTATTATACATTGTGTTTAGCATACAAAAACAGGAAATTTGATAACATCTAGCTCGAAAATTTGGAATTTATGTCATCGTGATAATAATGCTTGCGTGTCGAATGAAATAAAATATTATGTAAATTGATTGTTATTTTGATTCTTAAGTTCGTTATCGAAGAAAGAAGAACGAGAGAGTAGACAGCCCTTTTTTTAAAAACTTACTTATTAACAAAATGTTATACCAGTTCCATCGTACCTTATCCAAGTATCACAATTAAGGAGTCTAGTGAGTAAACTAAAATAGCTTCTGGTGACATTGGTTTGGTTAAAATAAGGTTAAATATACCTAAATCTAGCTTATTTATGTTTTAAAAACCCCCTAAGAAAACAAAGTTGCAACATGTTTTGAATTCATTTGGAGAGGCAGTCGCATCCAGTCGGCAGTCGGGCAGGTAGTCTCCCATCCCTGCTATGTATGCGGCGAACTTATTTATTACATAACAGAACATAGCACCACGTACATTCGAGTATCGCTACGTGGTAGCCCTGACATGCTTCGATCAATTCAATCGCAACTATAAGGAGATCCCTTATGTGGATTCAAATGTTGTCCTAATGTTTCATACAACGTCCAGTCACGCATACGAATGAAATTCGGATAAAAAAAACATATTATCATAACGTCTAATGGACCGTAGAAAAACGTCTCAATTCATAAACGTCGCACGTAATCGAGAAAACTCACTTGATTAATAGATCCCAAAGAACTTTCTACAACTTACCTATTATCGCCTATGGCACTTTTAAATTACTATTTAGTGTAAAAAATGACGTAGTTCCGGCGTCGCGACATTGCACATTGCATCACCGCGGCCACGGGCGTTGTCTGGAATCCATGCATGTTTAGTGTCTGTCTACTTACTGTTTATTGACAATTTTATTATCTACAACGAGTACAAACTGTGCATTCCTGATGGCGTAAACATTCAAGTATTCGAAGACACGATAACATGACTCTAAGAGAGGTCAAGTGAAAAATCAAACGCCTCCGAAGGCTATTAACATTCCTTACTTATTAATAAGTACGAGTCGATGCGAGCATCAAGTCATGTCGCAGGAATCGCGCAACGAATCGATAATGGGCAACACGCTTAAAGCAGCTCTTAAATTCGTTAATACACTCAAGAATACGTGCATAACCAATTTAGAGTTTACCAAGGGACCATTCTCTATACGAAATCCGAAGTCAAGGATGGTTTACTAATAAGGTTTCAAAAATTTGGAAGTGTTTTCTATATTTCTTGATAGTAATTTTATACCTACATTTATAAATCTCTATAGTTGTCCTTTGTTGACGTCCATCACGATTCACGAATGAATATTACAATAAAGTGTCTCCAACCGAAGCGTCATAAAATATCAATTCGCGTTCAATGTCACACAAACGGGTCAGTTCAGCATACAACAACATATTTTGTGTATGATATTTTTGAAATATTCCTTTCATATACATGTCTAAACATGCTACGTAACGAACCGAATTTTGTGATAGTAATACAAAAAAGATTGTAGAAATATCATTGGCGTCTAGTTAGCAGCCTCTATTAGATCATTGTAACAATATGCGAGACGGCCCGAATAGCTGGAATAGCTGCACTCTCGCTTCGCTGCCAACGAAATGGAATCCGTTGCCATTAGAAATTCTACTGTACATGATGACTTCATTGCTATCGGGATTCCTTCAGCGCGTGCCGTGTCCAGCGCCTCAGGTGTCACTGTAACACGCATTCGCATTTTTGCCGACCACTAACTGTTGGAATGTATTAACTATAAAAGCTTTCATATTTTAATTGGTATCGGTATGAGGTATCATAGCAAATTACGCAGATACTAATCATCGTTATTTATTGTTTTGTTGTTCACACTTCGCAAGTCCGCAGTGCTATCGAGTGGACATAAAACAACAATGCAGAACTTTAATTTACGATATCCGAAAATAATATTTGTATTTACAACAATAGTGATCAGTGATTGCATGCCGTCCTAAGAATGCTCGTAACTGTAGTCCGCAACGCAACCTACATTCAGCATTCTTTTCGAAACCGTAACACGCCGCCTCTGCGTTCCGGATATACTCGTTCATGCCACATTCACCCCAATATCTTTCGCAATAAAACCTATTTCAATTCGATACATGTGATAGAATGCCAGGTATTGCATTTCTAGAGAGCTGTAAAACTACATACACAAAGTAATGTACGATTGATATGATAAAATTGATAACCACCAATAGATTTCCAAGTGCTAAAATATTCGTAGATTTAAGTAGGTATTGGGTGTCGCTATTATGTAATCATTTGAATACTCAAACTAAGTAAATTTGATGTGGTGTGGCCAACATAACTCAATTGTTGCCCAATTCTTTAGGTTTCTTGCGGCCTTAAAGGCTTTGGGCCTCCATTAAGTCTTTCGCTGCTCTTATGAAACAGTAGGTAAATGTAGATGATACATTTGAGTAAGCTGCGCTTTACATAAGTGTAGCGCGGGCGCAGCGTGGTCTCAGTTTACGAGGCAGCCCTAAAACATGTGCCGTGCCAATTTGTTGGTCGGTAGAGAGCATGGTCCGACCAAATTCCTGAACGCTTTCTCTGGTGCTGGTGGTGGCCGGGGCACGCATGCTCGGCGCCCGCGCAGCACGCAGACCAACGAAAGTGAGCGCCAGCCGCGTGCGCCCGCGCCGCTGTCATCGCATTGCATAATTATCCGCGATCCGACCATTGTTTGTAAACACTCAATAAACAAGAACACATCACTTAAATTGCGTGACCGTATTTTGATTAGATAGGTACGCGTATCAAATCTCCATCGTTAAGTGGAATTCAAATTACATATTTTTATCTGTGAAATTCCTTAGACTAATTGTCTACATGATAATGTTAACAATGCTGTGTAAATGCTTGTGTCTAATATATAATTTATTTATTAGAACCAATTCCGATAAGTTCAATGGCTTAGAAGCGTGCCTAATTACCGGGGAAATAGGCTGTAATTAGGTTCTAAGGATGTAAAGTATCTATTTAATAATAATTTGTAATGTGGGTATCGGTATGCGGATATTTGACTGAGGGATGCAAGGCAAGCCGGATGAGCTGCTGGATTGTGGGTCGGAGAGACTCGCGCGGGACGCGTTTCACGTCGTCAAGCTATATTCACGCGGTGGCTCTCAGAAAGCTCTGCTTTCTCGTCGGGGCTTAATTCCATTGTTAAGTTATTCTTAGAGAGAAAGGTTTATTAATGGTAAATCGTTAACGACTTCATAATAATTAGGTACGGCAAATGTATGTGAAATCCGAATTTATCCGAATTTATACACATTTAACCCGGATGTAACGCTCGAGTGCGTACCTATAACTAAAAAAATTGGTCGGCGTGGTCGTCATATTCAGGCGGTCATCGGCTAGGAAGCGAGGTTTAATCGTCAATGAAGCCTTTCATCGCGAAACCAGTCCAAGTAGATAAACAATAGTATCCTTTGTGAAACGATTGTCGGTCCGAATCCGCTTGAAGCAACAGTTCCGACAAAAACGTCGAATTGTTTGCTATTCGGTAGAGTTGAACGACACAGATCATGGAAAGCAATGATGATTATTAAAGTTGGTTTTGCAGAACAAAAACCGAGGTGCAGGCAAAACGGCTAGTTGTACTGTACAAGTTTCTAAAAATAAATGAATATTATGTTTGAGGAGCTATAGATTCCTTTTCTTATAGAGCAACTAGCACGCGACGGTCTCGTTGGATGTCTATTAAACAATGTCAGGTGGAATCTGGAATGCGACCCGCCTACAAGGCCGCGTGCCATCTCGCGTATAGGTAGTCGATATTCAGCGGTCGCTTTATCAACTTTTATCATATTCGTTTTGCTTGCTTTATATTAAGTGACAACTATTTTCGTTCGTTTGTAGAGATGGATCGTCATCGTTAGTGTAAATCAACCGTTTCACATTCCAATCATTCTTTCATCCTCATTTATTAAGGGTTAGGTACCTAGTTGGAGAAATGGATGCTTTAAATTTTAATTAGTAAAAGTTAAGTGTCCTTCAAAATGTATAGGTAGGTACACGATATGAGAAAAAATATGTATATTTACCGAAGCTGTCTGAATCGCTGGCAGGGTACGCGGGACATGGCTGCACCATTGTCGCAGCACGCGATAGCACGTCCAGTGCTGATTCCACCTTCTCCATGTTTACCTGATACAACAAACAAAACACTGTTTAAAGCGTGTCTTCGATGTAGAGAAAAAATATTGGTAGATATTGACCTAGGAGACCATGACGACCATCTAATAGCTTGCATAAAAAATTTAATATTATCGTAGCAAATGATAATCTAATATCATACAAAGATATTTTGGTTCGGAAACGAGACATCGACATCATTCATTTAGTCTAAATATTTGAAGGAATTCATGTCTGGCAGCGCAAAGCTGTTTGGCTTGGAATTAAATATCTCAGACTAAAAGTCATAAAGGCATGCGAATACCAAAGCGGCGGAAATTCCTCACGGCACGTAAACGGCTAGACGGTGGACAGACGTGCGCCGAGTCGTACGAACACCACGTAAATAAGAGGGAGGAATCAGATGATCAAACAAAGAGTTGTGAAACGTGGCAATCGGCCGCATACCGCGACCGCACCGGGAACGAAGCCAATGGACCACTGTATCGCAGATCAGACACTAACGCTACGCCAAAATATTAGCATTTCATCTTTAATTAACTTGCAACCACTGGTGCTTTTTGCACGAGTTAAAAATTGTGAAGTGGAATGTGCATGAGAGTTAGGAGTAGATAGAAAAGAGAATCGATAGATACACATAGATAAACGTACGTTGCGCAGATCTTAATCATGCAAAATATAAGGATTATGATTTAAATGATGCTAATAAAAGCGAACTTGAAGACCCTTTTTTCCTTTTTTCTTTTGGGTGGAAAAACATCAAACGGTTCCTCCTGCTTTGACTGGAGCGAGAGCGTCAAACTTTTACTGACTAAAACCCATCCTAGTTCTTTCCGTTACCCTTTGCGTTCCAGGCTGCAGTAAGTCTTTCAAACAATCCCGTAAAACTTGAAGACCCCGAACCCATTCATATCCCAGCGTTTTGTGATAGTTTTGAATACGAAGTTAGTTAGTCATCATTAAAAAATTGAGAAAAATATATACATATACATATAACTACTAATTACACCACAATTCAACTTTTTAATGTGTTAATGTGAGTGTCTACTCAGTACCACAACAGTACTGACATACATCATATATTTACATCAAAAGTTTTACGAATTGATAAATACAGATAACAAGGAAAACTCGAGTGGTATTAGCGAGAAACTAGTAAATAATCACCAACAGAAACTGCAGATAAAACAACAGTTTCAATTGTTGTTTTATTGTGCAGTAATATAGTTAATGGATCTATGCGGTACTTGCTAGTTACCAGATCATTTAAGAGTATCTCCCCACCGATGAGTTTGAAATTCATAAGCTCATTGCTAAGACTCGTGTTTAAGTTTAATGGAAGCATCCAAATTATTACACCTATTATAACATATTTTTGTCTAGTAGAGTGTCATAATTTAATGATTAACGAGGTATTCATGACCGCATGTGACTTCAATCTTTCTTAATTAGTTTAATGATTGATGAATCGCATATTTTGGACCAGATTTCAAAATTATCATCGTAATTTAATTATAATTTGGCTACCCCAAGAACGTTGCGTATTATTGAACAACGCAGACCAAAATATAGTGTTAATAATAAACGAGATTCGCATAGTTAAATCTGCATACCAAGCAACATATTTTTGTGACGGTCATGCCAACCAAAACAAATAGATAACAATGTCATTGCTTAATTACCTGAATACCTAAAAGTCAGTAGCAATATAATAAAAAGAAGTAAAGTGACTGTAATTAATGACACTAACTAAAGACACAATAAAGCAAATGAAGCAAAGAAGCGCATTCCCTGAGCAGCGAGTGCTGTATATATTTCATAAACAAATACCACTAACGAATCTAAATGGAGGTTAGATTCCTGGATTCATGTGAAAATAATGACATTACATTTAAAAGTAACGTAGCGTAGTGTTATTCTCGAATAAGGTAGAGAGGTGTGGAAGAAGGGAAGGGTAAACAAAACATTGGAATGACGAGTGATGCGATGACTACGTTAATGATGAGGAATTTGGTACATTAACCACAATAGAATTTTTCTGGCCGGAGGCGGAGTCACGAGTACGGTCAGTGTTGGTATGTCGGTATACACACGTCGAATAGATCATTCGACACATAGTCAGATGGTCACGAACCCATTCAACGGAACATGGTAGTTGTGATGGAATTTGACACGTAAAGTTCCATCAAAAAGTTACTTGGACCTAATTTTCTCGTTAAAAATGTTAATCCCAAGCTTGAATTCTTAAAGCATTACTTGCATTAAGTGAATCAGAACTGTATAAGTAGATAAATTACAATTTGTAATGTATGAAAGTAAAAACACAAATTCATAGAATGCTTAGTTGTTATTAACATTCCCTACAAACACAATATAATGAAAAAAGAAATTTTAAAGAATTGACAGAAAATTGTTGCTTTATCTAAATCATTAATTCAAGGAAAACCAAATTGCATTTAGGTAAGAGTTTGTGAATGAAATGTAATTTGTTAATAAACAAATATGTACTAGAATTGATTGGATCGTTATTCCATTACACATTTTTATGTATGGGTACCATACAGAGGAGAGAACGCGATTACTGAGATATCTAGAAGACAAAGAAGACCCTAGATGACATTTCCATATTATACTACTGCCTTCGTAGGATAACATGGAAATGTTGTTAGTGTACACGAAGTGTTGTAATTACAATACATATATGATCAGAAACTGAAGCACCAATAAAGAAACACAACCATCCTAAGGATGGCTGTGTTTACATTTACTGCAACAGCTGCACAACATCTGCGGAGAATTATTATCTAGAATATATAACCTTTTATAGTAAATAAATAACAAATAATAACTGCTGTTAGACAGAAAACAATTACAGACAACATTTAAATAAAGAAGACCTCAAAGAAATACATGATATTGTGTTGTTTACTATAACCTACTACGTATACTTGTGCTGTAGTATATTATTTCCTATTGGAAACTGATTGTTGTTGGATTGGAGAACATTGGATTTTTCGTAATTCGTATATATAAGTTGATTGATTAAGGATATCTTGAATTAAATGAAAACAATGTGAGAAGGCGATACCAATTAATACAACCTAAATTGTTATCACCTACCAGTTTCCAAACGTAAACCACATGGTAGTCGAACCTTGACATTCCGAATGTTAAAAATAATAATCTATTTCAGTTTTAACGTAAAACTTTTGAAAGTATGCCTTAAGACTAGGGGTTAGGGTTATGTATGGATGCAGACGGTTTTTAAATATTCTTTTGTCAGTTGGCCCGCATTTGGGGTGAGGATTCTTTTACGACGGTCGCTACCCCTGCTGTGCTCGATCGCACGTGGCTTGGGGCCGGTGCTACGGCAGATGTTACTATTGTAGGGATGCCGAGCCCCCCTCGTGTATTGTCGTCGCTCCCAAAAAGTAACGCTGCTGCTTCGAGTTTGGAATCATTACGTGTAAAAATACCGTAAGCGATTTTAACTAGGTAGTCAATTACGTTAACTATGTTAATTCGTCGTGCAGTCTCTTCTGTCTAATTAGGATAACTGAACTTAGAAACTGTTAAATGGGTTGGTAAGTGTATTTATAAACAGTTATCTTTCCCATTTCAGTTTTCCTGGATACTGAATTCTTTTTGTGTTCAATTCCAGGCAATCATCTAAGTAAATATTTGACTGACTCGTCACGTGGTGTTTGGAAAATTGATTTCATATACACAGTCACATTTAGCCGTAACGATTACTCACACTATGATAAATTCGAGAGTAATTTGAAAAGTCTGGCAGCGAGTCTGCTTGGTTGTGTAGCTGTAATACAATTGATGGAATCCGTACGGGGTCACCGTCAACATTGGCTAATCGGGCGACGTTTATCGTGCTCTTATCACGAAGTACGGCCGCTACATGCGCTTGTGTGGGAATAGAGCGTTTGTACGCCGCGTACGGTCGCATTCCACACTATTATGTTCGCGAGATTCCATGCCATGTAGCTTCGCTGAATACCTTGTTGCCTTCGCTCCGTGTAGCGGCGAAATTTTTTGCATGGCGCGTTCGCAAATCAAACCGGTAGGTAACTAGTCATTACATTACTTATAGCATAGCAGCGTTAAGCAGACATTTAGATGATGGCGGATCATGTAGAATGATGATAACAAATAGAAGCAAATCACTTTTAGCCGCATAAGCACTAAATCTACGTAATATAGTTAGTCAATTGTTATCTGCATCTTATTTGTATAAAAAGTAGGCAGCATTCAACATAAATTGAGGTTGTGATACAGAGTTTGAGATATTCTGTGAACACTGTCTACATATACATAAGATAAACAAGTTAGCATATTCTTTACCAGATACTGAAACTACGTTATAAGTAGACGAGCGTAACGCTCAACATTTTTTAATTGTTTTATAATTCTAACACTACAAAAAATAACAAATAAACAGTGTGGGTACTTACACAAAGTATGTTTTTCCCACGATGTTCTTCAATGAGACCAAGGGAAATGTTGTTTCACACAATATTTATAATTTAATCAAATTAGCACGACGTAACGTTAAAGTTTGTAAAGTTGATATCGTCCTAAGCAACTGAAACCTTCATGACAATGGTACAAAACCGGCGAAGAACAAAAATCAATAGGTAAGTATCGAAATCGCAACAAACTCTGTATACATTCGTCAGATTAACACGACACGCTGGTTACCTCTGCGACGCAAAAAAATATACTGACTTCTATCGTTTATTATCCATTGTCCGTCAAACGCACTGTGTAGAAGTATTTGTTGTTATTTCATAAAATCCAACTATCGCGCCACGACTCTGTTGACGAAATAGTCGCGTTTGACATTTGAGCCGAGCCCACTGCGATTGGAATCCAAGGAATGTCAAATATTTTCACTGCTGCCATCTATGTTAAAGAATGTTAAGCTAGCGGGAGGCGTCACACTGGAGCAGCACAGACTTTATTTCCCCCAGGTTCATTAAATAACATTTTGTTTCATATGTGACAAAAGCGATTAGTAACGGTATTCTTTTGTTATAATGTGTCAATAAGTCTTTATTACAGAGTTTGTTGGGATCTTAGAGAGAATAAGAAAGTGTCGCGGCGCATTCGCGAATTCATTGGAATGCGTCCAGTTTAGTGCCGCCGCTGGGAGACGTCACCGGCGCAGGCGTGATGTTGGTAAGCCGCGTCTGCTGCAGGGTTATCGACACATGGCGTGGAGGCGAGGAGTAGGGTCGCCAGCGATGCCGCCATGCCGGGCCTGCGCATGTAGCATAACACACTGTTTCGGTTCGATACTTTCGTTAGAATTTATAATTTAAGATTATGGAATTTCTCGACCATGACGTGAGAGAATTACATTTCTTATTAGTGTGGTAGTAATCCAAAAAGAGGGAACTAACCGTCGAACTGTTGCTCAAAAGCGCTTTTATATAAGTTTGCTTTTTTATGTAGGTAACTACTGATCTACAACGATCCATCTTTTGCCCGTTGATAAACAGCTGTGCAATTGTCGACAGGTCTCTTTGTAGCTCGCATCACTAGAATGTGTTGCAAACGCAACGCATGCCTACTTTGAATATTAACAACACCGGTCCCGCCATCTACCGACTACTTGAGGCATATGTACTGTCACTTGTTTATTGACATTCCTGACACTAGATGACATTGTATAATTAGATTATTGGGATGTTTTCAATTAGAGCGAGCGTAAGTATTTAGGGCGAAATCATTTTGCGACGTGTTACTTGTTATAAACTCAGAACAACCTTGCTCGATGTTCAGTAAATAATATAATAGTTATACGGTAGGAGGGGGTAATATTTTCGTTGGCTGGACCCCAAAGGGTCAAATAAGCTATGGTTTGGTTGGTTAATCCATAGCGGCTCTTACCTATATCTAGCTTAAAGTTTCGATTTCAATTAAAAAAAGAAATCTTACAATTAAATGAGCCACTAGGAATTTCCAAGTAAAACAACAATTTCAAGACACAATCTTTATTTCTAACACAACATTCTCAATAAACCTCGGAATTAAATGAACGCATCGTCAACAGAAATTAAGCGACATTAACTTTTTCTAAACAATCATTCTCTTTAGGACTGCCTAAACTAAACTAAACGATAAGTCACATAATCCTTCATGTCAGCTAAACCTAGGTCGGTGTGACTTACAATAATAGCTCATTGGATAATTCGTGTTCACGATTAACATTTAAGTGTGGCCATTTCTAACTACAAGTATAATTACTCCGTCCAAAACTTTACAACAATTTGTTTTTTCAGTCTTCACACTTAAATTGCATTGGGATTAAATTAGAATATTATAATTATATCATTAGGTATTTTAGGGAATATTTAAGGTAATTTAAATTTATTTGAAACAATTGAATACAATCTTATCAATATAATTTCAAAAACTTAATTTATTTGGATTAGGTAAGTAGAGTTTAGTAAATATACATATAGGGTAAATATTCAGTGGAAGATTCAAGAAAGTAGTTCGTATTCGTTCGATCTCATAGATAGTAAATAAGGTTTTATTTCCTTTAGAAAAAAGTCAAGCTTAGTAGTTCCTCATACTTATCGCTCTACTCACAAAAAATGCACCAAACGAGCATGAAATCACAATTTAGTTAGTAGGTAGTTGTTATACTTCATAGTTAGAGACAGACCGAAACATCAATTATAATGTAATATATCATCATTTGTATATTATTAAAATATCCATTTAATTATGATACAAACATCTCACTTGGGATTCGTTTCGCAGGTATCTAGGGCCTATGCTAATACGTAATATTTAATAATTTGGTTCCGTTTTTCGTAAGTGTTTTTATTTTTTTTATTATACTTATAATGAATATTTATATGGATAAAGGTATAACATGTAAGTTTAAGTTGGAACACCATCTAAGTGTTTGATATCTTTATATTTTAGAACATTTAGCACGAACACCTAACTAGACTAAGGGTTAGTTACATTTCGTGGCACGGTGCTACGCCTACTAATGACTCTATACGGATACTAGATAATCTTTCCATATAGTCTATATTCTATAAGTTAAATAAGTGATCTTCAATCTGTAAAATATAACTATGAATTTATTATTTAGGTACTACTAGGACACCAGTATTTCGGATTTTAAAGGACTCCATCTGAAATTGTTGATTTATAAACAAACAAGAAAACTTTATAGAAAGTTATATTTAAGTTACCTTTGTGTTATTTTCATGGGTATAGTTAGCTTTGTAATAGATTTTGTAAAGTTACAGCTAATACCCGTCTGTGTCATGTTGGTTAGATATAATAAAAAGGCAATAGAGTTAAGTATAGAGTTTTTGTAGAACAGTATATTCAAAGAATGTTTGTAGTTGAGGGAAGAAGCAAATTGGAGAGATAGGCTGAGGTATATAAATATATATATCAAATATTAATAAATATATGGTTAGTTAAATGTTCCATTTTTAGTCAAAGAAAAGATAATGTGCAGATAGTATCTTAACACTGCAACTGAATACAGTTTGAAATGTTACCTGTCAGTCACAAGACAAATTTGGAAAATAATGAACAAGAAGGACATCAACTATTATTAGGTGTTTATAACTATTAATTTTTTTTTTCTAAATATGTATATATAACGTCCCAGATTGGAATATGGTTAGCATATTCCATGCTTCAAAAGGTACAGGACTATAACAAATATTTTATTCGACTCCTTATCTACGTTCTGAGTTCTGTCAGTAGAAAAATGTAACCTTAAACTAAATAAGTGGTTAACGCAAACAATAATTTGGAAATGCACGGGTTTTAGAATACGAAGTTCGATCTACATACTTCATTAACCAGCTGGATTTATTTATATATTTTTACAAGATCTATATTTCATTGTTATTTGGACACTATTCACCTAATCTGTCATGCCAGTTTAACGAAAATATTTAAATTTTTATTTTTTTTCCATATGTCCGTAGTTATGTCTATTCCGTCATAGATTTCAGGTCCATGTTGATCACAAATCGTCTAAGTCTTTTTCAATAAAAATAAACTTTCATAAAGCTTTTTTATTTAGACAAAATATAAATAAGACTAGAGCATTATATGCACAATATTTGCAAGGAACCTGACTCATTGTATCTACGGCTAAAATAATAAATAGCTCTGAAAATGCTAACAATAAATACGTGAAAATTATTTGAAATTTCTCTACAGACAACTTTCTAACAAAAGCCCCTGCACAAGGTTATACCAGTATATTATTATACCAGTGGTTTCACAAGGTCGAACATTTACCACTAAATTGTTCTCAGGTAATTTGCTATCGCCTTCCGTGTGCTGCAAAAAACTATTATTTAATAGTTTTGGCGACTAAAATATATAAATTAACTAGAACGGCTGATCGTACTATTTCACCGTTTTGGGTGTAAATCAGTGCAGCGTGGATGTGCCATCTTTTGAGATGGCTTCTCAATCTAGTATGAAATACCTAGTAGCTAGTACGTACCGCCACTAATTCAGTAAATCTGATATTACCTCTCACCGTTCGCCCCTCCTACGTTACGTTTTACGTACTAAGCTATCTATATGTGCTTCTTATCATAATTTGGTATCATGTATATATTTTATATATTCATATACGTATATATTCTTAAAACTTCAGGGGACGGCTTAACGTGTTAACTAAAATAATGCGTTAACATTAATAAAGTTATCGATAATTTAGGATCTTTTCATGACGAATATATAAATTTGGAAATATGTGAAATAAATAGTTACTCTTTTCATCAAGAAATTAGGAATAGAGAATATTGTAAATATAATTTCTGAATTTGATCTGAATGGTAAATACAGGGAAGCCAACTCGGAGTATACAACTTTAAATTAAAATATTTTTTACAATACGAAATTAGCCATAATATATTTATCATAACTACATATTTCAGGCTTCGTAATTTGTCGAGTGTTTCATCAAATTTTTGCATGGGTATCCTACTATCAAAGCAATAAACATTCTAATTAAAGTTCATCAGATTGACCACGATAGCCCCTTTTCAGATATTTCCCAACAGAAAATAATAGAATCTATCAAATCCCGTGAGTATAGACAACATGCATTTCAAATACACTTTGCTGTTTATTTTTCTCAGGCGCTTATAATCGAAATTTAAAATAACGGTTAAAAGTAGCAATAGCTAGTACATTCAGTGGTAAAAATAGAAGTATAATTTTTGTAAACCCCTTGTTAGCCTAATATGCAAATGTCTACGTAACATTTATTAAAGGCTTAGTATAATTCAGTTGCATGTACTTATTAACCTGATAAGGTACTTGTATTTTTAAGTATGTACTAATGGTAGAGTTTAGGGATTAATTGATTCGTTAAGTAGGTCATTTTATAATTTACGTTAGGAATTATTTGATACAATTAGTAAAGTTAATACCACATTGCAACTCATGAACTAAAAATGACTTTAAAAATAAAAAAAAAATTGCCTCAAATCGAAATGTTGGCAAAGAGTTGTATAGTATAAATCGAAGTTGGCCACCCTATATAAGAAGTATAGGAAAATTCTATAATGTAACGTTATGAAAAATAGTTTTCATAAATATTTAGGAAGTAGAATTCCATTTGGATCTAAATATATGAACAAATAAATACGTAGTCAACACTTTAATGCGTTTCTATCTAAATATCTTATTATGTCCTATTTTTATTTATCTAAGACGACAATAATGAATACAAAAAAAATATAAATATTAACAATATACATAAACATGACTAGATACAGTAATATGCGGTTCTCATGATACGAAAGGCTATTAGCTGGCTAAAACCATTAAAAAATAAATAAATCATAACTAACTACACATGTCGAGATGATAATAACGTCATTTCATAATAAACTAATTGGCTGTCACATTAATTACGCTATTCATACTGTGAGAGGTTACTTAGACTATTAAAAATTATCTACGACACCCGATTTATGGGACGTTGTACTGAGATAGTGTCACTGAAAAGGCAGAAATAGTGTCACTGAATATATATATACATATTATAATAAATTATATTGCACATCGACAACTCCCACACAAAAAGCAAAAAGTGCATTTTTCGGGAAAAGCCTTTTTGAGAACGAAAATTATTATGTAAGTCAATTGTGAAAGTCCTTTTAACCGATGTGTTTACATAATGTAAGTAATCAATTATAATATAATCAGTTTAAGGTCACAGTTCCAGATGCTAGATATAAAAAGAAATAATAATATTTACTCAAAAAATTGTGTTACGACTTCATGCGTTGGAAGTATCGATATATAATTTATATTAAGGCTGGCATAGCATTGAATAGATATCAAATCTAAATATAAATAAAGATGTATTTATTTTTCTTGTAAACGCAGCAGTGTATTTTCATAAACACATGAAACTATGACTATACTAATTAATTAACTTATTCGCTATGCAACGCGATGAGACCTCTCAATTTAATATTCTACAATTATTTATTTCTCCTACGAATTTGATATTATTCTGTTACTACCTACAATTAGACGTATTATGGTTATGTTTGATATTTAATTAATTATTAAATAATTTAGTTTGATTGGTAGGGCTGGTTTTTCAGCAATCAGCAGGTTGGTACATCTAGCAATCTTTACTCTTCAAGAGAAATAAAGGCCACTTGGATGTCTTCTAAGTTACGAAGTTACATAATCGATTGATTTATCTAATCGTACCCTTACTGCAAAACCTATCTATATTTTTTACCCAAATTAAGTTAAATATAGCTATCGATGAGACGAATCATCAAGATGAATCTGCAAGTAAATCTGGTTATTAGCTATGACACTTATTTACAAAGATAGCCTCGGCGAAAAGTAAATAACCTACATAATTTATCGAATATAATATTATAACATAATAATACAAAGATGCAGATAGTTCGTTTTTGCAATAAGGGAACGAAATAACTTTAAAAAGTTACAAGATATATACTGATTATTTTAAATATTGTGATTTAGGTTTACCTAGCTTTGAAAATGTATCTCAAAACTACGGATTTTGTAATCTTGAAAGTAAGGTGGTGCAGCAAAAAATAAGTATTTGATACAAGTTGAAATTCAAACTAAATACTGCGTTTTTGTTGTAGGTCTATTGTTGTGTTTCGTCACTCATAAAAATACCGAAACGAGTAATTGGCAAAAATGTTAGTCTAGTATTTAAAATCAGTTGTATTTTACAACTGATTTTTGCGAATAAGACAAGAATAAAACTGCATGAATTTCGTTATAAAATACTGAGCAATATTTTGGCGACGGCGACCTCATGCTAGAAATAATTGCTTAGTGGAAGGATTAGGGCATTGCCCTGAGACGGAATGATGACGATGGAAAATAGCTTTCGTGTAACCGTTATAATTATGATGTATCTTCCTAAAGAACGAGTGGGCACTGTTCTCGTCTCGTAAGTTAATTACTTATTACAATACCACCGGCTACTCCAAACTACAATGTTAGACTATAGCGTAAACTAAACATTCCTGCAATTAACTAATGACATATTTAACTTAAACAACGTGCGGATCTAATCTATACTTTGATACACTAGTTCACTCCTCTATCTCTTCACTATCTACCAATATTCTCTTATTACTATTTTCTCTTACTCCGTTTTTATTTTCATCAGCTTTAAGCATTGGAAATAATTTTAATTTAATTTATACAACAAATTCAACAAATGCGCAAAGAATTTCTGTTTGTTGATCACGCTTATTTTTTTTTATATAAGTCTTATTTTATACAATAGTACATATTTTATATTCCAATTAAATTAATTTAAAATTTAATCACATTGTTCGAAAAATGATATGTAGCCAAGTAATTTTCGTAAATGGACTTATTATAATGTGTATAATATATAATTATATAATATTATAAAATCATGTAAATTGGGAGATTACGAAATCACCGAAAGTAATACATATGTCATCGTAGGCCGTGTTTTTATACCTAGACATTATTGCCTTAGCCCAAAAGCTAAACACAAACATTACACATATAAATAAAGGTACGCCAAGTACTTAAGTTAATAAAATAGCAAAATATTAAATTGTAAAAATTTGAAGGCAATTCTGACGCCAAAAAACCAATGAACTACGAAAAATATTACGAATAGAAAAAAAAGTACATACTCAATTTATATTTGCGAAATATACAATAATATATTATAAAAATTACAAAAACAGTTGCTTAACGAAAAGCAAGGGTCGGTCGCGCGACATGACGGGGCGGCGCGCTTGTGCGGCGGCGGCGGGCTCGCACTTGTCGCTGCACGGGGCCGTGCGCAGCGGCCGCGACGACGACGCGCCGCAGCGCCGGCACGAGCTGCGCCGCACGCCCAGCGGCCGCCGCCACCACCACACACCCTCAGACTCATAACTGTGCTTAAAATCCTCATTCCCAGTCCCCTTTTCGTACCCTGTAGACCCTTCGTAAGTCCTATACGAGCCGTCGTAACCCGCCTTGTCATACGACGACTCGTAACTCTTTGCGTATGCCCCCGATTCGTAATTGTCTTTAGTTTGCGACCCTGATGCGGTTGAAGTGGAAGCTTCGTAGCTGGCTTCGTAGCCGGATTTGTCGTAGCTGTAGCTAGGTTTCTCGTAGTCGCCGTAGCTGGTGGCGTACCCCGAGCCCGAGGGCAGGTCGTAGCCGGTCTTGCTACGGTTGCGGTCCGACCATGTGGACGTCTCGCTGTCGCAAGGCGTCACTGGAGCACTTCGGGCCGTTTTCGGTATAGAGCGTATTGGTATCGTTTGATCAGTTAGGGAGCCGCGTTTCTGAAAATGTATATTAACATAGATTTATATAATGTATAAATATATATATTGCTAAAATAGATAGATATTTAGATTATATATTTTTTATACACCATAAAAAATACAGTAGGAACTTAAATTTAATAGGGTGTAACAATGAGCGGTTTTATCGCTAAAAGCGATTTTTTATTGTCAATCTTCAGATAGATTTGACAGGGGTAAGAAAGATATGCAGTCAATTCGTAGTGTATTTACGTATAAGGATTACTATATATATACAATACATAACTAATAAAATATGTATGATAGTAGAAAAATATGTACCTTGTGTAGATCTTAATGATGTTCAAAGGGAGAGGTAGTGATAAAATTTGTGCTTGTCTTACGGGTACGGGCAAAATATTCCATAGACGCTCTGGTTGAACTGAGAACGACTTGTCTTAAAATTGGTGGAAAAGGCATGTTTAGCCTCGACTTTTCAAATGATCTAGATATCTAGTAGTATGTTATGAAGGAACTTGAAACGTTTTTTTAAGATAAGCGGGGGATTTACAGAACACTGTAGAGCAGAGACAAGATGTGTAAGTTCCGGCGAACACTTATTAGAAGCCACTTGAGTTTCAGATGAAAATCGGATTTGAACATACTAGCGTAAAAGCTTCTTATGCAAATATTTTGAAGTCACTCAAGTTTACCTAGTTATACCTTAGTGAAATCGAGATTTATGATTATTGTTTTATGTAGATGTTATTCTGGCTATACAAATGTTCATGCCTAATAAACTGCCATTTAGGTTAATCACTGCTAGCCATTATAGTAGGTTAGTAGCCACTAAGGTGTGTCGATTTGGCTCGCACACAAGTCCTAAGTCTAAACTGAATCCTATTAGGTTAGTTATGATTGGTATGAAGCACGTGAACGATATTACAGGTAAGGTTTAGTAGTACATGTGCTTATCAAGGGTTTAGATAATATTTAATATTGTTATATTAATTACCTACACACCTCTAATTGCCACTTGTAGGTAAAGAGCGTTGTTATCTGCTTAAAGTCTGTGTATGAGGGGTTGCCTTTAAGAGCAATTTTCTTTTCTATATTATTTTATCTTCAATCAACTTTTGATGTATGGTCTGTTGTTAGATATTGTCACTTCGAGTGTCTTACGTAAAGGCATCTCTCCTCTTCATTGAACCATATTATCTTATCAAAATATCTTTCCTCTTTAGCCTTTTTTTTTGTTGCTTCGAGTTGTCAGCCTTACAGCTAATGCCAATGCATTGAAAGATATCCTATTCCCAATAGATATCTTTCAACCTTCCCGAGATATATTTTTATAGTTAAAAGTAATGGGTGTAGGATTTCAAAATGTATAAGAAAATGTAGTACATAATAACTGTGTATTAAATCTAAAGAGTGAATGAGTAAAGATGTTAAAGAGCGCGTCTACGGGAAGTCGTAGCGAAAGAGCGTGACGTCATCTCTATTCTAGTTGCAAAAGTTGTGTCAGAAGAATGCATTATTCAAACAAGTAATTAAATATGAATAAGTATGATAATGAAAAGGAATGTGACTGTAAGTTTCGTGTGATTTATTTATTTTATTTTATTCATTACAACGGTTACACAACCAATTACATTAACTAAAAATGTGGTGGCTACAGGCATAGCGAAGACTCAAAAAAACCCAAACCTGGCATTTACAATCAATAAACTAATTTATAGTGGAATAGATAGAACCGGCAATATAGTCTTTCTCATTTAAAATGATTTTGACTTGAAGTGGGACATTTACGGCCTGGTTAATTATAATTATTTTAAAATATCATGATTTTTGCACTTACTCTCATAAAATCGAAACTGGGCAGCTTGAAGCGTCACACTTCCTGTAAAAACTTCACCGGACACACGGCCTGGCGGTTATCCCCGGAGCGGATCAGCATCATGCCGTCGACCTCTTCGCCCACTTGGATCACGATCTGATCGCGGAGTAACATCATGCCGCATTCGCCGTCTGATACCTGCGGTTTAACGTGCATTTGATTAAATGTTAGTAACAAAATTTGATTCGTCAAAATAATAATCATCCTGGCTTATCGAAGTTCCTTACTAATGTTGTCAAAAAAATAAAAGGTCCTGTGCCGTTTTAACATTTATATTTTGACTACCTAGCGGCTTGTTCGGTGTAGTGTAGTACTAACTACTACTAAAATAGCTGCTACTACACCGGACCCCTAATTATTATTTTATTGTTTCTTTCAGTTTCGTTCCCCTTTCTCAAACATCAAAACGGACCTTTTATTTTTTAACGAATTTAGGTCACAACAAATACAGTTTGGCTTTAATCGTGATGTTACGTTGAAGGACGTCCCACACTTCGATTAGAGACTTTTTTAACAATCAGACTTGTGCTTGACACCGATCCTACCTGATTGTAAGTAATGATGCAATCGTTGATGGTGAATCGCACTAGTTTATTAAGAGCCTATTTACTCTTGCTCTCTATGAGCCTTGAAGATACACTAATTATAACCAGACGAGAAGGCCGCAGCAGGCAAATTGTTCCACTTGATTATGAATCGACCGTCAAAGTCGCCGCGTCCACGTCGTGATTAGTTTATCTGACATATTGCTGAAATGGCCCTTTTTAGTGTTCCAGTAAGGCGCATACTTCGAATTTAGCATACCAATTAGTGTATTAGGTAGACTAATTGGTATGCTAAATTTACCTTTCCCAAGCATGTTGGTGTCGGCTCCCAGTCTAAATAGATGTGATTTAATACTAGGATTTTATATGGAGCAATTGCATATCTGACGTCCACAACCCAGAGACTGTTAACAGGTACGATACACTTTGATAAATAATAGCATGACAAGTTTTATTAAATTTAACTTGACCAATGTTCAATTTTGATTTTATACTCGAACCAATATTTAAGTTTATTTGATTGAATTGTAACTTAAAACTGTAACTAAAAAAAATATTTTTTTACCAATGACACAGTATCTTAGTGTTAATTTTATGATTGTTGTTTATTTTGTTACAATCTATACTTAATATCATAAAGCTGATGAGTTTGTTTATTTGATTGAGAGCGCTAATCTCAGGAACTACCGGTATGAATTTAAAAAATTCTTTTAGCGATGAATAGCCCATTTATCGAAGCGTGACATTATATAATAATAATATGCCAATATACCTTCATATTGATATATCGTTATATAACGTCACGCTACAACCCGCAGGAGCGGAACAGTAACCAAAGACGCGAATGAAACCATACAGTAAGCTAGTATTGTGAAATATTGCACACCTCATTAAGTACAGCGTACCTACTGCGTAACAACTTAAAAGTTGTTACAGGAAGTATAAATATTTACCTGTATTTTGCAAATAAATTATTTGAGTTTTTAATTTGAAGTTTGTTTTTTTTTTTAGGTGGGATAATCATCTAATGACATCCCCTGCTTTTGGGTGGGGCAGAAGGGCGTGTGAGACTTTTACTGATTAAAAACCCACTCCTGTTCCTTCGTTGCTTTCCATACTAGAGCCGAGTCTTCCTTACAGAAGTAGACACTTGGCCCAAGTAGGCTTCGACCCTGCTGGGCCCCTACAGTTTATAATTAGAAGTTTGGTCTCAGATTGTTGACTTCTGAATATCCGTAACTGACTGTCAAAGAAGTTCAAATGACAGCCGGGACCAACGGCTTAGCGTGCTTTCCGCGGCACGGAGGAAAGTTGGTGTGCAATGGTCACGCATCTACCGACTGACCTCAGTAGGTAAGCGTAACTTAACTTCGAAGTTTGTTCCGTGAAGCTGCCAATATTAATCAGGGGCTTATTTTATCTATTAGCTTTTAGGTATTAGTGTTTGTTTCATGTATCAGATACTAGCTGCTGCCAGCGGCTTCTGCCCGCGAGAAAGTAGAAAATTGTCTCATGGGAACATACGTAAGTACTCCCGGTGTAAAATTAGGTATCCTTTGTGCTATTCCAGGACATGATTTACCCTTGTGCCGAATTTCATCCAAATTAGTTCAATTATTCGAACGTGAAGAAGTTACAAACATACTTTTGCCTTTATAAAATTAGGGTGACATTATTTCTTTCTTTCTTAGTAGGTAAGTATTTTTTGTTGGACCTTAGAGTGGTGGGCGCTAGTAAGACAGAAGGATTGGGGTTATCCCCGATTCTTCATCTTTTGATTTTCTCTCTTGCTAGCACCAGCTAATTCTCTAAGTCTATATTTAGATGAAGGTGGTTTAAAGAAGTCAAGAAGGTTGAAAAAAAAGAAGTATGTAAACTAACAATTGTAATATTAGTAGGTATCCTATTCACTTTTTCTTAAGTAACTAAACATCAGATTTTATGTCATAATACGTAAGATCATTAAACAAAGGAGGAATTCAGTTTACTATTTAATGAACTACGCAGCGGGTAGTAATAATAGGTATCGCCAATGGATGTGATCGCAGCGCATATTGGTAATGTGCCAAAAAACTACAGTTATCCATTTTCCGCCAAACCCATAACAGCCAAAGAGCGTATATTTGTAATGCTATTATTATTAATAAAAGATGTTGGTTAGCCAGTCGAAGTGGCATTATTTATTCACTGCAGGTCTGCACTGTCAAGAACGTTACATAACTGTAGGCTGCAGACAATGCACCAACTGTGACCTTGAGTTTTCATCGTTCGGACTTCCGCTCATTACAAAGACAGAATACAATACAATAAAGAGTTGAATTGAATAAATTATTACTTGAATTAACTTGTGTTTGTTGGCTAAGAAAAGGATAACCGCTTTCTTCCCGTGTTTCATGTAAATTAAGTTCTTAAAGTCAATTTTGTAGATTGAATAGTGTCCACGTGTAGGTAGATCCTTAGGTGCTCAAGAAATCTAAGTAGATACTAGGTTTGTTTAGGTACCTAAGTATATGTAAGTACAACACTTGAAACTTTCTGACCTAAAAACATACCAAGGTATTGAAAGGAAAGTTAGGCTTTTGTCTTAAGAAGTGTGGCGAGAGTGTTCATTCTCTAAACGGTTCTCAAATGTTTTAATAGCCTACAAATATTTTCTCCAAGTCCAAAATAGTGAACTTTGGTCTTGAGTCATGACCGTGGAAAATCTTCGGGAAGAAAAAGAAAATTTATAGCTTTATGAATCAAAAGAAGAAGAAAAAACCTTGTGAAGTAAAAGTAAAACTTGAAAGGAAAGTCATAGTTACCTGAAGATTATGCGTAACTTGCAGTGCCCTTTCCCCAGCTTGCAGCTTAGTGCAGTATTTGGAAGGGAAGTATCCAATCTTGCCAAGACATTTGCCCTTCCACCAATCAGGGTCTGAGGTGTCGATCACAGTGACCTTGTAGCCAGCCTTAAGGTCAAGTTCGTCGGCGTGGCGTGATTTGAAGTTGTACAGAACCACGTATAAGTTTGTTGGTAGCAGGCGCTGATGCTTCTGGGGAAAACAGTTATGGAGTTAGTGAGGAACTACTAATGACTTAATCAACATCAAAATACACTGGTGTAAGTAACGGAACGTGAGAACCTGTAATATTTTAATTGTCACGTCAGGAAACTTGTCAAAACCAAGTGCAATTAAAGGTTTTTAATTTGTCGCTTTGCGTGACCAGTGCGCTGAATGCCAGTTGTTTTGACGTCAACGTGATCGAAATGTTTACCGGGTTTGGCTCTCAGATTGGTTAAGAGCTAAGAGCAGGCCATTCGAAGCGCCGAACGTCATAAAGCATTCAGCGGGCTGTCTCAATCGTTGTCCAAATAATTAACATTGCCATACAACGCGGCAAAGCTGCCAGTCTTTTAGGCAGGTCGTGCTCAGATGACCGGGTATGGTAGAGTATTTAGATACCAAAGTGTATTTTATATATACTCATGCACACAGTTAGGTTGTAAATATAAGTACGTACATAGTTAGTTTTAATTTGTTATAGTTAGTTATGTATAAATAGTATGTAGCAATTGTGGCTGGTTCTTTGCTCAAAGAATTAGTGCATTTCCGAATTCCGAATGACAGCTTTAAGTACGTACCTATTTCGACGCCTGAGTGCATTTTGTATACATATGTAACTATGTATGTTAGAGTTAGTTTAAGTAGGTATTTAGTTTAGTTAACATTTAAGTTTCTTATGTGCATGTTTTCAAAAATGATTATGCGACTGGTAAATAAAAGTTATTACAAATCTGGAATCATTCTTCATTCAGTACCGTAAATTATATAAAATAAAACGTGTCATTTATCAACTAAGCTCCCTAGAATAGATTATGTCTTCATCAAATATGCACGAGACGTTCAAGGCTTTATAAGTAAATCCGTCTTTATGTTCGGCAATCACAACTCCACTTTTCATATTTATTTTCAAATTACTCTACGTTTATCTACTGCATATTCAAAGAATGTGTGCAAATGTTGGAAAACCACTTTCATGGAATAAACGATTTTTTTTATAGGTATACAATTCAAGCGGTTTTCCCGCTGTAAATTCATGAATACATACAGCATATATTACGCTAGTGCAGGGGTTGCCAACTTGATGCGACCCAAAATCTACTGTGTACTGACTAGACTCGGTGTGTTCTAAACATCGAATCGTATTTTCAACTAAATATTTTCTTGAAAGTTTGTAACTAAAATAAACTGAACTTAAATAAGACATATGCCAAAAAGATTCCATGGGCTGTGCGAAAGCGAACCTTGGAACGAAAGCAAAGAAGGAGGAACATCCCCTATGTTCTTCGGGTGGGTTTTAGCAAGTCGGACGCTCCTTCTCGCTCCACCCAAGAGCGGAAGAAGTCATTGGATGATTTTGAAAAAATGCCTAAAAGCTTGATAGCGAAGAATGCAAAATTGAGCGAACAACTCAAAAATTGTAGCTCAACGCTTGAATGGGTCTAATTTTCGTTTACTTTTCATCATACTGAGTTTGTAGAATTAAGATGCCTAAAGGTAAATGCAGTATTTTTTGCCACCATCAACTGGATTAACAACCGCGGTCGATCGGGTGGCCACCCCTGCACTAGTAGATTGAAAAAAATGTAAGTACTTTAGAAAGCTTGCGCGCATTTCAGTATTGTCTTAGGAGCATTTCAGAGAGTACGACGACCCAAGCCGTATAAAAATCGGAGATAAATCTGTACTTACAATTCGATTTTTTTATATGTCAATATAAACATTTATTTTCGCATCTATTTCAGGAATTTTACAGCTTTAGATGGTAATAAAAGCGCTATCTTGTTTATGTATGTAGCGCTTCGTTGTTTACTCCGATATGGTGTTTTGGAAGCTAATTTTATTGGCTTGACTGACTTCCTATTAGGTTTTACCAGCTAATCGATATCTATATATACAATCTATATATATGAGTACATAAAAGAAGAAGCTGACTGAATGACGTAGGTATCAATGCACAGCGGAAACTACATTGCCCATGAGCATGAAAATATGCTCAAGGTTTCCTTTCATCATGTAGGCCGAGCAGTAAGAGAGGATTTAATTTCAACCACTAAGGGAATGAAATGGGGATCTAAAGTTCTTATGGATAAACCTTTTGCCACGTGAGCGAAGTCGCCGGCAGCAGCTATTTCAGTTATATTTTGAAAAATTTACTTTGAAAACCTATTGAAATAACCTAAAGGTGGTCCTTTCAAATCGGGTAGTATTTCAACGAGTGACTGTAAATTAAAGTTTCAAGTGACAAAAATAATTAACTTAGGTTTTAGTATTAGTAAGTGAGCGACTGACTGCGAATGACGAGAAATCGACAGAATAGCAACTTATAAAACATTAATTTGAGTTACATTTATGGCATATATAATCGAAAATTGAAAATTAAAAATAAACCCTTGACGCACAAAATCTATAAAAAGTAAAAATTTTACTAGTACGCATTCCTGGATTCCATCGGCCACCTCCCAGTTCTAGCATCAGGTCCTCATCATCATGAAAGATATTTAGAACTGGTTAAGACGAATCTAATGAGCCTAAATTCGATGTGTTTACTAGAAGGCATTCCAGGGTTCCATCAGCCACCTCCTAGTTCTAGTAACAGGTCCTCGTCATCATGAAAAATGCTTAAAACTAGTCACATATATGTGTTTATTAGTAAAGTATATATCCATTAACTGTTTAAGATCCTCGCCACTGCTAACAAACGAGCTGATGACCTTGAACACCTGGGCCTCAAGTATGCTATTACAATAGTGTCAGAATGGTACATCATTGATTTCATAATTGTTGATTTTGACAAGTTTTGGTAATCTACTAATATAATGGCGTCATTATGACTTTCCAATGGTCAACCACTGACACTCCATTGGAAGTAGTGGCTTATAATGGTAATCTCGTAAATATTGACAAATGAATGTCTGACGTATGCGCTAATTTGCAAAAAAATTGATAGTTCTTTTGATCACTGACCTACCAATAGAACGTCATTGTGCAGTCATTGCTTATATTAAGCTCGATATTGTCATTCTAACACACCTCTATCACGAGAACATTGACCGATCAGTGGTCGACCATTATGAATTAGTAGATTACGAACTTTTAGCAAAATGACAATGGAATCGTGTTGGAATGACGACTTTATATTAAATGGCAGACTTGGGCCCCTGGACAGATCTTCATAAATTGTAGCTAAGAATCATCTCGATTAGGTCAGTCTATAATAGTTTAGTCTCTTCGTTATTTAACACCGACTTCCGAAATTAAAATTATTTTGTACTTTTCAGTGTGTTAAAAAGTTTTTTTATTTTACACTTTTTAGTTATGGTACCACCTCTAAAAAGTACCCCTCAGCCAAACTTAAATACCTTATAGCCAGAGTGCATCATAACGATTCTAATAATCCCAAACACGGTTAGATTACATTAATTTACCTTCCGGCACCATCATCAGATCAGTTCGATACATCCCTTTCCTGTTTTCACGACAGGTCAGCTGTAATCCTATGAGGAGTTCTGTTCCATATCTTCGAAGTTCATGATCAGATCATAACAATATTTCTATGGGACCAACTTGGAAGCATAATCTATCAATTAAAATTTTTTTTTCAAAATCGGTCCACAATTGACCGAGATATCGGTGAACATCATAAAAAAAAAAACATTCAGCCGAACATAAAACCTCCTCCTTTTTGAAGTCGGTTAAAAATGTCACAGAAAGCATGAAAAATACTAGCCAAGAGCGTGTCGGGCCACGCTTAGTGTAGGGTTCCGTAGTTTCCCGTCCGTAACAATAAGTGTCCCACTTAAGAGTACAGTGCCATCTCTCCGGAAATTGGGTTACTAAATACGTACTTGATTAAAAATATCTAAAATTATTACGTACGTAACACTTGATTAATTGTATAATTAAATTTGTTATTTATACACCCCTACTTTTTAATTAGTACAAAAAAAAATGCGGCTCTATCTGTACCCGTCACTGATCATATTTTTGTAGTCAAAAGTAGAAAAAACCGAAATCCTAAAATTGACCACGAAAAGGTAAATTCATCATAGAATCAATCAAACATAACAATTGCTAGTAGAAAATACTGCGGGCAGTGTTTTTCCTTAATAATTGTCACTTATTCATTCATTAATCGATAGCCTGCACAATATTTCCATAAATTGAGTGACATTTTGGGACATAAACCAACGGTAATAACTTTGCTGTTTATGAATATTATTTATTGAGATTTTACTTATGAAATAACAAGGGCTTTTCTAATAAGCCCTTTTAGTATTTGTACTAATAAAAAAATAGTGGTGTATAATTAAATTGACCTACCGTATTTTCACAACTATGCCATATTTTAAGTTGGGTGTATGGTAAAGTGAATTTCGGCCAGATGGACCGTCGACGATCGACCGTTTACTGAATCAGGAATTATGTGTACGAATTCCTGATTCAGTAAATACTTGACAAATAGATAAAGCTGTATTGAGACCCCGGAGAAAGAAAACAAAAGCTATTAGAGAATGGCGCAAAGAAATTATACGCAATGCCAAAGGGTGGTTGAAGTTAAGGGTGGTAATCAAAATTGAAGTTTTTTTTTTTGGTTTTTAATAGTTGGCTTTGGTTATCTAAAATTGGTACACTAAAAATCATTCAAGGCGTCGGCAAACATGCAATATGACAAGGCGACAGAGTCGCCTCCAAGCTTTGTCGTAAAATGGATCTGCGTTAATAAATAAATATAGTGTAATAATAGCACCGCACCTGTTTGCGTTAGCCTTTATTAAAAACGCCTCGTCAATAGCAGTTGGTAAGTATGGTGTTAACTTACTTACCTGCTGAGCAATCTACTAATTGAATAATTACAGTGATCTAATTATCAATTCGGTAATTTTGGATAAACCATTTAGATAATATCGTGTTTTTAGGGTTCCGTAGCCAAATGGCAAAAAACGGAACCCTTATAGATTCGTCATGTCTGTCTGTCTGTCTGTCTGTCTGTCTGTCTGTCTGTCTGTCTGTCTGTCTGTCTGTCCGTCTGTCCGTCCGTATGTCACAGCCATTTTTTTCCGAAACTATAAGAGCTATACTGTTGAAACTTAGTAAGTAGATGTATTCTGTGAACCGCTTTAAGATTTTCACACAAAAATAGAAAAAAAGCAAAAAATTTTGGGGGTCCCCATACTTAGAACTGAAACTCAAAAATTTTTTTTTCATCAAACCCATACGTGTGGGGTATCTATGAATAGGTCTTCAAAAATGGTATTGAGGTTTCTAAAATCATTTTTTTTCTAAATTGAATAGTTTACGCGAGAGACACTTCCAAAGTGGTAAAATGTGTGTCCCCCCCCCTCTAACTTCTAAAATAAGAGAAAGATAAAACTAAAAAAAATATATGTTGTACATTATCATGTAAACTACCAACGATAATTGGTTTGAATGAGATCTAGTAAGCAGTTTTTTTTTAATACGTCATAAATCTAAAAAAATACACTATTATTAAAATATCGATCAAAGTTACAACTAACTACAAGAACTTTTATATTATGTTACTTGCTGCTACGGAACCCTCCATGGGCGAGTCCGACTCGCACATGGCCGGTTTTTTTTGTCTAGTAAGAGTTCTGTGGTTGGCCACTTGGTGATACTATCATCCGACTTCCCGATCCTCAATTCAATATATTCGACTTCAAATTCTAAGAATAAGGATCCGAAAAAGATACTTACACTCATCTGCTTAACCGGCGAAGGGCACGGGCTGGCACTGTTAGAAGACAGGCTCTTATCAGGTTCATCAGGAAGTTCCACGCTGCTCATGCGACCCACGCGCGCTGTCAGCATTCTACGGCTATGCACCGGGGACGATGGAGCTGTACATATTCGTACAGAGATATAGTTGGCAAATACGCAGCTTGGATTGTTAACACACAAAAACGTTGACTTTAACCAACTGTGAGATGATTTTTAGGCTGTTATCGTTAAGTTTTATCATGTTTAAATTGCTTTTGTAATAGGCATGTTAATGAACCCTAGATTTTATAACATAAAAGCGTAACTGCTTAACAATTAAGTTTAATTATTCAAGTCTTTGTCGCCAACGCGACGAGTCCGGCCCGACCTAATTTACCAATTTAAATATAATCATTTTTCACAGTTGGCCAATGCCTTTGACAAATAGCGTTAGTGTCAGCGAATCCCATTGAGCTAAGGACATCCATTTATAACTGGGACCTATTTTTTTACCGATTCCTTTGCATTAAAAGAAATGCTGTCACGTTCTAGCGTTTCGTATTCAAATCGGATCTTTTGGTCCATTTGACATATACATCTTAAGTTATAAACGGTAGCCCTTGCAAAAATAAATTGTCTTCGAATTGAGGTCGTGTTAGACAATTTGCATTGCATACGACAACATTATAACAAGAATACTCTTCAGTGGTGATTATTTGCTTTGCGGTAGCTGGTTACATGGTGATATTATTTAAAAAATCAATAGAGTAAAGTAGATCGATATTGTTACTAATAGACAGGTAGATAGTATAGATAGTCAGTAAAACATGCTGAGTTCGTCACTATGTTTCAGGGGTCATAAACACTCAAGTGACTTATTAGATTAAGGCTACTTATCTATTAAATAACGCTGAAAAACAATGTTGTATCAGTAAATCGATAAGACTACTAATGAATATGCGATCTTTATACAGGGTATTATGTTGTCTATTATCTTTGACAATAGTTGTACCATTAGCTTGTTATTAGATACTTCATAAAAGCTCTACTATTTTTTTTTTTTCTGATCATTTTTGCTTTTGCTGTTACAAACATTGTCTAGCAATAATTACAAGTAAAAAATAACGTACATGATCGTGTATAACTATGAATCGAGTAGTTATTTATTCTATTAAAGCCATGCCTCATGCAAACTGCTCTGCAATTACCTAGAAAAAATAAAAATAAATCATAAGTGGCATGCTAAAGACGTTACTTACGGTTAAATCGTGGAAGAAATCTAATAATTGGCAGTGAGTGTACAGAATTTTTAATGACAAATAGATTTAACATTGAGGTGATTTTTCCTGACAAAAGACGAATAAATTTTCGATTATGAAAATCGTTCTTAAGTGCCAATATTACTTGGGAATTCTGTTCACGTCGTAGCAGATAACAGAAAGACGTAGGAGGCGAGAAATCCACAGACAGCAGATCTTTTTACGTTTGAGAACGACGTCGAATACTGCAAGAATGTCTAGACAGAATAAATAACCAGTGGGTACCTACCAACGTTCTAACACACACAAGCTAAGCCGAAGGGATAGACATTGGAGGTGAACATTGCTTGTGCTTACATCACAGCTTGACATCAAGTACCTACCAGAGTCCAAAGAACCAAAAAATTCAGCCAAATTATAAACCTTTTTCGTCGTTGAGCTTGTATAGCGACTTCGTAGGCATGGCGTCAAAGCGGAGCTCTTTGCGCAGTGGAGACGTCCAATTAATCTCACCAACTGTCCCCATTGTTAGACATAAAAATCTAGGGTTCTGTCTCCAGCTCGTTAAAATTATGTGAAGCTTTGGTCACACGGCATGCGGGAACAACTTCACACTCCTTGTTTTGTCGATCTTAAACAAGCACTAAAAGCAATGGCTTCTCTATTTGGGACAATTGATAGTGGTCAAGTGGACGACCCCTGACAAGCGATAAATAGAAGCGTGAGGTTATTTGGACCCAGGCGTGTGTATTACTGTGAGGTCGTACATAGCACGCGGCTGCTCTGGGCGGTCTGCTCGCGCGCGGGCCGCCGCCTCAGCTCGCCACACTCCGGCGAATCCAGCGATAAACTCTTCATCCTAAGGTTCAACTTTTGTCGTCTCGGAGAATGCGGCGCTATAAAATTGATGCAGTATGAGCTTACAGCCTAATACTCACCCACACCATTTGTTATGATTTCAATTCTGACCGTTTGTGCTTGATAAGTATGTTTACTGTTTATGAATTTCGTAATGAAAGGAAAAAAGGGCTTCAATTATTTGTCAGTATGGTATTGTATGTAAGTCTAGCTTGATTGGTGAAACGATAACAAATTTTGTTTTGTGGGGCAAGTATTCAAGTTTGCTGAATTTCAGTGACTTTATACAGTAAGAGTTGATAATACTAAGACATCTTATTCACAATCTTCAACTAAAAACTTCATGCACTTGTGAATCACTCTCCAGCTTTAGATGGCAAGGTTGCAAGTTAAACAAAGAAACTTGTTGGAGACTGCGTATAAGGTCTTAGTTATATGTATGTTAACAATCAGAACAAGAATACAGGCAAACTATAGTAATATAAAATAATATCAATCTAAAAATTCAATGTGCGTAAGCAGTGCGAACAAAAGTAAAGTTAGAATAAGAGAAGAGTAGAGATGCAAAAAGTAAGACGATAGTAAAAACCTCTCAGCTACAAACAGTTGTAAGTAGAGACTACTATAGTGAAAGCTACTCTTTGGTTGTGACGCTTAACTTGTGACAACTAGTGGCTCATTAATCTATTATCAGTTACAGCTTGTCATCAGCAGCTTTCAGATAGTAACAAAAATGTGGCATCATGAATGAGGTTTGCTGTCAAAATGCTCATCGATGCAACGTATGTCGTAACCAACAACGTGGAAGTAATCTACGGGGATTCGCTTATATACGATGTCAATATCGGTACCAGGTAAGGGACTGGTGCGGTCTGCTTGCCTCAACATTTGGGCACTCTTGGAGTTCTTCATTGAACCTGTGTGGACAAGTAAACAGGAGCCAATCTATAATTATTTCAATACTAATTCTACTTATTCCTTTTGCGGGTGATGCCCTGCGCAAATCTAAAATCAAACGCTGGGTAAATCCTAGAGAAAGCGAAACGAAACGAAACTTTAGTCAATTAGCGGTTAGGTGGGGTCAGTAGAGAGTTGCGTGTTCTGTGATGTTTGCTCGGCGTGTTCGTTACGGGTTAACGTGAGCTTGATACATCGTGAAACGATTGAAGTGGAGTTTGAATCATGAAAGCCAAGTGACAGGTTGTGAGTGCAGTTAGAAAAGAGACTTCGTGTCAAGTGTGTTCTGCCGATGCTAAAACGCATGCAAACATCGGCACGCCGCCTTAAGCCATGCACCACTTACATCAATCAAAACGCACTCGCAGATAATGTACAGACGACTCCGAATCAAGAGTAAAAGAGAGTGCTCGAGGGTAATCAGAGAAAAGGAAGCTTATTTTTGACGTTTATTGTAACAGTAACAATATAGTAATTATATATATCACAGTACGCGGGGCGCTTCGGGGTATAGTTATAACAAAGACATCCGAGAAGCGGTTATTGAGGACATGCCAAACTGCCGCGCTGAGTCAGTGCTCTTGCCTACGAGGCGATATGATCATTGTCTCGATCCCTTGGGGTTCTATGTCGCTAATCATTTCTTGCGGACGCTCGCTGTGGACTTGAGAATCGAAGGCGGTGGATCGCCGTTTTCGTTAATTAAACATAGGGGCTGCCCGAAAGGTCGCGTGGTCGTCACCTCCGTCTCTGTAAAGACAATGTGCGGACAAAACAAAATAAATAAAAGCAACATATAAGTAACATAAATAATACAGTAACATAAACAAAAACAAAATAGTAGGAAAACATAAGGAAATGTTGGGGTCGAGTGTGACATTTTGCCGAGATCGTCATTAAATGCCTGTTAGGAAAGGTATACATGAACCCTGCAAGGGACAGGATAAAGCATCTAAGGTGCTTGCCGAGCGAGCTTCGACTATTGTTTAGTCCTATTGTCTAATCTAACACTGCAATCGCGAAATAAAAATAAATGAACATAAAATATTGAACACACAACGTAAATGTGGCACCGTAACCCAGAAGACGGGACAAACAAAGCTGTGAGACTGAGAGAGCGATTCGCTACGGCAGCCGAGGGCGCGTACTTTCTGGCAGGGAAATGGACCGGTGCTGTGGCGAGCCGCGGCGCGACCGCGAGCCCCACATGGACAAACTCTTGACGCCGGCGAACAGCTTCCGCCGCACTCCGCCGTCGGGCCGCGTCGAGCCTACCGACAAGCAGCGTCAGTACTGACCGCACCCCGCCCCCGCCCTGCGCCCGCGACTATACAATGCGTGCAAAAAACAACTCGACACTACTGAAAACGAGTGAAATTTGAGTGAAGCTGCCGGTCGGCCGCCGCGCGTCTGTCGGACGCGGGCGGCCGCCGGCCTACGGCGCGACTCGAGCGGACAAGCGAGCGAGCTCGGGTGCGGCGCCACACCTGAGCTGGAGGACACGGGCTGCGGCGCCACGGCCAGGCCGGCGGTGGGCCGCGCCGGCGAGCGCGCGGGCGGCGTCTCCTCCGGAGCCGACACGCGCACTACCGGCCCCCCGCGCGCTTCCCCGCCGCCGCCCGGCTTCCCAATTTCGTTGGCGCGCTTCAGAACTTGGTAGGTTTGATCCACTTCCTCCTCTGAGCATCGAGCGAAATGCGATTAGATTCAGGTTCGCGGTACGACGACAGTTTAGTGATATACTCGAACTGTTATGGTGTACGAGGTAGCGTATCATGTCTGGAACTCGCTTGTTAGTAGGTTAACCGTTTATGTACAGTATTTGTAGTTGGGCACAGGATCGTTGAGTGTTGTTAGTCATATCGTTGTTAGTCAAACGCTCGGCTTCGGGAGGGTGCACAGGGGTCACTCCTGTCTGATATCGTACCCGAATCACAGTAGCTATCGAAATCATCATCGAATTCGACTCCCTTGAACGAAATCTTGGTGAGTCTCTGTCCCGGCAGCCACCCGTCCTGCACCCCTGGACAACGTGAGGTTAGCTTCCGACTGTGTTCATAGCTTTACGTGAATATGATCATTGTGTGTTTTTGCAAGCTCGATGAGGTGTATTATGTTCTCACTTTCAAAGTGATTCATTCATTTATCATAACATGTGTTCAATCAACATTCCCAACATTGTAATTATTAAATTTTTGTTAACTGATCCAATTACAGTTTAACAGAACTTACCAAAACTTCTGAAAGCATGGTCTATTAGGTAGGCAGTAAATGTTGTAAGTATCAATAATTGAATTCGTATTATGTTTTATGTTCATTATTTGACTGTATTTACGAGTAAGTTGACATTATTATTACTTAAATATGATCTGTCATGATTAGTAAACAATTCATTTCAATAATTAATGTCATTGTTGCATTAATATATTTTTAATCTGTAACATAGCTAATAATTTTCAATTAAAATAGAAGTTTTAATGAGGGCTTACTTTCATCGTCGAAGGCTGTTTCTAGTACTCTGTGGGACTCTATCTCGGAAGTGCTCTTCTGCCGGCGCAAGAGTCGGGACTTGGTCTGACATCTGCCGACCTGAGGCATGCAGTCGGTGTGCACGTTCAGTTTACATAGTCGACAACGCAGTCCTTGGCGTGTATGTCCTGTACAAACAAAATGACAAAATGTTAGGATGCTGAATACTATGCGTTATAATAATAAAATCCACAACTTTCACACAGCATCTTCTAGTCCCAAATCAAGTAAAGCATGTGCTAGGAGTAGGTAGGACTAGACAACTCATAAACATACTTATTAAATATTTATTTCTAAATACATACATAATTATAGATAAATTACACCCAGACACAGAACAAAATTAAATGAACAAATATTTGTGCTCATCACACCGTTTGTTTTAGGTGGGCATCTAACGCACAACCTCCGGCATAGCAGTTAGAGCCACTAACCCCTAGACCAACAGGCCAGTCATATAGGTAAAATGTTAAGTCCATACCAAAGCGTATCCATGTTACCTAGTCACTGGGTTCAAGGTTGCCAAAATAAAATAGATAATGTTGAGAACCATTTTATTTTCAGGCATGGGAGGCTCATAGAAAAAATACATTCATAATCTTAAAAAATAATAAAGTAATATATATTATAAAAACTAATAGTAGTTCATTCATGTGACTAGGGGATAAAGCATGTCTTTAAGTCGCGGGCGGCATGTTGAATTCCGAACAAAACGAAGGTTGCTGATTGTAATCCCGAACGATAGTGAGGGATTTATAAAATTAACTCCCGAGCACTGCGAGGGAGTTAATAAAGAAACCTGAGTGAAGTGAGGAATTCAAGCCGCCCAAGACAAAGACAGCTTTATCCTCGTGTTGCATACTCTACTTTTTACACCATCTCTGAGATAATTAAAAACCAATTTGGTCGACCAAATCATATATTAGAGAAATATAAGTACTTATTATAATTTTACAAGTTCATCAAACAAACAAAATTCACTACTCCAAGATTCTATAGTTTCAATTTTCTATAATGCTTCCGTCAGTAAGTCGTCAGTTTTATTCTATTTTATTTTTTTGTTACTGGCCAGTTTGAATTTCGACGACACAATGTTGACGATTTTTGGTGTTCCAAATTCAAATCTCATTATTCCCTAGGGATCGGCCATACTGCATTATCTCCCAAGGGATAGAATGACTTGCTTTAAGTGAGGTTTGTGCGACGTATAAAACGACATTATCGAGCAGGTGGTGTAAAAACTTGGGTTGGAATTCGTACCACGAACGAATTGAAGTTGATGTCGTGGCGCGCTCCCAACCTTACGACCCTGAGTCCAGTTGGTCTTCATTTTCAATACTCCACGACTTCCTCTAACCTACCCTAGGTTGAGCACACGTTTTCAGCTTTTCTCCTATTTTCGTTGGTCTCATTGGCTGCGACGCACCTGATTTTCCGGCGGTGGTGACAATAGCAGCTCGATATGGCCAGAAAAGCTGTCACAATTATGTAACATCGTCAGAGATCACTGCTTATCATCAGGTGGGATCGCAGTCAAGCACTAGTTTATATCAATAAAAAAAACATGATATTCAGCAGTTTCCAATTAGTCTGGAATCTAACATCAACATGTTTGGGAAAACACTAGTCAGATGATGATGAGAATACTGGATTGGCTTTGTCATCCAAAACAGTTATATTTTATCTACACATCAGATATTTTTAAAACTTCCTGTATCTAGATAAATATTTATTAATATTATAAAGGCGAAAGTTTGTATATTGGTATATTTATTAAGTATTCTTTCACACTGAAACTGCTAAAGGGATTGGGATCAAATTCTCAAGCGTGCAACACGTCCTGGAATAGCACATATACCTAATACTTTTTATCCAGGAAATATATTTCCTTGAGATAATTTTCTAGTTTTACACGGGTTAAAGTCGCTTGTAAAAGTTATTATTGCATAAAAGGATATGTTAGTATTGCAGAAATGGTTTTTCTTTCAGAAGCAAATCCGTGGCCCCAGTCGGCCTTTCTAGCCCCTGTGGTTTTGCTGACATCTCTTTGAGGCGCGCGTGGAACATTACGCGCCCTTGGTGACTCGGGCTCGGTCCGGACGATTACGAGTGCCTAACTTCCGGACGGCGAGCTTTGCTCGTATACCTACCGCAAACCCACGCCTACGGTTGATTGCATAAAAGGGTAAGTTTGTAGTTATATTACTTCCTCACACACAAACGTCTGAAAGGATTTGGATGGAATTTGGCAGATGGACCCAGGACTATTTTCTTATACCACGCGGTCGAAGCCGCTGGCAGAAGATACTTAGTATTGTATAAAAAAGTAAATTTCTTTATTTATTTTACTTCTTCTGCACAAGGCCCCATGTCCTGGAAATACACACAGAATACTTTTGTCCTAGGCGTATGTTCCCGTTCGAATAATTTTCGACCTGCATGTGGGCTCAGCCGCTAGTAGAAGCACTATTTTACATAGTTTCTGAATACTCAAAAAATGTGGTTTGGTATTAATTTAGTAATAAATAAGACCATAACTCCTAAGCCACAACTTTGATTCAGTAATTTATATTGTAAACATGCTGTGAATGAAGAAAAGTATAGTTATGGATGGCAGGCACGCGCACGGCCTCTCTGAGATACAAACAAAGTTTAAACACGAATTGATAGGTTAGTTAAACACATCAACCAAATTATATAGGTTAGTTAAACTTGCTATTTATCTAAATAGTCAGTGAACCAAAAATAATAATAATAATAATTTATTCAAAATACATTTACAAAAATATGAACATTAAGCAACAGTAACAAGGTTTCCTATTACAATAATGATACAATTACAGTGCTTAAAAATATTTTTTTTTTTTTAAACCTGTGTTTTAGGCCAAAAAATGAGTAAACAGAAAGGTTAAGGGTAAGTTAAGTTTAGGGTTGAATGAATGCTAAAACAAAAGATTGGATTTTATGGTCAGAAAACTTTATTCGGTTTTTAATCAAATAAAAACACATTGTTGTCAATCGGAATTCAATAAAGAACCTTCAATAAAAAATGACCTTGGGCACGCCATAATTATGGCAGTAAGCCTCTCTATGAGGACTGGCTGGAAAGATGGCACGGCGTCCTTACCTTCTGCATGACGCAGGACCTTACCAGACATGGTAAGTTCAAAAGGTTCCTGTATCGGGTTCATGCGGAAGAAACGCCCGGGTGTCACCATTGTATGGACCATCCGGAGGACACGGTGTAGCACGGTGTAGAGGTGTGCCCCGCCTGGGTAGAGCACCGCCACCGTATCCTTGTGGGAGCGATCGGCGGCAACAATCTCTCATGCCGGGCCCTGGTACAAGTCATGGCCCGGAGTGAGGAGGAGTGGCTGGTGGCCACCTCCTTCTAATGCTAGTGAAGCAGGCGGCCGCACGCGCGAAAAAACGGCCCTCACATTCCAGCCGCCGGGATTCCGAGCCCGATATCCAGCCACCGTAGGCGCGGGCTTGAGCATGGCGAGCAGTGGGTAGCTCGCCGTCCGACTGTCTGGCAACCGTCCGGCCAGACCCCAAGTCGTCGACGGCGCTTAGTATTTCACGCGTGCCTCAAGAAGATGTCTGCAAAACCGTAGGGGCCCAACAGGGGCGAAGCCTACTGGGGCCATGGGTTGTACGAAAGAGATCCCCAGGGCCCTGGAACGAAGGTAAAGAAGGAACAGGAGTGGGTTTTAGTCATTATTAAAAAAGAACTGTAACCTGAAAAGAATGAAAATATTTCACATTCCCATACGTTCAAAACGTTTTGGATGCACATTTATTGTATGTACGAGCTAAGGAATAGAATTCCCTGCCGGAGTCGGTTTCCTGATAGCTACAATCTAGGATTCTAGTTAGGAGTGAATTAGTTACTTCTAGGCAAGTGTGCTCCGTCGTCAACTACATCATTGCTTACCTTCAGGTAAGATATTGGTCAAATACGAGCTTATAAATGGTAAAAAAAAACAAATACGACTAGTAGGTACCTTAGTTATTTACTCAAATCGTATTCACATTTACGAATGTTAATAAATAAATACGAAAATTACTCTGCCCGGCCCGTGTGAAGGACATTTATCTACATTACACTTTGTCAGATTGAAGATTAATTTGTAATCCATACTCTACGCTATCACCCGATAGGTATATCTATTGCAAGCATAAAAAGTTTCAGTTCGTCAGCTAGTAATGGACAACCAGAAACTTTCAAGATTTCCGAAAGACCATTAACCATGAAATAAATTGTAATGTGGATCTAAATTAGGATTGCCGGATAGTCTGAAAGAGTTACCATGGCCCTGATGGATCGCAAAAGGTAAATCTTCTGTTGAAGAAACACAGAAAAAATAAGAGTTTAAATTAGCCTCCTGGTTTACCCTCGTAAGGGTGCAATATGAGATGTATTGTATAATTCGAAAGTAAGTCATAGAAGAATATCTTAGCTCTCTTGGGCGTTAAATATGTGTTTTAAGAGCAACACACGCATCTGTAGTCAAACACCGATAATGTTATTATGAGAAATCTATACTAATATTATAAATCTAATAATCTCTGGAAGTACTGGTCCGATTGCTAAAATTTTTTCACCGTTAGAAAGCTGCTTTATTCCTGAGTGACATACTTTATGTACGCGGGCGAAGCCGCTGGCAAAAGCTAGTATTTTTTAAAGAGAAAAACCCCATCCTGCAAAAAGCAAAAACTATCGGTCGCTTACGATATTTGTTCTAAAAGGGGTCGATATTTTGCTAAATGCAGGTAAGATAGAACTAGGCCGTAAAATTCTGTCATTTCTATGATTTAATTTAAATAAAGTATACCTATTATGAGATCAAGGAAAGATCCTTAATCAAAGGTACGAAATAGGGTGTCTTTTTTTATGTATGTTCACCGATATCTCGGTCAATTATGGACCGATTTTGAAAATTATTTTTTGATTGAAAGGTTATGCTTCCAAGTTGGTCCCATAAGAATATTGTTATGATCCGATCATGAACTTCGAAGATATGGAACCGAACTCCTCATAGGATCACAGCAAAACTGTCGTAACAAGTAAAATTGCTTTGTTTATACGTGTAGTCGATGATTGACTGAAAGAAAAGAGGGAGGGGATGTATCGAACTGATCTGGTGATGAAGCCGGAAGGTAAATTAATGTAATCTAATTGTGTTTGGGGTTATTAGAATCGTTATGAGATGCACTCTGGCTATAAGATATTTCAGTTTGGCTGAGGGGTACTTTTTAGTGGTGGTACCATAACCAAAAAGTGAAAAATAAAAAACTTTTTACAAAACAAAAATTAAACCGACTTCAATGTAAAAAACACTGAAAAGTACAAAATAACTTTAATTTCAGAAGTCGGTGTTAAATAACGAAGAGACAAAACTATCTATTATAGAAACACCGACTTTCAAAATTAAAGGTATTTTATACTTTTCAGTGTTTTTTTTACATTGAAGTCGGTTTACTTTTTTTTTTTTGTAAAAAGTTTTTTATTTGTTGTATTTTTAATCATTTTCCAAGTGGCATTTATATTAAGCAAAATAATTTTTATTTAAGAAATAGGATTTCTAACAATATTACCAGTACATAAAAAACTTAAATATTAACTAAGTATTTATACTAAAACTAACTTTGTACATATATATAAAAACTACTCCACTTTTTAATAATTCTGAATAGTTTTTAACATACTCTAACGTTGATAACAAAAGTATAAGTTTTGAAGTTCAGCTTTCATTCAAACAGAGCGTAAATAATAATTTAGCTAAAAACCATTATATTTCTTTAATAAGACATTGAAATTACTTTGACCCGTTCAAAGAAATACCATATAATTAGATAACAGAATAATATTTCGGTAACAAAAAAAGTTACGATATCAATCAAACGTCGTGTTTCCTGAATTTTTTATAAAAGTTGGTGCCTTTAACAAGAAAATAGTAGCACGCACGGTGTTTTTAATCCAAGTTACTCTTGATTTTCCACCCTTGATTACCTAAATCGCAAACATCACGCTACTAAGAATACCGTACAGATATAACTTGGACTAGTTTACGTAGGCTGATCGTTAACCTCTTAATCAAATATGTAACAAGGTTATTATTACACTATATGTAGGCAAAAACATATAATATATGTTATATAATATAGTCTATATAAAAGGCAACTGCAACTGACTGATTGTTCTATCGACACAGCTCAAACCACTGAACGGATTGTGCTAAAATTTTGCACGCAGATAGATAAGATTATTAAAACGCAGGCATTCGCTAAGAAAGGATTTTCTAAAATCCACCCCCTTAGAGAATGAATAAAGGTCCACAGTTTATATGAAGAAATCTATTTTCACGCGGGCGTAGTCGCTGCTGGCAGAAACTAAGTCTGTGTGTATATGAATATGGTTTGTTACTCTTGCACGCTCAAACGGCTGAACGGATTTGGAAGAAATTTTGTACACAGGTACATCATGTCCTAGAATAGCACATCATCATCATCATCATCATCGTATCAGCCGCAAGACGTCCATTGTTGGACATAGGTCTCCCCCAAGCGTCACCACAACGACCGGTCCAGTATGTCACGCATCCGATTCCCGCGACCCTGACCAGGTCATCGGTCCACTTTGTGGGAGGCCATCCAACGCTGCGTTTTTCGGTGCGCGCACATAGCGAATAGCACATAGAACTCTTATCCCGGAATAGTTTTTTTTACTTTTACGCAGACGCAGCCACTGACAGAAGCTAGTATGACATAATATCACATAGTACCTAATCAAATTATTAAAATGACTGTCTAATGAACAAAACTATTTTGTTGTCAGTGGGGATAATATCTAAAAAGATAGCCTGACGAGTAGTACTTGTAGTGTTTGCTCTGTTACAGACTGTTACTGGGTAGTAGTGAAGGTCACACCGGCTGTCGCTTCATGTTAGTCGAGAAGCCGATTATCAATGGGGGCAATAATGATGGCGTCTCACAAAGTGGACCGATGAGCTGGTGAGGATCGCGGTAATCCGATGGATACGAGACGCACTGGATCGGTCATTGTGGTGACACTTGGAGACTTAAATCCAGCATTGGACGTCTTTTGGCTGATGATGGGCGTCTTTAGGCGTCGATAATATTGCCAAAGGACATGAAACCAGCCCTTTATCGTTTTACTGCAGCGTGAAAGCCTCTTCTCTTTCTTCAGAAAACAGGACCACCATAGATCAATCATGATTACTAAGTTTTGCTTTCGACCCAACTGAATGTTTAAGAAGTTGGGTTCCCAAACTTCTGGCCACTACGATATATTGCACGTAAATAAAATAAGTATACAAATAGCGCACGGATTGTTTCTGTAGGTTTTTGTTAATCCAATGTGTTTCTAGCATCTTTGTGAACCTATCGTAGCTTGTATAACTTGCTACTTAATACATAAGTTATGCTGTCTTAGTTCTGAAAAGATTCTATCGGTTGGAAGAGCTTAACATCTATCTAATACATATTTACACATCTCGGAGACGACTGAATTAAGGAGTGTTCATATAGGAACTATAAAATTACGAAAGGTATCTTGAACGAAGTAATTCTATTTTGTTTATACGTTCTTTTAAAAATTATTATTGCAATATTTTTTGTATTTGACTGGCTACTATTATAATTATAATCTATTGTAATTTAATTTATTTTTAATTTTATGTAATTTGATTTGTATTGTCTGTATGTTAAAGATTTGTAACTAAATGAGTCCCTGATAATTGAAAATAGCTGAATATACCCTAAAACAATGACTGATGGCAGAGAAGTCGACTGCAAATAGATGTACCTACAACTCAATTCATAATTGAGAATTAAAGATAAATCCATAAAATCCTAACTTATAATAGAATATTAAAAATGCGAATCTGAGTTTGCTCGCTATTACGTTTAAAATGGCTAAACTGATTTAAATTAAACTTGGCACATGTGTAAACCAACCAGGTTCTGGATTAGGGCACACTTTAATCGCGGGAATATGTTGCTTTTGAATAATAATCAAAATTGAAAAGTTAGTAATATTATAAATGCGAAGATAACTTTATCTATGTGTTTCTTTTCCCTAATTAAAATGTCAATGACAATAACTTTTTAAATTATTATGGTTTGTTATTCATACAACTACCTACTGATTTATTAGAACAGTTCATATTATCATCTTTAAATTATATACGTGTGTTTGTCCCCAAACTCAATCTATAAAAACGCAAACTGCCGCTTATGATGTTCTTCCTGAAAGGGCTCGAGTCGGCTCGACTATGATTTTTCGATTACTACGCAGTCGAAGACGCTCGCAGAAGGTAGTTAATCAATAAAGGAAAGTTTAACTAAAAAGGTCCCACGCGAAAATGCAATCACCGTAAATCAGTACAAAGTTACTTGTATAGAAACATTCTTGTACCTTTCTGATTGAGTCATAGCAAGCAGTAGGTTTAGTTCCGCTGAAACTGCTTACTCATACTGATTCAATATTCAATGTCATGAGACAGAAAATTTAAGCAATTTATTTCGCAAGCACAAGCTCGCAAAGCACGGGTAATAAAGTAAAAACAATGTCAAGCCTGACACATTCTATAAAGACCTATTCAAGGACGCCGCAGCCGAAAATAATATTGATTGTTCAAATGTTCGTGTTGTTGTCATTTTGTCATTGTTATATCAATACTACCTTTATATTGGTTAAAAAGAAAGCTTAAGAACGCGTGTATTGAACAATAGCATATTTGTACATAATAATATATTGAAGACTGGAATAAGATGAAGGCTCACCGGCAGACCTTCAAAAGGGATTGGTCGCCCTTGATCAAGGGAATACACAATATATTTTGTGGATAGCAACTGGATTTCAGACCTTCTCTGATAACCTCTTTGACATACTTACTATTCATAGGTATAAATTTTTCGCACCCACCACTGAATATTCCAAACTGAAAGTAAGTCTGTACGAATATCTACAGGGTGGCCACATCGGATGTACACAAGGTTTAAAATAAGATAAATTTTTCACTTTTAATACCACAAGAGCTTCAAAATTATCGAATATTTCCCGATAGGTTCGTTGCAAACAAATGAAGGAGTCAAGTTTTTCAGGTTAAAAAATCACGAGCGGCGCGAGTGATTTTTCCTGAAAAACTTGACGATTTTATTTGTTTGCAGGGAACCTTGAGGGAAATATTCGCCAGATAATTTTGAAGCTCGTGTGGTATTCGGGGGATTATTTTTCCGTCCCAAATGTCGCAAAATCTCCAATTTTCACAATTGAATTCAACCTGTCAGTGATCATGTTTTGTTTTTTATATATGTCAAGGACCAGAGAAAATTTTCAAAAAAAATTATCAGTATAATACCATGTAGGTTGTACCACGTGACGTCGAATGGTGCAATTCTATTGGTCGATATTTGGGTCGGAAAAATAATCATCAAAAGTCAATGTTATAAAAATGTGACAACATTTCCTCACCAAATTGTCGTATATTTTACTAGTTATCCCACTAACGACGTAAGCAATATTGCCGCCAGTGATCAAAATTGACCACGATACCTAGTATCATTTAGTCAATCTTACAAACAAACGGCGTGTCCCCACAAATCCCGAAAAAGACGTTACTGTTAATTGACTCTTCAATTGAATAGTAACACTTACTTTTTCTCGTTGGACTTTTAGAATATAATTCGTGAAGTTAATCTTGGTCCTAAAAACTACCTGAAATGGAATTGTAACTCTTTATCTTTAAAAATGGATAACAAATAACAGCAAAAAAAATCAAAGCGGTGGCAAAAAATAATTGTGCACATCCGATTTGGCCACCACATATATGATAGTTTCAGCCGCCACGGCGATGGTTACGAGTCAATCTATTTCAGACAAAAATTTATCCTTAGACGTTTCTAGAAGGCAACTATCACAACATATGCACATATAAATATCAATAAACTCAGTCACCTTCGTGTCAAGCACTGCGCGAATATAAAGCCAAACCTAACGTGTTTAGAAACACGTTTTCCAATTTCAGAAACACCTGTCTAGTAAATAAGGTGTGTCCTTAAGTAATAAAACCTTTATTCAGATTTAACGATATCGTGGCAGATAATAACTGTAAACTAGAAGAACTTATTGTTGTCTTGTATGCCAATGACAAAATGAGAAAGCTTTCGGGAATGGCAAATAAATGTGCCTATCTATAATACAAGGTGCAGTTTTAAAGGTGCAAAAAAATTCAGGAGGTAATTATGTTAGTGATTCTCGACCCGAATCAATAATAAAATGAGTAGGTATTTTTTTTCTTATATATGGAAATCGGTATGTGTGAACTACCTTTTTTATAAACTCTGCTAGTCTGATACCTCCCTTATAACCGCGCTTTCACACACACAAACGCACCATTATTTAAACCGCGCTTTCACACACATACACGCAACGTAAAGCACCAATAATCTCCCGCACGACACACCCTAGCCACGCCCCCGCGCCATCGATCAATCGATCATGTTTAGTGTAACTGACGTCGCCGACGTGTGCATACACGCGCTTGCAATATTCGCCCACAGCGCCTTCGGTTAACGGTTGCGGTATCTAGTGATGAAAGATGACAGACCAATACTCCAATGTAGAGTTGGTGGAGATAGTCCGCTTGTATGCTATCAGTGGAAACATCGTAACGTCCATCTCAAAGGGTAATACTGGCTGCTACGCAAAGACTCCGCGAGTTTCGACGATTCGGCGTTCCCCGGCTTGCTGACGGTCGCGGCAACGAAGGCCTGCTTGTCGCCTTGCAGGAAAATATCCTGGAATACTTCAAGCGAGAGCCACGGGCCAGCACGCGGGATGCTGGTCTACGGTTTGGTTTCCTCACTACGGTCGGCAAGTACGTTACGTGAAAAGGTGATCACTAGTGATTAGTGCTTTCGACACTTTAAAACGAATGTGTTTGTGCTACGAAATTAAAAGAAAATCAGCAACGTCGTGCTAGACTGCTGTCTGTTTGAACAACACCTCCAGGTAACATAAGTACCTGCTTAGGTATTTATTTTATTTTATTAGTAAGTACATAAAAAGTCATTTGTAAATACGTTGTTAGCCGAATCAATTTGATTAGTGTAAATAAATTGATTTAAAAATTTTAACTACGGTAAAAATACCTACCTAACAGGCAAGATAAATCACTTAAAAACTTACCTATCTACGTAACTAGCACAAATTATCTTGAAGTGTTTTTTGTCGGTCCTCAGCCCATTAAAAAGTACGAAGGGAAATTTCACATCCACCAATTTAATCTACAAATAAAAACGAAATTATTACGGAAAACTGACCTTGAGAATGACATTACCTACAGACTGCGTCTGGTAGGTACGTTCATGTACCACTGCGTATCTAAATCTCGAGCGCGCGCGCTCCATGATACCTACGGACGGAGGCACGGACGCCTCATAAGGTTTATTGATCTCGGCCTAACATTTTATTCATCAGCTGATACGTAAGTACCTATCGACGCGACGTCAACGTGACTTTTAAAAGATTTTCACATTGTGATGATGCTTAAAAGCGAGTAATTAAATAGCGAAATTTAAGACATTAATGTACATTATGATCATCGAATTCGATCTACATCTAAGGTTAAATTATTCATTTCGTAAAATAAGTGGGCGGAGCCTCGTACAGGTTGATGCACTCACACACACAGTGACACGGCGTGCGATAAATCGCAACGGGTGATTCTGTATTTTTTTAAGAAGTTTATTTAGAGAGTTATTCTGAAAAACGGTTAAAATTAAAAAAAAAAATAACAAGTTTTACTGATTATTGACCAGGTATCGTATTTTTATATGATTATTTATGAGTTTTATTACAACCTCCTGAAATATTGTGCAGTTTTAAAACTGCACCTTGTATGTAAATACCAATTATTGTGGCAATTTGAAAGGCAGTTTTTTCATCAATGGAGGGCAATATCTACTGTGCAGGTATAGATACAGCTACTGTCATAACTAAGCGCTGAGAATGTCAAGATCGCAGCGGCAAGTCTCCTCTTTGAATTGTGGCAAGTGAGGCACCACAATGTCCTCACTTTCCACCTGACGCAGATCCTCAGATATGACCAGGACGGGGAAGTTTCTGTTCCGGATTCAGGCAGAAGAAACGCCTGGGTGTCAGCGGACTACCCGGAGGATACGTTGAAGTATATCGGTGGAAGTCTGTTTGGAGTCACAGGGCGATCTCCGGCCACCTTAGGCGTAGACTTGCGGCCGATGAGCAATGAGTAGCGCGCCGACAGGGCCGTCCGGTAAGGACCGAACCCAAGATATCGGCGCGTACTGTTCAACGCGCGCAAGATGACTGCTAATCCGTAAGGCCTATGCCCGCTGCAGTGTTGTTGCTACTGAGATCAACCCGACTATGTTAAAATTTCCAAATGTTACGCACTAACTGTTATAACAAATTACTTGTAAAACCTGCTGCGACACTGTTAGAGCATTTGTGTGATCAATACAAGGCAACAAAGCTGTCTTCACATTATTTACTTCAAAAATACTCCTTCACAAAATCAGAGTTCGAGGAAGCGCTTATGTTTAGAGTATATCTGATCACCCTGTTTGCGTCCTTGTTGGTCGTGACGTTAGGTACTACCTATTTTTTTTTAATCTAAGGATTCTGTATTTTGTACGAAATTTTTATTTTATAAGTTAGACGACTCAACTAAAAGGGTTAACTCAGCCGTGATTGTTTTATATCATTATATCGTTTAAATCCATTATATGTATATATGTATGTATATATATTACATATAAGTAGTATAGAAACTTAAACATGAACAAATTATGGATTATCATCACAATTTTGCCCAGATTTTTCACTTCCCCCTCCATTCACATTCCACTTCCGCAGACGCACTTCTAACAAAAATTGGCACTATAAAGTTTAATATCCCGGAAACGGATCCCTAAATCGATAAGCAGTCTGGCTTTTGGAAGGCCTACCATATAATAGTCATGTACAGGGTTGACGAGAAATAAATCATCCCAATTTTATGTGTAGGAGAGGTAAAGGAAAACCCTAAAAATATATTTAGCAGTCTTGCTAAGCCATGGACTGATGGACATGGTGAAATTATAAGGGTTCGAATTCCTCGTTAGGACTACGGAAACCTTAAAACCGAGTTAATTACATTTCATAATTGATTTTTTTTTCAATAATAGACTAGGCATTCAATTTAATTTTCTTCTATAAAAGCCACTATGAAAACAAGAATCACGTGTACACACTAATTGCTTTCTCGTATTTGGTTTCAAATTCAATATAGTTTACCGACTCAACTTATAAATCCAATAAAAAACAATTTTCAATATGGCACCGGTCTCATAGACTTATACAGTGACTGTAGTCATTAGGTTATATAGCAATGAAAAAAAACACAGTTAAGTGATAAGGCGTGTCGTTCGTACTCCAGGGAATACATACAACCATTTACTGTCCACATCACCTGGTTTTCATTAATTAGTGGGATTGTTTTAGCATTTTATAACATAAAATAAGTATGATAAAATATTTTATGTGACCTATTTGGTAATGCTATGAGGTTTATTCTTTGCTACAACGAATTGCTTTAGACAATGTTGTAGGCTGTAGTTACGAGTAAATAAGCATTTTCGTTACGATATTTCACTTACCTCTAAGCACTTGTGAGCAGACATCGCAAGGCGTTATTTTCTTGTACGTGTATTCTTGAAAGTTATGTGCCTCGGAATCTCCGCCGGCGCGCATTGCGTCTCTGGCCGCTCCATTCCTCCTAAAAACAGTACATATTTACACACTAATGTTCCAATCATATTGTACGTTTCAGAAGTCGGCATCAAGTCAGCTAAAGAATCAGTCTCAAATTCAAACACAGATTTTAGCTTTTCTACATGCTTACTGTTTCTAATAGATCAGTAGATAGGTAGGAAGTGTAATGGTAGATATGTTTCATCTAACTATTTATTTTAGCTGGATCCAATTCCCTCTGTTATTGTAGCAAGATACTTAACAGTAACATTCATTAATTTGGTATATGTATATAGCCACATTATAATATTTGTACGTCATGAATATCGATCGATGACGTCCAAGGTCAAGGGGAGACAGTTCGTGGATCAGTCTGCGAGGTGGTTGGTAATCAGTCCCCTGCCGACACCGGCACAACACCAAATGAACTGTTCGGTAATGACCTCCCTACACCGGTTCCGCGGTATGTTCCAAACACGAACTATCTCCAACACGAATAACATTATCAATTCAATCAATTAACATTGAATCAGACTGAAAACAAAGCAAGCACACAGATTTTTTATTTATTGCGAAGTGAATTTAAAGCCGAAAGGATTGAGTACAACTTACAACTGAAAGAGTCCAAGCACATTACTTGGTAGAAGTGTGTATTTTATATCTAAAAGCTGGTGAAAAGTTATTGCTAAAATAAATATCGTGTGTCGGTGTACACAAGCATAAAATATAATATAAACATGCTATTCGGGATTGTTTCTACGTGTCAAAGGATGAGCGGTATAGTTCCAATATCTGGATAAAATGAAACATTTACAAACATAGGCTCACACCTACGGGGCACAGTTACCTCATTGCCATTACCGTCGACACCGCGTGGTACATTTGATTTTTTCTTTATCGATGCAAAAAGAGAGAAACATCAAGATGAACATAACACGAAATAAACGTGATCAAATACAATTAGTGCAGAAACCTGTGAGATAGCGATGCTCTTGATAACAAACAAATGGTATTTGGTTACAAAGGTTTCTGAGTTTTATTATCTTCCGATGAGTATTAACATCATCACAGATTACAGTTACAAGTGTAAGTGATTCAATTGTTACAGAACATTGTGATGGAGACAATAGTTTTTAGTATTTAAGATGTAATTAAATGACTTACACTCATCGCATTGGCTCTCACTTGACACGAGGCATGATTAGTTATTAAACTTCAGCTTCAAAATGGATGTAAAATGGAGGATAAAATAATAAATACTTACAAATATGTATTAGAGAACTTATGGTGTAATGAGAATATATCGAACATAAAAATATAGCCTAGACTGAAAACGCAGCGTGATGATAAAGCTTAATAATTAAGTGAAAATGTTTCAGCAATTTACAGCAGATGAAAAAATACTGAACGAAATGATAATGATGTTTCGTCTACTCGGTCCGAATTCAAATTCATGAACACGAGAATTGAAGTGAGAAAATAAGAATGATATTCGGTGAAGTAGCACTTCTTATGTATTGTGTCAACAGTCGAGTTCGTAGTTCTGTGACTATTGTGTGCATCTCGTTATCTAGAGTTCAGCTATTTGTATAGAGCGCTCGAAATATTACCAGCAACGGAATTTCTTATAGTTTGCGACAAATTCAACGCCCTCGTTAAAGATTCAGTGTTAGGCTTGAATTATCTTGTTTATTTACAGCTTTACTAGATCAGATCGGCGATGCAATGGGAAAGAGAATGATCTTCTCTCCTTATGCCGATTTATTAGGCCTATGAACCAGTTTGTCGATCCGTGGTAAACTCAACCAAACTTAAAAATCTAAACTAATCATCAGTTCAGTCCGAGGGTCCGATGGTGGTCTTACAGCTATAAAACTGCATCTTATGACAATTCTTATAGGCCCAAACAAAGCTAGGATACATTGAGTTTTTTACGGTGTTTCCGTGCCTACCTCCCGGTAGGAACACCGTGATAACAGGCTTCATCATCAGATCAATTCGATGGCTCCATTTTCATCAGAACTATAAGCTTAAAGCTTCATCATAGTCGCCCAACTATCCTTACAGAGATATCTGTGTCAGAGAAGTTTTCATTTATTTTTATTTTTTTCCTTTAAAAAGTTCAATTAGTGAACTAGGTCTTCTTCAGCAATTCCACTTCATCAAGTGATACTTTCACTTTTGCAAATACTTAGATTCTTGATGAAAATACCAAAATTGCTAAGTAGCTACTACATATGGCATACATACACAGCGTATAGCTGGGTAGAATATTTTAGGATTTCTCTTTTGCACAAAATGAGATTAATAAGGACGTATATACGTTCAAATCAAAAAATAATTTTCCAAATCGCTTTAGGATAACAAACATAAAGAAATAAAACCGAATTGAGAACTTCCTTTTTTTGAAGTCGGTTTAAAAACTGGTCCTTCACAGTTTCACAACACCATATGGGTTTTAAGTTTAACAGCCGTGTAACAGTTTTCCATAGCTGTTTCAAGTAATAAAATAATTAACTTTGTTAAGCACATTTAGAAGCCTTACATTGTAAAGCGGATACTTGCGTTAGTAATCTTGTTTGCAATGAGACATAAGGTTCTTACATAATGCGTGTGATCAATAACTGTAATCTGATTTCTATGATAAACGCGACGGTCTTTTTAGGGTTCCGTAGTCAACTAGGAACCCTTATAGTTTCGCCATGTCTGTCTGTCCGTCCTCGCTTAATCTCTGTGACCGTTAGCACTAGAAAGCTGAAATTTGGTACCAATATTTATATCAATCACGCCGCCGCCACAAAGTGGTAAAATAAAAATTGGAAAAAAATGTTTTATTAGGGTAGCCCCCCCTATATGTAAAGTGGGAAGTGATTTTTTTTTAATTTCAACCCTAACGTGTGATATATTGTTGGATAGGTATTTAAAAATGAATAGGGGTTTACTAAAATCATTTTTTGATAATGTCAATAATTTCGGAAATAATCGCTCCAAAAGTAAAAAACAATGTGTGTGCCCTCTAACTTTTGAATCATGTTTAGAAAATATGAAAAAAATCTGAAAAGTAGAACTTTATAAGGACTTTCTAGGAAAATCATTTTGAACTTGATGGAAAGAACAGTTTTTGTACAAAAAAGACAAAATATTGTACAAAATAATTTCTGGACTAAGTTTGTAGTATAATCGTATAAGCAAGCATTTTTTTAAACTCATAAATGGGTAGGTACACTTATTGTGACGGACGGGAAACTACGAAACCCTACATTGAGCGTGGCCCGACACGCTCTTGGCCGGTTTTTTTTGTGGTGGGAAATCATCCAATGGCTTCTCCCGCTCTAGTATGTAGCGAGAGGGCCAATATCAGTCTTATACTGACTAAAACGACACCGATTTTTCTTCAGTTGCCTTTTGCTTTCTAGGACAACGATGGATCCGATTTTCCAACTGAAAGTTTGTGACCATATACGCAACGAGTCTCTCTGGCTTGTAGATTTAAATCAGGCTCGTTCAATTTTGGCGTACATGGCACTGTTTAATGGAACTTGCTGCATCGGGTTATTTACCTTCTAAATAAGAAAATGAAAATTGTGCTTAGTCACCGTCACATGGTTGGGGGTTCCTCGGAACTTACTAGATTTTCTGCCACGCCTTAGTATTGAAGTTTACAGTGATAAAATCAGTCAGATGATTCTATGTTGATTACTCAATTTTCTTTTCACTTTGCCGATTTCTCGGGTGTTTGTTTCGGTGTTTACGAGTTTACGAGTTGGTTTCTGTGTCTCAGGGTAGTCAGCTAGGAAACACCGGCTTCATCTAGTTTAAATTGACGTAAAAAAAATTGACGTGTGTTTGTACTCGTAAAAAAACAATTTGCAAAATAATTATCATTATCATTTCTAAAATTATCATTTTATTTGTAGGTATATTTATAACATAAAAGCCTTTCCCACCTAAACCTGTAAAATAAATTTTCTCAACAATTTCGTTTACAGTTAGTTATTATTTCTCCACATAAATTAAAGCCATTTAAATTTATAATTAACATAGACTTAGAACACGTGTGTATAAGCCATTACGAACTGTTATTTCCTGGCCTCGGTTATTGCTCGCTGGGATAACTTCCTCTTAGTCTTCACAGAATTGTTATGTTTTCAACGTTTATTGAAACAAAAATGTTCAATTGTTTATGGGAGGTTTATTTATGTATAGCAATACTGAATGCATTATTACGAAAGCAGAGCATAAAATTTTGCGAAACACAAAGGCGTTCGTAATACCATAGGCAATTTTTACTATTCGATCTTAGGTTGGCGCAGAAGGTTCAGTTTTCAATATATTTTTCAGTTTTTTTTTAAAAGATCTAAGTAAAATTACGACTGTGAGTGTAAATGTAGCTACTATGTACGATTATTCAACACTACACCATCCTAACATAGTTTCAGCATCCATTTTGATGATACATACAGCAAAATTGTAACCTGTGATGTTAACTGAATTTCCATGCTTTTATTTATGAACTTATTTGTTTAATTATGTAATGTTTTTTTAGTTCTGGATTAAAAAGTTTTATCTTACTTGTCTGGGGGTGCCGCGTGGGGTGGAGGGGCACTAGGGGGCTTCAGGCTGCGGAAAGCCTTTAGCCATTTATTCTTCATGCTTCCAGCTGATGATGAGGATAGCTTTCGATCGACTGCTGCGGATCCGCTGTCTGCTTTTGCCGCGAACAACTCTCTCTGTTACCAAAGAAAATGTTTCGTGTTAGAGAAATCTTATGGAGAAATAGAAAATAATTTAAAAGACAGCACATTTAATTTAAATGAAATTAATAATACAGAATCAGATATTACTGTTTTAATGAATTTTATAAATTATTTATTGAAATGAATGTTTTATGTAGCTATCTTATTATTTATTTGAATGAATTTAATAGGTACACCTATTGTGTTTATAAAAGGATTTATTGTTTAGGTGCTGATAATTGTATCTATAGTTTTATGTGTTTTATTATTAACATAATTTGAAGTATATCTACTCTATTAACAACATATGAATCTTGTATCTGAGATAAATAAACAAAAATAATAATAACTATTAAAAAATAACAATAATTTACTAAATAATCAAACTTGCCCAGTCTTTTTCAACTATGAGTAGTACCAGTTTAATAGGATGTAGAGTTCTAGTACATTATATAGAGAGACTATGACCTCTACAACCCATGCAGTAATTACGTAAAACGGTAAGATAAGGTTTACCAAACAATTTAGCTAAGTAGAAATAATATCGTACCTAAATGACTCCAACGACGAGTTAATGGAATAAAATCTTATGTCATCGTATTTACCTAATAATGTTTATATAGGTAGATACATAATACAACCCTGCCAAGTCTCACGCGGCGCTAAGTGCCTTTTCCAGGTGATCGTTCAATAAGAAAGACTTGCCTTATGTAATCATTTCTCTATAAGAGGGTCAGAGGGGTGAAATGTATTATCGAAAGGACCTTCAAAGAAAGTGATACGAAGTGTGTTGATATTTTTTTTTTTTAAGAAAGAAATTTTTTAAATTCATATTTTAGTTCTTAGTTTTTTGCATTTTGCAGATCAGTTTTAGATCAGGTTAAAATATTATTTACGATCGTAACGTATTATATTTATTTACGCAATTCTTACGGCCAACGCTGCGTTGATCGGTAACACGCGCGAGCGACCGCGAGGGCACCCGTCACGTGACAACGCGCGTGTTTCGTATGCGACGGACCCCGTAGCGTAATATTACGCGATAGTGTAATAAGGGTCAGACTGTCTTACTTGGGAAAAAAATAAGACGAGTCTGAATATCGCACGCGTTATTCAGCGTAGTGTTTTAGGCCCTTTAAAGTTAAAATAGCGACACTGGTAGGTAATAATCCGGTTTACGCTACGGGGTCCGTCGCACACGAAACATGCGCGATGTCACGCGACGGTTGCCCTCGCGGTACGTTGAACCATAGACTAGATACGTCGAATCATAGACTAAAACGATCTGAATAACGCGTAGTGTAATAGGCCCTTAACAGTGTGCATATAATCATGTCGATTGAGAACTTTAAAATGTATTATTACGTCGCAAAACGGGCACGGGGTACCCGTACGGAGCACTTTTGTATGAAACCGCGCAGGCGCTCGCGTAACGCAGCGTTCGGCCTTAGTTCATCTAAACCTAATGAATGGCTATTTCATGAAAAAGTAAATATATAATAAATTAACTACAATTTGACATTGATTGACAACATGCAAAAAAAACTTATGAAAATTTGAATGTCGCAGGCTACCCTGGAGTAGTCTTAAAGTTTCAGTTTTTTAACAGAAGAAACTGTACAGAACAGGTTACTATATTTGTTTGTGATATAACTTCTAGGCACAGACTTATCTTTTATGTATACAAAAGCTATGGAATCGCCATTCTTCTTCCTCGGGTTACATTAAGTATCTAACTATCGAAAAATCTGGCCCAAGATCAATATATAAACATGATCCTTCTTTCCTCTTCACTGTGTCTGTCTGTCTGTTTGCGGTAAACTTAATTTACACGCGGTTTTTACCAATAGACAGAGTAATTCATGAGGAAGGTTTACTTGCTTATTATAGTAACAACAAGTCGTGAATTACAAAGATTTGTAACACCTTTTGCGAAGCTGGGGCAGGATGCTAGTTATACAATAAAATTCGATACAGTTCCTTTTACCCGAGTGAGTTTCTTATTTCATCACGCTCTAAGGGATTTCGATGAAACTAGGTAGGTACACGGGTAGGTAGATCATGTCCTGGAATTGGCACGTCGGTAATTTTTTATCCGGGGAGTATGTTCCCATGGGATAACTTTGTACTTTCAAGTGTGAAGGCTAGTCTACTCGTAGTAGGGGTATAAGTTTTACGCGGGCGTAGCCGCTGGCAAAGACTAGTATTTCATATTTTATACACGCATAATAGTACCTACATTATGATGTAAGTGTGTAATGTTAGTGATTAAAATCGAGGCGGTATTTAGACCCGAGCCGTGGCGAGGGTCTTAAGAGAGCCGAGAACGGTAATCATTAAAACTCACGTGTATCATACGACATTTTTCAATACACTTGTGAAGAAAATAACAGTAAAACTGCAACTAGTAACTTTTTTGTGACATGGCGGTAAAAATCTGTTTTCATATGCGCGCGCATAATTTTTTTATTTACCCTTAGAGGAAGGCTATGGTATTCAGATTATACTGCCTAGACTTACGTTTATGTTTTTTGCGTGAAAAGTTTTTACTATAATGTCTTTCGTCACTAGACAATGGAATACGTATGTAACATTTTCTAATGATATTGTAGTATTTAATTTAATTTAATTAATACTGCCACTGAATTACACTCGAATAAATCAAGCCAAAAACCGCGCGCATCTTAAAATGGCGGCCATAGACCACAAAAAAAAAATTATTTGAATGTACGATTTATTTATTAAATGACGTTTCTACAAGTCAAAATGGTCAAAATTGCATGAAATAAGTAAGACACTATTTTATACCATTGAATGCAATACCATATGTGACATTTTTTTGTACTCAAAATTTGTTTTGCGAACTGGTTGAACAAAAAGGTTTTAACTACATTATAGCACAGAGTGCGTAATGGTAATCAAAATGTCACAGTTTGGTAACAAGTGCCTATAAATACCTAAGTGCAGTGCAATAAGAGTCACTTTCTGAGCAAGTGTATTGAAAACATAATAAAGACATGTATGTTATGTTCTATCAAACCATGTTGGTATCTGTACAATCTGCTCGATTGGTTCGTTGCAGTGTTGACTGACATTATTGTTTGACCAGACTTGTCGACGAGAACGGAATTCAGGAACATACTGGATCGATATACGTAGCTAGTTACAAATCTGTATGATCTTCGCTCGAGTGATGCTACTATGATCGGTTTATGTGTTAAACGGCTTTCGATAGTGGGCTGAGGGTTACTCGGCCCTGGAAGACAACTGAAGGAACACAGAGGGGGTTTTAGTCAATAAAAGTCGGACACTCCCTCTGAAACCACCCAGAGTGGGAGAAGTTATTTGATGACCTCAAAAATGGACTGTAGATAGTGAAAAGCTAGTTTTTTAGAAACACAAAATTAACTTATGTATTTCTCATGAAATATTTTGCCAAGCCTTGCTTTTATTCTATTTGTTATCTTGATGTATAGCTTCACACATGGCAGGTTTTAGCTAGTATTCGCCAACAATGCTTGCCAACCATTTTTCTGCCATTCTACCTACTGTCGAATGTTGTTATTTATCAAATTCATTGTGGGTACTAAGGTACACATATAGCTTTGTACCATATTTATTACGTACCTAGGCTAGTAGATTCTGTCAGCGGGTTTACTTGCGTGAAAGTAAGTTTTTCCATAGAAACTTCGGACGCTCATTTTATTCCATAAAAGGCAAAATTTTGGAAAAAAAATCTTATTCTTTGTACACATCATTAAAGAAACCTCTGTGCATTTCAGCATTCTGGGTCCAAGAGTTAGGGGTGGGCGTTGATGAGTCAGCGAGTGATTCAAGACTGCTTTTACTCGTATATAGGTAAACAGATTGTCGGTTTCCTTGAAAGTTTTTTACGATTTTTGATAGCACCATTCCAAGAATGTTATCGACTGTTCTTCTATAATATCTAAATCAACGTGTTTCATCTTCAGCTGGGATTTGGCACAGTGTATTTTTTTTATTAACTATAAGTATTTGTATCGAAATGAATTTTTGTGTTTATGATTTGATACGAAATTCACGAGAACGTACTGCCGACAAACTGCTTTACAGATTGGCAGATAACAAGATGATCTATTTAACAAAATACGATTCAAGATACAAAAAACTATTTAACATAATATACCTACTGAAAGTCAGCTGAAATAAATAGCTCGACAGACACAATACCAAGTAAATAGTTTACGTGGGTTGGTAAGGGGTTTTCCTAAAAAACTAACGAACTCTTGTAAACTAAGGTCTCACACAAAACAAATCTGACATTTGACACTGAATTAATGTTTTTTGCGTTGTCAGGGCTCCCACAAGGTGGATCGATGGCATATTACGGTGAGGGTAGCAGGGATCCGATAGAAGCGAGAGCACAGGACCAGTCGCTGTGGCGACACTGGAGAGGCCTATGACTGGCAGTGGACGGATTTCAGCTAAATGATGATGATGAATGTTCTTTTTTAAAGGTATCAAGATTTCTAACGAATGAAAATAATATGCAGGTAAGTACACAAATACATGATAGTCAAATTAAAAAACATGATTATTTGTTATAACAAAGAAATGTATGTAAGTTTATGTTCCAATTATTCTTCTAGTAGTCAAAACAAAGACTCAATCTTTGTTTTGTTACGAAACTCCCCCGTAGTCTCAGATGGAAAATTCCGTGATTTTATTCAGCGTATTCAAAGGGAAGCTGTCAAGGACTACTCCGACACGAGGTTGATTACAACACGGATGTTTCTATCTTTCGAACCCCATGCTGGTTTTTTATAGATGGGAATTCATCCAATGACTTCTCTCGTTCTAGGTCGGAGCGGGAGTGCGTGTCAGACTTTTACTGACTAAAACCTCACTTATGTTTCTTCTTTGCGCTTTGCGTTCCAGGACCACAAGTTTATCTTTCTGAAGAAACCCATGGCCATAGCAAGCTTCGGCACAGCTGACTTACCGCCATGATTATGGCGTGCCCAGCACAGTTTTGCGACAGTCGCTGTCACTATATCGTTATGAATTGTATGGTGGTAAAGTTGATTTTCCGATTTTCTGGATATTATCCAGAAAGTCTGAAAATCCTTTCAAATTAGACATTATTAACACATTAGCAAGGAGTTGTCAGCAACAGCAGGGGCCCAGCCGGGTCGAAGCCTACTGGGGCCAGGGTAATCCGAAAGGGCGCTCGAGCCCCGGTATGAAGGCTTGAAGGAACGGGATGGGTTTTTTAGTCAGTAAGAGTCTGACACTATCTCCCGCTCCGCCCAAGAGCGGGGGTTGTCATACACATTAGCATATCATTCTATTTTTATAAGATTTTTTTTAACTAGACTAGTAGGTATATTCAGTCTTAGTGCCTACATTACTGGTAAAAGCCTGTTCAATTTCAATAAACAGGTAGACCCACTTTCGATCAATCACCAAATGATAGGGATCAGAAAATTTAGCTTTCTGAAGTATAGTATGCATATTCCTTCAACCGATTTGCGAAAAGAGTCACGCAAAATATTACCCACTTTGTTTTTCCTCTTCGTCGAAGTGACAGGACCTACTTATGTTATGTACCTATAAGTACCTAGTTATTTTTCTCAAAGAATCGAAGAAAAGCTTTTGTTCGTAAGGCGAGACCAAGTCATGTTATGGTCTTTACGTTCCTACACGTGTTAATGTAATCGATAATATCTAGCTTGTTTGATATAATGGGGCTGTTTATGAAATCTGATAATGGCGTTAATTGTAACCAAGAAATAACAGGTAAATATAATATACCTGTTATTTCTTGGTTATTACCCGTAACAGTAACAGCGAAACATATTGCTTATTTATTACTTTGTTGCCAGTGAGAGATTATAATGCCGAATATCTGTAAAGTCCGGATATCTATGGTAAGTTGGTAAAATCCTAATAGATTTTTATAGATAAATTTAAAACTAACAAGCGAAGTCACAATTTTCATTAAACCCATAGGTATCTACCTCGTAGATACATAAAGAACTAATCTTGTTAATAGCTAAGTACTTGTACAGATTGGCTTCTTTATGTGGAACTAATAGTCTATCGAGAATGAAAGCTTACAACTTACCTAGTGATTACTGTTTTGAATTATATTTAATTAAGGAAAATTTCTAACTAAGGTAACTATTACCTGAGTAAATCAACCCATTTTATTATTTTACACTTTTTTATACAACTAGTCAAATGTTCCGTCAACTTTTCTTGATCAATTTTCTTTATCGCGAGATGCGAAAAGGCTGCCAATTTAATGTTTTTTAGTTTAGTTTTATGTCATTTATTTTCTCGGTGTAGGTACATTATAGTACCTAGGTATACAACATGTAACAGGTATAATGCACACCCTTATACAACCCATTTAGAAAATTAAGTTACAATCATTATTCAAACACTGAGATTTTACTAAAATGTACTTAAATTAGGAAGTGTTTTTAACGGGAATCGAAGATTTATCAAGAATTTATAATAGTATTCTTTTAATTTAAAATAATACTTTTTTATTACTTTTAGGATAAATATTATCAGTTTCATAAATAGTATAAATAGATTCAGTAGCCGATTCTGTCCATACTACTTTCAGGATGTGCGTTTAGTACCTACCTATGTTGCATGTTGAAGACAACAAGTTATTATTAGAATTGTTTCAAAATCAGGATCATACTCGTAATATGCAAATATTAATTACATGCAAGAAATGTTGAAAAACATGTGACACCCACCAACCCGCACGTGGTGGATAAAAATCTGAGTCCCAGCAGTGGAAACATTTAAAGGCTGATTATTATGCTATGCTACGCACAGGAACGTTCGATGTGGCGACGCTTGGGGGAGGCCTATGTCCAACAGTGGACGTGTATCGGCTGAAATGATGATGATTATGCTATATTATGGTAATGGATTAACGAAAATTGTTTTGAAGGAAGATTGAGTATTAGGTAGGTAGGTAGTTAAACAGGCAGGGTACATGAAAGGTGTCACATATTAGATGTTTCCACATGTATAGTTCAAAACAGAATACAATGACCAAAAATCCTATATTTTCTTCGAAAGGTCGAGGGCAGGGTCCTTGACTCCGGAATAAGCAGACATAATACATATAATACCGAGGGATTTCATAAGTGTTTCGTTTACCTAATGATGGCAGGGCCCGCTAAGAAAAACAGCCAACTCGTATTCAAAAAAATGTTCTTTTCTTTTATTTCGAAACGCTTTTGTAGCTTTCGCGTACCAGGGAATTCTTTTGTACGAGAAGTAAAGGGAAGTTTTTACGGTGGTACGTACCTATGGAAAACTTTGATATTACAGCTGTATCTGGCGGTACCTCTATGTATTTTCGAATAAAATTCAACAGATAACAATGTCAAAATATTTCTATTATACTTGCTCTCATATTGTGCCTTGAGTTCCAATTTGTCCGGTGTTTTCCACAGACAACTCAGACAAAGGTATTGTATAACGCAACAAACACATGTAACAAAATAAAATGACTGTTCTTCTATTAATGACTACAGAGATTTTCAAATCATAGGTTTTAATTGACATTGAAAGAAATACGCAACGTAATAGCGCCCAATCGATTTGATGCAGGTGGTACTAAAATAATTGCCATATCGATTGTATTTTTTTCTCCAAAGATTTCTTTTTTAATTGTTACCGAACGTTGCCTTCTATAATATTTGTATCTACTGACTAGTACTTAGAGTACATATAACGTAAACATAAAGAGGATCAAATTACATTGATCGGAAGTGTATTGTTCATCTGGTAGCTAAGTAGGTACTTACCCACTTAGATAAAGTCCCTCATGGGGTAAAGGACTCACAGTCAAGTAATAGAGAGTGCCATTTAATCAAAAGTCAGCGATCGTATCGTACCTACAAGTACTTAGACTGCAACCCACCTACCTATTGATAATTGTACTTGCAATGTAATAATGATAACTTTGTTTCAGTCAATCACTCCCATATACAAGGTGTCGTTTTGAAGCTGCAAAATATTTCAGGAGGTAATTATGTTAGTGATTCTCGACCCGAATCAATAATAAAATAAGTAGGTAATTTTTTTTTTTTTTATAACCGCGCTTTTTTTCACACACACAAACACGGAACAATAAAGGGCGTTTTCACACACACTAACTCGCAACGATAGTTTCATAAATAATGTATCATCCAATCATCATCCCGCACGCCACACTCTAGCCACGCCCCCGCGGCCATCGATCAATCGATTTAGTTTAGTGTAATTAAAAAATTAAATAACAAGTATTACTGATTATTGACCAGGTTTCGTATTTTTACATGATTATTTATGAGTTTTATTACAACCTCCTGAAATATTGTGCAGTTTTAAAACTGCACCTTGTATAGAGATCCATGTTCAAATTATATTATTACTATTTAATTTTTTAACGTTCATAACTCTATCTACTTCCCTTGTTCTTATAAAATTATTAAAGTACCACGTAGTTTCAGAGGTATTTCTATATTTAAATAACAGGTATTTTTCAATGAAGGTGCCGTATTCTAAAACTGCACACTTTCAATTGTGATATATTCTGATACTTAGTCTTGAAATTAGCATTCCAAGACTATCTGAAGATAATCAATGGTCATATGATGTTATAACAGAAAATACAAAATCCAATGAAACCCAATAGAACAAATACTTAAAGAATTTCTTTTAAAACGGGAATAAAATTTAAAATTTTAATCAACTTATAACTCCAAGTCAATCAGAAGATATCGCAGTTTCATAAAACGACAACTTTATATATAAAAGACAAAACACTTTTCTAAAGAAATAATTGCTAAAAAAGGACCGAAGGTTAAGGTTGCCTTAAGAATGAATTTTAAACCTGTACTTTCGGCCTCAGTTTTAGAATAGAGCTTTAACCTTACCCGCGCACTATGTGATGCAAATTGAGTCATTTACATCCCTTTCATTTTTGAAGCCTTTCTCAACTTTTAAGGAGATATTTTAAATTTGCCGCTTAAGTTTGTACACCAGTCTGGGCGACGGACTAAAATATTTATGTATTAGATCTACGACAATAAAATATGTATTATGTTTCCCTAACAGACAACAGCTTTATTTGTGCAATTTGTATTCGGTGAAATCAAATTGCTAAGTTGAATTCTAACAAGATTTTAGATAAGTTCAGTGTCATGTTGACAAGACTGTAATTTGAGATGTAAAATTCTTGAACCGAGTGATGGGATCGTGTTAAAGTATGAAAATGAAGAGATAAAAGACTAGGTACCTAAAACCTTTTTAATAACATAGCAGCATAGGCTAGTTAAACTGTAATTATTTAAGCACTGTATTGATTGCCTATCTAATAAACTTATTGTATTAGTGAACTGGAGAAAACTAAGGTCAACCGTGGACCGCTAAAGTTGCTTTCGTAAGATTCAATACAGAAACATAAATTCATTGAATTCTACAAAAACAAAGGAAGTCGAATTACAAAAACAACTTGTAGGAGTCATAGAATATTCATTCATACTTAAATAAACTTAAGTGAAGTTCTAAATAATATGATAATTTCAGTAAATATTGTTCCTCATTCCTGGAGGTTGTTTGACGATATTTATTACGCCAGGGAGTCAATTTAAGCAGGGTAGGGCTGTATAAAAGTTTATATCGATTAAGTTATGTAAAAAACATTAGCAATTTGACTTTGAAACACTAAAAGCACTGCGTTATTAGTCATGCGAAGCGAACACAATGCCGTGCGTTCACTGCCCGAAAACTATTGCGTGAGCCACTATTTTTCAGATAGAGTGATTTTTTTAGGCCGCCGCATTGCTCTACTAATATTAAAGTTTAAGTTTGATTTCCAGACCGAGCCAAGTGTTGTTATTGGATTTTTCAGTTAGGAAAGTCTCAGGGCGGTTGAAGTTTGGAATGGCGCGCAGTAAATGGCAATTTGCTGGTCCACCTATTACATTCATGGGTCTGAACAGTAAATGTGATTTTCACAGTCGCGTAATTTTATATTTTATCTTTTTATATGTTGTTTGTATTCTGTAGATATATCTGTCTACCTAGATTTTCAACAAAAGCACGTTTATCACGTCTTTGAAATTTAACTGCATCAAGATAGAGAAGAGAATCGTGTCAAGTTCAAATAAAGGCCAGGACCATAAAGCACCTTATCGCGGCGGATGGACGATGACGTGAAGCGACTTATCTACCATACCCTTTATATCCTCTTTTATTCAAACCGGCTCCAGAATTTACTCCTTTACCTTGGAATTTTTTAAGTGGGTGCTTTCACAGATTGTTCGTTGTTTCAAGGTAAAAACAAATGTTAGGCTTCCGTACCTGAAGCATAAAGTACATACGAGTATACCTATCTCGGTACATATTTGCCAACATATTCTTTACTATGACGGAGTGGTTTGTCCTAAAATAATATTAATCACTGAAATTGTAAATACCCCTACGGAGAACAAGACATATAGTTTGTAGAATATAGGTAGGTACTTATTTGTAGTGTAAGATACACATATACAAAGAATACATTTTTAATACCCATACCAAAGGGACAAAACACCGTAAACAATGCCATAAACATTTTGAAAGATTGTTAATTAAATGCGCAACTAGTGTGCGTAAGCTTATCTAAACTATCACCTAGCACTGTGAAATATTTGTTGTTATGTACATCCGCGGTGAGGCGCAGCTTGCCAGGTCTGGCAACTAATTTTTAAAATTGATATTAAGTAGAAAATCCTCTAGGGAACTTAAATATCACTATGATCTTTACAAGACGAAGTGTTTCTAGGGAATTGACATATTTGACGAAATGGCAACTAAAGGTAGATAGTCACTTCTACTTTGGAATCAGAAAAAATATATACCGACTCGTAATATTTGTGGAGGGCACAAACAGCTTTCGCCAATGGGGTCACATGCCTTTCTCATTCTTGCTTGACCTCGCAATAGTCAAAACCTTTCCAGAAACTAAAACAAAAGGTTTGCAATAAAAATTTCTTTTAAATTCTTCCTTGGCATGTCAAAACCTTTTTCATGGATTTAATTTACAGTATTCACTATGGAAGTGAAAAAAGCTATAAAAAGTACTTATGTATACTTAGTTAAGTATCTATGACCTACAAACTGTTAATTGTAACATACCATTGCACTTTACGCTAATTGAAAAATTTAAGAAATAATACATAGCTCTACCTGCCCAAATATTTATTTGGGTAGGTAGAGATATTTTGATTGTAATTTTTGCTACCTTTGTCTGGATGTAAAAACTAAGTAGGTATGCGGTCTCTACAAAAAAAAAGTTTAGATACAAGCCTATATTATCCACGTGTACTGTTTACATGAACTCAGTCCAGAAGAAGGACCCAACAAAATATATCACTTAAAAGGTATATTAATTGGTTGGTAAGTTTCTAATTTGTATATCTTTAGCAGCTCTTTTTCAATCAGCCTCAACTATTAGTCAAAAGTCAAAAAGTTTTTTATTTCACATAGGCCTACATGGGCACTTATAAAACGTCAAAAGCTAGTGCACGGTTCGAAATTGGTCGTTTCCTATGGAGAAGAACCGGCAAGAAACACCATGGTTACTTTTTTTAAAAAATGGTTGTACTTACAATATTTCCATATTACAGTATTAATAGGTATTATTTAAGAACAGTGTAAACCGGTCTATATTGTACTCAAAAGTACAATAAAAGTAATCATTTAATTTTTTTTTTAAATATTGTGGCTAAACAATTCAACAGATGAAAATGTCGCGGATCTATTTGGACTAAATGTATGATCCATCTCTTAGGTACCTGCTACTCACTATTTACATTAACTCAGACCAAAAGCAGGGCCTTGTAATACAATACTTACGGTATACCTTTATAAGAAATAATCCATAAAGCTGTAGCAGCCCCTACGAAATTGGCAGAACAATAAAAAGGGCGTAGGTACCAAAGATTCAATAGTATGAGATGAAACAAGTCTACGTTATTCGTCTACTCATTGTTTACCAAGGCTAAAACCAAAACAGGTTCTAGCAACATGCGCAATGGTTAATCTACGAGACTGTATCCTTAATAAAAAGAGAATTGGCCGTTTATCCCCTAAGAAATTAACCACAAATGATGATGTGTGCCAGCCAATTGAAGCGGCAAAACTAACTTATCAATAATACATTATCTTAACACAATGTTTACCAGAACATAGTCCAGCAGCATGCCCTAGAAACACAAGGTACGTGTTCTAAGCACCTACCTCAGTGGTGTGGTCTTTATACCTACATACTTTTAAAGAAAAGAACATAAAGACTTGTCGACCCTTACAAATATGAATAAAAATATGTGAGCCAAAAATTCAACACATGAAATTAATGACATGAGACTGTCTACTCTACAGCTACCTAACCGCTGTTCACTAGGCCTAAGATCAAAAGCAGTTCCTAAGAACACAACACTTAAGACATTTCTACGAAGGTGCATCCACCAGACACTCACATCATTGAAATAAGCTTGCTCCAACCGCTGTCGAGTCCTGTTAGCTTTGGTGTATTCAGGAAGGCTGGACTGCCTCCGCACACGCATCCTTTGCTCACGGTCCATCGTCATCAGATCAGATTTCTGCGATAACACTAAATAGTGTAACCGATGAATTATATCCATTTTTTATTAATTTTAACGGAACTGTTAAAGTTTATATTTATGAAAACGTTTGTCCTGTCGTCGGATAAAAGGTTATAAAACAGTGTATAAAATTTTATTTTTCTTAGACTTAAGTTATTCTAAAAAAATTTGAAGAGATTGAGTTTTTTTCAGTTATTGAATTACATTGGAAACAGGTAAAGAAGAGTTTTCTTTCCTATATAAAAAACAAGAAGATTTTGAGTCACAACTGGGCGAGATTATCAGAAACTTAAACTGAATATCAAGGCGAGTTTACGCGAGCGTGGTATAGCGCCCGCTAGTTAGGGCGGGCGCGGAGTGACTGTGGACTGGGCGCCGGATGTAGCGTGGCGGCGATCCGACGTAACCCGGCAACCGTTTGCAAACAACACGCAATCCTAAGATGTCTAGAGGTACAGACGAAATATACAGCCTAATTACGGTCTCAGTTATGCTGAATTTAAATGTAAAGAGGTATCAAAACTAAAACCAGCTAAAAACAATAGTTTGACGCCTTGTAACGTTGTTGATAAATATTACATAAAATCACCATATTTAAAAAAAATGGGTTGTATCAAAAAAGCATACGTAAATACTGTTCAACTGATTTTTTTTTTACTTTTCCGAGAAATAGCATCACTCTAGGTTAAGCCACTAAGATCAGGCTCGTCATCGTACGTACACTTTTGTATTTTCCAGATTTCCCCATATTTTCGTACACAAAGACGTGCGTGGAAATACCTACCTACAAGATCAAAAGAAAAGTTTGATGCTCTAGAAACGCCAACCTAATGGAAAGGAATTGGGATTTCATGAACATAATTACAAACGTCTCTTCGATAGATACTGAACTTGGCTACATACAGTCTATCTGCACTAGTAGGTACAATCTCGAACATTGATATTCTTTGTCCATATTTCAAGGTGGAATAGCCACATAGATGGAGATGGAAGGTCACCTATGAGGTGGCACAAACAAATTAAATCTGCGCTCAGAGGTCCCGTTTATGAATACGCCAGGCTGTCATCTTTCTAAAAGACCCAGAAGAAAAGAGATCACACTGAGCTGCGACAATACCAGCGATGAGACACAATTTATGGTGACAATGACAACGAACACTTTAAGAGCTAAGAGAGAATTAAAAAAAAAAACCCCAGTCATGGTTTTACTTTTCGATTCCTTTCAGTTTCCAGAAACTATCTGATCCGCCTGGAAGCTTCATTCTTATATAAAGCAAAATGAAGAAAATCTTTTTTAAATCCAATATCTATATGTACCTACTCGATATTACCTACGAGTAGGTACTTAATGCCTGTAAAAAAGTTATAACCTAAGTAGGTAGGTTCCTACCTACTACCTACCTAAGCTTAAATTAAGATTTCTACCTACGCAGCTAATCTAAGATTGGTAGACCTGTCTCACCTATCTAGACTTCCAAATGAAGGATACCGCATCGGAGTGGCATAGTGGTCTAGACCGATTTATACATTCACAGAAAAAGTTGGAAACTTACCTACCCACGACTCTCTATCTAACCTACACTTTCATCTCATTGATCAAATAAACAATAAGATTTAAAAAAAAATAACTTGTTGAAAAAGGTGGCAAAGAAAATTGCATCCAAAGAATGATACGATTCTTTTGTTCGACGATTTCATCTTTATAATTCATTCTCTCCTTGGTTTCTAGCCAGTGACACTATATTAGCGATAACCATTTTATTGTTAATAAGAATAAGTTAAAAAAAAAAAAACAAAAAAGTCTAGATGGGAAACCATGACCAAATATTTGGGATTTATAAAGTGACATTTAGGCACCAATGTTACAGTAGATCCTATGTCAAACCAATACATTTCAGACTATTTGATAAATAGCTAGTTATCCGTAATAATGTCACTTTGTTTTGATCCTTAAATCAGGTTACCTAATCTCAATGCCAATGTCAATGCCTGAAGCCAAACACCTAATAGTGACTAATTGTAAGCTAAACGCTGCCAGTCTGCCAGACGCAACAATCTATCTATTCGATTCGATTTAGTAGACTGCGCTACTGGAAGCAGTGCTGGATTAGCTGCCGTGTAGCAAGATTAGCAAAAGCTACGGGCCCTGCGTGCTGGGGGGCCCCGCTTGGACGTACAAGCGGAGCAGGATGGACCTATATCTACCTACCGTATGAAATGTACTTACCTGAACAATTCTAAATTATTCTTAAAGACAATATAACCAACTGCATACGGGGATATCGCTATCTAAGGGCCCTGAGGCTTGTGAGAAAAATAAGTTAAAAGAGCTTTAACTTGTTAGCGTTTTACAAAGATTGAAGAGTGAGCCCGATATCCGTGAGTGAGCCCGATATCCGTGAGTGAGCCCCTTTCCTTTACCTTGTTGGTTGTCTGGTAGATATCGCTGTCAACGTTAAGACCGCCATTGTAGGTACCATTTGTACCCATAGATTGCATCGCTGCTTAACATAGCACCCACTACACACTAGTACACTAGTTTAGCACTAGTTTTTATAATTTAAAGAAAGATTAAGTTTATGTACATATAAGTTGTGTTATTTTTTGGTGTAAGTTTATTATATTATATTCCCTTGGTAGGATTTGTCACAAGCCACGCTGCTGCTGCTGGTTTAATCCAGCACTGACTGGATGCAACATTTTCCAGTTATTCTAGCCATGGTACCTACCTCCATAAGATACCAACGTAGGCTTGTGGACTCATTAATAATTCCAATGTACGTTTGAGATGTAACTTAGGAGACTTGACAGTCTAGGTGGTCGCCTGAATTAGGTAGGCAAGTAGTGGTTGGCTGTACCTACTATAGGTACGTGGGGTCTAGGGCTTGATTTTCAACAATGCTCATCTGATGGATGAATTAATAAAAATACGCTGATAAACGAACGTTTCTTGCAGTCAGGTTTTTTGAATATTTTCAACTTTTTAATTTTCTACATTTTTGTTATATGTATATACCTACTTAGGCCATCTCATCACGAACCCTCAGGGTGCTTTACCACCATATGTGCTATGATGCATTGAATGCGTTTGATATCCACCAATCAAATTTTGACTGGCCTGTTGGTCTAGTGGTTAGTGGCCCTGACTGCTATACCGCAGGTCGTGGGTTCGATTCCCACGCAGGACAAATGTTTATGTGATGAGCATGATCATTTGTTGTGTCTGGGTGTAATTTATCTATAATATGTATGTATTTAGAAATATATAAGTATGTTTATCAGTTGTCTAGTACCCATAACACAAGCCCTGCTTAGCTTGGGACTAGACAGCGTTGTGTGATAGTTGTGGAAAAAAAAATCATTGGTTCATTTAGCTTAGCACGGTGTGGTGGTGGTGGAAAAGGGTTCAACTTAGCTGTTTTTAGGGTTGAGTACCTGAAGGATCAAAACAAGGAACCACTGTGTCATAAGAACGTGGCTCCAAAACGTGGTCGCTCACAATGGGCCTGATCAGAAGGGTGACTTTTAAAGACACCCAAAGAGCAATGGAAAGGGCGGGAATCGGATAGACGAGAGACACAAAGGAGCGTTCGTTGTGGCGACACTTGGGGGAGGCCTATGTCCAACAGTGGACTGCTGAAATGATGATGATGAAAAGATGACCCAAAAGGTAATATGGGACCCTATTAAGACCCTATACTAAGACTCCACTAACCATCCGTTTACTGTCACCAGGCTGTATCCTATGAACCGTGATTGTTAGACAGTTGAATTTTTCACAGATGTATTTCTGTTGGCGCTATAACCACAAATACTAGAAAAATAGAATAAAACAAATATTTTATGGGGCTCCCATACAACAGACGTTTTTTTTTTGCCGTTTTTTTAGATAAATGGTACGGAACCATTCTTGCGTGAGTCCGATTTGTACTTGTTTATATTAGTGGATACGGATTAAATCGTTATAGATCAATCCATATTTTAAATGAAAAATGGTAACAACCGCAGCGTTAATGAGGAAGCTGCGTGGTATTTTCTCGTTCAACATCAGACAAGTTTATGACCAGTGTGTGCTGGTAATGACATATGGCTTTGAAACGTGATCGTTCATGGTGGGTTGCATCAGCAGTCACCCAAAGAGCGTTGTAAAGGGCTATGCTCGGTCTCTTGCGTTCAGAGCCCGATCTAGCTATTTAGCCGCTCCGGGCAAAGATAATTTTCGCCGCCCTTTACATAGTTACATACACAAAACCATTTAAGTCTTAAATATTTCCACTATGCAGCCTGAAGTACACACATAAAATTCTCAACCTGCCAACTTGGGTGTGGATGGCTAATGGCTAGGTTGGAAGATTTTTCCACTAGCCATTAGCCCCTCATTTTTTGCCGCCTTACCCCCCCCCTCAGATCGGGCCCTGCTTGCGTTATCGCATAAAGAATGAAGATATCCGTAGGAGAACCAAGATAGCCTGAAGAATCGTCCAAGTCAAGTGGCACTGGCGCAGTGAGCAGGCCCATTGCTCGCAGAACAGAAGGCCGTTGGGGCCGAAAGGTTCTGGAGTGACCACCGCGTACCGGAAAACGCTGCGTTGGAAGGCTTCTCACAAGGTGGACGGATGATTTTTTTTTTGGTGTGGAAAATCATCCAATGACAACCCCCGCTATTGGGCGGAGCGGGAGATAGTGTCAGACTCTTACTGTTTAAAAAAACCACCCTGTTCCTTCAAGCCTAAATACCGGGGCTCGAGTTCCCATTCGGATAACCCTGGCCCCAGTAGGCTTCGACCCGGCTGGGTCCCTGCTGTTGCTGACAACTCCTTGAGGCGCGCGGGAACAGTGCGCGCCGTCGACGACTTGGGCTTGGTCCGGACAGTAACCGAACGGCCGGACAGCGAGCTACCCATTGCTCACTGTCTTCAAGCCCGCGCCTACGGTGGCTGGAAATCGGGATCGGAATTCCGGCGGCGGCGAGAGCGCCGTTGCCTGATGCGGTCGGCCTCCTCCTTAGCGAGCAGATGAACTGATGAGGATCGCGGGAATCCGATGGATGAACGATGTTCGTTGTACACTCGGGGGAGGCCCAAACATGCATACCTACTGTTTTTTTTTTATTAGATATTATTATACATAGGCTAGCATTTGACTATTATCGACTATCCATCCAAAGATAAACACATAACCCTCCTTTGAGTCGTGCAATCGGTCAAAAATAGTGTTTCAACCGAGTTACTATGTATTTTATTAGTTGGTACCTATAGGGTTATTAGTTGTTTTTTGAGCATGGGACCATGATGGTAGGCACCTAAATAATAATTAAGTAGTATCGTAATAGTATATTGCTCTCAAAAAAAGAAACAAAAAATACACTTTTTATCATTAACAGTAATATGGTTGCAGAAAGTTAAGTAGGTACACCATGTCTTTTGACTTGGCACGAATACAGTAGTAGGTAGATAATTGTTTCTGTCATTAGTTACGAAACATTAATGGATTTATTAATAGTTTATAGATTAGACATTATTTCATTTACTCTGGTTTATTGGTTCAAAATAAATTAAACAATCAAGTAATAACTATGAATACTTTATTAGTAGTTTAAGGCAGAAAATTACACCTTAAGCCTCACAAAATGAGACATGTGTTTGAAAGTCAAAAGACAATACATCATTTTTCTACTAGTCCCTTTAAATATACAACAATCAATAAATACAAGTGTAAATATTTAATCTGCAAAAATAACACCATGTTATTGCTAAGATTAAAATCTTAGCAATGTGTTAGTGTGATTTTAGCATAAATGATTATGCTTTAAAACAGTTGTGCAGACATTTTGTTAACAGTCATCACAGACACAATTGGCGTGATATGTATTAAACAACAAAATATAGCTCTTTATGAAGAAACATTTAAAAACCTTAGTTTTTCTAGTCCTAAAAAATTATAACTAACATGATATTTTTAAAAGTTAAATAACACCTGACATAAGCATAGCCTGAGTAAATAATTTATGTTAAATGATCAACATTTATCCTTATTTACTTTTTTAGTGTACATGATATTCACAAAAAATGTATGATAAAATGTTTATGTTATATGCAACAATGAGGCATCATAGAGTGCATTCAAAAACAATTACCAAAATTACCTTTTACAATCCATTATGATTTGGTTGTTTTATTGACTGTAAGTTGATTGAAAATTGACATGCCATTTTACAAAGAGCTAAAAAAGCTCCATAAAAAAAAAATGAAAGTGATAAATTATGTGGTAACGATGACATAGACAAGAACTTATAGAATAAAGCAAAGTTAATTCAGCTGTAAAAAAAGTTTGTGCAAATGTACCTCTCGGAAACTAATTTAACTTTACTTTTTCTTAACACTTACTTCTGATCACTAAAATTAATATTATATTATGCCAATGATTTTACTTACTTTTATATTATGTACTTTTAATGAAAACAAAATATATTAACAACAACTCAAAACAATAGTATTATGTAACTTTTTACGGGGCAAACACACAAGCACCATACAAATTAGAAGATGAAGTCTATTTAAAATGTACTTAAGTGAATGAAGTGAATGTTCTGGTCCTTGATATTTAGATAAATTATCATCAAACAATATTATGCTAATCTATGAACTTCATTTTACTAATTAACAAATGCAACAAAATATTATGATTCTGCTATCTTTGATTTACCATTCAGTTTACCAAGCTGACCTAACATAAGGACAGTATTAATTAAATTTTCAGAGTAAATGCGCTGATTGGTTTCCATTCTTCTTAGCTTTTGGACAATATATTTGGAGAAAAATTCCAATTCATTCTCATTTCCATGATTTCTTGGTTCATCCTCTAAACTGCGTTTACGTTTGGCTTCCCGAGGATTGATCAGATTTGCATTTTTAGCTTTTCTTTTTGGCGAATTATTTGTCTTGTCATTACTACTGCCACTGTTAACAAATGCCAGGTTCAAATCTTCAGCCAGATCATTAGCTTCTTCCTCATTTAACTGTATAGTTAAATCATCAGGCACTGTTACCATGGGGACATGATTTTCAGAAAATATGGGGGACGGCAGAAATGATACCCGTTTCCTAACTTTTACAGCTGAGTGTTTTGGCTTAGTAGCTGTTGTGTCCTCAGCAGTAGCTCCTACTGTATGTCTGCGGTTAGTCTTCTGCTTAGTTGGGTCTGGATTATGTAGTCTGCTCACCAATTGTTTGTTGCTCCAGAAATTTACCTTGATCTTTTGTTTAGGTTTGGGTTTCTGCTCAACAGGTTTAGGTTTCTGCTCAGCAGGCTTTGGTTTGTTTAAAACTGTAGGAAATTTATAGCGTATGGTGTCATCTTCTTCTTCAACTTTTTCTATCTTCTTCAGCTTGGGAGATTTACTAGCAGTGTTAAAGAAATTGGTGTTCAATTTGTACCTCACATTGTCATCATCTGATTGGTAACCATTTTTCTTAGATGACGACTTATCAGCAGATATGGGTTTCATTGTCTTGATGATATGATTATGATTATTCAGTAACAGTATTATGATTACTAACAGTGTCAGTGAACCTGGAATGAGACAAAAACCAAATTAATAAGTTACAAATCACAATTAAATAAATTAATAGCTTGATTAAATACTTTACTAAAACCTAAGTCGTTTACGAGAATTTAATTCAATGAGAGACTGATATTTCGCGTAGGTAGGCTTTCCCGCCTAAACGTTGGGCAACAAAGTAGCATAAAAAAGTTGTTATCGTCGAGATATGTCAACAACCTCAATAACGTACAGATTATTTACACATGACGCGTAAAATAAAAACGATATTTGTACCAAACAGGATCCATTAGCGAGGAAATAGAAGATAATAATATTTTGAGGTTATGAGACTGTACTTATAATAAAATCGTATAATTCTATGAAAGGATAACTAAATACAATGTAAATCATACTCCAATTCGGAATAATAACTGTAACTATTAGATTTAAGTTAGTTAAACTATTGTTTTGCTTAGAATAATGTCTCGTCATCATTAACATTTGATAGGCAATTACTATTACATAATCATAATATTTTATCAAATAAAACTTACCTTTATAAAGTTACATTATTATTCACCAAGTATTCACTCACTGTGTTGGTCACAAGAGTCAAAAATAAATAAATATTATCCACGAATACAAACACGACACGCACGATTTGGAGTGTTCAATGACGCAAAGTGTTTCCAAAATTATCCGCTAGAGGCGTAAGAGCCGTGCGCGGGAAAACTATGGCCGCGTTCAACATTAGAAAGTAGAAAACAAATGAATCAATGTTTTGACATTATTTTAGTGTAACTAGTTAATTGATGTTACTTAGGTATTACATTACCGTTATTAGTCGAAAAAATAAATTAAGAATACTTGGACCATTTGTTGGAACGCTTTCATATTTTTGCTACCATCATAGACATTGAAAGTAGGGTAGACCGGGGACAATTGAAACAATTTTACTTAAACCGTGTGCAGTGACTTATCTATTGTACCTACATCCCTCTTATTTATACCGCTGAAAGGGTCGTTATCTAGTTCCTAAATTAAACATAATCTGTATCTCTATTTCAAATAGTTAACCTACAATCACCTATTTAAGAAGACCGGGCGCAGTGGTTCTATTGACCCCACCCTAAGGACGGTTGAAACAGTATGTAGGGATAATTGAAACACTGGAAATATTTTATGAACTACTGGAGCTTTTTAATCAATCTTAACAAGTTAACATGCCACTAAATTGTTTATTGAGATCGTGATAAATCCGTCATCGTAACATAAATATTTCAAAAATTATACATGCAAAAACTTTTTCAGTATAAACAACTCAAAATATATCTTATTTAAATAATTTAAGTGCTCTAATCTGTGCTATTGAATACTATTTCACATTATTAAAAGACTTAATATGTTATTATGCTTATAATAGCACTTACATGGGGGAGAAAACAAAGTATTCCAGTCTCATACAAAACAGCCTGTTTCAATCTTAACAATGTTTCAATCATGACAATGTTTCAAGCATAAAAATGTTTCAATCATAACCATCGTTTATTGACCCGTATAGGTTTAACTCTTCTTGTGAAATTTAATTTCAAAGGAGATCAATCAACATCATTCAAGATCAATCAATCGATTTACCGAATAGCAATTCCTCATATATTATGTTATTATTATTATAATGAAAAAATATAGATCAAACTTAATGTCATGGGTTCAATTTTAGGGTCGTCAGAGTTATCGAGTTGCCCATCAGATGTAATTTTAACTAATAGGTAACCCAACCCCAACATAAAATAACCATTTAAACCACTTTTTACTTGTAACCATTAGGTATTTTAATTTTATAATACCTAGTGATTGTGAGTAAAAAGTGGTTTTAAATGATTATTTTCTTTCATCGTAATACTGTTATTTTTTTTAATTCTGTGCGTTTTTATATTTTTTTGTGATTGATATTTTAATAAACACAACCTTTTTCTGTGCAGTCGGATAAAAACGTGGAATATGTGGGGACGTTTGAAACGTTTCAAACGTCCACAGATAAGTCGTTTCAAATGTACCCATGTCACATCTTCTAATTCAATACTCAATATTTTGGTATATATTGACTTAAACATTAATTACCAGTAATAAACACAATCTTAAATAGATAAACAATACCCCAAAATAAGGAAAATTGCCAAAAAAACAAGACTTAAATATGAAAACAACAAAAGTTAAAGATCCGGAATATTTACTTTTTGGCACGAAATTCGTCGAAGCGTCCTGTGCATGACTGTGTCGCTCGCTGGCTCGAGCCATTTTAAACATAAAACCGAGCATAGCCGACGATGCAACCAACGACGCGTCACAAGCGTAGGTATTATAGTTTACGAGAAATTGAAGTTGTTGCAATCATGACCTGTTTCAATTGTCCCCGGTCTACCCTAAAACATTCTGTGATTCAGTGTTTCAGTTTAGCACTGTGGTACCGTAGCAATGATCTATAAATATGTACGTATGGGTTCCTGCCTACCAAATTTTAAAATCGATTGATTAAACTCGAGCTATACCTAAAAAGACAATGACAAAAAATTTAAACTCACCTACCGTAGATTCCTCAAAGTAAAACTTATGGAAATCCTAGGAACCTATCTATTACTTTACCTAGGTACCTCATTGTTATTATTTTTTCTTCAAAATAATGGATACAAATACAAATATTTTTTTATTCGTTAACCTGAGGCACTTTAAATCGTAATTTTCCGCAAATTAAATTATTAGGTAATTACTCAAATCAATAGTTTCAAGTTGGAGAGTTTCCTCGCAAATTAAATTATTAGGTAATTACTCAAATCAATAGTTTCAAGTTGGAGAGTTTCCTCGTAATAAAAAATTGTTTAAGTATGTATCTATTCTTATAGTAGAATCTCACTTTTTAATGGATTATTAACTATGCTTCAACAGTGTAGGTGCCGGGCAACTGTTTGCTCTAGCAGATGGCTGGGCGTCTAGAATAGGGGTACGTACGTTATGTCAATAATGTTGAAAAGCTGCGCTAAACACACTGCTTTAGAAATGAATATCAAGACTTTATCTAGCTATCTATTTTAGCAGATTTGACCTTAATAAATAACAAGTACTTACCTAACAAATACTACTAGCATTATGTTACCTTAAAATTCCTTGTTGTTTCCGAAGCGGATGTTTCGATTAAATATTTCGCTTACCATATGATTTTTCATGGAAATCCACCCCATCTTTGCACGGAACTTCAGTTTACGTTTCGGATTATCCGTGGTTAACGTTTTTTAATACAACACTATTGCAAAATGTCCAGTAACAGCGGAATAAAACGCTATTGTTGTTAAAGCCGAGGCTTTACGCGACGCGAATTGGGAGGTTATGACTGTCTACGAGATCTGCTCTCGGACTGAGTGGGAGGCTGTGCGCAATGCGGCAACGCGGCTGTCTACAAAATATTAAGCTTTAACTAAGTGCTCACGTATGCAGAGAAAACAAACATTGCTGCCAAATAAATCTGATAAAAAAGTAGGTAAAAAAGAAAGTTTAATTGACTTTATTAAAATTAGAAGAGTATATTATATTATTATAAAAAATGATAACTTACCAACGTAGAACGGATTACTTTTCCAGTCCTCTCTCTGTTTATTTATATTTTATCGATATATTGCAAGTTAGGGAAAATACAATTAACCAAACGGAATATCAAGTTTTACGTAGGTATTTCTTGTTTTGAGTTTTGACGTACGTAATCGCGGGAAGTTTTGAATGTATTGATTTAAATTGCGAACGTCATTTCGCATGTGCCTAGAGCAGAGAGCTAGGCGTGCGCACTAGAGGGATTCCTATGAATGGTTTAGGTATATATCTACAAGGGTCGCGTACTAGAAAAATAAAATGTTGTCCATTAACTTTAATGGGAATACTTTGTCTTGGTCGTTTCGTATGCATTCCGTTAGGGGTGGTTTTTTTTTTCAGGACACTAAATGATATGAACGACGTACCTATCCACCTTGCAGATTTAGCTTCTCATTATTTTCTAAAGCCGTAGAATTTATATTAGTATTTAGTTAAGATTATTATTAACATATACCGACATCAGACATGTGCAATTTTATGAACAGGTCATCATCATCATTTCAGCCGAAAGACGTCCACTGTTGGACATAGGCCTCCCCAAAGCGTCGCCGCAACGGCCGGTCCTGTGCGTCTCGCATCCATCGGATTCCCGCGACCTTCATCAGGTCATCGGCCTTCCAACAGTTCCAACGTTGCGTCTTTCGGTACTAGGTCGCCACTTCAGAGCCTTTCGTCTCCATCAACCATCTGTTCTGCGTGCAATGTGGACTACCCATTGCCACTTAAGTTTGGCGATTCTTCGAGCTATGTCGGTATTCGGTAACCATGGTTCTCCTGCAAATATCTTCATTTTTTATGTGATCACGCAAGGAAACTCCGAGCATAATAGCCCTTTCCATTGCCCTTTGGGTGATTAAATCTTCTTATGAGACTCATTACAAGCGACCGCCTTTCGGAGCCTTATGTCATCTACTGGCAACACGCATTGGTTATAGAGTATTGGTATTCATCTTGAGACACTGTGGTATACCGGACGAGAAGTTCAGCTTCCTGACCTCTTTCTCAAAGTTAGACCTACCCAACTGAAACGTCTGTCCCAGGTAAACAGTCACCACAACTACGAGTGTAGAGTCTTCGATCTTGATAGGAGTTACCTATAAGTGCTACATGGATGTTTACCATGGCTTTGGTTTTGTCCATGTTAATTTTAAGTCCCACTTTTTCGGAAGCTCACTGAGGTAACCGAGCATTCTACTGAACTCCTCCGTAGTCTTAGCCATGACTACTATGTCGTCGGCAAACCGAAGGTGAGAGAGCTCCTCGTCATTGACATTAATGCCTATCCCTCTCCATTCCAGAACCTTGATGATATCCTCCATTGCGGCCGTGAATAGTTTCTGAGAAATTACGTTTCCCTGGGTCACACACACCCCGCTGCAAAAGGAAAGGTTTCGAGGCAGTCCTGAAGTCGAACTGACATAGTCAAACACTTCAGCACTTCGATGTACCAATAGTCAATCTGGTACCGTTGGAGAGACTGCATTACAGCCCAGGTCTCGATTGAATCAGAGGCTTTCTCGTAGACCACAAACGCTAAGCAGAGAGGCTGATTATACTCCTAAGTCTTGTTTAGAAGCTGCCGCAGAGTATGTAGGTATGTGGTTCACGAGGTTAACGCCTTTTCGGAATGCGGCTCGTCCGAGGGGTTTGAAATCGTCGAAACTGTGCGCGAGACGATTCGTGATGATTCTGGAAAGCAGCTGGTAGACATGGCTCAGAAGTGAGGTGGGCCTGTAATTTTTAAGCAGGGCATTGTCGCCCTTCTTAAAGAAAAGTACCACCACATCTCTGCTACACGCCCGTGGCGTTTTGTCCTCGAGTATGACGGAATCAAATAGCTTCTGAAGAGCCTTAAGGACAGGTTTTCGACCCGCCTTCAGGAGTATGGCCGTAATTCCGTCATCATCCGACGCCTTGTTGTATTTCAGCTGCTTCAGAGCCATCCGAATCTCGTACAGGCTGACGTCCGTGATATCTTTGGTATAGCGTCGAGTAAATCTAGCTCTTGGGTTATTTGCTAGATTTGCAGCGGGTTTAGTGATAGACGTGTATAACTGTTCATAAAAAGCCTTGATCGGTCCCAGATGCTCCAATTTGACGGATGTGACTCTGTCATTGTCGGTTTTCAGTTAGTAGTAGTAGTACCGTTCAATCTTTATATTTTCGGTATTAAAGCGGCGATGGTCGCGTTTCAAAGACTTCGAGATCCGTCTAATGAGCTGCCGGTATCGCCACGTATCGTTCGCTCCATGAGCTCATGGGTCAGAGCAGAGAGCTTTTTGTTCTTATATGTACAAATACGAGTCTTGAAAAATCTAGACCTGACCGTGTGGACAGTTTCTACGAACCCATCATTACATTCATCCACGGAGCTCCCTAGGCACTCGAAATGATTGTGGAGTTTGAGCTGAAAGCTCTCTTTGAAAAGGTATTCTTATAAAATTGATAGTACGGTAAATAGTCAATTAGTTGAACATAAACCTAGGCCACTGTTGGGCATATGCATAGGCATAAGCCTCTCCAAAGTAGCACCACAACGACCGGTCCTGTGCGCCTCGCATCCATGGAATTCCCACGACCCCCACCAGATCATCGGTCCTCTTTGTGACGACTGCCGAGAACTTCTAAGTCAACCAGAAACTACAGTCAAAATATACGGTGTTAATGCCATATATTTTGACACTTTCTTGGGAATCAAAACTTATGAGGTACCTGCGTAGAAATATCCTTTCTTATATCAATGGGATACCTATCTACTGTACCTACCTACTCCCCGTTCACTTAGAATCGTGGAATTTGGCAAGAAGCAAGGTCTCAAAAAGTAAAGGACAAAACTCCGAAAATGGTAACCTAATTTTTAGTTTTGTCACATAGTAATTACCTACTTAAATATTTTTATACGGTAATGAAGAACGGACATCTGAGGCTCCAGCCGCCGGGACCCCGACTATGACTTCCTGCCACCGTAGGAGTGGGCTTACAGACGAAGAGCAATGGGTAGCTTGTTGTCTGGCCGTCCGGTAATCGTCCGGACGGAGCTCGAGTCATCGACGTCGCGTAGTATTCAACGCGCGCCTCGAAGAGATGTCAGCAAAACCGTAGGGACCCAGCAGGGCCGAAGCTTACTGGGGCCATGGGTTAATTTCTGAAAGGGGGATCCGTGGTCCTGGACCGCAAAGGGCAAAAAAAGAACATAAGTGTGGTTTAGTCAGTAAAAGTCTGACACACCCTCTCGTTCCATCCTAGAGCGAAAGAAATTATTAGCTGATTACCTCAAAACAAAGGTAGGTACTTAGGTACTTACATTAGAATTTGCATTTGAAAAATTGATCGCGACGATACCTACATCGATTTATGGGAAAACACTTTTAAGTACAAAATTAAGTTTGTCTTTTAATTCATTAAACCCCAAGCGAACACCGGCGTTCGCGCTTTCAGTGTCTTTTTATTGTGTCTCTAATTGACGGTACTTATTCTCCATGTATTGTATCTTTTAGTAAAAAAAAACCTATTGTAGGTTTGTACTAGTGATGTGATCGTCAAAAATGTATATCCGCGGACACGGATCCTTATACGGATATTTTGTGTCAAGATCCGCGGATACGGATACGGACACGGATCTTTATTTTCTCAGTCAATCGTTGTCGGCGCGTGACCTTTATAGGATAGTTCAGTATAATATGTACTATTGCTAATATTGCTATGGTAACTTATTAGAATATAATATATGTTTGCACTTAACGATGCCAAATATTTGATTTTTAGAAACAAAAGAGGTTATTAATTTTTAATTTACTTAAATTATGTTTATAAAAGTAATGTCATGTCTTATGTTCATAAATTTCTATGTGTAATAGTGATATATATGTATATTTATTTGATTTAGATCTTTGGGTTATATAGGTACTATTGGTATGAAAACTTACTAGAATAAACCTAATATATGTTTGCAATTAAAAGAAATAAAAAATACTCTGAAGGGATTCTTTTTTAATTATTCCTTAATCATATAATCTAAGTTATTATGCAGCATTTTATCCTGTCAATTGAGTATAAGAGATTTGTAAAAAATCCGCGAGTAAAGTGACGGATACGGATTCGGATACGGACACGGACCTTATTTCTCCCGCGGATATCCGCGTATACGAATACGGATACGGATCTCCGGAACATGACTAGTTCGTACCTACGGATTACTGTTGTGCGAATTCGACTCACACAAGGCCGTTTTTTTTTATTTTAAATCTAAAGCTTTCCTTTGGTAACAAAATACACAAACAGTAATAAAACTAATCTTTTAAATATAAACGCGAAATACCACTCACTGATTACTCGTAATCATGAAATCTCAGAGACTATTATACCTACAAACTTATTTGGCAGGTAGGTTCCAAGAGTATAGACATCCGCTAAGAACGGATTTTACGAAACCACCCTTAAGAGGGTAAAACGGGAGTTCAAAGTTTATATGGAGAAACCTACAATCACGCGGGTGAAGCCGCTGGCAGAAGCTAGTATTCTAGTAGGTATAGTATTCTCCTTTACGAATAACATGGACAGGGATGTTATCATTTGGAAACAGTAATCCTATTATAAAACCGATAGCCGGCGGATCGGCTGGGTTATGGAGATATTGGGGTTCGAACTTTTGCAAAGAAGTTTGAAGTGTTGGTGGGTACCTAAATTATGTTTGGCCAAGTTTGAGCGTTGATTTTCTATGAGGTTGTAGAATGGGTTCCCTATTTGACTGCGAAACTTGATGATTCGATTTTTATTATATCGAACACGGTGTGTCGATAATTCAGTTTTACGATGTTCCATTATTATTGTTATTCCATCGATGTTTCATTGGTGCGATGTAACATTTGTGCGATAAATCCTTTTGCGAAAAACCCTACAAGCGAATGCTCATTAGTTCGATAGTAGGTATGTCGGTTCAAAACGCTTACTGTTCCGTGACATTTAATATTAATAACCTTAGATTCCTTTAATTTAACCCGTCAGAATAGTTGATTAATGTGCGGCCGTGTGGTGTCATGACTTTGTTTTTATATGTGGGATGTTTGTTTGGCGAACATGTCACAGTGACAACTTGTACTAAGTATGCGTTCCAAATGAGAATAAGAAAGTCATTAAACTCGATCTGTCAAATTTTGATTGAAAAGTACGGTTTGCAAAAAAAGCTTATTTGCGTTTTAATGATTTTGTTTTTGTTTAACTGACCCTTAGTTAAGTCATATTAAGAAATAGATTAAAAAGTTATTCATAATAATTATTTAACAAATTAAACTACTTTCTTTTTTATTTTCATTATTGGCTACATTTTAAATTCAAAATTCAAATTCAAAAATTCACATTCAAAATTCAAATTGCCAGCCGCCATTTCATCGTCGTTGTTGGTGTTTCTTCGTGCGACTGAGTATCCAGATTGAATTTTGTCATAAATACAGGTAATAATGTATATTTTGATTTAAAACAACAGTTAGTGATATAAATATTAAAAACCTCTAATAGTCTATGTTTTATTTTATAAGGGAAAGCAGCAGTGCTGATAACGGTGATGACGCCACTAGTCAGACAATTCACACAGTTACGTAAAGATCAGCAAAATTGAAGAACTGGATTTTGATCAGAGATTTTTCGTTTATGATTCGTAAATAAATTAAATTTAACTAATTTCTGTTTTTGCTCACCCTACTCAATTTCTTCGATTTGACAGTGAGACGTAACGTCACAACATGGCCGGCGCTCCTATTCTCATTTGGAACGCGTAGTAACTGTGACATGTTCGCATCCCCACTTGTAACTTGTAAGTTATAAGTGAGATGCAGCTTAAAGTTACCAAAATTCCAGCACACTTCGTTTTATCAAACTGGTAAGAGGTAGGTAGATATTTAGAAACATCTATGACTAAAGCCCTGGTTTTTGGAAAGAACTGTTATAGACACGTCATGCGATTTGCTGTTGAAAATTAATAAGTAGGTATTCAACCAATAATAGCAGCTACCGTCCTTTTGACAATTAGTCATAACATTAGTTTTGCGGTGAACGTCCTAAAAACTGTAAAATAGCTACATAAGTAAGTAGGTATTAATCAAATAAACTTACCTGAGCTCTAACGGCTGCTAGATGCAATTGCGTCGCTCTGTAGTCGTATTTCTTCACAGATATGTCCTCCTGATAGGTAAAAACATGTGTTAAATAAAATATTACAAAACACTTTCATGAAAATTCAGACAGTCTGAGTAGGTACCTAAATACATTTTTTGAAACAAAGAAAGCGTTACATAATCAATCAAAAAGTTAGGTCATGTCTTCGTATGATTATGTACCTATATGTAGGTAAGTTCATTTTAAGCTAGGTAGGTACCTACCATTGGAATGATGTTTACATTCTAATGGTGTGTCCCATAGATATCATTATATATTGCTATGGTGTATGATGTTTCCAGACCTGGCGAATGTGCCGCTCGCGAAACGCCCGCGAGCCGCTTGCAACCGGCGCGCGTGAATTTCGCGCACAGCTCGTTGGTACGAAGCACGGAACAGTAGTTCCATGGTACGAAGCCTCTACGCCGCGCACGCTTCGTACGAGCATGAAATTCACGCGCGCAGTTCGCAAGCGGTTCGCGAACGGCTCGCAAGCGATGCTTTCGCCAGATCTGGACCCATGATTAGATATGTTTTTGTAGTATTTGGCAGCAAAATGTAACTATCATGTCAACTTTCTCGGCAAGCTTCGCTGAGGTAGTCAACACTAGGTATATTAAAATTCTCAGCTCCGTTTTACCGAGATCGCGCCTGTTTCAATGATTCCACATATGTCCAGTAGCGCAGACACTTGAGATCTCTAAAAAACTACACCAATTTTACATCAACAATATTCATTATGAATTAATTAGCGAATAATTAAAACAGCCACTGAAGTTCACTCGAAAAAATCCCGCCAAAAACTCCCTAATTAATAATGTAAAAAAATAACAAAAAAAAAAAACAATCGAAAATCAACATAGACAAAAGAAATAAAATGTAGAATTTTCAAATATTTCTGATGATTTTTTAATTTTTGACCAGCCAGTTGCATTTTTTTTTAAATTTTCTCACACTTAAATACCACGACATCTATCGCCTATTCCTATAAACTCGTAAACAGGACTGAGTTCGTTCGGTTTCGTAGCCTCCATATTTGGATTCATGAAAATACCTTTCGTTCCTGTTAGATGTCTCTGTTTACTTCTGTAAAGAGAGTCAAGAGGTGTCGCTAGTAGTTACTACATAAAGCCGCATTTTCACTAGGGGACATTTGTTCCGCGACTCTGTCGCTCGACACGAAATTCACGTGTCCCGCGCGATGTCGCCCGACGTCGCGCGGGATTTTTACGGGTCGCGCAACTTGTCGCTAGTCGATGCTCTGCGAGCGTCGACACGCGCGATTTGCGTTTATTAAACTTGAACTTTCCCTTTGTAGCAAATATTCTCGGGCCCACCACCTCTTTTTTTTACGTTTTGCTATTGTCTTCCGAATAATTATGTAAGCTGTACTGAACAACACTACCTCCTCGGGCGACATACTGATCACGACTGGCCAATGTGAACAAGGGAAATGTCGAGCGACATTGTCCCACAAAGTTGCAGAGACATACCACGTGAATGTTGGGCGATATGTCTCCGCGACATGTGTCCTAGTGAAAACGCGGCTTAAAAGTTTATGTAACTTTAAAAGTACCTAGCTCGAAATTAAGAGAAGAGACAACACCTCCTACACTTATCAAAATGTCTAAAAACACCGCACTGAATTACTTACAAAAAAATAAAAATAATGAAGAACCTAAATAGTTTCACCGCGAGATATTTGCAAACTTGTAACTTCGAGAAAAGAAAATAATTGCTCATGTATCTCTCAAAAACAGCTGAATTGACCTTTTCTATTTGCAAGATTTAGGCAGTTATCACACTGCCACGCACCACGCAGCGTAGCGCGTGAAAAAGTTTCTATGAGTGCGTGTTACTCCGCATGTAGGTGCGTGATCTGCATGAACGCGCGTGGATGCAGTTTGGACTGTGCGTGTTTTCTAAACAAACGGAGATACTAATAAGCAACGTTAAGACACGCATGCACGCACTACGCTGCGGGGTGCGTTGGCATACCATGCGTGTCGCCCCGCACCCACGCGCGTGAGCGCGTATTTCTCCGCATGTAGGTGCGTGATCTGCATGAACGTGCGAGGATGCAGTTTCAGTGTGTTGGACTGTGCGTGTTTTCTATACAAACAGAGATACTTACAAGCAACGCATTTACGCACTACGTTGCGCACTCGCCTGGCAGTGTGATAACCGCCTCACTCAATTTTAAACCTTTTTTTTTTTCTCAAAATTAAGGATAGGTTTGCAAATATTTTGCTGTGAATCTGTTGCTAGTTATATCATCCGTTTCGGCACACTTAAACTTTCGGTTACTGGTAAAAATATAAAGTTCAACCAATTTACTTCAGGTTCCAAATTAATTAGCTAGTCCCTAATTAATCAGGTAGGCATATTAGTGTAGGTAAGCAACAGCTGTAAAGTATTGCCACTTGTGGTTCTATTGTGTTATTCTCCAATAAGAGACTAAGCGTGAAATTTTAATGATGTCGAAATCAGGCCGATTTTGTTTTGCTCCAGAAATGTTTTCGATTTAACTTTACGGTCGACTTCACTTTTCCAGGTTTCCTTTACGTTTCTCAACTTAGATATAAGTAGAACTACAAGGGTCCTTTACAGTGGCTTTTGCCGCTTTTTATTAGTTCTATCAAATTAAGAGTTTTTTTTCACCTAGTTATATGTATGTACCTACATTGTGCATGTTGTGGTTTCCTGTAACTGAAGGAACACACGCTAACGGACCCCTCGTACTATTTGTGATTTTTAATGTGATTTCTGTGTATCCTTTGTTGGAGATCCAATTAACCTTTTGAATGTCTTAAGTTACACAGTTCGACATAAGCAATTGTCTTTCTATTGTGTCTCTAATTACGGCATTCAAAGAGTTAAATAAATAAGTATCGGTGTATTCTAATCAAGTGCATCCTGGAGAGCTTGTTGTGGTATAGATGAATCCGTTTCATTTTTTTTTTCAAGTTACTGATTATGCAGTCTCAACGACGCAAACCGCGGACCTCCAGACTAGTGTTTTTTTTTAGGTGGGAAAATCATCCAATGACATCCCCCGCTCTTGGGCAGAGCGGGAGATAGTGTCAGACCGAAAATCGGGATCAAAATCCCGCCGGCGGCTGGGGCGTAAGCGCCGTTGTCTCAAGCGTGCGGCTTACTCCTTTGCTAGCATTACTGCTTCGCAGAAGAAGGCCACTGCCTGCCACTCCTCCTCGCTCCGAACCATGGCCTGTACCAAGGCCCAGCGCGAGAGATCGCTGCGATAGCCCCCGCGAGGACACGGCGGTGCTCTGCCCAAGCGGGCACACCTCCACTGTGTACTCCACCGTGTCCTCCGGGCGTTCCGCACAGTGGCGACACCCAGGCTTCACTTCCGCACGAATCCGGTGCAGGAACCTCCCGAACTGACCATGTCCGGTGAGGATCTGCGCCATGCGGAAGGTGAGGACGCCGTGAGGTCTTTCCAGCCATGTCTCAAAGAGGGAACTTACCGCCATAATTACAGCGTGCCCAGTACTGGGTTGCGACTAAAGATGTGCCGTTGCCGACAATATGGCAATATTGTTGGCAATATTGCCACCTGTTGGTCTAGGGGTTAATGACCCTGACTGCTATGCCGGAGTTCGTGGGTTCGATTCCCACCCAGGATAAATGTTTGTGTGATGAGCACGATCATTTGTTCTGTGTCTGGGTGTAATCTATAATATGTATGTATTTAGAAATATATAAGTATGTTTATCAGTTGTCTAGTACCCATAACACAAGCTCTGCTTAGCTTGGGACTAGACGGCGCTGTGTGGTAGTTGTGGAATATTATTATTATATAATATTTCCGGCAATATTCCTACTTCACGGCAATTTTGCCGACAACGGCACATCTATAGTTGCGACAGTCGCTGTCGCCATTTCACGATACGCCGGAACTCTGCTTCGGCTTTGCATCTCCACGCGCAAATCGTGCATTAGTGCAAGGACTGTTGCCTCCAGATCCCATGGTGGCAGACCAACAAGGAGGCTTGCGGTATATTATACGAGTACTATCAAATTATCACATAAACATCGGTTCTGGAGTTATACACCGTTAAATTTTAATCGGTAGTGTTTCATGTACAGGATCGACCCTCCACGGATTTAAAACGATCAAAATTTAGCGGTGTATAATAGCAGGTGTATTTTTTAGATTTTTCCTTATTTTGTTTTTTACCAATTCAATAATAATACCAACAATATATCCATATCGTATTTTGTTGGTTTCTTTTTACTTGATCACATTAACTTACCTGTATTTCGTTAACTTTGTTGTAAAGATTACTTTCTAAACCCCTGGCTTGATGTCGAGCAAGCGAATCGAGGCTTTCCTGTAAAAGAAATGAAATTACTAACACACCTTGTTAACAAAATTGGATTAGGTAGGTAGTCAGTCATCTACTATATTCTCAAGCAGGACATTATCGAAGCAGTCTTTTTCTTTTTATGGGACGATTGTTAAGTTACCTTTTTAGAGTACCAGGGCCGAGGTAACTCTTTTAAATAATTCCACAGTACCGATGATTTTGAGCCTGAAGAACAGAACCAAAAATTCGAAGATATGTGTCATCATACCGCGTAGGTACATCGAGGGACTGGAACAATTTGCCTGCTTCCCTTCCGATTATAATTTAGGTGTCTTCAAGTCTAGAGTGAATAGGCTCTTAATAAACTAGCGCAAGCCTTCTCTTCCCCAGGGAAGGCTTGCGTTCCAGCAGTTTGGAACTGGGAATATGTTTTTATCACAAGGATTTGCTTAATCGATTGATTTGCGGAACCAAGTCATGTAGGTAATTGTAAAGTAACGTGCAAGTTTATGGAATAAAAAAGGCAATTCAGATATTTTACTAACTTGAAGCTGTTTGATTTGTATTTCTAGTTCTAGTGCGTCTTTCTTCAGCTGCTCGTAGTTGACTCGCGCTTGCGGACCCATCCTGTCTAGCAGAATCTCACCACGAAGAATGGGCGGCATACTTTCCTGTTGGAAATAAAAGGTCAAGCGTGATTACCTTTAAAAATCAAAGGGGTGATTTCCATGGTTTTCTTAAGGCGTATAAAATAATAAATGTAGTACCTACTCTCTTCTTTAAGTGATGAGGCACTTAGACATAAGACTGAAATTTATTCCTTTACATGTAAAAGTCTGCTCGTTGTTGAAGAGCCAAATAAAATAAATAAACAAACAATTCTTATCTGTGCGAATTTCTTGGGCAAGAGTGCTTGCTAGGTACAGTTGCCATCACGGATCTTGAGCGGTTGCACAGAAGTCAAATATTCGGTCTCTTTAGTAGTGCGAAGTGAGACGCGGGGGCGGGGAGTGTCAGTAATTGGCTCGCCGCGCTATCGCGTCATAGACGTCACTCCTAATTTGTTCCCTGCGTTGCAGCATGTATGTAACAACGAAGACGATTGGCTCGCCAATGTATGGAATACGCAAAGCGATCCACACTCTGACGCCGAGCGCTCAAGATCCGTGATGGCAACTGTATACCTACACGCAAAATCTGTAAGGGATATGGTATTATAGTATAAAGGTTCACCCGATGACCGGAGTCAAGAAAAAATTTATAAACACTTCATTTGTAAAATCGATTAGATGCGGTCTCTACTTCCTACCCAAGTACCTATGCATGATTCTTCATTTTTATTTCGCCGCTACCGAACGGAAACTATATTAAAATGTAAGTAAGCAATCAATTATGCCAACCACTCCTGATGAAATAAAACAAACTGAAGTAATAAAGGAATACTGGAGTCGGTTATTTACATTTCCTCAGTTTTTATTACGTGAATAAATTATGGACTTATAAAAGAAAACCGCGTTAGTTTGATGAAAAATTGCGGGATTAAGTCTCGCTAGACTTTTGTGTATAATTTTTTTTTTATTACTGATAGGCTCACGTTTGACCACTTTTATTTTTTTTTCGATGGGAAAAATCATCCAATGACATCTCACCTGAAAAATGTATTGGTATTCAGATTGTATAATAGTCATAAAAATACCTCTTCTCATCCGACATACCACAGTGTCTCAAGATAAAAGTCTAGTGCGTGTCCAGTGATGACATACGGTTCTGAAACGAGGTCGCTCATAAAAAGCCTCATCAGAAGACTTAAACTCACCCAGAGAGAGGGAGCCTATGCTCGGAGTTTCTTGCGTGATCAGATTGAAGATATCTGCCGGAGAACCATCATAACCCTCAGACAGGGTACAGAAAAGATGGGGCCCAGAAGGGTGAGGGTCGTGAAAATCTAATGGATGCGAGACGCAAAAGACGGACTTCAGGGAGGCCTATGTCCAGCATTTCCGCAGTTGACCAGTCTTTCGGCTGAAACGATTATGATAATGACTACGTACGTACGTGTACGCACACAGGATAAGTAAACTACAGTACAAGTCCTGCGGTTTCACCCGCGTCTTTGATTACTGCTCCGTTCCCGAGGGATGTAGCGTGATCGTGCGCGGTCATATAACACCTGTCCCCTAGCCAAGCTGCTAATCTGCAATAGTTAACGCTAGTAGAAACCTTTAAATGTACGGGAATGACATCATATCAACGCTCAGTCACGTGGTCAGAACAAAAGATTCGGCGACGCGGCCAACTCGAAGCGTCCGACGCAAGCGAAACGGTTGTAACTTGGCTAGGGGGGCTGTACCCTTTCTCGGTAAAGTGGACTTTCCAGCACTAAAGATTTTTTAATTCGAATCATTTACAATATTTCTATGTTTTGCAATAAAGAAAGATTTTAAATTGTGAATAATTTCCGATCCCTCTTTTAAGTCCGAAAATAAAGAAAACAACATTTTGAAAAAAATAAAAATAAAATTGTTCTTTACGTAGGAAACTTCATTGAATGTACTCTAACAGTGCCTGTAGGGGAAACCCAGTCAGCAAAACTAACGGGGCCCAGTAGGGCCGATACCTGCTACGGATGCGGACGTACGTTTGAAAAAGTTACCGTGAACTCAAAGAAGGACACATGAAGGAACCTAAGTGGTTTGTAGTCGGTAAAAGTCTGACACACCTTTTCAGCTATAAAAACTTTTTACAAAAACAATTAAACCGACTTCAATGTAAAAAAACACTGAAAAGTACCAAATAACTTTAATTTAGGAAGTCGGTGTTTCTATAATACATAGTTTTGTCTCTACGTTACTTATCACCGAATTCCGAAATTAAAGTTATTTCGTACTTTTCAGTGTTTTTTTTTTACATTGAAGTCGGATTAATTATTTTTGTAAAAAGGTTTTTTATTTTTCACTTTGTAGTTATGGTAGTAGATACCACCACTAAAAAGTACCCTTTAGGCAAACTTAAATATCTTATATCCAGAGTGCATCTCATAATGATTCTAATAATCCCAAACACGGTTAGATTACATCAATTTACCTTCCGGCTTCATCACCAGATCAGTTCGATACAACTCTTTCAGTCAGTCATCGAGTACACGTATAGACAAAGCCATTTTACTCGATACGACAGTTCTGCTGTGATCTTAAGAGGAGTTCTGTTCCATATCTTCGAAGTTCATGATCGGATCATAACAATATTTCTATGGGACCAACTTGGAACATAACCTTTCAATCAAAATATAATTTTCAAAATCGGTCCACAATTGACGGAGGTATCGGTGAACATACATACAAAAAAAAAACATACATTCAGCCGAACATAGAACATCCTCCTTTTCGAAGTCGGTTAAAAATAGAGGCTAAACCTAAGTAGGTAACGTTTAAATTGACACTTAAAAAGATCGTCGTTTACCTGTAATCTCGTTCACCAACTTTAGGCATCCGCGTGGTGACGTTAATACTCGTCGTTGACATGAATTAATTAGTGTTTCTTAATTAGGCCTTGCCTTGTAGTGGCAGTGTTGGTCAAGAGGTCATTAGTGTAGCAGTGTGGCCAACCGAGGTCTAACCGACACATGGCTGCTTGAATGCTTTGACACTTGAACGAGCATTATATCATTAATGTAATTACTTAATATAATAATTATACTAACACATTTGTAGAATTTTGTTAATTTTTTTGTTGGTAAAAATTTGTTACTTCTTATAGATTTTTGTCTTTTGGTCTAGGCTAAGTTCACGTTAGCGTGGTTGTTGAACGTGGGATCCTTGGCTCGATCTATAGTGGTCAAAGGCGGATCCAGCTTTGGCGCCAGGGGGGGGGGTCATATAGTCGTGTTTTTTTTTTGGTGGGTAAAATCATCCAAATGACATCTCCCGTCCCTGGGCGGAGCGGCAGATAGTGTCAGACTCTTACTGACTGAAAAACCCACCCCGTTCCCTCTAGGCTTCGACCCGGCTGGGCCCCCTGCTGTTGCTGACAACTCCTTGAGGCGCGCCGGGATCGGGTCCCAGCCGCCGCCGGGATTCCGATCCCGATTTCCGGCAACCGTAGGCGCGGGCTTGCGGACGGCGAGCAATGGGTAGCTTGCTGTCCGACCGTCCGGTAACTGTCCTGACCGAGCTCAAGTCGTCGACGGCGCGCACTGTTACCGCGCGCCTCAAGGAGCTGTCAGCCATAGCAGGGGCGCAGCCGGGTCAAAGCCTACTGGGGCCAGGGTTATCCGGAAGGAAAACTCGGTCCCGGTACGAAAGGCACGAAGGAACGGGGTGGGCTTTTAATCAGTAAGAGTCTGACACTATCTCCTGCTCCGCATAAGATCAGGTGTTGTCATTGGATGATTTTTCCCAGCATAAAAAAAAAATAAAGAAAATGCTTGACCAAGTTGTCTTTATATTTACTTATCTAGTGATATGACGGTGTCAGGTACCTACAGTCGTACTCTCGTTTTACCTACTACATAACATAACACCTGTATTCCCCGTACAGGCATTATATTATGTATTATTATTCAGGAACATAGTTATGATAATCAAAGATAATCACGAGGTCTTGTGTGACAACAAAGTCCGTGTATGTTAGGTCTTGTATATCAATTAAGCCAGCAGAACAATGGCGTCTAGGAATACCCGCATCTCTGACTACGATAAGCTTCATACCACAAAATAGATGGGTACAGAAGTCGAATCTCAAGTATGTACTTACTTCTCTTTTCATACCTACGCTTTTTTTTTTGGTGGGGAAAATCATCCAATGACAACCCCCGCTCTTGGGCGGAGCGGCAGATAGTGTCAGACTTACTGACTAAAAAACCCACGGCGCCGAACCCAGCGCGATTTCATACCTACGCTCAGAAATCGCGCTGGGGTCTGCGCCGCTCTCTCCGAACGCACTCGGGCACTGCGATAAATACCTAATATAAATTGTAAAAATATTACATGGCCACAAATTCATATAGTTATTTGTCTACTTAACTGTTCTGCGTTACGTAAAAACAGACTATCAAAGTACAAGCAAATACCTACCTACTAACGTCTTAAAACTGGTTGCTTAAAAAACGATAATTTAGCAATTAATGTTTAATTTAAAAAACCATCCACTTAATAGTTATAACTTTTTTTGGCTCCATTATTTTACAAAAAGTTCACAGACGCGGGTCTCAAGCGAATGCATAGGCGCTCGCAACGACCCGAGTTGAGCCGAGATATCGAGTCCTTGAGTGGTGTCTATGTGTGCGCTGCTCGAGCGCACTTTGTATGTAGATTGACTTCTGTACCTATCTATTTTGTGTCCATACCGTATGCAGTCTCCAGTAATCTGTCTTAATTACACCTAAACCATGACAGGATGTATCATTTCCCTTTCATTAACAGAGTAGTACAGGTATTCGGATAGGTATCTTGTAGGATAAGACTCAAGAGATTAATTTGGATTAGTCTAGATTGTTCTAATGTAAAGGCCCTTTGTCCTAATGCTGATTTATATTGAGTGGGTATCTTGATAGAAACTCATTAGTGATCGAATTACTTGTGTGACTATGTCAAATAAATAAGTATTTAAATAGAAAATTGTAAGTCATGTAAAAAAGCTAACTGGGTTAATATTTGCGAGTTAGCTTTTTAACAGGACTTACTTATAATGAATTTCAAGAATTTGAGAAATAGAGTTTAGGTAATAAATATAGCATTACGTAAATATTAAGTTAGTTACATTTAGGTAGTGTATAAGTGGAGTTTGGATAACCAAATGGACTTTAATACCTCAAAGTGTTATGTAATGAGTTTTGGTCGAATGCGGCGCCCATTATACTTCAGATATCAACTTGATAACGATCTTATTGCACGAACTGATGCTATGAAAGACCTGGGAGTTACATTTGACAATAAACTTACCTTTCACAACCATATAACATCCACCGCCAAGGAATCTTTTAGGCGTCTTGGTTTCGTCTTAAGAAACTGTCGCGATTTCCACAGTCCCCATGTCATCAAACTTGTTTTCGGAGCTTTAGTCCGTAGCAAGCTTGAGTCAAGTGCTTGCGTCTGGAATCCCTTTGAAAAACAATATGCTTTAACTCTAGAAAAAGTGCAAAAAGCATTCCTAAGGAATCTCTATAAACGTCTTTATGGCTATTATCCTTTTTTATATCCCACGAAATTTTTGCTTGGTTGCTTGGGCTTCAATTCCTTAGAAGCTAGACGGTCGCGTGACCAGATGATTGTGGCATTCAAAATACTTAGGGGAATTATAGATGCTCCTGATCTACAAAACCTTATCTGTAAATTGTATGTACCAAACCACTACAACCGTGGCAGGAAACATCGGCTCCTGGCAGTTCCGACGTGTCGAACAGTTGCACATTCCAAATCGCCCATACCGCGGACACTCTCTGCGCTTAATGCTCTCCTTAACAAAAACACAGAATTTGATATGTTTGGGGAAGAATGGAAGACGATACTGTCAGAATGTATGAAATTCTGTGAGATGAATGCATGACTGTGTCTACTATTTATTAAATAAATAGTGTCTACCACTAATGTCCTGTGCGACATATGACTTGTCTGTGTTCTTTTTAATATTTTATTGTTTTCTCTTTTTGTGTTATGTGTTTAAATAGTGTAATTGGTTTCGGCCGTTCTATTTGAATAAAATAAATAAATTTATGGAAGTGATACAATTAAAGTATATACTAATAGAAAAATACAGACTTATTCATCATAGTCGGTAGAAATTTTTGAAAGACCGACCCCGATGAGTTGTAGGTCGTGGGTTCAATTCAAACCTAGTTTTATGCTGTGTAATATATGATCACCGCCTCTCTCAAAATCGGTGAAGGAAAACATCGTGAGGAAACCGACATGTCTTAGAAGAAAAAAAAAAAAACGAAAACATGTGACATCCACCAAACCGCACTGGGCTCATGTGGTGGATTTTGGCTTATTCCCTCTCCTAGAGAGAGAGGAGAGCTAAGTCCTAGCAGTGGGGGACATTATAAGGTTAATTATGATTATGCTTAGCTCATCCGAATTCATCTTCATTCGAATTAGATAATTTGAAATAAATCTTAATAAAAATGAAGAATCAGTATTTGCAAATATTCGGTGACTTTTCCTTTTAGGTCTACAGTGATTCTATGAGCAGTAAGAGTAAGCCTAATGTATCAAACAACTATCAACAAACAATATTAGGGTTGTTACTTTCTGTACGTCCTGAGGGAAGTCGTTCCGGAAAGTTCTTAAGAAGGAAACGACCTCATTAATTAATAGCACATATAGGATATATAGATACCTAGGTAAGGATCTAGATGTTAAAATTGTAGGTCGACAGGTAAATTTAGTAGACCATACTTAAAGATTTAGTAAGTATTTATTTTTTGATTTACTTTATTAACTAACTAACATTGAAAAAATACTTAAATATTCAACTTTTGTACTAAAACCAAAAAATAATAATAAAAACCCTAAACTAATTAAAACTGATTAAAACCTAACTAAAATACGGCACCAAAAAACTCCTCCGTATCGCTGTTGACTCGAAATGGTGCCCAAAAGACTGTCGGTATTTTTTTTAACAGATTTTTACTGACTAGTAGAATCTTTGTTCCTATAGTTACCCTTTTCATTCCGGAGCCACGGTTGCCCCTTGAACAAATTTAGTTAGGGAAAAAGTTACTTACTTGATGATTTCCCAAAAAAAAACCTCAAAAAAAAAAAACTATGAAACGATTTTCATGCGAAACTTTGAAAATCCGTCCTCCAATAGACGAAAAAAATTTTGGTGTATAATAAGTGGGTGTTATTCACATAAATTGTACGTAACGGATATGAAACAGATATGAAAATAAATTGTCACAGTATTTGTAACAAAACTCCTCCGAACTGGCTTGAATGAATTATTAATGAAATCTTGTGTGTGATCTTATTAGTCCAGTCAAATTAGACCGAAAAATAGGGGTAAGGTTACAATAATTCGCACCCAGCTAAAAATTGGTAGGATTGTTCAAAACACCATCATACGGTACATAGTCGAGAAAAAACCGAGAATTCCAGTTTTCTAATACCCGTGCGAAGCTAGGGGTCTGTAGTCGTTTGGGCCCGCCCGATGTTGGTCCCGCGGGCCCAAACGACCACACAATTTATTTTATTTATTTTTGGTGGTCGATTGGGCCCACATACAAATTTAAAAAAAAATCCATTGTTTAAAGCTACTGGTGGATACAGTCAAGTGCAAAAGTGGTAAGTCAAAATATAATAAAAAGCAATTCAGTTAGATCTAAAAGTTTATTTTCAATCAGATTCTAAAATCTTTTAAAATTAAGTGGAACATATATTCGGTATTAATCATAGGCAGATAAAAGAACGTTCATAAATAAAGTTGTATAAATTAACGTAGTAAATAGTATTATTAAAATATAACAATCAACAATAGGCTAGTTGCCGTAAAAAATGTAATTAGACCGTCTTTTAGATTATTCAAAAATAAGGGACACATATTTGTGTAATGTCACGCCATGCTGCATTTATTCGCATAGGGTGACGTCATACGTCACTTTAATGGGCTATATCTTTGTTATTTTTTGTTTAATCGAAAAAAGAAAAAATACGTGTCCAATACTTTTTTATATTCAAACGGACAAAAGCGCATCCCTACATTCGAAAAAAGCAGGCCTATGATTGGATGACCTGAACAGGTAATCCGTAAAAGGCCCAAATGCTTGACCTTCAAATTAGTAGTGCTCGTACACTTAATTTAGGTATTATTACAGTACAAAAAAAAATAGTTTTAATGTTTGTAGATAAGTGTGGCGCGTAAATGTAAATACTTAATTGAATAAATCAAAAATATATATTCTCAGTAATATAAATAATATTATATACATATTTTAAGTCTTAAAAAAAACTTTTTAGTAAGTCGGTTATTTTGTTTTTGTAAAACGTTACATTGCTGCGATACATTGTTTTATTATGAAGTTCCCGTGTCTACCTTCCGGCTCCATCATCATCATCAGATCAGTTCGATAGTATCTTAAAGCCGAAGTGCATCTCATGATAATTCTAATAAGCCCAAACACGGCTAGGATATATTGATTAATTACGGAGTTCCGATGCCTATCTTCCGGCTACATCATAATCATCAGGCCACATCGATGATACCATTTTCAACATACCTATTCAGAACTATTCATTTATTTGTAACTATGTTCATTGGGAGATCTGTGTGAGTATGAACTTGCGTTGGCCATTCCTGGTCTTCTTCACCAGTTCCACTTCATTAAATGTCATGTTTTGACTATAAATGCTTAAGTCTTTGATGAAAATACCAAAAGAACTATATGGTTGTCTATAATATTTGAAGAGTTCCCTCGATTTCGCCAAGATTTCATCGTCAGATCCCGACTTGGTGACTATGGGACCATTTGGGAAGTATACCCTTTCCAACAAAAAAAATAAATTTTTCAAATCGGTTGGCAAGTGACGAAATTATGCGCAAAAATACATTAAAAAAAAATACAAACATCCGAATTGAAAACCTCCTCCTTTTTTAGAAGTCGGTTAAAAATAAAACTAAAAGATTTAACTTTCTTTCATGACTGTACTTATAATAAAATTGGGCGGTGGGTCCAATCGACACCTTCAAAATGGGACTGTGTCGATTGATTCCGCGGGCCCAAAGCGAGCGGGCCCAAACGACTACAGACCCCTAGGACGGGTCGCTAGTATATAATTATTATTAAAGTGAAAAATGGAGTTGTTAATAAACCAAAACGAAATGTTTCAACAGGTGAAATACTTGTGGTTTATTTACGCACGTCGAACTGAACCGAAATTGGGTTTTACAATAACCGCATATTCAATGAGAAATGTGATTGTAACCACTTTACATCACGCCTGTGGTTTAACTGTTCCAGTGGTTTCGTGGTTATAAACGCGAATGCTGAGCATGGACATGGAGTCTTGGATTCCGGTAGTTGAGACTGGTCATCTCTTGGTTGCCAGTGGCTTCATTCAATTTTTAATTTTTCTAATTACTTTTTTTGATTATTACTTATTGTGCTCACATATTAGAAGTGACAAGAAATACGAGTATGTAACCAAGATTTAAGTAACTCATAATAATATGATTTAAATTAAAAGAGTGTCCCTATTTTTCCTCGTTTTTTTGTTTTGTTTTGGATCAAAAGTATAAATAGCAACGGAAATCATGGCATCGATGTCCATTTTCCACATTAAAATAAAGATGGGATAATTTTAATCGTCTCCGTTTCAAAGTTGTACGTTTAATCCCCTAAGGCCCTAAGCAATTTGAAGTAATCCTTCTCCATGGCGCTACGGGTTAGAAACGATAAATTAATAATGGAACTTGTTATTGCAGGGTACTTGGATTTTCATGGACGAACAAAACTATTTGAATTTTAGACTTTAATTAAGTTTCATGAAACTCCTGTTGTAAACCAGGGTTTTCTTTTGAGTTTAGATGTCATCAAATAACTCCTTTCACTCTGGGTAAAGCGAGAAGGAGTGTCAAACTTTTACTGACTACAATCTACCTAAGTACCTACATTAATATTTCTTTTGCGTTCTAGGACCACGGTAACTCTTTCAAATGTACCCGCTACTTTAGCTTGTTTCGGCCCTTCAGTAGGCGAGACGGACACGCCGAAACAGTTGCTCAACCTTTACCAACCGCAAGTTCGATCGTGTAGGTATATAGTATTATTTTCATCTTTGGGATGAATCTGGCAAATATCACACACACTTGATGCGCTTGAGTCGATTGAAAAATGAGTCAAGAATCATCATCAGTAACGATGCATTCGTCGAGCCGAGTTGCTAACCTGTTAGTTTTCTATTGTTTATATTTCGAGGAGTGTGCATCGGAATTGCACAATTTAATTCCGCCAAGCCCGATCTATCATCGAATCACCAGATGTCTGGCGTTGCGCCATTGGTGCATAGTGATTTCACCAATGCACACAGAATTTATGGAACAACTTCAATGTGGGTACAGTTTTTTTTTTAGGTTTGTCATCATCATCATCTAATGACATCCATCTTGAGCGAAGCGGGAGATAGTGTCAGGCTTTTACCGACTAAAAACCCACTCCTGTTTCTGCTTTGCTGTTGTGGCTATATCTCTTTCGCATCACGTGGTCGGAAATCAGGATCGGAATCCCGGTGGCTAGGGCGCTATGCTCCTCGAAATTCCAATGGCTATCGTAGAGCTTCCGGCAGAAGGCGTCTGAACCCCCAAGGTTGGGCAGGAACCGCTTGAGAGCAGCCCCAGTCCGGTTTAGTTTGGGAGCCAGACGTCGGTAATGCTCCACGAAATTCCACCAGCTGTCGAAAACGAGTCCCAGGTACTTCATCGTCGACTCGACGCCGATGTGAACTCTTCCTACCGTTATTTGGGAACCCGGAGGTGGCGCGTTCCAAGAGCCGTGAAAGCACATGGCAATGCCACCTAAAGTCCCAAATGCTGGATCCTCTCAACGACTGTCGCAAACCCACGTGTCGCTAGTTCGACCGCCGCGCCGCCTAGTTACCGGAGTATGTGTGTCCTGATAGCTACAACTTGGGGATCTTTAGGTCACCCACGTTATCTCTTACCATTAGGTGATGGTCACACGCGAGACTATCAATGATAATAAAAAAAAACTGGGCCCTTCAAAGAATACAGGTGTGATTCTTATTTAAAGTTTTTTTTTTTTTTTTATAATGGGTAGGCTCGCGTTTGACCACAATCTCACCTGATGGTAAGCGATGATGTGGCCGACGATGGAGCACGCTTGTCTAGAAGCAATCTATAAACTCTTGACTTAAAGACCCCTAGGTTATAGTTATCAGGAAACAGACTCCGGCAGGGAATTCCATTCCTTAGCTGTACGCATAATGAATGTACTCCCAAAACGCTTTGTACGTATAGGTGGGATGTCCACCATGTACCGGGGGCGCAACGCCGTACGTCTTGTGGTCCGATGATGGAACGGACTTGGCGGAATTATTCTTCGGAAAGTATTCTTATGTTGTCACCTATTTGCTTACAAATTTAAACAAAGAATACTAATTCTACCTACGTCGAATTCAAACATCCTGCAAAAGATAACTCCCACCTGCGATAAAACAATTTCCAAAACAGCGAGATCAATTTCACTTTTGACAGGGAACCTCAACCCTCATCATTCTTGAGTCTTTATTTATTCAAAAGTCAAACATTGTACAAGCGGGGGTGGGTCATCGTTGTGTAGATATTGTACCTACGACTACATTTTGCCAATCACGTTTAAACCGCGTGCAATAGGGGGCTGAAATAAGTCGTATATATGTACATAAAGACTAGGTATTTATCGCTTTTTCTTGCAGTCTTCAATCTGTTACGTAAAAATTCATAATTAAGTTAATTAAGAAATTCACAGTTTTGTATTTGCCAATTCCAGTGTCAAGTTAAGCAAGTATTTAGTTTTTGGTACAGAATACGGGCACTTTGTTTTCTAGTACAATGACGATAATCATAATCATAATCATAATCATAATAATCATAATCATTTATTTGGTTTGTAAACATAGGTATTACAGAGGGTGGTATAAATGGATAGTGCGCTATGTTTTGCCAAATATTGGCATACAAACTTGCAGAAAAAATCAGCATGCATATTAACAAAAATTTAAAATTATTATACAAAGTCAAATAACTAAATAGTAATTGCAAAAATTTGAAATCAAAACGAATGTCAAAACAAAATAATTAAAATCTCACAAAAATTAAATAGAATGTCAAAAATTAAATGCAATGTCAGAAACACAAATAGTGTCAAAAAAAAAAAAATTTTTTAGCAAAATGTCAAATAATTAATTACTTCGTCAAAAATAAATAAATACAATGTCAAAAAAATTTAATACTATGTCAATAAATTAAATACAATGTCACAAAAATTTAATATTAGGTCAAAAAATTGAATAGATGTCAATTTTTTTTTTTTTTTTTATAAAATGTCAAAGAAATTAAATAGGGTATCAAAATAGAAAAAAAAAAAACAATAAAAAATAAATGGAATGTCAAACATTAAAACGATATTAAAATAGTAAAGTAATGTCAACAAATACATTAATGTAACCGTGTAGCATGCCAGTCAAACAATTGTATCGTTAAGAAATTCGGCGACACTATAGTATGCTTTTTGAGCTAGAAATATCGTTAACTTAGATTTGAATGTATTGTCATTTAACAATTTCCACTCTTTCGGCAATTTGTTAACTATAGTTGGAGCCATACATAAGATATTCTTACGCATAAAAGCCGTTTTTGCGCTTGGTGTGTAAAGTTTGGTATTGTCGCGTCTATTCCGTGAAATTTTTTCTTCTAAGCGAGGAAACCGTGAAGGGTTGGCTCTAACAAACATGGTGACTTCTAAAATATATAAGCAAGGCAGTGTGAGTATCTTATACCGTTTAAAATAAGGCTTGCAGCTATCCACTGTTTTAAGTCCGAACATGGATCTAATGCATCTCTTTTGGGCCTTAAATGCAATTGCATTGTCTGTAGAGTTTCCCCAAAAGATAATGCCGTATCTCAATTGTCCTGCCACTAGACCGTGATATGCCGTAATTAAAGCTTCTAAATTAACTTTTGAAGACAGTGAAAACAACGCATAAGCAGCTTTACAAGTTTTTTTGCATACACTATCAATGTGTGATTTCCAGTCTAGTTTTGTATCCAACGTCAGTCCCAGAAACTTAGTAGTAACGACATCCTCAATAGTTTTGCCGTTGTATGTCAATTGAATATTATTTTCTACCAAAGTTGGGCGTTGTCTGAAATGCATAATCTTAGTTTTGTCTAAATTAATTTTTAAATTGTTCATGCTTAGCCATTTTATTATTAATTTTAATGAGTTATTAATGTCAAATTTGTATTGGGAGATGTCATTATTCTTACAAGAAATGGTCACTGTACTGTCATCTGCGAAAAGTGTCATAGGATGTGGTATAGCCCTTGGCAGATCGTTTATATATATTGTAAAGAAAGGGGCTCCTAGTACACTTCCTTGAGGAACTCCATATAATACAATACGTTCCTCAGATTGGTGGATTTCTTCCCGTTTCGTGTTAGTATTTATTTTAGTTATCTCCGTCTTTTGTTTTCTGTTATACAAATATGATTTTATTAAATTTTGTGTATTGCCCCTAATACCATACGCTTCAAGTTTTCTTATTAAGATGTCATGTTTAACGTAGTCAAATGCCTGCGTCATGTCACAGAAAATCGCACACACTGGCGTTCTGGTATCTACATTGCTCATAACAGTATGTAAGAAGTCATAAATTGCCATGTTTATCGATTTATTTGGGCGGAATCCTTTTTGCTCACTACATAATATATTATTTCTCTCAAAGTATTTATACAATTCAGAATAAATGAATTTCTCAAAAATCTTAGACATTACAGGGATAAGCGAAATAGGTCTATAGTTCTCTATACATTCTCTGTCCCCTTTTTTGAACATTGGCTTTACTATTGATAATTTTAGTGCGTTAGGATATACACCTTCGGCAATGCATAGATTTATAATAAAACTCAAATGACTGCAAATTTCGAGAGCTACAGCTTTTATTACCTTGGTGGATATACCGTCATATCCAACACTGTTCGTATTCTTTAGAGTGAGAATGATTTTATGAATGTCTTGAGGTATGCAAGGAGCCATAAACATTGAGTCTTTTTTGCTAGGAAAAGGCAGTTTATTGTTATTGTCAAAATTGCCAATCGGTTGTATTTTGTCGATAAAATAATTATTGAACTCATTCGCTATCTGTTTAGGATTCGAGGTACTAGACTTATTTGTTTTTATTTTATTAATAGAGTTTTTAGGGATATTAAATTTAGCTTGATTTATGATTTGCCAGGTGGCTTTAGATTTATTTGCCGAAGTCTTTATTTTATAATTATTTTGTTAGGTGTGGTTTGGTTAATGTGTTAGGTGACAATTACAGATGTAACATATATTATATACATAATTTTTTGCCGCATTTGGCAACTAAAGTCAGCAAACCCAGTATGTTCAGCCTCCTTAGCCAGCTTTGCCAAGGTAGTAACACTACTTCGATATTTGTAAATAAAAAATTCAAAGTATATTACCGCGGGTACATCCAGGGGTGGGTCATCGTCGTCCGGCGGATAGGGCGGTAGGAAGACCCTCCGCGGTGGTCGCATGGGGGGCGTGGCAGTGAGCAAGGTTCTCGCTAGATGCGCCAGATCTGCTGTGCTGGAGACTGCGCGGGCCTGTGCGCATAGTGACTCGTAGCGGCGAAGTTGGTTGTTGCTCTGGTGAAGACAGTTGTAACGTAAAGTTTGATTCAGGTTTTCTAAACTTATATTTTAAAAAGGTAACATTTTTAGGTAAGCAGATTTTTAACTCGTTTATTAAATATTCTAACTTATTAAATATCTATTTATTTAATATTTTGTAAAATCATAAAAAAAAAACATACTAAGTAGTAGTAGCAACCGGCGGTCAGGGCTCCAGAAAAAGAAACCTCCTTATTATTACTAAAATAATAATAATAAGAGGTTAAAATAATAATTTTTGTTTATAAAGTCTCTGAAAATGCTGACCCGATCTGAAGAAGCGAAGCCACACAAATGTTCAGTGACATACGTAACGGAAACGAAACCACAGCAAAAACCTAGTAATCTACAAATTAGGATCAAAAGTCGCTGGATCTAGTCGATCACGAGAAGCTAGGACAAAAGGTTATACATTAATTTATTCTGTGATCAGCTCTAATAATTATGGATACCATATCTTGCTTCCTACTTTAATGGAACCGATCTAACAACATTTGCCTACCGATCCGAGATTTATGATAAAACTAATTGTTTCGATTAGACTAAAAACGTGATGTATTTATGATTTTGTTGTTCTTTAGATAAAGGGATTTCATTAAACTGTTCATTTGAAATCAGTTTTCTGGATTTTCAAGACAAAGTAAGCAATTTTGACAAAGACAAACAGTTTATTGACCCTGATGTCGCAGATGACATCTATAGTTTTGGAACGCAAAGGGCCATTTGAGGAAACACAATGGTTTTAGTCGGTTAGTGTTGTAAGGTATGCGGAACAGAGTGTTAAGTCCTACATAACTTCGTCGAAAAGGGAGGATCTTCCAACCAGACGGGTGTTATGTCTGGTTTGAGCAAATGCCCGATAGTTGATTTCGGGGTGTAGGACACATTTACCGCGCATAGAACTCACCGTGATGGAAGATTTTGCTTTTAGTTCTAATGTGACGTTATAGATGTCGCTACTGTTTAACTCTCTCCACCCTAGAGCTATGCAATGATAAAACTGTATGTACTGATATATACCGAATAGTATGTACTGATATATACCGAAACCACTCAGTTCTATCTGTTTATTAGACACATTGTGTCCATATAAAAGCTTTTAAGAAACGCATTGCAGTTTCATTGTCGTGTCCATTTTGAAGGTTAAGTAACATTCCTCAAGGAATTTCGTTCTTAAAGGTTTCACACTCGGTCTTTTATAAAAAAAGAAAATGGTTGCAGTATTGTTGATGACGTGACAGTTTTACACCCATATTTTAAGTTATTCAGAAGAGAGAAGTTCCTTTAAGAAAAACTTAAATTTTAAATTTTATTATATTCACCGTCATGATAACGTAAAATATCAAGTTAGGGACGCTATTGCTGTTAAATTACAAGCTACAGCAGAAGCTGAGTGGACGTTGCGTCAAATGGAGAAAATGACTTTGAACATAGATTGAAATTAGGTATCTAATTATTATATTCATACTAACTGCTGCCAGCGGCTTCACCAGCGGCACTACCAAATTCATCGTTCATCACCATTTCAGCTAAAAAGACGTCCAATGTTCGATATATACCTCCCCCAAGTGTCGCCAAAATGACCCCTCCTGGTTGCAAAGATCCGATGGCTGCAAGACGCACAGGACCACTAAGTTGTTCCAAAGGAATGTACTCCTGAGACTAATAGTACATTGTTACCCTAGGGGGGAAAGTAACTTATTTCGTTCCGAGAAGGAGCTGGCGAGCGAGCGTAGCGAGGTCGCTAATTCGAGGGACTAAATAAGTTACTTTCACCCCGAGGTAAACACTGTGCTTTTCATTACGAATGCAAGGAAAGTAAAAATAAAATAAAAAGTTTGTAAAACCCATAGATATCCGGTAAAACCTGAGTCCGTCATACCTATGAATTTACGTAGGTATCTTTCTTTTGATTTAGGCGGTAAAAGGTTTTCCACTACTGCTTTAGCCTCTTCTCTTATGAAATTCGGCGTTAAATCACTACTTTAAACTGATGAACTTATCGTACGGAAATGTAAACAAAACTCCACAACTCGAAAAAACCAATGACGGATTGCCACTTTCCCGCCATTTTGGTTTTTTTTTTCTGTGGTCGGCCAGCTATTTAGCCTTTATTTTTCATTCTTGAAACATTTTGAATAATTTGTAATTTTTTTAAATAATTTATTTTAAAGACATAGTAAAAAAAAAATAAGTGACTTAAAAATATAATTTTATTTAATTAATTTAATAATTTTATTTAAATAATATACTTAAGTTATCTTTAACTTATTTTAATTTTAAATAACCAGCACCTATTTGCACGTAAAACATAATATTATTGTTTGTTAAAATTATTGAGAGTTAACTAACTCTGTGTTAACCTTGTGGGACCAACATTGTTTTTTTTTTGGTCATTATTACTTCCTACATGTGGAAGCTTGTAATTAGCAATTTAATTACCTACTATTTTCACTATGTTGTTATTAGTCTGTAAGCTTTCCTAAAATGTGAAAAATAAAATAAATAAATAAATAATTTTATATCGCGCTGTAAAGAAAGTTGGAACATGGTTCAATAGAAATTTGAAAATAGAACTACTTTTTTTTTTAATAATTTGACAGTAAAACTCCCTAGGGATGAAAAGTATTACTTTCAACCCGCTTCTGAAGCAATTTTAGACCTACTTTCAGAGTATGCGTAATGAAAAAGTTACTATCCTATACCTAATGCTATTCCGGGACATGGTCTACTCGTGTGTCTTTCAAATCTGTTCAGCTGTTCAGGCATGAAGAAGTAACAAACATTCACACACGCTAACATTCTTTCGCTTTAATAATATTAGCGTGATTCAAAGTAATTTCCTTAACTTCCTCCTAGAGAATATAAATAATCCAGGATTGGAGTTATCCAAATGTTGATTTTACTCTTTCCTAACGACAAACGTCATTTAGACAGCGGCCAATAATGGAAATGGAAAAACCAGTCATTCTCCAGCGTGATTTACGACGCTCACATCGAAAGTCATACAGATATTTTTCTGAGTATAAAATGCCAATATGAAATACTAGCTTTTCTTCGCAACTTTAGTCTTGTGGCCTATAAACGAACAGTGTGTTCAAGGACAAAAAATCGAGACGCTAAAAATAGTGCTGTTTTCCGACGGTGAATGATTTTTTAAATCAATGAGATATTTCGAATATAACCTCCTCACTTACAAACAATATTTCTTTTAATCACACTTCATACTAATATTATAAAGGGGATAGTTTTTATATATTGTGTGCGTGTATGTTTATTACTTATTTACGCTTAAACTGCTGAACGAATTTAGATACAATTTATACACCGTTAAATTATAATCGTTTTAATCCCGTAGAGGGAAAAAGGGTACTTTATTTTTTAATTTTACCTTTACAATTCGATAGTGTTTCATGAACCGGATCGACCCTCCATGGGATTAAAACGATTACAATTTAGTGGCGTATTATACCTATATAGCCAATAAATCCTGGATTAACTATTTACTTCCATGCTATCAACACTAATATTATAAAGAGGTAAAGTTTGTTTTTTGTTTGTAGGAGGTAATCTCTGAAAGTACTGGTCCGATTGCTAAAATTTTTTCACCGATAGAAAGCTGCTTTATTCTTGAGTGACATAGGCTATATTTTATGTACGTGGGTGAAGCCACGGGCAAAAGCAAGTAATTTATAAAGGTGTGAAGTACTTATGTTATGCGGATAAAGCCGCGGGCGGCAGCTAATATTATTATAGCTTGTGCTAGCGGGCGTCTTCCACGTGAAGGTAGTAAATTGGCCCAAGAAAATGATGCTGGGATAAAAAGTATCCATGTGTTATTCCAACACACGGTTTAACCGTGTTTGGTATACGTTTAAATCGTGTACCAAACACGGTTAAACTATCTAAATACGTCACACTTCATCCAAATCCATTCAGCCGATCGAGCCTAAAGAAGTAACGAACATTCACACACACACTCATAAACTTTCGTCTTATAACATTAGTGTGATAATTTAGCTTCTGCGAAAGGAGAGTTTATCTCAAGGGTACATACTTCCAGGATAAATTTACCTACTCTTCCATGACATGGTCTACCCGTGTGCCAAATTCCGTCCAAAACCTTGCAGCCGTTTTATCGTAACCAACATATCTACTCACACACATATAAAATTTCGCCCTTACATTAGATAACACTAGTGTGACGTAACACACAGCTTTGTATACTAACACAAAATATTATACATATACGAAGCCAGCATTGTATCTGCTAATGTATTTTCGGATATCAGTTCCCAACTAAGATCAAAAGTTGGGCAGCTGAGCACACCAAATAACTTGCAAGTCGGGAACAACTGTTGTGCAAATCCCGATATAATATCAGTACCGTATTGTGTAAACAGGATATTTTAATTGCCTTATTTGAATAAGAAGTGCCTGTTGGCAGCCACAATGAGCTCGATAGAACTGACGTTACGAGAATTTCCTTTATTGTTGGTTTAGCGTGCTGGAAATTCGTAATGACTGTAGTGTTTTTTTTTTTGTTACAATGAACAAAAGTTGTGTTTTTATTTCTTTTTGGAAATTAGTTTCGTCGCAGAAGGTATCGCAATTGGGATCTTGGATGTAGTAACCTGTGTTAATTATTTACATTTTCATATACCTAACCAGTTCTATTATTCTTTTGGGTTACCTATTGACACAAAATTGTTATAATTTATTTGTGATAATATTATGTAATGTTACTTATCTCAAAGAAAGCATATTTGAACTTCTCAACATTATGTTAGTAATTTTTGGTGTGAACATTAAAATTATTAGCGGTCTGAACTAAGATGCCATTTTGTTAAGAAAAATCACGTGCACGTTCGTTGTAATTAATCTGAAAACAAAAAGCTAACCAATACCTATTTCTTCCAAAAATAGAACTACCAGTGTTGGTTTTAATAATTTATTGTTTTTATTTTATTTAACAGATCATGTACCCACTTAACTTATAAAAGAAAAGAAGACGGAAACAGAAAAATAGCTACATAGGTGATGCTTATTTCTAAAGAAATCTCTTCCAGCATACCCGCGAAAGGAGAATTGGAAAAAAAGAGATGTAGACACCGTGTGTAAAAGTGAAAGGAAAAAGAAACAAACAAAACAATTATTATAAGAATATACCTACAATATAAATATATACCATCATAAATATATACATACATATAGTAGAATAAACATCGCAAAAACACATACCGATTATAATTGTAAATATATACTAATAAGCAACTACTGTTATTGTTTGGCTCTCATATAAACTAACCATTTTTGAGTTAAGCACTTGAAGATCTTCAGTAACAACTACCTGCAACTTTCACTACCTATACGAGGCCAGCAAGAAAGCTAACCTGTAGCCTGATTCACGTAAAATCAAACAAGCCAAATATCGTTGAAGTTTTATAATCGTTCGATCGAAGTTCTATCCAAAATCGGTATTCATGTGCTCCATAATCGGGATTGGATATAACGACAACTAAACTGGCTCGAAACTAAACGATCTATCGACGACTTATTTCCAGTTACATTATTAAGTATTCTACCTATAAGATAATGTAATACAGATATTTTTTTTAAATCGGCTTTTCGACCAAACGACTTTAAAATCGGTGTCGTTCCAACTCGATTGATGGATGTGAATACGGAAATGGTCTAAACGACTAAATCGCTACGATATCGTTACGGGTTTGATTACGTGAATCGGGCTACAGGTGGCTAAATATTGGTCGGACCAGATCTGAATCAGATCGACACGAAAGAAGAAAAAAAGTGACGGTCTGTCGATTACTATAGGTACTTGTATCAAAGTTATATGGAAAAGAGCAACGATGGCTGGTATCTAAGACTACCGAACGAGATTTTGATCCACGAGAACAAAAACAAATAACCATTACAACATAATATTGTTGAATTTGTAGATAAGTAACTGGAACACGGTTTTATCTCTTTGCTCAAATCGTCAAACATCAATGTTTCAACAAGCAGTACAGTCGAAAAAACTATTACTACTTTATGCGCCATAACCTTAATCTCTTAAATCTCAAGAGTTTCCTTACGACCGCTCTTTCCCTCGAGGAATAAAAGATACAGGCCAAGCCACTTTATCTTCGGAAGTTATCTAATGGATCTATATAATAACTGTCTAACTTCATCAGTGAGGCAGAGTTGAAGAGGCAACTAATACGGACACAAGATGGATGACTCTCAAACTGTCATTTTGACATGACGCAGCATTTATTAAAGTTCTAGAGTATTTTGGCAACTTAGGCATTAGAACGGAAAAAGGGTGATTTGGTAGTGCGCGTAAAACTATTTAAGCCAGACTAACAATATTTTTGTAGATTTTAAATACAATGTTTTTAAGTCTTATTATTAATTCTGATATCAGTCCAGCAGTGTTTACCGGCTTAGTTTTCATTTTGTGTCAATATTAATTCTCCCGGTAGGTTCCACAACTGCTTTCGAATGATCACTGATTGGACTGACTGTGTTTAAAGAGCATTCGACTTATGTATTTTATGAAAAGTAACGTTCTACGTAACCTAGGTATAGTATTGCAAAATGTTTTAAGAAAGAAAATATCGAGTAAGTACTTTTTTGGCTTCAGTTTTCTACTTCACTGCCGCAAAGTAAGAGGTTACATTTTGTTCTTTACGTAAAAGTTATTAAAAGAGAGTTTCACAATCGTCTCGGCCGACGAACTTTTCTTTTTCAATTCGTTTTTTCGCAAGAACTTGATTGTTTTCTTGTTGGGCAATCGATCCACCAAAAATCAGTATTTACCTTATCTGTAACAATTTCTCCCTCTTGACAAATTGCTTCACTGACTGCTGAGGTCACGTCGGTCAGTATCTCTTCCAATTCCTGAAATAAAAATAGAAATAGTAAATAAATAAATTGAAATCCTGGTAATACGATTAGGTTCAGGCAATCGATTTCTTCAAGTGGCCAGTTTTCAGGAATTGGAAAAAGTTTACGGCATCTCAGGATGTTGAAGAATACTTTTTTTCCTTCATAATTTATAGTACAGGAGAATAAATTAATTTATTCAATAATAGAGTCAACTCATGACATCGGAAGCTTCGTAAGCGTCAGTTTAATTAAAGTCGGAGTAAGCTCAAGTCTGTTTGGAGCCTCAAGCTCCTTCAACTACGGCTGCAGGGCTGTCAAACGCCGCAAATTCGATCTACGTACGAATACCGACCCATTCGCTGTCACATGTCAATACCAATTGTCTTGGGATGTGACCTACTTCTTTTCCGATTTCATCAGGCAATGTTGTGGTATCACAGATTTTCGTATTTCAAACTAGAACCAAACTTCGAATTTGAAATTCCAACTCTAGTTTGTTTAGAGATTTTTTGTTTTGGTCTGAAAAATTCGTGCAAGGTAAAGTTGGATAGGAGCGGCGCTTATATTATAATATGAGTACTATGTCGACTACCGAGTTCCGAAATTTCTATCGTGAGCTTACCTACATCATATTCGTTGTGATTGAAATTACCCATTAAAAAAATTGGACAGTCCCTAAAGTTATTTATTGCTTACATCAGTGCTTTTATTAATGTTCATCCGAAATGTTTAGTTTTATTACTTACTTAAACACTAAGTAATACGTTAAGTGATTGAAATGTTTATAGGATCATAAAAGGCCGTATCTTCCTGTAAGTGTATTAAATATTATTTCTTCTATTGGCCGTGAAGTATTAGACATTTATTGTTTCATAATTTCAGGAAATGGATCTTTTTACGTCTTCGTATAAGATCAATTTCTAAAAGGATGATGTGGTATATGTACTTATTGATAAATATTTCATCTCATAATTTCAGAGTTTCTTAGGAGACAAAAGAGATTGGGTGTTTTGAATCCTGACCTATCAGATATTAGCATAATAGAGGAGGCGCCAAAGGGAGTTGAGTATGCAAAATATGAGGACCGCCTTCTGTGAATGGTTACGGACTCAGGAAAGCATGCAGATTATGATTCTGAATGTTGCCAGGAGGCACATTGATCCATTTTTTTTAAACCCCTCTCCCAGAAGAGTCCGACTAACTTTTTTTTTAGTTGACCTGCTATAGATATATTTAATTATAAGAAACCATTAGATATTGTTACTTAAACAATTAATAAAATGATTTTTAGCATTTGTTCAGTCAATTTACTTGCTGCTTCAGGGAGAGGAGTATAAAAAAAAAATGGTCCAATATGACTCCTGGCAACATCCAGAATCATAATCTGCATGCTTTTCTGATCAGTGTTTTACCATTAGAACGTTATTACAATTCTATTACAAGACCAGTGACCGATCAATGATCGATCATTAGGAATTAGCAGATTACAAACTTTTAGCAAAATGACAATGGGATCGTGTTGGAATGACGAATTTATAAAAATAGCAGACTTGGGGCCCTGATAGTGGATTGTGAGGGAGCTTATTTTGGTAACTCATGGGTTAGAACGTCAAAAGTGAAATCGGCATGTGTGAAAAATTCTTCAGTAGCTATTCTATTGATATCTATTCCAGTACCTAACTGAAAACTTAACCCAAGGTAGCTTCAGATTAATAGGTACGTAATTATGTCAGACAGAGTTCAGTCAAGAAGGAAGGGATCCGTTCTTCATTGAATGACTTCAATTTTGGTCTACGATGATAAAATCAAAGTTAGGTGGAAAAACCATCTACTACATCAATGATATCCTACCGAATAAGTCATAATTCGTTTCCTGCACACATTTGACGGATTTAATGAAACTATTACTGTAACCTTTTTAATGAAATATGCTACAATTTAATACAGGACTGGGTATAGAGTCCATACAAAAGTGCCCATTTTCCTTTATCTACGGATATAAAACATTGGGTACTTTAAATGTGTTACACAAGCACACTATATTTAAATCTTTCACAAACAAAAAGCAAAATCCAAATATAGAACTTGTACTTCAGACAGACATAACGTGTTTATTCCAAAACAAAGTAGGTCTAAGCTGTGTTTATTTTATATAACATCCGAATGTTTGCCTACACAAGGTTCTTAGAAGTAAACAATGTCTACTAGCCGACGTAAGCTTTCAAAGATTCAAAAGTTTTATTGAAATAAGTAGTATTATACAAGCGACTTAGGAAAGTGAAAAAGTAAGTGTACGGTATTTTTCTCGTTTTTTTTATGGAGAAAAAGAGGCTTAGTGGAGTGGCTGTCTTTGAAAGGTAGTAAAAGTATATGATAGTAGCCGAGAATGAAACTCAGTGGTATACAGTTGGAGAACCCTGTGTTTATTATTGACCTGAAACTGGTTGGTGAGGAAAATCTTTTAAGAGTTAGAGACCATTTTTTAAATATTTCGTCATATATGAAGGGATTTCTTTTAAATTATGCATTCAAACAATTAACTTATTTATAGGGCCTCGGCCGTGATTGAGAAGCAATTGCAAAATAATACAGAGCTTGATGACAACTTGTGGAAAATGTACAGTCAAGGATCAAAAGCCAAAAGCTGCTGGATTTTCCAGGACTGCGGGAATGTTCGAAGGAGTTACTATGACCTTGAAACTCAAAGGGCAACTTAAGAAACATGAACACACCCCATCACTTCAGCCAGAGTTGGAGAAGTCATTTGATACTTTACCTTTACCTCCAAAAAAGGGTCAAAAGTGCAGGCGCAATTGTCTATATTGAAAGTGAATACTTCTTTAATTAGCTTTTAGCATTTGAACCTGCACTTTTGTCCCTTGATGTACTGAATTATCCTCACCTAGTTACTTCTTATATAAAAAGCATAGATCTTATAAAAAACATTTGAATTTGTAACAATATGAGTTACACATACACTACTGGTATTAAGTTTAGATGGGTACTAAGATTTATTAATTAAGGAACCTTTTGTTTAACTATTGGTTTTCCCAAATAAAATGAATAATCAATTCTGTCAGTTGTATTGGCTTACCTGCAGTATAGTCGGCAGTGTATGCTTATGGTACTGATCCAGCATGGCGTTAGTGGCCGTCAGCTGTTGCACGTACGTATTGTGAGAATCGTAGTACGTGGCTAATGTGGCTGGAGTCGGGTTGTTGCAGTAGTTCAGAAAAGCTCCTCTGTAGTCTTGACGACTCTGGAATTTGGGAAGAGAATACATTATTAAATTTAATAAGTTATGAATTATTCTATAAGCCATTCTAAGCTTATCAGCCTAGTCACTTTCCGACTATCTTGGAGTTGGTTTCCATTAAAAATTGATGTTGCTGTGTACCATTAGTTTACATAGAATAACTGCTTAACCTTTAGGTACAGCTATATGTCTGACTATAAAGTTTCTACAGTTCTACTGGACCAGGCTACCCGGTCTACTTCCATTCGAGAACAACGATCCGGCCCGGAAAAATTTGGAAATGTAATGGTCAGGAATCAATCCTCCAATTTCCGGCCTTCTTTGTAAACGCGGGTTTGCGGACTTCATCGTTAGCCCGTCTGTTAAGGACCAGGATCCATGCGTGCCTCAAAGAGATGTTAACAAAACTGAAGTAAGGCCTCGGCCCTACTGGGTCCCTTCAGTTTTGGCTGCGGGAGTATTTGAAAGAGTCACCGTGAGCCTAAAAAGCACGATCGACACGAGCACAAAGGGATGGAGGACACAGATGACTTTTAGTAAGTAAATATCGGACACGCTTTCTTGTTCCGCTCTAGAGATTTCTAAAACAAAAAAAAAAATGGTCTGACTTCACTATACGTATAAATTTACCTTAAAATTCAACTGGGCAACTTTTATTATTTATTTAGAAATCCATTAAAAAAAAACACTTTCTATAACTTTGGTAAATACTTAAGAATTAAACTTCGAAAAAATTTCAAAATGTTCAAGTAAGAGGCCGCCCATCTTAGTCACGAGTAACGCTACTACAGTAAGCGTCAGCTTAATATAAGGTGCAATTCGCCGCAACGTAGGGGAAATCCTTATGGAACTCTTCAAGTGACGTAACCAATTTTCGCCAACTTTGCAATCAAGCGTTCCGTGATTAGCGTCAAAAAGCTGACCGCTTATAAATTGTCCCAAAATGTAGGTATTGTTTTATACTGTGGTCCCCAAGTTATAGGCTATAAACTTAGTTTGAGGACCAGAAGATAATACATAATGCAAATTATATGGTATCCTATTACTGCTGGTTCTAGCGCAGGGAGAGTCGTACCAGGCGGCGGTCGCTCTAGCGACACACGGGGTTGCGATGGTCGTTGATAGGATCCAGGAGTTGGAACTCGAGGTGGCGCTTCACAAATCCGAGGCTATGTGTTTCCACGGTCGCCGCCCTCGGAACGCGCCGCCATTGAGTTCCCAACTAACGGTAGGAGGAGTTCACATCGGTGTCGGGTCGACGATGAAGTACCTGGGACTCGTCCTCGACAGCCGGTGGAATTTCTGGCTCCCAAACTCAACCGGGCTGGGGCTGCGCTCAAGCGGCTCCTGCCCAACCTTGGGGGTCCAGATGCCTCCTGCCGGAGGCTCTACGCGGGGATCGTTCGGTCTATGGCCCTCTACGGGGCGCCGGTGTGGGCGCCGTCGCTGAAAAAGCGACCGGCGTCCATGCTGAACGCCTGCCAGAGGGTCATGGCAATAAGAATGGTGCGGGGATACTGCACGGTCTCCCGCGAAGCGGCGAGCCTTCTGGCTGGCCTACCACCGTGGGATCTGGAGGCAACAGTCCTTGCACACATGCACGATATGCGCGTGGAGATGCAACGCCGGGGTGAAAGTCCGCTGCCGCGACAGGTCACGGCATGGCGGACAGAGCTCCGGCGGGATCTCATGGTGAAATGGCGTCAGCGACTATCGCAACCCCGTCATGGGCACGCCACAATCATGGCGGTAAGTCCCCTCTTTGAGGCGTGGCTGGAAAGACCTCACGGCGTCCTTACCTTCCGCATGACGCAGGTCCTCACCGGACATGGTTCGTTCGGGAGTTTCCTGCACCGGATTCGTGCGGAATTGACGCCCGGGTGTCGTCACTGTGCGGAATGCCCGGAGGACACGGTGGAGCACACAGTCGAGGTGTGCCCTGCTTGGGCGGAGCATCGCCGTGCCCTCGTGGGGGCGATCGGCGGCGGAGACCTCTCGCGCCGGGCCTTGGTTGAGGCCATGGTCCGGAGCGAGGAGGAGTGGCAGGCGGTCACCGACTTCTGCGAAGCAATAATGCTCGCAAAGGAGGAGGCCGAACGCATCAGGCAACGGCGTTATCGCCGCCGCCGCCGCCGCCGGGATTCTGATCCCGATTTCCGGCCACCGTAGGCGCGGGCTTGCGGACAGTGAGCAATGGGTAGCTCGCTGTCCGGCCGTCCGGTAACTGTCCGGACCAAGCACAAGTCGTCGACGGCGCGCACTGTTCCCGCGCGCCTCAAGGAGTTGTCAGCAACAGCAGGGACCCAGCCGGGTCGAAGCCTACTGGGGCCAGGGTTATCCGAAAGGGCACTCGAGCCCCGGTATGAAGGCTAGAAGGAACGGGGTGGGTCTTTTAGTCAGTAAGAGTCTGACACTATCTCCCGCTCCGCCCAAGAGCGGGGGATGTCAATGCATGATTTTTTCCCACCATAAAAAAAAAAAAAAAAATCCTATTACTGAACCTTTGTTTACAATTTATTGAATTATGCTTATTCGCTCGACCTATCCTATAGGAACCTTTTCGAAGTAAAAACTTATTTAAGTGGGCTTAGTACTTTATTTTTAACCGACTTCCAAAAAACCGAGGAGGTTCTAAATTCGGTTGTATGTTTTTTTTTCTTTTTGTTTTTTATGTTTGTTACCTCAGAACTCCGTCGTTTATGGACCGTTTTGCAATTTTTTTCCACCTTACATGATATGCTTTCAGATTGGTCCTATTTTTTTCAAAATCTAGTTCTGATGATGGGATCCATGAGGAATCAAATATTTTAAGCAACCATATAGTTATTTTGGTATTTTTTTCATCGAGGACTTAAGCACTTGCAGTCAAAAAGTGACATTTGATGAAGTGGAACTGCTGAAAAAGAGCAGAAAAGGCCAACGGAACTTCATATTCAAACAGAAATCACAATGAACATAGTTAAGCGACTATGACAATACAAATAAATGAATAGTTCTAAATAGTTATGTTGAAAATGGTATCATCAAAGTGATCTGATGATGATGATGGAGTCGGAAGATAGGCACCGTAACTCCGTAATTAATCAATGTATCCTAGCCGTGTTTGAGCTTATTTGAATTGTCATGAGATACACTTTGGCTATAAGGTACTATCGAACTGATCTGATGATGATGATGGAACCGGAAGATAGGCTCCGGAATTCCGTAATTAATCAATGTATCCTAGCCATGTTTGAGCTTATTAGAATTGTCATGAGATACCTTTGGCTATAAGGTACTATCAAACTGATCTGATGATGATGATGATGGAACCGGAAGATAGGCACCAGAACTCCGTAACTAATCAATGTATCCTAGCCGTGTTTAGGCTTATTAGAATTGTCATAAGATGCACTTTGTCTATAAGGTACTATCAAACTGATCTGATGATGGAGCCGGAAGGTGGAAGGTGGACACGGGAACTTCATAATAAAACAATGTATCTTAGTAGTGTTTGGGTTAATTGGAATTGTCATGAGTAAAAGGTACTCTGGCTACAAGTGTATCGCAACTAAGAAGTATGAAAAAAAAAAAAAATAACCGACAAAATAACTTTAATTTCGGAAGTCGGTGTTAAATAAGAAACAAAAAATACCGAAAAACACCGACTTCAGAAATTAAAGTTATTTTGATCGTTTTACTGTATTTTTTTTTAGTGAAGTCGGTTATTTTTTTTGGTAAAAAGGTGTTTATGTGGATATTGAATGAGAATGTTTCTTCACACTGGTTAAATAAAGGCTTGTTCCGGTATGATCGGCTCGAGTCGACTGAGCGTAGCGTCTGTAGTGTAGTTTTTTAAACCTCCATAGAAAAGGGAGCTTCCTGCGACGAGACGGGTGTTCGATCAGGTCTGAGTAACTGTCCAATGGTTGATTTCGGATAGTTGTATATGTTCTAATCGCTCGAAGAACTCTGTTATTGCGATACAGTATTTTGAATTCTTAGTTCCTATGTGGCTATAAAAATGTCGATATTGTTTTTTAAATCTATTATTACATCTTACCTCCTGTAAAAACTACCGCTATAATATTACTTCCGTTTTCTGAATTAGGAATTAGAAGTTGCGTAGTTATTAAACTCTGTTTCAGCCTGACAACCAGTCAAACTTTAAAGTGACTGTACGGGCAAATTAATCTACGGTTTTGCAAGTTCTTAAGGCCCAAGCGCCCGAGCAGAGCCATAAAACAGTGACTTTCTGAAGCCTTCTTCTCCTCGGTAACGGCCAGGTTAAAGGTTTGAAAGAAAAAATGTTTATTATTGATTCATGAAGAACATTATAAATTATTGTTTTTATCGTGGTTTTGTCTAAAAAAATATTTAGCAATTTTGCAACTTTTCCCTGCTCCTTCGAAATGGTTTTTACACATAAGAATTAGTGGTTAAATATATAATCAACCAATATTTCGCAAAGAAAATGGATTTAAAGGTCAGAGGGGCTCTCTGCCCGGGCGCGTCTGGCCGCAATTAAATCCACAGATACTTGTAATGCCACCTAAGCGGGTACGAGTGTTGTGTCCATATAATTTCGGCTAGATGTTCAAGGGACTATAAGCCTTAACTTTAAACATCCAATTCAGAATATGGCCCTTAGCGCACCATTACTTTATAGTTGGACAGCAGGATTTTTTTTTAAAGTTACCGCAGCCCCGGATCGCAAAGAAACAGGTGGCTTGTTAGTTAGTAAAATACTGGTACACCGTCTCACTTAACCTCTTATTTGATGATTTTGTCTTTTTTACAACGCCAACTAAATATTCTTAGTCCAAGAGCGAACGAAATGAACTCTGAATTGTAGACACTCCGACACAGACAGGTTAGTTTCGTGGTTATTTTATAACCATCCAGAAAATGGCTTACATAGAAGATAACTAGTAGCAAAGATCATTCAGATGCTCGTTAACTGTGGCTTTAGTAATTTTGGAAGCAATTTAGATTTTTATAGGCGAATAATGCTATTAAAAAGAAGGCTGTTTCGTTAGTACCTAAAAATATACTAACAGGCCTTCGATTTTTGCGAAGCCGGAGTTAAAGATCAAAATCAAATCTTTTTATTTCACATATGTTTTTTTCTGTTACAAACTAGTACTTGACTGCGATCCCGCGTGATGGTAAGCAGTGATGCAATCGTTGATAGTGAGGCACACTAGTTTATTAAGAGCCTATTCAGTCTAGCCTTGAAGACACCTAAATAATAATCAGACGACCGCAGCAGGCAAATTGTATGTAATATGTAGGCCTAAATGGGCATTTATAGAACGACAGAAGCTTGTGCAAGGTTCCAAATTGTCGTTTCCTATGGAGAAGCTTAGAACTGGCAAGAAACTTCATGGTTACTCTTTAATGAAAAAAGCGTTTTTCTTACAATAATAGTTATTTGACGATATCTCACCTCAAAAAAAAACCTTATATTTAGGTATTACCACAACCAAACACTAAGCAATAACTGCACTAGCAGACTACCAACTATTTTCATAAACGATGCGATGCTCCGAAGCAATTGCGACGCTACCTAAGTGGGTAAAGTCGACGCTAAAACGGGCCATTTTGTAAACCTCCCCTCTTTTATCTAACTGCGCTGGTATTGTCTAGTGTTTTATATTATGAATTTAGGACAACGCGGAATGTGACTTAATGGTTTATAGTTTTATGTGTGGTCTTGCAAAGTCTGTATTTCTGTGTTAATACTAGATTATTAGGTAGGTACATTTTTATCATCCAATAGGCACATTATTCTTCTTATAAATATTGTATTACTAGTAATGGTTTCGCCGGCGTGGTCAATTCTTACCAATTTTCAGAATAAAAACATAGCATAGCATAGTCAGCCTTATAATGTTCCCACTGCTGGGACTCAGGCCTCCTATCTAGGAGAGGGAATGGGCCGTAATCCACCACGTAGACCCAGTGCGGGTTCGTGGATGTCACATGTCTTCGAATTTTTGATTCTAGGACATGCCGGTTTCCTCACGATGTTTTCATTCATCGTTTAAAAACCGGGAAAAATCCTATGTCTTATTTCAGGACATGGTGTACCCATGTCCTCAACCAATTCTATTCAACCGCTTGAGCTTGAAGGGGTAACAAACATACACACAACCATATACATCACACATATTACCACCACACATTACATAACGCGAGCAATGTGCCTTGCCCACTGCCACTTAAGGTTGGCGATTCTTTGGGTTATGTCAGTAACCTTGTCCGTCTGATACTAGCAAATTATCTCTAGGGAACTTATTCCCGGGATAAAGAGTATCCTATGTGCATTGCAGTGAAATTTGTAGGACAACGTCACCCGTGTGCCAAGTTTCATTGGAATCAGTTCACCCGTTCTACCGAGAAGAAGTATCAAACATAAAAATCTGTTAGTGTGATTAATAAGAATAACAATTAATTAATTATTTGATTATAAATGCAAAAGTAAATCTGTGTATCCGTTACCTCTTTACATCAAGGCTGAATGGATGTCAGTGTATTATGTGAAGAGAAATCTTCGGAATATCTGCACGTATTTAAAAAAAAAATATATCACCATTTATTATTTAAGACTCTTCTATTATTTCAGATGGACACCTAACAAACCCGGGGCGGGTCACTAGTACTGTATGACATGAACGTTTTCTAGGGCAATTCTGTATGATGAGGTAATTGTGAGTAATTAACATGGCAGCTAGCATTGGAATTAATGCTTAGGGAAATTTATTAATTACTCTAGAGTAGAAGAGAGCCTTACTTTATTTATTTTTGCACACAGTTATTCGCATAGATATCTAATTAATTTATTGAAGATCTATAATTTATCTGTATAGTTAGTTAATTAATAAATGTATTTACTTATTTGCTCCTTCTAATACTTTCTTTTCATATTAAATATTAGCTTTTGCCAGCAGCTTCACCTGCGCAATGTACGAGTACATACCTATGACTGATACTCAGTGATAAAGTACTCGTAGCATACTACTGGACTTTTTCAAGTCATGTCATGTTATTCATCAGAAACAAAAATACAAATCTTTCCTCTTAATATTAATACAAAAAAATTTAGATTATTGACATGAATTTTTTTTTTGAGTGCCTAGTTTCTTACATATTATAAAATAAAGTCAGGGACTTTTAATCGCGGCTGTCTATCTGTACGAACGTTATAAACTCAAAAAAAACTGAACGGATTATCATGCCATTTTCACTAAAAGATAGAGTCATGTTCATGAAGAAGATTTAAGCGAGAACTACACTGCTCGCACGTGTGCCACACGTCGGTCTCCATACATTTTATATGGAAAATAGACTTGTAGAGCTACACTTGATCCACGCCACGTGACGTCGTTCTACGTTCAAATCAGGCGTTGGTCTCATGTAGTTTTAGCTTTAATTGTATTATAGTACGTGCATATTGTAGCAGAGACAAGTCGAGAATTTCAAAGATATGCGAGTGAAAAGGAGGAGGTTTGTTCCGCATGCCTCTAAAAGTTAATCGCGTAGTAAAAAGAATGTTTGTTTAAGAGATGGCCAATTGCAACGACAAGAGGTTGGACAAGTATCAGTAAATTCTGACCTAAGAATAAATCAGGCATTCAGAAAGAAACGATGCAGGTAAATACTACTTCAATGTTTACGGTACAACCACATGAGTAGATAAACAACGTTCATAAAATAAACAATCTTCTGTTCCGATATTCACATATGAAACGGCGTAGCATACCTACATGCAGGGGCGTAGCTAGGTCACCAGCGGCCCTAGGCCAAAAATAATCTAGGGCCCCTTTTTTACGTGGGATATCTTCAAATAATTTTTCTTGCTCTGTGTAGAACGGGAGGGAGAGTCAGATTTTGACGGACTAAAATGAGTTGCATTGATTAATTCATTAAACCCCAAACGCTCGCTCGGCGTTCACTTCTCTCATTGTCTTTCTTTTGTGTCTAATTACGGTACCTTTTCGAAAGGTTAAAGTAGTTTTGCAATCTATAAAATATAGTATAATCAGCCTTTCAATGTTCCCATCGCTGGGACTCAGACCTCCTCTCTAGGAGAGGGAATGGGCTGTAATCCACCACGCGGGCCCAGTGCGGGTTGGTGAATGTCACATGTCTTCGAATTTTTGGTTCTAAGACATGTTGATTTCCTCACGATGTTTTCCTTCATCGTTTTGAGAGCAGTTGTGATGAAATAAAATACACAAAGTAATGCGCCTGGCTGGGTTTGAACCCGCAACCTACAACTCGTAAGTCGGGGCCGTTACCACTTGGCCACCACTGCTCTCGTATATTTTGAAGGGAGGTGAATTTTTAACTTGTGTAGTGTAAGAGGTCTGCTGATCAGATTTTGGAGCCCCTCGAGTTTGGGGGCCCCGGGGAACTGTGACGCCCAGCTCTTCGGTAGCTACGCCAGTACTTACATATTGCACTCACACATACTACAGAGCTTCTCAATAGCAATCCACATCTTTCAATATTGTCTGTTCATCTTGAGGTTTGTATACTGCTTTTCTTCATTCTTTCATCAAAATATTACCAGCAACAGATTTACTTATGGTATACCATTGGTTTTCAGTTTCCATTAGCTGATTGTTTCATTTTCGACTTGCACACTGAACTTAAGCCGCTTATTGTATGTTGTCACAGTAAAATGTTCACAATCGTGTCGTACACTCGCACAATGAACGCCCAAGTTAAACGCAGCTATTAAAATTAAAATGTCGTGTTCCATTACTGTTCTCTACGGAAATTTGGCTCAGCAAGATATTCACACACGGAAATTAACAATGCTTGAGTTGTTTCAAAACGACCACGCAAATGCTGACATTGTGTAGGTATCTACATATTTCTGTATTCATGTCACTTAAAATTAGGTTTGCTTCGTAAAATTTTGTAACGCGTTGTTTTGTTCTATTATTGACCTATTTAATTCCTTGTCGAATAATTTAGGAAAATCGATGGACTATGAAAATACCTACACGTGATCTGCTTTTAGTATAGGGTTCAATTTTATAGATACTCGACAATCTATAGCCGGTCGTCCAGCCGCACGGCTGATTGGTTTCCAGTGTGCTCCCGACGAAGCGTACAAAGATCACATGCGATCGCAATTAATTTCTCGATGGCGATTTTTGCATAGCACCACTGGAATATATGACCACACGATGAGATAAAGCGATCGTTTTTTTTCCTGTTAATGCTGTCGGGATTCAAAACAAAGACCGTAAAAGCGAATGTCCCTGGATGAATAAATTGAAATGAGAGCGAGTGCATCACTATATCTAACAATGAAGTGGTCGGTTCTACTCATGAAACAGCTGACATAATTTAACCTACAATGTGGTTCAAAAGTAAAAGTCGCAAAAATTAAATAAACAGTCGTTTGCCAAGTTTAAATTACCCAAGAGGGCGAAAGAATAAAGCAAATGAAATTAAAATTGTTGTTGTCTTATGTTTATTGTAGACAGGAACTCGTCAAAAGAAAAATGTTAGAAGCAATCGAGATTACTTATTTGTGTACTTATCGAATGTTAAAATAAAATGAGAAAATGGAAAATGGTAAATAAAGCGCGCGGTTTGCCGACATTAAATTATGTAAAGAGTTTAGCTTTGATTTTATGTCCCATTACGTATTTGACTTTCGTTTCAACAAAAATTATATTCGATCGTAAATGTGGTTTTAGCTTTGGAACAGATGTAAAGTCAGCATATTCTTAGGTGATATCGTCACCAACGTTTCAGTAAAAGTAATAAAAGATTAATAGTGCCCGCGCCGTCGTCTCGATCTCAAAGATATTCAAATGCATTATGTAGAGGTTATCTAGTTGTGCAAGGAAAATTCAGATTTGAATTATTTATAGGCACTTACGGCATGAGTTTTCTTTGTAACAGGATCGTCACATTTACACCTTTAAACAAGCACAAAGACATGTTTTTCCATTTTTAAATTTAAATTGTGTGTGCGTGTGCCAAATAAACGTTTTAGTTCTTATAAAGAGACCATGGTTCAGTGCCGAGAGATATCGTGCGGCGTTCCGTAGGGGTCGGTACTAGGGCCACCCTTGTGGAATATCGGGTATGACTACGTGCTGCGCGGCGACTTCCCTGACGAGGTCAGCGTGGTCTACTACGCAGACGACACGCAGGTTCTAGCGCAGGGAGGGTCGTACCGGGCGACACACGGGGTTGCGATAGTCGTTGATAGGATCTAGGAGTTGGGACTCGAGGTGGCGCTGCACAAATCCGAGGCTATGTGTTTTCACGGCCCTCGGAACGCGCCACCATCGGGTTCTCAATTAACGGTAGGAGAAGTTCACATCGGCGTCGGGTCGACAATTAAGTACCTGGGACTCGTCCTCGACAGCCGGTGGAATTTCGTGAAGCATTTCCGACGTCTAGCTCCCAAACTAAACCGGACTGGGGCTGCTCTCAAGCGGCTCCTGTCCAACCTTGGGGGTCCAGACGCCTCCTGCCGGAGGCTCTATGTGGTGGGGATCGTTCTGTCCATAGCCCTTTACGGGGAGCTGGTATGGGCGCCGTCGCTGCAAAAGCGACCGGCGGCCATGCTGAACGCATGCCAGAGGGTTATGGCAATACGGATGGTGCGGGGATACCACACGATTTCCCGCAAAGCGGCGAGCCTTCTGGCTGGCCTACCACCGTGGGATCTGGAGGCAAAAGTCCTTGCACACATGCAAGATTTGCGTGTGGAGAAGCAACGCCCGGGCGAAAGTCCGCTGCCGCAACAGGTCGCGTCATGGCGGACAGAGCTCCGGCGGGATCTCATGATGAAATGACGTCAGCGACTATCGCAATCCAGTGCTGGACACGCCATAATTATGGCGGTGAGTCCCCTATTTGAGGCGTGGCAGGAAAGACCTCACGGCGTCCTCACCTTCCGTAAGACGCAGGTTCTCACCGGACATGACTGGTTCGGGAGGTCCCTGCACCGGATCTGTGTGGAAGTGACGCCCGGGTGTCGCCACTGTGCGGAACGTCCGGAAGATACGGTGGAGCACACAGTAGAGGTGTGCCCCGCTAGGGCAGAGCATCGCCGTGCCCTCGTCGATTTTTTATTTTATTTTATTATCCAATTCTACTGTATGTGTGAGGTACGAATAAAAGTTCTTTCTTTCTTTTCTTCCGTGAGGGCGATCGGCGGCGGCGATCTCTCGCGCTGGGCCTTGGTACAGGCCATGGTCCGGAGCAAGGAAGTCGCCTCCTTCTGCGAAGCAGTAATATATATTGCAAAGGAGGAGGCCGACCGCATCAGGCAACGGCGGCGCTCACAGCGCCCCAGCCGCCGCCGGGATTCCGATCCCGTTTTCCGGCCACCGTAGGCGCGGGCTTGCGGACGGCGAGCAATGGTTAGCTTGCTTTCCGACCGTCCGGTAACTGTCCGGACCGAGCCCAAGTCGTTCCCGCGCGCCTCAAGGAGCTGTCAGCAACAGCAGGGGCCCAGCCGAGTCGAAGCCTACTGGGGCCAGGGTTATCCGAAAGCTTGGTCCCGGTACGAAAGGCACGAAGGAACGGGTTGGGCTTTTAGTCAGTTAGAGTCTGACACTATCTCCCGCTCCGCCCAAGAGCGGGGGTTGTCATTGGATGATTTTCCCCACCATAAAAAAAACCATGGTTCAGTTTGTTAAAGTTTTTCTTAACCGTTTAAAGGTAAACCGTGCTTAGAGTGTACGCATTAGAGTTTTCTAAGCTGAGTTGATAGGAATTAGTCCTCAAAAATTATTTAAGGGAATTGCCAAGTAATCTCGTTTTAACACATCTCGGTTTCCTTTTGGGAACGTCAAATAGATTTGAAAACTCACACTTCGCTTCGGGATTGGACGGATGCTTAAATCCAATTTCTTTTGGTTTTCCGAATAGATTCGATACTATTTCCACGCTATAGTTTTTAGAGGTAAAGATAAAATCAATATTCCGTCAAGTGAATGTGCTTTTTTATATTTTTCTGCGTTTGTTTTTGGGTTTATATGTTCGTCACATTTTAACGCTCAACGTTAAGGTTTTAAGATTTATAGGAAGAAGATTGTGTACTGCCTTGTTTTCGTAATATGCATCAACAATTCAAAATATTGTTTTAGTTTGTTTTAGTAGATCTCCGTACCGGTCATCACTTGAAATTTTTGAGAAAAAATATGACGTGTTTCGTGGATAGGTCATGTTTCTAATATTATAAAAAACAACCATATAATATCTTCATGTACAGAAAATAAAAAAAAAACAACTTTTTGGTTAAATCGCTTTAGTTACTTGCAAGGAGGAGGAATATATTAATTTTAGTACATAGAGATAAATCATATAAACTTATAAGCGATTAAAAAGAACATATTTGCAGGTCATGTCACAAAATAATTTACCTACTGCAATTATGGTGTAAATATTAAGTCTGGCTGCAAACCACATGTTTAAAAAGCACTCTGTTGTCAAACATTGTGTTAAAAAGGTCTCGTTCCAGATACATAATGCAACCGATAAGAGCGGTAGTTCGATAAAAGCCCTATACATTATCAGGTTAGCAGCTTTTACGCCTCGTCGCTCGTGGGAGCTCCGTAGTCCTGTGGTCTTGCCTCCACATACGAACAACAAATTAGCTTTGACATCACACAAAACTACTCGTATTGTTTTTTTTTTGATTTGGGAAATCATGAATTAACTTCTACTCTGTATAACGAATCTATCCGTGAACGGGAGTGAATCAGGAGTGAAGATACAGGAGAACCAAGATAGCACGAAGGATCGCCAAACTTAAGAGGCAATGAGCAGGGCAGGACATTGCTTACAGACCGTTAGGGCCGAAAGGTTCTGGAGTGGCCACCGCGTACCGGTAGATGCAGCGCTGGAAGGCCCCTACAACTCCTACAAGGTGGACTGATGACATTGTAAGGGTTACAGGAATCCTCGAGATGGCTGCGAGACGCACAGGACCATTCATTGTGGCGACCTGTGTTCCTTCAGTCGCCTTTTGCGTTCCAGGGGCCACGGTAACTCTTTCGTACAATCCTGTAGCCCTACCAGATTTAAACAAAATGCTACATTACGCAAATAAAGTTCACAGCGCGATTGGAACATATATGAGTACAATAGGCTGAAAGTAATCATTGGGCCGTTGCCCTCAAAACACAATACCCGTCTGGTTGAAGGATCCTTTCTTTTCAATTGAAGATGCTGAATTTTACACCCCGTTTCACATTCCTCTGTAGTCTCTCTTGCAGACCCACCTTTTTTGAGGTGGGAAATCATCAAATCTTTTCTCCGTGGAGCGAGAGAGCATGTCAGACTTTTACTGACTAAGTCCATCCGTATAGTTTCAATTACAATTTACGTTTCAGAGCCACAGAGCCAGAGCCTTGCAAGCATTCTCGTTGCAGGCATCGGCCCTGCTGGGCCTCTTCAATTTTGCTGACATTTCTTTGGGGCGCGCGTGGAGTACAATACGCTGTCGGCTCGGGCTTGATCCTTACCAGATGGTCGGGCGGCGAGCTACCTATAGCTCATCGTCCGCAAGCTCGCACCTATTGTGACTGTGCGACTCTCGACGTCCGGGTCGTCTCCTGTAATCGTCCTGCCAACCTGCTTTAGTACTAGTGGGCATTACGTTCGTTTTAAGTTGTATAATTAATTAATTTATTATTAGCGTGACTTGCTAAGCGGCAATATTAGTAAGGGTTCCATCAAATTAGGTCAGTCATTTATCTACCAGACCCATATCAATACATAAATGGTTTAAGTGCCCAAACGTGACTTTGTTGAAAGTTCGTAAAATATTGTTGTTATAGTTCGAAAGGGCTGCACGATATTGTTATGTTGTTTGTTTTTAAAGTTACCAAAGTTTGATATGCGTGTCAACGTACCTACTCATTGATGTGGTAAAAAACAAAAGAACGACAAATTATGTTTCGAAGAACTTATAGTACATTGTTACACTAGGGGTGAAAGTAACTCATTTCGTCCCGAGAAGGAGTTGGCGGTCGAGCGGAGCGAGGGGTTAAATGGGTTACTTTCACCCCGAGGTAAACACTGTGCTTTTCATTACGAATACGAGGAAACTAAAAATAAAATAAAAAATTTGTAAAACCTGAGTCGTCGTACCTATGATTTTAAGTAGGTATCTTTCTTCTGATTTAGGCGGTAAAAGGTATTCCACTACTGCTTTAGCGTCTTCTCTTATGAAATTAGGCGTTAAATCACTATACGAAATCTGATAAACATAACGTTATAGTACAATTAATCTCTGTTGTATGGAAATGTAATCAAAACTCGAAAAAACCAACGACTGATTGCCACTTTCCCGCCATTTTTTTTTTTCTGCGGCCGGCCAGCTATTCAGTCTCCTTAATGAAAAAATATAAATTAATTGTAATCTTTTAAAAATAAAGTAATTTAAATAAATAGTTGAACAAATAAATCACTTAAAATATAATTTTATTTTATTTATACTTATCTTTAAGTTATTTCAATTTTATATCGCGCTGTGATTGACTGGCTGTATGGAAAATTTGAACATGGCTCAATAGAAATATGAAGATAGAACTAGTTTTTTTTAATTATTTGACAGCTGTCAGTTGTAAAGTAAAACTCCCTAGGGATGAAAAGTATCACTTTCAGCCCGCTCCTCAGGTAACTTCAGACCTACTTTCAGAGTATGAGTAATGAAAATTCATTTTTTCTCATCGTCATTTTTCTGCCTTTTTCCAATACGCCTGCGTGAAAGTAAACTATTGTCCTAAGAGAAAATACACTCGAGACGAGATAAAAAGTATCCTATCCTGTATGTCCTATTCTAAGACAAGGTCTACCTGCTTGCCAAAATGCCGTGTAACAGGCATGGTCACACACATTGAAAAAATATCGTCTATGTGTATAATACTATCTTCTGCCAGCGGCTTTGCTAGCGTAAAAGTTGGTTTCTCCATATAAACTTTGAACCCCCATTTCATACTTTTAGGGGGTGAATTAAGGAAAATCCTCTCTTAGTGCTCGTAAAGGAAACTTTGTGCGAAATTTCACGCTGCTAGTCTCAATAGTTTAGGCTGAGCGTTGATATATCAGTCAGTCAGTTTCTCCTTTTGTATATATAGATTAGTGTGCTTATTTCGGGTTGTGTAACACGTTTTCTTCTTTCCTTTCAACCCATGTCACGATGTCAATCATTCCCTTTTCTTTCATCCTTCAAAATCAAATTCGAAGACCAGAAATATCTTGATTATTTTTTTAGTACACCGACGTGACCGATTACCCTTTGTGTTAGGTATTATAAGTTCCTGTAAGGGATAATACTGTCATTAACACTAACACTTATTTATTAGTTTTGCTCAAATTAAATATTTACTACTAATAAGGTTTTTAAGTGATTTTTTTCAGGTTTGTACCTACTTACCTGATGTTCTTTTAGAATCACATGGGCATAAACCATAAAAATATAAAAAAAAGGTGTAAACTAAAGTACTAAGTTAATAATTTAAGTTGGTAAAAGGCCTTGAACTGCAATTGAATTTTTTATCTACGTCTAGTTATAAAAAAATCTAATGATACGGTAAGTGTTCAACATGTCAGCGATTTTGTAGTATTAAAATATTCACAGATTGAGAACATTGAAATTTGAATATTTGTTATTTTATTTTTGAAGTGAAAACTTCTATAGCGGCGTTGAGCACTTTTTCTGTAATGGGTATAAAATCTTAAACTCGCGTCAGGACACGTGACCTGATCGAAAAAGCGTAAGACGGATGGAGAGTAGACAGCTATCCCTTATCGCGCGTTGTGAAAGGGGGCTAGACGAAAAAAATTCTCACGAAAAATTGTACCGACACTTTTACTGTCAAAATATAAATCCAATATGGCGGCTGCAAGAAATTATCAACTTTTTCGTCATGGGTGTCGTTTTCATGGTTTTCGAGGGTGTTGAAACCGATGGTACTGTCAAAATATAAATCCAAGATGGCGGCTGCAAGAAATTATCAAATTTTTCGTCATGGGTGTCGTTTTCATGGTTTTCGAGGGTGTTGAAACCGATAGTACTGTCAAAATGTAAATCCAAGATGGCGGCTGCAAGAAATTATCAAATTTTCCGTCATGGGTGTCGTTTTCATGGTTTTCGAGGGCGTGGAAACCGATGGTACTGTCAAAATGTAAATCCAAGATGGCGGCTGCAAGAAATTATCAACTTTTTCATCATGGGTGTCGTTTTCATGGTTTTCGAGGGCGTTGAAACCGATGGTACTGTCAAAATATAAATCCAAGATGGCGGCTGCAAGAAATTATCAAATTTTTCGTCATGGGTGTCGTTTTCGTGGTTTTCGAGGGTGTTGAAACCGATAATACTGTCAAAATGTAAATCCAAGATGGCGGCTGCAAGAAATTATCAAATTTTTCGTCATGGGTGTCGTTTTCATGGTTTTCGAGGGCGTGGAAATCGATGGTACTGTCAAAATGTAAATCCAAGATGGCGGCTGCAAGAAATTATCAACTTTTTCGTCATGGGTGTCGTTTTCGTGGTTTTCGAGGGTGTTGAAACCGATGGTACTGTCAAAATATAAATCCAAGATGGCGGCTGCAAGAAATTATCAAATTTTTCGTCATGGGTGTCGTTTTCATGGTTTTCGAGGGCGTGGAAATCGATGGTACTGTCAAAATGTAAATCCAAGATGGCGGCTGCAAGAAATTATCAACTTTTTCGTCATGGGTGTCGTTTTCGTGGTTTTCGAGGGTGTTGAAACCGATAGTACTGTCAAAATATAAATCCAAGATGGCGGCTGCAAGAAATTATCAAATTTTCCGTCATGGGTGTCGTTTTCATGGTTTTCGAGGGTGTTGAAACCGATAGTACTGTTAAAATATAAATCCAAGATGGCGGCTGCAAAAAATTATTAAATTTTTCGTCATGGGTGTCGTTTTCATGGTTTTCAAGGCTGTTGAAACCGATAATATTGTCAAAATGTAAATCCAAGATGGCGGCTGCAAGAAATTATCAACTTTTTCCTCATGGGTGTCGTTTTCGTTGTTTTCGAGGGTGTTGAAACCGATAGTACTGTCAAAATTTAAATCTAAGATGGTGGCTGCAATTAATTATCAACTTTTTCGATATGGGTGTCTTTTTCATGGTTTTCGAGGTTGTTGAAGCCGATAGTGCTGTCAAAATGTAAATCTAAGATGGCGGATGTCAGAAATTATCAACTTTTTCGTCATGAGTGTCGTTTTCATGGTTTCGAAGATGTTGAAATAGTGCTGTCAAAATGTACATAAAATAGGATAGTATTTTTTAGTTATATTGTATTGGCTAGACGGAAAAAATTCTCACGAAAAGTTGTAACGACACTTTTTCTATAGTAAGCTATTCTAAGCCGTGCGGCGTGCGCATGTTTCTCTGTCTTTCTCTCTTTCTCTCTCTTATAGAAAGCAAGCCAGAACGGAACTTCGTTCCATCCGGGTGTCCCTTGACACCTCAGTAGTTTTTCGGAGAGATAAACTTTTTAATGTAAAATAATTGTAATAGTTTTAAAGTGTTAAATTTTTAATGTAATATAAATTGTCATGTTTGTGTACGATAGCGCAATAAATGAATATTGTATTCTACCACATAAATGATAGTACTTTTATACTGATAAAGCAATTGGTGCAAAATTATTCCCTAACCATTCCAAAATATCAAACATGCTCAACGTTAATAATCAAGTTTTCACTTCTGCCGGCACTCCCGGAGTGCAACCCGTCTTTTTTTATTTTAAAAATGAATGTTTGCTTTGTACCCACAGATTTGAGTTTTTATATTTTTTGGTGTACAATAAAGTTTATTATATTCTATTCTATACCTTGGTTAGTTGATCGTCAGCCTTCCCGAGGATTACTTCACATCCCTCCCGATGCGCAAACAGCTTCCGAGCCTGAACTTTCATATGAAAAGTTTTCTCTATGAGCGGTGTTGCCACCAGCCTCTCCAACGATTGCGCTGCGTTGTTGAACCCGAGGACATCTGCTTCCACCTCTTGGAGCAACGTCTCCCACGTGTGGAACAGTGATGATGGACATGTTGCTCTGAAAAAGAAAAGTTTATTTTAGCATACCTAGTCATCCTGATACGCTTGCGAGCAGGCTCGTATTGAAAAAAGTGGAGAAAGGCCTTATGGTGCGTCCAGTAGCCTGATTCACGTAAAATCAAACAAGCCAAATATCGTTGAAGTTTTAAAGTCGTTCGATCGAAGTCTTATCCAAAAGCGGTATTCACCATCTATCGACTTATTTCCAGTTACATTAATAAGTATTCTACCAGGAAAATGTAAAACAGATTTTTTTTTAAATCGACGAATTTCAAACGACTTTAAAATCGATGTCGTTCAAACTCGATTGATGGATGTGAATACGGAAATGGTCTAAACGACTAAATCGCTATGATATCGTTACGGTTTTCATTACGTGAATCGGGCTACAGATCTGGTGAATACGCCGCTCGCGAGCCATTCGTGAGCCGCTTGCTAACGGCGCGCGTGCATTTCGCGCATGGCTCGTTCGTACGAAGTCCCTGCGCCCACCGCGCGCGCTTCGTGCGAACATGAAATTCACGCAGTTCGCGAGCGGCTCGCAAACGGCTCGCTAGCGGTGCATTCGAAAGAAAGATTTGGACGCGCCATCAGATATTATAGCGAACAAAGAACTATCTAGAAAAAGGAAGTATGTAATCGCTGGCGCCATCCTGTCTTCAAATACCGCGAAAATCGGTCACCAATGCGTCTGCCAAATGGGGCTATTGAACTTTCTTTGTAGAGATATTTTAAGGAAAAAATGCTATACCTATTCAACCGCACATTGGTAATTGAAAGCCTTTGTTTTCAAATACCGCTGATGTTGTCTGGTTACCTCACTTAGTCCTTGGTGGACCATTGTATGTGAATAAGTAATAGTTTCAGGCAGCGGTTTTGCTTGTGTGAAAATAGGAAATCATCCTAAGGGAATATACTCGGGATGAAAAGTATCTTATGTCTTGATATTCTACCCATGTGTCGAATTTTTCAATCAAATCCGTTTGATCGTGAAGGAGTATCAAACATACGTACACACTTTACATATAAACTTTCGCCGTCACTGTAATAATTTTATTGGTTAACTTAGGACAGTATTGTATTGCAAGATATATGACACCTAGACAAAAAGTTTCGTAATCTAATTAGTGGAGTGAAGTAAGTAGATAAAATTCTTCTAGTTACGTTATGAGATTGCCTGCAGTGTTTAGAAAAAAACATATTATAGCACCTTGTCTGGTGTATGTATCACGACCACCTGTCATATTTTTGATAAGCGACTGATGTGTATCCTGTATTTACCTAATCAGTTTAAAAGCCAAACAGACTGATGCATCGCACTTTGAACTGGCTTTGATACATGCTATGCCTTTACTCTACTATTGTGAGTAATCAAGTTCGAAATTATACACTAATTACAGCAGCTTTCGCTCATGCAAAGAGCTTACTTATCGTCCAAAAAGTAAGAAAAACAGTCATATGATCCATGTTAACAATTACAATGTGTTTTGTCTTAATACTTAGACTTTCAGATAGCATCACCTACTATAGAGTCCAAACCAAATCTCACGACTGAAGGTCACTTCCTTTTTCAAAGCAGTAATTCGTGTGAATGAGATGTGCAAAACCGTTAGGCAGAGGATAACCTGACACCCCAGTCGCCGCTGCGGGATACGCCCCAGACATCGATCTGAAGTCATAGGGCGATTCCCGGCTACTCTAGGCCCAGGCTTACGGACTATGAGCAATGGGTAGCTTGCCATCCGGTCGTCTGGTAGGGACAAAACCCGATTCAACGGTGCGTTGAATTCCATGGTGTTCCTCGAGGAGATGGCAACAAAAATGATGGAGCCCAGTAGGGCCGATGCTTGCTAAGGCTGCAGGAATGTTCGAAAGAGCTATTAGGGCCGGGGTAAGAATACAGATTTTTTAGTCAATGATACACCCAGAGTAGGAGAAGTTACTTAATGAATTCCCAGCACAAAAAAAGTCCACGACTATCTTATGCAGTTCTAAAGAAAGGTGTCGAAAGCACTTGAAGTCCGTCGTGCAAAATTAGCACACCATTAGAAATACGTCTATATTCCTTAGCTGTCGTGATCAATAGTGATCTATCATTGGATGACAAAGTAATTTACTTCCCATAGCTCATCGTACCATGGTACTGTGGTACCTATCCATATATTCACACTCAACATGTCATCGATCTTAGAGCCGTCAGCGTCGTGTGCTGTATGACGGAATTCAGTTGGCTGGCATATCGGTGGATTACGAAATTGGTTCATTGTTGTAATCCCATTGTGTAATATCGACAAGTAATTTATTAGTCTGATCCATTTTCAACATCATGGTTAATCAGTTAATGTTTTCATTGGGAGCCATTGACAATCTTGTTTTGCTTATCTTTCGTATGTTCGCCGTCTTGAAATGATTTTTCTAGTGGTTTGTGCCATGGGCTGCCAGATAGTTCAAAAGAGTTACTGTGGCCCTGGAATGCAAAGGTAAACTAAGGAACATAGGTGGGTTTTAGTCTTTCTTGATTTCTGATCCAAAAAATGTGTTTATACCAGTGACCCCCTCCGGGTCCAGAAAATATTGAACGGGATAACATAATATAGTTTAAAATAACTTAAGTGTATGTGTATAGCTGTATGTAAGCATCGCAGTTGTGTTTTTTTCTTTAGGTGGGAAATCATCCAATGACATCTTCCGCCCTCAGGCGGAACAGGATTGAGTGTCAGATTTTTACTGACTAAAACCACTCCCGTTCCTTCTTTGCTTTCGTTCCATGGCCCTGGGGTTCTCTTTCGCACAATCCATAGCCCCAGTAGGCTTAGACCCTGTTGGGGCCCAAATGTATCGCAGTTGTGGTGGCGTTCTAAAGTTTCTCCCATGGGAAAAAGTGCGAGTTTATGTATTTGTCCTACGTAATATAAAAAAAACAATTACAGGTCATACGACCTTTACTTTTAACATAATAAACTGACACTATATACTCAGGACCACTTTAACTGTCAGCAGAAGTAATGACATTGCCCATTCGAAAATGCATGCAACCGTTCCAATTGTAAAGTGAATTGTGACGTCATTTGCCAAGAACGTGAAAAAACGCGAAAAGGTAGCAAACTAATTGGAAACTCAATGCTGTTGTTCGATGAAGATAAATAAAGTTTACAGATTTAAAATTTTCAGGGAAGAATTATTTAAATAATTTAATATTCTGAAAATGTAAAATAAAACTCGCTATTTTTGAATTTAATTTGCCAAATAAATAACTACGGAAATGAATTATTTCAGGATGTATATGGAACACTTTCCCGCTATCCTACTGCCTGCAAATGAAACATCAATAAGGTTAAAAGCTCCCACTTTAATAATCCAACTGCACGTCTAGTGTATTACTGTTTCATACAGTATGTTGGTTTTTATAGAAACATTTGCTTTATCCGGCTAAGACAGCTAAAATGGACAACACACAATGGAGAGATGGAATTAAAGTTGAAACAATAGTGTCTACAAATTGGTTTTGTAAGTTATAAGGTATATTATTACTAAAGAAATGTATTTGGTTTATTATTTATTTATTTACACTTTATGCACACAAGAGCACAGAGGCGGACTTAATGCCTTAAGGCATTTTCTACCAGTCAACCTTTGGGTGATGCAGAGACAAATAGAGAGAATTGAGTTAGTAGAGGCCGGATCCAGGATTTTTTTTCTGGGGAGCATAAAGAGAGGACGAATAAAAAAATCAACAATAATAAACTTGAAGTTGCATACTACTACTACTACTATACTTTTCGGACGTGTATAATATTTTTCCTTTTGCCACTTAAACAAAAGTTAGTTAAGTACCTAAGTTTATTTTATTCTATTCGAAACAAAAAAAAAATAAGACCATAAAGGGCGTTAAAATTTTGCATGTCTTCACAGTTACGTAAAAATGCACTACTTTATGCCTGGCAGTGACATAACAAGCTCCACTCTTGTTGAACTTTGATGCGTTTTATCCATGGATATCGAGTTTTATCTTTGCCAATATTTATTGATTTGACAAAGCAATGTGTGGGCTGGACACATTGCTCGCAGAACAGATAGTTGATGGGACTGAAAGGTTCCGGAGAAGCGACAGTGTACTGGAAGATTTAGTGTTGGATGGCCTGGCAAAAGGTGGACTAATGACCCGGTGAGGATCGTGGAAATCGGGTGAATTCGAGATGTACCGGACTAGTGACGGTTGTAGCGACGCTTGTGAGAGGGCTATGTCAAACAGTGGACGTCTTTTGGCTACAATAATGATGATGATAAAGCAAAAAAATACTTTTTCATTATATTTTGATAATCTATCTCATCAAAACTCATCTCTCATCCTAATCAAAAATATGAAATTGCTCTCTCTGTGATTATAATTTTATCAAGCAGATGATAACAACACTTTGTCGTTAAATATTTGAATATCTCGACAATTGCTTAGAAGTAAAACCAAGTCTATAACTTGTCAAGAGCAGATAAATGAGTCAAACATGAAAGAAAACGATGTACTTACTTATTCATAAAAAGCTCCAAATCACGGTTCCGACGTTTTATGGATAACAAGCAATGTTTATTTTCGACTGTTTTTTTATACCTAATCTATATTTATTCAAATATCTAACTTTTACGCCTCAGTTCTGTATCGTGACCATGTTTTCAGCGCTCTGGAATCTTTTCACATTGATAAAAAAAGTAGTTTTTAAATCAAATTAATTATTTTAACATTATGCCGAAGAAGTTTAGAGACTAGAGAGAAACGTAAAGTTTTCTTGTTAAACTCTGTTTTGAATTAATAAATTTTTACAAATATAGCTTCTGCCGACGGCTATTCACCAATTAATAAGTGAAAAGCTTATAATCAGACGGACAGACATTAATTGAACCGGTAAATCAAACCATTATCTTTTTTTTGCACTACCATTTTGTCGCTTTTATATTTTTGTGTTGCATGAAGATTTGTTTTTCTTTTTCTTTTCAGAAAATAGTTACAGTTGGTAATGCTTGAAAATTCCATGTTCAAAAATCCAAAATAAAGGCGCGGTAATACAATGTAAAACTTTTATCAATATCCAATAGCCAATAAGTGACTTCTCCTGACGTGGTCTGGCTTGACGCTCGCTAAGTGGGGAGATAGCAGCTATTGCGCGGGAAACCGGGTCACATGCTTTTGATATGCACGATTTAGGGCACTTACTTGATGCGAAAATATCGATAACACATATTTTTTTATCATTGGATAATCTTTGTATATCTGGAAACATATTTCAAGCTTTTAGGCCAAAATAAGTGGAATACATTTTTTGGCTGCAGTTTTTGCACTTCAGTTTATCTGTTAAGCCTTATTCAATTTTTTAGGGTCGGCTTTCAGTCTCACTTGGTGCCGCTGAATATCAGTATATAGCATGGAGCGACTGTCTATCAGATTTCCACAGCCTTGTACAAAATTTAACAGTTCAATTTCTCATTTTATAATAGCTTGTCCAGTGAACAAATGCCTAGTTAAAATTGGGTGTTAAAAAAAAACCTGTGTTTATTTTTGTAGAACATTTTAGACTGAACTACAAATAAAACTAAAAAAGAAGCCCTTTTTATCTTCAAACTACATCAAAATTGCTTATTAAATGAAACAGCAATCAGCATTTTTAATATTGCATTGGCACGTTGAAGAATGGGAGCGTGGTGCATTTCGCAATCTTTTGTACACACGTAACTTAATGGCGATGACGTCACAGTTCTGTTATGTTGAATAAACATTCAAGATACAGAATAAGGATACAGAGACAGAACTCAAAACCCCCTTCTACTAGTTTTGAATGGCTTGTAACTTACTTGATATTGAATGGAAATGTTTTTTTTTTTATTTGCGGATTTGGATAAAGTTACTTTTATGATCAAAATATTTATAAAAAACGAGGTACCTAACTAGGTACTCAATTTCCAATGAAGAGACATTTGGAATTTATCTATTTATTTAAACGTCTTGTACTGTAGTGGTACATAGGCGGACTTAATTCAACCACCAGTCAACCTTTGGGTTAAAAAAGACCACACTGTAACAATAATTCAGTAGTCATTGTTTTCAAAAGTTTCTTGTTATGGTCTAATAAAAATAATACTAGTCTGTCTCTCAAATAGGTTTATAAAATAAAACATAGGTAGGTACTTTGAAACATTTTCTACTTTGCACAGTGGACAGCGAGCTCAGCAATTACATAGTTTTAATTTGAATTTCAAATCCGCCAAATTAGGTCGAGCCTAGGTGAAGGCTCGCTTCTGGGAGCGGGAGATTAAAGGCCTTTGTATCAACGTAAATTGAAGGTTATTGAATTTAATTTTCATATGAGTGTCATTGAGTTTTATTTATAATTTGATTTTTGTTTTTATGTAATGGCGTAAAACATTAGCACGTCGCCGGTTCGTTAAATTAAAGCATGAAATAAAGATAATTTTTAATTGTGTTCCTATTTTTATATTAAACAGGCAGTTAATTAAAATTTAAAGTATATTAAGATACTTAGAAACAACCTAAAACTCCGGTAGTTTTAACTGAAATACTGTAACAAATGTTTTAAAATTTTATTACATACTTGTAAATTACAGTAATTATCTAAACCCACGAACAACTTTTTTTCTTTTACAGTTTATTAGGACTTTGCAAAACATTGCATTTATAAAGATAGATCAGGGAAATAGAAACACGACCTCGTCGTAAAGTTCCAAAATAATAGGCGGAGTTAGGTCAACTACCTAACTCCGCCTATTATTTTGCTTTGGATATTTTTTAAAGCTTGGTTTACATGACACAGCGGATAACGACACGGCATGGAGAGCCCTCAGTCAGTCACAGACGTGCTGGAGTGGATATTGTGAACCCCGCTCAACACTTGGAATTATTGGAAAAAGCGAGGCATCACTTAAAGATTAGTTTCAATTATCTTTTGTTGCTTCGGGTTATTCAAAGGCCGTTTTTTCAAGGCTAGGCATTGTATTATTCCGCAGTCGGGCCTTTTCGTGCCTATTGATAAATTGGAATGGAAATGTTTGTTGATTTGACAAATTGCTTCAGCAGAATTTGTCTATATTTTTAGGCCAGACAATCAAGATTTGTTTGCAAACAATTGTGGTTTTATTTGATGTTCAATAATTTAGTTCTTTTCGGGCAATGTCATTTACATAACTAGTACATAGATAGAAGCTGTAAGTAGAAAGAAACATCAGTGAAACAATAAAAAACTGAATGAGTAAAAATAAGCTTTCCACACTAAGTGGATTTCGAATTACAAAAACCCATTTACCACTCGGCTGACCAAAATCCTATTTTATCCTCTTTTACAAGCGAAGCGTCATTAACAAATAGCATTGACAAATGTCTGTGAAGAGCGAGGGCTCCAGACTGATTGTACGTTGAGGGATTGTTTGAAAGAGTCACCGAGGCGCCTTGGATTGCAAAGAACAACTGAAGGACTACCGGTGGTTTTTAATTAGTAAAAATCTGACACTAACTTTAACCGGCAAAGTTATTTAATGATTTAGCGTCGCAAAAAAGATAGATTTTACTAAAACACAAGTTTTATTCACCTTAATGTTTCGTGTGTTCAAAAAAATTTATAAATTAATTGTTAATTATATAAATAACTTATTAATTTTTTTTCTGTTTTCATTATTTGTTATTTGTTTATTGTGCAAACCTACCACAGTGATCACTTTATTAACCCAAAGGTTGACTGGGAGAGAATGCCTTGTTGCATTAAGTCCGCCTATGTACCACTACTGTACATGAAGTTTAAATAAATAAATTCTTCAACAAATAATGGACGTAATGTTAACTACCTAGTTAAATTACTACTATACTACTGATGATTGATATTATTACTAAGTAAATAAAGAGGTTCCTGTCTCTGGAGCCTTAACTACCGGTAGCTTGGACCCTGCTTTCGACATCGGTGCAGCGGTAGATTACTATTTTTTTTAATTTTTAAAAGTGTTTTTTTATTTATGTTGTTTTTATAAATGTATAAAATATGTACAGGAAATAAATAAAAGAAATTATAATAAATTTCTTAAGAATCTGCCTATTACACCTTAAGCACAACATAAACTATATAATGTACTGAATTTTAAATAAAATAAAAATGTACTTAAAATAAGTTACGTCGTCGTTAGTTAAGTCCTCTCACCCTTTCAATTGTCTTCGCTGATTGTGTCTAATAAATATTTCACCTACTACCTAAGCATGTACATTGTGGAATGCAATAAATAATTGAGTATTGTGTTGTTTGTTTTTGTTCAAGTCATTTCATGAACTCTTCTACAAAAATCTTACTAACAACTTTGATTGTACAAGCGTCTACATACTTGAGTGTTCACACATTCCGCCTGGTGACTTTATTTTCCTATGAACAACACTGCCAGTATTGACACGAACAACAACTAAGTCCCTTGTCGCCTTGAGTTCTTACGAGAAAAGAAAACAACTGCTAATCTGTTAACACGAATTGCAAATTCTTCTTTGAGCACACTTAGGTACGTAATTGGATTTGCTTGTCTTGACTTGATTTTTCCGATTTAATTAAAGAGAAATGGTTGATTTATGTCGACAGCTGCGGGATGGTTTCAAAGTGTTTCAAAAGCCCACTAAAGGAACGCAGGTGGGTTTTAGAGAATAAAAGTTTGACACTCCCTCTCGCTCCACTCAGAGCGGGAGATGTCTTTGATGATTTCTAACCAAAAACTCTATATTTCCTGATAGCCTAAAACTTCTTTCTCTTTGAGTCAAGAGTGAACTGGTTACTTTTAGGCAAGAGCCTGTACATAAAAAAAACTTGGTGACAGTTACAATTACATAAATTTGTAAAATTGGGATTCAAAATCAAATATTTTATTATTTTTATAGCTTAGATTGGCTGAAAATTTTCTTACTTATTGTTGAACTTGTATTTTCTTACTAGCTTAATTCCATTAATACAATACTGTAGTTGACCAGAACCAATAAAATATTAACATCCAAACATTGTATTCTATTAAGCATTCTTAGATGTTATAATCCACTTTCCGACAAAGGCTTTACAAACAACTGTAAATATTAAATTCCAATTTACTCTAGTGTTTCACTACATGTCATAAAGTTTGCGCTTAACTGTACCAGTCGTAGTTTCGTAACCCATTTTATAGTTCCTTGAAGCACTTTAATGGCCATTTGTCTTCTCGACTGTCCTGTCCGTCACTTAGACGAAGGTCCACTTTTTACACTCTCGACTATTTCATAAACGTAAATAGAACTTAATTTTCAAACGCCCAATAAAAAATTGGTTAGTGTTGTTCTATTACGGAGCTTTCCCGCTTTGCTCCAATAAATATTCATAACCTTAAAAGATTTTTCAGTGGTTATAAGAGGTTTTTTTATTATTCACCCCGAGAAAAGAGTCTTAATTTCTTATAGAACTTCGGAAACGGTTATACTTAAATCAACTGAAAGTTCTTCCACTTGGAAACGCTTGCAACAAATTAGTGTCGTCAATCTGATTAAACTTTACTGCACCTCAGCTCTTCAGGTAGTTTAAAGTTTGTTTTTTCTTGTGTTCAACAAACATTTGTTATGTAAACTGTGGCCTGTTAGCATCAGCTTTTCCGCTACGTACGCTATTAACTAGGATCACACAACTCAATTTCCAACTAGCATGGAAGTCATCTATCAACGTTTGGCAGCTACAGGGTTCACAGGACGACACGTCGGTTAAGAGCCCCTGAAACTAATCACCGACGTCTACGGCTAAAAGGGCATGTCGTGAGCATACCCCGAGGAACTAAATTAAGTCCAATTTGGTCTCTGCCGACGATATAGAACTTTCAAACCTGGACACAAGATTTGATGTTGGTCATTCTGGTAATTGTTTCATGTATCCGATAAGTGCTTTTTTAATACACTTGCTCAAAAAGTGACTCTTATTGCACTGCACTTAGGTACTCGTACATAATGGCCCTTGTTACCAAACTGTGACATTTTGATTACCATTACGCACTAGTGCTATGATGTAGTTAATACCTTATTGTTCAACCTCTCCCCGCCATAATTTTAATACATTATCGTATCCGGCTGGGCGCAGGTCGTCCCCCAAGAGTCGCCGGTCAACCCCCGTTTATTCATTTCAGTGAGTGTATTGAAAGGAAAATAAAAAAAAATATGGGCGCACATATGAAAACAGATGTTTACCGCCACAAAAGTTTACTAGTTTTACAGTTATTTTCTTCACAAGTGTACTGAAAAACGTCGTATGATACACGTGAGTAATTAATAATTACCGTTTTCGGCTCTTTTAAGACCCTCGCCACGGCTCGGGTCTAAATACTGCCTCGTAGGTAATCACTAACATTACACACTTATATCATGTACTATAATTGTGCGTTGTAAAGCAATTTTTACTTCTTTTAATATGCCAATTGTATTGTTACACCAGAATGTTTTGTGCGTGATAGCTTTAAAAGGTTTTCTTTATTGCTTCAGTGTTATTAGCACAAAGCGGTTCGCTTTGAGATTTCTAAAGGTACGTTTACCTGCCATGTGGGGAAAGGAAATTTGTAGAAAAAGTATTTCAATGACAAAAGCTTTGAAGAATCAGGTTCTTGGGCTTTGTTGGAATTGTGAACAATGTATGTTATCTTTCCATATAATAATTCTGTAGAAGTTTTTAGTTGTGCGCGCATCACGTAAAATGTGCGAAATTGATGTAGATACATTTTTAACCGACTTCTAAAAAAGGAGGAAGTTCTCAATTCGGATGTTTGTATTTTTTTTTACGTATGTTCGCGCATAACTTCGTCACTTGCCAACCGATTTGAAATATTTTTTTTTGTTGGAAAGGATATACTTTCCAAATGGTCCCATAGTCACCAAGTCGGGATCTGATGATGAAATCTTGGCGAAATTGAGGGAACTCCTCAAATATTATAGGCAACCATATAGTTCTTTTGGTATTTTCATCAAAGGCTTAAGCAGTTGCAGTCAAAACATGACATTTGATGAAGTGGAACTGGTGAAAAAGACCAGAAATGGCCAACGGAAGTTCATACTCACACAGATATCACAATGAACATAGTTATGCGACTACGATATAACAAATAAATGAATGGTTTGAATAGGTATGTTGAAAATGGTAGTATCGAAGTGACCTGATGATGATGATGGAACCGGAAGATAGGCATCGGAACTCCGTAATTAATCAATGTATACTACCCGTGTTTAGGCTTATTAAAATTGTCATAAGATGCACTTTGGCTATAAGGTACTATCGAACTGATCTGATGATGATGATGGAGCCGAAAGGTAGACACGGGAACTTCATAATAAAACAATGTATCCTAGCAGCGTTTGAGTTAATTGGAATTATCATGAGAAAAAGCTACTCTGGCTGTAAGTGTATTACCACTAAAAAGTGTGAAAGAAAAAACGTTTTACAAAAAAAAAATAACCGACTTCACTAAAAAAAAAAACACTAAAACCATCAAAATAATTTTAATTTCGGCAGTCGGTGTTAAATAAGGAACAAACAATATCGAGAAAAACTGACTTCCGAAATTAAAAATATTTTGATGGTTTTGTTTTTTTAGTGAAGTCGGTTATTTTTTTTTTGTAAAAAGTTTTTTTATACATTAAAATTGTGTCTAACTTGAGATATAATATTAGGAAACAAACTTAATTTGATTAGGTTTGACTTGAGCTGACTGTACCAAATTCAAGTCACTGGTATTCGTTGGTACATTAAATTAAATTATTTAAAGAGTGGTTTCCGTTCGGAATAGAAAATGCGTTATATCAGTGGTATTACATGTTTGGTATTAAAATGGAATAAATCTTTATTTCATCGCAATCGGTTGATTGTAAGATATACTACATTCATTTTATACATTAAATGTTACACTGTACGAAGTTAGCCGGGGTGGCTAGTATAGAAATAAATATAATAAAGTGTATATTTTATGTTTCAACCCGATCAGTTCACGCAAATACGCGTATCGCGTTAAATGGATTTAACGTTTGTGTGTAGCCAGACTGTTTGTTTAGGACCAAAACTCATAGATTTCAATTAGCAGGGATCAATTATTAGGGTTCCATACCTCATTCAGCAAAAACGTAACCTTTGTAGGATCATATTGTTGTTGTATACCTAATAAGCTGAAATTAATATTAAATAATCAGGTCTACTTTGGTGCAGTGAAAGATTAAACTTCTAAGTGCGTGTATGTTCTGTTTAAGCGTATATTTTGACACTTGGGAGGATATCAAAACCTAAAAGGTATTTCCCGTTGACCTAGAGTCCTGAAAAGCAAGAAGCAAGGTCTTATAGCACAAATAAAGGTGAACGAACGAGGTGAAGGTACTTGCTTCACAAAATAATTTCTTTTTTGCGATTCAGAAAAATCTTCGAGACTTGATTCAGGAATCTCTTCACATACCTAGGTAAGTTTCTAAGGAACTCTCGGTGCATAAGTCCGACTCACATTGACTGGTTTTAAAGTAGTTAAATTATACTTTTCTCAAATTTTCAAATATAATGTTAATATTAGGAAAATAACATTTAGGTGTTTATAATGTTTGTTTGAACAGGGAAAAACATGGCTGCTGTTTGACCTGTCCCTGTCATTTCACGATATGTTTTGTTTCAGTATTCAATTTGGCTTGTAAAATATGAGATGAAATATTAATCGAGCTGAATATATTCGGGTTTGGTATCTTAATGGAGTTTCGCCACAACTGACAGAGCGAAGAGCGGAGCGAGCGAAGCTTACTCCACTGCGGCGAGTCTCATCTCACCGTTAACTTTGTATCGCTTTTTAAAACCACTATTGCAAAGCTTTCGGGGCTTTATAGTATTCTGTTTGTAAATATGAACCACTAAACTAAACTGAATTGAAGTGTCATTTTTAAAAAATATCAGTCTCCTAGAAATAATAAAACACAAGTAGAAATATAGTACCACCAGTAGTTTCTTTTTTCACCGTTATTTTATTGAAATAGTATCACACACAGCTTTGAAATTTATAAAATACTAGCTTTTGCCCGCGGCTTCGTCCGCGTATATTAAAGACCTTCCCTCTTTCTCCCCCTTTTATCACTTTTTTTATAAAAAAAATAGCCTACAATCGTGACGAACGTACGAACGATAAAAAGTGATGAATAATTAAAAAACCTAAGATCAACTATGCTTTAAACGCTAAACGATTTTCCCAACTCTTGTTACGGGTGTTAGAATATTTTTTTACCAATTAAAATTATTTGATCCTACGTAATAACTGCAAATTGGTAGCGCGCCTCGTTTATTCAACGAAACGATTTTTTATACTTGATTGATGGTTCTTTGATGTAAAATGTTGCCACAAATTGACAAATTTAGTTATGTACTAGTTTAATGGGGTTTTTATTTACTATAGATTTCGAATTCATTTGTTTTGCAGTTCTGTATTTAAATATTCTCATCAATCAGACTTTGTAGATACCTTTTCTGTTTCTTGCACATTTTTCTCCCTACGGATCTACGCTTTTGAATGTGCAAATAGCATAATTTTTGACTGACGTCGTTTTGACAATTCAAAACTGCCTGTAAATGGTTTTTTGAAATAAATGTTTTGATTGATTGATTGACCTGTAAGTTGGGTAATAATGGTCTATAATTAAATGACCTGTTTAAACAATTAACCCGTCCAATCTATCATTTAATGTCGAATATAATATTTCCGCATACCACATTCTCTAATTAGCTGTAATTAATGACTGGCGGCAAAACTCACCATACAATATAATATTTTGTCAGCTGTCAAGTCAAATGAAACGTTTGGTTCGTATATTTAAACACTTGTTTTATAATTACTGCTTGTTTACACACTCCATATTATTATATGTAATAAGCCACATCATTATAACTGTGGTATCAGTTAAATAGTCCGCTACTTTGTACTGTGACTGTTTATAATTAACCTTTCAACCACTTACGTCGGATATATTCGACACTCTCGCGTATTTCCGACAGGGTCGCACATCCACGACCAAATACTCCATCTCAGTTGCATCAGCTCTTCTATCAGCTATGACGATTGAAGAGCTAAACGAAATGGTGTACCCAGTTGCAAAGATAAAATAATATAATACTTAGTAATATTCATGTTTTGCAAATTAATACATTGCAACTATTGCACGTGATGCGTGCATCCCTTTCTTTTATAAGCATTCCGACAGAGATATACAGCCTATGACATGTTAGCTCTTTTGATAAATAAAGTCACCCCTACACTACTCCTGAACTAACTAACGATATTGCATACATCCTTTCGGAATCGCTTTGGATACAATTTTTATTCAAATTATTTTTCGTCATGCAAATAGGTAAACTTATTATTGTTCTTTAATTTTTACATAAAAATGAGAAATGAAATTTCTCGATTTTCTAAAAATATTTAACCAAAAATATATGGTAGCCTAGCCATATATAAATGATATATTAGTGACGTTTAGCCGAACATTCGTAATGAGATTCGCATATTAAAGGCCCCAAAGTTCATTAAAATGGAACGATGATGTCATAGAACATTTCGATAATTTATTCAGTTATTAACACAATTCGGTACGCACAACTTGCTACTATTAATAAATTAATAGCCATTCTCCCTTTCAGAGGGGTTTGACGAAATTTAAAACTTTTCAGCAGTTGCTCAACAAATAACGGGGTTATTTGTGCAAAAACGATTTAACTTCGCTGAAATTGAGCCTTGTAAAGGTGCCTACGATTTTTCATTTTGACGGTCGAATTTTGCAGTCCACTAGTTTTTTCATTAAAACCTTTACTATCCTTAATATATGGTTCAACAGTTTTTGATACCTTCAAATGTGGCTAGTCCTTCCCTAATCCCTATCTTGATTTAAAGACTTTTTCAATCATAACACATGGCTCACTAAGATATGAGAAAATTAATACAAAAAATATCTTAAGTAATAAATATATAGTTTTCATTTGATCTATCGAGTACCTACACATAGTAGTCGTTATTGTTGGTTGGTTAAATAAAACTTTAACCTATTTTTTAACGACCTTTGATAGATTAGTATAAAGCTGCGCAGTTTCGGTCTTAAACACATTTTAAAGTTTTAGCCACAGGTATTAACTCATATGGCATTGTTAAGTTGTAGGTCAATGCACGGGGAACTTTAATTAATATTTCAAAGGAATAACTTTGTTACACCTAGCCACTAGCCACCTTTTAATTACTTCAGTTGCATGAACTCAATTTTGTCGTGTTTGTGTGAAAAATTACACCAACAACATTCGTGTAAGTTTTAAAAGTAAATTGCGTGTTTATTTTCATGTCCACATTGTTATACAAAAACTTATTACATTTACGAAAAATAAAGCTGGTTTCAGTAAGGCCCCTGTGGTTCAAAGCTGACATAATGTTTCTGTAAAGATATTAGGTCCATATTTATAGCGGCATCTAGGGATTTAAAGCTGGGGAGGCGGTGTATTTTTTGCAATATGAAAATGGGGTTCAAGGGTTTGGATAACGAGCATTTTCTTTTTAGATAAAATATTAATTTTACTGGTTGGTTTACTCTAGGATATGTAACTAGTAAATTGTAAAGTTGTAATGTTTTCCGCATAATTACGCGAGAGCGGTAGTTCCTAAGAGGCTTCGCGATGTCGCGTCGTGTAGTGCCTAAACTACCTACCCCCTAGTATCACTTATGCAGGAGTCATCCAATTAAGCATGTGCCGACGTGTGTGCCCGCCTGATAGCGCCATACTTGTGATCTATCTACATATTATATGCTACACTAATTAACCCCATTCCAAGGCATGGCTATGCATGCCAAAATATGAATCTTGCGAGTTTTGACCTCTTTTGAAGGCGTTCCTTTTAAAGCTGTAGGGTAATTTGGGCGAGTGTTTCTTTTAAGGAAGAGTAACATGTAATGGGGTCAATGCTTCTAAGTTTTACGCCTTAAATAAGTAACTAGCACGCTGTAAAAGATAAAGGCACTACTTAATTACATACCTTTTTTGAAATGGGGAATCATCAAATGACTTCTCCCTATCTAGGGTGGAACGAGGGGGTGTTCAAGGTGTTGCTGACTACAACCCACCTATGTATGCCCTTAAGTTGCCCTTTATTGTCAAACGTCCCCAAAGCCGTAGCAGGCGTCGGCTCCAGTGGGCCCCTTCAGTTTTGCTGACATCTCTTTGAGGCGCGCGTGGAGCACTACGCACCGTCGACTCGGGCTTTGTCCATAACGAACAATCGGACGGTGTGCTAATCACGGTGGCTGAAAATCGCTGTGCGACTCCCGACACCTGAGGTGTGTCCTTTAGCGGCAGTTGGTGTGTAGGATCTCTGTTCCCTCACAGTTGCGGCGATCTCCTTCGCTCGCTTTATTACTTCGTATTAGGAGGCCAACACTGCCCATTACTCCTTGCTCCAGACCATGGCCTGAACCAGAGCCAGACGCGAGAGGTCACCGACGTCGATCGCCTCCACAAGAACACGGCGATGATTTAATATTGGACTCGCGTTCATAGTATTTTAATAGACTCTCTTAATGGAATAATCAACAATTTTAATAGCTTTACCTACATATTTAGATAAATGAGTCAAAAAATGCCATAAAGGAATATAACCCCGTGAATTCACGTAAAAAATAATAGATTAATATTCACTGTATCAATAATTTTCCTTTCATGTTGTAGAGATTGCTGGCGGAAACCAATATTTACATATTCATAACGTTTTATTTGTTGTGAACGAAATTTTATCATGAGCAAGAGTTGCAAACAGTGTTATTCAATAATGTAGGACTGGATTTTTAACTTGTAAATTGATAACATTCTACAAGGTATAACGAATGGGCTGCGGGAAAGTTCGAAAGAGTCACTGGTACCAAAATGCAAAGGGCAACTGAAGAAACATAAGTTTTTTTGAAATCATGCAATATCTTCTTCCACTCTATAGCGATGCGGGAGGGCGTGTCAGACTTTTACAGACTAAAACTCACTCCTATGTCCCTTCTTTGCCTTGCGTCTCAGCACCCAGGGGATTTCTTTCAGACAACGCATGGAAGAAACGTAGGTCTTCTTAGCGTATCGATGGCAAAATTAGTTAAATTTCTCGCCTGGCTCAGAATTCGGCCACGGCAATGCCGTTCGCTGATGTTGTCATTAGGTCCCTAAGTGAGCAGGTCACAGGGCACATGATGCAGGACGGAAGGTGGGACATGGCCTGCGGAGATACGCTGCACATACACTGAAGATCGGAACCATCCGAGAACCCCCACCAGTGAAGATTGTCTTTGCTGCGCCCAGCCTGGGTGCGGAGTCTGTATAGAGGTGTTTTTAAGTAAGTAAAAAAGTGACACGTCATTCCACTCCGCCCTAGAGCGGGAGAAGATATTGGATAAAAAAGATATTGGAAGAAAAGAAGAAAGAAAATTTCAAAAACTTTCAAATTTATTGAAGAAAATCATAGAAAACTCTCAAACAGAAAACAACAACTCTAAGCTACACTATAAGCCGAGTTTGTACTTTTAATTGTTGTTGAATATGTCACGAAGACAAAACGGTAGAAAAAGCTAGTTATTTATATTCAAAATGATTGACTTAAACGTAATATTAGTAATATTCGAACTACTATACCAAGGTAATAAATTACTGAAAAGGTTTGACCATGAATATTATATTTGGTTCGAACTGAAGTCTTGTCTACATTGAATTAATGGGGTTGGCAACCCATTTATTCAACCTTGACGAACCCCATAGAAGCAGACATTTAATTCTGATGCTTAATTTTATATTAGGTTCCAACACACAAAGTAACTTCATCGTTAGCTTAATGAAAACTGTTATACATGAAGTAGGACATTTTAATTATGAAAGTCTGTATGTTTTTCAATCAATGACGCCTCAAAGGCTGATCGGGTTTTGATGAAATTTAATATCCAGAACCGTTTCAGATAATACCTGACAGGAAACTTTGAATGAGTTACCGTGGCTCTGGAATGCAACGGGCAACTTAAAGAAAACAGGTGAGTTTTAGTCAGTAAGATTCTGACTCGAAAAGTCTCGCTTCATTCAGAGCCCGAAAAATTATTTGACGATTTCTCATCTCAATAAAAAAAGGTGGAACCACCGTGACCGTGGACTAAAAACGATAGTTTTTATATCCGTATCACAATCCTGCTGGATATTTTTCGACTTATTTAAAATATCCTACAGAAGACTAGCGAGAAACTTGAGAACCAACCAACAGGTTAAGTTCAATGAAATAATTATTAATAAATGACTACTAAATTAGGTCACGTTACAACGTTGATACCTTTTAATTAAATATGAGCAAGAACGATTAGTCCGACCTTAATTACTTTACTGTCAGTGGTCATGTAGGAAACTATAGTTGTTGCGGTTTAGCATTGTAATTACGGTCATTGCCTTTTAATAGTAATTTTAGTCAAAAATCTGATAAAGGTAAACAATTTGTTGTCGATAATGCGCAAAGCAGAGCGATGTGATGCAATGCGCCGAGTCCATTCCGGGTGTTGAAATGAAATAATAATATGCTAAAAAAAGTATTGAATCAATTGACTTGCTAAAATGCAACAACTATAGATAAACCAGATTATTTATAAACATTCTGGAGGTTGATCGAGAGTTTTTTTTTTACTTTTGGTCGGCTTGCGATTGTCACTACCTTGCCTAATGGAAAGCGACGATGTGGTCGACGATAGAGCCCGCTTACCTAGAAGTAACCTATTCACTCTTGACTTAAAGACTGACTTAACTCATGACTTAAGTTTAAAATAACAATTTTAGTGTATAAGAATACTAACAGCTGTATAAATCAATAGCTTTAAATACTAATTATGATTTTTTCTGCAGTCTAGATTTTATTTTTAACTTTATTCTAAAAAAATGATGAGCATTTACAACCGAATGCTACACGTAGGTGTTTTATTATAATTACACCGACGGCTCGAGCACTTCCTTAAACCACATGAAACCCTTTACATGGAAGGGATTTGATTCTTAATCCTCAATTATGACTTAATTGGGGATTAAGCGTTAGATCCCTTTTGTTACTCTTGGAAAATTGAAAAATATCTACGCTGCAGAAATTATGTACGTATATTTGTAGACATGCCTGTTTGACTGGCCTGTTGGTCTAGTGGTTAGTGGGCCTGACTGCTATGCCGGAGGTCGTGGGTTCGATTCCCACCCAGGACAAATGTTTATGTGATGAGCATGATCATTTGTTCTGTGTCTGGGTGTAATTTATCTATAATATGTATGTATTTAGAAATATATAACTATGTTTATCAGTTAGTCTAGTACCCATAACACCAGCTCTGCTTAGCTTGGGACTAGACGGCGTTGTGTGGTAGTTGTGGAATATTATTATTGTTATATTATTATGCTTTTGGTGGTGGTTTATATTTTTTAAGTTAAAAATGGTGAATGGTGTTGTTGGTGCTATTGTGGTGATTGTAGAAACGTTGTTGTTAAACTGTCCAAAATTAGGTCAACAATATTTGAAATTAAAGTAGATGCTCTAAGGGCAGCCTGTGAATTTAAATTGAATGGCTTTTTTAAGAAATAGTCATTAAATAGAGTTTGAAGAACAGAGTATAATTCCGTGAATAAAACTTGAATACACAAAATTTGAGTAGTAAAACCATTTTTCGTTTGAAGTCTGCACTTATTTGCAGAATAAAATTTATTACAATGGTCAACCACTGCAAAGCTCAAGCTTAAGTAAAACTGAACTTAGCTTTTGGTCTAGAATCTGCTTGTAAGACAGCTTATCCTCTTATTAGTCTTCAGAACTACGACGAAGAGAAAGTACATAACTGAGAAGGTAATCCTTAAACTCAAGCCTATGTGCACCAACTCTAGGTGTACAAACTTGTTCCATTCAATATGAATGTTATGATTCTGCATACAATTTAGATTAACAAAAACCTCTCTTTGATTTTCTAGATTTTCTGTCTTTTGCCTATCAATACAGACTGTTGAAAATGTTCAAATGATAAACAGGACTAAAGTGCTTTTCAAGGTAAGGAAAAGATTCGGTATGCAATGGATGGTCACCCATCTACGGCCCGGCCTCGTCAAGCGACACGAGCTCGTTTTCAGTCACATCTCACCTTAATCTTAATACTAATATTATGAAAAGATATTATGTTTGTAAGTTTGTACGATTGTAATCTCTGAAATCTAAAAGGAATATTTAGCTGCAATATCTCCTGAGTGCTCTAAGCTATAAATTATTATCATATCAAAAATGTTGCGGGTGAAAACGCTTGTAAAAGCTACATGAATCATAAATGTCAAATCCTGTACTTGATATTTATAAATCTTCGTGAATACATGAAAACTAGTGCGCCATACCATCAAAGATTGCATCGCTACTTACCATCAGGTGGGATCGCAGTCAAGCACTAGTTTATATCAATTAAAAAAAAAAAAAAGATGATAAAAATCGCCGATTGTTATTATGTGGATTGATAACTGACGTTTATTGACCACCCTATTTTTTGTAAAACCGAAAAACTATCATACAGCTATACAGAATTTTCACTAATGAAAAAACCGGGTATATTGCTCGGATTTCCACGAACTGATATTGGGAAAAGGACAATGATTATAATAGAATAAAAAACTGGCCAAGTGCGAGTCGGACTCGCCCATGAAGGGTTCCGTAGCAGCAAGTAACATAGTATAAAAGTTCTTGTAATGTGTTGTAACTTTGATCGATGTTTTAATAATAGTGTATTTTTTTCGATTTATGACGCATTAAAAAAAACTACTTACTAGATTTCGTTCAAACCAATTTTCGTTGGCAGTTTTTATAGCAATGTACATCATATATTTTTTTTAGTTTTATCATTCTCTTATTTTAGAAGTTAGAGGGGGGGGACACACATTTTACCACTTTGGAAGTGTCTCTCGCGCAAACTATTCAGTTTAGAAAAAAATGATATTAGAAACCTCAGTATCATTTTTGAAGACCTATCCATAGATACCCCACACGCATGGGTTTGATGAAAAAAAAAATTTTGAGTTTCAGTTCTAAGTATGGGGACCCCCAAAATTTATTGCTTTTTTTCTATTTTTGTGTGAAAATCTTAATGCGGTTCACAGAATACATCTACTTACAAAGTTTCAACAGTATAGCTCTTATAGTTTCGGAAAAAAGTGGCTGTGACATACGGACGGACAGACAGACAGACAGACAGACAGACAGACAGACAGACATGACGAATCTATAAGGGTTCCGTTTTTTGCCATTTGGCTACGGAACCCTAAAAAGCCATGCTACAACAAAATAACTATATTAACTTCATAACTTGTCTACCTACGTCTTTGAAACCATTATTACGACAAAGTTCTGAGTGCGGTCAATCTTTTCATAAACCGAGTGCAGTTGCCGTCTGTAGCCTTTACCAACCCATCAAATAAACGTTCTTATTTCAAATGAAATTCACTTTGACTCAAAGATCAGTTTGCAAGTACGTTTAGAGTCGTCGTTGAGCCTGTAGTGTTGAGTCGAGCAATTTAAAAAGGAAAAAGACGCTGGTGGGTCTTAAAAAGCGTGAGATTGCGTCTACCGTCCCATTTCCGTAGGAACTAGGCGACTGCCGATGGCTTCGGGCGAAACTACCACAAAGCGATTCGGATAATACTAAATCTTTGCCGTAAACGCTCGGTTACTATAAAATTGAAGTTTGAATTTTGTAAAATTCATATTCGATTTTTCAAAATCGTGCTTTCGTTTCGATAACGGTGGAATGGTTTAATATCTTTGAATGAAAATACGGCTTTGAGTAATGGTTGGAAAACTAGTGGTATTAGATATGACTTAAGTGACCTGTTTTTAAGTAATCTATGAACTTGTAGTTGGCAAACCAAAATATAGAGAAATCTCAGAAACATCCAATTTTATATCTGCGTAAAAACAATACATTATGCATTGCATATTACAAGGGCGGCTTCAACATATTTCAAAGTTTCCTATCAACTTTTTCGATTTTCAAGCGAATTTGTATGCACGATTTCTTTGCCTCTATGAAACATGGTTCTTACGTTACGGCAAATATATTATTCAGATTCCATTTGTGACCTATGCGATTTACGCTTTATTTATGTTTCTAGACACATCTACAGGTATAAATGTAAAGCTACAAATCCTTAGAATGGGTGGCAAATATTCTCGGTTTGTTAGTCTATAATATTTTTTGCCATTGTAAACTAGTGCGTTAAAAGGAAAACATGGCTTTTCTTACTAAATAAAAATGCACATACAGTGCGTTTCACTTAAGAAGTTCCTTCGCGCTAATGTTGGCAATACGGAAAAACCTTGTTGCTATATTTTGAGCAATGAAATTTCTTAAAATTAGGAAGATTAACTGAGAACTCTTTCCTTTTTTTTCCTTTCTTTTTTTTTGTAGACAGACAGGGGAGCCAACATTACGGCGAAGGAACTCCCTAAGTGAAACGCACTGTATGTGTACATTAGTTAGTAGATGACACGAGAATGTCTAAAAGTACATAAACAAAATAAAAACAATAAAGTACATAATATGTTCTTAATTTAAATTAAAAAAAAACAACTATAAAAACGATTTACAACGTGATACGAACTATTTTAATGTTCACAATTCGAAAACCTTATAAACCGACCTATAATTTCATGACAATTGTTTTAAATACCAGGACCGGCCGTTATTACAATCAATCGATATCGTTCTTAGTTTAAAAACGGTGACGGTCATTCAACTCGGTAGTGGGCTATTCTACTTTCCAAGAGATAATTTGCAAGTAGATACTAAAAATGATTGCGTTACCAAAGAAAAACAACGTTATTTCCGCATTGCCATTGTGGAAAAAACGTTGTTTTTAACCTACATAAAATCACGTTTATTTTATACGGCGGTGGGCAGATACTATAGAACACCACCTGCTTGAGAAGCAAGTTTAAGTAAGGATCGTTCCTTGCATACACCCTTTTTTTAATTATCATACACGCACACAATATATCTACTTATTAAATAAATAAATTAGCTTTTAATTTATAACACAATAGGTTCATGTAATGAATGTATCAACGAGTACTTACTGGTGTACATGTTCAATCTTTGTCTACTTATAAAATTGTGGCAGAAATGGTTTCGGGAACGTTTAAAAGAGTTAACGCAAAGGGAAAATAAAGAAAACTGAATGGGTTTTATTCAGTGTAAGTCTGACACGCTCTTTCACTCCGCCTTAGAGCGGGAGAAGTCATTTAATGATTCACACCCTTAAAAAAAAGTCTTTATTGATATATAGATTTCTGCTTTGATTTCTGTATGTGAAAAATGTAATAATAATGTAATTAATACACTTTAGACTACCCGCATGTCTTTTCTACTCTTTTTTAAACTTAAAAGCTAAGTTCGCTTTTCGCAAAATGACCACCAAATGTGTCACCTATTGTAATCAGTTATATTTACATTTTTCTTTTCTGTAACTTTGAATAGTGTATAATTGTACCTACATTAATGTATTTTTTTTTCTAAAATTATACAGATAAAAACTTTTATTGGAAAATCACAGGGTTTTGTCTGTCAGAAAGTAGAATGGCCCTAGTATGTCGTGTCTGTCGTACGGCAGCACGTTGGACAAATATTCATATCAGCGTAAAATCGTTTACATAGCTCGTTATTGATCTAATGCCGCAGTAACTTTGCAAAGCAGCTTGAATTACGAAACGGTTTTTGTTTGTCGTAGGCTTTATGTAATTAAAGATGCAATTTATGGAAAAATCAGTTTTTGAGAAGTAAAAACAAAACAGTCCTTTAGTATACCTAACAGTATTGTTCGCATTACCTACTCCATGCAACGTAAGGACCGACAATGTATTTCATTTCGAGTTTACTTCTATTTAAATCCTTTTATTATGCATCTAATTAATAATAATTGTTATTCAAAGCTAATTTTAATATAATTGTTCATTACTTCATAGTAATGAAAAATTAAATAAATAAAAAAATTACAGAATTCTGTCGCATTTACAGCTAAGCGATAGAACCCATTTCCGATTATAAATTATGACTATATTATTACTGGTATTACCAATAGGGCTGCCATGCGTGTAAATATAATTTATAGCTCAATTACCTTTTTTTTTCCTATAGCAGAACGTATTTTTCCGGTAGGCAGTGTATCATTAGATAGGCGCGTATTTGTCATCTAAAATTATATGTATATGTGTGCGTGTTCTTGTGTTTGTTTTGTCATCACCATTTCTGCTGAAAGAAGTTTTCTGTTAGACATACACCCTCAACTGTCGCCAACGATCGCTCCTGTGCGTCTCGTATCTATAAGATTCCCGCGATCCTAACCAGGTCATCAGTCCACCTTTATCTATTATAGAAATAATGAAAAAAAAACCCTAGAACTCAATCAAGGTCAAATTAAGGAACAGGTAGGTTTTATTCAGTAAAAGTCTGACACGCCTTTTTGCTCCACTTACCATATACTGATTTCTAAAAATAAATACTTTATTGTTGTTCGTAATAGTATCTAAGCACTGAGTTTACTAGCTGTACTACCTATAAGCTTACAGAAGGATTTAAACTAAAACCATACGCTTATGGAGGTAGTAAGCACATTACATTCAACGGTTCCTGGAATACTCCTGACGCAAAACTTCGACATAGGTACTGCATTTGAGCCGATTCTCGATAAGAGCTCACAAACAAACGCTCGAACGAGCGATTTCATCAGAACAGCACCACATAGGATAAAGGGACCGCAAATTAATTTCGCCTAGCACCACCCACGAGCTGTAATCGAAGCGACAACAGCGAATGACCTAACAGTTATTATCTATGTACATACATGTAACATTAGCTCATACCTGCTGGTTTAAATAAGGATAGTATGATGGAAATGGAGTTTACAGAATAGAATGAACTTTATTGTACACCAAAAAGTAACATGACATAAGCTAATGCTTTTTGGATTACTTACTTTCTTCTTACTTACTTTGTTTAATTAAGTTGTTAATTTAGTTTAAAATTTTAAGCAGCCGATTTATCTTTAATTTTCCCTATTTTATTTTTTATTTTTACTATGGTGACGCTACTTTGACCTGGACGTGGTGTTGCTAGATAAACTTGACAGGCTCCTCAACAATTGTATCCGGTCTACAGATCAGAGCTCAAATGGATGCTCATTCCACAGAGAAGAAGTTTGCATGCACTGACTACAGTTTCCTTTCAAATCTCCCACCCCTCCTTATCTTATATCATACTTTCAATATTCTATATTCTTCCCATGCTAAGAATCTGCGTTCTCCTAACAGTCTCCTACGGCTTTGTCCTTTATATACTTCATTATTCCTTTTTTATACTGTCCGTACAGTTCTACTTGAGGCTTCGACGAAAGAGAATCGAACCGAAACGGTCGTAACTTGGCTAGACCTGCTGGTACTTAAGGTATACTCTTTGTAGTGAAGTCAGGTTGGCAGTCAAGCTGCTAGACGGAGATAATGTTGTTATAAATAGTGCTTCTAAGAAGATATCTGATAATATGAGAATACAGAAGTCTTTCACTGTATTTCCGCTCTCACAGTACCCACTGGGCAGACTCCTTAAAAGTTTACGAGATTAATTAATTAAGGTTAGAAGTAAGAGTAGTTTTAAACTTATAAAATAAGTAACACGATAATATTTTATAACATTATGATTAAAATTAAAAGGTTTTTAATTAGTAAAAAATAATGGTATACTTTATTATGATTAGATAATAATTTTGAATGCCTAAATTGAAAATTCTAAGGTGGAAACTATACGTATGTGTTATATACTGGTAGATATATAATCATGTGTGTTGTGAAATAGTTTTAAATATCACATTCACGTCACAAAACGCTCGTCGTGTCCTTGTGGAGGTAATGAGTATCAGCAAACCGTAGAAGCTCTGCAGGGCCAATGTCCGCTAGGACCGCGGGGATTATTTAAAAAGGAATCCCGTAGTCCTAGAACGCAAAGGGCAATTGAAGGACACAGGTGTGGTTTTATTCACTAAAAGTCTGACACACCCTCCTCCTCGGAGAAGTCATTGGATCACCTTAGATAAAAGTCACAAAACGCTGATAGGCGATAAATTTTCTCGACTGTTCATTATAAAATGTAATTCCTGCAACTAACAATTTTTATTTAATATATAAAACATAGGTACAGATAAATGCATAGTGCAGTTATTAACCCAGATTTAACTATAGGCTTTATGAGAATAAAATTGTAAAATTTAATGGTAGCTGGAAATTTACGAGAGTGAAATTTTAATAGCAAATAGTGCTAAAATAAAACAATGCACCAATATCGTATAAAATTGAAATACCAATAAAAATAATTAAAATACTATTGAAAAGCTTCGGCAACATAATGGAACGTGAAATGCTGAAACGTACAATTTGACCAAACGTTCCTCAACGGTGAAATGTGAAATAGAATTTACTTTGTAGAGCTTTGTTTGATTTCCGCGAAGTATCCGGGCAAACCAGCCTGACCCAGTGAGAGACGTCATATCAAAGATTTTATCACTGAAATGAGTTTTTGTTGGTTTCTGTCACAAAAAAGAGCTAAAGGTATATAAAGTTAAAGGTTTTTTGTTTGGGTAAGTACTCCGACTTTCATTAGAAGAATAACTACATGGACGATAATATGTACATTGTACAGATGTATATTGTGTTAAAAAACAGTATTCCGACAGTGACCTTTCGTAGTTTCATTTTCTAAATTGTAATGTGCGGGAAGTTTATTTCGTCTTTAAAACCGAGTTAAGGGTAATATTATCACAAATGTAATTTAATTCATGTAATTTTCAGAAACATTAGAACTAATATGGAAGCGTACTCTTTCAAAGGTTATTGATACTATTAATAGATATATATAACTCGTATACTTATTACAAGAAAAGAAAACACTACACACAAAATATTTGTAACTTAAACCATAAGAAAAAAGTATAGAAATAAAAACAAATAAATAAATAAATAAACAAGAAAATACACAGAGTCACCTTAAAGTGAAAAGCAAAAATACAAAAAAAGAAACATAGACGGAACAAGATATGAGACACCCTGTAACATTTTATACAACCACTTATTTATATTTGTGTATTTTAGTTTGTAATTTGGATACCTTTTCAAATGTATCGTTGTTATGAAAGTCATATAATTCAAAATTTTATCGCAAATACGTCAATAGCTAATGTGAGCTTTTCGTAAAAACACTTGCAAATCCGAGGTTCACATGAGTCGTTATTGATGGCAAGTTTACTAAAGTTCTTTTGTGTGAAATAAAGGCTGAGATTTCTTTATAAATAAAAATACCAAAATCATATTTTCTTTTACGTGTAAAATAGATTAAATAAAATACATGTTTTTACAAAGAATGAAGTTGACTTTATGTATTAGGTTCTTTTACTTATTTTCGCATTTAAATAGCGTAAAATCAAGTTAATTATTGCCTGGTTAAATGAAAGCTTTATCGCATGCACTGCTTCTGCTGGAAACACTAGCCTACCGCAGTTCACCGAACTAATGCTCAGTGGAGCGAAACGTGACGCGCAATTGAAATTCAGAGCTTAGTTCAGATTTCGAAGTAAATACACAGGTTTAGGTTCAATCTTGTGCACAGTTCTAAGGAAACATGGAAGCTTGTATAGCGATATTGTGTTGGTTGGTTGGGAAAGTGTAGTGTAGGTGTAGGGTAGTGAAGATATCCGCAGGATAACCAAGGTTGCCGACATAGCACGCAGAATGGAAGGTGGACCGATAACCTGGTGAAGGTTGCGGGAATCCGATGAATGTGGGACGCGCAGGATCGTTTATTGTGGTGACACTTGGGGGAGGCCTATGTCCAACAGTGGACGTCTATCGTCTGATATGATGATGATGATGCTGATTAGTCAATCGGACTATGCTAAACCAGACATGTATGGTTAGAGAGAAATTCAATGCTCATCACCTGAAGGTTGAATGCCATCTGCATTATTACATCCTTCACATCACACTTATAGTATTACAAAGGTGAAAGTTTGTATGTGTATGTTTGTTATTTCTTTTCGCTCTAACGACTGAACGGATTTCAATGAAACTTGGTACGCGAGAGCGATTATGTCCTGAGACAAAGGATATTTTATCTCAGAGATTGCCTTCGGATAATTTACAACTATCACGCGGGTGAAAAATTTAAAAGTATTTTTTCTGAATGAGACATGGTTCTGTTGAAAATAGTTAATTTTGATGTAATTTATCGTATATACATTGCATTCATAAAATGTATATCACGAAGTTATAATATAGTAAAGATTTATTACAATCATACGGAGTTTGCAATTTTACGGTGCTATACGAAATACACTCAGGCATCGAAGTACTCTAGATCACATTCATCCGAAAAGGTGCCCAGAAAACTAGCAGCATTGCCAAGTTGTATGGTAATACAATTTTTTTTGTCAATTAGGAAGGTGATACTCAATTTCACTTACTGTAAGACCACAAAAAATTGCTTTCTATTTTGTAACATTTTAATGTGCCAGTGCAGTAAATTATTATAAGCTTCTTATTTACAAACAGTTGTCTATGTAAACATTATTAAGATGTAAAATGCTAGAATATTTGCAATATTTATTACGGGGATATTCCAGATGCTAATGTACAAACTTAAGTACTTTGCAGTTTATCATATTAATTGCTTGCAAAGACCAATTACAGACACCTGGGCCTCTGTTTGAATATAAACAAACAGAACAATGTATGTGTTTTTATTTTATTTGTAAAACTGACAGTGTGCATAGTTATATTGCTATACTCTTTCGGAGTATGACCAGTTTAGTTATATATACCTACCTACCTAGTATGTATTCGAAAAATTACATTATGAAAGACATTAATGACATAACTAAAAGATACGATTGTATAATTTAAACTAGGGTGAACAAAATTTATTGAAAATCATTTTTTTCACCAATATTTTCGAGAGCACCAACGAAACTTCGGGGGTTGTTCGACAGAGTTATTGCGGCCCTGGACAGCAAAGGACTGCTGAAATAATACAGTTAAGTTTTGGGCAATAATAGTCTGACACTCCCATTGGTTCTACCCAGAGTGGGAGATTATTTAGTGGTGTCTCATCTCAAAAAAGGGTGTCAGATGTAACTTTACTCAAAATCAAATTATTATTTTCACTTGTGAAAGGTCAGTACATATTTTTTATTTGTTAAATTAAATAATTTTTAGCTCTAGTAAACAAATATGAAACAAAAACTAAAATATCTTCATCAACAACGTAGTTATAAAGCTTTAAAGCAGCTATTATGAAAGAAAAGCCCGACATGGTCTTTGACGTCAAAGGACATAAACGGTATAGAAAACAGCGTCTTGGCGAGAGAAACAGATATTGTATAAAAGTGTTGTAAGTATCTTGTTTGCTTTCCTACCAACATAATATTGTTTTCATAATTGGTATTATATTTCTGTTTATTAATTGATACACTGGTTATTTAACAAATATTTTATTCATGCATAATATCGTCGTTTCCTAAGAGGAAGAATCGGTATGGTAATCCTTTTATTCGTATTATGAAACCAATCCAGTACCAACACTCGAAAAAAAACAATACTTTTATCGAGTTATGTGATAATTTCGTTTACTGCGAGCAGCTGATTTTTTATAGTTAGGTAGTAGGTACATGTCAGCTATATCACGAACAGCTTTCAAAGTTGTTTGGTCTCCCGGGATTTGCTATCACTCCCGCTCGGAAAGTAAATCACGAAGCAGATTGAAATAGACAATACGTCTTCCACGTGTGGAATCTTTGTTTTCAGCGGTAGTAAAAAATAGAAAAACTCGGTAATGGCCTGCGCAGACGACGGACTTTTTTCCGAGGCGGAGAAAAAAATACGCTCCGCGAAAAAAAAGTCCGTCGCGGTTTTACCGCAAACTCAACGCACACGGTGTGCGATCATTTGTTGCCCAACAAAACACCGCATAATGCGGACTAAAGTCCGCCGTTTGCGTTATTTCGCCTAGTCACACGAGTTCTATTTTTTCGGGGACTTCCCCGTACCTACTTTTGTCCGGTCCGCTCTCTGCATGTGCTCGGTTATTCGGGGGACTTTTTGTACTCGGTAGTTTTAAACCCCCATTTGCGTTACTTGATACAGTTGTAAGCGACCTATTTGTCCACGGACAAAAATCCGTTGTCTGCGCAGGCCATATAGCTACAACAATAATTAACTTAATAGACATCTCACCCTTACGTACAAAACGTTTTGGGAACACTTTTGTACAACAACTGGAACATGGAGTGGAATTCCTTGTCGGAGTCTATGTTTCTTGATAGTTACAACTTAGGGGTCTTTAAGTAAGAGTAAATAGGTTGCTTTTAGGTAGATAAGCGTGTCGATCACATAATCGTTTGCCAACAGGTAAGAAAGAGGTCAAATGTGAGTCTTTTAATAAAAAAGTTTAATAATATGAAATAAAATTTGCAATTTCTCGAAAGTTAATCTTTGTTTAATTGTACATGTTAAGTACTAAGTATAGCCTTCAGGTAGGTACCAATCATTATAATAATTAAGTTAGTTTGAATAATAAATTAATAAAAAAAAAAAACATAATTCTAAATATAATTCCGACTTTACGTGCTGTAAAGTGGTCTATCAAAATAAGTCGCTGCTACATTAAAACTGAATGAATTATTCAATTAAACAAACAATACCTAACACGAACACAAAAAAAAAACAGTGCTTAAGTTGATATTGTAATTTCCACCAAAACAGCGAGACTAAAATAGGAAGACGAAATTGATTTGATATTCCGCATCCACAGGGGAGATTATATCTCTGTCGAAATGAATGCCTACTGTCAGAGCTCGCTTATACTTCGGAAGTCTATAAATAAGACTTGAGATAACTAACTTATAAAGAACCGGAGGTTGCTTCAGGAATAGAACGGCTCAGACAGACAAGTTGCTCCCAACAATGGCACAGAAAAAAGTTAAGGCGCATTTCTTTAGGATGACTTTAGCGCAGACGAGAACACAATAGATCATTAATAAACGCTTTTAATTAATAAAGTTTCAAGACTTTCCTCTTCTGAAATGGATCTTTGATGACTATGACCATTGTTTTAGTACGATTACAGTAATTAAGAGGAACGGTAACGTCACGAATCCAACATAATAAAGGGTTTCGTGGATGGAAATTAATAGCTTGTACTAGCCATTTAGGTTTACCCTAGCAAGTCAAACATCTAGTTCAGTGTTGTAGAGGTGAAAATGGCCGGGCGGCCATAATTAATTGGTCTTATTAAGTTCTCAACGGCTGTGGCCCTTTTAACTTCTCTAGGTAATAAATTAAAAACGGATTATTTAATTTCTTGAAACTCTTTCTATAAAGTACCTTGTACTGAGAATACTCATGGTATTTTTAAGCTTACAGCGCGTATATACATACGTGTCTTAAGTGCGCCATACGACTACGGATTTTCTTTATGTTCTGTTCTTGTTTTTCCAGTTACCTTGTTTATTTCAGCATCCTGAAAAACTTGTTTCATACTTTTTCAGTGTCGTTTTTTTGTCGTAGTCGGGTTTTAGTTTTTTAATTTTTTAATCAACTTTAAAACACTACCGGATAACGGTAATGTACTCGTACTTTTATTGAATACTTCTAGGTCTTTTCAAGCTTGAAGTACTAATGTGAGTGCACATACATTATGCATTCCAGGGAGGCTATTTTGCTGAATGAACTAGGTTACATAATATGTACGCTGTCTATAAATCCAATCAGTCTTCACTCTAGAATAGGATTCTCACACGAGAATTCATATTTGCCTACAAGTTACAAGTTTGTGTTACTCCGTTAGTTATGGAACTCTGATATTGACAGGTATAGGAATGGATTAGGTACAGTGTACATCTGAGTTAAAAGAGCAAACATTACATATTATGTATATTAATTTAAAGGACTTCTAGTAGTCGTCCGTTTGTGGTTCAAGTGCCGAACTGTTTTCTGCACCTTTTTTTGGAAGAACACATTTGGCCGCAGGGCGTAGTGTTCTGACGCTTCCGTAGATAAGTACTACAGGATAGCATCAAGGAAATATAGTGCAAAGTGAAGTGTTACTACTATAGCTCGAAGTCATATTTCCTTACAAATTAATGTAATATAGTCATGTTTGTTAGTCTTAAAGTATTTGTATGTGAAAAAAATATTATATACTAGCTTTTGCCCGCAGCTTCGCCCGCGTATATCAAATATAATCTAATCACTCAGGAATAAAGCAGCTTCCTATCGGTGAAAAAATTTTTACAATCGGACCAGTACTTTCAGAGATTACCTCCTACAAACATAAAAACAAACTTAACCTCTTTGTTATAGGTAGATGTAGATTTATATGTGTTAGAATGATATCCATTTTTCCCATTTCATCAGTTTCTTTTTTTGGAAACCGCATTTCAATGATAAGATAACATCAGTAATATTACGTAAAACTTGGTATATGATTTTGCAACCACCCCTTTGCTGTTTTCTGCACCTTTTTTTGGAAGAACACATTTGGCCGCAGGGCGTAGTTTTCTGACGCTTCCGTAGATAAGTACTACAGGATAGCATCAAGGAAATATAGTGCAAAGTGAAGTGTTACTACTATAGCTCGAAGTCATATTTCCTTACAAATTAATGTAATATAGTCATGTTTGTTAGTCTTTAAGGTAATGCTCGCTAAGGAGGAGACCGACCGCATCAGGCAACGGCGCCCTCGCCGCCGCCGGGATTCCGATCCCGATTTCCAGCCACCGTAGGCGCGGGCTTGCGGACAGTGAGCAATGGGTAGCTCGCTGTCCGGCCGTCCGGTAAGTGTCCGGACCAAGCCCAAGTCGTCGATGGCGCGCGCTGTTCCCGCGCGCCTCAAGGAGTTGTCAGCAACAGCAGGGGCCCAGCCGGGTCGAAGCCTACCGGGGCCAGGGTTATCCGAAAGGGCGCTCGAGCCCCGGTATGAAGGCTTGAAGGAACGGGATGGGTTTTTTAGTCAGTTAGAGTCTGACACTATCTCCCGTTCCGCCCAAGAGCGGGGTTTGTCATAAGATGATTTTTCCCATCGAAAAAAAAAAAAAAAAAAACCACCCCTTTATGAAATTTGCAAAAAAAAGCGTTCGATTTTTCATCTTTTGGTTTATTGCGAGTATGTATACTTTCGTTGTTTTACATAAGACTATAGTCCGTCTCTAGAGACTTTGAATCAATCTATACATACCCTAATTTTGTTATTGATAGATACACAAATACGAGCAGATTACGGTTCGAGTTCGAATATGTCTAGCTTTTGTTTTCGAGTTTGGCATGGTCTATTAATGGATTAGTTTATTCTCCAAACTTCTGACAGTCTGAATTCTGTCTAACATTGAATGAACATGTTCATGATTGACAGTGACGTTGGAGGTATTTGTAGAGTTAATAAAATTGACGGCACAGTTGGCGCAATGGTTGAGAGCTTGGCTTGTGCTTTGTACCGCGTGTTCGATTTCCGCACTGAGCAAATATTTGTTTAGCATTCAGATAATTTTATTTCTTCAAGTCTTGGTATCTTTTTTTTTATGGTGGGAAAAAGTCATCCAATGACAACCCCCGCTCTTGGGCGGAGCGGGAGATAGTGTCAGACTCTTACTGACTAAAAGACCCACCCCGTTCCTTCTAGCCTTCATACCGGGGCTCGAGCGCCCTTTCGGATAACCCTGGCCCCAGTAGGCTTCGACCCGGCTGGGTCCCTGCTGTTGCTGACAACTCCTTGAGGCGCGCGGGAACAGTGCGCGCCGTCGACGACTTGGGCTTGGTCCGGACAGTTACCAGACGGCCGGACAGTGAGCTACCCATTGCTCACTGTCCGCAAGCCCGCGTCTACGTTGGCCGGAAATCGGGATCAGAATCCCGGCGACGGCGGCGGCGATAACGCCGTTGCCTGATGCGTTCGGCCTCCTCCTTTGCGAGCATTACTGCTTCGCAGAAGTCGGCGACCGCCTGCCACTCCTCCTCGCTCCGGACCATGGCCTCAACCAAGGCTCGGCGCGAGAGGTCTCCGCCACCGATCGCCCCCACGAAGTCTTGGTATCTTGCCTATATGAGTTTACATGTTTGTGTATGCGCCCAAGTTACAGGAGTAATTTATAGTGTGGGGTATTGATTTGAAAAAAAGTTTGATCACTAATTTGACAGCCGTATGTTTTAATCATGACATTAATGAATTATTGATTGATGGCTCTTTAGGTGAATTTATGGGGGAAGCTGATAGTCCATATCTAAAAATTATTAATAGACTTATCTTTTTTACATTACTGACAACATTATCTTTTCATGTGATCGATATCACACTAATATTATTAAGGCGAACGTTTGTGAGTGTGTTTATGTCTGTTACTTATTCATGCTGGAACGGCTTAGCGGATTTGAATGAAATTCGGCACACGTTTAGACCACGTCCTGGAATGGCATTTAGAATACTTTTTATCCTTAATGGATTATGTCCTCTCGGGACAATTTTTAATTATCACGCAGGCTAACACACTAGCAGCAGATAGTACTACATATGGCTTTTTAATACGAAGGACCATCATTGACGTAGGTAAATGTGTTCGGAACTATTGAAGCATCCTCGAAAAGTTTCCATATGAATGATTTCAGACATCCGTCACACGGATTAATATTATGATAAAATACCTATTTATACGTTAAGACAAGAGAGAACTAGATATTGTAAGTATATGTAGGTACTTACTTATACGAATTAGGATGTGGTTCATGGTAATAATAAACTTGTGTAACGTAAGTCTTCATTCACAAAAGGTACCTACTAAATACGAAGCTATTACAATAAGGTCTAATCATTTATACCCTCGTAATATCTTAGAATTACACACATATGTCCAATATCGAAGTAGCCCTAAATAAATCAACGTAATAGAGCATAGTAGGAACAAATTAAGCGGTATTAAACAGCTGTTTAATTCCCACAATACTATTTATACTAAAATCGATACATTGTTCCTTCCGCAACAGGTATTATTGGATAACGGAGCACCTCTAGTTCAAATAACGCTTTGTCACCACACTACCGCTTAGATCTTGTTTATTTTGTGTTAGTGGGGATCGAGAACTGAGAAACAAACGCTTCTAAAATGGAAAGATGTATACAGCACGAAACATATTAAACACACATCCTGAAAGCAGTATGATCAGAATCAGTCAGAACGGTCTCAATTTCAGGTAGTTTTTATTTTTTATTGGTCACGCATTAATCATGGCGGAAAGTTATTAGATTAATCAGTGCGTGTACAGATAATAAATACTGATACTACAGCACTAGTGCGTCCGTTCTCATATTATTTGCTTATTTCGTAGATTAATTTAGTAAAAAAAACACTACCTAAGTTCATTTCAATGTTTTTATTAAGTGTAACTTAATTTTCTAATCGGGGTGTTAAAGGCGTGCCTTCTTCCAGTAACATGTTGTAAAAGAGTTGGCGGAATTAAAGTTTAAAGAGGAAATTAAGACTGGTTTAAAAAATGAATTATGGCTAAAAAGCTTATTAAAATAAAGTCATTACTTGCACTTATTAGCTGAATAGGACCTAATTTTTTGCCACAATTCCAAACATAAATTACTGTTATAAAACCCCTAGCTTTATGCTTATTTGCTATAGGTACCAGAGAAAAGAATATATTTTTTACCGTAAAATGAAAATTTTAATTTAACATAAAATAATGTCGAGTCCGTGTCACAATTTTTCTAACTCCTCGGAAACGGCTTGATCGATTTTTATATTTTTTTTTTGTGTATATTTGGTAGCTCTGGTAGGTCATAAGTTATTTTTTATACCCCTAGGTCTAGCAACACGGATAAAACCACTGGCAGCAGCTAGTAAATAAAATGTTGATGTTTTATTTTTTGCAAGAAGTTTGATTTCCGTTTTTTTTTATCTGTTATAAACTAGTACTTGACTGCGATCCCGCCTGATGGTAAGCAGTGATGCAATCGTTGATGGTGAGGCGCACTAGTTTATTAAAAGCCTATTCACTCTAGCCTTGAAGACACCTAAGTTTAACCATCATTTATATAATGCTCATGGCTAAAATTAGGAGCGCTTATCATGTTTTCCTCAACCAAAATAGATACGTCTCGAGAGAAAATAGCATCTTTCAACTGACTGACTCGGCATCAGATAACTGAAATGATTCCCAGATACTTCGTCACAGATAACGAAATAAAAAGTAACATTATTTAACAGGCCAGTTTTTATTTTAAGGGTTAGATACGAGTGTAATAAATATTATGATCGTGATTTGAATGAAGTGCCTAGATTTACTCTTGATTTAAAAATCCCATTGTTTTCTATTGTGGATGTGCTCCAATTTACCTTTTCTTCAGGTGAGTAATCATCAAATAACTTCTTCAGCTCTAGGTGAAGTGAGAGGGAGTGTCAAACTTTTGTTGGACAAAACCCACACGTAAAAGCAGGCAAGCAGGTATGGGTCCTGGCAGGCACCGTCAAATTACTATTTTAAATTCCTACTGACATTTTTTGAAAGTCTTTATGTCAGGATATTTTAATCGTTGGCTAATTAATTATTTTATTCTAATCGTAATCCAATTCTTTTTTATTGTGACGTTATTAATTTTTTTTTTTTAATTCTTAGTTGTATTGTTCAGTATATAATTCAAATTGTCTGTATTTATAAATTTTAATGTTTTTATTGTGAATAGTAATCTCATATTTTAATTGATATTTTTTTTAAATTATTGTTTTGTACTTCAATTTTAATCACATCAATTTTTAATTTAAAAATACTGTGAATTTAGGTACGTATTTGTGAATGTTGTGCACGCCTAATTAATTTGGTTTGCACTGTATAATCTTCTGCAAAATTAAATGGAAACAATATTGTCAATTTAAAAAGAAAATAAAAAAAAATATGGTTCACGACTCAGCAACCGAAAGACGTACACTGTTGGATATAGGCCTCCCCCAAATGTCACTACAGCGCGCGGTCCTGTGCATCTTGCATCTATTGGAGTCCCGTAATCTTCACCAGGTCATCGGTTCACCTTTTGACGCCTACCAACGCTGCAATGCTATGCGGATACTATTTCATTCGTACGTTTCCGTGAGATATTTCTTATTTGGCCTACATGCAGAAGAAGTCACTGAAAAAAGTTTATAGTTAATTCTGCCTTTGTACAATGCTTACTTGTGCATGAAGTTTTAATAAATAAATAAATAAGTGACGTCATTAAGTACTTAATCGAAATGTAGTAGACCAGAAATCCAGTAATTAAAGTAGTAGTAGCATCCATTTATTTTCAAAATACACCCAAGCCAGCCTTTTCAGCAAATGACGCTGCTAAATGATGCAATTAAATGTTCGCAAACTGCTTTTTGCTCCTTTTTCCGAAGCTAAGGAGGCATTGCTGCTTTTCACACAGTAACAAGTAGGCAAATACATTTTAAGCATACTATGAACCGTCAGAACTAGCTCTCATCCTCTATATTTTATGATTGACAAACGACGTGATAATAATAGATATAAGAAAACTGAGATTATTTTCTTTGAGTTGGGTAATCATCAAATAAGTTCAGAACGGGAGAAATTATTGATAGATGATGATTTGGGAAGGCATGTCAAACTTTTACTAACTAAAATTCACCTGTGGTTCTTTACTTGCCTTTTGCACTCCAGGGTCTCAATAACTCTTGAACACCCCGTAGTTTGATTAAGTAAGTGCCCATGAAAATAAAGGTAAAAATAAATAAAAAAACAAATATGCTTACAAAGTTGTTCACCTTAGTATCAGTTATTCAATCGCATCTTTTTAGTTTTTGGTTCCGGTTGTCATCTTTGACAGTCGTTACAGGTAGTCAGACCATCAGTCTATCTGGAGTATCGTGTTGGTGTTGCTTAATAACTAGGTTGTGAAAATAAGTATTTGAGACGATTCTGCTATTTATTGTTAGAAAATAATTCACAACTTCGACTAAAATGCATACCGATTTTCGGCCGGTTACTGAATAACGGAACAGATAGGTCCAGTTGCATCCTGTTTTACTAAAAACCGACCCCAACTCAGTTAGAAAAATGCATAGCAAGCACTAAGGCAGATTGATGCACAGAAAGTACGAGCATCCTATACTTAATCTCTAAAAAGAAAATATTTAATCCAATTTATACTTGATTCATGGTGCCCCTTTCTTTACTTTTCTTTCTGAATAATTTTCTAATGTATTACATCCTGTAACGAGTACTTTATGCGGCGAGGCCCAAAAGCTTCATTCTATCAAGCTCAAATATCTCTTGACTTATTGAAAGAAATCGGCACTTACGTAAATCAATTTCCCGCAGACCCTTTTAACGATGTTATTACGAAGACATAGGTATATTGAGTAAGTACTTTAAAAGCGACTTTAGCGACAATACAATAATGTTTTTGTGTAGTATAATAAAAATAAATACGATAGATAGAAACTTAACTCGTCATCAAAATATAAGTTTAATTAATTCACTGAGCAATTTCTATGAATAGGGTTGTTAAGGAATATTTTCTCATTCAAAATATCAGATATCTAATTTAAAATATTTTCCATGGAAAACAGTTGGCATTTAAAATTGTTAAATGATTTTAAGCACCGTTTAATTCTAGAAAAAAAAATATCATCTCTTATAGGAAAGTAACGAATTCATTCTTCTAATTATTTCCATTTTTTTTTGTACCTTTCTAGTTTAATTGAATTAAGGACAGAAGGAGCTAAGTATAAATGGGACGTTTAAAAAGAACAGTACTTCTATTCTCTTTGTTTGTCAAACAAAAAGAAAAACAATCCGTTAATACAATTAGTTTAGACAAGCAATTTTTCCTAAAAATAATCCCAGCTGTTTGCACAGGAAAGAGTAAATTATTTTAACGCCTCCGGTCTGAAAATCATTAAGTGAGATTTCGGTAATTATTTAGAGTGTGTACTGCTGTTTATTAGTCCGATATAATGAGGTGAGAGCCTCTATCCGGGACGTACAGTCCATAGCTATCACTGTCAGCAATTCGGAATTACCTCTCGGCCTGCTACGCTAGGGTTGCTCATCCCAACAGGTTGATTGCGAGAGATTTCCAAGTCACAAAATTCTGGAAATTCTCAAAAGAACCTAACCTAACCTAACCTTCTTTTTTAATGTTGGCCACATTAAAAAAAAGGTTAGCATCTTAATAAATTATGCTTCAAGTTAAGGTCAGTGTTTGAATTTACCCAAAACGTGAATATTCTGATATTAGCAGTTTGCTTTGGTATGAGCTAAACTTAAGAATATTTACACGAATTTTGAGTTTAAAACAATATCTGTCTTCTTTAGTAAAAGGACAGCAGTCAATTGTTTGACACCTAAATATTAAATATTTGATGACGATCACCGACACTTTGGCCGAGATGCTAAATTGAGTAGATATTATCAGAAAATAAAGAAAGAAAACACATTTATGTAGCACGCAGATGAAAGCCTACTTTAATTATTATACTTATTTTTTAAAGTTTAAGAAATACTCAACTTCAAATTCTCAATTCAAAAATTATGGGTATAGGTTCCCACACCCCTTCTCTACGCCAAATGTCACCGAAAAATATTCAGCTTAATCCCTTTAAAATATAGTGAGAGAAAACTTTCAATTTCACAAACTGAATACATTTTTATCCCACAGTGTGTTATAAAGGAAAATATTACTTATGAAATAAAATTTTATAGCAGTTAACGCCAAAAAGTTTATATTCGTTATTGGGTTGACTACGTAATCTCAGTTTATATTGCCCACGTAGGTAGTGACAAAAGTGTCTGAGATAGTTATATTAATAATTCTGCAATATCTTCTCCACCTTTCCTTTTTTATTTTCCAATAAAATTATATTGTGCCTAAAATAACATGAAAGTAGACCAATTAGGTATTAGGCTCCAGGGAAGCGAGATAGCTGGAAAGAGTTTCTTTTTATGATTGATAGGTTTGAACTTGACCACCAGTCCACCTGATGGTAGCAATGACTTGGTCTATGATAGATCAGGATTGCCTACAAGTAATCTAGATACCGTGACCCTGGATTACAAAGGGCAACCGAAGGAACACGTATTTTAGTGAGTAAAGTCTAAGAGTTAAGAAGTTATTTAATGATTTTGCACCTAAAATTAAGAAAAAGCTCTCTGTCTAATGGTATTTCAATCTACTTTGTCTTGAGGAAACTTTTAGATTAGTCTAAACTAGGGATCTGCTCATCACTTTGCAATTCTCAGCACATCTCTATTATACTAAGCATGTGTTAGATTATACACCCCTTCCTCATAACCACTTCGTATATCTGTGAAAATTGTACTCGTATAATAAACTGTTCAGTAAGGTTTGAGTTAATCACGAACACATAGACGCAGTAAGGATCTCAGAAGCCTTTGGAATATACATATTATATATAAAACATGCTACATACATGGGCAGCATATCCCTTATAGTGACATTTGTGACAGATACAACTAGATCATTATCTTTGATTTACTGTTTGAAGTTGCTATTAGAACACCGTTTTACCCTGTTTCTTAAGGCATAGTCTAGTCTTAGGTATAGCCCCTTAAAAATCTGGATGGAGTTAAATTTACACATACTCGTACTGCCGCCTGCATTTTTTTTTGTATAAACATATTTCTAAAGATCAAAGCTATAGAAAGGAGTAGTGATTTTTTTTTTCAAATATATTAACCCAGCCTATATATATATAGTTACCGAGGAGTAGGCTTCAGAAAACCACTGTTTTATGGCACTAAATGGAAGCAAGATTTCGTAAATGAGATCTGATAAAATGCTGGTGTCATTAAGCATTTTGTTTTAAAATCACAGTGAAAGTGATACTATACGATGAAGAAAATCCTATTGGTACGAGTATATTGTTATTTTATATATGTACGTTAAGCTGCTAAATCCTAAGAGCTAAATCAGAATAAGTTAACAATAGACATTGTATGTGAATAAGAAATGAGGTACTTCAGAGATAAACGAAAGCCTAAGCTTCGGCGATGTTCACATAAAGTGTATGTCAGTATAGTTCAAGCTGACGATACATCACAGGATAACCTTAGAATGTCGGTAAATAAATTGAGAGAAGAATACCTAGTACTTTCTTTTAGTACCGATCAGTAAGAACGGTTGTAGGCACTACATACGATCTTGTTGTTTTAGTCGTGAAATCATAAAATATTTTCTTCCGCTCTAGATACAGCGAGAAAGAGTGTCATAATTTTACTGATTATCATCCATCTGTACCCTTCAGTTGCCTTTTGCGTTCTAGGGCTATGGTCACCTATGCAGTAGTTCCCGCAGGGTGAAGCCGCTGGCAGTCAGTCTTCTTCCGGTGACCATGTATTTGTGCAGACAACCAGGTAACATAACAAGCTCCTAACTTTGTGACTTTTCATGGTACAAATATGAAATTTTGTACATAGATTCTTTACATAAAAATACTTGACGCGTATTTCGGGTTTCGCATATAATATACTAATAAAACTACGAGTAATAGTTTTATACCTACTTCTGAGAAGCATTTTATAAACAAAACACTGTCCTTTGTTATGGTGTAGGTTATATTGTCTGTACCATAACAAAGGATAGTGTTATGTTGGAAGCTGTTTCTTTTAGCGTCCTGTGAGGGCGGAAGTGTTATGAGATGCTACGCGATGCGTCAAGCATTGGCTACTCAGTGTCTATTTTCTAAGTGCTATGAGATGCTACGTGATGCATCAAGCATTGGTTACTCAGTGTCTATTTTCTAAGTGCTATGAGATGCTACACGATGCATCAAGCATTGGCTACTCAGTGTCTATTTTCTAAGTGCTATGAGATGCTACACGATGCATCAAGCATTGGCTACTCAGTGTCTATTTTCTAAGTGCTATGAGATGCTACACGATGCATCAAGCATTGGCTACTCAGTGTCTATTTTCTAAGTGCTATGAGATGCTACGCGATGTATCAAGCATTGGCTACTCAGTGTGTATTTTCTAAGTGCTATGAGATGCTACGCGATGTATCAAGCATTGGGTACTCAGTGTGTATTTTCTAAGTGCTATGAGATTCTACGCGATGCATCAAGCATTGGCTAAGTACTCAGTGTCTATTTTCTAAGTGCTATGAGATGCTACGCGATGCATCAAGCATTGGCTACTCAGTGTCTATTTTCTAAGTGCTATGAGATGCTACGCGATGCATCAAGCATTGGCTACTCAGTGTCTATTTTCTAAGTGCTATGAGATGCTACGCGATGCATCAAGCATTGGCTACTCAGTATCTATTTTCTAAGTGCTATGAGATGCTACGCGATGCATCAAGCATTGGCTACTCAGTGTCTATTTTCTAAGTGCTATGAGATGCTACGCGATTCATCAAGCATTGGCTACTCAGTGTCTATTTTCTAATGTTCCGTTGCTTTGGACGGGTTTTTTATAAAGTCAAAAAACGTGAATATTCTGATATTAGCAGTTTGCTTTGGTATGAGCTAAACTTAAGAATATTTACACGAATTTTGAGTTTAAAACAATATCTGTCTTCTTTAGTAAAAGGACAGCAGTCAATTGTTTGACACCTAAATATTAAATATTTGATGACGATCACCGACACTTTGGCCGAGATGCTAAATTGAGTAGATATTATCAGAAAATAAAGAAAGAAAACACATTTATGTAGCACGCAGATGAAAGCCTACTTTAATTATTATACTTATTTTTTAAAGTTTAAGAAATACTCAACTTCAAATTCTCAATTCAAAAATTATGGGTATAGGTTCCCACACCCCTTCTCTACGCCAAATGTCACCGAAAAATATTCAGCTTAATCCCTTTAAAATATAGTGAGAGAAAACTTTCAATTTCACAAACTGAATACATTTTTATCCCACAGTGTGTTATAAAGGAAAATATTACTTATGAAATAAAATTTTATAGCAGTTAACGCCAAAAAGTTTATATTCGTTATTGGGTTGACTACGTAATCTCAGTTTATATTGCCCACGTAGGTAGTGACAAAAGTGTCTGAGATAGTTATATTAATAATTCTGCAATATCTTCTCCACCTTTCCTTTTTTATTTTCCAATAAAATTATATTGTGCCTAAAATAACATGAAAGTAGACCAATTAGGTATTAGGCTCCAGGGAAGCGAGATAGCTGGAAAGAGTTTCTTTTTATGATTGATAGGTTTGAACTTGACCACCAGTCCACCTGATGGTAGCAATGACTTGGTCTATGATAGATCAGGATTGCCTACAAGTAATCTAGATACCGTGACCCTGGATTACAAAGGGCAACCGAAGGAACACGTATTTTAGTGAGTAAAGTCTAAAAGTTAAGAAGTTATTTAATGATTTTGCACCTAAAATTAAGAAAAAGCTCTCTGTCTAATGGTATTTCAATCTACTTTGTCTTGAGGAAACTTTTAGATTAGTCTAAACTAGGGATCTGCTCATCACTTTGCAATTCTCAGCACATCTCTATTATACTAAGCATGTGTTAGATTATACACCCCTTCCTCATAACCACTTCGTATATCTGTGAAAATTGTACTCGTATAATAAACTGTTCAGTAAGGTTTGAGTTAATCACGAACACATAGACGCAGTAAGGATCTCAGAAGCCTTTGGAATATACATATTATATATAAAACATGCTACATACATGGGCAGCATATCCCTTATAGTGACATTTGTGACAGATACAACTAGATCATTATCTTTGATTTACTGTTTGAAGTTGCTATTAGAACACCGTTTTACCCTGTTTCTTAAGGCATAGTCTAGTCTTAGGTATAGCCCCTTAAAAATCTGGATGGAGTTAAATTTACACATACTCGTACTGCCGCCTGCATTTTTTTTTGTATAAACATATTTCTAAAGATCAAAGCTATAGAAAGGAGTAGTGATTTTTTTTTTCAAATATATTAACCCAGCCTATATATATATAGTTACCGAGGAGTAGGCTTCAGAAAACCACTGTTTTATGGCACTAAATGGAAGCAAGATTTCGTAAATGAGATCTGATAAAATGCTGGTGTCATTAAGCATTTTGTTTTAAAATCACAGTGAAAGTGATACTATACGATGAAGAAAATCCTATTGGTACGAGTATATTGTTATTTTATATATGTACGTTAAGCTGCTAAATCCTAAGAGCTAAATCAGAATAAGTTAACAATAGACATTGTATGTGAATAAGAAATGAGGTACTTCAGAGATAAACGAAAGCCTAAGCTTCGGCGATGTTCACATAAAGTGTATGTCAGTATAGTTCAAGCTGACGATACATCACAGGATAACCTTAGAATGTCGGTAAATAAATTGAGAGAAGAATACCTAGTACTTTCTTTTAGTACCGATCAGTAAGAACGGTTGTAGGCACTACATACGATCTTGTTGTTTTAGTCGTGAAATCATAAAATATTTTCTTCCGCTCTAGATACAGCGAGAAAGAGTGTCATAATTTTACTGATTATCATCCATCTGTACCCTTCAGTTGCCTTTTGCGTTCTAGGGCTATGGTCACCTATGCAGTAGTTCCCGCAGGGTGAAGCCGCTGGCAGTCAGTCTTCTTCCGGTGACCATGTATTTGTGCAGACAACCAGGTAACATAACAAGCTCCTAACTTTGTGACTTTTCATGGTACAAATATGAAATTTTGTACATAGATTCTTTACATAAAAATACTTGACGCGTATTTCGGGTTTCGCATATAATATACTAATAAAACTACGAGTAATAGTTTTATACCTACTTCTGAGAAGCATTTTATAAACAAAACACTGTCCTTTGTTATGGTGTAGGTTATATTGTCTGTACCATAACAAAGGATAGTGTTATGTTGGAAGCTGTTTCTTTTAGCGTCCTGTGAGGGCGGAAGTGTTATGAGATGCTACGCGATGCGTCAAGCATTGGCTACTCAGTGTCTATTTTCTAAGTGCTATGAGATGCTACGTGATGCATCAAGCATTGGTTACTCAGTGTCTATTTTCTAAGTGCTATGAGATGCTACACGATGCATCAAGCATTGGCTACTCAGTGTCTATTTTCTAAGTGCTATGAGATGCTACACGATGCATCAAGCATTGGCTACTCAGTGTCTATTTTCTAAGTGCTATGAGATGCTACACGATGCATCAAGCATTGGCTACTCAGTGTCTATTTTCTAAGTGCTATGAGATGCTACGCGATGTATCAAGCATTGGCTACTCAGTGTGTATTTTCTAAGTGCTATGAGATGCTACGCGATGTATCAAGCATTGGGTACTCAGTGTGTATTTTCTAAGTGCTATGAGATTCTACGCGATGCATCAAGCATTGGCTAAGTACTCAGTGTCTATTTTCTAAGTGCTATGAGATGCTACGCGATGCATCAAGCATTGGCTACTCAGTGTCTATTTTCTAAGTGCTATGAGATGCTACGCGATGCATCAAGCATTGGCTACTCAGTGTCTATTTTCTAAGTGCTATGAGATGCTACGCGATGCATCAAGCATTGGCTACTCAGTATCTATTTTCTAAGTGCTATGAGATGCTACGCGATGCATCAAGCATTGGCTACTCAGTGTCTATTTTCTAAGTGCTATGAGATGCTACGCGATTCATCAAGCATTGGCTACTCAGTGTCTATTTTCTAATGTTCCGTTGCTTTGGACGGGTTTTTTATAAAGTCAAAAAATTTTAAGTTTTTTTTTTCCGTAAAAAAGAAGCTAGAGTTCCAGTAGCGGGGACATTATAAGGCTGATTATGATTAATGTTTTTTTAATTCATTTAAATTTATATTGTAAAAAAGTTTGTTTCGAATTTCTCTTTTTAGGTGTGGTTCCTACAGTTAACTTATACCTACGGCTTCACCCGTATACTTAAATCAGGAACAAAGCAGCTTTCTATCGGTGAAAAAAAATTCGCACTCGGATCAGCACTATCTATTACCTCCTACAAACAATAAAATAAAAAACAAACTTTACGTCTGTATAATATTAGTGTAGATGAGTAATGATATTGAGTTAAAATTTATTGAAGCGTTCCATGCCTAACTGCGATGATATTCACCAGGTCTAATTTATTTTATTCTAAAACCTTCTATAAAAATTATATACATAAAAAAAATAACAATTTAATCGCTTCACATGGCATCGCATTCATTGCTTTCGCAGGACATGAAGCAAAATAATCCAACTACAATGTTATTTTGTCCTTTAGACCCCTCAAGGCAACCACCACCTTTGTGACACTATTATCCGAGCGCACTGTACTCTTGACTTTGTGTTATACACCTTTTTGTCAAGTTTTTCCACAATTGAAGTTGTTGTGATTCTTTCTTGAAAATATTATTCTAGAATATCTGACTCGGCAAACGTTGTTCTATCATAAAAAAATATCAAAGAAAAAAATGGGGGTGGAGCTGTGGAGGTAGGAGGGTAGAAAATAGCTTGTGACTTTACTCTCGGACCTACCAAATATTATCATTTTTTTAATAAAAATTGGACAAGCTAAGTATTGCATGTGATACGAGATTTTTATATAATTATTATTCGATTTAATGCTGAAACTCTCTTGTTTAATTCATTAAACCCCAAGCGAACACCGGCGCGTTCGCGCACCTATTGTCTTTCTATTGTGTCTGTAATTTCCACGATTGAAAGGTTAAGCGAGAAAAAGTTTAATTTGAACAATTCTATTTACTGAGACATTAAAGAGAAAACGCAACAGGTTATATTAGGTCATTTATTATAAAATGAGTAAGACATAGGGACACAAAGGATGTGGGCGTGTCTGCATGCCTACGCCATTTGCAGTTGTGATGAAAATACTAGATAAAATAATATTATATTAAAAGATTATGAGAAATCTTGACTTTCGAATTTATTTATTTTTGTATTAAAACACTGAGATTATTTTTCGTCTAAATTAAGGATAAGTTCTAGCTTAAGTGATTAATGATACATTAATCCTTGGTTACTTGTAGGTTTTATTTTCTACTGATATGTTACACGTAGAACAATTTCTATGAAAAATGGTCGTGAAACCGTTAACAAGATTATATCTCGGATCATTGCGATTATCTGTCATTCTATATCAATATTATAAAAAGAATAATTGTATTTGTGTTAGTAACGAATAAACTTAAAAACCACTGGACCTATTTAAAAAAATATTTCATTAATAAAATACTACTTTATCACTGAATGATATAGTCAATATTTTAACGTAGCAAATACCGCAATATAATAATAATGTACTGAAAACTGTTGCGGACAAACTTTATAAACTTTACATTTTACGAATTGATCTTAATGAGTGCAAAGTTTGTATATCCCCCAAAACTTGGCTATAACGCTACCCAGGGGAAAAATAAACTCTCTGTTGTAACATCTATTATTTCAATGTAGTTGTAATACATTAGTTGTGATAGCAGAACTCTAAAGCGCCTGAAACTATTTTAAAAGCAATATTTGTCAGTATCTTTTGGTTTAAGTCTTTTTTTAAGTTTTTTTTTAAGATCTTTTTTTAAGATATGACCACATTTTTTTTCTTGTATTTTGTGGCACATATTTCAATAAGGTTCACCTTCGCTAATCGTTAATCGTTTTTTGTTCGTTTGAATGCGCTAAAGTCTGGAACTACCAGTCAGATTGAAAAAAAAAAACATTTTTGTGAGAAAGCCAGGTTTATGACGGATTAAAACGACATAGGCGACTATTAGACGTTGTATATGTGGACTGCTGATGATTTTTATGGTCAGGCCATTATTTTTTTTTAATTTACTTGACCAGTAATAAATAATTGAATGATTTGATTCACACATATATTAAATTAAAGGTTAATGAAGGCCTAAAATAATTAGTTAGATTTCTACATGAACTAATTTTGTTGGGGGATTAAATAACTATCCGCTCTAGAAGGAGGGAGAGAGAGTGTCAGCCTTTTACTAATTAAAACCCGTGTTCCTTCAGGTGTCTTTTGCGTTTCAGGACCTTGGTAACTTTTATGTATAATTCCACAGCCCCAACTGAGGTGGGTCGATAAATATTCACCGCACAAAAGACACTTGACTAACTGTCAGGTTGTCACGAAGTACAAAGTAATTTATGCTGTCGGAAATTATTTGAGGCCTTAATTTCCTGTTTGTTAATAGGAACCTTGTTTCGTGATATCCATTATTGTTATACCGGTGATAATTAATTGTGTGGCTGACATTTGGCAGATTAATCAATCGACCTGTTTCTGATATTTCTCGAAAGGGTGACTTTGTCGAACGCAATTTTGTGGTAATACTTTTTGTTTTATGTCAAGGAGTTATGGCCCAAAAATGTTTGATACTGTTTTTAAGATAAGACTTTAATTTGAGTCATGCCACTCACTATCATGCCGCTTGATCTACTGGCTTGACCGAATGAGAAAGAAGAAAGAAGCTTGATCAAGCCATGTGGTTACTTTGGCTTGATCAAGCTTAGCTTGTGTGGAAGAAATTTCGGAGGGATACGCCAAGACGGTGAGTGGTAGTATTACACATACTGCAACCATTAATACCTAAGTATACCTTTTTGGTATTAACCCGGCGTCATGGGGGTTGGGTCTGTGAGACCCGCCACGTTTTATATCGCTTCTAGTTCGGTTAATATGCATGCGACGTTGCTGTTCTTCTCAATAGCTGGAGCTGTTGAGTTGTTCTATGCATCGCAGGCAACACTTTTGACGTGCGACAGCCGCAGTAGGAGTTACACGATCTCAAAATTGAATAAGGTCTGTGAGACCCAACCCCGCAGTCCGTGTAACAATTTCGCGCCAATTCGTATAGATGTTATTTTATTTTATATCCGTGTATTTATTCATTTATATTTGTTTTTTTGTTGTTGTTTACAATTAAAGTTGCTGATATATAGTTTAATTTGTGTATTTTGTAGGTTCTTAGTAAAAAATGGATCGAGAAGATATGGAACGGCAGCGTTTTCTTTAGAATTAACAAGTCGGACTCTGATTCTGGTTTGTCTGACCAGGAGATGTCTGATGACGAAGATCGCTTGAATGAGCGTAGTAATCTTAGTGACACAAAGCAAGATATCTCAAAGTCCGAGTTTGATGATTACATTCCACTGTCTACGCTATCGGATAGAAATCGTTTGTTGGTAAAGTATTCTAGCAAGCTAGGCTAGTTCTTCAAACGCAAACCGTGAATGTTCTGCGGGTTTTTATCGTGGCAAAGACGGTACAATGTGATTTAAGACGCCTTTTCGACAAAATGTCAGGACCAGAGCCGAAAACATAATCCATCAATTGCCGGGTGTAGTACCAGTCGTTATTTTTAAAAGGTCTAATAAATATGATCAAAACATATTATAATACGATATTTTTGTTTAATTTATTTACATTAATACCTCAAAAACTAAACACAAAGAAAATATTAACTATATTATTTATAATGTATTGGATAATTTGTTATCTTATGAACGGGTCTGTGAGACCCACCCCAACGTCCGTGTAACACTTTTCCACCCCCATCACCCCGGGTTAATAGGCTCGCGTCTGAAGCATAATCGATGATGTGGTCAACGACGGAGCACACTTACTTTATTGGCTACCTATACACTCTTGACTAAAAGACCCTCTTTTTTTAGTGGGAAATCATTAAATGATTTCTTTTGTTCTGGGTCCACCAAGAAAGTCTGACACTCGTGCTGGAGCAAGATGGGGTGTCGCCAATCATGTACACCTACGATGAGCTTGGTCTTTATTGGACGGCTGTACGGTAAGCTATCCATTGCTCGTCGTCCGTAAGCCCGCGGCTACGGTGGCCGGGAATCGCCCCGTGCCTTCCAACGCCTCGAGCGTCTCTTGCGGCGGCACCCCCCTAAATTGATAAAAGACCTCATCCAGATGTGCCGTTACCCAACGTATAATAGATGCCCTCGTGATTTATTTGACCTGGTTTTTCAGCTAATGAAAACGTGAACAACAATTCTTAGTTCTTAGTTTTAACAATTCTTTACGAATTGTTAAAACTTAATTTATCAGAATCTAACTTTTCCCCGTCTTCGATACCATCGCATCATCCATTCGGTGATTTAAGGTGTAGAGTTACCGACCGATCTAATTCGATACGTTATTGGCGTGCGTGACATCGCACGGTACCATTTGGTGTCATGTTGAGCTTTGCCTTAAGAAAATGGATGTCCCATATGTTTGCTATTTTAGGGCTCCTATCCAAACTTACGCGTCATACAAACAAGAATTACGAACTTAACTTACTGGCTGGATTAGGTATGCACAATTGCACATAGTTTTCTTCACATCCGTACAAACTATCATAAGGAACTTTTGAATTTTGTTTTTGTATATTGCACTCGTAATAAAAGATAATATTGCTTTATTACTTGTCTCCTTATATAAAGTACTAGTTGTAGCCCGCAGTTTCGCCTGCATACATAACATATAGCCTATTTCACTCGGGAATAAAGCAGCTTTCTATTGTTGAAAAAAATTTTGCAATCGGACAAGTACTTTCAGAGATTATCTCCTACAAAAATAACTTTACCTCATTATAATTTTAGTTTAGATAATTAGTAAACTGTATCAGGTTAGACTAGAAGCAGACTCCATTTCAATTGGAAAAAAGGCTAAACAGATTGTTTGATTTTTAGTGGATGTCTACGATATCGCGTCTAGCCCTGGTTCTGGCCATGGACCAGAGCGAGAGGGAATTGGCAGCAGTCACCTTCTCCTATGAAGCAGGAAAGCGAGCAAAAGGGGCGGTGAAAGCGTGAAAAGAGAACATCTTAACACCCAAGACACCGCAGGAGACGCCCCGTTGGTCGGAAGTCCCAGATCCACAGTAAGCCTATGCTTACTGTGGACGAGAATCGCTCTGAGCTACCCGTTGCTCGCCGTCCGCAATCCTATGATTGCGGACGGCGAGCAACGGGTAGCTCACCATTCGATAAGAACAAAGCCTAGTCGAGGTGCATTGTGTTCTATGCGTGCATTGTCAGTATAAGTGACGGGGCTCGCAAGGGCCGATGGCTGCAAGGGCTGCTAGATTGTTCGAAAGAGTTACCACAACATTAAAACATAAAAAGCAAAGAAAAATAGCTGGCTTTAAGTCAGTAAAACTCTGACACTTTACGCTTCACCTAGAGGGCCAAGAGCAAAAGTGTCTGCGACGTAGAATTGTACGTACTCGTAATAAACACGATACCGAAACTCAATTGTGGAATCTTTAAGAGGTTATGATGAGTGAGAAGTGGAAAATAGCTAATCCTTCTACGAATATCTAAAGTAACCAAACAAACAATAAATAAGTATATCAGTTATCACTCGAATACTACTGTGCTCATATAACATTCCTCGCTTTGTCCTCGATATATAAATAGCGGCTGCTATTATTCAAACATACTAAAGACGTTTGTTCTGCATCAGAGACCGAATCACTACGAGTATACAATTAAAAACAGAATGCTTGTACAACATGTCAAAACATACTCTGAAAAAAATATTACGGAATTTTTGTAGCGCCAATTATATTAGGCTGCTTCGTCATTTGCTTAGCTTTCCTCCAAAAAATGTTGGAGTTGGATTGATGCAAATGCAGAGTTACCTTTAAGTTTTTTATTACCCTTAAGGCTGCCTAAAACAGAGAAATATTAACCAATAGGATTGCACAAAATCACCGCTTCTCCGGTTTTGTGCAATCCTATTGGTCAATATTTCTCCGTTTCTCCGCTCCACAGCCTCACTCCGCTCCTGTGGACAAGCAGCCTTATGCTGTCAAAGATCTACGAATGACAGTGGGGACTAATGTCATGGAGTCAAAATTTAAAACATGCATTAAACGCACGCTATGTAGACAAGCATATTATAAATTGGAATATTATCTCCTTGATAAAAATACTTGGCTAAATGCCGGTCCTGCTCCACAGTCACAGTCATTTGTAGCTACTAATTAGTCGTATATATTTTTTTTAAATTTAATTTTATATATATTTTGAGACTGGTCAGCTTCCAGTGACTTAATTCAATTTATATTTTTGTTATTATTATTATTTTTTAATTTTTATTACTTATCTTCTTTGTGCTCACATAATAGAAGCAACAAGAAATATGTAACGAAGATTATGTAACTCAATATGATTTAAAAGAGCGTCCATGCAGTTTTTTGCACGTTCTTCTCCATAGAGATCTACGCTTTGGAACGTGCAATTTAGCTTCACTTTTCTTGGACTGACCGACATTTGACTATTCAAAAGTGCCTGTAATTGGTCTATTTGAAATAAACGTTTCTGATTTCTGAATGGTTTATTACAGCGTCCTACGTATTCAACGTGAATGCGATTGCGAAGCGATGTGATTTTCATAAATTCAAGGCGAGGCAGCGGCTCTGTCGTACATCCACGCGAAGTTACCGCTTCAGTCGCAATTTGCTTTAAGCAAGCCAGCGCATCGAAAGATTACCTGGTCTACGCGCGAAAATATCAAATCAACATAATGCGTCTGCTTTGCCTATTTTTAACAGCACCGCACTCTCGTGCGTTTGGTCACATAGCCCACCGCAATGAAATTGTAAATTTTTTGTTCCATTCGCACCGCATCACTTTGCGACTACGTTCGCGTTGGATCGCCTACGTAGGACATTGATATACTGTCCGAAGCACGGAGTTGTCCCTGACGGAGTTGGCCACAATATTTTTCCCAGAAGAGGGGCTCTCTCATGGGTAAGCGATGTCAAGAGGAGTTACAAATCAAAGGAAGTGACAAACTCAGTGAAATATTAGCGACCCTGAATAATTTGGGTATTTTCAGCAAAACAAATAGGTACTGGTCACGTGACATATCAGGGTACCGCCTTAACGTCTGGTCATCGTACCTAAATAGTATCTAGGTAAATAAAGCTTAACTATTCAATGTCGCGAACAGTTTACAATGCATGAATGCCCGTTCGTCTGTCATCTGGTCTCAATCTGGGACATTGCCAACGGCTGGCGTTCGTCCCCGTATCGTAGTACTGAAGCCAATCGTATTAGCAGTGTCACATGGCTACGCAATCATTCTGCCATTAAATTTACTACTGGAAGGGTTAGCACAATAAGTTTGTGCGTACCTACAGTAATTTATTATCATCTGGAATTACTATTAAATATTTAGAACAGCAGATAGATGAAACGGAAAGATTTGTTGTGTACAACTGTACACCAATTAGTTGACGACCGATTTCATCATCATCTTGTCATGTTTTATGTATACTAAAACAATTTATGGTTTTACACAGCGCTGGAAAACTTACACTAATGCTCATGGGCTACTCAGTATGGAGGCGGGAATCATCATGTTAAAGGAATTACAGTTTTGTCAAAAAATATCTCGTCTATCTTCTAATAAATAGTCCTTAAAAATTTAGTTGACCGTCAAAATATTTCGTTAAAACCTAAAAGTTTTAGTAAAACAAATTGGCTCTTCCAGCGATTTTATTTATTGCGCTGGCGACTGTACTGTCAAGATCAAGAGCGTTCCGTAGACAAGGTTAATTATGACGGGCGTGTGGTACCGGCACTTTGGCAACGTCTATAAAGGTGCACTAACACGAGTAAATTAATAATTCTGTGCAATATAGGGCACCATCTGGATAGAAGGAGGGTAGGCAGGGCCTTTGCTCAGTAGTGGGACAATAAGAGTTAGAAAAATGCCAATTACGCCTTTACGATAACATTTGCCTTTAGACGGTAGTGGAAATAATTGTTGGTACACAATGTAGAAACAATATGTAGATAGACTAATATTGTCAGTGTTTTGCGGCTGCGCTAAATAGGTCCAGTTCAGCAAAAATGCTAGACAACTATGTGGTAATTGCCTGACGCAGGAGATAACGTATACCAGCTGATTAATAAACTTGCAATATAGAATTATATTGATCAATTAAAGGTAATTTTGATAAAATAATTATACCGATTACTTTTTTTTTTTTACAGTTGGAAATCATCATGACCTGGGAACTCTTTTACTGGCTAAAACCCTCATATGTTTCTTCAGTTGTGGACGTCTACAAGATGCTCCACTCAGTTTTCAACACAATCAGTTTTTTTTTTAGTTTTAGTATTACTAATTCAATGACTTCTCTCGCTTTAGGGTGGAGTGGGTCAGACTTTTATTAATTAATAATCACACATATGTTCTTTCTTTGTCTACCATCGAAAACATTTGCTGGGCAATTACAAAACAGTTGCTGGGCAATTACTGTTGCAAAAATTATTGGTGTAAGTTCAGCTTTACTAAATGACGTGTTCGCTCCGCACCGCTTACTACTGATTTATCAACTAGCCACTGAAACTGCTAAATTATCGAACGCGATTGTACAGCTCTTAAGTGTTAATGATGTCATACATTCTATTAAATACAGATGTTATTTGTGTTCCGTTTAAAATAGCTAGGTGAGTGGTGAAAAGAATAATGCTGGCGCTCGCGTGGTATTAGTACTTTCCACCTGCATAAATATGCCTGTGTGCTAATTCAGACTACAAGCTGGATTAACAGTTATCCTGGTAACAAATTTCATTCAAATCCGTTCAGCCATTTTAGCGTAAGGAAGTAATAAATACACACACACACACACACATCCATATAAATTACATAATGCTGCCTTATTTCGCCTTTATAATGTTAAGCATGATTAGACAAAGATTATTTCAATTTAAATACCTTGATAAAACTATTTTTGCAACCACATTTTATTTAAAGAATTCGCCTTCACGCGTGAATGAAAAAGCCTTGTGTTTAAACAATTTAAATCTTGATTAATGTGTCTATGTCAAAAGTTTTCTTTGATTTATTCGAATTAAAGCGAGCAAAAAATCAAAGTCAATGTGTATCCGGTAGTAACGTGTATTACTAAGCCGCAATCGACTTTTTCATTTATTCAAGGCTGTACGAATGAGTCTTCAAAGCTAACTGTTCGTTGATATCTACCTATACTACACAATATACGCATGGTTGATGCCCTGAACAGCCGTCGAAACGTACCTAATTACTAGGGACGCGAGTTTAACCTCAATCACAGTTAAATGGGATAATATGGAGCAGGGCGAGGGGAAAGAATCGCGGTAATCGTACGTAGGTACCGACGAGTGATTTGAATTCGTTTGTGTAGCTGAACGAACATAATATGAAGTTTGCCTTGTGCTAACAATGGAAACAGTTACAAATGGGTTTTCTTGTATGTCATGTTTAATTTTTTACGGCACAAAGTTTACCGATGCCTGCCCCGGTTGGATGCCACAAATCATGAAGTAAAGATTCAAATCATTTTATTTCAACCAACCATTTATGCCTGTAAATAGCTTTTGAAAAGTCAAGTAGTTAGCCAGTCAGAAAAAAATATGCTAATTGCCAATTCCAAAGTTTAGATTTCTATCCTCCTACCACCAAACTAACTCCACGGACACTTTTTTCGTAAATATCGTATTACCAACCAATAAGTATGGTTTCAAATCTTCGCCATGGTGCAGCTGGTGCAAAGTTAACTAACAAGCTATATTCTACTCTTCGTGTTGGTGCAAAATAAACCGTGGGATGAAATATTTCACAAAAGACAAGCGGTCGTTTTATTTTAATATAGAAGAAACAAAACGAAGACAGACCCTGAAATTAAATTAGTGGCAAACGAAAATTGTAATCTTCATGGAAGTAAACTTGATTACAGTTGAAGAAAAAGTCTTGTTGAAACAAAAAACCTAAATGAGTACGTAACGGGAAACTTCTTCGAGGAGTCTTGTTGAGATTCTACTATTGTAATTGGCATTTCAGTCTTTCTTAACGATGAGATGTAATAGTAGGAAATTATCTACTATTCATTTTCTAAACTACTAACTATTAATAGTAGTTACAGATGTAGTCCTAGTATTATTAATTATGTATGCTAATAAAATCATAAATGTAGTAATCAGTATACTTGGATGCCTGTTAATCAGTCACGCCTCCACGCCTGGACAGATTTAAATGTTTGTAACAAGGTTAGAACAGTAACCGTTCGTATCCAGGCCTCATGGCCTGACAAACGGCCAAAGAGCCTGGATACAAGCAATCTATCTGCTAAGATGGTCGGTTTCCAGACTAACCAGATGGATATGATACCAGTATTTTACATAGAGCAACTGCCTATTTACCCAATAATTGAGTAACAGATTTTTAACAGGTTTTAGATTTGCTTTTCACTATCTATAAAGACTGTCATCATCATCGTCTTCCTGCCCTAGTCCAGTGTTTTTTGGGTTTGGCGCAAGACGTTTCTTCCCTTTTTTATTGCTGATAGGTATGCGCTTGACCGCTATCTCACCTGATGAAAAGCGACGATGCGGTCGACGTTGGAGCGCGCTTACCTAGAAGTTCGGGTTGTAGCCATCGGGGAACACAGACTCCGGCAAGGAATTCCTCTCCTTAGCTATACGCAAAATGAATGTGTTCCCAAAACGTTTTGTGCATCTTCCGTTCTGTTCTGTCACCCGTCACGCTATCACTGACTCCCTTTTCTTTTATATCATTCCTCACACGATCCATCTATCAAGTCTACAATTTATAGCCGCGACCAACGGCTCCGTGTGCTTTTTGAGGCACGGAGGTAGGACGGTTGAGGTTGAGAAGCGAGAATAAACAAAGAAAAAAAAAGAAAGAATAAGAACGAAAAGAAAAAAAATATATTTTTCATTCCTCATACTCTGAAAGTAGGTCTGAAGTTGCCTGAGGGTTGAAAGTTATACTTTTCACCCCTTGAGAGTTTTACTTTCAACTGACAATTGTCAAATTATTTTTAAAAAACTAGTTCTACCTTTACATTTCTATTGAACCATGTTCCAATTTTCCTTATATAGCCAGTCAATCACAGCGCGATATAAAATTGAAATTACTTAAAGATAAGTATTAATTAAATAATATTATATTTTTAAGTGACTTATTTGTTCAACTATTTCCTAAAGTAATTTATTTTTAAAAGATTACAATAAATTTCTAATTTTTCATTAATATAGATGGCCAGCCAGGCAATCAATCGTTGGTTTTTTCCAGTTTTGTTTACATTTTTTGTTTCAAATTCTTGTTCTCTATATGTAATCTAATGAAATATTCTTATTTTTTAATGTATTTTGTAAGATAATGTATTTAATTAAATTTTTAATGGATTTTTTGCACTAAGTAAATAATTGGGAGAATACACTGATTCCTGTAACACAGGTGTCCCACCAAGCACAGGAGTCAGGGCCTCACTATATTTGTACATGTTTTTTATGGTAATAAAATTATCTTATCTTATCAATATTATTTCCGTATATCAGAGATTTGTAATAACACGATAAGTTTCTCAGATTAAAATAGTGATTTAACGCCTAATTTCATAAGAAAAGAGGCTGAGCAGAAGTGGAGAACATTTTACCGCCTAAATCAAAAGAAAGATACCTACCTAAAATCATAAATACGGCAACTTAGGTTTTACAAACTTTTTTTTTTATTTTTACTTTCCTTGTAGTCGTAATGAAAAGCAGTGTTTACCTCGGGGTTAAAGTAACTAATTTAGTCCCTTGAATTGGCGACCTCGCTACGTTCGGCCGTCAACTTCTTCTCGGGACGAAATGAGTTATTTTCACCCCTAGGGTAACAATGTACTATTTCATCCCCTATATTCCGAGATGAATAGTTGATTATGTGACTATCACAGTGTCTTTAGGTCGCGGGCGGCATGTTGAATTCCGAACGAAACGAAGGTTGCTAATTTTAATCCCGAACGTTAGCGAGGGATTTATATAATTAACTCACGAGCATCGCGAGGGATTTAATAAAGAAACCTGAGCGAAGTGAGGAATTCAAGCCGCCCAAGACAAATACAGCTTTATCCCCGTGTTGGATACTCTACTTTTTACACCATCTGTAATTAAAAGACAATTTATCATTTACAAGTTAATCTTAACTATCACTCAACATGTTTTGAGATTGGAAACAAACAAAATTCACTAATAGTTTCAATTTTCTATTTCATGACTATTTTTTTAGAAACTCGTCAGTGTACCACGTAGTTACATTCTGTTTATTTTTTGTTAGTGGCCAGTTTGAATTTCGAACAAACTTGTTCGATGTACAGTAAGGCCGCAAAAGTCCATAGGAACGCTAAAGATTACATTGCTACGAACCGAGCGAGCGCGACACTGCCGTGCGTATGTGTGCGCATGTATGAGTATCCACATTCCACAGATAACACACACTAAGGAACTGTCGTCGCAGTGAGCTGTTCTTACCATAGCATTGATAAAATTCGTGCCAATACGTCATGTGCTGGTAGCCGTGTGAACTAAGTGTTGGATTCGCAAATCACGTAACCCGAGTTCAAATCATGGTCGGTCCGTTGCAGTTATTTCTTACTTTGAAAATTCCTAATCTATATTGATATAGTTGTTTTTTTATATTTCTATGAAAAAGACTATTGCATTTTTTGCACTAAATAGTTGCAAATTACGAATGTGATCTATTAACCACAAGAAGAATCACATTCGTAATTTGCAATTATTTAGTTGTTACATCTTTTCGATGTTATAAGGTGGAAATAAAAAGACGTGTTTAATAAAAATGTTTATTCTTTATATTTACAAATTAAACATTTATGAGAATTGTGACGTCGAATTGTTACCTAGACAAAAAGTTATCTTGTAACCGTTATCTATGTTACGCCTAAGATTGTTTGTTGGAAGTATACCCACTTAGACCATTCATAATATGAATAACGTAACAATGAACGGATATTCAAATTTTAATAAAATAAAATATAGGTAATTGTTTATATCCAGTTATTTATTGAAAAGTGATATCGATGGTCATAGGTTGACAGCACGTAACTGTAATGTATAGAATTTTACAGGAGAGGGAAAAAACTGTATAATTTCGAAAATAAATTAAAAAAAAATGAAATAAAAAAGTAGTTGGTAGAAAATCAAGTTATCTATTGATATAATTTAAAAAAATGAAATACCCACATAGGTTTTTTATTAATTATTCAATATACAAACAGTTGCGAGTAAACAATATTAAAAAATCCTCACTTCTGACGAGTTACGAGCAGTCAACGTACACTTGCGAGTTGTCAATTTAAATAAACACTATTTTATTAAATTGAAACAATTAAATTTGCGACTAATTATCGTAAATAAGAGTGATAATCAGTAGGTATTACAGTTTTAGGAGCTTGCAAGTCATTAAAATTTTATAAAGTTTATGCGAGTTCTTAAAAAGTTCCTCGTAGGTTGTTACCGGAAAATTAATATTTCTTGGCCTCATCATCATCATTATTTCAACCAAAAGTCGTTCACTCTTGGACATAAGCCTCCCCCAAGTGTCGCAATAACGGCCAATCATGTGCGTCTCGCATCCTTCGGATTTTCGCAACCCTCACCAGGTCATCGGTTGTGGAAGGCCTACGGAGGAGCTCAGTATAATGCGAGGTGACCTCAGTAGAGCTTCCGTAAGAATGGGATATAAAATGAACATGGACAAAACCAAAGTCATGGTAAATATCCATGTAGCACCCACTCCTATCAAGATCGGAGACTACACTCGAAGTTTTGGACTACGTTTACCTGAGACAGACTGTTCAGTTAGGTAGGTCTAACTTCTAGAAAGAGGCCAATCGTCTAATCCGACTCGGCTGGGCAGCTTTTGGGAAACTGCGCGGTATCTTCTTGTCCAATATACCAGTGTCTCAAGACGAAAGTCTATGACTGTGTATGTGTGTGTTGCAAGTGACAATGTGCCTCATCAGAAGGTTTAAAGTCAACCAAAGGGCAATGGAAAGGATTATGCTTGAAGTTTCCTTGCGTGATTACATCGGAAATGAAGATATCCGCAGGAGAACCAAGATTTCTTGGCCTGCTTGGCAACAAAGAATAGTTTTGTTGCTTCTGGTTTGTAAAATAAAACTTTAAGATCTGTGACAACAGGATCTCCTTTTTTCTTTTCAGGCCTGATACTTTCATGACGCATCACTTTGGCTTTTTTGGATTTTGTTAAAATTTGACGTCGTATGGATCTTTTCGTGATTTCCAAGCTATATGTCTGCATATTGGTGATAGATGGAACATAAATAGCGTCATGTTTTTTTATGCCACGTTCGATGGCAGCATGATGCTATCCACTTTCATCTGCTTATGCTCAGGTTCTAGACATTAGTGGTAAATAACCACATTATTCATAGCAGCAAAGTTGGTTGGAGCATTTAGCTACTAATACTGCATTCTATTTTGATAGGTGCACAACCGTCACTCTAAATAATGATAGGTTTTGTTACAAATTCGCCTTCAGAATTGGAAATCATATCATAAAGCTAATCTAATATGCATCTAACAAAAACTGATGCCTGACCCTGTCTGAGTATCAGAGTTGACTTCGGAAAAGCTTGCTCCTATAATAAGGACATACTTTCACAGAACATACAAGATGTCTAAGACAACACATTTTCCTTCATCTGCCTCTTATTTATTTGTTTTTCCTCAGCTGATGATATTTTTATTGCTGTTCCGATATTTGTTTCGTATGGTAGCTTAATCTTATTCTGTTATTGCGAACTGCATTTTGCGTTGACACCTTGTAACTCGCGCAGTAATGGCTCAGGTTGATACTTTTTCTTTGTGGGTTGTCAACTGTAGAATAAATTGTTCGAGTGACATTTTTTGTTTATTACGAGTTATCAATAGGAAGATTTGGCGCTTAATTTCAAAATTTTTGATGTGCTTAACTCATTTTGCGAAAAAATGTGGGTTACGAGTTGTCAACGTATGACCATCGATATATGATTTGGAATTTGTAAACATTTTATTTTTGTGTAACGTCACAATGAATGTATTGAGGTCATAGCTTAATTGTTCATTTTCTTGACGAAAAGAAGATTGAAACCAAACCTCAATTTCTATTAAAAGAACTTTAGTTCTCACAAGATAATCGTCAATTAGATGAGAAAAATAAATTGAACTATAGTATTATGTTAAAACAGTGCGGGTAGAAGAATAAAAAACGAAATAGACTCATGATTATTGTCAACAAAATTGATAGCGAGTTCACTGCATTCTTAAGATGAGGCGATGGCACAAGTTAAAAGATATAGCTGTTTTAAACGAAAGTAAACACAATATAATACAGTGTTTGTTAACGAATAATCACAGATATGTTAAAATAAAATGGTAGGCCATTTAGTTTAGTTAACATTAAATATTTAGTGCGAAACGTAATCGTTCTTGTTTGTGCCTCTCTGTCAAGTACGGCTTTTTAGCAGGTTTTCTGTGATGCACGCCTTCAGCGTGAAGTGCACGGCGAACAGTATCCATCGAGGTGTCATATAATTCCGCAAAATGTCTCGTTGGTGCGAAACCATTCGTTTCGTATACGTCCACCATATGTCGTCGCTGCGCCTCGCTAATAAGCTTCGGTCTCCCACTTCTCTTTCGACTAGCAAGGCTACCTTCTTCCTCATATCTTTTTAGCCAAAGATTTACAGTATTTTTCTAAAATAAAAAAAAATATATATTAGGCAGCTATACCTACTTCACTTCATTTTCATTATATAAAATGTTAATAATCATAATTATTGAATATAATTTTAAAATAAAACTGCATTTATTAATCCAATAACCAATCCAATAAACCCAACGATTTACGTATTTCTCTTTTAAACCTCATAAAGATACGATGAATGGATTCATAAATGGCATACGTTTTAATTAGAAGATTAATTTGTAATAAAGTTACAATTCATTAATAGCTATTATACTCACATTCAGTCCGGTTTCTTCAGATATTTGTGTTTTATTAAGACCACTTTTATGCAGCCCAATGATAGTCGCCCTCACTTCAATACTAATATTAGCCTGCATTTTGCGAATATTACAATACTGTCAACCTCAAGTCACTAACCAACAACTACAACCAAACGACAGTTCATTTCGGTTAAGTTAAAACTCATGTCTACCTCGCAGAAATCGAATTCTTTATTTAGTTTTTTTGTGATCTACCTTTCTAACTCTAAGAAATGTGTGAACAAGTTAAAGAATAATTTAAAATATGTAATGCAAATACATAACTTCCAATCGGGTAAGAACTTACAAAAAGTCAATAATTGCGTGGGATTTGAACTTGCGGCACACTGATTTGCGCTTCAATCTGTGTGCCTATACCACTGGGCCATCTTGACTTATTATAAGTTGATGAAATTGTGGATTTCAATCATTTGTTGGCGAAACTTGAAAATAAAAGGTCGTAAGTCAAACTAAACGTCAAACGAATAAGTTTTAAGAATTCTTATGGACTTTTGCAAGTGATAGTACGTACATTTTAAATCACGTGTTGATGATTTTTGATGTTCCAAATTCAAATCTCATTATTCCTTATGGATCGCCTATACTGCATTATCTCCCTATGGATGGAATGACTTACTTTAAGTGATGGTTGTATGACATATATAATAGTACATTATGATATAAGTGTGTAATGAAAATGCGGGAGCGATAAAGAAAATTAACTTTTACAGGTAAACCGATCGTGTATGCACAACTGGACAGCATTCAAGCTTACCTGATAGGTATAACTATGCAGGCAACCTTTAGAGTATCAGACCTATAGAGTAGTGAATTTTGTTTGTTTCAAATCTCAAAACATGTTGAGTGATAGTTAAGATTAATAAATATATTTCTCTAATAAATTATTGGTTTTTATTAAATTATCTTTTAATTATCTCACAGATGGTGTAAAAAGTAGAGTACCTATCCAATACGAGGATATAGCTGTCTTTGTCTTGGGTAGCTTTAATTCCTCACTTCACTCAGATTTCTTTAGTAACTCCCTCGGATTGTTTGGGAGTTGATTTTATAAATCCCTCACTATCGTTTGGGTTCAAAATTAGCAACCTTCGTTTCGTTCGGAATTCAACATGCCGCCCGCGCCTTAAAGACACTGATTTATCCTGTAGTCGCATAGTTTACTATTGTACACACATATGTAAATACACACAGTGTAGAAATAATAAATCAAAAGTTTTTTATGTACATATGTATCTCAGTAAAAGAAATTAGATTTTTTAATTAAAAAAAAAAAAAAAAAACAAAAGAAAGATGACATTAAAGGATACATTTTTTCCCGGTTGCACCCACATTCCCGTGAGATAATTTCAAACTTTGATGAGGGCGAAACCACTGTCAAAAGCTAGTGATTAAATATGGCTCAACTTTAGTTAATTAGTAACTTTCTAGCTACCATAATACAATATGTGCCGACACAATTGGGAATTACTGCTTTTAATCAAATGGCTGGTTACGATGTAGTGGTTTTCCACGTGGTTTGTACTTATCTGGGGAATAGCTAGATATTAGGTAGATTGACGTAATTCTTTCATATCTGTTTAAAGCTGGTACCTCAAGGATTTTTTTGGTCTGTATATTGAATCTGAATTTGCGCAAACTTTGTGAATTTTTATGTAAAAAGTAAGCAATAAATTAAGGTTCCTACTACGTGTGGAATCTGTAGTACACCATGTTCTAATAAAACGCTATTAGAGTCATGAATCGACGGATTAGAGACGTTTTATTTAGTCGATTTGTGATTCTAATTGCCACGATAATAGGAACAGAAAAATCAATTTGGACTTGGTTTAGATCCCGCACTGTGACTATATTCGAATTTAGGCTTTGACCTCATCCATAATGCAGAACGCAAGTCGGTGACCCCATACGTCGAAATACCTTTACACAAAACATAACAATGAGCCATTATTCGAAGGTACTTGTAACGCATTGTGTTATAATATTCGCACTCGATTTTTTTAGTCCATAGCCTCCTTCAAACCCTGAAATTTTTAGGTGACTTATTATTTGGAAAAATAATTGCCAGACGACGGAACAATGAGAAGATGGTGGGACTAGTTCGACTTCTGCCGAAAGAACTGACCGTCACTAGCACAGTACCTCATGGGGAATTTCAGAAAGGGAAACCGTGGTCCTGGAATACCAAAGGCAATAAAAAACCAACAGATTACAGAATAAAGTAATAAAAGGGAGATAAAAGCTTTTACTATGAACTACCTACAACTTCTAATAGTATTACTATACTTAATTACAATAATAACATTGTAGTAGTAATATTACTTGGGACATTAGTTTGAGAATACAATGCCTATTACTTTCACTACGAAACCTTTTCTACTTGCAACAGAACTGAGTACAAAAGAACACACAATGTCTCATTCAATATTCTACATAGCGCGTTGAATATACCAAACTTAAGCAGTTAACGTGGTAATTTCCCGCGAAAATTCAACTAGGGGAGGCAGGTCAGAGGTTGGTAAAGTTCAAAGGTGCCTTGAGACGTTGCACTTGAGCAACGCAGGGTTAACTCTTAAGAGGCGGGTTATTGGCGCCTAGGATGTAAAGGAATGTTATGATCGATGATACTAGAAGCTTAGGAAAGAATCAAGACGATTTAATACCTACAAAATCTATACTTGAAATATTATTTTAGATGGATACTAAATACTTTTCAAGTAGGTTTGAGGTGGAAGAATTTGGGGGAGGCGTTTACCCAGTCAGCGGAATATTGTTGGCACAATAAAAGAGATATATTACTCTTCATGCAAAATTACGAGATTTTAAAGCCATTTTGCAGTTTACAAGCCATCTTATAGAGGAAGCTATTAAGCTAAGAATAAAGTTCACGGTTCTTAAATAATCGCAGATTTGCAGCCGATTGCCCTATTCGGTTCCACAGCATCCGATTGTAATAAACGACATGCAAATAAAGCCATTAATAGTGAGCATGAACATAAATGTCAATTTACTTTGTAAAATGCGGTTCAATATGTGGCGATGCGCCTCGACGCACTCCTTTTGAATATTTCTTTAAGAACTGGAGCAATGTTAAATTCTATCCGGTATTTACAAACGCATTGATGTAAAACGATATAGTAGATTCATAAATACTAATCTGCCATTTCGTTATGTAAATATAAAATACATTATGAGCACAGAAAAGTACAATACTTGTATTATTGAACAGGGTTGCGAAAGGAGAGTTAATACTAATATGTTATATTGTTTCCAAATAATATATTATTAGTTGTTGAAATTCCACCTAAGTTATGAGCTAATAAGCAACTCAGGTAATAAAATCATTATTTCAGCGCTCTTACCTGAATGTAGGCACTACTTAAATATAAGTACTAGCTTTTGCCCATGCGGCTTCGCTCCCGCTCTTTCCTACTCTACCCTACTATACCCTAATCTACCCTACTATACCCTACTGTACCCTACTCTACCCTACACTACTCTACACTACCCTACTCTACCCTACCCTAGACTACCCTAATTTTTTTTTACGTAAGAACCTTCTCCACACAATAATGAACACAACAAAAAAAGAATTAGCGAAATCGGTCCAGCCGTTCACGCATGATGGCGTGACCAAGGAAATAGGGATTCATTTTTATATATAAGTTATAATAACAACCCCTAGGATACAACTTAAAATTATAGGTAAGATAGTAGAAATAATTAAATTGAAAATGAAACCATCAAGAAATTAAATAAATAATTTGAGGACTGGCTCGTTCTTCGCTCAAAGAATTAGCGATCCAATTCAACGTGGCAATGCTGCCAGCCTTTTGGGTACATTTCCGGATAACAGCGATGTGGAGGAGTACCTACTTCGACTCCTGAATGTATTTTGTGTTTTTGTGTTATATGTACATAATTAAGGTAGGTGCCAAATAATTGTGGAATAACGGTCATTGACCCTCCTACATTTATTGACATTCTTAATTTCAAAAACGGAATTAAAGATATAAAGTTCTCTTGAATCGACATCTATTGTGATCCTTTATCTTATCTGAAAAACCATTCATTGATGGTTTTTCGGGTACCTTGGTTATATTGGAGATATTAGGAAAATACCAATGTACTATATTTTAAGTTTATCTGGCGCCTTGTCCTATACAAGGTTTTAGTATAAAAATATTTATAGTTAAATATTTAAGACCTGTATTGTGTATAAACATACAGTTAATCACATTAAAGATAATTACTCACAGAAATTAAATTACATTAAGAAATTAAAATACATTAAGAACCATTTGGAGAAACGCAGATTGTGACTACGTTTCTCCAAATGGTAATGGCGTAACATGAAGATACTAAAAAATATACTTAAACATAACTAAAACACATTTAAAGAATACAGGTAGTCCAATGAAACTCTTTATCCGTGGAACATGTGGCGATTTCTTATGAAAATCTTTAATTAAGGTTTTTAAATTCGTACAGTGTTAATCAGTTATGAAGATAATATCAAACCTAAGTGCACGAAATAAATGTGAACACTTATGACGCTAGAATTCTCGAGCGTCGACATGTTTCAATGAACTGTATCATGAAAGTGTAGAAAGCAGTGAACTATGTTAGGACCGTACACTTCGAAGCTCACATATGTAAAATAATAAGTTCGAATTACAAACGTGAAAATTATTCCGTAAGGCAAATATTATAAGGCATTCTAATTTAGTACATGCAGGTCAGGATGATATTAAAATCGTTTAGGCACAAGGGAGTCTTATGAAAATTAGAAATGCTATTCTCTTCGTAATTAGGTTTGCTCGAATTTGTAGATGTTAACAAGACGCCCTACATTCAAATGCTTATTTTACTTTTAGACGATTTTGTCTGTTAAGAACAAAGTGAAGAAGAGTGATTTGCATTGATTTGCGTTTTGATAGAACCAGTTTTTAACTGAAACAAAGTTACGTTTGACGTGCAGAGTTGAAATTTTACATACCTGCAGTATCTGGTAAACCTTGCTTTTAACAGCTAAAAGCAAAAATGCTGCGAGTTCAATATTTCAAAAACAGAGTTTGACAGACAGCTGAATTCACGTGGTTTGTAATCAAAAAGGTTAAAACTATGAAGTATGATATGTTGAAATATTTTTCTATTTAGTTATTTTAATATCTACAACTCGTTCTTTTATATATATACACTCTTTAGAAGGCTTTTGATTTTGTTACTAAACCATGCCATTCTTACTTTGCCATTAATAGATACTAGAGGAGGCGCCAAATGGAGAGTATTAGGGGCTGTCTAATAAGTTAAACGACTTGGGTAATTATTAGGATTTAATGAAATCTGATGTAGGCAACACGGATTTAATAATTAAGGTTGATTAAGAGATAGAGATCATTGTTTACAACAGAAGAACCTTATAAAAAGTACCGAATATAAGTATTTTTTAAATGATTAAATATTATGCAAAATTCCCAAGTCGGTTGACTTATTAGACAGACTTATAAGAACTATTTTCACAAATAAACTTGGCTCATTGAAAATATCGAAGACGTTTAGGAGTGTTGTTTTTTGCATAAACTAAAAGCAAATAGATACGGTGTGTGCTAGAGACTCTGGAGATTACTGTGTTGTGGCTGGTTGTGGCATAGTCACGATGCTTAGGTACCCTACAGGATTTAGTTTGGCCCGCCAGCATTATGATAGTGTATATCATAACGCCCGCCGGCGGGCCAAACCAAATCCCGTGCAAGATGTATCCTTTATGCGCTATGTACAGTGATACATCTTAGGTTTGCCCTGTGTATTAAATTATAAAAGACGTGGGTATCCATATATAAATTTCATTGTAACAGAGCGCTCTTGTACTGTGTAAGCAAGCTGTGAAAAAAACTCATGTGAAATGCGTTGCAACGAATATGAAAACGCCTATTCATTATTGAAATAAGTCCGTATTCATTGAAAAACAACATCATTCTTTACAGGAACGAAGACCTATTTTAAACTAGTCTGTAGGTGTAAATTTTCTTTTATTTTTTACAAAATAATAAATTTTTCATTTATGTTATTATTTGAGAGATACGTTAATTTAATTGGTGATTTTATATTTCTAGGTTGAGATAAATGGCTTATTTGGTTCTGTTTTTAGAATTTGCACTAATACAGATACTGACTAGGTATTACCCGTGCCCTCGTGAAGCCGTAATGCTAGCGTGGGACACGGCCGCACGCGTGAGCGAAAGGATATCTTCACGCTCCAGTCACCAAGACCTTGACTGGCCTTTATAGGCGCACCTCAAAGAGATATCAGCAAAACCGTAGAAGCCAAGCATAGCCGAAGCGTGATCTTAGAACGCAAAGGGCAAATGAAGGAACCTAGGTGTGATTTAGTCATAAAAAGTCTGATACAATCTCCCGTTCCACCCTAGAGCGAGAGAAGATTTCACACCTTAAAACGACTAGATAATATTATATTTAAATTATTTATTTTAGAACAGCGTCACTCGCAGCACTTATCAAAAAATAAGACTTTCGAGCCACGGAACGATAAATAATATAAAATTAAATTGTGAAATTGGTTAAACGTAAGTTTCTGTTGTACACCGTAATCTTTAAATCCATTACCTCGATGCTAAAAGTATAAAAGGTTCTAATACATTTTGTATCGGCATCGCTTGCTGTAGGGGTAAAAAGGTGCTACGCCCTCATACATAAAATATTTGAAAAATGAAAAAACGTACGGGCGACAAAAGACGATACAAATAGTCCTAGCCCATTGGCTGACGAGAAACGAATCTTGATTACAAATGTATCGTTGACGGTTATTAGCAGAATTGTGACAAATGATCCCGAATTGTTCGTGCATTTGTTGATTGATGGTTTATTGCTTCAGAATTTCATTTTAACAATAAATGTAGGTACCTAACGACACCATTTTCCTTTCAATTACGAAATTTTTAAGGTTGTAGTACTTTAAAATATTATGAAGCATATTTAGAATTTTCTACCCTTTTTGTTTATTTATGGTTTTGTGCACATCACTTTGAGTACTTACGTACATTTTTAAAGGTTAATTTATTTTTGTACCCATATCAGTTTCATTAAATCTAGTTATAGATATGTCCTTTTGTTTTTCATCATCATTACCGAGGTCATCTTTAAAGCAATTAGTGCGATATTAAATTACGGCCGCAGGTATTTAATTAAGCGTATTTTCAGAGAAAAGACCCTTGAAATCTGCTCGGCAACTACAGCTTCAATATTTGGTCCTTACTTCTAAAGACTCGAAAATCAAATCTACAAGACTAGAAGATTATATTTACAGAAATTCAATTAGATACTCGCTGCCTGGTGCGAAGATTGACACAAATATATAAACGTAATTATAATCAGTGAGAGCCTATTGAGTCCAATTTCTGAAAACATAAGTCGGGAAACCTCGATTATTTGCCTTCGTCAAAAAAGGTTTAGACGCCCTTTGATTGGTTATGTGACCACAATATTAATCGAAAACCGTCTTCTTTGATAATGTAGCAATTATTTATGTAGCCTGTACTTATTGGAATTGCCTTCCAGTGAATAATGACTTTCTTTGATATTCAAATAGTTTTGAGAAACTCCAATCCGAACGTTCAAGTTCTACATAAGTTATAATCACCGACTAAATATAGATTTCAAATAAAATATCTGAGAATCTGAAAAATCATAATACCAACCTAACGTAAAACTGTAATTACTTATTCAGCTCAGTTCAAATAAGTATTGTATAATCTAATTACTATTGTTTCTGTATTGAATAAAAAATAGTGAATCACTGCAACGGCGGGTTCGGAAAATCTTGTAACAAAAGGAAGTGAAACACGTAGAAACTACACGACGTACAACTTTGAATTTTTCATATAATTTTCTATTGTCTATGTATGTGTTCCATTAAGGCTCCGACAGACAGGCGTAATGCGATCGTGTGACAACAATGCGACTATGCGATTTTGCAGAAATTGTTCTAATATTACTTTTAACAGATTACGAGCACGTGAAGACATTGTTTTTCCCTTTTTTAAAGCATATTGCTCAAACCTGCTTGAAAACAATGCGAAATCCCACAGCTTTCATGTGAGAGTTGGCATAGTTTAATTTTTTTATGGACAAACAGTGCATAAAACTGTAATTTATACATCTAACTAGCTGATCCGATGGACGTTGTCCTGTCTTAGCTATGAACTGTTAGACCTGTGAAGATTAAATAGTCCTCACAACTTTCTTACCTTTTTATTTCATATAAAATTTCTCCTGACAATACACAAATAGGTAAAAAAGAATTAGCGAAACTAGTCCAGTCGTTCACGCGTGATAACGAGACCATGGGAAATAAACTAGTTGTATATAACAAAGTGTAGCCTTATCCTAGTCGCACTGTCGCTTAACACCTGTCAGCGGAGCCTTTATCCTGATTGCTAGCGCCATCTAACGTTGAATAAAATACGAGCTCGCTTTTGGGACAATGCTCGCAGTATTTGCATATTTCAGTTTATAGGACACAGCTAGTTCTTTATTGCAGCATGTGTTTACAATAGCTTTGAAATGGTTGCGTGTTGGCTTAAATTGACAGATATTTTTTTGTTTATAGCGTTGGTACGAATACAATTTCCATTATTATAGGCATTAGGGGAAAATCATTGGATTTTTGTGTAATCACACTAATAAGGCGAGAGTTCGTGATTGTGTGTGTGTATGTTTGTTATTCCTTCATGCTCAAACGGCTAAATGGATTTCGATTAAACTTGGTATGCAGGTAGACCAAGTCCTGACTTCTGCGAAGCAGTAATGCTCGCGAAGGAGGAGGCCGAACGCATCCGGCAACGGCATTCACGCCGCCGCCGCCGCCGCCGCCGGGATTCTGATCCCGATTTCCGGCCACCATAGGTGCGGGCTTGCGGACAGTGAGCAATGGGTAGCTCGCTGTCCGGCCGTCCGGTAACTGGCCGGACCAAGCCCAAGTCGTCGACGGCGCGCACTGTTCCCACGCGCCTCAAGGAGTTGTCAGCAACAGCAGGGACCCAGCCGGGTCGAAGCCTACTGGGGCCAGGGTTATCCAAAAGGGCGCTCGAGCCCCGGTATGAAGGCTAGAAGGAACGGGGTGGGTCTTTTAGTCAGTAAGAGTCTGACACTATCTCCCGCTCCGCCCAAGAGCGGGGGATGTCATGGGATGATTTTTTCCCAGACCATGTCCTGAAACACTCACATAGGATACTTTTTATCCTGGCAGTAATGTTCTCCTGGGCTTATTTTCTACTATCAAGTGGGCGAAGTCACTGGTAGGTACATAACTAAATGTCGTGTATTTATGGTTATGAGTACACCGTACTTAGACTTTTGATTGAAAGCTAAAACAAAATAAGCTTCTCATTTGTGTTTCTGTTCACCGTAACTAAGGCAATTATGAATGAATTTTCGGTCGTTAGTTTTACATTTCAACAAACAACTATTGAGTCCTTCTATGAAATTAACTGTTTCAGCAACTTTTTTCGCGTTTTTAGGTAGGCAATTTGACGTACCTACTGTACCAGCAAATTGTTAGGTCTACAATAGCATATTTAAGCGTCACCTTAGGGGACCATTAGCATGACATTGACAAATTTACTGTAAGTACCATTTATGTATGTTACAGAATTCATTAGTTTAGTGTGATAGTAGCCTAGTAGCAGCTATTCCCTTAGGTATAAAGTGTTACTTTACAAGGACACTTTTCGTGCCTAAGTCTAATTGAGTCACGTTCTCTTTGAATTTAGAAAATTAAATATGAGAAAAGTTAACTATTTTCTTTAAAAAATGTAAAGTTAAGAAATTGAGAGCTGTGCAAAAAAATCAGCTGTAAAGGTAAGATGTCAAGGTAAAAAAAAAATTATATTAGGTTTGCGATACTTAAGTAATTTTTTGTAAAAAATAAAAACGAATGGGTATCAAAAAGACAAAAAAAATTGCAAAATTTTAAAAAGCAAGTTCTTGGATAAAATATCTATAGGAATGTCAGAATGCCTACTCAAACTACACATTGGTGCTGTTCGTGAAATAAGGGAGAACCAGAGTGAACTCTATCCACATCTGCATCTCCTTTAGAGCGTACCGTGTTGTTATGTTAAATATTGTACGTGATACATAAACATCAATCGCACTAATCGTGGGCCATTTACTTTTAATTATTGAAGAGTTCTATTGTCTATCTCCGAAGATCTTCATTTATATAAAAATATAGTTTAAAAAAAATAAAAAACACGCTTTTATATCATATCAAACTAAAAAGTGTAAAATAATTTTCAATGTAGAAAATAATAATAATGAACGAAAAATATTAATATTGTGAAAAAAGCGTGGGGCGCTTTGTGTCATATTTTTCGTAAATCGAGCACCCTACGCTTTTTTCACAATGATATTAATATTTTTGTTCATTATTATTTTCTACCTATATTGAAAATTATTTTACACTTTTTAATTTGATATGCTATGAAAGCGTGTTTTTTAGTTTTTTTAAACTATATTTTTATTTTTCACTAAAAAAAAACGGATTATTGTATTGTCATCAATCTTTGATGGGTGTGCAAAGTTTGAAGAAAATCTGATCGTCCAAAGTAGGTCAAAATAGAGCTCAAAGGCGTTGGTTACAAACATACAGGTGAAGCTAATATAAGCGTGTTAAAAAGGAGAAACTGACTGATATACTCGTATCAAGGTACAGCCGAAACTACTGAGACTAAGAGCACTAAGAATGGATTTTCCGAAACATTTCGGAAGTCAAAATTTGTATGGAGAAACGTTCATTCACGCGGGCGAAGCCGCTAGCAGAAACTAGTCAGATATAGTAAAAATCCCATCCAAATTGTATAATTAGTTTTTGAGGACATACTAATACATATTATGTACATAATTAAGAGTAGAATATAGTACCTCCTTTTTTAATATCAGTTAGAAACATAATTTAAATTGTGTATCTTTACTGTCTACGAATAATATCGCTTTTCACTCATTAAAGTCATCCAGATCTCAGAACAACAACTTGGCGGTTCTATCTAAAGGTGTCAAGAAAGAACATTTTAGCACGAACTTGAAGAGTTATTAATTTTTGAAAATTTATCATCACTAAAGTTATACCTGACAGTTTTGTTAGAATAAAGATGTTGACCGTATCCCTGGGACAAGTTTGGGACGGGCTCTGGGGACGCAGTAAGCAAATTTTATTGGGACAGGCACACGAAAATGGTTAAGGCATGTACAAACTCGTATATATTTTTACTTATGTCCCAGTATAGGCTGTATAGGTAATAGGCCCCAGTTGAGACGCTTGATAAAACCTTTTTTAGCAGCTTGAATTAAGGACACAAGATGATTAGACAGGCTCCTTAGAGGGTTACAGAAAAAGTGTTCTTGATCTTAATGGAAGTCCGTTTCAGATCAAGTACCTACATCCAGTTCTTGATCGTTAACATGATTTTTTTACTAAAAGATTATTCGTGTTTCATACTAAATTGTTTAAAAACAAGAACGTCTTAAATAGGGCATCAATTTTACTTAAATCGATTTCTGAAACAACTGGTGATAAACTATACTGCAAGAAAAAGCCCACTTGAATATAAAGGAAATAGACTTTGGAATAGGGATGTGATCTGTATCCAGATTCGAAATTTCATATCTTTACAGATATGAAATTTTGAATCTGGATTCAGATATAGAAACAATAATAATATACCAGTTTTTAAGACGGTCATTGACATTAAAATTTTAAATTAGAAAAGTATTATTATCTATACAAATAGCATGATTAGACTTTTAATTCCAGTCTAGAATATCATGTGCTTATCCGGGAAAACCAAAGAAAAATCTGTTATAACCTGTCATTTAGACTACGCCTTTATCCGAAACTATTCAAAATATTTAAATGGGTTCCGGTTACGGATTATTTTTTTATTTTGGATATCCGATGTTTTAGGTTAAGGTTATGGAGCATAACATCCCGGCTTTGGAATAGACAATACAATATCAATAAACTTCATTTTACTACATCAGTACCACAGGGATTTATTTTATCTTTGTAGCTAACGAGTAACTTCCCTCAACAGTCGCCTATTGCATCAGGCTGGGGGAATCGAGCGTTCCTTTTATTTGCCAGTAATGGCAGAGTTAAGTGCCTTCGGATTTGATTCCTCGAGAATAATTGGATTGTCTCGTCTCAGTTAAAGAAGGAGTTGTTTCAAGACAGTCGCCTCCAATATATCTCACAGTTCTTCACTGATGAATAAATTATAAGTTGATTTACTGCCACCATTTGTGATTCACAAAGGCTTGGCACGTCGTTCCAAAGGTTTACCTAAATATTTCGTACGGGAAACGTGAACTGTGCGAGTCTGTTACTTTTATTTGATACGTTTTACATGAACTCGTATAGTTACATTTTGCTCTTAAAATACCGCGCTACCTAAAATATTGCTTTGAAAGGTATACATTTCATACACATTTTCTAAGCGACGTGTTTTTTATTTTATGTTTGTTTCTATAGGAAAGCAATTTGAACAGAATGTTTCCCTTTTTCAGTTACGTTTGGGTAACAAAACGAATTTTATTTTTATTCAATTTTAAAGGTGATGGGAACAGCTTTTGTACTGGAAATGCAATGTATATTTAAAAAACTTTTGGGTTGAAAGGACTATATATTTATAAAAATAGTTAAAACTGTATGAGACTACATAATACAGCACATAGTGGTAGGTAGGAGAGTCAGAATTAAAAACCAGTCATTTTATTCAAACTAAGCTGAAAGCTAGTATACTTTTTGTCCGTCGAATTTTAAATAAATGCGACTCCATTTATGTAAAATTAGCTGACCCGGCGAACTTTGTGCCGTTTAACAGTCTATGAATGTAATGATGACACTTTTTAGCTAAATTCAATTTAAATCGGAATTCTCGGAATGAGGATTTCCTCATTTTGAATTTTCTTTTGAGTATCTTCGCGTGAATCACATTGTATCTTGGAAAGATTGACTGAATGATGGTATGATTGAGACCTACGTATTTGCTAGTTGCTGTCATTTTTCGATATAAATGGATATTTTTCTATTTTTTTTTTACGTGAATTTTTCTTTATTTGAAGTTATTCTACTATTCGGCGGATCATCAAAATCAGTCCAGCCGTTCTTGACTTATAATACATACCTAGTTATAATAGTCTAACTAGCACGACTTTTTTATGTATATTTTTTTTATTGAAGGGCGGGCTTTTTGGGGTCCCCTAAGAACCCACCGGGGTGATGGTGGGTTTTGAGTTCCTAGTTTTTTAACTGGGATGAAATGGCACAACCAATTCCTCAATAACAAATCTGTCTATGATTAACATTTCTTATAATAAAACTGAAAAAGTTATTCAATTATTTACCATTTATTATTTTAAATTTCTCTCTCATTTATATAAATATAAATGGTAAAAAGAAATTATCATGCACATTCCGCGACTATACGAGGCCATCGACAAATATAGCTCTAGATAGCCAAGAGGCTAAGTATTGGTCGGACCAAATCAAATCTTCACGAAAGAAGAAGAAATCAATAACAAAAAAACCATGACTAACAAGACGACTAATCACCACAATCCATTTATGAGCATAACGTAAAGATAAACCACTACTCCCCTCACTATATTTTAGGGAAACAAGTAACTCGATCCCCGACACTACCACAAGCCATGACATCTAGGGGAGCATGACGACAACGTTATACCTACTCGATACTTACATACGATTTGCCTAATCTACGGATCTAAAAATACCCTGTGTTTTTCCTTTCGGAATAACGTCGATATCTCACGAAGAGTTTCCTGTTCTTATAAATAAGTTGCGTATATGAAATAAGACGCAGGTAGCGCACGAGTAACTAGTGAAGGCAACTGTTACGAGATGGAAACGCAGATGCGCTGACACGGCACCGACGGATAAGCTTATTACTTCAGCTTATTGGAGCGAAATGTCTGTTTGAAATATGTTGTAATATTTACATCTTTCATTGAATAATACATTGGAGGAGTTTGTGGCTAAATAATAACGAGGTTAAGCTACGCTTGTCGAGGTCGTTCTGTGCATGGGTGACTGTTCATTGTATAGGTACCTACCAAGTTTCCTAAATTGCCTCGGAAAGTAAGTTAAGCTATTGAATCCAACTGTCATTTGCTCATTTTTGATAGTCGTTATAGATAGTCAGAAGTCAGAAAATCTATTATCAGTTTTTTTAAATAATATAAACAAGAGCTTGACTGCGATCCTACCTGATGGTGAAGCGCTTTAGTTTATTAAGAGTCTATTCATTTTAGCCTTACAGACACCAAAAGACTCCTAAATATTGCTAAGAGGTATCTGGTTACCCAGTGACTGGGTTGTGGAGGTCAGATAGGCAGTTGCTCGATGTAAATTTTCAGCTGCATTTAGTTAAAGTCATCACAAGATAGTCGGCAAAAGGCTAGGCAGATTGACAGAATATATAATAGATTGTTGTGTTGCTGGTTTCCTCTCAATGACGAAGAATGAAACTAAAAGAATTGCGTTGGCATTAAATAAATTGGGATACAGACAAAATAATGATTATATCGACGAGCTACAAATATTTGTTCATGACGTGTCGCTTTTTGAAAAAAAGGAAACCGTGAATTGCCGAGAAAACAAATGAATATTGAATGTAACACAAGAAGTTTATTTTCTTCATGTCGTTCATTTATTTCGCTCTCTCCACCAGTAAATGTGCCTGCGTATATTCACTGTCAAAGATAACAGACACTGAAAGAATATCAATATTTAACCTAGAAACAATTATGATAATGTTCTTTTATCCGTATTATCGATAGTCATGCAAAACATTATATTGAGACAGCGAACGATAAAAGAAAAAGGTTGACGTAGGTACGGAGATCAAAATGTTCTTTGTTTGTTCACGGTTTTAGCTCTTGTCTATCTGTCTGTCACAGCAAGGCTTTTCACACGTCGATTCTTCTATGAAAATGGAAATGTATGCATATAGGTAGTTATGATGAGAAAAGAAAAGGGAATAAAGAACCTATCTAAAACATGTCAGGTGCTGCTTTGTTCGAATTTTCGGATCATGAAAGGCTTGAAAAAAATATTTTGAGGAGCAAACATGCCGTGAAGCTTCGAAAATATTATTTTTATTGTTCAAATAAAGATTACCTGCTCTTGAGATTGAAAAAGTAGTCTTTGATTGAATATCTCTGATCGATCAGTGTTACGGACCATTGGGATACAAAGGTCCACTTCAAACGAATTGATTACCTTTAGGTAGCTTATTGCCTTATGTACCTACATCTAATGTTCCTAATAGGAGTGTGTGAGTGGCCTTTTGTGAAAGTCTATAGGTAATCTGTATTGTGTCCTCCCAGATAACTAGACTGAAAGTTAGTAACTGATTAGTTTGTGAGTGCGGCATAGATTGGGTTAATGTAGAGCATTGGTGTTCGAGAGGTAACGGCCACCACTTATGAGTTGTAGGTCGCGGGTCTAAACCCAGCCAAGGCGCATTACTTTGTGTAATTAATTCATCACCATAATTCTCAAAACGGTGAAGGGTTTTCCTACAACGTGAGAAAACCAGCATGTCCTAGAACCAACAAAATGAAAACATGTGACATCCACCAACCCGCACTGGGTGGATTACGGCCCATTTCCTCTCCTAGAGAGAAAGCCTAACTCCTAACAGTGGGAACATTATAAGGCCGACTATGCTATGTAGGTATACTTCGGAGTTCTGACCATCTTTTAACTCGTTAGGGAAACTGACGAATGAGAAACTAAATAATTCTATTTACTATTTACTTTCGCTTAGTGGGTGTTACAAAAGACAAGGTGATTGATTACATTTATTTAAGTAACGGAAATTAGTTCTTAATAAAAATCAGGGGCTAGATCTAGCCTAAAAAGCAGGTCAAGTGGCTAAAACTATCGTAAAAAATAAAATAAAAAAATTCTAGTTTCAGCCTATAAAAAGGGTAATAGCGAAAAAGCCAAGGATCTAATCTTTGCACGGAATTTAGGTATCACATTATCAAGATGGCAACATTTTCCTTTACTTGTATCATGATATTTACGAGCTAGGGGTCAGGTACCCGAGTGACGTCACAGGTAGAGTTATGTTGGACATCTGAGTAAATATGGCTTTCATTTATCCTAGGCCTTCATTTAATTAAACACTTAATGTTATTAACCCTTGGGGACAGAAAGATTGTAAAAGAACTTTGTGAACATCGGACTTTAGAATTGAATACATTTTTGATTAATACCTGGATTTAGGTAAGTGAAGAAGGACTACAGACGCTGGTTACCTGTTTTAATTTTTTTAGAATGTTTACTTTAGGAAAAAATCTGATAATCTAATTCGGTTTGATTTTAGTTACATATTTTAAATTGATGGTTACGAAGTTTGGTACTGATAATTTTTTTTATTATTATTTTTCACATAGAAGTTTGAAATTGCAAAAACTTTTTCCCCTATTCAATATTCAGGAATCAATAATTTAGGGAAAATCTTTTCCCTAAATAATTGTTTTTTCAAATCAGTTCAATTGAGTTCATGACTACGATATATTGAATATGATATCTTTACTGCACAATAGATTCATACTCAATTTGTAACACGATATAGACATAACAGAATCACTGCCTAACGCTGTCCTGATAGCTATTGTACGGGATGACAGCATCACTACATTCTGTATAGTAATATAATTCGGGTTGTCTTCTGAGTGAATAGGCTCTTAATAAACTAGTGCGCCTCACCATCAACGATTGCATCACTGCTTACCATCAGGCGGGATCGCAGTCAAGTACTAGTTTACAACAGATAAAAAAAAGTAAGTATGATTTCTACTTTAGTAGACCATTACCGAGCATAGACATAGAGTAGGTAATCGTTCATTGTCTTGTTGACAAAGCGATCGAGCGGTTAGTTTATATATTTTCTAGATATATTGATTGGTCTGAAAATTATTGTCACCTTTGTTATAAAAAATCTCTTGTCATTCATCAAGTGAAAGAATGAGTATACACTAACTGAAATGTGACGTTACCGCTATTAGGTTACAAGTATACAAAAGAGATAGCGAGATGTTGCCAATACAGCTCCTTATACCGGTATTTGAAATGCTAATTGCTGCTTCATTTAATAACCAATTTTTATACTTTTTCCAGAAATAAATTTATTTTTAGTGTAAGTATTATGTTATTTAGCCTGGTGTGAGTATGCGTGCCGCTTAGCCGAACACTCCAGTTTACATCTCCGGCCTGCATCACACGACAAGGGTGGAAGACATTGTGAAGGACTTGCGCCAAAAGACAAAGTACGCACTGAGGTACAACTGCTGGGGTCGCACCGAAACGTCAATTTCAAGGCGTTCGTGGTTCAAGTACACTTTAAGAAGATTTTTCTGTGTTTTGTTGCTTTCACGGACAGACTAACATAGTCCTAAGTCTTATTTACAAACGGTAACTTGTATTTACTGTATATGTGTTAGTCTGTAAGGTATATCTATGGGCCAAGATGCCTGAAAATAAATGTTTTTTTTTTTATTATTCTAAAATATTGTTCGAAAATAAACACAAGAAAATACCCGACTGGTCTTACAATCATTATGTCTTTTTTTATAAACTTAATTTTGTGACGATAATATTCAATATAGCTTTCTATATCTACTAAGTTAACAATCAAATCTTCGAAATGAAAATCTGAATTCAAATTTGACGAACATTAGCACAAAATACATTATCGCAAGCCCTCCTTACAAATCGAAACGACGAAGATGAAAATATCAAGTAGCATTTTAAAATTGTGCTAATATTATTTTGTATACATTGAGGAATGTTCTCTCGTATTTTGATATATCGAGTATTTCTTAATCTAGATGGATGTAGTTTGTTATTTTATTAAATAAGACGAAAGTTTATTTTTGATTTTTGCAAGAGGTGATAGTTTGTTTTAGATTAGTGAGGTATAGATTTAGTTACCCCTATCTGATGGAGCTGATATTCGATTAACTAATGTAACATCTTTGAAAATGCATTAATAGGCTAGTTACCGTAAAAAAATGTAATTAGTCTGTCTTTTAGATTATTCAAAAATAAGGGACACGTATTTTTTTATTTGTAAATTAAACAAAAAATGACAAAGATATAGCCCATTAAAGTTACGTGTAACGTCACGCCGTGCTGCATTTTTTCGCACGGGGAGACGTCATTAGTCTTTGTTATTATTTGTTTAATCGAAAAAATAAAAAATAAGTGTCCAATATTTTTTTTATAATCTAAAATACGGACTAAATAAACTGTAATTATTTTGACCCTGAAAACTACCCTATTATGGCACCAAGGAGCTGATCGGATATTAAAGTTGGATAGGGGGCCATGGGAACTAACGAGTGCAACAAGGTAACCCCAAAGTTACTTTGTTGCACTCGTTAGTTCGCAAAAGACGCGCTTAAAGACGTTGGTCTTTAAGCGCTTTGTAATACTCTTGATACTAAACCGCTTATGAAAATTTTGTCATTTTATTGAAAACTTATTTGTACTTATTGTAACTTGTGAGTTAGTATACAATTTTCTTTTATTCTTTATTTAGTGAAGTTGACTTGATGTTACATAAACCGGCTTATCGGAGCCTATCACGTCGTTATCATTTCGATGTTTTGTTCTATGTGATGTTTATCCGGTTACAACACCAAACGGTTCAAACCGTTTTTTCAAAGTCAGCCGGATAGGGTTAGTCAGTTCATTCTAGGATAATCTAGTTTCTCTCTATGGAAGCTTTTTGGATTGTAAAAAAGGCTCGAATTGAAAGCGATGGCTTGAATGCTTTGCCAAGCCACTTTGTTAACTGCACAGATTGTTTTTGCCAAAACCCTGTTTGTGAGTTTTAGGATTAAAACAAATGACGGTGTATAAACGTAATTGCTTAAGGGGCCGGCGGAGGATGAATTTCCATACAAACGTAATACCACGCTCATTTGCAGTTGGAGCATATTTCCAACATATTATGATGATATTTGGTTATAGACAATATTTATCTAGGTTCCTACGTCTTTCTTTTTATAAAAAAAAACAAAAAGAAATTTAAGCAAATTGTATTTCGCACTTTTTTATAGCGTAAATGGCAAAACATGCCATTTGGCTTTTCTCGTATTAAAAATAACAATATTTCTAATATTCTCGACGTAGGAACCTAGATAAATATTGTCTTTAACCGAATATCATCATAATATGTTGGATATATGCTCCAACTGCAAATGAGCGTGGTATTACGTTTGTATGGAAATTCATCCTCCGCCGGCCCCTTAAGTAAAGATGTGATAAAATAGCAGTGTTTTTTAGCAATAGTATCTCTAGCAATAATTGAATACCTAGTTAAATTATTGATAAAGATGACGTTTTGTCGACGACAGATTTTGGTATCAAAATCAATTAGTTATGAAAAGATTTTCAGCTCTTTAAAACAATCATCATTTTATCTCAATAGAATCCTCATAAACTCTAGGAGTAATTTTAATGTCTTACCTTTCCTTCCTCAGCTCGCTGCTTCTCTTCCGAAAGCTGGCGACGAGGACCTGCAGCTCCGTGGAGTGGTGCTCGTACAGCTGGGATAGCTGCGTCGTGAAGTCGGCCACTGGAACAAACATACCAATTGTAAAAAAAATATATTAAATTGCTTTACTTGGACTGGAGTGGTGTCCGTGTACCGGAAGACGCAGCGTTTGAAAGCTCACTTGAACCGATGACTTGGTGAGGATCGCGGGAATTTGATAGATGTGTGGCGATGTTTTTCGGTTGAATGGAGTGATAATAATGATGATCGTTTGGATAAGTCTACACCCACAAACAAGTTATCTTAAATCATGATTATGTTGAAAATGATCAGTAGCGTACAATTTAAGGAATATATACCTATCAGTCATGTTACTGTCTCACTGAAGAGCCTATGCTCTAAAGAACAGAAGATGCCTATGCATCTTCTGATACTTATGGTTCTGATTCTGACTTATTACTAAACTTTCCAGGACCCCAAGAGTGTAATATTTCACTTTGGCTTACTTAACAACAAAAACTTCTCACATGTTCTTCAGATGAAGATAATCCCACATCAAGCTAAACACAACAATATTTGTTCTTCAAACTTTACGACCGTGTTTATCGAATACTTAAAGGTACATATACTCTAATACACGTGATTTTCTGTCTCATTATAAGTTTAAAAAGCAGGTCTACTCTTCCCACAGGTTCAATATATGGGTTCATTACAGGTGCACCCGGGAGGTAAATTAATTAAGAAGAGCCTCGTGTAACCTAGTAAGGACACCCTTTCTTAAGAGAGCATTTCATCGTCAGCGTGAGCATGGTTTAAGTTTTTTCATTCAACGCCATCTAACGCAATGTTTGACAAAGAAGACAAAGAAAAGTAAGAAAAATAACGTCTTCAGGCGCTATTTCTCTTTAAGTACCAAACTTCCGTGAGTTACTGGAATATTTCACAAAATTTGTTCCAGGAACACGTTTTTTTTTCAATCTTAAACGTTCTTAGAAAAAAATCAGAATCTCGATCAAAATGTTAAATAATTATAATTAATTTATGAGTAAATTATGAAAAGCCAAAGTCGTCGTAAAATTTGTTCAAATTAGCAGATTTTCAGAGGTCTTTAGTGGAGTAGATTAACACTTTATGTTTTGATTTCAATAGAAACCTACATAATAACCACAAATATTTCAGTTTCGAAAATATTTAGAGAAGAATGTGTAATGAGGTCATAATTACGTAAGACGTAACGCTAACAATATTTAACAAAATTGGGGAAGGAGCATTTCATAGCATTGTGAAATTGTTACTATGTTGGTGTACAATAAAGTTTATTCTATTCTATTATAATCTAGCTTTCTCTTTGATATATTTTTGTACTCCTGGTTCAACTATATATTTGATAATATATTTTTTTTTGTATTTTATGTATGTATTTGTGCTAATGTATTTTATTTGTATTATTTCTGTTGTTTTTACACTGACTGTCCTAAATCTATCTCCTTTATTTCAGTCCATCCATAGGTTGTCTGTAAGAGATCGCCCTGTGCGATAAGACCGCCCATTGTACAGTTATTTTTTTTAATGTTTGTCCTGTTTTTTTGTTTCTGTGGTGTACAATAAAGATTATAATAAATAAATAAATAAGAGTGTTTTATGGAAATAGTAACACGGGTTGGGCGCTCTTAATGTTAGGTACTTGTGTTATGTTCCTGGGTAACTCATACTAAAGTTGTGTCTACAAAGTAAGCGGGAACGCGAGATATTCAGGTATTCCGATCTTCTAGTTTTCAGTTGTTTGATCTGAAAACTTCAATCTTTTCAGGCTTAGGAGAATGTTGGAGTTTCGTTTGAGAAAGTCTCTATTAAAACGTCTTTCTGAGGACTGAATTACTGAAGTCGCTAAAGATTTACTCGCGAGTTCAATGAAAATTTCTCAATGTAAATATTAATTCAAAGACTATAAATTTCATCCACGAACATTATAACACAAGACGAGTATTCATAATGCTTTATCTTTCTATTTGCCTCTACCACCGACTTTGCCCATGGTAATTGCAAATTTTCCCAAGGGAGTTATACCGTTGAGATAATTTGCAACTTTCCGGAATTTAATTCAATTCAAATATTTTATTTGATATAGGCCCTACATGGGCACTTATAAAACGTCAGAAGCTACTGCTCGGTTCCAAATTGGTCGTTTCCTATGAAGAAGCACCGAATAAAAAGTATTCTATATATTACTAGCTTTTGCCCACAGCTTTGTCCGCGTACATAAAACATAGCATATGTCACTCAGGAATAAAGCAGCTTTCTATTGGTGAAAAAATTTTAGCAATCGGACCAGCACTTCTAGAGATTACCTTCACAAATAAAAAAACAAACTTTACCTCTTTATTATATTAGTGTATATATTCTAGGATATGGTCTAATCGTATGCAATGCATTCTGTGGTTTTAACGTAAAGGAATAACAAATTTATATTTATGTATTGTGTATATATACATACATATACCTACATACATGTAAACCTTAGCCATATTATATTACGAGTAGTATGTTAACAACTATATTAGTATGTATTACAAAGCTGAAGAGTTTCTTTGTCAAGTATGTTCGATAGAACGCGCTAATCTCAGGAAGTATTGGTTCGAATTAAAAAAATGTTTTAGTGTTGGATAACGTATTAATCAAAGAATGCTATTAGAATTTAAGATCGAGAACAAGTATTTAGTTTTTAGTACACTCTATTTATATATAAAGTAGATAATATTGGCGTTTAATATTTCTTATTAAACGTCAATGTTTCTTATCTAACATGAACCTCTCGCTTGCGTAATTATTATTTCATAGAAACCGTGTTCACGAAATGCGTAGCAACCGGTGCAAATCTACCCCTTCAAAGTAACGCAGGTATATTATAGGTATATGTTAAAGCCTAATTTGATTACTTTCAGGCCACTGAGCGTGTGAATGCAGGTAGAATTTTGTTCGCTTTCGCTTCACTGACACTGAAAAATGTTTATTTAATGAAGACTTTAAGTATTTCTTTAATGAACTAGAATAATTTATATTCAATCGTTCATTGCAAATACATTACAGAATTTAATGATTTATTACCACAGCGGGATTAGACTTTCGCGAGATTCTTTCAAAGAAATGCGATCGCCGTGTTTCGCTGCTTCGTACTTTGTAGCTGGTATCTCGGCTCCTATTAAAACAAACTTCACTTGCACAGCTACTAAGGTAATTTACTTTAAAATCGTTGGAGGTAGATAAAGTTAAATCTTCTGCAAAAGTTAATCGATTTGGAAAATATGTTCCGTAGATAAATCATATTCAGTAAATTGAATATGAGAACATTTTGTGCTGTTATGGTAAAAGGACCGTTTTCATGAATTATGCACAAAATATGGTAAAACGTCAAGATGTTACAATTGTGACATCAATATTCTAATGTACTGGATTGAACCTTTTTTGTCAAGGGGGGTTTATTTTTAGGCTTAGCGACTAAAGCGAAAATCACTTGAACTTCTAAGAAACATACTTCAGTTTTATGTGAAAAATAATGTACTTACTAACGTAAAAATAAGAACATAATATTACATAGGTATTTTGAATTTAGAATCTGTAATTAAAATAATATAAATAAAATATTAATTGTGTTTTCTCATTTTCGTGCTAATCGGTGTTAAATATTTTTGTGATATTAAAACGGAGTGCCGTGACAACGAGGACCGAATTTCTGTGACAGCATTATACAAAGTAAGTATGGAGCTAAATGTAATTAATGTAATGTGTTGTGTACCGTGCTATTGACAGTAAACCTTTTATGTTTGTGACGGAAAACGATCGGGCCGTCCATGTAGTATTCGTACGAAAAAGGTAATCAAAGCAGTGAAAAAAAGAATTCGAAGAACTCCTGTCCGAAAACAAAGGATACGTACGACTGGGAAATCAATATAGTACCTAGAACCATGCCACGTATTTTAAAAGGTGACTTGGGACTTGCAGTATATAAAAAACGCACTGGTCTTTATTTTACTGATAAATTTTAATAGAAATAGAGTGATAAAATCAACCTCTCCTAGAGAGGAGGCCTGAGTCCCAGCAGTGGGAACATTAAAAAGGCTGATGATGATGATGATGATGATAAAATCAAAACAACTTCTTCAGCGGGACGAACGGACATTTTTTTTACTATTATAATATAATAAAATAATATTCCACAACTATCATACAACGCCGTCTAGTCCCAAGCTAAGCAGAGCTTGTGTCTTGTGTTATCAGACAAGTGATAAACATACTTACACATATATTTCTACATACATACATATTATACATCTATGGAGAATACATTATGAGACGAACCTGCGAGAATTGGGAGGGAGGCATCACAGTTGGTAAAAATTACCAACCTGCGCTACGCTGATGACACTACTCTACTTGCAGCAAATGAGTCAGAAATGGTGGCACTCCTAGCCCGAATGGAGCGTATCAGCGAGGAGATGGGGCTTTCCGTAAACAGGTCCAAAACCAAGGTCATGGTGGTGGATAGAACTGGAAAATTGGAGCTCACTGGCGCTTTAGACCTAGAAACAGTGGACAACTTTATTTACCTGGGCTCCAATATCAGTAACGATGGGTCGTGCGAGGGGGAAGTTCGCAGGAGAGTTGGCATGGCTAAGAGCGCTATGTCTCAGCTTAATAAAGTCTGGAGGGATCGCAACATCTCCGTAAAGACCAAAACCAAACTGGTACGGACACTAGTCTTTTCGATCTTTTCGTATGACGCTGAGACTTGGTCGCTAAAAGCTGCAGACCACAAACGCATTGACGCCTTTGAGATGTGGTGTTGGAGAAGAATGCTCCGTATTCCTTGGACAGCATTTCGGACCAACGTATTCATTTTGCAAGAACTCAAAATCTCCTCACGGCTGTCGTCCGAGTGTCTTCGCAAGGTTCTGCAATACTTCGGTCACATTGCAAGGAAAGACGGTGGCAACCTCGAAAGGCTAATTGTGACCGGTAAAGTGGACGGAAAAAGGCCTCGCGGGCGCAGCCCAATACGTTGGTCCGACCAGATCCGCACCGCCCTTGACTCCACGATGTACAATGCCCTTCACACCGCCAGAGACAGGAACAGATGGAGGAATATCATAAGAGATAGAGTGATGAAACAGGGGGGTCACGACTCAGCATTGAGGAATACCACGCAAGGAGGGGAGGACATATTATAGATAAATTACTACCAGACACAGAACAAATGATCATGCTCATCACATAAACATTTGCCCTGAGTGGGAATCGAACCCACGACCTGCGGCTTAGCAATCAGGGCCAATAACCACTAGACCAACAGGCCAGTCATGTATTTCAATATTGAGCAATGTTTTAACAAGTTGAGTGACTGAGATAAAAGCTCTATTTAAGCTTCACAAATGGTCAGTAGAGTACAACGTGGAAATTATCTGACTACAGTGACGGTTTGGTGGTGTGTTAGTTATCAAGAAGTGTCTGCACCATATTTTCTGTGAAAAAGATAGCAAAACATCAGCACAAGTGTGATAAAGCCGCTTAACAACACCATGTTCCAAAACCAAGAATGGTCTTTTCAGCAAGACTCAGCATCGGATCATAAAGCTTGATCCACCCACCACCACCAAAGTTATTATTTTAATGATCAGTAATAAATGATTTATGTAGCAGAAAAAAAGGTTTCTGCTTGTGACAAGACTAAGTAAAGTAAACAAATAGTACCCGTGGTTCGCATTACATTTTTTTTTGGACTGTGAAAATGAAAACTCCCGTTAGGCCGGTATAAAAGTTAAAAGTTGGTCCAACTTTAGAGATGGCCGGCCCTGACCGACCAAAGTCTTTCGATTCTGAATATTGTACGAAGGCAAGAGCGGCCCCACAAACTTTTTAAATATAAAGTCATGCACACAGAAATAGGGAAAATTTTAAGGAGATTTATGCATAGGTACGGGATTCGTAAATAAATAAACCAAATGTTTCAGGATATACGGGTTTCAAGCACATTCGGTGCGCGTATAGACCAATTTGTTATGCCTAGGTTCTATGTAGACCTGTCTAGTTTTATCGTTTTATTAACCTGACTTCATGTTTTATCTATCTACTGTTTGATATTTTGTTTTATTTTTAAACAGATCAAAAAAACTTCGATAAAATGAGGAATTTTTTTATTTCGCATTAAGCCACCTCTCACCATTAACCTACAGTTAACATAGTGTAGATTACCTGGAGGACACGGTGGAACATACGTGTGGTGGTCCATTGTCCATGGTAGCCCATTAGGTGGAACACGGAGGAGATCAGCGGCGAATCTCTCGCATCAGCCCTGGTCCAGACCATGACAAGGAGTAAGAGGGAATGGGAAGCAATGCTCTCTTTCTGCGAAGCAATAATACTAGCAAAGGAGTCGGCCATCCTCCCGCCCCAGCCGTTGCAGGACGGTTCCCAGCCACCGGTGTGGGAATGTGGATAGCGAGCAAACGGACGGTGAACTACCCAGTTCGCCGTCTGATAAAATTGTGTTCCATGCGCGTGTCAAAAAGATGACATTATGACTGACAGATGGGCTCGACGGGCTGCGGGGTTGTTCGAAAAGTAACCACAGCCCTGGATTGCCAGGAGTAGCTGAAGGAACGCGGGTTTGATAAGTCAGTAAAAGACACCCGCTTTTACTTCACCCAGAGTTGATAAAATTATGATTTGCCACCGTCGCTTGATGGAAACCGATGAATGAGAATAGGCACTAGGTACACACGTACCTACCTACATAATATAATAGTCGTGTTCTAAGCTACGTACCAAGTTCATCTAGATTGCTAATAATTAATTCAACGGAACGATGTACTTAACAATTTAGGATAATAATCGCATATACCAAGATATTGTCCCTGATAGAGTTATAATAATAATGATTCATCATTCATCAATTTATCAGTAACCGAATTACAACATTGGGAACATTATTAATCATTCCATTAGGCAGTCAATTCTTGTAAACTAATGTTATAGTATTTGGATTTTACCTATAAAATTACCATTTTATGTAACGGGTGCCTTTGAACTATAACAACTTCGGTTTGAAGTTTTTTCTGTAATAGCGTCATAGGTTTTTAAAAAACAAAAAAATATAGACGTTTGAGTACTTATCTACTCAAATGAACGTCTATAACTTCAAAGTTCTAATATAATAAGCTTCGTAGGATCGACTACTGACTGACATGAACGGGTCAAACCTTACTTTTATGTTAAAGTTAGACACCTTGTCAGGTTAGAGTTAGACAAATATTATACTTAATTCTTAACTTAAAAATCTGAAGCCAATAATACGAATATTAAAAAAATATATATAAGTTTTTCAAAAAGGTTATGTTCGTAGAATCTACCTATTATAAAGGCGATATTACTATGTGGATGTAGGAAAGAAAGGAATACTTATGTGAATTTTGTATAGCTCTTGGCTATTAACGTTTCTGCCCCACAGTATATAAGCAGCCATTCAGTCAGGTAGGTAACGGATAGATCACCACGTAGAAACTGTACATAGAGAATTAACGATAAATGATCTGAAATATCAGGAATTTCACTGCCATAATCCAATCGTATACCAATTTACCTATTGGAATCTAATAATTAGTTTTCATCGAAATGGAGCTCGAATTTGAGAAGTTGCGCTTCAAAACTATTACCCACGTATTTTAGTTTGGATTGAGAGAGAACTACTTTTCCGTTAATAGGTATTATTAAGTGGTTATTTTGCTTCAAGTGTTCGTACATAATTATCTATTTGTCATTACTAAGGTTGCAATAATGAATAGATATAAGAATGAATAAAATATACTTCATATAGAATATAATACAAAGTTACAGAGTGAAGAGTGTAATATATTTTAATTTATTGTAGAAGATTGATCATTATTACGTTTACTTTAATAGTGCTGTGCATAGAAAAAAAGTGGAGGTTCGAAATTCTGACTGGTGCGCGCTATACAGGAAATATAAATAATTTCAGTTTTGTAGTTAAACCATTTTTATAAACAAAACATATCTGCAAAAAGAGATCTAAAATTGGTGGAAGGTTTTTAAATTTATAAAATGCTGTTATAACAGAGCACAAACACTGGAAAAGAAAACAAATGCTCGGAAATAACCCCGCTGTAAAACAAGTCGCTAAAAATCTGTTATTTCTCTTTGCAACAATTCGATTCCCGTTAGCCGTCCTATTGTGAATTTTAAAACAATTCACAAAGGGATCCCAAGCAGACCGACAATATCTTCAGTATAATGTGAACCACGAAACAGATGGCAGGCAAAGCTTGAATAATAGAGTTCATAAGTCAGAGCAGACGGTTAGGGCTTTATCACACTAGCGACTTATCACCGTTTTCTAGAGGAGCGTACTGCCAACGCATTCATCACAAGGTCTACGCATTCGCACAATTTTTTTTTTTTCTACTTTTGGTAGGCTGGCGCTTGATCTCTCGCTTAATAGAAAGCGACAATGTTGTCGACAATGGAGCACGCTTGCTTAGGAGTAATCTATTCACTGTTGATTTAAAAACCCCTAGGTTGACTTGTATTGAAGATTGTTTAAATGTTTACTCGATATGTTAAACTCGAATTTCTTCTTTTTGAGGTATATTTAGGTATCAACCTAGTAAACTGGTATGTCATCATCATCATTATTTAAGCCGAAAGACGTCCACTGTTGGACATAGGCCTCCCCCAAGCGTTGCCATAACGACCGATCCTGTGCGTCTCGCATACACCGCATTCCTGCGACTTTCACCAGGTCGTCGGTCCACCTAGTGGCTGTACTATTTTTCGGTGGTTTCGTATTGTCCTCTGATTACGATATTATATTAGTACAGAAAATTCTGTACCTTTTAGTTAATAAAGCACTCACAAAGCGCCCGTGTGAAAACGCTCTAAGGTCAATCACTCCGCTTGTTTAGACAATCTGGACGTAAAATTAATCTGACGCCGTGAGACTATCTAATAAGGTAATACATTATGCCGTTAAAGGTTAACCTGACAGTAGATGGGGTTAGCCAGTTGATTGAATTTTTTTAATCAAGGGCTTTTCCTGTTTATTTTTTTTCTGAAAGAATGTAAGTACCTACGTTCCGAGCTAGACAAAGCTACCATAGTGTTTTTATGGACCTGCTGGAATCTTTCTCGCTTCTAAGTATCTACTATGTATCTAGGTAAATTATAGTGTCACCTCTTCTTGATTCCACCGGGATTTTCTGAAAATGAAGCCCAAAGGACAACTGCAGGACACAAATGTAGTTTCAGTCAGTACAAAACTGACACGCCCTCGCGCTCTACCCAGGCCGTGAGAAATCATTATGAAATAGGTTTATGTATTTTCAGACCCGTCTACAGCTACGGTATATGTCATTACAAAACTGTAGGTTTAAAACCAGGTTAACTGTTTTAGCTCAAAAAGCTGTCCAAGTTAAATTGAACTAGGCAGGATATATCTCCGTCATGTCCGACCAACTGTACGACAAAAGTAGCGCAGAGGTGCGCTGAGACAATGAGGCAGGATTACGGCAGGCTAAGGAGGAGATGGCCAATCGAACTGGATAGATTTCGCCAGAACTCGAAGGAGGAGTGGAGGAGGGCCTTTGAACAGGGACCAAACTGTAGATGAGTAAAGTGTTATGCCTCTTAAAGTCTGCATTTAAGCAATATGCCTACATTTCAATCTGTTTTACATATGTATGTAGGTACGCTGTAATATAATGTAATGCATAATATAATAATGTAATATTCCATAACTACTACACAACGTAGTTTTATAGATATAATTTACTATGTTAATCTAACAACGGCAACCACAACATTTACACCAAAGTCGATTATAGTTTACAGAGGAGACTATTTCATAGTTTTGAAGCGTATACAGGTTAAATTGCCGATAGAATTCGGAAGGAAACTCGATCAGTTTTCAAACTAAACGAACTATAGTTTGTAGGGAACTGAAACCGGAATCTAAGAATAGGTACCTAAAATAGAAATTCCTACCTACATTGATCCGAAATAGAAGCAATTTGAGATATCTGCAAAAATCTTAATTTACCCTTATCAAATCCGGCAATTAACAATGAATTAATTATTAAATCTTTGATTTGTTAGCAATTTAGATTTAGGGTTAAGGGGCGGAGAATAATTAAGGGATTGCTGGCAAAATACTGCGGAAATTGAACGATGATATTGTACCGGATAATTATAGTTCATGGATAGTAATTTGGGAGCTTCCGACGAATTATGATAATTATAGGTATTAAGGGGTTTTTGCAAATTTTGTATGAGGTCACGATATTTTGGTTATGTATATTATTATTTACCTGTATAAATGGAAGGGTATCTTAAGTAAACTCATGGCCCCAGTAAGCTTCGGCCCTGCTGGGACCCTAAGGTTTTACTATTACATGTATGATACCCTATTTTAGTGTTCTCTTGATCTTCTTACTGGGGCAAAGGGCCACTGAAGAATAATACAGATGGGTTTTAGTCAGTAAAAGTTTGACACTCCCTCCCGTTTCACCAAGAGCAAGTTTTTGATGGTTTCCCACCAAAAATAAAAAAAAAGGCTTTCCTACCCTTTTTATTTGAACTTCCACAGCGTAGAAACATAACTGTTAACTTTAACATTAACAGATGTTAGGAACAAAGTTTTAATGTTTCAGCGATGTTAAAGCTTTCAGTACGTAATTTAGATAAATTGTCTCAATCATGATAGGCTGTTAAAACGTCGGTTTACATAGATAGCCGACCGCTTACTACGTTAGCCGACACTCTGGGTTAGGGTCACTACACACAGGCCACTGGTCACAACCACAAAACGCCGCCACCGGCATAATTCTTGTAGGTTTTATACATTTTATATGTATTCGCCGCACACGGTTGACGCCGGTGGCCGCCACACTCTACGAATCGCCGCTGCTCGCTTCTTGTGGCTCGAACAGGCCACTAGACGCCTTTACAAAACCCACCCGCATGCCATTCGCGCATTTAAACCTTCGTTGTTGTTGAGTTGTTGAGTCCACTATGTTACTGCGCGCATGGGTTAAAAAAAGTGGCAGCCACCGGCCACAAGTGGCTGTCGCACGCTTCAGTTTCCTTTGTGGCCGCTTCTAGCTTCTCGTGGCAGCGTTTGTGGCTGTTGCGTGTGGCCCATGCACAACCATGCAACACTTAGTGTCACATATACTTAACGTTGAGAACATTGAAGCAAATAGTTTTGAAGTTTTGTGATATTGTTATAGCGTGTTAAAGATCCCATTCAGCTAGTACAAGGGTAGGTGACCACAAAGTCCTTTCGCATTAAGACTAATTTACACGGTCGATTTTGCGTCAACCGAAAGTCAGACTACATAGAGTCATGAACCGCATAATGTCTATGGTAATGACTTGACTTTGCAACACGTCTTTATTTTATAGTGACAAGAGTGGTTTTCGTAGACAAAATCTTATTACTGACTCACGTTGTTTGACAGTCGCTTTGTGCATCGTTACTTCATTAAATTCTATTTTATTAGTGCGTCGACCGGACAAATAGTCACGCTTAAATAAACTTTGAAAACATTGAGTGAATATTTTTACTAAAGCATCTACGGTCCGGACTAAGCATTTTATCTCGTCAGTAAAGTTATACCTCGTACATCGAAGGACTGGACATTTTTCCTGCTGCGGTCTGTCCGTCCAATTATAATTTCGGTGTCTTCAAGGCTAGAATGAATAGGCTCTTCATAAAATAGTGCGCCTCACCATCAACCATTGCATATTTGCTTAGCATCACAAAAAAACATTAAGATTTATTTTTATTTTTGTAAAATAATTTGCATTGAATAGAGGCTTTGTTATGAAAAAAAAAATAAGGAAGTAGGTACTCATTATATAAGTCGGAAGATAGGTACGGCAAGTTTATAAAGCCTTTGTCAGCTTTTATAGCAGAAATTTTTAAATATTTTAGCACCCACACGCAAACGCCAGTGAATAGACATTTCATAGAAAATTTTAAATGAATTTGAGCGCAGATTGCATTTTTACGATGAGACTAGTCCAAATGCTGCCCAGAGATAAAACTGCATTTTATCACAAACTATATTTCTAACACTAAAGGAAGTGGTGGTTAGGAGCACATAAAGTTCCCTTATCATCTCCGCTGCTATCTATTATTAAAATAAAGATTTTTGGTTTCAAAGGCCAGGTGAAGGTAAGAAAAAGGAGAAAAGGCAGCTATATTCTTTATTTTGTTACATGGCCCTACACTAAGAATGACCCCTGTATCGTAGGAGCGTTTACAAACATGTAAAGACAGACACAAGGCACCCAGAACCGAAAAACTATTTGAAGTATACACAAATATTGGTCCTGTACGGGACTCGAATTCACGTCACGAAATCCAGCAGCCAATTACTCAGCCACTGTATCAAACGAGTGATTAATATTAATGGGCCACGAGATGAAATTAGACTAAATAATATACTAAAAAGTAAACTTATTATCAAATAAATATTTCAAAAATTTAAATGGGTCTAATTAACCATCGACTAAAGCACGACGCTCCACAACAATTTGTTAGTACCATAGACAAACGAGGGACCGCGCGAGTGTAGGGCCCAAATAAAAAGTTATGGCTGGTTGTCAAAAAGAGAAACAGTGTAATTTCATTAAAGCAAAATAAGGTTTTATCAACATTTAAAATAACATTTTGGGCCATAAAAAAAAAGTAACGATGCAGATACGTTTGTATTTGCATCGTTACTACGTGTGACTGACTAATAGTACCTAATGCTGCTACTAAGGACATAAAATTTTTATAAGGTCATCATTTTTTTTATAAGTAGTTTTGCCAAACCCTTAAATACAAAACTATCAAATAAATATCATGATCAAATAATACCTGCACCTATTTAGAAATATCTCAATTCCTACCACCGATATTAACACAGATAGTTCAATAATCCTGAATAACATGGCAGTTCATAATTAAATTTAAGAGAAGTTTAACTTTGATTACTCAAGTCAAACTTACTTCGTCAATACTTCGTTATTCAGATATCAGTCACGAGAAATGAGGGTCTGGAGTAAGAAATCGTAGCGACAAAATTGACCCTACGGATATTGTGTCGAAAATTTGTTACGAAAGCAAAAAGTTTTCGGATGGAAATTGGAAACTACGTTGACCGATATATCCATTGGATTCTATGAATTTAAATCGAACCCCAGAAACATGAAAATGTATCATGGGATTACTTAGAAACAGAGGCTTTTGTTTTGTTACAGTCCGATAATAATAGACTGCACCAGAAGGGGAATTATGTTTTTATTTTCGAGTGTTTGTATGTAAGTATATTTCTTTGGCACGCCCTAAAACTTAATGCGGTTTAGCTTGAGATTATAGTTGTGAGAGTGACAGTAGATGGAACCTACTTGTAAGTTACAAACAAAAATACGGTTTTTAGCACCAAATTACATGTTATCAATTTATTTTTTTATGACGTAGTCATGTAGTTTATCAAAATAAAGGGCTCAAGAAGACGATTTCAAAAGTATTACTCACTAAAATGCAGAAAGTAAAGGACAACTAAAGAGTTCGAAACAAGTTACTTTAAGCAGTCAGGTGCAGTTGCTGGCATCAAATCTATGATTGAACTAAAATAAATTCCACCAACAGCATCAGACTGAACTTTGTAGTTGGTTTTTTGCAGTCAGGTTTTTTGGCACTGTCAACTTCTTTTTAACCGACTTCGAAAAGGAAGAGACAAAACTATCTATTATCGAAACACCGACTTCCGAAATTATTTTGTACTTTTCAGTGTTTTTTTACATTGTCGTTTCGGTTGAATTTTTTTGTTATAAAAAGTTTTTTTACATTTCTTTTCTTTGGTCTTCGCACTCTTTTTGCAGGTAGCCAGTGTCAAGATTTTTTTTTATACATAATAACGTAATTTAGCTTTTCACATTCTAATGTTTTTACAGTATTCATTTATTTCATATCAAATCGATTTTCTCGGCCAAGCGGCTTCGCTAAAGTGGTCAATACTGTAATATAATAAACTCAGCTTGTAATGAAGCATATTGTACAGTAGTCTTGATACTTGAAATGTAAAACTATACTTATTTTTATGATCGTATAGACACTAGGAATCAATTTGCGAATAATTAAAACAGCCACAAATCTCCGAGGAATTTACTTATTTAAACTTCATGTACAATAGCGATACATAGGCGGACTTAATGCAACAAGGAATTCTCTACCAGTCAACCTTTGGGTTAAAAAAGACAACACTGTGGTAGGTTTGCACAATAAACAAATACATAACTGATAGTTCTAATGGAAAAATATAAAATAAGTTATTTATAATAATAAAATAAATATATATGTAAAAATAATAAACTAATAAATACCTACTATGAAAAATATCAAATCATTAAGAGAACTTAACAATTACAAATAACAATTCTGAACGAAGACCGAACTAAGGTTGAGAGGACTTCAATTAGTAGTTCCGAATTTTACGTTTGAAGGATAATTTACTTTCAGCTTTTTTGATGTCAAGGGCAAGCACATTCCAGAGCGTAAGAATTGGACATAAAGCCAGTACGGTGAGAAGGAATATGAAGAACCATGTTATTGGATGCACGAAGGTTAAGATTATGAGAACTGCCCAACACTTTAAAATATAGTTTTAAATAATCAGGAGGAGCACAAGGATCGTTCATTATGGTGAAGAGCGTGCAGAGGGATCTAAGGGATCTCCTCTGACGTATAGGCAGCCATTTAAGCTGAGAACGGAAGGAAGAAATGTGATCATATTTACGAAGGCAAAATATGAAGAGAAGTCAGAAGGAATACATTTATTGTCAGTAATTGAAAACGGAGAAATCCGTTCACCAGTATGTCTTTCTGGCAATTATGTAGGCTATAGAGGCTAAGAGGCAAAGCCACAAAAAACTGGAAGTATTTTCCAGGATAGCAAGAAACAACCAGCTTGCAGTCATCCGGTTTCCTTAACAAATGTCGTGAGGAAAAAAGTACGTCGAGACTTCTTTCTTAAACTTGCAAATTAATTTGCAAACAGTAAATTATTTAAAACAAAGTTCCATGATCGTTAGTCATGCAAATCTTCTAAAAAGGTGCGTCAGTCATGTGTTAAAGTTTAAAAAATAGATACAATGTATCATAATTATTCATAGTACAAATGTATATCTACCTACTTTCTTGGCCACGCCATAATCATGGCGGCAAGTCCCCTCTTTACATAAAAAGCCGTCAATCATCGATTAAAAATTGGCACCGGATACCCATGCAAAAAGTTAAGGAAATCGGATTACAGTCGGCAGGCTATATTTGCACGACAAAAATGTAACGTTTTATCGAAAATCAGCTTTTACAAAATGCTTGCAGCTGCGAATTTTTCAAGAGCTGCGATTGTTCGAAAGCTGCGCATTGTTCAAAAGAGTTACCGTGGCCCTTGCAAAATCCAACAGAAGGTACGCTATGGGTTTTAGTTACTAAAAGTGTAAAACTACCTCTCGCCTCACCTAGAACGCGAGAAGTCATTTGATGATTTGATGATTTCCCACGAAAAAAGAAAGAAAATATTTGCAGTTTTTCGTCATCCACTTCTTATCTATGAATCCAAGAATGGTATTGGTAATTGGAATTTAGTTAATATTAACGGAATTGTTACTTATCAATAATTAATAATAAAAGTAGTTATTTCAGCAACTTATTTTATCCTTTTTCTGTTTGACGTAGATAACTCAAGTAAGGCGAATACGTACGTACGGCTTCAAATCGGATTTTTATCATTCTAATAAAATCTACACGGAAATTGGATTGCTGACGGCATTTTACTGTAAATAAAATTCGACATTCACACATACTATTTATTTTAATTATTAAACTGTAGGTATATTTTTATAGTAAAATCATGACAGGAATAACACAAGTTTTCTTTTATACTTACTTTTAAATTATAAGTAAATTGTAGTTGTAAAAATACATATGTAGTTAATAATAATAAAGTTTATTTCTTACCACAGTTATTTAGTATTTAAGTGTCGTATGTAGATTCGTAGATACATTAGGTTTATTTAGGTTTAGTTTTCATAAACCATTTGTAACTTAAATATTTATTATTACTTCAAGTTTATTGGCATATAATAAAAAAAGCGCGTAATAAAATACAATGACGATAATAAATTCAGTAATGAATGTATAAATGATAATGGTTGAGTAGGTACTGAAATGTAGCCTAATGAAATGTCTACTCCCTAAAAAAGCGGCGTCAATGCAACGTAAAAATATGCTCTAAATGTAATTTTCAAATAAAATGATACTACTTTTAAAATGCAATCTTTTCAGTAAATTATATTACAAAATTTTACTGTTTTATAATTATGACAATTAACCATAATATTAGAATTTCGACAACCAGAAACGAACAACCGGAAAACGAAAAAGCTAAATCCTCAGTATTTTAAACATGTTAAATTTTGGGACATTTTTGTTTATAAGTAGGTATTCAGCCTCTTTTGTAATTTTTTAATGCATTATCATTGTATGTACTCGTACTTACTCTGTACGAAATTATTTTATACTTCACAAACTTTTTAAGTTAACTGATTTTGCATATCGTGTTGTTTTAGGTTAATTTAAATAAATAGTTTCATTAAAATAAAATAAACCTGATTGCCTAACAAATACATATTAAAAAAAAAATCAATCTATAGGTACTACAATATTATTTAAAGGAAAGATTTGTACTTTTTGCAATGAATAAACTCAAAACTACTAGACCAATTTTAAAACTCTTTTACCTGTAGAATGCTACTTTATCAATAAATGACATTACTATGCTATATATTTTCTACTTTCACGCGGGAGAAAGCTCTGGTAGAAGTTAACTTTGAATAACATTGGTTAATAATTTAATAAAGGCAACACCTATCAGCATTCTTAACCTACGAGTATTGAAAACCACATGTCTAAATAAATAACCGAAATTCCCAAGATACCGATAAATCCCATCATTTCCTGACTGTCATGCAGATCGGATTTACGTACATTTGTATATTAACAAAACATACAAATCCTTTACATGGCAATTTGCGACGCGGAAACATGATCACATGTCTGAAGACACATACTGACAGCTGGTAACACTTACAAAACAAAAGTAAGAGCGAAAAACTAATAACAAACATCATCAACAAACTATTTCTGTTGCTAGTAATAGTGCGAACGCATAACTTCGCGCTTTAGCTAAACTTGTTTACCGACTTTGTCTGCCCGAGTTTGGGACGAATGGACTTGGCTAGGATGTGCTAGCAGCTGGTTTCGATAAATCCTTTTGCAAATTCAATCCTTCACACGTTGCATTTTATTGAGAAAACGTAGTGCATAAAAGTCTTGTTGCTACAAAGAATTTTCTACTTCATGGGTCTAGTCTACTTTTGAAAGCTTTAAGTCTGATTCACACAGTTCAAGTAATAGTTGTATATAGATTTTTTTACACCACCTGCTCGATAATGTCGTTTTACACGTCATACAAACCTCACTTAAAGCAAGTCATTATATGCCTAGGGAGATAATGCAGTATGGCCGATCCCTAGGGAATAATGAGATTTGAATTTGGAACATCAAGAATCGTCAACATTGTGAATTAAAATGTAGGCGCATCGAACAAGTTGACTCGAAATTCAAACCAAAGAGTATGTAATCACTACTACTAACACTACTAACTGGCCACTAACAAAAAAAAGAAAATAGAATAAAAAGTGCGTATTGACGACACGGGAGCATTATAGAAAACTGAAACTATAGAATCTTGCAGTAGTGAATTTTGTTTGTTTGATGAACTTGTAAATATAATACTTATATTTCTCTACTTATATTTCTCTGTATGATTTGGTCGACCAAATTGTTTTTTAATTATCTCACAGATGGTGTAAAAGGTAGAGTATGCAATACGGGGATAAAGCTGTCTTTGTCTTGGGCGGCTTGAATTCCTCACTTCATTCAGCTTTCTTTATTAACTCCCTCGCAATGCTCGGGAGTTAATTTTATAAATCCCTGACTTTCGTTCGGGATTAAAATCAGCAACCTTCGTTTCGTTCGGGATTCAACATGCCACCCGCTCCTTAAAGACATGCTTTATCCCCTGGTCACATAAACTACTATTTATGCAAACTTCCACCTTTTAAAACATAGGTAGTAAATAATTTCGACGATCGAAAGCAAGGATCCACCAAAACAAAGTCCAAAGCAGTTGCCTATAGCAACGACTAAATCCAGCTTCGTGCGCGCGACCTGCCGCGTCACGCGCTGGTATGGTCGGTTGTTCAAAATAAACCTGGCTGGCTTAACTTTTAACTGCTTTTCAGGCTCCAGCAATTTCTTCGACACCACGTTGTAATCCGGCTCCGTACACGAAGGTAAACAATCACAATTCAAGCCCGTCTCGTTCGTGCCCGGAACTTGCAGTTTTCTTAGTGTTTTGTAGTGTTTCGTCAAACACTGTAATCCCTCCAAGCCGCAATATCGATCTTTGTATTGGACCGGAGACAAATGGTGTGTACAGTTACAGAGCTTCAGTTGGGTCTCGATGCGACATTGAATAATACACACCGAGTAGCTGTATTGCTGGAACGCAATGTAGTTCTTTGGAACCTCGTCAGGGAACCTACATTGCCGTACCTCAGGAGCGATCAAAGTAACTTCTGGCTCATTCACCACATCCATAATTGAAAACCTTACTGTGGCTTCTGCTCCATATAGCGTCGTTATTCTACGATCATATTCCATATTCCAAAAGGGTATGTCTTCGGGAGAATGAATGAATGACTCGTAATCTTGTGATAGAGTTATTTCGAGAACGCCCGCCTCTGGGTTTTTTGCGAGAGCGGACGTGGAAAACATTTTGTGATTTCCACCGGCATGCTTGTTGTTAATCGTGTAACATCTTCCGTACTCTGTTTGCAGAGGTTTGAAATATGTACAACAGTTTATCTCTCGGCCATTCCACTTACATGATTTAAATAGGTTTTTGCAGGATGTGCGGAACTTTGACACAATTTCAGAGTAATCACGAGAGCACAAGGTAGTATTTTGGCACGTGGATGTGCAACTGAAGCATGTTCCACTGAAGAATATTATTTCGGCGAGGAAGCGATCATACTTTTCTCCGTCACGAATGTCGAATAACTTGGTGAGTGTCCAAAGTTTTTCAATGTTAGCAATCTCGCAGACGGTAACTGAGGCAAATGTTGTGTTCCAGTCTAAGTAGTCAGTGCGCGTCGTGAACCGTATAGTATTCTCCTGGTAATGGTCATAGTACTTGCGGATTGTGGCCACGGCAATGAACCACACATGCACGTAAATCACGAAGTATATGAGTCGGTACACAAAGTGGACATCTTTACGCACGAGGTAGCTGGGGCCGTGTACAGTCAGATTTTTACAAGTGTGTTTCAGTCTATGGTAAAACAACAATATGTGTTCCTTGATTTTACTGAGTAATTTCATTTTGCTGAGCTTTTACATCGTTTAAACAAAAACGAAATCAGATTCAGAATGGAGGGTTAAACATAAGGCCGTTATTTATATAAAGCACAAATTTAACGATCACACGAAAGGAATCCATTTGCTTAATGTTTTAGATGTGGTATAATACAGATAACATTAATTAATGTCGTATAATAGCATGTAAGGGTGTAAACATAGGCATAAAAATATCATCGCTGAAAATTTGTAATCAGGATTTTATAGTTTCAGGGTTGCGGGAATGTTCGAAAGAGTTACCAAGATTCTGGATCGCAAAGAGAAACTGAAGAAACGCGATTGGTTTTAATCAGTAAAAGTGTGATAGTACTCTGTTCTTCCACCCAGAACGGGAGAAATTATTTGATAATTTCCCTCCACAAAAACAGGATTACATTGTTAAAAAAACTTATGTTAATTTACGGCACTATTCCGTTGAAGTTAATAGATTTTTCATGGCAAAGCACTAGCAGGTTAGAACCATTCATGATTTATTCTACTTCATAAATCCCATATATCAAATTGATTTCTGCACTGTGTGTATCTACATATCCCAATTTTTTTTCTTTCTTACTCTTTTTCTTCCTTTTTTCTTTGTCTTTCTGTCTTTTTTTCCATAGGTTCTCGCTTCACCTCAATTAATCCAATGACAATTTTAGCACGCGCCCTGGAGAACTTTATGTATCAAATGAAGGTTGCACCTTCACAAAAGGAGTACCTTTTTAACTACAATTATTTTCATAGCGTCTCAGTCTCACACAGTAATAACATAAAAACTATTTCAATATTGTGAAAAAGACTTCCTAATTCACAAAAGCCATGATGTCAAAATATAAACGTTACTGTAGAATAGCCTTAACCAAGACAAAAAGCACACACAAAATGGACATTTAAGTTAAAATGTTCCAACTGAGACCTAATGGAACATGATTACTGTATTGTCTTCTGATGTAAAACACGATGTCAAATTGAAAACATACAACTATAATGGTCCACAATTATTCTAATATCTCTAGGGAATACACGAGAAGTTTAATTCTTTGACAGCCATTTTATTACCACTGGGACATTCTAGTATTAAATATCTACGTCGGTCCGTTCTCCAGTAATCCCGGATTCACCTTACCCACGATGGCCACAGCGTGATTTTAATCGGTAAACGTCCAACCTTAATGACCACTCCGCCACAATTTCTAGATGAAAAATGTACAAAATTAAACAGTATTCAATGTCTAATAGTGATAAAAGATGTTGGCTTCTCGCCATTTTAAATTATCTACGCGTACTGGAAATGCATATGTTTTTAATTTTTTCATCAAAACTAATTACGTACTTACATAAACCATATAATAATATTTGCGTGCTACAACAGTGCAGCTTTGAAACGCTAATGTACTAACGTTGTAGAGTTAAAAAATAATTTTAAAAGGAATCCTGAATGCATTGTTGAGAGAATTAATTTAAGAGAATTATGGATGGCGAAGCGAGCTTAATCCTGAAGTAGTTCTGCCAGATTATGATATGATTGGAACTCGTATAGTACCAATCACAATGTCGCCGTTGTAATTAAATTTCCTCGTTTGAATCTGTCGGTTGTAGTTAGATATTAGTTCATGTCCATGTTCTTCATGTCCATGTTCTTCATGTTCTTCATGTTGATGTCCTTCATGTTTAATGCATGAGTGTTGAAGTGTCAGATTGGGATTCTGAACAATTCATATTTGATAAAAGAAAATACTTGAGTTTTCTTTGAAAGATATAAGGCCCACTTAGATGTTTGAAAATAAGGTATCGATTTCAATAATTGATATTATTTATAACGTCAACGTGAGAGTAGTTTATTCCAAGATAGTGAGGTTTTCTTGGAATAAACGACCCCCACTTTGACGTTATAAATAGCAACGAATTCTATTGAAAGGTCGCAAATCTGTTTCAAAAAGGAAAACTCTCCAAATCGTGGGCAAAAGCTCTTCATATAAAATATTTGATCCAACATTATGGGAACATATGTACGTGTTCAATATATGCTTACAAAATATTTGTAGGTATTTACGAAATTCTAAACATCACAATGTCAAGCGTATTCACAAAATTCTATCATGAAATCCAATTATTGTAGGATTTACCGGCTTAGTCTTGCCATCCCATGTGAAGAGACACTTAGGTAGCCCAAAATTTGAATAATATTTTTTCCAGTAAACTTGCGACAGGAGAGTTGGGTGAGAGACATTTGTCACTCAACATTCCTACATGACACGCCATGTACAAAAACTGACCCTTAGAATAACAAACAAATAAAAACACATTTTTTCTTTTATTTATTAATATTTATTTTTATTTTTATTATTAGGTAGGTTTATTTGTTTGTAAACGTAATTATAAAATTATGTTTACAAATTAATTTAATATCACTGAAACCAACATAATTTAAAAGTCACATAAATATTATATTACATTTTCCATTGGAATGAATTAATTGATAATTAATTTTAAGCTCATATAGTATTTTTTATGATGTTACTATAGAGAGTATCTAAATTATATCTACATATCTATCAATGAAACTTTGTACGGTTTACTAAATAGGTCAGAGCGCCGGCGCCGTTGGCATCGTTTCCGCATACTTACAATAAGTTAATTTAAGCTAGACAGCAAAAAACAAATAAGCGCAGTTTTGGGTGCCTTAACTAGTGCCAGCCAGAAACCAAGTATTTATAAAGAATTAACTTTTACTTGGACGTGAACATGTCGGGTTCTTTTAGCTTTAAAATTTAAATTTACTATCGCAATAACAATGAACCTTAATTTTTAACATTTATTTTTATAATATTATTATTTATATATTGGCCCAAAAAAGTAAAGAACACATTTGAGTCTAAGAAACCCATAGACCCATAAAGAGTTATATTAAAATTTTAAATATATAAGAAATATATAAAATGATTTAGCCATTAAAATTGATATTTAATATTGCCTATTTATACCTCAACAACTTAATAGAATGTTGTATGTACTGACTTGTCTACAGAAATATTTACTTTACCCTTAATTTCATTGACTTAGTAGAAATACACAGTAGAAGCGGATTAAATGCCACTTACTCCTGTATGTAAGATTTATCTACTTTAGGTCATAAAATTAATGAAGCCACTGCTAGAGGCAGACCACTTCCTTAGAAGTGGCAATATCCGTTTTAGTGCCTTTACCTAGTGGTATTTGGTAGACGACGGGAAGATTGGATGTTAGTCATTGGACAAGATTAGAAATTAGTATGCTGTGTGACTTTTAATTCAGATGAATTATATATCTATAATAATAAATGGAGAAACTGACTGAAATATCAACACATGAAATTTTGCACAAAGCTTCCTTTTATGACGTAAGTGAGCTAAGAATGGTTTTTTGGAAATTGAACTTTAAGGGTGAAAAGAGGAAATTGCGTTTGTATGCAAAATCATATTCCGTGTGCCAATATACTTAAAAGTTTACATAAATAATAACGTAAGTAAATAATAAAGGTTGTCATTATTTGTTTTCAAAACTACCCCTGATAAAATAATTTATGGTGTTATAAAGATTGTATGGAGGACTCGTTTTTCTTGGGTTTATAAACTTTCTAATCAAAATGTATAATAAAGACTATCATTATTAGTTTTCCAAAATTACCCTCATAATACTGCTTGAAGAGTGCTAGTTTTTGTGAAAGTATGCTCGCAAACAAAGTCACTAGCAAAGTGCTATTAAAACATAAGTTAGATATTCCCTTAACTTTGTCAAGTAGTGCGAACAGTTGTTTTTTAGGTTTTTAACATGCAACATTAATGTGTATGATTGTAAGTACGTTTGCTTAGGTTAAATCTTGCAAACGAATGTTAAAACAGTCTGAGGGCTAAACGTTGTTTTCGAGGCACAGAGGAACCTTGATGTATTAAGATCACACATCAAGGTAGACCCGAACTCAGCAAGATTTACTTAACCTTGGATCTCCTCGTGCGTCTGTTATTACATACTTAAAAAACCCGAGCTTCTTCTTTGTTCTTCTTGTAACTGTACAGATTCAATGTTTATATAATAAAATTAATTCATATATGAACATATTTCCTTCCTATGTTATTGTAGCGACGTTACATAGGAACTAAAATTCAAAACCCTGCTCTCTAAATCAACTACCGAGCAGTTGCCTGGACCAGATACGACTCCCGTCTGGTCGGAGGATTCTTATTTTTCAACATAGGTATATACCTAAGGTGGGACTTGAGGTCTTGCCTCCGACCTCTAAATTCAGTCAATCAGTTTTCACATCAGTTCGCGTTGTATTACATGTCCCATGTTAATCAATAATATAACGATAATACACATCCATTTCTCTAATTGGATCCGTTATTACGGTGCATATTGCGGTTTTGTGACAATGATGACTCCCTAAGGCTAGTATTTTGATGAGAGCTCTCATCAAAGTCAAAGTCAAAGTTTTATTTGCAGACAAATATGGTTATAAAAGTTCTTACAATGGTTATAATACAATGGTAGCTTAACATATTTGATCATAACATAATGACATGCAAATTTTTGTTAATTATAGGTAGGTTAATTAAAACTAATTAGATATTTATTATTTCAATAAGTCAAATTATCATTAGTATTAATTAAATTTGAATTGGAGGAATTTTTTTATAGTATAAAAGGGATTCTCAATCAAAAACCTGCGTAAAGCCCTTTTGAAGCGGACCATTGGGAGTTTTTTAATTCGATCTGGAATTTTATTATAAATTTTAATGCACATAGGGTAACAACTTCGCCTATATAGTTCCGTTCTCATTTTAGGAGTAATCAACCTATTAGGAAATCTAGTTTTGAACGTACATTTATCTCCCAATTTTTCAAACATTTCAGGATGAGATTTAGTAAATTTACAAATTTCCTCAATATAGATACCGGTTAATGTTAGTATTCTAAGTTTCTTAAACAGTGGTTTACAGGATGTGAGTGGGTCTACATTACAAATCACACGTATACACCTCTTTTGTGCGATAAACGCTCTTCCGAGATGCACCGAGTTTCCACATACCAGTATACCATAACGCAGTATTGAACCAACATATGCATGATAAGCCTGTAATGTGGCTTGTCTACTTGCTAGGTTAGATAATCGCCATAGAACATAAGCAAACTTACTGAGTTTTCCACATATCATATCAATATGATAGATCCAGGAGCACCTCTCATCTAGAACTATCCCAAGAAAAGTCATACTATCTGATTGTTGTATTTGTTTATCATTATAAGTGATGTTTAAATTAATATTATTCCAATTTTTGTTAAGAAATTGTACATATTTGGTTTTATCTATGTTAGGTTTAAGATTATTCTTTTCCATCCCAGATATGATTTTGCTTACGGTACTATTTATTTCCTCATTATAGTTTTCTTTAGTTTTAGGGATAACTACGGACACATCGTCTGCAAAGAGTATGCAAGGGTAGTCAGTTACTTCTGTCAAGTCATTGATATATAACAGAAAGAGTGGGGGTCCCAAAATACTTCCCTGTGGGACGCCTGTACAATTGTGACCCAGTCCGGATTTAAATTTTATTTCATCATATTGATTTGGTTTGTCCACAGTCACTTCCACAAATTGCGATCTGTTTGTAAGGTAACTTTTTAACCATGCATTTGCTTTACCACGTGATCCATATTTGTCACATTTTTTTTAGTAGTTTTTATTATCATTTCATCATATTAATGTATTCAACTAATATGCGCTGCGCTCTATAACTCAAGCGGATATTGTAGAAAATACAGCCAGACTAAAGTGGAGTGGGCTGGCCACAGCACACGCATTCGCCCAGACAGATCTCCAGCTACATCCATCCATGAAGGACGATGGTGCATGGTGGACGACGGTGCATAGTAGACGACGGTGCATGGTGGACGATGGTGCATGGTGAACGACGATTGTCACACATTGGACGTCTCGGGAAAGACGTCACAGTCGAGGTCAATCGCAGCAAAGGTGGTATGATGATCTGATCAATTTCATACTGCCAGAGATTGCTCAAGACAAAGAAGTTTAGAAGAAGAAGAGAGGGACCTTTGCTTGGTAGTGGGACACATCACACTAATATTGTAATGGTGAAAGTTTCCGAGTGTGTATATTTGTTACTTCTTTACGCTCCAACGGCTGAACGGACTTGAAACATTGGGGTAGATTTTGCCCTTGGACAGCACATACGATACTTTTCATCCCAGGAGTATACATATTCCTCTTGGGACAATTTTCTGCATTTACGTGGGCGAAGCCACTGACAGCACCTATTGTAGGAAATAACAAAAATTGTTTAGCATTGAAATAAAAATTGTCAAAAATTAAAAGCCAAGGTGACTTTCTGCTTTAGAAAAAATATGATTTCAATGAAATAGTCATTTTTTACTTCAAAAAGTTATATAAACCACATTGTGTGGAGATGTTTTTAATGCGAGGTAAATAAAGGCTCATCCTCAGGCGCTTTTGTTTTAAGGCGACGGAAGAACAGTCTCAGGATTATTCCGTTGGTTTTCGTGTTTGTGCTTTTGAAATAAAAATGTCCACAGAAAACTCTCAACATAGACCTGTGCACTAACTTACAGGAGCTGCAGTAATTTTGTGCATTAATCTGCGCGTGTTGCTTTCATTACTCAGCTCAAGATTCTCGAGGCGTCTTACTGCGTCCAGTCAAAGTCAAAGGATTTATTTCATTTCAACTACTCACACGAATCACAGGATAAATTTTGAAAGGTCATGAATCGTTTCGCTAGTCGGAACTTTGAAGTAAGTTACCCGATTCAAAACGTAAATCTTTATTAGGGACATGCTCTGGGGAATATTTCCTAACACGAAGATTGGTAGGTACCTAATGTGGATATGTCAACAAGAACTTTTATCTCCTCATTTCGGTTACGTTGATGCCCGGTTGTGGTCGAAATAAGTGTGATGGATATTCATCCCACCGCCGCCGTTTGCTGTCAAAACATTGTTGGTCAGTAGTATGATTCATCATTCGTGCAAACGTTTTCAAGAAGAACAACCTAAACAACCATTTGTGCTTTTTGCAAAAAAAGGTTTTTCCTTTCGTAATTCAAAAGTATTCACGATAATTATAAAAATAATGTTGTATGAATAACAAATCATATCTTTTTAGAAAGGTATAATCATTAACTATACTCTTTAATTAGGGGAGAGAAAACCTATTCCTGCAAAAAACACAAATACGAGATGTTCTTCCTTAAAAGGATCGATATATTAAGATAGTCAGTGAGAATATTTCTTAGCAACAGTTCATAGTTCAAACTTAAGAATGGGAAACTGTCGAATAGTGAGGGTATTGCTCATAAATTGTATTAAGACCTTTTTAAAAGCCTTGTTGACACTGCGTGACCCAAGGGTTGGCTTTTACCTTAGACAAATGATAAAAGTATTGCCATGTAGCGTAGCAATGTCGTCAGTCTTTTAGGCACAATACCAATCGACAGCGCCGCGAAGTTTTTTGACACAATAATTTAGATTTCTTTTATTAGTTGATTTTTTTTAGTGTATGTAAAAATGGAATTAATTTTAATTTTTTTTGGTAGTTGATTGGTTTTCTTTGATGGTTATTTTTTATTTTTAACCGACTTCGTAAAGGAGGAGGTTCTATGTTCGGCTAAATGTATGTTTTTTTTTTATGTATGTTCACCGATATCTCGGTCAATTGTAGACCGATTTTGAAAATTCTTTTTTTATTGAAAGGATATGCTTCCAAGTTGATCCCATTGAAATATTGTTATGATCTGATCATGAACTTCGAAGATATGGCACAGAATTCGTCATAGGATCACAGCAGAAATGTCGTAACAAGTAAAATTGCTTTGTTTATACGTGTAGTCGATGACTGGTTGAAGGAAAAGGGAGAGGGTACGTATTGGACTGATCTGATGATCAAGCCAGAAGGTAAATAAATGTAATCTAACCGTGTTTGGGATTATTAGAATCGTTAAGAGATGCTCTCTGGCTGTAAGGTATTTAAGTTTGGCTAAGAGGTACTTTTTAGTGGTGGTAGGTACCATAATTAAAAAGTGTAAAATAAAAAACTTTTTACAAAAAAAAAAATACAACCGAAATTAAAGTTATTTTGTACTTTTCAGTGTTTTTTTTTTGTTAAAAGATGATTTTCACATCGAAAAAAAAAAAAACATTGAAGTCAGTTGTATTTTTTTATTTTGTAAAAAGTTAGTACCTATGTTGTTTTTTTTTTTTTTGGTATACTCAGGTCTGCGATCCCTTCAAGCTGTGAAAACATCAAACTTCTAAGTTAACGAATAAAAAAGATACGGCCGTTTATGTAGCAAAAAAACTTAAACTTAGTATTCGTATGCATTCCACTACGTTCTACGATAAATCTTTCACGATACAAGCAGCTCGTTTGTGGAATGCATTACCAATAGAAGTGAGGCGTGCCCAAACGCTACCGAACTTCAAAAAAATGGTGAAGGAGCACTACCTATCCCTTTAATTGTTCTTCCCCTTTCTCTATTGTATTTTTTAATATGTATTAGTTTATTATTTGGTAGTTTATTTATGTATTATATATATATATATATTTTCTATTGTACTATATTATTATACTATAATATTTATGTTGTACACTGACAGCCCCAAATCTTTTTCCTTTCGTTCAGTCCATCCAAAGGTTGTCTGGTAGAAATTGCCTTGCGCAATAAGACCGCCTATTGTACACATAATCTTTTGTAAATGTTTATCCTGTATTTAGCTAAGGTGTGCAATAAAGTTATAAATAAATAAATAAATAAAAAAACGTATGTTTTGATACTCTCAAAGATCGAAATTCATAGGGTACTTGAGGTACTTCGCGTTGACCCAGAATCCTGAAATTTGGCACAATAAGCAAGGTCTTATAGCACAAGTATAGGTAAAAATCTGAAAACAGTAAATTTGTTGATACCAAAGTCCGACTCGCACTTGCCCAGTTTTTTGTTATTTTTTTTTTATTCTTTTCTATTCTAATCTAAATACAGTAGAAGTAAATAATGTTAGTAGCAGTAAGTTACATGTTATTAAAATATGTGAATAATTTGCAAAAATAATGAACAAAATAATAAAATGGGATCGCTTATTTTATTGCAAAACAAAAGGTTTGAATAAAATAATGTATAAACTTCTTACAACATTTACTTTTTAACTTCTCACAATTTTAATATAAACACCTATCTAAGTATCTATCTCAATTACAAGTCGTATTATTTTAAGCAATTTCAAAATATTCTATGTATTATCGTACCAAATACATACACATATACATCCCTTTGTGAGCTTGATTCATCGTACCAACTGTTGAAACTTTCATTTTGTCATTAAAACGCACGCACCAACTAATTAATCTGCCAACATTTCCTTAAGGATAGCAAGACGGAAGTGCTTAAAGCAATCACACTTAGAAATTCCGTTGAAACTTTGAACGATTTCGGGCTCAGATATAATTATATCCTTGTTAAATAACAAGCGGGTGATTATCACAATGGTGTTGGATTTGTTGGTAATCCTCGTGCTGTCTCTTTCACGCATGAGTGAAGCTTCTTAGAAGCCGTAAGGCGGTGTTAAGGTGTCAACCGCATCTCCGCTGTGACTGTAAACCGAGACGTTAACTATGCGCGTACAATAAACATCAGTCTGTATAAGGATTAGTGTACAAAGACATGTCGTGACGTTTGCTTATGAGGGGAAACCACAACAGCAAGCTGTCAGTAACAACTGAGTGGGTTACACGAATTTGTGCTATTGTGCATACTAAGTAGTTATAGTTCTATACAAAGTTAAATTTTCAATAAGTAGGTACGGAAAAAAATATTGCGAGTAAAAGATCATTTTGTAAAGGCCTGTTCTTTTATTAATACCAAAATTTTTTTCAGGCTTTTGGTATCAATCAAAGACACCATTTATGTAAAAAAGTACTTTTAAAATGAAAAATTAACGAACAGCAGTGATTTTAAAAACAAGATTTTCGAAAAAATTGTTCGCTAAATTAGATTTATTATGACGTATTTTTTTTGTATTCTTCTCAACAAACTCTTTTAGTTTATACCCATAACAGGTAATCTAAAATATACTAATAACAAAGAGATAAAGTTTGTTTTTTTATTTGTTGTTGTTTGTAGGAGGTAATCTCTGGAAGTACTGGTCCGATTGCTAAAATAGTTTCACCGGTCGAAAGTTGCTTTACTCCTGAGTGACATAGGCTATATTTTAAGTATCTACGCGGGTGAAGCTGCGGGCAAAAGCTAGTAAAAAATAACTAGCACTATCATCAGAAGCACGCCATATTGGATTAACAATGACGTCACTTAGCTAAAGATACGTTGTCATTTAATCTGAACATGCCTGCAAAATTAACCGAAATAAAAATACATAATAAACATTACCTACAAGTTAAATATAGCTTGTAATAACGTAGTATTTATCTAGCTAATCAAAAACATATAATAATTATATTTTGAGTTCTGTTGAATATAATGGTTTAATATTTATCAAAGTATTTATCTGTGTATATTTTACCTAATTTTAATTATACTTTATAATCTATTTGAAATATTGAGTATTTATTTATTGTGCAGACGTACCACACTCTTTTTTACCCAAAGGTTGGATGGTAGAGAATACTTTGTTGCATTAAGTTCACCCATGTACTACTACTATACATGAAGTTTAAATCATCATCATCATCAGCCTTTTTAATGTTTCCACTGTGGGACTCAGGCCTCCTCTCTAGGAATGGAAGGTTAAATAAAAAAAATAACAAATAAAACATATTTAAATATCATTAAACAGGTTTTATTATCATGTATACTAGACATTGAATAAAGCCGTGTGCACAATTAAAAATACATAAAGAGACTGAACCGTGTACAAAAGGGAATACAGTCGGTGTCCTGAACCTTAATGACCTACTTCCAGATAACATAGTGGATAAACAAGGAGACTACTATATTGTACCTTTATAATGTTCATTCGAATTGACTATAATGATTTGTTTGATTATCGGAAACTTGGATCTGGAAGGGAAGTGCTTACCACACATGGTACATTAGAAAACGGTTTTTTAGAGGATAGAGCTGCTTTTAAATATTTTTTAATGCAGAGAAAACGGTATAGATCGAACCCCGATATGAAAAAATAAATGTATTTCAATAAAACGGTTCTAAACTGCCATTTTAAATTGAACGTAATAGTGATGAGCATTCGGTCAATTCGTTTTTGCTAAATTAAAAGAAGAACAATGAATTTGAACTTATTTCTTCGGTTCTTCCGTAAAGGCAAATAAAAGTGTTGTACAATAATAGAGAATGGTAATTTTCAGATCGATCGTTCGATTATAAGATCAAACAAGATACCTTTCAGAAATTTCAAATTGCATTTTTATTTAATTTTGAAGACAATCAAATGTTTCTATCATGTTGATACCTGCATAAATTATGTACCTATATTGAAAATAATAATCTTTGCATAATTTAATAACATAACTATTTATATAGTTTTAATTATAGTCAAGTTTGCGTGGATAAATAATGTAAGAAGTCCGTTCACAACTCAAAACAATGTTTTGATGAAAGTTTGCTCGATTAAAAGTTCATTACGGTTCATTCATCATCATTACCATATCGGCTAGATAACGTTCACTCCCCCATCAATTACGATGCATTTCGTCATGATCGAAAAAAATATAAGTACACAGGAGGTTTTCATATTAGATAAGCTCATTGTTTATTTGATTCAGGAAATTATGAAATTACTTCTCCCACTCTAAGGTGAGGTGAGAGGGCGTAACACCTGTGTCCTTCAGTTGCCCTTTGTGTTTTGGGACCAGAATCCCAGGATTCAAAAGACTTAACTAGAAGATGTGAACAGAAAATAAATGTACAAAACAGATGCTTATTTCTGAAGAAATCACGCCCCGCACATACGTGAAAGGAGAGCTCAAAAAAGAGATGTGATTTGTATGACTTTAGGTGAATGAATTTTTTTATTATCCAATGATTTTTTTTTCTATCCATTTGCACAATTATTATTTTCAGTTTGGAAATATACATACTAAGCTATAATATTGCCTAAGATGTTTCTGTGTATGTGTAATAAAATTTTACTATTACTTTATTGAGAGAACAATCTTTTCCGATCTCTTTCTGAACCATAAAATGATTGGCACAAAATTCGCAAGTGAAGCCTTCATTAAAAATGGTTCATTCCACAGTTTGCAATTCATTATTCAACCGCGATGCTAAACTGGCAACTTTATTACTAGTCGTGGCGGCTGAGCACTGCATTATTAAGTCATGACTGACTACATTTACCTATGTAACATTAACGGAAAATGTTTGTGTGTGTTAAAATAGCACAGCTATTCTTTTGTTCCTTGTTATGGCAAGCTGTGTTATAAATTAACCAACCAATAGTTGGAAAATCAAAAGTTCTCATAGCAACAATGGAATCTCTTGTTTCCACTTCCACATATTCATACGAAATCTGGTTGGAATAAAGCGCATTCAACGGATTTTAAACAAGTTATCTATCTACGTCTGCTTTTTGGACAGCTACGTTTGTTAATTCGTTCAGCGCTTTTTTCGCTTCCTCTGCTTCCTCATTGTGCATATGTAATCAGTCGGTTGGACATATCAATGTGCAGTTGAATAAGTATATCTGGCGCTTTGTATGAAGAGCTAGTGAATCAGTTATTGTTTATTTTCAACGAATAAACTGGTTTGTACAATATTTGTGTTACTATGTTTTGTATCTCAAAGAATGAAATGGTCGTTAAGGATAATTACGTGGATACGTTTTCAAATAACAATGAGGGTTTTCAGGAAAATTCACACCAGTTGGCGCCAGTTCTCCACTTCAACATTTAAAAAAGTTATCATGACGTTGACGTATGTAATGGTGTACTCAAAAGATTGGCGGCATTGCCACGGTGTATGGCAAAGCTTGTTCTCTAGTCTAAGGTAAAAGCCAGCCTGAGTCACGCGAAGTGTCAACAAGGCGTTTTAAGCGGTCTTTATGCAATTTGTGAGCACTCAGATCCAAGATACGAGAGTTTTTATGTTTTTTTTTTTTAATTATCTAGCTTTGGCTTTACTTTAGAAAAGTTGTCTCTTAATTTCTCTATACACTCGCGCTTAATAAATACAAATGGAAAGTTGCGGTACAGACAGAGGTTACAAAGGTCTGGAGAGGTATACATGGCTCAAGTTTTGTGTCCAGGGATTCATTCGGCAACAGTTTTCAACAAAGCAAACTTTCACCAAACATTTATTAGGCCTCTAGAGAAACTCTTTAAGCGTATTAAGAAGTTGATCAGAAAAATAATAAATTCCTGTTGGGTGGGTTTTTGAAAGTTAATTGCAAGAGTTTGTACGTTCAGCCTAATTTACGGAGACCCTATCGCTGTTTTTGTTATTTATGAGACACTAAAACTTCTAGATAGCAATATATGTAAGTTGGGTGTGTATGTAAAAGTAACAAGTGAGGCTGCTTGATTGTTAATATCATTTGCAAACGGCGCTCTCAGCATTTTTGTGTGGAGAGGAAAAACCATATACATTTCTTTTTACGGATATGATTTTCATACAAAGTCATGTGGTTTGTTCAACAATCTAGTTGTTATTTTTTTAGGTGAGAGACCATCACATGACTTTTTCCGTTCTAATGTGGAGTTTTTTTTTTATGGTGGGAAAATCATCAATGACAACCCCCGCTCTTGGGCGGAGCGGGAGATACTGTCAGACTCTTACTGACTAAAAATCCACCCCGTTCCTTCAAGCCTTCATACTGGGGCTCGAGCTGTCTTTCGAAACTAACCCTGGCCCCGGTAGGCGTCGACCAAGCTGGGCCCCTGCTGTTGCTGACAAGTGTGCGCCGTCGACGACTTCGGCTCGGTCCGGACAGTTACCGGACGGTCGGACAGCCAGCTACCCATTACTCATTGTCCGCAAGCCCGCGCCTACGGGTGGCCAGAAATCGGGATCGGAATCCTGGCGGTGGTGAGAGCGCTGTTGCCTAATGCGGTCGGCCTCCTCCTTTGCGAGCATTACTACTTCGGTGGAGGTGGAGTAAAAATTGGCTAAAACCCACTCGTATCTTTTAGTTGCCCTTTGCGTTCCAAGGCCACGGTGATAGTCCTTTCAAATGTTCCCTGTAGTTCTAGTTGGCATCGGCTTTACTGGACCCGTATGTGTTGGATCTCCAATATTTAAATATTAAAAATAAAATTGTTATATGACTACACTAGCACTACTGGCAGCTGTCATGTGTGTGTTAATACAAAACCAAACGCTCTAAAATAAAACCGGCCAAGTGCGAGTGGGACTCGTGCATTAAAGCCCGACCAACGAGCAAAAATCACGTTGCTTTTAAGGGAACTTCGATAAATATTTATTTTATTGTTTTTTTAGTATTTGTTATTATGGCGACAAAAGAAATAAATAGGGTTCATGAGATACAGCCTGGTGACAGACGGACAGACAGATGAACGGACAGCAGTCTTGGTTTTTAGGGCCCCGTTTTACCCTTTGGGTACGAAACTTCCCTTCCTATTACGTTGTCAACCAACGTCTACAATTGCATACTACGAAATCTGTTGATCCTATGGTTTCATTCATAAACTGACGTGAACAAATAACACACAGACTAGTGGTAATCACCGACAAAATTTTGGCAACCTCTAACAATTTTTCACCTCATACGGGATAGAGCATTCTGTGTAACTTTACCTCCGAGGCTTTCATTCCCATCGCCGGAAATAAATGGATAGCATCATCAAACGGGAAATTCGTCCCAAAAAGCGGTAGTGTAACAAAGTGTTTTGCTCTTTGTTGTAACGTAGGTAATCCCGCGTCGAAACCGCCGCTGCGGCCGACCTACAAATTGCAATGCTAGACCGAGCAACGAGATTCGACCAGCGAATTGAGACGGCCGTATTCAGCTCATAAAATGAATATGCTAACTCGGTTGGTACAGTGTACGGTTGTGGCAGATCGAGGCTTACAAAAACTTTGGCTTTTGTATATAGTTCGCTGTGTTTGTTACTATAAAAAAGGTTCCTGTGGCTTTAGACTAAGTGTTATTGTCTAAGACATAATTTATTTATTAGGCTTTTCAACAGTAAGTACGCTATTACATTTAAATTTATACATTACTAACTTAACTCTAAGCGCCTCATCACTTATAGAAAAGCACAGCATGCACTACATTATGCGCAGATAACAAAATAGCTATATTCATTATAAGAACAACAATACATTAAGAGTTTGGAAAAAAAAAATTAAAAGATTAAGATAAAATAAAATTGCCTACAACAGTTTATAACGGATGAAATTCAATTGCACAGATTGAATTGAATTTAAATAATAATTTGATTTAAGTTTGATTACAATAAATTGGATTACAATAAATAAATTTGAGTACGTTGAATTAAATTGATATTTGATTAGATTAGAAAATAAAATTGCATACAATAGTTTATAATGGATGAAATTTGATTGCACAGATTGAATTAAATTAAAATAATGTTGTGGTTGTCGCAATAGATTTTCATTTTGCGAGAAGGGTAGACGGAAGAGTCTCTACGACTGAAAAAACTAATACCATACTTGGTTGTCTTTGATGTATGAGCTATAGAGCAATTTAATTACTGCCACTGTCTGTTTATGTATCCAACGTATACTGTTTTTTGTTTTTCTGTGTGAGATTGTCGAAATATAAAATTCGATGTTATCATTTTACTTTACTTTGATATCCACTGCACCCCTTAACCCAACAGTGTTATCATCATCTTCGATGTATTTTTATTATTTATCATAAATATTCCTAGGCCTATTTGGTTAACATGATACATCAATAGTTAGCATAAAAATCGGCCATGTAATGTTCCCAATGCTGGGACTCAGGCTTCCTCTCAAGGAATGGGATATATTTTTTAATTTATATAAACTAGTGCTTGACTGCGATCCCACCTGAGGGTAAGCAGTGATGCAATCGTTGATGATGATAAGGCGCACTAGTTTATTAAGAGCCTGTTCACTCTAGCCTTGAAGACACCTAAATTAAGAATTCCACGTAAATATTTTGTATGGCAAATTTTACAGCGCCTCTAGCGGTCACTTACGGAACCAAAATTTGCTATACAAAATATTTACGTAGTCGGTATCGAGTATCGACAAATACTTTTGTTTTAAACTCATGGTAGAGGCACTGGAACAGTTTGCCTGCCGCGGAATTCTTAATTTAGGTGTCTTCAAGGCTAGAGTGAATAGGCTCTTTGTTGATAAAGATGTTTTATTTTTTTGTCGTATTTATTTATCGGAGGTAAAACATATTCTTATTAGCAAATAAAAAAAATGCATGTATATACCCTATTTCTCGTTGATTTATGGGCAAACTTCCTCATCAGCCTCTGTATTTTCGAAGCATCCCTATTAACACGCCAAACCTTTACCAACGTTTATTTATCGTTAGCGTCTTTGGAAGTCAAGGCACGATCTCTCTCCGGAAGCGTAAGCGTACTTTGAGTAGCAAGTCGAAATAAGATAAAATCAAAGAGTCTCGTTTATGCTCAATTATCTCGTATATTTTAGGTTTAATTAACAGGGAAAAAAATAAAACGTCAAGAAATTATGACAGCTTTTTCTTATCTCTGTTCTTATTTCTGTTCTACGTTAATTTAAACCATCAATATCTACTTAATATTATAAATAGCAAAGACTTTGTCTGTCTATTCCACTATTATGGTTAAAATATGAAAACGATTTTGATGAAAGGATCTCTAAAAAAAGTTCTCTTTTTTGGGCTTTTTCTGAAAGTCTGTCAAAACACAAAAAAAAGATATGGTAGGTATGATTAAAAATGACTATTTTTAGCAATAATTAATATGGCATAAAATTTATAGGATCACTCTTAGCCACATTCGATGATTTATCATTTTTACATTTTTTTTTTTCAATTCTGAAGGTGCAGAGAAACATAAAATAATGACAAAAATTGCTTGAACTATAGATATATGGAAATGAATGGTCTCCTTTGGTACAGAGTACGCTTGAACCTCAAGGATTAATTTAGACTACTATTTATCTGCTTTAGATTTAGACTTCGTGTCCGCAATAACGACTTCACGTGGACGAAGTCGCGGGAAAAAGTCACTAATTTACAAATCAATAGTAATATTATTACGTTGCTTGTTATACAAAAAAAAAAATGTTTTCAAATTTCTAAAGTCTAAAATCAAAATTGCGCAAACGTGTCGGAAATTCATTGTGGCCTTGGCTTTACGTCACCTGCCAACCCCCGGGCAGTTGCGTGCGTGAGCCAGCAACATGGAACCCACGAAAAAGTACACAAAGAGAGTAAGCCTGCGAATGATTCTAGTTTGACGGTGGAACGTGTTCCGATGTGACGATTTTAGACTATACGGGAGAACTCAAATAATAGGCCTTCCTTTGTGAAACAAACGTGGCTCGTGAAATAGTGACATTGTTCCACTTTGAAGTGTGAAGTAAAAGAGAAACGAGTCGAAACTACCAAGTACGAAACTAGTTTCATTGCATACTATTTCGTTTGAACAGCGTTCACATGTTGATCGGTTCTTCAAGTATCGCGTACGGGATTTAATCGAATAGAATGGTAATAATTTGAACAATTGCCGGAAAATCAAAAAAGTACCTACTTGTATTTTTTTTTTTTGGTATATATTTGTACATAGGGCGAAAGTCTTTTCTAAATTCGTTGTTTCTAATACACGGTGACTTTAAATAAATGACTGTAAATCTTTGATGAAATGAAAGTCCCTACTTATATGTATTTAAACCACTTCTATCACCATCATAATCATTATTTTAGTCTAAAGACGGTCTCTGCTGGACATAGGCCTTAGGATGTTTTTTTCTTCTTCTATGTACGCTTCTCGATCTCGCATCCATCGGACTACCGCGACTCTCACCCGGTCATCAATCTACCTTTTGGAAGGCCTTCCAACGCTATGACTTCCTGTATCGCAGTCTCATCCACCATAAGTTCTGTGAGCATTGTTGTTGACTGGCCTGTTGGTCTAGTGGTTAGTGACCCTGACTGCTATGCCGGAGGTCGTGGGTTCGATTCCCACCCAGGACAAACGTTTGTGTGATGAGCATGATCATTTGTTCTGTGTCTGGGTGTAATTTATCTATAATATGTATGTATTTAGAAATATATAAGTATGTTTACCAGTTATCTAGTACCCATAACACAAGCTCTGCTTAGCTTGGGACTAGACGACGTTGTGTGATAGTTGTGTGGAATATAATAATGTACCCTGCTCACTGCTACGTAAGTTCGGTTACACTTTGTTAAAAAAATACAGCTCTTCGATACGGTTATGTTCGCTTGTAGGGAAAATTGTTTTTTTTTTTTTTGCGGTTTTATTTTTGATAAAATACACTCACATTTATGAGTACAATGACCTCCTAAATGATTGCCAATGAGTTTATAAGTCACTCAGTAAAATTTATACTCTACACCTAAGAGTTTTTGGTATTCGAATGTTTTATCGGCGATACGAATGGCGACTTCCTTTGCGCGAAGTGGGTGCTTAAATAAACTGACCATTCCCTTCTTCAGCTATGTGGGAAGTTTATGGCTTACTGCTGCCTATAGGGCTTTATCAAAATACATTTAATAGCTAATCAAATATTCATGGTACCGTAGGGTCAGACAGGACATGTATTATTCAGCTCAGCACACACTGTATTATCTAGTCCACGTTGCACGGGAATTATCCAATGTGTATTCAACATATCCCAATGTCAAGTCAAACTGACGGCTGCAGCAGTGAAATTCAATTAACAGATTGTAAATGAACTGTCTAGGAGTATTTCACTGTGGAACTATGAAAGGTTTTACGTATCTCAGTGATATGTATTTAACCTAGACTATTATTACAAAAAATACATTACGCAATGGCTCTAGAATTATTTTATTCACTCACCTGTTTTGACCAATTTGAATGTCACTTGCTGTTGGTTCTTGAGCTGTTCGTTATGCGTGGGGTGGGTGAGCTCACGCAGCGCCATCTCGACGGACGGCTGCTGCTGCATGGTGGCAGGGCGCGGGAGCGCCGGCTCTTTCGCTCGACTCAGCTTACGAAAGAAACTAACTTTCTTCGACTTAGGATTCGGACCTGTGAAAAACAGAGTAAACTCAGTGTTAAACTACATGCAAGCTTCTGAAAATCTTTCATTAATCAATTCAAAAACCCTCACACAGTTATGTAAAACCATGGGCGTGATACGTGCCTAGTGAAGCATTAATGCTGTTATTTCGCCAAGTAACCATGCTAAATTATTGTGACGATACTGGTTAGTCGATGATCACGCGTTCTCAAACTCAAACCGAACTCTCAATCAAAACCTTCAGTGGACGAACGTTGCGGTGTTGGCGTCGAAGGCGTGGAGGTGCGAGCGGAGGTGGCGGGCGAGCTCGGCTCAGACTGTGGCCGTGGGGGAAGTAAGCTCAGCGTGGACTCAGTGAGGGTCGGGAAGTGTGCCGCCGCCACGTCCGACCGCCGGTCCGGCTCCGGAGTCGTGACTCGGATGTGAGCACCAAACTGCGGTGAGTTCGCCACTTCGAACAGAGCATCGAAGTCGCGGTCGAAAATGTTCTTTCTGGAGAACGCTGGAGTAGGAAGGGGAGCGGGCAATTCGAATTCATCGGGAGCGGGGGTTCTAACAATTTTGCCGAATTCATTGTCCTCATGGCGACCGAGCTTCTTGAGCAGCTTTGCTTTAGTGCGCTCACGCAGCTTGGGGCGCTCGAGCGACGGCGTCGGCGATGCCGGCGCGCGCTCTGGAGGCTCCGGAGGCGCCGTTTTGAGGTGGGTTTTGTCGCTGGGTTTATTGAGGGTGGGGGTGTGGGGTGGGGGTATTGAGCTGTACGGCGCTCGCGGCGGCGGCCCAAAAATCAAGTCAAGTGTAGGCCGCTGCCGTGGCCGAGGCAGCGATTGCGAGCGGTATGTCAGGGAAACTACTTCGTCCGCAGGATATATTACGTACATCCCTGGCGAGACCGCATCGCGCAGGCCCCTCGCGCCCTCCGAAGAGGTTTACGCGCGTCAATTGAGCTACTACTAAGATCTAGTGGCAAGTAACTCTGATCTGTACTCTATTCTTCGTTACAAGCGGATTTTACAGAGGACGTATGTTACAAAGTTTACGTCAATTGGAATGTTTTTAAATGTTAAGTTGCCTTTTGCGTACTACAATGTAAGTTGAAGAACGATTAAGGAATGTTTTATGGAAGGGATCTTGAGCCATAGTAGGTAGGATAGGAGGGTTTCTTCGTGTTACGTCTGCCGATTCCGTACAACGAATCTTCAACCTAGAGAAACAAAAAGTAACGCTTATTACCTGGAGAACAAATGTCATGAATGTTTCGAAAAAAAAGAGGAAAGCTGTATGGGAAATGAAGTTGCCGCAGGATTATTTTGTTTCGTAGTCATGTTTGCAGCAAATAGAACAAAAACACAAACAGTGTCTGTACACGCAGGGGTGACGTTTGCCGACAAGCATACTGCGAGTCCACGTAAGAACTTATTTTATGCAGGAAACAATAAAGTATAAATTGGGTTCCATTTTACTGAACTGAATGAATTTTGTACATCACATTTATGAAATCAAAACATTCAAATAGTTTGAATATTAAATAAATCGTTTGAATATCGTTCAATTTATTTGTATAGCAAATACTGTGTGTGTAATGATTTCAGTTCGTTTATGTATACTGAAACTGAATTTTATTAATAATGCATTCCAAATATTTCAGTTGCCGTATGAAACATTGTAAATTCGAAATCCTAATGTCAATATGTGCGTAGTATTCAATAACACAGTATTTTCCTATGAACTGAAAAGGTTATTTGTATATAATTATATAAATCTTGACATATTTAGTATAAAACAAAGCTACTTTTTATGTCTGTCTGTTTATCTGTTAACTTATAAACCGTGCAACAGATTTTCTTACGGTATTCACTAATAGAAAATGTAATAAACAAGAAAAGTTCGTGTAAATAATTTAAACCCCAAAAAGGTTGGGGCGGATAACTAAGTCACTCACGAATCACTAGTCGATAAATAAAGGAGTCACGAATAATTTCACTGCAATAGAGTCTAAAATTGTATAGTAAGATATCGCTGTCAGCGATGAGACCGTCTTTGTACTCATAGATTTAAGTTAGTGTAAAAAAAAAATAGTTATTATTTTGATGTACAATAAAGTTAATTATATTCTATTTTAACATTGAGAGAGACCGACATAATATTCGTTAATATTTTATTTTTTATTAAGTGATTATAATTACACTAAAACCAAAAATAATAATAAAACCCTAAACTATTTAAAACTAACTAAAAACAAATTAAAATATGGCGTCGGAAAACTTCTCCACACCACTATCGACTGGTTATGTGTTCAAAAGACCAGCGGGATTGCCACACTGTATCGCAGTGCTTATTCGCTAATTATGTTAGCAAAACATCATGTTCAGAACTAAGTCAATCATAACCATTTGAATGAGTGATGTGTTCCTAATGAACTAAGGATTTCTGATTAAATAACAGAGCATATTAAATGTAGGACAAGAGAGCATATAAGTATAGTTTAGCTGAAGTGTAAACTAGGTGGAAACTTAGACAAAGCGGGTCAAGTACCGCCACAATAGGCGAGGGGGAGCTAAGTGCTCTCCAAAAATTTTCACGAACGTGGCGATTCTGCACAGATTCATTTAAATTTTCCTTTGCTTACGCTAATAAGGGAATGCTTTGTAACCACACGTTTTAATGAGGTCAGAATATGCATGTAAATCTAGGACTTTTTATTTGAATTTTATGTACGGACATTTTTGTTTAGAACTTTAGCGTTAATGTTCGAGGAATGCGTTTTCACTGTATGTTTTTGTATAGCTCCAATTAGTTATTTATTGTTAATGCATTTTTGGTTTATGTGAAAAGCTTAACTTATCAAATGATCATTATAAATCGGCCGTACAATGTTCTTACTGCTAGAATTGAAGCCTCCTCACTTTAGATGAGAAAATGTGATGAAGATGGACAGTCTGTCCATCTTCGTGACTGTCTCGTCTGTTGCGGACACCACGTGGACCCAGTACGAGCTGGTACAGTATAGAAGAGAGGGGTAATAAGGTTTGAAAAATATCTTCTATTCCTCTCGGTAAATAACGTTTCAGGATAATTGTCTATCAGTACATTATCTACACGCTTTCCTACTACGACTTAATCGTTAATTGACCTATTCAGTCACCAATCACGTAAAGCAATTAGACGTACGAGATTTATATGAGTCTCACACTGTTAGCGGCATTTTAATGGCTGCCTCAGTTTTGTAAGCAATCCAGAGTAGAGCTATTACGCCACGTAAATAAATATTCGTATACAGGGTTCAACGAATGGCTTGGCGAATTGCCTACTAGACGTTTTTGCGAAAACTGAATAACGGATACAATATACTGCTATTTATAATTGTTGTTTTTTTAAATAACTCGCTAGATCGGATTACTACATAACCTTGGATCTAAATATTCTGAAAAATTGCACTGGTTGAAATGTTGAATTTTTATTTGCACATGACAGTTTTCTTTGTAAAAAGGTTTCCAGAATATCTTGAGACGGATCGAGAAATAAATTGGATTTTGTTCAAGAAAAATAGATAGGGACATGAGCAGCTTAAAAAAAAAATTCTGTAACCTCTTTTTACTTGTTGGTTTAACTTTGGGGAGCTTATCTGATGGGCATCCAAGAGTTATACAGATAACACTATGAGATAACATTATGATATTAACGTCATTATGACGTCATTAACTGACGTCTACCTACGTATTTGATGAGTTGGAGTTTTGGTTTTCAATATAATACGTACGTGGGTACAGCAAAATCATAATTCACAATAACGTAATATTTAGTGAGCACTGAAACTACGAAATCCACGTGCGAAAAACATTTCTGTCTTGTTTTGAAATAAATCATGTTACTAGAAGTAATATGTTGTTATAACTGTTGTACTCAATGGTTAAAGTTGTGAACATTTCACGGTCCGTTAATGGATTGCTTACAACTTTATTCTCCTTCGAATAGATGGATTTTGGGGCAAAGAAATTGCTTAAAATCAGACATTGCTTTTAGAAACACGAAAAACATAGATCAGAAACCTAAATAAATGTGTTGAATTTAAAAGTTAAGCGCAGTCGATAAATCTAGTCATTTTAGTTACGTACTTAAAAATGCCTTATAATAGTAGGTACCGTTTTATCACATAAAGTTTGTGCACAAATAAAATTTAAATTGTGAATGCAATGATAATGTTTCAAGAATTAGGGTCGATATTATTTTCAAAGCCCTCCCTATTAATGTTTACATTTTTTTACAGTCGTATTGTATTCAATTTATTTCAATATAATATCTAACATTCACAAATCCACACCTATTTCAAGTTCATTTTCTTTCGATAATGAACCTGAATTAATAAATAAATAAATATTAATTACGATCAACAATTCCTAAACTTCAGTAATAATTACAAAATTTTAATTTAAAGAATCGTTAAATAGAAGCTGTGTACCCTTCTGAAAAGTACCTAGTAGCTTATCATTGAATCGTAATTTCTGTACAAATTATGTCGGAGAACTTTCAAGAAACTTTTGACATTTAATTTAGGAATTACTTCAAATAGATTGTAGATTTTCTGAAGAATTCATATTTAATTTTAGTTTATGTACTTTAAACAATACGAATTGGGAGGATTCTGAAAAGGTTACCTGTGGTCCAAGAGCGCAAGCGACAACCGAAGCAACATAGATGTGGTTTTCTACACTTATAATATTTTGAAGAGGTAAAGTTCGTCTTTTTTGTTTATATGAGGTAATTGTTGAAAGTACTGGCCCGTTTGCAAAAATTTTTTCACCGTTAGAAAGCCGCTTTATTTCTGAGTGACACGTGCTATATTTTATGTACACGGGCGAAGCCGTGGGCAAAAGATTGACACACCTTCCTGCTCCACCATTGAGCGGTAAAGACATTAAGATTCTCAATTTTAAAAAAAATCTAGTTTGTACTTAAGTACAAACTAGATTTGTACTTAAGTAGGTACCGGTATTCGAATTGTAATTTTCAATGGTTGCTATTTTTCTAGGAATAGTTAAAATATTCACAATATCAATTTATTATATTGTGAATATTTTAACTATAATAGAAAGTAATTTTATATTTAATTTAGGTATCTTCAAGGCTAGAGTGAATAGGCTCATTATAAACTAGTGCGCCTCACCATCAACGATTGCATTACTGCTTATCATCAGGTGGGAACACAGTCAAGTATTAGTTTATAACAGATAAAAAAATATAATAAGAAAATCCACAAAATGAAACAAACACAATTATGTTCCTGACAACTCTCGTCCTATTAGATATAAACACGTGGCATTTCCTGAAGAACATTCCAAAATAAACGTCATAATATTATGACTGAAATAAACTTTTATTTTGAGTCAGGAATCGAAATAAACTCGGTTCCGAAATAAAATCGTTGACCGCACGAAATTAAAATTTCAAAAGTGGATCGAAGTAGGTCATTGTGTGAATGTAAGCAAATGGATTTGGAAGTTTACCTACAAAGATATGAAAAAATTTGCAAATTTTACTTGGAAAAACGCTTTCGCAGTTTTTTGCGAATAACAAAGAGAAAAAATGAAAGAAAAATAAACGGTAGTGTTCGAGGATTATCATTCAACCATTTGGATGTAGTCGCAAAAAAGATTTTTTTCGTATTTTTTAGGGTTCCGTAGCCAAATGACAAAAAACGGAACCCTTATAGATTCGTCATGTCTGTCTGTCTGTCTGTCCGTCCGTATGTCACAGCCACTTTTTTTCCGAAACTATAAGAGCTATACTGTTGAAACTTAGTAAGTAAATGTATTCTGTGAACCGCATTAAGATTTGCACACAATAATAGAAAAAAAGCAATAAATTTTGGGGTCCCCATACTTAGAACTTAAACCCAAATTTTTTTTTTTTCATCCAACCCATACGTGTGGGGTATTTATGGATAGGTCTTCAAAAATGATATTGAGGTTTCTAATATCATTTTTTTCTAAATTGAATAGTTTACGCGAGAGACACTTCCAAAGTGGTAAAATGTGTCCCCCCCCCTGTAACTTCTAAAATAAGAGAATGATAAAACTAAAAAAATATATGAAGTACATTACCATGCAAACTACCAACGAAAATTGGTTTGAACGAGATCTAGTAAGTAGTTTTTTTAAACACGTCATAAATCTAAAAAAATACACTATTATTATAACGTCGATCAATGTTACAACGAACTACAAGAACTTTTATTTTATGTTACTTGCTGCTACGGAACCCTCCATGGGCGAGTCCGACTCGCACTTGGCCGGTTTTTACTATCTCTTTTCGTTCAATCCATCCAAAGTTTGTCTGTAAGATACTACGGCCTATTGTACACTTGTTTTTGTAAATGTTTATCCAGTGTATAAATAAATAAAATTTAAAGATTTCTTTCTACACGAAGATTGGTGCGAAGAAAAAGCTAGGTATATTATTTGTAAAAAAGGAAAACTCTTGACTAAACGCAGGGACACTTAACATCCACTGAGAGTCTTGCTCCCCCACTTGAGAACAAAGCAATGTCAATTTGTCAAAACACGGTCTGTATAACGGAGTGCGAGTTACAATTTTTGACGTTGAATGCGGTGTGAATATTGTTGACGATGTAAAAAGTGCCCTAGTGGCGCGGGATCCGGTTGCGGATGAAAAGGTCGAGTGCTTCTTTACAATGGAACCCAGCAGTCACGAGACCCCTTTCCTCATTAGTATTGCGGAAAAATTCGAGCACAAAACCAAAAGTCCCTCTTAAAACTTTTCTATTGCAAAAGTTTCGAGCGCTTATTGAACCGCCTGGAATTTTAAGTAAAATGATACAGAAAAACTTTTAGATAAATGTTACACCTAATCTTTTGTTCACTAAACATAGTGTGACATAGTGTGTGTGTGACCATAGTGTTGTTTTTGTTTGATAGAGAAACGATGTTAATCAAAAATTGTTTGTCTTACTTACTGTGGACCATTAATCATTTATAACTGTGATTGAGCATTGTAGTATTATAAATGTAATAAAGATAAAGGTAATATCGCTGTTATTGCCTATCTTTTTTGCTTTAAATTACTTTAAGTATTTAAGGTAGGGTTTACAATTGTTATTTTAGAGTTGAGATGGGCTTTTAGCGAAACCAAAACGCCATACATTTGAATTCGTAGCTTGTGTAACTTTGCACACTCACGCAAAAGCTTCACAATTGAATCGTTGTACATTTTAAACAATACGTTCAATTAATTCATGAAGCTAACTTTGTTTTTACGATGCAAACATAGAATTGTTCGGATAAATCAATTGCAAAATACCTTAATAAATAAAAGTTGGAAATGTTACCGTTGATAGAAACTGAATTTTTGGGAAGTAGTTCGGATATATATACCAACTAGCTGCTGCCAGCGACTTCGCTCACGTGACAGTATAAAATTGTTCTAAGCGGAAATAATCCCGGAATATATGTGCTATTCCAGGACATGGTCTACCCGTGTGCCAAAGTTTATCTAAATTCGTTCAGCTGTTCGAGCGTGAAGATATGGCAAACATACACATGTCTTGTCATAATATTTTTAAACAAAAAAAACAAGTATATATTTTCAAAAAAAGCAGGATCGAAGCTTACTGGGGCCGTGGGCCCGCTTCTGAAAGGAATACCCAAGGTCCTGGAATGCAAGGCAAAGAAGAAACATTTGAGTGAGTTTTATTCATTCAGTTAAAGTATGACACGCACGGGAGAAGTCATTGCATGATTTCTCACCAAAAAAAGCTTTGAAATGTATGTGATAATTGCTTGGAGATCGGAATTTTTTTAATAAGTAAGCATAAGTCTCTTCAAAAATGCAGCACGGTGCAATTTTTTGCGACCTAAGATGATATAAATGACTGGTTTATAAGCCAGCTTGTAACCTCACTTGTCCTCGAGCAGGCTTAAGGCCTTTCCTTTCCAGATAAGGCATGATTAGATTTATTTTTTAACTGAAGGTCAGGTAACCTCTAGATAAAATTTGAAAGTAGGTACGTAATCTTAATTAATCTTTCTATAGTGTTATAACCCACGCCAAAGATTCTTGCAATTTCTAATTTAATCTTCTCAAACTCTTAACCTTTTAATATTTTAAATTACTAACAATAATTTAATGGAAGATAGAGTGGTACCCTCAACTTTGTAGGGTTGTCAACAAAACTGTAGGGGCCCAACAGGGCTTTTTAGGGTGCGAAATCATCTAATAGACTTTTCGTGCTCTTGGGCGGAGTAAGATGTCAGACTTTTATTGACTAAAACCCACTAGTTTGTTCTTTCTTTACCTTGCGTTCCAGGAGGAACAAACGAGTGGGTCGTTTCCGTCCCAAGAGGTTCGTTTTCACTTAACTCATGGCCCCGAGGCCCAACAGGTTTGAAGCCTACTGAGACCATAGGTTATCCGAAAGGGACCCTGGGGTTCTGGGATGCAGGCAAAGAAGGAGCATCATCATCATCATCATCAGCCTTTTTAATGTTCCCACTGCTGGGACTCAGGCCTCCTTTCTAGGAGAGGGAATGAGCCGTAATCCACCACGCGGGCCTAGTGCGGGTTGGTGAATGTCACATGTCTTGGAATCTTTGGTTCCAGAACATGCCATGGTTTCCTCACGATGTAGAAGGAAGAAGAAATGATGAAGAAGGAACATAGCAGTAAGTTTTAGTTAGCGTAAGTCAGAAAGGCGGGGATTATGCACATAGGAAAAAAGGCTGCCAGGCTAAAATGGGATTCGGCGGGTCATATCAGCCGCATGCACTCTGACCGTTGGGCAAGAGTCTCCACAAAGTGGGTAGTACCCGAAGGTGGACGACGCCGCCGAGGTCAACCTGGGAAAAGGTGGCGAGACGACCTAGATGCCTACCGCAAGGGCTGGTTCGAGGTGGCTCAAGTACTCAAGTACCTGGAAGAAGTTGGGGGAGGCCCAGCAGTGGGCAACAGTGGGCTACAAAAAAAAAGGCAGACACGCCGTCTCGACAAGTCATTGGATGATTTCAAACTTAAAAAAAACGCTCATCTCCCTATGTTGTGAACGGTGCATGCCTGCTCGAAGATGTCTCGGCATTTCATTATTGAGGGACGGCTCAACGTGACTCCATCTGTAATACCTAGTCCCAAACTGAGCTTTTATTTGCGAATCGGTTTTATTGAATTTGAGTTTTAGCATGAAATATTATAAATGGGATTTTGTGTGCCTGAATTTTTATTTGAATAGCTATTGCAGGTTAAAGATTTGAAAGATTTTGCTGACAATACTGGTCATCAGTTCAGGATTAATACTATCTAAATTAATAACATTTTTTTTCTTCCGTAAATCTACTTACCTAATATGTATAATGTTATCACGGCAATTAGATTCTCTCTAACACTCCACTCCATTTTATTAACACAAATTTTTTTAACACTAATTGGCGCAAAAATTAAAAAAATACAATGAAAATTCTTAAAAGAATGACATTCCAAATTCAAATGTTGGTAATGTTATGTTTTTTTTTTTAACAGTATTTATGGCCAGACTAAGTATCACGGCCTATAGTCTGCCTAATAAGTCAACCGACTTGGGAATTTTGTATAATATTTAATCATTTAAAAAATACTTATACCTATTCGATGCTTTTTATAAGGTTCTTCTGTTAGTAAACAATGATCTCTATCTCTTAATCAACCTTGATTATTGAACCCGTGTTGACTACATTTTATTAAATCCTAATAATTACCCAAGTCGTTTAACTTATTAGACAGACTTTATCACATACGAAGTATGGATTATGGATGTTATGTTTTTATTTTTTAAATAAAATATTCATAAATAGCCAGCCTTTCGGTGTTTTACAGGTTGCATTTTGGAGAGTGTGGCGGGAATTGCATGACTTGATTCCGCCATCTCATTTCTACCATCGGACAACCTTACGTACGGCGAATACGTTGCGTTGTTGAAACCTCTACGGTCCGGACTAAGCGTTTCGTCTCGTCGTTTATACCGCGTACATCGAAGGACTGGAACAATTTGCTGCAGTTTTCCCGTCTGATTATAATTTGGGTGCCTTCAAGGCTAGAGTGAATAGGCTCTTAATAAACTAGTGCGTCTCACCATCAACGATTGCATCACTGCTTACCATAAGGTGGGATCGCAGTCAAGCACTAGTTTATATCAGATTTAAAAAAAGATAATAATAAGTATGAAATACTAATATGAAATATAATTAACGACAAAGTCATCAGATCATGTGCAGTATTGTGATACTGCACATAAAAAAGGTATGAAAAGTAATAGCCGTTCATAGTGGGAATACATAATCTATATAACTCTAACTAACATTTTCTGCGGTACCTGAGTTTAGTACTGGGAACGAAAGCAAAACAAACGTAGGTACCTAATTAGCATCTTTGTAACAAACCTGACTTCAAATAGCATTTTAGCGTTATCGTAGTTTGTCTAACATGCTTAATCATAAAGAGAATGTAACTCAAAAAACAAGTATATAATTGAAAATTGAATCATAAAAAGTATGTTTTTTGTTAGGATTACTTTTATATTATTTTAATTTTTACGACAGATCTACTGTGATCCCATGAAGAGTTCCGTTCCATATCTTAATCATAAATAAATAAATCTTATCATAACAGTACTTCTATGAGACCGCCTTGGGAGCATAACCTTTCCCAAAATCGGTCAACATACATAAAAAAAAAATACATTCAGCCGAACCTAGAACCTCCTTCTTTTTGAATTATTTATACGGTTAATTATTTTATATTGCTGTTTCGATTGTCTATAACACTCATTTATGACCTATTTTTAGACGCTCGCCCAGGCGCGCCAGTAACCACATTTTATTCTTCTTATTGTTAGTGGCCAGTTCGATTTTTGAATAAACTTCTTTAATATCAAAGTTATACTCGTAGAATTGTTTAATTAATTTTTCATCCCCCCATCTCGGAAACAGTATTTTTGCTCTTCGATATCTGAGAGCAAAAGCCGTTTTTATTCTCTAGAGAGATAAAGTAAATTGAATTTAGAATATCGCGTGCACTATGTTTATAATTCAAAACATCATTAAACCTATTTACTTCTACCTCCATGGTACCAAATTTGTCATACAACTTTTTTTTAATTTGTTAAAAACTCAGACTCAGAACCTCCTTGTTGCACTTTTTTGCATTTAGTCATTTCCTCGCTGAGGTGGGATGAAAAGTTACATGTTGCACTCGACTGCAAAGATTTTTCACCTTGTGCTCTTTTGATTCTCTCGCTAACGCTAAGGATTCTAATTTTTGAATCACTCGCTGCACTCGGATTCAATTTTAGAATCCTCTGCTTGCTTGGTCATAAAAATTGAGCACGCGGTTAAAGAGCTACTTTACACTCTTGTATAACAAATAACTATTATTCGCGTAATGTGTTTTTCGACACACTTGCTCAGAAAGTGACCATAATTGCACTACACTTAGGTATATAATGTAGCTTGTAACCAAACTGTGACTTTTTGATTACCATTATGCAAAAGTGTGATAATGTAGTGATAACCTTTTTTGTTAAACCTCTATTCTCAAATCAAACATTGAATTCGAAAAAAGAAATACATTAGGTATTGCGTTCAATAGTACAAATAAGTGTCTTGCTTGTTTATTTTATGCTAATTTGTGTTTAAATAAACTATTTTACCTTTTACATGTTTAATAAATAAAACCTATCATAAAATAAAAATATTTTTTCTGTATAGATACATAAGCAACCTTATTCTTATTTTTATTCAAACAGCCTAGCTAGAGTTCGAGTATAGCTAGTCTATGGCCGCCATTTTGGATGCGCGCCCATAAGAAGAAAGAACAATTTTTTGCCGCCATACTACAAAAAAAAAAAACAGTTTTGCTGATAAAGCAATAATTAATTAATTTGTAAAATTTTTCTTCTCAAGTGTGTCGAAAAACGTCGTATGATACACGTGGATATTGGCGATTACCGTCCTCGGCTCTCTTAAGATCCGAGCCGAAGGCGAGGATCTAAATACCGCCACAGCGGTAATCACCAACATTATACACTTGTATCACAATGTGCTATTTTGATAAAAGAATGGTCTTTGACGTTCCAAATTCAAATTTCATTATTCTATTACGTAAATTAGATTAAATATTTCTAAATGCGTAAATTATCACTTTCTAAAATTTTATGTCAATTAGTTAGATGTTGCAAACGACGTAAATAATCTATTCGTAAGTAAGCGAATTTAAAAGTTGATTTTTCAAACCACTTATAAATTAACGTGAAATATCGATGTCTCTTCATCATGAGACACGTAAATAATTACTGTGTCTGTCGGTAATGATCTAAATGTCCGACATTAGGGCAAAAATAACTCGGTATTCTTATCCCAAGCCCTTGAGTTGGGTTGCAGCGGATGTTATTTTTCAGAACGACAAGGTCATAAGTCACAAGCGTTTTTGTGAAGGTGTGTGAAGGAAATAGTTAATATTAATGCCTCTATCGTAGTAAGACGTAGGTAGCATAAGCATAATCAGCCTTTTAATGTTCTCGCTACTAGGATTTAGACTTTTTCTCTAAGAGAGGGAATGAGCCGTAGTCCACCACGCGAGTCCATTGCGGATTGGTGGATGTCACATATTTTCGAATTTATGTTTTTAAGATAATGCCGGTTTCGTCACAATGATTTCCTTCACGGTTTTGGGAGACGTACATGTAATAATGTGCCTGGCTGAGTTGAAACCCACGACCTATAGCTCGTAAGTCGAAGCCGTTACCACTGGGCCACCACTGCCCATCGTAAACGAACGAAACGTAGGTACTTAGATATAATTTAATTTGTAAATAAGGAAGCCATTAAAATGTCGTGTACATGATGTGCCGTGTGTTCTAGATGCTGATTAGTGTCATGTAATGCGAGATTGATCGTGTAGAATATCTAGACGTTCGTTTGATCGTTGGTGAACTGCTGTATGTAACTGGTATTTTAGACATCAGTTAAAAAAACATTTTATTTTGCTCAATGTCAGTCAAGAAAATTCCTATGCATTTGAAAACTATTAACTACTGCAAATGTTTTTATACTCAACTCAACAAAAAAAGATATCAAGGTCTAACATATTGCGAATAACGATTGAATCTTTCTCAATACGTTTTTATATTAGATAGGCCTTCGATTACTGACCCCGATCCCTTAGGATTACAGGTAATCTGGCCGTCTCACATACAAACTTTAATTTGCAAACTTTGTTACAGAAATAATATATCTTTTTTTTTATTATTGATAGGCTTGCGTTTGACCACCATCTCACATCTCATCTCATCTTCGTTGAAGTTTGACATTTAAGTTTAGAAAATGAAAGTATTTCGATATTATAAAACTAAAGTAAAATGTTCTTGAAAAATATTGTCTCATCAATACTGGTAATAAGATATTTATTTACAGCAAGAAATGGGAACCTCCTTAGTAAGTTGTTTGAACGAAATGATGGAATGTAATCATAGCGGCGGCCATTATTTTTCTCTTTTTATAAGATGCCGAGGGAAACAATTTAGCGCTACTCTAAAAATTATTTATAATTGAATATGCAGGGACGCTCGGCATAAAATTAACCTGGAAAACACGTGAACATCGTGTAATAAACAAGGTGGAAAGATGTCAGCCAGGGTGATACTTTTTTACACTTTTCACTGTTTACTTGAAACTTACTTTTATTAAAGGCCTCCAAATCAGGTTTAAGATTTAAGATTAATGATGGATTTATTTCCGACTTTATTTTGTTATTCTGATTAAAATAGTTGATTATGATAGATTTCGTTTTCAGCTTCATTAGCTTTCGAATACCGTAATTAGAGACACAATAGAAAGACAACGTGAGAGCGAACGCCGAGCGAACCCCAGGCGAACGTCGGCGGTCGCTTAGGGTTTAGTTTATTAAGTTATTTTTTATTACTAACTAGCTGTGCCCGCGACTTCGTTCGCGTGGACTACAGGATTTTGAATTTATTTTTTTTTAAATAAAAGTTGCCTATGTTTCTCCATATTACATTTGCATACCTGCCAAAAAAGTCCCGTCAAAATCTGTCCTGGCTGGACAGATTTTGACTCAGAGATTAGCCCGGACAGACAGTCAAAAATTGTAAAAAAAAATATTTTGGTGTATGTACCGTATATATTGTTACGTACGTGGGTAATCAAATGCCGATTTACTGACGAGAGAACTTTATTCACCACAAACAATAACAAATTAGTCCAGTCAACAATAATCCGAATCGCAATTAACACTAGAGTACCGTTACACTATCGCTTAGGTCGTTAGATAAAATCACTTTAAGTACTAGGGTAGTTCGCTCTTGATCGCAGTCGAAATCACAACTGACTCGCTTCCGGCCGGGGGCACGTATTTATATGCGGAGCCAAGAAAATTCTAGATACCGACGTCCCACGAACGATCCAGAATTCCAGAACAATTGAATCTCTTCTCGAAGTCATAAATCATTTTTATTGCTCGTGGTAATAAGAGTCACTTTCATGCGAATTTCGACTCTATTGTTAACGTCGGAGAGTACCATTTCCTATAAATACCTAACTACTACTTGTAAGTACTTTGTGGATGTTTCGAGATTTTTCTAAGTTTGTCTACGCACAACCATTCTAGACCTTTCGAACAGCAATGCGTTTTAATTATTACGTGCTACTCTTTTTTTTCTCGGAGATATGGCGTGTTCACGTTTAATGGCGTAACAGTGCCCCCCTCTTAGTCATGCTCGTCCCGAGCATTATTAGATCCGTGATACGGCGCCAATCTATCCACATGGACAACCTTGGGTTTCCCTCTTAGCCCTTTCTTGATGCGGTAGGTCACGTCATTAATCCTTTTTAACACGGTGTAAGGTCCCTCCCATCGAGCTTGGAGTTTCGGCGACTTCCCTTTCCGTCGAAGCGGGTTGTGGAGCCAGACCAGTGTACCTTCCTCAAATCCCTTGGCATTGGCATTACGGTCGTATCTAGTTTTCATTTTTACGCTGGCGTTCATGCTATTCTCACGAACTCGTTTATGCACTTCGTCCAATTGATCTTGAAGGTCACTTACGTAGTCCGTAACTGGCTTAGTCTTGTCAGGTGGCACGCCAGTTATGGCATCGACTGGAAGTCTCATTTCCCTGCCGAAATTCACTCTTGCTGGGGTATGTCCCGTGCTATCATGCACTGCCGATCGGTAAGACATCAGAAATAGTGGAATATACCGGTCCCAGTCCTTCTGATGGTCATCGACAACCTTAGCCAGGTGATTCTCCAGGGTTTGGTTAAACCTTTCCACCATTCCGTCCGACTGCGGGTGCGCAGGTGTTGTGCGTGTCTTATAAATTCCCAGAAGTGTACACATTTCCTGGAACAGCGCAGATTCGAAGTTACGGCCTTGATCGGAATGGATTTCCAAAGGTGCGCCATACCGACATACTACTTCTTCGACCACCTTCTTCGCCACTGTCGTCGCTTCCTGATTGGGTATGGCGAAGACTTCGGGCCACTTTGTGAAATAGTCCTGGATCACCACTATGTACTTGTTTCCGTCATTTGTAACTGGAAAAGGTCCAGCGACGTCGATAGCGATGCGTTCCCATGGGGCTCCCACATTGTACAGCTGAAGCCTGCCCCTGCTCCTAGTCTGTGGTCCTTTCACAGATGCACACGCTGTACATTTCCGACACCATTGCTCTATGTCATCTCTACAATTGAGCCAGTAATACCGCTGTCTCACTTTCAGTAGAGTTTTCTTGATGCCCAGGTGTCCTCCAGAAGCACCATCGTGTATTTCCTGTAGCAGGGGGACTACTTCACATCGTGGTACTATCACTTGTGTGGTCACCTCCTTGCCATCGTTCGATTCCCATTTCCTACAAAGCACATCATTTTCTAGGACTAAACTGTCCCACTGTGCCCAGTAGCTCTTTGTGACGGGACTATGTGACGATACTTCACTCCACTGGGGCCTAGTTCCGCTACGCTTCCAGTCCAGTATAGGTCGAATATCGTCATCTTCTTCCTGGGACTTCTTGAAGTTGCCTTCAGCCCTAATTAAATTAACGTGTTCTCGGGCTTCATTCTGTTGGCAATGTCTGCAGTCCACATTACATGGACGTCGCGACAGGGCGTCAGCATTGTTATGCCCTTTTCCACTACGATGTTCTGTTACAAAGTTAAATTCCTGCAGCTGCTCGAGCCATCTTGCAACTTGGCCCTCAGGGTTTTTAAATTGTAGAAGCCATTTCAATGCAGCGTGATCCGTCCTCAACGTAAATTGTCTTCCTATGAGGTACTTGTGGAAATGCTGCAAGGTTTTAACCACAGCCAGCAGTTCTCGTCGAGTCACGCAGTAGTTTCTTTCTGGCTTTGAAAGTGCCTTACTGAAGTAAGCGATTACGACCTGTCTGTCACCTTGCACCTGTGACAACACTCCACCAATTCCCGTGTTGCTGGCATCGGTATCAACGACAAATCTTCCGTCTCTGCTCGGGTACCCCAGTATAGGCGCTTCACATAACCGTTCTTTTAGCTCGTTGAATGCTGACTCACAGTCGTCGTTCCAGATAAAATCTCGTTTATCCTCAGTCAGCTGATGTAGAGGTTTTGCAATGTCCGAAAAATTCTTGACAAACCGCCTGTAGTATGTGCACAACCCTAGAAATGCACGTACTTCCGTTTTGTTCTTTGGAACCGGCCACTGTTGGACTGCCTTTATCTTCTCAGGGTCGGTTCTCACCCCGTCAGCGGAAATAACATGTCCTAGGTAGCTGACCTCCTTCTTGAACAGGGCGCACTTCTTTGGGCTTAGTTTTAGGTTAGCCCCTCGTATCCTGGTGAACACTTTCTCCATATTCCTCAGGTTTTCCTTAAAAGTGCGACCCATTATAATGACGTCATCTAAATATACCAGACAGACGTCACCAAGAAGGCCCACCATGACTCTCTCCATGAGGCGTTCAAACGTCGCTGGAGCGTTGCATAACCCAAAAGGCATGACGTTAAATTGCCACAGGCCGCTGCCAATACCCGTACTGAACGCTGTCTTTTCTTTATCTTTCTCGCTGATTTCCACTTGCCAGTAGCCACTTTTCAAATCGATGGTCGAAAACCACTTCATGCCACTGAGCATATCCAGCGTATCGTCTATCCTTGGTAACGGATAACTGTCCTTCTTCGTCACATTGTTCAGCATTCTGTAGTCCACACAGAATCTTGTGCTGCCGTCCTTCTTCTTCACCAGAACGACGGGGGAAGACCATGGGCTCGTAGAAGGCTCAATTATTCCGCTATCAGCCATGTCCTTTACCATTTCTGCTACCTCAGTTTCTTTAGCCCAGGGTATACGGCGCGGTCTCTGTTTAATTGGTCTAGCGTCACCTGTATCTATCTCATGCTTGACGAGACCTGTTCTCCCGCAGTCTTTTCCCGTTGCAAAGATATCTCGAAACCGTAGTAGAAATTCCCTGGCTTGCTGCAATTCCGAAGTCGATAAATTGCTCTTAGAATTTTCCAGAAGTTGCTGGATGTGATCCGTTTCAACTTTTGTCGTGTCTTGCTTTGCTTTAGGTGTATTGATTTGACGGAGATACTGAACTTCTTCACATCTCCCAACAACACTGTTTTTCTTCAGTTGGACCTCTTCTTTCCCAAGGTTCACAATCCTGACCTTGGATTTCCCTGTCGTCATAACTAATGTCCTCGCAGTGATGATCTCCGGGTGCCGGCCAGTATCCTCTACCAAAACACATCTTGTTTGCCTGATTTTCTTGGGAAACTTTACTTCGACTAAGGTTTCTGTTCTCGGAGCCAGTGTAGTATTCTTTAAACAGTAGAGGTTGCATGAGTTAATTCCTCGCAGGAAGACTTCTTGATCTGGGAATTTCAATACTCCCCTGTCGATATCTAAAATACATCGGTTATTCCGCAAGAAGTCGAGACCCAGTATGCAATCGTCGGTAATATTCGCAATTAACGCAGGATGGATATACACTTGATCACCGATTTTGATCTCAATTTCTGTATCACCGAGGACGGAGACTGGCTGGCCCGTTGCTGTCTGAAGTCGGCAGGATGGAGACTCCCTTTGCCACAAGATGGTGCGTTTCAGCAACTCAGGTCTTATAACAGTCCGTGACGCCCCCGTGTCAATGGTAAAATTGCAAGCCCGATGATTCAGCGTCCCTTCGATGATCAAACTATTTCCGTTGTGAACTTGATTGATGGTGATGGTTGGGGCCTTCAGTTGACCAGCCAGCACCCGCCCCGCGGCCCTGGCGACATTTAGTTTAACGACTCCTCGTTAACTTGAGTTCCGGAGTCCACACTTCCCCTCTTCCTCTTGGGGCAATCGGTACGAATGTGCCCTTTTTCTCCGCACCCGTAACACGTCGGAATATAGCGGGACTTTGCCGAAGAAGAAGCCAGCACTTCTCGGTGACGTGGTTGCGCTGAAGGCGAGACCACCACTTCCCTAACTCTATGCGTACGTGAATCTTGTCGTACGGCTTCTACTTCCAGAGCGTGAGCCATCGCACTCTTCAAAGTTTGGTGGTGTCCGAGTCGCACCGTAGCTCTGACTTCAGTATCCCGTAGACCGTCGATGAAAGCTTGCACCAGATTTACTTCCACCATCTCTGGTGTCATCGACATGTAAGCACGCCGGACCAGCCGTTCGACCTCGACTCCCATTGCTGGAGGCTCTCGTTCGACTTCTGCGTTCTCTCGCGAAGTTGCGCGCGGAAAACGTGCTCGAGGTGCTTGTCTCCATAACGAGTGTCCAGTCCCTCCATGAGACGCTCCAATGTCCTGCCGTCCGCAGGGAGGTTCTCTAGGACCAGCAGGGCGTCCCCTCGTAGAGCCAAAGTTAATGCCGCAAAAGACTGCTTATCATCCCAGCGGTTTGTTTCGACCAATGTCTCGAATTGGTACTTAAATGCCGCCCAGGAAGACGTGCCATCAAAACGCGGCACATCAAATTTTGCGGCGGATGCACAAGGAGTGTGCGATGGTGAGCCGACAACAACGGGTTCGCGTGCTTCGAGCTTGACGATTTTTTTGTTGATGTCCAGCAGGCGATCTTCGTGGCCATCAATTCTTGTTTCGAGGCTATCAGCTCGGGCGGAAACCTCCTTGACCTCCAAGGTGAGATTCTTTACCTTCTCGCCCAACGTGACGAGGCCGTGGTCGATTTTATCGAGGATCAGGTTCTGCTTAGCCTCCTGATCGCGGCGAGCGGCTTCCTGTTCGCGGCGAGCGGCTTCCTGTTCGCGGCGAGCTTCTTCCTGGTTCGCTGCGATTAGGTCCTGAAGCTTACGCTGGTTGGCCTCCTGATCGCGGCGAGCGGCTTCCTGGTCGCGGCGGACAGCTTCCATACTAGCTTGCATGGCGGCCAACACCGCAGCGAGGTTCAATTCCGAGGATGGTCCTGTTGGCGCCTCAGCAGCTTCTGTTGCTACCATACCAGCCTGATCTTCCTCCTCCAAACGATGACGCGCAGCATCCATCTCCATTTGCCTCCTTGTTCGTGGTCGCTGTTCGTCGTCCCTCGGTGTTAATGGCATTTCACTTCTGACACCAGTTGTTACGTACGTGGGTAATCAAATGCCGATTTACTGACGAGAGAACTTTATTCACCACAAACAATAACAAATTAGTCCAGTCAACAATAATCCGAATCGCAATTAACACTAGAGTACCGTTACACTATCGCTTAGGTCGTTAGATAAAATCACTTTAAGTACTAGGGTAGTTCGCTCTTGATCGCAGTCGAAATCACAACTGACTCGCTTCCGGCCGGGGGCACGTATTTATATGCGGAGCCAAGAAAATTCTAGATACCGACGTCCCACGAACGATCCAGAATTCCAGAACAATTGAATCTCTTCTCGAAGTCATAAATCATTTTTATTGCTCGTGGTAATAAGAGTCACTTTCATGCGAATTTCGACTCTATTGTTAACGTCGGAGAGTACCATTTCCTATAAATACCTAACTACTACTTGTAAGTACTTTGTGGATGTTTCGAGATTTTTCTAAGTTTGTCTACGCACAACCATTCTAGACCTTTCGAACAGCAATGCGTTTTAATTATTACGTGCTACTCTTTTTTTTCTCGGAGATATGGCGTGTTCACGTTTAATGGCGTAACAATATATTCATAAGCATGTTGTAAAAAGCAGTTATTTCAATATTACAAACAGACACTCCAATTTTATTTATATGTATAAGATGTATAGATATAGACTATCTAACCCAACAGACATTGTCCTGTCTTAGCTATGAACTGTTAAATGTGTGAAGATTAAAATACCTAAAACCTAACCTAATAAATAAACCAAAAACAAAATAATAAAACATAAAAAAAAAAAAACAAAAAAAAAGACGTGTGGCACTCGGGGACTGCCGCGGTAAAGCTATTGCATAGCATTTTTTATCAACTTATGCAATTATAATTATTTATTTATTTTATTTATGCAGTATTTTTTTTCCTTTGTTTTTTTTTTCTTTGATATTAATTGAAGTTACACTTTTTGAGTGTGGTGACCGATAAGAAAACAAGTGAGTGGGGGGTGTTAGGTTATTTTCGTTACGGAATTTCTGGATTCGGTCTCCACGCTCAAGGCCCGCGATAGAAGCTATGCAGCTTAAAAAAACAAAAAAAAAAGAGCGAGAGGGGGAGGGGTAAGTGTAAGTGTTAGTAAATAATAGCTTTAGTTTCTGTTTTCTATCTGTACAATTTTCCTTATAACAATCTTCTCCTGACCTTACTCACAACAAAAAAAGAATTAGCGACATTGTTTCAGCCATTCATGCGTGATGACGTGACCAAGGGCAATAGGGATTCATTTTAATACACATAAATTTAAGTTTATTAAGTGTAGATTTTAGATTACCTATTTCAATTACTAATATTTTTCTTAGTTTGCAAGCAGTTTTAAGTCAAGTGTCATTAGTAGAGGAAGCAGGTGATTGCGAGGTGCATCTCATTTCCCACAGGACATCGATTCTCGATACGAGTCGTGAGCTCAATTGCATTCGTGCTGTGTTTTCCGATTTGCATGGTTCCCAGCAAAACACACAGTTATGTTCCTGTTTCGTTATCATAATGGTGGACGCAGCTATAAATTCTTCTTTAGCGTCGGAGATAAACGTTTTGTTTGGTAAGTTTATGCGGTTTGTCAAAAAGCTTGATGGATCGAACAAAAGGAGAAAATACTGTAAAATTTAAAATATTTTCTTAAACTTTTCTTAAAGTTTTGGACCTGTTAAGGTGGCTGTCAATTCGTCGTCGGCGAGATACCTGTAATCTATTCCTTCTCTATAATATCCAACACAATTCGTATGTTCCTCAATACTTTTATGAACGCTTTGAGTACTTTTTCCAGTGAGGTAAACACTGTCACACTACTACTTCTCTTAGTTTTCGTACTCCGAGTTACACCTCCAGCTCAGGCTCCACTTCTGTAACTGCAATGGGGCTTCTAAACTCTCTCCCACATTTTCTTCGCACCAGCTCTTCTCTGAATGTGTTTCTTTCACAATTGACATAATATTAGTATTTATTAATATGCGTTTCATATTTCCGACTTCGAAAAGGAGGAGGTTCTATGTTCGGCTGAATGTATGTTTTTTTTTTTATGTATGTTCACCGATATCTCAGTCAATTCTGGATGGTTTTGAATTTTTTTTTTTAAATTATAGGTTATGCTTTCAAGGTGGTCCCATAGAAATATTGTTATGATCTGATCATAAACTTCGAAGATATGGAAGAGAACTCCTCATAGGAACACAGCAGAATTGTCGTAACAAGTAAAATTGCTTTGTTTATACGTATAGTCGATGACAGGCTGAAAGAAAAAGGGGAGAGGATGTATCGAACTGATTTGGTGATGAAGCCGGAAGGTAAATTAATGTAACCCAACCGTGTTTGGGATTATTAGAAACGTTATGAGATGCACTCTGGTTACAAGGTATTTAAGTTTAGCTGAGGGGTACTTTTTAGTGGTGGTACCATAGCTAAAAATTTGAAAAAAAAAACTTAAAAAATAAAATAAAAAAACTACTGAGGTGTCAAGGGACACCCGGATGGAACGAAGTTCCGTTCTGGCTTGCTTTCTATAAGAGAGAGAGAGACAGACAGAGAATAATGCGCACGCCGCACGGTTTACAATAGCTTACTATAGCAAAAAGTGTCGTTACAACTTTTCGTGAGAATTTTTTCCGTCTAGCCAATACAATATAACTAAAAAATACTATCCTATTTTATGTACATTTTGACAGCACTATTTCAACATCTTCGAAACCATGAAAACGACACTTATGACGAAAAAGTTGATAATTTATTGCAGCCGCCATCTTGGATTCACATTTTGACATTACTGTCGGCTTTAAAACCCTCGAAAAACATGAAAAAGACACCCATAGCGAAAAAGTTTAAAATCTATTGCAGCCGCCATCTTGAATTTCTAGATAAAGATTTAGTTTCCAAGCCAAAAACATTAAAAAAAATTAGTGAAGGAATATTAACGAAGGAAAAAAAAAGCACAAAGTGTCGGTACAACTTTTCGTGAGAATTTTTTCCGTCTAGCCCCCCTTTCACAACGCGCGATAAGGAACTTCGTTCCAAAAAAATAACTACTAAACACTACTAAATACTTTAATTTCGGAAGTCGCTTCCGAAATTAAAGTTATTTTGTACTTTCCAGTGTTTTTTACATTGAAGTCGGTTTAATTTTTTTTTGTAAAAGGTTTTTTTTTTATACATAACATTTATATATATAGGTTTATATCGTACACTTTCCTGCAATGTAATCTCTCTCAGTCACACACAGGTTTACTGGCAGAAAACTCATTGTTGAATTACGCTCACCAATTAATGTAAAGTTTTGTGAACAATAAAGAATTAGAGTTAAATTAGAAAGACATGGTAGATTTAATATTTATTACACTTTTCAGCCGAAACCTATTTAATTATTTATACATTAAATCCATTGCAGACTAAAAGTTCAACTATTAAGCAAATGTAATCTAAATCTTCGACTTGTATTCGTCGGTACTCTTAGTAGTCGAGGAGAGCTGTCCAACTTTGAAGTTCATCTCCAGCTGTTCATGAAGTTTGTGTGACTCTAAAGGGAATTCACTGAGGACTAAATCTTAGCGGTTTTGGTTTTTAATTAGTGTGATTAATTTGCTTTACTAATTGTATTTTTCGGCAAAGAAATAAAATTAATTATTTTAAGGACACGTCTCATTAACTTGTACATCTTTAAAATTAAGTATTAAGTTTATGTTCATACTTAGAAAAAAAAAACTCTTCAAAAAATTGATGTATACATAGGTTCTTACTGAGTGGGCAATATAATGAAATTAAACGTTTCTCCGAGTGCCTAGTCGTGATATTTGGTAATAAAATTTTCTTTTGATTAGGCAGTTAGGCAAGTAAACATGAGGAAGTATTTTATTGCGTTGATAAAAGCAATTCTTGTTTTTATTTATTTTAAAATTTTAAATAAGTGTGAAGCTTATTTCTGTAAGGTATTAGATTTTTAAATATCGTACATAATAAAGTGGTTTTAATCCCGTATTAAGGTAAGATTAACATAAAAAAAATCACTCGCACCTGAAAGCTTTTTTTTACATCTTTATGGAATATTGTCAATTCTTTTTTTATGAACGGACTTCCTCACGCCCCAGCCACCGAAATCCTGACCCAGATTTCAGCAGGGCCAAAGTCTACTGGGGCCATGGGTTCGCCTGGATCGCAAAAAAAAAGAAGGAACATAGGAATGGATTTAAGTCAGTAAAAGTCTGACACTCCCTCCCACTCCACCCTAGAAAAGTCATTGGATATTTAGCATTGAAAAAAAAAAACAAGAATAGCTTATTTTAGTTACTTTTATCCCGGGAAAACATTCCCCTAGGATAATTTGCTACTTTCACGAGTTCAAAGCCGCTAGGTGAAGCTAGCTTTAATAAGTAACTTTGTAGAAAAATCCTTTGTAAATGACGAACAAAACCAGTTACGTCAGAATATTGCTATCGTCAGAACGTTATCATATTAATAATCTGAATCCTTAGTGGGCGAGTTAGTTACGACAATGCATTTTTATAAATCCCTTTTTCCTCATAAATTCTATGCGTCATATTCTACGTGTGAATAATGTTGTAAGCTTATTAAATCATTCCACGAAAATAGGATAACTAGGTTGAGCCTGATTGTGTAGGTACTCAGACTTCTAAATACTACATGGATTGGCCTTTTAAGGCTTCATAGACCGTGGATGTGATTTTAGCACCTAATCGCATACATTACCTATTACATTATTCTGACATTACACTTGTATACCCAACAACATACTAATATAGTTCGCACATATTTTGTCAGTTAGTTATAAATTCTATGGAATAAGGAGCGACAGAGCTATACAGGTGACTACATATTAGTCGGACAAGATTTGAATCAAAACGACACGAAAGAAGGGTTGACTAAAACCCAGATTCTGGGCTCTTGCCTTTTTAAGTTTTTGGGATTTTTTCTAAGATATGTTTCAACATATCTTAAAAAAAATCCCAAAAAATTAGATAAATTACTACTCACTTAACAAGTAATAAAATTATATCTTTATTTTATATCCAAAAAATCAAAGACACAGAAGGCTCGGGCATGTTCGGCTATCTTCGGAACAATTTGTCACCATGAGCGACAACATTTGAGCTCTTGTGTGCTTTTTATTTCCATAGCGACCTCACGAACTTTCTTTGTTTAAAAATCTAAACTTCCACGAAAACCCAGATTCGTAATTCTTAACAGAGTTGTTTCCAAAGTAGATAGATTCAATAAAAAAAATATTTTAAGTAATTAATATTTATTTTAATGATAAATGTAAAGGAACAGACAAATGATAACCATCGTAAACAGTTTGACCGATTTTGATAAAACGTTGTATGGTTATCTATGTAAATATTTGGATGACGTTTTGAAAATACAATTGTACCCGGTAGGTGGCGTTCCAATCGGGGGCCAACTGCCAGATTTCGGCAAGACAATGTCTTTCGGAACCGCTATTATGACCTATAAAATTAATTTCTCAACACGACCGTGTTAAAATATTTTACTGTGTCATTACTTTAACCTGACCGGGGAAATGAAACCGAGACCACATGCTCAGCGGTTTTGCTTGCGACCAAAAGATTAACGAAGCAGTAAAACTACCTATTTAATTCTAAAAATTTGCTGAAAAATACCGAGTATTTTTCAATGAAACGAAATTGTTTGACGAACATTTCCTTTAACAAAGAACTGCTTTGAATTCTATGATTTGCAACTGTTGCTTTTCTTTTGTGTTTAGAGTCGGGAACAATAGACGAAATGGAGGAAGGCCTTTGTACAGCCGAGGGACAGTACGATCTAGATACAATGTAATAATATAATTATTATTTTTCGGTTTCTTTTAATGAAAATTGAAATACTCGATTACGAGTATTTCAATTTTCATTATAGACGTAGTTAACGGGATTTTTACGGGTATTGCTTCAATCTTCTAAAACCTAATTTTATATAGGCTGACTTTCATTTTGTTTAAGGTTGCAAAATGTTTTTCAATACACCTACTTGAAAAACAATTTACTGTTTTCCGCACTAGTGCGGAAAAGTGTGCGAGCTTGCCCTCGCCACAATGCATTGAATTTATCGTATCAGATCGGGCGCTCAGCGATCTCCATGAGTCACTGGCCAAACCCCGTTTTATAGTTCTTCATAAGTGTATTGAAAAACATAATTTGATACACGTGGAAATTTGTCACTGCAGCATACGGCTTTATAACACCCTCGCCAGTGGCTATAATTATATTCCGCCTCAGTTGCAATGATAAACTTTCTCCACTTTTATCAAAGTACTTATATACATATATAGGTATTGTACGCGTATTATAGGATCAACATTGAAATAGTGGTAGAAAAAGCGTTGTCTTTGTTTTTGTGTATAATTAAGATATATTTTTTATTTCAGAGTTGACAAGTCCTGAAGCATTGCAAACGAATTCAGTATCGACCAGTACGGAAAAAAAACATCAAACCTCTTCACGTCATCGTGAGCGGTCGGCGACTTAGGTACCGAAAACGGACAATATTTAGAGCAGTATTATTTGAAGCCACCTTTACACACTGACACACAGCTGTTAACTTTATGTGGGTTATAAAACGTAAACGAAGCATCACTTTTGTGACTTTATTATAGCTGTAAATGACAGCACTGGCTGTATATGAATTTCATATTACGTTTTTGATTTTGTAACTCAGTTTCGTATTCGTTTTCTATTCAAATTGTTCCTATTAAGCCAATTAATCAAATCATCATCATCTTTTTTGTCCAGTTTCAGAATCTATACTCAATTTGATAAAATGTATAAATTATAATAGTACTTAATGTTTTCCCACTGAAAGTTGAGATATAAGTTTCTAACAGTAAGGGCTCCATCCGTTCAGATTTTTCTGGACATGTCCCGCATTGTACGAGAGTAAAAAGATACTAAAGAATGAAAGATCAAAAGGAAATTGACTCCAACTTTTTAGCAAATGTCAGGCTATATTTATCAAGACTGTTGAAATGATTGGTAGCCCTAGTTACAGTACCACCACGGTATGCATAAAAGTCAATCTTAAATCAATGTAACACTCGCAGTAGCGGAAAATAAATCAAACCAAAGTGAAGTGATTTAACGTCTTATTTTATATTCCCATGTTTATTTTTCTGGCTCGTTACTTCCACCTCGTAGAGATCAAATTTACGAAAGTATATTACAGTAGAGTGAATAATGGGCTGTCGTCTAATGGGGCACTTGGGAACTAGTGTTTTGATGCGCTTGACATGGCGAAAATTCTTAAGGTGCAGATGTAGCAATTTAATTTTAACTAGGACATCATAATTGAAACCAAAGCTCGGTAAACGCCGATTTAGTATCAAGATTGGAGACTCTACACCACGAAGCTATAGTTGATTACGTTTATATAAGACAAACGTTCCAGTTTAGATGTTAAAGAGGTACGATTATACGGGAGGGATGATTATAATTTAGGTATCTTCAAGCCTAGAGTGAATAAGATGTTAAGCCCTCGAGCGCCAGGGGGTCATTGACCCGGAAAATTGCCGTGTGTACGTAAATCACTAAAAAATTAACTTTTTGTTCTTTTTTTCTAGGAAAAACAAATAATATATATAGAAACCGAAATTTTCGCACAAATGTACAAAACGACAATTAAGCGTTTTTCGAGGTCGCCAAGTTGCACAGACGTATGTACAATCGGCGCTCGAGGGGTGCTAGACTAGTGCGCCACACCATCAACGTTTGCATCACTGCTTACCATCGAGTGGGTTCGTAATCAAGCACTAGTTTATATCAATTAAAAAAAACCGGCCAAGAGCGTGTCGGTCCACGCTCAGTGTAGGGTTCCGTAGTTTCCCGTCCGTCACAATAAAGTGTACCCACTTATGAGTTAAAAAAAATGCTTGTTACGATTATACTATAAACTTAGTCCAGAAATTATTTTGTAGAACCCTTTTGTCTTTTTTGTACAAAAACTGTTCTTTCCATCAAGTTCAAAATAATTTTCCTAGAAAGTCCTTATAAAGTTCTACTTCTCAGATTTTTTTCATATTTTCTAAACTTATGGTTCAAAAGTTAGAGGGGGGGGGGACACATTGTTTTTTACTTTTGGAGCGATTATTTCCGAAATTATTGACATTATCAAAAAATGATTTTAGTAAACCCCTATTCATTTTTAAATACCTTTCCAACGATATATCACACGTTAGGTTTGAAATTAAAAAAAAAAATCACTTCCCACTTTACATATAGGGGGGCTACCTTAATAAAACATTTTTTTTCAATTTTTATTTTACCACTTTGTCGGCGTGATTGATATACATATTGGTACCAAATTTCAGCTTTCTAGTGCTAACTGTCACAGAGATTAAGCGAGGACGGACAGACAGACAGACGGACAGACAGACATGGCGAAACTATAAGGGTTCCTAGTTGACTACGGAACCCTAAAAAAGAAAACGATCGTCGAATTTGCTGGGCAGTATTCGGAAAACTGCTCAGTATTTCCTCGTCCGATATAGCACAGTGTCTCAAGACGAGTCTATGAGCGGTGCGTGTTGCTAGTAATGGCATATGGCTTTGAAATGTAGTCTCTCACAATGGACTTCACATTTCTGGAATAGTGACCACGTTCCGGTGAATGTTGTGGTACCTGGTGAAGGTTGCGAGAATCTGATGGCTGCGAGAGACTGGAAGGTGGACTAGATGGGAGTGGTCGTTGTGGCTAAACGAGAGAGGCCTATATCTAGTAGTGACCGTCTTTCTGCTAAAATTAAAGCTAGTTCGTTGACTTTCTAACTATTTGAGCTTTCAAAGGGGAATGGAAGCTAGCTGCTTCATTTTTCAGAAAAGCGAAAGAATCTTCATTGTATTTTCTAATCTGCTGATGGCTGAATTGTGTGCTTTACGGAGTGGATCTTTTTACGTTTGCTTCTGAGAAATTTTTATTGTAATTACTAAATCGTGTCAATTTGTGAGAAAAAAATTATATACTTATGAAAGCTAAGTAAACATTATCTGCATAATTAACACTTTGATGAAAGTGAATATAAATGAACTAAATTGTGTGAAAATATGTGTGACAAGTTGTACTTTGTAAAATGATATAAAGATAGTGTACATAGAATAGAATAAATTTTATTGTACATATAGGATACTTTCGATCCCGAGAATGTGTTCCCATAGGACAATCTTCTACTTTCACGTGGGTGGAACCGCTGGCAACAGCTAGTTTTCAATATTTATATTTTTTCCAATATGAACGAAATCTCATGAGTCTTTTCTTCATTATATTACCACTAGTACAATATTTACCACACGTAGATTCAAATGCCTTTAAATAAGTTTACCCACATTTGAGAACATTAACGTCAAAAGACTTAGGTTTTCTTTGCCACAAGAGTATATTAAATGAGGGTTTAATAAATATGCATAAACATCATGAATACTAATTTATTTACGTCCCTACACATTTAGGTTTACCCACATACTTGAATAGGTACACTCAGGTACAGTCAACCGCACATTATTGTCAACAGTTTAACATTGATAATAAACTCTTTAGATTGTAGTGGTAGTAGCTGCGGGATTGTTTGAGAGAGTTACCGCGTTGGTGGAAAACAAAGGTCAACTAAAGAAATACGAGTGAGTTTATTGAGTAAGAGTCAGTAAAAGTCTGTCATCACTCCATCTCTATCTTTCGCACTCCACCCAGAGTGGAACAAGGTATTTGATTATTTTCCATTCTCAAAATAGGGGCCTTTCTTTAGTTGTGCAACTTTTACTAGTAATGTACAGTTGACATTGTTCGTATATAGGAACAAAAATAAAATAATTTACAGAAACGAACATAAACGTTTATCGCCATAGCACCAATTCTGATCTGAAACACGAACTCGTTTAAATTGCATCGACAAAATTTTTTTAATCTTACAAAACCTGCAACACTACTTACTTTTATTCATATATATACATATATGTGTTACATAAGAATGAATCCCTATTTCCCTGGCGTCACGTCAGCACGGGTGAACGGCTGGACCAATTTCGCTAATCCTTCTTTGTTGTGTTTGTTATTGTCAGGAGAAGATTCTTCTTATGAAAGAAAATAATAAGGAAGTTGCGCAGAAAGTTAGAAAATTTCAAAAAACTTTAATCTTTGCTTGTTTAATAGTTCGCGCGTTTGACAGTTCACGCGTTTGACAGTTCATGGCTAAGACTAAGACAGGACGTCTGTCGGGTCAGCTGGTAGGAATATAAAAAAAAAACACAGTAAAAAATATAAATTACTGTCCAAACCCAAAAAGGTAAATGTATTTGTCCCTTGGTATTTTTACGAATTCAGTTCCTAACTTGTTAATATTTTATTTCTCCTTAAAAAGTGACCGAAGACTTTACGAGTTTTATAGAAACACATTTAACCCTCTTACATCCCTGGAGCCCGAATTTCGGGAAACACTACGCGTTTGAGTGTGTTCACATGAAAAATGCATCTCCTCTAACTTGAAATGTAGACTCAGAGGCTACAAACTCATTTTGTAGTTCTCCTAAATACAAATGACCCAAGGGTTTTGACTGAGGGTAAGCGCCAGTCTTTTGGGCACATTACCAACTTTGAACTATAATTATTATCATTTAGTAGATACCTATATTTTAATGTAATTTGTTCTTTTTGATAATAGCATTATTTTGACTTCAAGTTTCATAGTTGAAAGGGAAAAAGTAGTAGTGGTATGGTAATTGAAGAAGAAAGGAAAAACCAACGTATGTTGTTACTAAAAGAGTTATGAGTACACATGTGAATGGATAGAGAGTGTGAGAAGTGGTATGAAAGAAAAAGGAATAAGTGACAGAAAGATGATTGGCAGGACAGAATGGAAGTTATGTTTTGTAAGGGAAAGAAGATGACATTAAAAAAATAATTTGAATACTGCTAGATTGGCCACTCTATAAAACGTATACAATAAAAAAAAAAACAAAAATGCACATCTATTTCCAAATGGTACTCTTAATTTAAAATAAAATCTTTTCTCCTTTTCAAAGCAGTTGAGAAGAAATCGCCTTCAATAAACAGTAAAATATCGACCGTAAATAACGTAAGTTTAACTATTAATATTTCAACATTCCGTTATAAAGGCATTAAACATATTTATTACCGGCATAAAGATCTTGGAAAAAACACCTTTCTTTACATTTTATTAGTGAATCATGTAGTTAAATTACGTTTACTAATAATCTGATAAAATAGTTATTGCCCTTTGAAATTTCAATAATTTTACGAAATTTATTAATAAGTTTTCAGTAAATGTGTTTAATATTTGCAAATTTCAAATAGACTATGTTTATTTAGTACTCTATTTTAAATATGGTTTCTATTTAACAAATAAATAAACGAACAAAATGTTTAATATTTGAGGCACTTTTCAATAAGGTCAACTAAAACGGTGTATTTATAGATGTTTGTTTTCAACAAACAAAAATTAAAGGGACATTTTTTCAATATGGAAAGTTTCTTGGGCCAAAAATAACGAAGAAAATGAATTGAGCCCTTTATAACAAACAATAAGTTGTGTTCGCTAAGCCTTGTTTGTCGTTTTCCTCTTCCGTATTGACAAGAAAAAGTCTGACCATCTATTGACATCTCTTATTTCTCAATCAAATCGAGCAATTAAAATGAATAATAGTTTATATAGTTTTCTTTTTACGTATAATTTTTTCTGAAAGGAAGATTCGGACCCGGTACGAAAGGCAACGAAGGAACAGGAGTGGGTTTTTAGTCAGTAAAAGTCTGACACTAACTCTTGCTCCGCTCAATAGCGTGGAATGTCATTGAATAATTTTTTCGCCTAAAAAAAAGTCAACCCGTGATTTTAGTTTTTTTCAGTACATTTGCAGCTTTTTTGAGAGTGTTAGACTTTTATTGACTAAAAAATCCAACTTTTTTCCTTCAATTTTCCATTGCGGTGCAGAGTCGTAATCCCTTTGAATTGGCAGAGGACATTTGCCTGTGGTAAAAAACCTAGAGACTAAAATTAGGCTATACAGAAGGCGAAAATTAATATGACATTAAAAGGAAATGTTATAAAAAGGAGACATGACAGCCCATTTAGATTAGGATCTGAGCAGGAAGATAATAAGTAGCAATGGGCAGGGCACATTGCTCACAGAACAGATGGCCGTTGGGGCCGAAAGATTTTGGAGTGGCGACCGCGTACCGGAAGACGCAGTGTTGGAAGGCCTCCTACAAGGTGGACCGATGACGTGGTGAAGGTAGCAGGAAACCGATGGATGCGGGACGCACAGGAACGTTCGGTGTGGCGACGCTTGGGGGAGGCCTATGTCCAACAGTGGACGTGTATCGGCTGAAATGATGAGGAAGATAATGACAAGACAATATACTATACACACTCCGAGTATCCTGCCTCTCTCTTTCGGAAATACAGGCAAGATGTTATGTTATCCTCTTGTCAAAACAAAAAATAAAAAACTTTTTACAAAAAAAAAATAACCGACTTACTAAAAAAACACTAAAACTATCAAAATAACTTTAATTTCGGAAGTCGGTGTTTCTATAATAGTTTTGCCTCTTCGTTATTTAACACCGACTTCCGAAATTAAAGTTATTTTGATAGTTTTAGTGTTTTTTTAGTAAGTCGGTTATTTTTTTTTTGTAAAAAGTTTTTTATTTCACACTTTTTAGTTGCAATACACTTACAGCCAGAGTACCTTTTTCTCATGACAATTCCAATTAACTCAAACCCTGCTAGGATACATTGTTTTATTATGAAGTTCCGGTGCCTATCTTCCGGCTCCATCATCATCATCAGATCAGTTCGATAGTACCTGATAGCCAAAGTGCATCTCATGACAATTCTAATAAGCCCAAACATGGCTAGGATACATTGATTAATTATGGAGTTCCGGTGCCTATCTTCCGGCTCCATCATCATCATCAGGTCACATCGATGACACCATTTTCAATGTACCTATTCAGAACTTTTCATTTATTTGTAACTATGTTCATTGAGAGATCTGTGTGAGTATGAACTTCCGTTGGCCATTTCTGGTCTTCTTCACCAGTTCCACTTCATCAAATGTCATGTTTTGACTATAAATGCTTAAGTCTTTGATGAAAATATCAAAAGAACTATATGGTTGCCTATAATATTTGAGGATTTCCCTCGATTTCGCCAAGATTCCATCATCAGATCCCGACTTGGTGACTATGGGACCATTTGGGAAGTATACCCTTTCCAACAAAAAAAGAATTTTTCAAATCGGTTGGCAAGAGACGAAGTTATGCGCGAACATACATAAAAAAAAAAAAAAAAAATACTAACATCCGAATTGAGAACCTCCTCCTTTTTTAGAAGTCGGTTAATGAGCAGAAAATTTTTAACACAATGTTGTACGAGGTTCAGAAAAAAGTATTTGTTGTGTAACAACAGCTGTTATTCACAGACTAATAAAAAATCAAGTTTGTTTCCTATGTCAGAAGAGGGGAAAACCTCGACTCGAAAAACGCTTTTATTTTCAATGATGTAAAATGGTTTTTCAAAGTTTATATTTGTTAGTTGCTGTTAGCAACTTCCCGGCAGTGGGCTCATTATTAACAGCTGATACTGGTTCATTTTTATTAGCGTGTGATTTTTGACTGTCCAAACATTAATACTCTTTCCTAAAATACAGACAGAATTTCTGCCTAGTTTAGGAAAGGGAGTCATATGACCCACTTTATACTGAATGTAATGTTTTTCTATTTTTAGTGTATAAGACTACTCTGTATGCCTTGTACAAACTACTTATTAAATAAGTTATTATTATAATTTATTATATTACTAAGTTTACGTTTCGAATAACTTTTCCCGCTGCGATTCTCGCATAAGTGAGTGTCAGGCTTTTAGCCGCCTATTTTTCTTTTGTTGCTCTTTGCGTTTCAGGTCCACAAATAATCTGGCAGTCATGATTAGTAAAGAAACCTGATAACAGTTATCATTTCGTACAGCGTTGGTACAGGAAAAACTAATCCTTCAAATGTCCTATTACCCTTAAATCGTAGAGAAACTAATGAGCCTCATTTACGACACAAACTTGATTATATTAGTTTGGTTAACGAAGCTTAATGCAAGTGAACAAGCATAGTTAATGTGAATTTGGGAGACTTGGAGTTAAAGGCTGACCTTTTATGTAGGTCAGTAACTGTTTAACTGGAGATTATAACTGGGTTTGCTTTGTTGGACAGTTAAATATACAAAATTATAGTTTCCTTTTGGACCTGTAAATAGTTTCATTTACTATTATAAACAAGCTTAAGTGTTACCAGCGGCTTCGTCTGCATAATATCATCATTATTTCAGTCGAAATACGCCCACTGCTGGACACAGACTGCCCCCAAGTGTCGCCATAACGACTAATCCTGTGCGTCTCACATCCATCGGATAATGTCACTCAAAGGGCAAATGAAAGGGCTATACGCTCGGAGTTTCCTTGCGTGATCACATCTGAAATCACTGCGTACCATCAAATGGGATCGCTTGACTGCGACCCGCACTACTTTATATCAAATAAACAAAATATGAAGATGTAGGAAAATCAAGGTAACTGACTTTAAATGAAGAATCGCTAAATTTAAGTGGCAGTGAGCAGGCCACATTGCTAGCAGAACAGATGGTCGATAGGGACGGAAGGTTCTGGAGTGCCGCAAAATATAGTTACATATATATATATGGCTTACAGATAGTTGTTCCGGGTCTGGGTATCTTGTGTAAATGAGTACATGTACTTACGATACATGAGTAATTCCTAGTGAGGAGCAACATTTTTTTATAGAAGACCTCACTAGGTTAGTTCTAGTTATCATGGCAAAAAAACATGTTTGCCTAGTCTGGCCACATAAACTTGCGAAATAAATCTTACAACTTCCATTTGCAAAACATGCGAACTACAGTCAATTTGCCATACCATTAGTATGGTTCACATACACGTAGCAATATTTCTAACGACTTGTAGGTTGCAAAATGTAAGGAGATATTCAAATTTCGTCTCGCACCAGTATATTCGTCGACAGAAGATGTTTATTTCCTTTTGGAATATTTTTCAAAGGTTAAAAACATTGGAAATGGTGTCTGGTGTTGAATCTTAAAAGTATGAACTACTTTGAAGATTTGTTTTCCTAGAAGTAACCTACTCACTCTTGACTTAAAGAACCCCTGGGTTTTAGCTATCAGGAAAAATAGACTCTGGCAGGGAATTCTACTTTGTACCTGTGCGCATAACGAATGTGTTTTCAAAACGCTTTATACGTACGGGTGCGATCTCCACCATGTACCAGTGGCGTAACGTACCGGTACGTACCGGTGGCGTGGTGGCATAACGCCATGCGTCTAGACGCACGGCGTTACGCCACCGGTGATTCAATTATGGAGTGCGAAATTAAATTATGCCGTTCCGATGCACGCTCCCCAAAGTTTAAACGATATTAAACCGACAGGCTGTCAAAATGACGCCGATGCTCTAGACCTGACTAAGTAAGAAGAGTATCTAATATCAGGCAGGATTAGGGTGCAACTGTAAATGGACTCTGGTTTCAGACAAAAAAAATGAAAAAAAATGAAAAAATGAAAATGTATTAATTAGGTACATTAAAACTTTTTGGTTTCGATTTTGTATGATACAATTATTGTACCAATTAGTACGTACCACAACGGTACGCTTAGTTACGTATTTCGCAGTTTTCCGGAAACTGTATGTTTTAACAGTAGTGGAATTCCAGTGAATTAATTAATAACCAAGTATTTATGCAAATATTTTAATTAATTTCGTATCTATTTGTGTTAAACAGGACGAATATAATGATGAATGGATTCCAATAAAAGTATTGAAATCCATTATCATTATGTATTTTACAATTGAATGTGTATTGAATTAAATTTTTAATAGTGCTTTAATTTCACAGTAAAATACTGGAAATAGTAATGAAACCTCAGTAGTCTCACTTCAAATCCCTTAATAAATCTGACAGTTCTACCTATTACGAAATTTTCGATAATTGCTAACAAGGGAAGTACTGTGTCAGTGCTCAATATAAAAGATCAGTAAATTCAATGCAGAGTTACATTGTTTCCTGGCAATATAAGGCTACGGTTTCAAGCAACGTGCTACGCCGTAGCCGCTGCTACGGGCTACGGTAACCCGCTACAAGGTTACATGAATTTTATCACCAAAATGCACAAAAGATGTTTTGTGCATTGGTTTTGGGTGTTGTTAGGTAAAATTATAACACCCAGAATTAATACCCAGAAAAGACTTATCTTCTATGAAGTCTTTTAATGTTTACGTTTTTCAAGTGACTCAAAACTAAGTCTACAGTTCAGTTTCAGAAAAACAGAGAAATTGCCAAAATCAACCGCCCAAAAAAAGAAGGACATTATCCCAGGATTGAGAGGAGACTTGACCCCTGATAATCAGAGCGGGGACGGACAAAGAGGAGCACAACTGAATGAAGGTCTATTCTATAAAAAGTCATAATCACAACCTCGAACACAACTGTATAGGAAAGAATGTAGGTTGAACATTCAGGTTCAACTTACCTCAATTTACTTTCCCAAGGGAGTACATTCCTAAGAGTGGAAAAATATGCCCATGCCCTAGTACAGTGTGTTTATTACAAATAAAGGAATTCCCAGCGCGCTTCGCTAATGAAAATTTATATGACGGTCAGTAATACCGATGAGAATCCCCGTCAGTCGGCACCCTTCGACCGTAATGAATGTTAGTGAACTCCATTTGAAAAATGAGCCTTATTTATTAAAGTCATGCGTTGAGAAAAGAATAATAGATCAGATAACTCAGAACTTAAGTGTTGTACTAACACCATCATAAGTCTTTCCTATAATGGGTTTGCACTCCCGTTTTACGTTGCGGAACATTCCCAAGTTGAATTCATTGCAAGTAGTTCGTATCCTTCTTAGATATATTTCTCTCTGACTGATTAACACTGCGTGACCAGAGGGCTGGTTCATTTTTTGCCCAAAGAATCAGCATTGCTATTCGACTCAGTAATGCTGCCAGTCTTTTGGGCATATTTCCGTCGTGCCCAGATAACAAAAATGTGAAGTGATAGGTACTTTAACGAATAAGTGTATTTATTTTTACATAGACTTAATATGTAGATACATTCACTAGGTTATAAAGATTCGTAGTTTATATTCAAGTCATTAATGTACGTATATTTTATTATTTCATCGTTGTTAAAGATACATTTAGCGGTAATAAGGGTATTCATCAATAATAATAGAGCAGTGAATTTGGTAATCTATCGTCTGCGAATGGATCTATTTCCTCGACCCCATTAGAATTTTAGCGTGGGGATAAGTAGATGCAGTATTTGAATTCAAAGTTCAAGATAATAATTGTTACATTTTTGAATGACTTCAAAAGTTGAGGAGGCTCTATGCTCGACTGTATCATTATGGTCATGGTCACAAATGTCTTCGTCAACTGTAAAACGATTTTATATAACTTTTTGGTTACGGAGAGTAACTACTCCGGATCTCATCGTGAGACTTCACGGTGAGGTCCGTTTGGGTTTGGTAAAGATCTAATGGAGAAACTCTGAGGTAGCCAATGGAAGTGTTAAATAAATGATAGCAATCTTTCAGGATTACGTTTATTATTTTTTAAACTACCACGATCCCGTCTGATCGGCGCGAACGCCAGCGTTCGCGCACCTATTGTCTTTCTATTGTGTCTGTAATTTCCACGATTGAAAGGTTAATTGCATCAACAATTTTCTCGCTGTTGTTCTTTATTACAACCCATACTATTTTAGGGACCACATAAAACAACTTTAAATTACGTAATAAGGTCGATACTCGAAGTGGTGCCGATGCACAAAAATCATTATTGAAGTATAGTTTCCGGGGCTTGTTAGAAAGAGTTACAGTGGCCCTGGAATGCAAAGGGCAACTGAAGGAACACAGGTGGGTTGTATTCAGTAATAATAAGATACTAGCTCTCGCTCCACCTACAGCGGGAAGACTAGTGTCTGTGATTACCCATTTAAAAATAAAGGTAGGTAACAGATGTTCATCTTTATATTTCGTTAAGGCGTCGTAATGTTATTAATGTAAGCATCGCTTGCAGCCATACAAGGTGACTTAAACCTTTAAGGCTTTAAATCGCTTGAAGCAATTGAACAAGGAACTGCTACTAAGAATCCTTTTTCATGTACTTGTATGTTAGTTATTCATAACGTGAACTTGCTCGCTGCATGTACAGCAACAATGCAGGAAAACTTACTTGTTACCGCAGAATACTAAATAATAATGCTGTTACCATAATGTTAGTGGTTTTGTTTAATGGTGGCTGCTGTAGTTTGTGTAATTTTACATTTCCCAGAGCAAAAACCACGTTCTCGCGTGGTTTTTGCTCTGATATTTATTTAAAATTGTATTTTAGCATGCATCTGTAGTATCTGTACGTTCAATTGATTCTGTGTTTAATAATTGTACATAAAACTAAAATAAATATTTTTTCATTACTCATACTCTGAAAGTAGGTCTGAAGTTGCCTGAGGAGCGGGCTGAAAGTGATACTTTTCATCCCTAGGGAGTTTTACTTTACAATTGAGAGCTGTCAAATTATTAAAAAAAAACTAGTTCTATCTTCACATTTCTATTGAACCATGTTCCAATTTTCCATACAGCCAGTCAATCAAAGCGCGATATAAAATTGAAATAACTTAAAGATAAGTATTAATTAAGTAATATTATATTTAAAATGATCTATTTGTTCAACTATTTCTCTAACATACTTTATTTATAAAAGACTACAATTAATTTCTAATTTTTCATTAATGAGGCTAAATAGCTGGGCGGCCAGAGAAAAAAAAAACAGAATGGCGGGAAAGTGGCAATCAGTCGTTGGTTTTTTCGAGTTTTGTTTACATTTCCGTACAACAGAGATTTGTATTAACTCGTTATGTTTATCAGATTAAAATATTGTTTTAACGCCTAATTTCATAAGAGAAGAGGCTAATGCAGTAGTGGAAAACTTTTTACCGCCTAAATCAGAAGAAAGATACCTACCTAAAATCATAGGTACGATGACTCAGGTTTTACAAACTTTTTATTTTATTTTTACTTTCCTTGTATTCGTAATGAAAAGCACAGTGCTTACCTCGGGGTGAAAGTAACTAATTTAGTCCCTCGAATTAGCGACCTCGCTACGCTCGGCCGACTCCTTCTCGGGTCGAAATGAGTTACTTTCACCCCTAGTGTAACAATGTACTATTTCGACACACTTGCTCAGAAAGTGACTATAAATGCACTACACTTAGGTATATAATGTAGCTATTATAGTAACCAAACTGTGACTTTTTGATTACCATTTTTTAAATGTTTCAATGTTTAATTTTCTATTTTAGACATATTTCTATTTTTATTTTTATAATTGTATCTGTGTTTTTTTCCCTCTGTGTATATTTAATATTTTGTAGTAATATTTAATAATTAATGTTATATCTAGCATGGTGTAAGCTGTGCATACCTGTAATAGGCATGCATACCAGTGCCTTGTTTTTAATATTATTTTTACAAAATCATGTATGTAATGCTGTTCGTATGCCAATACGAAGCACAAGTGTGATAATGTAGTGATAACCTTTTTTGTTAAACCTCTGTTCTCAAAACAAACATTGAATTCGAAAAAAAATATATATTAGGTATTGCGTTCAATAGTACAAATTATTGTCTTGCTTGCTTATTTTATGCTAATTTATGTTTACATAAACTATTTTAACTTTTACATGTTTAATAAATAAAACCTTTCATAAAATAAAAATATTTTTTCTATTTATAAACATAAGCAACCTCATTCTTATTTTTATTCAAACAGGCTAGCTAGAGTAGCTAGTCTATTGCCGCCATTTTGAATGCGCGCGCATAAGAATAAAGAACGATATTTTGCCGCCATACTACAAAAAAGAAAAAAACAATTTTGCTGATAAAGCAATAATAAATTAATTTGTAAAATTTTTCTTCTCAAGTGTGTCGAAAAACATCGTATGATACACGTGAATATTGGCGATTACCGTCCTCGGCTCTCTTAAGATCCTCTCCTTCGGTTCGGATCTAAATACCGCCTTAGCGGTAATCACCAACATTATACACTTGTATCATAATGTACTATTGTAAAAACAGCATCAAAATTGGTTATTAATCAGTAAAATATGACACTCAGTCTCGCTTATTTCAGAGCGGGAGAGGTTATTATCTGTTAGTTTTTAGTTTTTTTTTTTTTTGTTGAAAAGAATATGTCTCACTTCCTTTTTAGGGTTTCGTACCTTTTTTTTTTATGGTGGGAAAAAATCATGCATTGACATCCCCCGCCCTTGGGCGGAGCGGGAGATAGTGTCAGACTCTTACTGACTAAAAGACCCACCCCGTTCCTTCTAGCCTTCATACCGGGGCTCGAGCGCCCTACCCTCAAAAGGAAAAACGAAACCCTTATAGGATCACTTTGTTGCCCGTCCGTCTGTCTGTTAAGACTCTTTATCTCGAGAACTCGTGGAGGTATCGAGTTGAAATTAAAACCATATACTCAACGATCCCTTCAACCTGTGAAAATCAAACTTCTAAGTTAACGAATAAAAAAGATACGCCCGTTTATGTCAAACAGTCAAACGTATGTTGACATAAACACACAACAAACGTACGTGTAAACGTATGTTGTTTATGGGTATACTCTCAAAGTCGAAATTCATAGGGTACTTCCCGTTGACCCAGAATCCTGAAATTTGGCACAAATGTGAAAACAGTAAATTTGTTGTTACAAAAAAAACAAATTTTTACGTTACAAAAAAAAAAAAATTTTTGCAATTCGGAAAAATCTTCGAGACTCCATTCGGGAATTGTAATTTGCACGGAACCCTCAGTGTGCGAGTTCGACTCGCACTTGCCCAGTTTTTTATTATTATTATTGATAAGCTCGCGTTTGACTTCTCTCTCACAACTTAAAGACCACTAGGCTGTAGCTATCAGGAAATACTGACTCAGGCAGGGAAACCTACTCCTTAGTTGCAAAAACACATGCAGTACACACCTTTTCAGAATTGAAACGAAACCAATTATAGAGCAGTCCAGGAAATCATTATACTGGTCGAATAAAATTATAGTCAATAATTTTATCCAACGTCACAAAAAAAGCAGAAAAAGTATAATGCGACACTGACCGTATTTACGTAAGTTGCCGTTTACACCGTATGACGAAACATATTCACGTATTAATATCATAATGTTTACAGTACACCGATTAAGCTTGTACTAAACTTGACCGACATTTGGGCTGTTCTTGGCCGCCCAACAAAAACTGTGTCACACGCATCGCAATCTTCCCGCTATTTTGGCAACTCATTATCTATTCGTGCCAGAGGATCCTCGACTACAGATTCTGAGAATCGAGACGCGTTTATAAATGAATCGAGAAAGTGTGAGCTGTAGCGATTTACTAATCGTTAAGAACCGTCGCTGTTTACGTCTTGTCGTAAACGGATAATTAACGCATGTGCGTTTTTTAATAATGCATTAAGATAATCCTGCTTTTTTTTAAACGTGGCTCATGCGTTTACCCACATATAAATCCGGAATAACTGTCTATACCAATATACAAATATTTGTTCCGTGCGGGAATCGAAACCTCAACACACAGCAAAGCAGCTAATCTAAAACTAAAATTTAAAACAGTTTGATCTAATATTTTGTATTGTACATCTTGCACCATTTCATTTGATATCCGACTTGGTTGTTAATTCCCACTTTCACTTCTCTTATCTTGTGAATGACGGAACCGATTTTTAGATCAAACGTATCTAAAAACTAAAAAACCTACTTTCAGATAAATAAAATTTAACTCGCAAGCATTTAACTCGGTTCATTGGTTTAAGTGCTACGATACCAAAAACAGACACATTGCGTTCAAACTTCTAACACCCCTCTTTTTGCGTTTAAGGTTAAAAAGGAAGGAATGGGCTCAAAGTTCATTATTAAATTCTGAATTTAAAAAATTGCAGCCGCCAATTAAAATTGTAGGGGTTAGGAATTCAGACTTTCCCAAGCATCGATGCACTAATCGATTCTATGAATAGGACAATGTTATGTAGTGACCTACATATTATCAAAATTATATTTAATTAATTAATTTTATAAAATCAAAATAAAATAATTTATTTACATATGTACAGACACTAACAACTAGTATTATATAAAATCAGGAATAAAATAAACAACCATTGTCCTAACATTCAACAAACAAACTGACCGAGACAATTTTGTGTTAGTAGATAATTTGTTAATAGTGGTCCGGCCGTAGTTATATGATACATCTATCGTACAGCGGCCGGCGAGTCTGTTGCATCACACGAGCCGCGCGCGCAAGCGAGACAGCGCTATCATAGCGTTACGCTTGCGCTCGCGCATCGATCCGCGGGTATGCATGACCGGGCAGTACGTTTTGTCGAGCCTACCGTCTAACGTATGTCCGTTCCGCGATATCTCGCCGCGCATGATTTTATATTGTATGTCCGCTTACTTTCATTTTTCTATCTTTCTACCACTCCTTCTGTCTCTTCTTAGTGGAACTCTTGTGTGTACGTAAACTATAATCTGTGACTGTGAAAAATAAACCTTCTTCTTCTTCTTGTGTACTTTGGACTTTCACTCATCTCTTCACACTATCTTCCTCTTCAATCTTTCGCACACACATTCTACATTGGTGACCCCGAGAAGAACACGAAAATGGCCCAGAACAAATCAACCAGTTCGCGGGATGTCGGTGATGCGGCAGCGGAAACATTGCGTGTGGGCGTACGAGTCCCACCGTTCTACCCCGAAAAACCGACGCTGTGGTTCGCCCAGATGGAGGCACAGTTCATGCTGTCGAACATTAAAATGGATGAGACCAAGTTCTACTACGTGACCGGCAACTTGGATCCTCAATATGCGGTCGAGGTCGAAGATATAATCAGCTACCCACCAGAGAGCGGAAAATACGAGAAGCTGAAGGCGGAGCTTATAAAGAGATTGTCGGCTTCGCGGGAGAAGAAGGTGAAACAGCTCCTCATGCATGAGGAGCTAGGTGACCGAAAACCTTCCCAATTTTATCGGCACCTCCTCAACCTTGCTGGACCAGGCGTACCCGAGGAGTTCCTGCGGACTATCTGGACAAGCCGCCTACCCGCAAGCACTCAAGCAATTATAGCTTCGCAGTCAAAGCAGGATTTGGCAGAGCTGGCAGAGCTGGCAGATCGAATTCACGATGTCGTCGGGACACAGATGGCAACAACATCTGCCATCACGACCCCAGCAGCATCGTCGAGCACCCAGGGCAGCGGTGGCGTACATTCCGAGATCGCCGCCCTGACCAAGCAGATGGAGAAGCTGGCGAACAAAGTGGAGCGATTGTCCCGCCCTAGAGGACGGTCCCGTAGTCGTACGCGCCATCGATCCAGTTCAAGAAGGTCCCAGTCCAGCTACAACAGGTTCCCTCAGTGCTGGTACCACCAGAACTTCGGCGACCGGGCTAAAAAGTGCGTGAAGCCGTGCGATTACCCTTTGTCGGGAAACGCACGGGGCAATCAATAATGGCGACCGATGATTGTCCGAGCGCTGGTCGCTTATTCGTCACCGACCAAAGGTCGAAGATGCAGTTTTTGGTCGACACCGGTAGCGACCTCTGTGTCTACCCCCGATCGGCAATAGCGAAGCGACTAGTAAAAACCACCTACCAACTTTGTGCGGCAAATGGTACATCAATAACTACCTACGGTTTTATTAATGTATCATTAAATCTAGGGCTGCGCCGTGACTTCGCTTGGCGATTTATTGTCGCCGACGTAACAAGGGCGATAATAGGCGTGGATTTTTTATCATACTATAATTTGGTTGTTGATTGCAGGAACCAACGCTTAATCGACAACCATACTACGCTCTCCGCCCCGGCGTTGCCTGTCCGTCGTTCTGATGGCGTCTCTTCGGTGAGGGTAAGTCTTGGTGATTCCGCATACACACACATACTGCGGGAATTCCCCGACATCACTCGCCCACAAGGGACACACCGCACTCCAAAACACCATACAGTACACCACATCCGTACTACACCAGGGCCACCAGTATCAAGTACACCTCGCAGATTGGCCCCAGATAAATTAAAAATTGCCAAGGGGGAATTCGAGGCAATGTTGCAGTGTGGTACCTGCCGTCTATCAGACTCACCATGGTCGTCACCTCTACACCTGGCACCTAAAAAAGATGATGGCTGGCGCCCCTGCGGCGACTACAGGATGTTGAATGCACGTACCATCCCAGACCAGTACCCAATCCGGCACATTCAGGACTTTGCTCATAGCCTATCTGGCTGCACTGTATTTTCTAAAATCGATTTAGTTAAGGCATACAATCAGATCCCAGTACATCCAGACGACGTCCCGAAGACCGCGATCACAACGCCGTTCGGTCTTTTCGAATTCCCATACATGACGTTCGGTCTTCGAAATGCCGGACAGACGTTCCAGCGTTTCGTGGACGAAATGCTCAGGGGTCTGGATTTCACGTACGCCTATCTGGACGATTTTTTGGTCTACTCGAAAGACCAGAAGACCCATGAGCACCACCTACGTCAGTTGTTTTCCAGGCTTCAAGACTACGGCATGGTTATCAATAGCGCAAAGTGCGTCTTTGGAGTGTCCGAAGTAGACTTCTTAGGCTACCACATCTCGGCAAAAGGTACAACACCACTGCCTTCCAAGGTAGAGGCCGTGCAGAACTTCCCAGTGCCTAAGACCGTGAGAGAGCTGCGTAGATTCCTTGGGATGCTGAACTTCTACAGAAGGTTTGTTCCAGGCGCAGCTAGTTCCCAGGCACCCCTGAACGCTCTGCTGACTGGATCAGTTAAAGGTTCACATCCCGTCAACTTCACACCTAAGGAGCTCGAGGCATTCCAGAACTGCAAGAACAGCCTTTGCCAAGCAGCACTTTTGGCACATCCTGACTGCAACGCTAAGTTGGCGTTGGTCACGGATGCGTCAGACAAAGCCATTGGCGCTGTCTTGCAGCAGTTCAAAGTGGAAGCTTGGGAGCCCCTTGCTTTCTTCTCGCGAAAGCTCAGCTCGGCACAGGTTAAGTATTCGCCTTACGACCGCGAGCTGCTCGCCATTTACGAGAGTGTGAAGTACTTTCGACACATGTTGGAGGCTCGCGACTTTGTGATTTACACAGACCACAAGCCTCTCACATTTGCCTTCCACACTCGTAAAGAGAATTGTTCCCCACGACGTTCCCGTCACCTTGATCTCATAGCCCAGTTCACAACGGACATCCGGCATATATCAGGGAAAAATAATGTCGTGGCGGACACCCTCTCGCGCGTTGAGGAGATCACTCAGCCTGTGCCCGCTGAACGGATTGCTGCAGCGCAACTGGAGGACCAGGAGCTGAAGCAACTCCTTACTGGGGACAGTGCCTTACGTCTGAAGCAAATTAGCGTACCAGGTTCACAGACGCAGCTATACTGTGACGTCAGCACCTCTACGCCGAGACCTTTCGTACCCAAGGAGTTGCGCAGGACAATTTTCCTTAGCCTGCACTCCTTGAGTCACCCAGGCACCAAAGCGTCAGCAAGATTGGTTGCTGACCGATATGTGTGGCCTGGTATCAGGAAAGATTGTCGTGAGTGGGTTCGCTCCTGTCTGGCTTGCCAGCGCTCGAAGACCACACGGCATGTCTCTGCACCACTAGGTGCTTTCAAATTACCAAAATCAAGGTTTGCGTTCATACACATCGATCTCATTGGACCTTTGCCATTGTGTCAAGGTTTCCGCTATTGTCTCACAGCCGTCGATCGATTTACACGATGGCCGGAGGCAATACCGCTGGCAGACATAACTGCAGAAACAGTGGCAAGGGCCTTACTGAGTGGCTGGATTGCTCGATTCGGCTGCCCATCGGATATCGTTACCGATAGAGGTAGGCAGTTCGAATCAGCACTCTTCAAGTGCCTGTCGGCCATTGTTGGGTTCCAACATCGCAGAACAACTGCGTACCACCCAGCCTGCAACGGACTTGTGGAGAGGTTTCATCGTCAACTTAAGGCGGCGATCACCTGTCACGCCAATGACAGTTGGGTGGAATCTCTTCCACTAGTCCTACTAGGCGTTCGCAGCGCCTACAAAGAAGACGCTCAGGCCTCAGCTGCCGAATTGGTTTATGGCCAGCCAATGCGCCTTCCTGGTGAATTTTTTGATCCTCAGGCTGATGAGACCGTCGACATGACAGACTACCTGTCAAGGCTTCGGAATATAATCCAGAATCTGCAACCGACACCAGCAGCCAGGCACAACACCAATACAAAAACCTTTATTTATAAGGAATTACCCACCTCAACTCATGTCTTCGTAAGGGACTGCACTGCTGGTGGAGGTCTGAAACCAGCATACTCAGGCCCTCATAAGGTCATTGAGAGGGGTGACAAGGTATTTAGGTTGTCAGTTAACGGTAAACAGGTTACCGTATCGATAGACCGCATTAAGCCGGCCTTCATACTGCGTGACCCTGACAACACATCATATTCACCACATACCGCTAAAATGCATCATAATACACCACAGTCACCACTCAACACAAACACTCATCACTACACACCCAACGCGGATAACCAAAACTTACCAACAGCCCACGATGACGTCATGAGAACGACGCGGTCGGGACGTCGCGTTAGATTTCCCGACTATTATCGCCCTTGACGGTCTTTGGAAGGGGGTGATGTAGTGACCTACATATTATCAAAATTATATTTAATTAATTAATTTTATAAAATCAAAATAAAATAATTTATTTACATATGTACAGACACTAACAACTAGTATTATATAAAATCAGGAATAAAATAAACAACCATTGTCCTAACATTCAACAAACAAACTGACCGAGACAATTTTGTGTTAGTAGATAATTTGTTAATAGTGGTCCGGCCGTAGTTATATGATACATCTATCGTACAGCGGCCGGCGAGTCTGTTGCATCACACGAGCCGCGCGCGCAAGCGAGACAGCGCTATCATAGCGTTACGCTTGCGCTCGCGCATCGATCCGCGGGTATGCATGACCGGGCAGTACGTTTTGTCGAGCCTACCGTCTAACGTATGTCCGTTCCGCGATATCTCGCCGCGCATGATTTTATATTGTATGTCCGCTTACTTTCATTTTTCTATCTTTCTACCACTCCTTCTGTCTCTTCTTAGTGGAACTCTTGTGTGTACGTAAACTATAATCTGTGACTGTGAAAAATAAACCTTCTTCTTCTTCTTGTGTACTTTGGACTTTCACTCATCTCTTCACACTATCTTCCTCTTCAATCTTTCGCACACACATTCTACAGTTACATCCCTTTCATAACATAATAAATCAATCGATTTTGGCTGTCTGTTATTGCTATTTTAATAATGACTAAGGTAGCGAGACGTGTAGTTTTATTTGTGATCTAAGGCTGACGAGATACCTATTACTAGCCATCCGTAAACCTGCGGTTACGGTGGCCGTGACTTCAAACACCTTGGGCATCTCCTGCAGGGGCCCGGGGTGTGAAGATTATCTCCTCCCCATCCTTTCTCCCACCTCCTTCGCTTGCATTACTGCTTCGCAATAGAAGATTATTGCCATATACCTATACCACTAAATCATTCGGGAAATCTTGAAATACAGGCGTATCATTATGGTATGCTTTGCAGGTATAGTAACATAAGCTAATTACTAACCTCAAAATTAACAGGCATTTCAAATGTAGCAACGGTAAAGTTCGCCTTGAATCGTTTCTGGTTGCGGCTTTGTGGTTAGCGGCGGCCATATATGCCTGTCCCTTGGAACATATTCATTGACACCTACGTTATATTCCATGTCATGATTACTTATTCCTTTATAAGGTACCTTGATCAGAATTTATGAATTTATTACACGAGTGTATCGTCGGTTATGGACCGTACATCTAATCAGCATATTTTATTGATGCCACCACATCAATGGAGTTCATGAAAGCTTATTTGCTAAAATTATACGATACAAGAGGCTTTTGGATCCTAGATGTGTGATGGTCCATGGAGCCGAAAGGTTCTGGAGTGGCGATCACACACCGAGACACTCAGCGTTGGAAGGCTTCTCACATGGTGAACCGATGACCTGGTGAGAGTCGAGGAAAAGCGATGGAAGCGAGACGAACTGGACCGTCCGTTATGTTGACATTTGGGAAGGTCTATGTCCAGCAGTGGACGTCTGTTCACTGAAATGATGCTGTAAATATTTTAACATCATCTACACTAATATAATAAAGTGGTAAAGTTTGTTTTTATGTTTTCTTGTTTGTAGGAGGTAATCTCTGAAAGTACTGGACCGATTGCTAAAATTTTTTCACCGATAGGAAGCTGTTTTATTCCTGAGAGACATATTTTAAGTACGCGGGCGAAGCTGCTGGCAAAAGCTAGTTATTTATATATTGGGTCACATCATTTGAGTGGACAGACGTCCACTTAAATGATGATGTGACCCAATATTTACTAATCTTATGACACAGTATAAAAAGAAGTAATGTTCCACGTTTGTCTGTAAATCCACTTACTCTTTCTAACCATAGAACGTATTTGAATGCGGTTTTCACAAATAGAAAGAACAATAAACGAGGTAGCTTTGTGTGTCGGCCTTCTGTAGGTCCAAATTATACACACGGTTTGCTAGGAAACATTTTAAAAATCATCATAATTCTTTTACCCATATCCCACTTTAAAAATGCAGACATAAAATATCGTAAGAAATTGTAAACTAGTTTTTTTTCTTCTAAATAAGACACGGTATGTTGGAATTTAATGAATTTGGATGTGATTTATCGTATACAATACGGATTTTTCATAATACCCATATCGAGAAATAATCTGATAAAGACACAACAGGAGTTTGAATTTTCCGGCGACAAATATATTTTCGTTTTCAATTTTTTTTCCGCTTTCTATTGATTCTCATTTTAGTAGTGACCTGTCTATCTATTGTTCTATTAGTCTCTTTTTCCTCTTACAGCCATCTAAATCCTCATTCAAAACTTTCCTTATGTCATTTTCTTCGTTATTTATCATATGCCCATAACGTGATAATCAAATTCCTCATAACTTTTCAAAAGTTGACAACAGTTCCGTCAGCTTTATTTATTCATCATTATTATTATTTGTTATATCCGTCTTACTTTCTGTAGATCTTCTTTTATACGACTTCCAACGTGACAGTAAGCAATTGTACTAAAACTTACGGATGACTACTTATAAATGTTCAAAAGGATATCTTTTTGTATGCTTTTATGACAGATGGAAAAACTTCAATAGATTTTCTTTGAAGAAACAATTACGGATGCCAGGAATTTTGTCAGTGAATTTATTTACCCTCTGCGGTATTCCATACAAGAAAATGATGAGACAGGCACTGTTCTCGTGAAAAGGCCCTATTTCACTTAGATAAGGGATCAACATCTTGTCAATGTTGTTCTTGACAGATTTTTGGAGTAGTGGGGTGGTCTTTTTTTATCAACTAACAACTGAAAATTCTCATATCTTGGCTTGTAGGTTTCTGTTCCTCAAATATCAGTCTTACACTACATTTTTTATTAGGTAGTTATTAATGGGAAATGTCGCCGTGTATTAAAATAACATCAAAGCGAATGGTTTAGATCTATTTCGCTCAATGGACATGGGTCATTTAGACGTAGGTATAATATTCTCGCAATAAGAATTACATTATTTTAGCAAAGCTTTTAGTAAAAAGAAATAAAATTTATTCTTATATACAGTGTAATGTTCTGTACAGTGCCTTTGTGCTAATCAAAGAAAATAACCGCTGAATGTTTGTGAATGAATGACGAAAGGGCTCCAAGCTACACGGGTTTCCGGATTGATCGTGAAACACAAAGAGCAACTGAAGAAATACGAAAGGATTTTGGTCTACTTCATTTCTCTCTTCCACCCAGAGCGCGAAAAGTTATTTGATGATAACCCTCACAAAAAAAAAACAGTAACGCACGTAACTAATATAATGTGTTCTAAGTCTCGTTTGAAGACAGAATTCCCAACGTACAGGATATATTTTATGTACAAGCAATTTAATTAACACCCATCAAACTATTAAATACAATATGTACCACATATATCGAGAACTTTGATGTTTTATGAAGAGGAAAAACGTGCCAAGAGCAAGGTGATCTCGCAAACCGTCCCTGAATGTCATCGTGTTTGATATTGGCTGTCTATAAACTTTTGATACGAACACCAATTTAAACACCGAATTACAAAAATAACGAAGTTAAATATAACTGGAGCACAATTTTAAATTGCTTTAGAAGTAGTGCCGGATCAAGGCCCCTTGGTAGACCAACGGGCCCCACGATGGGGCCCGTTGGTCTACCAAGGGGCCCTCTAAATCTTTATTACACATTAAAACTTCTTTAACTTATTTTTATAACAGGCCACAAGGCCCTTTAGTTACGATGGGTTCATAGGCAGTTCCTTCCGTTGTCTTTATGGAAAATAGGGAATTGTTCAGATTTTATTCGTTCAGGTACAGGTATCTTGACTTGTTTTATGTGGGGCCCACCCCTGTGCGCGGGGGCCGTAGCATTTGCTACCCTTGCTACGTGACTGATCCGGCACTGTTTAAAAGCTTTGAATAGGTAATTATGTCCCTCGTTTACTAGGTCAAAGTCCTTTTGAAAAATGTCGGGCGGGCCAGTTTAAAGAAAATGTTTCAAGCTTATTATGAAAGGACAAGTTTTGATTGTATTCATTTTCCAATCGCCAAACAAGGGACTGCGAAAACAATTGACCGTACAACTTTGAACTGTATTGAAAGTTCTTAAACAAATCCAACTACGTATACTCGTATATTTGGAATACATTAAAAGTTGAGTGAAATGTGTTAATACTCAAGTGACATTCTATACGGTCGGGTTGTGCCGTGTCCTCCGGCGGGCGTGAGTCGGTGGCCGGCACCGACACGGTCGCGTCGCCGGCCCGGCGTCCCAGATTAATAATTCCATGGCACGCGTACCACTCATTAATAAGAAATTATGAAAAGGTGGTAAGCGTGTTCGACACGAAGGTTTACTTTACCTCCTTTTTTCTGAAATGAAGAGTAAGAAAACAAGCGACGAGGGCTGAAGGTTTCACGAAAATGCGTTTTTAAATTCTCATTTTAAATTTTACGTATTCGCACAGCATTTATCTAACCAAATAATATTTTCGTGTGGAATTCGACTAAGGTTTCTTTGAGGGTTTCGGAATTTTTTGAAAAATCACCGCGATTCTGAAATGTAAGGGTCAACTGAAAGAATTCTGGTATATTTTAGTAAGTAAAAGCCTTAAACTACCTGTCGCTCCACCCTAGTTGGGAGAAGTCAGAAGAAATTTCCCTCAGTCAAAATAAAAAAATTAAGGTATAGTTTCAATAATTAGCTGATTAGTCTTTATTTTTTTTATTAATCATTTGATGGCTTTAAAAATAAGTAATATCTTCAATCTTATTATACAAAAGAGATATTTTGTCGAAATGTCGTTATACTTATTTTCATACTATACGTTTGAAAATGAAACAACTTTGAATGAAACAGTTTTTCCCTATTTGTTTTGTTACAGTTTGTAAATTGTAATAAAACAAATAGGGAAAAACGAAACAAAACCTTAATTAAAGCTAAAATATGCGAAACACAACAATATTTAGACGATAATGGTGCAAAGTGACTGCGGACGATACCATCCGAGCTATTGTTGACAAAGACTCGTTACTCTAGCCAGATTTATTAGCCTCATAATTTTAGGTCAAAATAATGTTGTATTAGTTGTACACCTACAGAATACTTTAATGTTGTATTTATAAGGGAGTTCTATTTTTCATCTCTTGGTATTTAAATTGTCATGAAAACAAAACGGCTCTTCTTTTTATTTTATTTTTTTAAAAAAACGCAGTGAATATTAAAATGGTTGTTGCCACTGTTGTGAAAATTATAAGGTATGTTTGTGAAATAAAATTTATTTATTGTTACATAATACACGGTTTGAAATAAAATAGGAATAAAGAATTTATGGTACTTTAGCTGTCATATTTGTTTTTGTTAAATATAAACAAGTTTTGTGATCACTGCAACTGTATGGTGGACTCCTAATTTATTTTAAAATTAAAATAAATATAAAATATATTTCTTGCGACCCACGGTTGCTCCTCTAGTTAAAGGATAAAATCTACCAGTCTGTGAAAAGACTTGTAATTATAGTACATTGGGCTTGTATAGTATATTGGGCTGTGAAAAGCCGCATGAAAAAAGACTGCATGTGGCGGAGATGAGAATGTTGAGATGGATTTTTTTTAGGGGCGGGAAATCATTTAATAAATTTTCACGCTCTAAGGTGGAGCGAGAGGTGTGTCAGACTAATTAAAACCACACCTATGTTCCTTCTTTGCCCCTTGCGTTCCAGGATCATAAACCCTTTTAGAAATCAACCCATGGCTTCAGTAGTCTTCGGCCCTGGAACAATACGCGCCATCGACGACCCGAGCTTAAAAACTAATAAAAAATGCTGTGCGAAAAATAAAACAAATCCTCAACTCAGGGCTATAAAATATCTAAGTGCAAACTAAACTTGATTGATAAGAGCCTGGCTTATATGACTTGTACAGTAAATAACACATTCGCCATTAGAAGGCAATATAGGAACAGCACACGTTGAACAATAAAATATTTTATAGCCAGTGTAAAACTGCGCCGTCCCGGCAGACAGATGTGAGGCAGTTACCGACTTTTTAACTTGAAAAGTTAGCTAGAAGCCACTAAATGTATTCCCTACAGAAGTTTTGTTTTTAATTACTCTACGTTTCTTTCTCTTTTAGTCGGTTTCACTTAGAGCGAGTTTCTTTTATTCGTAGTTGTTTAAGTCAATCAATTGTTAAAAGCAGTAACCAATTATTTTATTTTGGTAGAATGATTTGTTCAATCAATTGGTAACTTGACCAATGTTCAAATAAATAACTGTATTTTGTCAAGAACGAAAAAGTAATTATTTCGATATTTTTGCTTAATTAAACAATTAGTTAACATTTTTAACTTTTAGTCAAGATGGATCCTTTAGTACGGATCTAAAAGACTCTTAGTGTAAAAACACAGATCCTGATCACCGTTAGAAACAGTGATGACAATCAAGTGCCTAAATCTTGAATAGCTTATGTTACTTTGAGTCTCGTCGATGAAGTGTGACTACAGCACTAAATTAACTAGAAAATAACATAGCTAAAATTGATATAATAATCATTTATTAAATATTTGGTAGTTTTTCAACCTGTGAACGTTAAACCTACCCAAGAAGTAGTTTCATAAATATACGACGACATTCCAAATGACGCGATTGCAAAAGTGGAGATTCCCCAAATTTTTATTTAGACTTAGAAGGAAATTTTGCTCGCGAGTATTTAAACACACATAAATAACAACAGCGTGCCTAAATTCTCCTTGCATTTAGCAAAATCTAAACAAGTGTCCGAAAATGTAAACAGCGGCACTTAAGCTGAGGACCGGGTTTAAAATGGGGGCATCGCGTGCTGAGGAACACTTTTGAACCCTCTAAATTTAATAATGTTACTTGCGAAACGAGGACATGAGGAGATACGTCCATATCACGAGATCTCCAAGAGATCGCGTCCCATTCTCGCTTACTGAAAATATTTCATCTTTCACTTTACAGAAATATTTGTGAAAACGTTGACGTGTTATTACGTGTTGCTGTAGCTGAAGGGAAGCTCTACAAAGACATATTTGAAAAGCGGAGCTTTCATGAAAAGGAAATGTTAGTCTGATTTTGTCGTAAAATTGTTTCATTTGAATCAAACTAACACAATCTACTCGGATCGCGCGAATAACATCTTAAAGCGATTTTAAACTAATAGTCAATTATACCAAGGGAAAATACTCCTGCTAAAAAAAGTGCTATTTAAGCATAATATGATCTACCAAATTTGATTAAATTTGTTCAGCCGTTCAAGCGTGAAAAAGAAACAATCGACACACACTTTCGCCTTTTTAAAATTAGTGTAATGTGATTATTATAGGTAGTAATTATCTAATTTAAAAAATATTTACTTCGCTATCTCGTTCTTATGTTGTTTTGAAGAGACTATACATTTAAAGGAGTAACAGGCATACCCCACATATACTCTTAAACTTCCGTTTTACAATATTAGTGCCTTTTAATACCAATTAAACACCTACTAATAATGATAGTTCATTCTATTTTAAATATCTAGTATTTATTTATTGTGCACACCTACAACACTACTGAACATGATGTTTAAATAAATAAATAAATTATTAATTGGTCAGAAATCGATACGTCCTATGCATAAGGTAAGGTTGTAAGGTATAAAGTGCATATTTTCAGGATTGTTCGTTTTCATAATTGTTAATGATTTATGTAATTTTTGAGACACTTTTAACCAATGATTTTGCATTATGTAATCAATAATTAGTTTAAGATATTAGTACGCTGACGCTGGATATAATAAGAAATATATAATTATATTTAAAAATACAATGTTATTCAAAAAATACACAACGTCTATATGCGTTGGATGTATCGAAATATGATAATACGTTATATTTCAGTACCATTGATGTTAATGGTTAACCGGTAAGGCCATTGCTGGATATTATACTCTAACAGAGCATAATGATGATCGAGTATAAAATTAACATTATTAATTAGAGCTACCATTATAATTTAGCTGAGCGCATATTACTGAAAATTAATGAGGAAGTAATCGATCTCTATAAAGTAATAGTTGATTTATAAAGTAACTAACTTTTACCCGCGACTTTATCCGCGTACATAAAATAATAGCCTTTGTCACTCAGGAATAAAGCAGCTTTCTATCGGTGAAAAAATGTTAGCAATCGGACCAGTACTTCCAGAGATTACCTCCTACAAACAAAAAAACAAACTTACCTCTTTATAATATTATTTATTATATTAGTTAGAAGTGTAGACTAGCTTCTGCCAGTGGTTTTACCTGCATGAAAGTAGGTTTCTCCTTACAAATTTTGGACGCCCGTTTCATCCCCTAAGGGCATGAATTTTGGAAAATCCTCTCTTAGGCTCGCCTACGTCATAAAAGGAAGCCTTGTACAAAATTTCACGTTCTTAGTCCCTGCAGTTTCGGCTGAGCGTTAATATATCAGTCAGTCAGTATCACCTTTTATATATTTTCGCGTCTGCATTGCTCTACGAAGGTTGAGGAAGTCGTGGAGTACATGAAGATAAAGAGCAACTGGACTCTGAGGGTCGAATCGCTGGATTCGCGTCACGACACCAACTTCAAGTCGTTCGTGATACGAGTTCCAACCCACCATCTGGAGACCTTTTTGAGAGAGGACTTTTGGCCAAAAGGTGTCGTGTATCGACGTTTCCGAGGACGTCTACGCAACACCACGCGGCGGAACACGCCGCCGATGTTACGTGTTTAATTATAAATAGTTTATTGTTTGAAATACTTGAATATGTATTAGTTTATTTTGTTTATAAGATTATAATATTGTGTATTTTATCTATTGGCCTTAGTTGCCTGACAATAAAGAAATAATAATAATATATAGATTTATTTTTTGTCGAATCTTCTTTTTCCTGTCTTTATATTGGGGTCAGTGCAACACTTCTTCTTCTTCCATTCTGTCCGTCACACTATCACTAACTACCTTTTCTTTTGTGTCACTCCTCATACAATCTACCTTTTTGTTTAGTGTAAATAAGAAATTTAGCTTCAAAGGTTTCTAAAGCTAAATTAATCAGTAGTTTTTAAAAGGCATTGATTGTTCTCTCTAAGTTAGATAGACTAGCTTTTTAATTTCGTTCTTAACCCGAGACACGGTAATTGTTAATTGATTCTCTTGCCTTTTAGAAGATGGTTTGTCTTCTTTCTAATTACTTTAATAGACAATTTAACTTTGAATTGAAGGAGTCGAATTTTAAAATGTTTTATTTTTTTATTTTTAGCAAGAACTACGTAGGGCTCACGTGGGCCACGTATACTGATCTGATATGGCAACTAGACTTGTACAGGCACATCAGATCCACGCCACGCGACGGGGTTCTACGTACTAATCATGCGTGCCCCATGTGTACGTCGGTCTAATGTAGTTCCCGTTTAACCGTTTCCCCCACAATAGGAATCACTCCTGTATCTTGAGTGCATTTACAAGGATGTACACTCACGTATACCAAACACCCAGACCCGGAACGAGTATCGTTGGGGCATATAAATATTGGTTCTGTGCCTGTTACCCGCGACACGCAGCACAGCTGGCTTTTCAACTACTTCGTCTTTCGTGACGTTAATATTGTTAATTGGAACAATAAAGCTAATTTTGAAACTAATTTTGAAAGAAATCAAAATAGACTGAGCTAACATTAAAAAAAAAACAAAAGTTCAATTAAAACTTTAGTTATAACAATTATTTTGCTGTTTTGGTGTATTTTTTTGAATCATTCAATCGCTTGTGGACACTCGGCCTTGGAACGCAAAGGGCAGGTGAAGTAACACGAACAAAGGGTTGGTTTTAGTCAATAAAAGTCTGACAGTCCCCCTCGCTAAGAGTTACTTGATGATTTACCATCCAAAAAAAGAATATTTTTGTGTGCATATTGTAAAGAACATGCTGTAGGAAAATTAAATCTAAGTCACCCAATCAAATTTATGTTCGGTTAGCGCATTGGCGTTTACTGCTATCTGCCTTGTAATCTTATTAGGCTCCTTAAACCAGCTCACGTAACTTCTTGGCTTGGAGAATTTATTTTCGAGCGAAACATACATTTCAATTGGTCTTTAAAGCAGATAAAATCTCACACGATAACATCTCAAATATGATAAGAATAGATTTGAATTATGTTACTAGAAGTTGATTCGCGTAAGTGTAAAACTGCAATGGGGCCATTGGGGTGAGTGGAGGGCTACAAACAACAAACAAACACTGTTTCATTTCAATTTGCAAGAACGTTTATAATTTACACATGTATTATCAAAGGCTATCGATCCAATTCAGTAGATTGGTCGCATTGTTTGTAATAAACGACTTTATTTACGGTTCGCAACATTATGTGTCGCAATAACGTTCACTCGTTCAGTAATGACCGATTGTTGCGGCTTATTCATTCACCTGAAGTTATGAATTGTCTCGAACGACCCCGACACCTCGTTACTGTTTTGTTAGGAACTTAATTACGAGTGAAGTTGGCATAAATAGTCAGGTGCGACAGTTTATGAGCTCATTCTGCTTATCGTTTTGAAAATCAGAAACTTTGTAGCGTAGAGTTTAAACGAACAAACTGTGACTCAGTTTGTTCCCGGAAAATTATTTAGTTTTAAACGCGTAATGCTGTTTGGAAACTACTACTGTCATGCAGACAAAACTCTACTACGAGAATCAGTACTTATATGATATGCAGTTACGCACCTTTGGTAAAAGAACTGCACGATTGCGATAATTGCACAGTAGGTACAGGAGAGCCATTTTTAACCGACTTCAAAAAAGAGGAGGTAAAACTGTTCGGCAGCTTCGTGCTTTTTATTATACTAGCCTTTGCTAGCGGCTTCGCCCGCGTACATAAATATATGTCACTCAGAAATAAAGCAGCTTTATAACGGTGAAAAAATTTTAGCAATCGGACCAGTACTTCCAGAGATTACCTCCTACAAACAAAAAAAACATAAAAACTTACCTCTTTATTATATTAGTGTAGATTGGCTTGATGTTATTCCCCTTTCCATGATATAAACTATTCACGGGCTATTTTATTTAGGCAGGTTTTTTTTTTTTAAAAAACGTTTTTGCATAGGTACAAATGTGTTTTGCAATTTTTGACAAATGTGCCTTTGTTCTTCCAAGTTGAAGGTGTAAGGTGTTAATATAATCGATCCAGATGGAATTAATAATAAATATAGTTGTAAGACAAGTCGAAACAACCCACACAAGTAATCACTAGGTTAATTAATATAAATGAAGACAAAATAAGCTTACCAATAAAAAAAAAAAAACATCTGAAGATACTTCTCAAAACGATGTAACAAAATCAATTTGACCTTACCAAAAATAGCAAAACTATATTTGTGGAGACAAAATCATAATAAGTAACAAATTGTTATTGGATTAGACACCTACAATATTGCCTACGACCTCCAAACATTCGTTAATATTTGGACAATAAATAACTTCGTAAGACCGACCAATATATAAATAAAAGTGTCACATAATATCTAATTGATATAGAAATAATTGAACAAAGAGACTATTGTCACGTGCGAAAAATCGTGCGATTCATTTATATTGTCGCACTAGTTTCTGTCATCGGCTTCGCTTGTGTGAAAGTAGAAAATTATACCGAGGGAACATTTTTTAGTCTGGAGTTTATCGATGTACGTCGCTTAGACATGGTTCGCCCCCTTGTACATTTGACTTTTATATAGCTGGCAAAACCTAGCTGTACCTACTTTTACAGATAGCCCTTTGGGGGGTGGTGGTGGCGGCAGCGATCTCTTGCGCCGGGCCTGGCTACAGGCCATGGTCCAGAGCGAGGAGCAGTGGCAGTGGCAGGCGGTCGCCTCCTTCTGCGAAGCAGCAATCCTAGCAAAGAAGGCGGCCGCATGCGTAAGGCAATGGCCTTCAGGCTCCAGCTGCATTCCGATCCCCATTTCCAGCCACACCAGGCGTGGACTTGCGTCCGCTCGCCCGTCCAGTGACCGTCCGGACCGAGCCCAATTCGTGTGCCTCAAAGATATGTCAGCAACCTTAGAGGCCAAGCAGTGTCGAAGTCTATTGGGGCCAAGGGTGATGCGAAAGAGAACCCGGGGCCCTGGAATGAAGGCAAAGAAGGAACAGGAGTGGCTTTTAGTCAGTAAATGTCTGACACGCCCTCCCGTCCTGCCCAAGGGCGAGATGTGTCATTGAATGATTTCCCTTCTTAAAAAGGGGGTCACCGTATTTTGTAAAGGAGTAATACCTAAACCAAATCGCACTATTATTATAAAGGAAAAAGATTTTAAATATGTTGTTTATGTACCTGTGTTTATTTTTTATAATCAAACATCTGAATAGATTTGGATGAAATGTGACCTACGTTTAGACTATGTCTGTGTACTGTACTTGACATTATTGTTATTTAAATGAAGGTGAAACCGCTTGCAGAAGCTAGTATATAATTTATAATGACCTGACGTTCCCCAATCTTTCTTCACCACTTCATCACTTCATTCGGATGGTTTGATCTGTACAACATCTAGACTTAGTCCATCATGAGCAACTTAGCAAAACATAGAACTAGTACGATAGCCCGAGCCATTTAAGTTCATAGTGGTGTGTGATTTAAACCGCTCGTACTGGAGACGACTTTGATTGATTTAGCTTGTACATTAGACTCCCCTTGATTGAATTGACACCGCTTTGCGGAACTTAGCTCAAGTGCTGTTGGACCTAAACATTTTGTGGAAAGATTAAATTGTTGCATGGGAACTAAACAGTTTTCTCGGTAAAATATATTTAAATTCGTGACTATATCACGAACCAAAAAAAAAGGACCATGTGAATTGTGAAAGTATTAATCATGAACAAAACCCTGGTGAAAAAATAAATAATTTTTCCAAAAATTGCAGCCGCAACCTTTCAAAACTAAAAAAAAAGAATAAAAAGTAAAAATTGATAAACAAGGTCAACAAATAAAGACACCAACTTTTAGCAGGACATAATAGAACTATAAATTTATCATTAAATTTTAACATCTGTATGTAACCTATGCCCACAATAAAGACATTCTGATTTTGATTCTGAATATTCTACGCTCATCTAATAGACGCTTTTTGCTTTCTTGCCTTTATTGTAAAGGCGGTCGTGGTTTAAAGAATCAATATGACAAGGTTCACAAATCACATGTTGTGTGTTTGTACTCCCCAGTCACATCCCAAAAATTCAGCACAAGCGCTAAAAAGTTTTTCAGAACGCAAGGCGGACTGTCGCGATAAGTTTAGCCCGATGCGTCCATCAGACTCTATAATTGGTACTCCGGGAAAACCGCTTGCAATATAGTTGAGCAGCTAACCTAATAATCATATCTCGTTGTTTATGGACTCCGTAGTGCCAAGAACTACATTGATGACCAGTTTACAGTTAGGAAGATTGTAAACAGACTCGCAAGCTGCTTCGAGTGAAGTTTATAAACACTTCGTGCTAACACAGCCAAGCAGTAAAGACAACAGTGTTGCAGAGACATAACGATGTAGGTGATCCATCGTTATGTTCCGCAGTATAAGGAAAATTCTTATTTTTGGAGACCGGAAAATCGGGGACGGATTTTCTTTAAGGCGTTTTGTCAGACTCAATGATCCTTTCTTTAAATGTTTTTCTTTTTGTAGTGTTTTTGTGTGAGTATATTGGGATAGCTCGTTCATTACACATGGGTTTTTTTAAGGTCCAATCACTTCTGTCTCATCCTATGATTTCTCTGGGTGGAGCGGGTGTCAGACTGGATATACATAAGACTTACTAACTAAAACCACATATATGTTTCTTCTTTGCCTTATCTTCCAGGACATTGGGTTTCCTTTTCAGGAAGTCTTCGCGGCCCTAGCGAACATCGGCCCTGTTGGGCTCCTACGGTTTGCTGACCTCTCATTGAGGAGCGCGTAGGTTACTACGCGCTGTCTACGACTTGGGTCCGTTACAACTAGCCAGTACGTATGTATGTTACTGAACTTCGATCACGTATAACCAATTTTCGTTAATTTGTGATGGATCGTCTGCGGTGTTTCTTAACAAAGTTTCTGACAGCGTCTGTTCAAAGTACTTCTAGGTAAGTACTTCAAAGTAAGTAGTTTATCATGTAAACGAGACGTGCGTGTTGAGTTACAGTAGATTTTTCTATTTGGATTTGGTCTTATCTACAGATGTACTAATAATATAAAGCTGAAGTTTTTGTTTGAACTCGATTAGGTATCTCAGAAACTACTGGTTTGAATTGATGACCCACAGTTGTGGAGCAGTAACTAAAGTAAAGTCGCGAGCGTGATCGTGGTTGGTCATTTACAAAAAAGTTGCGGTCAAAATTTATAAAAAAACAAAAGTATAATAAATATAGGCAAGTTTATTCAGACGACTAATTATAGCTACTCAGAAGTACATAACGATGAGCACACTAGATATTTTTACTTTGCACGTGACATAGTAACATCACACGGACAATTCGACATCAAGACGTTTCATTAAATTGAATTAAACGTTTTACAAGGACAAGTGTCATTGAATGATTTATATCTAGTATTCTTAAAAAAGTTAAGAATAAAAATCTTTATTAAAATAAAACCAAGTACCTAGGTGTTATTTTAATAAAGATTTTTTAACCATATTAAATAAGAAAAATAAACGAACAGTTGTTAACTGTTGATTTATTGCTTTATTAAAAAAGTTCAGATGTGACATATTTTTATGATTATGTTTTCACACGTTAAAATTTTATTTCTCATCCTAAATAGCCAGCACGAAATATTAAATGAATCACAAAACTGCTTACTTATTGTGTTTATTAATATTTATAACATGTATTGTTAATTTATTAGGTAAATAAACTTTATTGTACATCTCATAATGTAAATAGGGTATATTTACAAAACCAAATATACAATGGGCTGTCTTATCGCACAGGGCAATCTTTTACAGACAATCTTTGAATGGATTGATTAAAATGAGATAGATTTGGGGATTTGGGGCTTTCAGTGTACAAAAATCATAAATAATATTAATTAGACGTAAAATATATTTATATTAAATTGTAAAATACATAAATAATCATCATCATCAGCCTTTTTAATGTCCCCATTGCTGGGACTCAGGCCTCCTCTCTAGGAGAAGGCATGGGTCGTAATCCACCACGTGGACCCAGTGCCGGTTAGTGAATGTAACATGTCTTCGAATTTTTGGTACTAGGACTTGCCGGTTTCCTCACGATGTTTTTCTTCGCCGTTTTGAGAAATACATATATACTGTTACTTGTTTACATAAGTAAAGATCTAATGAAAGTGTCAGCCGACGACATCACCGTGGCAGGCATAGAATTTAAGTTAGGAAATAAACCAATGTTGCCATCGATATGCTACGAAAAAGAAGAATATATGAATAAATATAAAATTAAAAAAGAAGAACAAAGAAAACATGTAGCTGAAATAATACTAAGCTATCTCACAGTAGGGTGATTATAAATAGCCAGTGTAACAAAACAGCGAAGACTCACAAAATTATTGCACCAGTAAATCATTCGATTATTACGCTGTCGAAAAATGTCGTACACTTTCATCGCTCAAAAAAAAGCGGAATAGCAATTATCGTGACGCTAAATGCCAAAATTATGTAACTCTAGTGTGTGGTGTATCGGATGGGCCAACAATTTGGAGTTGGGCCTTGGCTCGTGTTGGTGACAATGAACGCAAAACGACTCATTGGCTAAATATAAGTGCGGCGGCCCACCTGCGGCCGGGCTTGACGCCTAACGCTCAGCTGTTCATGACGTACTCTTGGCCGCTCAGCGATTTCCTCAAGCCACGACCTTTCAAATCTCTAAGCGCCAGATGATTGTCTATCTTCCGGAGTGACACTAGAATATTATTAAAATAACTAGTAAAATTATCTCTAGTTTTTAGAATTAAACGGTCTATTTATGATCTTCCGTTCGCTTCTTTGAGTTTTCTTAGATTTTTATTACAACAATTCACGTCAGACGTATCGTTTAGCTGATAAATGGATTTACTCTGAAAACTGCTTGGAAAATGGTTTTTCTAATTTATCCATAGCATCGTTCGGATTTAATATTTAGAATCGATCTAACCCCTCTTAAAAATAAAACTATATCTTCAGTTTTTTTTTTATCTTGAGAGTGAATCTACAAAAAATCTGAGAAAGAAAGCTAGTGAATTGAAAATATTAATGGAATCAATTTAATCAAATCATATCATACCGATCAGCAAAAAAATAATGCAAGTTCGAGTTAAACGATTTTAGTTCTAAAGGGTTTTAATAAAAGTTAAGAGAGAGCCAGCGACGGCGTAACGATAAAATTCTTTCGCACCGTTTTATGAGACGGAGATTGAATTAGTGCCGTAGCTAAGCTTTGATGACTTTTATACGCACCAACTCACTAATAAGGATCATCTGATTAATTTATTAAGCCAGACCACCGTTATAGAACATTTTAAAGAGCGATTTCATAAAGAATGGATTTAACAGCAGCCTAGGTCTACTTGGAGATAGCGAATAAAAACGCTGTTTTGACTTAAGAATTCAAACATAAATTGAAGATTTTTATTAATTTACAATTGATTAAATTGTTTCGAAAGAAGATGACACAAAAAGGCGAGAAAAGACTTTTCTTCCAGTTAATTAAAATGTAAAATTCAGTAACAGACAACACTATTGCACACTGAGACTAGTTCCCATCTATGGCGATAGTGAACACGTATAAGTTTTTTTTTTTTAATATTTGAAATGGAAAATTTGTACTTTAAGCTGCGAAAATGTTCGTAAACAATTACCGGTCCTGAAATTAATGCGAAACGCAACTGAAGGAATACAGGTGTATCCATAAATGTAAGTTAGTTTTAAAAGTTTTGTTACTGTTTTGGTGTACAATAAAATTTATTCTATTCTATTTCTATCTTACAAATGTGTTTTAGTCAGTATATATGTACGTCTCACAAGCCCTCTCGTTCCAGCTAGAGCTGAAGACGTTATTTGGTGTATGGGGTATAAAAAAAGTATTTAAGTGCCTATGGAGGTTTGTCATCTTAGCAATAGAAAATCCTGTTACTGTCCCCGCACATGGGCCTCAAAAACGCCGCCACAAAAAAAAGCTAGAAGCGGCCACAAAAAAAAGCTAGAAGCGGCCACAAAAAACACCAGGAGCGCGCGACACCTTGTGTGTCCGGAGAAGCTTGAAGCCGCTTCAAGCGTTTTTTTTTTGTGGCAGCACCGCAGCACATGAGCCACGAAAAAAGGCCGCCTCAAAAAGAAGCTTAGAGCGGCGTTTTTTTGTGGCCCGTGTGCGGGGACAGTTAGACACATATCACGTTTAGAAGAAAAACACAAAACAAAAATATATCCATTGTGTACCCAAGTTTGTCAATGTGTCGTCTTTGTGCACAACACAAAGACGATGTTTGAATGCGGTTTATACACGTGAGCTTCTGTCACATAATAACAACTTTCCATATAGCATAACACAACAAACGGTCATATAGGTGTTGCTATAATAACGGAGGATTAGTGATCGTAGACATTAGAGGCGAGGCGTTGCGGCTCATCCTCAGATTATGATCTCGTTTACGACACAGCTAAGTATAACGTTTAACTACAACGTTACTATGGTTTAGTAGCACATTCTTAATTTCAGCCAAAAGACGTCCACTATTTGGAGATAACAGAAGCGATCGATGTAGCAACATCAATCGCTTCTGTGTGTTCGGGCTTTTCAACACTGCGACTTCTGGTACGTAGTCGCTACTCCAAAATCTTTCGAGTCTATCGACCATCTGTTCTGGGACCCTATAAGAATTTGCGCATGACGCAGGTCCTCACCGGACATGGCAAGTTCGGGAGGTTCCTGTTCCGGATTAAAGCGGAAGTGACGCCCGGGTGTCGCCAGTGTGCGGAACGCTCGGAGGACACGGTGGCGCACACAGTCGAGGTGTGCCCTGCTTGGGCGGAGTATCGCCGTTCCCTCGTGGGGGCGATCGGCGGCGGAGCCCTCTCGCGCCGGGCCTTCGTTGAGGCCATGGTCCGGAGCGAGGAGGAGTGGCAGGCGGTCGCCGACTTCTGCGAAGCAGTAATGCTCGGTAAGGAGGAGGCCGACCGCATCAGGCAACGGCGCTCTCGCCGCCGCCGGGATTCAGATCCCGATTTCCAGCCACCGTAGGCGCGGGCTTACGGACAGTGAGCAATGGGTAGCTCGCTGTCCGGCCGTCCGGTAACTGTCCGGACCAAGCCCAAGTCGTCGACGGCGCGCACTGTTCCCGCGCGCCTCAAGGAGTTGTCAGCAACAGCACGGACCCAGCCGGGTCGAAGCCTACTGGGGCCAGGATTATCCGAAAGGAACTCGAGCCCCGGTATGAAGGCTTGAAGGAAGGGGGTGGGTTTTTCAGTCAGTAAGAGTCTGATACTATCTCCCGCTCCGCCCAAGAGCGGGGGTGGTCGTTGAATGATTTTCCCCACCATAAAAAAGGACCTTATCTAAGAAAGTATGCGCATTGCACACTTTCTTAGATAAACTAATTAGCTTCTGCCAGCAGCTTCGCCCACGCGAAAATAGGTTTCTGAATACTCATTGATCCGCCGTTTTATCCTATCAAAGGGTGAATTCTAGAAAATTCTCAGTGCTCACCTACGTCATAAAAGGAAATCTCATGCAAAATTTCACACTCCTAATCTCAGTAGTTACAGGTGTGCCTTAATATGTCAGTCTGTCAGTTCCTTCTTTTATATACCTTTCAGACAATATATTGTAGACTGGCATGTTGGTCAAGTGGTTAGTTGGCCCTGACTGCTATGCCGGAGGTCGTGGGTTCGATTCCCACCCAGGAAAAATGTTTGTGTGATGAGTACGATCATTTGTTCTGTGTCTGGGTGTAATTTATCTGTAATATGTATGCATTTGGTAAAATATAAGTATGCTTATCAGTTGTCTGGTACTCATAACACAAGCTCTGCTTAGCTTGGGACTAGACGACGTTGTGTGATGGTTGTGGAATACTATTACTATTATTATACTATTATTGTTACATTTATAATTTACTTTTTAAAAATAATAATTATATGAAAATTTGTTTGTTAAAATTTACATCTGACATGACTTTATACGCGTTGAAAAAAAATCTTTCATTGATGGAAAGCTACACCGTCTTTGTGTACCACATCTCACGCTTACTCATATAGAGACTTAACTCAAAAAAGACGTAGCTGGAAATTGAATCATAAAAAATATTTCTTATGACTCAATTTTTAAATTAGATTTTAATTCCAGAAGAACCAATGCTTCTGCGCGTTAAGCTATGAAAGCGAAGCCGTGGTTACAAACTATACTACAAACAATGTAATATTAACTTTTATTGGTAAGAGTACCTACGATTCGAATAACGTATAACCCTTTAAGATCAACGAGGGAGTAATATGGAAAGAAAGATGACAGCCATCTTACTCTAAAATATAGTAAAAGTAAGTATATGTACTTGTGTGCCCTCATCAAAGGAACGTCTGTCAATAAAAGATCGCTGGAATGACGTCACGCGTCTTATTTCCGCTGTCGATATCAGTGCTTCGGCAGATGTCCGTCTAACGATTGCTTGCACATTATCGCTACACTAGCAGTCCCCCGTGGTTTCAGCTTCATCTTTGGTTACTGCCCTATTGTACTGACATACTGAATGTCTTTCTGCTGTACTGCCTATTACTATTTGTGATAGACCTAGCTATCCCAAACAGAAAGGCTTCTTCCAATACAAGTGGTAGTGTTTTTTTCTTATTAATAGGTTCACGTTTGACCACTATCTATCTATTGCAAGTGATGATGTAGTTAACGATAGAGCACGCTTGCCTAGAAGTAACCTCTTATCTATACACTCTTGTCTTAGAGACCCCTAATTTGGAGCTATCAGGATGCACAGACAGTCTCAGATGATGATAAACAGACAAAAACTCTTCGGCTGTGTTATATAACCTATATAAATGGTATAAATCATTGTCTTCTATCTGACTGAAAGGTGCTGCGGTAGAGTGCAATACGTAATAGTCAGACTTGCGCTACAAACCATTGAAGGCATTTAATGCTGAACTAATTTAACACATAATTCTGACTCTGTCAACTTTAAATATTCACAACATAATATAATATTTCACAACTATATATTAAGAGTACTAGACAACTGATAAACATACACACCCAGACACAGAAAAAATGATCATGCTCATCATTCAAACATTTGTCCTGGGTGGGAATCGAACCCACGACCTCTGGCATAGCAGTGAGGGACACTAACCACTAGACCAACAGGCCAGTCATGAAAGAAACATAACGGCCTTTTGCTGGAGATTAAGACGAACTGACGAATTTACATCATATTGCATGCGGGCCTGAATTAATTGTGGGTGCAATAAGTGAGAAGTTACTATCATGTTTCAGCTAGTAAAAATGATAAATATTTTGCTTAGCATTAGCGGTCTCTTTTTCAGCTGCTGTCTTCGCATCTGCTGTTTGTTAATATTCTTTGACAAGATTTAGACGATGCTGTAGCGATGCATAGAAATGGTGGTGTCAAAACTACAATCGTATAGTGTTGGTATTTCGTCGTGATAGCTCAGTACCTACATTTAAGTTCGTAAGCGCCAATGCTATATTCAAAGGGTGTTTTTTGAGGTGGGAAATTATCAAATAACTCCTACTGTTTTGACTGGAGTGTCAGACTTTTACGGACTAAAACCCACCTACGTTTTTTGAGTTCCAGCACCGCAGTAACTCTTGCGAAAAATTCCACAACAGGCTGTGCAAGCTCAGGGAGCGAGATGAGTTATTTCATCAAATATCAACAATAGATATAGTATCATCATATTCTACCTAAAAAAAAAGGGGAAAATGATTAGACGAGTACTACCACACGCAAAGAGCTGCTGTACATAAATAAGTGTATAATGTCTATTGCTCATAAAACCGACTTCAAGCAGAGACTTTAAATATAACGTAAGAGGCTAGTGAAATCACCGTGTTAATATTAATATTTTCATCTCACATTCATCTCGTCGCTTGAGAGGATACGGTGCAACCGTACATTTTTCCACGACACCTGCAATATTCAGTTCAATACGCGTTCAGCTACCAGAAAGCTGTGCGTTCAAAATTCACGCAAAGTCAAGATTTGAGTGTGTGTGTTCAATAATATTTTCTTTGAGAAGCGAGTTCTTATCTGAAGTTTAGATTAAATTTTTATCACATTATATTGAAAGTGCGATCTAGTAAACAGTTCACTTACAGTAATCCATAGCGAGTTGTATCAGACAGATACCACAAAATAGGGTGAATAGAAACGCAGGGGTGAATAGAAACAAAACATTGGTTTTGTTTATCTCTTTGATATTGTTAGCTTCTAACAAAGCATCGATTTTTTAGAATAATAATTAATTCATCAATACATTGATATAGTTAAATGCTGCCCTTTGAAGTTCTGTCTCTATTCACCTCATTTGACTGTAAATTAAAAATTTACTTCTTGTAACACAACAAATACAATTTGATTTAAAAAAAACTAAGCACTTTTACACAAAAAGAAACAAAAGATATAGGTAACGAAATAAATCAAAAATTTTCATGTGATATGATCGGATCCGAAATGGATTCCGCAGGAAAACCAAGGTTACCGACATAGTTAGAAAGATTCTCAAACTTAAATAACAGTGGGCTGGGCACATTGGCTCACAGAATAGATAGCTAGTCAATGGGGACGAAAGATTTGGAGTGGCGGCCGCGTACCGGAAGACGCAGCGTTGGAAGGCGTTGTTGATGATGGACTTGTTGATAGTCGTGGGACCTATGGCTAGTAGTGGTCAACTTTCAGAATGATGATGATGATGATGACTAATAAGAAAACGTTAAAAACAAAAAGAAATCGTTAAAAAACAAAAATATTAAATTCCTTTATCCCTGTTTTCACAAGTGCAGAAAGATTGTCATTGCCACCAAGGCGGAATTTGCACGAGTCGTAGACGAGTCTGCTTGCGTGACTTTGCACGAGTATCAAACGACTTTGACTAGTGGGGGTTCGACGCGCGTCCAGCCTGTTAAGATAAACGTAATAACATTGTTGTGGGGAGAGCACGCGCACTTTCCTGCACTAGTACGGAAAGCAGTCTATTGTGATAAGAGCGTATTTTCGAGTAAGTGTATTGAAATACTAGTTTTGAAACTCTTCTTACATTTTATTTACGGCTACTATAACACGTTCCTACTGCCTACAACAGTGGAATGCGAATGGCCTTAGATAATAATTAATGGGACCGACGTAGCTAGCGGTCAATCAATTACCAATATGTAACTTATCAACCAACCTAATTCTACTATAATTACTATTAGAACGATAGACATTTCGTGACTATGGTTAATCGAATAGAAGACTTGTTTGTACAAGTACCGTGTTTTAATTACGGTATGCAATTTGGTACTATTGTTTTAACACTAATTGGTATGGCAAGGTTCTGCTTCAACAAATATTATGAAGGAATCCTTTAATTTAGTTCGTGGTCGACGTTTTAATTAGGCAGTATAATATTGAGTTTGTAAAACTAAATTCTACCGGAATAAATATTTGTTGCTAGTTGTTTCTGGTTTGAGTATCTTGTGTAAGTTAGTCATGTTTGTGAATGCAGCCACAACACAGGGGTAGTATAAAGTAAGGTAATGTTTTGTAAAAAAAGAAATAATTAGTTTAAAATAATACATCAAACTGATGTTAAAGAAAGAAAGAAAGAAAGAAAAATATTTTATTTGGCATACAGAGTCGTAGATACACACAATGTAGTAACAACATGTAGACACTAATAAATTATTATATATAAAAAAGAGACAACTAACAATGTGTGTCTCACGGCGGCGCCAAATAGGTCCAGTTCAGCAATAATGCCAGACAACTACATGGTAGTTGCCAGACGCTGGTTTTCAACTGAACTTTTAAAACAAAAGTTTACATGTGTATGTAAATGTACGAGTATGTTTATTACACCATAGTAGTCTCAAAAATCCCTTCATTTACCTTATATAAATTATATATATTTGTATATATGTAGGTTTATATTATATTGAATGTTTAAGTATGTTTATTATATAAATATTTGTACACTTGTTTTCTTATCAAACTATTCTTTTTTTTTATGCTCCTGCCATGTTTTCTCTTCACCACCCTAGGTTGACTGGTAGAGAATGCCTAAGGCATTAAGTCCGCCTTTGTACTATCACTTGCAAAAGTCCATAAGAATTCTTAAAACTTATTCGTTTGACGTTTAGTTTGACTTACGACCTTTTATTTTCAAGTTTCGCCAACAAATGATTGAAATTCACAATTTCATCAACTTATCATAAGTCAAGATGGCCCAGTGGTATAGGCACACAGATTGAAGCGCAAATCAGTGTGCCGCAAGTTCAAATCCCACGCAATTATTGACTTTTTGTAAGTTCTTACCCGATTGGAAGTTATGTATTTGCATTACATATATTAAATTATTCTTTAACTTGTTCACACATTTCTTAGAGTTAGAAAGGTAGATCACAAAAAAACTAAATAAAGAATTAGATTTCTGCGAGGTAGACATGAGTTTTAACTTAACCGAAATGAACTGTCGTTTGGTTGTAGTTGTTGGTTAGTGACGTGAGGTTGACAGTATTGTAATATTCGCAAAATGCAGGCTAATATTAGTATTGAAGTGAGGGCGACTATCATTGGGCTGCATAAAAGTGGTCATAATAAAACACAAATATCTGAAGAAACCGGACTGAATGTGAGTATAATAGCTATTAATGAATTGTAACTTTATTACAAATTAATCTTCTAATTAAAACGTATGCCATTTATGAATCCATTCATCGTATCTTTATGAGGTTTAAAAGAGAAATACGTAAATCGTTGGGTTTATTGGATTGGTTATTGGATTAATAAATGCAGTTTTATTTTAAAATTATATTCAATAATTATGATTATTAACATTTTATATAATGAAAATGAAGTGAAGTAGGTATAGCTGCCTAATATATATTTTTTTTTATTTTAGAAAAATACTGTAAATCTTTGGCTAAAAAGATATGAGGAAGAAGGTAGCCTTGCTAGTCGAAAGAGAAGTGGGAGACCGAAGCTTATTAGCGAGGCGCAGCGACGACATATGGTGGACGTATACGAAACGAATGGTTTCGCACCAACGAGACATTTTGCGGAATTATATGACACCTCGATGGATACTGTTCGCCGTGCACTTCACGCTGAAGGCGTGCATCACAGAAAACCTGCTAAAAAGCCGTACTTGACAGAGAGGCAAAAACAAGAACGATTACGTTTCGCACTAAATATTTAATGTTAACTAAACTAAATGGCCTGCCATTTTATTTTAACATATCTGTGATTATTCGTTAACAAACACTGTATTATATTGTGTTTACTTTCGTTTAAAACAGCTATATCTTTTAACTTGAGCCATCGCCTCATCTTAAGAATGCAGTGAACTCGCTATCAATTTTGTTGACAATAATCATGAGTCTATTTCGTTTTTTATTCTTCTACCCGCACTGTTTTAACATAATACTATAGTTCAATTTATTTTTCTCATCTAATTGACGATTATCTTGTGAGAACTAAAGTTCTTTTAACAGAAATTGAGGTTTGGTTTCAATCTTCTTTTCGTCAAGAAAATGAACAATTAAGCTATGACCTCAATACATTCATTGTGACGTTACACAAAAATAAAATGTTTACAAAGTCCAAATCATATATCACTTTTCAATAAATAACTGGATATAAACAATTACCTATATTTTATTTTATTAAAATTTGAATATCCGTTCATTGTTACGTTATTCATATTATGAATGGTCTAAGTGGGTATACTTCCAACAAACAATCTTAGGCGTAACATAGATAACGGTTACAAGATAACTTTTTGTCTAGGTAACAATTCGACGTCACAATTCTCATAAATGTTTAATTTGTAAATATAAAGAATAAACATTTTTATTAAACACGTCTTTTTATTTCCACCTTATAACATCGAAAAGATGTAACAACTAAATAATTGCAAATTACGAATGTGATTCTTCTTGTGGTTAATAGATCACATTCGTAATTTGCAACTATTTAGTGCAAAAAATGCAATAGTATTTTTCATAGAAATATAAAAAAACAACTATATCAATATAGATTGGGAATTTTCAAAGTAAGAAATAACTGCAACGGACCGACCATGATTTGAACTCGGGTTACGTGATTTGCGAATCCAACACTTAGTTCACACGGCTACCAGCACATGACGTATTTGCGTGAATTTTAACAATGCTATGGTAAGAACAGAAAAATAATAATGTTTTTAAGCTCAGTGCGACGACAGTTCCTTCGTGTGTGTTATCTGTGGAATGTGGATACTCATACATGCGCACACATACGCACGGATGTATCGCGCTCGCTCGGTTCGTAGCAATGTAATCTTTAGCGTTCCTATGGACTTTTGCGGCCTTACTGTACCTTTGTGTTGCATGAAGTTGTAATAAATAAATAAATAAACCACAAAATAGATAGGTACAGAAGACAATCTCATGTATGTACTTAACTTTTTGTACCTGCGCTCGGTGGACGCACACTAATGAGCGTTTGAGCCGGAACTGTACGACGAGTGATCCGAAACGCGACCGAGACATCGCGTCCGTAAGCGGTGTCTATGTGTGCGTTGCTCTGGCGCGCTTTGTATGTAGATTGACTTCTGTACCTATCTATTTCGTGCCCAAACGTCGTAGTAATAATCTAGCTATGAAAAAAATATTTAAATTATCTTTATAGCATACAAATTTTTTTTTTTCATGCGAGATTCGAACGCCCGCCACACATTGCAGCAGACAATCAATTGGCCACTGTGCCAACCGTGTTGTCAGAAAGAAAAAAAGAAAAAATATTTATTTGGCGATAGGCACAGATGAATTGTATGAGGAAAGATATGGAAGAAAAGGGAGTCAGTGATAGCGTGACTGCTGACAGGATAGAATGTTACAGAAAAAAACGTGTTTGCACCAACCGCAAATATCATGAGACAAAGGCAGGAAGATAATGAGTCACTACAGAAATAAAATAAAAAGTGACAATCAATAAAGTACACTCAAAAGACACACTGATGGTGCACTTGCTGAAGTCGCACCGGAATGTCAATTTTAAGGCGTTTTTGGTACGAGTACTGAACTGTTTTCTGCACTTTGTTATGCAAAAAGTCTTTTGGTCACTGCGCGTGGTGTTCCGTCGCTTCCGCGTAAAAATAATACGAAGTGAAGTGTCACTAAATAGTTTTAAATTATATTGACTAAAAAAAAACATATTTGTGTAGTTATGTAGGTATGTTAGTATATTAGGTATTTATGATATGGGTACTGTAACCTGAAATAAAATGTAAGCATATTTTAATATTAATAAAAAAAGTAATGACATTATGATGGCTTCGCCAAAAAGGTCACCAAAATTACACTACTACTGACTGCAAAAAGAATACGGTTTATGGCTCGGAAAGATACTCATTGAGACAAAGCCGCCAAAAAAAGCTAGCTAATTTGGTAGGTATGTTATGTATTAAACAACAGGGAAAATGTAAGGAAAACGTATATCCACGCACTTTGTTCGTCATAACGCCCTGTTATTTCAGCCTAGCACAAACCTCAGATTTTACAGCACTCTTAAGACGCAATATTATGAGCACACATGATGCACTTCATGTGTTTGTAACATTTTAAGATGAACGCGGAAATATATGAGACAGCTATGACACGACGAGTCCCGAGTGGTGACGTGATAAACATATTACTACCATCTGGTGCGAGAAGTGTGCACTGTACAATCGCAATATATAGGTAGAAGTACCTAATAAAAGGTCAATTCTGCGCACTGTCATTTTCATCCTTAAGAGCACCCAACCCGAGATACATTTCCATACGACCTCTCTTACGTGATTATGACGTTTTTAGACATCTTTCTCTTGATATTTTGCAAAGATAGACATAGATAATTATTTTGTGGGTATTACTTAACTTTATCTATACATATAAATAAAATCGGAGTGTCTGTTTGTAATATTGAAATAACTGCTTTTTACTAGGTACATTCATAAGAATATATATACGGTATATACAGCAAAATAACATTTTTGACAAAAAAGTCTAATACGTCCTTTCACTCCGCGCTAGACGGTGGAACAAAGTACATATGAGTATAACTCTTTTACTGGCTAAAACCACGCTTATGTTCTTTCAGTTGCCTTTGCATTTTAGGACCACGGGTCTCTCTTTTCCGCCAGTGGGAGAACGTGCGTTATACCAGCATCTTCCAGATGGTTATGACCCTCTGGGACGCGTTTAACTTGGCCGCCTGTCGCTTCTGCAGCGACGGCGCCCAGTCTAGCGCTCCGTAAAGGGATATGGACTTCACTATTACCGCGTAGAGCCACCGGTAGGTGGCGTCTGAACCTCCCTTAATTGGATACGAGCCACTTTAGTGCAGCTCCGAACCGATAGGTATATCCGTGTGAAAGTCTAACATTCCGTCTGTCATAGTAAAACAAAAAAAAGTGTGGAATGGTAATAGTATTTATGTTCTAAAAACAAAACAAAGCTCTAATCAAACATTTTTCATTAAAGATTGAACTTTCGTCGCTTACGAAGTACTTACCTAATAAAATGATTCACTAAATATAATAGGAAGCTTGGCTAGGTTTATCAATTCAAACAGAAAACTGTGTTTCTAACAAGGAATGTTTATTTAACTACTAACTACGTTATTGTGTAGTGAATCTTACTACATGGGAACATTGAAGTTAAGACTCGTTTACAAACTTTCACTGAACTGGAACTTGGAGCATCTTAATTCAAATCATTTCTAGGGCAACAAATCGAATATAGGATAAATGAGATGTCTTTAGCAAAATTAAATAATGTTATAAAAAGATTTTTCAAATATTGTGTAGCAGATAAAAATAGGGATGTAGTGTATTTTTTTGAGGTAGTCAATTGTCAAATATTTCTCCCACTATAGAGTAGGGCGAGAGGGCGTGTCAGAGTTGTACTGACATATACGAGTACCTATGACAAAACTATATTAAGTAGTTCATTTGCTTGCTCTTTGCCTTCTAGAACCACGGTCAATCTTACAAACTTACCCGCAGCAGAAAAAATAATTAGAGCAATTGATTACGGAAACTTTTAACCGACTTCAAAAAGGTGAGCATGAACATTTGGACCTTGCTATATACATCATTGTGCATAAAACATGATACATAAGAAACAGACATAGCACGAAGAATTGCCAAAATTGAGTGGAAATGACCAGGGCACATTGCTCCCAAAACAAATGGCCGTTGGAGCCTAAAGTTTCTGGACCTCGCGTAACGGAAGACGCAGTGTTAGAAGGCGTCCTAAAAGGTGGACCAATGACCTGGTAAGGGTCGCGGGAATCTGATGGATGCAAGACGCATAGGCTTGTTCATTATGGCGACACTTGGAGGAGACCTATGTTTGGACATAGGCCTGAAATGATGATGATGAAGAATGTGAATATTGTAACTAAAACATACAATGGGCAGCCTTATCGCATTCCGCGATCTGTTCCAGGCAACCTTACAGTATCAATCTAAAAATATTTTTTATTAAGAAAAGTTATCAGTACTATCGGTGGGGAACTATCAGATAATATCTTTCGCCATTCAAAGCATCTTTAAAATTTTGTTAAAAGGCAACTAAAATACTAAGTATCTGTACATCGAGGACGCTCATTTCAAGCACTATTTTTCCACGCAATTCCGATTTAAAAGAATACGGTCTACAATACTGTCCGTATCATGTTACAAAATGCTGACCTACATACAAGTCACAAGGATAGCACCACAAACTTATCTCACGACTAAACTTTAAAGCCGAGAAGGAAAACAGAGACAAATCCTACACGTTAATAATGCATTCCAACGTCGAGCGCTTGTGAACTACTCTAAGTAGCACCACCTGTCTTTGTCTTCCTTCACAAACGATTGATTGAGCTCTGAGCACACTGCAATTAACATTGTGAGGTAAAAACGTATACCTACATTGCCCATACCATACCATCGAGGATATCGTGACGTTTTCTGAATGGAATTTTTCACGTTCTTTTATTTTTTATTTAGGTTGTCAACTTTTCTGTGTTCCTTTTTTGAATGCAGGATGGTTTTCGTAGCTTTCAACTGTTTGGAGAGATAGCCAGGAGATTTAAAATGTATGACTATAAAAAAGATGACTCGAGCTATGTATGAATAGAACATGGCGTTGTTAAAATTGTAGCCTGCCAGCACTGTGATAACGGGTTGGGTTTACCGTCACTGGTGCGGATAAGCACTATTATAACGCTCTGGGACTATTGTGATAGTCCGACAGATTTCACAAAAAGCTAAATCATAACTCGCGTCGTTATATGTACTACAAATTATTATTCCTGCTTTATAAGTTCCTTCGTATAGTGTGTTCATGCGTCGAATACTCAACTATTAGCAGTCAGCGCAGGCAGTCACATCATTCCACGTAGGTGGGTGTCCATCAGTCAACCACTTCAGCGAAATTTTCTTTTCTATATTTAATTATTTTTTAAATGGCTAATCGATTCTGTTTTTAATTCAAAAGCTTGTGATTAAACGAAGAAACTAAAGATGAGTTCAGTGACTTGTTTTATGGTTGGCTTTTGTAGTCTTTGATCTTCTAAGGGCCCTTGCTCACGGCGACAAGCGCGCGTTAGTCGCATTGGCAAACGCTATAGAAAAAATGCCAACGCGCTACAGCATCGCGACTGTATCGATGAGAACACGCTACAGCAGAAAAGAGTTAGGGCGAGGGCCCTAACTCTTTTCCTGACACTGAATACCTTTTTTTTTTTTTTATGGTGGGAAAAAATCGTGCATTGACATCCCCCGCCCTTGGGCGGAGCGGGAGATAGTGTCAGACTCTTACTGACTAAAAGACCCACCCCGTTCCTTCTAGCCTTCATACCGGGGCCCGAGCGCCCTTTCGGATAACCCTGGCCCCAGTAGGCTTCGACCCGGCTGGGTCCCTGCTGTTGCTGACAACTCCTTGAGGCGCGCGGGAACAGTGCGCGCCGTCGACGACTTGGGCTTGGTCCGGACAGTTACCGGACGGCCGGACAGCGAGCTACCCATTGCTCACTGTCCGCAAGCCCGCGTCTACGTTGGCCGGAAATCGGGATCAGAATCCCGGCGACGGCGGCGGCGATAACGCCGTTGCTTGATGCGTTCGGCCTCCTCCTTTGCGAGCATTACTGCTTCGCAGAAGTCGGCGACCGCCTGCCACTCCTCCTCGCTCCGGACCATGGCCTCAACCAAGGCCCGGCGCGAGAGGTCTCCGCCGCCGATCGCCCCCACGAGGGCACGGCGATGCTCCGCCCAAGGACACTGAATACCTTGAAGACGACGAGTTTTCAATAGTATGAGTAGTTACAGTTGCCACTGCAGTGCATTGTAATATTTTCTGCTGTGACTGTCTGAAGTCTACTTGTCTATATCGCGCTAAGCCACTATGTGAAAATTGACAGTAAAAACTGTCAACTTTGGTTTTATTTGGAATGTCATCTATCATAAATGTACAAAGTTTCTACAAAAAGTTATCATTTTCACTTTTAATGTACGTAATATTTTACAAAGCTAAATTATATCAATATCAATGAATGTCTATGTCGTGGCGGCCAACTAAAACTAACCAGATCGTTTAAACGTTAACATTTGATGATATGTAAATCCTCGTTTGGCCATATCATTGATGTAGGATTTCTATGATAATAAAATGTCTAAAAAAAAGTAGGCCAAACGAAGAGTTCTGGCCATATATAAATTGAAAAGGATTTATTTTGAAACAATAAATAAAATTAAAAATTTAGACTCTTCATTCAGAAATCGTACTTGTTACATTGTCTAGTACATTACTTGTCAGTAAAAACGCTAAACGTTAAGGTACGTCGAGAAAAGACTGGCACCCACATTTAAGACCGCAAACCGCACCCACATTACACTGTGGGTGAAAAGCTAGAATAATTAATTGTTGTTTACTATATTTGATACAGTTAAGTCTTTAACCCAAGACAGGATTATTTAAGAACTTAACTAGTTTTGTCTTCTATCTGAAGGTGAAATATTTTTAGTGGTAATTTGATCCCATGTTTACTAATAAGTAAGAACTTTGTAATTAATGGATTCAAGTTAAAATCAATAATACAAAATAGCATACTTTACCTTTGTACAACTATTTTAAGTTAGAGATTCTGTCAGCCAGGAGTTTCTCCTGCAAAACTCGTGATATGACTAGTCTATAACATTCAGTGATAGTTAGGCCATATATTAATTTAATAGTACATTTGGAAACAAAAAGAGAAAGTTTATCATTGAGATTGAGGTGAATGTTATAGAGACAAATGCTGCAGTGACTTTCCACGTGTGAAAAACGTCGTTAAAAATAAATTAAGGCCCGGACTGAAAGGAAAAATAATGTTGAATTTAAATAAATTGTGACACAGCTCACGCACTTTTTTGCACTAGTTCGAAAAACAGTAAATTATGTGCCTAAAAGCGGAAATTTCGAGTAAGCGTATTGAAAAATAATAATTTAGAATCAGTTCAGTAGTTTCAAAGATTATTTCTAACATAAGTAGAGAAATACAAATGAAAGAAATTCAATCAGTCTTGAAAAAGGGATTTACTGTAGTTACCAGTAACATGGAAAACGTCTTCATTCCATTCCACAGTGGGATGCTATCCGCGCTCCACTAACAGCCTTCACAATCTACTTACTTTAAGATACCGACCACACACAGACTCCATCTTCTTTATGAAACCGTTTTCAACGTACGTCCCTTTGGAATTGCTTCGATTAGTTTCCTTATCTACAATATAACGACTCTCTGATTAAACTCAGAGATATTGCCGTCTGATCCTCCTTGTCCTCCAAGGACCCGTTTTTCTCAATACTAAGTATAACACTGAAGACTTTTTTTTACTTTAGCTTGACTGGACAAACATGATTTTATCATGAAACAAATTTTAGTAAAATTTTGAACTCATGTGATTGCAAAGACTTCAGTAACCTTGTTTCAATCAGACCATTCTATCCTGTCAGTTGGAATCCCTTTTCTTTCATATCTCTCCTCACACAATCCTTCCATCTTTTCTATGAGCACTCTCTCTTTTCCCAACCATTCACACGCATACTCAAAACTTATTTAGTAACACGCATCTTATACCTCCTCTTCAAATAACCATACCAAGCTAAAACTACACAGATCATCCGGCAAAAATAGCAGTCTAGACACGAGACATCTTCCGAAGTGAGCTAAATTCAAAAATAACTTTTTATCAGACAGAACTAAACCGTTATAGAAGTCCGTTCACACGTACTTTTAGATCCCAGAATAAAAGCTTGATGTATCAAACGGATACTCCGGATAAGTCCATATTCTGGGTTATACCCAGAATTGGTTCAAATATATCGACCCAGCCACTTATGTTTCAAGATTAGATACGAACGCAAATGTACTATGATAGTTTCATTGTGTGTTTATTTAGGATACTATGTGTGACAGCACTTTAAATAACATTGGCCAGCCTATTGCCAAGTTCCGCATAACTAAAAGCTATTGGTTTTGCGTTCCATAACAAGTGTACGCTTCGTTACTTCACTGTATGGCTACATGTCACGATGTGTATTGATAGAGGCTTTTATAAAAATTACTGGCGAATTTTTCCTTCTTTACGACCCTCACGGGAAGAGACGGCAATGTTTATTTTAAGCAGAATTACCCTTCCGCCAATATTTTTCGCATACAAAAGCAAGACATATGAATGTGTGTACCTTCGTAGCTTGTGAAATCTTTGTGTATCTGCTCGAATATATGTATATTTTAATGAGCATCTAACAATTGCAGAGGTAAAAATATAAGAGCCAGTCAGGTAAGATCTAGTGACAGTTTGCACATGGTGTTTCGGACTTAATTTTTGGCATTCGTGTAAGTAATTTTAAAAAGCACAATGCAATTTAAAGAAGTCGATAGAACTCTATAAAAGACAGTAATACTGAATGCATTCCACAGACGACCCGGATAGTTAAAGGATTTATCGAGGAAGATCGTGGAATGCATCGGCATTTTTTAATTTCAGTTCTGTTGAATGTCTTCTTATTCTCTTCTTTGAATTCTTATAAGAAGTAGAAACTTCTTTCTTTATTGACAAAAGTTACCTTGACAGATGATTATATTGTACTTCGGTAATATTGTGAAGCTCCCACCAGTGTCTAAAAAATTATTACATATTATTTTTATTAGTCTTTGCCGCGGGAAAGTAGAAATTTCTCCTAAGGGAACGTACAGGTAAGATAAAAACCGGCCAAGTGCGAGTTGGACTCGCGGATGAAGTGCTCTGTACCATCTAGTCTGTAGCAAAAAAATACGTTTGTTGTATGGGAACCCCCTTAAATTTTTATTTTATTCTGTGTTAGTATTTGTTGTTATAGTGGCAACAAAAATACATCATTTGTGACAATTTTAGCTTGGTGACAGACGGACAAACAGACAAGGAGATGGACGGACAGCTGAGTCTTAGTAATAGAGTCTCGTTTTATCCTTTGGGTACGGAACCCTAAATATATACAAATATCTCATTTAGTATTCCAGAACATGGTCTATTCGTGTGCAGACTTTAACCCAAATCCGTTCAGCCGTTTGAAGGTGTAACAAACGTGCTATACCAACATTAACTTTTATAATATTATTGTGAAAATGTCTTTCATGGGTTGTTAACAACATTAATAAACAATTTTATGCCATTCTTTGAAGCATTTTCAACAAAATGTTTCTCATTTTTGTAGGCCCATAGAAATTGTCCTTTTTCAAACAATGTGAAGGTTAGCAAAAGAAATGAGACTCATTACTCGCTCGCCATCCGAGAACGTCTAATTGGAACATTATATTTTTTATACAGTTTTTGACTCTCGTTTCTATAAAAATAAACAACCCATTAATATTTTGCAAAAACGACTGAGACTATTATATTTTTCCGGTCTATAGATTAGAACAGACATAATAAATTATGTCTTTCCACATATTGGCAAAAACAGTTAAGCATTTAATGGGTATTTTAATCACACCTGTGACATTTTAATTTCTATCAGTGACAGAAGAAGTTTGAATATCCTGAACATATGGAAGCTGCAAAACATTTTTTTTTTTAATTTGAGCAATCATACAGTGATTTCTCCCGCACTAGGGTGAAGCGGGATGGCGTATCAGAATTTTACTGACTATATCACACCTATGGTCCTTCTTTGCCCTTAGCTTTTCTGGACAACGGTTTTCCCTTTTGAAAGTAAATCCACAGCCCCAGAAGCTGGTTCAAAAGTATTGAAAATCATTCCAGTACACTTCTTCATTGGAAAATATTCCTACCAAATATAAATTGTTTGACTACAATAAAATCACAATCACATGACTTGTTTACAATGTATTATGTCTTTTATGGTTAACTAAAACAAAACGATAAGCAATTTGAATAGAATTTTAGCATCTTTAATTGTGTCTCTAATGAATAAAGTTTAAGACATGAAACCGCACATTTACGAAAAATATAGATAAGTTTACATCGTGGATGTAGTTCATTAATGTTTCTAGTTTTGACTGATTCAGATTTAGATAAGCCGATTTAGATTCTAATTATGAATTGTATTTTAAGGATTTTGAAGAAATATAGATTTATAAATAGACTGAAAGTCTTTGTATCAATGTAGTAGTTGAAGGAGATGGAACACCTCGTATCTTGAGTAATTTACAGTTTATTTTTTTTGCTTTTTATAGGCTCGCTACCTCGCCTTGTGAAATACGACGATGTGGTCGACGATGGAGCCTGCTTGGCTAGAACTACACTATTTACTCTTAGCTATAAGATCTCCAGATTGTAGTTATCAGGAAACACAGAATTAACACTTGAAATGCCTGTGAATGTTGCGAAAACCAAATGCAATAGACCACATTAGTTTATTTCGTAAGTATTAAAGTAAATCAATAGTTATTTTATGTGCTATGTGACATTTAATTATGAATACCTATAAAGTATATAAACTATTGCTAGTCGCCCAGATGTCTAACCTCCTTGACCATTTGGCTATTGTTGTCAAACCAGCTTGTTGTCGCCAATTTATTTATAAAACGGCTGAATTCATCGGTTTCTGAATTTAATAGAGCGTATAGCTTTTACTGCCTATTGAAATATTTGTAATTTTCGTAATGGATGCGAAACATAGTAATATTAAAAAGATCCGCACATTTATGCGTTTTCGTTTTCAATGTATTTAAATGAAATAGCCATAGGGTTTGAATTAGTTCTGCTTCATTTAATAACGTAAGTAAACCTTTCATAAAAAAAACCCTAATTCAAATAATTTAGAGTTAATTTTCGTACTACTTATTCTTTTAAAGCCGCAGAAGGCGTTTGGCATTATAAAATTATTTTATAAATATCCCACGATGTCATTGGACTTGGCACAAGCTGAATAGATAGGTATTACGGGCACTATATAAAACACCTACTTACGTGTTATGTACCACGCTTAGTTACAACACATAATCCTCTTTACGAGACTACTCAAAAACATTGTCAAAATTAATTTTGAATATAACTGTATGACCTGGTTTTTCCTTCAGTTCAAAGAGTTCGTATGTGTCCTCATTATTAAAAAAATAGCTTGTGAGTACTGGCACTCGCTCGAAAAACAAATTTATTTTAAGATACAATTGTAAAATGTTAACTTCCGTGGAATATGTTTGTGTAAGAGTAGTGTTACATTAATTTTGAACTGTTCATGCAATTCAATTGAACTGTAATTGTAATGGTGAAGCAGTCACTTATTTGACTACACTTCGTCTTAATTTCTTGAATTTATTACCTCATCTCGAAATATTGTAGTAGATATTCTGTACCTACGTTTTAAGCTGTAAAATTTCTTAATGGTTTCAGTCAATGTTGGTGTGTACCTACTTAAGTCTATTTAAAAAAACATAAAATACTTACCAATTTAATTATGAATAACCGTAGGATACGATGATTATATTTGTTATATACACTAACACCCACTAATTAGTCTTACAGTAAAACTAATCTATTGATAACACGTTTAATTGTTTGTCTTTCAACACTTCTAATTAAGAAATTTAAAACACACACTATATTATATTTATTTAAATGTCTTTGGTCATATTTACTTAATGTTCTAGGGGTAGTTTTACGAAGGATAAAGTAATGTCCAAAACTATGTAAAACAGTGTAAATAGTTCATAAACCGTGTGTAAACTTTTCAAAGGTTGCAATCAGAAAATTTCAGTCGTTTCTTGTGTATAAATAGGTTCCGATATAATTTTACTCTGAGAAGCATTTTTGAATAATAAAACAACTTTGAAGCGGGTTTTTAGCGGGTAATGACGATCACTGAGAGTTTTGGAAAGTCGACAAAAGTTTTTGCAAGTGACTTTTCATTGTCATTTTAAGCTCGTAGGATTCGTTCGATGGGTTTCGAGGGGTGCTAAAGAGGTGATGATAAAATAAAGTGTGAGTTCGCTTGGTCGATCGTAGTCCATGGGTTGGTAGCGCGAGCGAGCGCAGGTGCGCGGCGGGCGGCGAGCGCGCTGGTCGACGACGGACTAACTGCGGGCGGTAAGCGCGCGTGTGTTCGAGCCCGTGCACCCGAGCACCGAGCGCCCTGCCGACAACCCTGGCTGACATGCACTCCGCTCAACCGACTACCGACATGCAAACTCCGTGCAATTTCAAAAGGCCGCCGTATTTTTGTTCCGTCGCCAATACGTAGTACCACTCATTAGCCTGGTTAAATCAGACAATGTTACATATTAAATGATTAAATCTTTACTTTATAGGTGTGTATAAATATAAAGTTGTATTGAAGAAGGATTACCGTGCCAATTTATTTCAGCGTCTCATCATGTACCTAGCCTTTTCCTAACTATATTTTAGATCGGCTTTCAAGTCGGCTTCTAACAAGATTAGGCTGAATATTAGTATTTTACATGAATGGACCTATGTTAGTCTCTAAATGCTGTTTCTGGCTTAATTTCTTTGTCAGACTTTGGACTCCTAACAAACCATGACTATGTCAATTGGGGCCCGAGATCAATGACTTTAAATAGTGCTTTCCGAGAAAAGAGTCTATCGAGTTGCAGCCGGTGCGGTGGCGGTCGATGGGGTGGTCTACCAAGCTATGTAATGAAAAAAACCCATCCAACCCAAGAATCAACTTTGGCAAGCCATATTCTGCCTTGAAGAACGACTTTTAAGATTTTTTTAACCTGTCGAAGGAATCTACGTAATATAATGAATTATGCTGGATAGTTATAATTATTAAGAGCATCGGTGACCTAGTGGTAATGGACTCGACTTACAGGTCGCGAATTCAAACCCAGCCAGGGGCTGTATTTTGCGTAATTTATTTCGTTACCAGTGCTCTCAAAACGATTAAGGATAAGATCGTGAGGAAACTAAAAAAACTAAACTAAAAAATGTCCTAGAATTCAAAAAAATCAAAACATACGAGTATGTGACATCCACCAATCCGCACTAGGCTTGCGTAGTGGATTATGGCCCTTGATCTCTCCTAGAGAGGAGGCCTGAGTCCTAGCAGTGTGAACATTATAAGGCTGATTATGCTTGTGCTGGATATTGTAACAAATCACTGACCCTACCTACCACAACGAGATGGGAACTACAAAATTTAAACCGAGCTAAACGGTGCTCTATCAAACTATTTGTTTACGAGGGATACATAGCAATAAATTTTATGTCACGTAGGTAGGTAGATATGTTTACGACTGAATATTTTTGCGCCTTCAAAGATAAACAAATATGATATTTTTAACCAAAGGAAACTGATTTAAAAAAATATTTTTAAAGTAAAAGTTAGGTAAAAGTATTATTAAAATTGACGAAGGAAGCAGAGGCAAATAAAAAAGGTCTTTCCTAGCATAGGCAAATAAACCGTATAAAGTTCCCACTGCTGAGACTCAGGCCTTCTCTCTAAGAGTGAAAATATACAGCGATCCAATAAATGGGCCCAGCCCAGTATAGGTTGGTGATTGTCAATGTCTTCGTATTTTTATCCCATGATATGTCGATTTCCAACTAGAGAAAATCGATATATCATGATTGGATGAAAAGGCTATTTAAATTGATTTTAAATATCGTGTTTCATTGCTATTCAACGAAAGTCGTGATACACTATTTTCGCAGCTTTACACATGTTATAGAATATTAAGAAACGCCTCATAATGTGCCACGGTTTCAACTATGGAATATTATGAGGCGTTAACGGATAATAAATTAAGAACATTAGGCCCGTGTAGGTTACATTAAATATCTGACATTACTTCATCGTTTCACATCTTTTAGCGTGATTGCTTCAATATAATTTTATTCAAAAAGTTTCCTGAAAAAGTACAAATATTCTTCTAACTAGTATTATTTCTGTTGACTTCTAAGGGTTGAAACTAACAAGCTAGGGTAATGTTTGTCATAAAAAGGACGAAAAATTTTTTTAATTTCATTTTACAAAAGTATACAATAAATCAAAAGATAAAATTAGAACTAAACCAAATCTAAAATATATGACAGATATCTTTTAAAAAAATTAAAATAAAATAAATTCCCTTGCGTTACGCGAAGTGTCAATAAGGTGTTTGAAAAGATTTATATACAATTTGTGAGCACTCAGACCCCACGATTCGAGAGTTGAAACTCTCGGATCGTGGGGTCTGAGTGCCCCAAACGGCTCGGAAATATCATCTTATCAACCATTTCGCCGATTGAGGTGCTCCGTTGCCGTAGCGGTAGTGGCAGCACAGCAGGACGGGCTAGGAAGAGGATTCACATTGATAATATAGGTACCGGCACGAATCTTGAGCGCTGGGCGTCAGAGTGGGGATCACTTTACGCATTCCACACATTGGCGAGCCAATTTTCGTCGTTATTAGATACATGCAGCAAGCGCAGGGAACGAATCACGAGTAACGTCAATGACGCGATGACGCGGCGAGCCAATCACTGAAATTCTCCGCTCCCGCGTCTCACGTCACACCACTATAGAAATCCGATATTTTACTTCTGCGCCGCAACTTGAAGCCAGCGCTCAAGATCCGTGCCGATATCTATATTATGGGTAAAAATCGTGCTCAAAACCTCTTCACTCGATTTCATAAAGTTATGCCTACTAAAAATAAAGGAATAAATCAGTTTTATAACACCTGTCATGGAACTAATTTAGTTCATGATCGCCTACAAATGGGCGAGTTTACTCGGCATAAATTGCAGCGGAGTGATGTAGTATTCCAAAATAATTTTCGGAAGGAAGATGTTGGAAAAATTGAGCACGCGCAAGAGTTGACGTGTCGTGACGTGACGTCATGCCTGTCGACGTTCCGTCTATTCTCGTCGCGACATTTCCGCGGCCGCGTCGCTCGACGCACGCGCACAGACGCGACAAAAGCCAGAAATATTTGACGACATTCAAAGGTCAATTTCACAAACAACTTATGCCTACTGGTGTTTACTCGCCCTGTGCGATTAGATAAACTATTTACTTCAAATCCAGAGTTTAAAAAAAAAATAAACCTTGAAGTTTTATATTGGTCAGGTTGCTTCTGGAGCTGGTTATTGTCATAATTATCATCATCATTTCAGTCAAAAGACGACTAGCGAACTTAGGCCTCCTTCATGTGTCGCCATAGCAACTGCTCTGGTGCATCTCGTATCAGGTCAGTCATTCCAGTAAGTGCTCTGCCTCTTCCTGTAAGTACGCGTTCACTATTCCAAAACTTTACGACTCCATCGACCATCTGTTCTAAGAGCAATGTGCCCACTTAAGTTTGGCAATTCTTCGAATGATGTGGTAACCTTGTACAATAAAGAGTACCTATATATCTTGTATTGGTAATTGTACTACTACATTATTAAAAAAAATTGCCAGCCGATATGCTCCACTGTAGGAAGAAAAAGCTTTGGCCCCAAATGATGAGGCTAGGCAGATATTACATTAAAAGACTGGTAATTACCGATTATTTTTGTTGCGCTGTTCAGTACAATATGTCAATATTGAAGAGCAGACATGGTCTTACATAATATATTACAGTATTAATAGATAATACTGTAATATGAAAATATTGTAACATCAACCACTATATTTAAAGAGTAACCATGAAGTTTCTTGCCGGTTCTTCTCCATAAGGTACGACCAATTTGGAACTGTGCACTAGCTTTTGACGTTTTATAAATGCCCATGTAGGGCCTATCTATACTTATAATAAATCTGTAGAAGTGAAAATTCTGTACATTGAAAATATCAAAAAAATAAATACCAGGGGGTGTTACTAGACCGACACCGAACCCAAAAATGTGATTAAAAAATTTTTTGTCTGTCTGTCTGTTTGTTCAGGCATCACGCAAAAACTACCGGTTCGATTACGATGAAACTTGGTATAATTATTCTTTAATATCCTGGGCACCACATTGGGTACTTTTTATCCCGGAAAAGTATATACAATAAAAAACAAACTTAATTTTGCGGTTCGATCTCTATACCTGATTACTGATTACCGCAAATAATAAGTCTGTCGTAGGTTATGTCACCCGCAGTGGAGTTCACTAACCCCCCACAGAAGGGGAACCGTGTTACCCCAAATTTAACGCGAGCGAAGCCGCGGGCAAAAGCTAGTGTGAAATAAAAATATTTGAATTTTGAATTTCGTGCTTGCTCACAGCCTGTCACTCCAGATTTTCCTCCACTTTTGACGTTGTCGTATTAATATGTCCTATCCTGTGAAATTTCACGCAGTTAACTGTTGGACAGTGTGGGGACCATCACTGGACACTGCACCCTGAATAAGCACCTCCACACAATAAGCGTCACAGACAGTCCCCTGTGCAGTGCAGAGCATGCTTGGAGGAGAAGGAGAGCGTTGTGCATATGCTCCTTGATTGCACAGGTGTCACTGATACACGCACACGAACCTTAGGATTACCAAACTCCCTCACAGATGCCCTGAAAAAGCTGAGAAGCCTAATTAGTTTTTGGAGAGAGAAGGGGGTTGGAATAAGCTTATAAGCTTACCAAAGGTTTTGGCCGCCATGGCCCACGGTCCGCATAAGAATAGGAGTGGAAATCATAATCAAACTAAACTGAACGGTTACAGTTTATCTGATATCGCCTTATGTTAGATGAACTGCGGCGTAGGCTTAGTCGTCGTATCCATTTCAGCCGAATGACGTCCACTGCCGAACATACATAGGCCTCTCCAAAGTGATGTCACAACGACCAATTCTGTGCGTCTTGCATCCATCAATCATTGGTACACCTTGTGGGAGCCTTTACGATGCTACGTTTTTCCGTACGTACTCGCCACTCCAAAACATAACTCCTTCGACCATCTGTTCTGCGAGCAATGTGCCCTGCCCATTGCCACTTAAGGCCCAAGCGCCCGAAAAGTGCCATAAAACAGTGACTTTCTGAAGCCTACTCCTCGGTAACAGCCAGGTTATATAATATAATAGGTTTGAAAAAAATATATGTTTACTATAGATTCATGAACAACATTATCAACATTTGATTTTTTTGTGCTATTAATACTTTTGTCTAAAAAAAATATTTAGCAATTTCGCAACTTTTCCCTACTCCTTCGAAACGGCTTGGATCTTTAGAAACATTTTTACACATCAAAATTGGTGGTTAAATATTCTTCAAAGTGAACATTGCATATGTAAATCAATCAATATTTCGCAAAGAAAATGGATTTAAAGGTCACCCGCGCGCTTTCCGGGTGCTGTTGGCCGCAAATAAATGCACAGATTTGCGTACTGCCGCCTAGGCGGGTGCGAAAGGTGCGTCCACATAATTTTGGCCAGATGGTTCAAGGGACTATAAGCCTTAAGTTTGGTAATTCTTTGGGTATACCGGTAACCTTCTTGCAGACTTAGTACCTATTGATTCTTTACCTATATGTTTTATTACTTATTTATTAAAAAACTTTATGCATAAGTAAAAGAGCAAAAGTACAAAGGCTGAGAATCGAATTCACTGTGATATTGGTTTATTAATAAGATTATTTTTATGTAAATGTTTCTGCGAATGCGAAGTATTCGTTGGAGTGCCGTAATAAATAAATAAAGCAAACACAAAACCGTTTGGCTGCTTCAAATCATGCGTAGTAGTCAACAATTATAAACTATAGAAAGTTGTGCTTACTGCCATCTATTAACAGACCGAGGACTTAACAACCGGACAAAAATGTGACGGCGAAGTTTTGCAGCTGTAAACCGTTGACTCGCTACATACGAGGATTTGCTACGAAGCTACATTTTTCGTAACCCAATTCGTTCGATGAACTCTTCATAGATGGCGTAGCATGTACGAAAATGTATCCTAATAATCTTTATTTGAATGTTCCAAGTACTGTACTTGGAAAAGTACATGCATATTTTAGTAATAAAATTTACACTAACTCGTGTGAATTCAGTTGCTGGAATTTGTTTTAAATTTTCAGTAATCGTAAAAGCTTTTTACCCTTCTAGTGATTTCCAGTTGTTTTCAGGAGGTTAATTTTTTAGAATGTTTTATTAGAACAGTATTTTGCTTTCTGTATTTGGTGAGAATATTTGATTTTTGCCCAATCACATATGTACGTCTATTTCTCGTCCACTTTGGAATGATTTATGAATAAAGGATTTTTTTTGGTTTTTGACGGCGAATTGTACAACAAGCCTGGTGTTATTTTCACTTCTGAAAATCCATACATACCTACAGATATTTCGATGATATTATTAAAAACTAGCTAGTTTGCTTTAGCGACTTCGCCGGCGTAGCATTCATAGCATAGCATAATCAGCCTTTTAATGTTCCCATTGCTTGGACTCAGGCCTCCTATATAGGAGAACAAATGGGCCGTAATCCACCACGCGGGCCCAGTGCAGGTTAGTGAATGTTCCATGTCTTTGTATTTTTTTGGTTCTAGGACAATCTGGTTTCCTCACGATGTTTTCTTTACCGTTTTGAGAGCATTGGTGATGAAATAAATTAAGTACACAAAGTAATGCGCCTGGCTGGGTTTGAACCCGCGACATACAACTCGCCGGTATGAAGTAGTATTAATGCAAGGTGACGTGTTGAGGAATGGAGTTTCACCTAAGTCCGTTGAGTCACTGGGGCGTGCTTGATTACCAAACATCTAAACGTAAACTTTCACATAAAATACAACCTATACTTAGTACAAAAGTCAGTAGGATTTTTATTATTGAGGTGGGGTATTATCATATAACTTCTCCAGCTCTACGGTGGAGCTAAAGGACATGTCATACTTTTACTGACAAAACTCACCTATGTGCCTTCATCTGCCTTTTGGTTTCTAGGGCCTCAGTATTTTTTACTAACGTGGAAGCAGCAGAATTGCTATGATAACCTTGTAAAGTATGCTTGGTTCCTAAGTTCCTATGTTCAATAAAGAAACTTGTATGCTTTCCACTCGAAATATTTAACAATCCTTACCTGGGTTCTCTTAAAAGAGTTCTTAGTTAATTATTTCCTGAGCACGGAAGCGTTTACGAGCGGCTCATTCAAACTTTTTTAGAAGAAGGTATTTATATGACGGTTGAAAACCACAGGCTCATTTTTGACAATTTGTTTGACTCAATACTCATCTAAGTATAAAATAATAATATACTTTTGTTTCTTACATACTAGCTTCTGCCTGCAATTTGGTCTAGAGAGAAATGAAAAATGTGAAAATAAAATTTCCGAGATTCACGCAGACCAAGTTGCTAGAAAAAATTAAATATCTAGATATTAAATCTTGCTGACTTAATTTATAAGCCCTAATATTTGCCGCGTTCCTTGCAGCAAATTTTTAGGGTTCCGTACTTCAGAATCTTTAGAGGATTACGTTGTTGTCCATTTGTCCTTCTGTCTAGACCCTTTTTCTCAAGAACGGGTGGAGATATTAAGCTGAAACTAGCATGCAATAAGCGTATCTACTACGCTTTAGAGTAGTGAAAAAATCAAACTTCTGAGTCAAAGCAATCTAAAGATATGGCCGTTTATCCTCTATTTATATAGGAGCATATTTTGACACTCGCAAGGAAAATCAAAACTTTTAGGTTACTTTCCGTTGACCTAGAATCCTGAAATCTGGCAAAAAGCAAGGTCTCATAACACAAAAACCCAAATGAAAAATGCAAATTTTCAGATTTGAGAACATCCAAGTCCAAATCGAGTCTTGAATATTTTTCGAAATCCCAAAACAATAATAATCAATAATATATTTTGTGATGTAACTAACATCACAAAATAATTACTTTTTTAGGGTCCGGTAGTCAACTAGGAACTCTTATAGTTTCGCCATGTCTGTCCATCTGTTCGCGGATAATCTCAGTGACCGTTAGCACTAGAAAGCTAAAATTTGGTATCAATATGTATATCAATCACGCCGACAAAGTGGTAAAATAAAAAAAAGTAAAATTGCTTTATTAGGGATTAAAAAACCACTCCCCACTTTACGTGTAGGGGGGTACCCCTACACGTAAAGTGGGGAGTGGTTTTTTTTTTTTAAATTAAAACCCTAACGTGTGGTATATTGTTGGATAGGTATTTAAAATGTTCTACCATCAAAGTGTGGTATGTGGTGAGCCTGGCTGAAAAGAGGAGAGCGCATCTCCTATAATGCGCTCTCCTCTTTTCAGCCAGGCTCACCACATACCACACTTACTCAGGTACTGACCGGGTATGGTTGCTTCGGTGAGTACTTAAATAGAATTGGGCGAGAGGCCACAGCAAATTGCCACCATTGCGGAAATGACCTTGAGCGACAGGTTTTGGTTGCCAAGATCGGACGGGATCTGTCTCTACCAGCAGTAGTGAGGGCTATGCTGAAGGAGGCAGAAAATTGGAGAGAAATGGTGTCCTCCTGTGAAGTCGTAATGGTCCAGAAGGAGTCCGCTGAGCGGGATCGTGAGAGGGCCGATCCCACTCGTAGAAGAAGGCGTCAGAGGGGCAACCGCCGTGACGCCTAAAATGCCGAAACCCCGCTTACGACATTTAAGGTAGGCGGGACTCCGAGGTCACGGGCTTTCAGAGAGGGGACTCTGTCTGCCACTTGGTGGGCAGACAGAGTCCCCTCTCTGAGACTAGAGACTTCAGGAAAGACGGTCGCACAGTGATCACGTGCTGTCGTGCACAATGAGGCTCAGAGGAGACCCCTCACAGTCTCCTCAGGGATGTGTCTTAACAGGCGTTGTACAGAGAGGGGTGATCTTCTAAGAGGTCACGGAGCCCTCTGCCGAAACCCCGCTTACGACATTTAAGGTAGGCGGGACTCCGAGGTCACGGGCTTTCAGAGAGGGGACTCTGTCTGCCCACCAAGTGACTTCAGGAAAGACGGTCGCACAGTGATCACGTGCTGTCGTGCACAATGAGGCTCAGAGGAGACCCCTCACAGTCTCCTCAGGGATGTGTCTTAACAGGCGTTGTACAGAGAGGGGTGATCTTCTAAGAGGTCACGGAGCCCTCTTCTATGTACTGATGTCACATACGGTGATCACCGGGGTAGTTTGAAGTGAGGTAAGAATCCCACACTCCCTGGCCTTGCCCCCAAAAGGCCAGAAGCCTTTTGAAGGTTTTCCTCCGAAAACAAAAAAAAGTATTTTAAAAAATGAATAGGGGTCTACTAAAATATTTTTTTTATAATGTTAATATTTACGAAAATAATCGCTCCAAAAGTAAAAAAAAAATGTGTGTAACTTTTGAACCATAAGTTTAGAAAATATGAAAACAATCTCAAAAGTAGAACTTTATAAAGACTTTCTAGGAAAATTATTTTGAACTTGATGGGTTGAACAGTTTTTGAAACAGTTGTACAAAATAATTTCTGAATAAAGTTTGTAATTTAACAGTATAGTCTGTCTAATAAGTCAACCGACTTGGGAATTTTGTATAATATTTAATCATTTAAAAATACTTATATTCGATACTTTTTTTAGGGTTCTTCTGTTAGTAAACAATGATCTCTATCTCATAATGAACCTTGGTTATTGAACCCGTGTTGACTACATCAGATTTCATTTAATCCTAATAATTACCCAAGTCGTTTAGCTTAATAGACAGACTCTATATGCAAGCATTTTTTTTAACTTACTTTACATATTTTAGTATCCTAAACGTATCTTCTTTCAAATAAAAAAAAATATATATTAAAATCGGTTTACGCAATCCAAAATTACTCCTGAAAACCCAACATGCATAAACCGTCTAATATACTAAATACGGATCCGTTGTATAAACCCAACTGATCATGAGAGATGGCGCTGTAATTTGGGCTACTTCGCGCTGTTAAGATTTTTCCTGAGTTGATGGGGTCAGGACGGGTATGAGCTATTATACTGTCGAATTGTTCGGTTGGTTTCTTTTTGGTATTGTTTAACTTCTAAGTGGGGACAGTTATTGTGACGGACGGGAAACTACAGAATTCTACACTGAGCGTGGGCCGACACGCTCTTGGCCGGTTTTTTGATTTCTGTTTTAAGCTTAGCTTAAAGGTATTTTTTAATGTGCGTATTAAAAAAAAAACAATAAATATCAGTGCTTATTGCTTTTTTTTAATGATATCGGAACGTAACAGTTAAAGCCGACGTATATGAACAAAAGTTATATATCGCGTGCATACGCGATTAGAAAATAAGTAGATTTCTACGGATCCCTTGATGAGCAAGTCCGACTCACACTTGGCCAGTTTTTTATCTAAAGGCTATCTTCGTTAATGTCTGGGTTAGTTACGTTTGTTGTCGAAGTTCAAATATTTTGATGCAAATTAAAAGTTTCTCAAGACGTATGTGACTCAATCACGCAAATCACAACAACATCTACAGGTTGGATCCAATTCGTACAGCTATGATTTTGAGACAAAACCATAGAAGTTTCTGGATAAGTGTTCAAAACCTTCAAATGCTGTTGTCACAGGTTCATAGAACAAAATGATATTATAGGACAAAGAAAAGGATTGGAACACTGTGCCCGTCGAGGACTCGGACTCGGTCTTGATGGTTACCGGATGGAAGGACGGTGAGATACCTATTGCTCGTTGTCCGCAACCCCACGTCCCACATCTACGGGGGTGGAAAGTGGCGGGGGCGTAAAAACGATCGTTCTCTCAGGTGTCAGTACTGGAAACTTATAATAATAAATATTGTGTATATCTATTTATTTATTATAATCTTTATTGTAAACCACATAAACAAAAATACAGAACAAACGTTTAACAGAATACCTACTAAGTGCACAATGGGCGGTCTTATCGCACAGGGCGATCTCTTCCAGACAACCTTTGGATGGACTGAAAGAAAGGAGATAGATCTATATTTAAACACTAGTCTAAGACTACACAAAATTTCATATATCCATGTTATATTTATGTTGTCGAGGTGCAACAGTAAACAAAGACAAAGGTGAGTTAAAGTTTGTACCAAAATGAGTGTAAGACGAACAAAAGTTACACTACCTAAGCATGTAAACCAATAACGCACAGTTGAACAAGATAAGTAAACGAGGATTGTTGGTTACATGACAACATAAGCATACAAATGGATGCTGCCGGTTTATTTCCCTTCTGTCTGCGAGTGTCACATGACGTAATGGGGAAGGGTTGGCTTGGATTGTTTATTCTTATCGAGGTTCAGTTGTTTTGTCTTTCAATTAAAATTTATTGAAAAGTCGGAGCTTTCTATTTACAGATGAATCTGATAGAGCGTTCTATTGACAGATAGATCTGATAGAGAAATATATATTCTTTATTATTATTTAACAATTTTTTTAGACGCAATAATAAAAGAAAAGAAGAAGGAAAGAGAAGAATAGAATAGAATAAACTTTCTTGTACACCAAAAGTAAAATGACAAAAACATAAACTTAAATCTATGGGTACAATCAGGCGGTCTTATCGCTTAAAGCGATTTCTACCAGACAACCTTAGGAATAGTACAAAGGTGATGCTTATTTCTAAAGAAATCTCTTTCAGCATACCTGCGGAAGCAGAGTTGGAGAAAATAGAAATGTAGATACTGTGTGTAAAAGTAAAAGGAAAATTAGTACACACAAAATACATAGCTAACAATGAAATAATGCAACATGCACAAAAAAGATATATCTACTATTATAATTATTTAGACACACATAGTAAAATAAAGATCACAAAAATATAAACTAAATAATATACGTATTAAAATAATATATACTAATATGCAACTACGATGAAATAGAAAGTGTTATCAATTTAACTCTTCTTTTATTTTATTGTACGTCATGTAGGAGCTTAAAATTAATAGGATGTAACAATGGACAGTCTTATCGCTAAAAGCGATTTTTACCAGCAACCTTTGGATAAATTTGACAGCGAAGAAGGAAAGATGCGCAGGTAGTTCGTGATTTACTACCTATTTACACATATAGAATACACAACTAATGAAAAGAGAAAGAGAGAAATGTGTATAAATAATAGGTATCTATACATATTTCTCTATTTCATTATTCCACGTCATTTTACTCAGTGGTTTATGATCCATGGTGAGGTGTACTGCTGGAGCTGCGGAATTACGTAGCAGAGTTACCATGACCCTCGCAAAGAGCAATTCAAGGAACACAGGTGAGTTTTAGTACGTACAAGTTTGACACTTCATCTCGTTGCACCCAAACGCGGAGAAAGTGTCTTGAAGATAGTACACCTCGACAATAAAAAATGGTACTAAAGTAATGTGGCTAAAAGGATAATACTGCTTTAAAAAAATTTAAATACAAACATTTTCCCTACTATCATAAGTAAAAAACTTGCTATAGCGTCTTTGTCGTGTTAGTTGTAGTCAATCGACGTAATTATTATTATTATATCATTATCATCATCATTTCAGCCGAAAGATATGTAGTCTGATGCACTTGGGAAAAGCCCCCAAGTGTCGCCACAATGAACAGACCTGTGCGTTTTATTATAACTATGTATTGCATACTAAACATATTATTTGGTTTGACAAAAGTGTTCAATTGTACTTTGGAAAAGTAATTCAAATCAATAAAGTTGTCTGGGCTTGGTCTTGTGATTTAGCGTTTAACCTTTTCACATTATACGTTTGTTTTAATGTTTCATTCACTTCTAGAGACCAAAGTGGCAATTTCTCAAGCTTCAGTTGTAACTTCTCCCAAACCTTAAATTATGCAGTTTGAACTTATTAAAAATAAACTTTGAATCTGCCTACATAAGCAATGTGAAATTATATTTAAAGATTTACTAAGCAACCAGATACCCGAAGTGCATGATCAATGTATGAACCACAATGTAGGTAATTGGGTCACGCAGAGGTCAAGGCTCTTTACAAGGGTTCCACGACAGAAAATTCTCTCCCAAGCCTTGCATATAATTCGTTTACATTTTTACATCATTTTCGAAAGTATTCGCAAAAGTACATTGCGATACAATGTCAAAGAGTAACGAGACACTTCCCCGCCGTACAAAATATGTAAATATGGTCAAAGTATCCTTGTACGCGTCTCTTACCCAAACTTACGAGAGAAGTGGAGATAAATCGAATAACTGTCAAGACTGGGAGGCTTGTGATCCAAAAATAGCTTGGCAACATCGCGTGGACAGCTTTGTGCTTATGTAAAATAAGTACCTACAACGTTTTTTGCTGGTATTGTAACAAGACATACAAGTAACATTCTGGGGCGCCACCTCGTCCACGCTTTGATTTATTCACGATGAAAAGCTCAAAATCTCCTAAATTCAATTAAACTTCAAAACAAGGGGTTGCAAAGTTTTTTTATCTCATCTTGATAATCATAAACATCTTATATTTGTTTAAGTATATTAAATTCTATTGTGATTCATATTTCAGATTGGTGGGCAATAAAGACAGATTTGTTTGTGTGTAGTAGAGTTTTGACAGGCTGCGCGAGCAGAGTGCGCGCGCAACTGCCCGCCATTTTGGCTTTCCATCCCATTCCCATTTCAATAGAAGAGGGAGCTCGTAACAGCTGTGAGCGCGAAACACAGCACATCCCTATATTAGGGGTTACTTTTTTAAACAATTAAGTAGAAAAAAAGGACTTCTAAACGCACAGTTACAAAGTTAATGAAACAGAAGGAGGTCACGTTCAGTTCACGATAGTGTCGACGATTAAAACAGTGAGTTACGAAATAACATTACCGAATTATCGATTTTGTATGTTTCAAATCGACAAACCTGGTGGCACGGCGGTTGAGGGTGTTTGTTCATATTGTTTTAGAAAGATAATCGAGTGTTGCATTGCTTGGGAAACAGCGGAGAAAAATCGATAAAAGTATAAGGTGCACCCGCTGTTGTTGCGTGGTGTGATTGTAAAAGGAGATAGCTACCTCGACGTGTCCCTCTAAAGTAGCTTGGACTTGTTCGACCGATAAAAATAATAGTGATAGGCGTCCCTGACGTCCCTATTCGGGTAGATACACGAAGACTGATAAAAGGTGTGTATAGATATTTGTTATACTTTTCACTGTTATCACTCAGCAATCTGTGTCATTGGTTTTATGTATTATATTGATTATGCTATTGCATAGTTCTGCTTTTACGAGAATAGGCAATGCTTTTGTTAAATGTTTGTAATGTATTGTATTTTCAGTTCCACAGAGTTATACAAAATGTATCTAGTACAAAATAACTAAGTAGTTATTGCATGTGTATAAACAAGGTAAATAAATTTCACAAGATTTATATTTTCTTGAAAGAAATCATCTCACGAGAGCAAAAATACCCTTTAGGCTTAAAACACGTAGGCGTTTACATCTTAAGACCTCGCAGACTTAACACAGAGCAAACGCAATTTATTTTGTATCTGTGGCATAATTTATTCTCTGTTATTCTCATCATGCAAATAAATGAGAATCATATTCGGTTCAGATCTTCTAACGAAGTTGATTGATCGAATCGAATTTGTTAAAACCAATATGCTCAGATTCACGGTCCTACCCACTTTTATTTTCAGTTTCAGGTCTTAGGTAAATATGTTTTCTACAACTGTTTTAAAAAACGAGACATCTAAAAAAACAAGCCTATCATATCATGCCGGGCTATGGTACAGGCCAGGAGTGGCAGGCGGTCGCCTCATTCTGCGAAGTAGTAATGCTAGCAAAGGAGGCGGCCGCATCAGGCAACGGTGTTCAAGCCCCAGCCGCTGCCGGAATTCCGATTCCTATTTCTGGCCACTGTAGCCGCGGGCTTGTGGACAGCAAGCAATGAGTAGCTCGCTGTCCGGTAATTGTCCGGACTGAGCTCAAGTCGTCGACGGTGCGTACAGTTCCCACGCGCCTCAAGGAGTTGTCAGCAACCGTAGGGGCCCAGCAGGGTAGTAGCCTACTGAGGCCAAGTATCTAGTTCCGAAAGGAAGGCTCGGCCCCGGTATGAAAGGCAATGAAGGAACGGGGTGGGTTTTTTAGTCAGTAAGAATCTGACACTATCTCCTGCTCCGCCTAGGACTAGGATGTCATCTAGATGTTTTTTACCCACCGAAAAAAAGAGCCTATCATATCATTGAATATATAATTATGTTTTTTCAGCAAGTATAACTTACTCGGTTGCTAAGGAAAATGGGTCATTAAGATATTTATCGGCGTTTTTCCTGGAAGCAAGTAATATAATACGGTAACTAGCCGATGTTTTCAGATACACGAAACTGCGAAGGACCCTCATTAGTAGAACCTTGTTGAAGATTGAATTACTAATGCATGTTAGGTACTTCTTTACAAGAATAAGAATTTTTATACAAACTGATTTTTATCATCTTCCGAATTTTTTTCAGACATTAAGTATCACAATTGACTCAAAAAGAGAATTACCTGCTTAGGTATCCCTTGATTTTGTCGAGATATGCTAATACAAACGCATTGATCAGCTGTTTTTTCTTCTTCTTTTTTAAGTAAATTTTATTTTTTTAAATGTAGAAAACTTTGGGATAATGACAATAAATCCAGCAGTTTATGTCACCATTCTTATTGTCCTTCAATATCTTGAATGTATGGTTCTCAAAAAGTATTAAAATCTTTTGCTAGTTTAGCAAGCGGTGTCGTAACTTTTCTTATTGGCTGTCTCGCACTTTAGAACTTCGCTCCAGTTAGTGCACCACCTTATGCTTCAGTCTATTGAAAGCCAGGTTTATTTAAAGGCATTTTTATTTTGTGTTGTAATATTTTATCACTACTTGTTTTTTCATTTTTCGAGTATGTAAATGTGATTATAAATTAAGTTAATTTCTTCTTGTATTCTGTAATCTTTTTAATAAAGAGTTTTTGTCACGAGTATCGTCATGTTCACAGCAATTTGCAAACAGACTGTAGGTCATGATAATACATCCAGATTTCTATAACCCACCAGTATAGTCGTATCATTATCAGTATAATATTTATTTCGATGCTTTGACCCTTTAAATAAACCATCAATTATGACAATGCCTTAGGGGAGACACCCACGTTTAATAAAAGGGTGGGTTTTGCCAAGAATTACTCAACGACTACAGGTACCTACCTAAGTATCGTACAAATCTATATACGGACATAAAATATACTCGACTTTACTACCACAAGTGGCTACAAACGGTATTAACACATCATGAATTTATGCCCTTCAACCACGGAGTAAAACCTGTGAATAAAATATCTATGGTTGCCCATATACCTACATACACGTGCCTACTTCGGGTATATTTTTCCGAGTTGCTGTTACAAACTTTCAATGTGGAATCTGATTTATCTCGTTGAAGTATGCTCGAGGAAATTTGTTCTAGATTATTCGCGATATTTGTTATTGACTACATTTTCCTCGCGTTTCCAGTCGACAGGAATATTATTTTCTTCGTGTATCTTGGAAACTAGGTGACCTACCGATTACATATTCTATGAGTTTTATAAAACTGCAGTTATTAAGTAACTTTATTTGTAATAAGATAGGATGTAACTTATCTACCACTCTCTTTATTTAGGGCAGTCTTACAGTAATGTTTTGTTGACTTTTCTGGGACAAGAAGGGTTTAATTGAAGAGCGTACAAAGGACCACCCACGCGTCATCTTATTGATGTCATAACGGGGAGTTAATAGACGTAGATGAAATCATCTTGATATAGGCCAGTTGACGCCGACCCCGTCTTGAGTAGAACGTACCTACACTTATTTGAATATTGCAGTTTCACACCACATTGAACGGCGTAACCATGCTGAATATCCTTGAATTATAGATGTTCTCACTGTATTCCAACCTTTTTCGAGTTTCCTACAGAGCTTGAAAATTGAAATTTATTTAATCAGCTACCGTCTATTCTCTGCCGGATTCCAGCATTCTACTTTGAGGTCGTGTTCTTTTTATTCGTAGTTCATTACAGTGCGTCCTGATTTCCTACAGTGCTAATTGGCACAGTTGGCCAATTAGTCCACTTGAAACTACGAGGATCCAAGCTACCAGCACTTACTTATATATTTTTTTTTTAATTTATTTACTGCCTACTTACATAACACATTACACCAATTCTGTATTCTGCTTATCTCACATGCCTGTGTCTAGGACACACTAAAATTGCCCTATCTGTAGGATGTGACGATACGGTGGCATTATCTAAAAGTCATTTTAGTTTCCCGGCTTTGAATAATTTAATAGTAACGACCAATCTGAAACAAACGGTATTGCAAACGAAATTAAGTTTGATTTTGCATTTCATGGAAATTACTGATAAGACTTTTCGATGACTCGGAACGATGTTAAGCTAATGTGGGCTTACTTGCTTGTTAGTACCTATTGTAGCAAAGTCGAGTTTTGCTAATCAATACTACGTATGGGAAACGTATCGTGTTTTGCATTTGCGATATATTTGTTAGTGCATTAAAGCGATGTGGTGGTGTTAGTGGTGACAACGTTTTTTAATTTATTAAATTGTGCTATAATGGAGACTATTCACGAACATTCGAATAACAATAGTGTTGAAGTAGAAGATGAGGTTGATGTAGATATAATCAATAATTTTAATAGATATGAGAGTGTTTTTATTGAAATAAATCATTTGTTTTCTACAACAGATGACTGGAGATGCAAAATGGCAGAAGGATGCGGCGGATCAGAACTTCGACTACATGTTCAAGTTGCTCATCATAGGAAACAGTTCCGTAGGAAAAACTAGGTAAATTTAGTTCTATTATTCTGTCTATACAAATATTAGTTTCTACCAATAACTACTTATGCGTAAAAATTAACAAATACATCAAGGAAACATAGTCATTGCACAAAATTATCTTATGTACTTTACCAGAACAAGGTCTTTCCATGTGCCAAATTACATCCAAATCTGTTCAGTAGTTAAGACGTAAAGAGGTAACAGGCAGCCAGATAGGGCTAGGTACATTAGCATTTATAATAATCATAAACAAAGAAAAAAATTAGAAAATTCAACATAGTAAATAGGTATCATATAAAGGAATACCCGTTCTGCTGGCCCTTCAGAAGCATAATATAAAAACAGTGTTCAATGATATAAACAAAGATAAGCGGTATACATGTATCTGACTTAGCACTTAGATACCTTATTATAGAAGTGTGAACTCAGTTTCATTAACATAAACCAACGTGTTTCATAACATTTTTCATACTTTCTGTTTTTACTTTGAAATATACATAGGGTATACATATGTACATAGGGATTACGTAAATCTCAAACAAAAGGGAATAAGTAAAGAATTTAATCATTTCTATTTGTGGATTTTGTTTTAGCATTTAATTTAAAAATAGAATCCTCTAAAAATAGCCGCTTTCAAGTAACGTAACTTTTACCACCCTCACAATGTTTTACCGCCTCTTTTTATGTGATCATCATCATCATTTCAGCCAATATACGTCCATTGTTGGACATAGGCCTCCCCCAAGCGTAGTTTTTGGAATCGGATATCATCAAACTCCTTCCCTGGATAAAATATTTGGTAGTTCCAGAATTTTACAGACCAAATCCTATCTATGTTTCTTCAGTCATCTTTTGCTTAGGGTCGAGGTAACTCTTTCAAACAATACAGCCCAACTTGGTACCACCCTGGTAGTGTCACTTGGGGATTGAAGGGATTCTTTTGATATCCCTTTTCCCGCTCCTATTGTTTCAACGAAGCCTACATACCTTTATAGACACGTACTAACAGCTATCACGTTTTTATTCCCGTCGGGCCATTCCTGAAAAGTATGGGCATGCTTATCGGACTTGAAACTTTTAAAATATGGTGGAACCGCTAAGACTTTAAGGTCACTTTTATGAGTTTGCTAGTAATTACTTTTGTGTTTTTAAAACGAACATAAATTAAGTAAATGTATAGTGAGGTTTTGATATTTATTGGACAGAAAGAGTTATCGATCGAAGTACATTGGCGTACTCCTTAGCGTGTTAGCAGTAATCCCAATTAGTTAATAATTTTGCACTGCCTGTCTTAGCTTCCCGTCTTTAGCAGGTTGTCACACAACCAAAGAAAAAAAGAAATATAATACACTTATTTAGCAAATAAACATACACAAATAAGAAATAAGTACTTGTATAGTTTAAATTAAAAAATAAAATAAAAATAAAAACATAGCGGGTCTCACGGGTATACCAAATAAGTCCAGTTTACTGTATTCATAAGAATTATTTACAAAGATTGATTTGATACATAGTTGTCTAATAAATTCCCAACAATTAAAGCCCTGAACCTGTAATACTAGACCGGTCATTGTGGCGATATTTGGGAGGCCTATGTCCAACCATGGCGGTAAGTCCCCTCTTTGAGGCGTGGCTGGAAAGACCTCACGGCGTCCTTACCTTCCGCATGACGCAGGTACTCACCGGACATGGTTCGTTCGGGAGTTTCCTGCACGGGATTCATGCGGAGGTGACGCCCGGGTGTCGCCACTGTGCGGAACGCCCGGAGGACACGGTGGAGCACACAGTCGAGGTGTGCCCTGCTTGGGCGGAGCATCGCCGTGCCCTCGTGGGGGCGATCGGCGGCGGAGACCTCTCGCGCCGGGCCTTGGTTGAGGCCATGGTCCGGAGCGAGGAGGAGTGGCAGGCGGTCGCCGACTTCTGCGAAGCAGTAATGCTCGCAAAAGAGGAGGCCGAACGCATCAGGCAACGGCGTTATCGCCGCCGCCGTCGCCGGGATTCTGATCCCGATTTCCGGCCAACGTAGACGCGGGCTTGCGGACAGTGAGCAATGGGTAGCTCACTGTCCGGCCGTCCGGTAACTGTCCGGACCAAGCCCAAGTCGTCGACGGCGCGCACTGTTCCCGCGCGCCTCAAGGAGTTGTCAGCAACAGCAGGGACCCAGCCGGGTCGAAGCCTACTGGGGCCAGGGTTATCCGAAAGGGCGCTCGAGCCCCGGTATGAAGGCTAGAAGGAACGGGGTGGGTCTTTTAGTCAGTAAGAGTCTGACACTATCTCCCGCTCCGCCCAAGGGCGGGGGATGTCAATGCATGATTTTTTCCCACAATAAAAAAAAAAAAAAAAAAAAAAGGCCTATGTCCAACAGTGCACGTCTTTCGGCAAAAATGTTGATGATAGTCTGTAATTACTCTGTCTCATCGAAAATTAAGGTCCCCAAGTTAGTTTATGATTGAGTGCGTGCATGTTCGTTGAACATGGCATGTTCTAGAACCAAAAATTAACAGAAGACATGTGACATCCACCAACCCGCACTGGGCCAGCGTGGTGGATTACGGCCCATTCCTTCTCTTAAAGAGCAGGCCTGTGTTCCAGCAGTGGGAACATTAAAAAGACTGATGATGATGATGATGATGATGATGATGATGTTTGTTACGCTCAAACGGCTAGGTGATCTTTGGTAAATAACCTATGTGCTATTCTAGGATATATCCTAGAATATCACATAGAAAAGGTTCTTATACTTTTTGTTCCCGGATTATGTTACCTTGGAATTATTTTCTACTTTAACATGGGTGAAACCACTGGCTGAAACTTGTTTTACACATAGTTTCTATACGGCAGAATGTGCACTAGTATAGTATAGTAAAAAACTTCAATTCAGCACCTAATTGAGCTTAGCTCTTGGTGTGCAGCCAGATTGAACACATCTTTATGTAGGTATACCCTTCCGGGAGAATGTGACAACCGGTAGCACACCGTCGCCCCATAAACCAAATCTTGTCGAGCGAGTTGCGCCACTGGACTAAGGATAGGCACAAATAATGCTTTCTCTGTTAAAGTAATTGAGCTATATAGTGTAGGTATATATCCATCCTTCTTTCTCGCTCGCACGTCAGTCATTTTAACAGGTCATGGTAAGGCTACAAAACATGTTATTCTATTGTTACCCACTAAAATTTACTCATACATTAATAATTTCAGCTTCTTGTTCCGCTACGCGGACGATTCGTTCACTTCAGCCTTCGTGTCCACCGTGGGAATCGATTTCAAGGTGAAGACTGTCTTCCGCCATGACAAACGTGTCAAACTACAGATATGGGTGAGTAACTGAAACTTAAAGCATTTATATCTTGATAATGATTTAATAGGCACTTAAAAATGTACGGAGATGGTCAGCTAGCCAAAAAGTGGAAGCTCTCTTATCTATTCCAAAACGTAGCTTTTAATAAAAAAGCGGTTAAAAACACTTTCATATCAAGTTCATGGATGCTTGTCGTCATTTTGTTTTTTTTTAGGGTTCCGTACCTCAAAAAGAAAAAAAACGGAACCCTTGTAGGATCACTTTGTTGTCCGTTCGTCTGTCTGTCTGTCTGTCAAGACCCTTTAACTCGAAAACGCGTGGAGGTATCGAGTTGAAATTAAAACCATATACTCAGGTGTGCGGTCCCTTCAAGCTGTGGAAAAAACTTCTAAGTTAACGAATAAAAAAGATACGGCTGTTTATGTTACAAAAAAAACATTTATTTTGATACTCTCAAAGATCGAAATTCATTGGGTACTTCCCGTTGACCCAGAATCCTGAAATTTAGCACAAAGCAAGGTCTTATAGCACAAGTATAGGAAATAATCTGAAAATATTACTACGTCACAATTTTTTTTTTTGCAATTTGGAAAAATTTTCGAGACTCCATTTGGGAATTGTATTTTGCACGGAACCTTCAGTGCGCGAGTCCAACTCGCACTTGCCCAGCTTTTTTCATTTTGAACAATTTAAAAACTAATGTAGAAAAATAATCAAAATCTGAGAAGTTAACGAACATCATAATTACCTATGTGAATTACACCTGTTCAAGCCAAGCGTTTTAAGGGGTTCTGATACCATAGACGAGAGTGTACACGTACAGGGTCCACATAGACGATAGACTTTCGGTTGCCATAGTCAACAGTGAATATTTTATCGGTAAACATAAGAATGTACGGTTGCTAAACAGGCCCCACATTGTAACTGACTCTGTTGAAGCGTATCTAAACGATCGCAAATAGGGATGTTGACATGAATTGTAAATATATAAAAAGTTATATTTACACCTTAAAAAGGAATATTAGAATTCTGTGTGAAATCCATATTTTGTAAGTTGCATACTTACAAAATACCTTAATTATTAAAAAATGTTTTAAATAATACAAAGAATCATGTGATCGCAAATGTCACTCGAAATGCGTTACGTCACGGTGCGAGAAAAACCCAGGGATCAGTTGTAAAACTGTCATATTTGTTCGTAATCTTTGATCAACTCCTTTGACTGACAGTTTAAAAGAAGTTTGATCACGTTGTGACGTAATAAAGATGACGTGAAATCTGATTTTTTATTAGAAATGAATGAATAGTTATTTTTTTTATACATTTTTCCCTAATAATTATGTTTATCTTGAAAATGAAAACAGTACAAAAAATCGACAACATTTTTGTTGAATTGTTGAAGTTGAAGCTCTAGAGCTTTTCCACTCATGTAAACAAAAGGAGTATTGTATCCAACTTAACGCTCCATCTCCTCAGATGGAAAGTATCCATAAGGATTATCCTACTATAATAGGATATATTTGATAAGCTTGATCGTATCACAAAAGGTTTTATGGATGATAGCTGTCTGGTTTACTTACATAAACTCCACTATATTTTATGGAAAACAACACAAAATCTAGAAGCACCTACTTATAAATGATACGTACCTATAAGCTGGCGTTATTTCTAGGATAGACAAAATCAAGTACAAATATTTTAATATCAAAATTTAAACTTCCAATTTTAAAAGGAAAAATCAAATTATTATTGTACAAAATTAATGGCGCGATTAAAACAGCAAACCACAGTTAATTAACGAGGGCTTTTGATGAGCAGTCACTTTCAGGGATGAAAATATATTGCTACTAGCATCTGCTAGCGGGTTCGCCTGCGTGAATGTTGAACGAAAACATACCACAAAAACAAAAAGAAGTCCAATGCCTATGGTAAACATGTTTTCTAATTTTGATCTAAACCCGCTTGAGCCGTTGAGAAATAATTGATTAAAGTCCAAATACTCAGATTTTCCTATTTACAATATTATTAGGAAGTAGAAAAATAATATAAACAGTCCAACAGAATAAAACAGTTAAATGTAAACGTTCTATCTCGGACGAGCCACATTGGGCCGTTTTCCTCAATTGGCCCCTACCTCTTAAAGACGATCATTACTAATTAGACGCTCCTTGCCCTTTCATTTCCCGGCTCAGAGACGCTTCTGAAACACCAGAAGTTGAAACGTGCTTGATCTTACTCTTGTCCTTTACGATAATTGTCTTTCTCGAACGAATATGCCTATAAATTCAATTCGATTCGATGACCGATAGATTTTTAGATGGGTAGATTTTTGACCTCTTAAAGTTTCACAAGATGAATCGAATGTCAAAGATGATAAATAAGGTAGATATAACGGTATATTCTTTGTTATATCTACATTAAAATGTCACAACTCTTTTATAATATTGCTTTTTTATGTGTACAATGTGGCTGTAACGCTTATGACACAATAAAAAGGATGATAGTGTAGTGATCCAGTAGGTTCTACAGTAATAATAGTAGATTACGAATCCTGTCAAAGCTGCGTGATTATTTGAAAGAATTTCCGCGGAACGGAACGCAAAGGGTACCTATCTGCAGGAACACAAGTGGGTTTTAATGACTAAAATGTTTTAGTCAATGAAAATCTGACACTACTTGGCTCCACCTAGAGCCGGAGGATTTATTTGATGATTTCCCACCGCCAAAAAGAAAAAAAAAGTAGGTAATTAATTAGCGGTCCTTACATGGACGTATGAGAAATTCTTTTTGTGAAGATCTTGAAGACTCTCGCATGATAGGTAATGACATCTTCCAAACGTCTATTTCCGGAGAACATACGTTGAGAAAAAAGGCGCTCGGTAATTACTTGATACTGAGTAAGGTAGAATACGATAAAATATTTATTTCTGAGGCAGTCTATGTTACGCAAGGCTTCGTATATAAAATAAATTGATTTACACATTTAAAAGAGTAGGTTTTGAACTGATTGCTGTTATTAGCCTGAAATTTGGATAACCAAAATAATGTGTGTAGATATTGTGTTTTCTAAATCACAATATAATTACAGTCAGTAATTGTTTGGTAGAGATTAAGCGGGGAAGCCATTATTGCTAATCGTTTAGGGGGTTTCACTTTAGATTAAAATAGCCGAGTACAGTTTTACTAAACACAGCTTTACTGGTTATTGTCAACGGCTGGATGAAGGCCTCTAGCCATGGCTTCCAGCCTGTCGGTTTTCTATCATTTACATATCGGGGCGCAGTGTGCACTGGAATCATAATTACATAATCTAATTCCGCCAAGTCTGTTCCATCATCAGGCGTACGCCGTTGCGCCACCGGTAGACATCCCACTCATACGCATAAAGCGTTTTAGGAACACATTGATTGTGCGTACAGCTAAGGAGTGGAATTCCCTATTTTTTATTCTATACTTTTTAATTCATAGATCTCAATTTCAAGTAAAGGTCTCCTCCAAGATTTCCCATTTGAGAACCGAAATAAACACTAAAAAACTTTTGAATGATTTTCATGTAAATATCTTATTTTCAATGGTCATTTGTTTTTAAACGTTGACAGACAAGAGTGACATAGGCTATATTTATGTACGCGGGCGAAGCCGCGGGAAAAAGCTAGTCATTAATAAATGCATTGTTTTCTCTATTGCAGGACACTGCAGGCCAGGAGCGTTACCGCACTATCACCACAGCTTACTACAGAGGCGCCATGGGCTTCATTCTAATGTACGACATCACTAATGAGGAGAGCTTCAACAGCGTCCAAGACTGGTAAGCCATCATAGTAGAATTGTTTTTAACCGTGGTTTTGCTCACATATATGGACTTGACTGGCCTGTTGGTCTAGTGGTTAGTGACCCTGACTGCTATGCTTTGTTCTGTGCCTGGATGTAATTTATCTATATACTTATATTTTATCTATTTATCTATATTTTATGGGTATATATTTAGGAATATATAAGTATACTTATCAGTTGTCAGTACACATAACACAAGCTTCGCTTAGCTTGGGGTAGGGTGGAATATTATTTATTTATTAATTGATTTATATAGGTCCCAAGAAAAATATATGTCCCATTCTAGGAGATCTATGTGCCAAGTTTCATCCAAATCCGTTCTGTCAATAGGACGGGGAGAGATAACAAACAGACGGAAAGAGTTACTTTCAAATTTTAGCAAATTTGTATGGATTTATTTACCGGATCTACTATATAATAGTGATGAATTAAGTTTGTTTGACAATCTATATCTGAATACTGCGTACTATACTTAGGAGTACCTTTTAAAGTCTATATCTAAATATACATACATACATAAAAGGAGAAACTAACTGATTGTACAAAACTATTGGGACTAAAAGCGTAAAATTTTGCAAAAAGTTTCCATTTATGACGTAGGCAAGCACTAAGAGAGAATTTTCCGAAATTCACCCTCTAAGAAGAGGAAACGGGAGTTCAAAGTTTGTATTGAGAAACCTACATTTACGAGAGCGGAGCCGCTATCAGAAGATAGTATTAAATATTAAAAATAGCGTATAGAAAAATGATATAACTGTACTAAAATTTTAAAAGGTAAAAGTGTGTATATTTATTACTCCTTCACGCAGAAACTACTGAAAGTATTTAGATGAAACTTGTTTTGATAGGTACATAGGTGGACTATTTCTTTGAATAGCACATAGAATAGTATTTTACTGTCAGGCGAGTGAAGTTGTTTGCAGATGTTAGTATGTATATAGATAATTGCACGATATCATTGTTTCTTTTGCCAATCGAACTTTTGATATTATGCTTATAAAATTATTTTAAGTAAGAGGTAACAGTGGATGTTTTATGAAGTTTTTCCTTTAATAATATAATTTAAAATAAAATACTAAAACTAAGTTTAAGAGCAGTGTCGGTAAGAAAATGGCCACATAGCATTTTTTTAATTATAAATACTAGTGTAATTGACTGACTTGGTGAATTAACTTACAACAGCCTTTCTCACTTCGCATTGATTATTATTTAGTTACAGCGACCGGGTAGAAGTTTAATTTTACTTAACAAATATTAATGTAGTCATTAACTTTATATACGAGTACAACGTGTAACTAGAATAATACACAACCTTATACTCTGATTAGAAAATTAAATTACAGTCATAATTCTCAAACACTGAAATGTTACTTAAGGTAAGGTTTCTCTAAGAAATTAGTTACCTTTATAGTAAGCAAATAATATGAGAATCTACGCACTACATTGGTAGCGCATCTGTATTAATTTAGATCTACAGACGCACACTCGAACACGTTAGTAACGCAATCAAGATAATTTTATCAAAATAGGTATTATTTTAACATTTACTTATTTTAAAAACAACTGAAATCGATATCAGTAACCGATTCTGACGATAGGTACTACTTTCAGAGTGTGCGTTTATTATGTTTCATGTTGTATATTGTACATTTTTTTACCAAGAATTGGAACTGAGAGAAACCATATTCTAAATAATCGATGAAGAATAGAACGCCATATTTTTTTCCAAAAATAACATTGTTACCGTAACAATAGAGGACATCACTCAAAATAGACTGCCATCGTTTTTATGGATTCTATAATAATAAGTTGGCCATAAAAGAATATACGACGGCTCCGGATTCTCCCCAATTTCCGCAGGATCAAGTTATGACACTACATTCAATATCTGACGCGGCTTTTTCTTGTTTGCTAGGATCGATTGCTTCACAAAATAATTGAGCTACACTATCACATCCTTATGTTGTAGTTTCTAAAAATGTTCTTGTAAACCTTCAATAGATTTTGAAATTAATATATCGTATAATATACAATGCGAAAGAAAAATATCTGGAAGAACCTGGGAAAGCAATTGCATAGCAGTGGCACAGTTATGTAAGTATAAGTGGAAGGAACATTGATGTACAATCATAATCTTGACTTTAGTTTAGATTATGTACAACCTAATTTTTTAGAGAAACATTGTGTAGCGATGACTGCCACTCATAACTTTGTTTTTCTCAAGCTATACTGTCCCACTGCTAAATAAAGAAAGAAACAAAAAAAGACGTGTGGCACTCGGGGACTGCCGCCGTAAAGCTATTGCATAGCATTTTTATCAACTTATGCAATTATAATTATTTATTTATTTTATTTATGCAGTATTTTTTTTCCTTGTTTTTTTTCTTTGATATTAATTGAAGTTACACTTTCACACATTGAATTGAATTTTGATTGATTCTTCACTCATTTGTTTTCTTATCGGTCACCACGCTCAAAAAACAAATGAGTGGGGGGTGTTAGGTTATTTTCGTTACGGAATTTCTGGATTCGGTCTCCACGCTCAAGGCCCGCGATAGAAGCTATGCAATAGCTTAAAATATTTATGCAAAATAACTCACTCGGCTAGCTTACAATTACAAAGGTCTCCCATATTCAAGGCTTCCAAATCTTCCTGGTGTTTCGCTTTCTCCGGCCAACCTAACACAAACCATAAGAAAAACGCCGCCAAGTCGTTATACTACCATATCCTTGGTTGCTATGCGATACCCGTGTTCTGGCTACCATTACTATCATCATAATCACATGAATACTGAAACTTAAAAACACACTTCTCCCATTTTCCAGGGTGACACAAATCAAGACATACTCATGGGACAACGCACAGGTGATCCTGGTTGGTAACAAGTGTGATATGGAGGAAGAACGCGTGGTTAGCACCGAGCGTGGCATGCAGCTGGCTGAACAGCTAGGCGTCGAGTTCTATGAGACTAGTGCCAAGGAGAACATATACGTCAAGGTACGAAAAAAATCAGTTAGGGAACAAATTGTATACTTTCATAATCAGCAGACATTGTAAAAGGCATTGCTGATCCTCATCAGCTTCCTTTCTTTTAAAAAAATATTGGTACTGTATTCGAAACTAGTATTTGAGCTTAGTTCACAATATTTGTTGAAACAAGGAGTATTTTGTATGGAAATAAGTAAAAAAAAAATTTTTTTCACTAACATATCTTCAGTTTCATCTGAATAGTTTGTATCAACAGACGATGCTTAAATAAAAAACCTACGAACTTATGTGGTTTTAGTTTTTATATTGTTATTGTTTTTAATTTTTAATTTCCGGCTAGTTGGGAAAAGGCTAGGGAGATAAAGATGATTGTTGTTTTAATTTTAGATTAAAATTTAATATTATGATAAGCGTTAATAGTTTATCTACACTAATATTATAAAGAGGTAAATTTTGTTTTTAGGTTTTTTTTTGTTGGAGGTAATCTCTGGAAGTACTGGTCCGATTGCTAAAATTTTTTTACCGATAGAAAGCTGTTTTATTCCTGAGTAACATAAGCTATATTTTATACACGCGGGCGAAACCGCAGGCAAAAGCTAGTCTATTATACATCACTGTGAATTTGTAAAAAAAAATATGATGATTAATCTCCACCTTCTTTAACTTTCCAGGCTGTTTTCGAGCGACTGGTGGACATCATCTGCGATAAAATGTCAGAGAGCTTGGATTCTGAACCAGCCATGTTGGCGGGCGGCGCTCGCGGCCAGCGCCTCACAGAACCAGCGCAAGGCGGCTCCACCACCAACTGTAACTGTTAATGTCCACCTGGACAGAATAGCACTTTTTATTTCTTCTACGTTCTAGAATATTTATTGTGTTCTATTTTTAAACGGGGTCGTTTCTTTCAAGAGCATTTTTTAGGGAATTGTCTGTTTGCAACTGTTTATCTCATGTTAGGTTTATTTTAAAAAAATTTCATGTTTGTTATATCTTTAAGTAAGTACATTACCGTAAAAAATGACGAACCCCGAGTCTACTTACAAAAGTAACTCAACCAAATGTTTAATAATACGAGTTTTTTTTTTTTTATAAATTGTACTCTTTAGTTTACTTGTTACGGATTCAAGCATAAATTTTGATTTAAGTAACAAAATTGAATAATTGTTAAAACATGTGTAACAATAAAAATATGTATTAGTATTATTAAAACTATAGGTGTTAGTTAGCTATCTACGTATTGCGAGCTGGAGTAGGGATCTGATACTTCTTATAGCTGTTAAATTTTATCTTTAATGAATTTGTGTCGTGGATTCATTACATAAGTGAATTTTAGTCGTAAATGTGTTACATTTATTTATTTACGTTACGTCATTTAGATATTATTTATAGTATTCAAGAATTTACAACGAGATATTTTGATAAGGATTAAACTTCACAATAGTGATATCCGAATATTAATGAATACGCGCGATTATGAGTTCAAAAATATACCTATCCCAAAGTGTAATGTTACCGTTTGGACCAAAGACAGATTTTACTATTTATTTACAAAAAAAGTTCAGAAGGCGCAAATATGTTTAGTTAAAATTAAAATATATCGTGTAATATGTTTGGTGGTTGCGTTTCGTATGTAGGTGCATGTTTTCCGCCTTTACATTGCTTCGTATTCTCTGTGTGGATGTATCGCAAATACACTAAAATAAATATAATTGTTACTTCATTATTAGTAGATTAATTGATCAATGTTCATTGTTATACTTTGGTGTAATCTTGAAGTTAACGTTATCTTCGGTATATAACTTCATGTATGCTTCGATACCCCTTGGCCTGAATATAAAAATATGACAAAATCAGGTATAAACTATTACCTAAAGTGTTTGTAAATACGTTTACCAAAATGTATAAATAAATAATTGTATAGTATTATATCTACCTACATATAAATCTGTTTGTATTCTTGTTACCTCCTATGCTATGTTAATATATAACTATAGGTGTTTATTTCAATCACTATGTTTAGGAGTAAGTAAGGGACATTTACAGTTTTAGTTAAATCACAGCACTCGGGTAGCGTTTACGAGTACATACCTACGTCAAACGAGGAACTTTTTAAAGTATTCATAGTGTCTGTCGTATATCGACAGCACTACATTCTACATATAATATCTGTAGACGACATAGACAATACAATTTATATCAAATTCTGTTGGAACATGAGCACATTATTTTTTTAGAATCTAATTATTAGGTAAATTAGTTAAGATATAACGTGTCGACGTCTACTCGATCGAATATAAACTTATATACGTACACAATTTTATTACAATAATACCTTAAACTGAATCAGTACCTCGTATATTCATTGCTTCTTCGGAACATAAAGTACCACCTATCACAAAAAAAATATGAAAAATTACTTATGACGCCAAATTTATTAAATATGAATATTATATATCGGAAACTACAATTGTATTGTACTATAAGTGACTATGACTACTTCGATGAACATAATATTTTTATGGAATTTATCCCTAGATGTCATAGGAAGCTAATCTTCGCTCATGCTGCGTTACATTAATTGCAATATACTAAATATTTGTATTTAAAGGCTTTCTTTCCAATAACCTTGACTTTATAATTAAAAATGGTATCAAATTAGCATTCTATATAAAATGAATATAAAAAGTCAATTTGACGTAATCAATTAAGAGCATCCTGTGGACCCAAAGTCGCTTGTTATAGAATTGTGTTATAAAAGAAGAATGTATAATAGATATCTAGGACATGGGGAGCGCCTATGAAATTGTCTAGTATTTTGTAATTGCGTAGGACTGCAATGATACTCGTACCAAGCTAAAATGAGAGTTTTCAGGAAAATCATATCACCAGTTGCCGCCACTTAGCCGAGACGTCTACTATTTTTGAAAATGTTTACATGACGTTGACATCAATTTAACTAATGTCATTAACATAAGCGTTTTGCCTGGTGCCTGGACCTAACGACTCAGTGCTACCATCTGGTGAACGTCTTTTTTGAAAACCCTCATAGTTTTAAAACTGTTATTATACAATATTGTATGATATATAATACCCAATTGAGTATGTTCATTGAATGCGTCAGCAATAAAAGTAAAACCATTTGCCATGCAAATATTGAAAGTCTTATGATAAAGTTTATTCAAAGAATGCAGATAAATAGGTCAGAATATAAATAAAATATCCTGCTTCAGTGCTGGAATATTCTCCCACATCGTAGAAAAGTATACTTGTATGAAAAAGCGTGTCCCATGTCTATTGAATATAAAATATACTGGAAAGTGTACGTAGAAGTATTTGTATAACTAGCAGTGTGTATGAGCCCTGTAGGGCGCGGAAAGGCATATCGTAGTGACAGGCTTTTGTAGCATATGTTTAGCATTTTGCGTAGTTACCTAACACTGTTTTTATACTTTTTTTCTAATACACAGACGTTTGACTCAACTGGAACTGCTAAAATGCATTTGATATTTTCATCTCATTCCAATGTTGGCTCACAAAACTGAAATTGTAATCGATTAGCTGTATGTAAACGTATGTTATAATTATTGTTGTGTGTTAAATAAAGGAATTATTTAAAGATACACCCATGTAAAGATTCACGAATATAAAATATATTATAAAATATGTTATATTTGTTTTTATTTACTCTATATTTTTTAGTATTAATGTGCTTCAAAAAAAAGAGGTTTTAAGATCGTGGAAATCATTCGCAATTGAATGATGTTTGTTTATTTTATCTCGTCGGTACACTTTAATGTGGTACACAAATGTGTAATGTTCACCCTGGTACATCCTCATTTAACCTATTATATTGGGGTTACTTATAATTTGCGTATAACGTTTTTGTTTAAGGCAATCTTGATTGTTCTTTCTATGTAGGTACGGTTAAGTTATAACTCCGTGGTAGTCGCAATACCTGCTTATATTTTTTTATTAAACTTCGAAGATACATATGAGTGTACTCCTTATTTTCAATATTTTTTAACGATACTATTGTTAAATTTATGCTAATCCCAATTTGTAGATTGAGTCATTATGGATATTTTCCCATCACTATGTATCTCACTGGGGTACTTCCTTACTGTTTAGTGTTAGCTGTAACTGCAACTAAAATGATAAATAAGGCCTCTTTTTTTTAAATACAAAACGTCAAAAAATTAAATATTGCATTATTAAAAATTAATATTAATAAAATTATTAACATAAATAAAAAAATTAAAATGTCGTTATAAGACTGGTAGAATGGAAGGGAGGCCTTTGCCCTATAGTGGGACACAACAGGCTCATAAAAAAAAAATATTGATTATAACTATAACTTTAATTTCGAAAAACTTTGTCAAAAAACGAAGAAGTAAAACCAGAAAAACCGGTAGAAATAAAAAATATAAACAAAATTCTGGTGGCCAGTCTACTCCGAAGCCGTCAAGTAGATCCATTTCACAGTATAGTGTTTTCTTATCATCCTAAAAGGGAAGTCGTAAACCGATATTATAATATTTAGTACTACGATAAAAAGTTCTCCATCACTATTTGAAGCGGAGCATACGATCGATCGTGTCAAGGCTACTAAACTTGTTGTTTGCCAACTGCTTTCATAAAAAAAATAAAACTTGTTTATTCTATCTACTTTCAACCCTAACATCAACAACAGCGACGCCTGTGTTTACTTAGTGCTTGACATCAGCCTGTGGAGCTTTACTAATACGTTTTTTTTTTAATTAATCCATTTTGTACTGTAAAGTACTTACTTTGTGGCTAAAATACAGTTTAGAACGCCAGCTATCTTAAGAACGTCATACATATGATGAAAAAGTTATATAGCAGTTGAGACTTTAAAATTTCAGTCTTTTTTTTCCGATGGGATAATCATCTAAAGACATCCCCCGCTCTTGGGCGGAGCGGAAGATAGTGTCAGACTTTTACTGACTAAAAACCCACTCCTGTTCCTTCTTGCCTTTCGTACCGGGACCGAGCTTCCCTTTCTGATAATCCTGGCCCCAGTAGGCATCGACCCGTTTGGGCCCTTGCTGCTGCTGACAACTCCTTGAGGCGCGCGGGAACAGTGCACGCCGTCGACGACTTGGGCTCGGTCCGGACAGTTACCGGACGGTCGGACAGCGAGCTACCCAATGCTCGAAATCGAATCCCGGCGGCGGCTGGGGCACGGTGAGCGCCGGCGTTACCTGATGCGATCGGCCTCCTCCTTTACTAGCATTACTGCTTCGCAGAAGGAGGCGACCGCCTGCCACTCCTCCTCGCTTGCGGGCCTTGGTACAGGCCATGTTTCGGACATGGCCTGTACCAAGGCCCGGCGCGAGAGATCGCCGCCGCCGATTGCCCTCACAATGACATGATGATGCTCAGCCCAAGCGGGCCACATCTCTATTGTGTGCTCCACCGTGTCGGGCGTTTCGCACAGTGGCGACACCCGGGCGTCACTTGCACACGAATCCGGTAGTTATAAATAGCAGTTGAGAATTTAAAATTTCAGTCTGTATCGTCTCGTTTTAGTTTCAGTGGAGCATAAACAGATGGCGTTGCTTCATCGAAATTCTGAAAACTAAGAAAGAAAGTTCGTGTCAAAGATTTATTTTATTTATTAAAGCTTCCCTTCTTTTAAAGCTTAACTAACAACCTAGCTTTGTTTTGTTTCTGCAATCTGAAATTAAGAATAACTTGTACTTAAGACTTTAAGTAGTAATACTAGCTCCGTTCGGTGACTTCGCTGTCGTGGCTTACCCCACGGTACCGTGCATTTATTTGGGATCTAAAGTAGATATTTGACATGCAGTGAAAGTGTAATTTTCTATTAGATCGCATGACTTCACCTTGAGGATCGACTATCCTCAAGGTGAAGTAATTATTGCCGAGGTCAGTCTGTAGATGGCTGACCATCTTATCATACCAAGATGTCCCTGAAAGGCTGTTGATACTGGGTGAATTTTTTTAAGTCGTAGAAAGTAGTACTTGACTGCGATCCCACCTGATAGTAAGCACAAGTGATGCATTGATTTGTAGATCTTTGACTATCGTTACGGACAGTCAGAATTCAGAAAATCTGACACCCAGTCTTGTAAAAGGGGTATCGCGTTACCCAGTTTCTGGGATTTGGAGGTCCAACTGCACCCAATTCGACTGGAATCGATTCAGCCCTTGACTTCCAGAACTTTCCTTTGACATAATATAGTCCGTTTTTACTTGATTATATACTTACATGTCTTAAATAACATTTTAAAACAATGTACAATAACAACAATTACTTAGGAGCAACTGACATCATTGTAGGTCCTGCCCCCCTAGCCAAGTTACAACCGTTTCGCTTGCGTCGAACGCTTCGAGTTGGCCGCATCGCCGAATCTTTTGTTCTAACCACGTGACTGAGCGTTGAGATGACGTCATTCCCGTACATTTGAAGCTTTCTACAAGCGTTAACGATTGCAGATTTGCAACATGGCTAGGGGTACTGGTTTATTCCTAACAGAGTCTAATAAAAATCCAGTGTTGTTGCCCTTTGGTCAAATATCAGAGGTACCATTTTATTTAATTACCTTAATTTAATACCCACAGATTAATCATTTTTTTAGAAACTAAATTTTACTTACCTAAAATTATTAATAACTAGCTTTTGCCCACGGTTTTGCTCGCATACAAAAATATAGCCACATAGACTCAGAAATAAAGCAGCTTTCTATCGGTGAAAAAACTTTTTTCTCGTCTTTTCTACATATTACCAACATTTCGGTGTTGTATATAATACTTAGGCAAAGTATAAAATAAATAATATTTCATACATTACCTACACATGTTAGGTACTCTATACATTGCCTAAGTATTGTATAAAATACCGGATTAAACAGTTTCCCGGTAACATTCACAGAAGATAAACTGAACCATAGAATAACTAGCAAAAGCCAGCGAAGCTCGGTATGTACCTAAGTTATGTTCTACTAAGTTACCTGGTTGCGAATAACTTAGTATGCGAAGCGTGCGGTGCACATAACACAAGGTGCGATTAAGCTTTAAAGCGCTTGCTCATAGCTGCGACAAGTTGTTGAGGTTACATTAGCAGAATATTTTAGCTCGTCTTCACAGCTACGCTTGCAGACTTGAAGCATCAGGTGGGCTGAGGGATTTTTTTTGGTGGGTAAAAATCATTAAAATGATATCTCCCGCCCTAGGGCGGAGCGGGAGATAGTGTCAGACTCTTACTGACTAAAAACCCTACCCCGTTCCTTTTTGCCTTTCATACCGGGGTTGAGTTACCTTTCGGAACTAACCCTGGCCCCAGTGCACAAAATGCGTCACCATGGTATGGCCAAACTGAAAAAGTACGATTTTTTTTTAACTGAGATATATTAATAATGATCACATCTATCACACAACGCCGTCTAATACCAAGCTAAGAAGAGCTCGTATTATGAGTACTAGACAACTGATAAACATACTTATGTATTTCTAAATACATACATATTATATATAAATTACACCCAGACACAGAACAAATGATCGTGCTCATCAAACAAACATTTGTCCTGAGTGGGAATCGAACTCACGACCTCTGGCATAGCAGTCAGGGCCACTAACCACTAGACCAATAGGCCAGTCGAAATCTTTCAATTTCTTCTCATGCTCGGAGCGTAATGCTTTGATCACACGTACCGAGTAAAAAGGCGAGACAGTAAAATGTTGCTCGGCCGAGACAGTGATGTAAGCGAATTGTAGAGACAAGCGGTCGGTCGAGCACTCGGCGCTGTGTTTATACGTACCGAGTACTCGGCCGGAGAGCACTGTCTCGCCCGTTTACTTGGTACGTGTGATCACGGCATAAGAGCGTGTCAGATTTTGACTGACTAAAACTACACCTCTGTTTCGTCTTTACCAAACATTTCCAGGTTACTCTTTCGGCAGTCAGCCTAGAACAAATACGGATGGTTTGTAAGTTAGAAACAAAAACTGACACTCTTGCTGCTCCTACACCGACAGAAACTTCTTTCTTCATATTAAAGTTATTCATGGTTTGCATGCATCAGGTAACGAAGACAAGTGGCTTTTCTACTAACGTGATGGTTAAATAGATTTTTAAATGTAATATTTTCTAAAGCATAGTTAGCAGTTATTTTTACTATGGTTTTGACTATGCGTGCGATGTATTACAAGAACCGTACCCTGTGATAGTTATCTTTATAAATGTGAGCGAAAGCATTTTTGAGATCAAATTAATATTTACTACAAGCAAACAATGCTATGGCTTTTAAATTTAAATTAAGGTTTAAAGAGGTGATCAAATTCAGAACCTTTTTCCTTTTATAGAAGAAGTTAAATCTCTCATATAATGGCCATACTTACTCTTTTTTTTAGAGTGTAAAATCATCATTGAACTGTATCTCTCTCTCTCTCTTGATCTGGACAGAACGAAAGGGAGTGTCTTTTATAGACTGAAACCCTCGTTTAATCATCCTTTAGCTACCCACCCATGTTCCGTAAGTTACACTATCCGTTTCAGGGTCGCGGTGACTTTTTCAGACAATCCCAGTGCCCTGAAATATCACAGTTTCGACTACTCTGTGTCGTACTTAAATAAAATATGACTGCCTGATTGGTCTGCTGATTGCCAGAGTTAAGAATAAGAATAGAATAAGAATAAATTTATTGAACCATTGTTACAAGAGTTGCTTTAAATTATAATAATCGTAACTTAATGTGGGAATGTAACTATTGGCGAGCTTCATTGTGCAGTCTATACGGTGGTCCCCAAAGTCGGCGGTGCTATCTTGGGGACCGGGTTGAGATAGGTATAAGTACAAAGGTAAGGTAAGGTAGTTACTACCAAAGTGTTATTAGGTTTTTCCATCGGGCTTTTTGGAGTAGATCCTCCTTGGAATATTACAGCCGTGATTACATGTTTTGCATGGGCTACTGCTGAGCATAGGGTTCTAGGTTCAATTCTCAGATTGGGTAAAGCGTTGTAGGCTTTTTTCATCAGATTTTTTTGAGTAAAACTTCCTTTGAAGATTACAATCGTCATTTTCTCGTTTTTAGATGAAGCTTCATTTATGAAATAATAGTCGAGAAAACAAAAGCAAAATTTTATTTAAAAAAAATGCTTTACTCGAAGCAGCTGAAGCACTCGACTTCCGTAAAAATGTTCCAGCCAGCGAAATCGAGAGAGTCTATTGTTTGGCTCTCAAAACTTCCTCAGCGCACAAGTGTATTGGTACAGAAATGTGTTATAACGTTCTTCAGTCCTGCTGGTTATCACACTTGTGTAGAATTCGATTACTTCTACATGTTAATTTGTCAGACTAAAATACATATAAGACCGATATTCGTCAGTGAGCCATGGCACGATACTACGTTCCATGGCTCAATGACGAGTCTGGTGTTAACGACCGCATAAGGAACACCATATGTGACCATACTGCGCTCTAAAATTAAGATAAAAGATGCTACTCTAAAAGCTGCTACTGTAAAGTTGAACTGATCCGGACATGTCAAATGCGCTGTAGGCTAGTGATGTCGCTTACAGGGCCTCATTAAACGCAAAGTAACATCGCGGCAGACCAAAGCGAAGACATGAGCTTGACAACTATCGGAGGGACATGCCTGCAATGTCTGAAGACAGACGTGTTTGGAAAAGGAAGAGGGAGGCTTTCACGCAACAGTAGGACATAATAGGCTAACATCATCATCAACAACAACAACAATTCAACAACTAACACACAACGCGACCTAGTCCCAAACTAAGCAGAGCCTGTGGTATGAGTACTAGACAATTGATAAACATACTTATGTATTTCTAAATACATACATATTATAGATAAATTACACAGAACAAACGAACATGCTCATCACACAAACATTTGCCCTGGGTGGGAATCGAATCCACGACCTCCGGTATAGCAGCCAAGGCCGCTCACCACTACACCAACATGTCTGATCAACAAAAATGATATTTGGCAAATTGAATCAAAGCTCCGAATAACAAGGTAGGAGTCTGTCGAATGAATTAATACGAAATACAGTTGAAGGGACCATTAATATTGAAGGTAGTGCTAATTCAGACATCATGAAACAGCTGTTTTAGTACTTTGGGATGAGTTGAGATCAGGTACAATAAAGCAAACTAATAACTGTAGGGATCGCAGGTTACAAAAAGGCTTTTTACTTAATAAAAAAATACTAATTACTCTTTTACATTATTCTAAAATAATATCTCGCGCTTGTCAGCGTGATAGTCTTCTTCGAGTTCATGTTTATTTCGTCAATAGGAATATGCATGAAACAATATTAGTGATCTAACCAGTTTATAACCACGAAAGAGATGGCGCGACGAACTTGATAGATTCCACCAGAATTGGCAAGAAGAAGCCCGGGCGCGCGAAAGATGGAATGAGTGGAGGGAGGCCTTTGCCCAGGAGTGGCACAGAACAGGCTAACAGAAAAAAAAAACCGTTTATCAACAAATATACAAAATTAGAATACTAATTCAATCAATCCCTTGGCTTGTTACCTGTTTGGGGTTAGCGCTCTTGATACATTTACGCCATTCTGGGCGATTTTGCGCTATTTCTGGCGTTAGGCCCATTATCAGCAGATTGTTCTGGATGTTTCGTCTCCATGTACTCGGTGGCTGACCTCTTCTTCTTTTGCCTTCTTTTATGGCTAAAACGCGACGAGTCATGTGGTCTCCTGCTCATTGTATGCCCAAATATGACAAAATTAGAATACTAATTGTGAAAATAATATCAAAATTGGTTAAAAGGCAAACCAGAATCTTTCGTCAAGATGGCTTTTTCTATGGCGGCTGCACACGGGTGTCATGGTTATTAGCAGCTCTGAAGCTTTTAAACTTCGTTTTTGATGAAGATATTATATTTGTTTATATAATATCTTCATATGATATACATATTTTTCTACGGCTGGTGGAGGGAGACCGGATGACCGTGAACTTAGCAGATCATTTTCCAGCAGAGCACAAAAAAATGAGAGTTCTAGTCGCATGCAGCATAGTTCTGGAGTTCCTAATACTTTTCAGGAAAAGTTCTGGTGATTTTCCTGAAAAAAATATCAAGTAATTAGGAACTATAGAACTCGCCTTTGTGCATCTAAAGCACTTTTAAAATTTTGCTTTTGGAAAAAATGATCTGCTACCGGAAGTTAGCAGATCATATTTTCATTTGATATTTTTTTCAGGAAAATCACCAGAACTTTTCCTGAAAAGTATCAGGAACTCCAGAACTATGCTGCATGCGACTAGAACTCTCATTTTTTTATGCTCTGCTGGAAAATGATCTGCTAAGTTCACGGCCATGGAGACCGGTGGGACACACAATAGGCTAATAAAAAAAAAAAATTACCAGAGGTAAAGAGTATTAAATTTATATAAAAAATTAAAATATTGCATGCATATTCCATGTTATTAACTATACAAATAGGTCTTGTGGAAGAAAGCTCTATTCTACAGTATCTACCTATAATTAGGTACGACCGGCTGTATGATGGTTAGCGGTTAACCGCCTTTCATATTGACTAACCAACATAGACAATATGGTATTGGCAGCGGTACTTACAGGCTAAATGTAAGTCTATTAGCAAACAAAGTAACTGTATTCAATGAAAATAAGGATAGTACCTAAAGATCTCAGTTACCAGGTCACAAAATTCCAAAATGTTACTAAAAGAGTACCAGTGGATAGATGGATAGTGAGTGGGAGGCTAAAGAAAAGATGGATGTATTGTGTGAAGATTGATATGAAATAAATGGGCGTAAATGATAACGTGACGGGTAAACGGGTGACAGTATAGAATGGAAGAAAAAAACGTGTTACTCCGATCCCAAGTAGTACGGGACAAGTTCAGAAAAATTATTATGTTGACCTCGAAACAATTAACAATTTCCGAAGAAAAACTCGGAAGCTTAATTTCGATAATAAGCTTAGAAAAATCAACGATTGAGTAAAACAGAAACGTCTAATTAAGTCTTAACGAAACCCTTACCCATCGTCAACTTTTTGCTATCGCGCGAGATTTTCCGCTTTCCTCCAAATTAGTGTAGAACAATGAAATACATAATGTGCGTTAATTAATCTAACTCAGCGGGCGGCAAGTAAGTAGGCTACAACCAAGTACAGTAGGCTACGCCAATGTGTGGATAAATCAAAGATATTGTAGCCTAGACATAGGGCTACTACATAAATCACTGTGACATTTTCATTAAGAGAGGAAAGTGACGCCGCCATTGTTTTGCGGCAACGTTAAGAAGAATTATTATTATAGGTATATCTCAGAGTAGGTAAATATTATATTTAGTTCTGTTTTTTTCATAAAACAGATTATTTTCATATAAGTAGATATCTCAGAATTTAGGAAATTACGCTCTCTATTATTTTGAAAGAAAATGGCAACAAAGAATTTAATATAGCACTTTATTTAAATTTCTATGTTTACGCTATCATTGATTTTTCTAAGACTAGTTTGTTTTCAAGACTTTACTTCCAAGGTTTTTAATTCGGAATTATGCATCTTTTAGGGATGAATAATAGTCTCCGCACATCGAATTAAAAAATAAACATTGGGCTGTTCGAACATTTGATTATGCGCATTTGCCATACCAGAAACACAAAGTTATAATAACTTCTTAACAGCACAATAACGGTCGAAACATAAAACACAACAATCGGGTTTGACCCCTCTAAATAAGGCAAATTTTCCTTTCATAACATTTCCTGCAACCCTCGCTTATACGAATCAACAGACATTTTCATTGAACCCCAACCTTTAAATCCTTTTATATTGCAAAACATTGTTGTTGAAGCTACCGCAAAAAATTGACATGCCTTTGAATAAAAACCTAATTGGACGATATAATCGGTTTTCTAAGGGTACACGGTACACTGAGTTACAAAATCTTCAAATCCTTCCGGTGTGGTTCCGCTACGGGTCTCAGCTACCATCGCAAGACCATAACGATATATAGTCCCCATTTGTAATACATTGCGATAGATCAAACTAGAAATGAAGATAGCAAATGTTACTAACATTGCTCGAAAAATCACTAAACTTATGTGTTAGAAAGCAGGACACATTGTTCCCAGAACCAACCTGGAAGAACTTTTATGAAAGAGAAGTCCAACATGTTCTTTGACGTCAAAGGCCATCATACCCTAATGGGTGCCTGAGAGAACGGCATCTTGCGGTACCCATCAATGTATCAACCTCAACAAGTATAGCTTAACCTTGAAATTCAACCCATGCGGTTGTTATTATTAAGCTACGTGTTTTTGTAGACTAGTAAACCGTCAATTTAACGAGTGCTTTCACAATTTATCATATTGATACCTTTTATTTTGTATCATCTGTAAAATCTGTACCTACATCTTTACATATGGATAAAATAGAAGTGTCTGTTGGTAGCATCAAATATTTTTTTAAGTACATGCATGTGAAAATATATTTAACAAAAATGCAATTATTTTTTTAATTTAAATTGTTGTATGTTTGATCCAGCTAATATTCAAATCGGCCATAGGTATATATCGATATTGACGAGACTTTCACTGCTACATAGCTGATATTATATTATTATCTAGTACTAAATTACTTTTATGTAAAAAAAGAAAAAGGGGTGTTGCATGAAAAACTATTTTAAAATTGTAAAAAACGACATTGTACTGTTTTGCAAGGCTGACGCGGGCGTAGCCACGGGGACCAACTAGTAATAATATTTTTCGCAATTTGGTCGTGGAATTGAGGAAAACAGCCCGTTGTACTATAGCAATAATATAAAATCCGACTTAACTACGATCAATTTACAAAAAACTAAAACAAAACCTTTTCTGTCCGACGGAGACAAACAAAAAGATAACATTTGAAATGTTATCTGAGGAAAAAGGTCGCCATATATTAGTCCGACTATCAGATCTCCCTGACAAAAACGGGATCAATAGAGCTAGACAAAAGAGGGCTGACAACCCCGACGGACAACCTACGCACCGTGATCTTATTTACATATAACACCCGCAAAATTACGTACAAATATTGTAGTTTGGAGTAATGCTTTGCCACTAATGGTTGCTCCGAGACCGTTGTTAGGGAACCAAATGCTGATGTTTAAGTATACACGATGTGGTGGTTTAAGTAACGTGAATTACTTTGTCAACACTTAGGCGCTGCGCAAACGGAGACACTTTTTGTTCCAGTTACCGACATCGAACACCGTGCAATGCAAAGACGCTTGGGAGAGACCTATGTCCAACAGTGGAAGTCTGTCGGCTGACATGATGATGATGATGATCGACACCGAACACTTTTTGATCGTCATGAGTATGCGTTAAGTAGAAGCAATTGGACACAAAAAAAATGTTTACGTATGCACAGGGAGTGGATGATTTTATACTGGTTCTTTAATAAATCAAATATTCATCGGTAGTTTGTATCTGACACAAGACACACGTGCCCAGTCTTACCGTAAGTAGATAATCTAGTAAAATAAAGTCTTAGTATCTATGTAGTTATAAAAAAAAAGCTTTTGATGTGCAGGAGTGATCTTAGTAATAACAATGTGGTCTACCATTGTTTTCTTTTTTATATAAGTAACTAGTTTTTTCAGGTGGTTTTGCCCGCGTCTTTTTTTTGGTTCATAGTCATAGTCATTTATTCAATAACAAGAATCTTGTATCTGAATCACATAATTAATAAATAGATTAAACATTTTCAATTCAATAATAATTCAGCAATTCAATTCAATAGTAATACAACAATACAATTCAATAATAGTAATAATTCAACAAATCTAATTCAATAAAACAATAATTAAACAATCAAATTAAATAATAATAATTCAACAAATCAATTCAATAAAGTAATAATACAAATACTAATAATCATTAAAGGACATTTATAATTCATCAACAGAATATAGACACTTATTCAACAGGAAATCCTTAAGCCGGGTTTTAAAAGTATTAGTGTAGATAGTGCTTTTTATATCTAGAGGTAGCTTATTAAACAACTTGACTGATTGATATTGTGGACTGTGTCCCACAATATTGAAATGCGGTTGTATTTTATTATACTTAATATCTTTTCTACGTGTACCTTCCCTAATTTGCCGCTGTTCTGTAGTCTCATATTCGTGGATGTACTTGGCCAGGTTACTCAAGAGAACGAAGACGTAAATGCTCGGCACTGTAAGGATTCCTAGATTTCTAAAATGCTGTCGACAACTTTCAGTTTGTGGTATTCGTACCATGGTCCGGATTGCGCGTTTTTGTAACACGAAGGCTCTATTACTATTATAGTTATAGCTATTACCCCAAAGAAGTACACTATATCTAATTTTTGCTTCTACTAACGCGAAATAAACCAATTTCAGTTGTTCTATACTGATTTGACTTCTTAAGGCTCTCAGAGCATAACATGCAGATGATATCGACGCATCAATTGCCTTCAATTCCGGTTTCCAATTAAGTCTTTCGTCTATATGAATACCTAAAAATTTTACTTCATTTACGAGTTCAATTTTCTCATTGTTCAAAGTTACATCTAAATCGTCCTTATTACGGGCTGTGGTTCTAAATAACATAATCTTGGTCTTTGAAGTATTGATTAGTAATTTATTTACAGTAAACCACACATGGAAGGCTTGTAATGCAACATTAATTAAATTAGTGAGTTTAGTTATGTCATTATCCGCAACTATGGCATTTGTGTCGTCAGCAAAAATTATTATGTCACCTAAATTATTATGTTACCTACTGTTTCATTCCTGTGAACCGTAGCGATGATATTATACAGCTTAGCCTTCCTCGATAAATAGGCTATCCACACCAAAAGAATAGAAAACTCAAAACAGACTCCGCGCCCAGGTTGGGCACAGCAAAGACAATCTCCACAGATGGGGGTTCCTGGATGGTTCCGACCTTCAGTGTTTGTGCGGCGTCTCTCCGCAGACCATGTCCCACCTTCCATCCGTTACCTGTTCACGCAGGGATCTAATGACAGCATCAGTAGATGACAGTGGCCTTGGCCGAATACTGGGCCAGGCAAGAAATTTAATTACTTTGCCATCGACACGCTAAGAAGAGGACCTAAACAATATTTCAATTCAAACCAGTTACTCCTGGATCCTGAGACTAGTGCGTTTAAACAAACAAACTCTTCAGCTTTTATTAAACATAGATAAAAACAAGCAAAAAACTAGTTTGGATACCTATACTCGTATATTATGAATACGACATGACATTCAAAGTCGTAAACGAAGGCACATCCGCCATCATTGATTGTGTTTATTTTGTATATTGTCAAGTAATATTCCTTTACAAAGTTCAATGACCAGACTTTTTTGGATTAGAAATACAATACCTATTCGTCCATGGAGAACTAATGTTAGATATAGTTCTCCGTGGACAAATGATTTACCTTTACTAGGAAGCGCGCCAATTAGGTTGGAAATTTCTTTGTTTTCTTAGAAGTTCTATCGCTTTCTTTGTTATACAGTGACAAAAATAAAGAAATATAATATACAGGGTTATTTGTAGGTAAATAAAACACAGCCAACCTCTCAGGTACCGCAAATAGGCAGGTAGCTCGAAGAATCGACAAACTTAAGTGGCAATGGGCAGGGCACATTGCACGCAGAACAGATAGTCGATGGGGACGAAAGGTTCTGGAGTGGCGATCACGTACCGGAAGACGCAGCATTGGACGGTCAGGGTCGCGGGAATCTGATGGATGCGTGATGGACAGAACCGGTCGTTGTGGCGACGCTTGGGGGAGGCCTATGTCTAACAGTGGACGTCTTTCGGCTGATATGATGATGATGATGATGAACCTTTCAGGTCTATGTTACAGACGTCATATACAATAACAGCTTTTGTTCTATGACCTTTAAAAATGTATTTTAATTTAGTTCATCAGATTTTCATACAAAAATAAAAATATTTAAATTGAACGTTCTACAAATTACCAAGCCAATGTGAAGCAAAACAGCGGAGGAGAGCGTTGTTGGGGTGCTTGATGCGCTTGCATTATACAGTTCTGAGTAGGTATAGCAAAATACAGAGTTGAAATGTGTTCTATAGAACAACAAAATCTTGAAGGTTTATTTTTTGTATTATGTTTTGTAAAAAGTCATAGAACAAAAGTTGTTATTTATGATGTTAGTAATACAGTCCTGCAAGGTTGTTAGTGTTATACAAATAACCCTGTATAAGAATCTATATCTTGTTGATGTTTTAGTATTTCAGTTAAACTGAACGAGCAATATATTCTAACTCTCTCAATATAACCTTAACTTTTAAGCGGCTGGGCTGCACTCTACCAATAAGTTAGTGCATTCGCTGACGGAGACAGTTGCTGATTAATACATACGTTATACGTCTCGAAACTGTTAATATTTCAGACCGATGACAGCCTGTATGGATCTTCAAATGAGATACTGGCGCGTGTTTGTATTCAGATTGCTTAGCATCTAAATATTCTGTTTAAGATTACTGTAAATGTGAAAGTCAATATGTTACATTGTTTAACGGATAATTTTCTGCCTTTACGCTGACAAGAGTTTAATAGCAGTCTACAAGTTCTTTTTGCTTTAATTAAGCATTAGTTTAGAAAACTACGCTAGTCCGTGCAGCAATTGTATTATATTGAATGCTTTGAAAAATGCATAAGTGCAGTTCCTGAGCCAGTTTAAGTATGTTACAAATCAGTTATACGAACAATTTGGTCACTGTTGAAATCACAGATCACGCGCACTGTGTTGTCTGATTCGCCATTAGTTTAACAACCCAAATCCGTCAGTAACGGGAAACTTGCAACTTGAGCTTGATCGATAATAATTACAACTAATTCCAGGTATCTCTGTTCATAGCCATCAGCATGTATGTGTGGATCTAGTTTTTCTTGGAACTCATTGGGAATATCCAGTTACTGTGAAAAATAATAACAATGGTGTATTTAATGACCAGATTTTAAATAAATTGCGCAAAACAAAAATACACTTAGCACATGACTATGACCATTTAAATCTGTCATAATTTAGTCACACACAATTTAGTTTTATATAAACCATGAGTGGTGTAAAAATAATCTTATGGCGGCCAACACTCGCAAAGCCTTGCGTGAAAAACCCAATTTCATAAATTACCTACCGCTCTGTTTTTGTCAACCAGCCTTCACTTAGTGATTGCGTGACAAGGGAAGCCGGCTAATCAGTGAAATGTCACTCAAAGCTCAGCTATACATCGTGCGTACGTTTTACGATTCTATATACATTATTCGTAACACTGTAAACAGGACGGGTTTAGAAATAAACACGTTTTATCTTCTTTGTTCCCCTTTTTTATTTTGTAACGATGAAACAACGTAAAGAATACTTTTATCTGCTGACAATTGAACTTCTAAGTTGAAATATGTCACGCGCGGGTATTATTAAGTTTTATCACTAAGTTTCGAACAAAGTTACACCGTGCATTCTATGCGGCAACCGGCTTTTCTCGGCATTATTCTTTTTTTATCTTATTTTGTACGACACCCTGGATTTCTTCCTTAAAGTTGGGCGGACTTTATATCAGTCGTTTGTAACTCGTAAAGGTGACAACAATAAAGTGACGCGTGATTTTTTCGTATGAATTTGTTTACTCTATATGATAAAGCATTATTTATCATCAATGACAAACAAAAAATGTGAGTTTATGTTACGCAAAGTAATTCATCATGTAAATGTAAAAGGGGATGCCCAATATATGCCTGACATGGACAAAAACTACTCCTAGTCCCAAACTCTGTTTGGAATAAAATATGAATAACTAAATAATAAACAATCGTGTTTAAGTAGAGTAAAAATATATTTAACTTGACATCCGTATTTGTTAACATGACATTACTACGTGACATTAGCCAAACAAGAATTAGGCCACAGTTGTTATTAATTTAATATAATTCGATCTAGGTGTAACATTTGTAATTAAAATAATATATATAAAATAATATATATAAAACGTATTGGCTGTTTTTTTATGATTGTGCCACAACATAAAAACTGACATGACATTTCACATGCCTTTTGCCTGACTGACAATATACATTTAACCGCATTTCATTTTTTTATTATCTCACTACTTGATTCGATGTTTTGTTCAACTTTAATTACGTATTGCTTTTTATGTTAAAGATATCTAATAAACTATTGCTTGACTGCGATCCCACCCGATGATAAGCGGTGTTGCAATCATGGATGGTGAATCACTCTTGTTTAAAACTCTACATTGAAACCCAAGCGTTCGCGCTGTCATTGTCTTTCTATTGTGTCTCTAATTGACGGTATTCGACAGGTTAAAAGCCTATTCACTCTAGCCTTGAAGACACCTACATGTTAATCGGACGAAAAGACTACTGCATGCAGATTGTTCCAATTCTTCGATATACGCGATATAAAAGACGAGGGGAAACGCTTAGTCTGAACCGTAGAGGTGTTAATAACGTAAAGATGGACACTCGTCGTACGTTGGGTTGTCTGATGATAAAAAGGTGATGACCGAATAAGTCATTTAATTCCTGTACACTATCCAAAACGCATCCTGCAATATACCGAAAGGCTGGCAACCCTACGCCTGTGCTCCAGATTATTTAGATCGGTGTCAACCAAATTTAGTTCACCCATTAGCCTCTTCGCACGCCTTTCCACCGAGTCCAAAGCTGCCAGATGACATTTTGCAGCACCAACTCATATGTGGCAGCAGTACTTCACACACGATCGGACCTGTGCTTTGACGTTGATTACACTGGCGACGATATTTTTCTTCTCACATAATAGCCATGTTTAAACATCTTGATGGACCAACCTAATAGACGAGTCGGCGCTTCGTTCACATAATTGAATCTGGTTCAAACCGTTAAAAAAAGCACATTTCTTGCTTTTTTTTAACGTTTCCCCACACTATGCATTACTCCTGTATCGTGCGTTCACCAACACGTAAATTCACATACATGACACCCAGACCATGGTAATATTATCATAGTGCCCAGACCCAGAACACCTACCACCGCCAACCATACCGTCAACGCAATTTGAAACTGGATTCTAACTGATGTAGGTATGATAATTTTTGGTATTAGATTTTCGACAATTTAAAATACAATTTGTACATTTCGTCTTTATTCATTTCAGGCATTTTTAGTATACATAGACTATAAAACTTTTTAACCGAAGCTCATACATCTTTCGGCTTATTTGTTATCCGATATTCGATGCTACTGACCAAATATATTATTGGAATGTATGCTTTCTGCTACATATAATACAGAATAATAATATGCTTACCGACGATATAATATTGGTAATTTGTTATGTCGGCGAGAACCTAGTGTGAGTTTTTTGACGTATTTGATTATGTTACTAAAAAAGTCAATCGCACTAAAACTGAATAAGGCACTATCTGGTGTCAAACATCAAAAATATACATGAGATGAAAGAAAATAAAAAATAAACACTGAGTTCCGAGTGTCAAATTAACATAGTAACGCTATTTATTATATGTAGCACAACGATTTTTATCCTCTACATCGCTGTAGTACCAAAAATTAAGTTCTTAAACTTGAATTTCAAGTCTAATTTTAATATTACCAGAAATAAAATCCACCTAATAGTCCATGAATAACATTTAGATAGAAACTGAGTTTAACGGTAAAAGTTTTCAAGATATCTGAAATGAAATAGCCGAGTTAAATCTTAATGAAAGGAAGTCATCTCCATCATGAAATCTCTTCGAATGATCTAATAAAGGGTCCTTAAATGAACCAAATGAAATTAAAAAGATAAATATATCATATCGCAATGCTAAAAAAGACGTGCCGTGTTTGTAAATAAATCCACGCTCTTCCTAAACTTTTTAAATATGTTAAACACATTAATTTGCCAAAATTTGGAAGACGGGACTCTGTGTATTATTTAGGGGGTAGGCGAAATTGCACCTTAATGTACATGGAAAGTGTTGAGTTTTATTTGTGTTTGTAGTGTGCGTACGTATGGGTTTCGCACCGATAGTTCAATTCAGTGGGACGATATTCAAGCCCACGATCTCGAGATTCGTTAGGCGAGTCTGCTAAGTGATTAAACAGACTTAAATTATTACGATTTGGTTGACTGTATTGCAAATGCTCAGGAATACTAAGTGCAGTTCTTAAAATGTACTATACAGCTACAGTGTAGAAAATGAAGTAATAACTCGATTAAAAGTAATATCATTATTGCTTGAACATGAAATTATTTTACTAATATTTAAACCTCTAAGACCAACTGACTAAAAAAAATAAATTTGGCAACCACTACTAAGGTTTTTTGTACCGTTTGTATTACATGTGTCACAGTTCTGTTTAGTAGGTGTATTATTATAGGTGTATAACATTTATAGTTTTAACGTTTATAGTTTTAACTTTTTTCCTAATTTTATTATACTCTTTTTTAGGGTTCCGTAGTCAACTAGGAACCCTTATAGTTTCGCCATGTCTGTCTATCCGTCTGTCTGTCTGTCCGTTCTCGCTTAATCTCTGTGACCGTTAGCACTAGAAAGCTGAAATTTGGTACCAATATGTGTATCAATCACGCCGACAAAGTGGTAAAATAAAAATTGGAAAAAAATGTAGGGTAGCTCCCCTATATGTAAAGTGGGAAGTGATTTTTTTTTTAATTTCAACCCTAACGTGTGATATATTTTTGGATAGGTATTTAAAAATGAATAGGGGTTTACTAAAATCATTTTTTGATAATGTCAATAATTTCGGAAATAGACGCTCCAAAAGTAAAAAACAATGTGTGGGGGATACACGTTGTTTTTTGCTCTAACTTTTGAACCATAAGTTTAGAAAATATGAAAAAAATCTGAAAAGTAGGACTTTATAAGGACTTTCTAAGAAAATTATTTTAACTTGATGGAAAGAACAGTTTTTGTACAAAAAAGACAAAAAGGTTGTACATAATAATTTCTAGACTAAGTTTGTAGTATTATCATATAAGCAAGTATTTTTTTAAACTCTAAAATGGGTATACTTATTGTGACGGACGAGAAACTACGAAACCCTACATTGAGCGTGGCCCGACACGCCCATGGCCGGTTTTTGTATCATACCGGAATAACAGAAAGATTTAAATACAATTTAGTAAATCAATTAAAATTATTTCTAATCTAAATTAGTCGTCTTAACCCCTCGATTGCCTATCTCCTGACAGCAAACGTATAAAAACAAGGTATTAATCTGAACCTACTACTTATGAACTTATGGTGTTCGGCTGACATTTCAAGCGTTGTTCTTACAGTGTTAACGGAATCTCGAACTCACACTGAAACTTGGTACGATGGACCAAATTCATCGTACCAAGTTTCAGTGTGTGATCCCGCTTAGTTTCATAGTAGTGTTAACACGCACTAGAACTCACGTTGGAACTTGGTGTATAAGTATTTCTATTTAATTTCTCCTTTTGCAGGTGGGCTGTACGAAACGAATTAAAAGTAAGCAGTTTCATATGTTAGTTTTAAACGATCATTTTGCGCGTGTTAGAATTTGTCATAAGGGGTGATCAGGGTAAGCTGTATAGATTTATATTTATATGTACCTACATATAATGCTCAGGTGTCAAGATGGTTAACGGTTATTTACCGTGTATCAAAGTTTCTATGACTGGTGTGTAGGGAAAGGGTTTTATTAAGAAAAGCACTGAAAGACAAGACTTAATAATATATATATTTCAAATAGGCTTGTCAATAAATCGAAAAACCAGTTGCTTGTTTCAAAACTAAGCCTACCATAGAAAAGAACAAGCAAGAAAACCCATGGTAGCTTAATTTATAGTATTTTATAGACACATTTTACAACATCTTTAATTATGGTTAATCACAATAACATCTACAAGAAATTCTATGTAAGGCAAACAGTATGAATAAGTATTTTCTAATATCGTATGACATAATTAAAAACAAAAGCCATAGTAAGACACAGACACAAAATTAATACGACAATAGCAATAATTAAGACATACTACACACAACAACAACTACAACTTACGTGAGCTTTGCCGGATCACATAATAATAATGTCCCTTTTAAGGTTAGAAATTCTTATATGTACCTATCTAATAAACTGTCGACGGGTGAATTGACAATTTTTTTAAACGTCAAGTAATATTCCGCCATTTTCCACCAATCACAGTTTACCATAATTTAACTTATTTAATAGGTCTTTAATTAAAATTGTTATATAGTTAAACAGCTTTAAAACTAAATAAAATCATTTAAAAAAATTTACAACACTTGAATAAAATTGTACCTATTACTTAGTTCATAATTCAAAGAATACCGATTGACAGTTTTGTACTATAATCGTCTCAAATTACTTATAACAATAAAATGTCAATTTTAAATGAGAGATATACATATCCTAATGAACATATAATTACAAAATAATTTAAGAGTTTATCATCAAAATGTCTTTCTAGAAGTTTCTAGTTTTATAATTGTTCATAAAACAACATTGCTAATTATTCTTGGTAGGTACTTTTACATTTTATTTGAATTTCATAAATGTTACAACGTATATAATATAATAGCAAAATTAAAAAAATTAAAATACCCCCGACGCATAAAATCTATAAAAAGTAAAAAAACCGGTTAAGACGAGTGTAACGAGCCCAAACTCGATGTGTTTACTAGAAGGCATTCCAGAGTTCCATCAGCCACTTCCCAGTTCTAGCATCAGGTCTTCGTCATTAGGTTATAATTGTCTTAAGAAACGAACAGAACAATTTTTAAGATAAATGTTAATAAGCCGAAACTGGGAAATATGCATTCCAAGGTTACGTCTCTTACTTCCGACCTCCATCATCAGACCAAATTGATAGCGTTGGCATGTAGGTACATGAGTATTTCAAACATTAGGCCACATGTATGTGTTTATTAGTAAAGTATACATCCATTAAGTGTTTAAGATCCCAGCCACCGCCAACAAATGAGCCGATGACCTTGAACACCTGAACAGATCTTGATAAATTGTATTTAAGAACCATCACGATAACGCCAGGTTTCAAATAAAAAAACCGCATCAAAATCGGTCCATTCGCTGAGGAGCTACGATGCCACAGACAGACACACAAACAAACAGAAACCTCAAACTTCTATCACCTTTTTTTTCCGTCGGGGAAATACTCGTAATAATGTTTAAATTAGACAAAAAATATTAAGATATTAAAGTATTAATTTACATAGAAAGATAATTTTGAAAGTGGGTTCGTTTTATACATTGACCAAATAATAGAGCATTTTTTTTATTTGAAGGAAACCTTATTTTAATGACCATAACTTGCTTCCACATTACTATAACCACAATTTACATCCTTCATAAATCATAAATATGCATGCCTAATTTATCAGTGATTAAACGCTAGCACAATACTGTTTATAATCTAGCTTTGGCCGTTACTGTAATTCCTTTTGAAAGGGGCAATCAAAACCATTTTGATGCAAGTAAGAATGCACTCGAACCAAAGTTGAGCCCGGTATAAAGCCCAGAGACTGCAATGACGAATGTATCACGTGTATCAAAATACGACACGATGCTACTCTTAAATATAAATCAATTTTCATTAAAATTATATTTTATATCAAAACATTCTCAAAATTATTTTGACATAGATTTTAATGGCGTTTTGGCACACTGAAATTTTTAACCCACTTCCAATAAAAGGATGAGGTTCTCAATTCGGTTAATTTTTTTCTTGTTTGTTACCTCAGAACTCCGATGTTTGTGGACTGTTTTGCAATTTTTTTTCCTCTTAAATAATATACTTTCAGATTGGTCGTTTTTTTCAAAATCTAGTTCTGATGATGGGATCCCTGAGGAATCGAGGAAACTCCTCAAACATTATAGACAACCATAGTAATTTTGGCATTTTCATTGAGGACTTAAGGATTAACAGTAAAAAAGTGACATTTGATGAAGTGAAACTGGTGAAGAAGACCAGAAATGGCCAACGGAACTTCATACTCATACAGATATCACAATGAACATAGTTAAGCGACTATGACAATACAAATAAATGAATAGTTCTAAATAGTTATGTTGAAAATGCTATTATCGAAGTGATCTGATGATGATAATGGAGCCGGGAGATAGGCGCCGGAATTCCGTAATTAATCAATGTATCCTAGCCGACTTTGAGCTTATTAGAATCGTCATGAGATGCACTTTGGCTATAAGGTAATACCGAACTGATCTGATGATGGGGCCGGAAGGAGAAAGGTGGACGCGGAAACTTCTCAATAAAATAATGTATCCTAGCAGGGATTGGGTTAATTGGAAATGTCATGAGAAAAAGTTACTCTGGCAATAAGTCTCTCTACTTAGATTTAGTATAAATGATTTCCCAATAGTACACTCCAGGGAAGATTGGGGTAAACACGGTCAGCACGTAATTACAGTCAGATAAGTTTCTGGGTTTTTTATCACAAAATTATTTAAAAAAATCGTTCGACTATACTTGGGTGAAAGTAAAACATTAATTAATGTTACAAAAGTCTTACTAATTTCACGGCAAAGTTACCGTTTAAGATTTTGAGTCAATCCCTACAACTGTAATCAGGAACAATGCAAATAATATAAATAATAATATAGTAATAATAATAACATAATATTAACTATAATATATGCTTACTATTAATATTTTAATAAATATTATTGGGTTTTTTATTAACAGTGTTATTCCGATCGACCAACTGGGCCAATAACTTTATTTTATTTTATTTATTAGGGAAAGCCAACCATAACACATAGAGAATTACATAAAAAAAGTTTAACAATAATTTCACACATGTGATATCAACAACGTTCTCCACATTTAAACATGAGACATTTGGTTTTACATAATTTACATGCGTTGTTATTTTTTTTAACTTGGTAATAAAATCACTATTATTACCAAGTAAGTAATATGTTTCTTAAATTATATTCTTAATGAAATTTAGGGATAATTGCGAAAAGTATATGTTCCTTTAAAATCCATAAGAGAAAGTTTCGGAAATTTTATTATAAGGTACATATTTTCGATTCATTTTAAATAGTTAACATAGTTAAGTTATAAATATATAGTTATCAAAGTTGTGCAGCTTTAATACTAGCTAATTTAATACTAGCCCAAATGTGTAATTACCTAATACTTTCCCTTTCAGTTTTTGGAATTCGATTAACGTAAAAAAAATTCTTGTATTAATAATATGTAATACCTCAATTATTTATTAAAATAAACATTTAACTAATCAGAATTTGACTATTACATTAATTTGAACATGATCTAAAATTTTCCTTAATTGCTCACTATTACGTAAGAGTGGGTCTTACGTATTCATAAAATCCGTTAACTATAACAATATTTGTTTTACACAGTGATTAATGGATTCTAAATTCAAATTCTCTACAGAAAATGCTGAATAAAGAACCTGCTAATTAGTGTTTAAACTAATCACATGGTTATTTTTTTATTGTTGTTCTTGTAAAGTGTAAAAGAAATGTTGTATGATTTTCTTCGTTTGTTAAGAATACTAATGAGTTCATACATTATACAGAGTGATTTGTAAAACACTGACAACCTTGCAGGACTGTATTACGAACATCATAAACAACAAATTACTTTTGATCTATGACTTTTCACAAAACATAATTAATTTGCCAAAAACAAATCTTTAAGATTTCGTTGTTCTTTCTAACACATTTCAGCTCTATATTTTGCTATATTTATCTACGTCTGTATGACGTGACGTAAGCGCTTCAAACCGCCCGATCCCGCTCCACTCCGCTATTGTACTATCGCTTGCTTCGCATAGACTTCGTAATATTTAGAACGTTCAATTTAAATATTTTTATTTTTGTACGAAAATCTGATGAATTAAATATGATCAATTTTTAAAAGTCATAGAACAAAAGTTGTTGTTTACGATTTTAGCAACATAGTCTCGGGAGGTTGCCAGTGTTTCACAAATAACCCTGTATAAGTAATAGCGTTCAAAAAAGCTCACATGACTTAAAAATCATGAAAAAAAAAAATCTATTCTATTATAGGGTTTGTTAGGTACATAATTATATTAGTCAAAAATAAAAAAAATCTCGATGCCTTTGATATCAGAAGCCATCCTTAGAATAGTTCAGCAGCTACTTGTCTGATTGTTATCAGATTGAGGGACATACCTACATTAGTTTCAAAAAAAAAAAACTCGAAGCCTTTGATATCAGAAGCCTGTTCTTAGAATAGTTCAGCAGCTACTTGTCTGATTGGCATCAGATTGTCAAAATAGATTGCTAGTTGGAAAAAGACCAGGGAGATGGTGATGATTTTTGCCGAACATACATATTTTCATACATTTATTGATAAGGTACCGTAATGACATTGATATTCTTAAACAGATCCGAGAGAATCGCGCCTGCGAAGATTACACAGCAGAAACAACAGAGCGTATCTGATTGCTCGTCATTACTTTAACAACCCAAATCCATCAGTAACTTGAATCTTGCGTAATTATTACCGATAGTGCTCGATTTGAGATCTATTGGTAAAAATTAAGACGAATTCTAGGTATCTGTTCCTCCGGACATGGTTCGTTCGGGAGTTTCCTGCACCGGATTCATGCGGAAGTGACGCCCGGGTGTCGCCACTGTGCGGAACGCCCGGAGGACACGGTGGAGCACACAGTCGAGGTGTGCCCTGCTTGGGCGGAGCATCGCCGTGCCCTCGTGGGGGCGATCGGCGGCGGAGACCTCTCGCGTCGGGCCTTGGTTGAGGCCATGATCCGGAGCGAGGAGGAGTGGCAGGCGGTCGCCGACTTCTGCGAAGCAGTAATGCTCGCAAAGGAGGAGGCCGAACGCATCAGGCAACGGCGTTATCGCCGCCGCCGCCGCCGCCGCCGCCGGGATTCTGATCCCGATTTCCGGCCACCGTAGGCGCGGGCTTGCGGACAGTGAGCAATGGGTAGCTCGCTGTCCGGCCGTCCGGTAACTGTCCGGACCAAGCCCAAGTCGTCGACGGCGCGCACTGTTCCCGCGCGCCTCAAGGAGTTGTCAGCAACAGCAGGGACCCAGCCGGGTCGAAGCCTACTGGGGCCAGGGTTATCCGTAAGGGCGCTCGAGCCCCGGTATGAAGGCTAGAAGGAACGGGGTGGGTCTTTTAGTCAGTAAGAGTCTGACACTATCTCCCGCTCCGCCCAAGGGCGGGGGATGTCAATGCATGATTTTTTCCCACCATAAAATAAAAAAAAAAAAAAAAAAGCGGTATCTGTTCCTAAATCTTTTTACCCATCGATATATTTGGCCTACCTATAGTTTGTCTTAGAATTTATTAGAAATATTACCGTTAGGTACTGTGAAATAATAACAATTATGGTTCTTATAGCTTAAAAAAAAACGAAACAAAAATGCACGTATGACATGGCCATGGACCTAAGATAATGTGTCATATATTGATTACATTTTTTATATTGAATTTAGTTTTATATAAACCACGAGTGGTGTAAAAATAATCTTATGACGGCCAACACTCGCAAAGCCGTGCGTGAAAAACCCAATTTCATAAATTACCTACCGCTCTGTTTTTGTCAACCAGCCTTCACTTAGTGATTGCGTGACAAGGGAAGCCGGCTAATCAGTGAAATGTCACTCAAAGTTCAGCTATACATCGTGCGTACGTTTTACGATTCAATATACATTATTCGTAACACTGTAAACAGGACAGGTTTAGAAATAAACACATTTTTATCCTCAACGTTCACGTCTTTTTTGTTCTTCATTTTTATTTTGTAACGATGAAACAACGTAAAGAATACTTTTATCTTCTGACAATTGAACTTCTAAGTTGAAATATGTCACGCGCGGGTATTATTCCGTTTTATCACTAAGTTTCGAACAAAGTTTACATCGTGCATTCTGTGCGGCAACCGGCTTTTCTCGGCATTATTCGTTTTTATCTTATTTTGTGCGACACCCCGGATTCCTTTCCTAAAATAGGGCGGACTTTATATCAGTCGTTTGTAACTTGTAAAGGTGACAACAATAAAGTGACGCGTGATTTTTTCGTATCAATTTTTTTGCTTATTCGTTGCATGATGTTATAAAGGCATTATCATCGATGACTAACAAAAAATACGAGTCTGTGTTATGTTAAGTAATTATTCATGTAAATGTAAATTTTATCCGAAGCTCATGCATCTTTCGGCTTATTTGCTATCCGATACCCGATGCTAATGACCGAATGTATTAGGGGAATGTGGTTTCTGCAGCATATATGATATAAAATATATAGATTAATAATATGTGCTTATCAAAAGGCTTAAAGTCACCCAAAAGGCAATGGGAAAAGGCTTTGCTTGGAGTTTTCTTGCACATCGGGAATGAAGATAAACCGCAGGAGAACCTTGGTTACTGAGCTCGAAGAATCGGCAAGAACAGATTGTCATTGGGGCCGAAAGGTTTTGGAGTAGCGACCGCGTATCAGAAGAAGTAGCGTGGAAGGCCTCCCATAAGGTGGACTGTTGACCTGGGCCTCAAGTCTACTATTACAATAGTGTCAGAATGGTCTATCATTGATTTCATAATTGTTGATTATAACAAGTTTTGGTAATCTACTAATATAATGGCGTCATTATGACTTTCCGATGGCCAACCACTGACACTCCATTGAAACAAATGGCGTGGAATAGTAATCTCGTACATAATGAAAAGTGAATATCTGACGTATGCGGTAATCTGCAAAAAAATTTACAGTTCCTTTGATCAGTGATAGGTCACTACCATTACGACGTCATTGCGCAATTAGTGCCTTTAATAAGCTCGATATTGTCATTATACCACAATTCTATTACAAGACCATTGACCGATCAATGATCGATCATTATGGATTACCAGATTACAAACTTTTAGCAAAATGACAATGGGATCGTGTTGGAATGACGAATTTATAAAAATAGCAGACTTAGGCCCCAGATTAGGGTCACGAGTCGATATTTGGGGGATGCCTATATCTAACATTGGATATCTTTCGGCTGTAATGATGATGACGATGTGCTTACTGATATTATAGCGGTGGCAATTAGTTATTTCAGCGAGATTCTGGTGCAAGTTTATAATAGTACATTGTTACACTAGGGGTGAAAGTAACTCATTTCGTCCCGAGAAGGAGTTGGCGGCCGAGCGAAGCGAGGTCGCTAATTCGAGGAGTTAAATGGGTTACTTTCACCCCGAGATAAACACTGTGCTTTTCATTACGAATACGAGGAAACTAAAAATAAAATAAAAAGTTTGTAAAACCTGAGTCGTCGTACCTATGATTTTAAGTAGGTATCTTTCTTCTGATTTAGGCGGTAAAAGGTATTTCACTACTACTTTAGCCTCTTTTCTTATGAAATTAGGCGTTATTCACTATTTTAATCTGATAAACATGACGTGTTAATACAATTCTCTGTTGTACGGAAATGTAAACAAAACTCGAAAAAACCAACGACTGATTGCTACTTGCCCGCCATTTTGTTTTTTTTTTTTCTGCGACCGGCCAGCTATTCACGCTCATTAATGAAAAATTAGAAATTAATTGTAATCTTTTAAAAATAAATTATTTTAAAGAAATAGTTGAACAAATAAATCACTTAAAATATAACATTATTTAATTAATACTTGTCTTTAAGTTATTTCAATTTTATATCGCGCTGTGATTGACTGGCTGTATGGAAAATTGGAACAAGGTTCAATAGAAATGTGAAGATAGAACTAGTTTTTTTTTAATAATTTGACAGCTGTCAGTTGTAAAGTAAAACTCCTTAGGGATGAAAAGTATCACTTTCAGCCCGCTCCTCAGGCAACTTCAGACCTACTTTCAGAGTATGAGTAATGAAAACGTATTTTTTTGCGTTAACGTAAACGTTCACTTAAGTCAAATCGTATAGAAATAAACAGGTTTTCCGTCACTGTCGCTAGACGGTGCTTATAACGTTTTAGTAAGAATTGACGCTTACTTTAACGAGACTTTAACGTGATCGAATACGTTAAAAACTCACATTAAGATTACTGATCTCTTTTGCACATTTCTAAGCTGGCCGGGTATACATACCTAAATGTCACTGAAAAATTTTAAATTCCCTAAAATTATAAAATATCGTGAACATCATAAACTTTTTTTTATAAATAAGACACGGTTATGTTAAATACTAATGAACTTGGATGTGATTTATTGTATACAAAGCCTTTATTATTATTTTATAATATGTGGATATTTTCTCAGATCTCAAAATTGCAAACTCGCTTGTCTGTAATTTTCCGTTGACAAATACACTACATTATCCTGGTGTATTTTATGGTGCTATAGTTAGAATATAGAGTGGTCTGTTCGAATTTTATAGGAAATTGATATAGTACCAAATATGCAACTCATTATTTATACCTGTAGAAAAATCCTATAAAATAATGAAAAAGAACAAAATATTAGGTATATGTCATAGCAGATTCGTTATCAATGTTTTCCACCTAAATCTACACTAATATTATAAAGAGTTAGAGTTTTTTTTTGTTTGTAGGAGGAAATACTGGTCCCATTGCTAAAATTTTTGCACCGATAGAAAGCTGTTTTATTCTTGAGTGACACAGGCTATATTATATATACGCGGCCAAAGCCGCGGGCTAAAGCAAAGCAAGCTAAGCAAAGCTATTCTGTTATAAGGTAAAGGTGAATATTATGATTTATCTTTCTTCAGCACCATACGTCTTCAGGTTGATAGATGTGCAGAACATACTCGTACGTTAGTTTATATTACTGCAAGTTTGGCGAATATTCGATACAGTTGCAGCTTCAGTCGCCGGTTGAGAAAGAGCCGTAGCACTCCATATATCACGTTACTGGACTGCCTTGACGTGAACTTACACTATATTAATACATATACGGATTTGTGTATGTGAAGGTATACAAATTTAAAAAATAATGTCTGTTAATTTGTCACAAAGCCTAGGAAAATTCTTTTTTTTTAAAATAATCAGCAAGATTGTCGCAGTGGTTGAGTGATTGACTGCTGCGTGGTGTGACGTGTGTTCGATTTAAGCACGGAATAAATATTTGTATGGCCTACAGATATTTGTTTGGTCTGAGTATATTGTGTATGTGAATTTACATTTATGTGAATGCACATACGATGCAGGAGTCATTCCTAACGTTCCACCACGTTTTTTTTTTTTTTTTATAAAAAGTGAAAAGCATAGTAAAGTTAATTTAATTGGCTTCATACATTGAATACTTTGGAAACTATGTGTATTTGGTTTCCCGTTTCCTGGAAATAATTTTAATCGTTTGACCCTTATCAATACGTCCAAAATTCTGGGTAAAACCAGTTCCAATATTCGGTCACTAACTTGCATCGATCCTGAAATTCAGAGTAATGCATGAATACTTCATAAATTCCCGATATCTCTGTATTGGAGTTCGGAGACTACAAAATAAATAAATATTACACATTTTTTATTCATAACACGATCGTTTCCTACTGCTGCATACTGTTTGAATTTTATACGTTGTAAGAAAATCAGTAAACGATCTTATAGGTACTTACTTAGAGTACCTGTGAGATCGTTTACCAATTTCATGTTTTTTTTTATACCTATCAATACAAATCATGGTGGCGGATTCCTTTACCAAGAACTATGGTTATACACTAATGTGTCTATCGATAAAATTGATTTGGGTTATTTTTGTATAAAAAGGGTCGTCCTAAGTAAATAAACTGTTTACAACCGACGTTGATTCCGACACCCAGCACGATGCGATGCCACTTTACGTTGGGACTTTGTGAAATCTATTTCAGCGAAATGCGAGATGCGATTTTATATTAGGTACTGGGAATATCGAAGCCCCGATGCTTTTTGGCGCCAAGCTTGTTTGTAGAGTCCTTTAAGGATTTGCTTCGGTCTGATATCGAGTGCGATATAACTTCTTATTGAATCATACTAAAGCCATGTCCTTAACTTTTTGCTTCTGTACGTTTTACTTACGTTTTGTTCCGGGAACACAAAGAAAATTGCTGCATTCATCCGCTTATCTGATTTATTTCATTGATCTCCTTTCCATCGAGCAACATATTCAGTTGAAGATGTCGTGCATGTCTTTGCCGGGATTTTGTAAAATATTATGTAATTTATCATTTGCATGAACAATTTACCTTAACACATGTTTCACTGCACAAATATACGTATGGTTTGTATGTTGTACATTTTATGTCGTATTAATGATTTTAATTTTTTTGATTCTACGTTTTTTAAGTCATGTTTTTGCATGGAGTAGTTACTTTGACTTCCATTATACTTAATGCAAATGTAACACATTGTAATATTTTTGCAATATTTGGCAGCAAATGTCTGGAATCTGGAAACGGCCTTCTCGACAAGCTTCGCTGACCTAGCCAATACAATATTGCAGAAATTGAGCCTGTTTCGATGATTCAACATATTGTGCAATTGTGTAGACACTTGAGATACAAAATTAGACCAATTTTAAATCACAATATCCATTATGAATGAATTTGCGAATAATTAAAACAGCTACTGAACTTTGATTGAAATATTCCGCTAAACAAAAAAAAAACAAATTTTATGTTGGGAAGTCGGAATTTTGCACGCAAACTCATTATGAAAATTATAAACAGTAGCATATCCTAAGAAATTTAAAATAGGTATTTGCATGCTATGACAAATGTGACCTTCTAATAAATGCAATTCTAAACTTGTTCTATCTAAACAAAAATACAAAATGGTTCGAATAAAATTTTACGACATGCAATAAATGTCTATTTAATTTGAGAACGAATTTAATGAATAGGTACCTTCGGAATAATTCGCCATTGAATAAGGTTACAATCGGTTCATTGAACTCGATGACTTATGGTTTTCAATTCAAAATCTTTTTCTGAATTGTTGAATTTGGTATTCCAAACCTTTTTGATAAGGTTTGTAATAACTGATTACATGATTGTCCGTTGAGTTCCTCATCCATATGTAATTTTTCATTAGGACCTTAATAAGTTTGGGTATTGCCCGATACTAGGAATTACTCCTCAATTGTGGGTGCGTTCATCAACATGAAAACTTACATGCAGATATCTGTAATAGACCGTATAAAGGTTTCGTGTGGAACTTGAATTTGAAACACGTAGTGCGAAGCCAATTGCTCAACCTCTACGAGATCCGTGCGGTCAAATTACTAGTCACTTTTAAATATAGTTATATACATATAGACCTCTTAGAGGTAATATCGCGATGTTTTACATTTTTAGTTCTCATTTGGCATCATGGATATAGAGCGCTACAACCTAATACTTATTGCTTACCATTAAATAAGATATCGACCTCAATCTTACGTGACATTAAGCGCATTCATTAAGAATAAAAAATATCGATGAGTAACCTACCTGCCTATCACTTTATGTTCCATCGATTTAAAAGTACTCGTAGGTTATTGCTATGCTAGATGATATGAAGCCTCATTATATCAAAAAATGATACAATGCAGAGTGTTCATTTTTGTATACACATTTTGCTTTTGCTTACTTATAGATTTGTGAAGGTACTTAATGGATAAATATACAGCACTGTGTTTTTTTCAATGGGCTGGCTACCTTCAAACAATTTCTTTGGCGTTTGGTCTTCAAGTCACGTTTAATATGGGTTATCTTTTGAAAAATTCTCCGTAGTGGCCGTGTTTGGAACACTTGGAACAGTGCCCAGAGGCAGCAATAGTTGCGGTGCCAGCAATATGCATTGAAACTTTATGCTGTCATTAGATGAACAACGAGTTTGACAATTAAGTTTAAGCTGTTGCGTAACGTGCATGCTGCAAGTACGTTTATAACATTCCTCTGGTCAACAAGTCAAAGTTTACTTAGCTCATCAACTGTATTTAGGGATTCTCCTTTAGTTAGTAGTTAGCCCATTTATGTCCCACTGCTGGGCGAAGGCTTCTCCCTTTTTCACACACGTCGGCCATCTTCGGCCATTGCGGGTCAACCCCTTCGGTAGTTATCAAGCTCATCTCTCCATCTTCGCCTTGGTCTGCCGCGTAGTCGCCTTACGTTTAATGAGACCCAATAAGTGGATCTTTTTGGATTTCCTTAGGGATTCTCCTGCTGAGAAACAGTCTCCATCATCATCATATCAGCCGAAAGACGTCCACTGTTGGACATAGCTCTCCCCCAAGCGTCGCCACAACGACCGGTCCTGTGAGTTACGCATCCATCGGATTCCCGCGACCTTGGCCAGGTCTTTGGTCCACCTTGTTGGAGGCCTTCCAACGCTGCGTCTTCTGGTACGTGGTCGCCACTCCAGAACCTTTCGTCCCCATCGGCCATCTGTTCTGCAAGAGAACCAAGGTTATCGACATAGCTCGAAGAATCGCCAAACTTAAGTGGCAATGGGCAGGGCACATTGCACGCAGAACAGATCATTTCACCATTTCAGTAAAAAGACATACAGGACTGGTCATAGGCCTCCTTAAAGTGTCGTCACAATGACCGGTCCGGGCGCCAGGTCGTTAGTTCACAAAAAACCCATAAGTAATAAATATTTTATCAGCTAATTTGTGACTGTTACTTAGTACCTAAACGATCGTATTTAAAAATAATGTCACTCCTTAATTGGGCCACATCATGCCAAATGATAAACTATGCCACTATGTTATCATTATGTTACTTTCAGCGTATTTTTTAAGGAAAAGCCGTGACTAAGCGACACATCAGCCACACTTGTCGAATCTCAAAAGACAACGCTTGTTTTGCGTGATTATTTGAATATGTTACTAAGGTAACAGTGGTGGTAACTCATTCAAGGCTGTGGCTTTTAAACGTATAGGGCAACTGAAAGAGCACTGGTGGGTTTTAGTCAGTAAAAGTCTGATGCTCCCTTTTGCTTCACCGAGACAGGAAGGAATTATTTGAAGATTTCCCAAACCAAAAAAAAGGGTTGCAACATAGTATTAAAATCACTTCTTGTAGGTAATTTGATAGTGGATACCGACTTGAGTCCAGATGATTTCATACAATACATATGGTTTCATAGGAATACAAGGTGGATTTTGGAGACAGGTCAGTAAGGGCAGGTGCTCAGATCAACTTCTGAAGGAGTCCATTAATTTATTATCCAAATTCTCTTGTGTCTCAGAAAACACTTGAACTCGTGGTAACATATTTTGATCTTTGGTATTCTCACACTAGTCTTGCCTAGTTTTACTCAGTAATTGGGATTAATAGAGCAGACGGTTTCTACAATCGTTAACGCTAGTAGAAAACTTCAAATGTATGAGAATAATGTCATCTCAACGCTCAGTTACGTGGTCAAAACAAAAGAATTGGATGCGTTGCCAACTCGGGGCGAGCGACGAAAGAGAATCGATATAAAACGGTCGCAACTTGGCTAGGCATGCAGATATTTATTTATTATATACTTTATTGTACATACAAAACATAACACAGAAAAACTTATATCTAAAACACGTACAATGGGCGGCCTTATCCGCCAGATAGGTAGTTACTCCATACAAAATACCTGTTCAGTTGCATTTTGGTTAGACTGAAAGCCGACCCTGAAATGACCGGGCTTGCGGGCGGTGAGCTAAGGGTAGCTCGCTGTCCGACCGTCCGGTAACTGTCCGGATCGAGCCCAAGTCGTCGACGGCGCGCACTGTTCCCGCGCGCCTCAAGGAGTTGTCAGCAATAGCAGGGGCCCAGCTGGTTCGAAGCCTACTGGGGCCAGGGTTAGTTTCGAAAGATAGCTCGAGCCTCGGTATATAGGCTTGAAGGAACGGGGTGGGTTTTTAGTCAGTAAGAGTCTGACACTATCTCCCACTCCGCCCAAGAGCAGGGGATGTCATTAGATGATTTTCCCACCATAAAAAAACCTGAAATGACGAGGTTGATTCTGTTGTTTATTATCTAGACATATACAAGGAACCGCCCATTACAGACACACAGCTCAACGGAACAGATTGCGCTGAACTTTGTGACGAAGCGCAGATAGTTATTATGACAAAATTATGCGCTAAGAAAAGATTTTCCGAAATTCACCCTTTAAGGGAATAAACAGTGGGTTCAACATTTTTACTATTTATCCCGAGAAAATGGTGACTTAATACAATGGTTACAAACTAATTTTAAATGTAATGGGATCTTCTTATCTTACTTTAAATGGCCAAGACTTTTCTCCCAAACAACAAAATATTTGAGAGAACCACACTGTCTTAAACCAAGGTCATATTGTGTGGAAACGTGACATTTAGGCGATGTATCTATCCCTGTGTGCGCACAATCCATGCCCTATCACGTGCTTCGGTTTGGACACCGTCCAAACGTTAAGATAAAGCCTTCTTTGACGTCACGTATACGTACATATTGGCACGACTGTTTCGACCACAGGGCTGGTAGAGTTAGGGAATGGATCATTATGATGTTGTTTTTGATTAAAACCTTGAATAAGAAACAAATAATTTTGGATATTTTGTTAGTTCATTCTACAATTCGAAAACGGTGCACAGCTCTGGTGTGCAGGGTTCGGGTTAGTTCCAATAGAATCCTGATTCGCGCAGAGGTTTGATTGTCAGTACCCGAACCATTGCTGTATAGTTCACTTACTGAGTTATCGGAAACTGTAAAAAAAGAAAAAAACTGGCTTCTTGATAATTTAAAAGTGATACGTGATGATATATATTTTCATATATATATATATATATAGATGTATAAAGGGTGTAAGGGACAGCCCTCCACAAACTTTAAGTACTTGCTCAGTAGACGAAACTGAACAACATACCACAAACTTTTTTTTCAGGAAACGAAAAAAAAACATCGGCCTCTCCATACAAACTGTCCAATCAAAATAATTTTGTATGGTGAGGCGGATTTTTTTTTTTCGTTTCCAAAAAAAAAGTGTTGTGGAAGGTTGTTTAGTTTGGTCTACTGAGCAAGCCCAGCAAATGTTACTTAATATTGACGGTCGACCCGTACAGTTGTTATTAGATAATTAAAGTTCCTGATACTGAATTTAATCAAATAGAATAAAGAAAAAAGAAGCACACACAACAACAGAACTCGATATCCTGTGGAGAAATAAAGGAGTCTCACTTTAATGAATGTCTTTTAAAGTGGAGAGCAATTACTACTTGATGCATAGATGCTACGCGACTTTCTTTCCTTTGAGATAGATCGCTTTCACTACACGGGATTATTTTCCTAGGATACTTTATTAGATTGAAAATGTATTACATATTAATCTTATGTTGAACTAATGACCATCACTAGATTTATATCTGTTTTTGTAGGTGAACTTATTAGTTCTTCAAATAGTATTGATGGTGATTAATGTATGACGCGGTACCGTAGAATGAGCCATTTCATGATATGGCACATGCTTTTGGATATAATATTGACTAGTCTACACTGTTTTCACATACTTACTGTTTTATGAAAATATTGTAAAATCATTTTTTTGTATATAAACTAAAATATCTATTCAGTTATTAAAGCATGAATGAGTCACAAACACATATAAGCTTTTACTTGAATTAGTTTGAATTTACCACGGGATTTGACAATACTACAACAACTCATAAGTAAGTTTCGATACTTTAACGAAAGATTTGCGTAATATAATTGTAAGATCCCTAAGTCAAATAATTGGCTAACTTCAAACAAACTTGACTCTAGTTAAGTTTGTTTGAACTTGGTCTATCATTTTATTAGAATAATAAAAATACGATGATTGTTTACATTTTTCTCAAGACAGTATCCGAGTAATGAAGTTGATAGCACAGCCTAAGTTGCGGACACAGCACTTCACTCAAGAGACTTTCAAGATCACGAAAGGGCCGACTATGAATGGTGGAGCGCTTTTCCACGGGCTATGCTTTGTTTTCTTTTAATAATGGGGTTCCGTCTATTAATAAAAAATCATATATTCCATCACTAGCTTCTACTAGCAGCTAGGCTTGCGTGAAAGAAGAAAATTATCCCAAGAAAACGTACTCCTAGGATAAAAAATATTCCTATTCCAGGATATGATATAGGTATCCGTGTGCTTTTTCAAATCATTAATGACTTCTTGGACGGAGCGGGAAGGCGTGTCAAACTTTTACTGACTAACACCCACTTCTGTTCCGTCTTTGCCTTTGTTCCAAGGCCCCGGGGTCCACTTTCACTCAACCCATGGCCCCAGTAGGCCTCGACCCTGCTGGGGTCCAACAATTTGCCAACATCTTGAGGTGTGCGTGGAACACTACGCGCCGTCGATGACTTAGGCTTGGTCCGGACGGCATGCTGCCCATTGCTCGCCGTCGGAAAGCCTACGCCTACGGTGCTGGATCCCGGCGGCTCGAGCGTGAGGGCTGTTCCCTCGAGCGTGCGGCCTCCTCCTTTGCTAGCATTACTGCATCGTTGATGGAGGTGACCGCCTGCCATTCCTCCTCGCCCCGGACCATAAACTGTATCAGGGCCCGGCACGGGAGGTCGTTGATGCCGATCACCCAGACGAGGACAGGCGAAGCTCTACCCAAGCAGGATACATTTCTACCGTATGCTGCACCGTGTCCTCTGGATGGTCGACACTATGGAGACACCCGTGCGTTTCTTCAGTACGAATCCGATGCAGGAACCTCCTGAACTTACCATGTCCGGTGAGGACCTGCGTCATGCGAAAGCTAAGGCGGTTATCACACTGCCACGCACCCCGCAGCGTAGTGCGTGAATGCGTGTCTTAACGTTGCTTGTAAGTATCTCCGTTTGTATAGAAAACACGCACAGTTCAAACTGCATCCACGCGCGTTCATGCAGATCACGCACCTACATGCGGAGAAACACGCACTCACGCGCGTGGGTGCGGGTTGACACGCCTGGTATGCCACACTGAGTCTTGTAGTACCGTGCGTGATTTTGTATAAAATGAGTGCGTCCCTGCGTGAATTTACACCTACGCGCGTAAGTCCGTAAAAAAACTCGCACTATGATGCAGTTCTGCACTTCCGCAAGTACGTGCGTAGGAGCGTTTTCACGAGCTACGTTGCGTGGTGCATGGCAGTATGATAACCGCCTAAGGACGCCGTGTTGTCTTTCAAGCCAACGATTTATCCGTGTGCTGAATTAAAATTACGTCTTTTCAGCAATTTACTCATGAAGAAGTAAAAAACGTATAAATAGACACATTCATATATATATAAATTTTCACCAGTGTAATTATTATACAGTAGGTTTGATTGAAATGTTCAATAGATACGAGTTCATACTCGTTCTGTTTTTATACATTGAGGTATCAACTTTTACAGTTACTTTTTTCATTTGTCCAATAGTGACAGTTCCGTTTTTACATCTCTACTTTAGTACAGCCCGCTGCTTTCTAAGTTAGAAAGAAAAGTGAATCGCATCATAAACTTTTCATTTTAACCTTTATTGTATTGAACTCTAAAACCTTTAAGATATTCTTTTTTTTATGGACTCTACGGGCGTATCTTTTTATTACCTATTGTTGAGGCACAGGATTTATAAAGTTAACAAAAATAAAAATATATTTTGAACCACTCATTTTTACGAAGATCATTTAGAGTTTATCTTAAACACGTTTTATACATTCTGTGTCATTACCCGACTGTATAATATACATACATGGCAAAAAATGCAGTCAACCAAGGTTATAAAATAGGCAGCAAGACACATCTACTAAAAAACAGTTTAAAGTGGTGGAAAAAAAATTAGGCCACTCTCCTATTTTTATGATTTGTTCAAGATTTTTTTAAATTCTACTCCAACAAAATACAAAAAAGTGTAAATGTGTCAAATGTCATTTAATTGGTTGTTTAGATACCCACACTTTTATTTATGTTTAATGTCCTGTTGCAAAGAGGATATTAGAAAATAACATTAAATTCGTATTACTGATTTAAGTTCTGGGCTTCAAACTTCTTTTTCACTGACAATTATGGATCTACGCTAAGCAGAAGTTGTTCAAACTGTAACGTTTTTACAAACTGGGATGAGTCAGCGAAATGTCGCTCAACATTGTGAAGTTAGTCGTTCAACCGTTCAATATGTCTATGAAAGGTACCTATCTGGAGACCGGTGGCTAAATCAGAAGAGCTGGATCAGATCGAAGAAGAAAGACGTCAAAACAGGATGATCGTTTTGTTATGTCAGCAAACCTTAGAAATAGTCGTCGGTCGGAGGTAGAATTGCAGTGTTTGTTCAGAGATGTCAGAGGAGTCACCGTAAGTTATAGAACAATAAGAAGACATCTTAAGGGACGTGGATTAGAACAATAAAGACAGGCAATAGGTCCTAAACTTACCACACCTCACAGGACAACAAGGTTAAATTTTGCTCGTCAGCATCATGATTAGACTTTTAGCACAATGGGGGCAAGTAATATTTTCGGATGAATCCCATAATATGTGTTTTTATGGTGCAAAAGAGTATATCGTAGACCAGGAGAATGAATACGAAAAAAAAGTTTTCTCATTTAAAAATGCATTATTTCATATTAGAATGAACACGCGATACTTAGGTATAAAATATAAAAAGAAAGTTATTGTTTTGTAACACAGTCACGACAACATATTTGGTAGGAAAACCTAATTTAATTGTCCACAAGTTTATAAGAACAAAAAAATTTTATCTACTGAATTAACATTAGTTTGCAAATAATCGGACATTTTTTACTTATTTTTGTAGTATATTATATACAAACTTTCTAATATATACAAACTTAAAATAACATTATGTACAAACGAGTAAAAAAGGCTGAAAAACGGGGAAAAACTTAGAGGGCATCAAAAAATTCGTCCACATCGATGTCAGTGGGAAAAGTGCCCAGAACGCTGGCAGCATTGCCACGCTGGATGGCAATGCTGATTCGTTGACTGAAGAACAGTCCAGCCCTCTGGTCACGCGAAGAGTCGACCAACTGTTTGCTGATATCTCGGACAACTCGATGAGCGCTCGGACCCCATGGCCCTAGTGTTTCAACCCCAAACGGCTCAAACACATAACTTCCAATGAGGTTATTATATTTATCGGAAATTGACATAGTCCAATTATTTGCATGAGCCGAATGCAGATAAACAAGTGTAAAGTCAACGGGATTAGCGACATTTAAATTATAGCTTATTTCGTAAAAGTAGCAATATTTTGCGAAATGGTCCGAATGTGAATAACATCTATAATTTTTACGCTTTCGAACATTACTTGAGGATGTTACGAGCATATTTTCATATAAAATCGATGTTATTTATGAAAGATAGGGTAAGCAAATTTAGGTTTCTTACTATCGTAAAAGATTAAGTCCTTATGTAGGTACAAGTATGTCACAAGCTAGCAGATAAAATAATTTATTGAGGTCCTCCAGTACCCGATATCCGTATAATTTACTTAAAAAAAAATGGAATTCAAACAATTATTATCATCTACAGCCCGTCTTTGCCCAAAATTGGACATCGGACTTTCATTTGTGTGTGCCGGTCGTCGCGCTCCTGTATCCCTCTCATTCAGTTTCCACCTGCAGTGCCAACAATGTTGTCTGTCTCACTGCCGGATGACCAATTTCCTTCAACCAGTCCTTGGACCCCAATCAGTCACTACCCTACTCCGTCTGTCATCACCGCGCTGTGCTATTCATGCTCATATAAAACGCCATAATAACTATGAACTAATATGATTTAGACAGCCTTCTGTATCCATGTTTGAGGATACAATTCCACCACAAACGTGGAATGTATTGTTAGAGATGTGTGTGATAAGCTGCAGGATTATTTGACAGAGTTACTCTGGTCCCTGGACCTCAAAATGCAACCAAAGGGAAACAGGTCGGTTTTAGTCAATAAAAGTCTGACACTGGCTCTCGCTTCACCCAGACTGGGATGAGTTATTTGATGATTTATCTCATAAAGAGGATATGAAGAAAGAAAACATGTTTATTCTGCCTGAATAGACGCACAATTCGTTACAAAAAATATACAAAGAAAAAAAAAACAACAGTTTCCCCGCCGGGCCATGTGTGTAAGGCTTAACTGTATTGCACCATACACCATGGACAACACAATTGTCTAGGTTATCTGTTGCAAGTAGATATGTGCGATATCTTTCACTATTGTTACTTACTTAATTCATTGCTTCACAGGACTGTCCTTTTAGGTAAGAGTTTGGCAGAGGCGAAGTCCTAGTCAGAGAAATTATTTGCTAAGGTCTTTTTTACATAGCGTGGGTAATAATGGGTATAGCGATTGTATTGTCAATAAATCAAACTTACAATCGAATGTCATTGACACATGATGCGCTATCGTAACATGACAAGGAGATCTCGACTAAGCGACTTTTTATAGGCCAAAATAAACTTGCCTATAGCAGGCACAAAAGTATGCAAGTGAGCCATAATAAGTTTAGATCGGTAGATCTCTCTTAACTACTTTTGTTTCGGCTTTATCGATGATAGAAATTGTCGAATCGTCAAAATAGATGTAGAATGTCTAGACTGAAATGCCACGTGGCCAAATGGCTACGTGGCATTTCAGTCTAGTGCATGTCAACCCCACCCACAAAGTTTATTAATACTTACGTAGTAAAAAAATTAAGTCACTTTTGGCGTCTGTTTATCTACTAACTCGTACTCAAATAAACATCATTTTAATGAGGTTATTTATTATTAGAAAGAGCAGTGCAGTGGCCGAGTGGTAATGGCCCCAATTTACGATTTGTAGGTCGCGGGTTCGAACCTAGCCAGGCGCATTACTTTGTGTAATTTATTTCATCACCACTGCTCTCAAAACGGTGAAGGGAAACATCGTAGGAAACTGGCATGTCCTAGAACCAAAAATTCGAAGACATGTGACATTCACCAACCCGCACGGGGCCCGCGTGGTGGATTACGGCCCATTCCTTCTCCTAGAGAGGAGGCCTGAGTCCCAGCAGTGGGAACATTAAAAAGGCTGATGATGATGGTGATGATTATTAAAAATAATGATAAATGAGAAAGATTAGTGTATATAATTTGAACCCATATTGGAGCCGGGGCGAATCGCTAGTCTCTGATAAAAAGTTATTTTGTCGGGATCCAAGAGCGAATAGAAGGTTATATAATCGTTCTGCCACTCCATTCGGCCGTGATATTTATTTGTTCGTTTCTTTTTTAATTTCTTTCTTTTTTCTCTCTCTTTTTGTCTTTTTCTTTCTTTTATTTTAGTAGTTTTTCTTTCTTACCAACTTTTATATATCATTACAAGGTTAACTAATAAGATGGAGTGTTTGTTTATCGACTTATTCAGCGCGGTTGCTGTTGAAATGCATAGAACAGATAGATATTATATAGAGAAAAGTAGGTTCTCAAAAATGAGTTATTAAAAATCTAAATGTACCAATTTTTGAATTACCATTTAATTAAATACTATCATTAATTTAAACAAAATGCTTTAGCTAGTAAGATGCAAAACTGTAGAATATGACAAAGTTAGAAATTCATTTTTATCGATGTTTTTTTATATGAAAACTAGCTGTGCCCGCGACTTCATTCGCGTAGACTACAGGATTTTGACTTTATTTTTTCTAAAATAAAAGTACTCTATGTTACTCCTTATTACATCAGCTACCTGCCAAAAAAAGTCCCGTCAAAACCGGTCCAGCCATTTCAGAGATTAGCCCGGACAAACAGACAGACAGACAGACAAAAATTGTATAAAATGTTATTTTGGCGTATGTACCCTATATATATTCATATGCATGTAGTAAAAAACAGTTATTTCAATATTACAAACAGTCACTCCAATTTTATTTATATGTATAGATGTCTTCTGGAAACATGCAAGACGTGCTAATAAATAAAGTCAAGATATATTAGAAGTATCTTTTTCCGTAGCTTTAAATGAAATACATTTAGCAACCAGTTTTAGCAGTTGTTGCCAATTTTATATGAATGTTTCCACTCAACGATGCGACGACTGACAATAGTGGAATTGACTATACTCGGTTCAAAATAACATTAGACATTATTTTATGTAAACTTTTTATTACTGTCTCTTCAACCGATTTTGACTTTCATTACGTTGACAAATGGCGGCTGCAGTAAATAGTTCGTATTGTAACCATTTTTTTGCTTTTAATGCCATCCTTATGCCTACGAAATAGAAGTTAAAATCGGTTTCTTTAAATGTCTAATCTTAACGCAAATAGGGTACTTATAGTATAACCTCAAAAGCTACCAGCGCATTCGCTACCTAATTTTTTCAATAAAACCGTGCGATACGATACCTTGCACGATTTCGTTGAAAAAGATGATAGATATTGGCATATTAAAATATGCCATGCGGCGATTGGTCACGAGACGCAACGTTACAAAGTTAAAAAAGAACTTAAGGAAATCGTGTCTCGAATCCTAATTCCTAATCTTGAATTTTCAGCCTTTACATAAGTAAAATCCACCTAATAGTCCATGAATAACATTTAGATAGGAACTGAATTTAACGATGAAAGTCTTCTATATTTAGTATCTAAAATGAAATAGCTGCGTTAAATTGTTCGCAATGGAACGTCACACATCTTTAGATATAAAAATCAATGCCACTTTTCGTTGTAATTTTATAACTCAAGAACGAGCTCACCTATCCAAACCAAATGTTTAGGCTTTGTTCGGACTTTTTTTTTATTGTTGATAGGTTTGCGCTTGACCGCTATCTCACCTGATGGAAAGCGACGATGCGGTCGACGATGGAACGTGCTTACCTAGAAGAAACTTATTCACTCTCGACTTAAAGATTCCGGGGTTATAGCTATCAGGAAACACAGACTCAGGCAAGGAATTCCACTCCCTAGCCGCACGCACAATGAATGTGTTCCCAAAACGTTTTGTGCGTGTAGGTGAAATATCCACCATATACCGGTGGCGCATAGCCGTACGTCTGGTAGTCCGATGATGGAACGAGTTAGGCGGAATTAGGTTATGCAATTCCGACGCACACTCCCCAAAATGCAACCGGTAGAAAACCGACAAGCTAGCAACTCTGCGTCGATGCTCAAGACTTTGAAGCCTCGACTCGACGAGTGTATCATCGCCAATTATCCTTCTGGCTTGCCTCTCAATTGCCTCAAGTGCATCAAGCTGGTATCGGGCAGATCCGTCCCAAAGATGAGAGCAATACTCCATACACGATCGAACTTGAGCTTGATAAAGTTTGAGCAGCTGTTCCGGCGTGAAGTTCTGTCTGACCTTTGCGAGGACTCCCAGCTTTTTTGCGGTCAGTTGAGCCTTTGCTTCGATGTATGGCCCAAAATTAAGTGTTGATGTCAGCGTAACACCAAGAAGGTCAAGATGGTTGGTTATCGGCACGGTTAAACCCCGGAAAGTTGGAGCGGGGCTGAATTGGTTCCTTTGAGCGGAAAATAGACACGTCTGGGTTTTTGCAGCATTGAACCTGACCAAATTGGCATCGCCCCATTCGGAGACTGCTTCCAAGGACAAGTTCAAGCGCTCAACCATAGCCTCTCGGAGAGACTGGATCTGTGACCCACTAGCTCGCGCGCTGGATATGTAACTCTCAGAAACAGTGCTGTCGTCTGCATACCTAAAGGTACCGGGCTTAAGCAGATCGTTTATGTGCAGCAAGAATAATGTTGCCGAGAGTACTGACCTCTGAGGGACCCCGGCATTAATAGCCATTTGACCGGACGAGCAGCCATCGATAACCACTCGGATGGACCGGTTACTCAGAAAGTCTGCGATCCAAGCACACACAATCCAGCGGGTTAACCGAAAGAAGGAAGCTTACTAATAAGGCCTTCGTGCCAAACCCTATCGAAAGCCTTCGAGATATCGAGGGAGACGGCAAACGCTTCCCCGTGCTTCTCGATGACCTCACTCCAGATGTGGATGGCATACGCTAGAAGATCTCCAGTTGACCGATTTCGGCGAAAGCCGTATTGACGGTCACTTAGGATATCATTAGCTTCTAGGTATGCCAGAAGCTTAGAATTGAGTACATGTTCCATAGTCTTACAGATAATGGAGGTTAATGGACTATTTAGTAGATGGTTTATGTGAAGTTTGGTAGGGTATAGTAGGGTGAAGTAGGAAAGAGCGGGGCGAAGCCGCGTGGGCAAAAGCTAGTAGTTTTATATTTTACCTCAAGAATACATTATGTAAATAATACATAGATTAGAAGTTATTTGTATTCATTACAACAGTTTATAGTGTCATGTTCGCCCCTCGAAGCAAAAGATAGATTATATTAAATGTATATCGCCCGGAGGACGCGGTTGAGGAGTATACGGTAGAGGCGACATAAAGTAAGCCGATTAGCGTAGTATTATTACAGAATATGTCACACAATTAGTAGCAGTGAAGATAGCGAGTAGTATAAAGTAGTAGTATAAAAAAGAACATTAACAAAAATGAAGTTCGTGACATCGCATCGCCACAGCCGACAGGTTAGTGTGCGTGTATGATATGATACTTTTCATTAATGGGGTGACTAGATGATTGCAAACCAACGTCCCAACCAAGGTGACCTTGCCAGTTTCAATCTGTGTAGACAAAAGTTGTAATCCATGACCTTCAACGCCCTCGGTTGTGAGGCGCGTTTTCGCAACCACCGAAAGTGTTGGCGCGTGGTTTACATCCATGTAGCCGCAATACAAACCAAACACACAAACCAGTACCTCTAGCCAAGTTGATGATCTGCAATCGTTAACGCTGATAGAAAACTTCAAATGTAGGTACGGGAATGACGTCATCTCAACGCTCAGTCACGTGGTTAGAACAAAAGAATCTGGGACGTGGCCAACTCGAGGTGTTCGATGCTAGCGAAAGGGTTGTAACTTGGCTAGGGGGGCAGGGTAACCTTCGTTGGAACGCTAGTTTGCATCTATCTGGTCACCCCTTAACCCGTAACATAGTGATAGCGAACAAAGTAAATAATATTTCTTTTTTTTAACTATTCATATTATTGTTACGATAATTACTACTTAGTTTGTTTATTTATTTATGTTTAAATCATTTTTATATAAACATAATGTTGTGTTTGGTGTTAAAATATTCATATCATTATAAACTAGCTTTTGCCCAGCGGCTTCGCTCCCGCTCTACCCTACTCCACCCTACTATACCTTACTCTACCCTATTATTCCCTATTCTACCCTATACACAACAAAAAAAAGAATTAGCGAAATCGGTTCAGCTGTTCTCGAGATTTGCGCTTAGCAACACATTTATCGATTCATTTTTATATTATAGATGTACCTATTTAGGAAATTAAATGTAGGTAATAGTGTAGTGTATGCGTGTATGTACGTGTGTATGTAGTTTATAGTGTTTGTGCGTTATGCCTGTTAGGTATTCTAATATATTTAAGGTACCATGTATATTATAATTATATTTGATTAATGATTTGATAAGATACCTAGTTTTATTGTATTATACAATTATGCATGTGTTTGAACAGAAATATTAAACAGTTATTAACGAAAAGTCCTTAAAAATATGTTTTTTAGTAAAACAATTTATCCTAACCTTGGCTTAGCTTATTGGAATTGTCATGCAATGTAGGAGGTACTCTGGCTAGAAGTTGGTAATGTTATCGTTTCGATAGCTTCAGTGGGCACAGTAAAATGAAATACGTAAACTGTCTTTAATGGTTTATTACGTAAAAAAAACAAAAGTATATTGTTTGTAGACGTGGTATCTTTGTTGTGGTAAAAGAAACTAACCTTACCTAACCCGTGGTAACTCACGTCTCGTAATAATTGTACAAAGTCCATTAAAATTTGTTGTAATATAAGTATTTTTAGTGTTGAAGCACAGAAATCCTACATTAATGAAATGGTCAAACGTGGATCAATCTGACAAGATTTAGTTGGCCATATCATGGAATGACCAATTCTGAGATCTTGCCACGACATATACATACATAACTTTATTCCTAACTATATGGACTATCCTTTCTTCTACATCATAAAAACTTGAATAACAGGAAAATTTTAATACATTTTTTTAAAATAATTTGCTAATCTTAATCTGCCAATTTAAATCAGCAAAAGTCTCTCGTTACGTTCAAAAATGGTTTAAATATGTCTTCAAACTCTTGCCACAAACACACTCCTCTATCGCACATGTCTAATAGCGGCTTCTCATTCCAATAAAATGCTACGTTATAAAATTCGTCCTCTCCATGTTTACTGCATCTGGAACATAAAATAATATGTAACATAACCTTCACATGTACTAACAGTTTTAATAAATGCAAAGGTTTAGGTCAGGCGTTTGCTTTTAATTTTTCACACATTTTTAATCGTATCCACATGACAGCCAGACAGATTTGAATATATAGTTTATTGTTTTACCGAGATGGTGCGGTAAATTCGGTTCCCCTCTATTACTTTTTTGTGGTAAACACGTTGCCAACTGTCACCCAAAGGGCGATGGAAAGGGCTATGCTTGGAGTTTCCTTGCGTGATCACATCAGAAATGAAGATGTCCGCAGGAGAACCAAGGTTACCGACGTAGCTCGAAGAATCGCCAAACTTAAGTGGCAATGGGCAGGGCACATTGCACACAGAACAGATGGTCGATGGAGACGAAAGGTTCTGGAGTGGTGACCACGTTCCGGAAGACGCAGCGTTGGACGGCCTCCAACAAGGTGGACCGATGACCTGGTCAAGGTCGCGGGAATCCGATGGATGCGTGATGCACAGGACCGGTCGTTGTGGCGACGCTTAGGGGAGGCCTATGTCCAACAGTGGACGTCTTTCGGCTGATATGATGATGATGATGACGTTGCCAACTGTATAATGAGCAAGTCAGGGAAATGAAAAGTGATTTGTTGAACAAAGTCAGTTATGTTGAATTAGCCTTTTAACATACCTATTTAATACAGCAATCATGTTACTGGCGAATGTCGTTAAAAATGCAGTCCTCCATTTTCTATTTATATCTCTATGAGCCCCCATAGGAGGGTTCGTGTCCTTATACATATTAAGCGCCACTAATATCATATCCAATAATGAACCGTGAGTGAAGTATGACACGACTTTCTTGCCTGTCCCGTTCTTCGCTTGTTCGAATTTTCTCAATATATCAGCCATAGGCATCTGGCCAAGTCTTTGGGTATATTGTGATACGCCATACCCAGTTCTATAGTATTGTCTGAGGTCTTCAATATATTCTAAAACTTTCAGGTCTTCCGCTGAGAAGACCGCACACAACGGACATGGTTTATTGAAGATTTCATCCCAACTATAGCGACAAAGATCATATATGGCTATAATTTCTTGATCCGAGAATGTAAAATTGAGACCTAATCTTCTGGCGATACGCTCTTTTATCTGTAAATCAAAGCAATTTCAAAGTTTTGAGGTTATACAATATTATTGATGACGGAGATAGGGACCAGGGGCTCTAAACTGATGTCTCAAAGTAATGATTATTTCGGTGTGAGAGAGAAATATTGCTAAATAGGCCGTATATGTAAACTAAAACCATAAACGGGTACCCAAAAGTTAGCGTTGCTACAGATACTCATCACTTCATCTTGTTTTAAGGAACAGTATCTAACTAATGTATTGTAAGAAATTATTGAATTACAAAAAAAAAACTGTTTGTATGTTTCTTGTACAACTATTTATACTAGAAGTATACAAAAAAAGTTCTATGTTAAAAAGAAAATCAAAGCTCACGTTTAAATAGTCCGCAGTTTTCGTATATTCTTCAGCTTCGTGATAAAGATTTGGATTGCGTCTTACTCCTACCATATATTTTTCACATGTTAGAAAAGGCTGGAAATAAAATTGATATATAGGGTGACTGGCAATTAGTGAACGATACTTAAACACGTGATTGTGCTCATGATAACAAACAATTTTTATTATAGGAGCAAAGCCGAAATCGCTAAAAAAATATCAGCTGCTCAGTACATTAGGCAAACCTTTCGGTGTTTTACAGATTGCATTTTGGAGAGTGTGCGCAGGAATTGCATGACTTGATTCCGCCATCTCATTTCTACCATCGGACAAACCGACGCACGGCGAGTATCCACCCTTACGTTGTTGAAACATCTACGGTCCGGACTAAGCGTTTCGCCTCGTCATTTATACCGCGAACTTCGAAGGACTGGAACAGTTTGCCTGCTGCGGTCTTTCCGTCTGATTATAATTTGGGTGTCTTCAAGGCTAGAGTGAATAGGCTCTTAATAAACTAGTGCGCCTCACCATCAACGATTGCAGCACTGCTTACCATCAGGCGGGATCGCAGTTAAGTACTAGTTTATAAAAGATAAAAAAAAAAAAAAAAAAAAAACATAAATGTACTGAACAGCTGATTTTTTTTTCGCGATTTCATGTTTGTTCCCATAGTAAAGTAAATAAATTTCGCCCTATATACAAGGTTATTTGTAAAACACTAACAACCTTGCATGACTGTATTACTAACATCATAAACAATAACTTTTATTCTATGACTTTTTACAAAACATATTACTTTTACCTAAAACAAACCTTTAAGATTTAATTGTTCTATCTAACACATTTCAACTCTGTATTTTGCCGTATCTAATTACGCCTTCCACGCACTGTTCTCGTAGTAATAGTAAGCAGGATTTCGAAATATTGTCATCACATCTAGCAAGCATACGCACCATTTGCTTGTACTCGACATTAGAATATTGTTACACCATCATGTAAAGACATACATCCGCACTGCCGAATTTCGCTACAAGAACACGCATGACGCGACGCGAGCGCATCAAGGCGCGACCGACCAACTAATGAGGGCTGCCCGTAAATAGGTCAAGTTCATCTTTATCCTCCACTATTGTACTATCGCTTGCTTCGCATAGACTTCGTAATATTTAGAAAGTTCAATTTAATTTATTTTTTTGTATGAAATTCTGATGAAACATTTTTAAAAGTCATAGAACAAAAGTTGTTAAAAATAACCCTGTATAATCAAAACAACGTAATCAAATAACATAATTGATTTATCTTCAATCTATAGCTTTAACTTACTGCTAGAATCTGGTTATCATTACCAACAGTTTCTATGGTCAAGTTATGGTTTAGAGCTTCAACATGGGCTCTAGCACTCTCTTGAAAACGATGGCCAAACAGTGAGAGAAATAAATAATCCTGCTCTTGAAGTCCCTCCAGTAACTCTGGAAATGCCTCTTTCATTCTTTTGCCAATGCGTAATAACTCTTGATACCCTTCTTCAGTTATTTCATTTGGCTTAGACAACATGGCAACGTAACCATCCCATTTTTTTATATTTTCAATATCTTGTGCACACAGCGAACTATTTCCGTTTTCATAACTTGATACAATAAAATCTTTGTATTTGAGAATTTCTTTCATGGGTTTGGCAAATATTTCACTAGGGTTTCTCTTTCCATGCCTCATAATGGACCAGATACTGACAGCTTCACATCCTACATCAAACATAATTGATATAAAAAAAAATATGGCAAAAAGTAAGCCTAAAATTATAGATATATAGTATATTTATCATAGAAAATAAAGGTCAGCGGATTTTCAACTATTCAAAATAGAAAAAAAAAAACATATTTTTTTATTGTCTCACTCACAAATGAGATCGTTAAGTACTTCAAGAAAATAATATTTTGCAGAAAAAAGGTGGAAAAATAATTATGAATAAAATTCAATTTACCTTTTGTTCTTACAACCGAATCTCTTATATCGCCTCTAATAATTTCATACGAAGTTTTACTCCCAAAATATTTGTAATTGCACCCATTATTCCAATAACACTCTAAGGTCAGCACGTTTGTCACATAAAACCAAACTAGTATAGTTGGTATAAAAAACTTCATGTTTGCAATCTTAAGTTTTTTTAAATAATACACTACACTACACTCTACATTGACTCTCCAATATATATATAATGGATATCTAAATAACCACGATTTAGGATGTCATTTCTTATCTGCTTATTCAAACGTAGGTCAAATTTATCCAGTGACCAATCTTGCATTATTTTGTGTAATTTATTTCATCACCACTGCTCTCGAAACGATGAAAGAAAATATCGTGAGGACACCGGCATGTCTTAGAACCAAAAATTTTAAGACATGTTTTTTTTTGGTGGGTTAAAATCATCCAAATGACATCCTCCGCCCTTGGGCGGAGATAGTGTCAGACTCTTACTGACTAAAAAACCCATACTGTTCCTTCGTGTCTTTTGTACCGGGAACGAGCTTCCCTTTCGGATAACCCTGGCCCCAGTAGGCTTCGACCCGGCTGGGCCCCTGCTGATAACTTCTTGATGCGCGCGGTAACAGAGCGTGCCGTCGACGACTTGGGCTCGGTCCGGACAGTTACCGGACGGTCGGACAGCAAGCTACCCATTGCTTCCCGTCCGCAAGCCCGCGCCTACAGTGGCTGGAAACCGGGGTTGGAATCCCGGCGGTGGCTGGGGCGCTTGGAGCGCCCTTGCCTGATGCGGTCGGCCTCCTCCTTTGCTAGCATTATTGCTTCGCAGAAGGAGGTGACCGCCTGCCACTCCTCCTCGCTCCGGACCATGACCTGCACCAAGGCCCGGCGCGAGAAATCGCCGCCACCGAAAGCCCTCGATCGCCCCCGATCGATCGTGCTCAACCGTGTCCTCCGGGCGTTCCACACAGTAATAATAATATAATAATAATAATTTTTATTTACAGTGGCGACACCCGGGCGTCACTTCCGCTTTAATCCGGAACAGGAACCTCCCGAACTTGCCATGTCTGGTGAGGACCTGTGTCATGCGGAAGGCAAGGACGCCGTGAGGTCTTTCCAGCCACGCCTCAAAGAGGGGACTTACCGCTATAATTGTGGCGTGCCCAGCACTGGGTTGCGATAGTACTTTGACAGGCCTGGTGGTCTAGTGGTTAGTGGCCCTGACTGCTATGCCAGAGGTCGTGGGTTCGATCCCCACCCAGGACAAATGTTTATGTGATGAGCATGATCATTTGTTCTGTGTCTGGGTGTAATTTATATATAATATGTATGTATTTAGAAATATATAAGTATGTTTATCAGTTGTCTAGTACTCATAACACAAGCCCTGCTTAGCTTGGGACTAGACGACGTTGTGTGATAGTTGTGAAATATTATTATTATATTATTATTGAACTAGAACTAAAAATTCGAAGACATGTGACATTCACCAACACGCACTGGGCCCGCGTGGTGGATTACGGCCCATTACCTCTCCTAGAGAGGAGGCCTGAGTCCCAGCAGTGGGAACATTAAAAAGGCTGATGATGATGATGATGATGATATTATTATTATTAAGTCGCTGACGCCATTTCACCATGAGATCCCGCTGGAGCCGGAGCGGGCCCGCGTGATGGATTACGGCCCTTTCCTTCTCCTAGAGAGACATTACAAGACTGATTATGCTATGCCATGCTAATTTAATTTAAATTAATTTTTGATTCTTACTAAATGAAACGATTTTTTCAGATTTTGTAAATTCTCGCTTTTGAATGTTAGGAGTTATTGGTACTTCACCGTCAATTTGTAGTTTAGTAATTAATGCTAGGTACTACTCGATTTGAACTTTTGAAACCTCGGAAAATCTACAAATATAAAACAGAACACCATGAAAATTATTTTATTAAAATTGACTATATAACCAAATTATTTTTCTTTCAACCACCGGGCAAAAATCAAAACATGATTATAAATTAGTTGGTTTGATAAAAAAATCGCACATCTGACCCTAACTTACGATTTCAAATGTCTACGAGATTACATCACTAAAATATTTGAAAGTTACAAAAAATTATAAATCTTGTTTTTTAAAAGGGCCTTGCAATAAACAAAAATCTTGAATAGTTGTTGTTTTTATTAAAAAAAAAAACCGGCCAAGAGCGTGTCGGGCCACGCTCAGTGTAGGGTTCCGTAGTTTCCCGTCCGTCAAAATAAGTGTACCCACTAATGAGTTTAAAAAAATGCTTGCATATACGATTATACTACAAACTTAGTCCAGAAATTATTTTGTACAACCTTTTTGTCTTTTTTGTACAAAAACTGCTCTTTCCATCAAGTTCAAAATAATTTTCCTAGAAAGTCCTTATAAAGTTCTACTTTTCAGAATTTTTTCATATTTTCTAAACTTATGGTTCAAAAGTTAGAGGGGGGGGAAACATTGTTTTTTGTTTTTTTTGCGATTATTTCCGAAATTATTGACATTATCAAAAAATGATTTTAGGAAACCCCTATTCATTTTTAAATACCTATCCAACAATATATCACACGTTAGGGTTGAAATTAAAAAAAAAATCACTTCCTACTTTACATATAGGGGGGCTACCCTAATAAAACATTTTTTCCAATTTTTATTTTACCAATTTGTCGGCGTGATTGCTATACATATTGGTACCAAATTTCAGTTTTCTAGTGCTAACGGTCCCAGAGATTAAGCGAGGACGGACAGACAGACAGACAGACGGACAGACAGACATGGCGAAACTATAAGGGTTCCTAGTTGACTACGGAACCCTAATAATAAAACCGCTGTTATGGCGCCGCAAAATCAACAAAGAGCCGGGCGGGGTTCATATTTTAACAACTTAATAAGCAATAAAAACTTAAAATTTGTGTAGGTGCTGTTAATGTTATACTATATGAAACAACTATTTTAGTAGGTGTATTAATTCTATCAAATTAATACCACAACACTACAGGCTTTCTCAATTTAAAGACTGTGAAATTTAAAATTTTAACTTTATGCCTATGTTTATTATTATTTCACTACATCATAACATCTTAAATAACACAAAAAAAATGTGTTTCAATTAAATAAATTAATTTTAATAATTGCTAATCTACGTTTTTCTACCTAAATTCGCAGAAGTCAATAGTTGCGTTCAGGAATGGTTTAAGTATGTCTTCAAACTCTTGCCACGAACATACTCCTCTATCGCACAGGTCTAGTATCGGCTTCTCATTCCAATAAAATGCTACGTTATAATATTCGTTTTGTTGATGTTTACTGCATCTGTAACATAAAATATTTTATGACTACGGTTGCACGGGTACTTTTTAAACGCGACAGTTCTTAACGCAAGTATTCAAAAAAGATACAAAAATCGATCTGGCGATCGTTTTGCCTCACTCAAACTTTTATCTAAGCGCACGGTAGTGCGCTGGCCAAGTTCCAGCAACAGGCCGCGCGCATGCCGTGCACTATTTACACGAACCGTTTCGACCCACTTTTGACCCCCCTGTAGCTCAGTGCCTATTGCAAGTACAGAGATAAAATTGTACCTACGTTATCATACTAGTACTAAAGCAGTATGCCAAATTTCATAGATATAGCTTCAGTAGATCCTGAAATATGACCTTGTGAATATAGCTAATTTTGGCACTGACTCACTGACCGGTAATCTAAACCTTTAGGCCACTTCCAATTGTCCTCGCGTTATGAAATTTGGCACACAGGTTGTGTGTTATATGTAAATTACAAAAAAATAAGAAATTTAAGAAATTGGTCAAGCGTGAGTTGGCTCAATCTAATATCGAATTTTTAATAAAAATATTTATGAACCAGTGATAGGAGAATACGAAGAGGAGGGTGGGAGGAAAGGGGGAGGGGTATAAAATATGTCATAAGAAATGTAAGAAATCGGTCAAGCGTGAGTTGGCTTAATCAAATATCGAATTTTTAATAAAATATTTATGAACCAGTGATACGACCTAAGATTAACAATGGATGCGGGCGTGGCACAAAAAGAAAAAAAATAGGTACGATTTCTTGAAAAAAGTATTGAAATCCCACCAAAAACATACCTGTTAAAAAGGGGGCCAAGTTCCTATCGGCTAATTCTTCTTCTTCTTCCTGCCCTTGTCCCGTTTTATTTGATGTCAGCGCAACACGTTTTTTTTTCCATTCTGTCCTTTCACTCGTCACGCTATCACTAACTCCCTTTTTTTTTATATCACTTCTCACACAATCCATCCATCTTTTCTTTGGCCTCCCTCTCCCTCTCCATCCATCCACATGTAAATTCGTAACTCTTTTAGCAACATGCTTTTCATCTCTCCTCTTTACATGACCATACCAAGACAAACGATTTCCTTTCAATCTTTTAATTGTTCGCCTAAAAAAGAGTTGAAATCCAGTCCAATGCCAAGTTTATATGCACTTTAAAATCGATCATAATCATCTTCATCAACAGCCTGATCATCATTAAATTTGAACTTGGCAGGTTAATTTAATTATTTAAATAATAAATTTAATTATACAATTAATCAAGTGTTACGTACAGCACGAAAACCTGCCAAGTTCAAATTTAATGATGATCAAGATGGCTGTTGATGAAGATGATTATGATAGATTTTAAAGTGCATCTAAACTTGGCATTGGATTGGATTTCAACCTTTTTTTAGGCGAACAATTAGCCGATAGGATCTTGGCCCCCTTTTTAACAGGTATGGTTACCTAAACTCATATTTCTTTGTAACGCTGATTAAGGTCGAATGTGATATCATTATTCCGTCACACTAATAAAGCAAGCCTATAATAACCTATAAAACAAGTTCACGTACAAGTTTCACTAAGGTATAATCGTTCAACATACCTGTTTAATACAGCAATCATATTACTGGTGAATGTTGATAAAAATGAAGTCCTCCATTTTCTATTTATATCTCTATAGGCCCCCAGAAGTGGATTCTTGTCCTTATATAGATTAAGCACCACTAATATCATATCCATCATTGTAGCGTGAGTAAAGTATGTCACGATTTTCTTGCCTTTTCCGTTTTTCGATTGTTTGAATTTTCTCAGTAAATCAGTCAGAGGCATCTGACCGAATCTTTGGCTGTATTGTGACACGCCATACCCATTTCTGTAGTAATGTCTGAGGTCGTCAATAAATTCTAGAACTTGCAAGTCTTCCACTGAGAAGACGGCACACCACGGACTTGGTGTATTGGAGATCCCATCCCAAGTATAGCGGCAAAGGTCGTATATAGCTGTAATGTCTTGATTCGAGAATGTGAAATTGATGCCTAATTTTCTGTCAATACGCTCTTTCATCTGAAATCAAGGCATTGATTCTGTTTTAAATGTACTATTGACAAAGCGATGTGTGATTAAAGTATTTTTCTTAATAGAGATGTAAACTACTTTTACCGGTAAAAGTCTATGGTAAGTTTCTATGGGTCAATTAATGCCTGAAATAAACGATAAATAAAAAAACAAAAAGTTTTTTTTTTACTATTTAAATAATTAATAAAACTATTTTTAAGATATATCACTCATGATTAAATCAAAGTATCTTTCATTTTTTTTCCACACGCTATACCTACTTGTAATCAAATAACTATTAAAGTTTAAACCAGGTTAACAGGGTTAATCTATAAAAACATACTAAACGAAAAATAAAGAAAAAACATACTGTGTGCGAAGTGATATTTTGGACATTATGCGAAAAATCATTTTGCGAAAATGGTATTTTGCGAAAGCAACATTTTGCTAATCTGGCGTTTTGCGATATGGCGTTTTGAGAATATGATCATTTGAGTCATATTCTCAATGTAATTTTGCAAATGTGGTATTGTGTGCCAGTCCAGCCGCTAGGATCTCAATCCCGATTTCCAGCCATCATTGGCGTAGGCTTGCGGATGGTGAGCAATATAATAATAGGAATAAATAGCATAGCATAGCATTAAATCTCACGTTTAAATAGTCTGCAGTTTTCTTATATTCTTCTTCTTCGTGATAAAGATCTGGATTGCGTCTTACTTCTACTTGATATTTTCCACATTTTGAATAAGGCTGAAAATAAAGTTACATTAATAAGACAGCGCAATCAAATTACATAAATGATTTATCTTAAATCATTAACTTTAACTTACTGTTACAATCTGGTAGTCTTCAGTACCATTTTCTATGGTTACGTTTTGGTTCAGACCTTCGACAAAGGCTCTGGCACTTTCTTGCAAACGCTGGTCAAACCCTGGAAGAAATAAATAATCCTTCTCTTGAAGTTCCTTCAGTAACTTTGGAAAAGCCTCTTTCATTCTGTTGGCAATGCGCAATGACTCTTGATACCCTTCTTCTGTAATTTCATATGGTTTAGACAGCATGGTCATGTCAACGTTCCAATTTTTTATATTTTCAATATCTTGCGCACACAGTGAACTATTTCCAATTTCATAACTTGATACAATAAAATCTTTGTATTTGAGAATGTGTTGCATGTATTGAGCAAATATTTGACCAGGGTTTCTCTTTCCATGCCTCATAATAGCCCAGATACTGACTGCTTCGCATCCTGTATTATAAATATATTAATTAAAAAGAAAAAGAAAAAAAGGGTAGGCACTAAAATATAGATAATTTTTTTTTATCAAAGAAAATAAAAATTATTTTTATGCTGTCAGTAGAATTTTCAACCATACAAAATAAAAATAAAAACATTCACGTTTTATCATTTCCATCATAAAACATCTTTTTTATGGTAGCAATTCACAAATGAGATTGTTAAGTAGGTACTTTAAGAAATATTTTCCAAAAAAAAAGTTGGTAAAAAACAATGTCAGAACAATCATAGGACAAAATCGATCTTAAAAACCGAAAAAAAAAAAACAAAAATTCGATTTTTTTTTCGATCGATCTTTTTCTTTTTTATCTTTAAGTAAAATTTTTGTAAAAAAGCTGTGGATTTTGTGAATAAATAAAAAAAAAAATACCTTCCGCTTTTTCGATCGAATCCCTTATATCACCTCTGACAATCTCATACGGGGTTTTACTTCCAAAATATTTGTATTTGCAGTCAGTATTCCAATAACACTCTAAGGTCAGCACATTTTTCACGTAAAACCAAACCAACACAGTTGATGTTAGAAATTTCATGTTTACAATCACAATAAATAATTTAAAAATATAAATAATCTATAAAAATATTATATATTTAATACATTATGTAGACTCTACACTCGACATTGACTCTCGCACAATAAATAGCCACGACTTACAATTTTATTACTTATATGCCCAATTAAACGTATTATGAATATCATAATATTACTATTATTAGTTTACTAATTACATAAACCTAAAATTAAGTATTCACACTCATTCCACTTATTCACAATTCAAGCTGCTTTTTTGTGGAATGCGTTAACCCATAGAAGTGCGGCGTGGTCAAACGCTACCAACGTTTAAAAAATGGTGAAGGAACAGTATCTTTCACTTTGATTTTTTCTTCTCTTGGCCCAATTTTATTATTTGTTATTTATTAGTTTATTTTTGTATTTTATATTATGTATTTGTGTTATCATATTTCAATCTATCCAAAGGTTGTCTGTAAGAAATTGCCCTGTTCGTGCGATACAAACCGCCAATTGTACACTTATTTTTAATAATGTTTGTCCTGTATTTTTTGTATATAGGGGAAAAAAAGAATATAATAATAAAAAAGTGGAATTTGACGTACTTGTTTAAAATATTCACTCAGATATTTAATAGATATCTAATTTAAACTAACATAAAGAAAAGACCCTAACAGTGGATCCGTTTTAAACTTATGCCTTATTTTAATGGTTATAAACTTTTGTTGTTAGTTTACTAGTTATAACTGATAAACAAACTTGTTCAATGATTGCTGTAAACGATTAATTTGTCAATGTTTTTCCGTTTACTGAAAGTAATACCAATCGAAATCATGACATTTTAAAAGAAATTGTACCTACAATTTAATACGTGCGGGCCAAATTCATCATTTCTATAAATACTAACTGTTGCCCGCGACTTCGTCTGCGTAAGTAAAATGTATTTCTTACGTCCAGATTTATGGTTCCACGCGCGCCTCAAGGAGTTGTCAGCAACCGTAGTGTCGAAGCTTACTAGGACCATGGGTGATGCGAAAAAGATCCCCGGGGTCCTTTAACAATGGCCAAGAAAAAAAAGGAGTGGGTTTTTAATCAGTAAAAGTCTGACACTATCTCCCGCACGGCCAAGAGCGAGAGGTGACATTGGATGATTTTCCAGCCAAAAAAAAATTGAGATAATTATAATATTATTAATACACGTTAATGATATAATATACAACAAATAAACTTATGAATGTCGATAAACAGAAACAAACATGTTGAGGTCGCAGAGTTGATGTTCTACGGTTCTGTCTACCCCTTTAGAGAAAAGGTGTTAAGTTTAAGTATGTTTTTGGTTTATGCTATGATAAAACAACGCTGTAATAGGATTGGTTCATTAGAGAATATACTAGAAGTCTGTCTAAAAAGTCAAACGAGTTGGGATTTTTTGAAGGAATACTTATATTACTACTTAAACTTATATTCGATACTTTTTCTATGGTTCTTCTATTAGTAAACAATGATCAAGATCTCGTAATCAATCTTGATTATTGAACCAGTGTTGACTACATCAGATTTCATTTTACCTTAATAATTACCCAAGTCGTTTGACTTTTTAGACAGACTATAAAAATATATTAATTCGTAGTTATCTTATAACAACACAAAATAAATGTTGTGAGGTGTTGAAAAGTGGTTAGGTAGTTTTCAGTTGCCATAACGTACAAAGAGTCTGTACCGATCTTGTTCTGAGATCGATACTCACAATTTTTAATGTCTACATCTTTTGCTTTTAAGAAGGAAATCATCAAATACCTTCCTCCGCTCTGGATAAAGCGAGAGGTAGTGCCAGACTTTTACTGATTGAAGCCCACCTGTGTTCCTTTAGTTGCCCTTAGCATTTTAGGGTTACGGAAACTTGCACATGTTACGTCACACAGCCTCAGGTGATTACAGCGCGCCACTTGAGCCAACCAATCCCAGCCAAGCCCAGCCACCGCCATAAGCACCGGACGCCTCCGGTGGGGGAAACGCCTGCGAGCCCATTTTCGCTCTCTTGTTGCTGCGATTACATAATCTATCAAGAACTCGTCCGAATTGATTTTGCATAGTACCTAATAAATCAGTGTGATTATACAGTCTGCCTTTTCTGTTTATGAAAGGTTAAAAAAGCACCACAGCGTCCTTTCTTCTCGCCTGACGCAGGTCTCTAAGGCCAATGCCTACCTATAAGATTTTTCAAAAGAGTTACCTCCCATAAGATTTTTTCCTCAATGATATTTCTCTGCAGAGTTATAGCCGCGTCCCGTTATACAACTTTGGCGGAGGTAAATTTCGAAGGAGTATAATCGGCTCACAGATTTTCTGCTGGATCACGTGCACTGGTAATCCACTATCGCTAGCAATTTTTAAAACACTACAGAGTAATTTAAGACGTCATCTTGCTCTACAACTGTACTTATAAAGAATTTGTAAAAAAAAAAGTTGTTGCATTACATCACGCCGGATGAAACTGAAACCTCTCGAGACACCCTACGACCCCCTCATTACTCCGTGTTTGTGACTCCACAATACAATAAAATGACGGCAAAAAAATGTCGCAACCAATTGGGGCCGTGACTGACACTGGCATCCGTCAGAATGTTGTCCCAGTATTGGTCAGCACTCAGTTTTAAGGAGGTAACTTCCAAATATCAACGTAAGGTTGCAAGTAATGTAGGATAAATCATACGCATCGACATAAATTCTAGTTATTGACAAGCCCTTTCATGGAAATTATTTGTCAAAATACTCCATGAAAACTATTTTTGTCAAAATAATCAAAAGTTAAAACAAAAGTTCGCTGCAGCGCTACATTGGCATTATGTCGTCTAACACAACTATTAAAACATGAAGCGCTAAGATAGCTTTTAGAGGATACTTTTTTAGCAACCAAAATGTCTTAAGCGCCATGAATTTCGTGGCACTTGCACGTTTAGTTCAACATAGCTTTCAAGGTGTACAGTCTACATTACACCTGAGTAGACTGAAGTGAGTGTTCGGCACGCTTAATCTAGTGCGTAGTACATATATATCGATGAACATACGTAATTAAACTGTAACATTGTGAAATATTTTGAAACTATTTTATCCACTTTTTTAACCGACTTCTAAAAAAGGAGGAGGTTCCCAATTCGGATGTTTGTATTTTTGTTTTATGTATGTTCGCGCATAACTTCGTCGCTTTCCAACTGATTTGAAAAATTATTTTTTTGTTGGAAAGGGTATACTTTCCAAATGGTCCCATAGTCACTAAATCGGGATCTGATGATGGAATCTTGGCGAAATCAAGGGAACTCCTCAAATATTATAGGCAACCATATAGTTCTTTTGGTATTTTCATCGAAGACTTAAGTATTTACAGTCAAAACATGACATTTGATAAAGTGGAACTGGTGAAGAAGATTAAAAATGGCCAATGGAAGTTCATACTCATACAAATATCACAATGAACATAGTTATGCGACTACGATAATACAAATAAATTAATGGTTCTGAATAGGTATGTTGAAAATAGTATCATCCATGTGACCTGATGATGATGATGGAGCTGGAAGATAGGCACCGGAACTCCGTAATTAATCAATGTATCCTAGCCGTGTTTGGACTTATTAGAATTGTAATGAGATGCACTTTGGCTATAAGGTACTATCGAACTGCTCTGACGATGATGATGATGAAGCTAGAAGATAGGCACCGGAACTCCATAATTAATCAATGTATCCTACCCATGTTTGAGCTTATTAGAATTGTCATGAGATTAGGAAATCCAATCCCGCACCTTTTCTGCGGGATCGGAAATGAGGGATTACTAGTGCGGGATCCCGCACGTCTGCGGGATTGAAGTTTTTTATAAGATTATTGGATTTTGATGACTTGCCGCCATTTAGATTATTTATTAGACCTCATCCTCATCCTCATTAAAAAATGATGAAACAACTTTACATGGAACTCGTGACATTTTTTATAGTATTGTCTGGAAAATAATTATTTTGTTTTCACCTTGCAGTTAAATAATTTTATTTTGTGTTGTGTGAGTCCAGTATCGCAAGTGAAACGAAACGTAATCAATATCAGTTTAGGTACTCTATGGACTATGACCGGGGAGTCCCTACAGCACGTGAATTCAATTTTCTAAAAGATGAAGGTCCGTTAAATATTTTATTGTTCCATGAAAACAGGTGATTTTATATGAAAACATTTTTATTTACGATTCGGAAATTCTTAGGAACTTGATTCAGGAATCGAACTATTTACATAGGTAGGTTTTATAAGAAAACCTCGATGTGCTAGTCCGTCTCACACTTGACTGGTTTTTGTGTTTATTACTACTTAAAATAAAAAAGAAATTAAAAATCCCAATCCCGCAAATCCCGCGGGATCCGGGATTTTGATGCGGGATTGGATTCCCTATACAGGATCCTCGAATACGCGGGGCCTGTAGCATTTGCAACTCTTGATATATGGCTAATCCGCCACTGATTGTAAATGATGCAAAACTATTTTCGATACACTTCCTCGAAAACAAGCTCTTATCGCACTACGATTACGTTCAATATGGCATGTAAAAATTCCCTCGTTTGTTTTTTTAATTTATCACTATCTGGGTTTTTTTTCTTTCCTATTTCGTCATATATTTTTTTTTATTACAGTCATATTTGTTTATAGTATTCTTACCATAAATAAATATGACTATTTACACAATAATTTGTTATTACCAACAAATTAACAATTCATATGAGTTAAAATTTAAAAAAAAATCTAAAAATATTTGGATATCTATTTTTAATAATTGGATGTATAACGGTGTGATACCTTTGCGTGTCTTATAACTTGCTAAGGTTAAGCTTCGGAAAAACGAATTTATTCATTTGCGTTATTAGTAAAAAAAAAAAATGTCGAATTTAAGATTTGGAGAGAATTCTTTAGATGCTACGCCGCCAGATATTGTAATTGAGGTAAAAAATACTTGCGATAGCCTGCTACCATCTAAGTCAAAACTAAAATATACGGTAACTTTGGAAAATTTAACTACAAAATGAACAAAAATGCGTTGTAATTTTCAGAGAAAGTAATTATTTATTCGTAAGTGTATTGGAAAACGTCGTTTGATACACGTGGAGATTTGTCAATGCAGCACTCGGCTCCATAACACCCTCGCCTTTATGGCTCGGGTGAATTTCATCTCGGTGGAAATAACAAAATTTCTCCACTTGTATCAAAATGTGCTATTTTTGATTAGTGTACTTACAGCCGCACGGTTTTATTTTCAAGGTTAAGCAACACTTGTTCGAGGTCAATCCGTGGATGGGTGACCAATGTGACCATCCAATACATGCTGAGATTCCTCCGTGCCTTGGAAAGCACTTCAAGTCTCGGCTACCGTTATTTGTTTCTACAATTGATGACATCAAAGGAACTCTGTATAACGACTGTCAAAATTCTATTCGGCGGTCATTACAGGGTTATTATAAACTAACTTTTACCTGCGGCTTCGCTCGCATACATAAAATATAGCCACATATAATTACTAGAAATAAAGCAGCTTTCCATCGGTAAAAAAATTTTCGCAATCAGACCTGCACGCTTAGCCAAGTTGTTATTCTGCAATCGTTAACGCTGTCGAAAAGTGTTGAAACGTATGGGAATGACGTCATCTCAACGTAAAGTCGCGTGGTCAGAACAAACGAATAGATAATTCATAGCCAAGTTCACATCGTTCAAAATCGTTTCTACAATGTTTAACGCGACATCCTTTGTTATACAAACGCTACATTGTAGAACGAGCGGCCGACTCAGGCGCATCAACATGGCTACCAATTTATCGTTTTCTACAATTGCTGTCACCGAGGCGTTACCGATTAGAGAACGGATTTCGATTGTAACTTGGCTAGGGGGGCAGTACTTTCAGAGATAACCTCAAACAAAAAAAAAAGCAAAGTTTAGCTCTAAATATTAGTGTAGATACGAGTATGTCGATGAAATCAATAAATAGTACGGACTAGGGAATCCAATCCCGCAAGCGCGGGATCGAAAATGCGGGATTGAAATTTTTCATAAGAAAATTTGATTCCGGGGACTTGCCACCCTTTTGATTATTAATTAGACCCAACTCATACTCATTAAAAAGTGATGAAGCAAGTTTACATGGAACTCGTGATATTTTTTATAGCATTTATCATACAGTTAAACAGTTTTTTAATTTCTATTTTGTGTTGTGTGAGTCCTGTATCGCAACTGGAACAAAATGTCAAACGTAAATGTCAGTTTAGGTACTCTATGGCCAGGGAATCCCCAAAGCACGTGAATTTAATTTTCTTAAAGTTAAAGTTCCATAAAAGCAACTGTTTTTAAAGAAAATCGTAGTTACATTTTTTTTTGCATTTCGGAAAATCTTCGATACTTTATTCGGGAAGATAAACTAAGAAACTCTCAGTGTGAAATTCCGACTCGCACTTGACCGGTTTTCATGTTTATTACTACTAAAAACATATAAGAAATAAAGAATTTCAATCCCGCAAACACCCCGGGGGATCCTACATGAGATGCACTTTGGTTATAAGGTACTATCGAACTGATCTGATGATGATGATGGAGCCGGAAGGTAGGCACGAGAACTTCATAATAAAACAATGTATCCTAGCAGGGTATGAGTTAATTGAAATTGTCATGAGAAAAAGGTACTCTGGCTGTAAGTGTATTGCAACTAAAAAGTGTGAAATAAAAAACTTGTTTATAAAAAAAACCAACTTCACTAAAAAAAAACACTAAAACCATCAAAATAATTTTAATTTCGGAAGTCGGTGTTTAATAAGGAACAAACAATATCAATAGAGAAACACCGACTTCCGAAATTTAAATTATTTTGATGGTTTTAGTGTTTTTTTTTAGTGAAGTTGGTTATTTTTTTTTTATAAAAAGTTTTTTACAGCTTGCGTTAATATAATAAATTTATTAAGTGTTCTTATAACAAAATTACGGTTTAATAAACTTTTAGTAGGTATATCTAACGAACCAATTATTTTAAAATCATACAGCGTTGTTTTATTATAACACTAGCTTTTGCCCGCAGCTTCGTCCGCGTACATAAAATATATATGTCACTAAAGAATAACGCAGCTATCTATTGGTGAAAAAATTTTAGCAATCGGACCAGTACTAATTCCAGAGATTACCTCCTACAAACAAAAAAAAAATTACTTCTTTATTATATTTGAGTAGATAAACCAGAAAGATACATAAACTAACACATTTTTCTTTTAGAAGTAGGCCTTAGAACACCTACTATGAAATACATATTTACTTATCTTGCTCTAGGTTGGGTTGATAGGCCTTATTTAACTAAAGTTATAATTTTTTTTTCTTAATGAAAAAAAAAAAACAAACGTTTAAGTTTACCATGCCTCATGTTAGGCAAGTAGAAACTAGTGTGCTAATAAAAGGTAAAGAGTTGAGTCCTGAAGATACTACAGTGTTCTTGAGCATAACTCTTGACGCTAAACTTCAGTGGGGCCAACATGTAGACAAATTGTCGAAAAAAATTAGCTCAACAGCATATATTCTGTGAGACAAATTCGAAATTAAACTGATTTAGAGACAGCCCGTTTAGTTTAGTTATTTTCATAGTGTCATGTCGTACGGTATTCTTTTATGGGGAAATGCCGCTGATATCCAGACAATTTTCGTTTTACAGAAAAGGGCTATTCGTTCAATTTATAAATTAAGTCCCAGATACTCCCTCAGAGATAAATTTAAAGAAATCAATGTAAGGACTGTGCCTTCACAGTATATTTACGAGAATATTTTGTATGCCCATAAAAATATAGACATGTTTAAAAAATACAGTGATATTCATAACTTTAATACAAGAAACAAACAAACATTTGTAGTTCCTGCAACCAGGCTCAAAAAATATGGGGCTCATTTAGATGCCAATGTATACACTTCTATAATAAACTTCCTAGTCATATTCAACAACTAAGCCTTAATAAATTTCAATCATTTGTAAAACAAAAACTTTGTCAAAAGGCTTTTTACACTGTAAAGTACTATATTCCGGACAAAAAGGCTTGGGATTGACCTGCTTCAGTACCCATTACAACTGTTGTAATTTTTATTTTTCTTCCTTTTGTATTTTTTTTTATTTTAAAATGTGCTTCTCGTTTTTTTTTTATTTTTTTTTTTTACAATTTGACATTGGAAATTATTTTTATTTTACAATTTGACATATATACATTTTAAGTATTTAAAATAATTATTTTTTTGACATAAATATTTACTTTGCTAAATATTTTGTAAACTATCAATTTCCTTATATTATTGTAAATGTGACGACTATGTTGATTGCTTTTTTTTTCTTTTCTTTTTAGTAATTTTAACGTATGTCTGGCAATTTCAGTATTCTTTGGGGCCTACCTAAATGTCCTTTCTTTGGTATTGTTCGTCACGTCGTTGAGCTCCTGAGTAGTCCTGAGTTGAGCTTTTCGAATACTGACAAATGCTTACACTGACTGGACAGGTCCACTCAAATCTGTATGGTTCTTTCTACAAAAGACCATCTCAGATAAATCTGCATGGTTCTCATGTGATTTTGACCATACATATTTACTGTATGGACTTTAAAAGAGACTTTGACCCCTGAGTTTGTTTCGGTGTTTCTTCTCAGGGTAGATAGGAAACACCGGCCTCATCTAGTATAAACTGACGAAAAAAAAAAAACATGTAAAAGTGGTTTTTTTTAAACCTATTTACAAAATAAATATCATTTATCAATAATTAAACAGGTTAAAAAAAAATAGGGTTGATAAATAGCGATGTTCAATAAATAGACGTCTGAATGCATAACCGCTTGATTTCTGTCATGTATAGTGAAGTTCAGTATCTGGTAAACTGCTTCGAAAGTGCTAATTTAGTAACTAGAATATCAATAAAATAATAGTAAGAACGCAAAAACATGTAAGCATTTCTTGTTTACAGCAAAATAAAATAAAACTATCACAACATAGTACATTTTGATACAAGTGCAGGACGTTTGTGATTGCGACCGAGACAGAATTTATGTATTTATTGTTAAGTGTGTGGAGCCGTGGGCTGCATGGAGGAGGACGAGACGGCAGCTCATCTGCTTCTAAGCTGCCCTGGGGTCGCTGGATATAGGGCAAAGTATTTCAGAAACCCAAGTAACCTCCGTGAAATAGTCAGTAACACCAAGGCGCTGCTGGCCTTTCTTGAGGAGCTGGGGTGGATCGAATGACTCATTTGTCCCATCCGTAAGCAAAATACGCGCTTTAGTCGTGGAGTTGCGGACAATAGCCTGTATTACCTAACCTAACCTAACCTATCAAGACTTCAAGTAAAGACCTCTGAAAATCTGCTATTTTGCATGAACTTGTGTCAAAGTGTCACAATGTTATATTAATTGTGTATTGTTGTAATATTTAACTGTTTGTAATTTTAGATACAATTTATTGTTGATATTGATGACTATGACTAATTATACCTACTGGTTAAAAAAAAATAGGGTTGATAAATAGCGATGTTCAATAAATAGACGTTTGAATGCATAACAGCCCGATTTCTGTCATGTATAGTGAAGTTCAGTATCTAGTAAACTGCTTCGAAAGTGCTAATTTAAAACTAGAATATCAATAAAATAATAGTAAGAACGCAAAAACATGTAAGCATTTCTTGTTTACAGCAAAATAAAATAAAACTATCACAACATAGTACATTTTGATACAAGTGCAGGACGTTTGTCATTGCGACCGAGACAGAATTTATTTATTTATTGTTAAGTTTGTGGAGCCGTGGGCTGCATGGAGAAAGACGAGACGGCAGCTCATCTGCTTCTAAGCTGCCCTGGGGTCTCTGGATATAGGGCAAAGTATTTCGGAAACCCAAGTAACCTCCGTGAAATAGTCAGTAACACCAAGGCGTTGCTGGCCTTTCTTGAGGAGCTGGGGTGGATCGAATGACTCATTTGTCCCATCCGTAAGCAAAATACGCGCTTTAGTCGTGGATTTGCGGACAATAGCCCGTATTACCTAACCTGACCTATCAAGACTTCAAGTAAAGACCTCTGAAAATCTGCTATTTTACACTTCATAATTTATTTAAAAATTTAAAAAGTCAAAAAAGTATAACAATAAAAACATTTTTTTTATCAAGATTCTAAATGACGACAATTGTTTTCAAAACACTTATTTCCTGCACCAAGTTTTGTAAAATATTCGAGTTAATCACGGAATTGCCGAATGCTAATAGAGTCTTCAGGCGTTATCTCTTTTTTTTGCATTGCCTCTTCATCAAACGTCGCGTTGGATTGCGTTAGATGAAGTAATAAGCTTTTAAACCATGCTCGATGTTGACGATAGTTAAAGCACCCTTCTCTTCAGAAAAATCGAAACCCTTCCGTTTTTATGGTTTCTGTCCTAATTTAACACAAAAGAGTTTCCATTTCATGAAAAAAATCATATGATTGTATAGCTGGCAGTTTGGCTATTACAGTTTTATGCGAAAATTCAAAATTTAAATTATCTTGAAAAGAAACATACATTCAGCCGAACATAGAACCGGAGGAGGTTCTATGTTCGGCTGAATGTATGTTTTTATGTATTCTTCAAAGTCGGTTAATAAATGAAATGATTCACTGTTTTGAGACAAATGTGTCTTTAGAGTTAAAGTACATTTCACCTTTGAAAACTTAAAATTATCACTCACTTCTGAGCGAGTTGATTGATTTATTGTAACAACTTCTTTACGAAATCGATGCCTCAATGCTTTTCAACTGCAGCAGCAACTTCATGTTGTACGTAGGGTGGTTGTAAGAGTCTACAATTAGAAGAAGGTTGAAGGAACGTGGATTGGTACCGCACAAGCCAAGAAATGGGCCGAAATTAAGTGCGCCTTAACTTTGCACGTGAGCACCTAAATTGGCATACCTCCAATGGAACAAAGTCATATTTTCTAATAAGTGTAATATTATGCTGTATAGTAACGACGGAAGGAACAAGGAAGGAAATTCTGCCCCAGAAACACTTAACCAGCTGCAAAATGCAATCCAGGAGGAATGGAATGGAATGCCACAATAGTTGATCGTGATTCTCTTCCGATCCATGAAAAACCGTATGGAAACTGTAATAAGAGGTCGGGGAGGGAATTCGTATAATATTTATTCTACAAATGTTTCATTTTACAAACTCTCGGTATACAAAGTTTTTTTGTATTGTATACATTTAATCATTTATAAATTATTTATTTCATAATTTGTTTGTTTTGGAAAACTTACGTTTAAATTAAATATCATTTTTAACGGACTTCTAAAAAAGGAGGAGGTTCTCAATTCGAATGTTTCTATTTTTTTATGTATGTTCGCGCATAACTTCGTCGCTTGGCAACCGATTTGAAAAATTCATTTTTTATGGAAAGGGTATACTTCCCAAATGGTTCCATAGTTACCAAGTCGGGATCTGGTGATGAAATCTTGGCTAAATCGAGGGAACTACTCAAATATTATAGGCAACTATATAGTCATTTTGATATTTTCATCAAGGACTTAAGCATTTACAGTCAAAAAGTGACATTTGATGAGGTGGAACTGGTGAAGAAGACTAGAAATTGCCAACGGAACTTCATACACAAACAGATATCACAATGAACATAGTTAAGCGACTATGACAATACAAATAAATGAATAGTTCTGAATAGTTATGTTGAAAATGGTATCATCGAAGTGACCTGATGACAGTGGTGGAGCCAGAAGATAGGCACCGCAACTCCGTAACTAATCAATGTATTCTAGCAGTGTTTGGGCTTATTAGAAATGTCATGAGATGGATTTTGGCTATAAGGTACTATCGAAGTGATCTGATGATGGAGCCGGAAGGTGGAAGGTAGATACGGGAACTTTGTAATAAAATGATGTATTCTAGCAGGGTTTGAGTTAATTGGAATTGTCATGAGAAAAAGGTACTCTGGCTGTAAGTGTATTGCAACTAAAAAGTGTTAAATAAAAAACTATTTATAAAAAAAAAAATAACCGACTTCACTAAAAAAACATTAAAATGATCAAAATAATTTTAATTTCGGAAGTCGGTGTTAAATAAGGAACAAACAATAACTAAAAACGAAATTAAAATTATTTTGATCGTTTTAATGTTTTTTAAGTGAAGTCGGTTATTTTTTTTTATAAAAAGTTTTTACAATAAATTTTCTAAACGATCTCGACGGTATTGTTTTGTACAATATTTTAGTTACTCGTAGTAATCAAGCCCTCCTGTGTGAATTTATGTGTGGAAAGAAGATTTCTCCCTCCCTTATGTTGCCGGAATGGACCTCTGAGTGGTTTTTAAAAAAAATAACCTCATAGATGATGGTGGCGTCTGTGTTCGTGTGTTAATTGCCATATTTTCCAACAAGGATGCGTGTAGCAACGAGCAACATACAGCATGCTTGCAGGCATGCAGAATGCAAGCAAGCATGCAATATGCAATAGGCACGCAGCATACAAGCAGGCATACAGCAAGCAAGCAGGCATACAGCATGCAAGCAGGCATGCATGCAACATGCAGCAAGCATTGTTTCTGAACACGGCTCCGGAGCTGACGGGTTTATGATGAAATAGCGAACCATGTTTTTGCCAATCGTTGATTGTCAAACGAAAATTTGTAAATCAACTTTTGGTGAACTGACAAAACATCAGTATACCCTTTGAAAGACGGAGTTCTGTGTATTATCTAGGTTAGCCGAAATTGCATTTTATTGCATATGGAAAGTTTAAAAAAAAATCTACATTTATATTAGGCAAATAAAAAAAAAAATATGTAAGTGCTGTTAATATTATAATGTGACACAACTATATTTAGTAGGTGTATTAATTCTATCAAATTGATACCACTACAGGCATTTGCTCAATTTAAAGTCTTAACTTTATTCCTAACTATCGGCGGGTTTCTGAATTGAGTATTTTGATTTAAGAACGTCTCAAACCATACTTTAGAGCCAAATTTTGACAGGTTTTAAGGCTAAAGTAGAGTTTGCGAAATACTCAACTTCAAAAGCTTTAATCAGAAATCGGGAATATATCAATTATTGTTTCACTAGATCAGCACATTCCAAGATGTTATGGAAGGAAAGGACAACAGGAAGATTTTATTGCAGTTTAATAAATTAATTTTATAACAGCTAATCTATGTTTTTCCACCTAAATTCACAGAAGTCAATAGTTGCGTTCAGGAATGGTTTAAATATGTCTTCAAACTCTTGCCACGAACATACTCCTCTATCGCACAGGTCTAGCATCGGCTTTTCATTCCAATAAAATGCTACGTTGTAATTTTCGTTTTGTTCATGTTTACTGCATCTGAAACATAAAATACTTAATGAATACGGTTGCACGGGCACTTTTTAAAGCGACAGAAATGTGCGTATTCGACAAAAGTTTTGCCTCTCTCATACTTTTATGACTGTATTTACTTGACAGCCAAATAGGTAACGCTTATTCTAGTACTCTACATCCTTGGGATTGACATGCGCCGCAGAAGTATCATGAGATCTAAGGGTTTTGGCTCTCAGTAATTGCTGTCGCCTATGAAATATTATGTTACCTGCATTAATTATACCAGTGGGCATATTTATGACGCCGCATTAGAAAGACGCCTATACGTAAAAGCTTCTCAATTAATTAAGTGATTAAATAGTTTCTCCTACTCTGGGGTGGAGTGAGGGCGCGCTGAATTTTTACTGACTTAAACCCACTATTTTCTTCATTTACCCGTTGCGTTTTAGGGCTACAGTAACTCTTTCAAAAGTTGCCGCAGCACTAACAGGAGAGCTAGGCATACATATAGGTGGGTATTTGAGAAGTGGCCTACCACCCACCAACTGATACAGGTCCTCACTGGACATGCACGCCCGCGTGACACCATGTCTTTTATTAGGGTTCCCTACCTCAAAAGAAAAACACAGAACCCTTATAGGATCACTTTGTTGACCGTCCGTCTGTCTGTCTGTCTGTCTGTCAAGACCCCATATCTCGGGAATGCGTGGAGGTATTGATTTGAAATTAAAACCTTATACTATAATTATTACTATAATTATTATTGTGTTTCCTGATAGCTACAACTTAGGAGTCTTTAAGTCGAAAGTGAATAGGTTTCTTCTAGGCAAGCGTGCTTCATCGTCGACCACATCATCGCTTACCATCAGGTGAGATAGTGGTCAAACGCAAGCCTATCATTAATAAAAAAAAAAAAAAAATATCAAGTCTGTGGACTCTTGAATTTGCAAAAAAAAAACAAACTTGTTGGTTAACGAGAAAAAAAGATACTTCGTCGGAAAAAAACATACATTTCGACCATCTCGAGGAAATCAAAATTCGTAAGGTACTTTATTTTTGATCCAGAATCCTAAAATTTGGCATAAAGCAAGGTCTTATAGCACAAATAAGTTGTAGTCCACGCTGAAAACCAGCGCTGTAGACTCGTTGCATTTTGTGTTTGATGACGGCATTATGCTGAGCGTTTGGCTGTTTTGCGCGGATGTGGCGCATATTTTTCACAAAGTACCTATACAAGATATAATTTATTAGTCCTTAGTGTACGCCTTGTTTCGTCAAATAAAATGTTTTTCTTTCTTTCTAAGTATAGGAATAAATCTAAAAACTGTAAAGTTGTTACGTCACATTATTTTTTTTTTGCGATTCGTAAAAATCATCCGATACTCCATTCCGGAATTGAACTATTTACGTAGGTGAGTTTGTACAGAACCCTCAGGGCGCGAGTCCGACGCACTAGCCAGGGGCCCAAGTCTGCTATTTTTATAAATTCGTCATTCCAACACGATCACATTGTCATTTTGCTAAAAGTTCGTAATCTGCTAATTCATAATGATCGATCACTGACCGGTCAGTGGTGTCGTAATAGAGTTGTGGTAAAATGATAATATCGAGCATATTAAAACCAATAACTGCACAATAACGTTCTAATGCTAGAACACTGATCAAATAAACTGTCAAAGTTTTAGCAGATTACCGCATACGTTAAATATTCATTTGTCAATATGTACGAGATTACTATTCTATGCCACTTCTTTCAATGGAGTGTCAGTGGTTGACTATTGGAAAGTCATAATGACGCTATTATATTAGTAGATTACCAAACTTGTCAAAATCGACAATTATGACATCAATGATAGACCATCCTGATGTAGCGGCACATACTTACGAAACTCATACTATCAGCGGAGCGCACACAGCCGTTCGCCACCGCGCGCCCGCGCATACTGACTGAGCTACCGAGGTGAAAGGAATGCGGTCGGTCAGCTGTATCTTCACGCTCCTATAATGTAGGGAGCGCGGCACCTCCTACCTACATCGCCGAATTGTGTTAGTCTTAAGTTTTTGTATGTACCTTATTTATTTTAATATATTTTGACCTGTACTGTATATAAGTAGCTTTCCACAATTAAATGACACAGATCTTTATTCGCCTTCTTATTCGCAACAAGCTCCCCTAAAGTGGTGACCCCGCGTTTGAAATGTCTCAAACCGAAGCAGACAAGACTACGCCTGAAGACGTCGACGCCATTAGCGTCCTGACACTATTGTCATAGCAGACTTGAAGCCAAGATTTTTAGAAGCAGAAATACGAGCAAAGGATACGGCCGCCACTTAGAGTGGGAGAAACCCTAGCGTAAGGGTTACCTAAACTCATATTATTTTTTGTAACGTTGATTGAGGTCGAACGTGCAATCATTGAATAACCTTGTACGAGTATTTCATTAGGTACATTAATAAAGCAAGCGTATAATTACTCAATAACCTACTTTGTAAAACAACAATAAAAACACATTACATAAAGAACAGGATAACGTGTGGGTCAAGTTTAAAGACCTGTCAGTGCAGCAATTATCCAGCGATTATTATAATAAGCTACGGTTTTACTAAGGTACGAGTACTAATCGTATAACATACCTGTTCAATACAGCAATCATATTACTGGTGAATGTTGATAAAAAGGAAGTTCTCCATTTTCTATTTATGTCTCTATAAGCCCCCATGAGTGGATTCTTGTCCTTATATAGATTAAGCACCACTAATATCATATCCATCATTGTAGCGTGAGTAAAGTATGACACGATTTTCTTGCCTTTTCCGTTTTTCGCTTGTTCGAATTTTCTCAGTAAATCGGCCAAAGGCATCTGACCGAATCTTTGGCTGTATTGTGACACGCCATACCCATTTCTGTAGTAATGTCTGAGGTCATCAATAAATTCTAGAACTTGCAGGTCTTCCACTGAGAAGACGGCACACCATGGACTTGGTGTGTTGGAGATCCCATCCCAAGTATAGCGGCAAAGGTCGTATATAGCTGTAACGTCTTGATTCGAGAATGTGAAATTGATGCCTAATTTTCTTTCAATACGCTCTTTCATCTGAAATCAAAGGCATTGATTCTGTTTTAAATGTATTATCGACAGAGATTTCAAGTGTCTTAATATTAACAATAGAGATGGAAACTAGAGGCTCAAATTTGAAGACTTATAATCGTCATTATTCTGGTGTGAGAGAGAGATGAAGCTATATTTATAGCTGTATCTCTTTCTAACACCGGGTTCATGATAACTTATTATATAATCTAAAATCGTGAACGGGTATACGCAAAGCAAGCATGGTCTCTGATACAAGTTACTTTTTCTTGTTCTATGGGATAGTAGCTACACAAAATAATAACAAACTATGGAATGGTAAGCGGTAGCCTCCTTCTTCGGAGCAGTAATGCTAGCAAAAGAGGAGATTGGGCGCACAATGCCACAGTCGCAAAACGTCTTTTCTCAATATGCCACACTAGCAAAATGCCACACTAGCGTAATGACATATTCTCAAAACGACACATTCTGCAGAAGTCATGTCTGTCTGTATTAATTTTTTTTATTTATTAGGTATTCATACTCGGAAAGTAGGTCTGAAGTTGCCTGAAGAGTGGGTCGAAAGTAATACTTTTCATCCCTAGGAAGAATCGCTTTCAACTGAAAGCTGTCAAATAATTTAAAAAAAAACTAGACCCTTCCCAATAAACTACTATGACTATTTTCACATTTCTATTGCATCTTGTCCCTATTTTCTATACAGCTACTCAATTATAGTGCGATGTACAACTGAAATAACATAAATATAAGTATTAATCTATTAAACCCCAAACGAACGCCAGCGTTCGCGAACATTGTCTTTCTATTGTGTCTCTAATTGACGATATTCGAAAGGTTAATTAAAGAATACATGTTATAAAATAACTTTATTAAAATTTCCTTCTTTACAATAACATAGATCTGGGAATAGTATATATTTTAATAGTATATGTTTGATACAAATGCAGAAAGTTTGTCATTGCGACCGAGCCAGAATTCTGTTATGGAGCCGAGGGCTGCATTAACAACTTTGCACGTGTATCAAACGATTTTTTTCAATACGATTTTTTTTAAATTCGACGCAAGTTTGTGTGTACAATAAAGAATTATGAAAGTATTTTTTTCCTCAATCACAATATCTGGCGACGTAGCATCTAAAGAATTCTCTTCATATCTTAAATTCGAAATTTTTTTTTAACAAACAAATGAGTAGGTGAGTTAATATTAAATATACTTTTTTCCGCGTGTTTTTTTTTCTTTGCAAGGTGCAAAAGGAGAAGCTAAGGTATCAAACTGTTATACATCCTAATATTAAAAATAGATATTCAAATATTTTTTAATTTAGAACGCAGATAATTGTTAATTTGTTGGTAATAACAAATTATTGTGTAAATAATCAAAATCAAAAATCATTTATTTCAAATATACCATTTGCAAGCACTTTTCAATAACCAAATATCGGTCAGTCCAAGAAAAGTGAAGCTAAATTGCACGTTCCAAGATCTCTATGGAGAAGAACGTGCAAGAAACTCCATGGGCAGTCTTTTAAATCATATGTATTTATGACAAACGATCGATTCGAACGATGACGAATAATCATGGTTGATGCATGTTAAACCTAGGTAATCGTAGTGCAGTAGAGTCATTTATGGGTCTTCAATGTTAAGAAATTGCCATTTCAAATAATAGATACGTTTTACAAAAGTTTTTACACTTCACTTTTACAGCGATATACGTAATAGACTAACTAAAACTGAAATCACATATAAATGTGGTTTTGAAGTTCTTATAAAACAATATTTTTAGCTTATGCGAAACCTGAATATTGTTTGTTCAGAATCCGTAACTGAATGGATTCCAATAGTTTTTACACCACGTTATATTTTTTACCAAAAATATTTTAAAAGTTCATAAGTTGGACACCGCCGAATCTAAGTACAACACAGGTCACGGCAGGTCATCTCGGGCATTCGGGACTAGCACGTAGCTGGGTGCAAGTGCAAAACAACCCCTCAGTCACCTGGATGGCCCGGTGACTATGTATTTTTGCTGACATGACAAGCTTATAACTTTGTGATATTTCATGAAATGGTTATGAAATTTTGTACATAGATTCTTTACATAGAAATACTAGACACGTGTTTCAGGTTCGCTTGAACTAAAATTAATGATGTATATCTCGTTTTTTTTCTTTTGAATCGGCCAGGTGTATATCTGTCTTTACTTTCTGGATATATCTTTCTTTCGATCATAGATACAACATCTATGACCGCCACAAATCCAAAATTATGTATCCCTTTTGATTACAAATAAACCTATACTCTAGATTCTTTTTAAATCGTAATTAACTGTTAAACGTTAAAACATTACAGACAACACAAAGATAATAACAAATAAGCCAACAGTCATTACACTGATTTTATTTTCCTTGTGAGTAAACTGATTATTTTTTTTATTCGAAGTACTCTTCGCTTATTTAAAATAAGTTTTTTTTTTTAACTAATTAAAGAATTAATAAAACTTAAATGCAAATGTATTTTCAATACACTTACTCGAAAACTGGCTCTTATCGCACTACGAATAGGTTTTAAACATGGCACGTTTAAAACCTATTCGCAAATTTACTATTGTCTGTGTTCTAAATTCAAAAATATTAGAATTTCTGTTCTTAATATTAAGTAGGATGTATAACGGTTTGATACCATTGCTTCTTCTTGATACCTGCAAAAAAGTCTTAAGTACATATTATATTTTATTTGTGAAAAAAATGTTGAATTTAAGATTAGAAAAGCATTCTGTATATGGTACCGCTGCCGCCAGATATTGTGATTAAGTTAAAAAATATTTCCGATAGCCTGCTAAATCAAAACTAAAATGTATGGCAACTTTGTAAAATTTTCTTTAGTACAAAATGAACAAAAATGCATCGTAATTTTCAGAGAAAGTTTTAACAAGGTATAAGTAGGTGTAGTAGGTGTAAGTACTTATTACAGTTTTATCCATAAAAACATACGTCCGAAGTGACCTTTTGGATAAAATGCAAAAAAGGCATTTTGCTAATGTGACGTTTTGAGAATATGACATTTTACGATAATTCAATGTGTCATTTGGCGCATGTGGCATTGTGCGACTAATCGGCGTGAGGAAACGGTCCTCACTACGGGATCCCGAACCCGATTTTGAGCTACCATAGGCGTAGGCTTGCGGATGGCGAGGAATGATTAGCACGCCGTCCGGCCGTCTGGTGACCATCCGGATCAAGCTTAAGCCATCGACGGCGTCTAGTGTTCCACGAGCGCCTCAAAAAGATATCAGTAAACTGTAGGGGCCCAGCAGGGTCGAAGTCTACTGGGGCGAGGGTTGTGCAAAAGTGAACTTCGGGGTCCTGGAACGAAGGAAAAGAAGGAACAGGAACAGATTTTAATCAGTTAAAGTCCGACTCGCCCTCTTGCCTCACCCAAGAGCGGGAGAAGTCATTGAATGATTTCTTACCCAAAAAAGAAACTATGGAAAGCTAACTACTACCAGAAACGTACAAAAAAGTTTTACGGCAAAAAGGCATGACGCCATAATTAAAACTTACGTTTAAATAGTCTGCAGTTTTCTTATATTCTTCTTCTTCGTGATAAACATCTGGATTGCGTCTTACTTTTGCTTGATATTTTCCGCATGTTGAATAAGGCTGACAATAAAGTTATTTTAACAAAACAGAGTAAACAAATTACATAAATGATTTATCTTAAATCACTAACATTAACTTACTGTTACAATCTGTCATATACTCGTATAAACGAAACTTCGCAATCAAATTACATAACTGATTTATCTTAAACTTTAACTTACTGCTACAATCTGGTAGTCATCAGTGCTATTTTCTATGGTCACGTTTTGGTTCAGACCTTCGACAAAGGCTCTAGCACTCTGTTTCAAATGCTGGCCAAACCCTGGCATAAATAAATAATCCTTCTGTTTAAGTTCGTTCAGTAACTTTGGAAAAGCCTCTTTCATTCTTTTGGCAATGCGCAATGACTCTTGAAACCCTTCTTCTGTAATTTCATATGGTTTAGACAGCATGGTCATGTCAACGTTCCAATTTTTAATATTTTCAATATCTTGCGCACACAGCGAACTATTTCCAATTTCATAACTTGATACAATAAAATCTTTGTAATTGAGAATGTGTTGCATGTATTGAGCAAATTTTTGACCAGGGTTTCTCTTTCCGTGCCTCATAATGGCCCAGATACTGACTGCTTCGCATCCTGTATTATAAATATATTAATTAAAACAACAAATATGGATATAGATAGATTAAGAGGCACAAAAATATAGATAGTTTTTTTTTATCAAAGAAAATAAAGATGATTCCTGTCAGTGGAATTTTCAACCATACAAAATGGAAAAATAAATACATATTTTAACGTTTGTATCTTAGAATATATTTTTTTATGGTAGCAATTCACAAATAAGATCGTTAATTCATTAAACCCCAAGCGGCGTTCGCGCACCTATTGTCTTTCTATTGTGTCTGTGATTTCCACGATTGAAAGGTTTACTCTAACAAATATTCTGCAAAAATATAGTCGGAAAAATAACAATGTTCGAACAATCATCCGACAAAATCGAACTTACCTTCCGTTGTTACGATCGAATCCCTTATATCACCTCTGACAATCTCATATGGGGTTTTACTTCCAAAATATTTGTATTTGCAGTCAGTATTCCAATAACACTCTAAGGTCAGCACATTTTTCACGTAAAACCAAACCAACACAGTTGATGTCAGAAATTTCATGTTTACTATTACGATAAATAATTAAAAAATAAAACACTATGTAGACACTACACTCGACATTGACTCTCGTTCGATAAATAGTCACTTCTTAGAATTTTTTTACTTATCTGCTCACTTAAACGTATTAACACCATAATATGTAGTTTACTAAGTGGAATTTGACATGCTTGTTTAAAATATTCATTGAGATATTTATAGTTATCTAATTAAAACTAACATAAAGAAAGGACTGTAACAGTGAATTCTATTAATTTTTACTTTGACAAAATACTAATATCCTTATGCCTTATTTTAATGGCTATAAATTGTTTCCACGTTCCTGATAGGTGACCTTGACCAATGGTTTTGTAAACGACTAATTTCATCAATATTTTTACTCTTAAAGAAAGTGTCCCCGCACACGGGCCGCAAAAAAACAGCCGACACAAAAAAAAAAAAACGCCGCCACAAAAAAAAACCCGAAACAAAAAAAAGCTAAAAGATTGCCACAAAAAAAAAAGCTGAAGCATGCGACAAAAAAAGGTCGCCACGAAAAGAAGCATGAAGCGGCTTTTTTGTGGCCCGTGTGCGGGGACACAAAGAGATACCAATTGAAATCATGATATTTGAAAAAGAAATTGTACTCATAATTTTCATGCCAGTGAGCCATCATATAAATATTCATTGTAGATCATAATTAACGCCGGAGTCGATGGCGAGTCGATGGCGAGGCGACGACTAATGCCCTATGGTGTGTCGTGGATACAACTGTATCACATTTTTAGGGTACATCATTCAAAAAGAGAAAAACTGGTAAATCTAAAAATTGATTTGAAGAAAGCTGAAATATTAATCGATAAGGCACTCGTACCTACTTTGACAAGACTCCTCAATCCCTAATAAACATTATTATCACATCTAAATATTTATAAGAAATGCTTATTTTTTTATTTTTTAGGTGGGAAATCATCCAATGACATCTCCCGTCCTTGTACGGAGCACGAGGGCGTGTCAGACTATTATCGACTAAATCCCACTCCTGTACCTTCTTTGCTTTCGTTTCAGTATCCCGGGGTTCACTTTCGCATTGCATAGGCCCCAGTAGGTTTAGACCCAGCTGGACCCCTACGGTTGGCTGACATCTCCTTGAGGTGCGCTGGTGACTTGGGCTTGATCCGGACGGTTACCGGACGGTCGGACGCCAACCTGCCTCGAGCTCGTGCGTGTTACCTTCTCTTTTACTAGCATTGCTGCTTTTCCACTCCTCGCTCCGGACCGTGGCCTGTGTCTAAGGCCCGGGGCGAGAGGTCGTGGTCGCCTATCGAGCCCTCAAGGACACGGCGGTAATCTGCCCTAGCGGGGTAAGGCTCTACCGTATGATCCACCATGTCCACATAAAGGTGACACCCGTGGGTTTCTTCCGCACGAATCTGGTGCAGGAACCTTCCGAACTTACCAAGTCCGGTGAGGACCTGCGTCATGCGGAAGGTAAGGACGCCGTGAGGTCTTTCCAGACACTACTCAAAGAGGGAACTTACCACTTAATTGTGGCGTGCCCAAGAAAGGAATATCTAAAAATAGTTGAGTAACGGAGTTTTTTAAATTTTTTCCAAAAATATCACGCTTTTTATTCATGCAGTATTTTTCTTCCTTTTTTTTTTTCTTTGATATTAAATGAAGTTACACTTTTTGAGCGTGAAAAAAAAACAAAGGAAAAAAATACTGCATAAATAAAATAAATAAATAATTATAATTGCATAAGTTGATAAAAAATGCTATGCAATAGCTTTACCGCGGCAGTCCCCGAGTGCCACACGTCTTTTTTTTTTTAAACTAGCTTTTGCCCGCGGTATCACCCACGTACATATAACGTAGTATCTGTGTCACTCAGGAATAAAGCAGCTTTCTATTGGTGAAAAAATATTAGCAATTAGACCAGAGATTACCTCCTACAAACAAAAAAACATAAAACAAACTTTACCTCTTTATAATATTAATCTACCACTGAATTGAGAATTAACACGCAACTAGGTTAAAAAGAAAGAATACTGGTAAAAATAAAAGTGTTAGTTATAGTCTGTCTAATAAGCCAACCGACTTGGGAATTTTTTATAATATTTAATCATTTAAAAAATACTTATATTCGATACTTTTCATAAGGTTCTTCTGTTAGTAAACAATGATCTCTATCTCTTAATCAAACTTGGTTATTGAACCCGTGTTGACTACATCAGATTTTATTAAATCCTAATAATTACCCAAGTCGTTTAACTTATTAGGTCTCGAGAACGCTTGCCAAATCCTCCAAGACGACTCATGTCATGGGCCCGACAGTTTATAATCAACTACCTGCAGCTATTTCTGGTGCCCCGACTATAGGCAGCTTCAAAGTTCGTTTGAAAAAATGGCTTATCGAGCAAGCTTTTTATTCTTTTGACGAATTTATGATTTAATGTAATTTAATTTTGACGTAAATATTAATTTGGACTGAAAATTGTTGTGACTGTTATTTTTATAATTTATTTTAATCTGTGATTTGACATTGACTTGTTTTCTTGTATTTTATTTTATTTGTTTGACATTTTATATTATTTGACATTGTAATGTAATTATTTGTATCATTTGTATTGTGTAATTTGAAATATTTGTTTATGACTTGTAAGAATCCCTTACCAATAAACTACTATGACTACTATGACTATGACTATGACTATTAGACTCTAAAAACGTATTTGCAAAATAAATCTTATTTTTATCTTATCGTTGTCATGGTCTAAAAGAAGAATGTGCATGTGTAAGGCTCAAGTGTTTCAAATATATTTCACAGAAAATAATCGTTGTAAGATTAAAAGTGCGCCTCACCATCAACGATTGCATCACTGCTTACCATCAGGTTGGATCGCAGTCAAGCACTAGTTTATATCAGATTAGTTTTTGCCCGCAACTTCGCCCGCGTACATAAAATATAGCCTTTGTCACTCAGGAATAAAGCAGCTTTCTATTGGTAAAATAAATCTTAGCAATCGGACTAGTACTTCCAGAGATTAACCCCCTACAAAGAAAAAAACAAACTTTACCTCTTTATTATACTAGTGTAGATAAAAAAAAAATCATGTCAGTAACATTGATTTCACACTTCTAGATTTTGCATATTATGAATCATCATTATCATCATCATTCATTTCAGTCAAAAGACGTCCACTGTTGAACTTAGCCCATCCTCAAGCACACATCGGATTCCCGATTCCTCTCACCTTCGAAGGGTTTTCGACGCTACGTCTTCCAGTGCACGGTCGTCACTCCAGAACTTATCGGCCTCATCGAACAAATGTTCTGCGTGCAAAGTGCCTAAGTGTCCATATAGCCACCCACCCATAAGTGAAGGACAATACAGAGATTTCTTGAGTCTGATGTTATATTAATAAAAGAAAAACTATGTTTTTATGTGAATTTAAAATATGTTTCATTCACCAACAATGTTCATTGATCATTAGCATCTTAGTTTTTTATTTAATTTAACATTCCATGTTTATGTATGCGAGAACTTTAAGATTGCTTGTTTCTGCTTGTACAGCCTTGAGCATTTTGTGTTTATGCTTTTTAGGGTTCTGTACTCCAGTTGGTAAAAATGGAACTCTTGTAGGATCACTTCGTTGTCTATCTGTCAATCTGTACATCTGTCCATCTGTCTGTCTGTCAAAACCCTGGGTGCGTTCACAAACATGTAAAGTCACATACGGGAGACACTCAGACCCGGAACACTTATCTGTAATCCATATAAATTGGTTGGACATAACTAATTGGTCGCTCAACTTCTGCGCCAATCTTGCCGACAAATAAGGGTCTCTTTTTCTAGAATATTATATCTTTTTTGTAATTGTAGGGTGTAAAATAAATATTTACTAGTTTTTTTTTTTAATAATACTGATCAAGTTCACAGATATCAGCAGTAGCATTCAAGAACGGCTTAAATATCTCCTCGAACTCTTGCCACGAGCAGACTCCTCCATTGCAAACTTCTAAAAATGGTCTTTCATTCCAATAAAATGAGACTTTGTGTTCGTTCAATTTTTCATCAGATTGTCTACATCTGAAATAGACCAAAAAAAAATTGTATTTACAGGTTTTGTTAAATCGGATACCTACATATATTGATAAAATTTATTAATTAATTGACCAGAGCAGAATCAATGGGATTTCCCATCGGCAAAAATAATGAACTTCCAAACTTTTCATCGACTATTCCATAAGGTTTAAGCATTTTTAATAGTTCATCTTTCCCTTCCTTCGACCTTCTGTATAAAAAGAACTTTCGTGCTATGTTTCTAAACTCAGCAGTGATCTTCTGAACCCGGTGCAGAAATATGGCACAAAAGCAAAAACAGCCCAAAGGCTGCATATCTTTACGTAGTATTTTCCCAGTAAGGCACCTCGCATTGGTTATTTAAATCCTAACTAATATTATAAATGTGAAAGTGTGGATGTTTGGATGTTGGATGTTTGGATGTTTGTTACTTAATCACGCAAAACCGGCTGAACAAATCTGGATGAAATTTGGCATGCATATAGCCTTTGACATGGAAAAGAACATAGTCTACCTTTTATCCCGATTCCTTAAGTACCTAATGCCACGCGGGCGAAGCCGTGGGCAAAAGCTAGTATTAGTAATAATTATTATTATGAATAAGATGATGTTTGTAACTAACTAGTGGCCCATTATCGCACGGATGCATTTTCATAATGAGACAACATATGAAAACCTGTGAAAAATGAAATATTTATTCACAATGTAATTTAGATAAACTAAGCGATCACAAATCAACTCGAAACCAATACTGGTACTAATATAAATAAACATAAAAAAAAAACTTTTATGCCGGCGCTAAGTGCTTACTCAGATAACAAATGATAACATTTTGTTTTTACAAACCTGTTCAGAATTGCAATCAAATTTACCCCAAAACTGGATAAAAATGTTGATCTCCATTTTCTATTAAAATCTCTATGTGCCGCTGTAAGTGGGCTTGCATCCTTGAAAACATTTAAAGCAACCAGGACCATGTCCATCATTGTAGAATGGGTGATGTATACGATGGTCTTCTTGCCTTGCTTATTCTTGATTTGTTCCAAGTTATTGAATAAATCTGCCAACGTTATCTGGCCAAATGTGCTAGAAAACTTTGATACTCCATAACCGCTTCTATAGTAATGCTCTAAATCTCCAACGTATTCGATAATCTTTAGATCTTCTTCGGTGAATACGGCACACCAAGGACTGTATTCATTGGTGATCCCATAAGAAGTGTACCGACATAAATCGTAGATTGCTATTAAGTCTTTGTTCCTCAAAAAAAAACTAAGTCCCAGCCTCTTTTCAATGTTTTCCTTCATCTGAACACAAATATAAAAGGATTAATTTATAGGTAATTGCTACAAACAATAAAAAGTTGTACTCAAATAAAAGTGAAGTCTTACGTTTAAGTATTCTGGAGTATTCATGTATTGAAGTGACATTTTGTATGTGTCTAAATTACTATGCACTTCGTTGATATATGCTTTACATGCTCCGTAAGGCTGAAAAAAATACAAAGATTATGTTCTTTATTAATAGTATGGTATTGGTTACCGGTTTTAGTAAATATATACGTAATTTCGTATAGAGTATGCTCGTGACTTCAAAATAATCGTGTACGTCTTTAAAATAAAATTATTATCTATTCGTAATTAATTTCTGAAATATGTACTAACTGGAATGATAATTGTTTGAAACGATAACGAGGCGAAATATAATATGAAGCCAGGGGTCAGAGTGCATTTTTTTTTTAAACAATAAAGCCGAGGGCGATAGCCTCAAAAGTGTGATTACGGAGTGAATAAAATACGGCTGTATTTCAATGTAAAAAGGGTGTTCAGTAACATAAACGCTATTAGCTAGCGCCACTAGAGTGAGAGGCGCCACACTGTGAAAATAAAACTTTGACGTAAATTTAACTGATACAAAATTTATGGACTTCTAGGTGCCCGAACCTGACGCCTCAGTGCTGCAACCTGGTGCACGTTATTTCAAAAAAATCTTAAAGAATAACTCTTTATGCTACGACCTAATTAATGTGTGTTTCTGTTTTTAGGCAAAACAATAAAAAAGAATAAATAAAGTGAAATTATAATAATAATAATATTTTTTATTTATCTTCCACAAATAACGATAACAGTAGGAATGTAAAACAGAGATTTAATAATGTTAATTTGTGGGAGACTGGTGCCTAAACAAAGCCGTAGCTTGTATTTCTGGGCACCAGAGACTCCTCACTACAGGGTAAGGAGCAAACAAAACATTATATCATCGGTATAGATGGTGAAAATCTAGCGAAAGTTATTTAATTACCTGTTTTTAGTGACATAATGCGATGATCCAATATTATTATTGTTGCAGTATTTTATGCATTAGTTATTATTCTGGATAGCTCTCCATATATTTTACTAAACACAGGTAAAAATGGAAATAGAAAATTGCGTTGCAAGTGCGAGTAATGCTGTAGTACGTGTCTCTGTAGATACAGGGTCATAAAAATTTAGAATATAAAAACTCCTTACTTACATTCCCTATGCTGGCATTCGTTTCGGCTTTTTCTATGAATAAGTCTTTATATCCAAGTCCTCCAATTAAAGCCTCTGCAGAGACTTCACTGCGAGGACCAAACGTTGGACGGAAAGAATACTCATCCTGTTTAAGGTCATTAAATATCTCTGGTAGAGCCTCCTTCAACCTGCTGCCAAACCTAAACATTTCCTGATAACCTTCGTCCGTAATTTCATTCGGATTATTAATAAAACTTGTATCGATTTTCCATTTTCGAAGATTATCTACATCTTGAGCACATAGTGAGCTGTTTCCATTGTCATAACTCGATATAATATGCCCTTTGAAATTGAGAACTCCTTTTATATCTTTTAAGAATTTTGAACCAGGATATTTTTTTCCGTGCCTCATTATGGTCCAAACACTGATAGGCTCGCAACCTGATGAAAAACAAAGTAATAAGTAAACAAAGATATTTTGAACAGTAAATTTTATAAATATTTTGGTTTAAGAATGATAAAACAGGTCAAGAAACTTACATTTATTTGCAAAATTAAAGAAATAACAACTTACCCTCAGCTTTTACGATCGAATCCCTTATGTCACCTCTTATATTTTCATAAGAAGTTTTACTTGAAAAATATTTATATTTACATTCAGTACTCCAATAACAATTTATGGACGCTACATTTTTTATAAACAAGGTTACAAATACTGGTAAAATAAAGAACAGCTTCATTCTAAATAATTTACGGCTAAGATTTACGATGAATCACACAGGTAGAGATAATAACAATACTGTAAAACACACACTACACTCATCATTGACACTGATCATCTTAGTAAGTTAAAACGTAACACATTAAATACGAAAACCATAGTATGAAATTAATTAATTTAACGGAAATAAATGCGGAGAGGTTTTTTAACACTTATTTGTATTTTCCAATAACTATGTGTACTATATTTTAATTAAGGATAGCATTTTTGGCTGTAATCCGTATCAATAGATATGTGTGTATTAAAGGATCGGTTTTTATTTAACTAGAATAATTAAAAAACTGGGCAAGTGCGAGTCGGCCTCGTGCACCGAGGGTTCGGTACAAACTTACTTATGTGAATAGTTCAGTTCTCCAATTGAGTTGCGAAGACTTTTTCGAATTGCAAAAATAGTTTTTTTTGTGGGACGTAACTACAATTTCAAAGTTATCAGATTTTTTCCAATGTCTGTACTATTAAACCTTGCTTTATGCCTTTCAGGGTTCTAGCTCAACGGAATCAACGGTTACCCTATGAATTTTGATTCCCTTGAGTGGCGAAATATACGTTTTTTGCTACATCATCCATTTATTTATTTATTTATTTAACCTTCATGCAACAAAAGATACAAAGGGCGGACTTAATGGCTTAGGCATTCTCTTCCAGTCAACCTAGGGTAGTGCATAGACAAAATGGCAGGTGCATGAAAAAAAGAAAATATTATTTAAAACAAGTACTATTAAAAAATTATATATAAAGCTAAAACTAAACACACATGCATATTTAATAAAATATATAGCTATATATATACACACAGTAAAAGAGTTTTTAGATGATTCTGCTATTTGTTTAGAAAGTAATTCCGCAACTTCCACTTAAATACGTACTGACTCGTGGCCGATATCAAGAGGTAGCGAATTTCTCAGAAGAGTGGACTGAATATAGACGGAGAAATGAACAAAATCAGAAGTATAAAAAGGACAAAGCAGTAGGAGATTGTTAGAAGAAAGCAGATTCCTGGCGATCTATCATCACCCTCAGCCTTTTTAATGTTCCCACTGTTGTTTTTGCTACATAAACGGCCGAAACTTTTTTTTCGTTAACTTAGAAGTTTGATTTTTCTCAGCTTCAAGGAATCGCATATTTCAATATATGCTTTTAACTTTAACTTTATAGCTCCAGACGTTTCCGAGATAAAGGGTGACAGATAGCCAGACAAACATTTTGAAGTAAGGAACCCTAAAAATACCTACGTAGAAACTAGATTCAGCACGCCAGCCGTTAAGAGGTAGTTACTCGTAGATATGCCAGTCCTGTAATTCGTTGGCTAAAGCACGAACAATATATAAGAACGTTTTCTCATAAATGATGATATGATAATTGATTTCCAGGATGCTCATTAAAATCATTTTACAATACCTTATCTTTTAAAGCTTATATTAATTTCGCAAAAAAAGTACACATAACGGCAACAAGCGACTCACGAAAAATATCAAAAAGACGGTCAAGTCAGTTTCTTGTGAAAGTTATTTATTTTGTATGAATTGATACTTTATAACCCAAAAATTAAGTTTAAACGTCGTTGCTTATGGATAGTAGTTATACACGGTTATTTGTAAAACAATAACAACCTTTTAGGGCTATATTACTAACGTCACAGACAACAACTTTTGTTCTATGACTTTTTACAAAATATAACACATTTACGGAACCAAAATATAAACGGAATAAAAACAAACCTTCAAGATGTCGTAGTTCTATCTAACATATTTCAAGTCTGTATTTTGCTGTATCTACTTACAGCTCCCGCGCACTGTTCTCGTAATAATAATAAGCAGGCTTCCGAAACATTGTAATTACACCTAGTAAGCATTCGCACCATTTCCGTGTACTATTGATTGATTGTAATATTGATACACCATCATGTAAAGATAATTACGTCCGCACTGCCGAATTTTGCTTCAAGAACACGTATGACGCGACCCAAGCGTATCAATGCGACTGACCAACTAGTGAGGGTCGCCCATTAATAGGTCAAGTTCATGTTAAACTACCCTCCGCTATTGTACTATCGTTTGCTTTGCATAGACTTCGTAATATTTAGAACGTTCAATTTAAACATTTTTATTTTTGTATGAAAATCTGATGAACCAAAATATGATAAATTTTTAAAAGTCATAGAGCAAAAGTTGTTGTATAAGATATTCTTAACTAGCACCTAAGAGGTTACTAGTGTTTTACAAACAACCCTGTACATATTTATATTACCGCTGCCTTTTTTGTAGATATATATCCCACTAAAAACATACCTGTTAAAAGGGGGCCAAGTTCCTATCGGCTAATTGTTCGCCTAAAAAGGGTTGAAATCCAATCCAATGCTAAGTTTAGATGCACTTTGAAATCGATCATAATCATCTTCATCAACAGCCTGATCATCGTTAAATTTGAACTAGGCAGGTTTTCATGCTACACGTAACACTTGATTAATTGTATAATTAAATTTATTATTTACATAATTAAATTAACCTTCTTAATTTTTTGTTAATCTATATATAACACACGACCTGTGTGCCAAATTTTATAACGCTAGGACAATTGGAAGTGGCCTAGAGGTTTTGATTACCGGTCAGTGAGTAAAAAGTGAGAGTGATGTGATTCTCGATATTCTATTTATTGTTGTGACAACATAGTAAATTGTGTCATTTTAGCCACTATATTCTAAGCACAAACAGTTATTTTTATTTTTATGTTTATTATTTAATGCGGAAATGTATTTCCGAAGTATTTATTATCAATACATTAAGCATAGCATATTATGTTACTTGACCAAGATTTATATTAGTAGCAACATTAAACGACCAATTTAGCCAAAAGCCATGAAAAACATGAGCAGAAAAAAAAAACTAAGCGATGATTATTTATTTTCGTAAAAAATCTAGTCAATTCAGTTTCCAATTATGACGACTTTTTCTTAATCAGCCATAATCTTGATTAGATAAAACAAAGTCAATTATTCCGTTGGTTTATTATTATATCATGGTAACTTATACAAGAAAGTACTTATACAAGGTGTCGTTTTGAAGCTGCAAAATATTTCAGGAGGTAATTATGTTAGTGATTCTCGACCCGAATCAATAATAAAATAAGTAGGTAATTTTTTTTTTTATGTAACCGCGCTTTTTTTCACACACACAAACACGGAACAATAAAGGGCGTTTTCACACACTAACTCGCAACGATAGTTTCATAAATAATGTATCATCCAATCATCATCCCGCACGCCACACCCTAGCCACGCCCCCGCGGCCATCGATCAATCGATTTAGTTTAGTGTAATTAAAAAATTAAATAACAAGTATTACTGATTATTGACCAGGTATCGTTTTTTTACATGATTATTTATGAGTTTTATTACAACCTCCTGAAATATTGTGCAGTTTTAAAACTGCACCTTGTATAAGCAGACACTTAATAATTTTATCAACAATTTGCTCGCCGTTGTTCTATAAAGGTCACATGTCGTGTTAACCTTACACTACTTACAGCCAGTTTCTTCAGCAACAACTAAAACTATCAGTAAAAGTATTAACTTTTACTTGACTATTACTGATATTATAGCAAATGTGTTTCTTCATCCAAGTAACAGCTAAACTAAAAGTCAATAGAGTTACCATAACACAAACGGCATAATTACCCCAAAAAAACGTGGGGAGCTTTTTTACGCATGACAACATCGCAATATCCACTGTCAAGTAGTGTCAAAAAGTCGAATGTCAGTTGATTCTGTTTATACGAACGCCAACGAACGAATTTTTTTAGAATTGAATTGATTGATAACATAAGTAAGGCGATTAACACACGGCACCGCGCACCGCCGCGGAGGGCGGTGGCGGTGAAGCGGATTTCTTAGCGGTGCTCCGCGCGGTTAGGCGGTTTATGCGCCCAACCGCGCGGATGGATTTAACGCAATTTTGACCAGTTTTATCACAGCCACTGGCGAAAATGGACTCTGAAGTGGTGGCAGCATCTGGCTTTTATGGCGTAGAAAGAAAAAAGTAAGAAGTTATTGAGTTCATCCATTTTTACGTAGCATAACTCTAAATGGGACTTTCATGTTATCCTACAAAAGTTTGAGAAAACACGAAAATATTTTTTTTGAACTATACACGAATGTCCACTTCTTCATTTGATTATTTGTTAGCAAAGATAAATTGCAACACGTCCTGCATCCGCAACAATCCGCGCGGTTATGCGGTGCCCCGTGCGTGTGTAAGCGCGCTCCACCGCGCGGAAATCAGCGCGGAAATCAGCGCGGAGGAGCGGTGGTTGCGAGAGCACCGCTCGACCGTGGCTCGACCGCGCGGTCGGGCGGTGTACGTGTGTAAGGTATCAACGGATTTCTAAGTGACCATTGTAACATGAGATCCGCTTCACCGCCAACCGCGGCGGTGCGCGGTGCCGTGTGTTAATCGCCTAAATGATTAAAAAAAAAATAATGCTATTAGTTGTTGTTATTGCTATTAACAACTGTTATTGGATTTTTTTTTAAACCGTTATTTTTATACGAGTAGGTACACAAGCGCTAAAGTTCGCAGAGCCTAACTTCACACTCGCCAAGATAGAACGGCCGTACTGTACATTAGTTAATTTAACGTAGTCTTATTAAATACAAACTGAAAATAAACTTAATTTTCTGTGGTTGGCGTCAGTTTATCTTGTAACAACAGGCTGAGGTATGTTACTGTTTCCTTTGAAATTCTGTATCGGAACAGAAAATCAGCGTCGTCCCATACGAAATGATCTTTGCGAACATTAAACTTTTTACGTCTACGCGTTAAATAACTAACGATAAGTTCATCGTCTGATGATCTTGAACTTTCACTGGACGAAGTTCGTGAAGACATATTAGTGAAACCTAAATAACCTACAACTTTGTCAAAATGACAGTGACTTTAGCTTTAACAGCCCCCTAATGAGTAGTAAAAGTTAAAGGCAAAAGTAACAGTTAAATCAACAGTTAAAATTTTGAAGAAACGAATTTGACCGTTACTTTTACTTTATGACGTTACTTTGGCTGTTACTTTAGATGAAAAAACTGGCTGTTTATCTACATTCGGCATATATAAGTATCGGACAAGGTCGCATTAATTCAGTAGATACTCTTCTAGTTTTTATTTATATACAACTAGCTAGTGCCCATGACTTCATCTGCGCAGGATTAGTACTTTGAATAACTTATTTTCTTCTCCAAGGTTCTATCTATCTTTCCACAAAAATAACCATGGGCAAAAATAAGCGTGGGCTCTTCCACCAACAGAGATGAGATTACTTTGAATAGACTTGTACTTCAATAAAGATATAAACTCATTTTTGTGAAAAATCTATGGGGTATTTTGCTGTAAATATTTTTTTCTACCATAAATAAACCATAATACTGCAAAGTGGAGTAAGAGCAGTGGCGGCCGAGTGGCAACCGCCAATATATATCGTTGGATTGAATTTAATATGAATTATATTATTATAATTTAATAATTTTGTTTAATAAGTTTGTTTTGTTTGTTTGTTGTTGTTTTTGTTGTTAATTATATTATTATAATTTAATAATTTTGTTTAATAAGTTTGTTTTGTTTTGTTTGTTTGTTGTTGTTGTTGTTTTTGTTGTTGTTTTTGTTGTTAATTATATTATTATAATTTAATAATTTTGTTACTCAAACACTCACTGGCTGACTGACCGTTCATCGAAACGCTAAGGCACTGTTAGACATCCCCCACTATTAGGCGGAGTGGAAGATAGTGTCAGACTTTTACTGACTAAAAACCCACTCCTGTTCCTTCGTTGCCTTTAGTACCGGGGCTTGACTCCTTGAGCGCGCGGAAAAAGTGCGCGCTATCGACGACTTGGGTTCGGTCCGGACAGTTAGCGGACGGTCGGACAGCGAGCTACCCATTGCTTGCCATCCGCAAGCCCGCGCCTACGGTGGCTGGAAATGAAAACACAAACATATTTTACAATTCCTGTCTAGTTTTCCAGATACACCTATTGCTTAAATAACTTTGTAATCCCATGTAAATAATAATAATTTATAGGATTACAACGTTTCATTTGCAGTGATTGAATCTGTGTACTTGCATAATTATGTATAATTTAAGAAATGATAGATGTAGATTGGGTACCTAGATATAATTATGTTAAAAGATAACTTGTATAATGCCGAAGGGTTTAAGTTCAAAATGAACTTATTTTACAAGACAATTTCATCTCAATCAACAGAATGAAAAAGCAAGAATGGGTCATGGCTTATAAAGTTGTATCAAAATCCCGTAAAATATTAAGAGGCTGCTTTTCCACTCGCCTATCGTCAACATCGAGCGTAGTTTAAAAGCTTGTTTCTTCATCTAACGCAATCCAACGCGATGGTTGACGAAAATGCAACGCGAAAAAAGAAAGATAACGCCTGAAAACTCTATTAGCATTTAGTAATTCCGTGATTTACTCGAACATTTTACAAAACTTGTTCCATGGAATGCATGTTTTTTTTAAAATTCTTAAATGTTTTTCAAAAAAAATTCATTATTTACAATCTTGATATAATTTGCAAAGCTTCTATTGTTATACTTTTTTGACTTTTTTTAAATTTGAGTAAATAATGAAGTGTCAAAGTTCATGCAAAATAGCAAATTTTCAGAGGTCTTTACTGGATTAGCATTAGAACACTTTATAAATTGATTGCAATAGAAGCCTAGATAACATCCACAAGATTCTATGTTTCCAAAATATCTAATGAAAAATGTGTAAAAACATCATAATCGCGTAAGAGCGGTTGTATGAAAAACAGTGAAAACATATGTTTCGACAGGCCTGTTGGTCTAGTGGCTAGTGACCCTGACTGCTATGCCGGAGGTCGTGGGTTCGATTCCCACCCAGGACAAATGTTTATGTGATGAGCACGATCGTTTGTTTTGTGTCTGGGTGTAATTTATCTATAATATGTATGTATTTAGAAATATATAAGTATGTTTATCAGTTGTCTAGTACCCATAACACAAGCTCTGCTTAGCTTGCGACTAGACAGTGTTGTGTGATAATAATAATAATATTCCACACTATGGAATATTATTATTATATGTCGAGTTGCATCCCCTTAAGTAGACTAAATTGACCGAATTTGCCATGAAAGAAAGAACACAAATAATTATAATCGCCGCCGGTGGAGGTAGTTTACCTGCGCCGCGGCTTCCATGCTTCCTGTCCGTCACAGAAAGGCGACCACTTTCTTCCAAGAAACCTTTGGGTCTTATTGCGCTATCGCAGGGTATACACACAAACCTCGTTTTATTTAACTAAACAATCTAATTAATTATAATATGTTGTATTACTTGTCTTAGGAGATACAATCTGTTTTCATGCAAAAGCCAAGTCAATCTATTTATTTAAATCATAAAATGATTTTTAACAAATCACTATTTAAAGATGTTGTTAGGTTAGCTCATTACCTAATGGCTCCTTAAGTACAGATAGAATAAACTAATCGACTTGGTATTACATGGATCTCACGACTTTAACGGTAGAAGAATTGAGTAGCGAGACTTGTTTATTTTTAACCGACTTTTGCAAATTATGTTTTTGATCGCTCTTGTTATTACATTAGAAACCATAAATTTCGTTCTATGGTAAAAGAAAAGTCCTTTAAAGGTCGGTATAAGTCTCAATTTCTCAAACTAGCAGATTTTACATCACCTACTTGATAATGCCCTATTATACCTAATGACAGTCAGAAACATCCCTCACTTAAAGCAAGTCATTTAGTTACTAGTGAACTAATGTCGTGCAGCCGCTTCCAATAGCATTACTGCTTCGCAGAAGGAGGCCACTACCTGCAATTTCTCCTCGCTCCGGATATCAGGACTATGGCCTGCACTAGGACATGGCTAATTTTATCAAGTTGATACCATTTCTACTGCAGGCATTTGCTTGCTCAATTGTGACATTATTTATAGTTTTAATTTTATTCCCAATCGTATTAATTATATTATTGTTCAATTTTATACATCATAGACATCTTGAATAGCAGGAAGATTTTAATATAATTTAATAAATTTATTTTGACAATTGCTATTCTAAGTTTGTCCACTTAACTCATTATAGCCTCGCAATTCAGGTGTTTAGATTTTTGTGCCCTAAATAATGACAGTTTAAAGTGACTGAATTGCATTGGTATCGACAGTGGGTGGTTCCTTAATTACACACTTTATTACGTTATTGGCTTGAAGTTCAATGTTGAAAAAACTCAGCAGAAAATAATTTACGCTTTCAAGTATCTCTTATTTCTAAAATATTATTTTTTAGTATTTTTAATCATTTTATAATATTGTATTATTAGTAAACTAAAAGTCAATAATGAAATTATTCCATGTTTTTTTATGAGGACTGTACTGCAATTAATTGATATTCGTTAGACCGCTATCATTTGTTTTCATAATAGAATACAGTGTTTTGTTTTATTAAATCTTTGCAAATTTTGAGCGTCTTGTGAATGTTTTTAAGCTATTGCATAGCTTCTTTCGCGGGCCTTGAGCGTGGAGACCGAATCCAGAAATTCCGTAACGAAAATAACCTAACACCCCCTACTCATTTGTTTTTTGAGCGTGGTGACCGCTAAGAAAACAAATGAGTGAACAATCAATCAAAATTCAATTCAATGTGTGAAAGTGTAACTTCAATTAATATCAAAGAAAAAAAAACAAAGGAAAAAAAAATACTGCATAAATAAAATAAATAAATAATTATAATTGCATAAGTTGATAAAAATGCTATGCAATAGCTTTACCGCGGCAGTCCCCGAGTACCACACGTCTTTTTTTTTGGAATTTAATGTTTTAATTGTAGTGGATATTTAAATATTTGTTTGTTTTTTACAGAGGTTGTACTCTTCATGAAGCTTTTCATGTTCTTGAAGACGACGTGAAAATCTATATCATATAGACAAATTACACCTGATAAATCGGTTTTACTGATCTAAGACCAAAATTTGAACACCTATAGAATTGGGTTTAGAAGTAAAAAACGGTCGTGGCCCATTTTAACATATTTAATTGACTTGACCATCTTTAATGCTTGGATTCTATCGAAATGCGCTGTAAATTCTGTAGGAGAGTCTGTTCAGCTAACTTCTGAATACATTATTGCATATAATCCCTTCGAAAGTTTGATTATGCAATACATATATCTGTTAATATTTCAATTGTAGCCTAGAACAAAAAGGTGTAAGTGCATCAAAAAAAAAAAAACAGGAAACAGAGTTGCTGGTGGAATTGGTTACAATGGTGTGAGCCAAATCACTGGTACCTTGTGAGAGTGGCAAACACAAAAAATGTGCCTTCGAATCCTGTAAAAGTAAAACGAATGCCGAGTACCAAAAATGTGATGTGGGACTCTGTCATTCCTACAGTTTTTGAATTCAAACATAACATTCTTGAGTATTTACTATGTAAGAACTACATAAAATAGGAGTTAAATGTCTCAAATGCGTGTGGAATTTTAGTGGTTTCTACAGTTTAAATAAAATAAATAAGAAAAATGTGCTCAACTGTTTCATTTTATTGTTTAAAACAGTAATTCTAATACTAAAGTCACTTTAATTATCATGTTTACATAAGAAACTAGCGGAGCCGTGTGGCACCAGTTCTTTTTCCAGAAGTAAGGACTGGAACTAGTTTTGTAATCTGCTTTTGTGTTCTAGATACTCATATGAATAAACTATTAAGAAACCAAGTGAATCCGCGACCTTGTAAAAACTCAATCTATGATTGGTTAAATTCGCAAAAGTCAATAGTTGTGTTCAGGAATGGTTTAAATATGTCTTCAAACTCTTGCCACGAACATACTCCTCTATCGCACAGGTCTAGCATCGGCTTTTCATTCCAATAAAATGCTACGTTGTAATATTCGTTTTGTTCATGTTTACTGCATCTGAAACATAAAATACTTCATGACCACGGTCGCACAAGATCTTTTTTAAATGCGACGGTAAGGTATGTTCGAAAAAAGTACAAGCAGGTGATCGTTTTGCCTCTCTCATACTTTTAAGACCGTATTCACTTGACAGCCAAATAGGAAACTCTTATTCTAGTTCTTTATGACCTAAGGATTGACGTGCGTCGTTGAAATAACATAAGAACTAACGGTTTTCAGTGTCAGTAATTGCTATCGCCTGTGAAATGTAATGTTATGTTAATATAGTGAGAATTTTTCTGATGCCACTTTAGAAGAACGCCTATCCGGGCTACCTTTTTTTTGCCTGTTCTGTCCCACTCCTGGGCAAAGGCCTCCCTCCACTCCTTCCATCTTTCGCACGCCCGGACTTCTTCTTGCCAGTTATGGTGGAATCTATCTAGTTCGTCGCGCCATCTCCTTCGTGGTCTACCGCGACCCCGATGCGCTGTTTCAGGGCATCAACTTTGTGCTACTTACTGTTCAACAACAATTTGACGAAATAATACACAGTTTAACTAAAGTCAGCAAAGCAGTTAGACAAATCAAAATAAAAAGTAAAAAGTTATCAGATGGCACTCTAAAATTAATAGAACAAAGATTAAATATGAGTAAAGTTAATAGAGATTTAGAATATAGACTTAAAGATAAAAAGGTTAAACGTAGTATCAGGAAAGACATTAGGAATTACAACAACAGACTAGTCCAAAATGCATTAGAAAACAGTTGTTCCCAAAAAATTGCTAAGCAGGGTATTTCAACTAATAAGTCGCGAATCACATATTTAAAAGACGGCAATGGTAACAAGCAAACAAATACAGCAAAAGTGCTAGAAATATGTACCTACAACATTTTATAAGTCTCTCTACTCTGATAAGACACAATTACAAGAAATCTCTCTGATAGTATACTGCCCATTACTAGATACGAAGTTCATGTAGACCTCAGCAAAATGAAAAACAATAGATCATGTGGCGACGACGGTGAAAGCACAGAGTCATTGAAAATAGGCAAACCCATTCTCCTCCATTATTTAACCCAATGATTTAACAATATTTTACAATCAGGTACATTCCCGAAAGATTTTTGCCATTCTAATATCATTCTTCATCACAAAAAATGCGACAAGTTTGACATAAACAACTACAAGCCAATTAGTTTAATTTCGCACATTTATAACATGTTTATTAAAATTATCGAAAATAGTATATCCAGCGAATTAGACAAACAGCAACCTCTTGAACTTTCCGCTGCTTAAAAGCTGCTTGAGCTTTCCGTCCTGGCTTCTCCACGAAGGACCATCTTCACACAGTCAACCAATTAGTAGAAAAACACCTAGAATCAAGATCCTGCTTCACTTGGCGTTTGTTGACTATTCCAAAGCATTCGATAGCATTACACACACAGCCATTTTTGACGCTCTAAGCAGGCAACAAATAGATCCCACTTACATTGACCTGTTACGGATAATTTATAAAAATAGCACCGCCACAATTAAACTAGAAACCACAGGTCAAAAATTTAATATACAAAAAGGAATCAAACAGGGCGACCCGCTGTCTCCGAAATTGTTCACCAGTACCCTAGAAGAAATTTTCAGAACATTGGCAGCCGATTGGAGGGAGAGAGGCATCATCGTTGGCGAGACGAGGTTAACAAATCTCCGTTTTGCTGATGACATTGTTCTATTTGCTTCTTCAGCCACTGAACTAGAACACATGCTACAAGAGCTAAGTGACGCAAGCCTTCAGGTTGGACTGAAGATGAATATGTCGAAGACTAAAGTCATGACCAACGAAGCACCAAAAATCATAAAAGTACACGGGGAGACAATATAACATGTTCAGGAATACCTTTACTTGGGCCAAGTAGTCTCTTTCTAGGTGAGTCAAGACAAAGAGATCGCAAGACGGACCGGAAACGCTTTTTTTTGAGGTGGCAAATCATATTATGGCAGGAAGTTCCCTCTTTGAGACGTGGCTGGAAAGACCTCATGGTGTCCTTACCTTCCGCATGACGCAGACCCTCACCGGACATGGCAAGTTCGGGAGGTTCCTGTACCGGATTCGAGCGAAAGCGACGCCCGGGTGTCGCCACAAGAGGTGTCCGCCACCGGGGGCGATCGGTGGCGGACACCTCTTGTGCCGGGCCTTGGTTCAGGCCATTGTCCGAAGCGAGGAGGAGTGGCAGGCGGTCACCGACTTCTGCGAAGCAGAAATGCTCGCAAAGGAGGAGGCCGACTGCATCAGGCAACGGCGCTCTCGCCGCCGCCGGGATTCCGATCCCGATTTCTGGCCACCGTAGGCGCGGGCTTTCAGACAGTGAGCAATGGGTAGGTCGCTGTCCGTACGATGTCTGGTAACTGTCCGGACCGAGCCCAAGTCGTCGACGACGTGCACTGTTCCCGCGCGCCTCAAGGAGTTGTCAGCAACAATAGGGGCCCAGCTGGGTCGAAGCCTACCGGGGCCAGGGTTAGTTTCGAAAGACAGCTCGAGCCCCGGTATGAAGGATTGAAGGAACGGGGTGGGTTTTTAGTCAGTAAGAGTCTGACACTATCTCCCGCTCCGCCCAAGAGCGGGAGATTATCATTGATGATTTTCCCAACATAAAAAAGGTGGCAAATTATGCATTGATGATTTTCCCAACATAAAAAAGGTGCCACACTACCCTACAGCGGGGTAGGGTGGTGTGAGAGAGCGAGCCAGACTTTTATTGACTAAATCCCACATAAATTCCTCTCTCTCAAACGTCCCCGCAGCCCTAGCAGGAGGGCTGAGCACGTCACAATCGCGTTGGTAAGTCTTTGTGAAGTGGATCAGTGTCACGGCGGATTGGTGGATCAGTGTCTCAGCGTCCTCACCTTTTGTTTGACGCCGGTCGACCTTATCAGACCTTACCGGACATGGCCAGTCGCCATCGCTCGTATTGCCGTACAACCAAAATAGATGACCACTACCTAGAGCGGGAGAAACCCTAGCAGGAGAGTTATTTTCACTCACGGATTTTGTGAATCTGGTGAAGACGTATATATGAACTCGACCATAAAACGTATGGCATATGATGCCCTCCCCCCTTCATCTAACGATGATGATTTGATGTGCTCTGTAATATTTTATATAAAATTAATAAATTTCCAATCCCATGCTTTCTTCCAGCAATAACGCTGATTGAAGTCAAACGTGCAATCATTAAGTAACCTTATATTTCGTTACACCAACTTAGCAAGCATAATAATTATATAATTATTTAACCACCTACATTATAGACAACAATAAAAAAAAATACAATCTACAAAAACCTAACAGGATAATAACGTGTAGGTTAAGTTTGAAGACCTGTTTCACTTAGGTATTATTCATACAACATACCTGTTTAAAACAGCAATTATGTTACAAGAAAAGGTCGAAAGAAATGAAGTCCATTTTCTATTGATATCTCTATGAGCTCCCGTAGGTGGCTTCATATCCTTATTCAGATTAAGCGCCACTAATATCATATCCATCATTGTAGCGTGAGTAAAGTATGCCACGATTTTTTTGCCTTTTCCGTTTTTCGATTGTTTGAATTTTCTCAGTAAATCGGCCAAAGATATCTGACCGAGTCTTTGGCTATATTTTGACTCGCCATACCCATTTCTGTAGTAATGTCTGAGGTCGTCAATAAATTCTAGAACTTGCAGGTCTTCCACTGAGAAGACGGCACACCACGGACTTGGTGTATTGGCGATCCCATCCCAAGTATAACGGCAAAGGTCGTATATGCCTGTGATGTCTTGATTCGAGAAAGTGAAATTGAGGCCTAATTTTCTGCCGATACGCTCCTTCATCTGAAAATCAAAGTGTTGGTTCTGTTTTCAATATGTAATTGATGACAGAGATGAAAACCAGGGGTTCTAAATTAATGTGTTAAAATCATTATTATCCCAGTGAGAGAGATGGAGCTATATCGGCTGTATCTCTTTCTAACACTGGATTCATGATGACTTATTTTATAATATTATACCATAAACATGCAAAACAAACATGTTCTCCGATACGTAACGAGTATTATTTTTGTTATTTAAGACAATATTAAGCTAAAACTAATTTATCGTAACAATTTTTGAAAAGATGACCATATCAGAAACGTCTTGAGAGTTTATCATGCTCACTCCAATGGCTCGTGTTATTGGTTCATTCAGTTTCCTTCAAAATGATTGAGCTGAGTGAGGCTGATGCTCGCGTCATGCTCGTGAAAGAGCGCCGTCTGTTGAGACTGGTCATCTCATAGTTGCCAGTGGCTCATTTCGATTTCTATTTTTAAATTTTTTCATTAGAAGCCACAATGTAACTAAGATTTATGTAACTCGTAATATGATTTTAAAGAGTTTCCATAGAGTTTCTTGCACGTTTTTCTCCATAAAAATCTACGCTTTAGAACGTGCAATTTAGCTTCACTTTTTGGACTGACAATAATTTGGCAATTCAAAAGTGTCTGTAATTGGTCTATTTGAAAATGTTTTTGATTTCTGAAACATACAATAAACTTTAACGATAAAAAGGCAGATTAAAACTCACTTTTAAATAGTCTGCAGTTTTCTTATATTCTTCTCCTTCGTGATAAAGATCTGGATTGCGTCTTACTTCTACTGTATATTTTTCACATGTTGAATATGGCTGAAAATATAATATAAGTCTTAATTCCTTTCTTGATTCTTTATTGTACACCATGATAAATATAAAAAAAAAAAACTTGATTATTAACGTTGAGCATGTTTGATATTTTGGAATGGTTAGGGAATAATTTTGCACCAATTGCTTTATCAGTATAAAAGTACTATCATTTATGTGGTAGAATACAATATTCATTTATTGCGCTATCGTACACAAACATGACAATTTATATTACATTAAAAATTTAACACTTTAAAACTATTACAATATTTTACATTAAAAAGTTTATCTCTCCGAAAAACTACTGAGGTGTCAAGGGACACCCGGATGGAACGAAGTTCCGTTCTGGCTTGCTTTCTATAAGAGAGAGAAAGAGAGAAAGACAGAGAAACATGCGCACGCCGCACGGCTTACAATAGCTTACTATAGAAAAAGTGTCGTTACAACATTTCGTGAGAATTTTTTCCGTCTAGCCAATACAATATAACTAAAAAATACTATCCTATTTTATGTACATTTTGACAGCACTATTTCAACATCTTCGAAACCATGAAAACAACACTCATGACGAAAAAGTTGATAATTTCTGACATCCGCCATCTTAGATTTACATTTTGACAGCACTATCGGCTTCAACAACCTCGAAAACCATGAAAAAGACACCCATATCGAAAAAGTTGATAATTTATTGCAGCCACCATCTTAGATTTAAATTTTGACAGTACTATCGGTTTCAACACCCTCGAAAACCACGAAAACGACACCCATGAGGAAAAAGTTGATAATTTCTTGCAGCCGCCATCTTGGATTTACATTTTGACAATACTATCGGTTTCAACAGCCTTGAAAACCATGAAAACGACACCCATGACGAAAAATTTAATAATTTTTTGCAGCCGCCATCTTGGATTTATATTTTGACAGTACTATCGGTTTCAACACCCTCGCAAACCATGAAAACGACACCCATGACGGAAAAGTTAACAATTTCTTGCAGCCGCCATCTTGGATTTACATTTTGACAGTACTGTCGGTTTCAACACCCTCGAAAACCACGAAAACGACACCCATGACGAAAAAGTTGATAATTTCTTGCAGCCGCCATCTTGGATTTATATTTTGACAGTACCATCGGTTTCCACGCCCTCGAAAACCATGAAAACGACACCCATGACGGAAAATTTGATAATTTCTTGCAGCCACCATCTTGGATTTATATTTTGACAGTACCATCGGTTTCAACACTCTCGAAAACCACGAAAACGACACCCATGGCGAAAAAGTTGATAATTTCTTGCAGCCGCCATCTTGGATTTACATTTTGACAGTACCATCGGTTTCCACGCCCTCGAAAACGATGAAAACGACACCCATGACGGAAAATTTGATAATTTCTTGCAGCCACCATCTTGGATTTATATTTTGACAGTACTATCGGTTTCAACACCCTCGAAAACCATGAAAACGACACCCATGACGGAAAAGTTAACAATTTCTTGCAGCCGCCACCTTGGATTTACATTTTGACAGTACTATCGGTTTCAACACCCTCGAAAACCACGAAAAGACAAAAAAGTTGATAATTTCTTGCAGCTGCCATCTTGGATTTACATTTTGACAGTACCATCGATTTCCACGCCCTCGAAAACCATGAAAACGACACCCATGACGAAAAATTTGATAATTTCTTGCAGCCGCCATCTTGGATTTACATTTTGACAGTACCATCGGTTTCCACGCCCTCGAAAACCATGAAAACGACACCCATGACGGAAAATTTGATAATTTCTTGCAGCCACCATCTTGGATTTATATTTTGACAGTGCCATCGGTTTCAACACCCTCGAAAACCACGAAAACGACACCCATGGCGAAAAAGTTGATAATTTCTTGCAGCCGCCATCTTGGATTTACATTTTGACAGTACTATCGGTTTCAACACCCTCGAAAACCACGAAAACGACACCCATGACGAAAAAGTTGATAATTTCTTGCAGCCGCCATCTTGGATTTACATTTTGACAGTACTATCGGTTTCCACGCCCTCGAAAACCATGAAAACGACACCCATGACGGAAAAGTTGATAATTTCTTGCAGCCGCCATCTTGGATTTACATTTTGACAGTATTATCGGTTTCAACACCCTCGAAAACCACGAAAACGACACCCATGACGAAAAATTTGATAATTTCTTGCAGCCGCCATCTTGGATTTATATTTTGACAGTACCATCGGTTTCAACGCCCTCGAAAACCATGAAAACGACACCCATGACGAAAAAGTTGATAATTTCTAGCAGCCGCCATCTTGGATTTATATTTTGACAGTACCATCGGTTTCAACACCCTCGAAAACCATGAAAACGACACCCATGACGAAAAAGTTGATAATTTCTTGCAGCTGCCATCTTGGATTTACATTTTGACAGTACCATCGGTTTCAACACCCTCGAAAACCATGAAAAAGACACCCATGACGAAAAAGTTGATAATTTCTTGCAGCCGCCATCTTGGATTTATATTTTGACAGTACCATCGGTTTCAACACCCTCGAAAACCATGAAAACGACACCCATGATGAAAAAGTTGATAATTTCTTGCAACCGCCATCTTGGATTTATATTTTGACAGTACCATCGGTTTCCACGCCCTCGAAAACCATGAAAACGACACCCATGACGGAAAATTTGATAATTTCTTGCAGCCGCCATCTTGGATTTACATTTTGACAGTACTATCGGTTTCAACACCCTCGAAAACCATGAAAACGACACCCATGACGAAAAATTTGATAATTTCTTGCAGCCGCCATCTTGGATTTATATTTTGACAGTACCATCGGTTTCAACGCCCTCGAAAACCATGAAAACGACACCCATGACGAAAAAGTTGATAATTTCTAGCAGCCGCCATCTTGGATTTATATTTTGACAGTACCATCGGTTTCAACACCCTCGAAAACCATGAAAACGACACCCATGACGAAAAAGTTGATAATTTCTTGCAGCTGCCATCTTGGATTTACATTTTGACAGTACCATCGGTTTCAACACCCTCGAAAACCATGAAAAAGACACCCATGACGAAAAAGTTGATAATTTCTTGCAGCCGCCATCTTGGATTTATATTTTGACAGTACCATCGGTTTCAACACCCTCGAAAACCATGAAAACGACACCCATGATGAAAAAGTTGATAATTTCTTGCAACCGCCATCTTGGATTTATATTTTGACAGTACCATCGGTTTCCACGCCCTCGAAAACCATGAAAACGACACCCATGACGGAAAATTTGATAATTTCTTGCAGCCGCCATCTTGGATTTACATTTTGACAGTACTATCGGTTTCAACACCCTCGAAAACCATGAAAACGACACCCATGACGAAAAATTTGATAATTTCTTGCAGCCGCCATCTTGGATTTATATTTTGACAGTACCATCGGTTTCAACACCCTCGAAAACCATGAAAACGACACCCATGACGAAAAAGTTGATAATTTCTTGCAGCCGCCATCTTGGATTTATATTTTGACAGTAAAAGTGTCGGTACAATTTTTCGTGAGAATTTTTTCCGTCTAGCCCCCTTTCACAACGCGCGATAAGGGATAGCTGTCTACTCTCCATCCGTCTTACGCTTTTTCGATCAGGTCACGTATCCTGACGCGAGTTTAAGATTTTATACCCATTACAGAAAAAGTGCTCAACGCCGCTAAAGAAGTTTTCACTTCAAAAATATCGCTATCAAAGTATATAACTGATTTATCATAAATCACTAATTTTAACTTACTGCTAGAATTTGACTATCAGCAGTGACATTCTCTGTGGTCAAGTTTTGGTTCAGACCTTCAACAAAGGCTTTAGAACTCTCTTCAAAACGCTGACCAAACGCTGGAAGAAATAAGTAATCCTGCTCTTGAAGTCCCGTCAGTAACTCTGGAAAAACCTCTTTCATTCTGTTGCCAATGCGTAATAATTCTTGATACCCTTCCTCTGCAATTTCATATGGTTTAGACAGCATGGCCATATCAACGTTCCAATTTTTTATATTTTCAATATCTTGCGCACACAGCGAGCTGTTACCGATTTCATAACTTGATACTATAAAATCTTTTTGCTTGAGAACGTGTTGCATGATTTCTGAAAAGTTTTGATCAGGATTTCTCTTTCCATGCCTCATGATAGTCCAGATACTGATTGCTTGGCATCCTATATCAAACACATAAAAAAAAAAACATAAAAATAATATAACATAAAAATACAAAAAAAAAACATACTTATTTTTACCTTTATATTCTATAATATCATTTTTTATGTCAGCAAGTCACAAATAAGATCATTATGTACTTTAAGAAATATTCCGCAGAAATCATGCAGAAATAAAGGTGAGAAAACAAGTACGTCAGAATAGTCGTCGAATAAAATACAACTTACCTTCCGTCCTTACGATCGAATCCCTTATATCACCTCTGACAAGCTCATATGGAGTTTTACTTCCAAAATATTTGTATTTGCACTCATTATTCCAATAACACTCTAAAGTCAGCACATTTTTTACGTAAAACCAAATCAGCACAGTTGATTTCAAAGACTTCATATTTACAATCACAGGAATAAAAAATTGGACTATCTAACCTTGAAAAACAATAACATAGACTTGCTTAAGATCATTTACTGCAATAGTTCTGTAAAAATTCAATTAAATACAACGAGACGATCTTTCAAAATCGAAAGAGGTGTCAAGCAAGGTGATCTGCTCTTTTCCAAATTGTTTACAAGCAGGTTGGAGGAGGAACACCAAAGGCCATCGGTAACAACAAGCTAACAAATTTCCGATTTGCCGAAAACATAGTCCTTTTTGCCCCCACAGCTAAGGAGCTGTGGGGGCAAAAAGAACTATAAGTTCTTCTATGGATCTTTAAGCTCATGAGCTTAAAGCAGTACTTCAAGAACTGATCACGGCTAGCCTCAAGGTAGGACTTGCTATTGATTGGTTTAAAACGAAGGAACGAACCAACAACATTAAACCTAGGATCAAGGAAACGCAGGGAATACATTGTGTCAACGAGTACTAACTATTTGGGCCAGTTAGTATTTGTTGAAAACAGGCAGGAAAACGAGATCGATAAACATCCAAAACGCCAGGAAAAGCTACTGGTTCACGCTACGCTAGTGAAGGATGATATGCCGATCTTACTGAAGTGTAAACTCATCGATTTGTTTATCCAGCCAACTCCTTGAGGTTTTCTTTTCTATTCTATTCTATTCTATTCTATTGGCTAAAATGTCATAATGTAACATTGTCACTACAATTAATACAATATCGAGAATCACATCATCAGAAAAAAGCATGGCATTAGACATTTCAACCATCCAGCCTAATGACTTTTAGAAAAAGAAAGGTGAAGCGGGAGAGCGTTTCAGACTTTAACTGACTAAAACCCACTCCCATGTTTTCTCTTTGCCTTGCGTTCCATGACCTCGGGTTTTCCTTTCCAAAATGAACCTATGGCCCTAGTGAGCTTCAAACTTGCTGGGGCCTTATGGATTTGCTGACATCTTCATTAGCCGTCGCCGATTTGTGCAAGGAATTTAGTGATTTTCGCAATAACGCGGCAACAACTAGGTCATCAGTCGATGCATCGAAAGTAAACACGCGTCACGGAGCCGGCCTTGATATATTGTCGCCGAACTTCGTGTCAGCAGTTTCGTCGCCAGCGCATACATCGATTGCTGAGGTTGCAGAGTGCCCTACTCGTGCACCCCGCAACTCTGTGCTGGTCACAGCGGTTCCTCCATGCAACGCCGCACGAGTCTCTCGCCCCGTTCCGCTGCCTGTTCTTGCAGCCCCAGCGAATCCGAAGAATCCGAAACCTGTGCCAGACAAAGCAAAGAACAAAATCGAGAATAGCGATGGTTTCATTATGGTGCAAAGGAGGAAGTATCGAACGCGAACCAACAAGAATCGCTGCGGTATAGCACTTGTTACTCTTAGGGTGAGTCTGCGTGCCGCCCAGCCAAACATTCCCGTGTACATCTCCCACCTGCATCACATCACAAGGCGTTCGTGGTGTGAGTCCCTAGCTCTTTCCTGCCCCTCGTTTTGAAGGCAGGCCGCAGTGCGTGGTGTTTCGTCACTTCCACGGACAAGTTCCACAGAACAGCATAAAGTGAGTAAGTGCAGTGTGAAGTGTTATTACCATAGTCATAAGTTTTATTTACTAACAATAAATTGTATTTAATTACTTTATATATATCTTATTCTGTAAGGTATTTATCTATGAGCCAAGATGGCCGGAAAATAAACGATTTATTATAATTAATAATAATAGGCCTGCGTGGATCACCATGCTACGTTGCCGCCAATTGTCCCTGCGCGGAAACACGGCAGTGCTCTACTTAAGCGGGGCACATTTATATTGTATGCTCCACCGTGTCCTGCGGGCGGTCCACACAATAGTGACAGCCAGGCGTTTCTTCTGCACGAATCAGATGCAGGAACCTCCCGAACTTACCATGTTTGGTAAGGACCTGCATCATGCGGAGGGTGAAGATGCCGTAACGTCTTTCCAGCCATTCCTTAAAGACATTCAGCTATAAATTAGAATTGACAGTAGACGTGGCGGAAGACTTTATTACATAAAAGCAGGCACAAATACCTCAAGCTCCACGAATAGAAAAGTACAAATATTGGGCTTTGTACCTATTAATAAAAAAAATTAAATTAAATGCATTGGGAAACTAATTCTGGACAGTGACCGCGTAGCAGGCAGACAGCTACGCCACGAAAACACACAAGACAATCAAACACACACAACACGTCAGTAAAGGCCTGCAGAGATCTGTAGCCTTGAATGACTAGTCAAGGCCTGTAAAGACCGGAACAGCAAAAGAGGCCGTCCTCTCAGCCGTCAAAAACCGGAAGGGCTAGGAACACTTTTTTCACTCACGTAACAATATTTTACTTCAACTGTCACTCACTAACTGACGCTCTCAAAAATTTCCAGCGGACTACATAAAATAAATAAATTATAATTAATTAATTAGTACATTTATATTCGTTTTAGACTAGCCAGGCTGTATAACTTATAAATGAAAAATAATTATTAATATCAACGTAATAAATTTACGTATTTATTTTTTTAATTTATCAACGTAATTTATTTATTTATAGTTAATTAAAACGGTACATGCCCACTTACATTAATTAACATAGAATTGTGACATTGTAAATAATAATACTGGCAATCGTATGGCATTTTAGAATATAAATTGATTTTGATTATTATAATAGATTGTTTCAATATTACATCATTTTAAATTAATAATTTGAGATTGAATACAATGATACAAATTAACATGGAACAGTGGACACCCTTGCATACTGTCTCTCACAAAACACCAGACAAACACGTGTTATTTTATTCCATTCGTCTGTCAACATATCACATTCAGGGTCAGCATTCAGAAGGGCATTATGCATCTTCACAGTACGCGACACACTGGAGATTCGGCTCTAACGATAGTTCTGGATGACAGTGGTGCAAAAAGATTATGACGGCGGCTCTGCCGGTGTCCAATGTATTTATTGAGTACAAACAGCCGTCAGAAGAGGTCGTGGAGCTCAGGGCAGCCAATACTTCCGCTCAGGATTTTACAAGCCACTACGAGCTGATCGAAACCTTTTATTACCTCTAAAGAGTTGAAACCCAGCATTTCTAAAAGGAAATTGGTAATGTCCGTTTGGATTGAGAAGCCACTTCATGATTTTAAAAGGAAACTCACCCCTTAGTTAGTAGGAAGGCAGATAATTTTGTAGGCCAAACTCCTTTTGTAGTAAAACATATCCAAAGTTATTTTAATTTAAAAGTGGCTCCTCAAACGTCTGAACTGAGGAGCCAGCTGGAACACCGAAAGTATTGAATCAATATTTTTGAAAATTTTGTATCATTTAGTAGTAATTGTGTATAGTACCTTCTAAAATCGGAGTCTAATACTGTTGATATTCAAGAACATACAATACTTTTAATGTGGCTCCTCAATCTATACACAAGAGCGTGTCTTTACATGAAAGTAATTGGTCAATTTATATTCCACTGCAAAAAACATTTAGTTGTAAGTGTGTTTGAATTTGTAGCATACAGAGAAAGTAGTAAAACTGAGTACATTTATTTGGCTCCTCAGTCCTGATTTTTTGCATAATAAATAATCGATTGTATGTGCTTTATATCACAATGAAATCAAAAACCAAAAATACCAAGTGGTTAAATGAATCTAGTTTTTACAATTTAAAAGAATTTATGGATAAAAATGTTGATTAATTGTCTCTCAACATTTTGCTTCTAACTATGTACCTTCATGCTATATCATAAAATAGCTAAACATGTTTGTACCATTGCAATTCTATGTAACATCATTTTTAACCGACTTCGAAAAGGAGGAGGTTCTATGTTCGGCTGAATGTATGTTTTTTTTTATGTATGTTCACCTATATCTCGGTCAATTGTAGACCGATTTTGAAAATTCTTTTTTTATTGAAAGGAAATATTGTTATGATCTGATCATGAACTTCGAAGATATGGAACAGAACTCCTCATAGGATCACAGCAGAACTTTCGTAACAAGTAAAATTGCTTTGTTTATAGGTGTAGTCGATGACTGGCTGAAGGAAAAGGGGGAGGGGATATATCGGACTGATCTGATGATGAAGCCAGAAGGCAAATTAATGTAATGTAACCGTGTTTGGGATTATTAGAATCGTTATGAGATGCTCTCTGGCTATAAGGTATTTAAGTTTGGCTAAGAGGTACTTTTTAGTGGTGGTGCCATAACTAAAAAGTGTAAAATAAAAAACTTTACAAAAAAAAAAATACAACCGACTTCAGTGTAAAAAACACTGAAAAGGACAAAATAACTTTAATTTCGGAAGTCAGTGTTGAATAACGAAGAGACAAAACTATTTCGAAACACAGACTTCCGAAATTAAAGTTATTTTGTCCTTTTCAGTGTTTTTACAGTGAAGTCGGTTGTATTTTTTTTTGTAAAAAGTTTTTATATACCATGTTTTTACGCAAATAAAGAATTTATTATTATTATTCGTTTATTCATTATTATAAAATTTAAATTATATTTTTAAATATTTAAATAAAAAATACTTTAAAAAATATAAAAAATAGTGTCCCACCGGTATCGGGAACAGGTTCCAAGCTACTGGTGGTCAGGGCTCCAGAGAAAGGAACCTCCTGACTATACGAGCCGTGTCCAAGAGTACCGCTCTCTGAATCAAGCCCTGGATCCAGTCGCCTAACGAGAGCCTCCTAAGGTGTTGGTCGAGGCTCTTGGCTATTAAGCGATTGGCTGACACGACTATCGGTACAATGATCGCTGAGTCCACATCCCACATGTCGACAACCTCGCGAGCCAAGTCGATATACTTAATTTGTTTATCTTTCTCGGCTTTTAAAAAGTTCTCGTCATGCGGAACGGATATGTCAACAATCATTGCACGCCTCTCGCTTCGGTCACACTTCGGTCCACCACCACTATATCAGGCTTATTGGCTACGATAGTCCTGTCAGTGATGATGAACCGATCCCAGTACAACGTGATATCGCCACTATCGAGAACTGGGTCGGGCACATACCTGTAGTATGGCACCTCTGATTCCACAAGAGAGTACTTCAGAGCAAGTTGCTGATGCATAATCCTATTATTTTATTATTATTCCATTTATTATCTATATGTACATATTAGTTACATTTTTAAATATTTCTTAAAAAGCAAATAATGTGATACTGCCATTGTTATTATTATTATAAATCTTTCAAATTTAAAAATCTTTGGTTTTAAGGCCATTGTACATATTCCTAAATAAAATCGCTTAAAATGGGATCGTAAATTGAGAGAATATTTTTTTGTGAGGGATTGCTTTTTTTTTGTAGGATATTGTAACAATTCCAAGGGCACAACTGTATGATCAACTGAATAAAAAGGTTATTAAAAATTAAAAAATTAAATTAAAATTTCTTTATTTCAGACCCAATAGTCCATAAATTGTTAGTGTATTAGTAACAGAAAGTGCTTATATACTATATTAGCATTGTTAGTAACCTATAGCTAATTCCACCCAGTGTCTCTGGATGGGGCAATCTGGCCTATCATTATAATTAGTAGGGATGTTATTTTATTGAAAATTCAATTTATTATGTTGATAATGATATACTGCAACTCGTGCTTACTAAACAGCTTATTATTATTCTCCTAAATGCAAAAATTATGAAGTATAATTCAGCTATTATAATATCTGATGGTGATAGATCACAGTGTGAGATCTAAGATGAGTCTCCGCACTCGAGCACTGACACATCTTTCGATAATTGTGTGTTTAATAGAATGACTGATGATGAAAATTATTCCCAGTTCAAATGATGAAAATAGCATTGATAGTTTCACAAGAAATACTACTTTAAGATCTCATCAGAGACATGTGTGTTCAAAAGATTCTAAATCCACTTACTGTTGAAGAAGCTTCGTCGGGGTCTGATGCTGAATATTGAAAAGCAGAAATGAAGCAAGATTTTAAACTGAGATATAAACTAAATTTGGAGGTATATATTACTCATGGCTTTTATGACGGAGATTGGGCAAGCTCAGAAGACGACCGATGTTACTGCACTAGTTACAAATTCTTGTTTCAAGAAGGAGCAATTAGCTGGAACTCTAAACGACAGCCTACTGTGAATTGCTCTATCGACAACCGAAGCAGAGTATACGTCTTTGTAATCTTGTGTACAAGAGGCTACGTGACAAAAGCAACTTCAAGAAGCATTTTGGTCTCTACTGAAGAATAAAGCAATGATTATCTATGGCGAAAACCAAAGCTCTCTTTAACCTTCAGGTTCAATGGGTGTCATTCAAGGAACAAGCACATCTATATAGGAGGCACTATTTTGTACGTGATAAAATTGTTCAAGGGACCATTGATGTTCAGTATATTTAGACGGATATGATGGGAGCTGATGACTTTACCAAAGCAGCACCATACTCGAAACTTATTGCGTTTCAAAGATGGAGTTGATTTCTGTTTAAGAGCGCCTTTTTTGAAGTACATTTTCATACAACCACTCTTACGTTATTATGATGTTATTACACATCTTTCTCTACATATTTTGGATATGCGGATATCTTGTGGATATTATCTATGCTTAATCAAAACATAAATTTGTGTAAAACTGATCTAGTAAAGACTTCTGAAAATTTGCTATAAAGGGTTTAAAATAACACGTATTTCCTGGAACAAGTTTTGTGAAATATTCGAGTAAATCACGGAATTACCGAATGCTAACAGAATTTTCAGGTGTTATCTCTGTTTTTTGCATTGCCTCTTCTTCAAATATCGCTTTGGATTGCGTTAGATGAAGCATTTTAAAACCATGCTCGATGTTGACGATAGGCGAGTGGAAATGGACCCTCGTTGAAACAATAAACATAAATACTTTTTACCAAAGTTTTTTTATGGTGTTTGTGTAAATTTTGACTATAATACTGTAATTGTAATACTTTACCGTACAGTAAATGCTGTTAATTCGTTCTCTCTCGAGTCATATAATTCTACATGAACTTTCGAAATTGTTTAAAAAACTGGGCAAATTATAGAATGTACATAGGTTTTTCATACACTGTTTAACTTTAAAAGCATTTTATAGAATTCTCTGATCATTGATTTGTCGGTAATTAAACACTAATATTCCTTCAGGACCACGAGTATCTCTGATCTTAGATCTACTTTTGATTTTTAGTGAAATTACCACGGAATAAGGTGCCTTAAATAATATTAAAAAGTTGTAACAGTAAAGATTTTTCTTTATTTAAACTTTCTGATCAAGTTCACAGATGTCTGTTATAGTAGCTTTTAAAAAATGTTTGAATATATCTTAGAACTCTTCCCAGGAACAGACTCCGTCCTTACACAGTTCTAAAAACGGTCTCTCATTCCGATAAAACGAGATTCTGTATTCGTATAACTTTTCATTATGTTGTCTGCATCTGTAAGAACAGTAAAATGGATAGAAATATATCCCATGTGAAATTTATTGCTTGACAAGTCACGTGATTGATAGCATTTCTCAATAGCCAAAGTGACGAATTTTCAAATTGTAGCACCACCACCACCTTATGAACTAATCCCCTTATGGAATAGGGCTATTCTATAAATGGATTTGACTATACGGTGATGCCTCTTTCAAAAGACCTTACTAAGTACTCAGCATTGTTATTTAAGGAACTTGGAAACAAAGTAAAAAAAGACCCAATTTTTTTTAAGTAAATGCATAACTTCACTACTGTAATCACCGGGGTGTAAGGTAGAAGTGTACCTTTAGTGCTGTTAATTTTGTTTTTAATTAGTGATTATATCAATCGCTTATCATTGCACATATGCCGTTTACTTATCTGGTTGCTTGCCAAAACATGTGAAAATATTAATCTTCATTTACTGTTTAATTTCAATGATCGATGCAGTCACAGGCTTGAGAATCAACTTTGTAAGAACACTGGTCATAAATAAATCAAATACAAAAAAAGCAACAACAGCAGTGACGACGCAAATTTTTTGTCAGATCACAAGGTGATATCTACTTTAATGTTTCTTTTAATTTTACAAACCTGTTCAGAACTGCAACCACTTTTGCGCCAAAAGTAGATGAAAATGTGTATCTCCATTTCCTGTTCAAATCTCTAAAAGCCGTTGTAAGTGGGTTTTCATCCTTAACAGCGTTTAAAGCACCATGACCATTTCCATCATTGAAGATTTAGTGATGTATACGATGAACTTCTTACCTTGATTATTCTTAGCTTGTTCAAAGTTTTTGAATAAATCAGCCAACGTCGTCTGACCGAATATTCTGGAAAATTTGGATGATCCATAACCGCTTCTATAGTAATGCTCTAAATGTCCAACGTATTCGATAATTTTTAGGTCTTCTTCGGAGAACACGGCACACCAGGGGCTGAATTTATTATTGATCCCGTCCGAAATGTACCGACACAAATTGTAGATTGCTATTATGTTTTTGTTTGACAAAGAAAAACTAAGGCGTAACCTCTTTTCAATTCTCTGTTTCATCTAAAAAAAAAATATAAAAGATATAAAAGTATTTGTATGTTGGTAGTAATTACAAATATTTTAAAGATATACTAAATTAAAAATGGTCTTACGTTTACATATTCTGGAGTTTTCATGTATTGTAGTGACATTTTGTAAGTGTCTCTAATGTTATACACTTCTCTAAGATATGCTTTGCATGTACCGAAGGGCTAAAAAAAAACAAATGTTTTGTAGATAGTGTAATGTTAACGTTAGTATACGATTGCTGACCAACACAAGAAGTTTTTTTTTCCATGTAATGAGATTTTTCGGCAAATTAAATGCTTTAATTCATTAAACCCCAAGCGAACGCCGGCGTTCGCGCATCTGTTTCTTACTATTGTGTCTCAAATTGACGGTATCTGAAAAGTGTAGTTGATGGCTCTTTGGAGTGAGGTTTATGCGGTGGTAGGCCATAGCATCGGCTGCCGGCTTAAAAGTTCCCACCAGGCAAAGCCATGCCGCCAAGCGATTTGTCGTGTTCCGGCGTGATGACTGGTGAAGCCGTATGGTGGAAGATGGGTCTGAGCAGTTGTGTTGCGTTGTATAACGGGTGTGATGCGCCAGCTCTTGTTGTGTCGGACGTTCGATCGCGGAGGGTAGCGGGATCCGAAGCACGGTTCTCCGCTGGCCGACCGTAGATAGTTGGGGGCCCAAGTAGTGTGCCAGCCACACATGAAAGGCTGCCCCGCCATCTGCGAAAAATCCCAGGGTGGCCCCATCGTGCCGGTTGGCGACCGGGCGAGAGGACCCGATGGCGATCCCTGGGGGGGTTCGGGCGTCCCCGCAGTCTCCAGATCAAACCTCCAATGGCCCAGCAACTCTGGTCATGTTGCTGGTTTTGCATCGCATCACCTCGCTCAACTGCCATTTTCCACCTAGTCTATTCACTCATAAAACCAACATGAAAGGTACTAAAAAGAAAAGTAAGTGTGTACAGCGGATGCACGTCCTCTTACTCCAAGTGCACCTCTCGAACATCCGAGGACTGCACTCCAATCTCATTGCGGTCCACCACCATCTTGAGACTGAGAAGCCCCACTTGCTTTTCTTGACGGAGACGCAGATCAGATGTCCGTTAGATGCGGCGTATCTCGACTACCCGGGATACTCCTTGGAGCATCATTTCCTGCAGCGTGCCGGGGTCTGTGTGTACGTCCGCAATGACATCTGCTGCCAGCGTCTCTGTCACCTTGAGGACCCTAATTTCTCGACGTTGTGGTTGCTGGTGGACACCGGTGTGGACAAAATTGTCTATACCTGTGTCTACCGATCGCACAGCGGTGTCCAGGAGACGACTCAATTGTTTGGCCACCTCAGTGAGGCCGCCGATAAGGCTCTACATCGGTACCCCGATGCGCAGTTTGTCGCTCTGGGGGATTTTAACGCCTGTCACCAAGACTGGCTTTTCCCGTACCAGAAGACCGACCACGCTGGGAGAGAAGCGCGAAACTTTGCGTTATCTATGGGCCTCTCCCTGATGGTAAAGCAAGCGACTAGGGTGCCTGATGTGGTGAGTCATACTGCCAATTGTCTGGACCTTCTGCTGACCACCGATCCGGACAGATGTATCGTAACAGTTTCCTCACCACTTGGAACTTCAGATCACTGTCTGGTGAAGTCTGTATCGTCCTTCTCCCCACCTGACTGCGACTCACGCGGTGAACGGCGAATGTGGCGTTACAGGTCAGCAGATTGGGATGAGATGCGCCATTTCTTTGCGTCTTATCCTTGGCAGCAGGTCTGCTTCTCTTCCGAGAATCCGTCGAGTTGTGCAGACGCTATATCCGATGTGATACGTCAAGCTATGGAGTATTTCATCCCTTATCGTGACGTACCCACCGGTGGCTCAGCTCGCCCATGGTTCAACGCCGATTGCGTTGAAGCTGAACAGCGTAAGCATTCGGCGTATCTTGCCTGGGTTGAGGCTCGTGACTGCAAAGCTCCGGATCTGAGCTCAAAGAAGAGAATCTTCAACCTTACTGCTAAGTCCTACAAGAAGGCATTAAGGAAGGCTCGCTTCGACTGCATCACCCATATTGGCACAAAACTCTCTGCTCAGCCGTCCGGCAGCAGAGCATTCTGGTCCCTCGCCAAGTCGGTCGAAGCGAACTTCTGTCGGCCCTCACTGCCTCCGCTGGCTAAACCTGATGGAACACTGGCTCATACGGCGAGAGAGAAAGCAGATCTCTTTGCATCTCTCTTCGCCCATAATTCTCGTCTTGATACTGGCAGTGCTACTCCACCGACTCTACCTCACTGCGACACTTCGATGCCCGAGGTTCGCATAAGGAACAAAGAAGTTCTGAGAGCACTGTGTCGTCTAGACGTGAACAAAGCTAGTGGACCAGATGGTATACCTGCCATTGTTCTCAAGGCTTGTGCGCCTGAGTTGTCTCCTGTATTGACACGCTTGTATTGCCTCTCATTTAGGACTGGTATAGTGCCCAAGTCCTGGAAGCTTGCCAACGTGCAACCCGTGCCCAAAAAGCGCAGTCGTGCCGATCCTGCCAACTATCGGCCGATTTCAATAACCTCCATACTATGCAAGATTATGGAGCGTGTGTTGAACTCGCGCCTCATGGCATACCTGGAAGGTAACGATCTCCTCAGTGACCGACAGTACGGATTTCGTCGCAATCGGTCTACTGGGGACCTACTAGTGTATGCCACCCACTTGTGGGGCGAGACCCTCGAGAGGAATGGGGAAGCGATTGCCGTTTCCTTAGATGTCTCGAAGGCCTTCGACAGGGTATGGCACGCTAGCCTTTTGAGTAAGCTTCCAGCGTACGGCATTTCCCCTGGTCTGATTAACTGGGTAAAAGACTTCCTGAGTGAACGGTCTCTCCAAGTTGTTGTCGATGGATGCTCATCAGAACCCATGACGACTAATGCCGGGGTTCCTCAGGGGTCTGTTCTCTCTGCAACTCTATTCCTACTGCATATCAACGATCTGCTGATGCCCGGTATCTATGGGTATGCAGATGATAGCACAGTTGTAGAGAGATACCTGCCTAGTGCTCGGGCTAGTAAGGAGCTAATCCGATCCGAAAGAGAGGCTATGGTAGAGCGTACAAATATCTCACTTCAGGCAGTCTCCAAGTGGGGTAAAGCCAATGTGGTGGGATTTAACGCCTCCAAAACGCAAGCGTGTCTGTTCACCGCTAAAAGGAGCCCGTTCACCTTGGCTCCTACTTTTCAGAATTTATCCCTGGAGTACACCGACCGCCTTCAGCTCTTGGGGGTTGAAATTCCCTCGGACCTTAACTTTGGGCGGTTCATTGAGTCCAAAGCCAAGGTAGCTGCTAGGAAACTAGGCGTTCTTGCAAAGGTCCGGCGGTACTTCACACCGGGACAGCTTCTAATGCTATACAAAGCACAAGTCCGTTCGTGTATGGAGTACTGCAGCCACATATGGGCTGGTGCTGCAAAATGCCACCTGGCAGCTTTGGACTCTGTGGAAAGGCGTGCGAAGAGACTAATTGGCGATCCAGATCTGGTTGAGTCCAATCTACAGAGTCTTGAGCATAGGCGAAGGGTAGCCAGCCTTTCGGTGTTTTACAGGATGCACTTTGGAGAGTGTGCGCAGGAATTACATGACTTAATTCCACCATCTCACTTCTACCATCGGACAAGCCGACGAACGGCGAGTATCCACCCTAATGTTGTTGAAACCTCTACGATCCGGACCAAGCGTTTCGCCTCGTCGTTTATACCACGTACATCGAGGGACTGGAACAATTTGCCTGCTGCGGTCTTCCCGTCTGATTATAATTTAGGTGTCTTTAAGGCAAGAGTGAATAGGCTCTTAATAAACTAGTGCGCCTCACCATCAACGATTGCATCACTGCTTACCATCAGGTGGGATCGCAGTCAAGCACTAGTTTATACAAATTAAAAAAAAAAAAAAAGGTCACTATGAAATGGCGAGAATTTAACGGACTACACAAAAGATAAGGACTTAAATAGATGTCTGGACCTCAGTGCTACTTCATGGTGCACGTCATTTGAGAAAACCTGTATCCTGTTTATCCCGCGACAAATATATTATGTTAGTGGCAAAGAAAAAAAAAGTAATATGGGGGTAATGTCTAAAAAAAATACTTAATATTTTTGGGGGTTGATTTGACAAAGTTGTCCTGGGATGGATTGATAAATTTTATCTTGAATGTTACTCTTGGCATCAACCCGAATTAGTTATCAATATTATTACTATCTGATAGTGTAAATGGGTACCTAGTAATAGTGCTGTGTGAGCTTCATTATGAAAAAGGGGCATTTACATTGAAATGTTTTAACAACTGCTTGAGTATTAATTAACTTTTCAAATATCTCGTATTGCTAAATACAGGTAAAATAGAAATGGGAAGCAGCTGTCCACTAAGTACTAGCATTTCGGCAGTATGTCTATTGTATTTGCCTACTTATATATTCTTAAGCCTGCAATACACGTTGGCCGAGCTAAGACCAACGCGAGCCTTGGCGAGCCTAAGCAAATATAGGCAAATTGACACACGGCAAGCGCCTCTACACGTTCGGCAAGCGCCTCTCTACACGTTCGGCAAGCTTGAACCAATGCAAATGGCCAATAAGACGAGTTTTGAGGAAACGCCCACATGTTGGGCCCTGTCAGTTGTTATTGTGCATTTAAACAATATGGACGACGTACAAGTCATCGCGGCTGCTGCTATTTATTTAATAAGCGCGTGACGTTCGTATCCAAACCTATAATTGCTGCCAAAATTTAGAATAAGCAGCGTATTTTTTATGACCGCGGTAGCGCCGCACGCGCTCTGCACTGGCTGGTATGTTCCATGAATAAAACAAAACAACACACAATAATACGAGTAGCGCGTACTATTTTGGTTTAGTTACCATAGTATTCTGCTGTTATGTCATGGCACAGCAGGAAACAAGGAATTCCCAGCTAACGCAGACCCATGGCTGTACCTGCAATAGCATCTTTGACTTTCTTTGTTGAAAAAAAAACGGAAAAATATGAAAAGAACCGAAAACTTCATGTTTGTTTTTTTCAAATGCGTACTTTTTTTTAAATTAATATAAACTAGATGACGCAATCTGATGGTGAGGCGCACTAGTTTATGAGGCCTATGTCCAACAGTGGACAGCAATTCTTATAGCGCCTAAATGGTGATACTTGGGGGAGGCTTATGTCCAACAGTGGACACAAGTAATTATAGCGAGGGGAGACTTATGTCCAACAGTGGACATCAGTCATTATAACGCCTAAATGGCGATACTTGGGGGAGGCTTATGTCCAACAGTGGGCATCAGTCATTATAACGCCTAAACGGTGATATTTGATGGAGGGTTATGTCCAACAGTGGGCATCGATCATTATAGCGCCTAAATGGCGACACTTGGGGAGTCTTATGCCCAACAGTGGGAATAGGTCATTATCGCGAGGAGGCATATGTCCAACAGTGGGCATCAATTATTATAACGCCTAGATGGTGACACTAGGGGAGACTTATGCCCAACAGTGGGCATAGGCCATTATCGCGAGAGGAGGCATATGTCCAACAGTGGGCATCAATTATTATAACGCCTAGGTGGTGACACTTGGTGGAGGATTATGCCCAACAGTGGGCATAGGTCATTATCGCGGAAGGAGGCCTATGTCCAACAGTGGGCATAAATTTTTATAACGCCTAGGTGGTGACACTTGGGGGAGGCTTATGTCCAACAGTGGGCAGGGGTCATTATAGCTAGAGGGAGGCCTATGTCCAACAGAGGACAGCAGTCATTAAAGCCCTAAATAGAATAGAATAGAATAGCATTTATTCGGCGCAAGCAACACAATATACAACAACATAAAATAATAATAGGAAAAGAGTACAGACATACAATACAAGTTGCAGTGACTGTGCCTGAACCGAAAGGGTCACCAACTCAGCAATTGCTGGGCGTCAAACACCCAGCGCTGATTTTCAGCTGGCACCCCGCAGTGACGCACGGATGATGGTAAATAAAGTATACATATAATCTATACAAGGTGTCGTTTTGAAGCTGCAAAATATTTCAGGAGGTAATTATGTTAGTGATTCTCGACCCGAATCAATAATAAAATAAGTAGGTAATTTTTTTTTTTTATAACCGCCCTTTTTTTCACACATACAAACACGGAACAATAAAGGGCGTTTTCACACACACTAACTCGCAACGATAGTTTCATAAATAATGTATCATCCAATCATCATCCCGCACGCCACACCCTAGCCACGCCCCCGCGGCCATCGATCAATCGATTTAGTTTAATGTAATTAAAAAATTAAATAACAAGTATTACTGATTATTGACCAGGTATCGTTTTTTTACATGATTATTTATGAGTTTTATTACAACCTCCTGAAATATTGTGCAGTTTTAAAACTGCACCTTGTATAAATATAACCCATACTTAAAATAAATATTAGTACTAGTGTATTTGTGTGATAATATTGTTATATAGGTACGTAACTAAATATTTCATAAAATGTGCCATGGTAGTTACAAAACCAATTTTCTCACTATACCCACAATATTTCAACAAAATATATCGCGGGAAACATAGTGCATCGCGCGATGCGACGGTTGACTTGATGACGCATAAATCGAGACACACATCGCTGCACCGGCTCGGCAACTAGCCGCTATCTGGGTCTAAGACAAATGTATACAAATATTACGTAAAAATAATTTTGGCTTCCAGTAAATGGTGATACTTGGGAGAGGCTTGTGTCCAACAGTGGGCACCGATCATTATGGTGACACTTGGGGGAGGCTTGAGGGAGTTCGATTCTGATCAAGCTGACGACAGTGAAATCGAGATTTTGGCTGAGGAATATTATTATTATTATGTGTATAGTGGGCGAAAATGTACCACTCGTACATTTTCGCCCACTATAATATTTCAATTTCAATAAAACTTGTTTTTTTTTTCAATTTTTCATGAAATTAACCGAAACAATGAATAAAACATTCGAAAGATTTCTATTTTGTTCCCAAACGATTCTTTCCGCAAAATTTCAATACAACATGTGAAAAAAACGGAAAAAAAACAACAATTTGTTTTTTTCATTGAAAGAAACAATTGTTTCTTTATGAGGTCTATACCTACACGTTGGCGCACATTTGCGAGCGCCTTTGATTTGTGCAGAAAAACCGACACCGCTCCGAAGTGAGGCAAGTGATCGCGAGCGGCTGCGAGTCGTGACAAGCTACTCCAAATGAGGTCTATACACATTGGCGCACATTTGCTTTGATTGGCGCAAGTCTACTCAACCAACTAGGCGAGTGACACCGAGCGATGGCAAGACAAGGCAAATATACTGTCTACATATTGGTATTGGCCTTCACTCGGCAACACTCGGCCAACGTGTATTGCAGGCTTTACAAAGCGTCGTCATGATAAAGTATAAACAAAACACTCCCCACTTACATTCCCTGTACTGACGTTTGTTTCAGCTTTCTCTATAAAAAAGTCTTTATATCCAAGTCCTTCAATTAAAGCCTCTGCAGAAACTTCACTAAGAGAACCATAGGATGGACGGAAAGAATATTCTTCTTCATTAAGGTAATTAAATATATCTGGTAGAGCCTCTTTCAACCTGCTACCAAACCTAAATATTTCCTGATAACCTTCGTTCGTAACAATGTTCGGCTCATCAATAAATCTTGTTTCAATTTTCCATTTTTTTTATTTTTTTTTATTTTTTTTATAATGGATAGGCTCGCGTTTGACCACAATCTCACCTGATCCATTCTCGAAGATTATCTACATCTTGAGCACATAGCGAGCTGTTTCCATTGTCGTAACTCGATATAATATAGTCTTTAAAATTAAGAACATCCTTTATATGTTTCAAGAATGTTGCACCAGGATATTTTTTTCCATGCCTTATCGTGGTCCAAAGATTGATAGGTACACATCCTGATGAAAAGCGATGATATTTTGAATGATATATTGTTAAACATCTTTTGGTATCAGAAGTAGAAGTTAAAGGAATTAAAACTCACCTTCAGCCTTGACGATTGAATCCCTTATGTCACCTCTTATATTTTCATAAGAAGTTTTACTTGAAAAATATTTGTATTTGCATTCGGTACTCCAGTAGCATTCTATTGACGCAACATACTCGTATTTTAAAAATAATGTTAGAAAAACTGATAAGAAAATGAATTTATCCATTCTGATTAATATATGGACGTTCAAGATTTGCGAATATTTACACAGATAGACTAAAAACAACACTACGGAACACACTACACCTATCATTGACATTGATCGTCTTAGTAGCTAAAACATAATACATATTAAAAACGAGTATGATAGTATCTGTTTTTTTTTAATATTTATATGAATTTACAAAATAAATATATAAGGATCATTTTTTAATCAAGGACAGCACTTCTGATTGTAATCCATAACAATATAAATAAGTAGACTGGTGTTTTATTTAATTAATTTAAAAAATCCCTCTCTTAGAGAGGAAGCCTGACTCCCAACATTGGGAACATTATAAGGCCGACTATGCTATGCTAATTAAAAAAAAGAATGTCAAATACGTTCATGAGGACTGGATACAAGTCGTCAAGGTAAAGTTATTTGTGTATCAGTTCTGTGAATCATTGGCAAAAATCGCTAGGACCATGATCCCTATTGCAAACAATTTATAACGGATTGATTTCCAGGTATTATTGGTTTAGCTAGCCCATATTGTCCCATTGCTGGGCAAATGCCTCCCTCCATTTTTTCCAACGATCATGGTTCCTCGTTTTCTCATTCCAATTCTTGAGGAAGATATCCAGGTCATTATAATTTGTAACACCAAAGATTTTGAAGATTATTTTGATGTCGCGCAAGAAGTGTACTAAGTTACTTTTAAGACAGTTTAAAAAATCAGGATTAAATAAGTAATAATAATAATATTCCACAACTATCACACAACACCGTCTAGTCCCAAGCTCTGCTTGAGCTTGTTTTATGGGTACTAGACATCTGATAAACATACTTATAAATTTCTAAATACATACATATTATAGATAAATTACACCCAGACACAGAACAAAAATGTTCATGCCCATTAAATAAACATTTGTCCTGGGTGGGAATCGAACCCACGACCTCTGGCATAGCAGTCAGGGTCACAAACCACTAGGCCAACAGGCCAGTATTACGAGTATTTATAAAAGTTGCACGGGGCCACACGAGTTACATGATTTGAAAATATATAGGTTTGCTAATCCTTTTCTAGAATATAATGTCTAAAAACAATAATATGTTGGTTAATCAAATTTTTTCAATGTGACTTAAAAAAAAACGAATAATAGAGTACATAATAATAAACAATAATACAACAACATAACAAATAACAACAACAAATATAAAATAATAAATAAGCAAGTGGGTTGAGCAAGTAAATCAACTAGAGATTAAAGCTGATAAAAAAAAGTTGTTATATTAGCTGACATTGATATGCTCAGGCACTTATCGAGTTTTTTATCGAGCTGAAAACCTGATCTTTAGTAGAGTGTCTAAGTGTTATCAATTATTTAGTTTTGCTTACGTAATACCACGTGATGTGGTATACACATAATTATATTTACTGTCACGGGTCTTTGACCCGTGATTGATCCCTCTTCTAGAAAGAAATTCTAGACACTTTAGCATCTTCAGCTTAGTATCTTCTTGACAGGCCTGTTGGTCAGAGGCATAGCAGTTACGACTGCTATGCCGGAGGTTGTGGATTTGATTTCAACCCAAGACAAACAATATAATGACCACGATGATTTGTTCTGTGTTATGTATAAATATGTATGTATTTAGAAATATTTAAGTATGATTATTAGTTGTCTAGTACCTACTCATACCACAAGCTCTGCTTAGTTTGAGAATAAATGGCGTTGTGTGAAAGTTGTGGAATATTATTATTATTCATCATCATTATCATCAGCCTTTTTTAATGTTCCCACTGCTGGGACTCAGGCCTCCTCTCTAGGAGAGGGAATGGGCCGTAATCTACCACGCGGGCCCAGTGCGGGTTGGTGAATGTAACATGTCTTCGAATTTTTCGTTCCAAGACATACTGGTTTCCTCACGATGTTTTCCTTCACCGTTTTGAGAGCAGTGGTGATGAAATAAATTACACAAAGTAATGTGCCTGGCTAGGTTCGAACCCGCGACCTACAACTCGTAAATCGGGGCCATTACCACTCGGCCACCACTGCTCTCTCTATTATTATTATTAAAGTGCAGTATGTGTATGATGTGAGAGCACGCATTTGTGCTCTATAGATACAAACCCCGTAATAGGGCGCTTTTGACCCCTGACTGTACATTAAACTTTCGTCTTTAATATCAGTGTTATGTCATACATACAATTGATAAACTAATGATATCACATCTTTTTTATAACAAAAACATTTATTTATCAAAGTTTTTTTCAGACTTTTAATGTACGTTATATCTATGTGATTACGAGTACAAGTAAAACTCGACGCGGCGACCACCCGCGTCGTCTCCTGATTCAGGCCATGGTCCGAGCCAGAGGGAATAGAATGCGATCACATCCGTATGCAAAGCAGTAAATACTCGGAGTCTGCCACAAGAGTGAGGGATCGTACATCCTCATGCCCCAGCCAAGGCCGCTGCGACAGGAGACGCCCCGGTCATAGGGAGTTGCAGAGCAATCTTTGGCCATAGAAGGTTAGGACTTGCAGATGAAAAGCAATGGGTAGGTCGCCGTTTGCCCGTTGTATAAAGACCGAGCCCGAACCACCGACGGCGCGTAGTGGTCCACGTACGTCTCAAAATGGTGTCAGCGAAACCGTAGTGGACCGGCAGGGCCGATGTACACTAGGGTCACGCGGAATTTCTGAAAAGGGCAACTGAAGGAATAATGGTGAGGTTTAGTCGGTAAAGGTCAGATACCTACAGCCTCCATAAACATGGAGGCTGTAGGTATCTGACCTTTACCGACCAAACCTATAGGATAAACATCCTATAGCGGGAGAAGTCATTATACGATTTACTACACCAATTTTACAATAAGCCCCTAATCTTTTTTTTTTGTTTCCTTAAATTACCTTTTAATGCAAACTAATATGATATATTTATAGCATTTTATCTTCATTTATGTACATATGTAATTTTATGTTATTATTATTGACTTCCAAAGACATTAAATATTGAAATATTCTTCAAATTTTAATTTATTGATTATTTTAATTTAATTATAGGTATTTTAAAGGTTATTTTAACATAAAAATCAAATCAAATTGGCAATATTACATTACCCAAATGTAATTTAAGCTGTTTATTGTATAAATCTTTATTGAAATTTTATGTAGTTTTTATAATCTGAATAACATTAAATGAATTTATTAATTATTTATAAATTTTACTTTTGTTCGCAAGCATGTTACAAGGACAATTAGGACCTAAGTACTTGTACCAACATAATAAATTAACGTGAAACTAAAAATTATTCTGGCTATAAGTAACATAATGTAATTTGCTTACAAGTACTCTGTTACTATTTCTATCCGCGGGGCTTAAAGTATGACTGGCTCCTATTTCTGAGTGGTTATAAAAAATAAATATATTTTTTTATCTGCTTAATAAGCCAAGATTATCGACACGATGTACTGATCGTCTTATGTGAAGGTTGCGGGAGGTCATGATCGGTCCAAGCGATGACCCTTGAAAGAGCCCAATATTCAACAGACATCTTTCAGCTGAAATGATATCAATGATACTAAAATCATTATAAATTAATTTTCCTCGAGCAAAATGTCATCCTAAGTATTATAAACAATTTTAGGGTTGTACCCTTTTGCCTATGAAAGATGGTGAAATAATTGACCTACCTTCTTGTTGTACGATCAAATCCTTTATGAATTCATATGAAATTTTACATGAAAAAAGATTGTAATTGCGTCGAGTATTCCGATATAAATCTGAAAGGAGTACCTTCATCTTTTAAGTAAAACCAAATGAGTAAAGTTTGAAACGAAAAAAAACTCTTATAGTTAAAATAGAATACAAAATAACATACCAGCTTTTTATTGATTGTTTTAGTTTGAACTATTTTAAACCTCCTCGAACCAAAACAATAGCGTTATCTGCTAAATTGAATTAACATAAAACAAGAATAGTTTGATAAACAAAAATCATTCAAATCAAATCTTGAAATCAATAAATAGTATCAACCTGGTGCATCAAAACATTCAAGGATTCATGAATAAAGATTTAGAGGTAGAGCTATTCCTTAATTGTAATGATATTGATATTCTTTGTATAACGGAACATTGGCTTAAAAGCCACCAGCTCATGTTCAATTTTAATAACCACCAGGTTGGTAGTTCATTCAGCAGAACTAATGCCTTACGTGGTGGCTCATTGATTTTAGTTAATAACCACATTAAATTTAAGGAACGTAAGGATATTGTGAGTCTATCTGTTGAGCGGTCAATTGAAATAGCCTGTATTGAGTTGGAGCAGTTTATTATATTAAGTGTGTACAAACCCCCTTCCGGATTGTATGACTGCTTTGAAAAGGTAATGGATGAAGTGTTTCACAAGATTTGTAATTCAAACAAGTACATAATCACATGTGGTGATTTTAATGTTAATTTATTAGAAAATTCAGCTTTATGTAGCAAAATTATAAGTTTGTTTCAGTCCTACAATCTTGTTAATTTGTTTTTAGAGCCTACAAGAATAACTCCTACTAGTGCCACTTGCATAGATAATATTTTTACCGATGTTGTACCTAGCCATAAAGACATTATAAATTTACTAGATTCTGATCATTGTGGGCAATTAATTACTTTTCAAATTCCAAACATCATAGTGGCTAAAAAGAATATCACTGTTAACCCGAAAACTGCAAATCGCTTAGAAACTTTTAAAACTAAACTAATTAATAATTTACCAGCATTGTCAACATTAGATGATCTGAATCAACAATATGAATGTTTTTTTAATATGTACTGTAAGCAATTTAATTCCACTTTTATACCCAAAACTATATCGGTTAATAGTAATGTATCTTTCAGTGAATGGGCTACCATTGGTATACATAAAAGTAGAACGCGACTCTATGAATTGTATGAGGAAAAAATTCTTGTAAACACTGCCGAGTTTAGTTTGTATGTTAGAAATTATTCAAAATTATTCAAAAAAGTATGCTCTGTTGCAAAATCGCGCTACTTGAGTTCTAAAATTAAAAATAGTAATAATATAATTAAAACTACCTGGAATATTATAAACAGTGAAACTGGAAGATCTAAAAAACCATGTAGTGACTATAGCCTTAAAATTAATGACAGCGTGATCAAATCGGACTCACAAGTTGCTGCAGCTTTTGAAAAGTTCTTTTCAGAGATCCCCATATTAACTACTAAATCTCTGAACTCATCACCCACTGCTGCAGAGTCTCTGCTTAAAGAAAATGTTAAAGTTTGTGATTCAGATTTTAATTTCGAACATGTGACATATGTGGACATAATTAAAACCTTTAACACTTTGAATGTAAAAAAGACCACAGATTTATGGGGAAATTCTGTGGATGTTGTAAAGTCCATTATAAAGGTTGTAGCTCCTAGTTTAGCACTTATTTTTAATAATTGTATTGATCGTGGCGAGTTTCCTGACTTAATGAAGTATAGTAAAATAATACCATTGTTTAAAACGGGTAGTACATCTGACCCCACAAATTATAGACCTATTTCAGTGCTACCCACCTTTAGTAAAATATTTGAGAAACTAATTTTACATCAATTACAAAGATTTTTTAATAGACATAAGTTGTTACATAATAAACAGTTCGGTTTTACAAGGGGTCGTTCAACAACCGATGCCGGGGTTGAACTTTTAGGACATATTTATAATGCATGGGAAGACAAATGCGATGTCCTGGGCATTTTTTGTGATTTGTCCAAGGCTTTCGATTGCGTTCTCCATGAAACATTAATCAGGAAACTACACCATTACGGAATCCGGAATTCCTCTCTGGATCTTCTTACTTCTTATTTGAGTGATGGGATTCAGAGAGTTGATGTAAATGGAAAAAGATCACCCGGGTCTGTAGTATCAATGGGTGTGCCCCAGGGCTCGATTCTTGGTCCATTTTTATTTCTCATTTATATAAATGACTTGCCATACCTCATAAAGGATAACCATGATATAGTGTTGTTTGCAGACGACACTTCGCTTTTGTTTAAGCTTAAACGTCAGCAGCCGGTTACTGATGACATAAATAACGCCCTTTCAAAAATAGTACACTGGTTTAATGTCAATAACCTGCTCCTTAATGAAAAGAAAACCAAATTTGTTAAATTTACGATGCCTCACGTAAGGCAGGTAGAAACTAGTGTGCTAATAAAAGGTAAAGAATTGAGTCCTGAAGACACTACAGTGTTCTTGGGTATAACTCTTGATGCTAAGCTTCAGTGGGGCCCACACATAGATAAGTTGTCGAAAAAACTTAGCTCTGCCGCATACGCTGTTAGACAAATTCGAAATCTAACTGACTTAGAGACAGCCCGTTTAGTTTACTTCAGTTATTTTCATAGTGTCATGTCGTACGGTATTCTATTATGGGGAAATGCCGCCGATATCCAAACGATTTTTGTTTTGCAGAAAAGGGCCATTCGTTCAATTTATAAATTAAGTCCCAGATACTCCCTCAGAGATAAATTTAAAAATATTAATATTTTGACTGTGCCATCTCAGTATATCTATGAAAATATTTTGTATGTTCATAAAAATAAAAACATGTTTAAAAAATACAGTGACATTCACAACGTTAATACTAGGAACAAACACAAGTTAGTGGTTCCTGCCACCAGGCTCAAAAAAATAGGACGCTCATTTAGATGCCAAAGTATACATTTTTATAATAAGCTTCCCAGTCCTATTCAGGAACTTAGCATTAATAAATTCAAAATATTTGTAAAGCGAAAACTTTGCCAAAAGGCTTTTTATACTGTAAAAGAGTATCTTGAGGATAAAACGGCTTGGGATTGACCTGCTCCAGTACCTACTCACTATAATTATTATCATTTGAATGTTTTTTTGTTTTAACTGCCTTATTTTTTATTGACGATTGTTGTTGTTTTACAATTATGATATTGTATATATATATATATATTATTATTATTTTTTAACAATTATGACATGTTTATTTTTACTATTTGACTGTTTTTTTTTTTATATACTTACTTTTTTTTTACAATTTGTAATATTTACACTTTTGTAAATTTTATTATTGTGAATGTGAGAACTATGTGGATTACTCTTTCCTTTTCTTTTATTTTCACATGATGTCTGGCAGTTTTGAGTATTTGATGTGGCCTGCCCAAATGTCCTTTCTTTGGCATTGTTCGTCAAGTCGTTGAGCTCCTTAGTAGTCCTGAGTTGAGCTACACGCATATTGACAAATGCTTGCACTGACTGGACAGGTCCACTTAGAACTGTGTGGTTCTTTCTTCAAAAGACCATCTCAGGCTCAATCTGCATGGTTCTCATATGATTTGACCATTACATGTTTTGCTGTATGGACTTTAAAAGAGACTTTGACCCCTGAGTTTGTTTCGGTGTTTCTTCTCAGGGTAGTCAGCTAGGAAACACCGGCCTCATCTAGCATTAATTGACGAAAAAAAAAATTGACGTGTAAAAGTGTTTTTATAAAACCTACTTGCAAAATAAAGATCATTTATCATTTATCATTTATCATTTAGTTTCTAAAAATAAATAAAAATGCTCGTTATCTTATCATCGTGGGTGTCGTTCATTTCATGTCAATACCGACAGTTCATTAAACTGTTCTTATTCAAGTTTCTTATTTTTAACTGTTTAGCTGTAAAAGCTAAACACACAACTAAACGAAAAAGTATGTGAGTTTTACTGTCCTTATAGAGTATAATCATTAAAACCATTTATAGCCAGAGTGTATTCTAATAACCGAAACATGTCTAGGATACTTCGAGATTATAGAGTTCCCGCCCATGTTCCAGTTTGATCACCAGATTAGTTCATCAATAGGTATTTGTGTTTTTTTTTTATGTCAATAAAATAAAATACTAATAGAATTTGTGTCCCTGTGAAGTTTCGTTGGCCATCGATTGCCTTCTTCATGAGTTTCACTTATTCAAGTGTTACTTTCTGAATGATAATGTTATATTCTTAATGAAAGTACAAAAAAAACCAATGCTATATGTCAATATATATGTTTATAATATTTAAGGAGTTCCTCATTTCCTCATGAATCCCATCATCGGTACTGAATTATGATAAAAATCGAACAAATCAGGTGAAAAATGAAGGAGTTCAGGAGTAAAAAAATACAACCAAATTAAGAACCTCGACCATTTTTGAAGTTGGTGTAATCTACCTTTCATACTTTTATGTATTTTGACCTGCACTCTTTTAAGCAACGCTTAAAAATATATATACACTTCTTTTTTATGGTACTGTGACATTTAACGTTAAGCTGAAGTTTTAAACTAAATGTATATCCTGATAAGATGGAAAATTAAAACGGACCTTGAAGGGTTCTCGGACACTAGGTAGCTACAGGTTGATAAATAATTTAAAAAAAAAACCTGTTTATTTAAATAATACATTTAATTTACGTAACACATGTCCTCGAAAATATTTTAATTATAAAGTCTTGATAACTTTTTGAGATAATTGTGTATTCATCATGATTATTAATTAATTTAGAAAATATCATGGTTACATGTATTGTACATTACTTTTAAAGTAACTACTACTAGTAACGACACTATCTACACTGTAATATAATAGAGAGGTAAAGTTTGTTTTTTTTTTGTTTGTAGGAGGTAATCTCTGGAAGTATTGCTCCGATAGAAACCTGATTTATTCCTGAGTGACATAAGCTATATTTTATGGTATGCGGGCGAAGCGGCTGACAAAAGCTACTAAAAATATAATCTATAAATAAATTTGGAATAAATTTATCAATCTACTATCCACAAAAATCGGTATTTGTATTAATAAATGGCGTCAGCTTATCTTCAAATTCTTTCCAAGTGCAAACTCCTTCTTTGCAAATCGACTGTAATGGCTCTTCGTTCAAGTAAAACACAACATTGTAGTCGTCAGGTCCCTTGTTGCACCTGTGGATACAATTGATACAGATTAATATCCTTCATGACAAATTATATTTAACCTTTCAATCGTGAAAATCACAGACACAATAGAAAGACAATAGGTGCGCGAAAGCCGACGTTTGCTTGGGGTTTAATGAACTAAATGACAATTAAATTGTCACAACTTAATGATATTAATAGATTTTGACAATGACATCACTGCTATAGCTAGTAAAAATTAAGTTTACTATTTTTTAGCTGTCACCATGATTACTGTTACTGAGGTTGAGGTGAAATTAAGTTAAATGTCTTGTCAAATTATTTATCAATCCATAAACAGAGTGCGAGAGGCAGTACGATCAAAACCCCTTAGCCATCCCCAAGGGGTAAATAAAAAAAATATGCGCGTGCATATGAAAACAGATTTTTACCGCCATGTCACAAAAAAGTTAGGTACTAGTTTTACTGTTTTTTTACTTCACAAGTGTATTGAAAAATGTCGTATGATACACGTGATTAATTAATGATTACCGTTCTCGGCTCTCTTAAGACCCTCGCCACAGCTCGGGTCTAAATACCGCTTCGACTGTAATCAGTAACATTACACACTTACGTCATAATGTACTATTTTACTCCATTAAAGCTGTGATCGTGACAGAGAAATAAACTACAACTGATACTAACTTGTTCAGGACGACCATTAGATTGGTGCCAAATGCTGCTAGTTTACTAGTTCTCCACTTGCGATCGGGTTTTCTATATGCACCTGTTAAGGGGGCTTCATCCTTGAATAATTTAAGAGCACTCCACACCATATCCATCACAGTAGCATGAGTCACATATGCTGTAATCTTTTTTCCTTTCCCAGTTTTTGAATTTTGAAAACTTCTCAGTAAATCGGTCAAAGTAATTTGGCCAAATAGCTCGTTTAAAGCATAACCATAACCATTTCTGTAATAATGTCGCAAGTCAGCAATATACTCCATAGCTTTCAAATCTTCGGAGGTAAACAGCGCACACCATGGACTCAATGTATTTGTGAGGCCCGATGAAGAGTAACGGCACAAGTCATACAAAGCCGTAATATTTGCATCTGTTAAAAGATAATCGATACCAATACGTCTTTGGATCCTGTCTTTGCACTGAAAATAATAAAGAAATAATTTAAATTCTATTTCTACATTCAAATGAATTTTCACGAAAAGTGGTCAGAAATCTTACAGCAAGATATTCGGGAGAGCTCAGAAATTTCGTCGATTCCTCGTACGGTTTTCCGCTTAGCTTAAAATCAATATATGTTTTGCACGTCTCATATAGCTGAAAAATAAGATTTATTATTACTTGTGGTATTAAAAGTTCCACGAATTTTTAATGTATACTAATGCTGACCACGTTATTAACTGAGGACTGCAAATGCATCCAAATAAAGGGTTGTTTGTATGCATTTGCAGTGTGTTGTATTAAAATCACCGTAAAATATCCGTTTTAAACATCAGAAAAAAATCACTTACAGATATTATTTCAAAATCCGTCTTTGTCGGTTGTATAGTCAGTGGCTTATCATAAAGACCCTTAACGAAGGCTTTCATACTAACAGCCATATATTCACCAGGCGCTGGACGAAATTGATAATCATTTTTGTCAAGATTAGCTAATAATTTTGGAAAAGCCTGTTTTAGTCTTCGTCCTATACCTTCCGATTCCAAAGCACCCTCTTTTGTAAGTTCGAAAAATTTGTCTAACATTTGGTTATGATCTTGCCATCTTCGTAAATTTTCAACATCTTGAGCGCAAAGAGAGCAGTTTCCTCTTTCATAGCTGGATACGACATAATCTTTTATGACTAAGGCATCTTTCATTAAATTTCCAAACTCTAAACCAGGATTTCTTTGGCCATGTCTAATTAGTCCCCAAATGCTGACTGGTTCACAACCTGGGAAATAATTTTTACTCATTCATCCTTTTGCATTCGTATGTAGTTATGTATTACATATTATTATACAATAAAAGAAAATGTTTACAACTATTTTCTGCAAAACCACATTTTGTAGAAACCATTTTGTTTACTTAGTATTTGGGTGTATCTATAATAAAACATATATATATATAATGGATTTTATTGAGGATTTTCGAAATAAACCACAAATTGTTTCTCTGAAAACAAAGATTTGTTTTATTCAACATGCTTTTACAGTATAACAATTATCGTTTAACTAAAATTACACTTTTATCTCACCTGAAAACAAAGAAACGACATTAAAGTTCACTAATATCGCCTCCTCAATTATATCCCTATAATTATCTCTCTACAAGTTTTTATAACAATAAAATGCACAAAATAATCTAAACATCATCTGTCATTGAATGATACGTCACCCCGTATCCACAGCTTAAAAATTAAAAAAAATGAAATGTCATTTCCAAGGAGGTCATTTCATTACATCTCCCCCCCATAGGAACGAAAATTCTAAATAATATAATACAAACAATGCACCTGCAAGCTATCTTTATACCTATTCGTTTTCTTCTACCTCATCTTCTGCCGTAACAGGTTGTAATTTTGTTATGTGGAATAAAGTTGATTCTGTTTTTCTGTTGCCAGTGTCAATCTTATAAATGGAGTTCGATATTTTCTCTATTATCTTGAAAGGGCCTATTTTTAATTCGTCTAATTTTTTCCTGTTCAGTCTATTTCCATTTTCTACATATACACTGTCTCCTATCTCGAACTCTTGTATTTTCCTATTTCTATCCGCAAGTCCTCGTTTTGGGTTAGTTTGAATTTCTTTATCATATCCAATCCGATTATAAAATCATCAAAATATTCATTTTCTACTATGTATACATCCACCTCTTCTTCTAAATCAAATATTTTTATTTTTATTGTTATCAAGCCATCTGTTTTTTTCACACCATTAACCGTTTTCATATATGCTATATTCTCATTGTCCTTTTTTTCTTTTATTTTAATCAGTCTTGAATTTATTAAAGAGATCTGTGAGCCTGAATCATAAATGCCGCTCACTTCTAGTTTATTTTCTAATAAGAGCTTGATTTTGATTAATGGTGTACTTACTCGTTTTTTTTCTCAGTATTTATATCTACTTCAATAATGGAGTTGTTATTTACATTTCTGGGTTTAAAAACTTTTTCAGATTCATTTTTATTTTTCTTGAACCAACATGACTCTTCCGGATGATATCTAATTCCTTTGTTCAAAGATTCACAAGTGTTACATGGCTTCTTCTCATTAGTTTTATTTTTATAAAGGAATGTACAACTCTTTATTGTACTTGAGTTTTTCTTGTACATCATACCTTCATATTTTCCTATCTCATTGAACAAATCGGTAGTGTCATTGAGTTCATCTCTGTTTAACCTATTTAAGATAAACCCAGGTAAACCTGTTGCAATAAGATCTATCATTGTTTTGGAGTCTATCGATTTGTTTATGCCTAGCATAAGCCTTTCTTTTCTAATAGCGTAATCATTTAGTAGTCCTTCTTTATATCTAAATGCGAGAGCATATGTAACTATGTCCCATCCTCGGTTTTTAAAAGTTTCTAAAAATTTGTCTTTCCATTCATTCCATTCAGCCTTTATTGTTAGTTTTATGGCCATCGAGTTATACCAATCCAAACAAGAGTTTTCTAAAAACAATCTCAATATATCTATTTTTGTTTCATCTTTTGATATATTAAAGCGCTCACACTCCTTTTCAAAATTCTCAATCCATTGCATTGCATTAGGGTTCTTGCTTGTGAATTTTTCAATAATAAATTTCTCTGAAATATGTTTTAGGTTATGTTGATTTTCTTTCTTTGTAGTAGTTTCTATTAATTTTTCCAAGATATGTTGCAAATTGTCGTTTTTGTCTATTGGTTGTTTTGTGCTTATTTCTTCTAAATATTGATCTAAAAATTGCATATTACCTTCCTCATCTCTATATGTTTTCTTAAGATCTTCATCCAATTTTATCCATATTTTTCTACTTTGATGCCTTTTCTTTATACTATTTTTTATTTTTGAGAAAGTATTCATTTTGACAATATATGTATGATGAATCACCGGCTTCAGCTCATCAGGTAAAACATAACATTTTCCTTCTTCTGTAGATATTGAGGTTAGGGCTAATACATTTGATTTGCCATCATTTGAAGCTATCATCGTAAACTCAAATTGCAGCCGGTCCATCTTCTTTTAGTTAACAAAAATGTCGTTTTATAATGGATTTTATTGAGGATTTTCGAAATAAACCACAAATTGTTTCTCTGAAAACAAAGATTTGTTTTATTCAACATGCTTTTACAGTATAACAATTATCGTTTAACTAAAATTACACTTTTATCTCACCTGAAAACAAAGAAACGTCATTAAAGTTCACTAATATCGCCTCCTCAATTATATCGCTTTAATTATCTCTCTACAAGTTTTTATAACAATAAAATGCACAAAATAATCTAAACATCATCTGTCATTGAATGATACGTCACCCCGTATCCACAGCTTAAAAATTAAAAAAATGAAATGTCATTTCCAAGGAGGTCATTTCACTACATATATATATATTGTAATAATAATAACTCATAATGGAAATGGATTTAGGCTAAACGTTGCGTTGCGCGGGCTCCGGCACCGGACGGAGGGCGCGGGCAGCCGCGCTCCGCACTCGCGCTCCGCACTCGCGCTCCGGTACCCGCCTTCGTGCATCGGAGGCCCGCGCGGAAACACGCGCGGACTAGTACACACTAGTACGCCCGCACTGAGGAACATGTCTTTTGATACTAAAAGGGTAACTTTGGAAGCGCAGTGTCGCCCTAGAACCAGGCGAATGAGTTATATAAAGATTGAGATGTGCGAACAGCGTTGCGGACTGCTTCCGCGGCGGGATCCGCTGCAGTCCCAAAGAAACCGCGTGTAGACATGCACGTGTCCACGCAACGGGCGCTCGCTGTTTCAATGTACGAAAGTGACTCTTATTGCACTACACTTAGGTACATAATGGCATTTGTTACTAAACTGTGGCATTTTGATTCATTATGCACTAGTGCGATAATGTAGTTAAAACCTTTTTGTTCAACCTCTTTGTACGCAAACACAAATTTTGAATACGAAAGAAATTTACATTCCGTTCAATAGTATAAATTAGTGTCTTATTTATTTCATGCAATTTCGTCCATTTCAACTTGTACAAATAATTTATTTAATAAAACCTACCTATACCTACATATATTCAAATAAAATTTGTTTTTGCTTTGTAGTCTATACAAACTTTAAGGGCTTGCTCAGTAGACGATACTGAACAACATTCCACAAAAAACTTTTTCAGGAAACGAAAAAAAAAATCCGCCTCACCATACAAAATTATAAACTTGATTGGACAGTTTGTATGGAGAGGCCGAATTTTATTTCGTTTCCTGAAAAACAAATTGTGGAATGTTGTTCAGTATCGTCTACTGAGCAAGCCCTTAAAGTTTGTGGAGGCCTGTCCCTTACACCTTGTATAGCTGCTATTTTAAGATGCGCGCGGTTTTAGGAGTGATTTTTTCGAGTGAAGTTCAGTGGCAATACTAGAAAGATTAAATACTACTGATCTAACATTAGAAAATGTTACATCCGTATTCTATTGTTAATACGAAAGACATTATCGTAAAAACTTTTCAAGATAACATAAACGAAAGACAATATGATCAAAATACATCTTACCCCAGGGATAAATAAAAAAAGTGATGCGCGCGCATAAGAAAACAGATTTTTACCGCCATGTCGCAAAAAATTTACTAGTTTTACTATTATTTTCTTCACAAGTGTATTGAAAAACTTCATATGATAAACATGAGTAATTAATGATCACCGTTATTGAGCTGTGTTGAAACATATAAGACCCTCGCCACGGCTCAGGTCTAAATACCGCCTGGACTGTGATCACTAACATTACACACTTTTATCATAATGCACTATTATTAACGTTCATCATCATCATCTTCGTTTTAGCCAATAGAGGTCCACAGTTGGACATAGGCCTCCCCCAAGTGTTGCCACAATGAACGATCCTGTGCATCCCGCATCCATCAGATTCCCGTAACCTTCACCAGGTCATCGGTCTACCTAGTAGGAGGCCTTCCAACGCTGCATTTTCTGGTACGCGATCGCCACTCCAGAACCCTTCAGCCCCAACGACCATCTGTTCTGCGAGCAATGTGCCCTACCCATTGCCACTTAAGTTTGGCGATTCTTCGTGCTATGTCGGCAACCTTGGTTCTCCTTCGGATATCTTCATTTCTGACTCGATCATGCAAGGAAATTCCGAGCATAGCCCTTTCCATTGCCTTTTGGTTGACTTTAAGCTTTCTGATGAGGCCCATTATAAGCGACCACGTTTCGGAACCATATGTCATCACTGGCAACACACCTGTCATAGACTTTCGTCTTGAGACACTTTGGTATGTTGGATGAGACGATACCGCGTAGCTTCCCGAACGCTACCCATCCGAGTCGGATTCGACGGTTGACTTCTTTCTCGAAATTAGATTTACCCAACTGGGCTGTCTATCCGAGGTAAACGTAAGTCCACAACTTGGACTATAGAGTCTCCGATCTTAATAGGAGTGGGTGCTATATGGTTGTTTATCATGACTTTAGATTTGTCCAAATTCATTTTAAAATCCACTCTTTCGGACGCTCTACTGAGGTCATTGAACATTGTACTGAGCTTTTCCATAGTTTCAGCCATGACTACTATGTCGTGTCGGCAAACCGAAAGTGAGTGATGTACCCGCCATTGATATTAATGCCTAATCCACTCCAGTCCAGAACCTTAAAGACATCCTCCATTGCGGCCGTGAACAGTTTCTGAGAAATGACGTCTCCCTGCCTCACAAGACCTCGCTGAAAAAAGATAGTTATCGAGGTCTGATCCTAAAGTCGGACTGACATGTGGCGTTTTCGTACAAACAATCAATCTGGAACCGTTGGAGAGACTGCAGTACAGCCCAAGTCTCGATCGAAACAAAGGCCTTCTCGTAGTCCACAAATGCTAGACAAAGAGGCAAATTATACTCCTTGATCTTCTATATGACCTGTCGTAGCGTATGTATGTGGTCTACGGTGCTGAAGCCTTTTCGAAATCCAGCTTGTTCGGGAGGCTGGAAGTTGTTGAACCTGCGCGCGAAATTATTTATGATGGCTCTGGAAAACAGCTTGTAGACATAGCTCAGAAGTGAAATAGGCCTATAATTTATGAGCAGGGCCTTGTCACCCTTCTTAAAGAACAGTACCACCACACCTCCGTTCCATGCCTGTGTCGTTTTTCCCCCGAGTATGACGGAATCAAACAGCTTATGAAGGGCCTTAAGGATCGGTTTCCCACCCGCCTTGTTATTGTTGTTAGTAAGCTGCTTGAGAGCCATCCTAACCTCGTACAGGCTGACGTCCGGAATATCTTCGGTATTGTGTCGGTTCAAACCGTTATTAACGTTAGAAATATTTAAAATAAAAAAAATATTGAGTTAAGTAGCTGTAGACTTTCCCTCGTCATAACAACATCGCACGTATTTGGGTCTATTTAAAGTTCAAGGTCATTTTACTAATAAATAATAGATCAGTACTATAAAACGATTCATATACCAAGGAACGATGGCCATGACGTAATAATGATGGATGATAACGCGATATTTATTTTTTCAAATAAAAAAGTGTTAGCCAAAATAATACCATTTTTTTACTTACCAGTAAGCTTGACTAGAGAATCCCTTATATCCCCCCTTACTAAGTTGTAGGGGGTTTTATTGGCAAGATATTTATAAGGGCAGCCAGTGTTCCAAAAACAGTAAGTCGATGTCACAATTTGTACAGAACATACGGCTACTATCACTAATAATAGGATTTTCATTATGGTATTTATTTTGCGGTTTCTCGCATTTGTCGACACCTGGTGTTAGACTTTGACTAAGGCTAAGCAAAGACTAAACTAAAATGTAGCATTTAACAGAGCGTAGCTTCATAGTACCGGTTGCGACATTTTTATTTGTTATGCATTTATATTATTGACGTATCGATTATACAGGTGGCTTCAAATAACAACGGAGATATATTATTCTATTATGTTCTAATCTTAAAATTACCTTTCAGGGTTTTTGATTGCTAAAGTCGTTAAACATGCGATCTTGTGATACGTAATTGTTTCTACTTATATATCCATCATTACAGCCAAAAGAAGTTCACTGTTGAACATAGGCCTCCCTCACACATTATTAATTCGGTCTCGCATTCATTAGACCCCCACGACACTCACCTGGGGCCCAAGTCCGCTATTTTTATAAATTCGTCATTCCAACACGACCCCATTGTCATTTTGCTAAAAGTTTGTAATCTGCTAATTCATAATGATCGATCATTGATCGGTCAATGGTCTTGTAATAGAATTGTGGTAGAATGACAATATCGAGCTTATTAAAAGCACTAACTGCGCAATAAAAAAAGAAAAAAAAAATGATGTCATAATGTTAGGTCACTGATCAAAGAAACTATCAAAATTTTTGCAGATTACCGCATACGTCAGATTTTCATTTGTCATTATGTACGAGATTACCATTCTATGCCATTTCTTTCCATGGAGTGTCAGTGGTTGACCATCGGAGAGTCATAATGACGCCATTATATTAGTAGATTACCAAAATAGTAAAATAGTAGATTACCAGATTAAAAAAAAAATCTGTATTACATTATCCTGGTAGAATACATAGTAATGTAACTGGAAATAAGTCGATAGATCGTGAATACCGCTTTTGAATAGGACTTCGATCGAACGACTATAAAACTACAACGACATTTGGCTTGTTTGATTTTACGTGAATCAGGCTACAGGACCATTGTGAACGACAATGTTTGATCATTTTTAATTAGGTAGCCGGATCGCATTTGGAAATACTTCACACCTCTTGCCCCGCCGTAACCTTGATCAGTACTGGAGTCAAGGATAGACAAACTGCCCGGCACTAGGAGCCATTTTTTTGTGTACTTCTCATATTGAGGGGTTTACTATAATCGCCATGCTTGGCAAGTAGGTTGGCGGTAGTAGCGTGTTGATTGCTATGTACAGAGAATGCTGCTGCCGATCTCTAGTACGATACCTACAGGAAGTAAAAAGTTCACGCTTTATTAGTGTAATTACCATCTATTATTTTTATTTATTGATATTTATATTCCAGCAACCGAAAACAGGTAATTAAATCCACTAAACTATGGCTGAGATTGTACAGTACTGCTGTATGTACCCATGCTACTTTGGCACACACTCAAGCAAATCAGTTCTAAACCAATCTTGCACGTCTATGTCGTGTGTCCAGATCTTATTAATTTAAATGTCTATTGACCTTTTCACGTCTCTGAAGTTATCATAAGTGGGTTTAGTATGACATCCTACTGTATGTGTGACTATGTTAACACATTCTAGAGTCTAGTCTGATCTCAGATACGAAGGTGAAAAATGTCGAGAACCGATCGAATCGATGTTTTTTTCCGTATGCTGTAGGTTTATTATTTTATTTTATTTATTATTACTAGCTGTGCCCGCGACTTCGTTCGCGTGGACTACAGGAATTTAAATTTATTTTTTCTAAAATAAAAGTAGCCTATGTTGCTCCTTATTACATCGGCTACCCGACAAAAAAGTTCCGTCAAAATCGGTCCAACCATTTCAGAGATTAGCCCGGACAAACAAACAGACAGACAGACAGACAGACAAAAATTGTAAAAAATGTTATTTTGGTGTATGTACCGTATATATATTCATATGCATGTAGTAAAAAACAGTTATTTCAATATTACAAACTGACACTCCAAATTCTATTAATATGTTTAGAATATAGATGTATATTTGTATAGACAAACAATGTTGGCACAAATATTTTATTTTTCTCAACTAAGTATAAAATCATCATTTTATGAATTAATAGGATAGCGATCTTTTACTTATAATAATCTACCAACATACTTTAAGATTTTTTTGTAAACCCACTCTTTTAAGAACATTCGTATTATTCACATGTACACAATTTAAGTTCTTTTTACAATTTTTATTTATCAATTCCTAACACAGTAACTAAACCAGAAACAAGCACAAACTACATGCTCTTTCCCACCGTCTTCGCAAGGCCCACACCTTGCAATATGTGAGAGAGCTCATATGTAGAAAAAAAAATATTATTTCAGACATAATTAGTTTGATTGATCCATACTATTATAATTTACATTTTCATTTACATTATTATATTATTTACGTCTTACTTCATTATGTCATTATATCATTATTACTAACTGACTTGGCAAACTTCTTAATAGTCCTTTTAGCTAAGCTGTCAAATGATAGCGCCATCTACAGGCATTACCAGAAACAGCATAATTCATTTCAAAATGACATTTTAATAAGAGATGGCGTTGTATTCGAATATTTTTTCGTGATTTTTTCCAGAAATTCTAAAACCTTCCCTGGACTATCACGAATATTTCAAGACCAAAATAAACCCAATCGGTCCAGCCATTCTCAAGTTTTAGTGAGAATAACGACCAGCTATTCATTTTTATATACGGGGTGTCTCTGACATCGACACACAAGCGAATACCACGGATCCATCGGAAAAAAACCCACGAAAAATTCCACCGCTGGGGGGTCCAGAATCACGTACTGGATCCTTGGTATTCGTTTGGGCGTCGATGTCAGAGACACCATGTATATAGATTAATTCAATTTAATTTAAATATTAATTAATTAATTCTTTTGTTTTGTATTTTTGTATATTAAAGAAATATTTTACATAATTACTAAATTATCCTTTGGTAGGCAATATTAATTCATAAAGTAACTTCAAAACTCTCTGATAAACCAAAAACAACGAAGTACGTTTAAGTGTTATGTCATCATTCCATTGTATAAAAATTAATTTAAGGCTTATAGTCCCTTGGACCATCTGACCGAAAATTATGTGGACGCAACTCTCGCACTCGCCTAGGCGGCACTACTAAATTACAGAAGGAAGCTGTACAACTTGTGGCAAACTGGCAATATGCTGAAATGGACCTATTTGGCACAGCCGTGAGACACACAATGTTGATGTAATTAAGTTTAAGTAGTTAAGATTCTATAATTGTAATTTCATTTTGTGTACCTGTGTGCCAAATAAACGTGTTTTCTTTCTTTCATTTCTTTCATTCAGGACGGTGTTGGCGCGTACGGAACAGCTCGGCGATGCACAATGCAGCATAATATGAAAGCCGTCTATGTGCGCGTGCACATACGTACTACAATAGCGTGAAAATCCCACTAGCATCCTAAACGAATTATTATATTGAACACCTCGCTAAGAACGATGATCAAAATGATACTCGTCCCCCTCATCCAACAGATACTAACAGATTTGAAACAGGTGTCATTCGTAGCGTCTAACTGAATAGAGTTTTTTTTTATTATAGTGACATTCCTCAAAAATATGGGGTTTAGGTTTGATAAAATATTTTTATTTTAACTTATCCTAACCTAACCCATGCGTTTTAGACCTTAAATGTACTCAACAATATTTTTGGATGCGGCTTGGCGAGCCCTGTATGATTCTACAAAAATGTTTTACAAAAGGACATTGCGTAAAACTGTCCCAAAACGGCACCTGTTTCGAATCTGTTAGCGAGAACCAACAGATTTTAAACAAGTGTCATTCAAAGCGTCTAATTGAATAGAGTTCTTTTTATCATGGCGACATACCTTTTTTTTTTCTTTTTTCGATGGGAAAAATCATCCAATGACAACCCCCGCTCTTGGGCGAGCCCCAGTAGGCTTCGACCCGGCTGGGCCCTATGGCTTCGATGCCGTGACGGATGTGTTGCGACAGGGAATGGAGTATTACATCCCATTCTCTGACTTAGCAATGTCGGATCAAGCTCGACCTTGGTTTGGCGCCGAGTGTTCTCGCGCCGACACGAAAAAACATGCGGCATACCAAGCTTGGGCCGATGCTCGTATGCGCAAAGCCAGCGACGTGACTCTGAAGAAGAAGGCCTTTAACAGGGCTGTGAGAAAGTCTCGGTTCGACCACATTAGCCGAATAGGGAACAAACTTGCTTCATACCCCCCTGGTAGTAAAGCGTTTTGGTCCCTGGCAAAGTCGGTTGAATCGAAATTCTGCCGTCCCTCACTTCCGCCACTGCTGAGACCCGATGGGACACTGGCCCACACCGCTGAGGAGAAAGCAAACCTATTTGCTTCTCTTTTTGCGGAATCTTCGCGTCTGGACTCCAGTGACGCGCGACCCCCTGTTTCTCCTGATGGGTGCGTGACGAATATGTCGGATATTCGTATCCATCAGAAGAACGTTCGTAGGGTCTTGAGTAACCTTGACGTGAATAAAGCCAGTGGCCCCGACGGGATACCAGCGGTCGTTCTAAAAACTTGTGCGCCTGAATTGTCTCCGATCTTGACTCGCCTATTTCGCCTCTCATATGAGACTGGAAAAGTGCCAATGGCTTGGAAGCAAGCCAACGTGCAGCCTGTGCCCAAGAAGGGCAGTAGAGCTGACCCGGCAAACTACCGACCCATCTCTGTTACGTCCATCCTCTGTAAGAGTATGGAACGGGTAATTAACAGGAAGCTTCTGGCATACCTGAAAGCTAACGACATCCTCAGCGACCAGCAATACGGTTTTCGTCAAAATCGGTCTACCGGGGGCCTTCTTGCGTATGCCATTCACATCTGGAGCGAGGCCATTAAGAAGTATGGGGAAGCGCTTGCCGTGTCCCTTGATATCTCGAAGGCCTTCGATAGGGTCTGGCACGAAAGCCTTCTTGCTAAGCTTCCTTCCTTCGGTCTACCCACTGGTCTGTGTGATTGGATCGCAGACTTCTTGAGGGATCGATCCATCCGAGTGGTAATTGATGGATGCTCGTCCGGTCAAATGGATATTAATGCCGGAGTCCCTCAAGGGTCGGTACTCTCGGCAACACTGTTTTTGCTGCACATAAATTTTACTTAAACCCGAAACCTTTGGGTATGCAGACGACAGCACTGTTGCTGAGAGATATGTGTCTAACGTACGAGCTAGTGGGTCACAGATCCAGTCATTTCGAGAGGCTATGGTTGAACGTTTGAACTCGTCCTTAGAGGCAGTCTCAGAATGGGGCGATGACAATCTGGTCAAGTTCAATGCGACGAAAACCCAGGCGTGTCTTTTCTCCGCTAAACGGAGCCAATTCCACCCGGCTCCATCTTTCCGGGGTGTAACCGTGCCAATTACCAACCACCTTGAACTTCTTGGGGTAACGCTATCGTCTTCTTTTAATTTCGGCTCCTACATCGAGGCAAAAGTCCAACTGGCTGGGGAAAGCAAATTGGGGATCTTAGCAAAGGTGAGAGGTATTTCACGCCGGAACAGCTGCTCAACCTCTATCAAGCGCAAGTTCGATCGTGTATGGAGTACTGCTCTCATCTTTGGGATGGGTCAGCCAAATACCAGCTGGATGCACTAGAGTCTATTGAAAAGCGTACCAAGAAGATCATAGGCAATGATGCTCTTGTGAAGTCAAAACTCCAAAGTCTTGAGCATCGACGCCGAGTTGCTAGCCTGTCTGTTTTCTATCGTTTACACTTCGGGGAGTGTACACTAGAGTTACATAATTTAATTCCGCCAAGTCCGTTCCATCATCGGACCACAAGACGTACGGCGTTGCGCCACCGGTACATAGTCAAGTGGAAATCCCACCTATACGTACAAAGCGTTTTGGGAGTACATTCATTATGCGTACAGCTAAGGAATGGAATTCCCTGCCGGAGTCTGTGTTTCCTGATAGCTATAACCTAGGGGTCTTTTAGTCAAGAGTGAATAGATTGCTTCTAGGCAAGCGTGCTCCATCGTCGGCCACATCATCGCTTACCATCAGATGAGATTGTGGTCAAACGCGAGCCTATCCATTATAAATAAAAAGGTTAGAATTTTTAACAAGGCGACATCTCTCAAAAGTATGAGATTTACGTTTTATAAGATATTTTTATATTAACCAAATCTAACCTAACCCAAGTATTTTAGACCTAAATTTTAAGGTATGTCGCTATGATAAAATGAACTATACTCAATTAGGCGCTTCAAATGACACCTGTTTCAAATCTGTTGGTTCTCGCTAGCAGATTTGAAACAGGTGTCACGTTTTGGAAAACTTGTCGAGTTGCATCCAAAAATGTATGAAAGTACTATGTTATGAATATATTTAAGGTCTAAAACACTTGGGTTAGGTTAGGTTAACATATAAACTATCTTATAAAACCTAAACCCCATACTTTTGAAATGTCACTATAGTAAAGAAAACTCGCCTTGTTAAGATCTATCGATTGACATATATTTCAAATCTGTTGGTCGATGTAAGAGTTGGGGGACGTTTTGATGCATCGTCCTTTGCGTGCCAACATGTTACAGCGAACCGTCATCGCCCTCCTCTCCCTTTCTACATCCCTATCATCTTTTAAATCCTTGGTGCAACACAGGTTTCATATCCCCAGGTTTATCATTTATTTATCATTTACTGACTAAAAACTCACTCCTGTTCCTTCTTGCCTTTCGTACCGGCGCAAACCCCTGCACGAAAGATCGCCGCCGCCGAACGCCTTCACGAAGGCACGGCGATGCTCTGCCCAAGCGGGACACACCTCCGCTGTATTCTCCACCGTGTCCTCTGGGCATTCCGCAAAGTGGTGACACCTGGGCGTCACTTCCGCACGAATTCGGTGCAGGAACCTCCTGAACTTGCCATGTCCGGTGAGAACCTGCGTCATGCGGAAAGTGAGGACGCCGTGAGCTCTTTCCAATTTTTTTTTGAGTTATGTTACAACAAATTTATTGTTTTCAGATTTTTTCCTATCCTATGCTATTCGACTTTGCTTTGTGGCAAATTTCAGGATTCTGGGTCAACGGGAAAAACCCTATATATTTCGATTTTTGAGAGTATCCAAATATACGTTTTTTTACGACATAAACGGCCTTATCTTTTTTATTCGTTAATTTAGAAGTTTGATTTTATCACAGCTTGAAGGGATCGCAGACTTGAGTATATGGTTTTAATTTCAATTTGATACCTGCACGCGTTCTCGAGATAAAGGGTCTTGACAGACAGACAGACAGACAGACGGACGGACAACAAAGTGATCCTATAAGGATTCTGATTTTTCCTTTTGAGGTACGGAACCCTAAAAAATATAAAATCTGGTCAAAAATTACGAAGTTCAGAGGTAAAAAATACAACTAAATTGATGACTTCGACCATTTTATTACCCGACTACTAAGAGACCGGAGTAGGATGTTATTGGGCATTCTATTCCACTTGATGCGACATCGCTACGCTACGCTCCGCTTGTCGCGTGGAATAGAATGCCCAATAACATTTTTGTGAATGATATGTTAAAAACACTGGTTCAGCGCCTATTCCACTTTCAAAATCTAATTTATAAAATACTCACTATCTTTTATTGAAGGACGGCCATGGTGAGCAAACAAGCAATCGTTTAGTTGAATGATGTCTTAAAACACTGGTTCAGCGCCTATTCCACTTTCAAAATCTAATTTATAAAATACTCACTATCTTTTATTGAAGGACGGCCATGGTGAGCAAACAAGCAATCGTTTAGTTGAATGATGTCTTAAAACACTGGTTCAGCGCCTATTCCACTTTTAAATATAATTGCTTACCTCGACTGCTTACTAGATTCTTGCGCAATGCCACTATGCCACTATAATACTAAGCAAATAACTAAGCTTCACATTTTCACTTCACATTTTTACTAAGCAAACTATCTGAATATAGTATGCTAAATTTAGGACAGATTGTCTCACGTCTCTCCATAAAATTAGAGGTTTCGTGTGTAGGTGACACGTTACTCTGTATTTTATGATCCGGATTGGACTCCCAGGACGTCTAAATTTTAGAATACCGTAATCATTAAACTAAGATTCAGGACAGGTTGTCTCACGTCTCTTCATAAAATTAGAAATAACATGTGTAGTTGACACGTCACTCCGTATTTTATGATCCAGATTGGACCCCAAGGACGTCCGAATTTCAGTTTAATTCATTCAGATACGACACCACCACCCTGCACGTCACTAAGGCCTATTCCACTTTTAAATATAATTGCTTACCTCGGCTGCTTACTAGATTCTTGCGCAATGCCACTATGCCACTATAATACTAAGCAAATAACTAAGCTTCACATTTTCACTTCAAATTTTACTAAGCAAACTATCTGAATATAGTATGCTAAAATTTAGGACAGCTTGTCTCACGTCTCTCCATAAAATTAGAGGTTCCGTGTGTAGATGACACGTTACTCTGTGTTTTATGATCCGGATTGGACTCCCAGGACGTCTAAATTTTAGGATACCGTAATCATTAAACTAAGATTCAGGACAGGTTGTCTCACGTCTCTTCATAAAATTAGAAATGGCATGTGTAGTTGACACGCCACTCCATATTTTATGATCCAGATTGGACCCCAAGGACGTCCGAATTTTAGTTTAATTCATTCAGGCAGACAACCACACTGCACCTTACCAACAAAACTGTACTGTTATAAATACGTATCGCACCGTCACATCACTTTCTGCTATGTTAAGAGGATTTTACACTGATACAATCGCCGTCAAACGGATAATTCGCACATATCGTGTCGAATATTCACCCTTACGTTGTTGAAACCTCTACGGTCCGGACTAAGCGTTTCGCCTCGTCGTTTATACCGCGTACGTCGAAGGACTGGAACAGTCTGCCTGCTGCGGTCTTCCCGTTCGATTATAATTTGGGTGTCTTCAAGGCTAGAGTGAATAGGCTCTTAATAAACTAGTGCGCCTCACCATCAAAGATTGCATCGCTACTTACCATCAGGTGGGATCGCAGTCAAGCACTAGTTAAAAAAAAAAAATCGCCGGACGACGGCGTCAGAAGCGATCATATTGAACGTTTACACGATAAGTGTAAATGACTCTTAACAATCACCAAGACTGCAAAGTTGCATTATATAAATTTGCTGCGTTTGATTTATCTATGTGTGGGTGATTCCCATGGGTTCTACAATTACAATGCAACCGCTGTGAATGTGATCCTTGTGCATGTAGCAGTCATTGTTAAAATTTGTATGATACAAAACATCCCATAACCAATGTTTAATTCATTAAAATATAGATTATGTTTTACTGTAAAATACGTAGACAGACTTTGCTAAGGTATGCACATCTCTAATTAGATAGTAGGTATATCAATTTAAAATTATTAGAAGGATGAATCTTCTATCAAAAATAAATTTAGCAGTAGCTTTTTACCTAAAACTTTTGAACGATGTTATTTAAAACTCATACTTTCATTTTAGACATTTAATGGTTTTATAATATTATATAATAATTTTAAGTTTTACTACAACATAGGTACTTGCAAACTAACTGCTTGACGTGGATTCGCTTCCATTAATTATTTTGTATAAAAATAATGATTTCAGAGTACTTTGTTATTTTTATTTACATGTGTATAAAAAGGACTTTTTTATATATTAAATTTAAGTAATTTTGCGAAGTTATCCGCTAGATTGCCCGTGTAGACTACTAGTCTACATTTAAAAGCATGCCAAATTGTCCATGTGGACTACTAGTCTACATATGTGTATGTAATAGTCTACATTGGAGCAATCTAGCTATGAAATTATTTTGTTTTGGATTTTCCGTCTGTAGTCTATTTCCATAAATTTATTTCACTTCCCCATAACATTAAACAAACATACAAACTTAATTATAATACCTAATGTATTTATCATAAGCGACAGCCAGGTGTCGGGTTCATCTTTGTCGGCGAGCGAAAAAGGTTGGTTTTATATTTCATTTCTCACTGTAAAATTGTAATTAGACAGAAAATTGAGTATCATTACGCTTTAATTTGACGTAACTAACACAAATTATTCATGCAACTTTGAAGATCTGTAATTAAGGTTGAATTTTGTAATGAGACAAATACTGCTGATATGGTATTTTTTATGTATAAAACCAATCCATTTCGATCAATACGTTACATTTGCTCCAGTATTTTCTAGTGGCAAAGACTAGTTACCATACTTTATCTACAATTCTACAATCGTCTTCAAAAATCATAAAATGTAAGTAAGTACTTATTACTAAGTTTACAGAATTTTCTAGCTACGGACCTTTTTTTTTTTTTTTTTTTTTTTATGGTGGGAAAAAATCATGCATTGACATCCCCCGCCCTTGGGCGGAGCGGGAGATAGTGTCAGACTCTTACTGACTAAAAGACCCACCCCGTTCCTTCTAGCCTTCATACCGGGGCTCGAGCGCTCTTTCGGATAACCCTGGCCCCAGTAGGCTTCGACCCGGCTGGGTCCCTGCTGTTGCTGACAACTCCTTGAGGCGCGCGGGAACAGTGCGCGCCGTCGTCGACTTGGGCTTGGTCCGGATAGTTACCGGACGGCCGGACAGCGAGCTACCCATTGCTCACTGTCCGCAAGCCCGCGTCTACGTTGGCCGGAAATCGGGATCAGAATCCCGGCGACGGCGGCGGCGATAACGCCGTTGCCTTATGCGTTCGGCCTCCTCCTTTGCGAGCATTACTGCTTCGCAGAAGTCGGCGACCGCCTGCCACTCCTCCTCGCTCCGGACCATGGCCTCAACCAAGGCCCGGCGCGAGAGGTCTCCGCCGCCGATCGCCCCCACGAGGGCACGGCGATGTTCCGCCCAAGCAGGGCACACCTCGACTGTGTGTTCCACCGTGTCCTCCGGGCGTTCCGCACAGTGGCGACACCCGGGCGTCACTTCCGCATGAATCGAGTGCAGGAATCTCCCGAACGAACCATGTCCGGTGAGTACCTGTGTCATGCGGAAGGTAAGGACGCCGTGAGGTCTTTCCAGCCACGCCTCAAAGAGGGGACTTACCGCCATGATTGTGGCGTGCCCAGCACTGGGTTGCGATAGCCGTTGACGCCATTTCACCATGAGATCCCGCCGGAGCTCTGTCCGCCATGCCGTGACCTGTCGCGGCAGCGGACTTTCACCCCGGCGTTGCATCTCCACGCGCATATCGTGCATGTGTGCAAGGACTGTTGCCTCCAGATCCCACGGTGGTAGGCCAGCCAGAAGGCTCGCCGCTTCGCGGGAGATCGTGCAGTATCCCCGCACCATCCTTATCGCCATGACCCTCTGGCAGGCGTTCAGTATGGCCGCCGGTTGCTTTTTCAGCGACGGCGCCCACACCGGCGCCCCGTAGAGGGCCATGGACCGAACGATCCCCGCGTAGAGCCTCCGGCAGGAGGCGTCTGGACCCCCAAGGTTGGGCAGGAGCCGCTTGAGCGCAGCCCCAGCCCGGTTGAGTTTGGGAGCCAGACGTCGGAAATGCTCCACGAAATTCCACCGGCTGTCGAGGACGAGTCCCAGGTACTTCATCGTCGACCCGACACCGATGTGAACTCCTCCTACCGTTAGTTGGGAACTTATTGGCGGCGCGTTCCGAGACTGGCGACCGTGGAAACACATCGCCTCGGATTTGTGAAGCGCCACCTCGAGTCCCAACTCCTGGATCCGATCAACGACCATCGCAACCCCGCGTGTCGCTAGAGCGACCGCCGCCTGGTACGACTCTCCCTGCGCTAGGACCAGCGTGTCGTCTGCGTAGCAAACCACGCTGACCCCGTCAGGGAAGTCGCCGCGCAGCACGTAGTCGTACCCGATGTTCCACAAGGGTGGCCCTAGTACCGACCCCTGCGGAACACCGCACGACATCTCTCGACGTTTCCAGTCTCCCTGGTGACCGGGGTAGACTATAAATCTATCCGACAGATAGGCCTCGACCACTCGACAGAGGTATTCGGGCACCCGGTGGTACCGGAGTGCCCTCCGGATCGTACTCCAGGGCAGGGAGTTGAACGCGTTGGCAATGTCCAAGGACACTGCCACGACACACCTGCCCCGGGACACCGCAGCCCCCGTCGTGAGGGCTCGCACGCGCATGATGGCGTCCACCGTAGAGCGCATCCTGCGAAAGCCGAACTGTCCGTCCGAAAGGTCCGGCCCCACCCGTGTTAGGCGCCCGACGAGGCGGTTTGCAATGACTCTCTCAAAGAGCTTGCCCACCTCATCGAGCAGCACAATGGGCCGGTACGCGGACGGAGAGTCCGCAGGGCGCCCTGGCTTCGCTATGAGGACCAGTTTCCCCGTCTTCCAGCAAAGTGGGAACTGGCCCCTCTCCATACATGCGCTGAAGAGCCCTCTCAGTCGAGGCCCGAGAGCCTCCATGGCCAGGACCCAGGCCTTTCCAGGCAAGCCGTCGGGTCCTGGGGCGGTGTTTTTGGCACTCAGCCTTCGCACCGCCACTCTCATCTCTACCTCGGTCACCTCTGGAGCATTGTCGTCGTCGTCGCTATTGCGGTCCGCGTCAGACACCGCTGGCGGTGGAGGCGGAGCCATGGGCGGGGGGGAGTGTTCCCTCCGCGCAGGGAACAGAGCGTTCACCGCACCCTCTACGATCTGGGGCCGGAGACTCTGAGTCAGTGGGGGAGCCCAGGGACGGAGCTTTTCCCGTACCATATTGTACGGGCGCCCCCATGGGTCCGCGTTCAGAGACCCCAGCCACACGTTGCGGGCCTCCAGTTTGGCCCGCTTGATCTCCGTTCGGAGGGTGCGTTTTGCCGCTCTGTATCCCTCATACAGCTCCGCCTCTCTGGCCTCCGCATCCGGCGGGCGGATGCGGCGCCTGCAGTGTCTGGCGTACCGGCGTCGCGCGTGACTGCATGCGTTGCGCAGTGCAGCAATCTCCGGCGACCACCAGCACACCTGGCGCTTAGCTCGCCCTGGACGGACTCGGGGCATTGCCGCGTCGCAGATTTGCGACATGGCCTCCCGGAACCACTCCGCCTCGACGTCTATGTCGACAGGCCTGTCCGGTGCTTGCACCCAGGCCTGTACCGTCGCGGCTTCCAGGAGGAGCTCCCGGTCCATCTGCTTAAGCGCCCACCGCGGACCGCAAGGGCTCTGTCGGACCGGCGCGGCCGAGGTTTCGGCGGAGACGTCCAACCGGATGTACCGGTGGTCGGAGTACGTCTCCACCTCCTCCATAACGCGCCAGTCGACGACACGCGGCAACAGAGCGGGGCTGGCGAACGAAATGTCCACCACTGATTCACCCCTCATCCGCGCCAACGTGGGGACAGAACCCCGGTTCAGGACGACCAGGCCCAGCTCCAAAGCCCAGTCCTCCACCATCTGACCCCGTGGGTTCGTGTACCGGGAACCCCAAGCCGTATTCCAGGCGTTGAAGTCCCCGCAAACGACCACGGGGAGGGTACCGAACCCAGCGACTACGACATTTAGCTCCATAAGGGAGACCTGGAGTTCGTCGAGAGATCTGCTCGGGGACAGGTAGACGCCTACCACTGCAATGTCCCCGAACCGTGCTGCCACGCAGCCCCGTCCCCTCGCAACAGCCTCGAGGGGCGGGGTACCGGCGGCGGCCGACGAGATTAACGTCACCGAGCCGTCTAGGTCCTGAACCCAGTCTCCACGGGGATGGACGTAGTACGGCTCGGAGACGACGGCGACATTTATCGACCACTGCGCCATGCTCTGGAGCAACAGATCCTGAGCGGGGGCGCAGTGGTTGATATTCGCCTGGAGGAGACGGAATGGGGCCGTTATTGGCAGTCCATCGTCTCCTCCCGAGCCCTTCTAGGGGGCACTGCCGCGGCGGGTGCGGCGGCGACTGCGGCGGGTGCGGCGGCGAGAGCGGCGGGTGCGGCGGCGATAGCGGCGGCGGCCAAGGAGGCGGCTGCGGCGGCGAGGACGTCGGCGGGGATGGGCCTACGGGCCCTGCCCTTGTCCTTGGCAGGGGGGTCGCAGGACCTGCCCCCAGCCTGGTGGTTGGCTGGCTTGCCTGCCGCCGCACATGCGTAGCAGTGCGGCGGAGCACGGCATTCTGCGGCCTTGTGACCGGGCTGGCCACACTGGTGGCAGCGGTCGCTGCGGTCCACCTCCGCGGCGCAGTGGGCGCCAACGTGGTGCCCCACTTGGCACCGGAAGCACCGCAGAGGTCTGGGCTCCAGCAGTTTGACCTGCGCGGAGACCCAGCCTACCAACAGCCGTCGGCCCTCCCCGGTGATGGTCCTGGCCGCCGCCACGGGGCAGCTAGCTGTCACCGCTCGCATGCCCGTGCCGTCAGCGCGGATGGTGCCCACCCGGACCTGATCGGCCGTGCACCCGCCCGCCCTGACGATGGCGGCCACCACCTCGTCCACCTTGACGGAGTCGTCCAAGCCCATGATGCGCATATCTATGCACTTTGTGGGCCTGGACACTCGGGCCTCCTCCGCATCGAGGGACGCTCTGATCCTAGCGGCCAGAGCGTCAGCCGCAGGGCCGCTGGTCGCACCGGGGACCTCCAGGATTCGGGCCCCGGTGACCGTGCGCCTCATGCGAAAGCCCCCAGCGGCTCCGAGCTCCTCAAGGTGGGGCAGCACCGCCTGCTTCGCCTTCTCCATGACGGCGTCATACGTCACGCCCTTCTTCTCCGCTTCTGGCTGCAGTGTTATCACCACAGCCTCGGAGTTCGGGGCGCGAAGTCTCGCCGCCATGGCCCGCTTCTTGCGCTCTTGGCGCCTCGCGCGCTTCTTGGCCGTCCTGGCCGCCTTGCCCGCCTTTCTCGCGGCGCCGACGACCATCCATTCGGCGCCAGCCGAGGGTTCTTCGGGGGGAGGCGGCTGACGCGGCCTAGTCGCCACCGCCGCAGGAGGTCCTGCCGGCTTAGGCGCCGCCCTACCCTTCGAGGGAGGAGCTGCTGGCTTCCCCCGCCGCCGCTGCTGCGCAGCCGTCGGGGTTGGCCTCGCAGGCTCTGACGCCGCAGCCTCGCGCCCTGCCTGCCCCGACGGGCCTGCCTTAGGCACAGAAGCCGTGGCCGCAGCAGCGGCGTAAGACGACGCCTTTCGCTGGCCGGAGGCTGCGAGAGGGGGGCGCAACACAATCCCCTCCAGCACGGACAGCTGTTGCTGCATCCGTAGCTGGAACTGCTCCTGCTGCTGCTGCTGCTGTTGCCGGAAGGCAGCCAGCTCCTGCCGCACCAGCACCAGCAGCTGGCTCTCCGGCTCGGGCTGGGTCTGGGGCCGGCTTTGCCCATGCCCTTGCCCGCGCTGCCCATCCGTCGGCTCCTGTGGGCCTGCTCTGGCGAGCTCCGCCTGGATTTCGGCCCGGAGCTCAGCCTGGAGCTCGCTCCGGAGCCTCTCCACCCTCTTTTTGAGGGAGGCGTCAAACGCCTCCTTCAGGGACTTGGCATGGCGCCGCACCGTCCTCTCCTTTGAGGTTTTTTCCCTTTTGCGGCTCATATCCCGCAAAAGGGTGACGGCCAGCCCTTGGAAGGACCTGCCCGACTCCCCGTCCGAATCCGCCTCGGCACGCCTCTCGCTGCCAGACGGCTCCGAGAGGTCCCTCCCAAGGGCGGCCGCTCCGGGGTGACGCCCCTCCGCGGCAAGCCTGACGGCTCGCTGAGTTGAGTCTTTGGCCGCCAAACCTCTCCCCTGCCCACGGGCCCGGCCCACGCCGCGGCTGCTCGTGGGGACTTTCGGCGCCGAACGGCTCTCTCCCTCCGTGTCGGAGGACAACCTGTCCCCCGGCATAGAGCGCCGCTTTCGGGAGAGACCAGAGACTCTACCGGTGTCTCCACCGGGGTCCCCCGCAGCCTCCTTGCCTCTACCTCTACCGGGGTCTCCCCCAGCTTCCTCTGTCTCCGAGCCCTCCAGGCTCCCTCTGGATGCCGCGTCGGACTCCGACCGCGCATCACTCTCCGGTTTTTTAAAAAATTTTGATTTAGATTTTTCCATATTGTTCCCACGAGTATTATACTTCGGGTACTTGCTCAAAACACGTGGTTCGCACTAGAGACTAATTTAGCTACCCATTAGTCAAGCTAACAACCTCCCTCACGGTGCGCCGCCGCTTGGAGGTTTGGGGTAATTTTTTATAGAGGTTGTCTTCCTCGCGGCCCGGGCGGTTAAGCCAGGGCCCTCGTCCCCCATCAAAAGTCAGAAACATGACCTTGGACAATCTCTGGGGCTACGAGACTAACGGTGGCAGAAGGAGGAGCAAGCCTTCCTCCTGCCTGCCCGGCGGCAGTGTGAGTGCACGCCGAGCCCGCTCTTGCATCGCCACTGTGCCCTCTGCTACAGCAGAGGGACACGCGTTGAAGCGTTCCGACAGACAGAACATTCGCAGACGGCCATCGAGGCCCCTTAGGCAGCAATACCCAAGGGGGTCATTGGCCGCCTCCCAGGGTGCACCGTCCCGCAGACTGGCCTTCGCTCCGGACGTATCCGCAAGGGAACTACAGCCTGCGGGCACTCGTGGAGGTTTTCTGTCGTGGCACCCCCTAGCTACGGACCTGGTTTTTGCCTGCCGGCTAGTATTTATTTATTTATGTATTAAAACTTCATGCAACATACAACATAAACGTACAAAGGCGGACTTAATGCTTTAGGCATTCTCTACCAGTCTACCTTTAACTGTGGTACTCCATTAAACATAACGTTTCATTTAAATTCTGTTCTAAATGACTATTGAGGTTCTGTCTTTCACAAAAGAACTCTCGCAGTCTATTGGATGGCTATGTTATTAATAAAATGATGTATATAATTTCAATTTCAGTCTCGTTCGCGAGTCCCATGTGAGCGGTCACGATTGTGTGAATCTGCGATAATGTCTGTCGATACCGTCGATACGATTAAGTGCGCGAACTGTAATGTGGTGATTTCGGAAGTCCTTGCGTTTATTCGTAATAAACATGACGTGATGGACAACGAAAGTCTCATAAGAATATGTGTGTCGGCGTTTTCCTTGGAGGAAATCGACGAGGCAAAGAAATTGTTATGCAGTACGACGAAGATTGGCAAACGATTGAAGTCGAGGCGAAAAGACAAGAAAGAAAAGGATTTAGAAGACATGATAGCGGTTTTCAAAACGATAGACCCCGATCAATTGCCGGTTTTTGTCGCCTACGAGCTACATAAACTGCCCCCTGTGTGTTTCGATCACGTAGACGTTACAAAACTACTAAAGGACATGTTAATTTTGCGTGCGGAATTAAATGATATTAAACGTAATTGTGTCACTAAGAACGACCTAGAAGTGGCCCTGAAAGAGAATAATATCATACAATCTTCTGATAATCAGTTAATAAATCCGATATTTAACTCAAACGTGAATAAAATTAGAGGAGGAGGGTATAAGTATAACTTAAGCAGCGGACCGTTTGGATTGTCGCCGCATCTACCGTCACAACATTCACAGCTGATCGATTCTGACTCACATTCGCAAACGCAGCTAACGAGTGTCGATGATGGACCGAAGTATCGCTCTCTCGTTCACTCGCACGCACAGGTGCTACCGGCTGTCGATGAGTCAGCTACCACTCCGATGAACTCGACCTTCGTTGAAAATACAGATAACGCCAATACGAATCAAATGCAATCAATGCAGGGAAATAAAACTATGGTGGACGTATTAATGCAAGGTGAATGGCCTAAAAATTGCTCTAAAGATGGCTGGACTCTAGTTCAAAATAAAAAGTCAAAAAATCGATTCGAAGGTAAAACGGGAACTGCAAGCCCTAATGAGAACTTTAAATTTAGGGCTGCTGATTCAAAAATTCCGCTATTTATTACGAATGTTGACAAAGAGACTACGGAAAAAGACATATGTGATTATATACAAAATAAGACTCAAGAAATAGTACATCTTCAGAAAATTAATATGCAAGCAGAAAGACCGTATAATGCATTTAAATTGTTTGTCTCAAAATACAAATTAAATAAATTCCTAGATGACAAAATATGGCCCGAGGGTATACGGTTTAGACAGTTTATTTACTTTAAGAAAAATACTATAAAAGTAAATAAGCAGCAAAGTGTTGTAAATATAACAAACACATAATGGGTTGTATGTCAAACGTTAAATTATGTACATTCAACTGTAAAAATATATTTCGTTCAGCGGACTGCGTTCGTCAATTATGTGCACAAGCCGACGTGATAGCGTTACAGGAGACCTGGCTGCTACCCCACGACGTGCCCTTCCTAGCGACCATTGATGGAGACTTCGCGTACACTGGGAAATCAGCAGTGGACACCTCTCAAGGTGTTCTGGTCGGAAGACCGTTCGGAGGTGTTGGGCTGTTGTGGAGGAAATCGTTATTTGCGTCGGTATCGGTTATAAATTGTGCTAGTGATCGTGTCGTGTGTATTAAAATAGCGCAGGGCGAGCGGTCCTTGCTAATATTTAGTGTGTACATGCCCACTGACTGTGCCGAAAATCTTACGGAGTTTACGAGTTGTCTTAGTGAGATCATCTCTGTGATTGAGAGCAGTGAAGTGGAGTCGGTCTTTGTGTTGGGAGACTTTAACGCGCACCCAGGGACACGATTCTCACGTGAGTTACTTTTAACCTGTACAGATCAATCATGGTCTTGCGTTGATACAGAACTTTTGCCGCAAGACTCGCATACTTTTATTAGCTCTGCCAACGGTTCCCTCCGCTGGCTAGATCACTGTGTTGCCACAGAGGCCGCCAGGCATTTGGTAGAGAGTGCGTCTATTTTGTATGGCGTTTACGTCTCTGACCATATTCCGTTATTAATAGAATGTAACATTAATTTAATCAAACCCAAAATGATTGAATCCAACATTTATTGTAACAAAGTTGTGTGGGGTGAGAGGGATCTAGAACAGATTAATAAGTATTTTGATTACTGTAATAGCAACTTAAAACTAATAAATTTTCCTCCAGAATTTTGTAATTGTGCTGATAATATGTGTCATAATCCTGAACATCAGTTGATGATAGATAGGTTATATAATAAATTGATTTGTATTTTGAAAAAAGGAGCCGAACTCACTCATGCTGGTTCTGTTATGAAGCGTCATAAGGGAAGCTATGTGGTGGGGTGGAACAAACACGTCCGTGAGGCTCACCGTGATGCCCGACTGTGTTACCAAACGTGGTTGTTGTACAACAAACCTACTTCTGGATTTATTTATGAAAGCATGTGTGCATCGCGAAAACTTTTTAAGAATAAATTAAGATATTGTAAGAACAATCAAGAGAAAATTAAAATGGATATGCTGGCATCTTGTCATAAAAGTAAACAATTTAATAAATTTTGGAAATTAACGAATAAGTTAAAACATAGGTCGGGGATACCGGTGAGCGTCGCGGGTGTGAGCGACCCCACTGATATAGCTAATGCCTTTAAAAAACTTTTTGACGTCAAGTCACGTTTGAGTGGCTATAGTGAACCGTCATATAGAGGCGCGGGGGCCGCCGTGACCGGGACGCCTACCGTCAGGTTCTCCGCTAAAGATGTCGCGACAAGTATACAGAACATGGTGAGGGGAAAGTCCCCCGGTCACGACGGCCTCAGCGTCGAACATCTTAAATACGCTGGGGTACACTTACCGCGAGTACTTGCACTGATTTTTAACTTATGTGTAAGTCATAGTTACTTACCTGCAGAACTTAGCGATACGATCGTTGTGCCGGTAATAAAGAACAGGACTGGTGACGCCTCCGATATTTCCAACTATAGACCGATATCGCTTGCTACTATCTGTGCTAAGGTATTGGATGGTCTGCTTGATAAAATTCTAGCTAAACATATCGCTCTCGAGGATGGTCAGTTTGGTTTTAGACCTAACTTGTCAACGGATAGTGCAATTTTATGCCTTAAGCAGACTGTCCAATATTATACGGACAGAAAGACCCCTGTTATAGCATGTTTCTTGGATTTATCGAGGGCGTTCGACCTGGTCAATTATGACCTGCTTTGGCATAAGCTCTCTCATGACACTACTGTCCCGGCTGATGTGATATCACTGTTTGAATGTTGGTACAGTACTCAAAGGAATAAAGTTAGGTGGGCTGACGCTTGTTCTGATATGTATGGGCTGGATTGTGGGGTGAGGCAAGGGGGTTTGAGCTCTCCTCGTCTTTTCAACTTATACATAAACAAACTGATAGGTGAGCTCAGTAGCACTAATATTGGTTGTCACGTCGACGGTGTTTGTGTGAACAACATCAGCTACGCTGATGACATGGTGTTGTTGAGCCCATCTATCGGTGCAATGAGAAGGCTTCTCAAAATTTGTGAAAGTTATGCGGTGGCTCACGGGCTCAAATACAATACCGATAAGAGTGAATGGTTAGTTTTTAAATCGGGTTCTTTAACCTACGAACAGTTGCCTGAACTCTTACTCTCTGGGTCTCCTTTAATTCGGGTTTCGAAATTCAAGTATTTGGGTCATTGGGTCGCTGATGACTTTAAAGATAACGTTGATATAGACAGGGAGCGCAGATCGCTGGCTGTCCGCTGCAACATGCTGGCCCGCAGGTTTGCACGCTGTACTGACTCTGTCAAAATAACACTTTTTAAAGCGTTCTGTCAGTCGTTTTACACGTGCAGCCTGTGGACCAAGTATACCCAGCGGGCATACAGCGACCTGCGCGTACAGTACAATAACGCATTCAGGGTGCTTTTGGGGTTGCCGTGGCGATGTAGCGCATCAGGGATGTTCGCGGACGCATGTGTTGACGGGTTCACCGCGATCATGCGTAAGCGATGCGCTTCCATGTTGGCACGCCTGCGCTCTTCCTCCAATGGCATCCTGAATGTGTTTTCAGACAGGTGGGACTCCCCCCTGTTACGAAGGTGGATAAGTATCCAAACTCGTTTATTGTAATGAACTAATGAATCATTGAACTGCTCGTGCAATGGTTCATTGGTTGATTATTATTATTATTATTATTTAATTTAATACTAACATTAGGCTAAGTTTGTACTACTACTAACACATATGGATAATTATCTGAAATAAATATTTTGAATTTGAATTTGAATTTGAATTTCAGGTCTGACTCCGAAGCTAGCACTATCTACCAGTCAGCAGCCATTGCGGAGTCATCCAAGGCGAAAAAAAAGGCAGTGAAGCGCAAGGTCTCCGAGCCAGCAACAAAACCGAGGTAATTGTTATATAACTATCTCATGTCCTATTCCAAGTCATGATATATTTGAGTGCATTGAAACAGTAACAAACAAATAAACTCACAATCGCATCTAGATTGGTAGGCGATAGGGTTTCTTGCCTAATTACCTTAAGATATATTATACAGACCCGTTTTAGGCATTTATTTTGCAGGTTTACAGTTAGTTCACGAAATATTGTTATTAAATTAATTAAATTGTTTCAGTAAAAAACCCAGCTCCAACCGCTCAGACCTGTTCGGGTTGGAAAGCGAGATTTCTCCGCGGACGACCTCCAGTGCGGACTTCTGTTCGTCGCTAGTTAACCGGGTCGCAAACGGAAAAGTGCGACGGACTGCGGATGTAACTGGAGACTTTTACGTGGAGGTGAAAGTGTACAATAAGGCTGAGGTGGCCAACATCGCTAAAGAGGATCGGTGGAAGAGAGCTGAGGTGACCCTTAAAGTTCAGTTAGACCGCAATACTCCGCAGTGGGATGGTCTACAGATTTTTATGAGGCGGACTCATGAGTTATTTAATGATTCGGAGCCCGTCTTTTACAGCGATAGCATAAATAAATAGTTAATTAAGTTAGCTATGTTATTTTTATGCTATCACTGTATATTAGTCTGTATACAGTCCCACTGTTGAGCAAAGTCTCCTCCAAATCTTTCCATGTATTCTTTATAAGCTGTACCTATTTATTGATATGTATCATAGCGATTTCGTATCAGAATCATAATAAGTATTAATATTGAAGTCAGTCCATCTAACAGTAAATCAAAATTATTACAACGTATTAAGTATCTTGTTGGTATTAGTTACAATAATCAGAAATGCCTTTTTGTACTGTTTGTAACACATCTGTAGAGAGCAGCCACTGGACAGGTCACCTACGTAGTACTAAACATAAAAATAAGAATATTTCGCAATTTTGCGAAGGTGTTGAAATAATACATTCTGCATTTCGTAATCGTATAGCTTCCTATAGAATTGTCGCTCCATCTGAGAATTGTAATTTACATTCATTTTTAAATAATATTGGAGATCAAATTAAAATATTAATTGACCTATCTCTTAAAAAACACACGTGTCTAAAAGTTAATTTCGAATATTTTGCTTTATTTTTATTAGTTAAAAATGATTCTCAGGAAATGAAATCTTTTGCAACAAAAAACGTTACTCTGCATCAGAATTATGAATTAGACTCATTATTATCACAAGTTAAAAACTCTTTAGCAAAAAAGATAGAAGAATTTCAGGATCGTGACAGTGGATGGACGTTCTTGAGCAGTTCTCATTTAGAAGTCAATGTTAACAAATATCAACCTATGCGCGGTGGTTCACGCTTTATCGAATTGCCTGCTGCAATAAAATCGAAAAAAGCATGTGTTAATATCCGTAATAACGACAACTATTGCTTTTTATGGTCAGTTGTTGCTGCTTTATACCCCGCTAAAAGTCATCCCGAAAGGGTATCGTCTTATCCAAATTTCCGTAACGTATTCAATATAAAGAACATGTCATTTCCTGTAAGTTTTTCAGATATTGCGCAGTTTGAAGTAAATAACCCTGAAATTTGTATTTATATTTATGGTTTAAAAAATAATACTGTTATAGGACCGCTTTACAAACCAAAAACCTTGAACGGTAAAGTGGTTCATTTACTTTATTTAGAAAGCAACGATTTGTCGCATTATTGTCTCATTAAAGACTTGCCGCGACTTGTTAGGACTCAGATAACTAAGCACCACGGTAAATTACACTTTTGTGATGCGTGTTTAATATTTTTTAATACTTGTGACGATCTTAGTTCGCATAGTTGTGGGGGTATAGCAACTGAATTACCACCAATAGGTTCTTTCATACAATTTGAAAATTATAATAAAAAACAAATTGTACCATTTGTTATATATGCGGATTTTGAAACAATGCTAGAACGTTATGCATCTTGCGACCCTGATCCCTCTAAGGCAAGCACTGTAACAGTACAACGTCATGTGCCTGTAGCTTTCGCTTATCATATCACATGTGCGCTAGACGAAAGCTACAATCGTTACGTTTCTTATCGCGGCTCGGATTGTGTATCAAATTTTGTTAAGTCTATTTATAAAGAGGCTAAAAATATATCCCAAATTTTAAAAACGAATGTTCCTATGATTTACACAGAGGATAATGCTCGAGACTTTGAGAACGCTATGACCTGTCATATTTGTGATCACTTCTTATTTGGCGATAGGGTTCGTGATCATTGTCACTTGACTGGTAAATACCGCGGTGCATCGCACAATTATTGCAATTTACAGTACAAAGTACCACAATTTTTGCCTGTGTTTTTTCATAATTTGTCGGGCTACGATTGTCACCTCTTCATAAAAGAATTAGGTGAAGCTCCTGGATCTATCAAGGTCATACCTAAAACAAAAGAAAACTATATTTCATTCACAAAGTTTGTCCCTATTTCAACCGAAGAGAGCATACAAGTTCGATTTGTAGATTCTTTCAAATTTTTAGGAACCAGCTTAGAAAAGCTGGCTGGTACAATGAAAAAACAAGACTTTAATCAATTAAAATCTTATTTCCCTAATAAAAAACAATTTGAATTACTAACTCGTAAAGGAGTGTATCCATATGACTATATGTCTCATTGGGATCGTTATAAAGACACCTGTTTGCCTCCTAAAAAATATTTTTTTAACTCTTTGACAAATGAATCTATTACTGACGAAGACTATGAGCACGCTCGATCGGTTTGGTCAGAATTTAATATTGAAAACATGGGTATATACACAGATTTATATCTTAAAACAGATGTTCTGTTGTTAACTGATATATTTGAAAATTTTCGTAAAACTTGTAAGCGGCATTACAATCTAGATCCTGCATTCTATATTACAGCACCAAGTCTATCTTTCGATGCAATGCTTTTAAAAACAGGAGTAAAATTAGAATTGATTAGTGATCATGAAATTTTTAGAATGATACAAAAAGGTATTAGAGGAGGTGTTTGTATGTGTTCAAAAAGGCATGTCAAAGCCAATCATAAATATTTAGATACTTACAATCCAACTAAACCAAATTCCTTTATTATTTATTTAGATTGTAACAATTTATACGGCTATAGCATGTGTCAATCACTACCTTATTCCGATTTTAGATTTATGAGTAAGCAGGAAATAGATTTTTTACAATTGAACTTGATAAATGTCAGTGATACTGCAGAAAACGGTTACATACTTGAAGTAGATTTAATATATCCTGAAAATTTGCACATGGAGCATAATGACTTTCCATTTTGTCCAGAAAAATGCTTGCCACCTGGTAGTAAGAACAAAAAACTGGTTCCAAATTTGTACGATAAATATCATTATGTTATTCATTATGTACATTTAAAAAAATGTTTACAGCATGGTTTGGTTTTGAAAAAGATCCACCGCGCTATTATATTTAAGCAAAGTAGCTATCTCAAGCAATATATCGATATTAATACTCATCTACGTCAACAGGCAGAATCCACGTTTGAACAGGATTTTTTTAAATTATTAAACAACAGTATTTTTGGAAAGACTCTAGAAAATAATGAACATCGCATAGATGTTAAGTTAGTAAATAAGTGGAGTGATTCAAACAATAAAACAAAAAAGGTCACTTGTGCTGACAAATTGATATCCAGCCCGTATTTTCATAGTGTCTCAATATTTTCGGAAGATCTAGTTGCAATCCAAATGAAGCCTCTGCGCGTTATGCTTAATAAACCAATATATATAGGGTATACAGTATTAGAATTGTCTAAGACTCACATGTACGATTTTCACTATACTATCGTAAAACCTTTTTATGGTAACCGAATTGAATTGTGTTATACTGACACAGATAGTCTAGTTTATAATATTCAGAGTAACGACGTTTATAATGACTTAAGACTTCATTTCCTGAAATATATTGATACCAGTAACTATGACTCTAACAATGAATTTAACTTGCCTATTATTAACAAGAAGGTTCCAGGACTATTCAAGGATGAAATGGGTGGCAATATTATTAATGAATTTGTAGGATTGCGTTCAAAGCTTTACTGTATTAAAACAGCAGACAAAATAATAAAAAAAGCAAAAGGTACAAAAACATGTGTTACGAAAAACTTAAATATGATAGATTATAAAAATGTTTTGTATAATTGTGATGTTATTCGAAAAAAAATTTGTTATTTAAGTCAATAAAACATGAAATATTTACTCAAGATGTAAATAAAATAGCACTTTCAAGCAATGATGATAAACGGTTACTATTATGTGATAAAGTATCTACTTTAGCATGGGGTAATGCAAATATATTTAAGTAATGCATTAAATAAATATTTTATGCACTGTTGATATAAAACAAGAATTGTATTTTAGTTACTACTTACGAAATAAATTGTATGTTGTGTACGTAACTATTGATTGATATAGATTAAACACTTACTAAAACAAGTATTGTGTTTCAGCTAATAGGAACTTACGAAATAAATAGTATTTTGTGTTACTGTTTGATCATTGTATGTTATGTAAGTAATTACTGTTTGATACAGATTAAATACCTACTAAAATAATCAATGTATTTAGTTACTACCTAAGAAATAAATAATATTTTATGGTTAATTTTAAATATGTTTCATTTCCATTTTTGATGACAAAGCGCAGTGCGCTATCTGGTACCTATGAAATATAACACTAATCAGGACATGTACCATGATATTCAAAGTAAGATTGTTTTAATCTTATTTCAGGTGTTATGTCTAATACCACGCACTGGCAAAATTATCTATCGATTTGTTTGAAGATGAAATTGATTCACAGTCCATTACTTATGGAGTCAGATGACCAAAACATCGTCAACTTGCTAAAAAACTCATGTCTCGACTTGTCTGAAGATGAAATTGATTCACGGCTCATTACTTATGGAGTCAAATTACCAAAACATCATCAACTTAGTTATTCAATCATGTCTCGACTTGTTTGAAGATGAAATTGATTCACAGCACATTACTTATGGAGTCCGATTACAAAAACATCATCAAGTTGGTACATAATCATGTCTCGACTTGTTTGAATATGAAATTGATTCATAGCCCATTACTTATGGAGTCAGATTACCAAAGCATCATCAAATTGCTACAATAATAAGATTAATTTCAACAGTCGTATTACGGACGTCGCTCGGAGCCCATACTAAGCGAGAAACAATTTAGAGATATAGCGCCGCTGTTTGTAGTCGATTGCTCTAGACAAGCGGATAACCTAAAGACAGGTCCGGTTGTGGATGTGAGAGTAGAAATTGAGAGTGAATCAGAGATACCAGATCAAACTTCAGCATACTGTCTCATTCTGAACGACTGCATTGTTGAATATCGACCACTAAGTAATATTGTTAAGAAGATATCATGAAAGCGGATACCCTTATAGTGGAATTGCAAGGATTTAAAGATTATGTAAATAATTTCATCGTCAAAGAATTGGCTATTGTGAGTCAGGATCATACACAGACGTTCTTGGTAAAACCACCATATTCATTTCATTACCTAACACCAGAAGAAAAAAAGCAGGTGAGGTGGTTAGAAAGAAATCGAGGAATTTACTGGAGTGAAGGCTACATAGACTACAAAGAGTTTCATCGCGTTATTTTACCCTATTTAGAAAACAAAAAAATTATTACAAAGGGTTTGGAAAAGATAAAATGGATTAAAGAGTTATGTGCAAACTGTGAAGTGATTGATATAGGTGACAAAGGATGTCCTAATTTTGTGACATTAAAACAAAAGTTCTGTAAAAATAAAACTGATTTTAATTGTGTGCACCATAAAAAGAATTGTGCATTAAATAATGCAGTGTGTATTAGAAAATGGTATGATGATAGTAATATGTCTGTGTTTAATATGTTTTAATTTTAATATGTTCAATTAATAAAAATCTAAATGTACCTACTTTTTGTTTTATTTAAATGTATTTAGGACAACTACACAACAAACTTTATATTAGCTCTAATTAGATGAATTGCGATAAGTAAGTATTCTAATAATGTCAAAATATTATAAACATATAACCTATAATGAGATTCATTTGAGCTAATTTAAAGTGTATGTTTATGTAATGTCAATAAAACATAATTTAAATTATAAACATATTATTTATTTAGTTTTCACGTTATTCACAAAATAGTTACTTACACCTATCCTTATTATATATTTAAATATGTGACAAAATCTTAATGATCTAAGTAGATACAGTTTAATACACTAGCAGATTAGCAAATAATTTTATAATAAATTCAGAATTTAATACAACAAGTTAAAGTGAACATATATACAAACATTAGAAACTACTTACTAATAACAATCATCACCACAAAGTTTCTTCGAAATTTTGTTTATTAATGATTGTGTCTCTTCCATAACATAGTCCACCGGTTCACTAACTACATATTGTGCACTTAACACTACCACCTCCTCATTGTCATTTGAATTTACCACGCTTTCTTGTCGTTCACTAATGTCCAACACTTGTATCTGGATCAGTCGCAAACCTTTTTTCTTTTCGTTGTTTATGACGTATGATTGACATAAAGGATGTTCCGATGCTTTGCGTTTTAAGCCCTCCCGTCTTGTTCTGGACTTTTTAATGGCCGCTTCAGGTCTGTCTTGCTCTGGAATATGCCAGCTTAAACTAGGAGTCGGGAAGCCTTGACCATATTGGGAGAACATGATGTCAGGAGAATCACACATTATTGATGATCTGAAAAAAAATTTATGATTAATAATGGTTACAACACTCTAAGAAATAACATTATAAAGTTAATCTTTAGATGATAATACTTACAATTCGTTCCGTTTTTATTGTTCCGTAATGTGACCGCTTGAGCTGGCTGCCTAACGATGTATGTATTTTAATCTTATTATTGTAGCAATTTGATGATGCTTTGGTAATCTGACTCCATAAGTAATGGGCTATGAATCAATTTCATATTCAAACAAGTCGAGACATGATCGCAGTAAAACTTAATACTGGCGAAGTAGTAGATGATGTTCAGATCAACAAAATCATATGGCGCGTACCTCATGTTAAAGTATCTGACAAAGAAAAAATTGGTTTGTTAAAATTATTAGAAAAAAATCGCCCACTTCAAATGATATACAGAAATTGGGATCTGTACGAATACCCAGCTTTGTCTAAAACTACAAAACATACCTGGTCCATCAAAACTTCATCGCAGATAGAAAAACCAAGATATGTTATTATTGGTCTACAGACAAAAAGAAAAAACAATGCAAGTTCTGACATGTCTCAATTCGATCACTGCCATATTAACAACGTAAGGGTGAATATTCGACACGATATGTGCGAATTATCCGTTTGACGGCGATTGTATCAGTGTAAAATCCTCTTAACATAGCAGAAAGTGATGTGACGGTGCGATACGTATTTATAACAGTACAGTTTTGTTGGTAAGGTGCAGTGTGGTTGTCTGCCTGAATGAATTAAACTAAAATTTGGACGTCCTTGGGGTCCAATCTGAATCATAAAATACGGAGTGGCGTGTCAACTACACATGCCATTTCTAATTTTATGAAGAGACGTGAGACAACCTGTCCTGAATCTTAGTTTAATGATTACGGTATCCTAAAATTTAGACGTCCTGGGAGTTCAATCCGGATCATAAAACACAGAGTAACGTGTCATCTACACACGGAACCTCTAATTTTATGGAGAGACGTGAGACAAGCTGTCCTAAATTTTAGCATACTATATTCAGATAGTTTGCTTAGTAAAACTTTGAAGTGAAAATGTGAAGCTTAGTTATTTGCTTAGTATTATAGTGGCATAGTGGCATTGCGCAAGAATCTAGTAAGCAGCCGAGGTAAGCAATTATATTTAAAAGTGGAATAGGCCTTAGTGACGTGCAGGGTGGTGGTGTCGTATCTGAATGAATTAAACTGAAATTCGGACGTCCTTGGGGTCCAATCTGGATCATAAAATACGGAGTGACGTGTCAACTACACATGTTATTTCTAATTTTATGAAGAGACGTGAGACAACCTGTCCTGAATCTTAGTTTAATGATTACGGTATTCTAAAATTTAGACGTCCTGGGAGTCCAATCCGGATCATAAAATACAGAGTAACGTGTCACCTACACACGAAACCTCTAATTTTATGGAGAGACGTGAGACAATCTGTCCTAAATTTAGCATACTATATTCAGATAGTTTGCTTAGTAAAAATGTGAAGTGAAAATGTGAAGCTTAGTTATTTGCTTAGTATTATAGTGGCATAGTGGCATTGCGCAAGAATCTAGTAAGCAGTCGAGGTAAGCAATTATATTTAAAAGTGGAATAGGCGCTGAACCAGTGTTTTAAGACATCATTCAACTAAACGATTGCTTGTTTGCTCACCATGGCCGTCCTTCAATAAAAGATAGTGAGTATTTTATAAATTAGATTTTGAAAGTGGAATAGGCGCTGAACCAGTGTTTTAAGACATCATTCAACTAAACGATTGCTTGTTTGCTCACCATGGCCGTCCTTCAATAAAAGATAGTGAGTATTTTATAAATTAGATTTTGAAAGTGGAATAGGCGCTGAACCAGTGTTTTTAACATATCATTCACAAAAATGTTATTGGGCATTCTATTCCACGCGACAAGCGGAGCGTAGCGTAGCGATGTCGCATCAAGTGGAATAGAATGCCCAATAACATCCTACTGACCGGCTATGTATGTGTATATGTTCATCTGTTAACCCATAGCTCCTAAACTACTTATCGGAACTGGACAAATAAGGTAGTGAAGAAACGGCTTAATCGTCCGCTGAACAGAGGCTACGTAACTCAATATGATGCCCTCTAGGGTACAAATAGTAATGTTAAAAAAAATAAGATAAATACGCTGTGTTTAGTATCATTTGAACGGCTTTAATTATACATTTCGAAAATATTGCTCAAATTTAAAGTGCTCTAGCGGACAAAAAATCAGGTGTTAAAAAAAAACGTTATGATAAATACACCTTGTTTGATATCATTTGTAAGGGCTTTACTTGTGCCTTGGGCCTCTTTGAGGCGTGGCTGGAAAGACCTCACAGCGTCCTTATCTTCCGTATGACGCAGGTCCTCATCGGACTTGGTTCTTTCGGGAGGTTCCTGCACCGGATTCGTGCGGAAGTGACGCCCGGGTGTCGCCACTGTGCGGAATGCCCGGAGGACACGGTGGAGCACACACTTGAGGTGTGCCCTGCTTGGGCGGAGCATCGCCGTGCCCTCGTGGGGGAAATCGGCGGCGGAGACCTCTCGCGCCGGGCCTTGGTTGGGGCCATGGTCCGGAGCGAGGAGGAGTGGCAGGCAGTCGCCGACTTCTGCGAAGCAGTATTGCTCGCAAAAGAGCAGGCCGAACGTAGCAGGCAACGGCGTCCTCGCGACCGCCGCCGGGATTCTGATCCCGACTTCCGGCCACGACGGCGCGCACTGTTCCCGCGCGCCTCAAGGAGTTGTCAGCAACAGCAGGGACCCAGCCGGGTCGAAGCCTACTGGGGCCAGGGTTATCCGAAAGGGAGCTCGAGCCCCGGTATGAAGGCTAGAAAGAACGGGATGGGTGTTTTAGCCAGTAAGAGTCTGACACTATCTCCTGCTCCGCCCAAGAGCGGGGGATGTCATTGGATGATTTTTTCCCACCATAAAAAAGGGTTTCTTGTACTTATCAAAAGTATCATTAAAACTCTATGTGAGCGCCCTCAAGCGGTCAAAAATTCGATGAAAATAACACCAAAATTGTATAAATAATAAAAAGTAAAAAAAACTGAAACCCGACAACGACAAAAAAAAACGATGCTGAAAAATTGTGATACAAGATTTTTAAGATGCTGAAAAAATAAGGTTACTTGAGAAACAAGAACAGAACAAAAAGAAAAGTCTAGTCTCACTATTGTGTATTCTGGCCTGCAGCTTTTTTTTAAACAATGCTAAAAACAAAATATCTACCTACACTTCTTTAGGGTCGAGTCACACCGGAATGGCAGCGGCTGGCAGCGGTTGACTAAGCTAGAATTACCAACAAGACGCGCTTGGCGCGCGGCAATGCGGGCGGCCTCTAGACGTTTTCATGCTTTTCAAGCAATTCTGGTCTTTTAAGTATGAAGATAAAGTTTAAAATTATTTCACACTGAAAGTGCTCGCCGCGTCACTGTCATTCCGGTGGGACTCGGCCCTTATACTTATATGGTTCTGTGAAGTTGGATGTTAAGCAGACCAAGTTCTATTATAATTGAATATTCTAATAAGATGAAAGTTTAAAAAGGGAAAGAGAGAAAAACCAGGACACTTAAATCATAGATATTATTTACATAACACATATTCTCGAAAATATTTTAATTACGATGAAATTTTAAAGCCTTGATAACTTTTTGAGATAATTGTTTAATCGTCATCAACATTTAATTAATTTTCTAGAAAATATCATAGTTATACTTTATTATACAATACTTTTAAAGTAATAAATCTAACGATACTATAAATAATTATGTAATTAAATTTGGAAATGCATAAGATTATCAATTTACTTTTGGATTCAGATGTTCAGTATTTATTAAAATAAATAACTATCCACAAAAATCGGTATTTGTATTAATGAATGGCGTCAGCTTATCTTTAAATTCTTTCCAAGTGCATACTCTTTCATTGCAAATCGACTGTAATGGCTCTTCGTTCAAATAAAACACAACATTGTAGTCGTCAGTTCCCTTGTTGCACCTGTGGATATAATTGATACAGATTATCCTTCATATCAAATTATATTTAAATGACAATTAAGTGGTTACAACTATTTAGTTGTAAAAACTCATTCACGTCATCGCACTAGCTAGTTAAAACTAAGTTTACTGTTTCATAGCTCTCGCCCTGATTTCTGTTACTGAGATTGGCGTGAAATTAAGTTAACTGTCTTGTCAGAAAATTGCCTTGCGAACTTATGTATTTAAAATTCTTATTTATTTATCCATAAACAAAGCTTGGAAACATTTTGATCTGCAAATGACACGCCTACTACAACCTTTTAAATATTTTTTGTATTTACCAGGTGTAGAAAATAGAATGCCTACAGATTTTATCCTAAATGAGTTATCATCATCATCATCATTTCAGCCGAAAGACGTCCACTGTTGGACGTAAGTCTCCCCCAAGAATCGCCACAATGACTGGTTCTGTGCATCTTGCATCCATTCAGTACGTGGTCGCCATTCCAGAACCTTTCTTTCCCATCGACCATCTATTCTACGTGCAATGTACCCTGCCATTGCTACTTAAGTTTGGCGATTCTTCGAGGTATGTCAGTACGGTTACCGACATACCTCGAAGAGTCGCCAAACCGGTTTACCTTAATTTCTAATGTAATCCCTTTGGATAACTTAAAGTATTATAAGGCCCATTGTAAGCACCACGTTTTGGAACCATATGTCATCACTGGCAACACGCACTGGTCACAGCCGTATTGTCTTGAGACACTGTGGTTTATTAGACGAGAAGATACCGTGCAGCTTCTACTTGATAGGAGTGGGTGCTATATGGATATTAATCCGTGATAGTTTACCATGACTTTTGGTTTTGTCCATGTTCATTTTAAGTCCCACTCTTTCAGAAGCTCTACTGAGGTCACCGAGCAAGGGCAGGACACGATAATTTTCAAATCCGGTAACCTGCTCTATTTTCAGGAGGGTGACCAGCAGTACCAAGGTGGTATCGGGATTTTCGTCCCTTGTGAACAATGTGGTAATTTAAAAAGTATCAACCAGGGTGGCATACCTTATAATCAGAATATCATCAAGATATTCGCTGAAAGTCATACAGGTTTATGCCTCGACCTCGACACATCTCAACGACGAAGTAGAGATTATTAATATACGAGGATGCATGGTTATAAGACTCACTTCACTGTGGTCATGGGAAACGAGACGGTGACGATCTGCGAGTGGGGCAATTTGGATTTGGACGTCGGAACCACCGGGGACACCTGCTGGCTAGTTTTATAGCGAAAGAGGGCCTCTACATGATGAACTCCTTCTTCAAAAAAATGTGAGCATAGAAGGTGGAACTGGAAAAGTCCTGACGGTGCAAATAGAAATGAGATCGACTTCATCCTGTCAACAAAGAAGCAAATATTCAATGCTGTCTCTAATGTCTGTTTCAGAAAAATTACTTGATTCTCTCTGCCTCACATACCGCTGTAAGAGAATAGGTTTCGAGGTGTGATCCTGAAGTCGGACTGACACGGTGACGTTTTTTTTATATGCACTTCAGCACTTCGGTGTACCAATATTAAATCTGCACCGTTAGAGAGACTGCAGTATAGCCCAGGTCTCAATTGAATCAAAGATTTTCTTGTAGTCTACCAAACGCAAAGTAGAGAGGCTGATTATACTCCTCAGTCTTCTGTATAATCTGCCGCAGCGTATGTACCTATGTGGTCCACGGTGCTGAAGCCTTTTCAGAATCCGTCTAGTTCGGGAGGCTGGAAGTCGTCGAACCTACGCGCGAGACGTCAAAAGTCAAAAAAGTCAAAAGTTTTTTATTTCACATAGGCCTACATGGGCACTTATAAAACGTCAGAAGCTAGTGCACGGTTCGAAATTGGTCGTTTCCTATGGAGAAGAACCGGCAAGAAACTCCATGGTTACTCTTTTTAAAAAAATGGTTGTACTTACAATATTTCCATATAACAGTATTAAAAGGTATTATTTAAGAACAGTGTAAACCGGTCTATATTGTACTCAAAAGCACAATAAAAATAATCATTTAAAAAAAGTGTGTCAAATATGAAGTATTCTAAGAATTCGTGGAGTCTACAGTGTTCTTCCATTTACATAATAAAACGAGGCTATATAAAAAAAAAGGTAGAAAAAATAATAATAATTACAACTGTCAGTAAATGAGACGTTAAAAACCAAAACAAAAAAAGAAAAACTAACGAATTTAATGTGGTTGGAGTCAGATAATATAAAAAAAAAAAACAAATTGCAAAAGCAATGTGTTAGAGAGAAAAAAAAAATATGTTACAACAAAGATGGAGCAGTTAATAGATACATTCGCATAATATTACAAGTTACCAGGGGGCCACAAGTGCAGAGGCAGTCATTGCCAAACAAGCGTGTCTTCGACATAGTCTTTAACCTTGTAATATGCTTTTTTGGTTAAGACACGCTTAATATGGGTTTTGAACTTTCCTTCGCTAAGTTCAGTCACCGCTTTTGGTAGCTTGTTATAAAAGCGTATGCTATTTACTAAAAATGACTTACTGGTCTTGGCTAATCTCCATTTGGGCAATATAATTTCGTGTTTACTACGAGTATTTATGTTATGGAAATCGCTTCTAATTTTGAAAAGTCCTAGGTTTTTACGTACATACAAAATACTTTCTAAGATATAAAGAGAAGGCAGTGTCAAAATATCTATTTCTTTGAATTTATTTCTGAGGGACTCGCGAGGACCCATTTTATAAATAGCCCTGATTGCTCTCTTTTGCAATACGAAAATCGAGTCTACATCAGCTGCAGATCCCCACAGTAAAATGCCATAAGACATAATACTGTGGAAATAGGCATAGTAAACTAACCTAGCTGTGGCGACATCTGTCAACTGCCTTATTTTTCTTACTGCATATGCCGCTGAGCTTAATCTACCTGAGAGAGTTCTAATATGAGCACCCCACTGCAGTTTGGAATCGACAGTTATACCTAAGAACACAGTTTCTGTAATTACATCAAGTTTTTTGCTATCAAGAATTAGATTGATGCCAACTTGAGGGACATTCGGTAATGAAAACTTTATACATTTAGTTTTATTTGCATTTAGTAAAAGATTATTAGCAGTGAACCATTTCGAAAGAACAGCCAGACTTTCGTTAACGCGCAAGACATCCGCATCTTTTCTATCCACTTTAAAAATAAGGGAAGTGTCGTCAGCAAATAGAATTATATCTGATAAATTAGCCATCATGTAAGGAAGGTCATTAATATAAACTAGAAAAAGGAAAGGGTCAAGAATTGAACCCTGGGGCATGCCCATCCTTACTAAAGACCCCGAGGACGTCACCCCATTTATGGATACTTTTTGCTGCCTGTGAGATAAATAGGAAAAAACAAGATCAGCAGCTCGTCCACGAATTCCGTAGTGATGTAATTTACAGATCAGAGTATTATGGTCAACACAGTCAAATGCTTTTGAGAGGTCACAGATTATGCCAATAGCATCCTGGGACTTCTCCCAGGATTCTAAAATGTGACTGATGAGTTTCACTCCTGCATCCGTCGTTGACCTTCCTTTCGTGAAGCCAAACTGATGACTATTCAAAATCCTATTTGAATTAAAGTGAGACAACATCTGGTCGAGCATGATTTTTTCATAGATTTTACTCAATGCTGGAAGCACAGATATTGGTCTATAATTAGAGGGATCACTCTTACTACCTGATTTGAAAATTGGTACTACTTTACTATGTTTCATTAAATCAGGGAATGTACCGCTGTCTAGACATTGATTAAATATGCCTGTTAGGACAGGAGCAATTGTATCAATAATATCTCCAAGAATCTTAACGGATATACCCCATAAGTCCTCAGTGTTTTTTATATTAAGACTTTTGAATGTATTTTTAATTATATCAACAGAGATACGCTTAAATTCAAAGGTTTGTATATCCTTTGTGAAATTTTCTTTTAAAAAAGATTCAGCTAACAAAGACGAAGAAGGGAGAGATTTCGTAACTTCTATTGGGATGTTGGTGAAGAAGTTTTCTAGCTTCTCAGCCACTTCAGTCCTGTCTGAAATGATTTTATTATCAATTTTTAGGGACAATTCATTTCGATCTCGCTGGTTTGTTTTTCCAGTTTCCTTGTTTATCACCTTCCAGACAGCTTTTATTGTATTGTTAGAATTTTTAATTTTCTTACTTATTGACTTAGATTTAGCTTGGGCGCAGACTCTTTTGAATATCTTTGAATACATTCTAACATGGTTATGCAAGCTAAGATCAGACGATAATGATTTTTCCTGGTATAGCTGATATAAAGTATCTCTGCTTTTTCTAATTCCAGTAGTAGCCCATTCATTAAATTTGGATTTATTATTGACTTGAACCTTTTTAACTGGACAAGCCTTATTAAATTCCTGACACACTGTAGAGAATAATGTACCATAATTTACATTGGGGTCTTGTGAATCAAAATTGGCTGTTGAAAGACTACTAAGAACATTTTTATTAAAATAATTTAATTTATTTTTAGTAAGCGGTCTAAACTCGGCAGTTGAATCTAATTGCAACTTTTTGACTAACTCAATAGATACGAGTTGACCCGTATGGTCAGACCTCACTCCACTAATCAGGGATGACTCTTTTATATCACAATTAGTAAAAATATTATCTATGCATGAAGCTGAAGTAGGAGTTATTCTTGTAGCTTCATTAAAAATACATTTTAAATTAAAAGAATTAAACAATGAGAGAAGTTTACATTTTTCTGGTGAATTTACGAGTAAATCAATATTTAAGTCCCCACAAACGAAAACTAATTTGTTATCCCTAATAAGTTTATTTAATATTTCTTCTATTATAATCAAAAAAGATGTCAAGTTTGATGCAGGTGGTCTGTAAACACATAAGAAAGTTCGGCCTTCAACCTCTGCACATGCTACCTCACATAAGCGATCAACAGAGCAAGCAGTGATATCTTTCCTTTCCGTATATCTTAAAGAATTATTACATAATATCAAGGTACCACCCCCAATTGATGATCTGTTGTACGCACTGGCAACTGAAAAATTATTTACATTAAACAGCATTCTATCTGGTTTTAACCAGGTTTCGCAAAAACATAAGATATCCATATTATATCTATCTATTAACATTTCCACATCTAGAATTTTGCCAGAGAAGCGATTTATATTCTGATGGTATAGTAAAATGTTATTAATAGGCTTCCCTTTTGTCGTTCCTAAAAGTTTAAAGAGTCTATATCAGTATTATTAGGTATACTAGATAATACTGATTCGTCACTTAACCTAATCTCAGTTAAATCATCAATAACTGCGTGTATATTGTATGCTAACAAAGTAGCCAACAAATGTCGACTTTTTTTGGGAAGAAACATACTGACGGTTCGTGATGACTCTGGTTTTCCAGAGTTTTAGCTAGTGGACATGGAACAGAAGTGAGATGGGCCTGTAATTCTTAAGCTTCTTCTAAGAAGGCCGACAATGCCCTATTGTCGCCCTGCTTAAAGAAAAGTACCACCACACCTCTATTCCACGCCCGTGTCGTTTTTCCCTCGAGTATGCTTTTTTTATGGTGGGAAAAATCATCCAATGACAACCCCCGCTCTTGGGCGGAGCGGGAGATAGTGTCAGACTCTTACTGACTAAAAGACCCACCCCGTTCCTTCTAGCGTTCATACTGGGGCTCGAGCTCCCTTTCGGATAACCCTGGCCTCAGTAGGCTTCGACCCGGCTGGGTCCCTGCTGTTGCTGACAACTCATTGAGGCGCGCGGGAACAGTGCGCGCCGTCGACGACTTGGGCTTGGTCCGGACAGTTACCGGACGGCTGGACAGCGAGCTACCCATTGCTCACTGTCCGCAAGCCCGCACCTACGGTGGCCGGAAATCGGGATCAGAATCCCGGCGGCGGCGGCGAGGGCGCCGTTGCCTGATGTGTTCGGTCTCCTCCTTTGCGAGCATTACTGCTTCGCAGAAGTCGGCAACCGCCTGCCACTCCTCCTCGCTCCGGACCATGGCCTCGACAAAGGCCCGGCGCGAGAGGTCTCCGCTGCCGATCGCCCCCACGAGGGCACGGCGATGCTCCGCCCTAGCAGGGCACACCTCGAGTATGTGCTCCACCGTGTCCTCCGGGCATTCCGCACAGTGGCGACACCCGGGCGTCACTTCCGCACGAATTCGTTGCAGGAACCTCCCGAACGAACCATGTCCATGATCAAATGTCCATGAATGTGAACTATGGTCGCCGGAGATTGCTGCACCGCGCAACGCGCGGCACCGGTACGCCAGACACTGCAGGCGCCGCATCCGCCCACCGGATGCGGAGGCCAGAGAGGCGGAGCTGTATGAGGGATACAGAGCGGCAAAACGCACCCTCCGAGCGGAGATCAAGTGGGCTAAACTGGAGGCCCGCAACGTGTGGCTGGGGTCTCTGAACGCGGATCCGTGGGGGCGCCCGTACAATACAGTACGGGAAAAACTGCGCCCCTGGGCTCCCCCGCTGACTCAGAATCTCCAGCCCCAAATCGTGGAGGGTGCGGTTGGCGCTTTGTTCTCTGCCCGAGGGGAACACTCCCCCCGCCCATGGCTCCGCCTTCGCCAGCGGTGTCTGACGCGGACCGCAACAGCGACGACGACGACGATGCTCCAGAGGTGACCGAGGTAGAGATGAGAGTGGCGGTGCGAAGGCTGAGTGCCAAGAACACCGCCCCAGGACCCGACGGCCTGCCTGGAAAGGCCTGAGTCCTGGCCATGGAGGCTCTCGGGCCTCGACTGAGAGGGCTCTTCAGCGCATGCATGGAGAGGGGCCAGTTCCCACTTTGCTGGAAGACGGGGAAACTGGTCCTCATCGCGAAGCCGGGTTGCCCTGCGGACTCTCCGTCCGCGTATCGGCCCATTGTGCTGCTCGACGAGGTGGGCAAGCTCTTTGAGAGAGTCATTGCAAACCGCGTCGTCGCGCGCCTAACACGGGTGGGGCCGGACCTTTCGGACCTAACCTAGCCTAACCCAAGTGTTTTGGATCAAATATAGTAGTGTCATATATTTTTATATGCGGCTTGGAGAGCTCTGTACGTTTCTGGAAAACTATTTCACAATGGGCGTTGCGTAAAACTGTCCCCAAATAACACCTGTTTCAAATTTATTGGTAGGTACCAACAGATATGAAACAGATGTCATTTGAAGCGTCTAGTTAAATAGAGTTTCTTTTATTGTAGCGTCATGCCTCAAAAGTATGGGGTTTAGGTTTAACCTAACCTAACCTAACTTGACCTAACCTAACCTGACTGAACTTAAGTTGCGCACATAACAGACATGGAATGCATGTCAGTTTGTTTATTCCTATCTACAAAAGACAAAACAGCTAATAAAAAAAAACTTCTTGATAATAATGAGTTTATTTTTCGTTCAAAGACTTACTATTAGTCATCTATTACAATATGATCAAGCATTTGTGCTGGTGCATTAAAATCACTGTGTTTCAGTAACCCCATGTACCACACAATGGATATATGCGCAAAACTTTTAGTCTAAGATCCGATTAAGAACGACCTTCACCGGTCTGTTTAATGGATGAAACGTATTTTATGATAAATTTAGTGTATTAAACAATATAACGCTGGTGGGTTGCCTAAGAAATTCCTGGTCTGACTATTAAAAATTGAAAATTTACTTTTTGTTGTAGAAAATTGCGCAACCGTTATTCATACCAGATTTTTTTGCAGACAACACTATAACATCGTATTCGTAATGAAACAGCGTTTATTTTGATATAGAATTGGTTATTTATTAAAATAAACACACCTGTTTATACATACCTGTTTATACCTGGCAACCCATAGTATGCCAGGAAACAAATAGGCAACCCAACATTTTTATGTTCTAAAGGCTTCACTTTTTCGGTTAGTATTAAATTTATTCGTTAAACACACCGGTGCATATTTAAAAAAAAAAATGTTTTGCTAGGAATTTCTCAGGCAACCCACCCGCGTTATATTATTTAATATACTAAATTTATCATAAAATACGTTCTATCCATTAAACAAACCGGTGAAGGTCGTTCTTAACCGTATCCTGTACTATTAGGTTAGGTCAGGTTAGGTTAGGTTAGGTAGAATATAATGCCTTTTCGACGCTTCGAATGACACCTATTGTTGTTGCTGTTGTTGTTGTGTCATTTTTTGGGACAGTTTTACACAATGTCCTTTGTGCAATAATTTTGCAAAATCGTACAGAGCTCTCAAAACCACATTCAAAATTAAGTTAGGTTAGGTTAGAGCTTTCAATCGTGGAAATTACAGACACAATAGAAAGACAATAGGTGCGCGAACGCCGGCGTTCGCTTGTGGTTTAATGAATTAAGTCAAGTTAGGTTAGGTCAAGTTAGGTTAGGTTAGGTTAAACCTAAACCCCATACTTTTGAGGCATGTCGCTACAATAAAAGAAACTCTATTTAACTAGACGCTTCAAATGACATCTGTTTCATATTTGTTGGTACCTACTAATAAATTTGAAACAGGTGTCATTTGGGAACAGTTTTACGCAACGCCCATTGTGAAATAGTTTTCCAGAATCGTACAGAGCTCTCCAAGCCGCATTTAAAAATATATGACACTACTATATTTGAGTATATATAAGGTCCAAAACACTTGGGTTAGGTTAGGCTAGGTCAAAATAGAATGCTTTATAAAACCTAAGCCCCCTTTGGAGATGTGTTACTATAGCAAAAAATACTCTATTTACCTATACGCTTCGAGTGACACCTGTCTCATGTCTGTTGAAGGATGGGGACGGTGCCCATACAAAATCAGGCATCCTCCTTTGTGTTTTTTTTTTAATATATAAATAAAATAAAATAAAATAAAATATCAATAGAATTTGTGTCTCTGTGAAGTTTCGTTGGCCATCGATTGCCTTCTTCATCGGTTTCACTTATTCAAGTGTTACTTTCTGAATGAAAATGTTATATTCTTCATGAAAGTACAAAAAAAAAACCAATGCAATAATTATATGTTTATAATATTTAAGGAGTTCCTCAATTCCTCATGAATCCCATCATCAGTACTGAATTATGATAAAAATCGAACAAATCGGGTCAAAAAATGAAGGAGTTCAGGGGTAAAAAAATACAACCAAATTAAGAACCTCGACCATTTTTGAAGTCGGTGTAATCTACCTTTCACGCTTTTATGTATTCTGACCTGCACTTCTTCTTGTAAACAACGCTTAAAAATATACACTCGAGAGCAAAAAAATCGCACATCATAACTCTTTTTGTTCAGGCAGTATTTTTCATGAATTTGTATAGATATTGAAAACATTTCATACATTATTTGAAAACCTATTTAATTACCTTTCTAATGATAAGAAATACAGTGTAAAAAAATATACCTACTTGAAAGGGTTTACAGCACAAAATCCAACATATGGGAAAAATTACCAAATTTCACTTAAGAAAGAATGAGAGTCAAACTTAAAATTCTTGGTCATCCTGATTGTCAATAAAGTGTATTCCCTCCCTTAGCCTTATTTACAGCTGTTACTCGATTTTTCATCAACCGTTTTAATTTTACCATGAAATCTTAGGGCATAACGTCCCACTCCTCGTCAATGACAAATTGAAGCTCTTGGAGGCGTGGAGAGCCAGGCTTTTTGCACTAAGTCTTCTTTCAAGGTCATTCCAGATATTCTCAATTGGATTGGGATCAGAACTACGAGCTGGCCTCTCTATCGCAATGATTCCAACGTCTTACATGTAGTCGCAAACTGTTCTAGCGACATACGATCTGGTGTTGTTCTGCATTAAGGAAAAAAAATCTACCACAAGCCACACAAGCAGCTTCACATATTCTTCGAGCACTTTTTTGATGTATCATAAAGCCATCAACCCTTTCGATATCAGGCCAGTAATGGCCCAGTGATGAATACAATGTCAGTTTTAGTGTCCAACATTATGCCACCCTAAAGTGCTTCCAAAACCCACTTGTTCGCTTATGCAGCATTGTTAAAATTGCCATGATGACCTTCTGTAGACCCTATAGCATCCATCATGGTCATCTAAGTCATTCTATACTTATCAGAAAACACAACAGCCTGCCATTAGGCACACATCCAATTTAAGTGTTTCATGGCAAATTATTGCCGGGCTTGTCGGTGAGCTGTGGTCAATTTGGTACCATTTGCTGAGAGATTTGCAGTCAGGCCTGCTTCACCCAGTCTTTTCCTAATCGTCCACTGAGTTACACTGACATTGCGAACTTCTTGAAGCTTTTGTGTCAGTTCAATCGTGTTCAGTAGCCGATTTCTCAAAGTACTTCTTACCAGGGACCGATAGCGCTTTCCTTTTATAGGGTTTTACCCCGGGTTTTGAAGGGCTAGGATATTTTAATTCAATTAAAAACCCCCATGGTTTTGCTGGATAGTTTTTTAGCTAACCTTCTCGAGGGAAACCCATTCATTGACTATCCCAAAAAAATATCTGGGTTTTTACAGTCGAATACAAAAAGCGCTAACAATTGGCTATCCCATTCTGAAAGGGAAACCCCTTCGTAAGCGCTAACCAATATATTAATTCAAGCGAGTTTGAACCGTATTTTTAGCACAATAAGAGCGATCTGAAGCCAGTAGCAGCACGGAATTCGGCAACTCTAAGGCACACAAAGATACCGCACGACCACCGCGTTATGCTAAAATATAACTTATTTTCTTTGATTTAAAATTTATTGTGTGCCGTGCGTCGTGTGAGTGCAGCGTTGACGCAGCGCGTGTTTGTGTGCGTGATGTTGTGTTTGTTTACTAATAATACGTCACGGGAACGGTAATAATATGATATTATAACCGTGTCACGGGCGTACAGCCACTTTTGTGAGACGCGAAAGCATTCGTAATAAGTACCTACTATTTACCGCATACGAATTACGATGCGCTCGCTCTAATCTATGCCGATAAGGTTAATTATTTTTATAGTGTTAGTGTTCTTATTAGTGCAGTGACTAATTCATAAATAATGCCTCAGCCAAGAAAAGATGCAGTGCATAGATATTTTCAGTTTGACGAGACAAATAATTCCAACAAATAAAAAATTTGTGAAAAAAATATTAAGTTGAGCTCACAGAAAAACAAATTATTTTTTTACCTAGTGTACGCATCACACTTCTACGATACACAGAGGCGTAGCGTGAACTAATTTAGACGTTGTGCATCAGCGAGGCCTTTTCTTTCATAAATTCGAAACAAGACAGCGACTGTCGCAACCTAGCGTTCGACCACATCGTCGCTTACCATCAGGTGAAATAGTGGTCAAACACGAGTCTAGAAACCAAACCCTCGTTGTTAAAGAGCTCTTGCACACGTGAAGCCTGGCACACATTTGGTTCGAAGCTGTGGGCGAGGGCCCCCTTCTATACATCATTATATTAATACGCACACAACTAAAATACGCTTCGTGCCAGCCTATTGGCCAAAACGCATGAATTTGGTGAACGAACCGTGAGCCTTCCTATACAATTGTTGCACACTACTTAAGGTGGACTTGCAGAACTTTTGCCGATGGTTATCTCTCGCTTTCTCAAATTCAAAAAGTCTGACGACTAGGCAATCCGTATTCGTTTCGCTAAAAAGTTGGGTAAATAAAAATAGTAATGAAATATCATTAGGTATATAGCTTAATGTAGAATCCAAAGTACTTAGGTACCTATTATAAAAAACGTAACTTACCCATTTTATACATTTTTAAGCATTATTAATAATGCACGTAACATTCACATCTCGTCATATGTATAATATTATTTATTTATTTATTTATCTTCCTTACAACCTTAATTATATCGTTACGTATGCAGACAGAGACCCCAATCAATACGCACGTGATTTCGCGCCATTACGGTTAAACAACAAGCGAACGCCGGCGACCGTATAGATTATAAAATATTGAGCATTTATTTATAGGGTATTTATCCAAGAACGTAAACAAGAATTTCTTTAAAAAGTAGTCTGTAAATATCGAAAAAAACTTTTTACAAAAAAAAATATAACCGACTACAGTACAAAATAACTTAAATTTCGGAAGTGGGTGTTTCTATAATAGTTTTGTCCCTTCGTTATTTAACACTGACTTCCGAAATTTAAATTATTTTGTACTTTTCAGTGAACATTGAAGACGGTTATTTTTTTTTTTTTTTGTAAAAAGTTTTTTACTTTACACTTTTTAGTTATGGCACCACCACTAAAAGTATCTCTCAGCCAAACTCATTCATCTCATAACGATTCTAATAATCCCAAACACGGTTAGATTACATTAATTTACTTTCTAGCTTCATCATCAGATCAGTTCGATACATCGCCTCCCCTTTTTCTTTCAATCAGTCATCGACTACACTTATAAACAAACCAATTTTTCTTGTTACAACAGTTCTGCTGTGATCCTATGAGAAGTTCTGTTCCATATCTTCGAAGTTCATGATCAGATCATAACAATATTTTTATGGGAGCAACTTGGAAGCATAACCTTTCAATCAAAAAAATAATTTTTAAAATCGGTCCACAATTGACCAAGATATTGGTGAACATACATAAAAAAAAACATGCATACAGCCGAACATAGAACCTCCTCCTTTTCGAAGTCGGTTAAAAATAAGCAAACCTTTCCGTTATTCTCTATATAATATATACCTATTGGTATAGATATCCACAGGATAAAACCTATGAGGTCAGAATTCTAGCCTGCCTACTCCTACATAAAAGGGATAATTGCTGGCGGAAGAAAATACCCTTTTATTAAGTGGAAAGCAATAAAGCATTAGGGTAACCCAATAAAGGCTAGGTTAGCGCTTACCCTTACGATATCGCTTGGGTTTCCTTCTCAATCGGCTTTCCATAGTATTTCGCTAAGTATTCGTACAAGTTTCCCAAATAAAGGGACAGTCCATCGTAAGGGAAACCCCTTGAAAGGGTTTTGAAAATTAATCCGCTCGTCCGGTCCCTGCTTCTTACAGGAAAGTGATAATCACACCATGATCCTATGCACCACCGGCCAGATCCTGGTCGCCGAATATACCCACGGGTTTCTTGAAACCTTTGGTATACCAGACGAATAGGGAAGCGGCTAAAATTTTGCTGTCAGTGGACTTCATTTTGATTATGGCCTGCTTTAGGCAAGGCAATAACTTGAACGGCCTCTACGGGCATGGTATCCATATTTTTCCAGTAAATCCACCTGTTTCTAATAAAGACGCTATCACGTTACCGGAAATTAATTAAAACTCCAAAACAGCACCCTTTTTGTAGCTCCAGGTAAAGGTGCAAGTAGTGAAATGCAAATGGGTGAATTTGGGGAATTGGGTATACCGCTGGTTTTTGTGAGATACGTGAAGTTCAATGATCTTAATTTTGTGTTTTTATAAAGCTAACTTTGTATGCTTCAATTTTGCTTAATTATTTGTATTCAATATCTTTAGATTTAAGAAAAAAACAGTATTAAACGAAATTACAAGCCATGTGCGATTTTTTTGCTCTCAAGTGTATATACACTTCTTTTTTATGGTACTGTGACATTTAACTTTAAGCTGAAGTTTTAAACTAAATGTATATCCTGATAAGATGGAAAATTGAAACGGACCTTGAAGGATTCTCGGACACTAGGTAGCTACAGGTTGATAAATAATTTAAAAGAAACCAGTTTACTTAAATAATACATTTAATTTACGTAACACATGTCCTCGAAAATATTTTAATCATAAAGTCTTGATAACTTTTTGAGATAATTGTTTATTCATCATGATTATTAATTAATTTAGAAAATATCATGGTTATATGTATTGTACATTACTTTTAAAGTAACTACTACTAGTAACGACACTATCTACACTATAATATAATAGAGAGGTAAAGTTTGTTTTTTTTTGTTTGTCGGAGGTAATTTCTGGAAGTATTGCTCCGATTGCTAGAATTTTTTCACCGATAGAAACCTAATTTATTCCTGAGTGACATAAGCTATATTTTATGTACGCGGGCGAAGCCGCTGACAAAAGCTACTAAAAATATAATCTATAAATAAATTTAGAAATGTATAAAATTATCAATCTACTATCCACAAAAATCGGTATTTGTATTAATAAATGGCGACAGCTTATCTTCAAATTCTTTCCAAGTGCATACTCCTTCTTTGCAAATCGACTGCAATGGCTCTTCGTTCAAGTAAAACACAACGTTGTAGTCGTCAGGTCCCTTGTTGCACCTGTGGATACAATTGATACAGATTAATATCCTTCATATCAAATTATGTTTAAATGACAATTAAATTGTTACAACTTAATGATATTAATAGATTTTGACAATATCATCACTGCTATAGCTAGTAAAAACTAAGTTTACTATTTCATAGCTATCGCCATGATTACTGTTACTGGGGTTGACGTAAAATTAAGTTAAATGTCTTGTCAAATTATTTATCAATCCATAAACAGAGCTTCAATAGTACAATATGATACAAGTGTATACACGTGTATCATACGACGTTTTTCGACACACTTGACAAGAAAAAATTTACAAATTAATTCATTATTGCATTATGGATAATTATCTGAAATAAATATTTTGAATTTGAATTGCTTTATCAGCAAAACTGTTTTTTTCTTTTTTTGTAGTATGGCGGCAAAAAATCGTTCTTTCTTATGCGTGCGCATCCAAAATGGCGGCCATAGACTAGCTACTCTAGCTAGGCTGTTTGAATAAAAATAAGAATGAGGTGGCTTATGTTTATAAACAGAAAAATAGTACATTATCATACAAGTGTATAATGTTGGTGATTACCGCTGAGGCGGTGTTTAGGACGGTAATCGCCAATATTCACGTGTATCATACGACGTTTTTCGACACACTTGAGAAGAAAAATTTTACAAATTAATTAATTATTGCTTTATCAGCAAAACTGTTTTTTTTTTTGGTATGGCGGCAAAAAATTGTTCTTTCTTATGCGCGCGCATCCAAAATGGCGGCCATAGACTAGCAACTCTAGTTAGGCTGTTTCAATAAAAATAAGTATGAGGTTGCATATGTTAATAAACAGAAAAAAATATTTTTATTTTATGAATGGTTTTATTTATTAAACATGTAAAAGTTAAAATAGTTTATTTAAACACAAATTAGCATAAAATAAGCAAGCAAGACACTAATTTGTACTATTGAACAAAATACCTAATATATATTTTTTCGAATTCAATGTTTGATTTGAGAACAAAGGTTTAACAAAAAAGGTTTTCACTACATTATCACACTTGTGCACAATGGTAATCAAAAAGTCACAGTTTGGTTATAAGCTACATTATATACCTAAGTGTAGTGCAATTATAGTCACTTTCTGAGCAAGTGTGTCGAAAAAAAAAATTAAATACAGTAGTTTTTATCCTACATAAATGAGATAAAAAAAAAAGTGAAAAGATCGAAGATTTTGAACAATCTCAAAATAATATTTTTTTCAATACACTTGCTCAGAAAGTGACTCTTATTGCACTGCGCTTAGGTATATAAATTCACTTGTTACCAAAACTGTGACATTTTGATTACAATTAGGCATTCGTGCTATAATATAATTAAAACCTTTTTGTTCAACCTCTTTGTTCGCAAAACAAATGAGTACGAAAAAATTTCACATAAGTTATTGCGTTCAATGGTTTATATTAGTGTCTTACTTATTTCATGCAATTTTGACCATTATAACTTGTACAAAAGATGTATTTAAAAAATAAATCGTACATTCAAATAAAAATTGTTTTTTTTTTTGTGGGTTATGGCAGCCATTTTAATATGCGCGCGGTTTTTGACTTGATTTATTCGAGTGTAATTCAGTGGCTGTTAATTTATTAAATAAAATTAAATACTACAAAATCATTAGGAAATTATTGACACAATACGAAGGACATTATAGTAAAATCTTTTCACGCAAAAAACATAAACGTAAGACTAGGCAGTACGATCAAAACACCTTAGCCATCGCCTAGGGGTAAATAAAAAAAATATGCGCGCGCATATGAAAACAGATTTTTACCGCCATGTCACAAAAAAGTTAGGTACTAGTTTTACTGTTTTTTTACTTCACAAGTGTATAGCGACATCTATGGCGCCACATAAGAACTACGAAGAAAGTACGAAATCCTGCATCGCGCAATCACAGTTCTCCGCGCGATTTGAACATATACGACAGCCCGAAATCATCTATCGGGCAGTCGCCCACCAGACTATAACACCTGTCTGGTCAGAGGATCCTCCCTTTTCAACGGAGGTTTGCGGGACTTTACTCTCTGTTCCGCCTACCTCCAAACTGGTGACCCTCGACAAAGAACGTCAGCGCAGCCTTTGTGCAGCTACTACTTCGTGACGTCATCATCACTTCCTCAAGCTTTCGAGCAGCGAGTCATACAGCCAGCACCCACGGCTATGAAGGGTATCCTGACCACCAGCATGACTACCTGGTCAAAACCTGGTCATCCCCCTCAGCCTCATCAGCGACCTTGGCACACCGCACCTTCGGCCAGTCACATGAAGAGCTATGAAGACCCTCTCCTGATCGACACCAGCAGTCAAGCCCTACGTCGCACAAGCACCGCTACGACTCACTGGAGCCAGCAGCACTACTCCGACTCACTGGAGCCTGCAGCATCATCCCGACTCACTGGGACAGCACCACCCCGACTCACTGGGGCATCATCCCGACTCACTGGGACATCATCACCCCGACTCACTGGGGCATCACCGCAGACAGTTCCGACTCACCGAGAACTATGCGGCATCGGTTCCGACCCACTGGAACCAACCTATCACTGGCCTGGCACGCATCATGAAGCATCAAAGAACCATCAATCTCCGATCTCCGGAGGGGAGTGATATAGCGACATCTATGGCGCCACATAAGAACTACGAAGAAAGTACGAAATCCTGCATCGCGCAATCACAGTTCTCCGCGCGATTTGAACATATACGACAGCCCGAAATCATCTATCGGGCAGTCGCCCACCAGACTATAACACCTGTCTGGTCGGAGGATCCTCCCTTTTCAATGGAGGTATGTGGGACTTTACTCTCTGTTCCCATACCTCCAAAAGTGTATTGAAAAATGTCGTATGATACACGTGAGTAATTAACCCTGATTTCCGTTAACATTACACACTTACATCAAAATGTACTATTTTACTCAATTAAAGCTGTGACCGTGACAGAGAAATAAACTACAATTGATACTAACTTGTTCAGGACGACCAGTAGATTGGTGCCAAATGCTGCTAGTTTACTAGTTCTCCACTTGCGATCGGGTTTTCTATATGCACCTGTTAAGGGGGCTTCATCCTTGAATAATTTAAGAGCACTCCACACCATATCCATCACAGTAGCATGAGTCACATATGCTGTAATCTTTTTTCCTTTCCCAGTTTTTGAATTTTGAAAACTTCTCAGTAAATCGGTCAAAGTAATTTGGCCAAATAGCTCGTTTAAAGGTGAGCCATAACCATTTCTGTAATAATGTCCCAAGTCAGCAATATACTCCATAGCTTTCAAATCTTCGGAGGTAAACAGCGCACACCATGGACTCAATGTGTTTTTGAGGCCCGATGATGAGTAACGGCATAAGTCATACAAAGCTGTAATATTTGAATTTGTTAAAAGATAATCGATACCAATACGTCTTTGGATCCTGTCTTTGCACTGAAAATAATAAAGAAATAATTTAAATTCTATTTCTACATTAATATGAATTTTCACGAAAAGTGGTCAGAAATCTTACATCAAGATATTCGGGAGAGCTCAGAAATTTCATCGATTCCTCGTATGGTTTTTCGCTTAGCTTAAAATCAATATATTTTTTGCACGTCTCAAATGGCTGAAAAATAAGATTTATTATTACTTGTGGTATTAAAAGTTCCACGAATTTTTAATGTATACTAATGCTGACCACGTTATTAACTGAGGACTGCAAATGCATCCAAATAAAGGGTTGTTTGTATGTACGAGTACTCGTATTTGCAGTATGTTTAATTAAAATCACCGTAAAATATCCTTTTTAAATATCAGAAAAAATCACTTACAGATATTATTTCAAAATCCGTCTTTGTCGGTTGTATAGTCAGTGGCCTATCATAAAGACCCTTAACGAAGGCTTTCATACTAACAGCCATATATTCACCAGGCGCTGGACGAAACTGATAATCATTTTTGCCGATATTAGCTAATAATTTTGGAAAAGCCTGTTTTAGTCTTCGTCCTATACCTTCCGATTCCAAAGCACCCTCTTTTGTAAGTTCGAAAACGTTATCGAGCATCTGGTTACGATCTTGCCATCTTCGTAAATTTTCGACATCTTGAGCGCAAAGAGAGCAGTTTCCTCTCTCATAGCTGGATACGATATAATCTTTTATGACTAAGGCATCTTTCATATTATTTGCAAATAATAGACCAGGATTTCTTTGGCCATGTCTAATTAGTCCCCAAATGCTGACTGGTTCACAACCTGGGAAATTTGAAATGGTTTTTACTCTTTGTCTAATGTATTACATATTGTTTTACAATAAATGGTTTATTAGAGCTAATTTATTTTATTTTTTATTTTATTATTAAGGCACACCAACAATTTGTTTACAATATTTTCCCATTGAACTTGCAGAAGATTATACAGTGCAAACAAACCAATTACAGGCGTGCACAACATTCACAAATGCGTACCTAAATTTTTTAATTTAAAAATTAGATGTAATTAAAATTTAAGTACAGAACAATAATAAAGAAATAATATCAATTTAAATATGAGATTACTATTCACAATAAAAAAATAAATAATATTAAAATTTATAAATACAGACAAATTACATTATATACTGAACAATACAACTAAGAAATAAAAACAAATAAATTAATAATGTCACAATAAAAAAGCAATTGGATTACAATTGGAATAGAATAATCAACTACAAATTGAATTAAAGAATAAATATTTAAGTACTTGTAAATTAAGACTAACAACAATAAATTTAATTACAAAATGTCAAGAGTTAAACGTGAGCAAGCAATTTAGGTAGACTATGGATCAACTTGGATCATTCTCGACTTAAACCGAGCCAAGGAGTCAAAAAATATATCCATATCCTCGTTGCCACAACAGATCCTATTGTACGTGGTCACTAACCTATTTAATGGAGCAGATCGCCCGAGATAAGAACGGGAACTTCTAACCACGAAAGTACTACATGCTCTCACCGATCTTACAAGACCTCGACGAGGAACGTCAAGATTTATTTGTTGAAGCAGTTCTGGAGTACATGTAAACCTGTTGGCGATTTTGTACAAGAAAATCATGTCTGCCAAGGTTCTACGGTCTTGTAAAGAGGACAACCCAAAGTGACGCATACGTTGCTCGTAATCAGCTCTATAGGGACATCTGTGGTCCATAAAACGCAGGTACCGTGAAAAATTCCGTTGGATTTTTTCAGTACGATTTTTATGAACATTGAAGGTTGGGTTCCAAACTGGGGAAGCATATTCCAGCGTACTACGTACGAGGGTGTTATAGAGAATCTTCAAGCAAGCAGTGTTTTTGAATTCCCTACAGGTTCTTTTAATATAACCTGTCATCCTAGCAGCCTATGCGACAATGTTGTCGATATGCAGAGTGAATGAAAGGTCAACACTTAGCAGCACGCCAAGATCACGGATACTTTCCACTTTCTGCAGTGCAGTACCCGGTATTCTGTATTTCTTACGCGTAAATGAAATATGGTGACATTTTTTCACGTTCAATACCATCCCATTCGTGTCACACCAGATCTGCAGTGCGTCAAGATCGAGTTGAAGTAGCTCGGCGTCTCTAAGCGAACCGATTTTACGATAAATTTTTAAGTCATCCGCAAACAGAGAGACTTCAAAACCACATTTTGTAGAAGCCTACTATTTAGTGTTTGGGTGTATCTATAATAAAATATAATAATAGATAATTTTTTATGAGTTATTATTATATATATAGTAATAATAATAACTCATAATAGAAATGGATTTAGGCTAAACGTTGCGTTGCGCGGGCTCCGGCACCGGACAGAGGGCGCGGGCAGCCGCGCCTCGCGCTCGCGCTCCAGTACCCGCCTTCGTGCGTCGGAGGCCCGCGCGGAGACACGCGCGGACTAGTACACACTGAGGAACATGTCTTTTGATACTTAAAGGGAGCGCAGTGTCGCCATAGAACCAGGCGAATGAGTTATATAAAGATTGAGATGTGCTAACAGCGTTGCGGACTGCTTTCACGACGGGATCCACTGCAGTTCCACAGAAACCGCGCGTAGACATGCACGTGTCCACGCGACGGGTGCCCGTCGCGGGCGCCCGCGTTTCGAAGCGTTGGCCCTAACATGTTTTAACGAACAAAAGTAACTTTTATTGCACACACACACACACACACACCCGCACACACACCCGTCCCCTACACTTAGGCCCGCATCCATCGGATTACCGTAACCTTCACCAGGTCATCGCTCCACCTAGTAGGAGGCCTTCCAACGCTGCGTTTTTTGGTACGCGATCGCCACTCCAGAACCCTTCGGCCCCAATGGCCATCTGTTCTGCGAGAAATGTGCCCTACCCATTGCTACTTAAGTTTGGCGATTCTTCGTGCTATGTCGCCAACCTTGGTTCTGCTGCGGATATCTTCATTTTTGACTCGATGATGCAAGGAAATTCCGAGCATAGCCCTTTCCATTGCCTTTTGGTTGACTTTAAGCTTTCTGATGAGGCCCATTGTAAGCGACCACGTTTCGGAACCATATGTCATCACTGGCAACACACCTGTCATAAGCTTTCGTCTTGAGACACTTTGGTATGTTGGATGAGACGATACCGCGTAGCTTCCCGAACGCTACCCATCCGGGTCGGATTTGACGGTTGACCTCTTTCTCGAAATTAGATTTACCCAACTGGACTGTCTGTCCGAGGTAAACGTAATCCGAATCCGTAATCCGAGACTCTATAGTCCACAAGTTGGACTATAGAGTCTCGGATCTTAATAGGAGTGGGTGCTATAAATATGGTTGTTTATCATGACTAGATTTGTCCATATTCATTTTAAGACCCAGTCTTTCGGAAGCTCTACTGAGGTCATTGAACATCATACTGAGCTCTCCATAGTCTCAGTCATGACTACTATGTCGTGTCGGCAAACCGAAAGTGAGTGATGTACTCGCCATTGACATTAATGCCTAATCCACTCCAGTCCAGAACCATAAAGACATCCCCCATTGCGGCCGTGAACAGTTTCGGAGAAATGACGTCCCCCTGCCTCACACCTCGCTGAAAGAGAATAGTTTTCGAGGTCTGGTCCTGAAGTCGGATTGACATGTGGCGTTTTCGTACAAATAATCAATCTGGTACCGTTGGAGAGACTGCAGTACAGCCCAAGTCTCGATCGAATCAAAGGCCTTCTCGTAGTCCACAAACGCTTGACAGAGAGGCAAATTATACTCCTGGGTCTTCTATATAACCTGTGGTAGCGTATGTATGTGGTCTACGGTGCTGAAGCCTTTTCGAAATCCAGCTTTTTCGGGAGGCTTGAAGTTGTCCAACCTGCGCGCGAAATGATTCATGATGGCTCTGGAAAACAGCTTGTAGACATGGCTCAGAAGTGAGATAGGCCTATAATTTATGAGCAGGGCCGTGTCGCCCTTCTTAAAGAACAGTACCACCACACCTCCGCTCCATGCCTGTGGCATTTTTCCCCCGAGTATGACGGAATCAAACAGCTTATGAATGATCCTTAAGGATCGGTTTCCCACCCGCCTTCAGGAGTTTAGCCGTAATTCCGTGATTACCCGGCGCCCTGTTGTAATTAAGCTGCTTGAGAGCCATCCTAATCTCATACAGGCTGACGTCCGGGATATCTCCGGTATTGTGTCGGGTCAAACCGTTATTAACTTTAGAAATATTTAAAATAAAAAAAAAGACGTGTGGCACTCGGGGACTGCCGCGGTAAAGCTATTGCATAGCATTTTTTATCAACTTATGCAATAGACCTCGCCAACAGCTGCTTAACCCACCCATCCAAAACCAGACCTCGCCAACAGCTGCTTAACCCCACCCATCCAAAACCAGACCTCGCCAACAGCTGCTTAACCCCACCCATCCAAAACTAGACCTCGCCAACAGCTGCTTAACCCCACCCATCCAAAACCAGACCTCGCTAACAGCTGCTTAACCCCACCCATCCAAAATGAGACCTTGCCAACAGCTGCTTATCCCCACCCATCCAATACCAGACCTCGCCAACAGCTGCTTAACCTCTTCCATCCAAAACCAGACCTCGCCAACAGCTGCTTAACCTCTTCCATCAAAAACCAGACCTCGCTAACAGCTGCTTAACCCCACCCATCCAAAACCAGACCTCACCAACAGCTGCTTAACCCCATCCATCTAAATCCAGACCTCGCTAACAGCTGCTTAACCCCACCCATCCAAAACGCCGACAGCTGCTTAACCCCACCCATTCAAACACAAACCTCACCAACAGCTGCTTAATCCCACCCGTCTAAAACCAGACCTCGCTAACAGCTGCTTACCCCCACCCATCCAAATCCAGACCTCACCAACAGCTGCTTAACCCCATCCATCTAAAACCAGACCTCGCCAACAGCTGCTTAACCCCACCCATCCAAAACCAGACCTCGCTAACAGCTGCTCAACCCCACCCATCCAAAATGAGACCTTGCCAACAGCTGCTTATCCCCACCCATCCAATACCAGACCTCGCCAACAGCTGCTTAACCTCTTCCATCCAAAACCAGACCTCGCCAACAGCTGCTTAACCTCTTCCATCAAAAACCAGACCTCGCTAACAGCTGCTTAACCCCACCCATCCAAAACGCCGACAGCTGCTTAACCCCACCCATCCAAACACAGACCTCACCAACAGCTGCTTAACCCCACCCATCTAAAACCAGACCTCACCAACAGCTGCTTAACCCCACCCATCCAAAACCAGACCTCACCAACAGCTGCTTAACCCCATCCATCTAAATCCAGACCTCGCTAACAGCTGCTTAACCCCACCCATCCAAAACGCCGACAGCTGCTTAACCCCACCCATCCAAACACAAACCTCACCAACAGCTGCTTAATCCCACCCGTCTAAAACCAGACCTCGCCAACAGCTGCTTACCCCCACCCATCTAAATCCAGACCTCACCAACAGCTGCTTAACCCCATCCATCTAAAACCAGACCTCGCCAACAGCTGCTTAACCCCACCCATCCAAAACCAGACCTCGCTAACAGCTGCTCAACCCCACCCATCCAAAATGAGACCTTGCCAACAGCTGCTTATCCCCACCCATCCAATACCAGACCTCGCCAACAGCTGCTTAACCTCTTCCATCCAAAACCAGACCTCGCCAACAGCTGCTTAACCTCTTCCATCAAAAACCAGACCTCGCTAACAGCTGCTTAACCCCACCCATCCAAAACGCCGACAGCTGCTTTCACTCATTTGTTTTCTTATCGGTCACCACGCCCAAAAAACAAATGAGTGGGGGTGTTAGGTTATTTTCGTTACGGAATTTCTGGATTCGGTCTCCACGCTCAAGGCCCGCGATAGAAGCTATGCAATAGCTTAAAAATATTGAATTAAGTAACTGTAGACTTTCCCTCGTCATCGGAACAAGTTTTTAATCAGTTAGGTACACCGTGTCGAAACATCGCACGTATTTGTGTCTATTTAAAGTTCAAGGTCATTTAACTAATAAATAATGGATCAGTACTATAAAACGATTCATATACCAAGGATCGATGGCCATGACGTAATAGTGATGGATGATAACGCGATAGCTATTTTGTCAAATAAGTGTTAACCAAAAAAAACAATGTGGCACTCGGGGACTGCCGCGGTAAAGCTATTGCATAGCATCACTCATTTGTTTTCTTATCGGTCACCACGCTCAAAACAAATGAGTGGGGGGTGTTAGGTTATTTTCGTTACGGAATTTCTGGATTCGGTCTCCACGCTCAAGGCCCGCGATAGAAGCTATGCAATAGCTTAATAATACAATTGTTTTTAACCAACTTCTAAAAAAGGAGTAGGTTCTCAATTCAGATGTTTGTATTTTTAAGCTATTGCATAGCTTCTATCGCAGGCCTTGAGCGTGGGGACCGACTCCAGAAATTCTGTAACGAAAATAACCTAACACCGGGGTCATTTGTTTTTTGGGCGTGGTGACCGATAAGAAAACAAATGAGTGAACAATTTGACTGGCCTGTTGGTCTAGTGGTTAGTGACTGCTATACCGCAGGTCGTGGGTTCGATTCCCACCCAGAACAAATGTAATTTATCTATAATATGTATGTATTTAGAAATATATAAGTATGTTTATCAGTTGTCTAGTACCCATAACACAAGCTCTGCTTAGCTTGGGACTAGACGGCGTTGTGTGATAGTTGTGGAGTATTATTATTATTATTCTCATTTATTCATAAATATTACATATAAATTATATTTTTAAATATTTCAATGTAAAAAAAAACGTGGTGGTTAGGGCTCCAGAGACAGGAACCTCCTCACAATGCTAGCCGTATCGAGGAGTACTGCCTTCTGTATCAGGCCCTTGATCCACCCGTGCAACGATAGCTTCGACAGATGGTCGTCGAAGCTTTTGGCTATAAGGCCATTAGCGGTCACGACAATCGGCACAATGACTGCCGAGTCCACATTCCACATGTCGACAACCTCGTGTGCTAAGTCGAGATATTTTATTTGTTTCTCTTTCTCAGCTTTCACGAGGTTCTCGTCATGCGGGATGGTGACATCGACTATCATTGCGCGGTGCGCTAATCGGTCTATCACCACTATGTCCGGCTTATTGGCTACAATAGTCCGGTCAGTAACGATAGACCGATCCCAGTACAGCGTGACATGGTCATTTTCGAGAACTGGGTCGGGCACATACCTGTAGTACGGTACCTCAGAATCCACAAGGTTGTATTTGAAAGCAAGTTGCTGGTGAAGAATCCTGGGTACTTGGTTATGTCTGTGCAAGTACTCGCCGTTAGCTAGACGAGAACAACCAGAGATAATATGTCTGATAGACTCACCCGGACATGGCATGCCCGACACACGTTCAACGACTATCGCAACCCAGTGCTGGGCACGCCACAATCATGGCGGTAAGTCCCCTCTTTGAGGCGTGGCTGGAAAGACCTCACGGCGTCCTTACCTTCCGCATGACGCAGGTACTCACCGGACATGGTTCGTTCGGGAGTTTCCTGCACTCGATTCATGCGGAAGTGACGCCCGGGTGTCGCCACTGTGCGGAACGCCCGGAGGACACGGTGGAGCACACAGTCGAGGTGTGCCCTGCTTGGGCGGAGCATCGCCGTGCCCTCGTGGGGGCGATCGGTGGCGGAGACCACTCTCGCCGGGCCTTGGTTGAGGCCATGGTCCGGAGCGAGGAGGAGTGGCAGGCGGTCGCCGACTTCTGCGAAGCAGTAATGCTCGCAAAGGAGGAGGCCGAACGCATCAGGCAACGGCGTTATCGCCGCCGCCGTCGCCGGGATTCTGATCCCGATTTCCGGCCAACGTAGACGCGGGCTTGCGGACAGTGAGCAATGGGTAGCTCACTGTCCGGCCGACCGGTAACTGTCCGGACCAAGCCCAAGTCGTCGACGGCGCGCACTGTTCCCGCGCGCCTCAAGGAGTTGTCAGCAACAGCAGGGACTCAGCCGGGTCGAAACCTACTGGGGCCAGGGTTATCCGAAAGGGCGCTCGAGCCCCGGTATGAAGGCTAGAAGGAACGGGGTGGGTCTTTTAGTCAGTAAGAGTCTGACACTATCTCCCGCTCCGCCCAAGGGCGGGGGATGTCAATGCATGATTTTTTCCCACCATAAAAAAAAAAATAAAAAAAAATGCCTGACACACGTCAATCGTCCCGTCCTTCATAATATGTCTCCGATAGTTGTTCGTCAAGATAACTTCGTCCATAATTGCACAGACAAAACCTTCAGTTTCTCCGAAGAGGTTGCTGAATCGTAACCAGGCCACGGACGCCGAAAAATCTAATCACGTCGATTTTGAGAAAGTATTCTCTGAGGCTGCACACCTCGCGGTTGTGTAGAGTTTTTGCGTTCAAAAAGCCACGACCTCCACACTTCCGTGGGATGTACAGTCTCATCACCGACGATCGTGGGTGATGCATCCGATTTGCGGTCAGCAATGTACGGACTCGCCTATCCAGAGCGTCTAACTCAGTCTGAGTCCATTTGAGTATGCCGAAGGAGTACATTAAAACCGGCATGACCCAACCGTTGAAGGCGCGCACCTTATTTCCGCCTGAAGGCTGTTTAAAACCTTTTTCAGGCGGCCAAAGAAGCGCTCCCTCAACGATTGCTTCATGTCAGTGACGTTAATTTCTAAGGCTTCCGACGTACCCAAATACTTATAGGTTTCGGTCGAGGATTATTATTATTATTATTATAATAAATCAAAATTCAATTCAGTGTGTTAAAGTGTAACTTCAATTAATATCAAAGAAAAAAAACAAAGGAAAAAAAATACTGCATAAATAAAATAAATAAATAATTATAATTCCATAAGTTGATAAAAATGCTATGCAATAGCTTTACCGCGGCAGTCCCCGAGTGCCACACGTCTTTTTTTTTTAATGTATGTTCGCGCATAACTTCGTCGCTTTCCGACCGATTTGAAAATTTCTTTTTTGTTGGAAAGGGTATACTTTCCAAATGGTCCCATAGTCACCAAGTTGGGAACTGATGATGGGATTTTGGTGAAATCGAGGACACTCCTCAAATATTATAGGCAAATATTTAGTCATTTTGATATTTTCATCAAGAAATTAAGCATTTACTGTCAAAAAGTGACATTTGATGAGGTGGAACTGGTGAAGAAGACCTGAAATTGCCAACGGAACTTAATTATCAAACAAATATCACAATGAACATAGTTAAGCGACTATGACAATACAAATAAATGAATAGTTATGTTGAAAATGGTATCATCGAAGTGACCTGATGATAAAACGTGTAGGATAAAACGGCTTGGGATTGACCTGCTCCAGTACTTACTCACTGTAATTGTTTTCATTTGAATGTTTTTTTTTTTGTTTTAACTGCCTTTTTTTATTGACGATTGTTGTTGTTTTACAATTATGATATTGTTTATATATATATATTATTATTTTTTTACAATTATGACAGTTTATTTTTACTATTTGACTGAAATTTTTTTTTATATACTTTTTTTACAATTTGCAATATTTACACTTTTTATTTATTTATTTAAAGCTTTATGCACAAAAAAACTGTACAAAGGCGGACTTAATGCCTTAGGCATTATCTACCAGTCGACCTTAGGGTGGTGCAGAAACAAAACATGGCAGGTGCAACTTAATAAATAGACAAAACAGAAGAGAAACAAATATATACAATAGTAAATACATACTTAGATACATACATAAAAAAAAAAAAAAAAAACAATGCTGTTGTGAAAAAACAAATCCAACCAATTAGCGCGGTGATGATTCTACCAACATCTTGCGAATATGCTCACGTGCCTTCACCTTAAAAGAAAATCGGCTTGTTGCCATCCTGATATTCAGAGGGAGCGCATTCCAAAGAGATATCGCCTGGACGAAAAAGGAAGAGTGGATAAGCCCAGAGCGGTGTGAGGGACATCGTAGAAGACGATTATTAGTAGACCGAAGATTTTTACTGTGCCCAGAGCAAAGAAATTGAAGTTCTGAAATCAGATAAGAAGGGGAAGAAGGATTATCAAGAAAAGAGAATAGAGTAGTCAAGGCCCTTAGCGCTCTGCGCTGACGAATGGGTAACTATTTTAAAAGCAAACGATGCTCGGATACGTGATCGTACTTACGGAGGTTGAAGACAAATCGAATGCAGTTATTCAGAAGACGGTCAAGTTTATTGAGAAGATCTGCATTCAGGTCATAGTAGCACACATCAGCATAGTCGATTATGGGAAAGATTAGGGATTGTACAAGCATAGCCTTTATGTGAGCTGGGAGAAGATTCTTCAGACGATAGAGAGACCGTAACGTTCCAGTGACTTTTTGACTGACATTTGCGATCTGCTTCCGCCAATCCAGACAAGCATCAACATACAGACCAAGATCCTTCACCTCAGAGCCAAACGGGATCACCGTATTGTTGAAGATTACGGGTGGTACGGTTAGTCCATCTAGCTTTCTTAGACTATGGGGGCTCCCAACTATAATAGCCTGACACTTCGTGGGATTAACCGCCACTCCGAATCTGTCAGACCAGTTTTGAATCACCTGTAAATCCCGGTTTAGCTCCTCGATCGCATTCGATATGTTGTCCACACTTGACCGACAGTACAACTGCAAATCATCAGCATAGAGATGATACGCACACTGAAGCTTAGCAGTTATAAAGTTTATAAAAACAGAGAACAAAAGAGGAGATAAAATACCGCCTTGGGGGACGCCAGCTGCAAGGTCGCACCACCCTGAAGCAGAGTCTCCAGCACGAACCGACTGCTGGCGCCCCCGAAGATAAGAAGAAAACCATTCCAGTACCTCGGGAGAGACCACAAGACAGGAAAGGATAGACAAGAGGACTTCGTGACTGACGGTATTAAAGGCATTGGAGAAGTCAATTAACACCAAAGTTGTAACCTTGGTGTCTTCCATTCCCCGCCTTATATCGTCAGTCACTTTTAGGAGAGCTGTCACAGTACTTTTGTAAATTTTATTATTGTGAATGTGAGAACTATGTGGATTTCTCTTTCCTTTTCACATGATGTCTGACAGTTTTGAGTATTTGATGTGGCCTACCCAAATGTCCTTTCTTTGGCATTGTTCGTCAAGTCGTTGAGCTCCTTAGTAGTCCTGAGTTGAGCTACACGCATACTGACAAATGGTTGCACTGACTGGTCAGGTCCACTTAGAACTGTGTGGTTCTTTCTTCAAAAGACGATCTCAGGCTCAATCTGCATGTTTCTCATATGATTTAACCACTACATGTTTTGCTGTATGGACTTTAAAAGAGACTTTGACCCCTGAGTTTGTTTCGGTGTTTCTTCTCAGGGTAGTCAGCTAGGAAACACCGGCCTCATCTAGCATTAACAGACGAAAAAAAAAATTGACGTGTAAAAGTGTTTTTATAAAACCTACTTGCAAAATAAAGATCATTTATCATTTATCGATAGTGATGGAGCTGGAAGATAGGCACCGGAATTCCGTAACTAATCAATGTATTCTAGCAGTGTTTGGGCTTATTAGAATTGTCATGAGATGCACTTTGGCTATATGATACTATCGAACTGATCTGATGATGATAATGATGATGATGATGGAGCTGGAAGATAGGCACCGGAACTCCGTAATTAATCAATGTATCCTACCCGTGTTTGAGCTTATTAGAAATTTGGCTATAAGGTACTATCGAAGTGATCTGATGATGGAGCCGAAAGGTGGAAGTTAGACACGGGAACTTCATAAAAAAATGATGTATTCTAGAAGGGTTTGAGTTAATTGGAATTGTCATGAGAAAAAAGTACTCTGGCTGTAAGTGTATTGCAACTAAAAAGTCGGTTATATTTTTTTTTAACAATTTTTTTTACTTACCAGTAAGCTTGACTAGAGAATCCCTTATATCCCCCCTTACTAAGTTATAGGGGGTTTTATTAGCAAGATATTTATAAGGGCATCCATTGTTCCAAAAACAGTTAGTCGATGTCACAATTTGTACAGAACATACGGCTACTATCACTAATAATAGGATTTTCATTATGGTATTTATTTTGCGGTATCTCGCATTTGCCGACACCTGGTGTTAGACGTTGACTAAGGCTAAGCAAAGACTAAACTAAAATGTAACATTGAACAGGGCGTAGCTTCATAGTACCGGTTGCGACCTTTTAATTTGTTATGCTATATGTTATATTATTTATGCGTTATGTTATATTATCTATTAACGTATCGATTATACAGGTGGCTTCAAATAACAACGGATATATATTAACCTATGATGTTCTAATCTTAAAATTACCTTTCAGGGTTTTTAATCATAATCACAATCGTTTATTTGCTAATATGGGTAATAATAATAAAAATAACCATATACGAAGGTATAAGCGGCGAGTTGAACGTTACATCCAGAATAGCACATTCCGGAGTAATGAAAGGTGGGTATACAGGACTTGGGAGCGACCGGACCAAGGTGTGACTGACACGCGCCTTCCGGATGATGACGCCATGTGTTCGTTCTGGCGCAACATCTGGTCGGTGCCTGTCAGTCATACTGAAGGTGGTTGGACTCGAGAGGTCGAACGAGCGTGCGAATCAATAACAGAAATGGAGACAATCACAATCAGCCCCCATGATGTGGCCCGTGCAGTCCGTCCGTTGCCTAATTGGAAATCTCCAGGGATAGATGGACTGCACAACTTTTGGCTAAAGTGGCTGCAAAGGTCGCACGCTCTTTTGGCATCTCAGTATCAGGCCGTCTTAGAGTCAGGCACGCTACCCGAGTTTCTTACAACAGGAGTTACCCACCTGATCCACAAATCTGGTAGCACCGCGGAACCCAAAAACTATCGGCCGATTACGTGTCTGCCGACAGTTTATGAGGTTCTTACATCCATTTTGAGAGCAAAGATTAACCACCATGTTGATAACAACGCTATCATGTCTGCCTCTCAAAATGGATGTAGGAATGGGTCCCGTGGTATGAAGGAGCTACTCCTCATCGATATGGTCATTAGCCAACAGGTTCGGCGTTCCCGAAAAGATCTGTCGTCATGTTGGATAGACTATATGAAGGCCTACGACTCAGTTCCTCATACATGACTCATGAGGGTGCTGGAGTTTTTTAAAGTTGATGCAACTCTTCGCAACCTTCCTGGGCCCTAAGTCTGCTATTTTTATAAATTCGTCATTCCTACACGATTCCATTGTCATTTTGCTAAAAGTTTGTAATCTGTTAAATCATAATGATCGATCATTGATCGATCGTTTTGTAATAGAATTGTGGTAGAATGATAATTTCGGGCATATTAAAACCAATAACTGCACAATAACGTTCTAATGGTAAAACACTGATCAAATAAACTGTCAAAGTTTTAGCAGATTACCGCAAACGTCAAATATTCATTTGTCAATATGTACGAGATTACCATTCTATGCCACTTCTTTCGATGGAGTGTCAGTGGTTGACCATTGGAAAGTCATAATGACGCCATTATGTTAGTAGATTACCAAACTTGTGAAAATCGACAATTATGACATCAATGATAGACTATTCTGACACTATTGTAACAGCAGACTTGAGGCCCTGATGTCATGTTTGAGGCAATAGAAGACAGTCCTTCGCTATCCAGGATGTCAAAATATCCAGACGAATAGCGAACCGGTAAGGATCGAGCGAGGTATATTCCAGGGTGACAGTTTGAGTCCGCTTTGGTTCTGCCTAGCCTTGAATCCTCTGAGCACACTGCTAGAGAATTCAGGCCTAGGCTATCGGTTGAAGAGAGGTGGTCAGGTTATATCTGACCTCCTTTATATGGATGACTTGAAGCTCTTTGCCCCCAACAATCTGCAACTGATGGAGCTACTGAAGGTAACGGAGACCATCAGTAGCGCCATCAGGATGGAGTTTGGTGTGGACAAATGTGCAGTCATGCATATAAAGCGAGGGGAGATTATGGAATCCCAACTCTCGGATTCCATACACCTGAGATCCCTCTCTCCAACCGAAACCTACAAGTATTTGGGTATGTCGGGAGCGTTAGGCATCAATGCCACTAATGTTTTGATGTACGCTTTCGGTGTACTCAAATAGACTCAAACGGAACTTGACGCCCTGGATAGGAGGGTTCGTACACTGCTGACTGCATAACGAATACATTACCTTCGGTCGTCGGTAATAAGACTGTATATCCCGCGGAAGTGTGGGGGTTGAGGCTTTTTAAATGCTAAGACCAAGCACAATCGCGAGGTATGCAGTCTCAGGGAATACTTACTAGCCGCCGACATGGGTATGCATCGTGATGTAGTAGCAGTGGACAAGGGACTCACCCCGCTCTCCTTGGCTAACGAGAATTGCAAACCTGTAGTGCTTGACACTAACGTACGCAAGGAAGTATGGCAGAGTAAGGAACTTCACGGACGCTTTTTCCAGGCCCTTCATGGGCCCGATGTAGATCAACTAGCGTCCGTAGCCTGGCTGCGCGTCGGTGACCTCTTTGGGGAAACCGAAGGTTTTATCTGTGCAATCATGGACGAAGTTATCATGACGAATAACCAACGGAGATTTATTGTGAAAGACGGCACGGTTGACATCTGTCGGGCATGCAACCGACCGGGTGAATCAATCCGCCACATTATCTCTAGTTGTTCTCGTCTAGCTAACGGGGAATATTTGCATAGACACAACCTTGTAGCCAGGATTATACATCAGCAATTTGCTCTAAAGTACTCTCTTGTGGAATCGGAGGTGCCATGCTACAGGTATGTGCCCGACCCAGTTCTCGGTAGTGGCGATATCACGTTGTACTGGGATCGGTCCATCATCACTGACAGGACTATTGTAGCCAATAAGCCTGATATAGTGGTGGTGGACCGAAACGAGAGGCGTGCAATGATTGTTGACATATCCGTTCCGCATGACGAGAACCTCGTGAAAGCCGAGAAAGATAAACAAATCAAGTATATTGCCTTGGCTCGCGAGGTTGTCGACATGTGGGAAGTGGACTCAGCGATCATTGTACCGACAGTTGTGTCAGCCAAAGGCTTAATAGCCAAGAGCCTCGACCAACACCTTAGGAGGCTCTCGTTAGGCGACTAGATCAAGGGCTTGATTCAGAAAGCAGTTCTTCTGGACACGGCTCGTATTGTTAGGAGGTTCCTTTCTTTGGAGCCCTAACCACCGGTAACTTGGACCCTGTTCCTGATACCGGTGGGCTAATATTAAATGTTTTATTTATTTTATATTGAAATATTTCAAAATGTTATTTATAATATGCAATATTGATGAATAAAGGAAATAATAATAATATTCCACAACTACCACACAACGCCCTCTAGTCCCAAGCTAAGCAGAGCTTGTGTCATGGGTACTTGACAGCTGATAAACATAAAGATATTGAAAATATAGCACAGTCGAACCATATTACACCTTAAGGCATGCAAATCACAAGCTTTATTGTTATAATATATTTTCTTGCAATAGTATTTATAATTAGATAATAGTATGATTTAGTTTATTTCATTTCACCATTGGCAATAACAAAGAAACACAAAATGAAAGTTGATAATAATGTCATTTGAAAAATTGAAGTTTAAAAATTCATTTGTTTAATAATAATGTCAAAATAAATAAATAAATGTCAAAATAAATAAATAAATGTCAAAATAAGAATAATATAAATAATGAAGTAAAATTAAACTAAATTCGTGCATTATTTAGTATTGTATTGTATTTACATTTTTGATTGCTAAAGTCGTTAAACATGCGGTCATGTGATAGATTCGTAATTGTTTCTCCTTATATATCCATCATTACAGCCAAAAGAAGTTCACTGTTGAACCTAGGCCTCCCTCACACATTATTCATTCGGTCTCGTATTCATTAGACCCCCACGACACTCACCAGGTCCACCTTGTGGGAGGCCTTCTAATGCTGCGTTTTCCGGTAAACGACCGCTAGTTGAGAACCTTCCGGCCCCACCGACCACCTATTCTGAGAGCAGTGCGCCGTTACCAATTAAGTTTGGTGATTCTTCGGGCTGATCGCTTCTGGATGTCGATAACTTTAGTTCTCCTGCAGATATCTTCATTCCTGATTTGATCACGTAAGCAAACTCAAAGTTTAGCCCTGTCCTTCAAGGCTTCTGATGAGAACCATTGTGAACGACCATGTTTCATCATTTTTAATGCGGTAGCCGGATCCCATTTGAAAATACTTCACACCTCTTGCCTCGCTATAACCTTGACCGGTACTGGATTCGAGGGCAGACAAACTGCCCGGAACTAGGAGACAGTTTTTTTGTGTACTTCTCATATTGAGGGGTTTACTGTATTCGCCACGCTTGGCAAGCAGGTTGGCGGTAGCAGCGTGTTGATTGCAATGTACAGAGAATGCTGCTGCCCGATCTCTAGTGCGATACCTACAGGAAGTACAAAGTTCACGCTTTATTAGTGTAATTATCCATTATTTTAATTTATTGATATTTATATTCCCGGTTCCCGGTTTTGAGCCACCTCTTTCCAATTCCCAAGGAAGACATCCAAGTCGTCCCGGGAACATTGGAAGGAGTGGAGGGAGGCCTTTGCCCAGCAGTGGGACAGTATGGGCTAGAAAAAAAAAAAAAATTATATTCCAGCAACCGAAAGCAGGTAATTAAATCCACTAAACTATGGCTGAGATTGTACAGTACTGCTTTATGTACCCATGCTACTTTGGCACACACTCAAGCAAATCAGTTCTAAACCAGTCTTGCACGTCTGTCGTGTGTCCAGATCTTATTAATTTTAATGTCTATTGACCTTTTCACGTCCCTGAAGTTATCATAAGTGGATTTAGTATGACATCCTCCTGTGTGTGTCATGTGTGACTATGTAAACACATCTCTCTAGAGTCTAGTCTGATCTCAGATACGAAGGTGACACGGTCGCCGCCCTCGGAACGCGCCGCCATTGAGTTCCCAACTAACGGTAGGAGGAGTTCACATCGGTGTCGGGTCGACGATGAAGTACCTGGGACTCGTCCTCGACAGCCGGTGGAATTTCGTGGAGCATTTCCGACGTCTGGCTCCCAAACTCAACCGGACTGGGGCTGCGCTCAAGCGGCTCCTGCCCAACCTTGGGGGTCCAGATGCCTCCTGCCGGAGGCTCTACGCGGGGATCGTTCGGTCTATGGCCCTCTACGGGGCGCCGGTGTGGGCGCCGTCGCTGAAAAAGCAACCGGCGTCCATGCTGAACGCCTGCCAGAGGGTCATGGCAATAAGAATGGTGCGGGGATACTGCACGGTCTCCCGCGAAGCGGCGAGCCTTCTGGCTGGCCTACCACCGTGGGATCTGGAGGCAACAGTCCTTGCACACATGCACGATATGCGCGTGGAGATGCAACGCCGGGGTGAAAGTCCGCTGCCGCGACAGGTCACGGCATGGCGGACAGAGCTCCGGCGGGATCTCATGGTGAAATGGCGTCAGCGACTATCGCAACCCCGTCATGGGCACGCCACAATCATGGCGGTAAGTCCCCTCTTTGAGGCGTGGCTGGAAAGACCTCACGGCGTCCTTACCTTCCGCATGACGCAGGTCCTCACCGGACATGGTTCGTTCGGGAGTTTCCTGCACCGGATTCGTGCGGAAGTGACGCCCGGGTGTCGTCACTGTGCGGAATGCCCGGAGGACACGGTGGAGCACACAGTCGAGGTGTGCCCTGCTTGGGCGGAGCATCGCCGTGCCCTCGTGGGGGCGATCGGCGGCGGAGACCTCTCGCGCCGGGCCTTGGTTGAAGCCATGGTCCGGAGCGAGGAGGAGTGGCAGGCGGTCACCGACTTCTGCGAAGCAGTAATGCTCGCAAAGGAGGAGGCCGAACGCATCAGGCAACGGCGTTATCGCCGCCGCCGCCGCCGCCGGGATTCTGATCCCGATTTCCGGCCACCGTAGGCGCGGGCTTGCGGACAGTGAGCAATGGGTAGCTCGCTGTCCGGCCGTCCGGTAACTGTCCGGACCAAGCCCAAGTCGTCGACGGCGCGCACTGTTCCCGCGCGCCTCAAGGAGTTGTCAGCAACAGCAGGGACCCAGCCGGGTCGAAGCCTACTGGGGCCAGGGTATTCGTTGTCCGTCGATGTCAGAGACACCCTGTATATAGATTGATTCAATTTAATTTAAATATTAATTAATTCATTCATTTGTTTTTGTATTTTTGAATAAATATGAAAGAAATATTTTACATAATTACTAAATTATCCTTTGGTAGGCAATATTAATTCATAATTTAACTTCAAAACTCTCTGATAAACCAAAAACAACGAAGTACATTTAAGTGTTATGTCATCATTCCATTGTATAACAATTATAAAAATTAATTTAACTATTTGCCGCCCTCTGGGACCCTAGGCACTTGCACTTGAGTTTGAATCCAGTATTACAGAAGGAAGCTGTGCAACTTGTGGCAAACTGGCAATATGCTGTAATGGACCTATTTGGCACAGCCGTGAGACACACAATGTTGATGTGCTTAAGTTTCTATAATTGTAATTTCATGTGTGTACCTGTGTGCCAAATAAACGTGTTTTCTTTCTTTCATTTCTTTCAGGACAGTGTTGGCGCATACGTTCACATTGTACTGCATTGTGAATCGCCGAGCTGCTGGCGATGCACAATGCAGCACAATGTGAACGCCGTCTATGTGCGTGAGCACATACGTACTACAGTAGCGTGAAAATCCCACTATTATTATATTGAACACCTCGCTAAGAACGATGATCAAAATGATACTCGTCCCCCTCATCCAACAGATACCAACAGATTTGAAACAGGTGTCATTCGTAGCGTCTAACTGAATAGACTTTTATTTATTGTAGTGACATTCCTCAAAAATATCTTATCCTAACCTAACCCATGCGTTTTAGACCTTAAATGTACTCATAACATAGTACTGTTATATATTTTTGGATGCTACTTGGCGAGCCCTGTATGATTCTACAAAAATGTTTTACAAAAGGGCATTGTGTAAAACTGTCCCAAAACGACACCTGTTTCAAATCTGCTAGCGAGAACCAACAGATTTCAAACAAGTGTCATTCAAAGCGTCTAATTGAATAGAGTTATTTTTATCATGGCGACATACCTCAAAAGTATGGGATATATTTGTAAAATATTTTATTTTAACCTAACCTAACATCAAAACGACCCTCCAACTCTTACATGAGCTAACAGATTTGAAATATATCTCAATCAAAAAATCATAAACAAGATGAGAATTTTTAACATGGCGACATCTCTCAAAAGTATGAGATTTAGGTACGTTTTATAAGATATTTTTATGTTAACAAAATCTAACCTAACCCAAGTGTTTTAGACCTAACTTTTGAGGTATGTCGCTATGATAAAATGAACTATACTCAATTAGACGCTTCGAATGACACCTGTTTTAAATCTCTTAGTTCTCGCTGGCAGATTTGAAACAGGTGTCATGTTTTGGAAAGCTCGTCGAGTTGCATCCAAAAATGTGTGAAAGTACTATGTTATGAATTTATTTAAGGTCTAAAACACTTGGGTTAGGTTAGGTTAACATATAAACTATCTTATAAAACCTAAATCCCATACTTTTGAAATGTCACTATAGTAAAGAAAACTCGCCTTGTTAAGATCTATCGATTGACATATATTTCAAATCTGTTGGTCGATGTAAGAGTTGGGGGACGTTTTGATGCATCGTCCTTTGCGTGCCAACATGTTACAGCGAACCGTCATCGCCCTCTTCTCCCTTTCTACATCCCTATCATCTTTTAAATCCTTGGTGCAACACAGGTTTCACATCCCCAGGTTTATCATTTATTTATCATTTACTGACTAAAAACTCACTCCTGTTCCTTCTTGCCTTTCGTACCGGCGCAAACCCCTGCGTGCATGATGGCGTCCACCATGGAGCGCATCCTGCGAAAGCCGAACTGGCCGTCCTAAAAGTCCGGCCCCACTCGTGTTAGGCACGTGACGAGGCGGTTTGCAATTACTCTTTCAAGGAGCTTGCCTACCTCGTCGAGTGACAATAGGCCGATACGCGGATGGAGAGTCCGCAGGCCGTCCTGGCTTCGCGATGAGGACCGGTTTCCCCGTCTTCCAGTGAAGTGGGAACTGGCCCCTCTCCTTACACGCTCTGAAGAGCCCTCTTAGTCGAGGCCCGAGAGCCTACATGGCCAGGACCCAGGCTTTCCCCGGCAAGCCGTCGGGTCTTGGGGCGGTATTTTTGGCACTCAGCCTTCGTACCGCCACTCTCTTTTCTACCTCGGTCATCTTTGGAGCATTGTCGTCGTCGTCGCTGTTGTGGTCCGCGTCGGACACCGCTGGTGGCGGAGCCATGGGCGGGGGGGATTGTTCCTCGTGCAGGGAGCAGAGTGCTTACCACACCCTCCACAAGCTGGGGCCGGAGACTCTGAGCCAGCGTTTTTCCCGTACCATCTTGTACGGGCGCCCCCACGGGTCTGCGTTCAGAGACCCCAGTCACACATTGCGGGCCTCGAGTTTGGCCCGCCTTATCTCCGCTTGGAGGGTGCACTTCGCCACTCTGTGTCCCTCATATAGCTCCGCCTCCCTGGCCTCCGCATATGGTGGGCGGATGCGGTGCCTGCAATGTCTGGCGTACCAGCGCCGCGCGTGATTGCATGCGTTACGCAATGCCGCAATCTCCGGCGAAAACCAGTACACCTGGCACTTAGCACGTCCTGGACGGACTCGAGGCATTGCCGCGTCGCAGATTTGCAACATGGCCTCCCGGAAACACTCCGCTTCGACGTCGATGTCGACAGGCCTGTCCGGTGCTTGCACCCAGGCCTGTACCGTCGCAGCTTCCAGGAGGAGCTCCCGGTCCATCTACTTCAGCGCCCACCGCGGAATGTTCACGACCTCTGGGTTGAAATACCGTGAACTCGCTTTTCTACTCATTGTACAGGAGACCATGTATACCTGCATACCCCTCACATACACCTACAGCTTTCTGTAGAGCTCGGTATCCAGTTTTACAATAAGCCTCTAATCTTTTTTTTTTCCTGAAGAGACTTGTAATGCAAACTAAAGACTTATATTTATTTTGACTATTTATGGACATTATGTAATTTTAAGACATTAATAAATATTTAAATCTGTTTGGTTACTTCGTTATTGGTTATTTTAATTTAATTAAAGACATAGCGAAGGTTATTTTTACATAAAAATCAAATCAAGTCATTTTAGATAGGTATTACATTATTTTACTAAGAAACTAGCTTTTGCCCGCGCTGCTTCGCTCCCGCTCTTCCCTACTTCAGCCTACTATACCCTACTCTACCTTACTATACCCTACTCTACCCTTCTCTATCCTACTCTACCCTACCCTACTCTACTCTACTCTACCCTACTCTACCCTACTCTACCCTACTCTACCCTACTCTACCCTACTCTACCCTACTCTACCCTACTCTACCCTACTCTACCCTACTCTACCCTACTCTACCCTACTCTACCCTACTCTACCCTACTCTACCCTACTCTACCCTACTCTACCCTACTCTACCCTACTCTACCCTACTCTACCCTACCCTACTCTACTCTACCCTACTCTACCCTCCTCTACCTTACTCTACCCTACACTACCCTACACTACCCTACTCTACCCTACACTACCCTAATTTTCATTTTTTTTTCCATAAGAACCTTCTCCTCATAATAACGAACACAACAAAAAAAAATTTACGAAATCGGTCCAGGCGTTGTTGAGTTATGCGCTTACCAACACATTTTGCGATTCATTTTTATATTATAGATTACGGTGCCCATCTTCCGGTTTAATCATCAGATTAGTTCAACAAGTACAATTATTTTTGATACTTTAATCAAAATAAATATCGAGATACCTGTGTCCATGTGAAGTTTTGTTGGCCATCGATTGTCTTCTTCATCAGTTACTTTCTGAATGCAAATGTTTGATAAAAAAATACAAACATCCGAATTGAGAACCTCCTCCTTTTTTAGAAGTCGGTTAATTATCAGAAAACCACTATATTTGCCGTGCAAACTACAATTCCCGAATGGAGACTCGAAGACTTTTCCGCATTGCAATTTTTTTTTTTGTGTTAAGTAACAACAAGTTTACTGTTTTCAGATTTTTTCCTATACCTATGCTATACGACCTTGACTTGTGGCAAATTTCAGGATTTTGGGTCAACGGGAAGTGCCCTATGAATTTCGATCTTTGAGAGTATCGAAATATACGCTTTTTTGTGACATATATCTTTTTTATTCGTTAACTTAGAAGTTTGATTTTATCACAGCTTGAAGGGACCGCAGACTTGAGTATATTGTTTTGATTTCAACGCCTCCACGCGTTCTCGAGATAAAGTGTCTTGACAGACAGACAGACAAACAGACAGACGGACGGACAACAAAGTGATGCTATAAGGATTCCAATTTTTCTTTTTCAGGTACGGAACCCTAAAAAATATAAAATGTGGTCAAAAATTACGAAGTTCAGAGGTAAAAAAATACAACTAAATTGATGACTTCGACCATTTTATTACCCGACTACGAAGAGACCGGCTATGTATGTGTATATGTTCATCTGTTAACCCATTGCTCCTGAACTACTTATCGAAAGTGGACATATAAGGTAGTGAAGAAACGGCTTAATCGTCCACTAAACATAGGCTACGTGACCTGTCACAAAACTCAATATGATGCCCTCTAGCGGACAAATAGTAATGTTAAAAAAAATAAGATAAATATGCCGTGTTTAGTATCATTTGAATGGCTTTAATTATACATTTCGAAAATATTGCTAAAATTTAAAGTGCTCTAGCGGACAAAAAATCATGTGTTAAAAAAAAAGTTATGATAAATAGTTACACCGTGTTTGATATCATTTGTAAGGGCTTTACTTGTACTTATCAAAAGTTGTTTTTTTTTTATTTGATATAAACTAGTGCTTGACTGCGATCCCACCTGATGGTAAGTAGCGATGCAATCTTTGATGATGAGGCACACTAGTTTATTAAGAGCCTATTCACTCTAGCCTCGAAGACACCCAAATTATAATCGGACGGGAAAACTGCAGCAGGTAAACTGTTCCAGTCCTTCGACGTACGCGGTATAAACAACGAGGCGAAACGCTTAGTCCGGACCGTAGAGGTTTCAACAACGTAAGGGTGAATATTCGCCGTACGTCGGGTTGTCCGATGGTAGAATTGCGATGGCGGAATGAAGTAATGCAATTCCTGCGCACACTCTCCAAAATGCATCCTGTAAAACACCGAAAGGCTGGCTACCCTACGCCTGTGCTCAAGGTTTTGAAGGTTGGACTTAACCAAATCTGGATCACCAATTAGCCTCTTTGCACGTCTTTCCACCGAGTCCAAAGCTGCCAGGTGGCATTTTGCAGCACCAGCCCATATGTGACTACAGTACTCCACACACGAACGGACCTGTGCTTTGTATAACATTAAAAGCTATCCCGGTGTGAAGTACCGCCGGACCTTTGTAAGAACGCCTAGTTTCCTAGAAACTACCTTGGCTTTGGACTCAATGAACCGCAAAGTTAAGGTCTGAGGGAATTTCAACCCCCAAGAGCTGAAGGCGGTCGGTGTACCCCAGGGATAAATTCTGAAAAGTAGGAGCCAAGGTGTACGGGCTCCTTTTGGCGGTGAACAGACACGCTTGTGTTTTGGCGGCGTTGAATCCCACCAGATTGGCTTCACCCCACTTGGAGACTGCCTGAAGTGAGATATTCGTTCGCTCTACCATAGCCTCTCTTTCGGACCGGATTAGCTCCTTACTAGCCCGAGCACTGGGCAGGTATCTCTCTACAACTGTGCTATCATCTGCATACCCATAGATACCGGGCACCAGCAGATCGTTGATATGCAACAGGAAGAGAGTTGCAGAGAGAACAGACCCCTGAGGAACTCCGGCATTAGTCGTCATGGGCTCTGATGAGCATCCGTCGACAACAACTCGGAGAGACCGTTCACTCAGGAAGTCTTTTACCCAGTTAATAAGACTAGTAGTAGTAGTAGTAAGTATTATTAAAACTCTATGTGGCGCCTTTAAGCGGTCAAAAATTCGATATCAATAACACCAAAATTGTATAAATAATAAAAAGTAAAAAAAAAACTGAAACCCGACAACGACAAAAAAAAACGATGCTGAAAAATTGTAATACAACATTTTCAGGATGCTGAAATAAATAAGGTTACTGGAGAAACAAGAACAGAACAAAAAGAAAAGCCTAGTCTCACTATTGTGTATTTTGGCCTGCAGCTTTTTTTGTAAACAATGCTAAAAACAAAATATGTACCTACACTCCTTGAGGGCCGAGTCACACTGGAATAGCAGCGGCTGGCAGCGGTTGACTAAGCTAGAATTACCAACAAGACGGCGGCCTCGAGACTTTTTCATGCTTTTCAAGCAATTCTGGTATTTTAAGTATGAAGATAAAGTTTAAAATTATTTCACACTGAAAGTGCTCGCCGCGTCACTGTCATTCCGAAAGACTAGGCCCTTATACTTATATGGTGACTTTGGATGTTAAGCTGACCAAGTTCTATTATAATTGAATATTCTAATAAGACGAAAATTTAAAAAGGTACAGAGAGAAAAACCAGTACACTTAAATAATAGATATAATTTACATAACACATATTCTCGAAAATATTTTAATTTCCATGAAATTTTAAAGCCTTGAAAACTTTTTCAGATAATTGTATAGTCATCATCAACATTTCATTAATTTTCTAGAAAATCATAGTTATACTTTATCATACAATACTTTTAAAGTAATAAATCTAACGATACTATAAATAGGTAGTTATATAATTAAATTTGGAAATACATAAGATTAAAAATTTACTTTTGGATTCAGATGTTCATTATTTGTAACTATCCACAAAAGTCGGTGTTTGTATTAATGAATGGCGACAGCTTATCTTCAAATTCTTTCCAAGTGCATACGCCTTCATTGCAAATGGAATGTAATGGCTCTTCGTTCAAATAAAACACAACATTGTAGTCGTCAGGTCCCTTGTTGCACCTGTGGATATAATTGATACAGATTATCCTTCATATCAAATTATATTTAAGTGACAATTAAGTTGTTACAACTATTTAGTTGTAACAACTCATTCACGTCATCGCACTAGCTAGTTAAAACTAAGTTTACTGTTTCGTAGTTCTCGCCCTAATTTCTGTTACTGAGATTGGCGTGAAATTAAGTTATCTAACTGTCTTGTCAGAAAATTGCCTTGCGAACTTATGTATTTAAAATTCTTCTTTATTTATCCATAAACAAAGCTTGGAAACATTTTGATCTGCAAATGACACGCCGGTGGTAGTAACAACCTTTTGAAAATTTTTTGTCTTTACCAGGTGTAGAAAATATAATGCCTACAGATTTTATCCTAAATGAGTTATCATCATCATCATCATTTCAGCCGAAAGACGTCGACTGTTGGACGTAAGTCTCCCCCAAGAATGGCCACTATGACCGGTTCTGTGCATCTTGCATCCATCCGGTACGTGGTCGCTACTCCAGAACCTTTCGTTCCCATCGACCATCTATTCTGCGTGCAATGTACCCTGCTATTGCCACTTAAGTTTTGCGATTCTTCGAGGTATATAAGGTTACCAATATACCTCGAAGAATCGCCAAACTGGTTTACCTTAATTTCTAAGTTAACAACCCCTTTGGGTGACTTTAAGTATTATAAGGCCTATTGTAAGCACCACGTTTCGGAACCATAGGTCATCACTGGCAACACGCAATGGTCATAAACTATCGTCTTGAGACACTGGTTTATTAGACGAGAAGATACCGTGCAGCTTCTACTTGATAGGAGTGGGTGCTATATGGATATTAATCCGTGATAGTTTACCATGACTTTTGGTTTTGTCCATATTCATTTTAAGTTCCACTCTTTCAGAAGCTCTACTGCGGTCACCGAGCAAGGGCAGGACACGATAATTTTAAAATCCGGTAACCTGCTCTATTTTCAGGAGGGTGACCAGCAGTACCATGGCGGCATCGGGTTTTTCGTCCCTTGTGAACAATGTGGTAAAAATTTAAAAAGTATCAACCAGGGTGGCGTACCTTTTAATCAGAATATCATCAAGATATTCGCTGAAGGCCATACAGGTTTATGAATCGACCTCGACACATCTCAACGGCGAAGTAGAGACTATTAATATATGAGGATGCATGGTTATAAGACTCACTTCACCGTGGTCATGGGAAACGAGACGGTGACGACCTGCGAGTGGGGCAATTTGGATTTGGACGTCGGAACTACCGGGGACACCTGAGAAAGAGGGCCTACATGATGAACTCCTTCTTTAAAAAGTGTGAGCATAGAAGTTGGAACTGGAAAAGTCTTGACGGTGCAAATAGAAATGAGATTGACTTCATCCTGTCAACGAAGAAGTAAATATTCAAGGTGGTCTCTGATGTCAGTTTCAGAGAAATTACGTCTCTCTGCCTCACATACCGCTGCAAGAGGATAGGTTTCGAGGTGTGATCCTGAAGTCGGACTGACACGGTGGCGATTTTTGTATAAGCACTTTAGCACTTCGATGTACCGATATTCAATCTGGCACCGTTAAAGAGAGTGCAGTATAGCCCAGGTCTCAATTGAATCAAAGGTTTTCTCGTAGTCTACCAAACGCTAAGCAGAGAGGCTGATTATACTCCTTAGTCTTCTGTATAATCTACAGCAGCATATGTTTGTGGTCCAAGGCGCTGAAGCTTTTTTAGAATCCGGCTAGTTCAGGAGGCTGGAAGTCGTCGAACCTGCGCGCGATACGGTTCGTGATGATTCTGGTTTTCCAGAGTCTCAGCTAGTAGACATAGCTCAGAAGTGAGATAGGCCTGTAATTTTTAAGCTAAGAAGGCCGACAATGCCCCATTGTCACCCTGCTTAAAGAAAAATACCTCCACACCTCTATTCCACGCCCGTGTCGTTTTTCCCTCGAGTATGCTGGAATTGAATAGCTTCTGAAAGGACGTAATACCGGTTTTCCACCCGCTTTCAGGAGTTCGGCCGTAATTCCATCCTCACCCGATGCTCTGTTGTTTTTCGTCTGCTTCAGAGCCATCTTAATCTCGTACAGGCTGACGCCCGTGATACGAGTATCTTCGATATAGTGTCGAGTCAATCTAGCACTTCGGTCATTTGCTAAAGCAGCGAGTTTAGTGATAAACTAAACGGAAAGGGTTATCAGGTGAGATAGCGGTCAAGCGCAAACCTATCAACAATAAAAAAAAATGACGTGTATAACTGTCCGACGAATGACGAATATGATTCTGCCATTGTCGGTCTTTAGTTTCTGTCCAATAGACAGGTATCGTCCAAATACTTTAGAACCCCTATTCCGCTCCATCGCCTCTTTAGTTCTCTCTGTATTAAAGCGGCGAGGGACGTCTTTCAGAGACTTCGAGATCCGTCTATTGAGCTATTTGTATAGTTGCATGTATTGTCTGAAGACTGCAAAGACATCTCACGCCTCTTCTTCATGAGCTCGAGAGTCGGATCAGAGAGATTTTTGTTCTTATTTGTACGGTGAGTCTTGAGAAATTTAGACCCGACAGTAGTAGTAGTCCACGGAGCTCCCTAGGCGCTCGAAACTTCACTTCCAGTTTTCAACGCATTGACCATAGGGACATAATTGAATTAACCTATATAAGTTAAAAATATGAAATGATCAATGATTTTGAACAGTCTGAAAATAATCTTTTTTTTTCTCAGTAGCCGTGACCGTGACAGAGAAATAAACTACAACTGATACTAACTTGTTCAGGACGACTATTAGATTGGCGGAAAATACTGCTAGTTTACTGCTTCTCCACTTGCGATCGGGCTTTCTATATGCACCTGTTAAGGGGACATCATCCTTGAATAATTTAAGAGCACACCACACCATATCCATCATAGTAGCATGAGTCACATATGCTGTAATTTTTTTCCCTTTCCCAGTTTTTGAATCTTGGAAACTTTTCAGTAAATCGGTCAAAGTAATTTGGCCAAATAGCTCGTTTGTGGGTGATCCGTAAGCACTTCTGTAGTAATGTCGCAAGTCAGCAATATACTCCATAGCTTTCAAATCTTCAGAGGTAAACAGCGCACACCATGGACTGAATTTGTTTGTAAGGCCCGATGAAACGTAACGGCACAAGTCATACAAAGCCGTAATATTTGTGTCTGTCAAGGGATAATCGATACCAATACGTCTTTGGATCCTGTCTTTGGACTGAAAATAATAAAGATATTATTTACATTCTATTTTTACATTAATATGAATCTTCCAGAAAAAATGGTAGGAAATCTTACAGCAAGATATTCGGGAGAGCTCAGAAATTTCATCGATTCCTCGTATGGTTTTCCGCTTGTCTTCGAATCGATATATTTTTTGCACGTCTCATATGGCTGAAAAATAAGATTTATTATTACTTGTGGTATTAAAAGTTCCGCGTATTTTTACTGGATATTAAAAATGACCACGTTTTGTGTACAAGGTTATTTGTAAAATACTAACAACTTTGAGGACTGTATTATTAACATCATAAACAATAACTTTTGTTCTATGACTTTTTACAAAACATAATTCACTTAGCGAACACCAACTTTCAAGATTTCGTTGTTATATCTAACACATCACCATCATCATCATCATCTCAGCTGACAGACGTCCACTGTTGGACACAGGCCTCTAACACATATCAACTCTGTATTTTGCTATACCTACCTACGTCTGTATGACACAACGCAAGCATATCAAGCACTCCGCCACCCGATTTCGCTCCTCTCCGCTATCGCTTGCTTCGCATGGACTCCAGAATATCTCTCCCAATATTTAGAACGATCAATTTAAATATTTTTGGTTTTGTATGAAAATCTGATGAACTGAAAAACGATAAGTTTCAAGAAGTCACAGAACAAAAGTTGCTGTTTATGATGTTTTATTAACATAGCTCAGTGAAATATCTTTTTAAAATGACAGAAAAAGCACTTACAGTTATTATTTCAAAATCGGTCCTTGGCGGTTGTATAGTCAGTGGCCTATCATAAAGACCATCAACAAAGGCTTTCATACTATCAGCCATCCATGTACTATCCGCTGAACGAAACTGATAATCATTTTTGCCGAGATTAGCTAATAATTTTGGAAAAGCCTGTTTTAGTCTTTGTCCTATACCTTCCGTTTCCAAAGAACCCTCTTTTGTAAGTTGGTAAGGTTTGTCGAACATTTGCTTATGTTCTTGCCATTTTCGTAAATTTTCGACATCTTGAGCACAAAGAGAGCAGTTTCCTCTCTCATAGCTGGATACGATATAATCTTTTATGACTAAGGCATCTTTCATGTAATTTCCAAACGCTATACCAGGATTCCTTTGGCCATGTCTAATTAGTCCCCAAATGCTGACTGGTTCACAACCTGGGAAATTTGAAATAATTTTACTCATTCATCCATTTTCATCATGAACAACAAAGTGTTTATAATTTTTTTCTGCAAAACCTTATTTTATTTACTACATTAACCTAATAGAATTTAAGAAAAAAAAACGGTTTTTTGTTTTTCGTTACTAAAGAGGTTATCATTGTAACCTTATGTTAATTAAGTTAGTTTCTGTAGTATATGTATAATTTGCGTAACAGCAAAATAAAATATAAAGGTTTTTTTTAAAATGTACTTTTGTGGTTAGGAACCCCTTTTTCCTTTTTTTATTAAATTGGAAATCCTGCCTGTCTTTTTTATTGAATACTAGCTTTCGCTTCCGCTCTTCCCTGCTCCACCCTACTATACCCTACTCTACACTACTCTACTCTACACTACTCTACCCTACTCTACCCTACTCTACCCTACTCTACTCTACTCTACCCTACTCTACCCTACTCTACTCTACCCTACTCTTCCTTAATCTACCCTACACTACTCTAATTTCCATTTTTTTTCAATAAGAACCTTCTCACAGTAACGAACACAACAAAAAAAGAATTAGCGAAATCAGTCCAGCCGTTCACGCGTGATGGCGTGACCAAGGGAAATAGGGATTAATTTTTATATACTTGTATAGATAACCCCACCTTTGCCTTTCAGGGACACGGTAATTCTTTTAGACAATGCTGATGCGTATTTGGGTAGTATTTTTATCACATAATATTTAGATACTTGAAGAATTTGGCTGTTTCAATAATAAAAAAGGGGTATTATAATAACTTATAATGAAAAATGAATTATATTTTTATTAACAATAGAAACATTTAAGAAAAAAAGAAGTAATGATGGTTTGACTAAGTTTTTAACCAGTAAGGTATACCTTATCGGAACACATTTGTGTCGATTTCAATTTCAAGATCATTTTTTCTAATAAATAACGGATCGTAACTATTAAGTACTAGAGAACGATGGCCATGATGTAATAGTGACAAATGATAACGCGATATCTAATTTGTCAAATGAAGTGTTAGTCAAAATAATTTAAATATTTTTTACTTACCAGGAAGCTTGACTAGAGAATCCCTTATATCCCCCCTTACTAAATTGTAGGGGGTTTTATTGGAAAAATACTTATAAGGGCATCCGTTGTTCCAAAAACAGTAAGTCGATGCCACACTTTGTCCAGAACATACGGCTACTATCAGTAATAATAGAATTTTCATTGTGATATTTATTTTGCGGTATCTCGCATTTGTCCACACTTGTGCTCAGTCGTTGACTAAGGCTTAGCGGAGACTAAACTAAAATGTAACATTTATTACAGCGTAGCTTCGCAATACCGGTTGCTGTATATCTATTTGTTGCGCGTTCATATTATTTAACGCATCGATTATACAGGTGGCTTCAGTTAACAACGGAGATTCATTAATCTATTGTTCTATATTTATCTTTAATCTTTCAGGGTTTTTGGTTGCTCGATTCGTTAAGCATGCGATCTTGTGATAGATTCGGTTTACTCATGCAATAATGTGCATTTAATAAAATGTTTATCTAGCAGCGTATTTAGCTTTCCTCGGTATATGATACAATGATCGAAAAAAGGTTCTAAAGTTTATTATTTATTTATTTTATTATAATCTCTATTATACACCAAATAAACAAAAATACAGGACAAACATTTAAAAGAATAAGTGCACAATGGGCGGTCTTATCCCACAGGGCGATCTCTTACAGACAACCTTTGGATGGACTGAGAGAAAGGAGATAGATTTAGGGTCGTCAGTGTACAAACATCAGATATAATACTAATAAGATACATTAACACAAATACGTACATGCAACACAAAAAATATACTAATAAATATCAAATATATAGTTGAACCAGGAGAAGAAAAATATATCAAAAAGAAAGGTAATGCTCCTTCACCATTTTTGTTCATTTGGTAGCGTTTGAGCACGCCTTACTTCTAAGGGTAACGCATTCCACAAACGTGCAGCTTGAATTATGAAAGATTTGTCAATGAAGGTAGTGGAATGCGCGTGAATACTTAATTTTAGGCTTTTCGATGATCTCAAGGACCTACTATGTGTGTCACTAAGGAACTGAAAACGTTCTTTAAGATAAAACGGGGTCCAAGGATTAAATAGCACATTATAAAGCAAAGAAAGTGTATGGGCGTTCCGGCGAATGCAAATAGGAAGCCATTTGAGCTTAGTACGAAATTCAGAAACGTGATCATACTTGCGCAAGCCAAATATGAACCTGATACAAAGATTTTGAAGTCGCTCAAGCTTATCCAATTGGTCTTGAGTGAGATCAAGATAGCTGGCAGCAGCATAGTCCGGGATTGGAAGAAGAAGAGATTGGGCTAACGCAATTTTGATAGTGATGGAAAGAAAATTACGAAGACATCTCAGGGAGCCCGCTGAAGTAAATAGCTTACGACTGAATTCCTGCAGTTGTTTTGTCCAGGAAAGAGTGCGATCGAAATAAATCCCCAAGTTATTCACAGTGTAACTTAAAGGAATAATGGTATTATTGAAAAAAACCTGGGGAAGTTTCGATCAATCCACTATAGATACAGTCCGAGAACTACCAATAACAATCACTTGTGTCTTAGTTGGATTGATCTTCAACCGGAACTCAGTGCTCCAGTCACCTATTCGAGCCAGGTCTATGTTGATAGTATCTTTAGGGGCTTTAGCATAAAGTTGGAGATCACCAGCATACGGGTGGTAGAAAGAAGATAGTCGTTAAGAGATAGCGTTTATAAAAAGTGCGAAGAGTAGAGGAGACAAAACGCCACTCTGCGGTACACCAGCAGACGTTTCACACCAAGACGAGAAAGATTCATCAATAAAAATACGCTGCTGGCGGCCAAACAGGTAACTATTAAACCAGTCAATTACCGATGGAGATATGTTAAAAGAGTACAAGATGCCGAGTAAAATGTCGAAGTCAACCGTATTGAAAGCATTGCTAAAATCAAGTAGAGCAAGTACCGTCAACTTCCCCATCTCCATACCCGACCTAATATCGTCAGTGATATGCACGAGTGCTGAGGTAGTGCTATGTCCAGGTCGAAAACCAGATTGGAAACGATTAAAAAGATTATGCTTGCTAAGGAACGTGCTTAGTTGTTGGTGGACAAGCTTTTCAAGGACTTTGGATAGGAATGGAAGAATTGAAATGGGACGGTAGTCAGAAAAAGATGAAGGATGAGACTTTTAGGTAAAGGGATAACTTGGGCATCTTTCCAGGTTTGTGGAAAGACTTTACTGGAAACAGAGAAATTGGAAAGAAATTAAATTTCTTAGGCAACCCACCCGCATAATATTATTTAATATACACTAGATTTGTCATAAAATATGTTTCATCCATTAAACAGACCGGTGGAGGTCATTTTTAGGGCCGTAGCCAAATGGCAAAAAACGGAACCCTTATAGATTCGTCATGTCTGTCTGTCTGTTCGTCCGTATATCACAGCCACTTTTTTCCGAAACTATAAGAACTATACTGTTGAAACTTAGTAAGTAGATGTATTCTGTAAACCACTTTAAGATTTTCACACAAAAATAGAAAAAGAGCAATAAATTTTGGGGGTCCCCATAGAACTGAAACTCAAAAATTTTTTTTCATCAAACCCATACGTGTGGGGTATCTATGGATAGGTCATCAAAAATGATATTGAGGTTTCTAATATCATTTTTTTTCTAAATTGAATAGTTTACGCGAGAGACGCTTCCAAAGTGGTAAAATGTGTGTCCTCCCCCCTGTAACTTCTAAAATAAGAGAATGATAAAACTAAAAAAAATATATGATGTACATTACCATGTAAATTACCAACAAAAATTGGTTTGAACGAGATCTAGTAAGTAGTTCTTTTTTAATACGTCATAAATCTAAAAAACCGGCCAAGTGCGAGTCGGACTCGCCCATGGAGGGTTCCGTAGCAGCAAGTAACATAGTATAAAAGTTCTTGTAGTTCGTTGTAACTTTGATCGATGTTTTAATAATAGTGTATTTTTTTTAGATTTATGACGTATTAAAAAAAAACTACTTACTAGATCTCGTTCAAACCAATTTTCGTTGGTAGTTTACATGGTAATGTACATCATATATTTTTTTTAGTTTTATCATTCTCTTATTTTAGAAGTTAGAGGGGGGGGACACACATTTTACCACTTTGGAAGTGTCTCTCGCGCAAACTATTCAATTGAGAAAAAAATTATATTAGAAACCTCAATATCATTTTTGAAGACCTTTCCATAGATACCCCACACGTATGGGTTTGATGAAAAAAAAATCTTTGGGTTTCAGTTCTAAGTATGGGGACCCCCAAAATTTATTGCTTTTTTTCTATTTTTGTGTAAAAATCTTAATGCGGTTCACAGAATACATCTACTTACTAAGTTTCAACAGTATAGCTCTTATAGTTTCGGAAAAAAGTGGCTGTGACATACGGACGGACAGACGGACAGACAGACAGACAGACAGACAGACAGACAGACAGACAGACAGACAGACAGACAGACATGACGAATCTATAAGGGTTCCGTTTTTTGCCATTTGGCTACGGAACCCTAAAAAATACACTATTATTAAAACATCGATCAAAGTTACAACGAACTACAAGAACTTTTATACTATGTTACTTGCTGCTATGGAACCCTCCATGGGCGAGTCCGACTCGCACTTGGCCGGTTTTTTTTATTAATCGTATCCTCTCCTAATTTATCAATTTCTCACAGTTGAATAAAATGACACATGAGCAAAAATGTTTCAATATTTTTCATACATTTCTTTAAATGTTTTTCCATTAACGAATATCTGCCCAAAGTACACATTAATTTTAAATGCCTATTAGTTATTCATATATTTACAATAATATACACATAAAATATTGAATAATTATCCAATTTAATGTCTAATATTTAATTGGCGTTAATTTATGTTGTTATAGATACAATTTTTATTTATCAATTCTGAAACTTTAGCTACTCTAGGAACTAGCACAAACTACATGCCTTTTTCCACTATCTTCCTAAGGCCCTCAGGCGTAAAATAAGATAATACGGGTTTAGTATCATTTGAAGGGCTTCAATTGTACATTTCGAAAATATTTCCCAAAATTAAAGTACTCTAGAACTGTTATGGTAAGTAGAAGTGAACTAGTACTTATTAAAATTTCATCAAAATTGTATGTGGCCCTCAAGCGGTCAAAAATTTGATGTCAATAACACCACAATACTTATAAATAATAAAAATAAAAAAAACTGGAACCCGACAACGTCAATAAAAACGATGCATATAAAGTGTGACACAACATTTTCAGAATACTGAAATAAACAAGGTTACTGGAGCAAAAAAAAAAGCCTAGTCTCATTATTATGTCTTCTGGCTGGCAGCTGTTTTTTTTATTGATTATGGGTTAGCTCTTGACCGCCAACTCACCTGAAGGAAAGCGACGATGCGGTCGACGATGGAACGTGCTTACCTAGAAGAAACCTATTCACTCGCGACTTAAAGATTCCCGGGTTGTAGCTATCAGGAAACACAGACTCCGGCAAGGAATTCCACTCCTTAGCTGCACGCACAATGACTGTGTTCTCAAAACGTTTTGTGCGTGTGGGTGGGATGTACACCATGTACCGGTGGCGCATAGCCGTACGTCTTGTTGTCCGATGATGGAACGGGCTAGGCGGAATTAGGTTATGCAATTCCGACGCACCCTCCCCGCAATGCAACCGGTAGAAAACCGGTTTTTGTAAACAATGCTGAAAACAAAACATGTACACTCATTTAGGGCCGAGTCACAACGCAATGGCAGCGGCCGGCAGCAGCTGGCTAAGCTATAACTACCAACAAGACGAGCTTGGCTCGCAGCAACGCGGGCGGCCTCGAGACCTTTTCATGCTTTACAAGCGATACTGGTCTTTTAGGTATGTAGATAAAGTTTAATTCATTAAACCCCGAGCGAACGCCGGCGTTCGCGCACCTATTGTCTTTCTATTGTGTCTGTAATTCTCACGATTGAAAGGTTAAAATTATTTCACACTGAAAATACTAGCCGCGTCACTGCTATTACGGTGTGACTAGGCCCTTATACTTCTTCTTCTTTTCGTGTCGATGCTCTCAAACTATACTTTTTCTGACCAATACTTGGCAACCCGTATGTTGGCCTCGTATAGATCCTGAAAACTGCAGGTCGTTGCGCAGGATGGGCAGCATAGCAGGTGGCGCATGTCTTGTGGAGAGGCCCTTATACTTATATGGTTTTGTAACGTTGGACGTTAAGCTGAACAAGTTCTATTTTAATTAAATATTTTATCAGACGGAAAGTTGAAAGGGGTCTTGAAGGGACCAAGGAGAAAAACCAGTTCACTTAAATATAATTAACATAACACATAATTATAATTTACATAACACATGTTCTCGAAAATATTTTAATTACGATGAAATAAAACCTTGATATTTTTTGCGATAATTGTTTATTCATCATCAGCATTAACTAATTAACTAGAAAATATCGTGGTTATACGTATTGTACAATACTTTTAAAGTAATAAATCTAACGATACATAATACAACGATACATATGGGTTGCCTGTAAAATTCCTGCCCAAAGTGTTTTTTTTTTTTTTTTGGAAAAATGCTCCGGTGTGTTTAACGAATAAAATACTAACCGAAAGCATGAAGCCTTTACAACATAAAAACATTGGGTTGCCTATTTGTTTCTTAGTATAACAATGGATTGCCAGGTACTATAAACAGGCATGTAAAATACTAGTAGTACCCACTTGTAATAAATAAATTGTATTAAAATAAACGCTGTTTAATTACGATTATGATGATATAGGGTTGTCTGCAAAAAATATGGCATGAATAATGGTTGAGCATTTTTGCAAAAAAAAGTCAATTTTCAATTTTTAATTAACAATAGTTTGGCCAGGAATTTCTTAGGCAACCCACTCGCGTTATATTATTTAATATACTAGATTTGCAATCAAATACGTTTCATCTATTAAACAGACCGGTGAAGGTCGTTCTTAATCGTATCCTCTACTATATATAGGTAGTTTTGAGGCAATTTTGAGAGCAGTAGTGGCCGAGTGGTAATGGCTCCGACTTACAAGCTGTAGGTCACAAGTTCAAACCCAGCCAGGCGTATTACTATGTGTAATTTATTCCATCACTGCTCTCAAAACGGTGAAGGAAAACATCGTGAGGAAACCGGCATGTCCTAGAACCAAAAATTCGAAGACATGTGACATTCACCAATCCGCACTGGGCCCCCGTGGTGGATTATGGCACATTCACTCTCCTAGAGAGGAGGCCTGAATCCTAGCAGTGGGAACATTAAAAAGGCTGATGACGATAGGTTATTATCAATCTACTTTTGCATTCAGATGTTCATTATTTGTAACTATCCACAAAAGTCGGTGTTTGTATTAATGAATGGCGACAGCTTATCTTCAAATTCTTTCCAAGTGCATACTCCTTCATTGCAAATCGACTGTAATGGCTCTTCGTTGAAGTAAAACACAACATTGTAGTCGTCAGGTCCCTTGTTGCACCTGTGGATATAATTGAGACACAGATTATCCTTCATATCAAATTATATTTATATGACAATTAAGTTGTCACAACTTAATGATCATTCACGTCATCGCACTACTTAGTTAAAACTAAGTTTACTGTTTCATAGTTTGCGCCCTGATTTCTGTTACTGAGATTGGCGTGAAATTAAGTTAACTGTTTTGTCACAAAATTGTTTTACGAACTTGTTCCGAAATTCTTATTTATTTATCCATAAACAAAGCTCGGAAACATTTTGATCTGCAAATGACACGCCAACTACAACCTTTTATTAACTTGTGGTCTTTACCAGGTGTAGGAAATATAATACCTACAGATTTTATCCTAAATAAGTCATCAAATCATTATCATTTCAACCGAAAAACGTCCACTGTTGGAGATAGGTCTCCCCCAAGCGTCGTCACAATAACCGGTCATGTGCATCTTGCATCCACCGGATTCCCGTGACCCTCACCAGGTCATCGGTTCATCTTGTAGAAGGTATTCCAACGTTGTGTGTTCCAGTTGTAGAATGCTCGATAATACACTCACTGCTATCACTACGTATACACAACCGGCGTAAACGCGACCGCACGCTATGACAGTTGGGTGCAGAATGCCCCCCACTTTTCGCTGTATACTACATCCCTTCCTTGTTTTAAAAAAACAACTAATTGTAAATAATCAAATTGTAATTATAATCAAACAATTATTTTCATGCCAGTACCAAGGAACAATCAATCTTCAACTTCAGGATTTGTTTCACTATTCTCATCTTGATTATTAACAACTTTCCAATTATTATTTTCTACCCTTTTTAAATGAATAATATTTCTACGATATTCTTTCCCCGTTAGATCGTTCCTCACTCTTACGTCTCCACCATATACATCAGTTACCGTATGCGCTTCTGGGTTAAAGTTTGGAGTAAGTTTATTTTCCTTGGTCATGTCTTTTATATAATTCTTTTCACCAATTTCTAAATTGCTGTCCACTGCTTTCCTTTTCATATTCGCATATTCCTTTCCTTTGTCTTTCTTCTTTTTATCTCTATCTCTTACTTCTGAATCTGCTATTTTATGTTCAATATCAGCTGCTCCTGGTATTTTATGACGAAATTGTCGGCGGAAGAATAATTCTGCTGGTGTTTTTCCAGTTGTAGTATGCGGTGTACTATTGTACATAATCATATATTCTAATAGTTCTTCTTTCCAATCTTTCTTTTCTAGCTGGCTTATTCTTAATCGCTTAAGTACATCCCTATTCTGGCGTTCGACTTCACCATTCATTTGTGGAAAATAGGGTATGGTATTATTTATTGTAATACCACATTCCTTACAAAATTCCTTAAAATTCTCACTAGTGAATTGGTTCCCGTTGTCACATGTCAGTGTCGTGGGGTATCCAAGACGAGAAAATATTTCTTTAAGTACATTAATCGTTCCTGTGGCTGTAATATTCTTCATGATTTTTATCTCCTTATATCGACTAAAGTAGTCTACAATGACAAGTAAATAATCATTTGAGGGCAAGGGTCCTAAGAAATCGATCGCCACGTCAATCCAAGGCTCAGCTGGGAGAGCTCTTCTTTTAATGGGATGAGGTGGATTTGGTGCCGAAACAAGTGTACACTCTTTGCAAGCTTTAACCCTATTTTCAGCATCCCTGTCAATCTTTGGCCACCATACTTTGGTTCTAAGGCGTGTCTTCATCGCCACTATGCCGGGATGTCCTTGATGAGCAGCTTCGAGAACCCGAGCACGAAGTTTTTCCGGGTCAATAAGTTAATTACCCCTCAATGCTATATTGCCTTGGAAACAAATCTCTGTTTGAAAGGGTTTATAAGCCTTGACAGATTCGTCCCACTTATCATCAAAAACTCCGTTTTTTAATGCTGTAATCTCAACGTCTAGTGCACTGGCTGAATCGATCTCATTCAGGGGTACTGCAACCAGCCTGCTATATTCAATCATTGAGTTTATATAGTTTTCACTGTCAAATGGTACCGGTTGATTTGACTGGCAAAGCCGAGAAATTGAGTCTGCGATATTATCTTTACCTGGGCGATAGACAACTTTGTACTTATAAGCCTGCATCCGAAGTACCCAGCGCTCAATTCGCGCACAAGGCTTAGATCGGGGTCCAAAGATGATCTCCAAGGGTTTGTGGTCACTAATAAGATCAAATTCTTTACCTAACAGGTATATTTTAAAGTGTTCTACAGCCCATACTAGTGCCAAAGCCTCCTTCTCGGTTTGGCAATATCTTTTCTCACAGTCTGTAAGGCTCTTATTACCAAACGCTATCACACGAGGACCTTTGCTATCAATTTGTATGAGCACCGCCCCTAATCCAACTGGAGAAGCGTCTGCTATGACTTGTGTCTTATCCGCTGGATTGTTATTACAATAATGACAATAAATGATAATAATGACATTGGGCTATTGCCCAATGTCATTATCTCCAACAGCTGTTGCTTAAGACTTTCAAATGATCTTTCTTGAATATTTGTCCAATACTTTTTAATATTAGCAGATTTGTTCAATTTATTTTAGTCGGATTAATTGTCGAAGGGGTTCTGTGAGCGATGCCAGCTTGGGAATCCATTTTCCTACGTAATTGACCAAACCAAGAAAGCTCTGTATTTCCTCGACAGTGGATGGCCTTCGCGCAGACCGAATAGCTTGGATATATTTAGCTAACGGTTTTATCCCTTCAGCTGTTAACTCATGTCCAAGAAATTCTATTTTATCCGTTTTATAAATGCACTTTGCTTCATTAAGGAGAACATTATTATCTTTAAGTACTTGTAGGACTTTATTAAGCCGTTTGTCGTGTTCCTGTCCATCAGATCCATAGATGATGATATCATCTATGAAGTTCGCAGTACCTACGCAACCCAACAATAATCTCTCTAGTACTTTTTGAAACATTTCAGGTGCGCACGATACACCAAACATTAGTCTTTTATAACGAAACAATCCTTTACTGGTGCTAAAGGTGGTTATATATCTGCTGCTTTCGTCAATTTCCAATTGATGAAAAGCGTTTTTTATATCGAGTCGAGAAAAGTACTTAGCATGCCTAAAATTTGGTAAGAGTTCGTCCATTGTAGGAAGTGGATGATTCTCCCTAATTATTGCCTCATTTGCTCGTCTCATGTCGATACAAATCCGAATCTCACCATTATCTTTTAACACTGGTACCATTGGAGATACCCATGGTGATGGTCCTTTAACCTCTTCAATAATGTCAGCTTCTTTAAGTTCGACCAGCTTTCTATTTACTTTTTCTTCTAAGGGAATCGGTATTCTCCTGTATGGCTGGATAACTGGTTGTACTTCTTTGTTAATAGGAATCTGAATAGTGACATCTTTAAATTTCGGGAAAGTGCTGATATTATTGACGGGGATACCAATTCGAAGCGCATTAAGTTGTATCGCACTGACTTTACCTAGAAGATTACGGGTACCATTTCGAATTACATAAAAAGTTGCAGTTTTAATAATTACATCATTAATAGTTATATTGGCGTCAAATGCACCTAAAATATCCAAGGGCTTTTGGCTCCCGTAAGGCAATAATATTTTATCAGGATTCTTTATTTGATTAGTGACCTTAACTTTATGATTTTTTAGATATTCCCACGTCCTATCTGTGATAATGTTACATTTACTGCCCGAGTCAATCAACATTTCAATAACAACACCACCGACTTTGCAGTTAATAGTTTCATCCTCATCTAAATGAAATATGTAATCCACTCCCTCTGTATTTTTATGTGATTTGTCAATTCTTTGTCTCTTTGTTCTATCCGTCTTCTCATCGTTCTTTGATTGTATTTTCCTTTTCTGTAATTTAGTCCTACAGTAATCTTTATAATGTCCGATAATTCCACATCTTGCGCATTTCTTCTCTCTTGCTGGACACTTGTCGTCAAAGGACAAGTGTTTACTACTGCCACACCTGTAGCAAGTCTTTGAAAAACTCTGGTTTGTAGGGGTAGGTTTCCGAGTGTCCAATTTATTAATATCTGATTTAATTGTGTCACTTGTTTTACTTGAACCTGGTTTGTCAAATGTGTCAAGTTGCCTGTTGACGGTTTCAAGCGTAATAGCGATCGTAATAACCTGCTGAAGAGTTACACTGTCGCCCGCTGATAAAATTTTCTTCCTTAGTTCTGCACTCCGGCTTTTTGCGACGATTTGATCTATTAGATTTTCAACTTTATCAGCATATTGGCATTTATCAGCTTGGTTTCGCAGTCTTAATAAAAATGCTTCAAATCTTTCCCCTACCTCCTGCTTCATTAGTCGAAACATATATCTTTCAAAATATCGGCTTTGTTTAGGAGAGAAGTATTGGTCCAATTTCTCTGTTGCAACTTTATAAACATCTACGTTATCAATTTCATCTACATGAGCTCCGGGGAGATTGTAGTATACTTCTTGGAGGGCAAGGCCACCAATATGCAAGAGGGTTGCTCTCTTTTTCCTACCTGTGTCAATGTTAGCCGCTAGGAAATATATCTCAAGGGCCCTTTTCCATTTTTTCCATCTGACTCCTACTGAAACTGGGTCACCTTCGCAATCGAAGTGCTCAAGACCTGGAAGCGCTGATGTTATCTGAGCCATAATGGGGCGATCTGTAACAATCGCATAACTGCTTACAACTTGTTTGGTTAGTTACATTAAGGCTCACATAACCCAACCATACAACCTTTCCGCTCAACCAGTACTGTCTATCTTATTGACCGTCTTAGTCTCTCATATTTGACTATATTAGCCATAACGATCTTTTAAAGATCCTCCAATAATACAATATCATAGCCTTTCTTATTGACTATTTATTCACCACAATGTCTCTCATATTGACCTTTCACCAATAATCTTTCTACGGAGACTTCTTTTAACGCTTCGTTGCAAGTCTGTCTTATTGACTTTCTTTCACACAGGGCCTTTCTCATATTGACCTCACAATCACAGTCATTTATCGACTTTCATAACACTTATATTTGCTAGTGACCTGTCATATTGGTCTTTCAAAAAAAACCATGTAGGTACCTATCTTTCCTTTTATTTTGATATTTCCTCATATACCTACGTGTTTACATTCGTGCCTAATGCATAATTGTGATAACGATATTTATTGCATCTAAATCGCTGCAAATATACTTATCAAATACACTAACACTTTTAATGTACATATATAATCGAAATAGATGTATTCAGTATGTACAAATTGGCACAAAACTTCCTGATAAGGTTAGATTTTATTATAATAAATCATAACAATTCGTTTGTATAGGATAGATAAAATTGGATACATTATATTTTCTATCGAATACGTTCTTCAATTTACGCATTCATTCATTTATTCAAACTTGTCATTATAATATTAGTTAACCTCATTAGGAATGCACAATGCAATTTGGTAAACAACATGACTCAGCGCGGTCGACCAGTAGGTCACCGCACGTAATTACTAAAGAGATAAGAAAGATTGTCATCTTATTTACGTTAACAAGTAATATTGATAACAACTAATTTACCAATTAGATTTGTCATTTTTTTTTTTGTTTACCCCCAACCACAGCATAATGTGGCATTACTTTAACTGTCCTTATTCTCTTTCTTTTTAACAAAGTATTTGTGCATTAGGACTTACATTTTTCCTCGTCGCCACTTGTAGAATGCTCGATAATACACTCACTGCTATCACTACGTATACACAACCGGCGTAAACGCGACCGCACGCTATGACAGTTGGGTGCAGAATGCCCCCCACTTTTCGCTGTATACTACACCAGTACGTGGTCGCCACTCCAGAACCTTTCGTTCCCATCGACCATCTATTTTGCGTGCAATGTGCCCTGCCCATTGCCACTTAAGTTTGGCGATTCTTCGAGATATGTCGGTAACCTTGGTTTTCCTTCAATTCTAATGTAATCACGCAAGGAAACTCCGAGCATACCCCTTTCCATTGCCCTTTGGGTGACTTTAAGTATTATAAGGCTCATGGTGAAATGGCGTCAACGACTATCGCAACCCAGTGCTGGGCACGCCACAATCATGGAAAGACCTCAAGGCGTCCTTACCTTCCGCATGACGCAGGTCCTCACCGGACATGGTTCGTTCGGGAGTTTCCTGCACCGGATTCGTGCGCAAGTGACGCCCGGGTGTCGCCACTGTGCGGAATGCCCGGAGGACACGGTGGAGTACACAGTCGAGGTGTGCCCTGCTTGGGCGGAGCATCGCTGTGCCCTCGTGGGGGCGATCGGCGGCGGTGACCTCTCGCGCCGGGCCTTGGTTGAGGCCATGGTCCGGAGCGAGGAGGAGTGGCAGGCGGTTGCCGACTTCTGCGAAGCAGTAATGCTCGCAAATGAGGAGGCCGAACGCATCAGGCAACGGCGTTATCGCCGCCGCCGCCGCCGCCGGGATTCTGATCCGGATTTACGGCCACCGTAGGCGCGGGCTTGTGGACAGTGAGCAAAGGGTAGCTAGCTGTCCGGCCGTCCGGTAACTGTCCGGACCAAGTCCAAGTCGTTGATGGCGCGCACTGTTCCCGCGCGCCTCAAGGAGTTGTCAGCAAGAGCAGGGACCCAACCGGGTCAAAGCCTACTGGGGCCAGGGTTATCCGAAAGGGCACTCGAGCCTCGGTATGAAGGCTAGAAGGAACGGGGTGGGTCTTTTAGTCAGTAAGAGTCTGACACTATCTCCCGCTCCGCCCAAGGGCGGGGGTTGTCATTGGATGATTTTTTCCCACCATAAAAAAAAAGTATTATTTGTAAGCACCACGTTTCGGAACTATATATGTCATTATTAGCAACACGCACTGGTCATAGACTCTCGTCTTGAGACTCTGTGGTTTCTTAGACGAGAAGATACCGTGCAACTTCTACTTGATAGGAGTTGGTAGCACCAACTCCTATCAAGTAGAATGTAGCACCAACTCCTATCCGCCATGGATGTTAACATCCATGGCGGATGCCATGGTTAACCATGGTTTTGTCCATGTTCATTTTAAGTCCCACGCTTTTATTCGTAGAAGCTCTACTAGGGTCACCGAGCAGAAGCAGGGCACGATAATTTTCAAATCCGGTAACCTGCTCTATTTTCAGGAGGGTAACCAGCAGTCCCAGGGTGGTACCGGGTTTTTCATCCCCAAGTCCCTTGTGAACAATGTGGTAAAAATGAGAGATTATCAACCAGGGAACCATACCTTATACTCAGAATATTATCAAGATATTCGCTGAAGGTCATACAGGTTTATGCCCTGATCTCGACACACCTCAATGATGAAGTAGATACTATATACTAGGATGCATGGTTATAAGACTCACTTCACCGTGGTCATGGGCAAACGAGACGGTGACGATCTGCGAGTGGGGCAATTTAGATTTGGACGTCGGAACCACCGGGGACACCTGCTGGCTAGTTTTATAGAGAAAAAGGGCCTCTACATGATGAACTCCTTCTTCAAAAAGCGTGAGCATAGAAGGTGGAACTGGAAAAGTCCTGGCGGTACAAATAGAAATGAAATTGACTTCATCCTGTCAACGAAGAAGCAAATATTCAAGGTTGTCTCTGATGTCAGTTTCAGAGAAATTACATCTCTCTGCCTCACATACCGCTGCAAGAGGATAGGTTTCGAGGTGTGATCCTGAAGTCAGACTGACACGGTGGCGATTTTTGTATAAGCACTTCAGCACTTCGATGTACCGATTTTCAATCTGACACCGTTAAAGAGAGTGCAGTATAGCCCATGTCTGAATTGAATCAAAGGTTTTCTCGTAGTCCACCAAACGCTAAGCAGAGAGGTTGATTATACTCCTCAGTCTTCTGTATAATCAACAGCAGCATATGTTTGTGGTCCACGGCGCTGAAGCTTTTTTAGAATCCGACTAGTTCGGGAGGCTGGAAGTCGTCGAACTTGCGCGCGATACGGTTCGTGATGATTCTGGTTTTCCAGAGTCTCAGCTAGTAGACATAGCTCAGAAGTGAGATGGGCCTGTAATTTTTAAGCTTCTTCTAAGAAGGCCGACAATGCCCTATTGTCGCCCTGCTTAAAGAAAGTACCACCACACCTCTGTTTCACGCTCGTGTGGTTTTTCCCTCTAGTGTACTGGAATTAAATAGCCTCTGAAAGGACGTAAGTACCGGTTTTCCAACCACCTTCAGGGGTCCGGCCGTAATTTCGTCCGTTTTTTAGCTGCTAATCTACGAGTAATCCATCCATCTTAATAGAGCCATCCTAATCTCGTACAGGCTGAGGCCCGAGATATGAGTATCTTCGATACAGTGTCCAGTCAATCTAGTACTTCGGTGATTTACTAAAGCAGCGAGTTTAGTGATAGACTACCCTTTCCATCAAGTGAGATAGCGGTCAAGCGCAAACCTATCAAAAATTAAAAAATAATGACGTGTATAACTGTCCTTATAATGCCTCGATACCTCCTAGAAGCTCAGATTTGACGAATATGACTCTGCCATTGTCGTTCTTTAGTTTCTGTCCAATAGACAGGTATCGTCCAAATACTTTAGAGCCCCTCTTCCGCTCCATCGCGTCTTTAGTTCTCTCGGTATTAAAGCGGCGAAGGTTGTCTTTCAGAGACTTCGAGATCCATCTATTGAGCTATCTGTATAGCTGCATGTATTGTCTGAAGACTGCAAAGTCATCTCACACCTCTTCTTTACGAGCTCGGGAGTGGGGTCAGAGAGGTTTTTGTTTTTATTTGTACGATGAGTCTTGAGAAATTTAGACCCAACAGAATGGACAGTTTCCACAAACTCAGTTCAAGCTGAAAGCTCTCGGAGTATTAGATCTGGATCTGTGCTGGCTTTCACCAGTAGAGACCTCTCAAACTTGATATTGATATTCTATGTACCTCTTACCATGCGGTAATCACTTCCAGTTTTCACCGCATTGACGTCAGAGACATAATTGAATTAGCCTATATAAGTAAGATTTAAAATTGTGAAGTTATCAATAATTTTGAACAGTCTCAAAATAATCTTTTTTTTCGCAGTAGCTGTGACCGTGATAAAGAAATAAACTACAACTGATACTAACTTGTTCAGGACGACCATTAGATTGGCGGAAAATACTGCTAGTTTACTGCTTCTCCACTTGCGATCAGTCTTTCTATATGCACCTGTTAAGGGGACATCGTCCTTGAATAATTTAAGAGCACACCACACCATATCCAGCATAGTAATATGAGTGACATATGCTGTTATCTTTTTCCCTTTCCCAGTTTTTGAATCTTGGAAACTTTTCAGTAAATCGGTCAAAGCAATTTGGCCAAATAACTCGTTTGTGGGTGATCCGTAACCACTTCTGTAGTAATGTTGCAAGTCAGCAATATACTCCATAGATTTAAAATCTTCGGATGTAAACAGCGCACACCATGGACTGAATTTGTTTGTAAGGCCCGATGAAACGTAACGGCACAAGTCATACAAAGCCGTAATATTTGTATCTGTCAAGGGATAATCGATACCAATACGTCTTTGGATCCTGTCTTTGGACTGAAAATAATAAAGAAATTATTTACATTCTATTTTTACATTAATATAAATCTTCAAGAAAAATGATAGGAAATCTTACAGCAAGATATTCGGGAGAGCTCAGAAATTTCATCGATTCCTCGTACGGTTTTCCGCTTTTCTTGAAGTCGATATATTTTTTGCACGTCTCATATGGCTGGAAAATAAGATTTGTGATTACTTGTGGTATTAAAAGTTCCGCGGATTTTTACTGGATATTAATACTGACCACGTTTTGTTTACAAGGCTATTTGTAAAATACTAACAACTTTGCAGGACTGTATTATATCTTGTACAATAAGTTTTATTCCATGACTTGTTACAAAACATAATTCATTTACCTAACATCTACCTTCAAGATTTCGTTGTTCTATCTAACACATATCAACTCTTTATTTTGCTATACCTACTTACGTCTGTATGACGCGATGCAAGCATATCAAGCACCCCTGCCGCACGATCCCCGCTCCCCTCTGCTGTTGTACTATCGCTTCGCATAGATTTCGTAATATTTAGAACGTTCAATTTAAATATTTTTGTTTTTGTATGAAAATCAAACGAACTAAAATATAATAAATTTCAAAAAGTCATAGAACAAAAGTTGTTGTTTATAATGTTAGTAACATAGTTCAGAGAGGTTGTTGTTTCTGATGTTTATAACATAGTTCAGTGAAATATCTTTTTAAAATGATAGAAAAAATACTTACAGACATTATTTCAAAATCGGTCCTTGGCGGTTGTATAGTCAGTGGCCTATCATAAAGACCATTAACGAAGGCTTTCATACTATCAGCCATCCGTGTACTAGGCGCTGAACGAAACTCATAATCATTTTTGTCGAGATTAGCTAATAATTTTGGAAAAGCCTGTTTCAGTCTTCGTCCTATACCTTCTGATTCCAAAAAACCCTCTTTTGTAAGTTCGGAAGGTTTGTCGAACATTTGTTTATGATCTTGCCATTTTCGTAAATTTTCGACATCTTGAGCGCAAATAGAGCAGTTTCCTCTGTCATAGCTGGATACGATATAATCTTTTATGACTAAGGCATCTTTCATATCATTTCCAAACGCTATACCAGGATTCCTTTGACCATGTCTCATTAGTCCCCAAATGCTGACTGGTTCACAACCTGGGTAGTTTGAAATAATTTTCCTCATTTAAACATTTTCATAATGAACAACAACATTTTTCTGCAAAACTGTATTTTGTTTACTACATTACCATTGTTATAATCTAAGAAAAAAAAAATTTTTTTGTTAATCATTACTAAAGAGGTTATCATTGTAACCTTATGTTATTTGAGTTAGTTTCTGTAGTACCTATATGTATAATTTGCGTAACGGCAAAATAAAATGTTTTATTTTAAATGTATTTTTGTAGTTATGAACCCCTTTTTGCTTTCTTTTTTGAAGTGCGAAGTCCTGCCTTTTTTTTTTTTTTTTTTTTTATGGTGGGAAAAAATCATTCATTGACATCCCCCGCCCTTGGGCGGAGCGGGAGATAGTGTCAGACTCTTACTGACTAAAAGACCCACCCCGTTCCTTCTAGCCTTCATACCGGGGCTCGAGCGCCCTTTCGGATAACCCTGGCCCCAGTAGGCTTCGACCCGGCTGGGTCCCTACTGTTGCTGACAACTCCTTGAGGCGCGCGGGAACAGTGCGCGCCGTCGACGACTTGGGCTTGGTCCGGACAGTTACCGGACGGCCAGACAGTGAGCTACCCATTGCTCACTGTCCACAAGCCCGCGCCTACGTTGGCCGGAAATCGGGATCAGAATCCCGGCGGCGGCGGCGGCGATGACGGCGATAACGCCGTTGCCTGATGCGTTCGGCCTCCTCCTTTGCGAGCATTACTGCTTCGCAGAAATCGGCGACCGCCTGCCACTCCTCCTCGCTCCGGACCATGGCCTCAACCAAGGCCCGGCGCGAGAGGTCTCCGCCGCCGATCGCCCCCACGAGGGCACGGCGATGCTCCGCCCAAGCAGGGCACACCTCAACTGTGTGCTCCACCGTGTCCTCCGGGCGTTCCGCACAGTGGCGACACCCGGGCGTCACTTCCGCATGAATCCGGTGCAGGAAACTCCCGAACGAACCATGTCCGATGAGTACCTGCGTCATGCGGAAGGTGAGGACGCCGTGAGGTCTTTCCAGCCACGCCTCAAAGAGGGGACTTACCGCCATGATTGTGGCGTGCCCAGCACTGGGTTGCGATAGTCGTTGACGCCATTTCACCATGAGATCCCGCCGGAGCTCTGTCCGCCATGCCGTGACCTGTCGCGGCAGCGGACTTTCACCCCGGCGTTGCATCTCCACGCGCATATCGTGCATGTGTGCAAGGACTGTTGCCTCCAGATCCCACGGTGGTAGGCCAGCCAGAAGGCTCGCCGCTTCGCGGGAGACCGTGCAGAATACCCGCACCATCCTTATCGCCATGACCCTCTGGCAGGCGTTAAGTGCGAAGTCCTGCCTGACTTTTTTTCTCTGAATATAACCCCATCTTTGCGTTTCAGGGACACGGTATTTCTTTTAGACAATGTGGATGCGTATTTGGAAAGTATTATTATCACATAGTATTTAGATACTTGTGAAGAATTTGGCTGTTTCAATAATAAAAACTGGGTAAGAGCGTATCGGGCCACGCTCAGTGTAGGGTTCCGTAGTTTCTCGTCCGTCACAATAAGTGTCCTCACATAAGAGTAAAAAAAATTGGGCTATAATTACATTAAGTTGACATACTAAGTACGGAACCCTAAAAACGGGCCCACAAAAGACTGTGATAACTAAAGAAAGAGATGAAAAGTTCGAAAAGAAAATGGAAAGTTCGAAAAAATATTGTATAATTGAGTCCCACCACGGGTAGTGGGAAAGGGTTGTAACATGGAGTGATAACCAGCGCCATTTAGTAATTTAATTACTGCAGTATTGCTGTTACTAAGATAGTCTTCGTTACAATCTCCAAATATAATACAAGAACTGTTATGCAACAATAAATTATTTATAAAATCCAGTGCGACGCGGTTGGGGCATTTGCATGATCTATACAAGGCTACTATCTTGACATTGTTTACTTTAATAGATACTGCTTCACAGTGCTCAGTTCCGGTAATTTCACTGTAAGATCGCGGATTGCAATATACTACATTATGTTTTGCCTTTGCCCATACACTGAAGTCGACAATATAACTTTTGAGATTTTTTCATATTTTCTAAACTTGTGGTTCAAACGTTAGAGATGAAATGATTTTAGTAAACCCCTATTCATTTTTAAGCCTTCGGGTGAAAGCCAAAAAAAAAGACGTGTGGCACTCGGGGACTGCCACGGTAAAGCTATTGCATAGCATTTTTATCAACTTATGCAATTATAATTATTTATTTATTTTATTTATGCAGTGTTTTTAAGCTATTGCATAGCTTCTATCGCGGGCCTTGAGCGTGGAGACCGAATCCAGAAATTCCGTAACGAAAATAACCTAACACCCCCCACTCACTTGTTTTGAGCGTGGTGACCGATAAGAAAACAAATGAGTGATGCTATGCAATAGCTTTACCGCGGCAGTCCCCGAGTGCCACACGTCTTTTTTTTTCCTTTGTATTTTTTTCTTTGATATTAATTGAAGTTACACTTTCACACATTGAATTGAATTTTGATTGATTGTTCACTCATTTGTTTTCTTATCGGTCACCACGCTCAAAAAACAAATGAGTGGGGGGGGTGTTAGGTTATTTTCGTAATTAATTAATTCTTTTTCACCCAATTCTAAAAAAAAGGGAGAAGTTTTTCATTGCAGTTGTATTTTTTATATTTGTTTTTTTTTTTTTATTTGCTTTTTTATGTTGTTACCTTGGAACTCCTTCATTTATGGACCGATTTGCATTTTATTTTTTCTCCTAAAAGGATAATAATATGCTTTCAGATTGGTCCCATTGTTTTCAAAATCCAGTTCTGATGATGGAATCCAAAAGGAATCGTGGGAACTCCTCAAATATTATAGGCAGCCATTTGATGATTTTGGTATTTTCATCGAGAACTCAAGTATTTACTTGCCAAAAAGTAACATTTGATGAAGTGGAACTGTTGAAGAAGACCAGGAGGAAAAACCTGTAGAGTATCTATTAAAACCACTTCTAGCCAGAGTATTTACCTACATCTCGTGATAATTCCAATAAGTCCAAACACCGCCAGGATACATTGTTTTATAATAAAGTTCCAGTGTTTACCTTCCAACTTCCAGGTCATAATCAGATCAGTGCTATGTTACCTCATGGCTGAAGTGCAAGTCATGACAATTTTAATAAGTCCAAATACGGATAGATACATTGGTTAACTACGGAGTCCCGGTGCCTACCTTCTGGCTCCATCTGATGATGATTCATAAGATAACTTCAATGAGTTCTCGATGAAAATATCAAAATTACATTATAGTTATTCATTCCATTTATACAGTCCATATAGTAGCCTATAATATTTGAGGAGTTCCCTCGATTCCTCATGGATTCCATCATCAGAACTGGATTAAAAAAAAAATAAGACTAATCTGGAAGCATATCCTTATAGGAGAAAAACCATAATTGCAAATCGGTCTGGTCTATAAACAACGGACTTCCGAAGTACCTAACAACATAAAAAAAAAAAACAAATAAATGTAAAAAATGCAACCGAATCGAGAAACTCCTCCTTTTTTTGAATTCAGTTAAAAAGAATGAATATTGGATTGTAATTAAGCAGTTTTAAAGTCGACGCCTGATTAATAAAACTGGCAATTTTTATATGTTTGCAAGTAAGGATCACGATAATAGCTTATTATTGTTTTATTACTTACCATTATTGATAATTTGAAAGACATCTCGTTTCTGCGGCGAGCTGGGTTTTTTTTTGAGCATTCACTTTTCAGCTTTCTAGTGCTGGCACAATCTCAGTGACTAACTGAGATTGTCCGCGGACGGGCGGACAGACAGACAAGGCGAAACTATAAGGGTTCCTATTTGACTACGGAACCCTAAAAAAGGTTATTATAATAACTTATAATGAAAAATGAATTATATTTTTATTGACAATAGAAACATTTAAGAAAAAAAGAAGTAATGATAGTTTGACTAAGTTTTAACCAGTTAGGTATACCTTATCGGAACACATTTGTGTCGATTTAAATTTCAAGATCATTTATTAAGATAGTAACTATTACGTACTCGAGAACGATGGCCATGATGTAATAGTGACAAATGATAACGCGATAGCTAATTTGTCAAATAAAAAAAGTGTTTATCGAAATTATTTAAATATTTTTTACTTACCAGGAAGCTTGACTAGAGAATCCCTTATATCCCCCCTTACTAAATTGTAGGGGGTTTTATTTGAAAAATACTTATAAGGGCATCCATTGTTCCAAAAACAGTAAGTCGATGCCACACTTTGTACAGAACATACGGCTACTATCAGTAATAATAGAATTTTCATTGTGATATTTATTTTGCGGTATCTCGCATTTGTCCACACTTGTGCTCAGGCGTTGACTAAGGCTTAGCGGAAACTAAACTAAAATGTAACACTTATTACAGCGTAGTTTTGCAGTACCTATCGGTTGCCGGGGTGAAAGTTCGCTGCCGCGACAGGTCACGGCATGACGGACAGAGCTCCGGCGGGATCTCATGGTGAAATGGCGTCAGCGACTATCGCAACGCAGTGTTGGGCACGCCACAATTATGGCAGTAAGTCCCCTCTTTGAGGCGTGGCTGGAAAGATCTCACGGCCTTACTTTCCGTATAACGCAGGTCCTAACCGGACATGGTACGTTCGAGAGGGTCCCTGCACCGGATTCATGTGGAGGTGTGCCCTGCTTGGGCGGAGCATCGCCGTGCCCTCGTGGGGGCGATCGGCGGCGGAGACCTCTCGCGCCGGGCCTTGGTTCAGACCATGGTCCGGAGCGAGGAGGAGTGGCAGGCGGTCGCCGACTTCTGCGAAGCAGTAATGTTCCCAAAGGAGGAGGCCGACCGCATCAGGCAATGGCGCTCTTGTCACCGCTGCCGGGATTCCGATCCCAATTTCCGGCCACCGCAGGCGCGGGTTTGCGGACAGTGAGTAATGGGTAGCTCGCTGTCCGACCGTCCGGTAACTGTCTGGACCGAGTCCAAGTCGTCGACGGCGCGCACTGTTCCCGCGCGCCTCAAGCAGTTGTCAGCAACAGCAGGGACCCAGCCGGGTCGAAGCCTACTGGGGCCAGGGTTATCTGAAAGGAAACTCGAGCCCCGGTATGAAGGCTAAAAGAAACGGGGTGGGTTTTTAGTCAGTAAGAGTCTGACACTATCTCCCGCTCCGCCCAAGAGTGGGGGTTGTCATTGGATGATTTTCCCCACCATAAAAAAAGTACCTACGGGTTACTACATATTTATTTTTTGGGCGTTCATATATTATTATTTAATGCATCGATTTATACAGGTGGCTTCAATTAACAACGGAGATACATTAATATATTGTTCTAATTTTAAAATGACCTTTCAAGGTTTTTGGTTGCTCGATCCGTTAATCATGCGATCTTGTGATAGATTCGTTAAACTCATGCAATAATTTGCATTTAATAAAATATTTACGTATTTAGCTTTGCTCGGTATATACTCGTATGATACAATAATCGAAAAAAGGTTCTAAAGTTTAGGATTTGTATAGAATAGAATAGAATTTTATTTAGCAAATATGGGTATAACACAATAGTTCTTAAGATATTTTATAGCTCACGGCTTGCAAATATTGAACAATACATTTAAAAAATATTACCAGAACATACCATTATCAAATTTTTATTAATCAATAAACCTAATCAAACCTATGTAGATATTAAAAGAATATAAGTTATGTACTTCTAAATCAATTGTCAACAATTGAGTTTAAATTCGGTAATTTTAATATTATTTTGCGATATGATAAGTAGCTAGAAACTCTCAAGGTCGGGTCTTATTTATAGTAAATGACTAATAAAGTGTGCTATTACTACCTACTTACATATTCATCATTTTAGCCAAAAAACATTCATTGCTGGACATAAGCCTCCTCCAAGTGCCCACACAACTGTGCTTCTCGCGTTAATCGCATCTCTGCATCGAAGCTTTAGGATGTTTTAATGTCGTGCGGTTTTGATCACGCCTCGCACTCGTAACCACCGCAAATTTAATAGGGTAGCTGGATCACATTTGAAATTTCTTCACATCCTTTGCCTTGCTACCTTAACTTAACCTTGTCCGATACTGGATTCAAGGGTAGACAAACTGTCGGGCAATCGGCAATCGCCACAACCTTCGGCCGAAGCCAAAGCCGAAGCCGAAGGTTTATAAGCTCTTAGTAATTTTGTTCAATATTGTTTACAAGCTACAATTAATATTATAAACAATTTCAAAACTTCAATATTGATGGTTTATATTGACTATCTCATATAGAAGTTCATTTAGAGAAGAGAAAAAAAAAACTTTTTGATTTATTTGTAAAAAAATAATCATTTATATGTATCAGAATTAAATTGATAAATACAAATACAAAACAAAACACTAAACAAAGTACAGGTGTTTAAATAACGTACGAACTTGTCTCGACGCACACGCAGTGACAGTTGACAGTGACTTCTCGCGGCCCCCGCAAACACGATCGGTCCGTCGCGCTGTCACTCAGTCTTTCGACTCTTTCGTAACAGTTCGTTCAATTCCGATGATTACTCGGACCTTCGGCGAAACCTTCGGCTTCGGCCCAAAATCGGCCGTAGCCGAAGGTGGCTTTTTTAGCCGAAGGTGGCCGAAGCCGAAGCCGAAGCCAAAGCTTCGGTCGGACACTAGTTTGCTATAATCGCCACGCTAGCCAAGTGGGTTGGCGAAAGGCTGGGTTGTATATTTATCATCCATTATTTATTTTTTTTAATTTGCAAATAATATGTTTAAAAAAACAATTGCACGTCAATTTTTTTTTCGACATTTTATGAGGCCGGTGTTTCGTAGCTGAATACTCTGAGAAAAAACACCGAAACAAACTCAGAGTTCAAAGTTTCTTTTAAAGCTCTTACAGTAGATATGGTATTTATGGCCAAATCATATGAGAACCATACCACACAGATTTGCGGGGCCGTCTAGTCAGTGCAAGCATTTGTCAGTATTCGTGTAGCTCAAACTTAGGACTACTTAGGGGCTCAACGACTTAACGAACAACACCAAAGCATTTGGGTAGCCCGCATCAAATACTCAAAACTAGTACGCTTCGACCGCATAACCCATATTGGCAAAAAACTCTCTGCACAGCCGTCCGGTAGCAGAGCATTCTGGTCTCTTGCCAAGTCGGTCGAGGCGAACTTCTGTCGGCCCACTTTGCCTCCGCTGGTAAAGCCTGATGGAACACTGGCTCATACGGCAAGAGAGAAAGCAGGACTCTTTGCATCTCTCTTTGCCCATAATTCTCGTCTTGACACTAGCAATGCTGCTCCACCGACTCTGCCTCATTGTAACTCTTCAATGCAGGAGGTTCACATGAGGAACAGAGAAGTTCTGAGAGAGCTGCGTCGTCTAGACGTGAATAAAGCCAGTGGACCAGATGGCATACCAGCGATTGTTCTAAAGGCTTGTGCGCCCGAGTTGTCTCCTGTATTGACGCGCTTGTATCGCCTCTCATTTAGGACTGGTATAGTGCCCAAGTCCTGGAAGCTTGCCAACGTGCAACCCGTGCCCAAAAAGGGCAGTCGTGCCGATCCTGCCAACTATCGGCCGATTTCGGTAACCTCCATACTCTGCAAGATTATGGAGCGTGTATTGAACTCGCGCCTCATGGCATACCTGGAAGATAACGATCTCCTCAGTGACCGACAGTACGGGTTTCGCCGCAAGCGGTCTACTGGGGACCTACTGGTTTATGCTACCCACTTGTGGGGCGAGGCCCTCGAGAAGAATGGGGAAGCGATTGCCGTTTCCTTAGATGTCTCGAAGGCCTTCGACAGGGTATGGCACGCTAGCCTATTGAGTAAGCTTCCAGCGTACGGCATTTCCCCTGGTCTGATTAACTGGGTAAAAGACTTCCTGAGTGAACGGTCTCTCCGAGTTGTTGTCGACGGATGCTCATCAGAGCCCATGACGATTAATGCCGGAGTTCCTCAGGGGTCTGTTCTCTCTGCAACTCTCTTCCTGTTGCATATCAACGATCTGCTGGTGCCCGGTATCTATGGGTATGCAGATGATAGCACAGTTGTAGAGAGATACCTGCCCAGTGCTCGGGCTAGTAAGGAGCTAATCCGGTCCGAAAGAGAGGCTATGGTAGAGCGAACGAATATCTCACTTCAGGCAGTCTCCAAGTGGGGTGAAGCCAATCTAGTGGGATTCAACGCCGCCAAAACACAAGCGTGTCTTTTCACTGCCAAAAGGAGCCCGTGCACCTTGGTTCCTACTTTTCGGAATTTATCCCTGGAGTACACCGACAGCCTTCAGCTCTTGGGGGTTGAAATTCCCTCAGACCTTAACTTTGGGCGGTTCATTGAGTCCAAAGCCAAGGTAGCTGCTAGGAAGCTGGGCGTTCTTGCAAAGGTCCGGCGGTACTTCACACCGGGACAGCTTTTAATGTTATACAAAGCACAGGTCCGTTCGTGTGTGGAGTACTGCAGTCACATATGGGCTGGTGCTGCAAAATGCCACCTGGCAGCTTTGGACTCGGTGGAAAGGCGTGCAAAGAGGCTAATTGGTGATCCAGATTTGGTTAAGTCCAACCTTCAAAGCCTTGAGCATAGGCGTAGGGTAGCCAGCCTTTCGGTGTTTTACAGGATGCATTTTGGAGAGTGTGCGCAGGAATTGCATGACTTGATTCCGCCATCGCAATTCTACCATCGGACAACCCGACGTACGGCGAATATTCACCCTTACGTTGTTGAAACCTCTACGGTCCGGACTAAGCGTTTCGCCTCGTCGTTTATACCGCGTACGTCGAAGGACTGGAACAGTCTGCCTGCTGCGGTCTTCCCGTCCGATTATAATTTGGGTGTCTTCAAGGCTAGAGTGAATAGGCTCTTAATAAACTAGTGCGCCTCACCATCAATGATTGCATCGCTACTTACCATCAGGTGGGATCGCAGTCAAGCACTAGTTTATCTTAATTAAAAAAAAAAAAAAAAAAAAAAAAAAAAACTGCCGGACATAATGTTTTTTTTATCTTTTATAAACTAGTACATAACTGCGATCCCACCTGATGTTAAGCAGTGATGCAACCGTTGATGGTGAGGCGCACTAGTTTATTAAGAGCATATTCACTCTAGCTTTGAAGACACCTAAATTATAATCGGACGGGAAGACTGCAGCAGGCAAATTGTTCCAGTCATTCGATGTACGCGGTATAAATGACGAGGCGAAACGCTTAGTCCGGACCGTAGAGGTTTCAACAACGTAAGGGTGGATACTCGCCGTACGTCGGTTTAAAATTACAGAAAAGGAAAGAGTAATCCACATAGTTCCTAGATATTTCAAGTAGAAAAAAAAGGCAAATGAATAACGAAATAAAAAAATACAACAATCAATATCAAATGATAAAATAAAGTAAATTAAAAAATAAGCAAAACATCAATTGTCAAAATGTATATTGATATTTACATTGCAGCAACCGAAAAGCAGTAATCTAATCCACTAATCCATGGCTTAGATAGTTTATAGTGCTTCTGTATTTACCCATGGTACTTTGGCACTCGCTCAAGTAAATCAATTCTAAACTACTTTCGCACATCTTTGTTGTGTGTCTAGCCCATGTTACTTGACAACTTCTAATGTCTGTTGACCTTTTCACGTCCCTAGAGTATCGTTAGTTTAGTATGACATCCCCGTGTATGTGCACCAATTATATTGAAACAGATCTCTCTAGCTCTTTGGTTCCCAATCTTTTCTTGACCGGGGACGGACAGATTTTAATTTTCTTTTTTTTGCAGGGACCAAAAATCCAGAACATCTATGTTAATAAAAATATTTAAAAAAATCTTATCTCATAAATTAAAAAACTTATAACACAACTATTCTTTTAAGTAAAAAGTAACGAGCATTGTAACAGAAACTCAACATTTCTAGTAGAACTTAAATTAATTCGCACTATTGTTGTACTTTTCAGTTGGACAACTAGAAAATTTTAATGACTGATCTTTCACGGTCCATATTTTAGATCTTGCGGGCCATCAGTGGTACGCAGAGCACAGGTTGGGATCCACTGCTCTAGCCTAATCTCAGATACGAAGGTAAAAAATGACAAGTACTAATTGATTTGAAGGTTTTTTTCGTCTGCTATAGGTATTTTAATAGAGAGCAGTGGTGGCCGAGTTGTAGGTCACGGGTTCAAACCCAGCCGGACGCTTTGTGTGATTTATTTAATATGTACTTTGCGTAATTTATTTCATCACCATTGCTCCCAAATTGGTGAAGGAAAACATCGTGAGGAATATGTAATATAATGAACCAAAAATTCGAAGACATGTGACATTCACTAACCCGCACTGGGCCCGCGTGGTGGATTAGGGCCCATTTCCTCTCGTAGAGAGGAGGCCTGAGTCCCAGCAGTGAGAACATTAAAAAGGCTGATGATGATGATAGGTATTATAAAACAAATAATAAAGATATATCGTCGTCTAAATAAAACAAACAATGTTGGCACAAATATTTTATTTTTCTCAACTAAGTATATAATCATCATTTTATGTATTAATAGGACAGCAATCTTTTACTTATAATCTACCAACATACTTTAAGATTTTTTGTAAACTCGCTCTTTTAAGAACATTCGTATTATTCACAACTACACAATAAAATTTATGTTCTTACTACGGTTTATTTATCAATTCCTAACAGTTGAATAATTACACATGAATAAAATGACACATGAGCAAAAATGTTTCAATATTTTTCTTACAGTTCTTTAAATATTTTTCCATCACTGTCCTATTAACGAATATCTGGCCAAAGTACACATTAATTTTAAATACCTATTAAGTTATTAATATATTTACAATAATATACACATCAAATATTGGATAATTATTCAATTTAATGTCTAATATTAAATTGGCGTCTCATCTTTATAATTTTATAACAAATAAAGATGGTGACTGACTCAAGTTACTTTATTTTATTCGTTTTAGAAAGCTTTCTGGTCGTTTAGCTAGGAATTACTTTGTTTAATTTGAAAATCACACAGATGACTCCCTTCAGTTCATTATACTCGGATTATGATATTATTTTGTCTGGGGTCGGGCCTCGATTTAAAGTATTTGAATTGGATTTTGTTTTCGTTTCGTATTATAGTAATTTCAGATAATAATAGTGATGGTATTTATGATAAATATTATCATTCATTTTGTCCCCCGCTTTGCGAAGGAGGAAAATGACGTCGTTACTTTTTTCCATTTCTTCTGCTTTGTTTTGATTAAATTGGTAGCGGCTTCCGAGACAATTTAGCTTATCCCGAGATACGCCGAGTATTATTGCTTATTCTTCCCAATACGGACTGCTGTCAAATTACTCCAAAAGTTTCGCCGAGAGTGTCGTAGACCAAGTCTAAAAGCTTAGACCTAAAACCTTGTAGAAAATATACAATGTCATCGTAACTCTAAGTTCAAACTAAATATTCTTTTGTGAGCAGTGCAACTCAAGTCTAGGTAGTCTTGACAGACGTGCATCAAATAACTGACGCGCGTCAAGGCGCCCTGGCTCCAACATGTTTGATATCAGACGGCTGATACAAACCAACGACTTTGAGCTGCGATGTCTGATATGACATACGTCATGTCAGATGGCTTTTCAAGATGCCTAACCTTTCTAGTGACTTTTACGAATGCGTCTCCATTTTAGGGGACACACTGTTAATAAGGACCTGGCGCTCGAGCAGTGCCATAAAACAGTGACTTTATGTTGTCTGCTCCTAAAAACGGTAACAGTTGGGTTAATAGAAAAAATATATATTTAAAAAAAAAAAATATAACATAGATTCATGTACAACATTATCAACATATGATTTTTTCGTGCTTAATCGCACTTTTTGTCTAAAAAAAATATTAAACAACATGATATTATTTCGCATGTTTTCTCTACTCCTTTCAATCTTTAGAAATATGTTTATACAAAAAATAGCTGGGTATGTGTTCTTCAGAATGTACTTAGCATACGTAAATCAATCAATATTTTGCAAAGAAAATGGAATTAAAGCTAAGCGAGGCTCCATCTGGGCGCAGCTGGATGTTGGACTTACGTGTGCATTTAACTCCGGCTAGACGTTCAAGGGACTATACGCTTTAATCAAAGACATCTTATTTTTGAGACCACTGGCATCGAAATAGAAACACTTAAGTAGTTTGTACAGTCAAAGTCAAATGTATTTATTTGTTACCCTTTTGCCTTTTGTTTGTGTTTTTTCATTTTTAAGTTTAATTTTGATATTTGAATAATAATAATGACACATAGGTGCATGAGTATAAGCATGTAGTACCTATGTACCAAAATGTTTCTACGTACATATTCTCTTCAAATATATTTTTTTTATACCTACCTACTACAAAAGTCAATCACCATCTTAATTCGAAATCTAAAAGGATAAAACCTTTATAAGCATATAAAACCAAATAATCAATTTGTATCTATCTAATTATGGTTAACGATCTCAACTAATATGCTCATGTCTAATATTGTAATATGACAAATGAATATTAACTTTGACAAATAATTTATGCATAATGATTATCACCAACGAGTTTATACAACTTTGATGGATACTTTTATCTTTTTTCCGCAATTAAGTTTAATATTCAAGCAATAAAAAAGGTATAACAATCAGATAAAGGATATCATTGACCAGAAAAATAATTTATTCTAGCAAATTTAGATTTAGATTGTTCATTTGCGTTTGATTTTTTGTTCTTGTACCATTATAATTAAATAATTTGATAGAGCATGCCCCTACGAGTTTTTACAAAATATTATCATACCTACTACTTAAAACAATGTTATATTGTTACTTTTACATTACACCATACCTACTTTTTAGAGAGAGAAATGCATAAGACTTTATATATCACTAGATGACTCACATCCAATAGATTTAATCCATTAATTTATTTCAAAGAATATATATGTTGGTCCGAAATTGGAATAGGTGGTAAAGTATCTGAAAAAATAAAGTTTCGTTGTTTTGTTGAACATTAGAACAGAAGAATTAAATTGAGATAAATTACACAGAGGTACAGAAGGAAATTGACATCAAGTCGATAGGCCGTGAGTGATTTGGGGATTACCATATTTGATAGTGCAGCAAAGGGACGTGAACAATACTGAATTTGTTAGGAAATACGATTAAGATAATATAATTGAATAAGCAACTGAAATGGATTTGTTTACCAACAAATATGAATCGAAAACGAATCATGTTAATTTATACACAAGTTAGAATCAATAGGTAAGTAATGACAATTGCTAATGATCAGTTGCTAATGTCATAATGCGCTTGTTAACATAATTAAACGGGATAGATAAACATAGTATTTCACAAAATACCACGTGTTTAAATAAGTGGTCAAATTAATTTACGTGACGCGTCAAACGCAGCCACAAAATATCCACGATAAAAATTCCCAAATGAATTTTATCAAGATTGCTGAAAACAGAATATTTTGGTGTCTTGGACGCATTTAGTCGGTATAGCTACGGGTATTTATGCAATTAAAGAATACAGGATTAAACAAAAAAAAAACTAATTAAAAAATCAACTTTACCCTACAGTAAGTATAAAAATCTATTCGGAAAATATTGCTTATTCTTTTCAGTATGATTTGTTAGACTTACCAAGTATGGAATATTAATGAAAGATATAAGACAAAGGACAGGATAAATATAATACACATATAAAATATGTGCGGGTATAGGTAATAGAGAGAGAAAATTCTAAACTAAAGGCTACTAGGGTGCAACTCTAGAAAGAAGTGAACTCTAATATTAACACCTAATCCGATGTTTGGCAGTATTTCATTAATTGATTAAAATCCTAACTATAAAATATAGTTTCACTATGAATTAATTTAGAGAGTAAGGTATAGTTAACATTTATTACGAAAAGGGGAAGCTTTAAACAAATTAGATAGTATTTAAACAGGCTACAGGGAAACCGCAAAGCCCCACTAGGCCACGATCACGGGTACCCACATCGTTCGTCTAATCGCTTCAAAGAGCTTGTTCGTAAAGTAACGCTCGAAAGATACCACGTTGATATTCGATAATCATTTATCAAACCGCGCTAATGCATTATGTTGCCGCTAAAAGATAGATCGAACAAAATTCCGAGTCAATCGAATTACAGCGATAAATGAAAGACATTTCATAAATTGAGATCTGGATTGAGGAAAGATATAAAATTAGATAGGGTGACATAAAATAATGTTGATTATACTTCTTATCTTTTATAAACACATCAAACCATATGAACAGAGAAATTCCGATCAGCAACCGCAATTCTATGGGTATCAAAGATACTTACTTTCAGACCACACAATACTTTCTCATCCATTACTGGTTTCTTGTTTTCCCCTTACCAAATTAATTTGCTTTTGCTGTTCTATTTATTTCATAAAAGTTTTTCTTACCTAGCACATTAATAAAGTCTCTTTTGCATTGAATTCCATCTTTCTTTGGTTTTAGTAAGTTAGCAACAATAAAATTAGGAACGTTAATTTATTCGCTAATTAGTTTTATTCACAATTATTGTAACATTGTTATTCCATTCGACATCCAGTGATTACATTTTAAATGACAAAACAAAATGTTATTCTGTTATGACGAATCAATTTGATATTTGAAATGCTTTAATTTAAAACTCTAACTTTTACTACGTACAATAATGTCATCGAATTAAATATCTATCACGATCTAGACTATAGGTTAAAGCACTTTAAATTATCTGGTCATAGCTATTTAATATTCTTCGACATATATAACATTTACGATCATAATACCAATTCTACGGATTTACTCATCATATATAATAATACGTCTAATAAAAGCTTATATCAATTTACTGGACGTCAACATCTCCGTACTTAACTTATTTACCGAGTACCATTATTTAAATTGTTTGACGCAGATCCAATATTGAAGAAGCAATTTAATGTAAAGTAAGGCAGCCTTCCAAATGTAATAATAATATCAAGACACTGAAATGAACACCCATTCACTAACTAACGCCTGTGAGACGTGTCCGCATCAAACAATATAAAAAAGGCACTAAGTCAACCACTACGGGCGCATTCTGGTCGATACTCCTTATCGCTCCCTCGCCGAGCGGCAATGAGAGATGAAAATTGATTCTGAACAGACCTATTCCTTTCCAAATGCGGATTACAGCCTTCCGTTCATCCCGGATCTTGTTTAGGATCTAAATTAGCTCTTCTTTCTTGAAGAGCTCCCAACAATGCTTCCCTAACCTCTCGTTCTGTGCTGCGCCATAATCGTATTAGTTCCTCTTCCGATAATAATGACAATTCTGACCTTCCTCCCACCGGAGCTACCCTCGGGTACGGTGGGGCTGGTGGCAAGTCAGAATCGTCTTGAGAAACTAAAATCTCAACGCTGGCTCGTGAGGTAGGACAGTCTGTACTAAGATAATTATCAGATCTATCTGAAACATCTTGATAAGATCGAGTGGAAGATCCTTCCGCTCGCCGGACCATCGGCGAGGGTGTTCGAAGGCGAGTATTTATATCAGGAGGGGAACTATTCAGAACATCTCGACTGAGTCTTCTTCCTATATTATGACTTGTGCGTTCATAGATATTAGAGACTGAATCAGAATTAAGGACTGAGTCGGTGCTAAATCGTCGTACATTGAGTCCGGCAAGACTGCATCTTTTTCTTCGACCTCTCGGTGACCGCAGCTGTCGAGGGGATCGACCGGGTCCAGGTCTCGGTGAACGGTTGGATACATCGGGAGACGGAGATAAGAATTTACACTCTGTTACTTCTTCTGATGCTTCAGTTTCTGTCTCTACTGGTTCTTGTTCCTTGATAGAGCCTAAAGAATGATCGCGTTGCTGGACCCTGATAACAACAACAGTTTTGTTTAACAAATATATTGTTTCAGTCTGAATAGCCAAAATGACGATAATTCTTACCTTCTAATCGCTTGAATCATTTCATAAAGTTGTGCTTTACTTTTTCGACGTCTGCGCTGTTCGTGTTCCTTCTGAAACAAACGTTCATTCCTATCGTAATCTGACCAACTTGGATTATAATTTTCACAGCTCTTATATTAAAAAGCAATTACCCTTTTAACACTTTTTTGGAAAAGTGAAGTAAAATGTCCTTGACGTATAGTATTGACAAGTTCTCGGGCCGCGTGATGAGGGGATACTAGTTCCACGCAGTTTATAAATCGGTACAGTTTCTGTAACAAAAGATGAACATACATCGCACGAGTTTGAAAAAAAAAAGACAAAGGAAACATAGACAACAATAGGTGTAAGAAGACGCGACTCAGTGAGACAATGCGGCAAAGAGAACGCTCGTTCTGTGTTAAAAGCCGTTCTGATCAGCGACGCGGTAATCCTAGAAGAAACCATGATGGCTTTACGGTTGAGTAGGGCAAACCAAGTACCCGCAAAGTGTAGACGTTGCCGGCGGCAAACTTACGATGATATGATAGCCTTTGACTTACAGAGCTCTACACATTACCTACAGTTTACTTAAGAGGATTATTTTAGGTTGAAACATTTACAGCAACGTCATAACGAACATTTTATGTACTTACAACGATGTAGCGTAAAACGTAATGGCGTTGTTTGTGCTCAAGTTTCACAGAAAGGCTACTTATTTATTACACACAGCTACTACTTAACTGTATAACAGTATAGTAAGTTCTTATAATAAAATGACGAGTAGCTTTTCATAAGAAAAGGTTTTAGTTACTGTATTATTATGTATGTTTCATGTAATTTTAAAACAAAAGTAAATAAAAATCTCTTCGACTAGTATTGCAAACTGTACAACGATAAGGCAATTATCTTATTCAACTTCTAAAATAATTATACTGTATCCTAGATACTTATAATGTCAGACAAACTTCTTCATTAAAAGAACAGCATATTTGGAATACCATTTTTCTTTTTAAAGATAAGTCGGAGATGAAATGAGTTAACCTATTAAAAATTAAGTACTATTAATCATTAAATAAAAAAAAAAGTATGCGTATATTTGTTTTTCAGTTTTATTTAATTTATAAATTTTAATGTTACAAATAATTAAACAAATTTAAAATTAGAAATCCTCTTAAAATTTCAATGAATCAAAAGAAGTCTCAAATCATATTCAGACTTAAAGTGCAGGTTATTTGGAATATTATATTTGAGCCGTTTTTTCTTCTTTGTTATTTAGATTTCTGGAAACGTTAAAATGACTGCACAGCAAATACGTGACCCATTATTTTATCTTGAACAGGTGCCAAAGACTACTTTTACCCTATCCCCACCTCTTTCTGGTCTTATATTTGTAAGTTATTTATAATAAAAAACGTGTTTACAATAATAGCAACATTAAAACATAAAAAAAAACATAAAATGTTTGTATTACAAATTACTTACATTTTTAGTTTTGGTAAGTATATCGAATTAATAACATGGCATTCTGACTCCGGATCAGATTTTTATTCTAGAATTATTTTTCATAAAGCAAAACTAAATATATCATTTTATTTTCATAAGAATTTGCCCCTTTTAACCAAAAAAATAAAATAAATAAGTATCTTTCTCGAACGAATTTTAGCACAAATGTGTGGTTTTCACACTATTATACGAGTATATTATGTTGAATTATTTTTGATACTCATCGATATTGAGGGTATTGTGTGAGAAACCTACAGTATGACGAAAAAACGTAGCTTCATGTCTTTGAAATTCACAGCATTCCAAACAGGCTTCGTTTCCACTAAGTACAAAGAAGCTCCCTAGGCCGCGAGTCTAAGCTTTGTTCTAATTAGTTTTTTTTTAATATTCCATTTAAATCTTAGTTTACTTTATAATACTTCAGTATAAACTAAGCTAAGACGGTTTTGACGTGTCTTTTCGAAATGTTTTAATAAGATTTTATGATTATTGTATAGAAATATAGTAACTAAGTGATATTACATAGTTTTTATTATTCAGCAAAGCGATTTCAGAGTATAACAATGTTTTGAAAATACGAATATGTAACTGATTCGCTACAAATTCTTGATTGTTCTGTTCTGCGCTAGTTATTTTAGTTTATACTACATAGTAGTATATAGTCGTTTTGGGCACCTTCAGTTTAGTCAACATCTCTTTGAGGCGCGTGAAACACTATCATCATCAACATCTCAGCCGACAGACGTCCACTGTTGGACATAGGCCTCCCCCAAGCATCGCCACAATGCACGATCCACAAACACTATACGCCGACAAAGTGGGCCTGGTCCTCACCGGACGGGCTGACAACGAGCTGCCCATTGCTCGTCGTTCGTAACACTGCGTTTACTGTGAGCGGAATTCAACGTGCGGTTACCGACGCCCAGGACGTCACCTTCAGCGATGTCTGGAACGTGAGGATGTCCGTTCCTTCACGGTAGCGGCTTTTTCCTTAAGGAAACAACCACTCTCCATGTCCTCTCACTCCGGATCATAACCTGAACCAGGGGTGGGCGCGAGAGGTTGCTCCGTCGATCGCCTTTACTAGGACACAGCGGTGCTCTGCCCAAGCAGACATCACCATCGTATGCTCCACCGTATCCTCCGGGCAGTCCGCATAATGGCGATACCTGGACGTTTCTTCTGGCCAAATTCTTAAAAGTAACCTCCTCAACCGCCCATATCTGGTGATGGCTTTCGTCAGACGGAAGGTGAGGACGCCGTGGTAACATTCCAGCCAACTACTCAAAGACGGGACTTACCGTCAATAACTAGTAAAGCAATAAGGTTTTTAGTTAATTTAATAACACCTTTCAATCACGTTTTGTGTTAAACAAAGTCGCAAATCCTCACATATTATAAAACAAAATTGTCACTGCGTATGTCTGTCTGTATTAGCGCGATAACGTCAAAAACTAGTGAATGAATTTTCATGCAGTTTTCACAAACAGACAGAGTGATTTGTGAGTGAGGTATAAGTACATAATACATACATATTTTAGCAGAGAAAACTCGAGAATTTCATAGATTTCTAACATCTGTACGAAGCTGGGACGGGTCGTTAGTAATTCTAATAATAACTCACCTGACTAAAAAACATGATATTCCTACTCCTCCATATTGTTCCTTTAGGCTGGTGTCGTAGGACGGGCAGGGTGTATTTATAAAACAAATGTTCTAGGATCAATATGAGACAGCCCACGATCATTCCGACTCCAAGTAGGATGAATACCCCCGCAACAGCTGCCACACCTTCGGACAAAGATATTTATTATTTTTAAACAAAGGTTGAAATAATATTGCTGTATACAAACAAAGGAAAATAAACGATCCATGAGATTAAAATCTGTTTCGCTAAAGAAAATACTTTTTCGCTCCATTTCAACATTTTCTAAGATTGAATTATTGCTATCCGTTTATTCATTTTACAACCTACAAATATATTTTAAATATTTCAGTATAAAAAAAAAAACATTTAAAAATATAAAATATTATTATTGTTTATCAAATATATTGTTGACATTTATTTACAACTAAATAACTGTAATTACAGTAAATAAAATCAAACTAATTATAGTTTTATTTTACTTAGTTGTAATTAGCGTACTTTGCTTTTTATATATACAGAAAAGAAAAAGTCAGATTTAATCTCACGCACCAATTTTCACAGCCAGTAAACCACGATTCGATAGTTTCAACTTCATAAAATAATAGTTAACCGCAAAAGTTAACGAAGCGGTCTTTTCAGAACCTCTGTTCTTTCACTTTTCGAATAAAACCTAATTTTAAGTTATCCGTGTAGAAAAGTTTTATTTCGTTGACTGCTTTATGAATACATAAAAATCCACGTTAAAAAAAACTTAATTGGCACCTGCTTGGTTAAAGTCTTTCCAATGAAGTAAAAGAAAATAAATAAGAACTCGTACTAAGTAATAACAGTCCCACGGGTTGAGCCCCAAGCTTAAACAATGCTTACCAAGGTCGTATTGTAGGTGAGCCTTTCAATCCCAAGATTCTTTCGTGCCTTAGAAAGTACATTAAGCCGTTACTCTCAGCTGTAATTTGTAAATTTTTTACAGACAATTTTGACACCAGACTTGTTATGGGGTCCCAAGTAACAAAATGTGATCTTGTAGTGGTTCCGGAGCCAGGACTATAACAGACTAGTAAAAGTTTATAACGACGGAAAAGGGCCCATTTTATACGCGTACTTTTGCCAATAAAACACTCATAGTAGACTTGACGAGCACCACTTAGACCAATAATACACTTACAGTTGAGGAGCGTCGGAACAAAAACCGATATGTCGCATTTATGCCATTATTTTTTTATATTTTTTTTCCGTTGCAAAATGTTGTATTACATACCCTTCAGGAAAGAAATCTATTCAAAAACAGACATTTCCAGCTTTAAAAAAATATCACAAAACAGTGGTCCAATCAAAACCCGACACATACATATCTAAGGAGGTGTAACATTAAAAAAGTTACAAACTTTTTTCTAATTTGTGTAAAATACGGTAACTTGGATATATCGTTCTTTGTTCCGATGCTCATCAGTTGGTCTACGCAGAACTATCTGCTCTCGCGAAGCTCACTATGAGCATTTAATAGAACCAGGCAGGCGTGTAACGTACCTACTCCGCGCTTCCATTACTAGCTACTTCAAACATTTGTAACTTGTCGTTGCATTGTGGAGAGAAATAAAAATTAAAAAATAGGTTAATCTATTTTATATAAAAATGTATTAACAAGTATTTCGCACGTAATATTATATGTGCATATATGTTAGCACGGCAAACGCATAAATATTTTCGGTGAAGTATATTGTGTTTAACATCTCAATTTTTGTTCGCCTTTTGTACACGGCGTATTTACTAAGTTGTGTTTAAAAATAATATTAGTCCTAAGGTAACGTCATATTGTAACAAAATGGCCGTGAAGATGCGATTAATATTAAAAGCTTAAACGGACTTCACGAAGATATTTTTGGATACTAATAGTTTTATAAGAAACCTTTATATAGAAATTAAGACTATAACAGCATTCGAAAGTCCGCAATAATACCAAGTACACTTACTCTTAGAAGAAACCACTGTAGAACTAATTCACTTAAAATTAGCACATAAAGTTGACTTATAAAGCCCTATAAGGTTAAGTAACAAATGCAAGTGGTTCTTAGTGCATTTGGTTCTATAAATTACTATTACTGGCGTATACACTTATAGTGGATTTATAATTACTTCTTGTAGGCGATTATAAGTGTAATTTACTGCACCAAATTTTCTCAAGTGTATTTACACTTACGCAACACTTTTATAGGCCATCTTAACCTTTACTGCGCCTATAATTTCATTCTATACACGACTATAAGTCAACTTATAAGAACAGGTGTACTATAAACCCAAAAGAACTCCGTGTAACCTGTTATAAGCTTGGTAGTAAAACCAACCACTAAGAGAGAGTTACTAGTGCTGTGAGCCTATAAACTGTGCGCAACAAGAGAACTTTGTTACTTGGGGTATCATGTTACTCTGTTAATGGGTTGTGAAGATCAGATATACAGTCACTGCATGAAAAATACTACTATAATAATAATAATAAATAATTTATTTAGGACTAAAATTTACATTTTAATAAACATTTTGTAAACCGTACTTAAACTGTTTGTTGGCAGGGTTAGCGCTTTTTTGTTACAATTGGTTCAAATGCAATCTAAGGCATCTAAAAAAGAAATTAGTGGGTATTTTCACAACTTTCAACCACTGCCTTGAGGAGAACAGCATTTAACTAACTTTTTCAAAATTTGTTTACATTGTAGTATGGTTTCTTAACCAATAAAAATAAATGAAAAGTGAAGAGGAGTACTTGTTGGTCCTTGTGCCATAGTAAGTTTTACTGAGGGTCGCACGTTTACATTCTCTAATGCATCTCTTATGTTATATTTATTTTGCACATGTAGGTACTTTGAATTTATTTATTTTTTTATTTTATTTTGCAAGTAGGTTTTATAAAAACACTTTTACACGTCAATTTTTTTTTTTGTCAATTAATGCTAGATGAGGCCGGTGTTTCCTAACTGACTACCCTGAGAAGAAACACCGAAACAAACTCAGGGGTCAAAGTCTCTTTTAAAGTCCGTACTCCGGTCAAATCATATGAGAACCGTGCAGATTGAGCCTGAGATGGTCTTTTGAAGAAAGAACCACACAGTTCTAAGTGGACCTGTCCAGTCAGTGCAAGCATTTGTCAGTATGCGTGTAGCTCAACTCAGGACTACTAAGGAGCTCAACGACTTGACGAACAATGCCAAAGAAAGGACATTTGGGTAGGCCACATCAAATACTCAAAACTGCCAGACATCATGTGAAAAGGAAAGAGTAATCCACATAGTTCTCACATTCACAATAATAAAATTTACAAATTGTAAAAAATTGTAAATTGTAAATATTGCAAATTGTAAAAAAAAGTATATAAATAAAAATTCAGTCAAATAGTAAAAATAAACATGTCATATTTGTAAAAAAATAATAAAATATATATATATACAATATCATAATTGTAAAACAACAACAATCGTCAATAAAAAAAGGCAGTTAAACCAAAAAAACATTCAAATGAAAACAATAATTATAGTGAGTAGGTATTGGAGCAGGTCAATCCCAAGCCATTTTATCCTCGAGATACTCTTTTACAGTGTAAAAAGCCTTTTGGCAAAGTTTTCGCTTTACAAATGTTTTGAATTTATTAATGCTAAGTTCTTGAATAGGACTGGGAAGCTTATTATAAAAATGTATACTTTGGCATCTAAATGAGTGTCCTATTTTTTTAAGCCTGGTTGCAGGAACCACTAACTTGTGTTTGTTCCTAGTATTAACGTTATGAATATCACTGTATTTTTTAAACATGTTTTTATTTTTATGAACATACAAAATATTGTCATAGATATACTGAGATGACACAGTCAAAATATTAATATTTTCAAATTTATCTCTGAGGGAGTATCTGGGACTTAATTTATAAATTGAACAAATGGCCCTTTTCTGCAAAACAAAAATCGTTTGGATATCGGCGGCATTTCCCCATAATAGAATACCGTACGACATGACACTATGAAAATAACTGAAGTAAACTAAACGGGCTGTCTCTAAGTCAGTTAGATTTCGAATTTTCCTAACAGCGTATGCGGCAGAGCTAAGTTTTTTCGACAACTTATCTATGTGAGGGCCCCACTGAAGCTTAGCATCAAGAGTTATACCCAAGAACACTGTAGTGTCTTCAGGACTCAATTCTTTACCTTTTATTAGCACACTAGTTTCTACCTGCCTTACGTGAGGCATCGTAAATTTAACAAATTTGGTTTTCTTTTCATTAAGGAGCAGGTTATTGACATTAAACCAGTGTACTATTTTTGAAAGGGCGTTATTTATGTCATCAGTAACCGGCTGCTGACGTTTAAGCTTAAATAAAAGCGAAGTGTCGTCTGCAAATAACACTATATCATGGTTATCCTTTATGAGGTATGGCAAGTCATTTATATAAATAAGAAATAAAAATGGACCAAGAATCGAGCCCTGGGGCACACCCATTGATACTACAGACCCGGGTGATCTTTTTCCGTTTACATCAACTCTCTGAATCCTATCACTCAAATAAGAAGTAAGAAGATCCAGAGAGGAATTCCGGATCCCGTAATGGTGTAGTTTCCTGATTAATGTTTCATGGAGAACGCAATCGAAAGCCTTGGACAAATCACAAAAAATGCCCAGGACATCGCATTTGTCTTCCCATGCATTATAAATATGGTCTAAAAGTTCAACCCCAACGGCATCGGTTGTTGAACGACCCCTTGTAAAACCGAACTGTTTATTATGTAACAACTTATGTCTATTAAAAAATATTTGTAATTGATGTAAAATTAGTTTCTCAAATATTTTACTAAAGGTGGGTAGCACTGAAATTGGTCTATAATTTGTGGGGTCAGATGTACTACCCGTTTTAAACAATGGTATTATTTTACTATACTTCATTAAATCAGGAAACTCGGAATTTTTCCTTTTTCTTTTCTAGAACCAGAAGGTACTTGATCTTTTCATATACAGGAAGCACCTTACATGCAATAAAGAGTTTTTCACAACTTTCCTTACAAGCAGGTTTTGTTTGTTGTGGCAAGGTGTTTCATAAAATGAATCAGCAGTGATTTTATATTGTTGAAGTAAGTACTGAATCCGATTTCGCTGGAAGCCGATCAGAACTTAGTTGGAAAACGGCTAGGCAGATTCAATCATTAAAACAAACCAACCGCTACCTATAAACTACAAACATTAATTTTATTATTATTGTTTGTTCTTCGAAACCGTAAAAACTGTTTCTTATTTAATTAAGCACGAAAACAGCAAAAGTTTTGCTCGGAATTATAATTTAAAGCAGACATTTTATCAGCGGAATGCTCCAGGCTATTTAATTACTCTCTGTTACTTTCATATTAATTTCGTCAAGGTCGAATGTTTTCAAAGTGATCTTTACCAAAATTTTCGTATTTAGAGGTAGTTATTATATATCTCCTTAGATTAAATATAACTTCATTTTGCTTTTTTGAGTAATTTGAAATGATTTTTCTTTTGACGTTTTCTACATTTTGTAAGCCATCTAGAACTTGTTAAAGCTTAGTTTTGTAACTGTTGAACTTCTGCAATGAGATACCACTTAAGTTATGTATTTATTTATTTATTTTATTTAACAGTTTAGTACACACTTATAAAAGAAAAGAAGACGGAAACAGAAAAATAGCCACATAGGTGATGTTTATTTCTAAAGAAATCTCTTCCAGCATACCCGCGAAAGGAGAATTGTAGGTACTTAGTTAATAAGTAGGTACCCCTCGCAAGCACTCCAAAATTCCCACCAAAGGTACTGTAAAACATCGTGTGATTTTAGTCAGTAAGAGTGCGAGACATCCTTATGCCACCCCTGGGAGAGGACATTCATGATTTATTTTTTTACTATTGATAGGCTTGCGTTCGACCACTTTCTAACCTAAACTTGGTAAGCGATGATGTGGTCGACGATAGAGCACGCTTATCTAGAAGGAACCTGTTTACTCTTGACTTAAAGACCGTAAGTTGCTGCTATCCTGTAGGACTGGTGGTGCTGGTATCCCACAAGTTAAAAAATAAAACTAAGTACATTTTATTTGAGACTGTTGGCTACAAAAACTCCACTTAAGTTTACATAAAGTATTTTGAACAGGTAATTATATAATGTATGACCTCTAAATACGATTTTCAAAAAGCATAACGAAAAATAACTCAGGCAATTAAGCAAAGAAAAATAATTATCATGATTTCATTCGAACATTAAAAAGATTTTATCATAATTCATTTCAAGATTTATTTTCTCGATTTTTCCTCTCAGATGTATATCAAGGAATTGATCTATTATGGATGAATTCTTTCGATATTAAGTTGATTTTGCTCTTACCACGACGTATGGGTTCCATTACGTAATCTATCAGATTGGCAATTTGTACCATGTCCAAGGGGCTTGTTAAATTGATCGATCCTTTATAATGAGAAAATGGAGTAGGTTTTGGCTAAAATGAGACTTTATTTGCAATATAAATATAGAAACGTGTATACCGGTTGTATTTTGATTCATATATTATTACTAGATAACCCATCAAACATTGTTCTGCCATATCAAAGAATATAGGGGGGATGAGTGTAGAAAGATAAATATTGCCTACAATCTATTCTCAGACTTGCCTAATTAATATACACAAAAAAATCATAATAATCGGATAAGCCGTATCGAAGAAATTCGATAACAAACACTGTGATACAGGATTTTGATATGCTAGATTTTTTAAAACTAAAGTACTTATATATATACCCATTCCACTCAAAAATCATTACTTAAATCAAAATGAAATTACAAAAACAACTGTATCAAACACATGTTACATTCATTAAATTATTTACGATTAAGTTTCCATAGTAGGTACGTAAGATATTATGTAACAAAGTTTCCATGTAGAATTTTAGACATTTTATTACTCTTAGGTATTTGTTGAAATGGTAAGTAGAATTCGTAATATTACCTAAAATTTTGTGTTGAAACTTTAACAATATCAAATATAGATACGAAAACTGGAGTACCTAAGGCTTCGTTGCGAACAACCAAAGCGAACCGCGAAGTTTTATAGCTTTCTGAGATATACCCCAAGATACCAGATCACTTGGCTCGCACAATGAAGCTTACCTAAGTATTATGTTATTTTATGACAAATAAAATTAATTTGATAAGTTTATATTGCGTTGGAACTGAAACACAATAATAAAACAACAGGAACAGGAAGTAGGCAAAAAACACAATTTCTAAAATTATGTAATTTCGGATTGATTTCTACAGCCTAGCCATAAAAAACACGGTAAAAAAATTCCCAACATATAACCCAACTCCCTGGTGTCACTTCACTTTTAATCGCGTCTTCGAGAGTTTATCCCAAATAAGAGATAAACACACTGTCGGTGTCAGCTCAATTTTTTCACGAACGATAAATCCCATGTTTAATCTTTTAGGTCGCCTGGTGGTAATACCTCTCCCTTCGCTGCGCGACGTTGAGGGGTCGGATTAACGTGGGGGTGGCGATAAATTCTAATGAAATTTCCGCTAGAGACGATCCATCCGACTACGTAAACGTTACGAATACACATTAAAACAGTAATACACAACGCAGGCTGCTCGACTCTGTCCAAATCGCGGCACTAACAAGATTCTCGTAACATCTTTTAGAGAACTTGATTTTACAAAGAGACACGAAATATTCATGAACCCGAAACAAAGCTTGTTTCTCTAATTAGACACTTTCAAATATAACGGCTTCTGTCTGCACAGCTGAAAAGTTGTTGGTAACAAGTGAAACTATCTCTTTAGAGTAAGCTTACCCAGTGGTTTTGGTTGGATTCCATAGTCTGGGCTTAGTTTGAAACAAGGCAAGCCGCCGTACCACTTCTCAGTAAGAATGTCCATGTAACCGTTGGATGAGTACTTTGCTATAACGGCCGATATGCTGTCCTGAAACAAAAAATAACGAAAGTGATTTTAAAATCAGATGCTGGTTTAACAAAATGCAAATTCACAGACATATTTGTAAAATGTCTGAACAATCGGACCGCGCACGAACGATTACAAAAAAAACAATAGCGTCACATCTGCGTCGAATTTTCTGTGTAACAAAGCATCAAAAATAAAGGGAAAATCTCAAAGCGTGTCATGATTCGAAACAAAAACTCTCTTTCAGATCCGTTGATTTATGTCACTGATTCGGATAAACCTCAGGGGTATATTGAACAACGTCAAGATAAAATGACGTATAATCGGTGGAGCTGGAGCTACATGACACCCGACTATCGATCACACCATTAGGAGTTCGTGTGCGTCATCCATCAATCTTTCGAGCAAAGATCCGGAGTTGCCCCCACCACTCAGGACTCCTAAAGTCCTCCAATTCATGTAAATCTACGCTACATTTCTTCAGAGACACTCCGCCTAATTTAGGGCACATTAGCTTTATGGAATACATTATTTACCTACATAAGCATCAATATTATGCATTAAGATTCAATATTGTAGTGTTAGTGATCCTACCTTCAAAGGAAATCCTTTTGCCATGCCGATGGAATATGCATCTTCAGCAAGAGGATGATCACCAATGCGCTGGAGCTTACATCCGTGGTCGGTAGCTCGGTAATAGTCCAACACAGGAGAATCAGCTATTAAAAGATCTAGTGTACCATTTCTGAAACAAAATAAGAGCAACGTTTTTAGATTTTTACAGGGAAACGACTCCGAAACCGACACCGCTCATAACATTTTCAGGGCAATGGAAAAATTTACAAAGTAAACAGACGGCCGTCTCATGAACGCGAAGCGTTAACCTGTAAGTGAGCGGATCCCTAAAACTCGGAGTGGAATAATAAATATAATGCCTGTCACAGCAATAAAAACTACAATAAAAACAGATACTTTTGCAGAGTAATGTTAACTTAATCCGACGTCTAAATAAAGTACAAAATATTAACAACAAAGTACCTGACGTGACACATTGCAACAACTGTCTGCTTTTAGTTGACGAAGTTCGGGGCTTTGCCGGTCTTAAAACCCTCCCTTTGTTTTGACTGGTGACAGTTTATAGCTTAATTGGTGAAATACGAAAGCGGGTACTAAATCTGACTATAAAACAAATATACTAAAAGGTATTAAGTGGCGATCGTAGTCCTGCGGGCTTGAAAATTTTACGAGATAATAAAAATTCAAAGCGTTTTTTGAATCAAATTACCGAGTTCGCTATCGATATTCCGATTCCTTTCATTAAAATTAATGTTTCGATTTGAGTTAAAAGCGATTCATTGAGTTAATTACTTCAAAAGGGGTTACAATAGAATTAATAATTAATACTTGACTAATGTTTCATATACATTTCATATGAATTGATATTTGCGGCCAAGCTCCTGAGCCTGACTCCACAATATAGTGGGTTAACGGATTGACAATCTCCTTGACCGCATGTGATATTGACTGCCTGCATTACGCGTATACAGTACCATATTAATTAGTTATATAATTAAATGAATCTGGCTTCTCCTAAATCGTGGATGAGTTAGAGATAACCTTCAGAGGTCTGTTAATGTCAACAAGCTGTAATCACCAAATTGTACGTCAAATGTGGTAATTTTGCGGATTCTGCCTATTGTTCGTTGATTACACCGCTTGACAGCACTGGACGTTTACACGTTATCAATTCTCCTTATTCACAAGCTTCGTCAGTGTCAATAAAATAGTATTAATAACCATTTGATATTCTGCTAATTATTTAACACTACTAGGCTGGTTTTAACTGAAAATTGCCTGAAGAAAACTCTTAAACCTAGTATGAAACAACTTTAAATACTAAATTTGAACTTTACCATAATAAGTTAAAACTAGCATCTCAGCGATTTTATACGCGTATCTTACGTCTGAACTTATAACTTGAGTTGAGTTAAATTATAATTTAGAAGCCAGACTCACAAACTTTATTATACCCGACTCTATAGAAAAGGTTCGTATAATATCTTACCTGAGTCGCTGAATGCCTTCTTCAATGTCTTGGAGGGCGTAACGACGCATTTGTTGGGCCAGCTGCGGATTATTCCGCTGAACGTAGTACTCAGACACCGACGACCTGGCCGTCCCCACTCGTAAAGACAGCCACTACAATATAATTATAACTATAAGAAACTTTTCAGATACCTACCCAACATATACTACAGCTAGATAAATTTACTTACGTTACTTCTCCCTTGGTAATCATCAACCGCATTATGAAAAAACAATCCAGCTATCAGCGCCGCTATATTGGCTGTGTAACTTGCAACAAATATCACAGAAAATCCACCCCAAACATTTATCAGAAACTTATTAGGCCAACTCTTAGGGGCTTTGAATGCCACTAAATGTCCACATAAAAGTCCCCACATGACCCATAGCGCACTGGAGATGCTAAAGTTCTTTGATCTTTGTCGTCCCCAAGGGTTTAAGCCAAAAGGTGAGAGCCATTCGTAAATGGCCACAGCTATAGCAGTTACGTTTAGAGAAGTAAATATTGCGATCCATAACTCTGGTGAAAATGGAAGAAGGAATGCAAGTAGCGGTATATCTGGCCTTTGATTGGGAGCGGCTAGTATTGACACTCCACTGAAAAAGTAAGGTTGACTGTAGTCTATGACTTCTGCTCTAGCTGCGGTAACACTCAAAGCTGCAAATGACATATGAGCTGCCCCGGACACTAAATCCCCAATAATACCATTCCATTTTTCAACGCTTTCATCTGGCTCAATATCAAATAGATATGGCGTTTCTTCTGCGTCCTCCTCCAGTGATTTGTAACCGTTACGGTATTGTGAACGATAACTCTGGTAATTTATCGGGGCATATTCGCTCGCTACCGTTTTATATTCAAATATTCGGTGAAACGGTTTGATGAGTTTTCTAGATCCGTATAATCCGTCCTCTACGATATATAAATGAAAATCGAACTCTAGTTCTTGAGCTATGTTTTCCAGAAGATCCATTGCAAGCCCGTAACAACAATGCGTTTCCATCTTAGTGAATACGGGTTTCGACGTTGGGAAGAAAAAATCATCTTGATCGCTTTCCCTTTCCAATTCATTGAACGCGAGGGTTAGATTATCTCGGTCGGACGTTTGTGGTCGGTGGCATAGAAGGCCCCGGAGACATTGGCCATCTTCATCGAGCTCGCCTTCCATGACAAAAGGGGGAGCTAGTGCCGTGACGATGCGGAAAATTGTGCGAGCACCGTCAGACTGTCCGTGGGCAACTAGCCTACCTCCTGGCCATACTATTGTATGCAGTCTCACGCTACGGCCGAGTACACGTCCCACTTGTCGCCACATATTTTCCCCTTCGATGTCTGATGGTACTAAGTTGAGCAAAGCAAATGAAGCCGTCAGTGATCGCTCGGATTGCTTCGTGCCTCCGGCAAGGGCTCCTGCTGCAGATATTCGTGTCTCTCTGTGAACAATAGACACAAATAACAAGATGACAAAAAATTAGAAAGAAATCTTTGTGAAATACGAATTTAACTGCGCACTAAAACTTATTTTACGAGGCTCCTATTGAAGAATTCGAGATTGATATGAAACAAGAAAACAAATTGAATATACGATGTTTTGTCTTGAGACAACGTTAGTATTTTTGAAAAATTCATTTAGAATACTAGAAAAAAGAAGAGAACGTCACACAGATGGATAGATGTGTGTCGTAAATGTCTAAGGTTTTGTGAGAGGATTGATGAAAAACAAGTAAACCTTGTCTTATTTTGTTTTGTGGGATATTTTATTTTATTTTAATGGAAATGTACAAGTAAATTATAAATGAATAAATAAAATATTACAGTCTTTTTTTTTCAACTAATACAAACAGCGAATCTCCTAATATGCTGTATAATATTATTCTCAAAAAAAAAACCGCTATTTGACAGGGGCATAAATGATAATTTCTCATTAAATCATTAAACGCTTACTTATAAAATGCCGGTATTTTATTACGAAATACTTCAAAACGACCATGAAGCGAAACCAAAACAACCTCGAATAAAGATGATAAATAAATTAATATTAGTCGGACCAATTCTGTAGAACAAAGAGTTATAAATGAAAATAATAGTAAGTCCTGATATGGCACATTTCAAAATAAATGGAACATGGCAGCTTGGATTAAAACTAGCAGCATATCCAATTTCCTGTTATTGTTAAGGTTGCAGGAATTATCCATTTCACATCAGAGGCGGTGACGGGAGTAATATACGGAGTTTTTAATATATTGGATGAATTTTTCAGTACTAAAAAGATAAAATTGAAAAATGAATGTATGTTATGAACATTTTCTGGAAATGCATAGGTAGAAAACGATTAGGTAATAGAAGCTAGGTAAAAGCTCAAACACATTAACATGTTACGACGGTACGGCAACGTGACGAGACCGTGTCGTGACGTGGAGATCTGCGACGAGCATCGTCACGATGCGGTGTCGTAGTATGTTATGTCATCATAACGTATTTATGTACTCCGCTGCCGCAACAAGTCGCGGTATGGCGGACAGAGTTTCGACGGGATCTCACGGTGAAATGCCAACAACTATTACAACCCAGTGCTGGGCACGCCACAATTATGGCGGTAAGTCCCCTCTTTGAGACGTGACTGGTAAGACCTCACGGCGTCCTCACCTTCCGCATGATGCAGGTTCTCACCAAAAAAGGTCAGTTCAGGAAGTCCCTGCACCGGATTCGTGCGGAAGTGACACCCGGGTGTCACCACTGTGTGGACCACCCGGAGGACACGGTGGAGCACACGGTTGAAGTGTGCCCCGCTTGGGCATGCTCTGCCCGAGTGGGTCCTCAACCGTGTCCTCGTGGGGGTGATCGGAAGCATCGATCTCTCGCGCCGGGCCTTGGTACAGGCCATGGTCCGGAGCGAGGAGAAGTGGCTGTCGCTTCCTTCTGCGAAGCAGTAATACTAGCAAAGGAGGAGGCCGCAAACGTGAAGCAACGGCCCTCACGCCCCAGCCGCCGCCGGCCACCGTAGGCGTGGGCTTGCGAACGGCGAGCAATGGGTAGCTCGCTGTCCGACCGTCCGCACCGAGCCCAAGTGGTCAACGGCTCATACTGCTTCCGCGCGCCTCAAGGAGTTGTCAGCAAACCATCGGGGCCCAGCAGGGCCGAAGCCTACTCGGGTCCAACCCCGGTATAAAGAGCTAAGAAGGAACGGGGTGGGTTTTTTAGTCAGTGAAAGTCTGACACTATCTCCCGCTCCGCCCAAGAAAGGGACATATCATTGGATGCTTACTCGCCGAAAAAAAAGCTTTTTTGTGTTTGAGCCCTAATAGGGAAAATGTGGTGGTTTATTAAAGAACAAACGTAAGAGCAGGGACTCAAACTGTAACCGTAATAATGTGTTTTAACAATGTTTTTTAAAACAGTTTTAACAGAAAAACACTTTTAAATGTAACAGATACAAAAATGTTACCGAATCAAACTGTAACCTTTTATATGTGTTAGGGAGTGCTACCGAATCAAACTGTAACCTGTTTATATGTGTTAATAAGTGTTAATATGTGTAACTGAAATAATCAGTTTTAGTATAGCTTTAGTAAATTGTAACTTTGGCAACGCTGCGTTTACCTGTTACACTTATTAACACTGTTAACACTTTTATATCTGTTACAGATATGTTAGGGTTACACTTTTGTAAGTGTTTTTGGTTAACACATTGAACACACATAAATAAGTGTTACATATTTGATTCTTACAAGTACAACAAAATTTCTTGGACTACACATTGACAACGATATGTCATGGAGGACTCAACTTGAAATTGTGTGTGCAAAGCTCAGTAAGTTTTCTTATGCTCTCTATATGCTGGGTAAAATTGCGAATAAAACCGCACTGCTAGCGGCGTATCATGGTTATGTCGGATCAGCTTTAAGATATGGCATTCTATTCTGGGGCAATGCGGCAAAAGTTCAAGAGGTATTAATAGCACAGAAAAAATGCATTAGAGCAATATGTAAAATAAAGCGAACGGACTCATGTAAATCACATTTTCATAACTTGAAAATATTGACTGTACCGTCACTCTATGTTTATGAAGCCTGTATGTTTGTTAAAAATAATATGTATTTATTTAAACCCGTAAAGAGTCAACGACGTTCACATAAATTGCACCTGATTCAGACTAAAACAAAATTTTTTCACAAAAGCATATTTGCAATGGCTCCTAAGTTATATAATAAGTTACCTGAGCAAGTGATAAGCAGTAAAAACTTAAATGAATTCAAAAGTAATCTTTTTAAATTATTAAATGACAAAGTATATTATTCTGTTAATGAATTTCTGAATGACAAATTTTAAAAATATTTGACGTATTTAAATTTATCATTTTCTATATTGATTTTATTTACTCTTTTGACTGATTATTACTGTAATTATTTGAATATGACATGCAATGAGTTGTTAATTAAACTGTAACTAGTTAGACTTTACTTGACATTTTTTTGGTTTTGATTGACATTTTATTTTTAATGATTATTGTATTTAATTTAACATTTTGCAATTTATATTAATACTAATTCCAATTCTGTTAATATTTGTATGCCTTCTGGTGGGACATTGTTGGGACATTATATTTTTTGTACAAACATCTTTATCCATACCCTATGTTCACAAATAAATATATTATTATTATTATTATTATTATTATTATTCTGTTACACATTCAACATGTAACACTTAGAATTCTGTAACCTTTATGAAGGTGTTTTTAAGTCCCTGCGTAAGAGATAGAACGGTTGACACAATATTTTCCTTTAATTCCCAAAGCTTCCATACGAGCTTGGAAATATACCTATTTTTATACGTAGATATAGTAGTTAAGTAACAAAATTGTGTGGTTTTCTGCCCTCAGCCGAGGAAATGGGTGTGAACATGCAATATCCGTGTCGGCCCGCCGATACCCGCATACGACCCGAGCCCAGCCCGCACAAAATGATAAAATAACACTACCCACACGACCCAGGCTCGTTTCAGTATTTTAATGTTCTATTTTAAATGTAGCTCTTATAATTGCCCACACAGGGATGCCTTTTTGGCTGTAGTATTTAAAATTGAAAAAAATATCCTGTTACAATGCGACTGTCAGGTTGGATAAAATTCGGATGATCTTTTTTGGTTGGTGAGGAAGTAGTGAGGTGACGCAGTATGCACATAGGAAAAAGTATTTAAAAATGTTTTCCGTAATGATAGTAAATTGGCTGTGAAATACGCGAGTGGCACAAATGCGCCGCTTGAACAAGTCATGACTTGTAAACGATCGCGATGTCACTCATTTTTACACTTCACTGACGCATCACAATTCCACGACATAATTTAAAAGTAAAAGTTATTAAAAAATAAAAATTGCAAATAAAACATAATGTACTTTGTTACTATTAATAACATTTAAAACGGAGATACAAACACGGAATGTTTTGTCTTTGTTTAACGATCGTTAAACAGTCGGACCAAAGGCTGTTGAAAGTTTCACTCATCTCTAATCCGGGATTTAGACTCAAGGCAAACGCCCGACAACGTCTCCCCAGCCAGCCGGCTCAAAACACGAGATTCCCAAAGCCAGAGCAGCAGATGTCTACCAACCATTATTATTCCTTGTGCGTAAAACCAAAGGGATTTTCCGGAACAAGCCAAAGAACTTTGTTTCCAAAAAAGTTAAAATTAAAGGCGTTATTTATATACTAATACTTTCCTCACTCAACATTGGGTAGATATTGGAAGCTGATCAACGTTACCTTTTGTCGACTTTTGTTGGTAAACGAATTGTTTGCATAGTTAAATTTTATCGAGCCGAACAAATGAACGCCTGTAGGCACTCTTTAGAAAACCCGGGCACGTGGAGGAAATAATGGATGTTTGGTTTCTGAGAAGAGACGGTTAAGTTGTCACGACATGCGCAATAAAAAGGAAAATGATTGCGGACAAGGAAGCATTGTAATGGCCGCTAAGCGGAGAGTGCGTAAAACTGTATTCACCAGTGACCTGACCTACTTAGCTGCCCTAATTTCTGAATGAACTAAAAAGGGAACTATCTGCGTCAAGTCATGTCAATAGATGGCGATCATTTCGTTGAGTCAGCCTGCACAGCCTGGCCGTCTGCCAAAACTTGCTGCCGTGCAGTTCCGACCGATTTATGATAATGTTATCCAGTTGGATTTTTCCCAAATATATTATAGATATATTTACGTAGCTCTAATTTAGTCTCGTTAATTTTAGATGGATCATAGAAAAAAAAAATACCAGGCATAAGTTAGTGCTCAATATTAGGTCTCTGACAAAAACAATTAATACGGTAGGTAGCAATAGAGGTTACCTGCGGCAGCGATGTATTGCCGCAAAGTAGGCGGATTAACCTTAATGACTGCGCTGTCCGGCAACACTAATTAATATAAAACGCTTGTGCGCAGTCTAATTATTTGGTTAACTCCGTATTTGAAGGATTTAATTAAACAAATTGGTGTTCCGGACAGTTTCCATTTTCATCAAATACGATTGTAGTATACCTACCAATTCTGATAAATATTAAGAAGCAACTTGACAAAATTCTGACTTAAAATCTAAAGTTCATAACATAAAAGGAATGTTTTATGAGTTCAGGAACTTTAATATTATCTAGAATTAAGGTAGACGGAATGCGAGCTATTTAGCTTCAAATTGGAAGAAAGTACGAACTAATTTAAGCGCCAGTGAATGAAGGCAATGCTATTAGTCACTTGTCGTAGCGTAAGAGCAAACTATTTCAGGAGCTGTCCTTTAATTTCTAAAGTTCTAAAGTAACTCGGTGATTTCAAATGGAGTGGGAAAGTAAAAGCCGGGTAAAAACTTGCCGCTAAACCATACATTTTTTACTAGACGGCTCGGCCAGAACCAAACAATACTAACGATGGAAAAGTTTTAAAAGGAGGTACCTACTTTGAAACGTACGCTTGAGAGTTTTAAATAAAATATATACTTACTTTTGGTCTTGTTTGTTGGTCCTAAAGTAATTTCAGAAAAGAGTTGTGAGCTCTGTTTTTAATCTACGAAAACATATTACTTATAATTAAATAAATATATCCGTCATTTTAGACATCATATGAACTAAAAAGTAAAATCCTATATCGCGATATTAGAATTCTCCGCGCAATTAGAAAATACATAACAAAATCTACTAATATAATGACGTCATTATGACTTTAAGATGGTCAACCACTGACACTCCATTGAAAGAAATGGCATGGAATGGTAGTCTCGTACATAATGAAAAATGATTATCTGACGTATGCGGTAATCTGCAAAAATTTTGACAGTTTCTTTGATCAGTGACCTACCATTACGACGTCATTGCGCAATTAGTGCTTTTAATAAGCTCGATATTGTCATTCTACCACAATTCTATTACAAGACTATTGACCGTTCAATGATCGATCACTATGAATTAGCAGATTACAAACTTTTAGCAAAATGACAATGGGATCATTTTGGAATGATGAATTTATAAAAATTGCAGATTTAGGCCCCATCAAAGACAGACCTGGCTGGTCGGCGGAAAAGCCCACTCCGTGGGAAGACTGACAGAGGAGTGTTTTGCGCAACAGTGAAACAATAATAGATTGATATAAAGCCATCCATAAAAAACAAAAAATTTTTTTGACAAGCCTCATATTCGGTCATAAATTCACGTCCTTGTCCAAATAGACCGTATACCAACGGCTGTATCAGAGCGAACATGATAATAAACGTCCAAAATGACGGTGATATTCCGAACAAAACGTCTCATCATAGCGAGCTCATGATTTACAAAAAGAAGAGAATTGATTTGATACAAGCTTCATTTATCATTTGGTGGATCCCAAGCATTTACGCGCTTCTTCGGGATACATTACGGCAATGTCTGAGATTGTGAATAGGGTTAAGATCGGATGCTGATCACGTATTTTATTGAATAACGTTCCTCGGAGCGTGTGCTTTCCAACGCCACTGGGGTCAAGAGCGAGGGTCCTTGAATGTCTCACCTAGATACATGACCTGATTTAAGACTCTCTATTTTGTCAATACAGAACAGTAATATTTAACAAAACAAAGTAAATAAATAGGTACCTACTTTGTCTTGATTGTATGGTTAATGAAGAATGAAAGCATTTTTATTTTTGTGATTATTTATTTTGTATAGGTACTAAATAAAATGGCGATGTAGACGTCTGAAATGGTGTAGCGTCGATAAAATCACGTGTTAGAAATAGTATAACTTATTAATTTAAGACTCTAAACGTTAACTTTGTAAAGTATTAAATTTTTGTAAACTTTGTTTTATATTTTCTTCTACTTTTGTAAATATGGGGATTAAGATTATGGAATATGTGGATTGTTTTTTTTTTTGCAATTTTAAAGTAGGTTGTCTGGTAGTTTGAGAACTCTACGCGGCCTACCCAAATGTCCTCTCTTTGCTAGGCCGCATAAAGTCTCAGTAGTTCTGAGTTAAGCTATACTAATACTGACAAACGCTTGCTTAGACTGAACTGTGGTTCACTGAAATCTTGTTTCTTTTCCTAAAATACTGTCCCAGACACTAATTTGCATGGTTCAGTATGATTTGATTATTACACGTTTAATGAAACTATTACCTCTAGGTTTCTTTCAGTGTTTCTTTTTGGGGTAGTCAGCTAGAAAACACCGGCCTCATCTAATTAAAATTGACAAAAATAAAAAGGTATATCTAAAAGTGCTTTTTTTTACTTTTTTTGTTTTCCTGTATTTTTTATACGTGTTAGGCAATGTAAAATATATAATAATAATTTTAATATTATTAAAAAATGATTATTATAAAATGTGCTTTTTTTTATTTATAAATAAATAAAACGTCAATTTTTCTCATTACAAAGTTCACTGAGAGCAAATATTTATATCCTTAGAAAACGAATAAGATTTAATAGCACACTCCTATCGTGTGTGAGTAAAATGGGAGTTAGGATTCGACCCTTAAAGACAGAGTAATCCTAACGTCTTCCTTACCAATAACAAACGAGACGTGCCGATAGTTTATATTAGAAGGGCGAGTGGGTCCACTGAGTTAAGCTTATCCCAGTAATAAAAACAAGAGCGCAAATCAATTTTAGGTAAAATCGCCGCTATAAATTCAAATTAAGCAATATAGTCCTAAACTGTTTATTGATAGTGCCCATTATTCAATATTTATGGACAAGATGCGCGAAAATGGGATGAAAAGCCACGTATTGAACCTCACTAAGACTGATTTAGTAAACTGTACTTTGCATACTTTTACATTGCATTACTTATAATTGTTTAGCGTTTTAGCTAAACTTTAAAGCAGCAACTTTCGCCGGCTTCACACTGGTGTATTTATTTAATAATGGGTAGTATTTAACTCACGCACGCTTCGCGGAAGCCTTACTCGCCAACAAAAATGCAATATTGTCAACCACGACCACTCGGTCAAGAGTGAACGACTAAGGAGGAGGAGTATTTAACTGGAAATTAAAACATCTAACCTAACTTAACCTTATTCAAACATACTAATTACACAGCAAAATATTTGTCTCAAAATATGTATTATTATTGTCATAGCAACAATGTATGTTTGTGACGCATTGCTATTTATTTAAAAGTGGAGTTTTTTGGTTAGAATCGCAGGAATGTGACGGATGTGAGACGCACTAGACTGCTCGTTATGGCGACACTTGGAGGAGGCTTATGCCCAGCAGAGGACGTCTTTCGACTGAAATTATGATGAAGCTTTTTTATGAATGTATGCATATCTAATAAGAACCAGCGCACAATAAATCTGTTTGATTCCGTCATACTCGAGGGAAAAACGCCACAGGCATGGAGCGGAGGCGTGGTGGTACTGTTCTTTAAGAAGGGCGACAAGGCCCTACTGAAGAATTATAGGCCCATCTCACTTCTGAGTCATGTCTACAAGCTGTTTTCCAGAGTCATCACGAATCGTCTCGCGCGCAGGTTCGACGACTTCCAGCCTCCCGAACAAGCCGGATTCCGAAAAGGCTTCAGCACCGTGGACCACATACATACGCTACGACAGGTTATACAGAAGACCGAGGAGTATAATCTGCCTCTCTGCCTAGCGTTTGTGGACTACGAGAAAGCCTTTGAATCGATCGAGACTTGGGCTGTACTGCAGTCTCTCCAACGGTGCCAGATTGACTATCGGTACATCGAGGTGCTGAAGTGTTTGTACGAAAACGCCACTATGTCAGTCCGACTTCAGGACCAGACTTCGAAACCTATCCTCCTGCAGCGAGGTGTGAGGCAGGGAGACGTCATTTCTCCGAAACTGTTCACGGCCGCAATGAAGGATGTCTTCAAGATCCTGGACTGGAGTGGACTAGGCATTAATGTCAATGGCGAGTACATCACTCACCTTCGGTTTGCCGACGACATAGTAGTCATGGCTGAGACTACAGAAGAGCTCAGTACAATGCTTAATGACCTCAGTAGAGCTTCCGAAAGAGTGGGTCTTAAAATGAATATGGACAAAACTAAAATCATGATAAACAACCATGTAGCACTCACTCCTATCAAGATCGGAGAATCTATACTCGAAGTTGTGGACGATTACGTCTACCTCGGGCAGACAGTCCGGTTGGGTAGATCTAATTTCGAGAAAGAGGTCAACCGTCGAATCCGACTCGGCTGGGCAGCGTTCGGGAAGCTACGCGGTATCTTCTCATCCAACATACCACAGTGTCTCAAGACGAAAGTCTATGACCAGTGTGTGTTGCCAGTGATGACATATGGATCCGAAACGTGGTCGCTCACAATGGGCCTCATCAAAAGGCTTAAAGTCACCCAAAGAGCAATGGAAAGGGCTATGCTCGGAGTTTCCTTGCGTGATCGAATCAGAAATGAAGATATCCGCAGGAGAACCAAGGTTGCCGACATAGCACAAAGAATCGCCAAATTTAAGTGGCAATGGGCAGGGCACATTGCTCGCAGAACAGATGGCCGTTGGGGCCGAAAGGTTCTGGAGTGGCGACCGCGTACCGGAAAACGCAGCGTTGGAAGTCCTCCTACAAGGTGGACTGACGACCTGGTGAAGGTAGCGGGAATCCGATGGATGCGGGACGCACATGATCGTTCGTTGTGGCGACGCTTGGGGGAGGCCTATGTCCAGCAGTGGACGTCTGTCGGCTGAAATGATGATGATGATGATGCACAATAAATCTATTACATTTTTTTAACATTTGTTTATTTTTTTGCCTTTTTTTCATTAACCTTTCAGACACCGTCAATTTGAGACACAATAGTAAGACAATAGATGCGCGAACGTCGGCGTTCGCTTGGGGTTTAATGAATTAAAAATACTAATTCTGAATTGAGTGGGGTGGCCATCCCCTTCTAACCTATCATGTCCGAGTCGGGGTGCACCAAGTCACCAAAAAATATCATTAGTATGACCTAATTTTGTAGTGCAATCAGTATATTTTATATGAAAGTCATAGTTTTGTACAATAAATCACTTTTTTGTTGCATATGGAGGAAAAATTATAATACATTGTTGATGTATTTTTTCTAATTTCTTACACTATTTATTTACCGATGGATGCGGTGCGCGTAGGATCGTTCAATGTGGCGACAATTGGGGGAGGCCTATGTCCAACAGTGGACGTCTATCGCCTGATATGATGATGATGATTTATTTGCAATGAAAAAAATTATTTGATGTAAAAATTATTGGATTGATGAATATAAATTATAATAATAATAACCATTTATTTTCAGGCATTAGAGGTACATGGAATAAATATATAAAATAAGATCAAGGATAAGTTCTTTGATGTACATTTAAAAATATCCCATTGATAATCCCATTTCATTTGAAATGCAAACATTAATTGAATGTTGTACACTAGGTTTCTCAGTAAATCTGTTCTTCGTTCTAGATTAATCACGACGTACCTAACAAAATCTTTTCTAGTTACGAGTAGTTCCCATCATTGGGTTTGCACTCAAATCACGTAGAGCTAAATTAGAGCCAATTTATTCTATTCTATTTGGAAGAATGGGGTTAAAGGAGGTATACTTTTCTACCTCATACAAAAGAAATAATTGCTCACGTAAAAAGAAATGCCTTTATAGATCGGTTATCATTTACCGTACTCATCATCACCATCTCACCCAAAAGAAGTCCACTGTTGGACATAGGCCTCCCCAAAGTGTTGTCACACTGACTGGTCTTGAGCATATCTCATCTACGCTACTCTCACCAGTACCTCTACCATGATTTTAAAGCAATAGTACTTGTCGATACTCGATACCAACTATGTAAATATTTTGTATGGCAAATTTTGGTTCCGTAAGTGACCGCTAGAAGCGCTGTAAAATTTGCCATACAAAATATTTACGTAGTCGGTATCGAGTATCGACAAATACTATTGCTTTAAACTCATGGTAGAGGTACAGGTCATCAGTCCACTTTGTGGGAGGCGTCAAAAGGCTGCTTCTTCCGTTACGTGATCGCCACTCAAGAACCTTTCCTTCCTTTTGGTCCCATTGACCATCTGTTCTGCGAGCAATGTGCTCTCCTCCTCAAGTTTGGTGATTCTTTGGGCTATGGTGGTGACCTTAGTTCTCCTGCAGATATCTTCATTCATAATGAGAGCAGTGGTGGCCGAGTGGCAATAGCTCCGACTTACGAGTTGCAGGTCGCGGGTTCAAACTCTGCCAGGTGCATTACTTTGTGTAATTTATTTCATCACCACTGCTCTCAAAACGGTGAAGGAAAACATCGTGAGGAAACCGGTATGTCCTAGAACCGACAAAAAATTCGAAGACATGTGACATTCACCAAGCCGCACTGGGCCTGCGTGGTGGATTACGGCCCACACTCTCTCCTAGAGAGGAGGCATGAGTCCCAGCAGTGGGAACATTAAAGGCTGATGATGATGAATGCGATCATAACAATGTTTATTATGAAAATTTAGACAGAATTTGACACAGCCAATCAAATTTTGCATTCTTGCCAGGAAGTTAACTTTTAATTTGTTAGGTACCTGTATAAAAGGTGTAAGGGACAGCCATCCACAAACGTTAAGGGCTTGCTCAGTAGACGAAACTGAACAACCTTCCACAAAATTTTTTTCAGGAAACAAAAAAAAAATCGGCCTCGCCATACAAATTGTCCAATCAAGTTTATCACTTTGTATGGTGGCTGATTTTTTTTTTCGTTCTTATTTCTTACACCTTGTATATCTAAATATTCCTAATCAATCATTCAAAGTACCTGTAACAGCTAATTAATAAACAAACTGAAACCGGACGATGAAGTGACAGTCATGACCCAACTGAACAGCGTAATCTAAACTTTCGCTCAGAAAGTTCCAAGTTCATTGATAAATGAAGTGGGAAGGCACGAGTAAAATATTGTATCCATTGATTTTCTGAGTGGCCTTCCCTAGACCCAAAGAGACATGTTTGCGAAATTGCTGTAACTCTCTGACCTCAGCACATATTGGATCCAGCGGGAGCTTGTGGGCACACATCGGACGTGTTTGCAGTTTTATTATATTTTTCTTTTGAATTGAAATATGAAGGCTACTGATATGACATGAACGTGACATGTCACGCGCCACTCTTTTGTTTTTACGCGTTTTTCACACGCTACGTGTACCGTGTAGCGTGATTCTGGATTACATTTTTGTCCGTACCTGCGTGAATTTCGCATTATATGAATGGTTGATTTCTTTTTGTCTTTGAGCTTCTCTGTTATCCAGCCTGTTTTATTTATAATATTAAATGTACAGCTTATATGGATACAAATTACAGGTAAGTACATTAAAGCAAGCTAATTAAAATTTCTCAAACGGAGCACGTGTAGTGAAGTATCGTCTCTCATCCTGTACCCGTCTAAATTACCAGTCCCCTGACGTTAGTTTGGAGTCACAAACTTAAACTGAATTTAAATGAAATACATATTTATGTTAGAAACTATTTCTAAACACCATAGGATGCCCATCCTTTGGGTTTAAAGATCAAACATGTGTGGGGTCGGTGATATGTTAATTGAGATGGAGACAAAAATGTGCTGGGGGCGGGTAGGTGTACGGCTCCACGACTGTTCTATTTAAAAGGCACCATAAACTCCGTGAGGTGTCTGCGCAATTTAGTAGTCGTAATACCCTCGTCACTGTCAGGTAATGCGGCGCAACGCGACGGACCGCACAACGAAGCAATAAATAAACTTAAACAGTTTACTATCACCCACGCATTTAATTATCTAAATACTTTCTCTTTAACTCTCATAAACTTTAATCAAAGGGTAATTGCAACTTTCTCCTTCTTTCCTTCAAAATAGATTCTGCAAAAGATGAATAGATTCTAAAGATCTTTAATCAGAACTTTATTAAAGAAGTGAATGGTGCTGGCGGTAAACTCGGGTAAAACAATATAAAAGGAAATGGAATAATACATATGCCAAGATTTTTTCCGAGCGTATTTGAAGCGTATCCGAAGCGTATTTGAAGCGTAACCTATTGCACAGCTAATGCTCCGGTTGGCTTCAAGTGGAATGCGGTCAGCTCCGGTCTATAATAAAACCATGTTTAATTTTTTTTTTTTCGATACAAAAATATAATTGATTAATTCTTTCTCGATTACTGGCTAAAAAAAAAATAAACAAAAATTAAATTAAACATAATTGAAATGGATGAAAAATGTTTACATTTATTAATAGTTCCTACATGTTTTGAATACTATTTATTTTATTATTTCTTTTTTCAGAAACATGGCACACAAATGTTTTATGAGCATATGAAGCTCATAAAACATTTGTATAGCCTAACAACCTATTTCTGAAATATTCTAATATATTAGGGTACGATTCATCTGAATAAACCTAAGTTTATTACAGCAATATACTATGAAAAAAGCAGTTAACGACCCCTACCCAATGTTCTAAATCATCCTACAGGATGATGTTATTTAGGTATACTAACTTGAAAATAAAATTAATAATTTGGTTTCTATCTTAGCTTGAATTTACAGACTTTTGCTAACAGCAAGCCAGTTAAGGCTAAACGATTTAATATCTAAACTCACACGACGGAAGTGTAGAACATTCATGTAACAATGCCAGGAATCGGATTACGTTACACGAAACGAATGGTGTAGGTTACTGCGGGTGACCAACGATGTCTACTAGATAAGGCTTTATGTAGCGTAATGCGGCCACCGATATAAAGCCACGAGCTGCTCTTTAAGATAGAGTCACTATAAAAGTAATCTCGCCTCGTTCTTGGACCCGCTAGTCAATTTGCTTTTATGGTGATGTCCCTCGCTTGTTACCCTTCTATTATCATTCGTTGCTCGAATGTCTCAATAGTTAATATCTGTAAAACGTCTTAATTGTTTTCTTTAACCACGTCTCGCTTTCAAGTCTAATTTTATTTACATTCACATTCAGCATTAATTTGCTCACTGTTAAGTTTTAACGATTTATTAAGTCGATGGTTAAGTTAATGTTTATTGATAGAGCGTTAAGTTGAAACACAACATGACGTCGTTAGTGTGTCAATTATAGTATCGATCCAATTACTTTAACTATTGGCAGCTTATTGCAGACTCAACATTATTTCTCGAATTTGCTTCTATTGAGATAAATTTATATAGAGAGAGAAATTTAGCGAGTAATTGGAGAGGCTCTTTTTGTGGTCAGATGGTTCATCTAGATAGATTCTTATTAATTCAAACCACTTGGAGTTCCGTTACCTATCGCCATAAGCCTCGACATAAAAAAAACGCTGTCGTAATCTTCAATTATCACCCCAATAATAGCAAGGTCAAAAGAATCGACATCCATTAATTTGCGGTTCAGATCCTGTGGCATTATCAAAATTAATATTTTAATAAGACGTCGGCAATAGCACGGATCCGTCACGGTATGAGCAGCGATCACTCACCGCCACCGCTGCTCTCGATATCCTCAAGGTTCTTTCACAACTTAAATCGAGGTCATTAGCAGCTTTCTAACTTAACGCAAAGTTCAGCAGTTGACAAAAGATATTTTTGCTGAATAATTTCGGCACCATTATCTATTTTATTGGGCGCCGCCGATTAAAATGTTCAGTTTTTAACAGTCATTATTTGGAATTGGTTTCCGTATCGGCATTATAATTATTCGTGGGTATAACGTTCGTTTTATTATTGAAATTAAAACGACGGAATATAGTAGTACTTACTGAGTTTTAAAGAGCGCGAGCACTGCACGACACTTAACAATATATCGAACAATTATATTATTTGTGAAGGTAAAAATTGATTCTTGAAACAATTTCCTACGTTGGTGTAAATCGGCTTATAGTGTAACTAAGGGCACTGAACCGATAAAATAATGTAAATTTAACTTTGAAAAAATCTACCATAGATAGACTACCTTACAAATTCCGTAGAGAAGTCGGCGGCAGCATCGCTCGTTTCTTCCCAGCAGGATGCAGTGGCATCGCTCAAAAACTGTGCTTGGGCTGACCACGCGTCGCAAGCATGCAGCACTCGTCTCAGTGCACCAACTGTCATTCGCACTGCTGCACGTATAAACGCCGTATCTGTACATAATAATACATTATTTTTATAAATGGCTTGACAAACCTCTCTAACCTAGAGAGGTTAGAGAAATTTGTACTACCTATTATAAATCTAGAGTGGTTTATAATAGATAGTATAGCTTATTATTTTCTTTAACTAATCACAGAAAGTAAGATTTTCGACGAATGCAGAAAATGTGCGAAGAACGTTCACACTCAAATCACTGTAGGCCACAAAATGAACACGATTCAATCGCATCCCAATAACGTCACGTATTATAAAGCTTTCACGTTAAGCCTTTCATGTAGTCCTTTGTACAAACCTACGTTAATCTAGAGGACCATTCGAGTCAGTCCATTGTAGCTTTGAAGCACAAAACTTTGATCGTATCAATCTAAAGTTAAATCTCTCTGGATATCGAACACAGGATACCATTTTGGTTCCGGGAATTATTGGATACTACTGAATTTTTTAATATATATTTGAGAATACTTTTTGTATTTCTGTTGAAATTTTAAAGACTGGTATTTTTCTTAGGTAAAAAACAAATCCGTTTGTAAATTAAGAATAAAATTTGACGGATAATTTTAATGTTCGACTGGTTGCTACTTACCTATTTTTACTGGCTGTGGATGCAGAGCCAACAGTCCGACAGGAAGGCTTTTGAAGATCACAGTTATGTTATCTTTAATATTTCCTCTTTCTTTGTCTAATAATTCATCCTTTTTTAAATGTTTGTCACTTCTTTTTTCAGTTTTGTCTTTAAAGTTATGCACCGAAGACGCATGCACCTTGGGATTCATTATGAAATCACTAATATCACTTGATAAACCTATTCTATCATTTATTTTTCTAGTATCATCATTGCTATTTATATCATCTCGTCCCAACATTACATATTTATCTACATTCGCATCATCTACATCTATGCTATTTACATATTTATTAAAAGATTCATTTTTCATTTCTCTATAACTATTACGTCTACTATTATTTCTATTATGAAAGGGCATTCCCTTCGCAATTGAATTGTTTTCGATTTTAGAAGTTTCAACGCCTTTGTTATTTACATTATCATTTTTCATACTTCCCGAACTAATATTGCGATTACTAACATACGATTTACTAAAATTTAAATGTAATAATTTGTTGTTTACACTGTGTGCTTCTGAAATGTTTACATTTCGATTTATACGACGAAAATTTGAATTTATAGAACTATTTTTTACATCAATTTCATCACTGATAAAATTTTCTTCTACGATTTTATCAGTTTTCATCAAAGTGTCGGGGTCTTTTTGATCTTCTATCGTATTATTGTCAGCATCGCCTCGTTTACTGCGGTCAAAGCGTTCGTATACTAGTGCTTCATCATTATCCTTTAAGCTTTCTGTATCTTGATCGTTATCTTCGGTATAAAGGGTTCTGTTACTTATATTGTGAAAGATATCAACATCTTTTGAAGCATCTAGCCAAATCCAGAAAAAGTTTCCTTCGAGCATATTAAGACGTTTGGCCTCATCCATAACGAGCTTAGCGTAATTGACATCACATATCAAGACAACGACGCCTCGGGTCAGCCTTGATATCTCAGCTAGCCGCCTGCACATACAAAATAAATTGGAGTACTATTGTTGCTCACACTGTCGTTATAAAGTTTCATCTAGCAATAGAGTTTTATTATAGTTCGATAGCCAATAGTTCGAAGCTTTATATCGACAACAATTTAAGATGTCTTCAACAAAATTTTAAAAGAATGTTACTCAAAATAAATTCGATTACCTACCTGAAAAGAACGTGGCGTGAGAACTTTTTTGGAAGCGATAACCATTTTGGATCTAAAGGCGGCGCTGTTACTATTGAAGACAAGTCTTTCCTTAGGGACAGTGTGGTGTAGATATCTTCTTCTGCTAGCAAAGTAAAGGAGTGCCAGTGGGTGTGCAGCAATGTTGCTCTGAAAATAAAAGAAATATCTTTAAACTTTTATAAAATTCCATGAAATTGTAGAGTACTTTACAACTAAGAAAGAACTTTACCTGAGTGCGTGTAAAGTTTCTCGAGCGGTGATTTCCAGTCGAATCTCTAGTGGAAGCAGTTCCTGGGAAGAAAATAAACTTACGTAAGCTCACATGAGTCTCTGCATTATAATAATAATTCAGTTAATTTATATGTCCGTACCCCAACCCTCATCATACTTAATTGTATACACTTCATGTCGTCGGAATCTAACCATAATCTGTATAATTTGTATTTGAGTGGTAATATCCTAATCGTGTCGCGCTTTTTGAGGTTGTTATTAGTCTACGTCGAGTCGTAATCGCCACGAAAGTGGGTAATAAATGGCCATAATTTACCGCGACACCCGTCCTGCGTTCATGGCTCCAATGCGGGGGATATTGCGAGGAATATCTCACCTCTGAAAAAAGTTTTCCTGCAAAAAGGCGGGAAATATATGTCCGCATATCAGGAATATTATGCAGCTCATAAAAATCTGATTTGCACCGCATGTGACAAACTCGCGCGTCTCTTTATTTGAGTTTTAAGACACTGCCGCGTTTCACAACTGCTTACATTGTCTGTTCTTATTCTGAATGGGTGTAGGTCTACCTATTTAAATAAATCCTACAAGCTATATTTCTTTGAATAAAGCGAAACAACTTTCTCTTAGTTAGTTTATCGTGGTACCTAGCAGTAGTATAGTTAGAATGATTGTTTACTATTATAATTTAGTGGCATTTTAAGCAACTGACTTGCTTCATAAGTCTTGTAATAAATGAACCCGTTGAATATAACTCTGATTATATTCACTATAAAGTCACGCCTGCTTATGACTATCACCGACGACACAAGGTTAATTAGAATCTAATTAATTATGCCTATCATTAACCTCCTATACTTGAAATTCTACACGTTATAACTCACCACAGTAACATACCATATAACTGCTTAGTGTTAAAGCTAGAACTTAACGCTTGTAAGTCACATTAAAAGTTAGTCACTAAGATGATATGGGGCATTCCTGACTTCACTTCGTGAGAGAATAACTGGATTTCACAAGCTCGAAACATCAACTTCAGGGAACTCTGCATAACCCCACGTCCACACACAGCTCCAACGACAGTGGCGAACTAATTTACGTACGTTGTCAGAGCATTTTAAACACCAACTTTGAATTTGCAAGTCACATTCTCTCACAATTACGAATGAACAATATTTCCTGGGCCAACAACGGTAATATGCAGTTCTGCATTTGTTTACGAGCAAATCGTAGAGGAATATTTTTACTAAGACAAAAGAATTTTCATTGTGCTTGCAAAAGCATTGTTGAAAAGCGTAGGTTAAAAAGTTGAAGTTTTTCTAGACATGATTTTATTTGCGCGTAACAAAACGGTTCGCTAACACGCAAAAGGTGGTCCCAGGAATATTGAGATAGAAAGATTTATGTTGAAAACTAAGGTTAATTTACAAAGCTTAGTCGTTCCCCAGGAGTTCAAAGAAAAGGTAAGGAGAGAAATATCTAATAAAGTCATCAGCATATCCTATAAATAATGTCGGATCGTATCGCGCACACCGTCAGTCGGTGCGGTCGTCACGTAGACGCATTATTTCACTGGATGGTTGCCTATTCTTGACTTTATCATAGTAAGGACGATTAATAGCTCTTCATAAATGGAAACGTTGGCAGTACTTACCAACGAGTCCGACGACAACCCGTGTTTTTTATGATACAAGCGTATAATTTTTCTTTTATCGCGTGTTATTTATCTTGAATTTAGTCCTATGTCAGTTTCAGACGGAGCGAAAGGATTTATTATGTGATTCCATATAAACCCAGTCGAGTAATAGCATCATAAACTTTTGAGAATAGGGGTCGACTATCATCGATAGTCTCCTCACCTGTATTTTACGCTGAATTATTATAATTTTATGTTCCATAAAGATTGTCTTTATGGACACATTTGTTGTTTAAAAGAGTGCCTTCACTATTACCTAATTTTAACTTAACTTTAAATAAAAGATGGTTCTCCAACGCAACGCAATTATTTACTCACAAAACATTTTCCCCGAACAACGACGCCTTAGTTAGAAGTCTTGAAGCTGATGTAGTAGATTCCATTTCTCAGAATAAATAAGAAGGCGCCGTGCAAGGAGGCACGTTTACCATCAACTGTCACACGTCACTGCTGTCGCGGTTTAAAAGATGGCAGCATACTTTGGCCAGGACAGTTGGTTTTATATTATGTAATTTTATCACACGGGCTTATGAAGGTACTTAGTAATAGATAGTAGTGTTTTTGACAAATGTTTTCATACCTACGCATCGAATTTAATATACGTCTTTTTGTACGTTATGTAAACAAAAATATGAATGTATAACATTTATTACTGGAAGATATTGTGTGGTCCGAAATCAGCTTTTTGTTGTAGAGTTTGTTAATCAAGAGCAATCTGGGCATACATTTAGGCATTTAGAAGAAACTGATAAAACCACCAAATACGTCCCAATGGTTTTAAATGTCAACACCAACAGAATATTATTCACTCTGTAGTATTTACGATACTAATAACTAATTCCCCCGTGGAGAGAGGTAATTACAGAAGTACCCTTCAGGGCAATTTGTTATTGTGGGGGCGCAAAATGTTAACAAATGAGTGAAGCCAACAGTCCTTTTATATTTATAATCCCTTTATAATAAACTCAATTGTAAGGTTTTTGCGCTGCCGTGAAAAAGGTGATGGATCTTGTAAAGATCAAAGACTGTTTGAAGTAAAAGAAGAAATGGAATAGAATAGGGAGTGAAATTCATTTTAGAATCTTTTTTCTCGCAAACTATTTAATTTTCACGATTGAAATTAATTAATGTAGTCTTTATTACTATCTGAAGACTATAATTTATACTTAAAAAGTTTCGAATCCAAGCAGCAATAATAAACCATCTCAGTCTCAATCAATGTCAAAAACTGATCGAAATGAAGGAAATATCGGGTTCGTTTCGCTCACAGAACAAATATTTGTAGATTCTGAATTTAGGCATCTTGTTTATATTTTGTGAGTTTATATATTTTTAAACACACTCAGGAGTAGTTCTTAGTGTAGGTATAAGTGTAAAGTTATATATTAAAAAAAAATGACAGAACGTGATAATTCGTATCGCGTTCTGTAAATTTTTGCTGATATTTCTAAAAATACAATTATTATCACTTTTATTTCTCAATAGTTCAATATTATTCGTATGATGCAATTATAATTTTCAACAATTAATTTACAGATCATGTTCTTTTTAATTTTTGAAATTTAAATCTACACAAATTAAAGAGACGTAATCTAAAGAGTACCCGTAGGATAAATGAAAATTAATAGGTTGATAATAATAATAATAATATAATAATAATTTATTTATTTTCTTTCCACAAATTACAGACAAATGAAACAGACAGTGTACAATCAGAATAGTGAAATTAATTTGTGGAAGACTGGTGCCTGAACTAAGTTTTTTTAAAAAACCTGTGTGTCAGGTCACCAGGCCCCCAAAACAAAGTTTGATGCTTTTCTAAAAAAAAATTAGAAGGAAAAGCTTACCAAGTAGCTTACCCAAGCCTTTCCAGGAGTAAACTGCTTGAGAATGGTTATACTAGATCAAAAGCTCAGTCAAAACTTTCCTTATTTTATTCAAGTTGGTGAAGGCATAGGAGAAAACTCCCAAAATGTGAGAAAGAGCCCCGAGTCCATATCTTTATCTACGTATCTGTTAACGATAGACTGACCTACACTCACAGTGGTTCTGAGGTAGACTTGTCGCAGCAGGCTCAAAACATAGCAACGCTTAAAACGCAAAAATTATTAACCGTCATCGAGTAAACTTTACAGGAGAGTGTTTTAAAGTTAAAATTATAAAAAAAAAATCAGATTTAGATACTATTACTTCATGGTAATAATATCTAAATCAGACTATTTCGTCATTTTTAACCAAAATGTTACTAAAAGTTTTAACTTTAATTCAATAAACCCCAAGCGAACACCGTTCGCGCTATCATTGTCTTTCTATTGTCACTAATTGACGGTATTCGAAAGGTTAAATAACTTTCATATAAAGGTTACTCAATATCGCTTAGTAATTCTTGCCTTTCAAGCGTCGATATAGTCTAAGAAGTAAACTGTCTCTTCGATGTTTTCTTTCTGTTTTACTCACGTTGGCGATGGCATAGGAGAGGTGCACGTGAGATGGCGAGGCGCGCAGCACGGGCACGCCGGCGCGCACGGCGGCGGTCACCACGGCCGCAGCCGCGCTGCCCCCGCCGCACACCAGCAGGGCTGCCACCCGCCGCCCGTCGAGCGCCGAGCAGGTGCGCTCCAGCACTCGAACACCGAACCTGGAAGCAATAGACAAGTTAGCAAAAGAAATCTGAATATTCCAAATAATTCATCGTCGTTATTATCAGCCCACTACTGGGCATCATTGTCATTGTCATCATAATAGATCATAGACCATTATTTTCTTATAACAATCTATGGAGATTACACAGACATGCTTGTCGTCCGTAACATGGGGTACGATCGACTAGCATTTATTCCTCCAGTTCTTGGACGCCCTTTCGTTTCTGCCTAAGAGCAGCTTCAAATTAGCCGCAAAGTGCCACGCGACAATGCACATATCATCACCACATTTTGCCAGGTGTCTTGTCTAGCTTCGTTTGAATTCCATAATTCGATTTGCTGAACTAAGGCCTATCTAATCTCACGCCATTTAACTCAATTTTCGACCATTCTCATAAGCTAATGCCACCCAGTGAAGATCGTCGCTCCAAAGCATTTACATACCTATATTTCGAATTTGAATTGTCAAGAAGCCAGTCTATTTAGTCATATGGTGAAGCTATTTCCTTCCGTAAGTAAAGATTAAAGCGGGGTGTCATGTGTATCTGTCTGTATATCAGTTCGTGTGTCCGTGGTATCACGACGGGCCCCACCAGAATACCAGTGTATTTATTGTTTTAAATTCATAGCAGATGCTGAGGTAGGTGACGTAGGCCTTTTTAAGCCTCACATAGATTTTTGACCAATTGATTTTATTTGTTTGTTTATTTTTTTTATTATTCTATTTACTCAACCTCACAAAACTTATGGAAATCAAATAATAAATATTTGGTTTCAATAAGTTGTGTGTGAGTTTGAAAAAATCATTCTTTCTTTCGTGTCTTCTTAGCTAATAAACCATGAATTTAGTATGAACTCTTTTAGATGAAAATCTCTACTCTCTACTCTCACTTTAAACTCTCTACTTTTAGTATGAACCCTTTTTTTCTCTTACGCTATGAAATCGGTAAGACCATATTAAGATCTGTAATTTCATCTGTGCCTTCTTCGGGTTTCAATTTACAGCTTAATTTTCAAAATTTTATCCTAATTCAAAATACTTGTGCTCATACTTGATCGAGACAAAACCCTTTTCTTTTTGATTTTGATTTTCAGTTAAATGTACTACTGACAAAATTTTCATTTATATCTCTGATTTTAATACCAATAATGGAATGCTAGCTACAAATAAAATTTCACGAATAATTTGAATATTCAATTTAACAATGCTAAATTGTGTGAATAGCTTGGTACAACAGTTCACAGAAATCGAAGGTTTTTGCGTTACAAAAGAAGAATCAATGCCTTTTAATACAAATTAAAATATTTGAGTTCGTGCTTCGGCTATGAGGGGTAAAAATTCTGTTTTCAGTAAAACAATATTTACTGTGTAGAATGGAACATTTGTTTAGACACTGTATCATATTTTATGTTTTATCATAATATAATCTAAATAGCTCATGTTATATAAAAAAAAAACAGATAAACCAAAAAGTTTGCTAGAGAATACATACTCTCAGAGGTTATTTTAGAAAGCTCATTACTCTTATTTTTTCAGAGAAAATGAATCACAAAATTGCCAACAGTTTAATAACAGAGCTTCGTCTAGGGGTCACCTTTCATGAAGCACTTTTTTGAACCCGCCTACGAAAAAATATCGAACATTTCAAGACTGTCTCAGTTACGGGTTAGATAAATCGAATAAAACCTCATTTGTCAGAGGGGATGATTTATGAAATTGTGCTTTAAGCTACATTAAGTTGACTGGCCATCAATTTTAAAAACAAGTCATTTATTATACTTGATCTCAAGTACGTGCTCGTAGGTATACTACAGAGTGCATCGAGAGTCACAAGGCAATTCGCGATTACCGTAGGCGCGGGTTTATGAATTGCGAGCAATAGGTAGCTCGCCGTTCGGTAAGGACTAACACCCGTGTCGACAGGGTGTTGTGTTTCACGCGCGCCTCAAGGAGATGTCAGCAAGACTGATGGGGCCAGTTAGAGCTGATGCCTGTCAGGGCTGCGGATTATTCGAAAGAACCTTGGCCCTTGCGAAAGGTAATTGAAAAACACCGTGGGTTTTAGTTGATAAAAGTTTAAAACTCCCTCTCATTCCACCCAAAGGGAGAGAACTCTAAGTAAGTTCTTACGTAAAAAAAAGCATTTTACTAAGTATTTTATGAACAATGTCTTTAACCAAATCCCTAGAGTTGTAAGCAGGACTACCTAATCTTGTGTCAGTCATCGCGCTGGATGCCTGAAACTCTACGCTGACACTAAGCCAGTAATTCATTTCTGAGGTGGCAGCTCACATAACTTAGTTTAATATAGCACTAAAGACAGATGAAGTTACCCACAGTTTTATTTATGGGTCACATATTTTACATTACACAGAATTAAACTTATGATTCAGCAAGTTTTCCCAACGACGAAACGGAACTTTTATCTACTAAACGTCTATTCCAATAAAAAAGTAAGAAATAATATCACATTAATATAAAACCTTTTGTGAAAAAATAGGTACTTTTCATAAAATTTAATATGTCTAGACAGGCTGAAGATAAATCGTACGTTAAAATTACATTTTGGATCATTATTATGAATCATATTGTGAAATAGATTAAATTGAAGCACATTTATAACAATAACGTATTCAAAACGTGTGACGCTGTTTAAAACGGTGTTCTTGTACATTAATTAATTTCAACAGGGTTCGTCACTCATCTATTACAATTTAAACTATGAAGTTTAACAAACAAAGAAGGGTTGTAGAGCAACTGTAACATACAAGTAACAACTTTACAATAATACAAACAACATTGTGTAAGCCACCACTTGCCCCGGCTTCGTACTTGACGTTATTCCTCGCATACAATATGTACTGTGAATTTTTGATGCAAGTATGCACAGCTGAGTATGTCTACAGCTCAATTATGACCACAATTGGTTCTCGAAGTATCATTTACACGGATCACAACGCCGCATTGACCTATTTGCATTAGTAACTACATACAGCCTGTTTCAAACGGTCTTTAATGCGGCTCACAGATTGAATCCTTTCTACGTGTATCTAGGTCATAAGTCTCTGACGGGTTTAGTATTACTTTGAGACATCAATATATACGTGCTACGTAGAATCAATGCTTAGAGAAAATGTGATGACAAATTTTGCATATGGCATTGCATAATGCATTTTGTTATCAACTTAAAAATGTATCGAAACGTCTAGTTGACACTTCGCGTGACCCAAGGGCTGCTTTTACCTTAGACAGAGGATAAGCATTGCCATACAGCGTGGCAATGCCGCCAGCCTTTTGGGCACATTACCAGTCGACAGCGATGTGGAAGAGTTTTTTGACGCCATATTTTAGTTTGATTTTAGTTAGTTGTAATTAGCGTAGGGTTTTATTATTATTTTTTTTTTAATTTACTGTAATTATAGTTTTTAGTTGTGTATGTAATAAGTTAAATTGATTTAAAGTTAATAAAGTATAATACATTTAAAAAAAAAAAAACTTAAAAATTATATATCAAAAAGTTTACTTATTTTTGCAAATGAAAAAAATATATATACTAATTGCTGCCAGCGGCTTCACCCGCATGAAAGTAGGTTTCTCCATACAAATTTTGGATTCCTGTTTCATTACTTTTGATGAATTTTGAAAATTCCTCTCTTAGTCATAAGTGAACGCCTAGTGCAATTTTCATACTCCTAGTAACTAACTTCTGGGCAATACGTTGATATGTCGATAGATAGATAACACTTACATGTCAATGCAAACTATATAAAGCCAGTGTTTCCTAGCTGACTACCCCAAGAAGAAACGCCGAAAGAAATTTAGAGTTCAAAGTCTCTTTTGAAGTCCAAACAATAAACAAATAATGGTCAAATCATATGAGAACCATGCAGATTAGTAACTTCGAAACAAAATCACCCTGTTTATATTGTTATCCAATAACACATCAGACCTTGTGTCACATCGTAATATAGTAACCAAAAGGGACGCCTCGTAAGTACACTTCAGTCTCGATCCAGTCGTTCAGTGCCTCAGAAGTCGTTTTAAATTTAAAGCTTTAAAAGCTTCTCCGATTTCAGTCTTTGCTACTGCGCTATAAAGCAATGTCTACCCATGGGTATCCTAACGTGTGGAGTAATTTTGAACGAATAGTTGAAGATGGTAGAATGCTGAAATTCGAAATAGAAGACATCCCAGAAAGCATGTGGAGTACTGCAGTTGAGTTTATGCTTGGCAACTACATAAGAGAAGATGTGTGGTGGAAATCTGCTGGTAAGTTCAAACGGTTTGGAAAAAAAATTGAGGCAATCATTCCCAATCTAATTAATCCATTTATGACGTCGCTGACGTAAAGAAGTGGATATTTTTTGCAATTACGAACATCCCTTTTCGTGTTAACACACACTTTCTTACGCAAGAAAATACCTACCTAAGTCATTAGCAGTAGTAAGACACGCGCCGATGCCCAATTATCTCGAGGCCGAGAAAAACCTTAAATGTGGTGTCATTAGGCACCCTTCTTGCCAGAGCTCTTAGCATCTGAATTTAAACTTAGTTTTATACCATGAAAAGCACCAAATTAATTCTATCACTGACCAGTCAAACTTCATTAAGATCTACAGACTGAAACGATTTGAGCGTAGGTTTATGAATGCTTACAACTTTCCTATTAAATTCACAATAGATCAATTTTGAAAATAATCAAGTTCGACTTCGTCGTCAAAGAAAAAGTTTCTTAATCTAAATAATGTCGACAAAGTAAATCTTCTTTCACAAAATTACATTAATAAACACGATTATGAATATCAGTGGCATTGAAATGAACCTTGTAATCATATTTATTTTTGTGAAAGCGCAAAGACGAATTGGGTCATGTAAAGTTGGGAGGTCGCGCTTGTAAATTTTGAAGCGAAGATATTAATAGGATCTGGATAATTAATCTTGTACTAATCTTACTGACAGGCACAGCGCAGGATTTAGACGCTGTTCAAGAATACCGTGTGTTGCTGACATCGATCATTAGGCAGAAAATGAGCGTAGCGTGCTTCCTCGCCGAAGGAGACGGCTCAGGACGCACGCTCGTCGCCGTGAACATGTGTTTGCCGCAGGAAAAAGGACGCTTCGTTGAACACAGGCCGGTAATAACGGTTGTCTAACCTCTTTTCCTGCCCTCATTATTCTACGGTTTGAACCTTTAATTCTATTTTTAAACTTCCGTACGAGGCTTTCAAAATGCACTTTTTAATGAACCTGTAAACTATTATACTCTGCTTATTATTCTGTCTTTATTATTACACAGTGTCCCTTGATCCATTTCCATTCATTCTCTAGCTAGTACTTATTCAAAGGCGACCTAGTTTTCATCCATCAGCTCATCACATTATTCAGACGGCCTATCTTTAAACAAATGGATATGCATTTTATAAAACCAAGTAGAACTTTATCGCGAAATTTTTCGTAGCTTTCTTTTTTAAATCCGCAGTAAATACACGTTACTATTATCATCTTGCAAATAATTTAATACGTAATGTATAATGCTATTACTTTACAGCCCAAGTCTAAAGCGGGATTATTATCCCTGCGAATGTTCGCGGAGGCCATGAAAGTGACAGCGATTTATGATAAATACAATGTGAACACGTACCTCATGGGAGCAGGCCTCTCAGTCGCACCCGAGTACCGAGGACTGGGTATCGCAGTGGAATTGCTCAAGGCCAGGTAAATGATATACCTTAATCCTCACAAAACTGCCCATTGGCCAGCCTATATACTGTACCCGTAATTACGGCCCGACTCACGTCAGGTAACCGCAGCGAGGGCGACATTTCTAAAGGACCTTAGTAACTCTATTAAGGTCTACGAGGTAATCTACGCCCTCATATCCCGTCTAGTGGAGCATCTAAGCTAAATTAGAAAAATGTAGGGTTGTGGAAAAGCTTCTCAGCAAAATTGAACATGGAATACTTCGATAAAGTTTCATTGTGCTACTGGGGCTAAAGCGGTAAAGTTGTAAGTTAACAAAAATACTTCCCGAACAATTTGCGAACTGTGCACCCGTGCCGTCTGTGGGAGGGGCAGCAACCGCAACTGCATTCCGATGTCAATATCTACGAAATGCAATCCGTTTGAGGGTAACTGTACTTATAACTATGTGTCGGTGTTTCAGACCACGATTAACCTAGTTAAGTACTAGTATTCAGAATGTTGGATTCATCTACTTATATCTCTTTAATTTTCAGAATAAACGTTTCAAAGAACCTGGGTTTCCGTGCAACAGGAGGAATATTCACAAGTGCAAAAGCGCAAAGAGCAGCAGAGAAAGCAGGCATGGAGTGCTTATACTGTATCCCGTACAAGAAGTTTGGAAAACAATGTAATATAGTGTTTGATTCGGATGCAGAAGAGCTGAAAATATTTGCTATCCGAACTGAATAAACAGTAACGAGTAAACTAGACCCCAATTCACTTTGCGAGAACACACATTTTTTTCTTTTTTAATGCCCTAGAGGCCATATTTCAGGACATACCGCAATAAAAGGTCGTGGTTTTGCCGCAAAAAAAATAAACCAGATCTCTTGTTAATTTAAAATATTGGTTGCTATTGTTTTTGCTATTTATTTTTCATAAACGTAGTTTCTATTGTAAATGTTTGTAGTACATAGCAGTGTAACCTTTATTATGCTGTTCTAAAATAATATTTTATGTTTAATAAAAACTTTTTCCAGTGCTCTACTTTTTTTTCTCGTGATACGCCATAATGCGTTGACGATATGTAGTGTACTTTATACTTTTAATGAGCGTTCTAAATTCCTTGATAACAATAGTAGGTATTACTTAAGCAAAATCAGAAACGTATAATGTTACTGCAGAATATAATAATTGGAAGCCAAAAAGCATTGGCTTTCAATTATCTGGTTCTGGATTTATAACTTTAGCAACATTATTTTCGTTAATGAATGCTTATTTTCACGCTAGTAATAAATATCACTTAAATAATGATTATCTACTATTTTCTCTCTGCGTTTTTATATAATGTGTGGAATTATAAAAGAGTCACTGCTATCTCAAAACGCAAAGGTTAACTAAAAGATTACGTTTAGGTTTTATGAGTAAAAGTGTGAGATTTCCTCTCACTCTATCCAGAGCTGGAAAAGTTATTTGAAGATTGCGCACCCAAAAAAAAGGGTGTAATGGAAAGGTGTAGTCATATTTTAAAACTGCTTCTGAATGTGGAAATGAACCACTCAAGGAAATCATAGTTCAAAAATTCACCCGACATAGACACGAAAACACACGGACAGTTCTAATTTTTTTTCAGCTAATAATAATATTTTTTGGACCTTAGATGTCATTAATAAATAGCAATTATTAAAATTAAAAGCGGTAAGTTATTTAATTTTCTGGGATATTGATTAGTACTTTCTTTAGAATATTTATCCACATAAATGGGAAGAAGCAGTAACAATCGTCATACCGTAATAAAAATTAGAGACAGTATAACTTTAAACAGTTTAATGGTTTGATATAATAAAGTACATGAGCAGACATATTAAAACAACAATCTCTGGGTAAAAGAGTGAATATACATAATAATACATTTTCATTAGGATTCGTTTTAAAGATAATATTATCGTATCATTTTGTAAACGGTACGTGGTTTTTGGGTACCTACATATTGAATATTGCAAGGTACTACCTTTATTTAAGAGCTTAGATATTTATTAAAACTCTATCTAATTATGAAATACTGTACAAAGGTGCACTTAACGTCTTGGACATTTTCTATTAGTCGACCTTAGTTTGTTTAATGTGAAGTAACTTAAAACCACACTACAGAGCATCCATTCAATTTTTTTATTTGCTTAATTGAAGACATTAACTCCGGCAAACTGGGCGGAGCGGGAGATAGTGTCAGACTTTTACTGACTAAAAACCCACTCCTGTTCCTTCTTTACCATTATTCCAAGGCCCCGGGAATCTCTTTCGCATCATCCATGGACCCAGTAGGCTTCGACCCTGCTGGACCCTTACAGTTGCTGACAAATCCTTGAAGCGCGCGTGGAAAACTACGCACCGTCGACGACCTGAACTAGTTCCGGACGGTTTCCGGATGGTCGGACGGCGAGCTACCCATTGCTCGCCGACTGCAAGCCCGCACCTATGGTGGCTGGAAAACGGGATCGGAATCCCATCGGCTGGAGCGTGAGGGCCATTGCCTCGCGCGTGCAGCCGCCTCATCTACTAACAGTACTGCTTCGCAGAAGGAGGCGACCGCCTGCCACTCCTCCTCGCTGCAGACCATGACCTGTACCAGGCCCCGACGCAAGAGATCGATGCCATCGAGCGCCCCCACGAGGACACGGCGGTGCTCTGCCCGGAAGGGGCACACCTCTACCGTATGCTCCACCATGTCCTCCGGGTCGTGCCATGCCCTTGACGTGGTCAAGGGCATGACATTTGCTCGTAGAAAATGGCGTCTTGGTGAAAGATACAGATATATTTGATTGAAATTGTTATATCACGTTTGCTAAACTACCAATTAATTTTGATGTAGTTTCCACAATTAGTATTCTAATTTTGTATATTTAATTTAAAAAAATAGTTATTTAATAAATCTATTTTTTGTACGTATTCCCCCTTGACGAATGGCGACCACGTACTGGAAGACGCAGCATTAGAAGGTCTTCCACAAAATAAATAGGATCACGGGAATGCAATGGATTCCAGACACACAGGACTGACCGTTATGGCGACACTTGGGGCAGGTCTAACAGAGAACGTCTTTCGGCTGAAATCATGATAGCGATAATGACGATGACATTCCCGATTAGTTAAACTATAGTTTGATCTGCGTCATTGTTCGAAAGAGTAAACACGGTCCTGAAAAGCAAAAAGCAACTGAAAGATCACAGGTGCATTTTAGCCTGTAACTGTTTTAGTCTGGACCAGCGGACGGCGAGCTATAAATTGCTCTTCGTCCGCAACCCGCACCTACGGTGGAGGTATCTACAGAAAGAGTTTTCGAAGTGGGCATGGATGATCAACTTAGTAACTATAAGGCATAGTGCGCTCTTTTCTCTAAGTTATCTACGTTACGCTTCTAATTTTCATCACGATGATATGATATAACGATGGCATGAGGTTTGTTTAAAAGACTTACACAAAGATTTTATATCCTACTTATAGTAAGTTGAATAAATTAATGATAGGATAATGATAACAAAAACTATCACACAGAATCTCACACTACACATACATTTACACACCCTCTTATACATTCCATCCACATACATGTTATCTATATGTGTTATCTTTAGAGAAAGATTGACTAAGAAAGTTATTTAGTGTACCTACGGGGTTTGTTATCAGGTTATTTAAATAAAACGACCAAAACGGGTACCACACCCTTTGTACTTTTGCCTTGACAGCACACACATATTACAAATATCGTCATACAATAACAGTAGGAATAAATAAATTATATACTAGCACTTACTGAGATGTTGCTTGCTCCGAAAACTAAAACGTAAAGAGAGACATGACAGCGTGGCGTGGCCTTTTATAATCTCTTGTAACTGTCAAAAGCGCCGCGCTGTCAAGTCGCAGTTCGTTAAAGTTGTCAGTGCAAAAAAATACATTTAATGTTGCTAATACAGAAAATAATCATAGTGTATGAAACATTATCATAAGAATCGCTAACATACATATCACACCCACACACACATCACCTTACACAGCTAAGAGGACACACCTTTTAATTTTACTAACATAATTCAAAATACTTTTTTGTACAACTTATCTAGTTTTCTATAAAAAATGCTTTACGTCATAGTACAATAATTATTCTACATTTTAATTTACTGTTGGCTATTCTAAAACGAGGGGATTTCGCGTTGATAACTGAAATACAGGTTTGCCTAGTTCGGTAGTAATATCTTATACAAGATTCTTGGTCATACATGAAACAGAAATATTAGACGGCATGATATAAAACAAAAATAACAAAGTTTGTCGAACGGTACAACATCAATACATGTTACTTACGTCATTGGGATCATTTTTGCAGTTGACGGTTGTTCAAATAGGTAAACTTTGTAAAAACTAACTATTGAGACACCTATGCGGACGAAACATATAAAATGCTAGCTGTCCTCCGTGGTTTCACTCACTGCTCCTCGATAAATGGTTTATCCAACAATTTTTTTTTTTTTAAATTAGAGTTCCTGAGATTAGCGTGGTCAAAGAAACTCTTCAGTTTTATAATGATATATATATATATAGTAGTATTTGTACAGATACGATGGATGTGTTGTGAGAAAGTGGAGTGTCCTAAATATGAAAACAAAACACAAAGCTATAATTCCACAAGATAATTTTATAGCCGCAATAGCTTTGAAACATAACACTGGACTAAGCCAACAGCTGAACAACATTTCATTTTAGTTTTCAAACAATTGGATGCCAACTGTTACGTGAAATTATATCGGCAAAAGTATCGCCTAACCACCAAACCAACTATATCAATATTAATGGTTCATATTTAGGTGAAAAACATCAAATTACTTTTCCTACTCTAGGTGGAGCGAAAGAATGTCAGACTTTTACTGACTAATAATACCCACCTGTATTCTTTCAGTTGCTTTTTACGTTCCAGGGCTATAGTAACTCTTTCGAACAATCCAATCATATTGGTGGTAACGTTTGTTTATATCCTCAACAAATAAAAATAAATCCAGATCCAGATCCAGATCCATCATCATCCACATCCAGATCGGTAGGTACATAAATAAACAAAAACAAAGCTAAACGTACCCATTCTTATCCATAATTAATAAAATTTTAAGTCAAAAGTGAATAGGTGATATTAGGCAAGCTTGTTAAGTTATTAACCTCATCATAGCACCATCAAGTCTTTTATACCTATTTTTTTATTTCCTTCTTGTGTTTTATTACATGTGTATACATTAATTGTTAAATGATTAAACAAGTATCATAAAATAAATTGCTAAAATAGTAAAATCAATAATGTTGACGATGTTACTTCAAAAAAAAAAAAAGAATAATAAATTAATAAATAATAAAAAATAATTTAAAAACGTATCACTTAACACCGCAGACTACCCCTTTTTTAAGTTCTTACAGTCCATCCTAAGATTGTCCGGTAGATATCGCTGTCAGTGATAAGACCGCCATTGTATCCATAGATTTTGTGTAAAAGTTTATTTACTATTTTGTTGTATGGTAAACATTCTTATTACATCAGTCACCAACCAAGTAATCTTTGCATTTTTTTTCTTATCTTAAATTCTTATTCAAGTCATATCACCCCCAAGGGTTATTCCAGAGTAAAACCTTTGGGAGCTTTACTACATAATATGACCCAGACATAATCGTCTCAGGTCGTTCCCAGCACCGCAATCTGAGCTGCCACCATCTTAGACCAGTTGTGAGTATGATTCAAAAAGAGGACGTTAGGGGGCAATTTTAATACATGGTTTTCTTTAATAATAGATTAAAAAATGTAAGTTATTTTTAAATTACGCTTAAACATCCACTTATTTTCTTCTTCTTTTTTGACTGACAATTGTTTATTTCAGCATTGGTCTAAGTAACAATTGATTTAACAATGCGTTGCCGAAAAACATTAAATAAAATGTTTATTAGTTTTTATTTTAAACTACGGATAAAAAAACCTAGTCCTGATTCGTGCTTATTACTATTTTAATTTATTAGTCGTTTTGCAGCGTCACAGTAAAAATAAAAGTAACAAAAGAGTGAATGAGAATAAGATCTGAAAGACACTTATGACTATGAGTTCAAAATTATTATGTTTATATGATTTAATTCTTTTTGCAAGTATTTATGTAGCAAAACAATAAAAAGAGAATGGTCACGAATAACAAATAAATCCTAAAAGCTATATGAATAACTAAGTTCTACCAGCGGTTATGCCTGCATGAAAATAGAAAATTATATATTATTTATTATATAATTATACTCAAGGCAACAGGACATGATCTACCTGTGCGCGAAAAGTCATCGAAACCCGTACAGAAGTTTAAGCGTGAAGGAGTCGCAAACAAACAAACATACATATTAACTGTCTCATTTATGATATTAGTGTGATACCTACTCCACGAATATTGCTACTCTTTAGAAGAACTACGTTCGCTGCATAAATGGAATACAAGCAATAGTCTAATTAAATATTCTTTGCCGTGTGTATTTTAGAAACTTTTCCAGGAATGGTTTCTGTTTACTGGTAGTCAATTTGCGTTGAAATGAGCATTTATTAGATACTTTCTTCTGGTGATCAGACATGGCCCTGGTTTGTATGATGAGCATGATTATTTGTTCTGTGTAAGGTTGCAATTTCTTTGTAATATGTTAGTATTAGGAATATATACATAAGTGTGTTTATCATTTGTCTAGTACTCATATCACAAGCTTTTCTTAGTTTGGAACTAAATGGCGTTGCGTGGAAGTTGTGAGATATTGACATTATTAAAATTATATTATTCGACTGACTGTTAGAATCTGCATACAAAGTGCGTAAAATCGTCATCAAAAAAACTAGTAGACAATATTTAATAAAATGAAGAAATCGTGTTCTATTTTTACTAACTCCATTTTAGTTTTACAAAACGATTTAGTCTTGAACGAAAAACGGTACCAGACTCTCTGATGTGGGCACGTGTCCATAATATATGCATGTATTTATATTTACATGTATATGAAAATGTTATCCTCAATAAAGTCATTACGATAAAGCGTGGGTAGAACCGTAGGTTTAATATCGGGGCATCGTATCATAAAATATTACTTTATGATAATACACTGCGGTATTTCCCTATAGTTTTCGCGCAGTAACCAACTTGCCAAGATAAGTTATAAATATACAAATAACGACGATCGAGATTATCCGGGGTATTCCGAATATTTAAATAGGTACTCATATTTTGCCAAACAGCGTAGGCCGTATGTGCTACGCCGCGTAGCATGCTACGAAATACGTAGACCGTACTACGTAGCAATTCTTTTGTGCCAAATATCGAATAATTTGGTTTCACAGTGTTTATTATCCAATTCTTCCATAACGGCTTGACCGCTTTTTATGAAAATTTATGGTATATTTGGTAGGTCTGAGAATAGGTCGTAGGCTATTTTTTATCCTCCTACCTCCATCCCCCATTTTCTTCTGTGATAATTTACATGGTACACCACGTTGTCGACGTTAGCTAGATAGATATATTTAGAGGGTACTATCAAAGCAGCGGAGCGATTTCCTTTATAGTGGCTTTTGTGAGTTAATTGGCATTAATAAATACTACCTCAATATCGTAATGGAAACAATTTATTTCAGGGATCATTGTATTAAGTTAGAAGTAATGAACTTCGTAATCATTTTTATTTTAGATTTTCGAAATACTTTAGTTTTGGACGACAAATCTTTTATGTGCTATTCTTGTACTAAATTTACCTGGGTACCCCAGTTTCATCGAATTTCGTTCAGCCATTTGAGCGTTAAGGTGTAAAAAACACACACATACACTCACAAATTATCACCTTTGTAGTATTAGTGTGATTACTTACCTACGAATAGGTTAGCTTGAAGCAACACGATATCACGTAAAGCCTAGCTTAATTATCGTCCCGAATAATCATGAGCTCATTGCATTTCACTAGAATTCTAATTGGTTGAGGCGCGGTAATGATAATCAGAGTGTTCACCTGCGTTCTAACTTTCAAATTGTACTGTCTTAATCCTGAAACTCTAGGTGTATCAAATCGATAGCTACATACACTATTTACAGCTATCGAAGAATGAAATGCTAAAGCTTCTGACTTTTTATAAATGGCCATGTGAATCAAAACATTTTAAATAGAAAAAAAAATCTTTATCATTTGTGTTTTTTTTTTTCTGAAAATATTGTCTAATTCTATGTTTCTGTTCTTTGGGCCTTAACCTTTCTACTTCGAAACAATAATAAAGAAAAATAGTTATTACATTATTTTACTCGTATATGTAGGAGGTAATCGTAATCAAAATGTATTTACCTATTGGTTTAATCTTCTTTTAAAGTGGTCAAGAGAGAATATGGTATGATTCATCAGTGATATGAAACAACAACTTTGTTGACTATATAAATCTACAATATAATATTATATTCAAATCTAAATTTACACTAATGTTATTAATAGGTAAAATTGCTTTTTTTTTGTTTTTAAGAGGTGGTTAGTGACCCTGACAAAAAACCCTGCTATGCCGGAGGTCGTGGGTTCGATTCCCACCCAGGACAAATGTTTGTGTGATGAGCACGATCATTTGTTCTGTGTCTGGGTGTAATTTATCTATAATATGTATGTATTTAGAAATATATAAGTATGTTTATCAGTTGTCTAGTACCCATAACACAAGCTCTGCTTAGCTTGGGACTAGACGGCGCTGTGTGATAGTCGTGGAATATTATATTATTATTATTATTATCTCTGAAAGACCTGGTCCGATTGCTAAAAATTTTTTACCGATAGAATGCTGCTTTATTCCTAAGTGACATAGGCTATATTTTATGCACGCGGATAAAGCCGCGGGAAAATGTTAGTAATATTATAAAGGTGTAAAGCTTGTTCTTTTTTTATTATTTTTTTGTTTGTAGGAGGAAATTTCTGAAAGTACTGGTCCGATGTCTAAAATTTTATCCCCGATAGAAAGCTGCTTTCTGAGTGACACAGGTTATAGTTACAGCAAAAGTAAAAGCTAGTTACATATACAAAGTGTAATTTAAAAAAAAAAAACTACTTTTACTAGGAACTGTAGTTGAATTTAAAAAAAAAACTCGCTGTTTTGTTTACATTAAAGCCAACGTTCCTAAGGCTAAATGAAAATACCAAGCAACAATGCAAAGGAAACTAAAATGCAAGTTGTACTTAATTAATGTCTCTCTTTATATCTCTTTCAAACACAGTAGATGGCTTGTTTTTATCTAAACATTGGATATCTATACATATTATTTAAATAACATTGAGGTTTGCGTTTGTAATAACAGAATATTATTTGCTAAGTGCATAGGAAAGTATTTTTATTACCTATAACATTTTTTTTTTAATTTTTGTCTGTCTCTTAGTTCCGGCTTTCAGGGACAGATCAGCTATCTGTCACTGAAAGCCAAAAATATTACAAGGAGTAACATAGGGTACTATGCGTTCCAAATAAGAACAGGAACGTCAATACACTCGATCTGTCAAATGTTGAGTGAAAAATACGGTTTGCAAAGAAAACTTATTTGCGTATCAATAAAGTTTTTTTTTTTTTGTCTTAGTTAAAGTCTTAGTTAAATCTTGGTGAAGAAAAAATGTTATTGTTAAATATAAAATAACTAAATGTATTTGTTTTACGCCATAATTAGTATAAAAAAAAAACATTTTCTTTCTTATTTTCATTGATAGAAACAATTAGCCTTCTTCTTCTATTTATCACTACTCAGACACTTAACACAGTTGACGTCACAACATGACAATTGATCCAATTCATATTTGGAACGCATTGTTCTTTTCATTTTTCCACGGGACCAGGATTTCAAACTACGGAATACGTATTCGAAGCGGTGGAACAATTGACGTTACTCTCACAGGAATATAATTATCTAATGTTATATAATATTGTTTTATTTGACTGGCCTGTTGGTCTAGTGGTTATTGACCCTGACTTAGCAGGCCGGAGGTCGTGGGTTCGATTCCTACCCAGGACAAATGTTTGTGTGATGAGCATAATCATTTGTTCTGTGTCTGGGTGTAATTTATCTATAATATGTATGTATTTAGAAATATATAAGTATGTTTATCAGTTGTCTAGTACCCATAACACAAGCTCTGCTTAGCTTGGGACTAGACGGCGTTGTGTGATAGTTGTGGAATATTAAAAAAAAAAATAAAAAAAATAAGTAACTAAAGTTGCTCTAAATTTTCCCGCGGGAAAAGGTCTTTATCGGAAGAAGGAGGGACAAAGGTGAGTAATGTTCTTAAACTTCATAGGAATGTCGCGGGTTCTTTCTACATTATATACAGGGTGTAAGGAACAGTACAGGGGTACTTAGCTAGGGAGCCAAGTTGCTAATCTGCAATAGTTAACGCTTGTAGAAAGCTTCAAATGTACGGGAATGACGTCGTCTTAACGCTCAGTCACGTGGTCAGAACAAAAGAATTGGCGGCAAGGTCAACTCGAAGCGTTTGGTGCAAGCGAAACGGTTGTAACTTGGCTAGGGGGGCTGGTATCCATAAACTTTAAGAGTTTGCTCAGTACCTAGACAAAACTAAACAACCTTCTACAAGGATTTTATTCCGGAAACAAGAAAAAAATTGGATTCTCCTCTCCTCTCATAATTTTGTATGGAGAAGCTGATTTTTTCCGATCAATATCAATGTGTGTGAAATAAAATATTTTTATTTTTATCTACTTTCTTTACTTTACTAACCTCCCTTGGCCAACATAAAACTTTCAGTTTTCGGAATAGGCTATACTTCTGTTCACTTCGTTTGAAAAAACAGTACAAACAGTCATGAAATGCAGTATGAGAATTTCATGCAGTGAAACTAAACATTTACGGTTTCATTAAAACATTCCGTGCTTTTATACCAAAACTTAATTGAAGGCGAGCTAGGAAATTCCCGCAATGAGACGGCACACCACCTCACTATTGAAAGAATAGTAAAAGACAATTATATAATAGAGCTTTTTAAAATCAATATGATTAACCAGCTTGTGAAATAAAAAATTATCCCAACAGGACATACATCTGGGAAAACAAAATATCCTAATAATATGATATAAAGCCGCATTTTCACTAGGGGACATTTGTTCCGCGACTCTGTCGCTCGACACGAAATTCACGTGGGATTTTTACGGGTCGCGCAACTTGTCGCTAGTCGATGCTCTGCGAGCGTCGACACGCGCGATTTGCGTTTATTGAACTTAAACTTTCCCTTTGTAGCAAATATTCTCGGGCCCACCACCTCTTTTTTTTACGTTTTGCTATTGTCTTCCGAATAATTATGTAAGCTGCACTGAACAACACTACCTCCTCGGGCGACATACTGATCACGACTGGCCAATGTGAACAAGGGAAATGTCGAGCGACATTGTCCCACAAAGTTGCAGAGACATACCACGTGAATGTAGTGAAAACGCGGCTTAAAAGAGTGTACATGGAGTTTCTTGCAGCTTCTTCTCCATAGAGATCTACGCTTTGAAACGTGCAATTTAGCTTCACTTTTTTTTTGACTGACGTTTTGACGGTTGTGCCGATTGTGACGAAGTACCTGTAATTGGTCTATTTGAAGTCAGCGTTTCTGATTTATGTATTTGTGGCGACAGTCATCCATATCGCAAAATCCTGCATCGCAATATAAGAGGTCATCGTGCAATTAGAACATACGAAAAAAGATCGAAATTGAAACGATCAGGCAGCTGCCCACCAGACAGTTGTGTTTGGTGTTGACCAATCTGGTCGGAGGATCCTCCCTTTCTACTGGTGGTTTGCAAACACCCCGTTTCGCCCACCTCTCAATGCTGTTCTAGAACTTATTCTACCCATGTGCCAAGTTCAGCCGTTTGAGCATGAGGAAGAAACAACCATAAATACACATAGAATGCACACAAACTTTTGCCTTTATAATATTAGTGTAGTGTCCACAAATTAATTGAAGAAAGCTTTTAGAAATCTCGCAAAAGTGACATTAGAACTTAGTTTCCTGACTCTTTAAAGGGACAATTATGATGAAACTTATAACTAACTGAATAGAAAAATAAAAAACAAAAGTGAGGAAAATTGAAACACACTCGATTTGATTAAATGCAAGGTGACAAAATGGCGCCTTTCTGAATGATTCGTTTTCAATCATATTATGCCTAAAAGTAATACCTGTTATTACTTTTTTTGGAGATTATTTATTGCTTAAATTGGATGAAAAATGAGTTTATAATGTCATAAGAATGTCTCTTGATATTCCATTGGTCACTGAGTATCAATTTGAATTGATTATATTGTGGAGTTAGATTAAGCCTGAAGAATTGCAAAAATTAAGTGGCAGTAGGCAGGCATATTGTTCGTAGAACAGATGATTGATGGGGGTCGAAAGATTGGTTGGTAAAAATAGGTTGATGGGAGCCGAAAGATTGGAATGGCGACTGTATGCCGGAAGGTTCAGCGCTAAAAGGCACTCACAAGGTGAACGATGACTTGGTTAATCGTGAAATCGGGTGAAAACGAAACGCATAGGAACGGTAATTGTGACGACACTTGGAGAAGGTCCATCTCCAACAGTGGACGTCATTCGGCTAACTTTATGATGACGATTATTAGGATATTATTACAGAATTTCTAGATATCTCTGATTCCAGTAACATCAATGGAAAATTGTCTTTCATTTACCAACCCAGTATCAGTTGGAAAACGTAACATCCAAGCCAATATTGATACCGAGCAAAAGCCACATCTCGTCGGATTCCGACTGGGAAACTGTTGCGGTCCGGCGCGGCGCTTCAACGCGTTCCGATCAAATCGAAACAACTCGAACAATATCCATAAAGTGCTCGCTCGAACAAGACGTGTAACGGGTTTGTTTGAAATGGAAACTTGTGAATAGTTTTGTTTGACGGCTCATGTCGGTTTATGTTGCGGAGATAAATTGATGGCTGCTTCATGTTATCGCTACGTTTTATTGAGCAGCAATCCTGGAAAACCTTTTTGATCAATTGACTTCAATGTTACAGGTTTGGTTTGGACCGTGTCCGTAAATTGTATCAACCTTTGTGGATTGCTTTGTAGGTTTTACAGATTTCTTCTTTGGGGTGGAAAATTATTATATAAATTCTACCGCTCTGGATGGAGAGTTCAGGGACGGAGTGAATTTTTCGTTCAAAGGCAAAATCTCAAGCAATTATTTACTAGCCTGTGTTTTTTGACTTGGTCCTCAACCAAATAAATTCACAAACTACTGTCGAACCTACGCCAACTTAGAAATTGATTAGTACGTACTACGTTCATAGTTTCTTCAATACATAGGTATAGGTTACTATCTCTAAACATTAGTTTTATTACCTAGACAGATCATGACTGCAGCACTAACAAGGTTCTAAAATAATATATCAGTACATACAACGACGAGGCAAGCCATTATAACTTGACTCCGCAATCTGTATCAGATGTGTAGGAACAATTTTTCTTCAAAATTTTATCAAACTCTATGTGACAGAACGAAAGGCCCTCATTTAATAGGTATATGTCAAGCCTTGAAAACTCGAGTTGTATCTGACAATCAATGTCTACTCCTAAAAAGAAAATTGAATTATACTTTTCTCCATCTATTTCCAGATTATTAATTGGGGTTCGAACCCTCACCCTAAGGTTCACAGTGTCGCTCACCTCATTCGATTTGGCACTGATAATGTAATTTCTACCTCTGTCAACCTTGGTGCTTTGACTTAACCATAAGGGTTGTCGCACACGGGCCAAAGGCCATAACGACAAAACGGCGCCACTGGCATATTTCCTATAGTCCTCATACATTTTATATTTATTCACCGCACACGTTTGACGCCGGTGGCCGCTACAAATCGCAGCTACTCGCTTCTTGTAGCCCGCACTGGCCACTAAACACCTATAAAAAATGCTATCACACGCCATTCGCGCATTTAAACCTTCTTCGTCAGAGTCCATTATGATACTACGCATATGCGATTAAAAAAAGTAGCAGACACCAGCCGCAAGCAGCTGTCGCGCGCGTCAGTTTTCTTTGTGGCCGCTTCGCTTCTTGAGGTGGGTTTTGTGGCTGTGGCATGTGGCCCATTTGTAGTGACACTAATAGAAAAGCTTTTAGTAATATTGTAGACTCAATCGGTGGGCTATGTTATATTCATACACACTATAGTCCCCTAGTGGGATGATCAAAGTTCCGAACAACCACAGCCTAGTTTATCGTTACAATGTGATGGGTTGCGAGTAAACCTATTTCCATTTATCGGACATGTTCTAGGGGATTGCTACGACCCGCCGGCTCTGCATGTCGAGTAGTGGACGTAGAATCCCAGCTATTTGAATAGAAGCAGATTAAGACTTTATGCATTTTTTATAGACTGGCGTAGAAATTAGGGAAGTGCTGTTGCATGAGGTAGGTACATAAACAACTTCTAGTCGACTTGCTCACGCCACAGCTACCGCTGAAGGAGACCCTCCGGGCTTCAGGAAGTACAGGGCGATTCGTAGGCGTGGGTTTGCAGACGATGAGCAATGAGTAGCTCCCCGCCTGGCCGTCCGGTAAAGAACGAGCCCGTATCGACAACGAGGAGTATTTTACGCGTGCCTCAAAGAGACTTTAGCAAAACTGAATGGGCCAAGTAGTGACAATACCTGCTGGGGCTATGGACACGTTTGAAAGCTTGACTATACCCCAAGAACGCAACTGAAGGACACAGACAGAGTCAGTGAAAATCTGATACACCCCCTTGTTCCGCCCTAGAACGGTAGATGTCATTTGTTCATATCCCACCTAAGAAAAGGTTCAAAGTTTACTGAAACGACACTTTGATTGCCCTACAACATAACACGCCTGCTCGCCTGACCTGAATGTTCAACCATCGTGTCTGATTCGTAGCACAGTTTTTGTATTGTCTAATACAAAAACTGTGCTATGAATCAGACTGCCTATCTGCCTAATACAAAAATTCTAGGTAAGGTTTTCGAAAACCTCGATTTGTATAAGGTATGATGTCATTTTTGAAAAGAGACGTTCTTGAACATGGTTGCCTTCATAGACTCACAAAAACTATATAATGTAACTTGTAAATTTGAAACAAATGATGGCGTCACACTTACTTTTCATCTTCTGGCAGCTCGATGTACAGCGGCAGCAGCGTGATGTTGCGCAGATGGAGCGGGTAGTCGCCGGCCAGGTACGAGCGAGATAGGTCGGCGAGCGAGCGGTTGAACGCGCGCACTGCGTCGGCGGCCGAGCGCGGCGCGGCGATGCCCACGTAGAACGCGGAGCGCGCGTCCGCCTGCAACACGCGCAGGCCGCCCGCCGCCGCCGCCGCCAGCACGGCGCACGCGCACCACGCATACCACGCCGCGCACGCCGCCGCCGCGCCCCGGCGCCCGCGCATCGCACCCCTCACCGCCGCCCGCGACCCCCCCGCCCCCCGCACCGCCGCGCCATACCACTCCTCCGAACACCATCCACCCTCAAACTTCCGTCCCACCACACACTGTCACCGACCCCAACATTTATATTATTTACACTTTTTATTAACTACAGTCTATATTTAAAGTTCAAACTGTTACTGTTTATGACACAGAATTATCATGGACGGTAAATCATAATTTAATTTTATAATTCTCTGTTCTGCGATCACTGGTACTCGGCTCATTTGCGTATCTGTAACAAAAGGAGGACATCTATTTATATGGTAATGACTTTAACGAAGACATTGTAATTACAAATTAGGCTTAATCAATATTAACATTTGCGTAGCAGTGCTACGAAGGATCTCGTAGCTGCTTGCTACGAGGCTACGAATTTGGAGAGCTTTGGTGCTGCGGTCAACTACTGATCGTAGTTATCATACGAATATCTTGTTATAATACAAGTAGACCGGGATAAGAGCGGACCCAAAACGTCGACCGGTTTAACTGAATTAGTTAAGGATAATACCTACATGTGCTTAGAATGGACTGCCACATCTTCACCCTAGTCCCCAACATATTGGAGTTTATAATATTATGCTTACTAGAGGGCTCGAGTGAAGGTGTGTAGTGTGTACTATGTGCGCCACTGTCTATTAGCAATGTAGATCATACCGCCTAGTTGGGCTCAGATGAAAACAAGAATACATTTAAGCACACTAGCACTTACCCAGCGACTTCGTTCGCTAGAAAGTTTTCATAACAACTTTAACCGTACAAATTTTAACAACTTTTCTCTTGAAACGTATTTCTAGTTTTGAAAACCTAATAATGGCAGTGTTTATTATTAATTCTGCTTAAAATTTGTGCTAAATTTCAAGCTTAATCCAAGAAATAAGAATTCTTCATATAAACTTTATAAAACTCCTTAAATGGTTCCGTTGGGGGTAGTTCTAAAAACCAATAATGACAACCTTTATTATTTACTTACTTTTGTACCAACTTTCAAGAATATCGGTTCTCGGAGTAAGATTTCCTACAAAATAATTTCCCCCTTTTTTTACCCTCTAACAGATTGAATTTCCTAAAGCCCCTCTTAGTGCTCTCAGTCTTAAAAGAAAACCCTGTACCAAATTTTACTTCCCAGTAGCGGCTATGTGTTGATATGTTAGTCAGTCAGTTTTTCCTTTTATATTTATATATACTGGCGGTCCCAAAACCTGTTGTCCTGTCCAAAAACTGGCTATTCATTAAAAACCAATTGCAGCACCACCTATCGGGTTCAATTATACTTTTAAACCACTCATATGCATACACAAAATTTCATCCAAATCCGTCAATCCGTTTAGAAGTTAGGTGACAAATACATGTACAGAATAGTTATATAAGTATACATAATTAACTGTCATATAATATAAAGATATCGATAGGTTAAAAGATAATATTTACTTTATTATGGCTGCCTGTCCACAAGAACGGAGAAAAGGAAAAATATTAACCGATAGGTTTGCACAAAATCAGAGGAGCGGAGAATTTGTACCATCCTATTCGTTAATATTTCTCCGTTTCTCCGCTCCGCAGCCTCGCTCCGCTTTTGTGAACAAGCAGCTTAACTCAGTTCGAAATATTCAAAATACTTTTTATTTTGCAAATATGTTTAAAAAAAAAACACTTTTGCACGTCAATTTTTTTTTCCGTCAGTTTTAACTAGATGAGGTGTTTCTTCTAGCTGATTACCCTGAGAAAAAACACTGAAGCAAACTCAGTGGTAATTATTTTTAAACCTCACAAGTATGAAAAACAACACTATAATATTTTCACAAGACTCTAGCTGTTCGTTAATTAACCTGTACCTCTCATTCCAGAACAGGCAGTCAGTAACAGAGCCCTTATCCATTTACAGGGTCCTCGGTTTAATCTCATTTACAGCTAGTACACATTAATTAATTTATGTTCAGCATTATCACACTTTTTCGTCTGTAGTATGCTGCCGGGCTCAATTTAGTTCCCGGTCGAATTTAGCGAGCTCTTGACGTGACATAACCTATTTATTTTCACGATAAACCGTGTTCAGTTAACGGTCCTCATTAATTATTTCAGGATATACTTAGTGGAGCAGTAACCTCGTAATTTGATAGTCGGTTCTATGGGTATGGATATGGGATGTTTTCCTTTCCTATCGATAATTGCTTGTCTCCTCGAGAATTAATGTATAAATATTGTATTTACTGTTGGATTTTTTTTCTATCCTCTTTTGCTTCAAGTTTATTAGTGCTATATAAGACTCATTATTAAGGGATTTTAAAAAGGATAGTGTTTTTTTATGTTATAATTTATTGCCGTAAAAGTGTGATCTCGTTTTACTTTTTTATCCTACTGATCTATTTTCGTTAGTGTTAAAACGCTATCAAATAGTAATTGTATATTTTTGATATTTATTAGTATACTAGCTGCTGCCCGCGACGTCGTCTACGTGAAGGCTCTTCAGCACCAAAAATACCTAAGATGCCAGTGTCGCTATAGGATTATAAGTAAACAACTTTTAAAATAGCATTAAAATATAAGTTTTTTTTGCAAGTGAAGAGAGTTATATGGGAATCCTGCTGAGTTCAGTCATAAGATGGGACTGAAGGAAATAGAGAAAATAATGCAGGAATACCTTCCAAGAAGACATTCCAAGACACAAAAGAGTAAAAATACGTACAAAGGTATCATACCTTACCACACTTCCCTATAAACTACGTTAGTAGTTATGCTGCCAGGAGCCAAAATGGAAAGAGAGTCAGGACTGGTGACGCGGGAGCAAGCGACGTACAGTTGCCAGTGTGAGAAGCAACTTGTCCTGAGGTCGACACCCGCTGCCCTCAGTGTCTGCCCCTGCGACTTATTGATGGTCATCGCGAAGCAAACACCCATGGGGAACTGTACGCGCTTGAACTGGAACGGGGAGTTATGAGGTATGAGGGGAATGTGTGGTATAAATACTGCCTCGCCGACACCACAACCCGTAAAAATTTCCGCCTCAATGTTGTGCCTTTGGAGCGAGATAACTTTAAGGCGGGTCCCGTTACACAACTTCGGAGGACATAGGTTCCGAAGAAGCATAATCGGGACACCGACCTTCAGCTTGATGGTATGCGCTGGAAGTCCACTTGCTAACGGGGAGTTCAGAAATTGCACGGGATAATGTGTGGCGTCATCTTGCTCGACAACAGTGTTTATCGAGGTGTAGACCACTTCATTCCCCTCAATTTCCGAGAGAATGCATTCGTTAATTGCTGCAGCCTGATCATTTTTGGGCGTCAAAATGGCCTGCTCACACACCTAAGAATTCTGTTGGTGCGGTATACGACTGATGTCCCCGTACACACAGCGAATGAGTTCTTCTAAGCTGGATACCACTCTACCGAGAGACTGAAGCACCACCTGTCCACCTCTCTCTTCTGTTAGAGTGCCTTCGCCAAGACTTAGCAGGACATTGGAGAATTCTCGAGCACGTGCATTGCCGCCGAGCCGAGCTCTCATATTAATGGTCAAGTGCAGCGTACGAACTCGTGACCACAACGAAGATCATTTCATCGAAGCATTCACCTCGTCAGCCCTCGATCCCCGCGTCACCACGGGAAGTGTTTGCCGGAAATCGCCACTGAACAAAACTGTGACACCACCCATCAAATGTTCGTCCCTGCGGATGTCACGCGAGGTTTTGTCCACGGCCTCAACTGCCTTCCTATTGGCCATCGTATACTCATTCCATACGATCAGAGAGCAATCCTTAAGCACGAGTCCCTTATCGTTGTTACGTGACACACCACAAACAGGTCTTTCGGCGCTATCTAAATCGATGGGAATTTTAAACATAGCAAGTGGGATACTCCACGCCATCAAATGTACTCAGAAAGGTGAAAGACGTTGGGCCTCGGACAGTGTGAAGTAACAACCGCAGAAAATAGCATTTGCCATTATTCGGATGCACGGTATAATCCCTACCCAATGCGGTGTCCTTGAAAATTCCCAGAAAACCTTCCACAGCTCCTCCTCGTTGACGTCGGTTAAAATACACCCCTTTGCTTGTCGTACGGGTAATATGAAGGCACCTCATATGTAAGGGATCTCGCAAACTGATCGACTTCACAGAGCCATTTTTTTTAAATTGTCTTCCTCATCTCTGCTCAAGATGATGGTTTTGTTGGAACTTGAATTTGTCAAAACGAATTATAGTATACAACTTTTATGAAGAAAATACACATTACCATCTATGAATTTTAAGAATAACTACCAACCTCGCCAACATGAACAAATTATTAATTTCCAAAAAGTATTAACATGTAACTTGATTTGATTTTTATGAAATCTCATAGATGGCGCTGCTTTAAAATTGTCTTTATACTACTACCATTCATTAAATTATGTTTCTCTGCCCAAGTTACTTAAATGGCGTAGTTTTTATAGTGTAAAGCTAGATAATAGCATGGCTTACTCAAAAACAACATTTAAATATGCTTCGTTAGATCACACCTTATCCCAGAATGCGTAAGAAAAATAAAGATTCACAGCTCCTCCCCCGTAGGTGATAGCTTGATAATATGTAGCCTATATGTTGACCCGACCTCTTAGACCTCTTCATGCAAAATTTGAAGTAAATCCATGCTGTACTTTTTGAGTTTATCCCGGACATACATACAGACAAACAGACAAACAGACAAAAATTCTAAAAACTATATTTTTGGGTTTGATATCGATTGTACATCACGTCCCAAGTATTCTTTTAAAAAAATATTCAATGTACAGTTTTGACTTTCCTACGATTTTATTATATGTATAGATTGTTTGTTATTGTATTTGTGTATTTATTTGTTAATTGTATTTTTTTACAAATAAAAAATAAATAATGATTTGATATTTATCAAAGTATTTATTTGTTTATAATATTAGCATACATATATTTTGTTATTATACGTCAAAGTAACTAACTTAATTTAGTGATATTACATTCTATTTGAAAAACAACAGCGTGGCACCTGGCACCTACCACACTGTTATTTTTTTAATTCAAAGGTTGACTGGTAGAGAATGCCTTGTTGCATTAAGTCCGCCTAGAAACCACTACTGTACATGAAGTTTGAATAAATAAATTACTGTCATTAGAAATAATAACAGGTTCATTCAATAATGTTAATAAATCAACTAGAGATCTAACAATAGACAATAAAAACGTATCTTAAACTAGTTAATAGCAAATAAGGTTATTAGGCACGCTGCACTAAGGGCCTATAAACATAATTAGTTTTACGCTCCCATAAATAGTAGACGATGTAACGTTATCATAGTTATGGATATTAGTTAGAGATCATAAACTACTAATAATAGCCGTATACTGTAGCTGACTAGAATTTAAAGTAAGAGAACTCACATATTCTGGAACTAGTAATCCATCTTATTATATGCAATAATTTATTTTTAAGCAACCAAACATTTACGTATTAAAAAACACTTAATTACTTCACTCTTGAGAACTAAACTATAAGTAATCTACACTAATATTATAAAGAGGTAAAGTTTGTTTATGCTTTTTTGTTTGTAGGAGGTAATCTCTGAAAGTACAGGTCCGATTGCACACATTTTTTCACCAATGGAAACCTGCTTTATTCCTGATATGAGTGACATAAGCTATACTTTATGTACGCGGGCGAAACTGTGGGCAAAAAAAATATGACGTCGAATAACTCCTCCGCATCGCTGTCGAGTGATAATGCACCCAAAAAGCTGGCGATATTGTGTCGCTGTGTGGCAATGCTTATCCTCTATATATCGGTAAAGCCAATCTTCGGGTCACACGAAGTATCAACAAGGCGTTTGGATTGGTCGTTAAACAATAAATAATTTGTGAGCGGCTCGCAAATAAAACTATCGACAAGGTTACATTATTTCTGAAGCTTGAGGTTCTCCGCAGCCGCAGCGGCTGCACCAGCACAGCACGACGAGCTAGAAAGTTGATAATATCGACACTTTTTTACACATAAAAGATATCTAAATGGAGGATTTGAAATTAAGAACGGGTTAAACCTTAATACTGAAAGCTAATAGGCTTTCAGGCTAAATTACAGTTTGGCCAAAACTCAATTCAAAGTTTTATGTTTAGGAATTAAGGATTATTCTTTTAGTACAAAGTGAAGAATAGTTTTTATTTAAATAAATAGGTACACTAACTAATATGTATATGTGCGTGTGTATGTGTGTATGTTTGTTATTCCTTTACACTCAAACGGCTGAACGAATTCGAACGAAATTTGGCTCAAAATAGAAGCTTTTTATTCTAGAAGTATGTTCCCTCGGAATAATTTGCCACTTTCCCTCGGGCGAAACCACTAACAGAAGCTGGTAAATTATATGTCCCTATACATTTTCTGATGGATGATAATTTGATTAACTTGGCACAAAGTTAAATCCCTAGGATTAAATGTCAAGACCGTGTGTAGTGTTGATTTGGATTCAAAACATACCCTCGTCAAATGACGTGGATCTTCGCGATGTTACTAATTGAAACTATGTACGAGTATGTAAACTATGTAGCGCTAAACTATCGCCACGTTTCAGCTTTACAATATAAATTATGTTTGAAATATTTTGCATTCAGAGACGACGTGCGACCTAATACCTACACAACTAAAATCTATACCATATTATATAATATTAAGACGTAACACGTCGGATCAACGCAGGATGGATGAAGTGGCGACAGGTCACAGGAACCACTTGTGACCCACGGATGCCCCTCAAGTTGAAGGGTAAAATCTACAAGTCCGTGATAAGGCCTGTCATACTGTATGGATCAGAATGTTGGGCTGTGAAAAAGACGGATGAAAAAAGATTGCATGTAGCGGAGATGAGAATGTTAAGATGGATGTGTGGTGTGACGAGAATGGATAAAGTGAGAAATGAGTATATTAGGGGAAGTTTGAAAGTGGCGCCAGTGACTGAAAAGTTGAAAGGGAATCGTTTGTCTTGGTATGGTCATGTGAAAAGGAGGGATGAAACGCATGTTACTAAAAAAAGTTATGAGTTTACACGTGGATGGATGGAGGGGAAGAGGGAGGCCAAAGAAAAGATGGATGGATTGTGTGAGAAGCGATATGAAAGAAAAGGGAGTTAGTGATAGCGTGACGAGTGACAGGACAGAATGGAAGAAAAAAACGTGTTGCGCCGACCCCAAATAAAACGGGATTAGGGCAGGAAGATGATATGATTATATAATATTAAGAGACCCGGCAAATGTTGTTCGGTCATATAAAATTCATCAAAGAAAACTTAGGGGAGGAGTAGGAAGATAGCAAAAAACACTAATCGCAGACCAAACAAATATACAAACAAACTATTTTGAAACCATTCGATAACAAACACTGTGTGACACGAGATATTTGTAATATTAGAAATTGGAAAGCTGAAGAATTTAGTTTCTATTGTCTTCTATAAAAATGGATAAAGTGAGAAATGAGTATATGAGGGGAAGTTTAAAAATGGCGCAAGTGACTGAAAAGTTAAAAGGGAATCGATTGTCTTGGTATGGTCATGTGAAGAAGAGGGATGAAACGCATGTTACAAAAAGAGCTATGTGTTTACATGTGGATGGATGGAGAGGGAGAGAAAGAAGAAAGAAAAAAGAAAAGATGAATAGCTTGTGAGAGTAGTGATATGAAAGAGAAGGGAGTTAGTGATAGCGTCATGAGTGACAGGACAGAATGGAAGAAAAAAACATTTTGCGCTGACCGAAAATGAAACGGGACAAGGGCAGGAAGATTTATTTACTTATTTATTTATTAAAAATTAATAAATATATAAATGTTATTAGAAAATAACACCATTAAAGCTAACGAAAATGCAATTTTATAACCAGCTATACATATATATTCAAAGAAATAACCAAATAATAATATACTAACTATTAAATTAACAAAAACAACACAACAACAACAGATGATGAGTCTTCTATAAAAAAATACACATTACACAAAATAAAGGTGAAAGTTCTATTACGCCAGCAAACCTGCAGGCAGTAGCTAGTTATAAATGATTGATAATAAAATAAGGGTAGTTTACTGGTATCTTAATGCGTATGATAGGTAAGACTGAAAGCCGACCCAAGATATTTAAGAAGAGGTTTGGTAGATTGAATTGTTTTTTTTTTTAACTGCAGTGCCGATTGTACATACTGTTTGTATTTTTTGTACAAATTCAATAACCTTGAAAAACACTTAATTGTCGTACTGTACACACGAGTGTACAAAATTTATTCGGCTGAAAATGTTGGTCTCTATATCTTCGTTTTTCCTGAAAAAATACAGAAAAAGTTTATTTTTGTGATTTTACTAAAAAAAATGCGCAATTACGTAGTAATGATAATAGTATAGAATAATAGTTTTTATCTTATATAAAATCTTATACCCGGAGCTATCCAATATCCTTGCTACAAAAACCGTCAGAAGCAAATAAATCAATCACTGATCCAGAGCTGTCAAGTCGAAAACTTTCAGGTGTCTCAAAGAAGTTAGAGAACGGACCTTGTTCGGTCCTGTCAGATACGTCGAACGTATCATGTTCCAGATATCCTGAATAAGATTGTCTAACCTTTTATGAGGTAACTCTTAACTGACCGTGACCACTCACCCGAATTACCCGTCCCTATTCACCGTAGAATCGCCGAACTTAAGTGGCAGTGGACAGGGAACATTGTTCGCAAAACAGATGTTTGTTGGGACCGAAAGGTTCTTGAGTGGCGACCGTGTACCGCAAGACGCAGCTTTGGCCTCCAACAAGCTGGTGAGGGTTGCGGGAAACCGATGGAAGTGAGACTCACAGGACCGTTCATTGTGGCGTCACTTGGGGAAGGCTTATGTCCAACAGTGGACGTCTTTCGGCTACAATTAATTATCGTGGAATTATATGGACGTAGTTTGGGCTGTAGTATTGTTCGAAAGATTTGTCGTGGCCTTGGAGTGCAAAAGGCAACTGAAAAAATATACGTGGTTTTTAGTTAAATAAAGCCTGACGCTTCCTCTCTTCCCACCCTGAGCAGAAAGAAGTATTTGATTACGGGAAATAATCAAATAATTCCTTCTGCTGTGGGTATAAAAAAAATCTCATTTCTACAGTTATAAAAGTTGTTAAAAAATTAAAGGCCTGTTTTGACGTTTTTATTTTGACTACCCAGTGGCTTGTCCAGTGTAGTGTAGCTACTACTAAAATAGCTAAAATAGCTACTACTACACCGGAACCCTAAATATTATTTCATTGCTTCTTTTAGTTTCGATCCAAGTTACATTGGGTTTATCTCAAATATCAAAACCGGGCTTTTATTTTTACCAATATTACACGATAAATTTTGATTAATCAATAAATTCTATTAATTTTGAGACTAAAAACTGCATGTCTATCTCAATTTTAATAAAATGAATTGATATTGTCAGCTTAATTAAAATTTCTTACAAAAATAAGGACAAACCTTGACATAGCAAAGATTTGTATAAAATCTTCCCACTCGCTGAGATCGAGAGCATCTCTTACTTCAATATTTGAGTTGAATGAACAAATTCTAATTTCATTCCTATATTTCTCCATTTATACAAGCTTTTTATTCATTAATCGAATTTTCCTTTGATGTAAGTACCTACTAGAAACCTACGATTTGTACGCGGTTTCAGTTAAGAATTGAGTAGGATATAGGATTAATTAATTGCTAATTACTTGCGGTCACATTATGAGGCTACGTCGGCTTCGGTCAGCTAGACTTAGCGTTAATCCCAACTTAGTAAGTGATTGCTGACAAGTTATACAACTAATGCAATTCACAACACGAAGTTAGTTAACAAGTCCTTATCTAGGTAGGATAGAAAAGAGTTTGCAGTTTGTTCTAAGTACTCAAATATTGTTTGGTCGCGGAAAAAAGCCTTAGACGTCGTCCCCCGTCGGGTATCGTAAAAAACAACTCGGTATAAAACTCCAGTTACGTATACCGGTGAAGTGTTTGATCATCGATCCGGATATTAAACCTGGCAAAATGCAGGGCCGACTATAACCCCAAAAAGAAATAAAAATAGGGTAGGGGGCTTTGCAGTCGCCGACCCACTTCTTTGGCGCCTGATTATTCAAAGGCTCTCAATTTTAGACAGACTTATTTCCTATGATGATGAATGATGAATCGTTGAAGCAATCAAAAGGAGAACTTTGTCACATTAACGAACTGATAAATACCTAATATTCAAATTAGGTAAGTAGCGAACCAAGATTTATTGCTGAAGTAGCTGTCCAACGCGGTTTCACCCACGCCTTTGGATACTGCTTAGCTCCTGTAAGTCATAGCGTTAAGTTATATAACTTATAGCTTTCCTCAATAAATGAGCTATCAAACACTAAAATATTTTTTCATTTCGAACCAGCAGTACCTGTGATAACCGCGTGCAAACAAACTCTTCAGCATTCTAATATTAAGTTTAGATTCCATACAATCTCTAAAACCCCTTCAGCTCCATACATCTGTAAGCTGGCAGGACCCACTCTAATTTGCATTGTTTACTGTTGCATGGACAACATACTTTACAAAATTTGCTACACAGACACTCGCATTCATTACGAAGTATTATTCATATTCAACATGTTCCATAACTCTGTACTTTACGGCTCCGTCAACCTGATAGAAGTAACGGATTGAAAAATTGAATTTATGATTCTTGTTCTACTGTTAAAGCAGATCACAGTCTAATTTTTCATACTGACAAAATGCTAGTCGGTGTTTACTGTTTATCGATCACGTAGGCACAGTCCGCGTTCGTCTGGCCAACACAATCCCAATAGGCTGGTTTTTGAATATTCAACGATAAAAGCGGGCTGACACTTTTAAAATATGATGAAAAAATGGAAATGGCATATTTTATCTGTCCTTGTTAGAAAACATTTTTAAAACACAAGCTATGAAGTTTTAAAATATCTACCTACTGTGTCCGGCACTCACACTGCCATTTTTTTATTCGTTACCAGAAGCATTTCGAAGCTCTCCGGAATTCATCTAATTAAATATCCGTCTACGAGTATTCAGTTCCATAGCTACATATCCCGTATAATAAAGTTTCTTGAAGATGAATCGAAATTCTCTTTTTGTACAGAATAATAACTTTCATGCATACTGTATAAGGTTTTATTTAATTTCACAAAACATTGAAATGAGGATACTTTTTGGAATTGAATAAAGAATGGTCTTATAAATTTATTATTACACGGCTTTTGATATCTTAGTGGCGACTATTTGACGAGTCTTTTAGCTTAAACTGACGGAACTTTCATGTTAAAATAAGCCTCGAGGTTTCGTCGGGCGCCCAGCTCGGCTCGCTGTAATTGGACGTGTAGCAGCGGGCCGCTTATTTCAAATGAAATTAAGTAAAGACAGCTGTGGCAGCATTAGTTATATCAGAGAGTTATATCGAGCAAATAATGTCAAATTGCACCTTTACTTATAACTATGACAGTCGCTACGAAAGCCGAAGAAATCACTCTGCTGAGATAACACATTTTCACGCTCAATATATTTTGACTCACCGAACGTTTTATAAGTTCACACTAAGATATTTCCCAGTTCGCCTTACCTTGCACTTACAGAAAAATTTTGATCTAGTTTTTACACAGCATTGAGTTTGTCTGGGTAATGTACTGCAGGATCAGATAAAACTTCTATGACAGTGTACGTGGTGCGAGAAACGTGTGATATAAACAGCGCTTCCAGTTTGGTAACTTCAAGTAAATTATAGACGTGCTCGTCGCCACTAAACGAGCGAAATTTTACTTTTAATTGCGTTAATTTACTCTCTAGCAGAGACATAACGTTTGAGCTTATCATTTGCATATTACATACTAAAACTACTTTGAATATGATGTTTTTTAAGTGTCACTAACAAACGTGAATATATTTCATGGAAAACTTGTGTAAATAGAGTTGGTTTCATTAGTTAAAACCTACTTTAGATGAGAGCAGCATCTTCAATCCGAGCGGCTTAGCTATTAGTCTGACCCGTGATTAAATGGAAGGCCTGCACTTATGTAGCATATGGGGCCCCGTATGTGTCATGTAACCGACAATATACATCACAACGTAGCTATTATAGGTACCTACATAGTTGCCCTAAAAAGAAGTGCGCGAAGGAGAAGTTAGTTGTTGTATGACGTCAGACAAAGTCATCCATCACTAGTAGGTTGAATAATAAATCTCATAAACAAAAATACCATGACGTACGGGCAAAATAACTTAACCAAAAAAAGAATGTTGATATTCAATTTGTAGTGAATCATGCATGGTAGGAACAATGAACTGGAATGTAGATCTGAAATACATTTTAACCAGTGGAACGAAACCTCGGAGACTGATGATTCGATTATCCGCCAGACGATAAACCAATAGCGTTACGAGCTGACGTATTGACAACATAAATAGACGAACTGAAACTATTAACTGACGATTTCATTAGTGCTTCTAGCGCATTACCTGTTGCTGGTAAACAGAGTGTAACGATATAGATACATGTATGGTTAAACAAAATAGTACTGGGACTCTGTGCAAAAATACACTTGTAAAAGACGGCACATCTAGCTCAGTAGTAGAGCGATTGGCTTTTGCACTGTGTTGTGAATTCAATTTCTGCAAGGAAGGAATATTTGTATGGCTTACACATTCCGGGTATGGGTGTCTTTTGTATGTGAGTTTACAATCATCTTTGTAAAGCATCCACAAAACAGGACTAATTCATTAAATCCCAAGCCAACGCTCGTTCGCTCTCCCATTGTTTTTCTATTGTGTCTCTCATTACGGTATTCGAAAGATTAATTCATAGTGTAGGGGGTAAAACAAAGAGTTACCTTCGCCCTAGAACGCAAAGGGCAAACGAAGGATTATGGGTGAGTTTTATCAGTAAAAGTCTGAAAACCCACCCGAAAGCAGGAAAAATCATTTGATGATTTCCCATCTCAAAACAAAAACGCTTATCGCTTATTTACGGGCTGTGGCTTAACATAAATCTGATTGATTCCGTTAAAGAGTAATCTCGCTCCAACGTTACACCCGCTTCATAAAATATAAGTAAAAGGTTATTTTTGTTCCTACCTGTCGCAATTTATCATAAAATTAACCGAGTTTAAATTATGGGTCGGTATTATCCAATATCTCCGTGTAAACGAAACGTAAGCCCGAGCTGATGACAACATTCGAATCTTTTGGGAATTGCCTCAAGAGCAATTTAAGAAAAGAAGCTTCGATTTCCTCGGAGACTGTCTGTTCATCGCTGTTGAAGTACCTACCATGATCTCGGAGGGCGGTATCAGCCTCATAAATGTTATCTTAGTCTTTAGACTCGTATTATCGGTTATTTCAATGCCTAAGGTCTTACCCTCTAAAAACAAAAAAAGGTTTTGCGTAAACGTTTATGACATTAATCCTGGGTAACTAACCAAGGAAAATAATAGACGTGTCCCTCAATAGATCTCTAAGCCAATTCATCGGAATGGCGACGGTCAGCAGTGTCGTGAAGAGATCGTCGGAGCTGGCAGCAGTCGGTCGCTCTCAGCGACCATAGGTGGCCGCAGGCAGCGGTGGACGGCCCTTCTGACAGGACCGCAGACAAGTGGCCGCTTGACAGCACACGGTACCGCGAGCAGCGTCGCGGTACTGCGAGTGGCCGCGTGCCCTTTTTAAACCTTTCCTTTCCAACCTTAAAATACCAGTATAGCTTACTGGTATTTTAAGGATGTAGAAAAAGTATAAATTTAGATTACTCCGGCACATGGTAGACATCCCACGTGTGTGTGCGTATAGGTATATGCACAAAACGTTTTGGGAACACATTCATTGTGCGTGCTACACAGCTAAGGAGTGGAATTCCCTGCTAGAGTCTGTGTTTCCTGATGGCTACAACTCGGGAATCTTTAAGTTATGAGTGAATAGGTTACTTCAAGGTAAGCGCGCTCTATCGTCGACAGCATCGTCGCTTTCCTTTAGGTGGACAGCAGACAAGTGCAAACTTATCAACAATAAAAAAATAAAATAAAAAACACTCTAAAAGTGGTGCCATTTCGGTATAAATCGATCCTAAGTTTTCTATAGGACAAGTGACAATAAATATTGCCCCTATTATAACGGGACGTGGGTAGACGCAAACGCAATCCCTTCGGCCCCGAGGGTTGCCACTACAAAAACATTGTACATCAAATAAATCGTAGTCGTTACAGAGTACTTCACTAGTCCATCGCGCCTGACTACAACTCTCGCCAAGGGAGCGCTGGGAGGAACCGCATGGGCCTATGATAACGACAGCTGTAAAAATGTGCTTTGTATGTAAAGTAGCCACTTAAGACCATTTGGTACTAGTAGGTCAGATTGTGTTCCCTGTATTTTCATCAGCGGGTGTAACTCAGTAGACTATTTGTAATGGTGAAAACATGTATATTCGGGTCCAGCGATCCTCTCGTTAGTTCGCGCGCTGCAATTTATTTCAGTTTTTACGAGTTTATTTATTTTTTTGCACGGAATAGCGTTTATGGACTTTTGATAGCCAACGTGCTACCAAGTTAGATTTTACTCACCGAATTTGGATTTTTTTATTTTACGAAACAAAATATATACCTGCTTAATATTGAAGTGTTTTTATTAGTTGGTATTGAAAAAAAACCGGATTAAATGAAATTGGTTAATTAAAAGTAAATACTTTAACAGGGTCCCGTCACTGTAGATTTATTTGAAGAACTCTTGAACATTTTGATTTACAGTTAAATTGACACTTGTACAGTTAAGTGTTGAAAAAATCGAACCATTACTTTATGTACTTGACTTGAAATAACGTCAAAAGTTTGTTAAGTACCTTGTTAAATCAGTTTTTTTGTTATAATAAAGATGTGATTCCTATCTTATATACACACTTGACACTTAGGTACCTAAAGTCAAGTACGGACATAAGTATGAGATTCTATCAATTGTATAACATTGTAATTAAACACTGACTGAAAATTAACAGTGAAACTTTAGGTATATGTACCTATGTGTGTGAATGGTTGTTACTCAGTCACGATCAAACGGTTGACTGGATTTGGATAAAATTTGACACAAAGGTAGACCATGTCGTGGAATAGATTATTTTTTCTCAGGAATATATTAATTAAGGATAATTTTCTACTTTCAAAACCGCTATAAGCTAATATTTAGATACAGCAATTGCTGCTACCAGTCCATAGCTTCGCCTGCGTGACACTTAGTTCTCTACTACTTTTTATGTGCTATCCCAAGACGCAATCCACACAAGTGTACTTAATCGAAATCTTTTTAGTCGTTCAAACATGAAGAAGTAACAAACATACATACACACAAATTTTCAACAGCAGGGGCCCAGCTGGGTCGAAGCCTACTGGGGCCAGGGTTAGTTCGAAAGATAGCTTAGCCCCGGTACGAAAGGTAACGAAGGAACAGGAATGGGTTTGTCAGTAAAAGTCTGATACTATCTCCCGCTCCGCCCAAGAGCGGGGGATGACATTAGATGATTTTCCCACCAGAAAAAAAAACATTATAATATTAGTAGCAATTAATAAAAAAGGTACGAGTATAACAATATAATTTTACTACCAAGCAGAAATTAAACTTAATGCTTTCAGTCCAATTAGTAGCCTCCTATAATGAAAATATAAATTACCGATAAACAAACGACGCTGTAAAAATCGACCTCCTTCGTAAAGCCCTTTTTCTGAACCCCCTACGTGTGCTTACCGTCTCTTAAAGGGAAAAAGAACTTGCAAGTTGGCCACCTCTTATTTAAATAAGTACTCCTTTGTGTAAACACATTGCTACGTTATTTCCGTCGTAGTTTTCGAATACGAAGATATACCTAGTGTGAATAAAATTAAGAAACAAAGAGTAAACACAACTGTTTCTATAACGGATTGATACCCGCAGTACCACTGATTCTGATTTCTCACTTAGCCATTGTCACTTGCATTCACAAACAAAGACACATCGAGCAAAGGAAACATCTGATGAAGTGACAATAGCACGAGAACTCACTCACAAGATTAGAGTATTAGATTACCCACATGTTAGCATACAAAGCTTTCATACAGACAATGATGCGTATTGATGAATACCTGTAAGGTACCGGGATGCTTGCGGCAAGCCCGTGTGATTTCAATGAGCACGCTTGCCCACTACAAAGGGTACGCTCATTCAACCCAATATCAATGCAAATGTTGTTGAATATGTAGCCTCCCCGCGAGTAACGTATAATTTTATTGAAATAGGTTCGCTGGTAAAAAGCCCTCAGATTAACATTATAATACACCCTAGTTTCGTTTGAAAATAACCTTTTAATACTAGTTGACTCGGGGCTTTGTTGTGATGGATATTGTCCCCATTACTAACTAAATATTTAAGGCAAAGTTTGGGATGAAATTTCGCCTAATTATATTGGGTTAGTAGCAACTCAAATAAAATTGATAAAGTTAGGCAAAGTTTTAATAAAGGTTTTCATAAAGACAAACCGGTTATATTTATCTAAATTAAGTATCACGGTATCTGACAATCTGTACCTACCTGCTAAAAACTTTTGTGAGCTTCAAGAGTTTGAAATTGGCAGCCGGGGTAAAGGTACTAGACAAAATGTCTCTTGAGAATATCTTCAGTTGATTTGAAATGTCCGGGACTTGCGCTCTTTGCCCGATTAAATAATTGTTTTGCCTCATTATTTTGTTAATTATTGTACAAATAATTATTTTGTATCACCTTTTCTTAATTTATCTTTAAGGGAAACGTCCATTTTTTTTTTTCGAAAATATATCATAGATAGACGACGAATCAGGGCGAGTGGAGCTCTAGGCAGTTCTGCTGCACGCAGAACATTTTCAATACAAAGTAAACTTGTCCGTAGATTGCGGAACATCCATACAATATATCTAGGTATAACGAACTCATTTGAATTTTAAATTCCATGGATCTTCTTTGAAACTATGCTAAACTGTCAAAGTTATGCCGTGCCACGACAAATATAACTGCTAAAATAAAGTTTCACTTGATACTGTTCCAGATCGGTTCCAAGTTTTTTATTTAAAATAGAGATTGTTCAAGACAAGAGGAAATGTAGTTTGACGAGCTACTTTGATCCTTAATACTGTAAAGCTATTATTTTGTATTTTTTTTAGGTTTTTTTTCGAGGGCGGGAAATCATCGCTCTGAGTGGAGAGAAAGTGACCGTTAGACTTTTACTGACTACCTGTCTCTTCTCTTGCGCTTTGCGTTTCATGACCACGGTGACGCGCACTTATTTGCATTACACAGGCTCAAAGCGAACCTCGCGCGGTGGTCGCGTGTAGGACGCATATCTTTGATATCGTCTCTTTTAAACACGCCCTAACGCTTAATGTACAGGGTTCTTTGTAAAACACAACCAAGTAGCAACCTCTTAGAACTATGTTAAGAACTGCATTATAAACCACAACTATTGTTCTATGACTTTTAAAAATGTGTCATATTTTAGTTCATCAGAATTTCTAATAAAACTAAAAATATTTAAATTAAACGTTCTAAATATTAAGAAGTCTATGCGAAGCAAGCGACAGTACAATAGTGGAGGGTAGTTGAACATGAACTTAACTTATTTACGGGCGACCCTCGGCCGGTTGCGATGGGCTTGCGTCGCGTCATATGTGTTCTTGTAGCGAAATTCGGCTGTGCGGACGTGATTATCTTTACATGATGGTGTATCAATATTCTAATGTCGAGTACCTACACGGAAATGGTGCGAATGCTTGCTAAGTGTGATGACAATGTTTCAATCACTGTGCGGGACTATTATTACTAGAACAATGCGCGGGAGCCGTAAGTAGATACAAAGTTGAAATGTGTTAGATAGAACAACGGAATCTTGAAGGTTTGATTTGGTACATGTGTTATGTTTTGTAAAAAGTCATAGAACAAAAGTTGTTGTTCATGATGTTAGTAATACAGGCCTGTGAGGTTGTTAGTGTTTTACAAATAACCCTGTATAACTTAAAAGGGTTTTGTTTTTTTTTTTCGATGGGAAAAATCATCTTATGACAACCCCCGCTCTTGGGCAGAGCGGGAGATAGTGTCAGACTCTTACTGACTAAAAAACCCATCCCGTTCCTTCAAGCCTTCATACCGGGGCTCGAGCGCCCTTTCGGATAACCCTGGCCCCGGTAGGCTTCGACCCGGCTGGGCCCCTGCTGTTGCTGACAACTCCTTGAGGCGCGCGGGAACAGCGCGCGCTGTCGACGACTTGGGCTTGGTCCGGACAGTTAACTTAAAAGGGTGACATAGGTACTACAACTTGTTATTAATTTTGAGCAAAACAGTACCTAGTTAGATACCTACCATAAGTAATTAAATCCTTTCAGAAACGCCCACGTCATTAATTTATATTTTGTTTAATTACATCATCTTTAAAATTATGCAAAATTTTAATTCACCTACCACGGTTTTCCGGTAAATTAATTTTGCAACCGGATATCTTGCCAAATATTTTCCATTGAAAATCCAACTTTACTGGGAAACTCTTCGTGAACAAAAGCTTTATAAAAGATTGAACAAATAAATCAATATTGCTTTAACTTCTTATAACGTTGGATTGAATAAATGGGTCGCTATGTAAGTAATACAAAACAGGACTTTCGTTGTGTACGAATGTTTCTCTGAAGATTGAGAACATAGGAAGTAGGTGGCAGATCGTCAATTTACGACAACGGACCTTCTCGTTTCGGGTGTCGTTCCATTAAGACTCCCTCCCTTAATGGCTTACGTAACTCGACAACACGGCTGTACCTACACGGAAGGCCTAGCAGCAAAAATTGTGTTCCACGCACAAATTAAAAAAATAAAACGATACCACCGAAATAAACGGATTAATTTCGGTCGCCGCATCCGAAACTACACCAACAAATTAATTTGATCTGTTTTTAGTCGCTGTGACCCATCTGCATAATATCTGAACTCTTGTTAGCTGTGTTCAACAAATAGCTATTTTATTCAGAGTATTGGTAGAACGGATTCACTTTTTCAGATTCAATTTCATTTCAGACTGCAACACTGTTCTGCATTGTTGTTTGAGTTTTGAATTTTATACACCCAATGTTGTCTTATAGAATGATCTTTGATCGTAAAGATTTTATTTGAAACAAACGCTTTTATTAAGCGTAGATTTAACATTGCCATTGCGTTCTTTATTTGATTTGACTCATTTAGTATTATTTGGTTGTAAAAGCTTGTTTGCTGTCTGCAAATTTTTGGTAATTTCTAAGTTAAGGATTGTTTTTGTGCCTTTTTTAGGTATAGTAGTGAATATTCATGACATTATTATCAACTGTTTTTCCAATTGGCTACTGAAAAACTTGTAATGCAAAATTCTGACATTCGGAACAGATATTTGATTTTTTACCGAACACAATGTGGCTTATTTTTTAAACATACGTCAAATGGATATCATTCTGAAAACAGGAGCGAATACATTTCACTTAAAAACAACTCATACATACAACTGTACAAAGGATTGATATGATAAATACCTAGTACGATACAAATGATTAAGCTGTCACCACAAGCATTAAATGACGTTGAAAATTGGTGTATGTACCGTCAACAAAACGGTTACTTATTTATTGCATCATAATGTGAACAGGATAGACATATACAAAGTGTACAAAGGACGATCTTATCGCACAGGGTAATCTCTTACAGACAACCATAGGATGGGAAAAAAAAATTGATAAAAAAAAAAATATTGGTCTTACATAAGCTCTTGGTAAAAGACGTATTCACTTTAATGGCCAACAAAATAACTTTTTGAAAATACCAACCAATTTCAGTTCTGCTATCGTTTAGCATGTAGTAAGTAGGTTTATTGATAAGTAGTCTTTTTTGCTGGCTGTACCTAAGTTTATAATATTTGCTTATGACGTACGCAATGCGTAACAAATGCAATACAACTTTGTTGAGCGTGATGTATGAAATGACAAATAATCATGATAGAAAATTAAATAGCAGGTTGACGTTTTGTCACTTCTACTATCCTAGTTCGTGATTCAAGCAGTTGTTTTCTGTTTTTGCCTGATATATTATAACTATCAATTTTTTTTTTTAATTGTTATTACTAGTCTTACGTTTGACCAATATATCACCTGAAGGTAAGCGATGATGTAAATGATAAATGATATTTATTTTGCAAATAGGTTTAAAAAACACTTTTACACGTAAAATTTTTTTTCGTTAGTTTAAGCTAGATGAGGCATGTGGTCGATTATAAAGCGCGCTTGCCTAGAAGTAACTTATTCACTCTTGACTTAAAGATCCCCAGGTTGGTCCCCTATCAGAAAACACAGATTCCAGCAAAAAACTCCACAGTTCAAATTTTGAATTTAAGTAACTTAAAATTAACGAGTAAACCTTTGAGAATTTTCATTAGATTTCCTTACTAATTTCAGAATTGGTCAGACTTTCAGAAACCGTGATTAACAACCTTCCATTATCATTTAATTTAGTAGTTGTTCTAGCGTCGAGTCTGGTAAATAACAATAGGCTCTCTCGATATTACGTGGGACTTAACATAATGGGCAGAAGTGACCTCTGCCTTCCTCTTTGCGAGTTACAGGCCTATTGTTATATAGTTAAGTACTTTAGTATATTGTTGTTCTATTATTTATATAATAACTATGATAACTTGTATGTTCGGATATTTATTTATTTTTTTACCCTTAGGATTATATTAGTTGTTTTAAGGGTATATATTCGAAATGTATTTACTTCACATTGTTAGTAATATATGTAGATAAGGACCTCGTCAATGAACAAGGTATAAATCGTTCATCGAAGGACTGAAACAATTGCCTGCTGCGGTCTTGTCGTCCGATTAAAAGTTAGATACCTTCAAGGCTAGAGTGAAGCGCACTAGTTTATTAAAAGCCTATAGGCTCTTAATAAACTATAGCACGAGGCTATCAAAAATAAATTAAATCACACTGGCGTACAAGTTTACTCTTATCAAACGTTGGAAGCTAGTGCACGGTTTAAATTTATCGTTTTCTACTGAGAAGAACAGGTAAGAACCTCTACGGTTATTCTTTTAAAGATGATAAATCTATACATCTATACTCTATACATATAAATAAAATTGGAGTGTCTGTTTGTAATATTGAAATAACTGCTTTTTACTACATGCATATATACAGTACATACACCAAAATAACATTTTTTACAATTTTTGTCTGTCTGTTTGTCCAGGCTAATCTCTGAAATGGCTGGACCGATTTTTACGGGACTTTTTTTTGGCAGGTAGCTGATGTAATAAGGAGTAAAATAGGCTACTTTTATTTTAGAAAAAATAAACTCAAAATCCTGTAGTCCACGCGAACGAAGTCGCGGGCACAGCTAGTTGTATAATATTACCATATTAAGAGGTATGAAAAGACAGCGTAGACTAGTAAACATTGTACCCAAAAGTACAATCAAAATGAATTGGAACGAAATAGAAAATAATCTATGAGTCAAAAAGGTAAGGAAAAATCCTTGTGGAAAATGCTTTATAAAAATTAAAAAAAAAAAACCTGTTCATAAATGTTATTTAATCAAAAGAAAGTTTTGTCACAACTATTTCCCATTTCGCCATTGCACTCACAAATTTAAGTCTATGTATAAGTTGTATTACTTTTTGGTGTACAATAAAGTTTTTTTTTTTTTTATTAGCCTGTTCTGTCCCACTCCTGGGCAAAGGCCCCCCTTCACTCCTTCCATCTTTCATAAGCCCGCAACAATAAACTTTATTCTATTCTATTCTATTTAGAATTTAGACGTTACACATATAAACCAAGAAAGCTTCTAAAGTGCTGTGTCTCAGAAGTGAAACAAAGTACTTAGGTACATAACTATGCAACGAATGCCATCAACAAGATAGACTACTCAGTTTAACGAGCGCTTAAGAGAGTCACAAATATAAGAGAACAGACTTAATACACACTATCAGTTAAGTCAGAATTAACAGTCGAGATTATTTAGTCGAGCGAGTTGAATATCGCACCCGGCGTGATTATGGAAATAAGGAGAAGAAGATTATCTGGCTCGGTGAATACTGATGATAATTCTGCAGGTATAAATATTTTATACACGGCTATTGATGCCATTTACTTATTTAAATAATTAATGGTAAATGTATCTCAGTATGCCGTGACGTCTCCAATTATTATAATAAAATTTATTGAAAAAGTGCACATCAGTGAATGTGTCGGATTCTCAGGATTAATTCAGGATAATGAGTTGAACGTTCATTATACAGGAACGTTCGTTGTGGCGACACTTGTGGGAGGCCTATGTCCAACAGTGGACGTATATCGGCTGAAATGATGATGATGACAAATGAGTCGTGACTGAAAAGTTGAATACCTTCACTTTATTTGAAATCATTCGTTATAGATTCTAAGATCAGTCCGCTCAACAAAATATTACCTACATGTGATCTTCAGCACGTTAAGGAGGTATTCAATGGTTTGATAAATTCTAATCTGATGCTACATAAAATCTATACTTTTTTTAATAGGAAATCATCAAGTAACTCCTCACGCTCTGAGTGAAGTGAGTGTACGTGTCAGACTTTAACTGACTAAAACCCACTTATATGTTCCTTGAGTATTGCCCTTTCCATTCCGGATAACGCTTTAAATAGAATACCGCAACCCGACCGAGTTATTACTGGACTATCCATTTTGATTGAAAATTCTTGGAGCAAAATACAGCCAAATGATTAATCATTACCTGATGCACAGCGCGCATTATTCCATAAATTAGTTGATAATATTAAGGCTTCCATTATTGTACAAAATGCACGATTAAATACTGCTCTTTTTCAACAATGGATATTTTAAATGCGAAAATGTTCGGTGTTCTCTTTGTTATTCAATCGCGTTTGTGGCGGAATACGACGGTCAAACAATCGGCGGAGAAAGCTTACATCACAGAAGGGACTTGAACAACTTGTACGTCCCTTTTCTTACCGTTTCGTTATTCTGGCGGGATAATGCCAACATGGTTGAGATACAAAAAGAAATATTTTTCCAATCACATTTAGAAGATTTCATTCGAAAAAGATGAAGAGAAGCTGCAGTGTTTTGTTGGAAATATGAAATATTGAAACAATAAGCGAGTTGGCTAGGCACGTCATGAGCAGAGAGAGGTATTGTGCCACGTGACACGCGCATCCTTATTGAAAGAAAAAAAAACGTGCTTTGAATACACAGCGGGAATCCTACCGCGATTGTGCTTCAACAAACTTTATTGGATTTGCTAAAAACGAAAACGAAAGTCGGTTTTCCAGATTATAAAATTAAAAGTTGTTAATTAGAATAAATGAGCCAGTTGCGAAGTTGTATTTAATTAGAGAAAACTTTTGTTGTTTCGCATTGTTCTGTTACAGGGTTTGTGGTGTTCAGCGGCTACTTTTACATTCCTTAACTAGCCTCTAAAGAATCGACGAAACAATTGGCTAAATGAAGTTACGATTTCGTTGATAGAGTTTTTCATTAAGCTAGAATACCCGTAAGTATAAACTACTAAATTGTATGAAGGAATAAATAGAGAGAAGCCCGCCGGACTGCCGTTGCAAGCCCCCAAATAGCCCCTTAACGAAAATTGCTTTTGTCCCAGGAGCACAAACCACCAGACATTCCAGTGCAAGAGAATAAATCCGAGATGCTTTTATATGAAAGAAGATTTCCAACTGAATTGAGTTTAGGTCATCAACAAGAATGAAGACGTTTATCTGTATAATTCTTACGAGCAGAGTTGCTCTAGTTTCTCTTTCCCGCTACGTGGCTGCAAATTGAAGGTCGACACTGAAGCGAGCTGAATTCTTAACGGCCAAAACTGTTTATAGTCACTTCAGAGTAAATGGAACACTTTAAAACAAGCTAGTCTGAGTCTTTACTTCGCTCCAGCAAGTTACGAACAAATAAACCAATTTCCAATTATTGTGTATTCAGAGCGGGCTTATAGCAGTGCCAACAAATAAACAACTTCAGTTGCCAACTAATCGTTACATACACTAACCCCACATTGATGATTGCAAAACGTTCCACTGAGGCCGTTACATATTCATCATAGATAAATGCGGGTGCCACATACAGATCGAACTAAAGGATTAATTTCACTTTGAACCATATACTGCTCTTTGTTCTTGTTGGTTTTCATTTTCGGTATTCGTGAGTTGATGACGGGTTCCACTTGAGTAGGTCTATATGGGCGCCCGTTAGGCTGGAGACTCATCATGCATATTCAAAAGTGGCGGAGCTTGAGACAAGTGGCTCAATGTTACTTTGTCGCGCTGAGCTACCGCTTTCGAGGCCACGCGCTAATGCCTGCATATCTGAGCAGCTTACGTATAATTAAAACAATCCTTGATATTATATCACTGAAGTGTACTATGAAGCTACTCATTCAGCCAAATACTAACAGCCATGATCTTCACTTACGTAGGTACGTAGGTAGGTATCTATATACATACTACATCAATAGCTTTTATCCCTGTGGTTGTATGGTTATCTTCCAGGAAGCAGGCATTAAACCTCTACACATAGTACCATGTTACTTACGTAGGTACAGGAAATGCTCTTGCCTCTAAATCCTGTGCACTGTTTCTATGCAATATTCCCCCATCTACGTATTAATTAACATACCAAATGCAATAAGAATAAGCTAAGATTGAATTCAGAATTAACTCAGTCTTATCAGACGCGTATTTCAAAACAACAATAATTTTCGACGGTAAAATATGTGAAATATTTGCAATATCTCCATGTTTCGAGACGTCTGTGAGTAAAGAGAAAGGCAGGTAGTTCAAGCGGTAAAGCGTGTCAAAATTGAGCAGCTTCCCGAATCAGGGCGGGAGGGTGCACGACCGATCAGGTCCGGGCGGGCACCATCCGCGCTGACAGCACGGGCATGCGAGCCGTCACGGTGAGCTGCCCCGTGTCGGCGGCCAAGGCCATCACGGCCGAGGGCCGAAGGCTGTTGGTGGGCTGGGTTTCGGCCCAGGTAAAGCTGCTGGAGCCCAGACCTCTGCGGTGCTACCGCTGTCACGTGGGGCACCACGTGGGGGCCTATTGCGCCGCAGAGGACCGCAGTGACCGCTGCCACCAGTGCGGACAGCCCGGGCACAAGGCCGTTGAATGCCGTGCAAAGCCGCACTGCTACGCATGTGCGGCTGCAGGCAAGCCGGCCGACCACCGGGCTGGGGGCAGGTCCTGCGACCCCCCCGCCAAGGCCAAGGGCAAAGTCAGGCCCATCCACCCTGACGTCCTCACCGCCGCAGCCACCAACTTGGCTGCCGCCGCTGTCGCCGCCGCTCCCGCCGCGGCAGTGCCCTCACAGGGGGCTCAGGAGGAGACTGTAATGGAATGTCAATAACGACACCATTACGTCTCCTCCAGGCGAACATCAACCACTGCGCCCCCGCTCAGGATCTGTTGCTCCAGAGCATGGCGCAGTGGTCGATCAATGTCGCCGTCGTCTCCGAGCCGTACTACGTCCATCCCCGCTGGGTTCAGGACCTGGACGGCTCGGTGACGCTAATTTCGTCGGCCGCCGCCGGTACCCCGCCCCTCGAGGCTGTTGCGAGGGGACGGGGTTGCGTGGCAGCACGGGTCGGGGACATTGCAGTGGTAGGCGTCTACCTGTCCCCGACCAGAACTCCCGACGAACTCCATGTCTCCCTTATGGAGCTAAGTGCCGTCGTCGCTGGGTTTGGTACCCTCCCCGTGGTCGTTTGCGGGGACTTCAACGCCTGGAATACGGCTTGGGGTTCCCGGCGCACGAACACACGGGGTCGGTTGGTGGAGGACTGGGCCTTGGAGCTGGGCCTGGTCGTCCTGAACCGGGGTTCTGTCCCCACGTTGGTGCGGAGGCGGGGTGAATCAGTGGTGGACCTCTCGTTCGCCAGCCCCGCTCTGTCGCCGCGTGTCGTCGACTGGCGCGTTATGGAGGAGGTGGAGACGTACTCCGACCACCGGTATATCCGGTTGGACGTCTCCGCCGAAACCTCGGCCGCGCCGGTCCGACAGAGCCCTTGCGGTCCGTGGTGGGCGCTTAAGCAGATGGACCGGGAGCTCCTCCTGGAAGCCGCGACGGTACAGGCCTGGGTGCAAGCACCGGACAGGCCTGTCGACATCGACGTCGAGGCGGAGTGGTTCCGGGAGGCCATGTCGCAAATTTGCGATGCGGCAATGCCCCGAGTCCGTCCAGGACGTGCTAAGCGCCAGGTGTACTGGTGGTCGCCGGAAATCGCTGCACTGCGCAACACGTGCAATCACGCGCGACGCCGGTACGCCAGATACTGCAGGCGCCGCATCCGCCCGCCGGATGCGGAGGCCAGAGAGGCGGAGCTGTACGAAGGTTACAGAGAGGCAAAACACACCCTCCGAGCGGAGATTAAGCGGGCCAAACTCGAGGCCCGCGACGTGTGGCTGGGGTCTCTGAACGCGGACCCGTGGGGGCGCCCGTACAAGTTGGTACGGGAGAAACTGCGCCCCTGGGCTCCCCCGCTGACTCAGAGTCTCCGGCCCCAACTCGTGGAGGGTGTGGTAAGCGCTCTGTTCCCTGCGCGAGGGGAACACTCCCCCCCGCCTATGGCTCCGCCTCCGCCAGCGGTGTCTGACGCGGACCGCAATAGCGACGACGACGATAATGCTCCAGAGGTGACTGAGGCAGAGATGAGAGTGGCGGTGCAAAGGCTGAGTGCCAAGAACGCCGCCCCAGGACCCGATGGCTTGCCTGGGAAAGCCTGGGTCCTGGCCATGGAGGCTCTCGGGCCTCGACTGAAAGGGCTCTTCAGCGCATGCTTGGAGAGGGGCCAGTTCCCACTTCGCTGGAAGACGGGGAAACTGGTCCTCATCGCGAAGCCAGGGCGCCCTGCGGACTCTCCGTCCGCGTACCGGCCCATTGTGCTGCTCGACGAGGTGGGCAAGCTCTTTGAAAGAGTGATTGCGAGCCGCCTCGTCGCGCGCCTTTCACGGGTGGGGCCGGACCTTTCGGACGGACAGTTCGGCTTTCGCAGGATGCGCTCGACGGTGGACGCCATCATGCGCGTGCGAGCCCTCACGACGGGGGATGCGGTGTCCCAGGGTAGGTGTGTCGTGGCAGTGTCCTTGGACATTGCCAACGCTTTCAATTCCCTGCCCTGGAGTACGATCCGGAGGGCACTCCGGTATCACCGGGTGCCCGAATACCTCTGTCGAGTAGTCGAGGCCTACCTGTCGGACAGGTATATTGTCTACCCCGGTCACCAGGGAGACTGGAAACGTCGGGAGATGTCGTGCGGTGTTCCGCAGGGGTCGGTACTAGGGCCACCCTTGTGGAACATCGGGTACGATTACGTGCTGCGGGGCGACCTCCCTGACGGGGTCAGCGTGGTCTGCTACGCAGACGACACGCTGGTTCTAGCGCAGGGAGAGTCGTACCGGGCGGCGGCCGCTTTAGCGACACGCGGGGTTGCGATAGTCGTTGGTAGGATCCAGGAGTTGGGACTCGAGGTGGCGCTGCGCAAATCCGAGGCCATGTGTTTTCACGGTCGCGGCCGTCGGAACGCGCCACCGTCGGGTTCCCAACTAACGGTAGGAGGAGTTCGCATCGGCGTCGGGACATCGATGAGGTACCTGGGACTCATCCTCGACAGCCGATGGAATTTCGAGGAGCATTTCCGACGTCTGGCTCCCAAACTCAACCGGACTGGGGCCGCTCTCAAGCGGCTCCTGCCCAACCTTGGGGGTCCAGACGCCTCCTGCCGGAGGCTCTACGCGGGGATCGTTCGGTCCATGGCCCTCTACGGGGCGCCGGTGTGGGCGCCGTCGCTGAAAAAGCGACCGGCGGCCATTCTGAACGCCTGCCGGAAGGTCATGGCAATTCGGATGGTGCGGGGATACCGCACGATTTCCTGCGAAGCGGCGAGCCTTCTGGCTGGCCTACCACCGTGGGATCTGGAGGCAACAGTCCTTGCACACATGCACGACATGCGCGTGGAGATGCAACGCCGGGGTGAAAGTCCTCTGCCGCGACAGGTCACGGCATGGCGGACAGAGCTCCGGCGGAATCTCATGGTGGAATGGCGTCAGCGACTATCGCAACCCCGTCATGGGCACGCCACAATTATGGCGATAAGTCCCCTCTTTGAGGCGTGGCTGGAAAGACCTCACGGCGTCCTTACCTTCCGCATGACACAGGTCCTCACCGGAAACGGCAAGTTCGGGAGGTTCCTGTTCCGAATTAAAGCGGAAGTGACGCCCGGGTGTCGCCACTGTGCGGAACGCCCGGAGGACACGGTGGAGCACACAATCGCAGTGTGCCCTGCTTGGGCGGAGCATCGCCGTGCCCTCGTGGGGGTGATCGGCGGCGGAGACCTCTCGCGCCGGGCCTTGGTCGAGGCCATGGTCCGGAGCGAGGAGGAGTGGCAGGCGGTCGCCGACTTCTGCGAAGCAGTAATGCTCGCTAAGGAGGAGGCCGACCGCATCAGGCAACGGCGCTCTCGCCGCCGCCGCCGGGATTCCGATCCCGATTTCCAGCCACCGTAGGCGCGGGCTTGCGGACAGTGAGCAATGGGTAGCTCGCTGTCCGGCCGTCCGGTAACCGTCCGGACCAAGCCCAAGTCGTCGACGGCGCGCGCTGTTCCCGCGCGCCTCAAGGAGTTGTCAGCAACAGCAGGGACCCAGCCGGGTCGAAGCCTACTGGGGCCAGGGTAATCCGAAAGGGCGCTCGAGCCCCGGTATGAAGGCTTGAAGGAACGGGATGGGTTTTTTAGTCAGTAAGAGTCTGACACTATCTCCCGCTCCGCCCAAGAGCGGGGGTTGTCATAAGATGATTTTTCCCATCGAAAAAAAAAAAAAAAAAAAAAAAAAAAAAGCAGCTTCCCGAATAATTTTAAACAGTACCTTTTCGGGTGTAGGATTTTCTCCTTTATAGAGTTTCCCGTGAAACTCTGATCCTTATTGTGTACGAGGATTCGTATGATTAAATAGAAACTATTATATGTATTACACTGTTATTCTGTAAAAACTTTTAATGTTAGATATTATTATACCCTTTTTGTTAATTATTTTAAAATTATATCTACACTAATATAATAAAGAAGTAAAGTTTGTTTTTTTGTTTGTAGAAGGTAATCTCTGGAAATACTGGTCCGATTGCTAAAATTTTTTCACCGATAAAAAGCTGTTTTATTCCTGAGTGATAATAATTTAGGCTACATTTTATGTACGCGGGAGAAGTCGCGGGCAAAAGCTGGTTTGAAATAAAAAGCAATTAAATGGACCGTTAAAGTTTTTTAGGATTATTCGAAATGCCCTGGCCCAATTTTAAATACATGCGCTTAATCGATACAGCCAGTCATCGATCGTAGCACGCACCACAGTCATATCTATTTCAGACACTAATCCGAAATACTCGGAGAGACTTCAAATTATGACGACATTTACCACTGAATTAAGAATGAAGTGTGGGTTTACCAAACTTTCTTTTACAAATATTTTCATTGAATGTTTATACGTTTGTTACTTCTTCACACTTGAACGGCAGCACGCATTTCGATGTAACTTGGTAAACGGGCCATGTCTTGGAATAGCAATGTCTGGAAATACGTTCCCTTGGGATAATTTTCTTACTTCACGTGGGCGAAGGCGCTTTCGCCAAGACGCAATGTTACAAATATTCAACGATTGTTTCAGCAAGTCATTCAATAATTAATAATTCAAGATTTAAAAAATATGAGTACCTACAGAACATAAAACCTAAAAGTAGTTTAGTTCAAATTATAATCAAATAGTCAATCACAGTCAAGTCTCAAAACGGTGAAGGAAAACATCGTGAAGAAACTGGCATGTCCTAGAACCAAAAATTCGAACATGTGACATTCACCAAACCGCACTGCCGGATTACGGCCCATTCCCTCTCCTAGAGAGGAGGCCTAAGTCCTAGCAGTGGGAACATTAAAAAGGCTGATGATGATGATGAGTCAAATCATACCGAATTATATCATTTTCCGTCAATAGCTAAAATAAATAAATGCAAATGTTACAGATACTATAATATATTCCCCTTACAGAAGTTCGTTCAAACAATGCGTTGTTCGCAATTCATAATGTTTACGGTTCGTCCACATTATTCCAATGTTTAAACAAACGTATTTGATACGATGACGTCATTTCCCGTATTATTACCAAACTTTGTTCACTTTAGAATGATTGATATGACATCTAATTTTACAGAGCAATGTACCTACTAAATGTCTAATTTAGTATCGTGGTATAATATCCTTGTAACATCACTAATTAGTAATTACTAAATGTCGCAACCCTAGTTTTATGTTTCGTCCATTGCCGGCTTACCGGTATTATCTCAATCATTATATTATCTTGTGTGTAATAAACAACTGATAATTTCCTCAAAGTCAAAATATTTGATTTCACATAGGCCTACATGGGCACTTATAAAACGACCTACATCAAGACTTTCATTATAAAACCACAATTCACTACAAATATTAGCTAGCTTTTGCCAGCGGCTTTGGCCGCGTGATAGTTGAAAGTTGTACCAAAGGAACATACTACAGGAATAAAAGTTGTATGTGCTTCCAAGACACGGACTACCAGACTAATGGAAAATGGATGGTTACAAACTCACACACACACATACATGGGCTTACACACTGGAATAAAATTACAAATACCGGCACGAAGCTTGAGCGCTCGTCGAAAGAGTCAGGATCAATTTGCGCATCGTACACATGTAACTAAAAGATGTACTCCCAGCTCCCGCGTCTCACTTCATACCACTAAAGAGACCCAATACTTCACTTCTCATTCAAGTCTGCGCTATTTCAAGTTCAAGTCAGCGCTCAAGATCCGTGCCGGTATTTGTAATTAAGAAATGAAATTGCAATAGAAGACTACTCTCAAAACCTTTTATCTTTCTTTATAGCTATCAGTAAACACAGACTCCGGCAGAGAATTCCACTCCTTAGCTGTACGCATAATGAAACTATAGGCAATGATGCCCTTGTTAAGTCAAAACTCCAAAGTGTTGAGCATCGATGCTCAAGACTTCGGAGTTTTGACTTAACAAGTGCATCATTGCCTATAATTTTCTTGGCACGCTTGTCTATCAACTCTAGTGCATCAAGCTGGTATTTGGCAGACCCATCCCAAAGATGAGAGCAGTACTCCATACAAGAACGAACTTACGCTTGATAACAGTTGAGCAGCTGTTCCGGCGTGAAATACCGTCTCACCATTGCTAAGATCACCAATTTTTTGGTGGCTAGTTGGGCTTTTGTCTCGATGTAGGAGCTGAAATTGCGGGTAGACGACAGCGTTCCCTCAAGAAGCTCTTCTCTAAGTCCAGAAATAGGACTAAGAAGACTCTTTATCCCGAGAGTATGTTTCATTGAGATAATATTCTATCTTCACATGGTTGGAATTACTGGCAAAAACTAGTAAATCACATTGTTAAAAAAGAAGAAGACTAAAACACACTAAACTATTCTCAAACATCTTAATCCGTTGTTTTGAAAAAAAAAAGCCGAAAAAGAAAAAAAAACGGTCGCATCAATCACAATAAAAAGAGCAGAGCATAAGTTATAGTATCTGGTTAGCAATACAAACATACGGACGCACAATCAAGTGTAAACAGAAGCCAGTTCATATAGATAGAGCCCATAATTCAAAGGCTCGCCGTAATAAAAGGCATTTTTGCCATACGTGCGTGGCACATAAACTACTCGGTAAATAATTACTGGCAAGAAATACATTTCGGAGATTACTTCACTGAGCTTTCTTATGAATTAATGTTTTTTTTTTCCTTGAAATATTAGCTAACTTATTACGTTAGCTAATATTTAAAAAAGAATATTGTATGTATGTAAAGAATACATTTTCTTTTTGTTTCAGATATTTAAAAAAGGCCCTGAGTGATTTCCAGTCATCGTAGATGTGACTTTGTGGACTACAAGTATTGGGTAGCTCGTCGTCTAGAAGTCCGGAAAGAATTGGAAAAAGTCAAGTTCTACGCGTGCCTCAAAGAAATGTCAGCAAAACTAAAGGGGGCCCCCTTTAGTCAGTAGTGCCGATGACCGCTAGGGCTAAGGAACCTTTGAAAGAGTGACCTGGTTTCTAGAAAGTAAAGGATAACTGAAAACACAGATAGGTTCTAGTCAGTAAAAGTCTGACACGCCCTCTCATTTCACCTTAGAGAAGCAAAATTCATTGGATGATTACCCACCTCAAAAAAAAATTATGTAAAGAAGGGAAAATCCTCATAACGCATCTTAATCCGGCGAGATCGGTATCAATGGGAGATAATAATCTTTCCGACTGAATTTCAATCACGGTGCCCAAATTTAATAGAGATTAGCGAAACATGCAGGAGATATTATACTGCATAAGTGTGAGCGCAAACACCGGTGCATTCTCTGTTCCTTCACTCTCATATATAGTCTTGAATCCTTGGACTTGTCAGCTTGCCGTGCCATCAGACGATGGCACGGCAAGTTGTCACACCATAGTACCTTTACCTGATCCGGGAATTGAAAACAGATAATTGTAACCTAAATGGATACAGACAGCACAGATGTCCAACTTGCTGCTTCACAGAGCAGTGAAAACCCTCCATGACTTCTAGAATCTAGTCTCCATGACTGCTAGAGACTGTGCTCACCGCACATTGTGGTATAGATATTATTGGTAATTTCGTCTCAATAGACTCCGTTTTCTACTTAGAGACTGTGAGACTGCACAAAATATTCCTGCTCAACAGTCGTGCTTGCAACCAAGAGACTAAAAGTACTCGTAGTATTGCCATGTTGAACGGTAATGATGATTCAATTGATTAGTTCTTTTCCATTTGGTATTTTGGTGATATGAAAGAAAAGGGAGTTAGTGATAGTTTGACGGGTGACAGCACAGAATGGAAGAACAAAACGTGTTGCGGTGACCCCAAGTGATATGGGATAACGGCAGGAAGAAGAAGAAGATTTCGGTCCGCGGCAGCAGTGTCCAAAAATGGTTCCCGTAGATATTTACCTGCAACAATAAAACAGACAATTAATATCATATAAATTCAAAGAAAATATGAAAGTAGGTCAATTAAAAATAGCCTGCGACCTATACTCAGTAGGTCTGAGTGTGATACACTCGAAAACAATCATGGCAAGACGTTTGGGCGATTTTCGGAAGAATTTGATAACAAACACTGTGTAAGATAAATTAAATTAAATTAAAATTCATTTATTTCGGAAACCAAGTCCATATAGGTACATAGAATATAAAATTAAAATTAAAATCACATTAAAATATTAAATTAAAAATAAACACATTACAAAACACAAAATTAAATACAAAATTACACCAATGTCATAAAATAAAAACATAATAAATTAAAGTCATTAATACATAAAATAAAATAAACTAAACACCCATTTTATCTTAGCCTAAATTTGGGCTTGGATCCGGAGTGCTCAACGTGCAGCCTGGTCCAGTACCGCATCATCGGACAATCCAGATCCAAATCCATCCTCCAGGCGAACAACTGAAGGTAGCTGTTGGAACTGCCTCGTATGCGGTGCATTAGGGACACAACTCTCTTACGAATAATTGCCGCAAAACCATCTATGTTTGCATCCGCAAACATGCCCGACGCACTACAATAGCGAGGCAGTTTCATCAGCGCCCTGAAGGCATTATTATAGAGGATACGCAGGGTGTCATACGATTTCTTCGTATGCTTGACCCATAGATAAGATATTAGATTTATTTTTTCTTTTCTTTGTGTATATATATATATATAGTATATATTTGTATGTATGTATTGCTATATATTTTATTAAATATGCTTTTGTATATGTATGTTTAGTTTTAGCTTTATATATAATTCTATAATTGTTTTAAATAATATTTTCTTTTTTTTTTATGCACCTGCCATTTTGTCTCTGCACTACCCTAGGTTGACTGGTAGAGAATGCCTAAGGCATTAAGTCCGCCTTTGTATCTTTTGTTGCATGAAGATTAAATAAATAAATAATAAATGATAAAAGTATCCAAAAATAAGAGGCACATCTGTAAATATATTTAAGTAAATACTCGTATTATACGTTCGGTTGTTTAATGAATAAACAATTGAAAGGATTAAAGCTACCTTAATTAATTGTGTGGGTTTACAGGTTATTGTCTGGTGAAGCCTTAATTTGTTTTCAATCAAAACAATTTATTTATGAAACGTTTACGGATCAAAAGGTCAGACTGGCAAAAAAGAATAAAAAAATAACGTCGCTGTGTTCAGTTAGGCTATTCAGTAATGAACATGATATCTGATGAACTATTTAGGTACTCTAAATCCCATTACATCTTTTTTAACAGGTATTTTATTCTACCATGACAAAACGGGAATGAAGGGCAATTGAAACGGCTATGCTTGGAGTTTTCTTGCGTGATCGCATCAGGAATAAAAATATCCGCAGGAGAATCTTGAAGGTCGTCGACATGGCCCGAAGAATCGCCAAACTTAAGAGACAGTCGTCATCATTAGCCTTTTTAATATGCCTACGGCTGGGGCTCAGGCCTCCTCTCTAGGAGAGGGAATGGGCCTTCGTCCACCACACGGGCCCAGTGCGAGTTGGTGAAAGTCACATGTCTTCAATTTTTTGGTTCTGGGACATGCCTGTTTCCTCACGATGTTTTCCTTTACCGTTTTTGAGAGTAGTGGTGATGAAATAAATTACACAAAGTAATGCATGTAACATTTTCTTTTTTTTATGCACCTGCCATTTTGTCTCTGCACTACCCTAGGTTGACTGGTAGAGAATGCCTAAGGCATTAAGTCCGCCCTTGTATCCTTTGTTGCATGAAGATTAAATAAATAAATAGTGCGCCTGGCTGGGTCAGCTGAGCGAGTTCAATGTCCTGTAGTTAATAGACGGCGTTGCGTACAAACTACCTACAGGTCATTGAACTCGCTCAGCTGACGTTTTCTTAAAGAAATTAATTTCGTTCATGCGAAAATTAATACGAGTTTTGAAAAAAAGGTACTTTATTTTTTAATTTTATCTTTATAAATCGATAGTGTTTCATGTACCGGATCGACCTTCCACGGGATTAAAACGATTAAAATTTAACGGTGTATAGGTATGGGGCCAGGGTTATCCGAAAGGGCGCTCGAGCCCCGGTATGAAGGCTTGAAGGAACGGGATGGGTTTTTTTTAGTCAGTAAGAGTCTGACACTATCTCCCGCTCGGTAATATTGTCATTTAATGTATTTCTATAGTGTAATCGTTTTGTCCAACAGTGTTTTTTCTTGTTTTTTTTTTTTTGAATATTGATTGAATCACTATGCATATAGGCCGCAGCTGCAAGCTGCACGTCTCGCCTTGTCGGAGCTATTTTTCTTCTGAAAAACAGCATGCGTGGGTGTTTGCGTGCTCAGCTTGAGCGTGTGTCGTTCGAGGTGCATGTATAAATGTGCCGTAGTATGCCTCAGGTTGAGGCATTCGTGACGAACCATTCAAGGCGGCGGTCAGACATTGCGAGGCAAGCGTCGCGAATGGTTCGTCATGCATGCCTCAACCTGAAGCAAACGACGGTAGATTTATGCGTGCGTCCCGAACGACACACGCTCAAGTCAAGCTGAGCACGCAAACCACCACGCACATTGTTCGTCATTAGAAAACGCAAACAACTCCTGTCCGTCCACACGGAGCGCACGGATCGTAATGAGGCGGCGTTCGTAACGATCGTATGACGCGAATGCTCACTGTGAGCACACACGTCCACACAGCCCGAGGCATGCGAAACGAATCATTCGCGTCGCACGCCTCGCGATGTCTGTACGCGGCTTTAAAGAATTGTGCTTCCAAACTATCCAAAGTCCCACTCAAATATGCACACAAAATGTCATCCAAATTAAGTAACAAAGACACGTATAAAAAAAAATATACTTATAAAGATACATTTCACACATAAATATTTTTTTATAAAAATAACTACAAAATTGCTTTTTAAATGAAGCACCAATTAGCATTTGAAATATTGTAAAGTGGAAGAGTGGGGGCGTGGTGGAAACATCTTGCTATCTCTTTTGTAACCGCCATTAGGGCGGTGACGACACATTTTAGTGTATGCATCCTTATTCTATTGACCGTTTTTCGTTCGACCAGATTACGGGTAATTTTTTTTTATTAAATTGGGCTGTCAAAACGGTGAAGAAAAACATCGTGAGGAAACTGGCATGTTTCTAGAACCAAAAATTTACATGAAATGCAAGACATGTGACATTCACCAACTCGCACTGGTCTCGCATGGTGGATATGGGCCCATTTCCTCTCCTAGAGAGAAGGCCAGAGTCCCAGCAGTGGGAACATGAAAAGGCTGATTACGCTATATGCTAAACAGTCTCTAGCTTCGTTTGGTTACGGTTGGTAGACATAGTTCTTATTGCTAATGATTTATCATACAGTCCTTTATGAGATGGTCTAGGTTTCACTTTTTTGATTATTATTTTTTTTTACTATGGACCTCCAACAAAGCTTTATACTAGTGCACTCCTTCAATTATAGGAGGCCAAAGCATGATTTGGCGAAAACTAAAAAAAATAAATGCCAGCAATGTTTGGGAAAAAATTCATTCCCTTTTAAAACCTGTGTTAAAAGCTAGTAATAATCGCTTGGCAACGTTTTGACTGCGGTGATTTTAAACCAAGGCATTCTAATCCAAAATGTATCGTTATTTAATTCAAAATAATGTTCATGAGTAAATCAAAAGTAATTCCCGTTAGTACAAAGCCGCTGCGAGCGTGCCCCGGGGCAATTGAAGTACAGAACCGTGTTTCTCTTATCTATCCTTACTATCCTTGGAGATATTCATAAAATAATATACCTACTACAAATTATATTAAACTAGCTTCTACTAATGGCTTCGTCCGCGTCAAATTAAAAATTATCCCGAAAGGACACGGATACAAAAGTATTCTATGTGCTATTCCGGGAGTTTAGCCGTTTCAGCAAGAAGGAGTAACAAACAGACACGCATTTATTTATTTATTTTATTAGAGGTACTCTCTGCACTAACGGTCGAAACCAATACGTGCAGAGTCATTATTATGTTACAATATAACAAAAAATAAAACAAATTCATAAAACATATATCCATACCTACAAACTCCCGCGTTTATAATATTACTTGCTGATGCCAGCGGTTTCAGCCGTGTAACAGTTGAAAATGCAAAACACTTCCTCCCAGGATAAAAAGTATCATAAAAGCTATACCAGTACCCCTAGCCAAGTTGCTAATCTGCAATAGTTAACGCTTGTAGAAAGCTTCAAATGTACGGGAATGACGTCGTCTTAACGCTCAGTCACGTGGTCAGAACAAAAGAATTGGCGGCAAGGTCAACTCGAAGCGTTCGGCGCAAGCGAAACGTTTGTAACTTGGCTAGGGGGGCAGGACACGATTTACCGTATACCTTTCATCGATCTGTACTCTATAGCCGTTCGAATGTGAAGAAATAACGAACATACACATACCCACCCCCGCAAACTTTCATTTTTAGGGTTCCGTACCTAAAAAGGGAAAAACTGAACCCTTATAGGATCACTTTGTCGTCCGTCCGTCTGTCTGTCTGTCTGTCTGTCAAGACTCTTTATCTCGAGAACGCGTTGAGGTATCGAGTTGAAATTAAAATCATATACTCAGGTCTGCGGTCCCTTCAAGCTGTAAAAAAATGAAACTTCTAAGTTAACAATTAAAAATGATACGGTCGTTTATGTCGCAAAAAACGTATATTTTGAGACTTTCAAAGATCGAAACTCATAGGGTACTTCCCGTTGACCCAGTATCCTGAAATTTGGCACAAAGCAAGGTCTTATAGCACAAGTATAGGAAAAAATCTGGAAATAGTAAATTTGTTGTTAACTACGTCACAAGAAAAAAAAATGCATTTCGGAAAAATCTTCGAGACTCCATTCGAGAATTGTAGTTTGCACGGAACTCAGTGTCGACTCGCAGTTGCCCAGTTTTTATAATATACATAGTGTGTTTGTGATAACAGTATTCTATGCTCTGATATATGAATATAAATTAGTTAGGTACTCACATGAAATATTCAATTTAATTGTTAACGAAATAGTGAGTGCGCTTTTCGCAAATTAAATTTTGCGTAATATATTTTCCATTTGTAATAAGTGTTATTTGCCGTTACAGTTCATTTGCACACATAAATGGGCTGATAATTGCATTAAATATTTTGAATGTTTTTACTCAATAAATACCTTTTGAATTGTAACTGGATTGAATTATGGTACATATACGTACCTATACCTACCTATGTATTGTCTTGTTTGGGTGCTAATTAAACAGATATTTTTTTAATGGCATTATTCACCTCTAAAAAATCTACATTGCCCACTTAATTACCACGTCAGCCACAGTTAACAAGCGCCTGAATGATATCTTAGCCGCTAGTTATCTTCTATGTAAACTATTTTCTGGATGGTTATAAAAAAATAACCTAACCTGTCCGAGTCGGAGTGCCCTACAATGCCGAGCTAGCTTCACTCGTTCTTGGACTAAGAATATTGAGTTGGCGTTGTAAAAAAGACGAATTAGTTCATTAGAAGCTATCATATTTTCCCATCGCTTAGTTATTTTTTTTTTAATTGATATAAATTAGTGCTTGACTGCGATCCCACCTTATGGTAAGCAGTGATTCAATCTCTGATGGTAAGGCGCACTAATTTATGAGCCGATTCACTCTTGCCTCGAAGTCTCTCAAATTATAATCGGACGGGAAGACCGCAGCAGTTAAAAAATGAGAAGTTTACGCACGAGGCCAATACAGAAATGTGTGGTTTGATTTCTAATTTCTTTAAGCTAGGTAAGTATTAAATAGCTAATCAAAGCTGCATTGGGTCATGGTAAGAACATCCTTATTAACATTTCCATCAATAATAACATCAAATAAGCCTGCTCAATCGCATTATTTTATATACAAAAGAAATTATAGCCAGGAATATATTAAAAAATTTAGAGAGTGTCTCTTGAACCTGAAATGTCAGGAAGTTTATGACGAAATGGATCCGAATACAGCTTCTAACAATTTCCATGAAATTTTTAGTCTTTATTATATGTTCAATTTTCCTTTGCAAAAAATAAAAGTCAATTGTCATTCACCTACTTTGAACTGGATAAGTAAAGGTATAAAAAAATCATGCCTTTCAAAAAGATATCTAAAATCAAAATATCATAAAAACAAGTCCCGGGAAAACAAATTAAAATATGATAAATATGCGAAACTATTAAAAAGGTGCATTAATGTGTCCAAAAAATAAGCTTCTGACAACTTTATTATGAAAGCTAAAAACAAGTGTAGCGCGATCTGGAAATTAATTAAAAATAAATCTAAATATAGAGGTCCAGAATTTATCAAAGCGATTGACCTAAATGACACTTTGATAGATAAACCTGAAGAATTAGCGAAAGCTTTCAATAATCACTTTATTGACTCTACAAACATAGACATAACTAATAGTAAAAATAATCTCATGACTAATATTAATAACATAAGTAATAGTAATAGTATATATATCGAACCCTGCACACCAAATGAAATAAGTAAAATGATTTAATCGCTAAATAGTACTAACGCTGTGGGGTATGATGATATATCGACACAAATTATAAAATCATGTGCTGATATACTGTCACCTATTTTAGCTCATCTAATCAATGTAAGTTTCTTTGAAGAAAAGTATCCGGAAAAATTAAAATTCTCATTAGTAAAGCCTTTATATTAAAAAAATTGCAAACTAGATATAAATAATTACCGTCCAGTGGCCTTAATACCCGTGATTTCAAAAATATATGAAAAAGCAATGTGTAATAGGATTGTCTCATTTATAGATAAACATAAAATAATAAGACCAGAACAAAATGGATTTCAAAGAGGAAAATCAACTGCATTAGCTTGTTATCAACTGATTAAATTAATTACCGAAAATATTGATAAGAAAAAACCAGTCACTGCGATATGTTTTGATATGAGTAGAGCATTTGACTCTGTCAAACATGATATTCTGCTCAAAAAGTGCAAAAATTACGGAATAAGAGGGAAAGCGAGAAATTGGCTGAAAGATTACTTAAGTAATAGGCAACAAAGCGTTGAAATTTTAGGAATAAATAAAGACAGAGAAGTAATAAAGTATAAATCTCAGTATAGAATAAATACGTATGGTGTACCTCAAGGTAGCATATTGGGGCCATTACTTTTTCTTCTGAACATAAATGATTTGCCAGCAGTAATAAAGAATCAGTGAATTTTATTTGCTGATGATATTTCACTTGTAATAAATAAAGAGAATAAAAATGAACGATATGAACACCGAATAAATGTTGCCGTAGAAGCCATACTGGAATGGTTTGAGCAAAACAATTTAAATGTCAACATTTCTAAAACAAAATATATTAGTTTTTGTAACTATAAAATGGCAAATCAAGCATTGAAAATTATTGGTCGTGGTAATACAATTGAAGAAGTTGACTGTACAAAATTTTTAGGCATATTAATTGATAGAAATTGTAATTGGAAAAAACACATTGATAATATATGTACCAGGCTGAACAGCTTTGCATTTGCACCAATAAATCTTAGGAAAACTGTAGGAAGAAATGCTACTCTGATGGCTTATCATGGATATGTGTCATCCGTGTTAAGATACGGATTAATAATATGGGGCAATCCTACAGACAGTGACAGGGCCTTTATTTTTTAAAAAAAGTGCCTGAGAGCTGTGTTTGGTATTGGTCCGTTAGAATCGTGCAGACACATTTTAAAAGAGCATAAATTATTGACTCTAACGTGTTTAAATATATTGGAAATGGGAATATTTGTAAAAAAACATCCTAATCTTTTCAGTAAAGCAGATGTCTACAAGATGGGTAAAATGTCCAGGGATCCAACAAAATTAGCGATGCCTAGGTGTGAAACAGCATTTTGCCACAAAAACACGAGTCGTATGGCAATTAAAATATTCAATAAGTTACCTAAACAAATTAGAGAATTGCCAACTAATTTTTTTTCAAAAAGAGCTCAAAACATACAAACAGGCTTATTGAAAATTGTTTTTACACTGTAAAATGATTTTTTAAATTATAATATGAATAAGAAGCTGTGCCAGTTAAAAAACTTAATTATAGAATGAATTATTTAATTTTTTTATTTTACATTTATAATATAACTTTTTGACATTTTATTTATATATTTTTTTTATTTTGTTTCACATTTATGATTTAATTTATTGACATTTTAATTTTAATTTATTGACATTTTAATTTTAATTTATTGACATTTTTATTTTTTGTAATTTAATTTAATTGATATTTGTAATTTAATTAATTGTTCATATTATTGGGTTCGATATTTGTAATTCATTTTATTGTTTTTGTTATTTAATTTAATTGATTTGCATTTATTTAATTGACATATAAAAATGGGATTGTTTGAAAGAATTTGATTATATAAAAAAAAAGAAAATTAGTCCGAATTAAAATTTGCATGCTGGAAAATAAGGCGGAACATGAAGAACCTTGTACTTGTTGTATTTTAAGATCTGTACCACCATGTTTCAGGCAAATAAATTAATTATTATTATTACATATTATAAAACAAAGCCCCCACCGCGTTTATCTGACTGTATGAACGCGATAAACTCAAAAACTACCAACTGATGTTCATGCGCTTTTGACCAATAAGGGAGGGGAGGAAGGTTTACATGCAAAATGTGTAGTGAAAAACCAATAATTCTAGAGATTTGTAATACTTGTGCGAAGCTAGGGCGTCGTTATTATATGTACAAAATTATTTATTGTTGGTAAATAGTATTGTAAAAATTAGTAAACGTTGAGCCATTGTATTGTTGGATACTACTACCTGTTTCTGGGCAAGAAACACAGAAGGGGCAACATAAAAAAAAAAGGCGACGGAACGCGCCACCTTTATGGTTTGGATTCGGTTGCGTGTGGAAGCGTGGGAAAACTCTACCCGCCAGCTGTTCGGTGTGATCTGGTATCTCTGTATTTTCATTACTTTCTTATTGATTTATTGATGACTCTGTTCCTCTGATATATTGCTAAATTTGTTAAATATTTTATTTAGGTTAATAAATCTTTAACTTTTTTAAACATAATTTTACTTGTGTGTTAATAGTACAATATTCTTTAAATAGTAATAAATGAAAAGGAAAAACTCGTAGCTAAAGTATTTAATTAGTATTTCTTTGATTTACATATTATTTATATTTTTTTTTAATATCCCGGTTAACTTTCGTAGATCGTTAGCAGTCGTTACACATAGTCAGAAACTAGAAACTCTAACACTAATTTAGTAAAAGAGTATGTCATATCATAACTAAGTTGTGTTGTTTACGGTTACGTAGGCAATCACTCCATGTAAAATACTCAGCTGTATCAGATTAGACAGGCCATATTAAATACTAAACTATTTCAAATTAGACTGATAATCGACCCCAACACAAGTTACGAGAAAAACAATGAATGAAAAATGAACGTAACAAAATTTTCATGATTTATAGTTGTGAAAAAAAATTTGATTGGTCCCCGGCCTCAGCTCTAATATTATGTTTATTATGTTATATAGAATATAACATAATAACGTTCAACGTTATGTATCACGTGTACGCAATTCCACAGAGTCATTACCTATGCCCAGCCCACATTGAGCTCATGTTTACTTTCTACTAAAGTAAAATTACAACCGGGCCATTATTTGTTCTCTTTGTCACGACTGCTGAGTAGGGTAGTTTCACTATGTTTAACAAAACATACTAGTATTTGCATGGAAAGTTGGCAAACACCCATGTTCCAAACACACAAATCCCTTAATCTTGACTTATCTGTACAGACTAAGTTGGAATACCCATTTGCGAGCATTTAGAAATATTATATTAGAGCACTAAGCTACAATTAATATTGTACAGTAGCTGCTGCCCGAGTTACTGTAGGAAATTACGCTAAGGGTACATTCAGGATGAAAAGTATTCTAGGTGTTATTCCAGGATATGGTTTCACCATCATCGTCCACTGTTGGACATAGGCCTTCCCCAAGCGTCGCTACAACGACCGCGATCCTGTGCGAATATGAGGCTTGTCAAAAAAGATTTTTTGTTTTTTATGGATGGCTTTATATCAATCTATTATTGTTTCACTGTTGCGCAAAACACTCCTCTGTCAGTCTTCCCACGGAGTGGGCTTTTCCGCCGACCAGCCAGGTCTGTCTTTGATGGGGCCTAAGTCTGCTATTTTTATAAATTCGTCATTCCAATTCGATCCCATAGTCATTTTGCTAAAAGTTTGTAATCTGCTAATTCATAATGATCGATCATTGATCGGTCAATGGTCTTGTAATAGAATTGTGGTAGAATGACAATATCGAGCTTATTAAAAGCACTAATTGCGCAATGACGTCGTAATGGTAGGTCACTGACCAAAGGAACTGTCAAAATTTTTGCACATTACCGCATACGTTAGATATTCATTTGTCATTACGTACGAGATTACCATTCTATGCCATTTCTTTCAATGGAGTGTCAGTGGTTGACCATCGGAAAGTCATAGTGACGCCATTATATTAGTAGATTACCAAAACTTATCAAAATCAACAATTATGAAATCAATGATAGACCATTCTGCCACTATTGTAATAGCAGACTTGAGGCTCAGGTCGTCGGTCCACCTTATGCGAGGCCTTCCAGCGCTGCGGTTTCCGGTGCGCGGTCGCCACTCTAGAACCTTTCGGCTCCATCGACTATGTTCTACGAGTAATATTCCCTGCCCACTGCCAGTTTAATTTGGCGATTCTTCAAGCTATGCCAGCGACCTTGGTTCTCGCGTTCTCGCGAAATCGATTTTTGGAGAGAGGTGGGCTGGTTGTAGCAAGTCCCCCAAAGGTAGGTAGAGAGGCCTACGTACAATGGTCAGCATAGGACTAAGTGCGGCAACCATACTCAGACATAACAAACCTTCCTTTCTTTGAGTCAAATATCATTAAAATCACATTGTCGCCTTTATAATATTAGTGCAACTAGCCAAAACTTTTACTTATCGTTTTTATATATTGCAAGTCCTCGTTAAGGCCCAAGCGCCCGAAAAGTGCCATAAAACAGTAACTTTTTGAAGCCTACTCCTCGGTAACGCCCAGGTTTGAAAAAAAAAAATGTTTATTATAGATTCATGAACCATATTTTTTTTTATCTGTTATAAACTAGTACTTGACTGCGATCCCGCCTGATGGTAAGCAGTGATGCAATCGTTGATGGTGAGGCGCACTAGTTTATTAAGAGCCTATTCACTCTAGCCTTGAAGACACCCAAATTATAATTAGACGGGAAGACCGCAGCAGGCAAACTGTTCCAGTCCCTTGATGTACGCGGTATAAATGACGAGGCGAAACGCTTAGTCCGGACCGTAGGTGTTTCAACAACGTAAGGGTGGATACCTGCCGTGCGTCGGCTTGTCCGATGGTAGAATTGAGATGGCGGAATCAAGTCATGCAATTCCTGCGCACACTCTCCAAAATGCAATCTGTAAAACACCGAAAGGCTGGCTACCCTACGCCTGTGCTCAAGGCTTTGAAGATTGGACTTGATTAAATCTGGATCACCAATCAGCCTCTTCGCACGCCTTTCCATCGAGTCCAAAGCTGCCAGGTGGCACTTTGCAGCACCAGCCCATATGTGGCTGCAGTACTCCACACACGATCGGACCTGTGCTTTGTATAACACTAAAAGCTGTCCCGGTGTGAAGTACCGCCGGACTTTTGCAAGAACGCCTAGTTTCCTAGCAGCTACTTTGGCTTTGGACTCAATGAACCGCCCAAAATTGAGGTCGGAGGAAATTTCGACACCCAAGAGCTGAAGGCGGTCGGTACAATCCAATGATACATTCTGAAAAGTAGGAGCCGAGGTGAACGGGCTCCTTTTGGCGGTGAACAGACACGCCTGTGTTTTGGCGGCGTTGAATCCCACCAGATTGGTTTCGCCCCACTTGAAGACTGCCTGAAGTGAGATATTCGTACGCTCTACCATAGCCTCTCGCTCAGACCGGATTTGCTCTTTACTAGCCCGAGCACCTGGCAGGTATCTCTCCACAACTGTGCTATCATCTGCATACCCATAGATACCGGGCATCAGCAGATCATTAATATGCAGCAGAAAAAGAGTTGCAGAGAGAACTGACCCCTGAGGAACTCCGGCATTAGTCGTCATGGGCTCTGATGAGCATCCATCAACAACAACTCGAAGAGACCGTTCTCTCAGGAAGTCTTTTACCCAGTTAATCAGACCAGGGGAGATGCCGTATGCTGGAAGCTTACTCAAGAGGCTAGCATGCCATACCCTGTCGAAGGCCTTCGAGACGTCTAAAGAAACAGCAATTGCTTCCCCGTTCTTCTCGAGGGCCTCGCCCCACAAGTGGGTGGCATACACTAGAAGGTCCCCAGTAGATCGATTTCGGCGAAACCCGTACTGTCGGTCACTGAGAAGATCGTTACCTTCTAGGTATGCCATGAGGCGCGAGTTCAATACACGCTCCATAATCTTGCAGAGTATGGAGGTTACCGAAATCGGCCGATAGTTGGTAGGATCGGCACGACTGCCCTTTTTGGGCACGGGTTGCACGTTGGCAAGCTTCCAGGACTTGGGCACTATTCCAGTCCTAAACGAGCGATAACCATATTATCAACATTTGATTTTTTCGTGCTATTCTGCCGCCTAGGCGGGTGCGAGAGATGCGTGCATATAATTTTGGCCAGATGGTTCAAGGGACTATAAGCCTTAAGGGGCAGCGGGATTGTTCGAAAGAGTTACTGTCACCCTGGAACGCAAAGAGAAACTGATCGAACATGGGTTAGTTGTAGTCATTAAAAATGTGGCACTCCCTCTCACTCTACCCAAAGCGAGAGGAGTTATTTATATATATTTTTATTCTAAGAAACTAATAAGCATCATAGACTTACTAGCGGCTCGCTGGACTACACACAGGTTAGACTAATAGCTATAACCCGAGGATTTCTGCTGGATGGATCAGTAGACAGTCGTGTCACGAAACATCAAGCGAACGAAGAACCAACGTTCGGTTGATTTTACTTCGATACCTACTCTCCAAGCGACTTGCTAGGCTTTAGGCGAAAAACAAGTCACTTGTTATTGCCTAGGTAAAAAAAGTTTATGTATCGGGCCACACCCAGAGTAGAGCTTCGTCGTAACATGAAAATGATATCGATGACAAAAATGGCACTGTAGGCCTACGTATATATATCAGTGAGCAATGGGTAGCTAGCTGTCCGACCGTCCGGTAACTGTACGGACCAAGCCCAAGTCGTCGACGGCGCGCACTGTTCCTGCGCGCCTCAAGGAGTTGTCAGCAACAGCAGAGGCCCAGCCGGGTCGAAGCCTACTGGGGCCAAGGTTATCCGAAAGCGAACTCGAGCCCCGGTATGAAGGCTAGAAGGAACGGGATGGGCTTTTAGTCAGTAAGAGTCCTGACACTATCTCCCGCTCCGCCCAAGAGCGGGGGTTGTCATTGAATGATTTTCCCTACCATAAAAAAGGCCTACGTATATAACATCAATTTCATCTTGATTCCTTCGCACGATCCTGAGAAAAATAATCTTTGTAAATAGAGAGACGAACGAACGTACGAAGTGAACCTACAATGGTTTATTTTTTTTTGTTTGCTGATATAAGTAAATCTTAAGTCAACAAACCTAGATCAAAATTAAGAAAATAATATCTTCAAATAAGCTGGGTCAAAATAATATTAAAAGAAAAACAAATAAACAAAACTTCAAACAAGAATCTAAACCAACAACAACTGAATCTCAAGACCGGGCTCTTCTCGGGACAACGCATTCGAAGCCGTTGCTTATTTATTTACTCCCATTGTTTTAATTTTGTGTTATCTCTAAAGATATTTATCCAAATAAAGTGGATTAGACGGCACCTAAATTAAATACTCAGGATGACTTATTTATTTTATTCTTTATTGTACCTACACCACACAAACAAAAAATACAGGACAAACACCTTCGCAAGTCAAGCAGGTTTCACAATACATTATTTTCGCATATCTTGAACTATCTGTGTAGTGCGTAGTGTAGTATAAAAGTTCTTAAAAAACGCACCATTTTTTTTTATTTGAACTATCATCCACAGACTGCCTATTTAAGGCGTATAGTCCCTTGAACCATCTGACCGAAATTATGTGAACGCAACTCTCGCACTCGCCTAGGCGGCAGTACGCAAATCTGTGCATTTATTTGTGGCCAGCAGCGCTCGGAAAGCGCTTTAAATCCATTTTCTCTGCGAGATATTGGTTGATTTACATATGCAATGTTCACTTTGAAGAATATTTAACCACCAATTTTTATGTGTAAAAATGTTTCTAAAGGTCCAAGCCGTTTCGAAGGAGTAGGGAAAAGTTGCGAAAAGTTGCGAAATTGCTAAATATTTTTTTTTTTTGACAAAAGTATTAATTGCACGAAAAAATCAAATGTTGATATTATTGTTCATGAATCTATAATAAACATATATTTTTTTCAAACCAATTGACTTAGCCGTTACGGAGGAGTAGGCCTCAGAAAATCACTGTTTTATGGCACTTTTCGGGCCCTTGGCCCTTAAGCAAATCTACACTAATATAATAAAGTGGTAAAGTTTTTTTTTTGTTTTTATGATTTTTTTTGTTTGTAGGAGGTAATTTCTGAAAGTACTGGTTCGATTGCTAAATTTTTTTCACCAACAGCAAGCTGCTTTATTCCTGAGTGATGACAGACTATATTTTATGTACGCAGGCGTAGCCACGGGCAAAATCTAGTCCTCAATAAAATTGTACACTTAACTTTCCTCATAAATTGCTCCGTTCAGTGGTGTACACTGTCTGAAAATACATTCGGAACTTTTTAAGATCACCGCGTACAAACAGACAGACGTGGCAATTTATATGTTTATGTGTTAAAACTTCCCTATTAAAAATCACAGCAATATTAACGCAATTAAATCAAACATAAAATAGAATAGGTACATACCTAAGTAGTCACTACTAATTTAAAACCAGCGACATCAACTCAATAACACAGAGCGATACAATATTCCGATATCAAGGGGAACGAACACGAATGCCGCATACATAGAGATCTACATGCGATATACGGAATTATGCAAACCTTTTAATACATTAGCGGTATACTGGTACCTACAGGTACCAACAAAGTACCGATACCTGCTCCACCTGAATAAAATAAGATCAGCCACGTGTATATTCGATTTCCACACCCCGCCTTCAGTATCGATTGTTTATATCTAACGTCTATGACGATACAACGTTTCGAAGGTGATTAAAGAAGATAAACTCGTTGCACACACGTTGTTAAAATCTTCGAATGGAGTAGAGTATTAAGCGAAGCATTTACTTTGAAGTCTTGTTCGGAAAATAATAAGTAGAACCTCACACGAGTATCGAATCGATGTAGTTTATTTTTCAGGGCGAATACAAAGATTTAGTTGTACTAATAAATCGTGTTTGCTTATAAATGGGCGCCATCAGAAGGCTTAAAGTCATCCAAAGGGAAGAGCTATGGTCGGGGTTTCCTAGCGAGATCGCATCAGAAATGAAAATAATACGCGGGAGAACCAAGGTCGCCGACATAGCCTGAAGAAACACGAAACACCAAACTTAAGTAGTAGCTCGAAGGATGCGAGGCGACACTTGAGGGAGGCCTATGTCAACAAGTGGACGTCTTTTGGCTAAAATGATGATGATAATGATGAGTGCTTATCTGACCTGCAAAGCCCAGCGCAGTCATTAATTGATGGCTTGGCAAGACTGATTTCTTAGTGTTCGACTTCTGACAGTTCGATGATGATGATAAATCTATAAGATCTATCAATAGAATAGATGATTTGAATTCACAATCAAATATAATCAAATTTATAAAAAAAAAAAAAAACTAAATCAAAAGTGTAAAATATATTTCAGATTCAACACCAAATGCGACCGAAATTGGTCCATTTAAAAATCGCATTATAGATACGCCATCGAAAAAAGCGCTGTCGAAGATTGGCCAATTTATTCTCACTTTAAAAATCAATTGATGTGTGCAGCCAGACAAAATGGAGTCTCGAATGCATTTCGCATTGTGTCCCAGGATTGAATTGCAAGACTGTTTTTCCAAGACCAGATTTTTCTTGAGAGTAAGAAAGTCCATTATCATTGAGTATGTATAAGCTGTGGTTGCACTTTAAGAAAACCTCGTATGAGTACAAGATGAGATCAATACAGATATTAATATTTACTTTCATACTGTTTCTACCTATATTAAAATCACTTAATATATAACGTACGTGTATCTCGATAATTAGCAAATCCATTGCAGCAGCTCGTCAGTATACCGTAAGATTCATTAACATAATATATATATTTCAAACTAGCTTTTGCCCGCGGTTTCGCCCGCATACTTAAAATATAGCCTATGTCACACAGGAACACATCCGCTTTCTATCGGTGAAAAAATTATCGCAATCGGACCAGTACTTTCAGAGATTAATCTCCTACAAACCAAAAAACAGACTTTACCTCTTTATAATATTACTAGCTTTTGTCCGCAACTTTGCCCGCGTACATAAAATATAGCCTATGTCACATAGGAACAAGGCTGCTTTCTATCGGTGCAGTGTAGAAATGATCGCTATCGGACCTGTACTTTCAGAGATTACCTCCTACAAACAAAAAAAAAAAAAAACTTTACCTTCTTATAACATTGTTATAGATGAATCTTAATCTTACGTTGCATTAAATCACTTGTCTACTTGAAGGTATCCGAACCAACCCTCATATTATACAAATTGATAAGGTACACGCTAGAACTTAAGTGTGGTATAAAAGTATAACATCGTTACCTCACGCAGGGTGGCAGAACCCACCCTTAATCTCTGTAATTTAGGAGCCACGTGCCACCTTATATGTGTGACGTGAAATTTTAACGATTTGTGAAATCGTTGATGTAAACAAGACTTGATAACAAACATTCTTAAGCTTAGAGTATTATCTTTGAAGTGGTTATACTTAAGCTTCAAAGGAGATTATCGAATCAAGCTTGACATGAATTAAGTATGTGGCTTAAGTGTCTATTCACTTAAAGGTATTTTACTAAGTTATACAAAACTAATCTTGAACTAAAATGAAATCTTTGAATGATGATCTTGAATACAATAGATTACCTACTTTATTCAAACTATCCATGAATTGGCATACTGTTAAAAATGGGTGTTAATTAAAAATACTTCATTTTATTATCATTGTCTATAAAAATCTAAGTTGTCGTTTAAATTACTATGTCAGCCACAATTAACGAGCTTCTCAATGATATTATTTGAGCCACAAGCCAAGTCACTTTCTGGGTGATTATAAAAAAATAACCACGAAAGTTAAGGCGAGAGAGGAGCAGAATGGAGCGAAGCTTCCGCCTTAGCCTTGTAACCTAACCTGTCATGGTTGGAGTGCCCTACAATTCCTAGTTCGCATCGCTTGCTCTTGGACTAAGAATATTAGTTGACGAGGTACAAACGACTAATTAGTTTAGAAGAAGGAAGTTTGATCATGTGGGCAATAAAGAATCTTTATTCATAATATCTTTATAAAAAAAATAATTTTAACAAGCCGGCATGGCGTTCCCAATAGAATTTAAAGAGTATTGATATACAGCGCGAAAGTCCCAATAACAGAATTAGTTCTCAGTCGATGTGTAGCGAAAACATCGATTTTTTGGTTTGAACAAAAAAGAACCATTACAATATTCTATACTAGGCTAGATAGGTCGAGAGAGTTAGCTTTGTAATGCAAATGGTAACTGGAGGACATACATCTTTTCCTACACCTTTCAGAGCAGTCACAATATAACCTGCATTCGTTTAATTAATGTATCTTTTGAGAGAGATTTCATGATTCAGATTATAAACGCGTTCGATAACCCTTCTCAGCCCGTTACGAACATGTTGTCATTGCCACTGTCCTTGCATGTGTGGTATCGTCAGTTTAAAACAATTAACGCATGAGCGATTTTCACAAAAAAAAAATTCGTTCTCGATTTCATTCTATACAGATGCCATTAACTTTGAATTGACTGAAACTTTCACTCACTGAATATTTATTTTTCTTCATTTGTGGTTTAGTACTATCTTATTTAAAAAAAAAATAACGAACGTACATTTTTACCACCTAGATAGTTCAGATTGAAATAGAAAATCCATTTCATTTAACACATTTTAAAAGTGAACACCTCAATTAACAGAAGTGTGGGCCAATAAATACCTGTCTAAAACAGGTCAAAGAGATTCAAAGAGTTTGTATACCCAACGATTTATAGTTTACAAATGTAGGTACTTATAAAATAAAAATAGACAGTATTAAGTATTAACTTAGATAGTTCAGATTTAAATAGAAAATCCTACGACATTCATTTGACACATTCTAGAAAGGAACACCTCAACGAACAGCAGAAGTGTGGGCCAATAAATACCGGTCTAAAATACAAAGAGATTCAAAGAGTTTGAATACCCAACGATATAGTTTAGAAGTGTACTTATAAAATAGATGTAGACTATTAACTATTAACTTAGATAGGTCAGATTTAAATAAAAAATCCTACGACATTCATTTGACACATTCTAGAAAGCAACACCTCAATGAACAGAAGTGTGGACCAATAAATACCGGTCTAAAACTCAAAGAGATTCAAAGAGTTTGAATACCCAACGATATAGTTTACAAGTGTACTTATAAAATAGAAGTAGACTGTATTAACTATTAACCCGGGTAGGGAAGTTTGAACGCGGGTCGGGTAAAAAGTATAAAGGTACCGGGAAACTGGAGGTCGCCGTCTGACGGAATAGCAACCCGATACCGCTTGAGGCGCTTAACTAATTTACATTGTCCAATGTTTTAGTTGCCAGCAACTTAGAGAGCTTGTTATTGATCAAGTTAGGTAGAACAGTTGTTTGGTTTTTGTGTAAACGTGGTTTTCCGGTATCATGATTTTGTTTGGTTTACTTTTTGTTGATTTGGAAAAGATTTGAAGAAGTGTTGGTTTTTCTAGGCTTTTAAAATTCTGTGGGAACGAATTACCGTGGCCCTGAAACGTAGAGCGCAAATGAAGGAATTTGGTTTTTTTTTTGAGGTGGTAATTCATCAAATCTAAAGTCATCCCTCTCTAGGATGGAGCTAGTCGGCGACCACCCTTGCGCTCTAACATCCTAGAGTGGGAGAAATCCCGCTCTAGGATGGCGCGAATGGGTAGGTCAGACTTTTACTGACTAAAATCCATCTGTGTCCTTCAGAAGCTCTTTTCGTTTCAGGACCATGGAAAGCCTTTCAGAAATTTCTCGTGGGTCTACAAATTCAAAATAAGTGGGATTTAATCTGTGAAAGTCTGACACGCCCACTCGCTCTACTTTAGAGCAGAAGTCATTTTATGGTTTCTCACCTCAAAATAGGGCATTTAAAATTGAAACCAGGTATTTAAAAGCGTTTATAAACCTACTTACTCTCCAGAAAAAATAAAATCTACTCACTTAATTAGTAAAAAATATAATACTTTTTAACGTAGCCATTATATAAAATCTTTCATATTTGAAGTAGAAGTAAATGTCACATACTTTTTTCATAATGTTGGTTCCAATCCCAGCTTAATGTTGGCTGTAGGCCTTTTCAATTTGAAGGCCCAGCTTTCCGGGGACGAATTTCTTTTATCGTTTGCCCTTGTACGGATATTGTCTCGTAAGTCAGGCCTCAGAATTGACCATTTTCTTATTCTTTATTGCTTGTCCTCTTGTTAATCTATTTAGAAAAAAATATATATCTCATACCTATTACGATGTTTAGTTCTTACATGCTGCAGCTGTAAAGAGGTGTAAAGATTATGTACAAACTATCTATACATACTCGATACTCGTAAAATAAATCTGTAGATTTTTTTAGTTGTGTGTAACTTTTATAAATTAAAATTTTGTGTTACTTGATATATTATATAGGCTTTGTTTCATTACAATCGATTGACTATATCGAAAGTAATATAATGTTATGTATAATGCTGGTATTAAAATATAGTTGCCGCTTACGGCTTCGCCTCCATGAAATTAATAGGTAACCTTCAAGAGGATTCCCATGCATAATTTTAATAACCAATTTGGGATTCGCCAACTGTTTTTTATGGGTTTTCCTATTTATTTTTCTTCTGTATTACCCGTTTTAAAACGAACAATACAAAAATCCGTAGGATTCCGGGAAAAACAAACGTTACCTCATATCGTCTGAAGACCAATTTTTTGGTTTAAATTCTCCCGTCCATGGTGGAACAAGAGCGTCAGACTTTTACTGATTAAAGTCCCCCCGTGTTCCATCAGTAACCCTTTGCGTCCCAAGGCCGCGGTAAATCTTTCAAACAATCCCTCAGGTCTGAAAAACCCACAACAGCATAACAAATAAAGCAATTTACGTAGGTATCGATATACTTTCACCACACTATAAAATCACTTTATTCTATACACTAAGTTTATAAGTGTTATTCTTCAAAGTAAGTATGGAGTTCTCTGAAGATAAATTCAAACTTACACACGATCAAGGCAGAACTTAACAATGTCGTGTGAGGGAATTTATTTCCTCAACTTTACGAGGAGAAAAGCAGTTAATACTGATGCTGTCTTCACGTTTTTAATAGCCAGGATTTATAATTCGCTCCCCAAACATCACATTCCTAATAAATCGAGTTAATCTACTTGCTCTCTTAGATAATAAAAGAAATAGGCTTTCTCGAAAAACAAATGACTATTTATTCCGCTTAAGGAAATTCGACACAAAATAACTCTTTTCCTCTTAGCTTCTTTGTTCATTTACGTCGTGTTAATAATATTAAAAAATATTGCAACAAGCAAAAATTAAGATTAATGTTAAAACACTTTGCTGTGTAAAAATATAATTTTCTGAAACATTTGTCTCTGTCACGATCAAAAGTAGATAGAGCGAGATTTATCTGCCCTGAAAGAGGATTTTCAGAGGCAGCACTGAGGTTGACCTAAAAAAATATATCTATATTTACAGAATTAATTCCAAGGTAGGGTTGCGAGCGTAAATCAAGCGAGGTTTATTCGTCACAACATTTACAAGTGTAAAAAAGTAACGAGGTGCACGCAATTAAGTTTTATGTTAATCCGGCATTTTAGCGCTCTGCCGTCACATGAATATTTCACAGTAATTAAAAATAAGTAGCCGTAGATATTCATGTTAATTTCCCAGCTCTACGGCAGTCTCTAAAGTTTAAAAATAAAATTGAAGCAATATTATCCGACCTTTACTTAATATTCAGTTTTAAAGTGCCTTTTGGTTTAAATAGGAAGGGATTCTTAAATGAAGAAAGAAAGAAAGACAAAAGTTTCTTTGTCACTTGCTCATGACAAAAAAACAAAATAAAGTATTATTAACTAACCATAATAACTGATTAGAATAAATGAACAACATAAATAAGACCTGTGTGAGGCTAAAAAGGCTCATATCTCAGCAAATACTGGGAAAATAAAATAAAAAATTTAAACACAAGAAAACTTGTGGTTGGAATAATACCAACTGCACGGGTGGATCTCCAAGGCCTCGTTGTGGATGGGTGGCCATCCTAATATACCGAGATAACTTTGCTTTTATTGACATTAAGCCTGAATTTAACCACTATCTCACCGTGTGGTAAGCGATGATGTGTTATGCTATGGAGCATGCTTGCCTAGAAAAGATGGTAGTTATCAAGAAAGGAAACTCAGACTATGGCAAGGAATTCAACTCCTTAGCTCCACATACAATAAGTTTGCTTCCAAAACGACTTGTACATGTGGGTGGAATGTCCACCATTTAACAGTGGCCTCGGAAACAACGTTGAGCCGTCGGTCCGAATATTTGTGGATATTTGATAGTTGTTACGGATAGTCCAAAGCCAGAATTTCTGACACCAGTCTTTCTAAGGGGTAGCCTTTTTTCAAACCATCTCGGGTTCCGCTTTCATTCAAGCTGGATGCAGCTGAGTACCAACTTTTTACATGGAGCGATTATCTATCTGACCTCAACAATTCAGTTATTGAATAACAAGATACCCCTTGCCAAGATCAATGTCAGCTTTCCTGACTGCTGACTATCCGTGATGACTTTCTACGATCTACAAATGACAGTCGGGGTCAACGGCCTGGTCTTTGCAGGGCGACGGTATCTCGGCATGTCAAGATTGTCACCCATCCACAAGTCGACCTCGGCAACCGTTGCTTAACCTTAGATATTGATCCGTCTAGTTGTTTTTAGCTACGAATCCATCTTCCAAAAATTTTTAATTTTAGACTTTTATTTTAACTGTTGTGTTGAAGTCATTTTATTTATAAATGTCCTATTTTTTTTTTTATTGGTGGATATCACATATCTTCGGATTTTTAATTCTTGGATATACTGGTTCCTCACAATGTTTTCCTTCACCGTTTTGAGAGCACTGATGATGAAATAAATTACTTAAAGTAGGTAAGGCGCGTGGCTGGGTTTGAACTCATGACTAATTCATAAGTCAGATCCGTTACCACTGGGCCACCACTGCTCCCGACACTACCTTAAGCAATAAGTCCACTAATTCAGATTTATTCAAACTTAATACTATTCATTAATCTAAATAAATCGCGTTGCAACCGCTAGTTTAATTTTTTTAAATATAATGTTGTTGAACTGATGTGTGGCAAAAAACGCGCGACTGCGGCGCTAAACCCGCGCTGCAGTAGCGCGTTTTTTCGTTGCATGGAATAACAAAGCAGCGCGGCTGCAGCGCTGCCACCGGGCTGCAACTGCTAGTTTCAATTTTTGGAATATGATAATGTTGTTGAACTGATGCGCGGCAAAAAACGCGCGACTGCAGCGCTAAACCCGTGCTGCAGTAGCGCGTTTTTTCTTTGCCTGGAATAACAAAGCAGCGCGGCTGCAGCACTGCCACCGCGCTGCAACTGCTAGTTTCAATTTTTGGAATATGATAATGTTGTTGAACTGATGCGCGGTTACAGCGCAGGAATAGCGCTTTTATTTGTATGGAATAACGAAGCCCTGCCCTACCCTTTGCTGCAAAAAGGCGCCCTTAGTAAAAAAATATAGGTAGGTACTGCTGTTATTTCTGCCATGTCTCATAGCTCGTGTAGATTGTAGCTAATCAGCAACGTTGCTGGCGATGTTAACTGTTAATCAAGCTTGCTAATGTTTTATCTATCCATTGTGACCGATAACCTGGTAAAGAGTGCAGGAATCCAATGAAGGCGAGACACATAGGAACGTCTGTGGCGTCACTTGGGGTATGCCTATGTCCAACAGTGGACGTCTTTCAGCTGAAGTGATGATGATGATGATTGTGATTTTAGTGGTGACCCAGAGGTAACGGCCCAGTTGTGACCACACCGACCACCACTGCTCTCACCTATTTTATTACTTGAAACATTTTCCTCATTCTTCCGCTAAATATCTAGAATCAAATGACGTAAAGCATCTTAAATTCTTAAGAAACCGAAACCGGTATCGTTTACCTAGTCATTACCGAACCTGATTCAGACCGCAGTCCTGATCCGAATGCTAATATAAAAGGATCGCAATGAACAAATTCCATTGGTTTGCCGAAATGATCGATTCAAATGAGGAAATCTAAATTCAGTGATTGTTCGTAAGCCGTAAGCCGTAAAGGTAAAGTTATCTTGTAGAACGTTAATTATTACATAATGAGATTTTTTGTTCGTAGAACAGAAAGTTTATATATGTCGTGATTTTTTAAGACTTCCGCAGACAGGCTTTATGAAACAAAGCGTTGTTTTATAGTTGATCAAAGAATAATTGGTAGAAAAAAATCTACGAAATATAAAAAGATTTTATTGGAATGTTTGATTTACGTAAATATTTTTTATAAATTAACGACCTTTTTTTGAGAATAAAGGAGCTGTCGCATCGTCGCAACAATCCGCATGTATGTAATATGGGTATGTACATAAATACAAAGTACAAAAAAACAAAACTATTTCAACGGAATACAGCTGTGTCATGAAATTGGGTTGCTGAAATATTCAGTCTCATCAGACGTAGAGCCAATAAAGTAGAAAAGTAGTAAAGTATTCATGAATTTTCTTTAAATCATATATACTTTTGCAACCCTAGAAAATATCAACTAGACAAAACCTAATTAAAATCTTGTATTATCTGATTTTCTTAGAATTAAATTCGTTTCTTATAATTGTTAGGTTTATAAATCATCAAATAAATTTTCCCGCTCTTGGTGAAGTAGGGAGAGTGTCAGACTTCTACCACAAAATAGATCGGTACAGAAGACAATCTCATGTATGTACTTCACTTTTTATACCTACGCTCAGAGAAAGCACACTAATGAGCGTTTGAGCAGGAATTGTTCGACGAGTGATCCGAGACGCGACCGAGACATCGTGTCTGTGAGCGGTGTCTTTGTGTGCGTTGCTCAAGCGCGCTTTCTATGTTTTTAGATTGACTTCTGTACCTATATATTTTGTACTTCTACTGACTAAACCCCACCCTTCCTCCTTCACTTGTCCTTTGAGTTCCAGGGATACGGACTCTTACAAACAATCCCGCATACAAACAATGCCTCCCACTTAAGATAGTAATTAATCTAACTTATCTACCCATGTGATTTGGGTACAGACAATCTAATAGATTGAGATTATTCACCGTTTTCTCCTCCACCACAGTTTTCTTAGGCAAGTAAGTAGTGAGGGATCGGTCTGACCTTGAGAAAATTGGGGGCTTAGATCTGGAATCAGACAAACCATGTAGTCCAACCCCAATGTACAAAAGCAAGATAAAAAGAACTTAGTACCAAGAATAAATGATTGTAGCTTTAATCTAACCAAATAAGGTTAAAGTTATCACGTGCCGTAGAGACCCGTCCAGAAGAATGTTTGAGTAGGTATATAAGATGGTACTTATATAGGTTCTCCGCCCTAACGTAACTGGATTCGAGAGTTTAGGTATTTATTCGCGAAAAAGGTCCGCTGTCTTTACAGCTCCATAAAAATTACACCGCTGAATCGTTTGATTCTGTTGATAAGATTTTTATTGCGAATATATAGCGATTACTTTTTATACTGAAAATAAAATATTTGTGATTTTATCGAGTGCCAAGGAATGCTAAGTGAAAATCCACCTTAAGTCAATGAAACTAGAATGCAGAAAGGAATGTTTTGTGATTGTAAAAGTACTCTTATTTGCATACGTGACGCAGTAAGTTTATTGAGAACAAGCAAAGGGTTCTGTTGGTCTTAGGTTTAAGATGTTCGTGACCTATAAACTCGGCCAGCTATATATTCAAGTATCAGGTCCCGAACTTGTGTTCATTAATCAAACAACCCGCTCAAGCTTTACATACAAACATTTCTGACGGAAAGTTTTTGTTGGATATCGTTGTATTTGTATCACTATCTTTTATTATGTTGATACGATGACGAGACTAAAGTTCTTCCAATATCCTTATATATTATTTTGTGTTTAGAGGTTTTAATAAACCTAATATCACTAGCTAAATTGTTTTATAAACCAAGAGGCTTAACAAAGAACCTAAATTAAATGTAGGAAAAAGAAATATGATGCTTAAAAAATATATACATTTTCCTCTCAAACAGCCGAGTCAAAATTACGTAAGCTTTAAGTTTTTAAAAAAGGTACAGCTTAATTTGATTTTTAATTGCAACGGCTTCTCGGATATTCCAGACCAACGTAATTATTAAATTATCTTATAAAGATACTAAATTATAAAATAATTAATCAATACTCTGTGTGTAGTCGGTACCAACAACACAAATCAAATTTGATTTTTAATTGCAACGGCTTCTCGGATATTCCAGACCAACGAAATTATTAAATTATCTTATAAAGATAATAAATTATAAAATAATTAATCAATACTCTGTGTGTAGTCGGTACCAACAACACAAATCAAAGTCATTGAAAACTCCCTGATTATTGTTCGCATAACAAAAGAACAAGATAAGCTTATTCTGTTAAAACCGAACAGATAACGCTTAGTGATTTTGATAAGCAACATCTGGGAAAAGCTAACAAAAACTCATTAACGAAATCTGTCTTTAACAACTTTGAGATAACGGTCGGCAGAATAAAGCCTTTTCTACTGAAGACAGTTTTTGTGCCTCATACAATTATACGTCGGGTCTATCGATTTTATCCAACCGAATTTGTAGACTGATTTATGATGGCTTCTACTTTTCTTTGTCGCACACTTGCGGTAACTTCCACAATAGAATTATAACGACTTAGTACAACACTACGTGACAAATTACAAACATACAAGAACGAATTTATTGTTTTGCCGTTGTTACGTGAATATAAAACAGGAGGCTGAATGTGACTCGTCTGAAAGGTTCGCGCTGAGAATTGGAAACACTTAAGTGGGAGCTAGGAAAGGTTGATTTCATTTGACGTCGTTAAAAAATTACATTTTCCTTCTTCTCCTTTTTTTAAAAAAGCGAGTTAAATAATAAAATAATATTTCTTTGCAGATTCAGGCAAAAATATGACAATTTTTTCAGTCTTTTTAACAATGTTACAAATGGTTATTAAAAACGTTTATTGGAGTAAAAATAATATGCATTAAAAGAGTAAAGATCGTAGCACGTAGCGTTTAGTAGCTGTTTACCCTTTTGAAACGTAATAATACTAATTATAAGTTGAGAAAGAGGGTTGGTTTAGTAGATAGTAAAGCTTTGAAATATTTTTACTTTTCTCTATGTAGGTTAAATGCCACATAACCTGCCGGCCGTGCCACACAGCGCTTAACGTCATTGACGTTTTACTACGCCACCGTTCATCGCACTCTTTTTGTTTATCAACTCGATATTTTTACGATCATCAAAAAAGGCCTAAAAGAGAGTTCGTAATTTAAAAAGGGTGTTTTCGTGTCGTCCCAAGGGGTTTACCAGGAATTTATGCCTCTGGGGCTCACGAGCCGAAGTGTGAAAACGATATGTGAGTAAAAACTTTACTAAGAATACTGAAATAAAAGTCTTCTCGAAAATTTAAAAACAAAACTGAACATGTTTTTACACTCGCTGAAACATTTTAAAGAATGACGTGCACATGACTGTACAGTAAGGCCGCAAAAGTCCATAGGAACGCTAATGATTACATTGCTACGAACCGAGCGAGCGCGATATTTCCGTGCGTATGTGTGCGCATGTATGAGTATCCACATTCCACAGATAACACACACTAAGGAACTGTCGTCGCACTGAGCTATATGGTAGCATTGATAAAATTCATGCAAATTCGTCATGTGCTGGTAGCCGTGTGAACTAAGTGTTGGATTCGCAAATCACGTAACCCGAGTTCAAATCATGGTCGGTCCGTTGCAGTTATTTCTTACTTTGAAAATTCCCAATCTATATTGATTTAATTGTTTTTTTATATTTCTATGAAAAATACTATTGCATTTTTTGCACTAAATAGTTGCAAATTACGAATGTGATCTATTAACCACAAGAAGAATCACATTCGTAATTTGCAATTATTTAGTTGTTACATCTTTTCGATGTTATAAGGTGGAAATAAAAAGACGTGTTTAATAAAAATGTTTATTCTTTATATTTACAAATTAAACATTTATGAGAATTGTGACGTCGAATTGTTACCTAGACAAAAAGTTATCTTGTAACCGTTATCTATGTTACGCCTAAGATTGTTTGTTGGAAGTATACCCACTTAGACCATTCATAATATGAATAACGTAACAATGAACGGATATTCAAATTTTAATAAAATAAAATATAGGTAATTGTTTATATCCAGTTATTTATTGAAAAGTGATATATGATTTGGACTTTGTAAACATTTTATTTTTGTGTAACGTCACAATGAATGTATTGAGGTCATAGCTTAATTGTTCATTTTCTTGACGAAAAGAAGATTGAAACCAAACCTCAATTTCTGTTAAAAGAACTTTAGTTCTCACAAGATAATCGTCAATTAGATGAGAAAAATAAATTGAACTATAGTATTATGTTAAAACAGTGCGGGTAGAAGAATAAAAAACGAAATAGACTCATGATTATTGTCAACAAAATTGATAGCGAGTTCACTGCATTCTTAAGATGAGGCGATGGCACAAGTTAAAAGATATAGCTGTTTTAAACGAAAGTAAACACAATATAATACAGTGTTTGTTAACGAATAATCACAGATATGTTAAAATAAAATGGTAGGCCATTTAGTTTAGTTAACATTAAATATTTAGTGCGAAACGTAATCGTTCTTGTTTGTGCCTCTCTGTCAAGTACGGCTTTTTAGCAGGTTTTCTGTGATGCACGCCTTCAGCGTGAAGTGCACGGCGAACAGTATCCATCGAGGTGTCATATAATTCCGCAAAATGTCTCGTTGGTGCGAAACCATTCGTTTCGTATACGTCCACCATATGTCGTCGCTGCGCCTCGCTAATAAGCTTCGATCTCCCACTTCTCTTTCGACTAGCAAGGCTACCTTCTTCCTCATATCTTTTTAGCCAAAGATTTACAGTATTTTTCTAAAATAAAAAAAAATATATATATTAGGCAGCTATACCTACTTCACTTCATTTTCATTATATAAAATGTTAATAATCATAATTATTGAATATAATTTTAAAATAAAACTGCATTTATTAATCCAATAACCAATCCAATAAACCCAACGATTTACGTATTTCTCTTTTAAACCTCATAAAGATACGATCAATGGATTCATAAATGGCATACTTTTTAATTAGAAGATTAATTTGTAATAAAGTTACAATTCATTAATAGCTATTATACTCACATTCAGTCCGGTTTCTTCAGATATTTGTGTTTTATTAAGACCACTTTTATGCAGCCCAATGATAGTCGCCCTCACTTCAATACTAATATTAGCCTGCATTTTGCGAATATTACAATACTGTCAACCTCACGTCACTAACCAACAACTACAACCAAACGACAGTTCATTTCGGTTAAGTTAAAACTCGTGTCTACCTCGCAGAAATCTAATTCTTTATTTAGTTTTTTTTGTGATCTACCTTTCTAACTCTAAGAAATGTGTGAACAAGTTAAAGAATAATTTAATATATGTAATGCAAATACATAACTTCCAATCGGGTAAGAACTTACAAAAAGTCAATAATTGCGTGGGATTTGAACTTGCGGCACGCTGATTTGCGCTTCAATCTGTGTGCCTATACCACTGGGCCATCTTGACTTATGATAAGTTGATGAAATTGTGAATTTCAATCATTTGTTGGCGAAACTTGAAAATAAAAGGTCGTAAGTCAAACTAAACGTCAAACGAATATGTTTTAAGAATTCTTATGGACTTTTGCAAGTGATAGTACGTCATTATTTATTTATTTATATAGGCACTCAAATGACTTTATCAAAACGTTGACTACAGCACATTTACGAGGGCATCCTGTGTATAAATAGTACATTGTTACACTAGGGATGAAAGTAACTCATTTCGTCCCGAGAAGGAGTTGGCGGGCGAGCGCAGCGAGGTCGCTAATTCGAGGGGTTAAATGGGTTACTTTCAGCCCGAGGTAAACACTGTGCTTTTCATTACGAATACGAGGAAACTAAAAATAAAATAAAAAGTTTGTAAAACCTGAGTCTCGTAGCTATGGTTTTAGGTAGGTATCTTTCTTCTGATTTAGGCGGTAAAAGGTATTCCACTACTGCTTTAGTCTCTTCTCTTATGAAATTAGGCGTTAAATCACTATTTTAGTTTGATAAACATAACGTGTTAATACAAATCTCTGTTGTACGGAAATGTAAACAAACAACAACAACAACAACTCGAAAAAACCAACGACTGATTGCCACTTTGCCGCCATTTTGTTTTTTTTTTTTTTGTGGCCGGCCAGCTATTCAGCCTCATTAATGAAAAATTAGAAATTAACTGTAATCTTTTATAAATAAATTATTTTAAAGAAATAGTTGAACAAATAAGTCATTTTAAATGTAATATTATTTAATTAATACTTATCTTTAAGTTATTTCAATTTTGTATCGCGCTGTGATTGACTGGCTGTAAGGAAAATTGGAACATGGTTCAATAGAAATGTGAAGATAGAACTAGTTTTTTTTTAATAATTTGACAGCTGTCAGTTGTAAAGTAAAACTCCCTAGGGATGAAAAGTATCACTTTCAGCCCGCTCCTCAGGCAACTTCAGACCTACTTTAAGAGTATGAGTAATGAAAACATCATTTACAGTATTTAGTTTTATTAGTTAATTCATTATAGGTACGTTTAAAACTGATAATTGACATTATAATATAGAAAATAAAATCAAAACCTAATACACTTAATAGAAAAAAAATATTATTATATTAAATCATAAATTAAAGTACATTTTTAAATATTATTATGAAATTTATATAGAATAAACTAATAAAACTAATAGATGTATCAGTCTGAACAAAAATATTATAAACGGAGGTCGAGAACTCAAAAAACAGAAGCGGAGCAGTAATTCAATAAAAGCGCCTGCACGTTTTGTATTGTTCACAAACAGATCACAAACCAAAAAAAGCACCCTACGCAGGAGAAAAATTAAACGCTTCCATAAATTACGGTCCCACTCCGTCACGATTTATTATACACGCGTGTATATATGTACTCGTACGAAAAACGAGAAAGGAATGATAAAAATGAGGTGAAAATAATCAGCATTCCAAAGTTCGTGAATAAATATGAATGTGTGAGACATGATGATTCATAAGAAGAACATGGGAGCAATCTCAACAGACGTGATGTAGCAAGGAAGCTTGGAAAACTCCAATATACTACAGAAAATACTGCATCGAAAACAGATGGTCTCGACAAGAAGCTTTAAAGCTCCAAGTTCCTATTACACGATACACTGGACTCGAGGCAAAGGGGATGATAAAAGCATATTCCAGCTAAGGTCTGTACCTGTTCCGATATCTTTGTACTTTGGTAGAATATTTTCACGGAAAGTCTTTCTTTTGTAGGTATAACTACAGGTAAATGGGTTACGTTTGCACTTTTATACGCGACTGAGCAAATAGGTTTATACCTAAAGTGGATATCCACTTGTTGTGCTAGCTAGATAATGCACCTCAAGATACGGTATCGCAATTATTTACAAGCCATTAAAAGTTTTTCCTTACTACAAAAAGTAAAAACGTTGAAAGTTCTTACACGGTGACAAAGTTCTTCACAATCGTTTTTTTTGTGCCTTTGGGGATCTTGATTGGAAACTCTCTATGTACAAATTCTCTATGTACTGTAAATTTCTACCATTTCAGTTGACTTGACAACAGTGATTAAGCATTCGGCTGCTGCGCTGCATAACGCGGGTTCAATTCCCGCACGGAACAAATATTTGTACTCGTACTACCTACAGATAGGTATTCCCGATCTGGATGTCTTGTGTGAATTTACGTTTTTGTGAACGATACATTGTTAATTCCTAGAGTAGGGTAAAGTTTTTTCTTTTTTTAAAAAATACGCATTTAATTATTTAGAAATTACAACTTTTTACTACATAGAATCATAAGTAAATAATAATTCTAAGTAATAAGTTCAATAAACACAGAGTATAAGACATTAGACCAAAAACTAAAGCAATTGCTTTGAACGACGCGCAAGTTCAATTTGTTGTTCGGAATACGAAACAAATTCTTCAAGTTAAACAGATTATGCTTGCTCTGAGTGCCGCAAATGCTTGTAACAAGAGCAATCTTTTTTATTGCCGCTGAAAAGTTGCCCGTTATGGCAACTTTACATTTATTAGTGGGACTCAAGTTTCTACGGCTGAACAAACGGATCTCTGCCAAAAAGTTTTAGTAATTTTAAGAAATATATCAATTTTCTGATGCACACTCACATCACAATTATTCAACGCGTTTCTTTTTAAAAGTAAATTAAGTAATATAAAAACGTCTTTCAGTCATTGATCACGCCAAATCAAATTAAAATTATTCCCAGGTTTCTGATTCAATATTTTAATAATCCATTAATATAACAACACGATTTCATAAATTCATGTACGCTCTAGAGTTTTATATTCGGCAACGAGTTCAAAGAATTAATTTTAAAGGAAAAGACGAACGTGTTGGTTAAGAGGAATAATGTTTGTGTACTTGGTGAAGTACTGCACTCAGTTATATTATTGCCTCAAGCTGCTTTCGACTCGACACTCAACGTTATTATGTTATGTTTAAATCAGCTTAACATTTTTTTATACCACCTTTATACTTCCGGCGAAGGACATGTAATGGTTTATGTTCATGTAATGACTTGGAACTAATTAGTTGGAATCCAGCCAGTATAGTAATAAGAATAAAACTAAAATATAGGAATGATCGATAAATCACAGCACTGGCTAACATTTGAAGCGGTTAGAAGTCTGTAACTAAATGATTAGTTCTCTCAGTAAGCCAGTCTAGCTAAAAAATGTTAAATTAAATCCACTAATTCTTTTCGCAACGGCTTTGAATCTTATTAAAAAGCGTCAGAATTCAAGACTTTTTTAATTAAACAAAGTTGAAATGTTTCATTCATTACAAAGCGGCTATTATTTAAAAATAATAAGTTCCGCTTGGGACGAATATATAATTGTTTTATTCCGCTGGTCTTGTCAAAGGCTGGCAAAATGAAGCCAAAGTGGAAAAATTCAAGCCAGGGCTAAAAAATCATGTGAAAAATGTTTACACACTGTAAATACTGTCGCTATTCCTATGCAATAAATTCGATGTTTTTCGAGTGATTTCAAATGTATAACTATTAAAAAAATGTTGAACTATCGAAATAAACCTAGCCACTTTGTGTAATTTATTTCGTCACTAATGCTCTCAAAACGATGAAGGTAAACGTCGTGAAGAAACCGGCATGTCCTAGAACTAAAAATTCGAAGACATGTGACATCCACCAACCCGCACTGGGCCCACGTATTGGTTTGTGGCCCATTCCCTCTCTTAGAGAGGAGGCCTGAGTCTCAGCAGTGGAAATATAAAAAAGCTTATGCTTACTGAAATAATATATTATACTTATAATAATGTCTGTAGTGTGACTGTCGCGGCTCGTGTGCAAGCCTGTGCTTTTCAGTGGCATTACAGTGTGGTGTCACCGCTCGGGTCCTCGTCGCAGATTTTAGCTGCTGAGGACCGCTTTGGGCCTGTTAACGTCAGATTCATCGGCGTTTGTTTTTATTTTTTTTTATTTTTTATCTGTTAAAAACTAGTACTTGACTGCGATCCCGCCTGATGGTAAGCAGTGATGCAATCGTTGATGGTGGGCGCTCGAGCCCCGGTATGAAGGTTTGAAGGAACGGGATGGGTTTTTTAGTCAGTAAGAGTCTGACACTATCTCCCGCTCCGCCCAAGAGCGGGGGTTGTCATAGGATGATTTTTCTCATCGAAAAAAAAATAGATGTAGATGTAGATGTTTCAACAACGTAAGGGGTGGATACTCGCCGTGCGTCGGTTTGTCCGATGGTAGAAATGAGATGGCGGAATCAAGTCATGCAATTCCTGCGCACACTCTCCAAAATGCAATCTGTAAAACACCGAAAGGCTGGCTACCCTACGCCTGTACTCAATGCTTTGAAGATTGGACTTAACCAAATCTGGATCATCAATCAGCCTCTTCGCACGCCTTTCCACCTAGTCCAAAGCTGCCAGGTGGCACTTTGCAGCACCAGCCCATATGTGGCTGCAGTACTCCACACACGATCGGACCTGTGCTTTGTATAACATTAAAAGCTGTCTCGGTGTGAGTAATTTTAATTGCACAGTTTGACATTGTGTATTTAATTTAATTGTATGTATCATGTACCTATGTAATTTTAATGTCTATTTTTATAATGATTTATTTGATTTGATTTTAATTCTGTGTACATTGTCAGAAATAAATGAATTAATAATAGTTAAAAATAAAAAGCAGGCTTTTTAACTACATCACTTAAAACAATTGTTGTAATTTATTTACATCCCTTAATCAGAATGTTTTGTCTCGATCCAGCCAAGTATTTTCCTTTTAGATATAAAAGCTATTATTTAAAGGCGGTGACGTTCTCACACAGGCGTGGATGCAAAGTTATCCCATAAGTAGGAATAAATCAAACTTCGCCGACAGTTCGTGGTTTCAGCTTTTTTTCACGTTATGGTTCAATAAATTCGTAACCCAGAGGCTTATCTTAGAAATATTGCTACATACTTGTATCGTAAAAAATTCTGTTGTGTATTTTTATAGAATAAATACGTACACAAAAACCTTATCCGTTTTAGCACATTTTTTTAAAAATCACTAATTTTCTGCCTTTGAAACCGGATGCCCTGTGGTACTTCATAACATGAAAATACGTTAGTTATAATCAAAATTACACCTATTGAAGAACCAATTTGCCAGGAGCTCGTAGCTTACTGGGCGGAGGAGTTAAGATAGGCATGATTTCAGACGATAGACGTCTACTGCTGGACATAAGCCTCTTCCAAATGCCACAATAATAATTGGTACACGTCCTGGTCCATGGACTATGTAGTGGGAGATCTTCCAATGTTGCGTCTTCCGGTACACGGTCGCCAGTCAAAAATCTTTCGACTCCATTGACCACTTATTCTGCAAGCAATGTGTCTAAGCTACTACTACTTAAGTTTGGCGATTCTTTGGGTTTTCATATATTATGTCGGTAACCTTCTTCATTCCTGATTCAATCACGCAAGGAAGCTTCGAGCACAGCTTTCTCCATTGCCTTTTTGGTGGTTTTAAACCTTTTGATGAGGCCCTTATGAGTGAACACGTTTCAGTCCCATATGTCATCACTGGCACCACGCACTTGTGTAGTATGTGAGACAAGACGATACTTCATAGCTTCCCAAATGCTACCCTACCGAATCGAATTTGAAGATTGACCTCTTTCTCGAAGCTAGACCAACTGCATCAGACTAGAAGCCAGGTTAAATTTGAAGTGCAAAATGTTCATTCTTTACTGTTTCAATAGTACATTTTTGTTTTTGTGACCGTAAAGAGAGCTCAACTCAACTTCAGCTTAAATTCAGATTGTTAAAAAAAGAAGTAAATCCCTTTTCATTTTTTACAACAGATCAGATATGATAATTTAGCAAATAATTTTGAAGCAACATGTAGTTCAATATTATGACATGTTATAGATATTATTTTCATTTAATTTTGCACTGGGAGAGGTTACTCTTATTGTAAGAGTTAAGAGAGAAATTTTAAAAATAAAGCTAGTGAATATTGATTCACTAGCTTTATTTTTAAAATTTGAACAACGTTGTGAAAATTTCTGCTGCAAAATATAAACTTGAAGAATTCCTATTTCAATACATAGTAAAACAATAATTAATAAATACATTAAAAATAACACAGCGTAACTGTAAAGTAGGTATATAATACAGACAAAATACGACCGTTGTTTATATAGAAGTATATTTTGAAAACTCCCTGCTCTAATGGATCTTCAGGAGCGCGGCAGCGTTGTAGGTACGAAGTGCTACAGCTCTGTTTAAAGTAACTTTCGCTTTTAACAAGATGCAGTTATCCTGCCTTCTTCAGTAGATAGTGACTAACAGTTTACAATAATCATACCTGCATAAAAATAATCGTCGTTGTCTCTCTCTATTTGATGTCAGTTTTTACAAGTAGCTCCGCTTGCGTTTATTTAGATTTTGGTAATCAATTCTGGTTGTTGGTCAATATACTCACAGGAAGCATTATCATTAATAATTTTAACGATTAACTTCCCACTAAGGTTTAAACTTGCGTTATCATGAGTCTATCTCAATGTCAATCCCAAGGGAGGTCAAATAGTTACAAAAGAAAAAAACAAACTTCATTATAAACTAAAAACAAGTCGACTTGAAAGAGAAAGAGTCAATAGGCTTGTAGCTTTGCCGCAAATTAAAATTTTTACTTATAAATTGGATAACTTATATATTTTTAATCTTTGTTGTTATGTTTTGTTTTTTTTTTATTCCGGCTGCCATCCGGCTGAAGTTTATATTAATTTAATTAATCGTAATTCGAAGAATACGTAGTATCATCTAGTGTTGTTTAACAAACGTGACCGTCTAAAATTTTCCTTTTCTGTACTTGACAACATATATGTAAAATTTCTTAATGTTAGTTAAAACATTAATTAACAAACAAACTTACTACCACATTTAAAATATTAGTTAGGATGATACCATATTGTTGATCACTGTTTTGGAGCTCTATGTTAACGTTAAAATAGAGCTGATAGATTTGGACAGTTATTTAAACAACAATGGCATAAAAGCATTAAAAATCTAACATGTAAATATTTCGTTCAAATATAAATTCTAACACGCAATTTGTTTAATACACACACTACGATCCGGCTCGAAGGACCATGAACCATTGCTGTTATCTTGTTATCATTTAACAATATGGGAATAATAAATCGTGACAGAATGTATAAACAAAAACAATAATTAATATAATAAAACTTGGAAAGTTAAAGTAACTCAAACAAAATTATTCTATCTCGAAAATTTCTTTAACAGAGTCTCAATTTACGCTTGCAATATCCTGCTAACAAGTTACACCCAGGGAAAACAACCAGCATTCACCTGTGAATTGTATTAACATCGAAGAGCCACAGAGAAGATAGGTCCAGAGAGCCGGGCCTACACAACGAGTAAAATTATTCGCACACATCGACATGCTTCACACACAGCGAGTGCAAGCGCACTTGCCCTGCCCTACCAGGCCAAGTTACAACGGTTTCGTTTCGATTCTCTTGCATCGAACGCCTCGAGTTTGCCACGCCCCCGATTCTTTTATTCTGACCACGTGACTGAGCCTTGAGATGAAGTCATTCCCGTACATTTGAATGTTTATACTAGCGTTAACGATTGCAGATTATCAACTTGGCTAGGGGTACTGGTTTGGATCTCTAAACGTACAGTCGTCTGCCTCTATGTCTGTGTGACACACACGTGTTTTTATTTGCTCTTACTTTATGGAGTTCGCCTTCTGTTACTATGTAGTACATCGTGGCGTGTTCCTCCAAGCGTGGCCGTCCCAAATTGTCCCGTTACCTTACCGTCTATAGGGACGTCCAACAGACTTCCGGCTGACAAGATAAATGTATTTTAAAAATACTGCTTTTGCTTTGTATTCATAACCGTTAGATGAGGAACAAATTGTACAATTTGAAGGTACTTTGCCCTACCTGCTACTCGTAGCACGGTCCGCGTGTTCTCAATTTCACATTACCAAATATTGTTGTTATAATATATGGTTTGTTTAGCACTCTTTTTCCTGCTCTCTTTTACATCTAGTTCGATTAAATTTCATCATGGGTAACAAAATGATATATTTTATTGAATATTTTCAGCATTTTATCATGATATGTAGGAATTGTGATTTTTTCTTTTGTTTCATTCGTGTTTCAATCCAGTAACGCAATGGCAAAATCAAATATTTTATTTTATCGTACAGGTACACAACATGCACAAAAGAGTTAAAATGTTTGTTTATAAATGTTTTCCTGTTTTTATAAAAACTTTGCTTTACACTAGGAATTACTCCTGTATCATGGGTGCGTTCAGAAACATGCAAACTTACATACACAAGACACCCCATTCTGTACATTTTTTTTTAATATTTAAAGGCTCGCTCTTGACCACTATCTCAACTGATGGAAAGCGACGATGTGGTTGACGATGGAGCTCGTTTGCCTAGAAATAACCCATTCACTCCTGACATAAAGACCCCCAAGTTGCAGATATCAGGAAACGCAGACTCCGACAGAGAATGTGCTCGCAAAATGTTTTGTGCGTTTACATGGGGTATGTACCTACGTACATCATAGTAAGTACCTACCTTGCTCTTTATACCTTAGTATCTTTAGCACTTAACTGTATTGTTTTCCTGATTCCTTAAAATCCATTCTCTTTTAAAAAGTAGCCGTACATTGAACAAATTTTGCAATAACCATAAATAGCCAAAGTCCCTTTGTCCAATGTATTTAACGAAATTCAGCACTTGTACCTGAAAGTCATTTGATTAAAGAACCGTATTGTATGAACAACCCGAGGCAAAAAGTCGAGGACACAGGCCTTTTAAAATGACGATACTTTTAGATAGATACGTACTTACTTAGGTAGATGTATTTTTACTATGTGCGGTGAATCGTTAAGGCACTTAGTAGCGTCTAGCCGTCTCTTCTGTGGACAACAGCGACATTAATGTTATGACATATTTGCAGTAATAGTTAGTTACTTAAGTACTCTTAATATTATGCTTATCGCATCGTGAATACAGTCTGCAGCTCGATAAACGTCAATCAGTTCTGCAAGTCTATTCTAGAAATATCTCAACGTCAAATAGTTTTCACGTCAGTACGAGAAGATAGCCTTAAGTAAACTGTCCATCTTACCCGGTTTTTTAAGATTGTCAATTCACTTAGCCTAAGATCTGATTATGAAACTTTTCCAGAACAGTAACACAAGTAATATAGGGTCTGGTCTGACTTTAAACATAAGCATAGAGTAACCAGCCTTATAATGTTCTTACTGCTGGGACTCAAGTCTCCTGTTCCAGAATAGGCCATAATCCACTATGCGAACCCAGTGCATGTTAATCAAATGAATGTCACTGTCTCCGCATTTTTGACTGCAGGACATCCCGGTTTCCCTCAAAAATAAATTCATCAAAGTAAAGCGCCTGCCTGGATTTTTGAACACACGACCTAAAGTATACCTTTACTCTATAGCCACCACTGGTTCGGAATATCCTGCTGCTACTTTAAGCAATAAGTCAGTGGCTCTGACTATTTATCAAACTTATTACTATTCATTAATCTTCCGTATCAGTCAGTAAATAATATACGTAGGTACTGTAGTTATTTCTGTCATGTTGGCATGAACTACCGTCGCATAACTCGTGTGGATTCTAGCTAATCAGCAACGTTGCTGGCGGCGCTGACTGCTAATCAAATTTGCTACTGTTTTATCCATCCATTGTGATTTTATGAGGAAAACCAGCGAATGAAGGAATTTTAATATTAAAGTCCGCTTGTAATTATACTTCTGATGAGCTATATTTTTACCACAAGTGCTGGTTCGAGGTGGTTCAAGAAAAGATTATCTAGAAGGATTTAAGAAGGGTTTCTTTGCACAGCAGTTGGACTAGTTTATAAGCCCACGGTTCCTATCCTGGGTGTACTTACGCTAGTGCATTTCCTATCTTAACTTTGTAATCATTTGGAGCAGCGCTAATATTATATCGTTCGAAATGAACTTACGTACGGCAAACGAAATGTACGAGTTTTTTTTTAGTTGGGAAATCATCTAATGGCATCTCTCGCCCTTGGATGGGGCGGGAGAGCGTGTCAGACTCTTAATGGCTACCTCCACCTCCACCATAACCCACTCCTGTTTCTTCTTTGCCTTTGTTCCAGGGCACCGCGGTTCTCTTTTACACAACCCCTGACCCCAGTAGGCTTCGACCAAGCTAGACCCCTACGGTTTGCTGACATCTCCGAAACACTACAAGTCGTCAACGACTTGGGCTCAGTCCGAACGGTTACCGGACGGTCAGACGGCGAGCTATCCATCGCTCGCTGTCTACAGGCCCGCGCCTACAGTAGCTGGAGATTAGGGTCGGGATCCGGGCGGCTGGGGCGAGAAGGCCGTTCCTTCGTACGTGCGGCCACCTCCTTTGCTAGCATTATTGCTTCGCAGAAGGAGGCGACCGCCTGCCACTCCTCCTCGCTCCGGACCATGTCCTGTACCATTGTCCGGCTCAAGATATCTCTGTCGCTGATCGCCCCCACGAGGACGCGGCGGTGCTCTGCCTACCTTTACAAATTGTACGAGCATGTCCAGTAAAGTCGATTTGTATTTATATATGCACTATATTTATTGGTAACGTTAAGAAGACAGGAGGAGTATTTCTAGTTCACACACAGGTGACAAGATCGGAAAGGTTGGATAGCACTGGTATGGGCTAAATAAAATATTGTACTCCTACTGAATATCATAAAAATAATTATTTCTCCTTAAAATAATACTTTGACTATACGATTATAAATGCCGTTATGCTTATGCACAAGATTAAAATACATAAATAAGTAACTGCAACTGAGATAGACGGAGCTTGTATTTCAATATTCACAACAATTGAGTGTTACATTTACATAATTAAATGTGTAATAAATAAATTAATAATTTGTTAAACTACTTACAATAAAACACTATTTTTTTTATCGTGCCTTACCGTTAGGTTTTTATTTTAACAGACTTGTTATAAAACTTTTTTCTTCGAAGAAATATAGCTGTTCCTCTAAACGCAATTCATTTACAATGCGAGCCAACATAAAAGGGTGCACTCCTCATATAAATGCCAATTTAGCCCCCGGCTTCGACCTCGTCACAACAGCATTTTGTGGGTTTATGATATCAAGCTATGTCTACGAACCGAGGTGTAAAATATGGCTGTCGTATTATCGCTTATTTATGATTCTATATTATTTCAAGCACTTCTGCCATCACTGGGCTTAAGTTGTATCTCCGATGTGGTTTTCGTTAAATATAGATAGGTACAGTTTTTCAGTTCCATTAAAGCTTTATAAAATTTATGATAAAGACAATCTGTTAAACAGATAAAGTATATTGACTTGGTTCGCCAAGCTGTCGACAAGTGGGATGTGGACTCGGCTATCATTGTAGCGATAGTGGTGGCAGCATGGCTTAATAGCCAAGAGTCTCGACCAACACCTCAGTAGTGGTAATCCAGGGGCCCAAGTCTGCTATTTTTATAAATTCGTCATTACAACACGATCCCATTGTCATTTTGCTAAAAGTTCGTAATCTGCTAATTCATAATGATCGATCATTGATCGGTCAATGGTCTCGTAATAGAGTTGTGGTAAAATGACAATATCGAGCTTATTAAAATTGTGTACAAGATTACCATTCTATGTCATTTCTTTCAACGGAGTGTCAGTGGTTGACCATTGGAAAGTCATAATGATGCCAATATATTAGTAGATTACCAAAACTTGTCAAAATCGACAATTATGAAATCAATGATAGAACATTCTGACACTATTGTAATAGCAGACTTGAGGCCCTGGACACGGCTCATAAAGTTAAGATATTATCTGGAGTCCTGACCGCTGACAGTGGCGGTAGCTTGGACCCTGTTTACGATATATGGGATATTTTTTTTTATATTTTTATTTGTTTTTTTATTTTTTTTTTTTAAATATAATTTATTTTATTTTAATTGATATAAACTACTGCTTGACTGCGGTCCCACCTGATGGTAAGCAGTGATAAAATCTCTGAAGGTGAGGCGCACTATTAAATATATACTTCAAAATATAATTTACATGTAAACATTAATGAATAAACGGAATAATCTTTTCAAATAATTACTCTTTATTATTGTGGTTTTCTGGTCACTTATTTTCATACTGTTTTCATGGAAACAGTTGAAAGTATTTCATGCTCGCATTACTGTAAATCTCTCAATAACATAACAAACATATTTGTAGAGCCGGATATTATAAAATACTTCATCATAAAATTAAGCTTAATTACTTGTCATTGTTGCAGAAAATGAGGAAATGATTTCATTAAAAATAAGTTGGTAAATTAATGCTCCAAACAAAATGAGGCTGGCTTTTGATTGTAATATTTAAAGTAAAATGTGATTATACCCATTTTTATTCCGCATCAACTAATAAGAATGAAAACAAGCCAACTTGAAATATTTCATCACTTCATCGCCAAGAACATTTTTTTAATAAACCAATTAAATGGCTACTTGCCACATAATGCAAACAGAACGCTCACTTAGTATTGCAATGTTGAATTTAATGTTTTTCCAAAACCGTGAGGGAATGACATCCTCACGCTCCAGCCACCGCCATAGAAGATGCCTCGGTCGTTGAAAGTCGCAGTCGCCTTAGAGTGACTGGACGACGAGCAATGGGTAGTTCGCCGTCCGGACGTTTAGTAAGGACCAAACCCAAGTCAACGGCGCTTAATTTTCCACAGGTGCCTCTAAGAGATGGCAGCAAAACCGTAGCGGCCCAGTAGGACCGATGACCACCAGTGCTGAGGAAACTTGAAATAGTTACCGTGGCCCATGAATGCAAAGGGCTACTGAAGGACACGGGTAGGTTGCAGTCAGAAAAGTCTGACTCGCCCTCTCACTCTATCTTAGAGCGAGAGCTGAAATTACATAATGATTTCCCAACTCAAAAAAAAAAAAAAATTGTGTTTAAACAAAAACAAATAAAAGAAACAGCATTTTCTTTTTCATATTAAAGAAAAGTGAAAGAACCGAAAAGAAACTAAACAAATCTAGGGAGGTAGCTACAATGTCGTCACTGTCTCGCGTGACGTGATGGAACTGAAAATAAAGAGGGCGTTGAACTTGGCAAGTTATAAACCTACAAACACCATCGCACTGCCAGAATAAAGAGTAGTACGAACCCAAAAACTAAGTCTTTCACTTATATTAGTTACGTGTTTTTCCCAGACCAGAGACTACCTATTTCATTTTACGACCAATGTCTACTGATCATTTCAAAAACTTTGCGAAATTGTATTTTTACATTTTATAAAGATTGATAGTTATTAGGGCCGTGCCTCACTGGGATGACACAGAGGCGTAGGCGGGTCATGACGCCAAAAAAAGGTAAGTCGACTGTGTGAATACAAGTTAGCAGGTGAGGTACAGTAAGGCCGCAAAAGTACATAGGAACGCTAAAGATTACATTGCTACGAACCGAGCGAGCGCGATACATCCGTGCGTATGTGTGCGCATGTATGAGTATCCACATTCCACAGATAACACACACTAAGGAACTGTCGTCGCACTGAGCTTAAAAACATTATTATTTTTCTGTTCTTACCATAGCATTAATAAAATTCGCCCAAATACGTCATGTGCTGGTAGCCGTGTGAACTAAGTGTTGGATTCGCAAATCACGTAACCCAAGTTCAAATCATGGTCGGTCCGTCGCAGTTATTTCTTACTTTGAAAATTCCCAATCTATATTGATATAGTTGTTTTTTTATATTTCTATGAAAAATACTATTGCATTTTTTGCACTAAATAGTTGCAAATTACGAATGTGATCTATTAACCACAAGAAGAATCACATTCGTAATTTGCAATTATTTAGTTGTTACATCTTTTCGATGTTATAAGGTGGAAATAAAAAGACGTGTTTAATAAAAATGTTTATTCTTTATATTTACAAATTAAACATTTATGAGAATTGTGACGTCGAATTGTTACCTAGACAAAAAGTTATCTTGTAACCGTTATCTATGTTACGCCTAAGATTGTTTGTTGGAAGTATACCCACTTAGACCATTCATAATATGAATAACGTAACAATGAACGGATATTCAAATTTTAATAAAATAAAATATAGGTAATTGTTTATATCCAGTTATTTATTGAAAAGTGATATATGATTTGGACTTTGTAAACATTTTATTTTTGTGTAACGTCACAATGAATGTATTGAGGTCATAGCTTAATTGTTCATTTTCTTGACGAAAAGAAGATTGAAACCAAACCTCAATTTTTGTTAAAAGAACTTTAGTTCTCACAAGATAATCGTCAATTAGATGAGAAAAATAAATTGAACTATAGTATTATGTTAAAACAGTGCAGGTAGAAGAATAAAAATCGAAATAGACTCATGATTATTGTCAACAAAATTGATAGCGAGTTCACTGCATTCTTAAGATGAGGCGATGGCACAAGTTAAAAGATATAGCTGTTTTAAACGAAAGTAAACACAATATAATACAGTGTTTGTTAACGAATAATCACAGATATGTTAAAATAAAATGGTAGGCCATTTAGTTTAGTTAACATTAAATATTTAGTGCGAAACGTAATCGTTCTTGTTTGTGCCTCTCTGTCAAGTACGGCTTTTTAGCAGGTTTTCTGTGATGCACGCCTTCAGCGTGAAGTGCACGGCGAACAGTATCCATCGAGGTGTCATATAATTCCGCAAAATGTCTCGTTGGTGCGAAACCATTCGTTTCGTATACGTCCACCATATGTCGTCGCTGCGCCTCGCTAATAAGCTTCGGTCTCCCACTTCTCTTTCGACTAGCAAGGCTGCCTTCTTCCTCATATCTTTTTAGCCAAAGATTTACAGTATTTTTCTAAAATAAAAAAAAATATATATTAGGCAGCTATACCTACTTCACTTCATTTTCATTATATAAAATGTTAATAATCATAATTATTGAATATAGTTTTAAAATAAAACTGCATTTATTAATCCAATAACCAATCCAATAAACCCAACGATTTACGTATTTCTCTTTTAAACCTCATAAAGATACGATGAATGGATTCATAAATGGCATACGTTTTAATTAGAAGATTAATTTGTAATAAAGTTACAATTCATTAATAGCTATTATACTCACATTCAGTCCGGTTTCTTCAGATATTTGTGTTTTATTAAGACCACTTTTATGCAGCCCAATGATAGTCGCCCTCACTTCAATACTAATATTAGCCTGCATTTTGCGAATATTACAATACTGTCAACCTCACGTCACTAACCAACAACTACAACCAAACGACAGTTCATTTTGGTTAAGTTAAAACTCATGTCTACCTCGCAGAAATCTAATTCTTTATTTAGTTTTTTTGTGATCTACCTTTCTAACTCTAAGAAATGTGTAAACAAGTTAAAGAATAATTTAATATATGTAATGCAAATACATAACTTCCAATCGGGTAAGAACTTACAAAAAGTCAATAATTGCGTGGGATTTGAACTTGCGGCACACTGATTTGCGCTTCAAACTGTGTGCCTATACCACTGGGCCATCTTGACTTATGATAAGTTGATGAAATTGTGAATTTCAATCATTTGTTGGCGAAACTTGAAAATAAAAGGTCGTAAGTCAAACTAAACGTCAAACGAATAAGTTTTAAGAATTCTTATGGACTTTTGCAAGTGATAGTACATACCTTAGAGCTGAACGGTAAACATGAGCAAACAGTCAGCACTGCTGTGGCATCCCAGTGAAGCACGGGCCTTAGCGTAGAATGAAAATCAGTTTCATGGTCGTCACTTAGTTCTTGCCTCGTGTGCAGTCAATAAATAGAAAATTACGCAAAAAATGAGCTAGTCTAGTTAATTATTTTGTAAACAAAAGATAAAATAGTCAACATTATCATTATTTCAGCCTTAAGACGTCCACTGTGGGACATAGGCCTTCCCCAAGTGTCACCACGACGACTGGTCCTGTGCGTCTCGCATCGATCGGCTTCCCACGACCCTCACCATGCTGCGTACGTGGTCGCAACAGTAGTTGAACCTTGTTAAATATTTAACTACCTAGTCAAAACATCCAAAGTTGATTAGTATACATTATAAGGCAGTAAGAGGAAGAGCTGACAGGTCAACTCTGGTCTGTGTGGTTATTTCGTCAAAAGATAATCTCACATGTTAATGTGCATGGTTGTCATATGATTTGAGCATTTCATGTTTACTGTATGAACTTTACAAAATATTTTGACCTCTGAGTTTATTTTCTGTATTTGTTTTTCAGTGTTCCTTCTAAGAAACACCGGCCTAACATCATTTATAATTTATCATACTTTTAGTTGACTTGCTGCATAGGTAGGTCAACTCATCTTTTTGACGACTGTATCGGTGTGTACGACATTCACAGGGTTACGCCCGCAACCTTGACGAGGCGGCGCCAACCACTCGTTTACGGACCCAATGCCTCAAAGATAATAAGAACGTTCCTCCGGACATGAGGCACGACCGCCTGTGCAAAGTCTTGTCAAAAGAATTTCTCCTCTGGCAATAAAGGGTGACCGACCCTGTTTTCTTTTTCATTTCACCAAATAGTTCCGGGACTATTTGTTTTGGGTGACACTTACATTCGCCACTGGACACAATAGGCGGTCGCAACTAGGACACACTTTTCATCGCCTTTTGTTTCTCCATTCATTCTTTTGAGTAATGTAGTGATGAATCACTGAGTACAAGTATTTGACTGAACTACTACAATACTCCACATATATGGGTTTTGGTCTCGTTATTACAATTCAATTCAATTCAATTCAATGTCTTTATTGTGGATCATAGGTTTGTACATAATACAGGTCTTAAATGAATTAAATAGATCAGCTACGTCCCGCCCTTGGGGCATACAATAGTCACTTAGGAATATAGGTACATTATTTTTACAAATTATTAATATTTCAAATAAAATTATACAACCACACAAAACGAATCAAAGTGGCAGGCACATAACAGTAGGCTACTGAACACATCATGACTGAGAGGTACTATATTGGAGCAGTGATTTGTCCAATAAAAAGTCTTTTATAGAGTAGTAGCACTTGTTTACTAATAGATCATGCAGACTCTTTTTAAATTTTTTCAATTCCGTAATTAATCTGATAGGCCCCGGAATATTATTATAGATGCGTGTAGCCATACAAAAAATACTTTCATGCATAATATGAGTCTTACTAGCTACTGTACGCAATTTGTCTTTACGTCGTATACGAGTGTAGTATTCATACAGGTTAATATTATTTCTTACAAACACTGCGGCCTCAAATATGTAGACACACGGCAGTGTAAGTACGTTTGTCTTTTTAAAAAATGGCTTACAGGAGTCAGTTTCACATAAATTAAATATGGCTCTAATGCAGCGCTTTTGAGCAATGAAAGCGCGCTCTTTGTCTGTACTGTTACCCCAAAATATTACGCCATATCTGAGGATAGAGCTAACGTAACCATGGTAGGCTGTTAGTAAAGTAGCCTGATTTGCTATTTTTCCCAATCTGTGAAGTGCGTATGAAAACTGTCCCAGCTTTTTGCATACATGGTCAATATGATGTTTCCAATTAAGTTTGTTGTCAATATGTAACCCTAGAAATTTTGTTATTTCAGTTTCTTCAATGTCACTATCTAGGTAACTGATTTTTAAATTACCCGTGCGTTGAGTTCGTATTTTGAAATTCATCATTTTAGTTTTGTCAATGTTTATCATTAAATTGTTTATTTCAAGCCATTCTATTATTGATATTATTGTTTGGTTAATGTCAGATTCTAAGTCAATTGTGTTATCATTAACAAATAAAATAGTGCTATCGTCAGCAAATAGTGTAATGTCATGATTTGTGACCGAAGGCATGTCATTTATATAAACAAGGAAGAATAAAGGACCCACGATGGTCCCTTGAGGAACGCCGAATTTAGAAGTTCCAGATTCAGAAGTATATATTTCTTCCGTTTTAGTAATGGGATTTAACCTCCTTACTTCTGTGAATTGTTGTCTGTTGCTAAGGTATGATTCAATGAGTTTGTACACATTGCCCCTCACACCATATGCATACATCTTTCTCAAGAGGATTTTGTGGTCCACACGGTCGAAAGCCTTCGACATGTCCATGTATAACGCGACGGCTGGCAATCCTTTATCCAAGTTAGTCATTACCTTTTGTAAAAAATTATATATTGCCATATTTATTGATTTGCTTTTTCTGAAGCCATACTGACTAGACGTCAGAATATTATGTGTTTCAAAAAAGGTATAGAGACAGTTAAACATCACCTTTTCAAAAATTTTTGCAAAAATAGGTATTAGTGCTATTGGTCTATAGTTGTCTATGTTAGTTTTTTCTCCTTTTTTAAATACGGGCTTTATAACAGATATTTTTAATTTGTCTGGGAAAATACCTTGTTCTATACATAAATTAATAATGAAGCTTAATGGTTCAGATATAATGTGGGCTACATCCTTAACAATGTTTGTCATAATGCCATCATAACCGGTACTGGTTTTATTTTTTAGAGCAATTATTATTCTATTAATGTCATCAGGGATAGTCGGTGTCATAAAAATTGAATTAGAATTATATGTCAGATTATTAGAAGATTTTTGGGGCAAACTAGTATTATTACCATTAATGTCAAGAAAAAAATTATTAAATGAATTGGCAATGTCTTGAGGGTTATTTATGATTTCACCATTTTTAATTAATAGATTTACGCCTTCATTTGGATATTTAGATTTACATTTGATCTCATTTATTACTTTCCAAGCAGCTTTATTCTTGTTTGTGGCAGATTTTATGAAGTAGTCATTTTGAGATTTTTTTGTCAATCTGATTATAGTTTTATATCTCTTTGCATATTTTTTGAAAGCAGTTTTGGTGGCCTGATTAGGATTATTCCTGTATTACTCCGATTCACTCTCATTTTAACAAAAACGCACTAAAAATTAGGCCCGTTTAAAACTACTCCGCTGTTGACAATGATACTCTGGCTATATTTCACTTGGAATTTACATGAAACACCAAAAACCGCGTCAATTTTCCACAAGCTATAAACCACTTAATGAAAAATAATGAAGGCGTGAAATATTACGATTAACCCTTCAGTACAGCACTGAATTGCGCTTACAAATAGTTGGCAACACCAGCAAAGCATTGTGACGTCACCGCCGCCGATAGTTCATTTTTTCCTGCCACCTACGTTTTTGTGAGTGCCTAGATAATTGGTCCGGAACTAACTTTTACTACAGACAACCCGCATTGTTCTCAATTCTGGGATTTATTTAGCTCAGTTGGTCGTAACAAAATTAGAGCTTAGTTTTATTGCTATTACCTAGTCTTGAATACCAAATAAATGCATTAGAAATTCTATTTTTATAAAAAAACCAAAGGTTTTTTTTCGCATAGTTACTCACCCCTCTATGGCTTTTTGAAGTTAAGCAGTGCATTAAAAATGTCTAGTCACGTTCTTGCTCGCTAGATTCAAGATTCTGTGATAAGATATACAAACACCCACTACGGCTGCTCTGATCTGCTTCAGCACCATTTGAAAGTATTTATGTTATGGCAAAGAACATTCGGTTTATTTCTTTTATGAAGCAATCAACGTCTTCGATCAAGGAATATATGGCTTAGTGCGATACAGTGTTTATCTTATATCTTTACGTGATTGTGTTATGTCCATATTATTTCAAAAGAGGTCTGAATCACAAACAATTTCCCTAAATATTTAACACTGTATTCTCTCGTCAAAGTTTCCGCCTTTTTAACAATTTTATTTTACAAAACAAACCGTCGAAATAAAAAAAAAAGTATTCGAAAGAAATGCTTTGATATTTATATAGGTACAACGAAAAAGTTTGCACACTTTTAGGGTCCTGTCAATAAGGAAAGTAGAAATGTTTTTCATGAGATATGGTTTATGTTTGTCTTTCTGTAACATATAAATCTCTGAGGATTCGATTAATAGAACTTCTTACGAGACTTGAAATACCTAGGTAAAAGAAACAGTACGAAAAATATTCGTACATTTTCAGGCTTCACCTGAAAGTGAACGAATATTTTTCCCTAATATCAGGGATAAATCTTCTTCAAGTATATTTGGACATTATTCGAACACATCACATCTTATCGTTATTTTTTTTTATAACTGCATACATTCTGAGATAGAAGCCTTTTTAGCCTCGCACAGATCTTTTTGTTCTTATTAATATTGTTATTGTTGTATTTTATTTTAAGTTACTCCATAGTTTAGTTAACATTTTTATTTTATTCCGTTGGTTTCTAACAATCGTTTTTAGGGTTCCGTGGCCAAATGGCAAAAAACGGAACCCTTATAGATTTGTCATGTCTGTCTGTCTGTCTGTCTGTCCGTCCGTATGTCACAGTCACTTTTTTCCGAAACTATAAGAGCTATACTGTTGAAACTTTATAAGTAGATGTATTCTGTGAACCGCATTAAGGTTTTTACACAAAAATAGAAAAAAAAGCAATAAATTTTGGGGGTCCCCATACTTAGAACTGAAACTCAAAAATTTTTTTTTCATCAAACTCATACGTGTGGGGTGGGGTATCTATGGATAGGTCTTCAAAAATGATATTGATGTTTCTAACAGTATTTTTTTCTAAACTGAATAGTTTGCGTGAGAGACACTTCCAAAGTGGTAAAATGTGTGTGTCCCCCCTCTAACTTCTAAAATAAGAGAATGATAAAACTAAAAAAAATATATGATGTACATTACCATATAAACTGCCAACGACAATTGGTTTGAACGAGATCTAGTAAGTAGTTTTTTTGTAATACGTCATAAGTCTAAAAAAATACATTATTATTAAAACATCGATCAAAGTCACAATGAACTACAAGAACTTTTATATTATGTTACTTGCTGCTACGGAACCCTTCATGGGCGAGTCCGACTCGCACTTGGCCAGTTTTTTTCTTTATTTCTTAATCATATCCAATCAGTACAAAACATTACGTAGCTTTGGCAGGAAGATAGTTAACACTGTAGAAAGACTAGTATCAGTATTTCCCACAGTAGTACTTAGCCAAGCTCAGTATAATTAAAACCTGCATTCTCAGGAGACTAACGTAAGCACAGACTGCTAAACTACTAAAACGTGGACTGACTTAGATTTTCTTCAATTTCTTACAACAAGTAAAAGAAACAGCCACTAAAACGAATGATAAATAACATTAATTCAAAATAAATATCCGTTTCGTAGACACTTGTGTACTAGCAACTTGGCACGAACATTTTTTTTTTTTGTTTTTAATGACATCTATAATTCACGCCTCAAGCCGTACTTGACAGCTCTTTTCAAAAGATGAATGTTTATTTTACTAATAAAAAAGCTGAGCTTTTACTTGTTTTTCGTTGGACAAAAACCTTTTTTTTAAAACACATTTTTCATGACATATTAACCGGGTAAGTAGGCAGACATAGTACAGCTCGAGTGTTTGGAAACGTTTACAAAACTGACCGCTGCTCAAACAAACTACGATATTACCGGGTGGCCATTTTTGCGGTTTTTTCATAGTACGCCTCATTGATGCTTTGTGGCCACAATGATTTATAACTCTGAAAGTAGTTTAACCTACTTCGCCAAATATTTTGGGTATTTATGTATTTTCTTATTAGTTCTCGCATCGCTCATTTGTTGCCATTGTTTTCTGATTCTCACATTATTCTCTACTTACTTAGTTTTTTTTTTGTTCCAGTCTCCTTTAGGTTTTCGCAAATTGCTTCGTGAAATACAAGTACATTGCCGTTGTAGAAAATAAACATTTTCTGTAAAGCTCGTTCGTGAACGGTTTCTAATCTGTGAATAAGTTACATTTCCACGCCCTCTGCCAAGTTTGCCGAGTGAGTCGGAACAAATTATCGTCAAGCACTAATTACATACAAAATTCAATGGGAAATCTAACCAGTGAACGTTTAACAGCGATAAATTTTCATTAAATGGTCTTAAATAAATCAGAGCTAACCGCCTTTAATTGGGATTTATATTTATCGACAATAAATATAAATCTTTTAGTCAAACACAAATCCAACATGTATTTTCTGTACATTTCAGAAGGGTTATAACACCAAAACCTTTATTTTACGGTCCGAAAATATTTTTACCGTAAAATAAACATACATCGGATGGTTACAATAAACTGTACCGTTCTTTAGGGCGCTGTTATTTTTCGGTACAACGCTTATCAAATGTAAAATATGCTAACGTAACAAAGGAACATTTTTTTTTTTTGCAAAGGAAGGGAAGGAGTTCACGTTACTTCGTCGTAGGTAGTTTGTTGGGAAGGGTAGCTGTAGATTTGGTACAGAGATATATGAATATTTAAATTAATTGAAAGTACTCGTATACTAAACACCTAAATGCCAATAACTTCTTGAAGGTTGAGGTGGTGTTCGTTTTTAGTACAACTTTTATCAAATGTAAAATATGCAAACGTGTTTTATTTTTGAGTGACGGAAGGAAAAAAGAAGAAGAAGAAGAAGTGCATGCAGTACTCTGTCCTAGATAGTAATGATCTGTAGTTTATTAGGTTAAATGACCGTGTACAGACCACCTACCAACAAACTCATCTTCTAGCTCAGTTAACACTGTTTGTAAATACTCGTAGCAAATTAAAAATGAATTTCTTGACCAGTAACTTGAACTTGAAACTAACGCATTTGTCTCCAGACCCTTAGCCTTCACCCAGCCGGCAAATAAATCGTGTCACGTTTTCAAAGCAATCTCGATTTTATCATGGTTGTGAATCCGTCTGTTTATAGTCCCATGGGAAACATCATAGGCTCTGGATCCCACTCAAATGTCTAAAACATTTGCTATTCTTTTAGTGGGCACTTTGTTCGACCAATTTTACTGCTTCTACAACTATTACGTGTTTCACTGATGCCTAATATGGAAATCTTGTGCGATTCCATTTCCTTCTCCACGATGCAGGTCAGTTTGCCCGCCATTAGTAGACCTCGGACGTTCCAAGCGCCAATACGATGACAAGTTTGTATTGAATTCTTGTCGCTCTTATATATTTTGTGCCATCGACAGTAGACCGCTCTTGATTCTACGATGTACAATGCCCTTCACACCGCCAGAGACAGGAACAGATGGAGGAATATCATAAGGGTTAGAGTGATAAAGCAGGGAGGTCACGACCTCCTATTATGGACGTTGCTAAATGTAAGATTTAAGAGGTAATGACCATAGAATAGACTAGCATTTATTCGGCGCAGGCAACACAATATACCACAACATAAAATAATAGTAATAATAAAAAAGAATACAATAGATACAGTTGCGTTGAATGTGCCCGGACTGAAAGGTTCACCAACTCAGCAATTGCTGGGCATCACACACCCAGCGCTGATTTTCAGCTGGCACCCCGCAGTGACGCACGACACACATAGACTGAAGCTTAGATCATTTTGTATTTGCATCAAATTACGCCTAAAGTTCTAACCTGCCTAGTTTTATCAGTCATACCATTACTTATCATTAATGGTATATCACTCATCATTTATTTACCTGAGGCCCTGCTTAGCGGTTAGAACTGGCCACACTAAAATAAGCTAGGTGACACCCGAAAGATTTTTAGAAATATTGGAAAAGCAATGTGTTATTTTCTCTAACACATTGCTTTTGCAATATTTCTAAAACTTTCTTAAATTCGTTGATAATTTATTTTGTTACCATTTTATTGATGGTTGTAATTATTTATATTTTTCTTGCTTTTTTTTTAAATAGCCTCTTTTTTGTTTTGTAATGTGAATGTGAGAACACTGTATACCCCACGAACTCTCAGATTACTTCCTATTAAGAATTACTTTTTTTTATATTATGATTTTTTTTGTGTGCAGTCTACACTGTTCTTATATAATATCTATAAATATTATATAACTACATGAACCACTTTTTTTAAAAAGAGTAACCAAGGAGTTTCTTGCCGGTTCTTCTCCATAGGAAACGACCAATTTGGAACCGTGTACTAGCTTCTGACGTTTTATAAATGCCCATGTAGGCCTATGTGAAATAAAATATTTAGACTTTGACTTTGAAAAAAGCACTAAGCGTCCTGCCTTGCCGGTTAAGAATATCTTAAAACATTTGTTTCACCGTGCCACTCGCCTCTTGGCTTTTGCGGCGTCGCTGGATTTTCGGACTATTACAATCTACCATGTATTGACATCGTATAATATATAAGATTTATTTACAGCAAAATGTAACTTTAATTAAATTATACCTGTTTTTTACAGAAAAATATGCATCTTACCAAAAACTCACTATCACAGTAATATTGAGACTAGACGGCGTTGTGTGATAGTTGTGGAATATTATATTATATTAATATTATTATAAAGGCGAAAATTTGTGAGTGTGTGTGTATATGGGTGTTACTTCTTCAAGCTTGAATAGCCGAACGGATCTGGATGAAAGACACACGCGTAGGCCATGTACTGGTATTACATAGAGGATTTTTTAACCCAGGAGTTTATACCCTTAGAACAAATTTCTGCTTTCACGCAAGTGAATCTGTTGGCAGCATCTAATACTTCTTATTATTACGAGTATAATTACAACACTTTACTAAACAAACTGCATCGCTGGTAGTTGGAAGTATGTCCAATAGACTGGCGGCATTGCCACATGTATGGCAATGCCTTATCTCTAGCCGAGGCAAACGCTAGCCCTTGGATCATCCAAAGTGTCAACAAGGCGTTTGGTTACATTTTTAAATATCTTTTGTATGAATACAACTAATATTAAATTGAACATTTAATTTAAAACTGCAATGATCTGTTAACGTGGCAAAAACATCTAAGTAACTTGTTTATTAGTTATATGACATATTTATTTAATGTTGGATGCAAAACCGAAGAAGTTTTGTATCTCAGCCACTGATATTGCCCTTATTCAAATTAAAACAAGATGAGCCGTCGAAAGTCTGAAGGAAATTCGGCAGAAACGTAGCATCTATCAAAATAAATCACTATTGTGGGAGGAGGGTTCTCTATTCCACATCTATATGAAGACTCCCATTCAGCGCCTCGAGGGACACTACCACTAACGCCAACGAACCTTCAACCTACATGATTTTATGCGCACCACTTTCACCTTATGGAAATTCCGACCTACTCTCGTATTTAATATAAAACGGAATATCTTCAGCGTGATTGATGATCAAACTTTGAATACAATATGTCGTTGTTATACATGGCTATCGTATGTATGACCTTCAAACGATAGAACGATCGTCTGGTATAAGTAAAACTAAAATGCAAAACAGACGCCACGCGCTAGGTATTTAATACAAACAAAAAACGTGATTTTATAGCTACACGTGCCTACGTACAATATTTATGTACTTTTATATATTTTTTTATCTAAGAGAAGAGCTAAATTAAGTTTCACGATCTAGCGAAGTTTAACAAATTTCATTTTAAAAATGTTCGTAATCCCTGGTGGCATAGAATGACTTCGTTTAAACTTGTACAGAAAGGGGACACAGTGAAATATGTGGGGCAAAAATTGTTACTTCCCGACCGAGAGCGGCAACGCACTCATTTCCAACCTTTTCACGATATTCGTTTTTCATCGCCTAGATACAATACGACTGACCCTTCGCCTCGTATGTCTAAATTGTACCTATTTTATTGTAGCCCAGACTTGTAATTTATGGTCCAGATATTGCGGTCGACCGTTTAAGTACATGTTGGTTTAGTACGGTCAAATATATTAAGAGAAATATAAAGCGAAAATGGAGGGAGATTTATCACAGAAATTAAAAAAAAAAAACATACACACAACTTTATGATTGATCTAATACAAATTGCACAGGAATAAATTAGATGAAAGAAAAGATTTTTTCCAAAACGAATAAAAAAGTCAAAGATATATTGGTTAGATGGATAAATAAAGTTTCCGATGTTCACGTCTGTTGGCTTCGTAAATATTTTGACGAATAGGTATTTCCTTTGGGGCACTCCTCAAAGTTTACTCGTCGTCAGTCAAGCGAGTTGACATGGTTACGCAGAATAATGCTTCGCTTTTTTTAGGGTATTTCCTAGCATTGCGTATTAAAATATTGAAAAGTTTATATATATTTTAAAATTAGGGTAAAATTGGCCTTTAAAGATAGAAACTTATCCACTTATTTATATGCCAACAACCCGAAAGTTTTATGTTGGAAGGTACAGGTAGTCAGTAAATTCATTTTTCATAAATATTATTGGGAATCGACAGAAATGAGATAGGCCTCAAAGTAGAATTACATGGTCCATAAAATTTTTTAGCGTCATCATTACAGTAAATGGGGTCGACTCAATAATATTGGGAATAGCGGGATCTTAAAATTGTGTCGTTTACTATCTGGATGACGCAAATGGTTCCAAACCCGAACTCGTATTATTAGTGGTATTGACGTATATAAGTTAAAGATCGGAGTACTTAGGTGTGATTATCTAGGAGCTGCTGATATCACATAATATCACAACTGATAAACATATTACAACATATCAATAAATATTTATTGATTAAATATTGTATTTACAAGTCACAAAATAGGAAAATTGTTGCCTTAATGATAATAACTTAGAATAATAGCTTAAAGTAGTGCTATGCAATCATGCAATTAACTCTTCGAATGCCGTGATTAGAGACACAATAGAAAGACAATGGCTTATGTCGAACTGTGTAACTTAAGACATTCAAAAGGTTAAGGAATACGGAGTACAAATTTGCATGTCTTCGTTAAGTTGAGTAATTACAGTGAGCCTAGCGGAAATAGTTCTGCATCTACGCGTTGGCAGTATGATTTATGCATGAGTTTAACATGCTCGCTCTACAATCTCTAAAAACATTATGTACGAGACAACCCATGCGGCAGCATCCGACAAATTAATGAAACTGTGTAACGTCAAAATGCCGAACAGTCCGAGCCATGTTTTTGCGTCTTGAGCCAAAATCGATTCGGTCGCTGTCGCAAACGCGCTTCAATCGAAAACAAAGCATGTAATTAATACCGTTGTCATTGCTAATGATCGTTTCAGAGAATACCGCCAAATTAACAGCACTAAAGCAAACAAATCCCAGCCGGGTGCGTCCCATTGAAACATGATTTATGTCAAGTGTGGCGCCTGTGACGGTGATGGAATTTTATTTTATGCCACATAAATCGACATAATAAAATAGGATTCATTAATTGACAAATAAAATACCATCAGCTGATATTAATGATCGTTCCAGTATCGTATCTGTGAAACCTACGCAGAATTATAATATTAATTATATACCGCACGAACGCTTGTCGCTTTTACCAGTACTTACGCTGAATAATAACGTTTCTGCACATCACTGAAGGAGTGGCAGATTAAAGCTTTAAATGTGATTAGGTTGCATGGAATATTTTGCTGTGTACTGCACAGAGCTAGTTGTGGAAGATGCGTCATTTAATCAGATTTATGGCCGCGCAGTGCTAGTATATGTAACACTGAAGCGTAACTTTACAAGCTTTCCACATTTGCAATCTTCTTTTGTGAATTCTCTTTAGAATTTTCAAATGTCTGTTATATATGTAAAATAATTGAAAATCCTTTTGATATTAATCTCTTCTACATCGGAAATCGTTGAATCAATGAATAGTTAAAATATCTGCGGCACCTAAACGGTACATACAAAGCGAATCCCTTTTCGATCGGCGAACGGACTCCGATAAATGGAATACCTTCGGGTTCTAACTGGCGGGTGTTATCGAATAATAAAAATATTGGAGACCCATATGTATCTTCACGAACTTCAACTTCCGGGATAAATAGGATTCCGATATTGACACATCCATTTGTAACCACTACGTAAGGCGACACGTGCCTTATCAAGGTTTATACGGCACGAATGTGCATATTTACATACATATGGATAGTTACAATCTTTTGTAACTTTCGTTGTCAAAATAAAATACCTTAGGCTAGACCTTAGACCAGGGTTTTTCAACCTTATTCATACCACGGCCCTTTTAGTATGAAGAAATATATCGCGACCCCCCTACCCGTTGCTTTTTTTGTAACTAATATTGAATCCAATACATTTACTTATTTTCACAGTTACGGTTCGGATAAATACATAATTAATAAAAAAATTTTTACATTTTTCTTAATAAATCTTTATAAATGTTATTGTTTCTTTTTTACTGCTGTAGCTTTCCCAACCTTTAGCGACTCCACTATAAAAGCTTCGCGACCCCCTGGAGAGTCTTCGTGACCCCCCTGGGGGTCGCGACCCACAGGTTGAAAAACCCTGCCTTAGACTAATAAATGTTCGTACTACGTACGAATATCAACATTCGTTTCGTCATCCATCATCATCGTCATCTTCCATCCAACCATCACACTACTACTGACTTCTTTTTCTTTCTTATATATCATTATTTGACCAACTTTATTGGCCGCCCTTTTTCTCTCCATCCATCCGCATGTATACTCATAACTCTTATAATAACATGCGTTTCATCCCTCCTCTTCACGTGACCTTACCAAGACAAATGATTTGCTATCAACTTTTCAGCCACTTTCAAACTTAATATATTTACCTATATATTATATAGAGTATATAGTTACTCATTTGTGTCACTTTAGCCATTCTCGTCACTCCACACTTTCATCTCAACATTTTCATCTCCGCTACACCTCATAATCTCTTCGTAATCTTTTTCATCCGTCTTTTTCACAGCCCACCATCGTCAGATAAACATTAAAATTACAGTCTCTGTTATATACGATTCTACCAGCTCCTTCACATGAGTTATTTATCACAAAAAGAACTCGCTATGACTGTTTACGAACTTACTTTATTCTTAACGAATTCTTCAAACCTACAAGTACCTCTCCAGGATTTGAAGAATTAGTATTCGAAACACATTTTGCTACTTTTTAAGAAATTTTGTAACAACAACTCATCATTTGTAAGATTAGATTTATTCTTCATTAGTAGTGTATACTGTATTGTGTATGCTACACGTGTAAACTGCGATACAGTAAAACAACAGCGAAGCGTGGTCGACATGTTGGAATTAATTCTATGTTTGTTTTCTCACCGCTCTGTGCGCTACGTGCAAACATTTTTCTCGCAGGTACAAGTAAATACTCGCTGATTGTGGCCATTGGACAAATAATACGGTTTTCTGAAGGCCACGGTAAAGTAGCGGTTTTGTTGCGAATAAAGACGAATGTTTGAACAGATGACAGCAGTGCCTGCGGCCGTCACAACAAAATAGATATTCTGGGATAAACAATACCTTTCATAGCCATTCCATAGTTATAATTCGGCTTTTTTTATTTGAAAAATATAAAAACGGCAAAAAACTTCCTTTTGAAAACATTTAACAGGTAGTAAAAATGTTAACATCTTCTGTAATTAAGGTCTAAGCATTCATTAATTTCATTTATACTCTCTTTTATCCACTGCCGTATTATTATGCTTCCCTTCTTTTATAGCCGCCATCTTTACCCCGATGTTAATTAATAACACAGAGCCAGTAACATCTTTCGCCTTTTCAAATTTATTGACATCGACTTTAAATGCAAATCAGTCACTCATCACCCCTCAAATTATTTTCATTTCGATAAAATTATGAATTTCATTTGATATCGAGTACGGCAAATACTCAGACTTTATTATAAAAGCAATGCGAACTTAATACAATTAACATTAATTATTTTATGAAGCTGAATATTCAAATATGTACCAACATACATATTTTTCAGAAACCTTTTTCTACCTTTTTTTATTCGTGGAGTGAATTATACGGGAATGCGGGATTGAGGGAGATGTAACATGCAGGTAACAGGGATGAGCCTTAAATCATTTACCGAGATACAAGGAAATACACAGGTCAAACTAGGAGAAACGAACTTTCCGAAAAGGATTTGTTAAACTCAGATGGCAGACACTCCGTAAAAGTGGATTGCCGTCAAACCATGGTCGAGTGGAGTGGCTAACTCAATGAACTGGATGAACTAGACTTGTTCTTGCTGCACTATTTAGGTATGTACCATATACGATGTTTACTCTGACCGTGAGCAGGGAGAATGTAAAAATAACATAGACACTGGTTTTTCCTCTTTTATGAAGTTCGTCACGCTAATTTAGGAGTCACCATGTATATAAATTTGTCATTACAACCACCTTACACATCTGAAAGTTACACTCCAGACTTAAATAGTCATTGCTACTAATAAAAATTGTTGACCAAAAATTTAACAAAACAGTGAAAATAAATTGAGAAGCGGAAAATGATTGCTAATACAAAAAAAAAATTCATTACATAAATGCTTGTATATTATCCTAAATAGAGAAGATCTAACAACGAGCAGTAACCCGATAGATTTCCGCGAACCCCCTGGGGTACAAACGTGGGTAAAGTTCGCTTCTGTAACATCAGCCGTTATCATTACGTGTACCTGCAGGCTAATTATAATATAACGATTAGTAGCTACCCATTTGCCACTTATATAAAGGATAGAGGTAATAAGAAACTCATGTTGTGTATTCCAACTCAGATATTATGTCCCAAGGACTATAAGACCCAGTTTTTGTTGAATCAGGCTACGCTTGGTCGAAGAAAAAATGAAATGGTTGAGAATAACATATTCTCTGAATTACCAAGTTTCACATCTGAGTACCGTGTCAGTACCGACATGGATCCCAACTTTGCATTACTATTAACATGACAGAAAAAGTTTCATTTTTCGGTATCGCGCCGAAATTTCGCTCTTTAGGAATATTACCAATCATTTTTTAATACTACTCACGGAAGCGATATCTTTTATTCTGCCTCTTATAATTCAGTCAGTCAGTACAGGGAAACAACCACTAGGGTAAACCATGTTGTTGATAACGTGTATTTAATGAGCAAAATATGTAAATAATGTCCTAAAATTACAATTTGATACTGTAGCAATCAAAAATGTAAAGCCTCAGAAAGCAATTTCACCCAAATCGTTTGTCAATGTATATCCGAAAATGTTGGAGTATAAATCAAGAACTATCAGGCTTTAAGCCAAACAGGTGATCCTTTAACAATTGACCCTCTTCAACCGTCGCAGAGAGGAGAGGTAGAGCTCTGACGGACTTATACTGTACGGCTTCGAAGATAGTTTGCATTAGTTTTTGAACGAAGAAAATTTAAATTTTAAAGAAGATTCAGACACAATCGGACCATAGTAATAAAAGCGAAATATCATTAAAAAGAACTTCTATCTACGTTCAGATCAGAGAACGATGGAAAAAACAGGATAAGCTGAGCTTATCTTTTTGCGTAAAACACAATAGCTGGGTGAGAAAAATAACAGTGTGAGCATCATAATGTGTTGCCTAGGTGCGATACGGGAATTGTGCTCCACTATCGTATTGTGTGAAAGCCCTCAGATTTAAAATGGTTTCTAGATTTCATCGAGAGTATATCTGTTTCTGCTACTCCGTCAGTTCCAACAAGTTGAAAATAATACGACACGCCCTGTATGTTACAGACCGTAATATACTAAAGATGTCTTGTCTCTAATATGTTAGTCCAAAAGCAAGTTAAATTAGCTACACAAAAGTTGCTTCGTAACGCAAACCTCCGTAGGCCAATGTCTCTGTTCGTTTAAGAGATTACACCCGTAGCAAACGGAGTAAGCACTCGCCCCAAGGATTTAATTGTTTACACTCCCTGACCTGAAACATAACCCCGATCTTTTGCTTTATTGGGATTGCTCCGAGTAATATCTTTATCTTTGTATTACAACGACCCTCCCCACTACACGACCACTGTTGCTATGAGAACACAACTACTTGATAAGGAAAAATATGATTTCCCTTTGTTTATATTATATTTAATGTTTCTCTCACATTTTCGTGATGAGTAGGGTCGACAAAATGTTTTATTATGCGACCCAAATTCAAAGTTCTTCAACGAGTTTTCTAGAAAAGTTTTATTCTCCCGATAGATTTAGTTCTAACTTTAAATTAGTTCTAGAGTTGCAGACAAACGAATAAGTCCCCGGACATTCTTATTATGTATAAAGATAAGGTGTGGAGCTTCCCGGCGACTGAGAATATTTCCGTCCTAGAGTCTGACGTGGGATAGCCAATGTAAGCTTACTGTGGCGTGACTGTGACAGTTTTTGAGATCAAAAGCCGAGTCCCCGGAACCAAGATAAATCTTACATTTAATAAAAGGTGTATCCACAAGTGACCTGTCACCACAGTTCTTGATTTATTCTACGTTCAAATATCATGATTTTTAAGTAGAAACATAAGAGTCACCTGAATGTGGAAATTAAAAACCATTTGAACTTTATCAAGGACTGGAAAACACATCTGAAAATAGACGTTACGCTGATCCTAAAATAATTGAAATTGGGGTCTTCCAACCGACATCGTATCGGGTAGACCGCGAATTGTACGAAAACTGTCTAACTTCCAGTCACATCTCGGAACTCACTATTCCATTTTATTATTGAATCCATCGCTTACCTCTATTCGGTTTTAATATTAAAGAGAAGTGGCAGTTTAGTTCAGTACGTGCACAAACAGACAAATACAAGGGCCACGATATATCTTGTCTTGTAGTAATGATCGAATGCTAAACGACACAAATCGCGGCTGTGATATTTATGTTCGGAAATACTTTCTCGTTATTCACTATGTTACTCGCGAATCTTTTTCGACTTGGGGTATCGATTTTATCAGGAGCTTACTCTGTTCTGATTTATGGCACTCCTCTGAACGAAATTATCGGCCCGAAAACATTGCGCGAAAAAGTTCCAGTTCCAATTTTTTATTATCTCATTTGTATCGTGCAGCGGCAATTATTTACGTAGTCACAGTATCAAAAGAAACAAAAAGAAGCCATATTGAATGTCAATGTTGTAATCCGTAGCACGGAACACACACTTATTTCGACTAACTCCAATTTGTAGGCAGTACGAGTAGCTTCATAGGTACATTCGCTCACTGAATTTGAAGTTGCTCTATAGTCTGTATCCATATGTTCAGTAGTATAGATAGGCACTAACAAGTAACCCAATACTCAAGTTGTTTGATTAATGAGTTAACTTGCTTAACGCTGGGTTCAGTCAGATCAACAAGACGTGTACTTGAGAATTTAAGATAGTCATCGCATGGTGTAATAGTTATTGTTTAAACCAAACATAAGCGCATTATTCTACTCATAGTCAAATTTCAATTCAAATATCTTAGCTAAATATTAACGTTACAAACACAGTACTTGAAATTTTCCGATTAAATAATTACACATCAATGCCTCGTTCATAATCAAACAGTGATAACGCAATTACAGCCTAACTAAACTATTCTAATTAACACGCACAATGCCAAACTTAACTGTTGTTTAGACTAACAAACGAATTGTGGGTAGAGAATCGAACACATGTCACACAAAATATCGAATTTCGTCCATTTGTCTGGCGACGCAGTGTATGACACGGTTCTATTTGTTTATTATATACTACATAATGTCATTCTACTTTTTGATGGACAAAAGCCAGGTTCTGTGTGAAAGGAACAATTTTCCTTTTAATGAAAACTAACGCGACAAGACCTCCTTTGTACCCACAAATATAAGTTTCTGTACAAACTGTGTTACTTTTTGGTGTACAATAAAGTTTTATTCTATTCTATTCTATTCTTATCATAATTGTTTTATTAAATGCATAATAGATGGTTATTTGTAAAACGCTGGCAATCTCTCAGGATTATGTTACTAAAATCCTAAACAACACAAACAAAACAACTTTGGTTCTATGTTATATAATTTATCTTATTTTAGTTCATCAGATTTTCATACAAAAAAAAAATATATTTAATTGAACGTTCCAAATATTACGAAATCTACGCGAAGCAAGCGATGGATCAAGCGGAGAGGTACTTGATGCGCTTGCGTCGAGCCATATAGACGTAGGTAGGAATAGCAAAATACAGAGTTGAAATGATGAAATTTCTGGTAAATTAATCATGTTTTGTAAAAAGTCGTTGAACAAAAGTTGTTGTTTATGATGTTAGTAATATAGTCCAGGGCCTCAAGTCTGCTATTACAATAATATAATATAATATAATATAATATTCCACAACCATCACACAACGTTGTCTAGCCCCAATCTAAGCAGAGCTTGTGTTATGAGCACTAGACAACTGAAAAACATACTTATATATTTCTAAATACATACATATATAGATAAATTACACCCAGATACAGAACAAATGATCATGCTCATCACACAAACATTTGTCCTGGGTGGGAATCGAACCCACGACCTCCGGTATAGCAGTCAGGGCCACTAACCACTAGACCAACAGGCCAATCAAATAGTGTCAGAATAGTCTATCATTGATGTCATAATTGTCGATTTTCACAAGTTTGGTAATCTACTAACATAATGGCGTCATTATGACTTTCCAATGGTCAACCACTGACACTCCATTGAAAGAAGTGGCATAGAATGGTAATCTCGTACATATTGACAAATTAATATTTCACGTTTGCGGTTATCTGATAAAACTTTGACAGTTTATTTGATCAGTGTTTTACCATTAGAACGTTATTGTGCAGTTATTGGTTTTAATATGCTCGAAATTATCATTTTACCACAGTTCTATTACAAGACCATTGATCGATCAATGATCGATCATTATGAATTAGCAGATTACAAACTTTTAGCAAAATGACAATGGGATCGTGTAGGAATGACGAATTTATAAAAATAGCAGACTTGGGGCCCAGCACGGTTGTTAGTGTTTAACAAATAACCCTGTATATTAAGACATTATTTTGTTCTATGAACTTCATAATCATTATTATTTCAGCTGAAAACTGCTGGACATAGCCCTCACTCAAGTGTTGCCATATAGACTAATCTAATGCGTCTTACAACTACTGGATTCCCGAGGCCTTCACTTGGTAGGTCCACCTTTTAGGAGACCTTCTAACACAGCGTCTTCCGGTACACATTAAACGACCTATTTTTGAATAACTTATGAGCTAACATGTAATAACTTGTTTCTCTTTGGTAACACATTCGCAATAAGTACGTCCTTGCAAATTGTCCCTCAAAAAGAGGAATGTTTCACAAACAAAACAAAAAACATATATATTATTCAAGTGGCACGTGGTGTATTTCACGTTGAACAGGAAGTCAAGTGACGTCACATCGTCATTTTCAATGCACGACTTTTCAGAATTCATCGCTGTGTTCCTTTTGTTTCGTAGGATCTTTGTTTTTTTTTGTACTTTATACTACACAATATAATAATGTACTGCTACAATAAATTAAAAAGAAATAATGATAACGATTATTTAAAAACCGACCAAGTGCTAGTCGGACTTGCGGACAAAGGGTTCCGTACCAATATCTATAACAATGGCAAAAATGAATCACGTTTTTTGTACGGGAGCGCACTTAAAAATTTTTTTTGTTCTTTTTTTTAGTATTTGTTAATAAAGCAGCAACAGATAAAAAATACCTCACCTGTGAACAACTGTCTAATTTTGTTTTTGTGTTTTGTTCATGAGATACAGCCTGGTGACAGATTTACAGACGGACGGATGGACAGCAGAGTCTTGGTAGGGCCCCGTTTTGCCGTTTGAATTCGAAACCCTAAAAAACACATCTTTTGACATTTTAATTTCTTATCTCACGAAACAATCATTTTTATCTAGAAAATTCACGCCTTTTATCTGTTGAAATAGTAGCTATCTGCAAACACCCATTTCTTTTCACAATTTATTATTCGATAAAAAATAACATAGGTTGGCCCAGTTATTCGTTCAGCCTACCGACTGGAGACTTATAGCTCAGACCCGCGTGTCACATAAAAGAATCGGTAGAAACTATCGATTTAATATATCTGCGGCATGGTTCAGAAGGCGAACTTTTAGGTATCCATTTATCATCACATATCTGACATGTATATTTACAAGAAAACATTACAAAAAAAATCATCCCGCAACACATTACAGAGTTTATAAATACTACAATAAATTTATAAAAACGGTGCTTCCTGATGGCTGTACAACTTGCTACTTACTTGCTTTTACTTGCTTGGCTGCATGCTGCTGAACTTTAAATCAAGAGTGATTACTTCTAGGTAACCCTGCTTCATCGTCGATGATATTGTCGCTTTGAATCAGATAAAATACTGGTCAAGCGCAAATCCATCAACAATAAAAAAAAACATTTGGCCACGTTGGAAATAAACACTTTTGATAATCAAATACCAATGTAACGTACTAAAATATTTCGTAATAAAAAATATATTTGCCTACATTTTTCTTGGAAATTCTACAGAAAATAAGCAATTATGTAGTAGTTATTCGAACGAACCAAGCGAAGCAGTCGCTACAAGCTTTATTTAAAATTAATATTCTGTGCACACTCTCCAGTATTAAATTTCCAAAAACATTTCACGATTGAACGTCATATTACCCTAAACGGAAATGTACCCTTACATTCAAGATGAACATCTCAACAAATTAAATGTTTAACTGGAAATCATTCCGTAAAATTGATTCAATAATTCCTAGAGCGAGCTGTTATTAAACCCAGCGATCTTTTTGGTAACAGACGGAATACGAATTTTACCACGACGACGCGGTAAAAACCGCATATTATTCAGACGTTTAACATTTAAACGGTTTTTGCCTGATCGATATTTAATTGTAATTTATTACTGTTTTTAGGGATTTCCGCAATTGTTGGTTTTCATCGAGTTATTTATTACCTAGTCAGAGAAAACTCTAGTTATGTTTTTACACACTTTTTATGCTTCATTGAAACGAAGTTTTTTGGCACCACAGCTTGTGATAGTTAACCGTAGTTCAAACTTGTCTAAATTGGAGTATAAAAGCAAACAAAAAGCGTAACAAAAGTATTGTTTTTGTCATCGTCAGTCCGCACGGCCTACATATTTATTAAATATTCTTTTTGATTTTATATGTATAAATCGACTAGCTGACTCGGCAAACGATGTTCTGTTTCATATAAATTATCAAAGAAATAAATGGATGGACTCCCGAGTAGAAGGAAAAAGTACTTTACGACCTTCTCAAACACGCCCCGGTGTCGCCACTGTGCGGAACGCCCGGAGGACACGGTGGAGCACACAGTCGCGGTGTGCCCTGCTTGGGCGGAGCATCGCCGTGCCCTCGTGGGGGTGATCGGCGGCGGATACCTCTTGCGCCGGGCCTTGGTTGAGGCCATGGTCCGGAGCGAGGAGGAGTGGCAGGCGGTCGCCGACTTCTGCGAAGCAGTAATGCTCGCTAAGGAGGACGCCGACCGCATCAGGCAACGGCGCTCTCGCCGCCGCCGGGATCCCTATCCCGATTTCCAGTCACCGTAGGCGTGGGCTTGCGGACAGTGAGCAATGTGTAGCTCGCTGTCCGGCCGTCCGGTAACTGTCCGGTCCAAGCCCAAGTCGTCGACGGCACGCACTGTTTCCGCGCGCCTCAAGGAGTTGTCAGCAACAGCAGGGGCCAGCCGGGTCGAAGCCTATTGGGGCCAGGGTTATCCGAAAGGGCGCTCGAGCCCCGGTGTGAAGGCTTGAAGGAACGGGATGGGTTTTTTAGTCAGTAAGAGTCTGACACTATCTCCCAAGAGCGGGGGTTGTCATTAGATAATTTTTTCCATCGAAAAAAAAAAGCCTCAAACAATTCATGATTTATTAAAATCAGCGGCCCGTCCCAGCTTCGCACAGGCAATAAATATAGCCTATGTTACTCAGGGTAAATGTAGCTTTCCAATAGTGAAATAATTTTCGATATCGGCACAGTGGTTTTTGAGTTTATTCATTAAAAATAGACACAAAAAAATACAATTTTTTCCTCTTTATAATATTAATAAACCTACCTACAATACTTTGACCTAAATAACTAGATTTATCTGACCTACAAGTGTACGCCTACCTATCCATAACTCTTAATAAAAATAGTCCGCATCTCGTGAATATGAGACGCAAATTGCGCCCTTAGCATAAGTGAGAGCTAGTAACATTATTATCTTTACATTTCCTGCCATTTTATAGACCCACATAATGGAAACCTCTCGATCCTTTTGAAAGGGAAATTGCGAACCTTTTAGTGGGCAAAGTTCGATCTAGGAATTGAATAACATTGAAAATATTGTTTGAAAATCAATCATACTTGAACACTAGGTATTATTTAAGTCACTTAACTTTTAACACCGCTTAAGCCATTTTGACTAATTTTATAAGAGTAAAAGAACCGAATATTTTTTTCTATCCAATCGACTCAGGCTCTGTGATTACTATTTCAATACTCTCTGGTCTATGATTTGGTTGACTGCCTAAAGTTTTATCAAGTTAAGACAAGACAACGAGTGTTATCAAGAAGTTTTGGATTAGGACTGTGTAAAATTTAAATAGGTTCTAGTGACGATTAAAAAACTTCTGTATCTTTTTTCATAAATTAAAAAATGGTTCGTCAGTTAGGCAAAGAAGGAACATAGATGTGGTTTTAGTGTTTTAGTAGTAAATAGGCTCTTAACCCCTCGAGCGCCAGGTTTTTATGACCCGGAAAATTGCCGTATTTACGTAAATCACCAAAAAAAATATGGATTTTTTTAGGAAAAACCAATAATATAATAAATATAGAATAATATAATATAGAAACCAAAATTTTCGGCCTAATAAGTTTCGTACAGACGTGTGTACAAAACGAAAATTAAGCGTTTTTCAAGGACATCAAGTTGTACAGACGTATGTATGTACAATCGGCGCTCGAGGGGTTAACATGGGATAAATTATACCTTCCCAGAATCCTTATGAGTTTTCCTATCTACTAACTTTACTACTTAATTAAAGGCCATTTTTAACGAATATCAAATTGAAAATATCATCATCATTTCAGCCGAAAGACGTCCACTGTTGGACATAGGCCTCCTCCAAGCGTCGCCACAATGAGCGGATCGGAAAATAGGAAAATCGGATTGAAAATATAATAAAACTTAAAAAAAACTCTGCCAGCCGATAAACCACCCAATAACACTAACATAGAACATTCTACCCTTGAAACAAATATATAAGTATTTCTAGCGAAGAACAAAAGGAAGCAATTAATCGCCCCTCTTAATCCCTGTTGACATACACTTATCTCACCTCGGCTTGATCAGAGCCGAGTCTAATGCTGGAAACCTTCAGCTACACGAACAAACTACACACACACATCTATATATGAAGGATTATATCCCTAATTAACTCAACGATTAATAAACATATCAAACAACAAAAACTACTTTTTGAAACACACTATAAATGTAATACAAACCATAATAAGTGATTATGAGCAGACATAAAATATAATTAAAAACAATTACATTCCCGCCCACGCCTATTCTCTATGTCCTTTTAAGGCCATAACCATAATAACAATTATTTTGATACTGCTCATAACGGCCGCTCTAAAACAAAATTGCTTTGATAAGTTGAGTGATATAAGCGACCTTAACTTCGAATATTATGGCCTGATGGTCGTAGTACTGCTTGAAGTAATCGTTGAATCCACATCATATTTTAAAAGAGATTAAATTCCGACTCGCATGAAATGAAAACTGACCCCACATAGCAGGGAGACGGTTCGATGGCTGATGATTAGATTCCAGGAAGCCGACCGATATATGAAATTGGAACAGAGCTGGGCAATTATGATTTGGATTCCCACTTTATAAAACGTTATTTAAACAGAGCGTTAGAATTTTCTTGGTATTACGCCGGCAGCTTCATTTAAAACTAACTTTGAGACTTTTTATACGTTGTCAAAGATTTATAGGGAATGCTTTTTACTTTAAACATCTAAGAAAGTTTTCTATTTGTTATAGGTACTATTAATTGTAACTTTTAATCAAGTTTTAAAAATATTTACGCATCCTTAAAATGCCTTAAAGTAAATCTGTCTATTTCCTAAAATTTGCTAAAATTTCATTAGAAATAAAACGAATAAAAATAGTTCATAATTTTGTCAAGTTTAATACATAAATCATGTCCACTACCACCATTTGTATACGCAGAAACTAACGGGTTATAAACTGCAGTTCATCACAAAAACACGAAAAGCTTTTTTACCCAATTTGCCATTGTGGCAAATATTATCTAGTAAAATCTCCGTTAGTTCCCAAATGCACTGCTGAACGGATTTGAAATAGAATTCTGGAAATTTCTACTCTCCAAGTACGAGACGAAGTGAAAACTCAGTTCGATGCATTCGAAATCGTCCAATCAAGTTCGGCTTATGGTGCGAGTTGAATACGGCACCCAAGCTTGAACGCAGACTTATACAGGCGCTAGGAAAACTTTCATTACAGAGTTTTTATTATCCAACATCTGAATAGATTAATGCCATATTACGTGTGATTAGGGGAAAAGGGGCGTAGGGATCTTCTCGGCTTTTATTACACCTGACAACTTTTTTCCACTTTTCCCATAGGTAAAGTGGATTTTCAAACAATATGACATCTCATATCGTTTGAGAGTAATATGAAGAGAATATTACTCTCAGCGAATCTAGTACAAGCAGATAAGGATATTAAATACCTTTGACGTGTAAAAGTATTATTTAACGTGTAAAACTGCAACGTAGTTATACGAAAATGAACGTCATTTGAAAATTATATTTTATCACACGTATTCGGATCTTTAGAGATAACATTTTCATTTTTTTTCTGTATGAATCGGTTTCTTTCGGACAATCTTTTAATAAACTTAAAACATTTAAGTCAAGACATTTTAGACATTATTTAAGTTAAAGCTCTAATCCTTAGCCACATATCAATAGCTCTGTTTTCGACTAAAACGAGTTTCATAAAAAAACTAATTGTTTGTCTTGCGACAAGAAATCTAGGCTTTTCTTATATTACAGGATCAGAGTCGACGGAAACTGACAAAGTGTAATGGATTATTATAATTATTTCTGGAGAAAAACTTCTTCATGTGGCGAGCGACTTTTTGCCACTACGTTTAATAAAGATTCGAAGTATAAGTGATCAATTGATGTAAGTAATATTATTTTCGAATATATCCAATTAGGCGTACTTAATGCCTATACTCCAAAAAAGAGATACATTGATCTATTTCCAGTTACGTTAACAATAACTCAAAATCCTTTCCGATTTAAGATCAAAGGACGAAAACATTTTTGGTTCATTGGCAAAATTTATCCTTCAAGAACAAGATGAGAAATATTTAATTATTCTGCTTATTTCCAATTCTTTTAATCCAGTTTTTCATTAAAAGAAAGTTAATTTCATAATTCTAAATACTTTTAACCTCAAGATTACTTTCTTAATTGTCATGGGACATAAGTTTGGTTACGTTAAATCTATTATAGATTAATACCTAGGAAGGTTTATTTTACCAGAAACTTGTTTCAAGGAATTTGTAGTCCACTAGTACTTGCTTGTTACAGAAACTTGTGAGCAATCAACTACTAAGTTAGGCATTGTTGCATTGATTCAACTCAATTAATAATGGCTGCGCCGGGGTTTAGTTCAATCCTCATGTAACATTCCATTATATTCGATAGCCTACTAATTCTGCATCGAATAGGTTATACTTTGAAATTGGTCCGTTATCTAAATTGTTGATCTGACAAGCGTAAGGGGTCAGCTTAACGTTTTGCCGTGGAACATGGATTGCTTCCGACGATCGCAAAAATATCAGCACAGATCACAGATAATTTCTAATGAAACTGGATAGCTATGCGTGTGGGATTTATTTGTATAAGCACACCCACGGATATAAAGAAATACGGTAAAGGGAAAAGATCTAATAGATACCACAGTATTGGTACAGGCTATGGTTTTAGAAGTCTGTCCTTCCTGATAACTAAAACCTAGAGATTTTTAATTCAAGATTAATAGGTTACTTCTAGGCAAGTGGCTCCACCGACTACCACATCAACACTTACCACCAAGTGAGATAGTGGTAAACCGCGCGCCTGTCAATTATAAAAAATAAATGTAACAGTAGTATAATTTACAAATATAATTGAATGTCTAAAGCTTTATCCTCTTCGACACGTTTTCAAAAATACACGAAAAAAGCTCATTTATAAAGGAGAATAAGATGTAACAGCGCCAGATAAGAATCGAAGCGGAGAATTACATTTTGCTTTTTTGTTACGGAACTGTTTTCGTCCGTCCCTTACAAAAGTCAGTCTGACCCATTTGTTTTATCGCTTTATACTTACTTCCGCTCTTTGTATCATATATTAACATTAAATTAAGCCAGTAGGCCGGTAGTATGAAGGGTCTTTGTCAAAGATCTTAGGTCAAAGGGTAAAGCACCTGTAATAAAAAATGACGAGCTACAATATTTTACGGCAATATATATTTTTGGAGGCTTATTTTTGAAAATTATCTGTTACTTAATAAGATATTATCATGGGCATATCAATAGGGAGGAGGTATGTTTACTTTCACAATAACAATAAATAATTATAATTGGTTAAAATAAGCTTTCGGAAAGTTTCGGCACGAGTAGGTACAGACTCGCAAATTTTAATACACTCTCGAGTGTACCTACGCACGGAAAAGTTTTCAGTTACGATTTGTAAGTATTGTTGATTTATATCAAAATTAAATAAAGCCACATTGCGTGATATATGTATTTTAATGGTTTGTTCGCCTGTATATATGTATGTAATGTTTATGTTGCCGACCGGCTCTCTCATTCACATCCAATCAGGCAAGGTTTGAGGGCTCTCGTTTCAGGTCTGGTGAGCACTGGTTGGAACCACAGTTATTTAATTCCACGGCACGTATCATGGAGTCCTTTTTTACGCTTTGCTGTCCTATTTCCTCCTCAGTATAAATATGAATGTGAAAATAAGTGGGTTTGTAGTGCCAGTGTCTGAAAAGTTGAAAGGGAATCATTTGTATTGGTACGGTTATGAAGAGAGATCAAACGCATGTTACTAAAAAGTTATAAGGATGCATGTGGAAGGATGGAGAGGTAGAGGAAGGCCAAAGAAAAGATGGATGGATTGTGTGAGGAGTTATATGTAACAAAATGGAATATGTGATAGCGTAAAGGTTAACAGGGTAGAATAGAAGAAAAAAAAACGTGTTACGCCGACCCCAAGTAACATAGAACAAGAGCAGTTATACAACAGCAGCATGTTCCCATTGAAATATTTGTTTTTCGTGCAACCTAGTAACAAAACCTAATAACAAAATCTAGAATAAAACCGAGTTACAAAACCTAGTAAAAGAACCTAGTAACAAAACCTAGCAACAAAACCTAGTAACAAAACCTAGTAACAAAATATATTAACAAAACCTAGTAAAAGAACCTAGTAACAAAACCTAGCAACAAAACCTAGTAACAAAACCTAGTAACAAAATATATTAACAAAACCTAGTAAAAAAACCTAGTAACAAAACCTAGTTACAAATGAAGTAAAACCAGTGACAACCAAGCGAAGTCTCAGCGGTTCCTTTACTTAAAAACTCCTTTTGTTGCAGTTTTCTTTGATTTATAGCCTTCGGCTCGTTAGAAAATGAACGTACGGATGTGGCTTACAAAATATTGGAAATTCTAGACGTTCGCCTCGTACCTTGCTCACCTCAATTTCTAATATTGATTCCGTGTTACAATAGAAACCATTACAATTGTTTCTTTGATTTCAAACCATATAGTCATTCATCTAATGGTCTGTAATAACAAAAAATATATTGACTTTTGACCTTATTTTTTTAGTAAATCAGTGTATTTTTTTACCGATTTTATGTATAATATTCAGTAATCAATTACGCTAAAAACAATTATCAAGCTACTTTTCGAAAATAAATTATTCTTTTTTTTCTCTTGATTCCTGGGTCAGATTTTGGAGCGCTTCAGTTTACTGATTGGGGTAAGCCTGAGGAACAAAATGCACTATGTGTATATTCTGGGCAGCACTTGGCCCAACTCCCATACAAAGATTAACAATGTCCTTTCTGGATTAACATTGAATGTAATAAGAATCACATTAATATATAAAAGCAAAAGTTCGTAGGAATGTATGTGTGTTTATTATTCCGTCACGCTCAAATAGCAGACCGGATTTATATGAAAGGATTAGGAATACATAGAAATTTAATCCTTTTTATGCCAGGATAAAAAGGATCATACTTCCAGAAGTATGTTCCTTTGTGATAATTTTCTACATTCACGTGGAATCCGATGGATGCGACACGCACAGGACCGTTCGTTGTGGCGACACTTGGGGGAGGCTTATGTTCAACAGTGTACCTCTATCGGCTGAAAAGATGATGACATACATACGCTGATAATGATGAACACATTATCCTTTTTTTGCGTGGCGCAATCGTGTAAGAAGTAACTTTTACTTTTAAAATACAAGTACCTACATACCAGAATTACAAATGATATAACCCCAATCGTAACACATAAAGCCAGCAAATAACCTCTAATCAAAGGAATTAAAGCCACACCAAAAGCTAGATATAAATAAAATGATAATCAGTAATTAACAACAGGGAACGATGTAAATTCTCGCGGTCCGTGTTAATGGCGGCTATCTGAAATTGAATTTATGAAAGCCTTCTGTAATGCACACCGCGTGACTACCGATATTCACTTGATTATTAAATTTTGTTTAATTATTCATATTTATGAAAATGGCTGTTAGATTTGAAAGTGGATTTGTTATCTGTAGTAGGATATATGTATTAGATAGTTTATATGTCAGTCGTTCCGTGTAAAACACCATCTAGTTAGTCTGAAAGCCGACTCCAATTTAGTTAGGGAAAGGCTGATGAGATGATGTTGATGTCATGGCTTATCAACATGAATCTCTTCGGATTTTGCAATCTTGCAAAATCCCTCGCTGACCAAGTAATTAATATGACCAGTAGATAAAACAACCCTTTAATAAAACATAACATAACATCATGTTTGTATACCTAGAAAGTTCAGATACCAGACTTCCTTTTAAAGTCATCAAATGACTTCTCCCGCTCTAGGTGAAGCAAGAGGGACTGCCCTACTTTTTCTGACTACAACTCATCTGTGTTTCCTTCAGTTGCACTGTGCGAGAGCCACGGAAATTATGTTTGCGTGATGCCCGTCGAGGCACAAATTCAGTACGATACGATCCTGTACAAGGCACGTAACGTTAACGATTTATCGTGCTTTCCGGGGCAACGAGGAATCTGAATATATTAAGATGGTCACCAATCTGTAGGTCGACCCCGGTAAGTGTTGCTTAACCATGCGGCTGCTATTATTTTAGCTACGAGGTCTTCAGAATATAACCAATTACTCTACTAATTATTATTATAATAATAATAATCTTTATTTATGTAAAAACCGTTGACATGTCTTAAACACTAGATCCAATGTGTATAAAATTACAGTGAAGTTTAAGTCGAGAGTGAATAGGTTTCTGCTAGGTAAGCGCGTTCCATCGTCGACCGCATCGTCGCTCTCCATCAGGTGAGATAGCGGTCAAGTGCAAACCTATCAAAAATAAAAAATATCATACAGATTGAGTAACCCCTGACTCCCAAACTAGGGGTTAATGTGACTAAAGATTCAGTGTTCTGCTGTCACTATAAAACTAAAAAACCTTTCATTTAAAAAGTCTGTTACTTCTTACATATCATTTATTTGATCAAACTCCAAGCACCAATTCTCCCAGTCATAAATTCCTACAACTGACTAAGGAAATTATTTAAGTTTCCCAGAGATCCATGACTTTTAAAGACAAGGCACATTAATCTTTCAAATCAACACTGGAAAGTTGACTCAAGCAAAATTTCCCTTCAGATAAGAACTCCGTGTCCGCGTAACTTACAGCTTGTCGAATTTTAAAACATCCTCATGAATTATAACAAATGTTTCAGGAAACTTCGGAGTTAGTTATGTGAAACTTAAATTAGAACCTTCGTACCTCCTGAAAATTAAGTTCTACTGTCTATAGGGTTTTTCAATAGGTACAGTCGAACTTCGACAGGGTATAGCGACTATCTTGATTAAGCTATCGCTGTCAAATTTAGTAAGTATACTTAAATAAGGGAATGGATGGTCGATGGGACCGAAAGATTCTAGAGAGGCGACCACGCACCGGAAAACGCAGCGTTGGAAGTCCTCCTAAAAGTGAGAATCGCGGGAATGCAGTGGATGTAAGATGCACAGGATCTTTTGATGTAGCGACGCTTAGGGGTGGTCTACGTCCAACAGTGGACGTCTTTCGACTAAAATGAGGATGATAATGATGATGATGACTTAAATAAGTATAGTAACTAAATATATTAATGTGAAGACCAAATGATCTTCACATTGGTATATTTAGTTAGTATTAAATTAGTAGACCAAATGGTCTTCACATTTGACCGTAAAACGATACATGATTTAACAACGCGTTGAAATGGTTAAAATTGGTTTTTAGTATCAGTGTTCGTTTCCGAGGATTCGAGAGACAGAGAAATTGAACGCATTGCATGAAATATTAGGTGTCTCATGCGATGCGTTCAATTTCTCTATACCTCCATTCACTGTTCATCGAGATTGTGTAACTTAACGCCACTCGACTATATTCTGTGAGACTACGTAAGATCTATGGTCTATTCCGATATACCGCAGGCGACTGCGACCCTGAAAGTTACATAATATAACTCGCGTTCATCAAGAAATCCATTTAAGCCAAGATGTCGTCCAAAATTATTGTTCCACCCGTGTATGCATATTAAAATATATAAAAAAACATGAATCACTGTTCAGTTCAAAATTCAATCACTCTCAATGAAAAACCTTACACTCGTTGGTATAATATCTTTATGTCGGTGGATGTACGATTTTTTTTTTAAGCTATTGCATAGCTTCTATCGCGGGCCTTGAGCGTGGAGACCGAATCCAGAAATTCCGTAACGAAAATAACCTAACACCCCCCACTCATTTGTTTTTTGAGCGTGGTGACCGATAAGAAAACAAATGAGTGAACAATCAATCAAAATTCAATTCAATGTGTGAAAGTAAACATCAATTAATTAAAAAAAAAAAAAACAAAGGAAAAAAAATACTGCATAAATAAAATAAATAAATAATTATAATTGCATAAGTTGATAAAAATGCTATGCAATAGCTTTACCGCGGCAGTCCCCGAGTGCCACACGTCTTTTTTTATAAATCCATCGTTTCCGTACTAGTGTTGAAATTAGTATTTCCTACTTTTAAAAATTATAGCTCTCGTATTAATCCAGAATATGAGCTATCCCGGTACCAAATTTCATTAAAAGCCTTCTTGTCGTTTGAACATGAAAGAGGAACAAACATACACACACATTATACAGAGTTAATTGTAAAACACTGGCTAACTCTCAGGACTATTTGACTGAGGAGTGGCAGGCGGTCGCCGACTTCTGCGAAGCAGTAATGCTCGCAAAGGAGGAGGCCGAACGCATCAGGCAACGGCGTCCTCGCCGCCGCCCCGGGATTCTGATCCCGATTTCTGGCCACCGTAGGCGCGGGCTTGCGGACAGTGAGCAATGGGTAGCTCACTGTCCGGCCGTCCGGTAACTGTCCGGACCAAGCTCAAGTCGTCGACGGCGCGCACTGTTCCCGCGCGCCTCAAGGAGTTGTCAGCAACAGCAGCGACCCAGCCGGGCCGAAGCCTACTGGGGCCAGGGTTATCCGAAAGGGCGCTCGAGCCCCGGTATGAAGGCTAGAAGGAATGGGATAGGTCTTTTAGTCAGTAAGAGTCTGACACTATCTCCCGCTCCGCCCAAGAGCGGGGGATGTCTATTTGACTAACATCATAAACAATAACTTTTGTTCTATGACATAATAATATTTTACTTCATCAGATTTTCATACAAAAATAAATTGAACGTTCTAACGTAGGTTAGGTAGGTACAGCAAAATACAGAGTTGAAATGTGTTTAATATAACAACGAATCTTGACGGTTTGTTTTTGGTTAATGAATTATGTTTAGTAAAAAGTCATAAAACAAAAGTTGTTGTTCATGATGTCAGTAAAACAATCCTGCTAGGTTGTTAGTGTTTTTTCAAATAACCCTTTATAGATAAAAACTTTCGCCTTTACAATATTAGTGTGTGTGAACGTGCAAATGTTTTTATACAATTCCCGGATTTGTTTGAAACTTGGCACACATGTAACTTTGTTCTGGATTAGTAGTATGTTAGTTCCCATAAGGTAAATTCCGGCTTTTAAGCAAGCAAAACCGCTGGCCGAAGCTAGTTCCATATAAATTCTACTCCAAGCAAATTATATGCATGATATAAAAAAAAAAATATTTTAAAATTTATCCTTTTTTTTCTTCGGAATCATTATTTTACCAAAAATATAATTTACATGTTCATTTCATACCCGTATTTATTTTGTGTGGTTATTCCTAAATAATAATGTTCTCTACATGGATAAAAATTAATTCATAAGAACCGAGCGTTAGGGATCTGTTTATACAGCAAATGTTTGCTAAAGGGGAATAATTAGGATTCTGATGTTATTGCAATATATCTTAATAAGCGATAAGCCTTAGTCTGAACCTTCTTTTGGGATTGTGATGTCTGTGTTGAACTTATGTATTACTGAGTGAACCCACATAATATTATGATAGTAATAACAATCTCCTAAAACTATTACATTCATGTTTGACTAGAAACGTACAGCTGAATAGAGGAAATATGAAACTTGAAAGATCAACATACTTTTGTACTAGTACTCCATTTGCATTCATTCCGTGTATCTAGACCTCAGTTACCATATAACTCTGCACTCCTCCAGACAAACCGACGCACGGCGAGTAACCACTGTTACGTTGTTGAAACCTCTACAGTCCGGAATAAGCGTTTCACCTCATCGTTTATAGCGCATACATCGAAGGTCTAGCACAATTTGCCTACTGCGGTCTTCCAGTCTGATTATAATTTAGGAGTTTTCAAGGCTAGAGTGAATAGGCTTCTAATAAACTAGTGCGCCACCATCATCGATTGTATTACTGCTTAACATCTGATGGCATCGTAGTCAAGCAATAGCTTATATTACTTTAAAAATCCTTTTACCGACATCATATACCACAAAGTTCATATCCATAATGTACTCATATCTTTGCTGTTCCCCTGCTCTCATACCCACCCTCATTCGTACGTACTCAAAACTTTTTTATTCACGACAGCCCTTATTCTTCCGCATCACATGCCTATACCATGACAACCGATTTACACACAACTTCTCGACTGCTGTTGCTACTTATAAACTTCGTCGTACATAAATAAAGAACTTGGCACGTAACAATATTTGGTCTTAAAATAGCGTAGAGATGTTATAAAATTCGAAGGGCCAGTTTTAGAATAAAAATTAATCAAGGGAATATACATGAAAGAAATATATGTTATCTAACTAGCCCCCCTAGCCAAGTTACAACCGTTTCGCTTGCGCCGAACGCTTCGTGTTGACCTTGCCGCCAATTCTTTTGTTCTGACCACGTGATTAAGCGTTAAGACGACGTCATTCCCGTAAATTTGAAGCTTTCTACAAGCGTTAACTATTGCAGATTAGCAACTTGGCTAGGGGTACAGTTTATTAATAAATATAAAAAAATAGAATACTAACTGTGAAAACAATATCAAAATTTGTGGAAAAGCAATCAAGATATAACAATTTTAAACAAATGTTTAACTCGCCAAGATGCCATTTTTAGGGTTCCGTATCTCAAAAGGAAAAAACCGGAACCTTTATAGAATCTCTTTGTTGTCCGTCCGTCTGTCTGTCTGTCAATACCCTTTATCTCGAGAACGCGTGAAGGTATCGAGTTGAAATTAAACCATATACTCAGGTCTGCGGTCCCTTCAAGCTGTAAAAAAATCAAACTTCTAAGTTAACGAATACAAAAAAATTCGGTCGTTTATGTCGCAAAAAAAGTATGTTTTGTTCCCGTTGACCCAGAATCCTGAAATTTGGCACAAAGCAAGGTCTTATAGCACAGGTATAGTAAAAAATCTGAAAACAGTAAATTTGTTGTTACCTACGCCACAAAAAAAAATTGCTATTCAAAAAAATCTTCGAGACTCCATTTAGGAATTCTAGTTTGCACGGAACCCTCAGTGTGCGAGTACGACTCGCACTTGCCCCGTTTTTTTTTAATAATTTATTTAGATTCATGTACAGTAGTGGTAAGCGCACTTCTCTTGTCTATGGCGGCCCAACGGGTATCTTGACTTTTGATGTCAAAGACCATACCCGGTTCTTATGAATTAATTTCTTATTAAATTAGCAGCTTTGTTGTTGCTGAAGATATTTTAATTTTTTTTTCATATTTGTTTACTAGAGCCAAAAAATATTTAATTTAGCAAATAAAAACCAAATAGGCATATTCTTTATTGCTAAGCCTGGCCAATGGCTAATCACATAACTTGATTTGGGCAGTAATTTGGCGACAGAGATGATTAAAAGTCGACCCTAAAAGGGGACAGAGCAGTGGGTGAAATTAAAATATTGACACACTAGCTTTTGCCCGTTGCTTCGCCCGCGTACAAAAAATATAACCTATATCATCAAGGAATAAAGTAGCTTTCTATCGGTGAAAAAGTTTTACCAATCGTACCAGTACTTTCAGAGATTACCTCCTACAAACAAAAAAAACAAACTTTACCTCTTTATAATATTAGTGCAGATATTTGCGGCCAATTACTCGTACTGATAAATATTCAATTATTGTACTAAGTGTAAATTATTTTTGCATTGAAATATAATTAATACCTTGTTCAATCATACATAAACTAAAATAATTAAAATAATCACTGAACAAGAGTTTGAAATATGTGTGTTGGTTGAAACATAATTTCATTAGGTCTGTGTTTAAATTAGTTCAATGGAGTTTCAATTATACTTTAAACCCACTCGTACCCACAAATAACAAATTCTTTGAAGCGTATGGTAAAATCAATGTATTGGTATTTCGTTGGAAATTCGTAATAGCAATCAATGTTTGTGTTTATCAAACGTGAATTTTTTTCACTACTTTTGGAACAAATTTTATAAAATATATATTAAAAACATCGCTTTCGGGCTTGCGAATGGCGATGTCATTGATAGCTCGCCTTCCGACCGTCCGGTAAGCGTTCGGACCAAGCCCAAGTCATCGACTTTGCGTAGTATTCCACGTGCGCCAGCAAACCGGCTAGGGGCCTAGCAGGGTTGAAGCCTACTGGGGCCATGGGTTCCCTTCTGAAAAGAAAACCCGGTCCTGGAATGAAACGCAATGAAGAAACTAGGAGTGGCTTTTAGTCAGTAAACGTCTTACATACAATCTCGCTTCGCCTAACGGCGGGAGATGTCATTGGATGATAATCCCACCTAAAGAAAACTTCACTTTGGATAATCGCAAAGCAGCAAGTGCCCGTCATTCAAATTCAAATTCCTTTTCGCTGTTACATTTCGGACACTCTTCAAGCATAATTTTATTTACGCACCTTTTATTTTGTTATGGCACTTAACATTTCACAAGAGACAATAGACTGAATTTGATTGCAGAATAATTTTCTTTCAAGTTTTTATTTTCTTTCTGCAACTTTAATATCACGTTTTGACTCACTCTTATTTTTACCCTTACTTAATTTACCCTTTTTTTTCCGAGGGTTTTGGAGACTTCTTCCGCTCTAAGTGGGGGGGCGTGTAAGAGTTTAATCGACTAAAACCACAACTACACAGTTGTCCTTCAGTTGCCCTTTGTGTCCTAGAACCACGGGTTCGTTTTCAGAAATTCCTCATGGCCCTAACGGGCATTAGCGCTACTGGACCCCTAAGCGCCATTGATGACTCGGGTTCAATCTGGACGGTTACCGGACAACTGGACGGCGACCTAACTAATCTACCCTTGACATTCAATGCCACCATGATACAATAGCGTTGAGAAACAAGACAAAGTGTCATTTGTTCTGTGTCTGGGTGTAATTTATCTATAATATGTATGTATTTAGAAATATATAAGTATGTTTATCAGTTGTCTAGTACCCATAACACAAGCTCTGCTTAGCTTGGGACTAGACGGCGCTGTGTGATAGTTGTGGAATATTATATTATTATTATATTATTATTATACTTATTGTTAGGAGTGTACAACTATACACGATTTTCCGTGAAAACCGTAACCAAATATTTGGATGCCCTGCTTGTTCCAACAACAAAAATCGAAAATCACGTTGTAAAAGTGAAAACTGACAAAAATTACTCCAAGACTTAAGTCGTTTGTGGTGCTGGTGCCGACTCATCAGTTGATCATCTTCCTCAAAGGAGAGTTTTGGCCGTAGGGTGTCGTGTATCGACGATTTCGTGGAAGGATACCGACCTGGCAGCGGAACACGACGCCGTTACTTCGTGTGCAATAGTTTATAGTTTAAATATTTAGTTATAGTATCTTTTATATGTATTAGTTTATTATTTTGTAAGATTGTATGTATATTTTATTTATGAGCCTTAGTTGCCTGATGGAAAGGATTATTGTTATTAAAATTACCGCTGACACTACAAGTTAGTACTAATTGAAAAGTAAACTACTAATCGAAATGTTATTGCATGCAGCAGCAGGCCTATCCAATCAATAAGCCCATTGTAACTGAATAGATACCTAAATGCTTAAGTTATAACTGGTATCCTGAGCCAGCATACCAAATGACCCCACAATGGGTTGGAACGTGCGTACCTGCAAACCGCTAACAATTAGTCGTAACTGTTTGTACGACATTGTATGTTGCAAATCGACCGTCAATGAGGCGGGCGTAAACGTTTAGTTCAGTAAACAGTCACTATTCTTATTTGATTAACTGAACTATTTGAAAACACTAATCTGTCACACTAATATTCTACACCACAAATTAATTAGTATCTACAAATACATAAAGGGCTTATTAGAAACAGTCTTGTTATTATTAAAATAATATCTCAATAAATAGTATTCATAAATAGCAAGTTTCTTGTGTTTCTAACTCAAAATGTCACTCAATTTATGGAAATATTGCACAGACTATTGATTTTAAATGAGTGAATTACGATCAAAATGGAAAAACACTGCGCTTAGTATTTTCTAGTAGTAATTCATCATCATCATCATCATCAGCCTTTTTAATGTTCCCACTGCTGGGACTTAGGCCTCCTCTCTAGGAGAAGGAATGGGCCGTAGTAGTAATTGTTATGATTAATGATTGATTAAATTGTGGGATTTCGTTTTTTTTTACTTTTGACTACACAAATATGATCAGCAACAGGTACGGATTGAGCACCAATTTTTTTTATTGTACTAATTAAAAAATAGGGTTGTATAAATGAAAGTATGTGAATGTGGCTGTATGTTTGTTACTTCTTCACGGCTGAACGCCGAAACGGATTTAGATGAAATTTGGCGCAGCTGTAGACCATGTCCCAAAATTGGCACATACGATTTTATACCGATAGTATGCTTCCTTGAAACAGTATTATTTATTTATTATAATCTTTATTGTAAACAAAACTACAGGACAAACATTTAAAAGAATAAAAGTGCACAATGGGCGGTCTTATCGCACAGGGCGATCTCTTACAGACAACCTACACACTACTCTACTCTCACGCTAGTGAAGCTGCAGTCAGAAATTAGATAAAGAAGAAATAGAAATGTTCTCTACTAAAATAAATAGTGTAACTATTTTGTTTTGTTTCGTGTAACCGATTTTCGATTGAAAAATGTCACATATGTTATCTTTTATTGGGAGGTGGGAAATCATTTAATGACTTCTCCAGCTTCACCCACTTATATTCCTTCAGTCAACCTGTGTGTTCACCAACGCGTTTCCTTTTCAGTAATACCCTATGGCTCTAGCGAGCTAATTTTGATACGTTACTGTCAGGTCAGTCATGTCAAGATGTTTTGATAAATTTATCTGTCTAAAGTAGGCAGGCTTCACTAAAGTTAGGCTAAATGCGGTTGGAAGACCTTGTAAAAAACCAGACAAACCACAGGTTTGATTTTGAAAGCAAATAATGGTAGCTAAAAGAATCTTAAAACCAACCTTCAACACCTCTTAACCTTTTACAAAATGGGTTCAAATATCGCAGCTTTAAAATAACAAACCGATTAACCGCCCCTGCGTTCATAATATAATTAAAAATGAGAACTTTTCATACAGTGTTACCTGCCCTGAATTTTAAAACGGGAATTAACACTTCGTATTCGTGGCGTCAATCCAGTTGTAACTTTGAGAAAAAAAAACCGGTAAGTGTGGGCCACGCGCGGTGTAAGGTTCCGTATAACATGTGGACTTAGCTCTTTGCTTCATGTTTATTACTATAAGAATACTAATTGAATTAACGATTTAACAGCCAACAACATTGGAGGTGTATCTGGCCACGTTTGGGACAAAGGTCCTGAATTTATGTATAATTATTTTTATATGAGATCTAAAAAAAATATTCTTCAAACCTTTGAGTGTTTTGTGTGTGTACGAAAAAAAACAACATCTGACTTACTCGATTTTTTCCAAAGAATTTACTTTACCACTTTGTTGGCGTGATTAATTATAAAGCTATGCAAAATTACAGTTTGTAGTACTGACAGTCTCTAAGCTAAGCCACGTTCAGACGGACGGACAGATGGACATGGCGAAACTATGTATAAGGATTCCTTGATAGTGCGATATATATACCTACTTCAGTGGGCTATGCATATGCGCGTAGTATTACTGATGAAAACAGGCAAGTGGTCTTTTCATTAGACCGCTTAACCAAAGCTAACATTTGTTTCTCTTCATCTCAGTGACTACGGAACCCTAAAAAAAGAATTCTCTGTTCGAGTAAGTATGGGTAGTTATTTCACTCCCTGCTTGGCTATAAAGAAAAATAACTAAGTAAAAGTTTATAAAAGTAACTGGTAAATACAACGACATTCGTCTCAGTTGTTAAAGTCACTGTGTGTATTATATAATATGCTAGGTACACCGACACGTACATAACTGCGCAAGTCGAGCGAAAATACGAAAACTTTCGCAGGGCGCGTTCCTAAGCGCCTGAAGCTTTTAACTTATATCGACCTACGTCACTCTACAGCTCAAGTGTTTGTTAACAAAGTACGTTTTCGTTTTAAAATTAATCACCTTAAATTACTTCTGCAATGTATTTTTAATTTTAATTATATGCTTAGCTTTTGTGGAATCTGTCGGAGTTTAGAGCTCCACGCAAAGCTAACAATCACTTTATTTTGCCTGAACGATTCATTGCCAGTTTATTTAGCATACAGTTCTGTAATAGTTGTACTCATAGCCATCAAGAAACAAGATACGTAAGTAGTAACAATTTACGTAAAGTGTTGGTAGCTCGGATGAAGACATTAATTAAGAAGCGAGGCCACGGGGGAATTTTGTGGCGCTCGCATGCAGAGCGCATTCATTGCAGCGCAGGTGGTCCCTAGCGGTGAGTAGTTACAGCTAACTACCCTTCAGCCGCGTGGAAATCTTAACAGAACCACTTGGCTAGACGTCTCGCTTTCACGGTTCCAACAAAACGGGCTATTTGCACACAAACACCGACCACACATAACTCAGTAGATACACATAAATCCACCTACTTTGGACTTGGTCAACGAGACTTCTTGTTACCAACTACACACATACTCGTTATTACTCCTGCTCACTTAGTAATTTATTTCTTGACCGTCATCCTCTCCACTTCTCGAAGAGTTAAGTAAATGTGTATTGTCGTACACCCCCACTTACTTGGCCATTTTGTTTACTGTAAAAACTACCTATATTTATTCGTAGACTGATACTTCCTAACTTAATCATAAATTATAATAATATCGCGTATTCGTAACTCCTAGCACTTACTCATCCACAGGATCTGAGAGTATTTTAATTTCCCGAAAAGTTTTCCTTCTTCAAATTAATGAAAAAATATCTCCAGACTGGTCGACTGTCTGCTTTCTTTTCTTGGAAGTTTTTTCCTTATACAAAAGAGTTGTAATATTAATTAGATTTGTTTTAATATCTGTCACGGCGCCATTTCTGTTGCGGCTAAGTGTTGGTAAATGAGAGTCATGTAGTTACACTAGGTTGGAACTATGATCATTAATATTAATTCAGAGAACGGCCTGTTTCAGACGCCTAGCCAGCATTGTTCGTGGAGTATAAATGAAATGAGATAATGACCGCGAGTGCCGTTACAAACGATCCCTTCTACGCCGGGTGTCACGGACTTTGACTAAAATATGACCCTGCGGGGCGCACTGCCCGGATAAATAATACGGTATTAAGAGCTCTGAAAATATCAGACGATATTAGTAAATTCAGCCGACATTTTCAGAGGTGATTTATATTTCATCTGAGTAATAGAGGTATCAGGTATTGCCAACATTGGATTAACATTATTATGTTGATGGAAGTATTTTAAAGGCATTTTATTTTCTTTTTTTTTTTGTATAATATATTATTGTTATATTTCCTGTACTATTTATGAAGAATGAATGTAATACGGAAGACCACTAATCGGACCACTGTTCCACAGTAAGCTACTCAAATATACAAATACCTCAACTGTCTGCTGTTGAACCTAATTATATTCCAAGTCCCGCATCCAAGAAATAAATCACAGCGACTCCAGATAAAAGGATGAGGACGACATTATGAAAGTTTACATCAGATTAAAGAAGACAGAACTGTGGAAATGACATCACGATGGAATTGTTTTGTTTCAACTCTATTCGCCCGGGACGAGGTAAACTACAGCCACTTTTAGACCACTGGAATGTTATCTGAGAGTTGGAAATAACTTCACAGAGACACAAGGAACCTCTCGTCAAGGACGTTAGATTTTTCAAAGCTTTTAACTAAAATAACAGGCTGTGTCAACAATAAATTCAAATTATAACTTGACTCATCAATATGCATGAGCTGCCTTTTTAACTCGTTAGATATTCTTTGCCACGAAAGTCAAAATAGAAAAGAAGTTTTATTTTCCATTAATAACGACACTGGAATCTGCAAAGTGCTTCTAATGCTGTTGAGAGATTGTATCTTGTTGACCTTATGCAAGAACATCAGTCCTCTGTAAATCTCTACTGTGTACAGATACGTACATGTGCACAGTGTGTGTTTTCAACTGTTGAACAAAGCTTTCAGTAAAATACCAAGAAACGTGCATTAAAATAGAATCCTAGGAAGCAGGTGGTTGACCGGCTTACTCACTCACGTTATACAGGCTGCTACATACTATACGTACGTCATAACAACACATGTAGTGTGTGTGCAGGTACAATATTCCAATAAATAAAACAGTATTTCATTTTTCAAAGAGTTTTTTGCACTGGTACATGTAAATACGGCTTATTTCGAGAAGAGAAACTGTTTTATGAAATACTCTACCAGCGACTTTGCCAGCACGAAAGTAGAAAATATATGCATATACACTCAATGATAAAGTAGCATTCTACTGGTAAAAAAGTTTTTTAATTCGAGTTGTTTCAGCAGTTTTCAGTTAATTAATTGCAAAAAAAACACGAATTTTTCCTCTTTATGATTTTAGTCTATACTATCCGTCTATACGGATGGCGCAATGGGGATTGGGAGGCAGTCGTCTTCTACTTCTTACCTACGAAGTAGTAAAGCTAGCGAAAGAGACGGCCGCAAGCGTGAGGGAACTGAGATCCTCACGATGTGGTTGACGATGAACACACCTGCCTAGAAGTAACCTATTTTTCAAAAGTTTTTCTTCACCGTTTTAAGAGCATGTAAGAGTCTAACGCTAATATTAAAAGTGTCCCATCAATCGATATTTAGATTGCGTAGACGAAAATTAATCAAATGTTGGAAAAAGAATAAGCAAAGCCTAGAATCAGGTCACTAATTCACTGGTGTACAAATGTTTTTGTCCAAACTAAAACCCACAAGATGGTACATGGTCACAAATTTTAACAGCTCGCCCTAAGTTTTTGTAGCTCTACGTTGGGCGTCAAAGTTTCAAAATTTGTTCCTTCACTCAACCAAAAGTAATACAGAATAATAATTACGGAATTTAATTCAGGATCACATCCACCTAGATATTACTACGCTACAATTGCTATAGGATGGAGCGGGTAACAGCTGTGAGATCAAGCAATGTTACTTATCCTTTTTTCTCATGTTAAAGATGCATATTTCCGTCCTGCTGTCATTCTACCCATGCTTTGTCCGACCAAGTGCGAGACAGACTCACGTACGAAGATCTTCGTACAGTCTGTAGCGAAAAACGGCAAAAAAAGACACGTTTTTTGTATGTCCATGAGATACAGCCAGACAGACCAACAGACAGACGGATAGCGGAGTCTTAGTAAAACGGGAACCTAGTCCCGTTTTTTCCGTTTGGTATGGAACCCTAAAATACCTTAGAAGTGGGTTTTTATATCTATGGCAGCAATTAGCATCCGAACGTTGTCGGAGCTTACTGCTTCCAGTGACTCTTTGCTGTTCTGCCGTTTGAAATTTTAAGCACAAAGAGCTAATTTACATTTATAAACTGAATACTTTGTCGTTTCCTCTTTATTTCAATATAATTTTGTAATGTTTTTAGTTTAGTTGATAATTGTTTATAGAAGTGCCAAATTAAAACCATTTCATATTCATATAGCAATATGAATAGATAGTAAAAATCTCTAAACATCACTGAAAATCTGAAGAATTTTTAAATACTCATTTTATAAAACTTAGGTGGATTATGTTTTCTAAGGCTGCAGGATTGTTTGAATGAATAACCGTGGCCCTGGAGTGCAAAGTGCCACTGGTGGAATACAAGTGGGTTATAGTCAATAAATGGGTGGGTGGGTAATAGTGGATTGTATTTAAGGGATGTTTAATTATGTTCTTTTTTTAAATGTACATTTAGTGATCGTAAGTTTTCTATTACTTTAACTGTTTCTACCCGTGAGAACCTGTAATTGGCTCAATGTTTCTTATACTGTTGCTATCTATTTGTTACAGCTGTTAGTTCTCTTTAAAAAAAAAAAGTCTAACAACAATTTACGTTTCGCCCAGAGCGGCAGAAGTCATTTTATGGTTTCTCACAAAAAAATGATATGTTATACCTTTGGATCCCTCTTATTACAAATCTACATTCTTGAAAAATACATATAGGTACGTATGTAGTTTCTGTTTTTACAGCTTAACCTTTCAATCGTGGAAATCACAGACACAATAGAAAGACAATAGGTGCGCGAACGTTCGCTTGGGGTTTAATGAATTAAAAAGCAAGACAGTGTAGTTTATGCAAAAACATGCTAAACCAAGTAAATTAATGTTGTTTAATAATGCTGGTCCGCCTGCTAAGTATTTATAACTTTAATTAATTAATTATCTACTACGTGAAAAGTAAAGCTGTCGTAAAGGATTTTATGTGTGTCTATTGTACTCCCAGATACTTTAATAAGTTCTGAATTTTATGTAAATAACCTATGTATTTTTTAATACTGCCTACAGATCATGTTTTATGGCCCACTAAATGTGTAAATACCTATTTTTAGCCATAACATACTTTAATGTCTTGTTTTTGTTGTGTTGTTGTTGTTTGTTTTGTGTGTGTTTTGGTCTTAGGATGCAAGCAGCAAATGATTAGGTAGATTTTAGTCAATAAAAGTATGACAAGCCCTCGCGGTCCAGCTGCAGCGGGAGAAGGTATTAGATCATTTTAGATCTCTAAAAAACCCTAATAATAACACTATAAGACCAGAATTCGAACAAACAATAGAATACTCTTTACTACACCATAATAGATCGCAATTAAGAACGTTTAGGTCTTAATAGAGCGTTAATCCTAATAGGCATTTTACATACATAAATAAATAAGTAACTAATTAGATAAAAACAAAAATGGTTTGACTTTATAACAAAAAAATAAAATATCTTAGAAGCTAATGCGAGTTGACATTTAAAAATGGAATACTACGGGATGAGATGAATCAAAACGTCCAAAGGAACAGTGCCAAAAAGCTCGAACACTGCAAAAATGTAATCAACAAACATTAATGTCAAAACTTTTAGGAAAGCTCATCACGATAAAAGTCGAGATTACATTTTCTTTAATTAGTGCGCCTGAAATGTGGATCTGTGATGGCCAGTATTTAAATATTATATAATTTTAACATTTAGAACGAGCACAAGATAATTTGGTCAAATGTGTTTCTATCATAGCTTAGAATGAGCTATTTCTGATGTAAACGACCATTTCACATAATGGTTGGCCACTTCACGCAATGGCCACCTTAAAACTAACCTAAGATTAGTCATATCATTAAATGGCTAATATGGCTACGATAGGAACTGCACGACAACGATTGTCATAAATTCCAAAATTTTAAATATTGACTTTTCACAAATTATTTTAATTAGGGGCCAACCATAAACGACATCACACGTATTTCATAAATTTTAGACTTCCCCTTGTTTGTAACGTACAATTATTTCGAAGTTAAATATTTTTTTATAAAATTAACATCAAATCAAACATAAATGTTTACAACAATAACAACATTACAGAGTTGGAAATATTTTTATGTTTTTGATTAATGGCTAAAATTACATGGTTTAATATTAAGATATTGATTTTTAAATGTAACGTCACGAAACTTAAGATTTCTTCCACCCCTCGTCACAAATCGTCGACTATTCCTCCCCTTAACGTGTTATAGAATATCACTTTGTCTATAGTCACACAAGAGCAGCAGTTTATTTATCTATACCAAAAATCACAATGTAAAACAGAACCTACAATAGCTCATTTCAATAAATTTAATTAAAACTAACAAAGAACAAACTGCAGTAAAATTGCCTTACGAACAAATAAGAACAGCAAGTTTGGAATAACCTCCTTGAAGAAACTTTATGATTGTAGCAACTTCCTAAAGAATTATGACACGATTCAAGTACTACTATTATTATATATCACCATGAAAGCCTTTTTACAGTAACTATGAAAGTGTTTACGGTCCCTATTAGTACGGGCATAAACAAGAATAATAAAAATGAAGAAATGTATGAACGGTAGAAAATTCCAGAAAGGAAAAATGAAACCGGGTATGGTTAAGAAGTGTCGGATAGATGGACACACGAAATAGGGGCAACAAATACAAGCAAGAATGGATCTGTAAGCGGCCTTGGTACACAAATAGGACTCAGTCAAGTACACATTTGGTCAGTGTGTTTGTCCGGAACGTACCGCGTGAGTGGGGTTTGTTTAAATACCGGCCAGACGTGTTTCCGATTAAAACCTCATGGTGAATAATACCCAGCAATAATATAACAATATAATAATAAGAAATTTAGAGATTAATTAATCTGACAATTCCTCGTAAAGTTAGCCGTTAAAGTAGTCAAGATACACGTTAGGGTATACCTTTACAAGGAATTTTAAGATTAATTAATTTCTCCTTCACATCTCATATAATTACTAACACGTAGAGCTAACTTATGTCGTAGCCGAACTAACTTGCGCTTAGCATTTCGAGCCATTGTTTCAACCACACGTCCCATAGGCATTTTATGCAAAACCTATTTAATTGCGAAGAGTTCGAATCTTCATCAAAGGTAACTTCTTGACAAAGCAATGAGAACTGTCTAGTGTTGCACAAAAAAAACGAAAAAACATATAACATATTTGAAAAGTATCAATAAAAAAGCAACACAGCAATGAAAGCACTCAAATAGTTTTCATTTTAATAAAAAGAATTGCCTTATTATAAAAGGAAAAATAAACAAAGAAATAAATTACTAAAGGGTTTATATGAATATGGTTAATTACTGTACGAATGCCTTGATTACAGTTAATTAACATATATCTCAAAATTACCGCAGTAGGCCCCGAAATGTGAAATTGATATATCAATTTGATAAGCACGGTCCATTGAAATGCTTTGAAGGAATTAATTAACTTGTTCATTTGTATACAATTTGTCATTCTATACAGGTTCTTCGCCCCTTCTGTCATCGTTGTCGGGGAAAATTATCTTGATAGAGCTACTACCGGCAATGGAATGAAAAGTACCTATTTCTGTCTTTAATGTTGCATCGTCTCTTCCCGTAATAAAATGTAAGCATGCGAGTATTGAGTATCGTAAAATCGAGTTCTTTTTATTTCTAAATAAAGTAACATTTCTCGTATTCCTTTTCTTTGACGCTGAAGTGTATTTATATCAATTTTGTTTCACTGAATCAACGCTTCAGGTCTGAATGTCATGTGACTTACAAAAGGAGATTTAAAAGGCTAAGTGACAGAACATTTATGAAAATAAAAATAAAGTGCCTCAGCAGCTCAAGCCCTGTAAATTGAAATTAAAGCGCAGAGATTAAAAATCAGGTCGTATAAAGTGAGAACAATTTTGCTTACTCGCACACATGTGCCGAGCTTTGGTTTTCACCTCATGTGCAAAATCCCATTATAATAACTGCAGGTTGTACGGTTCACAGGTGATAAATTCGTTTTATGTTGGTAGGTAAGGAAAAATATGATAAATAAAATTATTATCTATATCCATGCCTATTCCCACAGATCTAGGTGCGCATCCTGCGAATAGATTTTATTGCCTTTATGCTAACTGTCCAATACATCTCCACTATACTGCCATAACACAATATTTATATATTTTGTTGGATCTCCAACAAAGGATACACAATAACAATATAAATCACAAATTTTACTAGGGGTCCCTTAGCGTGTGCTCGTTCAGTTACAGGGGCCCACAGTATGCACGTATAGGTAGGTGCAAATAAAATGATTGATTGATTGAAAAATTAATATTAAAATTAGGATCAAAATAAAATTTGACTTAAAATGATGAATTTTACAACTAGACAATTAGAGTGTTATTGATATTAATACCGTAAATAAGTCTACCGCCTTGCTCTGAAGACTATTCGTATTTCAACTAATAGAGAATTTTATTTTGAATCTTAAATTAATCTTGAGAACTACCAAACAATATCTTTACAAATCTCAAAATCGTTTGTGACAAAGACAAGACTAATTTAGAAATCACGTGCTGACATTTGTAACACACGAATTTGAAATAGGCGCAAAAGCTTCACAACTACAAATCAATAGTCCTTTAATACAGTAATCAAAGCCTGAACTTTCAACAGTAGTAATCCAAAGATTAAATCGTGAATCACCTTCGAAAGTACGAATATATTAACAAAAACCAATAGGGATTATCTGGCGACTCGTCCACATATTCAAGTCGAAACGAAATGAAAATGGCATTCGGTATCGCAATTCCAATGTCTTTGTACTTGTTACACACCATTATCTCTAATGGCTTAACTTGTTCTCATACACAATAGTATATATCTTCCACTAATAGGGATCCCAGAAATTGGCACAGAAACGATTCTCACGGCGGGAATCCGATGCCAACTTCCATTTTACATACCTTCGCCAAAAAGTAAAACCGATATCGTCGAACGATAGAACTTCTGTACCTATTTAAGTACCCTCATGGTTTCAGAAAATCGCGCCTTTTCCGTGAAAGTTTATTGAAAATAATTTTCGTGTAGGACCTAATACCCCGTGTGTTCACAAGATCAGTGCTGGGGTCGCGGATTTGATCTCAGCAGCAGCCGGTTACGCAACCGCCGCACTCCATGCACTTAACGTCGGGGCCCAATAACCGCTTGTCTTATCTATACGAGGCAATTTTGCCGCTGTGCTGCACATGAACATATTTTCCGAACGATATTGCGAAAACTACCTAGCTACAGCTTAGATCTAGACATATCTAGTACGTCCAGATAATAACGTGATTTTCTCTTCAGTGAAATAAAATTACAAAATCACCCAATTTTCAAAAAAATATTTCATAATTTAATTTTTATGATTAATGACGAAAATAAATTAACAAAGATTTATTGCTAACTATGCTGAATTACTTACCTGAACTTTAAACATCCGAACTTTTAACAAAACACAGAAAGTTTAGAAAATGTCACTGAAAAGTAATTTCAGTCCGATTTTCAAGTCCGATAAATTCCCACACGCACTTTTAACGGAAAGTTTATTTTATTGCATCGGCGCGGGTAGGCGAAAGTTGTTGTGGGCGGACGAGCGGGTGCAGGTGTCGCACGCCGCCCGAGAAGTGGCGGGCGAGGGTGTGGGCGGGGCGCGGGGCCCGGGAGGGGGGGTGGCGCCGGGGCGCCTGCGTGGCACGGTCCGCGCCCGGACGCTGACGTCACGCGCGATCCGCCACACTGCCGCCCGACAGCGCTCAGCCCCGACACCCCCGTTTCGCACGAATCCCACACTTAGGGCTTGCTCCCGGGACTGGCCGCGAGTACACGGAATTCCCGGTGCCGGCTGACCTTACGAGTAAGCCCCGTTTAGAAGTACTTACCTACTCAGTCCGTAACTTAACACTACGATGACACAAGTCATGTAGTGGTACATTTTAATCAATAGCTTACACGCGACTGTAAACAAATTGAAAGAAACTAAACAGAAATTATTTCGCGCGCATTTCTTGATAACAAACATACTTGTTCCTTTTTAATGGACTTCTAAAAAAGGAGGAGGTTCTCAATTTGGATGTTTTGACTGGATAAGATGTGATAGGTGAAGAAAAAATACGATATTTTAACTAAGTATATTACTGAAATATTATTTCTTATTCGCAGAGAAATTTCCACAAAATTTTCTGTAATTGATACTTGAAAATACTTTTACCAAGCATCTAAAACATTTTATTAAGTGAAGTTTTGAGAGTATAACGTATGTATATTATAATTGAGTACAAAAATAATTTCAGGTACGGCTCAAATACTTATTGCAGCATTACTTACGAAGGGAAAAAAAAACAACCCCAAATAGAATTTATCCATAGTTAACCATATTCAAAATTCAAATTCAAATAAATTTAAATTTAGAATCTGCTAATCAGAATTTAAACTGATCTTATGGATTACAAATAAGGTCAGTACGATTAAACTCCTTTCCAGCTTGTGAATCTGTACATACAGACTTGGAAATATAGAGCTTAGAACTAGCACGAATAAAAAAGATATAAAACATGCTCCATTAGTTTTATGTCCCCTTCATTTGCTCAACAACAGAAAATGACTTTATTTCCTCAGAGAAAATGTGATCCGGCTGTCCAAGTCACGCATTTTTTACTCATAAGCAAACACAATTTTTTTTTTGGTAGTGTCTCTTAGTTTTTGGATTTAGTCGGTACCAAGTTTAGTTTTTTGATACGTAATCTTTGTCTTGACCATTAGAATGCGGACCACAGTCACATATCATTCACTTTCAATAGAAAACGCAAATTTTTTAGCAGTATTTGGCAGCATATGTATCGAGTCAGCCTTTTCGGCATACGATGGGAAAAGTATCTCATCGAAGCATGCTACAATAACTTTCTTAGCTAGCTTTTACCGCGATTACGCCTATTTCATTGACTCCATTGTTGTCCAATTATGTCGATGTCACATGGAGATGCTAAACTAAAATTTCCACTAGTAATCATAGCAGCAATTGCACTAACACAGTCACTGAACTTCACTTGAAAAAATCCTGCCGAAAAACTCAAAGTAGAAATTTTAATGTTGGCAAATATTATTTATCAAAACAAAAGTTTAAAATTTAATCATTCTTTTCTATGGCACGCCATAATCACGGCCGTAAATACCCTCGTTGAGAAATGGCTACGAGGGGAGGCACTACGTCACTTTCCAACGGATACAGGTCCTCACCGAACGTGGCCAGCGGTTCTTGTTTCCGATTCAAAAGTAAGAAACACCCGGGTGTCACAATTTTGCGGATCACCTGGAGGACACGGTGGAGCGTACGGTGGAATTGTGTCCGTCTTGGCAAAAGCGCCGCCGTGTCCTCGTAGAGACGGTTTGCGGCCTCTCGCGACCGTCCTTGGTTCAGGCCATCGTCTGGACTGAGACATAATGGGAAATTAACATCTCGTTCTGCGCAAAAAGTATAGCGAGCGAAAAAGATGACCGCAACCATGAGGGAACCCCCAGCCACCGTCCCAGGATTCACAGAGCGGTTCTCAGTTACCGTAGGCTTAGGGTCGTGAACGACAAGTAATGGATACTTCCAGCCGAGTTTTCGTTGCGCGCCTCAAAAAGATGTTATCAAAACCGTAGGGGCTACCCGCTAAATAGCATTTGAAAAAGTTATCGCGACCCTGGAACTTAAAAGGGAACTGAAAGATAGATAGGTTTTATTATATTATTATTATATCTATCCTATACTGTCCCACTGTTGAGCAAAGGCCTTCCTCCATTCCTTCCACTGTTCCTGGCTTTTTGTCACTTCTTGCCAATTCCTTAGGAAGACAACTAAGACGTCCCGCCATTTCGTTCTGGGTTTTATTTAATAAAATTCTGTCACTTTTTCCCGCTCCACTCTAGAGAAAAAGGAAAACATTTGATAATTTCCCACCACAAAAGATATATTTCTTTTTCTAAAACGTCATGAGGGATCCTAATGTTTTTATTTAAGCTGGCCAGTATTTGATTAGTTGAGATCTCCATGGCTAGCCAAACTTTTTTATTGCTTTAATTTTCCGGCCAAGAATGTCGAAGGAACAAAGTCGTAAAGCAGTCTGCGGCGCACACACGGGTATTTGAGTGATTTAGTCGGCCAAAATTCAATTTCCTAAAATTCAAAGCAGGTAGAAAAAAGAAGGGTACTCAGGTAGTTAATAGTTCTAAGAAACGTAAACAATACTTCATTGTTTCTTTTCCGGAACTACCATGCGGGACGGTCAGTCCAAACTTGATCGTTCATTTGAGTGCATGTATCGATGTTTGGTGTTCGCTGCACAAACGAAAGTTTTGATTACATTTCTATATTTGTTACCAAATTAAATAAAGTGAAAGCTATGGATTGCGATAAAGCAGGTAAATGTGTATACTTTTTATATTTTTCTCGTAATAATAGCTCAGAAATCTATTTAATACAATTTTTCTAGCAAGTGCTGTTTTAAAGGCATTATTTTTTATATTTATTTTATATTTTAGCAATTTTGTTATATTTCCCGGCATTTCCCGATATTGATTTTAGTCATTTCGAATACCCTGTGTTTTAGTCTTGACAATAAGTGTAAAATGTTATCCGGTTTTATCCGATATTTGAAAATATAGCTTAATGTTGCCGACTGGAAAATAAACACCAAAAATATCGATTTCTTATTTGTTGCTATAAATGGTCACTTTTTTGTTCTAGGGTCGTCAAACGTCCGAGTTATGACTCGAAAACACTTGTTTAGTATTATGATGGCAGAAAATTTAAATAATATTAATGAAAAGTTACAGTTTTTGGAAAGATACGTTCTAAAATTTGGCCCATTTTCTGACGAGGATATGAAAAAAATTAAGCAGGATTTATCACGTTTCAAGTCGGAAATTAAAAGGAGATGGACTGATTCTCACTATAAAGAAGATTCTTTTCTGAAAAACAATGACACATGGCTAGAAGGCACATTTGTTATACCAAAAGTCGCCATCCGAACAGGACGACCACATAAATGTTTTTCAGAGTTAAGTGAAAGAAGTAAACGAAGAAAAACGGAAGATTTACGCAAACACACTGAGTTACAAGTGCTCACATATGCTACACAATCAAAACTAGGTGAAACTGGAAAGAGAGATGCTTCATCAGTGCTAAAAGAAATACTGACATCGCCAAAACGAGCTACAAAATACAAAAAGGCATTTAGCAAAACAACACAACAGGCTACGCCTTCTCAGTTGACTCCAATACAAGCTTTGTCTATGTTTGTTGAAGCTGATTTGTCTAGAAGACAATATGAAATAATACGCAATACAAATAAAAAGTTATATCCTTGTTATAGTGTCATACAGAAATCAAAACAGGAGTGCTACCCAAATAAAGAATCATATCGGGTAACCGAAACATGTGTCGAAATAAAATTACAGAGCTTAATGGACCATACTGCTACACGATTATTGACTCACATGGAAGAGGTGTTACCGCTCGATGATGAAGAAAGAAGGTCATTACTTTTAATGTGCAAGTGGGGTTGCGATGGAGCACAACAAGCTCAATTTAAACAAAAATTTGAGTGTGATTCTGATTCCGACGCGAATTTATTTCAAAGTTCTTTTGTGCCTCTGCGACTTATTTGCTCCACTAATGATAAGTTGTTGTGGCAGAATCCAACTCCTTCCTCACCACGTTATTGTCGGCCCATTAGAATTCGTTTTATCAAAGAAACCAAAGATGTAACAAATGAAGAAATAAATTATGTCAAAAATGCCGCAAATGATTTGCAGAAGACCGAAGTAAAATTAGGAGAAAAAACATATTTGGTGAAGCACTCTATGATGCTTACCATGGTAGATGGAAAGGTGTGTAATGCTGCCACTAACACAACATCTACAATGAGATGTTATATCTGTGGTTTGACTTCCAAGGATTTTAATTGCCTAACAAAAAAAGGAGCTGTTAAACCGGAAGCGCTTGACTTTGGACTGTCTATTTTACACGCACGAATTCGTTTTTTTGAATCAATTCTGCATCTCGCTTATAAGCTACCTGTAAAAAAATGGCAACTAAGAACTGAGAATGACAAAACAACAGCTAAACAGAAAAAGCTTGATATACAAGAAGAATTCAGGGTCAAGATGGGTCTGATTGTAGACGTTCCAAAACCAAATTTCGGAAACACGAACGATGGCAACACCAGCAGAAGATTTTTTGCAGATCATGAATTGTCTGCTGAAATCACGGGAATTGATGTAAATTTTCTATACCGCCTTAAAGTAATTTTAGAAGCATTGTCGAGTGGACACAAGATCGACACAGAAAAATTTTCTATTTATGCCAAGGAAACAGCAGAGCAGTATGTTGCGCTTTACCCATGGCATCCCATGACGCCAACATTGCACAAAATTCTGATGCATGGATCTGAAATTATAGATAAAGCATTGCTTCCAATTGGTCAATTATCAGAAGAAGCTGCGGAAGCACGTAATAAACATATACGTTTGTATCGCCAGAATTTCGCAAGAAAATTCTCTCGACAAGCCTGTAACATGGATGTTATTAATAGGCTACTCCTTAGTTCTGATCCGCTATTAACAGGAATGCGACCCATTCCAAAAAAGAAAACCAAACCTTTTATGAAGGAAACGATAGGTTTGTTACTTTCGGCTGAGCCTGACATCGTACATGATGATGATGAGTCATCATCAGATACGATGTCAGGCTATGGTTCTTCAGATGAAGAACCGTGGTCTACTTCTAGTTAAATAGTTTAGGGTGATTTCTCTAAGACATTGTAATTATATGTATTCATTAATTAATAAAATAAGTATTTTAACAGTAAAAATGATTTTTTTTTTTTCATGTAAATGCATAAAAATCAACTGGAATGATAAAAATCCACCTATGAGCACTATTATCATTGATTAAAGTTAAGAAAAAGTTTTGGCCGGCCAAATCGCTCAAATACCCCTGTGTGGGCGGTTAGATAATGAAATTAAATATAAATAATCCTCCGGTCTTTGGTCAGAAAAAAGAAGAATAATTAATTCGTTGTGAGAACGTGCTTCCTGAAATTATGTTGGATATTATATTTTGCTTTTGCTGTTCAGAATTATAATTAACAATTTTGTTGGGTAGATGTAATATAATTGCATCGTGTGTGTACGTACCGTGGAATGAATCCAACAGTTAGTGATAGAAAGTCTTTTACAATTTGCAAAAATAGAGCAAACGACAAAAAGTGTTTATTATTTGTCTAACAGTTTCCATTAAGTTTGGAAACACAAAGGAATCTTTCACAACACTTTTATCGCACAATTTCCGATGGAAATCTAAAAAACTGAACTTCTCCATTACGGAGTGTCGCATAAAGAACATTGTAGTGTCCGACCGAAACCGAAACCGAATTTCGGCAACAGTCTCAGTTTTGGCCGAAACCGAAACTGAAACTTCCTTACGAGGATTATGTTTTGAAGGAAAAATAAAGAAACGTTATTACTATTAGTCAGTCCTTATTTTTTATTTTTATGTAGGTACTTTAAATTTAGGTATTTATATTCTTTGACTATCATGGATTTTACTGCATTCGATTTTATTTTGGGATAAGGTAAAATGAACTGCAAACACAAACCAATCACGACATGATTAGGCCCGTGGACACGGCAAAATGTCTTCGTTGCTTACTCGCTTAGAAGCAAATTAACGCACTTAGCATGGCCGATCACAGCGCGAGAACTCCCGAGTGCAGTTTCGGTTTCGGTCGTAGTTTCAGCAGATTTGCTACCGAAACCGAAACTGAACCAAAACTTGTTTTTTTGTCGAAACTCGACCAAAACCGAAACCGGAACCGAACATTCGGTCGGACACTAGGACGTTGTTATAAAAGAGATTTGTTACGATGTATAGTAATCACATAAATTCATAGTTATCTATTCAATTTAGGTAAATGGCTTCCAGTAATCTGAGCAGACACTTGTAACAAACAAACTGACAAACAAATTGCTAATTTACATAATTGCGAGTACATTGTGACGGTTAAACTTACTTTCGCGTTGATAAATTAATATTTCTATCGTAAGGTGCCGCTTGTCACATTTATTAAGTACCTACTGTAAAATACGTAAAGAAAGACGTATCTTGACTGAAGTATATTACCTCCTACAAACAAAAAAAACTAACTTTACCTCTTCATAATATTAGTGTAGATGTACTTTTGGTGCAGGCAACTTTTTTTCACCAATAGTAAGTTGCTTTATTCCTAAGTGACATTGGCTATATGGTACACTAATGATTCAATAAAACTCCATTGACATATTAATTGACAACCAACGTTTCTTACACTATTTATTTCACAAACGATTATTTTTGCAAATGTTTCATTTTACAAACTCTCAGTTTAATAACTTTTTTTTGGCATATGCTTCTCTTGATAAATGGTTCAGATAATATTTAATCATTTGTACATTTTTCATTTAATATTTAGCCTATTTTGGTAAAAAGTACGTTTATACTAAATATCATTTTATAATCATGACGGCATTTTTTTGCGTTCGCTTGGGGTTTAATGAATTAACCTAACCAAAATGATTCACAAGCAATAGAAGGAGATCTGGCGCTCGGCGGCCGCTGCCGCAGCACGCTCGCTTCGCTTGCTCGCCTTCGCGCTTTCATTAAACCCTAAGCGAACGCGTTCGCGCACCTATTGTCTTTCTATTGTGTCTGTAATTTCCACGATTGAAAGGTTAATGGTCACTGTTCTAACCTAACCTACATGATCGCGTCGTTCGCTCGCTATCGCGTTCTAGTCGTCACTATTCTAACTAGACCTAATCCAGGCGCGATTTTTAACCTAACCGAACCAAGACGATATATCAAACCAAAATGAAAATAATGTGTTCGGGGAGGCCTACTAAACATTTACAAAATGGCACATTATATCAAACGTCGATTTTTGAGATAAAATGAATAAAAAATGAATTGTTTGTCAATTGACACATTATTAAACAAAATTTTATTTAGTAAGTAATTTTTTTGTAAAGTAAATCGTTTGGAAAACTTGTTGTATAATGATGAAATAACGAACCAAGTTTTTGCCAATTGTTGGTTGTCAAATGAAAATTTGTAAATCAATTTTTGGTGAACTGACAGGATACCGGCAAAAGCTGGTTTCATATAATCACATAACTCCCCAGAAAATGACATACCTTTTTTATGAGGGAAACAGTACTTAATAATTACGCACCTACTTAAATTCAATCATCATCATCATTCCAGCCGAAAGAGGTTTTTGTCTTAATTCATTTTATTACTAAAAATCATTTTAAACTTTTATGGTTTCAATTTTTAATCGCTTAAAATATGATTTACTTCTACAAAAACCATCAGCGGAACGGCTCAAATAAGTTTGATTCCCTATAGCGCCACTAAAAGCTCTTTACTTCTTGCTCACAAGTTTGTGCACTGCACGTGCACTTTACATTAGTGTAACAGTCAAAACTAATAAGTCCGGTCCAGTTTCAACGCCTGCATCGAAGTCTTTTATACGGCAACGCTACTTGCCAGCTGTCTTCATAACAAGTGCGAGTTGGACTCGCGCCCTGAAGGTTCCGTATGAACTCGCTTCCGTACAAAGATTTTTGCGAATCACAAAAAAAAAAAAAAAATTGTGACGTAACAACTTTACAGTTTTCAGATTTATTCCTATACTTGTACGAACGAAGTGATTCTAAAAGGGTTCTGTTTTTCCTTTTGAGGTTCGGAACTCTAAAAATGGCAAGGATAGAAAACACTAAAATCAAAATGAAGTCAAAATCTTTTTATTAACACGCTTATATTAGCTTCACCTGTATGTTTGTAACCAACGCCTTTGAGCTCGATTTTGACCTACTTTGGGCGATCAGATTTTCTTCAAACTTTGCACCCACATCAAAGACTGGTGACAATACAATAATCCGTTTTTTTTTTAGTGAAAAATAAAAATATAGTTTAAAAAAAAACTAAAAAAAAACATGCTTTCATAGCATAAAAAACTAAAAAGTGTAAAATAATTTTCAATATAGGTAGAAAATAATAATAATGAACGAAAACTATTAATATCATTATGGCACAAAGCGCCCCACTGGGCGGGGTGGTTTGTGCCATATTTTTCGTAAATCGAGCACCCCACGATTTTTTCATTATTTTTATTATGCTATGAAAGCGTGTTTTTTTTAGTTTTTTTAAACTATATTTTTTTCACATAAGCTCCTACCTTACACTAGTGCATACCCCACACTAGCTTCTGACGTGTCATACGTGCCCATCATTTATGAAACGTCAGAAGCTAGCGTAAGGTTCTAAATGGTCGTTTCCTTTGTAGAAGAACCAGTAAGAAACTACATGGCTACTCTTTTTTTAAAAAAAATGTTTTACAATATTTCCATATTACAATATTAATAGTTATATGAGGACAGTGTAGACCATTATTGTACCCAAAAATAGGAAAAAAATAAAAGTACCTAGATCAAATTAAAAGTAATCAATGAATCCATGGAGTCTACAGTGTTCTCATATTCACAACATAAAACAGAGGCTCAACTAAAAAAAACTCGCACTTCCAGATTCTTCTCTAACTTGATCTTGAACCTTACAATGAATGGGTATATTTACTTTTCCTACACACGAAAATAACATGAGAAAACCCATACAGAAAGAATAATTTTATACCGAAACTATTCCGGAAAAAATAAAGGCCTTTATTGCCGCTACCCAAAGCTGTTTATAGGCAACTATGAAAACAAGATTAACTGAAATAAATTTGCTCGCACAGTACACGGTCGTGCCAGTATAAACTATGTGTTTGCGGCGCGTGTGATTATTAGCGAGCAACGGCCAACATGAATCTATTTGCCCATTGGATTTACCTATAAACGTGCCATTGTTAAGCTTCCATAATACTCGCGATCGCTTTGACACCAACCCACAACTTCCACCGAAAGTGATTAAACTCGATAATTACCAAACTTCGCCACCAATCGGTTTTGTCACGCTCCAATTGGTGTAAAAATAATTTATTTTACTCAGCGCTTCGAGGAAAAATACCTCCTCTTTCCACTTGGTTTACTTTTCCACCAATACTTATCAAAATTCCTCAATTTTCATTTTGGGTGACAAGTATAACTACAGGTATATCGAAGGTGGAAAGGTAAAATCGCTGAACGCCATTCAAATTAGTTTTATTCTTTATAATAAAAAACATATCTCGTTTCTTATGCTGATTATAGATATGAAAAATAAAATGTATTCGTAAAAATAAATGATCTAATAATCCGTTAGGTAATTCAAAAGTTATTTAGAGCCTTTATTTTGCAAATTAGGTGTCGGTTAAGCCAAAATCACTTGGAAAATAAGTAATAAGTATAAATATTTGATCGTGAATTTGGCTTCATATTCAGAGACTTCAGCGACGTTGCTTCAAAAAAACCGGGAAATTGGCGTCGGTTCAGCGATATCTTTTCCTTCATAGTTCAGCCACCTTCTTCACTCTGTTATTGTATTTGTATTACTATTTCGCAGAAGAAGGTGGTTGCTTCCCAATCCCCGTACCATGTCCTGAACCAGTGTTGAAATTTTGAACCCTGTAAGTTTGTAATAAATCCTTCAAGAATATTATAAACTCTTGATGTTATAATTTATTTCAAATACAATAAACCTCATTAAAATTCGACAATATACAACGTATTGGAACTTACATCTGTATATACGTATGTCGTGGCCAGCTCTTAAAAATTGATCACTTCATGAAATCGTCAAGTAAAACTGGCCAGATCATTTTAAACGTTTATTAATTTAATTTATTTAGAAGTTTTGAGACGATTCTGCTATTGGTGTAGAAAATGATTCCACAACTTCTGCTTAACGTTGAAGTTGATGATATGACAATCCTCGTTTGGCCTACATTCTCTAGACCTTTTATTACCATAGAAATCCTACATCTATGACATGGCCAATAAGTACGTTTCAACGGTTTGGCCAGTTTTAGTTGGCCATAAAGTGATAAATTTTAAGATCTGGCCACGACAAATAAAAGTCCTAACTCACTTACTGACTCCTCAACGCCCAACCCAAACTCTTGGCCCTAGAACGCTGAACTATACGGCACAGAGGTTCCTTTAATGATTTGTAGAAAGAATAGGAAAGAATTTTCCAATATTCACCACCTAAGAGGATAAAAGGAGGTTCACCTTTACACAGGCAAAGCCGCTGGCAAAAGCTAGTTGAAAACAAAAAGTTTTAACTTTTACGTGATCTATCATAAACCAACGGTATTCACCTACAATTATTCGGTGACTTATACAGATACACACCTTTATTAATCCAGTAGATACACCATAGCGTACTGATTATAATTTCATGAAATGGAAGGTATCCGTGAAATGAAATGAAATCCTCAACAATTTGGTTTCAGCTACCTGCTCGTTGTGTGCGAAAAGATCCTCTAACGTCGGCGTTTGTGGATATTTGCTGTTTATCTTTTCATATCATAACACTCTTTTGGTAACTTTTATAATAATAAGAAACCGTTTTGTTAAGCGTTTAAAAAGATGGTATTTTTTCTGGATTTCAGAATAAAATGTGGAGCTAAAGTGATTTTTGTATAATCTATACTAATATTATAAAGAGGTAAAGTTTGCTTTTTTGTTTGTAGAAGGTAATCTCTGAAAATAGAAGGTCCAATTGGTAAATTTTCACCGATAGAAAACTGCTTTATTTCTGAGTGACATAGGGTATATTTTATGTACACGGGCGAAGCTGCGGGCAAAAGCTAGTTTATGATATTTTACTGAATGAGCCATTTTTGTTTACTAACAAAAATGGCTCTCATCATATTGAATTTAGAACTATCCTTAAAAAAAAAGATTTAGTAAAAAAAATTGGTATCTATACCACAAGTAGCTGATCCCGCAAACGGTTTTCTGCCATATAAATTATCAAAGAAAAAAATAGGGGGTAGGGGAAGGAGGGGAAAAAATGGCCTACGATATATTTTTAGACCTACCAAATATACACAAAAAAAAACATAAAATCAATCAAGATGTTTTAGGTGAATTCGATATCAAACACTGTAACACGGTCGTGATTTTTATAACAGTTATCTAACATATGTATGTATATTGCCGGCCTTTTGGTCTAGTGGTTAGTGACCCTGACTGCTATGCCGGAGGTCGTGGGTTCGATTCCCACCCAGGACAAATGTTTGTGTGATGAGCACGATCATTTGTACTGTGTCTGGGTGTATTTTATCTATAATACCTATGTATGTATTTAGAAATATATAAGTATGTTTATCATTTGTCTAGTACCCATAACACAAGCCCTTCTTAGCTTGGGACTTGACGGTGTTGTGTGATAGTTGTGGAGTATTATATTAATTATAAGATAGAGTTCAATATTTAATAAGATTCAAAGCCACATGTAAGTTTTTATTCCTAGTTTAGTATTCCCTGGTAACAAGCTGTTACACAAATAGGCTCGTTATCTTCGTACAAGTAAGTACAACCTTGGCCATAACTCTCGTCCCTACGTATGACTCCAAAGATATATTAAGCCGCAGCACCCGGCGACCTTTACGGACTATTAAGTCTCTGATAACTTTAGCGCAAGGAACGTTTACGAAGATGAAGACAGCCTACAGTCATCTGCTATCCCATACCTTTCCTGAAAAGGATGAAATAAACCTGAAGAACGCTTTCTTAGAATGTATGGCATGAAAGGCAGGTGTATTTTCAACCTTACTGAAATACAATAAAGTCACTGACCTGACTGACTGGATGAAAACGTATAAGTCTTTGATAGTGAGTGTGAATGCGCCTCGTAAAAGTTTAATACTGAATTCCTCAGTCGAACTTGATACCTCCAAATGATCGATCAGGAACTTCTGCTCGCTTTGCTGTAAGAATTCCTTACTTTCCACCTGTTCCTACATAATGTATGTCGGAACATTGTAGCATTGTTTAGTAAACTTCACGCGTCGTGGTTTACCTTAGACGAGTATGTAATGTATTATTTAATGTAACACGCCCAAGGCAAAGTTTACTGGAAATAAATTATGACAAATATTGCTCATGCGTTTCTGAAAGGCGTCTGGCTTGTTATACATCGTAGAACTGTGCTAACAGAGAACAGACGACAGTTGTAATTGTTCTTTATTAACAAGGTCACAACCCACTTCTTCATTTACTGTGTAGGCATGTAGGTATTGATTTTCGCAAAGAGCAGTTTGATTAATAGCCTGTTTCAAAATTGAACAAAGTTAAACAGTTTAGCACACGTGCTCGCCGCTAATCGTATCAAAATAAAGCACTTTCATCCAAGCAAAACTAAAACAAGTAAACTTAACATAAAACACGCAAGAATTCTGCTTTGAATAAAGTGCTGGAAAAACTGGAGAGTTTTTTCAAGTGTTGAAAAACTCTCCAGTAGAGAAAGACAAACAAGAGTATTTATCTTTATGAAAAGAATTACAATTCAATCCACTCAAATTAAATTAGCAGATAAAGAAAGCAAAGAAAACGTAGAGAGTTTTGTTTTTTCACTTAAAATCAATATCGAATTAGGTACATGAGCAAGTAACTAAACAAACTAATTACTACACGTAACTGCATTTTTTACGCTACTCAATTTTCTTGGACATTGCAAGGCTAATTTAAAACTGTCATTTTGAACAAGTAACACTTCAAATGGAAATAAAAAGCCTACCAAAAAATATATATTTAAAAGGCTATTATGTATCTAACGCCCGGTAATAATATAGCAAAAAGATAAAAAATATAAATATAAAAATTTAGCAAAATTGAGAAATATTGTCAAACGGGTGTTAACATCTGTTCTTGGAACGCAAAGGGCCACTGAAGATGGGTTTTAATCAGTAAAAGTCTGACATTCTCTCTATCGTATGATAATTTCTCACCATACTACCAAAAAAAACATGACATGCATGCATGCATACATTGCATGTTACGAGTATTACGATTAGCTCTTGAGTCATTCGCATTTTATACGATTGACTCAACAGTCAATCACATAACATGAATGACGTACAATTTGTGACACGTCCATAATGTCTGTCCAAAAACTGAAGGTCATACAGAGGGACGTAAACACAGATCAAATAAAACAGAGGTCGTAAAGAACTACGCCTGTCAGTGACCGCCAGTTATTTTCTTGTTTAGCTACAAGAAAGTAATAGAAATTATTCTCGAAAACTGCTTCCGACTTAGAATTGAAGTACTTAGGTACTTAACGTTAATAATAACTTAATAGGTACCATGCCCCGACTTACGAGTTGTAGATCGTGGATACAAACCCAGCCAAGCGCACTACCTTGTGTAATTTATTTCATCACCACTGCTCTCAAAAAGGTGAAGAAAAACATCGTGAGGAAACCGGCATGACTTAGAACTTAAAATTCGAAGACATGTGACATCTACCAACCCGCACTGGGCACACGTAGTGGGTAACGGCCATTCCTTTTTCTAGAGAGGAGGCCTGATTTCCAGCAGTGAGAACATTATAAGCCTGATAATGCTATGCTTATGATCATAGGTATTCCTGGGGAGCACAGTAGCAATATCATCAAACCGTAGTCTGATTACTCGAATCTAATCAAGCAATCACGTGAATTATTAATAACACATTAGCTAAAGCAGTGAAATCGTTAATTTATATATTCCATTCGTGTTACAGGCGGTAATATATGAAACTTAGACGTTTATCTCTAAATTTTCATTTAAGACGTAAGACAAAGAAAAATCATATTCTCTCATGTTAAAAATAATAACTGCGACCACAACTTCCTACATTATTAGGCGATCGGTGACGGCGATCTCTCGCACCGGGCCATGGCCCGGATGCTAGCGAAAGAGACGGCCCCACGTGTGAGGGAATAAACATCCTCACACTCCAAACGCCGTGACTCCGACCCCAGCTGTGAGACACGGGAGGCTCAGGGCGGCGAGCAATGGATAGCTCGCCGTCAGACGATCCGATAATCGTGCGGACCAAGCCCAAGAGACCGACGCCTATGCCGTTAAGGCCGTGTGGATTTTCTGAAAAGGAAACTTGTGGTCCTGCAACACAAAAAGCGCCCTCCTTCCCAACTCGAAAGGAAGAAGTCATTGGCTGATTTCCCTCCATAAAAAAACTTACATGATTGTGCCTTATACACATACAACCATTGCTTAGTAATATAGTACTACACAATAATACATCTACACAGAAACACATAGACAATTACTAGGCAGTACAAAAAAAACTTTTTTCAATCAAACTCGCTCACCATGTGACAAACAACACAGTGTTTCAAATAAAATCTACTTTTTTAAACCAATTCCAATCACGTTACGAGCGTGATATGTAGAGCCGTGTCGAACGACACGTCCTCTACATTAAACGTGTACAAAGATCTTGTGACTCAGTGTTGTGCTCCAAACCACGAACCAAGAAAACTAATCAATTGCTAGCTATGACTACAGATGGCGCTAGTATATTCTGCAAGATATGAACACCACTGAAACTTTACCTATGCAAAACATATTTTTCTCGATTTTATGATAGTTCCTTTTCGGATCTTAAATTCCACATTTTATTAAATTCTGTATTTCGCATAGAAAGGAAAAGATATTGGAATATAACGTCTGATATCTAATAGGAAATTCCATTGCTCTCTCATTTTAATATTGTCTCAAAGCTAAAGTAGAAAGGTACGAATACTAATAATCCAGAATTAAAAATTCGTCCCATTAATTCAATGCCACGGTTACGAAGTTTTGAGAAGGGCGGGAGTTTCAAGTATAATGCGAACCTAAATTTCATTATTCTAAAAAAGAAGATATTCACGGTCTGAGTGCCTTTTAGTTCTACAAATCATTTTGCTGACTGGACATTAAATTAAGACCGTAATTTCTTGCAGCGCGCATTTACATGCCAAAGTAGTCTGTGTTTTATCGACTTTTAACTCGCCTGATTTATGTCGAGCGAGGCTTTCGAGTGTTTTAGCTCTCATTTAGTTCTGCTTATTTTATGATAACTCACGGTTTATTTTACTATGTATTTACAGCATTAGTATTACCGTCAAATTATTGGCAATTACTGTACCTACTTGATATAAAGCGACTTTTGACATAAAAAACACTACACGCTATAAACAATCGATTTCGATCACGCCCCATGGTGCTGGCCGGTAATCAGAGAATACCTGTTTCTAAAATATTTATTAACGTCACTATTAACACATACATAGCTAAGATTATATGTGTATATAAAATTGGAAAGAAACTTATACCCCCGCGACCTTGCCGTTCACTACATGTTCTTAAGATAGGTATTCGACGGATCTCGTGTTGTTCGATTCGGCTCCGGTTACAGCCAAATGCCAATATCACTCACACAATACTGTTCCAGGAATCATTTCAATTACGTATTTGTGAGATAATACTAAGAAATACCATTAAAGGAAAAGTAACAGGTACCTATTCATCTGCAGTAAAATCTGCACTGGCTTTTACTGCTTTTACCCAACAAAACTATTACACATCCAGATTCAATAATTATGTAAATATGTATGTGACTAATAACGATTACCAATTATAATCACTTCATTATTTAGCAGTTCGTGGTTATGAATATTCATGCAACTGATACGAGTGGACCATTAAAGTTCGTTAAAACTATTTTTACGATTTAACGCTAATTTGTGGATAAAAGAAAAGCGTGGGATGTATCGGCCATTTAATGCCGTCGTAAAATCCGTCCCGGAAAACCATTTTTAAATTTATTATGCTTACTAATCAATATTTAAACAGTTGTTTGACAGCTCGAGAAGTAAAACTGGTATTTGTAGAGAAAACCTGTCTCACAGTCTTATAATCTAGTTCTGACATTTTTTATAACTTTTATTAAAAATCAAGGCATTCTTTCAGTCTATTTGGAACTGTGTAAAATAATTACGCTTTTATTACAGATATTTAAAAACTAGAGGTTTCTAAATTCATTGCGGATTTCAGACTTGCCTGCAGCATAATAAAAAATCAGCCGTTCTCTATTGTAGAAAACAAAAAAAAAAAACAATGTCACGGCTAAGACATGATTGTATGAAAATACAAATAATTTATGCTTATATTTAGATCTTTTAATAAGGTGGTAATGGATTTTTTTAAATGTTTTCAATATTGAATAATGAATTCAAATTACCCAATGTAAAAATAGGTTAAAAATAATTTTAATTGAATTGCATCAAGCATTTTAGAAAGATGTAGACAGAATAATTGTTCTTTCAAAAAAGATAAGTTAGAAATGGTTACAAAAGAAACAGTTTTATGTGATTTTGCATCGAAACAAGAATACGCAAATGCTTACATGCAAAATAGACGCTTTATATGCACGCCTTGATATTCAAAACATACTAAATAATTTTAGAAATATTTCATAGGTCAACATTCTCTTAGACGAAACGTCATTATGATTACAAAGCATTACGTAGGAAAATGATTTTGAGTTTTTAGATAGACATTTTTTTTTTAATTTACAACGAGATTCGGAGAGAAAAAGAAAAATATGAATATGGATGGAACCATTATTACTCAGTGGGGTCGCGAAAATCGTTATACTTACAGAATGACTTTTAATTCATTAGTAATCTTTCAGCTGTACCCTACATTTTGTCCGGTTGAGGCAATTTTTTTTCTCATATTATGTTAGTTGGTCCCATGTTGCATTGTATGTATTTTTGTTTATAAAAATTTTCATCTCCTGAAAGATTGCAAGTGGCTCAAATAACTTTCATAACCGCAAATCATAATTTGCTTCACCATTTTTCAAGTTTTTACTGTTTTGCATACTCGTTACCCATATAGACACTATCGGGATCCAGAAGAATACCAGCGTCAGTCGTCGCCAGCGTCGATGGAAGGGCGTATCAAACTTTTACAGATTAAAACCGCACCTGTGTCCTTCAGTTGCCCTTTGCGTTTCAGGATCGCGGTTTTCTTTTTCAGAAATTCCCAGCAGCTCTAGTGGATATAGGCCCTGTTGGGCTAATATATCTTATCGCAATGTTCTATACTATTTCTTATTGACAGTAATTAGAGCCAATGTTGACTATTCTGTCAATGTCTAAGAAAGGAATTTAGAAAAGCAAGTGTGTATAACTAAACTAAAACGGGACAGCACTATAGGTATAAAAATCTACAATTATTGATACAGTTATACTTGACAGGTTAGTATTTAATAATGGAAAGAAACAAACAAAAAATAAAAGTACATAAATATTATTATCATACAAGTTCCACAACTTCAGACAAAATATCTGGAGCTTACGACTCATCATTTCATATTATTGTGACGAATGAAGCTCATCAGCACCATCAGCAGATATGGAGAAGGTTCTTTTAAGAGGGCAGTGACATTGATTAGAAGAGGAATTCTTAATTATTTAAAGTTGTTTCTTAACATAGTTGTTTTAGAAATATAATAGAGTTATTTTTTTTTTAAATCGGTGTTATTTTCAATCCATCCAAGAAATTTGAGATGGTGTTAATCATCTCAAATTTCAACTTTAGCTGTATGTATTTTAACTTTATTTAGGTCACAATTTGTATCTAAAAGACTCTTCAATAAGTATATGTTACAATGGAATTTTAATTTTGTCAAATATGACAGAGTTATGTTGATTAATTTGACAATTATCTCGAATTCTGAAATATTTGTTTTTAATAATATCTTAATTTTTAACCGTTTTCAATGAAAGGAGAAGAAATAATTAGTGAGTAAGTAAATAATCAATTAACGCGCAAAAACTTTTAAGCCTATAACTGTAACTTCAGTGATGAAACACTAAAAATGAGAGTGACTATTTCTCATGAATAAGATCACTGTCCTTCAAACTAGGAAACAATCCTGTATTGTGAAGGACAGACATTTTCAAATGTACACAGCTTCATAGATTATAAGTGAACGCATACAAGTACTAACTTGTCATCCCCTACAGCAGCGATTTTGAAGAAACGTGTTTTAGAATTTCCAATTTCAAGACTTATAGAACGACGACAGCAAAAGAATAAAAAGTCCTGGTGGGTTGATATGTGACCCCTTGATCAGCGTCCCAGTATGAAAGAAAATCAGAAATTAATCTATATTATGTTCGATAAAACAAGCCTGTGCACTTTAAACACTTCTATTTAAAAATAGTCCTTAGTTAGCTACCCACTCCACAAAGGGCTCAAAACAGCTTTTGGGCTGAATTTCGTTCGGCACAAAAAGTAATATTCACCCAGTACAGGCAGTGTTTTCACGCCGGCACTTATAGAGTACCGAAAATTCACGTTATCGGGAGTTTAGAAATACGGACTTGCTCTTGTTGTAAAGTCCTTCGGGCGAAAATTCGATTTATGGTCTTTCAGCTTTAATATATTTTCAACGATGTTATAGCTCATACTGATGCAAATTGAATTTACTGGCCAATACTTGAAAGTATTATATTTCACACCTTTATTTTAGACGTCATTTTGGCTAACTGACTTAAGGGGTGACCAGACGGTTGTAAACCAACGTCCCAAACCGTCTGGTTGGGACTCCCAACCAATGTGACCGTGCTAGTTTCAATCCGTGTAGACAGTAGTATAGTTGTAATCCATGACCTTCAACGCCCTTAGTTGGGAGGCGTGTTTTCCCAACCACCAAACGTGTTGGCGCGTGCTTTACATCCATGTAGCCGCAACACAAACCAAACCCATAAACCAAGGACACCTTGGTTGGAACGCTAGTTTGCAACCTTCTGGTCACCCCTTTAGTTCTTCACTTTTGATTGACTCCCATAATATTCTCCATAGTACTCCTATTATCTTTTTCTGTGTCAATAAGAGGAGAAACTGACCGACCGATATATCAAAACACAGCTTAATTAATTAAACGCCAGGCGTACGCGCTGTCATTGTCTTTCTATTGTGTCTCTACTTGACAGTATTCGAAAGGAACTATTGGGACTAGGAACGTAAAATTTTACACAAAGCTTCCTTTTATGACTTAGGCGAGCACTAAGAAAGGGTTTTTGGAAATGCAGCCTTTAAAGGCCAGGGGCTATAAAGAAATGGGGAAATTTCGATTGTATGCAATGTCTCAGTCATTGTGTCAATATACTTGAAAGTCAGCGCAAATATTAATAATCTAACTAAATAAAGTCATAATTTGTTTTTCCTACGCCTAATAGAACAATTAGGTTATTAGGTTCTGGAGTTGCGACTGCGTACCGGAAGACGCAATAAAAACTGCTATTATTAGTTTTTTAAAACTACCCAAAAATACGAATTAAGGGGTGTTCTAGTTTTTATGAAAACATTCCTCGCGAACGAAGTAGCAAAGTGCTAGTCATTCGATACCTTGATTGACATTCAAACAGATAAAAACGCTGGAATTTACTTAAATGCAATAAAAACTAAATGCTAATAGGCAACATGATCGACCAATCTATCTTGTTGAAGTCTGCCAAGAAAATTAATCTTGACTAGGTATATTTTGATTCCAAAACACGTTAAAAACAACATGATAGAAATGATTGTCGAACTTACCTCTAACTTTGACCTTTTAATTTGTTTCGTTTGGGTATCACTAGCCTAACGTCAGTAAGATTAATAACAAACAACTAATTTTTGAGTAAATCCATGAAATGTTTCGTAGACAAACACATCGATGATTGTGTCGTCACTTGCAATTTATTAGAAAAACAATGAATTGCAAGCATTGTGTTGTCGTGCATATTTTTGTTTTATATGCAGTGCTATGGGGACCGCGCTTTAGCTCATGTTCAAAAAACTTACCTTTTCGGTGGTATGTACAATGCTTCAATAAATGATTATTAAAAGAAAATGCTATTCAATAAAGTAAGACGAACTGAGAGAGTCGTGTTGATGATTTTAATCATTATTATTCCGTAAATTAATATCTATTAATTGTATTACGCCCGTGAATTATACTTTTATCAACATTTTGACTTTTCATCCACTGCTGGGCAAAGCTCTTCTTTAAGTAATTCCAGACATTCTTTTCCAGCGCCGCGTCCTCGTGGTATATTTTTAAGTAAAAAAAAACCTGCTAACCTAACCATGTCATTTTAACCTTTCTAATACCATAACTAGAGACAAAATAGAAATACAATGAACGCGTTTGCTAGGGGTTTAATGAATTAATCAATACCAGTTAGATTCATAATTTCAATTATCATACCTTTTCAAAATAAAATAAAACAAAATTCGGAGGTTATTCTGGATAAAAAAAATAGATATCAGACGTAGACTGCACAGCCACTCAATTAACACTGACCGACAATAATATGCTCAACCAATTACAATAATCACCGGACTGACGCAATTTAAGTTTTTTAAATAGCCCGATTTATTGCTTCGAATGCTTGCTTTGCCTTCCCCGGGGCAATGTGCTGCAACGACAGAGATGAGCCTTGTCGTTAATATTAATACTAGGTACTTATATGATGATCAAACTCATTAATATTTATTTCATAAGGAACATGACACTGGTTCTCGTTATCCATATCTATCTACACTAATTTTATAAAGAGGTAATGTTTATTTTTTTGTTTGTTTGTAGGAGGTAATCTCCGAAAGTACAGGTCCGATTGCTAAAATTTTTTCACCGATACAAAGCTGCTCTATTCTTGAGTGACAAAAGCTATATTTTATGTACGCCGGCGAATCTGCGGGCGAAAGGTAGTATCTTATAAAACCATATGTGTATTTATACTTTAAGCACGAATTTTTTCAGCATTATTCACAGATATATTCTGATAGGCGTATATGCACAGTCACGAGCAATAAGATATATATGTTGTCACATTTTCAATCTATCCTAACTTTTGCTATTCAAGAAAAAAGTGACAAGACAAATGGTTCATAATTACCTAACCATCAAATAGGTAATTTATAACCAATTGTTGTACACATACTTCTTGAATGGCAAAAGTTAAGATGGAAAATATGACAAAGTACGAGTCTATACCGTCGTCCGTACCGTAGTCGAGTCTGTGGGTCTGGCGGGGGTTGCGGGAATCCGATGGATACGAGACGCACTGGGGCCCAAGTCTGCTATTTTTATAAATTCGTCATTCCAACACGATCCCATTGTCATTTTGCTAAACGTTCGTAATCTGCTAATTCATAATGATCGATCATTGATCAGTCAATGGTCTCGTAATAGAATTGTGGTAAAATGACAATATCGAGCTTATTAACTCTTCGAATGCCGTAATTAGAGACACAATAGAAAGACAATGGCTTATGTCGAACTGTGTAACTTAAGACATTCAAAAGGTTAAAAGCACTGACTGCACAATGACGTTCTAATGGTAGGGCACTGATTAAAGAAACTGTAAAAATTTTAACAGACTACCGCATAAGTCAGACATTCATTTATCATTGTGATTAACCATTCTATGCCATTTCTTTCAATGGAGTGTCAGTGGTTGACCATCGGAAAGTCATAATGGCGCCATTATATTAGTAGATTACCAAAACTTGTCAAAATCAACAATTATGAAGCCAATGATAGACTATTATGACACTATTGTAATAGCAGACTTGAGGCCCAGGACTGTTTATTGTGGCGACAGTTGCGGGGGGGAGGGGTGTTATGTCCAACAGTGGACATCTTTCGGCTGAAATAATGATGATGATGATGACGAGTCTATTTCATATTGCTCGTGACTGTATCAACATTATCAACAGTACCTACATTAGCTTAACTTGCACATAATACTGAAATTTCTGATATTACCGGTTAATCGAGCGGCGCAGGGACGGGTCACTAGTTGAGCAGTAAGGCTGAGATTGGGGTTTTAGCGCAAAATGTTTTCTTGTCATGTGTAATATTTCATCTTATTTTTTTTTTTTCTTTTCTTTCTTCCCCTTTCATATGGTTACACATTCTCATCTTTCATTCTGGACTGACGCCAAAATCTGCTTTCTGACAATGACTTGTCTTGACACGAATTGAGTTCGATTCTTCCATATCGTATAATCATGTGGCTTTTCATATACAAAAAGCGAAGTAACTTGCTAAAATATTCTCGAATGGAATTTGAATGAATTCGGAATATAAAGATCTTATCTGAGAAACCTTGTGTAGTTTGTATTATTATCCGCATTTAAATATCTACATGTTTATTCAGGCCTCCTATAAGGTGGACTGACGACCTGGTGAAGGTAGCGGGAATCCGATGGATGCGGGACGCACATGATCGTTCGTTGTGGCGACGCTTGGAGGAGGCCTATGTCCAGCAGTAGACGTCTGTCGGCTGATATGATGATGATGATGATGTTTATTCGTGTTTCTAAATGTCAATATTTTATATCTTTTGGTTGTCAAAATCAGAGCACAATACAATATGACTTTCGTAAAATATTTGCTTTTACTTGTACTAATCAATCAATCTGTGTAGTTTGGTCGCAACTATGTTGGGGTAAGCTTTTAACCCAACGAATGCAGTTGAGTGCCATTATTTTCATAGAGCGACAGTCTATTGACCTTTGACGTATTTGAACTTTTACTTTTTCCATTATTGATAGGCTCGCGGTTGACCACTATCTCATATGATGGTAAGCGATGATGTGATCGATGATGGAGCACGACTGCCTAAAAGTAACCTATTCACTTTTGAATTAAAGCCCACTACCTTGTTGCTATCTGGAAACATAGACTTTGGCAGAGAATTCCACTCCTTAGCTGTATGCATAAAAATGTGTTCCTAAAACTTTTTGCACGCACGGGTGTTATGTCTATCATGTACCAGCGGTGCAACGCCGCGCCGTACGTCTAGTGATCTGATGATGAAACGGGTGGAGAGATTTCCAATGCACACTCCCCGCAGCACATAAAAGATAGCAAACCGATAGACTAGCAACTCAGCATCGATGGTCATAACTTTTGAGTTTTAACTCGACTAGTGCATCATCTATCTTTATACACCGCTAAATTTTAATCGTTTTAATCCCGTAGAGGGTCGATCCGGTACATGAAACACTATCGATTTGTAAAGATAAAATTAAAAAATAAAGTACCGTTTTTTCAAAACTCGTATTAATTTACGGATGTACGAAATTAATTTCTTTAAGAAAACGTCAGCTGAGCGAGTTCAATGACCTGTAGGTAGTTTGTACGCAACGCTGACTATTAACTACAGGTCATTGAACTTGCTCAGCTGACGTTTTCTTAAAAATAATAATTTCGTACATGCATAAATTAATACGAGTTTAGAAAAAAGATACTTTATTTTTTAATTTTATCTTTACAAATCGATAGTGTTTCATGTACCAGATCGACCCTTCACGGGATTAAAACGATTAAAATTTAACGGTGTATATGTAAAAGCGAAATACCACACACTGATTAATAACAAAATCTTAGAAACTATAACACCTACAAACTTAAAATTTGGCAGGTAGGTTTTTATAGGGTGTAGAAATCCGCTAAGAACGGATTTTCCGAAATTCACCCCTTAAAGGGATGAAGCGGAGGTCCAAACTGTATGGAAAAACCCACTTTCACGAGGGCGACTCACTTCACTCTCCCGCTCCACCCAAGATCGGGGGATGTCATTAGACGATTTTCCCACCGAAAAAAGAAAAAAAAAACATGGCACTAAAATTCCTTGCTAAATTATAGGTACCTACGGTTACTTCCATTCCAAATACAGTATATATTATGTAAATAGAGTAAGAAAACCCCGTATCTTTGTTCTTGTAAAACATTGCCTATCCTGTTTTATATTCCCAGAGGAATTATAAAAATCTTGAGTTAATGGTTACTACGTCGTAAAAGAACTTACGATTCTCCTATCTCCGCCTCGAACTGCCTTGTTGGTTTAGTGGTCGCAAAGCGCGACTGTCGAGCGTGTGATCCTGGATTCATGACCTGGATCGGCCAAAACTGCTGTTGGCTTTTTTTATTAGAAATTTCTCAGTATCAGCCCTTCTTTTTAGGTGGGTCAATCATCTAATGTCATCCCTTGCCCTGGGCGGAGTTCGAAGGCGTGACCGACTTTACTGACTAAAACCCACTCCTGTTCCTTCTTTGCCTTCGTTCTATGGTCCCAGGGTTCTTTTGCTCATGTCAAATCCCATGGCCCCAGTTGGCTTCAATCCTGCTGGATCCCTACGGTTGATGATATCAACCCAAATCTTGGTTGAGGCGTGTATGGAACAGTGCGCGCCGTCGACGATTTGGGCTCGGTCCGGACGATTACCGTTTGAGTGTATGAGGTTCCGTGGTGGCTTGTTTCACTTAGTGAAGGTGCATGCCCTTTGAGTGCAACTGGTCCCTGGATACCTACAGGTCATGAGGTTCTTGGACAGACTTCATATGAGTCGGGAGTCGGCGGTATGACATCCCCGTGCCTCGGAAAGCACATAAAGCCGTCCGTCCGTCATAAAGACGTCCTTCGCCTGAACTCTCCCGGGTCTTGAGCGGCTACCGTTCTACTGGGTTATGATAATAAAGGAACAGAGAGTGCACCTGTGACTTTAGTGCACACACTTGCTCACTAAAACATTTCCTGCGTACCTTCTTGGTTCATCTCAGTTTCGGTTGGCCACCGTGGCCAACATTCGATGGGAAAGATTCTTACATATATGTACGTTTTATTTTCCTCTCTACGTTTATAAACTGGTGTGGTGCGTTTGGATAAATTATTATACTAATTTTTTATTTAAAGTCAACACAATAAAGCATTTAATTAAAATAAATTAAACAGAACGCTTATTATGGTTACAAAAAATATCATTAATTAAGTAAACATTCTATATCACAAATCACTTTATCATTATATTAATTCAAATTAAATATAGTAGTTACCAAAAAAGTCTTCACTTTCGTAATAAATACATTAAAATGATGTCTAAAAATCTGAAAGGCATTGATTGATGTATCACCTTTTCTTATTATAGATACGTGTTTTATGACTCATTAAACCACTGGCACTATCTATTTTATACTTACGAACTACATCGTGAGGTCAACTCGCACTTGACCGATTTAATTCTTACTTAAAAACTACCCACCTAAAGCATATCAACTTAGTGTGCCTTAATAGGTGCAAGGTCTGTTGATTTATTAGTTGACAGATATTTATTACAGCTATCTATTGTACGTAAGTATCAATTTAATTCAATTACCCAAATATATTCATGCATTACCATATTTGTCACGCACCTACTTTCCAGTGAAGAAATAACAATATGTTTAGGCATTCACCGTTTGATTTCTATAGACTTTATTTCGACGTTTCGTATTACTGAGATTGGCCTGTTGGTCTAGTGGTTAGTGGCCCTGACTACTATGCCGGAGGTTGTGGGTTCGATTCCCACCCAGGACAAATGTTTGTGTGATGAGCACGATCATTTGCTCTGTGTCTGAGTGTAATTTGTCTATAATACGTATTACTTACTTTTATATTTAAAAATATATAAGTAAGTTTATCAGTTGTATTCATAACACAAGCTCTGCTTAGCTTGGGACTAGTCAGCGTAGTGTGATAGTTGTGGAATATTATTCTTACTATTGATTTCAAGGCAATTTTAATTGATATATTAATAATAAAATTCTTTATTGTCATAATTATAAGGTTGATACAATTCATGAGGCCTCTGACTCCCGAACTAGGCACGTCTATGTCAGGCACGTATGCCAGGAGTCAGCGCCCTCCCAATTTTATTTAGACTCAATTTAATTCTAATTCTTATTATCTTATTTGATCACTGTTAAAATTACAATTGATTTACAGAGGCCAACGACATAGCTGTCCAAGTGGCTACATATTGGTCGAAATAAATTAGAGTCAAACAGACACGAAAGAACGATAATTAATTCGCAGAAACTATTTTTTTGTTATTTGACCGAGTAATTAATTAACATCCAAATAAATTATAATATTAAATATCATACCAAAAAAAAATAATTTAAAATATGAAATCAATTAAGAGAATTCAATTAAAAAAATTAGAAACTATTTGATTTATTGCAAGCAATAACAATTATATTTTTAAAACATACTTCTGCACACGGGCGAAGCAGCTGAGCTTCGCCCGTGTGAAAATAGAAAATAAGACAATTATCATAAGAAAATGTACTCCCGAGATAAAAAATATTCTACGACCTATTTCAGGTCATGGTCTACCTGTGTGCCAGATTTCACAGAACTCCGTTCAAACAATTTAGCGTAAAGGAGTTTTTTTTTAGTTGATGATATCTCCCGCCCTTGGGCGGAGTTCAGTATTTGTCAGACTTTTACTGACTGAAAACCCATCCGTGTTTCTTCTTTGCCATTGTTCCAGGGCCCCGGGGGTCTCTTACGAATCACCCATGGCCCCAGTAGGCCTCGACCCTGCTGGGCCTCTACGGTTGCTGACAACTTCTTGAGGCGCGCGTGTAACACTACGCGCCGACTTGAGCGTTAAGGAGTAACAAATATACACACACGGATACACACAATTTTCGCCTTTATAATATTAGTGTGAAGTGTGATAGTAACATTGACATATTTAGATATAACTCACTGTATAATATTTTCCGTCTTAGAAAAATATAATTGATTTGAATATCCTTCAGGTCAAGCGAAATAGCCTCTTTTTATAAATCCGTTTACCTCGATAGTCAGTATGCTGAGCTTCAAATTCAATTTAGTAAAATATTTTCAATATCCATAACTAATGATGAATAGCCATTGTTCCTTTCGGCAAAAAACATTAATTACCATGTTTCTGGATATTGTCTACGTTTCCAATTATACGAGTATATTAATAAATGTATATGTATGTATAACAAATTAACAATAAATAAAAACACTTCTCCTGTCTGTCTGTGTGACCACGTAGGTAATATGAAATTTAATGCGTTGTTCACTAATCTGGAAGGTTTTTATATTTATATTAGAGATGGGTCGACTAGCTTTCTTTTTAGTCGGCGACTATTCAACCATTTGTACGTAGTTAATAATATAATAATAATAATATTCCACAACTATCACACAACGCCGTCTAGTCCCAAGCTAAGCAGAGCTTGTGTTATGGGTACTAGACAACTGTTAAACATACTTATATATTTCTAAATACATACGTATTATAGATAAATTACACCCAGACACAGAACAAATGATTATGCTCACCACACAAACATTTGTCCTGGGTGGGAATCGAATCCACGACCTCCGGCATAGCAGGGTCAGGGTCACTAACCACTAGACCAACAGGCCAGTCGAAATTAGATTCATTTTCAGATTAGTCGTTCAAATCGAATATCGATCCATTTTAGTGTATAATAAGTACATATTAAATAATTTATATAACAATATTTTTAGTATATGCGATACCTGTATATAGTTTGTTCAGAATTAGTAAATGAATTGATTCCAATAATTTTTATGCCATGTTATATATTTTTTTAATTATTTAAGTAAAAAAGGTCACAAGTTTGACACCACCGATATTAAGTACAACACAGGTCACGGCAGGTCATAGCGGGCATTTAACGCCAGCGCAAATTGTAGACACATGTTTTATATATTTTATATTGTTTCATGTTATTAGACTAGCATCATCTTTATGGTAAAGGAATCTTTTACTGATTCCTTATTTTTTTCCGAAAAAATGACGAATCAGTCAAAGATTCCGAAATGTGATGCTTCATTTACAGATGAGAAATCATGAAATAATTCCTTCTGCTCTTGGCAGATCGAGAAGGAGTATCAGACTGTTACTGAATAATACCTCTCCGGTTTCCGCCAGTTGCCCTTTGAGTGCAAAGAATGCGGTAACTCTTTGGAACAATCGCGCAGCCCGCAAAGCAAGGGGTGGTTACTAGTTCAACAAAATCTATTAATAACATATATGTGCAGATAGAACGATATAACATTGACCTTTATATCATGTCATGAGTTTGTCTATGACTAAAGCTTTTATGGCCAAACTTCGTCTGATCTTACTAAAATGTCAGGAACTCTGACTAATGTGGTATTCTGGTATATTGCGCATTGACATGTCGATGACGTTGACTAAGAACATGTCATAAATATGTTTCGACTTTCCTAACGACCGTGATCTCTGCACGGCAATGAACAAATTGATTTGTCTTATAATGCCGTCGTTAAACATAATGGTAATATAGCAAACTTATTAATTATCTTTTGCTATTTAAAACGTGAGCTTGTAATTCATTGTAATTATGAAAGCCATTGTAAGTGCATTACAGGCGTATGTGATCGTGAAGGACTTTAATCGAATTTGTTTCACTTCCGCCTGTCATTATTATTTATCTTAGAATTTTTGATCAGAGAATTTGAAATTGAGGGTTTGTCAAACTCTACTTAAACCATAGATAGGTACATATATAAGTTCCATGACTTAAACCTGTGAATCTGTCAAACTCTGGTGGTCTGGTGGTTTAATGACAGATTCCAAGTGTCAGAGAGTGAGAGATTTAATGTGAGAGAGATTCAGACATTGTCAGAATAGTTGACAGCAGCTCTACTTGTCACTAATAAAAAATAGCACAAAATATTATAGTTTGACTCTCAAAACTATTTTTGGCGAGATTTTTTATTTTTATTTTTTAATATATTCGGAACTTTACTTTTTTTTCTAGTAATTATATATTCGTAGTGCATGTTCTTCTTCTTCCTGCCCTTGTCCCATTTTATTTGGGGTCGGCGCAACACGTTTTTTTCTTCCATTCTGTCCTGTCACTCGTCACGCTATCACTAACTCCCTTTTCTTTCATATCACTTCTCACACAATCCATCCATCTTTTCTTTGGCCTCCCTCTCCCTCTCCATCCATCCACATGTAAATTCATAACTCTTTTAGCAACATGCTTTTCATCTCTCCTCTTTACATGACCATACCAAGACAAACGATTTCCTTTCAACCTTTCAGTCACTGGCGCCACTTTCAAACTTCCCCTAATGTACTCATTTCTCACTTTATCCATTCTCGTCACACCACACATCCATCTTAACATTCTCATCTCCGCTACATGCAATCTTTTTTCATCCGTCTTTTTCACAGCCCAACATTCTGATCCATACGGTATGACAGGCCTTATCACGGACTTGTAGATTTTACCCTTCAACTTGAGGGGCATCCGTGGGTCACAAGTTGTTCCCGTGACCTGTCGCCATTTCATCCATCCTGCGTTGATCCGATGTGTTACGTCCCGGTCTACCTCACCATCCCCTTGGACGAGTTTTGAGATTCGTAGTGCATGTTATGATGTAAAATTAGTTTAGTTTTGTATCTCAACTATACATACAACTGGAAATTAGGATGAAGAATGTGGAATCATCGAAACAACTCGACCGCGATAAAATAGAGCTGAGAATTGTATCGTAGACTACCTTTGCAATGCTTGCCGAGAAGGCTGACTCGATAAATCGCATTTTATAGCATATATTGTTACACTTCTTAATATGCTACGAAATACTGCTAAAAAAAAAATATGTCACAACCGCATTCAAATGGAAAATACGAGTAAAATGACTATCAAAAACGAAATACTTTTGAAATTAAAATAAATTAACAATTCATAAATCAGGCGTCAGTCGCTACTGAAAAACTAGAATTATTATCAAGATAGACCTTTTAACCTATAATAATAGCAAAATTAAAATTTTAAATAACCCCCGACGCATAAAATCTATAAAAAGTAAAAGAACTGGTTAGGATATATCTAATGAGCCCAATCTTGATGGGTTCACTAGTATAAGCATTCTAGAGTTTCATCAACTACCTCCCAGTTCTTTCATCAAGTCCTCGTCATAATGAGAAATATATAGAACTGGTTAAGACGAATCCAATGAGCCCAAACTTGATGCATTTACTAGTAGGCATTCTAGGTTTCCATCAGCGAAATCCCAGTTCTACCATCAAGTCCTCGTCATCATTAGAAATGTATAGAACCAGGTTAAGACGAGTCTAAATGAGCCAAAACTGGATGGGTTTACTAATAGGCAAGCCAGGGTTACTTACCATCGAGCTCCATCATCAGACCAGCTCAATGGCTCAAGCATGTTCATGACTCATGAGTATTTCTAATATTAAGTTACATTTACATTTAAAGTAAACATTATGTGTTTAAAATCTCTACTGCACCTAACAAACGAGCTGGTGACCATGAACACCTGAACAGATCTTCATAAATTGTATAAATCTCTACTGCACCTAACAAACGAGCTGATGACCTTGAACACGTGAACAGATCTTCATAAATTGTATCTAAGAACCATCTCGCTAACATCAGCTTTCAATTAAAAAAAACCACATCAAGATCGGTCCATTCGCTTAAGCGCTACGATGCCACAGACAGACAGACACACAGACACACAGATACACAGACACCCCTCTTTTCTGTTGGGGGTTAAAAATAAATGACTATCCATAAACACTAACTAAAAAATATCTCACGACACCATAAGCCTACAACCGCCAATTGCTGCCATTTCAACCTACAAATATTTATTAGCCCATATTATTGGGAAAAAGCAAAGTATCATTACACTTATTTCTCATACACGTATTCAATAGAATGTCAGTTCCCGCGGTAAATGCTTGGCACTTGGTTGCACGGTGCACGCGCTCTGCGGTAGTTCGTGACGGGCCTGGCAGGTGGCGCAACCTACCGTATCATGGCGCCACACACCTATGGAATTAATTATTAACGTGTGGGCTTCCTCACGAACTAAGAACACACCGATATATATTCAAACTGTCTAGTGTTCGCGACTTTGTCAACGTGGAGGACATAGGTTATAAGTAGTTATCTTCCAGCCTATGGTCCTTCTCCGAGACCCGATGACCATCTACACCAAAATTCATCGAAATTGGTTCAGCAGTTTCGCATTTGGAATATCACACCTTTAATGAAACAAAGGCATTTTTGTCAATATTTAACAAAAACTTTTAAAAATCACTTCTTGTTGTCAAAATTCTTAAAAAAAAATCTTAAAATGGGTCTGCTATAAAATTGTAATTGTGCCCTGATTTTACCGAAGGTAAATACGAAGGCACACTAAGTATGGATTTAAATGCGCCAATATCTTGGAAACTTTGCCACACAAGAATTCGCAACAACAGAGTTCCTGTATTCTCAATAGTTTCCAGTTATTAGTTAAATCGATAGCCATATCCACTTACGAAACCATAATTAGACGAATAATAAGTGATACCTATATAACAATCAGGAAGGCGTAAGTCACATAAAAACTGGCAGTGCGCAGACAGGAAGCCCATTGAACGCTGCTGTTCGTAACAGCGGAGTGGACGGGGAATGAAAACTTAATTTTGTATGTCACTGTTGCTACCTCAGATGTAAATGGTTTAGCAGTAATTAAGTTTAGATATATTAAAAAAACAAGTCACTATCAGTGAATGAAGATCGCGTTCGAAACACTGTACTGCACCTTAAAACATAGATCGTCGATATGGCTTAAAAGACTGGGCAGCTTAAGTGGGACTGAGCTAGATATGTCAGTCGCAAACTCGCAGATCGAGCGGTGGGCATACAAAACTTAAAACTGGTGTTCTGAAATAGCACGACAGGGTTACGGCAGACCAAGGAGAAGATGGTGGGGCGACTTAGATGTCTTCCTTAGAAATTGGCGAGAAGTGGCTCAGAACCGGGAACAATAGAAGGAATGAAGGGGGGCCTTTACCCATTAGTGGCCGTCTGGCAGCTAGATATAATAATAATAAAATATCGATGAATAATAAAAAGTGAGCTTGAAGCAAAAGAAAGCTCATAAAGATCTTTAAAAAAACTCGCAGACGTCTTTATTTAACCGCTATGTAACCATTATTTCAGTCTAGCCGCTTTTAACCAATTTGCCAGACCCCCGCTGTCCAATGACAGCTCCGAAAGAAATATAAATCACTGGCCAATCACATCGCCGCCGGATTCAATATCCGAACGTTCGAAAAGCGAGATCATATTTTCAAGACGCGACCCTTGTGAGCTGTCAGCGTTGTCACTATAGAAATGCTCTTAGTATACATTGGACCAGTTTTCTTGACAAGCTCTTAGCTCGAGTGGTTCTTATACATTATCATGCCGTAATATCATTCTCGTCTATATTCATACATCATTTTAGGATTATGATCAAGTGGATAAGTAGGGTAGCAGTGATATACTACTACTTGTACTAAAACGGCCTTAAATAATATTTTGGAAGTATTTTTTTTTTATTTAAAATCGTTTTAGTTACCTAGCGATTGTAGTCGAAATATCATATTTTGAAATATTAAATAAACGTAAGTAGCAAATCTAGTTCCCGTTAGTAATTTTTTATAAATTGTAATTTTTCAATAAAAGAGAATGAGCGTTTTGGAGTCATTGCTGTATCAAGTTGTGGCACTTCAGATTAAAAGGTTCCTGAGCTCACTCTAGACAGAGTTCAGTGAAGAAGCGAAAGCTCCATTCACTATTGAATGGCTTCAATTTTTTGCTTATCACGGCGAAAAATGAAATTAGATATGTATGTAGTATGTGAAATGAAAGTATCATCTACATGCTTGTTGATGATGTCCTACTAAAATAAAATGAGCAATAATTATTTTCTAGCACATGTCTGATTATTGATGTACTCGTAGTACAATTAAATGAAGATGTTATTATGACTTTTCAAATGGCATTTATCACAACTTGATACAGCGCTGGGTACGAGGTTCATACAAAAAGGTCCATTGCCCTTTGGTTATCATGAATCCAATAAAAATATCTCACATTTTTCTTTTACGATCAGATACGACGGCAATTCTTCACATGACTGTATCAAACTCAATTTTTTGTCGTCTCTTGTCATTCATACTAATCAAGGAACAGCTACCTGATGAATGTTAACAATTTAACAACAAGGTACCTACCAAATCGATTTATAAATAGTTACCTGCCTTGATATCCTGTTCACTTCAAACTCTCGGCGCCAATCTTAACTTTTGATATAGCTTTTATCAGATTGCACTTGCTTTGAAATATTTTATTTAGGACGAACAATTACGTAAGTAGTTCAAAAGTTCTAGTCACGAAAGGTATTTAGTGAAATTTCAAATCAGGCTCATATATCTAGTGGGTTAGTTAATCAATGCAGGCGTATCAAGTGTATCAGATCATTTGGTTGCGTGCGAGGCCGCGGCGGGCACGACTGCGCCAAGCTCTCCACTCCATCACCTCATAGACAATACGATTGATGCAAACCCTTGAGCACAGCTTGCAACACCAATTCTTTAGCATTTTGGCGCCAAACACAGCTTATTAGCTAACTCAACAATTTGATTAACCTCGCCAGGAGGTAAATGTGTCAACGATAATGCACTTTGACTTATTCATTACACACTCACGCCTGTTCGGTATCGTGCCATAGAATGATAAAGGCAATCTTGTACTTCTTTCCTATTATTTAAACTCAATTTTTTAAAGCCTTTTCAAACATTTTTACGTATTTATTCGCGTAACTATAATATTTTTGGCACAGTAGAATCACGGACAGATATTTCATTTTGAAAATAGGCTGTATACGTAAGGATTAGGTTGAAAAAAAGTTTCACGCTACACAAATCCTTGTATTTATAGGGCACACACGATAACCTAACCTAACTGGTGATATTATTTTATAAAAGCTTTATTTACGAAATGTTGCATTTTTATGACTTCACGTAACATAAAGATACACTCACATCAGGTTGGTAACAGACACCTTTCAGATCAAGGTTTATTAAACATTCGATTAAGATATTTTAATTCATATGACATTGCTCTCGCATGCAAATGAGATCAATCTAGTATCTAAGCTAATGAAAATGTCTGCATCACTATTATTATAAAGTCAAACATTAACCGTGATTCATGTTAAATGAAAATTCTATTGGTTATTAGGTCTATTTCACAGTAATTAATAAATTCCATGCAACAATTACGGGGTTTGACGCCCTGGTAATCATCACTTTTCCGTTCATTCTATTGGCTCGCCACGCAAGGAAATAAGGCAATACTCACCTAAAATTTCAATGAACCGTGACCATTACTTTGCATAGCAATAATTTAATCTTGCACAAATATTCTTATGTATTCCTAGGCGCACGGTAAATATAAATTTTCCGAATAGTGTATCAGAGAGGAGGAGAGAGACCTCTGTTTTTCTCTTTCGTAGTCATGTAAAGAGTGAAACGGGTGGCGCGACGGTCGCAAGGTCCCCGAGCGCGCGGCGCTGGAGGCGCAGGCGCAAGCACGCCGCAAGTCTCGCAAGTAAAAGTAACTTTTAACAATACCTTGGCGGCGCTTGTGCGCTGCGTACGTCAGTTTTGCCAACTCCAACCGCGCGCCACCACATATCGCTCTTTTACTTTTTCGGTAATCGAACCCAACGCCAGTGGCAGTTTATACACTACGAAAAAAGTTTTCCGCTACGTGTTGCGTTCAAAAATTTTCGGTGCTTCTTATTGGATAATTTGTTGTGATTTGCTAAAACTTTCGTGATTATTTTATGACGTTGCAAAAGTTCAATAACGTTAATGAGAATTTGAATATTTTGTAGTTGTTGTACTTGCCGGCAATATTGGATGTTACGCTCACTTGAACGTAAGTTTTTTTTTATTTGTTTGGTATTTAATTATAACCTTCTACCTAAGTTTTATCTATAGTTCCGTTTACTTCTTACGAGTATTTTTCCTTCTCATGACTATTCATGTATTTGTACAGTCGTCATTATTTATGTAGTGAGTTGTTGTACGATATTCTTATATATTATTAATGAGGTGATGAAAGTGGTCGTGCGTTTCCCGCCAGTGCACACACGGGTATTTGAGTGATTTAGTCGGCCAAAATTCAATTTCCTAAAATTCAAAGCAGGTAGAAAAAAGAAGGGTACTCAGGTAGTTAATAGTTCTAAGAAACGTAAACAATACTTCATTGTTTCTTTTCCGGAACTACCATGCGGGACGGTCAGTCCAAACTTGATCGTTCATTTGAGTGCATGTATCGATGTTTGGTGTTCGCTGCACAAACGAAAGTTTTGATTACATTTCTATATTTGTTACCAAATTAAATAAAGTGAAAGCTATGGATTGCGATAAAGCAGGTAAATGTGTATACTTTTTATATTTTTCTCGTAATAATAGCTCAGAAATCTATTTAATACAATTTTTCTAGCAAGTGCTGTTTTAAAGGCATTATTTTTTATATTTATTTTATATTTTAGCAATTTTGTTATATTTCCCGGCATTTCCCGATATTGATTTTAGTCATTTCGAATACCCTGTGTTTTAGTCTTGACAATAAGTGTAAAATGTTATCCGGTTTTATCCGATATTTGAAAATATAGCTTAATGTTGCCGACTGGAAAATAAACACCAAAAATATCGATTTCTTATTTGTTGCTATAAATGGTCACTTTTTTGTTCTAGGGTCGTCAAACGTCCGAGTTATGACTCGAAAACACTTGTTTAGTATTATGATGGCAGAAAATTTAAATAATATTAATGAAAAGTTACAGTTTTTGGAAAGATACGTTCTAAAATTTGGCCCATTTTCTGACGAGGATATGAAAAAAATTAAGCAGGATTTATCACGTTTCAAGTCGGAAATTAAAAGGAGATGGACTGATTCTCACTATAAAGAAGATTCTTTTCTGAAAAACAATGACACATGGCTAGAAGGCACATTTGTTATACCAAAAGTCGCCATCCGAACAGGACGACCACATAAATGTTTTTCAGAGTTAAGTGAAAGAAGTAAACGAAGAAAAACGGAAGATTTACGCAAACACACTGAGTTACAAGTGCTCACATATGCTACACAATCAAAACTAGGTGAAACTGGAAAGAGAGATGCTTCATCAGTGCTAAAAGAAATACTGACATCGCCAAAACGAGCTACAAAATACAAAAAGGCATTTAGCAAAACAACACAACAGGCTACGCCTTCTCAGTTGACTCCAATACAAGCTTTGTCTATGTTTGTTGAAGCTGATTTGTCTAGAAGACAATATGAAATAATACGCAATACAAATAAAAAGTTATATCCTTGTTATAGTGTCATACAGAAATCAAAACAGGAGTGCTACCCAAATAAAGAATCATATCGGGTAACCGAAACATGTGTCGAAATAAAATTACAGAGCTTAATGGACCATACTGCTACACGATTATTGACTCACATGGAAGAGGTGTTACCGCTCGATGATGAAGAAAGAAGGTCATTACTTTTAATGTGCAAGTGGGGTTGCGATGGAGCACAACAAGCTCAATTTAAACAAAAATTTGAGTGTGATTCTGATTCCGACGCGAATTTATTTCAAAGTTCTTTTGTGCCTCTGCGACTTATTTGCTCCACTAATGATAAGTTGTTGTGGCAGAATCCAACTCCTTCCTCACCACGTTATTGTCGGCCCATTAGAATTCGTTTTATCAAAGAAACCAAAGATGTAACAAATGAAGAAATAAATTATGTCAAAAATGCCGCAAATGATTTGCAGAAGACCGAAGTAAAATTAGGAGAAAAAACATATTTGGTGAAGCACTCTATGATGCTTACCATGGTAGATGGAAAGGTGTGTAATGCTGCCACTAACACAACATCTACAATGAGATGTTATATCTGTGGTTTGACTTCCAAGGATTTTAATTGCCTAACAAAAAAAGGAGCTGTTAAACCGGAAGCGCTTGACTTTGGACTGTCTATTTTACACGCACGAATTCGTTTTTTTGAATCAATTCTGCATCTCGCTTATAAGCTACCTGTAAAAAAATGGCAACTAAGAACTGAGAATGACAAAACAACAGCTAAACAGAAAAAGCTTGATATACAAGAAGAATTCAGGGTCAAGATGGGTCTGATTGTAGACGTTCCAAAACCAAATTTCGGAAACACGAACGATGGCAACACCAGCAGAAGATTTTTTGCAGATCATGAATTGTCTGCTGAAATCACGGGAATTGATGTAAATTTTCTATACCGCCTTAAAGTAATTTTAGAAGCATTGTCGAGTGGACACAAGATCGACACAGAAAAATTTTCTATTTATGCCAAGGAAACAGCAGAGCAGTATGTTGCGCTTTACCCATGGCATCCCATGACGCCAACATTGCACAAAATTCTGATGCATGGATCTGAAATTATAGATAAAGCATTGCTTCCAATTGGTCAATTATCAGAAGAAGCTGCGGAAGCACGTAATAAACATATACGTTTGTATCGCCAGAATTTCGCAAGAAAATTCTCTCGACAAGCCTGTAACATGGATGTTATTAATAGGCTACTCCTTAGTTCTGATCCGCTATTAACAGGAATGCGACCCATTCCAAAAAAGAAAACCAAACCTTTTATGAAGGAAACGATAGGTTTGTTACTTTCGGCTGAGCCTGACATCGTACATGATGATGATGAGTCATCATCAGATACGATGTCAGGCTATGGTTCTTCAGATGAAGAACCGTGGTCTACTTCTAGTTAAATAGTTTAGGGTGATTTCTCTAAGACATTGTAATTATATGTATTCATTAATTAATAAAATAAGTATTTTAACAGTAAAAATGATTTTTTTTTTTTCATGTAAATGCATAAAAATCAACTGGAATGATAAAAATCCACCTATGAGCACTATTATCATTGATTAAAGTTAAGAAAAAGTTTTGGCCGGCCAAATCGCTCAAATACCCCTGTGTGCAGTGACTGCTATGTGGTCACCCGGCCAGTCGGTGAGCGAGTGATTAAATCAACTTGCAATCGGATCATAGAACTGGTTTCAGACTTCTTGTAGACACGTGTCCCGTACTTACTTCGGAGACACTCACTGTATATAGAACAGTTTGTAAATAGAAAAATATAGACCAAAATAGGCTTGAATAAAGTGTGTGAGCTTATTTAATTTATTAGTTAATTTAAAATATCTAAAAAAATTGCCTCGTTGATAAATCATGTTTCCACGAATATTTCTTGGAAACTGCGGTAACAGGTTCTATATAAATAACCATTACGTTCTCTATTGATATTTGTTACCTAACAATGTTTGCTCTAGTGACAACAGCTACCAACTTACTTATTCATTAAAACAGTTTTCGCATTCATCAGGTTAACATAACTTACGAATTTATCACTGTGAGGCATGCAAGGGTTACGTATCAATCAAAATGAATTTGTGCCAATGAATATATCCACATTTTTGCCGTGAAATTATGCATATACGAGTAATACTTATGTAATTTTTCAAGCTTATGATCATTTGTTTACTTAAAGCCTAACTCACATTGGTTAAGTAAATAACTAAACAGTGTAATCTATCAGTCAAAACTTGATTCTTTTGAAATGTCTAACTTAAAATACTGTTATGGTTAAGCTCGCGTTTGACTATTATGTGATGATAAGGGATGATGTAGTCGACGATAGAGCAAGCTTAACCTTACTTAAAAGTAACCTGTTCATTCTTGACTTAAATACACCTAGATTGCACTAGATCCTACCCTTAAATATGTTCTCTCTCTGTTATTCAAAGGTTTGCTGGGAGAAAACTCATTGCTGAGTTAAGCTCGCCTTTGTACGTGAACTGTCTGTATCTCTACATGCTATGTAATCTCTTTGTGTACAATAAAAAATTAAGAAAGAAAGAAAGAATTGCAGCTATCCAAAAACACAGATTCCGGCAGGAAAATCCACTTCTAGGTTTAATGAAGGTGTTACCAAAACGTTTTGTACGTATATGTGGGTGGGATGTCACCATATACCGGGCTTATCACTTAGGACTCACATCTTTTCTGTTAACATCTTCACCAGCCTACAGCTTTAACATTAGTTTTTTCAAACACTTCACAATCAGCAAGAAGAGAATCGGTTCTTCTATAGTAGGTACCTATCTGCTTAGATCTGTCTGAGTAAGGTCTTTCATCATCATCATTTCAACCAAAAGACGTCCACTGCTGTATAGGCATACCATCCCTCAAGTGTTGCCACAGCGTCCGATCCTGTGCGTCTCGCTTTATCGGACGGATGTCCTTAGATCTTCCAATTTCTAAAGGCATTTCAATCTGATCTGGTTTCAAATCTCAGCTCTAGTGATATCATTTGGTTGTTATTATTATTATTTTGAATACACATTGATACGAGATAAGACATTTAACAGCACTGATTTACTGAACAGAGACTTTAAACTTACTGAAGACTTAGCCAATATGACTTAGACGTCGACGGTGGGTTTTGTTCCACTCGCGCCTCAAGGATTTGTCAGCAAAACGTAGGAGCCCAGCAGGGTCGAAGCCTACTGGGGTCAAGGGTCTGCTTCTGAAAGGAACATTCGGCCCAGGCACGAAAGTCATCGAAGGAACAAGACTGGGTTTTTAGTCAGTAAAAGTCTGACACTATCTCCCGCTCCGCCAAAGGGCGCGGAGATGTCATTGGATGATTTTCGCACCTACAAAAAAAAATCAATATGACTTGAACTTGAAAAGCATTTGCAACTCTTTAGGAGGATACGTTATTGAAATCAGTAGTACATACTAGTCTAAATATCTTTCAAGGCAACAAAACACCGACAGGCAGACCATAATCGTCTAATGCATATTTCGCTCACGAATATCTGAAGTACACGCTCGATTATTTTGCTTTCCCCTGCTTCTGATTTGCAATGCAATAGGATACAATAACGCTACATTTAACTGCGCGTCCGTTTTTTGAATCGGTTTCCCTTCATAAATATATATACGCAATATGGTAAGATATAAAAGCTTATTCTTGACTAGCTTCTCCCGGCGACTTCGCCCGTTCGAAAGTAGATTCTCCATACAAAAGAAGCCCCGTTTCATCCCTTTTGGAGAAGAATTTTGGAGAATCTTCTCTTAGAGCCCTCCTACGTCATAAAAAGAAAACTTGTGCAAAATTTCACGCTTCTTGTTCCAGTAGTTTCAGTTGTGTGTTGATATTTCAGTAGATTATTGAATTAATAATAATTTTGAACACTGTTTTTACCTCTAACGTTTCCTTGTTGAGTGCATCCGCATAGATCTCATAAACACAGTGATTACAACCGATCAATGTTACATATAATTGGTGCCCGAAGATGGAAATGTCTGCTACTCAGCTGTTTGGTAGTCTAGTCACGTAGCAGAACAAAACATTTAGATTTTATACGCAATACCCACATTCCTAACTATTTGCATTCAAAAGATCCGTCGAAGTCATAAAACAATATTGCTCGCATTTAAAGTCTTGCATTCACGTTCTAAAATCTTAAGTATGTATGAGTCGTTTTATATGAAACATTAAGTTCTCGATAAAAGCAAATAGACTGTGATTGATCTCAAGTTAGCAACTGGAGTGTTTCAAAACATTGGAGCTCTAAATATATTATGAAATTGTATTAACTTCGATGTGAGGAAATTGGTTGTTAACGGCCATTCGCAAATTGGACCGGTCGGTTTGGTACTTAAATGGATATCATTGATTCTGATAATCGCCATCAAGAAGTTGAAAAAAACAGTAATAAACTAATTGAAATGAAAGCAATCAATCTTGTTGGGTAGCGGCTCGCGCCTCGCGGTGACCTCTACGATGTGGCGTAACTAATAATGCGCGCACCCGCGTCCCGCTTCACTGAACACTTTCCACGACCCCAACGCGTACAGAAAGCTTGGAAACATTTTACTGAAAATTTCAAAAAATAACCTTGATTACAGTGTCTGTAATAACTGAAAGCTACAACCTTAGCAAACAATAAATACAATAATAAATCAGCAACAACTTTTTTTTTAAATTACCTACTAAGTTATAGACAACAAATGTTATTGTATTTAATATCTAAACACAATACAACATGGTACAACACAATAAATTCTTGTATGTAACACGACAATACGTCTGTCGTCCAGTAGTAGTGCAATATGTGTTTCTGTCAGCAACATTGGATAACGAGGTGTTTCGACAGGTGTTTAGCATGCGTCCGACACGCCGACCATTGCCGACCGCAGCCGACCACTGCCGATCAGCGACCTCGGCACGGCTCTCTAATGTCTGCTCAGTGATGACTTTGACTCATCCCGGCCTTCACTTTTTTGTAATCATAAATTGCGTTCCGCACTTTTTTTATTTTAAAATGGCGTGGCAAATTTTTCGATTAAAAATGTTTTAATTAAAAATATTCATTTAGAATGACAAATTAATTTCCATTGACTATTCAATTAATTAATGCAAAAAGTTATAGTCAATCAAAATGTAAACAAGTTTTTTTGTGAGAAAATTATTGTCATCATCGTCATTAAAACATAAATGATGAAACAAAAAAACTAAGCACTCAATTTTGACAACTCAATCTTGATATTCAGTGAGATCTAATTTCTTCGTGAAGAACATCTGACAACACTGCCATCTTTCTCTCATAGCCGAAAGATGAAGATTTGATAGTTCGTGCTTAGTTTAGTGAATCGTGAAGGTCGGCGGGTCGCGGAAGCCACCCCGAGTGCGCGCGCGCCGCGTGCCCGCTGACGCAAGCGCAGTGAAGCAACTGCAACGTTACGTGCCAGTACGAGCAGCGCCACCGCACTCGAAGACGACCTATTTAACACCACAACCCGTTTCTGAAGTGTCGTCATGTAAATGTGAGCCTTGGCCTTTTTAATAAGGTATGCTGGTTTATTAAAGAGGCAAAAAATTTCCTCAAAACAGTACCAGCAGTGAGAAATGAAAAGAAACAGGGCGTTAAGCGACAATACAAAGACAAGCAGGACGCATGAAGTTTCAACCTCAATGAGTAAACACCCTGACATATAAACAGATAGATAATTATTATATTCACTGGCCATTTATTGATATCTAAGAAAAAAAAAACTCGTTTTTGGTTTCGTCAGTATCGAGCATGTTGTAAAACTCTGACTGAGCTGAACAGCCAAAACTGAAAAAAAAATTTGTCGACATTATTATTTAGACTGAACGTGTTCTAGTATCATAAAATTATTTTACATAATTCATCTGAAAAATAACACGTAATCTTATGTAAAAAAAACTGATTTTCTAACAATGCGGTTTCATTACTGTAACGTGTTATCAAAACAGATCATGGATCGAGATTGTACACTTAGAGCAGAGATTACAAAGATCCTCTATTAAAAAGTTGCTTCTCGAGAATTGCTGTCCTATTTTGGATGGCACAACACTCAGCCTGCGCAGCTTGCTGTAATTACACTGTAAGAAATGAAACCACGAGGAATTGCTACCCATCTTGTCTCCACTGTTATTTCTAGCAGTAAAAACTAATTGTTATTGTTTTAACATTCCCTCATGCACCAACGCTTCGACATACTTTCATGTATCTGTACCATAAAATTTGTAGACTGGCTTTAAGAAAAACTTTTATTAGTAGTGTCTAGAGATGTACGAAGAAGTTATCGCAGCCCTCGCAATATAGGGCGACTGAAGAAACACTATGGGTTTTAGTTAATAAAAGTCTGAGACTCCTTCTCGATCCACCCAGAGAAGGAGAAGTTATGTCCCACGTAAAAGAAAGAGTTGTGTCTACTATTCCCTCGAGAAGCACTTTCCTTTAAAGAGTCAAATTAAATTACTTAATGAATCTCCGCGAACTAATCACGTCGCGATTGCTGTCGAAATCTATTGACGATGAAACAAAATTCCAAACTCATGATGTCAAGTTACTACACTACCAGCAACCATTGACCCCAAAGTCAGCTGTGCTCATCACGGCTGAGTTTTGCTAACTAATCTAAATTAACCCTTTAAATAAATCAGTAGGTATTCGACTGATTGTTATTATTGTGATATAGTAGCAGTATTTTATTTTTAATTAAATTAATATACATAATTAGTTATTAATAACGTGCGATAAGTAATCACGGGGCGGTTGCTCACGCGACGGAGATGCGCGGGTCGTCGACCCACTCCGTGTGTAAATACTCCAGCGGTGACGCCGCCGCATCGCGAGTTACCTCCATGCACGCCATTGTAATTGAAAACCAATGTCGTTACAAATAAGTCCATTTTACTTAATCGCGATCAACGCTCAGTTTCGCTTTATTTGCAAACTTGTCGCCTCCTGCGTCGCATACATAACTTTTACTCTTTATAACAGTCTAACTTTAGCTCCATAAAACTCACATGAGTGTACTGTACTGTCTCGTCAGTTCTCACTATTGAATCGTTTCTCATTTTTTAGACGCACGTTTTATATATAAATAGTGAAAGTGAACACTTTGTCATTTTTGCGCCTACATAGTTTTTGCGTCACATTTTTACACCAAATATTCTACAGTTGTTAGTCGTGCCCACCCACGAGTAAAGAAAGATATCGCAGGGGCTCAGGCCCAGACCTTAGAGGTCAGCCTCTAAGGTCGCTTGCTTACTTATAAAAAGGTTTATCTTCACTTTTTCTCTATAAATGCCCAGATTTATAATAATAATTTTAAATTGATACCCAATTTCCTGACACATATTTGCTATGTAACTTTAAGTGCAAAGTCTTTATTTGAGATATTTGTATGGTGAATAGGATGCGCCCCAAGTATTGCAGTCATGCGCTATGATCCGCGCACACTGTAGCAAGTGTTGCGCAGGCGCAAGCGGCTAATTGTTCAAGTGTCCACGTGACAAGTTATCGCCATCGTCGTCAGTCACGACTGCGCTCATTATTCCCATCCTTAACTTTCTATCATCAACAATAACATTTGAAAACCGCCTAATCAATTGCCATTCGTCTGCAGATGGCCTTCTTGACAAAAATATAATAATAGCCCCGAGCGGACCAGCATTACGAGTTAAGTTATAAATAACAACATAATTACCAGTGTCGATAAAGTCGATCGTACCCGGGTGATTTACTGCAATAAAACAAATAAATTATTGGTGATATTGTGGGCAAGTGTTAGCAATTGTTGTTGCTAGACAATGATTAACGCAGACGTATTAGAACGGATATCTTGCTTGACACAACTGTCTGTCGGTTGCTGGTTGCACCTTTGACCTTGCACGTGCCCCTTTCAAAATAGCACCGCATTCCACAGTGTAACGCCGCGGTATTCACGCGACCCGCCGCAGCTCTATTGTTCCTCCATTTAAACTTTACACATCGGAATTCTTGACATATTTACTCATTCGCCATCCACTGCACCTCAAAGCCGATCTCCTGATATTCTCTGCATCTAGGAAACTAAACTGCACAATTCAACTTAAAGGGGATCTCATCGAGGTTAAAACATGAACATTAAATATTGTGCAGTTGAAAGTTCTGATAGACCAAAGTAAATTAGAACTGGCAGCCGAGTGACGTGTCTTGGTTCTCTGCGGGGTCCAAAACTAAGCCAAGTGGCACTCGAAACTTGAACAAGTCAGTGCTAATGTACACTAAACGTCCGTGTCCGTACTGGCTCAGTACAGGTAGGCGTAGCTAAAATGTTATTCAACTTGACGCAATAATAGACTGCCGGATTTAATAGCTGTATCGTGACGGTAGGCTTCCGCCAGGTGTCACAAAAAGTAAAAATTCAGTGGCAAACAGAAGTTGAAAGAAGTCGTGACTAGTTTCTAGTGAAATTCGCAGCAAGCGGCGACACAAATCTGATGACTATTTTTAAAACTTACTGCATTGTCTGTGTCATTTAGTTTACATTGTTTTTTGTTAAGAACACTAAACAAGCCCCGGGGACCTGTCCGCTCAATTTATTGATGGTACGCATCAATGCGATGAATAAGTAATTTTATGTGACTGAATGAATAACTTTTTAAATACTTGACCTTTTTAGAAACGATTCACGTCAACCTTTAAAATTGATGAAGGCTAAATAAATAGCTATGGCTAAAAATCGACTGTCGCATCAACAGGTGGATAGTTATTTCGCAAAACGAGAGAATTAACCCAAACCCGATGAACCAACTGATCGCCTTGTTTCGATAACAGATGATGAAATCATATTAATATGGCAAACATTAAAAGTGTACCATCGTATCGCGAGGTTCTGTTTTTAATGGCTTCACGCTTTTGCTGCGAAATAATTAAACAACAATGTAACTGCTTATCGGAAAAACTGTAACTTGAACAAAACTGCAATTAGTACATAACCATTTTGTGAACTACAAGAAGTTTCATAAAAAAAAAACATAATGAAATAACAACGATCAAGGCGGGGGGTGAAGCAAATATACAGAAAACTGTTGCGTGCCGGTGTAATTACGCCGAAGCTAGTAATTTACTGATCATGTTTACATTTTGCAACGGATTTTGCACAACACCATATCTGAAACGTACACAGTTCCGGTCAAAGTTAATAAAAACTAATCGATTAAGCCTCCAAGCTAGATCTTCATTGTAGTTTATTGATGGTTAGCAGACGTAGCATCAACTAAATTGTAGAGACAAGTTAATGGCGACTGCAGTTTTATACGCAAGAACTTCGAAGAATTTTAATTGCGACTTTACGTTTAGAAATCGAAGCGGTTTTTAGTAACTTTGTACAATTTCCTTTGCTTCGGCATCATTAGTCATTTTTAATGGCCCTGTAGCCGTTATCAACGTGAATTTGATCAACAATAGATCATCAAAACAAGGATTAAAAATAGCTGTCATCATCATCATGATTTCAATCGATATAAGTCCACTGCTGGACATAGGCCTCCCCCAAGTGTCGCCACAATGAACGTTTCTGTGCGTCTCGTATCCATCGGTTTCCCGCAACCTTCACCAGGTCATCGGTCCACCTTGCAGAAGGCCTTACGACGTTGCGTCTTTCGGTACTTTTCGGCCCCAACGGCCATCTGTTCTGCGAGCAGTGTAGCCTGCCCATTGCCATTTAAGTTTGGTAATTCTTAGCCAAATAAAATTCTTTTTCAAACTAGCTGTACGTAGATATTTTCCGTTCTATCAATATGTAGTTACTCATTCCTCTAGTTATCTAGTTCCTTATGCATGTGTCGTTCATGTTCAAGCACACGCCCAAGATACTTGAAACTTAATTAATGAAATTCCTCGGCCTGCATAAACACATATTTTTTCCTTTAGAGGAGCTACCAGACAGCTAGTGTAAGTATTTTATTACAAAGTCTTCAAGGAACTATTGTATTTACAATAAAATAAAGAACACGCTATGTAATTAAAACAATATTATAGATTTATACACGGCAAAACTCCTTTTCTTTAAATTATTTAAATTACTGCAGCGTTGGAAGGCCTCCTACATGGTGGACCGATGACCTGGTCAGGGTTACGGGAAACTGATGGATGCGTGACACACAGGACCACTCGTTGAGGCGACACTTAGGGGCGGCCTATGTCCAACAGTGGACGTCTTTCGGCTGATATGATGATGATAATGATGAAATTATATAATATGTAAGTATAATATAATATTTAGGTATACATAGAAATATAAATGTAAATATACTCGTATAATATATATTATTTCAAAGTTATCTATTAGCAGTACACCGCAGACTACCCCTGTATTGTTTTATTCTTTTCAATCCATCGTAAGGTTGTCTGGTAGAAATCGCTTTAAGCGATAAGACCGTCATTATACCCATAGATTTAAGTTTATGTTTATGTCATTTCACTTTTGGTGTACAATAAAGTTTATTCTATTCTATTCTATTCTATTCTATTCTATTCTATTCTATTCTATTCTATTCTATTCTATTCTATTCTATTCTATTCTATTCTATTCTATTCTATTCTATTCTATTCTATTCTATTCTATTCTATTCTATTCTATTCTATTCTATTCTATTCTATTCTATTCTATTCTATTCTATTCTATTCTATTCTATTCTATTCTATTCTATTCTATTCTATTCTATTCTATTCTATTCTATTCTATTCTATTCTATTCTATTCATTACTGATGCTTTTTTACATGGGATATTATCCAATGACCTTTTACTGACCAAATCCAAACCCATGTTCCTTCTTTGCCTAAGCGTTCCAAGAGTACGGGTTTATCTTTCGGAAGTAAAATGGCCCCAGTAGGCTTCGGCTCTGCTGTACACTTACGGTTTTGCTGACATCTCTTTGAGGCGCGCGTGGAACATTACGCGCCGTCGCCGACTCGGGCTCGATCCGGACGGTAACTGGACGGCCGGTAGAGGAGGTACCCCTTGCTAATCATCCGTAAACTCAGGCCTACGGCGGCTGGAAATCGGGGTCAGGGTTCCGGTGGCTAGGGGGTGTGGACGTCTGTTCCCTCACGCTCGCGGCCGCCTCCTTCGCTAGAATCATGGTGTCGCTAAAAGAAGCGACCTCCTGCCATTCCTCCTCGCTACGGACCATGACCTTTATCATGGCCCGACGCCAATAGTCACTGCCGCCGATCGCCCCCACGAGGACATGGCGATGCAGCTCCGACCAAGAGGTGCACACCTCGACTGTATACTCCACCGTATCGTTCCGGGCGATCCGCACAACAGAGTACCTTCCTAACTATAACCCACCTGTGTTCCTTCAGTTGCTTTTTGCGAGGGCTACAGTAAAAATATCGGTCAATCCCCAAAACCCTGTTTATTGATGTAATTGACGAAAAAAATGTTAGAAGTTCCTTTAATCTTTGAGAAATACCTGATGACAACAGGATGTTTAAAATCATTTTGTTTGAAAAAACTAACTTTTCGTTGTATTATCTTGGGGTAAACTCAATCGTATCATCATACCGCTTCTTTATTCAGTTTAAATAGCTCCAAAATGACGTCAGAAATGACGTAGTGGCCAATATTTCAATGAATGAACATCAAACACTTGTTAATGGCGAACCTTTACATTTACATAAAGTAGGATATTACTTAGCACATATCAAGCGCATTCCATCAACGGACCGTCGACGTTTCGCAAGCCAGAGCGAAGCATTACAAACTGCCGCATAAGTTGTTAACTTTACACATTTTGTAACTTTACTAGTAAAAATATTTTCAACTATTACAAACTATGTTTGACATTATCTTGACGTGACCGTGACAATAGAGTCGCGGAGAAGAGCCACTGTTTTACTGAGACCTACTTAGTAAACTCGCCATTCAACCCATCGTGTACGACGTTGTCGAACAAGCTACCGAAGCATTGTGAATACGGCGATTGTTATTTTACAAGACACATTTAGAATCGGTAGCTTATAAATACATGTGCTTTACTATCTTAAATATTATTTACCTACTCTGTATTGTTCATTCGTTACGAAAAGTCAAATAAATCGACGAAGTTTCCAAGGAGTATTCAGGAGAACAAATAGTTGGACAGAAAAGAAATACATTAGTTCTGAAACTGACTGTTCCATTTATGAAACATGAAAATAACAAATGACGGTGAATGCAGCATCGTTTGTTACATTTGGTATTAAGTACTTGTGCAATGACTAAGCAGATTTATGTCACAGAACTTAGTAAATGTGAAACGATTAAATATATGAATGATTGGTGTGCCCTTACGAGGTGTCTCCGCCGAGTCGTTAGGTAACCGTAGAGGCGAAGATGTTCGGTCGCGCTCGCAGCTAAATGCCAGCTTCTTTCCCACGGCCAGCATTCTGCGCCCATTGTATGTCTAGTTCAATAATTAAGTCCGGCATTTACCACAGATTTGTACGCATACTTTGTTAAAAGTGGCATGTCATCTTGTATTTTCATATCAATATCTACCTAGATATTTTTTGCGTACCTAAGTTAAATAGTTGACCCATTTTGGTGCTTACTTGAATTAAATTATTCCAGTTTAGGTTTTCAAATGAATGCTGTTCAGTTCTTTAAAACCTAAAACAAAACGTTGCTTTTTAAGTCTCGATTTTTAAGAAATAATAAATTTCAGTGAGCAACTTTTCCTTTCTACAGTCATTTTTCATTCCTGCACGAAAAACCATTTTCATTGCCACATAAATTGTTTGGCATTCACATTTTTGTTGTTTGCTTCAACAAAAATGTATATTACATTGGTGCACATTACGATTCGTGACATCACGTTGGTACGTGTGCACTCAGCGCTCGGCGTAATGTATTGTTAATAAGACGATGACGATTGAGCAACGCGTGCGTCGCCTAACGAAGCCGCACTTAAGTGAAAACGCACCAATGCAGGAATTCCTCCGAAGAAAATTATCGCACCAGGAAAACTGCACAAATAATTGCCACAAATACCAATCGAATAAGCTAACGACAAACACGTTATCCTTAAAACCTGTTTGAATACAAAATGAACAAATAATTTTTATTTTAGCCGTGCCGGGCAGTGCTACCTACCAGTCGAAAATGCTATTGTTTGATTTTGAAATGCGGAAACTCGATGATTGTAACGCACCTACCGAATTGTGCAAAGAATAGCCTTAATCTTGTTTCGTCAAGGTTTGAAGGCCCAACAATGAGGATGAAACGTGCAAATAACATGAATTACGATTCGTTTTGCTAATGGAATGCACACATACCTAGAGTAAGCAATCGTAAGCTTGCACATAATCCACTTAAACTGCCGACCAGTCTTTAAACCCGGAGTAAGGTAACTACAAACAATCCGATTTACTTAAGCTAAATCGTATTAGTTAACAAAACATTTTATAACTTAAAAACTACCAAGCATGTTTTTTGGAAGTTGAACACGAGATCTCCATGAAATATCTCCAACAATACTAATAAGATTAATTAAAACAAAGTGCCCTAGTTACGTGGAGTGCGTATTGAATGAAATTAAACAATACTTCATTAGGTAACGTTTAATACTTCTTGCTATTGTGATTGAGACACGTTATCTGCAGCCCGTCTATAGCGTGTCTATGGCACCCCGCGTAGTAAGCGAACCTAGATAACTTTTCTAGTGATGTTTACTCATTGTGTGTGAGCTGCTCACGGTGGGTGAACAATAATTGTCTATGATTGGTTATTATTTGGCAAGCGAGGTCGGAGCGTGCAGCGTGAGGCGCGCGACCCCGATGCATGCCTTGAAACACGGGCTTTTTGTACCATTGGACAATAGCCCGGTCACCCAGAAAATAATCTAGCTTTCGTTATCTACGAGATCAATGATCCAACATGTTCGATACAGTTCTTTTAATTACGACCTCGTTACCTTGTCTGTGCCTGTTACCTATTGACACATTGACGACTTTCACGATATATCTAGTCGCCCACTCACCTACGACCACTCAGCTGCCTAGAAACCAATATAAAGGATAAAAATAATAATATATTAGCAACTTATATCAAGTTTCGTGCGTGTGCGCAGGCGCAACCGAGACGTTAACCCAACCGGTCGGGTGGCATTCGACGAGTTATCAACTTTAACATTCTCAATCACCTTAATGAGATGACTTAACCTCTTTCGCCATCGCCCATTAAGAAAAACCTGATTTTCGCAAATAATTTGTCCCCATAGATATTCCGACTATTTGGCATTTCCCGTGCGCCTGCCGAAAAGTCGGCTAAGTAGACCTATTACGTAAGTCATGTGACCTTTGAAAGGATTTCATCGTCTCAAACGTCGTTTATTTAAGATAGAATAGTACGACGTCTGTACATTTTGAATATTACCATTTGGTACTTATGAACGGCAGGCATATCTGATTGCCATTGTCCGCTGTCACCGAGAGCATTAGAGGTATAGTTTATAATGATTGCGAGTTATGTAAAAGTCATCAGATAATAGGCAACGATCAGTGAATACATTTGACAGGTTGCGCATTGTAGTCTCGACTAGTGACCCCCATTAAGGTCATAGGTAACGACTCTGTGACCTACAAAGTCGTCATGATTGTACTATAAATAACTATCAGTAGTCATTTATTGAGCTCTGATTAATAATAAAAAATGGAGGCGCTTAATTGGAGGCAGGTGCACAAAATGACTTTCAAATATTTTTCCTATCAATTCCAAATGCTCTTTATTCATAGCCAAACTTAGGTACTAAGTAAAGTTCTGGACTTGCGGATGACGAGCAATGGGTAGCACACTGTCCGGCCGCCCAGTAATCATCCGGACTGAGCCCGAGTCGTCGACGGCGCGTAGTGTTTCATATGTGCCTCAAAGAGATGTCGGAAAAACCGTAGGGGCCCTGCAGGGTCGAAGCCTACTGGGGCCATGGGTTGACTTCGGAAAGGGAAACCCATAGTCCTTAAATGCAAGACAACGAAGGAAAATAGGTGTGGTTTCAGCCAGTAAATGTTTGACACACCCTCGCGATTCGGCCTAGAGCAGAAGTCATTTGATGATTTCCCACGTTAAAAAAAACCTCTTAAGTTATTAAGTCTTCAATAAAATTTTACTTTAATTCAAAAAATATGTCAAACAAAATAGCACGTAAGTAATAATAAATAAGTAATATTACGATCAATAATTTGTCTACTTTATGTAAGCTTATGCTAATTAAACAGAAGATCGGCGTAGCAACTCGTAGCACCGTAGCGCTGTAGCGTCATCGTCACGACTCGACCCCTGATTATCGACCTGCGAAGCAGTAATGCTCGCTAAGGAGGAGGCCGACCGCATCAGGCAACGGCGCTCTCGCCGCCGCCGCCGGGATTCCGATCCCGATTTCCAGCCACCGTAGGCGCGGGCTTGCGGACAGAGAGCAATGGGTAGCTCGCTGTCCGGCCGTCCGGTAACTGTCCGGACCAAGCCCAAGTCGTCAACGGCGCGCGCTGTTCCCGCGCGCCTCAAGGAGTTGTCAGCAACAGCAGGGGCCCAGCCGGGTCGAAGCCTACTGGGGCCAGGGTAATCCGAAAGGGCGCTCGAGCCCCGGTATGAAGGCTTGAAGGAACGGGATGGGTTTTTTAGTCAGTAAGAGTCTGACACTATCTCCCGCTCCGCCCAAGAGCGGGGGTTGTCATAAGATGATTTTTCCCATCGGAAAAAAAAAAAAAAAAAAAAAAAACCCCTGATTATCGATTCATGTCTAATCCTATCGATTTCTCGTTGCATTCCGATCTAATAGGTAATCGATTGACAGAAATGACATTTAAATCAGAATCACCTGCCATATGCTTCTGATAAAATTACATTAATTGGACTTTGTTGAACTAATTACATAAATTATTATGTTTGACATTCCAGTTGATGATTCGTTCGACTAGCAGTAATTAATCATGATTGCTTGGATTGATCTCTTATTAAAATCTAGCTTATTACTAGCTGGTGGCTGCGACTTCGTCCTCGTCAGACTCGTAAAACAGCAAAATGTCACAATTTTAAGCAGTTTTTTTTAGTATGAAATCTTAATTGATTTTCTCAAATAAAAATAAGTTTCAAGTTACTCCATATAACATCAGCTATATCCTATAAAAGTCCCGTCAAATCGAATAATCAAATATGCTTTCGTAGATATTTAATAAAAAAAAATATTGTTTTAATATTACAAACCGACACTAAAATTTTATTTTTAAGTATAGATTCAGATTCATTCACGAAGGCGATTGGTCTTGTGTGCGTATTGTGCGTAAGCTATTGTCGTAAGAAAAAAAATGTACGTGAACCCACACATAAAATGGAACTTTGCAACTTGACAGAAATGACATTTAGCAAACCTGCCAAATATTGAACTAATTACATACATTTATTTGATGTTTGAAATTCCAGTTGATGACTCGTTAGACCAGCATTAATGGCTAATCTAAAAATCATGATTGGCTAGATTAATCTGTAATTAAAAGATGCCGAACATTTTGGCAGCATAAGATATCAATTCACTAAACGAAAAGTTACCAATTAATTTTGCTCACATAGTGCCTAGTGCGAGTTTGTTTACGTTAACGCAATCAACACGTTTTTGACGTTCGACACTCTGATTGGCCCGCTCCAGCTTCTTAAACCAATCAGAGAGCCAAACGCGGTAAACATTTCGATCACGTTAACGTAAAAACAACTCGCTCTCAGCGCACATGAATTAAAAGCAAAATGGAGCAAGTGACTTTAAACAAGAAAGTAGGCATCATTGAATACCTCCCTTTGTTTTTCTTCTTTTGAATGAGTGAAACCCAGTACTAGTGAGGACGATATCGATACAAGTAAAACAACCCCTGTACACTGTGAAGCACCCTGTATATCTGACGAAGCTTTGTGCTCGAACTCTGTGGGTAACGACTATGAAGAGACCTTTCTTTTTTCTCGTCGAGTAGTATTGCAATAGCAGCAATCGTCCCTCTATATCTGCCTGTCACATGCTGACTTGAACACCCATTTGGTGCAACTTTGAGGCGCATACTGCAGTGTCTATTACGGTATTTTTTGTCTATTTTCAATTATCTTTTACTAAGTGCCTATCGCGGGAATCCGATGACTACGAGACGCAGAAGACTGGTCATTATGGCGACACTTGGGGAGGCCTATGTCTAACAGTGGTCGTTTTTCGGCTGAAATAATTATGTTGATGATCGGTGTCATAGAGTCACATGTTTTTTTTTAACAAAGCTCTTTTTAATCATTTTGTTCTATACCTACTGGTAGTATTAATTGTTTCCATTATTGTTATTATTGTTTCCTTAGTATTGATTGTGATTGTTTCCATTTTACTTTCATCGTGTTTTGTTTAGGTGCTTAGTTTTTTTAATTTAATTGTGCTCTTGTGTGCATCAAATATATGTATACATCTTATCTATCTATCGTAGTGTTGGCATATGAGTATACTCATAGAATAGTTCCTGTGGAGAACAGATTAGCCAGCCAATAAGGCTATTAGAAGGACGGACTGCACAGAGTTCACCGGACGTAATAAAGTGCAATCTCTCACAGAGTTTCTCTATGGGCACCCAACCATGGTGTTAAGCCCGGACATATTAATTCCAATGGCTTACCTACATGTTTTATATGATACCCATCAGTCAAGCTTAGTTTATTTAAAAGAAAATGGAGATTTTTTAAAGGATATAAAATATATTCGATATACTTTTCCATTGAAAAGTAACACATTTTGCACCGACTTCAATTAAATTCGAATGGTCAAGAGGATGATGATGAGGTTTTTGATAAGAGGAAACATATTCTGAATTATATTTTGAAGTTCTACATGGTCTTAAGTAGGTATTAAGACAGTTATTGTCTGGCAAGTAACACAGAGACACATACAGTTGCCATCACAGATCTTGAACGCTCGGCGTCAAAGTGGGGATCGCTTTGCACATTCCACACCTTGGCGAGCCAATCGTCTTCGTTGTTAGATACATGCTGCAACGCAATGAACGAATCAGGAGTGACGTCTATGACGCGATGGCGCGGCGAGCCAATCACTGATACTCCCCGCCCCTACGTCTCAATTCGCACCACTAAAGAGACCGAATATTTGACTTCTGCGCAACTGTTCAAGATCCGTGATAGCAACTGTACCTACAGGCAAAACCTCCGCGTCGCGAAATTCCGCATAGTCCTAAACGCTTACTGTTATTATCCTAACATTTCCTTATTATTTTTACTTTATTTTGCAATTAGTAAAAAGACAAAGGAAATATCAGAGTTGACGTCACAATTAATTTTCGAGTTTAACTTGTTTTAAATATTATTTCGTAGCGCAACTTTTACATTTTCCGACGGTTCGTTCTCCATGTGGCGCACAGTCGAAGGGTGACTGCCCCCTACGCAAAACTAGTTTCCTTTCAATTCAACTTCTGGTCACTATACCTTTGTTTTATAAAACAAACAACTGAACCAGGTTCTATTATAAAAGCCCATTTTATCGTTTTCCAATACTGGAGAGTCGATAAATTAACTAAGATTTTAAATGTTTGGCTACTATTTTCGGTTGCAGTTGCTTTTATGGTTTCAGTATTTAACTTCTTGTTTGAAATTTAGCACTATAACAACACCTCTTAAGGATCGCTGAAATCCTTCTCAGTGGATTTTTTTCGACACTGATATATGATATATTTTGGCTCAGTTGAAATAGTATTTTGGTAAACAACATTATTTACACGATCAAAATTGTGTAAAATGGTTAATTTTTAGTTCCATTCTATTTTTATTAGTAATATAATAATTTATTTGTTGTAACACGTACACCACTATTTTTTAATTAGTACACATACTTAAAGGGCTTATTAGAAAAGCCCTTGTTATTTTATAAGTAAAATCTCAATAAATAATATTCATAAACAGCAAAGTTATTAGCGTTGGTTTATGTCCCAAAATGTCACTCAATTTATGGAAATATTGTGCAGGCTATTGATTAAGGAATGAATAAGTGACAATTATTAAGGAAAAACACTACCCGCGGTATTTTCTACTAGCAATTGTTATGTTTGATTGATTCTATGATGAATTTACCTTTTCGTGGTCAATTTTAAGATTTCGGTTTTTTCTACTTTTGACTACAAAAATATGATCAGTGATGGGTACAGATAGAGCCGCATTTTTTTGTGTACTAATTAAAAATTAGGGGTGTATATTTTTGAGCAGCAGACTTAGCGGTCTGCTGCTAAAAAATATAATCTCTCATAAATAGTAGTGTGCACTTTTTCTTTTTGGATAATTATGGATACAAGTATGGTATTCAATTTTGTAGGATTTAGTGAATAAATATTTTCTTATTTACTATACACACCTCATAAAACATAGGACAACTATTTCCATTCAAAATATTTTTATGTCACATAGGCCTAAATGGTCACTTATAAATTAATAATATTAATAATTATCATTTTTATTTCGAGTTGGCACTCATATTTTATAATAAAACGTCAGTAGCTAGTGCAGTAGTATTTATAAAAACAAATACGTACGTTAAGATTATTTTATTGTACGGGGCTATCTCTTTCAGACAACCTTAAAATGGGCTTTTATGATTGTCAGTGTACAAAAAATATATATAATAACTACATCATACACTGTGATTATAATAATATGGGTACTAAATTGGGTTTACATTGTTCAGGCAGGGACCATAGTCTTAACACAGATCTTTGGTAACCAGTCCACTTGAGCCTCCCACAACCATAGCCCCATATCTTCACGAATATCTATACTACCTATCTATCGTCATCATCATTTCAGCCGACAGACGTCCACTACTGGACATAGGCCTCCCCCAAGTGTCACCACTATGATTGATCTTGTGCGTCCCGCAACCTTCACCAGGTCATCGGTCCATCTTGTAGGAGGCCTTCCGACGCTGCGTCTTCCGGTACGCGGTCGCCACTCCAGAACCTTTCAGCCCCAACGGCCATCTGTTCTGCGAGCAATGTGCCCTGCCCATTGCCACTTGAGTTTGACGATTCTTCGTGCTATGTCGGCAACCTTGGTTGATTGGTTCTCCTGCGGATATCTTCATTTCTGATTCGATCACGCAAGGAAACTCCGAGCATAGCCCTTTCCATTGCTCTTTGGATGATTTTAAGCCTTCTGATGAGGCCCATTGTGAGCGACCATTTTCGGCACCATATGTCATCACTGGCAACACGCACTGGTCATAGACTTTCGTCTTGAGACACTGTGGTATATTGGACGAGAAGATACCGCGCAGCTTCCCGAACGCTGCCCAGCCGAGTCGGATTCGACGGTTGACCTCTTTCTCGAAACTAGATCTACTCAACTTTGATAATCTGTCCGAGGTAGACGTAATCGTCCACAACTTCGAGTATAGAGTCTCCGATATTGATAGGAGTGGGCGCTACATGGTTGTTTACCTATCTATAATAATACAATAAAGAGGTAAAATTTTTGTTTTGTTTGTCGGAGGTAATCTCTGAAAGTACTGGTCCGATTGCTAAAATTTTTTAACTGACAGAAAGCTGCTTCACTCCTGCGTGACATAAGCTATATTTTAAGTGCGCGAGCGAAGCCGCTGGCAGAAGCTAGTTTTTCATATTTGCAATAATTTCCCACCAACCGAGGGTTATTCTGGGATGCACTAGCATAGCGCATACAGCCCATACACAAACAATTATCCAATTATATTATTTGCTTCTTGTCGATTGCCGATTTGGCTGTGCCTGTATTATAATGTTATTGAACTTGTATGACGTATGTTCCAGGACATGATTCGCCGGGAGTATCGGTGTCGCGCGGTCGTGCTATGACGTGAACTTCCACCATGCGGGCGAGCTCTCAAGTGGCCTCTGACTAGCCACACGGCCTCATTGCGCTTTGTGTTATACTGAGGTAAGTGTAAAGAATCTATACTGTAGTATACTCGTATATGTATCTAAAGGCATATTTTATAAACGGTGGTGACCACTTACTATCAGGCGGTCCGCCTGCCTGTATACCAATCTCATCATCTTCCTGCCCATGTCCCATTTTACTAATTAGTGCCGGCGAAACACAATTTTTCCTTCTATTTTATCCAGTCAACCGTCACGCTGTCACTCCCCGCACGCACGCTGTAACGCTGTGCCCTTTTCTGTCATATATCACTCCTCAGACAATCCATTCATCTCTTCTTTGGCCTTCCTCTCTCTCTTCGTCCAACCACATGTATCCGCCTAACTTCTTTGTAACGTTCCTTATGTGTCTCCTCTTCAGATGTCTATTCCAAAACAAACGAATACCTTTTGCTGCTTTCAAACTTCATATTACTAATTTCTCCCTTTATCCATTCTGTAGCCTGATTCACGTAAAATCAAACAAGCCAAATATCGTTGAAGTTTTATAGTCGTTCGATCGAAGTCCTATCCAAAAGCGGTATTCACGATCTATCGACTTATTTCCAGTTACATTAATAAGTATTCTACCAGGATAATGTAATACAGTTTTTTTTTAAAATTGACGAAATTCCAACGACTTTAAAATCGGTGTCGTTCAAACTCGATTGATGGATGTGAATACGGAAATGGTCTAAACGACTAAATCGCTACGATATCGTTACGGTTTTCATTACGTGAATCGGGCTACTGATCACTTCACACATCGATATCAAATTCTCATCTCCGCTACTTGCATTCATCATTCGTTCATCCGTTTTTTTCACAGCCCATCGTTCTCGATATAGCCTATCTGCCAATCAATGGCAACAAAAAAAAATAGACTATAGGTTTAAATCTTATTTTTTTGTCTCTGATGTTTTTTAATAAACCCTCCACAGTTTCTAATATTTCGTGCTAGGCATAAACAAATGATTGTAATTACGAATAACACTAAATCGGTCACTGTATACTGTATAGGATACCTTTCGTGCCTGTCAGAGTCTCTATATAGTGCGTGTTTGTATACGTACTCAATCTTATTAACGTAAACGATAGCTAATGTAAAATCAAATGAAAAAAGTAGTTTTCCGTCATTGTTACCAGGTGACGCTATCTATTATAGTTTCAGTATCTAATAAATCGCGATCGCGTTAACGTATTGTCATTTACGTTAACGCGATCGAACACGTTTAAATATCGATATCTAAAACCAAAACCAATATTTTTATGGCACTGCTCTTCAATATTAGCGGTTCTTGACTGTAGTGAACCGATCGTACACTCAAGAGGCTCATCACCTACATATCTGTATCTCCGCCTCTTCGGTTTGTTCGTTTTAGAAGTAATAATAGTCTATCCACATAATAGCTTGCTTTCCAGTTCTCGCCGACTAGCCACACGGCCTCATTGCGCTTTTTGTCCCACAGAGCTGAGTCAACCACATCTATCTACCTATCAAATAGAAATGAGGCTAGGATTATGAAAGTCACATGTTATTGGTTTTGTTCGGTGAGAGCCAAGGCATTGTTATAATAGCAACAGCCAATTAACGTGTCAGTATACGTCTAAGTTTACAAGCAAGCATTTTAGATATAGTGCTTTGATTCTGCCAAAGAACATGCTAACTAATTACGCCATACTTATATCGTCAGCCACCAAATAAGCACACACCCGCCCATTTGTTTTAGTGAGTTATATTGACAAACCACAGTCGTTCAAAGGAGCATTGTAAACAAACTGTACTAGGTGAGTAGACATTGCGACAAACTTCGCACAGACGGTTTAATGAGTGGCTCGATGAAACATTACGTCGACGCGTCGCGACGCTGCTGCAACTAGGATTTCCCGGACGATTCATGCTGTCATCTTAGGTTACAAACAAAACGTTCTGCCCCCATTTTGCCAAGAGAAACTCTAATACGTTAGTATGCCAAGGCCACCCAACAAATTGATATTACATCTAGAGAGAGTTTACCGCACCGAACTGCGCTTACAAATTCGCAGTTTGTCACGATTTTTTATGCGACTGCAGCGCACCGATATTAAGTATTTCTTACGAGTGGACACTTTTAACCGACTTATTATAACAGCAGCATTTCAAAATATATTTCAGGCGAAGCAGGAAATAATAATACTGAAACTGCAACACTTACCTAGTGTCTGACATCTAATTACATTGAAATTGAATATTACGAGTGAATAGTTCAGTTGCAAGTTGATAGGTCAACGCGCCGGCCATGCCGTCGCCGAGCTAAAATTAGCTCCATTTACTAATGTCTTGTGATAAGAGCCATTCTGTTGTAAATGGTCTGCAGCGCGAGCGTCCGTCATGTGTGCAATTAATTAAAACGGAGTCATTGCACGCGTGCAGACGCCATGATACGCCACAAAGCTGCTCCACTAGCAAGCGGCCTCACTTCCACTCAGTGAATTGAATCGTTACGAACAAATGCCACAACAAAGCACGTAACGTTTTGTGAGTTTATAAAACCATTTTCAATACAATATCATATTATTATTGTATGAGTTACTCATTGACCCCTTTACGTGTCTCGTTTTAAGCACACATTGTAGCTAGAATATCCACTTAATAATCTTCTTACTGCTAACAAACTACAGCTTGTTATAAGCTTAATTGCTTAGCTTTTTAGTACATAACAATGTATAAATATATGATGTAAGACACGACTGCTGGTAACGACTGTAACGGTTCTGTCGGTGCTTCGGTATCTGAGTAAGCTGCACCGCTACATAATGCACTGACTGCAGAACGAACCGCCGCCTGCATCGATGTTAAGTGATTTTTATTTACCGCAACACTATTACTAACTTTAGATTTAACATTTTGTAACCGCCTCACAGTTACGCTTCGCTTGAACTTATTAAATGTTCATACAACTTTACAAAACAATAATTTGATTCTATTGCGAGTGATTGCGATAACATTACGATCGATACTCATCAAAGTCATCAATCATGGCCGGCGCTGTACGAATGATCGCTAATGACTCCCCGCGAATGGTAACATCAGATGTTCAGAACCATATTGTCACGACCTACTTTACAGTCAGAATGTAATGTTTGTAAAATAATGGCGCCGTCGCAGGAATTCGTAATTCGATTGTCGATTTGTTCCGCTTCCAAAACCAACGCGCTCGTCTAAAACTACACCGTGATCGTTTCAAAAGTCGTTATGACCAACCTGCTTCAAGTAGAAACTATGTTTTTTATTTCTAAGTCCAACCAACAGCGGCAAACTAACTAATATTCAGGTAACAACACCAGATACCAAACTTTCACGAAACTATCCGAAATAGTTATTTCCTACTCTATTAATTACCATCAAAAGAGTAACTTGCGTAATTTTATGGATGTTTTGAACGTTTATTAAAATGTTTTGTATGAAAGTGGACACTAAAATTAAATGTAACGAAACTGCACAATGTAATTATTTCTTTTTTTGTTTGTTACTTAATAAATTATTCTGTCAAAATACTTAAGTTGGTATTATAAATAAAATGGTATTGTTTATCTTAAAAAATATCTTACTTTATGTCCGGCTAAGTTGTTTAACTTAGCACCTGTCGTAGGTATAACCAGATTTTACTGTAGTTAATTAGCACAAGGCTTTCGGCTTACTTACACACTTACTGTAGTGCTTTCACCGTATACTGAAAGTGCGGATAACCGAGCGACATTTACGACCATTTAACTGCAATCTGGATCAACTACTCTTACACGACAATGCAATTTTTTTAAAGCAACTTTGACCCATTCTAAGAATTACTCGTCTATCGTGGGTACGTGCGTGCATAAATATGGTAATTTACATACACAGGACGCCCCGACCCGACACAACTATCTTTAATTTCATCATTATCACCATCATCATTTCAGCCGATATACGTCCACTGTTGGACATAGCCTCCCCCAAGTGTTGCCACAATGAACGATCCTGTGCGTCTTGCATCCATCGGTTTCCCGCAACCTTCACCAGTTCATCGGTCCACCTTGTGAGAGGCCTTCCAACGCTGCGTCTTCCGGTACGCGATAAATTCTATACGGGAATCACGACACGCAGCGTAGCACCCAATCACTTAACTGACAACCGTGCCATTAATTTATATCTACCATTGCACAGTTACAGTTGGATATTTTTCGCAACTTTCATATATCTATCAATCAAGATGGTTCAGAGTTGATCTACTTTCCCATCGACAGTATTTCATTTGAAGTGGCCGCTGACAGTGACCGCCAACATCATAATGTCGTCTCTCTTACGAAAGTGGAAGGACTAATGACTATGCTTGTAAAAAACACATCGTTAGTTCTTTTTTGTACAAGCTCAGTAGTAAACAAGCCGTAATTGGAACATAAATATATCTTTACGTATATTATGTGTGGCAACAGCGAAACAAATTGTAAACAATCATTTTTTGTAAGGACAAAAAACGTAGGCATATGAAGCAAGCAATCGCTATCAATTTTCTTTTTATCTAACAACGTTTGTTATTAGTCACGCTGTTTTTTCTTCCCAAGTTGACCTCATTGTAAGGTATTAAATGCTTTATAAGTAAGTACGTTTTGAATAACACAAAAGATACTGAATTAATAGAGTTTGTTGTATAGAAGAGAATTAGTAGGTAACTTGTTGCTAGATTTGCTAGTGGGAAAATGTTCCTCAATAGAGCAACAACACGGGGGGTGTTGTACGTACGTTGTGTGTAGTGTATTAGTACTGAAGTAGGCATCATTATTGTTAATAATTGTAGTGGTGACCTAGTAATAAAGGCTCTGTCGTGAGATCAAACCCAGACAGCCGCTTTACTTTGAATAATTTATTTCATAACCATTTCATTGCTCTCAAAACAGTGAAAGAAAACATCTGGGAAACCGGCATGTTGTAGAACCGAAAAAACGAAGACATGTGACATCCCCCGACACACACTGGCCTGCATGGTGGTCCCTCTTATAAAGAGGAGGACTGATTCAGTAGGAACATTATTAGGCTGAAATGATATAATCGTATGTATTATAATTTGTTTGTATCACAACACATACGTTTGTTTGTCTACAACACATTTGTTTATTAAAGTACTTGCGCATTGACGCATAAGGTGCATATACAAAAATGGGCTATCTATTTAATCTATTTATCGGAGTCTGGTTTGTGCACTTAGTCCTATGCGGACCTTTGTGCATCGGCCATAACGACCGACCTTTGGTGAGCTTATTCCAACCAGCCCACCTCTCTCCAATAAGGGATTAAACACTAACGAAATATATATATATATAATCGGTATAAATACACCGATATTATAGAAAATAATTATAACAATATAATAAATTATTACGAAAAAATAATAAAGTAACTTTAATATAAAATTTATTAGAACTTATTATTCCAAGTCAATCTGACAATATAATATCACAAAGAAATCAGTAAATAAATTATTACGAAAAAATAATAACGTAACTTTAATATAAAAGGTTAAGTCTTAATTCCAAGTCAAATTGACAAAATAGTTATATGAGATACAATTCACAGTAACCTGTTTTAAAATGAAATGAATGAAAAACTACAATTTCATAAGTAAAAACTTATTAGTACAGTACAAACACATGCCTAAAATAGTCTTGACACTATCCCGACCCCACCCACACCAGAGGTTCATGAAAGCCTAGGCAAGTCTCTAATCAGTCAATTCATGTCAAATCTTGTTAGCTGTGATTGGTTGACCGAGATAACAAAAGCCAATCACATCACTTGACATGAGCTTTGCCAACATAAATTGATCTGACTTCAAAAGCTGGGCCCAAAGGGTTGTTGGAAACTCCGAAACTTCAGGGATTAATTTCTATGTAGGTAGTTGAGGCTGATGTTATGTCATTAGGAAGTATCAAAGTTCATTATATCAAGTATATTTTTTAGGTATGTTGTGGTTTTTTTTGTTGAACCTTTCGAATACCGTAGAGACACAATAGAAAGACAATGAGAGAGCGGATGCCTTGAATTAAGTCAAATGACTTAAATGTATATAGAGTGTGAGTGTGGAGTGAGAGAGTGTGTCAGACTTTTACTGACCTCGGTAACTCTTTCGAACGTTACTAAAGCTCATGTTGTGAGTCTTGAGAGCAGGGGCGTAGCTACCGCAGTATCTACCGTATTAATGACACGGAGCCCCTGCGCTACAGGGGCCCCGACGTGACGTGCGCAAAAGTTCGTAACATGTTATCCACAATCTTCCTGTATTGATAAGCAGTGTAAATAATGAATTATTAATATTCTATAGTGTAATAGCTAGCTCCGCTTATTCTAGCATTTTCTACAGAAAATCAAAATAAAACTTAACCTATCCTACTCCAGAAAGCTCCAATAAACGAGCTCATTTTCAAACAAGACCTGACCTATCACAGTCAGAGTAATCCAATTTTCGATCCCGGTCCTACGTGATGACAAAACCACTTCTCACTTTCTTCCATCTTTCGCGAGTTCACAAATTTTGTAGTCAGTATCTTCTTCTTGCATATCGGGACTATGTCGCGTCATCTCAACGCACTAATTTTGTGCTAATAGGGTCTAATTCATAAAATGAAATGTTTGTGATACTCTCAAGCAGTGGCTTGAGAGTATACTGCATTTCGATAAACAGAATGGTTCTCTAACTCGCGAAATCCCACTACAATAAAAACTACCCAACACGATTCCAACGGGAACAAACAGTTGACTTTGAACGCATAGTTCAAACGCAACGTAACGTTGTTCAAACGCAGAGGTGTGAGTAGTGATTGACAGACAACAAAACAGAGTGGCGCCGACCTTGTGTGCTCGATTGTACCGAGCTACCGGAACTCACATACCGGTACAGCACCGCTGTCCTTAATATTACACTATCGTTTATCTAACTGAATAAAGCACGTGTATTTATATAATTAGCAACTGATAACTTTATTTTAGTCTCTAAGAAATGGTAGTGCCTCAAAGCTTTATCTTTCACCTGGTTCTATACACGTGAATATAGAATTTATCATTAATTTAGATGACGAGGATGGTCATGAAGAAAACTTTATTGTAAAAATTAATTAATAAAATATATCACAAAACATTTCTAAAAAATTTTAATGTTACTAATTGTATCATAAAAGCATAGACGCTGCGTATACGATGACTTACCGTCGCTTTAACGCTGTGAAGACGTTAGAAAGATAAAGCGTACCAAATCAATGCTTTGGCAAAACGTATGCGTAGGCTATGCGAGGCTTTCGCGTGGAGTTCACTTGGGTTTCGCGTAAGTACCCTGCCGAAGTTATGTAGACGAGAGGATTCGTAAGCTACGCTACACTGTCCAATGTTGCAAAGCTGGTAGGTTCATTTTAAGCAGAGGTTGCTGGGTTTAATGAGATAATAAAATCTACATGATCCTACTTAACAGAAAAGGTGCTTATGAAAGACACGTTTAATAACAGTTTCGAAAATGCGAGTGTAAAGGTAAATTGAAATATTGCTAAATGTTCAACTTTGTTTCGTGATCCGAATCTTTTGGAAGAATTGTTACATTCTCGTACTTTCCAATAACCTTGAAGTTAAAAATGTTAATTTCATGCTCTGCCCATAAAACGTGGCTATTATAAGATAACCTTATTTAGATCAAAAAATAAAAGCTTAGAATCGCTATCTAGTCTTTATCTAGAAACCTGGCTGCATCATAAAATTGCACCAAAACCCGTTCACTCAGACGTGTTATTCAGAGCTTAAATGAATAAAAAAAATCTAGACACAACGTAGGTCAATCAGAGACCCTGCAGATACTATCTACCTGTCATAAGTGTACGAATAAAAAAAAGAAATATATTTTTGAGAGTGAATAATTAGTAATAACAATTTAAGTTGAAATGTATTCATTTAGAAGATGAAGGCATTTAGTTAAAGGTCTGTTGTCTATGCCGCGACCGGAGAAGTGTAACGAAATGTCAAGGGCGAAGCGGCGACGACCGAAGATCGAACAGTGTTTATTCTGCTGAAGAAATGTACGTTTTCCTAATACGTATAATTTATGCTTGTGGATAGAAACATCAATTAATCTACGCTTTGTAAGATGATTTATCTTTTTTAAAGCCGAAATTAAATTGAATAGTTTTTAGTTGACGGCCTCACTAAAAAATAAATTTGTTTTTTTTTTAATTTTATAAACTAGTGCCTGACATCTCAGTCACTATTTGATGATTTGGCGCATTAGTTTTTAGTGTTATTTTAAGGGACTTTTCATTCTACAATTATACGTTACGTATTATACGTAAGCAACAAACTTATTTTGTAAAAGTACCGTATTCTCTTAGATATTTTTTCGATAATTGCAGTCGTTGGAAATCCATTAGGACTTCGAAAACAACCCCTCAAAATAAAATTCTCACTTTTAAATAAAGTAATTTCACTTTATTTTATCTTCCACTCAAATTATTAACACATTTCGTTACGCAGCCGTATATTCCATATCCATTAAAATGTTCCCGGCGTGAATTTTAAAGAGCCTTGTACCACAAACCCTTATGAGGCAGTGAAGTGGGTTTTGTTGTGATAACCGGCTACTAAGTGACGTCACACACACTTATGTTAAAATGATCACCATAAGTGCCAAACGACTGCCTAATTACCATTATGGCTGCATACTAGTCGCGACACGAGACATAATCGATCACTAAACTACGGTGCAAATGTCAGGGCCAATGTCAATCTCTGCAGAGTCGAGCGGAGACTTTACTTGACAATGTTTTAACTGTGTTGTTGTTACTGTTAAAACTCTGTTGTTGTGAAAAAAACGTTTGTTTTTATTTCTTATTCCGCGTCGCGATGAAAGTAAAAGTAGTGTTGTCTTGCATAAGTACATAGAATCGCGCTATCCGAGCAGATCTACTAGTGCAAATATTTTAAACTTTGATTTTCTTTTACTTGGAAACCGTGAAGCAGTTAATTTGTTCCGTATTGACTAACCTGGGGGCCTCGAAAGAGATATACGGGTACAGAGGGTCAAGATATGTAGAGGCGTGGCAGGAATCTCACAAGCGCTTCAGTAATTTAGGGCTGAAGCTATTATCGATACACGATACTCGTGTGATAGTTCCTTATAGTTACGCAATCCTAAAAGGAATGTTGCTCAATTGTTACTGTATCATTACCGAATACAACATGTTATTATTGTTTTAATGACGGGCTGTGTTACTCTATAATTATTAGACGTCTACGCACATCTACAATGCGATGTACAATTTCACAACCAATATCTGCACTTGTATCTGATATTGTGAACTGCTAATTAAATAACAATCATTTTATCAGAATTTCTATAGCGAGATGTGGCAACGATTCGTTGCGAGCGCATACCAGTGGTAGTTGGTACGTGAACACAATTTTTGATACAAATTTACGTAATTGACGCGTTCCATGTAAACGAGCGGCGAGTAAAGCGGGTTGAGAGCGTTGTTTGTTGCGCAACGTTGCGCCCGCGCCGCCGCCGTCACGCACCTAGCGACGCGACGCCCTGTCATGCCGGACGTGACGGCAGATCAGCCCAGTGCTGAACATAGAGCTTTCCCAAAAATGCAGACAATGCCTGTAGAAAATGCCTGTATAGCATACAAGTGGGTTAGAAACCACAAGTCCAAATATCAAAAGCGCATACGAATGATACAAGTGCATTGGTGACAACGGAACAGTGCACTTGACTATGATAGAACCACACAGTGACGATGAATGCGAAAGGTTAGATTTTGTACGCTAGGCTTTGTAACTTAAAAAATATTAGTTGCTTAAATTGATAACTTATTTCAAGGTAAACATTTCGTGTTTTAAGTCGTTTTTAACCATAAAATTACAAAGTAAATTAACAAACATCAGATTTTTAAATTAACACTTACCATTGTACATAGATTAGCGTGTACATGAGTAATCTTCATCTTCACACTTGACGGGCCCATCCATCTACACATAGACAATTTATCTGTCAATCTACGCATATACATGATGTAAAACGGCCTTGAAGGTTACAATAAGACATAGAATACTGTGCCCTTGGAGAGCCACAATGATTTGCAGTCGATGCGCGCGTACGCACAGCACCCACCCACTACTTGGAACCCCGCATCCTATGAATGAATCATAGGAATTCCATTGATGTTCACATGAAAGCGCTTTATTTCACGATTCAAGTTTTATTGTCATTTTATGGGTAGTACCGCTGAAGGTTTATACGATGTGAGCCTTTCGCCGCTTCAGTACACTTCATGTGGTTGTGGCTGCTTGAATAATTACTTAGTGGAATTGGTTGTGTATTGATGAATATGAAGCAAAGACCCAGGGTGCGAATTGGTAGATCAAGGTTCTTTTACAATTGTGTCCTCGTGGGAAAACGAGATACTATTGTAATCAGCTTTTTTTCTGTTTTTACTTGAAGTAAAATTCTAGTTATATTTTATTATAAAATATTTTACTGACAGGTGTTTATGAAGTTCAGGTTTATTTATTGCTAGCTTTTGCCCGTGGCTTCACCCGCGTTCATAAAATACAGCCTGTGTCACTCAGGAAAAAAGCAGATTTTTATCGGTGAAATAATATGAGCAATCGGACCAGTACCTTCAGAGATTACCTCCTAGAAACAAAAAAAACAAACTTTGCCTCTTTATAATAGTGTAGATGTAGACTAACAGTTACGTACTGTACAAGTTTAACAAAACTAATAGTAAGTAGTTTAATTTGACCCAAGTTCAATTTCACCTAATTATAGTTTTCACATTTCGCTAAACAATGGAATAAGTAATCGAGTTTTTCTAGTCATAAATGGCCTTTACATACTGAACTAACAATACTTTCATCTAATTACTCGTAATAACAAGCAAATGAACGGGTACGACCAGGAACTTACCGATACAATAATTGTAAGACTGTATTTGTTCGTGATTACAATTAGAAACCGAATTCAAAATGACAACGAGAGTGATTACACTGTCTGACTTCGTACGTTTGTTGTGTCTATGTTCCTAACTAGATGATTTCGATTGATGCTCTGCTTTCTCCATTGTTTGTGTGACGCCGCCACCGTCAGCCAAGCCACGCCCCACATATTATCACACATTGTCTCTTGAGATTTGACAAACTAAACAGTACCTCCCATATTATAAATAAACTACATAACAACACAATAAACATAAGAATGACGTCTGGACTCCAAAAATGTCTGTTTATTTTCATACTTTTCCAAAGTAATAAGATCGTAATTTTTCCGCTTTTCTTACTCACATTGATGTCATTATTACTTCCCAGTACATGTTTCCTGTGTGCCATATAAAAAACTTTTACCAAAAAAAAATATAACCGACTTCAAGTATTAAATTTTTTTTTTACATCTGACTAATTGTATTTTTATCTAAAAAGTTTTTTATTTTACACCTTTTAGTTGTGGTACCTACCTCTAAGCCAAACTTAAATAGTGTTTAAGTTCTGTAGTAGTCATCGACTATGCGATAACCAAAGTAATTTTACTTATTACGACATTTCTGCTTCATAGCAGAACTGTCATAAAAACTCCTCATAGGATCATAAGAAGTTCCGTTCTATATCTTTAAAGTTCATCATCAGATCATAACAATATTTCTATGGGACAAATTCACAAGTATAACCATTATATAAAAATTAAAACAAAAAAAACAAAATCGGTCACCAATTGACCGAGAAATCGGTAAACATTATTAAAAAAAACACATAGGTTGGTCCAGCCAATTCTCCTTTATGAAGTTGATTAAATTAAATATGACAAAATAATATATTTAATTTAAACAACTTCATAACTGCAGGACCTTCCCTAACCGAGATGCCATAAGCAAGGAAAGTTTCCTTGAGATGTGATAGCCATCTTGAACTGCCATTTGCGTTGCAACGAAATGAAGAAGAACTATCGTGAGTCAGATACAGTAATGTTTAGTTTCCCTTTCATGAGTGTGCACTCATTCACGTTTCGGTTGCATGCGATAACAATGTGAGGCATGTTGGTGCAATTTGCGCGTCATCCCTTGTCGATGAGATCGTGCGCTCGCTCTCACCGGGCGCGGCGTCGGCGCTCGAGCGCGGAAGTAGTAGGCCACCATCACGTAGCGTGCGCGCGCGGTGTGCTCGCCCGTGAAGTTTCCTACAACACAAATTGTACAACATTAATTATATCATATTACGTCTTTTTATTGCATTCTTACTTTTTGTACGTGAGCGACAGTCGCATTCTGTGGGCAAATTGATTTTTTTTCATGAAACGCTGCAAGCTTTTCATACACACCATGTTTGCAGCACACGTGAGCAAAGGTGGTTGTAATTACAACGACCTAAAACCCTTTTCCGAACCCTATTAATTCATGTTCTTTCCGCAATTACGGTTGAAACTTGCGTGAATCTGTTAGAATTGCGCAAAGACGGTCAACTGTGTAGGTTAGTGAGTACGTGCACGAATTTCTTACATTACAGATGTATGAAATGATAACTTTATAGATTTACTAGCTTTTGCCCGCGCGGCTTTGCTCCCGCTCTTCCCTACTTCAGCCTACTATACCCTACTCTACCCTACTATACCCTACTCTACCCTACTCTACTCTACCCTACCCTACTCTACTCTACTCTACCCTACTCTACCCTACTCTACCCTACTCTACCCTACTCTACCCTACTCTACCCTACCCTACTCTACCCTACCCTACTCTACTCTACCCTACTCTACCTTACTCTACCCTACACTACCCTACACTACCCTACACTACCCTAATTTTCATTTTTATTCCATAAGAACCTTCTCCTCATAATAACGAATACAACAAAAAAAAAATTAGCGAAATCGGTCCAGGCGTTGTTGAGTTATGCGCTTACCAACACATTTTGCGATTCATTTTTATATTATAGATTAAGAAATTTTCCGTGACATAGGTGGCCTTCCCTTCCACAATCAATAAATTAATTTAATGTACGAAGTTATTACTAGATACTGACGATTTAACCTGTCAGCTGAATATCAAACATGTAAATTATAGCGCTAGATACATTAACGCTAAAATTTTGTTCTACAGATATTTGTTGTCTGTGGTTATGATCTAATAAACTGTCTAAATTATAACTTAAGACCTCGCCAGGCCAATGTTCTTAGGTTACTCGAAGGGCATTAAACCTATTAGATTTCTATAGATTTCAATTACATTTAACATATCATTTTAATTAAATAATAATCTTTTATTAATTTGCGTACAAAATTATTACAAAACAGGATATTAAATCATATACATTTATCTCATTTGAAACACAAATTGACAAGTGTTTGACCCATTTACAAAAACGCAGTAAATGATATTTAATAAGTATACAAGGTGCAGTTTTAAAACTGCACAATATTTCAGGAGGTTGTAATAAAACTCATAAATAATCATATAAAAAAACGATACCTGGTCAATAATCAGTAATACTTGTTATTTAATTTCTTAATTACACTAAACTAAATCGATTGATCGATGGCCGCGGGGGCGTGGCTAGGGTGTGGCGTGCGGGATGATGATTGGATGATACATTATTTATGAAACTATCGTTGCGAGTTAGTGTGTGTGAAAACGCCCTTTATTGTTCCGTGTTTGTGTGTGTGAAAAAAAGCGCGGTTATAAAAAAAAAAAAATTACCTACTTATTTTATTATTGATTCGGGTCGAGAATCACTAACATAATTACCTCCTGAAATATTTTGCACCTTCAAAACGACACCTTGTATATGTACGTAAACCGAAGGCAAGAGGCTGACACGTAAATAAAAAAGATTAGCGTATGGCCACGAAACAAAAGGTCATGGGAACGATTTCCGCTGAGGAGAGAACATCACGCGGAGGATTGAATGACAAAACTTTTAATTACTACCTAGTAGTTATAAATCTGCCGCGGTATGCAGACATAGTTTGTAAATAATTCACAAATACCAGCCAGGGCCTTATTCCACTGATGTTGGCAATTTTCATTAATAATTCATTGATATTAAACGAGCCGAAAAAATATGAAATCCTATAGCAGTTTAAGAAAAGCATATTTTTCAAAATATCTGTCGTTATAAAAACATGCAACTTTCTATGTTACTCGTACATTCATATATTTACTTCACACATAACTGTCATATAGACTTATACGTAGTTTTTAGAAATCTGTCGTAGCTATTAGATTCATGACTAGGTGTTACTACCAAATGCCACAAAAGAAATATAGAAACTGCTAACCATTTCAAGAATATGACAAAGATATGGAAAGAACTCAATAAGCGTAATATAGAGCCAGCTGCAAAAACTTCTACCAACAAATACTTTTGTGTTCCTCTTACACCAGAACATGGTACACTAAAACTTACAAAGACGCAAAAATGTTTTGAAGAAATAGAGCAAAAAACAACATTCCTTGGTACGAAACTTGAACAAAACTGACGAAGGAAACTGCGAGTTACGTAAGAACCGCGGACGTCTCTCCACATGTTATGACGACATTCAAAACAATTTCTATGATTCCACTTCATTATAGTAATTTCAAGAATTAATGAAATATACGATGACAGCTATACAGTAGTCAGTAGGTTACTAGATATCTTGAATTAAGCAACATTATAAGAATTCTTCGCTAAATTTATTGTGCTGATTGCTATAATACATTTAGGAGATTACATCAAAAAAACATTTGACTATAACACTCAATTAACATTTAGAGATAATGTTAATAAACGTTTCGTTTGTCGTTAAAATAAATGAGATTAAGGCTTAGAAGTGGCCACGCCATCTACGTGCCATAAATTTGGGACAGATAAAAATGTCGTTATCCATAAAAGGTGTGACATAATGAAGACCTGTCACCCAATTCAAATCTCAAACTTTTTTAATTTACGACGTCTTTAACCTTATATAATTCAATTTTTTTACAAAGATTTTGAACAGATAAACAAATATGCCACAGGCAGTGTACCATTCTATAAAGTAAGATGGGAACGCAGGGACATACATAGGTGTGTACTCTGCGAGTGCAACACGTCTCGGTATTGCTCAGTGAGGTCAGATGTCTGACGCGGTCTTCTTCTAAAATATTGGGAAATAATAATGGTTCCGAAAAACAATTTAATCTCCAGCGATCTGTGGCCGACTATTATTCTAATTAACTAGCGTTTTAATGAATTACCGACAAAAAACCCAAAATATTAACGAAAAAAAATATCCAATTTAACAACAAATAAGAGCATGTTCAAATTACATTTTCTCCTAAAAAAAAAAATGGATTTTCGAATAACAAAACTAAACTTCCGAATAGAATACTGAACCTCCGACAAAATTACTAAGTTACCGACAACAGAGGTTTGGTCAAAATAATCATATTTTTACAACTTGCATGAACTGTTTTAATTTCTATTGTTGGTTATCAAATTTATTTTTTAGCTCTCAATAATGATGAAAATACCTCAACTGTTCGGCCCGCGCGATGGGGTTCGGATCTACTACGTAACTACATTTTCATAATAAACTGAGTTTTGTTTTATTTTTATCTTTGTTCTCGCTGACATTATAAAAGTTAGGAAATTTGTCGAATAATAATACAGTATAATATTCTAGAAAACCAAAGTCTACTTGGTTTTCGATTAAGGCATGAATACGTATCAAAATCCCGAAAGTTCATTATACCTATGGCTGAAATACAGACGTGCAAAACACCGAAATTCAAAATACCGAAAGGTTTAAATGCCAATAGTCGTTATATCCAAACACAAAATAACGATGTTCAAATTCCCGAAAGGCCGAAATCCCGAATAGACGAAACAACTTGAACGTAGCGGTTGGTCACAATTCTAACGTTACCTAACCTATTTCACCCAGTTCAAAGTGCAATGAAAATACAATCTACCTGTGACTAGACTATTAGACAATGGTAAACACATTTTTACGAGAGATTGTAGCTGAAATAGGTTAGGTTAGGTTAGAATTGTGACCAAAAGCGCGCGAGCCGAGCGAGCGAAGCGAGCGGCGCCGCGGCAGCGGCCGGCTAGTGCTACTTCTCAAAATAAAACAAATCGGGACCTTAGGGCACCCCCACACGGACGAGTCGGGATTTTGAACTTCGGGATTTTAAACATTCGAACAAATGAACTTTCGGGATTTTAAACTTTCGACCATACGACCATTTGGCGTTTCAATTTTCGGGATTTCGTCCATCGGTAATTTAAAATTCGGGATTTTTATACGTACCTACCCATGAATACGACTGTTTTAACTTTTTAACGCCTGAAATAGGTACCGATATCGAAGCATACCCGTGGTAAGTAAAATTCATGATATTTGATGCAATTAAAAGTTATTGTTACAAGTACATTTTTATATTTTTTATAAGTTTCTGTATAGCCACTCAGAATAATATTTTCAGTATAATGTGACAGTTAAAATAGCACCACAATCTATGAAATATGAAAGGTAATTTATGAATTAATAGTAGGCAAGTAAAGATAAAAATTACAAAGCAAAGTTTTCAGTAGAACGTAATTTATGCTGGTAGAAAAGTATTATAGCAATAGACACTCATGTTTATTTTTCGAAGATTTCAGTATCTCATTCGGTCGTTTCGTCATTTTTATTCGGACAAAAGTAGTCGGAAAGTTAGTATTTTAGGCAGTAGATTTAATATTTTGAGTAAGGTCAATTCTTCTTTTTTTGTCGGAGCTTTTATTACTACCCTAAAATATTATATAACGTAAGCGGACGCATGGGAACTTTTCTGTCGAAACTGCTACTAGATTCTAAATGCCAGCAGTGGAACAAGTACGAAATAACTAAGTATAATAAGTGTAAATTATGCGTGAAGATGATCTGGCTAGTTATGGAGTAAAACTAACTGCAATAGTTGACATTTATTATTAGGGTATCAAAATTCGCTTACACTGCCATCCGTTTCCAATCTCACTGTTTGTCATCGGAAAAATAAAACAATATAATGACGACGTGACTGCAATTATTCAATGAAGATTTTATCCATCATTGTAAAATGAGGAATAAAGAATAAACAAACAAAAAACTTATGAATGACAGAGGAAACGTCGAGGAATGCGACGGAGGCGGTACAATGGAGATGATCTTAGTGCATACGGCTAGCGTTTTTTTTTCTTTTAAATTACCAATCAAGTGAAGAGACAGTAGGATAAGACCGGAATTAGATGCCACATTTTTGGAAATCACTTTATATATTTCAGTACAAAAAGTTAACAATATTTTTTATTTGTTTGCCTGTATAAGAAAAACTGGCAGGTACACTGATTTTTTGTCTAAAAATTGATTATAGGTAAAAAACGTTATAGTATTAGCAAAATTTTCGGAACTTTACATTTTGGGACAGTTATCCCATATAGATGTCTAATCCATTAATCAATTTATATTAGGTATAAAATTGAGGACCCGCCAAGAAACAGGACAACTATCCCACATACATTTTTATCGCACTTTGTCTTCATATGCAACACGAATCGATACAGACACGATCAACTTAGTGGTAGTTTACAGAATTTCTCGATAGATAAATAAAACAGGAATCAATTCATCCGCGAAACTAAAGTAATTACAATTGGGGCACTTGTACCCCTGGAGCAACTACACAAACTTTGTAGATAGATGTTCTTACATAAATTTTTGCTATGAAACACTGAATTCTTTTGAAGAATAGTTCAAGTTTATTGTATACATTTTATTTATTTATTTATTTATTTATTTATTTATTTTACACTTTATGCACATGGGTACAGAGGCGGACTTAATGCCTTAGGCATTCTCTTCCAGTCAACCTTTGGGTGATGCGGAGAAAAAGTAGTGGTAGGTGCAATAAAAGAGTGAGAAAAAGGCAAATACAAGAATTTAAATACTAATAGACCATAGAATAGATATACTAATAAACCATAGAATAAATATATACAAATATACAATATATACTCAAAATAATACACTACATAAATGCACTAAAATAGTCAAATAATTGGTCCAAATCGACAATAGAAAAACATTAACGCTGTGATGAAACTACTGCCAACTTTTTACGAATCAACTCGCGAACTTTGATTTTGAATGTAAATCTGCTTGTTGCCATCCTGATCTCCTGGGGAAGCGCATTCCACAAAGAAATAGCTTGAATAAAGAAGGAATAGTGAAGAAAGTCAGTACGATGAGTGGGACAATTGAGAAGGCGGTTATGAGATGAGCGCAGATTTCTATTGTGGTTAGCGCAAATGTATTGAAAGTGAGGGGCTAAATAACTGGGGCAATTAGGAGAATCAAGAAACGAAAATAAGGTGGTGAGCGCCCTTTGCTCTCTGCGCTGACGTATTTTCTTCATTATACTTATAAAAAATAAACAAGGTCTTTAAAAGAGTAGGTACATTTTAGCTTATTGAATCTCGCTACCGCTTGTTAATGAGATCGTCGCCTTAACTCTCGGTACCCACACACCGTCTGCTCTTCCCGTCGCGTTCGCGTGTTTCTCCGACCTTCATCCCGCATTCTTCCATGTAGTCATCCAGGATACGCACTATTGGCTTAGTCGTTGGCGGACAACGACCTCTGCTAGTTGACTCTTAGACAATCAGCTTTTTTCTACTTACAATTCAGTCCTGTGAATAGAGTTTTTCATATATCCGTTTCGACATCGTCATTCAATCCGCTTTTAGTCAACAATTTAATTACAGATTGTATCATACCCTACCTACTTATTGCCAGTACCTACATTTGCAGTTTACAATCTTCGGGAAATCATAAATGCAGGAATATGTAAGCCATGCTGTTCTACTTTCATTTCCACGTTTGCTTGTTATGAATATTTAATTTTTATGAGATGTACTTACAGGACCTTGCGTAACAATAAACATGGTACTTATCACAAAAACATTACTAGGTACTTGCTCAGCTGCGGTACATAAACTGTTCCATATCCTGCGAATATGAGTTTAGTGCGTAACAAGTGAGTCACAGTCAATCAGCTTTGGAGACCCAACCGTCTAGTATAAGTATATAAACAATCCTGACACGTGTTTAGTATTGTCACCAACCATAATAGGACAGACGTTCTCGTTCTATATTATTGTTCAAACAGTGTCTCTCGGAACTCCGACACAACACATTACAACTACACTAGACCAGTCAGGTACGTAGAGAGCTTTTACTCGTGAACTGATACATTGCTTACACTCCGACAGGTTACCAAACCTCAACAGATGTGATTTAAGATGAGTTAACAATGAAAATATCTTACTTCCATAAACGTACAACAATTGAGCATACGAGTGGTGTAGGCGAGAACGCTTCTCTGTAATTGATAAGGATAATCGCATCGTGAATCAGGCCCGGGATTAAGTACACAACCGGTAGTTAAACGGTCCTAATACGGCACAGGTAATATTCGCCACGCGTGTCGACATAGGTCACAATTATTAACTTAATTGTCTTAGCGAGTAGGCGACCCATTGTTTGTGCTTTTGTTACTATCGCATGCTCTATCTAAGCCCTGACTTATTCATGCTTATTCCTTATACAACTTATCATGTCGTAATATTACGAGACCTCGATTGTGATACCCTCAAAACTGGACCACTGACTCCGTTTTGACATGCCGATGTGGTCAAAACATATCGTCGATCAAAGGCCACTTTTATTCTTATGCAATGACTCTTTTATCATATTTTCCCCGTCACGATTGTCTTCCTGAATATCATTGTGTTTATCGGCCCCAAATGCGATACGATATATTGAAATAACATTATCATATTATAAGGATCTTGTGGGTCAGAACCAGAGTGGTTTCGTGAGTGTCCGTCACCGATTGTCAGTTCTTGGTAGGCGGTGTCATTTGTTACGAGAAAGGCGAGACGTGACATCTCAATCCGCGAGGATACTGTACCCGTTTGTGGGTTTATTCGTGTACAACATTATATAACTCTATTGCGGTTGAGCTGATTATGTAGGCAAGGCAATTGAAAACGAACAAGTTAATATTATAGATCATATATTTCACATAAACGGCAGAATTGAAAATTAATCAAATTTATCGAGTACCGTAACCGAAGAGGTGATGAAGCGTGATGAGTCTAGTCTGAAGTAGTGAGTGACCGCCATTCTGTCGGCAGCCAGGTGCTTCGGACGCTGCTCTCAACATACTTGATGACATAACGGAGCGCGGCCGACTCGGGCCCGTTACATCGGTGCACCGTTCATGCGTAGCTTTTTGTTGTGCCTCAACGTAACACATAATTCCATTCCTAATAGACATAGGGCATTGTGCAAACTCACAAGATTAAGTCACGACCAATAGACGCCCGTTAATCAATCTCGGTCACATCCATTTAAATAAAGCTAAATTGCTAATCAAATGATCGACGATAAACTCGAAGTGGGATTACGACCTTCGAAGTAGAATTCTCTTTCAAAATATCCGTAACGTTATTTTCGTTCATATCTTTGAGTGTCACCAACCAAATTAAATCAGCTACTGTTCTATTTTATTGTTTGTTTTCGTTTTTGGTAATGGTATCAGAAAACTTTACGCTAAGTGGCAGTTACCGTTAAAATTCTAATCTGTTCCCGCTCACGGTATTTTGACCTCTTGCAAGTCAAATTATCCACACCAGTTGACATAGCGGTGATAGTCCATACTTTGGTGTGAATACTAATAAATACGGATAGATTAAGTACCTCGTCACGTCTCGATTTAAATTTAATTGTACGTGGATTAAGAAACGATAATCGATTTGTTTCCGTCGGCAATATCGTTACATAAACAATACAATATTGCGATCATTCGATCCCGATATACGTTAGTAGAGTAACAATATCAAATGTTGACAAGTTACACTTGGCTAGGTGTCAGTTTGAATCAAATTAATTAACAGAACAATGGCCGTAATTGCCTAATTACTACTTATTGGTCGTAATAATGAACCATTGCTTCCTCGTTCGAAGTGTTCGATACTTTTATCATGTGAATGATTTATACTGACTGAAGAAAGTGTTTTAATTAAGACCTCGCTTATAATCTGCTGATCTATATTAATTTAAATTGTTTGTTTGATACCTTTGTGCACGCAATGCTTGAAGTAAAGACAAGTGTACATTAATGATCGAGTAAGTAGTTATCACTGGGCTGAGCTACCGTGGTCTTATAGGTTCCTATATACCAGTGCTGCAGGATTGTGCAAAAGAGATTTTGCGGCTCTAAAAGACAAAGGGCAACTGAAGGCACACAGGCGGGTTTTAGTCAGTCGAAGTCTGACACTCCTTCTCGCTGTATTCCAAGAGGGAAGGATTATTTGGTAACTTTCCACCAAAAACAACAGGAGAGATATCTATATAAAATTTGAAAAAAAATAACTACACTTTTAAATTAAAATTGTTATACATTTGCATGCCAATACAAGAACTACACAAGAGGGTACATAGTGGGTAGTCTACTCGTTGGTATATAAGCATATCTAATGTAATATACCGCTTGAAGCTTCCGACCTCAAGTGAGAAACTGACCACAAAGTGCAATACCCCTCGTGGTTGAAATCATTATATCTTGACCACAGCATCATTTGGCGCTGTAAACACACCTCAACCCGTTTTAATTATCTACTTTCATTATAAATAAGGCAATTAAACCCTGAAGAACAAACTATGCAGTGTCACAAAGTTCTGAATGATTTTATTTTAAATGGGCCCTTCCCGATCCGTAATATACACCGCTAAATTCTGGTCGTTTTAATCCCGTGGAGGGGTCGATCCGGTACATGGAACACTATCGATTTGTAAAGATAAAATTAAAAAATAAAGTACATTTCTTTCAAAACTCGTATTAATTTACGCATGTACTAAATTAATTTCTTTAAGAAAACGTCAACTGAGCGAGTGCAATGACCTGTAGGTAGTTAGTACGCAACGCCACGCGCCAAACGCAAGGTTTAGATTCAGCTCAACATAGGCTCGTGCTTGACCACTATCTCACCTGATGAAAAGAGCCAATAAGGTCGATGATAGAACACGCTTTCCTAAAGTTACCTAGTCACCCTTGACCTAAATACCCCCAGGTTGTAGCTATCAGGTGACACGGACTCCAACAGGGAATTCCACTCCTTAACTGTACGCACAATCATTGTGCGTATAGCGAATGAAGGTCTCAAAATGTTTTGTACCTATAGACGGGATGTCTACAATGTACCGGTGGCTGATCGCCGTACTTCTGGTAGTCCGATAGTGGAACGGGCTTGGCGAAATTTAATGATACAATTCTGACGCACACTCCCCGAAATGCAACCGATAGAAAACCGACAAGCCTCGAGCCTTCAGCGTCGATGCCGAAGAATTTAAAACTTCAATTCGGCTAGTGCATCATTGCCAATGGTCCTCTTGGCTCTCTTCTCAACTGACTCAAGCGCATCAAGCTGGTTCATGCTAGATCCGTCCCAAAGATAAGAGCAGTACTTGCGCTTTAGAAAATTTTGAGTAGCTGTTCCGGCGTGACGTATTGTCTCACCTTTGCTAGGATGAATGTCTGAAAAGCCTATTGAGGACGATGCATACATGAAGTGAAGCAGAAGGCTACATTCCTCTAATTTATAACAATGACATGTGGAGGGTGTGGGGGAGTTTCAGCACTCTGGCAATAAAAACTTCATAATGGAAATTACCGGGTTGTTCCTAAAGGTCCACGAGTCTATTGTTCTTTAAAAATGAAAGTTCAAACATTAGTTCCCAATGAGTCCACGTCATTTAAAATATTAAAATCGATAGAAAGCCTTGTAGCATTAAGTACACACTTTTTGTATATGAAAAATTAATCGAACATACGTTGCTTGCTTTGCCAAGCAAACAACATTTTCTAAAGATTTTCTACTATCGCAATTTCGATATTTTTAACAATATTTAGCGAAAATCATTGTTAAGCACCAGCTTTGTTAAGAGTAGGTACATCGTGTCACTTGGTACTACCAAAGTTAAAAGACTGCGCATATTATGATCAGTACAGTCACGGACACAACAATTACAAGTTCATATTAATTACTATACGATCTCAACTGCGTTTAACAATAATAAAAGCCATTATATCTTTTCAACAGATTGTTTCTTTAATTATACTCACGATATACAGTACAGATAAACTATCAGCAATTTGCTTCAATTGTTTTAATAAAAGTTCTCGTCATATATCATTCTTGTCTTACGTAATGTTATGTTATGGAAGAAGCTTCCTGATTTCCGTTACAGACATGGAACAGTCTAGGTAGAGTCGTGGTGGCGCCACGACGCAAATCATCTTTTTGTTCCATTTATTTTCTTGCATTTAAAATCTCTAATTCGGAAAAAAACAACATTTGAAAATACCCAGCAGTGCTAGACTCTGCCTTTCCTATCCCTATAATCTTTATCCATAAACTTGATGGTCCACCCTGTTTTGATATGACTTTTTTTTTTGTTATATAAACTAGTGTTTGACCCTACCTGATGGTAAGCAGTGATGCAATCGTTGATAGTGGCTTCACTATCGACGATTGCATTCTGCTTACCACTGGTTACGCTTCCTCTAATTTATATATGTTATTATTATATCTAGCTTAGCCTATACTGTCCCACTGCTGGATTAAGGCCTCCCTCCATTCATTCCATTGTTCTCGGCTCTAAGCCACTTCTAGCCAATACCTAAGGAAGACATCTAAGTCGTCCCGCCATCTTTTTCTTGGTCTTGTGAGAAAAAAAATATTTACAGCTTTTGATCTACAATATTTGTTGGTGGTACTTATTTCTATGTTAGTTCTGAAGTATAAAAATACCTATAATATTCCTTACCATACAATATAATTTAGGAATACTTACCATATTATAAAAGATAAAAAATATATATATATTATTAAACCGAACACTTAAAAAATCTTAAATTTTGTATTTCTTTTAATTTATTCGTCACCCATTGTAAATTATAAGTAGTTTCGAAATACCTATAATGTTCAATCTTTCCTTAAAATTTCCGCAATTTCTTCGTACACTAAAGTACAATATTGTGCCACTGTTCTGTTCTTTATCGACAACAGCACCGTAGTTTGCGTATAGCTCGGGGGTGTTCACATTTAGGCCGTATAGAGTCCTAAAAGGAAATAACAACAACTGCTACAAGCGCACTAAATAGTCACTTTTCATGGTATTACGCAAAATTCATAGTACCGACGTTAAAAAAAAATATTGCTAAGACATAGTACCTAACACTTTTTGAAGCTACGGTACTGAGCAGGCTACTGAATACAAAATAAAGATCAAAATGGTATAAACGTTTCAGCAATCAACAGAGTCTATTTGTAATAAAAAAACATAACCCTTCTTTCAGTCGGGTAAAAAAGAGTGGTGATTTTTTTGTAGGCTGGCTTTTTTATGAGACAGATTTGTAATTGTTTAACATTGGCAATTTATGATAAAACTGAGTTAGTAGAACAGATTCTATAGTGAAAAAATGCACGCCTTTATATGACGAGACAATTTTTACTGTGACTGTACTTTCATAGAGGTAAGTACTTGCGTCCCTGCATACATTACCTCGCAATTGAATTAATGGTATCAGATTACGACATGTCAAATTACGATCATTACTGAACACCTCTTGTTGGATCATAATGGTCTTAAGCCTAATTTTATTTCCGGTTTAGCCATTACATCGCCATTAGTGGCACATAACATCTGTCAACTATTCTTTACGAGTTTCCTAAACAGGTTTCGTAGACAGATTTCTAGACTGTCTGCGAGATATGGTTTTGTGAAAATATTGTCGCGACTTGTTTTAAGTGAGACACAGACGGCTAGTGACTTAAAATTCCGTAATAGGAACTTTATTGAACCATTGTTACAAGCTTCTATGCATTTGGGGGGGATTAGGACCAAAAGCTCGCAGAACAGATGGCCGTTAGGGCCAAAAGGTTTTGGAGTGGCGTCGTGTAACGGAAGACGCAGCGTTGGACCTCCTACGAGGTGGACCGATGACCTGGTGAAACTTGCGGGAATCTGATGCGTGTGAGACGTACAGGATCGTTCTTTGTGGTCCCGCTTGGGGAAGGCCTATCTCCAACAGTGGACGTCTATCGGCTGAAATGATGATGATGATAATACAAGTATTTTCTTAAATATAGGCTATATAGGTATACCATTAATTGCAAATGATAACAGTAGTTGTGTTGTTAGTTTGGAGAACATTAATTGTTATTACAATGGTCACCAAACTAGGTCTGTATCTTGGGGGCCGGAGTTGCGTTAGCATTAAGTTAAAAAAACAAAAACAGAATACAAATCTAAGTAGGTTTCATTTCACAACAGAATCCTGAAGATCTGTACAACGATATGCCTGTTTAATAGAAAAAGGTCATACAAAGTGATATGAAATCGTTTAGGCAACAGAATAAATAGTGGAAACGACATTCACATATTTTTCAGCATACTTTTCCTTATATGGCTCTGGCCGCTACGTGTCGAGTTTACAAACGTTTTAACCACAGACGTGTCCTAAAGTTCTAAATAGACATAATCATTTATTTATTTAAACTTTATGTACAGTAGAGGCACATAGCCGACCTTAATGCAACAAAGCACGTCAATCTTTGGAAAGACTAACTATGGTTTGTGTGCACAATAAATAACAATTTTAGTTGAAATAAAATGAAGTAACATTAAGAATAAGTACGTGTACTAATATAATACATATTAGTTTATGTATTTTGTCATTACAAGTCTATCTTTGGAAATACTATAACTACACTATGGTCGGTGTGCACAATAAATAAATAACAATTATAATATATATAATATTAAATTCCATATTAGTTAGTATTTTGTTATAACAGGTCAATCTTTGGAAAGACTAACTACACTATGGTCGGCGTACACAATAAATAAATAACATTAAGATTAGGTACTTGTAATAATAAAATACATTTAATAAACTAATTAATATTATAATGAAAATGAAATCATAAAAATACATCGAAATCGAAATCAATGAATACGAGATCATTAGAGAGCAAACTGAAGTAGAGAAGGCTTTAAGTATTAGTTCCGAATTTTACGCTTGAAGGAGAATTTTCTGTTAGCTTTTTTAGTTATCTGTACTAGCCCCAGCCACTTAGCGTTAGTGTCGCTCGCAGTGCTCCAGTTTCGTGCCGGTCCACCGGCCGTCGGTCTTACTGCTTACATCAAGGAAACCACGCCCTACGACAATCTGACACAACTGCCCATTGCAACAGCTTTCACGGTATCGAATAACGTTCAACGCTATTATATGTCGCAGACACCAGTGAGCAAATCAGTAGTTTTGATCAATATTTTTTTTATTATAGGAATAGAGACTGCGCCGAGAATCACACGGTGATTTCTTTCAACGTAAATACTGATATTACGATACTGACAGAATAACATTTCATAGCAATATTGTAGTCCGCTTCAAATTCCTATAATTGCTTTAGAGAACAGAATTATTCTGCGGGATTGTTCGATAGAGTTACGGTGGTCGTGGAATGCAAAGGACAACTGAAGGTACACAGGAGAAGTTTTAGTCCGTAAAAGTCTGACGCTCCCTCTTCCTCCACCCAAAGTTGGAGGAGTAATTTGATACTTTTCGGCCTCATAAAACTTGAAGGCAGATTTATCCACACAATATTGTAACAAATTCTTAGCGTGTTGAAGGCAATCTAAATTGAATCGACTCAGAACAGGGCATCTGTTACAACTTGAATTCAACGCTGTTCTAGAGGCTGACTAATTAACTTTGCTCTATTTAACATGATTAACGCAATACAAAAAAAAACACAAGGACCATTAACCTCAAGTACCTAAACTAAATACACAATAATGATTTCGATACAGGTAAATAAAGTGGTTTTTTTACGCTGAATCATAGAATTCGTGACAGAATCTAATATCAACACAAATTCCCAACCGAATTTCCAAGTAACTGTGACGAGCAATAAAAAAGTTATTGGATCTAGATTCCGAAGAAATATCATCCGATTCGAGTTGACTTATTTCATAATAATTGTTTCGTAACGATTATAGTATATCGTTAGCTCCAAGGCACGCAGTCTTGATACCCATACCTTGTTATAAACGTATCGGTTTGCTACGAATTAAATGGGCGTTACATCACAATAATCGCCTTGTTAATGGTTTTATTAGTAAAAAGGGATTAATAAATGTCGGACATACTTTCTATTATGTTCGATTAACGCACACGTTTCGTGTATTAAGAGCAGAGGTACGTATATAATTATTTGGAGTAGAAAGGCGCTCATGTAATACTAAACAAATGAGTCGCCAGATCTCACGTTCTGGGCTATAAACATTTTTGTTAATATAAAGCCTCTTTAAATCTCTAAAAACCCAATTCGTAGATTTTAAATATCACCCACATTACCTATTTAATTACTTATCTACATTTTTTTGTTATAAATCTTCCACATCCTACTATATAATATTCACCATAAATTGTGTCACATTCCTAAACATGTTTTCTTTAACATTGACAATTGGAAGACCTTGACATTTGATCACATTTTTTATGATCATGTCACTTTTTCTCATCGTCGACATAAATGTTATTCAATGAGCAAAGTACCTAGTCAAGCCTGTCAAGACCCGGAAATTAATATATGTTTTGATAATATGTTAAATTTGATTTAAATATAGTACAGAATGTGAGTAGTGATTTCTGTTGTCTATTTAAATACTAGAAAAACTCTAGACTTTTCCAAACTCAGGGTCTTGTGGGTCAGAGTCTATTTTAACAGGATGTCGTTGATAAATAATAAACCGAGTCATCTTCCTAAAAGCATGCTTGAAGGTGGTTACCCATTCTTACTAGAGGATGAAATTATTATTTAACGGATAATTAATCAATTTGTAATGAGAGATCCCCGATAACTAATGATACAAGAACAAATTAGAAAACTGGATCATTGTTATGCATCGAAGTATGTAATTATAAAATTATGTAATTTTAGATGAGGCATATCGGAACAGTTCACTGTGGATGGCTAATTGTAGGTGTCGCAAGGCGATTGTTCCGTAGAAGCGCGTGCGAACACCGCGACCTACCTATTGTCTGGCTTTGTTTTGTTTACACCTCTACATAAGTATTTACAAGGAGAAAAGATTGATTTCCGTTAACAGACATCTGCAATTACTACAATATTTCGACACCCCTTCCTCCTTTAAACTTATCAGGCTGTTAATTAGGTTGGTTGGTTGGAGAGACTGTAGAGTTGAACCAGTTCGGTTTTGGCTGACGTTGACAATTATCCGGTAGCGTCTCAATGTTTAAATCAATATCAACTTATTTGGAAATGCCAATTTGATTTTACGATACGAAATAAATACTAATGCCTATGTTGTCTGATTCAGTCGTAGCTTACATGATCCAAACAAAGTAGTCAGACATATTAACTTTATCTCTTTCATTGCAATCGCTCGTGCGAAGTCCTCTTATTCTGAAGCTCTCGGAAAAACTGCCTGAACTGTCGAATACCTTGACCACGTGACATTTCTATGGCATCGAAACAATTTTGCTTTGGCACCCTAATAAATTATAAATTATCGCTGTTAGAATGACACTTTATTTTTACCTGTCAATTCCTGACCCCATCAACAGGTCCGTCAGCATGTTTATTATTTCTTGTGAATGCTTAATTTTAACTTTATTGTTTTTCCTTTTATTAATAATTTCCTGTTGATTTCAGATGCGGCGGCAGGCTCGGATCTCAGGCGGCGGCGCGCTTGTCGTGCGCACCGCCTCTGCCTTACAAGGTTCGCTACTTTTTAATATCAAAAGAAGATAAATAATAAGATTTAAGTCAACAATGGCAAATATTTCATGCACTATCAGTTTACTGAAAAAAACGTCATTGTGACGTTCACAAGCGTCAAAGCTTGATAAAAAATTGCGCAGCAGGATTGAGCGTTTAACATCAGCTGTATCGAGTCATCGTACAGTATCTGTTTTGTCATTTAATTATGTCAAACCAGTGTAAAGGTCACATACACATGTGTTATCGCTACGTCGCCAATCAGTCGAAAAAAGTATAAAAACGTAAAACATATTTCTGTGACTACGAATTTGTTACCTTGATTACATAGGTGAGCGTGATGTGATCGATCTTGAGCTAAGGGATGATAGCTTGCTTCAATCTCACGTCACCTTAGTTTTACAGTCAGTTGTTTAGTACACAATAGCACAGCAGTCTCCTAGAAGTCGTAGGCACTCGTAGCCCCAAACATCAGTCACGTCATGACAAGCGCGTCTCAAACATTTCCTGCCTTTGATACTGTCTTAAAATTAAGAAAATAATTATAAAAAGAACGACTTTCTTCTTACACAAGTTAGACCTACTATTAATTTTCATAATGAAACTTCTCATTCTCACAAAATAGTCAAGTGCGTGAACCATTAAAATTGTGACCGACTCGTTTCTTGTGTTCTGCAGTAATGATGTAGAAATCAAAGTGACTACTCAATATTCTAAGACTGCACTTAGTTTCTAGTGAAGATACCTTCAAGATATGTTAATTCGACTTTTACTTATCATAATTCTTGTTCGTTTATCACGACTCCTACAACTAACTAAAGGTCTTACAATAAACTAAAGGTTAATTGTTAACTACTAACTAATGCTCCGCTTCTTTGACATTTTCATTCTCTTTGTAGTTCTAAGATTAATTTGACGCTATTAAAAAAACATTCTATCAAGAGGTCGGACAGAAATTAATACATTTTTATGTGCTGGCAATCACTAGGTTTTGGGTCAGCATTACGACCAATAGAAAGATTCAAAACTTTCCCTATAATGAAGTGGTCCTTAACGGAACTAAATACGTTGAAAATAGAATATTTATGGGATTAAATAATAATATTGGATAATGTTTCTGTTCCAGTTTGGCTGTGGTTGCTGATATTCATATTCCAGAACGAGTTTCGAATATCCAGGTCAATTCAACCAGGTGTGAGTATCTCATTCAATAAAAAATGTCTTTGAATCAAGAACCTACCCTTATAAAAAGTTTAATAAATACTAGTACAATGACAAAAGAATGAGAAAAGCAATTTATTTTAAATGTCAATTTAAAAAATATATATATTATTGTGAACAACACAAATACTTTTTTAAGTTAAAGCTGACATGACAGATCTGAGTGCAATATACAAAAAAACTTCGTCAGTCTTACTTGAGCCCCATTGTTATCTATGTACCATGCTCCACAATTTTTTTGCTCATATCTTTTCTTTATACTTTTCAGTACTTGGACTTCGACAACTTGCCCGAAACGAATTTCACGTGCACGGGCAAGGTTATCGGCGGATACTACGCGGACCTGGAGACCTCGTGCCAGATGTTTCACGTGTGCACAGTGGGCCAGAATGAAGAGCCCATGGACATCAAGTTCCTTTGCCTCAATGGCACCGTCTTTGATCAGGTGAGTTGATAAGTACGTGAATTGTTCAGTTAATTATAATGCATGTTTGCGGAGCTCAAAAATCCGACATCATGTTGTCCATTTCCGAAGTTACATTCTATTTTGCAACTCTTACACATGATACTGAACGCAAACGTAATTTTTTTTTAAATGTAAAGTTCATTTAAATTCTAAATATTCATAAATACACAGATCACATATTCATACTTCTAAAAATTACGTTAAACTATTATATTATTTCTCATTTCAGGAGACTAGAGTGTGTGAGAGAGTCGACGAAGTAGATTGTACAAAGTCTGAAAAGTTCTACGGTTTAAATTTAGAGTTATATGGCAGCACTTTGCCACCCATCATACAGCCAGACCAACAGAAACCTCAAGCACAACCCACTGAACAGTCACAACAACATACTAAACCAAACCAAGAAGCAGACCCGTCAATAGATGATAGCCCGACGACGTCACAAGATAAAAATCAAGGACATTCGACTGACGCCACAGATTCAACTGAAGATCCAATTCAGGATATCAAAAGAGATGAGCCAAAAATCCCACAAAATAAACCTACACACCCGCCTTTACCATTTTCAGATAACGAGGAACTTACTGAAGGTACGCACCGTTACTATAATGATTTAAATTTAAATTTCCAATACTCTTGGGTCCAGAGCCTGTCTTTACGATAGCAATTGGTGGTCACTGCAGGTGGGTTAATCTGATGTTACCCGCCACACTGGCTTTAGTATAAGCAAGTTTAGAAAGTATACAAATATGTCATGGTATTAAGAAATTATTATAAATTGGAACTATTCTAGTTCTTATAAAATAAATACTTATATTCGATAATTATGATTTCAGAATATCAAGAAGAAGACGAAGACACTGACTACGAAGATTACGCACATCATCCGACAACGACGACGACGCAGCCAACAACCACGTCGACCACAACCACCACAACTACGACGACGACCACCACGCCCCGACCGCCCACAACTACCATATTACCGTCTACATCACCTCGTCGCCCGGCTCCAACACTACATCTCATTTCTTCACCCTCTCCCCTTTTATCCTCGCTATCTCCTCCGTCGCCTCCATATCCTCCCTCTGTCCCATCCGCTCCCTCAGCTCCATCCGGCCTATCCGCTCCATCCGCACCTTCTGCCCCGTCCGCACCCTCTGCGCCATCGTTACCGACACTGGACCCTTCCCTACTCTCCCCACAAGAATTTATATACCGACACCGAGGACCAGGATCGGAAGCTATCTCCTTTCAGCGCCAAAGCTTTCGGCCCGCTGATGGAGTTTATATAACGCACGCGCCGCCACAGCAATTCGACCACTTCCAGTATGAGTCGTCTAGGACCGCTCCGAGGCCAACGCCACAACGACCTGCTCCTTTTGTACAACGACCTCAACCAGCACCTTTCCGACCGACAACACTTGATCCACGAGATCAATTGCTACGTCCCGGACCTACTTCTCAACCCTCCGAGCGGCATGAAACATCTGTCAAGCAAAGTAGACCTCAGAATTATCCCCAATCGTTGCCTCAACGACCTTTACCTTTCAATCCCTTCTACTATGATCGCAAACGAAGTGATGATGCGGTACCAGAAACAGAGTCTTCGTTATCAGCACGATCTGTTGCTCCACCAAATGTGACCGAGAAACCGCAGATCAAACTAAAAAGTCCCCCGCGAGTTATTGTGACAGCTAGTGCGTCAGTCAGTGATAGCAATGGTAAAAGACTAAACTATACGGTTGGTAACGTTGTCAGCGCGGTAAAACCAATAGTGCCGATAAACTACGACGACTATAAGGAATCGGATCTTATATTTGATCCATTCTTTCTCGATGTGCCAAAACTACAAAAAAGACGAAAAACTAGATCTAATAAAAATAAAAATGTATTAACAGTTCCGTCCACAGCCACTGTGGCATCAGAATTATTGCCAGGAAAAACGTCAATCACAACGTCGCCAGTGACGTCTCGAGCGACGACCACAAGGATCACGGCCAGTGAGGCTTCGCTTGCGACCACCACCGCCGTCTGGAATCCCAACGACTACGTCGACGACAACTACGAGCCGCACTCGTACGTGCAGCCAGCGCCGCCGCTTGCGGTGCTAGTGCCTCACGAGCTCAACAAGTATAACAAACACGACAGACTGTCTAAGAACGATTTAGCTGAGGAGAAGACTCACAGAAAAAATGAAAAGAATGTTGATAATACCGATGAAACTGCGCCGACGTCGGCGTCTGCGCTGCAGACAACCTCTAGTCATGTGGAGCGGGCGCCCGCCGCGTCGCCGCCCCCGCCGCTCCGCGACGCGCCCGCGCCCGTCTGCGCGACCTCGCGCTCTACTCACTGTCGGACTCGTGCCTAATTAAATTAGCTCACTTTATACGATAAATAGATAAATGCCTAGTTTCATATTTAGATAGGTAGAAAATTTTTAACAATTTTTCAGGCGCACTGTTAATGTCACTGTAAAAGGATTTATTTACAAAATAAATCCAAATTGAGAATTCATGTTCTTGAAAGTTTTGTGTCCCTATAAGAAAATGGTTTTAAGCTCCCTCCGAATAGGTGCTAACAAATATCATAAGACCATCACTTGGTTCCAAGGACCCATTTCCATATAATTTAATTTTAATCCAACTACAGGTCTAAAACAAAAAAAAATACAAATACATAATTATCTCGTTTGTGAGTCCGGTTCAGAGGGAGCTTTAGTATTTATGATATGTTTTCTAATTATTATAAACATTGTAAATATGTACGAGTTTTGATTTATTGATATCATTATATTTTTAAATTTTTCATATCTTTTTATAAGTACCTATGGATATTTATGAAGGAAACCTTGTAAATATCGTAAAATATACTTGATGTTTCTATAGTTTTTTATTTCATTAACCTCAAGCAATATACGATTTGAACGGTTGGATAACCGAATAGGCTTGAACAATTGTGGTGTTTAATGATCGTGCCTTCTTTGTATGAGAAGCGGAGACTTTGTCTTAGTTGCAATCATTGTCAGCGATATCTTCGCCATAAATTATTGCTTTTAACGGTTCTTTTTTTGTTTAGAGGATTATCTACCCTAACTGCGGAATTATAGATCTTGGAACTTTTCAATAAATGGTAGTAAAACTTCCGGGAATGCTGCAATTATATGTCTGTTTATTGTCAACAATTTGAGAACATAATAGCGTACCCGTATACTCGGAAAAGCCCCTCGAATCCCTCTGATATAACCTCATTTCACGTATTATGTTAAAGAATGAATAGCTTACTTCCAGGCAAGCGTTCTTCAGCGTCGACCACATCATCACTCACCATTAGATGAGATAGTGGTCAAGCGCACTCTATCGATAGTAAAATAAAAACCGGTCAGGTGCGAGTCGGACTCGCGCACGAAGGTTTCCGTACCATTATCTATACAACATTAGACACTATATTATAGCCTTTTTAGGGTTCTATAACCTAAGGATAAAAAAGGGACCCTAATGCTAAGACTCCGTATCAACTAAAAACAGAATTAAATAAATATTTAAGTGGGCCTCCCATACAAAAAACGTGATTTTTATGGTGTTTTTTGCTACGTACTCTAGCACGAAGGGTTCCGTAGAACCCTTCATGCGCGAGTTCAACTCGCACTTGGCCGGTTTTTACTTTATTTTTTACTTTCACCTGTCCCGGTGTCTGTTTGTTGAAAAATTACCTACATATGTTGCATGGGTTAAACTAAATAAAAAATTAAATTGGTTAAACTATAATTTTATTTATTATATATTGTTCAGCGGCGACAGAAATACATCATCTGTGAACAACTGTCTAGGTATCACGGTTCATGAGATACATCCTTTTTTTTTATGGTGGGAAAAAATCATGCATTGACATCCCCCGCTCTTGGGCGGAGCGGAAGATAGTGTCAGACTCTTACTGACTAAAAAACCCATCCCGTTCCTTCAAGCCTTCATACCGGGGCTCGAGCGCCCTTTCGGATAACCCTGGCTCCAGTAGGCTTCGACCCGGCTGGGTCCCTGCTGTTGCTGACAACTCCTTAAGGGCCAAGCGCCCGAAAAGTGCCATAAAACAGTGAATTTCTGAGGCCTACTCCTCCGTAACGGCTAGGTCAATTGGTTTGAAAAAAATATATGTTTATTATAGATTCATGAACAATAATATCAACATTTGATTTTTTCTTGCAATTAATACTTTTGTCAAAAAAAAATATTTAGCAATTTCGCAACTTTTCGCAACTTTTCCCTACTCCTTCGAAACGGCTTGGACCTTTAGAAACATTTTTACACATAAAAATTGGTGGTTAAATATTCTTCAAAGTGAACATTGCATATGTAAATCAATCAATATCTCGCAGAGAAAATGGATTTAAAGCGCTTTCCGGGCGCTGCTGGCCACAAATAAATGCACAGATTTGCGTACTGCCGCCTAGGCGAGTGCGAGAGTTGCGTTCACATAATTTCGGCCAGATGGTTCAAGGGACTATACGCCTTAAGGCGCGCGGGAACAGTGCGCGCCGATGAGATACATCCTGGTGATAGACAGATGGACAGTGAAGTCTTAGTAATAGGGTCACGTTTTTACCCTCTGGTGACGGAACTATAAAAACCCTGTTATTGGTATTAATCCGAGCATATATTTTTTTTAATTATGGACCGACCTTGATGAGTTTTTTTAGTGTACGGTTGATTAAGTTATAACTAAGTGATCAATACTTATACTTTTTTTATAGCTAATTACAAGAGAACTATCCCATTGTTTTAGTTATGAGATACAGATAAAGAGTGAAAAATAAAAAAATAAACTATTTTACAGAATACTTATATAACTTGCAATGTTATTAATTAGTTTTTGTTTGGTTGTGTTCGGTTTTTTCATATAAAAAATATCAACGGGTTTAATTCGTTTAACGAGCTTCGGAGTGTGTCGTATGATAAATAGTAGTAGTATCTGTAGGTCAGTGACCTACAGACATAATAGTAGGACATTAGGCGCGCGGGAGCCTTTACCTGATGTGGTCGGCCTCCTACTTTGCTAGCATAAGGGGAGGCACGGATGCTAAATTTGCAATTGCTGAAGCGTCATGGGGACCTACTGGATTGTAAAGATTAGGTTCTAAAACGATAAAAGTCGGTGACAAAGTTCCATTTTAGTAGGAGCCTGTAAGAATATTCAAAAATGTAAAAAAAAAACCTTACTTTTAAATACTCGGGCGCTACTGATTTTTTTTTTATATTTTAAAGGTAATCTTATCAGGAACACGAAAAACCTATAATCTTACGGTTTCCATGGGGTGGTGTAGCTAAAACCATCTATAAGTGTAAAATTTTCAACGTACCTAACAAAATTATTTGAGCAATCTGTAGTAAAAAATTACACGTATCAACTGATTATTAACAGGAACCTTACAATCTAACTTTATGACTAGCCCATTTGCCTATGCCAAATTGTCAGATTATTAAAATATACACTTTTCTGCATGTACCTTTTTTTTATGGCGGGAAAAAATGATGCATTGACATCCCCCGCTCTTGGGCGGAGCGGGAGATAGTGTCAGACTCTTACTGACTAAAAGACCCACCCTGTTCCTTGTAGCCTTCATACCGGGGCTCGAGCGCCCTTTCGGATAACCCTGGCCCCAGTAGGCTTCGACCCGGCTGGGTCCCTGCTGTTGCTGACAACTCCTTGAGGCGCGCGGGAACAGTGCGCGCCGTCGACGACTTGGGCTTGGTCCAGACAGTTACCGGACGGCCGGACAGTGAGCTACCCATTGCTCACTGTCCGCAAGCCCGCGCCTACGTTGGCCGGAAATCGGGATCAGAATTCCGGCGGCAGCAGCGGCGATAACGCCGTTGCCTGATGCGTTCGGCCTCCTCCTTTGCGAGCATTACTGCTTCGCAGAAGTCGGCGATCGACTGCCTCTGCATGTACCTGATGCGCTCGAGTTTTTCTGAGGATCGATTTTTTTTTTACTAATCTGACGGCTGCCCTCAACAAACCCAACAATATTAAGGATATGTGGTAAAGATACATTACAGGGTGCAAGAATTCTCCCCATATGATTTTCTGACGCGCTCAAAAACGCGCAAAATCTCCATCTCGCCGCCACTACCATAATAACACTGGTCACTTAATGAAAAATGAGGTTTTAATAAACTTAATCTTTTCTATGACATTCGATCGCTCTCATAACAAGCCAACTGGATCAAATCTAGATTGAAATATTGAAAGCAATTGATATAATTTTGAAATTTATATATTTACTTTATTATTGAATTAATCATGGCGATGTCTACTAAAAATGCTCCAGCTCCAGATATAATGAATGTTAGAGAAATAATTGAATATGCTTTCGGCAATTTCGAGGTAAGTAATTTATTCCTAAACTAGCTTCTGCCAGCGGCTTCGTTCGCGTGAATGTAGGTTTCTCCATATAAACTTGGACCTTTGTTTCATATGTAGAATTTTGAAAAATCCTTCTTAGTGTTAATCCACGTCGTGAAAAGAAACCTTATGCGTAAATTCATGCTTCTTGTCTCAGTAGCTTCAGCTATGCGTTGGTATTTCAGTCGTCCGTCTCAACTAGGTAATCTGCAAATTACCGGGTGCAATCGGTTAAAGTGTGAATTTTCATTTAAAGTAGCCGATTATCTCCACTTTGTGGAGACACACACACACCACAAGTGGAGATACACTTCACTTTTGGGTTATTATAAAAAAAAAATAACCACCAAGGCTGAGACTTCTAACCTAACCTGTCCGTATCGGGGTGCCCTAAAATAAATATGTTATCAAACTTTAGAGGATTATTAGATTAATTATAATGAATCGCATGTTTTAGTCAAATAAAGAACCAGTTTTATAACTTAACTGTAGGCTTGGCCGTTAGTCTGCTGATTTCCCAGGAAGTCTGCAGATTATCTAGTAGAACTTAAACATTTTTTTTTCAACTTTAACGGACTCAATCAGATAATCTGCAGATTAACGAGTTAGTCTGCACTCTAACTAATTTACGCACATTAGTGGTACCATATATATGTTACCGACAATCTGTATACTGTGTACCTAGGCAATGTATTATGAATATCATTCCATTACATACTTTACCAAGGTAATGTTTATAATTCCTAGGTATTGTATAGACTACCTGCTTGTCCACTGGCAATGTGCAAATAAATAGATTTTAGTTATATTTATCAATGTTAACTGATCTACCTGTAAAAGACGGGCAAAAGAAACATGTACTATTACTTAAATTCAATGTGTATAAAAGACGAAAGTAGAGAAAGAATGGACATAATTTTAGGGCACGCGAAAAGGTTAAGTTAGAAGTGGTTATTTTTTTTTATAATCACTCTGAAACAGAACGTATTTTAAATAGGCAGAAATAAGATCTTATTACTTACATACTAGCTTTTGCCCGGAGCTTCGCCCACATACATAAAATATAGCCTATGTCACTCAGAAATAAAGTAGCTTTTTATTGGTGAAAAAATTTTAGCAATCGGACTAGTACTTCCAGAGATTACCTCCTACAAACAAACAAAAAAAAAATTTACTTCTTTATTATATAGGGTCAGGATGTAGAGTGACTGGTAATTAGTGACCGATAATAATTAAACACGTGATTGTACTCATGATTACAAACAACTTTCCCAAAGAAACTTTTTTTTATACCCATTACTTAACTTATATTATTTAACCGGAACATATAGGTACCTACATTGATACATACACCAATGGGATTGCAAGCGGCGCGGGTGCACTATCACTATTATAGGTAAGGTACATGAGACAACGGTGTTACGCGGCTAACAGCTAAGAGGTCGCAAGCGAACGCGTGAATTAGGGCTAAAAACTATTTTGTTATTGTGATAAAACTAATGAGTATAAAAAAAGCTTTCTTGGGAAAGTTGCTTGTAATCATGAGTACAATAACATGTATAAGTATCGGTCACTAATTACCAGTCACCCTATATTAATAATAATAATATAGTGTAGATACATAATAACACACACACACACATACACGTCTGCGCATTCGATATTGTATAAAATACCTAGGCAAAGTATAAAATAAATAATATTTCATACATTGCCTACATGTTTTTGATTGTCTTATACATTGTCTATTAGGGGATTGTATAGAATACAGGATTATACAGATTGCCGGTAACATATAGATAAATAAAAATCAACTAGTAGTTTGTAAAGTAAATAAATGAATACTTGTTATGTTTACCTTGTTTCAGAAAAACACCGTGAATTTTAGACTAGTGCAAACTGTGCTTTTTCTCATCGCTAGACAATTGAGATTACTAGAGAGGCGTGTTGAAATTCAATTTGGCCCTTTACACCCTCTAATGTTACCCTCCGAGTCTACCCTAAGTGTAACTGAAGTTAAAATACATGCAATGCAAAAGAAAAAGCCTACTGGTAAAAAGAAAACAAAAGCGGGGGGTGTGGCTGGCGCAAAAACAGGTGGAGCTAAACTTGGTGTGGGTAAAGCTAAAGAAAAGAAAACAGGTGGCGACGTAACTCCTTCAGATAAATTTTCTACCGATAAAACTTCTACAGATAAAAGTTCTACCGAAAAAACATCTGCTGATAAAACTTTTGCTGACAAAACTTCTACTGATAAAACCTCTTCCACTGACAAAACAACTTCTATCGAAAAAACTTCGTCAGGTGATAGGACTTCCACTGAAATAACAACTTCAACTTTCACCACATCCAGTGGAAAAACGCCTTCGTCGGGTGAAAAGACATCCCAAGATAAAACAACTAGTGAAAAAACGCCTTCGTCAGGTGAAAAGACTACCACTGACACGACAACTTCTACTGCTATTACATCCAGTGGAAAAACGCCTTCGTCAGGTGAAAAGACTACCACTGACATGACAACTTCTACTGTTATTACATCCAGTGGAAAAACGCCTTCGTCAGGTGAAAAGACTTCGGCTGACATGACAACTTCTACTACTATTACATCCAGTGGAAAAACGCCTTCGTCAGGTGAAAAGACTTCCGCTGACAAAACAACTTCTACTGAGAAAACCACGTCCTCAGAAAGAACACCAACGGACAAGACATCAACTTCTAGAACAAGGACACCATTTAGTAAAGAAGTAGACCAGGGACAAAAGGTAAGTAATTTTATTTGGTTTGCTTTTATAAGTAAACGCTTAAACCTTTATGCACTATAGTTATCTATATAGTTCATCCGTTATTTTTTAAAAGTTACAGCTTAATGAGTGTATGTGTTCTGCAGCCAGGTAATTACCATGATAACCTGAGCACTTGGGAGGAACTGAGGGAGAGGGAGCTTCGTGTCATTCATCAGGTGCAATAAACCCCAACGTTTAACAAAAAGAGATTTTGTCTTTGTTGTTTTTTTCTTTCATTTTTTTCTAGCATTGAAGCTATTTTTTTATCGTGTGAATTGTGGTAAGTAATGAACAAATTATAAGTCGGATGTGTTATAAATGGTATTTTAAAATACACGTCCGCTAAACAATTATTAAAACATAGGATTGCATTGAAGGCACTACCAGTACTAGGCCCAAGCCCAATACCCAACTGCAAGTAATGCAAGAAGTTAAAATAAAAGTTTTTATAAGAAAATATATATCCGTATAGGTAAATAGACTCCTCCCAGGAGTTTTCGGTATGTCTCAATAAGCGAGAGGAACATACCTACACACCCGTTTTTAGTAGTTATTGTTATAAATATTTTATAAAATTTTAGAGAGCTGATTCATTAGAAGAAGGAAAGAAAACACCTACGCCAATGGCCTCAGTTACTTCTATGCGTAAGCATAAGACCATTTATTTAGATATTTAAGCATAAATTAAACTTATGGCAAAGTAACTGATCTGTTCTTTGCAGCAGAAGCACAGTATGAAAAACTACTTGTTGGTAAGGCATTCGTTTCCTATTTCTCATGAGTTACCTTACTGTAGAAACAATCAAACTCTAAATTGAGCTTTTGATTCCAGTTAAAAGAGTTCCTAGTAAAGAAGCAAGAGCAGGAGGTAAATTGTTGGATGACACTACACAAAAATTATAATTTATTTAACCTACTAGAAATTGTAATTCAAATTCAGCATTTTTCAAAACCAGAAACAGTGCATGGACAGAAGCGCACACCTCGGATATCCGTGGTAACGCAAGAACAATTTGAGGAAGTCGCAGATGTGGTCCGACAGCTTCAAAAAAAACTTCTACCTATCGGCACTCCTGGATTTCCAGAACATGCCGAACTTATGGAAGCACTTCGGAGAGGTGCTTCTCTTACTGATGCTATGTCAGCATTACAACTCTCTGCTCGCCTGGAGGCCACGGAAAAAGCTCTTGCTCAAATGATATCAATGGTCACTGAGTTAGCTGTAGCAACTCCAGGTGTAGAATTAGACGTAAGTAAAAATAATTTAGTCATACTTACAAAAAACACAATTGAGAACTAATATTGAACGCAAAACGCAGTACAGTGCGTTGTGGTTTTTTAACTATGTATCTCGCAGATTTCCACAACACGTTGGCCCTAAGTGAAAAAAAAATAGTTCAGGAAAATCAAGGTTCTTACTTGAATATCGATACTTTCATAATATATTTTGAAAAATTTGAATGTCTGTCTGTTTGCCTGTTTGTTTTTTACTTCTTCGTCCAACCCGTGGCACGCCATAGGCCAGATAGACCATGACCCGGAATAAGTCATAAAAGAGCTTTTTATCTATGTATATATTTTAAATGTAAAATTTTGTTTCATTAATAGATATTATTATTTGCTAGCAGTACATCTTAGACTTCCCTCCTTTTAAATTTGTTCTTATATATATTCTATCTTAAAGTTATCTGGTAGACATCGTTTCAGCGATAACACCGCCATTGTACAAAGTAAAACAACACATTGTAAGTTTCTGCAAAATTGTTACTGCCAACTTGTTTGTTTAACTTTATTGTACAGTACACCACTATTCTGCTTTTTACTCCGGGACTTCCTGACTTAGCCAGTATAAATATTTAAATTGCGATTATTAATCCAAATTACAGCTGGACACGCGAATTTATTTAGGTCTAGAAGACAAGGCTGATCAGAAAGAATTCAATGCTGACGCTGAATTGGTCCCTGGTAAACGTGGAAAAGTTAAAAAGGTAAAGGGAGGTAAAGGTATGCCTGCTCCCTTCGGCTTCAAGCCAACAGCAACTACCACATCGGAAACAGTTGAAGGAACTGAAACTGAGACACTCTCACCTGGCAAAGCAACGGCGGTTGCGTCAAAGTCGGCAGAGGCAGATCTGAGCAAAGTAGCTGAATACGTAACTTATCTAGATTTGCAGTAAGTTATTATAATTAAAAAACAATGCACAAAAAATTATGGACACCGTCCCCACCCTTGTAGCATTTTAAAACCTATGTTAATCGAAGGGCCATAGCCATTTTATCATTTTATAATATGATAGCAAAACTGAAATGTCTGTCTGAAAAAAGTTATATCGATTTGAAGAAACCAGAATCGATAAGTATTATCGTGATGATTTTTTAATTCATTCCTTTTGGTCTCCTAGAATATCTATTCTGTTAGTGTCTTCTGACTTCTAGAACCCTACTCTGCCTGAATATATATATTATTATATCATACATCGTATAGAGTCATAGGGGGCCCGGAGTGGCACAAATATCTATGTTATAGGCGCCGCCATGCAATTAATATGTTCCCGGGCGACTGCAAAAGTACCTAACTGGATCGGGAGCTGCGATCTGGATGCTGCAAAGGTACAGATCTAGGTGCAAGCATCGGACCGGCCTGTCGACATCTACACCAAAGCGAAGTGGTTGTAGGAGGCTATGTCGCAAGACTGCGACGTGTCAATGCCCCGAGTCCGGCCATGACGTGTCCGGCGTTAGGTGTACTGGTGGTCGCCGCAGATTGCAGCTTTGCGCAACACGTGCAATGCCCGCTGGATGGAACCCCAGTTTGTAGAGGGTGTGGTGAACGCTCTGTTCCCTGCGCGAGAGGCTCTCCGACCTCGACTACTCGTAAGAGCTCTTTAGCGCGTATGGTACGCGGCAAATGGCTTGATTCATTTGCTATGGTTAATTACGCGCAGCCCCCCACTTTGATTGCGACCTGAAAATCCGTTGTAATCTCGTCACACAAGTTAAATCATTATGACGATCGACCTTGAATGCGCAGTAATCGGTTTTCGGGTCTTAAACAAAGTGTGGGGCTACGCGTAACCGTAGCAAATGGTTCAACTTACTTGCCACGTACTGTACATGGAGAAGGGCCAGTTCCCACTTAGTTGGATCTGAAACTGAAACGGGAAACTGATCCTCATTAGGAAGCCGCAGCACCCTGCATACTCTATGTAAGCTCTTTGAAAGAATCATTGCGAGCAGCCTCGCCGTGCAGCTGGTACGGATAGGCTCGAATCTTGACAGTTAGTTCGTTTTCCGTGGAGGGCGCTCTACGGTAAAAAAAAATAAAGCCATCATGTGCGTGCCAGCCCTCATCCCGTGAGATGCGGTGTCCCGGGGTGGCGTAGTCTGGATAGTAACTTTAGACATCTCCAACGCGCTCTATACCCTACCCTGAAGTTGCATCAGGGATACACTCTGGTATCACCGAGTGCCAACCTACCTCCGTCGTGTAATCGAGGCCTACCTGACCACACAGGTTTATCATCTACTCTGGTCAGGGAGTGTGAAAACGGCGAGAGATATTCCGTCATGCGATATTCAGCTGGGATCGGTACTAGGACGCATTTTAATGTCGTTTTTATGCCGTTTATGGCATCAGACCCAGAGCGCAATAATTTATTTGAGGCAATTTATTCATTCGTGAGCTAAGTTGCGTTTATGTCTTCATTAATTGGCACTGGCGGCGACCACCAGTACACCTAACGCCGGACACGTCCTAGCCGGACTCGGGGCATTGACACGTCGCAGTCTTGCGACATAGCCTGCTACAACCACTCCACTTTGGTGTAGATGTAACAGGCCGGTCCGATGCTTGCACCTAGGCCTTTACAGCATCCAGATCGCAGATCCTGATCCAGTTACTTTAGTAGTCGCCCGAGAACATATTATTTGCATGGCGGCGCCTATAACACAGACATTTGTGCCACTCCGGGCCCTATGACTCTATACGATGTATAATATATATAATATATGTTCATGATATGCGTCCTACTTGCCTGATTTTCAAGCAGACTAGGGTCCTAGAAGAAAGAAGACACTAACAGAATAAATATTATAGGAGACCAAAAGGAATGAATTCAAAAATCATCAAGGTAATACTTATTGATACTGGTTTCTTCAAATCGATGTAACTTTTTCAGACAGACATTTCAGTTTTGCTGTCATACAATAAAAATGAAATGGCTATAGCCCTTTGATTGACATAAGTTTTAAAGTGCTACAAGGGTGGGGACGTTTTGAACATTGTTCATTATTGATCCTTCTTTTGCTTAAAGACTTTTTAGTAATATCGCTCACATCACGATACATCGTGTGACAAGTCTGTTACAACTGTAAAAAGCCAAAAATTCATGGTATACATTTGTTTCATTCAGAGCGGGTCAATGCATGTTGAAAAGGTGGCCCCCGTGCCCCCAGCGAGCAGAAACATTAATTTCGCAGAACCTTTGACGTGACACGTGTACCAGTTTATAAATATGGCCAGTCTACAGCAAAAAAATGATGCATATAATACTTCTTCGAGTAATATTATAACGTAGGCTTTGTGTGCTCAGTAGATGTCGGCACTCGGTAGATTGCTCAGGGGTTTTCTTCCCCAGCCCGCGGGTTTGTCTTAAGTCCATAATAACAAACTCGTTTGGTAGCCTAAATGTACCTCAGCTATGGGCGAGCGCCTGCCAGGACGTATATAGCAAAACTGCGTCTATGTGTGCATGTCTAACGTGTAGATAACAAATGATTGACACCAACAATGTGCCCAGCAACTATTCGTAACTCAACAACAGTGTTGATCAACAGTTGTTCAATAAATAATTAAGATAAATACGTGGCAGAACGACAAAGAGGGCGAGACTTCAGTCAGGGGTGAATAATTTCAATAAGTCCCCTCTTTGAGGCGTGGCTGGAAAGACCTCACGGCGTCCTTACCTTCCGTATGACGCAGGTCCACACCGGACATGGTTCGTTTGGGAGTTTCCTGCACCGGATTCGTGCGGAAGTGACGCCCAGGTGTCGCCACTGTGCGGAATGCCCGGAGGACACGGTGGAGCACACAGTCGAGGTGTGCCCTGCTTGGGCGGAGCATCGCCGTCCCCTCGTGGGGGTGATCGGCGGCGGAGACCTCTCGCGCCGGGCCTTGGTTGAGGCCATGGTCCGGAGCGAGGAGGAATGGCAGGCGGTCGCCGACTCCTGCGAAGCAGTAATGCTCGCAAAGAAGGAGGCAGAACGCATCAGGCAACGGCGTCCTCGCCGCCGCCGCCGGGATTCTGATCCCGATTTCCGGCCACCGTAGGCGCGGGCTTGCGGACAGTGAGCAATGGGTAGCTCGCTGTCCGGCCGTCCGGTAACTATCCGGACTAAGTCCAAGTCGTCGACGGGCGCACTGTTCCTGCGCGCCTCAAGAAGTTGTCAGCAACAGCAGGGACCCAGCCGGGTCGAAGCCTACTGGGGCCAGGGTTATCCGAAAGGGCGCTCGAGCCCCGGTATGAAGCCTAGAAGAAACAGGGTGGGTCCTTTAGTCAGTAAGAGTCTGACTCTATCTCCCGCTCCGCCCAAGAACGGGGGTTGTCATTGGATGATTTTTTCCCACCATAAAAAAGGGGTGAATAATTCTGCTTATTACAAACATTTAATCAGTCTATCGAAATTAACTAGGTATAATCTAGTTAAGTGTATATTTGTAATTTTGTGTTTAAGTAATTGTTTTAGCAAACGCTGCCAAACCATAGAGGTATAGACAAATGCAAGCTCATTGTAACAATCAGATAAACGTAGGTCTCTTATAGCGTAAGAGAATAAACTTGTTTACCATTGACGTGACACTGAAATTATATCAAAATTTAAAACAAAACCAATATGATGATTTAACTTTTCAGGAATGCAGCTTCAGAAATATATGAAGAATTATTAAAAAAAACGAAAACATTGACGTCACGCACTTGTAGCACCGCCGAGTCCGCATACAAGTTGGCTCTTATGTTAGGTAAATTGTCAGTTGCTTTAGAACATATTGTAACACACATTTCAGCAACCTCAAGAGGCCCGGCGGCACAAAAACGTGCCAGTAAACAAGTATTACCGTTGAGCCCCGCTGGCACAATTTTGTGCCACCAAACCCGCCGATTTAAAACTGTATTTGTAGTAAAGATAAGTCTTAAAATCGTTTCTGAACGAATGTTCTCGACTGCAGATAATATTTTACTGATTATTAATATTGGTTGACGTAAATAATGGCGGTCCTTGAGAGGTCCTTGATTATATTATGTCACAGAAACAAAACTTTGATGTTCCAAACCCATCTTGATTCTCTCATGAGAGAGAGACGGAGTTATCAGAATGAATAGCACCATCTTGTTATCACAACTCTTTATCTTGATGGGAATGACTTGTCATAGTACGGGGGCAGTACAGTGTAATTATTTATTTAACAGAAGCAAAACTCAACGCCGCGTCAAACGTTTCTACGCAAATGGCTAATTTGGAAAATGCTGTTAAACAGTACGCTGAACAAATAAACTTACTTGACACTGGGCTCTCCTCTCAGGTAAAAAACAGTTTTTTTTTTCTATTAAAATACGATAAATATAGCCTGTCTAAAAAATCAAACGACTTGGGAATTTTGTATAATATTTAATCATTTAAAAAAACTTTTTAGAAAAAAAAATATTAACCGACTTCAATGTTAAAAAACAAAATAACTTTAATTTCGGAAGTCGGTGTTTCTGTAATAGATAGTTTTGTCTCTTCGTTATTTAACACCGACTTCCGAAATTAAAATTATTTTGTACTTTTCAGCATTTTTTAACATTGAAGTTGGTATAATTTATTTTTGTAAAAAGTTTTTTTATTTTTCACTTTTTAGTTATTCCCCTCAGCCAAACTTAAATACCTTATAGCCAGAGTGCATCTCATAATGATTCTAATAACCACAAACATGGTTAGATTACATTAATTTACCTTCCGGGTTCATCACCATATCACTTCGATACACCTCCCCTCCCCTTTTCTTTCAGTCAGTCATCGACTACACGTATAAACAAAGCAATTTTACTTGTTACGGCAATTCTGCTGTGATCCTATGAGGAGTTCTGTTCCATATCTTCGAAGTTCATGATGAACAATATTTCTATGAGACCAACTTGGAAGCATACCCTTTCAATCGAAAAAAATAATTTTCGAAATCGGTCCACAATTGATCGAGATATCGGTAAACGTACATTTAAAAAAAAAACATACATTCAGTCGAACATAGAACCTCCTCCTTTTCGAAGTCGGTTAAAAATACTTACATTCGATACTTTTTATAAGGTTCTTCTATCAAGATCTCTTAATCAGACTCTAGCAATTAATGGCTACTTTGCGTTCTATACTAACTATTTTAGATGACAAACTATCAAGAACAATTGACACAAATGCAGCATGATTTAGAAATCGGATTGGATAATATGGCTGAAGTATTTGGTAACTCTGGTGGAGATGTCGAAGGTATGCAAACTTTACTGCAGAGTTAAATAATCCTAAAGTTTAAATAAAAAAATCTAATCTAACTAGCCATTTTAAATTGTTGTATTTAATCTAACTAATTTTCAGCTATGTCTGAGTTACATTCGAATTTCGCGGGTCTTCAGGTGGACTTGGAAAATATGACGTACCGTCAAAAGCAATTGAAAGACGCCCAAGATTCAACATCTTATGATCTCGAGGTTAGCACCTTCTACTTACATATAACTTGCCTTCTTAGTCCTTAGTTAATTAAACACCAAAAGACTGTTATCTTCTTTGTCAGAATTTATGGAAAGAAATAGAAATGTTGAGAGATTCGAAATCAGATAGAGAGGAAGTAGCAGATGCTCTTCGCGATAAGGCTGGTATTGGTGAACTCAACGGACTGGTTTCATTACAACAATTTGAAGCTGTGAGAGGTGATTTTGAAAAATGTATTGCTGCAGCATATGATACATTTAACAATCAGGAGTATGTCTGGCAGGTTAGTTATGTATCTATTTAAATATTCCATTTTCTGTAGTTAGTATATAAATGAACCAGGGCTGCGGCATTGTTCAAAAGAATTAACATAGCTTTGGAACGCAAAGGGCAAGTGAAGGAATACAAGTGAGTTTTAATCAGTAAAAGTCTGACTCTCTCGCTCCAGCCAGTGTCAGGAGTCTTAATTTCCTTTCCAAAAAAAATAACTATATAAGTGAAGATTCAATATCAGTATGCCCAAGTACTCAATCCGCCTTCATCTATTACTTTTTCAGAAAGCAATAGATGATATGATAAAAATACTTTACGAAAAAGCGGATACAAATCAAGTAATAGGTTTGAGAGACGAAATTCAGAAAAATCTTAACATATTGAAAGACCGCATAAAAATAGTAGCAGACATTGTTGGGGAACCGAGGAGTGCGATTCTCTCAAAGAAAGTATTCCGAGACAGTTCTTGTCTTGCTTGCGGCTCTCCTGCGTTCATGGATATGGAAGAACCGGTCAAAGTACCAGCCCTGCCGAAGTTTACTTCGGTCAAACATCCATCTGAAGCGTCTGAAGCAGAATCACAAACCAAAGGAGGTGGAGATAGTAGACCTTGTTATCCTGATCTACCAATACCGCATCCAGTGGACCCGAGGTACATGTCAACCTATAGAATCAACAACCCACCTTATTTTCTTAAAACGACTTTACTATAATCCTAGTTCATGCTGCGATAAAAATATTAACCAATCAAGAGGCAGGATAGATATAGCGAGACAGATACAACGAGCACTTGGTACATGACCGTTTATATCAAGCATTCGTCATCTCTTGTTAATCTTGAAGTTTCTTTAATTGAACCCCCAACTATTCAGAAATATAAATAAAAGGGTTGTTTGAAAATTAAAGAGTTACTAATTTATTTACATATTGCATATTCAACAGAGCTCATTTTTGTAAGCGATACTGCGGTGGTTCACATACTGTGAAAGCGGATGGATTAAACCGGGCTCCACAAAGCTTGGTTGTACAACAAGCTCAAAGACCGTTAAATACTGCAACTGGGACTGATGGAAAGGTTTGAAGACTTTCTCATATAAAATTAAGTTAGATTTCGGCGCTGTCTTCTTCAATAGACATGGCTCTTTTTCAATTTATAATTCTGTGCCTCCTGTGAATATATATATATAAAAATATATAATAAGTCGAAAATCTCCATTTTACAGGAGAGCAAAACAAGTTTTAAAAAATCTCAGTTCTTGAACTGAGTGGGCTAGGTTAAACTTGAGTAACTTTTTTTTTGTAGATAAAAACATGCTTTTTCATAATGAATTAATTTTTTTATGGTAAATATTATAGTTTTAAAGTAATTCAAGAAAATCTGTGAGTTGTATCTTTTTGTGTAATACAATATGTACAAAAATTACGTGATAATTATGAATTAAAAACAAGTAAAGTTATATTATGTTGCACCTATAAGTTGTCTTTGTGTAAACTGATACACATAAACCAAAAAAATCTAATAACTGTTGAGACAATGTTACTTGCGCATTGTTGCTAAAACTAATGATAAAGAAACTAACCCAAAGGTTAGATATTTTTATATATCAGTCCCCTATGGCCAAAATAAAACTGAATTGTATAAGTTTGCAAAAAAAAACATGTTTTAAATGAGACAAGTTTAGTTATACCCCTCACTAAAATAAAAATAAATTGTATAAACAGATACAAGTCTTATAAAAATAATCAGCTTTTAATAAACTTCACCAAAATCAATAATTCTCTTACAAAATGAAACACAGTTGTATCAAAATTCGTAAAAGAGGTAAATTGAGATCCTAATAACATAATTTTACAATCCAAATGTAACTTTGGGTACACCATAATCATGGCGGTAAGTACAGGGATACCGCTCGGTTTCCCGCGAAGCAGCGAGCCTTCTTGCTGGCCTGCTACCATGGGATCAGGAGGTAACAGTCTTTGCACGTATGCACGATTTGCGCATGGAGATGCAACGCCGAGGCGAAGCTTTACTGCCGTGGTAAGTTGCGGCATAACGGACAAACTTCCGACGGGATCTCATGGTGGAATGGCGACAGTAACTGTCGTAACCCAGTGCTGGGTACGCCATAATTATGGCGATAAGTCCCCTCTTTGAGGAGTGCCTGTAAAGACGTCACGGGGTCCTTCCGCATGACGTAGATCCTTCAGTTTCTACACCTGATTCATGCAAAAACGCCCAGAGGTCACCATTGTGTGGAACGCCCGGAGGATTGGTACGGTGGAGGTGTGCCCCACTTGGGCGGAGTATCACCATGTACTTGTGGCGGCGCTCGGTGGCGGCAACCTCTCATGCCGAGCACCGGTACAGGCCATGATCTAAAGCGACGGGTATTGGGTAGCGATCGCCTCATTTTACGAAGCAGTAATGCTAGCGAAGGAGGCAGCTGCACGGGTGAGAGAACGGATGTTCCCACGCCTAATCTGCCGGGACCCCGACCCCGACTTTCAGCCACGACGACTTCAGCAAACGACGAACAATGCATATCTCGCCACAACGGGTACGGTGACCGTCCGTACCGAGTCTAAGTCGTCGACGGCGCGGATTGTTCCACGCGCCTGTATTAAAGAAATTACAGTCAAACCGAAGGGGCCCAGCAAAACCAAAGCCTACTAAGTCCATGGGTTGACTTCTGAAAGGGAAACCCGTGGTCCTCGACAGCAAAAAGCAAAGAAGGAATATAGGATGCTATTGCTTTCCACAACTTTCTTGGATAAAACCTTTGCTGTCCAGGCTGCTTGGCTGTGGAATGCATTGCCAGATCCTATAAAACGTACCAGTCTGTCCAACCTTCTGGTACCCGCCCGAGCCGAACCCGAGTTGTCACCGGCGCGTATCCATCCGAGTTGTCCACGCGCCATCTCGAAGAAATTTTTGCAAAACGGCATTAGCTCAGCAGTCAATCCACACCTATATTAATTGCGACCAAGGAATGTGGTGTAGTTGTAGTTAGTAAAAGTCTCTCCGTCTGTTTAAGACACTCCCTCGCGCTCCACCCTAGAGCTGGAGGCGGAGTGTTTAGATGATATCACATTTCAAAAACACTAAATAAAACGCTTTAGTTGGTACCATTCTCTTGGCAAGTGAATATTCATATCGTGTGCTTCTTCTGCTCTCGCCACGCTCATAATTTTGTAATATACTATAGTCGGCAGACATCTCCTGAATAGAAGAAATTCCACTCTTATGAGTTATGAACCCTAGCAATGGTTTGCTCCCTTTGAGCGTGTATTTATTAGGAAAAAGCTCATAATAATATGCGCACTTGTATTATTAACCACATCTTATTCTTCATTTTTTTTTTAAGATTTGGTTTGAGTTTTAGATACAACTCAACTTATATCAGTTTACATATAACAATAGTATTGAGAAAAATTGGTTCAAAGTGATATAACTCTAAATATATCAATATTCACGATAAATAAATATATTGAAAAATAAAATGTGAAATGAATATAATTCTACTTATACCACAATGCAGTCTGAAGAAATTGCCTATAATAATTATAAGGGTTAGAAGTCTAAATATATCAATTTTCACGATGTTTTTTGCCACAATCCCGGCAGTTATATCATTTTGCACAAGATTATCTCCGGAACTATTAGAGATAGAAGAACGTGAGTTAGACCAAAAAATTCGTAATTTTTTTTGATAAATTCTATGTAAAAATATATCACTTTTCACAGGAGGCACAGAATTATTTTCTTCGGCTCTTTCTTTTTTTACTTTTTTCTTGATCTCTATTAAATTTTATTATACATATATATTAGATAGATAATAATTATAATAATTGACATAATAATTGTAGTTATTTTATAATTAGATAGATCATAATTATAATAATTGTAGTTATTTTATAATAATAATATTAATTCTAGTTGTATATGGTGGATGAAGAATCAACAAAGAAACCGTGCTTGCCTTGCAATATACCTAAACCCACACCAGTAGCTCCGAAGCCAGTGCCTTTTACAGGTATCTACGTATATTTGCTTTTTCGCTCATCTCAATTATATTTATAATATTTCGATTATCCAACTGGTATCATTCTGGTAGATCGACCAAATTATTTGCAATACTTCAGTCAAGTTATTAGTCTTTTTCTATCGTCCCATTTCTATTGTTCCATTCTTAATCATAGTCTTCGAAAAGCTTTTCTATCAACAAAATTATACTTTTCAACAACAACAGCGTTCCTTTCCAAGCACAATCTGCGAAATCCTTTCCCAATCTGGTTTTTAACCCGTACAGCCCAGTATACTACGTTATTCAGCCAGTACTGAAGAGCGCAGTAATGCGTAGGTATATATCTCGAATGATATCAGGTCAGGCAAAGAAATAAAGTTAAGAGTGCTTCTTCTGTTTAACTTTGGCAATGTTTTCTATACGCTTGACTTCGAGATTTTGCTTGACATCCTATACGTTTTTAATATATTTTCTTCAGTAATTGATGGGTTTCATAGTTAGTTTGATCACTGGCTGCGTATCTGTATTGAAAAATATTTTTCTTCTTTAGACCCTTTATCTCGGGTACGAGCGGAGGTATCGCGTTGAAATACATAGTCTCACGACTGTGTTCCCTTGAAACTTTGAAAAATTCAAACTTATTATAAGTTAACGAAAAAAAAGATACGGCCCTTTAGGTCGCAAAAAATCGTGTATTTCGACACTCTCAAGGAAAACGAAATTCATAGGGTACTTCCCGTTTCCCGTCCCGTTTTACATGAAGCAAGTTCTCGTAACACTACTAAAGGGAAAAACTGAAAACTGTAAAGTAGAAACGTTACAAAAAAACTTTTTTTGCGATTCGGAAAAACCTTCGTAACTCAATTCAGGAATTCAATTCCTCCTATTTGTACGAAACCTTCCGTGCACAAGCCCGAATCGCAAATTTTTTTAGTTGACTTTCTAAAGATATATTTAATCATAAGAAACAATTAGATATTGTTACTTACATAAACATTAAAAAAATGATTCTTAGCATTTGTTCGGTAAAACTTGCTATTTCTGGGAATGGGGTGTAAATAAAAATGGACCAATGTACTTCCTGGCAAAATCCAGAATCATAATCTGCATGCTTTTCAGAGTCCAAAACTATTCACAGAATGCGGTCCTCATATTTTGCACCCTCAACTCCTTTCAGCGCCCGGTCTATATAGGAGATTGCCCTGTGCGATAATACCGCCTGTAGTGTTTGTGTGTCTCGTGTTATGGGTGCTTTCGAGTCAGTCGTGTTCGGGCCCTTGACGAGGACTGACCTAGCCGCTGGTGGCGCAACGAGCCAATGTGTTTACCCCCTATGTCAGTGCGTTAACTACATATGGCGTCGAGGTAAAAAGGTTTAATGCAAGAACAAAGATGAATTCAGTTGCCTAATAAATTTTACCGAAAAACAAAATATTGTTAAAGATTAAGAGGGTAAAAAAGAAATTAATTTGAAAAAAAAAAGAAAAAGTGGTTAGGTAATTGTTGAAAATCGAATTGTTACTAAACAAAAAATGTTACACAAAGAAAATTGCCTACATGGGACCATCAGTAGACGATAGACTTTTATTTATTTCCTAATTAATTTTGAAAAAAGAAAAAAAATATGTCTTTTCTAGCTTTCAAATGAGTGCCAATGCAATCAACAAGGATTCGTGAAAACTAGCTTTACTTATAAAATCATGGGATTTAATCATTTTGACGCTGGCGGATATGGTCTGCATTAAAATTATATTTAAGATTAATCGATTCGAATCGATTTGTAAACGAATACAAAAACTTCAATAGTTTGCCTTTAGGATTTTTCTGGCATTGTAATTATCTATTCGTTTTAATAAAAATATCTTATCCACTCAGCTATTTCTTACGAAATTGAAACACGTGGTGACAGCGCACTCTGTTTAATTTTTTTGAGTTTTCCGAACGAGGCGATATCCTTCGTTCTTGTATTGTCAGAAAATCATTGAATTTTTTTATATTTTAGATAGAGTGCGTTGTTTCCCATAGGCTTATAACTTTTTCCGCAGTTAATACGAATGAAGGGCAAGTCCGGTGTTATTGTGATCATTAAAGTCGTTGGAGTTCGTTATTTATTTGGTAAGTGATATTATGTACTATTTATTTTTGTTCCTGATTCTACGAATGAGACACGTGTATCGGGGGGGTCGGTTAAAAAATTGGATGATTGAATCAATAGTATTATATTGTTGTGATGTCTAAAAGATCCATAAGATTATAAACCCATGATTAACACTATTAAATTGCTGGTTATACTTAAGCCATTGTGAACTAACTGAACTTAGTAAAGGAAAATTCAAAACTCATATCAAGCACGTCCTAACCAAAAAATCATATTACAAGGTTAAAGACTATGTCGAAGATACGCTTGTTTGGCAATGACTACCTCTGCACATGTGGCTCCCTCGTAACTCATTAATAATGTGTCTATTAACTGCTCCAATTTGCTTTTGCAATATTTTTTAAATTATTTAGACTTCAACTATCTTAAATTCGTCGGTAATTTATTTTTTGTAACATTTTATTGATATTTGTATTTATTTATATTTTTCTGACCTTTTTTTTTCTTTAGCCTTTTTTTTATAATGTGATCTTTTTTATAATGTGAATGTGAGGACACTAGACTCGAATTTTTAGATTACTTCTTATTACAACTCACTTTTTTATTTTGATTGTTTTTGTGTTTTTGGATATACAGTGAAACTTGGTTAAGTGGGACCTGGATAAGTGAGAAACCTCCATAACTGGAACTCATGCTGAGGTCCCAACACTTTGGCACTGAATTACCTCTGTTAGTGGGCCGAGGTAAGCCTCTATATCTGGGATTTGTTCTTTCGATTTATCATCATAGTTACCTCTATAACTGAGACAGCGAGTAAATTTTATATGCTTAAACCTCTGTAACTGAGATAACATTGTTTGTTTACTCATTCTTATATCTCATCTCATACATAACACGTTATTTTATTTAATGATCGCACCTGTATATTGTCTGTGCGATAAAAGAACCGTCGTGGGATAAAGTGAAAACAACATTAAAGATTTTAAGTAGCAACCCAACCCAGCCATCCGTCAAATGCCAAACGTCATAAAATGTTGACACCGGTTTGCTTATTATGTTATTTTGTTGTGATTTTTAATTGAAATCTTCAGAAATGTGATAAAAAATTTCACCGAGCTGCAAGGGAAATAATATTTAATATATTACAGTTTTGCCAAAGGTAACAAATGGCAAATCACACCATAATTGATCAAAACAAAGTCACGAACTTGGGAAACATTGGTAGGCTGTTTTTTTGGTACGTAACACTTTTATTTTAATGTTTTTAGACTTCCTAGGTAAACTCCTGTCCCTGTTATCTCCAAATATGTATAAATTAAACGGAAATTCATTTAAACATGACGATATTTGTTTATTTTGTTTTGGTCAATATTTTCGTTGGCTAGTATAAAGAGTATTGATACTTTAAATTTATAATGCGTTTCGACTAACTAAGAATATTTCTTTTCAGTCTTGAGTAAGGATACAGTAACTAAAATAAAAAAGGGCAAGTGCGAGTTGGACTCGCGCACTGAGGATTCTGTTACAAATTTACCTATGAAATCAATTCCCGAATTGAGTTACGAAGATTTTTCCGAATTGCAAACATTTTTTTTTTTGTGTCGTATCAACAAATTTACAATTGTTGAGATTTTTCCCTGTACTTACTCTATGAGACCTTGATTTATGCCAAATTTCAGGATTCTAGGTCAACGGGATTCACCCTATGAACTTTGATTCCCTTGAGTATCGAAATATATATTTTTTTGCGACATAAATTGCCATATCTTTTTTTTTCGTTAACTCAGAAGTCTGATTTTTTCACAACTTCAAAAGACCGCAGACTTGAGTGTATGGTTTTAATTTTAACTCGATACCTCCAAGCGTTCTCGAGTTAAAGGGTCTTAACAGATAAACAGACGGTCAACCAAGTGATCCCAAGGATCTTATATAAGAGATGGTCCCTTACAGGCTAAATAGATTTTTTACGAAGCAACATTACAAATTCTGAAGTGTACTTTATTTTCATAGTCATTAAGTTCATAGTTTTCATTGATTAGCAAAAGGGAAAAATGTACTGAGGAAGATAACGAGAAAGTGGTACTGCCCCCGTTAGTAAAAAAGACGCATCTAACATTTTTTCCAGATTTGATTAGAGCTTCATATTATTATTAAACCAAGTTAAAGCTCATTATATTCGGCTTTTTTTTTCAACTTTTAATACGTAAATATTTAAATTTACTCAAAGACAGCAAACTATTTCCCGTTTAATTCATTAAAACATGTTTTTCTGCGTTTTTACTTTTTGTTAGATACGTCTTTTTAACTATCAGGTGCAGGGTAGTGTGTCCCATTTTTACCTTTATACATATTTAACTAGGGTAAACATAAACTTGCTGTTAGCTACAATATTCCAGTCAGTGATAATAGACCGATCCGAGTCAAAGTGATAGAACCATTTCCGTTGGAACTGGGCTACCTAGATAGGCAGTACAGCAGTTTCTTCACGCTATTTTCCTTTACCGGTTCGTGTTTGCATTTAAATGTTTATCACCATTACAATCGAAAGACGTCCACTGTTCGATATAGGCCTCCCATAGGTGTCGCTACAATTAACGGTTTGTTACTCATTACGCAAGAACTTATAAACGGATGAATTTAATGATAAACGTTGCAATAATGTAGCTTATAACCTATTTTTTTGCCAAGTTTCATCATGTGAGCAAGTTCAATAAATAGGCTACTAATATTATAAATGCGAAAGTTTGTGAAGATGGATGGAGGTACTCGTATGTATAGATGTGTCGCGCAAAAACTACTAGACAGATGAACTTAATCATAAACATTGCAATAATATAGCACGTAAGCTATAACTTTGCAGTTTCATTAGGTGAGCAAATTCAGCTAATAAATCCGAAAGGGCGCTCGAGCCCCGGTATGAAGGCTTGAAGGAACGGGATGGGTTTTTTAGTCAGTAAGAGTCTGACACTATCTCCCGCTCCGCCCAAGAGCGGGGGTTGTCATAAGATGATTTTTCCCATCGAAAAAAAAAAAAAAAAAAAAAACTAATAGGATATTTTTTATTATAGGGTGAAGCCGCTGGAGGAAGCTAGTCTAACATAGTTTAAAAATATCAAGATTTAACAGTCGCACTATAATGACGTCACAATGTTGCTTACATAACAAAAACGATATTTATCTACAGCAGCGCCCTCAAATCCCACGATGGTTTACTTTCCGCACAGACTTTAACTGAAATAACCTGTATTCTCACCTCTATTAATGGAACCCTCTGTAAATGAGACAGATATTTATTTATACCTGTATATCTGAGACACTGGGTAAGTGGAATACCTCTATAAGTGAAACGACATTGCAGGTCCCTTGATGTCTCACTTAACCAGGTTTCACTGTAATATTGACTGGCCTACACTGTTCTTACGTATTATCTATTGTTACTGTAATATGGAAATATAACGACAACCACTTTTTTTAAGAGAGTAACCATGGAGTTTCTTGCCGGTTCCTCTCCATAGGAAACGACCAATTTGGAACCGTGCACTAGCTTCTGACGTTTTATAAGTGTCCATGTCAGCGCGATGCGGGTAGCGACACGGGAGCCGCAACACGCGCGATTTGCGTGGCCACAGTGGCAGCGAGGTGCGGGCAGCGGCGCGGGTTACAGTGCCTGTCCGAAGAGGGCTTGTTGAAACAATATCGATATTTTTGCTTCGATATATTAATATTTTCAGTCGATATATTTTGATCCGATATATCGATACAAAATATTGAATATCGAAAAAAACGATTTTTTTTTTATCAGCAAAATATTTAAAGGAATTCAAAGCCGTAAAAAATAGGAACGAACGGAAAAAAGACTTGTCAATACTGTACTATTACTTACTGTTGTTGTGTTTTTAATTTCGTTTTATTGCCTGAAAAAATATAGTCTTCAAAATATTATATATTGTTATTTAATTAGTTTTATTAAGATTACGTGTTACGCCGATCCTAAGTAATATAGGACAGGGGCAGTAAGAAGAAGTTTTATAAAAATTCTGATATATTAAAATAATGTGAATTTTGTATAGAAATTATACTATGTATTACCTATTATTGACCTAGACTGAAATTCATCACTATATTTACTACTAGTTCACTATGGCGTGAGTTACTCGCGCGCGTATCACGTATCGCAGTCCGCGCCGCTTCCCGCGCTCGCGTGCCCACTGGTGGACACTTAAGGGCCAAGCGCCCGAAAAGTGCCATAAAACAGTGATTTTCTGAGTCCTACTCCTCCGTAACGGCTAGGTCAATTGGTTTGAAAAAAATTTGTTTATTATAGATTCATGAACAATAATATCAACATTTGATTTTTTCGTGCAATTAATACTTTTGTCAAAAAAAAATATTTAGCAATTTCGCAACTTTTCGCAACTTTTCCCAACTTTTCCCTACTCCTTCGAAACGGCTTGGACCTTTAGAAACATTTTTACACATAAAAATTGGTGGTTAAATATTCTTCAAAGCGAACATTGCATATGTAAATCAATCAATATCTCGCAGAGAAAATGGATTTAAAGCGCTTTCCGGGCGCTGCTGGCCGCAAATAAATGCACAGATTTGCGTACTGCCGCCTAGGCGAGTGCGAGAGTTGCGTTCACATAATTTCGGCCAGATGGTTCAAGGAACTATACGCCTTAAAAGGAAGTTCTTTTGTTTGAGATTGCCGCGCCGCGCCCGCCCCGCACCCGCGCTTCCAGAGTGGCCGAACCAGGCCGAACACATACTGAGTCGGACTATAATAGAACTATCGTTTTATTTAGTGAAATATCACAAGTTTATTTTTTATTGATTTATAAAAAACAAAGGCAATCATTTTAAAAGATACAAAACAAGTCCTGTAGCCAAAAGAGGCCGGCGAATGTCACTCGCAACTGCAAGTTGACGCGTATTCAAAATTCGTTCGTGGAATATAGCTATCTCTGTTTGACAAAAACAAGTGACGGAGTGCAGCTGTGTGTGTGTATGTGAGCGTCTTACAATTTATTGTTAGTAAAATGAGGTATATTCATTATTTGCTTTATTTTTGCCGAATACTTCGGGAATTGTTTGTGAATGTACGAACTAGTAATGCGTTTTTTGGAAATTTTATTACCGCGCCAATATCTCAACATATTATTATGATAACAATAGCAGATTTATGTCATACAAAGGTGGTCTTTTTTTACGGTGGGAAAATCATCTAATGACATTCCCCGCTCTTGGGTGGAGCGGGAGATAGTGTCAGACTTTTACTGACTAAAAACCCACTCCTGTTCCTTCGTTGCCTTTCGTAACGGGGCTGAGCTACCTTTCGGAGCTAACCCTGGCCCCAGTAGGTTTCGACACGGTTGGACCCCTTCTGTTGCTGACGACTCCTTGAGGCGCACGGGAACAGTTCGAGCAGTCGATGACTTGGGCTCGATCCGGACAGTTACCGGACGGTCGGACAGCGAGCTACCGATTGCTCGCCGTCCGCAAGCCCGCGCCTACGGTGGCCGGAAATTGGGATCGGAATCCCGGCAGCGGCTGTGAGCGCCGTTGCCTGATACGGTCGGCCTCCTCCTTTGCTAGCATTACTGCTTTGCAGAAGGAGGCGACTGCCTGCCACTGATCCTCCTCGCTCCGAACCATGGCCTGTACCAGTCTGGCACGAGAGATCGCCACCGCCGATCACCTCCACGAGGGCAAGGCGATGCTCTGCCTAAGCTGCACACCTCCACTGCGTGCTCCACCGTGTCCTCCGGCCGTTCCGTACAGTGGCTACACTCGGGCGTCACTTCCGTACGAATCCGGTACAGCCCGAACCTACCGAACTAACGTGTCCGGTGAGAACCTGCGTCATGCGGAAGGTGAGGACGCCCGCGCCGTGAGGTCTTTCCAGCCATGCCTCCAAGAGGGGATTTACTGCCATAATTGTGGCGTGCCCAAGGTGGTCTTCTTGTGGTCAAATCAGAAAATGTTATGGAGGCGAGAGCTTTTCTCATAGGTTCCCAAATTATTCAATGACTTCTGCCGCTCTTTTAGCGTCAGACTTTTAGGGAAATGAAAACTGTTCTTTCGTTTCAAGGCCCCGATGTTCTCTTTCGCTCAACCCTTGGCCTCAGTAGACTTCGAACCTGCTGGGCCCCTACGGTTTTGCTGACATGTCCTCGAGATGCGAGTGGAACACTATGCAACATCGACGTCTCGAGCTCGGTACGGACGCTTACCGGACGGCCGGACGGAGAGATACAAATTGCTCGCCGTCCGCAACCCTGCGCCTACGGTGACTGGAAAAAGGGATCAGGATCCCGGTGGCTGGGGCGTGAGGAATGATGTTCCCTCACGTGTACGACTGTCTCCTTTGCTAGCATAACTGCTTCGTAGAAGGAGCCAACCACCTGCCATTCCTACACATTCCGGACCATGGCTTGTACCAGGGTCACTCCCACGAGTACACAGCGCGGCGGCAGTGGTCCGCCTGAGTGGAGCATACCATCGCCGTATGCTCCACCCTGTCCTCCGGGCGGTCTACACAATGATGACAGCCAGGCGTTTCTTCCGAACTTACCACGAGGTGAGGTGTCGTCATGCGGAAGGTGAGGATGTTTCCAGGTCTATTCACCCACTCCTCAAAGATTGGATTTATCGCCATAATTATGGCTTGCCCCGAGATCCCGCCGGTACTCTGACCGCCTTCGTCAGTGGTTTTTTACCCCGGCGTTGCAACTCCATGCGCAAATTGTGCATGCGTGCAAGGACAACGCACGATCCCATGGTGGCAGACCAGCAAGGAGGCTCGTCGCTTCGCTGGAGAACGTGCGGTATCCCTGCACCATTTGGATGGCCATGATCCTCTGGGATGCGTTCAGCTTTACCCCCGGTCGCTTTCACAGCAATGGGGCCAACACCGGCGCTCCGTAATGAGCCATGAACCAAACAATGCTGCGTGGAGCCTCCGGCAAAGGGCTAAGGACCTCTATGTTGGGTAGGAGCCGCTTCAGGACAGCCCCAGTCCGGTCCAGTTTGGGAGCCAGACGTCCGAAGTGTTCTTCGAAATTCCAACGGCTGTCGAGGACAAGTACCAAAAACAGTCCGACCCATATCTTGGTACCGATCCTTGGGGAACACCGCACGACATCTCTCGGCGTTTCCATTCTCCACGGTGAGCGGGGCAGATAATGAACCTGTCCTTCAGGTAGGCCTCGATCACACGAATGAGGTAGACCGGCACCTGGTGATACCGGGGTCCAAATAGAGCGCTCCCTGCAAAAGCCAAACTGGCCATCCGCAAGATCCGGCTCCACCCGTACTAGGTGCGTACGAGGAATAAAGAACAGCGAAGCGCACCCTCAGAGCGGAGATACGGCTGGCCAAACTGGAGGCCCGCGACGTGTAGCTGGGGACTCTGAACAGAGACCCGTGGGGACGACCCTACGAAATGGTGCGTAACAAGCTCCGTACTGGGGGCTCCCCCACTGACACAGAGTACCGGCCCCTGTTTATGAAGGGTGTGATGAACGCTCTATTCCCGTCAAAAGGGGAGCATTCTCATCCGCCCATGGCTCCGCCACTAGTTGTAGTGTAGTTTATATTTTTATGTCACCGTTTTTTGTAGCCATATTTGCATACTATGTGCTATGTGACCTCCCCAACGGGGTCAGCGTGGTCTATTATACAGACGACACGCTGATCCTAACGAAGGGAGAGTCATAACAGGCGGCGGTCGAACTAGCGGAACGCAGGGTTGCAACAACCTCCAACCAGCCCCACCGACATCATGTCATATGGGCCGAATCGAAATGAGACGGCTGCGGACACAGCCCACCCATATAAATATGAGCGCGCTATCACCGCAGCCGCTTCTTGACTCCTTTATAAATTTCTTCGTCTTGTCCCCATGTTGCCTTTCTCCCCATCCTGGGGCGGCATACTAACGGTCCCCCCTCACGTGGGTAAGACAAACACACAGTACGGGTTCGCTGCTTGCTTACTCCTTAGTCTGTGCCATTCGTGTTCGAACTCTTTTGAGGCCATGAGATTGCAGTAGTAAGCCGGTCTCTCATCCAAGTGATCCCGTCCATCACATTTCGTCGCTGTTCGTCATAAGGGGGGCATCGCCACAGAACGTGATCAAAATTTTCGTCCTCATCACCGCAATAGCACACGCTAACCTCACATAACCGCATATCATACAGTTTCTTCCAGAAATATCCATGTCCAGTCAGGATCTGCAAGACTTTGTAGTCCGGCTCGACCCAAGTTGCCTTGAGCCTAACCGCCACGTCAGGGAGGAATCGATGAAGTTCCATCGCCTTCTCTTCCTGCTCCCATCTCCGCTGCCAATTAGCCACAGGCTCACTTGCAAGAACCCTGCTCCCTGTCCTGAACCGCAACGCAGAGTTGCAACAGTCGTGAAGAGGATCCAGCAGTTGGGACTCGAGGTGGCACTGCACAAGTCCGAGAGCATGTGTTTTCATGGCCCTCGGAACGAGCCACCGCCGGTTTCCCAAATTACAATAAAAGTTTACAAGTATCTGGGACTCGTCCTCGACAGTCGATGGTATTTTGAGGAGCACTTCCGACGTCTGGTTCCCAAACGTGTTACTTATTGTTTATTTTGTGTTGCGCCTTGTGCTGTACCAAATAAATTATTTTTCTTTCTTTCTTTCTTTCAAACTGGATTAGACTGAAGCACTCAAGCGGCTCCTGTCCAACCTGGGGTGTCCAGACGCCTCCTGCTGGAGGCTCTACGCAGGCATCGTTCGGTCCATGGCCCTTTATGGAGCGCCGTCGCTGCGAAAGTGATCGGTTGCCAAGCTGAACGCATGCCAGGGAGTTATAGCCATCCTAATGGTACAAAGAAAAAGCACGGTTTCCTGCAATATACCTGCATGGTTTCCTGCAGGCTTGCTACCATGGAATGTGGAGGCAACAGTCCTTTGCACGCATAAGCATGATTTACACGTGGAGATGCAACCCTGGGGCGAAATTCCGCTGCCACGACAAGTCGCTGTAAGGCAGACAGTTCCGGCAGGATCTCAGCGACTGTCGTAACGCAAATACTCACCGGACATGGCAAGTACGGGAGGCTCCTGCGTCGGATTTAGGCGGAAGAAACGCCTGGTTATCACCATTGTGTGGACGGTCTGAAGGATACGGTGGAGCATACGGTAGAGATGTACATATGTGCCCCGTTTAGGCGGAACACCGCCGCGTTCTCGTGGGGGCCATCGGTGGCAACGACCTCTCGCGCCGAGCCCTCTTTCTGCGAAACAGTAATGCTAGCGAAGAAGGCGGCCGCATGGACGAGGGAATACCCTGACGCCCCAGCAGCCAGGATCTCAACCCAGATTTCTAGCCACCCTGGGCTTGGAATCGCCGTCCAGCCATCCGGTAACCATCTGGACCGAACCCAAATCGTCAACGGCGCTTTTTTTTACTCTTTTGTTTAAGGGGTTTTTGACGGCGCTTTTAGTCAGCTAAAGTCTGACATGTCCTCAAGAGTTCTGTATTCCTTTTATTAAACTTTAAATGCTTACGTACTATTTTATTTAAGTCAATAGTGTCAAAAATATTACAATAAAATTTATAACTCGACCTATGAACGCAACTGAAGTAATGACAGCACGCACACAATGACACTGACATCCCGCTTGCCGCGATAGCACTAGTAACTCTTGGAAATTTGCGTTAAATTGGACGTGTTTCGTAATACCAAAAATGATGAATGAAAACTTAATGTTTTTCCAATTTGTTTTCTATCATTTGTAAATTGATAATATAATCTGTGTTCCTACATTGAGAATATTGGACATATTGTTATTTTTAATACAGGAAAAGCCAAATGAAAACATGCCATTTACGTTGTAAAAAAGTGCGAATTATAATTCGCTTTAATTTCGTTTTAGGCAAGTTTTTTTTTAAAAGAAAGATGTAGGAACCTAGATAAATATCGTCTATAACCGAATAACATCATAATATGTTGGAAATATACTCCAATTGCAAATGAGCGTGGTATTACGTTTGTATGAAAAATTCATCTGTCGCCGTGCTCTTAACGCTTGTAGAAAGCTTTAAATGTACGGGAATGACGTCACCTCAATGCTCAGTCACGTGGTCAGAACGAAAGAATTGGCGGCAAGGTCAACTCGAAGCGTTCGACGCAAGCGAAACGGTTGTAACTTGGCTAGGCAGGCTGTAGTCTATTGACTATTGACATCTATTGACTTGAACAAACAATCATTAGACTACTATCGATTCATAAAAAACTTTTCGTTTATGAATCGAGTAAACGGGGTAGGTAGGTATTTTGTTGTTGTGAAGCCGAACTTCTTGAAATGTCGAGACAGCTACTGTCAGTTTAAAAAAGAACGTATTGGGAACGATTCTCATATTACGATTCTCATATAAATTAAGTATCAAGCGTTGAAAGGGGAAAGGTGTATTCAGAGACATTGTCATATGGAAAAGTGGCCCCAGAACGTTGCTTTTGTTTTAATGTTTCTAAAATGGTTGCGTCAGTTTGAATGTGTTTTTGGGTATCTAATGCTGTTGGTATTTCGAAGCAGTGGATTTTTGGAGTAGTGTTGACGTTGGGCTATGCAGGCTGGGTATTTTCCCTTATACTCTTATTACAGATATAAATAAATGCCTCTGAAACAGAGTGAAGAAAACTAGTAGACTAAGTTATCTACTTTTATAATGGGAAAAGTAATGATAATGCCTGCTTATATTACAAAAAGTCATTCGGTACAATATCGAAATAAGAACCGTAACTATTGGAAAAGTGCAACGAAAATTTTAAGGTTGTGATTAATAATAAAATCTACACTATCTACACTTATATAATAAAGAGGTAAAGTTTGTTTTTTTGTTTGTAGGAGGTAATCTTTGAAAGTACTGTATCCCTAGCCAAGTTGCTAATCTGCAATAGTTAACGCTTGTAGAAAGCTTCAAATGTACGGGAATGACGTCGTTTTAACGCTCAGTCACGTGGTCAGAACAAAAGAATTGGCGGCAAGGTCAACTCGAAGCGTTCGGCGCAAGCGAAACTGTTGTAACTTGGCTAGGGGGGCTGGTCCGATTGCTAAAATTTTTTCACCGATAGAAAGCTACTTTATTCTTGAGCGACATGGGCATGGATTTTATGTACGAGGGCGAAGCTGCGAGCAGAAGCTATTAATTAATATAGAAGGTTCTCATTAGAATTATTCTGAGTTCCTGACTTACATATATTTTAGACTTTTATATTTCCTAAAAGGAAAGAATGATATTCAAAATATATATTAAGGGAGGGATGTAGTGTTTGTATGTATACTTGTCTCGTGTTACGGGCGCTATCGAGTCAGTCGTGTTTGGGACGTTGACGAGAACTGACCTAGCCGCTGGTGACGCAACAAGCCAATGTGTTTACCCTCTGTGTCAGTGCGTTTACTAGGTACACCGCTTATAGTACACTTATGTTTATTAAAACATTAAAAGTCCTAAGTTATTATGATATAAACTTTCTAGCTCTTAATTGTAACTACTTTTTGTCTTCTCAACAGTTCCAACTCATAGTACTGAAGAAATTAGACATATGTCTTTGACTCCACCAGCACATGATATTTCCTACAAGTCCTACAACTTATACTAACTATATAAACTCTTCGGCCAAATGCTATCTAAATTATTAAAAAGTGATAATCATAAACAGACTTTTATTTATCTTAACTTATTCGGTTACAAATTTACAACTGACGAATCTGTCCGTGTGTGAGCATGATGTATCTATCTGTTTTAGTAAACAGATCATCACTTGTCAAGTCAAAACTCCAGTCTTGAGCATCGACGCCGAGTTGTTAACCTGTCGGTTTTTTATTGTTTACATTTCGGGAAGTGTGCATTAGAATTGCAAAATTTTATTCCGCCAAGTCCGTTCCATCATCGGATCATAAGACATACGGCGTTGCGACACTGGTACATGGTGGACATTCCACCCATACGTACAAAAAGTTTTAGGAACACACTCAGTATGTGTACAGCTAAGAAATGGAATTCCCTGCCGAAGTCTGTTTCCTGAAAAATTTTTGTGTTAAGCTTCGTTCAATCAGTCTGTTATGTTCGGTTTAAACTTGGCTGACACGAAATGTGAAACCTGTTTGACATTTTGCGCGCACTTTGTTTGAAAGTCAATATTCGCATTCGCATTCACGAAAGTGAGACATCAGACCTTCGTTACATCACTAATCCACAGGAACAAAAATATTGCCCGCTTAGAGTCAGCGTCAGGATGGCTGGACCAAACGAGATATGTCCTTGAGACCATGTGCACTATTTAATACCTATTTGCTACTATTTACTACCTATAGTTAAATATTTGCTACCTTTTCGTTAAGGAATTTATCAAAGAAATAAAGTGGTCAGCCAACCTGACGTCAGGTTGGCTGACCACTTCCAAGTTCTCATAGTTTTAGCGTTGTATTAACCGCGTTGTTAATGTAAATATTTACTACCTGATTGCTACCTTAACATAATTATATTTTTAACACAAATTTAAAATGCTCCTATAAAAAGTTATGAAAGCTCCTATAAATTAACGTTAAATTTAGAAAGTGCCTGCAAAACCATTATTAGCAATATTACGAAAATAAGACTTGGCGTTATTAATTTATATGCAGGCGTTTTATTGTCTTTAATTAACAACTTTCCGTGTGTATGTATGTACACGGACATGTAAAATATCTCCACCCCTCTACCCACCTTCCACCTTATAAATGAAACTACATAACAAAACATCACGCCTTGTTCCTTCTCTTGTTTCTTCTTCCTCGCTTCATCGTGAAAACACTCTTATATCTAATATGATTTATAATAAATTGTTGTTAACGTGTGCACGTCACAAACAACAAAACTAAAGTTGAACAGAATAATTTATCATCATAGTTGTGAAAATTGTAGGTAGTTTTAAATAAAAATAATCTAAGATGCAAGGGCGGATCTAGCTTTGGCACCAGGGGGGGGGGTCACATAGTCGTGTTTTTTTTTTGGTGGATAAAAATCATCCAAATGACAGCCCCCGCTCTTAGGCGGAGCGGGAGATAGTGTCAGACTCTTACTGACTAAAAAACCTACCCCGTTCTTTCTTGTCTTTCGTACCGGAGCCAAGCTTCGCTTTCGGATAAACCCGGCACCAGTAGGCTTCAACCCGGCTGGGCCTCTGCTGTTGCTGACAACTCCTTGAGGCGCGCGGGAACAGAGCGCGCCGTCGACGACTTGGGCTCGGTCCGGACAGTTATCGGACGGTCGGACAGCGAGCTACCCATTACTCGCAGTCCACAAGCCCGCACCTACGATGCTCGGAAATCGGACTCCGCGCCGTTGCCTGATGCGGTCGGTCTCCTTCTTTGCTAGTATTACTGCATCGCAGAAGGAGGTGACCGCCTGCCACTCCTCCTCGCTCTGGACCATGGCCTGTACCAAGGCCCAGTGCGAGAGGTCGCCGCCGCCGATCGCCCCCACGAGGACACGGCGATGCTCTGACCAAGCGGGGCACACGTCCACTGTGTGCTCCACCGTGTCCTCCAGGCATTCCGCACAGTGGCGACACCCGGGCGTCACTTCCGCACGAATCCGGTGCAGGAACCTCCCGAACTTACCATGTCCGGTGAGAACCTGCGGGATGTGGGGACGCCGTGAGGTCTTTCTAGCCACGTCTCAAAGAGGGGACTTACCGCCATGATTGTGGCGTGCCCAGCACTGGGTTGCGATAGTCGTTGACTCCATTTCACCATGAGATCCTGCCGGAGCTCTGTCCGCCATGCCGTGACCTGTCGCGGCAGCGGACTTTCACCCCGGCGTTGCATCTCCACGCGCATATCGTGCATGTGTGCAAGGACTGTTGCCTCCAGATCCCACGGTGGTAGGCCAGCCAGAAGGCTCGCCGCTTCGCGTGAGACCATGCAATATCCTCGCACCATCCTTATTGCCATGACCCTCTGGCAGGCGTCCAGCATGGCCGCCGGTTGCATTTTCAGCGACGGCGCCCACACCGGCGCCCCATAAAGGGACCGAACGATTCCCGCGTAGAGCCTCCAGCAGGAGGCGTCTGGATCCCCAAGGTTAGGCAGGAGCCGCTTGAGGGCAGCCCGTCACATAGTCGTGGTCAAGTCACCCGAAGTTATTATTTAATTTTTATATAATACTAGCTTTTGCCCGCGCGGCTTCGCTCCCGCTCTTCCCTACTTCAGCCTACTATACCCTACTCTACCCTACTATACCCTACTCTACCCTACCCTACTCTACCCTACCCTACCCTACTCTACCCTACTCTATCCTACCCTACTCTACTCTACTCTACCCTACTCTATCCTACTCTACCCTACTCTACCCTACTCTACCCTACTCTACCCTACCCTACTCTACTCTACTCTACCCTACTCTACCCTACTCTACCCTACTCTACTCTACTCTACCCTACTCTATCCTACTCTACCCTACTCTACCCTACTCTACCCTACTCTACTCTACTCTACCCTACTCTACCCTACTCTACCCTACCCTACTCTACTCTACTCTACCCTACTCTACCCTACCCTACTCTACTCTACTCTACCCTACTCTACCCTACTCTACCCTACTCTACCCTACTCTACCCTACTCTACCCTACTCTACCCTACTCTACCCTACTCTACCCTACTCTACCCTACTCTACCCTACTCTACCCTACTCTACCCTACCCTACACTAACAAAAAAAAAAAAAAAAAAGTAGGTCTTATGTCCGTCTCCTGCTTTTAAGCTACCTCCCCACCAATTTTCAGCCAAATCGGTTCAGCCGTTCTTGAGTTATAAAAAGTGTAACTAACACGACTTTCTTTTATATATATAGATATAGAGTCTGTGCGGAAAGTAAACCATCGTGGGATTTGAGGGCGCTGCTGTAGATAAATATCATTTTTGTTATGTAAGCAACATTGTGACGTCATTATAGTGCGACTGTTAAATCTTGATATTTTGAAACTATGTTAGACTAGCTTCTTCCAGCGGCTTCACCCTATAATAAAAATTATCCTATTGGCTGAATTTGCTCACCTAATGAAACTGCAAAGTTATAGCTTATGTGCTATATTATTGCAATGTTTATGATTAAGTTCATCTGTCTAGTAGTTTTTGCGCGACACATCCATACATACGAGTACCTCCATCCATCTTCACAAACTTTCGCATTTATAATATTAGTAGCCTATTTATTGAACTTGCTCATGTGATGAAACTTAGTAAAAATATAGGTTATAAGCTATATTATTGCAACATTTGTCATTAAATTCATCCGTTTATAAATTTTTGCGTAATGCCGTTAATTGTGGCGACACCTGGGGGAGGCCTATGTCGATCAGTGGACGTCTTTCGATTGTAATGATGATGAACATTTAAATGCAAACACGAACCGGTAAAGAAAAATAGCGTGAAGAAACCGCTGTACTGCCTATCTAGGTAGTTTCCACCAACGACCACTTACCCAATTCCAACGAAAATGTTTCTATCACTTTGACTGGGATCGGTCTATTATCACTGACTGGAATATTGTAGCTAGCAGCAAGTTTTTGTTTACCCTAGTTAAATTTAAAGGTAAAAATGGGACACACTACCACTTTCTCGTTGTCTTCCTCAGTAGATTTTTCCCTTTTGCTAATCAATGAAAAATATGAACTTAATGACTATGAAAATAAAGTACACTTCAGAATTTGTAATGTTGCTTTGTAAAAAATCTATTTAGCCTGTAAGGGACCCTCTCGTATATAAGATCCTTGGGATCACTTGGTTGTCCGTCTGTTTATCTGTTAAGACCCTTTAACTCGAGAACGTTTGGAGGTATCGAGTTAAAATTAAAACCATACACTCAAATCTGCGGTCTTTTGAAGTTGTGAAAAAATCAGACTTCTGAGTTTACTAAAAAAAAAGATACGGCGTTTATGTCGCAAAAACACATATATTTCGATACTCAAGGGAATCAAAGTTCATAGGGTGACGTTGACCTATAATCCTGAAATTTGTCATAAATCAAGGTCTCATAGAAAAAGTACAGGGAAAAATCTGAAAATAGTAAATTTGTACATCCGCCAAAAAAAAAAAAATTGTTTGCAATTCGGAAAAATCTTCGTAATTCAATACGGGAATTGATTTCATAGGTAAATTTGTACAGAATCCTCAGTGCGCGAGTCCGACTCGCACTTGCCCTTTTTTATTTTAGTTACTGTATCCTTTCTCAAGCCTGAAAATAAATATTCTAAGTTAGTCGAAATGCATTATAAATTTAAAGTATCAATACTCTTTATACTAGCCATCGAAAATATTGACCAAAACAAAATAAACAAATATCGTCATGTTTAAATGAATTTCCGTTTAATTTATATATATTTGGAGATAACAGGGACAGGAGTTCACCTAGGAAGTCTACAAACATTAAAATAAAAGTGTTACGTACCAAAAACACAGCACGCCAATGTTTCCCAAGTTCGTGACTTTGTTTTGATCAATAATGATGTGATTGGCCATTTGTTATCTTTGGCAAAACTGTAATATATTAAATATTATTTTCCTTGCAGCTCAGTGAAATTTTTTATCACATTTCTGAAGATTTCAATTAAAAATCACAATAACATAACATAATAAACAAACATGATGTGACGTTTGGCATTTGACGGATGGCTGGGTTGTGTTGCTACTTAAAATCTTTAATGTTGTTTTCACTTTACGCCACGACGGTTCTTTTATCGCACAGACAATACTTACAGGTAAAAAGTACATAAGATCTATGTTGTGCCAAAAAAAAAAACATTATGTTTAACAATTTTAATTAGTGGTCCACCTACGTCCTGGACCAAGCCCAGGGGGGGTCATGACCCCCATGACCCCCCCCTGGATCCACCCTTGCTAAGATGTCAATTAATTATTATCAAATATTGTATCGTAATTTAATGAAGATCAATTTAATAAATCCCCAAGTAGGTACATACACACTTATAGAAGTCTGTGCGGAAAGTAAACCATCGTGGGATTTGAGGGCGCTGCTGTAGATAAATATCGTTTTTGTTATGTAAGCAACATTGTGACGTCATTATAGTGCGACTGTTAAATCTTGATATTTTGAAACTATGTTAGACTAGCTTCTTCCAGCGGCTTCATCCTATAATAAAAATTATCCGATTGGCTGAATTTGCTCACCTAATGAAACTGCAAAGTTATAGCTTATGTGCTATATTATTGCAATGTTTATGATTGTGATAAATCAAACACTTCAGGATAAATTGTATAAATATTTTATTCACTTTGATCAACACAATTTCATACTTATCGTTCTATTAACAATCATTTACAAATACACAGATTAGTCGGACATGTTTTCTGTTCAACGACTCAAAGCAGACTGACTCTGTCCAAAATGACAGTAACAAACTCAGTGTTTCCCTACCACAAACTTTCACAAACACTCGGTCGACTAACCGACCAATCAGAGCAAAGTAAAGAGTACGTAACATCAATTGACTAACTAATATACATTAGAGTTTATCTAATAATTAACTGCAAGTAAATATTTCATTTTAACAATTATGATATATTTATACAAAACAAATCCATAAAGTCTAATATTATAAATTATTACTTAATATCTACAACGAATGTCTAAAGTTCATGTAACTACTAGCGCCATCTATCGCTTATCATTGTAAGTTGAACGATTTATGAATATTTTCTTTAAAAATCATTACATTCGGCCATCCGACATCGTGCGATCTCCTGACGCACGATTACAATTAAAATGATAGGATATTTTCATTAAAATTATGAAACTTAATTCCAGTTCTACAAGGAACTGAGTCTTACAGTCATAATCATTACATTCGGCTTAGTCTTGATTATTTGCTTTATCGTCACGTCATATGTTTATAACATTCTCATCACACGAAGAATATAGTATTTTTTTTTTTTGTCAAAGGCTTTTCTCTATATCCGAGTTTATATAAGGTCGGAGGAAAGTATGCTTCTAAATGTTATTCCTCAGTTTGCCAAAATCGGTAATTACAGTAATTTTATACTTAAAACTTTGTTTTTTTTTCAATGGATCTATGGATATTAAAATGAGGCAAATTCAATTTTACCCTCATAATTGCAATCAGATCTACTAATCTTTATTAAACCACTTATGCTGTAGGCTGTATCAAGGATTTTACTGATAACGAAAGTATCTTTTTGCTAGTCTAACCCAGATATTGGCGCTCACGTCATATCTTAAACTTTTTAACGTATTTTACTTCGTAATGTTTATCATTTAAAGGCATTTTGATCCTGGTAGTTTTGTGGCAGTCTGTCTAGTGGGACATTTAACAGAATTAATCACACGCCATAGGCATATGTTTCCTTGGTGTTCGTCATAGGAATCATTTTATTTTGCTAGGGATTTAAAATAGTGGTTATACATTTTAGCAAAACCGCGCTCAACCTTAGACAAGATACAGCGTTAAAAACAAGGTCAATACCATGACTATCGCAAAAGCTCTTGATAGTAGGGTATCTAAAAGAAATCCATGATTGCAGTATTATTCAAGTTAATAAACTACTGTCAAATATGTTTTATAACCAACACTCAATTAGGTACTCAAAACCATTGGTCAATGTTAATTATGTGAGACTGCATAAAGTAAAATTGATCAGATTTTTGTTCGAAAGTATTCTTCATTATTTACGCGCACTGAATTCACTTCATGTCATTAGGTTTTTCATCGGGTTCAGCTATAAGAATTTGAAATCTAGATCTTATTCATTTAATCCTAAACAAATGCTGGCGCTTGCTCTCTCATTTTGTTTCTATTGTGTCTCTAGTCAAAGTATTCGAAAATTTAATATTTAGATCAATTCTCGTCTCAATACTATAAACAGAAACAGTATTCGTCTTAATTTCTGTGGAAAACATGATATTACGACTTAAGGTATCGACATACGCGTCCTAGATCTTACACTCTCAGTGGTTAAATGAAACTCACAAATCTGTAGCCACCATGTTGCTACATGTTGTGTGGCGACTCGTTTAGTCAGAGTTCATTACTTTCATTATTTGAAAGCATAATATAAAACAGAAACTTAAGCATTTAGAATAAAAGTGATCCTTCAGCTAGAGGCTAAGGGCTTAATTGTACTAATATTATCTCTCAAATAATATTAGCAGCATATGTGCGTGATTTCGTACCAAGTAAAGGTTCTAATAATGAAGTTCGGATCGCACTGTTCGTCAAACTTTATTTTTATTTGAAACCTTGAAATTGGTCCTCTAATCTAGTGTATGGATTTTCAATCCATCTTCCCCTTAACCGAATAAATAACGATTTAATATTTAGCTCTATTTAAATCATTCATTGTATCATAATCATCTTAGGAACCGGCTTCGATTTCAGTCTGGACGACGAGAACTTGTTATGGTCATGTAATAGTATATATTTTATCCTACTTGTAAAATAAATATCATTGTGTTCTCTATCTATGGAATCAGTCTCTGCTACAGTATGCACACGTCACAGGAATTGAAAACGTATAATAAATCCATTTCCTCGTCTACAATTTAATGGTTTGGCTCAATTCCTAATAGATTTATCATTAATCCCGTGTGTTTAAATTTCTATCTGCAGCTCTTTTACTTTTAAATGTTATCCGTATATAAGCATTAATTTGTCGTAATAATATTCACATAAGTTACACCTTAATTCTTACTAGCTAACATTTCTGCTTGAAACCGACCATAATTCTGCTCATTAGATAAAATCATTTTAGTTTAGTTTACCACTTCGTCACTAAATGCTAACTTACAAAACTTGGCAAGGTTTCGTAATTTTTCTATTTTCTCTTGGTAAGACTAGCAAGTTTTTGAGACAAATTGTATAGTCAGTTTCTGATCCTACTTGCTTAATACAAATCAATTATAATTACTCTTTCTAATCAAACTTAAATACTCTCAAAATTTACAGAAGTGATGGAACTCCCGTATCACAAAGTTCCAATGGATATGTTCAAACCTCGATACTTGTAACGCTTTCCTCCTTGAAAATCATTCAACCACTCTCTTAGACCAACGTGGGCCAACCAACTCTTCGCTTCTTGCATCGTGGTGGTGTCTTATTCCTTCCAAATCGTCTCTTTGCATCATTTTTCTTCAAGTCTGTACTGTTTGAACCAGGAACTATCTATTTTTTCAATAAGACTGGCAATTTTACCTTCTGTAGTTCTGTCGGAATCCAAGTCCTCAAAAATAAAAAAAACAGTGGTTAAAACATTTACAGGAAATAAATAGTACTTGTATCGTTCATTTGAAACTCTTTTTTAAGAATCAAATCCCAGTGTTAAATTATACTTTCAATTCAATTTATCTATACCTATAATATCTTCAAAAACTATAACAGAATGTTCAAATCTCATCCAATAAACAGTTCAAATATGATATGAATAAACTTAATAAATTATTCAATTCATTTACAACATCTGCATTAAGCCAACGTAGTCAGACTAAAATCACATTAATAGGTAAATTCATACGTTACTTACGCTCTTGAGGATAATTTCATCTGCACCGGGCACACTTAACCCGAATCTTAATTGGCTCATCTGGCCAAATCAAATGGCCCACTTAGCCTCAGATGGCCCACTTGGCCTCAAATGGCCCACTTGGCCTCAAATGGCCCACTTGGCCTCAAATGGCCCACTTTGCTCCAAATGGCCCACTTGGCCTCAAATGGCCCACTTGGCCTCAAATGGCCCACTTGGCCTCAAATGGCTCACTTGGCCTCAAATGGCTCACTTGGCCTCAAATGGCCCACATGGCCTCAAATGGCCCACTTGGCCTCAAATGGGCTCGCTTAGCTTCATCAAAGGCATGCTTGCCTCATCCCTCATTAAGGCTCGCTTGGTCTTATTAAGTCTCACTTGGCTTCGTCAAAGGCACGCTTAGCTTCATCAAAAGCACGCTTGGCTTCATCAAAGGCACGCTTAGCTTCATCAAAGGCACGCTTGGCTTCATCAAAGGCACGCATGGCTTCATCAAAGGCACGCTTGGCTTCATCAAAGGCACGCTTGGCTTCATCAAAGGTACACTTGGCTTCATTAAAGGCACGTTGGGCCTCATCAAAGTCACGTTTGGCCTCATCAAAGGCACGCTTGGCCTCATCAAAGACACTCTTGGCCTCATCAAAGCACTGAAATCAATTCAAAACATTTCAAATGAACCATCATTAAGGCTCGCTTGGTCTTATTAAGGCTCGCTTGGCTTCGTCAAAGGCACGCTTGGCTTCATCAAAGGCACGCTTGTCTTCATCAAAGGTACACACTTAGCTTCATCAAAGGCACGTTTGGCCTCATCAAAGGCACCTTTGGCCTCATCAAAATCACGCTTGGCCTCATCAAAGACACTCTTGGCCTCATCAAAGCACTGAAATCAAATCAAAACATTTCTAATGAACCATTTACAGACTCTTAAATTGCCAAGAAGTCAGTAAGTCAGCAAATTGACGGTAATTACATATTCCAAAGTGTAGATCTCTATGGAGAAGAAATTCCATTTACAGCCTTTTAAATCGTGTTATACATATACAAACTCAGTTTTAACTTTGTTCTCTCAAATTCATTTATTGTTTGTCATAGGTGGAAATTTAGTTCATAAAACAACAGTACAAAATAAATATCATTTATCATTTAAGACTTATCATTTATCATCAATCATCTATCATTTATCTTTTATCGTTTAAAATTTATAAATAAATAAAATTTATCATTTATCATTTACTATTTATAATTTATCGTTTAACATTTATAAATAAATAAATTTATCATTTATCACTGATCACTGACCACCTATCACTGATCGCTTATCACTGATCACTAATCACTGGTCACTAATCACTGGTCACTAATCACTGGTCACTAATCACTGGTCACTAATCACTGGTCACTAATCACTGGTCACTTATCACTGATCACTTATCACTGATCACTTATCACTAATTACTTATCACTTATTACTTATCACTGATCACTGATCATTTATCATTTATCATTCATTATATATCATTTATCATTATTGTGACATACTAATAAGGGGTACAACATGTTTTTACAACTATGCGTCGAAACGAAAGGGAAATTATCGTGCCACACAAAGTAATCCGAGGCAACAATGACAATTATCGCTTTGGGAAATAGGAAAATTTTTCATATAAACTGTTTTTTTTTTTTTAATCTATCACTATACGATTTCGATGAAATTAAATAAAGGAAAAGCAACCCAATTTGAAATATAGAAACTAAAATGAATCACCAGCATTTAAGAGGTGTTTAGTCTTGTCAACGTTCGATTACGAACATGACGCGCATATCTGTACCACTCAGTTCACACATTTGAAGGGAATCGAATGATTCAATACACGAGCCTGTCACCATCAGTAAGAAATTTGGGTGAGTATAATACTGGTCTAAAATACTTGGCACACTTGGCTAGAAAAATAAATAAATCTCGAGCTCACTTAGCTTCAATTTAGGCACACATAACCTCTTGTCTGAAGTAACACTAGCACACATGGGAAAAAGAATAAAAAATATCTCGAGCTCATTTAGCTTCAATTTAGGCACACAACTTCTTGGCTTAAAGTAACACTTGCACACTTTGGTGACAAAAAAAAAAATATCTCGAGCTCACTTAGCTTCAATTTAGGCACACATAACCTCTTGTCTAAAATCACACTAGTACACTTGGAAAGACAAAAATATATTTCTCGAACTCATTTATCTTCAATTTAGGCACACATAACCTCTTCCTGTTATCACTGCACATATTTGTAGGCATATCCCACTTCTGAAATGTGATAAATCAAACACTTCAGGATAAATTGTATAAATATTTTATTCACTTTGATCAACACAATTTCATACTTATCGTTCTATTAACAATCATTTACAAATACACAGATTAGTCGGACATGTTTTCTGTTCAACGACTCAAAGCAGACTGACTCTGTCCAAAATGACAGTAACAAACTCAGTGTTTCCCTACCACAAACTTTCACAAACACTCGGTCGACTAACCGACCAATCAGAGCAAAGTAAAGAGTACGTAACATCAATTGACTAACTAATATACATTAGAGTTTATCTAATAATTAACTGCAAGTAAATATTTCATTTTAACAATTATGATATATTTATACAAAACAAATCCATAAAGTCTAATATTATAAATTATTACTTAATATCTACAACGAATGTCTAAAGTTCATGTAACTACTAGCGCCATCTATCGCTTATCATTGTAAGTTGAACGATTTATGAATATTTTCTTTAAAAATCATTACATGATTAAGTTCATCTGTCTAGTAGTTTTAGCGCGACACATCCATACATACGACTACCTCCATCCATCTTCACAAACTTTCGCATTTATAATATTAGCAGCCTATTTATTGAACTTGCTCACGTGATGAAACTTAGCAAAAATATAGGTTATAAGCTATATTATTGCAACGTTTATCATTAAATTTATCCGTTTATAAGTTTTTGCGTAATGAGTAACAAACCGTTAATTGTGGCGACACCTGGGGGAGGCCTATGTCGAACAGTGGACGTCTTTCGATTGTAATGATGATGAACATTTAAATGCAAACACGAACCGGTAAAGGAAAATAGCGTGAAGAAACTGCTGTACTGCCTATCTAGGTAGATTCCACCAGCGACCACTTACCCAGTGCCAACGAAAATGTTTCTATCACTTTGACTGGGATCGGTCTATTATCAATGACTGGAATATTGTAGCTAACAGCAAGTTTATGTTTACCCTAGTTAAATATAAAGGTAAAAATGGAACACACTACCACTTTCTCGTTGTCTTCCTCAGTACATTTTCCCTTTTGGTAATCTATGAAAAATATGAACTTAATGACTATGAAAATAAAGTACACTTCAGAATTTGTAATGTTGCTTCGTAAAAAATCTATTTAGCCTGTAAGGGACCATCTCGTATATAAGATCTTTGGGATCACTTGGTTGTCCGTCTGTTTATCTGTTAAGACCTTTTAACGCTTGGAGGTATCGAGCTAAAATTAAAACCATATGCTCAAGTCTGCGGTCTTTTGAAGTTGTGAAAAAATCAGACTTCTGAATTAACGAAAAAAAAAGATACGGCCGTTTATGTCGCAAAAAAACGTATATTTCTATAATCAAGCAAATCAAAGTTCATAGGGTTGACCTTAAATCCTGAAATTTGGCATAAATCAAGGTCTCATAGAACAAGTAGGTACAGGGAAAAATCTGAAAATTGTAAATTTGTAGATACGCCACAAAAAAAAAAATGTAATTCGGAAAAATCTTCGAAACTCAATTCGGGAATTGATTTCATAGGTAAATTTGTACAGAATCCTCAGTGCGCGAGTCCGACTCGCATTTGCCCTTTTTTATTTTGGTTACTGTATCCGTACTCAAGCCTGAAAAGAATTATTCTAAGTTAGTCGAAACGCATTATAAATTTAAAGTATCAATACTCTTTATACTAGCCATAGAAAATATTGACCAAAACAAAATAAATAAATATCGTCATGTTTAAATGAATTTCCGTTTAATTTATATATATTTGGAGATAACAGGGACAGGAGTTTACATAAGAAGTCTAAAAAGATTAAAATAAAAGTGTTACGTACCAAAAAAACAGCATACCAATGTTTCCCAAGTTCGTGACTTTGTTTTGATCAATTATGGTATGATTTGCCATTTGTTATCTTTGGAAAAACTGTAATATATTAAATATTATTTCCCTTGCAGCTCAGTGAAATTTTTTATCACATTTCTGAAGATTTCAATTAAAAATCACAATAAAATAACATAATAAACAAACCGGTGCCAATATTATATTTTTTTTTTTTTTTTTGTATTTTTATGACCTGGTCACTTGGACCTTTAAGTCAATTTTTATTTTATCCAAGACGTTTGGCATTTGACTAGTGTTGGGATTTTATCCGATTAAATACTCAAAATTAATAAATACTCGTTTTTAATCGAGTATTTATCCAATAAAAACGAGTATTTATTGAATATTTATTTATTTTGAGTATTTAATCGGATAAAATCCCAACACTACATTTGACGGATGGCTGGATTGGGTTGCTACTTAAAATCTTTAATGTTGTTTTCACTTTACGCCACGACGCGACGGTTCTTTTATCGCACAGACAATAACATAAATGCGATATGTTAATAATTATAAAATTATCCAGAAACAAGTTGTTCATCAGCAGTATGGCTGCACACATTCTAATTTTTTTATAGCATATACAATTTGTAATGTAGTAATAGTAAACAAATAATTTTAAATATTTTGAAGTCATCGCTGAATAGACTTAGTATCCAAGCCAAAAACATTAATAAAAAACTATGACATTTTGACGTATCTGTCTGACGTAAATTGCACTAAGATTGTGGAATTTTGTAAGGTTATAATTTATAATGAAAACTTTAGGAAAACTGTTTTGATTAGAACTACTGCCTTATTTAAAAGGTAAGTTAATTTAACTATAACTTAATTCATACATTCCTACAATCTCTGTGTTAAAACAACTAGGTATTAAAAGTTGTATCATAAATTTATTTTTCAGCAATATTGAACGTTAGTAAGAATGCATAAAATACTTGAGTTTCAAGCTGTGGTCTTAGCTGCAGGGAGAGGTTCTCGATTGCCTGATGTTGGAGGTTCTGTCTCCAAGTGTCTCCTACCTGTCGGGCCTTATCCTGTGCTGTGGTACTCATTAAACTTACTTGAGAAAATAGGGTTTCAAGGTACGTTTTGGTGCTTATTTGTTTACTTTTACTGATCTGTTAGGCGTTTAACCCTTAAGGTCGATTTGTATAGTATACTATACACTAAACTAAAAAAAAAAATCCCATATAACTAAATACTTTAAAATTATTTTTTTTTACGGAAAAGTACTTTTAGAATACTCCTTTTTTAAATAATAAATAAACGAAAGTATTTTCTATGGTAAATTTGACGGTTGTGACGTAATTGCGAAACCATGCCGAGGAATCTTGTTCCCATCAAAATAAAATTTATTATAATTTCTTATCTATTATAAAAATCTAATAAGTGTGTTGTGAATTCAAATCAAAAATATACTGAGCTCAAACTAATGCTAAAAAAATTACGTAATACGCTCATTTTCATCGCTTTTTACGAACATAATCTTGGATGTATAGCATACTATACATTACGACTGTTAGCTCAAAATACATTTTGTTTGTGATGTATATTATTCTATACACTGACAACTAAAGGGTGTTGGTTATGTCAGAACTATATGTACTATAATTTGACTTCGATCGTATATTATGTTTACGTTTATTTACTTTTCGACATTAGTACTTTTTTCTTGCATGGCCTTGCTTTCATGCTTACTTTTTAAACTATTTGTTCTAGCCTAGACAGCACGATCGGTGTAGACGCATACTAGTACTTGTTCCTAAATTCAATGCTACTTCTGACGTCAGTGATGTCACTAGCAATGAAGAAGAAGTAAACAGTCGTGAATCGTCTCCTGCTCCATCTGTAATTCATCGTTAGATAGACTAGATTTCAATAGCCCAGATCTATCTAGTAATGATTCGTTTATAGGACACTCGATGAAAATTAGCTATCGATTCTATATCTAAACTTGGATTCTATAAATTTTCAAAGCCACGAAACTGTAGCCGAAGCCTTCGAAGATCCACCACCACTCACACCAACAGTAGCTCAGTTCTTTCAACAGTAATTCCTTCCGATACGGAATGCAATTATAATGCTATACCTTCTACCGCATCGCTACCCTCCTTGCCTTCAGTTCAACTGTCGACACCACTACCTACATACACGTGTCTAAAGGAAACAGAGTTCGTATAGTTGCTGCCAACAGGGTAAAAAGACCTAAGCATATAGAAATTCAAACTTTCTTTTTAATGGACCAAGAGAAGGTTTCAACATGCAGCTGAAATTTTCTCATAACCTTATTGTTGATATACCAAATAACACTAATTACGCTATAATTATACAAGAGACTAGAAAGTCAATAAAAGCAAGTCAACTCAAAGAGGATGTAATTGATTTTTTGATTATCAAGGACTATTGGAAGGATGCAATTGTCAAGCAACCTGCAATAAAAATAAAATTGCCATCGTAAATTGGTTTGCTGGTCCTATAAGAAGCAATGACAAATGGTGAAAACTTTAGTCACGAATTCTGTGGCTGAGGAGAAATAAAATTAAGAAACTAGCCACTGAAAGGCCCATAGATGCCATCAGATATGACGCCGCAGATCAGTGGCCGGAACACACCGAGCATCAGAGGTGCAAAAAGGGCCAAGCATGTAGTAGTAAGTACTCGTTGTACGAAGTGCAATGAACATCTTTGTTATGTGGCTAAAAAAAAATTGTTTTGCAGCATATCATAAGCACTGATGTTATTATTTTATAATAATTCGAAAACATTTTTGTCGTTGTATTATTTTGATCAAGCTATATCAAAAGTGTATTTTGTATATTATACTATACGCCCCTTACACATACGATTTACTAACGTTGGGGGCAATGTATAGTATAATATACACTAATTATCTCAGATTATCAGCTAATTAGGTTTTTTTTTTCTATTTTTCATACTTTTATTTTAGGCCTAATAATCATAATCAGGTATTATTTTGGTCTTTTATTTTGATGAAATGTCATGCGACCTTAAGGGTTAACATAATACATAACACTGAAATATCAATTTCGAATTTTCTAATCCTTATCGTATAAAATTTCTATTTCAGAAACTCTTGTGGTTGTACTTGATGAAGATAAGTCTAATATTTTGAATGCTCTAGAAAAATGTCCTTTAAAAATTAAATATGATTTAATAGTAATCCCTTCAGATGAGGACTGGGGCACAGCTAACTCTCTGAAACATATCAGCAACAGAGTAACCACTGACCTACTAGTGATCTCCGGCGATCTCATTACTAACATTAACCTCAATGAAGTTTTGAATGTTCATAGAAAATATGATGCCGCACTCACCACATTATTCTTTAACAATGGCCCAGAAGAATGGATCGAACTGCCAGGACCTAAAACTAAGGCTAAACCAGATAGAGACCTTGTTTGCATTGATAAAGAAACCCAAAGGCTTGTCTTTTTGGCCAGTGCCAGTGACTTTGAGGAGAATGTGACAATACCCAGAATGTTAGTGAAGAAATTTGACGCAATAAGTATGTATAGCAGACTGTTAGATGCCCATGTGTATGTGATGAAGCACTGGGTCATGAACTATCTTGTAGAATCAGACCGATTCACATCCATCAAAGGAGAACTTATACCACACATAGTGAAGAAACAACTGTCAAAGCCTAAAAACCCTGCAGAAAAAAAGGGCACTTCTGAGAAAAATATAGAAGTCACAAAAGATATATTTGATTATGCCGTAGAAAACGGATATGAAAGTAAAATAAGAGAGATGACAGCATACAATGATCATAAACTTGGAAGCAAAGGAATCTTCTACAATGACTTGTTGAGGTGCTATGCCCATATTCCCAGCAAAAACACATTTGGTATAAGAGTGAATACGCTTTCATCTTTCTACCTTTCAAACAATAAGGTACGAAATTAATTATTACTTTATCCTGTCATAGTCAGTAGTTACACTCAAACTAAAATTTGAAAAAAAAAAAGACGGGTTGCACTCCGGGAGTGCCGGCAGAAGTGAAAACTTGATTATTAACGTTGAGCATGTTTGATATTTTGGAATGGTTAGGGAATAATTTTGCACCAATTGCTTTATCAGTATAAAAGTACTATCATTTATGTGGTAGAATACAATATTCATTTATTGCGCTATCGTACACAAACATGACAATTTATATTACATTAAAAATTTAACACTTTAAAACTATTACAATTATTTTACATTAAAAAGTTTATCTCTCCGAAAAACTACTGAGGTGTCAAGGGACACCCGGATGGAACGAAGTTCCGTTCTGGCTTGCTTTCTATAAGAGAGAGAAAGAGAGAAAGACAGAGAAACATCCGCACGCCGCACGGCTTACAATAGCTTACTATAGAAAAAGTGTCGTTACAACTTTTCGTGAGAATTTTTTCCGTCTAGCCAATACAATATAACTAAAAAATACTATCCTATTTTATGTACATTTTGACAGCACTATTTCAACATCTTCGAAACCATGAAAACGACACTCATGACGAAAAAGTTGATAATTTCTGACATCCGCCATCTTAGATTTACATTTTGACAGCACTATCGGCTTCAACAACCTCGAAAACCATGAAAAAGACACCCATATCGAAAAAGTTGATAATTTATTGCAGCCACCATCTTAGATTTAAATTTTGACAGTACTATCGGTTTCAACACCCTCGAAAACCACGAAAACGACACCCATGAGGAAAAAGTTGATAATTTCTTGCAGCCGCCATCTTGGATTTGGATTTACATTTTGACAATACTATCGGTTTCAACAGCCTTGAAAACCATGAAAACGACACCCATGACGGAAAATTTGATAATTTCTTGCAGCCGCCATCTTGGATTTATATTTTGACAGTACCATCGGTTTCAACACCCTCGAAAACCATGAAAACGACACCCATGACGGAAAAGTTGATAGTTTCTTGCAGCCGCCATCTTGGATTTATATTTTGACAGTACCATCGGTTTCAACACCCTCGAAAACCATGAAAACGACACCCATGACGGAAAAGTTAATAATTTCTTGCAGCCGCCATCTTGGATTTATATTTTGACAGTAATATCGGTTTCAACACCCTCGAAAACCACGAAAACGACACCCATGACGAAAAAGTTGATAATTTCTTGCAGCCGCCATCTTGGATTTACATTTTGACAGTACCATCGTTTTCCACGCCCTCGAAAACCATGAAAACGACACCCATGACGGAAAATTTGATAACTTCTTGCAGCCACCATCTTGGATTTATATTTTGACAGTACCATCGGTTTCAACACCCTCGAAAACCACGAAAACGACACCCATGGCGAAAAAGTTGATAATTTCTTGCAGCCGCCATCTTGGATTTACATTTTGACAGTACCATCGGTTTCCACGCCCTCGAAAACGATGAAAACGACACCCATGACGGAAAATTTGATAATTTCTTGCAGCCACCATCTTGGATTTATATTTTGACAGTACTATCGGTTTCAACACCCTCGAAAACCATGAAAACGACACCCATGACGGAAAATTTGATAATTTCTTGCAGCCACCATCTTGGATTTATATTTTGACAGTACTATCGGTTTCAACACCCTCGAAAACCATGAAAACGACACCCATGACGGAAAAGTTAACAATTTCTTGCAGCCGCCACCTTGGATTTACATTTTGACAGTACTATCGGTTTCAACACCCTCGAAAACCACGAAAGCGACACCCATGACGAAAAAGTTGATAATTTCTTGCAGCCGCCATCTTGGATTTACATTTTGACAGTACCATCGATTTCCACGCCCTCGAAAACCATGAAAACGACACCCATGACGAAAAATTTGATAATTTCTTACAGCCGCCATCTTGGATTCATATTTTGACAGTACTATCGGTTTCAACACCCTCGAAAACCACGAAAACGACACCCATGACGAAAAAGTTGATAATTTCTTGCAGCCGCCATCTTGGATTTACATTTTGACAGTACCATCGATTTCCACGCCCTCGAAAACCATGAAAACGACACCCATGACGAAAAATTTGATAATTTCTTGCAGCCGCCATCTTGGATTTATATTTTGACAGTACTATCGGTTTCAACACCCTCGAAAACCATGAAAACGACACCCATGACGGAAAATTTGATAATTTCTTGCAGCCGCCATCTTGGATTTATATTTTGACAGTACTATCGGTTTCAACACCCTCGAAAACCATGAAAACGACACCCACGACGGAAAATTTGATAATTTCTTGCAGCCACCATCTTGGATTTATATTTTGACAGTACCATCGGTTTCAACACCCTCGAAAACCATGAAAACGACACCCATGACGGAAAATTTGATAATTTCTTGCAGCCACCATCTTGGATTTATATTTTGACAGTTCTATCGGTTTCATTACCCTCGAAAACCATGAAAACGACACCCATGACGGAAAAGTTAATAATTTCTTGCAGCCGCCATCTTGGATTTACATTTTGACAGTACTATCGGTTTCAACACCCTCGAAAACCACGAAAACGATACCCATGACGAAAAAGTTGATAATTTCTTGCAGCCGCCATCTTGGATTTACATTTTGACAGTACCATCGGTTTCCACGCCCTCGAAAACCATGAAAACGACACCCATGACGGAAAATTTGATAATTTCTTGCAGCCACCATCTTGGATTTATATTTTGACAATACCATCGGTTTCAACACCCTCGAAAACCACGAAAACGACACCCATGGCGAAAAAGTTGATAATTTCTTGCAGCCGCCATCTTGGATTTACATTTTGACAGTACTATCGGTTTCAACACCCTCGAAAACCATGAAAACGACACCCATGACGAAAAATTTGATAATTTCTTGCAGCCGCCATCTTGGATTTATATTTTGACAGTACCATCGGTTTCAACGCCCTCGAAAACCATGAAAACGACACCCATGACGAAAAAGTTGATAATTTCTAGCAGCCGCCATCTTGGATTTATATTTTGACAGTACCATCGGTTTCAACACCCTCGAAAACCATGAAAACGACACCCATGACGAAAAAGTTGATAATTTCTTGCAGCCGCCATCTTGGATTTACATTTTGACAGTACCATCGGTTTCAACACCCTCGAAAACCATGAAAAAGACACCCATGACGAAAAAGTTGATAATTTCTTACAGCCGCCATCTTGGATTTATATTTTGACAGTACCATCGGTTTCAACACCCTCGAAAACCATGAAAACGACACCCATGATGATAAAGTTGATAATTTCTTGCAGCCGCCATCTTGGATTTACATTTTGACAGTACCATCGGTTTCCACGCCCTCGAAAACCATGAAAACGACACCCATGACGGAAAATTTGATAATTTCTTGCAGCCGCCATCTTGGATTTACATTTTGACAGTACTATCGGTTTCAACACCCTCGAAAACCATGAAAACGACACCCATGACGAAAAATTTGATAATTTCTTGCAGCCGCCATCTTGGATTTATATTTTGACAGTACCATCGGTTTCAACACCCTCGAAAACCATGAAAACGACACCCATGACGAAAAAGTTGATAATTTCTTGCAGCCGCCATCTTGGATTTATATTTTGACAGTAAAAGTGTCGGTACAATTTTTCGTGAGAATTTTTTCCGTCTAGCCCCCTTTCACAACGCGCGATAAGGGATAGCTGTCTACTCTCCATCCGTCTTACGCTTTTTCGATCAGGTCACGTGTCCTGACGCGAGTTTAAGATTTTATACCCATTACAGAAAAAGTGCTCAACGCCGCTAAAGAAGTTTTCACTTCAAAAAACACATTCCTTGGCATCCAACTGCATAGACACAGAATGGACACTGGCATGGACAAAATTGTCTATGCCTGTGTCTATCGATCGCACAGCGGTGATCAGGAGACAACTCGAATGTTTGACCACCTCAGCGAGGCCGCCGATAAGGCTCTGCATCGGCACCCTGATGCGCAGCTCGTCGCTCTGGGGGACTTTAATGCCTGTCACCAAGACTGGCTTTTCCCGTACCAGAAGACCGACCATGCTGGGAGAGAAGCGCGAAACTTTGCGGTATCGATGGGCCTGTCCCAGCTGGTGAAGCAAGCGACTAGGGTGCCTGATGTAGCTGGTCATACTGCCAACTGTCTGGACCTTCTGCTGACCACCGACCCAGACAGATGTATCGTAACAGTTTCTTCACCACTTGGAACTTCAGATCACTGTCTGGTGAAGTGTGTATCGTCCTTCTCCCCACTTGACTGCGACTCTCGTGGTGAACGGCGAATGTGGCGATACAAGTCAGCAGATTGGGATGAGATGCGGCACTTTTTTGCGTCTTACCCTTGGCAGCGGGTCTGCTTCTCTTCTAAGGATCCGTCGAGGTGTGCGGATGCTGTGTCCGGTGTAGTGCGTCAAGCTATGGAATATTTCATTCCTTATAGTGACGTACCCATCGGAAGCTCAACTCACCCATGGTTCAACGCTGATTGCGTTCAAGCTGAAGAGCGTAAGCATTCGGCGTTTCTAGCCTGGGTTGACGCTCGTGACCGTAAATCTCCGGATCTGAGCTCAGCAAAGAGAGCCTTTAACCGTGCTGCCAAGTCCTACAAAAAGGCACTAAAGAAGGCTCGCTTTGACCGCATTGCTCATATTGGCACAAAGCTTTCTGCACAGCCATCCGGTAGCAGAGCTTTCTGGTCTCTTGCCAAATCGGTCGAAGCGAACTTCTGTCGGCCCACATTGCCTCCGCTGGTTAAACCTGACGGAACACTGGCTCATTCGGCGAGAGAGAAAGCAGGTCTCTTTGCATCTCTCTTCGCCCATAATTCTCGTCTTGATACTGGCAGTGCTACTCCACCGACTCTACCTCACTGCGACACTTCGATGCCCGAGGTTCGCATAAGGAACAAAGAAGTTCTGAGAGCACTGTGTCGTCTAGACGTGAATAAAGCTAGTGGACCAGATGGTATACCAGCGATTGTTCTCAAGGCTTGTGCGCCCGAGTTGTCTCCTGTATTGACACGCTTGTATCGCCTCTCGTTTAGGACTGGAATAGTGCCCAAGTCCTGGAAGCTTGCCAACGTGCAACCCGTGCCCAAAAAGGGCAGTCGTGCCGATCCTACCAACTATCGGCCGATTTCGGTAACCTCCATACTCTGCAAGATTATGGAGCGTATATTGAACTCGCGCCTCATGGCATACCTAGAAGGTAACGATCTCCTCAGTGACCGACAGTACGGGTTTCGCCGCAATCGATCTACTGGGGACCTACTAGTGTATGCCACCCACTTGTGGGGCGAGGCCCTCGAGAAGAATGGGGAAGCAATTGCTGTCTCCTTAGACGTCTCGAAGGCCTTCGACAGGGTATGGCATGCTAGCCTCTTGAGTAAGCTTCCAGCATACGGCATTTCTCCTGGTCTGATTAACTGGGTAAAAGACTTCCTGAGAGAACGGTCTCTTCGAGTTGTTGTCGATGGATGCTCATCAGAGCCCATGACGACTAATGCCGGAGTTCCTCAGGGGTCAGTGCTCTCTGCAACTCTTTTCCTGCTGCATATTAATGATCTGCTGATGCCCGGTATCTATGGGTATGCAGATGATAGCACAGTTGTAGAGAGATACCTGCCAGGTGCTCGGGCTAGTAAAGAGCAAATCCAGTCCGAACGAGAAGCTATGGTAGAGCGTACGAATATCACGCTTCAGGCAGTCTCCAAGTGGGGCGAAACCAATCTGGTGGGATTCAACGCCGCCAAAACACAGGCGTGTCTGTTCACCGCCAAAAGGAGCCCGTTCACCTCGGCTCCTACCTTTCAGAATGTATCTTTGGATTGTACCGACCGCCTTCAGCTCTTGGGTGTCGAAATTTCCTCCGACCTCAATTTTGGGCGGTTCATTGAGTCCAAAGCCAAAGTAGCTGCTAGGAAACTAGGCGTTCTCGCAAAAGTCCGGCGGTACTTCACACCGAGACAGCTTTTAATGTTATACAAAGCACAGGTCCGATCGTGTGTGGAGTACTGCAGCCACATATGGGCTGGTGCTGCAAAGTGCCACCTGGCAGCTTTGGACTCGGTGGAAAGGCGTGCGAAGAGGCTGATTGGTGATCCAGATTTGGTTAAGTCCAATCTTCAAAGCCTTGAGCACAGGCGTAGGGTAGCCAGCCTTTCGGTGTTTTACAGATTGCATTTTGGAGAGTGTGCGCAGGAATTGCATGACTTGATTCCGCCATCTCATTTCTATCATCGGACAAACCGACGCACGGCGAGTATCCACCCTTACGTTGTTGAAACATCTACGGTCCGGACTAAGCGTTTCGCCTCGTCATTTATACCGCGTACTTCGAAGGACTGGAACAGTCTGCCTGCTGCGGTCTTCCCGTCCGATTATAATTTGGGTGTCTTCAAGGCTAGAGTGAATAGGCTCTTAATAAACTAGTGCGCCTCACCATCAACGATTGCATCACTGCTTACCATCAGGCGGGATCGCAGTCAAGTACTAGTTTATAACAGATAAAAAAAAAAAAAAAAAAAAAAATGAAATTAGAAAAGAAAATAATAACAATATGTATGTCCCAATATGTATATTCATAATACATATTGGGACATACATCAAGTCTAATTTAGAACCAAATCTTAAAATTCATATGCAGACATGATAAATATTTCCCTTTAAATTATCCATAATATTGTAATCTAAATCTAAAAAACAAAATTTTTGAATACAGAAGAATCTCACTAATCTAGCTCTATTAAAAACCAGAGGGAGGCAGATTATTGCTGTGTTTAGATTATTTCATAAAAAGTAAAATTAAATTATTATTTAATAATTAAAAATTCATAGTAAATAAAATATAGCAATTCGCAAAGAGAATTTATATGAATATATATTTAAGTTTTTGACTCATCTATTATCACTTGAAAATAGTAGATAAATATGTAAGCATGTGCATAAGTTTGAGTTTAGACAGCTTGATGACAACAGAATGCAAATACTGCGGAGTGTTAACAGGGGTGAGGGAGGTGCCAGCCGAGGGTTCTGAATTATTGGATGTGTCAGTCTATTGAAATGATGGATTAGTAAGATTCTACTGTAATAATATTTTAGTACTTACGTATTTTTTTCTTAATATTTCAGATTTTGTCTAAATGGGAAGAATTAACTGGAACGCCAATAACTGATAGATTCCACCCAGACAGTGAAGTCAAAACAAAGCAAATAGATGAGTCAAGCACAGTTGGAGAGAAAAGTCTTGTCAGTGAGAAGACTTCCATCAAAAATACATTCATTGGAGCCAATTGTACCATTGAGAACAAAGTTAGATTGAGTAACTGTATACTGATGAACAATGTGACCATAAAAGAAGGGTAAGCTAAATTTTTTTTTGGATAACATTAAAAGTATTGTCATGAAACCATTTAATGTTTGCATTAGTGGATAGGTTAATTTATTAAACAATTTCTACATTTTATTTAATAATAAGTATTATCATATGTACCTAACTACCTTTAAAAAAATACAATTACATAACTAAATACAATTTAAAATAATTATGGCATCGAAAACCTTCTGCATCACTGGGCTGGTGACTGGCTGGGAATGTGCCCAAAAAACTGGCAGTATTACCATATCATATGGATATTTATTTTTAGTCCAAGTTAAAAGCCAACCTAGGAAACAAACCAAAAGGCCATTTGAAAGTAAAAAAGTTCTTTCCCATGATATTAGTTAAAATAAAAAATACATTCAGCCGAAATAGAACCTCCGCCTTTTCGAAGTCGGTTAAAAAGAACATTACTACTTACTATGCAGTTCATTAGTTTTAAACTAGATGGCGCTGATAGGACGATGTCCCTGTTCAAAAACTTCCCACACATATCTGTATGGATATCAATTGCTAAGGATGTAGGTCAGTTTGAAACACTTCATCTGAGGAATTAACACCATCACTATTTCTGCACTTAATATAACAAGCATAATAGACATCGTAGCAACTAGGTATCATCTATGAATAGAGGTATCTATAGGTGGAGGCAAAGCATTGATCACAATGTACTTCTTACAAGAACTATAAAATTCAACTTTAAAAAATAATTGTCTCCAGTTGTGTCCTCCAAGACTGCGTAGTATACACGGGAGCGACGGTGGACACGGGCTGCAACCTGCAGTACTGCCTCGTGGGACCGCATCACGAAGTCGCCTCGTCAACCTCGAGCAACCACCAGCTGCACGCCGAGACCACAGACAATATGATTACCCTTGGGTAAAAAATTTACTAATTGTACAAAATAAAAGATTTTTTTAAAGTTCGCTTTTTTATTTGTAAAGAATAATCTGACTAAAATGATGAAGAGAAAAGCTAACTAATAAATTCGGACATATTCTGTCGTTGACAATCAACTTCTCTCTGTTGGTCGTCAACAACAAACTATCTTGGAGACTTAAGGGTGTGTCCACATCTGACGAATGTGCCACTTGCGTTGCGTTTCAAGTTCGCGTACCGTTCTCGCGTGCCTCGCCGTGTATGAACAGCAAGGAGCGCTGCACATAGTTGTTCCCGCACGCAGAAATACACTGAAAGAAAAAGGTCATCACGCCCACTAAGCCTTGCCCAAGTTGCGTTAAAGAGACACCAAATAATTGCAGTGCACAAGCAACTCTCAAGCAGCGCATTTGCCAGATATGGAATGCTTCAGTAGATATAATGTAATGTAGACTTAACATGGACAATATAGCTAATTTACTAACTCGTTCAATCTGCTTAGCCTTTTCTCAACTTTCTTTTTTGGAGATGTGACATCATGCAATGACTTCTCCGCTCTAGGGTGGGACGAGAGGGTGTGTCAGACTTTTACTGATTAAAAACCCAGCTGTGTCCTTCAAATGCCCTTTGCGTACTTGGACCACGGTGACTCTTTTAAACGTTCCCACAGTTTCCTAATTATGTAGGGATTGGCTACCAATTTAACTGGATGCAACTGAATACCAGTATTTATAGGTATGGAGCGTTTGCCTGTCTGACCCCCACAACCCAAAAACTGAGTAATACTGACTTCTGACTACCCGTCTTGCTGGACGGTGGCCTCCGCTCTGCGTTTCAAGCATTGTACCTACCGAGGTCCTCCGTAGTCTCGGCTATGACTCCTATTATAATATCGTCGGCAAATCAAAGGTGAATAATAATTTATTCGCCATTGATATGAATGCCTAGCCCTCTCCAGTCCAGATCCTTTAAGACATCCCCCATAACAGAACAGCACCGGAACAGTTCCGGTTCCAGTTCTCTACAGCAGGAGGATAGGTTTCGAGGTCTGGTCGTGAAATCGGACTGACATGGTGAGGTTTTCGTACAAACGCTTCAGCACTTCGATGAAACGATAGTTATCTAATCTGGCACTGGAATGGGCCGTAATCCACCACGCGGGCCCAGTGCGGGTTGGTGGATATCACATAGGTACATTCGAATTTTTAGTTTTAAGACATGCCGGTTTCCTCACGGTGTTTTCTTTCACCGTTTTGAGAGCAGTGGTGATTAAATAAATTACACAAAGTCTGGCTGGGTTTGAACTCGTGACCTACAACTCGTAAGGCGTGGCCGTTACCACTCGGCGACCACTGCTCTCGCCTTCGTTAAACGCGTATAATGGTACCTACCCGATTTCTATGTTCTCTCAGCAATAATCAGTACCACTTATGAACTTTAGTAGACCTGTAGGAACTTACATAGAAATCTATTTAGATATACATATTTTGATACTAATATCCCTAAGTCATCGTGCAAGCACCTTATGAATAAGGCAGACAAACTTAATTACATATTAACGAGGAATACATTCTCTAACGATGACATAAGGTCTTGCAATGAATATTACCAACACTTGAAACACGCCTGGCGTACAGGCAAGAGAGGATAAGTTTGACTGCCTCTGGCAAGATTTAAATTTTACGCTCCCAAAACTTTCTTATTTACTGGGCTGCGCCGACACTAGACAGTACCAAAGAAAGATTTAAAAAATTTGCGAATTTTCGTAAGCGGGTTTGGATTCCGGCACCATTTTTGCTAGCATCCCCAAAAATCATGAAAACTAAATGACGCCTCAACGGCTGGTCACTTGGTGAACGTGTTTTTTTAATAATTTTACTAGGGTTTGGCAGAATGACACAGCCGAATATATCATAATTATTTATACATTTTTGCGCAACCAAGCGGACACAGGACGAGGTTATCTACCTCTATAGAGCCGTGTTGCATCACCAATGGTGTCCTTGTGAAGTATAGGCATTAGGTTAGAGGGTGTTGGTAATATGATGGTGAGGTGGGCAACCTTGCGGACTTGCGGTCTGTAAACTGCGCCTTTTTTAAGATAACTTCTGGCAGCAGCTCGACTGACCAGCACCTAGCTGCAACGCTGACAAAAACCTAGCTATAATAGCAACTGTGACTACAAAACATTATCGACGCACAAGTGTTACTACCTACTGTGCACTGAAGCCACTAATACCTACGCACTTTTTTCTTACGACGGAAATTGTTGCTAAACGAATGTAACAAACTGTCAAAGGCGCGTTGCAGCTGGGATTGGGTAATAGTATTTAACAGTAAATCACATCGCATGACTTGCATGCAATTAGCGACGCCAGTGTTGTCGATAGTAAATTTATTTCTAGAAATCGGGGTTTAGGCTGCTGACCGCCAAAAGTCAGAACGGTGACCGTCCTCAGCGGCCTATCGCCAATGGAACCCCTGTGCTATGTGAATAGACTGAAAAAGTTCGTTGCAACAGTGTTTCCTCTCCATAGTCATTGGCTTATGACCTGGCCACCGAAGACGTTCTAGTAGATTCAAGCATTTTACGACATAAAGTAATAGGTAATGTGTGCATGTCTATAACTAAACTGGTTAATTATAGCGCTACACTAACACTACCTATAGTTAGAGACATGAATAGCCAGAATTAGATGGATTTTAAGGCAATAGTTTGACTAAGTTTAGTAAATACCATTTCTTTGACTTAATAATGCTCACACTAAAAACAAAATAAACAAACAATGTAGAGTTAAGCGCCATCCACCGAGAACATCGCCACACCCTGGCCCATATCTTTCACCTGAAAAAGGCTTGTTTTGCTTATGGGTTCGGTCTGTTTTAAAATAAGAAGCTACTCAAGCAACTGCTTATGGGTACTGTACCTAATTAAGCAGATGGGTATGATGATCAAATTCAAACCCCGTCAGAACATCTTTTCCCTGGACGCAAATTGCAGTGTCCAATCTGGAAATCTCTCCGACTGCGGACCCAGTTTGGCCGTTGCAAAAATAATTTGGGCAAATGTGGCTTCCTCGACCCATCCCTTACACAGTGTCAATGTGAAGCCGCTGCACAAGATATCTGCCATCTATTATGCTGCCCATCCTGCATAACCACCTGTAGTTTTCAGAATCTATACGAGGCCAATAAGGTCAGAAAAAAATTAGTAAGAGTACATCGACACGAAAAGAGGAAGATCATCAAATGACTTCTACATCTCTGGGGTGGAGTGAGAGGGCGACTTCGACTTTTACTGATTAAACCCTACCTTTGTGCTTCAGTGGCCCTTTGCGTTGTTGGACCACAGTCACTCTTTCAGAAGTTCTCGCAGCCCTAGCAATTAAGTACTTAGGTAAGAACTCGATGTTTTTACTTAATTACATAAAACCTACTTTACAAGTCACTTCTTACAATGGTCGACGTCTGGAAAATGTCTAATAAGTGTGACAAGAAATGCATTAGTCTACATAGCCGTGTTACCTAACTAATTAATTAAAATTTTCACGTCAGTAAACGCTGACTAACCCGATAGATGTCTAACGATAACGGTAAAGAACTGTTACTATTTTTAACCTGTTATGCACTAAATGTACGAGTATGTAGGAAAAGTTCTACTAAGAACTTCATTTTTGTCCTTTTGACGGTTCCGGTTGAGGGGTTGGAAAATCATCATCTGGCTCCCGCTCTGAGTGGAATTTTACTCCACTCAGAGCGGGAATTTTACTCTAAAACCCATCCGTGTTCCATCAGTTACCGTTTGCTATCCAGGACCATAGTGACTCTTTCGAATGATCAAAACTCCAAAGTCTTGAGCATCGACGCCGAGTTGCTAGCCTGTCGGTTTTCTGTCGTTTAGGTACATTTTGGAGAGTGTGTATTGGAATTGCACAATTTAATTCCGGCAAGTCCGGTCCATCATCAGACCACAAGATGTATGGCGTTACGCCACCTGTACTTGGTGAACATCCCACCCATATGTACTAAGCGTTTTGGGAACACATTCATTATGCGTACAGGTAAGGAGTGGAATTCCCTGCCGGACTCTGTATTTCCTGATAGTTATAACCTAGGAGTCTTTAAGTCAAGAGTGAATTGATTGCTTCTAGGCAAGCGTGGTCCATTTTTGGCCGGCCATATCATCGCTTACCATCAGTTGAGATAGTAGTCAAACGCGAGCCTATCCATAGTAAAAAATAAATCCTGTAGCAGTATTGATGCTCCATCTCTAATATCCTTATAACCTATCGTAATTAGTATCGTAGTTTTCCGGGGCCTATCCCTTCACTTTGATTCGGGCTTTTCTATTTCCCCAGCTAGTAATGCAAAGAGTATATAATCACTACGTAGTAATGCCCCACTACAGAAGCGTGGAGTCCAGTCCTTTTTGTTTTCTTCGGCATCGCACGGTTTGTGCATTTAGCCAGTGTCAAGTTTAGAAAGTAATTTTATATTCAGAATACTGTCTTTTATTAATGCAGATGTAACAAATTCTTATGTTTTTGCAGAATTTGACAGCAATTGTATTTATAACTTATTGTAACTTACTGATAAGGCTGACTGCCTTCTCGGTAAGCTACACTGAGGTAAGTTCAATACAGGCCATGGTCCGGAGCGAGGAGGAGTGGCAGGCGTTCGCCTACTTCTGCGAAGCAGTAATGCTAGCAAAGGAAGAGGTCGACCGCATCAGACAACGGCGCTCTCGCCCCAACCGCCGCCGGGATTCCGATCCTGGTTTCCAGCCACCATAGGCGCTTGCCTTCCGACCATCCGGTAACCGTTCGGACCGAGCCCAAGTCGTCAACGGGGCGCACTGTTCCCGCGCGCCTCAAGGAATTTTCAGCAACTGTAGAGGCCCAGCTAGGTTAAAGCCTACTGGGGCCAAGGGTTTAGTTCCGAAAGGGAGGCTCGGCCCCGATATGAAAGGCAACAAAGGAACGGGGTGGGTTTTTTAGACAGTAAGAGTCTGACACTATCTCCCGCTCCGCCCAAGGGCGGGTGATGTCATTTGGATGATGTTTACCTACCGAAATAAAATAAAAAGGCCCATTTTACCGAGATCTCCGCCTGTGTAATTAAAACCCAACTTGTTGTCCAGTTCTAAACACTTGACATACAGAACTACACGAAGATTAAATTCACTCGAATGAATTCCTACAAAATCTTTTCTCATTATAGATTCAAACCAGTCCTTCCGAAAGAGTGGAGCTGATCTCGTCATCTTTGGTGGTCTATTATCACCACCATCATTTCAGCCGAAAGGCGTCCACTGTTGGACATAGGTCGCCCCCAAGTGTCCTGAGTGAGCCACATTAAGGACCGGTCCTGTGCGTTTTGCATTCATTGGATACCCACGACCCTCACCGGATCCTAGCCAAGCTCTAACCCTAGTCAAGAATAAACCTCCGACAAGGTTGTAAGTCCTATTCTTGACTAGGTATTATTAAATTTTGTGTACCTAGCTTGTTAATTTTTTTTTTAATAAAGTATACCCTGTATTGTAGCAATAGTTACAAATCTCAGCAAAGTAATCTATACATGGGTCGTTAAGTGTCTGGCAAGGGTTCCGTTACTAAAGAGACCGGTTATTACAATAATAATAGGGTGTTGAGTTGACCTGACCTCTCGTAATAGCCAGCAATCACGGATACTTTCTTTCTTTGAACAGTTTTCTAGTGTTTATGTTTGAAGACTAGATTTACAGACCAATCAAATACCAACTTATCTACACTAATATATAATAAAGAGGTAAAGTTTGTTTTTTATTTTTTTTGTTTATAGGAGGTAATCTCTGGAAGTACAGGTCCGATTGCTAAAATTTTTTCACCGATAGAAAGCTGCTTTATTCCTGAGTGATATACCTAGGCTATATTTTACGTACGCAGGCAAAAGCTAGTAAGAAATAAATTTCATAAATTGTTTTTTTTTATATGTAGGCACAAAACCCTGCGTATATGTTTTGTTTTTGATACTTTCCTAAATGTAATAAAAATAAAAATTTTGGGAAATTAAATTAAATTCACCTTAATCATGTTGAGAAAAAAAAAGAAAATATACACAATTAAGTTCTAGTTTTTTTACAGAAACGTATAATTACCTGGTGTGATGATAACGTAGCAATAGTTTTTGCCTAATTATGTAGGTACCTTATACCTAATACATTGCTTACAACACTTATGCACTGGCTCTGGCACTTACTTAGTACTCAGTTCCTTACTCTCTACTAGCAATCGCACGGAGAATATGGTGGACACCATGTAAAGGAAATTGCATAAACGTTTTTCAAAAGTGGACATAACACATTAGGTACGCTGACATTGACTTAGTTTTCGAGTACGAGCTTGAGGGGCGCAAATAAAAAGCAAATTAGCCTAACAGCTAGAGCAAGACAGTAGCAGGCGTTGCTTTTCAATAAAGATATCCAAAAAATATTTTTTTAAACGGAAATATCATCAAATAACTCTTCACAACCTGGATAGTGCGAGAGGTACCTACGAGTACCTAATCTGACTAGCGATTGGTTTAGCTTCCGAGTAGAAGCTTGATGGACGGAAATTAAACTAAATTAGTAACAGCTAGAGTAGGACAGTAGCAGGCGCTGCTTTTCAACAGCGATGCCTAGAAATATTATTTTTATTGTAGAAGGAAATCATGACATCATCAAATATCTCTTCACATCCTGGGTAGTGCGAGAGGAGTGTCAGACTTTTACTGACTAAATTCCAACTTCCTTCAGTTGCTCTTAACGTCCCCGGGGCGCGGTAACTCTTTCGATCAATCCCAGAGACACCTAGAACATTAGACTACCTATCTGGATCTAGGTAGGTACCCAAATACCAACTCTAACCACTGCGCTTTTAAGCACCTGCCTTATGTCCCTCCACCACCCTAGTTTGACTGGTAAAGAATGCCTGGCATTAAGTCCGTCTTCGTACCTTCAGTTGCATGAAGATTAAATAAATAAACTGATAGACTGATCAGGTGAGATAGTGGTCAATCACGAGCCTATCCTTCTTCTTCTTCCTGGCCCTATCCCAAATTACTTGGGGTCGGCGCAACACGTTTTTTTCTTCCATTCAGTCCTGTCACCCGCCAAACTATCACTAACTCCATTTCCTTTAATATCACTCCTCACACAATCCATCCATCTTTTCTTCGGCCTTCCTCTCCCTCTCCATCCATCTACATGAATCTAAAACACGACCCTATCCATGGTAAAAAAAACTCCGTTCTTTAAAGACAATTGTCTTTTATCCCAGCTGTTAAATAATTTTCGTTTGCATAAGTCAAGTGTTGACTACACTAGAATTAAAGCTTCAAGCAAAATTCGTTGGAATTCGTCCCACGCAGAGAATAAACCGCTCTTCCATGCGGTGGATTCAGTCTTAATTGGTAACAGGTATCAATTACATGCATATTAGCGTCTAGATAAATCAAAGTCAAATAGAACGCTAATTGTAGGCAGGTGATGTAATCATAACGATATCATTAATACTCACGTAACTATTGCTGTGCATCCAACTCTAAAGACTTGTGAACTAAGAAAATACATACGAGTAGGAATAATATGTATGATAAAGCAACCCAAAGACTACGGGGTCAATATGTTAATATAGTCGCACAGACGTAGGGTAGCCATGTAGCCTTTCAGTATTTTACAGGATGCATTTGAGATTGTAGGTACGTGGAATCACTTGACTTGATTCCGCCATCGCCTTTCTACCATCGGACACCCGACGTACGGCGACTGTCCACCCCTACATTGTAGACACCTCTACGGTCCGGACTAAGCGTTTTACTTCGTCGTTTATACCGCTTAGATTGAAGGACTGGAACAATTTGCATGCTGCGGTTTTCTTCTCCAATTATAATTTATGTGTCTTCAAGGCTAGAGTGAATAAATAGGTTCTTAATAAACTAACACGCTTTACCATCAACGATTGCATCACTGCTTAATGCATCGCAGTCAAGCACTAGATTACATCATTTAAAAAAGAAACAGTTTTTTTATGATTATTGAGTCTTAATCACAAAAAAAAACAACTATTATCACTGCCCTGCTCTAGTCTTCTGTCTGTAAAGATGAAAGAGGTTAGAAAGAAACGAGTGTCGCCGTTTGTCTCACACCCTTTAACTCCACTACAGGCAATAAACCAATACGAACGCGCCTTACGCAACTAACAGACCACGCACACTTAAATCGCAAGTTTGCTATTAGTAGTTGAACTAAGAGCATTGCCCTACTTTGTGGCACGCCTGCCCCGCGCCCATGGCCATTCTAACCTCTGGCTTATAACACCATTTTAGTCAATAGACGTGTGACCTACAAAACCATTTTAGGCAATAGACGTGTTTTTTTCGTTTAGAAGTGCATAAGTTTAACCCCTTTATCCATATAAAGTGGTTAACTTAAGCACTACTAAACGAAATAATTTACTTTAAAATGAAGTATGTGGAGCAAATATATGTTTTTGACTTTGACATAAAACCTACCTAAGCTAAAGAGGAATGGTGCGCTGGTCCATTTTTTAATCGACTTCGGAAAGGAGGAGTTCTATGTTCGGCTGAAAAGATGTTTTTTTTGTATGTATGTTCACCGTTAACTCGATTAATTTTGGTTAGACTTTGAATTTTTTTTAAATGAAAGGTGGAAGCATAACCTTTCATTTTAAAAAAAATCAAAGTTGGTCCCATAGAAATATTGTTATGATCTGATCATGAACTTCAAAAATATGGAACAGAACTCGTCATAGGATCACAGCAGAATTGTCGTAACAAGAAGAGTATTGTCGTATGAGATGTACTCTGGTTATATGGTATTTAAGTTTGGCTGAGGGGTACTTTTTAGTGGTGGTACCATAACTAAAAAGTGAAAAATAAAAAAAAATACAAAAAAGAAATAAACCGACTTCACTGTAAAAAAAACACTGAAAAGTACAAAATAACTTTAATTTCGGAAGTCGGTGTTAAATGACGATGAGGCAAAACTACAATCGAGAGCAAAAAAATCGCACATCATAACTCTTTGTTAAGGCAGTTTTTGACATGAATGTGAATAGTTATTGAAAACATGTTGTACATTAATTGAAAGCTTATTTAATTACCTTTCTAATAATATGAAATACAGTGTAAAAAAATATCCTTGAAAGGTTTTAGAGCTCAAAATCTAAGAAATGGGAAAAATTACCAAATTTCACTTAAGAAAGAATGAGAGTCAAACTTGAAATTCTTGGTTTTCCTGTTTGTCAATAAAGTGTATTCCCTCCCTTAGCCATATTTATAGCTGTTACTCGATTTTTCATCAACCGCATTAATTTTACCATGAAATCTTACTTAGGGTATAATGTCCCACTTCTCGTCAATGACAAATTGAAGCTCTTGGAGGCGTGGAGAGCCAAGCTTTTTGCACTAAGTCTTCTTTCAAAGTCATTCCAGATATGCTCAATTGGATTAAGATCAGAATTACGAGCTGGCCTCTCCATCGCAATGATTCCAACGTCTTACGTGTAGTCGCAAACTGTTCTAGCGACATGAGATCTAAAATGTTATTCTGCATTAAGAAAAAAAAATCTACCATAAGCTACACAAGTGGCTTCACATATTCTGCGAGCACATTTTTGATGTATCATAAAACCGTCAACCTTTCGATATCAGGCCAGTAATGGCCTAGCGATGAATACAATGTCAGTTTTAGTGTCCAACATTATGCCACCCCAAATCGCCTCCAAAACCTACTTCTTCGCTTGTTCAGCATTGTTAAAATTGCCCTGATGACCTTCTGTAGACCCTACAGCATCCATCATGGTCATCTAAGTCATTCTGCACTTATCAGAAAACACAACGTCCTGCCATTAGGCATACATCCAATTTAAGTGTTTCGTGGCAAATTATTGCCGGGCTTGTCGGTGAGCTGTGGTCAATTTGGTTCCATTTGCTGAGTGATGTGTAGTCAGGCCTGCTTCACCCAGTCTTTTCCTAATCGTCCACTGATTTATACTGACATTGCGAACTTCTTGAAGCTTTTGTGTCAGTTCAATCGTGTTCAGTAGTCGATTTCTTAAAGTACTTGTTACAGAAAAGCGATAATCACGCCCTGATTCTATGCGCCACCGGCCATATCCTGGTCGCCGAATATACCTACAGGTCTCTTAAAACCTCTGGTATACCAGACGAACAGGAAAGCAGCTAAAATTTAGCTGTCGAGCGACTTCATTTTGATTATGGCCTGCTTTGGGCAAGGCAAGGCTTCTGCGGGCGTGGTATTCATATTTTTCCAGTAAAGCCGTCTGTTTCTAATAGAGACGTTATCACGTTAACGGAAACTGATTAAAACTCCAAAACAGCACCCTTTTTGTAGCTCCAGGTAAAGGTGCAAGTAGTGAAATACAAATGGGTGAATTTGGGGAATTGGGTATACCTTTGGTTGTTGTGAGTTACGTGAAGGTCAATGATCTTAATTTTGTGTTTTTATAAAGTTTACTTTGTATGCTTTTATTTTGCTTAATAATTTGTACTCAATGTCTTTAGATTTAAGAAAAAAACAGTATTAATTAAACGAAATTACAAGCCATGTGCGATTTTTTTGCTCTCAAGTGTATCTATTGTAGAAACACTGACTTCCGAAATTAAAGTTATTTATTTTGTACTTTTCAGTGTTTTTTTACATTGAGGCAGATTTTTTTTTGTAAAAGTTTTTATTTTATTTTTACCATCGCTCTCCATCGTCGACCACATCATCGCTTACCAAACGCGAGCCTATCAACAAAAAAAAAAAACCAGCGATGCCGCTAAAATAAAGCATTAAGTATCTATTTGATCTTTGATCACGCAACAACATTAGCGCCTAAAAACCATATTTGGCTGTTCGCACCTACGTAATTGTTTGAAATAATGTACATAATTAGCATTATTATAAGTTTGTATCTCGTGTTACAATAAGCATTATGATTTTTTTAGAGCAATTTGGACATACCTATGATTACCACTGATAGTAAGTAGACCAAGCATTACAGAGTAATTGTTAGGTTGCACTTATAAGTAGCTTGCTAATAAAAAACAAGCGAAAGTTACAGACAGTACCTACTTATGTAGGTACCTAGATACCTATCCACTTGTTATCAAAAGCAAATGAATACAAAGGTGGAACGGGATACCTATATGCTCTTAAAATAAAATGTTATTGATGTTTTCCTCTTCATATTCGTAATAATTGATCAAAATACATTAAATAATACCTACCTAACTATTATACCACATTATGACATTATGTTACCATAACCAATTTTTTACCATGTGTGATGTGCCTAATATTCTTTTTATTCGGGGAAAACTTAGAAAAGACGCCTGGACATTTGGCGAAAATGTCAAGGATTATGGGATTTTTATCTCACTAAAAATGGTGATTACATCAGCACATGAAAGAAAACCGGAAAGAAGTCCCATAAACTTTTAAAATATATAACCCAAGAACCTCCTTAATACAACACCTGTGCCAGGATACATCCCTTTTCTTTTGTGGTGGGAAAAATCATCCAATGACAACCCCCGCGCTTGGGCGGAGCGGGAGATAGTGTCAGACTCTTATTGACTAAAAGCCCACCCCGTACCTTCTAGCCTTCATACCGGGGCTCGAGCTGTCTTTCGAAACTAACCCTGGCCCCTGTAGGCTTCGACCCGACTGGGTCCCTTCTGTTCCTGACAACTCTTTGAGGCGCGCGGGAACAGTGCGCGCCGTCGACGACTTGGGCTTGGTCCGGACAGTTACAAGACGGCCAGACAGCGAGTTACCCATTGCTCACTATCCTGGATCAGAATCCCGGCGCGGCGACGGCGAGAACGCCGTTGCCTGATGCGGTCTGCCTCCTCCTTTGCGAGCATTACTGCTTCGCAGAAGTCGGCGGCCGCCTGCCACTCCTCCTCGCTCCGGACCATGACCTCAACCAAAGGATACATCCCTGGGAAGATAGCAAAGAACCATAACATTATATCTACTTGCACTTTTGGGGGTTTGTAATCGTAAATTATGAATTCAATTTGGATATTAATATTATATTTTATGGAGACAGTAACTGGCAATATTAAAAGAGCGTGATATGAAAAGAATGACCTAACAGAAATTTTGCAATTTTTACTGCAGACTGGCGCCATTTATCAGATTGTTGTTGCAACAAATTATTGGACATTGCGTGCAAACAGGTTGAGCTAGACAGATAATAGCTGTAGCAATATGTAGAAGGTACGTCTTATATTATATAACAAATATACTGGCATTTTAGTTAAAATACTGGAAGTGTTAAACCAATTGCATCGCGTGCGACCGCATAGTTTAGAGAATAAATCTCTCGTCTTCTTTGCATAATAATAATTACGTCTGCCCATGTAGGTATTGCAGAACTAAACAAAACTAAAACTAGCCTAGTCTAGCTTTACGAAATCTGTTTGAAACATACAGCCACCCACTTACGAAAAGCAGCCGTTATTGCAATGAGCATGAATACCAACAATTAATAGATAATATATTATCTATCTGTGAGATTGATAATCTTTTAAAACTTACTGAAAGTGCTTCGAGGGTGTCGAAACTTGCCTGCTATAGCTGCATGATTGATCGAAAGACTTATTGTGGCCCTGGAACGCAAAGCATAACAAAATGAACACAGGCGGGTTTTAGCGAGTAGGTAAGTCTAATAAGGGCTGGGACCCAGTAACTTTAAGATCTCCTTGTACCACATGCTCAGAAATAAACGATTTTATTGAGTTTTATTTTATTTTTTTAAATCTGACACCTTCATCCGATCCACTCAGAATGAAAAAAGTTATTTGATTATATCCAACCTCGATAAAAAGGTTATCAAAAACTTCAATGCAAGAGTAACTTATGCTGTCCCATTTTTTTTTTTTGTTGTTGGGGGAAAATCATCCAATGACATCTCCGCACCCTTAGGCGGAGTGGGAGATAGTGTCAGATTTTTACTGACTAAAAACCCACTCCTGTTCCTTCGTTGCCTTTCACACCGAGCCGAACCTTCCTTTCAGAAGCAGCTGTCCGACTTATCATTGGATTATTCATATCGACTATAAACAACCTCTGAGCGCCAGTCACAAAGAGCATTGACTAAATATTTACATCACCTCAACCAGTATCAGTATTTAAGAATGATAAGAATTTAGATGATTTATGTAATATAATAATAATAATAATAACCCCATCGCCGTATCTCTACGTTGACGTCGTGGTGGGGCTTGCGCGCTCCAATGAACCCTAAGTCTGTGTCGGTAGCGCTTGCTTAGCCGTAACATGCCTAGGGTGAGGGGCCAGACCAAGAGAGATACAATCCGCAGGGCAGTTTTGTGGCGAACTGTTGGGCATAATTAGCGATCCCACGGACCCGATCTCCCGGGAGAATTCTTGTTCTTCATCTCCGGCTTGCCTTTATTGGCCGGTCGTAGTGAACACTGACGAGGAACAGAGTTCCCACCTCTCTCTTGCCTTTATTGGCTGGCTTGAGTGGAGATTCGCAAGAGCAAATGCGCTCGGGAGAAGGATGTATAATCCAGTAAGGTGCTGGTAGGGATCTTGACCGTACTTCCGGGATTGTCCTGATAGCCGTGGTATACCTCTCCACTCCTCAAGCACATCAGGATATGTTGCCCTCTTGTTGCTACGTCACTTCGTGCTAGCGACCATTTTGGGGGCCCATTTGTTGAGTGTGCAAGTCACCCCTTGCCTTTTTATCGATGGAAATTAAAAACATTGTTTAGGCAGGGGCCATTCTTAACATAGTTCCTGGTAACCAGTCCACTTAAGACTCCAAAAACCATAGCCTTATATTAGTTTTTCACATGTTGCAATAGTTTCCCTTCAACCGGGGGTTGTCCTTGGATGCACTAGCATAACGCATACAGGGATAATCGCCGGTTGGTACCACGTTCCATTAGAAGCAGCTAAAAGGGCCTCTGCGAGTTGGTTTCGGCTCCTCGTATGCCTTCCAAAGGTCCAGGACCTCATGGTCCTGAGATAAATAAATGTATAAAAATAATAATAATATTCCACAACTATCACACAACGCCGTCTAGTCTCAAGCTAAGCAGAGCTTCTGTTATGAGTACTAGACAACTGATAAACATATCTACTTATATATTTTCAAATACATACATATTATAGATAAATTACACCCAGACACAGAACAAATGATCGTGCTCATCACACAAACATTTGTCCTGGGTGGGAATCGAACCCACGACCTCCGGCATAGCAGTCAGGGCTACTAACCACTAGACCAACAGGCCAGTCAAATAGTCCCTAGCTGAAACGTTGCCCGGCCGTTAATTCATTAAACCCCAAGTGAATGTCGTTCGCCCTCTCATTGTGTCTCTAATTACGGTATTCGGAAGAATAAAAACAAAATACAAAAATCCCTTAAAAAAAAGCATTTTAGCCTTATCGCGATAAAAGCTATTTGCCAATAATATTTTAAGACTCCGAAACATTATTTTTAGTGGAGTGCCGTAAGATTTATACCTCGGAATCTAGGGCCAGTCAATGAATCTTACAAACTTTTGAAATGTGTTTTTAACAATATATGTAAAAATTTCTTCCATGCTGATCTGGGAGCAAAAGAAAAACATAGAATGTGTCAGCTGCTTATCATCCCGCGCAGGTCGTAAAAGCCGACCATGGGAAACGTTTTACTGTACCATCTTCAAGTAAACAAAAGCTAACTTAGGGCATGCGAACTGCTACAGTATGCAAGTGGCCTAAGTTGGACAATTGGCGTAAGAACAGGACGTCAATTTAGGGTGGTGACGGAGAATAATACTTTTATTGTTAACCGCAGCGCCCACGAACCGAGTGAGCAGGTTCACTGTTCACCCATCAACCCGCATCAGACAAGCGTGATGGGTTAAATGTCTAATCCCCTCCACAAATATGATGAAGAAGAAGAACAATAGGCCCCAAATGCCCGGCGGCTCCAGTGGTGACACTGCTGATGACGGTGGGCAGGCTCACCCAGGCAGGAGCCAGGGGTGCTAAGAATCTCCGGGTGGGATCGATCTCCCGTTACACGACCCAGGCTAAGCATATATCGGATAACGACAAAACGCTTCATGTTTTAACTTACAATACTCGGACTTTAAAAACCGAAGATCGGCTACTTGAACTCGAAAGTGCACTAAACGAGATTAAATGGGATATAGTAGGTTTATCTGAAGTGAGAAGAAGCGGAGAAGAAACATTAGAAAGGGAAAATAGCATTTTCTATTACTATGGACTTACAGAAGGACTCTACGGAGTAGGCTTCCTAGTGGCAAAAAATTGGAAAAATAATATACTGGAATTTACTTCATATTCAGATAGAATAGCAGTTTTAAAATTTAAGATTTCAAGCTCAAAAACATTAACAATAGTCCAGGTATACACGCCTACGTCATCCCACTCTGACGAGGAAGTAGAAGAGTTTTATGATCTACTCGATAAGGCATGCGAGGAACACCGAAGCACATGGAATATGGTTCTAGGTGATTTTAATGCCAAAATAGGACAAAGGCAAGCCATGGACGATGAGGCAATTGTGGGCCCGCATGGTTCCGGAAACCGAAACGAACGTGGGACAAGATTAATTCACTTTGCTTTTGGACAAAATTTATGCGTAGGAAACAGCTTCTTCTAAAAGAAGCAACAAAGAAGATGGACATGGATCTCGCCTAATAATGTAACAAAAAATGAGATCGATTATATTCTATCATCAAAAAAACAAATTATTAAGAATGTCCACATTATTAACCAATTCAAATTTAGTTCTGATCATAGGCCCGTGCGCGCAGTTGTAAATCTAAATACTAAAATACATCGAAAAAATTTATATAGAAATAAAATTAGAAAATTAAATAAGGAAACACTTATAGCTTGTAAAAAAGAATTTAATTTAGAGCTAAGAAACAGTTTTGACCAGTTAAACAAAGAAAGTGAAGAAAAAAGTGTTGATTTACAATATAAAGAAATAATATGTAGTATAACGAAAGCGAGTAAAGTTGTAAAACAAAATAAAAATAAAACTAGAAAACTATCGTGGGAAACCAAAAAATTAATAGAAGAAAGACAGGCTTTAAATAAAATATAAAGAGATTTACAATATAGGTTATAAGATAAAGAAGTTAAGCGCAGTATCAGAAAAGATATAAGAGATCATAATAAAAAATTAATACATAATGCTATTGAGAAGAACCGATCTCTGAAAATAGCAAAGCAGGGCATTAATAACAATAAATCGTGGATTACATGTCTTAAAGATAGCAGTGGCGTAAAACAATTTAACAGGGACAAAATTTTAGAGATTTGCACAACTTTTTATAAGACCCTTTACTCCGATACACTTCACACACAACCAATATCTTCCTACTTTTGTTCCGAAAATATACCCCCCATTTCTAAAGTAGAAGTTCGTGATGCACTCAGCAAATTAAAATATAACCGATCTTGTGGTGAAGATGGCGTGAGTTCCGAAGCTCTGAAGTTGCGTGAACCTTCATTACTCTTCTACCTAACAAGATTGTTTAACGACATTCTTCATACTGGTAGCTTCCCAACCAATTTTTGCCATGCCAATATAATACTTCTCCATAAGAAAGGTGATAAGTCCGATGTAAATAATTATAGACCAATTAGCCTAATTTCTCACATCTATAAAACTTTTATTAAAGTTATTGAAAACCGCATAGCTGCACAACTAGACAAAAAGCAACCCCCAGAACAAGCAGGCTTCCGTAGAGGGCTTTCTACTACTGACCATTTACACACCATCAACCAAGTAGTCGAAAAGTATCAGGAATATAAAATTCCTCTATATGTTGCTTTTGTTGATTACTGTAAGGCTTTTGACAGCATCATACACTCTGCAATATTCGATTCCCTCACAAAGCAACAGATAGAATCCACGTATATACAGCTACTGCAAAATATATACAGCCATAGCACAGCTGCCATCAGGTTAGAGCGAGTAGGTCCTATGTTCGAAATTCTTAAGGGAGTCAAACAGGGCGACCCGCTGTCCCCAAAGTTGTTCACCAGTACCCTGGAAGAAGTCTTTCAGACATTGGCAGTCAAATGGGAAGAGAAGGGCATTGTCATCGGTTAAGCGAGGTTAACTAATTTACGTTTCGCTGATGATATTGTTCTTTTCTTTCCCACAGCCACAGGACTAGAACAAATGTTACAAGATCTGAGCGATGCGAGCCTTGAGGTTGGATTGAAGATGAACATGTCGAAGACCAAAGTTATGACCAACAGCTCCAAAAAGAATATACTCGTAGGCGGGGAGAATATACAATACGTCCAAGACTATCTCTACTTTTTTTTTTTTTTTTTATGGTGGGAAAAAATCATGCATTGACATCCCCTGCCCTTGGGTGGAGCGGGAGATAGTGTCAGACTCTTACTGACTAAAAGACCCACCCCGTTCCTTCTAGCCTTCATACCGGGGCTCGAGCGCCCTTTCGGATAACCCTGGCCCCAGTAGGCTTCGACCCGGCTGGGTCCCTGCTGTTGCTGACAACTCCTTGAGGCGCGCGGGAACAGTGCGCGCCGTTGACGCCTTGGGCTTGGTCCGGACAGTTACCGGACGGCCGGACAGCGAGCTACCCATTGCTCACTGTCCGCAAGCCCGCGCCTACGGTGGCCGGAAATCGGGATCTGAATCCCGGCGGCGGCGGCGGCGGCAATAACGCCGTTGCCTGATGCGTTCGGCCTCCTCCTTTGCGAGCATTACTGCTTCGCAGAAGTCGGCGACCGCCTGCCACTCCTCCTCGCTCCGGACCATGGCCTCAACCAAGGCTCGGCGCGAGAGGTCTCCGCCGCCGATCGCCCCCACGAGAGCACGGCGATGCTCCGCCCAAGCAGGGCACACCTCGACTGTGTGCTCCACCGTGTCCTCCGGGCATTCCGCACAGTGGCGACACCCGGGCGTCACTTCCGCACGAATCCGGTGCAGGAAACTCCCGAACGAACCATGTCCGGTAATGACCTGCGTCATGCGGAAGGTAAGAACGCCGTGAGGTCTTTCCAGCCACGCCTCAAAGAGGGGACTTACCGCCACGATTGTGGCGTGCCCAGCACTGGGTTGCGATAGTCGCTGACGCCATTTCACCATAAGATCCCGCCGGAGCTCTGTCCGCCATGCCGTGACCTGTCGCGGCAGCGGACTTTCACCCCGGCGTTGCATCTCCACGCGCATATCGTGCATGTGTGCAAGGACTGTTGCCTCCAGATCCCACGGTGGTAGGCCAGCCAGAAGGCTCGCCGCTTCGCGGGAGACCGTGCAGTATCCCCGCACCATCCTTATCGCCATGACCCTCTGGCAGGCGTTCAGTATGGCCGCCGGTTGCTTTTTCAGCGACGGCGCCCACACCGGCGCCCCGTAGAGGGCCATGGACCGAACGATCCCCGCGTAGAGCCTCCGGCAGGAGGCGTCTGGACCCCCAAGGTTGGGCAGGAGCCGCTTGAGCGCAGCCCCAGCCCGGTTGAGTTTGGGAGCCAGACGTCGGAAATGCTCCACGAAATTCCACCGGCTGTCGAGGACGAGTCCCAGGTACTTCATCGTCGACCCGACACCGATGTGAACTCCTCCTACCGTTAGTTGGGAACTCAATGGCGGCGCGTTCCGAGACCGGCGACCGTGGAAACACATCGCCTCGGATTTGTGAAGCGCCACCTCGAGTCCCAACTCCTGGATCCTGTCAACGACCATCGCAACCCCGCGTGTCGCTAGAGCGACCGCCGCCAGGTACGACTCTCCCTGCGCTAGAACCAGCGTGTCATCTGCGTAGCAAACCACGCTGACCCCGTCAGGGAAGTCGCCGCGCAGCACGTAGTCGTACCCGATGTTCCACAAGGGTGGCCCTAGTACCGACCCCTGCGGAACACCGCACGACATCTCTCGACGTTTCCGGTCTCCCTGGTGACCGGGGTAGACTATAAACCTATCCGACAGATAGGCCTCGACCACTCGACAGAGGTATTCGGGCACCCGGTGGTACCGGAGTGCCCTCCGGATCGTACTCCAGGGCAGGGAGTTGAAGGCGTTGGCAATGTCCAAGGACACTGCCACGACACACCTGCCCCGGGACACCGCATCCCCCGTCGTGAGGGCTCGCACGCGCACGATGGCGTCCACCGTAGAGCGCATCCTGCGAAAGCCGAACTGTCCGTCCGAAAGGTCCGGCCCCACCCGTGTTAGGCGCCCGACGAGGCGGTTTGCAATGACTCTCTCAAAGAGCTTGCCCACCTCGTCGAGCAGCACAATGGGCCGGTACGCGGACGGAGAGTCCGCAGGGCGCCCTGGCTTCGCTATGAGGACCAGTTTCCCCGTCTTCCAGCAAAGTGGGAACTGGCCCCTCTCCATACATGCGCTGAAGAGCCCTCTCAGTCGAGGCCCGAGAGCCTCCATGGCCAGGACCCAGGCCTTTCCAGGCAAGCCGTCGGGTCCTGGGGCGGTGTTTTTGGCACTCAGCCTTCGCACCGCCACTCTCATCTCTACCTCGGTCACCTCTGGAGCATTGTCGTCGTCGTCGCTGTTGCGGTCCGCGTCAGACACCGCTGGCGGTGAAGGCGGAGCCATGGGCGGGGGGGAGTGTTCCCCCCGCGCAGGGAACAGAGCGTTCACCGCACCCTCTACGATCTGGGGCCGGAGACTCTGAGTCAGTGGGGGAGCCCAGGGACGGAGCTTTTCCCGTACCATATTGTACGGGCGCCCCCATGGGTCCGCGTTCAGAGACCCCAGCCACACGTTGCGGGTCTCCAGTTTGGCCCGCTTGATCTCCGTTCGGAGGGTGCGTTTTGCCGCTCTGTATCCCTCATACAGCTCCGCCTCTCTGGCCTCCGCATCCGGCGGGCGGATGCGGCGCCTGCAGTGTCTGGCGTACCGGCGCCGCGCGTGACTGCATGCGTTGCGCAGTGCAGCAATCTCCGGCGACCACCAGCACACCTGGCGCTTAGCTCGCCCTGGACGGACTCGGGGCATTGCCGCGTCGCAGATTTGCGACATGGCCTCCCGGAACCACTCCGCCTCGACGTCTATGTCGACAGGCCTGTCCGGTGCTTGCACCCAGGCCTGTACCGTCGCGGCTTCCAGGAGGAGCTCCCGGTCCATCTGCTTAAGCGCCCACCGCGGACCGCAAGGGCTCTGTCGGACCGGCGCGGCCGAGGTTTCTGCGGAGACGTCCAACCGGATGTACCGGTGGTCGGAGTACGTCTCCACCTCCTCCATAACGCGCCAGTCGACGACACGCGGCAACAGAGCGGGGCTGGCGAACGAGATGTCCACCACTGATTCACCCCGCATCCGCGCCAACGTGGGGACAGAACCCCGGTTCAGGACGACCAGTATCTCTACTTGGGCCAAGTGGTCTCTTTCCAGGCAAGGCAAGTCAAAGAAATAACACGCCGAACAGAGAATGCCTGGAAGAGCTACTGGTCCATGAAGGAATTATTTAAGGGCACTTTGCCCATGTCACTGAAACGTAAGCTGATGGACATGTGTATTCTCCCCATTCTGACCTATGGTGCACAGACTTGGTCTTTGACTAACATCCAAAAGTCCAAACTCAAGGTTTGCCAGCGTGCAATGGAGCGTAGCATACTAGGTGTTAAACTAACAGATCATGTTCGAAACACAACACTACGCTCCAAAACGCAAATCGTTGATGTGGCTCAAAAGGCTGCCCAACTTAAATAGGACTGGGCAGGACATGTCTGTCGCATGTCTAACGAGCTGTGGGCGCGTAAAACGCTGGATTGGTGCCCGGACACAGCAATGCGGGGCCGAGGCAGACCACGAAGGAGATGGCGGGATGACCTGGATGGCTTCCTTAAGAACTGGAATGAGAAAGCGAGGAACCGTGATCGTTGGAAGGAGTGGAGGGAGGCCTTTGCCCAGCAGTGGGACAGTGTGGGCTAAATAATAATGTAAAAATATCAAAAAAAATTATACGATCTTCATTTTTTTATTATTTTTCAATACTTGAAAACTGACTCTTATCGCACTACGATTCGTATCGATATTTTTATTATTATTATTAGAATCGTAGTGCGATATAGATACATATAAAGGTAGCTAAATTTGCTACAATTTGAGTGAAACCTGAGCAAAATTTGTGCATTGGTTACGAAGATACAGCAAGTCAAAGATGAACAATTCTACCGCAGTGCTCGGAAAACTGTAAAATTCTGTCACTTGAAACTAAAAGTTTCTTTTTTTTTGGTTGGGTTAAGGTCGTGCACTTGCAGAAAGACCAGGCTCAAGTGCTCTATCCTATGTTTCTTTTGCCAAGGTCGAAATTGCAACAACGCCAACCCTGTTGTCCTGGATGAAAAGAACTAGAATGTGAAAGACCTAACACCATATTCCAACCAGTCTCCACCTCCTGAAAATAGTATTCCTCCTTCTCCACTCCCCCCACTGATCTAGACTGGATGAAACCTGGTCCTTCCAAAAGGGCGAAAGTCTGTGGACTTCGTACCGCATAACAGTCAATAAATGTAATACGTCTTTCGATATAGTCCACCGATTGCGATGAAACAAAGCCTAAGTAATATATCAAGTTACACACAATTTTAATGTATAAAAGTTAATAACATCGATTTCGTACATTTTACGTGATGCGCGCACAACAAAAAACTCCTACAGATTTATTATATGTATAGACGAACCCGATATTTTTGTAACTTCTGAGAAAACTGTGAAGCCTAGACGCATTACAATATGGTATCAAATTTAAGCTAATTAAATTTGATATGAATTGTTACCTCTTGTTTTTCTCTAGGACTATTAGTTTAGCCAGTACGTATCTTTGAATATGACGCAAACAAAATTTTCACTTTTAAAAAAAAATGCCTACTTTGACAATCTGGATCTCTGCAATTAATGAACCTAGAGTATTGGTGTTAAGCTCAATTTGTAGAATATTTAGTTAGTTTTATTACATTATAAGCAAATATACTTAAAAAACGCTTTCTTCGGGTAGTTTTTTCGAAAAATCTAAAAAACGTACCAAAATTTCGTAGTTTTTCGAGCACCATGGGCCATGGGGGTAGCACAGGGTGTTCAATGTTGCAAACTTGGGTGTTAAACCATTTTTTTTTCTCTTGTCCCTCTTATTTTTCAGTAAATTGTTGTTATCAATCGCAGTCAAGCACTAGTTTGTATCAGGTAAAAAAAAACAAGAGCACACATTTTTTTTTTTACTTTTTTATTTAAGCTTTTAACAATACAGTCCAATAGTTTATTTTAAGATTCATTGACTGGCCTCGGATTTCGAGGTTTTACTAATTTAACGCCTTACGGCTCTCCAATATTTAGAAATGTTTAAAAAAATTGCCAAATCATTCCAGCCACTCACAAGTGATTTGCTCTTACCAACAAAAAGCATTTAATTTTTATTTAAGATCATAAATTGTTATGGCTGACTCATTAACCCAGATGACAGACACCATCTGCTGAACGCAAAAATGGTTGATAGATTGGGGCTGCCCCAACACCTGATGAATTATAAAGGATTTTAAGTTACGTATGCACCCACGCTTTAAACTGTATTTTCCTCAAAATTATCCTGTTTATTGCGATGACAAATTAGCCGATATGGCTTACATTGCAGGCAGGCTGACAGGTATACCTACCTGTCAGCCTGCCTGCAATCGTCATAAAAGAATGACGTCAAGCTAACTTCCAAACAGGAGATGCTTCAAAATACTCGGAATGCATGTAATTTCTCCTCTAAAACCTAAAAGAAAGGAAATAACAGTAGGATAATAAGAAACGCAGCCAACATTACTTATACAGAAGCGCAGACATGAATTTAGTCACTAGTGGAAAGGCTTTTTGGGTGTGAAATCATTCAATGACTTCTCCTGTACTGGGTGAAGCGTGAAGGAGTGTCAGACTTTTACTAACTAGAACCCATCTGTGCTTCTTCAGAAGCCTTTTGTTTTCCAGAGCCGACTCTGATGACGACTCTTTCAAACGAACTTGCAGCCCTGGTGAAGTTTTACACCCAGTTTTCACTCGATTCCATGAGCCTGGAAAAATACTCTTGAGTATGATAACTTTAATGTCAATAAATAACAAGCCAGCATAGCATAGCTTAGCATAATCAGCCTTTTAATCATCCCACTGCTGGGACTCAGGCCTCCTCTCTACGAGAGGAATATAGGAAACTATATCTAAACGTTAATTTGATAATAGTGGCCAAATCGAAGGTGGTATCGATTGGAGGAAATCATTTAAAATATGGTTGTTGTAACTTAAATTAATAATCAATCACGATATTAGTTTGGGTATTATAACAGTCACCGATGGTGTCTTGACAATTCACCAAAATTGATTTACAAAGGACGAGGAGATAAGAGGATTTTTCGCCCATGACACACTCAAAAAAGAAAAAAAAAATCATGTTATCGAATATTTTTAAATGCATTTGTATAGTTAAAGATATATATTTATTTATGTGGTGATATTAACACACATTGTGACATGCAAAAGTAGTTACGGCCCCAATAGAGTGTTTCACCATTATTTTGTACATGTTTTTTTATCTGTTATAAACTAGTTGACTGCGATCCCGCCTGATGGTAAGCAGTGATGCAAAATGGTGACATTTTTGTCGTTTATTCAATTTAGGTTATTATTTCTGAAACAAACGCTCCATGAGCCACATTCCTTTTGAGTCTCAACGATACTACTCGTAATGAACTTTTATGTGAGTACTAATTTATTTTGGTTCACTGTGCGCGTCTATGCTACCTAATTACCTATACGGAAAAATAAACTCTGGCGTATCGTCGCGTGCACCACGATCGTGAACGTGTAGTAGATATATTATTGTTTATATATTATATCGTGGTTACTTCTAGTAACCTATTCACTCTTGACTTAAAAACCCCAGGTGGTAGCTATAAGGAAACATAGATTCCGGCAGGAACTTCCACTCCTGAGCTGTACACACAATGAATTTAAAATTCTCTTTCATATTTTATATTGGTTTTTATTCTATATCTACTTTTTATTAATAAATTATATTTATTTTGCAAATAGGTTTTAAAAAAAAACACTTTTACACGTCATTTATTACTATATAAACGATCGATTCACGGACGGTCGATTTATTACATCAACTAAACTTAGGAATAACGAAACATGAATTATAGTCTTTCTGTTTAGATAAATTCCTGCAGTTAATATAATACTGACATTTTAATTAAAACTTCATCTCATCACCTTTAAATTTTACGGTAATGATGTAATTATTGTAATTAACTGCCCAAAACGTTACAACGATCTCATTTCTCTTGACTGTCTTGAGTTACTATGTCAAGGCTGAGACGTTATCGTTCATCGTTTGTTTTCATGCTCTGATACGTTACCCCTTATTTCAAATTCAAGAAAAAAAACAAGAATGTTGCTCATTTTTAATTGAGACAAACAATGCCTAGACTCTTTTTTTCAGAAGATTTGACCAGATATAGCTTTAAATTACCTGAGGGTAATAAAGCAATGATAATAATCTAAGCTTTTTATTCCTTAACACGACAGCGACAAAACTAGTAGACAGTAATTCCACAAAGATGAATAAACAAACGTCTAATTTTCATTTAGAAAACCTCTACACTATAAAGATGATATACACACTAACTCTAGCTGCATAAAATTTAAACATTTGCACAGCCAAGACTTTCTTATTCATAGACATTTCACCTGTCTCCCTGACCATCGATGCACTTAAGCGTTAACAATTACAAAGCAACACTAGAGATCGCTATCCAACAATTTCACGATCTTGAAATATTATCTAGGCATCAATCAAGAAAATAAATTTCGATATGTAGGTACAGTCAACCGCAGCACTGAATCTACAAAAGCTGCTCGTATTGCTTCGAGATAGAGGCGCTGTGACTGTGAACGTTCGATTGTCTGTGCCTGAAATGACTTCTCAGTTCGTCAGGTTGCACACACTCGGTACAATGAAAGTGGTGCGGCGTCTGCAGCCGGTCTGGCCGCCAGCTCGCCGTCGCAAGCCAGTCCACGAAGCACTTTCCCGAACCGCGCACGCGCGTACGTTCGCCTGTGTTACAACACTCGGAAACGCTCCGAAATTACGTGATTCCATTTAAAGCCATTCCCATTCAAAGTGTAACTACAAGTAAATTCGACTGATTATTATATAAAACTATTACTTACGTAACGGGTCTTTGTCAGTCTCAACCCGCAGTTGTTAATGTGAGTCTCGTGTGTCGCACACGATAGTTTTCAGCGGTGTAACAAAAAGTAAAGAAAAGCGGAAAATCTGGGAGCGAGCGGCAGGCAAACTACTGGCAGGGTCTTGGGTGAGTGGAAAAATAATTATCATCATTTATCGTAGCTGTTATTATGAAATATGTATGGCTTTATGAAGTAAATAATGGCTTCACTGTTCAGTAATTACACATATATTCATTATTCCGCGAATGTGTACCGCTTACCTAAACGTGAAATATGTAACGAGTTCTCGATGTTACAGCCATAAATTATTCGTTGCAAAATTAACTTTTAAAACCAAATTACTTTTTGTGTGTACAAAGAAATAAATAAAAATCAATTAACTTTTTTTACAACACAAATAAACAACACATAACAGACAACTATTAATTAATTAGAACAGCATAGCAACATATTTATTAACACTCATGGAAATTACACTTTTCCGCACCGACGTCATAATTCACACATTTTATAATGCACACATTTTCTGCATATATTTACTTACTAATTCGCAAAGGATCACCACCAGCTTGAGCGCCTAAACTTTTAGGGTTGTAGTACCTGAGTAGGTTTTCTAAATACGATACTGAGATGCCTAATCCTAGTGAATCTTTTCCACATTTTTCATTAATTCATTAAACCCCAAGCGAAAGCATATTTCGAGTACAAGGTCATATAAAAAAAAACCAATACCGAAGGCAGCGAGCTACGGCGTTATGTCAAAAGATAATTCCGAGCAAGCCTGTAATTCCGAGGAACTATTTCCGAGTTCGTAACCAATACAAGCGAATCATGAAAAAACCATCTACGCCTGAATGCGAACCGCAATCAATTTCCAAGTTCCTACGTAATCACTCAAAACAAAACTATCATTACGTTAACTTGCTATTCATTATCTGTCAGCTATTTGAAATGCGAAATTCTTATCAATTTACTTAGAATTTGTTATATCAAAACAAAAGTGGCCTGATCGCTTATCATTTGTTTTTTTACGTATTCTTTTCTTGTTATTTCTAATAAAAGCAAAAACATCGTACTTATTTATTTATTATAATCTTTATCATAGGTACACCACATAAACAAAAACACAGGAAAAAGAATAAGTGCACAATTATCCTACATACCTACATTACATATAAGCTTTACAAATACTGTTATGTTTTAAGAATCAATGAACAAAAACATTGCGTACTTTTGATAAATTTATTTCGTAACTAACTATTGCTAATAAATTAAAAGACTACGTTCGAGTTACACCTGAAGTAACATACAATATATTACGTAGACAATGAAGGAAAATATTCTAAATTCTGAACATTGTAATACGCCAGGAATTTGTATGTAGCGATAAACAAGGCAGGCAAGGTTTAATGACCGTTCTTCTGATATTCGATTTACCGCGATGCGGGAATGTTCGAAATAGTTAACATGACTCTGTAACGCAAAAGGCAACTGAAGGAACACAGGTGGATTCTAGTCAGTAAAAGTCAGACACCGCCTCTCTCTTCAAACAGAGTGGGAGAGATATTTTATGATATTACATCTAAAAAACCCTACTGATAGAGAACCCTGTTGTTGCTAACTTTTAAAGCATAGCATGTCAGCACCGTCAACACATGTCCTTGTCCCAAGTTACTTAGTGTCGACGCAACCCTTTTCTCCTGTCCTTCGCCCCAATTAGCAACCACACTGCCTGGGTATTAGTGCCCTGCATATGTGATAACACATGCAGGACCATCTCGTTTCGTTCTCATAGGCGAACTAGATGACGGCCATATCAGGAGTGTATGTCCTATTAGGGACATACACTCCTTATACGAGCGTATTAGGGGGAGACCCCATCGTCTTTCTGCCCTTGACCCACCGTCCTGCCCTTATTTGAGGTCGGCGTAACACGATTTTTTCTTACATTCTATCCTGTTACCTGTCACGCTGTCACTAACTCAATTTTCTTTCAAATCTCTCATCACAAAATCCGTCCATCTTTTTTTGGCCTCGCCCTCCCACCATCTATTCGTATACCATTTTTATATCCCTTTTAGTAATATGCGTGTCATCCCTCCTCTTATAATTATGTCCATACCAAGACAAACGATCTCTTTTAACTATTCAGTCACTGATGCCACTTTCAAACTCATCGTTATCGAAACTGAAAATTAATAATTTTTTTCTAAGCGTCTACCTGCTCATTGTACAGTAAGTTCAATATTTCTGCCCGTCAAAATATTGTAAGATTTTTATTGCTAATAGCTGATTACCAAACTATAAATGCTAAAGAAATGATTGACCGTTCAGAAGATTTGTAATACAAATATTTTGAGACTAGATTTAAATGGCCTATGAGTTATGAAGTATCCACGAAAAAAACAACAATATTTGCTGAAATAGGGTTAAAAATATAAATGAATTTAAAAATAAAAGCTTGCACCATAAGGAATGCAATAAGACAATAAAAGTTCAGTGCTAATTATATAGAAAAAAATCTGCGGCTGTATTGAAAGCCGAAAGCAAATCCAAAAAGAATAAAAAACAAATTTCATCTGAAAATGAAAGTCAATTTACTTAAAACTGAAGAGAAATCTTACATTCTAAAAGTAACCTAAAAAGTCCAGTACCAAGCAAATACAAAAGCACTATCCGGAATCATAATAAAACGATTACAAATAGTAACAGAAACTAGGACATTGGTCATAAAATAATATGCTCAGATCTAAAACAAAATCACAATTAAAACGCTTGCATCATATAAAGTGCAATGAGTCTAAAAAGTCTTGTCTTGAGCAAATAAAATATCTACAGCAGTATTGAAACCGTAAGGAAATCTGGATACGATCGATGTGTCAATGAAAGCGTACTTTTTGATAGCTGAACTTATGATACGAGTAGGACTTTTGTCCCGATGGGAAAAATCATCCTATGACAACCCCCGCTCTTGGGCGAAGCGGGAGATAGTGTCAGACTCTTACTGACTAAAAAACCCATCCCGTTCCTTCAAGCCTTCATACCGGGGCTCGAGCGCCCTTTCGGATAACCCTGCCCCCAGTAGGCTTCGACCCGGCTGGGCCCCTGCTGTTGCTAACAACTCCTTAAGCGCGCGGGAACAGCGCGCGCCGTCGACGACTTGGGCTTGGTCCGGACAGTTACCGGACGGCCGGACAGCGAGCTACCCATTGCTTACTGTCCGCAAGCCCACGCCTACGGTGGCCGGAAATCGGGATCAGTATCCCGGCGCCGGCGGCGGCGGCGATAACGCCGTTGCCTGATGCGTTCGGCCTCCTCCTTTGCGAGCATTACTGCTTCGCAGAAGTCGGCGATCGCCTGCCACTCCTCTTCGCTCCGGACCATGGCCTCAACCAAGGCCCGGAGCGAGAGGTCTCCGCCGCCAATCGCCCCCACGAGGGCACGGCGATGCTCCGCCCAAGCGGGGCACACCTCGACTGTGTGCTCCACCGTGTCCTCCGGGATACGAGTAGGGCTGCTGGGCTCGTGAGGATACTTTGGTTATTTTTTTTCCGTTTTGGGCTCGCTTTGCTCGCTTGATTCGAAGTAAACCCACTGCGGTCTCGCTTTGCTCGCGCAACTCGCATGAGCAACTTTAGTCGGCGATGCGCTCGCTTCGCTCGCCTTCAATCATGATTAAATAAACCAACACTCGCACACGACCATCACAAAACTGTAAAGGAAGCTTGTTATTGGTTCATAACACGTTTCCACGCAACTGTGCAGTGTGGATTTAAACTGCGCGTACTTATTGTTTTTCTTTTTCTTTATGTAAATTAGTGAATATTATTGTTATTTTTTGTAAAAATAACATATCTATTATCTAATTACGTTTTCGTTTTATTTTGTTACTCTCTTTAAAATGCGCTACTGTACACATAATATCATAAACTAACTACATGGTTAGCTAAACATACGGATGATATATAGGAACAGAGTTAAATTGGAAGCTGTTAGGACAAACTACGAGTAAAAAGTTCATCATAATGTCATTGACAAAATTAAATGGAATATTTTTTTTAATATTTGTCCAGAATACAATTATTATTTTGTAAGTAATTAATTATTTAGTTGGCGGAAAACTATTTGATTGCACGACAAAATAAAATAAAAGTTGAACATTCTTACTAATTCAGCAGATGATAACCTTGTTAAACTATTTTTACATTCGATTTCCCTAAAAAAGTGTGTCATCTTTAAATGAGCTCACATCATCCCTTCGTGTTAGATACTTTTATACCCTGCAGACAAACATATTACGGCTTATTTTGTTTACGATTGTCGTCAGCACATTGCCGGCTGAACAATCATATTATATTGTATAATTTGGGGTACAGCGTGTCATAGCACATCATACATAAAAAATACTTTATTACCGTAACATAATCAGCCTTATAATGTTCCCACTGCTGGTGCAATCATCCACGCGGCTTCTGTGCGGATTGGTGTCATTCATTTCAACCGATATACGTCCACTGTTGGACATAGGTCTCCCCCAAGCGTCGCCACAACGAACGTTCCTGTGCGTCTCGCATCCATCGGCTTGGAGTCACACGTCTTTGAATTCCAAATAAATAATCAAATTCAAATTAAAATTTTAAAACCCGAATCACAATTTGCTGCTCAATTACTATTATTGCTGCAGATATTATATTTAATTTCCTGTGAAATAAAATTATCATCGACTATGCGGATGCTTGCTACCTGGATGCCACTGAGGAGCTATTAAATAAGCTTGAGCGCCTGCAAAATCTGTGCATTCGTTTTGTTTTCGGCCTAAGAAAATACGACCATGTCTCTCAGTTTCGCAAGGATCTCAAGTGGCTCCCTATCCGTCTTCGTAGGAACACTCGGGTATTATGTCTCCTTTACAACATCCTTTTCAACCCTGCGTACCCTGGCTACTTGCGTGATCGTTTTTCGTTCACTCGACCTGCCGACGCCCCATGCAGATCCCACCTTAAATACCATCTTAATTTCCCATCCCATAATACTCATTTCTATTCCAACTCCTTCTCTTTTCATGCAGTGCGACTGTGGAACTCACTTCCAGCTAACATCCGTGACGCTAAAAATATATCTATCTTCAAAAAGCTAGTCAAAAATCATTACCTCTCAACCATCTCGTAAAGTTATTTTTTTATAGATATATATATACTTGTAATTTAATTTATGTATTGTATCTATTTTTTGTGTTTCAATTACTGTTTTTTTATATTTATATATGTATTATATAAGTTAATTTAGATATGTAATATAGTATATTCTTAATTTTCTGACTCATTTGTATACACTGTGTCTACATCTCTCATCCAACTCTCCTGTCGCAGGTCTGCTGGAAGAAATTTCATTTGAAATAAGCAGTACCTTTGTACTCTTTTATCTGTATTTGACCATTTCATTTTTAAGTGTTTGTGTGTACATAAATGAATAAATAAATAAATAAATGAAAAGGCTGCCCAATATCATATATTATTATACTACTTACCATTTAGTTATATTTTGCCAACCACGAGTAGCAGCTCAACAAAGAGATTTGTTTACTGATAAAATACATTTTGGGGCCGGTTGAAAAAAAATTTTTTAGATACCTAACTCGTTAAAAGAAAGCTATGGTATATGGTATAAAAAGATACCATTAAAAACCAAAAATGAAACATTACATAGATTTTTTGTTTTGTTAGCTTGTTCTGTCCCACTTCTGGGCAAAGGCCTCCCTCCACTCCTTCCATCTATTGCGAGCCGGGCTTCTTCTTGCCAGTTCTGGTGGAATCTGTCTAGTTCATCGCGCCATCTCCTTCGTGGTCTACCGCGACCCTGTCGCTCTGTTTCAGGGCACCAACTCACAACATAGGTTAGACACTAATATTATGCGTTGTTCCTTTTTTGGTTTACAAACCCTATAAACCAGAATAAAGCATCTCAAAAGTCTTGCAGAATTGTTACATTCGCTACGCTTGGCATGGGACCATACGAACATAATAGAATGGAATCGTTGCACAAGTGGATGTTGTCCATCTCCCTTTTATAATCTCTGAGTCAACCTTACGACATCCACTTCGAGAATTAAAAGCATGAATCTTATGTTCCCATTACAATTAAATATTAGTAGTTATAAACTAGACTGATATGAAAGAAAAGGGCGTCGTTACTTATAGCATGATAGGACAGAATGGATGAAAAACACGTGTTGCACCGACCCTACTTGGAGTCGGCGTGGAACAAGGGCAGAAAGAAGAAATATCAACATATTATGGAAACGACTTTCTATACTTATTGTGCTTAATATTCAATCAAGATCTGAAATGAAACGGGCAATAGTAACTTAAACTTCAGATACGTCGGAGATACTTCATAGATCGGTTTAATGATATACCTGATCACTATTTCCTTATTAAAATAAATATCACTTACTAACGCAAGGTATATAAAGCCTTTATCAATAGCGATGAATGCGTTGATAAACTTGCATCGCAACAGGTAGTTGAGGATTCAATTTTAGATGTTCATGATTGCAGTTAATTGAATAAATCAATTGATAGTTATCACGGTCGGCAGTTACTCAATATTTGTTGTTGTGAATCCTTGGCGGCGGAGGCGTACGCCGAGCACGTGCGCTGCATTAAGCAAGTACTCAGTAGCCGCACGCCGGTGGGCCCGAAGCGACCAGCCGCTTGCAAAACGCATCGCTTTCTAATCACTAGAATCTTCGAAAATACAGAAAAGTGCTATAATTAAAATACTACTACACTCGGTAGGCGCTAAGCATTATGTGATTTAATCGATGCGTCACTTCACACGCGAGCGTTGCATCGTTACGTGAGCCGCTGCATAAACGCCTTCATCGCATTTTCCACAAATTTTCTCATCGGCCATTCATTCACAGCTGAATCACAGGAAACTAAACCAGTCTGTTATTAATTTTCTCAGTCAATAATTGGAAGATAAAGCCGACGAACTGTTATTAGAAAGCCAGGAACATAATTGATTACACTTAATGCTTATTAACACTTAATTTCCTGAGTTTCATCGAATTTAAAACAGTCAAAGTTCATATATTCGACCAATGACCTTTAATACACTAGATAAAACATGAGATCTATGATCATTTTTTGTTCAATCTCTAGATTAGTAGGTAACTTCTGTTTTCCGCATATTACGAAATTGATGTGTCTGCTGATTCAAATCACTTCAAATTACTTACATAGTATTATGATACACAAGAAGGAAGCGGGTCGGTAAGTTTCAGGATGAACTTTGCATGTTGATAATAACATAGTATTAAAATGATGGATGGATAGTTTGTAATATAACATAACTGCTAGTTAGGTACCGGGCGAAATTATTTTTTGTCTAGTTCTTGCGATCTATGGGTTATAAGTACCTAATGTAGTTTTAATAACATTTTAATATGTGATCCTATCAATGGAAGGTCCTCAGGAAGAGTTGGTGAAGTGTGAAAGTTCATAGTAAGTTGCACAACGGTATCGTTTGATACGGCAGCTGTGCAGTGCAGTGCAGTAGGTGAATATGTAAAATGAGTTGCACAACGGTTGCAGAACATTACGTCCCGGCGTTTTAATGCTCCGCTTCTACATTACGGCATTAGACGAACGCAGTCGTGTAAGATAAAACCGGGTTACTCGGTTCGATTACAAACCATATTTCACAACAATTGGCATGGAAAAGGACACAGTGACACAATGCGACAAAATAGGCAAAACACACATGTGTGCTACATTCAATTCTAATAATAGAGTTGACAAAATTGAACAACAGAAAAAATATATGTTATTTTAACTAACACAATAATTTTCAAAACCAAAATACACAATTATGTCGAGTATCGATTACAGCAAGTTACTTGGCTTATAATCTACGATCTTACCGGCTCATTATGGCACGTTACATAGCCATTACAAACTTAAATATTATGTACTTAGCTTCCAACAACATAATAACTGCCGGATGATAACCAACTCAGAACTGTTCCGATGCAGTTTTCCAACACTTAAATGCATAACATAACTTCCAAGATATCGAACCAGATATTTCTTGCAAATGTTTTCAAACACCTGTTTTATTATACAAAGAGAAACTTCCGTTTCTGTCAATATAAAATGATATACGACTTCAAGTTTATAAACTGAATCAATCAACAAGCATCGTATCGTTTGTAATGCAAAACCAGACGTGATGAGACTAGAATATGTTCCCTTCCTTTATGACGTGTCGATTGATTTCCACACAATATAAACTGGAAGATTTAACGATAAATACAGCAGCTAATAAGGTTGTTATCAATTCCATCTTATAATCAGATAAATCTATTGTAAGTTCAGAAAGTTTAGCTTGGAATTTAGAAATATTTTAACGCGTTTCCTTTGATTCTTTTGTACACCAAAACAAATTACAAACATCGACTTATATTCGTACATATAATATCGATGATTACAAAACACATTGATAACAGAGTTCAAGTACCTAAATAGGCGAACTTAAATCAAACTTTAGTTTTCTTGAGCAAACCATTTAGTGATAGAGAGAGATAATAAGACGGTAGAATCCACTTTACAATTTCCCATTATTTTAAGAAGATTTCATTAATTTTTCACAGTAGATAAAACTGATTCCGAAAACCCGAAGCATTTGAGATTAAGATTGATAACAACATTTATGTTGTTATCAATCAAAATAAATGTTGCATCAACATTGATTTAATTTTTGGCGAAATTACACTTTCTTCAGTATGGAGCAAATTTAATTCATAGATCGTTTGATTAAAATTGTCAAAACATAAATAGATAGTAGTGATCTTTATATACTTAGATTACGAAATGAAACGCATCTAATTTTGATTTCCATTAAGTCTGATCACAAATGGTTGATTGAACCAAGCCAAGGCAATCAAGCCATTTTCGTTAAAAATTTACGAATAGATTAAAACGGTTTTCAAGGATTGACTTTTACAAGAATGTCACTCACCTACATGTGAGTAGATACATTGCCTTGGCTCAGATTGACCATGACGTGCTAAAATATAAAGCGTGCGAGCGAGAAAGAGAGATGGAGCTATACACCCTATAGCTCCACCCCTTGAACAGTTCAGTTTAGGTTGTAAAATTGCGATCAGGGGTCTGTTGGGGCTTCCATGGCGGTGCAGTGCCTCCGGCATGTTAGTCACCCACAGTACGGATAGCTTCCAGACGGTGCTTCGTGAAAGAACGGCCTCCCTATGGTCTCGGATAAAAAGAAGTACCAACACGCTTCTGGGCGTGGTGTCGGACAGAGAGAACAGCCAAATCCTGAGGCAATGGTCGCTCATGCACGTCCAACAAAATAATAATAATTTTAAATTTTACTAACATAGTTATAATTTTGAACTAACATAATATGGATTTGTGTCAAACACTGTGTCTGAAATAAATATTTTTAATTTCAATAAAATGGATCGTATTAAGAGCTTGTACTTTGGCCGGTGACTATTAATCTGCTACGTTTTTAACATACGTAAATACAGGTACCTATGCTATTGCAGTAAAATAATCGCGACATACCACTCGTAGCATGATGGAAACAATATCACATTAAAGTTTAACTATCCGCTCAACAATCGGCCACTGTCTGCCATTTATATAACTACGTTAATTACAACTTTACCGTTAATTTTATGATTATCAACAACGCCTTTTGTGACAAATGATTCACGTAATTTGAATATTAACACCGTTAGTATCGGGTCATTTCTAAAATAATGTGAGAAATTGACAATCAATTTTTTAGTTTAAAAAATCGATCGATATCAAGTCATTTCAAATTTATAACCAAATTATTGAGGTAGGTTCTAAAAATAGGTTATTCTTCTGTTTGGAATATTTTTAAGTTTTAGATAACCTTCTTCTGTGTCACGTTATTTGCATTAGCGGACACCATAACGAAACTGACACGTTTCTTGTGGCTTACATCGTGCAGGTACGATTGGTACAGATTTGTACTGAGTACCTACGTGAGAATCTTATAGCATCTGTTTGTACTTATACTCGCATCTCAAAGAATACAGTTTAACAAATGACTATCTAGTATAGACCAAACTTGTAAGAAATTTATAAGATCTCAAAACCTGATCTGTGGAAACCCTTCACTAAAGAGGATCAATTTTTCTGTATAGTACCTAAGTATAGTTTTGATATGTCGGTATAAGACAAAATATTTATATCTAACTCTAGTTAGAAACTGTAGACTATAATAATTTTAGTCTTTAGTTTCAGGTTCAGGCTTTGGATTTCATTTTCATAATAATTATGAAAATGAAAACCAAAGCGTCAATTCAAAATTGATTGACTGAAATTGATGGACCCAGCAAGAAGCCTACTAGGGCTGCAGGGTTATTCAAAGAGTCACACTGCAACCCTGAAACGGATTTTAATGGTATAAGTTTGATACTCCCTCTCACACCATTCAGAGTGAGAAGAGTTTCATGATTGCCAAACTCAAAAAAAAATACTGAAAAAAGTCTGTAATTCCAATTATCAACTAATACACACTAAATTCCACTAACCACGTGTTAACATTACATCACAAACCAGACAATAGTTCGCAAAATTGTTCTTTCAATACAAATAATTTAAAAAGACATTATCAAAGTAGAGCAGTAATCCAACTCATTCCTCTTCTTCTCGTGAGACCTCGAAAAGCGCGGCCTAATGGCCGGCGCATTACCACCGACCTTAATACAACTGTGACATAACAAACATAAGTGTTACGAACGAGTTCTAGTCCGATGCTCCCAAACTATTGTGTCTCATAATACTTACTCTATACAACGGACGTATTGAAGCTGTTTCCTCGTTGTTGCATCAAACGACAATTTTTTATAACAATTTACCTACATGCAGATAATTAGTGGTGTCCGGAACATAGTTTTCATTCTTGGCTCATATATTTGTGTTTTGGTCTCGTTAGGAATAACAGAAGCATTGCCTTGAACTACTGACTTAGCTTTAAATTCTATGTTTTTCTCGAAGAAATTCACGCAACTTAAGTATTTTTAACATGACATTCGACATATATGAATAGTAAATATTATTATGTCTTAACAGCCTTACGAATTCGTAAATGATTTTTAAGATAAACAGTTTAGAGATCTGACACAGCGATTGCATAGCTGGTTTTTCGTAAAGATATTTTTTTTTTTCTTGTGAGTGAGAAGGCGTGTCGGACTTTTACTGACTAAACCCACCTATGTTTCTTAACTTACTTGTTGTGTTCTAGAGACACGGTAACTATTTCAAACGTCCCCACACCAAGGATTCACCTGCAATGACATTGTAAAAAATAATAAATAAAAAAACATTTATTTCAGGCAACCAATAATACCCACACAGTAACCACAAAGAGACCACACAAACAAAATAAATAATACAATGATCACAAATCATTTTGTTTATTTGCATGAATGATGCACTGTTTGTTACAAAAGCAATGATGTTGTGTTGGAGACTAATCTTCACATATTAATAATACTAAGTCACCCAACCACATTTCTCTGATCACGATAAACTCAAAAAATCCTGTACGGATTTTCATATAGATATCTTTTGCATATTAGAGTAGGAAAAAGGTGAGAATTCCAAAGATTTTTAGGACCAGTGGGAGGCGGTGGGCCTCTATTTCACTACATAAATGTAGCTACAATGTGCCAACATAAGCTGCAAGGTTCTTACGGACCTCAAGGATTTATAAATAAATTATTAATGATCAGTCATGAATTTGCACGGCCAGTCGGCCATGTATTAAAAGACTCAATCTAATTTCAACACCGTATCCTTTTATCAAAGTAGAACAAAATATGATTAAGATTAGTATCGTATACTGGCCATCTACATAAATATATACTAACAAGAGCTTCCTTAAGATGTAAATTCCTTCCTCTTAATTGAAAATAATAAGGTAAACAGTAATAGTATCTACAAGTACCTTGACTTAACTGCCACTTACCCGCGAGCTTCCTTTTAGCTAGCTTCCTTACATAAATGTTGATGTAAATAAACAAACCAACAAATCAAAGAATATGAGCAAGGTGCGGTTAACATAACTGATGTTGTTGTAAACCACTCCAATGAAGCAAAAGCTGCTATACTAGAAGTAAGGCTATTAATAGTAGAGTAACTTGTTGGCCGCGCGAAATCTCACTCACGCACGCCTTAGCAGTACCTCAAACCTTTAAACCAAAGTCGTAAATTAACGTAATCCCATTCAATGTGACAATGTCTACAAATAGATAGACACGTTTCTAGATGCGTTGATAAATTATTTGGCTTATCAGACCGTGTCGCGCATAGCAATGATCAGGGTTTCAGCTCGAACGCCTATTGCATGACAATCGTTTCATAGTGCCGCACTATTTACACAATCATCACCGTTCCTTGTGACATGATGCTTTTCTAATGCTCTATCAGCCCCGTTATCTGTAAATTCGATACGAATCACGCTTGATTCTATTGAAATCAGTGTAGCAGAAACATAATGCTGACTGCCTTTGTATCACACTACAATATCTGCACTACTTGAGAGCACGCACCGTGATATGATATCTTGCAGCTTTCTGTAGTAGTGTTACATTTATGAAAGTTATACTGGAATTTAGTAACGCCATACCATGAATAAATAAAACAAGTGTTTTTCCCTACAGAATAAAAATGCATTTACCTCAACTCCATGACATAAGCACTTTGTTTTGTGTTCGTATCACGTCCACCTATTTAAAGAATTTTTGCTCAACATTTATTATAGTTGTTGTACGTTCCATGGCATACAGGATGTAATTTGTAATGATTTACTTATTTTCCTTATTTGTATCGTGGTTGCAATGATTAGTTTTCTATAATTACTTAACGTATCAATTCTTCACCTCCAACCTGAGTGCTACAGGTAATCAATTTTCTAATAACTTTCATCGTGCTACTGGAAAAAGAAATTCTATACGGTCGCCGCTGGAGAAGCTAAACCAGACCGACTCTCAAGAGAAAACAAACACTTTCGCTGACTGGCAACTGACCCAGTCCTGTACAACAGCATCTGAGCTGCATTCATTACCTCCTACGCAGACATAACTATTACTACCACAATGTTTTAACTAACAGTCATTCTTTGACATGTGCTAATTACATAACAAGTCTACTCGTCAATTCTTTCACCGCGGCTAATTTCTTCTCATGGAGCCTTCTGTTTAATAAAACATCTTGAAAAAGAAATTTCCCAGAAGAATGGTGTAAACATGCTAATAGCGTGTATTGTTGTGAATACACGTCTGTTTTTACGAACTTAACAACAAATGAGCCAATTTGTATTTAGTTTCGGAAAGGTTTTTCTCATTACAAGAGTGAGGACAATTGTGTTAACTTAAGATTTTGTTTTACACTCCAAAATCATAAATTCCTAATTAAAACGCAATGTTTCACACAACTGGTGCATTTCACTTGTAGTATATATTAATTATGGTTGGATATTCATTTTTCGTATGATTACATAACTTTCTTTATTTCTAATTATAGATATGTTTTTCGGACTTAACAAGAGCACCGCAATTAATCAAACTTGCATGTATGTAACGTTGCATTGTCTCATTGGCTAATTGTACAATTAATATTGTCTACTCTCTGTCTTCGATTTCAAATAAATATAATTCGTAATTACTACTATTGTCATTGTGTAGAAGACGGAAATTTTGCTTAGCATTTTATAATCTATAAACTTTTGTGTTAATCACATTATGTAAATCTTCTACCTACATAATATGAACTTCAAACTCCAATACCTAGTACCTATCATAAAATATTTCGAAAAAATCTGGACTAAATTATAAAAGCATATGCATCCAAAATGGCCTCTATCACCATTTGGATACAGTATAAATAATATTATACTACATATATTATCCAAATCGAAACAACACAGCTTTTGCTCGACATTCTACGGCCCTATTTCATTAATTCAGTGCTGTTATCTGGATCAAAGAAAGTCACTAGGTTTACCTTTCATCTCACTGGTTTACCTGTTTTCCATAAAGTTCGGTACGTGTGACCTCGTGGCTTACTATTTCAGTGACAGATGCGCATGCGCAGGCGCGGTCGAACGGTGCCAACAAAGACGCTGCACTTACTTCAGCAGGCATAGCCAGGTTACGACCTAATCTCTTTCTACAGTCGGTAACGCATCAGCGTACACCACGCACAACGATGAACATTGTAAAAATTATTACATTTCATTCTGTCATTTTGAACAATGAACTTGGCTACAAATTTTGTTGAGATGATGTCATTCCTTTACATCTGATTAGTTTTTTAATAGCGTTAACGATTGTAGGTTATCAACTTAGTTAAGCCTACTGTTGTTCTTCTAGTTAAATCTTACGTCGCTTAGCGGGTTGTTCCATTAATGTTAATATATTACTATTCTTTATTGTCACTTGTTCCACTAAAAATGTCAATAAACAAGCTTTTAATTTGTTTTTCAATTAACGAGCTTCTAAACTAGGATTGCAAATAGATGGTCATGTTCAAACGGTAAATATTCCTTATTTACACTAGAGTGCACAGCATCGCAATTAACGATAAAACATTTATATTGCTGTGCAAACGATTTAATGCAATAATCTCTTTGATTTCAATATCAATGAAATTTTCATTTAATTGTATCTTCCGTGTTTCCACTTTCATTTTTATGCGGTAGTTTGTTTTCCATCATGAGGATATCCCGTTGCCAATGCAAATAGAACGCGTATAATGATGAAGAAATTATAATAACATCAACTGAGGACATAGATTTATTGAATATATAGAAAGGATTGTTTACAATTCTTTTCAATGAAATGGTCTGGCCATTACATTAAAAATTTCAAATCTTAAGTCAGGATTGCAGAATTTTGACTAAAACACAATTTTACAAGCATAACAATTGGAGGTAACTCATTTTTTAGGGTTCCGTACCTCAAAAGGAAAAACGGAACCCTTATAGGATCACTTTGTTATCCGTCCGTCTGTCTGTCTGTCAAGACCCTTTATTACGCGTGGAGGTATCGAGTTGAGATTAAAACCATATACTCAGGGCCTCAAGTCTGCTATTACAATAGTGTCAGAATGGTCTATCATTGATGTCATAATTGTCAATTTTGACAAGTTTGGTAATCTACTAACATAATGGCGTCATTATGACTTTCCAATGGTCAACCACTGACACTCCATTGAAAGAAGTAACATAGAATGGTAATCTCGTACATATTGACAAATGAATATTTGACGTTTGCGGTAATCTGCTAAAACTTTGACAGTTTATTTGATCAGTGTTTTACCATTAGAACGTTATTGTGCAGTTATTGGTTTTAATATGCTCGAAATTATCATTCTACCACAATTCTATTACAAGACCAGGGACCGATCAATGATCGATCATTATGAATTAGCAGATTACAAACTTTTAGCAAAATGACAATGGGATCGTGTTGGAATGACGAATTTATAAAAATAGCAGACTTGGGGCCCAGGTCTACGGTCCCTTCAAGCTGTGAAAATCAAACTTCTAAGTTAACGAATAAAAACCGGCCAAGAGCGTGTCGGGCCACGCTCAGTGTAGGGTTCCGTAGTTTCCCGTCCGTCACAATAAGTGTACCCACTTATGAGTTTAAAAAAATGCTTGCATATACGATTATACAAAACCTTAATCCAGAAATTATTTTGTAGAACCTTTTTGTCTTTTTTGTACAAAAACTGTTCTTTCCACCAAGTTCAAAATGATTTTCCTAGAAAGTCCTTATAAAGTTCTACTTTTCAGATTTTTTTCATATTTTCTAAACTTATGGTTCAAAAGTTAGAGGGGGGGGACACATTGTTTTTTACTTTTGGAGCGATTATTTCCGAAATTATTGACATTCTCAAAAAATGATTTTAGTAAACCCCTATTCATTTTTAAATACCTATCCAACAATATATCACACGTTAGGGTTGAAATTAAAAAAAAAATCACTTCCCACTTTACATATAGGGGGGCTACCCTAATAAAACATTTTTTTCCAATTTTTATTTTACCACTTTGTCGGCGTGATTGATATACATATTGGTACCAAATTTCAGCTTTTTAGTGCTAACGGTCACAGAGATTAAGCGAGGACGGACAGACAGACAGACAGACGGACAGACAGACATGGCGAAACTATAAGGGTTCCTAGTTGACTACGGAACCCTAAAAAGATACGGCCGTTTATGTCGCAAAAAAACGTATATTTTGATACTCTCAAAGATCGAAATTCATAGGGTACTTCCCGTTGACCCAGAATCCTAAAATTTGGCACAAAGCAAGGTCTTATAGCACAGATATAGGGAAAAATCATTTATACAGACGTCACAAAAAAAAAAATTAATTCTTAAAATTTTTCGAGACTCCCTTCGGGAATTGTAGTTTGCACGGAAACCTCAATGCGCGGGTCCGACTCGCACTTGCCCAGTTATTTTGAAAAATAATACTTTTTTAAAACAATATTGCTAATCTACACTTATATATTTACACTAATATAAGAGGAAAGGTTTGTTTTTTTTTGTGTTTTAGTTTGTAGGAGGTACCTATAATCTCTGAAAGTACTGGTCCAATTGCTAAAATTTTTTCACCGATAGAAAGCTGCTTTATTCCTGACTGACATAGGCTATATTTTATGTAGGCGGGCGAAGCCGCAGGCAAAAGCTAGTTAACTATAATTTTCAGTCGTTAGATTTCGTCTCTTAATTTTTTGACGTTTTTATTGAAAACTTAAAACTACATACGTTAGTACAATATTCTGACGCTATAAATTAGTAGTAATGTATAGTTCTTTGTTTTTGTTTTGGAAATCAGTTCTATTTTTATGTAAAAACCATTTTTATTTTCAGTATCCCACAACTAAAACTTATTAGTAAACAAAATCGACCACAAAATATACTTACCTACCTCATATGATTTAATATTGGGACTGACCATAATACAGAACAATCGAAATTATACATTTTGTAGTTGATAATAAAATGCAATTTAAAAGAAGTCCATCAATCACTATATACCTATATCGTGCTAAATTCTTTAATTGAAAAACTAAGTAATACCAATCTAGGTGAACGAGCATAACTAGAAACTAAGACTGGCCTAACCGGAGCTTTTTCAGTACAATTAACTGTTACGTCATGCTTGCTGGTCACTACTATAATTAATACAAGCTTTAATTATTTATTTAAGCAGATAGTTTATTTGTCTTACAGCTATGGGCTTTCAAATTATTATTCTGCTCCTACCCCTACTTTCACAGGAAGAACACGAGGTGTCTCTATAAATCGTTCAGTAGTTATAATTATTACACACTACTGCTCAAATTAGTTGTACCTTTAGTCGTCGTTTTAGCACGGTACAAACATTTATTGTTTTTTTCAATACAATTACTCAAAAATCCACTCGTAACCGCTTTAACTCCTCGACCGCCAGAGGTTCATTGACCTGGAAAATTGCCATGTTTACGTAAATCACCAAAAAAATAAAAATAAAAATAATACTTTTTTTTTTTTTTCTAGGAAAAACCAATAATATAATATACTTATATTAAATAATACGTATAGAAACCAAAATTTTCGGCCAAATAACTTTCCTACAAACTTGGGAAAAACACGAAAATTAAACATTTTTCAAGGACATCCAAGTTGTACAGACGTATGTACCTACAATCGGCGCTCGAGGGGTTAATCTCTTTTAGTTTACTGTTTTTCGCACAAGTGTGGAAAAGTGCACCAGGTCGCCTCGCCACAATTTATTAGTTACATTGATCGTATCAGGCACGTCGCTAAGCTGCCCCCATGAATCGCCAGTCAACCCCCATTTATTTATTTCTTCGTAAGTGTTTTGAAAAACGTTATTTGATACAGGCGGGCATTTGACACTGCAGCAATCAACTCCATAACACCCTCGCCTACGGCTCGGGCAAATTCTCCCTCAGTATAGGTACCGGCACGAATCTTAAACACTCGGCGTCAGAGTGGGGATCGCTTTGCGCATTCCATACATTGGCGAGCCAATCGTCGTCGTTATTAGATACATGCAGCAAGCGCAGGGAACGAATCACGAGTGATGTCTATGACACGATGACGCGGCGAGCTAATCACTGACATTCCCGTCCCCCGCGTCTCACGTCGCATCACTAGAGAGACCGAATATTTGACTCCTGCGCAACTTGAAGCCAGCGCTCAATATTCGTACCGACAACTATAACAGAGTGGCTCCATTTCTATCAAAATGTATTGTTTCCAAATGTATTTACGTCATTGCAGGAACTATAACTCTGCAACGTTTTCATTAATAAAAATGTTGACGAATATCATTATCCAAATGTTGATAGGTCAGTGACCGCTATTGCCATGGTGAAGCCCAATATCAATAGCCGGAGTCACGGCTTGTCTCCGAACAACGATTCTTTCAATGATTGCACTTAAGATTGCTTCTATAGAAATCAACAATAGGTACATATTATTACGCACCACCCACGAAGAGGAAGTAATAGAACATGGCCGACGCACTTCCACGTCTTTTTATTTTGAACAGTATTCAATTATTGCTGGGAGGAAAAGACACCATTGCCCAAGAGTGCACATTAAATGTTACACACATAACAAAGTGTGCGTACAGATACCTTTTTTTCTTGAGATGGGAAATCACTCAATGACTTTCTAGGTGACTCTCTCTCTGAGGGTTCAGCTTCAGACTTTTACAGATTAAAATCCACCTCCTTTTTAGGCCCACAGTAACATTTTCAAACGTTCCCACAATCCTAGCAGGTATTGTCTCTACTAGGCCTCTTCATTATTTACAGGTATCTAAATTTTTAATAAATAACGAGCATTTTCTTTACTTTGTCTTTCTTTAAAAATTATCAGGGCATACTAAATTTTAATTTGAAAATATTTAGTTTAATTTTCAAATTTTAAGTGCCTAAATTGTAAGTCAATATAGTCGTATGGACGAAAACCGCAGCACCATTCAAAGAGGTAGAACAAAACAACGCCATCTATTTAACACTGGTGTAAACTCTATAATTAAATCTTGTAGATTAGTAAAATAATTTCTTTTACCTACATTAATTGTTAAAAAAATTACAATGTTGTAATAAAAAATATTGTGTCATGTGAAAATATGTTATTATCTAACACTGTCAAAATTATAACTCGTTGGTATGTCTTTAGTTAATTGTTTAATTAAAAACACAATCTCTAATGAAAATAATCTTCTCATCTATGGGTGTTTATGTAATAAATAAGAGGCAATGATGTAGGCTGTGTGAGAACAATCTCATACTTTCTCTATTCAAGATTACTGGAGCAGGTTTTTAATGCCATCAACTAAATCCTATCAAGAAGAAATATGATTAATAGCTTGTAGTAGTTTCTAGTCTTAGTTAGTGCCAATGACAGTGTAAAACAATAGAATAGATCACAGTGATTTATTATATTCCAGTTCACTCACACACACTACTAACTAGATCGTTACTTATATAATGTCACTACATAGCTTCGACCAATTAATTTTAAGTATATGTCATTTTCAAATAATCAAATTATTTATAATTCTTTAATCAATCGACATTACAAAAATGAAAGTATTGAATTTTCTTGTCTTTTTCATTATTCAAAACACCAATAAATTATTACGTGTTTCGAAAGCAGGCATAGAGCTTAGACTTCATCTACGTAACAGGGCAGGGATATAATCAGCTAATAAATTTACTATAACACCATTTACTTAAGTCAGATACAATTATATCCTACGCTGGAAGAAGGGAATGTCTACTTGACAAGGTGACGACTGCTTTGAAAGGAACCTGTAGCAACACACATTACTCTATATTGACTATACGTCTTGAGACAATCTTTGGCACCATTTTTATTTAGTCATCTAATATCCTCATTTAGTCCATCGCCAATTTCATTTGAATTTATATATATATCTATCTATTTATCTATCTATTTATTTACTCGTATATATTCAAACAATCTATTTTAAGATAAACTCACGTAATTACTTATTAATACAATTTAGTAATATGTTTATATATGCAATATAGCAAAAGATGCATACAAATTCTATTAAGTTGGTTACTAGATCATCAAACATTATTTAACCGTTGCAAAAAAAAGGAACTTCATATCCGTTGTTGTTATTTATTTTATTATATATTATCTATTCCAATGCAAATATGTGATTTAGCATTTATAAAAATAGAATTGAAATAAATTCAAGTTGATAAACAGTAATTACATAATCTAACAACAAATAAATACTTAAACAGATCTAATTTAAATAATCGATCTATAATTTGATGATGAATTCAATAATTATGCTAATTATTAGTGAATGTTTGTCATTTGCATTTTCTTAAGGTGAACAATTACGTTCCGCGGGGATAATTCATTCATTTGCCAATTTCGAGACTTTAGAATACGTCCTTATACAATATTAACGAGTATAGCGGAGGACCCTGTCTGAGGCGATGGTCAACTGAACATATCGGTCAGGTCAATGTCATTGAAGATAACACGATTTTATAACATTGAACCAAAAGGTCTAAGTTTCTGATCCAGCGATCCGTGTGCTCTATGAGGTGAAACAATCATAAATATCCATATAAACTTTAATGACCACTGAATCGTCTTTGGAGAACTAATCAATTTAGAGACAAGACAAATTTTATTTTTGTCGAAAAACATTTGTGCTGTTTAACAATCAGCTGGAACGATTCCAAAAAAAATATTGTTTTTACTATCTTTTGCCTAGCTAGAAAGGCGTACGAGTACAAATCCAATGGTGATAAAATTCAAAGTACAAATACCATAAAAGTGCGTTAAATTAACAAAAATAATAATAAAAATGTCAATATTATAACAACATTTATTTATTAACAGTTTCTTCATGCATTACCTTTGTTTACTATGCGTCTTGTCTATTAGTAAATACATGATTGTAAGTAGATATAGCAGTCATAAAGCCTTGTGAGAGGTTGCTCACCCCGTAAAGGAAAAGAACACACACTTTGATAGTAATTACTGCATACTGCAGGTGTGGAAGCTTTCTCTGCATCGGTGACCCCTTTACTAAACACGTCTCAACGAGACCGGAGCCTGTCCCTATTAAATCGTGACCCCAATTCCGACATCACTCGACTCTCGACCATTGATTGATATCTCAGGGTATACATACTTTTTAACTCCGAATTACTTGTTGTTTGCCTACCTACTAACTTCAAATATGTACTATCATCCCAGCATGTTTTCCTATTGCGATTTGGACTAATTATTTAATAGTGTAGGTTTGTAGTTTATTAATTGGAGTATATATTGTATTTAATATTGTATCACCCAAAGGTTGACTGGTACTGTGGTACAAAATGCCTAAGTCTGCCTCTGTACTTTTATGTGCATTTAATAAATACATAATAATAATAATAATATTTACTACTTATTGAAATATTGCAACTTGTGCAAAAACAAAATATTATATATATCTGAAAAGTAAATTAAGAATTTTACAAAATACTGATCCAAAGGCACAAAATATTCCTAGGTACTTAATTAATTTCAGGTGGTTAATTTTCCTAGGTAGATATTTCATGAAAAGTTATTTATCAGCACTTATTTTTTATTGTGAGATCGTCATTAAAATATTTAGCACAGAATCTCACATTTTCTACGGTACATTGTCCTGGTTTAATAGGTGTGGCTAACAGGTGTTCTATGTACATACATGTACAATCATTAAACTTGAGAGCTGTACGTTTTAGTTAAAACTACATTTAAAATCGACAACATAGTTTTTTTACCTATGTTCTTTCAGTTTCCCTTTGCATTCCAGGGTCACGGTAACTCTTTTAACCAATCCTACAACCCAATTCTTCTCAATTATGCATACGCTTAAGACAATTTGAATATTATGAACTAGTGACCCACCCCGGCTTTGCAAGGGTGCAAATTTAATACATAATCGTTTATAGCATTTTATTAGCGACCGCATCAAAAGCCTGTTGCGTTCTTTCGGAAGAATTAGAGGATAAACAGACAGACGTGGAAAACGACTTCGTTTTATACAATGTAAAGAAGTCGACGTATGCGATTTTGATCTATGATTCTTTAATTCTTTGTTGTACACTGTAACTTATAAAATAAGTGGGTAACAAAGTTCATGTACATAGGCGAGCTTAACTCAAAGTTGAGTTTTCTTCCAGCAAACCATTGAGCGATAGAGAGAGATGACAATAGAGGCTATGATCATTTACATAGCAATAAATTTTAAATTGATATATTTTTTTTTTTTCAAAATCGAAATTGTGATTTGGATGACCAAGGAAAGTAAACATTAATTTGGGCGGTTGTTAAGAATAAGAGAATTATAATGCAGCTAGCATACCACGCCTAGCTAGGTAGCTAGGCTAGGTAGGTAGGTAGCTACCTAAACGGTGATGACGATGGCGATGCCAATAAACAAAAACTACAATCTAATTTGAACACACACATTTGTTACCTTGGGTATACCTGTTAAAACAACTGTATGTGTTAATATTTTTTTAATGATAATAATTATTTTTTTTAGTAAAGAAAATAATTCTGAAGAAATATAATATATCAAGCAAATTTCGACCTAATTGTAGCAAAATGCGCGATCGCGGGTTCAAACACAGCCAGACACTTTACTTTGTGTAATTTATTTCATCACCACTGCTCTCAAAACGGTGAAGGAAAACATTGAGAGGAAACCGGCATGTCGTAGAACCAAAAATTCGAAGGCATGTGACATCCACCAATCCACACTGATCCTGCATAGTGAATTACAGTCCATTCCCACTCTTAAAGAGGAGGTATGATTTCCAGCAGTGGGAATAATATAAGGCTAACTATGCTCTGTAAGTAAGTAGTATAATATCAGTAAAAAAAATTTAGCTATGGTGAGTCAGCTTTCAATATTATCTACTATATAAAATGTACTGAGGCAAACTCGTGCCAACTAATGTGAGCAAATATGCACATTATTTTAGCACAGACCACACCTGGGTGCAGCTGTGTACTCTGCTGAGATCTACAATCTAGCGTAGAGGCAAATATTTTCTTATTGCTGTATTTACCAAGGTAGGCTACTTAACGTACGTACTCTGAGACATTATTTGTTAAGTTTATCTCAAATTGTAGGAATTATCAAAATAGTTATTTATTATTTCATCTTTATTTACAAAAGTTGTAATTTTAAGGTTGCTTTTTTTATGTAATCGTTGTCAACATAGGTATATCATTTTCTTACAAGCTAACATAAGGAGGAATAATTATAGTATGAAACTGCCGAATCGTGCGGAGAAAGTAACTTGTCGCTAAGCACCGACAGCATTATGGCAGCTAATTTATTGTAGCTGCAACATTATATAATGTTTTCAATAACTAGATTTAAACACAACATCTTATCATAATCAATTTGAATAACATATGAGGTCCTATCACCTTTTCGAAAGTCTTTAACTCATCAACCGTTTTGCAATTTTCTCGCTTAAAACATATTAACTTGATGAAATATAGCTTATTTCCGATATCAAGTTTTAAATTACGTCACACTAGTATATCTAGTGTTGCGAAACAATCTTATCAGTGGTATCGTATATCGTTAATTATTATTTCGCGAGTTATTAACGCCATACAGTTTAGCGGTTAACTGTCGTGGGAAAAACAACACGAACCATTTTATATATCATTTGAAAAGTAAAATAAAATTTCCACAAGTAATTTCGGTTCACACAATAATGAATGCAAACAATGCATCTAATAGCTCTTTTTGCGCAGTTCAATTATACCTTACATAAAACAAACAAGTATTTGCATAAAAACGTAAACATACACTACTGTACTGTATTTAGTCTAAAAACTAGAGAACCTACATTTCTATCAAGTGAGTTTAAAATCGTTAGGACATAATGTGTACCTTGAAAAAATCACTACACCGCACAACACTACTACTATTAGGTATACACCTGTTTACATAACAATATGTGTCTGCAATAAATAAATAAATAATAACAAAAATATATAAATTGTAATGATGTCAGCAAAACATAACAGGTGGATCATCAAAATCAATTATATAAGTTTTCGCGTGACTTTGACCGTTGCTCCACATACTCTTATGTGATCATATACAACGCTGTCAGTAGTTTGAACCTTTACGAAATCTTCTCGTCACTACTCGATGCACCGATTTGGTGGGTGGGGCAAACGAGCTTAATTAGTGCAGCTTAAAATGAGTTGCTGAAATTACGATGCAGTCAGTTAGATGTACAATCAAAAGTATTTTTTTATGTGTGCTTTTTTTTATTTTGACATTGCTTTCGCAATGTTTTTTACATTATTTAGTCCACTAACTGTCTTAATTAGTGTCTTATTATTGTTATCTAATCATATCATTTATTGTATGTTTATTTGCCGATTTTTTTCAACAGGAAACGACCAATTGGAACTCTGCACTTGCTTTTGAAATTTTGTAAAAGCTCATGTAAGCCTATGTGAAATAAAAGCTTTGAAAAAAAAAAATATACCATAATACCAGCGCGGAATCACTTCCCAGTATTTTAGCTGGAAAGAAGAAGGGACGCTTCGTTGATATAATATACCATAGTCGACGCAAGATGCGTCAGACCAAAATAAATGTTAAAAAAAAAACATAAATTTGCCAATAAATTTTTAATAATTTGCACTTATCGCTCCGCCCACCTCAAAACTACATTTAAATAAGATACTATCATGACAGTGTAATACTATTTACATAATTCATTACACACATTTATAAACACGTCCTTTAAGTTGATTACAAAATATTTCAGTAGAACGGTAGTGCACTAAAAAGATTGATGCTTTATACAGATTTTTCCTCCTAATTTAAATTCAAAGCGTGTTTGAATCAGTATTACTATTTTAGCTGCGTTTATGCAGGTCTTATGTGGAGTGGGCAGGAGTAGAGATGAACGTCACTAAAACAAAGAAGACGGATTGGTATTGGCAGTCCAAGGTATTTCACTACTAGGCATGGGCCTTTGCCACAGCAAAAGAAATTGAGTTCAAACAAAATGATTGATATGAACGTTTAGACTTAGCTAGGCATTTTCCAAAAGACTATCAATGCAAAAAGTGCACTTGATATTTCGAAATTGTATGAAATAGCCTCAAGCTATCATTTGGAGATCTGTGAAGGTCGTTAGCGCTTAGAAGTCTAAATGACTGGCAAACACTTAGCAAGGGATATCTTGTAGTGGGTGTGTTACCCAGCCATTGGGTTGTGGAGGTCAGATGGCAGTCGTTCTATGTAAAATACTGGTATCATGTGCGACCGGTTAGACGAGTGCTGGCAGATGACGGTTATCAGATTGGCGCAATATTAACATCAGGTTATTTCGCGAAATGCCGCAGTAATGGACAAAACTTGGAACAGTCTTACAATAACAAAACCCACTCGACATTTAAACAAAAAGAAGGGAATTATAGACAGGACGTAAAACAGAAGGTATTTGAACACATTGTTACTGTACGACCCAATAATGCTCATACAGCAAAATACGATTAATTTAATCATTTAATTTAGCCGTAACTACACCTCCGTCACGCGGTAATGTATTTGCAATAAATAAGTGCGACTCTATACTTAACTTTATGTTATTTGCCAATAAACGTTTTAACATGTTACTAAGTGGTTTGGTGTTACTTTATTTACAACCTACGACTACTGTAGGATCATCAACGGCGTCATACTCCAACAGTTATTTACTGAAACTGCCCATATGAACATATATCTATGTCCATATACCTATATAATGGCTAAGCTTTCGTGCTATATACAAAAGTGACAGTGACCGCATTGACAAGTGCAAGAAGAGAAAAAGTTTCGGTGCACTCCGTCTTGCGCACGCGCAGTTGCTCCATCTCCTTCACACTCGTTTGCCAAACGTTTTATGTACTAATCATGTATTGATTTAATGTCATCGCAAATCACCTATTATGTTCGTATAGTGATAATAATATTAATACTATGCAATATTTGAATTTCCTTTTTGAATTGATTGAAGTATGATTATGTAAAGCGGCTTATGTTATTTCCTTTCATTTAGCAAATATTTTTATTTGTTTTGTCTGATGAATTCTATAGTTTCAATTATTGCTGAAATAGTGTTTTCTCATTTTTTAAATAATAATAAAATTATTTTATCAGTCACTGAATCAACGCTGTACAGTGTACAACAACTATATATTTATTTGAAAGTTAAATGGAACAGTTATTTTTCTTTCTTTGTTTAAATGATATAAACTAGCGCTTGGCTGCGATCCCAGCTAATGGTAAGCTGTGATGGAATCGTTGATGGTGAATCGTACTAGTTTTTTAAGACTACTCATTCACCTAAATTATAGTCGGATGGGAAGACCGCTACAGGCAAGTTGTTGTTGTTCTTGATGTTCTGAAAGTATTTAAATATACGAAAAAGTAAAGTTCTTATCTAGAAAATTATCGTTACATGCATTTAGTTAACATAATTACAAAAAACTTTATACAAAAAACAATTTCAGCTTGCGTTGATGTCTTCTGTTAACGCAAACGTAACCGCTACGCCAAGTCCGAGCTGCTACGAAAAATAACAAGTACATTAAATTTACAAAGGCAACTTTACCTCATTTATTTCTTATCGATAAGAATATTGTGTTATGAATGTTTTTTGTTCGACAAGGCCGTTCATTTCTCCTTCATAGCTGTAACAAATAATTGTGAAATCAAGAGAATGTGATCATTTGTAAACCGTAACGGAGGTTGTAAATACGAAGTTCGCTGTTCAATAAAACCGAACATGGTCAAGACATTCTATTTTTACATACAAAATCCGGTATTTTAAGTATACGATCGCAATAAGAGATTCTTGATAAGTACGTGAGCTTTTAAAAAGTAAATTAAACAATTGATTTTGCATCGATTGCGTAGAAAAGTGATTTTTAAATCGATATATTGGTTATTCAGAACACGGTATTTCCTCGATGCGTGTAAACAAAGTAGCGTGTGATGTCAACGACTCGTCTTAACGCGTGTGTCGAGAATATCCTTGTTCATGTTCAGGGAAAGCACTATCGGTTCTTTTGTTATTATTATTATAAAAAGGCTCTCATTTGACCACTTAAAAAAAGGCAATGAAAATACGGGCGGTCGACTATTCTTCCATTTAAGCATCCACCAGTTGGCTACTCAGTAACATCTATAGTCGGGCTATTTTGGCTTGGTACTTATAAGGATAATAAATTAAAAATTGTAAGTATCTTAAAGTTCAAGCCACGAGAACTAGTTTTTAATTTAGTCGTATCACGAACGCAGCCACGTCATTACTGCACCAAGTATCAGATGGATACATATTAATTAGTAATAATACGTCAGTTCGCTTTCTAGTCATTATGTGCTGATACGAGAAAATAAGTTTGAAAAGTCAGATGATTGGATATTATAGTTTATTAAACATGATTAAACAACATATTGACTGTGTGCAAGAAGATTTACAATCGCCATAACTGGTAAATAGTAATAGTAAAGAGTTTATCTTTTGTCACATCTAAGATATTATTTTATTATTTAATAATTTAAACTATACACAAGAAAAAAAATTGTACAAAGGCGGACTTAATGCTTTAGGCATTTTCTACCCGTAGACCTTAGGGTAGTCAAGAAATATAACATGGCAGGTGGAAGACATACAGAAAAATAGTGAATACATACGTCTAAATAAGCAATGTTATTGTGAAAAAACAAATCCAACCAATCACTGCTTTTTTGTACCAATTGTACTAACTTCTCAATACTCAATTAAGTATTGCGCATTCTTGCGAATGTGTTCACGTACCTTCACCGCATAGGGAACCCGAATATCTTCTGTATAATAAAAATGAATGGCGTAATGTGTAAGCTAAGCGCAAATCTAGAAATTGACTTGACCAATTCGGACAGCCTTTTTTAATACTATTTGCTGAAATCTCAAAAATAACTCAAAAATCCGTAGAAACACATTTTTCTTTATTGAATGAAACTTTTAACCCTTCGTATCCGGAACGTGGATCCACGCGAGACACAATAACTCTTTAATTGTGTCTCTAATTACGGCATACGAAAGGTTAAAAGTTTAATTCAATAAATAAAAACGTGTTTTTGACTTGGCCAATGGTTTTGGACAGAAAGTCGTCTGTCAATACAAAATATAGACCTACTAAGTCGTTAATTGATTTGACCGTACATAATAATGTGGTATTATGAACGTAGGTCAAATGACACAACGGGGATGTACCCTGTTAAAGTTCAAAAGGTTACTTGCAACGAAGGCCCCGATGATCAATTATTGACAGAAACATACTTAGTCACGACGGTCAAGCCTTTCAATTACACCATTCCAATCATATGTAAAAGTAAATAAAAGATATGAAAACAGATTTGTAATAAAATGATTATTAAGCTCAAGAGTTATCGAGAGAATCGGGTCAATGCGGCAATCTTACGAGACATTACAAATCTATGAGCAATTACACATATAGTATGAATGTATACGAATGTAGTCAATACATTATTGCGGCATTTGCACGATTGTAATGTAGTGGAACTACTTGCTTTGTCTTCACGGTGCAGTACACAGTCGCGAAGGAATATTGTCAGATTCTAGCTTCACACACATAAAGACACATTACACTTACATAAATTCACGCTTTTTCCCATTGGGTGGGAAAAAACTACAGAACACTACGTGTTTGTGATCTTAAATATTTATCTATATAAAAGAAAAACTGACTTACTTAAATATCAACGCACATCCGAAACTGATAGAAGTAGGAGCGTGAAATTTTGCATAAAGCTTTCTGTTATGACATAAGCGATCACTAAGAGAGGACTTCACAAAATTCACCCCCTAAAATGATGAAACGGACTCCCATTTGTACGTAGAAACCTACCGTCACACAGTCGAAGCCGTTGGCAGAAGCTAGTATTATTTAAAAGTATAAAAACTAAACTAACCTAACAAATAAGTAGATAGTATAATAAAGGATACTTCTCCCATTTTCTGTAATCTTACGATCACCTTTCCTACTTATCTTATGTCAAAAAAAGAAATACTCAAGCTTCTACTAAATACTAGGCGAAAACAGCGAGACTGACAAAATTTTTATAAATTTTTAAGGTAGAAGTGGGAAATCCTCATAGACGCCCACACTGCCCCACAAGTGACATAGTCTGGGCAGTGCCGAACTTTAACGCGCAAAAACCACACTCCTGCTTTGCGAAGGTGTGCCATACAGATATCGCTACTATTGGATCGTTATTATTGACTAAAATGTAATCGGAGTATTGTGAATTCTGTGCCTAATCTTAGAATGGTAGAACCAATCGTGTTTGAAGTTAGTTTGTAGGTAAACAAACATAATATCATGTAATTAAAAGGTTTTCAAAACTGAATGTTAAGTAGCCACAACATTACAAATGTATTCTTATGAGCACAATCGGTTTTATGTGTTACTGGCGCCAAAAATAAACGTCTTATTTCTTGAACTCTGTATTGCTTAACTTCGTTTGCACATACCGAGTGCTTGGGTATTAAGTACCATAATGTTTACCAAACTGTAGAAGATCCAAAAGATATAAAATCTTTATGTACCTATTGTACAATGTGTAGTTATATACCAAGTTATAATTTCTCATGCAGTCACGATTTAGATTTGTCGGTAATAAGTTAGTGTTCGTGAGGTTGAAGTTTGGGTCTGAATCTTTAAAGCGATGTCCAGTCACGAATCTCAACAAAAAATCTAAGGATTTTAAACTATTAACTCAAATCTATTATTGATAGAATACTAACTCGTGAATACAACATTAGCTTTAAAAGCAACTTTGAATTCGGAACATTTAATTTTTTTTTATTTATTTAATAAACGATTGTAAAGCATCGAATTTAGATAATATCATTGAATAATTATTAATGTTTTTTAAATATTTTCGTTTTCAGAGTTAGTTACGCTAGCTAATGATTTTTTACTATTTTGTCATTGTTAAATAAATAAAGTTAATAAGTTACAAAGTAAATCTAAGTACAAGTTAGTTTTTTAAGTGTTGCGCCAGAAGGAAGGTTATTTTTTAGAGAATATGCATGTATGTATTATGTATAGTAAATGGTATCTCCGTTTACTACACATAAAACGATATTGATGATATAAGTAATTTGGTGATACCTTTTTAAAAACAATCCCATATGGTTCCCTTTGCATGATGCGTGACTAGTATGAGGATGAGGATATTTATCCCTCTCGTAACAACTCGCTAGCGTGGTCTCACAAATGTGCTTGGTTGGAACTGTGAGGTCTGTTTAAAAAACAAAAACACCAATTTACTTATATCACCAATATATTATCTCCCCTTACCCTAAATTCCCTTCGCTCTCTCCTGAGCCTAAATGAATCGCTGCATTTTAGTGCTGTCATTAAATTCGTCGTGATGTGACACAAGTACATCAAAATTACCTATAAAAAAAGGTGAATTCTTGGTTCCAAATAAAAAATATAATAAACTATTTTTTTCGGGACAGTCATGTAGGGTACCAAAAGAAAGGGCTCAATGAGACAATTTCAAAAGCATTACTCACTAAAATGTAAACTAAACTAAATTTCAAAACTTTTTTTATACTGACAACTTTTTTTATGTTGATAGGGTCGCGTTTGACCATTATCTCACCTGACGGAAAGCGAAAATGTAGTAGATAATGGAAAATGCTTGCCTAGATGTAGTATATTCACACTTGACTTAGACCCTATACGCTTACTGTTAAGAAATCGGATGGTTTTCATTTTTCTCTTAAAATTAGATGTTTTGGGTTGCCATTATATTCTGTGGAGGCGTCGATGTCCCTTCGAGCTTAAGTTCAAGTTTTGTGCACACTATCTCTAATTTAAGAATTCAATGTTGACCTACATACCTACAGAAAAACCTGATAATATCATTTATTTCCTGATATTTATAATTAATTCGGAAGGTCTTTCGAATGTATTATTATTATAAGTTGCATTTGACCTTTCGACCTCTATAGCACAACTATTACACATTTTACGTGAAGCTGTTGCGTCAAACTATCAACTTAAAAGTTTACGATGAGTAACTATTGACATATTCCAGTTATCCACTCCGAACTTTTACGTAACTGTTGAAACAGCCTCATGTCAAGGTTATGTTTACTTTGTTCAACATTTCTCAATTTGATTCCCAGATATTTAAGGGCTCTCTCAAATACAAGGTGGAGATGGGCCCTTAAGATAAAATACGTATTTACTGTACTTGTTTACATGGTAATGATTGTGTCTCATCATTATGAACAACATCTATTAAGGAACCATAAGAACTTCAGTTGATCCATACATAATTTTATGTTCACCTATTTCGACAAGATGCGGAAAGTAAGTTAATGTTATTTATAATATGTTTACCAGAGGTTCAGGTTTAAAAGCTTAAGATTTTTATCTACAAATCTTTAATTGAATAATAATAGAATGATTGCCACAAACAACCTTTGATGACAAACTGAAAAGGCTACTGAAACTGAATATATATGTTTGTTTCATAACATTATTTAAATTATATGGTTATTTGTTACTATACTGTCTATATTTCTTTTAATTTATTATTTCGCGAGTCAGCTGGAAGCTTTTGAAATAAGCAGTACCTTTTGTACAAATTATAATGATCTGTCTTTTTACGTTATATGTGTGTAAATAAATTACAAAATAAATAAATATATTATATAACCTACTTACCGTATACTAGAGTGCGTACACCTTTAACCTAAGGTGTGCCAGTAACCGCCAACTTGCGTTACTTATTACAAGACTGTGTAACTTGAAGTCACATACACAAAACAATGCCATATCTACTTGAACGGTTGCTTAACTGTACAATTAATAAATTAGCGGTGAAAACCACGGGTTATAACTACATGATTATTCATTTCCCTTGGATGTACGAATTGTTGCATAAAATGTACAGTCACCATGCAATTAAAAATTACACGCAACAATTTAAGTACGAACAAGTCTTTGTCAGTCCAGTGGAACGGCTGTAATAATTTACCAGAAATCAGTAACAATGTAACTGCGGAATTCGATATGCAAACCGAATGTAGCATGCACCTCTGTTTCGCGTCCTAAATAAGCAGCCACTGTCGTAACATGAGTAAACGATATGAGAACTGCGATAGTTCTCTCACGTCTAGACTCTGTCCCAATAGTCTTCTCGAAAGCAATTCGCAACGACGAGCAAAGCGGTGCTAGCCTCACAGAAGTGTAACGTCTGTTGCAACTCTCCGTATAATCAACAGATTTGAGATCAATCAAGTGTTACGTACATATTTCCTAGATTATGCGATGTTTGTATACAAAGATTATCTTTACAACATAAATAAATATTGTATACTTAGGTAATAAAGTAATAAAGCAACATTAACGAGCCTTTCGACATACATTTTTAACCTAACAAAAACTTTTAAGTGCGTAAGTTTTCCGCACGAGTTCCTATTTCCAACAATAGGAGATCATTTATCTCTAAAAAAGTAATAAAACTGTCATAATGTTCAAACCTTAAACTGGCGGTTATGGGTGTAGTACTCGCTTCGTTAAATTTACATTGACCATAGCAACATTTAGTAGGTCAACAAGATACCGACTGCAGAAGAAGGTCGCCGTCCGATATTTGTGTACCATGTAATACAAACAAGCATTGACAATTGCAAAAATATTATACAATCACAACATTACACGATGTGAACATAACTAAATATTGTTTATGTAGTGTATGGGTATGGTTATTAATTGTCCTTACATTTACAGTCTTGACAATAAGTGCTTTTTGCAATTCATGGGTTGCACCAAAAATGGTTATGGAGTTCAACAATAAATTGCACGTTGTCATGTGTTGGGAGGAGGCTTTTCATAGTGCCATCAACTTACATAAAGTTGCCATAAGTCGAGCACACTGACATTAGCAGTTATATCAGAGTTAGCAGGTTAAGGTACAATGCTTTCGCGGTGCATTGCATCATCGGTACGGCGTGGCGCCACTTCCGCGCGAGTCGGCGCCCGCGCAGCCGCTCGGGAAGTGCCTTATTTTATTTGTTACTCGATGGCGGTTCGGTTTTTTCATCGAATCATTTGATGAGTTACTCGCAGTCTTCCGGTTGTTTATCTTGCAACGCAATCAGCTCCAATTCTTGTTCTAATGATGAGTGAAAGTGAAATGTCCCATCTAATTATATCATGAATTTATTTGGATTATACAATTACTCACAATACATTCTACTTGCCTTATTCAATAGATGTAATAGGCTGTTAGCAATTCAATCTCGATGTATTTAAACATATTAAATAAGCCAATTTTAGGTAACTTCTTATTGATGTAATGCGTTTAACATTGAAATAACTCCTCATAATAAAGCGTAACCTACCGAAATATGAAATAATTCGTTGATATGTACTAGTAGATACTGCACACATTCGCACTGATTCAACAAAAATCATATTAAACACGTATGTATTTTAGTGAGCTCTTTTTCATCTGTACATTTTGGTCTAACCTCTTTATCGATAGCAGTCTCTTTGTCAAACATGCTTGAGGCTCTTCAAATATATTTTAAACTAACCCTAGTCTAGTTTCTATCTCTAAGTAGACAAAACTCTGAGGTGTCCGTCAGACCTTATAAGATACCTAAATCAACATAGTCCTACATATGTTGTACCGAAAAGTGGGTATTCTATAATATACAGTTTATCAAGTGCTTGGAGATCCTGCTCCTGAAATGTTGCTTCATCAAACAAGTCAATTTCATGCCAAAAAAAGATATCCTTGTCTTAGAAATCTGATATAACAGCTCCCGCTAAACAGTGTTCAAAGCTACGTCTTGTCAAAAAGCTGCTACATGAAATTCAAGCAGGTTTAAACTATGCCTAGTGTCTCCAGTATGTTTTCCAAGTATACACTCGGAAAGCAAGCTGTAGATACAAAATATTGTTATGAGCGAAGAATAATCAAAGACTGTTGCGTTTCTAATTATCGACTTTATAGAAGCAACATTCAATCCGCCTAGAGGCTTTACAGCCGGCAAGCAGCAAATTCTTTCTTTTACCTAACGTAAGAATTTATTTATTTATTACGGCACTCCAACGAATAGTTCGCAAAAACATTTACAAACAAAAGAATAATAATCTTATCAATAAACAATTATCACAGCGAATTCTTCACTTAGAGGTGTGCACAACACTTACCGAATTTAGTTAACTATTTTTAATTATACTTTGAATTAATTGTTCAATATTCATGTTCCATAATCTTTAAAAGTATAACCATTTAGCCAATCGGACAGTTAATACTCGTAAGAGCAATAAGACACGCAATAACCTTCAATATCACAATACTATCAAATATACATATTATTTTATTTATAGGCTGTTTCAAATTAAAATAAATCTGTAAGTTCCCTTGCTCTATTGCTCTATCGTGGATTAGCTATGAGACGGCTATCCATCTCGTACCTTCGGATATCCCCGATAAAAAGAACTCCGCAACCATTTGAACTATATGATTGTTATTGGCAATCATTAGCAGTCAGATTCTACTCGCATATATTAGCGATACGATTATGGGCAGCGGCGCGTGTAGTGAATTCGTAAATACGAATACTTTCGTAATGGACCTTTACATTAATATCGTATGTCGCCTTGGACGATAAAAATATACACTTCTGGACACATCTATTGGCCCACCTTAGAGTTTAGGTTTCGATGGCCCCTACCGAAATATGATTGCTAGATTGAAAAAAAACTGTTGATGCAGTTTTAAACCTGATACATTTTACCATCTTTTTCGATCGTATTGTTTTAAATTTGAATTCAGAATACCATACGACATGGAGCTACGCCTAACAAGTCGGATATACGCCTTGTTAAAGGCAATTGATTTTTGAATAAAAAACATGTTTTATCAAATAAAGGTTTAATTTAATAACGCGTGTTGCCTCCATGGGCATCTACCACAGCTCTCATACGATTAGGCATAGAGTTTATCAACCGCTCTATGAAATTTTGAAGGATCATCTCCCATTCCTCTTCTATGGCAGTTTTCAGCTCCTGAATCGTCTGGGCAACTGGCTGACGAGCCCTAACACGTCTTTTTAGCTCGTCCCACATGTGCTCAATGGGGTTCATGTCTGGGCTTCTGGCTGGCCAGTCCATAACTGTGATTTTCACATCCCGAAGATATTCCCTGACGATGCCGGCCGCATGGGCTCTTGCATTATCATGCATAAAAAGGAAATTTGGGCCCACATAGTCCGCGTATGGTATCACGTGAGGTTCTAAGCACTCACGAATGTACCTTTCAGCATTTAATGTTGGCAGCCGTGGTCCTGTAACAACCTCAAGTTGAGTTTTGCCGCTCGCGGATATACCGCCTCAGACAGTCCATGAGCCACCGCCATAAGCAACCCTCTCTTCAAAGCAGCATTGTGCGAAACGCCCTTCCTTACGTCGGTAGACCTTCTTCCTTCCATCATTGCCATGTAACACAATTTTAGACTCATCAGAAAAGAGTACACGGCTCTAATCTTGCTGTGTCCAATTTAAATGACTGCGTCCGAAATGAAGGCGCGCTGTTCGGTGGGCTCGCGTTAGTTTGGGCCCATTAGCTGGCTTGTGTGGTACCATATCGCGTTCTTTTAACCTTCTCCGAACAGTTCGAGCGCTCACAGGTACTCCGTGGAAGTCGCGAAGTTGGTTTTGTTTCTCAATGGAGGTAAGGTGACGATTTCTCAAGCTGGTCGTCACGATGAATCGATCCTGCCTTTCAGTTGTGACCCGAGATCGTGGCCTTCCTTGGCGATGAACAAAGCCGCCAGTCTCTAGGTACCTCCGATAAACATTTCAGACCGCAGATCGACTTAAATTAAGTTGAGCACTCACGTTTCTTTGGCTGTGTCCGGCCTGAATAAGTGCCACAGCTTGGGCGGCGACTTCAGGTGAAGTATCCATAGATTATTGATAGAACCTCACCTTAATGTTAAGAATAAGTAATTTTTGTTGCAAAACCAAAGATATCAATCACTTTTTCAAGAATGAAATCCAAGTAAACCAATAAATCCAAGTTTTCTTAGTATTCGATTGTTTGATATCAACAAACAGGCTCCAAATTGTCTTTTGTTTCTTTAAATTCTGTGTTCGAAATTAAAAAAAAGACTATTGAATGAAATTGTGAATGTGCCAGGTTCAAAACTGCATAAAATTTTAGCTAGGACCAAACGAAACTGAAAATACAAGGTGGGCCAATAGATGTGTCCAGAAGTGTAGATTGCTTCAAAATGCAACTGTTGCATTCATAAAATCTTCAATCGTATTTGGTAATGCATCATAAACAGAAACAATTTTAAATTTCGAATTATTTTAACGTACAGTTTTCCTTTTTAATTGCCTTCGAAGTCAAGACGAATAATTTTCATTGGCTATTTTAATTCTTCGCAAATTAATTCATAATGAACATTGTGATGTAACATTGGTGCAGTTTTGTATCTTAATCTATACATCTAGACATATAAATAAAATTGGAGTGTCTGTTTGTAATATTGAAATAACTGCTTTTTACTACATGCATATTAATATATATACGGTACATACACCAAAATAACATTTTTTACAATTTTTGTCTGTCTGTCTGTCTGTTTGTCCGGGCTAAATTCTGAAATGGCTGGACCGATCTTGACGGGACATATTTGCGCATTCTCATCGATGACTTTTTTTCTGTTTATCAATCACAAATTTATGTGTGATGTATTAGGATAATTAGATACATACTTATCCATATTAGGATAAGATAATAAAACTGAAGGGGCCCAGTAAGGTCGATGCCTGCTAACGCTGCAGGAACGTTTGAAAGAGTGACCGTGGCCCTAGAACACAAATGGCAACTGAAGGAGACAAGTAGGTTTTAGTCGAGCAAGAAAAGTCATTGGATGAATTCACAACTCAAAAAAACCGGCCAAGAGCGTGTCGGGCCACGCTCAGTGTAGGGTTCCGTAGTTTCCCGTCCGTCACAATAAGTGTACCCACTTATGAGTTTAAAAAAATGCTTGCATATACGATTATACTACAAACTTAGTCCAGAAATTATTTTGTAGAACCCTTTTGTCTTTTTTGTACAAAAACTGTTCTTTCCATCAAGTTCAAAATAATTTTCCTAGAAAGTTCTTATAAAGTTCTACTTTTCAGATTTTTAAGCTATTGCATAGCTTCTATCGCGGGCCTTGAGCGTGGAGACCGAATCCAGAAATTCCGTAACGAAAATAACCTAACACCCCCCACTCATTTGTTTTTTGAGCGTGGTGACCGATAAGAAAACAAATGAGTGAACAATCAATCAAAATTCCATTCAATGTGTGAAAGTGTAACTTCAATTATTAATATCAAAAAAAAAAAACAAAGGAAAAAAAATACTGCATAAATAAAATAAATATGTAAATAATTATAATTGCATAAGTTGATAAAAATGCTATGCAATAGCTTTACTGCGGCAGTCCCCGAGTGCCACACGTCTTTTTTTTCATATTTTCTAAACTTACGGTTCAAAAGTTAGAGGGGGGGGGACACATTGTTTTTTATTTTTGGAGCGATTATTTCCGAAATTATTGACATTACCAAAAAATGATTCTAGTAAACCCTTATTCATTTTTAAATACCTATCCAACAATATATCACACGTTAGGGTTGAAATTAAAAAAAAAATCACTTCCCGCTTTACATATAGGGGGGCTACCCTAATAATTTTCTTTTTTCCAATTTTTATTTTACCACTTTGTCGGCGTGATTGATATACAAATTGGTACCAAATTTTAGCTTTCTAGTGCTAACGGTCACAGAAATTAAGCGAGGACGGACAGACAGACATGGCGAAACTATAAGGGTTCCTAGTTGACTACCGAACCCTAAAAAAAACCGCCCAAGTGCGAGTGGAACGAGCGTACAAAAGATTCTCCACCGTCCGTAGCAAAAAACAGCAAAACAATTACATATATCCCGCCCCACTTATTTTATTTTTAATATTTGTTGTTATAGCGGGTACAGAAATACATCATCTGTGTTGTTTAGCTATCACGGTTCATGAGATACAGCTTGGTGACAGACAGACGGACACCGGGCTGATAGCAATAAGGTTCCGTTTTTACCCTTTGGGTTCGGAACCAATAACGATTTGCAAAGGCTTCAAGTGAAAGGTCACTTGAAGCCAGAAATATCTGGAAGTCTGAAACTGAAGTTTGAACGACGCTTTATCTTTGTAAAAACCTGAAATTGAACATATCACGGTGAGGAAACCTGAACTTAATCAATGAGTTTGAAATCGTAACCCGCCTTAAGCAAGCTTAGTGGTTAATGCCTCTTACGTGAGAGAAAATACCTTTGACTACATTGGGTCAGTTCGTATTATTATTGTTTTTGCTGTCTTGATTTATTCTTTTACTTCTTATTATTATTCATAGGTGATGATGGATATTTGGTTTAATAATTAGGATATTTGGAAACCACAACGGTATATCCGTCGTCCATGTAGTTCATAACCTACCTGCTGTTATTTCCTACGGCAAGAATATTATAATGTATTGTTAGACTTGCCGTTGATCACCATCTCACCTGATGGCAAGCGATGATGTGGACCACGATGAAGCACGCCTTGAAGTAACCGATTCTTGACTTAAAAATTTAAAGGTCCCCAGACTGTAGCTATTAGGAAACACAGACTTATAACAACTATATAGCAAGTTAATCTATCATATACGCTCAATAAACCAATACAGAACATATTAACAAACGTAAACAACATAACTCCTACCCACTCCTACCCTCACGTTAACACATAACATCATAACACCAACGTTCAAACTACCCATTGCATAAGAAGTAAAGGGGGGAGTCTTCCGCGTGCCCGGCCGAAGCAAGGAAGCCGGCGCGAGTCTAGCGAGGGAAGCCAATCAGATCCCGCGATCTGAACATGACCGTAAATTACTAGCACAGGGATCACGACACGAACTACTTTGAATATACATACTTTACTTTCCATTTGTTTGCTATCTATACTCTGCAAAGGGTTATACGCGTGCACGACTAGCTTTCCCTGCGACTTCACTCCCGAAGCCAGCCCGCAAGAACCGTGTAATTATTTTGGGATTAGAAGTAGCCTGTGCTAGTATCGTCGGTGTCAGGGCAGGAGCTGTATTTTATTTATTTATTTTATTTTATTTATTAGGGAAAACAAACAATAACACATAGGGAATTACATAAAAAGGCTTAACAATTATTTTACACATGTGATATCAACAACGTTCTCCACATATAAACATGAGACATTTGGCAAGTTTGACAAGTGCTGTTATTTTTTAATTTTTTTAAAGGAATGCGAAAAGTTACTTTAAATTACAATTGTGGTTCACAAAAAATAGAGCCGGCTTATTATTAATTATGTTGATTTTTTAACATGTTGAGTAACATTATTTTAAATTTTCTTTTAGGCTCAGAAAACAGATCTAGATCACTGAAATTTTTATTAAAATTACTCGTAAGGCGATGAAGAGGGGCACGCAAGCCAGCATTTGTTCGATTTTATTATTATGTAATTTTTTTAACACATCTCCAAAACTTTTTTTCTATTGCATCTACAATCAGTGTAAGACTTTCTTAAACACAACACTTTTTATATAGGAGATACGACTTAATAAAAAAATTCTTAAACACAACACACTAAATATAGGACTATATATTCGGTAAAAATGGAGATACAAGGTGTCTATCAGTGAAAGATTTTTCATAATCGGATATGTACTGCCACAAATTAGATTTTAAAACTAAATTTAATTTCATAATAATACGCTTGATTGAATTGCGATCACGGTGGCAAATCTCAACAGAGAAAATCACAGAAAATACATATATAAAAAGTCCACAAGTGTATGCAAACACATCGATGCACTCTCTGTTCCTTTATTCTAGTACCATGGGATAGTAATTCGACACGACCAGGGAGAGATCAATGGGTGATCCGGGTAGGACCATTGGTTTTACGTGCTTTCTGAGGCACGGGGTGTCACACCACCAGAACTACCTTCATAATATTACTTTAAATACACCTATGCTCATGACCAGCCTCTATGCTGCTAACAAAACTAAATCATTCAATTCTTTAGTAAACATGGTCAACCATGACAGCCCTTCACTTTGAATTTGCAATCACTTGTTCGTAGTTTGGATTCCCGCATCTTAATCAAAGCAAATAGTGGCAAATAGAATAATTGAATAACAAATAACATCCGTGATTGTGTGCCTTTGTTAGTCATCGATGGGATCATCACGTTTGCGTGGCTTCATTAATAACATCTAATAGTAGTAAAGCAACATGGTGATTACATCTGTATTAGTTACTAATCTAGGCTTAATATGTCCGTCCATAACAGCCACTTCATGTAAGAGATTGCGGCTTTTCGGCTATAAGGCTTAAAATTCATATTTCCTTAAAAAGAGGCCATACCACTTTTGCCAAATTTAGGTAGCCTTGACTTTAATACAAGTTTAGGAACAAATATCGATCTTTTCAGGAAGAACACCATAAACGACCTCTTTACGTTTTCTGTCCAAAGGGATTACTCCATTCGTAATTAAAAAACCTTGATGACAATATGTTAATAGAAATTCTAATAGATCTGTAATTGTTTGAATAAAAAGTATTATTATTTTAGAAAGATATTACAAAATACTTTTCAATTGCGAACGAAAACATCGCTTACGATATTGCGTTCTTCCTAAAAATGTTCAATATTTTCTTAAATTTTTAAAATTGTTGAAGGCGGGACCTTAACGGAAAATACTGTTGTTTTACTTAACATTCAAGCTAGAAATATAGTACCGTTCATATTGCCGGTATACGTGCAGTCCAGTTTATTAATTACTACTATTACCATCATCATTCTCTGGCGCCAAATGTCTTTGAAGTCATCATTTTTGTTTGTAGGATGTAATCTCTGAAAGTACTGGTCCGATTGCGAAAATTTCACCGATAGAAACCTGTTTTATTCCTTAGTGACATAGCTATATTTTAAGAACGCGAGCGATGCCACGGGTAAAAGCTAGTTACTTTATATTAGATGCTAATGATGAATGTTTGTTCCCAGATCCCCAGAGCATGCGACGGCTTTACCTGACAGACAGACATCTTCGCGTGATGCTGTGGTGCATTCTTCTCGGCCTGCAGCCAGCCTTCGCTGGTATCCTAGACCCCTTCAACTGGGCGCGTTCAGACCGCATTGAGGTCAACATTCCCTGGTTACCATGTATGTTAATTCTTATTTCAAATGTATATTATAAAAAGACCACAATCAAAAAGTACTCACAATAATCAATTCAGTTTTTGTGTCTATGCCATTGTGCTTTCTAATGGATCGTTTTTGTCATTTCAGTTGAAAATGAAACAAGGTGCTATGATGAGTTAGGATGCCTAAACATCACAAGGAGCTGGTACCATCTCATTCACAGACCCTTCAATGTTTTCCCGTTGCCGAGAGTTGTCATCAATACTAGGTAAAATATAATGTCTCATTCATCCAAAAACGTATCTAATAATCACTTGTCATAATAAATGTAATGTACCCATTAAGCTGTCAACTGGTACTTCTATTGAATCGTCGGGACTGGTAGGTAAAGAAACGGTACACGGTTCGTCATTGCAAAGCGATTTCACCTTTATCATTGATGTTTTGTCATTTACCTACAGAGAAATTTCGATTTCAGGTTCATTTTATATACAAAAAAGAACCCAACTGATGGACAATTGTTAAACGTCAACGTGAACAAAACTATAGTGAAGTCCAATTTCAATCCAAAGAGACTCACGAAGATGATTATTCACGGATTCATCGATACACCGCTCTCGAATTGGGTAACTACTTGTAATATAACCGCTGAATACACCTAATGTATTATTATCGTTATTATTGAACATGCAATTTAATAACTATAATGTTTTGTCATTTAGGTCAGTGAAATGAAAGATGAGCTCGTGAAAGCAGGTGATTTCAATGTTGTTATAGTAGACTGGGCCGGTGGGAGCCTACCACTATACACTCAAGCTACAGCCAACACTAGGCTAGTAGGACTCGAAGTAGCACACTTTATCAATACTTTACAGGTAAATTCCCCATGCAATAAAATTAATAATTCTATGAAATACTGGGTTTTATAAAATCTAAATATCATTTTAGAAAGAGCACGGAGTAGATCCATTGGATGTCCACATCATAGGCCACTCCTTAGGAGCCCACACAGCAGGTTACGCAGGCGAAAGAATACAGGTATGTGCAAACCACTGTAACATTCTCGACTACATCGTACGTTACATGATGTTGCGTATATTGTTTTCATATTTTCTTTGATTCAGCCTCTCGTTCCATAGGGCTTAGGAAGAATTACAGGACTGGATCCAGCTGAACCGTACTTCCAAGGAATGCCGACGCATGTGCGACTAGACCCCACCGACGCGCAACTCGTCGACGTCATACACACTGACGGAAAAAGCATTTTCCTTTTAGGTAATGCCTTGGACGTAACTCTGTGTATATTCGTGATACTGCACGTATGCTTCTTATAATCTACACGCACTATCGTATTCATGTACATTTGTTCAACACGTAATAATACGAGTATGACGTTTGTTGTTAACAAGATTAAGCTTCGTCGCTTTACCATCTAATCATAATACTAACCCTTATTCATATATATTATACGTATGTATTATGTAAATATGTACCATAAGCTTATTTGCTTTTCGATTTCATCATTCATTTGTATAGTTTATTTGAATATTTATATATCGCGTGATATGGTAACTAATTAATCGACAGTTTATTTCACGCGTGCGACAGATTTTGTGTTTATGGCAGGATATGGAATGTCACAACCTGTGGGTCATTTGGATTTCTATCCGAACAACGGGAAGGAGCAGCCAGGATGTGACCTCACTGAGGGACCACTCGTACCGCTGACGCTAGTCAAGCAAGGACTCGAAGAGGCTTCGAGGGTCCTAGTGGCCTGCAACCATGTCAGAGCCATCAAACTTTTCACAGAATCTATCAATGGAAAGTGTTCATATATAGGTAAGAAAACTTCCTTACCTTGAGCAGGTTATTTACCTATTTTATTTATGTATGATACCTATTATTACATGATTTGTGTTAGCTCTCCGCGCTCTATTTATATTACGGTATGTATACTCTATATTTTTTTATACATCTTAATGAACCGTTTAATTTATCAGAGTTAAATATTTTAAAAATTTTTAGGACACCAGTGCCCGTCCTATCAGCATTTTCAAACAGGGAAATGTTTCCACTGCGGTCACGGTTGTGCAATTATGGGGTACGTACTTATTACTAAGCTTGCAGCACAATTCTGTAAAAATCTCACCAAGAAAACTAAGTGAATGGAAGTTATCACAGCGAGATCTTTACAGAATAGACTGGTTGTATCTTTTTGAGGAGGACCGCTAATCATCTCACGTTTTATGTTTTCATAGATTCCATGCAGACAGCTCTCCCGGTTTGATCACGAACAAAAACAATCAGTCGGAGAATGAAGTCTATCCATCTGAAGAGCACGATACGATTGGAGCTAAGTACTACCTCAGCACTGGGAAGGACCTCCCGTATTGTCGTAAGTATCATATAAACAGTAGAATGCCACCAACACATGGTAGACCTCCCACCCTTACGCACTAAACGTTTTTGGAACACATTTAAAGTTGAGTTTCCTGCCGGATTCTTTGTTTTGTGACAGCTACAACCTATGCGTTGGGTCTTTAAGTCAAGAGTGAGTAGGTTACTTTTAGGCAAGCCTGACCACATCATCATCAACAGTGTTCAACCACTATGTCCTATCAATAATAAAAAAAACTACTGAGGTGTCAAGGGACACCCGGATGGAACGAAGTTCCGTTCTGGCTTGCTTTCTATAAGAGAGAGAGAGAGAGAGACAGACAGAGAAACATGTGCACGCCGCACGGCTTACAATAGCTTACTATAGCAAAAAGTATCGTTACAACTTTTCGTGAGAATTTTTTCCGTCTAGCCAATACAAGATAACTAAAAAATACTATCCTATTTTATGTACATTTTGACAGCACTATTTCAACATCTTCGAAACCATGAAAACGACACTCATGACGAAAAAGTTGATAATTTCTGACAGCCGCCATCTTAGATTTACATTTTGACAGCACTATCGGCTTCAACAACCTCGAAAACCATGAAAAAGACACCCATATCGAAAAAGTTGATAATTTATTGCAGCCGCCATCTTAGATTTACATTTCGACAGTACAATCGGTTTCAACACCCTCGAAAACCACGAAAACGACACCCATGACGAAAAAGTTGATAATTTCTTGCAGCCGCCATCTTGGATTTACATTTTGACAATACTATCGGTTTCAACACCCTTGAAAACCATGAAAACGACACCCATGACGAAAAAGTTGATAATTTCTTGCAGCCGCCATCTTGGATTTATATTTTGACAGTAAAAGTGTCGGTACAATTTTTCGTGAGAATTTTTTCCGTCTAGCCCCTTTTTACAACGCGCGATAAGGAACTTCGTTCCAAAAATAAAAATCTTGATTCTATAACAAAATGGTGGAAGTGCTGTATCGTGGAGTTCTACAGGCCATATATGGTCCCTCCAGGCTTTCGACATTTACATCACTGTGCACTGGCTGTTCATTAGCAAGCGTTCAACTCGACAAGATGGGGTTGACCCCTGACAAAACTACTCATTACAAAATACGTCTAAAATGAGGTTCCTTTCTCCCTAATCACAGCGTGCAGCTGATTGCTTTCAACCTCATGTTACAACACAATACTTACCAATTTAGAATGCGGTTTAGTCATATGACATTTGCTTATAGATTTCCTAAGAGTCTAGGACTAAAACAGTTGGAATATTATGTAAAACAGCTCCTTTGTAAAGGCAGCATCATTAAACTTGTGGCTTTGTCGCAGCCAATAAACTTGATCGCCATTCAGTTTACAGTTTATCTTTTTTACTAAATGGCGCCAATCAACTTGCTGCCCGAATGATAATCAGCCACTCAATTGAACAACTAAGCAAATGATTTGGAACGATAACATTTAATTACTTGCTTAACCCAGACATTTAAGAAAGGTTGTGAGGCATTACAGTCGTAAAATTTATTTTTATTTACGTTCAGCCGGCAGTGCTACGTACGACGCTACGATCGTACATAAAACATGCTCACGGAACACTACTATCTATTTTTATTACAATTGATAAATAAATATCCTGCAACTGTTTGTTCCTATTCATTCCTTAGTTCCTATTTATATAATAATACAGTCTCGTATAATCTATGTCCTTGTCTTCACGAGTTATGGCGGCTACGGACAGTGGGTTGCAGATGAATTGTCTACATTTACTCATTTAATTAATTGATTCTTATTTTTTATTCCAGAACGACATTACAGAGTAGCTATCCAATTGGCAAATCCCAAAGGTGCAGAATCGTGGGTGCAGGTATATTCACACATTTAATTAAAATTCTTTAGAATTATCTCTACTTATTTAATGTTTTTAAGTGGCGATCGCGTACCGGAAGACGCTTCGTTGGAAGATCTCCCACAAGGAGGACTGATGACCTAGCGAGTGTCGCGGGAATGCGATAGATATGAGATGCACAAGACCGTTAGTTGCTTTAACACTTGGGGGAGGCCTATATCCAGCTGTGGACGTCTTTCGACATAAATGATGATGATGATGATGGTGATGATTGTTCTTGGAAGCTGTTAGCAGTTCTTAAAGCGTTAGAAAACAGAAATATTCATCAAACAGGAATAAATAAATAATATTGTCAATTGTTTCAACCAACAGGGTTTCCTGAAGGTAACCTTGCTGTCAGACAGGGGCGTTATTCGAGGAATGGACCTAACACCCAATAATTACGTAAAGTAAGTCACCCTGCCATTTAAATACAATAAGGTTTATAATGTAACTTTATTATTTTCACTTCCAGATACTCCGTAAAAATATTATGTTATAATTATTAATTATTATTATACCCATTAACGATTAACCTACACATTTTGACTGTTTATTTTATATTGTAATTTTACCAAAACTGTTACTGTACATTATCAATAATGTTTGTAAGTACGTTTTAATATAATTCTCTTCTGAATTGAAGTTCATCTGGGAAATCAACATATCTCAAACCTTATTGTCACTAAACTACCCTATCATTATTTTATTTTCAGATTAGAGCATGGCACTACTTACACCATAGTAGTCACCCACCCCATGGACTTAGGTGGAAAAGTTAGAAAGGTATATTTTATTTCTTTATAGTTTTTCTTTCTCTAGCTTAGAATCATAGTAATGTTTCATTGCCATTCATTCTATTGATGGAACCCCATGTATCTACTCAACAGAGAAAACGAACTTCAAAAAGGGTAGGATAGGCACCTACTTATACCACACTAATATTTAACAATAACCATATTATAGATGTCCATAGGCAGCCGTAACCACTTGACGACAGCACTCCTAGCCAAGTTACAACCGTTTCGTGTCGAATTCCGTTCTCTAATCGGTAACGCCTCGGTGTCAGCAATTGTAGAAAACGATAAGTTGATAACCATGACGCGCCTGAGTCGGCCGCTCGTTCTACAATGTAGCATTTGTATAACAAAGGATGTAGCTTTCAACATTGTAAATTTATTCTAAATTATACTATATTTTGAACGAATGTGAACTTAGCTAAGAATTTTCTATTCTTTTGTTCTGACCACGTGACTTAACGTTGAGATGATGTGTCACTCCCATACGTTTGATTAGTTTTCGTCTAGCGTTAACGATTGAAGATTATCAACTTGGCTAGGGGTGCTGATCATTTTCTTTCTTTTTTAAAGTTGCATTCCACTAGGAATTACACCTGTATCATGAGTGCATACACAAACATGTATCTAACCTCACGTACACAAGACAACCAGATCTGGAAGAACCAGGTATCTGTAGGTCGTAAAAAAGTTTGTTGCGTGGGTTCCGTTGGAATCGAACCCACGACACGCAGCCTACTGCGCTGCTGCCAGTTCACCCACTGCGCCAACCGTGCCGCTAGTTTGCCACTCTATGGAATAAAAAACTCAACTGTTTTATGTTCAGGTGGAGTTATCGTGGGAGTACGACATGAATGTACTGGAGCCGCGATCTCTATGTATACTGTGGTGTAATGACCGCCTCTACGTCAAGTCAGTTCTCGTCGACCAAATGGAACTGCCGAGCAGAGGGTAAGATGGTCTTTGATATTTACATATCGCTCACCTAGCAGTATAATGGCACATTTACAAAAAAAGCGAAATTGAGTTTTTACGGCCTAAGTGTTTAAAAGTGTATAATTTATAAAGCGGTAAAACGGCACAGTGTTAGTTTTTCTATTTGTTGAGAGAGGGCGTTAAGTGTCAATGTAGTACTTGGTACGTTCGCCCCGCTTCCGCGCATAACAACGGCTTATTTGTCAGTTGTGCGGGGTGATCCGCGAGGTGCAATCGTTTCTAAATCTGTGTTGGCGTAAGTGGCAAATGTGACATTTTATTAAGATTATGTATCTAAGAAAGGGAACAAAATAGAAGCCAAAAAAATGAGACCTCCGTGCCATAATTGTAAGTTTTTATGTTGCGATAAATTTACAAGAGATGAACGTCAACAAATATGTAACTCATCGAATGCCGTAATTAGAGACACAATAGAAAGACAATTGCTTATGTCGAACTGTGTAACTTAAGACATTCAAAAGGTTAATGCCTATTGGTCCTTAGGATCTTTGCAACGTCAAAGAGACTTTCTTAGCTCTTGCATTAACATTCAAAACAGTATGCCGTCGTGTAAAAAATGTAGCACAACCAAGAACGCCTAATAGTTGGTTTTCTTTTGTGAAAAATGGTCAGACCCGAAGAATATGTAAGACATTTTTACTAAATACCCTTGGGATAGCACAACGGATGCTCCGTACAGTTATTGAAGCAAAATAAACACGGTAAACAACCGAAATCGGATCCAGAAGTACTAGAATCAGTTCGTCAGCATATCAATTCAGTCCCACGAGTTGAAAGCCATTATTTACGTGCTAATACCAGTCGCGAGTTTATTGATGGTGGACTTTCCTTGGCTGCTTTACATCGCGACTATGAATGCCAACGCAGAAGTGCCGGTAAAGAAGCAGCTACATTGTTCATTTACAGTCAGATTTTTAACAGGGAATTCAATATATCGTTTTTTATACCTAAAAAAGACCAGTGCAACTTTTGTGAATCTTACAAAAATGCAGAAGGTGATAAGAAAACAGAACTAGAACACAATTATATAAACCACCAAAGAGAAAAGGTGTTAAGTCATACAGAAAAAGCAGCAGATATTGCACTTTCTCGAGAACCACAAAGCAAAGTCATAGTGGCCATAATATATGACTTACAAGCACAGTTACCTGTGCCAATCGGCAACTCATCAGCGTTTTACTACAAATCCAAATTGAATTGCTACAATTTTACTGTAAGACGACTATTAGTAACGTATTCAACTCTTGAATGTTTAATATTACCTACTATAAATAATATTAACTTTATTTCAGATAACAAATATTAAAACGGATTCAACTACTTGTTACTTTTGGCATGAAGGCTTGGGTTCTAAGGGTTTTACAGAAATAGGAACTTGCGTCTACAAGTTTCTAGAGAAAGTTGCTGAAGAGCATCCAGATTCTGATGTTGTTTTCTACAGTGATAATTGTTGTGGCCAACAAAAAAAATCGGTACGTATCAAATTTTTGACGGTGAATATTTTGATATAATTATTAACTTTATTATAATTTCTAATGGATATTTTTTTATTTTAGATATGTGTTCAGCATGTATTATTATGCTGTCGAAAATTTAGCTATAAATTCTGTGTGCCATAAGTTTTTAATCAGCGGCCATAGTCAAAATGAAGGTGACAATGCCCATTCTCTGATTGAAAAATCAATAAAAAGGGCAAAAAAATCTGGACCCATCTACGTACCAGATCAATATGTTAATTTGATACGAGATGCTAAAAAAAGAGGAAATCCTTTCATTGTTCATGAGATGCATTTCAGTAACTTTTATGACTTGAAAGCACGACTGAAGAGCAAGCCATTAATTACCAGAAAGACACTAATGGGGATATAATAAAACTGACTGAGTTAACAATGATTAAATTTACTAAAAATAGTGACTTCTATGAATTTAAAACATCATATGAAGGAGAATGGATCCAGGCTAAACTTAAATTGGTACGACGAAAAAGAAAGCAACTATCACAAATAAATTTAAAAGCAGCTTATGATTCAAAAATGAATATTTCTGATTCAAAGAAAAACGATTTGTTACAATTACTTCGTTCTAACATAGTGCCCAGTTATTACAGTGCCTTATTATTATTATTGTGGAATATTATTATTAAACAACCATGTAGCGCCTACTCCTATCAAGGTCGGAGACTCTACACTCGAAGTCTCGAAGTTGTGGACGATTACGTCTACCTCGGACAGACAGTCCGGTTGGGTAGGTCTAACTTCGAGAAAGAGGTCAACCGTCGAATCCAACTCGGTTGGGCAGCGTTCGGGAAGCTACGCGGTATCTTCTCGTCCAACATACCACAGTGTCTCAAAACGAAAGTCTTTAACCAGTGCGTGTTGCCAGTGATGACATATGGCTCCGAAACGTGGTCGCTCACAATGGGCCTCGTCAGAAGGCTTAAAGTCACCCAAAGAGCAATGGAAAGAGCTGTGCTCGGTGTTTCCTTGCGTGATTGAATAAAAAATGAAGATATCCGCAGGAAAACTAAGGTTGCCGACATAGCACAAAGAATTGCGAAACTTAAGTGGCAATGGGCAGAGGACGTGTCGAATAGTAAAAGTCAAAATCATGAACCTACTGTGCAAGTACCTAATATTGCCTAATATGCGTATAGTTTTGTTTACTGCTTAGTCAATTAATAAAGATACTTAAAGGTAAAGTAAACTTCCTTAAAATTTCGGAGTGATAGGGTAAAACTTGATTTGAATCTGGATTTCATTATCGTACCTTTATCTAAACTTAAACTGCCAAGCTTTTATGTGCTTTTGTTTTTAGAACGGAGAGTATGTAACTCTCTCACCATAATTTTAAAAATGTATGATGATTATGTACCTACTTTAACAATTAAGAGAAGATACGTGATTATACTTTATTTTTTATTTATTATAGTTTGATGATGACTATTTCTTAACGATTCACGAGCCAATTATAGGTTATTTCAATATTTTAGTTAAACTTTTCATGTATGTTGATTTCAAATAAAAACTTTTGTTTTCTATTAACCAATTGTCTTTATTTCTTGGTTTTCACATCCTGTATAATTATGCCTTTGGGGGCATAAATGACTTTTTTGGAAGTTGTTAAAAGTATAACGGCACAATTGCATGACTCTTCTTCTTCTTTGACTGTTATGAAGCAACTCCTGAAAACCTGAAGTGGATTTTTTATTCCTAAGTATCTATTAATGTCTATACTAGTTGCTAAAACCATAAAATCCATGATAAAATGTAAAATGAAGTCAAAACTTCGTTTCAAACATTTGTAAAATCTTTGACCCTCATTTCTGTAAAATAAGAAAAAAGTAGATGTGTCATTATACTGCTAGGTGAGCGATATATAACAAAAACTTCTATGAATTATATTGTAGGCGTTTTTGTTAATCTTTTGAAAATTAAATAGCTTAAAACAGGGATGTTATGGAGCTTCGTTATCGTAACCGTAGGATATCCGAAATAAAAAAATATCCGTAACTGTAACCGAACCCGATATAAAAGTGTCGGATAGGTTATGATAGGTTTTTTTTTGTTTTACCAGGCCGACAAAAGTATAATAATCTAGACTAGAACTAAAAGTCAAATCATGCCATTTGTGTTTTAGTGTTATAATTCTGATATCTGTAACCTAAACTAGCGGATAATCCGCAATAATTTCATGTCTATAACACCCCTTGTTTAAAGCCGAATACTACTATCCCTTTTTCATAAAACACTCAGTTGGAGAAAGAGCTCTTTCCGTTTGAAAAGCGCGATACCTACCATTGAAAGCTGACGTGTTAGCTTTTTATTGATTAAAACCCACCTATAAAGGCAACTGCAGGCCTTTCATCATTGCATTCCAAACCACGGTAACTTTCGAAAATTGCAGTTGAAGACATCATTATCCTAATATTTCTTCATACTTCTCATTGTTTCAGGAAGCGTAACGTTGACTTCAGCACGAAATTGTGCACGCCGAAGCGCGAGTTTGCTGAAATCCCCAACCGGGGCTCTGCCAGTTTCTACGACAACTGCGGCAGGTAGCTGTGCCATAAACAAGTCCTAGGCATTCCACTATAGACTTTATTACAGTCTATTCAAATAGACTCTGACAGAAAGCTTTAAATGAAAAGTGGACGAAGTAACGAAATGGACACATTCGTCGAAATGGAATTATTAGTGAAACTTTTCAAACGTGAAGTTGATACAGGGTGAACATTTAGCTGCGTTTATTTAAATTATGAACACTTGTGTTTTTGTTAGATATAGATTTAAACGGGCTAAATTTTGTATCTTGGACTACAACAGTTTAACTGTTTATTAAATACTCAATTAAGATAAAATGTTGTAAATAGTCTACGCATTTGAACAAAGAATGTTTCGAGATTAGATTTTAGATAAAATCTTGAGTTTTTACACTATATTTGTTTCAGATATTTATAATATTGTTACAATAATCTCAGTAACTGACTGAACATAACTTTGTATAATATTATAACGTTTAGTGGAATACTCAACTGTATGTTAGTTAATATAATTAGAAATCAGTAAAAAGTATTGTAAATATTTAAGTTTTGTATTTATGTTCTTGTAAGTTTGACGGCCGATTTACCGACATTGACACTCACTACACAAAGTGCGGTGTTTCGGTACTTGTAGGTACCTAAACATGTAGGTAACAGTGCTGCGATGATATACACATATATTGTTTTTAGCTGTCGACTGCTGACTTAATAGACAGCACAAAGTCAGACAAAGGTCTTTTTATTTGTATTGTAATAAAACTACCTAATCGACCTTTTTTGTGGTTGGAAATGATCAAAAAAACTCCTCCCGATCTGGGTAGAGCGAGAGGCAGTGCCAGACTTTTTTCCTGTATTCCTTAGATTGCCCTTTTGCGTTCCAGAATTCCGTTTTGAAACAATTCCGCAGCCCAACCTAACCACATTTATCATGTTAAATAGTTTTCTGTAAACCCTTTTTTATAATCTCAAATCTAATCAAAACCTTAGAGTTAACTGTAAACAAAAATATTAGTACAACTTATTTTAACAGCATACCTAGGTTCTTTAAAGACACCTAAGTATCTAGGTATTAATGAAATTGGTTCTGTGTTTAAAATTTGTAACTAGGTACTTACAGTACCTTATTGTACAAATGTTTTAATAGTTTAATAAGTACATAGGTAATAAAAAAAACCTATATGTCTGTGCTATGTAATTACAGTTTTGATAGGGATGTCAAAATTTTATTTCCAGCTATAAAATTAAGAAGATACTATATTATTTACTACGTTATCTATATCATCAAATAAAGCGGCACTAATTCTGAAATAAAAATATTTTTTTACTTGATTTGTATTTTTTCTTGTTCTGTTAATGATTTTCTTACAACAGGAGTTACCCACCTGCTCTACAAATCCGGTAGCACCGCGGAACCCAAAAACTATCGGCCGATTACGTGTCTGCCGACAGTTTATAAGGTTCTTACATCAATTTTGAGAGCAAAGATTAACCACCACGTTGATAATAACGCTATCATGTCTGCCTCTCAAAATGGATGTAAGAATGGGTCCCGCGGTACGAAGGAGCTACTCCTCATCGATATGGCCATTAGCCAACAGGTTCGGCGTTCCCGAAAGGATCTGTCGACATGTTGGATAGACTATAAGAAGGCCTATGACTCAGTTCATGGCTCATGAGGGTGCTGGAGTTGTATAAAGTTGATGCAACTCTTCGCACCTTCCTGATGTCATGTATGAGGCAATGGAGGACGGTCCTTCGCTATCCAGGATGTCGAAATATCCAGAGGAACAGCGAACCGGTAAGGATCGAGCGAGGTATATTCCAGGGTGTTAGTTTGAGTCCGCTTTGGTTCTGCCTAGCTTTGAATCCTCTGAGCACATTGCTGGAGAATTCAGGCCTAGGCTATCGGTTGAAGAGAGGTGGTCAGGTTATATCTCACCTTCTTTATATGGATGACTTGAAGCTCTTTGCCCCCAACAATCTGCAACTGATGGAGCTACTGAAGGTAACGGAAACCTTCAGTAGTGCCATCAGCATGGAGTTTGGTGTGGACAAATGTGCGGTCATGCATATAAAGCGAGGGGAGATTGTGGAATCCGTGGGTATCCAACTCTCGGATTCCATACACCTGAAATCCCTCTCTCCAACCGAAACCTACAAGTACCCAAATGGTATGTCGGAAGCGTTAGGCATCAATGCCACTGACATGAAGCAATCGTTGAGGGAGCGCTTCTTTGGCCGCCTGAAGAAGGTACTTAACAGCCTTCTGTCAGGTGAAAACAAGGTGCGTGCCTTCAACGGTTGGGTCATGCCGGTATTGATGTACGCTTTCGGTGTACTCAAATGGACTCAAACGGAACTTGATGCCCTGGATAGGAGGGTTCGTACACTGCTGACTGCATATCGAATGCATCACCCTCGGTCGTCGGTAATGAGACTGTATATCCCGCGGAAGTGTGGGGGTCGAGGCTTTTTAAATGCTAAGTCCCTGCACAATCGCGAGGTATGCAGTCTCAGGGAATACTTCCTAGCCGCCGACGGGGGTATGCATCGTGATGTAGTAGCAGTGGACAAGGGACTCACCCCGCTCTCCTTGGCTAACGAGAACTGGCGCAAACCTGTAGTGCTTGACACTAACGTACGCAGGGAAGTATGGCAGAGTAAGGAACTTCACGGACGCTTTTTCCGGGCCCTTCATGGGCCCGATGTAGACCAACTAGCGTCCGTAGCCTGGCTGCGCGTCGGTGACCTCTTTGGGGAAACCGAAGGTTTTGTCTGTGCAATTATGGACGAAGTTATCATGACGAATAACTACCGGAGATTTATTGTGAAGGACGGCACGGTTGACATATGTCGGGCATGTCACCGACCGGGTGAATCAATCCGCCACATTATCTCTGGTTGTTCTCGTCTAGCTAACGGAGAATACTTGCATAGACACAACCTTGTAGCCAGGATTATCCATCAGCAACTTGCTCTGAAGTACTCTCTTGTGGAATCGGAGGTGCCATACTACAGGTATGTGCCCGACCCAGTTCTCGATAGTGGCGATATCACTTTGTACTGGGATCGGTCCATCATCACTGACAGGACTATTGTAGCCAATAAGCCTGATATAGTGGTGGTGGACCGAAGCGAGAGGCGTGCAATGATTGTTGACATATCCGTTCCGCATGACGAGAACCTCGCGAAAGCCGAGAAAGATAAACAAATCAAGTATATTGACTTGGCTCGCGAGGTTGTCGACATGTGGGAAGTGGATTCAGCGATTATTGTACCGATAGTCGTTTCAGCCAATGGCTTAATTGCCAAGAGCCTCGACCAACACCTTAGGAGGCTCTCGTTAGGCGACTGGATCAAGGGCTTGATTCAGAAAGCGGTACTTCTGGACACGGCCCGTATAGTCAGGAGGTTCCTTTCTCTGGAGCCCTGACCGCCGGTAGCTTGGACCCTATTCCCGATACCGGTGGGACACTATTTTTTATATTTTTAAATGTTTTTTTAATATTTTTTTAAGGAATATTTAAAAATGTAATTAATATGTTAAAATAGATAATAAAGGAATAATAATAATAATTACCCCATCGCCGTATCTCTACGCTGACGTCGTGGTGGGGCTTGCGCGCTCCAATGAACCCTAAGTCTGTGTCGGTAGCGCTTGCTTAGCCGTAACATGCCTAGGGTGAGGGGCCAGACCAAGAGAGATACAATCCGCAGGGCAGTTTTGTGGCGAACTGTTGGGCATTAGCGATCCCATGGACCCGATCTCCCGGGAGAATTCTTGTTCTTCATCTCCGGCTTGCCTTTATTGGCCGGTCGTAGTGAACACTGACGAGGAACAGAGCTCCCACCTCTCTCTTGCCTTTATTGGCTGGCTTGAGTGGAGATCCGCAAAAGCAAATGCGCTCGGGAGAAGAATGTATAATCCAGTAAGGTGCTGGTAGGGATCTTGACCGTACTTCCGGGATTGTCCTGATAGCCGTGGTATACCTCTCCACTCCTCAAGCACATCAGGATATATTGCCCTCTTGTTGCTACGTCACTTCGTGCTAGCGACCATTTTGGGGGCCCATTTGTTGAGTGTGCAAGTCACCCCTTGCCTTTTTATCGATGGAAATTAAAAACATTGTTTAGACAGGGGCCATAGTCTTAACATAGTTCCTGGTAACCAGTCCACTTAAGTCTCCAAAAACCATAGCCTTATATTAGTATTTCACATGTTGCAATAGTTTCCCTTCAACCGGGGGTTGTCCTTGGATGCACTAGCATAGCGCATACAGAGATAATCGCCGGTTGGTACCACGTTCCATTAAAAGCAGCTAAAAGGGCCTCTGCGAGTTGGCTTCGGCTCCTCGTATGCCTTCCAAAGGTCCAGGACCTCATGGTCCTGAGATAAATAAATGTATGAAAATAATAATAATAATAATAATTTCTTTATTTGTATCGAATGCAGGTGTTACAATAATGGTGTTCGATTCAGGAATATGTTTACCCAGTACATTCTGCCGGTTGGCATACAAAAAATACAGATTAACTTAGAAACTAGGTACTTAAAATTAAAAATAAAATCATGAATTAGCTGAATTGTTTACATATTAACAGAGATAAAGGCAGGCAAATATTACAATAATTCATCATTTATAAAATCGGCAATAGAGTAATAACATTTCTCAGCCAGCAACGATGACCAGAGTTTTTTGAATTTTATTAAGGGCTGATCCTTAATACAGTTTGGCAATCTGTTTTAAATTGAAGGTGCCATACCAATAATGTTTTTTTTAAAGTAATGCAGTATTATAATTACCAGCACACAATAGACCTTGATATTTTGATCTCATGGCTGCTCAAAGCTTTGTAGATTGGACTAAATCTGGACCACCTTTGAAGGCTGTTCGCATGTATTTAGGATAATATATAAAATCTTTGGATGTATTAAACACATATTTGTACGATTAAACGAATACAGTGCAAACTATTAAAAATCATAAATTTCTGAACGAACGGTTTGTCTATGGTAGTTTGACGTATGTTAACAAACGTTTTTGACAATGTGCGATATCAATTTTATTGTCAACACGACATTAGATTAGACTGCAGTGTTGCCAACTCAGCACTTTTAGTGCTATATTTGATACTATTTTCACATGGCCAGCACGTCGCGGCAGGTCACGGCATGGCGGACAGAGCTCCGGCGGAATCTCATGGTGAAATGGAGTCAGCGACTGTTACAACCCAGTGCTGGACACGCCATAATTATGGCGGTAAGTCCCCTCTTTGAGGCGTGGCTGAAAAGGCCTCACGGCGTGCTAACCTTCCGCATGACGCAGGTTCTCACCGGACATGGCAAGTTCGGGAGGTTCCTGCACCGGATCCGTGCGGAAGTGACGCCCGGGTGTCGCCACTATGTGGAACGCCCGAAGGATACGCTAGAGCACACAGTTGAGGTGTGCCCTGCTTGGGCGGAGAATCGCCGTGCCGTTGGTAAAGGCCATGGTCCGGAGCGAGGAGGAGTGGCAGGTGGTCGCCAACTGCTGCAGTAATGCTAGCGAAGGAGGAGGCCGACCGCATCCGGCAATGGCGGCACTCACAGCGCCGCAGCCGCTGCCGGGATTCCGATCCCGATTTCCGGCCACCGTAGGCGCGGGTTTGAGGACGGCGAGCAATGGGTAACTCGCTGTCTGACCGTCCGGTAACTGTCCGGACCGAGCACAAGTCGTCGACGGCGCGCACTGTTCCACAGCGCTCACTGTTTAACAGCAGGGGCCCAGCTGGGTCGAACCCTACTGGGGCCAGGGTTATTCGAAGGGGAAGCTCGGTCCCGGTACGAAAGGACGGGGTGGGCTTTTAGTCAATAAGAGTCTGACACTATCTCTCGCTCCGCCCAAGAGCAGGGGTTGTCATTAGATGATTATTCCCACCATAAAAAAAAACATGGCCCGCACTGAAATATATCTAGCACTAAATAGCAGTCAAGCTACATTTTCTTTTTACCGCAGAGTAAAACGTATTAGATTTGTAAATATTTTTTTAAAACGCAACATTGCAAGATATTTTTGTTTTATAATGAGATAAGAGAACACTTTTTGTCTTGCTTTTGGTTAGTTTGATAAAAGTTTAGTATGTGCCTGTGTGTAAGTACTAAAAACTAAGGAAATGAATATTCCTTTGTGCAAAAAAGGTAATTTTGTTCAAAGCTACATAAAAGAGTGTAAGAATGATCCAAACACAAAAAAATGGCTTAAAACCTGTGCTCGAAAATAACTCGAAATCACTTTGTAAAAATGAACTGAATGCGAATATATATGAAATTAAACGGCATTCGGAATCAAAAAAAAACATATGACTTTTTTAACTATTTATCAAGTCTGCCAAAATTTTCTATAGCAAAAGTTGGTGCAGTTAGTACACCTGAAGTTTATTACGTGGAGGCTTTGCTCCAAAAAAAATTTGTTTACGGCGCAATATACCGCTGTCTTGACGATTGATCATCTAAGCCCATTGCGCTTAAAAGCCTTCGCAGAGTCAACAGCTATTGATAATAAGAAGCTATATCGTACAAAATGCGGTAAGATTATCAAAAATGTTTTAGCACCACATTTTGTAAATCCGTAGCAATCTAGCACTTTTTGAGATGATTTTTGTTTTTAGCACCCACTAGTAGTATAGAGTTGGCAACATTGGTAGACTGTCAAGTGTTTATAATTTCGTACTTCCATGGAACCGAAGTCTTGGAATTTAGACTCTAAATAAATAATTAAACACCTTTATTTAACTATGTGAATTGAGATTTATCAGCCAAGTTTAATAAGTGAAAATGTCGTCACCAACCTCCAAGTTAGCTTTGACATTGTCGTGTTCTGTGACTATTGGTATTGTAGCCTATGTTCACATAAAACAACAAGCAGATAGGTAATCTCAAGATAATATACCAAAACTTAATATTTATTAAATTAATTTCTTAAAAGGTTGAGTGACCTAGGTATGACTTTAAAATTTTATTTATTTTACAATGTGGAATAAATCATTGTTTATTGAAAATAAGATATTATGTTATCATTCGGGCATTATTACTTTTATCTAAGGATTATCCAAACTCTGAGTTTTAATGGAAACATCTAATTGATGATTGCATTACATAAGTCATTAAAAAAAATCAGTGTAAACATTAAATTCACTGGAAAACTTCTGCTAAGTGGCAATATGAAACCATAAGAATTTTTAGTAGAATTTATTCAGCATAGAAGTAAATGAATTTGTTTATTCATGTCAAATAATGTCTTCTTCACTCTTGTTTCAGAGAAAAAATGCATGAAGGTGTGATAAGAGATGTTGAACGGCAACAAAGGCGCAAAATAGAAAACTTGTACATATTAGAGAAACAAAATGAATTAACTAAGAAATTGAAAAAAGAATTAGGAAACTAGTCAAACACATTATTCTGATTTAGACAACACTTTTATTTACAGAACTAATGTGAAACTAAAATAACTAGATAATAGGTAATATTAAAATGCTGAACTGAGTTATTGTTTTTTTTCTTTCAACCAAGCCTCTAGCATAACATCTTTAAGTTTTAGATTCACCCCAGTAGGATACTGTTTATCAGCGTTGTCTGTCACACCATCAAGATTCATCTTCTCTTTAGCAACTGCAGCCAAACATTCAAATGTGCGCGGCTCCCAGCAGGCTAAATCTGATAGAGATTTACGGTCCAGCAGTATATTAGCTCTGTCCAAACCCTCTTTTAATGTGTATGCTGTAATATTGTGTTGTTCACAAGCAGCAGTGATTCTTGTCGACCAGAGATCAATCATATCTTGTTTCTTCAGCTTCCTAGCTTTAGTTGCGTAAACTAACGCTCTGTGGACATTACGTACTGCTACTGAGTAGCAGTTTCTCCGACGACCAATATAATGTGCAGCAAGCTTGAAAATCCTTCTTTTTCGCCAAAATTCATCAGGGCCTCTGGAACGCACCCAATTAGCAACCGTCAGGAATACCATGGTTCACTGAAAATTTTGAGGTTATATTGTGAATTGTTTGTATTACAAATATGAGTGAAATGCAGTATGTTTGTGTTCCTCAAGTAGTCACAATGGTAAATATAGTTCTCAAGATATACCTACGGGTTCAAACAATTCTATCAGAAGCTAAAACACAATTTTATCAACTTGGAATTAAAATCCGCTGTCAATGTCAACTCTTCTTTGACATTTATTCAGTGTTGCCAGAGTGGGACTCTGTTTTTTTTTAAATATTCTTGGCGTGGATGCTAAGTCCTTTAATTCATGTCTTCGTTCTAATAACAAAGTTTCTTTGTTACATTATAGCATGTGGATGTATATAACATATTGTAATGCTTTTACAGTTTTTGTCAGTAATGTATAGAGTCAACCTTCTCGGAAACTTCAACATTCTCATCACCATTTGACCGAGATCGAGTCTGTTTCAATAATTTCACAAATTGTTCAGTTCTGCAGATACTTGAGATAAAACATTATTAAACCCACTTTATTATAAGAACCAACTTAACCCGACAAAATTCTGCCAAAAACTCGAATAGGCATGTTCGGATTTTGGTCCAAAGAGAATCTATGTCTATCTGTTTTTAACTTTCTACGTTTTCACAGACTTGGCGTACGAATATACCACCCTACAGACAAACAGTGGGATGGGGGAAACTTAGTAAAAGGTTCTGTTGGTTATCCTTCTGGTGCAGAACCCTAAAAAGTTTTTGTACAAATTATCCATTTTCTTGCCGACTGTATATTTTTGATAAGACAAAGGTTTTTTTTCAGACTTTTTGAGCAATCACTTAGACATTAGATAACCTTTCCCAGTACCTACAACGATTAGCGCGATTGCCCCTAGCCCCTGCAAGGCGAAAGCCTCTATATCGTACCTGGGTAAAAAAAAGCGTGTTAATAAAAGATGCATGATATTAGGTATTTAATTTCTTTATTTATCTTTCTGTGTAGATAACTAGTTGGTACCTACCTATGTAAAGTAGTTTAGGAATAACAACTATTTAAGTTTAGTAGTTTCTTTATACTCTAAGGACTTTCTGAATCTTCGTCATCGATGGGAACCCGATTTTTTCTGAGAAAAAGAAATACAATAAATTAAGTGCTAACCAATCTTCATTTTATTGGCCATATCAAAAATGTAAAATAACAGTATTTTATGTAATATCTTGTTATTATATTTTGGATCGAAAAATCTTAGTGTTGCAAACAGACAATAGCATAGCTTCATGGTTAGAATTTGGCTAGGCAGCTAACTAATGATAGCGACCCCACAATGTCTAAGTAACAAAGTTTTTATGTTGGTTCACTTAAAAAACTAATCAAGAAGAAGGTATAAAGTAACCTAGACAATAAAAATGAAGAAACACTTGTCATTCAACGGCTTTTACGTCGTGTTTGTGTTTGTGTTGACGCATTTGTGCATTTGCTACACATACCTACGCACTTAAATCTAAAGCCGGTCCACATAAACAAACGCGTACAATAATACCTACTTAGGTACCTACTTATGTATGCGTAGTTTAGGTAGTACTTACATTACTCTCACTTTACAGTTAGCTCGCAAGGTTGTCTTGTCAACTCACAATTCAAAATATACAAATTCATTTTAGGTTTTATTACCCCAAATAATGCTAGTGCCGCAGTGCCGACCTAGGTTTAAGTTAAAAGTTAATACCTAGGTTCAAGTGTATGTAACCGACTGTTACCTGGATTTTTCAACACCATCCGATAATGGTACATCTCTAAGATGAACTTCGTTTTCATAATCGGTATCATCAGGGTTCAATTCCATCGAGTTGCTGGACGACGCAAAATGATCGTTTACGGACATTATATGTCTGACATTCATATTCTGCAGTTTTTTGGTATTCTGATTTTTATTTGTTTGAGTTATGAGTCTAAGAATAATTACCTGTTGGTTGAATAATACATGTTAGAATTATAGCGACATACATGACGCCACATAGGAACTAAAATTTAAATCCTTCTTCGCTTTAAAATCCTTCGCAGATTCCAGAACATAATTGAAACAGTTTACCTTAACGTAAGTTAAAGTTAACTGTTTATTTAATTCATCTATCAGTATCAGGCATTTGCCCAGACCAGACAAAACACCTGTGTAGTCGGAGGATCCTGTCTTTTCTTGCTTCCTTATTTTTATGGTTAGAGTAAAAACATTAGGTAGGTACTCTAGAAGCTACATATTTCTCTAGTTTTAAAAACACTTATGTAATAATGAAAGAGGAACACTATTATTTTATTATAAAATCCCGACAAATAAAATAGACTACTGTCTTTTTTTTATATTACTAGGACTTAGGCACTAAGTCAGTACCTAGGTACAGTAAGTACTACGAATTTAAACAACCAGCTTACCTCCACTATAATAACAGAAAGAAATACAACAAGGTGGGCTATCATAGATGCCAATATTATGCGAGTCAGCAAATTCCCACATCCTTTAGTGTTAATAGAATGAGTTCCCAGCTCTAGGAGATAGTTAGATATACACGAACCGCTTTTGCAGCAACTAAAAGGAAAAAATATTAACAGGTTTTTTTTTTCGATGAGTAAAAATCATCCAGATGACATCCCCCGCCTTTGGGCGGAGTGGGAAATTGTGTCAGACTCTTACTGACTAAAAAACCCACCCTGTTCCTTCGTTGCCTTTCATATCGGGGCTGAGCCTAACTTTCGGGACTAGACCCTTGGCCCCAGTAGGCTTCGACCCAGCTGGGCCCCTACGGTTTATTAAAGAATGCAATAGCACGTCTATGGGTTTTCCGATCCCGATTTCCAGCCACCGTAGGCGCGGACTTGCGGACAGTGAGCAATGGGTAGCTCGCTGTCCGGCCGTCCGGTAACTGTCCGGACCAAGCCCAAGTCGTCGACGGCGCGCGCTGTTCCCGCGCGCCTCAAGGAGTTGTCAGCAACAGCAGGGGCCCAGCCGGGTCGAAGCCTACTGGGGCCAGGGTTATCCGAAAGGGCGCTCGAGCCCCGGTATGAAGGCTTGAAAGATGGATGAATGGGTTTTTTAGTCAGTAAGAGTCTGACACTATCTCCCGCTCCGCCCAAGAGCGGGGGTTGTCATAAGACGATTTTTCCCATCGAAAAAAGAAAAAAAACGTCTATGGGTTGAGGATGTATTCCTGGGCACTAAATATCTAATGGAACGCCGTGTGATGGTAGCACATCATCAAGCTTCTATTATTACATTTCTAATGTTGTTATGTTTTAATTAAAATGTAAGTACTGTATGACTTATAAAATAATCCACTAAAAGATACGGTCAATGGAAAAGGAAATGTGGAAAATACGAAAGGCAAACCATTGACAAAGATTACTAGTTTTCCGGTTTTCTAATCTAATTACCTACACAATGTCATACTGAAGACGCCTGTAACTCTAGAAAAAATGTTACAAGTCTGGTTTTTTTTTAAATTAAGTATCAGATAAAGATAGACAGCATAAATTAATTGTAACCCTCATTTTACAATTACCTACTGTGAGTTTTTAGGACACAAACAGTGAAAACTCTAAATGTTGCCCTGATTTCACAATGTCCACAATGTTGGTACCCTGGTTAGGATCGGTAGGCCAGCTGGTATGTTATTTAAATTGAAAGACTCATGATATTAGACACATCTGAAGTGCACCACCTTCTTATTTTGATCACGTAGGTATGTCAAATGTATGGTAAACAAATTAAATTATTTTACCCGTTATCGAGGTCGTGTTTTAATCTGTTTGTACCTATTTGTTTGTGTTCTATATCCATATAATATTAAACCAAACCTTAACGGAACGCTGTCAGTTACTTCTATGTCGCTCCTTTTATGTCCACCTCGTCGACTTGCACTAGGATCCCACTCGTAATCACGTATCTTATCATACCAATCGCGATCAAACCAATCTTGATAAGAATTAATCTGAAAGTCATCAAAAGCGTTTATGGGGGCACGGTAGGTACCTACTTACTGCAAAAAGAAGCAAAATCTTAAAAAAAAACCGGCTAAATGCGAATCGGACTCGCGCACATAGGGTTTCGTACCATTATCCAACAAAAAACCAATATCGAACAACAAATTTTCCTTTAATATTTATTTAAGTATTCGGTTTTTAATATATTTTGTTATTAAAGCGGCAACACGAATACATCATCTGTGAAAATTTCAACTGTCTAATATGGTTCATGAGATACGGCCTGGTGACAGACGGACGGATAGCGGAGTCTTAATAATAGGGTCTCGTTCTATTTTCTCAAATGAATTTAATTTAAATTGAAAAATCTAAAAGGTCTAAAGAACTCTCGACCAAAATATAAGGCAGTTAGAAAAACCGAGTTGTTTTAAGTTTTCACGAGAAACTATAAGTGGTGGTAGGTACAGAAATTTAATTATTAGTATTTATAAGTTTAAGATGATAGATACGGACAATTTTAGCAAATTGGTACTTATACTTACACTGAAAACAAAAAAAAAAACTAAAAAAAACATACTTCAACGACATCTAGCGAGAAAGTGTCCAAGCTTTTACCTTAATGTTCCACCCTTTTTCATCACATAGATGGTGTGTCACCTAGTGTTGAAAAAATTCAAAATCCACCCGACACGTTCCCTGTAGGAAGTACGCAATGCACATACTATAAGTGGCAGCAAAGAAGTATCAATGTAATTACATATAATTTTTGCAACACTAGATAGCACACTGTAGAAAGGAAGATTTAGGGTGAGTTGCACCATTTAACTATAACGATAACCAAACCATAACCAGCCGTGAAACGGCCGCCTATTGGTCAATTCGACGATTTGACAACTGTTAACGGCTTTGTTATAGTTAAATGGTGCAACTCACCCTTATTGTTACAAGTAATGATGTGCCGTTGCCGGCAATATTGCCGTGAAGTTGGAATATTGGTGCGAATATTGCCCGAAGTATGAATATTGGTGGCAATATTGCCAGCAATATTGCCATATTGCCGGCAACGGCACATCTCTAGTTACAACCATGAGAATATAATGTAGTACTCGTACAATAGACAACTATTATGGATATAAATGTACCTACCTACCCATTGAATTTACTTGATTATTTATAAATTTTACCATAAATAGTATGATGAGCATACCCCACAACACTTCAAAGACCATTGTACATTATCAACAAAATGTTTGTATTTCGGGACGCTCCGGTAATGTTTCATTGTCTTGTTCATTTTCTCAACCGTTGCACTTTTGCACGTGTACATCTTATGGATACAACACCCTACTCCCAAACAATTCACTATTATTATCCACATGATGCATAACCACATTGGACAGCAGACCACTTTAGTGTTGTGACTGTAAATTAAAATCGTAATAATTAGATTTGGATTAAGAACACTACAAACTCTTTTTTTTTTCGCTCCCGTGCAGATTAGTAAGGTGGCCCTCGGTTCATATTTCATTAATTCTATTTATAATATCAGACCGGTCGGCAGTCAGCTCCCGCAGTTCTCGTATACAATTTAAGAGGGCATTCAAAATTGCAGGTTTCGTGAATGACAACGTAAACCCACTTTTTTTGTGTAGGTGACTTCTCTTGATCTGGGGTCCACCCCAGTGCAAAAGAAGTCATTTGATGATTTTCACCCCTCTCACTCGATCGAGAGGGGGTGTCAGACTTTTACAGACTAGAACCCACCAATGCCTTTCATTTGCCCTTGGCGTCCTAGAGCCAAGGTAACTCTTTTAACCGATCCCGTAGCAAGTAAACTCATATGAATATACATAAGTAACCGTAGCATAGGTAAGGAATTCTGTAGTAAATAAATAGGTAAAAAAAGTGGTAGGTGTTCCACAAATAACCAGCTCAATAGTTGATATAATTATCATACCTAATCTTTTTGCCATGTGCTACTGCACACAATATGTATACATTAGTAGGCAGCATGATAATTCCAGAGAGCAAAACGACTGCATTAATTATATCTGTCCCCGTAAGCACTAAAATATTTCCGACACCTGGAAAGAAGTAGCACATTAAAGATATAGGAATTCTGAGGTTTCATCTCCTAACACACCTGCTTTAAACCCATCATCATTATTGGTTTTGGATAAGAACATAGCAAAACATTTTAAAGGTAGGGCGGAATAGGGTGTAAACTCCCACATATCTCCATTGAAAAGAGAGGATGCTCCAACCAGACAGGGGTTATGTCTGATCCGGGCTACTGCCCGATAAGTAGTTGTTTTCGGATTGTTGTACGTGTTCTAATCGCTGGGAGAACATTACTACCGCGATGCAGGATATTGAATTGTTTTATTTCCTTTGTAACCACCAAGGTAATCCTCAAAGAACTAGGCAGAGGGAGGTCAATAGTGCCTACGCCAATGTAGTTAAGTGAGTCCTGTAAAAAGTAATAAAGTTTCATGGCATTTCATAGCCCACTGAACAGTAACTAAACGCCAGGCTGCTAATGCTACGTTTATGCTACGTCAATCGCCATTGTGTTAACGGGGTTTCCCCGTTTATACAATGGCTACACAATAGCGATTGGCCGAGGCTGGGCCCACATGTAAACGTAGCATTATACATAATGGAACAACTCTCTAACATTTTAGATCCGGATTCCGAACCCAACATCAAGTTGGCGCAATGAACAAACTAGACTTGAATTATTATTATTTTTTATTTCTACGTCAAAACACGTCTAGGTATATTTAATGTGTCTAACGTTTATGATATTTGACTAATAAATACTCACAAAAGAATAAAATTAGTGACCATAATATAGAAAACAGAGAAATAAGCCACAAGATACACGATCCCCACACCACAAAAGGATGATTAGGGCTCGTTGAACTTGCCACCGTCTGTGAAATTGGTGCTGGAGGCATACTGCAAAAATAGAATATGATAAACTCTATTTTATAAACATACACATCTATAAACCAAATAAACCTATACTAAACAATCTCTGAGTAAACATTTTATATCGTAAAGTAACTATTCATTCAAACTTGATAATGTTGTCATTGAAGATGTCATATTTTTTGCAGAGATTTTTTGTTACATCATAGACCAAGATTGATAGATAAACGGAACAGAAAATGAGGTTGATAAAGATTTTTTACACAAGCATAGACGGATCTGTCTATACAAGAGGGAATTATTTATTTAAAGGAAACAATGGGATTACACATTCCAAAGTCACTTTGGTCATCGCCCAAACCGGGCCTAGCTATAGCGTGTTAACAGTCAGCTGAGCATGAGCAGAGATAAGATACTGACACGTGCTCGAATTTGGTACGACGAACCAAATCCGTCACACCAAGTTCGAGTTCGAACACTACAAGTAGGTAGGTAATAACTCGGAAGCTATTGGGAGATGAATAGCTTATTGAACTAAGTACCTCCCGAAAATTAAAATTCTTCTACCTTTTTTTACCAATTATTATTAATTAAAAACAATTAAGTAAACATTTGTAACGTTACATGGTCGTTCATTTTTAAATTTGTCGAAATTATAACAATTTCAATAACAGTAGGTACCTAAGAATATTAAAAGTACTTAGATAAATAATAAAATATAAGTATCGTATAGGTACATAACATAAAGTACATTATACAAAATTAATTTGATGAAAATCATCAGTTTCTTTTATACATTTAATAAACAATTATAAAAATATATCGATAGGTAAATATCGCATACTCCTACAAAGAGTAAATAAGACTTCATTTGAGACTAGAACACAAAAATTAAGATGAAAATTTGTAAACAATACAATTTTGCAATCAAAATATTAACAATAAATCGGATCAAATGATTGAAATGATATGTAAGTTCATTAAAAAATAAATCTGCCAACCACCATAAACTGCAGGTCGCGCTTTCATTAAACACGCTTTATACTTTTTACACAATTTTGAACAAGTTGAGCCAACATAACATTTGTAAATATTTATAGATCAAAAGTTCCTAGTCTGTGCATATTTACTTCATTTTGTGCCTCATATTGTTTAATTCAAATTGGCTACATGGGCACTTTCAATAGTTCAGGAGCTAGTGCTGAGCTTCTGCAGCTGTGTCCTCAATCTATGCAAAGCTTTAACACTTATTTTATTAATTCCAACTTGAATAAACATATGAGTCTATAGTATAAACATTATGTTGACAATTTAACTTAAAATAGAAGTAAATATAATAACTTGAAATAAGGTACTTAAGAAATCCATTCAGTATTTAATTTTCAGTCAAGTACTTGAAAAACTTATTCAGAATCCTTCTCAGGTTGAGTGACGTCGCCCATTTTCTTAATTTTTTGAGCCACGTTGATTTCACAGCCTGTGCTAACCAAGATATCTTCTACCGTAACTCCATCCGCCAGTTCAGTCAATGTTAAGCCTTTTTCTTTATCAACTTCAAATACACACTGAAATATTAAGATTAATGTTAAATCAAGAAGGTCACGTTTTTAATAAATTATGTTGTTTTTTTTTTCTATTAATACATTCAAGTTCTAAGTTACCTTTTCCGTAATAATCATGTCAACGCAATTCTTTCCAGTCAGAGGGAGTGTACATTCTGGCAAAATTTTGTGACTTCCATTTTTAGCAGTGTGCTCCATAGTTACCACAACCTTAGTCCTTGGCGCTGATACTAAGTCCATCGCTCCACCCATACCTTTTACCATTTTACCCTAAAATAACAAAAATAGAATAATTAGATAAACTCTAGGCCAGATTCATACTAAACATATTTATTCCTGTTTAAAGTTCAAATTCCATTGTTACCTAAACTTTTAAGGGTCTATTAAAAATGAACTTAAAATATCTACATCTACATAAAGCTGAAGTTGATACTTGAACTTTATGTATTTTAACACATTAAGTGCGATACCAGGTTTAAACATCTAGTAATACGTCTCGCTTACAGTGCAGCTAAGAAAAGTATAGACTTCCTTATCGTGCGAAAGGCATAACTTGAATTTAGTTTGGTGTAGGAAAAAGATATATTTTTACATGAAGCCAAAAACAGATTAAGGTTTCTTAAAAGTTACAGGGTCTATAAGCCTTTTGCCACCACAATTGAAGTTTTATTACCACGTGTATAGACCTTGTACCGCAGGAATGGAAAGTATAGAAAAATCACTGCCGCAGCAAACGTGTTAAGTGTCCTTGAGTAGGTGTAAAATAATTAACCAACATAATTCGTTAAACTTACAGGAATCATCCAGTTAGCTAAATCACCGTAACGCGAAACCTGCATAGCACCAAGAATAGTCAAATCAATGTGACCTCCACGAATCATGCCAAAACTGTCGTCTGATGAAAAGAATGACGACCCTGGAAAAACCATTAACAAATCCAGTTACTCAGAATGTCTCAACAATAACACATGTTTTTAAAAACAAGTCACTCACCAGGTAGTACGGTGACAGTTTCTTTGCCTGCATTGATAAGGTCAGCATCCACATTTTCTTCTGTTGGGAAAGGACCTAGACCAAGAATACCATTTTCTGATTGCAGAAGAACCTTTACATTCTGTGGAATGTAGTTACTTGCCAACATGGGCATACCTAAAAAAAATTTTAGATAAATGACCAATATTTAGAACGAAGATTTTTCTGTAGATGTTAAGGTGGGGGGTCTATTCTAGAGGAGCCAAGCACAAGTGGAGCATAAGCTGAGTTCAAATTTGTGTAGTATGGGCCAACTTTATTCATGCTGGGCTCCTGTAGGATACATGCCTTTACACTGCTATACTTTGATTGAATGATATGAATAGCTTTACCAATTCCTAGGTTTGCATACATTCCGTCCTTGAATTCCAAAGCAGCTCTTCTAATGATCCTCTCCCTCATTGAATCTGATGCCTTTCCTTGTTGTATTGGCTTGCTAATTGTTCTTCTTTCAATTCGCTTTTCATACTTTTCTCCTTTGATTACTCTATGTACAAATATTGATGGAACATGTACAAAGTCTGGGTCTATTTCATCTACGATTTCTTCCACCTCGGCAATTGTTATTCTGGCAGCTCTGCACATTGCTGGGTTGAAGTTCCGAGCACTCTTCCTAAATATCAAGTTGCCATGTCTATCTGCTTTCCATGCTTTGACAAGTGCAAAGTCCCCAGTAATGGCTTCTTCCATGATATAGTTATTTCCATTGAACTGCTGTACATGCCTTGCTGCACTTGGGATGTCAATCTAAAAATTAAAAATGTTCATTCAGCAACTTTTTTCGTTATGCCTGACTGGTGAACAGTAAAGGGGATTGCAGTGATAAAACATTGTTTTTTCCATAACTTTTTATTTACCACTTATTGTTTTTTATAGTGGCGCTCATTTGGAACTAAGGGAATACATATTTTTTTATGGCAAAATTAATGAACAAAGTATTTTTTCTCTATTCAATTGTCCGCTCATGGCCTGAAACGGGCAATCCCCTTTGAATACCAATTTTTTTTTTCAGCATATATATTGAAATATACCATATTGGATGAATATACCATATTGAAGTATACCATACCTTTCCATCTTTAGTATATTTAATTGGTGATCCACCTTCATGTATAAGAGTACCAAAACCAGTGGGTGTAAAGAATGCTGGGATACCGGCACCACCCGCACGGATGCGCTCTGCCAGTGTTCCTTGTGGAGTGAGCTCAACCTGAAATCATTGAAGTACTTTATAATTATTTAACCAAGCACCTTAATAGTGCAACATTTTTTTAATGAATGCAGATACTCACCTCTAGTTCTCCACTCAAGAATTGCCTTTCAAATTCTGCATTCTCACCGACATAAGAGGAGATCATCCTTTTTACTTGTTTGCTCTTCAATAAAATTCCAAGACCAAAGTCCTCCACTCCTGAAACATAGAATAACAATACTGATAAACCTAAGTAAACAACTAAATTAGCAATGCAGAATGAAGTACCTAAGTTGTTTAAGCAATAATAATAAAATTAATGTATTTAAATTAATTCTACCTGCATTGTTGGAGACCACAGTGAGACCAGTAACTTGTTTTTTATTTACAGCTACAATGAGGTTTTCTGGTATCCCGCACAGTCCGAAGCCACCGACCAAGAGTTTAGAACCATTCTGTATGTCACTAACAGCTTCATTGGGACTCTCATATATTTTGTTTGTGCGAACTACTGTGCTATAGTTGGCACATGTAAATATCTGCCAAATGGGAAGATGAAAAATGTGTATAAATATTTAATCACTAACGCAATCGTAATTTAATTTAATAAGAAAATAAAGGAAATTGAAGCAAAATAGATCTTTAAATTATGATAAATAATACATACCTTTGCGATAGTGTACAATTTCTTATTTGAATATCCGTTCGATTTTATCACCAAAAACCTTCCTAAAACAGTCGCAGCCATGGTACTAGCACTAAAATAATAATTAACTATATTTGATCAACTTTTGATAACGACCACATAAACAGTTTAATTATCACAGTTAAAAATCTAATTATAAAAACAGCTGATGTCACGTTCAAAAACACGTTCCGTTTACTTTATTTGATTTGTCCAAGAACTTTCTAAGTAAATGTTAGTTTTCATAAATAAACAGAATTCAAAAAAATAAACTTCAGCTGCTCAAAACCAACTTGTGACAAGTTGTTTTTTTAAGTTGCGCAAGCGCTGTGTTACCAACCACGATAAAGGAGATAAAGACACTGACTGATGAGATTTTAGTTTAGCAGTTGTTTGTCTCACTATCTCGAGGTCAACAGGGGGCTCGTAGGCATTCAAGACAAGAAATGTTAATATAGACTGGTACCTATATATTATTTAACACACCTATCTTGATACCTATTCTTGTTTATCGACAAATATTTAATTAATGCAAGCGTTAAATAAAACTTCTCCTGAGGCGATTAAAATTTAAATACTTACCTAGGTACGTCTTTATCAATTTTACCACTGCTATCAAAGCATTTCGTTTACTTACAGTGTTAATAATTAAATGATTATACAATACCTACGTCCCGCGAGGTTTCAGCAGGCTTCAGTACTGTTTCATAAGTAGGTACCTACTACTAGTACTGACTGACTAACTAGGTACTCGTTTATCTCGTATTCTCGTGCATTTCAAAACTCTTCGTAAGTGTATCTAGTTATCTACATCTAATGTAGTATGTATAATTTGTTTTTTTTTTGTAATTTTTTTCACCGTTAGAAAGCTGCTTTAATCAAAAGTGACATAATTATGCTATATTTTATATATTATTATGCGGGTGAAGCCGCAGGCAAAAGCTTAAGTAGGATAATTATGATTATGTATTTATACAGGAAAACAGATACAAGATAAAAAATCAATTGCGTTAATTTGTGTAAAGTTGAAAAGAGCATTTCACGGCCTAATCTGGCGCTATGCTGTTGAAATGCTTAATTATTTTCCCAAGTTAAGAAATTATAGAATTGTGACGCTTTTTTCAAATTAAAACCATTGAGACTATTAGAGTGCATTTCCATCACAGATAGGCGAGGAGGTTAAAGGATGTGATGTGACTATTTTCACCAAAACAGTAACGGGGAAGCTGAGAGAGACAGCGTATTAAAACTTAAGTTTTCACACAAAGAACACGTAGAATTCCCTCAACTGCTCTCACGATCACAGACTTGTGCGCATTCCTCTTACGCGTCGTTCGAATTCATAATACATAGGTACAGACAGAACCTAGTCCGCACGGCAATAGTAAAAAGAATAATATGCCTACTTAAGCTGAGCCTGCATGTCTGCTGTCATTCTGCCAAGTCCTACAAAAAGGCACTAAAGAAGGCTCAAAGCTCTCTACACAGCCGTTCGGGTAGCAATAGCAAAGCATTCTGGCCAAGTTGGTCGAGGCGAACTTCTGTCGGCCCACATTGCCTTGCTGGTAAAACCTTATGGAACACTGGCTCATACGGCAAGAGAGAAACTCTTGCCGTATGAGCCAGTGTTCAGGCAGGTCTCTTTGCACCTCTTTTCACCTATAATAATTATTCTCGTCTTTATACCAGCACTGCTACTCCACCGACTCTGCCTCTCTATGACACTTCAAAGCACGAGGTTCGCAAATGGAACTAAGAAGTTCTGAGAGCACTACTAGCTGTGTCGTCTAGACGGGAATAAAGCTATAGACCAGATAGAATACCAGCGATTGTTCTCTTGTGCGCCCAAATTATCTCATGTCTTGACGCGCTTGTATCGCATTTCTTTTAGGACTGGTATAGTGCCGAATTCTTGGAAGCTTGCCGATGTACAACCCAAGCCCAAAAAAGGCAGTTGTGCCAATCCTACCAACTATCGGCCGATTTAATAAGCTCCATACTCTGCAAAATTACGAACTCGCGCCTCATGGCATACCTGGAAGGTATACCACAACATTCTAACTGACCGACAGTACGGGTTTCGCCGCTATCGGTCTACTGGGGACCTACTAGTTTATGCCACCCACTTGTAGGGTTAGGCCCTCGAAAAGAATGGGGAAGTGATTGCCGTTTCCTTAAACGTCTCGAAAGCTTTCGACAGCGTATGGCACGCTAGCCTTTTGAGTAAACTTCTAGCGTACGGCATTGCCCCTGGTCTGATTACCTGGGTAAAAGACTTCCTGAGTGAACGGTCTCTCCGAGTAGTTGTCGACGGATGCTCATCAGAGCCCATGACGACTAATGCTGGAGTTCCTCAGGGTTTTGTTCTCTCTGCGACTCTCTTCCTGCTGCATATCAATGCAACGATCTGCTGATGCTCGGTATCTACGGGTATACAGATGATAGCATATAGAGATAGAGAAATACCTGCCAAGTGCTCGGGCTAGTAAGGAGCTAATCCGGTCCGAAAGAGAGGCTATGATAGAGCGTACGAACGTCTCTATATGGAGGCATTCCACGCCGCCAATACACAAACGTGTCTGTTCACCACAAAAAGGAGCCCGTTCACCTTGGCTCCTTCTTTTCAGAATGTATGCCTGGAGTACACTGACGGGTTGGGAGTAGGAATTTCCTCAGACCTTAATTTTGGCTGGTTCATTAAGTCAAGCTCAAGGTTACCTTAAAAAACAAGGCGTTCTTGTAAAGGTCCGGCGGTACTTCACATTGGCCCATCGAGACAGCTTTTAATGTTGTACAAAGCACAGGTCCGATGGTGTGTGAAGTACTGCAGCCACATATGGGCTGGGGCTGCAAAATGCTACCTAGCAGCTTTGGACTCGGTGGAAAGACGTGCGAAGAGGATAATTGGTGATCCAGATTTAAGTCCAATCTCACCATCAAACAAAGCTTTGAGCACAGGCGTAGGATAAGCCAGCCTTTCGATCTTTTACACGATGCATTTTGGAGAGTGTACGCGGGAATTACATGACTAACATGACTTGATTACGCCATATCATTTCTACCATCAGACAACCCCACGTACGGCGAGTCCCTTATCTTTGAGAAACCTCTACAGTCCGGATATCCGGAATCATCTTTTATACCGCGTACATTGAAGGATTGGAAGAACTTGCTTGTTGCGGTATTCCCGTTCGATTATAATTTGGGTGTCTTCAAGGCTACAGTGAATAGGCTCTTAATAAACTAGTGCGCCTCACCATCAACGATTGTATCACATAGTTGGTGGGATCGCAATCAAATGCTAGTACTTAAATATCAATAAAAAAAATAGGCTATATACGAGGGCGTTTCAATAAGTACCCGTGTTAGAGAAATGAAGACACCTTTTTTCCAATTTTTTTGATTTTATTTTTCAACATAGTCCCCTTTTTATAGTAAGATACACTTCTTCCAACGTTCCGGCCACTTTTTTAATCCCTCCAAAAATAGGATTTATCGAACTCTCCAAAATACGCCCCTGTTTTGGCGATGACTTCATCGTTTGAGCTAAATTTTTTCCCACGGACCATTTCTTCATGTTAGGGAACAAAAAGAAGTCGCAGGGAGCCAGATCGGGGGAATACGGAGGGTGCGGCAGCGATTCATAACGAAATTCATGCAGCTTGGCAGCGACAACTCCAGACGAATGCGCTGGTGCGTTATCGTGATGAAACAACACCTTTTCTTCCGTCAAATGTAGGCGTGTCTCCTTCAATATTTTATTGAAGCAGCCAAATAACTCACTGTGGTATTGTCCATTGATTGTTGTTCCTTTTTCTAAAAAATCCATGAAGATGACGCCCTTTGCATCCCACAAACCATGTCGCCATGGCCTTTCCGGCCGATGGGACCGCCTCCGCCTTGTTTGAAGCAGATTCACCGAAAGAAATCCATTGTTTGGATTGTTGTATAATTTCTGGTGTGTAATAATGAATCCAGATTTTATCGATGCAAAAAAGTACTTCGGATCTCGCTGAAATTGCTCCAAACACTGCTTCAAAGTTAACAGCCGCATCCGCTTGTCCCCATCGGGCCGAAAATTTTTTCATCGCCAACGTTTCATGTAAAATATTAATTGCTGTTCAACACACCTATGGCCTTTGCTACTTCGCACACTTTCGTTCGTCGATCAGCAAGAATCATGTCGTTCAATGATTTCCTGGGTAACCGCGTCTGCCGGGCGTCCCGGTCGCTCCTCATCAAATACGGATGTTCGCCCACGTTTAAATTCGTTGAACCAATATCTAGCTGTGGTTATAGATGGCGACGAGTCCCCATAAACAGCATGCACTTTTTGCAATTTTTTCTTTGCTTTTATCTTTTTGCAATTTTTCCCATCAAAAACTAAAAAGCTAATTACCGAACGATACTGCTCTTTTTCCATGTTAGTGAAAGTCACGAGACACGTCTTACTTGAATAATGGCTGCCAAATCCATACTCACCTATCAATCAGTCTGAAATTTGTTTTGGCGTCATTTAATAGATGGCCGCATACGATGATAACACCAACTTTCTTCAGGAACGTCCTCTGTCTTCAAACAAGGGTACTTATTGAACCACCCAGGTACCAGAGCTGGCCCCTACCAACTCTTAACGCGATCCATTGATCTCACGACCTGAACAGAAATGAAAGGCATGGAGCTATTATTATACATACACCCAATGTATACGTAACTCATTGGGTGTATGATATAGCTCCATCACCATTTCTTGCTCGCATGCCTGATATTTTTCAAATTCAGTGTAAATACTGAAGTGCAGCTTACTTACTGTACAAGAGCTTACCTCCGCTAAACTCTTTCTACCAGAACTGCGTTGTGTGTGCGAAGCCACGAAAATTAAGTCGGATCAAACGCACAACTTTTATTAGGTATACATTCGTTGCGGTACAGAATAAGTAATAGTAGTCGCGTTAAATGAAGTTCAAGGTATGTAATGCACACTTCCACATAAAACGACCACGCGACAGAGAAATCGACACTTTCTGGTAAAAGACTATTGTTTAGCATCGGGTGGTGTAGGTACGTTACCAGCGTATTGTGAATGTAAAATTATCAATAGTCATCACTGTTTTCAGAGCTGCTCTACTTTGATTGAATTGTTACCTTTATCTTTCAATTTTATAGACACTGAACATGGTAAGTTCAGGAGGTTTCTACACCGGATTCAGGCGAAAGAAACGCACGGGTGTCACTATGGTGCGGAACGCCTGGAGGACACGGTGGAACATATAGTGGAGGTATGCCCAGCTAGTGCGGACCTCTGCAATATTCTCATGGGGTGATCGACGGCGGCGACCTATCTCGTTGAGCCCAGGTACTGGTCATTGTCCGGGACGTGAGGGAATGGGAGGCAGTCGCCTGATTGCCTCCTTCTGCGCAGCAATAATGCAAGCGAAGGAGACATCCGCACGCGTGAGGGAACTGACATCTTCACACTCGTAGCGTAGTGTTCCACGCGCCCCTCAATTCAATAAAACCGATATCCGCTAGAGGCGTAGGGAATTTCTGAAAAGCAAACCTGCGATCCTAATTAAGACGGTTTCTCTATTATATCCTATACACCTCGGGTAATCAAGGCAGGTATAGTCTGTCTAATGAGTCAACCGACTTGGGAATTTAGTTTAATATTTAATCATTTAAAAAATACAAATATTCGGTAATTTTTATAAGGTTCTTCTGTTAGTAAACAATGATCTCTATCTCCTAATCAACCTTGATTATTGAACCCGTGTTGACTACATCAGATTTCATTAAATCCTAATAATTACCCAAGTCGTTTAACTTATTAGACAGACTCTACATAAAATCGTTACTTACTTCACGTAAATTCTCCAAGCTGCAATGCGATTCACTAACGTCTCATCATAGATGTTAACAACGACGACGTTCACGGATGTTGCATCGTAAATATCGCTTTTAGAAACAACGTTGATGAAAACCGTATTCACTAAGCTACATAAGCTCGTCGACGATCTGTCGAACAACGATGACGAGTAAGATGTTAACAGTGTTGCTATGTTTAATCTAAAGTATAATCGAGAAAATCTCGACTAAGCTATTTTTAAGTTATTTCGTCATTATAAATTAATACAAATGCACGGTAAGTATGTACAAAACACGATAGATTTATTATGCAACGAATATTTAATTAATTAAATCATTTTCGACTTGGAAAATAATTATTCAAATCTTTGACATTTGTCATTGTAGGTTATGTATTTCAAAACAAACAACTTGATCTTAAAGCTTGAGAGTTTTTTTTTATCAAAATACGAAATTCCAAAGTTCCAAGTGGTTTTAAGTGGCTAAGTGGACAAAAAATTCTGCACCCCTATCCAATGGCGTTCTACATGTTTTTTGTTTTAGTTTGGTTCCAAACCTATCGAAAGTAAGTACACAGTAACATTTCTTTGATATACAGCAGTGTCTGGAACTACTATCTAAGTAACCAAAATATTTATCTTTTAGTGTCTCGCAACGCTGCTCCTTCATTAAATCAGATGGAAATGTTAGTAAGCTTCTTGGAAAGCAAACCATGGTTGGCTATGGGCCATGCTCGTACTGCAAATGCTCGCATTCGCAGTCGTCAGGCATGGTCCGAAATAACAACAGCCCTGAACAGTGATGGTAGTGGGTGTACGAAAACATCGGAACAGTGGTGTAAGGTTGGTAATTATATGTATTGTGTATGTATATTGTTGCATTGAGTAGGTAGCCTTCTACAGTATAGTATCATTTTACATTGACAGCCTCCTATGCATGTTCTTTATTATAAATTATCTAAATTAATATTAACTATAGGCATGTACTGTAACTTTAGGCTAGGCTTCAAATTGCAATTATAAAAGCATTTTATATTTCTGCGGAAAGTTAAACCAAACCAAGCAAATAGGTGTACTATTTATTTAACAAATCATATAATTCTTACTTGTGTTGCAGTACTGGAAGGACAAAAAGGGAGCAGTAAAGAGGAAGTGTAGCTTAATTGCAGCTGCAAGGCACTGGTGGTGGCATAGAGGAATTACCAGAACTCAGTGAAATTGAGTTAAAAATCCAAAACATTATGGGAGGAGAAAGTTTTGGTTCTGGAGATCAGAACTTAGAAATAAATCCTTTTGAGGTTTGTAATTTTCAAGGCTCAATAGACCTTTACAAATTTATTGATATCATTGAAATGAAACTAATAATAATTAATACTTTTACATATTTAGGAAGAGCCATTGGGTAGAACTGTGGAAAGTGAAGAGTCTCCCAGCATTTTACTCGTAGGTTTTTTTTGTCACTTTAATGAGTTAACCTATTATAAATATAATATTGTGTAAACTTTCTATTTTCAGAATGTTGTCCCTCCAAATGAGCAGCACGCTGACCAAAGTGAGGTTCTTTTATATGAACCAGGCCATGAAATGCAATGGGTATAAGATTTGTTTATTCTTTTATTGATGGATGTTTCTATTAGGTGTTAGATGCTATCTATGCTGTTAACTCTTATAAGTCTCATCACCTCTATACTAAGATGCATAACACCCATTTTAAGCCTGTTATGTTGGATCAGGTTTACCTACAAGGTATATAATAAATAAAATGGGATCAAACCTACATGTATTGCTAAACACTAGACAAGGTATTGCTGTGGGCTGTGAGTGTAATTTTTAATGTTATCTCGAATACCTAAATAAAAGAACCTAACAACACATTCTATTTCAGTCTAATCTTGCTGCTTTTGATGGGGATAGTGTGCAAGACAATCTGGCACAAATACCTACAACATCTGGATCACGGCAAGTAACAGAACCAGTACCAGATGCTCATAGTCCAGATGCTGAAGAAAATAGGGTATGGTTTTGGAAAATTATTATTAAAACTATTCTATAGAAACAAACACAAGAATAATTTAACAATTATACATAAATTTTCAGGTTTCTTTTACTGAGCCAACAAGACCTGCATCACAGCCAAATGATGTTTTGGAAAGCGGCAGTCAAAGTAAGTTGCATTCTCTAACCAAATACCTATTTAATATAAAATCATAATAACTATAATGTAGGATACAGATAAATGGACACGATGGGGTAATAAGATAAGAATAACTAATAACTACAATATGTTAATTGCAGCTCCTACTCGGCGTGTGCGCAGGGAGACATTACGCGGTCACCGACGTACTCACCAGCTATCTCCACGTCAATCTGCAGCACGCCGGCGACTATTGAGAAGGTCACCTCCGTCACAACGCCGCTCTGAGATGGTTAGCCTCACAGAGCGATTCATAGCTATCGAAGAACGCCGAGCACAAGCAGAGCTCTTGATTGCCCAAGCATTTAGCCAACAAGTAGAGGGCCAACGGGCTATGGCTCAGGCTCTAGATAGAATAAGTAGTGCAATTAGAGACTTAATAAATAAATAAAAATAAGAAATATGTTAAAAGATTGTTTTATTTATTAATTGATTATATTAAAATGACTTTTCCTAGGTAAACACTATTTTTTTAGGCTATATTAATTTAATCTTTAGGTAAAACATGTATAGAACAAGATTAAAAAACATATACATAACACTTCCTATATTCTATATTTTATGATGAACAATACACATTATTATTTAACAACACTATTATTTTTAATAAACTGTCATCCTGAATTAGTAATATCTTAAGTCTATTGTTAGTATTTACTTCTATTATTAATTTTATCTTTAGGTAAAACATTATGTATATAAGATCAACTTCTATATTTTATGAAGAACAATATACATTGCTACCTATATAACATACATGCACATTCATAAACTAACTGTCATCCTGAATTAGTAATTACTTAAGTCTATAGTTAGTACATTTTTTCTTCTATTTATTAACTATTTTGTCCACGCCACAGTCTATTAATTAGACGACCTCTAGCAAGTCGTCCACTGTCCAAATCACTGACAGACGTCTGGCTTCCTTGTAGTAATTGGATCACCCTTGCTTCTTGTCTCTGTAAATGAGCTGGTAGTTCTACTGGAGGTACTCTGGCTTGATTGCAAATGTTGTGTAATACACAACAAGCTTTAATAATTTTTCCCACCATCTCTGGATCATAGTGAAGAACACGATGAACCAAAAGGCACCTAAAACGGCCTTTAAGTATGCCAATTGTTCGTTCTGCAGTATTTCTTGCAGTGGCATGCAGATCATTGTAGTATTCTTCCCTTGATCCAGGCTCAGGGTTGTTACATGGAACCATCATGTATGGCCTGAGAGCGAAACCGGAGTCCCCTGAAATAAATAGGAATTTAATTTTACAATACTAAAAATACCTGAATTTATTATTAATATTTATATACCCCCGAAAACAGGTACAATTTATAAATAGTAAAAGCAAAGAAACATTTTAAAATACATACCAAGCAGATACACTGTTTCTCCTGTATTATTTAGCTGCTCCAAATGCGTTTTTATAACTGAGTTATTAAATACAAAGCTGTCGTGTGTTGCACCTCCAAAAGTTACATCCACATGCATTATATTTAGGTCCGGATCATTTATCTTAAAATGCAAAAATAAAAGATTAAACAATGGTTTGAAACAGATGGGTTCCTATTCCTACTGTACGTTTAATTATTAAAAAGAACTTACAATAACAGCATTTCGAGCATGATACCCTTTCCTACAATAATATCTTTCTTCATGTTCTTTGGGCCGAACCATTGATACCAAGGTACCATCAACACAACCAATGGTTCCAGGCAGTTTGAACTTTTCATAAAATCTAAATAAAAAATAGAGAATTTAAAAATAATATAGTGGATTTAAAAATAAGGTAACATAAAAATAAATAGCAATATGGTTTAATTCATGATTTCATGAAAGTATCTATCTTCTTGTCAAAATAAAAACTATAGTGTGAAACTTAAGAAATACCTACTTTTCTTTAAGAATTCGCCTTTCGTTTGCATTTTGGGGAAATCTAATGTACTTATTTATAATTACTGGGTGGTTGATGGCATCTACTACATTTCTTATAGCCCTCGAAGCAGATGCTTGTGAGATATAAGTTCTTGCATTCTCACATAATATTTTTTGGTAACTCCCACTTGCTAAAAATGCGAGAGTGCATAAAACCTGGAATGAGAGTAAGTTTTAGATAAGTATTAATATTCCATTCTAAGGTGACTTATATTACTTTATATATTGATTAAGTAGTAATACCTTGGTTCGGTTGCTAATTCCTCCTCGACGTTTTGCCTTTGCTAAGAATGGAGAAATATCTTCCTCCAATTGTGTAATCAGCTCTTCAGTCAACCTGAATACTATAATATAATTTGTATAAGTAGAAAGAAGACCCATATTACGTATCACGTAGGCCTGACGTCTTTTTTCTAAATTATCTTGACGCTTAGCTTCTTCCAACAAAAAAATCATACAAGAAAGACGCACTGCCATCTAAAACATTAAAAATAGGCATAAACATTTCAGGAATTAAAATATGATAAACAAAACAATAAAAGCATTTTAATTTTAATAAATAACTTGTTTTACTTACATTTTAATCGTCTACAACCACGGAATTGTGTCTACAATCAAGAGAACATCTACAATTTACAAGCTTTACGGTTTGACAGTTAAAATCGAAGGCGAACGCACCGTTGTCGTTGAAGGCAAAGATGTTTTGTGTTTCTGAATACCGTTTTTCATACATTCGAAACCATATTTTAGTTCTATGTCGCGCCGTCGACATCGTTGAGGCGCTACGATCGCGCAGTTGTAACTAAAGAATACCGAAATGTTTTAATCGGAGGTCTCAACGATGACTTCTTGGTTGTAAAGATGTTTTGCCTTAGTGAATCGCACTCCTGATTTTTACGTATATTTTAGGCAATATCTTTAAAATCAAGTCGCCAATACTCCCAGACACATTCCGTGGGCCGTATTGCTTTACATACGCTTTATTGCTCCCAAAATAAGGACATAACTTCACGTAAATTCTCATGCTTGATTTTACCTACTTACTCTATAATTTTTTTGTGTTTTATAATTTTATTTTATTTTGAAATAGGTAGGTACTTATTTAAATAAATAAATGAAAACATTATTACAATAGGTAAATCTTAATACAGAAAAATATTTTTATTCTCTATAAATAATGTGTACCTTAACATTTTTATAAATTTAAACTTAATAGAAGTTATTTCATCGTTATGGGTATCTATTACAAAAATACATTCTATCTAATGACTGTACATAATATTGTATACTTAGTATTAAAAAAACATTTGTTTTGTAAAAATACTATTAATTAAATATCTAATTACATTAACAACACAGTATATGACAAGATACATGTAGGTAAAGTCAATCAAATTTCTTTTTTCATTTGTTTAGTATTATTACATGAAAATACATAAATATATTCGTCTCATAGGTAGGTACTTTAATTTTGCTATCGACATTACATTAATACAAAAAATAATACAACATACCTAGTTAGCATAACTAATACATTGTAATACCAAGTTGACAAGGATACATTTTTGGTACCTAAGTAGGTAGGCACGTATCTTATCAAATGAGATACCTACCTATCTACTCATTTTATAAAATTAAACAAAAATAAACTCAAGTTTTTTTTGTTTTGTTTAAATAGGTAGGTACATATAATTTTATGACACCACCGAGATTGGCATGTCATTTAGGCAATTGTTTTCTGCGAGCTTCCGAATATTACTTAGGGTACCTTGGGATGAGGATCCCTCGATAATAATAGATAATTAAAATAATATCCTATTTAACAAACTTTGTTTCTTTTACTTCATGTTCCTTAAGAACAACAATGCAATAAATGCTAATTCTACACTATTAATTTACTCTCTAACTATCTAGGTACTTAATGAATGACTCGTTCATTAATATCTTTGCTAGGTACCAGCAGATAACGATTTCTACGAAATAAGTTATTTTAATGACAGCACCTAGATGTTACAATAGATACGACCGTGTTTGTAACTAAAGTGCCTGTTTACAAATAAAACAGGAAAATAGCTCAGCTCCTCTATGAGTCGATTTTCTTGGCAAATAAATTGTTATGAATCTGTAGAGTCTGTCTAAAAAGTCTAACGACTTGGGTACCTATTCTAATCAAATAATCAAATTTTCGAAATCTGATGTTGTCAAAACTGATTGAACAATCAAGGTTGCAAAGAGATGATAATTGTTTACTAATAGAATCTTATAAAAAGTATTATACGTAAGTAATATAAACATAACAGATTTTTTAATTCGTTTAAAAATTTTCAAGTCGTTTGACTTTTTAGATAGATTATAGCACTCTTTTCCTCACAATAGCTCTTATTTTTACATCCTTGTACCACTGTACCTGATGTGTAACAAATTCCTGAAATGTCACCTTTCTATGTAGGTACAGATGTAACGTGGATATTTTATATACCTACTGGTTCTACATACATATTATGGACATGAATAACTTTCTTCAAGGAACTCATAGAGTAGAATTGAACCAACTTCATTGTACACCAAAATAGTAACATAACTTTCTTTTCATATTCCATTCCCAAAATAAAAACTGGACTTTCCGTACAAAGTTATCATTAACTGATCAAAATTATTACGGTAGGTAAAATTTCGTTTCCGGAATTGATAAGTCTTTCTTGAATAAAGTTGTTCATATTCCTACGGCAGAAGCAGTATTTAAAATATGATCACTCTCTTCCGTTAAACCCTATTTAACATCAAAATGGGTTTGCGCATAACAAGATCGTACTTTGACTTTGCTGAGTGGAATAAAGGTAGCGTTTAGGCGTCCATAATTATTGTAAGAAATATTTGCACAGTAGGTACCTAAATTAGAATGCAAGACTGTAAAAGGCTTTTTGAATGGATGCACATTGGCACAGAATAAGTAATAGATATTGGCTTAAGTGTTATGAAACTTTAGTAGACAAGATAAAGTCAAAGTACAATCACACACAATCTAACAGTTCCAGTTTATCGTGTTACATCTTTGACAATGCGAAAAGCCATTAATGGAGTTTCTTAAAACATCGATTTTTATCTCAAAAGCGTAGTAGTGAATGAAAAAACAATTATTGTTTTACTAATTTTTATACATAGATACTTGGTACTGAAAACATTTATAAATGCACAAAAATCATATGGCATCACCATTTTTTTTTCTCGTAATTAGTTATAAACTATATTTTGTATTTGTACCCACAATTGCTTTGTTTCTACTTGAATTCTTAATGATAACTTTATGATCAACACTAATGAAGCTCACCAGTCTCAGGCACAGCACAGATTGATTTCTATCATAAACATAATGATAATAAACAGGTAGATAGTAGTTTTGACTTTTAGAATTTACCTAACAATATTCAGTGAGACTGATAGACATACCGAGATTTCATAGAGTGTATCATTAAAACACTTAACGACGTCAATTTTCTTTGTCAATGTAAACCTAGTTTTCAACGCAAAATAATTGCATTTTAATTTCAACATGCATCGTTGTAACTTATCTATTCACTTTTATTTAAACATTAATAATAATTATGTATTTGGTGATAAATGCGATAAAGCGATAGTACCAACGTTATATTTGTCTTGCATTAGTAATTTATAATCAATGCCGATTACAGTAAATGGAAATAGTACAGGTGCGGGCAGGTGTAGGTACCGGTCGCTATGATGTGGGTAGCGCAGCAGGAGCCGGCACTAATAAAAGCCGCGTTTTTCTTTTTGTTTTACTTGGCTGTAACTTCCAACTATTCCATTTAACGGACCGGTTACATTCACGTTACTTCGATCCAAGAATAACCAAAGATTATGAACTCAAGGTATAAGTAAATCTAATAATATCAGAACCACAGTCTACCAAAATATTAAATATTCTCACACATAGATTGAAACAGAAACGACTATAGTAAAGTTTAAAATAAGTTGAATGAATGCAGCGGCCCGAAAGTAGGTCGCTTAACGTTATTTCCAGAATCTAAAATTAATAGTAAGTTACGACAGTTGTATCTACATAAACATTCGTGTTACCTTATCTTAATAAATATAACAAGTTTCTAACTGAGTCTACCAGATCTAGCGTCTGTAATAACACCCCACAATTCAATTATGAACTCGTCTGTGAATCCAAATTCTTGTAAGTCACTATTATCGATGGCGTCTGCTAGTTGCATAGAGTTGGCTTTCCCCTCGGCAAGATCCCACATCTGCGATGCTAGTTCGGAGTCGTTGATGCCCATGAACGACTCCAATAGGCTGTTGATTTTCTCGATACCAGCTTTTGATTTTTCGTCGTGCTGAAAAATGTATAAGATTTAATTAATGGTCTGTCATTTTTATGTTGCCATGATAAAACAAATATTATGAATGCGTGATAGGTTGGAAGTTAGGTCTTAGATTGCTAGACAATAGCGGCTATATGAATGACGATAAAGTAAGAGATAAAGTAATCCATATTTTGCTTTGAAACTTGAAATAGTACTTCAAAGATGAGTACGTTCATTGTTTACCCATCTTTCAATTAGATTCCAATTCTATTGTTAACAAGTTGCGTCATCTTTGATTCCGCATTATAACTTGCTAACGTGATATCAAGATGATGACGAAATCCTTTCTTGCTGTACAGAAGTCTAATAAAAATTCTTTAAACAGATATTGATCGATTTCTTCTAAACAACTTCGCCTACATTCGTCATTCTCATATTTTATTTGGACATGGTTCGTTAGTCACTTGATAGCCTCGAGTGTTTTATATAAAAGCTAGAAACTAATAAAACTGTCCTTTCTGTAGATGTCAAGGTGGTTCTTCTTTTGTGTTTTGTACCTAGATCAAAACGAATCGTCTAACAACAGTAATTATTACGAAACCAGAGCAATAACTATCAATAGAGTACATCAGATTTTCAACTAATAGTATCTAGCAGTTATTGGAATTATAAAGACATCAAATAATGGCATTTTTATGATATTATCTATGTACTTATTTGTTGAACTGAAACGCGTGTGTTCAGGTGTTTTCGTAATAGGTAGGTCAAAATGAAAACTTACATCATTTTCTATTGTAGCCTGACCATTGGCCTTAAACCGTAACGTTTCTTTGCCGGAACCATAGTTTTGTTTTCTTCCAGATTTTGCGCCGCTTGTCTTGGGCCCAATACTTGCGAATCCACTTTTCAAAGGTTCTACCAATCGAATTGTAAAAGTCGTTCCCTTTGGAATATCTTTTAGTATCTTAGCAACTTCATAATGTCTTTTGCCGACCATATTTTCTCCATTTAGCTTCTCAATGTGGTCTCCAACCTGAATTAAAAGTGAACAAGTTTAATACTACAATCGGTCATTTCCGGTGAATTTCTTAACAAGGCCAACGACCACACGCGGATACACTTCTGCCAGCATCTTTATGAAATCTCGCTTAGATATTATATTGCGCAAAGAACCGAACGCACGTTATTGCGATAGTACACAGAGGTTCGATGTCGCAACAGGAATTTACGCCCACAATTATTATACCAACAGATAAATTATTAATAACAGCGGTACTAATGATAACTTTTGGGTGTTTGATTACCTACTTAAAAAAAATATTTTACACTATTTTGTTGGGTCACAGTCATGTTTGAACCTAATCTAATATATGTATATCTAATATTTTATGAAGACCTTGTATTTGACTATAATAATTATAATACGATAAAATAATTCGGCTATAAGTTATTTACTTCATAACGAGCAGATACAAATCTATTTTTAGCTCTACTCGAATGTTGATAGTCAGTAGCGGAAGTTAGTTATATTTGTAAACTGCAAAGTGTACCAGCTGCATAACACACGAGTAATCGCGGACGAGATACTAACACATTATGAAGTAATCTATTCATGTATTCGTATTTCATAATTTATTATCAATTAGCCCGGGCCAAAGTCTCTGAAATCTTCATGTTATCTAGATCACTGGATAATGTCATTTCCACCCACTAATTCGTAAATTACAACATGCACACACCATATATTCTGCTGGACAACGCGTTTGAGGCAAGATTCATAGACCCCAGATAAACTTTAGTTTGCTCATATAGAATCTCATAGGAATTTTAACACTGTTCATTAAATAAAGATTTCGTTTAAATGAACCGCTAGCTCAAAATCATTCGGTTATACGAATATCCACATTAAACCCATTCGATAAGGTTTACAATCGTAAGGATGCTTGGTTTGCTCACAAGAATAAAGCCGAACTTCAATCTAGAAATTATGCCCTAAGGACAATTGGGATACAGAATCCGGATTGAGAATATCATTATAAAAAAATGTTGTAGGCAGCATCTATGGGTGTAAAAAATAGCGAGTAATCGTTTTGGGCTAGTAGACAGCGCTGGGTTTTTGTACTTTTTATAAACGTCTCCAAAAAACAGTGGTCTAAGGATGGACCTTAGTAGTACTCCTCTGCGATTAAATTGATTTGGTAGGATATGAGAAAGTTTAGTAAAATAGACTCGAATACTATAAATTCGACAGTTTGGTGGTATGTGTTACACGTACGTTTTCTGTGTGATAAGTAGTTGTACACGCTTTGTTTGGCCATATATTGAATACGGGTTTTCTAGATTCTAGTCGTTTTATTCCACGACGAAAACCAGCCTATATAATAACAATGAAATTGTAATTTTACTGTCACTTGTACTGTATCTCTTTGTAGTATTACGTGCGATACGCACAGAAACATTTGTGAATAGCTACAATATGTGTTAGATACTATAATATAAATGGCTTAACGTATAAAAGAACCGGTTGTGCCTTCCAACTAAGCAATGATTAAGAAAACCCATATTCCATAAATCTATACTGATTTTTGAAGGATATAGATGAGCCGATCAGTAGGTTACCAGAATTTTATTATAAGGCTAACCCATTGAGAGAGATATCCATAGATAAATGAAAAGAGTTGTTTTTACTTTCATCGATCTACCTTTGTGCAAGTTTTATATAATAAAAATCAAAGGTTTTTACTTGTTCAAGAATAAATAAGTTGCTTCATATGGGCGAATTAATAGTTAATCGTTCTTTGAATATGCGCATTTTTACGACGTTTTGTTCATTATGTTACTGTAGGCTGTGAATCTGCGAAATAAATCTACTTCACGATTTGGGCGTGGTCATAGGCTGTCAGAAAGGGGTGAAAATCTAACATTGACACTTGGCCGAAGGCTTCTATTTATAGCTATTTAACATCTAACGATGATGCTGCAAAAGATTTTGGAAATATAATGCTATATTATAATAATTGAATAGAAGAAGTTATTTTTCCACTTAGGTAGGTACTTAGAAACCTATTACATTAAAGTATTTGATCAACTGGACCCACTACCCAATTTTATTATTATATTAATACAGTCAAGAAGTAAATTATTAACATCACAAAATAATTAGATACTTTTTGTTATTATAAACTTATTTGCAGTTGCAGGTAAACTAATCGCAATCTAAAACATTTTTCCCTTACCTAATACAATTTACTTTTCGTAAGAGGATTGTTCGGTTCGATTCAGGAATCAGACTATTTACATAGGTATGTAATTTTATACGGAACCCACAGTGCGAGAGTACGACTTGCATTTGATCAATTTTAGATTTGAATATTACATTTAGTTAACATTCTCGTTATAAAAGATTTTTCTTCTAAATTGAACGTGAATCAGCTGGATTCAAAAATACAGAAAAAAAAAAAAAAGTTGTCAAGTGGTCCCACGGGTCCAAAAGCAAGCGGATCCAATTGACCGAAGACTTAGTTGAGTTATTAGTGTCGTGTCATAGCTAGATACTGATTCTGATTCATAGCTAGATACTGGCTATTTTAATAAGGTAAAATATTATTATAATAATTATCATTATCTACGTAAAAGATAAAAAAAATAGATTTGTTGTAATTGTTGTACTAATCTCATTCCATCCGCATTCCTGATTGTACGAATAATTGTTACTGAACGTAACCTTTATATATAAAACCCAACATAATTATGAAGTAATATTTCAGATGCTTGATTTTCGGCCTACATTAATTCATTATGATTATAGGATGCAAATGAAAAGTAATAGATCTGTACGACTCTAGTAAATCTTAATGTTCTTGACGGCCCGTTTGCGCCACAAATCACTTAATAAAATTTCACGCCAAATAAATTTAAAACGTACGATTTCAGTCAAATGTTGTAACGGAATGTAGGTTTTTTCTTGTTTAACACTGAACCTATTAAAGGTGCTTGCATACCTTAATAGAACACATACGTACCTCAATGTGTGGTATTCTGGCTACAATAGAGCCTTCCTTTATCCTCTTTATAAAAGCGTATCCAGCACCATTATCTGTGATTGTTAATCCTAAAGCATCTTCAGTTTTAACAATTTCTATTTCTTTAGGCCGTCCTTTTCTGTGTGCAAATATGAAATCTTCTAATCCTATTTGTCCTCCTAGAAGTTTCTTCATATCCACTTTGTGAGTATTCAGCGTGCAAAAGAGGATCTGAAAGCAAAGAAATACACAGTTAGGTTTATTGGTAGCTACGTAGGCAATAAGTATTATAATCCCACTAACCTAATTAACCACGCCTTACTTAAAAGGTGCGTGACGAAAAGCTATTTTTTCTTTTGGGCGTATGAATCTCTTAGTAAAACCTTGGATTTATGGCATTCAACATTCTTTATAGGGCCTTGTACAACATGTCACTGATTATAGGTATTTCATTGGAAAGAAACAAATCATAAAATTCCTATTCGAATTTGTAATGTTATAAGGCAAACTAGGTAAATACTTTCAATTAAACTTAGCGTTTATGTTTCCCGATAGACATTTATTTAATTAACTATCGAATGTGTATTCTGGTAATCAGGAATTACTTATCAGTTAGATAATACGTACAGCGGACAGCACATTGAGTGGTAAACTGTGTTCTGGCATTAACCTTCAATAATATTTGTTAAACATGTTAGAAAAACACACTAGCTATTGATTGAATTGCGACAGTGTAAGTGCGAAATGCTTGCATGACAAGGCATGCGTTGCAGGTATGACCGCGCTCCGGTCCTTGACCCACGTGTAGTAGGCCATCGCACAGGCACACATACGGCGGCGAAGCGTATCTGCAGTCACTTGCCGCGTTTATATCAACGAGAGACTGCGCCCCTGGGCTGATCCACTTCCTGGCTGCTCAGCCGTGCGTACATCCGCACACTGTGACATTTTCATACTTACCTACATAGTTACACAGATTTATCTTTACTAAACATTTCACGTATTGTAGCAGTAGCCAGTTAAAGCATACCTACTCTTTTTTTTTTGTAAGTACTTACATTTTATTTGATGATCACTAGCACCCGCAACAAGGTTCGTAACCTAGTTCATTTAAGTAGGATGTAACTATGAAACTATGATAATGATAATAGAGTACCTACGTGTTGCTGTCTGTTTCCACTTTCTTTCAGAGTTGTTAAATTACGACTAACAGGTAAGTCAGCTTTTTAATTTATGCATAATTATTCAGAACCAGAATCACGCGCTGGTATTCAAACTATTGTTTTAGTTGGGCCATGAACCTACTCGTACGAATATAACATCTAGCTTTACTTTAGTCCTATGTTCAACATAATAGGCGCCTCGCGGCCGGCTGATATTATGATGAATTGGTTGCACTGTCTAAGATTAGATAGAAGAATACTTAACATAGTTTTCCTGTCACGTTGTTTTACCTAGAACATACGTACATATTTAATAACGACAGTGAACCTCCTGTTGCTAGTTGTTTGTTGTTAGTTGTCTGTTGTAAGCAACGTTAAATAAATAATTTTCGCTTGCTTATGTAACCATAATTTTGTGAAATGTAACCCAGCTGTATAGTCTAATTAACAGAAATGATATCTCTTAAAATCTAACAAACTTTCTTAAGGCAGAAGAACAATTTAGATTTACACTTTGCATTACCTACGTAACCAGTTACTGAAAAAACAGACAATATTCATACCTACTATCGGTTACAGACAGACTGAAATGGTGTAAATTCTATTATCTTCATTCTCACGGCTAGGCCTTGACAACGAATAAGCCTTGAGCGTTTTCACAAGCCGTGAAATATCAGGGAATTTAGCGGCCGTGCCATTTTCGCTACTGACCTTTAAGGCGTGAACTAAACGGTCGTTGGACCAAGTCGGCAAGATATTTGAATAGATAACGTAATCAGTAATACCATAACATTAATTATCTACCGGTAATCTTTAAAAAAAATGTCGTTATAAGACTTAAAATATTTAAATTGTAATGACAGACGCAAATTCACAAATCGTTAAAGAACGAGTTTACAAAATTATTGAGTCATAATGTAGATTCAATCATTGAGCGGATCAGTATAAAAAGAATGACTCAAAGTTGACTTAAATTAATTTTCAGAAACTTATAGTTGATATCAATATAGAATTGGCAGTACCTACCTAATTATATTATGTTCCTTATTCCTTTCCAAGGCAAATAAAAATCTAAAACCTTCATAAATAAGACTGAACCAGAACAAAGCGGTCACCTACCTGTCCTTTCAATATTTCATCGTTCTAATAAGTTAAAGGCCAATCGGTAGGATAGGTGAGTACTCCAAACTAACCTACCTTTTTATTGAATTTTCAACAATCAAACATTCAATAAATTTATTGTTGATTAATAAATCATTCTTTATTATTGAAATTAACTACTCACTCGACCATAACAAAAATTGAAAGTGAGGAATTTTGATTGTTTTTCACTTACCTACACAAACTATTAAACGAGAGACAAAATGAGAAGAATATTGCTTGATGAATAACGGTTTTTTTTTTCTAAAAGTTTATTTTTTATTACATGATAGGTAATAAAATTGAATGTTTCCTTTACGTTATTAGTAAATTTTTACTAAAATGACAAATAAAAAAAAAATTAACTCTAGTTTTTGTGATATATGTAGGTATATACAATAAATGATTAGTTTCGTTTTAAAGAAAATGATATATATGTTAATTGTTGGTGATACAGGTACCTACCACCAACATTAAAGTGTTTAAAAAAATTGTTTAAAAAAGTATGTATATAGTTGGATTTACAAAAAAATACTTGGTAGCTCATGAGATCGCAATCTTTTGGCTTGTCTCTTTTATTGTAAATTTGTATGTGACCTTTGGAGCATCCCTGTACTTAAACCAGCAGGGCCTCATTCCAGGCAGCGACCTTGATATCCCCATTCCATCATAGCAATATATTGATGGATCCTTTTTCCATATTCGTCTCTGGCAGCACCACAGATAGGTGGAAAAAAAATGGAGATGAAAGTGCAGAAATGATTTTTTTAGGAACATGTTGATCCAATCATACAAGATTATGATATTTTTGAAGAAGGTTTATCTCCAACGGAATGTAATTATCGTTTGTTTTGGTCCCTTAAATCCATGTATAACTTCCTTGAGAGTTTCCCAAGTTTCTTTTCTTTTATTTCCCTTCTAAAACCAAGTCGAACATGATGGCTAATTTATCTGATATCATTCTATTTGCTGATGACACCTCTCTTACTTTTAAAATAAATAGAAAAGATGAGGATGTCTTGCATGTCAACGAAAGTCTAGCTGTTCTTTCGAAATGGTTCGCAACTAAAATCTCTTATTAAATGCGAATAAACTAAATGTATAAAGTTTTCATTACCGAATGTCCCTCAAGTTGGCGTCAGTCTAATTCTAATTACGGAAACTATGCTCTTAGGTATACTATCCATTCGAAACTGCAGTGGGGCGCTCATATTAGAACTCTCGGGAAGATTAAGTTCAGCTGCATATGCAGTAAGAAAAATAAGGCAAATATCAGGTGTAGCTACAGTTAGGTTAATTAACTACGCTTATTTACACAGTATTATTTCATTTTATTATGAGGATCTACAGCTGATGTAAATTCAATTTTCATATTGCAAAAGAGAGCAATCCGGGCTATTTTTAAAATGGGTCTTCGCGAGTCCCTCAGAAATAAATTCAAAGAAATCGATATACTGATTCTACCTTCTCTTTATATTTTAGAAAGCATTTGGTATGTACGTAAAAACTTACAACTATTTACAATTAGAAGCGATTTTCACAACTAAAATACGCGTAGTAAACACGGAATTGTGTACTCAAATGGAGATTAGCTGAGACCAGCAAGTCATTCTTAGTAAACATACACTTTTGCAATTGCAATTGCAATTGAAATTAGCGAGGGAATATTCAAAGCTCATATTAAGCGTGTCCTAACCAAAAAACCGTAATATAAGTAACGTTAAAGACTATGTCGAAGAAACGCTTGTTTGGCAATGACTACTTCTGCACATGTGCCCCCCTGGTAAACTCATTAATATTGTGTCTATTAACTGCTCCATCTTTAGTTTTAATTATATATGTACATTTTCTAACACATTGATTTTGCTATATTTTTTAAATTATTTATACCTCTGACCTCAATTCCTTAGTCATTTATTTTGTTAACATCTCATTTGCAGTGGATCCCGTCACATATTGGTCTACAGGGAAACAAGGAGGCTGATAGTTTTTTTTTAATTTTTTTATTAGTGATAATAATAATATCATTTATTGATAGTTGTAACTATTCATATTTTTCTTGCTTTTTTTATATATGGTCTCTTTTTTATAATGTGAATGTGAGAACACTGTAGAATCTACGAATTCTTAAATTACCTACTTCCTATTACGACTCACTTTTTTTTAATATGATTATTCTTATTGTGCTTTTGGGTACAATATTGACTGGTCTTCATTGTTCTTACATAGAATACTGTAATAGAATACGAAAATATTGCAACAACAACCACTTTTTTTAAAAGAGTAACCATGGAGTTTCTTGCCGGTTCTTCTCCATAGGAAACGACCAATTTGAAACCGTGAACTAGCTTCTGACGTTTTCTAAGTGCCTATGTGAAATAGAAATATTTGAATGTTTAAAATTGATCTATGTGAAGCCCAGCAAAAATTTTTTCTTATTTTTTTTTATTTTATTATTATATTTTTTATAATTAGACCTTGGTATTTTTTCTCTCAAGTTATGAACCGAGATGGTAAGTTTTAAAATACAAACGTACCCGTTTCTTTAAGAAGAACATCCTTTGAATCTACGAGTGGCTCGATAATAACATTTTTCTCACAGAAATTAAAATTGTTTAAAGGCCAATCTGCTTGAATATAACGTGAATCCCTATCAATCCCTACTATCCCACATACTCGTAGATCAGATAAAAAGCAACAATGTTTTGGTTACTAGAGTCACCAGAGTGTATCCTAATTGACAACTGAAAATATGCATAGATTCTTTGATTACCTATGATAAATTATATAAAACTAGCTTTTGCCCGCGCGGCTTCGCTCCCGCTCTTCCCTACTCCACCCTACTATACCCTACTCTAACCCTACTATACCCTACTCTACCCTACTCTACCCTACCCTATCCTACTCTACCCTACTCTACCCTATTCAACACTACACTACTCTACACTACTCTACACTACTCTACTACTCTACACTACACTACTCTACACTACTCTACACTACTCTACACTACTCTACTACTCTACACTACTCTACCCTACTCTACCCTACTGTACCCTACTCATACCCTTCTCTACCCTACCAAACTTCACATAAACCATCTACTAAATAGTCCGAACAAAGCCTAAACATTTGGTTTGGATAGGTGAGCCCATTCTTGAGTAATTAAATTACAACGAAAAGTGGCATTGATTTTTTATATATAGATGTCACTTGTGTCACTAAATCTAGATGATCTAAGATCCGATAGAAGAAAACACAAACCAATGAGGGGTAATTGATGTCAAAAATGTAACAACTTGTTTAACATCATTGGCACCAGATTTAGTTATGCAACCTATTCGGAATGTCTTGATAAACGCATTATCTAGCACATAATATTTATTATAATCGAACAATGAGAGAAGACATTTCTTCTACGGATCTCGTACCTAGAGACCTAATCGTTACTTTTATGGTGATTTTTTAATTCAACAGATGAAAATGAGTATCATAGTATGAGCTACTTTTGAGACCGAAACATTTTCATTTTTGAGCAGCGTAATCGCTCGATATGTATGTAATATATGTATATTGTGACGTGACCAGAGTTTTCGAATTGAACATTTCATGATGTATTCAAAGTTTTTTTTTTTCAAATGGAATATCAAATAAAAGTGAAGTGAAATATAATTGCGACACAAAGCTGTGTTATTTTAATACGAACCTGCAGCCAATCAGCAATTTGAATGCAAGCTATCGTACAGTTGTGCTAATGAGTCCATACGATTTTAATTGCAACTAGCTGTTTATTTAAATTTAGACCATCTGAATAGTTTTAACTTTTATTTTGAAGCTCATGTTTGTAATTACAAGAGCAATACAATAAGTTCCGGCTTTATTTAGACTTTTCATTATCATAGGCATGCTACATTAATGTTAAGACCAAACGTGGATTAACAATTATATCATCATCAAACGTATACATGCAATTGTATACTGAATATAAGTGAATCAATTTAATTTGTAAAAGTACTTTGGAAGTTTTAAATATTTGTTTTTTTTTTCTTAGGTTACTAGCTTCGCTAGAAAATCATCCCAAGGGAACATGCTCCCGAGATAAAAAGTATCATAATGAGATATTCCAGCCATTCCAGGACATGAGTCTCTACTACTCATGTCTTAAATTTCATCCAAATCTGTTTAGCCGTGTGCGTGGAGGAGTAACAAACATATAAACTTTAGTTTTTATAAAAAAACAAACATACAACAATCATATAAACTTTAGTTTTTATAAAAACTAAAGTTTATATGTTTGTTGTTGTTGTTGTTTGTTGTCTGTTTGCTATATTAGTGTGATGTGTTTATTATGCTGGTAGGGTGAACCTAAATGTGTATAGTCTGTCTAAAAAGTCAAACGACTTGGGAATTTTGTATAATATTTAATCATTTAAAAAATACTTACGAGTATATTCGATACTTTTTATAAGGTTCTTCTATTAGTAAACAATGATCAAGATCTCTTCATCAACCTTGATTATTGAACCAATGTTGACTACATCAGATTTCATTTTACCCTAATAATTATCCAAGATCTAGACCATGACGTTTAAAGTAAGATTGTTTTAATCTTGTTTCAATGTGGGTAAGAGACAGAGCTATACAAGATGTCTAGCGCCATCTCTTACCCACACCGAAACAAGATTAAAACAATCTTACTTTGAACGTCATGGTGACTTTTTAGACAGACTACTCTGGTGACTGCCTCCAGAACTTCTCTACAAGAGCTAGATATTCTATTTTTTTTGTCAGTAACCCAAAAGTTGATGATAGAGAATGCCTAGCTACATTAACGGGTCCAGCGCAGCACCGAGTACCATGGGCACAGTTGTTCTATCTCACCAAGACGGATCGGCCTTGGATACTTATGTAGGTTCACGTTCTCTTCTTTGTACGTTGTGTGGTAAAAAGTAAACATACTCTTCCTTTGCCCTCATACTATGCCGACTGGCCTGTTGGTCTAGTGGTCAGTGGCTATGCCGCAGGTTGTGGGTTCGATTCCCACCCGGGACAAATATTTAGGTGATGAGCACGATCATTTGCTCTGTGTTTGCTTGTAATTTATCTATAATATGTATGTATTTGGAAATACATAAGTATGTTTAGGTACCAGTTGTCTAGTACTCGTAGTACGAGCTCTGCTTAATTTGGGACTAGATGGCTTTGTGTTAAAGTTGTGGAATATTATTATTATTTTGTCACATGAGTTTACATATTTTGTGAATGTGTAAGTTTAATATGTTGAAGTATGAACAGACAAACGATAAAATATCCCCAATTTTGTAATAAATTCATTATGATTTAATAAAGTGGTAGATCGAATTTTAGGATGTTTTCATCGGGTATAACGTGCGACCTGCAACGCGGGGACTCGGACTCAGGAAAGTGGTTCTAGAAACCTACATATTATATTTGTAACCCCCCATAAGGTGAATGTTTCAGGGTAGTCCGTAAAACTCATATTTTTTTTGCGTTTTGTCAAATCGTATGTTGATTAAAATATGATTTGGCCGTACCTAACACGTATTTACATACGGATTGCATAAAAAAGTCATGTTTGTTAGGCCCGGCGCCCATTATCGGCACTGCAAGGAAAAGGATCCTTCGGCACCCTTCAGCATCCCTACATGCATACATTTCCGACAGTGTGCACTTGCATGTAGGGATGCCGAAAGATCAGTTTTGTTGCTGATGCGGCTATTGGGCGCCGGTCTAACGGCTGCTAATCATATTTAACGAAAATAGAACCCGCAAAATGCAATAGTCCATAGCATATTGACCTGCAAAAAATCGTACCTAAATCGTGGGCTCCCCTGGCGCTTCCCGTATAACTCCACTACCCAGACAAGACAAGAGTTCATGCTTCATGCTCCAGTACCTAGGTGGCGTGAATAAAAATCTTAATTCTTTGTTGAATGTTCTCGTTCTTCGTGTACGTCAGTCACGAGAGCATAAAGAGAGATATTGATCATCACGTTTGTCCAAGGCACCCTACCTGTATCAGCCGATTCTTTCGTATGTACAGTTTTTACCATCGAAACAATTAACCAACCGTTGTTACCTATTTCTTCTTGATAATTAAAAAAAAAATAACATCTACCAAGTGGGGAAGTACCTACCTACCTACTGTCATAAATGAAAGTTAAATGTGTCATTGACTTGGCACGAAGGCAATGTTGTGAAGTTAGAATCAGGGATGTTATGGAGTTTCGGATCTGAATACGGATATAGGAATAATATTAGGTATACCGGTTTCAGGTGCGGTTACAGATGTGACATCTCACATAGGTGTATCACACTGTATTAATATTTATATTGTAACATAATTACAGTATTATTTGTGGGACCCACCGTATGAAAAATACATTATTTAGTCTGTGATATAATCAAAAATTTTCTCTTTGGCTCTTCAACTCAACAATACCGACTTTTATTTCAAATTCGCTAGTAAAGTTAGACGGCTCTAAATGTCAAGCAGATATAAAATTATTTCGGATTATCCGCTAGTCTCTAATAGGTCGTTTTGGTTACCTACGGATATTAGAATTTTAAAATGATAACAGTAGGTAATCATCATCATCTTCCTGTGTCCCGTTTTATTTGGGGTCGGCGCAACACGTTTTTTTCTTCTATTCTTTGATAACAGTAGGTAATAAAATAAAAAATAGAATTAACTTTTGTTTCCTGTTACTTATCAATTTGCTTAACCGGGCAAAACAAACAAAAACCTATCGTAATCGTAACCTGTCATTTACCCTCCGTCTTTATCTGAAACTTTGTATCAGTTTCGGTTACTTATAGATACAGATATTTTTTTGATTCGCATATCCGATAGTTACGATTACGGTTACGGAGCTCCATATAACATCCCTAGTAAGTATACCCAATAAACATTGAATAAACTAGCAGATTTTTCCGCATACACCAAAAATAACTAGGTATTAATAATGAGGATAGATGACCTTAATACATCATCATGAATCATGCAAGATTGATGTGCCTACCTACCCTACCCAAGAGAAAACAGGTTCGCCACTTTTTACATCAATTTACGTACGTGAAATGGAAGTAATTCTACGAGGACGACCTTTATCAATCGTCATGTTGTTGTTTTTGTATCTACTATTACTATTATACATATTACCTTAGATATGTATAATAAAATAGGTTGCAAAACTACTTTGATGATTGCAACTCGTTTTAGTTTGTAAAAGTCTGATACTGAGCATGAGAGGTTATTTGATGATTTCCCATCTATAGGGCTGCAATTTTTTTTTAGCCCATATCACTTCGGTCACCTAGCTATGGCACTGACTTCAAAATGGTATACGCAATTCATTTTTATTAAATGCAGTAAATACATAAATCTAAGACTTTCATTCAAACCGCTAACAGTTCCTATGACGTGCGCAGTTAAGCATTCTTCCGCCACAGACGCATAAACAATTAACGCTAAACATTTATCATAATCAAAGGCCTTACATAGTAATATATAACAAAAAAGCAGGTTGACATTGTAGGTATTTTAACGAACCTACTGCTTTTTGAAATCGATTTAAAATTTTGTTGGTCGCTCCCGCATTCTGGAACCTTACCATATTGCAATAATTAGGGTGCATCATTTTGGTGTCGTTTTACTTTGTACGTTTACTGGTTAACTACTGCTGATACATAGCTGCTTTTCATATGATAAACACTTGAGTAATCTGTTGACTGTTCTTAATTCCTTCCATTGAGGAGCTAACAATTCTGAACGGACCAGCCATAAATATGCGGTAAAACTATGAAGAATAAGCGCATAACAATGTTAATGGTCGTCACACTCATCATTATACACTCACTCACTGTGGTGGACTCATCAAATCAATGACAACGGTCAATGCCACGATGATTGTATGCAACACTTATTCAGAATAATCCTATTAGTGTCTCACTCAGATGCGGAAGTCGAACCCTGCGAGTTGCGAACTCACGACCCTCTCTTGTCTTTCCGCCACTGCGCTATGGTTTTGGTCAATTGATTCATTTTAAATTGACTTGCTACCGATTGTGAAACCTTTCAAAAGAGCTACTTATTTGAATACCAATGACGCACTCCTTATGGCATTATTATGTGCTCTTATCAGTATACTTCGCGGTTGTGTCCATGAAATGTATGAAGGCAAAATTATGTACCTACCTACTAGAGGTTTGCACCGGAGCGAAATTTCAACAACCGATTGAATTCACCGGTGATTGACCAATCTCCGGAGAAAAACCGGAGGTCACCGGAGAATAATGAAATTTTGTTTCTTTTTTAATTTACACATTCAAAATGAAGAAATAAGAATAATTAATTGATTTAATCATTTATTTAAAAAAAAAACGTTTTATAAAGACAATAAATGCTTATTTTGGTTTAAAAAACACAACATATCAACAACAGCGTCATAGCGTTACATGTTTCTTCTATCATTATGTACTCGTATATGTCCTGTCGTCGAAAATACTCTCTCTGACCTTACAGAAGTAGCAGGCACAGTTAGGTATTTGAAGGCTATTTCGTCTAATGGCTTTAAATGTTTATTGAGTATCCAGAATTGCACAACTTTATCCCAATTGTAGCTTTTTTCAGGATACGGTGTTTCCGTATTCATTTTGATGAAGCGGATGTCATATCTGCATTACTGGTGTTTCTTTTTAGAAATCCAAGCAAATCCGGGCGACCAGTTTCTCATGTAGGTACTATTTTTACTTGACGTGGCTATTTCTTCTGCGCTTTGAGATACTTATGCTTCGGATCCGGAAAATATTATTTTATTCTGCCTTTACAGCATCTTTAGCAGCCAATTTATTTATTTAATTGATTGTTGAATGTGTCTTTTATTTTATGTAAATTTATAATATAAAAAAATAATATGCGACGATCACCGGAGATCAATCGGTGAATTACCGATTATTTCAATCGAGTACTTTTACCGGTAAATCTCCGGTGATTCTCCGGTACTCACTGCTCCGGTGCAAACCTCTACTACCTACATGTAATGTTCTGTTGTGTACCCATCTACGGTTAAATCAGTTTTTTAAAGAATGCTTTATTTATTACATACTACTTGAATCTATGTTTAGCTGTCTGGCGCTGGGCCACCCTTGCGGTTGTGATAATGATTAATTCATAGGCATCTCTCTATAATGCGCTCCATCAGGACCGTACGAGTATGCACAAACATGGTTCCAAGTATTCCATTCATCATACCAACAATGACTCAGAAACTTGTTCACGAGGAATGTTGCCCTACCAAAGTGCTTACCAATTCAAGTTTTTAAATTTACTTAGTTATTAAAAAATCAATTAGTCTTACCTCGTCTGGTGGAAAGTCGTAACATTCTGCTATCTTTTGATAAAGCTCCTTGACGTTTGAAAATCCAGAGATGAGTCCGAGGGGGCTGCCGTGTGCCTGTTGACAGTGGAACACCAACTGTGACTTCTGTGATCCATTGTTGTTGTCCACTCCGTTGGCTTGCTGGGGAGGATCCTCGACGGGAGACTGTGGCAATGGTGGCGGTGCATATTTAGGAGCCTTCTTCTTAAATATCGACATAGTAAAAGAGCACTACGTAACGGTAATAAGTTTTCCTTTAGCGAGAACGTCAGTGCGCACACATTCTCTAACCGTGCACAATATAATTTTAATCACTACACAGTCGCTTATCTTGAGAGAACTTTAAAATATATCGTCGCGTCATAGCACATGATAATGTTATCACCCAATAGCGATATTGGGTTAGATTATGCGATGTTTAATCGAGAGTATACTTGGAACTCGCTGCGACACGGAGTGCGCACTGCCGACAATCGAACGACTGACTGCCTGGCGGTGGGTTGCCTTGCCTGCTCACTGCTATGACGGCTACGCAAACACGGCTCGCCCGCACCTCCCCCTTACCGTTGGCGCCTCTACGTCATCAGATGATTCCATTACAAAAGCACAAAAAGAATAGTCTTTATTAACTTAAGCCTGACTGGGAATTCAAGCAGCACGCACAAGTCCGTTACATATAGACAATATTAAGTAGTAGTTAGATATAGTTAAGTAGGTAGGTACATATGTAACAAGGAACATAGGATTAAGACCTACTTTATCGTCATCTAGGGTACTTAGGTGCTGTAGTCTAATATTACCTACATATACTTATCTTTTTTTAGGGTTCCGTAGCCAAATGGCAAAAAACGGAACCCTTATAGATTCGTCATGTCTGTCTGTCTGTCTGTCTGTTTGTCTGTCTGTCTGTCCGTCCGTATGTCACAGCCGCTTTTTTCCGAAACTATAAGAGCTATACTGTTGAAACTTTGTAAGTAGATGTATTCTGTGAACCGCATTAAGATTTACACACAAAAATAGAAAAAAAGCAATAAATTTTGGGGGTCCCCATACTTAGAACTGAAACTCAAAAATTTTTTTTTCATCAAACCCATACGTGTGGGGTATCTATGGATAGGTCTTCAAAAATGATACTGAGGTTTCTAATATCATTTTTTTCTAAACTGAATAGTTTGCGCGAGAGACACTTCCAAAGTGGTAAAATGTGTGTCCCCCCCCCTCTAACTTCTAAAATAAGAGAATGATAAAACTAAGAAAAATATATGATGTACATTACTATAAAAACTGCCAACGAAAATTGGTTTGAACGAAATCTAGTAAGTAGTTTTTTTTTAATGCGTCATAAAACGAAAAAAATACAGTATCGTTAAATCATCGATCAAAGTTACAACACATTACAAGAACTTTTATATTATGTTACTTGCTGCTACGGAACCCTTCATGGGCGAGTCCGACTCGCACTTGGCCGGTTTTTTTAAATTTAGATAAACTAGTGCTTGACTGCCATCCCACCTGATGGTAAGTAGCGATGCAATCTTTGATGGCATTTTCTTTTTTTTTTTTGATCTTTCAGAAATCTATATAACAGTCGACTTTTTTCGCTTCTACTTTATTAGTGGGTAGATACCTAGCTATTATAGTCTTATACCTGTCCAGTAATAGGTAAAAATGTGTTGATGATGGTGGAAACTCACCAATTAAATCATCCAATACCTAAGTGATTTTTCTAAGCAAGTAGTTAGACAAACAATTAGAAAACTCGATCAAAATAAAGCTCCAGGTAGAATACTAGTCGAACTGGTCAAAGAAGGTGTGCTATTTTTAAAGTAAGTAAGTACCTACATAATTTTATTCTATCTTGAGAAGATCGTCATTGCCGCGGCAAAAAGTAGCGCATGGCAGATCATAATAATTTCAAAACCTGATAAAAGCCCTAATAATATACAGACCTATCAGTTTGCTTCCATAGTTTTTTTTTAAATACATACCTAGATTCATCATCATCAGCCTTTTTAATGTTCCCACTGATGGGACTCAGGCCTCCTCTAGGAGAGGGAATGGGCCGTAATCCACCACGCGGCCCCAGTGCGGGTTGGTGGATGTCACATGTCTTCGAATTTTTGGTTCTAGGACATGCCGGTTTCGTCACGATGTTTTCCCCAGATTATAATACAAACCAATAATTAAGGATAGAAACTTAATCCTTGATCACCAGTTTGGCTTCAGGCAAAACCACGGTAGTACTATCGAACAAGTACAAAGGCTCGTTAATACTATTCACACCGCCTTTGAACGCATGCAATATTGTTACGGCAGCGTTTTAGGCATATCCCAAGCCTTTGACCGCGTGTGGCACAATGGGCTTTTGTACAAAATAAAATAAACTCCCAATACAATTTTATCAGTTCATCAGATCGTATCTGGAAAACACTTCTTTGTAAAGCAAGGCGAAGAAGCAACGATGCTACACAAAATCCACGTAGGTGTACCGCAGGGTAGCGTTATGGGTCCCATTTTGTACCTCTTTTACACGGCAGACCTGTTTCAGATTTAAACATAACTGGTACCTTCACCGACGATAAAGCAGTAGATACTTTCTTCGGGTGGACTCTCGGAAATTGCCACTCAGAAGCTCTAAAATAGTCTTGATAACATCGCAACATGGCTAAGAGACTGACGCTTGAAGGCTGATGAAACGAAATCTGTACATGTAACCTGTACCTACACTTCGACGCCAAACTTGTCCTGCAGTTAAAATAAACGGAGTTCAAGTCCATAAGCTGAATAGCCAAAATACTTAGGGATGTAACTGGACAAGAGGCTCATATGGAGAAATTATATTTTTACACCACCTGCTCGATAATGTCGTTTTATACGTCATACAAACCTCACTTAAAGCAAGTCATTCTATCCCTAGGGAGATAATGCAGAATGGCCGATCCCTAGGGAATAATGAGATTTGAATATGGAACATCAAAAATCGTCAACATTGTGAATTAAAATGTACGTGCATCGCACAAGTTGACTCGAAATTCAAACTGGCCACTAACAAAAAAAGAAAATAGAATAAAACCTGCTTACTGACGGGAGCATTATAGAAAATTGAAAGTATAGAATCTTGGAGTAGTGAATTTTGTTTGTTGGATAAACTTGTAAATATAATACTTATATTTCTCTAATATATGATTTGGTCGACCAAATTGTTTTTTTTAATTATCTCACAGATGGTGTAAAAGTAGAGTATGCAACACGGGGATAAAGCGGTCTTTGTCTTGGGCGGCTTGAATTCCTCACTTCACTCAGGTTTCTTTATTAACTCCCTCGCAATGCTCGGGAGTTAATTTTGTAAATCCCTCACTCTCGTTCGGGATTAAAATCAGCAACCTTCGTTTCGTTCGGAACTTCGGAATTCAACATACCGCCCTAGACTTAAGACACTGCTTTATCCCCTAGTCACATAAACTACTATTTTACCATGCACTTTGCAATGGGATAACAGGTCCGAAGAATGTATTGGATGCTGAACAGAATGTCACAGATCACCGGATAGCAAACTATTACGGATTGACGAACTCAAACGTTGAAATCTTACAAAGGTTTCAGTCGAATGGATAGTAAATTAACCATGTTACACATATAACCAATGAAAGATTACATAAGCCAACCAAATGCGAATCGGACTTGAGTGAGTCCGATTCGTAATTGGTTGGCGAAGGGTTCCGTACTAAAAAAAAACTGCAAAAAAAAAAATTGCGGTTGTTGTATGAGAGGAAGCCCCCTTATATATTTTATTGTTGTTTTTTGTTGTCATAGCGAGTGACAACAGAAATATATCAGTGAAAATTCCAACTGTCTATCACGGTTCATGAGCTACAGCCTGGTAACAGACAGGCGGACAACTGAGAGTTAGTAATATAGTCTGTCTAGTAAGATAAACGACTTGGAATTTTTTTAAAGAAATTAAAAATCTAATGTTGGCAACCGGAATTTTAGTTGTCATTCACTTGTTTTTTGAGATGATGATCTTGATCGTAGTATGGCTAGTGATGATGACTCAGTAAGTGGAATAGAATATTTGGAAATCAGATTTCTGGATTTTTTTTTTGTACGATTCCAGATTTATTTTATTACTTATGACACTAGGTATTATGTCTTTGCAAATGTATCCTACTTTTGTAATAAGAATATCACTAAAGAGACTGAAATAGGTATATTTTAAACGAAAATCTTTTGCATTTTTTAATGTTAAAAAGTCCCCTAATAGTATTACCCTCTCATACTTCTGATTTTGTTCATTCTTCCTTTCATATACAGTCCATACTTCTGTGGAATGCGCTTCCTCTCGACATCAGGATGGCCACCAGTCAGTATGCATTTAAGCGAAAGTTGCGGCATTACTTTCAGAACAAATAGCGGAGTCGTTTCAAAACCCCCCTTCTTCTACTTTATATAAATATATATGTAGGTATATATTATATTAAATATATATGTATGTCTATTTTAGTTATATATATATACATTTGCACCCTTATTTTTCTTAATAATCCATTTTTTGTTGTTTTTTTTTGTGCACCTGCCATGTTTTTCTCTTCACCACCCTAGGTTGACTGGTAGAGAATGCCTAAGGCATTAAGTCCGCCTTTGTACCTGTGCGTTGCATAAAGTTGTAATAAATAAATAAATAAATATTACCTACTTAAATCATTTAAAAAATAGGTACTTAAATTGGATACTATAAAAGGTTCCATTATTAAACAATAACCAAGATCTCATAAATAATCAACCTTGATTTCTGGACCAGTTGACTTTAACAGATTGCATTTTACCCTAAAAATTACCCAAGTCGTTTAACTTATTAGGCAGACTTTACTCATTTTTAACCTTTGGGTACGGAACCCTAAAAACCAGAATGGAAGCTTATAGATCAAGGATCAGGACACATCACACCAATGTACTTGCACTCCTAATGAACGATCCAAGCATGCCACAAAAGTTATTATTATTATATCTAGCCCATACTGTCCCACTGCTGGGAAAAGGCCTCCCTCCACTAAGGTTAATAAGAAAAAAATCCACAGGACATAATAATGTAAACTGTGACCTAGATACAGGGACCGTTTTCGGTTAAGGTATACGGTTACGCTACCGGTATTAAAAACCGGTACCGTTTTATTTTAAAGGTACACCAAAACCGGTTAAAATTTGCGGTTACGCTACCGTTATATACCGGTATAAACCTTTATTCAACCGAAATAATTTCGGTAACGAAAAAACGTATGAGTACCTACGACATTATGCGACGTTGTCAGCTCGCTGCGAAAAGTACCTATTGCGAACGATTGGCGTCAACAGCGCGCCGCGTCGCGTCGCCCGTTCTCCCGCATCTTTCGTCTTGCAGTATGAACATTTTAGGCATGATTCAATAGGTAGGTACAACGAATGACGTTGAAAGAAGACCGCAAGATGGTTTTTTTTTTTATGTTTTTTACCTCAGAACTCCGTCGTTTATGGACCGATTTGCAAAATTTTTTGGAACGAAGTTCCTTATTGCGCGTTGTGAAAGGTGCTAGGCGGAAAAAATTCTCACGAAAAGTTGTACCGACACTTTTACTGTCAAAATGTAAATTCAAGATGGCGGCTGCAAGAAATTATCAACTTTTTCGTCATGGGTGTCGTTTTCATGGTTTTCGAGGGTGTTGAAACGGACAGTACTGTCAAAATGTAAATCCAAGATGGCGGCTGCAAGAAATTATTAACTTTTTCGTCATGGGTGTCGTTTTCATGGTTTTCGAGGGTGTTGAAACCGATGGTACTGTCAAAATATAAATCCAAGATGGCGGCTGCAAGAAATTATCAAATTTTTCGTCATGGGTGTCGTTTTCATGGTTTTCGAGGGTATTGAAACCGATGGTACTGTCAAAATGTAAATCCAAGATGGCGGCTGCAAGAAATTATCAAATTTTCGGTCATGGGTGTCGTTTTCATGGTTTTCGAGGGTGTTGAAACCGATGGTACTGTCAAAATATAAATCCAAGATGGTGGCTGCAAGAAATTATCAAATTTTTCGTCATGGGTGTCGTTTTCATGGTTTTCGAGGGTATTGAAACCGATGGTACTGTCAAAATGTAAATCCAAGATGGCGGCTGCAAGAAATTATCAAATTTTCCGTCATGGGTGTCATTTTCATGGTTTTCGAGGGTGTTGAAACCGATGGAACTGTCAAAATATAAATCCAAGATGGCGGCTGCAAGAAATTATCAAATTTTTCGTCATGGGTGTCGTTTTCATGGTTTTCGAGGGTGTTGAAACCGATACTACTGTCAAAATGTAAATCCAAGATGGCGGCTGCAAGAAATTATCAACTTTTTCGTCATGGGTGTCGTTTTCATGGTTTTTGAGGGTGTTGAAACCGATGGTACTGTCAAAATGTAAATCCAAGATGGCGGCTGCAAGAAATTATCAACTTTTTCGTCATGGGTGTCGTTTTCATGGTTTTCGAGGGTTTTGAAACCGATGGTACTGTCAAAATGTAAATCCAAGATGGCGGCTGCAAGAAATTATCAACTTTTTCATTATGGGTGTCGTTTTCATGGTTTTCGAGGGTGTTGAAACCGATAGTACTGTCAAAATGTAAATCCAAGATGGCGGCTGCAAGAAAAGAGACAGACAGAGAAACATGCGCACGCCGCACGGCTTACAATAGCTTACTATAGCAAAAAGTGTCGTTACAACTTTTCGTGAGAATTTTTTCCGTCTAGCCCCCTTTCACAACGCGCGATAAGGAACTTCGAGAAAAAATTGAGAGAATTACATTTTGACAGCACTATTGGCTTCAGGAACCTCGAAAACCATGAAAAAAACACCCATATCGAAAAAGTTGATAATTTCTTGCAGCCGCCATCTTGGATTTATATTTTGACAGTACCATCGGTTTCAACACCCTCGAAAACCATGAAAACGACACCCATGACGAAAAAGTTGATAATTTCTTGCAGCCGCCATCTTGGATTTACATTTTGACAGTATTATCGGTTTCAACACCCTCGAAAACCATGAAAACGACACCCATGACGAAAAAGTTGATAATTTCTTGCAGCCGCCATCTTGGATTTATATTTTGACAGTACCATCGGTTTCAACACCCTCGAAAACCATGAAAACGACACCCATGACGAAAAAGTTGATAATTTCTTGCAGCCGCCATCTTGGATTTACATTTTGACAGTACCATCGGTTTCAACACCCTCGAAAACCATGAAAACGACACCCATGACGAAAAAGTTGATAATTTCTTGCAGCCGCCATCTTGGATTTATATTTTGACAGTACTTTCGGTTTCAACACCCTCGAAAACCATGAAAACGACACCCATGACGAAAAAGTTGATAATTTCTTGCAGCCGCCATCTTGGATTTACATTTTGACAGTACCATCGGTTTCAACACCCTCGAAAACCATGAAAACGACACCCATGACGAAAAAGTTGATAATTTCTTGCAGCCGCCATCTTGGATTTACATTTTGACAGTACCATCGGTTTCAACACCCTCGAAAACCATGAAAACGACACCCATGACGAAAAAACTGATAATTTCTTGCAGCCGCCATCTTGGATTTACATTTTGACAGTACCATCGGTTTCAACACCCTCAAAAACCATGAAAACGACACCCATGACGAAAAAGTTGATAATTTCTTGCAGCCGCCATCTTGGATTTACATTTTGACAGTACCATCGGTTTCAACACCCTCGAAAACCATGAAAACGACACCCATGACGAAAAAGTTGATAATTTCTTGCAGCCGCCATCTTGAATTTACATTTTGACAGTACCATCGGTTTCAACACCCTCGAAAACCATGAAAACGACACCCATGACGAAAAATTTGATATTTTCTTGCAGCCGCCATCTTGGATTTATATTTTGACAGTACCATCGGTTTCAACACCCTCGAAAACCATGAAAACGACACCCATGACGAAAAAGTTGATAATTTCTTGCAGCCGCCATCTTGGATTTACATTTTGACAGTACCATCGGTTTCAACACCCTCAAAAACCATGAAAACGACACCCATGACGAAAAATTTGATAATTTCTTGCAGCCGCCATCTTGGATTTATATTTTGACAGTACCATCGGTTTCAAAACCCTCGAAAACCATGAAAACGACACCCATGACGAAAAAGTTGATAATTTCTTGCAGCCAGCTTTCTACTAGTGTGTCCATAGATTAGTTCGTACTACGAGCCATTGTGTTCTAAAGAAGTTCAAGTTGTTATTAATACATTATATTTTAGAAAACTAATCAAAAACTAATATTATATGTATATTAGACAGGTAAGACCTTACCACGATTACAAACTACGAGAGCCTAGAAGTTTTCGATAAGACAATTCTTCGAGAGTAAGCAAAAGAGAAGTTGATAGGTCATCGGCCTGCCAAAAAACCACGCCTCACCGAGGTCATTAAGAAGAGACTATTGCACAGGGCCAAACAACATCAAAATATGGTGTTGTGATTCCTGACCCGACCACGACATGGAACGGAGATTTTACTATGGCACAAAATGGTTATTTTAATTGTGCTTTATTGTGCCACTTATCCCAGGAATTTGTGCCTTGTACTTTTTGAGTAATAGGAGTACGTTTGTGGTCGGGCTGGGGATCACGATTCCTGACCCGACCACAACCAGATCTAATAAAATATCAATAGTGGAAAGTTACTTATTATGCCAAAAATATGTGTCAAATTGTGCCTATGGCACACACAACGCATTCAGTCATCATCACTGATAATAAGTACTCAAATAAGGCACTTACGAAAAATTTATTCCAACTACCCACATTTTAGCTTTAAAACTGAAAGCAAAAAATGTCTTACCTCGTTACGTAAATAACAATAGTTGTACATATGATAAGTGCATTTCCGTTAAATAGTGAATCATAGATCTAGAAAATATTATAATCGACAATGCGGAAATCCCATGCGGCAAAAAATAATCAAATTTCTAAGTCAACGCAATTAAAAGATATGACTACTTAAGACGCTTATTTGGTCAATTTCTATGGAAATCGCTCGTATGTGTTACGGAACCCGCAGGATTCGAACCCGACTCGCATTGACCGTTTTTTTATTCAAGCTTAGCACATTAATATAATGCTACAAAACATAGTGGTTGTAATTTTTTTATAAATTACATATATACGCGTACCTATGAAGTCGTGAACACATCCAGTAAAATAAAATAATAAAGTGCTTTATATATAGCATAATTTCACAAAATAAAACTGCTTGCAGTCGTAGTAAAATTTCATAGCGTGTGATTGACACACTTTACTTCTTGATTATTCAATTTTATCCGAACCAAGATATATTCTGTGATATGAATAGTAAAAGAATTTCGTGTGCCACAGGCACAATTTGGCACATATTTTTGGCATAATCAGTAACTTCCCACTATTGATATTTTATTAGATTTGGTTGTGGTCGGGTCAGGAACCGTGATCCCCAGCCCGACCACAATCGTACCCTTATTACTCAAAAAGTACAAGGCACAAATTCCTGGGATAAGTGGCACAATAAAGCACAATTAAAATAACCATTTTGTGCCATAGTAAAATCTCCGTTACATGTCGTGGTCGGGTCAGGAATCACAACACAAAATATGACTGTTTCAGACTGAAGTCGGTTAAAAATAAGACTTTAAATAGTACAGTACATTGTTAATAAACTACTGCCATTATCTGATGAAATAATATAATTTTTCAGACATGTTTCTCCGATGAATCGACGTTTCAGGTTTTGGTTGACAAAAGCTCTTTTGTCCGTTCAAAAAATGCTCCTTTCCGACGACGCCCTGGAGAATAGCTCCATAAAAACTGGTGTTAAGAGACAGCTAAATTCCCAATTAGTATTATGATGTGGTCTTTAATCTCAAGCAAGGGTCTACATATCGTGAAAGGGACCGTGAGGCATGACCAGTACAAGCGAGTACTAGAAACTGGACTGCTGCCGCATCTCGAAGAATGGTTCCTTATTGACGAAGAGTCCATTTTTATGCCCGAATCTGCATTGTGCTACAAAACCAGGGGTGTTACTGCATACTTGGCTAAAAAACATAAATGTTTTACCCTATACCTTTTTTGCCCTATGATGAGTTCCCTGACAGTTCATTTTTTTCCGTGGCACGCGTACTACTTTAGATTACTAAAAAAATAAACTGGCAAAAAAAAAGGAAATGATAAAAAAAATATTGTCTTTCGTAAATTACTAAGTAAGTTATTGTGGTTATAATTAACTGTTAATAAATTAAGTAAATAAAATAAAAAAGAATAGAACTTAAAAATGTGTAATGCGTTAAACGGAACTTCTGCCAATAGAGATTGACACTACTCGACGACACACTAATCGACAAAATCGGAGCGGCCATCTTGTAATCGCATGTAAAATTGGAAAAAAGTAATAAAAAAAACTCAAAAAACTATAACAGAGGACTAATAATTAATTATCGTGGTTAGTTGAAGAAGATTCCGATTCCGATATGGATATGAGTTCAAATCAAGAGTCAAGTTCTGACAGTGAATAATAAATAAATTATTATTTTAAACAGACTGCATTTTATTTACCACTACCCGTCCCCCGCGGTTTCGCCCGCGTTATTTCAGGTTTTTAGTTTTTGTCAGATTTTTTAATTTACTGTAAAAATTCTTCAAAATCCGTAGACTAGTTCTTGCGTGAAAGAGTAACAAACATCCACACACACATTCAAACTTTCACATTTATCATCTATAAATCTAAAATCGGTAATCCGATTCCATTACCTTTGCCAACTGATTCGTTATTGTAAAAAATCGATTAAATTTCGTTAGGTCACATCACTATAATTGTCAGACAAAAACTGTCAGGGAACTCATCATAGGACAAAAAAACTAGTCAATCAATACACCAGACATGAACGCTATTGAAAACATGTAGGAGCTCACCAAGCAGGAGATCGCTTAGCAAGTGATCACCACCAAACTAATAAATTATTTATTATTATTGTTATATAAACACTAGCTGATTAAATTGCAGCTCTCAACAACACAAACCTGCAACAGGATGCCAGAATTTGCATAGAGAGCATATCACGATGAATGGAATCTATCACAAAATTCTGGAAATATTCGTCAAATTGACTACGTATCTATTTTTTTTTTTCAAAAATATATAAATAATTTTGCTTTTAATTTTCGTTGTTTTTATTATCTCAATAAAAAAAAACTATAAATAAAAAATACCAGCCGGACCTACAAGCAACCTTTTTTCAAACCTATTAACCTGGCCGTTAGCGAGGAGTCGGCTTCAGAAAATCACTGTTTTATGGCTCTTTTCGGGCGCTTGGGCCTTAAGCGATATGCGCGAGTCCAAGCGAGCAGGCACCTTCCGATTTCACCTACTTTTTCTGTCGTCAACTCGCTCAGACTTGAAAATCTGACGTATTTATGTACAGTCAACTAAAAAAAAAAATTATAACATAGGTACCCACTAAAAATGTATTAGAAATTGTATTCGACTTGACTTTAAAATAAAACACTAATAAATCAACACTATAATAATATAATATTGCATATTTACCTATTAATTACCAACAAATCACAACATTATCAGCAATAAGCAACCAAAGTTGACGTCCAAATATTAGTTAATGTTAGCACACGTTTAAGTAAGCGGAATAGGAGACTTAGAAATACACGTAAGTGAGTGAATATGCAGTATCGATACGTCATGTATGTGTCAAAAAAGTTAAGAGCGCCCACACGATGAACAAAATCTTTCTTGGATGCGTTCCATTTCACGATTAACCTGTGACCTTCAGTTGCCCTTTGCATTCTAGGACTACGGGGTTCCTTTTTAGGAATTCGCCGGGGTCCTAGCTTGCGGGCATCGGCCCTTCTGGACTCCTACGGTTTGATGTCATCTCTTTGAGGAGCACGTCGATCACTACGCGCTGTTGACGACTGAGCTCGGTTCGGTTAATTACCGGACGTCCGGATAGCGGACTACCCATTGCTCGACGTCCGCAAGCCCGCGTCTACCGTGGTCCGTTGTCGGGCTCGGAATTTCGGCGGCCGATGGTCCTTTGGCCTCCTTCTTCGCTAACATTACTGCTTCGCAGAAAGAGGCGACCGCCTGCCATTCCTCCTCGCTCCGGACCATAGTCTGACTAGGGCCCTGCGTGAAAGGTTGTTGCCAAAAATTGCCTCCACGAGGCAACAGCGGTGCTCTGCCCGAGCGGGGCACAACTCTACCATGTCCTCGGGTGCTCCACCGTGTCCTCCGAGTGGTCCACACAATAGTAATACCCGAGCTTTACTGCCCTCTGAATCCGATGCAGGAACCGACCGAACTTGCCATTTTCGGTGAGGACCATGCAGGTGCAGGTAACATGAGAAAGTCAAAAGTAACGTAAAATGTTTTTAAAGTAACTTGGGTATCGTGTACCATTGGCCACATCCTACTCGCCTCATTCCTCACCTTTAACATAATATCCCGAAATCTAAGTAGATAACCGGTATAGCCTGCGTGAAAAAATCCACGGGCAATAGCTAGTTATTTATAGTAATTGTTATTATTTGACTGTATTTTATACGTTTAAGCGAGAGGACGACAGAAAAAGTAGGTGAATCGGAAGGTCCCAACTCGCGCGGACTCGCGCGAATTGCTTAAGCGAGTTGACGAACAAGCCATATTAGGTAATCTCTGGAAGTACTGGTCCGATAGCAAAAAGTTTTTCACCGATAGAAAGCTGCTTTATTCCTGAGTGGGGTGTTCGCGGGCGAAGCCGCGGGCAAATGCTAGAATATTATATTTATCGACCGTGAAGTACCAATACCGCCTATAAATATTTTTTCAAGAAAATCATAATTTACCGCTATGAATTTAAAAAGGTTTTTCCGCGTGTTTTAAGCGATTATCACACTGCCACGCATGACGCTGCACGTTGCGTGTCGACGCACCTACGCGCGTACTTGCGGAAGTGCAGATCTGCATCATCGTACGGGTTTTTTACGCACTCACGCGCGTTGGTGCGTTTTGTAAATTCACGCAGGCTCTGACTCATTTCATACAAAATCATACGATAATCGTCTTAGTAAAATTCGAGTTTTTTTTTTTGTTTTCAGGTCTGACAGACAGTTTGGTGTTATTGGTACTTTGCTGTCGATATAAAAAAATACATTAATTAATATCAAATGCTGCAGTGACAAAAATAATAACAATTAATTTTGTAAAATCATGGTTACCCTAGTTAAAACAGAGGTAAGAAAGGGATACACCGACCCTTTCTCGTTGTCTTGTTCAGTACATTTTTCCCCGTTTGCTTGTCAATATGAACTTAATGGTAATGAGAATAAAGAACACTATAGAGTGTGTTTGCTGCGCAGGCAATCTAGATTATCCGTAGGATACATAAAATCTTTGCTCTGGTGTCTGTTTGGTGTCTTGTTTGGTGTCTTGCTATATTTCACTGGGACACCACGGTAGCGCAACCAGTGGCGCTACCCGGGTGTCCCGGTGAAATATGGCTCTAATATAAGCGGTTTAGGTACCGTAAAAAATAACGGTAAGGTCAACTAGTCGAAGACCGGCATACTTTATTAAAAAAATATTTCATTGGGCATTTTTTGCTATTTCTATAATATATTAGAAAAGTTTTATTAAAGTAGGTGATTAAATATTTAGTTGACTATTAAAAAAAACTATCAGAATTGCTTTATGGTTGTCAATTTTTTACATAAATACAAATTTTGAAAAAATGGCTGAGTAGACGGAATTTCCTGCCACGTCGAATAAGACCGTCTAATGAAAAAAAAACCTATAAATTGCTGGTTTACTCAAATAGAGACAATGTGTACGCGTATGTGTTTCAAAAGCATTTCAATGTGTGCTGTCGTTTTTCATATTAAAGGCTTCAATCGGTAGAAATTGCAATAAGAAGTGTTTGTCGGGTAAGACCGGTATAAATCGCCAGTCAGGAGTTAAAAACAGTTTCATAAATTAAAAAAATCTTTTTTTTTGTTTTAAAATCAGCTTCTATTTTAACGAATTTCTCTAAAGAACAAATTTATAGAAAGGGATTAAATAGAAGGTACTAAAATATTCTCTCTCTCTCTGTATATTTTTTTTTATTGATATAAACTATGACCGCGATCCCACCTGATGGCAAGCAGTGATGCAATCTCTAATGGTGAGGCGCACTAGTTTATTAAAAGCCTATTCACTCTAGCTTTGAAGACACTCAAATTATAATCGGACGGGAAGACCGCATCAGGCAAATTATAATTATAGCAAATTTTCGCCACTAGTGCTGATAAATTCACCAAAACATTATATATTACCTGAAAAAACATTAAGAACTACACAAATACAGTCTTAAAAAAAATATTACGTATATAATGTAGGAACTAACAAAAGTTGACAAGTGTAGAGTTGTCGACAAATTGGAATATTCGTCAGATATTTGCTTGCACACAAAACTGCGAATTAGTATCGCACGTTTCTGCGATATTACGTTTCAGTCGAAAGTAAGTAGGAAGGGACTTTAGTACCTATCTTTCATTCAATCGTCTTTACTACTGTGTAATTAAAAGTAGTATACAATACGACAGATGACACGAATATCGATTTATCGATTTTAAGAGTATAACCTCATGGTTACTCAATACGCTGGAAATCGAACTTACGAATCAGTTATCAATTACTTTATAAAATTTGTTCAAGTGTAAAAGGTTTAAGGCATCTGGAATCGGTGAAGATCGGCATATGCCGATCTTGCTCTCCAAGTACTAGACGGTCTTCTCCACTATTGCACTTTGAGGTTAAATTTTTGTCACCAGATGTAACTTCTTCAAAAACATGTTTAACTGTATTCTAATATAATAATCAGGTCAAGATACTAATCATTATTGCAATCACCTACACAAACCCTGGTTTATATAAAGAAAAAGCACGTAAAAATTTTTTTTTGCCGGAGTGGTGTTGGTCGTGTTGCAAGTTGATAACCCGACAAAATTTTGGACGTCATTTTTTCTCTTTGTATTGTAAATAGCGCCATCTATGCCATTTTATTTAAATCAAAATAGTTTAAAGTTTTAATATTTCGGGTTGTCGTTGTTGTAGCTATTCAGAATTCATAGTTTTGCTTACTATACGGTCCTACCCGCCATACGGTCTTCGCCGAATCGACCTTACCGTTATTTTTCGGTAGTGAAATTTTTGTGTATCGTAATTTTTCAGTACCGAAAAATTACGGTACCGTTATTTTTCGGTATTGAAATAAAAAGGTATGACGTAATACCGTTAACCTTTATAACCGATATTTTTTCGGTATGCAGTCCCTGCCTAGATAACCTATAATTCTGAAGTCTATTAATCATTGGACATGTACCATGCAAAGGTTTGCATAATCTGGAGGTCCAGACTATTGCTGAATATCATTTGAATAGGATGGAGGTAGCATTACCTACATGGATAATTATTCTAAACACTTCACTATGCATCATGTCACTACCTCGCATGACATCTTTGGTGAAAAACCGGCCAAGTGTGACTCGGACTCGCCCATGAAGGGTTCCGTAGCAGCAAGTAACATACCTAATATAACAGTTCTTGTAGGTAGTTCGTAGTAACTTTGATTGATGTTTTAATAATTGTGTATTTTTTCAGATTTATGACGTATTAAAAAAAACTAGTTCTCGTTCAAACCAATTTTCGTTGGCGGTTTGCATGGTCATGTACATCATATATTTTGTTTAGTTTTATCGTGAAAATCTTAATGCGGTTTACAGAACACATACACAGGTACTCGATAAATTTCATCAGTATAGCTCTTATAGTTTCGGAAAAAGTGGCTGTGACATACGGACGGACAGACAGACAGACATGACGAATCTATAAGGGTTTTTTGCCATTTGGCTACGGAACCTTAAAAACACATGCCTTGACAGTTGAGATAAAAGGTTGCTTTATACACAGCTATTAGGTGTTTTGTTAATAAAAGATGAAAATGGATGTTTTTTTTTTATTAGTTTAGCACTAAGTTTACGACGAGGCTACAGCTTTCTTGGGAGTGGGTTTGCCTTCCTTGAAGCCATTGCGGAAACGCCTCCTCACAATCTTAAGGTGACGCATGCGGCCAGTTCCTGTGGTCTTCCTGCGCTTAGCCTTCACTGACCAGTGGTCTGTAAAAAAACATTTTTTATTATTTATTTTATAATTTATGTACACACAACATTTTTATTATTTATTTATTTTACTTTTTTGGGTAAGCTTTGCCCAGATAAAACTGCTAAACCTAATTTTAGGTTAATTTATATGGAATGTAATGATAAAATATCAACCATTAAACTACTTTAAAACTAACTTTTTCTTTATGAAACGGAACACAATAGTATGTCCTAAGTTTGCCTACATAACTAAAATTAATAAAACAAATTGTCTGTTAATATACTAGTGCAGACATGGATTTGGGCATAGAATAGTAACTACAACACAATACTTTTAAAAGTTAAAAAAAATATATAATGATATACTCAATTCAATCTTGCTCATCTTCAAATAAAATTTACAGAAACAGAAGAATGGTTTCAATTATGTTTAGTGATAAATGCCTTCATGGATTTTGTCAGCAAATGTTTTAAATGGAATTATCATGATTCAGGTTTTCATTATTACTCAGTACTATCACAAGTGGACTACAGCATAACCCTACAAGCTGCATCAATCATATAGCAGGCCAGCATCATGTAAACAATATATAATATAATATATAATAATATAATATTCCACAACTATCACACAGCGCCGTTTAGTCCCAAGCTAAGCAGAGCTTGTGTTATGGGTACTAGACAACTGATAAACATACTTATATATTTCTAAATACATACATATTATAGATAAATTACACCCAGACGCAGAACAAATTATGATTGTGCTCATCACACAAACATTTGTCCTGGGTGGGAATCGAACCCACGACCTCCAGCACAGCAGTCAGGGTCACTAACCACTACACCAACAGGCCTGTCAAAACAATGACTTGATTATGGTCCTCAGTGCAAATTAACTTGAATGTGAGGTGCTTCATGGAAATACTACCCAAGGCGACTTACAACAAACTGTATGAATTCACAGGATCTAACAAATGTCATAAAAACATTTATCATATCAGATTTCAACTTAGTGTACCTACATTATACAAAGAAACATTTCACATAGAAAATATCTCTTCAATCAGAGTAGGACTCGCCACCAAGATTACAAATTAACATTTAACCTTTCAATCGTGGAAATTACAAAGACAATAGGTGCGTGAACACCGGCGTTCGCTTGGGGTTTAATGAATTAAGACTGATTTGTATTTCATTTAAGATTAAGATACTGTAAACCAGTCATATTCAACCTTTTTTCTTCTCGGGCCACATAGTGCTTCTACTATCATCATGATAGCCCGCAAAAACCATTGGTGGAATAAAAATAGCTCCTACATTAAAACATCTCTACATGCATGGATTTTTTTTTATTTCAATAAAATTCCTACATGCTATAAGCATGGTTCTACTTTTTAGTTTTCTTAGTGGGACCATCATTGATCTACACATCGCCATGGTGTAAACTAGCAAGCAGTTCCATACGGTATTCAAGTCAAGCATTATAAACAAAAATACATAATTTAGGCATAATAATAGAAGTGTCATTAGAACGTTTTGAAAATACATTGGGCATACAGGTGAGGAGTGGAATTTCCTGCCGGAGTATTTCCTGAAGGCTACGACCTGGGGTCTTAAAATTAACATTCAATAGGTTACTTCTAGGTAAGCATAATGGAATCATTGTATACCACATTATTGCTTCCCATCATTAATTGTACCCATAATATTAAAAAGAACTGTGCCGCAATGCTTTTAAGTTTTAGAATTTAAGAGACAACAATAGTACTAAATAGGTAAGTTACAAAGGGTAGCAATAATATTAAGAGATCCTTGCTCTCCAGATGATGCCCAACCTATACCTTAGACATGCTGCACTAAATTATTCGTAGGTACTCAAGAAATACAAAATACAATAGTTTCTTTGATTACTGTCAAACAGCCGCGGCGACAGGAGGAAAGACGTGTGGGGTACCAAAACAATGAAAGAATCTGGCTTTTCACCCCGAGTTTAAGTTACAGATCCCGTTTAAATGACTTATAATTAAAGCACAACACTACAACAAATAAGGCCGGTATGCGTGTACTTACAGGAGCGCAGCTTAGCTGCGGGGTATCCGCACTGTGCACATTTGGACTTTTGGATATGGTAAGATGACCTGCCACACCGTCTACACAAGGTGTGTGTCTTGTTACGACGCTTACCAAAGCTCGAAGTACCCTTCGTCTGAAATCAACATTTACAGGTTATGATTGAGAATCCATGAGAAACTCACTAATATATGCAGTTTTATTTCCACACAGTTAATACATCAATAATTACGTAAAAAATACACCGAAATAACGTGTTATTTACAAGATTAATTTAGATAGAAATTACAAAAACTAGAACCTACCATCTTGTCACAATTTGACAAGCCAAGAGAAAACAAAACTGTCAGATAGCCTTGATAGTGTTACCCGTTACCAATAAAAATAAAATTGCCAACATAAAATTCAGGGTTGCCACTCTCTAAGTAAATAAAACAAATGGTCACAGTTCTAGAGCGAGCAATGTGCCCTGCCCATTGCCACTTAAGTTTGGCGATTCTTCGTATTAAGTCGGTAACCTTGGTTCTTCCTCTTGATGGATTTAGTTAGTAAAAATCTAACACGCCACCCCACCCTATAGCGAGAGAAGTCATTGAATGGATACCCACCTCAAAAAAAGAACAAACCACAAAGAGAACAGAACACTCCATTTCGGCATCTAATTGACCAAATAGATTTTGAATCGATGGCATTGGATTTACCTAAAAAATAATAAAAAGACGTGCAGCACTCGGGGACTGCCGCGGTAAAGCTATTGCATATCATTTTTATCAACTTATGCAATTATAATTATTTATTTATTTTAGTCATGCAGTATTTTTTTTCCTTTGTTTTTTTTTCTTTGATATTAATTGAAGTAACACGTTCACACATTGAATTGAATTTTGATTGATTGTTCACTCATTTGTTTTCATATCGGTCACCACGCTCAAAAAACAAATGAGTGGGGGGTGTTAGGTTATTTTCGTTACGGAATTTCTGGATTCGGTCTCCACGCTCAAGGCCCGCGATAGAAGCTATGCAATAGCTTAATAAAACATTTAAATATTTTACATTTTAATGGAAAACAAAGTAACCATATTATATTATTGCGAGGCGACAACATGGATACGAAAACATGTTTTATAGAACTTAGTATCCAAGCAAAAGGGATTTATCAAAATAATATAAAGTACTGTCGCGGACGTCAAACCACTCTAAAGATTTTAAATATCCAACGGCTCTGACCTCTAGATATCCGTCAGACGGACAGACTCATACTCCCTGAATTTCCAGGCCAACCTACATTTACGACAACCGAGTTGGAATGGTGGCTGACTCAAGTTGCAAGTTGCAACTCTAGTCAACTCGAGTCGTCAGTGTGCAAAAGCCCAGGCCAGTTGGCCCAACCAGCTCGGTCCGCCGAGTCAACTCAGTGTACCGAGTCGACTTGGTCCGTCAAGACAGCTCAATAACGAATATAGAAGCGACATTCCACCACTTGAATCAAATCAACAAAACTTAATTCTACACCGGGTAAAATGGGGTAAATAGAGACAAAACTTTGGTTTGGTTTTTCACTTTGATACTTTTTTTTTTGGTGGGGAAAATCATCCAATGACAACCCCCGAGAGCAGTGGTGGCCGAGTAGTAGCGGCCCCGACTTACGAGTTGTTGGTCACGGATTCGAACCCAGCCAGGCGCATTACTTTGTGTAATTTATTTCATCACCACTGATCTCAAAACGGTGAAGGAAAACATCGTGAGGAAACCGGCATGTCCTAGAACCAAAAATTCGACAACATGTGACATTCACCAACACGCACTGGGCCCGCGTGGTGGATTACGGCCCATCCCCTCTCCTAGAGAGGAGGCTTGAGTCCCAACAGTGGGAACATTAAAAAGGCTAGTGATGTTGATGATGACAACCCCCGCTCTTGGGTGGAGCGGGAGATAGTGTCAGACTCTTACTGACTAAAAGACCCATCCCGTTCCTTCTAGCCTTCACACCGGGGCTCGAGCTCCCTTTCGGATAACCCTGGCCCCAGTAGGCTTCGACCCGGCTGGGTCCCTGCTGTTGCTGACAACTCCTTGAGGCGCGCGGGAACAGTGCGCGCCGTCGACGACTTGGGCTAGGTCCGGACAGTTACCGGAAGGCCGGACAACGAGCTACCCATTGCTCACTGTCCGCAAGCCCGCGCCTACGGTGGCTGGAAATCGGGATCGGAATCCCGGCGGCGGCGAGAGGACCTTTGCCTGATGCGGTCAGCCTCCTCCTTTAAGAGCATAACTGCTTCGCAGAAGTCGGCGACCGCCCGCCACTCCTCCTCGCTCCGGACTTGAGTTTGACCCGCTTTATCTCCGCTCGGAGGGTGCGTTTTGCCTCTCTGTAACCCTCGTACAGCTCCGCCTCTCTGACCTCCGCATCTGGCGGGTGGATGCGGCGCCTGCAGTGTCTGGAGTACTGGCGTCGCGCGTGATTGCACGCGTTGCGCAGTGCAGCGACCTCCGGCGACCACCAGTACTGGGCTGTCGGACCGGCACGGCCGAGGTTTCGGCGGAGACGTCAAACCGGATGTACCGGTGGTCGGAGTACGTCTCCACCTCCTCCATAACTCGCCAGTTGACGACACGCGGCGACAGAGCGGGGCTGGCCAACGAAATGTCTACCACTGATTCACCCTGACTCCGCACCAACGTGGGGACACAACCCCGGTTCAGGACAACCAGGCCCAGCTCCAAAGCCCAGTCCTTCACCATCCAACCCTGCTGGTTCGTGTGCCAGGAACCCCAAGCCATGTTCCAGGCGTTGAAGTCCCCGCAAACGACCACGGACAGGGTACCAAACCGAGCGACGACGGCATTTAGCTCCATACAGGAGACATGGAGTTCGTCGAGAGATCTGGACAGTAGGCGTCCTCCGGTAACCTGTGTAGACGCCTACCACTGCAATGTCCCCGACGTATCAAATAACTCTAACGCGGATTATTTGTCCAGATTTCTAGTAGATAACACTAATGATAACAGAACCGACCAGAACTACAACTTTCAATTCCAGCAAATACATACCATTGATATCAATCCAGATATTATAGCAACAGAGACAAGGAATGATTCAGACTGTAAATCATTACTGCATGCATTAGAAACCGGCCAATCACTAAAAACACTTGGTTATAATGACAACGAATTCACTTTACATGATGGTTGTATATTAAGAGGAACACGAGTCTTAGTACCTAAAACACTACGTGAACGTGTGCTAAACAAATTACATCTGGGGCATCCTGGAATTTTAAAGATGAAGCTACTGGCTCGCAGCTTCGTATACTGGAGAGGAATTGACAAAGATATTGAAACAAAAGTGAAGTCATCTAAAACATGCAGATTACTACAAAACGAACCGGAGAAAGCCCCACTACACCATTGGGAACACCCAAATGCCCCTTGGCAAAGACTCCACATTGATTTTGCAGGACCGGTGCACGGATACCAATTGTTAATAACTGTAGATGCATTTTCAAAATGGACTAAAGTTTTACCTACCAAAACAACAACTAGCTCATGGTGCATCCAAAAATTAAAAGAACTGTTTTGCACTTTTGGAATACCTCAAGTTCTGGTTTCAGACAATGGTCGGCAATTCATATCAGAACAATTCAATAAATTCTTGAAAGACAATATGGTATTACATAAAACCTCCGCTCCATACCATCCAGCAACGAATGGCCAAGCAGAGAGATTTGTGCAGACAATTAAGAAGGCATTACGTAGCTTAGAGGGAAAAGGAGGCAGTCTGCAGGAAAAGCTGGTGACAGTTAAGACACGCCTGAGACAAACACCAAATGCCGATGGTTTAACTCCATATCATCTTATGTTTGGCAGAGAAGTACGCACGAGACTGCACGCTATGTTTGTAAAGAAAGCTAAGCAGAGCACGCCCAAACACCATAAAATCGAAGTCAGGCATTACAACACTGGTAATAGAGTACAGGCTCGTGACTACACAAGCGCGACGCAGCGCTGGCAGTTTGGATCCGTCACAAAAAGATTGGGCCGAGTACATTACGAGGTCCACACTGACCGCGGTGACATCTGGCGACGTCACCTCGACCAACTCCTTGCTGCACCCCTGATACGCAGCAGTTAGGGAGGGAGAGGATATACAAAATCTTTGGGGAGAATTGTGGTGTATGGAACTTTTTAGTAGATTGACGTATGTTGATTGTCAATGTGATATATGAAAAATAAATTGTCAATCAACATGCGTCAATCTACTAAAAAGTTCCATACACCACACAGTTCAATAATAAATCGATATATATAAATGCTGCAAAAAATATTCAAATATCGAGAAAATGCCCTATAAAGTTTTGTCTCTATTCACCCAATCTTTTTAATTCGTAACCCTGCCAAATTAAATTTCTGTTTTTCAATCTTTTTCAATTAAACTAGCACTTTAATTGCCACTTCGTTCAAGCTGGTTTTTTTATCGTGACGACTCGCGTCGCCGCCGTCTCGTCTTGCTTTCATTCAACCGTCTGCTGAACCACTACTGACTGACTAGCGATTCAGTATGTTACAAAGTACTCTGTGACTACAGACGGCAATGCGAACGAACACTCGATTTGAAGAAAAATGCAACTCGAGTTAACTCGTTTGTTGTTTGACGCGAGTAACACGTTTAATGACGTTTAAAATATTCGACTTGCCCATCCATCGCTAATCTCGACCCTCGACCCCTTTGTCAATGTCAAATTAATTGTCAAATAATTGTCAACAAAAGCGGCCAATTCACAAGTCTTTGCTGCTAAAAATAATTTTAATTGTACAAAACTACAGGCGTGTCAACAAATATAATTTCTTTTATTACCAGTGAATAATTCAATCAAAAAGAAGCTTTTGAAAGGTATGTTGATGTGCAACTAACATTAGTTCGTAGCGTAAAAGATGACTTTCATGTTTTCAATATTTCTGTTGTTTAACGAGTATAAGAATGTTCAAATTGTTTCTTTAGAGCAAACAAGGCCATTTCCATATAATAGGATGGGTGCATATTTCTTGTTGTTGGTTATTAAGGAAATTCAATTTAAAATGCCCTGCATGTTATGAGTAGGATTTTCAGCAGCTTCATTCTCAAGGCCTAAACCGCAGAAAACATATCTAATGCGTTCCAAATAAGAATAGGATCCATTGCCATGTTGTGACGTCACGTCATATTGTCAACCCCGCGTTCCGAATTGCGTCAAAAGCGATTATATCGCGAATCCGACTAATGCGCACGTCACAAACAGTACTCAATAGTCCGTATATTTTGTGACTATTAAATTCGGTCGGATTCGCGATATAATCGCTTTTGACGTAATTCGGAACTAAGGGCAAATCGAAGAAATTGGGTAGGGTGACCAAAAATAGTCATTTTTAAAATTTAATTTATTTACGAATCGTGAACGAAAATTTCCTAAGACGACCCACTGACCAAAAAGTTTAATCAGAATCCAGTTCAATTGTTCTCATCTGTGCGTCACTGTGTGCAGTATGTTTTTTTTTTTCTTTAGAGTACCATAATTAGAGACACAATAGAGACAAAAACTTGCATTTGCTTGGGGTTTAATGAATTAATGATAAAACCACTAAGAAAAATGAAGGTAAAACTTTCTATTATGGTCCGTCGATTTAACGGTCGGGGAGAGGTGGGGGGAGTTGGGGTTACCCCCCTCTCCTATCCTCACCCCGCAGAGCCTCAAGGTTATGGAGATATCCATGGTTAGAGTTTTGAGGTTAGGTTAAAACTGAAAATTAAAAAATTATATCTCGTAAACCGTGAGTCTACGCAACTTAAAAATTTGTAAAAAGCCTTATGTTAATAGCTAGAATGTTTTCATAAAAACCTATTTGGTTGTTTGATGAAAACTGCAAATAAATTTGTTTAGTAGTTTTTGTGTTAATTGTGAACAGATTGACATACATACTGGGGTTTTAGTTTTATAACATGTAAGGATTCTTTAATAAAAATAATTACCAGTAAACTTGATTTTAATCAAAGCATTCTTTTTTAAATAAAATTTACTCATTTTAATTTAGTAAGTACAAATATTGCAGCAAGTCCACAAAATTTTTTATTTCTATAGTTTATGAAGAAAAATTTGAACCTTGACACAAATTACTCATTTTAAATAAAGTAATGATAATTACAATACTGAAAAATAACAGAAATTCAATTTTACTCTTCTATTTTAGATATCTCAATATGGAACTTCTAGATATTATGAAAAGCTTAACTATTAAACACATACCAAATGAAAGTGAACAGCAGTTGTTCAAATCTGTAGCTGCAGATATAGATGATGTTCCTACAGAAATAGTCTTTGCAGAGTATTCTGATAAAATAATGCTTATTGTATCTCAGTATCAGAAGATTGGAAGCATGTTAATGATACATAAAGATCAAGTTCACAGTCCTTTAGGTGCTAATGACATTTATACAACAAAAGTTATTTTTGGTGCTACAGGAGAAGAACAGCAAGTGGCAGCGAGATACTTGGCAGAAGCAATTAAAATAACAAAGCCTCTTTGTATTTTTATAAATCTCAAATCATATGACATTGAAACAGTTAAAGCCTGTAAAGATATAATATTAGATTTAAGAAGCAAAGCAACAGAATCTTAATATGGATGCCATAAGTGCAAAAAGATTTAAGCCTGTACAAAAATATTATGGACAACTGGTTTTGGGACCTCCTGGTGCAGGAAAAACCACTTACTGTTGCAAAATGTCAGAACTTCTGCGGAAATTGGGAAGAAATGTTTTAGTAATAAATTTAGATCCAGCTAATGATCTAACATCATACAAACCAGATATTGACATCAGACAATTAATTTGTCTTGAGGAAGTGATGGATCAACACAATCTTGGTCCTAATGGAGCCTTGCTGTACTGTATGGAGTTTTTAGAAAAAAATATTGATTGGCTGCTGAATCAAATCAAAGGTGACAATTACACCAATTTTATATTTGATTTACCAGGACAGGTAGAACTGTATTGTCATCATAAAAGTTTGAGCAACATATTTTCAGTACTTGCCAATAGTGGAAACATACAACTATGTGTTGTGCATTTAGTAGATTCACACCATTGTTCTGATGCAGGAAAATTCATTGCAGCTTTAATGTTGTCATTAAATGCTATGTTAAAAATTGGATTACCCCATATCAATTTACTAACTAAAGCAGATTTATTGAAAAAGCATATGGATAAACTGCAATTTGGAATAGATTTTTACACAGAAGTGCTGGATTTGAATTATTTGCTGGATAGTCTAGACAATGATTCATTCACCAGTAAATATAAGAAATTAAACAGTGCATTTGTTTCCATAATTGAAGATTATAGTTTAGTTACTTTTCAGTTGGTTAATTTATGTAAACCAGAGAGTTTACTAAATGTTAGAAAATTAGTTGATAAATCAAGTGGATATGTGTTTAAAGCCGAAGAAGGCAGACATATAAATAGTATGTTAGCATGTGCTATGGGTGTCAGTGAGCCAGTTGACATTGATGATCTTGAATAAAATGTATTTCCTTATTTACGACATTTTTTACTTACAAATAACCCTTGCATTAACCCGTTTTTCGCGCAAATGAACAAGTTTACAAAAATACATCCAGGTATTGCATAAGAGCCGAGTCACATCGTAATGGCAGCGACGCGGCGAGTACTTTCAGTGTGAAATAATTTTAAACTTATCTACATACTTAAAAGACCTGTATCGCTTGAAAATCATTAAAATGTCGCGAGCAGTCGCGCGCCTCTCGCGTCTTGTCGGTAGTTCTAGCATAGCCAGCCGCTGCTATTCCGGTGTGACTCGATCCTAAGAATGGTTACCACATCACACCAATATTGAATGAGTCAAGGCCCCCAAAAATAAGATATAAAATACGCAACATTATCCACCTGTTAAACTTTACTTAAATAGGGTGGGACACGTCCTTATTTTTGTGGTTAATTTAGTTTAAGTGCAGTACTTTCCTTTTCTGGGGTAAATGATTGATATTCATAAAACATATTTTTTTTATTTTTTTTTTTATCTGTTATAAACTAGTACTTGACTGCGATCCCGCCTGATGGTAAGCAGTGATGCAATCGTTGATGGTGAGGCGCACTAGTTTATTAAGAGCCTATTCACTCTAGCCTTGAAGACACCCAAATTATAATCAGACGGAAAGACCGCAGCAGGCAAACTGTTCCAGTCCTTCGAAGTTCGCGGTATAAATGACGAGGCGAAACGCTTAGTCCGGACCGTAGATGTTTCAACAACGTAAGGGTGGATACTCGCCGTGCGTCGGTTTGTCCGATGGTAGAAATGAGATGGCGGAATCAAGTCATGCAATTCCTGCGCACACTCTCCAAAATGCAATCTGTAAAACACCGAAAGGCTGGCTACCCTACGCCTGTGATCAAGGCTTTGAAGATTGGACTTAACCAAATCTGGATCACCAATCAGCCTCTTCGCACGCCTTTCCACCGAGTCCAAAGCTGCCAGGTGGCACTTTGCAGCACCAGCCCATATGTGGCTGCAGTACTCCACACACGATCGGACCTGTGCTTTGTATAACATTAAAAGCTGTCTCGGTGTGAAGTACCGCCGGACTTTTGCGAGAACGCCTAGTTTCCTAGCAGCTACTTTGGCTTTGGACTCAATGAACCGCCCAAAATTGAGGTCGGAGGAAATTTCGACACCCAAGAGCTGAAGGCGGTCGGTACAATCCAATGATACATTCTGAAAAGTAGGAGCCGAGGTGAACGGGCTCCTTTTGGCGGTGAACAGACACGCCTGTGTTTTGGCGGCGTTGAATCCCACCAGATTGGTTTCGCCCCACTTGGAGACTGCCCGAAGCGAGATATTCGTACGCTCTACCATAGCCTCTCGTTCGGACCAGATTTGCTCTTTACTAGCCCGAGCACCTGGCAGGTATCTCTCTACAACTGTGCTATCATCTGCATACCCATAGATACCAGGCATCAGCAGATCATTAATATGCAGCAGGAAAAGAGTTGCAGAGAGCATAATATGCCACATATGCCATCTGTCAGTAAAAGTCCCGTTAAGATCTGTTGATCTATTTCAAAGATATCCTTCGCACCCTCTATCAGGAATTAAATAAATTAATTCCTGTTTCCCAGAAAACTAAGAAGTACTTAGCTTGATTTACACTTATATAACATTCAGCTATCCGTCAGTGAAAGTCCCGTCAAAATCAGTCCAGCCATTTCGAGGAAATCTCCCGGGCATTAAGTCCCGTTATCGCGGGAATATAATAAGTTAGAAGTGCCAGTAATTAATTGTAACATTACATTTACCCCAGGGTGTTTCGTCAAAATCGATCCAGCCGTTTCCGAGATTAGCCGGAAAAAACAGACAAATTAAAAAAAATTGCACTTTTGCTTTAGATATCAAATAAAAATCGATTTATATATACCATAATTATACATCAAGTAAAAACTAATATATAAACTTGAACTGTCTGTTTATAAGCCGGGCATCCGTCGCGTAACAAATCGCGTGTGCTCGGGCGTGTTCACGCGGACGGACCCGTTGCAGAAATCGGATTATTACCTACGCAGTCTCGCAAGTTTAATTTTAAAATGATGTGCATGTAGTCGTGTCGATGGAAAACTTAATACTTGTATAGCACAAGGGCGCGGGGCGCGGCGCCCGGCTCTCCGCGGCGGATCACCGTAACGGAGCACTTTTGTTTCGGCCTTATAAGGCCTAGCGCGCATTGTCGTGCGTTCTTCAAACGCATAATCTGTGAAGTATAGAGTGCCATAGAAGTGCGCGCACTGCTGTAAAATAAACGCATGCGGTAAAGTCATCTTTGGCCTCTCGCTCTGCGGTGAAAAAAACGCATTAAGGCACTCAGTTGCTGTTGGGATGCGACACAGATTTATGTCGTTACCTGGCGAGTCTCCGGTGACAGCGCGCAGCGGCGCGAGCGTCGATCACAGATTTAGACATTGAACTTTTAATAAATGCAATCGGAGTCAGACCAGCAATATGGAACAAATAGGTATGTGCCTGAATATTCCGACAGGATATTGAAGACAAGGATGTGGGAGGAAGTTTATGATATTGTTATTAATAAGTAATCGGAGCGTATTATAATAAATACCGAAACCAACATATTGACAAATGCTTGTACCAATGTTTATTATGTAAGCATGGGCCGTGACAACTTTGCTTACTTTTGCTGAAAAAGAAGGGAGAAGGAGAAGTTGATTTCAAAAAAACGCTTGAAGCGGCTTCAAGTTTCTTCGGAAAAAAGAGGTGTCGCGCGCTTCAGCTGTCTTTGCTGCCGCTTCTAGCGTTTTTTTTGAGGCCCGTGTGCGGGGACAGTAAGTGGAAAATCATTCTAGGATCCTCCGATTCCAGAATATGGTCTAGTCTTGTGCCAAATTTCAACGAAGTTTTTTCAGCTGTTGGAGCATGAATCAATACAATAATAACACGACCATGATACCCTGACTCAGAACAACTACTTATTTGCAGGTTATAAAAGAACATAGATCGTTATATCTTACGAAAAAGAAGTGTTTGGGTGCCTTTTTTTACGCAATAATAAATATACCTACGCTGATAGTGACTTTTGTATAGTAGTCCATAACGATGACATGTGAGCACCACAGACGGAGTTCGAATGACAAAACGTGCGTTTTTTTTCACCAAGTGCGCGGCCCTGTGAACGAGTTTATTCTACCGCACGGTGAAATAAACGCACCGCATTCCACCGCAAGGCAGTGCGCGCTAGGCCTAACTCCAGAGTCCTTTCGGCGAGTCTACCACACTTTCTAACTCAGCTTTTTAAGAAAATGCTGCGTTTTCAAGTGAGCATGATGAAATACAGACGTACGTCGAAATACATGAGTTTTTCGTTCTTGATGAATGGATTTTATTCGATAAAAGTACTGCACCGATGTACTTGTCTACCACTGCGAACATAAGGTTGTTATACTCCTGGGCAGCCCGTGAAATTAAAATATTTTAAGTTTTTTGCATCTTGCAGATCAGTGTACTTACAATGCGTTCCAAATGAGAATAGGATCGATCGCCATGTTGTGACGTCACGATTTACTGTCAAATCGAGGAAATAAATTTTTAAACATTAATTTACGAAAAATTTAATTTATTTATGAACTGTGAACGAAAAAGGTTTAATCAGGATCCAGTTCTTTTATTTTACTCTTCTCCGAGTTTTAGGAACTCGGAGAAGAGTAAAATTAAAGATTTTGCCAAAATTTCTTCGATTTCACAGTACGACGAGACGTCAAAACTGTAAAAAAGTACTTTTTTTCAAAACTCGTATTAATTTACGCATGTACGAAATTAATTTCTGTAAGAAAACGTCAGCTGAGCGAGTCCAATGACCTATAGTTACTAGTCGGCGTTGCGTACAAACTACCTACATGCCTACATTTCGTACATGCGTAAATTAATACGAGTTTTGAAAAAAGGGTACCTACTTTATTTTTTAATTTTATCTGACAAATCGATAGTGAAATACTATCGATTTGTCAGATAAAATTATAAGTATCGGATCGACCCTCCACGGGATTAAAACGATCAAAATTCAAGGGTGTATATTCGAATATTTTGTTCATTTTTGCTGGATAAATTAATTGCCCATAGTCTAACGACTGATTGCAAGAATATGAATACAGAAAAAATAAATTATTATTCAACAGGAACAATTTTTTAAGCAATGTCCAGAAGCATGCAAGAAAACTACAACAAACTGGTTGAGATGGAAGCACAGCTTGATCAAATGCTCAGTGACAAAAAATTTGTCCAAGTGAAGCTGCTTCATCAATACAACGATATTAAAGATGCCGCTCAAGTAGTCATTAATCATATAGCTAATTTAGAAGAAACCACCGTCACAGAGATACACAAAAGGTTGCAATTAAAGGAATGAAATAAAATATCTTCATATAGTAATGGAACGTTTTATTTGAAGACAAATACAACTCTTTACAATTTAAATTTCTTCCAATTTTTTTTTGTGTTCATAAACTAAAGTAATGAACATTTTTAATTTCACATTTCGGGTTTACGTACGTAGGTTCTTAAGTTATAAGTGTTTTCAAAAAGCCACGGTTCCACGTTTGCTACTTCAATTACGAAAAATGTATGTTTAACATGACAAGTATTCTAATATATTTTGATTATTATATGTTGATAATCATGACCATTGTCAGCAAACAAAATTTATAAATGTAGAGTAAAAGTTATCATATTGTTGAGAATAATCTAAAACTATAGTGAATAATGGATTTAAAAGAGATAAATAAAATCTACTTCCTCCTTGAATCAACTAGTTTTTAAAAGTATGTGATAATGTATAGCTTTAAAATGGAGAATAACAAAGATATCTTAACAATCCAATCGATAAGGTTTCAGTTAAATTTAAAAAAAAAACAACCTTTATGTGGTGACATTTAACATTAAAATCTGAAAACATTATCTCCCATATCATAAGATTATTATTTTTCACATGCTTTTACCATTGTTATACATAATTCTTAAACAAATCAAAATACATTGAAGTTAAAATTCTAAACGCTAACATGGTGTCTATTTAATAAGCAAGCAATAATTATATAAATGTTTAAATGTATAATATAAAGTGCATATCGCTCTGGGCGACAGCTTGCGAATACTTTGCACTGTGAGCGTCCATGTGCAAGTTGAACGCTCGAGCTGCAGAGCGGAGGACGACGGCCCTCCGCCCCGGCCACGCTGTGGCGACGTTACGAAGTCAGAGGCATATACTTTGATTTGCAATAATTGTCTTGGAACTGCGTAGTGGCTGCTGCACTGCATACAGCACTGCACTCAAGTTCTGATCATGAGTTGATTGTTCAATTCAATCAATTATTAATTATTTATATGTTATTGTGGCAACATATTTTGTGTTATGTTCTGGCCAGGGTTTAAAGCGTTCAAAATTGTAAAGTCTTCATTTAGTTCCATTCCCGACTGGCGTGAACTGTGCAATTACCGTTGGAAGGATCTGAATGGAATGTAAGTTTACGTAACCAATTGCGACAGTTGTTCCACCCTTCGAGTTATTTAGTAAGACTGTCCTTATATCCATGTTTCTCATTCCAGCTAAATTTAAGTATAACAATATAACAAATTTACAAAAATACATATAAATTGAAGAACATTCGCAGTGTTGAAATTCCCAAAAATGCATATAAATATATCACTAATAACAAATCTACGATTTCCTATCGAAATAATACCCTATATTACGTGGAAGTATCAAAATGCGAATGCTCGTTCAGTTTTAATAAACGTTTATCGTTAGACTTAAATCTATGAGTTTCAGACTCGTTTTAGGCAGTCCCACAGATTTCAAAGCACCAAGAATCATTCAATAAATGCACTTTTTATACTAAAATTAGCGTTCCGTTTACCAGAGTTTCGCCCTTGACTGGAACATTTAACAATTAACATTTTGTAATCACAGTTCCCACGTTTATATTGCCTGTTGTACCTTAGTTCATTGCAGAGATCGTCGTACGCAAAGGTTATTCAGACATGTTTTATTTTTAACACAACACTCGCACACACATCAATAACGCCTAAACAATGACTCAAGAAATCCCAAAAACAAGTCTGAAAACATTTTGGTTTAGTCTATGTAATCGACTACAAGTTTCTAAACTGGTTTCTCAAAATAATGCAAGTGAACAGCTACAGCTTGTTAAGATATTTCATTTTCCTTGAGACAGTTGTTTTGTGGGAGATTTCATAGACCAAACCATCTTAAAAGTAAAAAATTATGATTTGGTAAATTGTAAATATACTATGTGTAAATAAATAATATTGACTTAGTACTTCATGTCTAAAAATGAAACACAGTACCAAGTCATCTCACTTTTCAATAAAACACGACTTAACAATCAACAGGTCAATTTAGTCATATATAATTATATTTTAAATATCACTTGTCAAATAATGGGTGCTTCTCGGTCCTTATTATTTACTCTAAGAGACATTTGCTACCGCAATTAATAGAACCTAATTCCCTTTGGTCACATTATTTCTCTAGAAATATAGATCTTGCTCTTCAGTTTACATCAGTATTTATTGGTCTCATTATAGTACAATACAAAATAATCGAGCCATATTTGTCTTATTAGGGTTTATTGAGACTTATGTCATTTGTCTTTAATAATATTATTAATTGAACACATATTGTGCCAATTAAAGTAATACAAAATCAGTCTCTAAATAGGGAAGTCTTTTAGATCTTCAGGCACGTATACTTTATAACAGGTGAATACTCACCATCCAAGCTATAACAAAACCTCGAAACTAGATTCAGTTATCATTCCCCTTAGGAATATAATATTATGCAACCTCACAAATACGTGCTAAAACAATCGCATTCCGACGTAGTTTTTCCCAAGAAGTGTATAAACACCTTATGTATTTTGATTGTGTATTATATTATTTACCGATACGATTTTATACCGTAATGTATTGCAAAAATGTTATTAGCATTTTTTTCCTGTAGTTATAGCAAGCTTTCCTCAAAATATTAAATTAAATTTAACTGAACTATAAAAAAACACAAGCCACGAAATAACTAAACTAAATTGATTTCGAATCAATCAATACTAAATAAAATAAAACATTAACGAAATTACCTTTAGAAATGAATACTTTAGTTTGAAACTGGTGCGTCACCTTGACCAATGTGTTCCTTTTCGGAATTGTGGCATTGCTCCGCCACCTAGAATATATTATCGGATTAAATATATTGTCTCTTAGTGGCATCTTAAATTGTCAAGAGTATAAAACGGAAATAAGATAGGAAAGCTCGGGTGTAAATTCCGTAATTTAGCTGTCGTCATTGTGCGGTTGCTGTTATTTATTCAGCAGTCACCTTAGTCTTATCAAGTGGGCCGTTAGCTTCCAACATTTGAGCAGGTTCAGACTTCTGGCTGGAGCTCTTTTTCTTTCCTTTACCCATATTCTTCTTGGCATTTTTGACAGTCTTAATTTTTTGCGGCTGTGCACCTGTTAACGGAAATTTGCTTGAATTATGTGCAAGTGACTTATAGAACTAAAGTGAATAACATCATCTTAACAATAATTTGTTGAAATAAAAAGTAACGCATGTATTTGGATTCTGCAGAAAATAATGAAAACAAAATTTTGAATCTCACCATCAGCATCTGTGTCAGGGGCTGAGGTCTCCTCATGTGGACTGCCCTCTTCTTGCTGGTTCAAATCATCAGGTCTCACAGTTTTTCTGTAAAAAAAGGTGGCACATTTTTGTATGATTTTATTACACAAAATACCAAGTGTATGATTTTGCAAGTAGTTTGTTAAGCCGTTTAATGCAGTGGGTTGCTGGAAACATGTTTCACATGCATATCAATCAATCATATCATATGCAATATATAAAATAGTATTAAATTTTAATCGATTTAATCACGTCACATTCCACTCACACTCGTATTCATTTACGCATGCACGACATTCGAGTTTTGAAAAAAGGTACTTTATTTTTTAATTTTATCTTTACAAATCGATAGTGTTTCATGTACCGGATCGACCCTCCACGGGATTAAAACGATTAAAATTTAACGGTGTATATACACCATAACAAATTAAAATTATTAGGACCTTGAGTTAATAGGGTGTAACAATGGTTGGTTTTAATTTAACAACCTTTAGACGAACTTCTTAAAAAAAATAGTAGATTGTGTAACTACATAAAGCAGTGTCTTCAGTACACGGGCGGCATGTTGAATTCCTAACGAAACGAAATTGCTAAGTTTTAATCCCGAACGGTAGTGAGGGATTTAATTAACTCCCGAGCATTGCGAGGGATATAGAGTGAAGTGAGGGAATGGAAACCACCAAAGACAAAAGACGGCTTTATTCCCGTGTTAGACTACGCGTAAGTATGATCACATATCCGATTTTCGTACAAAACTCAAGTGGCTTCCAATACGTCTTCGCCGGAACGTACACATCTTTTCTCTGCTCTACAGTATTCTGTTCAATCCTAAAACCCCCGCTTATCTTAAAGAACGTTTCAAGTTCCTTCATGACACACATACTAAATATCTTAGGTCATCGGAAAACTTCAGGTTAGAGATGCCAAGTCACTCCACCAACTTTTATGATAAGTTGTTTGCAGTTCAAGCAGTGCGGCTGTGGAATGCTTTGCCCGTGTCGGTAAGGCAAGCTCAAACACTCACAACTTTTAGGCCCGTATTAATAAACGATGCTCAACTCCGTCCTCAAGTGCGATATCATTTGATCCCCGATTATACGATGTCAGAAGCTCAAGATCATAGCTAATTAATAAACACATGAGTATAGAATCTCAGTTACCAAGATCAGCTCCTCAATGCCACTTAATAATAATAATAATAATAATAATATAATAATATTCCACAAACTATCACACAACGCCGTCTAGTCCCAAGCTAAGCAGAGCTTGTGTTATGGGTACTAGACAACTGATAAACATACTTATATATTTCTAAATACATACATATTATAGATAAATTACACCCAGACACAGAACAAATAATGCTTACTCAATGTGAACGATTACGTCACATTGTCCGAAGTTTACAAAAAAAAATTGGCATAGTTTTGGCCTGGATACTAAGTCTTTTAAGCCATGAAGTTTATAATCAAATTCGTCTCGTTTCGTTACTGATGTGTCGTAAGATTAATTGAAATAATTTTATTTTGTTAAAACTTTGATTAAAAGCGCTGTATCACATAACGAAGTAGTTTGCTACCCAAGATAGGCTTAAACTGTAAAAAAGTCATGTATGTATTTTCCAACACTTTACAAATGTTTATTTTGCAACTCAATGGACACAAATAACATAACGCAATGTAACGTTAGTACTAACTACAGGATTCGAGGCATCCCTTATATACATTTTTATAAACGATATCGCATAGACCAAGAAATATTGTCATAGTACTCTATTTCATCATAATAATTAACTTCACTTAAAATATTTTCAAACTCCATGTTTCGCACTACGCTAATTACGACCTCAAGTCCCGGTCGGTCTGCACTCATGATCTGGCAGCTCAAGTACAGAGATCTTTGTAAACTTAAGTTTCGAGTTTCGTTTATTAATCAGACAACACTCGGATGATGTCGTAAACCTAAGCTGAGCTTGAGCTCGAACTTAAGCTTGAGCTTGAGCTTGTGAATCTCGTTTAATACGATCAAGACCTCAAGCTTGGTATCAAGTACGAGATCTTGGGCTGAGGAACGTTTATTAATACGGGCCTTAACAATGAGGTTACGGATCACTACCTTTCCTCCTGAAGAACGTTAAATTGTCATTAAGTACTAGTATTATATATACATACATATATATGTATATAATTATGTATTAAATTGTTTGTAATATATGTAATTTATTAGTATATGTATTGTATAGTATATGTAAATAGTACACCACAAACTACCTGCATATCTTTTTCTCCTTTTCTGTCAAATCCATCCAAAGGTTGTCTGTAAAAAATCGCTTTTAGCGATAAGACCGCCCATTGTGACACCCTATTAATTTTAAGTTTCATTGGTAATTGTTATTTTTGGTGTATATACACTAAAGAATTTATCTAATCTACTTTTTTTTACACCATCTGTGGATAGATGGTGTAAAAAAAAGTAGATAGATTAGATAAATTCATAGACCAGATTTTCTTTTACAGATACTTCAGTAACCACATTTTTTTTTTGTTAGTGGCCAGTTTGATCTTTGAATAGACTTGTTTTGATGCACGTACATTCAGTCTATTTTTTTGACGTTTCAAATTGAAATCTCATTATTCTCTAGGAATCACACGTATATTATCTCCCTAGGGACAGAATAGGACTAGCTGGCTCTAGGGACTTGTTTTAAGTGATGGTTGTAAGAGCATCGAGCGGGTTTTGTTAAAATAAAATACTATTGTGCGCAAGTTTTGATTGAGTAAGTACTGTGTTGAGAAGCACAATGTCAAGATTTTGAAGTGAATAAGTTACCCGTTGACAGTGAGTGTAGTCGGCTTGGCCGGCTCGTCCTGGTCGCGGCGAGAGCGGCGCGCGGCGCGGCCGGCGGCGGGCGCGCTCCCAGCGCCGCGCCCGCGCCCGCGCCCGCGGCCCCCGCGCGCGCCGCGCCAGCCGCGCCCGCCGTACGCGTTGCGGGGCGGCGGCGTGTAGCCCACGTAGCTCACCTGCAACCAATTATTGGTGCCACGAGATTAACTTTACCGTCCTCTCAAATGTTCAGGTTCAGTTCGGTCGAAGATAATCCACGACTGGCAGTCGGGACCATGGCTGAATATGCTTTCCAAGGTATAATACGGTCGAAATATCTTAACCACAGTGAACTTCGAACAGTTGCTGGGGCAGTAATTATTTTTAAGAATTATCCCAAAGAGTTAACGTTCTCGTGTTCCTGATGTTCAGAGCGAGAGACCATAAGATAAGGAGGGATAAAAAAAAGAGGACTTTGTTAAAATTAATACTAATATTTTAATTTTAGTGTCTTTACACTTTCTGCATTATATCAGTCATTTTAATGAAAGCTGTGAGGGGGTACTGTGCCCTGTCCTGAAACCAGATTGAAATGGGCTGATGGGAAGTGGTGGTAAATCCGCCATCAGCTCTTGGGGGTTGAAATTCCCTCGGACTTTAACTTTGGGCGGTTCATTGAGTCCAAAGCCAAGGTAGCTGCTAGGAAACTAGGCGTTCTTGCAAAGGTCCGGCGGTACTTCACACCGGGACAGCTTCTAATGCTATACAAAGCACAAGTCCGTTCGTGTATGGAGTACTGCAGCCACATATGGGCTGGTGCTGCAAAATGCCACCTGGCAGCTTTGGACTCTGTGGAAAGGCGTGCGAAGAGACTAATTGGCGATCCAGATCTGGTTGAGTCCAATCTACAGAGTCTTGAGCATAGGCGAAGGGTAGCCAGCCTTTCGGTGTTTTACAGGATGCACTTTGGAGAGTGTGCGCAGGAATTACATGACTTAATTCCACCATCTCACTTCTACCATCGGACAAGCCGACGAACGGCGAGTATCCACCCTAATGTTGTTGAAACCTCTACGATCCGGACCAAGCGTTTCGCTTCGTCGTTTATACCACGTACATCGAGGGACTGGAACAATTTGCCTGCTGCGGTCTTCCCGTCTGATTATAATTTAGGTGTCTTTAAGGCAAGAGTGAATAGGCTCTTAATAAACTAGTGCGCCTCACCATCAACGATTGCATCACTGCTTACCATCAGGTGGGATCGCAGTCAAGCACTAGTTTATACAAATTAAAAAAAAAAAAAAATATAGTTTGAGAATTGTTTACGAACACAGACCTCGAGCATTTTGGACACAAACAAAAGGATGAAAATTGGTCAAGAGATTGGAAAGTGGTATTGCGAATCTTACGCCGAGGTTGAACATAGGCTTTACTGCTTTATACCATAGGGGTGAAGACACTAGAATAAAGGAAAGAGATGTGGGATAAAGCAGGATGAAGTTGATCCAAGGCCGACACGATCATACGAAGACTAATGTTATCAGTTTACGGTTTAGATTTGATGGATAGGATCTCTAGTTTTTCCCGGATCAACAGAAGAAAAAACAAAGCAACCTTAGTGCCACGGCGCCGGCCATCTCCAGCCGCGCACCACACCACGCCGGCCACCACTAGCGGCAGTGGCGGCATCGCGAGTTTAAGGTACAGGTGCGCGCAGGATGAGTTGCCGCCGTCCCACAACCTCAGCACGACACTGGCCGTCGGCCCAGCAAACCGCATGCCATGCCCGTCATCAGCGGCAGCAGCAGCGTCCATCCTGGATGGAGTGTGGACTCACCTGAGGGTACCTGGCGGTGCGCGTAGGGTAGCTGCCGCCGCCCCACTGTCCCACCACGACGCCGGCGATCTCCAGGTGCGCTCCGCGTCCGCGGCCGCGCGCCCAGCCGCCCAGCGAGCCGCCCACCACGCCCGCCATCAGCAGCAGCGTCCATCCTGGATGGAGTGTGGACTCACCTGCGGGTACCTGGCGGTGCGCGTAGGGTAGCTGCCGCCGCCCCACTGCCCCACCACGACGCCGGCGATCTCCAGGCGCGCTCCGCGTCCGCGGCCGCGCGCCCAGCCGCCCAGCGAGCCGCCCACCACGCCCACCATCAGCAGCAGCGTCCATCCTGGATGGAGTGTGGACTCACCTGCGGGTACCTGGCGGTGCGCGTAGGGTAGCTGCCGCCGCCCCACTGCCCCACCACGACGCCGGCGATCTCCAGGCGCGCTCCGCGTCCGCGGCCGCGCGCCCAGCCGCCCAGCGAGCCGCCCACCACGCCCGCCACTAATGGCAGCGGCGGCATCGCGAACTCTACCTCCAGCCCCTCTAGAATCGCTTTGCGCATGCGCTCCACCTGTATCACACACGACGATTCGATTACAGTATCGGCTAGCTTTCTTAATCGGTGTTGCTTCCAAAATGATCTGTTTTTCCAGGATATGTTTTTAACATTTAGCGATTATGTCATTTTAACTGGTACAAAATTAAATTAATTTCGAAATCGGATCTATAAATAGGTATGTATCCGATATAAGTGAAAACGCCAGAGCAGCTCGCGAAATACAAATATTCTTAATTTTTTTTATTCGGCTAATTTATAGGTGAATTATGTATTTATTAAGTAATAGGACACGCAAAAGTCATCCAATAGGGTAAAACGAGCTGAAAGGGCGCTAGTACTATGATTTTGTATTGATGATTTTAATTCTGTAAATAAATACGTAAGTATTACACCCGCCAAACATTTTAACCTTTCGATCGTGGAAATCACAGACACAATAGAAAGACAATAGGTGCGCGAACGCCGGCGTTCGCTTGGGGTTTAATGAATAAACTTACAACATGACTCTTATCTGCAAAACGTAAAAATTAAGACAAAATTAAATTTGTGGGCCTTTTTGTGCATCCTCTTTAGGGCCACAGTTTCTCAATTATCTCAGCGCCATTTATCGATTGCGCGTCTATTGCAAAAACTTAAGACAGCTAGCAAACTGACACCATATGCACCATGCTATACAAGCTGGTTGTAAGTGAATTGTGTGGTGACTGACCTTCACCACTGTATCCAAGTGGTTATCGCAGAGCTGAGCTAGGTGCTTGCAGTGGTTGGCGCGGTGCAGGTTGCGCTGCAGCAGCTTGCCGTCGAAGTACAGCCACGGCGCCGCCACCAGCCACGGCACGGGCGCGCCGCACGCGTCGTTGGCGAGCAGCGCCGCCTCGGCGCCCGCCATCACTAATGCACCCAGTTGTACGCCACGAGAGTTAATACCATTAACCTAAAATATTAATTACATTATTCGCTTCACATTACAGCGGTGATCAATAAGTGCTGTCAAACATAGAAGGGGTGTAATGTCGCAACGCAAATAGTTCGGGCATACCTAAATAATAACTGACCGAGTTAGGTTCCCGTTATTTGCAATACGACGTCGCAACACATCTATGTTTATCGGCACTAGTTTATAAAATTATAGAACGTTACTGACACTTTTCACACTTACGGTCATTTCTTGCAAATGTAGTGCATTCATGAGATCATTTGAGAAAGCAGTAGCCAAAAATGCATCCAACTCCTGACGCCTCAAAATTTGAATTTGAGATGTCATTATAAATCTGTAAATTTTTGAATAAACTCAAAATTTAAACTGTTCCTACTGGAGAATGACTATTTTATTGAACTAAAAATAAATTGAAGTTTTACGAAATTTCATGGTAAGTTAAAGTTGGAGAAGAGAATGGTTTCCCACAGAGCGAAACTTGAGGGATATACATAGAGATAAGTTATAGTAGTAGGACCAGCTATATCTTAACACCACAGCCGAGTGCTTTGGTGTTAGATCAGATTGAACATCTCTTAACTTTATGAAGTTAGCAATGCCATGTTAAGATGTTGCCAAAACGTGCATGTTATATCTGTAAAATTACGCATTATCAGCAAAAGCATAACATGCGAGTGGGTTCTTTCATTTGTTTAATTTTATACAATATCGAATGCATTTGAAATTTTGATTATAAATATTAGGTATCTTATGAGTTTGGTTTCCACACTGTCCATGATAGACCATTGTGTTAGTTCCATTAATATTAAGAGCAAAACTGCAATTATCTTACCTTAACACGGTAGCTAAAATAAGCAAATGTTGCGGCACGTAAGACGTATTTAACATCAGTGGAGTATCCGACCGCATGCAAGAGAGGAATGCTCTCATACGGCGACATTTATCATCTTGGGCAGTTCTGTAACAAGTCCAATAAAAATGATCTTAATTTTTATTCAAAAGTAATTAATAGTTATAATTATAATATGCAAAAAACAAACCAAAATATCGTAAATGACTTGAAAATTCATTACATTATCTGTGAAGGTTCGTTCATAACTAAGGTAGACTAATGATGAGCAAAATACCTAAAGATATAAGCTCACCCGAACCAAAGCCTTTGCACTGTCGGTACAGGCCAATCTAGAACGATCCCCGGCACAGTTTCAGGACTCTTTCCAGGGTTCACGCGCGAATATATCCATTCTGATATTTGAACAGTACAAGGGCGATCGATATTCACTGAACTTGTTGAGCCTTCCTCTAAAACAAAATCAAAACAAGTACCGTTAACCATAAATTTGTTAACTATATTAAACATTCACAATTTTAAAATCAGTAGGTTACCTTTGGCTTTTTGGGCCATAAAGCGGTGATGATGCATGTTATACAAAATTGCATACACATTTTGTCTGACAGGTCTAAAGAAATGATGTATTGAAGGTATTTCACGGTGATTGTCGTCCTCCATTAGTACAGGCAGAGTAACTTGACGATGCGTCAAGATCGATAACATTTGAGGATGCATAAGACCGCGCGCGTGCCGTTCTGCACACGTACGTAATACTTCAGCTGGAGCCGGAGGGCAATTGTCTTCATTTGGTACCTGCTTCAAATTCGGACGCCCCTATAAACATACAAAAATTATTTTGAACCATTATATTTATTTAATTAAGTGTCGAGATGTGTGTGATCTATCGGGGCCACTCGAGATAGACCGAAAACACTAGTGGTATGGCTTTGTTTGTTTAATGTACCTCACGAATTTACTGACAAGATAGAATGTCCCTCAACTCGAATGGCCCCGGTGGATCGAAACATAGTGTCGAGTAGCGTCCATCTTTTGTATGGAACACACAAACACGTTAAAATCATCTTTGAAGGGCGAATACTTGTTGTCCCTGTTCTAAATGTGAACAAAACCAGATCAGGAAAACTTATAAAATCAATTGACAAAATACTTACCTAGGGTTACCAGATATAACATTGAAGTTCTGACCAAAAGTCTAATAGGTTAACTAAAAGATAACTAAAAAAAGTTCTGCATTTTAGCCGCGAGTTGTAATTATGTTGGTATGTACTGTACGAAAGAGAACAGAATATTTTGTATATATTTAATTATGTGAAAGAGTCTTGAGTTTTTGATTGTGTCCTAAATGATTAATAAAGTAAATTAAATATAAGAATTCAATTTCTTTTTATGTTAATTGCTTATTTAGTTTTGCTGTTCCTGCTACAAATAAAAAATCTAGTTACTACAAACTAATTCAGAATTTCACTAAAAATAAAAATCCTTTTATAAAACACTGTTTAAAAAAACCAGAATCAAAATTGTACTAAATTCTAACTTTTCTGTTAACTCTCAATAATTATAACTTTTCTTTTACACTATAGCACATGTTGTGTTAAATTTATCAAACCTAAGAGTTCGTCAAGAACACACATAAACATATTTCAGACCTCTTTAGGCGCAGTTTGTGGTTTTTCGTTTTTATCAGCTGCATTGACAGTTTGCTGCTTGGCTGCGCCCGCGTCGCCGGAATCCAGTGATATCGCCGCAAGTCCTTGCTGTATGTCATTGGGTCTTTCTTCCATGCTAAAGTCGGCGTTAATTGATGCATTTGCTGTTGCCAATTTGTAGTCGTCCAAGCCTTTTTGCTGCAATTTATTGAGTTTGCAGTTTTTTAACTATCTGAAGTGCTTAGTGTAAATAACAAAAGGGATGTAATCAAAATACAAAAAAGGTGTAGGGAGCATAAAATAAATGGATAAAAAAACAGGTCACTCTTGCACTTAGACAATAGTTATTTAAATTTAGAATTAGTGATCATGCAAAAATATCTGACAATTTGCCAAAGGATGCCAATGGTAAAGATGACGATGTAAAAGGCGTGGATGACTATAGCAATTTTATACTCATTAAAATAAAATATAAACCTCGTGTTCAGATGATTCAGCAGCCAGTTTAGAAGTGTCTAAGTCTGAAGAAGTTGCCTGCGAGCTATTATCAGATTTTTGATTCTTTTTGTTATTCTTTGGACGACGGCCTGAAATTAAATTGCATTTTATTGATTTGTTTTATACACAGTTGAAGAAAACGTGAAATAAATATTTTCATGAAGATAGACTTACCAGATGCAGTTCTGTACTTCAAAAATCCATCTTTAGTACCATTCAAATAATATTGTACAGCTTGTTTCAATTTGGCAGCTCGGAGATCATTAAGGTCACCAAATACATCAATGCATGCGGCCTCAATATCAGATGAAGGCAATTCTCGCACATACTGACATATGGCTTTTACTAAAGCTTCTGGAGGAACCTGCTGCTGAAAATATTTTTCAATACTATACACTTAATCTATAATATAAAAATGAATCGCAAAATGTGTTGGTAAGCGCATAACTCAACAACGCCTGGACCGATTTCGCTAATTTTTTTTTTGTTGTGTTCGTTATTATGAGGAGAAGGTTCTTATGGAAAAAAAAATGAAAATTAGGGTAGTGTAGGGTAGAGTAGGGTAGAGTAAGGTAGAGGAGGGTAGAGTAGGGTAGAGTAGAGTAGGGTAGGGTAGGGTAGAGTAGAGTAGGGTAGGGTAGGGTAGAGTAGGGTAGAGTAAGGTAGAGGAGGGTAGAGGAGGGTAGAGTAGGGTAGAGTAGAGTAGGGTAGAGTAGAGTAGGGTAGGGTAGAGTAGGGTATAGTAGGGTAGAGTAGGGTATAGTAGGCTGAAGTAGGGAAGAGCGGGAGCGAAGCCGCGCGGGTACAGCTAGTTTCTAATAAAAACAGAATTTTAATTAGGCACAGGATCAAAATCGGCCCGGGTTTCGCTCACTTGCTTGATAAAATTTTACATAAATTTTTCGGATTTTATATTTCATATCTGTGCGTGAAAATTGTATTAAAATCAGTTACGTAGTTAGAATTAGAATAGAAGTAAGTAAATAAACAGAAGTATATAGTCAGTTTGTTTTATACTAATTAAAAAAGGGAATTAAAATTGCTCAAGCCACACTATAGCTAAGCCGCACGGGTCAATTATCCAGAGTACATCAACACCCTTAAGTTTTCCAAAGTGGATGGGTGACATTTATAGATTTTATATTGACTGCTTCGTCGTGACTGGATCCCAAAAACTTGACTAAAAGTTATCATTTTGGTTAATATGTCAGATAGGCAGTTGTTTCATGTAAAATGTTAAACTGGAAGCCGACCCATGACTATGGTTGCAAAATTACGTAATTTTATCGAAAGCGGTAGTAAAATACGGATATTTTACAGAAATTTATATAAATTACGGTAAAATTACGGGTGGCGTAACATTCAAAATTTTAATTTATTTTAAATCCCAGACGCGTAGGGTCGTAAAATCAAATTTAGTCATTTGTTTAATTTTGTTGAGTGAGAACTGATTATATAGAGGAGGCGCCAAAGGGAGTTGAGTATGCAAAATATGAAGACCGCCTTCTGTGAATAGTTTTGGACTCAGAAAAGCATGCAGATTATGATTCTGGATGTTGCCAGGAGATATATTAGTCCATTTTTTTTTACACCCCTCTCCCTGAAACAGCAAGGAAATTGCCTGAACAAATACTAAGAATCATTTTATTAATTGTCTAAGTACCAATATCTAATTGTTTCTTATGATTAAATGTATCTATAGGAAGTCAACTAAAAATAAAGTGAGTCGGACTCGCGCACTGAGGGTTCCGTAAATTACACATGAAAACAGTTCAATTCCCGATTTGAGTTACGAAGATTTTTCCGAATCACAAGAATAGAATTTTTTTTGTGACGTAAGGACAAAATTACAGTTTTCAGAATTTTACCTATATTAGTGTTATAAGACCTTGCTTCGTGCCAAATTTCAGAATTCTAAGTCAACGGGAAGTACCCTATAAATTTTGATTTCTTTGGAGGTGTCAAACGCTTTTTTGCAACATAAACGGGCGTATTTTTTTTTCGTTAACTTAGAAGCTTGATTTTTTCTCAGCTTCAAAGGACCGCAAATTGAGGGTTATAATTTTAATTTCAACGCGAACCAATGAAAACTGTTAAATTCCCGAATTGATTTACGAAGATTTTTCAGAATCGCAAAGGAAGTTTTTTTTGTGACGTAATTACAAATTAACAACTTTCACATTTTTTTCTATATTTGTGCTATAAGACCTTGCTTCATGCTAAATTTCAGGATTCTAGGTCAACGAGAAGTACCCTATGAATTTTGATTCCCTTGAGGGTGTCGAAATACAAGTTTTTTTTGCAACACAAACGGCCGTATCTTTTTTTTCACTAACTCAGAAGTTTGATTTATTCTCAGTTTCAAGGGACCATATATTTGATAATATGTTTTTAAGTTTCACCGCAATACCTCCACTCGTTCCCGAGATAAAGGGTCTTGACAGACAGACAGACAGGCAGGCAGAAAAGTAACTTTTAATTATTATTTTTTTTTAATCAATATTTCATGTTTTATTTTAACTTTACCGTTTTTTTAGGATTCCGTACCTCAAAAGGTAAAAATGGAACCCTTGTAAGATCACTTTGTTGTCAGTTTGTCTTAAATAATGGGTCTTGACGAACAGACAGACAGACAACAACAAAGTGATCCTAAAAGGTTTCCGTTTTTTCCTTTGAAATACGGAACTCTAAAAAAACAAAGATACAAATAAAACATGAATTGTTGATAAAAAAAAAATTTGAGTCCTTGGAAGTTACTTTTCTGCCTTCTGCCTGCCTGTCTGTCTGTCAAGACCCTTTATCTCGAGAATAAGTGGAGGTATTGCGGTAAAATTAAAAGTATATTCTCAAGCCTATGGTCCCTTGAAGCTGAGAATAAATCAAACTTCTGAGTTAACGAATAAGAAAGATACGGCCGTTTATGTTGCAAATAAACTTGTATTTCGGCAGCCTCAAGGGAAATAAAATTCATAAGGTACTTCCCGTTGATCTAGAATCCTGAAATTTTGCAAGAAGCAAGGTCTCATAACACAAGTATAGAAAAAAAATGTGAAAGCTGTTAATTTGTAATTACGTCACAAAAAAAACTTCCTTTGCGATTCTGAAAAATCTTCGTAAATCAATTCGGGAATTTAAGTTTTCATTGGTTCGCGTTGAAATTAAAATTATAACCCTCAATTTGCGGTCCTTTGAAGCTGAGAAAAAATCAAGCTTCTAAGTTAACGAAAAAAAAAAAATACGCCCGTTTATGTCGCAAAAAAAGCGTGTATTTCGACACCTCCAAGGGAATGAAAATTTATAGGGTACTTCCTGTTGACATAGATTTCTGAAATTTGGTATGAAGCAAGGTCTTATAACACTGTAAAATTCTGAAAACTGGAAATTTATCATTACGTCACAAAAAAAACGATTCTTGTGATTCGGAAAAATCTTCGTAACTCAATTCGGGAATTGAACTGTTTTCATGTGTAAATTTATACGGAACCCTCAGTGCGCGAGTCCGACTCACTTTTTTTTTAGTTGACTTCCTATAGATACATTTAATCATAAGAAACAATTATATATTGGTACTTAAACAATATGATTCTTAGCATTTGTTCAGGCAATTTCCTTGCTGTTTCAGAAAGAGGGGTGTAAAAAAAAATGGACCAATATACCTCCTGGCAACATCCAGAATCATAATTTGCATGCTTTTCTGAGTCCAAAACTATTCACAGAAGGCGGTCCTCATATTTTGCATACTCAACTCCCTTTGGCGCCTGCTCTAATACTAAAAAAACTAAAGTTTTAATTTTTACTGTCCTTTGCACATAACCAATGACATGGACCATACTATGTTGTAGAACGTATAAAAACGATTTTTACGTTTTTTAGCGAAATTAACTGTAGTTTGTTTTTTACCCTATTTTACTTGGGTGATTTTAATGCTTTACATCCTTACCCAAGTCTGACTTCACCGACAATAGGCTGATGATCATAATGTAAAGAGTTTACATTCAAAGCAATATGAACATAATAAAGAAGATGTGAAAAATTATATCATGTAGTATTGTAGTATTCAGAATGATGACGCACCTTTTTTTGAGTGATTCCCAAACGTTTATAGAAATCAACCAGGCTTTGTTCCGAGAGGATGGTCCCACCAAGGAGTGCTGCCATAAGGCAGAGCCGATCTTGCGGCACTTCTAATACTTGCGGTAGCTCATGCACCATGTACTCTTTTGTTTCCAATGATGACTGTAAATAACACATGCATAAAAGTAAAAACGTTTTTTTTATGATTTAGGCTGAATAATACGGTTGGTCAACTAGTTTTAATTATTTAGATTAGTGAGTGAAATCACTAATGCTAGACATTTTTTATTTCTCCTTAATGTATGTCCTAGGATATTCTGCAACAGTTTTATGATGTTGGTTGGAAATCTTGCTTGGTATGGAGTCGGTATCATACCATGAAAGATTACCAACCATCATATAGGTATAAGCTAGCTTTATTTTCATTAAAACAAAAAAAAATCACTTTTATGTAAAGCAAACATTCCTAAAGTACTAAAGTCTAATTCTTTGTCATGAAAAATTATTGGCCGATTTTTTTTTGAGTATCACTTAAGACAATGTCTGTATCTTACCCTGTATGTAAGTTTCAGTTGTGAAGAGCTAAAGTATCTTGGAGGTTGAAATACTAAGTATTCTCCTGAGCAGCCAACAAGTCCAGCATATGTTTTCTCCCGGCATAGACCAACCACTTCTTGACAATGATCATCGGAAGATACCATCTATTAAAAAAAGGATTCGAAAATTATTGATATGAATTTAAAATTTTAAATAAAGTTTATATATCAAGTTTCTACTTACTATAGGGATGTTAAGATATCTTAGTGCTGTTCTGAGGCAGGAATGTAGCCCCATTGGTGGTACCCACCATACTTTCGGAGGAGGAGTGCCTTTCGTTACAATATGGCGTAGCACCTGTAAAAAAAAATTAAGAACTCTGTAAGATGATTATTATTAAGCACAAAGCAGTTAGGAATAAGTAAAAGTAAGGTTGTGTATCTAACGAATCAGAGCTGTGAAAATGTCAAGTCAAAAAGTGTTTTGTGTGTCGGTAACTGACAACTAAGTGTCTACATCTGCATATGCGCAGGGAGTGGATGATTTCATACTGCTTCTATAGAAATCAAATATTCATCGGTAGCTTGTATCTGACACAAGACACACGTTTGCGTCCTGCCTTATACCCCAGTAAGATTAGTGCGACATTACATGAAATAAGATACGAGGGTAGATCGAAATATTCGCGGCCTAACACATAAATACTTGAACTATTTTAATGTAACTGATCTCATTCGATTTGCTTACTCTCTGGTTGTCACATTGTAAAATTCTATCGCAATAGCATTATCTGTTTTTAAATTAGACTGAATTTTGTGAGCCTAAGTGCAGCGTTTTTAGAGAATGGAGAAAGTTGAGCAACGTGCGGTTATCAAATACCTGTTTTAAAAAAAACTAACTCCAAAAGAGATTCAGGAAGATATGTCAACGACATTGGGGAAATCTGCTTCGTCGTATACGACTGTGAAAAAGTGGGTTGCAGAATTTAAACGCGGACGAGAGAGTATTAAAGATGACCCTCGCTCCGGCCGGCCTACGACGTCTACGACTGAAGAAAACATCGGGAAAATCTGTGATCTGATATTGGCAGATCGGAGATTGACCATCAGGGAGATTGCAGATACTATTGGCATCTCGTATGAATGAACACAAAACATCATAGTCAATGAACTTGGATTTTCTAAGGTTTCTGCGCGGTGGGCACCCAGATTGCTTTCAGTTGAACAAAAACGAATACGGCTCACGATTTCTCGCGACTGTTTGGAAATGTTTGAGGCTGATCCTCAGGATTTTTGGCCAGATTTGTGACAATGGATGAAACCTGGGTACACCACTACACCCCAGAGTCAAAACAGCAATCCAAGCAGTGGAAAAAACCTGATGAACCGACTCCAAAAAAAATCGAAAGCAATTTTGTCAGCTGGCAAGGTGATGGCGTCAGTTTTTTGGGATGCTAAGGGTGTCATCATGGTGGACTACCTTGCAAAAGGTGAAACTATAAACTTGGCTTATTACTGCACCCTTTTACGTCGTTTACGTAAAACAATCAAAGAGAAAAGGCCAGGGTTACTCAGCAAGAAAGTGTTGTTCCATCAGGATAATGCACGCGTTCACACGTCTGTTGAATCTATGGCTCAAATTCGTGATTGTGGCTTTAAATTACTGCCCCATTCCGCCTATTCCCCTGATTTATTTGGCACCTTCAGACTTTCATTTATTCCCAAATCTAAAAAAACACCTTGGAGGTCAAAAATTTTCATCAAATGTCGGTTTTTTCGTCAAAGGTCGAAGCTGCGGTGGGTGACTTTTTTGAAGGCCTTGAAGAAACTTTTTTTATGACTGGCATACAGGCGTTGGAAACCACATGGAAGAAGTGCATTAAGTTAAGTGGAGATTACGTGGAAAAATAAAATTACTTTTGTTTATATTTTATATTGTTTTCTTGCTGAGGCCGCGAACTTTTCAATCCATCCTCGTATTATCATTGTGTACTGCATTAACAGTAACTTAATGAGTGAGGTTGCAAGTCCTTGCCAAGAAAACCAGTTGTCATGGAAGTGTTATAATTGCAGTCTGATTATAAATTCCAAAAAAAGCATTTATTTTATTGTACAGCTTCAATGTGGCTGTCAGGTTACTTCTAGAGTCGGCTCCCCGGCCTTACCTTTTCGTGATGGTAATGGACTCACTGACATCAGACATCCAGGAAGAGGCTCCCAGATGTATCTTGTTTGTGTCTGGTGTACATTGTGCTGGTCACCAAGAGTGATCTAGAGGCAAATTGGAAGTGAGATGGCCCAGCAGGAGAGACTTAGCCTAAATTTTAGCAAAACCAAAACGGAATACTTGTTCTGCAAATTAAGCAGTCTTAGTAGTTTTGTACCCTTTGCTCTCGCCGGGACACCCATATCAATCTGCTCCATCTTCTAGTACCTCGAATAGCGACGTAAACAGGGACCTGTCTACTGTAATATCCTACTCTTCCTGTCTTTGTCTCCGCCTATGAGGTGGTCCATTTTAAGCCAAACATCGCTTTGGGACTTCTAAAAACTCGCAGGAAGTAAAAAAGGCGACTTTAATCGGGCTATAGTGATACTGGCAGGGTTAGAACTTGTTATACACGGACGCATCTATCAGTCAACTGGTTGTACACTGTACAGGTATCTCAATATACTTCCAGAATAGCCCTTTTATTCCAATGCCCTCCAGAGGTTTCTAGGATTAGTATCCTAAAAGCCAACAATTTTATTTTAAATGATATTAAAAACTCAGTAATTTTCTCAAATTCTCGTAGTAGTATTCAGGCTTTAGTACAAAACCAATTAAAATCAAACTTCATAGCAAAATTATCGCTTTTTAACATCTACACATACGATCAGCCTCTTACGGAGTACTCTGAACGCTTTTTGTACGCGGATGACCGCCTAGCTTTGGCGGCTCAATAAACTAGTTTCACGGAGAATGAAAATAAATTAACAACAGCACTTGTTTCTTGGAGGGTACTACGATGCTAACACCTGCGTCCAAATCCGTCTAAAACCCAATCTTGCTCTTTCCATCTACGCAATGAATCTTCGCACTGGAAACCTTAACATTTCGTGGCGGGGAACTAACGTCGACCATTGCAAGACCCCTAAATACCTCGGCATTACGTTTGACAGAGCTTTAACGTTCAATGTACACTGCCACAACACAACGCAGAAAGTCGGGACTCGAAATGGACCTGCTAAGGCGCCTTATCTCTAGTAATTGAGGAGCAGCATCCGTTGTTTTTCGCACAACTGGCATGTCCTGCGCTTCTCTGCCGGAGAATTAGCATGTCCAGAGTGGCACCCATCCGCTCATTCAAAGCAAGTGGACATAGCCCTAAGCGAGAAAAGCCGAATAATATCGAGCTGCTTGAAACCAACCCCACTCAACAAGCTGTACTCGTTGGCTGGAATCACACCACCTGTCGTCCGTAGGAATGTCACTTGTGGACTTGAAAAAAGTTATCAAGAATCAGACTCCCGACATCCCCTTTAGAAGCATAGACTTAAAATTCGGAAGAGTTTTCTTCGGATGGTCGGTCTCGATTGGCCTGTGTACATACACAGGCCATTCGGGACCGACCATCCACGGTGTGATGTAAGTTGTGGGAGGAACACCACCCACCGCCGCCCGACTTCGTTCAACCTCAAGAACTTCTGCCACTCGGACGCGATTTGCAATGGCCTTTATGGAAGGTGATCAGTAGACTACGCACACAAGCAGGCTGTTGCAAACGCAATCTGGCAAAGTGGAGGACTTTAGACCCCTCCGACACCCAGTGCGAGTGCGGTGCTCCTGACCAGATGATGGCCCACTTATTAGAGTGCCCAAAGTGTCTCTACCCCTGCACTTTAATAAACCTACCTAAAATTTTTTGATTTGAAAAGAAGATATTCTTATTTTTAGTTGTACAAAACAATAATTTAAACTTTGAGATAGCATGCGTTCCCAGTCACTCCAGCATATGTGGTAATAAATCGCGCCGACTCACTGGCAAAATATGCTACTTCCAACCCAGAGGACCAAAGGCATCACATGCTGCATAGTACAACTTGTGGTCAGTGGCATGGCAGGTAAGTTCGAAGCTCAAGAGAGCTTACTACGCCTGCATCCTCCCTGGCATCCAGCAGAAACCTTGGTTTTTTAAATGTCCCAAACTGTCCAATAGAATGGTCTCATCCTTGTGCAGACTGAGACTCGGCCACTAATGTGGTCTAGTATTTCTTCATAAAATTCATGTGGCCTTGATGATGGTACATTGGACCATATCTTTTTTTCATGCTCTTTAATATCCCACTGTTTCGACTTGTACCAATTTTTTTTTTTTTTTGTTATCCTGTTCTGTCTTACTCCTGGGCGTTCTTGCCAGTTCTGGTGGAATCTATCAAGTTCGTCGCGCCATCTCCTTCGTGGTCTACCGCGACCCCCACGCACTGTTTCAGGGCACCAACTTACCTACTTTGGCCCACAGTTTGTCGGGCATGTGACAGACGTGTCCTGCCCAGTCCCACTTTAGTTTGGCAGCCTTTTGAGCCACATCAACTATTTTACCAAATACTTCTTAAAATTAAAATTTCCCTCCCTATTAAGTTCCATTCCTTTGACTCTCTTCTCCCTAAACTTTTCCAAATTCTATCTAAATGTTTAAATGATAATGTTATTAACCTTTTGAATGTCTTAAGTTACACAGTTCGACATAAGCAATTGTCTTTCTATTGTGTCTCTAATTACGTCATTCGATGAGTTAATATGTAGTCTGGTGTGTAATTTATTTTAATCTGTAAATATTAATGTTTATCCATGTTCTGTTTTAATCTATGTTTACTAACAAACATTGTATTGTCCTTACAACTATTAACACCGTAGATCTACTACAAAGTGCAAAGTTTAACAGTTCAGCTTACAGGGCTACCATCACCAAATGACACTGCCAGAATAGTTGACACCGGGTCATTTGCCAAAAAGGAAAAACAAAGACCGGTATTACTGTATGGTACTGTTGGGTTGTGAAAAGGATAGACAAAAAAGATTGCATGTAATGGAAATCTAAATGTTGAGAATAGTTGAGATGGATGTGTGGTACCTATGACGAGAATGGATAAAGTGAGAAATGAGTACATTAGAAGCAGTTTGAAAGTAGCATCATGGTGTGAAAAGTTGAAAGATGGTTGAATCACATATTAATAAAAGAGTTACGAGTATACATGTGGGTGCAAGGTGAGGGATGCCAACGAAAAGATGATTGGATTATGTGAGTTACATGAAAGAAATGTAGTTGGTGATAGCATGACAGGAGATAGGGCAGAAAGGAAGAAAAATATGTGTTATGCCACCTCCAATTAACACAGGCCAAAGGCAGGAAGATGATGATAATTTTGACAGTAGTTCTATACTGTGGGATAATATTTGACTACATTCAGATACAAGCCCCTGGCAGAAGCGTAGTTACATACTAACAAATTTTAATAGCTTTAAGCTGTTAGATTAGCTTATAGACACTTACAGAATTGACCCTCTGGCGATATGTAGCTTGAGTTTGTATCCAATGGTGTGGCAAAGCTGGTGGAGTAGGATGAGCACCATTGAAACACACACATAATGCAACTTGATGTTCAGCAAGAGCTTGAGCTAGGGTGGTCAGAAACTGAACACAGCGTGCCCACTGGCCTCCACATGCCCAATCTGTAAAGACATTCTAGTATTAAAAATCCTTTGCTTTGAAATGTCAGTATTAAAAAGCCAATAAACCAACTCTCTCTCAGTACTAAATATTTATTTTGAAAGAACATTTTAAGAAACAGTAGGTCGACTTTGACAATGAAAAAAATTTTTTTTGTTTTTTGTATTTACCTGAGAAGTATCCTCCATATAAGCGATCTAAACATCCCTCCGCGTCGAGAACCAAGCGGAACCCGCCGGCATGGTTTCTAGCTATTCTAAATAAGTCAACTCCAACACCCTCGTTTTCTAAAAACGTTTGAAGATCTTGTATACCCATTGCTTGAAATAAACGATGTTGAATTATTCGATCGAACACGTTCGTCACGATAAATTAGTAGCCTGCAAGAGAAAAAATATTTATGACGGTAAGCAGTAGGTCGATAGTTTTCACAAATCAGGTAGCTTCACTTAGATTACATGTAGTCATGATAAAATACGACTAAATGTTAATTGGATATGCACAAACCGATAAATTTTACTTCTAAATAAGTCTAAAATGAAGTATAATACAGAGGCATAGACTGAGATACGAATGTTACCGGCACGTAGTTAGCGAAGGTCAAATTCGTTAAGATCAATTTTAATTATACATGAAAAATGTTTTATACAAATGGAAGCTAGAGAAACAATAAAAATAGTAAAAACTGTCCAACCTTATTAAAAAACCATACCAACAGAGGATTACGATAGGCGTAAGTTAAAAACGGAAGCCATTTGTAATTTTTTTTACAATGCGAATGTCACTTCAATTCGAGCGAGCCAGCAAACCGAAAAAGAAAACAGATTACTTTGTAATCGATTTGAGGTTGAATCGATTTGAGAGAGATAGACCTGATTTTCCAGGAGATTTCCTGATTTTGCCAAGTTTCTCCTGATCTACTGATTTTGTTAGTAAATTTCCTGATATTTGTGTTTTTAAATAAATATACACTAACTGAACTAAGCGTAAGAAGGAACGTATCTAATTTGTACCGTTTATAATCCTTGGAGTCTCCTTACAAAACTAGTACCTATTATTGTCTGTGCGATAAAAGAACCGTCGTGGCGTAAAGTGAAAACAACATTAAAGATTTTAAGTAGCAACCCAACCCAGCAGTCCGTCAAATGCCAAACGTCATTATAATATTGGCACCGGTTTGTTTATTATGTTATTTTATTGTGATTTTTAATTGAAATCTTCAGAAATGTGATAAAAAAATTCACTTAGCTGCAAGGGAAATAATATTTAATATATTACAGTTTTTCCAAAGATAACAAATGGCAAATCACACCATTATTGATCAAAACAAAGTCACGAATTTGGGAAACATTGGTATGCTGTTTTTTTTGGTACGTAACACTTATAATTTAATGTTTTTAGACTTCCTAGTAAACTCCTGTCCCTGTTATCTCCAAATATATATAAATTAAACGGAAATTCATTTAAACATGACGATATTTATTTATTTTGTTTTGGTCAATATTTTCTATGGCTAGTATAAAGAGTATTGATACTTTAAATTTATAATGCGTTTCGACTAACTTAAAATAATTCTTTTCAGGCTTGAGTACGGATACAGTAACTACAATAAAAAAGGAAAAGTGCGAGTCGGACTCGCGCACTGAGGATTCTGTACAAATTTACCTGTGAAATCAATTCCCGAATTGAGTTACGAAGATTTTTCCGAATTACAAACAATTTTTTTTTTGTGGCGTATCTACAAATTTACAATTTTCAGATTTTTCCCTGTACTTGTTCTATGAGACCTTGATTTATGCCAAATTTCAGGATTTAAGGTCAACTGGATTCACCCTATGAACTTTGATTCGCTTGATTATAGAAATATACGTTTTTTTTGCGACATAAACGGCCGTATCTTTTTTTTTCGTTAACTCAGAAGTCTGATTTTTTCACAACTTCAAAAGACCGCAGACTTGAGCGTATGGTTTTAATTTTAACTCGATACCTCCAAGCGTTAAAAGGTCTTAACAGATAAACAGACGGACAACCAAGTGATCCCAAAGATCTTATATACGAGATGGTCCCTTACAGGCTAAATAGATTTTTTACGAACAACATTACAAATTCTGAAGTGTACTTTATTTTCATAGTCATTAAGTTCATATTTTTCATAGATTAGCAAAAAGGAAAAATGTACTGAGGAAGACAACGAGAAAGTGGTAGTGTGTTCCATTTTCACCTTTATATTTAACTAGGGTAAACATAAACTTGCTGTTAGCTACAATATTCCAGTCAGTGATAATAGACCGATCCCAGTCAAAGTGATAGAACCATTTTCATTGGCACTGGGTAAGTGGTCGCTGGTGGAACCTAGATAGGCAGTACAGCTGTTTCTTCACGCTATTTTCCTTTACCGGTTCGTGTTTGCATTTCAATGTTCATCATCATTACAATCGAAAGACGTCCACTGTTCGACATAGGCCTCCCCCAGGTGTCGCCACAATTAACGGTTTGTTACTCATTACGCAAAAACTTATAAACGGATGAATTTAATGATAAACGTTGCAATAATATAGCTTATAACCTATATTTTTGCTAAGTTTCATCACGTGAGCAAGTTTAATATATAGGCTACTAATATTATAAATGCGAAAGTTTGTGAAGATGGATGGAGGTAGTCGTGTGTATGGATGTGTCGCGCAAAAACTACTAGACAGATGAATTTAATCATAAACATTGCAATAATATAGCACATAAGCTATAACTTTACAGTTTCATTAGGTGAGCAAATTCAGCCAATCGGATAATTTTATTATAGGGTGACGCCGCTGGAAGAAGCTAGTCTAATATAATTTCAAAATATCAAGATTTAACAGTCGCACTATAATGACGTCACAATGTTGCTTACATAACAAAAACGATATTTATCTACAGCAGCGCCCTTAAATCCCACGATGGTTTACTTTCCGCACAGACTCTACTAATATTAATATGTTACAGGTCGCGCGGTGAATTAAGATCGCTCGGCAAAAGTGGAAGGGGCATGCGCAGTATTCAATTCTAATCTATTTGGCGACGTGCGGGCGGGTGTGCGCCGACGGCGACACGTCATTGGTAGATAGAGTCGCTCTTCAATTCCCGCGTTGCGTTCTCGCGTCTCATTGGTTACTGTTGTACTTGGGTACTGTTGCGTACAGCTTGTGTTATCGTATTAGTAAGACGTAGTCGTAAAAAAATGTTTAAAAATAAAGTTTTAAAACGGCAAGCCAAAAAAATGGTTTACGACGTGAATTGTTACGTTAAGAAAGAAACTAACGAAATTATTTTTTTTTAATTTTAATTTTAAAAATTTTAATTTTTCTGAATTTACCTACTTACAAGATAAATTACAAGCAAAAACTAGTGTTATTATAAGTTATGTTACTAAGGTTCAAACATACGAAATTAAAAATAAAATCCTAACATAGGTACTAAGAATTTCTGTGCGCAATTGTACACATGCGCCGATTACCCCCACTACTTTCACCGAGCGATCTTAATTCATCGCGCGACCTGTAAGAAATATAAAGTCTGTCTAATAAGTCAACCGACTTGGGAATTTGGGATGATATTTAATCATTTAAAAAATACTGTTATTCGATACTTTTTCTGTTAGTTAACAATGATCTCTATCTATTAACCTTGATTATTGAACTCGTGTTGACTACATCAGGTTTCGTCAAATCCTGTTAATTAGCCAAGTCGTGACTCTACCAATTCTTCAATATTTTTCAACGTGTTGTTGTTGCGTATAAAAATCTGCCAGTACCTAGTGTGTTGTTTTTTTTTTTCCTTATTGCGCGTTGTGAAAGGGGGAGACGGAAAAAATTCTTACGAAAAGTTGTACCGACACTTTTACTGTCAAAATGTAAATCCAAGATGGCGGCTGCAAGAAATTATCAACTTTTTCGTCATGGGTGTCGTTTTCATGGTTTTCGAGGGTGTTGAAACCGATAGTACTGTCAAAATGTAAATCCAAGATGGCGGCTGCAAGAAATTATCAAATTTTTCGTCATGGGTGTCGTTTTCATGGTTTTCGAGGGTGTTGAAACCGATAGTACTGTCAAAATGTAAATCCAAGATGGCGGCTGCAAGAAATTATCAAATTTTTAGTCATGGGTGTCGTTTTCATGGTTTTCGAGGGTGTTGAAACCGATAGTACTGTCAAAATGTAAATCCAAGATGGCGGCTGCAATAAATTATCAACTTTTTCGATATGGGTGTCTTTTTCATGGTTTTCGAGGTTGCTGAAGCCGATAGTGCTGTCAAAATGTAATACTCTCAATTTTTTCTCGAAGTTCCTTATCACGCGTTGTGAAAGGGGGCTAGACGGAAAAAATTCTCACGAAAAGTTGTAACAACACTTTTTGCTATAGTAAGCTATTGTAAGTCGTGCGGCGTGCACATGTTTCTCTGTCTGTCTCTCTCTCTTTCTCTTATATATATATATATACATATATATATATATCTAGATATATATATATGAACTTCGTTCCATCCGGGTGTCCCTTGACACCTCTCAATTTTTTTTTATTTTTGGTGGCTAAAAATCATACAATGACATCTCCCGCCCTTGGGCGGGGCAGGAGATAGTGTCAGACTTTTATTGACTAAAAATCCGACCCGTTCCGATCGTACAAGGGGAAGCCGTGGACAAAAGTAGTATATATTACAGAGGTAAAGTTTGTTATTTTAGTTTATAGGTACCTAATCTTTGAAAGTACTGGTTGGATTGCTAAATTTTTTTTACCGCTAGAAAACTACTTTATTTCTGAGTTACATGGCTATAGCTTATGTACGCAGGCGAAGCCTCACTCAAAAGCTAGAGTACATATAGTACATATAGTTTAAAATAAGCAGTCAAGCTAAGCAGTAAGTACTACGGCAATCTTCTGGGGCTTCGATAATTCAGGTGCCATAACAACCGCCAACGTCGACGTCTTGCCTTGCATGCGAATGAGCAAGCCTAGGTTTTGCAGATTGATGTATTATCGAGCTGTCTACTTATACTAAAAGACAGTCTGAATATCGTATGCTGAATAACGCGTAATCTTTTAGGGGCTTAAGGGCCTATTACACTATGCGTTATTCAGCACACGATATTCAGGCTCGTCTTAGTCGTCTTATTTTTCACTCCGAGTAAAACAGTCTGACCCTTATTATTATACACTTCTCCTGACACAAATTCCACGCGGCAGACAATTATTTCATTTATTGGTTTAAATGATTTTTTTTTCAATCCACTAAATTACTATAGACTATTGTGTTAATCGACTATTAATCGTTGGCTTAAGCTTGGATTATATATCTGTCAACTTGTCAAAAAATCGTATTTAGTCTGTATGTGTGCGTCGTGTCTATGGAACAATTTGTATTGGTGGTTTCATGGTTTGCTTTTTGCACTGGGGCGTTGTAAAATAAATCAAAAACAGGAAAATAGGTTCTAACTTTCTATGAAAAGATGAGAAATTAGCATGGGACATTGTTGCTACACGCTGAAGCGAATAAAATTTAACCTGAAGACAATTGCTGTATCCAAGATGTTTTAGAGTAGTTGTTACAGCACCATCTTCAGTATTTGGCATTTTGAATTGATTTCAAAGGATATTTCTATTGCTAAAACTAAGTAATGCCGGAGCAAAGTAATGATTATCGTGTTGTAGTTTTTGGTGCGGGTGGTGTTGGCAAAAGTTCTTTAGTGCTTCGATTTGTTAAGGGAACATTCAGAGAATCTTACATACCTACCATCGAAGATACCTATAGACAGGTAACGTTTTATTCTGTACTTTTATGTATTTAATTGTATAATACACAGATTCCTCGACTATTGCCAATGGAACTATAATTCCCTAGCCCCCTTGTATCTCTGGAAAATTGTTGAAAAGCCCTAAATTGCTTTTGTATCATGGAAGTGGAATCTTGTTTACAGCTTATATCTTTATTATTATCTTTGCCTTGATAAACAGGCAGTATTGGTTTCTGTATATTTACTAATTCTATTCTAACCTAAGATCCAACCTTATTTTTCTCATTATCATATTCTATTAAAGTAATTATTTCCTTAAATTTGGTATTCTGCCAATATCCTGATAAAATTATTTGGGGCTTTGCCAATCTTAGCACCATTATTGTTACTTTGCAACCTTTTATAAATTATTGTGTTCTGCACATATTGCTATAGACCAAAGAGCTAGTGGCTAAGTAAGTATTAAACAGCCGCATGGGTCAATCTTCACGGTTTATGCTGGTCTAGGTTGTAGGCCAGCTTAGTAGGTGACTTAGAAGGTTACTATACCATGTTTTCTTTATGCTCTGTTAAGACATTGGTCCTGGCTGTCATTTGGAGATTTTTGTCAGTCATTATGGATTGTCAGAAGCTAAGAAATCTGACACTAGGCCCCTCTGTCATTTGGCATCAGTGCAGCCATGGGTCGTCATGTAGCCACTCAATGTAAAATACTGGTTCTTAGTAAAATTTAGTTGGATTGAAAGCAAATCCCAACTTAGCTCTGTATGTAAATTTTTGTTTATATTTACTGGAAAATGTAGTCTAGAACTATGTCGGCAACCTTAGTTTTCCTGCGGATATCTTCATTTTTTATTCGATCACGCAAGGAAACCCCGAGCATAGCCCTTTCCATTGCTCTTTCCATTGCTCTTTGTTTTGTTTTATCGTTCGATGTGGCGACGCTTGGGGGAGGCCTATGTCCAACAGTGGACGTGTATCGGCTGATATGATGATGATGATGATGTAGTCTAGGGATAATATTTGCATGAAGTTGAGGTTTGAAAACAACAGGAACAACAACAACGGTTTAGGAATTGACCAGATAACCTTGTCTTATAAAATATACAAATTTAACCTTTCAATCGTGGAAATTACAGACACAATAGAAAGACAATAGGTGCGCGAACGCCGGCGTTCGCTTGGGGTTTAATGAATTAAAAAAAGTAACTGCCTCAAAAGGTCTCAAACACTCAGCTTGGGGCAAGATATTTTTGGATGTCAGCAATGCTAATAAAATGATTATTTCCAGGTAATAAGCAGCAACAAGACAATATGTACATTACAAATAACTGATACAACTGGATCACATCAATTCCCTGCTATGCAAAGACTGTCAATTAGCAAGGTAAAATGATTGATGATTTTAAAATACACTGCTTAAAGAAGAAACTTAAGCTTGAACTATGCTATGCACATGTGTATCACACGCGCCGATCTGGGCGCGTTGGTTTCTATACATTTTATATGTTAACTAGACTTGTAAAATACACTTGATCCACACAACGCGACATCGTTCTAAGTACAAATCAGGAGTGTTACATGTGTATGTCGGTATTTTGTTTAAAATCTTTAAAAAGAAAAAATGTGTTACGAACTGCTTTCAGCAGCTTGACTCACGTTAACATAGAAAATTTTCCTAAGGGAACATACTCCTAGAATATAAAATATCCTTTGCTATTCCAAAACATGGTCTACCCTAGTACTAAATTTCATCTAAATCTGTTGTGCTGTTCAAACATGAAGAAGTAACAAATACACACACATACTCACAAACTCTGTCCTTTATAACAAAGAAAAATGGTGTGATAATAAAATTCATGACTTGATAATATCTGGGGGATTATTGTTTTACAGGGACATGCATTTATATTGGTGTACTCTGTGAGCAGTCGACAATCACTAGAAGAACTGAAGCCAATATGGCAAACGATAAAAGAAATAAAAGGTACAGAGCTTCCCAATATACCTGTGATGCTGGCAGGTAACAAATGTGATGAGAGCCCAGAGATACGGGAAGTGTCAGCATCAGAAGGACAAGCGCAAGCTCAAGCATGGGGCATCTCTTTCATGGAGACATCAGCTAAAACAAACCACAATGTTACCCAACTTTTTCAGGTATATATTATATTTTCCCAACATTGTTTCCAATCAAAATTCTTCAATAGAAATGAAATACATTAATATTAAAATTAGGTACTAATAATCCTTATGACATAAAATTAATTCCAAACTGTAATTACAGGAACTATTAAATATGGAGAAGAACAGAAATGTGTCACTTCAAGTAGATGGAAAAGGTAAAAAAAAGAAAGACAAAGTAGTAAAAGATGGTGGAGAAGCATCTGCCAGTGGAAGAGAGAAATGTCGGATTATGTAAATATATCAAAAACTTCAATAATATCTAATCCCACCAATTGTATAACAATAATTCCTAGTCATTTTGATCCTAGTCATTAAATCCATGTCCCAGCCTAATTATTTACCAGATTTAGAATATAAGTATTACCCATATCGCATTTAAAAGCAAAATGTAGTATAGTAATTACAATGCCTTTTAAATAATATTGGTTCCCATTGTGATGGAGCTTAGAAAATCATTGAACACCTACATATTTTGCTAATTGTTAGTTACTAATTAATTTAATAATGACTGACATGACAAAGATATGAGAAATATTCCATAATATTGTTAGTGTGAAAATACAACGAAATTAAGTCATATAGGACTTACTGTTAATGAATTATACATACTGAGCTGTTATACGAAACAAAATAGCCTATAAAACACACTTTTAATTTTTAAGCATTACATTCCATAACATTTAAGTATAATAATGTCTTGTTCTTTATTTTTACATGACATTAATAAATTTGTGACATGGCAAGGCAAACAATATGTTTCAGAGTAATTTTTATTTTTATCAATATGTATAAGTATCATTACTTCTTAGCATCCATTCCAACCATTTTGTCGGGAATAATTGTATCATGATTGTATGTGATGGTATAAACCTAGAATTGTATATTTGTATACATATTTGGTATTATAAAAGATGGGTAATGTCATTTTGGGAAGTTGTTCCAGTGCCAAATTGTTAGCAGCTACATAAGAATCATGGTTTAGTTAAATTCCACTAAACAGTTTTTAAGGTACATATTGGGAGCATGATCTGATTGTATTTATTCAATTATTGTTGTGTATACCATTGTAGCAAGTGTATCCACCATAAAATTATGGGTGGTGATATAATTCCAATAAGTTATGAGAATCATTAAACCCCAAGCGAACGCCGGCGTTCGCGCACCTATTGTCTATCTATTGTGTCTGTAATTTCCACGATTGAAAGGTTAAAAATTGCTAACAATATCTTGTATCTACTAAAGAAAATAAACAATTAATGTAATCAAATATCAACATGATTTTTGTTTATTTGTAAGGTCTGCTAGATTAAAGAAAAATGATGTGTGAGGCACAGCTAAAATAATAAAATGAAGTTCAACACGTTAATAAAATAATTATTAAAAAATAAATAGAATAAGCACTGTATTAAAAATATTCGACAATATATACTTAGATAGGTACTGTAGTATCCACAAGTAATAATTTCACGATGACATTATCGATTTGATCCACTTTTTTTTTAGGATATTTAGTTAAATATTATTTATTATTTATAAATTAACTATGTTCATGTTTACATATTTATCTAGACATAATATTTAAATGTAGCTGTCGCTAGTTATATAATGCACTTTATTTAATATCACTCACATATCCAGTTATATAGATTTGTCCATGATATATAAGTATCTAGTTGATTATTACTGTACAAATAATATATTTTGAAATATCTGTATGCAATGCAAATGTAAAATGGCAGAAGTGCTAGTGCAATACGGCTTAAGCCTTAAGCGAAGCTTCACCTGGGTCCAATAATCGTTTATTACTCATATCGTGCCATCAAGGTGGACCATCAGAGGCGTACCACCATACCTTTCATGTATTACTGCTTAGTAATTACAGTCGATTAAAAGAAATTGTAGCAGTGCTTCGGCTTTTAGCCGTATTGTTTGCAGGGGCATTAAGTTAATTTTTATCCTGTGATGTAACTGCTACATTATTTCATTAAATACTTTAATACTAGAAAAATCTCAGTCACATTAAATTGGTCAGCAGGGCATTCATTAATTTAATTTAACAATACAATAAATTGTACTGTAAGTTCATAAAATAACTGAACCAAGATAAAAAATTCGGCGGATGTGATTATTTCGATATCAGTACCTACTATTTAGGATTATTACTAATATTTTATTCCGTTTGAATGTATTTCTAAAGACATTTCAATATTATGCACATAAGTTGATAATGTATTTGCACGTTTTAATTACGAATATTTGCTTATTGGCAGAATCTATAAAATATTGTATTTATAGAGATAAAAAATTGTTAAACACTGAATTGTTATAGCTGGACCAAAGTTGTTTCGTGTTGATTGACGTAAGTTAACAGTGTAGTAGGTGTATCTATTTTTTGTACTCTTGGTATTTTCTTCTTTCCTAATTTCCACTTATTTCTTAAAATAAGCTTTGTTCTTTACTCCGTTTTTGCTGTTTGCAACCAATTGACTTGTTTCCTGTAAAAAAAAAACCTTCCATACTTTCGCTCGTTGCGATTGTTGCTGATATTGGTTTGATATATAATAAATATTCAAAAAGTGTTAAACTTGACTAGTAACAGAAGAAAGATTCTACTATGAAAAATACAAAATATGGGTATTTTTTGTTCCAAATACAAGTCTAATCAATGCCTATCAGTAGGCTACTACAGACATGGTGAATATTCCGACCAATTTCCAGTTCGATTGATCTCGAAAGAAGCTCATTGTCATGAGCTTACCACTAATCCGAAACAATTTATGACTAAAATCGTAAATACAAATAACACGTCTCACAAAATGTTGGTAGACAAAATTGCGCCATTGATTTTTAATTATACTTTTCTTCAAAAATTTTCATGCATTCCTATAGCAAACTCTTTTTAACACACTTACAATATTTTATTTTGACGGATTGCCGTTTGTATCTAAGATTTTACTAGATTAGAGTGAGTAGTTAGCGGGGTTGTCCACAACCATACATTTTGTATCATTAGCTTGTTTGAGATTTGGCCACGGGACCTTTGCCAATCACCATTGCTTGTTCGAGTAGCCTTACCTCATACAGATGACGAGTTCAAAGGGCAAGTACCAAAGTTATTTTCAATTGATATTTAGGTACTTCCTAAGTCTGTCTTGGACAACATTGGTATTGGTGAAGAAAATATTGCGAGGAAACTTGGACTTATAATCTAATAGCTGTCTATTCAATATTTTATTTATTTCAGTCCTCTTTTCTAATAAATCTTATCCAATAAAAATTATTTTTAAATAGTATGGGTTTAGGAATCGTAGTTCTGGTAGTTTTAGTGAAATTCTGTAATCATCGAAGGATCAACATAGCATTATTATTAGCAAAAGAAGTGTTTTATATTTTGTAGGAATATTAAAAAAATGGTCAAACATGAAAGGAATCGATTGAACCTGTACTGTTTTGGAGACTTAGTGGTAGGTATATTAATTTAAAATTCAGGTACATTGTAATTACAAAATTATAGCACTGTCATGCTTTTAGTAGGATGACGTAAATCTATTATAGATTTTTGTATACAAATTTCTAAATAACATTTGCTGCATTTCAAGATAAACATTCCGATTCTTTTAACAGCTATCTTTGTCTACTATTGACCTTATTATCTTCGAATATGGTGCCCAATGTATGACACGGCAATAATAATATAGGAAGTAGGTAATAGGATAATTATCAGCATCCCTTTTACAATCTAACCGATTATATCTAGAAAGCATAGACATCCAAAATCTTACTAGAAATATTAATGACTATGTACCTAGTTGAAGTACCTATTGCTTACGTTTTCTGATACTTTTTGTTCAATCTCAAACAACAAACATTTGACGATTTCCAAGCAAAGATGTGCTTTTTCTATTCGTCCATCTATCGAAGTTACCGTATTGCTTTGGGTTACTTAAGTATTAGGGTAGTCGGGGTAGAAACGCCTCGTTGGATCACGATTAAAGTTTGTTCAGGGTACGTCAATGTGTATTGGTATGGTGTCGGTGCACTCTCCGATTACTTTGATGAGAGACGTATGTTATTAATTGTATTGTACATAATTACATTGTTTCTTTTTAATGTTATTTATACTGAGGTTGCGAATGTTTGTTGACCAATAGCAGTATAGGTGTACCTAAGCGTCTATTTAAAATCAAGACTAGAATTTGCTTAATATCTTCTTCATACTTATACTGTAAAGATTTATTTACTTATGCTTATATTTTTCCAATTATGTATTAAAGTATTTTAAATTGATCTTGTTTGTGACACTTCTCACTAAGGCATCACGAAAATAAAATACTTGTAAAAAACTTATTTACTGGTTTTATTTTATAAAAAATGACTTAGAAAAGTATTACAAAAATTAAAAAAAAACTGCATCATAACGTTATTGTAAACTTAATCCGTCTCATTGAAAAACGAGTTCTAGTAAAGTAGGTATTAGGGCTGGCGCCCACTGCCGGCATGGCACGGCAAAGGATTTTACTGCTAATCAATTTATTTTGAATCTTATTTCAGTGAGTTTAGAATTCATGTTACCTACTTTATTTCGATACCCCGATGCCGTGGCGTCTCGCGGCATGACGGGACGCGCCGCGGCATACCGCGGCGCGCCATTGCATTTCGCGAGACGTAATGTGTCACTTTGTGTCAAGGAATTATGATTGCTAAGTTTGTTGAAATAGGTATGGTCGAAACTTGCGCAGCGGTCATTTCGGGTAATGTGGTCCGGTCGATGCGCGGGGGCAAGGGAGGGAAAAGATGCACTGGCGCGCGCGTTTTTTGTCTCTCACACTGACCGAGCACGGCAAGAGATTAGCAAAACTGATTGATGTCAGAGTGGCTGGGCTTTCAGTACGATGCCACGGCATGCCGTAGCGCGACCTGCCGTGCTATGCCGGCCCTTAGTACCACGAGCTCTTCCACTTGAAACTGATTTGTTAAAGGGATGGAGCCGTAGATGGAGCTCTAGAATTTTTTAATCATGAAGAAAGAAAAGGGAGTTAGTGATAGTTTGACGGGTGACAGGACAGAATGGAAGAAGAAAACGTGTTGCGCCGACCCCAAGTAATATGGGATAAGGGCAGGAAGAAGAAGAAGAAGAAGAAGAAGGTAAGGCCTCAGTTTTGCGGAGATCTGTTGGAGGTGCTTGTGGAACACTAGGCCTCATCAACGACTCGGGATCGGTCCAGACGGTTACCGGAAGGCCGGACGGTGAGTTACCCTTTACTCGTCGTCCGCAAGACCCCGCCGCCGGGACCACCCTGCGACTCCCGAGACCCAGGACGTTTCCCATCGCAGGGGCTGCGGCTTGAGGATGTCCGCTCCCTCACGCGTGCGGCTGTCTCCTTCGCTAGCATTACTGCTACGTAGAATTCAAATTTAAATTAAAAAAGTTTTTTATTTCACATAGGCCTACATGGGCACTTATAAAACGTCAGAAGCTAGTGCACGGTTCCAAATTGGTCGTTTCCTATGGAGAAGACAGTGGCGTAACTATAAGGTGGCAAGGCTGGTAAAATGCCACAGGCCCCAGGTCTGATGGGGCCCCCGGTTTTAGAGGCTGCGAGCTCAGAAGTAACCCAAAATATATAAAAAAATATTAAAATGAAATCACAACGTACGTGATTTATCGGGGGTCCCATCTAATGAATTTGCCACGGGCCTCAGATGATATAGTTACGCGACTGGGAGAAGAACGTTAACAGTAACCTAACCAGTTCTTACAATATTTCCATATTACAGTAATAATAGACATTATTTAAGAACAGTGTAGACCAGACTATATTGTACTCAAAAGCACAATAAAAATAGGTAATCATTTTTAAAAAAAGCGAGTCAAAATATGAAGTAATCTCAGAATTCGGAGTCTACAGTGTTCTTTCATTTCAATTATAAAAAGAGGCTATATAGAAAAAGTTAGACGGCGGACGCATCCCATTCCCCCAGACCATGATCTGAATCAGAGCCCGGCACGGGACGTCGACGCTACCGATCGCCTCCACGAGGACACGGCGGTGCTCTGCCTAAGGCACACCACCGTGTACTTCGGGCGATCTCCGAAATGGTGATACTCAGGCGTTTCATCCGCCTGAATCCGGAACAGGAACATCCCGGACTTACAATGGCCGGTGAAGACCTGTCATGCGAAAGGCGAGGACGCCTTGGTGCCTCTCCAGCCACTCCTCAAAGACGGGACTTACCATGACTGTGGGTTGCCCAGATTGGAACTGTAGCGTGTCATACTAATATGAACCTGTTTTATACACTAATAATGTTCATATATTGACTTACAGTCAAAAGCAAGCATATTTTGTAATTATGAATTATGATCTTGAGACCCCACAAACTGCAGACTGCTTAGTATCAAGCTGTATGGAAGTGCGCACACCAAACGATTCAGAATCGGCCGACAAAAAAAGTTTAGCTTCATACTGATTAAGCAACCAACCAAACTATCGGCCGATCAACTATGCTATCGGTTCTTTGTATGAAACGCATATTAACTTAGCAAAGTAAACCTATCAAACTACACTACTTGTAGGTCGATACATGATAGTGACGGTCGGGAACATGTCTAATTCAAAGCACGAAATAAATAAACTTAGTGTTTAAATCTCGGCTTTCGTTATAGATTTTGTATTTAGAAATTTACTACCGTCAGAATAAGAATCAAAATACAATAATGATAGGTCACAGCAAGTTCTAATCTAAACTCGGTTTGATGTGTCGATTTGCAATAAAACGGATTATTCATAGTTTATTACACTGTAACTTCATTGTTTATTTTATGTACATACACATTATAGTTATTTCATGATTTACAAATAAACATTTTAGCTGGACTTAAAGCATATTAATTAGTAACAATAACTACACATAACATAATTATCACAGTAGAGTATTAAGTCAATTAAAATAACTAATGTTACATAACAATGGCATAACAGCAATCTGATTTGAGAGTTATCGCTTAGTGAACTTATGTGGACAACATGCAAGTAGTTAAAATAATATCAAGACTAGCTAAACACCCTATTAACATCTTTGTTTACCGTTTATTTCAAAGTGACACAAGGTTAGTTATTTGTTTACCAGGGAAACCGCACCTCGCCTGATCTGCCCCGGCTTTAAAGCGGGGAATTAACTAGACGGAGTTGGCCGCGGGCCATGTCTACCGGATATGGCTCCTTTAGGATTGTCTATCTGCAATGGTCATAAGAGATATTAATAGGAAAGACTGATAGGAACGATTCATCGGGCACGGCCCGAGAGTCAAGTCCGGCTAGTTTGTTCCCTGCATAAGAGTCAGTTCACACCAAAACATACACGACGTTATAGAAACTGCCCGCATTTTTTAAGATGGTGACAGAATATATTTCCCACAAGAAAAGGTACATATTTATACATTACAGTGAAAAAATGAAAACAAAAAGAAGACACTCCTACCGGGGTTTTTCTTTCAGTGTGGGAAGTCGTCAAATGACTTCTCACGCTTTAGGGCGGACATCGGGTTTCCCTTTCGAAAGTTAACCTATAACCAATGACTTGAGCAATTGAATAGCGGGTTCGATTCCCGCACGGAACAAATATTGGTATAGCTTACAGATAGGTGTTTCGGGTCTGGGTGTCTTGTATATGTGAGTTTACATAGTTGTGAATGCACCTATAATATAAGAGTAATTTCCTAGTTTGGGGCAAAGATTTAAAAAATAAAATCTCTGAAGCGCACGTGGAACACTACGCGCCGTCGAAGACTCAGTCCATAAAATAAGATTACAGGACGGTTGAACGGCTACCCATTGTTCGTCGTCTGCAAGCTCACTCCTACGGTGGCTGGAAATGGGTGTCGAGATGTCCGGCGGCTGGGGCGTGAGGAAGTCCATTCCCTCATGCGTGCGGTTGTCTCCTCCGCTAGTATTACTGTTTCGCAGAAGGACGCCTACCATTTCTCCTCACTCCGGACCATGGTCAGTACCAAGGCTCGGCGCGAGAGATCACAGCCGCTGATGCTGATCGCGTGTACTCTGAGCTTTTTTGCGCACAAATCAAGTTTAAAAACCTTCCGAACTTACCATGTCCGGCGAGGACCTGCGTTGTGCGGAAGGTGAAGACACCGTGACGTCTTTCCAGCCATTCCTCATAGAGGCGACTTAACGCCCACTGGTGCTACGTCACGAGAAGCATCAAGCGAGGCTGAGGGCCAGATAGCTTCACAATACATGGTGAGTTTTCTTTTATTGTTCACTTTCTCACGTCATGTGTCGAGTTTTGGTGTGAGCTTAACCTAACACAATCCAACTTAGTTACTATACATTTTCAGTAATTTATTAATTCTCAATGATCACCACCCGCAAGATTTTGCCTTCTTCTAATGTTGCCATTTATAGCCAACTGATCACAGTGAAAGTTCGACGAACTGTCTGGTAACCGCCCAGTGCTAGCTGATCTTTTTATATTCGGACGACTGTTATTATTTGTCAATCGTAAATTAGTTCTATTTTGAACATTAGTAGTAACATTTGACAAAGCTAATGAACATACATTCAGAAGTCTATCCAATCTATCACCACTTATTCTATCTGTATCAGCTCCTACCGGTGCAGGTTGCTCATTTGTATTTGGAGGAAACATTGATCTTCTATTTTGTTGAACTCCAATATTCACGACGCCAAACAAGAAATTTAAGTTGAATGGAATATTAAATATAAAATTGAATACAACCATAACCAGGAGATATATCAATGAGATATTTACAATTAGGATTAAAAACCCATAGACAATCTTATCGAATGGGAACCATAATCCATCTGTAACAAAAAATAAACAAATGAATAAGCAATTTAAAGAGGGACATCTCAAAATTTGTCTTATAAATATAGAAGATTTACTTATTTATCAATCACCCTGTAACTAAAAATAATAACAAAATAAGGCCATGCTCTTGCTCATCATAAATGCAAATATTTCATGGCAGAGCTTGACACTCTTATCAACTTAATCCTGACCTGCAAAGTGCAAAACTTAGGAAAATTTGAATTTCAATCAATTTCTCACTGCTGGAACTCAGGCCTCAAGAATGGGTCGTAATGCAACATGCAAGTCCAGTGTGGCTTGGTGGATGTCAATAGTGTCTCATTACGGGTAGACATTTTTTCTTGCACATTGGCGGAATTCCAGAGGGTGACACTAAACTGTGTTGTCCTCTATGTAACTTGTGCCGATTCTCCAGGGTGCTGCTTGAGACTGAACATCGATTGTTCATTATGTATGTATGTTGCATGCACTAATGGATATCTGATCAGTTTGTGGGTGGTATCTCTGAGTGCTAGGCTATTTTGCGACTACTTTTATTACCTTGGGTACGTAAACCTGTTAAAACAATTGTATGTGCTTATAAATAAATAAATAAATAAGTCCTCGATTTTTTTTTGTTTCTAGGATATGCCAGTTTCCTCAAGATGTTTTCCTTCAGTGTTTTGAGAGCAGTGGAGATGAAATAAATTACATAATGTACCAGGCTGGGGTTGAACCAAGGATGTTGCGGATGTCGATTTTTTCACATCCGCGGATGCGAATGCGGATGCGGAGTTTTGAAGCCTCACATCCGAGGATAGCATAGCATTATCGATATCATAGTGTTATCCGAAAGAGCGCTCGAGCCCCGGTATGAACGCTTGAAGGAACGGGATGGGTTTTCTAGTCAGTAAGAGTCTGACACTATCTCCCACTCCGCCCAAGAGCGGGGGTTGTCATAGGATGATTTTTATCATCAAAAAAAAAAGGCCAGAAGGTCAGTCGTAATGGTATCTATCAGTGGAAAATATTTAGTCCTCCGGAAATATTCCTCGTCATTTCCTTGATAATATAATTATCGCGAACAGTCTGCAGAAGTGCATTACGAGTCCCCATAATAACTATACTTACCCGGTTTTTCAGCTAGCTCTAGTGCCTCAAAAAATAAATTGTGACTACCTATCAGCATTTTTCCGTTTACGTAGCTAAACATCCATAGTATCTCTAAGAGCATCTGATGCTAGCTTTTGTAAATTTTTAGAAGATTTTTCAATTTGACACGATTTTGGGGTCATCTCCCTTGTGACCCCACCCTTCAGACCGCATCTGAAATCGGCGCGGTTACCACTGGGCCACCACTGCTACTTTGGAGCATTCCCATTATTAATATGTTAATAAAAGAATTTCTCTTACCAGTGACACCATGAAGAATTATTTTTATAGTGGAATTAATAGCAATAACTGGTTCAGATATTAGAGATGTAAACATCCTGACAGCAATTTTCATTGGATTCATATGCTTCATAAATAAAATTGGATCTGGTGGTGGCACTGTGCAGTCTGACGTCCAGAAATACCATTTGCAAGTATTAATGGCTGAAACAAATCTATTGAACTCCTGTTGTTCAGCTTCCTGAAAAGAGAAAAAGTATTCATATAATAAAAACTTATACATTGTGTATTGTGTATATATCTATATTCATACTGTTATAAGGTTAAATTTAAAATCACAGTGTGTATGTATTTCATATTCATGGTACTTCAACTTGTAATGTTAATAAATGATGATAAATTCTACGGCCTGCCTTCTCATTCCTATTTATATTCTTAGTGAACATCAATAGATTTGGATAAAATATAGCACATGGGTAGCTCACAACTAGTGTTGCCAGGCGTCCCGATTTGCGCGGGACGTCCCGATTTTTAGGGGTCTGGGGACGCGTCCCGATTTGCACCTGATCGGGACGCTAAATGTCCCGATAAATCTCTCTCGCGCAGCGTCTTCTACGTTACTCAATCCACACAATTATAAGTAATCGGTGACTCAATAATCCATCTTCGTTTATCTATTCCATTCATATGCAATAAAATGTAACCAACAATATAATTTTAATAAAATATTAAAACTTTTAAAACAGCGGGAATCATTCATAACTTCCATATTTTTGTAGTTTTTGTCTTTATTCCTGCACCTGAATCCTGCGAAAGAAATGCCCGGGTGTCAGCATAGTGTGGACCGCCCGGGTGACACCATGGAGCTTATGATGGAAGTGTGCCCTGCTTGAGCGGAGCACCGCTGTTTCCTTGTGGAGGCTTTTGGTGGCGGCTGCTCGCTCGCTCGCTGGGCCCTGGTTCTGACCATGATCCAAAGCGAGAGGGAATGGGAAACAGTCGCCTCTTACCGCGAAGGAGTTAACTGCTACCACGAAAGAATTGACCGTAACCGCGAAGAAGTTGACCGCAACCGTAAAAGAACGTATACCCTCACGTCCCAGTCGTCTCCGAAGGAGATGTCCCGGGCGAGTCACACTGTAATTTCCGGCCACAATAGATATGGGTTTACAAACGACGAGCAATGGTAGCTTGTCGTTCGCCTGTTCAATAAGTACCAGGTCCGAGGCGATGCCGCACACGTTTCTCAAAGAGATACCAGGAAAACTGAATTGACTCGTAGGGCCGATGCCTACTAGGGCTGCGGGAACGTTTCAAACAGTGCCGGTGCCCCTGGAATGCAAAGGATGACTGAAGAAGTCTGGCTTTTAATCAGTACAAGTTTGCTCTCGTTCCACCTTAGAATGGGAGAAGTTATTAGATGATTACCAACACAAAAAAAAATTACTGAAAAAAAAAACTGTCCCGATCTAAAACCCTAAATCCCGATTTGTTTTGCTGTCTGTCCCGATTTTCATCCAATCGGACCTGGCAACACTACTCACAACATAATAAACATCATCATAATAATTTGTTTCTGTGGGATATTTTGTTTTTCTGGGATAAGGGCAGGAAGAAGAAGAAGGGATATTTTGTTTTTCACAAAGCTGGTAGAGTCAGGCAGGAAATTTCTTCTAAAACATATATTAATATCTAGATCAGATTTACATTTTATACATTGTGAATTTGTGAACATGCTATTTTTAACACTAACATTGCTGAATTTAATTACATTTGACAATCATTAACAGTATAATACAGTAATAGAACTGTAAAATTTTGAAGATAGAGCTTTTTTATACTCACTTTATAAGATATAAATCCTTCATAAATATACAATAAGATAAATATAATTATTACTACATGCTTGTGAGACATGTGCTTCCATAGCCAAATTACTACTCCAACTCCTGCAAATATGCCGAGTAGTAAAGTGATGTAAGTCTGAAAAGAAAATGAATATTTTTATACCAATTCTAGCTTAGCCTAATATAATTTATTTATTTATTTAATCTTCATGCAACAAAAGATACAAAGGCGGACTTAATGCCTTAGGCATTCTCTACCAGTCAACCTAGGGTAGTGCAGAGACAAAATGGCAGGTGCATAAAAAAAAAAGAAAATATTATCTAAAACAATTATAGAATTATATATAAAGCTAAAACTAAACATACATATACAAAAGCATATTTAATAAAATATATAGCTATACATACATACAAATATATACTATATATATATACACAAAGAAAAGGAGTTTTGAGATGATTCTGCTATTTGTTCAGAAAGTAATTCCGCAACTTCCGCTTAAATGCATACTGACTCGTGGCCGTTCTGATATCAAGAGGTAGCGAATTCCATAGAAGGATAGACTGAATATAGAAGGAGGAATGAACAACATCAGAAGTATGAGAAGGACAAAGCAGTAGGAGGTTGTTAGAAGAACGCAGATTCTTGGCAAAGTCCCATTGACCCTTTGACAGACACTAGAGACCTGACTTTGCCAGCTAAGCACCAGTTTTTATAAACATCCTAAACTCCTAAGAATAATATATTAAGTACAATAATATCAATTTAATTGGACTTAACCCGTTGTATGGCCGGAATGCGGATCTACGCGAGACACAATAACTTTTTAATTGCATCTCTAATTACGGCTTACGAAAGGTTAAAAACAACAGTTTTTAGATAACAATGAATATAACATAGAAATTGTTTAGTTTGATTGATATTAATCATATATAATAGCTTCTGCCAGTGGCTTTGCCCGCATTTCCACACAAAATTAGGACCCCCATTTTACCCTCTTAGAGGATGCTTACCCCTAGGCCCACGGAACAGTAAAAACAGTGGAAGAAGTAAGTAGGCGTGGCACTGTCGCCGCTACTAAGAAACGCGTTGCACACTAGCTGTTCAAGCGCTCTCATTCTTTAACTAGACTGCGCAACATAATAATTAACGAAAAATAATATTAAAATGCCTTATTGTCCCATACTGTACTTTAAAAACCATAGTTAGACTAAAGATCTAACTCATTGAGGTATATCATACCACCGAAAAGTATTATTTTCGGATTTATTTTAATAAAATGAAAAATTAAAATTACATGAAACATTGCGCAGGATATACAAACAAAACTAGTCCTTAGTTACATCACTACAAAGTTGATTTTCTTTTCTCAGTTATTAGCTTTTCTGGAATATTCGTTAGTCTACCTATACTTTTGACGCTATCCAAATAGTGCGTGACTTTATCGATAAAATCAATCGATATGTATAATATGTATTACATTGCCTTTTTAAAATACATATTATAGTTTAATAGTTTTTGTAAGTAATATAATACAGATAATTATTAAATTAATAAATATAATAAAATAAAAAATTGTGGTATGATATTTGTGATGTATTTTAAATAAATTTAGTTAAAGAGTTAGGAACAACATAGGGTGTTTGAATTATACTTAATATTCTTATGTTTAGCAGTGGGCGATGACGATGATTTCAGCTGAGATGATGTTAATTGATGTACTATGAAAATAAATACCCTTTTTACTACGTTTAAAAATTGCCTTTAATTATATTAATTTCATAATTTTAATACTATCACACTATCGCATACAATTTTTTTTTGCATGATATGTTTTAAATACGTTTTCATACAATCGATACATATTTCGATCGAATAAGGTGACTTCCCTATCTGAGTAGCAGCGAGCGCATTCGCGTCAGTGATACGCCATTCAAATACCAATCTTATCTTTACGTTGTTACAGTTCATACTGAATATTAAATACTGAACAATGCCATCTAGCGACGAGTGGCAGTACTTGGTAGTCAAAGATGTATTTCTTTCTTGTTTTTGTCAATTTGATCTTAAACTTTAGAAATTAAAGTTGCATTTCGTATAAATTTTTTTTTGCATTTCGTCTACGCCCGGTTTTTGTTTTCAGCCAATCAAATTTTTAGGTTTGCAGTAAGAGTAAATTGTAAATGTATGAGTTTGGCGACACCGGTTCTGGAACAAACATTTTCTCAAGCTACTTCCACTGTTTTTACTGTTCCGTGCCTAGGCCCTATGCTTATAGGTTCCTTAATCTACCTGCCAAATTTTAAGTTAATAGAGGTTATAGTTTCTGAGATTTCGTGATTAATCAGTGAGTGGTGTTTCGCTTTTACATATATTAGATTTTATTAAGTAATAAAACAAGTCACCCTTACCTTATATTCTATAAGATATACTTGAATGTAATCACTCCATGCTAACACAATTTTGTCAGTAATAGTAGGTTTGTAAATGGCATCTTCAATGTATGCCACGGTACGTCTGAACTTATCATCAGACAATGTAGACTCAGACTTTAAGCACTTGTCTATCACATCCCACCTGTCAGCATCAAACCTCATTTGTAGAGATATATCAATGCTACCATCTTTACTTTTCTACAATTATAAATAAATACTATAACTAAATAATTATGTTTTTTTTTAATGTACATATGTAAATTTTAAATGATCTAAATAAAAAGAAATTGATGTCATCCAAAAAAAATATAATGTATTTTATAAATCCTTGTAATACCTAATAACCATTTGGGAAATATAGCAAATCATGTTACTGATATTATAAGAGAATAAACAATCATATCGGTGGCTTGTACTTATGACAAAGTATTTAAGAATTGTCTAATAGAAATAATAATATTGTAAGTAATAACGTTCATATAACCTTATATTGCCCGCTCTTTAGAATTATAGCAAGTAATCGTTTGAACCACCATTCTCCAAAGCCGAGTTTACTTTCTGTTTGCCTTTGTTTGTTTACAGGTGTTCTAAGATCTGGTGGTAAATCTATTTCATTTGAATTATCTGATACTTGCACACTTTCGTAGTTCCAGGGGTCAGGTCCAGCTTGAATATTGCTTTTACAAATGCTGCAAAACCCTAACAAAACGAGGACTATAAACTGATGATTCATTTCTGCGAACAACAGATTTTTCTAATATAAACAAAGGTATTAATATGTTTTTCGTCTTCCTTCAATTCAAACACAAAACACGACCTGAAAATAATTTAAATAATATTGTTGACATCATCTGTCCACAGATTGATAAGCCCCGCGTTCCGAATGCGTCAAAATCGATTATATCGCGAATCCGAACAACGCGCAACGTCTCAAATAGTACTCTATAGTCCTTAATAACTTAATAAATATTAACAACGAACAATGTTAGCATGTTAGCTAACACGAAAATACGGCGCAGCGGACCCGGCTTTTTATTTTTTGACTATTATATTTGGTCGGATTCGCCAAATAATCGCTTTTGACGTAATTCGGAACTAAAGGAAGATTTGACAATTTTGACATTGACTCAGTGTTGCCAGACCAAAATCTCAAATTCCAGGAAATAAGAGTAAAAAACCAGGAGATTGATCTGATATATCAGGAGATCAATAAAATACTTATTTATCGTTTATTACCTTTCGAATACCGTAATTAGAGACGCAATAGAAAGAAAATAAATAAATATGTATTGACCCAGTACTTGATACTCAGGGATGTAACGGAGGTAATTATATCGGAACCGAAGGCGGAGTCGGAGTTTTTAAATTTATCGGAGTCGGAACCGGAATCGGAACCGGAGTCGGAACAGGAGGCGGAAGAGGGTCAGAAGTGGTGGCAGGAGAAAGATTTTTTATTTAAGGACAAATAAAACATTATTCAGTCCATTTTTTTTTGTTTAATTATAAAATAAAACACAATGAAAAACAATGGAATGTTTCCAAATAAACAACAGTTGAAGCAGACCGCCCGCCGCCGCTATTTTATGCTTCGACCTCCGATTAAAACCTCCGATTTAAAATTATCGGAGACGAAGTCGGAACCGAAGGTGTAATAATATCGGAAGTTCCAACTTAACGGAGTCGGAGTCGAAGCTCCGTAACATCCACCCCATCTGCCTGATACAGAACCACCAGTACCAATACTAACTACCAAACCATACCATATACCTACATTACCTCCTGCACAACCATTACCATACCGTATTTCGACATAACCGTAAAGAAACAATGAAGAAAAACGCCAACCTTTCAATCGTGGAAATCACAGACACAATAGAAAGACAATAGGTGCGCGAACGCCGGCGTTCGCTTGGGGTTTAATGAATTAAAAAAGGCGCGAACACGTGTCTCAAAGAAATATGAAAATGGCGCCAAACAGCGAATACATCGTACGCCAGTTCGCTCTGAAAAGAACGGTTTTACTCGGTGAACGACCGGCCACTACGCACGCTCTACAGCGCTTCTGGCGCCCCCTATCTGAAGATTAACGACGGTTGTAAATAATTGTAAATACTTAGGATAAACACTAGAGTCTGTGCGGAAAGTAAACCATCGTGGGATTTGAGGGCGCTGCTGTAGATAAATATCGTTTTTGTTATGTAAGCAACATTGTGACGTCATTATAGTGCGACTGTTAAATCTTGATATTTTGAAACTATGTTAGACTAGCTTCTTCCAGCGGCTTCACCCTATAATAAAAATTATCCTATTGGCTGAATTTGCTCACCTAGTGAAACTGCAAAGTTATAGCTTATGTGCTATATTATTGCAATGTTTATGATTAGGTTCATCTGTCTAGTAGTTTTTCCGCGACACATCTATACATACGAGTACCTCCATCCATCTTCACAAACTTTCGCATTTATAATATTAATAGCCTATTGAACTTAGCAAAAATATAGGTTATAAGCTATACGTTAACGTTTATCATTAAATTCATCCGTTTAAAAGTTTTTTCGTAATGCCGTTAATTGTGGCGACACCTGGGGGAGGCCTATGTCGAACAGTGGACGTCTTTCGATTGTAATGATGATGAACATTTAAATGCAAACACGAATCGGTATAGGAAAATAGCGTGAAGAAACTGCTGTACTGCCTATCTAGGTAGGTTCCACCAACGACCACTTACCCAGTTCCAACGAAAATGGTTGTATCACTTTGACTGGGATCGGTCTATTGTCACTGACTGGAATATTGTAGCTAGCAGCAAGTTTATGTTTACCCTATTTAAACATAAAGGTAAAATTGGGACACACTACCACTTTCTCGTTGTCTTCCTCAGTACGTTTTTCCCTTTTGCTAATCAATGAAAAATATGAACATAATGACTGTGAAAATAAAGTACATTTCAGAATTTGTAATGTTGCTTTGTAAAAAATCTATTTAGCCTATAAGGGACCATCTCGCATATAAGCTCCTTAGGATCACTTGGTTGTCCGTCTGTTTATCTGTTAAGACCCTTTAACTCGAGAACGCTTGGAGGTATCGAGTTAAAATTAAAACCATACACTCAAGTCTGCGGTCTTTTGAAGTTGTGAAAAACTTCTGAGTTAACGATAAAAAAAAGATACGGCTGTTTATGTCGCAAAAAAACATATATTTCGATACTCAAGGGAATCAAAGTTCATAGGGTGAATCGTGTTGACCTAGAATCCTGAAATTTGGCATAAATCAAGGTCTCGTAGAACAAGTACAGGGAAAAATCTGAAAATTATAAGTTGATAGATCCGCCACAAAAAAAAAAAATTGTTTGCAATTTGGAAAAATCTTCGTAACTCAATTCGGGAATTGATTTCATAGGTAAATTTGTACAGAATCTTCAGTGCGCGAGTCCGACTCGCACTTGCCCTTTTTTATTTTAGTTACTGTATCCTTACTCAAGCCTGAAAAGAAATATTCTAAGTTAGTCGAAATGCATTATAAATTTAAAGTATCAATACTCTTTATACTAGCCATCGAAAATATTGACCAAAACAAAATAAACAAATATCGTCATGTTTAAATGAATTTCCGTTTAATTTATATATATTTGGAGATAACAGGGACAGGAGTTCACCTAGGAAGTCTAAAAACATTAAAATAAAAGTGTTACGTACCAAAAACACAGCATACCAATGTTTCCCAAGTTTGTGACTTTGTTTTGATCAATAATGGTGTGATTTGCATTGACATATATATTACTAGCGTAAGGACCAGGCCAATCGCGCGATTAAATGGCACTAGCGCGCTGGCCCTAAAATTACAGTTTAGGGCCAACGCGACTCAGTTGACAGTGGTCCGTGTGCGGGAGTGAACGAATATTTGCTTGTCATAAAAATGCCTAGTTGTGTGGTAAAAGGCTGCAAAAATTATGATACAAAGGTTAAAAAGGAACATGGGATATCGTATCATCGGTAAGTAACATTACATTATTTTTTTTACCATTAAGTTATTAAATAAACACATTTTATAGCGATAAATAATTTACTATCGAATACGAAACGAAGTGCACGAAGTAAACTTGTACGGACGTAATTTTTATTTATTTCATTGTTGAACTTAGTGCTTGTAATTTTGAATTTTGGTATCTAATGTGTTTTATATTCAATAAGGGTAAAACAAAAACATTAAAAAAAAAAGCTTAGAATCGATACCTACCTAATTGAAACTGAAAATTTTATTCTTAAATTATTTTGAAAATGTAGTTTTATTTTCTTCACGCTAACTGAGATGACCGTTAAACTACTAGCTTTCGCCCGCGACTACTTCCGCGTGAATTTCGGTTATCGCGGTTGCAAGTGGATTAAAAATTGCTTACCTATATCCTTTCTTGGGGCTCAAGCTTAGTCCGTACCACATTTCATCGAAATCAGTTCAGTAGTTTAGCCATGAAAGCGCGGTAGACAGTTATTTTCGTATTTATAATATAAGTAAAAGGATGTATGGACAAATTCGCGATGACGAATTACGACTCAATTTTTTTTTTTTACAGATTTCCAAGTGATTTAACGCGTAAAGAGATTTGGAGTCGAATTATTAGGAAACAACAAAAGGAGCATTATTTCAAGCCTCATAAAAATACAAGAGTATGCTCTGCTCATTTTTGTGACAATGATATTGAAATTTCAAAAGCTGGACTCCGGAGGTTAAAAGGATCGGCAATACCACGATTTGAGATTAAGGTGTTGGCCTCACGCATTCCTATTTATCTATATATTTAATCCTATTTATCTATCTATTTATCTATATATATATTTATTTAAATTTCAAATAAAGCTGATTGAGACTCATTTAATTTGTTTTAATTATATTTTCATAGTGACCTTTAAAATATCATCGCAAAAAGGAAATCGTTATGTATGTACCTACCTATAACGGCATGCAATTGATTTAATTATACTGACTGCCAATATGCGAAAAAATGCATACGCGCGAACAAGGTTACGTCGAACACCTATGCAGTGCGGCTGTCACGTAGTTCCTATGAGTTATCACAGATGTCGCTGTTTTTGCTTGTAATAAGAAGGTTTTTAAGAAATGATCTGATGGGCGCATCCTTCCTTTCGAAATCATTGGTGATTTGCCATTTGTTATCTTTGGCAAAACTGTAATATATTAAAAATTATTTCCCTTGCAGCTCAGTGAAATTTTTTATCACATTTCTGAAGATTTCAATTAAAAATCACAGTAAAATAACATAGTAAACAAACTTTCTGTCAACATACTATGACGTTTGGCATTTGACGGATGGCTGGGTTGGGTTGCTAGAGTGCGTCTACTGAAAGCGTAACCTGGAGTTTTTTTTTTAAATTAAATTGGCAACATTGTTTTGCCGAAAAAAATCACGTCAAAGTCTATGGTTGCAATTGTCAGTTTTTGGAAACTGATGTTTATTTTTCAAGAATAATTGCTTAATTGTGGGAAAAACAATAAACAGTAACGTGCAAAAACTGCTACACACTATGGTTAATAAGTTCAAACAAAAACAAGAAGAGAAAGAAGGTGTTTTCAATGAAAACCAACATTGTTTACATACGATTTCTGATTTTTAAGTTAGTATGACGTTATAATCTTGATCCTTGTCGACTAATATTATTAGATAGTTATATTAAGGATGTAATGATTTTTTTTTTCTTATATTTTTAGATAATCTGACATATTGCGAATTTCATAATGGACAAAAACATCGAACAAAGAAGGCTTTTGGTGAATCGACTTAATCAAAAACACATGCTAGTGAGTGGTAGAATGCGTTCAAAAGCAGTTGAGATGTAATGAAAGATTTGCCTCACTCTGTCTGGTAGTGCATGAAAGTCTGCAACTGAAGTTAAAATCGCAAAAATCCTAGTTCAAGTTTGAGAGAGATGCTGCTGCAGCAGCTGCTGAACTTTTTGTGTCTCACAAGTCGATCCGTATCATTTGAAACAATCACTGGAGTATAAAACATGTTCCCACTTGACTAATCCCAAAAGATCTGAATTTTCTCTATGCTAAATCGATTCCAACCCAACAATCTTGAAACACATTAATAGTGTTGGCGAGACGTGATGCAGTTGAAATCATGTTGACTATTTTATTTGACTATCACGGTGTTGTGCACTTGGTATTCTTGCCAGAACGCCAAATGGAAAATAAAGAATATTATTTAAATATTATATTGCGACATTTGAGAGATCAGATAAAATAAAATAATTTGGAATACTATCTAACATTTTGTGTGTTATTGACATTTACCATACACCCACTAAATAATTAAGTCTACACACATGTTTTTAAATAGGATTTAAGTTCTTGTACAACTATTCTAAAATTGTCATAAATACAAAAAATACTCTAGTATCAAAACTATTTTCTCCTACTATTTCAATAATACCACATTCGAAATTTTTGGTTGTAACCTCCTTTTCTCAGGTCACGCTTTCATTAGACGGACTCTACTTAAAATCTTTAATGTTGTTTTCACTTTACGCCACGACGGTTCTTTTATCGCACAGACAATACCGGCAGATTCTAAAGCGAAACAACATTATAAGACATTGAAGAGTTGGTGATCGGTGATGGCTTGTTGCAGAAATACTCTTAGTTCTTAGAATTGGGTTCGTAGTTTTGTAAGGAGACTCCAAGGAACTTGTCTATGTTACTGTACATGTTACTAGAAAGACTTAGATACGTTCATACGTTCCTTCATAAGCTTAGTTCAGTCGGTATATATTTATTTAAAAACACAAATATCAGGAGATTTACTAACAAAATCAGTAGATTAGACGAAACTTGGCGAAAATAGGAAATCTCCTGGAAAATCAGGGGGTTTGGTGACACTGCATTGACTTGTTTTTTTTCCTGTCTTCTTCATAGGTTGACCTTTGAGGTTGACAGAGAAAGGAAGGCAAAGCCATGCATTCATTTGACATTGACTTTGAATTGACAAATCAATCTATTTTTAGGGTTCCGTAGCCAAATGACAAAAAACGGAACCCTTATAGATTCGTCATGTCTGTCTGTCTGGATGGATAGGTCTTCAAAAATGATATTGAGGTTTAACTGAATAGTTTGCGCGACAAACACTTCCAAAGTGGTAAAATGTGTGTCACCCCCTGTAACTTCTAAAATAAGAGAATGATAAAACTAAAAAAAATATATGATATACATTATACCTACAAACCGCCAACGAAAATTGGTTTGAACGAGATCTAGTAAGTAGATTTTTTTTAATACGTCATAAATCTAAAAAAAATACACTATTAATTTAAAACATCGATCAAAGTTACAACGAACTACAAGAACTTTTTAATTATGTTACTTGCTGCTACGGAACCCTTCATGGGCGAGTCCGACTCGCACTTGGCCGGTTTTTTTTTATTTACCCCGGAAGGTCGCCAAAACATTAGAATTAGAAATTAAAATATGTTTGAACCATTTATTAAATTCATTACAATATTATAATTAGTAAAAACTTACCACGCAAGAAAATATGGATGTAGGACTAGGCACTATGATCGAATAACTATAGCTTTCACATAAGGGTTTATAAAAAAAAATGTCTTATGTTTTTTTTTTTAAATATGGCAACTGTCATATTTGTTGGTCTGTCACTGTCAATGTTAAGTCAGTCGAGTCAGTCAAGTGTTTTGGCTTTGTGTTTGGCTTCACGGCTTCACTTGATCCTTCATCCTACTCAGTTTAGAGATGTCGGCATTGATGAAATAGAGTCTGTCTAATAAGTTAAACGACTTGGGTAATTATTAGGATTTAATGAAATCTGATGTAGTCAACACGGGTTCAATAATCAAGGTTGATTAAGAGATAGAGATCATTGTTTACTAACAGAAGAACCTTATGAAAAATATCGAATACAAGTATTTTTAAATGATTAAATATTATACAAAATTCCCAAGTCGGTTGACTTATTAGACAGACTATATATCGATATTTAAAAAATATCAATATTGGCCTCGATATATCGAGGCTGAATAAACGTCAGCTGAGTGAGTTCAATGACCTGTAGGTAGTTAGTACGCAACGCCGATTAATACCTAAAGGTCATTGGACTCGCTCAGCTGACGTTTTCTTAAAAAAATTAATTTCGTACATGTGTAAATTAATACGAGTTTTGAAAAAAAGGTAAGTAGGTACTTTATTTTTTAATTTTATCTTTACAAATCAATAGTGTTTCATGTACCGGATCGACCCTCCACGGGATTAAAACGATTAAAATTTAGCGGTGTAGGTATGTATATCTACTCTAATTCTAAGAACTACCAATTCTTCAATATCTTTTAACGTGTTGTTCTTTTTGGTAGGTAAAAATCATCCAATGACATCTCGCGCCCTTGGGCGGGGCAGGAGATAGTGTCAGAATTTTGTTGACTAAAAAACCAACCCCGTTTCCTCTTTGCCTTTCATACTCGGGCCAGACTTTCTTTTCCGGTCCATGGCCCCAGTAGGCTTTGGCCTTGCTGGGTCTCTACGGTTTGCTGACAACTCCTTGAGGCGCGCGGAAACAGTACGCGCCGTCGATGACTTGGTTGTATTAAAATAAACTATATATAAATATTTTATTGATCTCCTGATTTTTCAGACCAGTCTCCTGGTTTTTTTTACTCTTATCTCCTGGAATTTTAGATTTTGGTCTGGCAACACTGCTACCTGTGCTAGGTGCTGTCACTGTCACTGTGTGCTTGCTGCAGATTGGTGCTTGTAATGTGCTTGTAACACTTGTAATTGTAATAATAGTAATTCTGTAACCTCAGAGCATTTATTCCAATTTAATATGTAACTTTAAAGAAACACAATACCTACACAATTTATATAGATAAAGTACTCTAATATTAATTCGTTCACTTTATTCTAATAAATGTAATGAGGATCTTTGGTGAATTAGTTTGTGTTTATTGACAAGGTTACTTCAAAAATTATTTTTTCTTGAGTTCAGTTTTCCGTATAACTTGAATTCAAACAATGTCGTCTATAGATTTTGACCCTTCAATAAAGCTATGCTTGAAATTTTTACATTCAAGCGCATCTGATTCCACTGAACAACTGCGACTTACTTTAGACGATCACATTCGTCAAAGTGGATATGGAAATGCTAAAACTCTTGGCAACGTTTTGCCGAAAAAGTACTTGGCTGAGGAAAAATTGGAATCTCCTAGATCTAAACACAAAACCGACAAATCCTCCAGTAAAACTACCACTGTACCAATCCCTCAACAAAGTCCGCAGCAACTACAAATACCTGAACGTGAAAATGATGATGGCTCTGTTATGGATGGAGACTTGTCTCTTGACTTGTTGGAAGAAGATTTGACTTGTGCCGTGTGCAGACAGATTTCAGTTCAAGCTGGCAACCGTTTAGTGGAATGTGATGCCTGCCGTGCACTCTATCATCAGGTAAAACAGTCTAGTCTTATAAACATACCTCTTTTCATGGTCCTAAGAAATTATGGAAACACTATCTTTTGTGAAAATTCTGGTTCTAAAAAAACACTATCTTTTGTGAAAATTCTGGTTGGTTCTGGTGGTTACTTAGATCAGTTGCTTAAAATGCTTATTTTTTTTTTCTGTGGTTCACCGAAAGGTTGATGTGATTCTTTTAAAATTGATTTTTTGACTAGTGTTTGAATATGATACCTGATGGTTAGCAGGGGTGCAATTGTTGATAGATTGGAGCATACAACACTATTTATAACAGAGCAACACAGATCACTGTATTAGCCATACAATTTAGAATGCAGTAAAGTAGCAGTTATAAAGAAAAGAAAAAAATAGTGTAAAAGGGACTATTGAATTCTGTGTTATTCTCAATAATTCAAATCATTAATTTCTATAAAATTATTTTCAGGATTGCCACAAACCTGTTATTAGTGACAATGACATAACACCTGGATGGCAGTGTGCCTCTTGTTTGGCATCACAGGGCATCACTGGTAACTATATCAAGACTTCAGCTGCTCCTAAGTCACCATCTAATATATCTGGTTCAACAACACCAGTCAAGATATCCTCAAGCAGTTCATCATCATCATCACCTTCAAAAGTGGTGACACCAAATATCAACATTATTTCTGCTGATAAGAGATTGCAAATAATGAAGAAGAAAGCGGCTAAACAGCATGAAAAAAAGAAAGGTTCTAAATGATAGCAACTTCTTGTTTCATTACCATTGTGAAACAAAAGCAAAATAAAGACATATGTGCAAAGTGATCAGTTAAAAAAAAAACTTCTGTATGTTCTAAAATAATTCTGAACTGCAAAATAATATTTGTAAACTTAGAGATTTCTTCTAGAGAAGAAATTTAAAAAATTTAGAAAATAAGTATTATATTCATTCAATGGTGTATTATTTATTAGATATCTTACATGAAAGAAATAAAGCGAGCAACATGATGAAAAACTTGAATAGTTTCTAAATCATTTTATTATTCAGATATAGTCTGTCTAAAAAGTCGACTTGGGAATTTTGTATAATATTTAATCATTTAAAAAATACTTATATTCAATACTTTTTTTAAAGGTCCTTTTATTAGTAAACAATAATTATGATCTCTTTATCAACCTTGATTATTGAATCGTAGTGAACACTGGTTCAATAATCTGATTTCATTTTACCCTAATAATTACTCAAGTCGTTTGACTTTTTAGACAGACTAATTATGTAGCTATCACTGATCTGCATAGTTTTACAAGCTATTTAGGAGGAATCTACATCCAGCAGTGCACTTATAAGTATTATGGGGATGCTGGTTTTAGATCCAGTCATTACAGAAATCCGTTGCCCAGTAGATAAGAGTTGGACATTGATGAAAGAAACACAGTGTCAAGCCCACTGTGTGGCGTGCCCAACGTTTGAAAATATAAAATCGAAAGTGTTTTTTCTATAGAAGGTTACATCACTAAAAAATCTTAATTCAAGGTGCAACCTGCGACGGAATTAGGGCCAATTGAGCGATGGCGGAGATATAAGACTTGTGAGTTCCATACAAATTTTTAAAGAAAAAGTTTAGTTTATGTTTGCGATGCTATTTCATAATGTTGATATTTTAAGGAGTGTATTTAGTCTCCCAAAACATTTTCAAGTCCTAAAAGTGGACATTTGGGAAAAAAGTACCTATTAGATGTCTACGGATATCGATTTTCAATCCACTGTGCGCCACTCGCAGCGGTAAGTCCCCTCTTTGAGGAGTGACTAGAGAAATCAGAAATCAGATACGTTTATTTCAAATAGACCAGTTACAGGCACTTTTGAATTGTCAAAATGTCGGTCAGTCAAACAAGTGAAGCTAAATTGCACGTTCCAAAGAGTAGGTCTCTATGGAGAAGAACGTGCAAGAAACTCCATGGACACTTTAAATCGTATTGAGTTACATGAATCTTCGTTACATATTTCTTTTTTGCTTCTATTATGTGAACACAATGAAGATAAGTAATAAAAATTAAATATAATGGTAACAATAAAAATAGAAATTGAATAAGTCACTGGCAGCTAAGAGATGACCAGTCTCAACTGACGGCGCCCGTTCACGAGCATGACGCGTGCATCAGCCCCACTCAGCTCAACCATTTTGAAGGGAGCCAAATGACCCAGAAAAAAATAATTAAAAATACGACTAATTATTAGCTAAAAATTACTGTGACTGTGGAGCAGGACCGGCATTTAGCCAAGCATTTTTATCGAGTAGATAATCTTCCAATTTATAATATGCTTGCTTACATAGCGTGCGTTTAATGCATGTTTTAAATTTTGACTCCTTTAATTGGAGAATTTCAAGTGGAATTTTATTATAAAATTTTACACAGTAGGTACCCCATAAAAGAATTAGATACTTGAGCCAATCTGAATCGAGGTTGATCTAACTTGTCTTTATTTCTAGTATTAAAATTGTGCCTGTCACTTATTTTAGTAAAAAGATGAATATTTTTCCTGACATACATAATATTTTCATAAATGTATTGACAAGGAACCGTCAGGATGTTTATATCTTTAAATAGTTCCCTAAGAGAATCGCGCCTGCAAAGATTGTATATGGCTCTGATAGCTCTTTTCTGCAGAATAAAAATAGACTCTATGTCTGCAACACGGCCAACTTTCCGTCTGATGGAGGTCCTTATCACGGACTTAGCCAGTTCAGGAGGTTTCTGTTTCAGACTAAAACGAAAAAAACGCTAGTAGTGGAGTGCCTTAAGATTTACCTATACCTCGGAATCCAGGTCAATGAATCTTTATACAAACTTTTGAAATGTGTTTTTAACAATATATGTAAAAAAGTTAAAAAAAAATAAATAATTATCCGGTCTTCATTTTTTTTATTAGTTTTCAATACTCGAAAACTGATACTTATAAAGGTAGGTATCTAAATTTGCTACAATTTGAGCGAAACTTGAGCAAAATTTGTCCAATGGTTACGAAGATACAGCAAGTCAACGATGAGCAATTCTACCGCAGTGCTTTGTTTTTTTTTTTTTTCGATCGGAAAAATCATCCTATGACAACCCCCGCTCTTGGGCGGAGCGGGAGATAGTGTCAGACTCTTACTGACTAAAAAACTCATCCCGTTCCTTCAAGCCTTCATACCGGGGCTCGAGCCAAGGGCGGATCCTGCTTTGGTGCCAGGGGGGGGTCACATGTGGCTGGAAAGACCTCACGGCGTCCTTACCTTCCGCATGACGCAGGTCCTCACCGGACATGGTTCGTTCGGGAGTTTCCTGCACCGGATTCGTGCGGAAGTGACGCCCGGGTGTCGCCACTGTGCGGAATGCCCGGAGGACACGGTGGAGCACACAGTCGAGGTGTGCCCTGCTTGGGCGGAACATCGCCGTGCCCTCGTGGGGGCGATCGGCGGCGGAGACCTCTCGCGCCGGGCCTTGGTTGAGGCCATGGTCTGGAGCGAGGAGGAGTGGCAGGCGGTCGCCGACTTCTGCGAAGCAGTAATGCTCGCAAAGGAGGAGGCCGAACGCATCAGGCAACGACGTTATCATGGCCGCCGCCGCCGCCGGGATTCTGATCCTGATTTCCGGCCACCGTAGGCGCGGGCTTGCGGACGGTGAGCAATGGGTAGCTAGCTGTCTGGCCGTCCGGTAACTGTCCGAACCAAGCCCAAGTCGTCGACGGCGCGCACTGTTCCCGCGCGCCTCAAGGAGTTGTCAGCAACCAGGGACCGGCAGGGACCCAGCCGGGTCGAAGCCTACTGGGGCCAGTGTTATCCGAAAGGGCGCTCGAGCCCCGGTATGAAGGCTAGAAGGAACGGGGTGGGTCTTTTAGTCAGTAAGAGTCTGACACTATCTCCCGCTCCGTCCAAGAGCAGGGGATGTCAATGCATGATTTTTTCCCACCATAAAAAAAAGGGGGGGGTCAGATAGTCGTTTTTTTTTGGTGGTTAAAATTATCCAAATGACATCCCCCGTCCTTGGGCGGAGTGGGAGATAGTGTCAGACTCTTACTGACTAAAAAACCCACCCCGTTCCTTCTTGTTTTTTGTACCAGGACCGAGCTTCCCTTTCGGATAACCCTGGCCCCGGTAGGTTTCGATCCGGCTGGTCCCCTGCTGTTGCTGTTAGCAACTCACAGCACTCCTTGAGGCGCGCGGGAACAGAGCGCGCCGTCGACGAGTTGGGCTCGATCCGGACAGTTACCGGTCGGTCGGACAGCGAGCTACCCATTGCTCGCAGTCCGCACTCGCGGCTGGCACGCTGTGAGCGCCGTTGCCTGATGCGGTCAGCCCCCTCCTTTGCTGGCATTACTGCATCGCAGAAGGAGGCGACCGCCAGCCACTCCTCCTTGCTCCGGACCATGGCATGTAACCAAGGCACGGCGCGAGGGATCGACGCCGCCGATCGCACTCACGAGGGCACGGCGATGCTCTGTCCATGCGGGGCACAGCTCCACTGTGTGCTCCACCGTGTCCTCCGGGCTTTCCGCACAGTGGCGACACCCGGGCGTCACGTCCGCACGAATCCGGTTGAGGAACCTCCCGAACTTACCATGTCCGGTGAGAACCTGCGTCATGCGGAAAGTGACGACGCCATGAGGTCTTTCTAGCCACGCCTCAAAGAGGGGACTTACCGCCATAATTGTGACTTGCCCAGCACTGGGTTGCGATAGTCGCTGACGCCATTTCACCATGAGATCCCGCCGGAGCTCTGTCCGCCTTGCCGCGACCTGTTAAGGCAGCGGAATTTCGCCCCGGCGTTGCATCTCCACGCGCATATCCAGATCCTCCAGTTGCCGTCAGATCCCAAGGTGGCAGGCCAGCAAGGCAACCCATTCGGATAACCCTGGCCCCAGTAGGCTTCGACCCGGCTGGGCCCCTGCTGTTGCTGACAACTTCTTGAGACGCGCGGGAACAGCGCGCGCCGTCGACGACTTGGGCTTGGTCCGGACAGTTACCGGACGGCCGGACAGCGAGCTACCCATTGCTCACTGTCCGCAAGCCTGCGCCTACGGTGGTTGGAAATTGGGATCGGAATCCCGGCGGCGGCGAGAGCGCCGTTGCCTGATGCGGTCGGCCTCCTCCTTACAGGCATTACTGCTTCGCAGAAGTCGGCGACCGCCTGCCACTCCTCCTCGCTCCGGACCATGGCCTCGACCAAGGCCCGGCGCGAGAGGTCTCCGCCGCCGATCACCCCCACGAGGGCACGGCGATGCTCCGCCCAAGCAGGGCACACCGCGATTGTGTGCTCCACCGTGTCCTCCGGGCGTTCCGCACAGTGGCGACACCCGGGCGTCACTTCCGCTTTAATGCGGAACAGGAACCTCCCGAACTTGCCATTTCTGGTGAGGACCTGTGTCATGCGGAAGGTAAGGACGCCGTGAGGTCTTTCCAGCCACGCCTCAAAGAGGGGACTTATCGCCATAATTGTGGCGTGCCCTCTACCGCAGTGCTCGGAAAACTGTAAAATTCTGACACTTGTTTCAGTTTCATTTTTTTTTTGGTTGGGTTAATGTCGTGCACTTGCAGAAAGACCAGGCTCAAGTGCTCTATCCTATGTTTCTTTTGCCAAGGTCGAAATTGCAACAACGCCAACTCTGTCGTCCTGGATGAAGAGGACGAGAATGTGGAAGACCTAACACCATATGCCGACCCGTCTCCACCTCCAAAAAACATTATTCCTCCATCTCCACTCCTCCCTCTGATCTAAACTGGATGAAACCTGGTCCTTCCAAAAGGGCGAAAGTCTGTGGACTTCGTACCGCATAACAGTCAATAAATGTAGTATATGTTTCGAAATAGTCAACCGATTGCGATGAAACAAAGCGTAATATATCAAGTTACACACAATTTTAATGTATAAAAATAGTCAACATCGATTTCGTACAGTTTACGTGATGCGTGCACAACAAAAACTTCTACAGATTTATTATATGTAAATATGAAAACTGAAGCCTAGATACATGATTTTGGTTTTAAATGAAAGCTAATTAAATTTGATACAAATTTTTGCCTCATACTTTTCTCTAGGGCCATTAGGTAGTTTAGCCAGTACGTGTGTTTGAATATGACGCAAACACAAAATTTTCCTTTTTCAAAAAAAAAATGCCTACCTACTTTGACAAACTGTATCTCTGCAACCAATGAACCTAGAGTACTGGGGTTAAGCTCAAATTTTAGTATATTTAGTTGGCTTTATAATATTATAAGCAAATGTACTTAAAAAACGCTTTGTTCAGGTAGTTTTTACGAAAAAACTGAAAAAAGTGCCAAAATTTCGCAGTTTTTCTAACACCATGATAATAGCATAGGGTATTCAAGGTTGCAAACTTGGGTGTTATACCTTTTTTTTCTCTCTTGTCCCTCTTATTTTTCAGTAAAATTGTTGAGATCGCAGTCAAGCACTAGTTTTAAATATCAGGTAAAAAAAAAAAATAGAGCGGACATTTTTTTTAAACTTTTTTATACAGGCCAATGGTTTATATTAAAATTCATTGGCTGGCCGTGGATTCCGAGGTTTTACTAATTTAATGCCTTACGGCACTCTCCACTATTGGGTGTGTGAATTGAGTGGAATGGAAAGCGGTCACTTCCTTCCGAAGCAACAATGGAGGTCAAGGAGATGGCCGCAACCATGAGAAATCCCCTGGTATCGTATGCGCGGGTTTGTAGACGACGAGCGATGGGTAGTTCGCCGTCCAGCCGTCCGGTAAAGGCCAAACCTGAGTTGACGGCGCGTCGAGTTCCAGGTGTGCCTCATAGAGTTATCAGCAAAACTGAAGAGGCCCAGTAGGGTCGATGCCTGCTAGCGGTTAAATTAGCGACTATCTTTGGACAGGCGCTTTTTTACACGACTGCCCAAAAAAGGAGTGTTATGTTTTTAGTAGCTATGAAAATGATCTGTAGTTTCCAAGTTTTTAAGAACGTTTCGTTAAGCCCCTGAGCTCCTGCTGGATATCGTGGTTTGAACATGTTTTGGCTAAAAAAGATCACGCAAAGGTTATGAAGGTGTGTTGAGGGGTAGTAGGTTTACTTATTCGTGTCAGCATTTGTGAAGTAGGTACTTAGATACTGACTAAAACTCATTGTCCTTCAGTAGCCTTTTGCGTTCCAGGGCCATGGTCACTCTTTCAAACGTTCCCGCAGCCCTAGCAGGCATTGGACCTACTGGGCCCCTTCAGTTTTGTTATCGATCGCCGATCGCCTCTACGAAGACATGGCGGTGCTCCGCCCAAGCGGGGCTCATCTCCACCGTGTTTATAAAGATTAAATTGCTTTTAAAATCACAAAATATAAAAAAATCCCACCACCACCATCAGAGATTGCATCACTGCTTACCATCGTGTGGGATCGCAGTCAAGCACTACTTTATAACAAAGAAAAAAAAAATTCAAGAAAAATAAAATTTATTTATGAATTATTCCCGCTATCTAAAAAGTTAAAATATTTTTTATCAATAAAATAGTATTTTTAATTACATTTTGGTGTCATTAAGATTGCCTTGTTTTTTTGTAGTTGCGTACCTATCGAATGAATGGAGTGGACGAATGAAAATTGATTATTAGATTCACAGATTACTTTTATGTACGTTGAGTGAAGCAGAAGTAGACATAAGGACGCATTGTCCCACTCGACATGTATGGTGAGGCGAATGCGGAAGTAATACCTGCCTACTTATGATTTTTTGGTAATGATAATGGTTTTTAATAAATTTATTGATTTATCGAGATATTTAGTGTCCCGATCAGGCGCAAATTGACACGTCCCCAGACCCCTGAAAATCAGGATGTCCTGCGCAAATCGGGACGCCTGGGCGCACTAGTCGCGAGGTCCAGTCCCTTTCAGTCAGTTTAAAAATTTAATAAATAAATGCACGCAGTTAGGTGCCTCAAAAGAAAATTTAAGGAAAATCTATAACAATGATACCTACCTACTATTTACTGGAGGATGATGGTTTATTAAATTATTTGAGGCACTCTGCCGAATCGTAATTTACCTAATGGTTTGCCGTTTTGTGAGGATTGCCTTTGATGCGACAATCCCCACAAATGGAGGTTCTCGGACGGTTTCGATCTTCAGTGTTTGTGCGGCGTCTCTCCGCAGACCATGTCTCACCTTCCATCCTACATCACGTGCCCCTGCCTAGGGGCCCATATATAAAAATGTACTCTGTGGGCCCAATGGCAGCATCAGTGGACGTCCGAATACTGGGCCAGGCAAGGAATTTAACTAGATTTGTCATCGACACGCTAAGAAGAAGACCTAAGTTATTTCCAAGTAAATTGGCCATTTTTTTCAGTGAAATACTAAAAATTCATTAGATATCAAAAATCATACTTAGTTGAGTTTTATCAAATGATTGTAAAAATTGGTTAAAAATCTTAATTAAGTAGGTACTTATTTGAAAGTTTGCTGAAAAATTAGTTAAACATTTGTATTATTTGGTACCTACCTACAAAAGTTTTACAAAAATTTCGGCTTCAAACCTAGAAAATTAATTACATAGAGGTAGATAGTCAAATGATATTTAAAAATAATTATGTGTTGAGCGTTTCCGTAAACCTTAATACCTACTTCACTGCCCGTCATTTAGATCAGGTATTGTATAAAAAGCCGCATGTGGGGATGCACTAATTCCTAAGGACTTACCTACTTGATAAGGGTGGAACGTGCACAATGGGCCGTTCTCAAGGTTGCATAAAAAAAACCAAGGCGATTTCCAACAAATATCTTAAACTACATAGGATATATCAAGAAACAGAAGTAATGCGCGACATATCTAGATATAGGTACCCGATTGCTGTAGCTTTAAGATTTTCTATAGAAGAGTAACCCTGGAGCCATCTTAAAATAGATATTAATTGGTAGGTACTTAGCTAAAAATACCTATCAATATCTATTCTGACTATAGCGTGATTCTGACTAATGACTATGAGACACGGATGATGTTGGTACTTCCAAAATGCAAAATGTAGCTTTTTTTTTTCCGATGGCAAAAATCATCCTATGACAACCCCCGCTCTTGGGCGGAGCGGGAGATAGTGTCAGACTCTTACTGACTAAAAAACCCATCCCGTTCCTTCAAGCCTTCATACCGGGGCTCGAGCGCCCTTTCGGATAACCCTGGCCTTGCTGACAACTCCTTGAGGCGCGCGGGAACAACGCGCGCCGTCGACGACATGCAAAATGTAGCTAAGCAGTAACTAAGTACCTAAGTAGATAGGAAGGTGCCATCAAAGACACTTCCGCCTGTCCACCGCTAAGTTCAGTTTTGCTTGCACTCGAAATGAAAACTTCAAATTTCTATCTAGTAGAGAAAAGCTGTGGTTTTCAAAGATTTGTAATCTTTTTTTAATACAAATACTTAACTTCTCGCGGTCTGAGTGGATCGGGATGAAGTATCAGACTTTTACTGGCTAAAATCGAAAGTATAGGTAGGTACCTACCTTCTGTTAGCCTTCAAACAGACCGCCTTGTACTATTACTCTGTGCTGCAGCCTAGATTTATAGGAACATAACACCTGTGCGAATAGGTTGAATATGCCTTATAATACCTTATTGATTAGACGACATGATGATCCCTGAAAGTATTTAAGTTAGATAAGTTTAAATTGGCACCTTATGTATAATCATGGCTCTAGTGGTTCTAGCTCCTAAGACAGAAGAAAATTTATAATTTGCCTAACTTTTATGTTAATATTAGTACCTAGGTATTGTACACTTACCTACCTAAAAATTTATTCACATCACAGAACTACCTAAACCTAGTTATATCTACCAATAAATATGTACGTAGATAAGTAGTCAAACTTAGTTACTTCAAAAATAAAGGCACTAGTAGCACGTTTATTTATTTTTCTTGTTACCTACGCTATTAGGGTAGATAGGTATATCCATCACTGAATAAAAACTGAAAGTTCGCACACTATAACATTTATACTGTTGCTTGTTTAAATGAAACACAATCATAAAGGATCAGCTTCCGATGTTTTTCTAAGTTTGTAACCAATCCTAACGGGAGCACGTTCCCATTGGTCCATTTGTGGCGAAGGGCGGTTCGGGAAGAGCGGGATGTTGCGACGCCAATGCCAAGAGAATCAGAAACTTGACATCTGTTCTTAAGACCATGGAGTCTATGTTCCCGTGTTTTTCATCTCAGATACACTCAGTTGCTACTCCTCCCAATTTCACATTCATTTATCATCTCGTCTAGTTTTCATATCGATATTAGTTTCAGGGCGGAGTGTAATATGGGCGGGCGGGTTTACTCTGCGGATTGTGTTCAGTTAATTTAGTGAAACAGTGCTTCATATTACCTTGTTTTTTGGATTTTTTACGCTTGGATACATAAAGATTGCATTTACACGATATTATTTTAATTTGATACATTTTTTTTCTTTGTGAAGTAAGTAGTATCAATTGATTTAATTGTGTTCTACAAACTGCTGTATCTATGTACGAGTAGATATTGTATAAAAAATTGTAACCTCCTCATTGCAGTTACAACGATTAAACGAAAGTTTTCGATTGACACAAATATCGAGTGATTTTAATGATGAATAGCGGGCGTGCCCGGGTCCCAAAGTGTGCGCGGTGTCGAAACCATGGCCTGATATCAAGTCTAAGAGGCCACAAGAAAGCATGTGCTTACCGACTCTGTCAGTGCCCTAAGTGTGGCCTGATCAAGGAGAGGCAACGGATTATGGCCGCTCAGGTATGTATAAAGGTATACACAGACTATTTCATACTTGTTAAATCTATAGATAGATACACCCGTTTATTGCTTTATGATTTTTAACTGATACGTTGTGGATTAAAAGTGTGAAGTCCTATTTTTCATATCGCCCGCAACTGTACAAATTAACTGTAGGTACTTGTTCGTAGAATCTGCCTTATTTAGAAAATCCCTACTGGACTAAATGCTAAGTAGGTTAACTGAAACTCCATTCTGCTAGCCATATCAATCAATCAATCAATTTGCATAAAGCATGATTTGTTACAAAGATGTTATTTGATAGAAATTATTAGAACATACACGTTTTGCTTATATCACAGCAAGCAAATACATATCTATTATATTAGTTTACATTACAATTAAAAAAAATATCGTGTAAAAAAAATATATATATATAAAAAAAAATATTTAATTTCAAAAAATCATAGAGCGCTCTGTTATAGTACTACTTTTTGAATATCCACTCATATACGGTTAAGGATAAGCATAGTCAGCCTTTTAATGTTCTTACTTTGGGCACTCAGGCCTCTTGTCACATTCGTTATCAGTATTCTTTTCGAAGAATTTGCAGAAGCAGTTTAGCTGGCTGTAGGTATGTGTGGCTATTAGTACCCAACTAACTGAAAAGTTGCAAAAATCTGTGTAGAAATAGGATATAAATGCTCTTCCTCGAAACCTTTTGAATAACGAATACCTACACAATATAAAGACAGTGAGAGAGCGAACGCCGGCGTTCGCTTGGGGTTTAATGAAATAATGTGTGATTACCAAAAAAAAGTGTGTGTGATAGAACTTGGGTAACGGAAGTCTATAATTTTCTATTATGATAATAAAGTGAAAAAGTTTGGTATCTATATTTGTTTGCAAAATAGATCGCCCTGTTGAGGTATCCAGACTCCACGCAGATGAAATTTTTCGGTAGAAACGCCATTCATAATTACCAATCTCAAAAATTGCTTGTGTGCAAATGTAGGTGTAGGTAACATAAGGTCCACCTTTGCTTACGTCTTCTGGGATATTTCCATTCGGGGTGATCTTTTTTCTTCGTGTCGATGGCACGACATTAATCTTCAGTTTATTGGCCCAAAACTTTTCCGTTCCCTCGGTATCATTGGTGGTAGTGCAGAGGTTACTTGTGTATGTTTTGGGGCACGAAGGGCAGAACAGGGGGCACAGCATGGTTTACAATTCAATGCCCACATTGCTGCCGTTACCTCAAGAAAGAACCATTTTACACGTTCCTATTTAGATTTTAAGGCGGTAAAGTGACTTTAAAGTGGACCATTGAAGGTTAGTGGGTGGAGGAAAATGTCCTGCCACAGTTTGCAGCAGACGTCAGCTGGGATAGTTGCAATAAAAAAAACTGGCAAACGTACTTATGTAAATAGTTCAATTCTCCAATCGAGTCTCGCAGATTTATCCGAATCGCTAAAAAGTTTATTTTTTGTGATGTAACTACAAATTAACAGTTATTATTTTTCCTATCCTTGTTTCAGACCTTGCTTTATGCCAAATTTCAGGATTCTAAGTTATAGGTTTTGATTTCCTAGCGAGTTTCAAAATATGCGCCTAAACGGAGAATAAATGACTAGAACCTGAGTTTGCGTTGACTCAGACGTTTGATTTTTTTCACTGCTGCCTGGTGTAGCAGAGTAACATTATTTCATAGCATCTTAACACCTCGCGTTTTTGAGAAAAAGGGTCTAGTTAGTAGACGGACAAACAGTTTTTGCTGACTAAGGTACGGAAAACTAAAACCTGTGTTGTGTATACGAGTATTTCTGAGTTTGGGTTAGTAGATGTGTACTATATAGTGGGTGTCTATAATGTTTTCTGTTTTTGTTCTCGACTGCGCTTGCATTTAATCTTCGAAATCGCTTATGGGATATGGTAAACTGACTAGGGTCGGTCTCATAAAGGGCCTTGCCTTCTTCCTTAGCGTGGGCGGAATGGTGCAACGCTGGGGCACGCGTATTCGCCCGTAGACCAGTAGTACGGAGCACTTGAGGTGAAGCTACCGGGTATTAGTAGTTAGGAACCTAAGTCGGGATCCGATTTTTTTTGTTTACCTGTGACTCTTATATGTTAGTACTCTGTTAAGGGTGACACTTAAATAGGTAGAGTTATAGTGGTGTTCAACAGTGAAAGGCGCCAAGGCGTCCTCACTTTCGACCTGACACAAGTCGCTTTACGCGACTGTCTGTATTTGGGAGCCCAAGTAGCACAACAAGCTGTAAGTATAACAATTAGGAGCATAGTTGTGTTCTCGTGAAAGCGATCGGAGGGGGCGACCTCTTGCACCATCCGACCCAGGTTGAGCAGGGTCCGGAGTGAGAGGGAATGCGAAGCAGTTACCTCCTTCATTAATGCAAGCGACGGAGGCGGCGGAAAGCGTGAGGAGGAGAATATCCTCACGCCCCGGTCCCCACAAGAGATGCCCTGGGCATTTAATCTAGTAGTCTTAATCTGACACTCCTTCTCACTCCACCACTGGAGCAGTCGTGTGATGATGTTCCACTACAGCAAAGGTGAGATCATTAGCAAGGTTTAACACATAACAACAGTAGGTTGGTCGTTATGTTGAAGAGGGTGGGTGTCAGTGCACTACCCTGAGGCAAGTCATTTTTTGTGATTATTTGAGATTGATACTGAATTTTTTTTATTCGAAATTACTTGGTTAACGTCTAATAGGTAGCATCTAGCTCAGTATGCGAATGTAAGTCAATTTATCCTGTCAACGTCAAGAGACTATTTCTTTTGACGATATGAAGATTAGAAGAGTGATCTTCCGAGTTTCATACAAATATATTGTGGCAGTCTGAAGACTTGCCTAGAGAACGACTGAACGACTAACCGGGTCTCAAACCCAGCTCGGCGATTAAATAATGACCTGGAGTCGATTTTGCAGAAGTTGTTCGAAAAATTGGTGGCAAATGATTGGATGACAGTTTTTAGGGTTGTCGGGAAGTTGTTGTGGTTTAAGCAATTAACTAATTATGGAGGAAAACTCAACATAATTTATGGATCTTTGAGCTTTCAAGGCTTCTTCTTCTTCATTAGAAAAGGTGAAGCCACGACACATTTTTATAAAAACGCTGCCCCACACTAGAATTACTCTTGTATCATGTATGCGTTCACAAACATGTAAAATCACTTATAATAGACACCCAGACCCGGAACATCAACCGGGCTTAGGTTTTTAAACCTAGAATACTAATCTGCGTCGAAACGACTCGCACTGCACATATTTCTTCCGGTCTATCTGTAACGGTACTAGCGTATCGTCTCGATACTTTATGTCAACTCAGTCGCTGATCAGACGTTTATGAGAGCGACAGCGTTGTGCAGGTAAATGTGACCATTTTGTAAATACGATGAACTACAGAGTCGAAATGACTCATGATTAGTCTTTGAGTAACTTTTTGGAACTTAACATACTGCAGCTTTTTGAGTTGTTTCTTTTTTTTTTATTCGGTTTTAAATTAAAAATGTCTTTTTCACATCCCAGCGATGATCATCATTTAGGCAGAATCCATAGTACTTGGTATGTCAATTTTTGCTATGATAGTTCTTTGACTATAGTGTAAAACAAGCTCAAACCTAACAAGATAATTTATTTATTATCATCATTTTATAGGAAGGAACAATAAATGAACGAACAAAGAAGTCAAACATGGCAGAATTTTATAATCTGACGAAACATGGTGTTGACTTTGCCGCTCGAGACTACATATGTTCAAATATGAACTATTGCTGAAAAACTAAAAGATGGCCAGTGCACCTATTTTATGGAATGCTTAAACGTAATATACTGCTAAAACAAGTTCAATTTCATAGGAAAGCCGCAAAATAGAAAGACATTATATGCATGAATTGTACATGCAACTTGTGAATCCTTTCCTGGAACAACGGCTTTATATTCCAACCCTATCAAAAAGGCTCAGGATTTGATGCCTACAAATACCAACAAAAAGATGAACCTGATCCAAATAAAACAAAATAGGTGTTCACTTTGACGAAAAACACCGCATAACTGAAATTAGATGTCTGAAATGGCAAAAAAAAACAGAAGAGGAATAGTAAGGTAGAAATGTGAGTTAACTATGCCAAATGAAAATAATTTCTTTTTTCTCGTTGATTATCTCTTATTCTATTATAAATAAATTGAAAATAAGATTTTTCAATTTCTGTTATTATTTTTCTTCCAATGACAGACTGATGATAGTGATTTCAAGAAAAAAAGTGATAAGAAAGTAAAACTTTTTTTTTTTAATTTTTTTATTATATATAAACTTTTTTTTTATTTGTTGGTTGTGTAAACATATCTTATATTTATATAAAATAAAATAATATAGAAAAAATAAGTTTGAATGTTCAATTTATATACTTATTCACGTATGTGTCGAAAAGACTCATAATTAGTAAATTCGTTTGTAAAATATGATTAGTATTCTAGGGTTAAATTGTTTTGATAGATATGTCATCCAGTACAGTCGCTTCCCCATTCTTCAACGCCTTGATAGCAGGGCCGTTTTATCCATTAGGCACTGTAGGCAACTGCCTAGGGGCCCCGCCAGGTTCAGGGGCCCCGCGCTTCAGGAAAAAAATAGACTACCTATGTTTCATAAACAGTAAAAAAAATAATTTGAAATTTCGATGACATGACATTTAACTAGCAATCCAGCATTGTATTATGCGAAAAGCTGTCAACAGATGGAATTAATAAAACACAATCTTTCATAAGCAACGTGTGAGTGCAGAGCATATTCATTGGCTTTTGCTGATAATTTTGTTTATGTGTACATGGAAAAACAATAAAATAAGTAAACTAAGTTAAAAAAAAATTGCATATACGGTTAAATTACAAACTTAGTTCAGAAATTATTTTGTACAACTTTTCAAAAACTGTTCAACCCATCATGTTCAAAATAATTTTCCTAGAAAGTCTTTATAAAGTAGGTACTACTTTTGAGATTTTTTTTAAATTTTCTAAACTTATAGTTCAAAAGTTACAGAGTGCTAACGGTCACTGAGATTATCCTCGGACGGACGGACAGACAGACAGACTTGGCGAAACTATAAGGGTTCCTAGTTGACTACAGAACCCTAAAAACAACGTAATTATGAATAAATTTGTGTTAGACACAAAATATTTTAAGAAATTAGAAGAGAGTAAGGGGGCCCCGAGACGTGCATTGCCTAGGTAGGGGTCCCGACATGCATAAACCGGCCCTGCTTGATAGCCGCGATTATAGCCAAAAGTATGAAGAGCTTCTTGATTTCTGTAGAGGACGTTAAGATCTTGGTAGGTTTCAGTTATTTTTACTTGAAACCTACCATTACGAAGACGCTGGTTAGCTAACTGGTTAGCTTGGATATTCTCTTTAATAATAAAAAGTAAGTTTTTTTGGATGTAGTTTTCCATCCATTCACTGATTTTTAGTTCGGATAATGTGTGGTTGTTGCGGATCAGGCCACGAGAGCGAATAGGAAAAAGTAAAGTTTTGTTGTCTGTATATTTAGCTTAGAAAGTATTTGTCTGTATCTTTACTGGAAATAAAAGTTATGAATCGGGTTACAGCATACAGAACTAGCCATGGAACACTTCAGCACCTACTTAATTTTCCCGCTTGACCTAGTTGCAATGTCGTAAATCTGTGAAGTTTCTTCAAGCAGCCATAGATGAATGAGCGATTTCTTAACAAAACCAAACATTGCTGCCTGTTCTATTTGCCTATTTAACGTGTTATTGTTTTCTATCATTTTCATTTTAGTCTTGGAGTAGGTACTTTTTGATGAAAGTGCGTAAAGGGTAGAAACCATTCTATGGCTTCTCTCGCTCTGGGCGGAGCGGGAGGGCGTTTCAGACTTTCACTGACTGAAACCACACCTGTGTCCTTCAGTTGCCCGTTTTAGGACTACGGGTTTCCTTTTCAGAAATTCCCCGCGGTCCTAGTTAGCGGGCATCGGCTATGTTGGGCCGGCGCGTGGATTACTATGCGCTGTTGACGACTTGGCTCGGTCCGGTTAATTACTGGACGACGAGCTACCCATTGCTCGACGTCCGCAAGCTCGCGCCTACCGTAGCTGGTAGTCGGGGCCGGAATTACGGTGGCTGGGGCGTGAGGACCTTCGTTCCCTCACGCGTACGGCATCCTCCTTCGCTAGCATTACTGCTTTGTTCATTCCTCCTCGCTCCGGACCATAACCCGAACCAGGATCCGACGCGACAGGTCGCTGCCGCCGACTGCCTCCACGAGTACACGGTGGTGCTCCGCCCAAGCGGGGTAAATCTCCACCTTACGCTCCACCGTGTCCTCCGGGCGGTCTACTCAATGGTGGCACCCGAGCATTTCTTCCGCCTAAATCCGTTCTTCGAGCCTGGCTCCACAACGCTCTCGCCCTCGACTCAAATGTTAATTCTCATCTTGGTTTACTGCAATAATACAGTGAAAAAGTCAACGAAAACGATACTCGCAAAGAAATCATAAATAAAAAAATAATCCTCCCGCTCTTATTTCAATCACGGAAGCAACTCTCAACAGTGATTAGCCAAGTACGCAGGAGATATTATAGTGCACAAGTGCGTGCGCAAATATAGGTGCACTCTCTCTCTGTTCCTTTACTTCCACAGTCCAATGGGAATGCAATCTGACACGACAGGAGAGAGATCAGTCGCATGACTAACGTGCAAACTTATATATAAATTTCATGAACACAATATTTGGCGACTCGTGTCATCGGCTTCTAGTCTAACCATACCAGGCCGCGACGATGTGGTAAAAGACTGGTTTATTAAATTTATGAAGGACTAGTTTTTGCCCGTGGCTTCGCTCGCATACATAAAATATAGTCTACCTATGTCACGCAGGAATAAAGCAGCCTTCTATCGGTGAAAAAATTATCGCAATCGGAGCAGCACTTTCAGAGATTACCTCCTACAAACTATTAGTGTAAAAGTGTAGATAGTGTAGAAAAAGGCCTTGCTGATGTGCCTTCGCCCACATCTAAATTAGTCCACGCTACGCTTCTGCTGAACATTGGTAGTTTTAAATGGAAAGATTGCCTATCCAGTAATTGAGTACCCGTGGCAATACTACTGTCAGTTTTTGAGTATTTCTGTGTGCTGAAAAATTTGTATTCTTGGAAGTTTCAAGGCTTCATAGTCTATTGCTATAAAGAGACAAAACAATTGATTGTAATTTGAAATAGTAGAGTAGTTATTCAATTAAGTGACACTTTTAAGTAAGTAGGAACCTAACCATTCCAGGTATGATCCTTTTTTAACTCTCGACGGAATAGAGGGGCGTTATAAGTATAGTTTTTCGCTTAAACTTTTTATTTAATCCATTATTTAAAGTGAAGAATACAAATAGTGAGGAATTATTAGAACCGGCGCTGTAAACTAAAATTTCAATTAATTATCTTTGCTATTTGGGTTTCGAGCTTTGAAAGTTTGAGAGTCGAACCGGTACCTCCGGTTAATATCCAGGGAGCAATTATAACTACAATAAAACTTACTTATCTTCTGTTCCCTAGAAGTTAAAGAAATTAACTACTATTTAGTTTAAGTTTAATCAGCATCATCCATTTATTATGGGATCCTGCCTGATTTGCTCTACATAAAATAATCGTATCGTATACCTACCTACTTACTTATTATAATATCTTCTAGTTTTATAAAACTAACCTAAACTTCCACTGGGTTACATAGACAATCAAAAGTAAAAATAAACCTGTACATACTAAAGATTCCACTGCTACTACCAAACAAAATATGAATCGATCCACAGCAACAAGGAAACCCCACTAATACCTTATTTAGTACAGAAATAACACGCAATTTAGAGGAGTTAATGTGTTTTAATGTAGTGAAATCGAGACCAGCTAATGCAGCGTCTCGGTTTATTTAAACAAGTGGCACGTGTTTACTGTGGCCGCCGGATGAGCCATCGTCCCATCGATCGGTTTACACAGTAATGCATCGCTGTCGATGTCCCTCCACTTGCATTTCAAATCTGGGATAATCGTAGTTCGATTAATCATACTCGGAATGCAGCAGCTGCGTGTTGTAGCTTCGCATTAATGAAGTTTATGTAGAGCTTGTATTAGTGTTCGGATAGTTATTGTACTCCATCCACCAGCTGAATTTAAAAGGTGGAATCATTCAATGGTATTTTCTGCCTAACAATTCGATGAGTAGGTACTTATTTGGGAGTGGTTTTACAGGTTGTAAATTACTATACCATATTCTATCTGTAGGTATCTACTTACCTATTTAATATTGTTATGATACCTATCCATTTACTTTTTTCGTAATCTTATTGTTGCCTGCATTTATTCGTTTTTTCTTTATTTCTTAGGTTTTTCCAAAAGCGATGGGGCTGGAATTTATATGAAATTCCAGTCAGCCTTTTATTTGATTTGCCAGAGATTGAGTTGTGTTTACGTTAGCAATGAAGCCGAGATCGCCCCGGGGCGGCTGGCGCCCTGCTCTTAGATCGTCCGGTGCGGTCCCTAGGGTGGTCGCACACAACAAATATAAACACCAAGTGTTTGTCATTGATTTTCCGCTAAATTAATTTGATAGTATTACATTTCCTGGCGAGGTTACTGTGATATACCTAATAATAAATAAATATATCTATTTGTCATTCCTCCCTTCCACTTCTTTTCCTCGTACTCGCGTGCAAATACTCGTATAACCAGGTGTACCTAAGATCTACTTCTGTGTTTCTATATTTTATTTAGTATCCATGTATATATATAGACATTGACTAGGTTGAATAGTAGTAGATAGGAAGATGCAGATTTATATGATGACGAACCTGTATGACGAGCTGTCCGAAATCACTTTTAAGGTTTCGTACCAAATCGGCTAAACGGAACCTTTATAGAATCAATTTATTGTCCATCTGTCAAGACTCATTTTTCAGGAATGCGTGGTGGCGATCTTGTGGCTGATCAATATAACAAATATGCAAGTCTGCTATCTCAAGCAGTAGTGAAAAAAATAAACATCTTTAAGATTGTGACGTTTATGAATAGGTACTTTGACACTCGCTTATAGGAAATCAAAACCGTACTTCTCACCGACTTAGGCCGGACACATTCGGTTTCCGGATTAGGTTTCCCGATCGGGAATTCAGATTTGGGATTCCGTGACACTAGCGCAGACGTTCCGATTTTTCGCAGTCGGAATTTATATGACCAGTACGTACAGAGCAACTATTGTGAAAGCACGCCATCATGGACGATGATTGATCTGACTATCCGAACGCACGGAGAAAATTTCGAAACGGATGTCAGGTTTTTTTCCGTTTGGAAAAAGTAAGAACGTGTGCGCTTTTCTGAACATTTTGTATGAAAGAAGTGCAAAAAAGTGGGAAACCTAATCCGCAAACCGAATGTGTGCGTCGGGCCTTAGAATCCTGAAATTTGTCAAGAAATAAGGTCTCACATAGCACAAATATAGGAAAAAGTATGAAGACTGTAAAGTAGTTACGTCAAAAAAAAAATGCGATTCGGAAAAATCTTCAAGTTTATATTCCAGAATTGAACTATATACCTATATAGATAAGTTTGTACGGAACCCTCGGTGCGCGAGTCCGGCTCGCATATGACAAATTTTTTTGATGTTAGTCCTTTACTTTGTTATCAGGTGGCATTAAAACGCCAGCAAGCAGCAGAAGACAAGATAGCTTTACACTTGGCTTCCGTGGAAAGTGGAACGGCGTTAGACAGTCTTCCTCCAGGCAGGATATATGGGATGCGAGTCACTGGCCCTTGCCCCAGTCCTGGGCCGGAGCCAGACTCTGTTGCCGATGACCATACCGTAAGAAATAGACTACTAGGGTGTTTTTAATATGGTGCGGATTTCATCACGCCTGCGGGTTTGCTCGGCATACAGAAAATTACAAAATGCAAAAAACGCGTCCCGCGTGTGTATTCCACGCATTACAATAAATACTTATATGAAATGTGCGGAGCAGTCCCGCATGCAGGATCAAAACCGCACGATATTTGGAGGAGTGTTTTTACTTCTAATAAATACTAAGTTTAAGTACTTCTCAGACCAATTCTCCAGACAGAACTGAACACTACAGAAAAAACTGAGAATTTTCTCTTATAAAATTTGTAACAAACACATATTTTAAGAAACAGTTCTTAGTTTTTTTTCGCGATTTCCTACTTGTAACTATTTATTAACTCTGTGTCCCTATTACATAAGCATGTTGTTATCCAACAGCCAATCCACATTGACAGCGAGACAAGTGATTCTCTCCCAGACTGTTGCGCTGTTTCACCTGATTCTGCTGGAAACTCTTCAGCGTCCGCTTCCTTAAGGTAAGTGATCAATTACCTTTGTTGGAATTTGTAGCTTCCTCTTCATTTTAATTTAGGAGCCATACTGTGACGTATCTTATTAAATTATATACTTTGGATTATCGTCATCATTTCATTCGAAAAACGACCATAATATCATACGTAGGCCTCCCGCAAGTGTCGACACAGTCTTGTGCGTCTCGCACCCATCGGGTTTCTGCGACTTTCCAACAATCAAGATATTTACATCATGAAGAAAAGCTTTATCCAGATCCATGTATTACAATCATTAATTAATCTATAATATAAAAATGAATCGCAAAATGTGTTGGTAAGCGCATAACTCAACAACGCCTGGACCGATTTCGCTAATTTTTTTTTTGTTGTGTTCGTTATTATGAGGAGAAGGTTCTTATGGATAAAAAAAAATGAAAATTAGGGTAGTGTAGGGTAGAGTAGGGTAGTGTAAGGTAGTGTAGGGTAGAGTAAGGTAGAGGGTAGAGTAGAGTAGGGTAGGTTAGAGTAGGGTAGAGTAAGGTAGAGGAGGGTAGAGTAGGGTAGAGTAGAGTAGGGTAGAGTAGGGTAGAGTAGAGTAGGGTAGAGTAGGGTAGAGTAGAGTAGGGTAGAGTAGGGTAGAGTAGGGTATAGTAGGCTGAAGTAGGGAAGAGCGGGAGCGAAGCCGCGCGGGCACAGCTAGTCTATAATATAAAAATGAATCGCAAAATGTGTTGGTAAGCGCATAACTCAACAACGCCTGGACCGATTTCGCTAATTTTTTTTTTGTTGTGTTCGTTATAATGAGGAGAAGGTTCTTAAGAAAAAAAAAATGAAAATTAGGGTAGTGTAGGGTAGAGTAGGGTAGTGTAGGGTAGTGTAGGGTAGAGTAAGGTAGAGGAGGGTAGAGTAGGGTAGAGTAGAGTAGGGTAGGGTAGAGTAGGGTAGAGTAGGGTAGAGTAGGGTAGAGTAGGGTAGGGTAGAGTAAGGTAGAGGAGGGTAGAGTAGGGTAGAGTAGAGTAGGGTAGGGTAGAGTAGGGTAGAGTAGGGTAGAGTAGGGTAGAGTAGGGTAGAGTAGAGTAGAGTAGGGTAGGGTAGAGTAGGATAGAGTAGGGTAGAGTAGGGTATAGTAGGGTAGAGTAGGGTATAGTAGGGTAGAGTAGGGTATAGTAGGGTGGAGTAAGGAAGAGCGGGAGCGAAGCCGCGCGGGCAAAGCTAGTATATAATAATTTTAGCCTTATAATGTTGTTGTCGACTTAGTCTTCTTTCTTAAGAGAGGGAAATGGGCCGGAATACACTACGTGGCTAAGCCCAGTACCGGTTTGTGGATGTCTTCTGTCTTTGAATTTTTAGTTCTAGGTTATGCCGGTTTCCTCACGATGATTTTCTTCACGGTTTTGAGAGCAGGGTTGATGAAATAAATTACATAAAGTAGTGCGCCTGACTGAAATAAATAATCAAAATATCTTTTACTAAAAACTATTGTTACATTCTTCAAATAGTAACCTTCAATTGATATTTCAGGGTGGGCGAAGAAGGTTCAGAAAGCGAGAATGCGGTGAGCACAGCTGGTCTGGAGATGCTACGCAAGCTGTTCCCTGGCAAGAAGCGCTCCGTGCTCGAGCTGGTGCTGCGGCGCTGCAACCACGACCTGCTGCGAGCTGTCGAACACTTCAACGCCAATCGCGTACGACTTATATATGGATATACATTGTCATCATTGTAGAATTGTCTTGTGTAGTTAGAAACATTTACCTGTCCATGCTCATATTGTAAATGAGAATCACTTTACCTCTCATGGTCTGAATTATAAAATTAAATATTCTATGATCTTCAAAAGTTCAAACATAAGATTTTGTTCGTAGACTTTTTTCGCAATGGAGCATTGTTTTACAGGATCAACGAGACAAAATACCAGGACTCAGCTCGAGCAGCGGTTACGAGGCCTCCGTCTCCAGTTCTGAAGAAGTCGAGTCGAGGTGGTCGGCATTCCGTCCGGTGGGGCCAAGGGCTCCAATACTGCCGGCGCTGGTCATGGGTAGAGTGTGTGGCTCTGATTGGCTGATTCCAATGCCAGCTCTACCTGCGCTGTCAGGCCCGCTACTGCTACCGTTGCAGCATCCACACGCACCACCCATGTCGTGCAACCCTTGTTCGCCTGACTGCAGGCAGTGCAACCATCATTAGAATTTAGAATCATTAATGTTTATATCCCTAGTGTAGCCTAATATTTATTATTTTATGTCGACTCTGCTACCAAACCAATATTTAACGCCAAAGAACTTGTAGTAAGCTTTACACTTTTGTTTAAAGGGCTGTTGTTATTATTAAATTGTATGTTTAAAACTGGTTTTGTTTTATTATATAACATCAAGTCACTGAAATAGCTAGAGATTGAGATACTGAGAAAATTAAAAGCCTTATTTATAACTGCAAACGTAATAGTCAGTAGCGAAATAGAATTTAGTTCTACTTGTCAGTGTTTGTGACCTAATCATGTAGTTACGTGGTGTTTATAAGTAAGGCCCAATAAGTTGTAGTAAATAAATATCAATATTCATAGTGCAAGACAATACAAATGCAAGTAACTTGGCAAATAAGTAAACCAAACAATGAATATGCGGCTGTCCTCCCTCCCGCCGGCGGCAGTCTTCATTGTCAGTTACAAATGCGTGACAATCCTGCTAATGAAGATGAAGAAGACCGCAATATAATTGTTCTATATTATAATGCAACACTCTTTATAAATGAGTGGGATGGGAAATAAGATTTATTTCGTGTTTAAAATTAAATAATGAAATTTGAAATAGACATGAGCATGAGTTGTATGGGAACAACTTGAAAGTTAGGATTAGGAATAAACTGAACCTTTTGGGACGATGCAAAGGACAAGAGTAGGTAACTATACCTACTTTTTACTAAAACTTAAGATAACTACTAATTACTCTTTAATGTTTACTAAAACAGCGCACCTAATGAACAAGTAATATACATAATAAATTGTAAATGTCATCAGAAGGTGTAACAACAATTTGAAAATTGTTTAATATCACCTTGATCTAAGTTGTTGCGCCGAACTCATTCACACATAGATGATAGATGAAATCTATGTGTACTTATGATTGACGACATACTTATTATAAGATGAACTTGAAACTCTTGGTTGCTTACTTTACAAGATGTGCATGTTGCAACATGCATATCTTGTAGAGCAAGCAAACTGAAGTGTCAAGCCTTCTTCAAGAGAATATATATTTAAAACATAACATAATAATATATTCCACAACTATCACAGAACACAGCCTAGTCTTAAGCTAAGCAGAGCTTGTGTTATGAGTACTAGACAACTGATAAACACACTTAGGTATATATTTCTAAATACATACATATTATAGATAAATTACACCCAGACACAGAACAAATGATCGTGCTCATCACACAAACATTTGTCCTGGGTTGGATTCGAACCTACGGCCTCCAACATAGCAGTCAGGGCCAATATCCACTAGGCCAACAGGCCAGAATCAGAATCAGTTAGAATGGTTCTGTGAAGACGGATCAATGACTTTGTCGAAGCTGTCCTCAAGTGTCGATCTTGAATGTCGAACCGAACATAGACATTTTCGGCATGGTTATAAAAAATAAAGGAGAATAAATGTGAAAATTTTTATTTAGGTACATCTGTGGGCTGCATTATTTATTGCAGAACTTTAAAAAGATCTCTATGAGTTCCACTTCCTTCATGATTTTAAAGAGAAGAAATTGTGTTCAAAGTGATCTTATTGATGCAACAAACAAACGAACACTTATTTCAAAGGTCAAGACGAGTAGCGTCAGCTATTAACATACAATGACTCCATATTGCTCCACAGCTAAAAAATCTGTGTTCATCAACCAGTTACAAATAAAAGTTTAAGGAATCTTTTCTAACCAAAATGTTTATGTTCGTTGTTATAGTTTTTATAATTTTAAACATAGCCTGTGATATCAACTACTTAACGAGGACGCTCATCTCTGTTCTCAGTGGTCGGTTGTATCAAAGGAAATATTCTTTGGACGAAACCACTACGATATACGGTAAGCACGCTCAATTTAATGATGTAAAATTAAATAGATCATGGTTGACAATTTTAATCTGGGGGTTACCAATGCCTACTGGTTGCTTTTTAAATTTTGTATAAAGTCGAGAACTAGGTTACTTATAATAAATTGAATGATTTATATTTTTTATTGATTATTTAATAATTTGATATTAGTTAAATATTTGTGTTTTTTTTTTATGATTGTTTCATGATAATTATTCTACTAAAAAAAAAACTATTTTACATGCCTGACGGTAGAATGTACAGGATCCTTCTTTTACTTAACACCATATTTTTGTACCTACATTCTTGCATATCATCATCACCATCATTATGATACTAAAGGGTGGGGTCAAGCGTCTTCTATCGTCGACCATATTGTCGTGTACCAACAGGTGACAGTGAGAGCCGTGTGAGGTCTCATTTGACCTATTTTTAAAGTCAAGTCAAATTGTATCATTTTAATAATTATGTTTTCAACAGGCATTTGCACATTACAAGATTGCGACATAAGCTTCAGACACATCAGAATAGCCAGGCTACTTCGGGATCTTGATTTCGCGAGATATCACTTTTATGAGAGGACCGGTATCTACCGCAAGAGTGGAGAGCTTGGCATCAAATCTTTACAAGGATGCACTCTCACAGTTACAGATGATCCAGTGCCTTTGTTTGGACTTTATAAAATTAATACCAAGGTAATTTTACGTAAATGTATCATTAAAATGTATTTTGAGTTCATCAACACTGAGTATTTCGAAGGATAAATTGTTTAAATGGCTATTTTTATAGTTGTAGGTAACTAATTACAAGTATTTGAAGCCAAAATCATTTTATTGTTTCGAATGTAACGCAAAGGAAGTTGGTGCAAAAATTCTCTGCAGATAATGTTAATAGGTACAATTAATATTTAAACAAATGACGATTAATTTTATTTTCAGCTCGTCTACTGGGATAACCGTTCATTATTTTTAGAACATGAAGTAATTACTTTACGGGACGGTAAAATGAGATCCTTATTATTATCTCGCCAACACGCTATAGGCCGAAATGGAGACTCCACCGAAGCCCTACTGTCAGGCCTACCTAGATCGCAAGCTCAGCTTGCTTGCCCAGAATACATTGGTCATTGGTTACGAAGCATGGAAATTAGCAGCTCGAAGTTAAAGAAAGAAGCATGATCTAGTAAATAAAAACATTTTCTAACTGTTGTTGGCTTTTGATTTAGACTAGATCAAGTATGGAGCCTTGTGGAACACCTATTTTAATATGACGTATATTTTATTAAAGTCTTTTATAGTACTTAAATAATTCATCTGTTACACTACTCACACATACACAGACATTCTTATACATATATAAGTATTAAGCTGGTTACACTGGTATTGTTAGTGCAGTGGGTAAATGCAACGTAAGTATGTATTTGTAGCATTTGGTGCTAGTCAACAATTTTAATTTAAAATCTTCACTTCAATTTCTCACGGATGTAAAAGATCTATATTACACATTTAAAACTATAATATACTTACAGATATGTAGTCAAAAATAATCTTTATTTTAATATAAATAGAACAAGAAAATAAAAAAATAATAAAAACCCTTAACTAATTAAAACTAGATATAAGTACATCTAATTAAGACAAGAAACTTACAAAATAAAAGCCTTAAAGAACTAAGAAAGCAATCTAAAGTACGGCGTCGAAAAATTCCTCCGCATCGCTGTCGACTGGTAATGTACCCAAAAGATCGGCGGCATTGTCACGCTGAATGGCAATGCTTTACCTTTGTCCAAAGTAAAAGCCAGCCCTTGGGTTACGCAAAGTATTAACAAGGCGTTTTGAAAGTTTTTTAAATAATTTGTGAGCACTCAGACCCCAAGATCCGAGAGTTTCAGCCCCAAACGGCACGAAAATACAACAACTAGGTGTATTTCCGCCGCTTGAGGTTCTCTGCAGCCGCTGTGGCAGCACCGGCTCAGCACGACGAGCTAGGAAGATGAGATGGCGCAGGAGTATCGACACAAGTAGCGACCCACACTAAAGGCCTACCCATCTTCTATGGAAATAAAGACATACTTTGCCACTGTCCCGTGCCAGGCCATGAGGTTCCAATACGGCCGGAACACCGACGGTGCATAGCGGATCATCCCACCGTCTTTGGAAAGAAAGGTCGTCGGGCTGTTTGGAATTCGGGCAAGCGAGTCATTATAGCCTCGGTGAAGCACGGCACACAAAAATCAATCAGTGAGGAAGATAGGATATTCCTGATAAATTTTTCAGTGTCGTAAACCGAGGATATAAAAGCAGGTAAACTGATACTGGTAATTTTACGGACGCCGAGGCCTCCCGTACGGGTTGGAAGAGTAGCTTGAGTCCAAGTTCTATCGTCCAAGGCCACATTTAAAATTGAAGAAAGAGTATGTCGGTTAATTTGGTCCATTTTTTTCAAAAGATGAGTTTGTTTCCATAAATGATAAGCACGGAGAAAATATGTTAATTTAGGGCCGAAACAGCAGAAATGATATGTGATGGTGATGGCCGGATGCATATTAATTTCGAGCAATCTTTCCGAAACAAATGAGTTAGTAGATATATGTATAGTATGTTAAGGAATACTACCAAGTCAAACTTCTTTGCTTCTGTCTTATTGATCTATAGGTACGGTAATGTTCTTGTTGTCACATTTTCCATAAACCGGTATTTATTATTGTTATAGTGGTTATGGAAGTTACGTAGGTTTACCAAAGGCAGCCAGCTTCACTCCGGTGTTGCAATGGTCAGTGACTCGGTCAGCTCATCAACAATTATTGAAGAGCTGCACCGTCCCTTTCTGACTTTAACACTACACAATAAGAAGAACAAAGACAGCGTTATTTTTATTAAACAGGTATATATCGTTGTCTTTGTCATACAAATGTTATATTCAACCGAGAATGTATCTATAGGAATACATAATACTTTAAACTTATAAATTGAAGTTAGTTTAGATTTAGCATTTAAGGTGACCCTACGGTCATTTCGGTTAGGTGATTTGATATTGTAAAATTCCAGTTAAAGACTATGTATTGTATTATTGTGTCATTAATAGCTCTTGCTTACGTATTTTGGGATGTTAATTACTTCCTAAGGATAGCGTTCACCATAGGAATCGGCAGATTGTTCCAAAAGAAATGCGGTGTTAATGATACGACCACTATTTACGGTAAGTTAGTGATTCTAATATGCGTATATTAATGAGTAAAATTACGGTATACGTGACTAAAATTTTGATCGCTTTTTAATTAGTAGTAATTTTAATGAGCGTATAAACTACAATTGAATAAAAACAGCGAGAAAAAAAGAATTAGAAAGTGAAAACTGAATGAACATTTTAAAACATTAATTTAGTTTTTTTATGTTTTTGTCATCTTCAGGCAACATACAGAAAAATTTCCACTCGAAACATCTTGTTTTTATCAATACACAAAAAAGACAGATCTATGTAGCCTTTATTTGTACATAGCTTTATGGGGGTTTTCCAACTGAGTAAAACATAGGTAGGTACCTGATTTCTATAAAACACGATTTCCATATTGCTGCTATGTAGTAGTTTTATTTTTGAATGACTTGATAAAAGTATTAAGATTATTTATTTAATCTTAATACTTTTATCAAGTCATTTGGAACAACGTTTTATTTGAATGTTAGCAAAATTTTGCCGTCTACTAAATTGATGCCCTCTAAGACATATTTCTTATGACCTTTTAGCCTAATAAATAAAACGAATACCTATAGATACATAATAAAATGGTTTATAAAGATAAAGAACCCTACCTAAAAGACCCTATGCTAGGGTACCTGTGTCATGGGATCTATTTTTTTTGATACCGATTTCATTTTATAAGTACACAAGTTAACAAATAGTTTGATTACTAAACTATATTTAAATTTAAGTGAGGGAATCATGCATAATTATAATTGAATGAAAACACCAGAAGAAAACGCCCGGGGGGAGTTATTGGAAGACATTCACACAGTCTGTGAGTGTGTAGTCTTGAGCTGATAGAGCCACTTTATAAATTTTATTCTACAAGTGTTTGCTTTCTGCAATCTACTATGTCTAGAATTTTGTTAACAGTTTAATAAATGGATGGACCCGTATATTTCGGAGATCTTTTTTAGGGTATAAACGGGACCCTATTACTAAGTCTTCGCTGTCTTTCCGTCTGTCTGCCACCAGGCTGTATCTCAAGAACCGGAATAACTAGACAGTTGAAATTTTCACAAATTATGTATTTCTGTTGCTGCTATAACAACAAATACTAAAAACAAAACAAAATAAATATTTAAGCGGAGTTCCCATACAACAAGCGCGATCTTTTTGCCAAATTTTCCTAAGAACGGTACGGAACCCTTCGTGCGCGAGTCCAACTCGCACTTGGCCAGTTTTTTTATAGTAGATACGTAGGTACGTGTGTGACTTTTTTTTGTTATCGGGGGATCTTCATAAAATCCCTGGGCTTTTGTGAAAGAGACCATGAAGTATACGGTTTTAATCTCATTAACTCTTCGAATGCCGTAATTAGAGACACAATAGAAAGACAATAGCTTATGTCGAACTGTGTAACTTAAGACATTCAAAAGGTTAAGACCATTGGGGTGGTATACCACCTCGCTGATCTTAGGACACCACTCCAGAAGAGACTGTAAAGGAGTCTCTCCCGACTGTCTACTCGACCTGGTAGATACGATTTGGAAGAGGGGTGGTGGTCGGTAAAAACGTAATAAGATAGACAGGATGAAAAATTGTCTTATCCTAAGAACGTGACAGTCTTAAATTGGTAAATAGGAAAGTTTGTCTATCAGTAGGATACTGATAGGACTTTCCATAAGCAATCTTTAAGATTTTTCTTTGTACTCGTTCACTTTGAGAAAATCAATAGACTCGGAGTTTTACACATTTTATTATTTTGAATTTCAGGTTTCTGTACAACGCAAGATGTGGACATTTTCCTAAGGCATATGAACAATGCTCGATACGTTCGAGAGTTAGATTTCGCTAGATTCCATTTCTATGACCGCACTGGTATCTACGAGAATATCAAAGCGGTCGATGGCCACGCTCTGCAGGGCGCCTCCAGCATCCGATACAGGAGGACCATCCCCATATTTACTGCTTATAAGATCGAAACTAAGGTGAGTTTGTTTTTGTACTACAGGAAAATATGCGGCAACTAAAACTTCATATGCTGAATCTAATTAGTGACACATATAAATAAAATTGAAGTATCTAGTATCGCCGTTTATACCGCGAACGTCGAAGGACTGGTACAATTTGCCTGTTGCGGTCTTCCCGTTCGATTATAATTTCAAGGCTAGAGTATGAACTAGTGCGTCTCACCATCAGCGATTGCATTACTGCTCACTATCAGGTGGGATCGCAGTCAAGCACTAGTTAGTTTATACTTACCAATTGTAAAAAAATCTATTTGAAATATCAAAATATATTTTTTCTAGAACAAAAATGCAATTTCTAAAATTTTTGTCTGTTTGTGTGCCCGCTAATCTCCAAAGCGGCTGGATCGATTCTGACGGAAGATTCACTGGTAGATAAATAATGTTATAAGAAGTATCTTAGGCTATTATATCTTTAGAAAAAGAATTAGGGTTCTGCATAAAAAAAAAAAAACTATAAGTATGTAGGTAATTGTGACCAAATGGCACTGTGCTGTTTTACGGGTCTGACGTGGACAAAGTCGTGGGCGCCAGCTGTTTCATTATAATTATGAGGCATCTTGAACTTCACTTTGTTGCATCATCTATATATATAAAAGAAAGTCGTGTTAGTTACACTTTTTATAACTCAAGAACGGCTGAACCGATTTGGCTGAAAATTGGTGGGGAGGTAGCTTAAAACCAGGAGACGGACATAAGACCTACTTTTTTTTTTTTTTTTAGGGTATAGTAGGGTAGAGTTGGGTAGGGTAGAGTAGGGTATAGTAGGGTAGAGTAGGGTAGAGTAGAGTAGAGTAGGGTAGGGTAGAGTAGGGTTGAGTAGGGTAGAGTAGGGTAGAGTAGAGTAGGGTAGAGTAGGGTAGAGTAGGGTGGAGTAGGGTAGAGTAGAGTAGGGTAGGGTAGAGTAGGGTAGAGTAGGGTAGAGTAGAGTAGAGTAGGGTAGGGTAGAGTAGGGTAGAGTAGGGTAGGGTAGAGTAGGGTATAGTAGGGTAGAGTAGGGTATAGTAGGCGGAAGTAGAGAAGAGCGGGAGCGAAGCCGCTCGGGCAAAAGCTAGTATTATTATAATTAGCTGTTATTTTTATTATACTGACGGAAATACCGAGCATTCAAAATAAAACCTGATTCGTCATGCTCGTATTTAGGTATGTCTAGACTGTAGGTATAATGTTATTCTTTGTTGCTTGGTTGTCTGTTTAGATACAGGATGTCTATTGTTCAGATATGTTCCTAAACCGACTGTTCATCTTGTTTCAGTTGGCCTACTGGGAAGACAAAACACTGTTCATTGAACAAAAGTTCATCACACTGAACGATGGCTTCGTGCGTGCAGTAGTCATGTCACGACAGAACCTTATCAATGTGGACGCCGACAGACTGTTCCAGGGTATCCCCGGTGCTGACCAGAAACCTGAGTGTCCTGAGGAAATCAAACACTGGCTACAAGCCATCGAACTCTCAAGCGCTAAACTAAGGAAGAAGGACTAGTTTAATAAAAAAAATTACAAATTTTTTTTTTTCCGTCTTCATTTATTTATTGGTTTTTTTTTTATTACTGTGTTTATGTATTGCAAATATAAAGGTTGCGGTTAGCTGACTCACTTTTTATTTTCACTTAAAAACTTTTCGATAAAACAGATGTTGAAAAAAGTCAAGCAAAATAACACACAGATGTATCGTATTACGCATCAGTGCAGCACTCTGCTTGTCACCGCACCGGCTAATGTTACTGTTTATACAACCTGCACACTATGGACATGAATTTAAGGGATTTATGATATACATCTTAATTTACAACACTGCATTTTCAACCTTCCGTAACTAGTTTTAAACTCTAAAATATTTTACCCAGCGTCGACACCTTCACCCCAGTCGAGAGCTCTTGTTGAATTTGTTATTTTGTAGAAAAAGGTACAAACATTGCAGTATGTTCAAGCCAATTTAAGCATTGCTCTGACAATATAAGATCTTTTTTATTTTGTTTCAAACATTTGCATTTTATAATCAATTCATTAGGTACCTAAGCTATAATGCTAGCTAGATAATGTACCTTTGAACTGTACACGTTTTCATTAGAAAAGATGGTTTGTCTCTATTTTATTAATTAGATTTTCTTGATGCTACAAAAAAAAGCGTTGTCATAAAAGACAATCTAATATTTATATTGTACTATTACTGATGTCCCTTAGATTAAAGTGCATAATTTTGAATCGTGATTTACTGAATTTCTGGCCACTTAGGAACTTGATGAAATTCCATGGTCTTCTAAAATAGGATAAAAAAAGAAAGAATGTTTCTTAAAAATATATTTTTTTATCTAAGATAAAAAATGTACGAAAATTCTCAAAAATTCAGGCATACACATAATAAATTCGTAATAGAAGTGTTGCTAGTGGTCGTAGCATCGTCACATAACACAATTAATTAAACATGATTATATTATCTATACATTTCGTTTATTCGTACAGATTCATGACTGTTACCTACTAATTAAATATTTTGTTTTATTGCCAAATTAAAATGTACACATGTAGGTATCAAGTAACTATTACGTGTTGCACTACATTAGAATCGTATTCACTTTAATCCGAATTCGAACTCAAAATATTCAGCTACGAAATGAACTTGTGGTGTGAATGTGTGGTTCATATTATAACGGTGGTCGGTGCGTGTGAAGTAGTCAGTTTTTTCGGGAGTTCCTTAATTAGCCGACGGCGGCAAGGAAGCTCCAGTCCCGACCACACACACTTTGTACGGCGATCGAACGGTCTTCATTCTGCTTTATTTTGTTATTAGTAAATTTTAACTAGGTATAACTATTTTTAGTTTGTTGCTTATTTAACAATTTTTGTACCCACATATATAATAAAAATTAAGAAGAAAGAAACAGAAAATTATGTACAATTTATTGTTATTATTTTAATAGAAATCTCTTCCGGTATACCTGCGATGTTTTTATAAAAAAGTTATCTCTGTTACATTTCCGAATACAAACATTCTCAGTTTCATAATCGATGAGTTACATATCCTGGAATAAATCGATTCTTCTGAAATAGGCCACGTGAGTGAAATCGCGGAATAAATCTATTTGAAAATACATACACATACTTATTTCCATTCAAGTTTCTTTACTTACAATTTATTTCAGAAAAAAATAAATTACAGCAAAACTATATATTAATTGCCTTGAAACTATCTTTTATGACGCATTAATAGAGGAAATGGGGGAAAGAATTATCTACCTTGAAATATCAGTCAATATTGTCATACGATTATGTGACGTTTGCTGCCATATCTGTATAAATATTAAATAACACACAGCGTTGTCTAACCGTAAACAAAACTGCAGTAGTTTTATTTGCTGAATATTAACTATAATTTCTATTGTTTTTAAGGTTATGATTTTACCATGTCTGTTTGTCCGTCCGTCGGTTCGATGTTTATAACGCGTAGTAAACAATGACATGTAAAATAACACTCTTCAATACGTATAAATAAAATTGAAGTGTCTGTTTGTAATATTAAAACAACATTTTTTAACTAAATACATATGAATATATTTTCGAAACCTATAAAAATAAAATTCTTGTCGGTCTGTCCGTTTGTTCGCGCTTATTTCCGAACAGTTGGACTGATTTTGACGGAGATTTAATTGGTAGATAGCTGATGTTATAAGCTTTTATTTTATCAATTGTGTCCAAACAGTATTGTGTTGTTTTACGAGTCTTAACACGGACCAAGTCGCAGGTTGCTAGTGAAAAATTAAATCATATTTTACAGGCATAAAGTCACGAATTTTATATAACTTGGGTTTGTCAGAGATGCCCCAAGCATAGGCGTTCCAAAGAAATGGAGTGGGTGTTCCAAACAAGCTTCAATGGTTAGAAAAACATACACATTAATTTTTTTTTAATAGTAAAGCACATGAGAAAGGGCCCATCGCCATTGAAACGTGCAAATTCGATTTTATGCACATTCCTTTAGTCGGTTCATACGACATCCACAGGAATAGATTGGTTGTCTCATCTTTTTTACATGCCGGAATTTTAGGAAACCACAATAACTAGCTATACCGCGAACTCAATTAATATGTTCATACTAGGTAATAAAGTCTGTGTCTCAGATAGGTTTTTCTGTATGGTGGGAAAATCATCTAATGACAACTCCCGCTCTTGGGCGGAGCGGGAGATAGTGTCAGACTCTACTGACTAAAAACCCACCCGTTCCTTCGTGCCTTCATATCGGGGCTGAGCTACTCTTTCGAAACTAATCCTGGCCCCAGTAGGCTTCAACCCAGCTGGGCCCCTGCTGTTGCTGACAACTCCTTGAGGCGCGCGGGAACAGCGCGCGCCTTCGACGACTTGGGCTTGGTCCGGACAGTTACCGGACGGCCGGACAGCGAGCTACCCATTGCTCACTGTCCGCAAGCCCGCGCCTACGGTGGCTGGAAATCGGGATCGGAATCCCGGCGGCGGCGAGAGCGCCGTTGCCTGATGCGGTCGGCCTCCTCCTTAGCGAGCATTACTTCTTCGCAGAAGTCGGCGACCGCCTGCCACTCCTCCTCGCTCCGGACCATGGCCTCAACCAAGGCCCGGCGCGAGAGGTCTCCGCCGCCGATCACCCCCACGAGGGCACGGCGATGCTCCGTCCAAGCAGGGCACACCGTGACTGTGTGCTCCACCGTGTCCTGGGCCCCTCCTGTTGCTGACAATTCCTTGAGGTGTGCGTGCCGTCGACGACTTGGGCTCGGTCCGGATAGTTACTGGACGGTCGGACAGCGAGCTCGCAAGCCCGCGTCTACGGTGGCCGGAAATCGGGATCGGAATCTCGGCGGCGGCGAGAGCGCCGTTGCCTGATGCTGTCGGCCTCCTCCTTTGCTAGCATTACTGCTTCGCAGAAGGAGGCGACCGCCTGCCACTTCTCCTCGCTCCGGACCATGGCCTAAATCAAGGCCCGGCGCGAGAGGTCTCCGCCGCCGATGGCCCCCACGAGGGCAGGGTAATGCTCCGCCCAAGCAGGGCACACCTCGACTGTGTGCTCCACAAGAGTTAAGACCAAGCTACGAAACCAGGAATACAGGCGTAGGGTAGCCAGTCTTTCGGTATTTTACAGGATGCATTCTGGAGAGTGTGCGCGGGAATGCATGTCTTAATTCCGCCATCTCCTTTTTACCATCGGACCACCCTTTACTTTGTTGATACCTTTACGGTCCTTACCAAGTGTTTTGCGTCGTTGCTTATACTGCGTACATCGAAGGACTGGAACAACTTCTCTGTTGCGGTCTTCCCGCCCGGTTATAATTTAGGTGTCTTCAAGGGTTACTCCACCCTAGGTTTCTAACAAACTAGTGCGTCCCCATCAACGACTGCATCACCGTTTACAATCAGGTGGGATCGCAGTCAAGCACTAATTTATATTATTAAAAAAAAAATGACTTCAAAACTAGGGTTTTGAAGTCATTTTTTCTTTAATAATATTTAATCACTTGGCTCGACACGCACTTAGCCGGTTTTTTTGTACAGTTAAAGCGGTATTATCGGCTTTAAACTGATTAATTATTTAATTCTTGGTCTATAAAAATACATGCATATTCTGTTGTTTCTTGCATGTTTTATCCAAATCTATTTTATGATTAGAATGTCGTTCTTTGTTTTCTTCCGAAGTCTTACATTTGATCAAAAATTTCTTTCAAAAAGGTTACAAGTTTCTTGTCGCTACTAGAGTCTGTCTAATAAGTTAAACGACTTGGGTAATTATTAGGATTTAATGAAATCTGATGTAGTCAACACGGGTTCAATAATCAAGGTTGATTAAGAGATAGAGATCATTGTTTACTAATAGAAGAACCTTATAAAAAGTATCGAATATAAGTATTTTTTAAATGATTAAATATTATGCAAAATTCCCAAGTCGGTTGACTTATTAGACAGACTTATATCATGTGAGAACAATGTTAATAAAGGAAAATAAAAACTGAATGTAGATAATAAAATAGCAGCTAAGAGATGACCAGTTTCAACTGACAGCACCCGTTCACGGACATGACGCGAATATTAGCACTGTTCAGCTCAGTTATTTTGAAGGGAACTGTATGATCTAAAACTCGCGCGACCATTAATGAGTTATTTGAGTGAGCATGACAAACTCTCAATTTAATTTAATTACTTTTTAAATTAAGCAGTATCTTTGTACAATTTTTTTTCTTTTTTTATCTACTTCTGTATAGAACATATGTGTAAACATAAATTATAAATTTTCCTAACAAGTTGCAAGTATCAAGACACCTCAAATGTTCTAAAACCAAAGGTGGCGCTAACCGCGTGTGTCTTGTCGCACAACAATAACAAAATATCCATTAGCTTTAGTGGTTTCTGTTCAATGCAGTCGACATAACACACAGTCTACATATTTTATTTTGTTTAATTTTCATGCCATTTATCTACCACCGTTTTTGTTCTACCCATGTTGACAAGGAGCTTTGAGTAATAGGCATCATAATGAAATGTCTGTTTGTTACTACTCCAATTACCATTAATATTCCTTGAAACTGTTTGTGATGGTATATGATAGTAAATAAAATTGATGACGGTAAATAACCTGATGTCGTATAAAGAAATGCTCTTTCAGAATATTTAAGTGACCAGTTTCAAATTTAAACTGTTTTCAAGTGTTTACTTAATGTTTGCGTTTTTATAACGATAACTGTGGGTTCCGTTTACAATTTTAAAACTTTAATAGAAGTTTAACTTTTACTTAAAAAAAGTATAATATAGATAAGCCTCAATCCAGTGCAACAAAAGCTTCAGCAAAAAAATAATACAGAGCATAAGAAGGAATCACAGGAGATTTTAATCTAATATCCTAGTTAATGTTCAGTACGTAGCTCATTAGATAATTTTAATTAGCATGTCTATGTTTTCTGGGTATTAAGAACATTCTGGCAGGAAATATTCCGGGTTGCTAATAAAAAATAGTTTCCTAGAATTTGGGTCCATATTCTCTACAACTCGGTGTGCACCTTAGCCCAAACCATTATTGATAGTCCACGACATGGCACCTTTTCTTTAAAACACACCTCTTGGTCACCTAAATATTCTTGTGAATTTACGGAACTGAACAACTATAAGATGTCGATTTCTTGGCACCATGAACCGGTCTTTTCGTGTAGTTACTCACCCTGGTCTGCCGTTTCCTGAATTTTTAATATTTATGTATTGTACCTACTATTTAATAGGCTGAATGTATGTATGATTATAATTTGTGTACTTTCTTTTGGTGGAATACTTTAATAACACACTGGATACGTGTGTTGTGTGTAGTTTAAAATAAAAGCTGATTTTTTTGACTGTAACTTTTACAAATTAAACTTATAACATAACACGTAACTTTGGGGAATATCACAGTTTTTCTATGTGACCCGTTATTTTTGCGACACCGAGTAATTTTCTATTCCACATCATAGCATTACCGCATTATTATACAGAATCGATTTTGTGTTTCGCTCTACTATTCATGGAATCCTAAAATATTTAAGTGAGCTAGGCTTGTACCTAGTATTTAATAGGCTGGCGCCCATTTAGCAATAAGTTTTAGCGTCACTAGTTGGTCTGGGTTAAAGATGTTGTTCCCGACTTCAACTTTATTACCTTTAGAACTGCTTCTAAATACTATAATTAAACAGTATTTGGCATCAGCATACTGCATTACTATTATTTCAGATGTACAAATAACATTTTCTTTACCAACAAGCTTCATTTCCTTGATTCCCGATAGTGAAAGTCTGGTGATGCAGATATTTAATGTGTCTGAAATGGGGTGCTCCGATTACATAGTTCGTATGCAAGAACCGCAAAGTTTTATGGAAGCATTTGAAACAGTTGTTCATAAGGGTAACGTAAGAAGAAGTGACAGAAAAATCATATTCCTGCCATATGATGAGGAATACAATGAAGGTAACGACATAGGCTTACCATCATTGGTGTTTTCAATGAAAGGCAGTGCTTATGTTCCAAATATTTTGATGATTGAAAACTATGCTAGCAATGACTCAGACTGCAAAATATTCGATTTGATTACTCATCAATTCGCTGGTCTGGATGAAGAAATTCATATACCTCAATACTTGGATCGTTGGAACTCTTGTTCACAAGAATTTGAAAATCGAGCAAATTTATTTCCCAATGATATGACCAATTTGTACGGAAAAACATTAAAAGTATCATGCTTTACTTACAAACCTTACGTCTTGTTGGACGTAGATACTGCTATTGAACCTAAAGGTAGAGATGGTGTGGAGATCAGGATAGTCGAAGAACTTTGCAGGTTAGATATTCAGTCAATGAAAGCGGATCAGTTTTAACGTTAAATAAATAATAATTCTTTTAAAAACAGATGGATTAACTGCACAGTGGAAATCGTAAGAGAAGATGTTGAACAGTGGGGAGATATCTATCCAAATGAAACTGGTGGCGTCGGAGTCCTTGGAAGTGTTGTAGAAGATCGTGCTGATGTCGCAATAAGTGAGTAACATTTATTGAGAATAAAATGTGTTTGGTAAATCAATACGTATACTATACCTAACATAAAAAAATAATTTCAGCTGCCCTCTACTCCTGGTATCAAGAGTGGCGTGTGATGGATTTTTCAGTGCCTTTTGTAAGAACTGCTATTACTTGCATAGCTCCAGCACCTAGGTGAGATGGATACCAAGGAGTTTTTTAATAAGCACCTTCGAAGTGAACTTGTTTTAATTTTTTTTCGTTTCTATACCTACCAGGTTATTATCTAGTTGGGAGATGCCTTTGATGCCCTTCAGCTGGTACATGTGGGCTGCTGTAGGGTTCACGTATATCTACGCGTCTATTGGAATTTTAACGGCTCAAGGATATGCAACCACGTCGTACCCTTTTCTTAAGACCTTCGGGATGATGATCGGACAAGTAGGTATTTTTAGGTCATAAAGTTTCAGTTGGTACAACTGAAACTTGGTGACCGCGCATTTGTTTGCCATGCAAATGTTTAGCTTAGCTTTCATCTATCTTTACAAACAAAAGTACACATCTTTATGAACATTGTCCATCACAATCGAATCGATTTTGTAAATTCTAGTACTGTAAAATGTTACTCACTGTTTTAGTATTTGTAACGTAAGTACGTAAAATTAATTCTACAATGTTAATATTTCAGTCACAATACCAAAACATTGCAAGTAATTCATGGAAAATAAGAAGTGTTACCGGTTGGTTGTTGATATCAGGACTTATCCTGAGTAGTGCTTATGGGGCTGGTCTTGCGTCCACGTTCACCGTGCCCAAATATGAGCCGTCCATTGACACGGTACAAGACATAGTGGATAGACAAATGGAATGGGGTGCCACACATGATGCATGGATATTTTCGCTAACTTTGTCTACTGAAGTAAGGATCTACCTAATCTACTATTCTCTTACATTTCTAAAATTCAGCAAAATAATGTTCTATATTCTATAATTTTCACACAGCGTAATCTAATCCCAAACTACTAAGCAGAGCTTGATGACTGATAAACATACCTATTTATTATTTCTTAAAACTTATACTTGCATATTAATAGATAAAATGGGTGCACCCGTCCCAGACACAACAAGAATAAATGAATCGTGCTCATCACATAAATATTTGTCCTGGGTAGGTATCGAACTGTCAGGGCCGCTATCCACTTTAGACAACAGGCCTGTTTAAAAAAATTACCATAGAAATATCAGAATATTCGATAAAGTTTTATTAATTATAAACATTGGTTCCAGCCTTTAGTAAAACAGCTTGTGGATCAATTTCGCATTTATTCATTTAATGAATTGAAGGAAAGAAGTTTTACAAGAAGTATGGCATACAGTATAGAGAAGTTGCCTGCAGGTAAATAATATCAGTTCAAGTAAGTAAATTAAATAAAGTTTCGGGTAATTTTGCCTTAGAAAGCTGGACAAAAAATAACGTTAGGTATTACAGAAACATGAAAGTTTTATCTAAGTAAGCAAAGTGTTGCAAACAGGTAAAAAGGGAAGTAAAAAGTATAAGTAAAGTAATTGTTCAAGGATTGGTCTTTGTTATATAACTGAGGGCACTTTACTTACATACATCATATCTTGTCTAAGGTTTCTGCATTTGTTCGAGCTAGAGGAGGAGTTATTGTGTATGAGTTTGTAAAAAAATAAGCAACAAAAATAAACAAATTTATTAATTCCAAAAAATTGTGTTATTTTTTCTTTACAAACGTATTTCATAGTGATTATATATACGAGTATTTTACCATAACCATAACATAATTATCTAAAATTTTCGATGTAAACGCAAACTTTTCTGGATGTGTGTAGGCAACTTCGCTATAGGCGAGTACATAACGCAAGAAGCCATGCTGGACATGATGCTGATGCTGGAAGACTTCTACTACGAGCAGTGTGTGGTTATGATGAGGAAGAGTTCTCCTTACACGGAGAAGGTCAGTCAACTGGTGGGACGCCTTCACCAGTCCGGACTGTTGCTAGCTTGGGAGACACAGGTTCGTAAAATTTACAGTAATAAGATTTAGTTTCTTTGGTTTGTAGATCTTTTTTACATATATAGGTATATTTATCCAAGTTCTTTAGATATGTTGGTTATATCTGCACTGCTTTGCAAGAAAAACGAGCAACTAAGAAATTTTACTTTTTGATGTCGATTTCAATGAATTAAATTGAATTTAATTATTTGACGTAGTCTGTATTTTTATAATCGAGTAAGTTAATATGAATTTTGGCAATTTTTAAATAAATTTCCGATTTTCGTCCAAACAATAAGAAGTGGTCAGCTTTTAAGAACATTCCAGATAAGCTCAATTGATCTAAACTTCAATAGTGTGCGCGGGTATTGTCAACCATAAAAATGGAAAGGAAATGCAGGTTGTGCATGTGGAATTAGAATTTTCGTTATGTACTAGTGTGCATTTAATGTTTCATGTTCTAGGAAAAAACTAAGTCCGTACGCTCCATCGAATTAATTGCTGCCGAAAACGGAGTCTATAGTAGAGTATGAGAGTAGTAACAATAAGGAGTGAGTTGTTCGAAACACATTTCTGCATAGCGTTGCCCTGGTCCTCGCAGTACCTACTCGTCGGCGACAGTCCTCACCACATAAAGAGATTCTACCTTCATGAGAAAACAATACTTAGTTCCAGCCCTCTAGAGACCATAAAGAACAGTGTCGAGCAAAGTGAAGTTGAGCAACACGATGCTCACGGAATAATTTAAGGCCCCGGGGCCGGGCGGTAACTGCTGCTATTGGCAGCCAAAATCCCTCTTCTGAATGTCCTCAAGCTAACTTCTACTCCTCTTACTTCTTCTAGGCTCTTTTTAGGCCCGGTTTAAACTTGGCGCCTTATGATTCCACAACGCCTAACTCACCGAAAAGCGGTTATTTCGTAGTTCTGTGGATCGTTTTTTTTCCCGAACCTAGTCTTCTTTTGACTGAACCGGTTTTTTGATACCGTTGCCTAAGACAGTTAACCGACTCACATTTAGCCGCTGAAACACGAAAGTTTGTGAACCACCTTCTTCAAGTAGGGCTATAATTTTGCCGGCCCTTATCGCTTTATCAGTCATATTAAAAAGGATTCAATAAAAAATTATATTTCAATTTTCAAAAAAAATCCGAACAGTTTTAAAAGAAATCAGCGAAAAACAGTTTTAGTAATTCGTGCCATTTTACCATAGATAATAATTATTTTTCTTTTGTTAGTGTAAGCAATATAAGAAATCATGACAGGATGCTTAAAATAACATGCCAATATAATATCAAAATAAAAAAATCTCTTTCTTCTAATATTTATTAAAGTTGAGAAAAAAATCTAAAGTGCCGGATTTTTTTTGCAAAAGATTTTTTTTCTTATCATTGCAATAACAATATAATTCAATCTATAGTCTGTCTAATAAGTCAACCGACTTAGGAATTTTGTATAATATTTAATCATTGAAAAAATACTTATATTCGATACTTTTCTTAAGGTTCTTCTGTTAGTAAACAATGATTTCTATCTTTTAATCAACCTTGATTATTGAACCCGTGTTGACTACCTACATCAGATTTCATTAAATCCTAATAATTACCCAAGTCGTTTAACTTATTAGATAGACTCTTATATTAGGTACCTACACTATGGTTTTACCAATAACAGTCCTATCGGTTAATTCCACAGAACACAGGAGTCATACAGTAGATAATTCCAACCTCAAATGATCGAACGTGGGTTACAATGATATAATGAAGATTTTAATTGCAGATAGCACTAAAGCATTTGAACTACAAAGTTCAAGTAGAAGTGAGACTTTCAAGAAGCAAGAATGATGTCGGTTCCACAAAGCCTTTGAATTTTAACAATGTTGTGGTAAGTAGCATCATCACCTGCATCAAAACACTAATTTTTGAATGAGTATTATAAATTTAGACGATGACGGACAACACAGACCAGGGTTATAAGGCCCTTAAACATTAAATGGGATTTAGTGCCATAAATCAGTGACTTTCTGAAGCCTTTCCTCGGTAACGGCTGGGTTAATAGTTTTGAAAAAATTAAATATTGTTGATTCATGTATAACATTATCATCATATGATTTTTTTAAATGATTAATAGGTAATGTTGCCTAAAAAAGAAAAATTAACCACATCATGTTTTCCCTTCTCCTTTCAAACGGCTTTGGTCTTTAGAAATATGTATATACTAAATAATAATAATAATTTAATCCCGGCCAGATGTTCAAGGAACTGCGCCTTAAATGACGTAGGCCCAGCCGTGAACTGGAACTAGCTGAAATAAGATGTCTGACGTTTTAAATGTGTTTCAGGGTGTCTTCATTGTATACGCAATCGGGCTGGTGGTCTCTATCGCAACTTTTGTGGGCGAATTGTATGTGCATCACCATGGAACGACCAAACGAGCATTTTGATTAATATACTTATTAATACAGAGTATAAGTAGTGCACCTGATTTACTTGATTAGGCATTTAAGACTTCTTAACAACCTGGGCCCCAAGTCTGCTATTTTTATAAATTCGTCATTCCAACACGATCCCACTGCCACTGTTTTGCTAAAAGTTTGTAATCTGCTAATTCATAATGATCGATCATTGATCGGTCACTGGTCTTGTAATAGAATTGTGGTAGAATGATATATTCGAGCATATTAAAACCAATAACTGCACAATAACGTTCTAATGGTAAAACACTGATCAAATAAACTGTCAAAGTTTTAGCAGATTACCGCAAACTTCAAATATTAATTTTGACAATATGTACGAGATTACCATTCTATGTCACTTCTTTCAATGGAGTACAAATACAAATACAAAACGTTTATTTGTGCACACAGGTACATTACAGTTGTTACAAAATTTTATATAGGTATCTCTGTGTCCTACCACAGTAGGTGGCATACAAATATTAATAAAATAAGTATTTTTGCTCCTACTGAACAATATTAACTAGGTAGGTACACACGTTACTATTGAAATACTCACTATAATAAGTACCTACTAATAGAATCTAGACGGTATTTCTTCATACATGAATGTGTAATACAAGTTTACAAAATCTAGAAGATAACATTGCGCTTTTTTTTTTTTTTACCTAAGTACATATATGAACTATGCTAAAATACCCTAAATTACTTATTACTTATAAACGGGTCACCCATTTATATAATTATTATCTAGTTACTATATTGTATTTACAAAATGCATATTTATTTTACTTACCTATTAGTTTTTTTAACCTTAAACATTATAGACTATTTACATGACATGGTTATTATGGTCATGACATATTTATGGACATGACATCTTATAATATGGATGCCTTATCTTCTAAAAAAAACTGAAATAAATTTAATGGTGGGGCTTACCTATACCTATGAGATAAAGCGTGATTGTCAGTCTCATAATCCGACAGGAATTCATTGACTGAGTAGTATGTATTCTTTATTAAAAATAATTTTAGTTCTTTTTTAAATATTTTTAGATCTCTGATTTCTCTTACAGATTTTGGAATTTTGTTATATATTTTTGGTGCCATACCAAGAATATTTTTATCATATAAAGATGTGGTATGACTTATTGACTTTATTTTGTTACATTGGCGTCGGCTATTTAGTCTTTCAAATATCTCCGGATGGGACTTCACAAATACTGCTAGTTCAAATATGTAAAGAGATGGTAACGTCAAAATATTTAAAGTTTTGAAATGTGGTCTACAGGTATCAGGTAGTCGTAAATTACAAATAGCCCTGACGCATTTTTTCTGAGCCCTAAAGGCTTCCTCCCTATCTGTTGAATTTCCCCAGAATATGATGGCCTATCTTAAGGTAGACAAGACATAAGCATTGTATGCTACCAAAACTGCTTTCTGAGTAACAACTTTGGAAAGCATATATAGTGTATACGAGAATTTACTAAGTTTCTTGCAGATGGCATCAATTTGTGTTCTCCATGTCATGTCTTGGTCAATCCATACACCCAGAAATTTTATGGTATGGACTTGTTCTATATTTACATTTTCATACTTAACCTTTAAGTTGTCTAATGACTTTACTTTCTGTTTGTAATGTACAATTTTAGTTTTATTTAGGTTTATCTTAAGGTTATTTACATTGAGCCACTCGATAATTGATTTAATTGCATCGTTAACTTTCCTCTCATATGTTTCAATACTTTCATCTCTTTCAATAGAAAATATTAAGGTGCAGTCATCAGCAAATAGAACTACTGGATAATTAACGATTTTAGGAAGATCATTTATATATATAAGAAAAAGCAACGGCCCCAATACACTACCTTGAGGGACACCGAAGCGAACCTCTCTGGGATCTGAATTGAAAAATATTTCAGTTTTAGTCTTGGGACATATTTTTGTAATTTGCGTAATCTGTTTTCTATTGCTTATGTATGATTTAATTAGATTAAGAATATTATCTCTTATTCCGTATGCTTCAAGCTTTTTTATCAGAATACTATAATCCACATTTTCGACCATGTGGATTATAGTATTTTTAGTAGCTTTACTCATGTCCATGTACAGGGCTGACACTGGTATTTTATTGTCCATATTATTTAATATCTTTTTGATCAAATCATGCACAGCCAAATTTATACTAATGTTTTTACGAAAGCCTTTCTGTTCAATTGTAAATAGATTCTTTTTTTCAAAATATTCGTAAATAGCCCTGTAAATAAACTTCTCAATTATTTTAGAAAAAATAGATATTAGTGCCACTGGTCTGTAGCAGCTTAAATTATCTTTTTCGCCTTTTTTGAAAAGAGGCCTCACAATAGATATTTTTAACAAGCTTGGATACATTCCATGTTCAATGCAAAGGTTTACTATGTGGCTAAGTATAGGTGAAATTATGATGAAACATTTTTTACTATATTGGTACTTATGTCATCATGCCCAGTGCTTTGAGTGTTTTTTAACGATTTAATAATTTCATATATATCTAGTGGTGTAGCAGGTGGCATAAATATTGAATTCGGATGACTAAAAGTTAGAGTTGTTTTATTAATTTTCATATTTACAATTGGCTGAACTAAATCAATATTAAAATCGGAGTGTCAGTGGTTGACCATTGGAAAGTCATAATGACGCCATTTTATTAGTAGATTACCAAACTTGTCAAAATCGACAATTATGACATCAATGATAGACCATTCTGACACTATTGTAATAGCAGACTTGAGGCAAAGGACGCTTTACACTGCCTTTCGTTTTTAATGTATCTACTAAAATCGACAATAATGTGTAACTCTACACGACTATAATAACGTGTAACGACGACGTATTACGACATTTTACAGTGTTCCTGTTCAAAATACGATCATTAGATTTTTTTATAAATTAAGCCTTCCGATCGTCATCATAAACACAGGATACTACTACCGGCACGAATCTTGAGCGCTCGGCGAAAGAGTGAGGATCAATTTGCGCATCGTACATATCGTCGACCCAATCACTGTAATTAAGATGTACTCCCAGCTCCCGCGTCTCACTTCATACCAATAAAGAGACCCAAAACTTCACTTCTCATTCAAGTCTGCGCGATTTCAAGTTTAAGTCAGCGCTCACGATCCGTGCCGGTATTTGTACATAACTCTTCAAAATTCATCCGGCTCTAGCTGGCATCAGCCATAGGTACTGTACTCCTATGGTTTTGCTGACATTTCATTGAAGCGCCCGTGGAACAACACTTACGCGCCGTTGACGTAAATTATTAAAAACTAGCTTTTGCCTATATACATCAAAAATTGCCTATGTCACTCGGGAATAAAGCTGATTTCTATCGGTGAAAAAAATTTCGCAATCGAACCTACTACTTTCAGAGATTACCTCCTACAAACAAAAAAGCAAACTTTAGCTCTTTATAATATAAATAAATATGTAGATGGTTTTGTCGGAATTTTTTTGTTAAGTTTTGCAGATTCTTGAGAAACTTACAATAAAATGCACCAATTTTAAAACATCATTTCCATTTAAAAAAATCAAAAATCATTTTTTTAAAAAAATTACGAATAATGAAAACAGCCACTAAACTTTACACCTCTAAAAAATCCCGCGAATTACCACAAACCAAAATAACTTTTTGTCAAGTTCCTTTTTTTAAAGACAGCCAAGGATTTTTTAAACCCTCTAATAATAATAATATAAACAAATGGAATAATATTTGATCTCTAAACGGGACATCAGAAAAATTCTTGATTTCAAATTTTGAATTTCGAAAACCATAAACAACAAATGCTCAATAGAGCATTTACATTGAGCTCAGTAATAAATAATAGGCGCGCGCGACAAGCGCGACCCCTCAGATGTTGCCACAATACGGTAAAGGGGCGCGGCTCGGCCTTGAGCTTCGTTTGTTCATTTACTAAGGCATTTTAAATTTTATTAAAGTGAATTTAATGATTGTTTCGTTTTATGGCGACATTACTTCTTGCTTATTGTAAATTCGTTTAGTTTATACTACAATTACTACAACTTAGTCGATTATTATGGGACATCTCTATAGAGTGTGGTGGATTTGCGTCATCAGTTTCTATCTTTGTGTGCGTGCTGGCGGGAAAATCGATCGATACTTGTTTAGTTGTTTGGGCGGTCGGACGTGTAGCCGTGTGTATCATTCATCTCCGTTTACGAAAATAATGTTCAGATAATCTTTAGTGAATAATTCCAATATTAAAAAAAGGAAACATGACTTCTTACCTGTTTTTGTGCCTCGCTTTCTTATTTACGACGTCAGCTGAGTTTGTTTGGAGACATCATAATAATGAGCAATTACCCGTGATACTAGAAGAAGTCCACGCAAGATGTCCTAATATTACGAGAGTATACGCTTTGTCTGAACCATCAGTTTGTGGAGTTCCATTGTATGTTATTGAGTTCTCAGACACACCTGGATTCCATCAACCATGTGAGTAAAAATAATAATTTATCGACACTTTTCTTTTGTGCATCAAATAATTTTATTAATACCTCCATTTATTTATTTATAAACAGATAAACCAGAAGTAAAATATGTTGGTAATATTCATGGAAATGAAGTTTTGGGTCGTGAATTGCTTCTGGGCTTAGCCCATTATCTTTGTGATCAGTACAACAGTCATGACCGTAGAGTACGGGCCCTGATTCATTCAACACGGATCCACTTACTACCGTCTATGAATCCAGATGGATGGCAACTATCCACGGATACCGTAAGTGGTCAAAACATAGTTGACATATTAGGCTATATATTGGAATTATAAGAAATTAAAGAATTATATTTACAGGGTTCCCTAGATTATCTCCTTGGCCGCACAAACAACCACTCAGTGGACTTAAACAGGAACTTTCCCGATTTGGATGCCATTACATTTGAGTACGAACGCCAGGGCATAAACCATAACAATCATTTGTTGAAAGATTTGACGCGTCTCGCTGCACCGGTGAGTTTTATCACAGATTATTGTTTAATTATAAATTTACATGCCTAATTATTATTTTTTATTAATTTTAATGGTGACTGTGACTTTACTAGTATAATAATTATAAAACATGCAGTGACGGAGGCTGGCAAAATGCTGCGGGCCTCCGTCCAATGGGGCTCCTGGTCTAAGAAGCCGCGAGGCGAATGTCTTTGTAAAAAGTAAACAAACTTCTAAAAAAAAATTATTAAATTAAATCACAACGTGACGATTTTTCTGGGGCCCCGTCCAATGAATTTGCCATGGGCTTAAGATGATATAATTACGCCACTGAAAACAAGAAAAAAAAATGTTCCCAGCATCCGAATATAAAAGTACCCATATTATTTATTTTAGTTGGAGCCCGAAACTAGGGCTGTTATGCGCTGGATCATGTCAGTACCGTTTGTATTGAGTGCTGCTATGCATGGAGGTGACCTTGTCGCCAACTATCCTTATGACGAGAGCAGGAGTGGGGCTCCGGTGTCTGAATATTCTGCTAGCCCTGATGACGACACGTTCAGGTAAAAGTTTTGTATTAATTATAGCTTTAGAGGAAGAAGCTTGAAAAATACAGATTTAAGAGGTATTCCACTTTGGGCACCTATTGATATTTTTCGCAGGTGTCCAAAGTGAATACCTCAGATTTAATGCCGTATTCCATTTTTTTTTCAAAGTTACGTCTTTCCGACTGCAGGGCTTTTTTTTCCGCCTTCTAAGATAGATAGACATAATCTTTATTTTACACGATAAAAAATACAATAAGAGATTAAAAAGCTGTAAAAAATACATACAGACGAACGCCAAACATGTAACGTCCTCCTTTTTGAAGTCGGTAAAAAATAGGCGGTCCTATCTCTAAAAGCGATTTCTTACAGACCACCAAGCCTCTCTTGCACGATCTTTAACCAAGTTTGTTGTAGAGCCAACTTGGCCAAAGATCGAGCGTCATTTTTGTGGAAACATAATTAGATTACTTTAATTGGCAGACTTACACTATGGACATATTGTGCGATCTTTGGCCAAGTTTATTCCACAGCAAACTTGATCAAAGATCGCCTGTCATGTTTGTGGAAACATGATTAGATTACATTCATTGGTAGTCCCATACCATGGACATGTTGCATCTAAAGAGAAAGTAAACACCCATTTTCATCTGACGAGATTACAAATAGGGAAGTATATTGAAAGCCTTATTACGTATTTGTAGAGAGTTAGCTATGACGTACGCGTCGGCCCACGCAGACATGGCTTCGGCCACTCGTCGCGGTTGTCACACGACCAGCTCTGATGACTCTGCCACATATAACTTCGGCAAGCAAGGAGGAGTCACTAATGGAGCTGCTTGGTACAGTCTAAAAGGAGGTGAGTAGTAACAAAGTTATTCATATTCCTACTAAGTAGGCATCTAATTTACTAGGCACTAAATACATAATTTATACATCAATTGTAAATCAATTAATTTAATAAACAAACAAACAACACGTCAAGACTTTATAATTAGTTTTGATTTAAAACAAATCAATAAATTAGAAGGACGAAAAATAAAAATTCACTGGTTTCATAGGATAGTGACCAGGTTAAAGTGTTAAATAGTTTCTAATAAAAAGGTATAGTTAGATTAAAAAAATATACCTTTTTAACGAACATACTTGGAGTTCTAATTTGAGAACGTTTGAATCCATCACCAAAAAGTCAAGCCTCGACTTTTGTATAGCTATGGCCTTTATATAACTGGACCATAAGATACAAATATAAAAAGAGAACAAGTTCCGGTAACCTTTTACTAATTCTAATAGGTCCTTATTTATCATATACCAAATGTAGATATATAAGTAACTATATATAGTCAAAGATGAACATCAGTTGCACTTACACTTACTTTATCTTTTTACTGTGTTGATAATCGATGACGCAACAGAAAACAGTGATTGTCAACTTTTTGCCCTTTAAAAATTACACCTTTAATAACGTAGGAAGTGAGAGAACCAGGAAGCGTAAGCTATGGATAACTTGACTCCATACCTACTTTATGTTCTGCCATTTACATTCAACTGAAGTTGACCATGAAACACGGATGGCTTAGCAATGCTAATTTTAGCTGTTGCTCCTATGCATTGTTTAATATTTTTTTAATCATAACTATTGAAACTCGTCGAGTGACGTTAAATGATTAGCGATGCACGTCAGTTTTTCTAACAATAGATTAAGAGCAGAGCAGAAATTAGTACTGACGTAAGCACCCATTTTTCATTTATATATTACTTATTGTGTTCCAATACTTCTCGACAGCGTTTAGTGTAACGTTCCTAAGTAAAGAAGGCCAACTATGAAAAAATTGATGGCATTGGGTATGCTTTCAAACCCTTCTTATAGGTGCATTTCAGTTCAACGTAATTTGCAGCGGCACTTGGTTGATAGTGCAGCTATATTATAATAACAACATGAATCTAGTTCTTGTAATCAAATTGAGAATATTTCAGGCATGCAAGATTTCAACTATCTTGCAACAAACGCATTCGAAATCACTCTCGAACTGGGATGTGATAAATACCCTCCTACAAGTGCCCTGGCGAAAGAATGGGAGAGGAACCGCGAAGCTTTACTGGCATACATATGGAAGGCTCATACTGGCATCAAAGGAATAGTTTCCGACGACGCTGGGTACGTCGCGAACGCTATAATATCCGTCGTCAATATCACCGGACCTGTGCCTAGACCAATTCGTCATGACATCACTACAGGTAAGATTTGATTTCATAAATACCGTTAGGTTATTAATACACTAATGACTTTAGTTGTAAGATATGTTTTACCATATAGCTTTACTGTGTCTAATTAGGATGATTGCTTGGTGTAATGGCGTTAAACCGTATAGAAAGTTAATAAACTTTACGTTGTATTTTGCATTCCTGAAGAAATTACTTTGAGTAACAGTTGATATAACTGGTAAATAAACAAACGCAGGTGGACCGTTGATAAGAGCGTTATAAAAACATACATTCTGTTATTGCTTTAATTATAGCAGTTGTTATTATCAAGCTTAGAACAATGCTCACAATTACAACCACAATATAACCGAACTCTTAGTCCAGTGCAAGGGAATTTATAGTTGTTTGCATTCACTTTGGTAATTGATACTGATTGGTGTAACTAAGCGTTTCCTTGCTACGACATCTTGACTGCTGGACTCATTTGACATCATTTGTTCTATGGCTCTCTGCACTTTATTCATTAATATATCTCTGCGTGACGTTAATATGAATTTATTTGTTAGCGCAAATTGTTCTCCCTGTAAACATATTAGTGGAATCAGAACGAATTATTTGTGGAGAATTATCACGCGTTCTAGTAGGAGTCAATTCATAGAAGATGTACCTACGAGTCTACAAGATTACAATTATAGATACGTTTCAATCTTCAAATGTGGATGCTGTGACACAATCATCGAAATTGTGCATCTATTTGCGAGGATATATGTTTAAGGAGCGTAAACACAAAATATTTGTATTGTTACTAGTATTTGATATTCATTTGGGTTATCAAACAATACACACTAACGCGGTTGCTGTTTCTACCTAAATATATTTTATCTTTAATTAGGTATATGATGCATCATATAGATTTTTGCCGCTTTTAATGTAGGATTAGAACTATCAGTAGGTAAACCGGTTAAAAAAGCCTAATATCCTGAATCAAATAAGATATCTTACCTATATATACTAACTGATATTTAATTGATACAAATACTTAAGAGGTTTAGTAGAAAAGGTCTTGATATTATTTAAGTAAAGTCTTAATAAATAATAGTCATAAACAGCAAAGTTATTACGTTAGGTAGTTTGTATCCTATAATGTCACTCAATTTATGGAAATATTGTACAGGCTATTATTGATTATGAATGAATGAATAGTGATCAAAATGGAAAAAATGCGCGAAATTTTTTCTAGTAGTTTGATTGATATGAAAAATTGATTCAAATATGAATTTACAATTTTGGGATTCCGTTTTTAGGGTTCCGTAGCCAAATGGCAAAAAACGGAACCCTTATAGATTCGTCATGTCTGTCTGTCTGTCTGTCTGTCCGTCCGTATGTCACAGCCACTTTTTTCCGAAACTATAAGAGCTATACTGTTGAAACTTAGTAAGTAGATGTATTCTGTGAACCGCATTAACATTTTCACACAAAAAATAGAAAAAAAGTAATAAATTTTGGGGGTTCCCATACTTAGAACTGAAACCCAAAAATTTTTTTTTCGTCATACTCATACGTGTGTGGTATCTATGGATAGGTCTTCAAAAATGATATTGAGGTTTCTAAAATCATTTTTTTCTAAATCGAACAGTTTGCGCGAGAGACAATTCCAAAGTGGTAAAATGTGTCCCCCCCCCCTCTAACTTCTAAAATAAGAGAATGATAAAACTAAAAAAAATATATGATGTACATTACCATGCAAACTACCAACGGAAATTGGTTTGAACGAGATCTAGTAAGTAGTTTTTTTTAATACGTCATAAATCTAAAAAAATACACTATTATTAAAACATCGATCAAAGTTACAACGAACTACAAGAACTTTTATATTATGTTACTTGCTGCTACGGAACCCTTCATGGGCGAGTCCGACTCGCACTTGGCCGGTTTTTTTTACTTTTGACTGCACAAATATGATCAGTAACGGGTACAGATAAAGCCCCGTTTCTTTTTGTATTAATTAAAAATGCCTAGAAAGAGGTGGCGGGATGACTTGGACGCTTACCGCGAGGACTGGTTGGAGACGGCGCAGGAGAAAAAGTTTAGAGGGACTTGGGGGAGGCCTTTTCCCAGCAGTGGGACAGCAATGGCTAGTATAAAAAAAATAGTGGTGTACCTTTATTATTTACACGAGTATACATCTCCGAAGTACATATCAACAAAGTGTGCGGATTACATACAACAACGCATTAATTTAATTTCGTAACTCCGTGAAAATAGGTTGACGATCCGATTGAATACAAAAGAGCTCTACTCTTCTTGAATAGAAATGCGTGTTAAGTTGGCAAACAATTTATACACATACATGAATGAATGGTCATTTGAAGGTCGGAAATAATTTTTTAAATTGGTTTGTATGCTCTGTTTCCTGCGAGATGGAGGTTGGAGAATATTTGTCAAATCTATTAAAGATAGTAAATATCGCCTCGGCAGCTGGACTCAATAGGCATCTTTAGAAGAAATATGTATACCTAGTGTAAGCGTCTGAAGTATACGCTGTGCTAACGGTGCGTGAAAGCTTCGTGATCGCTACGTGAAAGCTACAAAATATTTCGCGGCAACGTGCTAATCAATCAATAAATACTTAATGGAAACGTATCTCTTTGCCTCAATGATATTGATAATCTATACATATAATAAATCTGTAGAAGTGTTTAGTTGTGGGCGCATCACGTGAAATGAACCAAATCGATGTAAATAACTTTTATATATTAAAATTGTTTGTAACTGGATATATTACTTAGGCTTAGTTTCATCGTAATCAGTTGACTATATTGATAGATATCTTTCATTTATTGACTGTTCGCCGGGTCACCTAGTATTGAATAATATGCGTAGGTAATTGTAAAAATTCAATATGAATACCTATATATTTTGAACAGTCGCTAAATAGTTAAAACTAAAAAGTAATCTTACGATTTCGTGTGTTTGTAAGATCACACTCATAAGTACTGTAAAAGTATCAAGAAAATTAAACAAACTATATCAAAATGACTAAACACGAAACCCAGGGTCTTTCAATTTGTTTCTCTCTCATTGATTGGTTGTCACATTGTTATGGTTTGTTTATATACATGCGTTTATAATGCACTGTTATTACAAGTGAAGTGTTACCACGGAACGCTTGTAGAGATGTGATCATAGTTAACTGTTATACTATCTATATTACAAACATTAATATAATATTATGTGATTTATTTTAATATGCAAAACTGATATATTTACTTAAAAAGGTCTGCCGCTTGTTTTAAATTATGGAACAGCGTATTTGGAACACATTCGTGCACCTATCTAAGTTTTATTTTCATGTAGGTTGTTAGACTGCACATAAACCCCTTATATAAACCATAGTCATGTTCTCATGTAAATGGGAAGATACACTGTTATAATATACATATATGTTACCTAAGTGAGGTGTGACATCCTATGAGATGGATATGTAGAAATATAAAATAAACTTATTATATCGAACTATCATATTGTGTAAAAATCAAAATTCTGTTTATTTAGACGCTTTGGTATTTAACAGTACATCATCAGCTGAACAATGAATAATAGCTTACCATCAAGCTTGTCTTCCACAAAAGTTATGGCTAACATAATGTATGTATAAAACGAAAATATTCCACATTTTGTTATTGTTTTACAATTCCCATGTACAGAGGCGTAGTGTGAACTAATTTAGACGTAGGCGAAGGCACATCAGCGAGGCCTTTTTCTTTCATAAATTGGAAAACGAGACCGCGACTGTCGCAGCTCAGTGTTCGACCACATCGTCGCTTACCATTAGGTGAAACAGTGGTCAATGTGAGCCTATTAATTATAAAAGAACCCTCGTTCTTAAAGAGCCATTTGTTCCAGTATCCTTTGGGTGCGGGGCCTTGAGCGAGGACCCACATCACCCAAGCCTAACTACGCTACTGCCCATGTAGGTATTACAGGGGACATCAATTGCTACAATAAGTGTCATCATCAAATTCTAGGCTCGTACGGGGACTACTACCGGCTGCTGACGCCGGGCCACTACGAGGTGACGGCGAGCCACCCTGGCTACTTCCCGGTGTCTCGCGTGGCCACCGTGCCCCGGTACCAGTCTGCTGCACATATCCTTAACTTTAAACTCGAGGTGAGTTCATTTAACAATTGATTATGAGAAAACTTATACCTTTCAGTGACTGGAAGCGGACGATGTATTATACTTTTATGTTTGGTAATGGAAAGCAGAAAAGGACCGATTCGATTTTATGACACTGATTCGAGCGACACTACATGAATAGGTCAATCATGGCGGTAAGTCCCCTCTTTGAGGCGTGGGTGGAAAGGCCTCACGGCGTCCTTACCTTCCGCTTGACGCAGGTCCTCACCGGACATGGTTCGTTCGGGAGTTTCCTGCACCGGATTCATGCGGAAGTGACGCCCGGGTGTCGCCACTGTGCGGAACGCCCGGAGGACACGGTGGAGCACACAGTCCAGGTGTGCCCTGCTTGGGCGGAGCATCGCCGTGCCCTCGTGGGGGCGATCGGCGGCGGAGACCTCTCGCGCCGGGCCTTGGTTGAGGCCATGGTCCGGAGCGAGGAGGAGTGGCAGGCGGTCGCCGACTTCTGCGAAGCAGTAATGCTCGCAAAGGAGGAGGCCGAACGCATCAGGCAACGGCGTTAGCGCCGCCGCCGTCGCCGGGATTCTGATCCCGATTTCCGGCCAACGTAGACGCGGGCTTGCGGACAGTGAGCAATGGGTAGCTCACTGTCCGGCCGTCCGGTAACTGTCCGGACCAAGCCCAAGTCGTCGACGGTGCGCACTGTACCCGCGCGCCTCAAGGAGTTGTCAGCAACAGCAGGGGCCCAGCCGGGTCGAAGCCTACTGGGGCCAGGGTTATCCGAAAGGGCGCTCGAGCCCCGGTATGAAGGCTAGAAGGAACGGGGTGGGTCTTTTAGTCAGTAAGAGTCTGACACTATCTCCCGCTCCGCCCAAGGGCGGGGGATGTCAATGCATGATTTTTTCCCACCATAAAAAAAAAAACATGAATAGGTCGTGTTTGGCTTTTATTAGATTTATGTTAAAATTGACAGCTTTCGGTTTTCGAAAGTGGCAATAAGTTGTGGTTTTACTGCAGCCAAAAATGTAGACCTATAACATTTTAATATACCATTTTTGTTTCAAGAAATATACATTAGCAGGTAATATAGAAAACTTCTGCGAACTGTTACTGTTGGACAATATAATATTAGATGGCTAACAAATCACAAAACACCCACATTGAAATTTTACATTCATTTATATTCACGTCTACATTATTATCAATTGTAAAGGACACCCTGTCAGTCTTGTTCGGTGAATGAACCTGATCGCTTCGACATTGTGTGCGTTGTGACGCCACTCCTGCGTCAAATGAAAGCTTCCCACTGAAGCTTGACGCAAACCTTTCGTTCCACGTGATCAAAAAATAAACGAATGTCAAATTAATGTGACCTACGCACATGTCACAAGTACATACGTGGTGAAGATGGTGGTGACATAAAGGTTGGACGTGAGAACATTCACCACAGAATTTGGAGGACAGGAAAACGGCACTAAACAGAAGGACTTTATTACCACTATACCATATCAAGATCTGAAGAAGGTTATAATACTCGTAATATTATAATACTCTCTAAAGTTTGTTATCAATCAGTTTCCTGCAATTTTGGCGCATATTGATGTATGTTAGATACGAATATATATTTAACGGTCATTGAGCGTTGATAGCGCTATCATTGTGCCATCCTGTTGGCCTTAAATACTTACTTCTATAGGTAATCGATATGATCGATTAGCTTGCGACAGATGTTCATCGCTATCCTTTGTATGGGTTCACTATGTGGAGTTATGAGTACAATAATCCTAACGTCCCGCCCTAGCTTTGAAATTCTCGGTTTTTCACGAACAGACAGATAGATGCGGTGAGAACTTGGATTTATAACATGTATATTTGTATAGACATACATAACTAGCTTATGCCACCGGCTTCGCTCGCTTGAGGGAAGTGGGTTTCTCCATACAAACCCCGTTTCATAGGATGAATTTTGGAAAATCCTCTCTAAGTTCTCGCCTATGTCACAAAAGGAAACCTTGTAAAAAATTTCACGCGCCTAGTCCTATATAGTAGCTCGGCTTGCGTTAATGTCAGTCAGTCAGTTTCCCCTTTTACACATATGTATAGATATAGATATGTATAGGTAAGTATCAAGGTAAACTCCACAAACGGATGTATATCAAACGTACGTAGGTTCCTTCTATTTTTTAGCACATTCAGCTAAGCTGTTCGAAGGGTGCAGTATCGAATTCTTAATCTATAGATAATGCTGTAAATTCTATTACGGCTTAGGACCCGTAATTCCATAATCTTCTTAATATTAATTACATTTGTGGGACGTTCAGTGAAGTTATTTTTGGAGTTGATTGAAATACAGTGTAACTACGATGGGGTCCGTTCGTTATATTCCTTATATCTTAAAACACCTTGCTCCACTTTAGGAATTTATATTTTTTAACATTAGGTAACTATATGTAACCCATAGCCAATTATAGATCACTTTACAAACAAAAAGGTAGACAAACTTTTTCATAACCACATGCTAGTTAGTAGGTGCAGAAACGCATTATTATGTACGTATATAAAGAACAGAAATTAAGAGTCTAAGCTGTTGTCTTGTGGTTACTGAGAATTTTTTCAACATCATCATCATTTTAGGCGAAAGACGTCCATTGCTGGACATAGGCGTCCCCCAAGAGTCGCCACAATAAACGGTCCCGAGTGTCTCCGTCCTGATAGGATTCTCATGACCCTCATCAGGGCATTGGTCTGGCTTTCCAACGCTGCGTCTTCACCACTTCCAAATCTTTCGGCTCTATCGACAATCTATTCTGCGAGCAAAAAGCCCCGACCAATGCCACTTAGGTTTGGTAATTCTTTGGGTTTTGTTAGTTTCCTTGGTTCGCCTATTGCGTATATCTTCATTAATATAATACTCGTACTTATATATGCATAAATATTTAATAATTCTTTAATATACAAAAATCGGCATTACATTATCTTGTCTTCCTCTCTTGCCACTGACACGATTGAGACCACTAGAATACTACGGCAGTCTACAAAGAAACATATACATAAACAAAGATATTCCTTTATTTTCCAGCCAACAACAAGCTGGTTCGACGAAGATTCTTCCATCGGCCTGTACCCGCACGGACTGCGCGATGGTCAGCCGAGGATATACAAACGCTCTCTTTACGAACAAGTGGCGAAAACCATGCTAGACAAAAGAGAACCAGAGAAGGAGAAACAATAAACTTATCATTCCACCGCACTTACACTAAATATTTATCAAAATGACGACAGGCAGTTAATTGTTATATTTAATTGATCTATGTATGTATATAGCTTATAATTAGATTGAAAGGGGTAATTTAGAATATATCAATGTATAATTAAGTCTTTTTGCGACACTGAGTTCATAATACAACTTTTATGCCCAGGAGGCAATATAAGTTAAAAATATGCTAAACATTTTTATTTGTGAATAAATTTATCTATGTACATTTTTTAGACCATTTGTTCGATAAAAGTATAATGACGTGCCATATAAATTTGGATCTGTTTGTTATAAAAATAATAAAATTCAATTTGATCTGTATTAGAACTTAAGACTATTATCAACAGATGTTTAGTTTTTAAAGTGTTTTATTTATATAATATTTGTTTTATATATTTTTAATATATGTTTTTTGATTTTTTACTGAGCGTCATCATAATATGATAGCAACTTGACGCATATGAGTTAGTTACCAATAAATAAAATATTTTTTGATCTTTGTAATCTTAATGTTTTATAGTTAATGTTGCACATGACCAGGAACTTTCTAGTCCAATTTTGTAGTCCTTTTCAAGTGTGCGTAACTTAGGAACAGTTTTTGATTAATATATATTCTAATATTGTATAAGTAGACATTTATTGTGACGTTGGCACCTAAAATAAGATAATATATCAATGAAAATTCACGGCCAATATATTTTATAGTTAATGAGAAAAGTTTGGCAATCGATTTAAATCGTTTATCTACTTTTAATGTTCTATAGTACCTAAATATTGTAATATTATGATATATATATCTATTGATGTAATTAATCTCTATCTAAATGGATTCACGGAATTATGATTAGACACATCAATAAAATATGATCTGTGTGCAAAATTTATCTAGTGTTTTAATTTCCTATCCTATCATAAGTACAGATGTCACAAACATATTAAAAAACGATAGCGAATAAAAATACGCCTACTAAAGGAAATAAATTCATTCAACATTTGATTCAGGTAAGGAATTAATATAGGATTTAATTTTACTAGCACTTGTCACCGTGCATACTTGCGGACGGCGAGCAATGGGTAGCACGCCGTTCGACCGTCTGGTAATCGTCCGGGCGGACCGAGCCTAAGACGACGACGGCGCTTCCACGCGCGCCTCAAGGAGTTGTCAGCAAACCGTAGGGGCCCAGCAGGGTCGAAGCCTAGTAGGGCCAATAATTTGTTTCTGAAAAGAAGACTCGGCCCTGGTACAAAAGTCAACGAAGGAACAGTAGTGGGTTTTTAGTCAGTAAAAGTCTGATACTATCTTTCGCTCCACCCAAGAGCGAGGTTTTTAAGGGTTAAAAAAAAACACGTATTTCCTGGAAAAAGTTTTGTGAAATATTCGAGTAAATCACGGAATTATCGAATGCCAGCACAGTTTTCAGGCGTTATCTCTCTTTTTCGCATTGCCTCTTTATTAAACATCGCGTTGGATTGCATTAGATGAAGTAATTAGCTTTTATATTATTCTCGACGTTTACGATAGACGAGTGGAGAAGGACCCTCTTAGAGGTTGAATTTCCAAAAACCCTTTCCTAGAGCTCGCCTACATCATAAAAGGAACTCTTGTGCAAAATTTCACGTTCCTATTCCCAGTAGTTCTGGCTGTGTGTTGATATGTCAGTCAATTAGTTCCTTCTTTTACTTATAGAGCAATAGATACTACTCTATTTACTTCAGGATATTAGGCTCTTTGAAAAAGAAAACGGTTTGGTCTGATTTAAATTGGGACAACAAAAGAAAGAAATAGAACGACGATAGTGTTAAAAGAATTTATTGGTTTCACACCCAAATACACGCTTATAACGTAAGTTTGGAACTTATAGTATATTCACACAGACATTTTTCCATTACTTTTTAATACATTTTATTTCATAAAACTAAAAACTCGTTCTCAACAAATATTCATATCCATTTTTGTGCACTAAACATGCTAAAAGGACGCATTCGATCACTTAAAAATAGAAATTCGCTTCTTTAAAATCTTAACTACGTTTAGGTAATATACAATCTACTATGTTAAATATTATTTCACAGTTATGATGTGGTATTTTGTTTAAAACTTTAAATTATATCTAAAACTAAGGTTCAATGGGAATTGCAACCGATTTGATTTAAAATAATTCTTCTATTTTAAGCTCCATATTATCAGCAGGTAATTATTTGTAGTTTATATAGGTATATGTAGATATACTTATCTTTAATCATGCTTTCAGATTTCTAGTAATAAATGTCCGTAGTAAAAGTAGTAAGAATGTCGTTACAAATGTAGCATTTTCTTACCATATTAAAAGCTTAATTGGTTACTTCTTATGCATTGAATTTTTATTTGTTCTTTCATTGATCACATAGTAATCAAAGTTAGAAATTTGTGCATCGCAAAAACACAGTAGGTGTTAGCTTAACAATACTTTCACAAATAAATGTACAAACACAACCTTAACGTACATTAGTTTTACTTACAGTTAGGACCCTAAATATTTCTTCTATTACTCTACTGCTCTAATTAGTGAATTTAAATAATTGACACATGAATTTGGACGGATTCGTTGTATCGATTCAGGTATACAAAATTGATATAATTAATAAAAATAATTATAAAATATTGCCTACAATCTTACAAACCATATAAGGTACATGCATATAAAAATGGCACAAGTTAAATTCATCATGAAAAGTTGAACGTATTTCTTTTGTAAAGGTAACATCGCTTGTTTAGTGTATTGTCTTCTACTTGTGATTCAAAGCACCATTATTTATTATAATTCAAATAATATCATTAGGAATATTGATACAGTTACGTATTTTGTTTATAGTTAGATGTGTAGTTATCTTTCGATACGTATTGGTCGTATCCGTACAGAACGTCTCTTTTGGTAAATCGACTATCATGATAGTATCTACCAACGTTTGTAGGAATCGTGATTGCCTCCGCTTGCATCACAGGACTTCACTTTACTTCATTATCTGGAATAACATAAAAGTTTTTATACAACTTAAAATCTTAGGATATTTAGCATAACTCTCGTGTAAAAAATGCTTGTTACATAACGTTGAAGTAAGTACATCATATTCAGTAGACCATTTGCTGATAAAAGTATGATAAATTAAGCAAAAGGAAATTATGTTGAGACAAATAAAGAAAGCAAATCTTCAAGATGCTCAACCCATTAATCAAATTCTTAGGTTTCTTACAATCTAGGGAATTGTTCGAAGGACTTACCAGGGCCACAAAGGGCAAGAACACCGGTTGGTTTTTAGTCAGTAAAAGTGTGACAGTCTCGCGTCACCTAGGTGACGGGAGAAGTTATTTTATAATTTCCTATCTCCAAAAAGGGTGTCTTTTACGATGTCTATCATCAATATAGACCGAAATGACATGCACTATTTTTTTAAACATTATTGTCATAAAGCGAATAATGTCAATATTGGCTATATGGTAAAAGTAGGTATATGAGTGATATATAAACTTAGTGTTATTTTCTTAAACGTGGTATTGACCATACGGTTCCTCCAGCTATGCGTGATGTGTTACTAGTATGAGGATATTTATCCTCCTCAAACTCGTAACTCTCTAGCACTGTCTCATGAATGTTCTTGCTTGGAACTGTGCGGTATTCTGTTTTTTTTTTTAAATAAATATAACACCAAATTACTTATAAATATACCAATATACCTCCCCTTACCGTTATTTGTCCGCTTATTTACATCAGGTACGTACGGAGTTTTAGACTATATAATATCCTTCCGTTAAATGTAGAATTTGTACAGGTGAACGTGAGGTGTACCTGATTAATGTCTATTTCGGTGAACGCCGGAATGTCGACTGCCCGGCCTTGACTGCACTATCGCGTAGTGGTCACTATTGTCCGAAACTGACCTATAAATAAAACAGAAATACTCAATACACAGTCAAACTGGTTTATTATCAATATTAGTGCATATTATTGATAAGTAGTGCTGAAAATAAATGACGGTTAGGTGCGTATTCTGTTTCGTTTTAGCATTGCAATTGGTGGCCTTTTTTTTCCTCTATATATATTGGTTTTTATTACCAAAAATATTGATGACCACGATAAATGTCGATTCAGGACACTTTATGTGTTTATTTCCGTTTTTAAAATAACATCGTCCTTGTTGCATTAAGTTCGCTTGTTAAGTTGCAATAAATAAAAGTGGTTGGTCAACGACCACTATTGCTATGCTAAAAATAAACTGCCACAGTAACGTTATTTGTAGTTTATATTTACAGTGTTGGTGAGGAAGTTAAACAAGCTACCGATACCGAGTGCATTTGACTTGCAAAGCTTCCTCCACGTCATTTGGATACCACAATGGGTACCGATACCGTAGATACTATGTTTGCGCATAGCAGGTCGAGTGTACATACCTCGCCGAGTGAATAGTCGAGGACGGGTACCTGCTTCCGTATTGACTGCCGTGCCAGCTGCGGTACGGGTCGTAGTCCTCCACCACGGATGGGTCCTTTTCAATCACCTGTTGACAGTAAGAAAACATTAATAAAATATAAGCTCATAGAGAACCTTTCACTACCTTTTAGTTAATCGAAAATTTTGATTTTTCTTGTTCGATTCACTTGACCTTTTCCATGTTTTTAGACAGTGTTTTGTTAATGTTTGGAACAAAACTATATTCCAAGAATTGTTAAACGGGCGATATGCATGGGTGCTACGCGCGGGTGCTACGCGCGGATGCTACGCGCGGATGCTACGCGCGGTTGCTACGTGCGTTTGCTACGTGCAGATGCTACAAGCCGTCCAGCGTGTTACGCGTCTGCTACGCGGCTTCTACGCAAAGCTTCGTGGTGTTATATTCGATTATTACTCCCATGCACTGAATCCAAAATATGTTACAATAAAAACACTATAGATGCCAATATTGGTTCAGTTACAATACAACTGAGGTCACACGTTTTGAGAAATTCTTATTTTAACATAACACTGTACTTACATCAGTCCTTGCACACGAGCAGGTCATAGCGGTGCAGAGGAAACAGTTGACGAGCAGCATGACGACGAACATGACGCCCAGCGCGATGGCCAGGTACAGCAGCCACAGCGGACGCACGCTGCCGTCCGAACACGTTAGTGCTGCCACTGGAAAACAATACAATTGAAGATTTGAAAAAATCGGCAAGGAAGCTCCAGCATTTTAGTCCTTTTAGTACTCAGCACGCTTGGAAGGTGTATTGGTGATCCCAGTGAGTAAATAAGCTTAGTAGGCGATACAGTATTTGAGATTTTGAGCATACCCTTGATGAAGATCACACCATATAGGAAAGAAGTTGTACAACACCTCTACAGTCCAGACTAAGCGTTTCACCTCGTCGTATACCATGTACATCGAAGAATTGGAACAATTTGCTTGCAGCGGTCTTCCCGTCCGATTATAATTTGAGTGTCTTCAAGGCTAAAGTGAATAGGCTCTTTATAAACTAAGGCGATTCACCATCAACGATTGCATCACTGCTTATCATCAGGTAGAATCGTATTTAAGCACTAGTTCATATGTAAGTACGCATATACAAAACACACAGAGATAATCAATTCAGATCAACATACATAACAAGTAATTATGTTTGAAGATGGAAAGTTACTTATGATTTAACAACGAAACGAACATTATCTAATATCTAAGGTAGTTAGACTAGGTGGGTTGTTAAACTGTACAAGGTCACCAAAATTTTATTCGCCTGATTCCTATCTGACCTTTATTTTCCTGCTGTGTTGTGTAAGATTACGTGGCATTGATTTACTACAAAAATTGCGTAGCTTCTGACGGTACCAAATTGCCTTTTGTTAGTATCGTTAGAAATCATAGCATGCACGAAGGAGTATTTGAATATCAGATCAGTCGGGGCGCAAAATAATAAAGAGGACATTGAATAGGCCTTTGCTTGGCATGTCCCATGAATAATTTAGCGGAATGATTGGCGCCACGGTTGAGCAATTAGCTACTGTGCTGCGTGTTGCGAGTTCGATTCCCGCTCGGAACATATATTTGTATGGCTGAACATACAATTGTTTCAGGTTTCGGTGTGTTTGATTTCACATGTTTGTGAATGCTCTCACAGTACATAGTGCAGCATCTTTTTTTAAAAAAGATAGAGTATTAAGTTAATTTCCGATCTTCAATTTACCCCACATAAAAATGTCCTAACTTTATTGTATAGATCATTCAGTTCCTTTTATAATGGTTAAGCTGAGGCAGGCACCGTCAGTTGACACAAGGCATCTAAGATTGCCATTGGCTTATTGTAACCAATATAATAGTCATTGCTCTCACGTAATAGTAGCATTTAGAAATATTAAAGAAAGATTTTTGTAATATGGAACATGATTTAAAAGAGTGTCCATGAAGTTTCCCAAGTATGTTCTTCTTCGTAGAGATCTACGCTTTCGAATGTGCAATTCACTTCATCTTTCTATCAAGTAAATGGTTTATTTGAAATAAATGCTTTTAAATCTTGAAATATAAGCTTGATATATCTTTATGTACACAATTCTTCTATACGTGTGTTTGTCACCTAACTCCTCCTAAACGGCTTGACCGATTTTAATAAAATTATTGTGTATATTTAAATGGGTCTCTGGATAGTTTGAAAATAGAATTGAATCCGGTAAGTGGCGCCGCAATCAGGTTGTCTATTGTTTTCTGACGAAGAGTCAGCTGTCGGATAGGATGACGTCGGTACCGCAAAGTATATTTTACGTAGTTTTCTCAAATTAAAATTCTCTTGAAAGTGCTAGAAAAGTACCTAGACCCTGAACGGTTATTTTACTACTAACCTCCATTATCGTTGGGGTCGAGCACGAAGATTCCTGTGGATGCAGTGACGGTGCTCTCTTCGTCGCCCTTCTCATAGCGAGCCTCTGTACTACAGTCTATTACTGAACATGGACCTGAAATTGTAAAGTTTAAGAACCTATTAACCTACCTATGTCAATGAAACTCTTACTCAGTAGGTTAATTGTAAACAACATCTCTAAACCTCAAAACTTATAATTCAGATCTCAAAAGTTGACATGAACAAATCGCTAGTAAGGCAGTACGAAGATTACTGATGGTTGATTTAATAAAAAACTGGAGGGAAATTCAATCAATATACGAGTACTTTCCCATAATACGTACAAAACATATATCACATCCACGCAAAAACTGCCATCTTTCAGCATAAGAAAAGAATTAAAATTGAAGAATTTTCTAGTTCATCTATCTAAATTTTCCAAAGCCTATATGTTCGAAGTACATGTTTACCTTTACAAATAGCGATATCGCATTGATAGTTGACTTGCGAGGAGTCCGGAAACCGGAACATGGACGCTATCGCCAGCTCGGCCGCGCCCGTCTCCGACCTCACCACAATCGACTGTTGTTTCACAGGACACCTGTAAACAATGCACGTGTTTATTCTGAGAAACTGACTGACTGACATATCAACGGACAGTTGAAACTACTGGGACTAGGAACGTGAAACTTTGCACAAGGTGTTTATGACGTGGGCCAGTACTAAGAGAGGATTTTCCGAAATTCTTCCTCTAAGGCAAGGGGATGAAACAGGGATCAAAAGTTTGTATGGAGAAGTCTACTATCACGCGGGCAACACCGCTGGCAGAAGCTAGTATATTACATGTTTGTAACATTTTATCTTTCTGCTCTTAACGGACGTTACTTGGGGTATACGCAACCCGTTTTTTTCTTCAATCTCCGTCCGACTGTCATTTAATCATTTGGATTTCATGTTAGTCCTCTCAAATCCATCCATATTTTTCTTGGCCTTACAGTACCTCTCCATCCATCAATATTTATCGCTCTTTTAACTGTAATTTACCATCACTTTATTTAATGATGTATACTAGTGCTTGACTTGGATCCCACTTGAAGGTAAGCAGTGATACAATCTTTGATGGTGAAGCGCACAAGAGTCACTACTCACTTTAGCTTTGAAGATACCCAAATTATAATCGGACGGGAAGACCACATTAGGGAAATCGTTCCAGTTCTTCGATATACGCGGTGTAAACGACGAAGCGAAACATTTAGTCTGGATTGTAGAAGTGTAAACAACGTAAGGGTGGACACTTGTCCGATGGTAGAAAGGTGTTAAAAGTGTTTATAGTTTTATATATTCACCCTCTATTGTCCAGAAGATCAGCTGTATTGTTCCGCATGTTGAAAGCAAAACAATTCTTCAAACGTATTCCGTGTGTTCCTGTAACCGTAAACATTGTATATTATGTTACTGTTGTAATACATTCTTAATGTTAATAACAATTTACGAAACAATGATAAGCATCTAACCATCAGGCTTGCTGATTTCGGCTCGGAGCGTGTAAGGTAGACCAAACGCTGCATTCAATACTTTTCGACCTTGCGAGTCTAACATTCGTAGTGATACAAGCGAAGTTTCGTTTCTGTAAAATACAACATTAATAGACACTCGTTATTACATTGTTATTATTATGAATAAACTCCGACTAAATTATGTAAATCACCTATATTGAGTGGCGTTGTATTTTTAATTGTGACATTTCATTAGCCGTATCCAAAGTACATAAACTAAATTTAACTGTACTAATAAATATCATTATCGTCATTAGTCTTTAAAGGTTGAAAAAATTCCAAGGGGAATTCAATATTGGCAGTCGCTTTATGTTTTTTAAAGTCTGAACATTAAAAACATAAAGCAACTGCCATCTGCTTCGAAAGTCGACGTAAGAATAATAACGTAAAGAATTTTCCTTGTAGTCGAAGTAATAAAATGCACAAAAAGTTTAAGTACCGAGCATTTCTGAAGCCCGCCTTGCCGCAAGTGATGACGTAGAACTTGTCATCGGCCAGCTCCAAGGTCCGGTGCACACGAACCGCCAGCGGCAACGACCGCTCGTCTGTGCGCTGAAATGTGCATGTGTAATGTTAAGTAAGCCGTGAGTGAGTACTAGGTACAAGGCGCGAAGCTTTCGAACTGTATGGATTAGTCATGTTGCGATATGGATCGAGCTTCGTTCGCTGTTTAAAGTGACGATAAATGCTTTATAGATTTCTGACCAAATTCTAGCGCAAACTATTTATTGGTTTGAGCAGTGTGTTGACGGATCTGATAGTCAGTAAATGTTAAATTTAATATAAATATTAAGAAGATAGACTAGCAAGTGAGTGTTACATTCATCTGCTGTTACGTATGATCATTGATTGAACGAGAACCATTTTAATATCAATATTGCGATGGTTGAAGCAATAGCTGATCATATCAATAACATAATTTATTTTTTCTCTCTTATGTTACTCGAGATTGGACTTTAGATAGGTAAAGGTTTGATTCAGATATGATGGTATCAAAAATTCCTGAAAGGGTTGATGCAAACGACATTGATGCTTGCATTGGGTGTATCATTAACTTGCGATTTGGAAAGCTGGAGAAATTAAATTTTGGTAAATGGTAATTAGTTATTTTAACCCAACCTTTACAGAGCTTTACTAAATAGAACTGGCTGTTATTACTATGTTTTTCACTAGCTGTTTAGTACTAGCACAACGGTACTAACATTGTTCCAGAACACGCCGCAGTAGTCGGGTGCCCCCTGAGCCGCCATCAGGTTGATGTCGAAGTTCAGCGTCTCGCTGCCGTTACCCAGCGCCATGCACGCCGGCGTCCTGAAATGTACACATAATAACATTTAGGTATAATTATGGTTAGTTACAAGTTTTATATAAACATTCAGAAACGCAATTCCAAAATCATGTTGGCGTGCATATCGTCGGCGTTAAGTTTATGTAGGTAGCTATCATAGTCGGAGTACTTTTATTTAGCAGTCAAAGCTATTCAATTGGTGTTAAAAACATCATCATCATCATCATTACAGCCGAAAGAAGTCCACTGTTGGACTAGCCCTCCGCCAAGTGTCGCCATAATGACCGGTCTTTTGCCACTTTTTTTTTCGATGGGATAAATCATCCAATGACAACCCCTTGGGCGGAGCGGGAGATAGTGTCAGACTCTTACTGACTAAAAAACCCATCCCGTTTCTTCAAGCCTTCATATTGGGGCTCGAGCGCCCTTTCGGATAACCCTGGCCCCAATAGGCTTCGACCCGGCTGGGCCCCTGCTGTTGCTGACAATTCCTTGAGGCGCGCGGGAACAGCGCGCGCCGTCGACGACTTGGGCTTGGTCCGGACAGTTACCGGACTACTGGACAGCGAGCTACCTATTGCTCACTGTCCGCAAGCCCGCGTCTATGGTGTCCTTTGCCACTCGTATCCATCGAATTCCCACGACCCTTAGCAGGTCATCGGTCCACCTTGTGGAAGGCCTTACAAACCTACATCTTCAGACTCCAGAACCTTTCGTCCCCATCGATCATCTGTTTTGTGAGCAATGTGCTCTACCCACTGCCACTCAAGTGAAAAACATAGTTTAATAAATTTTTTCTATGTTTTATTGCAGATATTTCATTTTAAGATCAAACACAGGCATACAGTTTGTAAAATACTGTAAGAAATTCAGCAACGAGTTACACCTAAGGAGTGCGGTAAATCGCTAGAGTTGTAGCAATAAATAATAATAAAGATTAGTGTCTGTAACAAAGTATCGATTTCAATAATGGAATGCAATTCCAATTTCAATAACGGAAGTAGTTTGGAGCAAAGTCTGAAATATTACTGGACCCCTCTAATAGAAGTCATAAACGTGGCTGGAGTAAATTCGAGGGCTAGGCGCTAATCCTTAATCGTTTTAAATTGGTTTGCTTAGAGTCTGGGCTCTCCAAAACAGGTACCTACAACTAACAGCAAAAAAATCTTTACTTTTCCTCATCAGTGAAATATTGAAGTACCTAAACATTTCTAGCTAAATATAAGAGCCGAAATAACCTGAGAATATATCTGTGAAGCTTCTAGTATTTTAGGTATACAGTTCAACTTAACACCAGGTGGGCCGCTAACTTTTTTGTCATTGGAATACAAAAAGAGACCTCTACCAACATCGACTCACCGGAATTCTCTGGCGTGTGTAACACCATTGAAAGGCTGGTTGAATTGTATGTTGATCGCCATGACGCCAGTCTTGCATGTCGCCGTGACCACTGGCGAAAACTCTCCCGTGCTTTCTGCATTCTGTGTGCAAAGAAATACAAATATATTACTAAAACAGACAGTAAAGTTGTATAATGCATGGCATTTTAATTAACACAAAACTATACGAGAAAACCCTGTAATGAGAATTAGAATGCAATTCAATTCACGCTGATTCCATCGTGAATTATGGAAACATGAATGAAAATATTACACAACTTCTTCTACGTGACTAAAACAACGATTAAGGCTTTGAGTGCATTTAATTTATCACTGATAACTTGTTCGGTTTACTCATAAGGAACGATATACAAGGACTTCCTGTAGTCATCGTTACCGTCAGGCTCTCCTTGTAAGGCGCTGCACGCGACCGAGCGGCATGTAGGTCTCGCATTGTTTCTGTGATTTATATGTTCACAATGGCTACATGCTCCTAAAGATAGGTGGCATCATTAGCTTGACTTATTGTCAGAAAAAAGGGAAACATTATGTTCTATATCTTCACCGTTAAGCCTCATACATGTCAGCCTGCAGAAATTATTCCAGGAAACGATTCTCGTGTAGTAGACACATTGGACAACTTGATTTTACTTCACGTAATCTCAAATATCAGTTATTTTAATAGGTAATGCAAAGGTGTAAGATTTGATGTTAGTTAAATTGTGACCTCAAATATGCTACGTGAGTACGTTACAGTCGACAAATAAACCCACAAACCGTTACGACACGGGCACTACAATGTAAAATCTCCGACAACAAATCACTGCTCTTTGTGTCGTGGACGGTTCGGCCGTACCAGCGGTAGGGCTGCCGGGCCAGGCGTAGCACCCACCAGATACTACCATATGAAAATGTCTTTCTGCTGTAGTCTTGTGTCTAATGGAAATAACAAGTCAATAATTACCTTGGATTTTATTTTAATTTAATTTTTCTATTTGATTCTCCGTTCGTAAAATGAAAACAGCAAATTGGGCCTGCCGTGATATTACAAATGCCAAAATGGAAGTCGTAAATAATGTAAACCCAGGTGAGCTTTTCGCAAATTATTAATTGCGGTTGATCTGATTTAACTCCAATATAATAAAATAAAATATTGATCATATTTTATGCTATAAAACTGACTTTTTATTCTAGCAGAAAAGAGTTACGGCATAGATCGTACGTGCAGTTTTATTATCATTCCCATATTTTTGCACACGTATGGAGAGATATGAAAATAGCACGAGCGTGAAAAGTATAAAGATATTATCCTCTGACGTTCGTTCTTGTTTGAATACCTTATAAAACTTTAGCGATAACTGACACATTAGTACTAGAGTTCTTATGAGGCGGTATGTTGGTAGTGGTAAAAATAACTCAATAGATATATTTATGTTAGAACATTATCCCACAAAGCGAGTCGAGCCAGAGATCTGCCTGTGGGGTGATGTATTACAAAAGCTTATTTGCATACGGGAGATAATTATCTAATGAACTTAGAGAATGAAGGAAGGTACAAGCAAAGTCGCATGACGGCTCGACCATATAAACCGACAGGCCATAAAGGGTCGCGCCCTCGGGGCGACGCGCGCGCACGATCGCATCCACACGACCCGACTTGATAGCTTCCTAGAATTATCTGTGCTAGTGCAGATTACTAGATTTAAAATATAAGTAAATCATACATTATTTAACTATTATCTGTATTTGTGTAGACCTTGAAGATGGTCACAGTTTTTGCGCTTGTCATCTTATTAGATTATTGTGTCATTCATTATTGCGTGTGTCGTAGCTTGACCGAACGTTGTAATTTTCCTCGTCCACACTACCGTTTCCATCAAAGCACTACTCATTTGTCTTTACGTTTACAAGTGCGATTTCTAAATTGTTTTTAATGTCACCAAGATCTCCAACACCTATTGTTTTGTTTGCAAAATAACCGTTTGTAAAATTATCTCGAATACATGCTCATTTTTCTATGTATTTCGAGAGATGCTTAGCCATTTATCATTCGTACGAAACACAAGGAACCTCGAGGACCCAAGGGCTTTCGCTGGAGATTTAAGAGGATGATTGCATTGATTGCTGTTGTTTGCAGAGCTCACGATCCGCCTCAAGATTCCTTTCCTCAGATATTTATAGTTTTAGAGATGGATAGTTAGAAGATTAGTAAAAAACAAACATGACTGCTGCTCAGTCATCGCGACCAAGGTCAAAAGCTGGTAGATATTGTTGCTTGACAAGTTTGACGTTCCAATACATTGAACGTAATAACGAATTGCCATGAAATTGAGTTGCTTATTCGACTTTTTTTTTGTTTGGTTAGAGTTCTGCATAAAGACAAAAAGTTAAATGAGCTGAGCCCATTTTTAGAGCTATTTTATGAAACACTTCGCGACGTACTCGCAATATGTATCTATTGTGTGATATTGGGGTTCGGTTTTTGAAGTACCGAAGTATCTAAACATCATAAAATAAGTTTCCTACCATTAACTTCAAGATATTCTATAGTGTTTATTTTTGTTATCCTATCTGGTTGCATCGTATTACACACGGGCACGAGTTTGATTTGCCTTGTTTTTCCTTAGATACAAACTCATATTATTCCTTGAAGGAATTGTAGTAAAGCTGGGTGTGCCGTAATAATTTTATTGATGTAATGTTGTCAATACTACTGGAGGCTTTACCGGCTTTTGTGTAGGTACATAGTTGGAAATTCTAAGCTGGGTTTTTTATTAATTCAAAAAGGTTTATATCCTTAGGCGAGAAGTATTCCACGAAATCGTATCCACCGAAGGCTTAAAATATTTAGAGGAAACATTATCCTTAATTAATTTCTTAGATAATCTAAGTTGATTTGATTGTGTAAGATAGGATCCTAATTGCAGCAAACATTTTACGTTTATTAGAGGTTCATTATATTAATTGGCTACATAACTGCAGCTGCAAATCCTTTGATTTCCTGTTCTTGTCTCGAGAACGTGCTTGTGTTTATTTACCATTTATATCTGCTATTATGTCTTCATGAGCAGTAAAAGAATATTATGTAGATTTTATTGGATGATGATATTGGAAACTAACATTTGACTCTAGCTTTACGTTCGTTAGTTGAAAATTATTATGCCACGGGGCTGCTGACAAAAATATCTTGTGGTCCCAATTAAGTATGTGGTTTATCTGTGTTCCAGATTTCATCCAAGCATTTAGATTTCAACTGCATTTATTTTATGCCAGGCGTACCTATTTCAAGATGCCGATGGTGCTCGTAAAATAACGTCGGCAATTGTCAATGTGGACATTGTGGGGCTGGCGAGGTCAACGGACGGATGACCGCCGGGACTTGGGTCACCTCGCAACATTGGTTTCTTAAAAAACACCGTGGAACAATACGCGCTGCCTAATATTACCTAGAAATTCTCCCCGATGCAATCTTTTGTGTTCGCATTATAAATTCCATCAGCTTTTCTACATGGGAGCTGGTCAAACGAGTGCACCATATACGGAGTTTGCCACGAATATGTTTACGTCATTTTTTGTATGTTCTTTCTTAAATGGAGCATCATCATCATTTAAGTATGTATATTTTTAAACATTCAAGATCGATATTGTTTTTTTTTAGATTTTGTATCAAAGTTCATAATATAAAGAGGCAAAAATACTATCTAATATTTTTTGTTAATTCTTGTAGTTTGATAAGTGGCAAATAGATCAAAGAAATACTTTTTTACTATACAAATAACACAAATTACAGATCCCGCATAATTACATGCACCTTTCAGGATCAGGATCCATATGAGGCCAACAATAGAGCTGTACAGTTTGTCAAATATTGGTCAGAAAAAATCTAGTTTGAGATATTCTCAAAGTAAATTTTTTAGACGACACGAAAAGGAGAAGAAGACTTTTTTGATTCTAAAGTACCTCTCAATACAATACACAGGCTTGATTTAACCTATGCTCGTTTTCTACAACAAAAAACAGCGTGCTACGCATCGTAATTAATATTACGCATTTACTATGCAATTTGTTCGTGATAAATGGGTTAGCCACAAGCAGATTCAATTACCTTACGAGTGGAACAGTAGGCAGACTCCGCATTCCAGCATCAGACCCTTTATGAACGCATGAAGATGTTCCGTTAGGAATTTAATATTTTAGATAGGGACGCATCAGCCAAGTAAAGGGCCAAGTAAAACAAACCTTTGTTATTGGTATTTCAGGAATTCCATGTTATCTTCCCATTGCAAACTCGGCGAGCTTCCTTTTAAGAATACATTATGGAATTTATAGGATTTAAACTTTGCCATACGGCGTATTTATTAGACAGGCTACCAGCTTATGGCTCTAATACCGAAGATGATTGTATTAAATAAACAAAGCGGTTGCGCAACGGGTTCTCCTCGTTTCGTATATGATTTGGACTAGCTGTCGCTCGCGTCCAATATATACTTTAAACCCATAGAAAAACCTGAAATTGACGCGTTCAAATAAATTCTTCAACTTTATGATATTAGTATATACTAGTTTCTGCCAGTGGCTTCGGCTGCGTGATAGTAGAAAATATATAGCAAATTATCTCTCAGTAATAAAGTAACATTCTATTGGTGAAAGAATTTTTAATACCGGTCCAGTGAGTTTACTTATTATAAACAAAAATATAGATCTTTCCTCTTTATAATATTAGTGTAAATAAAAGCATTGATATGCGGAACGGTTGCGCAACGGGTTCTTTCGTAAAGTGTATTTTTGATTTGGTAGCTAAAACATAGGCTGACATACAAAAATTACATAATTATCTATATGATAAATAAATGATAAATGATAAATGATCTTTATTTTGCAAGTAGGTTTTATAAAAACACTTTTACACGTCAATTTTTTTTTTTTCGTCAATTAATGCTAGATGAGGCCGGTGTTTCCTAGCTGACTACCCTGAGAAGAAACACCGAAACAAACTCAGGGGTCAAAGTCTCTTTTAAAGTCCATACAGCAAAACATGTAATGGTCAAATCATATGAGAACCATGCAGATTGAGCCTGAGATGGTCTTTTGAAGAAAGAACCACACAGTTCTAAGTGGACCTGTCCAGTCAGTGCAAGCATTTGTCAATATGCGTGTAGCTCAACTCAGGACTACTAAGGAGCTCAACGACTTGACGAACAATGCCAAAGAATGTCATTGAAATGTCATTCGGTCATCAGGTCAGTGTTTTATGTTCTAGACATTCACATGTATATTTGACCTCAGTTTCATTCTTGTAGATAGTATTAATATGAGGTCTGAGTGTTGATAGTAAAATTTAATTACTCATTGTATCATTCATCACAATATGTTATTTTATTACTCTCTCACTCTCAAACATATTTTGATGAAACTTTGCAGCTTATACATGAAAACAACATATTGGCTACAACTTAAAACAGGGTAAGTTCCACGGCAAAGCCGCTGCCAAAAGTTAGTTAGTCCTAATTTAAAATTGAGCAACCAGTTTGAATATAATCTTTTCATTAATTCACTAATGTAGGTTTCATGAAAACGTTTTATGTTTATGCTATTTAGTTTTGTGATTTCTATCATAAAAATTTTAGGAGTATGAATTACTCCTAAAATTTACCTGCTAAGCACATTAAGCTCGTGACGTTCTCAATGTATGTAGTCTAGTAGTACCTACATGTATAATATGTATATATAGTTATAGTAAATGCATTAGCAGCAGGCGACAGTCGTAAGATCCGAGCGAGCGTAGTTGCAAACAATTTGATGCACGTAGGCGGTACGCGTAGCTAGAATTAGATTACTGGTACTGCATGCCCGGCTGTTTCCAAATTGCATTTTGATGTGAATTTCGGTGGAGTAATCCCCAGCAGAATCCGGGCGAAGCTCACTCACACGCAGAGCAAACAAAGGTAAACTGCGCACACGTGTGACACACACGCCTATCTGGGCGCGGCGGTCTCCATATATTTTGGAAAATTGGAAACTAGACTTGTAGAGCCACACTTGATCCACGCCACGCGACGTCGTTCTACGTTCAAATTAGGTGTATTACATGAGTATGTCGATCTAATGTAGTTCTAGCTTAAAGCTGATCAAATTTGCTTTAGCCTTAGTGCAATTTACTAGGTTACAAATGTTTCAGCGTAATTTAATTTCAGTTTTGTTCGCTACGTTTGCTTTTGGTGAAATTGCGACGTACTTATTTGCTAATCCTAATTTATTAAATTAAAATGTGCAGTTCTATTATTTCTCATTGGCACATCGACGTGGAAGTAATTTATTATACACAAATGAACGAGCTTCAAACATATGGGCCGGAAATAATGTGAGGTAATTAGTGGCAATTGAGTATTGTATCTCGAATCTAATGATACAAGAATGGATGTTAATAATAATGGCGTGTGTTGCAGTAGAAGCCGTTTATGGAGGTTCACCGCTATTTGCTTAACGGTTACACTCGGTATTCAAAATTATAATTACAATAACTTGAATTCGGAATTCGGTGTTACCTTCCATTTCTAATGGCGTGGAAGTAAGTACAAAGAGTCACGCACATCCGCAGTAGGCAGTACGTCACAGATTAGTTGTAAATCTGAGATACAGAACCGTTTGTTTCAAATTGATGGGTTTCGCTGATGAGCGTTAAGTTATCGCATGAAACCAATGTCGAGACCATTAAAAGCTCCACTATATTTGCGTTTGCGATTTGTCGTATCCACCGTTATAATAATTGAACGGGTCGGTAATGGAAATGAAGTAGTTATTCAGTTATAACTAAAGAAGTGTTCTCTCTATTAAGGTCATTATGAACAAAATTACATACATTTTCACAAGTATCGTAATTGGAAAGTTAAAACTGTTCTTGGAGCGTCATTAGATACGCGCGAGGCTGTGCTTGGGATTCGAGGAACCACTTGCGAGCGAAATAAGGTAGCCTACAGCCTCACCACTAATATCTCGAACTACGAGTATAATAGATAGATTCAAAGAATTTTCATTTTCCTATGATAGTACATACTTACATTATTATTATTTGTCAATTGAATAGTGTATTGGATAAAGTTATAAGTCTAATAACTTTGGTGTGTATGCAGACTAAAAAATCATTGATTGAATGTATTTAAAAAAAATATTGAATATATTCTAATTCAACGAAACAAACTTCGATCTAGGTGTATTCTTAAGCTTGAACGAAGCAAATATTGTCATTACTTCCGAAAACATAGCACCATATTTATTTTTCTTGACGTGGGAAATCATTAAATGACCTACCCGCTCTAGGCTTTACTGACTAAAACCGACTTATTTTCCTCGTTCCTTCATTTACCCTTTTGTGTTCTAGGGTCACGATAACTCTTTCAAACGTTCCGGCAGACCTAGCATTAAACTTGCGTTCACAAAAAGCTCTTTACCTAAAGGTCAAAAAGAAAAAAGTAGCGCACATAATTGGTACGTAAAGTTATATAAGATCTATCGGCTGCGAAGTTCTCATTCCTATATGTATAGTAGGTATTTGATGCAACACCGCAGTGGGCCGACTGGTTCTGACGGCCCCGATATATCTGCCGAGCTACGTCATCGCAGCCTCACTGCCCACTGGGTGTGCTTTACTGCTTAAGTAACTCACACACTTATTTTTACATATTGCGTTTGTGGCTTTTTTTCCAAGTTTTGCCTAAGTAATGTTTGTTTGGAGTGCAGTAAAGTACGATTCGAGCAAAGTGCTAATGAGTATTTCTTGTTTTGTTTTTACGTTAACATTAGTTCGAAGGTACTACTTAATTCGAGTTTTTTAATGACACTGGTGTAGGTACGTATATCAATAGCAAAACGCATTATCGCTATTGAACGCATAATTGTTAAAGTTTCAGGTTTTTTTATGAAATGGCAACCATCATAAATCAGGATTGTATAAATTGAAATCGTAATCCTCTTGTATAGAGGCTTAACTCACTTTTTCTAAAATGTCGTTTCCGACCTTAGATGGTAGGTACCCAATATCCTCCTTATAATTGTCGGAGTTTTAAGCTTCGTTTTCTTTCATTTTCCAGTGAAAATGGGACATAGGAAGGGCCTAATAGGGATTAGGGTTCTCAGAATCGGTTCATCATCCCCGCTATTGCTTGAGTATTTTTTTATATACAAGGGTCGACCTCGTATATAAGTCAAACCGTACGTGACCCAGGTTTGTGCAGACGAATTAGGTCCTAAAGCCTAGCCAACAACGATCCTATTCAAGTTAAGCCTTAGTATTTGTCCTATATTCAGCGAGACATCGATTCGTCTGATTAGTCACTGTTACAAAATTATTTCCAAATATGAATGCATAATTTATTTAGCAACGGATCTTGGGCGGATAAAGTACCTAACTATTAAGAAATCCTAAAAGTGGTGGATAATAAGAAATAATATAGCTATACAAGCTACTTAACTTGCTACTTACCTATCTGCCTAAATATGGCATCAGTCCCAATTGAAAAATCACCTGATTCTATGAGAAAACTGTTAATGATGATGAGATGTCCTAGAAAAGGTAAGTTAACCTACGGCCGTGTCATAAAATAATCATTAACAGAATGGGGTCTTAAAAACTAACAGTAGGCACTGTTGGCAGAACAACATCCAATTGGCAACTTCCCACGGACAAGTTTTATTGTTGGTGTCTACAAGAATTGGTGACAAGGAAATGGTCAATGATGATTGCCGGTGTGACAGGTAGCTACTGATCGGCGTAAATAATGACGAGTCATTTGACAAATGACGGTGTCGTCGGCATCCCTTGACTTGCGACGGCATCCCGCCCATAACAACTTTTATACGATAAATTACATAAAAACTCTAAGTATTTCACATTGTCAATATACTCGTGCCATTGCCAAACTGTCGTAAGTGATTGTTTCAGGATCTTTCAACACAAGTCTCGGGTATGATTGATGGTAATGACTAGTTACGATTAATGATGTTGTCATTATATAGGTCAGCGTATAAAATATGTGCTTTGTGCCGAATAATGAAGGTTTGGTTAGCAATGTAATTGTATTGAACAGGTCCGATATTAGTATTATTAATGACATTATTATTTATGGCGACCATACAAAGAGACCAATGATGCAAAATAGTGTAAAATATATTTATATGATCGTTTTACACAAACAGTTATGTAGAAACCGAAAAGAACTCCTGAAAAAAAAAATTGTAGAACCTAGTCTTTAAATGACCTTCATTTGTTGGTTTTCCTTAACTTCGTGCTAAAGACCGCTTCACACAAATATGAAAATATCAAATAATACTCTCTGGTCTCAGTGCGTTGTCCCAAAATTAGACAAGGCTTTTGTAACACCTCGCTTTTTAAAGATTTCGGACGAAGACAATGTGTCACAGACACGCCTGCAAATCAGACATGTTCGCTTGTCCGACAAAACAAGTTGGACAAGCCGTGACGTAAGATACAAATCGTGACCAATCTCGTGGATATCGTATGTTATTTACACGTTAGCAGTGTTGTCATGTTTCCTGACAAATATTAACAACAATAGGTAGGTACGTCTTTGAGAGACCAAGGTTTTGTTTAAAAACAAACTCGTTCATCCTTGTCAAGTTTTCAAGCAGAATGAATAATAAAATGGTCATAATGGCTTTCCTGGAAATTGCGAAACATTATGAATTTGATAGATAGAAAGGATGATGTTACGCTTTAATATACCGAACGTGGTGCGGCTGGGGCAATGGATACTTCCGCGAGCGTCTTTATCGAGCTACGATCAGCCCACGGGGCAATCAGAGCGAAGCCTGCAGCGCGCATGCGTGGCGAATGTCTTAGCGCCCACTATAGCGTATTCACCGAAAATAGTCTAAGAGATCTATCTGATAATAATTAACCGAGAATAAGTTAGTTCGTGGGAACCAGCCTTGTTATTATGTCAGCACTAAAATGATAGATATGAAAATAAATATGTTTATGTAACAGTTAAATGCTCTGATAATTTCGAACATTATATCATATCATTTCATTACCTAGTTGAACAGAGCATTAATAATGAAGCCGAGCATAAATTAAACAAGGTAATGAACAGAGGAAGATACGACCTCGGCTCGTGTCGTGGAGGCCGCGTGTTGCTTCTCGGCATCACTTAGCTCAATCACGCAAACTGAGTTTATTTTAAAGTACAAACAACCAATTCATTACGCGTCAGCCTAATTCTTTGATCCACTAAGTCCATTTTTTAAGCTAAATAGTTTTCATAAGTACCTAGTGGTAAAAGTATCGACGATATATCTAGGTAAAAAGCCTAGGTTTAGAAATGCCTTCAAACTTGGATGCTGACCAATAACAAATACAAAATGCGAAATTCTATAAGAACCATTTCTATTTTTATAATTTTGATTCCTAAAATGAAACAACAAATAAACAATGTAGAAATGGACTTAGGCTTAAAGTTTTTTTTTTTTAATTATTAACCGGTGATCCACCCCGGCTTCGTGCATATTATATGAGTACATAAACCTTTCTCGATTATTGTCCTTTCTATTAGTGGATGGGGTTTTTCATCAAACCCTAGGATATAGTTTAGGAGGAGTTAGCGGATAAACAGTCAGACGAGGAAAGCCGATTTGTTTATTCTTACATAATATCAAGAAAAGAAGATAGGCTCCCGCTTGACCATTATCTCGCCTGACGGTAGGCGATGATTTGGTGGACGATGGGGCTTGTCAAGAAGTTATCTATTCACTCTTGACTTAAGAGGAGTATAGGACTTAAAACCACCCTTGTACTGCGTACAAAAAAAGGGATGCTTGAAAAGAAATATTTTAGCAATTTACAAAAAAATCTACAAATTTGATTGCGTGAGTAATATCCGGTTGAAAATCGATAAAAGTAATGTTTAGAGGCATATTCGGGTTTTTTCGCGTTTTTTCTTCTAACGTACTAACCATATTATGTTTTGTACTCACTATCTATCTAGCATTTATCCTGAAGAATAACATACATTTTTCTGATTCTGTTTACTGCATTGTATTATTTATACATTTTAGTTTTATAAAACTCGCGATTAGCTCCTGTAGACCTTTCAGGTTAACGAATTAGGCCGATGATAGGCTGCTTTCCCTTCTATGAATAGGTGCCAAGATTTTAGGACACCACATGCGATTACAAACGAATGCAGTCATGCAACGCGTCACAGTTGCAAAACATAAGCAATGCATTGAGTAATACTTGTAATAAAATTCGTAATAGTGATCGTGTATGCTCTAGTTATCTCTTGGTAGGATGTCATATGAAATAGACGTTTTTGGTGTGGTCTTGTCAACATGCTTTGGTATTTCCATATAGGTTGATTGCAGACCAAAGCAAGCGGCTTACCGTCTATATACATGATTAGCTTGTTTGCTAAGGTCATAAGATTTTACATTTAAAAAAAGTCTAGCTAATAAAAAAATTGACAAAATAAAAGTTTTATTCACCCTAATATTAGTACATAAATCACCACTTAGAAACTTACCCGGCTGTTAAAGTATGTACTATATATCCTATCGGCTATTCCAGGCATGTCCTTGTCCTTGTCTGCAGGTGTGCCAAATTTCATCTAAAATCGTTTAGCCGTTTGAGAGTGGAGGAATAACAAACGTACTATTAGTCTCAAGTTTAGTAAATTTGGTATATCTTAAATTAAATTCTGTGTATGTATGGATTTGTGGTTATATAAAGGTACAGCTATATATATGACAACTGTTACAACAATGCTAAAACAAAACCATAAAACCCTGCTACATATGAACACAGTAACATATGTATGTGTAAAATCGCGCAGTTAATTGTCAAATCGCCTTGAGTGGCCCATAGATATGCGATGTGCGTTGCACTAGCTCTGCGCGCGCTCATGTCCCATTTGTTCACACTAACGTGATGTCATGTATTATTGAACATATCCGATGTAAACATTCGCCTGTGCGTTGCTCTAAAAGTCTTGATTATCTGCATTGTATTCCAAATACTGAACGAAGAATTTAATATGTAGCACTTATTTAATATATAATACACTGGTTTTGCTGGGGTGATAGTATAAAGTATACGCCTATAGCACTTAGTGCAAAGGTAGTATGAAAACCTATAAAATTTAAAAAAAAAATCAATTCAGAAGATGACTTTTGTCACAAAACTCATTTTATATATTTGCCATGTTCTAGATCGATGTTAGAGGAGTACTGGAAACACAGAAGAAACTTTGTACAACTGTTTGTTTTCCCATAAAAATAAATAAACACAGAACTCAGTGAATCGCAAATAGCAGGAATTATGTAAGATGTATAGTGGTTATTGCTTGCTATTGCCTTAAACTCATTAATTAGTGTAACTGGAAATAGCTTACACTTAAAACTGGTTTGGATAAATAAAAGTGCTTAATCGCATGCCGTAAACAAGTAAACATATTATGTTTTAAAGACGTCAAAACCGTTAATACATTTTTTTATATTGCATAAACTTCTATATTACTGGTAAAATTGGGTTACTTTGACTCTGAGGTATAACTTTGGCCCAAATTTATTAACCAAATAGCTTCGGTCAGCGAAAGTAGAAAATTGTCCCTAAGGAACATACTCCCGAGTTAAAAAAAATATCCTGAGTGCTATTCCTGTTCATAGTCTAGCCATGTGCTAAACATTCAGATCCCTTCAGGTTTATTTTGATGAAGTAACAAAAATACAAATATGCGTTTCTATTGGTTAACAACGAACGTGGGTCACGTTATCCCTCAGGGCTAAAGTAACCCGATTTTACAGTACCTATTCATCCCTAAATTTCTGATTAATGAAGAGAGTGAGTGAGTTTTAACTTTTCAATTAAAGAAGAGATAAATAGTCAGTGTTTTGTCGTAATCCTAGGAGGTGGTAGAAGCCAATGATTCAACAACAAATCGGACTATGACTAGCTGAATCACAAGTATAATGCTTAGGTGCATACTTATACTTAGAAGCTGTACGTGGAATAAAACCTTGTTAATTAAATATTAAAACTGATTTATTCTCTGTATTTAGCAAGATGACTTTGTAGATAATCAAAAAATCAGTTTGAAATTGTTACAAGTAGCTAAGGACGTACTCTGTTTAAACTTTATTTCGCGAAATTGTGAAATAAGTAGCATAGCAACATAGGATTACTAAGAATGAAATATATACTTCTACAAAACGAAAAATAAACACGCTGTATATTTTGAGCATTACCTGCTCAATTCCAAGTCATGTGGTATGGTCTTGGCAATGTTTAAAGCAATAGGATATGTAGAACTAGTATGAATAGTTTTAGAGAAATTCGCTTATTAATATGTACTTACTACCTCTGTTAATTGGCGCTCCACGCCTTGCCTCCCCTACGCTATTAGGACTTTTAATACCACTTCTACGAGTAGATAGCATAAGTAGCCCTATAATGCTCCGACTGCTAAGACTCAAGCCGCGACACTAAGCGAACAGGCCGTAATTCACCACGCGAGCCCAGTGCGGGTTGGTTGATGTCGGGTCATGCCTTTGAATTTTTGATTCTAGGACATGCCGGTTTTTCCTTCACTGTTTTAATAGCAGTGATGATGAAGTGAACTACACACAATAAAGAGTCTTCCTGGGTTTGAATCTACGGCCTAGTATTCGTAAGTCAGGGCCGTCACCACTGGACTAATATAGCTCAACATCTACTTAGTCATAGGTTTTACTTAGTCAGAGCTATGAAAATATTATTGCTTCAATGATAATGAAGTGATTAAACGCTATTCATCGCATTCTCCAAACAATAGTCTTTATTATAAATTATTATCATTCTTCGTTAAATCGTAAAGTATTTTATTACCAGACTACGACGAAGCAAAAAAGAACTTCTCTCATCAGAGTGCTCGCATCATTATTGATTATTTTGGGCTAGGAGATTGTTAATAACAAAATAATCATTCGTTCTTTGTCTGCAGATTGTTAGAAATCCCATGAACTACATTTAAAGATTTTCAACTTTTGTTTGTCTGAGAAAACCGCAAGTTCGAATTTAAGCTATAATAAGTATAGCCATTACTTTGATTTGACCTATTGTTATGGTTGATAGTGAGTGATTGACATACATTCTATATCGTTTGAACGGAAGAAAGTAAACGAGTACAAAATGTATCGAAATTTAAGAATTACGAACTGATTCGCCAAAACATTCAACTGAGGTTTTTAGTTTTTACAGTTTATTTTCTAACTCTGTCTCCTCCTTATAGAGATGAAATTTTGTTTATATGTGTAGAGAGAAGGAGGGACCAAAACTTTACTCAAATCCGCTCAAACGTCTGAGTGGATTTGAGTAAAATTTGGCACATGCGTAGACCGTATCCTGGATATGATATATATTATAACCTATAATTTTAAACTATTTGTTGTTCCTATCCCATTGAAACTATCACTATTATCTACTCTACTTACTATACAATTTGTTCTGTCACTCGATATGTTTTTAAAGTGAACTTTATTTGTATAGTGATTCAGTATTAAAATTAATTTATGTAAGTATGTGTTCTGTACACCGTATGAGTCAATATTGCGATTTGAGTCACCGTTGGTTTCCTTGAATGAATGAACAATCGTAGTTTTAGTATGCGGCGCTTACGACAGGCTGTTCGCACCTCCAGGCTTTTATATGAGTTTTATTTATTTATGTAATTGCTGGAGATAAAAAAACAATAATAAAATAATATTATTTACACTGCTAGTGGTGGTGTGGTGACATTTCGTCAGAAAAAAAATTGTGAACCCGATTGCTGCGCCACCAGCTCCAATTTTATTTTCAAACCGTCCAGGACCCACTCAAATATACGCACAAAGTTTCATTCAAATCGGTCAAGCCATTTAGGATGAGTTAGATGACAAACACAGGTGGGATCGCAGTCAAGCACTAGTTTATATAAAAAAAGTTAGGGGAGAATTTTAAATAAAAAAATACATTTGTAAAGATGTATAAACTATAAAATATAGTATAAAGTTTATAGCTAAAGATTAATGCTATGTGAGTTACAGAACATTAAAAAAAAAAACAAAAGTAATAAATATAATATGGATTAATAAATGTAATAATATTGGTGAATAACTCTCTAAATTCGTGACAAATAAACAGATTTAGGAGGTACAAGAACTAATGGGTAAAGTTAACACCAAAAGCAAATAATATTTAAACGATTAAAATTTTAGAACATAACTATTACCAATAAACGAAAACAGGTGCACTATTTGTAGAGTCCAATGCCCAGTTAATTGCCACATAAAAGGGCAGTATTTAAAAATAAAAAGACCTTTAATCGTTATGAATTCGAAGTCAAGTATTGGCTGAGGCGTGGGATGCGTAGGCTGCGGTGACCTTGCGCCCGCGCCGACAGCGACAGACGCCTGGCATTGGCGTGCCAAGCAGAACCTAATATGGCCTAAATTGGAGGCAGGGTTCGTTTTATTTACATGTGTAATTATTGCATATGTTTGCTTTATGCGGTTATGTGTGCCTAAAACATTTTTAGGGGTAATTTAATTCAATATATATTAATCAATACATATTTTGCTGGCTACTGTAACAAAGCATGTTTTAAGACTACAGTTTAATTCTGCAAATTTTTGACCTCGTCATATTTTTGACATAACAGGATCCCACACGTAGGAGTTTGTAAAGGCTACCTATACCTGTGTTATGTGTACCGTAGAGTCTTGCATTTTTGGTACAAATGGTTTATGATAACGACACTAATTTCAATTTTCAATACTTTTTATATAATGTTGCACATCGCCTTTTTTATTTAAACGTTAACTGGTAGAGAATGCCTTGTTACATTAAATCTGCACAGGAAGGTACCGTTATTGTAAATAAAGTATAACAAATAAATTGTCAAAAACTATAAACCTAGCATAAAGAGCATGTTTCCCATTATTAGCACTTTGTTCTCATTACTTATCATACAACTGACCCGTCTAGAAATATTATGTAAATGCCATAGCATAGTGCTACCATAACAACTCGTTTCTTGTAGTAAGTAATAACACCATGTGCAATGTTGTGTGTAGCACATTAAGTTAAAGTTACCGAAGGTATTGTTCTAAACCAACTATTAGTTCAACTGGGTTATGACCAGTTACCAATGCAAAACTTATGTACTTACTGTTGTGTAACTTGGTGTCCAGTTCACTACTATGATCTATTATTAAGAAAACCGATTGTTTGAGGTTGAAAATTGAGTAGAGCTGTGTATTTAAGGAGTTTGGAGAATGGGTAATTTGATACAGTATTCAATGTTGTTAATATCGGAATATTGTTGACTAGCAGTTATCCGTGACTTTGTGTGTGTCATCATGCTTCAATTTGTAGTTCTTCTTATTTTCGAATCAGTGGTAAAATCCTTAATTTCTTTGAGTTAATTGCTGCATCGCAGACATTTCACATTCAGTTTTACAAAGTGCAGTTGTACGGGCATTTGTAGCTCATATTCTGAACAGGAGCACTGCAATCACATTGGGTAGGTATCCAACGGGTCTATAAAATCCCATTGCGTCATGTTCGTGCCATATAAGTCACTGCATTTCACGTTCGGTCAATCCATTCTTCGTTTATGATACATACTTCAGTGGTTTAAGGAGTTATTGGTAGGCTTTTTCAAGTGAAGTTCAGTGGCACTTATAATATTCGTCAATTGGTTCTTATAGGATATTGTGATAAAAAATTGCTATAGTTTTGTATTTCAAATGTCTGCACAACTGGGCAATATGTGAAATCATTGAAACGCGCGATCGCACGAGAATTTTATTGTAGTGTTGACGACTACCACCGTGAAGTTTGCCAAAAAGGCTAACTAGATATATTTGCTGCCAAATGCTATGAAAACATTAGAACGTGTTGCAACTGTTTTCTAATACGAAAACTTTATTGTTAAAAACTTACCATGCTAGAAAACGTGGACATAAGACTAGGCAATATGATCTGATAGAACTAGCCAGTCGGTAAATGTATTTAGGATATTGCTAACCTACTAGGTACATGAATATTTTGCTATAATGTAGGACTTCATTTCCGCTAATTTCATTTACCGTTTGACATTTTGGGTTCAGGATGCTAATTACTAATTAACTATATGCAAAGCTTATTGTTATTCACTGACCTATGAATTAAAATAGCAAGTATTAGAATTGGAGCTTAACATGAAGCAATTAGGCGGCCTGCAGTTGTAATAAATGTATCTACTAACTAAATCGCTTTTTCCTCATGTATATCATCATCACCATTTCAGCCGAAAGAGGTTCACTGCTTGACACTTGACACTTGGTCCCCTACAAGTGTCCCCACAACAAATGGTCAGGTGTGTCTTGCATCCATCAGATTCTGGCGAACCTCACTAGGTCTTCAGTCAGATTTGTAGGAGGACTTCTAATGCTGCGTCATCCGATGCACAGTCGCCTCTCCAAAACTTTTCGGCCCCATCACCATCTATTCTGCGAGCGAAATGCCCTGCCCACTACCACTTAAGATTTGGGATTCTTCAGGCTATGTCGGTATCTCTTCTTTCATCTTAGTTCTCCTGCGTTTAAGTTCATATCTGATGCGATCACGCAGGGAAATTCCGAGTATAGCTCTTCCCATTGCCCTTTAGGTAACTTTAAGTCTTCTGATAAGGCCCATTTTGGCTAATGCATCATACAGCTTAAACTCATTATCGACCTATCATCAGTTTAGGGTCTCTATATATTGCTCTCTGCCCAGTTTATTCCCAACTAAGTGGAGGTCGGCTTCCAGTGACACTGGATGCAACTGACTACTAGTATTTCACATGGAGTGACTGTCTATCTGACTTTCTAAAAACCCAGTAACTGGGTACCCTTGGCACGCCTTGGCAAGACTGGTGTTATGTTTTTTGGCTTCTGACTAATCGCAACGATTGCCAAAGGTCTACAAATGACATCCGAGACCAATGGCTTAACGTACTTTCTGAGACATGGAGGAATCTTGGTTTTGTTAAGATGGTCACTCATCCACGAACCGACCTCGGTAAGTATTGCTTAACCTTGGGTATCGACCCATGCGGTTGTTATTTTTTAGCCACCTATTACTCAAAGGTCTTTGCAGGATTGCTTGAAGACTCACCGTGGCTCATGAAACGCAAAGAGTAACTGAAGGAACTTAGGTGTGTTTTAGTCAGTGAAAGTCTACCACTCCATCGCGGTCAACCCTTAGCGGTAAGTGTCATTTGATGATTTCCTATCAAAAATAAAAAAAATATGCCCTTATGTCGTAAAATATTATAATTTTCGACGGTTCAATAAGCATGCTCGGTCGTCACAAGGACTAAAACAAGTTATAGATAAGTAGACTAGAGACCTAGATAAATTATTGTTTTACATATGCTTCAATTTTCGCTAAATTATTGTGCTATCGGTCTAATAGAGCCCACATGCCATGCCATTAGAATTGTCTAAAGCATTAGTATGTACTTACTAATTAATGACACAGATTCAGGAACTACAATAATAGGATAATAAATTATACATTTGTTATAGTCGCAGATAAAATTCTGTTCTAAGAAATGTATTGAAGGACACCGTAAAATATATTACCAGTACGACAAGTTTTGTACAAAAACAATATTAAAGCAGAGGCGTATTAAATTGAGCGCTATTTATACAGCCGGCAGCTGATCAACCTTCCTCTAACTCATTTACATAGTGCCTCATCACATACCAACATAACTAAACTATACATACATCGTGCCCCATATTTGCTTATGGCATTTGATTAAACACGTACCGCCATGGTGTGAACTGTTCGACGCGAGATGTGGGCTACAATGAGTTACGTTCACGTGCATAACATCGTATTGCAACAGTTATCAACGTAATGCAATAAGAACTCATTTGTACCACACAAATGAATCTCTTTGATTTCTATTTCTTTCATAGAATGATCGAATAACTAGTTCTTGGAATTAACTTGTAGTAAACCAGGTAACGCGCAGTTATTTTATGTAATCTTATTTACATTTTATGTCTATATATTATTGCGAGAACAAGTTTGGTAATGTTACAAACTAAACATAAACAATACAATTTATTATTAATAAAACTCTGGTAATCAATTCTGTCAAGGCTATGCCAATGGTTCGGCATTTAAAGTACTTTCGTTAGTCGGTCAACACCAATTAGGTAACTTTTGTGTACAGTTCTGGTTTTGTGCCAATGATATAACTTAAGATAACAAAACTTTAGCAAGGACTTTGTAGGTCTGTAGGCGTACGGAAATCTTTGATAGTTTCATTTGACTACCTGCTTCAACTTTTAAGACATAAATCTAAGTGACTTTGAGGCGGTTTTAAAGGTCCGTTAATCATTTTTTTTTATGCTTATTCTATTGTGTTGCGTTGCCGATGACGACATTAGTTATTAACGCAACAAAAACCTGTGGATGATAAGTTGTAGTATAGAGTATAGTAAAGTTATGGGTGGAGGTGCAGACAGTGTTGACAATAGTGTGCATGGTGCATGATAATGCGTGGTTAATGTGCACTTAGTTACCTGTGCGCTTGCGGCCGCCAGGAGGGCGCCGGCGAGGAGGCTGAGCACTGGCCACATTGTTCACTTGTCAGTCGTTGTTGTCAGTGAGTAGTTGTCAGTTTGACAGGAGATGCGCGGGCTGTCAGCGCGACATGGCGGACCGGTCTGCGCGCAGCTCGGAGCAACACTGCGCCGCCACTGCTCCACCAACTTTACTTTCCGTGAGGGGCCGCGTTCACACCGGATGCCCACCATTGTGCCTTAATCATTTTGTAAATACATACCGTATCCTCAAAGATGTCAATTGGTAGGAGAGAGTATCGGAAATTAACTTGTAATTGTTTTTTTGTTGCTTTTTTGTGGGCTGTACTTCACCTCTATTCCAAATATGAGGATCTACAAAGACATGGCTGTGTGGGAAATAAATAACCGTCCTAAATCTGGATGATAGAGTCTGTCTAAAAAGTCAAACGACTTTTGTAATTATTAGGGCAAAATGAAATCTGATGTAATCAACACTGGTTCAATAATTAAGGTTTATTAGGAGGTCTTGATCATTGTTTTCTAATAGAAGAACCTTATAAAAAGTATCGAATATAAGTATTTTTTAAATAATTAATTATTGTACAAAATTCCCAAGTCGTTTTACTTTTTAGACAGACTATAGTGGCTATTTGTTATCATCATCCTCAAGTTTACCCAGTACATTCTATGGTTCTTTTTTCATTCTGTTGCTAAAAAGACGCCATTAACACTGGATGGCTTCGCAGTTGTCATAATAAAGTTAAATGACAATACCGATGGAGTAGTATTAAAACAAAAAACAATAATTTATAAAAACCTTCCACAACTAATAGTAGAGTCGCTCCATTGTGAACGCACACCTGCTACGCAACGTTGCGTCGCGCGTCGGCGGCGGCAGGCGTTACGACACACGCCCACACCTGCACCTCACACACACCACACAGGTATACCACACAGATCCCGCCGATACCGTCCAGCCTGTCTTTTTATTTCTCCTTTTCGCATATGAACTCGGGCACAGCAGAAAAGCCTTGGCTGGTCCACCAACCACGTTTTATGTATCTCGTAAAAACTTAAACTGGCACGATTCTGAGCGCTAAAGAAAGAAATGTAGCATTGTTTTCGAGAATTATTGTTATACCGATATTATTGCTACGAACCTACGTAGCTAGGCCGCGTAGCACACTTATTAGAATTCAACGCGCTCGCCGATACTTTGGTAGATTTATTTATTTTTTGCTGTTTTATTTTCGTATCTGATCTATTTATGATCCGTCCATTTTAGTAGTTTATGAGGAAAAATAAGGATCATAGTTGATGATATAAGTCTGAAATAAGTTGTGCGTGTGTACGAGAATGCTCTACTAAAAGATAAGCGCTGAAATGATATTGCTCTTCGCAATATTCCCTCATGACCATTGGTTTGGAAGTGCTTTATTTAAAAGTTTAGGGGCCGATTTGAAGGGATGAGGGAGGGAAATCGCATCATCATAAAACTATTAAGTACCTAAGTGTTTTCAGTTATATTGGTTTAGCAGAACCTACACAATAAGTAAGTACATATAGAACAAATTTGCAATGTTCCCAAAAAAATATGATTTGTGGTGGGTTTATTAATTTTGCAATTTTGAACATTGAAAAAATTCTGAATTCTTATGCTACCATAAAGCATTTAGCTATGTTACTCTACAATCATAGAAACATAACTAGGTATACTTTGAAATAAAACTGCATTTATCAGCAGACTTCTTAAGTACCAACATTACTATTTTACATTATTATTTAAGTTTCTGTACAAACTGTGGTACTTTTTGGTGTACAATAAAGTTTATTCTATTCTATTACTTGGAGCCTTAAAATATGTAGTTTAAGGTAATCGCAACACTCTATCAGTGAAATGGTAAAACTATTGTTATTTAAATCAAGCATAATAGCGCACAGGATATAAACAATAACAGAGGGTCACTCATTACGGTCAAGGCTGTTGCGCCATCTATCGGCAAATTAAGGCGGTTTAGAAGGTTTGTGATTAAAGTTTGTGCCAGGTAAAGATGGCGCTGGTGCGGCAGAGGGCACGTTGCCGCCCAAAATCAATACATGGTGTGGCGTGCGCCGTCCCGCCGATTTCCATCAGTGTTTCAGGAGGCACCCTTACTGCCCACATTTCATACAGTTACACGCGCAACCAGTGCTCTATAAGCGGATTCCACGCATCATCGGACTTATCCCTATAATCTGTAAGTAATCATTCAAAACCATTTATATCTATTAAAGAATAAAAATAAATGAATTATAAACGCATCCAGACACATAAATTCATTCATTAATCTCCGGATATGTAGCGACTAGATTGAAAGTATTACGACACAGTCAACTTACAGTCGGTCTATAGGACGGGTTGTGACCTCGAAGGGCGGAACTGTTGCCTAAACGAATTAAAACTGTAATTAACAATATATATTATAATAACCGAAAATGATTCTACCATTTAGAATGAGGTTAAGTGTCGGAAACACTGAACTAATTAATACTTAAATAGAAATTCGCATGGAAAACGATTTGATTAAAACTTAAATCATTTTTTCATTGATCATTTTGTCTTATAAGTTTAACTACATATTTACTTTTAGGAATGTATAATCAGTCAAAATGTTTGAGGCTAATGTACAGTCAATGTTTTCTGTTAATTGTGTACCCACCTTTTTTTTTTTTTTTTATGGTGGGAAAAAATCATGCATTGACATCCCCCGCTCTTGGGCGGAGCGGGAGATAGTGTCAGACTCTTACTGACTAAAAGACCCACCCCGTTCCTTCTAGCCTTCATACCGGGGCTCGAGCGCCCTTTCGGATAACCCTGGCCCCAGTAGGCTTCGACCCGGCTGGGTCCCTGCTGTTGCTGACAACTCCTTGAGGCGCGCGGGAACAGTGCGCGCCGTCGACGACTTGGGCTTGGTCCGGACAGTTACCGGACTGCCGGACAGCGAACTACCCATTGCTCACTGTCCGCAAGCCCGCGCCTACGGTGGCCGGAAATCGGGATCAGAATCCCGGCGGCGGCGGCGGAGGCGATAACGCCGTTGCCTGATGCGTTCGGCCTCCTCCTTTGCGAGCATTACTGCTTCGCAGAAGTCGGCGACCGCCTGCCACTCCTCCTCGCTCCGGACCATGGCCTCAACCAAGGCCCGGCGCGAGAGGTCTCCGCCGCCGATCGCCCCCACGAGGGCACGGCGATGCTCCGCCCAAGCAGGGCACACCTCGACTGTGTGCTCCACCGTGTCCTCCGGGCATTCCGCACAGTGGCGACACCCGGGCGTCACTTCCGCACGAATCCGGTGCAGGAAACTCCCGAACGAACCATGTCCGGTAAGGACCTGCGTCATGCGGAAGGTAAGGACGCCGTGAGGTCTTTCCAGCCACGCCTCAAAGAGGGGACTTACCGCCACGACTGTGGCGTGCCCAGCACTGGGTTGCGATAGTCGTTGACGCCATTTCACCATAAGATCCCGCCGGAGCTCTGTCCGCCATGCCGTGACCTGTCGCGGCAGCGGACTTTCACCCCGGCGTTGCATCTCCACGCGCATATCGTGCATGTGTGCAAGGACTGTTGCCTCCAGATCCCACGGTGGTAGGCCAGCCAGAAGGCTCGCCGCTTCGCGGGAGACCGTGCAGTATCCGCGCACCATCCTTATCGCCATGACCCTCTGGCAGGCGTTCAGTATGGCCGCCGGTCGCTTTTTCAGCGATGGCGCCCACACCGGCGCCCCGTAGAGGGCCATGGACCGAACGATCCCCGCGTAGAGCCTCCGGCAGGAGGCGTCTGGACCCCCAAGGTTGGGCAGGAGCCGCTTGAGCGCAGCCCCAGCCCGGTTGAGTTTGGGAGCCAGACGTCGGAAATGCTCCACGAAATTCCACCGGCTGTCGAGGACGAGTCCCAGGTACTTCATCGTCGACCCGACACCGATGTGAACTCCTCCTACCGTTAGTTGGGAACTCAATGGCGGCGCGTTCCGAGAGCGGCGACCGTGGAAACACATCGCCTCGGATTTGTGAAGCGCCACCTCGAGTCCCAACTCCTGGATCCTATCAACGACCATCGCAACCCCGCGTGTCGCTAGAGCGACCGCCGCCTGGTATGACTCTCCCTGCGCTAGAACCAGCGTGTCGTCTGCGTAGCAGACCACGCTGACCCCGTCAGGGAAGTCGCCTCGAAGCACGTAATCGTACCCGATGTTCCACAAGGGTGGCCCTAGTACCGACCCCTGCGGAACACCGCACGACATCTCTCGACGTTTCCAGTCTCCCTGGTGACCGGGGTAGACAATGTACCTGTCCGACAGGTAAGCCTCGACCACTTGACAGAGGTATTCGGGCACCCGGTGGTACCGGAGTGCCCTCCGGATCGTACTCCAGGGCAGGGAATTGAAGGCGTTGGCAATGTCCAAGGACACTGCCACGACACACCTGCCCCGGGACACCGCATTCCCCGTCGTGAGGGCTCGCACGCGCATGATGGCGTCCACCGTAGAGCGCATCCTGCGAAAGCCGAACTGTCCGTCCGAAAGGTCCGGCCCCACCCGTGTTAGGCGCCCGACGAGGCGGTTTGCAATGACTCTCTCAAAGAGCTTGCCCACCTCGTCGAGCAGCACAATGGGCCGGTACGCGGACGGAGAGTCCGCAGGGCGCCCCGGCTTCGCTATGAGGACCAGTTTTCCCGTCTTCCAGCAAAGTGGGAACTGGCCCCTCTCCATGCATGCGCTGAAGAGCCCTCTCAGTCGAGGCCCGAGAGCCTCCATGGCCAGAACCCAGGCCCTCCCAGGTAAGCCGTCGGGTCCTGGGGCGGTGTTCTTGGCGCTCAGCCTTCGCACCGCCACTCTCATCTCTACCTCATTGTGTACCCACCTAATTGGAAAACCTAATTTAATAAGACAAATTATAGGTATCTATATTTATAATACCTAACGTTGATATTATAATCATTATGTAAATAACAATTAGGTTAATTGTGCGTTAGCAATAGATACGATAAAATTGAGGGCGAACATTTGTAAAACCGAGAAGGTTTTTCACAGGGAATGAATATTCAAAAGAAAACGTCTCACCCATAGAAAATACTCCTAAGATACGGAAAAAATTTGAATGAGAATTTCAATTTCCGGTAAGTAGCGAAAGGAAAATAAATAAAAGAGGTAGGATATTATGTTTTTTTGTAAGCGTTCCTATCAGTTTTTGTAGTAGGTTTTAACAACTAAACATCTTTAAATGTCTGCACTGACTTTTATTCAGAAAAATAAAATGGGGACGTTAAAAATAGAGGCTAACCAAAACGCTATTTTGGGGCAGATAACAGTTTTATTTGCTCCTCGTAATATGCAAAAAGGGGATTCAGCTACATAAATATATTAGTATGCATATAACATAGTTATAACCGATGGACTTGTGAATACCCTGGAGGATAAACGATAGAGTGCGGGAAAGTTATTTTACGTATCCTGCAGGGAGCAAAGAAAAAGTTGTTTTTATGCAATACTTTATTATGTTAGAAGAGAATTCGTACGTGACTTTTTATTTTTATTTCATGTCACGAACTTTAGGAAAGTAAAAGACGAAGTAATTTTTATCTGCAGTAAACTTGTCTAACGAGGCCGATCTTCCATTTAGTTTAGAAAGATATCGGTCGTCAATCGACAGCGTTTAGTGGGCAATTATCCAGTGTTCCGAACTAGCTGTTACGTTTTATTAGTTTGAACATATCCCACACCGGCTACATGAGACATCGCTTTCTATATGGTTAATGACGGCTAACGGGTACGGTTAACTATTGAACGTTAGCGCTTTATTATGTCATTAAATCGTTTTCATACGTGCTTTCAATTCTTTCCTATTACAATCAAAGTACCGACACAGATTCTCGCAACGCCTGCTACATAATGAATAGCAAAGAGTTGTACACGCGAACGTAACATTACTTCCAGCGCTGTGCTACACCAATGTCAGCATGAAAATATATCGCTACTGAACAGAGTGACTTCATGTTTCGCTCATGTTTTTTAGACTGTAAATGTAGTTGAATAGAGGTAGGTATTGGTGTAGTAGCTATTGTTTGCGTGCCAAGTTAATGCTGAATCACGTTCCGGTTGTTTGCGAATGTGCCAGTATTAGGCGCTGGTCCTAGGATCGATCCTTGCGTAACGCTCAGCGTCACGGGCTGGCCACCCGCCAGCCCCTACCTAGCAGCCTCTGTTTATACACGCGATTATTTGATAGTGGGTGGACATGTTTATTTCTCTCTTTTTTTGTCTGTGCGTGACAGTTATATTTATGCTGAATATTTTTAATAGCAAGCTGTACAGACGAGATTATGCCAATGAGCCTAATATAGTCATGATAAATGAAAGCGTGATATAGCGAATTAAGGCCTTCTCGTATTTTTGATACCTTTTCCAGGTAAACGTTTTTAACATTTCTGACCCTCTCATTCTGGAGTGCCTCAATTTAAAAATCATTATTATGGTCGCGTGAATTTTGTTTTTTTCCCCCTAGAAAAGATTTTTTATCGTTTGGGTTGTTTATTTCCTGTTCTCTCGGGGCCGTCAACCGTTGTATAACGAGAAAAAATTGGATTCATTTCTCCAAGTACAACATTTGTTCCCGGGGGCGTTTCCCAACGTTTATTTCATTTGATATTATTTTTATTACGCATTGCAGGCGTTTAGAAATAGTTTGTAGTTAAACCTGACTCCTTTTCGCTACACAACTACGAAGTTTCACCGAGTTCTGAATACGTTGAATATCTTCACGAGACATCTAAACTATGCTAGTACTTGTGCACCTTTTGTTAGAAATTGTAGAGACTGAACAAATAATAATGACTGTTTTCAGATGAACGGCTAACGGCCGTTTTTCTGCTTTGAAATGATGATAATGAAAATGATACCGACTTGAACAATTTGTAAAACTGCAACAGCTTATCAATTATTTTTAATCCAATTGGTAACGTTCAATTATAAACAATTTATGTGCTCTTAACAAACTAGTAAGCTTAACCATCAACGATTTCATCACTGCTTACTAGTGGGATCGCAGTAAAGCACTAGTTTATATCAATTATAAAAAAAACATATACTAAAAGCTTCTATCCGACACGTCTATTTTATTAATAAATACCTGTGTTGAACTTATCACTCGCGCTATTTAACACGATTCGTGGAGCTAGAAAGGCAATAACGCGCCCCCCGAGGTCACGGTTGATGTAGCGCCTCTAAAACATTGCCTGACATTAGAATCTGCGAACCCCTCGCTTTTTGCCCTTCAGAGACTTCATTCCTTTAAATTTATTGTATATGTGAGAAAACATTGTGTTACTTGTAAATGTAGAATATTTTGAAGATTAAATTCTAGTTCTACATGACTGCCTAGAAAAAATGTGATAACTGAAAGAAACCCTCAACTCCTACAAACCTATAGATTTTTGTATCTTGTATCAACCAGATCAGATCACAAAAACTAGTAGATAGATATAACACTCCTGGCAAATGTAAAAAATTTCGATGCCTTAATTACAGGCCGATACTGCTACGTCGTAGCAAGAAGGCAACCTGAACACAAATAGTTTCAAACCCTTCTTTGTCTCCAAACTTTTTCCTTTACCTATAGATAAAAATCACTATGTTCCTTCTTCTTCTTCTTCCTGCCCTTATCCCATATTACTTGGGGTCGGCGCAACACGTTTTCTTCTTCCATTCTGTCCTGTCACCCGTCAAACTATCACTAACTCCCTTTTCTTTCATATCACTTCTCACACAATCCATCCAAAAATCACTATGTTCCTAAGAAGCATAAAAAAATCAAACCGAAATTCTTTAGGTCTACGCGGCTACGACGCGACGTAGCAAAGCCGTGAGAACAAAACCAAAAAGTGTAAATTCTCAAATCCAATATAGGGGAAAGTAGGAACGTCCGAATCCGAATATAGGTAAGTGAATGGCCCAATAATAGGTTACGGGGTGGGTTGGTTGCGTAACGGGCGACGCGTTGGTTGCCGGAGGATGAACGTCGGCGTCGCGTTGGCCGCCCGCCAGTGCCCGCGACGTGACTGCGCCAGCACGAACTGTTAAGTGAGAGTACGACATTGTGGCAAAAACCTAGGAAACGTTTACCCCCACAACCCAATTAGTAGTTTCAGCGAACTGAATGTAATTGAAAAAAAGAAATTGAAACTTGCGTAAATAAAATATTTGAGTAACAAATAAAGTATGTTCGTGTTTTGTATCGATAACTGATTAGAATATATTAAAGTGTGACCAAAGAGTATTTCGTCCAATCTGCACGCAAATTAAAAAAGATTTAAAATTATTTTCTATTCAATAACATTGAATTTTTTTTCTTCTATTTGCAATTCGTCATCAAACTATTGAATAAGTTCCTAGAAATAAATGGCGTTTTTGTGGAGTAATTATATACAATGCATGTATTTTACAAGCGCATATGTGATATTTATGTTATTTCTTTTTAGGGGAACATGCGATTGTCGGGAAAAAAGAAAAAAGGTCCCATAAACCATTTATAAAAAATATAAATGTGTTTTTTTATCTAACCATTAAAAAAACAATGTCAGTAACTATATTATTGTGTATGATACCATCAGGGTGCCACCCTATTTGAGCCATGGCTATTGTCCGCATTATGTATCGCATATCGTGTCAAATGCGAGCGTAGGTGTAATAAACATAGAAAACTAGCGATTTATGTTTTCCATACCGACATGAGACATTAGGCTATGTTACATTTTTATAGCTGATAAAGAAATACAGACCCGTAATACCACCTATTAAATATTTCGTACAAATATTGCAGTTTTAAATATATTTTGATTTGTTTTTCTTAAATAAAATTGTCCCACACTGGAAATTATGTGGTGCATTTACAAACACGTAAACTCAAATACACAATACACCTAAACCTATCAACTATCTGGAGGCCAGATAAACACCGTTAAATTTTGATCGTTTTAATCCCGTGGAGGGCGATCCGGTAGATGAAACACTTTCGATTTGTAAAGATAAAATTAAAAAATAAGGTACCTTTTTTTCAAAACTCGTATTAATTTACGCACGTACGAAATTAATTTCTTTAAGAAAACGTCAGCTGAGCGGGTTCAATGACCTGTAGATAGTAGTCGGCGTTGCGTACAAACTACAAGTTTTGAAAAAAAGGTACTTTATTTTTGGATTTTATCTTTACAAATCGATAGTGTGTCATGTACCGGATCGACCCTCCATGGGATTAAAACGATTAAAATTTAGCGGTGTATAATTGTTCCATGCGGGAATCGAACCCGCGATACACAGCGCAGCAGCCAATCGTTCAAACACTGCGCCAACCGCGCCGTCTGTATTTTGTAATTTTATTTTAAACTTTTATTCGACAAGTAAGCATATCATAACATCACTCATTGCAATCCAGCCATGATTATTCGATTAAGTTCAAAAACGCGCGTCCGTAACTTTTTCAATTATATACGGTTGGGATTTGGCACGAAGCCTATAGGATCACGTCGCTCCCGACCGTTACTATCAAAATCTGAACATGTTAGCAGTGTTGAGTGTTGATAACCACATAAAGTTTAATTACCTTTTTCGTGTAACTAACACGCGCACCGCGGAGGGATGGTTTAATCCACCACAGAATACGCAAAACATTGGACACGTTAACTTCGAGATAACGGTTGACATTTCGGCCCTCAGCGGAACCCAACGAATAAATTATTCCGCGAGTAACATTACCCAAGTTTATGAGAGAAATACAAATTGGGGGGACATGCTAATATCTTGTACAATAATGAACGGACATTTTTTTGTGAAACTTTTTTTAATTGTATTGTGTGTTGTCCCTCTCCTAGAGAGGAGGCCTGAGTCCCAACAGTGGGAATATTATGAGGCCTACTATGCTTTTTAATTGTAATTGTTGTTTTCTACATAGTACCTTAATGTCTTGAATGTTTAATAATAATATTCACAACTATCACACGACGACATCTAGTCCCAAACTAAGCAGAGCTTGCGTGCTATTCTCTAAGAAAACAGCCTTGAGCGCAGCGCTGGCCGCAGCGACGAAATCCAAATAGGTACATTGGATTGACAATCTAATAGACCTATACATTTTTTTTTTTTTTTTTTTTTCGATGGGAAAAATCATCTTATGACAACCCCCGCTCTTGGGCGGAGCGGGAGATAGTGTCAGACTCTTACTGACTAAAAAACCCATCCCGTTCCTACAAGCCTTCATACCGGGGCTCGAGCGCCCTTTCGGATAACCCTGGCCCCAGTAGGCTTCGACCCGGCCGAGCCCCTGCTGTTGCTGACAACTCCTTGAGGCGCGCGGGAACAGCGCGCGCCGTCGACGACTTGGGCTTGGTCCGGACGGTTACCGGACGGCCGGACAGCGAGCTACCCATTGCTCACTGTCCGCAAGCCCGCGCCTACGGTGGCTGGAAATCGGGATCGGAATCCCGGCGGCGGCGGCGAGAGCGCCGTTGCCTGATGCGGTCGGCCTCCTCCTTAGCGAGCATTACTGCTTCGCAGAAGTCGGCGACCGCCTGCCACTCCTCCTCGCTCCGGACCATGGCCTCGACCAAGGCCCGGCGCGAGAGGTCTCCGCCGCCGATCACCCCCACGAGGTCACGGCGATGCTCCTTAATTCATTGTACTGCGCTCTCGACTCGTCGCTGCGGCCAGCGCTGCGCTTAAGGCTGTTTTTTTAATAATTGCACCGCTTGTGCTATGAGTTCTAGACAACTGATAAACATACATACTTATGTATTTCTAAAGATAAATTACACTCAAACACAGAACAAATAGCGTGTCGTGCTCATCACACAAATATTTGCCTTGGGAGGGAATCGAACCCAAGATCTTTGGCATAGCAGTTAGGGCCACTAATCACTAAACCAACAGGCCAAGAAAAAATGTGTGGTCATTACCTATGAAAAGTAAGTAATTACAGTAACTTATTCAGTCGGTGGTACATGTTTTAAGTATTCAGGCTACGGAGAACGTCACGTAAAATTGTTAGAATTTTTCTCTTCAATTTCAGGATTATTGGACCTAAGATAACAATGTGAAATGTGTAATATAATTCAGAGCTAGACTTTCGTACTTCATCTGTATTAAGTTGACTTTTATTAGTACGAAATCTGGGAGGTATTTTCCGAATCTCGTTTCTTAACTTTTTTATTTTCTGTCGCAAGACGAGAAAATGTAAGAATAACAAAGATAGAAAACAAAAATAGTATTTCTTTGAGGATCAAGTATAAAACTTAATTGTTTTTTTCCACTTCGTAATCTTTCAGCTAACGGTTTGATGAGCGAACTCTCATCCCTACTTCTTTAAATAAGAGTAGCACTCTGCTCACGAGTATTTTCGTAAAAACTTGAACACTCCCTAAATCGTGTTTTGACGGTTGTTTGGAAAAACTATTGTTGACAGTCTTTATTATACTTAAATTTTAATTAAAAGTTGAGCGTAATACCGTCTATATATGTAGGTTACTATCTGTGCTAATTTTCAATTAAATCAGTAGGTACACGGAATGAGATTTTGCATGCAAACGAAATATTCCCCTCAAAAGTAGAATTTTCATAAACCCTTTCTTAGTGCTCGCCTAGGTCATAAAGGAAACCTTGTGCAAATTTCATATTCCTAGCGTTGATATGTCAGTCATTCAGTGTCTGCTTTTATATATTATAGATATGTTCATTATATGTATTATATACATATAATGTGTAGGTGCTCGATCCATACTAGCATGGATTAGCCCGGTTTTGCCCACTGGTGCCCATGAACAAAACACCTTTTAGAACTCTACAATTGACTACAATGGCTTGCCTACAGATAAAGTAAAACTGCTTGAAGAAGAAATATTGTAGCGGCATCTATTTTGCTACATACTAAATAGACAAAATCCTACATCGCGGTTAAACGCGATGTCCTACGAAAAGGATTCAACGTGACAGCGATCTCGATCCGTTTCGGCGCGATTTGAACAAACAGTTTGTCAATTAATTTGGCTACCGCAATAGAGGTCTCTCTGGCCTACATGACAAACCGCACGTTGGTGTGGTGTGGTGATGAGTGAAGCGAAGCGGCCATGTTTTTCGTTTCTTCGATAATAACTCTGCGGTGCAGCGACTTATTTTACTTAAATGGTGGCCGAAGAGGCGTAATTACGTGCACTTAGAATAGAGCCACCGGGTCGCGTTCTTCGAATCGCTTCGCAACCGTTAGTGTGTTGAATCACCTACGTAAGACGACGCGTAAAAGTTCTCCGCTTGATTAGAACATACACAATAGTCGAAAAATCAACTACACAATACCAGTTTGATTATTCCTTTGTAATAGACGTTGGAATGCAGAATAGGGTGTTAAGTCCCGCAGACTTAACACTTACCTCTAAAAGATATTGCGCATATTCCTTTTCTAGCAAATTTTCACTTCTAAAAGCATCCAATAGATTTATCAGGGTTCAGAATTCCTGGTACTCATTGTTGTATAAACAACCTTCGTCGGGTCAGAAAATTCCACTCTTAGACCTAAATAAAAATCGTATTGTAAAACATGATCCATTTGAAATGATTCCAAACGTTTTGTCCGCAGGTAGATCCTCCCCCGCCTCACAAGCTGTTCGCCTAGCCGTGATATTCCATTAACACTGTTGACATCTGCGACACTTGCTTGTAGATATCCGAGGTAAGTTTATGTACATATTTACCTTGTATCGTACCTACGCACAACGAAATCTTTGTTCTCTATAGAATTCGTCGCGTAAACATCAACAGTACGCAAGATCTAAAGTGATCTTATTGCAAAGGAGGGTTAGGTCGTATTTGCTGTTCCACCGGTAAAGAAAAGTGGCTTTACGCTTCAGTTTACATTTATTTACCTAAAGCTTGTTCCTACCGCTATTCCGGATCTATGAAAATCGTGTTTTCGTTGATCAAATATTCTGGGTTATTGTAAATCCTGTGACGGTGTTTACTTAGAACATTCTTGAAGAGATTTTATGATCTTTTCAATGCATTTTTTTTTATAAAATTATTTAATCGAGATAGGACTACAATCTTGTTATTTGAGACAAACAACAGTGACTTTTCATGAATAAAATCTTACTACGAAAACGACCTGGAATTTGTAATAAAAACTTTATCACTTTTACGAACATTACCTTTATTATAAATTCAACCTGAGCTCATTCATTTGGAACATAAAAAAGAAACGAGTGGTCATTTCATTGAGTATAACAACCTGCAAACTCTACGTCGTCGGCTGCATGCAAGGGGCGCGTGAGTAAAAAGAGGCAGAGTAGCAGCTACTTAAGCCCCACTCGGCTCCTTTGTACCACTTGTGTGTTTTTGTCATGCTAAAGAGTAAAGACTCTTAGAGCATTTACATGATACTTAGCTTCTTTTGAAACAAACAGACACGGGCATTGAACGAGTAGAGTGGAAAAAAGTTTGAAGGAGGCATGAGACAATTTCCGAGAATTTATAAAAGACGCAGTGTGAATCTGTGATTTCAGTTTGAGAATAATTTGTACTACACCATAGGCAGCGATAATATTTATCTATATTAGGTACTAGCTTTTGCCTGCGGCTTCGCCCGCGCACATAAAATATAGCCTATGTCACTCAGGAATAAATCAGCTTTCTATTGGAGACAATTTTTTTGCAATCGGACCAGTACTTTCCGAGCTTACCTCCTACAACAAAAAAAACAAACTTTACCTCTTTATTATATTAGTATAGATTGAGCGAAATGGCTACTAAAGATTGATCTCAGTTTCATGAGGGATAAAGTGTTAATTACAACGTCAACTCTCAAATGTGTTTAAGTTTAATTTGCGCGAGTATCTAAAGTTCAGTTAGTTGTAGTTCTTATGTATAGCGTGGAACATTAGCTATACAACATGTAACGTTAAATACGCAAAACCTGAAAACAATTTGATCAGAATAACGAGCAGAATCAATTGAACCACACACACACACACACAACACACACACATTTTTCATAAAAATCTTCATTAAAAATGTTGCTATGTCTGTTAATTAATAAATCAAGCCATAACGTGCGCAAACCCGCCAAAGCAAACACAAATGATAGTTGTCCTATTTAATTTTTTTCATACGCGGTATAATATAGTTTTTATTTCAAAGCAGATATAAATTGCGCATAAAAGCTTTACTTGTTTTTTTAATGAGTTTTTTTTCTCACAATTAGGTCAATTGAATTTAAAATCATTTGGGTATCTGAGATTTTGCGCATTTAATGTTACAAGTTGTATAGGTATGCAGTAATAGTAGTAACCGTATATACTAGTATAATGTGTTTTATTACAGTGACAAATGTCCTCCACTGCCTAGGTATGCAGGTATATTAGAATTCCTTTCCTGAAACCAGTTGGAAAATGCATTGTAACTGGTAGTTCGGAGAATATACTGAAAATATTAAAACGTTTTTTACTCGGTACATTCGACTTTTTCACGCAGTTTTTGCTTTTAAATAATATCTAAAATAATTTTCACTAGGTACTCCCTTTTTCGACACTGTCACATTAGCTCGGGTAAAAAAGTGATTGGGTTTTTTCGCCGGAATTCCAAATAGTCATTGTCGCGGGCCGGTATTGCGGCGAGTAGTTTGTGTGATAACATTACAGTATATATGTATAAAGTCGCTTACGATATATTATAGATCTGAAACATGTTCAGTCTGCGTAAGAAGGATCTCTGAAAAAATATCTTCATGTATATTATCCATGTATTATTCATTTTTGAGGATTCAATTCTTACATTCTTTAGCCTACTTTGAGAAGTGGAAATTATGGCTTTTTTGTTGTCCCCTGTTGAGGGATTCAAGTAGCGTGTATTGTCTTTTTAAGGTTTCGTACCTCAAAAGGAAACGGAACCCTTATAGGATTACTTTGTTGTCCGTCCGTCTGTCTGTCTGTCTATCTTTGTCTTTCTGTCTGTCTGTCTGTCAATACCCTTTATCTCGAGAACGCGTGTAGGTATCGAGTTGAAATTAAAACCATATACTCAAATCTGCAGTTCCTTCAAGCTGTAAAAATATCAAACTTCTAAGTTAACGAATAAAAAAGATACGGCCGTTTATGTCGCAAAAAATATATTTTGATACTCTCAAAGATCGAAATTCATAGGGTACTTCCCGTTGACCCAGAATCCTGAAATTTAGTACAAAGCAATGTCTTATAGCACAGATATAGGAATAAATCTGAAAACAGTAAATGTGTTGTTACCTACATCACAAAAAAAATTATTGCAATTCGGAAAAATCTTCGAGACTCCATTCGGAAATTGTAGTTTGCACGGAACCCTCAGTGCGCGAGTCCGACTCGCACTTGCCCAGTCTTTTATTATAGATAGGCTCGCGTTTAGTCACTATATATCACCTGATGGTATGCAATGATGTGGCCAACGATGGAGCACGCTTGCCTAAAAATAACTTATTCACTCGTGACTTAAGAGATGATGCTACAACCCAGGGAAGGTTGTAACTTCACTTGCTGTGGGTACATCGCACAGTACACTACTGCTTCCAGTGTTTACGCTTGTTTTAAATATAATAATGGCCCAAAAGGCCCTTGAAAGTGTAGTACGCGAGCTACAAAGGCTTGTGAGTGATCTCGTGATAAAAATCAGTGATCTCGAGTGTAAAATTGATGAGCAAACCACTATAATAGCCAAGCAGGAGCAGTCATTGAACGCACTAACGGTAGCTGTTGAGGGTACATTAAAATCAGTCCCACCAGTACTAGCGGTCACCGACGGCGCTCAAGAGCATGCAGCGATTCCAGCGACTACGCAGCGACCAATGCGTCAAGCAAGAGTGAATTCAAGCTCTAAAACTGCAGCCGCTTCAAAAAAGTCAGCCGCCTTAAAATCAAGGACCGATGGTGTCATAGGTATAATAAATAATATCGTGAAGACACCCGAAACCGATCGAGCCCAGCCGATAATCGCGGCGCTAACTGCGAGTGCAAACCCCACTCCACCTACAAAAACAACGTCATCACGGGAATGCGGAGCTACAAAGTCAGCGGAAATACGCACGGCCGTCGTGGAGGACAATAATTCCCAAGTAAACGATACCTCTGATGAAGGCTGGCAGCCAGTACGTAAAGCTCGACATTCCAAGCGACGTGTGGTTACTGGCAGCGGAAAAGAAGACGACGATCTCAAGACTGTGGAAAAGCTTAAGTACATACAGGCTTGGTCTTTTAAACCAGAGACCACGGAACAAAACATACTTAAGTATTTAAATAAACTTATAAGTTGTGAACAATATCTTGTTGAGAAACGTGATATAAAGACTACAAGACACGCAGCTTTTGTAATTGCGTTTCCTGAGAGCTTAAACGAGCAGATAAATACGCCGGCGGCGTGGCCCACAGGAGTGAAGTTGTCAGATTGGTTTCCGAGGCGTCCCCGCGAGCAGCGGGGGGATATTAGCTCCGGGATTCACAACAGCGGCAGTGCACGCGCAGTCGCCGAGCGGTCTTCGTAGTGATCAGTTTACGAAACGACAAAACAGGAATGACTTTCAGTGTCGGTATGCTAGTAGTATAAATAGTTCCCATTCGCGGGTGTGCTCAAACAGTGTGAAGGTGGTTCAGGTTAGAAGCAGGAAAGCCAAAAGTTTGTTAGATATATTTTATCAGAATGTTAGAGGACTTCGCTCGAAATTAAAATCATTTTACAATACTCTATTAGGATCTATGTCTGACTTGGTAGCCATAACCGAAACTGGACTTAATGAGTCGATACATGATGGTGAACTGGCTCCGAGCGGATACACAATACTCAGGTGTGACCGCATGGATGGTCGCAAACATGGAGGGGTCATGTTGATCGCCACACCGCGCGGTGATCTTGAATTACGTAGTGTACCGTTGCCTGATAACGCTAACTTGAACCACCACCCTTTCGAAATCGTTTGTGCGGCGGTATATCGTCAAAATAATTTTCTTTGTTTGTGTTGCGTTGCCTACATCCCACCTAAAACCAATGAAAGGGAATATATGTATATGTTCCATTTACTGGAACAGTTATGTGTTAGTTGTGATAAAGTTATTCTAGTAGCCGATTTAAATATGTACTCAACTAACCAAGATGTGCAATGTTATTATGAGTACTTTGTCACCTACTGTGGGTTTCGCCAATGTAACAATATTCTTAATTGCAACAATCGTACGCTCGATGTAGTACTGACTACTTTGCCTGAGGATGACATTGTCGTAGGCGAGGGGCGTGATGACTGTCTGTCTTGCATAGACCCGCAGCACCCACCACTTCGAGTTAATATATGTTATGCACGGGAGATGACTAGGTCTGGTGGCCCCGTACCACAAGCTTCAACCTCACAGCCGCGGTGGAATTTTAATAAAACGGATTTCCATTCCTTATATTTAGCGCTCGCGGGAGTAGATTGGAGCCCACTGTATGAAACGAGCAGTGCCGACGAGGCTTATAGTGTATTTTATGAAATATTCTATGGGATTATAAATGATAGCACTCCAAGAAAGAGCAGTAGGGGTAATTGCTCTCGGTATCGCTATCCAGAATGGTTCACAGCTGACATAATAGGTAATATTAAACAGAAGGCGTTTTGGCACAAATCTTTTAAGAAGACTGGTTTGGATAGTGACTATGTACACTTTTCTTACTATCGGGCTATTGTCAAAGATAAAATCAGTACTGCATACCGTCTTTATCAAAACCGTGTCGAGCAACAATTTGTACAGGAACCCAGGTCTTTTTGGGGTTTTATTGGAAACCAGCGTTCCAAACGAAGCAAAGCGAAGATAGTTAAAGATGGTGAACTCTTGCCCGACCATGAATGTGCCCAGGCATTCGCTGATTACTTCCACTCAGTGTATGGGGAGGTGGCGCCGCGGTTGGATGCGGCTACCGCTGGGCAGGCGACGCCCGAGCGCGGCGCCCGCGTCCACGTGGGGCAGCTGTCTCTCAGTGAGGTGGACGCCGCGCTCACGCGCCTCAAGCCCAAGCGCTCGGTCGGGCCGGACGGGGTGCCACCTTTCATTGTTAAAGATTGTAGGTCTGTGTTGGCTCGACCGCTCTGGTATTTATTTAATATTTTTTTGAAGGAATGTTCGTATCCAGAGGGCTGGAAGTTGACGAGGGTGACCCCAGTACCAAAAGGTGCTCCAAGCGCTGATGTCAGTGGATATAGACCTGTAGCAATACTCTCTGCATTTGCAAAAGTCTTTGAGTCTGCGTTGTGTTTTAGTATCCACTCGCAAGTAGCATCCCAGCTCAATGACGCGCAACATGGCTTCCGGCCGGGCCGCAGCACCAATTCAAATTTAATGTGTCTTATGAACCATGCCACTGCGGTGCTGGACTCGGAGCCGGGTGCCCAACTGGACGTTGCCTACTTTGATTTCAGGAAGGCATTTGACAGTGTGGATAATGACATTCTTTTAAATAAATTTGCAAGTGTTGGTTTCACCCCAGCCCTTCTACAGTTCTTCTCGAGCTACTTGAGCGGTCGCAAACAAATTGTAGAATACGCAGGTTACACTTCAGACCCGTATTGCACTCTTACTGGCGTAAGTCAAGGAACAAATTTAGGACCATTAGAATTTATTATAATGATTAATGATCTACCAGACATCATTGAGAACGCAGGGTGTTTATTGTTTGCGGACGATCTTAAGCTGTTCTTGCAGATAACGGACGAATCGCAGTGCGAAGAGCTCCAGCGAGACATTGATCGGGTGGTTGCGTGGAGTAGGGACAACAAATTGCTCTTTAATGTGGCAAAGTGTAATATAATGTCCTTTACGCGAGCCGTGATACCCCGACGTCACGAATATACCATGGACGGACATGTGATACCGCGGGTAGGGTCAGTGCGAGATCTTGGGGTCACTTTCTCTGGGGACCTGACGTTCCGTTATCATATCGTGCAGGTATGTAAAAAAGCCTTCAAGAATCTGGGATTTGTTATGCGTGAAACTCGTGAATTCACTAATATGGCAGCTGTGAAATCGTTATATAACGCACTGGTCCGGAGTAACCTGGAAACGAGTGCTATCATTTGGAATCCTTATGAAAATAAGTATACTATGATGGTGGAAAAAATGCAAAACAAATTTACTCGGTACTTATACATGAGGCAATATGGTGTATACCCTTTCTATCCACTTATGTATCCAACCCTCTTCGTTATAGGGATGGTTGGTTACTATAAGTTGGAAGTAAGACGCAACCTCGCTCTTGCCAAGTATATATTTTTGGTGTTACGGGGTATTCTAAATAATCCTCAAATATTAGAATCGTTGAGATTGCTCGTTCCAAACAGTAGGCTACGCTCAGGACCGAGGGAAAGGATGTTTAAAGTCCCGGTAGCCCGCACAAATTTGTTAAAGTTCGCACCCGTGACTCGGGCGATAGAAACACTCAATAGTGTCTCATTACGGGTAGACATTTTTTCTTGCACATTGGCGGAATTCCAGAGGGTGACACTAAATGTGTTGTCCTCTATTTAACTTGTGCCGATGCTCCAGGGTGCTGCTTGAGACTGAACATCGACTGTTCATTATGTATGTATGTTGCATGCATGTAATGGATATCTGATCAGTTTGTGGGTGGTATCTCTGAGTGCTAGGCTATTTTGCGACTACTTTTGTTGCCTTGGGTAGGTATACCTGTTAAAACAATTGTATGTGCTTATAATAATAAATAAAAAAATAAATAAATAAACTATCAGGACACAGACTCCAGCAGTGAATTCCTCTGAGGTTGTTGTAATCAGAAATAGTATGGTGAGTCATACCCTAAAAACCTACGGTGTGACACCTTTGTAGCCTTATATTTTTGTTTTTCTGAAAGGAGGCGGCAAAATAGACCGTTCGGGGTGCCCTGGGATCTGTGGCCCGCAGGCCGCGACCACATCAACCCTGTCTTTCTCAAGCTTCCGCAACTCTTTCACCACCAATGTCAATTACTTGAAACGAAGGTATGTTCTTAGTTCGCATGGTATCTGTCCCCACACAAACTCTGTCTTGATGTACTTGCATGATTAATATTTGTTCTTAAAAGCTTTACAGTTTTTCAGTTCCTCGTGATGAGTGATATAAATGTACCTTTTTGTAAAACGGATGTCAGATTTTTAATGATTTATCCTGGCATAGTATGAGCAATATCAAACCTTCCACAATTAATAACACACTTTAATAATGTCAATTTAAATTTGTATCTATCTAGTCTATTTACTTTCTTTTTCCCCTCTTTTCTTTAGTGTAGATAGATAGTTTACTTTGTTAACACAATTTGGGTAAAAATCACATTTTTATATGAAGCTCAGTTTTATAATTTAAGGATAAAACAAAATTTATGACACCGTAAAAAGCCCGAACCGCTTCACCGCGCTGCTTCCACCCGCCGGCACTCGACCCGTCCCCTCCCTCTCCACCTCCCCGCGCGCCGCTGACTCCCTGACGTCCCCCCGGCTCCACTACCGTGTAGCACCACTCATCAGCCTCGACTGTGATTGTATGTGACCATATCACTGCTGCTACTTGTTGGGACCCTGGTCCTACAACAAATAACAGTTCTGAACTCCCTGCATTCGTGCATGGCGCTTTCCTTTCGATGTCATTGTCGTGATTCGATGTTGCTGCTTAACAATGAATTGTTACAGCTGGGATATCGGTTATTTCTTTTAACAGTTATGTTCATTCCAATGAATTAAATCAGATAATGAATAAGATAGAACGCTTCTCAGTTCGCACTGTAGGAGCTAATTCTGATACAGCTTTAATGGCAGTGTTCACGTTGGTTGGCAAGTTGTTAAGGTTAGGAGACCATGAGTGGCTACATTGTGTGTGTCGGTTTTGTCCCTCCTCTGCGTGTCCCTGTGTGTTGGCGTGGCGGTGGCGTGGCGGTGGCGTGCGGCGAGTAGTTCAGTGGAGGCGTTGCGCAGATTCAGCTCGGGAGATCTGCAGTCCGAGTGCGATGAGGGCGAGGTGGACCCCTACACCGGCCGCCCGGCTACCACCAGCCAGCCGAAACCGCAAAATCAAAGGCCGACCTCCCAGGGTAAGACCGAATTAGAAACTACACACCAATAGTATATACTTACTGAGTTTATTAATAAGAAACAGTTTGTTTATTTAGGCCTTGCGTGTTTAACGTAACTTTTAATCCGGATTACACAACAGATTACATATAATTTTTTGGGATTAGTGTTACAAATTCAAGTTTATCATATATTATGGTACTTATTAGATACTATACAAGGTGCAGTTTTAAAACTGCACAATATTTCAGGAGGTTGTAATAAAACTCATAAATAATCATGTAAAAAAACTTTACCTGGTCAATAATCAGTAATACTTGTTATTTAATTTTTTAATTACACTAAACTAAATCGATTGATCGATGGCCGCGGGGGCGTGGCTAGGGTGTGGCGTGCGGGATGATGATTGGATGATACATTATTTATGAAACTATCGTTGCGAGTTAGTGTGTGTGAAAACGCCCTTTATTGTTCCGTGTTTGTGTGTGTGAAAAAAAGCACGGTTATAAAAAAAAAAAAATTACCTACTTATTTTATTATTGATTCGGGTCGAGAATCACTAACATAATTACCTCCTGAAATATTTTGCAGCTTCAAAACGACACCTTGTATATAGCATCTATGAGTTGTTTTGCCCCCGTGAAAGTTAATTATCCCAAGGGAATAAAAAGTATCCTATGTTAGCACATACCACACTAGCAGACCAGAAAGCTATTTCAGGACATGGTCTGCATCTAAATCGTTCAGCCGTTTGAGCGTACACACACAAGCAGTCTAATATATATATATTTTTTGCCTTCATAATAATTAGTGTGATTTAACATGTTTCAAGTAGTGTTTAATTTGACGTAGCCTCCGGGAGCAGCATCACCAGCGCATCGGGTCCTCCCCCGGCGCCGTCCGCGTCCGTAGCAGCAGCCGCGAACAGCGGAGGAGACCTGTCACTGAACCTTCGGGGAGGATCCCGCGGCACTTCCGCGCCTTCCTCCCCGGCCAAGTCCCGCGAGTCTCTCCTCCAACGAGTACAGTCACTCACTGGCGCGGCAAGAGATCAAGGCGCCAATTTATTAGGTAACGTATGCTCACAGCAGTCTCTAGAGGGCCCGCTTTTACAGTCGGCTGGCTCGGAATTCGGGGATTATCTTAATAATATGCCTTTGGAATTAAAAGGCAGATTTTTTGTAATTTTGGAGCGTAGCTGAAGAATTGCTATTGTTATGTTTATAAAACTCAATTGCGTTGCCTTTCTGTACAAAGATTTTGAGAAGAAAAACTTTTTTACTGGTAACGCTAGTGGCCGTTATAGGTATGACTGAATCTCGAGCTTTTGGTTTTTAAGTTACCATTGCACGTCGATTGAATCGTCGAGACCTTCGTTATTCGTCATTTAGCGGCCCAAACAATAAGTGGTTTTTTAGGGAGCGTAACGTCAGTGGCGTCAGTGGGTCGCGGGTACAACCGTGACCGGTGTGTCACCCTGCTAGTGGTGGACGACCAGAACACCGACTGGTCCAAGTACTTCCGAGGACGTCGTCTGCCTGGAGAATGGGATATCCGCGTCGAGCAAGCGGAGTTTAGGGTGAGTAAGCACAATGTACGTAAGTATTATACAAGGTGTAGTTGAAATAACTTAAAACCCAAAACATTACACAGCCGCTAACTCACGCCTTATTCCCATGACCTCCATGGTAATAAGGCGTCGGCAGAAACATCACCTGGTTTTTTTTAAATTGGGAAATCATCCTCCTTCGACGTCCCCTACTCTAGAGTGGAGCGCGAGGGCGTGTCAGACTTTTACTAACTGAAACCCAATCCTATGTTCCTTCTATGCCTTGCGTTCCAGGACCCCGGATTGAGCTATCAGAAGCGAACCCCATGGCCCCAATAGGCTTCGGCCCTGCTCGATGCCTACGGTTTTCTTTACGTCTCCAAAAATTTTTTTTATTATTGTCCTGCATCACCTGCTGTTAGGATCGTAATCCTAACTCCTGCCGGAAATAAATTAAGTTCAGAATTGAGTGAAATTGTATTATACCTATAAATTGCATCACTTTTTTAACCGACTTCGAAAAGGAGGAGGTTCTATGTTCGGCTGAATGTATCTTTTTTTTATGTATGTTCACTATATCTCGGTCAATTGTGGACCGATTTTGAAAACTCTTTTTTTTTATTGAAAGTTTATGCTTCCAAGTTGGTCCCAATTAAATATTGTTATGATCTGTGCTTGAACTGTCGTATATATATATACGTGTAGTCGATGAATGGTTGAAGGAAAAAGAGGAGGGGATGTATCGGACTGATCTGGTATTTATTTTGGCTGAGAGATACTTTTAGTAGTGCTACCATAACTAAAAACTGTAAAATAAAAAACTTTTTACAAAAAAATAATACAACGGACTTCAATTTTAAAAAAACACTGAAAAGTACAAAATAACTTTAATTTCGGAAGTCGGTGTTAAATAACGAGATAAAGATTTTTTAAAAAGATTTTTTCATGTTAATTCTCACAAATAGTTATTTTTGATATATCGACAGACAAACGGGAGACACACATTACAGTTGAAAATAAATACATAATTACTTGCCATATCAAGTATTCCTATTTGATTTAAGGTTTTAAGTTATTTCAATTACACCTAGCACAAACATCATTACTACATTACATCTCGACGAATATGTATGTCAACCTCATTTTATTTGTCCGCATCTACTTTTGTCGCCCGCAGCCTCCATTCAGAACTATTGATTGGCTGCCGGCGCCAGATGGTTACCTCGTACGTTTTCGGAGGCTTATTGTGCTACCAAAAGTCTTTATACGACTGCTAAAATTAATTACAATCTAAATAATAAAACCTTCTGGTGGCAATCAATTTGTTTGTAACGTCGTAACATTGTACTGTTTCTCATTTATCAGATCGTGAAAGACTGAAAATGAAATGAGAATAATTATGCTAGAAGCGTTAAAATTAAACCTCAGTAGTAATAACAATCTTAATAGCAACGGCGCGCACATAGCATTCTATTCAATTATGTACCCTCACCAGAAAGAGGTGTTGTAGAACAAACTATTGTAATATTCAGGCACAATGCCCATGTCAACGTCACCGTGTCCGGACCTGCCCTCGACTTATTAATTATAACCAGCTTTTAACCCTCGTATACTCGTGAAATCTTTCTTTATTAAGCGCTTCTGATATGAACTACGTAAACTAATCAGTAAAAATCTACAACTTTATCACAATTTTACAGTTTGGGCACTTTCATAATATCATAAAAGCTTCTAAAACATAAATCATTGAAAATAAAGCAGCAAAATGAAAAGGCTTAACTACTTAGTTAGTTTCAAGTTCAAAGCAGCTTCCAAATTGGATTCACGAGACTACTTAACTAAAGTATTCCGAAAAGCTCTTTAGTCGGTAATTCTTTGAGGACACTACAGGGTCAACAGGTTGGGATGAAGGTAGGATGCTAAAGTTAAAAGGGATAATGAAATCAACCCGTTTCTTTATTATACAAGTCGTCTAGCTATTCGTTTTATAACTTGTACCGTTTACTCCGTATATAGGAGTTGACTGTCACGGCCAATTCTGATGGAGCCAACGTATCTATGGCAGTTTATCGCAGCGGCACCAAAGTCACTCGATGCTTCAAGTAAGTAATACCTTCCTTTTCATACTGAAAGTCATTTCACGCCAGATTCTATCTAGAAACGAGTCTTCGCTAAGTTACTTACCTGATTAAGAGAATCTCTGTGGTAATTTTGAATTCTAACAGAAATATGGATTCCAGAGGGAATTTGTAGAAGGAAAGTTAAGACTTTTATTAAAGTGCTAATAGTGAGTTTGTAAATTAGATTAATTATCTCGCTGAATAATCTAATTAGTCCCGGTAGAGTTGTTAAAATATTATGAGTTGCTCGATGAGATAATCCTCGCTAAACAAACACATTAACAAAATCCTATTTATAGGTAATACTATGACTCAAACTATGTATAAAACGATAAAATGTAAATGGAAGTTTGTAACTACTTTTGTTGGCGTTGTTTTACTGTGATTGAAGTGTGGGCGCTTATGATTTACATAATAATAGTCAACAGTCATAACTAAAACTAAGTTTGTCCAAACTTGTGTACACTACTCCTCCAACGAGTAGAAAAATATTTGAACAAAATTTTGTTTCCCATGTAACATACATGGAAATGTTTATGTTAAAATCAAAGTCCCTGACACGATACAAATGTTCACAAACAGATTCGATTTGTGTTCATCTACTTATTTTTTTTACCTCGGCTTCTCAGCCTGTTATTAGCATTTATTTTTTGCTTCCTGTTAGAACAGGTAAAAATTAACATCATTAACTTACACTAGGCCGGACTTCGTGTTGGTGAGGCAGAACGTGCGCGACGCGGGGTCGGACCACCGCGCCCTGCTGCTCGGCTTCAAGTTCGGCGGCGTGCCCTCCATCAACAGCCTCAACTCAATCTACCACTTCCAGGTAATTTAACAACGTCCTACGTAATATTCAGACATATTTCTTTTGTGCCAGATAAAATGGGTTCATTTTTATGATAAATTGTGTTTGTTTAGGACCGGCCCTGGGTGTTTGGTCATCTCCTCCAGTTACAACGACGTCTCGGCAGGGAGAACTTCCCTCTCATCGAGCAGACCTACTATCACAATCACACCGATATGGTAAGTACTTTATGATAACATTCAAGTACCTGACGTCTTTTTTGCAGGTACTTTGTCTTCCTTTTTATTATAGATTCATGAACAACATTATCAACATTTGATTTTTTCGTGCTATTAATACTTTTGTCTAAAAAAAATATTTAACAACTGCTTCTACGTTAAGTACTTGTATTATTTATTCAACGGAATGAGAAATAACGTATTTTCTCACTACTCGTGACATATTTACAGAATTTGCTGGTTGTACCTTTTCATACCTCTGTAGCTTATGATCAAGAACAATGTAGGAGATAGCATGTCACTGCGGAGCAAGTTTGCCGTTCATTTATTTCAGGCTTCGGACATGCTCCGGTATAAGTCCCCAGGCGAAACGTTTACACTAAAATATATAAGGCACACATAATCCGTTTAAATTTCTTTATTTTAACCTAAATATCACTATAATTAGTTAATTTACAATCATTAACTTAAAAATAAATAATACAAAAATAACGTTATAACTATTTTCGTCTAGAAAGACAAAACAACAATTTAGAAGCGTCCAAAAGAAAAATCACAAGATTAACAATTTCCGAAAACTTGCAACCAATAAATTCGTCACACTGCCAATAGAGCCAATTTAAGTTTTCATACGCACAACATCCAACTAAATAACTTAGGGTCGAGAATGAATCAAGTGTTACATTAATGTCTGGTTTAGTATCAGCTGCTGCGATTGCGTACGATTAGTGATGAGTGAGAATGATTTTGTAAATTTTTCACGAGGACGTCGAAATGAGATGTTCAAAAGGTACATTTTAAAATGAACTTGTGCACGTGGAGGCGGATCAAGTCATGGTGGTGCTGTTGAAGCGCGTCGCTTGCAGGCACCTCGTGAGAGCGGGGGCCCTGCAACATAAACATGGCTGTTGAGTGACAATTAGCAGTAGCCGGCATGGCGGCAACGGCAGTAGAACATCAAACGCTCACTGTTTACGACTGTAACTCGTTCCCCATATTGTAAACGATCAGTGACAACGTAGGTAGGTGTTTATTCGATTTTAATATTGTTTAGAATGAGAAACCTAATTGTTTTACATTACGGGATTTCCGAGGGTTTATAAAACAGCTTTGAATGGGAGCATAAAATCGTTCATTGCGTGAGTAATATAGATTGGCGCACCGAGTGCGAATTACTAATGTGCTCCAAGGTTGACTATGAAAATTATTGTTTACTAAGGTAATTAGAGAGTACGGTATTATATAGATTTGCTATTGTTTTCTTGTTCTACTTAGATGACTATTGCGGGAGGTTCATGTGAATGAGTGTTTTGTCTATTTCTGTATTGAGTATCTGTGAAGGCTGTCATGTGCAGGCATGTCCTTACACAAAAGATTCGCTGAAGCATTCTATCGTTTTCTATTGTAAGCTGTTTGTTATCATTATAGTCTTAATATCTATAATGTTATCATACTACTGTACTATATTTCTATTTATCTAGAATTCTACACATATAAATGAATATTAAATTCATTCAACGCTGTTTGTTGATAACCGTACCTATTATTTGAAAAGAGCTTGACTGAGTTCTTTATTTGAGTTTAAGTCTTAGAGAAACAAAAATAAGGAAAGTGGTCCTGAAAACTGTGAAAAATCGGGATTAACTTGTTTACCTGGTCCAGCGGCACCGGTGCTCGCGGTCGTGCAGACAGATGCCGTGTCGCTCGTAGCACTCCTCGAAGCCCGTCACGCACGTGTTGGGCGACTTGGTCCGCCGCCGGCTCATGTGGACCTGGCAATACAACAACTTATTAATCATCACCATAATATAGCCGTACTTTTAAAAGAACTTTGACATTATAGCCTGGGTCACTATTTGACAAATCTCAAATGAAATTACAGTCGACCTAATTTTTGAAAATGAGTGTTTTTAAGATGATATATCACGTTTTTTTATGTAGGTATAAGAATTGGTCTTCTTTTAGTTAGAGAGAAACAAAAGCCTGTGTAACTCCTACGCTAAAAAAATCGTAGCACTTTCGTAGCTGATGACCTCATTCAGAGAGACACAGCTACCTTCAAACATTTCGCACTGATCGATTGCTGACTGACCTCCGTAATCTATATATGGGAATATCAAATATTATAAATCTATTTCAATTTATAACGCAGGTTTATACAACGTTTATAAATTATACAACTGACCTAAGTGACCTTGAAATATCAATATTCAGCAGGCAGACTAACATACTTTGCTCAGAAAAATATTCATCCGTTCTACTCATGAATAATATGTTCGGAAAACGAGCTGAGGAAATAAGGAAATTGACCAAACGGAGAAACGAATATTTCTACATATTTCGGCTCTGTTATTGATTTGCCAATCGGCTACAAACCAGACTTTCTTGGCGTTGCTTGCGTATTTTAAACTTAAAATAGCTTGTAATAGTTCAGTTTGCAAGTAGTTATGCAATCTGAAACTTTTTAAAGCTTCCATGTTTTTAGTTTGCAAGGCATCTTTGCATTACAAAACGTTATAAAGTTTATACTTTGATTTTAAAAGTTCTGCAATTTAACTCAAAGATTCCATTCCTCGGAAATTCCTCTAGACGTGTGTTCCTAGAGACGTGTATGAGAACTTACTTTGCAAGTACAACCCTGTTTGTAGAGGAGACGGAATCCTTTCCTTTGACGAGGAGTGACGTCACGCCATCTGCTGACGAAACTGCACAAATGCACGTGAGCTTCTAAATGGACTACTCGACCTGGAACATGAAATGGGGGAATTACATTTGTAGTTTGTACGTCTTTGTGTAGGTGCGGTAATAACACATCAACGTCGTGTCGTCATAAATCTTCCGCGTAGACGGCACACGGCTGACGACTCGTAACGAAATAATAAATGAACTTTCTTTATTCTAGAACACGGTACTTCAAAGTTTACATCGAACCCTCTAACATTTATCTTATCCGGATTCCATTTTATCTTCACCAACTCTACCGAGCGGGCTCATTTCAAATAAGAACAATTTTTCAATGAATAAATTATCTGAATAAATAGGACGACATTACAGGGATAGAAAAGAAAAGAAATTAAAACTTTTGTGGCCAATATTCAAACAATACACTCATTCCATTTTGGTATTGTTCAGTCGCACTTATAGGCGCCGGCTTGTTTGTTAATGCGATTGCTGAATGTACTTAAAGTCTTGAATGTCTATATCAAGCGATACTAGCAATGCTTATCTCTTTACAAAGTCTGATACTAATGAAGCAGACAAGTGTTAGACATTATTTGAAACGCATGATTCGGCCTCGTTTGGATTTTTATGCGATTACTGTCAGCTTAAAATTAACAAAAGCATTTTTACGCGACATTCGTTCTGAATTCTATTTGTTCGAATTGAATTAGAATATTGTACGCAGTATAGCAATAAATAATCGGAATGTTTCCTAGCAAGCTGGGGCTTCGTCCTCGAGCACTGTCAGCATTTTGCGTTGGAGCAATATCGATTCCTCGCAGCTTAGCTGAGGTAAACCGACAGTGATGCGTGAATGGAATTTATCCTTTGAATTGACTCGAACATTCGTAATCCCGCAACAACATCAAAATCGTATTAGGCATGTCGTAGAGAGGATATTCACCTGTAATAACATAGGTTTCCCTCGGCTGCAGGCTCACCCCACACAGTGATTCCTGGGACGGTGTTAATAGACGGCCAGATTGTAGGGCCACCCTCGCTTTCGGCGTCGCCTGCAACGTAATAACATTTTCTTTAGCTCACAAGCAGATAGAGCAAGTTTTCTAAACTTTCATTTAGATCCAAACACGTTGTTCCACAATCAAGCTATTGTATTCAAATAAGTATTGTAATCCAGATATGTATAAAAGCATCTATCTATTCTATCTAGCCTCACTATTGTTTCCGCACTTACTTTGTAAATGTTTCGAATCTTCAGCTTGTACGCGTCGTAAAAATCTTTGCCTCGAAATGTTTTTTGTACTCTTCCAACGATCACTGAAAATAAAAAACTCCAATTAATTTTGAAGTAACGATACGGAGTCTGTTAATTAACCACCCGAAACAGTTAATTGAATCCTGTTAAACGAAGCCTTCGAATATTCGCTTACTTTTTGAAGGACGTCCTTTTGTCCTACTTATGTCTATTGTAGGATGATTAATTTTCGAGATAATATCAAAGTTAGGCTATCATTAAGGAATTAATGTGCTATAAATCAATCTTACCGCTTACCGCTTATCGATAGTCACGGATTCATTTTTTGATTAATCTGTATAAAATTCTCCTAATCTTCTTCTTTCTTTGTATCATTACTCTTAGATTGTGTTTATTTACTCGTAGATTGTGTTCACCAAGGCCAACTTACCAAAATCGCTGTTACAAAAGTGTGTCTGTGGATGCGCAGGCGCGCACGTGCAGGCGTCGGCGACGCGATAGCACGCGGCCACCAGCGCCAGCACCAACCACCTCGTCAGCATGCTATATCTGATGATCTGAAACAAACGACCACGTTGTAGCCTGACCTTCATAACACAGACATGAGAGAATCCCATTGTTTCGCAGCTCTCATCAATCACGCAAATTAATGATAAATATCATCAGATCGACACTAACAACACAATACGACAGTGTATGATTCCTACCGCTGATGTAAATTTGTTATTACTCATAACTAACGATCCGTCCGGGATTCCATAAAGTTTTTGCGCAGCGCATATCAGTGCTGTAGTCGACGACGTGCCGCACTCTTAAAATGTAATATAATTGTTACATAATGTCAATAAGCATAGTTGTCGCTTAATTTCATGAGTGACCCTTAATTTCGTTCGGATTTTTTTTCAGTTCAAATATTTTGCAGACGATTCTGTTTGACCCTCACTGTCCTTTGGCAAGCGTTCGATATAACAGACGTTAATGTTTGTTGTTTATATGTCTTTTATTTTCTCTTGTATTTTCAAGTCGACTATAGATACGTTTACATAAAACACGATGTTGTACATTATTTGTTGTAGTGATGTCATATGTCTATGTAGTCTTAATGTGTAGGTATTCATGTCCACAGCAATCGTTAACATTGCATTTATATTACCTTCAGGAATGTTCCAATACATTACCTCCAATGAAACCTGAAACTACCAGTTCATTACAGCGAAGGTTCGAAGTCCGGCCAATAGATTCTCAATAAAACAAACTTATGACATCTCATTACATTCTATTGATCGATATTCCAATAAATTAAATAGAAAGCTGTTTATGAAAGCATCTAATCTAATCTTATAAGTGATATAAGACTTCACACTTTAAATTAATTACGTTTGCGAAGGAGCCCATCAATTTGTATCGCGGGCGCGGCGCTGCGTCGGAGCGAGAGCATGTTTCGGATAATTTATTAGCTTAACCACCTCTGGGCTACTGCGATGATGCTTGTAAGTCTCGTGACCCACATCCAGCGAGCCTTGTTTTTGTTCCATTGATACTTTGTTGTTCTATAACGCGGCGATAAACTTTTATTATCGTACCTCTATTTTTTGCATCCACGAGAATAAAACGTCGCGTCGTCGTCGCGTCGCCGCCATGTCATAACCTCGTGTTCATTGTTGCTTTGTACGAGGATTGTTAAAGTTTATCCGACGCTGACTGACTAGAGCGATCTGTCTGCCGCCACGGATATTGTTACATGAGAATTCTTTTATAATTGTTGACGTTAATCCGTTTTGGTCACATTAACTCACGCCCTGTGATTCTTTTGTAAGAGGATTACTACACGCATTTTAAACAAAATATTGTTTGACGCAAGCCACGTGTAGATGTTATTCAACCATTTGGAAATTGAAATACAAGGTTGGAATGGATATTGAAGCACTCAAAATGTTAGCTCAAGATTAAGATAATAATTCTTAAATAAGTTGTATATGCGTTATTAGGCTTAGTCGAGAACAATGAGGCAGCTATTACGAGCCCCGCGTGGGAGGCTGACTCGTCGGTACTTCGGTAGAGTACGGAAATGCGCTAGAGTTGATTGCCTTTAAATCACGCGAACTAACCTTTACATCCACCTTGACAAAAAATTAAAATATTTTCTTGGCCATAAAATAACAAAATTAAAACAAAAAATTAATCTATTTCGTACCCACGTATTATCGATAAATGGCCAATAAAAATGACAACTTTTATTTATATGCCAAAGGCTATCCGTTATAGAAATTACATGGCTATAAAAGTAATACAAGATTAATAAAAAATCAAGTTTCACTGTATGATTATGTAGTGAATTTATTGCTTTAGAACAAATGGGTTGAATCACTGAACTATGTGTGTTTTGGATACATGGTAGTAGATAAATTTTAACATTCTCCAGAAGCCGCTAAGATCTTTACCAAATGAAAAACGATTGACGCTGCGTATCCCTATAACGTAGCCATACCTATAACATTAAATTATTGTCTTCTTAGACATGATTAATGTTATTGTAATAATCTTAGTTAACATTCAATTAATCATAAGTGATTCCATGTGACAGACAAGTCTGCGATACATGCTAAGAATATTAACGTCAGGATTTTCTCAAGACATTTTCCTGTACCGGTTGCACCTGTCAATCAATTCGTTAATTAAATTTATTATGCAAATTCTGTTAATCTTTTAATACTTTTTGCTATGCACGCTTTGGCAGTAACCACTAACCATCTGCGGGACAGTTTGCAAGAGTGTTCGCGGCCCTGGAACGTAAAAGAAATCTGAAGGAACACTGGAGGATTTAGAAAACAGTAAACGTCTCGCTCCACCCTGAGCCGGAGAAGTTATTTGATGATTACCCACCAACAAAAAAATATGATAACGAATCGGGACAGAACTGATCTAAATGAAATATTTGTGTAATAAATTAGTCCACTTACATAGGCACGAGATGAAATTCACAAAACCCAGTGCACTCAGGTCGGCAGTATCCTTGCGATTGCGTTTTTATGCGGCGCTCGTACCTTTTGTACCCCTACGATGAGTGCGGTATAATCCCGCTTGTATACAGATTTCGGATAAAAATCACAATGCGGAAATTTTATGGGTGCATTCCCATAGTCGCACCCGTGGTTCCGACCGCGGGCCGCTGCAACAATACCTCGTTTGTCAGGGTTCGTCGAGAAACCTGAGGTGAATGTTGACATTATGTGTTTATACTTGCTTGTCTAACATAAAGCGCGCTGTGGGCACGTTTGTTAAGCATTGCAATCAAATTATGTAGGTTCCCAGCTTCGATTGTGTTGTGTGGCCCGACAATACGTTACTCTATTTTGGGATTAAATTATTTTTTACTAGAATAGAATAGAAAAAACTTTTATTCGGTACAGACACAGCACAACGGTGACATACAAAGTAAAAGAGAACAAAAGTACAGAATGTGCCGAGAGTGCTCGTACCGATAAGGTTACCACCACCTCAGCATTTGCTGGGCGTCAGACACCTAGCGCTGGTTTTCAGTTTAATAGCTCTGCATCCGTGATTTCATCTACGTATAATCTTGCCAATGTCTTATAGGTACATAGTATAGCATTTCTAAAATTTGTACTTTATGATTATATCTTTTTTTTTTTTTTAATAAAAACTTGTCCTTACATATTTTATAAATGCATACGTGAAAAAACAACTGTGGAATAGAACCCACTACACGCAGCGCAGCAACCAATCGCTCAACCATTCCTCAATGCTGCGGTCAGAATGAATAACACGCATCTAAGTTAAACATTTTAAATATTTAAACTGTTTTATCATGAAAACCGTTTCCCTGCAGGTATGCATACGTTGCGGGAAACCTTTAAGTACTAGTGTTTATCTGTGTTTATCACATATCATAGCTGTTTATTGCATAGTAAAGTGTCTGTTTTCCAATGTTGGTACGCCAATAGTGTTTATGTCCATTGCTTTGTTACAGCTTGGGCAACACACGATTGACCCTCTCTATTCTTTGCGAGGATATAAACACCCGAACAATAGACGCTCTGTGCAATACTGGTCTACGTGTCAGAGTATTTTCTGAGCTTTTAATATTAATATGACCTTCCTTTATGGCAAGCTTGGGCTTGCATTGCTGCCTAATAATTGTATTAGTAATATAAAACGCTGTTAACAATATCGTTAGTAGAACAATCAACACTTTTTTGTGTGGTTTTTTGTTCGACAACCAACTAGTAGCGTGTAAAAAAAGAGAACATGATAGACAGGTGTTTTTATAGCTAGGTAGCGAATGTTACGGTAACAACAGCTATCTGTTGAAATAAATTGGAACACGTCCCTTCACGGAACCTGAGGCTGACTAAGCGGCTGTACAATGTACAAATTGTACACAGCTTCTGTTCTGTTGTTTCCGTACACAGCTTTAACGATTAGGTTTGTTGCAACTTTTTGTGTATATTTTAATGGCTTTTGCCAGCGACTTCGCCTGCGTAAAGAAAGACAATATACTCGTAGCCTATGTCACAGTGTGAATGCCACTTTCTGAAAGAAATTTTAAAATCGAATCATAGTTTTCGAGTTTATTCGTTACAAACAAAAATACAAATCTATCCTCCTTATAGTTAATACTAGCTTCTGCCAGAGGATTCGCCCGCATGCAAGTAGAACATATGACCCATGGGAACATAGTCCCGCAATAAATCCTAATCCTATGTGCTATTCAAGGACATGTTGTACCACACACGATCAAATTTCATCCAAATTAATTCAACTGTTTTAGCGTGAAGGAGTAAATGACACACACGTACAAACTATCGCTTTTATAATAATAGTGTGATAAAGATTTTTTGGATTTCAATTAGAAAATTAGTTGTTACCTACGTTATGTATCTTATCTAAAATTCTTTTCTGATAAAATGCATAGCAACAGGAAGAAAAATTCGCATAATATTAAGAACATACCTACACACAATTTACTGTGAAATATAAGGTAAACCATATTCTAAGAGTCATTCCACAGCAATACATTCATGTGTTTACCTGCTTATTATGTTTACATGTAGGTATGACTTGTGAGTTACCAACATTCTGCGGTTTTCGGTCAAGGCGTGATCTGAATTGCGGTTTGCCCAAGTTAAATAGAGTATTAAATAAGTTTTTTTCTGCCGAAGAGTACGTGGAATACTTATTAGCTGTAAGTTTCATGTCCACGTGTAACTTTGATACTTTAATATAGTTGTTTATTTGGTTTCAAAACTGTCATTGAACCTCTATACTTATTAGTTTTTACTAAGAATTAATTGTAACTTATAGTTGATTCATCATTGCTATTGCCTTTTTGAGATTTTTAGGCAAATAGCGTGAATCAGGCAGACAGTAACTACACAAAATAATCAAGTCCCTGATGGTTTAAAAACAATAAAACTTGAAACTCTGGAAGCAAAAATATTTTGCAACAAATTCTACTGGTGTCGCTGTATGCGTAAAAAAAAACGTGTCTTTATAAACGTTATAACCGTGGTTATAACAACAGTCGAAACATCACATGAGATGAAACAAATATGTAGTCTTACGTTTCTGCAAATGCTATTACAATTTACAGTAAAACAAGCGTTATCTTTGTACGAGCGCTCAATACCGCGGGTTACGCAACTCGGCGCCGGCCGTCAATCGTTCCGCAGAACGCGTGGTTCATTATCAACCGAATAACGACCATCCTTGACGTCACCGTCGTCAGCAGTCACAAGAACACACAAATCACATAAATCCATCGGCCAATCCTAAGGCTGGCTCGTGACACTTCAATTATACCGGTAAACATGTCAATCAATCTTCACACTGTGATCTATTCGTCTCTGCGGTTTACCTGATGTTCGAATGACTGAGATTTTCTTTAATAACTTGTTTAGAAGTGTCGTGGCATAATGAGGTCGCGATTAGTTTTATTTTATTGCCTAGCACTAACACAGAGCTAACCATTCGTTTTGCACGGGGTGTAAAAAATAAAAACGAAAAGAGCTTCCTGTTAGGTATATTGTATGTATATTTGATAGACTTCCGAATTAACATGGCCAATATCCGGTTACGCATATTTCTGATAACAAGGAAAAAGGAACTTATTTATAATTTCCAAATAAGGGTTCCGATAACAGGAGGATTTGGTTCTGATAAGCACACAAAATTAGCTAGTTATCGTTTTTGCGTAAATTCACAATGATGAGGAATTTTTTTTGTGCGTAATATAAAAGTATATTTTGCCATACGGGGTTTTATTACACGACGCAAATCAATTTATTTTCAAACGTTTTAACCGCGTGCAGCACTTCACTCGTAATCATTTGTGGAATAAAATACCAATAACATGAAACTCTATTCTCCCATGAATGGCATAACTGGCGAGATAAGCAAATAATATTAAATCAAGTACCCATGAGCCATTAGTCATCATGGTCTCCGCTTATCGTAAGTAGGTTTATCGGATGAATATAATTAGGATAAGAAATCTCAACGTAATAATTAGTTTGAACATATTTTATACGGTCGGCGGCTTGACAGCGAAATTGATGGAAAAAGCTCGCTCGTCGTTCCTATGTCCGCCCATTAGTTACAGTGGAGGAATGTTAGCATTTTACTCGTACTTTACAACCTGTATGTCAGCGTCGACCGGACTATTGACAGCTTCATGCGTTTTCTTCTTGTACGTAAAAACTTACACGCATTCATTCATATTAACGAGTTTGTTTTACGTTAACGCGATCGACACGTTTAAGACGTTCAATGCTCCGAGTGGTCCGCTCCAAACTCTTATCCAATCAGAGAGTCAAACGCAGTTAACCGTTTTAATCGCATTAACGTAAAACAACTCGTAGATACTCAGCGCATTGAACAACGTGAACAAATTTTTGGTTAAGGATGATAAATTTTGATTAAGTTTCAATAGAAATATAAATACCGTACTGTCAAAGAAATAATTATATTACGGGTATTGTTATGCAAAAGTAAAAGTAATTCAATCAAAGAATGACAGCATCTGCCCAAATCTAATCTCCATGATAACAATAAAATGTAAAACTGTATATTACAGATAAATCACGGATGAGAAACGTGATTCTTACAGTTATTAAACGGACAGAATGAGTGAATGATAGATCGTGTCCGTGATATGTTTAAAGGTTAACTAGAAGTAAAGATTAAGGGTTCGTTTGAATAGATCTGCTTTTGATAGCATCGCGATGGGCTTCGTTTAAGTATGCATAAAGTTGTAATCATAAAATATTGGGTCGGCCGACCTTTAGCTAGGAATGATTTTGAATGAGCTACGTCTACTTCACATCAAAGGTCGATCTCCCATTGACATTTTCAATGTAAACTTAAACGAAGGGATCGCGGTAGACCACGAAAGAGATAGCGGGACGAATGGGACAGATTTTACCAGAACTGGAAGGAGGAAGCGCGGACCCGCAAAAGATGAAAGGAGACGAGAGCCCTTTACCCAGTAGTGGGACCCAAGATTGTAGGACTAAATCGTCAATGATCTTGTTACACGAATTCACAAGCCATCGCTTATCGTGGTGACCGTGTTAGTAATTGATACATCATACTGATGAATATCCTGCAAAGTGAGTGATGGTATCAACAGACCTACATATTCCGCAATGCACTTAGGTTAGTTGCTTTTAACCGTTCGAGCGCCTTTATGTATCCAAAGTGCAAAAACAACAAGCTAACTATTTAGAATCTAATGTTTATGAACCTATGCATTTTCTCTTATGCACCTGTATCGGTATCAGGCTATATGTAAGATATTTAAAAGAGTTTTAGCTACACAAAGATGCATTGAGCATGAGCATGGCATTCTTTTCCTTTTTTAAAAAGGGAAAGTTTTTTATAATAAACTGGACAAACTGTGCAATACATTAAGAGCAATAAGCATACGTAACCTTCCAGTATAGATCTATTGATCATAATGTGATAAGTTTGCCAAACCACAAATTCAAATTCAAAATTCAAATTCAAATGGTTTATTTTGTGAACACAGGTAAATAGAGGGGTTTTCAATATACATACATAGTAGGTATGTTGATTGTACAGTCCATGTCCCGCCGATAGGCATACAAAATTTGATCAAGTACAGGACGCACTAAAAAAATTTAATTTATATATTCAATCATTTATACAATGTCAAAAAAAATAAAACTGTCATATTAATAAGAAAAATTGTCATAATAAATAACAAAAAATGTCACAAATTAAAAATAGAAATGTCAATTAAAAAAATACAGAATGTTAGTAGATTGCGTAATATAAAAAAAATAAAAAATAAGCTGATAACAAATAAGCTGCAAACGTATTTTCAAAACAACACAGAAATCCGTTTTCTGTAAGACTATGAATAATTTAGTTAGGACAGCTAGTTTCATGTTCAAAACCTTGAAAGTTGATTTACGAACGATCATATTTCATGAAATATAAGCGAAATTTTTGTGTCGGAGGTGTTGACGCCGACAGTACCTACTTAAGTACAATATGCATATTCATTTCCACAAATGAAGCACAATAAAAAGATTCTTTAAAAAAGTTCATAAAATGAAGTGTTACATGTGAATGCTAAGTGTTGAATATAAAAGTAAATATTTTTTGCTCGATTGACGTTAACACGCCTCTCGACGCGTTAAAGGAAGATATGCATACGTTTTGTGAGGAAATATTTACATAATTTATTTAAAAAAAAAAACGTGTTGCGTGTTTTTGTTGCCTGATTATCGTAAACTTAGCTTTTACTTAGCTTTTCATACATACCACTGACGTTTAATGCCAATTCTAACTCGGACACCACGAAATCTTAGATAAAGTACAAGTACCTATTAGATTTACAATTTGGCAGATTTCAGTCTAGAGTTTGTGAAATAAAAGTAGTTATTTGATACATCTAAGATTTTTTTTTTTATTGTTTTATAGGTTCGCGCTTGGCCTTAACATTATCCATATAAAGAATTTCGATACTTAAAAGATGAGTTTGCTCAAAAATACTACTCTGAAGTTGAGTATTTCACAAACTCTGCTTTAGCCTGTCTGTCAAAATTTGACATGAAAGGAGGATTTGGGGTTTCTTAATTCAAAATTTGTACTCAGAAACCCGCCCTAAGAAATTAATTCCACAGTAGGTACAGAAAAATAAAATTGGCACGTAGGTACTACATATACGTCAATTCACCAAGTCAAAATAAGAAGTACGAACGCATTTTGGTCCAAGACACATTGAATTGGAAACGTACCACAATATATACATATAAACATTTCCAGCTTTAGTGTCACACCATTCAAATATGCTACAGAGAAGATATAGTTTATTTGAAATGGCATTCACATTTCGCAGTTAATAGAGGTACATCAGAAACACTAATTAGCTGCAACCCCAGGTGTCCAGGCGTCCACGTGCATTGCCATCAATAATGTATTACTGGATAGCGTCATTAATTGCAAGTGTCTATTGGTTTTGCGGCTACACTTTGTAATCGCCACGAGAACAATTGAAACTATTTAATCTGCAAAACGATTGCAATTTTTTTTTAGTATTAAAATTGATGGATATCACAATAGATACTTATTTTTAGGTGTGATAAAAGGAGCAGGGGATTGCATTTCAACACTTCAATTTCGAAGCGGACATTAAACTCGACTTAATACGACTGAATAAAATGTAAGAATGAGACATTCGTACAGTAAAAGGAGCCGAAAACGTGCGGTAACATATAGGCTATAAAACCGGACGACCGTCAGGAAAGGAGATAATAAAGTCATGAGACGCTGAATTCGTACATTTTATGCGAATTCAAAGCTTTCACATTTGTTCGGAACCGACTTAATTATAATATAAAACTACCTGCATTGTGCATGCGCTGCTCACTGAAAGAAATTTAAACGTTAAGCTTTCGATTACCGCCTATTATTGTGTTACAGGCTTGTGATCTAGGTTACATAGTCATGCAGTGACTATTGTGTGCATTATGCGAGCCTCGGCTGCGTCAGGACAGCCACACAAGCATGTTTGACACCATTTGACACAAATCACCATGACCGCGTTGCGCTGCACTTTTGTGTTTTTATTTGTTGGCCTTTTGACGGCGCCGCCTTTCAAAAGGGCATCTCGTAAAGGAAAATGTGCATGATCACATGCACGTCCTTTGACACAACTTGCTCCCCGGTTCAATTTTATATGCCGCGTTGTCGCGCGCCTTAAATGTGGAAACGGTTTTAGTTCGTGTCATAAAAGATGTATTCTCATCAAAATGTTGAAAGCGATCCTGTGTCTTCCCACACGAGCCCACATAAACTGGAATTACTTGACGAACAGCTTCCCTTATTCTTAAACAAATGAAAGTATTGTGATAATCTGTGTGTGGTATTCGGATGTTACTGTGTAGGTTTGGTATGTACTTATTAGCCGGCAGTGTACAAGTAGCTATGTGAAACAAGTCTCTTTCTTACTCATTCATCATAGCTCAGTTGAAATCGCGTCTATACATTTCTTTGATGTTCTTATTTTCACGGCCATTTCTATTGTAGGCTGGGCACCTTACCAAGTGTTAGCGACGTTTTGAATTGCTTACATATTTGCAACAATATAACATGTATACATATATACACCGCTAAATTTTAATCGTTTTAATCCCGTGGAGGGTCGATCCGGTACATGAAACACTATCGATTTGTAAAGATAAAATTAAAAATTAAAGTACCTTTTTTTTCAAAACTCGTATTAATTTACGCATGTACGAAATTAATTTCTTCAAGAAAACGCCAGCTGAGCGAGTTCAATGACCTGTAGGTAGTTTGTACGCAACACCGACTATTAACTGTAGTGTTTCATGTACCGGATCGACCCTCCACGGGATTAAAACGATTAAAATTTAGCGGTGTATACAATCAATTACATATAATTATAATCCATTAACTGATGTTTAACGAAAAAACTTACATAGATAGATAAATAATCGTTTAAGTGTTGTGATTTTTTTTTTTTGAGACTCGTGTTTTTTCTTTCACTCATTTCATCAAATAATTTCTGCCGCTGTGGGTGGAGCTAAAGAGAGTGTCACCCTTTTACTAACTAAAACCCACCCGTATTCCTTCAGTTCCTTCAGCGGTGGCTCTGTCATTTCATTCCAGCCAGGTGTAGAAATTGAAATTATAATTGCTAATTTCCATGTAGGTAGCAGTCTCTTAGTTACAAATGAAATAAATGTTCGTGACAACGGTCTGAACATTAAATTAATTACTGCTGACTGTTCACTATAAATTCTTTAATAACTGCGCATGTAATTACTCCCACATCAAACGAGCATTGGGTTGAAAATATGTGATAAAACGTAAAATGTGTTCTCATTTAGAAAGCGCCAGCTTGTTAAGGGCGCATTCCCACCACAAAAGGGGGGATGTAATCACTTTGATAGCCATTATCACCAATTCTACATTCTGACATTGGAAGGTAAACTCATTTGGTTGGAGCCTGCGTACCGCTAACATGGCCTAAAGCTCGTTTTCTTTGAAATCGTTCGTATGTTCGTACGTAAGTGGCCTGTAATTGTAGCGTAGGTGTATTTGAATGCTAAATTGTTACTTTTTATTCTTTTTATAATCAGATACCTATTTATGTTAAGTGGTTAAGTCAAATCTGCATCATTACGGCGTCTAGAGGCGCTTATTAAAACTCGTTATCAACAAATAAATATAAAAATAGAATACGTATGTAACGCGCGTGGCAAATACGCTGTTGTTTATTTAAAATGCGTACAGACGCAACACGGCCGCTGTAATGCTTGTCTAATATAAGAAGCACGCTAATTGTGTTCATTGATAATTTTAGATATTTTAAATTAGATTCAGCATAAGAAAGCTCTCGTTTAAAATGTTCAAACAGCACGCAGGGGTCAGTAAAAGCGTGAAGTGTGAATCAAGTCGGCGAAGTGAGACATGTAGGTACCCGCGGCGCCGCTCGGGAAAGTTTACATAACAACCAGTTGCTCTTAATCAACACTCCAGTTAAAATAATAACATTTTTCAGCATAACAAGCTTAATCACTGTAGAATTTTAATACTAACACGAAAAAAAATTAAAACAATATTTTGAACGAAAGCTTCGGGGTGGAGCCATAACGTTGGAGAAGTAGAGCTTTATATTTTTCATCAAAGTTGGTACTTCCATGAAAGTTTTACAGCAGTGCAATTATAGTTATTGGGTTATATGGGTTTAGTACAGCGGCAATAAAGTGCAATTGGCTCGGTAGTTTCTGACCTAATTTTATATTAACACGATGCATGGTACACGCGTCGCTGGGACTGTATCGTGTCAGTTTATTAATTGAATTTCACTGTACCTACATCTGATTTGATCATAAATACAAATTACACCTGTAAACGGCGACCAATAAAATATTTTATGCATTTTAGAGGTTTATCAACGTAAACAGTATGAAGTTAGAATTTAAAATAGATTTCGAATGTTCAAACATTGCAATTTCACAAAGTTTCACAGTGTGGCAATGTCACGTATAAGGGATATGAGTGTTTTTGGTATGTGGCCAACTCACGTATAGCGGTGATGTGGACTTTCTGCGACCGCGGGGCTGGCGGGCGGCGCCGGCGCACGCGCATGCATCCACCTCGCACATTATACTGATGATCTGTTCTATTGCCGGAAACACTAATATTTGCAAATTCTACACGTTAATCAAACTGTGACGGCCTTTGATGAATTTAAAACATTAAACTCCGCATTTATCACAATTAGTTCTGTTCTATTGATGTTCACTCTATAATACGACACTTAACAATTTAAAAATAAAATTGTCCTACGTGACTTCACTACGCTTTATGTCCTCAAGCCGTCCTTACGCTATAACAGTTTACAATTGTTTGAAGACGATTCATTTGACCAGTTAATTTATACAGCATTCACTATTTGTGTATCGGCACTTAAACCGCATACATTAACCAATACGGACAATTACTGCGAAATGTGAGCAAACAACCTGTTGTTATAATAACAAAATTAGTTTCCGTGTGAGTCAGTTGGGCGGCTCGTCGGCTCGTCTGTGCTGCGAGGCGCTGAGCGCTGACCCCGCGACTCTAACAACGTGTTACAACAGAACTAGCGAACTTGACCGCCCACATGCGCACATCTCATACAACAACACTTAGCCCTAGATACAGAGCACGCCGCTCGTACACCGCATCGCACGCATCTGCTACACGCATCACCACAAGCACAGCACCAGATGTTACACTACGGGTGTGATTAACGTTTCTATCGGTCAAAATCAATCATTGTCATTCTTTTCTCCGCACTCCAGTTGATTTGGGGCTCGTGGCTGCCCGGCGACGCACCTCCGAGCTTTCACAACCATTATCCGACAAAGTACATCGATAGCGGCTCTCGATAACACCCTATCGGCTTTGATCGAACCATTACATCGATTTATGAGACGAGATCTCCAGTTGGCGACACGTAATAAATCTTTTCGCCAATTCTGTCGGATCACAATACCGCCACGTTAAAACGGTGTGAATATTTTTCCTTTTGTTCCGATACTGTTATCTCGTAATCGATATGGGTGAGATGTATCGGATGTCCACGCTACTTTGATCGCAATCTATCAATCTGGCAACATTGTTGTTTAAGGGGCGTATTCAATTTAATTTAATTTTTAATTGGATTTCAACGGAACTTGTTTGCGGTTTGGTTTCTAGGTTAAGGTACTTAGTATGAATAAAAAGGATCTAAATTAAAATGTAACTAATTGGTATTGGTTACCTACATAGTCAAGAGCTTACAAGCATTCTAAAAATATTTATGACATTGTTGTGACTTGTGAGTCACTATAGTAATGCGATGTTCACTTTTGCATTATGTTGGAGGCGGTGGGTCGCGCTATGAGCATGTACTCTTATAATAATCGCTATTTGACGGCGAAAGCAGCCGCGCGGGCGCACCGTTAATCTCATGCTGCACTAAAGCTCCAAGGTTAACTTTCGCGCCAGCCCCCGTTCGCGCACATTATCGCGGAATCGATGCAACACGTGCATTGAACGTGCACTATCCGAGAAAACAAGACCAGATTTGCATAGAATTTTCACTTCATAATTTTCATATTTAGAAATGTCGAAGTTGCTCATATTTTAAAAGCGTCTGCAAAATACTCACTTTTGAAATTGTTATTATTCCGGTAACGATACTTTTCCTCAAACTTTCTACGTTTCAATTTGAAGCTCGGCTACTACAAATTACCTATAGGAAAATGTGGTTGTCCAGGGATACTTTGTTTGAAATAGGGCTAATATAATAAATAGATGGCTATCCTGTTTTATTGTGTAGTAAAGAATAGATACCTACATAAAATAACGATTCAAGTACTTCAAATTGCAAGTTGCAACTAATCAAACTTTTATGGTAGCTTTATAACCGAAACAAATGTACCGAGATAAATATAATAATCACAATGTAGAGCGTCAGAACGTAGACTATACCACAGATTTATAACAGGGTTGTATGTCAGGTTGACTCATCAGCTGCACCCAACAAAGCCCTTAGACTGACGCCATAGCCATACCTAAGTACCTTACTAAGTATGAAAGTTTTATACAGTTTTAAAAGATTTCCCTCGGTGTCGCGTAACTTTTTAATATTTCCCACACCTAAGGCGCTGGCGCCTCGCTGGCCGCGTAGTTAAAGTTTATTACGAAAATAATAAAATGTTATTCTTCACTGACAAGCAGAATGTCTTCGGCCACATTACCATAATACTGCCCCAGGGTGGCATATCGATACCGCCATGCTAATTTAACATTATGCGGGAATTCGCCCAATATTGCCTACTACACAAATGTAATGCTTCATTACTAACGTATCGACCGAACTTGTTAATGTTTTTAGTACCTACTTTGTTAGCTTTCAGTACAACACAAACAGATTTCGATATTTTGTTACGTGGTAAATGTCATGTTCGGTTTGATGTCGTCAACATTGTAGCGACCATGTAAACTTTGTATGCCTCAATATTGATGCCAATGTACTTCTGATACCAAATGTAAACATTGTAAATTCAATGATATTACAAAATTTCGTAAATCAATTATAATTATTTCGTAGAGACGGCGTTTATCTCGACGGTAACAGTTATAAAGCTGCGTCACTCTGCGTAACCACTGAATGGACCATGATTCACGCAAAATTATTTTTAGCACATTGCTGTGTTATTTACTACGAACTACGATGATTCTCACGCCCACTGATATTTTTAATTGGACACTCAGTGACAATTTCATTGATACATTTGAGAATGGCGAAAATGCGTAACTACTGTTTTCTTGTTGCTCATACAATACGTAAATACGGTTAATTAGGCTGCAGCTTTAATGACGGTTCATAAAAACGATGATGAATGAACAAAAAAGCTCTTTTTTACGATGTTGCTCAGTATAATTATACTGTAAATGAAAACCGTAATTTAACACAACATTACGCTCATATTTTTTGCTAGCTCTACAATCATACACGCAGACACATCGATCAATATCGATGTGAGACCGATAAATCAGCATCAGCCAGCTCAACAAGTGGACAACCTCGGTTAATTCCTCGCCAGCAGTGACTCACGCGCTACATTAATACTCCGATCTGCCTAAAGGCTTTACGCATAAATTTCGTAATTGCAGACGCGTAGACAATGCAGGAACAAGTGAGGCAGGACCCCATGAATAATACATAGAGCTGGTACAAAAAGCGAGCGATACTGCTAACGGACGAGGAGTATAGCGGCGATACGGCTCCAGTTTATTTTTATTTAATCGAAAGCATTTCAGGGTGAGCTTCGGTTCCCAGACGATATGAAATAAGTAAAAATATATATTCTTTGTTCGCAGTCACCTGTTTATGGTAATGTCATCTATTTATGCAGACATCTCTTGCTCAAGGAATTATTTATTTTGAGTTCAAAATTCCCGTGTAACGAAAAAAAATTATAAATTATTTATTCTGATCTGTGCCATCCCACAAATGAAAGGAACTTGTAATTGTATTACAATACATGTACTTTACATACTCGATCTTACTTATGTTTATATGAACTTAATGTTTTAACCATTTTCCTTGAGGCAAATAGGTATACTAACATCAAAATGTAGGTATACTTTTAATTACAATCGCTATAGTAATGAACTTATTGCTCTCTTAACGTATTGTTCATAAGGATAAATAAACTTAGGAAAGCACCTACCTAGTTTCTAACAGTTACAGTTACATGTTATGAAGTTGGGGATAACTGAATTTCATGTGAGTAAATGAAAGTTGTAGAACATTTAAGCTCACATCTACTTAATTTACGTATCACTTATACCTACTGACTTATATTTATTTTTAAAATAATTTACTTCCGTTATTTCCTTGATACTTAAGAAAAGAGCTGAATGGGATTTTATAATATAAATACTCGTAATATATCAAAGACTCTTATACAAGGGGATTCTTCACATTGAGGAAAGTATAGAATGAAATATAGAGCCAAAACTTTTTCACTTGTTGAGAAGGTGAAATATATTTTTACTCCTAAATAAGACGAAGATTCTGCTTGTTATTTTATTAAGATGATATTTTTGTTCAAGATTTGTATTTTATTTAGAAGAAGAAAAGTAGGTAGAGAAACAACTAAGTTTACTTTATAATTACTAAGTTAAAACTTTGAACGGTCAACAGTAAACACGTACCTACTTTCGTGATATTTGTTAATTCGGTGGGAATAGATAACTTAGTTTTAAGAAATAAATCTGTTTATAGCCTTACATAAGCAAACAACGGACTCTGTTTATCGCATTCCGAACTTGGAATTTATTGTGTTAATTTATTTGTACAAGCATAAAGTTTGGGCTAACCTTATCGACCTCGGGCGTTAGAAACGCCGGGCGCCGTTGTAAGTTCCCGACGATTTACAGTTCCAGATCTTTCTCCACGGAAATGTCAATATCATATTCTCAATTTCAAGTTATGAAACCAACACCAATGAACAAAAATAATTCTATTTTTAGAAATTCAATTTATATTACCGATTCATAAGTCGGACGAATTACTGCGGATTTGACGTCAATTTGCCTTGATATTGGAAAAAGGCTTAGGTAGTTGTTTGTTCAAATAAGATATCAAAATGTTCATGGAAAATATGACTGATTATTATAAGTTAATCGTGCATTAAGATTTTATCAATAACTTTAAACTCGATTGAACAAAGTAACCATGAATCATATTTATTAGATTTTATCCATCGATAGAAATAATGATGTAGGACTAAGTGAGCACAAGAACCGAGATGTCATCAATAATGTGTTGCAAGGATAAGGAATGCTGAATATCGGCCAAATCGGTGATCAATCACGTACAGATTAAACGACTTTCTGGTATGTTGTACCTTTGCCCTTAATCCCAAAAATAGATCGAAAAGTGAATCTCAACATGACGTTGAGTTTTTTTAACGAACGTCTACGGAATATTGTTGAACAACATTACTTTCCATTTTGTTATCTGATTTCGATTTCAGTGCCCTTTTCGAGGATATTTTATAACTTTAGCTTTTAAGATAAAAGCCTTAACTTAAGCCCTGGATAAGTTTCAACGTATTTGAAACGAATTGATTAAAGTTTGTCATTCTCGTGTTTTAAATTTTCGCCTCATCATTTTCTCGTCTCGGTCTGCCAGTGAAACAATATCTGTATCATTTCCAAGACGATTTTGTTATTCATTCGTTCGACCACTAAAGTAGTTGCACAACAATCAGGTATGTTTTGCAAATGGTTTATATTGAATTGCAATAACCTTTACATTAAGCCGATGTGCGAACTTAATTCAGTCTATGTGAAACTCAATACACAAATACTTGAGACTCTCTGAAACGGTCATAAAGATAGCTGCATACATGTGTTGTGTCGTTTGTCTTCGGCCGTAAATCAAACATTTAACAAACCGGTTGCTGTCAAACCAATAACATGTTAAGCTCAGTGGGGACAAGTGTTACAAATTATTACGCTTTTGTAGGTTACTCGGGAAGTATGCGTGTGTAGTTAGAGCCAAGGAGAGCATTATCATTTTATATTTATAGTCCGATAAATAACGTTCTTTTGGTATTAATATTTCATGTTTGCGTATTGTATAGAAGGCGTGGACAAATATTTATACTACCGGCCCGTACGTGATGTATTACAGTTTGGAAAGATAATTGTCATGATCTAGCTGTTTATAAAAATGACGTAAGCATTTATCAGTCAGTAAAATCTGATATTCCCGTGGGAGTTACAAAGATGCTTTCATGAATAATTTAAAAAAGGAAATTGATCTCAAAAGGTATTCTTAAAAATGTTGAGGCCTTAAACAATGCTTGATGAACGTTAAAAGACAATGGAAAGATGGCTCAAGGCATAATTATCTTCCTTTTTCATTTGTATTTTCATATCTTCACGAAACAACCAACACAGACTAACGAACAACAGGTAGGTCGTGACGCGAAAAAACAATTTACGAGTATTCAATTTATTGGTCAAAATGAGAAAGGCGTGTCTTGATTGACACCGCGCGGATCGTTAACGAGCGCAGTACAAAAAGCTGTTGTCGCACGAGAGACATCGACAAATTATCACGAGCAACAAATTGAGTTAGAGGTGACGAAGTGTGCCACTGCAGTGTAGACACGACTCATCTCCGTCGTGTTTCGTAATACGGCTAGAGAACGATAATTACACTTCACAGTTTATGAACGAAAAGGTTTGACGAACATTTTAGGGATTGAAAATGTGGTCAAGAAAGTCATGCAGTGCTATATTGGAGGGTCAAGAGAGCGTAGGGCACATTATTGTCGTGAATAACTCCTTTTTTAGAAAAAGGCTCGATTCGTATTGATGCTTAAAGTAGGTACTTTTCAATACATAACATAAAATGTGGCATATGAAGCATGATAATCCAGAACATGATCACGTGACATTTATTCACAACATAATGGATATCAATTGATACTTTTAGGGCCGTACTTGTGACAGAATGATAAAATTTTATGATCATCTACGCTAATTGTCATGACACTTGATAAATCGTGAACCCTCGTAAATGTCAAGCTTGTCATTAGCCACTGTTTTGTTTTATTTACTCCTTGATAATGTAGCATGGTGAGCATTACACTTATCCGTATCGCATTAAATTTAATGCAACTTGTATTTTAAGTGCGCATGCGCAATAAATACAATGTAAGTATACTCATTTACAAATAAAAGAATTACTTGTAGGTACTTACTATAAGTGATTCTTAAAATATACTTGTCTACCTCACCCATATAAAATGTTACCGCTCTCATTCAGCTTGTATGAATAGATTTTATATTGATTTTCAGGAATTGGTTGCATAATTTCTAATATTAGAACCAAACAGTTTCCAAATGTGCTGACATAAACTGAGATTTACGATGGCTCACGTCTTTAAAATGAAGTTTAGGTTATGAAAGAATGCTCAAAAACAATCGGAAAATACATTCTGACATAAAACCAGGTGGGCCTTGGATATAAAAACAGTATTCGGCCTTCGTTATTTATTTATGCTCGTGGCTGTTGTGAAGGAAAGTGAATGCCTTCTGGCTGGGATTGACGCGACCTCACCTGTTCTCAAAAAGTCAATTTCAAGACTTATTACCCTTTGTTCCCGAGACCCGCCTGCGAGTGCTGCGAGTGCTTGGCGAGCCTTTTATTGCTATCCTGCCTTAATGTGATGGCTGCAAACGCGGTGGCAATCCCATTCGTTTTGTTAGTGTTTTAAATTCCTACCAGCAGATAAAATTTAATTCTGCTTTTATTGTAGTCGAAAGGTAACATTTCACTACTTAAAGTGAGCGCAGGTGCAACGGTAAGTAAATAATGGTAGTTTCCCTTCTGCGTTTCTTTTGTTGTGTAAACCTACTCAACTCGGTTTCACCAATTTGCGACGGTTTAGGTACACATTGGAATGTTGCAACATGTACGTTTAGTTGCGTGCTAAACAAACGAAGCGCGACTTTCGACACGGGTGCAGTTAGCGGCCCTTCATATGGAGATGTCAGGCGCCCGCGCCGCCGCCGTCATACCCGCCTAACACTAACGACATACTTCGCACGATTTCCACGACATTCTTGACTGAACAACCGGCAAGAGGCTCCACTTACATGGAATCACCGAAACACATACGCGGAACAACACTCTAAACGTAAACTCATTACCTACGTGTTTACCACAGAAACCTTTAACTCTCGCGGTAAATCAGATGCTTTAGGGCTTTGTGGTAGGATCTAAAAACAGACAACATGGATCGTAAAATTGCTTACAATTACCAGAACTATAAATAAAGTGTATCCAAGACGTAAACAATGAGTCAGTCTAGTCTAGCCTAACGGTATCACTAGTAAAATCGATTCTGTACTTTCTCCTAGTCTAAAACAGGGTATGGTATGGAGTGAGAATGTTGGACCGGCCTGTTACGGCGCGTGTGTAATGTATCACTAATTGCTAATGTAATCAAGTGGAAAATTTAGTTTGTTGACAAGTTGCAGTTTAAGAAAGAGGAAAGTTATTGTCTGGGAATGCGGAGACCGATTTAATTCATTTTGCATGTCTAGTTTTCGTGCAGTTGATTTGTAATAATTTAAAATTTTATCTTAAAAAGTAGGTAGGTATTAGTAGGAGTATTTTGGCGGGGTTTGTTCGAGTGAAGTTCAGTGGCTGCTTCAATTTGACTGGCCTGTTGGTCTAGTGGTTAGTGGCCCTGACTGCTATGCCGCAGGTCGTGGGTTCGATTCCCACCCAGGACAAATGTTTATGTGATGAACATGATCATTTGTTCTGTGTCTGGGTGTAATTTATCTATAATATGTATGTATTTAGAAATATATAAGTATGTTTATCAGTTGTCTAGTACCCATAACACAAGCTCTGCTTAGCTTGGGACTAGACGGCGTTGTGTGATAGTTGTGGAATATTATTATTATTAATTATTCGAAAATTTATTTCTAGTGGATGTCGTGATATCAAATTGGCGTGCTTTTGTATCTCAAGTGTCTTCACAGTTGGAAATATGTGGAGTTATTGAAACCAACGCGAACTTTATTGTAGTACTAGCGTTTGCCCGCGGCTTCGCTCGCGTTAAATTCGGGTAACACGGTTCCCCTTTCTGTGGGGGGTTAGTGAACTCCCCTTAGTGAACTCCACTGCGGGTGGCGTAACCTACACCAAACTTATTATTTACGGTTGGTACAGTAATCGGGTCTAGGGATCGAACCGCAAAATTAAGTTTGTTTTTTTATTGTATATACTTTTCCGGGATAAAAAATACTCAGTGTGGTGCCCAGGATATTAAAGAATAATTATACCAAGTTTCATCGTAATCGAACCGGTAGTTTTTGCGTGATACCTGAACAAACAAACAGACAGACAGACAGCCAATTTTTTTTTAATCACATTTTTGGGTTCGGTTTCGGTCTAGTAACACCACCTGCCATTTATTTATTTTTTAAATTTTCAATGTACAGAATTTTCACTTCTACAGATTTATTATAAGTAGAGATATAGATTGACCATCTCAGCGAAACTTACCGAGAAGGCTGACTTGATTAATTTACTTGTTTCCAAATACTGCAAAACAATTAGAATGTGTTGCCATCCACGTTTAAATGGAAAACCAAGTGACTGTATCTGAATCAAAAACCAAATTTGATAAATACTTTCTAAACTTGAAACTTACAAACCGTGCAAAGCTAAAAAAAAGAAAGAAAAAAAGGGATAAGTAATTATCATGCACTGCAATGATAATATTGCAGAAAATCAGTGAAGCCAACGTAACATTAAAACGTCCAGTTTATGAAATTCCTAAAATGCTACGAGTAACGGAATCCGTGTCAAAGCAACATAATGTCAAATTTCCAGGATTTCCCAATGCTAGATCGTTTCAGTGCTCGTAATTATATTCCCGGAATAACCACTCCCGGCTCTTAACTCCTAACATTCAACAATATGCGTTTCTATATCGAGTGCTGTAATTTGCATAGACTGTGTCCCGTCTAGGTCACTCAATAGACTCGGCCTCAACCTATTTAGCAGTCGCATGACACCTAATTTAGTTATTGAGAACAGTTTCGAGCAATCATTGAGGAAATCGCGATTGAAACATAAATTCTAATAGGACCGTCTAAACTTATTTAAATTTCATTCAATGAATCAATTGTCATGATTCATGGGACTGAGCCCTTGAAATAAACAGTTCATTAATAGAGGGAATAGTGACGTCGTTAATCAAAATCTCATTGATTTAAATCAATTAATATTAAATCAGACGCAACCGATTTATGTTTAGTTAATAAGATACGCGGTGATTGGAGATTGGATTAATTATGATGCTTTTAACGATGAACAAGAATATTATAAATGTTGTAGTCAATACTGTTAATTCGTCAAAATTCGTTTTGACTGGATTCAGAATATTTTTTTTTTTAATTAAACGCATTTTAGTTATCTATAAATACCTAGAAACACCACAAAAATGTTTTTGAAATGATTACAAGAAAATCCTACCAACATAATCAAAAAGTATAAGTAATATAAGTGTAAGTTATGTAATAAGAAATTACTTCTGACTAATTCCTGCAGTTTTAAAGGTGGTTTTGACCAATTAATAGTCTTGACTGTGACATAAACACGTCGCGTGAATCTAATTAATTTGCATATCAAGTGCTACGATCAATATTGCTATTGATGCATATGATAACGTGATTACAAAGTTTCTTTATTTGAATGTTGTTATTTATGTTTAACGAAAGCTTAGTCATTGTTATTAATATTTTAATTTTTGTGTCACTTCAAAGCGAACTGGCGTGATGTTATGAATTATATGAAATGGCGTTAACGATAAACAGAGATGTGATCGCAGCAATCAGCAATCTATCGCAGTATTTGCTATCAGTTATTGAAATGTTCCATGGTCTATAACCCGAAGTTCTTCACGTGAAACCACCCGGGGGCACAGCTCTTCCAAACAAAAAGAACCATCAAAATCGGTTTACATTTGATGAAGATATTGCTGACCAAGATACACCATCATTAAAAACAAAACATTCAAACGATTTGAGAACCGTCTATTTTGGATGTCCGTTAAAAATACTTTATACTGAGAAAGTAGTGAATTTATAAGTAAAATACTTTACGGATCGTATCAAGTAAATTGAGCACTCTATATTCACTAGAACGCGACAGTCGTTCTAACTTGACAACGTAAAAATAAGTAACAAAGTTTAGAGAGATCCTGAAGACTTCTTGACAGACAAGCGCGTCTCGAGAGCCGCTCGCAAACAACTTTTATCTCGTCGCCGGCTTCACAGAAAATCGGGACCTTTTTCGTAAATTACGAATTTTTAATATAATAAATTCAAGACATTAATTTTGACTTAGAGTGCTGCTGGATACTATTAATTAGTTACTAAATGAATTTCCCGCAAAGTTGACAAAGGAGGAAAATATTTGTTTACTGCCTATTAACTTTTCCAATGAAACCGCTTTTATTCTTGTAACAATAAAATTTGTTAATCTATGAATCATAGAAGCATTACTAACTATACTAGGAGTACGCGACTTCTACCTAAGCAATCTGCAGGACAAGCCTCGTTCATAAGATATTTTCGGTTCCTAGAAAACTGATGCAACTGATAGCAATGTGAATCACGAAATTCTAACAATGGTTATGTAACACTTGCTTTACACTGATGAAATTGCGAGCTCACATTTAAACGAAGTGAAAAATCAACTATAGCAAGGTACTCGTATATACTCGTACATACTTAGTCTAGCCATAAACTATGTTTCTTTTAAAAAAAGTATCAATTTTTTTTTCCGAATTTTTTGGAACGAAGATAATTCATTCAAATATTGTACTTAAGTTGACTTAAGTACAGTTTTTCTCGATAATTCTGATAAATTAAAATGAAGTGGGGTATTAATTAAAACAGAATTGTTCCGGATAAAGTAAAGAATGGAACCTGCAACATTTTTTAAGATGTTTCTGAAGCTTCGTATTAATTAGCCATGTTTTTGAAGGTATTAGATGGAAAACGGATCTACAAAGATGTGTTTAATGAACGTACTTAAATAATTCAAGATGATCTCATATTTGATTCATTAAGTTTTTCGTCCATTGAGTGATGGCCGTTTTTATTCACCTGGCGTTTAAATTCCTGTTCAGTCTCATCTTGTTTGTAATAAAAACAAACATCTTCTGTCAGTTCCAATTTTTATTTTATTAATCTTCTGTTTTTGTGAATAATTGGCGCTGGTTGTAAAAGTTGTTCGTCGAAGGACGACGTCTGAACATCTGTAAGACTGTTTGTTATTTATGTATGGACATGCGGTCGAGACGAGACGTAGAAACATTATTGTGACAGCTCTTTGACTGTTCGTATCAGATACCATGTCATGTCTCTGAGGAATTGTGCCAGAAAATCTGGAAATAACTTTGTTGTACGATATTTGCATAGAACACTATTTAGTTTTATGTCTACTCACTAGCTATTGCCAGCTTTACCCGAATGAAAGTAGAATTGTGGGAATATACTCCCGGGTTAAAAAAAGTATCTATCCTATGTGTTATTCCGAAACATGGTCTACCCGTGTGATATATTTAATCCAAATTGGTTCGGCCGTTCGAGCGTGAAGAAATAACAAACATAGACACAAATATCACCTTTATCATATTATAGCGTGATTAAATTATTAAAGTTAAGTATTATATACGGTCTACTTAACAAGCGTTAAATGTTTGAAAGGCAAAAAGATTAAATATCCTTTATTGACAAAAGGTTCATTTATCACATAAATAGTTCTGGCAATGAGTCGATTGACCGGCCGACTGGCGCGGTTATAGAGCTCATAGGCATCGTGTGCATGATTACCGAACACAATAAAGCCGTTTGTTATTTGTCGATTAGCGATTTGATAAAGCATTTCAATTTATAGCATCATTGAGTCCAGCGTCCTCGAATGCTGGCCAATTACCCCAGATTCTGTCTATCCTTATATAGTATCGAATCATAGATTTAATGGAAACCGCGCCAATATCAGCTTATGAGTTTTCTGTATATTATAAAAATCTGTTTAATTTTCGATGCAACAGAATCATACTCTGGCCTCGATAACTTAATTTAATCACGTAACATTAATTAATTATTGGCAAGCTATTACGACATGTTTTCATCGGGAAAGGTCACAAAAACAAAGTTGTGTATGCAACTATTTAACTTTAATGCTTTGTTAAAATCAGATTATCACGCGATAGCATCAATGCGTCATTATGAATATAATTAACACTGATTAGCGTGTCAGGGCGGGCTCGTTATCATGTTAATCTTATGCACCGGTGACTTGGTGACACAATCACAGACTGCATGCCACTCTTATCGCAGCCGCAAGTGCCTGGCCAAGGTCGAGTTTTACAACAAAACGTAATAATTCACTCTGGTGAACCATATAACTAATGTTTGTTTTGAATGAGTGTGTTAATTAATCATCACCTGTAATTCCCACGTTATATGTACATAACACTTTCAGTGTACATACTTGTCAGCTTGTTTGCACGATAACTTTATCACAATAAAGTCATTATCTACTAGGTATTTTGATTCTGAGATAGAAATATGACGCAGGCAAGCACTAGTTTATATCAATTTAAAAAAAAAAATTGTTGAGCAACCCAAGTCTATGAAATCATCGTCATCTTCCTGTCCCGTGTTATTTGAGGTGGTGTAACACATTTTTTCTTCTATTCTGTCCTATCACCCGTTACGTTGTCACTAATTCCCTTTCCTTTTTTCTTTTCCTTGTTTTCTTTCCCTTTTTTCCCCTCACACAATCCACACACAATATATTCTTTGGCCTCCTTCTTCCTCTCCATCCATCCACCCACATCTACGAGATGATAGACAATTAATATTCAATGTAAGTAGGTACTAAATTTTGAAGTAAAAATCTTGAAAGTATTTTCCTCTTTCCTGTTAAAGTTTCGATGGGAATTTTTAATTGTAAGTTAGAAGGAGAGAGAACAATTACTGTCGGCAGGCGGCCTGGCGGGCAAGCGGGCACGGCGGCTGTGGCCGGCATCGCCGACGGTGGCCCACATTGTAATCACGGTGATTAGCCCCGAACACCACCATTACTGCCCACCTTTCAGTTTGAACCAGAAACCGACTACCTTTAGGATACGTTATTGCTTGGCACACTCCCTTTATTACGTTTTTGTTCAATCGATTACGTTGGTTAAAAATTCTAATGTAACCGAGCTGGGACCTGCCTCGCGGCTTCGCACGAATACTTTATCGTTTCGGCTCTGCTTTACAAAAACTTTAAATTATCCGCTTAAAGTTTCCAAAAACAATTTGCAGTGCACAAAACATTGCCGCCAGATGAATTGATGCAGACAAGCCTTTCGCTTTCACTTCTACGCAGAGATTATAGTCCATTGCATTATCTAAACAAATGATTGCATATAGTTTCTCACTTCTACTCGGAACTACCAATTGAATAAGTCATAAAACTGTGCCGTCAAATGTACATTTTCAATCGTTTTGTGTCGCCGCTTGGGTGGGACCGACGCGCTCGCGACGCAACGTGTTCTTTATCTTCATACCAACCTAATAGTTTCATGTGGGTGTTCGAAAAATGCCATTTATCTTCTATCGGATAATAAAATCAGAATTTTACTGTATAACACAAACATTTCAAAAATATTTTAGGCAGGTGTCTTCGCAGAACTACTGCCATTCCGCGTCACTTAACGCTTTCGCCCACCTGAAGTATTGAAGCGCTGTCAATTTAGGAGCAATCAACTGACGGCTACACATAAACAAACTGATATTAGAGTTCTCAGAAATCACTAACAACATTAGTGACTAGCTCATTGAACGTCACCAATGTTGTTGTAACTATTAATATTTTAAATTGATTGAATTATCTTAATTTTACCATTTATAAATAAACATATTGACGTTAATGCCGGAAAGAACGTCAGGACAATATTAATACAATAAAAAGAGGTCTTTGTTTAATGCCATCGGTATGTTGGTGACGTGCATAAAATAATTATGATGAGTGTTCCACTTGTGCTACAAACGGGGCATAATAACCACGTGTATTGGTCAGAATAAATGGGCCAAGAATTTGCATCGTCGATGCGCATATAAGCTATCTGAGCCGCGGTCTAATTATAGCGCTCCGCTGTCACGATACTCACGATACCTGACGCCCGATGAAAAATATATACTCCACATTCACAACAAATAAACCTAACAAGTACATACATATTTACATGTGTTTTAATTAGTCAACTGTTAAATTTATTATGCGGTTGTTGTATGACTTTCCTAATAAACAACCTCTGACAGTGCATGATTATGTATTATCCATTCATAACAGTGTCACATTTGAAAGGAACATAATAAAGATATTTTTAGTGCCTGCCCTTTGCAACTAAGTCATTAAGGCTTGATGACTATGTATTGTGTTTATTCTATACCAACGTAACCCCAAGAATATCTTGTTTTTCCTAAATGTCGAAAGTCACATTATGATGATACTTTTGAATAGTGACGTATTTGTGAAACCCAACGATACGATGAATGGGAATTCTTTCACGTCGCGTGAATAATGTAACGAAGCCTTTGAATGTATGTAAACAATACTCCTGCAATCATTTCTGCTTCAAATTCAATTCAATATCATATAACAAACGTATCAAATTCCGACATTATTTCGCACAAAAAAGGTTTTTTTGAGAAAAAATTATGTGTTCACATTTTTGGACAGAAAACATTTTGGCTGACAAGCTGAGCCAGGACGTGATTAAGAGGTCATTAATGAGAAGCGCGTTTAAAAATATTTGGCTCAATGTTCGCATAAATATTATGTTAGGCGTAATACGCTGCTTTAATAAAATAATTTTACAGGGGAAAAATCCATATAGATATCGCTACGCTTTTCGTAGGTCTGCTACGTGCGGCTACGCCATGCTACGCGTGTGTAACAAACGCAGTTAAATGGTTTATAAACCTTTTCAAATCAAATAGTCATAAAGCTCTATGTACTTATTGGCTTAAGAAAGATAGTAATCTAGTAAATAATGACAACGTTTTCATAGTTTCATCATATTAATTATTACACAATATTGCACATTATCATACATCGAGGCAAAGCCTCAACTGCCTGTCAAAACATTGGGGATCTTAGCAAAGGTGAGACGGTAGGTACTTCACACCGGAACAGCTGCTCAATCTTTATCAAGCCCAAGTTCGATCGTGTATGGAGTACTGTTCTCATCTTTGGGATGGGTCTGCCAAATAGCAGCTTGATGCGCTGAAGTCGATTGAGTCGATAGATCACTTTTTAAGTCGAAGCTTCAAAGCCTTAAGCATCGCCGCTGAGTTGCTAGCCAGTCGGTTTTTTATCGTTTAGATTTCAGGGAGTGTGTCAAGGGAATGTCAATCTAATTCTGCCAAATCCGTTCTATCATCGGACTACTAGACGTACGGCGTTGGGCCCTGGTACATGGTAGACATCCCACCCATACGCACAAAGCGTTCTGGGAACACATTTATTGTGCGTATAGCCAAGGAGTGGAATTCCTTACCTGAGTCTTGTTTCCTGATAGCTCTTTAAGTCAAGAGTGAGTAGGTTACTTATAGGCAAGCGTGCTCCACTGACTTACCATCAGGTGAGATGGCGGTCAAACGCGAGTCTATCAATAATAAAAAATATATATACCTATATATTTTATTAAAAGCGAAAGATATATCCAACGTATTCAATATCGTTCAGTTAATCTCTTTAAAAAGAACACTAAAGTCCATGCAGTTGAAAGTGAGCCAAAAATAAATTGCACGTAACGTAACACCAAAAATAATGCTCGCTAATTGTACACGAGGCTTAACGATAACACATGAGTAACAAGCTTTTAAAAATCGTTTATTGCAAGTATTCATCGCGGCAGTTGGTCTTAATTGAAACATTGCAGCTAACCCGTTTTAGAAAGTTTTGGCTGCATGCCATCAGCTGTTCCGTATTAAGTTTTTGTGCCTACCCGGATATTTAGTTCACCTTTAAGGTCAAGGTTACAAATATAGGTGATAATTAACTAGGCAAGTTTACGTAGCCGACCGCATTCTTTATCCTTGTATTAACATATGTATTACTGGGCAAATCGTACTCTGAAAGAAGTGTTTTGTAGTGTTATAGTATTCCGAGTAGCTGTCACTCCTTTGAATACTCTCAAAGATTATTATAATTTGTATCCATTACATTAATGCATCACCGTGACGGTAAATAATTTATAATAAAATACATTTAATATTATCTTGAATCTGTAGGCATCAGGATAATGACTACGGTTCAATGAATAACAATAGACACTTAGACAAGCAGTTTCAAGAAAAACATTCAAAGGCTAGATAATAATTATCTTTGATAACACTTCCCTGTATTATGCACTATTTTATTCTACTTTTAATTACAACACTATAGTATTCTATTGATATTATTATATACGAGTTACTTAGATATTTATTTTATCTAAAGTCTGTCATTCAAGTTTAATTGATCGCGTATAAATCTCAAGTACACCCACATATGTCTGCATTCTCTGCATTACAGTATGTACTTTCACAAAGGCGCGTAGTATAAAAAAAATAATTACTGCAGTTTATATATACTCGTAAAATGCGGAATATGTTCGTAGAGCTGAGAAGTTCTTGGCTTTTCCCGGTCTAACGCAAAGCTATGCGGCGCTAACTCTGGCTATAATCCAACAGATTTATATTAATGGATGATTAATATCGCCATCCACCATCCCGCAACGGGTGCGCGCGTCGTTAATTACACCTACCCCCTCTCCTGGAGACAAGGCTTGAGTCCCAGCAGTGGGAATATTATAAAGCTGATCATGTTATGTAACAGCGCAAGGTGTTCGAACCAAGCGAGCGAGCCCGGTGGTTCCTACCGAATCATTGATGTTCCCCAGAGCATGTGTCGTAATACGTTACGATTCCAATTGTGATTCAACGTAGAGCAATGACCATCAGATGACGACATCTATAAAATTTTACAAGACAACGCCGCGAATGCTTACTCTGTACCCAGTGGTATGCGTTTGCGTAGCCGACGAGTAAATATTTTGTTCGCGTATAGACTAAGAATTTTGCATTCCAAAGATGTAATACGAGTGCGCTGGATGTTTACCCTCCTTATCTGATTAATGCCTTAGTTTGGGCAGGAGTTAGGCGAGAGCAAACTACAAAGTAGCTATGTAGATAAACAAAGTGCTTCTAAAACAGAGCTCAACCTTGACCGACTACACTACCTGGACCATGTTATTCACAGTCCGTGAGTTCGCAGGATGTTTACATTAAATATAATTTTAAAAGAAAACGATAAGTAATGTTTCCGTTTTGATGATCATTTATTTTTGAGCTGTATATATTACAATGGAATGTAAAAACATTTTTTTTTCTTGTGCCAAAGAAAAAGATTGTATGAAACAAAATACCCCTTCGTGTGGGCGCGGTGATTGAATAAATAATGGTAATGTAAGCCATCCATCACAACATGACTACTTGTAGCTTAAAAACCGTCGTCAAAGTCCTGACTGCGAAGTGCGAAAAACTTTACAGGTACACTCAATGCTAATGTAAATGATGGTTAATGACCAGTTGGCCTTGGCGATTACTTGTAACGAATGACTCTTGGTGTACAAACACATAAAATAACATAAAGTAACGCCTCTCTTGAGTTTATCGCCAATCTACTTATAGTAATGACGTCACAGTGCATCTCTGAAAGACCTCGCTCTGCCTCCGGCACTGTCCACGCCATCGGCTTCGTCTGTTATACGTCTAGACTTCAACATTTTCCATCCGGAATTCCAAAAACGTCGTGATTCAACGTCGACATCAAAGAGAACATCATTTTATACGTATTTACATTAACGATGTTGTCTGTAGTCAAATTATGTATTTTATTTGTTTTCGTTCGTATCTACATATACTTCGCTTTATGATACAAGAGCTCACCGCTCATGTTTTGCTACCATAATGTAAATAAGCATTAGTGGTTTTAAAGAGATGCTCGAGACGGAAAGATTCATAATAAATATTATTTAATGTTTAACAAAATCCTTGCATAAATGAGTACGGACTAAACGTTGCTTACGCATTCAAAAAATTAGCATGTGAGTCAGGCGTTACGCGCTTGTATCGGCTTAAGTTCAATTCATTCAACTAATGAACCGTAGTAATCGTGTTCAACTGTAAAAAATGTGTGTCATTATTAATACGGCTACTGTTTATTTATGTGGCTGCACTCACATTATCGGCTGGTATGACGCTTTCCCGAAATCGTCATCGGTCACATTTATTTTGGGAGGCACAAACATCACCGAGTCGTAGTATAATACCTACCTACGTTACTACGTACGTAGTACATGCATCGGCCGGCGTGACCGATGCACCTCGCCGTAATCAAAACTATAATTGCCGCGCATAGTTCTAACAACTCGCACTATTACAATTAAACACTTGATTGAACATCTCTGAGATCTCAGCCTCACACACGGTACGTGGAAATGTTTCATGTTACGTAAGCATGTGTAATTAATTTAATCGAATCAAGGAAAATTATGAGTTTATTACTTTTGAGAAGGTGATTTCATTTTCTCCAGATATGATTTCATGTCATAGTTATTTATGAACAGATTAAGTAACACTATTAGTGTCATTATGACTGTGCTAGAGTTACATTGAAATCCCATTATCATAATGAATAGAATTTAAAACCATGCCACGGGCTGCGATGATCCAACTCGCTCTAATTATTTGTTTGAGATATTAATTATTCCAAAACATTAGATATAATAAACGGTCCTAAAAAGCTTTACTTTTAAAACTAATTACATGGACCTTAGTAATATTAATTTTGTAGAAAATTCTTTACTTAGTACCTAAAATCAACCTGGTAACTGATACCCTTTGGTCCTTTTTTAATTAATAAGTAGTAGTGAAAAACCATTTTTTCATGTAATTTGCATTTGAAATTATAATTTTTAACAGTCTTGGCCCACTGATAACAAAAGGTAATGAAACATATTTTAGGCATTAAAATAATTTAAAATTCAGAATCGTGTTCGTGACTTTACCAGCCATGTCGCAAGTGCACGCTAGGGTTTACTTCAGTGGAGTGCCGGACAGCCTTACATAAGGGTACTGAGCTGAACCGGGTCACATAATAATGTCATCGAGTTGTAAGTTTATCAGTCGAATGTCGCATTATAATAAGAGATATCATCATCACCTTTCTGCTTACTTGGGGTCAGCGCAAGATGTTTTTCTTCCATTCTGTCCTGCCACTGTCCGTCATGCTTTCACTAACTCCCTTTTCTTTCATTATTATTCTTGGAAGGGTTATCCATCCATCTTTTCCTTGGCCTCCATCTGCATCCATCCAGATGTATACCTACTCTAGATTCTTTTAGCATTAATATGCGTTTCATCCCTCTTCTTCACTTGGCCATACCAAGATAAATGATTCCTTAGCAACTGGCGCCACTTTCAATCTTTTAGTCTGACACATGATGACGATATAATTAACTAGTTAAAATACACCGTCAAACGACAGTAATATGTAAATGTTAAATGTAAACACTTAAACCTCTAGTCGGCGACAAATTGCGACGTTATTAAACGTATAAATGCAGATATTAACACTCATGTTATATCAAATACTTAATCTTGACGAGAATACTCATATTCTAACGAAGGATGTCGGCATTGCGACATAATATTTATATTTCTAAGAGGAGTTAAGACAGCTTTTCATGTAATCTTATGTATTTGAGTTTAGTTTCTAATGCGCACTATACATACTCATTTGCACGTCAAGTATTTGCGGATTCATTTTTGTCTGCTAAAACTTTCCAGTTCTCGCAACTACTCATTACATTTTCAGTGTTCTCTGTACAATTTTAACGAACGCTTTTCTCAAATCTTTCTCATTTATACGCAATATCCGAGGCTTCACTAATGAGAATTAAATCTCATTAGTGAAGCCTCGGATATTGCGTTTGGTGACTGCATAACCAATAGTTATGTCAAATTGTCAAATTTGGTGTTCTGCTATACGTTGATAAATATAATATTATTATTATTATGAGCCCGTTGTGTCTCACTGCAGCAAAGGCCTCCCTTCCGTTATTTCACTCTTTTCTGTCCTTAGCCACTTCTGGCCAATCCGTCCGACTCCTACCTTGTCCAAATCGTTACGCCATCTCCTTCTGGGCCTACCGCGTAGCCGGCTCCTGCTGTTCGGAATCCAGTCAATAGTTGCTTTCGCCCAATTTTGTTGCGACATGCGGCAGATGTGACCTGCCCAGTTCCATTTTAATTTGGCGGCAAAATATAATATTCGTTTTAATAATTTTTGTTACGGTACCATGAGTTTCATTGTCCGGGATTTGTTATTATTACGATGTAGAATCAGGGTGACGTTTTATTACTGAAATGATTCCCTTGACGGTTGTTCCCTATCTTATTATTCAAGAAAATATTATTTGTTTTTATTTATTTTTTACTTTTAAGCTGAATGTTGTTTATAATCGACTTTAAAAAATGAGGAGGTTCTCAATTCAATTGTATTATTTATTTTGATAACCTTAGAACTCTCACTTATGAACCGACAAACGATGAAAACCTACAAATAAAAAAAAATCAAATTGATCTGATGTTGAAGCCGGAAAGTAATTACCAACGTGCCTAATGCAAATTATGTTTACGTTAACGCGTTCTACACGTTTATGATGTTCGGCGCTCCGATTGGCCCGCTCCAAGCTCTTAACCAATCAGAGAGCCGAACGCGATAAACAACTTGCACTCAGCGCACAGATATACCAACATAATAAAACAATGTACCCTAACGTTTAAGTTTATTTTATATATAAATCCTCTTCGGTACCCGCTGTGAGGTGCTGCTACGCTACCCCCTTAGTCGAAAACGTACGCATTCAGGGGTGCGTGGTGGCGTACGAGACCAGTATATATATCTATATAAAATTTTCAAAAGATGCACTCTGGCTACAAGGTAAGTACAATCTAATTGATCTGATGATGAACGTAGGCACGGGAACTCTGTAATAAAACAATATATCCAAGCCGTGTTTCGCCTTAGGTATTGGAAATGTGATGGCATGCACTCAGGTTATAAGTGGTTTTAAAGGTTATATTCTATAGGTACCTTACTGAACTTGTATACTGTCTAGATTTACCACTAAAACGTGAAAAATATAAACTTTTTAACATCCTTCTCCGATCTTTAACATCGGGTGTTAAATAACGAAGAAATGAAACCAATAACTTCCGAAATTCAAGTTCCGGCACTAATCGTGGTTTTTATTTTTGTAGAAGTCGTTAGATTAGTGAGGTTGGTGATCATGTGGCGTATAAAATAATTGATTCGAAAAGGCGATTCCAATATTATAAATCATTAAAATATAGAAAAAAAAAACATGACTGAAGATTCAATCTAATTAACTTTAACTGTTCTAAGACTGCATAAAAAAAACTTTTCTGTTACTTTTAGAAGACATGTTTTTGTTTAGTTACTTGTTAATAAAAAAAATTATATATAATCGATATTTTTGCTAGTAGCACTGTAGAAATTGAGTTTTATGACTACCGCATTCAACATTTTAATATTTTCTTATTATTTGGTAGGTCAGATTGATAAAAGAAGATACATACATGTATAGAAGTGTATACTCGTGCAACACAGATCGAGCACCGGAGTGTCGTCGTCGCCTAAATACCGCGCGTTTCCGATTGAGAAGCTAAACTAATTCAGTTCCACACATCTTGTCAACTCACATAAATATATAGAAATTATAATTTCCGTATGTATCTGTTCACACATATTTGCACATTATTTATTGAAACGTACAGTGATAATTAAATAATTTTCATTTCATGAAAGTTAGTCGAGAAATTACTTTAGTTGTTCTCAAAACTGCAGGTCGTTAAATTATTTTATGAAAAGTGGTTTCCCTGATATTAAATTTAATGCCGGACATTCAACTAAGTAAGTAGAGGTAAATTATAACTGTTACCAGTGGTAGAAATTATATTTTACGCTTTATAAAGTAGCTGATGTTAATAAATCAATATTACCTACTTACGCGTCTGAGTGTCATTCGTTTGTGATCTATCTCGTTGACTTATTCGTCTATAATTCCTCATATCCTGCATTTAAATGCTTTTTTATCTATCAGGTACGGACCACCCGGTAAATATGAGTTGTATCGTTACTATCAGATGATCCGAATATAAGGGAAGTGTCAGAGTGGGCCTGGAGTGAGCTTAAGCTAGGCATCTTGTATTACCGTTAGCGCGACGAGGCGCCAACCACTGGCCGCGGCGGGCGTACACACAGTACGCCATATGATATCACAATATTATAAATTGAATACTTATCACGATCTGAACAGCATACATGCTGTTAACTTACGTTTATGATCAATACTCTCCAGCTTGTTTGCTAACATTGTTTCTTCCTACTGGGCTTTATAAGTTTATAGCATCTCATTTGATGCAACTCAGCATGAATAAGTGACTTACACAGTCGAACGCTTCGTTCAAATCCAAAACTAATGGAACCCTAGGGAATTGAAACTTCGATATATGGATGAATGAAACCTGCCTATTGGATTATATACCCGGTTTGAGGTTAATAAATGAATGTGAAATCGGAAGAATTAAGTGTCTAGCGTGCATTTACTGGCGCCTCACGTCCAGGATTACATATAAATCGTCGGCTTATGTGGGCGGGGACAATTGTCGGTCTCTAGTGATAAACGCTAGAGATGACCCGCGCCCCCGAGGGAAACGTTATCGTGAGAAAGTGCCTCACATAAAAGAAATCCGAAAGCAATGAATAAATTTTTCATGTTTCTACGAAAATGACACGTGTAACGTCTAGTTATACCGATATTGGTGAAATGTGGATGACATGTACCAGCGTTCGCAATTATAATTTGCTGAAATGTGGGAATGGCATGTCCCAGTTAGAAGCACGTAATAGCCTAATGGACACTCTTTAGTCGGTGTCTGTAAATTGTGAATTCTGACGCAATCACTTAATTTTTAATCATTTTGCGTGATTGTTTTGGATAACTAATGTTATGTTAGATGAGAGTTTGAAGTTTCTGATCAAATATTTACAGAAGTTCTGCAGATAGGTCGGCGTAAAACTTTGTCTGTAAATAAACCTTCAATCATTTTCTCATTCGCCTTGGCTTTCCCTCGCCCGCAATCTTTCACATTACGTAACTCTTCCTGAGTTTCTTCAGTCATTAATCTTGTGCTGTCCTTGCTATTGTACTTATGTGTCGCAGTTCGCTGTGGGTTGTGCTGCGCATACTTATTATTAGGTGTTTGTATAGCTGGTTCACCGTTGAAAAGCTAGCTACACAACCGCTTTTGTCACCTGCATTCAATAGATGGGCTCATTGTTTTCATTCCTTCGCAATGTAACGTGAGCTTACAGCTCTGTTGCGGTCGCGCCGACCTACGCTCGCTCAAACTCAACACTATTCACGTTTCCTACACTATCTCGAAAATTCCTAAAACAGGTCCCGTAAAATATTAACATTACAAGCATATTCATTTGGCGTTTTGTGTTTAATTTATATCAATTCTTCTAGTGGGTTTATGATAGTGAACTCGATCAATAAAGGGGAACAGCTCGCGGCATTTTAAATTAAGATAAGAGTTTTATTAGTTTCTAATTCAATTCGTGGCGCATTTTTCTTATCGTTTCCACTTAAAGCTCTTACTAACTTTCACGTTAGTTGCAACATTGCATAGACAAGAATCATCGGCTGGTTCTCAATCACGAGTCGTGTTTGAACTTGGCCCGTGAGCCGCGACACTGGGTCAACGAGGCAGGGCTGGATACTGCGCGGCGCATTGCAATAACTACGTTCGATCAGCGCGACAATTAATATGGTGCACAGTGCAATAAGCGCAGGCGGCATGTGGGTACGCAGCACTATATTATACACGATTGACCTTGCTTATTGTCAACTACGAGATTATTTATAGTCAAGAATTTAGCTTCAACTGTAACAGCAGCTTTTGATTGAAATTATTAACTGCAATTGAAGAAAACAATATACCTAGTTTATAGTTGCTACTGTTTACTCTTATGCCGCTATGATTGAACTTGATCTCGCTAACGACTTGAGTCACTCAATCATGACCTTTGAGCCTGCCAAGTAAAAGACTTTTTATGATATTATTCAGTTTAGTTATATTCCGCTGAAAATATGCATTAGTCACATAACCGCAGAAATAATAAACAAATTTGATGAAATAAACAATAACAGTAGGTAAATATGTTTTGATTAATTAACCACACGTCGCTATGATTTAATCCCAATTAATCGTGCGCCTTGTGACCGTGAATGAATAATGTTAAACAAATGCTCAATGAATTACTGGATTTAATGACTAATTATACTTTGAGCCATCCTTAATATTGTTATGGGAATAAAATATTATAGGTGCCATCATAGTCATAGTCGTAGAGAGTTATATTACGTTACATCCTGAAGCGGGGCTCATGATTAACATCTTCCGCGGCAGGGTCAACGTGCAGGGGTTACGTCTGACAGCCCGTGCCTGTGATTAGACCTTCTGGAAATTTCTAATAAAACAAGATTTGTGGCAATGGATTATACGCGCTGCTACGTTACGGTACTCATAAAATGCGATATGAATTTATCGAAACTTATGTAACAGAAACTATGTTGTTTATGGAGGCGTAATAACGTGAACTGGTTCTTGTAGGAGGTACCTTTTCAAATAAGGGTCACCAGGAAAAGAAACAAAACATTGTGAACACAACGAACCAAAACAGAGTACGATGATCTAAACGCCTAGTCGAGCAATTCGCTTCAAATGGCCATTATGCAATAAAATCATTTGAATTAATCAATAGAGCAGAGTGGGTCCAGGCACTACAGTCGGCTAACGACACACTTCCTCCTGTGCCCGTGGCACTTCAGCTCGTCTCCCTGGCTCTGCACCCGACCCGCTTATTGCCACAATTGAGCACTATATGCTTAATAGTGCTATAAATAGAACACCAACTTCTCACGATGCTTATAAATTATGTTAACATAGAAATCAATGTCAATATTACGTTTTACTATTGACAGTATTCTCTATATGGAAGTTAACGATGTCCTATCATAACGTAATAATGTTATTTAGAAGTTTAAGCTCTATAAAGTTTTAGATGATGTTTTTATTTGATTACACCACTTTGTTAAATAAAGTGAAACAACATTCTCTTCAATGAATTTTATGGATTTTGCTGATCTAAGAATACTTAAAATTATGTATTTCAAATATATTTATACTTAAATTTTTAACTGCGCAGATCGTTAATAAAAACACTGTTTTATGTATCTATTACCATAAAAATGGCTTTAGGAGATAGATCTGAATAACAAAACTAGCAGCATAAATATCTAAATATCAAAAGGCTGCGTATTAAAGGTAAAAATGTGTTAATAAGACGCAGTAAGACATTCAGAATGAGTACTCAAGATTCTAAGAATATCACCTGTTTGTATAGAATAGTGTTTCTAAACATGTGTCGAGTAGTTAACCTGCACTCTACAGTCCTCAGTAATTCAGTCCAGCAGTCGAAGACGCTAACCAAACGCTAACGATGTTTACAAAATGGATCACGTACTTAACAAGTAGCATATAGCAACTACAAATGAGCAAACACTGTACGACGCTGATAAAGTTACATTCTTAATTAGATTAATAACAATTCATTATATTTTAGAGGGAAATTAAATCTCTAGGTCACATTTTTTGTAGTCTTAAAACTGCGGATGTAAACAAACCTTGGAACATTTAATCAAGCAGCTGACAGCTGAGTATAAATGGAGCCCGCGACATAAACCTCTATGTAACATTTTGTCTCGTAAATATCTAATTTATTGTTTAGACTAATGTTATGATTTTATGATAGGTTGCAGACGCAAAACGGTGCCAACTCTGAAATGCACATACATTCAATTGTGTAATTAGGAACAGATTGTTTGCATGTACCGCATATTTTAAAATTAAACATTCCTTTCTGTTGTGCAATTACTTTGGATTTAATACTTCGATAATTATGCATGTGCTGCGAATTTCGACACCCGCAGAGATTGTTGTCACGAACGATATACATAATATAAATATTATATAGGGAATGTTAACTTTTATGAAGTACGTAGAGTCGCGTCGTGCGTTCTGTATTGGTATACGCCACAAAATATAAAGTTTATAGTTGCATCATGATACACATCGATTAACCGAACGTAATTTTTTGTTACTCACATCGCATTTGATTTTAATAAGATTGTTAAATGTCATTGCTACAATGGAGCATAAAATGCAGCAATAAACGTCTGACCTAGTATTCTTGCATCGTGTACCTTGAGACAAACGATTGTTGTACAATAATACAGCACATATTCCTTGAAGAAAGCAAAAACAAATCAGCAATATTAATATGTAAACAAATGCACCTGCACTCGTAGGGTTTTCGATTCAGCTGATCAGGTCAACTCATCCAATGAGGAAGCACATACACTGCCAAAGACACACTGGTCCCTGTCAAATCGATGTTCAAATTAATTGATAAGTGTCAATAAATATGGATGTGTCGTGTATGCTCTCGCGCACCGGCTCGACTCGCAGGCGACACGCGCTCCCCGTAACGGACAATCAGTAACTGAACGTTCGGCTGCGTCGGACCAGTTATTATGCGCCCACTGATGCCATCAATAACTTCACCAACACGTGGGCCCGGCTGTCGGGCGACACGGCGCGGTATCACACATGCACGGTAACGCTTATCGGTGCATCGCCTGTAAAAAGCTCATGATTCATCAGAATTAGGTTTCGCTCGTGACATCACCATGCTATGCGAGTAATGTAAACAATATGGGCTCGAGTGCCGATCTGCTTCAGCAGGTTCGCGCTATGTGCCGGCGCACTGTGCGCACCGCTAACGTGTCTTGTACAACTGTATGCGTTATAGTCACCGTTGTAACTTGTAAATATTTGTCTCTACCGAGCCATGTGTGAAAATCATTACTTGGAAACGCAGAATTCCTGACATACTTCGTAGTAATAATATCGTTAGGATTTAAACCCGAGCCGGAATTGCTGGAAGAGATAGCATTGCATAAGTTTCTCTAATCTCGATATAAAGACTACGTATTTACTGGTAATGGAGAGTACATTTTCTCTACTCTACATAAACAGAGTAGGCAAATGATTGTACTAATAAGTTTGGGCGGAGTAGGAAGGAAACAGGCTTAATTAAAAAGTTGATTATAGAAAGTTGTCCTATTACTGTGTTCATATTTTCCTTATAGGTACAGTAAGGCCGCAAAAGTCCATAGGAACGCTAATGATTACATTGCTACGAACCGAGCGAGCGCGATATTTCCGTGCGTATGTGTGCGCATGTATGAGTATCCACATTCCACAGATAACACACACTAAGGAACTGTCGTCGCACTGAGCTATATGGTAGCATTGATAAAATTCGTGCAAATTCGTCATGTGCTGGTAGCCGTGTGAACTAAGTGTTGGATTCGCAAATCACGTAACCCGAGTTCAAATCATGGTCGGTCCGTTGCAGTTATTTCTTACTTTGAAAATTCCCAATCTATATTGATTTAATTGTTTTTTTATATTTCTATGAAAAATACTATTGCATTTTTTGCACTAAATAGTTGCAAATTACGAATGTGATCTATTAACCACAAGAAGAATCACATTCGTAATTTGCAATTATTTAGTTGTTACATCTTTTCGATGTTATAAGGTGGAAATAAAAAGACGTGTTTAATAAAAATGTTTATTCTTTATATTTACAAATTAAACATTTATGAGAATTGTGACGTCGAATTGTTACCTAGACAAAAAGTTATCTTGTAACCGTTATCTATGTTACGCCTAAGATTGTTTGTTGGAAGTATACCCACTTAGACCATTCATAATATGAATAACGTAACAATGAACGGATATTCAAATTTTAATAAAATAAAATATAGGTAATTGTTTATATCCAGTTATTTATTGAAAAGTGATATATGATTTGGACTTTGTAAACATTTTATTTTTGTGTAACGTCACAATGAATGTATTGAGGTCATAGCTTAATTGTTCATTTTCTTGACGAAAAGAAGATTGAAACCAAACCTCAATTTCTGTTAAAAGAACTTTAGTTCTCACAAGATAATCGTCAATTAGATGAGAAAAATAAATTGAACTATAGTATTATGTTAAAACAGTGCGGGTAGAAGAATAAAAAACGAAATAGACTCATGATTATTGTCAACAAAATTGATAGCGAGTTCACTGCATTCTTAAGATGAGGCGATGGCACAAGTTAAAAGATATAGCTGTTTTAAACGAAAGTAAACACAATATAATACAGTGTTTGTTAACGAATAATCACAGATATGTTAAAATAAAATGGTAGGCCATTTAGTTTAGTTAACATTAAATATTTAGTGCGAAACGTAATCGTTCTTGTTTGTGCCTCTCTGTCAAGTACGGCTTTTTAGCAGGTTTTCTGTGATGCACGCCTTCAGCGTGAAGTGCACGGCGAACAGTATCCATCGAGGTGTCATATAATTCCGCAAAATGTCTCGTTGGTGCGAAACCATTCGTTTCGTATACGTCCACCATATGTCGTCGCTGCGCCTCGCTAATAAGCTTCGATCTCCCACTTCTCTTTCGACTAGCAAGGCTACCTTCTTCCTCATATCTTTTTAGCCAAAGATTTACAGTATTTTTCTAAAATAAAAAAAAATATATATATTAGGCAGCTATACCTACTTCACTTCATTTTCATTATATAAAATGTTAATAATCATAATTATTGAATATAATTTTAAAATAAAACTGCATTTATTAATCCAATAACCAATCCAATAAACCCAACGATTTACGTATTTCTCTTTTAAACCTCATAAAGATACGATGAATGGATTCATAAATGGCATACTTTTTAATTAGAAGATTAATTTGTAATAAAGTTACAATTCATTAATAGCTATTATACTCACATTCAGTCCGGTTTCTTCAGATATTTGTGTTTTATTAAGACCACTTTTATGCAGCCCAATGATAGTCGCCCTCACTTCAATACTAATATTAGCCTGCATTTTGCGAATATTACAATACTGTCAACCTCACGTCACTAACCAACAACTATAACCAAACGACAGTTCATTTCGGTTAAGTTAAAACTCGTGTCTACCTCGCAGAAATCTAATTCTTTATTTAGTTTTTTTTGTGATCTACCTTTCTAACTCTAAGAAATGTGTGAACAAGTTAAAGAATAATTTAATATATGTAATGCAAATACATAACTTCCAATCGGGTAAGAACTTACAAAAAGTCAATAATTGCGTGGGATTTGAACTTGCGGCACGCTGATTTGCGCTTCAATCTGTGTGCCTATACCACTGGGCCATCTTGACTTATGATAAGTTGATGAAATTGTGAATTTCAATCATTTGTTGGCGAAACTTGAAAATAAAAGGTCGTAAGTCAAACTAAACGTCAAACGAATATGTTTTAAGAATTCTTATGGACTTTTGCAAGTGATAGTACAGTTGGTAAACCTCCCTTATACGATAGGCCTCTATTTGCTATCGATTAGCGTGATATTCTAGTAAGAAACATAAATTAATGCAAAAATAAAGTTGTTTGGTAGACCCTACCATATATTTAATATGGGCGCGATGATTATGTCATTATGTAGAAATTATAATAATTGTAGTACACAGAATCAATAAATAAATAAATGATTAAGATAGCCATTATTTTAACAGCTGTGCTAATGCGTATACCCGTAAAAGGAGGCACAGGTAGCTTTAGTACGGGTCGAGTCAGTTCTAATAAAGATTTATTCGTCTGTCCCTTCTTTGATAACACTTAATAAAATAATGTGACTGACGATTAAGGGTCTTATCACAGAAACGTGCGAAGCGTGGGCGATTTTGACAGTGTGAACTGGTCTTAATGGGCTCTTAAAGCTTTCCTCTTCATTTAATATCTAGCGCTGGTATTAAATGCTTTAAGTAACATGGCGAAACAGAGAATATAATATAAATGCATTTAACATTTCTCAGCAACAAAACACTTAAAAGAAACGAAAGTGCAACCCGTTGTAGGTACCTATGCAATTTGTAACCTAATGCATTTTATTCTTAGACGCCTCCAGTCTTGACTTTAGTCTGTTCGTGAAACCCATGGGAAAGAAGAAAGTAAATTTGATCACAAATTAAATTATAATTTAGTACCAGCGCTTGCAATTTGTAGGAAGGCGAGCAAACGAATTCAGTTGTCAGTTCTGCTAACTTTGCAAATGCACTTTGATCTCGCAAACGTCTGCAAAATACGTAGATTTACATAACGTTGCACGGGGTTTAGATTGTAATGCACACGACTTAAAAATGTATCTACATCATTAACAAACGGTTAAACGTATTATATGTACCCGTCAAGAGGTAACACTAAGGTGCAATGTTGACGGCACACGCGATCTCACTATTCAAATCTTTGGTAAAACAATCCTTTAAACCCCAAAGTCTTACTGCACGGAATATTTCGCAAATTGAGCGAAACATTGATACTTTCATGTGTCTGAATTTTCTGGATAGATCGTATAAACCACTTAAGATAAAACAGCAACAGAACGTAGCAACTGTTTGCTTTCCCGTGAAGGATGGACATAGGAAGTACGTAATTGTGACCGAATACCGATCTGACGTGATCTCAGAACACAATGCGATACAACTTATGTTTGTAAACCCAACATCGCACTTGTGTATTAGTGCTAATGTTGATGCTGCCAACACTTATATGGAAAGATTAAGTAAGGTCAAGCTTTAGGATATAGATAATATGACCCATAATTGTCATAGGTCGGGTGATTATTAGATAAACGTGCTCAAAGACAATGGAAGAGTCCGGTCATTGTTTAAGGGTATTGCAATTTACGATGCGACGTTACTAAATATTATACAGACTAAACCTAAATAAGTACATAAAACGAAAACATTTTGAATGTAGGTAAAACCGTAAAATTAACAATTTCGTTGTTGCTTTGAAATATTTTACCATGAAAATTGAGTCATCAGTCGGAAGTAACAAAGCTAACCATAAGCTACATCGTGAACATTTCTGACTAAACATGTATGAATAATAAATCCTATTCAAAATGAAGAACATACCTATATTATAGGTACTTTTGAACTGCAGAGACCTTTCACGAGAATTTAAATTCAAATCAGGCGTAAAGATTTTGTTAGATAAGGTCAGGTGTATTCATATGATCAGCATCGTGTCATAGTTACATAAAAAGGGCCGCAGTAATCCAAATTGAATGTCTAAACTTGTACAAAATTCTTGTAAATTCTCCACACATTTGCGTATGACGTTCATTAAGGATAAAGTGATTCGGGTTAGCGTTATTTCTGGCTGGAGTTATTTGGGATAGCGTTCTTTATTAGGGATTCAGTGTTTCGGGTATTTGTTTTTTGGCAATGGAATTATATGACCAGTTTTATCCTACACCAAAATGTCATGACTGATCCTCATGATAAAAACTCTTTCTATTTTGGATTACACCAGAAAGAAGTGTCAAATTAGGTCACCTGGTTTCACGCGGAGTTCTAGTTAACGCCTTGCATCACTTAGCTAGTTAATTACGTGCAATTTATCAAAGGGCTCAATAATTCTCGATGCTTGTAGTACGCTTGTTTGCAGACACGAGCTATCTCTTATCAAAGTGGGTCGAGACAAGTTGCCGCAATGTTTCCTTCTCTATGTGTACCTTCGTGGATCCTTGTCTCGTAGAAACAAAAGGACTCGAGCAAGTGGGACAGTTTAGAAAATCTGGATCTCTTGAATGGAAAACGACCTTTTCAGAATTCTTAGGCTATTCATAGACGCTTGTGTTATTGAAACTTGTAAGTACAATTGTGTAATCTTAATTCATGATGTAGGTATCTTTTATTGCCTCTGAAAAACGTAACTTTATTAATTTATCAAATCGCTTTTCCTGCTCTGGGTGCTTCTCTCGCAGCACCAGGTTGAGATTATCAGACTTTTACTCACTAAAACCCCTTGTATTCTTTCAGTTGCACTTTGGTCATTCTTTCGAATAATCTCGCAGTCATAGCAGACATCGGCCCATTAGTGCTCCTACCTAATTAAGGTTCTGGTTCGTGAGGACGGCATATACGAAGTGAGAGTTAAGCCACTTACATAATATTCAAACCAATTTATGACTGCTGCCCTACATTATAACCGTTCTTGCCTAAGTGATTGTTTTACGACATTACCAGATATTATCCAAAATAATAGGGATCGTTATGGTCAACTTATATGAGGCTCTTTAGTTTTGAACCAGCTGCGTGATCCATACTAATAATGTTAATAGTGTAATATGGACATACTGTAAAATCATTAATTCTTTTAAAAGAGTAACCATGGAGTTTCTTGCCGATTTTTTACCTAAGAAACGACTTATTGGAACCGTGCATTCGTTTCTGACGTTTCATAAGTTCTATGTTTTTTCATTTCCATTTTTTTTAACACCTACATACTTTTTGTCTGGTTGTTTGTAACCCCTAACGCCATTTTGATAAATTTTGTTGCGAAGCTAGATTGGCCTTTAGAGACGTACATAGGTTATTTTTTACAGATAATTTCCAACTTTCACGAAGGCAAACCCGCTGGCAAAAACTAGTAACGTTATAAACTACAGTTTACGTTTATTGTTTGCGTTTTATTTCAGCAACTTAAGGCACTTTTATAGCATCTATGACGCATTGGGCAGGTGACGAGCGCGTATTAATCTGGGATATAAGTCGATTACCGTCGCCATTGGTACTTCAATCGTTCCCGTTCGACTCGTTTCCGTTCCGATAGCTTTCGCGTCAATATCAGCAAACGTTATGAGTTATGACTCATCAAGATTTTACGACTGACTGTTATGACAATTTTAGATTTTTGTTACCTACATATTTGTGGGAATTCCGGGACAAGGCCGTAATGCGATTCTCTTTCGTCTATAAACTGTACATAAAACTGATGTGTGTAGGTATTGAAGAACAAAATATCAGAATTCCTCCTTTGAGGCTGAATGAAGGTATCAAGGATCACGATTGATGGGATCTAGGCTGGTCAATCTGGTAATCTTAACTAATCAGAATACACTGTAACCGTTATAAAGTGTGATAAATATTGTAATTACTACTGTTTAATTGTTAAATTGTCGAAAGTACTAGTTACCTACTATCAATCTTTATAAGTACCTTTTTGAGAGAAAATAATATTATTATTATAAAGAAATCAAAAATATCCCAGAGGAGGCCTAAGTCCCAGCAGTGGAAACATTATAAGACTGATTATGTTATGCTATGATAAAAAATATCATCATAAACTTGACAATCTCATCCAAAGGCATATCTATGGTACTTAAGTCAGTAATTCACACAAGTCCATATACCTATTCAATGTGGTGCTGATCTCCGACCACGTCGCAAGCCAAGCCTAGAAACTGTTATCTTAGTTTTCCAGTTAATAAAATGCGTAATGCATAAATAATGTAGACACTGGGCAGGTCAGGAAAATTATACTTAGTTTAATTGAACTATGTTCTATTAATTATTATGACTATTAGGATTTCCTGTTGACTTGATATCAAGTGCAATTTTATTAAGAATAGGTACAAAGTTACAAACTACTGAAGACTGAAATAATACGACACGTCGTCTTACATTGTACAGTGTACCGAGTGCGAGTTTGTGTTACGTTACCAACACTGTACAGAGTGCCTAATGCGAGTTTGACACGTTTAGGACTTTTTTTTTTCGTGGGGAAAGTCATCCAATGACAACCCCCGCTCTTGGGCGGAGCGGGAGATTGTGTCAGACTCTTACTGACGAAAAACCCACCCCGTTAGAAAGAATAGCGAGTAGCGAGGAGCCTTCATACCGGGGCTCGAGCTCCCATTCGGATAACCCTGGCCCCAGTAGGCTTCGACCCAGCTGGGCCCCTGCTATTGCTGACAGCTCCTTGAGGCGCGCGGGAACAGTGCGCGCCGTCGACGACTTGAGCTCGGTCCGGACAGTTACCGGACGGTCGAACAGCGAGCTACCCATTGCTCGCTGTCCACAAGCCCGGTTACTGGAAATCGGTATCGGAGTCCCGGCGGCGGCTACGGCGCTGTGAGCGCCGCTGTGGCCTGATGCGGTCGGCCTCCTCCTTCGCTAGCATTACTGCTTCGCAGAAGTCGGTGACCGCCTGCCACTCCTCCTCGCTCCGGACCATGGCCTGCACCAAGGCCCGGCACGTTTATGACGTTCAGCACTACGATTGGCCCGTTCCCAACTGTTAACCAATCAGAGACCCAAACGCGATACACGTTTCGAACGCTTTACCATAAGGGCGCCTTGAAATTAGCGACTAATTTCTAGACGCCCTAAAAACACCTCGCACCCAGCACTGATCAATCTTCTCAGTCTTTTCCCGTTTACGTTGTAACAAGATGTGACCTATGACAAATTTGTAAGTATTCAAAGTTTTGCCCCACATTAAGAATGGGGAATTATAAAACGAGCGACTAAAAAAAAACTTAGCGACTGATGATGAGATACTTACTGTTTTAATAACTTGAGCGGTATGAATTTGAGTAAGCGACACATTAACTAAACTAACAACAAATATTGATTAACAATAAAATCCAGAACGAGCTTACTAAAAGTGGGTTATTGAAATCCTAGTTAAACGATTAAATTAGTATGTGAGCGACTAAAATAATAAGTGAGCGACTAGAAATAAAAATGAGGTTTTAAATAAGGAATTTACGCTAGCAAATGTTTTCATCATTGTCTAATTATCTAGCCGCAGGTAGATTCATCATTTGAACTGGGTGAAATGGGTTAGGTTAGGTTAGAACTGTGACCTACCGCGCGTGAGCCGAGTGAGCGAAGCGAGCGGTGCCGCGGCAGCGGCCGGCGAACTCTACGTCCAAGTTGCTCGCAGATTTTATTTCACCATTTTTTAATTATTCGGGTTTTCGCAATATCCGGATTATCAAATTACCTTATGACATACATAATACATAAATATCGGTATTTAGGACATTCGATACTGTGTACATTTATATTTAGGACATTCGAAACACTTCATTTAAGATAAAATGCCGCTCAGTATAAATAAATCATTGGCCAAATCTGGAAAAAAATGCAGGACAAAACATTGACACTCAAACAAATATTAGGTCACTCAAATATTATGAAGCTTCTCATTTTGTATTTTAAGTAACTCAAATTAAAGTTTCCAAGTCGCTGTTCTATTGATTTCTCGTCACTCGCAGTCAGTCGCTCACTTATTATTTCTATAACCCAAAATAATTATTTTTGTCACTTAAAATTTTAATTTACAGTCACTCGTTTAAATACTACCCATTAAGAATTACTCCTGTATCGTGGGTGCGTTCAAAAACATAAAATCACATACACAAGACCCACAAAAATTACATGGAGCGTCTGGATGTCAAATCCGCAACATTAGTCGAAGACAACTGGAACTAGTGGCTTAGCAAGCATTCTGAGGAATAGAGGAGTCTCTTTATACCATGATGAAAAAGAGCTTAGGTGGGTCTATTGGGGGTCCACCCCAATAGACACATCTAAACTCTTTTTTACATAGCATGGGTAGAATGAGACAAAAGATTGGGTATCATTGTATGAATCCGACATCTGTCACCCGCAAAGTCCTATAGCAATTGTAGTGTACCTAAGGTCCGACCTAGGCAACGACCGTGCTACTACTAGGTCTCTATTGTACTGCTATTCATCAAATATTGTATTTTGTCAATCCTTTGTAATGATGCCTATTCAAATAGGTCTATAATTTAACAATATTGAAGGTTTAAACAATGCTTATTATTAACTATACAGTTGACAATCAAGTGCGTATAACATTAAATCCAATAATGTTTTATAACAAAATTATATACATTGGAATTTGCTGTAATAACAGTTTAGATACTTCCTTATAATCGCACGTAAACGAAGGTCCCACCATAGAATAAATTGATATCTATTATTAAATATTGCACGAAAATCATACCGAGCATAGATATACAATGCAGACATACTTAAAAGTTAATAAAAGAGTTACTCTTTTATTAACTTTTAAGTATGATTTATTAATTGAGTTTTTTAATTTGAAATTAATAAACCTTAAAAATTACACTAACTTTTTATTTCTGTTAGCCGGATGGAAGCCCCTAACAAGACCATTCCATAAACATAACATTAAAAACGAATCGTAAGTTCTTGCTTTCCCAAGCATGAACTTACGATTCTTATTTTTAGAAAAACAAATAATGAGATGAAAACAGTATTATGATCAAACAAAATAATCACTGTTATTACTTTGCTAAGTATGAGCCTACGCTTCAAGAAAAAACAAATAAATTAAGATGAAAAGAGTTTTATGATCTCACTGAGCACTAACCTATGAACTCAGATCCTGGATAACAGCACGATGATCATAAAAAGCACAGGAATTTAAAGCAAAGACTGGCGCCGAGTGTTTTTTATGTAATTAGCACCTATTACACATGCCGGTAACTCGGTACATTAGAAAATGTAAACTGCACTGAAGTGATAATGATCGCCGATGTAATACAGTCGATGAACACATGCCTCACCTTGAGTGAGGTCAACTACGGCAATAGAGATCAAAATCATATAATTATTATGTAAATTGCCAAGTTTATTAACGAACATTTAACTACGTAAAACGCTACACTATTTAACTCCAGGTTAAGCACACGTGGACTTTAAGGGTTTTTTCTATGGTGGGAAATCATCCAATAGCTTCTTTCATCCTTTTGTTGTGCGTGAGGGTGTGTCAGACTTTTACTGCCTAAAATCCACTCCTGTTCCTTCTTTACCTTTGTTCCAGGACCTATGTTCACTTGTGAACCATCCGAGGCCCATCCCTACTGGAGCCATCCCCAGTAGGGCTCGACTTAAAGGTTTAGACTTTAAAGATAAAACGAATTTTGTAAAGAAACTGAAGGCGTGGTTGCAAACCATTTCGATTGTCTTCGAGGTTCAAATTCTAAAGCTTGTCCTGCCTGATTGATCTCGATGATACCATTACCGGATTTATTACAGGAATACAGGTACAGATGACAGAGCCAGCCATTCAATTTCGTTGATGTAGCACCGATCACATAGAACTGATTTATGATCGCATTCATACAAGGCGGCAAGATAACATCAAACTTCAAAGGCGGCAATTACAGTGATAAATGACAATTATTATTGTCTTGTCCTTTGCGAACAATAAATATACCATCGAGGACCGCGCGTGCGATATTATTTCTCGCCTGTTTATGATCATTATGAACTATTGTCAGTGAGTATACACCGATATTTGAATTGAATGCTACCACAGTCGCCACTTCGCTATCAGCTAGATTGATCAGCAGATAACCCATAGATAAAGTGAGGCCGCTTAAACGAATGTCATTCAACAGTAGCGCCAGGGAATTCAATGATTAGGATACAAAACAAGACCTTTTGCAATGGAAGATTTCTGAAAGAATATTAAAAAATAATAAATTAATATTAATTTACTCTATCATCAAGCAAATATGTCTTTCAGATAATTACTCATCTGAAACAAACAATGCTTGTTTGTTTTACCATATTTGCATAAAGTCACAATACCCTGACTGAAATATAATGGAACGACGCAAATAGAACGATATTTATCCCTAAACTTGAAAGATTACTCACAGAATAGCTGAGCTCTATAATAGTCACATTTACGTTATCAGCAAGCAAATATGCCTTTTAAGACAAATCTGCATAAGCTTATTTCCATTACTATAACGACATATCTATAACCGCAGTACCCTGAATAAGGAAAGATGCAAATAGAACGGATATATAGGTAACCTACATCCAGAACATTATACATCCCTAAACTAGAAAGATTGCTCATAGATCGTCATAGAGTCATACACTATCATCAAGTAAATATACCTTTCTGTATGAACTGCGCATGTTTTCTTTACCATATTTGCATATAGCCGCACAATACTCTGACTAAGGGACGCAAATAAAGCGAGCGGATACACAATCAAAACGTGAAATCCCTAAACTATGCGTGGCTATGCGGTGACGGTCCATAAATAGTATTATACAAGAGAATTCTTTACGAAGGAGGCGTGCGTCATCGATACAGAGAAGGAAGTGCGTGTTGTCGAACAGCGAACAGTCAAACACTTGACGCTGGGCCGGCAGCCGCCCACGGCGACGCCTCAGCCGCACCAGCCGCGCCATCCGCCTGCACTAACTGTGATTGACACCACATTAATACTATCCCGAGATGAAATGCAGACCTTTCTCATGATACAGATAGAACACGAAACAATTATAGACTACGTCATAATCAAACAAGCATCGTTTGACGCAATAATAGAGCATATATATTTACATTACTCTTCAAAAACAACGAAAAATAGACTACTTAACCGACTACTAGGCTATAATCGATATTAAATATTTGCCATCCACTTTTAATGAGTGGCTCGCGTCATTGTTGTCTTTCAATTAGTGGAAAACCGCAGTGGGCCATATCGGCCCGGATAAACACCTACCTAAGCAAAAACTGAAGTCATTAGTAGATAATTGTAAAATCTTTTTAGTTTTAACATTATTAATGTTTATGCATGATATGTCCATCGCATAATATTTGTACACTTGGCTCGTTAGTATACGATGCATGTATCATTAGGTTATGTTGGAACAAAAATAACGGCACCATTGGTGTAGTGGTCGAGCAATTGACTGCTGTGTTGCATGTCACGGGTTTGATTGCCGCATGGAATAAATATATTTTGTATGGCTTAAATGGTTTTGTTCTGACTGTTTTGTGTATAAGAGGTTATAAGTTTGTGAACGAGAAGTTGCTTAAAAAAGGGGCCAAGAAGTAAATGAGTTTGCTAGCAGTCACAGTCAGTGTATGTGTTGTTACTGCTTTACGCTAAAACGGCTGAACAGATTTGGATCTTAGGCACACGGGTAGACCACATGTCCTAGAATAGCACGTCGGATACTTTTATCCCGGGAGCATGTTCTCTTTTGATAATTTTCTACATTCACACGGGCGAAGCCACCATTTTTTTAGTGATATAAACTAGTACTTGACTACGATCTCACTTGATGGTAAGCAGTGATGCAATCGTTGATGGTGCTTTTCGAGGTATATTTTCATACAACCGCTTTTACGTGATTATAATGTTATTACACATCTTTCTACATATTTTGGATACACACTATCTTGTCGATATTATCTAGGCTTCTATAAAAATCAAAACTTTTTGTAAAACTAATCTAGTAAAGGCCTCTGAAAGCTGTTTTACGTGAACTTTGGCCAATTGATGAATGACGACAATTTTTCTGAAAAAGTTTAAGGGTTTAAAAAAGACACGTATTTCCTGAAACAAGCTTTTTGATACATTCGAGTAAATCACGGGATTACCGAATACCAACAGAGTTTTCCGGCGTTATCTCTCTTTTTTTACAGTGCCTCTTTATCAAACATCGCGTTGGATTGCGTTACATGAAGCAACAAGCTTTTAAAGCAAGCTCGATGTTGACGACAGGCGAGTGGAAAAGGACCTTTATAAGAGCCTAATATTCACTCTAGCCTTAAAGACACCCAAATTATAATATAATCGGACGCGAAAACCGCTGCAGGCAAATTGTTACAATACTTCGTTGCACGCTGTATAAACGACGAAGCGAAACGCTTAGTCCCCTGGCAGAAACTAATATAATATGTACGTACCTAATATAGGTATGTGGTTTGCTGAAACAAAGTAACAAACACCATTTCTAGTTAAGTAACTTACCACAAGTTGGTCTCTAGATATTACCACTATTGCCAAACGTATGCATTTGCAGATCGAATAACTTGTTCTTACTATCCTAAATAAATATTCTATAAAAAAATACATAGCGTTGACAACTAAAAAAAATGAAGAAATAAATCGCCTATTATCTAAATTGGCTGGAAATAGAAAACGATTATGCAGCTTCAATAGCTGGTCCAAGTGCCAATTAATTCCAATCTGCCAGTATGAATATAGTGCTGGGGTGAGCAGAGTTAAATTACATTTCATTTATCCATTCTGAATGATAACTGCTCTTGATGTTATTTCCTTATTTTTATAACAATTAAAGTAGTCGATTATAAATGGTACCTAAGGACCTTTACTCGTGGTGGATGATTGATTGTCAACAGAACGGTGCGTACAGCGACAAAATGGAAGGTATCTCGATTGAGTTGCTGGTTGGTACCTTCACCGTTCGATCACTAAGAGCGAAACGAATTTATTAATGGTCTGCGTAGACGGCCACCAACCTACTCAGTATACAATATGTAGGTATACTGTAACATAATAAAGTGACAGAGTTTATACCTACTTTGTAACTACCAGTCGGATTGAAAAAAAATCTAAATGGGATAGCAACATCTTTGAAGAACATCACGCTACGACCTACTGAAGCAGAGCAGTAACCAAAGACGCGGGGAGTTGTTAAATACGTCTCAAATATAACAATAAGTTTTAATAATATTTTATTTGATGTCTATTTGTAAAGTCCTTGACAGAAACTGTAAAGTAGTATTAAACATTGCATTCCATTTCTTATTTATTTGCCAGGCAGCAAAATTACTAGAAATTACACATAACCAGTGAGTGTTAGTAATAAAGAAAAATTCAATTTATAACCTCCAAGTACTATTGTATTTCTTAGAAAAATAATGTTTCAATAAAATAAATATTGGCGACGTAACATAATAATAGTGTATCGTTAAAGCAGGAATCATTTTTGCAGCGAGACCGTCTGGGGACACAATGTTTTTTGTTTTCATTTTGTTTACCTTCGTTCCTAGGGTTGGCTTTCACCGTAATAATGGCAGCGGATTAACTGACACGATATAATCTAACCGGTGACAATACATAGATGATCGTTCCGTGCTTCGAAGCTATTAAGATTATTATCGGTTCCATAAAACGAACTGAAGGTTATGAAATGCTAACAGCACACGTTGCATATGATTTACTCATAACAAACCTATAATTACATTCACGGCTTACACAATACGCCCTTATTAATAGAGCTTTGTGTTCACCAATGCGCAGCGCGGAAATTCCCAAATCCAGTTTTCGTAATTTGGGAAATTCGCCAAATTCTACGTTAGCCATGAAGTGTGCTTCATTGCAAACTAAATCGAACGATAATTCATGTCAACATAAAATAATCATGACATAAATCAAATTAACGATCTCTGAGAGATTTGCGCGTTAGTTGAGTAATCTAGCAACCTCGGAATTGACATAAATAATACTTCGTAGCTTATTGATTGTTTGAATATTTCCAAGATTTGTATCTTACGCGGTAAAGGTAATGCTGCAAGAGAAAATATAATGAAAAGATTTTGTGCTTGGATACTTTTTGAAACAATGGAATCACATAAAGATCTCGTGAGATCAGGCGAACTGTCGGCTGTGCCCTGTGATCACGATAATGACGTAACGGCCGCATATGATTGTCGCAGGTTACGGCGCCCAAGTTCCCGGTGGTGATCAAGATAGGGCACGCGCACAGCGGCGTCGCCAAGGTGAAAGTGGACACGGTGGCTGACTTCCAGGTAACGATGCTCATCACTCTTTCAGTTAAATAATGGCATAATGAATTGTTATGCATCCCACGGATCTCATCCTGTTTTTACTAAGAAAATTACGGCCTATAAGGTAAAATATTTTAGGGCTGAGTAACAGAATTTAAGAGTAACACGCTTTAGTGATTCATAGCAGTAAGAAGCTTATTTTATTTGCCGTTCTAGGACATCGCCGGTGTTGTGGCCATGCTGGGTACTTACTGCACCGTAGAGCCTTACATCGATGCGAAATATGACATCCATATACAAAAAATCGGCACTAACTACAAAGCTTTCATGTAAGTATCATTACACTATTTTTAATCGGCAATACTCTGGCGCCTACGAGAAAGATCAAAGTAGTCGGCCATTCTGATTACAAACAAAATGTTGCAGGCGTTCTCAATGTTGGCAAACACACAATTGCGTAAAATAGATTTAAGAATGAACGTGCGAAGTGTGATATCACACTTGGTGTCCGGAACAGGCGTCTATAAATAATCCTGAAATATTTTGCAGGCGCAAATCTATATCGGGAAATTGGAAAACCAATCAAGGATCTGCGATGCTGGAAGCTATCGGCATGAATGATAGATACAAGATGTGGATTGATGAGGTTCGTATCTAGCTTATCCGTTTTTTGATTGGATCTGTAGATGCCCGGCAGCTGTAGTTTAATTTGAAAATATTATGATCGAAACCTAGGATTGTCAATTTACCACCGAAGATAAATATATTTATTCTTAATTTAACTTGACGATTGCAAGAGTGCTACGGGTACTACAATTTAAATAAGAACCGTTTGTAAACCAGTCGGGAATGGACTTTCAATTTATACTAATTCGCATGCGGAAACTACAAGTTTACTTTATTTATTCCTTGTTAAGCTATTTATTGATTAATTGGTATTTATTTAACATAAATCTCCTGGCAAGAAACACTGCATAATATTAGCACATGATTTAAATTAATTTAGCACTCTAGTGTCACGCTTATCTAGGGGTCAATGCAAAACATGGCAGGTGTAAAGTTTCTCGCACCTGTAGATGTAACTACTGATAAAAAGGAAGTTATTTCTATGAATAAGAAAAAGAGATCTTGAGCTATATGACATCGATGTTAGCACTAAAATACAAACCTAAAGTTTCCTAATTGAAAGGTAATGTATGAAGGTCGAATACCTGGTGAAAACTGCCGAATTTGAGGAGTAAGGGCTAGTCGATAGCGGCACTTGGGCGATGCCTTTGTCCAGCAAACTATGTGTTTTGGCTGAAATTACGCTAACGATGAATTGAATATTTTTAACAGATCTTCTGTTCATGTTTTAGGTGAGCGAGATCTTCGGTGGTCTGGAAGTATGTGCGCTGGAGCTGGTGGTGGGCAAGGACGGTCGCGAGCACATCATCGAGCTCAACGACTCAGCCACGTCTTTCATGGGCGACTCGCAGGAAGAAGACCGACGCCACCTTGCTGAGCTGGTGTTGCAGCGTATGCAGGTAACATTCATATGGCGAAAGAAAGTGTTCTATGGTTTATTCATTTGAGATTTCTCAGTGATCGCCTAGTTTAGAAGTTAGTGGTGTGATGCCACCGTGCCTCATACACGTTGAGCCGTTGATCCTGCGCTAAATCTATCTCCAGTCGTGTCGGATTGCCGCCCCTTCAGACTATGAGAGTGACGGACGAGAGAGTGCATCAGTGTTTGCGAACTAGTCTCCCGTGTTTTTGGCTAAGCTCCGATGACCACCAAAATTAGTCAGGAGAAAATATTATTATGATTAGGGTGACAAAAAAGTTGACGTCTCACCTCTCGAGGTTAGGTGGTGGTTATGGATACATTTTGCAGTAACAGAGGCATCACAGATACATTACCATCTTAATGACTAAGCTAAAATCGTGTCTCATGTGTTTATAATTACACCGGCACTTAACAGTAATGTCGGGAGTGTTTTTCCGTAGAGAGGATTTTCCCGGCTTGAGCACTTAAGGTGTCTACACACCGAAGCGTCCGGCACCACCGGCACGAACCCGGCGCGAACTAGTATACCAATCTGCGCGCTCCACTACGCAATGGAGCGCGCGGAGCTCTATATCGGGCAGCTCTGCAGCCGGGTCCCCGACAGAGGAGCGTGCTCCACCGGTGGGGGCCCCGGGGCCGCCAAGTGTGCCACTACGCAATGGAGCGCGCGGATTAGTCCACTAGCTTGCGCCGGGTTCGTGCCGGTGGTGCCGGCGGCTTCGGTGTGTTTATGCCTTTATGGTCTGAAATAAAATCTTTGTTTACATTTTCTACACAAACTAGTTATTTGTCAGATAATTACTTCAGTGATATAATTGTGTGTATCTAAACATGACGCAACTAATCTTTTTTTGTTGATTTCCAGGCGGTCTGCCGTCCCGGTATAACGAAGACACAATCCCGGAGCTCTGTATCGGGCAGCTCTGCAGCCGGGTCCCCGACAGAGGAGCGTGCTCCACCGGTGGGGGCCCCGGGGCCACCGAGCGTGCCTCCCCCGGCGCCCTTGGCGTCCGCCGCCAGTATCGACCGCCCGCTGCCGCCGATACCCGCGGAGCCGACCCAGCCCCCACCGCCACCTCTCACCCGGCGTGACTCACAGGGTAAGCCACGTAAGGACATTGATAATTTTATATTATGGACATACAGTAGCCCTAATAGTAGCCCTAGGCGCCTATATTAGTAGTTATTTGCTAGATATGAGGGTAAATTACAGTTTACTTTAGGTGAACAAACTTTGGGTGCCTGATCATGCACACATGGATAACGACCAACGAACCTTATAAATCACAAAATGCTCTCTTCTTCTGGACGTTGAACAATGGACAAACATCAAGTGAATCATGAGAAATATGGTTGTTAGTAGGTACAGGAATTTCATATTAACTAAGTTCTACTCCTTCAGTCAGTAAACTTTTTTGTTGACAGCGTCTCAGTCGTCGACGGTGTCCTCGGCATCAGCTGCCCCCAGCACCACGAGCAGCACGGCGGCCACGGCGGCGGCGCCCCCGGCCGGCTCCACGCCCGGCCGCGGCGGCTTCGCGCGCCAGGGCTCCCTGAGCGCCGCCCTCACAGAAGACGCCGAGGATACCATGAAGAATCTACGCAAGACGTTCGCCGGAATATTCGGTGACATGTAACAACTCAACCAACTATTACGAACAAATAACAACGTTTACTTACACAAAAACTCGATTGCATTTACAGACTTGCGGACAAGAGCCAAATTAAGGCATGCATTTATTTGGCGACGGCAACATAATGAATTCAATACACGTCTGTTGCCCACTGCGCTAATTTGTAGATAAATAGCCATGAATTTAAATTTAACGTTAAGTTCGATATCTACTGAAGAAACACACATAAACCAAAGATATACGAATTAAACAACCGGTCCAGAATTTACATCTGAAGATGTAATCCAAATGTATTTGTGCCGATTTAAAACACCGGAAATCCCAGCCAACTACACCTATTTGAAGGAATCATCCCTCGAATTGAGTGTTGAATGCAATGTAAGAAACAGAATGTTAAGCATAGTTTAATGTATGATAACTATAGATTTTTACAATAAGTTTATTATAAATATGAAAATACGAATCAACTGAGCTGCATTGTGATCGAACCCGTTCGGTATCCGCGAGGCGCGTCGCCTTGCGACTCGCGAGTAGTAGTGTTTCTGTCTGTCTCCGACTCCCTTCTACACTTGCTGCACCTTCGTACGAGACCAGTATAAAATGGGCATTTTATATTAAACACTATTCTGTATTAATAGTTGTTATGAAAGACAAATAATTCAAAGCAATAATAGGATTGGGATGTAAAGACGACGTGTAACGTTTCTTCGAAATGATTGAGAGTATCGACATCGATGCCGGAAATCGAACAATAATTGAAAACATTCGATGAAATGTTTTACTATTCGATAATATTCTGAAAATGATGCATTTTGTAAACGTTGAAAAGGAAAAATCATTTACGCAGTCGTCCTGTTAGATCTAATTGTTGGCAATTGGGATATGAGCAATGCTATTGAAGACAATATTGTTAAACGCAAGAATTGATCCACATTTTATATATATTATACCTTATTACTAGTTGTATTTCATAGTATTAAGAATATATTGTTATATTATGTACGTCTTCGTATTGTGTGAATCACGCTTCGTTTAACACGTAGGGTTATCTACAAATCAATATCTATTATTTATGCTACTTCTTCATGAACTAATTGTATGCATATGCTATGGGGTCTTATATCTATTTATAACATGTTAAGTCATATTCATGGTTTATGGAGAGATGATGGGAGTGATGTCAACGAAGTGTGATGATACGTCATATCAGAATGACTTGATGTGCATCTTGGCTAATGCATTATGCCGTCATAACTATTCAAAGTTTTAAACTTTATACTATTATATAGCAATGTTATACTATTCTTTAGCTATTGCGAATCAAACGTAGACATTTCAATGTGTAGTTAAATTTTCATTTACTTAATCACACTTTCGTAGAACATTCATAAATTAAATACTAGTAAATTTTAAGCGTTTTTATATAACAAACAGATAATATTATAACCAAGCCCACTTGTTATCGTAGATTTTACAACGAAAATAGTTATATACGTATACAAATGTAAGTTAAATAACTCATTACGTTAAGGCAGTGATCTCAGGAGCAAGCGTTAAGTTTGAGCAAAACAATAGGTACCTGCGTTTAGTTGTCGAGATATATTAGTTGATAATGTTTTAACTGTCCTTCGTTGTTGGCGCCGCGGTACGGGCACACGTATATACCTACTACCTAGGTTACGTTTAGATAAATATACTATAATTTACTCGTCTAAGTATGCACCGGTAGTTAGATTTTGACACGAATCCTTAGTATCGATAGCCACGATGTAGCTACGTGTAACTAATTACGTATCTATAAAATGCGCAATTAGGTAATTATTATCTACGACTTTTTCATACATTTGAATGAATATATAAATTGAATTATATTTAGTGGGTGTTATGTCTTTCATTTATTATGACAGTTTCTTGTAATTTAGGTATAATTTATTTAATTTATATCCTTTGAAGACTTCGATATTTGTTAATTGTTAAGAATATAATATTGACACTCAAATTAATATAAATGCTGTTGTTGTTGTTGCTAACAAGTTATTCAATGTGTACTCAATACGGAAGTGATGGATAATCATTTTAAGATGGTCACGGTAAGGGACGCGACCTCCATCGCGGGATCACGCCTCTCTTACCTGTTTACCGTTTTATCGTGACTTCATCCTCTATAAGGTAATATTAAAGGGCATGGCGTGTCACAACATTAGTAGTTAATAATCTGCTTTGACGGATTTAAAATTAACCAAAGGATTTATGGAACTTCCATACGATCCTAGTTATAATTAAAGTTATTAAGCCTTGAGAGGTTTTTGTAGAAGTTTGCAATAAAATGATATTTTTATCGGATGTGGCATCCATGCCCTAGTTCGGATGGAATATGTTAATGGAATTTGAATGCATGTTAATCTATATAATATGAATAATAATAAATACCTCTTTTGGTAAGTCAATACCGATGCTGGTGATTTCATTTTAATTAACCCTTCCATACCATGAAACCATATAATAAAACACACATAAAAGGATAAAAACCAGTTTTATTAAATAGTCTATATAAAAGCATATTTATGGTACATAAGTCTACAAAAATGTATTGCGTAACTGCTTATTTAAAAAAATGGTTTTCTCTTTTACACGCAATTTTATTTTGATTTACGGTTTGTGGTTACTTTAATATTAAAAATGTTACTTTTTCTTGTATTTAAATGTCATTCAAAGTTCATGTCTGGAACAAAAACTCAAATGAACTTTCACAGAACTAGGTGAGGTGAGCGTAGCTAAAGCTTAAAACACGCACGGATCCTTGTGAACCCCACGTTGCTCCTACGAAGACCCAGCATAGGCCTGCGTAGACCCAGCATAGGCTAGCGAAGACCCAGCATGGGCTGGTTTAAATCAGTGGGCTATTTTAGTGGCTATGGTTTGTGCTTTTTACTGCCACTTAGCTTTGACCTCTTGGAGACTAGTTCCATGCAACATTTCACATTACTTTTTAAGAAAGAGAGATTATTAAAGTAATTACAAACAAGTTTAACAGAAATAAAGAAGAGAACAAATACTTTTAAAACAATCAAAGTTTTTTTGCAGGATTTAACTAAAAATACTGTTACTTTTCTAGTTATCATTTTTTAATATAGTTATCTACACAGCAATGGATTTCATTTTAGTGCTAAATCATTAAACTAAAATGTCTACTCAGTGCTTAAAAACATGATAATGATTGCTTAAGTGACCGAAGTCGTTAAGTTATGCAACTTTTATGTTTCAAGACTTATATTTGAGAAGGTTGTTAAAATTTATTTAACCTTCTATTTCAATATCTCATTGTAATTGAACGCAAACAAATCAACGACTTTGCAGCTAAGTAAACCGAACGGAAAAAAATAATGTCAAAAATTTAACTTAATGTAGAATTTTTGAAAATACACTAGAAAACTCTATGTAAAAACCACTAAAAAGCAAGTAAGAATATAAGGCAATAAAATTAACTATTCTTATTCCAAAATTTGCTCTTTCCTCGCCTAAAAAACCAATAACATTTGTACATTTTGACTAACTAGATGCAAGGACAATGGCTTATTTAGCAATTAGCTATTCTAAATATCATCTCAGCCTGCTGCAACTGATCTGCCATTTGTTTCTTTGTTAGATTTCTTTCTCCATATAAAACATTCATTAAAATTACGTAACATATTGTATATCACAACAAATTTTGTACTATCTCGATAATTTAGTCATTACAGTTCTCAAGCCTGATTGAGTTTTAGACAGATCATACAGGAATGATTCACAATGTTACACAAAGATGAACCTCTGTTTTAACTTGCTATACCCTAGTAACAGCTGTGTAACTTAGCTAATCTACTGATATCCTACTTGGTCCATGCCAGTGTTGAGACTGTAGTTCCGGTACATCCCAGCAGCTGACAGCGCATTCGTGAACCTCTGTCCGGCGGGGAAGAACACGGTCGGTACTGAATAGTAGCCTGCAAATATTTAAAAAAATATTTACTAAAAAAATTAACGATAAAAAACTTTTTATAAAAAAATATAACTTTGATTTCGAAAGTTTTTAACGACTTCCGAAATTAAAATTATTTGTTAATATTAAAGAATTCTGGTGAAAGATTTTAACTCGAGATTTTTTCATTAAAAAACTAGTCAAAAGGTCACAATGTGCAAGTGCATTAGCAAGTGCGTCTAGCGTGCGAGAAGAAAAATCCGAAATCAATGAAAACAGACTTATCCTAATTTGTGAGCGATAATCAGCAGTTTTTCACGTACCTACCTATAAATACAAACGAAAGCATGCAGTTTTTTTTTATTTTACTCCTGACGTGCTTACTGATTCAGTATTTGTTGTGTGGTTTTCCACTAGACAAAGTAAGTTCCTACTTCTTTGAATGCCAGATTAATCCAACATCTTCTCTATACATTAACTGGCCTGGTCTAGTGGTCAGTTGCCCTGACTGCTATGCCGGAGGTCGTTGGTTCGGTACCCACCCAGGACACTTTGTTTGTGTGTTGAGCATAATTATGATCATTTGTATATCATCTGTATCTAGGTGTAATCTATCTATAATATGTATGTATTTAGAAGTATGAATGAATATTTATCAGTTGTATAATACTCATAGCACAAGCTCTGCATAGTTTGGGACTAGATAGCGTCGTGTAAATGTTGTGGAAGATTATTATTATTATGATATATCTTAAAGTTTCTGACTGACTGTGACTGATTCATCAATACACAGTTCAAATCGCTGAACGTATAGCACTGTTTGGCAAGCAGTGATTATGACACACGCCTGCGTTAATAAAGGATGGAGAAACTACTTTCACGCAGGTGAACCTACTGATAGAAGCTAGTCTATCATTATGTTTTTAGTAAAACTACATTGTAGCCTTTTGGTTACATGGTTACATCACCAGCCTTTTTAATGTTCCCATTGTTGGGACTCAAGCCTCCTCTCTAGGAGAGGGAATGGGCCGTAATCCACCACGCGGGCCCAGTGCGTGTTGGTGAATGTCGCATGTCTTCGAATTTTTGGTTCTAGGACATGCTGGTTTCCTCACAATGTTTTCCTTCACCGTTTTGAGAGTAGTGGTGATGAAATAAATTAGACAAAGTAATGCGCCTGGCTGGGTTCGAACCCGCGACCTACAATTCGTAAGTCGGGGTTACCACTCAGCCACCACTGCTCCGGTTACATGGTTACATAACACATTTTTTCTGCACTGGTTACTTGGTTACATAACACATTTTTTCAAGGATTCTTAAGAGGGACTATAATATACCTTCTGAAACTAAAGGCTGGTGGCTTCTATTCTATCACTGATTAAAAACTATTGTAAAGTCATAAACAAGAGTGACATCTGTCTAGTCCAATGCGAAAAAGATCCGCGTAGTGCGTTGCGTGTGCCTCCCATACGAGACCAGACCTATGTCCCAACAGTGGAACATAACTGACTAGGTAATTATGCTGTTGTAGTGCAATGAGTCTATGGTTTATTGACGTGATTAATCTGGGTAACTACGAGTACAATATACTTAATCCAAAGTTTTTGTTTTTTTTCTAATCCTGACTATTCCTGACTCAATAGGATAGGAGATAAAATGAAATTTTAAGTGACCCATACAAGCTAATTAGGTGCTTATAAATTAGTGTAATGTAATAAGTGCCATACATGTAATACAAAAACATGAGATTAGACTCCATCCACGTGAGCAATATAATATAATATACAGGGTGGCCAGAACATTGACGTCAAAAAATAAAATTTAGGTCCCTCGTATCGTGGGGTATCCGAATCACCCCCATGTATGTTCCGCGACTTTTCATAGTTTTCGAGTTATGAATTTTTTTCTGATTTTTTGAGAATAATCGTCCTGACTAATCTAAAAAAAATAAAAAAAGTACATGGCTTTGTCGAAATTTTTTTTTGCAAATAAATCTGAAAAAAAAAACATACTAAATCTGAAAAAAATAAACATACTTATATATTTCTAAATACATACATATTATAGATAAATGCAATGGTTGCAGCATCAAGCCGCCGACTTTTCATCGATAATGAGCAATTTATGGCCATCCACATATCAGAAGGAGCTTTTAGGGCTTTCTTTTTTTCAAGAATCAAGAATCAAGAATCAAAGCATTTATTTCAAATAGACCATTTACAGGCACTTTTGAATAGTCAAATGTCGGTCAGTCCAAGAAAAGTGAAGCTAAATTGCACGTTCCAAAGAGTAGGTCTCTATGGAGAAGAACGTGCAAGAAACTCCATGGACACTCTTTTAAATCATATAAATAAATAAATAGGGAATCATTAACTCTTGACCTGAGTGGAATGAGAGTGTCAGATTTTTATTGACTAAAACTCAACTGCGACAATAAACCAGCCCATAATAATATATATATATAAATAGCCCAGAATTGTTTACCCTGATAAAAATATTGAAGCAACCCACTCTAGCTTCTTGCGCAGTGCAAATCTTAATGCGCAGTACAAAATTGCAGCAATGCAGCAGTAACTATCGCTTACTAGGGTGGATCTACGCTAGAGGAGCCGAGTACGAGTGGAGTACGAGCCGGGCTCAAATTCGTGTAGTGTCGTTCGTACTCAGCCCCTTTTAGAGTCGGTCCACACTACATGAATTTGTGCTCAGCTCGTGCTCGGCCCCTCTAGAGTCGGTCCAGACTATACGAATTTGTGCTCAGCTCGTCCTCGGTCCCTCTATAGTCGGTCCACACTACATAAATTTGTGCTCAGCTCGTGCTCGGCCCCTCTAGAGTCGGTCCACACTACACGAATTTGTGCTCAGCTCGTGCTCGGCCCCTCTAGAGTCCGTCCACACTACACGAATTTATGCTCGACTTGTGCTCAGCACCTATAGCGTAGACTCACTTTTAAGTGCTCACACTGTACAACACACGCAAGTAACACAAATACGCATGCAAGAATGCATGCAAGTAACGCAAAACACAAATAAAACATTTCAGTCAATTTTACCCTTCTTTAGAAAGTCTTATGATCGGTACCAGTGTTAAGAGAATAATTCCGATACATGCCAGCTCGAGCCAATTCAGAAGAAAATTTTTGTTGCTTAGGAAAATATTCATTGGCAACCGTGTACCATCCTAAAAAAGTTAAACAAGACAATACAAGATAAAATTTTAATATGACTATAATAAGTAGATAATTTATCTGGCTGAAACAAGTGTACACGAGAATAGTAAATATTACCTTTATAATAAATACTTTTTTTTTTATAAATCATGAAACACAAGTAAATATTAGGCAATAAATATAAATATAAATGGGTAAAGAGGAGGAAGAATACCAAAGAAAAATTTGATGAACTTTGTAAGGAGTTATATCATTGACAACAGACAAAACATGATTCCTTTGGGCCGTTGTCATATATTTTTTGCTTTATCGAATAAATCAAAATTAGCAAGATATAGCGTGAACTACACTAGACCAACGCACTCGTGGACCACGCCTGATTTGTACATAGCGGCGTGTTGCGTGGCGTCGCGTAGCATGGATCTAATGTAGCTCTGCAAGTCTAGCTGTCATGTAAAATGTATGGAGACCGACGTAATGTAGTTCTACCTTAAATCGTATCTGGTTCAGAAGTGGGGGCTTGTGACATCGCTTTTAAGTAACAAGAGTATCGAGGTGTGACGACTCGTGTTTCAGCGTCTTAATTTTTTGTTGACGGGACAAAATAAAAAATACGTGTACTTTTTAGTAATCTAACTGACGGATTTAATAAGATTTTTTACAGAAATCTACTTATTATAGCGTAACGGCTGACAGCAGGGATAGCAGAAGATGACACGGAGATGATAAATGAGAAATCTAGAAACTACTTCTTCAAGTTTCATAAAATGGATAATTAGTAATACAAACCATTGCATAAATATTTAAAAGTGTGTCGTATGATGTGCATGAGGAACAACTATCATCAATCAAAATGGTTACACAATATTAATACAGAATTCTTAATTCTATGGAAAATTTTAAAGACAAGGAATATGTTCGGATTACTTTAGAACAACGAAATAAAATGATTTTGTAAGATATGAAGGCGGGACGACGACTTAGGAATTTATTTATTTATTTATTTAGGAATTCGTAAGAAATGGCATAGAGATACCGGAAACAATGGAAGAAATGATGGGAGGCTTTTGCCCAACAGAGCAGGTTAGGCAAAATATATTAATAATCTATACTAATATTATAAAGCGGAAGAGTGTTTGTTTGTTTGCTTGAACGCGCTAATCTCAGGAACTACTGGTCCGATTTGAAAATTTCTTTCACTGTTAGATAGCCCATTTAACGAGGAACGTTATAAGCTATATAACATCACGCTACGACTAATAGGAGCGGAGCAGTAACCAAAGATGCGGGTGAAACCGCAGGGTACAGCTAGTAAGGTATACACGAAATGTTGCGTCTCCTTTCCGTTTGTATGCTTGGTTACCCTCCCTAATCATTCCTGGTAGGACGTAGGAAGGATAATTTGAATAAAATTGTGTAATTTGTAAATGTAGTTAGAATGTAATCAGTGTTTACCTGGCGGGTACCACCCGTACTCGCTGGCAGATGTTCTGTAGAACGGGTGTTGCTTGCTCACCTGACACCCGTAGCCGTTAAACCAATCTGAAACGACCATCATTTTCAATGTATCTACAAAATGTTACAAACATACAACTAATGGTATAACCATCTGGTAGAACAGTTTAGGGGACTACAGGAGCTAGTCGCAAGTGTTATAATAAGCAAAAGTAAAGTATTTATTTATTTAATGCTTCATGCATACAAAAGTAAAGAGGCGAACTTAATGCCTTAGGCATTTTCTACCAGTCAATCTTTGGGTGATGCAGAGAAAAAAGTGATAGGTGCAATAAAAGAGAGAGAAAAAGGCGAATAAATTTAGGTACTAATATCGGTGTTTTACAGGATGCACTTTGGAAAGTGTGCGCAGGAATTATATGACTTGATTCCACCATCTCACTTCTACCATCGAACAAGCCGACGAACGATTAGTATCCACCCTTATGTTGTTGAAACTCTACGGTCTGGACCAAGCGTTTTGACTCGTCGTTTATACCACGTACATCGAGGGACTGGAACAATTTGCCTGCTGCGGGTCTTCCCTTTCTGATTATAATTTAGGTGTCTTTAAGGCAAGAGTGAATAGGCTCTTAATAAACTAGTACGCCTCACCATCAACGACTGCATCACTGTATATCATCAGGTGGGATCGCAGTCAAGCACTTATTTAGGTATATCAATTTAAAAAAAAACATATTTGTAAGCAGGATGACATGTCTTTGCACATCTCTTTCTTTGTATGCAGTCCAAGAGTGACCACGCGTTAGGTGCTGCAGTCCTCTTAAATGCAAATGAGATTTATCTATCGATAATAAAGAAACAACTGCCCCCCTAGCCAAGTTACAACCGTATCATGTCGAATTCCGTTCTCCAATCGGTAACGCTTCGGTGTCAGCAATTGTAGAAAACGATAAGTGGGTAGCCATGTTGACGCACCTGAGTCGGCCGCTCGTTCTACAATGTAGCGTTTGTTTATCAAAGGATGTAGCGTTAAACGTTGTAGAAATTCATTCAATCATTTTGAACGATGTGAACTTGGCTACGAATTTTCTACTCGTTTGTTCCGACCACGCGACTTTACGTTGAGATGACGTCATTCCCATACGTTTCATCACTTTTCTACAGCGTAAACGATTGCAGAATAACAACTTGGCTAAGCGTGCTGAAATGTTAAAGTTTAGATACGATTTCAGAATAAAATTTTCAGAAAAAAAACCGAACTATTGAAACTCTTATGTATAAAAATACGGAATTCAAAGAGCATTTCCCCTCTATTATGTAAGTTAGCACGTGCCACGATTTAGGATTACTTCCACTGCGGGATGAGGTTAGATATATTTTCATTGCGTTAAAATGAGAGTCGGAAATAATACGTAAATAAAATATTCTACGTCCGTAATGCTAAAAGATAAAGAGACTTACTGAAGCTACATTTCGTTTGTTCATTATTGATTAAAAGTAAAAGCCCGCATGCCATATAACGAGTATGGGATCAATGACACTATTTAGTTTCTCTGTTGTACTTACGTATAACTATGTGGTTCCATAAATAATTAATTTGTTTTGTTTATTTGGGTATCTAAGTAAAAGATACCTACACAGACATTAATAATCACAATGATACAAAGCGTTCTCACAAGCTTTTTTTTAGTTAGAAAATAAAAGCGTGAAAAATATTCTTTTCCCACTCTAGACTGGAACGAAAGAGCGTGTCAGAATTTTATACTTTTAACTAAAACCACACCTGTTTCCTTTAGTTGCCCTTTGTGTTCTACGACCACGGGTTTTATTTCACGGGTGAAAAACAAAATAAAACAATACATAATACAAAGTCCCCCACCGCACCTGTATGTTCACAATAAACTCAATAAGTACTTTTTTTTTTTTTTTTATGGTGGGAAAAAATCATGCATTGACATCCCCCGCCCTTGGGCGGAGCGGGAGATAGTGTCAGACTCTTACTGACTAAAAGACCCACCCCGTTCCTTCTAGCCTTCATACCGGGGCTCGAGCGCCCTTTCGGATAACCCTGGCCCCAGTAGGCTTCGACCCGGCTGGGTCCCTGCTGTTGCTGACAACTCCTTGAGGCGCGCGGGAACAGTGCGCGCCGTCGACGACTTGGGCTTGGTCCGGACAGTTACCGGACGGCCGGACAGTGAGCTACCCATTGCTCACCGTCCGCAAGCCCGCGTCTACGTTGGCCGGAAATCGGGATCAGAATCCCGGCGACGGCGGCGGCGATAACGCCGTTGCCTGATGCGTTCGGCCTCCTCCTTTGCGAGCATTACTGCTTCGCAGAAGTCGGCGACCGCCTGCCACTCCTCCTCGCTCCGGACCATGGCCTCAACCAAGGCCCGGCGCGAGAGGTCTCCGCCGCCGATCGCCCCCACGAGGGCACGGCGATGCTCCGCCCAAGCAGGGCACACCTCGACTGTGTGCTCCACCGTGTCCTCCGGGTGTTCCGCACAGTGGCGACACCCGGGCGTCACTTCCGCATGAATCGAGTGCAGGAAACTCCCGAACGAACCATGTCCGGTGAGTACCTGCGTCATGCGGAAGGTAAGGACGGCGTGAGGTCTTTCCAGCCACGCCTCAAAGAGGGGACTTACCGCCATGATTGTGGCGTGCCCAGCACTGGGTTGCGATAGTCGTTGACGCCATTTCACCATGAGATCCCGCCGGAGCTCTGTCCGCCATGCCGTGACCTGTCGCGGCAGCGGACTTTCACCCCGGCGTTGCATCTCCACGCGCATATCGTGCATGTGTGCAAGGACTGTTGCCTCCAGATCCCACGGTGGTAGGCCAGCCAGAAGGCTCACCGCTTCGCGGGAGACCGTGCAGTATCCCCGCACCATCCTTATCGCCATGACCCTCTGACAGGCGTTCAGTATGGCCGCCGGTTGCTTTTTCAGCGACGGCGCCCACACCGGCGCCCCGTAGAGGGCCATGGACCGAACGATCCCCGCGTAGAGCCTCCGGCAGGAGGCATCTGGACCCCCAAGGTTGGGCAAGAGCCGCTTGAGCGCAGCCCCAGCCCGGTTGAGTTTGGGAGCCAGACGACGGAAATGCTCCACGAAATTCCACCGGCTGTCAAGGACGAGTCCCAGGTACTTCATCGTCGACCCGACACCGATGTGAACTCCTCCTACCGTTAGTTGGGAACTCAATGGCGGCGCGTTCCGAGACCAGCGACCGTGGAAACACATCGCCTCGGATTTGTGAAGCGCCACCTCGAGTCCCAACTCCTGGATCCTGTCAACGACCATCGCAACCCCGCGTGTCGCTAGAGCGACCGCCGCCTGGTACGACTCTCCCTGCGCTAGAACCAGCGTGTCGTCTGCGTAGCAAACCACGCTGACCCCGTCAGGGAAGTCGCCGCGCAGCACGTAGTCGTACCCGATGTTCCACAAGGGTGGCCCTAGTACCAACCACTGCGGAATACCGCACGACATCTCTCGACGTTTCCAGTCTCCCTGGTAACCGGGGTAGACTATAAACCTATCCGACAGATAGGCCTCGACCACTCGACAGAGGTATTCGGGCACCCGGTGGTACCGGAGTGCCCTCCGGATCGTACTCCAGGGCAGGGAGTTGAAGGCGTTGGCAATGTCCAAGGACACTGCCACGACACACCTGCCCCGGGACACCGCAGCCCCCGTCGTGAACTCAATAAGTACCTACTAACAGATTTTCATGTAGTTTTCACTAACATACGGACAGATTCATAAGGAAGGTTTAGATGTAGGTAGGTATATGTCCAGTGGCGTAACTATATCGTCTGAGGCCCGTGGCAAATTCATTAGATGTGGCCCCCGATAAATAACGTTACGTTTTGATTTCATTTTAATTTTTTTATATATATATTTTGGGTTACTTCTTCTGAGCTCGCGGCCTCTGAGACCGGGGGCCCCGTCGGGCCTGGGGCCCGTGGCAATTTGCCAGCCTTGCCACCCTATAGTTACGCCACTGTATATGTCGAGGCCAGATCATAGAAATAAGTGATCAATTTCAGAAACTTCAATAGTCTAAGATCCGATTAAGAACGACCTTCACCGGTCTGTTTAATGGATGAAACGTATTTTATTATAAATTTAGTGTATTAAATAATATAACGCGGGTGGGTTGCCTAAGAAATTCCTGGCCAGACTATTATTAATTAAAAATTGAAAATTTATTTTATTTTTAGAAAATTGCACAACCGTTATCCATACCAGATTTTTTTGCAGACAACACTATAACATCGTATTCGTAATGAAACAGCGTTTATTTTGATATAGAATTTGTTGTTTTAAAAAAAAAAAACACACCTGTTTATGCATACCTGTTTATACCTGGCAACCCATAGCTATCCCAGGAAAGAATTAGGCAACCCAACATTTTTATATTCTAAAGGCTTCACTCTTTCGGTTAGTATTAAATTTATTCGTTAAACACAACGGTGCATTTTACAAAAAAAAAAAAAATTGTTTGATCAGGAATTTCTCAGGCAACCCACCCGCGTTATATTATTTAATATACTAAATTTATCATAAAATAGGTTTCATCCATTAAACAAACCGGTGAAGGTCGTTCTTAACCGTATCCTGTACTACAACGTTTAAAACAATCTGGCCAGTTGTACTTAGCCATATCATGAAGTGAACAATTTCTGTAATCTGGCCACGACATATACATATTAATTGAAATAAACTGGACCATTCCACAAAGTCGTATAACCCGTGGGAAGTTGGGACGAGTTGCTAGTAATAAATAAAACAATGTCAAAAATATATATTTTTGACTAGAAATTGTACAGATTTGAGAGATTTTTCATATCCAAGTGAGAGCGAAACTCTGACTTGGATATACTAAACTACTACTTATTTTATAAAACAGAACGTAATGCGTAACGTTATGTAGGACAGAGTGACCACCAATCGCATCATCAGTCGAGCGCCGGCGCCTCTCTGTCGCCCTTGTGAAAACAATTGAGTTGAACTCAAGTGATAGGGGTATCACCGTGACTACGCAGAGTCCTTATGAGCACTACATAACCACATATCTAAACTATATATAAAAGGAGAATCTGACTGACTGACATTGTCATATCAACGCACAATCGAAACTACAGAACCAAGGAGCGCGAAATTTTGTAAAACGTTTCCTTTTATGAGTTAGCCGAGTATTAAAAGGATTTTCCAAAATTAACCCCCTAAGGGTACGAAACGGGGGTCAAAAGTTGTTTAACTCGGGTGAAGCCACTGGCAGAAGCTAGATCATTATAAATTGTTAGATTAATATATAATAAATGACCTTACCTCTTTCTTCCCCTTTTCTCAATTTTTTTTAATTAAAAAAATTAGCCTCTGTCCGTCTTCAGGGACCCAACTATCTCTGTACCAAAATTCATCAAAATCGGTTTTGCCATTTAGGCGTGAAGACGTAACAAACAAACAAACAAACTCACTTTCGGTTTTATAATATTAGTAAAGATGAAACTAAATTATATCTTCAGTCTTTGATCCTGATCTGAAAACCTGTCAAGCTTTGGCATTAAAGTAGGGTTGGACTTACAGATGTGCCGCTTGTTGCAACCAATATTCATACATCGGGTAAAATAGCCGCCAATATTACCACCAATATTCCCACTTCGGCAATATAGCCGCCAATATTGCCACCAATATTCCCACTTCGGCAATATTAACAGCAATATTGCCACCAATATTCCCACTTCGGCAATATAGCCGCCAATATTGCCACCAATATTCCCACTTCGGCAATATTAACGGCAATATTGCCACCAATATTCCCACTTTGGGCAATATTGCCGGCAACGGCACATCTCTAGGTTGGACACGTCATTCAAATTCAGAAATAAGCCTGTCGTTATGATAACCATTTATGTTATTGTATCAAAATCTCAGTAATCAGTTCGTCCCTGACCGAGTCGCAGAAATGTGAACATTGTGAACTCAAGGTTCGTTAAAGGCCGACTCAGTAAAGATTTTATGTGCCCAGAGAGAGCGGCTCTATCCAAAGCAGAAATTGTGGAAAAGATCCAAGCTGAAATGAGACTGGGTCGTTCATAGAAAATGTAGGTAAGTATCACGTCATCGAAAACTATACAACATACCCGACTGTGAACAGAATGTAATATCGAGAACGATTGTGACTGAAAATGCTGATAGAATAATTAATGACACAAGTCAGTTACAAAACCTTCGGATGATTGAAGCTAAGCAAAGGTTTTAGCAGTACAATAGTTGTTTTCTGGCTATGTTAGTAACGCTCCGATATTTTGATTGATGTTCTGTATACTATTACTAATACATTCCATCTTAAAGCGCAGGCCACACCGCCAGCTAGCGGGCGGGCGGGCTAGGCGGGTGGGCGAAGCGAACGAAGGAAACTATACAAACTACGCGAAATATTGGCGAACTAAACTATGGGGTTCACACCGAAAACTACGGAAAGACGAGCGACGAGCGGAGCGCGCGGAGCGGGCTAAGCGGGCGAAGCGGGGGTAGTATTTGTAGTTAAGTCATCATCAGAACTTTCGTCGATATATGACATATTCATCGTTCACAAACTAAACACTACACTGCTATTCAAAAGACGAGCGTCGACTAGTCTACTCGAAACGGGGAGGACGGGCGAACGAACCGGGCGAGCGGGCTGGCGGGCGAGCTAAGCTAGCGAAGCGCGGGCACGCCAACGAGGTGAACGAGTAGCTTCGCTGGAATCGTCGGATATTTCGTTAGCTTAGCTCGTTAAGTTCGTCAGTAGCTCGCGGTGTGAACCGAAGTATGTAAAGAGGTGAAACGATGTTCGCCCGCCTAGCCCGCCCGCCCGCTAGCTGGCGGTGTGGCCTGCGCTTTACGCACAAAACGTTTAGGGACTTCATTCAGTTTGCGTACAGTTAATTCATAGGAGTGGTTCCCTATCCGAATCTGTGCTTATAGCTACAACTAGGAAATCGTAGTCAAGAATGAATAGGTTTCTTCTAGGTAAGCGCGCTCCATCATCGATCATATCAACACACAACTACACACACCATACCACACCGTCACACACAACACACACACAGGTAGGCGCCACATCGTCGCTTTCTATCACATACGATGATGGTCAAGCGCGAGCCTATCTACAATAAAAAAAAAACACTTATTTTCAATTTCACAGTAAATTCTAAAAATAAACCCCACTTAATAGAAATATTTTTTCGTTTTGCCAATTTAATCAAACTTTTCCAAAAGTTTTCTTGCTTATTATTTTTACTTCTACCTATCACTTACCACGATTCTGAAATTAAGTTGGTAAACTCGGACCTAGTCAATCAATATGACTTTTTCAAACTCGGATCGAGTGATGAATGAAATTTGATTTGATAAACCTTGTTTTCCAAAACTTTTTGATGATTTAATTAAAACTAATTCAAAGGAAAGGGACGCCGTCAAAATTGTTTTCAAACGGTTATATTTAAGAAAAGTTGTGAGACTCTTTTGGTGTAATAATCTCTGTAAAAAAATAATTTATGTCTTTCTTAGAAATTAATTTATTCAAGATTTTTCTTCTTATTTATACAAACTAATGATTGACTACGATCCCATCTCATGATAAGCAGTGATGCAATCGTTAAAGATTAAATAGACAATTGAAATCAACTGCTACTGTAGAGGAAATCATCATATCTTAACAATGACGTGAGCGAAGCTGCGGGTACAGGCAGGCTATAGGTCAAAACCAAATGTGTCATAACCTTCAGGTTTTCAATGGAAAATTCTCAACTCACGGGGATGCTCGAATCTCTTCGGGAGGTTGCAGGTGACAAACAGATCCGAAGTCTTCAGGTCGGGTTTTGCGATCTCCGCTCTACCAGCCTTCTTGTCGGTGCACGTTGCTGAGCAGAAACCAGGCTGGGGTTCGGCTGATGGATCCTGAGCTTGAGGCTGTCCCCCACTCATTGTGTCCTCAAAATCTCAAATAATGCAATAGAGAATAGCGTATTTACTGGAATATCGTAGAAGTAAGCGATTGATCCGCAAACAAAGGCGTCGTCGTGACAACTTGACAGGTTTGTTTTCCTTGGTAACGATGCTGATATTTTGTTTTCGTTTGTTATTTTTATGAAAATTCAAGGGATGAGGTTCGACCACTGACCTACTATTTCTGGGTAGACATACATAAATAAAGAATATTTTTTTTTAGTTTTATACTTGTTTTTCTTCATTCGCGTCGATTTGACTCAAATTTTGTCCGATCAATATTTAGCCACTAGGATAACTCTGTTGTTGACCTCGTATAAGTCATGTAAGGTGCAGGTATAGTGATTATAATAATAATGGTGATTCATGGTACATAAAAGTTCATTGGACAGTTGCAAAAAGTCAACAGATAATGAAATTCAAGGATTGGTAAGCAATAATTAAGTTAGGCTTCACGAAACAAGTAGCTTTATCGGAACCCCGTACTTAAAATATAAAACTCAACGTGTACACGTCGACCCAGTTATTACAAAACTAATAAACAGAGGAGGAGAGAGTTCATATTCCTTTATATTTAACGTTGGGAAACAAACAATACCTCCCTGTAGGAACGAGAAAGAGTGACAACTTTTACTGAGTAAACCCTACCTTTGTTCATACAGTTGTACTTTGCTTTCCAAAGTTACGGTAACTGTTTCGAATAATCCCGCATCTCTGGCAGACTGGACATGCCACAATCATGGCCGTAAGTCCCCTCTATGAGAAGTGGCTGAAGAGGCGTCACAGCGTCCTCACCGGAAGGTGAGGCATGATGTAGATCCTCACTAGACATGGTAGATTCGGGAGGTTTCTGTTCCACTCGTAGGATACAGTGGAGCATACAGTGGAGGTGTGCCCCGCTTGGGTGGAGCAACGCCCTGTCCTTGTCGAGGCGATCGGCGGCGGTGAACTCTCGCACCGGCCCCTGGTTCGATGCGAGAGGTAATGGGATGCGGTTACCTCCTTCTGCGAAGCAGTAATGCTGGATGCTGAAGGAGATGACAGCAGCCGTGATGATTTTCCACCTATAAAAGTAAACCCGAGCAGGCAGAGTAACTATTCCTTATTTTCGATTTTGTTAGCTAGCCATTTATAACAGCCTTGCTACTAGCAATAACACCACCCTTCGACCCCACGAAACACGATTGAGTATACCAGGACGACGGACAGCAGAACACCTACTATAAAACTCTTATTAAGGCGTAGAATTGCCACTTATTGTTCTGTGATAAATCGTCATAAACACACCCATAGTTATTTACCGGACCATTTAAGTTTATATATCTCCAGATTTGGTCAGTTCTAATCTGAATTCTATACCTGTCCCCAAACAACTCAATTATATTCGCTATTATATCATGGAAACTCCCATTTAATTACAATTCTAAATACCACTGCCCGCTGACCTTTAACTCATCGGGCATGCATCCGAATGAATATATTAGTCGTTATCACCACTATCAGGAGCCAACCGACACAAACGAGTGGGTGACTATCGAGTCTCCTCCCACCCCGCTGTGTCACTCACTACTTGACTGCTAATAACTGCTCACAGTTTAAACTTTAATTACCAAACAGTTCACTGGCATAAAAAAGTGTGACCAAAAAGTGCAGTTTATAAAGTTTCGGAGACAATAAAAGTTGTACTGAAAAAACAGATTTGTTTATGTGAAATAATAACTGTCATTATAAACAAGTCAAACAGAATAACAAGTATCAACATCCTGTAAATAAACAAATCATTATCAAATTATAAATCAAAAACACAAAATGGAAACAATAAGCGTGCAGCAACCAATTAATCTAAAAGTCGTGAGGTTCGAGTTAGACTTTTCAGATCTGGTGAATGAACAGCCGAGGTCAGAGAAAAAAGCCAAGAAAATTAGGATACCGAAGATCAACAACAAAAAGCAATCTTCTATACCGCCCCCGCCGTTCATAAAGAACTCTACTCAGGTAGGCAATATTGCCATTCAAAGGTAATGGAAAAATAATACCTACGAGGATGACTTAGAAAGGACAGAGAAAATAATTTACTTTTTTACTACATGTAGCATAATGAAAGCACATCCTGAAAGCAATATGTTCAGAATCGGCTATTTTTAAAATAGGATATTATTTACTCTAAAGTTATCAAGATTTTTTTTCTTGCCCATATTATGATTGATATAAATATTATCCCACTGTGGGGCAAACGCTTTTCCAACGATCACGATCCCCCGCTTTCTCATTCCTATTCTTTTAGGAAGACGTCCAGGTAGTCCCGCCGTCTCTTTCGTGGTCTACTGCGGCCCCGCATCGCTATGTTCGGACACTAATCCTGTTTTCTGGGCCCACAGCTCATAAGAAATGCGAGCCCGTAAAACGCGATTATCAAGAATTATTTTAGGATTAAAATACCTATATTTATTAAAACTTTATACACTAACGAAACACTGTATGAAGGCGGACTTAATGCGTAAATAAATTCATAAAATTGTAGGTTTTTTTGTCTTAAAATTATAACTTTTCTTCTCGATTGCGTCACTAGTGTTTAAATGTGTGTGCTAAAATATCAATACCAATGCGCTACCAGTGTAGTGCGTCGATTCTCATATTATTATTAACTTACGAGTATAAATAGGATAATTAATTGTTTAGAAAACACACATAAGTTCATTTAAGTAAAATTTCAGTGTTTTTAATTATGGTTGTAACTTAATTTTCTAATTGGTTCCAGTTACGTTGTATATGTTTTAACACGATAGCCTATTGTCTAATCGCATTTAACAAATGCGATTTAGCTTTAAAAACGGGATTGATGATCTCGTTTTTAGAGGGATCACACCAGTATTAAACCAGTAGATATGAGTCATTGGTGTTCCTGCTAACATTTATATTTACCAACACAGAAACGAGATGTCAAAGATCTGGTAGAAGATTTACTCGACGAACTGTATTCAGAACAGCGAGACTGGGCCGGCCATAGTGGGGTCGAATGTAGCCATGTGTAAGTATAGCTATCATTTATTATTTTCTTATCTATTATACACCGCACAGGGAAATGGAAAGGGCTATGCTCGGGGTTTCCTTGCGTGCTCGAATCAAAAATGAAGATATCCGCAGCAGAAATAAGGTTGCCGACATAGCACGAAGAATTGCCAAACTTAAGTGGCAATGGGCAATTGCTCGCAGTACAGAAGGCCATTACGGACGAAAGGTTCTGGAGTGGCGACCGCGTACCGGAAGACGCAGCGTTGGAAGGCCTCCTACAAGGTGGACCGATGACCTGGTGAACTTTGCGGGAAACCGATGGATGCGAGACGCACAGGAACGTTCGTTGTGGTGACGCTTGGGGGAGGCCAATGCCCAACAGTGGACGTATATCGGCTGAAATGATGATACACCGCATAAACAAAATACAAGACAATCTTTTAAACAACAACACCACACACACAACAACACACAACTACAACACACACCACAACAACACAACTGCTCACACTATGCAAATCGTTTTTACGTAATCCTCTTATTAGAGCCCAAGTTTCCTTGACTAATCTGGAAGTCAGACTCCAACACAGGATGCTCAAAACACAGAAAAACCTACCTGCAGGTCGAGAATTTTTTACCAGCCAGTAAGCTTCTTAAAATGCATTCTAGGCTGCAAACTTGTAGCTAAATGGGCCTTAATATAAAAATAAATAAAATTATTATCATAAATTATGATTGACACGTTTAAAAAGAAGAGATAAATTTTGACAATCAATGTATTAAAAACAATAGTCATGTTAGTTTTAAAATTGTACCAGTGCAATAAAAGAAACATTAAACCCATTTATTTGACTTCGAAATATCCATCATTATTTAAAATGACATTCTCTATATGTAAACACGCTTAGTGCGAAGGCGTATTAATCCTAAGTACATAGATTAAGTCAAAGTGCTTTAGGCAGTATCAAAGAGAATGTTCTCGATGTGGACGTCTCAACAAATCCGTACTAATAAATTTATGATTTGCTTGTCTGTCCCAGGTCTACGTCGGCGTCCTTCACTTCGTGTCAATCTAATTGCGGGGAGAAGACAGAAGCCATTGAACGAAGCTTTTTGGAATCTTTAGGTAGGTGCGAAACCTTTCACAGAACTGCTGAACTTTCAATTTACATTATAATTAACTTTTGGAATGGAAATTGTTTACGAAGCTTATTTTGAAAGAAACATTAAATTTTGCATGTTATTATTCTATTTTTACATTATACAAGGTGTAAGGGACAGCCCTCCACAAATTTTAAGGGCTTGCTCAGTAGACGAAACTGAACAACCTTCCACAAAATTTTTTTTAGGAAACGAAAAAAAAAATCGGCCTCGCCATACAAATTGTCCAATCAAGTTTATCATTTTGTAAGGTGAGGCTGATTTTTTTTTTCGTTTTTTGAAAAAAAAAAATGTGGAAGGTTGTTCAGTTTCGTCTACTGAGCAAGCCCTTAAAGTTTGTGGAGGGCTGTCCCTTATACCTTTTATAGTTATTAAAGTAGGTAGGTACTACTGTAATATACTGTAGGTTGACTTTTACCGAATATATAAATATATTTTTCTTTTCATTGATAGGTTACCACTTGACTGCTATCTCACCTGATAAAAAGACCTGACTTTTTGTTTCTATATAATTGTTAAATTCGCTAGAGTCCATAGAACTGGTTGGATAAACTCGTAAAAACATCCAAAATATTGTACAAAAGTTACTCAATAAAAACCGAAGACCTCAAAAAAGGAGGTTAATTACGTCAGTTCATAGAATTCCAACAAAGAAAAACGACATTACATCGGCAATATTGTAAAATAGAATCAACAAGATCATTTAGACCAAACATTATTTCGTAAACCATAATGTGAAAGTTATATAGAAACAATAGCCCATGCGCATTAAATCGTCAGAAGTGATTACTATCAGGCAATTTTATGATATTACTTTATATTCATTCGGTATTCATAAATCGTACTGAATATATTCATTATTTCATAGACATTACCGAACTTTGGGAACAAAAAATCGAATGGGAAGAGAGACTTCAAATAGCGGGAGAGCGGCTTGCGAAGAAAGTTCGAATCCGGGACCGACTGAGGAGGCAACAGAATCGACTGTGTTCAGCCATGACTGTGCTTCTAAAACATATCAGTAAGTTCTTATTTGAGACTAGGGAGTTCCTAATTAGGTAATCAGTATTTCACCTTGTCCTAATCCGGTAGGTACAAGTATCTTCCGATAAACCGAACTTTCACAAAAGCCTCATCCAGTTTTGAAATGTTATTTTCATTAGAAAACAACGTTATCGACAGTGGGAAGTTGTGCTTAAAGTTTCTGAGAATGATAACAAAATGATACTGATCTTGTTTGTCTTAGTTAAAGAGACTTCTGAAATACGATGGGTATTATAACATCATATCGGTACCATAAGGATCAATATGATAAATGAGTAAATTATTTATTGTCGATTCCTGGAAATTAATTACCACTTAAAGCCCGTAAAGACCTCCAGCTTCGTAACTCGCATTAATCTAATTTCTATATTACGGCTAATGGCTCGTGCATTTTCATTAGCAAATTGTATCATAACCACAGAGCGGTGCTTTACCTAAAGCTCTATAAACAACTCAATAGCTGAATCGTTTCTGGATTATAACATTTTCCAATGAAACATTTATGAACCTTATTCATGGATTGCTAATATCACGACAGTTTCATTCATGGGAGCTTGGAATAGATTTACGCATATCAAAGCTAACTTAACTGGGTATGGGGTGCTTTTCCCGTCTATCTGTTTCCGAAACTGACGTACACAGCGGCGCTCAATCGATACATAACGCACACAGACAACCGGCCGGGGTCCGAATGCGCATGCTCCCTGGCGTGTACCACGAAACACTGTCACAAAACAACAAGACAAGAGTATATTTTCGCTCTGAGTATACAAGCAGTTTGTACTACCGTTAACTGAAGACTGATTCAGGATTGTGGTACGAGGTTCGAAGCCCCGCCGCTTCGTTTCACGACTTCCCCAGTAAACATCACATCAGCTGGTCGACTACGCAGTCTCAAATGCTCTCGAGATATGGCTCATAATTTTTCACAATTCTGTTATAAATCATCGGTGTGTAACCCCAAAGTAGCTGGTATTGTTGGTTCTTAGCGCCAGGATGTCGCGTCCGTGCCCGCCTGCAGTGCCACTGCACAGACTTAAGCCGTCAGGTCGTTAACTTAGTGCTTAGTGCAGTTGTAAAGATATGCGTTTATTGTCAAATGCGTGCCGTTTACAAGACAGATGAGTGCACTCTTAAACTCCCTGAGGAGCTTGGCAGGTGCATCGAAGGCCGGCTCAGGTACGTCGATTTGTTTATTTCAAATGTATATCTACGCTGATCACGAAATTATCCTTAGGAAACCTTTGAAGTACCGCGTTTGTGATCTTTGTTTTATTACGTCTATGATTGACGATTCGTTTCTACGTTTAAATTTTTGATTCCACGTCAATGTTATTTCATTACTTTGTAACTTGATATATTAATCAAGTCCTGGTGCTAGACGCTCCTTCTTTATCGTCTGAACGAAATTACTTTATTATGTAAATGTGTGGTGTAGTTCCGTCATCGGCGTCTCTTATGAAATAATCCTGATTGTTCATGTGTGGGTTTGCATGAAAACAATAACGTGGTTATCAGGACACTTTTCTTTACATAGAGACACAAAACTAACCTATATATACTTGAAGAGTTATGGCATCATTGTTAACCAAATACAGATATTTCTTTAGACAGATATTTACATAGTGGTTTATCCGAAGTTTTACCTACTGTAAAGTTATGTAGCGCCAAAAACATAAATTGCAAAGTTAAATTAGGTTTTCAATGTTATTTTACTAAATAGACGATATCTAAAATTCTACATAATTGTACTGGTATTTATGCTGGATATTAAGTAGATTTTATATTTTTAAATAACTTGTATGTAGTTTTTATTCATTGATGGTATCGCCTTCTAGAGTTCGAGGACAAATCTTATTTGACTTGCTAAAGAAAACGTTTTTTTATGAGGGCTTCTTACATTATCAAAGGAGCCAGGAAGCTTTAGAAAGCGCTGTCCTCAAAGGCCTAAGGATAATGAGTTTGATTATAGCGGCTTTTGATGTGTAGCGGGCGAAAGTGGTGCTCGTTTTGGCGTGTCGCCGGGCGGGGGCGAAGGCCCGGGCGAGGGCGGGTACGCGGAGTGGCTGCATGCGATGCGCCTGGTTGCGCGCCTGCCCGCCGGCGTGCCCCAACACTTCCGCAGAAAGGTACGATATTTATCAACAAACAGACACAATATAATGGTTTTGGAAACTACTACGTAACTGTAGGTACTACTCACTAAGATAACGTAGAGTGCCAAACGCTGTTTGGCAACGGCATTGAATTTGTAGTTTGGATTAACTGTCATATAGATAGGTACCTAAAGTTGAATTAAGCGCTAATTAATCTGTCAAATCAGATTCAATTAGATAACATTAACTGTGATATTTAAAAGCTCGTCATACTCGAGTCGTACAAATACTGTTTTTTATTATTTGTAATTGTGTCGTATCCTTATCTTTTTCAAGCAACCATCAACGTCCTATAGCGCCGTACATTTCGTGTTCGGTATCTTTCCCGCCGATTAGCCACCAGTTTAATAAAAGTATCCTCATTCTTAACGGTTTTGTACGCGGTATAGATTTTTATTAAAAATAGCTCCGGTCCCCATTAAACCGCTTAGATTAGGCCGATCGACCTAACCTACTGAAAATGATTTACATTTATTTTCACCAGATTTATTCTTAATCACGTAGCCTTCAGGATTCAGGATTATTTTACAAAAAACCGGCATGTCCTAGAACCAAAAATTCGAAGATATGTTACATTCACCAACCCGCACTGGGCCCGCGTGGTAGATTACGGCCCATTCCCTCTCCTAGACAGGAGGCCTGAGTCCCAGCAGTGGGAAAATTAAAAAGGCTGATGATGATAATTTTACAGCATAAAATAATGAAAGAAAATATTTATAGACTAGCCTACCTACCTTGAACACGAATAAATTGAGCATATACTTTCCAAATGGTCAATACATAGTTGATAAGTTCGTTTATAAACTTCATTCTGGCCGTACTGAAATAAAGTTATAACAATATACGGGAAGCATAGGTATATCTAAATATTATTCAGTATTTGCTTTCAAGAAATCGTAGTTACGAGTTAGGAAAGTTCGAAGAGCTCACTCGCGTAGAACAACTTACGTAAATAAGTTACTTTTGACGTCATTTCTATTCACATACCTTTCAAGATCACGTTGTGTATCCACTTTCAGTTTGTAAATTAAAATAATGAAAACAAATCAAAATATTGCCTCTATGTTGTTGTTTAGACTTTGTTAAAAGATAGTGGTGTGTGAGCTTTTTGTGACAGTCCATAACAACTGACGATGGAATGGACCTCCATTGTGGCGACCTCCACACAATTACGTTTACGGTCGAACATAGTGAGAACAGCGGTTATTCCCACTTTAATTTATGGTATAATAATAGTTGTCAGTTAAAGATTTATCTGTGGTGATTTCGGTTTGGTGGTTTGTGCTCTGTTCACCTAAATATGTAACTGACTAACGTTAAGTTATACCATGTAACCAATGTAACCATGCTCGTTTTTGTATCGTTATTTTCTAAAGATTTTTCTCAAGTAGAAAATTAGAAGGCTCGCCTCGGTAAACAACGCCGCCGATCACACTGAGAACATAGAGATTCTGACGCATACTTGTTTTGAAGAGAAACCAAATTAGTTTAGCTGCTTTACACAGTTCTATGGATAAAATAAATCCCTAATTTTTACTGTTTTTGTTTGGTTTGTGTACATAGTTGGCACAAGTTGTTTGTACTTAAAAAAAATAACTATACCTACTTACTTATGTTATACATACAAATGCCTTTTTTAAAACTATACTTTTCTCATAAAAGGTAACATGAAAACCTGAGGAAGGTAGTCGTGTGAATTCGCTAAATGCAAGAACCAAAGAATTGATCGCTTTGACGACATTTTGGGAGACCTTAGTTATTGATCAAGATGTTATCGCAACGGCATAATATTCAGTATAGAACATTTTTCGGTTAAACGGTGATGATGATGATGATATGTATTTTTTATACTATTGATCCCGTTATATTATTAATATTAGCCTTTCTTGTAAGCTTCTCTAATGGTAATCTCAGTTATGGCTGACCCTGGCGGAGCGGCATCTGACGGCGAGGAACATCGACTGGCCGTCAGCGGAGCGCGGCTGTTTCCGCGGCACCGCGCAACCCGATGACACCGAGCTTGGCGCGCAAATACTGAAAGTAAGCATACCCTACGATCCCATCCTAGTTTCCTAACGTGACTTAATAGCACGTGCCTCGACAATACTTTAGCAGGCTCTCATTACCGCGGGTGAATCGAGAGTTTTATTCAGAAAGTGAAAATTCTGGACTCGCTCATAATTATTAGGTTCCTCTCTCTGGAACCCTGGTCGCCTGTAACTAAGAATGTTCTCCTAGTATCGCCTGAACGGCAGAACAGATATGATTTGAACAAAATTTGGCACCATAGGAGTATGCTACCTTACCATAATTTCCGACTTAAACGCGGGCGCTAGCAAACGCAAATTTTTCAAATTCTTCATGAAACGAAAAAGTTTTCTGGTGTCAGTTGTCTTTACTAAATATAAACCATTAAGTATTCTCTTATGTATATCAAAGACTAAAATATCGACGAGGCATACCGGCACACCCGTTATTAGGTCTGAATATTTTATACTATCCATCTAATATGCAAATCACAGACGTAAATTTCTCATATGATCAAATAAATTGGCTGTCTGTCTAGCCTAGTCTATGAAAGAATTGAGAATGTAGAGGTTCTGTGAAGGTTGTCGTTGGGCAAATGCGTTGTTAGAACATGATACTCAAGTTAGAAACAAGATATTCTTCGCGAGATTAGAAGAGAATGCTGATTTATTTTTCTCAATAAAACTTGATATTTTCTAAGGATTTACACCGTACTGGGTGTTCTCTGTTCTGCGGTGTAGAAGGGCGGGAAAATCAAGCGATGCTTCGAAGAGTGCTGTTGGCTTACGCAAGGTATTATTAACATTTTATAAATTGTTTTATTCTTTATAAGTTTATGAAGAAGTGATTGATAATCATGATCTAATTCTGTAGGCTTTTGACCCCTTCCTGATTTGAGAATTTGGAGAAATAAAATATGCCCAGACCTCCTTTAATGCTTAAATTTGGCAAGTTTTCAGATTAATGTTCAAATTATCGATTCAGAAATCGAGAGTTTTGCAAACCTGATACACAACATAAAACCTACCTACGATATATCTATGATTACCCTATGTACATGCCTGCTTACAAATACTAGATACGTTATAGGTAACTATGCATCGAATTGGTAAAGAGTCATTGTATAATTTTAGATGGAACAAAGACGTGGGTTACTGCCAAGGTTTCAATATGTTAGCTGCCATCATACTAGAAGTTATGGACAAATCTGAATCGGATTCACTAAAGGTAAATATTATTATAGTACTGATGCGAACTAGAGCAGTAAGCTAGACACCAATACTAAAGTATATAGATCTTAGTACTAAATAAGTACCTATACGAGTATTTATCTTACTGTACCTTTACTGCGAGAAATAATTTAGAAAATTGATTTTTGTAATACCTAGATTAAAAGATTACTAGGTGACTTGGCAAACGTTGTTTTCCTCTATATTATAAAAAAAAATAGGAGATGGGATAAGGAGAGTAAAAAATAGCCTTTTCCCGAACCTACCCACTTACTTTCTTAAAAAAATCATAGAAATCTATCAAGCCTTTTCGAACACGCGGTTTTTAAATATTAGATTTGTCTTTAAAAAAAATTGCATGGTGTTTTATATTTTTGATGTTTCTAATTTTCACAACTTCTCATTCATTTTATCTATTGATTTATAGGTAATGATATACCTAGTGGAAGCCGTCCTTCCTGAAGGTTACTTCGCAGACGACCTTCGGGGTTTATCAGCAGATATGGCTGCGTTTAGAGACCTCCTTCGATTACGGCTACCACGCCTAGCCCAACACATGGACTATTTACAAAGGGTATCTGATGGTAACAACATTTTCATTCATGTGTTTATAAGACCACTTTCAGAGATAAAACGTACCTAAACAATAAAAGTCATAAAAACTAAAAGAAGATATTACAAAAGACTTTAAACGTCAGAAATACTGGTAGTAAAAATAAAATTATAATACCATGACGCATTGTGGAACTTTAGTACTATTTCTCTCTTTATTATTTCAGGCGGAGGCGTGGAACCACCATTGCCAGATGTGTTTACAATGCAGTGGTTCCTTACATTGTATGCTACGTGGTTACCGAGAGAGTTTCTTTTGAGGATATGGGACCTTGTTCTTCTAGATGGAAACGAAGTGCTGCTCCTGACTGCGCTGGCTATCTGGGATATGCTCCAAGAGTAAGTTTTTAAATACATCAGGTATCTACAACCATCTCCTCCCCCCTCTGTTTCTGTTAAGCGTTGCGAAGTGGCGGAGCATCGCCGTGCCCTCGTGGGGGCGATCGGCGGCGGAGACCTCTCGCTTCGGGCCTAGGTTGAGGCCATGGTCCGGAGACTCGGTCGCCGACTTCTGCGAAGCAGTAATGCTCGCAAAGGAGGAGGCCGAACGCATCAGGCAACGGCGTTCTCGCCGCCGCCGCCGCCGCCGGGATTCTGATCCCGATTTCCGGCCACCGTAGGCGCGGGCTTGCGGACAGTGAGCAATGGGTAGCTCCCTGTCCGGCCGTCCGGTAACTGTCCGGACCAAGCCCAAGTCGTCGACGGCGCGCACTGTTCCCGCGCGCCACAAGGAGTTGTCAGCAACAGCAGGGACCCAGCCGGGTCGAAGCCTACTGGGGCCAGGGTTATCCGAAAGGGCGCTCGAGCCCCGGTTTGAAGGCTAGAAGGAACGGGGTGGGTCTTTTAGTCAGTAAGAGTCTGACACTATCTCCCGCTCCGCCCAAGAGCGGGGGATGTCATTGGATGACTTTTTCCCACCATAAAAAAAAGGGGCCGCGTGTTCAAATGTTTTATTTGAAAGTACATTCAGCTCTGCTCCACTACAGTTGAACTGTTTCCACTGCTGAGGAGTGGAGATTTCGAACACTGTGATTGACAAATTTAAAGTACGCTCCTCTCCACTCCGTCCAACTCCGTATTAGTGGACACGTAATTCTCTATTAAGGATTCGTCATTTCAGTAGTCACAAATCATTTCTTCGGTCTCCCCCTTTTCTTGAAGCCGTCTTATGTTTATACCTACTCAAACTTTTCCTTATGACATTTTCCTTTGCTGTATTGAGTTGAATAGATTAAACTAATTTATGACTTCCATTCGAGGTAGGAGGATTTAGATTGTTTAAATAGGGACTGTAAAGTATGAGGAAAATTCTGCTGTTTGAATGGATGACATCAGCGGCTCGGGAATCCCGGATTGATATGCGTTCCTGTTTAATATACATATTGTATTTCAACAGATATGAAGGTTAGAACTCTCGATTACAAAACAAGGTTAGCAGGAACAACCGTGTTTTTCGCACAAAAATTTGCTGCTGCCATGAAATAGTTCATAACTTTCATGAAATATGTTTTGGGAACACATTTGTTATGCGTACAGCTAAGTTTGTGTTTCCTGATAGCTACAATCTAGGGGTTTTTAAGTCAAGAGTGAATAGGTTACTTCTAGGTTAGCGTACTCCATCGTCGACCACATCATCGCTAACCGTCAGGTGAGATTGTGGTCAAACGCAAGCCTATCAGTAATAATATATATATATATGTATATGTGCAATCTTTGGTGATGTATGTGAGACTGATATGAAACGCATAATCGCATAGAAGACCACCCCCGCTTTCCTGATATCGATGTTATTATCTATATCCGAATGTGACCGATAAGCGATATAAGTTTATATTGCGCATTATTGTTTTACTTAAGTTAAAGGATAGATTATTTTAGAAATTCGAAAATACCATGCTAAGAATATTTTAGTAATATCTGATAACATTATTATTTTCAATTTTCTTTCGTTTTGTTTTTTTTTTTTAATAAATACTTTGACCGAAACTTAGAACAAAAAACCGGCCAAGTGCGAGTCGGACTCGCCCATGAAGGGTTCCGTAGCAGCAAGTAACATAATATAAAAGCTCTTGTAATGTGTTGTAACTTTGATCAATGTTTTAATAATAGTGTATTTTTTTCGATTTATGACGCATTAAAAAAAAACTACTTACTAGATTTCGTTCAAACCAATTTTCGTTGGCAGTTTTTATAGTAATGTACATCATGTATTTTTTTTAGTTTTATCATTCTCTTATTTTAGAAGTTAGAGGGGGGGGGACACACATTTTACCACTTTGGAAGTGTCTCTCGCGCAAACTATTCAGTTTAGAAAAAAATGATATTAGAAACCTCAGTATCATTTTTGAAGACCTATCCATAGATACCCCACACGCATGGGTTTGATGAAAAAAAAATTTTTGAGTTTCAGTTCTAAGTATGGGGACCCCCAAAATTTATTGCTTTTTTTCTATTTTTGTGTAAAAATCTTAATGCGGTTCACAGAATACATCTACTTACAAAGTTTCAACAGTATAGCTCTTATAGTTTCGGAAAAAAGTGGCTGTGACATACGGACGGACAGACGGACAGACAGACAGACAGACAGACAGACAGACAGACATGACGAATCTATAAGGGTTCCGTTTTTTGCCATTTGGCTACGGAACCCTAAAAACGACTACCTGTAGGCCATAAATAATTTGTTCCGTACGGGAATCGAGCCCATGACACACAGTATAGCAGCCAATCGCTAACCTTGGTCTAAAATGAACCGTAAAGAAAGCACGGTACCTACTAGCAAATTTAAAGGATTTTCGAAAGGCAGAAGAGATTAACATCCAACAGCAAATCCAAACAATTTAAACCAAATATACTGTTCATAGACACTTTACGAAGTAGTAAACTCTTATATGACCTTTTTCTTTCCAGTCGTATTCTATCTGCTCGTTCAGCTGACGAGTTCTACAGCTGTATGGGTGGAGGCGCCGGCGCCGTGTTTGAAGCGGGAGACGCCCTAGTGATGAGGGTCGTGGCATTCGGATCTGCGCCTGAGTTGCCCCGACTTCGCAGCCTCCACAGATACCGCGTGGCACCACCAGCCCCGCCCATTTCGGCACCCAATTATCACCCGCCTATACATTCTGCTGTACGGTGATCTTTTAATTCTTTATTATAGTTGTAAGAGACTAGACTGCGATCGTGCTATATATTTTAGAACATTAATTACGATATATGAACTTAACTTATATTGATGTCGATCACTCGCAATCTAGTCTGTCGATGTTATTTGTTGTGTAGGTTCGTAGTATGAACAGTCGAAGAATTATAAGGATGTAATGGCATGTTGCTATATTTCAGATGCAGTCAATGACAAAACGTGGACTTCGACTTTTTTATTCAGAAGATGAAGGAGATTCCAGTGATGATGGCAATAAAATGGCTTTAGCTACGGTAAGTCTATCAATATTTAAAAAAGTAAAGTACATCTATGATGACGTACAAAAAATAAAATACTGTGACTTGTTTTAGTTCTTGCCTCGGCGTGAAGACCGTTTGGCTGCAGGAGACAGACTCTCTTTAGACATTGGTGCCTTAAAACGCCAATACGCTCGCCTCCGAGAAAGGCAGAGACAAGCTCATGTGATATTAGCTGCGGCTTGTGCTCGCCATGCTGCAGGTAACAAACACAAATATTTATTCTGAACTCTTATAACAGAGAAGTTATACTTTTTCTATATGAAATATTATACCTTTTCAGTGGGCGTACCTACCTCTCCAACATCACTTACGGTAAACAATTTATTATTGGGCAAAAGCGCACTGGTAAGTTCTAGAGGACGAAGACTGGGTCCACCGCCTGGAGCCGTACCACCTTCGCGACAAACGTCAACTCTAGATAAATTGGAGCACCACTTACATGGGCCATCCAGTGAAACAATCAGTTGGAATGAAGAAAAAAGTCGTAAAACACTCAGTAGGCGAAATTCTGTAAAATGGAAAGATATTAAGAAAGATAAAACCAAACAAAAGGAAAGGAAAGCATCCATTGACTTAGATGAAGCTGGTGACGGCATAATAGTTTCTGAAATTGAAGCTAATCGAATGATTGCAACAGTGAGATCTCGCAGCTCTAGTGATACGTCTTCTTATTCGTCACGCAGTGCTTCAAGTACCGACACAAGTCTTTGTGATGAAAATGAACGTGGCAGTGAGTCTGAGTCAGAAATTCCAGAAGATGAAAAAGAAAAACATAATTTGAATACTAAGAATAAGAAAATTTCCTCCTCTCCAACTGTAAAACAAACCAGAGTAAGCCACTCACAAACCAAAAAAGAATCTGTCAAAATACGCACTCCAGAGAAGGAGGCAGAAATTAACTTGACCGATAAACCTATCAAAAATATTTCAGACTATTTAGACTCTGCAGCAGGAGAGCCGTTACGTACTTATATCGATGGATTTGAATGCAAATTGAAAGATAGTCTGAATGTTACTAATGAGATGACTGTTTTTAATCCCACCAGTCTATCACCTTGCTCTCCACGTATGACTACTGAAAGAAATGAAGTATTACAAAGACTTAACAGAACAAAGTATGAAGAAAACTCTTCAAGCAGAGAAATAACAAGGCCTACAAGTTTTACAAAATCACCAAATATTTTTACTGAACTCAGTCCTATTGATTTATCTCCCTGCAATTGTGGTATAGGCCATAAATCCCCGTATGATTATGATTTTGAAACGAACTTCAAAAGGCCTTCTGTGAAAGAGTCTATATCAAGACCGCCAGACATCATCGATAGCTTTACAATGTATCCAAATTTTGTGCCTGACATAGATTTATCTGATAAAAATGTTTCTGACTTTGAAAGTCCACCGGGAAGTCCCGGTGCTGAAAGCATTATAGTAAGTGAAGACGAACCACCGATTCCATTAAAAATTGATAAATACTTTGAACACAGTCCGGAGTTCTTCGGTGCTCGCGTAACAGATCCCAATAGCGTAGATATTCCGAACCGGCGTTCCACGAAAAGACTCTCACGACTGCCAAAAAAACCGGATTCATTAACATTGCAAAGTAACCATAACGATAAGCTTATAAAAGAAGAAGCAGAACGGGCATCATCATTACCGCAAAGTCATAGTTTCGCAAAGAAAATTATCGATGACTACAAAGAAACCAAAGATTTATTTCCCATTCAAAAACTGGAGACGCCTGAAAAAAGCAAAGAACAAAAAGATACATTTTCTCCGAAAGATTACATTTTACAAACAGGGCGGAAAAATAGTGAAAGAGCTTTACAGATTATTCAAGAAAATTCTAAAATTTTGAGTAGGATCTTAACAAAACAAAATATTACTGAAATAAAAAGTCCCAGTAAATATCAAGTCACAAAAAGTGATGAAAATGTGCTCGAAAAACAACGAAGTGTTTACACGAAAACTGTTCCGGAAAAAACGGTTGAGAGTAAACTAATCGAATCGCCTTTACTAAAAGAATCCACTTCTGATTCATTAATAGGGTATAGAAAAAGAAATACCAATGCAGGCGCGAATGAAAATAATGATTTTGTGCGAATACGACCGATTTCTATTGATGACCCTTTTTCTTTGGAAGTTCGAAATTCAACCACAAGAGAAGAGGAATTTTCTATTAAAAACACGAAAAGCCCAAGTAGTGAATGTTTAGGTAATAAGACCGATTTATACGGCTGGGAGAATAAAGGGTTTTTGGCCAAATGTGATCACAAAAGTTTTTTAGATAAAACTGAACATTTTGATTTCGATTACCAAAGAAAAACCAGTGATCTATCAAGTTACGGTGACTTGTCAAATAAAGAACTCAAACCAGCAACTGCGTCAGACTGGACTCGACATTCTTTTTCGGGCGAATCCAAACCATCAGTTACTTTACCATCTTCGGAACAAAAGGATACCTCGACATATGAAAAACGTTTTACATCCGATGACTACAATTACCCATTTTCAAGCAAATACGAGTATAATGACTTTGTGTTGTCAAAAGCTAGTGATATTTGTAGTAAAACGGTTAACCAAGGACCGAAAGTTTGCGAAAATGTATCTAAGACTGATAACAGCCAAGTTAGTGACTTTGCTCATGTTGTGACCTCTTCTATTAGTTTCACGTACGAACCCTCAGCGGAGGACGACTCACCGACCGGAGCGCAGAGCAACTCTAGTGATACACTGTGTCAAATCACGTCGTTAGATCAAGTGTCTACGCCGATATCGCCTAAGATATTTCCCAATAGAGAAACTCCCACTATTCCTAAAGACTACACAGACAAGAGTGATAGAACGAAAGTAGAGTCAGACGATACTTGCAGTGCCATCACTTCGCTCATCGAGACGGACACCTTGTCCTCGTTGTCGTACCCGCGCAGTCCCTCCACGGGCTCGTACCATCCCTTCCCCACGCGCCCTGTGCTCCGCATGCCTAAAGAGTTAGGAGTGAGATTGGGTATGTACCCTAAAGATGTGATCAGTTCCCCACCAAAATAAAAATAAACTAAATAAGTTACAGATAGATAAAGACACTATATCTAAGGTTGTTTTGTCTTGAATATTCAAGATCAATTTTGTTACGTGAAAATGTTTTTTTATTGATATTTTCTGCTTTAATGAAAATCTAGATATCTTCAACACAGATTTTTAGAGTTTTATTGTTTGAGCCTAGTTTTAGGTTTTACATAATTATGTTATAGTCTATTTTTTTGGATTTGAACCTTGTCTGCTACTAGTTTACATATTTAAGATTATGTTTTGTGTTAAAGCTTTGAAGCTGAAATGTTTGCTCTATTAATATTACAGTTTATATTATACCTACATTTGAAATACAGAATGTTTCACTAAAAATAAAATGCACGCGGGAAGTTTACACATTAATAATATTGTTATGTAATGTGAAGCCTTTGGTATTTCAGATAGTTATTTGAGCTAGTAACAAAACAAACACGTTGCCTTGAATCCAATTTAAATGTTATGCGTAATAAATAAATAATAATCCTTCGCAATATTAAAGTATATGTACAATAATAAGGTAGATAGATTACTGTTCGAAGTCAATATAATTTACGGCAATTACTTATTTGTACTGCTATAGATTAATATGCAAAATGAAGAAGATTATGTTGTTATAAGACAATATTTTATTCTACAACAGCATTGAGAAAATATACATAATGAGACAGATGGTCAATTTGTTTATTATTCATTGTCACAACCCTACATTACACAGTAATAATACAAAACAGAGAAAGATGGAAAGTTAACATATTTTGATCATCCCTTAAATAAAATAGATCTTTTAAATAACTTAGAAGTCATCGAGCACCGGTGGACAGGTACAAACAAGATGTTTATCTCCGTACATGTCATCGATGCGACCGACTGTTGGCCAGATTTTCGTCTCTCCTTTTACGAATGGCTGAAACAAAATCATTCAAGTAAAAAACAAGTGAAAAACTGACAACTTCATATATAAGACATAAGTGTGCCTAAAGATTTCCACTTACTGCAGGGAAGGCGGCCTGTTCTCGACTGTAGGGGCGGTTCCAATCTTCAGAGATTACCTCCGCTTGCGTATGCGGTGCCATCTGAATAAAAAAACATCCAGTTGTAATTCATTATTTCTCTCAATCTTAATTACGAGTATCATGAAAAATCCATTTGACTACCTTCAAAGGATTTAGCCGCTTGTCCATCACTCCATCTTCGATGTCTTTAATTTCTTTCCTAATGGCGATGAGAGCTTCACAGAAGCGCTCCATCTCCTGAAGATCTTCAGACTCAGTAGGTTCTATCATCAAGGTGCCGGGTACTGGCCATGACATTGTGGGGGCATGGAAACCTGCAACGTAAATCGATTATATAATTTTTAGTCTTACTCTTTGATTAATTATTAGTGTTTTCCTTCATGAAAAATATGCTTAGAAAGTCATCATTCTATAATAAGTTTAAAAAAGTGGGGCCTTTTTTCATTTAATCAAGATAAGGTGCCACAGCGCTGATTTTCAGCGTCACCAGCCCACGCTGAAAATCAGCACGGCACGTGGACTCGTCGCACTATGCGTGAGGCCAAGGCATTATGCTAATATATGCTATGCATTCGACCGTTTTGCATAATACATTTTCCATAAATAATGTTTATAATTTGTAAGCTAGTAAGATTGCGCTATTTCACGCAAATAAAATATTTTTCTTTCTTTCTTCATCTATTGTTAATATCGATTTCGAACTTACCGAAGTCCATAAGTCTTTTAGCAATATCTCCGGGTTCTATATTTGCAGTCTTCTTCAAATCCCTGACGTCAATAATAAATTCGTGCGCCACAAGACCTCTCTCGCCCTTGTACAAAGTTTTGTAATGACCTTCAAGTCTTTTAGACATGTAGTTGGCGTTGAGAATGGCTACTTGGGTTGCACGCCTTAGCCCTTTGGGACCCATCATCTAAAAGAAAATAAGACAGTTTTCATCCATACTAAATGAGAAAGTAACTTTGTCTGTCCATTAAGGGGCCGGCGGAGGATGAATTTCCATACAAACGTAATACCACGCTCATTTGCAGTTGGAGCATATTTCCAACATATTATGATGATATTTGGTTATAGACAATATTTATCTAGGTTCCTACGTCTTTCTTTTTTAAAAAAACAAAAAGAAATTTAAGCAAATTGTATTTCGCACTTTTTTATAGCGTAAATGGCAAAACATGCCATTTGGCTTTTCTTGTATTAAAAATAACAATATTTCTAATATTCTCGACGTAGGAACCTAGATAAATATTGTCTTTAACCGAATATCATCATAATATGTTGGATATATGCTCCAACTGCAAATGAGCGTGGTATTACGTTTGTATGGAAATTCATCCTCCGCCGGCCCCTTAAGTTTTCTTGGTTAAACTGGTGAACCGATTTTGATAAAATTTGATACGGAATAGAGCTTGAACCTCAAGGAAGGACATAGACTACTTTTTTATCTAGCTCCGATTTCGACTGTACATCCGCCATAACTGACATTTACGCGAACGACATCGTTTCCAAAGCTAATATTTTATATTATTTTTATTCATCTTTGTTTCAGGTACCCATAAATTCATTAGTATTCCTTAAGCTATGTCAGTATAATCAGCCTTTTAATGTTCCCACTGCTGGGACTCAGGCCTCTCTAGGAAAATATATATATTTGATGCTTAATGGGACACCTGGAAGATGGCGTACCACTTTCCAGGTGGCCCTTTAGGTGACTTTAAGTCTTGCTAGCAACAATGCTCAGAAGAATGTTGTTGCTATACATATCTAGTTCTTTTCTTTCATGCAGAACATAAATTTAAACTAACCTTGATATAAGCCCAAGAAATTGGTAGAATAGCCGAAGATCCATACGGGGCAGCGCTTACTGAGCCAAAACTATGGGCTGCGTCTCCTAAATCTGCTAATGGATCTATTACTGGATGTGACGGTAAGAATGGCGCCAGATGAGCCTTCCTGAAAAGAAAACATAATTACATATTTATTATTTATTTATTATAGTTTAGAAGAACTTGGAGGATGCCTTTACCTAGCAGTGGGACAGTAAGGACTAGATTAAAAGAAAAAAAAAAACCCTTACACCATAACATAAAAGGAAATTTAAAAACAGTGCCATCACCACGCGATTTTAACGACAATATTATAAAAACATCTCTTTGCGTTAAAATGAGGTACCTACATAGATGTAAACAGGCAAGGATTTAACGTTCGATCTTGAATTAATTTAGTTTACTACCATCAAGGTCCTTTACTTATTTATTATTTACAAGAAACATTTTAGTTGACGCTGAAAAGCTCTTTTTAAAAGTTAGTCTTTTTTTCCCTGCGTGGGTGAAATAAATATACCTTAATAGGCTTGTAGCGACATCTATGGCGCCACATAAGAGCTAAAACTGCACCGCGCAATTAAAGTTCTACGCGCAAATTGAACATATAGGACCCACGACAGCCCGAAATCCTATCGGGCAGTTGCCCACTAGACATAATACTCGTCAGGTCGGAGGATCCTCCCTTATCAACGGAGGTTTGCGGGACTTGACACTCTATTCCGCATACTTCCAAAGGCACCAAGATGTTATAAAATAACAAATAATATAAATTGTACAGACCCCGTGCGTGTCAAACTCGCACTTGACTGGTTCTTTTTTTATTTTCGTTATTTACGTAATTTCGCATATACGTAGCTAGGTGTACTTACACTCCAATGGGTCCCATGCCCGGTCCTCCTCCACCGTGAGGGATGCAGAACGTTTTGTGCAGGTTCAAGTGAGATACGTCGCTGCCGTAGTCTCCAGGACGGCAAAGGCCTACCTAAGATAAGAAAAGTTATTACTTAGCATGATTCATTAAAAATTATAGGTCGGAAATAAAAATTTTGCAATCCGTTTAAACGTAAATAGCCTTAAATACATATATTATTTATGCTTATGCTTACATCTACACTACAATAATAATAGAAAGAAGTAAAGTTTGTTTTTTGTTTTTTTTTTTTTATCCGAAAGTAGTCCGATTGCAAAAAAAAACTCACCAATAGAAAGCCGTTTTATTCCTGAGTGACATAGGCTATATTTTATGTAAGCGGACAAAGCCGCGGGGAAAAGCTAGTTAATATTATCATTTTAGTTCAAAATATAGTTCCCATATTATATATTACATAGAAATAAAAAATATTTAATAATACATCACTTAAACCCCTCAAGACATTACCCCTAATGTCTTGAGGGGTTCTTGGGGGTACGAAGTATCCCCAAAATGACACGCAACGCCGTCAAATGGTCCAACAACATGTCCCGCGTCACTTGAATACGTTGTAAAATGTTGGGCGGCCAGTTGCGGGTCACTGGGCAACGTTGCAGCGTCACGTAGATTGAGCGTCAGCCTTACATCTCGTTAAAAATCCCATTTAGACTTGAACTATCAGCCATGTCTAGGAATTGGTTTATATGTTTGTTGTGCATAGCTTCGTTCAGTAGGACAAAAATATGTAACTTACGACTTGATCGAAACGTTCTACTAACCTGTGCGTTCATATTAGCACCATCCAAGTATACTTGGCCGCCGTGTTTGTGCACTAAGGCACATACGTCAGCAACACGCTCTTCAAACACGCCGAAAGTACTCGGGTAAGTCAACATTAGACAGGATATTTTGTCGCTGTATTCTTCTACCTGAAACGTAGACATTAATAAGTTTTAATTAAATGCAAAAAATGTGGCGTTTATGCGGCTGCTAAGAAACGTGTACCCGACGTGAAAACAAAAAGTTAATGCGAATGCCACGTATCGTCTACGCGCCGTAGTATCAAGAGCATAAAGCGGCTGCTACGAAAAGCCTACGTGGCGTAGCAACACGTCAAAGCAGCTACTACGCGGCTACACTTCACGGCTTGGTGAAGAGACTACGAGACACAGTGATGCGGCTGCTACGACGCGACTACGCGTTCGGCGTAGCATTGAATTATTATTGATAGAATTGCTACAAAGCGACTACGCTAGCGTGCAGTCAAATCGAAAAATACTACTTTATGCTAGACATTCCGGATCCGGACTTGATGATTTTGGTGTCGAAAACATTATTTATCTTTATTGGTAGGTATTACTAATAATATTTTTGTAGGTGCACTCTTGAACTTTAATTTTATTGTTTTTCGAAAGACTCATGGTTAAAACCCTGAGTTTGTCTGGATTTAAACATTCTTACCTTTTCTTTAAGATGCGCCATATCTATGTCACCAGAGGGCGTGACTCGAATGGCGCAGACGAGCATACCAGCCATGTGCGCGGACGCAGGGTTGGTGCCGTGTGCGCTCACCGGGATCAAGCAGATGTTGCGCTTTGTGTCGCCACGGAATTCGTGGTAGCGTTTTATTGTACGCAACCCAGCGTACTCTCCTTGGGCACCACTATGAAAATAGTAAAATACAATATAACGGAATTGTAATTGGCACATTGCAGGTCAAAGGCTTATTCTTATAGAGATACAAACAGCATTATAGACTCTACTACTAAGTACTACTAAAGCCCGGCAAATCTAAGAAGTACCGTTTAACAGTTCTACACGTATTTCAATTTTAGTTTGTTGATCAAAAATTGTATATGTTGTGATAAAATAAAAATAGCTTCATAATTCAATGGTTTTACGAATAAGGTAATAGAAATAGTGTGAGTTACGCCTCGCCTATACAAAGCAATTTTTATAGAAAAGTGTGAAACGTCACGCGGTACTTCTTAGACTTGTGGTTGCTATTTCAAATTATTATATTAACCAGCTTGTTTGAAACAATAACTAAAATATATAATTAAATGTCCTTAATTATGGACTTAGTTCATTTTAACTTGCCTGTTAGGTTGGAAAGAGACACGGTCATATCCAGTCACTGCGCACAAATCGTTGGCTAACTCCTCAAACAGCTGATGGTATCCCTTGCACTGGTCAAGTGGCGCGAACGGGTGGATTTCAGTAAAGTGCTTGAATGAACACGGCATCATCTCCGTCGTAGAGTTCAGCTTCATTGTACAAGAACCCTGGAGTAAACAAGTCAATTATCAATAGCAAAATAATCACGTGCATATAAACTGACGATAAAGACCCCCCGAACTAGCTACGTCATTTTCTTATCTTAGTAATAAGTAAGCAGTATTTTTTTTATAATTAAAGGTCAGCCGATAAGTTCCTATTTGAAGTTAACCACAAAATAATATAGATATAACATTCATATGAAAAAAAATCTTATAAACCTCTCTTGGCCTTTCAAGCCAAAGTAAATAATTATGTTAGTTCTGGGAAAGCGTGCTCCATCGTCCATATCAATACTCAATACCTTTATTGCATTCCATATGTATATAGATGGTATAAAAAGGTGGTGGATAATATTGTCGAGATCAATATGGACCCTGCCGGGCACAGCAAAATTAGGAGAAAGGATGGACGCTAATAAAATAAAAATTACGTCCCTATCTATTTAAATAAATTAAATTGTGTATGCATGTTATTATATTATTATGTCTTTGTATAAATTATTGGTATATTTTATTTATTTATTGTCGTCATCGCTTACGATCAGAGAAATAGTGGTCAAACGTGATCCAATCAATAGTAATAATAATAAACTTACCAAAGGTATCATAGAATGCACAAGAGAAACGTCTTTGTTTTCAAGACGCTTCATGTAGCGAACTATCCTGGTCTCCGAATGGTGCATATTGAAAACAGGATGCGTGAGGAACGGAGAAGTCCTCTTAAACGGACCTTGCTGCACACTTTTAGCTCTTACGTCTCCAATTTTTGTTACCTGAAAATATCAAGATAACATTTTTGAAAATTTGAATTTACTGCGTTAGAAGACCTACCCAAGATATCATCCACCACTGGCTATTGAGGAGGATTAAGGCCAAATGTGAAAAGCATAATGTTTTTGGCAGGCACGCCTACTTAAGTGCATAAATAACGTATAGTGGAACATCTTTTATACTAAATATAAGCCTGTTTTACAACCTATGATGAAGTTCTCGCTAACTAATTATACTTGGCAGAAAATATTATACAAATTCTGTTCCATTTATTTTTATTTGTAGAGCAAGTAGTGACTATAATATTCAGAAATCCTGAAATAAGCGCTGAAAGTTTAACAACGAGCTTTGTTACCACCACAGTCAGATTCATCTGGATTACTCTTATCATTACAGTTAGAATCAACAGTTACTATTGTAAATAAGTATTCCTTCTTTACCTCTTCGACAGGCTTGCAATCGAATATCCAGAGTAGGTCATTAACGTCTTCCATGGTCGTAGTCTCGTCTAAGGCCACTCCCACGGCACCATCATCGAAGTACCTCAGGTTAATCTTCTTCTCTTGTGCGCGTACTTTGATCTCAGTAGCGTCGTGTTCAGAAAGAGGGACTACGTGAAGTGTGTCGAAATAGACATCGTTGGACTGACTGTGTCCACGTTGCCTAATGCCTGAAATATAATGACTAAATTAGACATACCCTCTGTCTTAGCTGTCACAAGTAATGGCCTGAACTGTTTGGAGAAAAGAATGGCACGGCCGTACCGCTTTTTTGCTCGCCTTGGCGGGAGCACTGCCGTGCCCCCTGATAAGAACAGCAGTATCTAATATCATTAGTTATTGTGCTACTGTCATTACGAACGATAAAAACTAAAGCATGTTTGGACTGATCCTTTCCAAGCTTTTCTTATAAACGCCTCATGTAACCTTACCATGATCAAGTACGAGGGTGGCGTTGTGAACCCTGTTTGCAATGTCCCTCAGACCTTGAGGACCATGGTACACTGCGTACATAGCCGACATATTGGCTAATAATGCTTGTGCTGTACAAATGTTTGATGTCGCTTTGTCTCTTCGTATATGTTGCTCTCTCGTCTGTAGAGCTAACCTGGAAAATTGAAAATATATGCGGTTAAAAAATATAGGTATAATAAAGTACTTACCTGGCTTTTCTGGTTTAAAAACATGATTTGGGTGAACAGAATAATGATAACATACAATCTACGCTAATATAATAAAGAGGTAAAGTTTTTTTTTTTTTGTTTTTAGGAGGTAATCTCTGGAAGGACTGGTCCGATCGCTAAAATTTTTTCACTGTTAGAAAGCTGCTGCTGGCTATTTTTTTTTTTACGCGGGCGTAGCCGTGGTCAAAAGCTAGTATTTAATATACCTGTAAGCATCTCTCCCAGTAGCATCCCTCGTAACTCCAACCATACGACCAGGCATGAGGCGCACTAGCTGATTTTCAGCTGCGAAGAAACCAGCATGAGGTCCTCCATAACCCAGTGGTACTCCCAAACGTTGTGAAGTGCCTACCGCAAGGGCAGCTCCGCATTCTGCTGGCGGCCGCAGAAGAGCCAGGGCAAGCAGGTCCGTAGCCACTACCACTAATGTCTGTGAACATAGGCACATTTACAACTGTTTTTAACCGACTTCTAAAAAAAGGAGGAGGTTCTCAATTCGGATGTTTGTATTTTTTTTATTTTTTTTTTTTATGTATGTTCGGGCATAACTTCGTCGCTTGCCAACCGATTTGAAAAATTCTTTTTTTGTTGGAAAGGGTATACTTCCCAAATGGTCCCATAGTCACCAAGTCGGGATCTGATAATGGAATCTTGGCTAAATCGAGGGAACTCCTCAAATATTATAGGCAACTATATAGTCATTTTGATATTTTCATCAAGGAATTAAGCATTTACAGTCAAAAAGTGACATTTGATGAGGTGGAACTGGTTAAAAAGACTAGAAATTGCCAACGGAACTTCATACTCAAATAAATATCACAATGAACATAGTTAAGCGACTATGACAATACAAATAAATGAATAGTTCTGAATAGTTATGTTGAAAATGGTATCATCGAAGTAACCTGATGATAGTGATGGAGCTGGAAGATAGGCACCGGAACTCCGTAATTAATCAATGTATCCTACCCGTGTTTGGGCTTATTAGAAATTTCATGAGATGCACTTTGGCTATAAGGTACTATCGAAGTGATCTGATGATGGAGCCGGAAGGTGGAAGGTAGACACGGGAACTTCATATGAAAATGATGTATGATGATGTATTCTAGCAGGGTTTGAATTAATTGGAATTGACATGAGAAAAAAGTACTTTGGCTGTAAGTGTGTTGCAACTAAAAAGTATGAAATAAAAAACTTTTTATTAAAAAAAATAAAACCGACTTCACTAAAAAAACACTAAAGTGATCAAAATAATTTTAATTTCGGAAGTCGGTGTTAAATAAGGAACAAACAATAACGAAAAACACCGACTTCCGAAATTAAAATTATTTTGATCACTTTAGTGTTTTTTTAGTGAAGTCGGTTTTATTTTTTTTAATAAAAAGTTTTTATTTTTAACATTTTAGTAAAGACGACAGTTGTCCAGAGAGGTTTTCCACCTTCAGAATGGTTAATTCATTAGTCACCTATGCATTCGTGCATACCTTAACCATGGGTCAGAGTGAACGATCCTGTCTACTGTTATTAGGCAATGGTGGCCGAAAGGGCCCCGACTTACGAGTTGTAGGTCGATAGGGTTCAAACCCAGCCAAGCGCGTTATTTTGTGTAATTTATTTTATCATCACTACGAGTACTCTCAAAACGGTGAAGGAAACCGACATGTCCTAGAACCAAAAATTCGAAGTCATGTGACATTCACCAACCCGCACTAGGCCCGCGTGGTGGTTTACGGCCCATTTCCTGTCCTAGACTGGAGGCCTGAGTCTCAGCAATGGGAACAATAATAGGCTGATTATCATATGCTATGCTAGTAACACGTACACTGTTTAGCTGTGCCTAGGGAAGGCATTGATTGACGATAAAAATGTCTTGAAAACTTACGCCATGTTCATGGGCAGCTGCTGCAAGCCCAGAATAATCATACACCAAGCCCCTGGTATCTGGGCACTGCAGTAACACTGCGGATATGTCTCTCTGAGCGAAGTCCACTTGTCGGACATCCGACACTACGTCAACCTCTAACCCCAGAGCGTCCAGACGTGTTTGGACTACCGCTAGGGTTTGCGGGTGCAGCCTCTCTGATACTACGAACTTCATTCTCTTATTGAGTCTGTGGAATATAAGTACAAATTAGTATTAACCCATAATTTATTCTGATGAAAATCCTTGCTCGATTTAGATGTGGTTCGAACCGCGGAAACAGCGCAAAATAAAAAGTAGGATATAGTACATTTTGATACAAGTGCAGAAATTTTGTCCCTGCGACCGTGATGAAATTCGTCCGACCCGTATGCGATGTGTTATAGAGTCAAGGGCTGCAGTGACAAATTTGCACGTGTATCAAACGTCTTTTTTCAATACACTTACAAAGAATAAACGGGGGTTGAGGGCGAGCCGTGGGGATCGAAGCGTGCCCAGCCTAATACGATAAATGTAAGTAATAAAATTGTGGCGGTTTAGAGCACGCGCACTTTCTACACTAGAATGGAAAAAACTCAATTGCGTGCCTAAGGGCAGTGGGATAAGAGCAGGTTTTCGAGTAAGTGTATTGAAAAATAATTTTGGATTTTTTTTTTATGGTGGGAAAAATCATCCAATCTTATATTACAACCCCCGCTCTTGGGCGGAGCGGGAGATAGTGTCAGACTCTTACTAACTAAAAGCCCACCCCGTTCCTTCTAGCCTTCATACCGGGGTTCGAGTTCCCTTTCGGATAACCCTGACCCCAGTAGGCTTCGACCCGGCTGGGCCCCTGTTGTTGCTGACAACTCCTTGAGGCGCGCAGGAAAAATAATTTTAGCCTAGGAATTGTGATTGTGAAAACAGCGCAACGTTTCAAACTGTTTTATTAATACCTTGACCTTTTATCATCGCTACCGATATTGTATCACTTGTATAGTAACTAAATAATGAACCATAATGAAAGAGGTCGTACCTATGGCAAAGTGATAACGCTTCGGCCGCAGCAGTGCCTTCATCCAGCAATGATGCGTTGGCGACATCCAATCCTGTCAGGTCACTGACCATTGTCTGGTAGTTTAGTAAACTCTCTAATCTTCCTTGCGCTATTTCAGGTTGGTATGGCGTGTATTGTGTGGTCCTGAAAATTAATAAAAAAAAACAGTAGCTAAAAAGAGTTTAAAAAGAAAGATATAGAGCATAAGACTGTCATTAAATCGGATTCGTCATCGATCAGAATTCAGATTTATCTGTAAACTAAGCAATAAGAATAGGTACTTATATAGGTACACTATGTATAGTAGACATATATACTACTACTATTTTAATTGAAAATTTTAAAAACTCACCATCCTGGGTTCTCGAACAAATTGCGCATGATAGAATGTGGGACACAGCAGTTGTGATATCCCATTCCTATGTACGATCGCCATATTTCATTTTTCTCTGATATTTTTTGTACTGTTTTAATGAGATCATGTTCACCTGAAAAATTATTTAGCTATGTCGAGTATGCACATAATATATCCAACATTTAATTTTATGTAATATATATGTAAAAGTGAATGGGAGTATCTAGTTCAGTACTTACACATAGGATCACTGATGTTCATGAGACCTTGGAGTTGAATTTTCGTTGGGACTGCATCGTTTGTTAATTGATCTAAGCTCTGGAAATAAATATCACAAATAGATGAAAGGACTGATTTAACTTTAGTTAAATTATAATACATAAAATATTCCACCTAAAGGGCATGGTATCCAAATGATGTGATTTACTTACCTTATAACCGAGCAAATCCAACATAGTCACTACATCTTGATCTCTAGGTCCAATATGCCTGCTAGGAAAGTCTACACGTTCAGGGAATAAGCTATCTGATTTCGTGCTCTGAGCTATACAACGAACTCCATTTCTCCATAACTTTCCATTTGAAAAGTCTTTTTGGAGACTATCGAAAGCATTTTTTGGAACTAAACCACGTTTAATAAATCTGTACATTTTTTAATTGTTAGCAAATGTGCAACCACTAAAATGTTTTAACCATTTTATTGTCCGACTCACGAAAGCGACAGTAATGTACTGATAGAGGGGTCAAAGCGTCTCTCAAGTGTCGATGATAACGAGAAATAAGTAAATATTATAATGACTATTTGTAGTACACAATTGTAGTCATAAAACGGGTCATTATCGTTATTGATAATATTGACTCGATTTAGTTAATGATGACACAAAAACAGTTTGAGAAAACAGATTGTTCCACTAACTAGATCAATAATGTGCCTATTTAATCAAGAAATAGTAGGACCTCAAGGTTTTATCAAGGTTCAGCTTGGAACTGTTGTTTTCACAAAAGTATATATATATATATGTATGTATAAGTACCTAAATGAATTAGTACTAACAAGTAAAATGTTCATATTATTTTCATGTTAAGTCTTCTGTATTTAAAAAATAACATAGATATGTGGTCTGCAAACCCAAAGTAAATATTTCGACGGGTCCCACCTAAGAAAAAAATCGTACCTAAGTACCTATATGAAAAATTATCGATTTACGGTTTGATTTTTAGTTGTTCTGGGTAATTAATAAGTTTGTGTTCGATTATTTGTTTCAATAAGTAAAAGGATAAATAAACAAAAAGAGCATTGTTCCATATAGTTTTAATGTGTAGGTAGTACTGGTAGTAGGTATATAGGTACAATATGAATACAGTACAATACATCTTATTTTTCAATGCAATTTTGTTCTTGGGACTCGTCGGTTTATCATTCATACAATACCCATATCTCTATGTAAAAAAAAACCATCTATCGTTGCTAATCACAAAAAAAATCCTATAACCTAAGAATAAATAATAATGTCTGCCATTGTAAACTTTTATGGCTTAAAAGATATTAAGATATCTAATGCTTTTTTTTTCATAATTTATTTATTTAGGTATTTAGGATCGCCAACATTACATACACTGGGAATTTACAGGATCATTTTATATAACTAATCAAATGCTGTAACACTTATAGACAATCACTACATTAATATAGAACATTTGATTTTGAAACACATAAACACATAAAATTAGTAAGTTAATTTTCAATTGTATATAATATCTAGGAGAAAATTAACAATTAAAAATTAAAATTATGTCAGCAATAATAACAACACAAAAACACAGAACAAGAAATATAAATGGGAATTGATAATTAGGTACCTACATTACATTATAGAAATACAGGAATGTCAAATTGAATTATTAAATGATCAATTTAAATAATTGAACTTTTGAATAATAGAGTTAAATTAGATTACTTACATTGAATGAAATTACATAGGAATACAATACAGAAAATAAAAATCACATCAAATGTCATTTAGTTTTACATGTTGGGATTGTTAGGTTAAGATAGTTTTTTTAAACTTTTATTTCTTCTCATGTAGAATGTCGACAGGGCAAGCTTTAGAAATTACATTATATCGGCCGTTAATCTGTTCAGAGGGGAGTATTTGCCTAGTAAGTAATCAAAGGTTTCATTTATTATCTAGATGATATCGCTGAAAACACACAGTCTGATCTGGTATAAAATGTAACCAAAGTCTCATTACTTACCTTCCAACTCAACTGTGCAATCGAAATACTTTTGTTTGACAGCTTGTGAACAAGACGATCTCCAAATAGGTACCTATAGAGGGCATTCTCGTCTATGTTCCACCAAACCCCTTAACTACTCTGGTAATTTTTAAAGCATAGACGCTGAAGTGGCTTAATTTTTTTTTTTTTGTCGAAACGTCGTTTTTACCAACACCATTTGTTTATTGTCGGGGCTTTTTCAATTTAGCTACATCTCGTACTACATGCTTAATCTATTCTAAGGTACTTAAGTAATTGCTTTGTGCACGATCGTCATTAACTGCCCAACAACAATTTTTGAAGTGGAAATAATTGGAGCAGCTTTATTTTTTGTACTGTTATTAATAAAGAAACCATCTCAGGGACTGTTATTTTTGTATGACATATATTTGAGGTAGGATCAACAGGAACATCACCATTTATAAAAAATTTAAATAGCCGAATATCCTAATATTCGGCTACCAATTCCTCATTTTAATGATATATGCCAGTACCAATAAATCAATATTTTAGATTTAAAAAACCAGCCTCCAGGTGGGTTTTAGTCAGTAATAGTCTAACACGCCCTTTCACTCCACCCTAGAACGGAAGAAGTCAATCAATGATTTCTTACCTTAAAAAAAACAAGTGCGAGTCAGATTTGTGCACTAAGGGTTCCGCACAAACTTACCTATGAAAACAGTTCAATTCCTGAATTGAATTACGAACTACGAAGATTTTTCGAAGATATTCCGAATCGCAAAATTATTTTTTTACGTTCAAATGTACAGTTTTCAAATTTTTTCCTATTCTTGTGCTATAAGACTTTATGCCAAATTTCAGGGTTCTAGGTCAACAGGAAGTACCCTATGAATTAGTGTCGAAATACACATTTTTTGCTGTTTCTTTGTTTTTACGTTAACTCAGAAGTTTGATTTTTTCACAGCTTCAAGGGACTGCAAGCCTGAGTATGTGGTTTAATTTCAACTCGATTCCTCCACGCGTTCCCGAGATAAAGGATCTTGACAGACAGATAGACAGACAGTCAGACAGACGGACAACAAAGTGATCCTATAAGGGGTCCGTTTTTTCCTTTTGAAGTACGGAACCCTAAAAAGGAGACGTTCAAATGTTGACAGACTACCAAGCCAAGCTTGTTTCATCGGAGAAAATCTATGGAGAAAATCGTTCAAAATGCGAATTATTTTTGTAGATTATCAAACTATTGTCACGTTTTTGCAAAAATCGTTTTGGTGTCTATCTCGTAAACTAAAGCTGATACGAAAAAAACTAATCACATTTTCAGCATCGCTATTTATATATTTATAAACCTGTGACTTACAACTCGTAAAGTCCGGGGCATCGCCACTGTTTCTGTGCAATATTTCATTAGGGAGCACAATGTTCCCCAACATGACCCGCAACGCTCCAGCGGGAACTACGAGTACATCAACCCACGTGTACGCCGAGCACACGTGGGCCACGCCTAATTTGTACGTAGAGTCGTGCGTCGTGGAACTAATGTAGCTCTTCGATTCCCAACCAAGACAAATGTTTGTGTGATGAGCAAGATCATTTGTTTTGTGTTTGGGTGTATATCTATCTATAATATATGTATGCATTTAGAAATATATAGGTATCAGTTGTCTAGTACCTAGGTACTCATAACACAAGCTCTGCTTAGCTTGGGACTAGACGGCGATGTGTTATAGTTGTGCAATATTATATTATATTATATTATATCATATCATATCATATCATATCATATCATATCATATCATATAATATCATATCATATCATATCATATCATATCATATCATATCATATCATATCATATCATATCATATCATATCATATCTTATCATATCATATCATATTATATTATGTTATCAAACACCTGAAAACTGGTAAAGCTACTGGTGTAGATGTTATCCCGATAGAAGTAATTAAAGCTGCAGGAGATTATGGTGTCCAAATATGTTATACCATATGTAATAAAATCTGGCAGACTGGTACATGGCCAAAAGAATGGGTCCATACAGTTTTCATTCCCCTTCATAAAAAAGGTTCCACAAAAATGTGCAGTAATTATAGACTCATTGCTTTAATATCTCATGCAAGTAAAATACTGCTTCACATTCTGAATGAGCGCCTCAAGACCTTCCTCTCGAAAGAGATTGCCCCTGAGCAGGCAGGTTTTGTAAAAGGAAAAGGCACCCGCGAGCAAATTTTTACTGTGCGCCAGATCATAGAGAAAGCTCGAGAGTTCAACAAGCCTACGTACATTTGCTTTGTTGATTTCTCGAAGGCGTTCGACTCGGTGAAGTGGCCAGTCTTATGGAAATCTTTGCTGGATATGGGCACTCCGATACATCTGGTTCACTTGCTCAGGCGTCTATACGAGAGCGGATCAGCATCAGTCAAAACAGATGAAACACTTTCGAGTCACTTCCATCCTAGTGCAGGAGTTCGCCAAGGTTGCATAGTTTCACCTCTACTGTTCAACATCTATACGGAGATGATAATGAGAATTGCCTTGGTAGATTGGACAGATGGGGTCGTAATTGGCGGTAGAAGGATCTCCAACTTGCGTTATGCGGATGACACGACCTTATTCGCAACTAGTGCTCGACATATGGAAGTTCTGCTGCATAAGATAGAAGCTACAAGCCGGGAATTTGAATTAAAAATAAATCGCGCAAAACCAAAGTGATGGTTGTCGACCGCGCAAATAACAACTTACCCGGTATCACACACTTAGGGAATTGCGAGGTCGTCCAATCATATATTTACCTTGGGGCGTTGATATCCAACGAAGGCGGGTGTATAGATGAAATCAAGCGGCGCATGGCGATCACTAGGTCTGCTATGGATAAAATGAAAAAGATCTGGGGTAATAGGAACATTACCAAGACCACGAAACCAGGCTCGTTTATTGTCTAATATTCCCCATTTTCCTCTATGCATCGGAGACATGGACTCTTCGTGAATCCCAGAAGAAGAAAGTTGACGCGTTGGAGATGTGGTGCTGGAGACGGATGCTAGGAGTATCGTGGACAGAGTTTCGTAAGAATGATTCCATATTAAAAGAATTCGGCGTCAGACAGCGCTTATCATCCGCAGTGCAGTCGCGCATTTTGACCTTCTTCGGCCATGTATCGCGTCGTAGTAATGACTCCTTAGAGCGTCTTGTAGTGCAGGGCAAAGTTGAGGGCACCAGGCCACGTGGTAGATCACCAATGAGATGGACAGACTAGATCAAGGCCGCAACTAAGTGCTCGGTTTATGAATGTACCCAGAAAGCTGCAGTCCGCGATGAATGGCGCCGCATTACAAGGATGATCACTTATCGTGATTCACAGTGATGATCACGACCACTCTGGCAAGAGTGTACCGACTCAGAAGATATTATATTATATTATATTATATTATATTATATTATATTATATTATATTATATTATATTATATTATATTATATTATATTATATTATATTATATTATATTATATTATATTATATTATATTATATTATATTATATTATATTATATTATATTATATTATATTATATTATACTATACTATATATCTCGTTAACATTTCTCAGTGTATTCACGTGACGCCTGACTTTGTTGGACCACTTAACAGAGCTGCGCGTCGCATTGGGGCACGTCTCCTAATTGTCCCCTAATTAGATACGTGCACATTTTGTCTGTTGAAGCCTCAGATGCCGATATTATAAAACAAGTGAAATGTAACGCCCAACTACGAGTATGTTAGCATCACTGCTTACCATCAGGCGGGATCGCAGTCAAGTACTAGTTTATAACAGATATAAAAAAAAAAAAACATAAATTATCATCCGAGACACGGATATAGTATAATACCATACCGTTATAATCCTTGGGCACGCCATAATCATGGTGGTACGTCCACTCTTTCTGGAGTGGCTGGAGAGACAGTAAAAGTCTGACACGCGCTCCCGCTTCGTCCTAGACTGGGATAGTCATTGGATAATTTCCCACCTTAAAAAAAAAACTGTTATTTAATTCTGACCTGATCCTATAAAAAAAAAACACAACTAAAAACTGTACCGCTCATGGATACACATCGTTCATTAATATCACTTCAGTGTCAAGACGATGAATCCATTGAATAGTGAGTAATAGGTATCAATATCATAATAAAAGTTTTAATTTCAAAATGACATTTTCACTCTGTTTTGTCTTGGTTTCCAAAAAAAAAATAGAACTATTCCTAATTTTTCAGGAAGTTGTAAGAGTTGACATTTTTTTTTATTGTTGATAGGTTCGCGCTTAACTGCTAATTGACTAAGGGAAAAAGGGCAATTTGTTTGAAGAATGTCGGGTAAAGGGAACATCCAATCTTGAATCATGTGTCTAACGTATTGGCATCGATCATCCGATGATGACGGTCGTACTATCATAATGAAAATGATAGAAAACGATTTCATGGTTGATTTTAGTCAGATTTTGGGATTCGCTACTTCGTTCCAAAACATTCAAGAGACACATTGCGATGCAGTAAAGTTCATACAAATACATCTGCAAATATGTCGCGTGTGTATCTAATAATAAGTGATACAGTGATTTTCGGCATCCAAACTTCCAATATCAACGATAAAGTTACGAACTATCAAGTTGGTCGATATGTGAACTCCAATGATTCGATTTGGCATATTACATTCTCAGATTTAACGGTAGCATGATGACCACTCTTTAGATGGAGAATGGATTTCATCGTGTCGAAGAAACACCTCAAGTGCCATAGTACACGAGATACCACGATTTGATGCCACGGTATCACACTTGGTTAGAATACTTCATCTAAAAAATTTCAACGTCGGAAGCAAAGTGTTGCAATTCCTGGACATCCGGATGTATCAAAAATCAGAAATGTTTATTTCAAATTGACCAATTACAGGCACTCGGTCAGTCAAACAAGTGAAGCTAAATTGCATGTTCCAAAGCGTAGATCTCTATGGAGAAGAATGTGCAAGAAACTCCATGGACACTCCTTTAAATCATATTAAGTTACATGAATCTTCGTTACATATTTCTTGTTGCTTCTATTATGTGAGCACAATGAAGATAAGTAATAAAAATTAAAAAAAAAAATAATAGAAATTGAATTAAGTCACTGGCAGCTAAGAGATGACCAGTCTCAACTGATGGCTCCCGTTCACGAGCATAACGCGTGCATCAGCCCCACTCAGCTCAACCATTTTGAAGGGAACTGAATGACCCAATAACACGTGCCACCATCAGCGAGATATTTGCTTGAGACTAGATGGCGTTGTGTGATAGTTGTCGAATACATTATTATTTGAGTGAGCATGACAATCTCTCAACTGCCATGGATCTAATGTCAAATAAATTGTAACCTTATAAAAATGTTCCATTGTAGGTACTTCACATAATTCACAAAAAATGTGTATTTTCTACTAGGTAATCATGCTCTTGATCGTATATAAACAGTTCATCTGAAGCAAGATGTATGCTTCTATTTGCGGTTGTTGCAGGTAAAATTCGTGGGCCAACATCATTTGAATCACTACGAATTTTTAATGTATAGTGAACCCAAGATTTCGTACGTTTCGTATTGCATAAATGATAATAATAATAATAATAATATATATATAATATATATTATATATATTATTATTTATAATAATAATATATATAATATATATATATATTCCAGGGTGATAGTTTGAGTCCGCTTTGGTTTTGTCTAGCCTTGAATCCTCTCAGCACATTGCTGGAGAATTCAGGTCTAGGCTATAGGTTGAAGAGAGGAGGTCAGGTTACATCTCACCTCCTTTACATGGATGACTTGAAGCTTTTTGCCCCCAACAATCTGCAACTGATGGAGCTACTGAAGGTAACTGAAACCTTCAGTAGTGCCATCAGGATGGAGTTTGGTGTGGACAAATGTGCGGTCATGCATGTAAAGCGAGGGGAGGTTGTGGAGTCCGTGGGCGTCCAACTTACGGATTCCATAAACCTGAGATCCCTCTCTCCAACCGAAACCTATAAGTATTTGGGTATGTCGGAAGCTCTAGGTATCAGTACCATTGACATGAAGCAATCGTTGAAGGAGCGTTTCTTTGGACGCCTGAAAAAGGTATTTAACAGCCTTCTTTCAGGCGGAAACAAGGTGCGCGCCTTCAACGGTTGGGTCATGCCGGTACTGATGTACTCTTTCGGCGTACTCAAATGGACTCAAACTGAACTTGATGCCCTGGATAGGCGGGTCCGTACACTGCTGACTGCATACCGAATGCATCACCCACGATCGTCGGTGATGAGGCTGTATATCCCGCGGAAGTGTGGGGGTCGTGGCTTCTTAAATGCTAAGACCCTACACAACCGCGAGGTATGCAGTCTCAGGGAATATTTCCTAGCTGCCGACGTGGGTATGCATCGAGATGTAGTGGCACTGGACAAGGGACTCACCCCGCTCTCCCTGGCTAACGAGAACTGGCGCAAACCGATAGTGCTTGACACTGACGATCGCAGGGAAGTATGGCAGAGCAAGGAGCTTCACGGACGCTTTTTCCGGGCCCTTCATGGGCCCGATGTAGACCAATTGGCGTCCGTAGCCTGGCTGCGTTTCGGTGACCTCTTTGGGGAAACCGAAGGTTTTGTCTGTGCAATTATGGACGAAGTTATCATGACGAATAACTACCGGAGATTTATTGTGAAGGACGGCACGGTTGACATCTGTCGGGCATGTCACCGTCCGGGAGAATCAATCCGTCATATTATCTCTGGTTGTTCTCGTCTTGCTAACGGAGAGTACTTGCATAGGCACAACCTTGTAGCCAGGATTATCCATCAGCAACTTGCTCTAAAATACTCTCTTGTGGAATCGGAAGTGCCATACTATAGGTATGAGCCCGACCCAGTTCTTGATAATGGTCATATCACTTTGTACTGGGATCGGCCCATCATCACTGACAGGACTATTGTGGCCAATAAGCCTGATATAGTGGTGGTGGACCGAAGCGAGAGGCGTGCAATGATTGTTGACATATCCGTTCCGCATGACGAGAACCTCGTGAAAGCCGAGAAAGATAAACAAATCAAGTATATTGACTTGGCTCGCGAGGTTGTCGACATGTGGGAAGTGGATTCAGCGATCATTGTACCGATAGTTGTGTCAGCCAATGGCTTAATAGCCAAGAGCCTCGACCAACACCTTAGGAGGCTCTCGTTAGGCGACTGGATCAAGGGCTTGATTCAGAAAGCAGTATTGCTGGACACGGCTCGTATAGTCAGGAGGTTCCTTTCTCTGGAGCCCTGACCGCCGGTAGCTTGGACCCTGTTCCCGATACCGGTGGGCTACTATTTTTTATATTTTTAAATGTTTTTTATTTTTTATTGAATATTTAAAAATATAATTTATATGTACTTTAATGAATAAACGAAATAATAATATAATAATAATAATTAATAATAATTTTGATGATGATGGCGTGCTTAATGTTGCCAGCCTAACAAATCTATTTTCCTTAATTTAATTAAAAACGCTCTTTCACAACACAATGTAATTTAAAGAATTTATTAGCTATACTATATTTATAGTAGGTACCTAATAAAAAGAAAGTAAACAATTTTGATATGACTTATAAAAGAATAGTACATTGTTACACTAGGGGTGAAAGTAACTCATTTCGTCCCGAGAAGGAGTAGGCGGGCAGCGAGGTCGCTAATTCGAGGGGTTAAATGGGTTACTTTCACCCCGAGGTAAACACTGTGCTTTTCATTACGAATACGAGGAAACTAAAAATAAAATAAAAAGTTTGTAAAACCTGAGTAATCGTACCTATGATTTTAAGTAGGTATCTTTCTTCTGACTTAGGCGGTAAAAGGTATTTCACTACTGCTTTAGCCTCTTCTCTTATGAAATTAGGCGTTAAATTAACTATTTTAATCTGATAAACATAACGTGTTAATACAAATCTCTGTTGTACGGAAACGTAAACAAAACTCGAAAAAACCAACGACTGATTGCCATTTTCCCGCCATTTTGTTTTTTTTTTTCTGCGGCCGGCCAGCTATTCAGCCTCATTTATGAAAAATTTGAAATTAATTGTAATCTTTTAAAAATAAAGTATTTTAAAGGAATAGTTTAACAAATAAATCACTTAAAATATAACGTTATTTAATTAATACTTGTCTTTAAGTTATTTCAATTTTATATCGCGCTGTGATTGACTGGCTGTATGGAAAATTGGAACATGGTTCAACAGAAATGTGAAGATAGAACTAGTTTTTTTTTTAATAATTTGACAGCTGTCAGTTGTAAAGTAAAACTCCCTAGGGATGAAAAGTATCACTTTCAGCCCGCTCCTCAGGCAACTTCAGACCTACTTTCAGAGTATGAGTAGTGAAAATATGTTTTTAAAAACGGGAAATATGTTTCATAACATATATTATAATACATTCAGGTTTTCTAAAAATATAGATTAATAAACAATGCAGCTATCATTATTTTTTGTATTTATTCTAAAAAATAAAGCAGGTACAGAAACATGTCAAGATTTCCAGCTAGTACCTAAACCCTAAACTAATTGACTAAGTATAGGTTATTTTCATTTGCTAAGTAATTTAATTTTAAGAAAAGTCTTGAAAACTTTGTAAATCATTTATTGAATATCTTAATAAATTAATTGGCACTTTTAGCACCAGAATTCCACGCTAGTCTTTATCAGAAGAGTCAGATAAGTCCATTTTGATATCCATTATCCTATCAGATTCAAAAGTAATTTTTTTGGAAAGATACATTGTCATTCTTCTAGCATTACAGTAACGCTTGCGCTTTTGTATTGTCTCTTGTAGGGGCTTTTTATTTATATGCAGTGGTATGATGCACTATCCATTAAAACAATAGAATTCTGTTATAGATTTGGCAGGTTTTTTGTGTCAGGAGAATGTATTGCGTGCCTAATAAGGCACGCAATAGACAACTATTGCTATTGTGATGGGATAAGAGCGGGTTTTCGAGAACTTAAGTGTAGGTACTGAAAAACTTATTGTTATTGATTATCATTTTTTATTTAAATTATTATTAGGTATATTCTAAGAAATTATTGACTTTACGTAATTTTTGTTAACACGTTATTAAAATCTTAAAATAAGTTAATCTAAAAGTTATAGTACTTACCTAAGTTATCATGATATTAGATAGTGATTATCAGACGGTTCGAAGTTTGCTGGGGTCAGCCAGTACTTATTGTAAACTTAGGAATGCAAGATTGTAAATGCAACCTGATATCAACGCCGTGCACTGCTGGTTAAAATAGTAAAATGATGCAGTTCGTGGTAAAGGGAAACCCCCTATCGTAAATAAATATGACGAAAACTGTGCAGTTCTTTTCACGTAGACACAAAATGTAACTAACGATTAAATTTTCATAAACGACGTATCAGTAAGTACCCCAAATATTATTAACACTGACGCATAATCAAATAACTGGGGTAATAAAGGTATTTACTTCTCATACAAGTCCATTCAATTACCATTAATCGCGTTTTCTTATGAAATATTTAAAGCATTTAAAGTGAATTGGAATGCCTTGTCATATTTGACATACATTTATTTTTGTGACAGCTGAGCTGATGACTGCTGGTGCCTGACTGGTGATAAGAGTTAAATAATTAAAACGAGTTGAGTTTTAAGTTGAATTTAGCTATCGCGTTAATTAGTTAATATTTAAGTGACTGCATTATCTTTTAATGTCTTCAGTGGTATACCTTTCTTAGTTCAGTACCAATAACGTTGTTTTAATTTGACTGCACTACTGCAGTGTATTATTTTCCTGTTCGTTCTAAGTTCAGTGATATAGCTGTAAGACTAAATCATCTCAAAAATGACAATGACAGATTACCGTGAATTGAAAGAGTACATAGTTTTCTCAGTGGGAACAAACGACAGACACAGTGAAATATTGAGTTCCATGAAAGAGTTTTTCAGAGACACCATTAATTCAGTAAGAAGGTTTGAACAAATAACTACTATTAGACAGCTGTTGAAAGTTTTGGAAGTACGAGACTTGTTATCTGAGGACAATGTAGAATGCTTGAAGAGTATTGCTTTGAAACTCCCAAACTCTCATGAAGTGATGCAGAAAATAACGCAATATGAAAGCATCCACATGCCAAAGGAGTATGGCAACTATTACAGTGAGTAATGTTTAATCTCATTATTTTAACCACAACAAGCTGATTTTCCCTGTTTATATGAGAAAACTATCAAGTCAGTCTATAAGAGACTCAGGGAACCACAGTGGTCGTCCCACTGATGGGCATTGTTAAACAGACCCGGAGCGGGCACGGCTCCACAGTTGAGTTAACCTTTCAATCATAGAAATTACAGACACAATAGAAAGACAATAGGTGCACGAACGCCGGCGTTCGCTTGGGGTTTAATGAATCAATATTGATGCTTAAAAGGTAAATATTACCAAGGGACATTGAAATTGTTAAAAAAAAAATTGATTTAGATATCAACTATTTATTAATATCTAAATCCTACTATTTCGTCATTTCTAACTAGAAATCACTCTTCTATAAAGCTTACTCAATGTCGCTTGGTAATTTGGTATAATTGCGTTTCAAGTGTCAATATATTTAAAAGAAACTTGATTTAGCCAATTAGGTAACTAACAAACCTAAAACACTTAATTAATTAACTTCTTTTTCATATTCTTCTTTATTTCCAACATACTGTTAAGGCTAAAAAGGGAATATAATTAGGTATATCATTAAATAGTTTAATTTCGAAAGTTGTTGTTTCTTTAATAATTATTAACTCTTTGTTATTTACCCTCATCAATCATCATTTATGAAATCAGTTAAAAAATATTTTTGACACCACCTGCTTGATAATGTTGTTTTATATGTCATACAAACCTCACTTAAAGCAAGTCATTCTACCCCAAGGGAGATAATGCAATATGGCCGATCCCTAGGGAATAATGAGATTTGAATTTGGGACATAAAAAATCGTCAACATTGTGAATTAAAATGTACATGCATCGAACAAATTGACTCGAAATTCAAACTGGCCACTTACAAATAAAAGAAAATAGAATAAAACGTGCCTACTGACAGGAGTGTTATAGAAAATTTAAACTACCTATACAATCTTGAAGTAGAGGTAGCGCACGATAACTTGGCGCGTAGCTGGGGGCGTGCTTAATGTTGGCAGCCTAACTAATCTATTTTCCCTTCATATAATTAAAAACAATCTTTCGTAACTCATTGTAATTTATACAATTAACGACAGATCCCAAGAATAAAATCAAAAACCAAAATGTATTTTTTTGTTACATATTCCTATTGTATGTACTAAGAACTATATGCCACAACTTTATTATAGTTTAATATTATTTTACTTATTTAAATAAATAATCTAACACTACATTTAACTTCAAAACCTCATACCATAAATCAATACTTTTTCATATACAATATTGTGCTTGGGATCCGTCGATTAGTTATAATACATTTTATTTAGGTACCTAAAGGAAAGTTAACAAATGGATTGAATTACAGGTTATTTTCACTAGCATAATTACTTATTACAAAAAAAAAGTCATGAGAACCTTGTAAATCTTTTATTGAATATCTAGTAGCGCTTATAGTATCAGAATGAATATAATTTATTTCCATTCCTACTAGGTATATATTTTGATTGTATATTTGGCACTATTTTTCTACCATCCGTAGCATGAAGTTTGCAGAATTCATATCGTCATGACAGTCAATTAAGATTTAAATACTTAGTAGCAGTCCATTTTGCAACAAAATCTGTTTTCCTGGCTGGCACCGCTCGGGTACCAATGTGTAGGGGAATTTTATTGTTATGATCACCCAAAAAAATATTTGACAAATGTGTCTAACTTTGGAAAATGGTACCGTAGGCCCGATATTTTCCTATTCCTCTTAAAAAGCACGTTTGATTTCCAAGATAATATCATAGCCAACACTTTTAATCACTTTCGGTATAATGATGACAATTATTTACTTTGAAAACTATTAAAAACACAGAACACAACACATTATTATTTCTGCCACGCGCCAACTTAACTTGCGCTAGCTTTATCAGTCGATATCGACATGCTTTCCATCGAAACCACGTGACCTGTGGAACAAATACAACAAAAAGAACATGTCAGATACCATTTTATAACGAACTAGCTTTTGACCCCGCGGCTTCGCTCCCGCTCTTCCCTACTCCACGCTACTCTACCCTAGTCTACAATACTCTACCCTACTCTAGTAAATATCGGGCCTACGCGATATTTTTCCATTCCTCTTAAAAAGCATGTTTGATTTCCAAGATAATATCACAGCCAACACTTTTAATCACTTTCGGTATAATGATGACGATTATTTACTTTGAAAACTATTAAAAACACAGAACACAACACATTATCCCGACACATGACATAAACGTCAAGATGGCGGCGAACGATTAGCTTCCGATTTCTGCCACGCGCCAACTTAACTTGCGCGCTCTAATTTTATTTGATTGATGAACTTGTAAATATAATACTTATATATTTCTCTAATATATGATTTGGTCGACCAAATTGTCTTTTAATTATCTCACAAATGGTGTAAAAAGTAGAGTATGCAACACGGGCAGGGACCGATAGCGCTTTCCTTTTATAGGGTTTTACCCCGGGTTTTGAAGGGCTAGGATATTTTAATTCAATTAAAAACCCCCATGGTTTTGCTGGATAGTTTTTTAGCTAACCTTCTCGAGGGAAACCCATTCATTGACTATCCCAAAAAATTATCTGGGTTTTTACAGTCGAATACAAGAAGCGCTAACAATCAGCTATCCCATTCTGAAAGGGAAACCCCTTCGTAAGCGCTAACCAATATATTAATTCAAGCGAGTTTGAACCGTATTTTTAGCACAATAAGAGCGATCTGAAGCCAGTAGCAGCACGTGCAGACGAATTCGGCAACTCTAAGGCACACAAAGATAAGCCTACCGATCACCGCGTTATGCTAAAATATAACTTATGATATTTTTCTTTTTTTTTTTTCGTGTGCCGTGCGTCGTGTCAGTGAGTGCAGCATTGGCGTAGCGCGTGTTTGTGTGCATGATGTTGTGTTTGTTTACTACATACTATACGTCACGGGCACGGTAATAATATGATATTATTATAGCTATATAATAGCCAAGAAAAGATGCAGTGCATAGATATTTTCAGTATGACGAGACAAATAATTCCAACAAATAAATAAAAAGTACCATAACTGACCATAACTAAAAATTGTAAAATAAATAACTTAAATTTCGGAAGTCGGTGTTTCTATAATAGTTTTGTCCCTTCGTTATTTAACATCGACTTCCGAAATTTAAATTATTTTGTACTTTTCAGTGAACATTGAAGTCGGCAAAGATTTTATATATCCTAGAAGTCGGTTATATTTTTTTTTTTTATAAAAAGTTTTTTTCGATATTTACAGACTACTTTATAAAGAACTTTTTGATTACGTTCTTGGATAAATACTCTATAAATAAATGCTCAATATTTTATAATATATACGGACGCCGGCGTTCGCTTGTTGTTTAACGGTAATGGCGCGAAATCACGCACGATTTGAGTGGGTTCTGTCTGCATATGTAACGGTATAATATAATACCTACCTAGGTCGGTATGTGAATGTGACGTGCATTATTAATAATGCTTAAAAATATATCAAAATTAATAAGTTACGGTTTTATAATAGGTACCTAAGTACCTAGTAATAGTAGTAGTAATAGCAGTAGTAATAGCTTGATGTAGAATAGTACCTAATGATATTTCATTACTATTTTAATGTTTATTTACCCAACTTTATAGCGAAACGAATACGGATTGCCTCGTCGTCAGACGTTTTTGAATTTGAGAAAGCGAGAGGTATCATCAGCAACAGTTCCGCAAGTCCACCTTAAGTAGGTACAACAATTGTATAGGAAGGCTCACGGTTCGTTCGCCAAATTCATGGGTTTTGGCCAATAGGCTGGCAAAAAGCGTATTTTAGTTGTGTGCGTATTAATATAATGATGTATTAGCTGTGCCCGCGACTTCGTTCGCGTGGACTATGCCTCTGTGTATAGAAGTGTGATGCGTACACTAGGTACAGGCTATGCTAACTTGTTTTTAAGATTATTTTTCATGGGTGCGGCCAGCATAAGCTCTTTATGAATTCGCTAATAAAAAAAACTTTTGAAATGTATAAAGTACCCCTCAGCCAAACTCATTCATCTCATAACGATTCTAATAATCCCAAACACGGTTAGATTACATTAATTTGCCTTCTAGGGTCATCATCAGATCAGTTTGATACATCCCCTCCCCTTTTTTTTTCAGTCAGTCATCGACTACACGTATACAAAGCAATTTTTGTTGTTACGACAGTTTTGCTGTGATCCTATATGAAGTTCTGTTCCATATCTTCGAAGTTAATGATCAGATCATATCAATATTTCTAAGGAACCAACTTGGAAGCATAACCTTTCAATCAAAAAAATAAATTTCAAAATCGGTCCACAATTGACCGAGATATCGGTGAACATACATAAAAAAAAAACATACATTCAGCCGAACATAGAACCTCCTCCATTTCGAAGTCGGTTAAAAATAAAAAAATAAGCAAACCATTCCGTTATTCTCTATATAATATATACCCATAAGGTATAGATATTCACAGGATAAAACCTATGAGGTCAAAGAAGAATTCTAGCCTGCCTACTCCTACTTAAAAGGGATAATTGCTGGCGGAAGAAAATACCCTTTTGTTAAGTGGAAAACAATAAAGCATTTGGGTTACCCATTAAAGGCTAAGTTAGCGCTTACCCTTACGATTTCGCTTGGGTTTCCTTCTCAATCGGCTTTCCATAGTATTTCGCTAAGTATTCATACAAGTTTCCTAAATAAAGGGATAGTCGATCGTAAGGGAAACCCCTTCAAAGGGTTTTAAAAATTAATCCGCTCGTCCGGTCCCTGAACACGGGGATAAAGCTGTCTTTGTCTTGGCGGCTTGAATTCCTCACTTCACTCAGGTTTCTTTATTAACTCCCTCGCCTCACTCGGGATTAAAATCAACAACCTTCGTTTCGTTCAGAATTCAACATGCCACCCTCGACTTAAACACACTGCTTTATCCCCTAGTCACATAATCTACTATTTATTTTGTTTCAGCTTCTCCACCACAGAGTCACAGAAAAGAGCCAGAAGACAGTTTCATGACCAGCAGTCCATTGGGTTCTTTTAGTAAAAAGAAAAGACAGAGGATTCTGGATACTATTATTCAAGAGATTGGAAGTTTCTGGCGCGACCTTGCAAGAAACTTAAAAATTCGTGAATGTGACATTGATGATATTGATTTTCAAAATAAAACATTAGCTGTAAAAGCTACTAAATTAATGGAAAAATATGACACCGTTGCAGATCCACAAAGATGGTTTTTCGTACTCTGTGATGCATTAGAAAGATCTCGAAGGAAAGACCTAGTAAGATCCATACAAGATATTATGGCAATGAATATTTGACGGTTAATTTTTAGACTTTGTAAATAACAAATCATTTACAACAATAAATTTAATGTTTATATTGTGTTGAGTTATGGGTTAATTAAAGGCATCTGTAAAGCATATACAAGCAAGAGATATTGTCGCGTTTGCATATTGTTAGGCCGCCGTACAAATCATCAGACATCGCCGCACATAAACATCTAGGTACCCAATGATATTATAAAGGTCCTCTCTCTTTATATTTTATCTCGCCTCTTTTTATTTTATAATAGGTATCATTGTAGGTACCATGACTTCTGTACACGATTAATTAAATTACCTAAGGAGCGTTGATATCGCATTTTTACAATAAATTGCGCATTCATAATTTTTAATTTCCGTAACCAATCAATAAGGAGATTAATGACTTCCATAATTTTTCCAAGGGCAGACCTATTCTTTAAGGTACGCGAAGTTCGCGTTCAAAAAAAAAAATCTATTCTATACTATTCTTTACTTCTTATTTTTTTTTAGCTAATATTATAGGATGTCTAGCTCCATCTCTCTTTCTCGCTCGCACGCTTGATATTTTAATGCTACGTTTACATGTGGGCCCAGCCTCGGCCACCAATCGCTATTGTGTAGCCATTGTATAAACGGGGAAACCGCGTTAACACAACGGCGATTGGTCGAGACTGGGCCCACATGTAAACGTACGTCCTCGCCTACGGCCTCACACCCAAAGGGGCTTCGAATAAGCGAGGGCTCTTTATGAACGAGGGTTTTTTTTTTATAATTGATAGGCTCCCGTTTGACCAATTTTTCACCTGATGGTAAGCGACGATGTGGTTGAACACTGGGTTGCGCTTGCGATAGCTGTCGCTGTCTCGTTTTCGAATTTATGAAAGAAAAAGGCCTCGTTGATGTGCTTTCGCTCACGTAAATTAGTCCACGCTACGCATCTGGGCCCCTAGTTCGGATCGGAGATAGACCTGTTGTCTCCGGTTTCGCATTTATTCTGTCTTCTGTCATAGTCGCACGCGCGAACTAGCACCCACACAAAGTTCGTTGTCTCCTGTCTCGGTTTTCAGTCGCGGTCTTGCGCGTAGGTACTACAACCTTTATGCGATATGATAATCTTGCAGAAGGAGGCATAATAAGTAAAGGTAACCTACTCATATATCACTCCGCTATAGCTAGTTCCTCAGTTACCGCGATGTGACTCTGAAAACAGACCCCAACATCAAAGGTGGCAGTCCTACCATACTTACCTATGTATTGTGTTTATCTACCAATATTTATTATTATTCTTAATTGTGTTTAATATATTTATTTGCATTTAAGTTTGGAAATAAAAAGTGTGCTTCTATTATAAAATTAAATTATTGAAATTATTAAACCCTTTATGATCGATATACCTACATATGCCTTAGTAGTATCTAGTTATGGAAGTGTATGACCTATGACATCAATATGTTTAAGGTAGGCGCCAGATAACAATAAAATAACGGTCATTGAGTAAGCACCCTAAAAACAAATAACGAACTGTTTTTCATTACTAGAAAATGTAAAGGATCACGATAGATGTTGATTAGATATTGATACCTATGCCTTTATTTCCGTTATTGAAATCAATAGTAGGTACCTACTTAGTATCAAGAAATGTAGGAGGGTCAATGACCGTTATTTTTTTTTGTTATCTGGCGCCTACTGTAGTAATTTTTTGCAAAGAGTAATTTAACCTAACGTTAATTTTATAATAAAACATAAGATGCTTTTTGTGTTGTTTAATTCACTGTCCCATATTATTATCGTAAAGGCATAGATTTATAAGAACATCCAGATTGAGTGTACCGTACAAAACGCAACGTTCAAATTGAATGCATTTTGTAATGCGCGTGTGCGTGCGGACCGCCCACCGCAAGTGTATTATTATCGTTTCTGCGTTTGTGTGCGTGACGTTTTCTAATACCAGCGCAAAATGATTACCCCAAAATGTGGGAAAATTCGGGTAGTTTTCTTATTCATATTGACATAGGTAATTATGTAGTTAATATATGTGTACAAAATGAAACCCGCCTTTTACATTCATACCGAGTGCCTATTATGATAGTTTTTGGAGATTGTTATAATTTTATTTTATAACACGGTTTTCGTAAACACGTGTGAATGAACAAAATACTTTTAATATCATACTAACATTATAAAGAAGAAAGTTTGTGAGTGGTGTGTGTGCGTGTGTCTGTGTATGTTTGTTTTAATAGTATAACATAATTTGTGGTGGATTAACCTCCTTTAGGAGGCGGTGACGGTAGCAATCAGTACCCTTCGGCTACCGAGCCCTCAGGACAGTTCAACCCGATTGGCGTATGTTGCTTGTCGCGCTGGTCTCGTACACCACCACGCACCCCTGAATGCGTATGTCTACTTTTATATAAAACTATAACTTTACACATAAAAAACTTTATAAAACAAAAATGGTAAGCCTCAACTAAAAATAAAGTTAAGGTGATTATTTGACACAAAACAAAAAAGGTAAACATCAGTTTGCAATTAAGTACGTAATCGAGATCGTGAATATTATGAACTTCGACAACTATGCTATCTTAAATCTATTGTTCCTGATATACTAAAAGACTCAAAAACACCAATCAGCTACATAAAACATACACCGATAACATAGATAAAATATCTTTCAAAATAGTTAACAAACAAATTTACATTTTCACTAAAATAAATTCGCAATTTCTTATTAATTCTTATTGGAATCTTATTAGTTACTTATCCTATTTTGAACCTTCTGAATAATAAAACTATTTAACAAATTTTTCATTTGTTTTCACCTATTGTGACAACCCTACCAAAATAGGTAACAATATTACACGTTCTTAGTAAACTTTCCCTCTGTACGGTTTATAGACTACTCATGTGGCCGGGACTTCGATTGAAACACGAAAATCGGTTACTGCGCATTCAAAGTCGACCGTCATGATGGTTCAACTTATTTGCCGCGTATTGTACTGCTTTGAGAGTTATCACTACACAAACATACGTACGTTAACGTAACAAACGTACCTGAAATATTGTTTTGCTCCAAATCCGTTTGTTGACTCAATAATATCGCAGTATTTTAAGAGATGGTAAAAGTATTTCATATCCTTGGCAACCATTGATATAATTTTTTTTTTGTTAATAATAATGTTGATTTCGTAACATTTTACAACATTAAAATATCGCAGCACAAAAAAAGGGTAAAAATATTTCATACTGTAACTTGGCAATACTCAAATATTATGGAGTCGTTTTGTTTTTATTTAGTTTTCGTAATATTTTCAAAGAAATACGTAGAAATTCATCATAAAATTGCAAACTTACCTGTGAAAAGTAATGTTCGTATCCTTGTCTTTTTTTGGAGTGTAGTTTTTACACGATTTCACCGCACAAACAGCCATTTTTTCAATTATATTTAACAGCGTTAAAACGTAGACGCGCTTTGAACTTCTGTCGCGTAATGGCGGCCTGTGGGCGGGGCTAACGAACGAAGACGCTATTTTGGTGTCTTTGAATTCGAAGCATTTGGACAGCGCGTACTAGGCATCTGGATGTTCTTATAAATCTATGCGTAAAGGTATTATGTAGGTACCTACTTAGGTACATATAGTTTTGAACTGACCATTTATTTTTATAATGGGTTATTCCCTAAGTATCTCGATCCTCGAGGCCCCCGTCCTGGAGTATCCCGATATATTTTTATCTTGATAATCTCAATTAAAAGTCAGTTAAAGTTAAAAGTTCCGTCAGTAGAAGATACGTTAAATACCATTTTATTACTTACTAAAATTGTCTCGGAGATAGGGTAATAAAGGAATAAATAACTCTATAATTATGCAGTCTGTAACTTGTCGAACGACAAGTTTAGCGGGAACTACATTAGACCGGCGCACACATGAGCCACGCCTGATTTGTACGTAGTAGAGTCGCGTTGCGTATCGTAGAAGTCTAGTTGCCATTTCCGGTCACCTGTCGAGCCGCTAAAATAAAATGTATGGAGGCCGACGCGCCCAGATCGGCGTACGTGGCACAATGAGTTCTACCCTTAGTGTAGCGATGGCCAGGGACTTAAAAACACCTTCATAAAGGTTACAGAATTATAAGTGTTACCTGTTGAATTGGTAACAGAATCAAATATGTAACACTTATTAATGTGTTTTCAATGTGTTAACCCAAAACACTTACAAAAGTGTAACCCTAACATATCTGTAACAGATATAAAAGTGTTAACAGTGTTAATAAGTGTAACAGGTAAACGCAGCGTTGCCAAAGTTACAATTTACAAAGCTACACTAAAACTGATTATTTCAGTTACACATATTAACACATATAAACAGGTTAGTTTGATTCGGTTGCACGTAATAACACATATAAAAGGTTACAGTTTCATTCGGTAACATTATTGTATCTGTTACATTTTAAAAGTGTTTTTCTGTTAAAACTTTTTAAAAAACAGTGTTAAAACACTTTATTACGGTTACAGTTTGAGTCCCTGGCGATGGCAGTTGGCAGTACTTAGGGCCGACGCTGGGTTAGTGGTGCCAACGATGCGCGTGTGTCGTGTGCGGCGGTCCTGCCGAAATCGCAAATAAACCCTTTACTTTCTTTAAAATGCACAAATGTAGTTAAATAATAATTTTACTTTCACATAAAATGGCTAAATGTTCAATTTCAGGCATGTCCTCCCCCTCCAGAATTAAGTCTCATTTCTGCGAGAAAAGAAATACACAATAAAACAGTTTACGTTAGCTAATTCTTGTAACATCAGCTATCTGTCAGTGAAAGTCCCGTCAAAATCAGTCTAGCCCTTTCGGTGATCTCCGCGGGAACTATTTTTTTAAAATATTTATCTGATCAATGGTTTAGGCACGCAGAGGTACTCTGCGTGCCTCAACAAACATTGATTTTTGTTTATATAGATTTGCTTAAAAGAATTAGCGAGGTACTTCAGCTGTCTATCACAGGCTCAGCTCACGCTACTTTCAGTCGAACTTTTTCATCCACTATCGGACCAAAGCGAAACATTATGTCTAGCGCTATTTTATTCATTCCATAACACTTTGATTATGCTTTTCCTTTCTAAATTGTATATACTTGATATTGTATTTATGTATAAATAATCAGACACCTTCAGTAGTAGGTACATAAATAACACGCTCCCTTTCCATTCCCATACTAACATTATAAAGACAGTTCATTATCGTTTTTATCTTACAGCTAAATGACTATGGCGCTATAGAAAACAACAGTCCATGGATGGGGTTCCCAGAGCAGAATAAAGAAATTATTGACACCATAATTCAAAAGATTGGTAAATTCTGGCGTATCCTGGGACGTAACTTGAAAATTCGTGAACGCGTCATTCAAGATATTGATATTCAATATAAAACTTTAGATGAAAAGGCTACGATATTAATGGAAAAATATATGTCTATTGCAGACCCACAAAGATGGTTTTTCGTACTCTGTGATGCTTTAGAAAGAACTCAAAGGGAAGATCTGGTAAGATCCATAAAGGAAATTATGGCAAGGAAAATTTATCTAAATATGTATGAGCCGTTTGGGGTTGAAAGGGGCCATGGGGTCCAAGTGCTCATTGAGTTGTTCAGGTTATCAGCAAACAGCTCGTAGACTCTTCGCGTGAACTGATGGCTGGGCTTTTCTTTGGTCAACGAATCAACACTGCTATCCAACATGGCAATGCTGCCATCATTCTGGGTACTTTTCCCATTGACATTGAATAATTATGTGGACAAATTTTTTGATGCCCAATGAGTTCTTTTTCTACCCTTATTATTGTCAGTTTGTATATATACCTATTAACCTATAATATTTATCGTTAAATTAGCAGTATGCTACGATTCACAATCTTTCGACAGTTCACAATCTCGCGAGATAGATTATAATCTAACGGCATTTACAATTTTATGGTGACATAAATTTTAATATTTCATAACAATTCTAAAAATATACTTAGCAATTGTATATACATAGATATAAAATATCTTTTTTTTTTGTAAATACTTACATAGAAAAAAATAAACCAATAAAACTGCTTTAATAAAGTATTGTTCTTTTTAATTTAATAATTCAAAAATATTAAATGTTTCGATAAAAATGATTGCATATAAAAAGTACAATGTATTTATAACATGGAATGTAAAAATTGGAAGACATTGTGTGGCCTTACTTGTTATTTTTACAGATATTATTTTATTGTCTGGCCTTTTTAATTGTTTGAGACAGTACTTAATTAGGTACCATAATATACTACAGCTAGGCTATGGCCTAAGCAAACTTATAATAACTTTGAACTCTGTTCATCAAACTTAACAATATGTATTCGAGAAAACTGAAATACTTTTAAAATAAACATAGAATTCATCAAAAATGGATAGAAAACTTATTACTAATGGCTCTTTTGTAAATCCAAATGCAGTTAAAATAGGATGTTGGACATCAATTCTGATGTGAAGCCCACGTGTACGCGTTTTGGAAGAGTCTGGTCCAGGGCGAGGCCTGGCTGGCGGCCGCAGCGGGCCCGCTGGGGGCCGGCGCCGCGCACTGCCAGCGCAGCACGCAGCGCTCCGGGTGCGGCATCATGGCCACGTGCCGCCCGTCGCGCGACCGCACGCCCGCGATACCCACTGTACAACCAACACATTTTTATCAATACTGACGTCAAGGGACAACAATATTCCGTATGAACTGACCGCTTACAATTGTTAGACTAAAAACTCGATGATTATGCGCATCCCTAATGACGTCGCGCATGATCGTCACCGCACTAGCATGTTTGACATTCGAACAGGGAATTGCGCGCTCTTTTCACGGTGTTAATACTTTTTTAATATTTTGACTTGTAATTAAATGTATTATTAAGTTTTATGTGTTAAAATTACGTTTATTTCTATAACAATATACTTACCTACTTTTAAAATCTTATAATAAAACATTTTTTTTTAATAAAAGCCGTTAATTACCTGGACTTCCATTAGGGTTCATGGGGTAGACTTCAGTGGGTACGCCGTCGTCGTCGACGTACTGCATAGCGACTTGTCCGTTGTCCCGCAGCTGCTGCAGCAGGCGCGGCTCGGCCACCGTGAAGCGTCCCTCGCCGTGCGCCACCCACACTCCAAGCATGCTGCCGCCCATTCCACGGAACCATACATCCGATTTGTCTTCCGTTATCTTAACTGCGCTCCAGCGACATTCGAATCTGATTAAAGTTAGAGCATTTATTAAAACTAGATCTACAGGCACATTAAGGGTGAGTAGCACCATTTAACTATAACGATAACCAGCCGTGAAACGGCCGCCTATTGGTCAATTCAACGATTTGACAACTGTTAACGGCTTTGTTATCGTTATAGTTAAATGGTGCAACTCACCCTAAAACTGTTAGAAAGTGTTACCTGTCCCAATCTTATGTAGCACCCCTACATAAGTACATAAGTGGAAAAATATCTATGGATCTATAAAAATTATATTTAAGTTCAGAATTCAAGATAATTTTCAAATTTTGTAATGACAAAGTTCAAATTACAGAAATTACATAATTAACCTTTCGAATGTCTTAAGTTACACAGTCCGACATAAGGTAATTGTCTTTCTATTGTGTCTCTAATTACAACATTCAAAGAGTTAAAATACAAATAGTAACTTAAAAATCAAATTAAAATACAGAATTATTGATATTTAAGTTAGTGGCAATAGATTCAAGTTTATAGTTATGTTTTGTACCTCGCAGAATAGTCAAGATTTCAGTACCTTTCTGAAGCATTGTGGTCCAGGAATACTTGAGTCTTGCTCGCACTTTTCGCCGTCGTTTCTGGGTCTATCCAGCCGAGAAGGGCCATTAGCTGGCATCCATTGCACACACCCAAAGAAAAGGTATCATTTCTATTCTTGAAGTTGGTGAATTGAGAGCTTAGTGAATCGGAGAATAGGATACCTGCTGCCCATCCCTTTGCTGAGCCTAACGTATCTGTAAGAAACAAAGACATTGGGTAAATTATTTTAAAAATTTGTATGTGTGTGAGTATGTTTGTTACTCCTTCACGCTCAAACGCATGAACGGATTTGGATGAAATTTGGCACAAGAGTAGACCATGTTTTGAAATAAAATGTAGAATACTTTTTATCCTGAGTGTTCCATTAGGATAATTTTCTTTATTCGCGTAGGCGAAGTCGATGGCAAAGCTACTTTTTAGTAAATTGAAATCATCGTCGAGGGAGACCCAGAAAAAGCTGGCGTGTTGATCGAGACGATTGGTCGATGATTGCGAAGTACTAAGAAGAGTGGAAGACCATCGGAGAGACTTTTACCCAACTGTGGGATATCGTAGATTGAGAAATAAGTAAAAGTAATTGAAGAAACAATATTTAAATTATTACCAGCATAACTAAATCCACCAGGGAACACTAAGCCTTGGAATGCATCCAGAGTTATCTTCTTGTTTTGTAGGTCACTCATAGTCACGTCGAAAACATCGAAGTTTGCCATCATTAGCGAAGCAATCATCTCCCTGTCGCCGTTAGTGCCTAGAACAAAAAAAAATTATGCCTCCAATAAAATTTGGATATAAAATACTGTAGCTGTACACATTGCGCGAAGAAGCCCGGACCAGCCTAATTGAACATTTATTATTAATTTGTACAAATATGAAATAAATATATTGGTATTTATATAATAATAATATTCCACAACTATCACACAACGCCGTCTAGTCCCAAGCTAAGCAAAGCTTGTCTTATGGGTAGTAGACGACTGTTAAACATACTTATATATTTCTAAATACATACTTACCTACATATTATAGATAAATTACACCCAGACACAGAAAAAATGATTATGCTCATCACACAAACATTTGTCCTGGGTGGGAATCGAACCCACGACCTCCGGCATAGCAGTCAAGGTCACTAACCACTAGACCAACAGGCCAATCATTATTTTTTTATCGATAAAAGGTCTGAAGAAAAAAGTGCGACGAGCGGAAAATTATTATTTAATTTTATTATTTTGTATTTAATCAAACATCCCTATTGTTTTGTTGTTAAACATTCATATCTCAAAATAAAATTATTATACTCTGATTCCATTATTTCCAAATTTTTGATGACAATATTTATGTTCTTACCTTCCTCACGAAGAACAGCTACTTTTATAGATTTCGTCTTCACAACAGCCGCTGAAGGGTCGAACGTAACATTGTATGTTACTCCCTTACGATTTGCAAGTCCTAAAAATAAATATCGTTTCCATTATAGTAGAGGATACGGTTAAGAACGACCTTTACCGGTTTGTTTAATGGATGAAACGTATTTTATGATAAATTTGATAAATTAGTTATTTTATTTATTCTATTTTAAATATATAATCAATTTATTTGTTTTTGCTTCTTTTGCAGGAAGGGGTTTTACTATCCTTTATATTGTTATGATAATATCGTTCTAAAAAATCTTAAGACTAGTTATACATACATCTAATGTAATAGATCATTACATATCCACTATTTGCATATCATTGATATCATTCCCTCTCTTAGAGAGGAGGCCTGAGTCCCAATAGTGGGAACATTATAAGGCCGACTATGCTATGCTATGCATATCATGAATACTTTTTAATTAGGAAAGTAAAACCCCTTCCTGCAAAAATTGTAAACTGTTGCTTACGATATTCTTCCTGAAAAGGCTTGATTTTATACAGAAACATGTTTTTTTTTTTAATAAAAGGATATCTGTCAACAATAAAGGGACAACAGGATGTTAAGAATTATTAGAGGTAATATACATATTGATGTAAAATACTTATACATATATTTTTTTTGTTTGATATTGTTGGTCTTTAGATACAATTTATTGGAAGTTTTGCCTGTTAATTTTCTTTGGCCTAGCTTAATGTCTGTAAATATACTTTCATAAAATAGTACCTTGCCATTCCTGACGAACGCAATCTGTGTTTGCTTGTAAACACTCCAGTTGATAACTTGTTTCTTCCCACATTCTGTACACATCTATCAACTTCGTGTCTAGAACCTTTTTGCCATTGACAATTACAATGACCTGAAAATATATTTTAATTAGTTAATGTAATGGTGTCAAAAGAATCCATATTTTATCATAATGAATTCGGTTAGTGAAAAATACTATAAATACCTCGGAATTCATTCCATATTTTCCAGTGGTGCCAATTTGTTTGGCATTGACACCGTTTTTCTTGTATTCACTTAAAACGTATGACACATTACTGCGTGATACTTCGAGAATGATTCCCAGTTCCTCATTGAAGAGTACTTGAATTTCTGATACATTTTTTCTCTCCGGTTCTACATTGACTTCGATGTTCATACCGCGAATACCACCAATGCCCATCTCTAGGGCCGTGGTTATAAAACCTCCTTCGCTGACATCGTGTCCGGACAGCAGTTTACCCTCTGAAATAAATAAACGATAAGAAATTAATTGTTTTATACAATCATGTATATACAGGGTTATTTCTAATTATCTTTTTCTGCTACCCTCCACTATTGTACTCGTACTGTCGTTTGCTTCGCATAGACTTCGTAATATTAAGAACTTTTAATTTAAATATTTTTGTTTTTGTATGATAATCTGATGAATTAAAATATGATATTTTTTTTAAAGTCATAGAACTAAAGTTGTCGTATATGATGTTAGTAACATAATCCTGAGAGGTTGCTAATATTTTACAAATAACCCTGTATATTTGTATAATGCAACCCTTTATTTGGTAGAACAACTTTTGAAAAAGTTTAGTGCAATATTTATTTACTTTCTTTCTTTCCCGTTTTACCCTCTGGGTACGGAACCCTAAAAAAAAAATATAGTTTAAAAAACTAAAAAAAAACACGCTTTCATAGCATATCAAACTAAAAAGTGTAAAATAATTTTCAACATAGGTAGAAAATAATAATAATGAACGAAAAATATTAATATCATTGTGAAAAAAACGTGGGGTGCTCGATTTACGAAAAATATGGCACAAAGCGCCCCACGCTTTTTTCTAACTATATTTTTATTTTTCACTAAAAAAACGGATTATTGTATTGTCATCAGTCTTTGATGGGTGTGCAAAGTTTGAAGAAAATCTGATCGCCCAAAGTTGGTCAAAATCGAGCTCAAAGGCATTGGTTACAAACATACAGGTGAAGCTAATATAAGCGTGTTAAAATATAAGCGTGTTAATGACTAAAATTCTGCTTACGTAATCCTTGAATAACCCAATAAATAGGTATTTAGTTACTACATCTGTAGAGCTACTTACCCTTCAATAGTTTCTGAGTAACCTTGAACAAAGCTTTGAGAACGGTTGGGTCATCAAGATCGGGTGGGTTATCACCGAGTTGTTTGTAACATTGCGCCAGTGCCGATCCACCAAGTCTGAAACAACATATTTGTTACAGGAAGAACCTTTTTAAATGAAACTTATTGGGGCCACGCTGGTGGGCGCCATTGTAAAGAGTACTTAGTACATAGTCGCGTTCCTAATTTGAGTGGTATATTTTCATGGGGGAGGCTTATGTTCAACAGTGGACGTCATTCGGCTGAAATGCAAGCGCAATGATGATAAATATTTCTACAAACCTGTACTTTCCAGGACTAACGGGAACATAAACTAGAGCTGATCCTTCTTCTAAAAGGGCTGGTTCGATTTTGACTGTAATATCTGGGCACGGCGCGTACGTTGACACTACTAACGTTCCAGGCGATTTCACTGTTAGTAACAAAAAGGTAAAATAACGTAAAAATGAGTATGAGTAAAGAAACAGACATGAACAGAAAATTATAAAAGAAATAAATTACAAATTTGTAAATCGATTTTAGTAACTATTCATTTATGAAAGGGCCCTTGAAAATTTTGGTTGCATAGGAATTTGAACCTTATTTTGTTCAAAATTGAATTTGTTTTCCTTTGGCAGTTAGTCAGAATTCAAGTAAAGTTACCTTTCTCCCCGGCGACTTGCGCGCACATGGACAGCGAGTCCTTCCCGCCGTCCACGGCCACGCCGACGCTGGCCATGGCGTCGCACACGGCGCGACACGCGCGCAGCAGCGAGCCGCCCTCCGCGCCCGTCTTGCCCGCCCACATCCAGTTGCCGGAACACTTCACGTCTTCGAGCTCGCTTATGCCCGCGAACACCTACAAGTGAAATGCACGTTTTAACCAAGAAAATCGTGCAACAAATCAGCTGATTTGATTGACCTGTTGGTCTAGTGGTTAGTGGCCCTGACTGCTATGCCGGAGGGTTCGATTTCCACCCTGGACAAATGTTTATGTGATGAACACGATCATTTGTTCTGTGTCTGGGTGTAATTTATCTATAACTAGCTTTTGCCCGCGCGGCTTCGCTCCCGCTCTTCCCTACTTCAGCCTACTATACCCTACTCTACCCTACTCTACCCTACTCTACTCTACTCTACCCTCCTCTACCTTACTCTACCCTACACTACCCTAATTTTCATTTTTTTTCCATAAGAACCTTCTCCTCAAAACTAATAACGAACACAACAAAAAAAAATTAGCGAAATCGGTCCAGGCGTTGTTGAGTTATGCGCTTACAAACACATTTTGCGATTCATTTTTATATTATAGAAGATATGTATGTATTTGGAAACATAAGTATGTTTATCAGTTGTCTAGTACTCATAGCACAAACACTGCTTAGTTTGGGACTAGATGGCGTTAAGTGACAGTTGTAGAATATTATTATTATTTCTATGTAAACAACTGTTTACAATATATTCTTACTGTTTTGGACAGAACAAAATCTTAAAAACTGTTCAATTTACCTTACCTTATTATTTCATAATTATCCAGATAAACTGGTACTTCACTGCCAAAATTAATCCCAATTCTTTGCATGAATGCTAAAGAAGCAAAACATCTTTACATATTCCATTTATTACCTATCTACAAAAATAGCAGGCATAAAAAACCAAGTCGACTTTACAATCTACTTACCAAATTAGTAAGAGCTTCGCCAAGTGACATGCGAGCCCCGGCGGCGGGGTCCAACAAACCCTTGATGTTCTGAGTTCCGATGGAAGTGGCAGACCCGACGAGGTCGTAGTACGACAAGGCAATGATCGCACAGTCCGCGAGAGGCGTGTGTAGGGGTCCCACGCACTGCTGTTGAGCTATCAGTCCTGTGACGCAGCGGTCCACCTGAGTAACATGGATAAAGGTGTTATGTCTTGTAGATTTTCTACGGTTTTTTTTTATAGTTGCAGTTTTAAAAAAAAAATAATTTGTCTAAAAATCGTAACCGTAAGGGTTCACCGCTCAACACCCATTGTTAAGCTCGTAAACTTATAGAGTAAATCCCACAATTTTAGTTGAGAAGATGATGTTAGCTGAACTGAATACTTCATACTAATATGCAAAGTTAGTCGAAGTGTATCTCTCATTAATATCTAAATGAATAGATCATTTCACTTTACATCTTATATATAAAATTCTCGTGTCACAATGTTCGTTCCCGTACTCCTCCGAAACGGCTTGACCGATTCTCATGAAATTTTGTGAGCATATTGAGTAGGTCTGAAAATCAGCCAACATCTATTTTTCATACCCCTTAGTGATAAGGGTTGTCCACCCTTAACATTTTTCTTTAATGGCAAAAGAACGTTTGCCGGGTCAGCTAGTATTTTATAAAACAAAGACCCCTCCGCGTCGGTCTGTCTGTTCGCGATAAACTGAAAAACTACAGAATAGATTTTCATACTGTTTTCACAGTCTGAGGGAGTCATGAGGAAGGTTTATATGATTTTATTACTTAGAGTAGAGAAAAACTGAGAATTTCCAAGATTCGTAACACCCGTATAAAGTTGGGGAGGGTCGTTAGTACGTAATAAATAAATAAATACCTTATTCGTCAAGTATCTCTTGCTGGCAACATTGACAAGCCTCAGCACTCGGTCGAGAGCGTCATGGACTGTAATATTTTGTGGCAGAGACAGTGGCAGTTTTGTTCTCTTCTCGGTTACCAAATCGAATGTCTTCCGTGGCATATTACCTAATTAAAGAAATCACTAATTAGTTTAAACATATATGTCATGCTGTAAATCTCGAAATGGTATTATATAGATACCTTACTCCAGAAATAAAGTATTGTCTGGAACAAATTGACCACAATTAATAAATTAGTGCGTAATCTGACATTTACGTCAGCAGTCAGCGTGAGTACGCAAAATAAAATAATTGTTGTGATGTTGGAGAAAAATGGGAAAAACAAATTCAGCTAGAGTAACATTGTTCCAACTGGAAGATTTATTAATGAATGATCTTAGGATGGAACGTTAGTTGTGTTCCAATCCATGTAAGCAACTAGGTACAAATTCTTTGCGAACTTTCCAGTATAACCCTTTGACCAGTGCTGGGAATCGAACCCAGGAACCCAATATGAACTCAATACTACTAAATGGTCTAGTAGCAATTAGAAGTATTAAAGTATTACATTCAAATACCACTGTTGTTGTATTGTATTGATAGATAGGCACTATTGCGTATAAACAGATGATTATTGTGTCTCTTTTGACGTAAATGCTTAATTTAAACGCTCTTATCTACAAATCGATATTGATACAAGTAAACTCGTTATGGTTGCTATAACGAGATTTTATTGTGTACATTTATGACGCAAAAGTGTAAGTGACCTCATATAATAATAGTTTATAAAATACAAATGATGACATAAAAAAAAATGCCAATTAATGGCACAGTTGTTAACAGTGGCAAGTATCAATACGAATTTTTCAATTCTTAAGGCGGACATTGACTTGTACCGTTTGTTTGTAATGTATCATTCGAGGCGATCGTGTTACAATACGGCGACACAGACTGACTTGTAACGTGTGTTTGTAATGTATCATTCGAACTCTTGGCTCAAGTGTGCTCCATCCAATTTGGATCATAATGTCAGACGTAGAGGTTGTGTGTGCTTCATTAATTTTACTAAGTTATTGTTTTTTGAAAAAGAACAAAACGATAGTGGATATCCAATTTGTACCAAACAAGAAACCAAAATGGTTGTACGAATTTAATTAATATTCTTAGGAACTAAGAGTTTACTGAAAATTGTGAGTGAAAAACGAGATGGATTCCGTTTGCGACTTGATCTCGCGTTGACGCGACGTGCACTCACTTGTAATGTAACACTCAAAGGGATTCGCGAAAAAACCAACAGTCACGTGGAGCACGTGGAGCACGCGGCGCTCGTCGCGAATGATACATTACAAATTAACGTTGCAAGTCAGTCTTTGGTTTCCCTTACACGAACGCGATACATTACACCAAAATACTATATATGTACTTTTCTAATTTTATCTAGGACATTACAACAAAATAGATAGGTAGGTACAGAAGACAATTAGCATAGGTACAAAGCGCGCTCGAACAATGCACACATAGACACCGCTTACAGACACGATATCTCGGATCAATCGCCCGGTCGCACTCGTACAGTTCGGCGCAACGCGCGGCTAGGGTCCGCGCGATCGCCTAGCGTAGGTATAAAAAGTGAAGTACATTTACATGAGATTGACTTCTGTAGCTATCTATTTTGTGACATGTATGTGAGACATGGAGTATCAGTACCCATGCCTCGGAAATCGGTTAATCATTTTACACTCTTAGTCCATTATTCAATAAGGTTTATAGAGGGTAGACTGATAATTTTCCCAGTTTTTCTACTATATACATATATCTTTACATAACAGGGGTATTTTCCGTCGGGGGTTCAAAGTTATCAAATACTGTACAAGTACATACCCAATACAGCTTCTAAATGAAGATCAAACGGCAACTTGGACTTGGTCTCAGGTTTAAGCCTCTCAGTTCTGTCCAAATACTTGTCTGTGTACGAGTCTTCTACCAGACTCATATAGCCATCTCCTGTGACCTCACCTACAAATGATACAGGGCATCTTTCACGGCGACAGATATCTGTAAAAAAATGAAGATATTTTAATTATGCTGTAATTTGTAGTTTTCACTGTAGTGTTATCATTAAAATCGACTACGGAACTTTCCACAACTGTTTCAAAACATTGTTTGCCAAAAACAATGACTTTTACTGGTTTCTCTGGATTCTATTATTCGACAGGAAATAATCTAATGATCTAATCTAATGATTATTTCCAGTTGAACAATATAATTAGGTTTAGGTTAATAAGGTATTGAGTACATACCTTCAAGAACAGGCCTGTTCTCTTTAGAACAAAGCAACGCGTCGTTTTCCTGATACTCAGCTCCCCAAAGCTCCAAGGTAGTGATGGTTGGGTCTCCTAACTGGAACTCTTTAGTATAAACCACCGCACCTTCTGGTTCAACCAACTCTTTGAGCACGTTTCCGTTACCACCAGCGCCTTGATCGTGGATAGCTGTGAAATGCACAGAATAATTACGAATTGTGTCTTCTTAGTCCGGAGTTAAGGTTTAATTTGTATTGTACTGACATTCAACAGGGTTAATTTCCGCTTCTAGACATCCTCGGACGACTCTGTTGAGACGATTGCCCATTTCCGCATCACCTGAAAGAAAGCATTGAATTAGTAAACGAATTAAGGCAAGTGCCAGATAAACATGGAATAACGGTCATTGGACCTCCTACATGTTGACATTCTTAATTTCAAAAACGGAAATAAAGACAAAGCTGTCTTGAATTGTTATGTATCGTGATCCTTTACATGATCTAGCAACGAAAAGCAGTTCATTGTTAGTTTTTCGAGCGCCTACGCAGAGATATTAAGAAAAGGTAAATGTACTTTATTTCATGGTAATGTAGCGCCTTCTATAACTGTTTGTTAGTATGTTGTCAGAAAACACCCGAAACATCCGAAGTTTGATTATAAAACTTTTTCTTAAGATTGGATATGAAATCTCACCTCTCTGCACAGCTCCAAAGTCTAAAGCGTGATCTCTTGAATCGCCTCCCTGTACGGCTACAGATGAAGCGGCACCGCCACCAACACCGATACGGTATACTGGACCACCAACCTTTACTAGCAACATACCTGCAACAAATAACTTCGTGCTTATACACGCTTATTTGTAAAACACTAACAACTTTGCAGGACTGTATTACTAACATCATAAAACAACAACTTTTGTTCTATGACTTTTTACAAAGTAGGTACAATACATTTACCAAAAATAAACCTTCAAGATTTCGTTGTTCTGTCTAACACATTGCAACTCTTTATTTTGCTGTCTGTATGATGCGACGCAAACCTATCAAGCACCCCCGCCACCCGATCCCCACTCCCTTTCGCTATTGTACCATCGCTTGCTTCGCATAGACTTCGTAATATTAAGAACATTCAATTTAAATATTTTTATTTTTGTAAGAATATCTGATGAACCTTCTTCTTCTTCCTGCCCTTATCCCATATTACTTGGGGTCGGCGCAACACGTTTTCTTCTTCCATTCTGTCCTGTCACCCGTCAAACTATTAACTATCAGATTAACCAAAATACGAAAAAAATTTAAAAGTCATAGAACAAAAGTTGTTATTTAGGATGTTAGTTGTTGTTGTTGTTATTGTTATGATGAGAGGTTGACAGAATTTACCCAAAATTGGTAACATAATATTTATGGTAGGCAGGGAAAGAGTTTAAATCCTTCCATTATTGGAACCAGGGATGACTAAAATCCGCAGAAGGGGGGGGGGGGAGATTTTTGAAAAAAATGTTTACTGTAAGTTAATTTTTCAATGAAGTGGGCCTATGAAATGTTGGGTTAATGACTGTAAAGGTGGCACCAACCTTTTTCTGGTTTGTTCTTTTTAATCATGTTGTGTGGCATGTATCCAATACCACCGCTGAACATGATCGGTTTCACGAATTCCTCTCTAACATTGTCGCCATTCTTTAAACCATATGATTGAACAAATCCTGTAGAAAAATACAATATTATAATTACAATTCTGAACATAATTAATATTATGTTACGAAATAATATATTTTATGTTACCTGAAATCAATGGCTCTCCAAACTTGTTACCATAATCTGAAGCACCATTACTAGCATCAATAATGATTTGTAGAGGGCTTGCAAAGTTGTTAGGGTACTCCCAACCCTTCTCTTCCCATGGCATTTCATAGCCTACAAAATACAAACATTTAATATTAGTAGTGTCGGACCGAAACTGGTTTTTCAAACGAAACCGAATTTCGGCAACAGTCTCAGTTTTGGCCGAAACCGAAACCGAAACTTCCTTACAAGGAACATGTTTTGAGGGAAAAATAAAGAAAACGTTATTAGGTATAATCTTATTTATTTATTTATTTATTATAATCTTTATTGTACACCAAATAAACAAAAATACAGGACAAACATTTAAAAGAATAAGTGCACAATGGGCGGTCTTATCGCACAGGGCGATCTCTTACAGACAACCTTTGGATGGACTGAGAGAAAGGAGATAGATTTAGGGTTGTCAGTGTACAAACATCAGATATAATACTAACTCTATAATCTTATTTTTTTTAATGAATTATAAATTTAGGTATTCATATTATATCATGACTTTTAACGGCACTCGATTTTAGTTTGGGAGTAGGTAAAACGAACTGTAAACAGAAGCCAGCCACGTGATTAGGCACGTGGACACGCCAAAATGTCTTCGTTGCTTACTCCCTTGGAAGGAATTTAACGCGCCGAAAATGATCAATCACAGCGCGAGAACTCCTGAATGCAGTTTCGGTTTCGGCTGGTTTGCCACCGAAACCGAAATTGGTTTTTTTACCGAAAATCGACCGAAACCGAACATTCGGTCGGACACTAAATATTAGTAGTTAAATATGTGACAAGTACATAAGACTGAGTAATGTTAAATTATTCTGCAATAATTTCAGCATGTATAACAAGGTGGGCAAATAATGAGCTATTTTTAATTACCATTCTATTAAGCAATATGTACTAACCAGGTACATGAAGGTTGCCTACACTGTATCCTGCAGTGCCAGCAACTGTGTGTCCACCTCGACCTACACCCTGTACATCTCTGATGCGTCCACCAGTACCGGTGGTGGCTCCACTAAACGGCGCCACTGCTGTCGGCATGTTGTGAGTCTCAGCCGTGAATATAATGTCAGATTCTGTCTCCTCCTTAACAACTTGAGACGCATCCCGGACATTTGTTGGCCGAAGTTTTGTATGCTTGAAACCTTTTATGGCACTTAAAATAACAAGTTATCTAATTAATTTAATAATTTGTATACAAAAAAATAGTAGGTACCTACCATGAAAGACACTTCCGCCTGACCATTGCTAAGTTCATTTCTGCTTGCACTGCCACTGGAAACGAAATTTTCAAAGGCTTTGGTTCGGCGTCGCGCCGCAGGTTTCAGGCAAGTGATCAGGCAGAAATGACCGCATGGTACCTATTGATAAGACAACGTACCTGCTGTTGTCACCAAATTTAATGACATTATTATCATTGGAAGTTTTCTGAGTTGAAGCTACCATATCAATCAGAGATTCATTTATTTCTTGACCATCTAATAATAATTTACCCTGTGGAAAAAAACTTAATCATATTGTTGTTTCTTAAAGGTATTATTATAAGTAATGATAAGAGATTTCAATACAATTTACCTTGAAGAACCAATGACGTGAATGTTCACTATTACTCTGAGCAAGGTCAAATAACTCAACACTTGTTGGGTCACGCTTCAATTTATTAACAAACATATCCATATAAAAATCCATATCCCAGGAGTCGAAGGCAAGCCCTGTAAGATTAATAATAATTTAGTTTTACAATTTGTTACCAACTCTTAAAATGATGTTAAATTGTACAAGATTTCATAAAACTGACCCAATTTTTGGTTGACTTTCTCCATAGCTGGTCTACCTTCTTTCTGCAGAGGTACAACAAACCAAGGTTCTAAATCTTTAGGTAATCCTTCATTAAAACTTGTCCGAGGAAGATTGTCCTTTGTGTAAATGCATTGTGTCATCCTGTCATGCAATGGTGCAGCCAAAGCCTCATATAATTTTCCACTGGGCTGGACATTTTTTGTTTTTGCAAAGGTGATAAGGTGCCTTGTTGAAACTTCTAACCTAATGACATCACGCAAACCAACACTCTCACATATCTGAACAGAGTTACTTGAGTCGGCTGTTGAGAAATTAAACCTGAAACCATTTGTTTCATTTAAAGATATATTAATAACATTTTTTTTCTAAAATTAAAAGTTATAGGGTTAAGTAGTATGGAGTTAAATATCGAAAACATACCTCGGTCCAATCTCAATGACAATTTGATTTTTTTGAACTCTATTGTACACAGATTCATTTCTCAATGCTTGGGGCTGTAGAGGCGAACACAGCAACCACTTCAGAACCTTAGTCTGATTGATGCTAAGGTATTCACAACCTTCACGCAATTCCACATGGTAACAGAGTTCAGTTGACAACTGTGCAACATCAGCATCAACTAATTGCAACTTCTCAAGAATCTCCCTTGTCTTATGTGCACTAAATGCTTCAGAACAGAAAAACCTTATAATACACATGTTGAATTGAATGTCCTAACAGTTCAATATCCAAATTCTGAATGATTTGATAATGAAGTTCATAGACGTCGCTAGTAAGTATCTTACATCAATGTCAGAGTTCAATTGTTATCAATTACTCAATGTTATCTGTAACAAACAAAAGACAAACAACTTTAGCTTATGCAATTCCATCATTGAGAGTTCAATAAAAGTTACATACAGTGGTTTGGGGGGTCGATAACAGTGATTATGTCAAGTACTATTAACCTTAGTAATTAACCTTATGTTGGAAACAGCCATAGATTTAGACTTTATATTTTGTCAATTTCCATTAGTTTTTTAGGATCTGTAACAAAATTCTTATTCTGAAAATTAAATTTCACACAAATCTAGAAAATCACAGTGAAAGTTATAAAAGTACATTTTCATGTTATGCTTCACAACCTAATGACAACTATATCTAGTTTGGACTATTAGACTTGAGAAGACCTATTTCTTCTGCCTACAAAGATAAACAAATGAAGGCCTCTAAAAATGAAATATTGTCTACCAATTAATTCATATGTAAACATTTTAACCTATTTGTTAGACAAGTTGTTGCCTATTTGTTTCTAGGGAGTATCACATCCAGGCCTGTTAAAGAATATTAATGTTATTATTGCTCTCCAAGGGCAAACAAAACTTACTAATAGGAAGGTAATTTTTAACAAGAATATTACCTTATTACATGATGTCGAAAGTCACGAAGAACATGCTGTCTTGTGGCCGACTACCAATACACTTCACTGAACTCTCTCCGGTTTAATTAATGAAGCATGAAATTAAATACAATTTATTGGTCTTACCAACCTTTTTTATTTCCGTAACTGAAGTGTACTAACTTATGTACAACAGACTTCCAGATTTCACATTCGGAGAAACTTAATAAATACCTAATAACAAATTACTTTTTTCAACATTACCTGCTGTTACATTACAAACTATTAAATAAATTCTAAAACTTATTATAATAAATTATATAAGTATGTACTTCGAAGTGCCTTTTTTGAAAGCCTTTCACCAAACTGCTTGCTGGTGGTGTGGTGAAATCAAAAACAAAACAAAAACCGTAATTACAGCTGCAAAAACATTTTGTGATGTTAGTTTTTAAAAGTTAGAAAAAGTGGCGGGCACCAGGCGGGCACTGGTAAAGTTATGGTCAATTATGGTGCGTTTACACGTGGGCCTAGCCTCGACCAACCGCCATCTCTAGCCATTGTGTAAACGAGGCAAAGCTTTATGCTCTCATTATGTTACAAAGTACTCTGTGCTTTAGGCCATTTCACGACCAAAACCCCGTTTAAACAATAGCTAAGAATGGCGATTGGCCGAGGCTGGGCTCTCGTGTAATCGCACCATTAAATTAAGTTTTGGATACGAACGTTATATATCATTATATTTGAAACGGCATTATAGCCGCATTAACAATATTATTAAATTCACCCGAGTGGCAACTGTGGCAAAGGGGAATTTAGGGGAATGACGATCATGTATTGTATCACAGAGTACTTTGTAACTGTATTTAAACAGCGCACCTTCTGGTGCGCTGTTTAAATAAGTTACTTGCGCGAATGGCGAGGCAAGTAGCAAGGTGAATGGCGAGTACGAATGTGTATTCTAAACGCGGTTTAAAAGTTTTGTTTTGGAAACTCATCTCGTTAAGTATTCCATAGACGTTTGAAATTATTGATGTATTTATGACTACGTTTAGAAAAGCTACATCGATTGTTTAGAGAGAATAATGAAAGTCTTAAGCGCCCCATATACGATACGATCCGTCTGTACGATCCGTCTGTTCAGACCGATCGTAACGACAGATCGCAAGTGTATGTCAAGATCGTTAACGATTTACTTCATCGAAGACGATATCGGAGATCGCAACAAAATCCCATGCAATCAGATGGATCGTACAGACGGATCGACAGTGTATGGCCCCTTGCGATCAACGATTCGATTTTGTCAGTCTGACGCCAGTAGTATGTTACAAAGTACTCTGTGAAGCCAGTCGCCGCACGCATCGCACGCCTTCTTTATCGCGTTACGTAGGTATTCGTACAGTCGTACACTGAGTGTGAGTGTAGGTAGGTATTCGATGAGTGAGGCAAATAAAATGACCACGTGGAGTAACGACCATTTATTAGAGTTTATAGAGTTATTCAGAGAGCAAGAGCCTCTATGGAAAACGAAACACAAAGATTACCTTAATAACGTAAAGAGAACCGCATGTTACGAAATACTTTTAGAAAAAATGAAAAAAATAGATAATACAGCGGACTTAAATAAAGTAAAAAAAAATTAACAATCTATGAAAAGTTTTCCGGTCATTCTCATGTAATTGTGCCAATCTTCTGGATGGAACCTTAATTCATTTAAAATATTTATGTGCGAATATTGATTTCGCTTTAATAGCCATTTTTTAACTCACACTTTTCTATGCTTTCTTTTTTTTTTGTAACTGAATTAAAGTTACCGCCACATAATTATGAAAGCAAAAGAAGTTCGTTTTCCATATTCTGGAGCACGTTTTGAATTATTTGATCACACACTTTATCCTTCCGTTTCAAACAAGTAAATGAAGATCGTTGCGACCGATCGTTGAGACCGATCGTTACGTGTGCGTCACTTTTGTTGCGATCAATCGTTAACGATCTCCTGTAGATCGATCGTATAGACGGATCGTACCGTATATGGGGCCCATTAGGGTAGTGGGAAATTGCATTATGGCTTAGGAGCTTATTGCATCCTAAATATCGGATTCGATATTCAGTGTCCGATTTAGAACAAAAGATTCAGTCTTCGAAACTTTTAATTACTTGTTATACCTACTCCTAGTTAACTGATTCAGGGCCTTGAATCTAAATATGAGTTATAAGAGATAGAAAGTGTACCGAGTCTTAGAAGTACGCGTCCGTCGAAATACTTATTCCAAAAACTAGGTCCACGAGTATTTAGGCGTCTTGATTATCAATGAAAAAAGCAGGGAAAAATCCCATTTCTTTCCAATACTGTTGTTTTATTCAATGTGACATTCAAAACTTTCAAGTTTATAAATTAGAAACATGTATTTTTTCAATAAAACCAAAAAAAAAAAGCGAAAAAATATGAAAAGAACCGAAAAATTCATGTTTGATTTTTTGAAATGCGTACTTTTTTTAAATTAATATAAACTAGCGCTTGTCTGCGATCCAACCTGACGGTAAGCAGTGATGCAATCTGATGGTGAGACGCACTAGTTTATGAACCTATTTCCAAGTTGAACATAGGCTCATATGCTAGTGCGCCTGGACAGTTCAACAGAAGGCATCGACACTATAGCGAGGGGGAGGCCATCTCCAACAGTGGGCATAGGTCTTTATAGCGAGGGAAGACTTATGTCCAACAGTGGGCATCAGTCATTAAAGACACTTGGGGGAGGTTTGAGGGAGGTCGAGTCTGATCAAGCTTTTGACTGAGGAAAGCTAGATGTATCTATTATTTGTTTTCACCACTCGTACATTTTCTTTTTGTAACCGACTTCGAAAAGGAGGAGGTTCTATGTACGGCTGAATGTATGTTTTTTTTTTATGTATGTTCACCGATATTTCGGTCAATTGTAGACCGATTTTGAAAATTCTTTTTTTGGTTGAAAGGTTATGCTTTCAAGTTGGTTCCATAGAAATATTGTTATGACCTGATCATGAACTTCGAAGATATGGAACATAACTCCAGAATCACAGCAGAACGACAATGAGAGAGAACGCTGGCGTTCGCTTGGAGTTTAATGAATTAACGCAAGATTTCAATTTCGTTTATATAATTTATTTACTCTAACATTCACAAACAGAACATCAAAATTATCCAAATTGGAAACTGTTGCACAACGAGGGCACTTTTTTCCGGGATTGTTCCACTTTCCTTGATTAATAGACCCTTCTTTTTTATTCTTTTCAGTGTTTCCACGCTTAAGTCTGAAAACGGAAATCACAATTATTTCGTAACAGTTTAATGATACCACTAAATATAAGACATAATTAAAACAATCAAATGTCACAACATAATACAATAATATGCCTATTATTTAATTTAAATTTAGTCATCCATAAGCGTCTCCTATAAACAACAGTAAATGATTGTTAAATCTAAAAGGTCTGAAAGGAGAAAAATACCTGTCATTGAAAATATTATTTTTTATGTATTGTGATTCAGAAGTCGATATTTCAATTTCTTCAAGAGTTTTCAATGCCTTTGCCGTTCTGGTAATTTACAGTTTCACCTGCTCATTGTCTATATCTCTTAAAAAGTTTATTAAAGTATTACCTACTCATTGCAATTTGTTATAAATAATCGAAAAGTATCAAGCTATTTTACTAGACTTTTTTTGGTTTTGACTTTATCAATCATCCTGAAGAGAAGCCTCCTCGTCGAATTATTTATTGTTTAAAGCATTATTACAATGAAATAAACGAAAATAAGACGCACGTAAACACAAGATGAATGCAGTTTGAAATGTCATCGACACATTTTTGACAGTGCTTAAGGACCTATTACACTGCGCTGAATATCGCGTGTGAACGCGTGCGATATTTCGACTCTTACTAATTTTCATTCATAGAAAGACAGTCTAACCCCTATTATCTACACTGCACGATACGTCGAACCATAGACTAGATACGTCGAACCATAGACAAAACGAGTCTGAATAACGCGTAGTGTAATAGATCCTTAAAGGACCTATTACACTGCGCTGAATATCGCGTGCGATCATACTATTTTTCATTCATAGAAAGACAGTCTAATCGGGTTCCCTACTTGATTTCGAAAGTTGATGATTCGATTTTTATTATATCGAACATGGTATGTCGACAATTCAGTTGTACGATGTTTTATTCCATCGATGCTTTATTGGTGCGATGTAACGTTTGTGCGAAAAATTCTGTTGCGAAATACCCTACAGCGATTGCTTCTTAGTTCGCTAATTTATTAGTTCGATAGTATGTCGGTTCGAAACGCCTACTGTTGTCCGTGAAATTTAATTATAATCTTATTTAATCTTCACGTCTACTTTCGTAAAATGAGGTAGACAGGTAACAATTTCACCACGTTTAGCTGCATAAGCCAAAGATAACGTAGACAATATCAGTGTATTAATGTTTTGTTTATTTCATGTTCTATAGATGCTGATTATGTCCAAGTTTATATCTTTTTTATTATTTTGTTGTATGTTTTTTTATTAAAATAAAACATTTAAATGAGTATTTTAGGTGTTGTTAATTTATTTTAGGTATTAGAAAACGGAAGCAGGAGGATTTAAAAAAAACTTAGAGTGCCTCAGTATCTTTCTTTTCCATGCATATCGAAATAGACGATTGAGGTATGACAGTTTTGGCTTTTGAGGGTATCAGGCGATTGGCTAGCAACCGGACACTGATATTGTCTACGTTATCTTTAGCTTATGCAGCTAAACGTGGTGAAATTGTTACCTGTCTACCTCATTTTACGAAAGTAGACGTGAAGATGATGTATGGTATTTAATGTATTTCCTTAACGTTTAAATAAGATTATAATTAAACACGGATAACAGTAGGCGTTTCGAACCGACATACTATCGAACTAATAAATTAGCGAACTAATAAGCAATCGCTGTAGGGTATTTTGCAACAGAATTTTTCGCACAAACGTTACATCGCACCAATAAAGCATCGATGGAATAAAACATCGTACAACTGGATTGTCGACATACCATGTTCGATATAATAAAAATCGAATCATCAACTTTCGAAATCAAGTAGGGGAACCCGTCTAGTCTATGGTTCGACGTATCGCGTAGTGTATTAAGGGTTAGACTGTCTTTCTATGAATGAAAAATAGTACGAGTCGGAATATCGCACGCGATATTCAGCGCAGTGTAATAGGTCCTTTAATTTTTAAGCTATTCCATAGCTTCTATCGCGGGCCTTGAGCGTGGAGACCGAATCCAGAAATTCTGTAACGAAAATAACCTAACACCACCCCCGACTCATTTGTTTTTTGAGCGTGGTGACCGATAAGAAAACAAATGAGTGAACAATCAATCAAAATTCAATTCAATGTGTGAAAGTGTAACTTCAATTAATCTATAAAAAAACAAAGGAAATTAAAATACTGCACAAATAAAATAAATAAATAATTATAATTGCATAAGTTGATAAAAATACTATGCAATAGCTTTACCGCGGCAGTCCCCGAGTGCAACACGTCTTTTTTTTTTTTTTAAATGCTGCCATATATGGACTTTAATAAATAATTCCGTTCCACCTTTCGTTGGTCAGAGTCTATCTCACCTGATGGAAAGCGATGACGAATTCAGGAACGACTAAATATCGGGTCCGATATTTAGTAGTTTAACCTCTTCTGAATATATTTACTCTGCTATACGTATTGAAGATATATTTAAAAAAAGATCTCGCGGCTTTTCAGAAACCATATATTTTTTCGATTTATCTTGTTTTTACAATAGGTATTGTAAATAATAAAAGTAATTCGTGAAACACGTGTCTGAGTTTTTTACTATATTAAACGAACTAGCGGCCCGTCGCGTCCCGGCTTCGCACAGGGTTAGTAAGGATCCCTAATCTCTTCTAGCAATCAATATAGCTTTTGTTACTCCTGGTGAATTATTATTATTATTATACATCTTTATTGCACACCTTAAAGGCCAAGCGCCCGAAAAGTGCCTTAGAACAGTGATTTTCTGAGGCCTACTCCTCCGTAACGGCTAGGTCAATTGGTTTGAAAAAAATATATGTTTATTATAGATCCATGAACAATAATATCAACATTTGATTTTTTCGTGCAATTAATACTTTTGCCAAAAAAAAATATTTAGCAATTTCGCAACTTTTCGCAACTTTTCCCTACTCCTTCGAAACGGCTTGGTCCTTTAGAAACATTTTTACACATAAAAATTGGTGGTTAAATATTCTTCAAAGTGAACATTGCTTATGTAAATCAATCAATATCTCGCAGAGAAAATGGATTTAAAGCGCTTTTCGGGCGCTGCTGGCCGCAATTAAATGCACAGATTTGCGTACTGCCGCCTAGGCGAGTGCGAGAGTTACGTTCACATAATTTCGGCCAGATGGTTCAAGGAACTATACGCCTTAAGTGAATGTAAAACCGAATGTAGCTTTCCAATAGTGAAGAATTGTTGAAATCGGCACAGTAGTTTTTGAGTTTATTCATTACAAACACACACACACATAGATACAAATTTTCTCTCTTTATACGTAATATTAGTGTAGATGTAGATATAAAGGTCCCCGGGCCTCGGGGTGCACAGCTTCGAGTCATATGTTCGATTAATAAAAGTCGACTAAACGCTTCTTCGAATGGATTTATTGCAAAAACCTACCTTTTATCGACAAATATTTCGAGTAAACGATTAATTGAATTGAGAATCTACTTGAATTTGCAGAATTGCTCTAAAAAAAATGTGAAGCACCATAAAACTCTATTTCTCTGTTCTATATTGAGTTAATTTTCTTCTAATTTCACATCACTATTCTTTGGTTTCAACATGGCGGTTAGTCACATTTTCGCATTTTGTAGATTTTTCTAATTTTGTGTGGATTGTACTGAAATTGGTGTAAAATGATCTGTTATTTTCAGATAACAACATTTGGTCATAACGAGCAATTGTAGTTACGTGTTTAAAGAGAATTTGAGTGAGGACGACTACGGCGTCCTCACGCCTCAGGATCTTCACTCGAGGCTACGTCGTGTGAAATATTGATTTTATTATTTCATCCCAAAAATGATGATGTATACGGTAAGTAAAACAAAGATAATTATATCTGTCTATCCGATATGTTTTCATGTATGTTTATTTTGTGATTGACTGCGATGCATTCATTTTGACAATCACGAACTACAAAGTATTTCCTAAATAAACGCAAACGCTGCTCGGCTGGTTGATAATACAAGTTTATGAAGCTTTCAATAATCACTTCCAACAGATATATTTTGTTGTATTTTCAGAAATTCCCCAGCAAGTAGTATATGAATCTAAAGATACATTCTGTTCATAGCTTGACAACTGATTTATTTTTAAAACCGCTGATATGGGTTTTATAAATGTACGACAGCTACAGCCAATCTACTATTAGGGGCACATGATTGTAATATTTTCATTAATAAAATCTAAGTAGTTAGCTGCACTGTTGCATTAGGTTATAAAGCCTGTAAAGATAGTTATAAAGAGGATAAATAAATTAAAATTATAACCTCAATTTCAGAGGATAAATAAATTAAAATTATAACCTCAATTTCAGTGGATAAATAAATTAAAATTAGATTCAGATTCAGATTCAGATTCCTTTATTTGCTCAAATATGAGTGTACATACAATTATTATGGAAAAACAATGCATGCAAGGTGTTACAATGAATGGAGTTTGTTAACATATTTACCATATTGTCATGGCGTGCAAATATTATATAATATGTTTAGGATTAATATAAGTAAAAAAGACATTACTGACAGATAAAATTATAACCTCAATTTCACTTTAGGGCACAAGTACGGAGCAGGACACCCGCTTCAGTGACAAGGAGAAGAAGCTGATGAAGCAGATGAAGTTCGGTGACTGTTTAACTCAGCAGGTACATTTGAACCATGTTAACATTGAAAATCATATAAAACACAGCTACTCAAAGAAAGCTTTAAAATAGTCATATTGATATTGATGTATTGAAAAAAAAATCATGACAATAAAATTGTTTCATGTGTTTACTAACACAACTTGGTTAAAAAACACATCATACATACTAGGTGCAATTATTAAATTATGCAAATTATTGAATGCATTTGTAAAACGTGATCGTTCGTTGTGGCGACGCTTGGGGGAGGCCTAGGTCCAGCAGTGGACGTCTATCGGCTGAAATGATGATGATGATGATGATGATTTGTAAAACACATCTTAAGTTTAAATTAGTTGTGACAAGTTGTAAGGATGTTTTTACTAGGGCATGCAATTATCTGGCCTATTTTATTTAACATTTATTTTGATAGGTACTTCGAAACACTATTTAGAAAAATTCAGAAAACATGAATATTTCAGCTATAACTCTCAGAAAGTGGAGTGATGATGGTTTCGAAGGTGCTCTACATTGTATAGGAAATAGTCATGAGTATACATTACACAATTTTTTACTGCCTGCAGGCCACCACTTGCAATTATTATTATTTTTCAAGTTTATGTCAAACACATAGAATTCCAAAGCTGAGAAAGGATGCAAAAAGAGTGGGTAAAAGTATGGCTTTAATTCATTAAACCCCAAGCGAACGCCAGCGTTCGTGCACCTATTGTCTTTCTATTGTGTCTGTGATTTCCACGATTGAAAGGTTAAAGGGCAATTTCATTGTGTAACAATATCCAGGGAGGGTAATGCTCAACAATTTAGTTGTTGTTTTTTCAAGGGAATTGAGCACAGCCAAACTGTCTGACAAAAATTTAATTTGTAATGATAACTTATGATAAATACTTTAGCATTTTTTACTAGATAAACGTAAAAGGGCCAATTAAGACTATGATATTTGGATATCTATAAAACATGCCATAGTTGTTACATAAATAACAGCAGTATGCAGTAGTCAGTTCTGTAATAATATTAATAAGCTCTTGAATGTAGGTGGACATGTCCAAGGTGAAGCTGGACGTTCTGAAGCCTTGGATCACCCAGAAGATCACTGAAATACTAAAGATGGAAGATGATGTAGTCATTGACTATGTCAACAACCAGCTTGAGGAGAAGGTGAGTGACTATCCTTTATTTTCTTTGTTGTGTATTTCTATTCATAACAAAATGTAATCATTGCAGTTTCTTTACAGTAAACATTTAGGTTATATTACTTGATTATTAAATAATTAGTCAATATGCAGGAAGTTTATATAATCTATGACTGTTCAAAAGAAACTGCAATTGAAGTATGATGTCAAATGTATATTGATTGCGTATGGATATTTTTATGGTCCACACCGGTTAGTGCGCCGTCGAAGCCGCCTCAGCCCGCTGCCGCCAGCTCCCCGCCGCCGCCCGCCGGCTCCGCTCTTTCGGAGGCCCTTAGCATTCTCAATCGGTATTTACGGGGAAATTAAATACTATAACCATGCTAACTGTAAAGCATCATACGCAGTGGAGTTCCCTTGTTTGCGACATTTAAAATATCAATGTATTGATAACAGATAAAGTCGTTAAGAGATTGGTTGATTTGACTCGAGGTATGGAAGTTCCAAGTTTAGGCCTTGCGTTCAGCATAATGTGGTTGTGTTCGCAAAACCCTTACAGGTGCAAGTGGTTGAAGAGAGAAGAAAGAAGCTCGCACAGCATCATCGTCCGGCGGCGCCGCGAACGCAGAGCTCCGTAGCAGCCAGCGCGCGCCGCCGCGTCTTCTCGCTGCCTCCGCGCCGTCGTCGCTGATCCGGCTCCAGCACTAATGAAAATTAATATAACACATGTACATACCACTTGCTTCCTTACCCGAGTCATTTCTACGCTGAACATTGTATTTCAATTACCTAATTACGGCGCTCTTAACGACTTTTCAATTATTTTTATTTTCTTTAAACCTTGTTTTGTTTTTTTTGTGTAACTGAGACATCATTAAGTGGAACAAATAGAGTAAAAAAAAAGGGCAGAATGATAGGGTGTAAAATAACGAATTTGATGAAGATTAATAATGCAAGCTCTTTTCTTTCCCGATCCTGTTTCCTCGACTCCTAGTTCCCTTGTCCCAAGAAAATGCAGATCAACTTAACTGGGTTCTTGAACGGGAAGAATGCACGTCTCTTCATGGGCGAACTTTGGGAGTTGCTGTTGAGTGCGCAGGCCAGCGAAAATGGTATACCAGAGTCATTCACGCAGCAGAAGAAAGAAGAAATTAAGAAAAGAATGGTAAATTAATTTAAGCTTTTGGTCAAGTAGTCTAGGTTCGATAGTTTCGACATAGTTAACAGTCACGTAAATAAATATTATTAATAAATTATACCTAAGTAGTGTTATCAAGATAAGATTTATGGTGCCTGTGTACATTAGAAAATCAACAATTTTTTTAAGTTATCTAATTGTTTCCTTATAATGAGGAAGTTTTAATCACTCTTAGTTATTTAGTGATTGGTAGCAAATGTTGGTTTCGCTATTAATGTCGAAACTGCAGCCCCAGATAAACTTATCAGCTCAATAAAAATTTGATGATAATTTGACCATTTCGTGTTTTAAAAATTTATCTATAACTAATGATTCTATTTATAATGACTTTAAGCATAGAAACTTTAAATTTATAATTTGTTTAACTAGGAGGAACAGCAGAAGGACAAGGATAAAGAAAAGGATCGTCGCAGGTCCCGTACGCGCTCGCGGTCCCGGCGGCGCTCCCGGGAGCGGCGGCGCTCCAGGTCAAGGTCACGAGACCGTTCCGCTGATAGGAAGTGAGCCACATTTTTATCTTTGTTTGGTTAACGATATCCTTGTAAAAGCTGCCTATTACATTAAATATGTCGATTTTACATATCCACTTACTAATACGAAACTAGTGAGAAAATCAACATTGAAAATATTTTCTAATTCATGTTGGATGTATTATTCCACAAGTATAATATGATAATATCATTTTTTTCACTTGCTTTCGTAAAACAATCCGCTTTATGATTCTTATACTTTAATGTGTTAATGTTTATTAAGGCATCGCAACGGAGGCAGTCCGCGGCGCTCGAGGAGGCGCAGTCGCGAACGAAGCAGCCAGTCGAAGTCTTCTCATGTAGAAGAAACCAAAGCAGCTGAACCTAAAGGTACAAATTTTTTTTTTTTGACTTTTGTTTCATTTGTGTTGTTTTTTCGAAACGTACGTTATCTTTGGTGTGATCTGAACACCCAAATAAATACCGATCTCAGATACAACCAAAATACCTAACAAAATATTGACTTTAAATGAGTTTCTAAGTTTCTCATGAGGTAGTCTAACACATGAAAAAGTCTGCTCATCAGTTTTGAAACAACAGTCGTCCATATACTTACTTTCTGTTCTTACTGTCAGAAAACGGAAAATCTCCCGAGAAAGAGAAGAAAGAAGAGCCAGAGGTAAAGGAGGAGGTTAACCACAACACTTCAAATGACACCAGCAGAGATGAGAGCAAAGAAAATGTGCAGAAGGAAGATAAACCTGAAGATGAGGGGCACAAGTCTCGCTCTGCTTCACCTGCCAAGTATGATTAAAATTCTTATTATTATTTGTCTTTTATGTCATGTTTACATGTATAACTATTAAAACTTTTATTGCTAACCATTTACTCTTTAAACACAGGTCTACAGGAGAAAAGGGCGCTGAAGAAAAACCAGTTGAAAAGGCCAGGCGCTCATCCAGTGAAAGACGATCCACGTCTGCATCATCTCGTAAGTGTAAATTGAAATCTCTATTCGATTATATGCTCCCAATACTGTACTACTTCTACCCAATACTTTATGCTCCGTAAAAGTATTTTTTTTACGCTTTATCAATAAGTTATTAACATTGTTTTAGGTGGTAGTGCAAAGAAGAGGTCGTCACATAAGAAACGCCAGTATCGCTCGAACCGCGACTCGTCGACTAGCGTCAGCCCACGCCGCAGTTCTCGCAGAGAAAGGTAAATAAACGATATAACTTTGCTTGCATTATATTTGTCGGGGATACCCAATTAGTTTTATTATATCAGAGCCTTTACTCATGCTCTTACGCGGCTAGGTCGCGACCGCGCGAGAGTTCGGCTCGTCAGGCGAGTCCGAAACTGTGAGTATGGCATAAATAAGAAGGAAATGCTGAAAAGGTCACTTGCAAGTTCTTCACTAATAAGTTTTTATGAATGATACAGGAGTAAGTCTCGTCGTCGCAGCAGCCGCCGTCGCTCGTTGGAGCGACGCGACCGCGAGCGCGAGCGAGAGCGCGAGAGGGAGCGAGAGAGGGAGCGTAGGCGGCGAGAGAGGGAGAGGAGAGAAAGGTAGCAAGACTTACATTTTTTTTTTTACTCGTAACTCTTTTTTGTTATATTTTGTTAATGTCTAGTTATGTATAAACATGATTATTGTACCTGTATAATAAAATAAATAAAAAGACCATAATTAACATTTAATTTATATCTGCTCTTGTCATTTCTTGATATAAACCTGTAGTGCGTTTCAAATAAGAAGTTCCTTCGCCGTAACGTTGATTCCCCTGTATGTCTACAGAAAAAAGAGAATAAAAAAGAAAAGAATTGCCTACTGTAGCAAAATTTTTGCGCGAAATGCGAAACGAAATCGATTTTAATGGTAGTTGCAACACTTTTTGGAGAATTATGAGGGGAATGCGATTTTATTATAATAAAAAGCAGGTCTAAAGGGAAGTTATTAATGAAAGGTACAATATTGTGGCGTGGAGTTTTCGGTATTTGAAAGAATAGCAGAACAATCGAAATGGAGCCCGGCTTTTTTTTTTTTGAAAAGAAAAAAATAAAATTATAAAGCATTGTTAAAAGTAACGAAATACCAGTTAATCTCCATAATATTAAATAATTTCATTGCTAAAAATATAGCAACACTGTTTTTCCGTATTTCCAACATTACGGCGAAGGAACTTCTTTTGTGAAATGCATTATAGTTTCATTACTGATATTTTTGCATTAATCACGATACTTGCTAATATCAATCCTGAAGCTCGAAGATATAACAACACACATATTATTTAGTAGCACACAATGTTAGATTTTACTGAATAATTATTTTAATGTTACCCTTTAATTTGTGTTAGATCCCGAGAACGACGCCGCTCTCTGGAGCGACGCAGGCGTTCGCGTTCACGTTCACGGAGGCGTGTAACCAGAGACAGGTAACATATTTTTTTTATTTGTGTTAAATTTTTTGTGGACTTGTGGTAGCTTGTATATGGCATAGCTTAGCATTCATTTGGAATGGAATATATGTATTGGGTCGTTTCCCCGTGGAGGTCTCGCGACCGGCGGCGCTCCCGCTCGCGCCGGCGCAGCGCGTCCCGCTCGCGGCGCCGCTCGGGCCGCTCCCGGGACCGCCGCTCCAGGGACAGGCGCTCCAAAGATAGGTCTAGGTAATCACACATTTCCATTTTTATACTTCAATTCAGTCGGCAGACTTCTTATCAACTAAATAATTTTGGATAACTGCATTGTATCTGAATATGTCCATTTGTACCTAATCAAGCTAATTTTTATAATTAAATTGATATTTTAATTAGTGAGAATAATATCTATTGGCACTGAGAACTTGAATCTAGTTCAAGTATCTGATAAAAATTTTTCTTTTGCCACAGGGAGAGGAGATCCAAGGACCGCACCAAGGATAGGAGATCGAGAGACAGGAAGTCACGCGATAGAAGATCCAGCGACCTAATTAAAGAGCGTTTGGAAAAGTCTGTCTCTATACCTCGTAAAGGTTGGTTTAAATTCTTTTCTATTTTATATCTCACTTATGAAACCAAGTAACATTGATTTTGGCACTTCTCAGAAATTTTGGGTTGATTGAGTGATACTTCTTCCACCAATGCCAATCCTGCTTATGAAGCCAGTAAATGCATAATAATAACGTTTTATTTAATCATTTTAAAGAAAACTTGGAGAAGCTGCGCAAGAAGTCGTCCGAGCGTAAGTCATTGCCGCGAGAGCAGTCAAAAGAACGAGCTGTCTCTAGTTCAAGTAGGGAGTCGTCGGTGGCGAATGAAAAGCCTGCTCCTCAAAATGATGATCATGCTAAGCCAGCGCAATCATCTGACGACGAAGAAAGAGAAGATATCATTGCGATTCCGACATTGCGTGAATTTTCAAAGAGTTTGTCTCGTACTCCATCGCCATTCTTGAGAAAACATGAAATTGAACACAAGAAGTCCGACAGATCTGGAGATGAAGTATCTGTGAAAGAACAACATGAAGAGGAAAGAACTAAGCCGAGAGAAGCAAAGAAAGGCAAACGTAAAACCCAGCAATCGGAATCAGAGAGTGAAAGCAGTGAAGAAGTCAAAGCGAAGGCTAAGGCTAAAGTGAAACGCAAAGATAAAGCAACTTCTAAAAAAACCAAGAAACCCAAGAAAGAGAGTTCTTCAAGTGAAAGTGATTCAGAGGAAAGTTCGTCAAGCGACTCAGAAGATGATAGGAAGAAGAAAAGCAAAAAGAGTGCTAAAAAGAAACTGGCAAAGAAATCGCGTAAAAAACGAGCGCGTTCATCTAGTTCGGAGTCAAGCTCAGAAGAAGAGGTTAAACTCAAGAGCTCGAAATCTAAGCAAAAGAACATTCCAGAAGAATCTGATGTAGACAAGAAGTCGAAAAAACGTAATAAAGACACTACCATTGAACATTCGAGGTCAGAAAAGAGTGAAGGAAAGCAAAGTAAATCAAAGAAAATAGAGAACACTGACGATTCACGTGATGAAAGTTCTGATAGTGATGCTAAGTCTAGCAAAAAGAAAGTTGTAAAACGAGACACCAGTTCTGAAAAAGAAACTAGACGGTCAAAGAAGGTAGACCCTTCGAAGGAACGCGTTACTTCACCAGATGGTGGTAGCAAAAGTAGAAAGACAGAAGAGAAGATTGTAAAAGCAAAGCATTCAGAGGAAGTTAAATCCAAATCGCGCGACGATACTGAAAAGAAAGCTAAGAAGCGTGAGAAAGAGGAATCGTCTTCAGATAGTGATCAGGTATCAAAGAAGAAGGCCAGGAAGAAGGTTTCGGATTCCGATTCTGAATCAGACAGTGATGAACCTAAGAAGTCGAAGAAGTCTAAAAAACATAAGAAGCATTCTAAGAAGCACAAAAAACACAAAAAGCATAAGAAGTCTTCAAAGAAGAAGGATGACTCTTCAGACAGTGAAGAAGCCGAGGAGGAGGAAGAGGAGGGAAAAGTGAATAACGAAGATTTGGAAAAGAAACTTCGTGAAAGAGCATTGAAATCGATGAAAAAGCAAACAAGTGTTTCAGGGTCTGACTAACCCATGGTTTTTTTGTCCACCGCGCTTACAAAACTGACTTTGAAAGGAGGTTCAGTGGCTTAGAATAATTGTCTTTATTTTACGGTATGTTACGATTTTAACATGTAATAGCATGTATGATTTTAAGATTACGTGTATGTCACACTGTTAGTAATAAAGTTTTAAATTGTGCATTTTTGTTTTATTTGTACATGCCTACCTTCTTAGGTCCACATATGAAATCCACTCATAAAATAAGGAAAGGATACATTTTGGCGCTGTCGAAGTGAAATATACGTCGCGAGCCGAAGGCAAGGTCGCTAAGGAGTTGAGAGACTGCAATGACAAATTAATGAAGTAACAAACGCAGTTTTTCAACATACTGGAAAAAAATCACAAACATACTATTCAGTAATAATTTATTGTGAAAAATAGTTCGTGGATTATTATCAGAGCGACAAGGTCGTTTTTCGTGGAGCTGCCCAGCGACCGATCAAAGTGCTGCCCGGCGACCAAGTTGAATGAGTGTCATAAATTGGTGCGAGAGTTATCTGGACCACTGTTGCGCGGTCCGCTCTCCATTTAGTGAAAACGCACCTTTAACCCGTTGTATGCCGGGTACGCAGATGTACGAGACAATGGCTTTTTAATTGTGTCTCTAATTAAGAGAGGTTAAAGCGGTGAGTTAGGAGCCAGTTTTCGGATAAGTATGTTGAAAAATAAATTGTCAATATGTACACTTTCTCGTAAACCCGCTTCCATCCCTACCGTTTTAAACACGCAATATTCCTGTACTAGTGCGGAAAAGTGCGGCAGCTCACCACGTAGCAAGGTAACACTCGGTTCCATAACACCTTCGTCTGCAGCTCGGGCGTAATCCGCCTTGGTCGCAATGAAAAACGTTCTGCATTTTGTGTTAAAATAACCAAGGTTAATAAAACGATGTTATAATTTAAAGTAGGTACATAATTTATTATGGATTGTGGGCTATAGGTACAGTTGGTAACGAGACTGCGATGATTACTTAAAATATAAGCTTTGGATGTACTTTGGTAACTTAACACTGAAAATAAATTAATAGTTTACCTAATCATTCTAACACATAATTCATTTTTTGGAATAACCTCTGTAACCGGTGACTAAGCTTGGGGTGATACCACTGTTGTAGATATTGCCGTAACCTGGTCTCCTATTGTAATAGCCGTTTCCTAAGTGGTTAGCTCCCTGGTACAATGGGTTGTTGTAGCCGTAGTAGGAGTTGAGGCCACCACTGCCGCCGTAACCCCCGTAGCCGCCATAACCGCCCTTGTACCCACTGTATCCTGGGTTCGCAGCATGACTACCGTAGCCTGAGTAGCCAGCATAACCTGCATTGCCTGCGTAACCTCCGTATCCTGAATTGCCAGCATAGCCTGCACCGTATCTTGGATCACTGTCATAACCATTGTAGCCGTAGGGGCTGTCGTAACCCCCATATCCTCCATAGTTGTATCTACTGTCTACAGAACCGTATCCTGTTACGCCTTGAGCGCTTGGGTACCGGCCGAAATCAGCAGCGTCTGAAAAAAAAACCAGAGTGATTAGTGCGAGTTTTTTTTTACGCTAAAGCGCTCGATATGTTTCACGTGTTTATGATGTTCAGCGCTCCGATTCGACCGCTCCAAGCTCTTAACCAATCAGAGAGTCAAAGGCGCTAAACGTTTCGATCGCGATAACGTAAAAATAACTCGCACTCAGCGCACTGATCGTTAATATCTACCATTGTGTAATTTATCTATAATATGTATGTACCTATTCAGAAATATATAAGTACGTTTATCAGTTGTCTAGTAGGTACCCATAACACAAGCTCTGCTTAGCTTGGGACTAGACGACGTTGTGTGATAGTTGTGGAATATTATTATTATATTATTATTGGTTTCGGGCACGGTAAAGACTGCGGCAACTACATGACGAAATATCCAATTATAAAAAAAAGAACAAAACACTTCTAAAAGCCTTATTAAATAAGTAAGTACCTAATAATGAATGTGATTCATTACCTACAGTAGATACTACGCGTTCCAAATGAGAATAGGACAGATTCCTATGTTTTGTCGTCTCGTCGTACTGTCAAATCGAAGAAATTTTGGCAAAATTGAATAACTACGAGATGAGTAAAATTAAAGAACTGGATTCTGATTAAACATTTAAAAAAAAAGACTCCTCGATTTGACAGTAAATCGTGACGTCACAAGATAGCGGGCGATTCTATTCTCATAACTTAAAAAAAAAAAAAATTTTCCTCGATATGACAGTAAATCGTGACGTCACAACATGGCGGGCGATCTTATTCTCATTTGGAATGCATTGTACCTACTACCTAGGTACATATTGTAAGTAGGTTAGGCATATTTATGTTTATATCCGAAGGTTATCACAATAGACTTACATCCACTGCTCGCAGCAGTTTTCAGGTCATCTTTGTCATCATTCACCTGGGAGTCGGCAACTGATTTTACCGATGCTGAAGCATCTTCAGCAGGCGCTGCACATGTGCCTTCAAATAACACTACCGCCGCAAGAAGAAGAAAGATCCGCGGCATCATCTGCGGATAAAAGAATTATCTGATATGATTAGTAATTCATTGTATGAAAGTTCGAGTCGAGCTAAAACTCTGAACCAGGCGTTTCATCATCATCAGCCTTTTTAATGTTTCAACTGCTGGGACTCAGGCCTCCTCTCTAGGAGAGGGAATGGGCCGTAATCCACCACGCGGGCCCAGTGCGGGTTGGTGAATGTCACATGTCTTCGAATTTTTGGTTCTAGGACATGCCGGTTTCCTCACGATGTTTTCCTTCACCATTTTGAGAGCAGTGGTGATGAAATAAATTACACAAAGTAATGCGCTTGGCTAGGTTCGAACCCGCGACCTAAAACTCGTAAGTCGGGGCCATTACCATTTGGCCACCACTGCTCGGCACCACAGGCGTTTAACTACCAAGTATTGCGGAGGTACCTATGTATGTATGTAGCTGCAAGCATTTCTGGTAAATGAGGTTATTTTTTTGAGGTGGAAAATCATCCAGTGGCCATAGTGCGCTTTCGCGGTCTAGGGTGGAATAGAAGGGCGTGTTAGGCTTTTAGTGACTAAACCACACCTGTGTCCTTCAGTTGCTCCATGTGTAGGTACTAGGACCACGGGCTTCCTTTTCATGGCCCTGCTGGGTTTTTTATTATCGTTTCTTTGAGGCGCAAGTGGAACACAACGTCTCGTCGACGACTTGAGCTCGGTCCGGATGGTGACCGGACTGCAAGCTACCCATTGTTCGTCGTCTGTAGCCCGCGCTTACCGTAGCTAATAGTGCTAAGTCAGGGTCAGGAGGCTGGGGTGTGAAGTCCTTCATTATCTACCCTTTTAGTGGGCCTCGGTAATTTTTTCGAACCATCTCAGTCCTAGCAGGCATCGGCTCTAATGGGTTCATGGTTCATGGGTCGGCTATAGGTAGGTAGGTACCATGGACAACAACACAAAAAACGAAGCAAAAGGTGTACCAAACACGATCAGTGTATCAGGTGCTTAGGTCTATCGTCTATAGGTACTATCAATTCATTAAAACTAAATAGGTACATTCTTATGCTAAGCAGTAAGTTTTTAAGTATGAAATAAATATGTACCTTCCTATTTCCTTATGTAATTCCTTATTGAATAACAAAAGTATTAAGAACGTGTTGAACATGGCTAATGAATGAGCCGCCGTATATGTGCATCAGATCGATAAACGGTTCAATAGAGATATTTGTCATTATAACGATCTAAAAACTCTTTGTTCGTAACTTTGTCCTAGAGGGTACATCGTAGCTAGTCTACTCTTCAATCAAATTTATTATCGACAAGCTTTTGCCCGCGCGGCTTCGCTCCCGCTCTTCCCTACTTCAGCCTACTCTACCCTACTCTTCCCTACTCTACCCTACCCTACTCTACTCTACCCTACTCTACCCTCCTCTACCTTACTCTACCCTACTCTACCCTATTCTACCCTACCCTACTCTACCCTCCTCTACCTTACTCTACCTTACTCTACCCTACACTACCCTACTCTACCCTACACTACCCTACTCTACCCTACACTACCCTAATTTTCATTTTTTTTCCATAAGAACCTTCTCCTCATAATAACGAACACAACAAAAAAAAAATTAGCGAAATCGGTCCAGGCGTTGTTGAGTTATGCGCTTACCAACACATTTTGCGATTCATTTTTATATATAAGAAGACTAGCTGTACCCGCGCGGCTTCGCTCCCGCTCTTCCCTACTTCAGCCTACTATACCCTACTCTACCCTACTCTACCCTACTCTACCCTACCCTACTCTACTCTACTCTACCCTACTCTACCCTACCCTACTCTACTCTACCCTACTCTACCCTCCTCTACCTTACTCTACCCTACTCTACCCTACTCTACCCTACTCTACCCTACCCTACTCTACCCTACTCTACCCTACTCTACCCTCCTCTACCTTACTCTACCCTACACTACCCTACTCTACCCTACACTACCCTAATTTTCATTTTTTTTTTCTATAAGAACCTTCTCCTCGGAATAACGAACACAACAAAAAAAAAATTAGCGAAATCGGTCCAGGCGTTGTTGAGTTATGCGCTTACCAACACATTTTGCGATTCATTTTTATATTATAGATTTAGCGCCATGTTGTCATGTCCTAACGGTCAAATCGAATCAGGGCCTCAAGTCTGCTATTACAATAGTCTCAGAATGGTCTATCATTGATGTCATAATTGTCGATTTTGACAATTTTGGTAATCTACTAATATAATGGCATCATTATGACTTTCCAATGGTCAACCACTGACACTCCATTGAAAGAAGTGACATAGAATGGTAATCTCGTACATATTGGCAAATGAATATTTGAAGTTTGCGGTAATCTGCTAAAACTTTGACAGTTTATTTGATCAGTGTTTAACCATTAGAACGTTATTGTGCAGTTATTGGTTTTAATACGCTCGAAATTATCATTCTACCACAATTCTATTACAAGACCACTGACCGATCAATGATCGATCATTATGAATTAGCAGATTACAAACTTTCGGTCGGCCTCGAGGCCCCAAGTCTGCTATTTTTATAAATTCGTCATTCCAACACGATCCAATTGTCATTTTGCTAAAAGTTTGTAATCTGCTAATTCATAATGATCGATCATTGATCGGTCAGTGGTCTTGTAATAGAATTGTGGTAGAATGATAATTTCGAGCGTATTAAAACCAATAACTGCACAATAACGTTCTAATGGTAAAACACTGATCAAATAAACTGTCAAAGTTTTAGTAGATTACCGCAAACTTCAAATATTCATTTGTTAAATATGTACGAGATTACCATTCTATGTCACTTCTTTCAACGGCGTGTCAGTGGTTGACCATTGGAAAGTCATAATGACGCCATTATATTAGTAGATTACCAAACTTGTCAAAATCGACAATTATGACACCAATGATAGACCATTGTGACACTATTGTAATAGCAGACTTGAGGCCCTGGTGAGCAAAACAAGATACTTATTCTTTTTTTAAATTACCTTTATTTACGAATCATTAACGAAAAAGGTTTAATCAGAATCTAGTTTTTCAATTCCGCTCATCAATAGATACATGTGAGTGTTTGAGTAGTGGCGAATGGAAGAAGGTAAATTGTTGCCAACAAACAAAACAAGTATCTATTAATTATGACTTAAATAATATATTTGCCTAATTTAGATTAAACAATAACCTTTTTTTTAAATAAAGTAAAAAAATACATTGATACACAAATTTTTCTTTGCAAACCGTACTATTTAAGTAACATTTAACAGATACGGCTCAATGACGCTCACATTCATATCCGAATCGCATTGTACCTACATGTGCTTTATGAAAAAAGCAGTAGGACCAAACTATCGGTTTCAGTTTCGGCAAATAAAACGGGTTTCGGCTTAATTTCGGTTTCGGCTGTGAAAACTAGTTTTGGTCGGACACTAAGAGTGAAAATAATAATAGTAGATTTCTATACAAGCAAAGAGCTATACTCATTATATTATTATTATTATGTTATTTTTGTGTTTGGGCCTTGTGCTGTACCAAATAAATTATTTTTCTTTCTTTTCTTTCTTTACCCCACTGCGGGCATTAATTATACCTTTAATTTTTAATGGGAGACATCTTGCCTTATCTAGGTACTAAACTGGTCCGGGCCAATCTACCCATGCACATTTTAAAAGTTGACATTTGGCCTGCAGGTCAGTGTTTGCTTAGATAGATAGATAAAATCATTTATTGGCTACAGCACAAAACATGCACCAAAATACATAATGCACACAGATTATAAAAACTAAGCACATAGACAACAACAAAGGAAAAAATAAAATAATAACACATGTAGGTACTTAGACAAAAAAAAGAGAAATAGCAAAATAGACCCATAGTGCGGTGTGCATGTCGCGCTGCACCAATGGGAGTCCAGCTCAGCATGTGTCAGGCAAAAATACCTGACGCTGATATTATGCTGGATCCTTGTGGTGACATTCGGACGCTCAGATGGTTTTGAGTGAAAAGTTTTAAAGAAGTGGATTTTGTAGGTGGTGAATATGTAGATAAATTTATAAAGTTGTCAAAGTGAATAATGTATAAAATAATGTAATGTGCGAGTATGTGTGTGTAATGGAACAAAAAAGGTGAGGTGCGGTGAGTCATAAACAGCATTATCAATATGTATTAACCTATCAAACGCAAGCTACCAAGCGCAATATGTGGGTACGCCCATCAGACTGTCCCGGAAACAAGGAACACGCAGACCAGCTATATGAAGGACGTATTCGAAATGAACATACCACGTTCTTTCTGTGAGGTGATGAGAAATTGTCGTAGCCTTATTCTGAACGTGTTAACACATTTAACATTCCTAATCGGCGGAGGAACATTGTTCCAGCATTTGGATGCTGCGTACCTGAAACTGCCCCTGAAGGCAGCCGTCTTGTGCGATGGAGTGGACAGTTGTTGCGAGCACTGTCTGATGGCACATTGCCTTTTGCTTGCGATCCAGCTCAATTTATTATAAAGATAAGTCGGCTGTTTGTACTTTATCACCCCAAACAGTAGGCAAGCCAAATGCAACTTACGACGCGACTTCATTCTACGGATATAGTGCTTATTTAAAAACGGGGTTACATGAGTTCTTGCTGGGATGTTGAAACAAAATCGAGCACAGGCATTTTGTACCCTCTGGATCGAGCTTGGGCGAGATGTCCCATAACCCGGGCCAACGGAGGCGGTGGCGACCTCTCACGCCGGACCCCAGTACAGGGCATGGTCCGGAGCGAGGGGGAATGGGATGCTTTCGCATGCTTCTGCGAAGTAATAATGCTAGCGAAGGAGGAAGCCGCAAGAGTTAGGGAACGTACGTCCTCACGCCCTAGCCGCCACGATAGCAGGATTCGTCCCGGGCGTTGGGAACCACAAAGTGATCTCCGGCCACCATAGGTGCGTGTTTGCGGACAGCGAGCAATGGGTAGCTCACCGTCCTCTCGTCCTATAAGGACCAAGCCAGAGTTATTGTTGTACCACGCACGCCTCAGAGAGATGTTGGCAATCTGTAGGGGCGGCACGGCCGATGCCTACAAGAACCATGGGATTTGGGAAAACGCGTGAAAGGAATATCACTCGTAGTCCTAAAACGGACTGGAGGAACAAAAGTGTGGTTTTAGTCAGTAAAAGTCTGATACGCCCTGATTTCAAACCTTAAAAAATACAAACATCTGAATTGAGAACCTCCTCCTTTTTTAGAAGTCGGTTAAAAAAAACACCACACCACCAGGCCAACGCTTCTTGTGTAGAGAAAGAAAGAGTATTAGGTAACACACAAACTCAATTTAAAAAATCTTATTGTTAAGGCTTTATTACTTGTAAGGATTCGAACCCACAAACTTGCGCTTGACCAGTGACCACATCCGGGCCACCACAACATTTAAACTGTGTTGTTTGATTACCTAGCTACCGGCTATTTTAGTCAGTTGGTTTCACTTAATTATTATGTATCCCTATTATCAACTTAACAGATAAGTAGTGCCGTAACTAGTCTTATATACTCCCGGTGCGAGCTTATATAACACCGCCCCTACAACAAAAAGGACTAGATGCAATATTTTTACGCCTCTCCAGGGGCAGCGTCGTGTGTCTGGGCACCGCGGGCATAATAGCCCTAAACTCTTTAAAAAATAAAAACCCCGGTTTTACATTTGAGAAAAACCCTAGAATATAACATGGAACAAGACTGAAAGAAATAATAGTAGTTTATGTGACTAGAGTCGATAAAGCAGTGTTTTTAAGTGGCGGGCGGCATGTTGAATTCCGAACGAAACGAAGGTTGCTGATTTTAATCTCGAACGACAGTGAGGGATTCATAAAATTAACTCCCGAGCATTGCGAGGGAGTTAATAAAGAAACCTGAGTGAAGTGAGGAATTCAAGCCGCCCAAGACAAAGATAGCTTTATCCCCGTGTTGCATACTCTACTTTTTACACCGTCTGTGAGATAATTAAAAGACAATTTGGTCGACCAAATCATATATTAGAGAAATATAAGTATTCTAGTTACAAGTTCATCAAACTAAAAAAATTCAATACTCCAAGATTCTATAGTTTCAATTATTTATAATGTTCCTGTCAATAAGAAAATTTTATTCTATTTTCTTATTTTTGTTAGTGGCCAGTTTGATTTTCGGGTCAACTTGTTCGATGCACATTTTAGAATTGACGATTTTTGATGTTCCAAATTCAAATCTCATTATTCCCTAGAGATCGGCCATACTGCATTATCTCCAGGGATAGAATGACTTGCTTTAAGTGAGGGTTGTATGACGTATAAAACGACATTATCGAGCAGGTGGTGTAAAAAAATATAAATTAATTACTTGAAGTGTTTTAATGTAAAATAGACGGTTACATAACGTAAATAATAAAAACATCAAACGTCAAAACGAACCTTTTTTATTATTGATAGGCTCTCGTTTGACCACCATCTTACCTGATGGTAAGCGATGATGTGGCCGACGATGGAGCACGCTTGCCTAGAAGTAACCTATTTTTAACTCTTGACTTGAAGACCCCTAGGTTGTAACTATCGGGAAACACATACTCCGGCAGGGAATTCCACTCCTTAGCTGTACGCATAATGAATGTATTTCCAAAACGCTTTGTACGAATGGGTGGGATATCCACCATGTACCGATGGCGCAACGCCGTACGCCTTTTATTTTTTGACGACTTTAGTTACGGCACTGCAGGTACCTACCTAGCAAACTTCAAAACATCTTAAAATAATTTACCTTTAGTTATATACCTACGTTGTTACCGTATCACTACATAATAGTTCCGTTCTTAAGTTCCGCTGTATTTTAATTAGCTCTATGCGAAGTTATTAGTGCCTACGCCAACGCCTTTGACCCTCGAAATAATAATGACCACGTTGTTAAACCTCTGCCATTCTCACGTAACGTTTACGGATACGTTCAACAGTAGTTAGCTGTCTAATGTAGGTACTCAATTATTCATTGTCGAGGTTCAAGTTCGGATACAGAATCGGTTATGTTATGTAAGGTATGTCATAATGTTCATTAACAATCACACTTAATATTCTTGAGACGGTTACTGTACTTGATGTGGTAAATGATAAATGATAAATGATCTTTATTTTGCAAGTAGGTTTTATAAAAACACTTTTACACGTCAATTTTTTTTTTTCGTCAATTAATGCTAGATGAGGCCGGTGTTTCCTAGCTGACTACCCTGAGAAGAAACACCGAAACAAACTCAGGGGTCAAAGTCTCTTTTAAAGTCCATACAGCAAAACATGTAATGGTCAAATCATATGAGAACCATGTAGATTGAGCCTGAGATGGTCTTTTGAAGAAAGAACCACACAGTTCTAAGTGGACCTGTCCAGTCAGTGCAAGCATTTGTCAATATGCGTGTAGCTCAACTCAGGACTACTAAGGAGCTCAACGACTTGACGAACAATGCCAAAGAAAGGACATTTGGGTAGGCCACATCAAATACTCAAAACTGCCAGACATCATGTGAAAATAAAAGAAAAGGAAAGAGTAATCCACATAGTTCTCACATTCACAATAATAAAATTTACAGAAGTGTAAATATTACAAAATGTAAAAAAAAGTAAGTATATAAAAAAAAAATCAGTCAAAAAGTAAAAATAAACATGTCATAATTGTTAAAAAATAATAATAATATATATATATATATATACAATATCATAATTGTAAAACAACAATAATCGTCAATAAAAAAAAGCAGTTAAAACAAAAAAACATTCAAATGATAATAATTATAGTGAGTAGGTACTGGAGCAGGTCAATCCCAAGCCGTTTTATCCTCGAGATACTCTTTTACAGTATAAAAAGCCTTTTGGCAAAGTTTTCGTTTTGGTTAAAATTGCTGCTGGATTAAGTCCATAACTACCTGACTTCTTAAATAGGTAGGTAGTAGATACCTGTATTAAGCTCCTACGGGCTTGCGGACGACGAGCAACCGGTAGCTCGTCGTCCGGCCGTCCAGTAAGCTGGACCGAGCCCGAGGCGACGATGAAACAGGTGAGTTTTAGTCAGTAAGAGTCTGACACGTCCTTTCATTCTACCATAGAACGGGAGAAATAATTTGTAGATTACCTACCCAGTTTAAAAAACATTTTCTACATAGGTACTTGTAGTTTCTACTTGGGTAGGTACAGACTGTGAACCGATGAAACTGAAACACTTATTACTTAAGTATATCGTTACGCTTCTATCACCTGCAACTGATCCTCCGGTAAAAAGCAGTCGCTTGCGACCGTTTAGCTTGCAGCTTTGATTTGACGCATTTACGATTTTACTAAGACAGTGAAATCTGAGGGGCCATATATTATCTAGTTAAAAATCTACTTGCAGCAGGGCAGACAAGGCGGCGAACCCCCATATCCGACCCTGGTTCAGATCCAGAGCGACAATGTATTCCCGAAGCAGTTACCGAAAGAGGTGGTGGAAAGCAGGAAAAAAAACCCAGGCGTTGTTAAGTACCAGGTCGATTCCCGACCAACATAGGCCGGCTTGTGGACGGCGAACAATAAGTAACTTACTGTCCTTTAAAGACTATAGGTTGACGGTGCATAGTGTTCCACGCGCGGCTCAAAGAACCGTCAGCACAATTGTCGAGGCCCTCCAGAGCCGATGCAAGTATGAGTTGCGGAATGTTTTGAAAGAATTACCGAAAGGCAGCTGGAGGATCACGAGTGGGTTTTAGTCAGTAAAAGTCTGACACTCTCGGTTGCTCCATCTAGACCGGAAGGAGACGCTTGATAAATTGCAAGCAAAGCAGTCCAGGAAAAGACCGCAGGCGCAGGTAAAAACTACTCCAGAACTTAAAACAAGTTTTAAGCATAATTGCATATTTTTTAAGCATGTAAGTACAAAGGAATTTTGAAAAAGATTTCGAAAAAACTTTCTTCAATTAAAATACTTGTATTAAAATTTAAAGTACAGTCAGCTAAAAAATCGATGACCATATCGGATTTTTTATTATTGAACCTAACATTGTACCTAATAATCATATAATCAAAATATTTTAAATAGATATTCTCTATTTTTCTATAACTTGTTACAAATACGCGACAATAATTAGGTAACTATCCAGAATCAATTTCAATTCTATTCAAAATCTGACAGTGAACCGTCTTTACCGATTCATTTTCAAGTACATGCATGCAAGTTGAATCCCAGCAAGAACAAAGAGTAACACTAACCCATTTAAGCCCAACATGCACGTTGAAGTTGAAATCGTTTAGGTATTCACGTCTGATGGATACTTACCTCTTACCTGCGCGTTACGACAATTTGACGCCGTCATGCAATTTCTTGAATGAGCTTGCAAAATTAAAATGTTTTACTAGATACGTGTTCAATAAACTAATAATAAATTTCACCTAACACTAAGTAATATTTTATAGTTGTGTAGAAAATGTAATGCAAATTGCATAATAGATTCAAAGTAAAAGTAAACTGGCCACTGCAAAAAAAACCTATGTGTTCACTCCAAACTTTCACTGAATTTAATATGTAATTTCAGTTTGGGGATTAGATAGTAAGCTATTTACATGCAACAAGTAAATTGATTGGCAGGTCCTTTACTTCGAAATTGACGAGTATTGGGGCTGTTTTGAGGCAATGTTTTGGGTTATATTAAATATTCAAAAACACTACTAATATAAATCTTTGTTGTCTATTGATGAAATAAAAAAAATTATCTATATCGATTTTAGAAACTTGTTATTGCCTGTTGCTATTTTTGTTAATTTAAAGCGTGATGATTAAGTATAGAGATGCTTAGCCTACTTGTATTCGATTAAGTTAATTGTATTATTTGCTATTGTGTATTATAATAATATAATTTATAATTTGTACTTAATTGTGTTTTTTTTTGATATGGCTGTGTATTTATTTTCAGATAATTTTGAATTTATTTTTATGTGGTAATTTATGGACTAAGCGTTGTCATTTAAACATGCCCGTAATTTTAAGCGTGTTTTCAGTTATTGAGAATTCAATTTTTTCATCTACGTAAGAAACCAAAAATGTTCAATAAAAAATATTAAATCAATTACTTACGGTAGTAATTTCTTCAGGAACAAACGTTTACTTAATTTGAATTTCACGAATAGTTTAGAGTAAATCACAGACACTGGTGGTACGTTATAGGTGGAGATGCGCTCTGTGTACGTGTACGTACGTTCCAACCTTTATAAACCGTGGGAGTTTTTGTCTTGTCGCTGACAATGGTCACCGGGGAGGTAATGAGTCCGTTTGTAGGCAGCTCGTCCTTCTCTCAAGAAGACTCCATGACGCATACGCTCGTAAACGTAACACAATCATAATCGCTAAACATAAATAATGATACTTCTATTCTCCCAGGAGTAGAGTGGTCCCAAACTGCATGCACGACAATATACGGAAGCTCTGCCACTAACCCTGAAGTTGACTATTCGCATCGGTACCACGGAATGGACAATGGCGATGTATTAATATTTACTTTGTCAGGTTCGTGTGTCTCATAAAATTATAGTATGGAATTAAATATTATGAATAAATTTGAAGAAACGTCATTACTATGAGGAAATCCAATGGTTTCCTATTTGCAATAAATTACAATTCTGGTGTTATGGAATTCTTATTTAATCAGTTAAAAACCTCATTGCTCTTGCTTTCGATGGCTCAGCTGCTGTCGAGCTAGTTCTAGGTTAGATTGTCTACAAAATACTCTTCGACATTTCTATTTACACTATTCATTCGATTTAGAACATCATCTAAAACAATACAAAATAATACATGATCTGACGAAGATATCATGTGGTCTGAGCAAGTAATTAAGTGGAGAGCTCGCAAAGGCAAACGTAGACAAGAAAGACAACGATAAAGATGAGCTGATAGCAAGTAAAGGAGCTGGCCAAAGAATGACTTCTGCGTAAACTGGAGCCTTTGCCCAAAGAGGGCTCATTAATTGAGCATAATTAATAGGCTGAATTCCACATTAAATAATTAATCATTTGTTTTTTTATTTATTAATTCGAATCTACACTAATATTATAAACAGGTAAAGTTTGTTCTTTTTTGTTTGCAGGCGGTAATCTCTGAAAGTACTGGTCTGATTGCATTTTTTTTTGTCTCCGACAGAAAACTGCTTTATTCCTGAGTGACATAGGCTATATTTGATGTATGCGGGCGAAGCCGCGTACAAAAGCTAATGTAACACAAATGTTAGCATTATAAATTGCATGCATTCCATTTTACATTCAATTGTGATGCATCCTCTGGGTCATGTTAAAATTACATTTTAATAATAGATGCGATGTCGGTAAACTTACTAAAATTGAGTGCTTGCTTTGCTTCATAATATAGATACCTATTTGTATATATAGATACCTAACAATAAGTTGTGAACCCACAAAACCCAAAATAATTAAAAACAAAGAAAAGTAAGTAAGTTGTATGTATAGCTATATATTATATTAAATATGCTTTTGTATATGTATGTTTAGTTTTAGCTTTATATACAATTCTATAATTGTTTTAAATAATATTTTCTTTTTTTATGCACCTGCCATTTTGTCTCTGCACTACCCTAGGTTGACTGGTAGAGAATGCCTAAGGCATTAAGTCCGCCTTTGTATCTTTTGTTGCATGAAGATTAAATAAATAAATAAAAGTCGTGAAGTGGAATGGTACTCGCAGGTTTATTACTCGTAGTACAGGTTGGTCATCGGATATATGGATACCGTAAAGAATTTAATGAATCAAATAGTCTATCATAAAAATATCGTAAACTTACAAAGTAAACATAAAGTACTATAATTAACATAAATAATCGGTGAAATGTGTATGGGAGGTGATGTACAACCACGCTTGACTGGCTGGGTTGGAGGTCGTCTCGCCAAGGTTACACTCATCCACTCATCCCTTCGTTGGACACACACCTTTTTCTAACAATTCGTCATCACCGGCCTTAGTAGGTAAGATCGCCAGTAATACGTCTAACGATCTTTACCTCACTGCTTGACCAAGCTAACTTGTTTTAATTTTCAATGTTAATGAGCACGACGAGCGAAACAAACACTTCCCCTTAAGGATTGCCCAACGATTTACTTAAAAACAGTGTTGTTAAGTAGTAGGAAAAACCATTTTCTTGTGACAAATAAAACTCAAGCCATAAACTCTATGTCGAAATGGTAAATTGGTCATTCGTGTTCAGCTCTTAGTCAGATTAGGTATCATTACAGTCTTAGTTAGTTCTAAATAGAAGCAATGCTCTGGGAACAATTAGGTATAATTAGACTTTTATCAAGCTCTATCAAGTTACTTACAATGCGTAATAGACAGCCATTATGTCATTTGTCATCCTGCTGACTTGCAATCGGTGTTATAAGGTTTATTTCCTGGTTGTATAAAAACAGACACATCGTGTGAATTTTATATTTTATACAAATCTGAACTCATGTACAACTCTTTAAGAAAGCCTAACATACTTACAGTCTTTTGTTTTTTATTCGAATGCATTTAGATATTACACAACAAAAACTGTGTCATAAACTTTGATGTCGGCAGAAGTAAAACGTTAACGTAGTATTTTCGTAATGCAAGCGTTAACTTTTAAAAGTCCTTTGAACTGAAAAACTTGATAGTATTAGTAGACCATATTTACTTTATTGGTTAAAAATTTGTCTAGAATCATGCAAAACGGTGAATTAGTAGGGGGAAACCGGGACACTTACCTAGGAACAATATTCAGGTGAACAATACTTCACATTGCTTAAAATGTTTTAAAAATTGCGATATCGGATTCAATGACTTGTCAAAGGCTCATTCATTGTTACACACGTTGTCACTTTTAAAACCAAGTAGAACTAAATTATTTTTTGGGGTCGCAAGTGAAAAGGATTAACAAAGTATTGACATAATTTTTCCCAAAAAATCATAACCTAAAGATTTACCACTATGGTCAACTCGTACGGGTGTTGGGTGATTTGAACTTGGAACCGATTTTTTAAATATATTTCCTTTAGGTTAGTAATTTCATACAAAATATATATATAATATTACAAACTGGTACCTAAGTCATCTACTGGTGCTTTGGATCTATTCAAAAGTTGTCTAGTTCCAAGTCATAGTTACAATATTATGCTTGCTGGAGTAAAAAGGGGTTCAACTCTTCATTCCCCTAGATATTTTTTTGGGTACGAGTAGCTGAGCGGCATCCATACCGCTGTCCATGAACCTATAACAACTTGAGAGCATTAAGATGAGATTTTAACCCCTCAAACCCCAACGTTCGCGCGTCATATAGTTGAACACTAATATTATTAAAAGTCCAAGTAGATTATTAAAATTTTGAGGGTTTATTTATTGTTTATGTATAAGAATGTAAATAAGAAATTCTTCATAAAGTAGTCTGTAAGTTTCGAAAATAAGCAACCTTTTCTATTTATCCGTATTTATACCCATTTAAATGCTTGGGGACTCAGGGCAATGAAATATTAGTTCATTTTATTTAAAAATTACCCTCTCCTTCTTTGTGAAGTAAATAGCATTTTCTCCGCATCTGCAATGTTAAGCAGCTCTCAAATTATGACGTGCTGATGACGAGTATCCAGTGTTCTTCTATTCTTCGTTTTAAAGTGAGCAAAAATTAACTAACTTCTATTATTTTGAGTAACCTTCTGCAAAACAAGTATGTACCTACTCGAGGAGCTTAGAGTTATTAATATTCAACCACCTACAACAGCCATTATAATGTTGTCATGAATTCCTCAAAATTGTTGTTTTTGTACAATTTGTGTGACAATTATGGTGGCTATGCGAGTATAAAGTTGAAAACAGTATGACCGATGATTTAGTATGGTGGTCTCGGCCAAGGACATGACTCACATAATATTGTAATGGTCGTGCCTTAAAAAATACGAAATTGTTGTATTTACGACAACAATTTTTTTTAATGTCTCTTGAAAATTTTGATATTGTGCCGTGGTAATGAGAATGTAAATTTTATTGTTAAATGAAATGTCTTAGTTGTCGTGTATGTCGTCTAACATTCCATAAGTTTTTGGTGATATTAAAGAGGGCAATGACATAAACTAGACTGTCCTTGTCGGGTTTTTAAAGATTTTGTTAAATGTTGACTGTACATTGTCGGCTATAAACTACTGAAGTCTTGTTGAACCTTTGTTGAAAATTCTAAAAAGGTTTCCCTGCTTTACAATTTACTTATATTCACATGAGCCTCCATTAGAGTATAATACACCCAATTAGTATCGTAAAGTAATATCATGATTTTGTGAATAGGCACTCTCAACAAGATATTCATATCAAATCATCATCTCATTACCATACTTAAAGTATACACCAATTTATCAACTGTTTTACGGTGGCTCGTTGCATTGATATTACTTATAAAACAAAGTCTGTTCTGCATTTAGTTCATTCATTAATAGATTTGAGAACAAGGACAGCACTCAGTACGGTCTAGCGTTGTAAAGCTTTGTATTCACTGGGCGACAAATGTCTGGTCCCTGTGCCATACCCGATAAGAAACTAGGTATGTGATATAAATTATCGCCTTATAAATTGTTGCAGTTGAAGTAATATAAGCAGCCCTATAAACAATGATGCTAGTACCTACTTGAAAGGCCGATGTTGAAAAGTGTATCGATATAAAAATAAAAGTTCGTCTATAGGAAAGTTTATCTTATATTCTAAAAATCAGCTGGATTATGTATTCTGTATTGTATGGAAGCCCTGTGAGCTGTAGGATAATGTCTAGAGCCTCGCAGTGACCCGTGACGACGCATTGGAGTCACGGCTGTTGTGGAACACAATGCATGATACGTAGGTAATACGCTACTTACATGCATATATTATATGCGAAACGTGCGATAAGGGGATTTTGTATACCTACAAATGGTTTTTATTCGGCAATGTATTCTAAAGCGATTTTATTCCCAAATCTGCTCAATCAACCGGTTACATGTTTTGTAGCGAGCGTTCACGCTGATTTTGGAAGTAGGTACCTTCTGTGAATTTGGGCTCCGCATTTCTAATCAGATTTTGGGATATAGTCGAATTACATATTGTTCACTATTTGATTATTCTACATTATAATTATATTCAGCTGACTGTCGAATGTTTGTATGGTAGATGTTCTATAATGTAGGTAACTATGTATACCTAAGTGTTTGTCATAGGATTATTGCAAACACCATACGTAGCAAATACCGTAGGTTCATTCATTATGATTTATTCATTGTGCATTTGAATTCTATTCAAATTCTATAATTTACAATATATACGAAAAAAAGTTTATTAATTTAGCGATTTCTTATAAAGTTACGGTGTTTGCATAACCCGTTGACATTTTCATAGCATCCATTTGTAGATACATAAGTTGATACTGCTTGATTATTTAATATATTTTCTATGAAACTCTGAGTGTATATAAGTATATATAATAATTACATTTTCATATTAAGGTAGAATCGACTAGGTATCTTTTGAGTTGATGTCTTTTTCATATCTTTAAGATATTATATGTGTTGTTGTTGGTGTATGTATTTCCTCATTTCGGCGTATCATTCAATTCTTCTTAACAAATCCCACAGTACAGTACGTTGTAGCTAATCGCTCTTGGATCTAACCATGATGTAACTTACCTGAGATACGATAATTAAAGTATAATGAAATTGATTAAAACAATAAGATTATTATTTAAAAATATAATTTATTATTTTTTACAGTTCGCATAAATGATGGCGCTAATGATGAAATTCAATTAACAACATAAATGGCAACATTGAATTGAAAATTTTAATTTGTAAATATTACATACAGAAGCGTATCATGAAATAATAAAATACTAGTATACTTAAATATCATACAATTTACTATAACCTTATAAAATAATGACGTATATATTTGTGGGTAATAAATATTATATTTTACGTCATCTTCCAAATTTTGAGATCGTCCAAGAATTTTTACCATCGGACAGTCTCAAAATTATCTAAGTCGCATGAACCCAAAAATTTTTACAAAAAATTTTGGCATACAACCGAATACCAACCAACTTAGAGTTTAGTTCCTACTTAGTTTGTCTTGACTTTAGTCCTGGTTTTATTTTCGTTCTTATTTTGAATTTTAGTTTCTACCCTTTTTATATCCTTCTTTGTTTCTTTCTTTTCGTTCGTTTCGTCAAGTATTCGCGGATGGGCAGCAATATTGCGTATACTCTCCTTTAGCGGTTTGATTTGATTTTTTAGAAGGTCTTCTAACTCAGAAATCGATTTGATTTCTTTGAGATCTTTTATATAATCTTTGCCTGTGCTACGTCCCCTATTGAGTCTACCAAAGTACTGATAGATGTCTCTGTTGGCCTGGCATTGTGCGCAGTTGTATTGGACAGGTACTGCATTCGGAAAGTTTTGTTGAGCGACGTTCATGCCGGAGCCGTTTCCTGGGCAGTATGGTAAGAATACCACGGGAACGAATCCAATTATACCGTACGGTGGGTACTGTGGGTACTGTGGTTGATTTTGGTATTGTGGTGGGGCAGTTCCCTGGGGCGCTTGTCCTGGCTGTCCTTGTATTGTCCCGTTTTGTCCAGGTTTCAGCAGATAGCATGGGCATGACGCCGGACTAGGAACGATAGGCAGCGGATACGGAATCACGTAGATGGGGAATGGTGGCGCTTGACCAGATGGTACGGTTGCAGGTGGCTGGACTCCTGTGCCTGATGGCGACCCTTCGGAATCTATGAAAAATAACACAATTTATTAGTTGGAGTGTTTCAGTTGTACTAACAATATAAAAATATGTATTAATTAATAGGAAAATACTGTTCAAACATTGTTTCCATATTTATTTTGATAATACTAACTACTATTACTACTAGCTTTGATAAAAAATATTATGGCAAAGTTCCAAAGAGTTATTCTTAAAAAAATATTTTTTCGTAACCTTGCCGTATTTTTTTTTGATTAATCGAAGTTACTGCCAAAAGGAACATACCTGGGTATTGTCCTGGGTACCCTGGTTGTCCTGGCTGTCCTGGATATCCGGGCTGTCCTGGCTGTCCTGGGTATCCGGGTTGGCCTGGTTGACCTGGTTTACCAGGTTGTCCTGGGTATCCCGGTTGTCCAGGCTGTCCTGGGTAACCTGGTTCTCCGGGCTGTCCTGGGCCACCAGGTTGCCCTGGGTATCCGGGTTGGCCGGGTTGGCCAGGTTTGCCAGGCTGCCCTGGGTATCCTGGCTGCCCTGGCTGTCCTGGGTATCCGGGTTCACCGGGCTGTCCTGGTTGACCGGGTTGTCCTGGGTATCCGGGTTGACCAGGTTGTTCGGGCTGTCCAGGGTATCCCGGTTGTCCGGGCTGTCCTGGGTATCCTGATTCTCCTGGCTGTCCTGGTTGTCCTGGTTTACCGGGTTGGCCCGGGTATCCTGGTTGTCCGGGTTGTCCTGGGTATCCTGGTTGCCCTGGTTTGCCTGGCTCTCCGGGCTGTCCGGGATATCCTGGTCCTCCTGGCTGTCCTTGTTGTCCTGGTTTACCGGGTTGGCCTGGGTAACCTGGTTGTCCGGGTTGTCCTGGTTTCCCGGGTTGTCCTGGGTAGCCCGGCTGCCCGGGTTGACCTACCTCGCCTGGGAAAAGTTAAAATAATTTTAGAAATAACAAAAGAATCTCTGTACTCTCGATAAATTCTTTTGCTTTTATGAAATATGTCCAAATATAGATATAGAATTGATTTTACTGTTTAGTGCACTGCGTGGGCCAAATATTGTTTTACTATTAAATGGAAGCTGAGCCATTCAACGACTGGTCTGAATTGACCAAGAGATGTCATTGTAGAACTGATCAGCGTTGAATTATTAGCGAATCGTAACATAATATATGTTAGAGAGACTTCAGATATTCGAGAAGACTCAATTTTTACCTGGCTGTCCTGGTTGACCTGGGTATCCGGGCTGACCTGGTTTACCAGGCTGTCCAGGGTATCCGGGCTGTCCTGGTTTGCCTGGTTCACCGGGCTGTCCTGGTCCACCAGGTTGTCCTGGCTGTCCTGGGTATCCTGGTTGTCCTGGTTGTCCTGGCTGTCCTGGGTATCCTGGTTGTCCTGGCTGTCCTGGTTGCCCTGGGTATCCAGGTTGTCCTGGCTGTCCTGGGTAACCGGGTTGACCTGGTTTACTAGGTTGTCCTGGCTGTCCTGGATATCCTGGTTCACCGGGCTGTCCTGGGCCACCGGGTTGGCCTGGGTATCCGGGTTGACCAGGTTGTCCTGGTTTACCAGGTTGTCCGGGCTGTCCAGGGTATCCCGGTTGTCCGGGCTGTCCTGGTTCACCGGGCTGTACTGGTCCACCAGGTTGTCCTGGCTGGCCTGGGTATCCGGGTTGGCCTATAAAAAGTTGTAATAAAAAAAACGTAAGTTATAAAATTTCAATAAGCTTTGTTGAGTGGAATGTCCAGGCTGGTGAGGCTCGCCAGTTTTTAAATATTTATATACATTTTATATATTTATAGAAAGAAAGAAAGAAAAACGTTTATTTGTACCTCACACATACATTCAAATTAAAAAAAAAAAAAAACAGAATTAGGATACATTAAAAAACATAACAACAAATTACGGATAATGATAATAGTACAGGATACGGTTAAGAACGACCTTCACCGGTTTGTTTAATGGATGAAACGTATTTTATGATAAATTTAGTATATTAAATAATATAACGCGGGTGGGTTGCCTGAGAAATTCCTGGCCAAACAATTTTTTTTTTTTTTTTTAAAATGCACCGGTATGTTTAACGAATAAATTTAATACTAACCGAAAGAGTGAAGCCTTTAGAACATAAAAATGTTGGGTTGCCTATTTGTTTCCTGGCATAACTATGGGTTGCCAGGTATAAACAGGTATGTATAAACAGGTGTGTTTATTTTGATAAACAACAAATTTTATATCAAAATAAACGCTGTTTCATTACGAATACGATGTTATAGTATTGTCTGCAAAAAAATCTGGTATGAATAACGGTTGCGCAATTTTCTACAAAAAAAGTAAATTTTCAATTTTTAATTAATAATAGTCTGGCCAGGAATTTCTTAGGCAACCCACCCGCGTTATATTGTTTAATACGCTAAATTTATCATAAAATACGTTTCATCCATTAAACAGACCGGTGAAGGTCGTTCTTAATCGGATCTTAGACTATAACGGATTTTAGATAACTTTAAAATCTGTGTAAGGTCAAAAAGGCGCCTAACTCAGCATATGCTGCGATATTTAAGGTTTATAGTCCCTTGAACCATCTGACCGAAATTATGTGGACGCAACTCTCGCACTCGCCTAGGCGGCAGTACGTAAATCTGTGCATTTATTTGCGACCAGCAGCGCCCGGAAAGCGCTTTCATTAAACCCCAAGCGAACGCCGGCGTTCGCGCACCTATTGTCTTTCTATTGTGTCTGTAATTTCCACGATTGAAAGGTTAAATCTATTTTCTTTGCGAAATATTGATTGATTACATATGCAATGTTCACTTTGAAGAATATTTAACCACCAATGTTTATGTGTAAAAATGTTTCTAAAGGTCCAAACCGTTTCGAAGGAGTAGGGAAAAGTTGCGAAAAGTTGCGAAATTGCTAAATATTTTTTTTTAGACAAAAGTATAAATAGCACGAAAAAATCAAATGTTGATAATGTTTTTCACGAATCTTTAATTAACTTTTTTTTTTCAAACCTATTAACCTGGCCGTTACCGAGGAGTAGGCTTCAGAAAGTCACTGTTTTATGGCACTTTTCGGGCGCTTGGGCCTTAAAGAGATAAATAACGCAGCGCCGGTATTCTGTTAGGGCCTGCGGTGATGCCACGGTCACACTCACGGAGATTAAATAATCTACATATATATAGGTATCGGAACAAAATAATAAATACGAACATTGGAAAAATAGTAATTAATACATAACATTGGTAAAAAGTGTGAATTTATGTTGTTATACATCGAATCATCGGTCATCATCATAATTTATATCGAATGCCTTTAGGCACTGAAGGTTTAGGCAGCGGTGAACAGTTGTATATCTACATTTCACCGTTGTGTCCAAGTCCTCTATAAAATCGAAGGCTCGGCGATAGCCATTAATCGGGCATCAATTCAAATAAAATAACAAATCCCCGACCCCGAATGTAACGCAGTATCATTCAACAGTAGCGCTTACGGTAATCGGATTCACACAGAAAAGTCACTATCTGTTTTACTTTCTTTGTAATTACGTCAGTTTAGAATTAAAAAAGTAACAGCTGTTCGTTAGTCTCAGTCTCTCGCTACAACTCGAAAACGGCTGGAACGACCTGGCTAATTTTGACCTTAAAAGGTTCATGATCGTCCAGGGAAAGTTTGAACAGTGAGAAAAAATTGAAAATTTACGAAAACAAAAAAACCCCTTATACAACGCCATTTCTAATTAAAATGTCATTTTGATCATAGAAGGCGTTATCCTTTGACAGTTTAGCTAATAGTACAGAAGAGACGGATGCTAAATTTGCAGTTACTAAAGAGCCATGGGGACCTATTTCATTGTGAAGATTAGGTTTTAAAACGAAAAAAGTTTATGACTAGTTTCCATTTTGAATTTTCAAAAATGTAAAAAAATCGTAACCACGAAATACTGGTATTTTTTATTTTATTTTGAAGGTAATCCTATCAGGATTACGAAAAACCCATAATCTGACGGTTTTTATGGGGCGATATAGCTAAGATTATCGATAAGTGAAAAATTTGTGTTCCTCACAAAATTATCTTAGCAAACAGTGGTAAAACAATTACTCGCTGGAAAAAAATATTAACAGGAGCTTTACAATCTAACTTTATGACTCACCTATTTGCTTAAGTCGAGCTCAAATTGTCAGATTATTGACAATTTGAGTTCGACTTAAGCAAATATATATATATACACAGTACAGCTAAAGAGTGGAATTCCCTGCCGGAGTCTGTGTTTCCTGATAGCTACAACGTAGGGGTCTTTAAGTCGAGAGTGAATAGGTTACTTCTAGGCAAGCGTGCTCCATCGTCGGCCACATCATCACTTACCATCAGGTGAGATAGTGGTCAAACGCGAGCCTATCAATAATAAAAAAAAAAAAAATATACACTATTCTGCATGTACTTACAGTGCGTTTCACTTAAGAGGTGCCTTTGCCGTAATGTTGGCAATACGGAAAAAACAGTGTTGCTATGTTTTTAGCAATGAAATTACTTAATATTAGGGAGATACTGATATTTCGTTACTTTTAACAATTGCCTTAAATATATATATATTTTTATTATTTCCTTTGGAAACTGTAAAAACTATTTTTGAATAAAGCATAGGTACAACGTGGGCCTCCATTTCGATTGTCCTGCAATTCTTTCAAATACCGAAACTGCCACGCCGTAATATCGTACCTCTCCATCCAACAACTTCCTTTTAGACTTGCTTTTTTAAATAAAATCCTTTTCCCCTCATTTATTCTCCATAAAGTGGTGCGACTAGAGCTAGCGCAAGATACGTTGGCGCGTGGCCATAATTGGAAACCAATCGTTTGACGTTTATGTCATGTGTCAGGAGAATGTGTTGTGTTCTGTGTTTTTTATCGTTTCTAAAGTAAAAAGTCGTCATTATTATACCAAAAGTGATTAAAAGTGCTAGCAGGGATATTATCTTGAAAGTCAAACGTGTTTGTGAAGAGAAATGAGAAAATAATGGGCCTACGGTACCATTTTCCAAAATTAGACCCATTTGTCAAATAATTTTTCGTGTGACCATCACAATAAAATTTCCCTAAATATGCGTATTCGAGCGGTACCTAGCAAGTCAACAAAGGTTGTTGAAAATGGACTGCTATTATATGCTTAAATCTTAATCAAGTGACTATCATGACGATATGAATTCTGCAAACTTCATCCATGAAAGAATAAATAGTGCTAAATCTAAAACAGAATTGTATTGTAGTAATGGATAATGCATCATACCGCCGCACATAAATAAACAAAGCCCCTACAAGGGACAATACAAAAGCGCAAGCGTTACTGTAATGCCAGAAGAATGACAATGTATCTCTACAAATATTTTTTAAATCTGATTAATGGATCTCAAAATGGACATGGACAATGGACTGATCCGACTCTTCTGATAAAGACTAGCGTGAAATTCTGGTGCTAAAAGTGCTAATTAATTTATTAAGATATTCAATAAAAGATTTACAAAGTTCTCACGATTTTCTTTTAAATAATAAAGGTAAAAATTAAATAAATTAAATCTTTCAATTACACTGTGTTATGAAAGAGCGTTTTTAATCAAATTAAGAAAAATAGATTTGTTACGCCAGCAACATTAAGCACACCCCCTGCTACGCGCCAAGTTATGTTGCTCGCGCTCTACCGTTAAAATCAATTTAGTTTCACATTTCGTGCAAAAGTTTTGGTAAAGTAGGCAAATTTTTCATTTTTCCCTTCTTTTTTCGTAGACAGACAGGGGAGCCAACATTACGGCAAAGGAACCTCTTAAGAGAAACGCACTGTAAGTTACCTTGTCTTAATCTGACACGCTCGAGGTTTTCTGAGGATCAATTTTTTTTACTAATCTGACGGACTGCCCCCAACGACAGGGCCCGGTCTAGCGATAATTTTCGTTGCCTTTTACATAGACAAAACCATTAATAAAGACTAACTTTAATATTTTCACTATCCAACCTTAAGTAGGTTGGAAGGTGGCACATAAAATTCTCAGCCTGCCAACTTGGGTGTAGATGGCTAGGTTGGAAGATAGGAATAAGTCAATTATGCCGCTCTGGGCAAATGCCCGACTTGCCCCTCCTTAGATCGGGCCCTGCTCAACGAACCCTACCATATTAATGGTCCATATGTGGTAGGGGTATATCACAAGGTGCAAGGTTTCTCCCCATATGATTTTCTAACACGCTCGAGTATCCCACAAAATCCCCATCTCGCCACCCCTACTATAAAAGATTAATTGACCAATAGGCGGTGCGAAGCTCGACGGGTGAGCTAATAAAATAATAAAATTTACACGCAAATTGATGTTTTTTAACATCAATGTATGTTCAGCGAAGTCTACTCAACCAACTTAGTAGTATAAATAATATAGTGTGTCTCAGGTCTGCAGTCTGGAAACAGGTTCAGTTCACCATAATACTGGACAACTACGTAATAGTTGCCTGATGCTAGTATGGTGGAATAAAATATGGGAATAAAAATAATGAAGTTAGTTTTACCTGGTTCTCCAGGTTGTCCTGGGTATCCTGGTTGTCCTGGCTGTCCTGGGTATCCTGGCTGCCCCGGCTTGCCTGGTTCTCCTGGTTGACCTGGGTATCCGGGCTGTCCTGGTTGTCCTGGTTGGCCTGGCTTGCCAGGTTGTCCTGGGTATCCTGGTTGTCCTGGCTGGCCAGGGTATCCTGGCTGTCCTGGTTTACTTGGTTCACCAGGTTGTCCTGGGTATCCTGGCTGACCAGGCTTGCCTGGTTCTCCTGGTTGACCTGGGTATCCAGGTTGTCCTGGCTGTCCAGGGTATCCGGGCTGTCCTGGTTGGACTGGTTTACCGGGCTGTCCTGGTCCACCAGGTTTTCCTGGCTGGCCTGGGTATCCGGGTTGGCCTATAAAAATAATAATAAAACATAAAAAAACGTTGCTTATAAAATTCATTATCAAGTGTAACTTCAACGCACAGACAGCTTTGATTTTGCAAAATTAATGTCATATGGAGTATTCAGGTTAGTCTAGCTCGCCAAAAATAAAATAAAATAAAAGTTTGTGTAAATGTTTAAAAAGCACACAGTAAAGCCATGCAAAGTAGCAATAACCTGTTTTTCTTTCAAAAAGAAAGAAAAACAGGTTATTGCTACTTAAATAACTGCTTATAATGTTATTTTTTTATTTTTAAAATAAATAATATAATTTATTCATGAATTGACGATAAAAAACGAATTCTAGCGAAATTAACTTAGCCAACTAAACTTGGAAATATAAAAGATAAAGAATGAAAGAAAGAAAAACGCGTGTATTTGACACACAGACACAAACAATGAGCAAACAAGTACGTAGACACTATAATTTAACAACACAGTGTGTCTCACGGCTGCGCCAAATAGGTCCAGTTCAGCATAATGCCGGAGAACTACGTAGCAGATGTCTGATGCTAGTATGGCGGAATATAATATGAGAATAAAAATAATAAAGTTAGTTTTACCTGGTTCTCCGGGTTGTCCAGGGTATCCTGGTTGTCCTGGCTGTCCTGGGTATCCTGGCTGCGCTGGTTTGCCTGGTTCTCCTGGTTGACCTGGGTATCCGGGCTGTCCTGGTTGGCCTGGTTCACCGGGCTGTCCTGGTCCACCAGGTTTTCCTGGCTGGCCTGGGTATCCGGGTTGGCCTATAAAATAATAATAAAACATGAAAAAAAGATGCTTATAAAATTCATTATCAAGTGTAACGTCAATGCACAGACAGCTTTGATTTTGTTTTTCACAGCGACCGGCCCACGCTGAAAACCAGCGCTGTGAGCTCAACGCATTATGCGTGAGGCCGCAGCTTTATGCTGAGCGTTCGGCCGTTTTGCGAGGAGGAGACGCATATCTTCCCTATCAATTGATGTTATGTTCTGTTACCTACTTTCAAGATTGCGTCTTTAAAGCGTGAATAAACTGTTTTTCTTTCTTTCTATTACGCAAAAAAAAAAATTGGCATGTGGAGTATCCAGTACCCCTAGCCAAGTTGCTCATCTGCAATAGTTAACGCTTGTAGAAAGCTTCAAATGTACGGGAATGACGTCGTCTTAACGCTCAGTCACGTGGTCAGAACAAAAGAATTGGCGGCAAGGTCAACTCGAAGCGTTCGGCGCAAGCGAAACGGTTGTAACTTGGCTAGGGGGGCAGGCTAGACTAGCTTAAATACTCCGGAGGACTTCTATATGCTCGCCACAAATATAATAAAATAAAAGTTTTCGTAAATATTTAAAAACTGAATCAAAGAAAAGAAGAAAGAAAAAAAGGGAATCACTATGTTATATCGAATGCCTGTATGCTGGATACAGTATGCATTGAAGATTTAGGCAGAGGTGCACAGTCGTACATTCACATTTCACCGATGTGTCCAAGTCCTCTATAAAATCGGAAGCCCAGCTTTGGCCATCAATCCAAATAAAATAGAAAAGAAAGAAAGAATAACCTGCTTTTCTTTCTTCCTTATAATGTATTATTTTTATTTATAAAATAAATAACATAATTTAAACATAAATTGACTTTAAAAAATAAATTCCAGCGAAATCAACTCAACCAAGTTTGGAAATGTGAAAGAAAAATAAATAAAAACAAGTATATTTGGCACAAAGACAAACAATGACCAAACAAGTACGTAGACAAAAGACACAATGTCATCTCAGGCGTATAGGTCTAGTTCAGATTAATGCCGAACAACTACGTAGCAGTAGTCTGTTGCTGGTATGGTGAAATATAATATGGGAATTAAAAAAAAAAGTTGGTTTTACCTGGTTCTCCGGGTTGTCCTGGGTATCCGGGCTGTCCTGGCTGTCCAGGGTATCCTGGCTGTCCTGGTTGGCCCGGTTTACCAGACTCTCCTGGGTATCCTGGTTGTCCTGGCTGGCCTGGGTATCCTGGCTGTCCTGGTTGGCCTGGTTTACCAGGCTGTCCTGGATATCCTGGTTGTCCTGGCTGGCCTGGGTATCCGGGCTGTCCTGGTTTGCCTGGTTCACCAGGCTGTCCTGGCTGGCCTGGATATCCGGGTTGGCCTATAAAAATAATAATATAACATGAAAAAAAAAACGTTACTTATAAAATTCATTGTCAAGTATAACGTCAACGCATAACATTTAAGCTGGTCTTTCTCGCCAAAAACAGAATAAAATAAAAGTTTCCGTAAATATTTAAAACCTGGATCACTCATCAAATCATCATCTTATATCGAATGCTTGTATGCAACGAAGATTTAGGCAGAGGTGTAGATAAGATAACATGTACAGTTGTATATTTACATTTCACTGTTTTGTCTAAGTCCTCTATAAAATCGGAGGCTCGGCCTTGGCCATTAATCGGGCATTAGTCTAGATAAAGTAACAAATCCCCAAAACCCAATGTAATGTAGAATTACCTACTAAACAGTGCTTACGGTAATTGCGCCCATATAGTAAAACCAAGCCAAGTAGCAAGTAGCCTGTTTTTATTTCTTCTAATAACGTATTTTTTTTTATTTGAAACATATATTCTATAATTTTCACGTAAATTGATAAAACGAATTCTAGCCAAATCGAATTAACCAAGTTTAGATTTTTATTTTTTTTATTTTTGATAGGTTCGCGCTTGACCGCTATCTCACTTGATGGAGAGCGACGATGCGGTCGACGATGGAACGCGCTTACCTAGAAGAAACCTATTCACTCTCGACTTAAAGATTCCCGGGTTGTAGTTATCAGGAAACACAGACTCCGGCAAGGAATTCCACTCCCTAGCTGCACGCACACTGAATGTGTTCCCAAAACGTTTTGTGCGTGTAGGTGGGATATCCACCATGTACCGGTGGCGCATAGCCGTATGTCTGGTAGTCCGATGATGGAACGGGCTAGGCAGAATTAGGTTATGCAATTCCGACGCACACTCTCCGAAATGCAACCGGTAGAAAACTGACAGGCTAGCGACTCTGCGTCGATGCTCAAGATTTTGAAGCCTCGACTCGACGAGTGTATCATCGCCAATTATCCTTCTGGCTCGCCTCTCAATTACCTCAAGTGCATCAAGCTGGTATCGGGCAGATCCGTCCCAAAGATGAGAGCAATACTCCATACACAATACGAATACGAACTTGAGCTTGATAAAGTTTCAGCAGCTGTTCCGGCGTGAAGTACTGTCTGACCTTTGCGAGGATTCCCAGCTTTTTTGCAGCCAGTTGAGCCTTTGCTTCGATGTATGGCCCAAAGTTGAGTGTTGATGTCAGCGTAACACCAAGAAGGTCAAGATGGTCGGTTATCGGCACGGTTACACCCCGGAAAGTTGGAGCGGGGCTGAATTGGCTCCTTTTAGCCGAAAATTCACACGCCTAGGTTTTTGCAGCATTGAATTTGACCAAATTGGCATCGCCCCATTCGGAGACTGCCTCTAAGGACAAGTTCAAGCGCTCAACCATAGCCTCTCGAATAGACTGGATCTGTGACCCACTAGCTCGCGCGTTGGATATGTAACTCTCGGCAACAGTGCTGTCATTTGCATACCCAAAGGTACCGGGCTTGAGCAGATCGTTTATGTGCAGCAAGAATAATATTGCCGAGAGTACTGACCGCTTTTTTTTTTTTTATGGTGGGAAAAAATCATGCATTGACATCCCCCGCCCTTGGGCGAAGCGGGAGATAGTGTCAGACTCTTACTGACTAAAAGACCCACCCCGTTCCTTCTAGCCTTCATACCGGGGCTCGAGCGCCCTTTCGGATAACCCTGGCCCCAGTAGCCTTCGACCCGGCTGGGTCCCTGCTGTTGCTGACAACTCCTTGAGGCGCGCGGGAACAGTGCGCGCCGTCGATGACTTGGGCTTGGTCCGGACAGTTACCGGACGGCCGGACAGTGAGCTACCCATTGCTCACTGTCCGCAAGCCCGCGTCTACGTTGGCCGGAAATCGGGATCAGAATCCCGGCGACGGCGGCGGCGATAACGCCGTTGCCTGATGCGTTCGGCCTCCTCCTTTGCGAGCATTACTGCTTCGCAGAAGTCGGCGACCGCCTGCCACTCCTCCTCGCTCCGGACCATGGCCTCAACCAGGGCCCGGCGCGAGAGGTCTCCGCCGCCGATCGCCCCCACGAGGGCACGGTGATGCTCCGCCCAAGCAGGGCACACCTCGACTGTGTGCTCCACCGTGTCCTCCGGGCGTTCCGCACAGTGGCGACACCCGGACGTCACCTCCGCATGAATCCCGTACAGGAAACTCCCGAACGAACCATGTCCGGTGAGTACCTGCGTCATGCGGAAAGTAAGGACGCCGTGAGGTCTTTCCAGCCACGCTTCAAAGAGGGGACTTACCGCCATGATTGTGGCGTGCCCAGCACTGGGTTGCGATAGTCGTTGACGCCATTTCACCATGAGATCCCGCCGGAGCTCTGTCCGCCATGCCGTGACCTGTCGCGGGAGTACTGACCGCTGAGGGACCCCGGCATTAATAGCCATTTGACCGGACGAGCAGCCATCGATAACCACTCGGATGGACTAGTTACTCAGGAAGTCTGCGATCCAAGCACATAATCCAGCGGGTAAACCGAAAGATGGAAGCTTACTAATAAGGCCTTCGTGCCAAACCCTATCAAAAGCCTTCGAGATATCGAGGGAGACGGCAAGCGCTTCCCCGTGCTTCTCGATGGCCTCACTCCAGATGTAAATGGCATACGCTAGAAGATCTCCAGTTGACCGATTTCGGCGAAAGCCGTATTGACGGTCACTTAGGATTATTATTAGCTTCTAGGTATGCCAGGAGCTTAGTGTTGAGTACACGTTCCATGGTCTTACAGAGAATGGACGTTACTGAGATTGGTCGGTAGTTAGCTAGGCCAGCCCGACTCCCCTTCTTGGGCACGGGCTGTACATTAGCTTGCTTCCATGCAATCGGCACTTTTCCAGCCTCAAATGAAAGCCTAAATAGGCGTGTCAGGATCGGAGACAAGAAATATAAAAGACCAAGAAAGGAAAACGGCTGGCTGCGCCAAATTAGTCCAGTTCAGTATATGTGATGCCAGACGACTATGTAGTAGTTGCCCGACGCTGGTATGGTAGAATATATTATGGGAATAAAAATAATGAAGCGAGTTTTACCTGGCTGTCCTGGTTGACCTGGATATCCAGGTTGTTCTGGTTTGCCTGGTTCTCCGGGTTGTCCAGGATATCCTGGTTGTCCTGGGTATCCTGGTTGTCCTGGCTGTCCTGGTCCACCTTGTTGACCAGGTTGTCCAGGGTATCCTGGCTGTCCTGGCTGCCCTGGATATCCGGGCTGTCCTGGTTTGCCTGGTTCACCGGGCTGTCCTGGGTATCCTGGTTGTCCTGGGTATCCGGGCTGTCCCGGTTTGCCTGGTTGTCCAGGTTGTCCTGGCTGTCCTGGTCCACCTTGTTGTCCAGGCTGTCCTGGCTGCCCTGGTTTGCCTGGTTCTCCTGGCTGACCTGGGTATCCTGGCTGACCTGGGTATCCTGGCTGTCCTGGTTTGCCAGGTTGTCCAGGGTATCCTGGCTGTCCAGGCTGCCCTGGGTATCCTGGCTGTCCTGGTTTGCTTGGTTCACCAGGCTGTCCTGGGTATCCTGGTTGTCCTGGTTGTCCTGGGTATCCGGGTTGTCCTGGTTTGCCTGGTTGTCCAGGTTGTCCTGGGTATCCTGGTTGTCCTGGCTGTCCTGGTCCACCTTGTTGTCCAGGCTGTCCTGGCTGCCCTGGTTTGCCTGGTTCTCCTGGCTGACCTGGGTATCCTGGCTGCCCTGGTTTGCCTGGTTCTCCTGGCTGACCTGGGTATCCTGGCTGTCCTGGTTTGCCAGGTTGTCCAGGGTATCCTGGTTGTTCAGGCTGCCCTGGGTATCCTGGCTGTCCTGGTTTGCCTGGTTCACCAGGCTGTCCTGGGTATCCTGGTTGTCCTGGCTGTCCTGGTCCACCTTGTTGGCCGGGCTGTCCTGGTTTGCCTGGTTCTCCTGGCTGACCTGGGAATCCAGGTTGTCCAGGTTTACCGGGTTGTCCAGGGTATCCTGGTTGTCCTGGTTGTCCTGGGTATCCGGGTTGTCCTGGTTTGCCTGGTTGTCCTGGCTGTCCTGGGTATCCGGGTTGTCCAGGTTCACCTGAACAAGAAGAAACAGTGTTAGGAAAAACAATTCGACCTGGAATTTTACTAATTATATTAATTGAACAACGCCTTGTTTTAACTGTTATGCCGACTGACACAAAGCGTATTGGAACTATAGTCATTAATTGTTCTTCCTTCTTTCTATATTATTATTATTATTATTTTTTTATTATTGATAGGCTCGCGTTTGACCACTATCTCACCTGATGTTAAGTGATGATGTGGCCGACGATGGAGCACGCTTGCCTAGAAGTAACCTATTCACTCTCGACTTAAATTATCTTTGTAAGAAAAAGATCAATTAGGATGTTAAATTTTAATCACTGACTTAGAACTGAATATTGATAATTTATGTAGCTATAAAGATGATGAATTGAGTTTTACCTGGTTGTCCTGGGTATCCTGGCTGTTCTGGCTGTCCTGGTCCACCTTGTTGGTCGGGTTGTCCTGGGTATCCTGGCTGCCCTGGTTTGCCTGGTTGACCGGGCTGACCGGGTTGTCCAGGAGTGCCAGGTTGTCCTGGCTGTCCTGGATATCCGGGTTGTCCTGGAGTGCCTGGTTGTCCTGGCTGTCCTGGATATCCGGGTTGTGCTGGAGTTCCTGGTTGTCCTGGGTATCCGGGTTGTCCTGGAGTGCCTGGTTGTCCTGGTTGTCCTGGATATCCGGGTTGTCCTGGTTTACCGGGTTGTCCTGGCTGTCCTGGGTATCCAGGTTGTCCAGGTTTACCTTATTAAGACGAAACAGAGTTAGAAAAACTGCTCAACCGTTTTGTCAGTTATGTTTAAGTGGCATGTTATAGGGGTAGTGTAACAGCGTTGAGTTATTTGTAGTTTTAAATACATTATTTCTTCTGAATTAGGTGCCTTTTTGGTGTCGTACCAATTTTGGGTTTTCCTTTTTTAAATATGCATATTTTTATTTTTTATACGATTACGTGAGGCACATATAACCACTTTTATTTATTTTTATTATTAATAAAATTTGTCAAAAAATATCAATTATAGATTTGTTTGATGTTTTCTTCTTATTCTTCTATTTAAATAAATATAATGTATCTATTTATGCAATCAATAAGGTGATGATTCGAGTCTTACCTGGTTGCCCTGGATATTCTGGTTGCCCTGGTCCACCTTGTTGTCCTGGATATCCGGGTTGTCCTGGCTGTCCTGGGTAACCAGGTTGTCCAGGTTTACCTAATTAAGACGGAACAAAGTTAAGAAAAAACTGACATTTTATATAACGTTGTAATCCACGAAGGTTTATGTAGTCGTGTACCTATATCTTGTACAACCACATTGCGCCAGTTATATTCAAGTTCTACGCAATAAAACTAGGCTCTGGGCTGCTACCGAAAAATTCTAGATTAGGAAACAAAATAACACTTTGCCTATCCCGGAATCGAAACCAGGATTTTATGCTTAGCACACGCTTGCGACCGCTAATCTACTGGTGTTAAAAACGAATTTAAGTTGTATCAAAGCAGTATTAACCCCACTTAGGATTGAATGTATAATGTATCCTTAAAAGTACTGAAGTGAGTTTTACCTGGTTGTCCTGGGTATCCTGGTTGTCCTGGCTGTCCTGGTCCACCTTGGTGGCCGGGCTGTCCTGGCTGGCCTGGGTATCCTGGCTGCCCTGGTTTGCCTGGTTCTCCGGTTTGTCCAGGGTATCCTGGTTGTCCCGGCTGTCCTGGTCCACCTTGTTGGCCAGGTCGTCCTGGTTTTCCTGGTTGTCCTGGCTGCCCAGGGTATCCTGGTTGCCCTGGTTCTCCAGGGTAACCAGGTTGTCCAGGCTGGCCTGGTTGGCCTGGTTGTCCTGGCTGTCCAGGATATCCTGGTTGTCCTGGTCCACCTTGTTGTCCTGGATATCCGGGTTGTCCTGGCTGTCCTGGGTAACCAGGTTGTCCAGGTTCACCTAATGAAGACGCAACAGAGTTAAGAAAAAATAGACATTTTGTATAACATCACGAATATAATCCACAAAGGTTGATGTAGTCGTGTACATATATCTTGTACAACCACGTATCACCAGTTATGTTTAAGTTCTAGGCAATAAAACTAGAGTTTGGGCTGCTACTGAGAAATTCTAGATGAGGATACCAAATAACACCGTGCCTGTCCTAGAATCGAACTTAGGACTTCATGCTTAGCTCGTGCTTGCGATCACTAGAGCCCTAAAAACAACATTAATTATATTCTATGATTTTTATTAACCTTTTTTATATAAACCTTGTTTGAATTTGATTGATTCGTAAAAAAGATTAGGTCTTTACTCAACTAGTGTTAAAGACGAATTTAAGTAGTATCAAAGCAGTATTAAACCGTTTAGGATTTAATGTATAAATGTATCCTTAAAAGTAGTGAAGTGAGTTTTACCTGGTTGTCCTGGGTATCCTGGTTGTCCTGGCTGTCCTGGTCCACCTTGTTGGCCGGGCTGTCCTGGCTGGCCTGGGTATCCTGGCTGGCCTGGTTTGCCTGGTTCTCCGGGTTGTCCAGGGTATCCTGGTTGTCCCGGCTGTCCTGGTCCACCTTGTTGGCCGGGTTGTCCTGGTTTTCCTGGGTAGCCAGGTTGTCCAGGTTGGCCTGGTTTGTCTGGTTGTCCTGGCTGTCCAGGATATCCTGGTTGTCCTGGTTGTCCTGGATATCCGGGTTGTCCTGGTTTACCGGGTTGTCCTGGCTGTCCTGGGTATCCAGGTTGGCCAGGTTCACCTAATCAAGAAAAAACAAACTTAAGATAAAGAATTCAATAGCGATTGTAATCCCCGATGCGAAAATGTGTTAAATTTTTAAACGAAGATAACTAGAGAACTGGTGTTAAAAACAATTTCTAGTTTTATTAAAGCGGAATTAACCAGTTTATGGATTGAATCTGGGTATCGTTAAAAGTATTGAAGTGAGTTTTACCTGGTTGTCCTGGATATCCTGGTTGTCCTGGCTGTCCTGGTCCACCTTGTTGACCGGGCTGTCCTGGCTGGCCTGGCTGTCCTGGGTATCCTGGCTGTCCTGGTTTGCCTGGTTCTCCAGGCTGACCTGGGTATCCAGGCTGTCCTGGTTTGCCTGGTTCTCCGGGTTGTCCTGGGTATCCTGGTTGTCCTGGTCCACCTTGTTGGCCGGGCTGTCCTGGTTTTCCTGGTTGCCCTGGGTATCCTGGTTGTCCAGGTTCACCTGAATAAGGAGAAACAGACTTAAGTAAAACGACTTCACCCTTTTTTTTACGTAAAAAGCCATAACATCGCGCCTGTTTTCATTTTATCTATAGGTAGAGGTTCACATGTTTGTGCAGAACTGAGCAATTAATGCGCTAACCAACGCGCAGCCTAGCTGTCAAAATTTAATTGCTTTGTGTCGTAGTCGTAGGTACACCCACATTTAGCGTTTAAGTGCCATGTTATAGGGGTAAGAAAGATAGAAAGAAAAGATAATCACGTTTGTTTTGGCACACAGACACACACAGGTCACATGATTTTTTTTCCACATCAAGATTTAATAAGTTGTCTGAGAGCCAGTGGATGGTTTTAGCTACGAAGTGAATAAAGATCTTTTTGATGGTGTGATGGATTCAATTTGGACACTGATATTGTTTGGACAAGGATATCAGTATTGTCAACGTACGTTTGGGAGAGAAATTTGGCAGAGATCATTAATATATAGCTGGAATAGCATGGGACTAAGTACGCTTCCTAACGGAACTCAGTAAGTGATTGTGTCCTCATCACTGGAGAATTCGTTTATCGTGACTTGTTAGTTGCTATTTCCTATTTTTTAGGTGGTATAAAAATGTCGTGAATCTCTAATACCGAGCCTTTCCAACTTAGCCAAAAGAACCGGGATAGAGGCTGTGTCGATTGCTTTGGATAGATCCAGAAATATTAATATACGTCTATTCTTATATCCAAAATGTTTACTTTAACATTTGTAACGAAAATTACAGCATTTCCTACATTTCATGCCTAGAATCCATGTTGGTTTGAAGCTATAATTTTGAATTTACCCAGAAAGTTCTTTATTGCTCGGTTTAAGATTCTTTGTAATTGGATTACAGTCAGAATCGCAATGCAGCAATAATTTTTGACACAGTCTCTGTCACCATTCTTGTAGATTGGGTAAATTATAGATTTCTTTGATGTTTGATTGAAAAAAGTCTAAAAGGGGCTCACTGAATATTTGAGTGTATAAATCTAATGGTATCCTAATCCTTGCGTCGTATTCCTTAATGCTGAGGGTCGTGACCTCCCTGCTTCATCACTTTAACCTTTATGATATTCCTCCATCTGTTTCTATCTCTGGCGGTGTGAAGGCATTGTACATCGTAGAGTCAAGAGCGGTGCGGATCTGGTCGGACCAACGTATTGGGCTACGCCCGCGAGGCCTTTACCCATTCACTTTACCGGTCACAATGAGCCTTTCGAGGTTGCCACCGTCTTTTCTTGCAATGTGACCGAAGTATTACAGAACCGCCATACGAAAAGATCGAGAAGACTAGTGTCCGTACCAGTTTGGTTTTGGTCTTTACGGAGATGTTGCGATCCCTCCAGACTTTACTAAGCTGAGACATAGCGCTCTTATCTAATGGTATACAAGATGTTTTACCTGGTTGGCCTGGGTATCCTGGCTGTCCTGGTCCACCTTGTTGGCCGGGTTGACCTGGTTGCCCTGGATAACCAGGTTGTCCAGGTTGGCCTGGTTTGCCTGGCTGTCCTGGCTGGCCAGGGTATCCTGGTTGTCCTGGTTCTCCTGGGTAACCAGGTTGGCTTGGTTTGCCTGGTTGTCCTGGCTGGCCAGGGTATCCTGGTTGTCCTGGTTCTCCTGGGTAACCAGGTTGTCCAGGCTGGCCTGGTTTGCCTGGTTGACCTGGCTGTCCAGGGTATCCTGGTTGTCCCGGGTGTCCAGGTTGTCCTGGCTGTCCTGGGTATCCAGGTTGTCCAGGTTCACCTAATAAAGACAAATCAGAGTTAAGGAAAAGAACTCAAACTGATACATAACATTACGATTGTAATTCCAGAAGTTTTAGCAAAATATATACCCTCGTTTCACCAGTTATATTCAAGTTCTATGCAATAGATGCAGACTCCAGGCTGCTACTGAGAAATTCCAGATAGGAAAACCAAATAACACTTTGCTGGTCTCGAAATCGAACCCAAAACCTCATGTTCTGCACTGTGTTTGTAGAGCCACACAGATAAACTACATTATATTGAGCTGATCTTATGTATTGCGTAACTAACATGTTTTCTTTCTAAACCATTCAGATTTGTAAAATTTGTGTATGTTGTAATTTTTTGAAAAAAGTTGTTTTTGTTATACATTACGATTTCTCCTGGTTTAAGAATAATAGAATCATTATTAGATCCTGATCTGATGATCATACGACTACCTGGGACTGAATGCCTCTAAATTTAATTCAACTTGGCCTGAATACCTTAAAATAATGAAGTAAGTTTTACCTGGCTGTCCTGGTCCACCTTGTTGGCCGGGCTGTCCTGGCTGGCCTGGGTATCCTGGCTGTCCTGGTTTGCCTGGAACACCAGGCTGACCTGGGTATCCGGGCTGTCCTGGTTTGCCTGGTTCTCCAGGTTGTCCTGGGTATCCGGGTTGTCCTGGCTGTCCTGGGTATCCAGGTTGTCCAGGTTCACCTAATTAAGAAGAAACAATGTTATCCTCACATTTTACGAAACATCACGCCGGTTCTGAACCATAAGTTTAAGAAGACATGTATCAATATCTTGAACAGCATAGAGCAATTTATTTCGCTGATTGGCGCAAAGCCCAGCTGTCCAAATTTTTGTTTGTTGTTCTGCGTTGTAGGTATACATTTTGCTAGATATGTTATAGAGATGGGCCTTGTCACTATTAGACCAACGGAGGAAGTGTATGTTACAATTGTAGCCGTTGCCCGTTTTTCTTTCTTACTATTAATAAAGCCAATTTTGACAAACAAGATCAATTATAGATTTACTTGTTGTAAAAAACTGCAATTTTAAACTCAATCAAATTAGGACTGAATATTTCAGAGTATGTATGCTACGAGTATTTTAATGATTATTTATTAGGCTCACCAACAATTGTTAACACTTAAAATTATTACAAAACTTCTCTTAAATCTATAGTTTAGTGTCACAATTTATTACAGGTAAGCACTACTTATGCTAAAAGGTACAAAATGATGTTTTGAGTTTTACCTGGTTGTCCTGGGTATCCAGGCTGTCCTGGTTGTCCTGGTCCACCTTGTTGACCGGGTTGCCCTGGTTGTCCTGGGTAACCAGGTTGTCCAGGCTGTCCTGGTTTGCCTGGTTGTCCTGGCTGTCCAGGGTATCCTGGTTGTCCTGGCTGTCCTGGGTATCCAGGTTCACCTAACCAAGACAGAACCAAGTTAAAAAAAAAAACTCAAACTGAAATTTTACATAGTATTACAAATGTAATCCCTGAAGACTTAGGTAGACGTGTACCTAAACTTTGTGCACTATATCTTTTTTTTTAATTTTTTTTTAATTACGTTATGTTCAAGTTCAATGCAATAAAATTCAAACACCAGGATATTACATTAAGATAAACTACATTAAGTTGGGGTAATTTTGTGAGTTATGTAATTACTAATTTACTTTTTTCTTTATGCTTAAGTGTATTGATAAAAATAATGAAACGTGTTTTACCTGGTTGGCCTGGGTATCCTGGCTGTCCTGGTTGACTTGGTTTGCCTGGTTGACCCGGGTATCCTGGCTGACCTGGTTTGCCAGGCTCGCCAGGCTGTCCTGGGTAGCCTGGTTGTCCGGGTTCTCCGGGTCCTCCTTCCTGGCCCGGTTGCCCTGGTTTGCCTGGCTCTCCAGGCTGACCTGGATATCCTGGTTGTCCTGGGTATCCTGGTTTTCCAGGTTCTCCGGGCTGTCCTGGGTATCCTGGTTGTCCTGGCTGTCCTGGCCCACCTTGTTGCCCAGGTTGTCCTGGCTGTCCTGGGTATCCGGGTTGTCCTGGTTTGCCTGGTTGTCCTGGGTATCCGGGTTGTCCGGGCTGTCCAGGTTCACCTGGACAAAGACTCAATGTTAGTAATTTGATTAGGTATAAATAAGACAAATTTATTCGTTGTATCGGTTATTCCGGATACAGCAAATGCAGTCAAACATAAAGTGCAGCAACAAAAATTAAAAACGTGCCATTGGCAGTTAAGATATTACTAATCATTTTGAAGGCAACTAAATGTAGCTACACATAAGCCTCACAACCCGGATGTCTTTCAACATATCAGAATTATTTCATTTGGATGACATGACTATGATAACCCTAGTTGCCCTTAACCTTCCAAGGTCGTAGCAACTTTTGCAAACTTCTCTTCTGAGCTGTATAGCTCTAAAACAATACGATGAATAGCGATTTGTTTTGTATATTACTATTCCTGTATTTCGAACAAGTCACCAGATTAGATGAAACTAGGCTAGGTGAGCTAGCCCAGTTTCACCTAATCTGGTGACTTGCAGTTCAGTAAGAGTATATGTATTGGAGTAAGTTATACCTGGCTGTCCTGGGTATCCGGGTTGTCCTGGCTGTCCTGGGTATCCGGGTTGTCCTGGCTGTCCTGGTCCACCTTGTTGCCCAGGTTGTCCTAGTTGTCCTGGGTATGCGGGTTGTCCTGGTTTTCCTGGTTGTCCTGGGTATCCGGGTCGACTGGGCTGTCCAGGTTCACCTAATCAAGAAGAAACAGAGTTAAGAAGATTTCAACCTGATATTTTACGTACCTAACAATCAATATGTTGACAAGCACAGAACAATTAATTACGCCAATCGGCGCGAAGACCGCCTGTCTGATTTTATTTGCCCTTTAAAGGTATCTTGTATATTTTTTTTATATCTCATCTAGACCAGTTTCACAAAATCTGGCGACTTGAGGTTGAGTAGGATTATATAGAGTAAGTTATACCTGGCGGTCTTGGGTATCCTGGCTGACCTGGTTGTCCTGGCTGTCCTGGGTAGCCAGGTTGTCCTGGTTGTCCTGGCTGGCCTGGGTATCCGGGTTGTCCAGGTTTGCCTGGTTGTCCTGGGTAACCAGGTTGTCCGGGCTGTCCTGATTCACCTAAACAAACACTCACTCGTTACAAACAACATTATCCATTGCATTGGTTATTGTCAAACGAAAAGTACAGCTGCAGCGATAGTAGTCCTTACTTGAACAAAGTACATATAAACAACAGACTTTTCCGACAAAATATCTGTCAGTAAATCATATTTTAAACGATTGATCGAACTAGAACTATGTTTTAAATACGTTGAAAGCAAATTGCAGTCAGGGATGTATTAGCTGACTCCATTAGTGTATGGTTTTAAATAATGCAGAAGAAAATTAAACACTAACCGAGTGGAATAAATAAACGAATTACTGTTTAAAAGAAAAAAAAATGAGCAAGATTTACCTGTTTGTCCTGGGAATCCAGGTTGTCCGGGTTTGCCAGGTTGACCTGGTTGTCCGGGTCCACCTTGCTGGTTTTCTGCCTGTCCTGGATATCCAGGCTGGCCTGGTTGTCCTGGCTGTCCGGGTTGTCCTGGGTATCCTGGTTGTCCTGGCTTACCAGGTTGCCCTGGTTGTCCTGGGTAACCAGGCTGTCCAGGTTGTCCTTCTTGTCCTGGGTATCCCGGTTGCCCGGGTTGTCCTGGGTATCCTGGTTGGCCTGGTTGTCCTGGGTATCCTGGTTGTCCGGGCTTGCCAGGTTGTCCTGGCTGACCTGGGTATCCCGGTTGTCCTGGTTTTCCTGGTTGGCCTGGATAACCAGGTTGACTCGGTTGTCCTGGCTGGGAGTCTAGTTGAAAACAATAAATACTATTATAATACCCGCATTTAAGAAACTGTTCGTCAAATTCATATTACGTAACATGGTTACTTATATTACTTTCTAGTGGAGAATTTATTAAAACTCTACTTAATGCCTGAGAACATATTAAACTATGCATTTAGGTAGCGTTTAGTTCTTAGCTACAAATACTTAATTCAGGAAGTGACAAAATCTCAAATTTTAATACAAAATGCTCAATACTATGATTTGTGTTATTTGTGTAGCTTAGAGGTAAATATAAATGTTTTAATTACCAGGTCCACCAGGGCCTCCTGGGCCTCCTGGGCCTCCAGGTCCGCCTGGACCTCCTGGGGTGCCGGGTGATCCTGGGCTGCCTGGTGTGCCAGGTGATCCGGGTTGTCCTGGGTAGTAACCACCAGTGGTAGGTCCGCCGGGGCCATCAGGACCACCTGGGCCTCCTGGGCCTCCGGGTCCACCTGGACCTCCTGGGGTGCCGGGAGATCCGGGGCTGCCTGGTGTACCGGGTGATCCGGGTTGTCCTGGGTAGTAACCACCAGTGGAAGGTCCGCCAGGGCCATCAGGACCACCTGGGCCTCCTGGGCCTCCGGGTCCGCCTGGACCTCCTGGTGTGCCGGGTGATCCTGGGCTGCCTGGTGTGCCGGGTGATCCGGGTTTTCCTGGGTAGTAACCACCAGTGGAAGGTCCGCCAGGGCCATCAGGACCACCTGGGCCTCCTGGGCCTCCGGGTCCGCCTGGACCTCCTGGGGTGCCGGGTGATCCTGGGCTGCCTGGTGTGCCGGGTGATCCGGGTTTTCCTGGGTAGTAACCACCAGTGGAAGGTCCGCCAGGGCCATCAGGACCACCTGGGCCTCCTGGGCCTCCGGGTCCGCCTGGACCTCCTGGGGTGCCGGGTGATCCTGGGCTGCCTGGTGTGCCGGGTGATCCGGGTTTTCCTGGGTAGTAACCACCAGTGGAAGGTCCGCCAGGGCCATCAGGACCACCTGGGCCTCCTGGGCCTCCTGGGCCTCCGGGTCCGCCTGGACCTCCTGGTGTGCCGGGTGATCCTGGGCTGCCTGGTGTGCCGGGGGTTCCGGGTTGTCCTGGGTAGTAACCGCCAGTAGAGGGACCGTTAGGGCCGCTGGGTCCACCGGGTCCACCTGGGCCTCCGGGACCACCTAAGCGTAATTAAACTTTGTATTAATCTCGTGTGTCTCTATAGTTCTGTGTGAAGTTTTTGGGCCATACTTCAATAACATTTTAGAGCTCGATAAATTTAATTAATTAAACCCCAAGCGAACGCCGGCGTTCGCGCACCCATTGTCTTTCTATTGTGTCTGTAATTCTCACGATTGAAAGGTAGATTAAAAAAAAATCTAAATCTAACTGTGAGAATTACGACTGTATCAAATTGAAACGGTTTTTTATTAATCGTACTATATTAATGGCTAATGACTACAACAAGGCAAAATGAGGTAGTGCCGGTCAAGTTCTCTTGCACGAAGAATGTTTTATAATAACATATCCAGCAAATTAAATTGGCCACAAGACACTTTTCAGGCATTTTAGAAGAAATTAAATAGATTTTGGCCTTTTATTATCAATGTTATATATACCTATAAAAAGACGGGCAAAAGAAACATCTTCTATTATTTAAAATTAATGCGTGTAAAAGACGAGGGCAGGGAAGGAATTGACGTAATTTTTATGGCACCCCGACGTGGACAGGTTAGGTTAGAAGGCTACTCAGGTCCTATTTCTGTAGGGGTTTAATGTAAGGCTTCTATTAAACATACGATAAAAAAAACTGGGCAAGTTCGAGTCCGATTCGCGCACTGACGGTTCCATGCAAACTACAATTCCCGAATGGAGTCTCGAAGATTTTTCCGAATTGCAAAATTATTATCTTTTTTATGACGTAGGTAACAAAAAATTTAATGTTTCAGATTTTTTCCTATACCAGTGCTATAAGGCCGTGCTTTGTGCCAAATTTGAGGATTCTGGGTCAACGGGAAGTACCCTATGAATTTCAATCTTTGAAAGTATCAAAATATACTTTTTTGCGACATACACGGCTGTATCTTTTTTATTCGTTAACTTAGAAGTTTGATTTTTTCACAGCTTGAGGGGACTGCAGACTTGAGTATACGGTTTTAATTTCAACTCGATACCTCCACACGTTCTCGAGATAAAGGGTCTTGACAGACAGAGAGACAGACAGACAGACAGATAGACAGATAGACGGACGGACAACAAAGTGATCCTATAAGCATTCCGTTTTTTCCTTTTGAGGTACGGAACCCTAAAAAGGCGTTGGGGTGCCCTAAAATTATGTGACCTCCTTCCCTGCTTTCGTCTTTTACACACATTACCGGCTGCGCATTCGATATTGTATAGAGTATAAATTAAATAATATTTCATACATTACGTACATACACATTTGAGGTATTTTATATATTCCCTAGGTATTGCATGGAATATCGAATTATTCAGATTGTTGTTTAACAAACATGCATGTACACATTCAAAATACAAAATTTAAAAATATAATAATATCATTAAGTATTATCATTAGTATTTTAGTTTACCTGGGCTTCCTGGTGTTCCTGGTGATCCGGGGGTTCCGGGCGTGCCTGGACTGCCTGGTTTTCCTGGGTAGTAACCGCCAGTAGAGGGTCCATTTGGTCCATCGGGGCCTCCAGGGCCTCCTGGGCCTCCGGGTCCGCCTGGACCTCCTGGAGTGCCGGGTGATCCAGGTGAGCCTGGAGATCCGGGTTTTCCGGGTGGTCCTGGGTAGCCACCAGTAGATGGTCCACCGGGCCCATCAGGTCCACCAGGTCCTCCTGGGCCTCCTGGGCCTCCGGGTCCTCCTGGTCCTCCTGGAGTTCCGGGTGATCCTGGGCTGCCTGGGGTTCCTGGTGTTCCCGGTTGTCCTGGATAGTAACCGGTTGAAGGGCCGCCGGGGCCGTTAGGTCCGCCTGGACCTCCGGGTCCTCCAGGGCCGCCAGGACCTCCTGGAGTGCCGGGTGATCCTGGGCTGCCTGGTGAGCCGGGTGGTCCTGGGTAGTAGCCGGTTGAGGGACCGCCGGGGCCGTTAGGTCCGCCTGGACCTCCGGGTCCTCCAGGGCCGCCAGGACCTCCTGGAGTGCCGGGTGATCCTGGGCTGCCTGGTGAGCCGGGTGGTCCTGGGTAGTAGCCGGTTGAGGGACCGCCGGGGCCGTTAGGACCGCCTGGACCTCCAGGTCCTCCTGGTCCTCCTAAAAATGAAATACACATGGTTATTTTTTTGATACGTTTTTCACTATTTATCACAAACTTACCAGCAGCGCTGTCTGCTTTAGAGATCATAGACTATCTTATCATATAAATTTACTACAATAGTATTTATTTGACATTAAAATGTTCAAAAACCATAAAGTGTGGGGACAACAATACGACAATAAACGAAAATACTACTACAATAATTAGCTATTGAATTCCGTAAATTGCTACTTAGCTCGCTTCCTTTCTCCTAATTTTTGCTGAGCCCGACAGGGTCCATATTGATCTATGACAATTTTCAGCACCATCTATGTACCTATACACATGGATTGCAATAAAGTATTGAGTAAACTATAAAACCCCTACAAATTTAAAATTTAGCTGGTAGGTTCCTTATAAGGTATAGGCATCCGCTAAGAACGGATTTTACGAAACTCCACCCCTAAGGGAGTAAAGCGGGGGTCCAAAGCGGAGAAACCAAACTAGTACTACATATTCCTAAATAAAACATGTTCTTTAAAACTAACTAAATAGTCCTGACTGTGAGTTTTACCGATGTTTGACTAATAATCTGTATTGACTAATTTATTGATTTAATTGATTGAACATTTGTATGTCAACTACAGTCTGTTCAAAAAGTCAAACGAATTGGAAATTTTTAAACGAAATAAAAAGTTATATTTATTAAAAACAATACTTTTTATAAGATTCTATTTGTAACCAATGATCATCTCTTTGCGACCTTGATTGTTCAATCAGTGTTGACTACATCAGATTTCAAGAATTTGATTTTTTCATTTGATTACCAAAGTCGTTTGACTTTTTAGACAGACTAGTAACGTTTTTAAACGACGTGTAATTATTGCGATCGAAGGCGTTTGCCCTGCGATGGGATGATGTAGGCTGCCAGTCATCAGTACTATTGTCATATCGTCTTTTCCACATTGTACTATTTATTTACCTGGTCCACCGGGGCCGCCGGGGCCACCAGGGCCTCCGGGTCCTCCTGGTGTGCCTGGAGAGCCTGGAGTACCGGGGGTTCCTGGAGTACCTGGGTAGTAACCCACTGTACCATCAGGACCTAGCGGTCCTCCTAAAGCCACACACTGATTGGTTAGACACAAAAGGTTAATAAGCTGCTTTATGTTAAATATCAGTTTTTAGCACGTAAGTTAGCAGGTTAGAACGCACTAGGTAGGGCAGTACTTAATTATTATTTGCAAGTAATAAACTAAGAATGTGACAAACTCTATTTTATGCTAAAGCTTTTTTTGTGTTAATATAAAGTTTTACATAATTTCTACTATGAATTTTTTCTTCAGCACTCGTATGACTTGTATTATTCATTCAGGAAAAATGAGTGGAATGAGTTAACTCGTATCACTAAACATAAAAAATCTAAACGGACACGAAGAAAAAGAATAATACTTTCAGGAAAATAAAAAGTCTGGAATACTTCCAATATTAAGCAGCCGTTTATTCGTAGTGCGTTCTAACCCTAGCATTTCACAAGAAAGCACACTGATTGATGGACGTGGCGTGATTTATGATAGCACCCCAAAAGGTCTGGCCGCATCACGTCGTGTCAATGTATGGCAAAGTGCCATAAACGATAAGTTCTTTTGATTACGAAAGAAAAAAAAAATATGTGGTCGATTTTCATATTTTGACCAAAACAAAATTTTGAATTCCGATTTTTATAACTTTTAAATGAGGAATAAATATGGCGGTTTGATATATTTTCTATGTATAAAAGCTATCGAACCACCAAACACGGCCCGTAATTGTTTTTTTTTAGGGATATTATGATTTGATTAGTAGTTGATATCGTACCTGGTCCGGTAGGTTGTCCTGGGTAATATCCGCCTGAGCCTGAAAGAGTTATCACAAATGGATGCGTTAGCGACAAAGCTGCGGTTCGTTAAATTGCATTACAAATGTTTTAGGCGCTTTTTAAAAACAAAAAATGTATGTCGATAACTAGTTCGAAATTAGTTTGTGGTAATAATGAAACGATTACAAAGTTAGATGTTATAAATATGAAAGTTCGAATGAAATTAAACACAGAATTTTGTAAAGGCATTTTGAGGATGCCACAAAAAAGCCATATATGGGTTTCCTGTGTTTTGAATAGCTGAGCAACTAGAAATAAACCCAACATTTAATTGATTAGTTGTAATTGGCATTAGGTCTGCTTGAAGAAACTGTTCGGTTCCCTCGGTATTAATGAGCGTTAGTCACGTCTTACCTGGGTAGTAGCCGGGAGTGCCTGCCGTGCCTGGGAAGCCGGGTGTACTGGGCGTACCGGGAGTGCCTGGGCTACCGGGGGTACCTGGGGTGCCTGGAGATCCTGCGGTGCCTGGGGTTCCGCCGCTGCCCGGGTAGTAACTGCCTGGGGGGCCGCCTGGGCCTCCGGGGCCGCCTGGACCACCTGTTATGAAGATATAACATTAGAATCATTGCTATAGATCGTAGTTACAAATTCAATCAGCATTTAGTAATTGCTTGTAGTGATAATCCAGCTAAAAACAAAGATTTCGATAGCTAGATTTACTCTTTCCTTACCTTGAACTGAGAAAAGTGAGCACAAATACCCTTCATACTTGCATTTGGCATTTCCGTGTCGCTGCTTTTTTTTAGTTATTATTGATAGGCTTGCGTTTGACCACCATTATTCTTTACTATTTTTATGAGTCACTAGCTTTTGCCCGCGGCTTCGCCCGCGTGGCATTAGGTACTTAAGGAATCGGAATAAAGGTAGCCTATGTTCTTTTCCATGTCAAAGGCTATATGCAAGCCAAATTTCATCCAAATCCGTTCAGCCGTTTTTGCGTGATTAAGTAACAAATATCCAAACATCCATACTTTCACATTTATAATATTAGGATTATGGTATTTACCTGGTCCTCCTGGCGTGCCTGGTGATCCGGGAGAGCCGGCGATTCCTGGAGTACCTGGAGTTCCTGGAGTGCCTGGAGTACCTGGCTTACCGGGAGTACCAGGCTTGCCTGGCTGGCCTTGCCCTGTAAACAAGATACAAACATAAATTATCGAAACGAGGCAAACACTTTTAAAGCTTTATAAAACACCTAGTGTAAATCTACTTAGGCTTTCTTCTGAAAGTAAAGAAAGACGAAAAACATCTTCAAGAAACGAAGATTACGTGACATAATTTCAAGAAACATTTGTAGGTGAGAAAAAAATCTAGAAAACTTACATGATCCAGGGCCGTAAGGTCCGTTGGGTCCTGGAAAGATAGGGATATAAATTTTTATCAGTCTCAGTGCCAAAGTACTAAAAGGACACTTTTTTTCATTGTATTGAGAAAAAGGTTTTAGAGAAAATATTATAAGTTTACAACTTCATTGGAATGGAATGTACCTGACTGAGGTTAGGGAATATATCTATTTTCTGTTACAGATTGACGCAGGGATCAGCAAAGAAACCTTACAAAAATATTTAAAAGACTATTTGTGTTAGCAAAGTATTAAGGTTTTTTTGAACATGCCCTGAAACCTTTCCTACCAGTACAAACAAATCATTAGGTTTGAGCGATCAGCAACTTATAAAAACCTAAGTGCTGCGGTATTTCCAAATAGGGATGCGCAAAGAAAGGGTTCCCTGTACCTTGTCCAGTTTGTACAGGTTTGACGTTAGTGGTTTCACTGCTGCTGTCTATGGGACGAGGTGGCTTCGGTGTCGGTTTCGGCAAAGGCTTGGCTGGCACTCCACCCGGGGTACGACCACATCCTTTGGGGAAGTATAGTTTTTTCCACGGGATGACTTGACCCGGCTGATTGTTAGCCGCTTGACCGGTTCTGAAAACGCATTATTTAAATTTAGTGCCTGGTATTAACTGACACCAAAATATTTATGTATTTTATGCAACTTTGTTGGGACCACTTTGTAGCATAGTTTATTATAATTGTGACATCAGTTTTAAGTCATCGTTAAATAAATATAAATAATACGGTAAGCAACAAGGTTTTCGCTATTGTGCAATATTGTTCATAAGGCGCTTACGCTTCGTCGTATTCATATTTCTGGTCAGGGTAGACTTCGACTGGTTTCTCTGGCTCCACTACTCTGTATCCGTGGCTGTCAGCTACGTAGTGAGTAGCACGGAGGAAGTTGTTAGGGTCCAAGTAACCATAGCAACCATAGGTGACGCCGTCCGGACCACGGTTCTCGTGGTGGAACTGCCCGTTCGGACCGACGTCATAACCGAATCCGTATGCACCTGAATGAAGAGAAAAAACTAGTTTAGACGAAATTACATAAGATATAAAATTAGACATGCCATAGAGCCATGATGCTACCTTCAAAACCTGTATATCTAAACTGAGCAACACACATTCCAACGCGATTATTTCGCGGATTGTGCTAAAATATTGTGACTATTATTTTTATGTGCTACAAGGTTTTTCAGTGAATGTGTGACGAATTTAGAACATTTATCGCACCAGGCGGCGCCACTGTGATAAATGGTAAAGTTTAATACTGAAAGCGTAAACTAGACTTTATTGGTGAGTCGTCGCGCAAGAGGAAGATCATAGCTAATTGCCGTCCAATATTTATTCAAATTATCATATTAATAATCAATCAAACACAGCGGATTATAAAAATCGTAAAACTCTGTCAAATTAGATAATAACTTTATCAATTTTGTGTCAATTTGTATGGGAAGAATTTTAAGTTTATTTACCTAATAATAAACGGAATAATCGTTTTAAGTTAATTACATACCGGTAGCTTACCATTTATAAATAATTCGTATATAAGATTTCGTTACTGGTTCTACAAGTTTTATAAGACTAGTTTTACAATATATATATAAACATCTATATTTATGTTGACAATTTCCGATTTTATTATCGATTGAGACAAATTCTATTAGCTATAGGTACCTACTTTATAAGCAATGTCTTTTAGCTCATTCACCCGAAAGCGTGTATCCTATGTCCAGACCAGAGGTCCTACCACGAGCTCTTAATGCGATCTATTTTACAACCTGAACTGAACTGATAAAGCGATGAAGCTATACAGGATTTAAAGCTCCATCCCTATTCCTCGCTCGCACGCCTGGCATTTTAACACCTCATAGTTAGGCTCCTGTGGTCTCTACGTGTTTTAAAAATTAAAATCCGTTCAGCCGATATAATATAATATTATATAATATTCCACAACTATCACACAACGCCGTCTAGTCCCAAGCTAAGCAGAGCTTGTGTTATGGGTACTAGACAACTGATAAACATACTTATATATTTCTAAATACATAAATATTATAGATAAATTACACCCAGACACAGAACAAACGATTATGCTCATCACACAAACATTTGTCCAGGGTGGGAATCGAACCCACGACCTCCGGCATAGCAGTCAGGGTCACTAACCGCTAGACCAACAGGCCAGTCAGGATGAAGCTTGATTGAACATCTAAACATACCTGTAGAAACTTTTACAAAGCAAGAGGTGTAGATAGATGTGATGTGGTAAATAACTGGGATGTGAGGGTATTACACTCATAAAGGATCATAACTGAGACGAAACTGTTGAATCATCTTTTAGTAATAAAACGTGTCTAGATTAATGCTAAAGTTACAAACGTAGTCTCACGAGAAATGATAGCAGAACAGCAGCTGTTACTCGACCACAAAAAACGTGACAGATGAGGGTAATTCATAATCACGTCTTCTCTCATGGTAATGTCACTTATCTGCAATATTATAAAGGGGTAAAGTTTTTTTTTTTTTATTTCTAAGAGGTGTTCTCTGAAAGTACTGGTCCGATTGCTAAAACTTTTTCACCGATAGCATCATCATCATGATTTATAGATGCCGATCAGCCGATACACGTCCACTGTTGGACATAGGCCTCCCGCAAGTGTCGCCACAGTAAACGATCCTATGCGTTTCGCATCCATCGGTTTCCCGCAACCTTCACCAGGTCATCTGTCCACCTTGTAGGAGGCCTTCTAACGCTGTGTCTTCCGATACGCGGTCGCCATTCCAGAACCTTTCAGCCCCCAACGGCCATCTATACATCGTGTTCACATCGTGTGTGATAGAAAGCTGCTTTATTCTTGACTTAGGCTATTTTTTTATGTACTTACGCGAGCGAAGCCGAGGGCAAAAGTTAGTTAACTATATTCTAGATTCCATCTCCATAGTTACGTTTAAGAGCGTTATATTTACGACCAATTCCGTATAGATGACCTTGTAAAGGCATTTTGATTTTGCATATTTTAATCATGACGTTGTTTCTTTTAAACTTTGGGAATTAGGTCTGACCACACGACGCGACAATACGATGACGATGCGACAAACATTTTGAAGAGCCTTAAGTTATGTCGGGTGATTTTAGATCTGGTTTTTAGGCACTTAAAGTTAAGATAAGGGTATGCTTAAGGCATTACAGATATTATAACGTTTGAAGCGAAACGGTATATTTGCATAATATCAATAAGGCAAAGTTATAAAACAGAATGACCAAAAATGCGTAAGTGGTCAAACGAGTCTGATACACTCCCGAAGTGTAAAATAAAACGCAGCTTGTATGCGATTTATTTTTGTTAGTGTGCACTTCATGCTTATAAGGTACCTGTGTGGGAATTTAAATCCATTTTAAGCTGTCTTATTAAAATTCACAATACGAATCCCGTCCACAATTAAACTCCGAGTGTTCTGACCACCTGGGACAGTCCATTAAATACAACCAGGTAAGCAGAGCCTGGTTACAGTGTTGAATGCAACAGCATTTATTTGAAATCCAAGATTTATATACAAAATTGAACAAGATTATTAAGTCCACTAAATAATGTTTTAATTATGCAGTTTCGACAAATGATCAGAATTATATTAAATTTTATTTTATGAGTTTTTATTTAAGTGGAGGTACTTAATGTGTATTGTAAGCGAAATAAAGGCGTCTATTTATACTTCGTGAAATAAATATTTTATGTGTCGTATAATTTTTTTTTTTAAAGGAGCAATGAAATAATCGTCTTGTCAAGTACTTACTACTTTACTTATACAATTTGAACTTAGACTTATAAGAAAATGCGCACTCTGCCAAGTACTTACAACTTGGTAATTTGGCACCGAACTTTCTTTATATTTTTATTCACGAAAAACCACTTCTTCTTCACCCTATGTGCCAAGTCAGTAAAAATAAGAAACAAACTATGGGCAGTCTGCGCTTGTAAAATATGTTTCTCTTAATGATCCCCTTATTATTTTCGAAACTTTAATTAAAATTCTTTACAACCACCAAGAATTAGTGGAAAGATCAATCATTCTTCTTCGTAACTAAGATAGGTATTAATCTGTTTCTCGTCTGAATAGGATGTTAGAATGTGGATGATCGATAGCAGTTTTAGAGTTGACATCAATGTTGTGCGCCCCACAGGGACGGAAGGAGCCGGTCTCTAAAATGACATAATATCGAATCGAGAAAACTTTAACGAGTTATCGAGAGGTACATCACACATATAAAAGAATACCGGTTTAAAACGGAGATTGGACCAATTTAATATAGTCGCGTGAATTGAAATGACCGTGATGAAAACATCTAACTTATTTTTCGCTTTGGTCTTGCGATCTATAGCGCTACTCCTAAGCACTCATAGATGGTTCGTTCCGTAGGCTATGCTAGCTGGTGTTAAGCTAGAACTACATTAAACAGATGCACACGTGTAACACGCCTGATTTGTACGTGGAACGACGTCGCGTGGCGTGACCGTACAAGTTCTACAAGTTTAGTTTCCAAATAAAATATATAAAGACCGACGCGCCCAGATCGGCGTCTGTGACACACGAGTGAACAGTGTACTACTCGTTCCAAATGAGAATAGAACCGATTCCTATGTTTTGACGTCTCGCCGTACTGTCAAATCGAAGAAATTTAATTTTGGCAAAATTGAAGAACTTAGGGATGAGTAAAATTGAAGAACTGGATTCTGATTACATTTTTTTCGTTCACAGTTAATAAATAAATTAAGTTTTTTGTAAATTAATTAATGTTTAAAATTTTCTTTCCTCGATTTGACAGTAAATCGTGACATCACAACATGGCGGGCGATCCTATTCTCATTTGGAACGCATTGTAGTTTCTACCTTTATTGTTTTAAGGTTCCGTAACCAAAGGGTAAAAACAAGACTCTTTTACTAAGACTCCGTTGTCCGTTTATCTGTCACCAGGCTGTATATCATGAACCGTTATAGCTAGATAGTTGAAATTTTCACAGATAGATATTTCTGTTGGCGCTATGACAACAAATACTACAACAGCATAAAATAAATTGTGTAAAAAGAAACTTGTATTGTTAACTCCTTTGTGTACGAGTCCGACTTGCACTTCCTCAGTTTTGTTTTTTTAAATTTGGTGTTATCCTTCTGTCCCAGCACTATTTTTGAAAAATTAATACTACTTACTTGTGTCGTAGTTTGTTTCATAATACTGTTTCTTCTCATCATCCTCGATGTCTACGACCACTTCGTTGTCTATGTTTCCCTGGTACGGGACATACTGTCGAGCCTCTCGTGCCTCTTTTGATGCTGTAGCATCATCTTTTGGTGATTTCTTTGGAGTAACCTCACTAGCTTGTATTATTGCCAGTGCGGCCTGTGAACAAAGGAAAAAATATTTTAAGTAAGAAGATCTCATTTGATTTTGTTTTGACTATTTTTAAACGTAATTGTTGTCCTTAAACTGAACTTAATCTACTGCTCTGTACCATCAAAGACACTTTCACCTGACCACCGCTAAGTTCATTTTTGCTTGCACTCGAAACGAAAACATCAAAGGGTTTTGTTTTGCACCGCGCCGTAGGATTCAAGCGAAAATTTTTTAAAGTGATCAGGAAGAAATTACCAAGATGGCACCTACTTCCATTTGCAATTAGGTACTTTCTTCAAAAGGCTGATTAATTTTTCAATAAAGAATGGTTGTCCCACACTAGGAATACTCTTGTTTTGTGGGTCACACTAACTATCTCTATCTTTATTATTTATTGGATCCGCGTAGAAATCAAACCCACGACACGCACTGCAGTAGCCATTCGTTCATCAACTGCGTCAACCGTATCATCATTAGACTTGTCTCTTCATTAGAACAGATAAATTATTTTTTATTTACTTATTTTTCATTACACTGATTTATAAGCATACCATGAGAATTTAAACAAAACGAAAGTCTTTTTTATAAAGTTAATAAATAATATTTTTAAATGTTCTTTTTTTTAATATTTAAAAATGTAATGGATAATATGTGTAAATAAGTAAAAAATAATAATAATAATAATGATAAAATAATAATAAATTTATTAATAATCTTAACGTAATACGAGTATATAGGTCTGTAACTATTTGCGGGATTCAGTTATGTGGTATATACAATGGTCCCCAAACTAGGCGTTAATTATTATTTACATTATATTTTTTAGGAACGGTAATAATTTCCATGACCATTCCTAAATGATGAACATACAGATGAACTAATATCTACTTATAATCTCGGTTTGGTAATTATGTGCCGGGTCTTGGATCGTAGAAGCTTTAATTACTTAATAATTGTATCCCTATCAGTCTAATTTCCGCTAAAGTGACCTGTGTCAAGTATTCTAGTAAATAATTAGTAAAATTAGGGCAATCGGATGTAAGTAATTAGTCGGTATACTGTTAATATGAGACTATCAAAATTAATTACGAAAATATTGCCTGAAAATTTATAATTGTCTACGTAGCATAATAATAATTACATTATAGTTTATAACATATCATTTGCCCGCAAAAAGTATAGATATATATAGGCCTTTCAGATTAAAGACAATAATTAAATTTTTCTTTTTTTTTTTTTAAACAAAGGAAAAATATTGCTCCACATTAGAAATTACTTCTATAACGTGGTGCATTCACAAACATATAAACTCACAAACACAAGACATCTAGACCCAGAACACCTAACTGTAGGCCTTACAAATATTAATTGTCCCGTGTGGAAAACGAACCCGCGACCCGCAGCATGGTAGTCAATCGCTCCACCATTGCTCTAACCGTGCCATCAATGTCAAATTTTCCATCATAACACTAGATAGCCTATTCCTATATTATAACATTAATATCTAACCTCTGAAATAACAATGTGATGATAATATTAATTAACAAAACATAGATCTTAAAGTAAATTTAATTTAAAATTGATAGCGAATATTGAATTCCTAGAATTGATTTGATACGTAGCGTTAGTCATATTGATGGATAATATACGAGTACAAACTGTTTTTACAGTATATCTAATGGTTCAATTAATATCAGAAATTACTTACAATAATCGAGTTCTATTCTAAAAGGAAAGCTCAGATTGTAATATCTCGCACTTGAAAAACATTTAACTTGCTATCTCATCTAGACGACAATCAATGTTAAAATGTAGGGTAGTTGGGAGGTGTTTTTGACAGCGTCAAAAATTGGAAGGCGAACCCTTAAAAATATGTGAATAGCCCCTCAGATTCCTGTAAAAGTGAAGCAGAAAGCTAAGAAACTATTTATTCAGTTGGCTCCGTACGATCAGTTGTGTGATCACCATCAACCTTAAGGTCATAGATATTGACGAACTACACCAGGCGCCTGCGACGACAGGTTGCACAATAACACAGCTAGGCGCGCCAGAATGCGCAATCGTTCACAAATATTATTGTCTAGAACCACTATATGTTATCTCTACATCTTTCAGACTATTTACTTAGATAATTTATTCGCCAGAAGTTTAGCACTTACAATATTTGTAAAAGTATTAATTTCATCATATCAATAGCCTTTCAGTTTAAAACAATTGTCCTTAAATTTTGGGGTCAGAGGACCAAGGATTTAATCAAGGATTCATGATGACACGTAATTTAAATGTTTTAACACCTTTAAAATTCTTAAGATACATGAGTTAAGTGTGAAAAAACAGGGTGAGTATCTGAAAACATTGTTTGCTCCTTGATTTAACATGAGACGTGAGGTAAGGCAATGTGTTGCAAAACTGTCAAGGATCCACTTCGCTGAGTACATCGTAAATACCAAATGCTCAACAACGTTTTATTGATAATACAACACATGATGGTAAATTGAGCCTGACTTGACGCATCAAACTCATTGCGTGAGTACCTATTGTATAAATTGAAGTATTTAAGTAAAGGTTATCCTATCAGACTTACTTTAGAGTTGGTATGGTAATTTTATCATCATATTTTATTGATCGGATTACAAAACACACAAACATACGTTGCGTGATGTACCTATTGCACACACAATTGCAAATTTGCAGTTTAGTGCATATTGACACAGATTGTGTGAAGGGAATATTGAATAATGATAACACGGAAGCAAGACAGACAAGGACAAATGCGGATGATGCTTCATTAAGATTCGCCAATGACTCATCTCTCCAAGGACTGTTCGGCATAATCAGAATGAAATGGTTTTGTTTTTGTGTCAATTCTATTTTCGTAAACAAATCTGATCACAGATAACAATCAAGTCGGTCAAAGTAAAAGAAGTATTCAGTGAACGTTTGGGTTTTGTATAAATTCATTCCATTGTCACGCTGAACACGTCTGCTTCAAACTTTTGCAGTGTCCGTCAATGTCCGTGACCGTAACCCCCTAAACTGTCGCCTTATGTTTCAATCTCACGTACCGCCGAGACAAGCATCAGAAACAAATTGTTATTTGATCTGGGACATAAACGTGTGAGCATTTAAAAAAAGAATTCGCGAGGCACGTCGATTTGTTAAAGAGAAATATCGCTAAACAATGGTGTTGACACAGAAACCCAAAGTTACTTCTGATCCTCTGAATGGTGGCGCGTTGGCTACAGTGGAGCGATTAACTTTAGGAATTGATAGTCATTTGTCAAGTTACTAAACTCAAACTACAATCTATTATTATTAGAATTTGGAGTCACAGAATGTTTAACAAACTTTAAGTGGAGCCTGGATTTGTCGATGTAACGGTTTGTTACTTCTGGTTGAAGAGACGCCGCCCGCCGTATAATTGTTTGCTTAACTTCGACAACTTTGAGATTAATTTACTTTCGGTTGATCCAAAATCGATTGAATGTCAATGTGTAAACTTTTTAGTCTTTCATTTAGACCTTTGTCTTCAACTTTTAACAACATTATTAAATTTTAGCAGTGACGTCACTCTGTCGTTTCATTTGGTCCTTCAATCAATCTTTTAGATTTATGGAAAGGGTTGTTTTGTTTTAGGGGTTTTTGGGAAACATGTAACTCGTAATCCCACACCCTGAAACTAGTATCTATGTTAGAATCGTCTATGGAAACGATTTCAGCTATTAAAAAAAAAATTGTTAATGTTTTTATCCTACACTAACTAGGATAAAAAATTACCTACGAGTATTTTGATATAAAAAAGTTTATGTGTGCATACCAATACCGATGCAATATCGATATAATGCGTCAATTCCGATATTATTTACCTGCAGTTGGGATAACTTTAACAAACTCTACTAACTCGTGAGTGCATTTAAGTAATATTTTAGTGCTTGAATCATGATTGTAACTTAATTTCCTAATTGGAGTATCTAAAGGTGTTCATTATTCCGGTTACATGTTGTATAATAGCTATATACGGAACCATTGTCGCTGGTAAGTTCATAGATAATGTATGCAGGTATGAAATGTTTCACAGTAAACACATTGCATTATCCGAACATCTTTACGGCTCAGTGGTTACTCAGGTTTTATTACCAAGCGGATCTTTTGAACACGTGTGCCCTTGTCCATTGCCGTTAAGTATTTATTTCATTGCAACTTCAAGCAGATCATACACACTTCTATTGTGATTCTTTAGCTCAACAAGGCATTTAACGACGATATTACTTAATGTATCATTACTATTATAATGTTACTGTGTACACTTAAAACAATGTGCAAGGGGAATTATTAACTACTACCTAGCTAGTACCCAACGCTCATCTTACATTGTTACCATCTGATACTGTATCGTTAAATTTATTTCAAAATCATTCTAAATGTTAAAATATCTCTGCATGAAACGCGATTTAATCTTTAACGTAACGAGTTTTATTGTTTTATTTCGTCAATGGCCCTTCAGGGTTCTCTGTCTGGCTGTTAAGGATTTCCATACTTTATTGCCGAATTCTACTCACGATCCTCGACATAATTCGAAGCTGCAAAAATGTTGTGAAATACAAAATTCCGGGAGAGAACACAATTTATTTGCCTTGCTGAATCGTCATCGCATATTTATCATTTATTGAAAAACTTGTTTTTTTATTTATTCTTCTAAATCATTGAATTAAAATCAGTGTCATTAATCAATGTAGAGTTTTCGTAGTTTATAATAATTTTAAGCAGTTCAATGGGAGTGTCGAAAAGTTCAAGAGTCAACACTTGAGTAAGCATATTGTTTTGTCTCAGTTGATGATATTTGTTTTTCAAGGACAATCCATAGTACTTTGCTATATTGGGTCGGAAAATAAGTTTGGCGTTTTATAACTAAAATTAATGATGGGTATTTGCTGAAGTTTAAGTTTCTGAAATTACGGGGGCGGTGGTGGCCATGGACCCAGGAGGCATATGAAAGGGGGCGGCAGAAAGCGCCAATTGATTTTTATTTTATAGGCATTGTTGGCTTATTATACATTTAAAGATGTGATTGGCTGCTGTGAATAAAAGTTCAGGAAGGAGTCATATACATAATTTTAAAATCAAATATTTTTTTTTTAAATCAAGGCAAAGTGTAATAAAATTATAATTTTAATTCAAGGCGAATGAGTTGCAGCTTGCTTGACCCCAAAATGCATTTGATTTTTTAAAATATTTGTGTACCGTATAAATAGACGAAAATCTATCTGAGTGATCACAAATAGATTTTCGATGACCAGACGTTAACCAGTATGTATATTATGTCAAGGTGCGGTGGGTGACGCCAGCGGGTTATGTCACACACTCTCCGCCGCTTGCTTTTAATCTAAACGCTAAGTACTACTGCAAAGTGTTGAAGGTCGCTTGCATCCGGCACCCATAGCAGTCTGTGCTTATTTACTTACTCCGTGACTAACAGTGAAAGTGTGTAGACTGTTTTAACCTTTGATACTGACCACTTTTGGTATCAATAGGTCATTATTTTGTAAAAATTTAACCAACATGTCCCCGTGACACAAACTTGCATCACAGGTTGAATCTAAAACCTTATCGTCAATCAATCGCTACCGATGTCGTCATGGTCGGAGAGGTCACTCGTGGTCTTCTTACGTTGTTTTTATTCTTTAAACAGTAATTATGAAGTCATCAACAAAAGAGTTTTTGTATCTGACATTTCACGACGTGATAGTCAGCTCAACAGCTTTTGGAGATACTAAAAAAGTTAAAGGGCATCTAAGTTTTTATATGAATCATTTGATATTATCGGGCCAAGCTTTTTAGCAATATTTATCCTATGTTAATACTATCGTTGACCATATTTATAGGCATGTTTGTTAATTAATATGTAGGCATGTAAGGCGATCTTAACCTTGTATGCCTGCTCGTCTACTCATTAGACTTGATTTGTTCATTAAAAAGACAATTAGAATTTCATAATAACGGTCAAACAGCATAGTTTGCTCGTGAGAATTGGACGTGATTGCTTCATTTGCGGGATCACGATAATGCTTGCGACGTTACACAGATCGATGGCGAGCATACTTCAGCTAGATTAGTCCAATTTCCCTAACATTGTTGTCTAGTCTAGCACAATCCGACCCAGTTACGTTGGGTGAATGGGGCAAAGAAAACGACCTAGCGATCGTCTGACGTCTTCGTGCGTGCCGTGAGAACTAGAAAGAATTGCCCAACTGCGCCTATTATGCCCGATAATGCGTTCTTCTTGAGCTATGTTTATTTCTGAAGCCTACGAATATTCGGAATGTCGAATATCTTCGAAGCTATGTATCTCATAAAATGTTTAGAGTATTTCTACAATTTTCAAATATTTTCCACAAACTGGTTCTGATTTGATGTAAATAAAAGATGACCTATTGCATTTTGTTGATATTGCAAAACAAACGTACATTTCAAATTGAATATAAATATTACATATAGTTTCGTAACCTTGGAATACATTTATGTTATTTTCTCTTTCATTTGTTTGATTAAGAAATTCACATTTGTTTAAACTTCTATCACAAAAAAAATTGCTTTCGTCTTTGAAGCTCAGTGCTTAAAAATTTCATTTGAAAGCTTTGTTTCAGAATATTTTTAATTATTTCCGGGTATATCATTAGGTCTCTTCAAGGTTAGAGTGAATAGGATCTTAATAAATTAATGCGCCCCACCATCAACGATTGCATCAATGTTTATCATAAAGTGGAATCGCAGTCAAGCACTAGTTTATATAAATAAAAAAAAAGTATTGACAACTAACAAATGAATCATTGAAAACATTCCGAAAAAGGCTCTGTAGGATTGTCTCCAAAGTACCTACTACTATATTATTAAAGAATCCTTCATAAAAAGTTGCCAATAACTAATTACTGGGACGAGACCTCTTATATTTGTATTAGAAGCTATAGATATTTAAGGAAATTCAAGATGTCGTATTTGTCCGTAAGCTGTTCAACCAAAACCTAAACAATTAAAAAAAAAAATGTTTTCTGAAAATATTTGGAAGTGTTAGGTGTAGGACCAGATATTTAAAAATGCTAATTCAAACTTTTCTGTAAAAATCCAAAGAAATGCAAATTTATACTTTCTTTGTAAATCTTCCAATATGTCACACTAATATCTATAATATATTATTATAAATGCGAAAATGTTACTCCTTTATGTTCGAACGGATTTGGATGAAATTCGCCAGATGTATATGTCATTTTATAAAATGTTACTTAAGATACTTTTCACAGCACCTGCTTGATAATGTCGTTTTATACGTCATACAAACCTCACTTAAAGCACGTCATTCTATCCCTAGGGAGATAATGCAGTATGGCCGATCCCTAGAGAATAATGAGATTTGAATTTGGAACATCAAAAATCATCAACATTGTGAATTAAAATGTACGTGCATCGAACAAGTTGACTAGAAATTTAAACTGACTACTAACAAAAAAAAAAAAGAAAATAGAATAAAATGTGCTTACTGACGGGGGCGCTATAGAAAATTGAAACTACAGAATCTTGGAGTAGTGAATTACATAACCACCCAAACGTTAGTGCGGGATTTATATAATTAACACCCTAATTATATAAATCCCTCACTAAAGTTCGGAATTAAAATCTAATATTAAAGCCTTCGTTTCGTTCGGAATTCAACATGCCGCCCTCGACTTAAAAACACTGCTTTATCCCCTAGTCACATAATCTACTATTTTATTCTAGGCGTCGTATTCCCTTGGGATCGTTTTATAATGTCACGTGCGGGAAATCGCTGACAAAAGCTAGTTAAAACATATTTTCATAACGAAACTCTTATTTGACCCTTAGAAGTTATGATAACTTTTAAATATTTTAAATGTCCTTAAAAGGTAGAAGTATTTATGTGTAAATTAAACGCATCTCCTAACCACAAGCCACTTATGTAGTCACTTGTTGCAATAAAATTCTAAACAAAATGCCTGTAGATATTTGATTTTAAATTCACTTTACTGCGCCAAGGACACAAGGACCTAAATGGGGTAAGTGGTTTATACTTAGCATTAAAGTTTGGTTCGGCATCATATCTGTAAGAAAATTCCTTCGTGATTGATGACAGTAAAATCATATTCAGAAGGAATTCACATTTTGTAGACAAATGTTTACTTGGTTAGGCGTAGTAATTTTCAAATGTGTTAAGCTTTATTCATCGTGGTAATATGCACCTGTCAGACAGTTAACAGATGCTTAGTTAGACAGTGTAAACCTTCAGAGATTGATATTTTCGAAAGGCCGCCGTAGTCGCATCAGCAAGGAGTCTTACGTCACCCCGTGACCCCACCGTCGGCCTGCAAGCTGCCTAGCTAACATCCTCAACCTTTAAACTATTTGTGTCCTCCTGTACATATACCTACGACATTATTTCTCTACCAATCATAACAACCGGTATTTCTAATTCCGAAGAGTTTAAATGTAGACATGACTCACATTACGCATTCTTAATATGGTAATTTAATGCCAGTGGCGGATTCTTGTTTTATTAGGGTCCCAATTCAAAATAACTTTACCTAAAGCGTGATCTCATTTGAATCATTCATCAGTAAGAGTATATATGTATCGTTAACAATTGCTAGCCTGTTAAAATAATACTTTCAAAAAATAAAAGGCAAAATTCTGAAGGCTGTGCTATGACCTCCCATAATTTAAAAAGATTTTCATTAGATGACCTTTTAAGTTAATAATATAAATAAATAAGCATATGTTGAATGACATCATACGTATAGATCTCAGTCCGCATACAAACAATATTTGTAATAAAAAGAGCATCAATTGAATAAGAAAATATCACAATTTGATTTGAAATGAGATTTCATGCTTAGAAAATGTCAGGTAAGAAAGGTACTTGACGGTAAATAGACACATACACAATCAGGCTTGTAGAAAATAGTGACAAAGAAGATATACCGCAAGATCAATACAACAAAACATTATTATATAGGGGATTATTTTTCACTCATATTAAATTGTAATCCGATTATAATGAAAACGTGAACTTGCGTTTTTGTTGCCCTGCATAATATTGACGTTGGCGGCAAAAAATAAAGACTTTATACCTATGTTATGGTATTAAAACGGATATGTCCGGTGGTAAACGGGGCTTTTAAAACTCTGTCGCAGATTTTTGACAAAATGATTGACAGAACAATGGAGGAGACAGATCTCCATCGGCCGGTATCAGACCGCCCATCTTTAGTTCCTCGCTATAAAACAATGTCATTGTCCTGTTACAAGATCCCGTGTGAGTCATTAACCTTCTCGCGTAAACCAAGTAGGAAACTTAACGCGGTCGTCCCTTCCAAAACTGTATTTGTGGGGTTTCTGTTATTTCCATGTCTCGACCAAAAACCACTTAACACTGGTTTTACAAAAACGATGATTGTCGCGCCATGATGTGGGCGAATGGTCGTCGCTAGATTTTATAGACATAATTAGCATTCGACTTGTTATTATTAATAGTTCTGATTGTGAGGATTTCTCAATTGTCGGAAGTTAGAAGAAGCAAATGTCAAGCTGAATGATTACAATCTATATGTTAGGGTCAAGTGTTTCCGCACGACGCGAGGGGTCGCGGTCGTCTGGGAAAAAGAAATTAAGAAGTGCTTAGCGCATGGAGACAGGACAAGTGTAGACTGTGAGTCAGACAGCTAATGTAATGCACGTCACCGACGACGTGGACACTCATAGACCTCTTAACGGACCGCCATTGTCGCAGGTCGCGACGCCACGCTCCGCTATCCAATCATTTGTTATGTAAACTTGACAATGTGCTGTCACATTTAACTTAATGATGTCTGTCAGTGTACACCATGTCAAAGAAACCAACCCAGTTCTTTCCACTTTTGTCTCTTAATCTATTCATGAATTTCGGCTGAATGCCACTGAATAGTCTAACTACAGCAGAGAAGACAATACTAAATTAATATTGCTTGGGGTTTACCAGTTCAAATATTGATATCTATTTTAATGGAAAATGACAGGATAATTAAGGAGAGTAAACCAAGCCAGAAAGTTTGCTTTTACAGCAGATAATTTTAACGAATAGAGCTCATTTACCATTTTGCGTCTTTTCAGTGCTAATGACACTACATTTATTTAGTTTGTTGCTAATAACTGTTACCGTTAAAACGAATTTTCTTGTAATATACTTTGCTTTTGTGAGAAAATCTGTTTATGTTTAATTTATAAAGTGAATTGAACTTCATTTAAAATAGAGTGGTCATTTGTATTGATTCTGAAATAAGAATATATGCAAAATATGATATGATAAGTCACATAACTAAATGCTTGCATAAAAGTTTTGAATTTGAGATTCGACACGAAATATAAAATATTTAATTTGCAATGGCCGCAACTAAATCCTAGATTCAATCAGCTTGGCTTTGGGCAGTCGTACAGGATAATAAAAAAGTACCAATATTTATTGCAGTTCTGCGAGCTTTAATTGATTTCGAACGCGTGATATCCGCACTAAAAAACAGATTTATTGTGTATGTCAGTGCAAAAAGAGGTGTGGGTCGAAACATCCCTAATTCACTTTGTGCTGATGTCATCGCTCCTCTACTGCTCTGTATCTGTCAGAGAGCGTTCAACTTTACTCTTTAATATGATATTCTAATGTCACTCTGATCGATGATGTCCCAACTGTAATCTTAGACTTAAAGAAAAATACAACATTAATGCAGATGGCAGATACTATTCAATTCCATTAGATGAATGATTACAATACAGAAGCGATGTAACCATCATTTTATTCAAATAGCTTGTAATATGAATGTAACGTAACATCTGTAAAAATAAGAATAAGTTTGATCTCCTTATTTAGAAATCCTGTTACTATCACAAGATTCCCTAATAAGGAGATCAAACTTATTCTGTTTACGAGTTCTATGAAATTGATTAACAAATATATGTTCCTCGCATGTTATTTATCGGTACAAAATTTACGAGTCTTCGTGGAAACATGTTCAAACGAATATTAAATAGTTATTAAATCGTGTAGCTTTAAGTTTTAACTAAATTAAATTTACTGGTTACTTAATATGTGTAGGTATATGTAATAACTGCAAAACTGAAAACATAAACAAACATGTTTATTCGGTATAGTTAGATATAAATAAAGGGTTTAAAATTAATCTTGCTTAAGTTACGAGTACTTTGAGATCGAGAAGAAAGATATGGTGATATCTCATCTTGAAACACGCTTAGTTCTTCGTCGTGACACACGAGATAAAAGATATGATCATTAGTGACAAGACTACTACAGATTATGATTAAACTTGTGCGATCCGTTCAATTGACAACTTTCTAAAAACAATAATTATACGTTTGTCTCTTTGTCTTTTCGTCGTAGGGACTCGCACTTGTTTATCATATTGGCGAGTCGGACTCGCGACGAAGGATTCCGTACCATTATACTATACAACTTTTTCATTCTGTTTTTAGTATTATTTATTATATTCTTTATTGTACACCACATCAACAAAAAAGATACAGGGCAAATATTTTTCAAAATAAGTGTACAACGGGCGGTCTTATCGCACAGGGCGATCTCTTACAGACAACCTATGGATGGACTGAAAGAGAGGAGAAAGATTTAGGGCTGTCAGTGTACAACATCAGAAATAATACTAATGTGAAATAACAACACAAATACCTACATACATTACAAAAAAAAAAATACCAATACATATCAAATATGTAATTAAGCCAGGAGACGACAGGATTTCTTGTTATAGTGGCAACAGAAATACATTATCTATTAAAATTTCAACTATCTAGTTATTACGGTTCATGAGATAGTCTGTATCTTACGAAGAAATACACCCTGGTGACAGACAGATGGACAGTGGAGTCTAAGTGGAAATTGGGGTACGGAACCCTAAAATAGATGCTTATTTGAGGAATTACCAGTTACAGTTCCTAATCTTTTTTTTTTTTTTTTAATTGAGATAACCTAGTGCTTGACTGCGATCCCACCTGATGGTAAGTAGCGATGCAATCTTTGATGGTGAGGCGCACTAGTTTATTAGGAGCCTATTCACTCTAGCCTTGAAAACACCGAAATTATAATCGGACGGGAAGACCGCAGCCGGCAGACTGTTCCAGTCCTTCGACGTACGCGGTATAAACGACGAGGCGAAACGCTTCTAAATCTTATCATGATATTTGTTTATGTCATTGCGATTTGACGGCACAGTTAGTGCAATGGTTGAGTAATTGTCTGCTGCGCTTCGTGTCGCGGATTCGATTCGCACACGGAACAAGTATTTATGTGGCCTACAGATACTTGTTTTGAGTCTGGGTGTCTTGTTTTTAATGTTTATGAACGCACTCACGATATAAGAGTAATTCCGATTGTATGGCAACGATTTAATTATTTATATTTATTTACGCTATACCCTACTCAACCCTACTCTACCCTACCCTACTCTATTCTACACTACCCTACTCTACTCTACCCTACTCTACGCTAAACTACCCTAATTTTCATTTTTTTTTCATAAGAACCTTCTTACAATAACAAACACAACAAAAAAAAGAATTAGCGAAATCGGTTCAGCTGTTCTCGAGATTTGCGCTTAGCAACACATTTACCGATTCATTTTTACATTATGTTTACTATTTTTTTGTTTTATTTTTGACTTCTTTAGAAAAAGGAAATAGAAACATAATTGCAGCTGAAATGGGAGTTCCAATTAGATGTAAAGTATGGTACCTAAGTCAAGCTTATGAAAATGATGTATTTGGACATTCCAACATACACTTTTTTGAAAGATAAATTTGCTTGCTAAAAACCGGCTAATTGCGAGTTGGACTCGCGCATGATGAGTTCCGTACTGTCCGTATGGGAGCTCCATTAAACATTTATTTTATTCTGTTTTTTATTATTTGTTGTTATAGTGACCAACATCATCATATCACAATTCATCGTCTGTGAAAATTTCAAATGCCTGGTGACGGACTGCGAGGTCTTAGTAATGGGGGGGGGGGGGAACCTTTTAATAAGACTCCACTGTCCTTTCGTTTTAACCTTTGTATACGGAACCCTAAAAACTTTATTTTATTTTATTTAAGTTACGGAATCGTCACTGGCTGAGACTTAACCGACAAAAGAATATTTTTTGGAAACTTACATAATTTATTTTATTCGTTACATCAGTTTACAAATTCATATGCCTAGTTTTGAAAGGGTCATAGGGGTATTGGTTTTGCAACATTATTATACTGAGTTAGTTTTGATTTTTTTTTCTACTGATTTGAATATATTTGTCGTAGAACCGATGTTTGCACACATAATGTTTAATTTATTAGCTATAAGTGTCATATAATATGCACACAGTAATAAAATTTGCGCAGGAAAAGGTCAAGGATGAGATCAACTTAAATACTTAGAGTTTATTGATTATTTAGAATCATTCCTCAATCAATCTATTTGCAAAAAAAAATTGGGTTCGGCAGTCTAACCATATAATATGTTTATGTATTTTTAAGGTTTCGTACCTAAAGGGTTAAACCTGGACCCTATTTCCAGCCACCGTAGGCGCGGGCTTGCGGACAGTGAGCAATGGTTAACTCACTGTCCGACCATCCGGTAACTGTCCGGACCAAGCCCAAGTCGTCGACGGCGCGCACTGTGCTCGCGCGCCTCAAGGAGTTGTCAGCAACAGCAGAGGCCCAGCCGGGTCAAAACCTACTTGGGCCAGGGTTATCCGTAAGGGAACTCGAGCCCCGGTATGAAGGCTTGAAGGAACGGGGTGGGTTTTTTAGTCAGTAAGAGTCTGACACTATCTCTCGTTCCACCCAAGAGCGGGGGTTGTCATTAGATGATTTTACACACCATAAAAAAATACCTGGACCCTATTGCGAAGACTTCACAGTCCATTTATCTGTCACCAGGCTCTATCTCATCAACCATGATAGCTAGACGGTTGAAATTTTCACAGAAGATGTATTTTTATGTGGACGCACCTCTCGCACCCGCCTAGGCGGCAGTACGCAAATCTGTGTATTTATTTGCGGCCAACAGCGCCCGGAAAGCGCGCGGCTGACCTTTAAATCCATTTTCTTTGCGAAATATTGATTGGTTTACAAATGCAATGTTCACTTTGAAGAATATTTAACCACCCATTTTTATGTGTAAAAATGTTTCTAAAGATCCAAGCCGTTTCGAAGGAGTAGGGAAAAGTTGCGAAAAGTTGCGAAATTGCTAAATATTTTTTTTTAGACAAAAGTATTAATAGCACGAAAAAATCAAATATTGATAATGTTGTTTATGAATCTATAATAAACATATATTTTTTTCAAACCTATTAACCTGGCCGTTACCAAGGAATAGGCTTCAGAAAGTCACTGTTTTATGGCACTTTTCGGGCGCTTGGGCCTTAAAATGAAATCTTGTAGAACTCTACAAATGTTTCACCTATTAATATAAACGTGTTTAAATTAGGCTTCGATCCCGTTTTCTATTTCCATAAACCAGTTCAAATTTAAAGTAGGCTCTGCTATATCAAGGCGCAATAAGTTATTGAATCGAGTGTGTTAGTACGTCGGTCACGTGTGACAAACTCGTAAACGTCCAAATTGTCATCCTGTGTCGAGATAAAGTGTGAACATATTTTAACTCCTGTTTAGTTTTTATTTACAAACGGTAAATAATTTACTTCCTCTTCCTAAAAGCATTTAACTGTAGCTTCAAATGGTGTCTTTAATAATTAAGTTGTCCAATACTTTTCACGAGAGTTTACTAAATATAACTTTATGTTTATTTTACGCAACTAATTATGACAATAATATTCATAATGTATATTTTAGTTACATTGTTTACTCGTATATGTTTAGTTGATGATTCTATTAAGTATGTTAACGATATTCTAATATTCCAAGTCATAACCTTCAACTTGGTTTTACCTCAAATCATAAATTGTGTATCATAAATGACAATTACAAGTCATTGATTGACATAATCAAGGGGTTTTTCTGTTATCATGGCAACTGACATGAGTGAAGATTTTTCAAACTGTCATGAAAAGTAGGCTCAAACCTATCAGAGTATCTGAACAAAAAGTATACATTAGTTTTTCATTATGTTTGATAATAAACAATACGTATTAATTAAGAACTTAATAGTAAACGTAGAAATTTTCAGTAGCTGAATTTCAGTTGGTTGAGGTTATCTGAGTACGAAATATTGCTCGCAGTACCAAAGGGCATTTAATTTAGAAACAGACCTGACATCGTTAGCATTTTCCGGAAGCTGTTCGATCATGAAATTGGAACAATACAGTGCTTAATGATGTAAAGTTCAAAGGCCGAAATCGTAGGTCGTTTATGACATAGGCAGGTCAACTTAAATATGTATTGAGGAACATAATTTATGAAAAAATGTAAGTTGCTAAACACAGAGAATAGAAAATAATATTAGGTAACCGAATACACACCTAAAACACGGTTGTATTACAAATGACTAAAAATTGTGAAACACTTAAAAAAATCTCATTTTAATACAAGAAAAAGCAAAGCATGAGGTATTAATAAAAAAGAAACCAATCTTATTGATATCGACAACTTATAAAAAATCAATATTCAGTTTCAAACGACAACATCTATTAACATTTAGAAATAAAATAAAATTAAAGGAAAAAAAAAATAACACTAATTCAATAAACATATCTACTGTTTTGAAATAATTATATTCATAATATTATCAAGAATTTAAAATTATCATAAAATATTATTGTCCTTTTACGTCACATATGATTATTAAAAAAAAACTTACCAAGAAATACAAGAGTGTTCCCGGCCCCATGGCACGGGATGTGGCCCTGTAGGCCCGGCAGCGACCTTGAGGTGCAGGCTGCTTCACAACCTCAGTCCCGACAACACAAAGCAAAACCTATACGGCGCCAATCAAGCATGTATTTTGCTTAAATTCGCTAACATGACCCGCTCTCCAACGGCCGGCTTTTAAAACTAAAATGTGCAAAGTCGAAGATGCGCCTCTTATATTACCTCTTACGTTAACGTCGGATACCGCAACGTATTTGGCATATAGGTGTTGTCTCGCGGACATGTGTGGGTGGATTTCGGCGATGAAGCCTCTGATAGCTCCTTCGTGTGCGTGATTTTGGCGACACGCGTGATAACGCCGCGCCTGTGTGCGCTAGGGAATGTGTCCTTTTACCATATTTTAAACTAAGTAGGAACGTAAATCTCTTATCGCCCTAATTAATTTATTATTAATCCCTTTGTAACTTTGCATTGCACTGATTTATTGCGTAGATTAAATAAAATCTGGATGAAGGTAAAACATAAAGGCTTCTGTTTTATTTTTATGATATTCTTCAAGTATACCTATAATAGCTAAGGTACTAGTTCGCATCGCAGCCGGTTAAATAAGATATTTAAAATTCTAGTAGCGTTGTATTCTAGTAGCATTTGAGACGTTAAGATATAAAAACTAAACATTTGTTCGTCGTGTTATGGCATAGAAAGAAGTTAGTTAAAATATTGTCATCAGCCTATAAGGGAATAACAGCCTTCTATAACAATTTGATTTGATAAGAGCAGATATAAATTCCCACGAGTAATGTAATAAATAACTTAGATTTCACTTGTCGTCGTACATTTTCAAGAAAGCTCTTTGAGCTTTCAGTGAAGTTATAGTCTTTAGATAACAACTTACTTGCGTCTAAAATATATTTTCGTTATATTTATTTTTTATTTAAGGCAGGGTTTTCCTAATAAAAGCATGATGTAGCTTTTACATTCGAGAATTCGTGATAATTTTAACTTCTTGTTTAGTGACGTGGGTCTGACACAAATATTTTTAGGGGAATGTCGCTTGTTTCTTGGTGAAATTTGTTTATTTGGCATCGTTATAATGAATCGGTCTATTGAACTTGGCCAGGGCGAACATAACGCGATCGTGCCGCCCGCCGGCGCGGATGCATAAATTAATACATATTTTTAACAACCGTTTAGTTGTTACTATCTAGTTCTATTAAGACGTACAGTCGAGTTGTTAATACGTTCGCTTTTTAAATTCTTTCTTTTATCAAATTTATACATATCGACTTTACGTTACTAGGTTTACTGCAAAGATAAACTTTATTTTTATTAGGTATTCATCAACAAAACAATATTTATAATAATGAACAAATCAATGTTTGTTATAATAAAAATTAATGTTCATTTGCCAAAAAAGAATTAAAGCAATTTATATTTTTTATTTACTTACATATGGTGTAGCCAAGCTAGGCAAACATGCACTTTGACTATCAGAGCAATCCCCCTCGAATACGAGTAGTATGTAATATTAAATACCGTAGTCATCCAAACTAATATTACATATTCAACATCCAATTTCCATATTCAACATACAACTTTTGATTCAAAATATAATTTTGAACAACTAACAACAACTTTTGATTCAAAATATAATTTTGAATCAAAAGTTAACCAATAGCCAATTGACATCGCAGAGTATTCGTATCCTGACGGTGTTGACATTGGACTCAAAATAATTTTAATGGACAGATACTGAAAATTAAATTAAGAATAATTTAACGAAAATTAAATTAAGAATAATCAAACAAAAATTAAATTAAGAATAATCAAACGAAAATTAAATTAACAATAATTTAACGAAAATTAAATTAACAATAATTTGATTTTCGATATCTGTGATATTGATAAGTCAATATAATGAAAAATAAATTAACAATAATTTAATTTTCGTTTTCTGTGTTAATGATAGTACTAAACCAGCAAAGCCAATCCTAACTCGAGAATTCTATTCAACACAGGTACATAAAGGTGCTGAATCTACTTTTACTGTGAGTGTACGCGTTTGGTTTGAATGTTTTTGACATTATAATTATATCCTTTGGTTAATAGTCTGCCAAAATGTAATTGGATCTTCATCTTTCTTTACTTCATATATTTGTATACTAATGATACTAATCTACACTAATGTTATAAAGACGTAAAGTTTGTTTTTATGTTTGTAGGAGGTAATTTCTGAAAGTACTAGTCCGATTGCTAAAATTTTTTCACCGTTATATAGCTGCCTTATTCTTGAGTGACAGGCTATATTTTATGTGAGCGAGCGAAGCCGCGGGCAAAAGCTAGTACGTCATAAAATGGAATGGAATTTATTTGTTTGTTTGAAAGCTCTAATGTCAGGAGGTACCGGTAACTGTCAAGCCCAAGTCGTCGACGGCGTGCATTGTTCCCGCGCGCCTCAAGGAGTTGTCAGCAACAGCAGGGACCCAGCCGGGTCGAAGCCTACTGGGGCCAGGGTTATCCGAAAGGGAGCTCGAGCCCCGGTATGAAGGCTTGAAGGAACGGGGTGGGTCTTTTAGTCAGTAAGAGTCTGATACTATCTCCCGCTCCGCCCAAGAGCGGGGGTTGTCATTGAATGATTTTTTCAAAGGAGCTACCGGTTCATATTCTATATAATGTCGCTGCAACCTACGGAAGCGGAGCAGTTACCAAAGATGCGGATGAAACCGGGGGGATAGCAAGTATAATATAAAGCTCAAAAGTTTGTTTGAACATGCTAATCTCAGGAACTACTGGATCGCATTGAAACAATCATTTAGTTTTGGATACCCCATTTGTCGAGGAAGGCTATATAACATTACGGGGGTGAAACCGCGCAGAACAACTAGTCAAGATAAAAAATGCATTATCCGGTTTAGCTTTGTAAAATACATTTTATTATTAAGTATCCCATAAAATGTTATTTTATCTCGACATGTTCTGAATTTCCGGTTAAACTCGGGTATCATGAATTTACTTGTGTTAAATTATTACGTGCGGTTTTTATGTTACCCTACTGATGTCAGCTTGCGGTTAACATTTGACACTGCCAACATTTTCTTAGAAACTTTTGAAATAAGTGGCGTAATTTCTACGCAGCTTAGGTGCTTTCCTTGTTTTAGGGGTTTTTCTTTTTTATGTTTGTCTTTAGTACATACAATATAATTATTATGCTTAGATTTGGTTTGGTTTTTCCCCTACCGTGTACGCCTTGGGTGGATACCACAGGCGCGACGTTGTGGACGGAGAGCAAAAGCTAGCTCGCCGTCTGGTGAAGGCCAAGTCTGGGTCGACGTTGTGTTCTCGCGCAGAACACAACGCGCTGTCGACCTGGGCCTCAAAGATTTCAGAAAGACAGGCCAGTTAGGGCCGATGCGTGCCAGGGTTTAAAATTCTTTGAAAAAGTTATCGCGGGCTCACGCACTTTGTAAAGGACAATTGAAGGAACACAGGTAGGTTTTAGTCAATAAAAGTCTGACCCTCTTTCTCGCTTCCGTCAGAGCGGTAGAAGTTATTTGATGATTTCATAGGAAAAAAAGGTTTGATTTTGTATAATACATGCTATGTTTTGTTAATCATGATCTCAGGTATTTTTTTATTTTAATAAGCAGTAGGTACAACCGACTTCAATGTAAAAAGTTTTTATTTTACACTTTTTAGCTGTGGTATCTCTCAACCAAAAAATATCTTTTAAGTTTTATAGTAATGTACCTATAGAATTTACTCATTAAAGCCAGAAAAACTTATAGCTACATTGCATGACATAAGCCACAGCACGGGTAGGATACATTGTTTTATTATTAAGTTTCTGTGCCCACTTTCTATCATCAGATCAACTCGATGGTACCTTATAGACAGAGTATAATCTCATGAGGAATTCTAATAAGCCCAAACACGGCTAGGATACATCTTTTTATTACAGAGTTCCGGTGCCTACCTTCCGGCTTCATCGTCAGATAAGTCCGATGTATTCCCCCTCTTCCTTCAGTCAGTCATCGACGATACGTAGGTATAAACAAAACAACTTTACCTGATACGACAGTTCTGCTATGATCCTAAAAGAGTTTACGTTCTATGGGTACATATCTTCGAAGTTCATCATCAGATCATAACAATATTTCTATGGGACCAATTTGGGAGTACAAACACTCAATAAAAAAAAAAAAAAACTGGTCCACAATTGACCGTGAAATAGGTGCACATACCAACATAAAAATAAAATACATAGGTACAGCCAGGTACAGCCGAAAATATTATAACCTCCTCCTATTTGAAATGCTTAAAAAAAAAAAACTGTTACCGTTGTCTAATTGCTGAAAAAAAGCAACTCCATATTGTTTCACTTCTCTTACCTAATCTCGCCTTCCCCGGTCAATTACTTACGGAACACTCCGAATAGTAACGCCAGCACTTTGAAGACCTGCTTCGGTGACAATGTTCATCTTCAGGTACCTACTTTTTGACGATCCTGGTTCATCACTCCGCATGCATCCTGTAAGTGAGTCCAGTCCCAATTCAACTGAGCAGATCTGTCTTTATAATAGGCGATACTTATCTTGGGACTTATTATTGTGTTGCGGATTCGGTCAGTCAGTTTAATTTGTGCAATGCTACGCTCCATCGCTCTTTAGCAAACCTTAAGTTTGGTTTTTGACCGAGGCTCAAAGATTAAGTTTAATACAGTTGACAAGCGGTAGTTAAGGTCCGTATAATCTGTCATCTTCAGACGATTATTTTTTTGTTCACTCGCGTCTTTCATTCAGTATTAAAATTCGAAGTGAAATATGTAGAAATGGAATGAAAGAAAAGTACCGAATGAATTCATTAGTGAAACCATGATCCAACAATTTATGAATTTTTTAATTACACATCTTATTTATTTTAAGATTTTACAAATTCTTCTTTTCTTACACACTACTGTCTACTTTTGTTTTAATCAGTGCTTTTGCAAATGTACTGGAAGAAATTTCTTTTGAAATAAACAGTACTTTTGTACATTAAAAAAAAAAACCTTATATTATATGAGTGTAAGTCCTTCAGCTGAAATGATGCTGATAGTGATGAAGTCAGATGATTCATTTTTCGTTTATTTGCATCTTTCATTCGGTACCTTTCACTTAAAATGAAATATTTAAACATGGAATGAGAGAAAAGTGTCGAATGAATTAATTAATGAATTGATCCAGTAATGTTTAATTTTGGCATTCAACATCATTCACTCCAAATAATCTCGGGTTTCGCTATTTTGTCTTCAGCCCTGTAGCAGATAAAAATCAGATTACCTGTCGCGGCAAAATAGTGTTCTGTGGAATAATCAAAATACACTGCTAAAGTCATTGTAGCGGAAACATTCACCCAAGAAAACATATTGCTTCAAACTGTGAAAAGTAGGAGTGAAAAACTTTTTACAAAAAAAAAAAAAACAAACGACTTCAATGTAAAAAAAAACACTAAAAAGTACAAAATAACTTTAATTTCGGAAGTTGGTGTTAAATAATGAAGAGACAAAAACCGACTTACATTGAAGTCGGTTGTATTTTTTTTTGTAAAAAGTTTTTTATTTTACACTTTTTAGTTATGGTACCACCACTTAAAAGTACCTCTCAGCCAAACTTAAATACCTTATAGCCAGAGAGCATCTAATAACGATTCTAATAATCCCAAAAACGGTTAGATTACATTAATCGACCTTCTAGCTTCATCATCAGATCAGTCCGATACATCCCCTCCCGCTTTTCCTTCAGCTAGTCATCGACTACACGTATAAACAAAGCTATTTTACTTGTTACGACAGTTCTGCTGTGATTCTATGAGGAGTTCTGTGCCATATCTTCGAAGTTCATGATCAGATCAATATTTTAATGGGACCAACTTGGAAGTGTAACCTTTCAATCAAAAATAGAATTTTCAAAATCGGTCCACAATTGACCGAGATATCGGTGAACATACATAAAAAAAAAAACATCGGATCGGTTAAAAAGTAGTATTTTCAAGTAGGTTCTGTACAACTGTAAAAATAATCAAAACTCTTCAAGAATCTCGAGTAGCAAAGTATAAGTACAATTTGTAGTTTTGATCGATAAGGTACTTACCTAAATGTTCCCACTGCTGGTACTTAGGCCTCTTTTCAAGGAGGGAGAATAGGCCGTGATTCAGTACAAGGGCACAGTACGGGTTGGTAGATATCACATGTCTTCGAATTTATGATGCCGGTTTCCTCACGGTGCTTTTTCCCTTCACGGTTTGAGATCAGTGGTGAAGAAATAAATTAAAGAAAGTAATGCATCTTGTTGAGTTTGAACCCACGATCTCGTAAGTATGGGGCTGTTACCACTGGGCAACCATACTGTCTCTTAGTATCAAAAAAACTAATAGAAGGAGTTCTCCTTTACTTTTGTCATTTCGCAGATGATTACAATATGATTCAGGATCTTCATTGGCTTGATCTCTTAACAAGGTATTTCAAGCTCCCAATTTTCTTCTTGTAATAAAAGAAAAGGGCAGGCTCATGTTTTTTTCTATATGTCCTTCTAGATCAGCCGTATGACTATGGAATGAAATAAAAATGAAGCACGCACTCGAGTGAATATTCTTTTAAGTGAACCGTCTGATTTCATAATCCGACTTACCTATAACAATACAAATAATTAATTGACATGTATTTCTTTTTTCACTTTTTGTGGAATGTTATTATTATTATTACATTATAGTTTTTTATTTCTTTTCTTTAGGGTGTTTACAGTTACCGGACGGTCGGACAGAGAGCTACTCATTGCTCGCCGTCCGCAAGCCCGCGCCTACGGTGGCCGGAAATCGGAATCGGAATCCTGACGGCGGCTAGGGCGTGAGTGCCGTTACCTGATGCGGTCGGCTTCCTCCTTTTCTAGCAATACTGCTTCGCAGAAGGAGGCAATCACCTGCCACTCCTCCTCGTTCCGGACCATGGGCTGTATCAAAACCGGCGCGAAAGATCGCCGCCGCCGATCACCGCTACAAGGACACGGCGACGCTCTGCCCAAGCGGGGCACACCTCTTCCACACGGTAGAGGTGTGCCCCGCTTACGCCCCGAGGACACCCTCGGGGCGTTCCACACAGTGGCGACACCCGCGACTCAATTCCGCACGAATCCGGTGCAGATACCTCCCAAACTTACCATGTCCAGTGAGGACCTGCGTCATGCAGAAGGTGAGGACGCCGTGAGGTCTTTCTAGCCACGCCTCAAATTTGGGTCTTACCGCCATAATTGTGGCGTGCCCAGCTCTGGGTTGCGATAGTCGCTGACGCCATTTAACCATGAGATCCCGTCGGAACTCTGAACTGTCGCTGCAGCGGTCTTTCTACCCGGCGTTGCATCATGCAAAGATTGTTGCCTCCAAATCCCATGGTGGCAGGCCAGAAAGGAGGCTCGCCGCTTCGTGGGAAACCGTGCGGTCTCCCCGCACCATCCGTATTGTCAATATAATATAATAACTCTTTATTTTTAGGCAACTAAAGCCCATAGACTTTAATAACATTTCACTTATTTATTAGATACTAGCTACTGCTATCAACCGTGTGAAAGTAGATTTCTCCATACAAACTTTGAACTCCCGTTTCACCCCTTAGGGGCTTTTTTTTTTTTTTTCGATGGGAAAAATCATCTTATGACAACCTCCGCTCTTGGGCGGAGCGGAAGATAGTGTCAGACTCTTACTGACTAAAAAACCCATCCCGTTCCTTCAAGCCTTCATACCGGGGCTCGAGCGCCCTTTCGGATAACCCTGGCCCCAGTAGGCTTCGACCCGGCTGGGCCCCTGCTGTTGCTGACAACTCCTTGAGCCGCGCGGGAACAGCGCGCGCCGTCGACGACTTGGGCAGATAAATTTAATTAAATTTTACCCAGGGGGTAAATTTTAGATAAAATTCATAAACGGAGGCCTCGTGCAAAATTTCACGTCCTTAGTTCCAGTAGTAGGCTGTGCGTTGATATGTCAGTCAGTCATTTTCTTCTTATATATAGACTAGCTTTTGCCTGCAGCGTCGCCCGCTTTTATAAAATATAACATATGTCACTCAGGAAAAGAAAGCTGCTTTATGCTTTCTATCAGTAAAAAAATTTGAAATTGGAATAGTTTTTTTTCTTTCAGAGATTACCTCCTACAAACAACAAATTTAAACAAAAAACAACGTTGAACGTGAACTTTTCACTTGACATAGCCCTTTAAGTTACGATTATAGTCAAACTCAATCGGGCAATACACAGTGTATTGTATTCTATAAATTTTATTATTATTTTGCGACACACACAAATTCCAATATAAATCCAACGCTGATTCAAAGAAATTCCTTACTGATCACGTAATATCATATGCACATAATTATTATTTTCTTCAGTTTGTCGGTTGTATTGATTGAAAACTTCTGCGATGTTCTCGTTCGTAATTACATACAGAGGCGACGCCACGAGCTCTTAACGTGACCCATTTGACGACCTAAACTGAGCTACTGATGTGCCGTTGCCGGCAATATTGCCCGAAGTGGGAATTTTGCTGGCAATATTGCCACCAATATTCATACTGACTGGTTTGACTGGCCTTTTGGTCTAGTGGTTAGTAGCCTTGACTGCTATGCCGGAGGTTTTTTTTTTTTTCAATGGGAAAAATCATCCAATGACAACCCCCGCTCTTGGGCGGAGCGGGAGATAATGTCAGACTCTTACTGACTAAAAAACCCATCCCGTTCCTTCAAGCCTTCATACCGGGGGGGAGCGCCCCGGATAACCCTGGCTCCAGTAGGCTTCGACCTGGCTGGGCCCCTGCTGTTGCTGACAACTCCTTGAGGCGCGCGGGAACAGCGCGCGCCGTCGACGACTTGGGCTTGGTCCGGACAGTTACCGGACGGCCGGACAGCGAGCTACCCATTGCTCACTGTCCGCAAGCCCGCGCCTACGGTGGCTGGTAATCGGGATCGGAATCCCGGCGGCGGCGAGAGCGCCGTTGCCTGATGCGGTCGGCCTCCTCCTTAGCGAGCATTACTGATCGTCAGGACAAATGTTTATGTGATGAGCATGATCATTTGTTCTGTGTCTGGATGTAATTTATCTATAATATGTATGTATTTAGAAATATATAAGTATGTTTATTAGTTGTCTAGTACTCATAACACAAGCTCTGCTTAGCTTGGGACTAGTCGGCGTTGTGTGATAGTTGTGGAATACTATTATTATTATTATAAGGTTGTTAGTGTTTTACAAAAAAACCCTGTATAGGGTGTGTAGCTCCATCCTTCTTTTTGACATTTTAACATGTCATGGTAAGGCCCCAGGTTTTATTTCTCTTCGATCAGATGTCAATATGGAATTGACATGGAGGGCGTTGGTTCAGAATACTTGTATTATTTTGACAGCCCTGAGACAGGCTGGACAGCGGTTTCGTAGTCACCATGCTTGCCTTTTGCAGCAAAAAGTTGAGTCAGATAATTGTTACCCCAATTATGGGCATTGCCCGTTTGTATAATTTTGTTGTTGGTTATATTCATATTAGGTACCTACGTGACTTCATAAGCAATGCATTTTATTCATAATTAATACTTGTAACCGGATTAACAGTGCGTCATCAGAAATTCTGAAATAAATATTACAAAAACATCAAATTGTTCAAATGTCAAGTAAAGTAAAGTGAAATAAAAAGTGTGAATAAGAAAATGATTTTTCTGAAAGGAAGTTACACTATTGCCGAGTATTATTTGCTACTTTTTTCCCAAAAAATCTCAGTTACTATCCAGCCGCAAAAATTCCGGGTCACTAATTCTAATTAAAAACTGGACAAAACGTCTTACGTATTTTCTCTTAGGTATTCATCAGTCATCAATATGCTATTTCTTATGTAATTTAAGGAATTGTCACACTTTTTATTAGCGACCCGGTTTTTTTGCGGCTCTGCGTTTGTGATAGGTTAAGGAAGTGACAACGCGGGTGACTGTTCGCTACTTATACTCATTGAGGTAAGTGTTAAACTATGAATGTCACACGCAATTCTATTAATAGATTCGATTTACTGTATGTCCTCGGAAATCAATATAGATTCCGTCATCATTTGACTTGAATAACAAGTGGTCAAGTAATCATGGCGGGTATTCAAAAGATTGTAATTATTAAAGAATGCGCAATGCTTATTACCATTTATTAGCAATGATCGTTTACCTGTGCTTGTTGAGCAGACCGTGTGTAATATTTATCTTTGAAATTGCTTCCGTGAGTGTTGTGACTCAACTAAAATGTAAAATTCAGTAGCTCTTAGAGAAACTATTCTTATAGGGCACTGAGAGTGGAAACGGAACGATATAACCATATTTTTGTAGAATATTTTATACCAAATAAAAACAGTGTTTCTTTTTATGGTTCCGTAAATCCGTACCTCAAAAGGAAAAAACGGAACCCATAAAGTATCACTTTGTTGTCCGTCCGTCTGTCTGTCTGTCAAGATCCTTTATCTCGGGAACGCGTGAAGGTATCGAGGTGAAATTAAAACCATATTCTCAAATCTGCGGTCCCTTGAAGCTGTAAAAAAATCAAACTTCTGCGTTCACGGAAAAAAATATTTTGACATTCGGAAAAATCTTCGTTACTCAATTCGGGAATTGAACTGTTTTCATATGTAATTTCCCACCATAAAAAAAATCTTAAGTTTGTACGGAACCCTTAGTGCGCGAGACCGACTCGCACTTGTTTTAAATAGCGCCAAAACTAAATGAAGCAGCAATTAACATTTCAAATATTGGTATGATGTATGAACAGTGGGGGTGTGGTAGGATCTTCTGTCTATCTCTTGTGTATCTACACACGCAACCTAGTATCAGTGACGTCACATTTCAGTTTGTACGTCCTTTTCTGTTACTTGACAGGTTTCTATACTTACTAAATTTTAAATCTATTAAAAAAAAACACCGTTTTGGATAAAGTTGTCTGAAAAAATAATTGGCAATAAATATCTGGTGGTTTCTTTACATGTCTCATTTACAATAGCATGTATGGCATATGCAAGGAAATGATTAGCGTCCTCAGTGAGGAGTAGGCATCTAAGACAGTAGTTAATACTATATATTTTTGCAATTTGAATACCAGGCTCAAAGACTTGGTGAGCTGTTTTAATTAAGTAACTTCTAGAATTCATCAAATAATTTTTTTATATTTATTTTACTTTTATTATAATTTTGTTTTTGGTTTCCATCACTATTTTTATTTCTGGATTTGGGTTTTGGATTGTAATTATTGGACTAGATTCTGCCAGTTCTGCAAAATTTAAAATTACAAAACTTTCTTCTTTATTTGTATATGTTTATTTTTTTTTTAAATTTTAAGCTTGATTTTAATTGTTTACATGATATTGATCTTTAACATCAAATAAGACAGTGATTTTTGTTTTCAATAAAAAATAAAGTATTTTATTCCGATTTCTAATTTATTTATTTTTGAATTATTTCGAATGGGGAATGCAGTGGCTCCTATAATATAGTTTTTATCTAGCTCAGAAGCCAGGGAATTCCATTTATATAAGCAAAAATCTACGTCAATATTTTTTTTTTTATTACTATTATTACCTACAATGACTGGGTAGTTTTAAAATTATATATGGTAATGTAACAGGATGAAAAATTACATGAAATGTAACAAGGGAAACATATTTTATTAGAATAGGATAAGTTTGGAGTTACATATATCTAAACTTAACTTCGGTTATCTGGCGGAAAAACGTATGTAACTGTGTTTTATTGTTACACTTATTTCTGACAGCGCCTTCGCCCGCATCTAAGCGGAAAATTATCCCAAGGGAATAAAAAGTTTCATATGTGCTATTCCAGAATATAGCCTAACCCGTTCAGCCGTTCGAGCGTGAAAAGTAACAAATGTACACACTCATAAACTTTCACCTTTGTGATATTGATTATACTAGATCTTGGATTAGAACAACCCTAGGTCGAAATGGTGTACATAATATGACTTTTTTGTGACTTTAATTCAAATCGCTGACAGCTCTTTTGAAGCGCGCAGTTCCAAATCTGTCACCATGGAGTCGGTACTACGGTACGGCTACGGTATTTAGATATTCATCATAGACTAATTACTATTTAGATCTGGTAGGTTTGTAGCAAACGCTTAAGTAACAATAATTAGTGCTACGAAATTACGTAGTTCCATTTATTTGATTACCCTGGATGTCGTAGCCGCGTAGCAATGGCCTACATCGTCTACGCTCCCGTAGATCCCGAGTAGCGTAGCCAGTGTAGGCGGGTAGACATTTTACCTATAGGCGACCGGGGACTATAAATCCTGTAGAACATGCTGCTTAGGGTTACTGCTACATACCTCCGGGACATAGGTCGGGAGTTGTCGTTTTGTCTTATTTAAAGTTGTTACCGTAGATTTAGCGGATTATTAATTTATTTCAGCTTGGAGGACTTGCAGCTTTTACTTCATATTTTGACTCACTTTTTTTAAATGATTATTTTGATGATTTTATTGTGCTTTTGAGTACAATATAGACCGGTTTACACTGTTCTTAAATAATACCTATTAATACTGTAATATGGAAATATTGTAACTACAACCATTTTTTTTAAAGAGTAACCATGGAGTTTCTTGCCGGTTCTTCTCCATAGGAAACGACCAATTTCGAACCGTGCACTAGCTTCTGACGTTTTATAAGTGCCCATGTAGGCCTATGTGAAATAAAAAACTTTTGACTTTGACTTTGCTTAAACTAACTAAAAAAAAAACGATCATAGACGACAGTAAGCCAATTAGAAGTCCTCATGTATAGTGTCAGACAGTTAAGGTTAACATATTGAATACTGCTATTTTTTATAGAACAGTTATGTGTTTTGCTGTTTAAAAAATCAAATGTAAATTAGTTAAAGTTCTATACTTGCCCATATTAGTAGTATTAATGTATGCAAAGATGAGTCTTTTACAGTTAATGTATCGTTTCTCTTGTTACTTGGCAACTGAGGAAAAGGTGAAAAAATTAGAAATCTTAAAAGGGGTATTTAGAGACACAGATTCGATAAGAATATGGGCATTCCTTTTCAATAAAAATTCAATAGCTCTAATTAATTAGGTTTTAATTTAACCAGAATTTATTTTTCATTTTTCTTCTACCTACATGTTTTTTTTTTTTTTTATCACTTCTATAATCCTATCTTTTTAATATTTCTTTATCATTTTTGTCTGGATAACTGTTTTTTCTCCCCCTTATCACAAGTTTTCAACTAACTAAACATCTCCTCATATACTCAGCTGTTTCTTGTCTCATTCCAGGAGCCATTTGGGGTAAATTATAAGCATGATGACCCGTGGAGCAACTGTTCGTGACATGAACGAGAAACTGAATGCCGTGCTGAAAGAACTAGAAACGTCAAGAAAGACTTGCAATGACCTGCTACGGGAAAGGGAGGAAAGCGAGGTGGAAGTCATGAAGATAGTTGATAAAAACACTCAACTGAAAAGGCAACTTGCTGAACTGCACACCCAGCATGTGGACATACTACACCAGCATAACTATCTCCGTCAACTGGTGTCAGAGTTTCAAGAATGCAGAGACACCCATGACCAGGCACTGAATCGCATATCAGGCCTTGAAGCGGAATTGTCCAAGGCTCGCAAGACTATATCCAGCGTTGAAACTTTGAGATCGAGTGAACAGGTTGCCAACACCAATAGCCTCTTCGACAAGTTGATTGGCAGTACCTCCGAACGTGAGTGTAAGAAACCCACCGTTACAATAGACTTAACTGGGGATGATACCCTAACTGAATGTCCAAGGTTAGGTAGTCACAATAAAATTAAGAAATATATTAAAATCACTAAGAACATTAAAAAGTATAAGAAACTCTTGAAGACACAAAGTGTTTATAAATTTAATATTGAACTCAGACAGCAGCGTTTTAATTTACAAAGACAATTAAAAGAATGTAATCATAATTTGAAAAATGGCAAAATCATGTATGATTTTGAAATACAAAACCTACAAAAGGAATTATTGAGTAGGGAGAATACGATAAAGGATATATTTAGTAAATATGAGTCTTGTCAACAAATGTTAAGTGAGCGCATGCAGGAGGCTTGTGAGTTGGTGGACTTGGTGAAGTTCAATGCAGAGAGGTATGAGTCTTTGACTAACAATATCACCTGTAGTTGTGCACTCGCTCCGCCACCTCCCAAGTCTCAACACGAAATTCCTACATCTAATGTTGTACCTAAAAATTCAGACACAATAAATCCTTATCAAAGTAACATTCTTATGTATTCAGATAGATTAGGGACAGGTTTTGGATCTTTATTAAATAACCGTTGCAAACATACCATTATCAGTCATTGTTATCATAACCTACATTTTAATGAGCTTGTTTACAAAATAAAAAATACTAAAATTAATGAGCAGACCACAGTAGTGCTTATGATTGGAAATAGTCTTAGTGTAACTAAAAGGGACATTGTTAGTGGTATTGAAACCCTGCTTGAATTAAAATTAGGTAAATTAATATTATGTGCATTGCCTTATTCAAACAGTCTAAATGATCATGAAAATGATTATATTTTTAGCCTTAACAACTTGATGCATATCCTGTCATGCCGTCATAGTGACCGTTTATTGTATTTTGACACTAACAATTTTGTTAGTGATTTTGTTTTGATACGGGAACATATGTTTCTTCCCAAAAAAAGTCGACACTTATTGGCTACTTTGCTAGCTTATAATATACACATAATACACGCAGTTAATGATAATTTAACTGAGACTAGGTTAAGTGACGAATCAGTATTATCTAGTGTACCTAATAATACTGTTATTGATTCTTGTTTTTCTTTAAACTATTAGAAACGACAAAAGGGAAGCCTAATAACATTTCATTATACCATCAGAATATAAATCGCTTCTCTGGCAAAATTCTAGATGTAGAGATGTTAATAGATAAATATCATATGGATATCCTATGTTTTTGTGAAACTTGGTTAAAACCAGATAGAATGATGTTCAATGTGAATAGTTTTTCAGTTGCCAGTGCGTACAACAGATCATCAATAGGGGGTGGTACCTTGATATTATGTAATACTTCTTTAAGATATAAGGAAAGGAAAGATATCACTGCTTGCTCTGTTGATCGCTTATGTGAGGTAGCATGTGCAGAGATTGAAGGCCAAACTTTCTTATGTGTGTACAGACCACCTGCATCAAACCTAGCATCTTTTCTGATAATAATTGAAGAAATACTAAATAAACTTATTAGAGACAACAAATTAGTTTTCGTTTGTGGGGACTTAAATATTAATTTACTAGTAAATTCACCAGATAAATGTAAACTTCTCTCTTTGTTTAGTTCTTTTAATCTAAAATGTATTTTTAATGAGGCAACAAGAATAACACCTACCTCAGCTTCATGCATAGATAATATATTTACTAATTGTGTTATAAAAGACTCATCCATAATTAGTGGCGTGAGGTCTGACCATAGTGGTCAACTTGTATCTTTCGAATTAGTCAAAAAGCTTCAATTAGATTCAACTGCAGAGCTTAGACCGCTTACTAAAAATAAATTAAATAATTTTAATAACAATGTCGTGAGTAGTCTCTCAACAGCCAATTTTGATTCGCAAGACCCCAATGTAAACTATGGAACATTATTTTCTACAGTATGCCAAGAATTTAATAAGGCGTGTCCAGTCAAAAAAGTTCAAATCGGTAATAAATCCAAATTTAATGAATGGGCTACTGCTGGAATAAGAAAAAGCAGAGACACTTTATATCAGCTATATCATGAAAAATCCTTGTCGTCTGATCTTAATTTGCATAACCATGTTAGACTCTATTCAAAGATATTCAAAAGAGTCTGTGCCCAAGCTAAATCTAAATCAATAAGTAAGATAATTGGAAATTCTAATAATAAAATAAAAGCTGTCTGGAAGGTGATAAACAAGGAAACTGGAAAGACAAGCCAACGAGATCGGAATGAATTCTCACTAAAAATTGATAATAAAATCATCTCGGATAGGTCAAAAGTAGCTGAGACGTTCGAAAACTTTTTCACCAACATCCCAATAGAAGTTACGAAATCTCTCCCTTCTTCGTCTTTGTTAGCTGAATCTTTTTTAAAAGAACATTTCACTAAGGATATACCAAACTTTGAATTTAAGCGTATTTCTGTGGATACAATAATAAAAGCATTCAAAAGTCTTAACATAAAAAACACTGAAGACTTATGGGGTATATCCGTTAAGATTCTTGGAGAAATTATTGAAACAATTGCTCCTGTCCTAACAGGCATATTTAATCAGTGTTTAGACAGTGGTACATTCCCTGATATAATGAATGAAACACAGTAAAGTAGTACCAATTTTTAAATCAGGTAGTAAGAGTGATCCCTCTAATTATAGACCAATATCTGTGCTTCCAGCATTGAGTAAAATCTATGAAAAGATCATGCTCGACCAGATGTTGTCTCATTTTAATTCAAATAGGATTTTGCATAGTCATCAGTTTGGTTTCACGAAAGGAAGGTCAACAACAGATGCAGGAGTGAAACTCATCAGTCACATTTTGGAATCCTGGGAGAAGTCCCAGGATGCTATTGGCATATTCTGTGACCTCTCTAAAGCATTTGACTGTGTTGACCATAATACTCTGATCTGTAAATTACATCATTACGGAATCCGTGGACGAGCTGCTGATCTTGTTTTTTCCTATTTATCTTACAGGCAGCAAAAAGTATCCATTAATGGGGTGACGTCCTCGGGGTCTTTAGTAAAGATGGGCGTGCCTCAAGGTTCAATTCTAGGCCCTTTCCTTTTTTTAGTTTATATTAATGACCTTCCCTTCATGATGGCTAATTTATCCGATATAATTCTATTTGCTGATGACACCTCTCTTATTTTTAAAGTAGACAGAAAAGATGGGGATGTCTTGCATGTCAACGAGAGTCTGGCTGTCCTTTCGAAATGGTTTGCAGCTAATAATCTCTTATTAAATGCAAATAAAACTAAATGTATAAAGTTTTCATTGCCAAATGTCCCTCAAGTTGACGTCAATCTAATTCTTGACAGCAAAAAACTGGATGTTATTACAGAAACCGTGTTTTTGGGTATAACTATCGATTCTAAACTGCAGTGGGGTACTCATATTAGAACTCTCTCGGGAAGACTAAGCTCAGCTGCATATGCAGTAAGAAAAATAAGGCAATTGACAGATGTAGCCACAGCTAGGTTAGTTTACTATGCTTATTTCCACAGTATTATGTCTTATGGCATTTTACTGTGGGGACCTGCAGCTGACGTAGACTCAATTTTCATATTACAAAAGAGAGCAATCCGGGCTATTTATAAAATGGGCCCTCGCGAGTCCCTCAGAAATAAATTTAAAGAAATTGATATACTTACTCTGCCTTCTCTTTACATCTTGGAAAGCATTTTGTATGTTCGTAAAAACTTAGGACTCTTTAAAATTAGAAGCGATTTTCACAACAAAAATACACGTAGTAAACACGAAATTGTCTTACCCAAATGGAGACTAGCTAAGACTAGCAAGTCATTCTTAGTAAACAGCATTCGCTTTTATAATAAGCTGCCAAAGGCGGTAACAGAACTTAGTGAGGGAAAATTCAAATCTCATATCAAGCGTGTCCTAACCGAAAAAGCATATTACAAGGTTAAAGACTATGTCGAAGACACGCTTGTTTGGCAATGACTACCTCTGCACATGTGGCCCCCTGGTAAATCATCAATATTTTGTCTATAACTGCTCCACCTTTGTTTTAATAATTAGATATACATTTTTTTTTTTTCTCTGACACATTGCTTTTGCAATATTTTTATTTTTTATTTATATTTCAACTGTCATAAATTCGTTGGTAATTTATTTTGTTAACATTTTATTGATAGTTGTAATCATTATATTATACCTGATTTTTTTTTTATATAGCCTCTTTTTGTATTGTGAATGTGAGAACACTGTATACTCCACGAACTCTTAGACTACTTCCTATTACGACTTACTTTGTTTTTTACTGAGAAATTTTTTATTGTGCTTTTGTGTACAATATTTGACTGGTCTACACTGTTCTTACATAATATAATATCAATATTGTAAAAACACCCACTTTTTTAAAAGAGTAACCATGGAGTTTCTTGCCGGTTCTTCTCCATGGAAACGACCAATTTGGAACCGTGCACTAGCTTCTGACGTTTTATAAGTGCCCATGTAGGCCTATGTGAAATAAAATATTTTTGATTTTGATTTTGATTGAATACAAACCAGTCGTACCAACCTAAAAAATAATGTCCTTATAAAGCGTGCGTAATGTAGCGTAACATTTATTTTGGGCCCAACAACGAGGTAGCGGTATATTCGTGAAAAACACGCGAAACATTTGGGCCCCGTCCATTCTTCGAAGCCAGAGGACGAGAATTCAAGATTCGATAAATGGAAGGCTTTTTTCCTCTTGATTCTCTGGGTCAACGTCCTCACGTCAGACCCGCCCTCCTCGCAGCTCCCAGTTTGAATGCGAACATGAAGTGAGATCCCACCTCAATAATAAAAACAAAAAATAAGGCTACCTGGTTTGCTTACCCATATTCTGGAATTTAACGAAGAAATTGCTACTTTGAATCTACCGTACTTTCATTAGTATTATCGAGCTGAGTGATCAAAATTAGGGTCGTATTTGCATATCGAACTGTTTGCTACCTTTTATTTTTAGCTTGTTGTGCCAAGTTTGTTTTTGACGTTATATTATAATACTAGCTTACCCGGCGGACTTCGTACCGCCTAACAGTCAATGAATGTAGTATATCTTTCGATATAGTCAACCGATTGCGATGAAGCAAATTACAAAAATATATCAAGTTATACACAATTTTAATATATAAAAGTTATCTATGTAGGTACATCGATTTTGACCTATTACACTACGCGATATTCAGACTCGTGTTGTCTATGGATCGACGTATCTAGTCTATGGTTCGACGTATCGCGCAGTGTAATAGGGGTTAGACTGTCTTTCTATAAATGAAAAATAGTACGAGTTGGAATATCGCATGCGATATTCAGCGCAGTGTAATAGGTCCTTAAAAACTGCTACAGATTTATATAGATTGTGTTTTCAAACATCTGTACTGTTTGCAAATTAAAACCTTTACTATTACTTTTACTCACTGTTTTCGAATTAAGACACCTACTTCAATAAAGGTTCCGTTGTTTGTTATTCTTGCAACGTATTTGCGCCTAAATAGAAATCGAAACTGAATCTAATACTTTTTATTTACGAGGGCAAAACTTTTATATTCTAAGTCTACGCTATCCCACATTGCTGCGCTAGATTGTGATCAGTTTGTTTTTTGCAACATTTAAAAACAAACAACGTTTTAAGGACACGCGGACAAACAGTTGCGAGTAAAGTAGGTGGAAAACAGTAGTCGATGTTTGTGTACCTACATACTGTGTGTATTCTTACATTTGAGGTAAAGAATGAGCAATGTGCTGGATGTACCGTTGCAGGCACAAATTATCTGTTTGTTCGGGACGCCTGTATCACAATGTCGCCGACTATACACAAAGTAAGATTTTTATTATTATTTTGCGTTAGTCTGACAATGTTGGACGTGCACGGCCGAAGTGTTGCTGTTTTATTATTGGTGATCCTTTTTCTGAGATTTCCCAAAGGATTTTGAAGTCTTATCTTATTAAGTCCCTGATCGGTATAAAATTTGATGTCAAATCTCATGTTAGTTGATGAAAATGTGAACAGCCATGGGATTTGTTTACAGTTCTTCAGATACTTTATTGAAACAAGAGCAGCACGATGGAAATAATGAAGCACGTTATTTAATTTCACCTCTCTCCCGTGAAAGCATTTTAAACAATTTTGATTGGAATTACTTTTAAAGTCATTAATTTAAAGTCAAAACAAACTTGTTTACGGATTCATTGATTCAAGTTCGTAAGCAATAATAGATGACAATTCGTAAATATTTACTTCAGCGTGATGTGTTAAGATTTCATTTAGAACAACCCCACTGGCTTTCTAATAAATGGAAAACCAAATGAGATTGTCTTTCTAGTTGGTACTTACACCTATATCACGTAAGTAAATGAAACAAGTGGAAACCTAAAACAGTTCCTGCTATTGGCAAGGCAAATGAAATTGCAGATAATGTAATTATGCAAAAAGTTCTGATATACTCAGCGAGTTCCTCGAAACAGGTAACCAATCTGCTGACTCCCAGAACCCATTAAAAAGTTTGTGCATTTAAAGTTTGAAATATACGCGACGCCTTCTTCAGGAAGTGAATTTTCCGTAGAATTTATTTGTATCGAGACAGGAATTACAAATACTTAATTCACTGTTTTGTGTACTTTGGTTCTTATTGTTAGTAACGGTTATTTTAATTTTCCCACGTAGTGTATCGCTTCTAAAAAAGTGCTAATTAAATAAATCTTAAAATAAAGTCGGAGTACAATAAAGTTTATTCTAATCTATTCTAGTCTTGTATAACTGTTGTTATATTTCACCAAAGCGTGTTGGTCTTGAATTTGTGTGTGAGTTCACGTCCACGTGAACCGGTGACGGTATAGTTTGTGCAGTGATTAAGCGATTGACTGATGCGACGCGGGTCGCGGGTTCTATTCCCGCACGGAACAAATATTTGTATAAACATGTTTGTGAATGCACTCCCGATACAGGAATATTTAATATCTAGTGTGGGGCAACGTTTTTGGTCATAATTTTTTAAAATAACGTGAAATAGAATATCTACACTAATACAATAAAGAGGTAAAGTTTGTTTTTTTGTTTGTAGGAGGTAATCTCTGGAAGTACTGGTCCGATTGCTAAAATTTTTGCACCAATAGAAAGCTGCTTTATTCCTGAGTGACATAGGCATATTTTATGTACGCGGGAGAAGCTGCAAGCAAAAGCTAGTGTACTATATATGTAACAGAATATGTACCTATACCTATACGTTCGTTGCTTCTTACAGCTAGTCACAATTCTAAAGGATAACCAGTTGGCTTAGTCTGGACCAAGAGCCAAGCTAAGTAACTTTAAGTTTAGCTCGTACAGCTGAGGTAATTAAATGTCCAGCTTTTAAGCGAAATTTGTATCACTTTAGGAAGCCAAAATTAAGTTGCATTTGGTTTTGTTAGCTTTTTATTTTATTTATTACTAGCTATTGCCAGTACCTTCGTTCGCGTGATGGTAGAAATTTATCCCAAGGGATTATATTTTCGGGATAAAAAGCATCCTATACAAATTGGGTATTTAACAATAAAATGGGTATTTTTTTAAATTGTATTCTTATAAACACGAGCCGAGAGACGGAGCCATGTACTGATAATGATAAATGCAGTTTTATCTCGCAAAACATTTTATTACTACCTACATTTAATCAGAAAAGTACAAAGTTACGAAAACGGCGCGCAATCTCTGTCTCCCGGTTGTCAAAGATACTATAGTGAGGGGAGATGGGACGAGCTCACTCATCGACTTTTTAGTCTAACAGTGCAGACACTCAGACAGGCTATCGCAGCCACGCACACAGTGACATGACGCGCGATAAATCGCAACGGGTAATTCCGTATTTTTTGAAGAGGTTTAAGTTTTATCAAGGTTTTATCAAGACAGTTATTCTGAATAACGCTCAAAAAAAAAAAGTATTATTGATAGTCGTACCAAGTATCGGATTTAAAAAAATATTATTTGCCTCTGACGCGGGCGCTCCGCGCTCTCAACCTCATACCTAGTGACACGGACATATTCTGTTGTTATCTGTGTGAATTTACAACAAATGCTTTATTTGTAATAAGTTATAAACTAATTTAAATATTATAATATATATAAATGTATGCATAAATAGAAAAAAAAATACTCTATCGCATTAGGTTACCCTGTAATGATAGTTGTAAATTAGAAAAAAATAACTAAATAAAATTATTAACAAGTTTTACAATAACCTTCTGATATTTTGTGCGGATTCAAAATACCTTGTATATACTCGTATTATGTTGTTTTAGGACATGGCCGTATACTAAGTTTCATCGAAATCTGTTCAGCTGTTCGTTAGTGGGGGTGGGAAATCATCAAATAACTTCTCCCTCTTCGGGTGAAGCGAGAGGGAGCTTTAGACTAACTAAAACTAACCCGTGTTCCTTCAGTTACATTTTGCGCTCCAGAGCCACAGTAACTCTACAGCGACATCTAGGAACTAAAAAATGCGAAATTCTGTACCTTGGAAAAAAGTTCTCAGCGCGATTTGAGTATATACAAAAGCCTGAGGATCAGACATAACATCTGTCTAGTTGGAAGATTATATATCAATGGAAGTTTCATTGCGGGACCTTAAAAACTGGTTTCACAAACCTTTAAATTCTTTCGACAACCCATCATATTTCTGGTTAGGAAAGGTATTAACCTTTCCTAACCAGAAATATGATGGGTTGTGCGAAAGTGTACCCCGAGGCCTTAGAACGAAGGCAAAGAAGGAACAGGCGTGGGTTTTAGTCTACAAGTCTGAGCAGGAGAAATCATTGGATGATTTCCTACCTAAAAAACACCTAACAAGTAATATTATGACGACTAACTGAATAACCTCATTTCCCAGCAGAATTAAAATTTTGTCAGATTAGGCTCGTTTGGTTAAAGCCTAAACATGCATCAACGCAATTAAGTTTCCAGCTTTTTATTACTCGTACATTCGTGTTTGTTTCGAGGTTTGGTTTTTTGTTTTAATGGCTTTATTGATACAGGAAGTGAATGATGTGACTAATCTTCTATATATATAAAAACGAAATACCACTCACTGATTAACCAAGAAATCTCAGAAACTGTAACGTCTACAAACTTAAAATTTGACAGGTAGGTTCTTTATGGGGTGTAGATATCCACTAAGAACGGATTTTACGAAACTCCACCCCTAAGGGGGTAAAACGAGGAGAAACCTACTATCACGCGGGCGATGCTGGCAGAATTTGGTTTTTATAATTTTATTCGTACCTGTAAAATTAATAGAGATTGTGTTTTGTTATTTATATGAACTTACCTACGTAAGTAACGTATTCAATTCTTCCTCGATTGAGGTATTTATGTTTTGTAAGTAGCGTAGCATAGCATAATCAGCCTTATAATTTTCCCACTTCTGGGACTCAGGCCTCCTCTCTAGGAGACGGACTGGGCCATAATCCACCACGCAGCAGGTCCGTTGCGGATTAGTGGATGTCACATGTCTTCGAATTTTTGTTTCTAGGACATGCCGGTTTCCTCACGATGTTTTCCTTTACCTTTTTGAGAGTTTTGTTTTGTGAGTATTAAAACTGTTTGTCTTTCTCTGATTCCAATAAGCTGATTTTAAACTCTTTGACTCTGTATTGTATCAATATTCAAAATGTATGCCCGACGAAAATATGCATCCTTGTCATGAGAGAAAAGGATAAGTAGCGACATTGTATGAATCCGACAGCTGTCACTCGCACCATCCCGATTGTAGTGTAATATTGATGTTTATGTTGTAAAAAGTATAAAACTACAAACATATCTTACGTTTAGGTATTTACAATGAAAACTGCCTAAATAACTTCAATCTTCAAAGGGACAATCTCAATAAAACCAAGAGTAATATTCCAGAATACAATGCACTACACGAACGGACATTCGCAAGCAAAATACATTTACGTTTTGAACAAATCGTACCTACATTGCGTCATCTAAGAGACCTTAAATGTTTTAAGTAAAATAAAGAGTAATTTATTGTATTAGATTTTTTGAATTTATACTTTTTTTTCCTTCATTTATTTAAACTTTCTGTACAGTAGTAACATATGTATGTAGAAACATAGGTAGGTAAGTGAGGTTCTTCATATTCATTGAAATATCAATATTGACATCACGAAATAAAAAGCTCCAGCGAATTCAACGGATGGTTACGGCAACATTCGACTTGCGTGCTCCATGGCTCTGCATTATAATAAAATCAATTCGCGACTGTCTCTTTTTTCGGTTAAATTATTCCGTTCCATTAACGCTTTATTTATTAATCAAAAACGTCTCGCGAGCAAAGTTTAGCGATTAATTTATGCATGATCAGTGTTAAGACAAACGTACATAAAGTTTTAATTGACGTAGAGTGTTTTAGCGTTTAAAAGCTACATACTGATTGATGTTTCAACGTGTGAGGCTTGAGACGTTTTTACTTTATGTGATTACATATTCATCAGTCACTTGAAGTCACTGAATAAATTGAAGTTAGATTGTTGGCACTTTGAAGGATCGTTAAGTATGACAAGACTCATTAATGCGTTTAGTGACTCCTTTAACACTTATTAAATTAATATGCCTATTTAAAACAATCAACATTAAGTCATGACCTAACAACGCGTCAATTCGTAGAAGCAATTAAATAAATCTTTCAAGGGTCATCAACACCAAACTTTGCTGGGTAAACTTAATCCTGAAGTCGATGTGATAAATGAGGATGTGGCTTATAAACCACGGTCCACACTGACGTTTTATTCTTGTCACAATACCACACTGTACATCGCCAAAGATAAGTTATCCAATAATTTTATTTTCAAATAAATGATGTGGTTAAATATCAACCGTAAAGTTTGTATTTATCTCCAATACAAATGACTATGTAGATGGATTTAATATACCTTCTTTATTAGTCCAATTTGGGATGATGACAATGGGAAGTCATTCTGAAAGAAATAACACTCAATGTTTTATAGTCAATGCTTAACCTGAACACACAAATAACACTTAACGTTTAATAGTCAATACACACAGGTACCCATTTCTATTATATTTATCTGAATTTTTATTCGGTCATCAAGCCGATCTCTTAATTCTTATTTCAGTTCCGTTGTGAGCGGGTTTTTAATGGTTTAGCGATCGATTTATATGATAGAAATGTTGTACGAGTGTTCACCGGTTGATTATGGGGGTGAATGACCCAACATGTGACAAAGAGGGTATCCACCTACATTCGACTATTTTGCAATGTAAATTCATCGCGGAAAGTTTGATATGATTCCCTTATTTATGACTTTCAATGGTCATATAGAGGTATTTTTAGACATTAATTTTTCATCATAAAACCACAAACTCCAGGATGTAGACCGTTAACAATTTTAACTGCGACAAGATTTTAATCTAACAGGTAAAACAGAAAAAAACATGGTTTAGGTCGTCTTGTCACTTTGTATGTAAGCTATATGGAATCCTGTATGTAGATTTAAGATTAAAGCCTAACGTGTGTCTAAAATAAAGGCACATCTCCACTTATCGTATTTTCCAGGCATTAAGGGCATCGACAGATTAGGTCATGGAGAGGGAGGCCAAAGAAAAAACGGATTGTGAGGGGAGTAATATGAATATGGATGACAGCATAAAATGGAAGAAAAAAACGTGTGGCGCCTAACCCAGTAATATCATTAATTTGTCATAGTAAAGGCGAACTTTTAATTTACCTTGGATTAAAAGTTATTTATTGAAAAATGCTAAATCCTATTTTTCCAAGAAAACATTAAAGGTTGACCATTTTTTAAGTTTTCTGCCATCCTTTGAACTTTAGATACAAAATAAATATTAAACCGTAAGTAGATTTTGTTTTCTTTTTTTTTAAATTTAACAATTATAATATTTTATTTATTTCTTTCATAAAGGTACAAAGGTTGATAGTAACCAATAATTATTTAAGAGAGATGGAGCGTACACTGGGTACGAGACCTGTGTGACAGAACTCCAGGTTCACACCTTCAATATCTCAATTCAAATCGCACTTACGTACTACAGACACTAAAGGAGTTTAAGTGTTGAGAAGTGAAGACATTTGATATTAGAGTTATGATTTCACTAATATGAGATAGCAACTTTATACGATTATGCTACTGTAGAGTTGATTTTTATCTATTTTATCACAAACACATTTATAAACTTCGGTGATGCTCCAATCAACCTGTCACGATCCATTTAACGGTTCCTTGTCAAATATAATTTAAGCTAGCTAGCTAGTTATTTAATGTTCTAAGCTTTTATTTTAATAGTATTACTGAACACGGTTGACCTTGGTACCGTTGCAAATGCTTATTAAATTAATTGGCTTTAACATTTAACAATTTAATTACGGATCCCGTATTATCAGGTAAAATACGTTCCCATAATTATTATATTATTATTGCTCGTATCTCAGAACCATGATTCTGTTTGTAGTTATATAATATAGTATTAAATAAATAAGTTACGTAGGTAATTTAAATACAATGCACTTGCCAATTTACAGGTCATTCACTGGTAGGTATTTTGTAAAGTTATTATGGCAATTTAATTTAGAAAACTTAACGTTATTCTCATCTTACATTGAAAGTATATCTTAATTTAAATTACTTAAAGTAACTGCCTAGGTCACACGTAAATACCCATGTTATAAAATATGTTGATGCTAACGGTAATATTTAGAAAAGTTGTATTAAGCCCGTGTATCCTGTCTGGTAAACTTGTAAATACTTTGCTTTTTATGCACACCAGATAATAAATGACACTAAAATTAAGTGTACAATATTTTAAAGCTAAGACTCGACAGTTCACGACGTGTAAATCTTGCTAATTTTGTCGATTGATGTCAGTTTATCAACAAACCACACCTAATGCCGCCGAAAGACTAATAGCATCTATTAATTTTTCTATTAAAGGCAACAGCAAAATTTTTACAATCATACATATTTTTTTAGTTTTCTACTAATACGAGACAGTCTGTATGTTTGTTCGTCAATCACGCTTCAAAGGTTTATCGGATATGGATGAAACCTTGGCAAATGGGTAGCTTGTTAACGAGACACAGAGGGTGGATTCCCCATTTTGAATGTCTTAAGTTACACAGTTCGACATAAGCAATTGTCTTTCTATTGTGTCTCTAATTACGACATTCGATGAGTTAATTGAGTAAAAAGTGTCTTAAATGCCATTTTATTTAGATTTTCAGGATAGAGTGAGTAATTCTCAACTTCAAATGCTTAAATCAGAAATTGGGGAAGAATCTAGAAGGTAATGAATAGATACGTACATACGTACCCGTGAAATAATTCGTGAATTTCACGCAGGCAAAGCTGTTGATAAAAGCTAGTGATTGTAAAATCATCGTAATGATTACATAATTCGAGAGTAAACGAATGCAGCGTCTTTAAATTTGCAGTTCCTTGTTGTGATCGTTACTTTGATAGCAATCTCGTGTACTTAATTGAGACACAGATGGGTCCTCCTTCAATACTTAGCAGTTTCGTCTCTCAGAATCATCACTCTTGCCACGAGGACAACCTTTTGATTAAAGCCAGGCTTTTAATTAGGTAGATGACGATAATGTTACATAATTCTTCATAACTATGCATATTTATGCATTGCTTCAGTACATCCACTTTCATCGCATGTTTTGTAAAATCAGACACTGATTCCGTGCTGCAAATGAAGACTCGGATCCTAAGGATGAAATGATGTAGATAGGAGACATTATAAAAGGCTTTTAAATCTTACTTATGGTGGCAAATCTGTCACTATTTTATAATAAATGTACATTCCTTCGAAACACTTGTAAACAAAATAATGAATGCTAAGAAGCATTTGATTTGCATATCTTGGTCCTTCTAGAGATACATCGTAAACATTCCTTACGGTTCTCTTTCATCCACACGTCGACTGTCATTTAATAACAAACCATGAACAAGTATTATTATACTGTAAAAGTTAAGAAATTTAAGCTGGACACAAAAGATATCAAATAACAAAATATTGATGGTTTTATTTTACCTTAAATCTATCGATCAAAGTATTTTTGCAACAAGTATTATTTTAACTGAAGTCTGTAGTTATTATGTAACGTATGTGACCTATTGTGAATTGATTACGTAATGATTATTTGGTTTTCGAAAAAAAATGATATTGTTTAATTAACATAACAATGTTAAAATAAAGTATTTTTTGGAATGTTCTATAAAATTATCACATCGCAATGTCCGTAAAAGGAAGACAATCTAACACTTACTAATTTGTGAGCACATACAAAGATGTACACTAATAAAGATTCCAATTAGGGAAGCTACATTAAAGCGCTGGGATTTTCTCAACAATAAGTAAACGGAACTACTGAGTTACGAGACATTTGCTTAGTTACTGCGACCTTGGATGTACATGATGTGGTACTTAATACAATTATCACATGATCGGTGATTCCTCAGTTAAATTTAAAATTGTTGACATAGTCTGGTATGTTTACGTTGTTATGTCAAATTGGATCCTAGATCCGTTTTCAAGCATAAGTACATTCTATATTATATTTTAATTTTAATGGTTCTCATAATGCATAGGGATGATCACTGAAATAAAGTGTGAAGCAGCGAGAAATTTAATTCGTGAATCGCGCGATAGTTTGCTAACAAGTTTACAAAATCTTGTAGAGTGACTTAATGCGATGTACCGATTTAAATAATTTGAATGTAGGTAGCTGCTAAGACCGCTTAAGAACTAACTAGCTTCTGCTAGTGACTTCGCCCGCGTGAATGTTGAAATATTTAGTTACTCAGTAATATATATAAGACAAAAAGCACTTTACTGTTGAAAGACTTTAAAAAATCGGAGTAGTAATTTTTGTGTTTATTCAATGTAGATTGTAAACAAAACTACAGATGTTTTCTCTATATAATATTAATATAGATTTAGAAACATTTAAATAAATACTTAACAGCAATCAGCCAGAGGTAAACAGCTGACAATGTAATAATCTGAAAATTGTTGGTTATAGTAAACAGCATCTGTCACAACAATGTGCAAATGTGTATTTTTTTGAAATAATTAGTAAAAATATTAAATATTATCTACTTATTAAATGTTATTATTATTTTTTGTTATCAAATATTTCAATACATGAATAGGTTTTATATGATATAATTATGTCACTCTACTTTGCAAATATAGAGTTATAAACTGGTTTTTATTTTTACATACATGATATATTAGATCTCAAAATGGAAAGCCGAATATTATTTAAATTATATTATTTATTATTAATTTTTTTTTTTTAACAATATAAACGTGATTTAATATTACTCAAAAAATATGTACATAAAAAACTTAAATACTAAATAAACTATTTATTATTAATTAATTAAATTATATTAAATATTTTTTTTAATAAAGTTAATTTAAAAACAGTTATTTCACTACGAAACGGTTATAAATGTTAATTTATTGCGACTACAAGAGTTCGTAGATCCATAATATCATTTGGGTATAAATCATCAACATGCTGTCTTTAATAGTACCGTTTTTTATTAGTTGTTGTTAGACTTGGTAGAACTATCTCACTTAGGCATAAGACTGTAACCAGTTTGATTGAATAGGGTAAGGCTAGATTTAAAATGGTAATGAGTTTATAGTGAAGTATTAAGTATACCTAGGTCCTCGGTGAGCTAAGGCCTTAGTTCACCGAACTGTCCACGGACGCGTAGTTTCACAGACCCGTATTCGTCACTATACGCTTGGTGTATGCCTGCTCACAGTTTACATATAAAACTATGAAACTATGCCGACGAAGCGGCAATGTTCTGCCGCTATGTGGACAGTAAGCCTCCTTACTCTTTAAAAAATATACTTAAAGATCCAATAAAACAGTTGGTGATCATGTTTTTGCTGTTCTTTCCAAGTATCAAGATTTTTGCCTTATTATATTATAAAATAAAAGTCTTTTGTAAAAAAAAATGGTGATGAAATATAGGGATAGTAAATAAACTTTATGTTAAGAATAGAATTAACTTTATTGTAAACGAAAATAGTAACAATTTTATTTAGACTTTTTTTTTTGTAATTTCTAGTGAATAAAATTTTTGTAAGTTACTTAAGAATGTTTACAGTGATTATGTTTTATTTCTCAAATTTTTGATGGTGGTTTGAACTTAAAAAATCCCGATGCAACACGCTCTTGCGATATTTCATTTATATACCTTTTTTCCAGTAAAACATAGGTACAGTAATCGCAAAAGTTGCAGATACTGGTTCGCAAACTAAGCTTTCGCTTGTATTTTGGGACACTGTGTTCAGCCATGGCTATTATTACAATTTATTTTAAGGTACATTTGATGTGAATGTGAATAGCTTCTATATAAATTTAAAATTAAATTTAAAGGATTATATTAAATTAAAGTTAATTTACTTTATGCTTGTATAGTTTTTTCTTGCGATATATTCGAAGAATAATTTTTATAAAACTGCGTATGTGTTGCGTTGTGACATCGTGCCTGTCTACGGGACTCTGCATTAATATCCTCATATGCTCAACACGACTTGATCAAGTGAAAATCCGAGTTATTTCTTACAATCTCGGAGTGCATTCAGAGTTAGCGTTACATCGGCTCGGTACCCCAAGCACGTTCTCCAACGACTCGGCATCAGATTGTGATTTGCCTGTTATCACAGAAGCTGTCGCTTGAACGCGCTATATCAGCAGTTGAGTGAGAGTTGAATCGTAAGCAGTCTGAAGAGAGTGAGACCAATTTACTTTTAATTTACTATACAAAACGCCAAATAAACTTTAAATAAAGTACATTGACCTTTTCCTAATAGGTATCTCCAATGTATCGGAGGTACCCGAGAAACCATCAATGAACTGTTCTTCAGAAAAGGATCACAATAGATGTCGATTCAAGACAGCTTTATGTCATTAATTCTGTTTTTTGAAACTAAGAATGTCAATAAATGTAGGAGGGTCAATGATCCTTATTCCACGTTTATTTGGCGCCTACTTTATAAGTTTTATAATACCTAAATATCAATTAATCAGCCTTTTTCTGACTATGTTTTTTTTTAGGTGGGAAATCATTCAATGACTTCTTCCGCTCTTGGGCGAAGCGGGAAGGCGTGTCAGACTTTTAAAATATAAAACCCACTACTATGTTCCTTCTTTGCCATGTGTTCCCCAGGGCTTCGGGGTTCATTTTCACTTAACCCATTGAGGTTGATTTCTGGGGCCTTACCATGACGTTTTAAAATGTAAGGCGAGCAAGCGTGAAAGAAGGATAGAGCTATACACCTTAATAAACTCCATCCCTTTAACAGTTTAGTTTAGGTCGTAAAATAGATCGCCTTAAGGGTCTCTGGTCTGATCGGTTAGTTAAATTCCAGTAGGTTTTTTACTTAGGTTACGGCATCTGACCTCAGCACATAAATATTAATTCATCCTTTTATTCGTCATAATTTGTTCTATAAAAACCTCGTTAAATAAAGCAAAGTTCAAATATTTAATAATCATAATTATTATCAAAAATATTTTGCATTTTTTATATGAATCCTTGTGTGAGGATTTGCATTGGAGATGTTGTAACATGATATTCTACAATGACTTCATAAAATGGAGGTGGAAAAGTTTGAGTAAACTTATTATTATCTTGCAAGTACGAAGGTACAACGTGTTTGTCATCGTAAATGGGGATTCACATTTACTTAAGGCAACAACACCGTAAGTATGTGTCCCGCCTGTTAGCAATATGAATTACAGTTTGTTGGACCGATTTTCGTGTTTGCAAAAAGTCCTATAATTTTGTGTCAACATATTTACTTTCATCATTATTTTTCCATTTATTTATTTTTATATATACATCTAATAGAATATGTATATAAAAATAAATAAATGGAATAATATATAAAAAATAGTAGCCCATCGGCATCGGGAACAGGGTCCAAGTTACCGGTGGTCAGGGTTCCGGAGAGAGGAATTATTATTATTATTCTTATTTTGCCCTTGTTTCAATTAGTTGAGGTCAGTATAACCTTTGCTTTGTAATATAGAAAAGCTTGTAACGTTTATACGATTATACAATAGTGGATGAGGTAATTATCTTAGTTTCAATTTATTTATTTATTTATTCATTAATTACAACGGTTAAACAACCAATTACAGTAACTAAACAAAGAGTAAAAGTAGATCAAGATCTTGCTTTGCCTGTTAGAACTTTCTCTATTCACGGAAATAAGTAGAAGTTCGAGAAAATGTACTGAGAACTAACAAATTATCTATAATAACTATTGAACGGAACATAGCCTTTAATTATAAATATTATATTTCAAAAAACATTAGAATGTGTACCTACATCTATATTGTAATGGTAAAGAAAACAAAATGAAAATTGTATGTTACCTCTATTATTTCTACTGAAGGACTTTATATCCATGGATACGAAATAATTAAAAAGAAAAAAAATGATTGCAGGCTATTTAATATTATATATGCAAACTTTAGGTGAATTAATTATAGTAATTATAAAGATTTTTACTATAAATAGCAATCATGCATACGTCTTGTCTATCTTGGGCCGTATTATATATTTTGGCTTCTGCAACCTTATCCGTTCAGCCGTTCGCGCGTAAAGAAGTAAAAAACATGCAAATATACATGTCGCAGTAAGATAGATGAAGCCGTAATATAGTTATATCCCTAGGGATATAATTATATACCGTAACATAGTTATACGAAAGCGATTCATTACTATCTCACTAGGAATATAGTTGTAAAACGGTCCAAGTTTAGTGATATACTTATATTACTAGATTAAGTTTAGTGAAATAGCTTTCAGAGTGTGCGGCGCAGGCGGCGCGCTTTATATTACTTTGAATGATTCTATAACAAATGAAAATTTGTCATTGAGAGAAATATGCCAAAAATTGTCGCGCTTTGGTGGCCAAGGTTATTTAAAATGTTCCTGTAAAAATCGAATAAACAGTGTTCTACTAAAAGATGTGCCTGTAAGAAGCATTCAGTGCTATGTAATTCATGATTCCTCCTCTTGTCTGAACAAAAATTAAAAAATATTTTTAAAGAAACCAAGATCTCAACTTGTTGATAAGAAATAAAGATATCTTAAAACTGTTTGGTTTTAAAAGATTTTTAATTTTTGATTAGTTTTAATTGTATTGTTACTGCAGGATACATAAAGTTGATTTATTAATAAAGATAAAACCATTTCTATTTCACTAAGCTTAATCAAGTAATGGGTCTGTCTCAAAAAAGTGGCACACTTTTGAAATTTTTTCAATTTTTCATAAATGTTTGAGAATAAATAAGCTTTAATATACTACAATATGATGACAATATGATACAATATGACTGTTTGAGACAAACCCTAATATATTTATAACACTGAACTTAATCTAGTAATATAAGTATATCACTAAACTTCGACGGTTTTATGACTATATTCCTAGTGAGATAGTAAAGAATCGCTTTCGTATAACTATGTTACGGTATATAATTATATCCCTAGAGATATAACTATATTACGGTTTTAACTATTTTACTGCGACATACACACTCACAAACTTCCGCCTTTATAAATTAGAGTGATCATCATTCATAGCTTGATTTTGCCTACTAACTGAGGCCTCTCTTTAAATAAATTTAAATAACTTTAAGTTTAGAAGTAGGTTTTTGAAACAGACCTCCGATTTTATTTTGCAATTTTTAGTTTTGTTTTTGAAATTAGCAGCATTTTTTTTTGTATTATAAGTTTTTTTAATTGCCCCACAGCTAAACTAAATAGTGAGCAAGTCATCTGGTAACGTACTTATAGGATTAATAAAATACCCAAAATTTACATAATGCTTTGGAATGTAATATAAGTAATGGGATTACCACGAAATCCTTACTTAACCCAACATAAAAATAATCATCAAGATCGATATAAGCGGCGAAATGAGACACGCAGTATGAATTTTACACATTTGTGGTATCCTCTTGAAATGGTGGTGTGGATCATGCTATGAAATGGTGTTAACAATAAGCCATGCGATTGCAGTCAATATTGTCATTTATTGAAGTGTTACATGGTTTATCTTCGAAATTCTCCATCAGATTTTTCCAAAATTTAAATGGGCCTACTACTAAGAAGCAAAATTCTTCAAAAAAAAGGGTCGACAAAATCGGTTCACATTTGGCGGTGATATAGCTAAACCAGATGGAAAAAAAACAGACAACCTGAACACCTCTTTTCCGGAAGGCGGTTAAAAACTAAAATAATTCGTAATTCTTTCAGTATATTTTTTATTAATGATCATTTTTAGATCAAGATTATAGATTTGCAAATGTTCCGTTAGAATTTGACTTTTTATCGTAGTATTTTTTGTTTCAGTTTAATAATAGCCCCGATATACTCGTATATAATAGTTAATTCAGTGAATGAGTGATGACACCAATTACTTTCCGTTTTGGAAATGTCTACAATGATATAGCACTGCTTAATATAACTGGCGACTGGAGGCGTAGTGGTGATTCAAGCTTAATTTTATCACCCGTGTTCGAAAATGTCACAGATTCTATCTCAAATTGTGACATGAATATTAAAATTCTATAGGTAAGCAACCTTTAAAAACGGTCTACCGGAGGATAACTGTAAATACTGTTTTAGTCATATTATTGCTACTCGTTTGTCGTTTTTGTTATGCTGGACTGACAAATGTTGTTTGACAAGTTAAAAGTTCCTAAGGTTTGGATAACAGCCTATGAGTCTACGTTTTATATCCTTGGAGGTTAATTTAAAAAAGTCGAGCATCGCTAATTTAAAAAAGCGTGCACCAAATAAATTAGACTGTTGCTTATAAGGTCATACTAACACTAAATTATATACATGACAGAATAACAATATACAGAATGCGAACGTATTTTAAACTGTTAAAAGAAACGCCCAACGCAATTTATTTATGTGGGCGTTTGGCAGCAAACTGTGTTGTAGATTTTATGGTGGTTGAGGTATCTACAAATTGATTTAAAATAGTTACCACGACATTTTTATATCTGTCGACATGCATGACACTTATGAAGCAATTGGTAGATAGTTTATGGTATGTCTGATAACATCAAGCACCATAAACAGAACAATGCCTTTTACCGAATTTAGTTTATGCCAGCGCCCATAAGTAGCTCTCAGAGGTACCGTAATCTCTCTTACTTCAGTAAACTATCTTTGTAAAGTATGTATAAACTTGTGAAGTGTTTTAGTTCAATTAGCAACAATTTCAGTAGGTACCTAAATGTATAATAGTGGCTCTGCCTGCACCATTATTGGGAAATAAAACATTTCAATTATTTTAAGACGAATAATAAAATATATTTGTAAAAAATTGAGTATCACTGGAATAAGTAAAACCTGTATAATAAGTAAAATATTACACAATTATTGTGCAATTTAGTTGAGTTTTCCATTTATAATTTTTGTTACTTATAGCCTGTAAACTTCTAATCCGTCATTAGAGGCGTCAACGCTGGCGGAGATGCTGGCGTCGTCGTCGATGTCATCGTCGTCATCAGCATTATCTTCAACATGGATGATCTTCTCAACGTTTTCGTTGAACGTCACCACGGATTTTCTTGGCTTGGCGTTCACTTCCCCAAATTCATCATCTGAGGACTCCTCAGCATCTTTCAACTTGTCTATTGATTGTATAACTATAGGTGCACCAGGTTCAGGTAAAGGTAAATCAAATTTACTTGTCTGAGCTTCTACAGAAGCCTCCGTTTTCTTCATTGGCATTGGTTCCACTGTAACGTCTTCAATAGGGGCATGCAACATATCTTGCAGTCTCTTTTCGCTTTTTTTCAAATCTTCGAAATTTAGTCGTGGTTTCATAACTTCGGGTTTTGGTAGTTCCCCTAGCGATGCGTTTCTTGATGCTAAACTGTTTTCATCATCGAATTTATCGTAGTTTTTGTTCTTCCTCCTAGAGATAAAAAGTATAAATCAGGTTTTTATTGTATACACCGCTAAATTTTAATCGTTTTGATCCCGTGGAGGGTCGATCCGGTACATGAAATACTATCGATTTGTAAAGATAAAATAAAAAAATAAAGTACCTTTTTTTCAAAACTCGTATTAATTTACGCACGCAAAAAAATATTTCTTTAAGAAAACGTCAGCTGAGCGGGTTCAATGACCTGTAGTTTTCTTAAAGAAATTAATTTCGTACATGCGTAAATTAATACGAGTTTTGAAAAAAAGGTACTTTATTTTTTAATTTTATCTTTACAAATCGATAGTGTTTCATGTACCGGATCGACCCTCCACGGGATTAAAAGGATTAAAATTTAACGGTGTATAATAGGCATATTCGGTTAGAGCTCGTTTAAATAACTGTCACTTACCATCTAAGGAAGAACCAAATGGCTACTAGCAAGATCATTGCAAAAAGTAGTGTGCTGAGGACTATCGTGGCCACTAACAAGCCAATTTGACGATCTAAAATGCTCATATCTTGTAAATGATCTTCCAGTGGGATAGTACTTACAACACCCGCCATTGCAGCGTTAGTGGTAATATCTCTGAAAAACAAAGTTTTTTTTTATAATTATAGTTGATTGGTGATTAATCCGTGGTAATATTATTTTCTGCATATTCATATTCTTACGCGGTAAGGACATCTACGGCAACAGGTTCTCCCTCGTTTATTCCATAAACATAAAGTCGTAGCGCAGCGCTAGGAGTGCCCGTTTCACGTTTATTCCTGGTAACGGCTTCATCTATGTCATCAGATATGACGACTGACCTCAAAGTTTTAACTTCATATCCAACGCTACTACTCAACTGAGCCAAAATAAGCATTTCATCGTCTAGGAAGGCATTTCTTATGGTCACCACGGCTATATGGTTTAAGTCTAACAGTTTTACCTGGAAATAGAAAAAAAATCATGACTTTAAATTATGAGACTCTAAATAGAATTAAAAGGTTAATGCACCGGTTAGAAAATAATATACGAATGTGCTTATTCAAATTAAATTAAAGTTTAAAGATTTCAGAAGCAAACCGTATTTGTCATCGTTTTAATGTTTTGTAGCTTAATTAATAAATTATTCTTTATTACATGCAGTAGAATTATTTGTTCATTAACAGGATGTTAGCCCATCCGGTATGTTCTGTTGCCCCCGAGCAAGTTTTTATACGGGTTAATAAAACATTGATTTGTAACTGGAGTAGATTTATTAAGAGCAATAAATTTAAAAAAATGTAGCGGGTTCTTATTTACTAAAAATGAATTCTTACTTTTCGTTGAGGTTGGAATAAGACGTATAAGTTATAAAACTTGTCAACATAATATATTTAAAAATACTTAAGGACACGATGCATTAGAGATGTCTGATTTTCATGAACTTAAACCAATACAACTTATCTTCTATACATATAATAAATCTGTAGAAGTATTTAGTTGTGCACGCATCACGTAGGTAATAAGTACGAAGTTGATGTAGATAACTTGTATACATTAAACTTGTGCGTTTGATACATTACCTAGGCATTCTTTGACTATACCTATAGAAATATATAAAGTTAGGCGGTATGAAGTTCGCCGGGTCAGCTAATCCTTACTAATATTATAAAAACGAAAGTGAGCTTGTTTGTTTGTTACTTCTTCACGCCTAAATGGCAAAACCGATTTTGATGAATTTTGGTAGAGAGATAGTTGGGACCCTGGAGACGGACATAGGGTAATTTTTTTTTTTAAAGTGAGAAAAGGGGAGAAAGAGGCGGGTGAAGCCGCGGGTATAAGCTAGTAATACATAAAGGTACTATAACGTATCTGTCGCTAGGTAGTGCCAATTAATTTTTATTTCAATATTGAAGTGTTTGATCTTTTTATGTTATACCTACACATTTTGAACTTTAATGGTCAATTAAAGTCGAAAGCGCGTTTCCCTTAGGCAGCAATGTAATCGATTTTGCAAAAGTTATTTATTGTAAACAGAAAGTCTTTAGGCAGATGACCCTACGTATTTTTGAAGATGTTGGTGATACATCAGCAACTATTTCTATCAATCTTATAGTTTTGATGTAAGGTTGTTAATTCGTTCATAACTATTGTAAAAATTTCCGCCATTTAAATTATAATGTCATTGTATCAATAAATTAGAATCAAGAATGAGTCAATGACGACGCGTTTTCCTAATTTGATAGAAGTCATTTAGTTAAACACAAAATATTTCTCAGTCTTAATTAAAATGGAAATAAAAGGCTTTTAAGTTTATCATGTTTACCGATCTCATACCAAAGCTATACAAGTATAAGGTTCTTCGCTTGTTTGATGCTAAAATGGAATGTTACTTTGGTTATTTAAAATTTGGTTTATATATTATTTATGTTCAAAATAGTATCACAAATGTAGAAAACCAAAAACTGTTTGATTATCAAAATAACTATTGCATTAATTTTGGTTCTGTTTGTTGTGTTTTTAAGGTGAAAAAAAGGAGCCCGACAGTGGCCATGTTCTCGCTAGATGGCGCTGAACTCAACTATTCGCAACAACGTTAGACATTTAGGGCTCCCTTTGAAAAATATGTTTTTAACTTGTATAAAGTACCTTAAAAAGTCATCAAAAAATTCTAAAAAAAATATTTGCAATACATTGATTTATGCTCTTCAATTTTGTACAAATACTTTTTTCATTTATTGTTCTACAAACAATATAAAAATGTCGAATATTCACCAAACTAGTTCCAGGAAATACATGTTTTTTTTTTAAATTGTAAAGTTTTTGAAAAAAAAAAATGTTCACCATTCAGAATTTCCATTAAATATCCAGGGTTTTTACAGACATATTTACTTTTAGAGGTTTTTACTAGATTAATTTTATATATAAATTTATGTTTTGATTAAAATATAAATCTAAATAATATCTACAGATGTCTGTTTCCAAAATATCTAGAGGAAGATTACGTTACGTTACGTTATAAGCACGTAAGAGCGATTGAATGATAATGTACCTCGAGTTGGTCTGAATTAGGTAAACGAGGCAATAATTTGACTTAGTCCAATAACAAATACCATTTTTTAGACTTGATAATGCTCCCATATACTAAAAACAAAATTAAATAAGCGCTTGAGTCCCTAAAGTTGTAGGTTGACATTCTTATACAAAAGCTGTCAAATCTATATCTATACATCTATACATACATATAAATAAAATTGGAGTGTCTGTTTGTAATATTGCTTCTTACTACGTGCATATAAATATATATACGGTACATACACCAAAATAACTTTTTTTACAATTTTTGTCTGTCTGTTTGTCCGGGCTAATCTCTGAAATGGCTGGACCGGTTTTGACGGGACTTTTTTTGGCAGGTATGATGATGTAATAAGGAGTAACATAGGCTAGTTTTATTTTAGAAAAAATAAATTCAAAATCCTGTAGTCCACGCGAACGAAGTCGCGGGAACAGCGAGTAGCCATATAAAAATAGAAATTTAATGAACTATACTTTCTAAGTATGGTTCCTATAAATTACTGGAAATCGTTTAGTTGAATAAAATTGGCAGAATTAATATTGTGGCAATTGTTGGTATCACCTTATAAATAAATAAGGCAAAAATTATAAAATAGGTCCTGTGATGATATAATAATTACCCGAAGTTGAATAGTCGTACTGAGTCCTTGCCCATTCCGGTCGGTGGCGGTGACGGTGAGGAGCTGGTTGTGTTGCAAGTGTGCCCCTGTGCGGACGTGCACGAAGCCAGTCGTGGGCGCCACAGCCAACACGCTTTCAGAACTCCAGTATCTCAACATTGCGTTTTCTCCTGTATCCGCGTCTGTTGCCTGTTTAGATAATCATAGGAATATTAGATAATATATATTATTTAAAAGTAGGGATACAAATTATTAGTAATACATTGACTATGCGGGTGTTGCAAATCCTGGGCTCACCTTCCAATAGCTATCTGTGTTACTTCGTTGGATAGGTAATTTTAAGCAACGATCATTCTTTTTCTTTAAGCTTTCGCTTATAATAGTGTAGTAGTATTGTGAACGGGTGCCGTCAGAAGGGACTGGTCATCTCTTAGCTGCCAATGGCTTAATTCAGTTTCTATCTTTTAATTATTTTACATTTTTATTTCATTATCGACATTGTGCTCGAAGCAACAAGCAATATGTAACCAAGCATTATATGTAACACATAATATGATTTAAAAGAGTGTCCATGGAGTTTCTTGCACGTTCTTCTCCATAGAGACCTACGCTTTGGAACGTAAAATTTAGCTTCACTTTTCTTGGACTGGCCGACATTTGACTATTCAAAAGTGCCTGCAAATGGTCTATTTGAAATAAATGCTTTGATTTTTGATTTTGATCTTTGATTTTGAATAATTTAAACTACGCGTACGTCAAAGGACTGGAACAGTCTGCCGGCTGCGGTCTTTCCGTCCGATTATAATTTGGGTGTCTTCAAGGCTAGAGTGAATAGGCTCTTAATAAACTAGTGCGCCTCACCATCAAAGATTGCATCGCTACTTACCATCAGGTGGGATCGCAGTCAAGCACTAGTTTAACTCAATTAAAAAAAAAAAACTATCTAATATTAGAAATAGGATAGATTTCTATTTTTTTTTGTGATAATTAAACTCAAAAAACTACAAGATTGATTTTACCAGTAGAATGCTAATTTACCAATGAGTGACAGGCGTATATTGTCACGCGAGTGAAGCCACTGGCAGATACTAGTTCACAATCTAGGTAATCCTAGTGGAGGATCTAGATCTAACAGTGTTACACATGTCGGCTTATAGAATTCCATTCCAGCTAGACGTAAACCTACAGTTTTACACTCCTATTCAGCTGATACCCTAGTACAAATACCGGCAGGGATCTTCAACGCTAACTTGAACTTGAAATCGCGCAGACTTGAATGAGAAGCGAAGTATTGGGTCTCTTTAGTGGTATAAAGTGAGACGCAGGAGCTGGGAGTACATCTTTGTAGTTACAGTGATTAGCTAGGCGATGTGTACGATGCGCAAATTGATCCTGACTCTTTCAACGAGCGCTCAAGATTCGTGCCGGTATTTGTAGTTTCGTAATAATCACTCAAGAAAACAAAATAACGGTTTATTGTTCATATCTCTACTCATCAATCCCAGCGCCAAATCGGTGGACATCTCTGCTTTATTATTAGGTACCCGTGTGCTTACTATAATGTTTCGAAAAGCTTATCAAACTTAATTTGTTTGCTTTAGGCAGAAAAAAATCCTTTGAAATAAGATATTCGGGGTTTACAAGGTGATTTTAAAAATGTACAGGAAATATCAGCACATATGTTATTTTCCAGTGAATCACAAAAGTAAGAACGAAAACATTTCAATTAATTGAGGCTGAGAAGTTTTAATATGCAACAAATACTAGGAACTGTAGAATCATCACAGAGTATTAAGGGAGTGTCTCCAATAGCCACTATTATTGACCTGTGGTCACAATACACTTATTTGGTAATAAAGATCGCTTGAAATACAAAACACTATCGTCATTAATAACGTAGGGTTTGGCGGCAATGAGTCACTCAGGTAAGACAGTTGGTTTTACATTCAAAGATAAAACTCTTTCCGACGTGAATCATGTTACAACGTGGGAACTTAAAATAAAATATAAATGCAAGACACAGAGTTTACGACGTTCACGTTGAAGATATACAAAATATTTGCATAATGCAAACCTACCTTTAACTCCGCCAAAGACCGGGGTAATATCCTTTCCTCGAGTTCGTTAATGGGGTATCCAACGGTAACGGTTTCATTTTCTTTACCGACGAATATGGGATAGTTGTCGTTTATGTCGTTGACTATTAGATTCACTAAGCTACGTCTGGCGTTGAACAAGATAGAGTCTGTAAGGATCCATGTATTGCTACCGTAGTCACCGAGCCGTTCTGTTCTCTCTGAGCGTTTTTCACGGAGGACTTTGTCACCTTCGCAATGCAATACGAGTTCTACTTGAACTTGTGAAAGTGGCATAAAGGCGATAGATGGGTGTTCTCTGTCGATGGGTATTGTGTGCAGTCCGTTTTCGTTGACGTACAGCCACGTCTGGTCGAGCGGCCAACGGTTCGTCAGTGTGAAATGGCAGCCAGCATGTAGCGTAGGGTCAAGCACGACTAGATTATTGTGAGCCTCTTCTTCATCTCTGTCTAATGTGATCAGTGGGTTCATTGCGATGCCTTTGTCTTCACATTCTGTGACTGCTTGTACTGTTAAATATACCTGCGAAACCAATTTAAACAGCGTTGTAATAACAAGCAGAACATCAAGAAAATCATTAGACAAGTAGAGATAAAAAAGGTAAAGTAAATATGAAGGGGTAGATTAGTGTAGGTACAAATTCGTTTACGATTATAATCTCTTTTCTTTGAGAAAATGAATAACTACTTATTGCCTGTTTAATGTTTTTTTTATTCGATACCATAATAATAACGTACGTTTAATGTTTTTTTCAGTTTTTATAAATATAAAAACTGAAAAAAAAAATTACGACTAGGTTTCGAACTCTCATCTTTTCATATTCCATTGCCTTTATCAATCTAGATATTGTTTACTTTAGATAAAGCATCGAAATTTTGCATAGCTATAATGACAATTATTAGCTGGCGATAAAAAAAACGAGTTACTGATATTGATATCTTTATTCCTTATCTAGCATGGCCTTTAGAGGGATCTATCTGGCAGAATCTTGATGCTTTGAAATTTATCTGGTATAACAAACACACTTAGCAAAAAAGAAGTTTATTTCATTAAACGCAAATAAAATATTTAATGCACTTATTGTTTGGTCGTATATTTATATGTCCGAATTTACTATGGCAGAATTATATTTGGCATGCATTGAATGTTATAAATATAATAAATAATATTATTTACTATAAACAAGTCATGTAATGGTGCATACTCCAAGAGCGAGCGCATTGACCTCGGAATTTAAAGGCACGAGACCCGGGATGACAAGTGCTAAAGTAAGTATGCAAATAAATTATTTTTCTTTCTTTCTTTCTAGCATGTAAAACGAGTGAAAATTTTTTTTTGCAAAAACAAATTTGACGTGTAAAGTTGTTTTTTCAAACCTATTTGCATAAATAAATATCATTTAACATTTATAGTGAGCAAAGTCCCCGTTATTCCCTTCTTATTAAGGTTAACTTACACCCTGCTTACAAAATATGAGGCCCCCATCGATTCTAACTGTATTTTGTAATTAATAGTCGTAATTAGGTTACCGTTTTCATACTAGATACTATTATCACCACAGCCTCGGTTTTCGTCATGTTTGCATGCTGCATGCATGGTGTTTGACACTTTTGCTGACTATCGATATGAAATGTATGTCAAAAGACGATTCTGATTGTGAAGTTTCTGCGATATGATGATTCTGAGTATCATGGATATGAATTGTATGCTTAGAGATGACACTGGCTCACAAAATTGTGATTTTTGAAATTATGGTAATAAATGAGTGTATGTTAAACGATTTTCTGCGAAATTATGTTTTTATGCTATCCTTTATTAAGCAAAATCATATTATGCCATGAAAAGTTCTGCTGTGAAGGGCAGACCCATCTAGCATTGATCGCAATTAAAATTTGTCGTAGTGATACTATAGAATATATCATGGTTCGCGTATAGTAGCGCTGTGGGCCGATTTAGCGCAGGTGATAAAGACGTTAAGGTGATAGAGGACTTTCGACGATTGACTATACATATGCATACAATAATATTTACCTTTAAATTAAGTTATCTTTTTGAGATGATTGATTAACAATCGACTTACATTTAAAAGTTAACTAACTAATAACAGATAACTTACCACCAGGTACGCTCATGAATTTTGAGCAATACCTGTCTACTTATAATATGTATAAAAAAAATCTTACCACTGCAGTACCCGTCGCTCGAGTATTAACTGTAGTGGCAATAACTTGGAATGTGTAGACACCGCTATTAGCCGGAGCAGACAAATACAGAGCACCTTCATTGTTTATAGAAAGTCGAGTCTGAAGATGTGCTGCAACAATATGAAAATTTATATTACATTTTAAGAATTTGATAGATAAACGCTCGCGTTAGAAAAGCATATTAGGTTGTGCATATTAGCTCTAAGTACCTAATTTAAATTCAAACTTTTATGGATACTGCTTATTCTGTAGTTTAGTGAAAGGAGGAATTAAATTTACCTTAGCGCCTAGTAGAGAACAATTACTTCGCGAAGTAAAATTGCTTTCAAAGAATTTAAGGCGCGCGCTGAAATTTACTGTTTGGACACGATAAAAAAACTCCTAGAATAAAGTTTAAAACTTACATTTAAACATGAAATGCTAATATTTTATTCTAGTTTTGTTAGGGTTTGAAGAATATTCTAGAATTTGTCAAGAACTTGTACGAAAAGTTCTCTTTATTTCATCATTGCACAGATTAATCCCTAGTCGGAGTGTAATCATATTTTTTTATATGGACTTAACTTTGGTATCACACTAAAGAGATAGAATGATGTCATCCTTCATCTAACCTTCCCAAAAGGAAAGTGTTATGAGAAATGGGGGATTTTTTTTCGTCTCTGCACATCCATGAAATTAATTTGAGTTGCAAATAATTATTTAAAATATTTAACATAAAAGCTGCTGTTTATATCGAACTTACAAGTTAATAAGAGCAATGAATGTGCTTTTACTAGAACTAGGCAATGAGCTCGGCTTACCTTCCACCTATAAACTTACTTAAAAACTTCTGTCAATTTGCCAATTTGCTATAGTTAGTTTCATATTATATAAATAAGAAACTAACCATGGCAAATTAACTTATGCTAAGTAGCTATAAAAATCAGTTAAAAATATAGAAAAAATAAAATCCATAAGGGTGATTTTAAGATTACAAGACTCTTCGGGTAAAACAATCTCGCAGGTTGAACCGCAATTTGAGCGTGGGTAGGTGCTTTAAACCTGGATAATTAATGCGGTTGGGATTTTGTACCCGCGTAAATATAGAAGAAAGTATTTTTTCACTGACTGTAATAAATCTTCTGAAGGTGCTCGCGCTGAATAACAAAGTACAAATATTACAAACAACTTTTGTCTTTTAGGTACCATTCAGACAGCCAGTTTATTCAAATGCAAAACAGATTTTCTGAAGTTTGATCCTGTTCACAACTTATACAAAGGATTATTTATATTTTGTTATTCATGTCAACTTTTGTATTTTTAAAACGTATTCAAGCTTTTGCGAGTATAATACAAAGTAATACATCCTTTACCATGGATTTATAAAAAAATACACCAAACATCCTGACTTCCTCAAACAAGTAAATCAAGAATGTGTGTTTAAATCGAGGGTAACTTTTTACTTCTTATGAGTTCAGATTATTTTGTGAGGAGCCATGCAGGGTATATAAAGCGTTCGGTGGCCAGATGGTCACACTACATTTATGTACACGATTTTTTCATAAAACTTGTTCCACAAAAATTTTCATTAGAATCTCTTGTTTCTATAGATATATTTTTTATAATTATTAATTTATGAGTACTATAATAGACCCAAAGTTTCCCACAAAATAGCACATTTTCAGAGGTCTTTACTGGATCAGTTTTACACAAAATGTTTCAATTTCAATAGAAACCTAAGCAGATATAGATATAGATATAGAAATCTAATATCCACAAGATATTTATGTTTCCAAACGGTCTAGAGAAAGATATGTAAAAATGTCATAATCACATATAAGACCGGTTGTATGGAAATGTATGTCGCTTTGGCGGCTTTTAAATACATCATTGAAAGTCTTACCATTATCTGTTCCGATTGAGTAGGTGAGGTCCTCTCTGTTGTCAGCAGTGGCCGAGACCCTGCCTACCAGGCCAGTCTGCGCCATATGCACAGACACCACGTACGATTCCGAGGAGAATGTCACGGTTGGGACAATCGGCACGGTTGGGTCGGTTGGGTCGGTGGGCTCGGTGGGATCAGTGGGGTCGGTGGGGTCGGTTGGGTCAGTTGGGTCGGTTGGGTCGGTTGGGTCGGTTGGGTCGATAGAGTCGGTGGGGTCGGTGGTGTTGGTTGGGTCGGTTGGTTCAGTTGGGTCGGTTGGTTCGGTTGGGTCGGTTGGTTCGGTTGGGTCGGTGGGGACGGTGGGGTCGGTGGGGACGACGGGGTCAGTTGGCTGATCTGGGGAATTCAAAAACGATATTTTTTTAATAAAATATAATACATCAGTTGAAAATGTCAATTGTGTAATGGAAAACTTCCATAGAAGGAAGTTAATAATGAAGATATTCCTAAGGTAGTCAATAAAGACAGTTTCCTCTTTCCTTTTTTTCTTGTTTCCTTTTCTTTTCTTTTTCCTTTTCTTTCTACGAGTGTGTATGCCAAATAAAATAGTTTTCTTTCTTTTCTTTTTCTTTCTTGACTCGAAATATTCTACGACAGAGCTACGTCCGATAAAATATAAATATACGGTATAAATGTTCCATGGTTTGCTTATTTTATGAATATCAGTCATATTCTATAATCGATACCTACCGCATAATATCTTGTTTCAGACGAACAATAACATTCTAGCCTCCATCGCTTATCGATATTTATGTCACCATGTTTATCTTTACAAACTTTTTGTCTGGTTTTGATGGGCATTATTAACAGCCAGTACTTGTAAAAAATAACTAATTAACATTAAATGCACTACTAACACGGTTCTTTTTGAACGCATTTTTATTTTCTATTCTGAATAGATTTCTCTTTAAGTAATTTAATTTAATGTACGGATAAAATAATACCCGTAACTTAAATTTGGTATAGTTAGTTCAGTCAAACCTAATCAAATTAAAGTTTCCCAATAGTTTTTATATGATCGTAATAAAATGCAAAAGCTTTCCTTTACTTAATTCCAATATTTTATTAAGTTATAATACGTAAGAGTAGATTATTTGAATCATCTTGCTATTTTTTTTATCTGCTGAAAAGGTTGAGTTTGGTCACTGTTTTGATAATTTAACGATGTAAATACTAATTGTTGAAATATAAAAAAAAAATATTTACACGTCATTTAGTTGATTATTCTGTGTATTTTTTTTGTGATATTTTAAAATTGTTAGATTAAAAGTGAATTTATATAAAGTTAATGTTTGCAACAAAAAAGTTTATTTCATTGCTACTTATTATTAGAAAAATAGACGTAATTATTTATGTACTTATCTATTAACAACTAAGGCAGATAGATTTTAATATATAATTCTATATTATTGATTCCATTTTTTCAGATATTTATTTTGTAACATATATTTTGAAATTAAGAGTGTAGTTGTTTTAGTTTGATTTGTTTTTGAAAAAAATAAAATAAGAATAAGAATATTTATTGACCAAAAAAACATATATTTAAGGGTTGACTTCCTGGAACTCACACTAGGATTCTCTGTGTTGTGAGAACCAGGCTCTTACGTTATATTACACTTCATGTTAGTTTTATTATAATATTACCGTAATGTTATACACAAATAAACAGGTATGAAGATGAACTAAAGTTAGGTACTGTATAAAAGAAAGTTAATGTTTGTTTAGCCATAGTTTATTAATACATTTGATAACTAAATACTTTGCTTTAGATTTGACTGAACTTTACTTCAATTAAGGATTTCATTAAAGGAATTTTCGGCGTTGCTAAATTTTAGCTTTCTAGGTTCAAAGGTTTAGGCTGGACGTTAATGAGTCGATGAGTGAGTCAGGATTTTTCCTTTTGTATACAGATATATAGTTTAAGTACCTGGTTCTAAGACTTTTAGAAGCAGCGCAGTTCCAGCCTTTCCTACACGTAGTTCAAGGGGCACTATTGTAACGTCAGATGGCAAGTTCAGCGGTACTTCCCTCGGCTGCACATCCACCCAACCATCCGATACAAGACCTTCAAACAAGTGTGAGTAAGCTGAAACATAAAAACATCTCATAAGATTGTGTTTACTTAATATGTTCCAAACAGGGTTGTTGCTGATTCAGTTTTATCATACTAATAGCATCGAAATTGTTCAAATGCTGCTTCCTGGACAAACATCAAGAGATTTACCACATCGACGCTCGTGTCTTAAAGAAAAAAAATCCAGTAGCTGATGAACTACATTATTCAGCAGCGTGTTTTAATATTCGTTACTGAAGGTATTCAATGGAATGATAAAAACCAGGCTTGTCGCATGCACATATTCTTATTTGGTTAGCAGAAATAATTCGACCAGAACAAATAGATAATACCATACGTGTCGAGATTCCTGATCCAAAAACAGATTCAGATCTACATGATGTTTTAATTACAAATATGATTCTTGGACCGTGTGGCGCCACTAACCTGCAATCAACGTACATGGTGGACGAAGTGTTTTAGAGACCATCAGTGCTAATGATGGTTATTTACTAAATTCTCAGTCAGGTTGCTACAACCAGATCGTGAAATAAATTACGAATTTAATCGACGATTGGTGCGTGAGCGTGGATATCGATATGAATTAGGCCGATCAGTTCAAACAATGTACCCCTGTTAAACCCCCAGCAGATACGATACATTGAAGACAGAAATGATGGGTTATATTTCTTGGATGCCCTCGATGGAACTGGGAAGATATTTCTCATGATTTTGGCAACTGTACGCGCAACATTGAGCAAAATAGTTCCTTCATCTGGAATAGCAGCCACATTGTTGGAAGGATGCCGTACGGCTCACTTAGCGTTAAAATTGCCGTCAACAATTTAAACTATTGAATAACTGACATGTTATATTGCGAATCATTTCGCACCGTGTAAAGTTTTAGTATCGTCTAAAATCAATGAAAACCATAATCAGGGATGAATGCACAATTGCACTATAGCGCACAAACTAGCATTGTAAGCACTTGAAAGCGTGATCTGCGTAACGACTCGAGATGTTTTAGAGTGCAATGATTTTACTGTCTGGCGATTTTCGCTAAACACTACCAGTCATTCCCAAATCCAATGTGATTTAGACGACCGAAAATTAAAACGGGAAAAGAATTCTGATTAAAATTAAGTTTATCTAAAAGCTCACATTGCAAGAAAAGACGGTGGCGACCAGTGAAGTAGATAGAAAAAGGCCTCGCGGGTACAGGTCCATACGTTGGTCCGACCAAATCCGCACCGCACTTGACTATACGGTATACAAAGCCGGTCATACCGCCAAAAACAGGAATAGATGGAGGAACATCATAAAAATTAAAGTGAGGAATACAACGCAAGAAACAGGAAAGGTCACTACTTTCATGGACTGTTAGACGGTATGAAGTTCGTCAGGTTAGGTAAACATTTCTAATAAACAAACATCGTTCGTCTCCTAGTAATCTTTTACGAGAAAATTTTCAATCTTCTATTAAATCGCCATTTTCCATTTCGAAATTTCTATATTACACTTTCCATTAGAGGAAGCATTTTGAATTTGAATGCGGTTAATGTTTTTTTTTTTTTTATTATTACAACACTACGCACTTAAGTTGACAAAATAATCGTATGAGTGTCAAGTGACAGTTTTTTTTAGTATAACTGTTGTCGTTGTTTGCGATTTAACAACAGCATTGATTGTTGCTGATGCTATCTGCGAATGTTGATGCTGATACTGCATCCGCAACAACCCTAGTCCCAAGGAGTACAAAATCATCATGAAAAAAAAGAAAGTTGTACACTTTCTTTTTTATCTACAAAGACTCAAGCGTTTTTACTTTTGGCACGGACTTGTTTACTGATAATATCAATTCTTCGGAAATTTATCGATATCTATTTCGTGTAAAATCAGATTATCAGTCTGTTTTGCTTTTCATGTCAAGTGCGTCAGGAGTCTTACAATTATATACTGTTCCTACTAAGATTAGGATGTTTGATTTGAATGCCCAACAATCAGCCAATAAAATTACAATCAGCAATTAATTGAGTAGCGTGCAAGATCCTGGTTCCAGAACTAAAAATAGTCGAGTAATGAAATCGATGAGATTGCGTATCAGAGATCAGATCGCGTCGCTCTCTACTTACCGACTGTTATTTTTAGCCGTAACTTGACTAAAATCGTTTATCCTCAATGTAATCAAGATTTATTTTTAAAGAGTGGATGATTAAGTTGATTAAGCACTAGCCACTACTAGCTGTATTGTTTAACAATGTGCCTGCCCGGGTAGACATTTTGTTGGGGCTGCGCAAAAAAAAAAAAATATTTTTAATTTTTTTACAAACTAGTGCTTGGCTGTGATCTCACCTGACGGTAACCAATGACGGAATTGTTGATAGTATAGTGAATCGCACTAGTTTATTAAAAGCCTAGTCACTCAAGACACTAGCCTTGAAGATACCTAAAATAAATAATATTAGGAGATATAAAAATGAATGACTGAATTTCAAAAGGTTAGGTACATAAAGAAGTATAATTCCTGACATACTGGCATTGTAAATAGGTAGGTATTTTTTAAATTTTTAATAAATTATAACCTTGGGTTCGCTTGTGTCTATAACGATAGTAGCTTGTTAAACTGTTCAAACTTGGTACGACGGATTTGACCAGTCCGTAACAAGAGCGAGCGTGACTCAGCGTTAGTTGGGTCTGTCGCGTCGGACCAAGTGTGATCGTGTGTTAATTTTAATTACGCTGAGTGACCTTGGCCGGACCAAATCCGTCTTATCAAACATAGTGTTACCGATATCCAGAAAAACCGATATGCCGATATCCTAATCCAGATTATCCGATAGCTAGAGTGTAGTGTAAGACAGACCTACTACGCCGGGCCTTTTTTACCTATACATCAACTAAAATTATTTATTAGCTCGCTAATATATATAATGAGTCGAATTATATAAAATTATAGGACTCAATATTTTAGATTTATATAACGCATTCAACGCACAACGATTCAGGTAATCAAGGAAACAGATTTTTGTAATTAAATAAGTAGATGCTCAAATCAAATAGGGAGGTGTCTAACAATTACATAGACACCCAGTTATGAAAAACAAGCTTTGTCAAACATTTGCTTTAGTGAAAGTACAAAATGCCTATGTCACTATACTAAAGTAGCAATCTACTGGAGAAATAATTATTAAAATAGATTCAATAGTTTTAAAGTTAATACAAAATTATTATGATAGAAGTAAACATGAATTGATTAGACAACAAACCAAAAGAGGAATAAAGGAGTGAAAAATTATAAGATTTCACGTAATTAATTCATGAATTTTTGCTATGTGTTGCCCAAAATTTGCCATTGCATAAACACTTATTTATAAAATTATGGCCTCATACGTGTCAGTATCTTTGTCAGAAATAAGTATAAAATTAAGATATAAGGTACAGGCACTTAAAAGCAAGTCCCTAAGTACAGGAATGTGTTGGAATATTTGAAATAATTAAAACTGATACCTAAGTCTTTGTCCAAAGTTAAGTACCTATTCATACACAACAAATCTTATAAGAAAATACATAGGTACTACAGAAAATACATTATTAATAAAAAAAGTTATTATTATTTGTTCCGTGATAAAAGTTACGACCCACTGAAACATTTATTAATATGAAATATGTTATTATTATGAACTTTCCTCAAACTTCTTATGATCGCCACACGACTTGAATAAATGTAATACAAAAGTTTCAACGTCACTGAACCTTTATTCTTTTGTACTTGTCTCTTTCATACCCTACCTAACGTAAGTAGCTATATGAAAGTCATTCAAAATAGTTTCTTTTTTTTTAATGTATTACTTATTATTAACACACACTCAAACTTGGTACGGGACAAAGGCAGGAAGATGATGACTCAAACTTGGTACAATCGGATCACTAATTTGGTTCACTTCCAAACCATACTGCTGATAAAACCGTCTTCATCTAAATTACTTGTAAATTTCGTGTGATTCTTCAATAAAATATTGCCTATTATCTTCTTCTTTGTAGCTTTTTACGTTATGGCTGTAAAGTAGCCGCTACCACCTTAATTTTTGTTTGATGGGACAATAACGATGGACGGTGTGGTAGTACTTGATGGCGTATGTACCTAAAAAGCTAATGTACGATCGGGTCGTTAGTTGCGATATAAAATTTGGCTGGCGGATGGAACGTTAATAAAAAATAAAACTATAGGTTGGTAGAAGTCTACAAATTCTATTTATGATTGCATAACTCGACAAAATATAACTACTGCATGGTTTACTTTTTTCGCGATTGTCGGTCCCATTGTAAAAGTTGTTCATAACAACGAGTATTGTTCATGTTTTCATTTGTGTCTTGGGATGTAAAAACTAATAAATGAGGAGCCGACGCATATTTGTTATTTTATATAGGTACCATTTGAATACCAAATTTTGTTTGCTTTGTTTTTGAAGTGAATTCAATAAAAAAAATATTATTATTATTATTCCTATAGAAATTGATAACAATTTCAACGGAAGGAATTTGGAGCTTTGTAGATTGTATATAATGTTTGTAAATTGTTTTTTTACCTAACAGTTAGTAATGTAGCTTGAGTTTTGATGGGAAACACAACAGAAACAGGAAAGGAAACACAATAAGGATGATCTAATTCGAAAGATGATAGGTAATACTCATAATGCTGTAACACGTACAGCATTATGAGTTCCTATTATCTTTTTTATCATTTAATTTAATATCGCGCGCATTCTTTTTAGAAAAAACGATTTTTTATCTCACAGTTTAATAGTCTATCTTACCATCCTACAAATTCAAGTGTGTATGTATCGTAAAACTTACCTCCCCATATTTCCACAACTGTTCCATTGTAACCAGCTAGTGTGATCGGTTCGTGTCGAACCTCGTCCAAATCAATAACTCCTTGGTAGAGATGTCTTCCGAACGACACACCATCTCCAGTCTGCAAATCTGTTGGACACCAACAAAATATATATTTGTTTTTTTGTAGATAATTTTTAATCGACTGGCCTGTTGGTTTAGTGGTTAGTGGCCCTGACTGCTATGCCGGAGGTCCCACTCAGGACAAATGTTTGTGTGATGAGTGTAATTTATATTTATATATATATGTATGAATTTAGAAATGAATAAGTATGTTTATGAGTTGTCTAGTATCTACTCATAACACAAACTCTGCTTAGCTTGGGATTATCCGGCGTTGTGTGATAGTTGTGGAATATAATATAATATAATATAATATAATATAATATAATATAATATAATATAATATAATATAATATAATATAATATAATATAATATAATATAATATAATATAATATAATATAATATAATATAATATAAAATAATATAATATAATATAATATAATATAATATAATATAATATAATATAATATAATATAATATAATATAATATAATATAATATAATATAATATAATATAATATAATATAATATAATATAGTATAATATAATAGTATAGTTAAACTACAATACGAAAATCATCTGTTAAAAAAATAAAGGATTTAAGAGGTTCACTTGAAGTAGGCAAATTTTCCTTTCAGAAGGGAACCCATGGGCCCAGTAGGCTTCGACCGTGTTGGTTGGTGGGTTTTGATGACGTCTCCTTGAGGTGCGCGTGGAACACTACGCGCCGTCGACGACTTGGGCTTGGTCCGGACGGTTATCAGACGATTGGACGGCGAGCTACCCAGGGCCGATCGTCCCCACGAGGACACGGCGGTGCTCCGCCTAAGTGGGGAACACCTCTACCGTATGTTTCACCGTGTCCTCCGGGCAGTGCGCACAGTGGTGACACCCGGGTCCTTTTATAAACGTGCCTCTGATACCATCTACTATTATTGAATCTTTCGGGTTAGGTTAGTTTAAAATTGTGATGAAGCCAAATCTCCTCTACGGTTCGACAAGGTTTTTTTATTTCGGAATTGTCATTAATCGGTACTTTAAAAATGGGAGTTCGCATTTTTAATATTTCGAGTTACCAGTAACTCGGACTTTTTATTATTATCCAAATCGCCATTTTGAGAAAAATTAAAAATATTGAAACTTCGGAATAATATACATACAGGATGAATGATAAATCGGAGTTGTTATAAATTATGAATTTTGAGATCCGTATTTGTGACTGTCGGAATAAAGTTATTATCGTATTTATGTAGTGTACCCGTAGTAAACTAAATGAAAACAGACGTTACAGTAGTCTCGCCTTCCACAAGCCCGCGCCTACGGTGGCTAGAAATCGGGTGATGGCGGAATCCCGGTGGCTGGGGCGTGAGGGCTGACCCTAGCGCGGCTGCTGCATCATTTGCTAGAATTACTGCTTCGCAGAAGCAAGCGGAATTTATATATATATATATATTAATGGAATTTCAATGTTGCGCTTGCAAGAAGAAGTCTGTTTAACATGGCGTAGTCAGTGTGATTACATACGTACGAGCCTTTAAATAAATACGATAAAAATTCCTGTGCTTTAAAATGATCCCGTCACAACGAAAAAGATATCCTCGCACGTCATTGAAAGGCGCTTCACAGGCTCTCTTGGCGGGATACCGTGGCGTATTGGTTCATCGGCATGCCAAAGAATACCGGCGCCCGCCAACACACTATCAAACACTACTTAAAAATGTGTATCGGGCAGCAGAAACTGCCGGCATATTTCGACATGACGCGGCATACCGTGGCAAGGCGCTGGAGTGCTGCGGTATCCTGAATGGCGGAAAAATCCTTCGCCATGCCATCAACGGTTTGCGTAGGCCTTAATCCTTATAGTTCAGCGCCTAGGGCGTTAAAATCATAAAAATTTCGGATCACAGTTACTTATTGTAGATGTTTAAAACCAAATATGGTTTATTCAGCTAATGTGTACAAAAAGTTTACCTATAAAAAATAGTGGTCATGATTAAAAAAAAAAAAGATATCTAGGATAGTTCAATTAGTATCTCAGGAACTGGAGTTCGAATTGAACATTTCTAGTTCATATTTTTGCCTGTTATAATTAAGTTAAATATGAAATTAAATTCGGTTGCTCCGGTACAAAATAAATTTAGTTTTTTTTTTATACTAAACTGTTTTGAACAATGAACAATCAGAGTGTAATCTGGTTGGCCTTTTCACCTATGTAGATGCTAGTGCATGCAATTTCTAATAATATTTACTTCTTATGAAAATAATAATGATCTCAGGTTACTTTGTACAATTGTATTTATTTTGTAGTTTAATCTGGTTGTCTTAGACCAAGATGTACTATAAATAGATGCTAGTGAACGCAATTCATAATAATACTTAGTTATTATAAAAATAATAGTGATTCCGGATTAGTTAGTACAATAGTATTTATTTTAGAAAAAATAACAAACGTCTATAAAATCCGCCTTAACCAAATTTGTAAACCATTAACTGGAGAAGACGTAATCTTCTCCGTTACTTATGGTTAGAAATTAATAATATGACATACGGTGACAAATGCCTGTTGTTCCTTGTAAATCAAACGCCGCTTACCTCTTTCGATATCGATAGACACAGCCGATCGTGCAGCTAACGTTCCAGGCTTCTTGGCGACGACAGTAAATAGAAACTGGTTGTTTGCTTGTAGTAAGTCATTTGATATGGGCTCCCCAGGTTTAATGCTTAGCGAGTTAGTACCGATTCCATCCAAGGTAAACAGAGATCCAAATTCTGAAATGAAACATTTAAGTAGGTTAAACAATTTATGGACGTGAAATGCGTGAACTTAAATCATTGTAAAATTATTTATTTAATGATTACCTCCGTCCAGGGAAAAGTCAACCGTATCGTCGTAGCCATACGATAAGGAAATAACTTGGTTAAACTGCAATCCCGATTCCACGTTATAAGCACCCCTGTAATACGGTTGCGTAAATACTGGAGCAACAATTCCTTGGCTAATGATCTCGATGACTACACTTGTCCAACCAGATATAGCTCTTTCTCTTCTTGCTTCTATCTCTAACACTATAAATGTGTTTTCAGTAGCAGCAACAGGCAAGGGTTCTTCAAGCGTTAGTGATAAAACGCTGCCATCACTAGCATTGGGCTTTAAAGCGAAATGTTCCCAGAATTCTGAAATATTCGAATAGGATTGCTATGGTTTTGGTCACAATGATCTTACGAGTTAACATATTTATGTATTTATAACTAAGTAGTTTGTTAAAAGGCAAACCGTACCTCCAGTAAGTATAAATCGAGTGCCTGCCTCGTATCCTGAGCTAAGGGAAATGCTCTCTATTGTTAGGCCAGTGCTGTTTATGGATCCGGTGTAGGTGTTTTGTGAAAACCTCATAATTATCATCTGATCATCTGGTAAGTCTTAAACAGAATATCATAAGTTATAATATAAAGTTGTAGGTATCCCACAGTAAGTCTTGTGTGTTATGATTAAAAAGCCATCTGCACTATATGTCGACAGGTCCACGTTCTTCTTTGGGTGTCAGAGAAACAGCTGTTATGGCAAACCAAAACAAGATCGTCTGACCACTTACACTCTATTATTTAATAATAAGAACAAAACAAGTACTTCAAAACATTTAAACAAGACTACTGCAACGTCTGTTTTCATTTAGATTACTATGGGTACACTACATAAATACGGAATAACTTTATTCCGACAATCACAAAAATGGATTTTAAACATTCATAATTTATAACAACTTTTTTTTTTTTTTTTCGATGGGAAAAATCATCTTATGACAACCCCCGCTCTTGGGCGGAGCGGGAGATAGTGTCAGACTCTTACTGACTAAAAAACCCATCCCGTTCCTTCAAGCCTTCATACCGGGGCTCGAGCGCCCTTTCGGATTACCCTGGCCCCAGTAGGCTTCGACCCGGCTGGGCCCCTGCTGTTGCTGACAACTCCTTGAGGCGCGCGGGAACAGCGCGCGCCGTCGACGACTTGGGCTTGATCCGGACGGTTACCGGACGGCCGGACAGCGAGCTACCCATTGCTCACTGTCCGCAAGCCCGCGTCTACGTTGGCCGGAAATCGGGATCAGAATCCCGGCGACGGCGGCGGCGATAACGCCGTTGCCTGATGCGGTCGGCCTCCTCCTTAGCGAGCATTACTGCTTCGCAGAAGTCGGCGACCGCCTGCCACTCCTCCTCGCTCCGGAATTTATAACAACTTCGATTTATCATTCATCCAGTTTTTCTTATTCCGAAGTTTCAATATTTCTAACGTATATTATTAATATTCTCAAAATTTTTGTTAGTTTGAAAAAGTCGAATAAATATAATAAATAGTTCGACTTAATGATAACTTGAAATAGTAAAAATCCGAATTCCGCTTTTTAAAGTACCAATTAATTACAATTCCGACATAAAAACGCCATGTCAAACCATAGAGGAGATTTGGTTGCATCACAGTTTTAAACTACCCTAGCCCAAAAGATTTAATAATAGCTTCGTAGATGGTATCTGAGGCACGTTTATAAAAGGACCCGGGTGTCACCACTGTGCGCACTGCCCGTGGGATATGGTGAAGCATACGGTAAAGGTATGCCCCATTTAAGCAGAGCATCACTGTGTCTTCGTGGAAGCGATCGGCGGCAACGATCTCTCGCGCCGGGCTTTGGTTATGATCCAGAGCGACGAGGAATGAAAGGCGGCTGCCTCGTTCTGCGTAGCAGTAATGCTAGCAAAGGAGGTGGCCGCATGCAGGGATCCCGAGTTTCGCGAGCAATGGGTAACTCGCCGTCTGATCGTCTGGTAACCGTGCGGACCAAGCCCAAGTCGTCGACGGCGCGTAGTGTTCCACGCGCGCCTCAAGGAGTTGTCAGCAAACCGTAGGCACCCGCAGTGCCGAAGCCTACTGGGGCCATGGGCTTGCTTCTGAAAGGTAAACCCGGCCCTGGAATGAAAGGCAACGAAGGAACTAAGAGTGGGGTTTAGTCAGTAAAAGTCAGACACGTTCTCTCGCCCTTCTTGAGGACGGGATATGTCATTGAATAATTTCTCACCTGAAAAAAAATATTTAAAAGGAGAAAAAGACATAAAGAAAAATAATAATAATAGGCAAATATTAATTACAAAGTAAACGTATTTATGTTAAATTTAACTATTATGCGTAACTGAATAATGAATATTATTCTGATTTAATCAGAATAATAATTTTAGCACTTTTAAGTGTTGAAAATCGGAATGTCGTTTTCCGAACCGAGAACCCATCGCGCATTTGATTCGCGGTTATGAAAATCGGAAAATAAACATATCGCATTTATGACGCTTGGTTAAATCAGTTCCGTGATTTTTTATAATCGACATTAAACTCTAAGATATTAGATAATTATGTAATTCAGACTTTTGAAAATAAATCGGAACATCGAAATTCAGAATAATATATTTCAGAATACCTACAGTTTACTAGTAACTCCCAAAGTATAAATTGAGATGTGACAAGTTTGTCAGCTGTCCGTTTGTGTGTCCAAACATAGCCTTCTTCATAACCCTATGGGTAACTTTGAGCCTTCTGATGAGGTCTATTATGAGTGACAACATTTCAGAGTCACATGTCAGTATATAAGCTTGTGTTTTATATTGTAGGGTTCTATAATATTCATCTTATATTTATTTTACCCGAGAAACTAACCAGGTCAAATGTTGAGGTCATGTTTTACAAATCTATTTGAAGATTGGAAATGCGATTGCTCCGATGGTTATTTGTCTATTATAAAAAAGTATTTTCTTAAAATAGTGTAGGCATAATGCGAATATAATCTGGTTGTCTTAAACGGAAACGTACTTTAAATAGATGCAAGTGAATGCAGTTCCTGGGCTTCAAGTTTGCTATTACTTAATGGTCTATCATTGATTTCATAATTGTTGATTTTGACAAGTTTTGATAATCTACTAATATAATGGCGTCATTATGACTTTCCGATGGTCAACCAATGACACTCCATTGAAAGAAATGGCACAGAATTGTAATCTTGTACATAATGACAAATGAATATCTGACGTATGCGGTAATCTGCAAAAATTTTGACAGTGCCTTTGATCAGTGACCCACCATTACGACGTCATTGCGCAATTAGTAATAATAATAATATTCCACAACTATCACACAACGCTGTCTAGTCTCAAGCTAAGCAGAGCTTGTGATATGAGTACTAGACAACTGATAAACATACTTATATATTTCTAAATACATACATATTATAGATAAATCACACCCAAACACAGAACAAATGATTATGCTCATCACACAAACATTTGTCCTGGGTGGGAATCGAACCCACGACCTCCGGCATAGCAGTCAGGGCTACTAACCACTAGACCAACAGGCCAGTCTATAAGTAGTGCTTTTAAAAATAATTAGTGCTTTTAATAAGCTCGGTATTGTCATTCTACCACAATTCACTACAAGGCCGTTGACCGATCAATGATCGATCATTATGAATTAGCAGATTATAAACTTTTAGCAAAATGACAATGGGATCGTGTTGGAATGACGAATTTATAAAAATAGAAGGCTTAGGCCCCTGATATTGTGACATACGATGACAAATGTCTGTTGCTCTTTGTAAATCAAACACCGCATACCTCTTTCGATATCGATAGAAACAGCCGATCGTGCAGCTAACGTTCCAGGCTTCTTGGCGACGACAGTAAATAGAAACTGGTTGTTTGCTTGTAGTAAGTCATTTGATATGGGCTCCCCAGGTTTAATGCTTAGCGAGTTAGTACCGATTCCATCCAAGGTAAACAGAGATCCAAATTCTGAAATGAAACATTTAATTAGGTAAAACCATTTATGGACGTAAAATGCGTGAACTTAAATCATTGTAAAATTATTTATTTAATGTTTACCTCCATCCAAGGAAAAGTCAACCGTGTCATCGTAGCCGTACGATAAGGAAATAACTTGGTTAAACTGCAATCCCGATTCGGCGTTATAAGCACCCCTGTAATACGCTTGCGTAAATACTGGAGCAACAATTCCTTGGCTAATGATCTCGATGACTACACTTGTCCAACCAGATATAGCTCTTTCTCTTCTTGCTTCTATCTCTAACACTATAAATGTGTTTTCAGTAGCAGCAACAGGCAAGGGTTTTTCAAGCGTTAGTGATAAAACGCTGCCATCACTATCATTGGGCTTTAACGCAAAATGGTCCCAGAATTCTGAAATATTCAAATATGATTGTTATGGTTTTGGTCGCAATGATCTTACGAGTTAACATATTTATGTATTCATAGATATGTAAGTAGTTTGTTAAAATGCAAACCGTACCTCCAGTAAGTATAAATCGAGTGCCTGCCTCGTATCCTGAGCTAAGGGAAATGCTCTCTACTGTTAGACCAGTGCTGTTTATGGATCCGGTGTAGGTGTTTTGTGAAAACCTCATAATTATCATCTGATCATCTGGTAAGTCTTAAACAAAATATCATAAGTTATAATATAAAGTTGTAGGTTTCCCACAACAAGTCTTGTGTGTAATGATTAAAAAGGCATCTGCACTATACAGGGTGTCCCGTAACGTGGCTGGAAAGACCTCACGGCGTCCTTACCTTCCGCATGACTCAGGTACTCACCGGACATGGTTCGTTCGGGAGTTTCCTGCACCGGATTCATGCGGAAGTGACGCCCGGGTGTCGCCACTGTGCGGAACGCCCGGAGGACACGGTGGAGCACACAGTCGAGGTGTGCCCTGCTTGGGCGGAGCATCGCCGTGCCCTCGTGGGGGCGATCGGCGGCGGAGACCTCTCGCGTCGGGCCTTGGTTGAGGCCATGATCCGGAGCGAGGAGGAGTGGCAGGCGGTCGCCGACTTCTGCGAAGCAGTAATGCTCGCAAACGAGGAGGCCGAACGCATCAGGCAACGGCGTTATCGCCGCCGCCGCCGCCGCCGGGATTCTGATCCCGATTTCCGGCCACCGTAGGCGCGGGCTTGCGGACAGTGAGCAATGGGTAGCTCGCTGTCCGGCCGTCCGGTAACTGTCCGGACCAAGCCCAAGTCGTCGACGGCGCGCACTGTTCCCGCGCGCCTCAAGGAGTTGTCAGCAACAGCAGGGACCCAGCCGGGTCGAAGCCTACTGGGGCCAGGGTTATCCGTAAGGGCGCTCGAGCCCCGGTATGAAGGCTAGAAGGAACGGGGTGGGTCTTTTAGTCAGTAAGAGTCTGACACTATCTCCCGCTCCGCCCAAGGGCGGGGGATGTCAATGCATGATTTTTTCCCACCATAAAAAAAAAAAAAAAAAAAAGGGTGTCCCGTAAATAATGGATCAAACGTAACGGGTAGGTAACTTATCTGATTTCCAACAACTAATTTGAATAGTTAAAAAAAAAACCGTTATGATAACCAAGATATTTTTTTTTTTCGAATTTTACCATTTTCACTACCAGAATTTAGTTTTTTTAATGCTGTCGCTGCAAATAATAACATTTTTTTGGTATAATTTTTGTGTAACATTTCTGAATAGCTTATTAATGTTATAAGATACCATATTTTTTAGTAACATTTTATGTGCCTTAGAAAAAAAATCTTGAATTGAAAAGATTTTTCTTTACGATGAAAAGACCGAAAAAAATCTCCTGTAAATAAATTGTATGACACCGACGACCACCATTATTTTAATTAGCGTATGAAAAGAATTAGAAGAAAAAAAAAACCAATTTGTTTAAATAAATCGTTTGTTTTGTTTTTACAGCAAATGTTTGAACTGTCTTCCCCATACGAGAATGCAAAGTTTGCATCTCCTAATAAAGGAAGCTCTTATCTGACGGACGAAATGGCTTTGGTTGATTTCTGATACAGCAGATTGGATGCGCTGACGTAACTCTCTTTCCGACGCTATTGGTTGTTGGTAGACCCTGTCTTTTAAACATCCCCAGTAAAAAAAAAATCTAGGGGATTTAAATCCGGATATCGTGGAGGCCACAAAATTGGTCCTAGTCGGCCGATCCATCTGTTTGGATAACTTTCATCAAGGTGCGACCTTACTGCCGTCGCATAGTGAGCGGGGCACCCATCACTTTGCAACCACATTGCTTGCCGCACGTCTTCTGCAATGTTAGCAACTCATTCTTTAAAAAATACAGATAGTATTCGGCCTCCACAATCTCCGGATTTAAATCCCCTAGATTTTTTTTTTACTGGGGATGTTTAAAAGACAGGGTCTACAAACAACCAATAGCGTTGGAAGGAGAGTTACGTCAGCGCATCCAATGAATCTGCTTTATTAGAAATCAACCAAAGCCATTTCGTCCGTCGGATAAGAGCTTCCTTTATTAGGAGATGCAGACTTTGCATTCTCGTATGGGGAAGACAGTTCCAACATTTGCTGTAAAAACAAAATAAACGATTTATTTAAACAAATTGTTTTTTTTTCTAATTCTTTTCATACGCTGATATCTCTAATTAAATCATTGCCTCTGAAATACTACAGTAAAACATTTTAAAGAAAAAAGTTTAATTGTGCACACTTTTTCATTTTTAGGGTTCCGTAGCCAAATGGCAAAAAACGGAACCCTTATAGATTCGTCATGTCTGTCTGTCTGTCTGTCTGTCTGTCTGTCTGTCTGTCCGTCCGTATGTCACAGCCACTTTTTTTTGACTTTTTTTGTCACAGAAACTATAAGAGCTATACTGTTGAAACTTTGTAAGTAGATGTATTCTGTGAACCGCATTAAGATTTTCACACAAAATTAGAAAAAAAGCAATAAATTTTGGGGGTCCCCATACTTAGAACTGAAACTCGAAAATTTTTTTTCATCAAACCCATACGTGTGGGGTATCTATGGATAGGTATTTAAAAATGATACTGAGGTTTCTAATATCATTTTTTTCTAAACTGAATAGTTTGCGCGAGAGACACTTCCAAAGTGGTAAAATGTGTGTCCCTCCCCCCTCTAACTTCTAAAATAAGAGAATGATAAAACTAAAAAAAATATATGATGTACATTACTATAAAAACTGCCCACGAAAATTGGTTTGAACGAAATCTAGTAAGTAGTTTTTTTTTAATGCGTCATAAATCGAAAAAAATACACTATTGTTAAAACATCAATCAAAGTTACAACACATTACAAGAACTTTTATATTATGTTACTTGCTGCTACGGAACCCTCCATGGGCGAGTCCGACTCGCACTTGGCCGGTTTTTTATTTTATTTTGTTGATTCAGCACCTCTCTCAGATTCATAGCAATATCTTTGTAACGCCTAAGATTAGACGTAAATTTTATACCAGTATGCAAACCTTATTAAATGTACAAGTTTTTAAAATAATGGTGGTCGTCAGTGTCATACAATTTTTTTACAGGAGAATTTTTTCAAATTTGGTCTTTTCATCGTAAAGAAAAATATTTTCAATTCATGATTTTTTTTCTAAGGCACATAAAATGTTACTAAAAAATATGGTATCTTATAACATTAGTAAGCTATTCAGAAATGTTACACAAAAATTATACCAAAAAATGTTATTATTTGCGGCGACAGCATTAAAAAAACTAAATTCTGGTAGAGAAAATGGTAAAATTCGAAAAAAAAAAATATCTTGGTTATCATAACGGTTTTTTTTAACTATTCAAGTTAGTTGTTGGAAATCAGATACGCTATCTACCCGTTACGTTTGATCCATTATTTACGGGACACCCTGTATATCGACAGGTCCACGTTTTTCTTTGGGTGTCAGAGTAACAGCTGTTATGGCAAACCAAAACAAGATTGTCTAACCACGTACACTCTATTCTTTAATAATAAGAACAATTTTACAAGTACTTCAAAACAACTTAACAAGACTACTGCAATGTCTTTTTTTAATTAGGTTACTACGGGTACACTACATAAATACGGAATAACTTTATTCCAACAATCACAAAAACGGATTTCAACATTTATAATTTATAAAAACTTCGACTTATCATTCATCCAGTTTTTCTTATTCCGAAGTTTCAATATTTCTAACGTTTATAATTAATATTCTCAAAATGCCGAGTTTGAAAAAATCGAATAAATATAATAAAAAGTCCGACTTAATGATAACTTAAAATAATAAAAATCCGAATTCGAATGGCCCTCATGCCCCAGCCACCGGGATTCCGATTTCCGGCCACTGAGGCCATGGGCTTGCTTCTGATAGGAAAACCCGGCCCTGGAATGAAAGGCACCGAAGGAACTAAGAGTGGGTTTTAGTCATTAAAGTCTAACACGCTCTCCCGCCCTTCTTGAGGACGGGATATGTCATTGAATGATTTCTCACCTGAAAAAAAAGTTATGTATTATGACAATTTTTTTTTAAAAACAGTGTACGATGGGAATGTAATCTGGTTGTCTTAAACGGAAATGTACTTTTAATTGATGCAAGTTAGTGCAGTTCCTAATAGTATAACATACGGCGACAAATGCCTGTTGCTCTTTGTAAATCAAACGCCGCTTACCTCTTTCGATATCGATAGATACAGCCGATCGTGCAGCTAACGTTCCAGGCTTCTTAGCAACGACAGTAAATAGAAACTGGTTGTTTGCTTGTAATAAGTCATTTGATATGGGCTCCCCAGGTTTAATGCTTAGCGAGTTAGTACCGATACCATCCAAAGTAAACAGAGATCCAAATTCTGAAATGAAACATTAAAGTAGGTTAAACCGTTTATGGACGTGAAATGCGTGAACTTAAATCATTGTAAAATTATTTATTTAATGATTACCTCCATCCAAGGAAAAGTCAACCGTGTCATCGTAGCCGTACGATAAGGAAATAACTTGGTTAAACTGCAATCCCGATTCGGCGTTATAAGCACCCCTGTAATACGCTTGCGTAAATACTGGAGCAACAATTCCTTGGCTAATGATCTCGATGACTACACTTGTCCAACCAGATATAGCTCTTTCTCTTCTTGCTTCTATCTCTAACACTATAAATGTGTTTTCAGTAGCAGCAACAGGCAAGGGTTTTTCAAGCGTTAGTGATAAAACGCTGCCATCACTATCATTGGGCTTTAACTCGAAATGGTCCCAGAATTCTGAAATATTCAAATAGGATTGTTATGGTTTTGGTCGCAATGATCTTACGAGTAAACATATTTATGTATTAATAGATAAGTAGTTTGTTAAAATGCAAACCGTACCTCCAGTAAGTATAAATCGAGTGCCTGCCTCGTATCCTGAGCTAAGGGAAATGCTCTCTACTGTTAGACCAGTGCTGTTTATGGATCCGGTGTAGGTGTTTTGTGAAAACCTCATAATTATCATCTGATCATCTGGTAAGTCTTAAACAAAATATCATAAGTTATAATATAAAGTTGTAGGTTTCCCACAACAAGTCTTGTGTGTAATGATTAAAAAGGCATCTGCACTATACAGGGTGTCCCGTAAATAATGGATCAAACGTAACGGGTGGGTAGCTTATCTGATTTCCAACAACTAATTTGAATAGTTAAAAAAAAACCGTTATGATAACCAAGATAATTTTTTTTTCGAATTTTACCATTTTCTCTACCAGAATTTAGTTTTTTTAATGCTGTCGCTGCAAATAAAAACATTTTTTGGTATAATTTTTGTGTAATATTTCTGAATAGCTTATTAATGTTATAAGATACCATATTTTTTAGTAACATTTTATGTGCCTTAGAAAAAAAATCTTGAATTGAAAAGATTTTTCTTTACTATGAAAAGACCAAATTGAAAAAAATCTCCTGTAAATAAATTGTATGACACCGACGACCACCACTATTTTAAAACTTGTACATTTAATAACGTTTGCATATTGGTATAAAATTTACGTCTAGTCCTAGCCGAAGAAATCAACCAAAGCCATTTCGTCCGTCGGATAAGAGCTTCCTTTATTAGGAGATGCAAACTTTGCATTCTCGTATGGGGAAGACAGTTCGAACATTTGCTGTAAAAACAAAACAAACGATTTATTTGAACAAATTGTTTTTTTTTTTTTCTAATTCTTTTCATACGCTGATATCTCTAATTAAATCATTGCCTCCGAAATACTACAGTAAAACATTTTAAAGAAAAAAGTTTAATTGTGCACACTTTTTCATTTTTATTTTATTTTGTTGATTCAGCACCTCTCTCAGATTCATAGCAATATCTTTGTAACGGCTAAGACTAGACGTAAATTTTATACCAATATGCAAACCTTATTAAATGTACAAGTTTTTAAAATAATGGTGGTCGTCAGTGTCATACAATTTTTTTACAGGAGATTTTTTTCAAATTTGGTCTTTTCATCGTAAAGAAAAATATTTTCAATTCATGATTTTTTTTCTAAGGCACATAAAATGTTACTAAAAAATATGGTATCTTATAACATTAGTAAGCTATTCAGAAATGTTACACAAAAATTATACCAAAAAATGTCATTATTGCAGCGACAGCATTAAAAAAAACTAAATTCTGGTAGAGAAAATGGTAAAATTCGAAAAAAAAAATATCTTGGTTATCATAACGGTTTTTTTTTAACTATTCAAATTAGTTGTTGGAAATCAGATACGCTATCTACCCGTTACGTTTGATCCATTATTTACGGGACACCCTGTATATCGACAGGTCCACGTTCTTCTTTGGGTGTCAGAGTAACAGCTGTTATGGCAAACCAAAACAAGATTGTCTAACCACGTACACTCTATTCTTTAATAATAAGAACAATTTTACAAGTACTTCAAAACAACTTAACAAGACTACTGCAATGTCTTTTTTTAATTAGGTTACTACGGGTACACTACATAAATACGGAATAACTTTATTCCAACAATCACAAAAACGGATTTCAACATTTATAATTTATAAAAACTTCGACTTATCATTCATCCAGTTTTTCTTATTCCGAAGTTTCAATATTTCTAACGTATATAATTAATATTCTCAAAATGCCGAGTTTGAAAAAATCGAATAAATATAATAAAAAGTCCGACTTAATGATAACTTAAAATAGTAAAAATCCGAATTCGAATGGCCCTCATGCCCCAGCCACCGGGATTTCGATTTCCGGCCACTGAGGCCATGGGCTTGCTTCTGATAGGAAAACCCGGCCCTGGAATGAAAGGCACCTAAAGAACTAAGAGTGGGTTTTAGTCAATAAAGTCTGACACGCTCTCCCGTCCTTCTTGAGGACAAGATATGTCATTGAATGATTTCTCACCTGAAAAAAAAGTTATGTATTATGACAATTTTTTTTTAAAAACAGTGTACGATGGGAATGTAATCTGGTTGTCTTAAACGGAAATGTACTTTTAATTGATGCAAGTTAGTGCAGTTCCTAATAGTATAACATACGGCGACAAATGCCTGTTGCTCTTTGTAAATCAAACGCCGCTTACCTCTTTCGATATCGATAGATACAGCCGATCGTGCAGCTAACGTTCCAGGCTTCTTAGCAACGACAGTAAATAGAAACTGGTTGTTTGCTTGTAATAAGTCATTTGATATGGGCTCCCCAGGTTTAATGCTTAGCGAGTTAGTACCGATACCATCCAAAGTAAACAGAGATCCAAATTCTGAAATGAAACATTAAAGTAGGTATAAGATTTATGGACGTAAAATGCGTGAACTTAAATCATTGTAAAATTATTTATTTAATGTTTACCTCCGTCCAAAGAAAAGTCAACCGTGTCGTCGTAGCCATACGATAAGGAAATAACTTGGTTAAAATACAATCCCGATTCGGCGTTATAAGCACCCCTGTAATACGCTTGCGTAAATACTGGAGCAACAATTCCTTGGCTAATGATCTCGATGACTACACTTGTCCAACCAGATATAGCTCTTTCTCTTCTTGCTTCTATCTCTAACACTATAAATGTGTTTTCAGTAGCAGCAACAGGCAAGGGTTTTTCAAGCGTTAGTGATAAAACGCTGCCATCACTATCATTGGGCTTTAACGCAAAATGGTCCCAGAATTCTGAAATATTCAAATAGGATTGTTATGGTTTTGGTCGCAATGATCTTACGAGTTAAAATATTTATGTATTCATAGATAAGTAGTTTGTTAAAATGCAAACCGTACCTCCAGTGAGTATAAATCGAATGCCTGCCTCGTATCCTGAGCTAAGGGAAATGCTCTCTACTGTTAGACCAGTGCTGTTTATGGATCCGGTGTAGGTGTTTTGTGAAAACTTCATAGTGGCTCGTTCGGTTAAGTCTAAAACAAAATGTAATTATTTTTAAACGACTTCCAAAAAAAATGGAGGAGTTTCTACATTCGAATGTATTTTTTAAATGTTTGTTATCTCAGAAGCCCGTCGTTTATGGACTGATTTGCAATGTTTTTTTTCTCTCAAATAATGCTTACAAATTAGTTTTATTTTTTTCAAAATTCAGTTTTGATCACGGAATCTATGAGGAATCGAGGGAACTCCTCAAATATTATAGGCAACCATATAGTTATTTTAAGATTTTCATCGAGGACTTGATTTACAGCCAAAAAGTGATATTAAAAGAAGTGGAACTGGTGAAAAAGACCAGAAATGGCCAACAGTACTTCATACTCACACAGATATCACAATGAACATAGTTATGCGACTATGACAATACAAATAAATGAATGGTTCTGAATAGTTATGTTGAAAATGGTGTCATTGAAGTGACCAGATGATGATGATGGAGCCGGAAGATAGGCACCGGGACTCCGTAATTAATCAAAGTATCCTAGCCGTGTTTGGACTTATTAGAATTGTCATAAGATGCACTTTGGCTATGAGGTACTATCGAACTGATTTGATGATGGAGCCGGAAAGTGGAAGGTGGACACGGGAACTTCATAATAAAACAATGTATCCTAGCGGGGTTCGAGTTAATTGGAATTGACATGAGTAAAAGGTACTCTGGCTATAAATGTATCGCAACTAAAAAGTATGAAATAAAAAACCAAAAAGTTATTTACACACTTTTTAGTTACAAAAAAAACAGACTTCACTAAAAAAAACTGGGCAAGTGCGAGTCGGACTCGCGCACTGAAGGTTCCGTACAAACTTCGTATGAAAACAGTTCAATTCCCGAATTGAGTTATGAAGATTTTTTCGAATCGCAAAATATTTATTTTCGTCATGTAAGTACAAATTTACAGTTTTCAGATTTATTCCTATACTTGTGCCATAAGACCTTGCTTCATGCGAAATTTCAGGATTCTAGGTAAAAGGGAAGTACTCTGTGAATTTTGATTCCCGTAAGAGTGTCGAAATACACGTTTTTGCGACATAAACGGCCCTATCTTTTCTTTTGTTAACGAAGAAAAAGTTTGATTTTTTCACAGCTTTAAGGGACCGCAGATTTGAGTATATGGTTTTAACTTCAACTCGATACCTCTACGCGTTCCCGAGACAAAGGGTCTTGACAGACAGACGGATGGACAACAAAGTGATCCTATAAAGGTTCCGAAAATCTTTTGAGGTACGGAACCCTAAAAACATTAAAACGATAAAAATAATTTTAACTTTTAACTTCATTAAAAGAACCTATAAATATTTTAAAGATGAGCGTCACTGAGTCGGGCACGTTACCTGTTCAAGTAGGGATCTAATGAAAGCATCAGTGGACGGCATTGCCGTGTTCAAATACTGGGCCAGGCATTGAATTTAATTAGTTTAGCCATCGACAGGCTAAGAAGAAGAAGAAGACTGAGTCGGCGGAAATCAATGTGCAGAAGTTTAATTTTTTTAACAAATAGAAAATGCCTAATAGTTTCAAATGTGCGTGTGTACTTAATTGTTTTTTGGAATTATAAGCATAACTAAGTTCTTTACTTAGCGGTCCTCCGACTCGGTGACGCTCGTCTTTAAAACATGTATAGATACTTTTAATGAAGTTAAAAGGCTGAAAGAGGAATTTATTAACTTATTTTTTACTTTTTATTTTACTTATTTTTTACTTTTTTGCATCGAGATATTTTTTGAAATAAAATCTTTGAATCTATTATGTCATATAGTTGTTATACTTCAGATTTCTGTTCGAGGAGAGGTAGACACCTATTACAGCCATCTTCATGAACCGTACTGCCACGCAAACCCATTCCCTCATACCACTCTCGAGGGACCCAGGTAGGTACAGGCGGCGTCATTCATCGGTGGAAATAGTGACATCTTCGCTAACAGTCTGGGTAGCGAAAACCACGATGGTCCGAATCGGTCTAATACCCATTCTATCACCACTGGCTTTAGTTGCTGAAACTTTCGCTGAGTCAATAGAAACAATTTTATTTATTTATTTAGCTTACTCACCTGACGGGAATTCTATTGAAATGGCGGCGTTCGCGCCAACTGTAAGCGATTTCTCAGCTAAGACGTTAAACACTAAAACCTTCTCTTTGAATATTACTTCTTCAGGGATAGACCTTCGAGGAACCACCACGACATTATTAACTGCACCTTCTTTAATTTCGAAGTAATCAGCATGGTCTGTAAAAAGTTAGTTTGAGTTATTCGCAAAAGGATAAGAACATAATAGGTATATCACAACGTTTATAGATACAAGTTCTGTTAGCTTACCTCCGTCGAGTCTGAAAGTTACGCTGCTATCAAAGCCTTGTGACAATTTAATATCGTCTATCTTGACTTGCAATGGTCCTAAATATGTCCCGTTGTAAATATTACGGCTGAATACAGGTGTCGTTGTGTCATCCTTTATTATATCCAGAAGTACACTTGTGGTGGTCGTTACAGCGTTAGGGCCAGATGCGACGAGTGTCAAGATTATGATATGGTTTTCTAATAAAACACTGCCGGGAATATCTGGCTTTAGTGTTATTATGACCGGATTTTGACCACTCGATACTTGGAAGTAATCTTTGTGATCTAAAAAAATTAATCAAACTGATGACCTTGTTTTCCTCTAAAATAATAGCTAAACACACAACTAAAAATGAAACAACACGACATACAACCAAATATCTAAATACTTAGTTGACGTACAGAATATTCAAAGCAACCAATTTCAAATAAAGCCAAATACACATAATATATATTATTTGTTAATATCTCACCTCCAGTAATAGAAAATACCACGCTACTATCAAAACCAACCGTTAATGGAATTGGATCTAGAGTTAGCACATTATCCTGCAATCTTCCTCTGTAGGTAGACGCTCCAAATTTCAATTCTCTAGCTGCAATAGGTAAAGATTACTAAAAGTTAAAGAAATATTGATATCCAGCGATCCTATTAGAATAAGGTTACATATCATATCATAATCAGCCTTAAAATGTTACTGCTGGAACTCAGGCTTCCTCTTTAGGAGAGGCAATAGGCCATAATCTAACACGTGGGTTTAGTACGTATTTAATGTTACATGTCTTCGAATTTTCGGTTCTAGGACATGTTTGTTTCCTTACGATGTTTTCCTTCATCGTTTTGAGTATAATAATGATGAAATAAATTACACAAAGTAATGCGCTTGGCTGGGTTTGTACCTGTGATCTATCACTCGTAAGTCAGGTCAGGGACTTTACTAATTCACCACTACTATAATGCTATAATAAGGTTAATGATACTAAATGGACATTTATAAGAAAGAGTAACCGACATTATTATAATGATAGTTTTAATGTTATTCTCAATACTCCTAACTTACAGACATTTAAGTCGATAATTTTTTTTTTTTTAAATCAATATCAATAAACCAATATTAAAAATATTGCAATTTTCGTTCTGAAGAACGATGCTATAAATATTGAAATCTATCAAACTTTGGTAGTAAGAATCAAATAAACACAAAAAAAGCAGAATTTGGCATAAAGATGGATGAATAAATAAATTTTAAGTAAACAAATAATATTGTTAGTAATGTCATTGTTATTAGTACAATGATAAGCATATTAATCATTTATACATTTGATTGTAATTATCGAAAATATTAAGAACTTGGTACTTATCAAGATAAAAACAGGTTTATCTCAGATATGATTAAGTAATTTCCTCTGTACGAATATTGCATGGTTATCTACTTCGAATAAGACGGCCCAAAATGTATTTGTTACTAAATAATGCTGATTTAGTTAATTATAATATTTGGTAAGCGCCGCAGTGACACATAAAGCTGATTTTATGCTTACCATTTAATCTATACATGAAAAGAATCATAGATGAAAAGAAGCAAGATTTGAATTATTGTTTGAAATGAATAAACTCAAAAACTTGAATTGATTTAAAAAAATCTTTCAACAGCAGAATTCTACTTTATTACTATGTAACATAAATATATATGTTTTATATGTTATTCTACTTTCACGCGGGTGAAGCTGCTGGCAGTTGCAAATTTAGAATCATTTTGTAATGCAAATGGTACTTAATCAATATAGGTAACAATTACTTACCTGCAGGCAAATTGATGATGATTGCAGCACTGGCGCCAACTGTCCTTGGTTTGCTAACTTCTAAAGACAACACTATCCGTTCTCTGTTGTATATTTCTGGCGGAATAGGTCCGGGAACACTTACATTCACAGTAGTTCCTGTAAGCTCCGCTTTGAACAAATCTTTGTACTCTACGAATTAATAAATAAAAGAATTTAGCTGTCGTCAGTGACACGGTAAACTAACAATGTGTTACAAAAACTGACTTCAGAAATCTTGCTAAAAAGAAAAGTTTTGGAAACAGCGAAGAAATTAAATCGAAAATATAATAATATGCTTCTTGAAATGAAGAATAGTATCAAAAGGAAGCTTCGCGCTGAACAAAGTATTGTGATGTAATAAAACATTCTACATTATAAGTAGTTTGAACTACAGCTTGAAAGAAAGTTCGTATTATACCTATTAAAAAAATAATAATACTGATAAACATTAATTTACCTCCATACAAAGCTACTGCATCAATTCCATTATAACCCTGAACTAGAACAATTGTTTCAAGGGTCAAACTAGCAGGATCATACGATCCTGTGTATATGGCCTTATTGAAGACTGGTGTAACGTTGTCGTCCTTTATAATCTCAAGGGTAACAACAGTTGTCGCAGTGCTGAGGCCATTGGTGGCAAGTATCTCGAGATTGAGGAAGCTATTCTCGTTTATGATATTTTCGTCTAATTGTTTCATTGATAGCGTCACTGTGTTCCCTTGAACGGTGGTGGTGAAGAACGATGAGAGTTCTGAAAAAAAGTTTAAAATGTACGTAAGACTTGAAACAACTATTACCTACTCAACTAATTTCCCCGTTTTGTTCATAAAGCTATAATATGGGGTGATCCTTATCAGCCATAAACATTTTTGGCACGTAAGTTTTTGTTTTTTTTAGTTCGTTTTTTTTTTTGTTCAAACAGCTTTGTGAATAATGTTAGAACTTTTTTGGCACAGTTAGGAGCTAGGATAGAAAATTTTAATTAAAAATTTTCAATTTACCATTTCTGACGGAAGCAGTGACAGTTGCTCCCTCGTATCCTTGGCTTAAGATCAGCTGTGGGACGCGTAGGTTATTGTTCTCAATCGTCCCTTCATAATGAGCTGTTTGAAATTCCAGAGGCACAACTGAAAAATGTGATTTTCGATAAGCTACATGAATAAAGCAGTACCTTTTATGATACTGACAGTCAGTACAAAATTAATCTAAAGTGATATCATAGGCGTAGAGATGCAAAATTTGTACTTCTGTCTGTAATGAATAAACTCAAAAACTACCGAATCGATTTAAAAAATACTTTCACTAGTAGAATGCCTCTATATTACTTTGTAACATAGATAAATATTATGTTTAGTTTCATGCGGGCAATGTTACTGGTAGAAGCAAATTTAGAATCATTTTGTAATGCAAATGGTACTTAATCAATCAAGGTAACAATTACTTACCTGCAGGCAAATTGATGATGATTGCAGCACTGGCGCCAACTGTCCTTGGTTTGCTAACTTCTAAAGACAACACTATCCGTTCTCTGTTGTATATTTCTGGCGGAATAGGTTCGGGAATACTTACATTCACAGTAGTTCCTGTAAGCTCCGCTTTGAACAAATCTTTGTACTCTACGAATTAATAAATAAAAGAATTTAGCTGACGTTGATGCCACGGTAAACTAACAATGTATTACAAATACTGGTTTTAGAAATCTCACTAAAAAGAAAAGTTTTGGAAACGGCGAGAAAATGAAATCAAAAACACATATACTACTTGGAATGAAGGATAGTATCGAAAAGAAACTTCACGATGAACAAAGTATTGTGATGTGATAAAACATGCTACGTTAAAAGTAGTTTAAATTACAGCTTGAAAGAGAGTTCGTATTATACCTATTAAAAAAAAAACAATCATACTCGTAAATATTAATTTACCTCCATACAAAGCTACTGAATCAATTCCATTATAACCCTGAACTAGAACAATTGGTTCAAGGGTCAGACCAGCAGGGTCATACGATCCTGTGTATATGGCCTTATTGAAGACTGGTGTAACGTTGTCGTCCTTTATAATCTCAAGGGTAACAACAGTTGTCGCAGTGCTGAGACCATTGGTGGCAAGTACCTCGAGATTGAGGAAGCTATTCTCGTTTATGATATTTTCGTCTAATTGTTTCATTGATAGCGTGACTGTGTTTCCTTGAACGGTGGTGTTGAAGAACGATGAGAGTTCTGAAAAAAGTTTAAAATGTACGTAAGACTTCAAATAACCATTACCTACTCAACTATTTTCTCCGTTTTGTTCGTAAAACGATAATATGGGGTGCAGCTTTGTGAATAATATCAGAACTTTTTTGGCACAGTTACTAGCTAGGATAAAAAAATATTAATTCCTGAATTTTCAAATTACCATTTCTGACGGAGGCAGTGACAGTTGCTCCCTCGTATCCTTGGCTTAAGATCAGCTGTGGAACGCGTAGGTTATTGTTCTCAATCGTTCCTTCATAATGAGCTGTTTGAAATTCCAGAGGCACAACTGTAAAATATAGACTTCAATAAGATATATAAATAAAGCAGTACCTTTTATGATACTAACAGTCAGTAGTAAATTAATCTATAGTGATATCATAGGCGTAAAAAGGCAGATTTGTACTTCTGTTTGTAATTAATAAACTCAAAAACTACTGGACAGATTTAAAAAATACTTTCACTAGTAGAATGCTACTATATTACTTTGTAACATAGATATATATTATTTTTAGTTTCATACTGTCGATGCTACAAATAGAAGCAATTTGGAATAATTTTGTAATGCAAACGGTACTTAATCAATATAGGTAACAATTACTTACCTGCAGGCAAATTGATGATGATTGCAGCACTGGCGCCAACTGTCCTTGGTTTGCTAACTTCTAAAGACAACACTATCCGTTCTCTGTTGTATATTTCTGGCGGAATAGGTTCGGGAATACTTACATTCACAGTAGTTCCTATAAGCTCCGCTTTGAACAAATCTTTGTACTCTACGAATTAATAAATAAAAGAATTTAGCTGTCGTTGATGATACGGTAAACTAACAATGTATAATAAAAATTGACTTTAAAAATATTGCTAAAAAGAAAAGTTTTGGAAAGAGCGAGGAAATGAAATCGAAAACACATATGCTACTTGAAATGAAGGATAGTGTTGAAAAGAATGTTCACGTTGAACAAAGTATTGTGATGTAATAAAACATTCTACATTATAAGTAGTTTGAAATACAGCTTGAAAGAGAGTTCGTATTATACCTATTAAAAAAAATCATAATACTGGTAAATATTAATTTACCTCCATACAAAGCTACTGCATCAATTCCATTATAACCCTGAACTAGAACAATTGGTTCAAGGGTCAAACCAGCAGGGTCATACGATCCTGTGTATATGGCCTTATTGAAGACTGGTGTAACGTTGTCGTCCTTTATGATCTCAAGGGTAACAACAGTTGTCGCAGTGCTGAGGCCATTGGTGGCAAGTACCTCGAGATTGAGGAAGCTATTCTCGTTTATGATACTTTCGTCTAATGTTTTCATTGATAGCGTGACTGAGTTCCCTTGAACGGTGGTGGTGAAGAACGATGAGAGTTCTGAAAAAAAGTTTAAAATGTACGTAAGACTTGAAACAACTATTACCTACTCAACTAATTTCCCCGTTTTGTTCATAAAGCTATAATATGGGGTGATCCTTTTCAGCCATAAAATTTTTTGGCATGTAAGTTTCTTTTAGTTTGTTTTTTTTTTGTTTTTCAAACAAAGCTTTGTGAATAATGTTAGAACTTTTTGGCACAGTTACGAGCTAGGATAGAAAACTTTAATTCAAAATTTTCAATTTACCATTTCTGACGGAGGCAGTGACAGTTGCTCCCTCGTATCCTTGACTTAAGATCAGCTGTGGGACGCGTAGGTTATTGTTCTCAATCGTCCCTTCATAATGAGCTGTTTGAAATTCCAGAGACACAACTGAAAAATATGAAAATATGGATTTTCATAAGATTTTCGATAAGAAGAAGAATATTTTTGAACTCCTTAGTAGTCCTCACTGACTAAACAGGTCCAGTCAAATCTGTCAAAAGACCATCTCAGACTAATCTGCATGGTTCCCATGTGATTTGACTTTAAAAAAAACTTTGACCCCTGAGTTTGTTTCGGTGTTTCTTTTCAGGGTGGTCAGCTAAGAAACACCGGCCTTACCAAAAAAATTCCCATGTAAAAGTGTTTTTTTTTTAAACCTATTTGCAAAAATTAAATATCATTTAATAAAACACTGACTTTTACGATACTGACAGTCAGTAGCAAATTAAGCCGTATGCCACAACAATACCAAATGCAAATAATTCTTGACTTGTAGATGATATCAATATTTAATGCAGCCTACTTTCCTTCTAGTTATATTGGCTTCAGCGTGTGCGACTGTCTATTTGCTCTCCACAACCTAATAACTTAAACTTAAAAGTCGGATGAGCTGAGGAATTTCAATAAGTTGAGATGGTCACCCATCCACAAGCTGACCTACTTAACCATTGCTTAACTTTAAACATCATTCCGTCTTATCTATCACACTATTTCTTTATTTATTTGGGATTTGCAAGCACTTATAGGTTATGTCAGCCCCATCATATCTTTAACCTAGTAACAAACACGTCTTAGGACTATTTACTATACATTTATAAACTTAGCTTTAATGCTTGCAGATAAGGTAAAAATATCTGAAAATTTACCTGAATTAAAACATTTAATTTTAATCACAAACAGTTTTATACTTTAATTTGTATATAAATATATGTATATAATTATAATGCGTGTGTAAGTGTGAGTATGTTTGTCACTCCCACTCCCCTCGCATTCAAGCAACTGAACTGATTTAGACGAATAAGAATAGGACATAACATTCTTTTATTCCAAGAGTATATTCTTCTGGGATTCTATTTTACGTCGGCGAAACCGCTTGCAGAACCTAAATGATGAATGATATTTATTTTGCAAATAGGTTTAAAAACACTTTTACACGTCAAATATTTTTTTTTCATCAGTTTAAGCTTGATAAGGCCGGTGTTTCCTAGCTGACTACCCTGAGAAGAAACACCGAAACAAACTCAGAGGTCTAAGTCTCTTTTAAGGTACAGTAAATATGTAATGGTCAAATCACATGAGAACCATGCAGAACAGTCTGAGATGTTCTTTTGAAGAAAGAACCGTACAGATTTGAGTTGACCCGTCCAGTCAGTGCAAGCATTTGTCAGTATTCGCAAAGCTCAACTCAGGACTACTAAGCTAGTCTGAAATATATTTCGTCAGAATGTTTATAAACGTGAAAGGAAAACCTTTTTGACATTCAATTTATACTCAACAGTGCATATGCACTGATAAAACAACAAAGGCATATGGCTTACCTTCAGGTAACCATAACACGACAGTTGCCGAAGCTCCGCTTGTGAGTTCCCGCTCTGCAGTCACTATGAGGTGAATGTTGGTTTGCCTGAGGACATCACCTTCCAGCTGATTAACGACACGGATTGATCTCTGATTTGCATGATCTGGTATTGATTCCAGCTCAAAATGGTGTGAGAATTCTGTGAAGTAAATTGAAATGAAAAAAAAAAACATTAATTATAAAAATGATTGCGATGTTTTAAGTGTTCTGGGACCTAAAGAAAAAATAACGGGATAATTTATTTAAGGTGGGGAGGTAGCTTAAAACCAGGAGACGGACATAGCGTAGGGTAGAGTAGGGTAGGGTAGAGTAGGGTAGAGTAGGGTAGAGTAGAGTAGGGTAGAGTAGGGTAGAGTAGGGTAGAGTAGAGTAGGGTAGGGTAGAGTAGGGTAGAGTAGGGTAGAGTAGGATAGAGTAGGGTAGAGTAGAGTAGAGTAGGGTAGGGTAGAGTAGGGTAGAGTAGGGTATAGTAGGGTAGAGTAGGGTATAGTAGGCTGAAGTAGGGAAGAGCGGGAGCGAAGCCGCGGGCAAAAGCTAGTTACTTATATTATTATTTATTAGTTGGCAAGCAAGCCAAACTTCATGCAACACAAAGGTACAAAAGCGTATATAATGCCCTAGACATTCTTTATCAACTTAGGGTAGCGAAGACAAAACCTGGCAGGTGCATAAAAAGAAGAAAAGATTGATAAGAATGCAAGGGATGAATAAGTTCACTAAATCATTTAAATATCGTGGTACAAAAACTACCAAAATAAAAAGACATCCTTCAGATAAATCTGGATGTTCTATTTACAAGATTGTTTCAAAACAAATAATTCCTTCCTGATATCATACTGTTTACGAAATAAAAAAATATGCAATAATGTGTTAATTAATTTTTTACATTTTATTTTTGACTTTAAACTTTAGAACTTTCACTTTAATAGATAATAATAATATAAAAGTATAATGCGGTGTTATAGTTACCTCCTTTGATATCGAGCTTCACATGTTCGTCAAAACCATTCTGGAGCGTTATTGGTTCAGTTAGGACTACTCGATTGTCAGTCGTGTAGTTGGCGAGATAAATTGTTTGGGAGAACACTGGCTCTTCAGGGAGCTTAAAATCTGGATTTCCAATAATTGTAATAGTTGTTGTCGTAGTTCTCGGGGGATCATTTGTTTGATCATGATCCTGTCAAAAATTAAAAATGAGTAGAGTCTGTGTCAATCGTTTATCAATATTTGTATTTGTTTCTTCAGCAATAAATCCTATTGAAGAAATCTAATATAGCTACGCATAATATATAAACCAATACAGTCCCTTCCTACACAAAAAAGTCGTATCATACGACTTTTGTGCGTAGAAGGGGAGGATTTTTTTTTTTGCAGCCGCTTCTATCTTTTTTTTTGTGGCGGCTTTTTTTGTGGCCCGTGTGCGGACACTAATGCGATGATTGAGGTTTTTAGTACTGATTGACAAAAACCATAATTCATGATTGATGGAATTGATTGACGCTCGCATGACCGTGTAATCGTTGCCTATGGATGGCAGATTTCCATTATTTAAAAACATATTATCGACCAAATAAAAAACTCATAAGACTGGTACAAATTAATAACGCGTGAGGAGTCGATACCCATATCAGTCATATGTAACACATAATATGATTTAAAAGAGTGTCCATGGAGTTTCTTGCACGTTCTTCTCCATAGAGACCTACTCTTTGGAACGTGCAATTTAGCTTGCAATTTAGCTTCACTTTTCTTGGACTGACCGACATTTGACTATTCAAAAGTGCCTGTAAATGGTCTATTTGAAATAAATGTTTTGATTTGATTTGATTTGATTTGAGTCATACTAGAATGAGTTATAAGAAAATTAAGAAAAGATAATAATATAAAAACTTACTGTAGCGCTGACGGTTAATGTTATTGGTTCTGAAATACTTCTTATAAATGCCTTTGTCCTTATTATTGCACTAAAGTTTTTCGGCGTAGCAGCCGATTTGAATATTTCTTTTTCAATTTCAAAGTATGGGTTTTCTTCAATTTCGAAGATAATTTTATCCGTCGTGAGATCGATATCTCTGACAATCATGTCGTGTAAGCAACCAGTAATTTCGAACCCTGGCGGTACTGGCGCAGCAATGGTGAAAACAAATCCACCCGGCGGCTCGAAGAATATTGGAGAGTTATTGTTAGTGTCTATTACATGTACCCAAACTGGCTGAAAAGTCAAATAATATTAGATCGAGATATAATATAGACGCTATAAATTTATTGACATTGCGATTGCTATAGTAATGAAAAAACTACGGTAAATGTTGAAGTGTTTTTACGAAATCGCCTCCATATTAGTCCGAATTCAGTACCAGACCTTGAAACCTGTCCTCTAGCAGAGGAATAACCCCTTTTAAGTGATGAAATACGTTCAGTAGGAATAGATTTCGCGTTATAGGTACACTAACACAACATTAATTATCTTTTTTTTTTGAGGTGAAAAATCTTAGATATCTTCTCCCGCTTTGGTTGAAGAGAGAGGGAGTGTCAGAATTTTACTAACTTAAGCTCACCTGTGTCCCTTCAATATTCTTATCGTTCCAAATCTACGATGACACTATCGAACGATACCGCAGCCATAGTTGTCATCGGCCCTAGTGCGTTCCGTCCATTTGCTGACATATCTTTGAGGCGTTCGTGGACTGGACTGGAAGGCCAAACGACGAGTTACCCATTGCTAGCCGTTCACAAGGCACGAGGCATTCAATAGACTTGCCTCTTGGATCAATTGGGCCTGAATTTAAACTCCGGATTGATATAAAAAACCAATAACACTGAAACAAAAGAACCCAAAATCTTGCGCTGCTGAGCGCAAGATTTTGGGTTCTTTTGTTCACTTGTGATCACAAAGGAGTCCACTTACTACACCGTCCTAGAAATGACTTTACATATCCGGCAATAAATAAGCTTTACATTGAAAAGTATCAGACCGTTCCGTCCCCGGCTAACACCGTCGCGTGCCAATCATAGAACGTATTGGCACCAGCAGCACGCGAGGTCGGCGTCCGACGTGGACCACGATGGCAATGACGACGATACTCCGGAGGTGTAATAATACCTCCTTATTAGTTATTGCAGACCGCCTCATCGCGCATCTGGTGCGGGTGCGGCCAGATCTTTCGGACAGTCAGTTTAGCTTCCGCAGAGGGCGCTCCACGGTGGACGTCATCATGCATGTAAGAGCCTTCACGACGGAGGATGCGGTGTCCCGGGGTAGGGTCGTCGTGGTGAGGTCCTTGGACATCACCAAAGTCTCCAATTCCCTGCCCTGGAAGGAAGCATTAGGAAGGCAATCTAGTATCACCAGGTGCCCGACTAGCTTCGTCGTGTGATCGAGGCCTAGCTGAAAGTTAGGTTTATCATCTGCCCTGGTCACGAGGGAGAGTGGAAACGGCGAGAAATGTTGCGCAGTGTTCTGCAGGAATCGGTACTAGGACCACCCTTGTAGAACAATGGATACGAATAAGTGCTGTGCTGAGTAACTAGCGATACGCGGGGTTGCGACAGTCGTTGAGAGGATCCAGCAGTTGGGCCTCGAGATGGCACTGCACAAGTCTGAGGCTATATGTTTTTATGGCCCTCAGAACGCGCCACCACCGGGTTCCCAAATAATGAAAGGAGCGTTAAGCATCGACGTCGGGTCAACGATGAAGTACCTGGGACTCGTTGACGACAGTCAGTGGAACTTCGTGGAGCACTTTCGACGTCTGACTCCCAAACTGGAACGTACCGAGACTGCCAACCTCAGGGGTCCAGACACCTCCTGCTGGAGGCTCTATGTGGGGATCGTTCGAGTCATAGCTCTATAAGGGGCACTGTCGCTGCAAAAGCGACCAGCGGCCCTTCTGAACGCTTGCCAGAGGGTCATGGCAATACGGATGGTGCGGGGATACCGCACGGACTCCCACGAAGCGGCGAGCCTCTTGCTGGCCTGCCACCGTGATATCTGGAGACAACAGCCTTTGCACGCATACACGATTGGCGCATGGAGATGCAACGCTGGGGCGAAACTCTGCTGGCGGACAGAGTTCCAGCGGGATCTCATGGCGAAATGGTGCCAGCGACTGTCGCAACCCAGTGCTGGACACGTCATAATTACGGCAGTAAGTCCCCTCTTTGAGGAGTGGCTGGAGCAGCAACACGGCATCCTCACCTTCGACATGACGCAGGTTCCGTACTTGGCAAGTTCGGCAGGTTCTAACATCGGATTTAGGCGGAAGAAACACCCGGGTGTCACCATTGTGTGGACTGCCCGGAGACCACGGTGGAGCATACGGTGGAGCTGTGCCTCGCTTGGACGGAGCACCGCCGTGTCCTTGTGGAGGTGATCGGTGCCAACGACCTCTCGTTCAGGGCCCTAGTTTAGGCTATGGTCCGGAGTGAGGACGAATGGCGGTCAGTCACCTCCTTCTGCGAAGTAGTATCTAATGCTAGCGAAGGAGGAGACCACACACGTGATAGAACGAACACCCCAGCCACCGAGACCACGAACTTGACTACCAACCACGGTAGACGCGGGCTTATGAACGTCGAGCAATGGGTAGCTCGCCGTCCGGCAGTCCGGTAGTTGACCGGACCGAGCCCCAGTCGTCAGCAGCGCGTATTTATCCATGTGCTCCTCATAGAGAGGTCAGCAAACCGTAGGGGTCCAGCAAGGCCGATGCCCACTAGCTAGGACCGCGGAGAATTTCTAAAAAGGATACCCATAGTCTTAGAACGAAAAAGGCCACTGAAGGTCACAGATGTGGTTTTAGTCAGTAAAGAGCGGGAGAAGTCATTAAATGATTTCCACCCTTAACGTGTGTTTGGTAACGTAACTTTATAAAAACAGTCATTAAGTAGATACACGTTACAATCGCATATATGATGTATCATAATCGTTATAAACCCGTTGTAAAGGGCTAATTCAGGTGATTTCTCTCGTTGTGTTTCATAAAGTTATTATATTTTTAATCTTTCTAAAAGATTCATTAAATTAAAAAGATATCATACGAAAGAACTTATAAAATTTTCTTTCTCATCAGGTGAAAATATAATGTCCCGTATTTTCCGGATATAGACCTTTTCTATTGTATATAGTTATTGATACGAGGGCAGATTCCTTACTTCGTATCAAGACTCTGGAAAATCATTGTATTTTGAATGATTAATTTTCAAAAATCCGATAATCAAACGATAAAAACATCATCGATTACCATCAAGTGAGATAATGGTCAAACATAGCTTATCAATAATAATTAAAAAAAAGATTTATTTAGATTTTTACGGTGATAGTCGGATACCCTAATTTGGCCTTGTAATACTTGGAAGCCTTGGTTTTCTCACGCTTTTTACTTCTCACGTCAAGAATTAATTAATGAAAAACGACACGTGAAAAATGGCCTAAATATACATATATATGAAGCTGTAAAGAATAAGTGATCTTACAAAAGGTGAACTATTCGAGCCATCTGTGCATCTGAAGGTTGAAGTGATTGTCATACTTCCTTCAACTTCGTATTCTTCATACAATTCGAAGAGTGCAGTCGTAGATAATACATAGAGAGAATTGACGATATTTATGCTATAGTATGCTCTGCTACCGGTATCTGACGTATGAATACCTGTAATAAATATTGTGTGTTTCGGTAAACGCTAATACGTGCTAGCGTTTACCGAAAACTATATGAAATTCATTTAATAAGTCGGTACTTACTAAAATAAAATACAAATTACATTTTTAAAAATACGTAATAGTGTGTCCAAAGGCCCAAGTCTGTTAATTTTATAAGTTCGTCATTCCAACATGATCACAGTGTCATTTTGCTAAAAGTTCGTAATCTGCTAATTCATAATAATCGATCACTGATTGGTCAAAGGTGCCGTAATAGAGTTGTGGTAGAATGACCATATCGACCTGACTCGTAACAAATTAAAAGCAATGACTGCAGAACGACGTTTTAATGGTAAGTCATTGATTAAAACTGACTGACTGATCAAACTGTCAAAATTAAAGCAGTTTACCGCATACGTCAGACATTAATTTGTCATTATGTGCGAGATTACCATACTAAAGTCTGTCTAATAAGTCAAACGACTTCGGTAATTATTAAAGTAAAATGAAATCTGATGTAGTCAACACTAGTTCAATAATTAAAGTTGATTAAGAGATCTTTATCATTGTTTACTAATAGAAGAACCATATTAAAAGTAGTGAATATAAGTATTTTTTAAATAATTAAATATTACACAAAATTCCCAAGTCGTTTACCTTTCTAGACAGACTATATGCCATTTCTTTCAATGGAATGTCAGTGGTTGACCTTTGGGTAGTCGTAATAACACCATTGTATTAGTAGATTACCAAACTTGTCAAAATCAATAATTTTAAAACCAAAGCAGAGCAAACTTGAGGCCCAGATCTGGCGCATACGCCGCTCGCTAGTCGTTCGCGAGACGCTTGCAAACTGCGCGCATGCATTTCAAGTCCGTACGAAGCGCGGGCGGCGGGCGGTGGCGCAGGGGCTTCGTACGAACGAGCCGTGCGCGAAATGCACCCTTCGTGAGCGGCTCGCGAACGGCGCATTCGCCAGGTCTGGACACACCATAACAATACAAAGCCTCTTTTTAAATTTCCTCACAGTGAAAGTATTTTTATGATATCTGATAACACTGACCTCTACTATTATATCTGATAGTGTATTTATATTAAATACACCAGGAAAATTATGAAAAAAAAAAATATTTGGATGTATTTTGATATGTTTGTGCCTAATTTGATATAACAATAAAAAGTCTATAGCACCTTACCTATTTATTGCTTGGGGATATCGAGTTGTAATTCGCTATCTTACAATAATGTTTTTATAAAATCATTATTAAAACATTAATAATAAGAAGTAAAAGTTTTTTATGAAATCAGAAATCAGAAACGTTTATTTCAAATAGACCAATTACAGGCACTTTTGAATTGTCAAAATGTCGGTCGATGAAAACAGGTGAAGCTAAATTTCACGTTCCAAAGCGTGGATCTCTATGGAGAAGAACGTGCAAGAAACTCAATGGACACTCTTTTCAATCATATTGAATTACATGAATCTTCATTACATATTTCTTTTCTCTTAAGATATCAACAATGATGAGATCTTTTGAAGACAATACCGTACAAGATAAGAAAGAAAATGCCTGTTCGATGTTCATATTTTATGATTTGTATGTTCATAAAATAGCGCACAGAACCGCGACTTGTTTTTTTAAAATGTGAGCAGATGCATACCTGCAATCCCCGTTGTCTGATTTTGCCAAAAATTGCCTCTGAATATGTCATGTACCCATGAATGCTGAAACGGACCGGTTGGAGCCCCAGGATCAAACACTACGGTACATCCTGAAACTAAACACGAAAAAGACGAGAATTAATCCTAATCAATCAAAAGACAATATTTGATAACGTTTGTTATTTTAAATCTGTTTCTTACCATTTCTGATGAATAAACACGTCGTAAAAATAATTGAAAAAACTATCGTCTTAGTTTTCCGTAGCCCCATTGTCTTGCTTTGGTTTTATATGCATGAATATAGTCATATCTAAAATTTTACGCCACTCTATGGAAATATGTAATCATTCACTTTTAGGCTTTTTTCATAACATCACTTTGATAATACCAACACGCTCTTTCATCAACCGAATAAGAACATAAACACAAAGTGTATCATAAACATATATCAAATATTTTATGAAACCACCACTGTTAGATCCGGCTTGTATACCTTTATTATCGAGGTAGGTACGTCAGATACCCGAAAAACTTCACAAAGCACTGAATTTAGTGTTGATAAGTATCAAAGAATTGATGATGATTATAATATCTGACGATTGATATCTGCTTTGCGCGGAAATAACCTGATAACAATATCGTTTTACATACATATACTTAATGGTAACACCTTATGTATTTTAAGATTGCTTTTTTTTCTGTTTTTTTTTTTAAAAAGGTCACAAAATATTGAATTATGGGGGCGGCGTAACCAACTTTAGGATACTTATGACGCAAGAGTCTCTGACCTAAACTGTAGGATAAGATCGATGCGAGAGTCTCTAAGCCAAATTATAAGACATTAACGTTGCAAGTGTCTCTAGCTCAAACTATAAAACCCTCATGACGCAAGAGTCTCTAACCTATACTATAGACCACTAAGTAAATCTCTCGTTTAAGCTGTTGGGCATTAACGATGCAAGACTCTCTAACCCAAACTATAGGACACTCACGATACAAGACTCTATAACCAAAACTGATACTCACCACTTCGGACAAAACCTTCGATTTGACCCAAGACACCTACGATTCTCACTCATTCACTTGTTCCAACAGGGGTGATCTTGCTAGTTTCAATTCGTGTAGTATAATTAAATCCATGACCTTTATCGCCATTGGCTGGAGGCGCGTTTTCCCTACCAGTGACTGATTTGCGAACGTTTTGGCGCATAGATTAAATCCGTGTAGCCGCAACACAAACTAAACACATAAACCAAACTCCACCCAAGGTCACCTTGGTTGGAACGCTATATTGCAAACCGTCTGGTCCACTTTTAACCGAAAATCTAACAGGCGACGCTGGTGCTGCCAGGGCGTCTTGTCATGGTAAAAGTCATTACCATTTATGATGGCGGCAACCCATAAGTGGTTGCAACATAAGCCATGTTAGCGACATAGTGAGTGAGGGCCATGTATTTAACTCACAATCTGCTCCACAAACTAGTTCGTCGATCAGATTCAATCGTGGTAATTAGAGGCACAATAGAAAATCAATGGGTGTGCGAACGCCGTCGTTCGCTTGGTGTTTGGGTTGGCATTAATTCATTAAACCCCAAGCATTCGCTCTCTCATTGTCTGTTTATTGTCTCTTATTCGGTATTCAAAAGGTTAAGAAACACCCGGGTGTTACCATTGTGTGGATTACCCGGAGGATACGGTGGAGTATATGGCAGAGGCGTGCCCCGCTTGGGCAGAACATCGTCAGGGCGATCAGCGGCAACTATCTATCGCGCTGGGCCGTGATACAGGCCATGGTCCGTAGCAAGAAGTAATGGCGGGCGCTAGCCTCTTTTTGCGAAGTAGTAATGCTAGCTAAAGAAGCGGCCTCACGCGTGGGGGACCGGCCATCCCGCCAAAGCCGCCGGAATCCCAATCAAGCAATAGGTAGCACGCCGACCGGTGGTCCAATAACCATCCGGACCGAGCCCTAGTCGTCGATGGCGCGTGGCTTTCCACACACGCCTCAAGGAGATGTCAGCAAATGTAATCAATAGGGGCCTAACAGGGTCGAAGTTTACTGGGGCCATGGGTAAAGTGAAAGTGCAACCCGGGATCTTGAAAAGAAGGCAAAGAAGGAACAGAAGTGAGTTTTAGTCAGTAAAAGTTTGACACGCCAAACGACGAGCGGGAGCTCCGTCCCAGACCTGGAGAAGTCATTGGATGATTTGCCACCATAAGAAAATCGTGTTTGTTTTGTATTTTGTCATAGATATATTTTGCTCTTTACCCTCGCCCATTTTAGTTTCTAATATCTAATACTCATGAAACTAATGGTTATTCTTTATATATAAAATACAGTCAGCCGATCATAGAACCTCCTCAATTTTGAAGTCGGTTAAAAAAGAATCCCTATTTCCTTTGGTCACGTCACACGTGAACGGCTGGACCAATTTAGCAAATTCTTTTTTTTTGTTGTGTTTAATATTGTCAGAAGGTTTTTATGAAAGAAAAAATTAAAAAACTGCGCAGAATATTGGACAATTTCTGAAATTTACGATGACTATTTAACTTTCGCACGTTTTGCAGTTCATAGTTAAGACAGGACTACGTCTGTCGGGTCAGCTAGTAAGATCTTTACGCCGGAAATACTGAACGTTAGTATTTCATTACCAAAAATATATACTTATGTAAATGATACTCAGATATTTATATTACAAGACGTATTTAGTAGAAGTAGTCAGATTTTCTCCTCGTTCCACATTACATTAATGTTTGCTTGTAGTTTTCGATGACTAAAGAATAATTTAAATAGATAACAATTTGAGACATTTTTTTATCAGCATAAATATTCTGTTATCATCAAGTAAAAATTTAATAATTTCAAACACTTACATGACGTACGCGGATAATCGAAAACGTTATCGGTTTTATCTGTATATTAAAGATATGCATATACATACATAAAGGTTTTCCTACAACAATAAACTATCATACATATTTATTGATTAATGTTTATAAATAAAACAAGTTGAAAATGCTCTGAGATCATTTGTAAGACTAATCGATTTCATTCCGTTGGTAAAACGCATGACTATCATAGTGTCAACGTCTTAAAGTAAAAATGATTTAGTTCTTTTACAGATCGGAAATTGAAAATGATTAAACAACCATCCAAACTGTCGGCCGATCGAAAGTCTAAAGTTGCGTGGTCTCTGATAGTGACATCCTCTTTATTTACATTTAAGCTATTATTACTCACAAGTACAGTTATAATGGCATTGGGGTCATATTCTTGCTCATTAACTAATGACATTGTGTGATGATAAGAAGCCTGAGGTGTACAATGATTTTGAGAAGAAAAAGGGAAGTTGTTGACGGTTGCAATGCAACGTTTTTTTTTTTATCTGTTATAAACTAGTACTTGACTGCGATCCCGCCTGATGGCAAGCAGTGATGCAATCGTTCATGGTGAGGCGCACTAGTTTATTAAGAGCCTATTCACTCTAGCCTTGAAGACACCCAAATTATAATCAGACGGGAAGACCGCAGCAGGCAAACTGTTCCAGTCCTTTGATGTACGCGGTATAAATGACGAGGCGAAACGCTTAGTCCGGACCGTAGGTGTTTCAACAACGTAAGGGTGGATACTTGCCGTGCGTCGGTTTGTCTGATGGTAGAATTGAGATGGCGGAATCAAGTCATGCAATTCCTGCGCACACTCTCCAAAATGCAATCTGTAAAACACCGAAAGGCTGGCTACTCTACGCCTCTGCTCAAGGCATTGAAGATAGGACTTGACTAAATCTGGATCACCAATCAGCCTCTTCGCACGCCTTTCCATCGAGTCCAAAGCTGCCAGGTGGCACTTTGCAGCACCAGCCCATATGTGGCTGCAGTACTCCACACACGATCGGACCTGTGCTTTGCGTCCCAATAGAAGTCATCTTGGTTGGTGCTTGGTTTGTGTGTTTGGATTGTGTTGCGGTTACACAGATTTAACGAGCCAACACGTTCGCAAATCAGTCACTATGGTTGGAAAAACGCGCCCCCAACCAACGATGTTGAAGGTCATGGAACGGATGTCTACACAGATTGAAACTAGCAAGATCTGGTGTATGCTTTACTATAATTTATTACTACAAAATGTTACCCTCGTCTACTGAAAGATGGCCACCTCCATCCAGATGGAAAATGGGCCGCATAGTGGCCGTGCATCCTGACAAGGACGGCATCAACGGCGTCGCGGACGTGAAAACGGCGAATGAAACAATATGTTCCACAACTATCACACAACGCCCTCTAGTCTCAAGCTAAGCAGAGCTTGTGTTATGAGTACTAGACAACTGATAAACGTACTTATATATTTCTAAATACATAGACACATATTATATAGATAAATTACACCCAGACACAGAAAAAAATATCGTGCTCATCACACAAACATTTTTCCTGGGTGCGATTCGAAACTACAACTTCCGGCACAGGCGGCATAGCAGTCAGGGTCACTAACCACTAGACCAACAGGCCAGTCAACAGTACAAAAAACGATCCGCAGGGCATTCAATAAAGTCGGCGCGTTTCTTCAAGATAATGCACAATTAGTTGAAAGGCAAGGTTTCAACGCGCTGGACTATGTTTTATAAAAACGCCTGTCAAAAAGTAACCGCAACATCCCAATTAGTTGACAACTGATCTAAACAAGAAATAGCACCATCATTATCATACTAAAATAAAGCCACCGTCTTTGTTCTTTTTGCATTCGAAATTACATCGCTTAACCGACCAAAAGTCATTTTATTTAAATACTCCTAATTTTCCTGAAACAAGCGGTTTATTGTACAATAAAAGTGTTCTGTCGCAGGTCTGCTGGAAGAAATTTCGTTAGAAATAAGCAGGTCCTTTGTGCTCTTTTATCCTTATTTGTTCGGTTTTAAGTGTTTATTTGTACATAAAAAAATAAATAAATAAAATAAAGAAGAGAAAAATGAAGACAAAAAAAAAACAATTTGGTTTCTACAACTAAATTACGCAGCTTCTAAAAATATCCTTAACCCTTTTCAACGTAATGTGTTGTTACATTAAAGGGTCGAGTGTTGAGATTACTTGTGTAGTTGAAATTGATAGTAACTTATGCTTAATCGAGAATTCATTATCTACATGTTTAGCCCGACGTCTATTTGCAAAGTGATATTATGTTAGGCCGTGAAATATTGTTCCAGTTCAGTAATAGTGTTAATACACGTTCGAATTTGGTACTGTGACTGCACAAAATACAGAGTACAGAAGTCAATCTACATACAAAGCGCACTCCAGCAACACACACAAAGACACCGCTCACAGACACGATGTCTCGGTCGCGTCTCGGATCACTCGTCGAACAATTCCGGCTCAAACGCTCATTAGTGTGCGTCCACCGAGCGTAGGTATAAAAAGTTAAAAACATACATGAGATTGTCTTCTGTACTTATCTATTTTGTAGTGACTGTCTGTCACTAACTCCAAATTAACCTTTCAGATACCGTCAATTTGAGACACAATAGTAAAGACAATAGTTGCGCGTCTGCGCAACTATTGTCCCAATTAATGAATAACAAAATATTATATTTGTCTTTGAACACCACGACTGGTGACATGGGCCACTTAGATCCTCATAAGGTGTTCTTTTAGTAAAAAGGCTGACGGAATTCTTTAGAAACGAGTAACTATGCGTTTTCTAATAGCAGCACAAAAAAAAACATGTGCGCGAGAGACAAAACACGAAGCAGGAGAAGAGGCTCCTTCCTATTCCATCCTATGACAAGGTGACCTAAGCTTGCGGTTGGTGTTAGGGCAGTGTATTTGACACTAACTTCCTTTCGACTGAACTTGACACAATTGATTTTACATGCTAAGGTCGGTTTGAGCTATACTGAGATCAAGAACCACCAAACGTTAGCGATGACTACCTCTCCCTAAGAACTGACTGACAGTAGAGTGGTTTATAGTCTGTCTAATAAGTCAACCGACTTGGGAATTTTGTATAATATTTAATCATATAAAAAATACTTATATTCGATAATTTTTATAAGGTTCTTCTGTTAGTAAACAATGATCTCTGTCTCTTAATCAACCTTGATTATTGAACCCGTGTTGACTACATCAGATTTCATTAAATCCTAATAATTACCCAAGTCGTTTAACTTATTAGACAGACTCTACATTGCTCTTGTTATACGCACACTTCCAGGGAACAGGGGGTAGGCTTCACCAAGTACCCTAAACTCCATTGATGGTCGTTCTAAGGAACGCTAGGGAACGATCTCATTAAAACACACTGGTCTTTGGGCCTCTTACTGATACAAAAAAATAATATTTAACGAGACACGTAATTTGGACTCATCTCCGGAAAACTCCGCAGATAGACGTAGCTCGGAGGCATGTAGGTTATGATGTCCTCATCTTGGGGTAGAGTAAGGAAGTGAGAAGTGTCGATTTATTGAAAACCAGAACAGAGAGTAAAGTCCCGCAAACCTCCGTTGAAAAGGGAGGATCTTCCGGCCAGACAGGTTTTATAGTCTGGTGGGCGACTGGCCCATAGATGATTTCGGGCTGTTCTATATAATCTAATCGCGCGGAGTACTATAATTGCGCGATTCAGGATTAGTTCTTCTGTGAGATGTCGCTACAGTGATCGCCAGTGTAAGATAACTAACTAGAGTGGCTGGGTAGATTGGTAAATGTTAATGGTGTTCACTGGCGTAAGATAACTCACCAGAGTAGCTGGGTTAAATTAGTAAATGTCAATGGTGATTACTGGTGTAACTAACCACAGTGGCTGGGTTAGATTTCTATCAATGAGTTTGATCTTATAATGATCCTAGCCATCAGCGCTAAGTTCGATGGATTCATTGAGACTTAATTATTGTTTTCGTGATCCATTCTGGCAAGAGCGGTAGGGTTCTGATGAGTGAAAATAAGTAGCTGAGCTTTAATTGTATTTATCATTCGCAGTTATTTCGGGAAAGAAGGTGCCGCCTGAGAGAACATATATGACAATAAATTAGTTCTCTACAGTAACGTGGATGTCTAAAAATACACATGTGGCTATAATCCAAACAGGTGGTGGAAGAAGATGATTAAGGCGAACAACAGCGAAGTAGAACTCTTCATAACCAGTGATACAATATAGCCAAGAAGAAATCCAGGTATGAGATTTATTAATTACCAAAACCTCGGTACCCTTGGGGTGATCAGTAGCTCGAAACACGTAATGAAAACCGTAACGATATCGTAGCGATTTAGTCGTTTAGACCATTTCCGTATTTACATCCATCAATCGAGTCTGAACGACACCGATTTTAATCTCGTTTGAAATTCGTCGATTTAAAAAAAATCTGTATTACATTATCCTGATAGAATACTTATAATTGTAACTGGAAATAAGTCGATAGATCGTGAATACCGCTTTTGGATAGGACTTCGATCGAACGACTGTAAAACTTCTTCGTATTTGGCTTGTTTGAGTTTACGTGAATCAGGCTACTGAGCTAGGTACGTCTAACAGATTTATTGACATCTATTAACATGAATAGATATAGACTAGTATGATTAACTCCATTGGCTGCAAGCTGTTCGATCCCCGCACGGAATATACATTTTTTGGCCTAAAAATGGTTGTTCCGTGTCTAGGTGTCTTGTTTGTATGAGATTGTGTTTGTTAACGCATCCACGAAAAAGGGGACGTTCCTAATGTTTATGTCAGGAGTAACCAAACTATGTGATACTGGGGACGTCTTGTTAGTGGACGTGTTTCGTCTGAGGTGGTGATTATGATATTCTGCAGGATGGACCTGTTAGCAAAGTCAATGGTATGGAAGCTTGTGTCGGTGAAATCAATATTACGAAATCACTTTGACAACGAGACGAAACGTTTTGCGACGTACACACCGCTGACAGAGTAGGGCTGAATTCGCGCGGGCCGAGCAGATAAAAGTTTAAACGGCGTGGTCTCCTTTTCTCTGTCGGCAGCTGTATGTACAACAATGCTTTAGTAATTTTCTTGCGGCTCGTTGTTAATTGAACATCTAAAGCCTACATCATAATAAATCAGTTGCGTGGTCTGAAGTCTCGAATCGAAATAGTCATCACTCAAACAAATGTTCTATGAAGGAGATTCTTACTTTGGTCGTCAACCTGAGACGACTTATTAGTAATATTTATTTTCTTGAACTTTACAAATTAGTATTGTGTACGGATTTTTTCAAGATTTTTAAATATGAGTACTATAGAGCAACTTATGTTTTAAGGCGGCGGGCGGGCGGTCGTTTATACCGCGTACGTTGAAGAACTGAAACAATCTGCCTGCTGCGGTCTTCCCGTCCGATTATAATTTAAGTGTCTTCAAGGCAAAAGTGAATAGGCTTGAAGTTTCTTGCCGGTTCTTCTCCATAAGAAACGACCAATTTGGAACCGTGCACTAGCTTCTGACGTTTTATAAGTACCCATGTAGGCCTATGTGAAATAAAATATTTTTGATTTTTGACTTTTGAATTTTGAGGCTCATACACTAGTGCGCCTCGCCATCAGAGATTCCATCACTGCTTACCATCAGGTGGGATCGCAGTCAAGCACTAATTTATATCAATTAACAAAAAAGTATTACTTGTTTGACATAAACAATCATGACAGTTGAGAGTTTGTCATACCCACTGAAATGTCTGGCTGATGGTGGTGCGTGTTTTACATCTTTCAGAGCCGTTGAAAATAGTTGAGATAAGTGGGTGCTGATACACGCGTCACGTTAGGGTTCCGTACCTCAAAAGAAAAAATGGAACCCTTATAGGATCACTTTCCGTTCGTCGGTCTGTCTGTCTGTCAAGACCCTTTATCTCAAGAACGTGTGAAGGTATCGAGTTAAAATTAATACCATATACTCAAGTATGTGATCCCTTCAAGCTGTGAAAAATCAAACTTCTAAGTTAACGAATAAAAAAGATACGGCCGTTTATGACGCAAAAAACGTGTATTTCGATACTCTCAAAGATTGAAATTCATAGGGTACTTCCCGTTGACCCAGAATCCTGAAATTTGGCACAAAACAAGGTCTTATAGCACAAGTAATAAATCTGAAAACAGTAAAGTTGTTACCTACGTTACAAAAAATATTTTTTTTGCAATTCGGAAAAATCTTCGAGAATCCATTTGGGAATTGTAGTTTGCACGGAATCCTCAGTGCGTGAGTCCGACTCGCACTTACTCAGTTTTCTTTCTGACGACTGACTTTTTAACAATATAAAAGTACCTGTAAATTACTTATTTGAAAAAATGCTTCGATTGATTGATATATATCTTGTAACAGAAGGGTATATAATATAAAAAGGCAAAATTCTATAATCACACTATTTTTTTTTTCAATGAAACTGAGCTTATTGATTCGCACAGTGGCAACGACACAAGACCGAAATTGAGCTTGCAGAGCATTAAATAGCATTACTCGCACTGGAGAGATTCGGTAGTTATGGCGTTGGCTAAGCTTGGCTGGGATTGGCTAGCACCGGAGGCGCGCTGTGATCGGCAACGGCAGTTTGGCTTAACATTCGGCCGTCCTGAAACAATAATGGCTCCCGCAATGGGAGAAGGCTTGGTTAACTCTAGAATAGTTCAATAAGGTTTTAAGTTGATGATCAGAAAAACTAGCACCGAGCACTGTCCTCAGTCTGCCCAGTCGTCAACAGCGCGTAGTGATCCACGCGCTCCTCAAAGAGATGTCAACAAACCGTAGAGGCCCAGCAGGGTCGATGCCCGCTAGCTAGGAGCGCGGGGAATTTTTGAAAGGGATTTCCTATTGTATGTTTTTGCTCAATGACCTCAGTAGAGCTTCTTTAAGAGTGGGTCTTAAAATGAACATAGATAAAACCAAAATCATGATTAACAACCATGTAGCGCCCACTCCTATCAAGGTCGGAGACTCTACACTCGAAGTTGTGGACGATTACGTCTACCTCGGACAGTCCAGTTGGGTAGGTCTAATTTCAAGAAAGAGTACCGGAAGACGCAGCGTTGGAAGGCCTCCTACAAGGTGCAATGATGACCTGGTGTAGGTAGCGGGAAACTGAAGCTGAAATGATGATGATGATGATGATGATGATTCTAGGTTTATAGAACTCAAATAGCAACTAAATGATACAGTGTATAATTTTAGTCAGTAAAAGACTGATACGCCCTCTCGCTCTAGAGCGGGAGAAGTCATTGGATAATTTTCACCCTTAAAAAAGGGTCCAGCAGGGTCGAAGTCTACTGGGGCCATAGGTTAAGTGAAAGTGAATACCGGGCCCTAGAACAAAGGCAAAGAAGGAGCATGAGTGTGTTTTAGTCAGTAAAAGTCTGAGACGAGAACGGGAGAAGGCATTGGATAATTTCCCACCATAGAAAAAGCGGCATCACTGTTTTGAGTTGGTAAATAATCCAATTTCTCTCGCTCTCGGGTGAAATAAGTCACACTTTTACCGACTAAAACCGACCTGTGTCCTTCAGGTACCCTTTAAGTTCTAGGGCCACGGCCACTCTTTCAACGCTGCCACAGCTCTATCAGGCATCAGCCCTGCTGGGACCCTTCAGCTTTGCCGATATCTCGCACGTGGAACACTATGCGTCGTCGACTCGGGCCTAGGCTTTACTGCACGGTTTGACGACGAGCTATCCATAACTCATTGTCTAGTGTCACTTTGATCATAGGTACGTTACAATTTGACATACAGTGACAAATGCATGATGCTCCTTGTAAATCAAGCGCTGTTTACCTCTTATAATCTCAATAGATACAGCTGATCGTGCGGTTAACGCACCAGGCTTCGTAGCGACGATAGTGAATAGAAACTGGCGGTGTACTTGTAATATCTCATTTGGTATGGGCATCAAAGAAATTAAGCGTAGCGAGTTAATATTGATTTTCTCCAAGTTAAACAGAGAATTAAAATCTGAAATAAAACATATTAGGTTAAACGATTTTTAGACGCAAAAAGTGTACATTAAAACCGTTGAAAAAATGCATTTTGGAGAGTGTGAGCAGGAATTCCATGACTTGATTCCACCATCTCATTTCTACCATCGGACAACCCGAAGAACGGCGAGTACGTATTTCACCCTTGCGTTGTTGAAACCTCTACGGTCCGGACCAAACGTTATGCCTCGCCGTTTATACCGCGTACATCCAGGGACAGCGTACATCCAGAACTATTTGCCTGCTGTGGTCATCCCGTCCGATTATAATTTAGGTGTCTTTAGGGCTAGAGTGAATAGGCTCTTAATAAACTAGTGCACCTCACCATCAACAATTGCATCACTACTTACCTACAGGTGGGATCGTAGTCAAGTACTAGTTTATAACAATTAAAAAAAAACTGATGATTACCTCCGTCCAAGAAAAAGGAAACCGTGTCGTCGTAACCTTGTGATAAAGAAATTATTTGTTTAAAATACAGTCCCGATTCAGCGTTATAAGCACCCCTGTAATACGGTTGCGTAAATACGGGAGCAACAATTCCTTGGCTAATGATCTCGATGACTACACTTGTCCAACCAGATATAGCTCTTTCTCTTCTTGCTTCTATCTCTAACACTATAAATGTGTTTTTAGTAGCAGCAACAGGCAAGGGTTCTTCAAGCGTTAGTGATAAAACACTGCCATTGAAACTTAACGCGAAATGGTCACTGAAATCTAAAATATTAAAGCAGAATTAGTTTCATGGTAACAATAAATGTGCAAGTCAATTATATATTAATAGGTCAGAAAAAATGAGAGCAGTGGTGGCCGAGTGGTTAGAACCCCGACTTACGAGTTGTAGGTCACGGGTTCGAACCCAGCCAGGTGCATTACTTTGTGTAATTTATTTCATCACCACTGCTCTCAAAAAGGGTGAAGGAAAACATCGTGATGAAACCGGCATGTCCCAGAACCAAAAATTCGAAGACATGTGACTGTGTGTTCACCAACACGCACTGAGCCCGCGTGGTGGATTACGGCCCATTCTCTCTCCTAGAGAGGAGGCTTGAGTCCCAACAGTGGGAACATTAAAAAGGCTGGTGATGAGGTCAGAAAATAGTTTGATAAAGTGAAAATCTTACCTCCAGTAAGTATAAATTGAGTGTCTTCCTCATATCCTGAGCTAAGGGAAATGCTGTCAACTTTTAAAATTGAGCTTTCTATGGCTCCGATGTAGAAATTTTGCGAAAATCTTATAATGACTTGATCTGTTAAATCTAAAACAAAATAAAATGAGTTAAAATATGAAACTTGGTCCTCTCGCATGTAACGATTTAAAAAGCACCTCTACTAAGAGTTTAGCGATCCACGTCCTTATTCAGGTGACAGTGCAACAGCTACTACGGCAAAGCAAAACAAGATAAGAAAAGAAAGAAAGAAAGAAAAAGTGTTTATTCACGTCAAACATGACGCATACCATAACAAAGTAAATAACAATATCGACTAAAAGTAGCACGTAAGTAAGATATGCATCACATCCGTCAGATATGTTTTGTGAAACCACGAACAATCTATTCTTTAATAATAAGGACAATTGCATGAGTAGGTACTTCAGTTTGTTTCGGTGTTTCTTCTCAGGGTAGTCAGCTAGGAAACACCGGCCTCATTTAGCATTATTTGACAAAAAAAAAAAAAATTGACGTGTAAAAGTGTTTTTATAAAACCTACTTGCAAAATAAAGATCATTTATCATTTATCATAAAACATCTGAACTAAGCACTGAAGAACACAGCAACGATTCTTTTAAATTAATTATTTTTAAACCCCCTAAGTATACACCGTATCACCAACATTGACGCACAAAGGAGCACCATGGATCCAGTATATCATTTTGGATCTCCAGTGGTGGTATTTTTTGTCGGCTTTTTCCTTTAAACAAAGTACAGATTTCTTTTCGAATTGGGAAAAGCCGACAAAAAATGTCCACCACAGGAGGGTCCAGAATATTACTGGATCCATGATATTCGTTCAAGAGCGTCGACGTCGGTGAACTGTGTATTAGAGGAGCGTCAACAGTTTGACAGTTGCCAGATTGTGTGCCTTTCTGGTTCCGTCGCGTCGTAGCTATCAAATGCATGTGTAATAATTGCAAAGTAGTTTTTAATAGTATTCTAAATAAGGAAAATTTTAGTTTATTCCCGGCGTTAGGCATTTGCCACAGTGTGTTAAACATCTGCCTCTCGAGCGCTGTTTACAACATTCAATACATACAGTCGATAGTGCAGCTAAAGCTCCAGGCTTCGTAGCGATGACAGTAAATAGAGACTGGCGGTTTGCTTGTAATAATAACTTATAATATGGACATTTGAACGCGACGGGTCCTAGTTCTGTTAATAGACAAGTTGAGTGGGCGAGCTCGCTTTGCTTGCTCTTGAGTTATTTATATCAATTTATTATAGGTATATTAATGGATTGTTGATTAGACTTCATGGCTCATAATTAGATGAATAAAAATTAACTCTAAAAATTTTATATAACTGATAATTAGACCAAATGATAACTACGCTAACGTTTGCTGTATGCTAATGTATGCCAAACAATTTTATGCCTTATTTTATGCCAAGAGAGAATTTCTCCACCCTTCTTCAAACCCCACTCTGGAAGTACGAGATCCGTAGAAGAAATATCTTCCCTCACCTATTATTCGATTATGATAAATATTGTTTGTTAGATCATGCGTTTATTAAGACATTCCGAATAGGTGGCCTAGCTAACTCAGGTGCCAATGATTTTAAACAATAAATTTTCTTCCATCCTGCATCACTTGCCCTGTTGCCTGCTCACGTAGGGACCTAATGACAGCATCAGCACACGGCATTGCCGTGGCCAAATTCTGAGCAAGGCAAGGAATTTAACTAATTTTGCCATCGATACGCTAAGAAGAATGAACGCATTATCTAGCATATAATATTTATCATAATCAAATAACAGATGAGGAAAGCAATTTCTTCGATCGGATCATGGATAGTTTTCGAGATTTTGTCGTGAAGTTGGACTGACATGGTGGCGTTTTCGTACAAACACTTCAGCACTTTGATGTACCAATAATAAAGCTAACAAAGTTAGAGACAGCCCGATTCTCGGTCGAATCAAAGACTTTCTCGTAGTCAACAAACACTAAGCAGATAGGCGGATTATTCTTTTTGGTCTTCTGTATCGGTGCTGTGCTGAAGCCCTTTCCAAATACACTGCAAAATCCCCGTAGGCATATGGCTCACCTTCAGGTAACCGTAACACGACAGTTGCCGAAGCACCGCTTGTGAGTTCCCGCTCTGCAGTCACTATGAGGTGGATATTGGTTTGCCTGAGGACATCACCTTCCAGCTGATTAACGACACGGATTGATCTCTGATTTGCTTGACCTGGGATCGCTTCAAGCTCAAAATTGGCTGAGAAATCTGTAAAGTAAATTGAAATATGAAATAAAAACAGTGTTTACAAAATATTCGGGATGTTTTAAATCCACCAACCTGAAGAAACAAAAACCAAAAAAGTACTTAAGATGTTTATTACTCGTAATTATTTGTCAGCAAGAATGATATTATCACCGTGCCATGGCTACGCAGCTTTACATATAAGACCATTCAAGTTGAATGAAGTCACACGTACAGCGTTGGACTATTGTTGTACAAAACCTACCGAATAAAACCGGATTTTCTTTTTACAAAATTGTTTCGAAATCAATAATTTCAGCCTGATATTATGAGGTCGTTAATATTTCAGTAAAACTTCATTGACATTTTTTTTTGTCTACAGTCAACGTTTATTATATTTCTTCCACAAACAATTGATTCCGCAAATATTTTGTAAGCACTCGCTTTACAAACATTTATTTGGCAAATGCTTCTCTTTACAAATGTTTCGAATGATATTTACCACAAATATTATGCCGTATACGAAATTATAAAGCAAAAAAGTGTTTATTTATGTTTTTCACATCGTTATGTTTTTGTCTATAAACTTTGAAACTTATACTTCGGTAAATAAATAATATAATAAACGTACAATGCGGTGTTATAGTTACCTCCTTTGATATCAAACTTCACAAATTCATCAAAACCATTCTGGAGAGTTATCGGTTCAGTCAGGACTACTCGATTGTCAGTCGTGTAGTCGGCGAGATAAAATGTTTTGGAGAACACTGGCTCTTCGGGGAGCTTAAAATCTGGATTTCCAATAATTGTAATAGTTGTTGTCGTAGTTCTCGGGGGATCATTTGTCCGATCATGATCCTGTTAAAAATTATAAATGATTAGGGTTTTTAATCTCAATAATTTATCAATATTTGGTGCAGTCTCTTTGACTATTTTCTTCTATTCAATAAGTAAAGTACCCATCATCATCATCATCATCATTTCAGCCGATACACGTCCACTGTTGGACATAGGCCTCCCCCAAGCGTCGCCACATCGAACGTTCCTGTGCGTCCCGCATCCATCGGTTTCCCGCTACCTTCACCAGGTCGTCGGTCCACCTTGTAGGAGGCCTTCCAACACTGCGTCTTCCGGTACGCGGTCGCCACTCCAAAACCTTTCGGCCCCAACGGCCATCTATTCTGCGAGCAATGTGCCCTGCCCATTGCCACTTAAGTTTGGCAATTCTTTGTGCTATGTCGGCAACCTTAGTTTTCCTGCGGATATCTTCATTTTTTATTCGATCACGCAAGGAAACCCCGAGCATAGCCCTTTCCATTGCTCTTTGGGTGACTTTGAGCCTTCTGATGAGGCCCATTGTGAGCGACCACGTTTCGGAGCCATATGTCATCACTGGCAACACGCACTGGTTAAAGACTTTCGTCTTGAGACACTGTGGTATGTTGGACGAGAAGATACCGCGTAGCTTCCCGAACGCTGCCCAACCGAGTTGGATTCGAAAGTACCCATGCACTAATTAATCAGAGTATAGTCGAGTGCTTGGGTGTTTTGATATTCGTTACTGTGGTTGAATTTCAATAACAAATAAGATAATAGATTTGTTTAGCTAATAAAATGTATAAAAAAAGTTTAAGTACCTATAAAAAAAATGTGATCTTGATTAAGAAAAAAAAAATTATGATTACAATAGTTCAACTAGTATCGGGTAAAATGGGATATTTGATGAATAGAGATTTAGGGGTGAATAGAGACAAAACTTTGGGTTTGTTTTTCACATTGATACCATAATATCGGCCTCTAACTAAGCATCGATTTTTTACAATAACAATTCATTAATAAATTGATATAGTTAAATGCTGCAAAAATATTTAAATATCGAGAAAATATCCTTTAAAGTTTTTTCTCTATACACCCTTAAGTCTCTATTCACCCCGTTTTACGGTATCTCAGGTAGGTACTACTATTTCGAATTGAATACTTATTTCAGTGTAGGATAGCCTATTTATTGAAGAAGACTATAAGCTACATATATTATATAACATCACGCTAAGACTAATAAGAGTGGAGTAGTAACCAAAGACACGGTTGAAACCGCAGGCGACAGCGAGTCATACATAGGCTATAGAATATTGTTGTGTATCAAAATTAACTTAACATATAGGTATATTTATGTACAGAACACATTTTTGGCCTAATCGTCTAATATGTTCTTAGATTTCATCACTGAAAAGTTGAAAGGGAATCATTTGTACGGATACGTGAAAGGGAGGGATGAAACGCATGTTACTTACTGAAAGAGTTCTGTGGATGAATGGAGAGGGAGGCCATAGAAATGATGAATGAGTCGTATGACGAGAGATATGAATTAAAAGGTAGTGAGTGATAGCGTGGTAGTTGACAGGACAGAATAAAAAAAAAAAAAGGTTTTGCGCCGCCCAAATAAGACAGGGTTGGAAGATGTAATGTTAACCACGTAGGGTTTTGTAAATTTAAATTTTCTAATGATATGGTATTATTCTTTAAATTAAAAATAAGTTTGTAAACAACTATATACAAATCGATTTTCGTAAATATAAAAACTACTTAAATATCAAAACATTTTTCTTTTGTTATGTCAATCAGTAATGCCAAATGGATTTTTTGGATTTGTCGCGTTTTCTCAAGTCACGATTTCATTAGCCAAATTCTAGTAATTTTAGCGACGGTAATATTATAGGAGTCGTATAAATATTCGAAAGAAGACTATTATGCGTGCAAAATTTCGATTTACGTTTTTTTTCTATTCTATTCTACGAATCTTAGTATTTTTGTGTGTTGCGGTCACATCAAACAGCCACTGATCATAATCTACTCCAACATATTGGTATAGATTTTTTGGATTTGCCGCGTTTTCTCAGCTTACGATTTTATTAGCCAAACTCTAGTGATTTAAGCGACGGTAATATTACCTATAAGAGTCGTATAGGTATTCAAAAGAGGACCATGATGCGTGCAGAATTTTGATTTACGTTTTTGTTTCTATTCTGTTCTACGAATCTTAGTATTTCTGTGTGTTGCGGTTGCGGCACTCCAACTTATTGGTATAATAGATCGGAGTACATCGTTTTGCAATGAGTAACGTAACCATATGCAAGGCAAACTTCTATTATTACGACTATTAATAATTCAAAAACATATTATTACTAAATACTGAAAAAAAAACATCAATTGCGACTGAGGTCGATATCCAAATCAGTAGAATCTAGAATGAGGTGTAATGAAAGTGAAGAGAATAATAATTTAATAACTTACTGTAGCGCTGACGGTTATTGTTATTGGTTCTGGAATACTTCTTATAAATCCCTTTGTTTTTAGTTTTGCCCTAAACTCTTTTGGCGTAGCAGCCGATTTGAATACTTCTTTTTCAATTTCAAAATATGGGTTGTCTTCAATTTCGAAGATAATTTTATCTGTTGTGAGATCAATATCTCTGACAATAATGTCGTGTAAGCAGCCAGTAATTTCGAACCCTGGCGGTACTGGCGCAGTAACGGTGAAAACGAATCCACCCGCCGGCGTGAGGAACATTGGAGCGTTATTGTTAGTGTCTCTTACATTTATCCAAACCGACTGAAAAAATAATATTACATTGAGAAACAACATTCAAACATGAAGTAGAAAAGGAAAAACCCTAATATTATTACGACCCTTATAAAAAACTAAGGCTTATTTATTAAAGTAATGGAAAACTCTAACGGTGCCAGATTGACTATCGGTACATTGATGTGGTAAAAGTTTTGTACGAAAACGTCACAATGTCAGTTTGACTGCAGGTCTAGACTTCAGACTCGGTCCTCTTGTAGCGGAGTGTGAAACAGAGAGACGTCATTTCTCTAAAACTGTCCATAGCTGCAATGTCTTCAAGGTGGGAAAAGCAGACTCACTGGAGAAGGGGTGCGAGTACATCATTCAATTTAATATGTTGACGATACTAAATCGTCGACCAATTTGATTCAATCGACCTTTTTGCGATTACCTTAGTAAAACCTCTGAAAGAGTGGGCTTTAAAATTGAACATAAACCAAACAAAGGTCATTGCAAAACCCATGTATCAGACTATTACATTTACCTGAGACAAACGGTTAAGTTAGCGTGAGACTTCAACAGAGAGATAAAAAAAAGTTAAGAAAGAACTGAAAAATATCACGTGAAATATGACCTCAATATAAGTTAGCTATAAAGAAGTAATCTTACAAAAGGTCGACTAGACGAGCCATCCGTGCATCTGAAGGTTGAAGTGATTAGCATCGTGTCGTCGACCTCGTATTCCTCATAAAGATCGAAGAGTGCAGTCGTAGATAATACATAGTGAGAATTGACGATATCAATACTATAATATGCTCTGCTACCGGTTGATGTCGTATGAAGACCTGAAATAAAGATTTTTATTGATAATTAGTTTTTATATACACAACCCATAGTATCACGATGCCCCTTGTTAGATTTTAACTTCTGAGTACCCATAATGCCAAGGATGTGCAAAAGTGTGACAGCCGAAAAAACCAAAGATTCAATGTGCTTTTCGAGGCTCGTAGTGGATCTTAGTATGAAATTGGTGGTCCCCATCGACGGACTGGCCTTGGTTAATATTACTTTACTGTGAAGATCAACCCGATTGTTATTATTTAACCACGACCTTTTTCTATATCCTAGCCTCTCTACAAACTAAATAAATAGGTAACCAGACATTATCTGTTCTCTGTGAATTTGCGGAGGTGAGAGTCGAACCCCAGAAATTAAAATATTGTTTTAATTTTGAACAGTTCGGCGTTTCCGCACAATAAATCGGTACTCCTAACCCTTGTGGATGTTCATGCATGAGAGGCGATGTTCAGTCGTTCATGAATGTTTGCGAAGGCCAGCGTAGATAGTTTCCAATGCCATCAAGCGCAAGCGGCTCGCTTCGTCATAAAGCAGAGTCCGGAGTAGTACTAATAGCATTCTGTTAGTGCGGATAAACCGAATTCAAGTATCCTGAAAACATTATATCGTGCCCAAATTGTATGGCTTCTTTTATAATAAATATGGATATTATGGTCCGTAGTAAAGATTTATTATTACTCCGTTTTATTATTTCAACCGAAATACGTCCACTGTTGGACATAGACCTTCCCCAAGCGTCGCCACAAAGATTGGTCCTATGCGTCTCGCATCCATTGGATTCCCGTAACACTCACCAGATCTTCGGTCCACCAACTACATTAATTCGTTTATTAATAAATATTTACCTACATATTAAATATAAAAAATAAAATAAAAGAGCAGTTAGGGCTCCAGAAATAGAAACCTTTCTGAATCAAGCCCTTGATCCAGTCGCCTAACGCGAGCCTCCTAAGGTTTTGGTAGAAGCTCTTGGCTATTAAGTCATTGCTTGACTCGACCAAATTATTATTATAATATTGTAGGCTACGTTTTTACCGATTGTTAATGTTTTACGATTTGTATGCTTACACAACGCTGCGCTGCACTAACACAGAAGGTGACTTTTTTATTTATCCTCAAACCGTGCCCAGAAGTAGTCTAATGTGTGTTGTGTATGTTTGTTGTTTTTATTATGTGATTTAATTATTAATATCGACATGTTTATTGGATTTATTTATTCATTGACAGATGTTTTTTATATGTAATAACGCTAGTTTATAAGTTGTGTATATCTTTACTAACAATAAAGGATTGTATTATCTGAAATAAATAAATAATAATTCTTATTATTAACCTGTGAATAGATGCTTACCTGCAATACCCTGTGTCTGATTCTGCCAAAAACTGCCTCTATATGTGTCATATATCCAAGAATGCTGGATCGGCCCGGCCGAAACATTAGGGTCGTGCACCACGGTACATCCTGAAACTAAATGAAGAAGAGAATGCAGCGTAAAAAATGAAAAAGTAATATTTTGATGACATGAGTTATTTAAAATCTGTTTCTTACCATTTGTGATGTATAAACACGCCGTAAAAATAATTGAAAATACTTTAGTCTTAGGTTTCCAATGGGCCATTGTTTTACTTTGATTTATCCGCATGAATGTAGTCATATATCAAATATTTCATTAATAAACCAGCACTGTTATACAGTATACCTACTGTGACTGTTATATTTGGCGTACACCTTAACTACTATCGAGCTAGGTACGTCCGATACCAGAAAAACTTCACAAAACACTGATTAAGTGTTGAATTGATTGGTTTAATATTGATAAGTATCAAAGAATTGATGATGATTGTAATATCTGATTATTGATATGTGCGCGAAAAAAAACGTGATAAAAATATTATACTTAAAGATTTGGTAGTATATCTATCAAATTAGGGGACAAAAAGTTCCTCAACATGATGCACAAAACTCAATCTCAGTGACGCTGCAACGTTCACGCCACAGATATAGATGGACATAGATAACGCAATAGCCACTAAGTACTTCGCGTGCCTAGCTTACGTACAAAAATCGTAAGTGGCCACTTTCGCGCTCAGTCTGTATCGGTGTATAGCGCTAGTCAGACGTCAGTTAAAATGTTAAAATGGTTAATTGTGTTGTTATAAATTGTAAAAACTGTACAAATGCGAGGAGAAAAATAAAGTAAGGCATTTTGTGATTATTATTATGCGTAATTAACTTAAAAAATAATTATTTTTAATCTATTAGCCTTAGTAATATCTGCCCCTCTAGCCAAGTTACAACCGTTTCGCTTGCGCCGAACGCTTCGAGTTGACCTTGCCGCCAATTCTTTTGTTCTGACCACGTGACTGAGCGTTAAGACGACGTCATTCCCGTACATTTGAAGCTTTCTACAAGTGTTAACTATTGCAGATTAGCAACTTGGCTAGGGGTACTGGTACCTAATACCATAAACAAAACATTCGTATTACATAATAGGTAGTCAAAAAATGGTACGCTTGATTTTCATACAGATCGTGAAACTTGCGTTATCTATATCTATCTATACCTATCTGTGGTTGACGCTATCATTTGACACGGGACATGTTGTTAAACAATTTGACAGTATTGCTCATTGCGTGTCATGTTGGGGGACATTTTGTCCTCTGGTATATTTGATTCTTAATGGTAACACGCACCTAATGTATTTTAAATTATACAACAAACATAAAATTTCATCCTTTATGCAATAAAAAGTATCATCGAAAAACACAAATCAGGGTCCGGCGTAAAAAACTAATATTTTTGCTTAACACCCTCGTTTATGTCACTCCAGTCACTCACCAATTGCGACTGAGTGAAACTATGACAAACAATCCTAATTTCAGCGGTCTACGCGCTAGAGGCGAGTCACGTATTCCGCTGTTTTGATTATAATATTAATGCTCACGATGCAAGAGTCTCTAACTTAAACTATAAGACGCTCACCACGCCAAAGTCTCTTATTTATTTATTTATTTTATACTTCATGCACAAAAGAATACAAAGGTGGACTTAATGCCTTAAGGCATTCTCTACCAGTCAACCTTTGGGTGATGCAGAGACAAATTGAAAAAAAATGCTCTTACTCAACTTTATTATATAAACAACATTCATGACACTAAATTCATTAACCCATACTTTATGACATTCATAACGCAAAAGTCTCTAAACCAAATTATAGGAGACTCACGATTCAAGAGTATCTAATTAAATCTATAGGATACTCACTACTCAATACAACAATTTACCTTTTAACATTGAAATCTAGTGGGATACAAAACTACCAAAACATTAGCGTATCTGTTCACTGCCAAAAGGAGCCCATTCACCTTGGCTCCTACTTTTCAGAATGTAGGTATCCCTGGAGTGGACCAACGGCCTTCAGCTTTTGAGAGTTAAAATTTCCTCAGATCTTAATTTTGGACAGTTCATTGAATCCAAAGCCAAGGTAGCGGCTAGGAATTTCAGCGTTCTTGCAAAGGTCCGGCGGAATTTCACACCGGGGCAGTTTCGAATACAAAGCACAGGTCCGATTGTGTGTAAGTACTGCAGCCACATATGGCCTGGTGCTGCAAAATTTCTATCAGCTTTGAACACAGTGGAAAGGCGTGTGAAGAGGTTAATTGGTGATCCAGATTTGGCTAAGTCCAATCTATGAAGCATGGAGCAGATAGGCATGGGGTAGCCAGCCTTTCTGTGTTTTACAGAATGCATTTTAGAGATTGGGTGTGGGCATGTTCTACCATCGGACAACCCGACGTACAGTAAGTATCAACCCCTACATTATTAACACCTATAAGGTCCGGAGTTTCGGTCTAAGCGTTTCGCTTTTGTCGTTTATACCGCGTCGAAGGACTGGAACAATTTTTCTGCTGCGGTCTTCCCGTTCGATTGAAATCTAGGTGTCTTCAAGGCTAGAGTGAATAAGTGAAGCACTACTCAAGTCAAATAACTCGGATCTAAAATATAGTTGCTTTTTATAACTAAACTTGGGTTTAAAATTCCACACATCACACAAATATTTTATTTATCGACATACTTACAAATAGAACACGTTGATACAACAGAGAATCCTTATGATATTATTAATAGAATTTGGGTTACAGTAGTACAACATACAATGGAAAAAAATAAGCTGAAACATGAAGCCAGTTTAATGCCAAGCATCAATCGTGGTGACGTCATGATTTTGTTCCATACTGTCTTGAGGCTTTCTGTTTACAGACACATTTAATGCTAATAAATGTTGTATGGGTAGCCGAGGCGAAAGATTCACCATGCTTGCCCATTGGCCAGTACAAAGTTCAGGAAACTTTAGCTTTTTCAGAAAGTGACCTTCAAGGAACCAGGGAGACACGCAGGTTGGGGAGTAGTCCCATATCTTCATTTCATTCAGCCGAACCCAGCTAGAAGAGAAATGAAATACTTAATAAGACGTACTGAATAAACATTAAATTTTTGTGACCTGAAAAAAAATTCCAAACATCGTTTAATGACAGTGGTTCCTTTCTGGGTATTTATAATTATTTTGCTTTTTGTCCATTATTTGCGGGGTGAAATATGAAAACGAGGTAAAATTATGGCTGTACTGATTGAACTGAAAATAGAAGGTATTTAAAGAACTAGAATCAATCGGTGCGAGTGCTCATCTAGTTGTTCGAGATATCAGCAAAATAGTTAGTCGACTCTTCACGTGACCAGAGTGGGCTTTTTTTTGGTGAACACACAGTATTACTATTTAACTGGCATTTTACCTATTGAGGCGACGGTCACGGCGTGGGTTAATTATTTGATGCCCAATATATTTTTTTTACGCTTTGTACTTAGGTGTACTATTATTTTTAGTTTATTTATTAAACTTTTTTTTATTACTTCCGTTGTTAAATTATTTAAAGTGATTTATAATGTATTAATCTGTAGCTATAATATTACAAATAGGAAATATTTGTATTTTTGTCTTTTGAACAGGTATTTTAAACTTATAGATAGATAGATTATTTATAGTTTATAATTAGGTTTTTAAATTGGCAAGGTATTTATTATTCTTTACATATTTAGTATTGGTATTTAAATTTCGTTTAGTGGAATTCCACTAAGCTAGACCTTGCAAAGTTATAAGTAATATAATTAGAAATCTTTATTCTATTCTATTTTTTATTCTAATGCACGAAATCAATTTAAATCTAAAAATATAAGTAAGTCTCAAGACAGCATTTTTGAATAATAATAAAACATTAAATTATAATAATGGCAACATAAAAGAAAATAGAATTCAAATCAGTTAAATATTTAAAACAAAGCGCCTAGACTGAGAATATTGAGGCAATTTCATTCTAGTTATATTGCTGCTTACTTTTGCTTTCAATTTCAAGCTCCATATTGCCTGAAATAATTTTAGATGCGATTTCGCGTAAGGCGCGACAGAATGCATGTGCGAAGTTAGCCATGCATTCGCAGTAGCGCAGCGGAAATGGACTTTGCAACCTGCATCTGGAGATAATGTCATTTGCATTTAAAATACGAACTACTTACGCTGAAATATATAATGCATGGCAGTCGCAGTGCCACGGGTTGCTTGATAGTTTAACGATTGCAAGTTTGGGCATGTAATCCAGCGTGCGGGATGGTAATGATGGAAACATGTTGTTATCCAAGTGCCTGTAAAATAATTGTTTAATTGAATAATAAGTAATTTCCTCGGTTTATCAACTACATTACATTATTACGGTTATAGCGTACCCTACATGACTTCATAAAATTTGTAGATGATAATAATACTACAAAAAATAAATATACTGGCAATAGGTACTCATTATTATGAATAAGATTCAATATGGAAACACCAATAAGAATATACAATACGATAATAAGAAACAGCTGTTCAGAACATTTTGTCGGTTTGTGAAAACATAAATAGGTACATGGGGCTTTTAATGTCCTTTTAGTGTGTTAATTTATTGTGGAAATGACACCACTACAAACTAGTAGCATATCTATTCGGTATGGAACTCTAAAATCTATAAATCTCTGGATTTAAACCAAATACTTACAAAGTAGTGAGATTTTTCAAAGTAGAAAAAGTTTTGAAGTGAACCTCAAACAATTTATTTTCTGACAGCAAAAGCGAGGTGAGATTTTCTAATCCCAGGAACGTAGTGACGTTTAAAAAACGTAATTTATTTTTCGATAAGTCGAGCTTCTCCAAGCTGGTGCAATTTGAAAACGTGTGATCCGGGAGTTCTATTAGAGCGTTATCCTTCAAATCCAATGTACGTAAAAGCTTCAATTTTTCAAACTCTACACCAGTTAACTGAAAATGTTCAGACGGCATTATTGAAAAGGGACAGCTTTCTATAGGTTTATAAATTTATAAGAGCAAATTCTTACACTCATCAAATTGTTGCTGGATAAATCGAGGAAGGTTAAACAATCCACATTATGAAACAGACGAGTTGGAATACTTTGTAATTTATTTCGTTCCAACAATAAAGTTTCCAAAGCTTGTAGGCTCTCAAAAGCATTTTCACTGATATTACATATTTTATTGTCGGAGAGTTTCAAGATCTGAAGTGTCTTGAGTGAAAAAGTTCCGTTTTCTATGCGTTGTATTTTATTCTTAGACAAGTCTAATATTTGCAAAGATTCGAGGCCCACGAAGCTATCTGAAGGCATGTACATAATATGGTTATTAGATATATCGATAGTTTCAAGGAATGAATTATTGGCGAACAATTTTTCTGGAAGGGAGTACAAGAAATTGTTCGATAGATCCACGTGAAATAGCTTCTTCGTTGACCTGAACGCGTGACTATCAATTTCTTCAAGGTAATTTCTTTGGAGTCGCCTGAAAACAGATTTATTTTACAATCAAAGATATGTTATATTTTTTCGTGACTCATTTTTTCATGTCTAAAAAACCAAATATAGTTACTAATAATAATATTAGGTATACTAGATAATAGGATGTCCGTGTCGGTAGTTTCGTTATTGAATATCGTTATCATAAGTATTATCTTAGATAATTTGAGGAAAATAATGAATTCCTGATGACGACATACCTATTTTTAGGAAGGTAATAATGAGTAATATGAACAAGAAACAAAAGTTGTTTAATTTCGTAACCAATAGAGTAGTATTAAAAATCAGTAACAACCTAATATTGATAGCAAGCCTATTAAAGTACACGAAAGCTGTAAGGTATCTAATACTCACAGTATTCTCAAGTTGACTAAAGAGTCAAATATCCCAGCTGGTAGATATTCCACGTGGTTGTCAAACATGTCCAGCTCGGCGAGTGAGCGCATACCTTTAAACGTAGTCTTGTGCAAAGTGCGCAGTTTGTTAGTGCCCAAGTCACTGGAAATGTTAAGGTGGCATAGATTTTTGGGATGGTATAACTATATAAATCTATGTGGAGCATGTTAACTATTCGTCTAGGGAACCTTAAGACGTGGCAATCACATCAAACACACATCACATCACCAGCCTTGTTAATGTTCCCACTGTTGGGACTCAAGCCTCCTCTCTAGGAGAGGGAATGGGCCGTAATCCACCACGCGGGCCCAGTGCGTGTTGGTGAATGTCACATGTCTTCGAATTTTTGGTACTTGGACATGCCGGTTTCCTCACGATGTTTTCCTTCACCGTTTGGAGAGCAGTGGTGATGAAATAAATTACACAAAGTAATGAGCCTGGCTGGGTTCGAACCTGCGACCTACAACTCGTAAGTCGGGGCCGTTACCACTCGGCCACCACTGCTCTGACGTGGCAATACTAACAAAGAATTCAAATCAGACTTATCGAAATATCTTGTTTTTTTTTTTTAGTAACCGTTTTTTTTAGGTGAGAAATGTAACGATCATTATTTATATTTAGTAACGGCAACGTTTTAAAAGATTTTTACGATTTGTCAAAAGAAATCATACCCGTAACATGGTCAGTGTACCTGCCAGAGCCAAAGCCTTTTTGAAAGAGGACGAAAGGTGTCGTGTGTCATTTTGTAGGACGGTTCCGAGACACCACGCAGCGGAATACGACGCCGATGTTACTTGTATAACGTAAAACGGGGTGAATAGAAATGCAGGGGTGTATAGAAACAAAACTTTGGTTTTGTTTTTCACTTTGATACCAAATTATCAGCTTCTAACATTATATCATAACTGTTCCCGCGCGCCTCAAGGAGTTGTCAGCAACAGCAGTGGCCCAGCCGCGTCGAAGCCTACTGGGGCCAGGGTTATCCGAAAGGGCGCTCGAGCCCTGGTATGAAGGCTTGAAGGAACGGGATGGGTTTTTTAGTCAGTAAGAGTTCGACACTATCCCCCGCTCCACCCAAGAGCGGGGGTTGTCATTGGATGATTTTTCCCATCAAAAAAAAAAAAAGAAAAAATAATCAGCTTCTAACAAAGCATCGACTTTTTAAAATATGAATTAATTAATGCGCAAACTTGGTCTTTGACTAACATCAAAAAGTCCAAACTCAAGGTCTGCCAGCGTGCAATGGAGCGCAGCATACTAGGTGTTAAATTAACAGATCATGTTCGAAACACAGCACTGCGCTCCAAAACGCAAATCGTTGATGTGGCTCAAAAGGCTGCCCAACTTAAATGGGACTGGGTAGGACATGTCTGCCGCATGTCTAACGAGCTGTGGGCGCGTAAAACGCTGGATTGATGCCCGGACACAGCAACGCGGGGCGGAGGCAGACCACGAACGAGATGGCGGGATGACCTGGATGGCTTCCTTAAGAACTCGAATGAGAAAGCGAGGAACCGTGATCGTTGGAAGGAGTGGAGGGAGGCCTTTGCCCAGCAGTGGGACAATGTGGGCTAATAAAAAAAAAAGATTTGTGGCACTCGGGGACTGCCGCGGTAAAGCTATTGCATAGCATTTTTTATCAACTTATGCAATAGACCTCGCCAACAGCTGCTTAACACCACCCATCCAAAACCAGACCTCGCCAACAGCTGCTTAACCCCACCCATCCAAAACCAGACCTCGCCAACAGCTGCTTAACCCCACCCATCCAAAACTAGACCTCGCCAACAGCTGCTTAACCCCACCCATCCAAAACCAGACCTCGCTAACAGCTGCTTAACCCCACCCATCCAAAATGAGACCTTGCCAACAACTGCTTATCCCCACCCATCCAATACCAGACCTCGCCAACAGCTGCTTAACCTCTTCCATCCAAAACCAGACCTCGCCAACAGCTGCTTAACCCCTTCCATCAAAAACCAGACCTCGCTAACAGCTGCTTAACCCCACCCATCCAAAACGCCGACAGCTGCTTTCACTCATTTGTTTTCTTATCGGTCACCACGCTCAAAAAACAAATGAGTGGGGGGGGGTGTTAGGTTATTTTCGTTACGGAATTTCTGGATTCGGTCTCCACGCTCAAGGCCCGCGATAGAAGCTATGCAATAGCTTAAAAAAAAATTGATGCTGCAAAAAATATTCAAATATCTTAAAAGTACCCTTTGTACCTAGTTTAGTTTCTATTCACCCCATTTTGCCGTAATTATAGTTTGTGATGTTTTTAATATGTATCTATTAGTTTTTTATTGTATTTTGTAACACTGTAATAGTATGTATTTTATCTATCGGCCTTAAACAATAATAAAGCACTTTTGTCATGGTTGGTGTAGTGACTGTGTAATTGGCTGCTGCGCTGCGGGTCGTGGTTCGATTCCCGCGTGTACAAATCTTTGTATGGCCTACAGATATGAGTCTTATAATAATAATATTTATTTAAAAAACGCACCCACCCACGATACAGGAGTAATTAAGTCTTAGTGTGGAGAAACGTTTTTTTTTTAAAGCGAATAGTGTATTACAGTATGTGATATTTATATTACCATAGAAAACTTACTGTTTTCTATGGTAATATAAATCGTTTTTATTACATAATATTATGTTATACAGGAAGACTTAAAAATACCATCTAGGTATCTTATTACCGATACTTAAATATTTACTTAACATAGGCGTCTAGTTTTCAGAAATTATTATTATTGAATGGGAAAAACCAAAAAATTGTAATATGTACTACGATTATTATAAATAGGTAGTTGAAGAATCACTACAAGGCCCTTATGGAAATTTTTGGTATTTGAAATTAAGTAGGTATAGATTGTTTATATAATGTGTTGTTAGCACTAAGCTTTTAAAATGTATTCAACATGGTTTCTCAACATTTTCTTAAAATAAAAAATGTAGCCTATTCAATGAAAATCGGGTCAAGTGCGATACGGACTCGCGCACGAAGATTTTGTTACCGTCCTTAGTAAAGTAAGGCAGCTTCACTTAAATATTTATTTTATTCTGTTTTTAGTATTTGTTGTTATAGTGGTAACAGATTTACTTCATATGTGAACATTTCAACGGTCTAACACACGTGAGACTGGTGACAGATAGATAAGCATCGGTGTGATAGGAATAGGGTCCCGCCGATGATCCACTTGGCTCATTTCTCAATCGATTTCAGAGCATTAAACTGGTACTTATTTAGCAGACTCATCCCAAAAATGAGTGCAGTACTTCATATACTATCGAACTTGCGTTTGATAGAGGTTGAGCAGCTGTTTCGTGAAATACTGGCTCACTTTTGCTAAGATTCCTAATTTCTTGGCAACCAATTGAGCTTTTGCCCTGATGCGATGTAGGAGCCGAAATTGAGGGTAGACTACAACGTGCCCCTAGAAGGTCAACGTGGTCGGTTATCAGCACGGTCATACCCCGGAAAGATGGACCCGGTTGGAATTGGCTCCGTCTAGCGGAAAAAGCCACACCTGCGTTTTAGTAGCATCAAACTTGACCAGATTGGCATCGCCCCATTCTGAAACTGCCTCCAAGGAGAAGTTCAAGCGTTCAACCATAACCTCTCGGAGAGACTGGATCTGTGACTCACTAGCTTGCGCACTGGATATTTAACTCTCAACAACAGCGTTGCTGAGAGTATTGACCCCTAAAAGACTCCGGCATTAATATCCATTTGACCCGACGAGCAGCATCAATGACCACTCAGATCGATCGATCCCTTTTGAAGTCTGCGATACAATCACACAGACTAGTGGGTAGACCGAAGAAAGAAAGCTTAGCAATAAGGCTTTCATGCCAAACCCTATCGAAAGTCTTCGAGATATTAAGGGAGACGGCAAGCACTTCCCCATGCTTCTCGACTATTTACATAAATAAGTTTGTACGGGACCCTTGGTGCGCGAGTCTAACTCGGACTCGACCAGATTTTATGTAGGTAGATACGTAGAAGGCAAAAATTCTAAAGACCAGATCCTTTTCCAATATTGCCCTTGACTAGTCTTGAAAAGATGTTGCGAAGATTTATTAAATGTTACACAATACGTACAAAAGTTTTACCTAAACAACTTTGAGTTAGTACTTTGCAAAGAAAGGAATGGATTTGTATCATAAATAAAGCCAAGGTTTTATCGATACTTGACACTTGGATAAATGTCTATAACAACTACAATGAGTTTATCGTCTGAATCGAAAACCTAGATATTTTATACCCCGCTTGTTATTCTATTTTATTTACTAATCTATTGTGTTTATTTATTTAAAACACGAACACGTTTTAATTTGAATTATATTTACCTTTTAAGTAGATTTTGAGATTTAAGGAAATTGTATTCCAAATCCCTAATCATAAAAAAAAAAGATATATCGTTGTTCTATAGGATGCACTTTTACCCTTTCCATCGTGGTAATTAGAGATACAATAGAAAGACAATGGGTGCGCGAACGCCGGCGTTCGCTTGGCGTTTAATGAATGAGTGTGCGCGGGAATTACATGACTATTCCACCATCTTCTTTCTATCATCGGGCGACCCGACGCACGGTGTGTAGTCCTTTAAATTGTTGATACCTCTATGGCACATAAGTAAATAATACAGTTTATTTACTCATGTGTCTATGGTCTACAGTTTCGCCTCGTCGTTTAATACTGCGTATATCGTACTATACTAATTTGTTTACTACGGACTTCTTGTCCGATTATAATTTAGGTTTCTTTAAGGTTATTAATAAACTAGTGCGGTTCATTATCCACGTTTGCACTGCTTTGCCCTTGGAAGGATTATAGTCAAGCACTAGCTAATATCATTTAAAAAAACCATATTTATGTACCTAAAATTGCTTTGTTGTCTATGTCATTTTCATATTTTATCGCGCTTGTGTTGAAGCAAGTAAATAAACAATTACTTTTATCATTAAATACCTGATTTAGATCTGAATTCCGATTCCGACCTTATAAAGATATTTTGTACAGGAACCGAACGGAAAGAAATTTATAAAAAGATACTCACATATTAACCAAGTCAGCAGGAACGATGAGGTCTGGTGTGAGAGCAGTGATCCCGGCTCTCCAACAATTAAGCGAACGTCGGGTTGAATCGCATCGACAAGCACTTTTTGCACATTGCCGCCAACGAGATTGGCCGAAGCTTATTGTCCACGCTGTAAAATAGCCAGTCGAACGTTTTAACATTACAATTATTATCCTACAAAATTGCAATTATGGTAAAATGCATGATATAATATAAAATTTCAGTAGTTACTTCTCAACTATTGTATGATATTGTCGGCTTGGTTTTTGCTCACTGTATTAATACAAAAAAAACTTCACCATTATACCTATTATACTACTCTGTCAAGAAAGTACCGGGAAAAGATCAATAATACACCAAATTTATTATATAAGTATTTTCAAAACACAATATGGATTGATATACGATTAAAACACGATATGAAAGTTAAGACAAATTAAACAGAATATGTGTTGGTGTACATAATCAGCAAGATTATAGAATAAAAAATAATCTACTAACAAAATAGGAATGCCCAAGAAAATCCTACTGGGGCTAGGGCCTACTGAGGCTGGGGTCTGTTTCTGAAAGGGAGGCTCGGCCCCGGTATGAAGGACAAGAAGGAACGGGGTGGGTTTTTTAGTCAGTAATAGTCTGACACTATCTCCCGCTCCGCCCAAGGGCAGGGATCTCATTTGGATGATTTTTACCTACCGAAAAAAAAAAACGCCCATGAAAATAAATTACTTGATAGAGTTAGCTTGTTTTAGAAATTTTAAAATTTTAAAAGTTGGATTCCCGATTTGAGAGTTGCAACACCGCAATACTGCACCAGTCATGTTAGGGCGGTTCTCCATGTTGTCCCATTAAAATTACTTAACATGGAACTAATATTTTCATAACTGAATTGTATTCAAAAACCCTACCCCTCGATCGCCGATTGTACATAAGTCTGTACAACTTGAATGACTTTGAAAAACGCTTCATTGTCGTTTTGTACACACGTTTATACGACATTTATTTGGCCGAAAATTTTGGTTTCTATATCTTTGTTTTTCCTAAAAATCAGATTTTTTTGTTTTTTTTGCTGATTTACATAAAAACGCGCAATTACGTAATATCAATACCTACCCCAGGGCGCCCGAGGGGTTAACCTTTCGAATGTCTTAAGTTACACAGTCCGACATAAGGTAATTGTCTTTCTATTGTGTCTCTAATTACGACATTCAAAGAGTTAATCTATTAATATAGGTAGGTACAAACACTTACATTACACTTATATTACATTAGTTATGAACTTTGAACACTATTCACAAAAAAAAAGAAAATAAACTATTACACAAACTAATATCGTTGCGTTTTTCGAGTTAGCTATTTTTATTTTATTAAAAAAAGAATTACTTTCTGTTTTATGAATGGCCAGTATTTTATTCAAGCATTTAATTGAATTCTCTTTCGAACACGTCCAGTGAAATTAATAAGTTGAAACAGAATATATGTATATAAGTCAATGGTGAAAATTTTGTCGGGGTTTTTTCAAGTGAAGTTAAGTGGCTAAGTCAATTATTTTCAAATTGATTCCTAGTAGAAATTGCGATATAAAATTGGTATAGTATAGAACCTAAATGTCTAAACTACTAGAAATTATCAAAACAGGCGCGATCTCAGTTAAATGGAGCTGATGATTTTATTTTAGTATTGCCTACTTAAATACCCCTAAAATATTTTGAGCTTGATTTGGAAGTTTGGGCTTAGTTTTGTAGATCTTAATTTTATTTTGATTTTAGAACTGAGATCTTTATCGCACGTAATATAAGACTCCAAATACCTACGTGGTGTATTGAGGTTGAAGTAAAAAAAAAATCGAACTAGTTATAACAGTTAATAGTAGTTATAGTTTCAATTGTTCGATTTTTTAAATTTTGGTGGCATTATTTTACAGGTGGCCAGTGTTTTCAAATGTCTTAATAAACTGATGATGGATTTTTTTTTTTTTTTTTCGATGGGAAAAATCATCTTATTACCCCCGCTCTTGGGCGGAGCGGGAGATAGTGTCAGACTCTTACTGACTAAAAAACCCATCCCGTTCCTACAAGCCTTCATACCGGGGCTCGAGCGCCCTTTCGGATAACCCTGGCCCCAGTAGGCTTCGACCCGGCTGGGCCCCTGCTGTTGCTGACAACTCCTTGAGGCGCGCGGGACCAGCGCGCGCCGTCGACGACTTGGGCTTGGTCCGGACGGTTACCGGACGGCCGGACAGCGAGCTACCCATTGCTCACTGTCCGCAAGCCCGCGCCTACGGTGGCTGGAAATCGGGATCGGAATCCCGGCGGCGGCGGCGAGAGCGCCGTTGCCTGATGCGGTCGGCCTCCTCCTTAGCGAGCATTACTGCTTCGCAGAAGTCGGCGACCGCCTGCCACTCCTCCTCGCTCCGGACCATGGCCTCGACCAAGGCCCGGCGCGAGAGGTCTCCGCCGCCGATCACCCCCACGAGGGCACGGCGATGCTCCGCCCAAGCAGGGCACACCGCGATTGTGTGCTCCACCGTGTCCTCCGGGCGTTCCGCACAGTGACGACACCCGGGCGTCACTTCCGCTTTAATTCGGAACAGGAACCTCCCGAACTTGCCATTTCCGGTGAGGACCTGTGTCATGCGGAAGGTAAGGACGCCGTGAGGTCTTTCCAGCCACGCCTCAAAGAGGGGACTTATCGCCATAATTGTGGCGTGCCCATGACGGGGTTGCGATAGTCGCTGACGCCATTCCACCATGAGATCCCGCCGGAGCTCTGTCCGCCATGCCGTGACCTGTCGCGGCAGAGGACTTTCACCCCGGCGTTGCATCTCCACGCGCATGTCGTGCATGTGTGCAAGGACTGTTGCCTCCAGATCCCACGGTGGTAGGCCAGCCAGAAGGCTCGCCGCTTCGCAGGAAATCGTGCGGTATCCCCGCACCATCCGAATTGCCATGACCCTCTGGCAGGCGTTCAGAATGCCCGCCGGTCGCTTTCGCAGCGACGGCGCCCACACCGGCGCCCCGTAGAGGGCCATGGACCGAACGATCCCCGCGTAGAGCCTCCGGCAGGAGGCGTCTGGACCCCCAAGATTGGGCAGGAGCCGCTTGAGAGCGGCCCCAGTCCGGCTGAGTTTGGGAGCCAGACGTCGGAAATGCTCCTCGAAATTCCATCGGCAAACTGATGATGGATGATATTCTCGTTCGTTTAACAATATAAGTTTCCGAGGTAATTTTTTAATGTGCCTGTTAGTGAATTCATAATTTTATAATCGATTGTGAGGAAAATTTTGCTATCACCAGGGAGATTTTGGCGAGTGAAGTTCAGTGGATGTTTTAATTATTGAGCAAATTGATTTTTAGTGGGGATATTGTGATCTAAAATTGGTGTAGTTTTGTGTTTTAAATGTCTGCGCCACTGAAAAATAGAAAAATATGTAGAATAATTGAAACAAGCGCGATCTCCGTAAAATTTAGCTAATAATTTTATTGTAGTGTTGACTACCTCAATAAATCTTAAAGAAGGTACCTTAATAAATTAACTATTCATACGTAAATAAGACTTAACCCGACAGTACCTGCATATAAGTATATAAGTATATGAAATAATGGAAAGGTTTGCCTATTTTCGATGTTTACAGACTACTTTATGAAGAACTTCTTATTTACGTTCTTGGATACATAACCTATTAATAAAAAACTCAGTATTTTAAAATCTATGTAGACGCGGCGCGTTCGTTTGGTGTTTAAACGAATGGCGCGAAATCACGCGCGAATGGCGTTTGCTTAGGGTTTGAGTGTAGGACTTGATATCCAAGACAAACACATAACATGAAAAATGCTATCGCCGGATGCCCCAATATACTTCTCTATTCTATACCTAAGTCTTTTTACCAGGTTGTTCAATGGCCCTTAGTCGTCGGTCTAGCTGTCGCCAATGTAGGTCAGGATTGCAAGCGCTTGAAGGAGGTGAAGACTCCGCTGCACGACTGCTCCTCGTAAACATTTCAAACACGTCGCACGCGTTCAAGCTACATGGTGACTCAGCTGTCTGGAACACTTACAGTAAAACAAATGAGCTATATAATCTCTGCATGACTTTATGCATGCACGTTTTAATGATGTTTTGCCAAGTGGGAATAATCGTCAGAATTACACTAGCTTTTGGAGGTATACGCAACAGTAAAGTCCCGCAAACCTCTGTTGAAAAGGGAGGATCCTCCGACCGGACCGGTTTTATGGTGGTGGGCAATTGCCCGATAGATGATTTCAGGCTGTCGTATAAATATTCAAATCGCGCGGAGAACTTTGATTGCGTGATGCAGGATTAGTTCTTATGTGGCGCCATAGATGTCGCTACAAGCTTTTACCAGTGGCATCGCCCTTGTATATTCGAAAAAATATTCTATGGTGACGTACTTTCGGTCGGTGTAATCAGGAGGAAAAGTATCCTTTGTTCTAACCTAGGTATAGGTTACGTTTCTAATAATATTTCATCCAAATCCGATCAGCGTAGTAAAGTGATTGAGCAAGGAGTACCTATTTAAACTTTACAACTTAAACTTGTTCATTCTAGAAAAGGTAAAGTGTAGGCAGTTGTTTGCACAGATTAAAGAACTTAAAATAGCTCAGCTTGGTTCTATTTTTATCAGGTTTACAATGTTTAATAATTTCGTAAATTACATTTTATACTTTATTCATATAATGTATATATATATAAATCAATGCCATTTTTCGTTGTAATTTTATAACTCAAGAACCGGCTCACCTATCCAAACCAAATGTTTAGGCATTGTTCGGCTAGGTAGGGTAGAGTAGGGTATAGTAGGGTAGAGTAGGGTAGAGTAGTGTACAGTAGTGTACAGTAGTGTAGAGTAGGGTAGAGTAGGGTATAGTAGGGTGGAGTAGGGAAGAGCGCGAGCGAAGCCGCGCGGGCATAAGCTAGTTATAATATAATTTATTTATTCTTCCATACATATTTATTATATTTCCAAAAAAATAAAACGGTGTCTGGTGAATGGTCGATACCGTGCGTAAAACTTTGGGATATTAAAACATAAAGATAAGGGGAGTTACAGATGGACTGCAGGAACGTTTAAGCTCCAGATCACAAAAGACGAATGAAGGAACATGGGTCGATTTTAATCAGTAAATGTCTGACATATACTCTTTTGCTCCATACTAGAGTAAGAGAAGTCATTTGATGATTTTATACCTAAAAATAGGGACAAATGTGCTTCTGAAAGAAAGGTTCGGCCCCGGTTAAAAAGGCAAGAAGGAACGGGGTGGATATTTTTAGTCAGTAAAAGTCTGATACTATCTCCCACTCCGCCCAAGGGAGGGAGATGTCATTTGGGTGTCTTTTACCCACCAAAAAAACCGTTAAAAAGGACTCCACATAATTATTGATAACGTAGACCGCGAGACAGGCAATGAATATAAATTGGCAACTAAATGAAGGTTGTCAATATCAAAACGAATTATTTTGCCGCTAGATTTCCAGCGTTAAATATTCTTTATCGTAGAAATTTCCCGGTTCTACAGTTTTTATAATAAACAATATGTACATTTCGCTATCAGTCTGCTAAAGTTGTCCATGGGTTGGAACAACATATGCGAGATATTGTAAACAAATTTTATTGGACGATTCGTACATATTTCTTGAGAAAAGCTCGAGCACTTGAATTCACTACCATTACACTGATTACCTATGTAACATAACAAATCAATGTACTAGATTTATTTTTGGAATTTTTGAAAGTGTTACCGTGGCCCTAAAACGCGAAGAGCAAATGAAAGATCAAATGTAGGTGGGTTTTAAGTCAGTCTGTATAACCATTCGCTCCACGCTAGAATGGGAGAAGTTATTTTTGATTGATCTTTTGCGTTTCTCGGACCCTACCACATACTTATTAAGTCTGTGACGTCTACACTAAATTATACTCACACAATAGCACTATAACCATGTTAACCTATAGATGTTTTAAAAATGCTGTTTATAAATGGCTACATCCCAAAAATTATGACCAAACAGAAGACCTTTTACATATACAGTCGTAAAATGTTTTACATCAAAAGAAAAATAAGCAAACAACCACTTCACACTCACCCCCCTTACACCATACCTCGCACTCTTCCCATACGCTCACTCAAAAGCACCTGAACCCTTTTTTTTGTCATTAACGATAAAACTATTTTTTTCTAAATTTAATTATACTCGTATCTCTTCCTTTTTTTTGTCTATGTAAAAAATTGTTAGTTACCAATAAATTATTATTTCATTTATTTATATTTATACATATTAATTATATTTTTAAATATTTCTTATAAAAAGGATATTAAAAAAAAAAATCATTTAGAAATACAAAAAATAGTAGCCCATCGGCATCGGGAACAGGGTCCAAGCTACCCACCGGTAGCTTGGACAGGGCTCCTGAGAGAGGAACCTCCGGACAATACGCGCCGTGTCAAGGAGTACTGCCTTCTGGATCAAGCCCTTGATCCAACTGCCTAACGAGAGCTTCCGTAGATGTTGATCGAGGCTCTTCGATATTAAGCCATTGGCCGTCACGACTATCGGCTAATGATTGCTGTATCCACTTCCCAATGTCGACAACCTCGCGAGCCAAGTCAAGATATTTAGTTTGTTTATCCTTCTCAGCTTTCACGAGGTTCTCGTCACGAGGGACCGCTATATCAACAATCATTGTGCGACGCTCTAGCCGATCTATCACCACTATGTCAGGTTTATTGGCAACAATAGTCCTGTCAGTGATGATAGATCGATCCCAATACAATGTGACGCTGCCATTCTCGAGAACTGGGTCGGGCACATACCTATAGTACGGTACTTCTGATTCAACAAGATTGTATTTAAGAGCAAGTTGCTGATGGATAATCCTGGCTACAAGGTTGTGTCTGTGCAAATAGTCTCCGTTAGCTAAATGAGAACACCCAGAAATAATGTGTCGGATAGATTCTCCGGGCCGGTGGCATGCCCGACAGATGTCAACCGTGCCGTCCTTCACAATATATTTCCGGTAGTTGTTCGTCATCATAACTTCATCCATAATTGCAAAGACAAAACCTTCGGTTTCCCCAAAGAGATCACCAAAGCGCAGCCAGGATACGGACGCTAAAAGATCTACATCGGGCCCATGTAAGGCTCGGTAAAAGCGTCCGTGAAGCTCCTTGCCCTCCCATACTTCCTTGCGTTCATTAGTATCCATTACTATAGGTTTGCGCCAGTTCTCGTTGGCCAAGGAGAGCGGGGTGAGGCCTTTGTCCACCGCCACTACATCTCGGTGCATCCCCACGTCGGTTTCCAGAAAGTATTCCCTGAGACTGCATACCTCACGGTTATGCAGGGTCTTGGCATTTAAGAAACCACGACCCCCACACTTCCGCGGGATATACAGCCTCATCACCGATGATCGTGGGTGATGCATCCGATTTGCGGTAAGCAGAGTGCGTAATTATTATTATTATTACCGAACTCGGGAAGAGACTGGATCCCACGACACAGGGAATCCTAGTGTGTGGTCCAGACAATTTGTAATAAACTAGCATTTAATTCTTTTTGTATCGTATTACTGTATATTTATTGAACCTTGTCAAAATAAATGAAACAAAACTTTTTATTATTTCATTCATTTATTTTATATACATATTTATCACATTTTTAAATATTTCTTTAAAAAATAAGATTAAAAAAACATTTAAAAATATAAAAAATAGTAGCCCACTGGCATTGGGAACAGGGTCATGTCTTATTATTATTATTTCCCATTTCAAAAAAAGTGGGTAATACACCCTATAAACCTTTGTAAAATATTTTATTATCATATGGTAATAAATCTAAAGTTTTAGTATATTCAACAAGGAATTATATAACTTGCTAAGCTTTTAATACCAACCATTACCTTAATTTCAGAGTGCTTAGTGCGAGTTTGTTTTACGTTAATGCGATCGGCACGTTTATGGCGTTCGGCGCTTCGATTGGCTCGCTCAAGTTCTTAACTCATCAGACAGCCAAACGCGCTTAACGTTTCGATCGTGTTAAAGTAAAAGCAACTCGCACTCAGCTCACAGATATATACGTGTAACCGAATGCTACCTGGCATTGACGTGAAGTTTTCTTTGATGGAGAGAGTTTGATAGTTGCAATAGAGTACACATACCTTGCTCAATACGCTGACATAGAATGCGTTTGTCAGTCATTGATTCTGATGTTCTGTGACGATTTTAATCAAACTTTTGAAGACATTTTTCGATTATTTTATTCTAAGCTCCTATCTTGCCTGGTGATAAGTAATGAGGTCTACAAAGAAATGAGCATATCCAAGATGTCTGTTTATAAGGTCTTTTTTAGATAGAATGGCAGCAGGACGAAAATATACATCTTTAAGATGAGAGAAAAGGATAAGCAGCTACATTGTGTGAATCCGAGAGCTGTCACTCGCATCGTATAGCAATTGTAGTGTATTGCTGCTTTGAATATAGACGGACAAGACAGAAAGTACCCCAAACGTTGGCAGTCTACAATATTATTATTTTATCTTTTTTTTGTTACTTTTTGTAATAGGTAGTGGGATACAGTTGCAATTGCTAGCTAGCAGTCAGTACCACACTTTGGGTCTTAGAGGATCTTTTTTGTAGCCTTTATCCCAAATTTTTTTTTTTTAAAATACATCATAAAAAGAACGATTTATTTAAAGTTTGAACTATGTCAGACACTAATACGCCAAATATCAATGTGTGAACGCAGTAAGCCTAAGCCTACTTGCCTCTTGACTTGTTTCAGGATGAGATTATATATATATGATTGAGGATTTCAGAATTGGATCAAGGGGTATTAGAAAAATGTGTATTTATTTCTTTTGACAACTTACTTAATACTGTTTATAACAGAATTGATATAATAATATGTTAATATTCTGACAGAAGAAACACTAAATCATTTGGCTTTTTGGATCAGCTTTACCTATATGGTGTTTCTATTTTATTTTATTTTTTACGTTGAAGCGTGCAGTGCGCTCGGGGGAACTCGGTGAAAAAGCATGCTTATCGAAAAATCTATCGTTACTTGTTAACATAGCCCCTAACCTTCTATTTAATTTATGATTTTGTTAGCTCGACTAATTAAAACAGCTGTGTGTTCAAGGTGAACAGGAAAACTAGGAACAGAAAACCAGAAGTTAAAACCGAATAGCGATAGAATGTCTTCATTTTCACTGTAATAGTAATGGAATATTTCTAGTCGTTTTAGAATACTACCCCACGCCAACACTGTATGGTTGCTTTCTACGCCACTGAAAGCCTCTGTCTTAGGAAGTTAGAACGGGCCATTACCTTTTGAGTCTTTTAGGCACGTTGGGTTCAAAAGTTAGATAAAATTAATGCTGAAAGTCGCAAACACTGGCCTCTTAGATATGTTACGTCTCTACTAGCTATTTAAGGTATTAGGGTCTAGTTGACGATTTTCACTAGTAAATGAAATAAAATATGTATTGTCGGAAAAGTCCATCATTTTTTTACAAGATTTTTCGATATTTCAAACACAAATTAGTAAAAACGACGATACATTTACGAAAAAGTAAGAATCTAAGAACACCTGATACTTTCTACACGAAAACCAATACATTTTTATCAAATAAATTACCAGTGTTACTTTCGTATGAAATGGGAAAAGTGTATAAAAAATAAAGTCGTATATCAATGTTTGGAAGGCACGTCAACACGCTTGAATGAAGCGGAAGTCGTGTCAAAAACTATTGAGAGCGGCGTACCGCACGCCCCGGCACTTGTTTTGTTTTTACGCTAAAATATAGATAAACGAAAGTGGCACACATCACAGTATATTTCCAGTCAGATTTCAGAGAATTTATGAGAACACTTTTTTATCTAAACACGAAAAATGAAAACAGATCCTGGAAAACTAGGTTTATGTTTCGTTGAGGCAAACAAATATTGTTCAACATATTTAGCGACAAAATCAGGTAGGTACGAATCGATTGATTAGAAAACTATTGTACCATACTTATGTATTTTCGATCATAATATTGTTTAACACAAAAGCTATTAGTAATTTGAAACGTTTACATAACTTTGTGTTAACGCAAATAGACAGCGCTTGATCAAAAGCTTCTACAAACATTATAATCGAAGTTATTCCAATAGACTTCATACTTCAATGGACTAAATATTATTTACAAAGTTATGTAAATAATTAACGTAACTATTTCTAAACAGCTCGCTAATTTTGTTTTTATAAAGATAGTAGGTAAGTAGTTTTTCCAAAAATTTTAAATTATGAATTGGATTTATCTAATTTGGTTCCTGGTTGAATAAATTGGTACAAAATGTTTGTTAAGTTTATCAGAATAGATTTTTACATACCTTTTATCTTCAGAGCTGCAACAATAATTACTTGCAGCAATTTAATTTTCATTGTGTTATTCACTCCGAACGAAAGGAGAGTCTACTACAATTGAATGACTTGCTTTTGTTTTATTACTGAAGTGTAGTTTTGTTCTTTATGCAACATTGCACTATTTTATTAAATGCTCTGGAAATTGCTGCTTGAAACTTTAAAACACATCTGAGGTTTAAAACTATGTACGTGTTACGGCACAGTTACTAAAGGCTATTGTTAACATTATTTTGCTCGAGGGGTGAGTGGATGTACTGTTACCATTTTGCTAATGTTTGAACTCTTACAGTGCTTATGTAAATGCTGCATACTGGCCTACATGCCGCTGGGTAATTATTTCACACTTGTGTATATAATATGAGTATAAACGGTAAAGTTCTGTCTCACTCACTGACTCATCCACACACAGCCCTGAAATGAAATTTTGCACTGAGTTACCTTTTATTATGTGTACAAAGAGTAAGAATGGACTTAACTCATCCCTAAGGGGATGAAACGGGGTCCAAAATTTGTATAGATGAAGCTATTTACACATGGGTGAATTCGCTAGCAGAAGCTAATAATATTTGTATGTGTGTGTTTGTATGTTTCCTACTTCTTCACGCTTTAAAAGCTGCATGGATTTTGATGAAACTTGGTGCTCAATATAACATGCCCTAGAATAACTTGACCTAGAATAACTCCCTTAAGATAATTTTCAACTATCACGCGGCCGAAAGTGTTACTAGCAGTTAGTAAGTATAATAAACAAGTGATTGTAACTTAAACAATTTTGATTTTAACATCTCTTTTCCCGAAAAGAATTGATTTTTCCTCAATTTTAATATAAAATGGTGAGTCACAACTTCTTCATGGCCATTGTTACGTTTTAAAGGTATTATTGTTACGTTTTAAGGTATTGGTGTGGTAGGTGTAAGGTTGTTTGGTATTTTTGGCTAAACTGTTCAAAAAGTTACTTTGTATAATGTGTTACTTAAATATTTTCTGGGAATAATGTACTATGACAACTGTCCTATGCCAATATGTTTTGGTATTTTCAATATACTTATTCGAAAATTGGCTCCTAATTCACCGCTTTTAGACACGCAATAAAGTATATTTTGCACCAGTGTGTAAAAAAGATACGGTGACTTGTTACAATAATTTCATTTAGCAATTTTTTTTTGTTCACCTATTGCAATCTATGTTATTAACAATTGTTTGATAATGTATATGCCAGTCAATGGTGAAACATGCAGGATCAAAATATTCTAAGATAAAACCTTGTATTTATGCAAATAAAATATTCATAAAATGCATTCGTATAGAGCTCTATCCTATAAAAGCGAAATACCAAGTGTCCACGCAATGATTAATCACGAAATCTCAGAAACTATTACACCCATTTTACGCTGCCGAAGCCGCTGGCAGAAGCTAGTACAGTTATAAAAGGCTTTCATAGACAGTCGTGCCACTGTGTAAGCCATAATGCGACAAACCTTTAAAAGAAAATGTGTAAATAATTTCGATTTTCTTCATCAAATTCTATTTCAAGAAAAGTACAAAAGCTACTTTCTTAAGTACTATTCAATGTTATTTTTGTTACTCTTTTTTTTTTCAATTCATATTGTGCACATGTTGTATTACTCTGTTTTTTATTTTATTAGTGATACACAATTAACCAGTTAGCTGAATTGATTGTGTCCGTTGTCCACGTGCAGTAGGGCCGACGGAACGAACGGAATTGGGTACCTAGAATTGTCCAATGATTCGAAAAACCAATCACATAAACCATTTATATTGTGACTTTTATAAGAAGTTTACCCGACTTTATTGCTGTTAAAATTTATGACTAAAGGAAGGCCTGATAAAACACGGGACTTAAAATAGCTGGCGTAATGTAGAGGACTAATGTCTGTCTAGTTGCATAATTGTTTGAAAGAGTCACAGCGGCTCTGGTAGGCTAAGGACACCAGAAGGAACATGGACGTGTTTAAGTCACTAAAAGCCTGACACTCGATCTCGCTCCACTCACAGCGAGAGAAGTTTTTTGATGATTTCCTGCATGAAAAAATGTGTCTGTGTATTTGTACATATGTCGAGGCCAGATTTTAGAAATTGATTGACTTTATGATATGGCCAAGTAAAACTGGCTTGGCAAATTTTACAGCGACTCTAGCGGTCACTTACGAAACCAAAATTTGCCATACAAAATTTTTACGTAGTGGGTATCGAGTATCGACAAATACTATTGCTTTAAACTCATGGTAGAGGTACTGGCCACGATACATACATCAATGCCTTAACATTGGGTGCACAGGATGTTCTACTGAACTTTTTAGCCATTTGCGTAATGTAGGCTATTAGACTTCCCACTGCTGGGCCTCTTCTCTAAAAGAGGTAATGAGCAGTAATCCACATATCTGGCCTAGTACTGGCAGATGTCACATGCCTTTGAATCTTTGATTTAGAAATGCCGGTTTCCTCAGGATGTATTCTTTCACCATTGGTAGAGCAGTGGTGATGAAATAAATTAAAGCAAGTGCTTGCCTGATTTTGAACTCGCGATGAATGACTCGTAAGTTTTTGAAAATTGCTCTTACTGCGCTACCACTGCTCTTTAATATAATCTACAGTTGCCATAACGGATCAGCATGTATCTAACAACGAAGACGATTGGCTCGCCAATGTATGGAATGCGCAAAGCGATCCCCACTCTGACGTCGAGCCCCCAAGATCCGTTGTGCCTAGTGTACTAAATATAAATTTAAAAAAAATATCTATAAAAGCTCATAAATAAATATTGGGTCACAAACCTTGAATATTATCTTGAAAATGATATATGATTTTATTTACAATTTGGTTTTAAAAAAACACTTAAATATACGTTAATTTCTTCGTCATTTTAAAGTAGGATGATGAGGTCGGTGTTTCCTAGCTGACTACCCTGAGTAAACACTAATACAAAGGCAAGTCTCTTTTAAAGTCCTCTGTGTAATGGTCAAATCATATGATTTTCCCATTATATGCTTGCTGTATGGAAAGAGGCGCCAGTGACTGAAAAGTTGAAAGGGAATCGTTTGTCTTGGTATGTTACTAAAAAAGTTATGAGTATACATGTGGATGGATGGAGAGGGAGAGGCAGGCTAAAGAAAAGATGGATGGATTTTGTGAGAAGAGATATGAAAGAAGACAGAAAAAGGAGTTAGTGATAGTGTGACGGGTGATAGGATAGAATGGAAGAAACAAACGTGTTGCACCCCAAAATAAAACGGGACAAGGGCAGGAAGATGATGATAATGCGAGTTTATCAATTTACACTTAATTTGTTATCCTATATCTCTTTGATGAAGCAAGTGGAGAGATCTTGGTATCTTGGAAGCATTATCACGGGCAAAGGAGACCTCGACACTGAGATAAGTCAGAGGATCTGTGCGGCTGCGGCAGCTTTTGGAAAACTGCAGCCCAAGGTTTTTCGTTCTCACGATCTCAAGTTTACAACAAAGATCTCTGTATACTTAGCTGTAGTTCTCCCGAATCTTTTATACTCATCAGAGACTTGGTGCCTCTATCGAAGGCATATACGAACTTTGGACAAATTCCACCTCAAATGTCTCCGAAATATTATGGACATCAAATGGTCGGATCGTGTTAGAAACACAAACGTCCTAAGGAGAGCTAAAGTCCTGGGCATTGAGGCTTACTTGATGAGGTGGCAGCTCAGGTGGTGTGGACATGTCTCTAGGATGCCCGAGCAGAGGCTGGCGAATCTATTCTGAACTCCAGCAAGGAAAACGAAATCGTGGTGGACAGTTTCTTCGTTTCAAGGATGTTCAGAAAAGGCACATAAAGAGATGCGGAATCGACCCCGCGACTTGGGAGACACAAGCTCAAAATCGGCCTGAGTGGAGACTTCATGTGCAGAGGCACGTGCAGGCCTTTGAGAATAAAAGGAGGTCGGAATTGGACCAAAAGCGCGACGACCTCAAAGCTAGACCACCTTCAGCTATAGTGTATCATACCGTCAATGGTATTCTGATATGTCTGCTCTGTGATCGGAGTTTTTCGGCCAAGGTTGGATATATAAGTCACACGAGGGCACATAACAGACCAGCAGAGCTGAGCTCACAATCGCCATGAAGAGCCAGGGAATGCGGTCGCTGTGGCCGAAATCGGCTAGATATTATCATCATCATCATCATATCTCTTTTATCACATACGTAGGTTGATAAATTTAGATTTGGTTGGTTATTGACAGTATTAATATTATCTATTTCTTAATCTATTACGTTTTATATTCTTATCATACATAGATTAAGGTACTTTCCTGAGGATTTATTCGAAAACAATCATATTAAATTATCACAGTCATCATCTGCCTACTTTTCTCAACTATTTTTGGATCGCGATTAAGAAGATTCAGCTCAATAATAATAAAATAATAATAATAAATTCATTTATTTCAGGCTAAGAAAACCCATAGTAAAAAGACAGTTTACAGATTGAATAAAGCCAATACCAGAATTTTAGATAGAGCGACTGCCTTATAGACCTCCAACCAAGTTACTGGGTAACACAACAATTCATGGTAAGACTGAGTTTTATTATTTCAAATTCAGTCCATTTATTTATTAAAACTCATTTCTGTCGTCAAATAAAACTATTAGGCAAACTTTACAAAAAAAAAAAAAAACATCTGTCCAATCTCGGTAAAATGTAGCAGAAAATTTTATTATTGAAGCTTGCCGACGAAACCTCGGTTTGCTACTAAACATTGAAAACAAAACATTGAAATATCTCATTCGCCTTTTCAAGGAAAATTTACTGAAAGAGACTGTATTTTGTATAAAAAACTGAATACCTCTTTTCTAAACTTGAGTCAGGCTAAATATATTTATAAATTGAGCAAAGCAAAAAAAAAACCGGTCAAGTGCGAGTCAGGCTTGGACACGAACGGTTCCGTACTTAAATATTTATTTTATTCTGTTTTTAGTATTTTTTAACAAAATTACACCATCTGTGAAAATTTCAACTGTCTAGCTAGACAGCCTGGTGGCAGACAGACAGACCGCGAAGTCTTCAACGTCCCGTTTTTACCCTTTAGGTACGGAACTCTGAAAAATAATAAACAGTACCTACCTACAAAAGGTATGATGACTGCATACCCAATAATTTCTACGCATTTATTTAACAGCAGCAATTGTTGCAATTAATTTCACAATTATTATGCAACACAGCTACATATTGTAATGACAAGTAGGTCTAACCCTAAGGCAAGATATAGATGTAGGTAGACTTAGTTAATGACCTACACCAGTACTTATCTAGATAATTATGATTACTGCGACTACATCTGCATACAGACTTCAATTGCACTTTAGGTTAGGTTAAACAAACTTCATCTTCCTTCCATGAGGACGGCGCAACATGTTTTTTTCTTCCATTCTCAATCAATTCAATTCTCAATCAACAATAAATTGCTTAGACCAACTTATGATTTTCAAAAAATCCTTTCGAAGAGTTATCATTTATATAAATTTCTTCTAATAAGTATACTTTATAATTTCTTGTAATTAATCGATAGCAATATTTCATTAAAGCGTTTAAATTCCAGTCGCAATCTCATCTCGGTGACAATCAATGTCTAAAATTAACGAAATTAGAGGGGTTTTTTGACAGATTGAGACTGAAATTAAAATGCGAACATTCCTTAAAATCCAAGAATAGACCCTCAGGGGTCGAAAGTAGGTATTTTAGCATTAATCTTTAATAATGAATAAAATACATCAGCTGCTCATTTATAAACGCACTCGCTTTTGTCAGTAACCCTACCAGCGCGAAAGTAGAAAATGTATAGCCTCAGAGATAGTGCAACTACAAATATTAATCAAAGAATTTGCAGAATCGGTTCTGTCGTTTCAGAGCCTACACTCTATATACAAACTTACAAACACTCCTTTAGAATATAATATTAGCATAGATAAATGAGTCTGTTCAGTACACCGTATTAGGAACGTAAAAAGCACGGAAAGTAACAGCACGGACTATACCTGTATGCCTGTGCGTTATGCACAGGCATACAGGTATAGTTCGTGCTCACACGCAGACTAACTGCATTCAAACAGCAAATTTACAGACGGAGTACAGTTGAAATGTAGTTCATCTATCTAGAGCCTTAGGTAGATTCTTTATACATGTTTAGTCTTTCAAGTAGACAGTCGCATAACAGTGTCATTCAATGTATGTAATATAATCATCTTGCCTATATAATCTTTTATTATCAACCCGTAAAGGTCCACAGCAGAACATGGGCCTCTCAATGACCGCTATTCACTACGATGGGCGTATGCTGCTACTTATTGTATTAACTATTAAGTGTTGACCCTAACTTGACGACTTCGAGGGCCCAAGCCCTTGAACCCATAAACATTATGACGAGGAGAAATAGACGAGCGACAACATACATAAACTAACTCTGATGGCTTTTATAACTAATATTTGTATAGATAACTAACAAGATTAATATTGTTCGAAGGATCCTCGAAACTGTTGATAAACAATTTAACCGAGTATTATCAGAATTTTGGTTCTGTTATGGTGAACTTTAAATTGTGAAAATAATGAATTTAAACCGAGTCAAAATATATGTCACAGATATGTTCTTAATTTAGTGAAATGAATGCATCAAAACTCGATAAACTGTTCGAAAACAGTTTTCAACTTCATATCCTAATTGCATCACAAAACAATTTGAAAATTACTTGAAAGTAATCGTATTTAGGAGTAAAATTAATGGATATATTTTTAAGTTTAACAGACTTTTTATGTAAACCACGAAATGGTAAATTAGATTACGCCCAGAGCCCCACAGAATCCTGCGGGACTTGGCTGGAAGTGGACCTGCATCAATTTTTTTGAAATATTTTCTGCTCCTTTGTGTATACAAAGAAACGGTAAATTAGATGAATTCGGAAGCTCAGGCGAATTATCTTATGAATATATATCTACTGTGTAATATTAGATATTTTATTTGAAAATGATAATATTTCTATTTATTATTTGGTTGACTTTTTTACATGATCATTTTGAATTAGAAACCACTGTTAGCGACTGGGTCTTCTGCACGGTGCAATTTCACACGGTGTTAACATAACCCAGTTTTGGCTATAACACTCTAGTCATGGCCTGGGAGCAAACAGACTGGCAGGAGGCCCTACTGGCCCCCGCAGTGGTGGAACAACTCGTCAAGACACAAGTAAATGTGGTTCTGCCTCAGTCCGAGGCTTTGAAATGATGAACCGCCGGGGCGAAAGTCTGGTGCCGTGACAGGTCGCGGCATGGCGGACATTGTTCCAGCGGGATTTCATGACGAAATGGTGTCAGTGACTATCGCAAATTCGCAACCCAGTGCTGGGCAAACCATAACTATGGCGGTAAGTCCCCTCTTTGACGCGTGGCTGGAAAGATCTCATGGCGTCCTCACCTTCCGCATGACGCAGGTTCTCACCGGAAATGGTAAGCTCGGGAAGTACCTGCACCGGATTCGCTTTGGGTAGCATATACTGCGGCTCGTCTATGGCCGAAGGTGTTGCATGGAAGTCGTGCGGTCCACAATCCCATGATTTCCTGGAAAAACAGCTTCGCATATAAAACTGATTGTAGGTCTAACTGGAAAAGGCTGAACTGAACATTTATGATTTCGGTTTTGGTTGAAAATCGTATTTCAGTCAAACTTTAAAAGAAACATGAGTTTATATTTTGCTTAACCATTAGTTTGGCACAAAAGTCTCGTAATTACTTCCATTGGAAGTTTACAAAAAAAAAAAAAACAAAAAAACTGTATGTACCGCCGTATTGAGCCAAAATGGTGCCAGTGACGCGTATATCTTGGCAATGATACTTTCGAATGGTCTGTATTTATCCAGCATCAACGGTTTTCATTTCTGGCTAGGAATTTTTTTTTGTAAGGTATTAAAAAAATAAATAAGTATACCAGTTTTAGCGTGCGACACAAATTGGCAGAACCATTAAAATTGCTGCCTGCTTCTTGCTTTCGTTAAAAAAAGTTCAAACGCCTTTGTAAGCGCCTAAAAGATCAGTCGATAAATTGTAACTGCTGTAGAACGATGCTATTGATAATAAAGTAGGCCAATTGTTACTTTAGACGTAGATGTCAATATTTACGAAACTTCATTTGCGGGTGAATATTTATAACAAAGGTGAACTTCGATTGATGGTGAACTGTATGCTGCGAGAATGTTTGTAAGAGTTGCTGTGGGCCTGGAATGCAAAAGGACAACTGAAGGAATACACATAGGTTTTAGTCAGTATAAGCTTGACTCAGTCCTTTCAGGGCGATCGCAGTTATTTGATGATACCCTAACTCAAAAAAAGAAATGGTGAATCGTAAGTAAATACGAAACGCTAAATTCCTCATATTAAGCGCGTCGTATTTATTTATTCGTCTGGCATACAGGCGAAGGGAGTAATTCTAATAGCTCTAGTGCCCATAAGCCGAATAAGAGGGTCTTCATTCTTATGTCATTTTAGAATATAAACCGTTTTCGATGTTTGAAATTATGAAATCTAGATGAAAAATGCAATTTCGTCAACTCTTTGAGATTCAGACGCCAGACGTCCCTAAGGACAGTGAGAACTATTTGAGCTTTTGAAGTTAGTCTATGTTACGTCAAGTCACGTGCTTGTTTACAGAATTATTAGTATTCCTTATTCAAAATATGAGTTTTCAGTATCTAAAGTCTTTACTTTTTTACCGCTATATCGATTTTTATATGTTCAGCGGAGACGGTTCTAACATATGTCGAGTTCCAATAAGTAGATAAGGGGCTATGAGGGAACATACTCACATACATACATATGTAGGTACATAGCCTTTCAAAATCATAATCGGGTAATAAAGTCAGTATGGTCACACAAACCTCCGTTAAAGGAAGGGTCCTCCGACATGAGGTGCGGGTATTATGTCTAGTGTGGGCTACTGCCCGATAGATGATTTGTATATTGGGGTTTTGTTTACGTTAAAATAGTGTGGAGGACTCCAATTTTATTGTGCGATGCAGGATTTCGTATTTTTATAGTTCTTTTGTGGGGCCATAGATGTTGCTACATCGGTATTATGTCTCCAATTCTTTGACAGCAGATTAAACTGCTGCTGACGTAAGACGTAGACATCTTCGAATTACCAAGCTATAATCAAATATAGAAAAACTCCCTGTAAGTTTGAAATCAGGTATATTTGAATAGGATCCTCGAAATCGGATTGAAGTCATGTCAAATTATTTTGATTTAGTAAGTTAGGTACTCACTCTCCTGAAAAAGGGTAGCGACCGATTACAATCTTATTGAATGACCATTCTTGAAACGGGTGTTGTAAGCTATAAAAGCAAAAGATCAAACAACATTTCTTTAAAACACTTCTATACCTTGCCTTGTAATGTTCCCACTGCTGGGATTCAGGCTTCCTCTCTAAGAGAGAAAACGGGACATAATCCACCCCGCGGGCCCAGAGAGTATGTCTTGGTACTTTTAGTTCCAGGATTTACCGGTTTCCTCACGATATTTTCCTTCACTGTTTTGAAAGCAGTGGCGATGAAATAAATCACACAAAGTAAAGCTTCGGTCGGGGGTTGGAACTCGCGACCTACAATTTGTAAGTCAGCCAGCCAGTCAGTTGTCATTGAGCCACCACTGCTCTCTATACTAATAGATATTTTAATATCCATTTTATTGATCGACACAGCATGAATGGTAGAGTTTACAAATCTATTACAATAATTACGGCTCCTATTCTCGGTTTAATATTGAGACCCTAATGGAATTATTATTTGGTTCACAAATGAACGTATGCCAATGTAGCCCTCTGCTCGACAAGATTAAATTATCACAATGAAACTCGAGACAATGCTCTTGTCTTAGAAGGTTTTGTGTAGATTTTGAGTAGAAGGCAACGTTAACTTTAAGTTAATTATTCATAAGGTTGTTCAGTTGGTATTACTTATTACTATTTATAAAATTAACCATTTACGGGCACTTTTGAATTGCCAAGGAGTCAGTCAATCAGAAAAAAAATGCTAATTGCAGATTACAAAATTGTAGAACTCTATGGAGAAGAAATTGGACGAAACTCTACGGACACTCTTTTCAATCACTTTATGTATTACATATCTCGGTTACATAATATATTATTTCTTGCGTACCAGGACCCCGTTATTTCTTTAATAAATTCCTGTGGCCCTAGCGGACATCGGCCCAACTGGGCTGCTACGGTTTAGCTGACGTATCTTTGAGACGCGCGTAGATCACTACGTAGCGTCGATTTCTCAAATTCGATCCTTAGGCGATTAACACACACCGCGCACCGCCGCGGAGGGCGGTGGCGGTGAAGCGGATTTCTTAGCGGTGCTCCGCGCGGTTAGGCGGTTTACGCGCTTAACCGCGCGGATGGATTTAACGCGATTTTGACCAGTTTTATCACAGCCACTGGCGAAAATGGACTCTGAAGTGGTGGCAGCATTTGGCTTTTATGGCGTAGAAAGAAAAAAAGTTAGAAGTTATTGGGCTCATCCATTTTTACGTAGCAGAACTCTAAATGGGACGTTCATGTTATTCTACAAAAGTTTGAGGACAACACGAAGATATTTTTTTTAACCATACACGAATGTCCACTTCTTTAGGTGCGCGGTGCCGTGTGTTAATCGCCTTAGCTTTGCTAACAAATAATCAAATGAAGAAGTGGACATTCGTGTATAGTTAAAAAAAAATATCTTTGTGTTTTCTCAAACTTTGGTAGAATAACACGAAAGTCCCATTTAGAGTTCTGCTTCGTAAAAATGGATGAACCCAATAACTTCTTATTAAGCTATTGCATAGCTTCTATCGCGGGCCTTGAGCGTGGAGACCGAATCCAGAAATTCCGTAACGAAAATAACCTAACACCCCCCACTCATTTGTTTTTTGAGCGTGGTGACACATAAGAAAACAAATGAGTGAAAGCAGCTGTCGGCGTTTTGGATGGGTGGGGTTAAGCAGCTGTTAGCGAGGTCTGGTTTTTGATGGAAGAGGTTAAGCAGCTGTTGGCGAGGTCTGGTTTTGGATGGAAGAGGTTAAGCAGCTGTTGGCGAGGTCTGGTATTGGATCGGTGGGGATAAGCAGCTGTTGGCAAGGTCTCATTTTGGATGGGTGGGGTTAAGCAGCTGTTAGCGAGGTCTGGTTTTGGATGGGTGGGGTTAAGCAGCTGTTGGCGAGGTCTGGTTTTAGATGGATGGGATTAAGCAGCTGTTGGTGAGGTCTGGTTTTGGATGGGTGGGGTTAAGCAGCTGTTGGCGAGGTCTGGTTTTAGATGGGTGGGGTTAAGCAGCTGTTGGTGAGGTTTGTGTTTGGATGGGTGGGGTTAAGCAGCTGTCGGCGTTTTGGATGGGTGGGGTTAAGCAGCTGTTAGCGAGGTCTGGTTTTAGATGGATGGGGTTAAGCAGCTGTTGGTGAGGTCTGGTTTTGGATGGGTGGGGTTAAGCAGCTGTTGGCGAGGTCTGGTTTTAGATGGGTGGGGTTAAGCAGCTGTTGGTGCGGTCTGTGTTTGGATGGGTGGGGTTAAGCAGCTGTTAGCGAAGTCTGGTTTTGGATGGGTGGGGTTAAGCAGCTGTTGGCGAGGTCTGGTTTTGGATGGGTGGGGTTAAGCAGCTGTTGGCGAGGTCTGGTTTTGGATTGGTGGGGTTAAGCAGCTGTTGGCGAGGTCTGGTTTTGGATGGGTGGGGTTAAGCAGCTGTTGGCGAGGTCTATTGCATAAGTTGATAAAAAATGCTATGCAATAGCTTTTCCGCGGCAGTCCCCGAGTGCCACACGTCTTTTTTTTTTCTTTCTACGCCATAAAAGCCAGATGCTGCCACCACTTCAGAGTCCATTTTCGCCAGTGGCTGTGATAAAACTGGTCAAAATCGCGTTAAATCCATCCGCGCGGTTGGGCGCGTAAACCGCCTAACCGCGCGGAGCACCGCTAAGAAATCCGCTTCACCGCCACCGCCCTCCGCGGCGGTGCGCGGTGAAGCGGATCTCATGTTACATTGGTCACTGAGAAATCCGTTGATACCTAAGGCGTTTAACACACGGCACCGCGCACCGCCGTGGTTGGCGGTGAAGCGGATCCCATGTTACATTGGTCACTTAGAAATCCGTTGATACCTTACACACGTACACCGCCCAACCGCGCGGTCGAGCCACGGTCGAGCGGTGCTCTCGTAACCACCGCCCCTCCGCGCTGATTTCCGTGCGGTAGAGCGGCGCCTTACACACGGGGCGCCGCATAACCGCGCGGATTATTGTGGGTGCAGGACGTGTTGCCATTTATCTTTGCTAACAAATAATCAAATAAAGAAGTGGAAATTCGTGTATGTTTGGTTAAAAAAAATATCTTCGTGTTTTCTCAAACTTTTGTAGAATAACATGAACGTCCCATTTAGAGTTCTGCTACGTAAAAATGGATGAACCCAATAACTTCTTATTTTTTCTTTCTACGCCATAAAAGCCAGATGCTACCACTTCAGAGTCCATTTTCGCCAGTGTCTGTGATAAAACTGGTCAAAATCGCATTAAATCCATCCGCGCGGTTGGGCGCGTAAACCGCCTAACCGCGCGGAGCACCGCCAAGAAATCCGCTTCACCGCCACCGCCCTCCGCGGCGGTGCGCGGTGCCGTGTGTTAATCGCCTTAGGTATCAATCAACGGATTTCTAAGTGACCAATGCAACATGATATCCGCTTCACCGCCGACCGCGGCGGTGCGCGGTGCTGTGTGTTAATCGCCTTACCGGACAAATTGGAAGACCAGACGTCAAGCTACCGCTACTGAATTCGTCTACGAAAGCCGGGAATGCCCTGCGACTCCCGACGCAGGGGGCGTCCTCTGTGGTGGTTTTAGTCGGTAAAAGTCTGACAGGTCTCTCGCTCCGCCCTAGAACGAGAGAAGACATTAGATGATTTCTCACCTTAAAAAAAAACTCTATAGAGATTATGTCCAGTTGGCTTAAAACATATTACAACCAACAACTTTTCAAAATATAGTCAAGGATCATTATCTCTCCTCTTGAAGTGCACATTTCTCTACTTTTATATGGATATTGTATTGTTTATTATGTAAATAGTAGGTAGGTACTATTTACATAATAAACAATACACCATGAACTACCTGCGTGCGTATCTTTTTCTCCTTCTCTGTCAAATCCATCCAAAGGTTGTCTGTAAAAAATCGCTGCTTCTTCTGTTATTTTATTTATGGTGTATAATAAAGAGTATAAAAATCAATGTACACAGAATAACAGTGAATGATGATGTCTCATAAAAATGAGTGTCAGCTTATAAACAGACGTAGGTGAAGTTTTTAATACGAGCAGTGTCACATGATTATTTTGTACACTAGCTTTTACCCGCGGCTTCACCCGCGTATTTAAATGTAGACTATGTTACTCAGGAATAAAGTCGCTTTCTATCGTTATTCGATAATAAACACTGTGATACAAGATTTTTATGTTAGACCGCTACAGCACATATTTCTTCATACTTCGGACACTTCTTTATCTTTGTGGTAACAAATTAAAATATCATAAATTAACAACAACAATTAAAATACAAAAATAAAATATTGTGTTCGTATTGTGTAACATCAGTTAGTTCTCCGCGCGAATAGAACATATACTGCTTGAAATCAAGTATGGAGCATTTGCTTGGCCTAAATAAAACACCCGTCTGCTTGAAGGATCCTCTTTTTAACCGACTTCAAAAAGAAGAAGGTTCTATGTTCGGCTGAAAGTATTTTTTTTTTATGTATGTTCACCGATTTCTCGGTCAATTGGGGACCGAAATAAATTTTTTTATTGAAAGGTTATGCTCCCAAGTTGGTCCCATGGAAATATTGTTTTGATCTGATAATGAACTTCAATATGGAACAGAACTCTTCATGGGATCACAGTAAAACTGTCATAACAAGTAAAATTGTTTTATTTATGTACAAGCAAACTCTTGTACAACATTACAGACAATGTCTAAGGCGTTTTACAATAGAAATATAGAAACTAAAAAAAATATTTATACGTGTAGTTGATGACTGACTGACAGAAGAGGGGAGGGGAATATATTATATCGAACTGATCTGATGATGAAGCCGGAAGGTAGGGCTGGGCTTCGTTTATTGGAATTGTTAATGTTTTAATGATTAAATTCTATTAGAACCTTACTATAAAACTTGCGCACCATTTAAGCCTGGCTTTTTAGTGGACCACCACTAAAAAGTAGCCCTCAGTTTTAAAAACTTACAAAAAAAAAACAAGCTTTTAATGAAAATCTTTTTTCATAGCAAGCTTTTATAACTCGGTATACTTATATAATTAATACTCGTTAAGACGAATCATACGAGCCCAAACTCGATGGGGTCGTGTCTTTTAACTACCAAGTTTCTATAGCCACCTTCTATTTTCATCATCAGATCAGCTCCATGTTATAACAATTTTGCATTGTCATCTGATTGATTTACACATGCATGCAAAATTTCAGCTCAATCGGTAGCCGGGAAGTGGGTCAAAGGGGAATGCCGATTTTAGGCCTCGCGATGCCCAAGAAATTTAATTTAGTAAAAAAAAATATGTAAATTTTACGTATTTAACTCTTCTATTCACGACGCGATACAAGTCAGTAACATTTTTTAATAAAAAAATAAATATTGAAACGATGCAACGAAATAAACAGACATTTGCTAGGTTGCCAATTTAAAATCCGGGAAAAAATAAAGATTTGTTGCAAATATTGATTTGACATTTACACATATTTGTACTTTATTTATTCGTCTTTTTATAGAAGTCCCAATGCATTTTATGTTAATACATTTAGATTTGTAATCAACTTACAAAATATAAAATAATGATTTTAATTAAAATGATCTACATAATGCATCGATCGATACTTTGTTTGTGCAATGGCAACACTAAAACTTGTCATTTGACAAATGACAATAATAGAAATGTCATTGCATTACTTTGTTTGCATTTGCATCATAGTGATTCGCTGCGTGTATTTTGCTATAAAAATCGACGTTTTTGACCAATGAATACTGACTCTGGCGATTCTCCTATACCTGACGACCACGGCCTGAATATGGATTCCGCTCTTGCTGATAATGACAACCCCCGCGATAACTTGGATTTGATGTCAGTACCTATCGAAGACCCCGGCATTCAACCTGGTTCGAGTTCTTCTCTGCGAACTGTTTCAAGTGGATATGTACGCTGTGTAAAATGTAATTTAAACATATCAAGAATGCGAAGACATCCTTTGGAAATCGTCGAAGTTCGATCTCTCATACAAGGATGGGTTGGACATCAACAGGTAACTATAATAAGTTTTACAACTGTAATAAGAATATGGAAATATGAGGACTAGTTTTATTTCGAGTTATGTGAGCAAGACTTGATTACAGACAAACATCAGGACAGGTGAAACTAAATAAAAGCTTGTAAAATACAACCGACTGTAAAATAAAGGGTGTTGACAGACAGACAGACGGGCAACAAAGTGATACTATAAGGGTTCCTTTTTTCCCGGAACACCCTAAAAACACTAAAAAAATGAAAAATAACTTGTTAAATAACGAAGAGACATAACATGTTATGTTATAGCACAGTTATAGGTTCGTGCCGAGTGCTCGGGCTAGGAAGGACCTAATCCAGTCCGAAAGAGAGGCTATGGTAGAGTGTACGAGTATCTCACTTCAGGCAGTCACGAGTGGGCCTGAGACCTTCATAGTCTAAGATCCGATTAAGAACGACCTTCACCGGTCTGTTTAATGGATGAAACTTATTTTATGATAAATTTAGTGTATTAAATAATATAACGCGGGTGGGTTGCCTGAGAAATTCCTATTATTAATTAAAAATTGAAAATTTACTTTTTTTTTAGAAAAGTGCACAACCGTTATTCATACCAGATTTTTTTGCTGACAACACTATAACATCGTATTCGACCTTAACTTTAAGCGGTATATTGAGTCCAAAGACAAGGTAGCTGCTAAGAAAGTCGGCGTTTTTGCAAAGGTCCTCCACCAGGACAGCTTCTAATTTTATACAAATCACAGGTCCGATCGTGTTTTGAGTACTGCAGCCACATGGGAGCTGGTGCTGCAAAATACTATCTAGCTTTGGACTCAGTAGAAAGACGTGCGAAGAGGCTAATTGGTGATCCAGATTAGGTTAAGTCCAATCTACAAAGCCTGGAGTACCTACAGGCGAAGGGTAGCCAGCCTTTCGGTATATTACAGGATGCATTTTGGAGAGTGTGCGCGGTAATAGCATCCTATCATCGTACATCCCTATGTTATTGAGACCTCTACGGTCCGAACTAAGCGTTTTGCCTCGTCGTTTATACCGTATATCGTACGTAAATTGAAGGAATTAACCTGGTGCGGTCTTCCCGTCTGAATATAATTTAGGTGTCTAAAATAAACTAATGCGCCTCACCATCAACAATTGCTTCAATGCATACCATCAGGTGGGATCGCAGTCAAGCACTAGATTATAATATTTAAAAAAAAAAGTATTATACATATACAGCGACCCTTGCTGTAAGAAACGAGGAACATGCAAGCGAAATAATTAATGGCGAAACGCGAGATCCCTCTCAAATTGCTCTTTATGAAGCGCGCTGAGAGCAACTTCATATATCTCGACTTAAATGAAAATTATTTTTAGATAAGACACTGTTTAATGAAGTGCGGTGTTACTGTTTTCAATTAATTACACGATTTTGTTTGGAAATGATATTTTTGTGAAGTTTTTTGTTAGGTCGGACTATAAAAGAGCCTTATATGTTATTTGAAAATCTTATGTTGTAACAGTATTCTTTCCACTCGAATTTATGTACAAAATTTTTTCCAATTAATTATATTTGTGTCCAATTAAATATCTACCTATAGAATGGTTTTCTGAGCACCAAACAGGAAAAAAAAATCCAACCAACCAAACCAAATAGTTATACATTTTTGGATATTACACTTCTGGACACATCTATTGGGGCCCCACCTTAGAGTTTAGGTTTCGATGGCCCCTACCGAAATATGATTGCTAGATTGAACAAAAACTGTTGATGCAGTTTTAAACCTGATACATTTTACCATCTTTTTCGATCGTATTGTTTTAAATTTGAATTCAGAATACCATACGACATGGAGCTACGCCTAACAAGTCGGATATGCGCCTTGTTAAAGGCAATTGATTTTTGAATAAAAAACATGTTTTATCAAATAAAGGTTTAATTTAATAACGCGTGTTGCCTCCATGGGCATCTACCACAGCTCTCATACGATTAGGCATAGAGTTTATCAACCGCTCTATGAAATTTTGAGGGATCATCTCCCATTCCGCTTCTATGGCAGTTTTCAACTCTCAGCCCTAACACGTCTTTTTAGCTCGTCCCACATGTGCTCAATGGGGTTCATGTCTGGGCTTCTGGCTGGCCAGTCCATAACTGTGATGTTCACATCCCGAAGATATTCCCTGACGATGCCGGCCGCATGGGCTCTTGCATTATCATGCATAAAAAGGAAATTTGGGCCCACATAGTCCGCGTATGGTATCACGTGAGGTTCTAAGCACTCACGAATGTACCTTTCAGCATTTAATGTTGGCAGCCGTGGTCCTGTAACAACCTCAAGTTGAGTTTTGCCGCTCGCGGATATACCGCCCCAGACAGTCCATGAGCCACCGCCATAAGCAACCCTCTCTTCAAAGCAGCATTGTGCGAAACGCTCTCCCTTACGTCGGTAGATCTTCTTCCTTCCATCATTGCCATGTAACACAATTTTAGACTCATCAGAAAAGAGTACACGGCTCCAGTCTTGCTGTGTCCAATTGAAATGACTGCGTGCGAAATGAAGGCGCGCTGTTCGGTGGGCTCGCGTTAGTTTGGGCCCATTAGCTGGCTTGTGTGGTACCATATCGCGTTCTTTTAACCTTCTCCGAACAGTTCGAGCGCTCACAGATACTCCGTGGAAGTCGCGAAGTTGGTTTTGTATCTCAATGGAGGTAAGGTGACGATTTCTCAAGCTGGTCGTCACGATGAATCGATCCTGCCTTTCAGTTGTGACCCGAGATCGTGGCCTTCCTTGGCGACGAACAAAGCCGCCAGTCTCTAGGTACCTCCGATAAACATTTCGTACCGCAGATCGACTTAAATTAAGTTGAGCACTCACGTTTCTTTGGCTGTGTCCGGCCTGAATAAGTGCCACAGCTTGGGCGGCGACTTCAGGTGAAGTATCCATAGATTATTGATAGAACCTCACCTTAATGTTAAGAATAAGTAATGTTTGTTGCAAAACCAAAGATATCAATCACTTTTTCAAGAATTAAATCCAAGTAAACCAATAAAACCAAGTTTTCTTAGTATTCGATTGTTTGATATCAACAAACAGGCTCCAAATTGTCTTTTGTTTCTTTAAATTCTGTGTTCGAAATTCAAAAAAAGACTATTGAATGAAATTGTGAATGTGCCAGGTTCTAAACTGCATAAAAACTTTTTGCTCGACCTAATATAAAATTTTAGCTAGGACCAAACGAAACTGAAAATACAAGGTGGGCCAATAGATGTGTCCAGAAGTGTATTTGGTATTTGTCATCACTTTAGTTGAAAGACGATCGCTGCCGTGCCTGACCTCCCTCAAACACTGCCACATCGTCTGATTCTACCCGCATGCTACAAATTCTCATGTCCTTCGAATATTTTGTCGTCGATCAATTTTGAGTGTCTACCCACGTTGTATCTTCCGGTACGGAGTCGACACTCGAAAACTCTTTAGAAGCATCTGCTATTTGTTTCACGAGAAATATGTTCCACCCATTGCCACTTAACTTACAAATCTTTGTGAGTTTCTTTGTATTCATTTACAGATATCGACAAACTTTCCTTTGTAGAAAACTTCTTTACATCTTATCAATTTGTTTATTTTATTATTTATATATATGTATACGTACAAACAGGGAAACAGTAAGAAATACTAAAAACATAAATGTGAAAATGGAACCCCAGTTCAATTCTATGATATAGTGTCGTTGTCAACCTCATCGATAAAAGAATTGAAATCTAAATTAGTGCAAAGTTCTGAAGAAAATCCTGATTTTTATTCATAAAAACTTAAAAGCTCAAAATTTGACTTGACTAGTTTTCACATATTCAGATCCCCAAGTGAAAAATTAGTTAATTACTTTTTAATTGTCATCTAATTAGAATAAAGATTTTATACAGTTTAAAATAAGTAAAGATTTTTTTTAAATTAGAAAATCACCGACAAGGAATTCCACCACTGGGGGGTCAGAATCATGTACGGGATCAACGGGTACACGTTTGGGCGTCTATGTATATATACGATGTATATAGCATCCTGTCAATACGACGCCGACGATTTCCTTCACAGATCCGGGGCACTTCGATAAATACAAGCCCCGATTACCAAAAAGTTGTTTTTTAAATATCCTAGAACCATCGTTTATATGAGACTTATACCCGCATATAAATTGCGAAAAGGGCTCACTTTTTAAGTCTGGTTTTACTTATAAAGTATTTATACTAGACAACTGAAATATCATAATACGCCTAAAATAGCATTCCAGGATTATTTTGCTCGTCAGCGTTATCTTATGATTGTCGATTGTAATTGCCTCGCAACCTCAGCTCGTCATAAAATTACCACCTAAATAGATACCATAAAATAATATTATTACTTTCAAAACTTTTGCAGCGTTGGAATCTGAACAAATTGAATCTATTTTGTCTGTAGCAGTTTTCCAGCTGTTACCGTGGTATGCTCGCATCACTGCTCGCCTCGCGCAATGGAGTGTCGCAGTTCTGAACTATCCTAACCAATCCATTTGTGCTAAACCAAGTTGGATATACCACGAAATGCATCATAACTAAATGAAAATCAGCTGATTTTTTGATAAGACAGTTGATTTTAAAAGATTTATGGTGTATTGTAATTTAATTTGCATTATAATCACTTTTAATGTTGATTGAACGAACGGCAGAAACTCTCTAAGGAATTGATTTAACTGTCTTGAACCCTGCTGTAAAATTAATCAGAATAATAATGAGAAGCGAGAAATCGGGATGAAAATTAATTTTCATCCTCCATCAGAGCCTATCGGTTGGAAAAAGATCAAACTCAGGAAAAGATTTTTCATCTCAATGTTCGCCATAATGAATTGTCGTCACTATTTCGTTTCTTTTTTTCTTAACCTTTACTGTCCTATTGCTAGGAAAAGACCTCCCTCAAATCATATCTTGTTGAAATCATAAACATTTACGATAAGACTGGCTGAAAAGAATTATTAAATATGTCTTTAACATGGCTTAGTAACAAAGTCAATTGAAGGAAAGTTACTTAAATTGTCTTGTCGCGCAACTGTGGCACATAGTTAAGCTAGTTTCTGACACTATTGGGCAACTAAAGAAGAAAAGTAAAAGATCCATTAACTTGAACCACCTAATTTGAGAAGTAAGAACTATACAAGAAACGCGGTTTAAACTTATAGTACAGTAAGTATTTGTTTTTATGTGTGGTGACAAAAACTTTGGGAAACTTAGTCTTAGTCAAAGCAACAATCCTAAATTACCAGGTTAATCCAGGCATTACTTGGATTTATAAGATTACTTTGACTTTTGTTTTGGAAATCCTCTATCAATACGAATATAGTCTAACAAACATAAACTAGAAAACTCCCGTTAACACTAACGTTTTATTCGGTGGTATGAATATTAGATTTAGGACTGAATGAAGGTGATTACTGACTGATATATACTTTGTCTTACTGGCCGACATTTTTAATGTTAAATTACACTCATCATCATTTCAGCCGATATACGTCTACTGTTGGACATAGGCCTCCCCAAGTGTCGCTACAACGAACGATCCTGTGCGTCTCGCATCCATTGGTTTCCCGCAACCTTCACCAGGTTATCGGTCGACTTTGTAGGAGACCTTCCAATGCTGTGTCTTCCGGTACGCGGTCGTCACTCCAAAACCTTTCGGTCCTAATGGCCATCTGTTCTGCGAGCAATGTGCCCTGCCCATTGCCACTTAAGTTTGGCAATTCTTAGTGCTATGTCGGCAACTTTAGTTCTCCTGCAGATATCTTCATTTTTGATTCGATCACGCAAGAAATCCTCGACCGTAGCCATTGCCCTTTGGGTTACTTTAAGCCTTCTGATGAGGCCCATTGTGAGCGACCACGTTTCGGAGTCATATGTCATCACTGGCAACACGCACTTCGTCTTGAGACTCTGTGGTATGTTGGAGAAAATACCGCGTAGCTTCCCGAACGCTGCCCAGCCGAGTTGGATTTTCAGAAGCTCTACTGAGGTCATTGAACATTGTGCTGAGCTCCTCCATAGTCTCAGCCATGACAACTATGTCGTCGGCAAACCGAAGGTGAGTGATGTACTCGCCATTGACATCAATACCTAGTCCATTCCAGTCCAGAACCTTGAAGACATCCTCCATTGCGGCCGTGAACAGTTTTGGAGAAATGACGTCCCCATGCCTCACACCCCGCTGCAGAAGGATAGGTTTCGAGGTCAGATCCTTGAGTCGGACTGATATCGTGGCGTTTTTGAACAAACAATTCAGCACTTCGATGTACCGATAGTCAATTTAGCACCGTTGGAGAGACTACAGCACAGCCCAAGTCTGGATCGAATCAAAGGCTTTCTTGTAGTCCACAAACGCTAGGCAGAGAGGCAGGTTATACTCCTCGGTCTTCTGTATAACCTACCGTAGCGTATGTATGTGGTCTACGGTGCTGAAACCTTATCGGAATCCGGCTTGTTCGGAAGTTCAGCCTTCCTTTTTAGTTGTCAAACCAGAGAGCGAGATGGTTCGTGATGGAAAACAGCTTGTAGACATGGCTCAGAAGTGAGACGCATGTTATTCTTAAGCACCCTTCTTAAAGAAGAGTACCACCATACCTCTGCTGCATGCCTGTGGCGTTTTTCCCTCGAGTAGGGCATTTAGGACCGGTTTTCCACCCGCCAAGGAGCTCAGTCGTAATTCCGTCCTCACCCGACGCCTTGGTGTTCTTCAACTGCTTTAGAGCCATACTAAACTCGTATAGGCTGACGTCCGGGATAACTTCAGTGTAGTGTCGAGTAAATCTAGCTCTTGGGTCGTTTACTAGATTTGCAGCGGGTTTGGAGATTGACGTATATAACTGTCCATAAAATGCCTCGATCGCTCCCAGAAGCTCCGATTTGGCGGATATGACTCTGCCATCGTCGGTCAATTACACTGGTCATAAAAAAACCTTGGCTTGCAACTCGTTTTTTTTCATTCGTCGGCATAAGATAAAAAAAAAAAAATCTGTTAAAAAAATTTAAATACCTGTTTGTTCTGTATTAAAAAAAAAATACGGAGTTATCAAGGAAATTAAAAAAATCTGTTTCTTTTTTCGTTTCTGTTGTCTCATAAGATTGTGTGATCTGTGGAGGTAGACAAAAAATACGTGAAAGTATTATTATATAGGCATTAAGTCCGCCTACAAATTTTGTGTTGCATGAAGATTAAATAAATAAATAAAGTAAGTGCTAATGGCTCTGATGGATCAGGAGCTCAAAACGTAAAGATGACGGCTATTAAACACTGCCTCACTTTGAGTAAGTAAAAATCAACTTCTCTTCAAAGCTGAGAACTTGATTGCCGCTTGTTAGGATAAAAAACTCGTTACAAAATTAAAGGCCCCTTTTTGACATTTGGAAATGACCCTAGAATGTAACTTGGAACGAAACTAAAATAAACAATAAAATAATAATTTATTAAATAATGTGTTTTAAAAAAATACATTCCAGGACCACGAGTTTTCCTTTCAGAAATCAACCCATGGCCCCAGTACGATTCGACCCTGCTGGGCCCCTCCGGTTTTGCTGTCATTTCTTTGAAGTGCACTTGAAACACTGCGTGCTATCGACAACTCGGGCTTGGTCCGTACGGTCACCGGACACCCGGACGGCGAACTATTCAGTGCTCGTCATCTGCAAGCTCACTTCTACGGTGACTGGTAATCGGGCTCGGGATCGAGTAGGCTGTAGCGTGAGTATGTCCGTTCGCCGGCTTCGCTACTGTATCGTAGAAGGAGGCGACCGCCGCCCATTCCCGCTTGCTCCGCACCATGCCCTATACCATGACCCGGACTTATATTCTTGCGGTTGCCTTTTGCATTCCAATAACTAGTTTCAGTTCCGCGGTAACAGTTTCGTACAATCCGCAGCCCTGGCAAGCATAAGCTCTAGCGGGCCCCGTCAATTGTGCTGTCATCTCTTTGAAGCGCACATGGAACACGACTCACAATTAGTTCTAGGCATAGTACATATTTAAGTTAGATGAATGCAGAGCCTGTATGTATAGCCATAGACCCGATCTCATTCATCCACAGCTAGTAGGCGGGCACGCAGGGCGGGTACTTGCATGGGCAACAAACACTGTTTCCAGGTATTCACGGCATCATTGCCACGTGAGTGCGCCCGATGATTTAATCAATTTTGTTAGCTTCCACAAAGGAACAGAGAATGTACATGAAACTCAGTGCATTCAATTATGAAGTGATGTGAAATTTTCAATTGTAGAAAATAAATTCTTTTTTTTATACAATAAAATTCAATTGAATAAGTTTAGGTCGATAAAGGTCATTTTGTAGTTGCTTGGAAACTTTTAAAATTAAATTGTCCCAGAGGAAAGCCGGTACGGTTTTCGTTTGATTCATATGAGAACTTTAGTAGTACTTTGACATTTGGTTTCTTTTAATCTCTGGTAAACAGAACTATTGACCTTGTTTAACGTTCGTTTTGAAACAGGCTTTCAGTTCGAACATAACTCTGAAAATGGAGCATTTTGTTTATTAAATCTACATATAGGTATTGTTATCAACTCTCCTTTCGAAATTTTATACGAATTTGCACTATCCGTAATAATGTGTATAATTTAAATAATTATTGCCAAAATTATGATAGTACCTAAAGTAAAGATTTGAGCTGAAATATTTGATGATCCAATAATTGTAAATGATTACTTATTGCATGAATTAAAAGGCTTTTTTATTATTATTTTATTTATCAATTCTTTTGAATGTGGTGAGTTGCACCATTTAACTATAAAGATAACAAAGCCGTTAACAGTTGTCAAATCGTCGAATTGACCAATAGGCGGCCGTTTCACGGCTGGTTATGGTTTGGTTATCGTTATAGTTAAATGGTGCAACTCACCCTAAGAGTAGTCAGCGTCAGTAATAATTAGGGTAAATTAGACCTTTATAAAAATAACAAGAACTAGATTCCTAAATCTTAATGACACCAGAAATGATTCAGAATGGACCCGATGTACGGAACAATCAACATTTTCTTTTTAATTTTAATCAGTTAATATGACAGCCAAATCTCGTTTTTTGTAAAGAACTCGTAATGAATACTAATCTCAGTTTCAATCTGTCAAAAAAACACTTGATATTTTGACAAGTTTTTGGCATTGATTGTTGCTGAGATGAGATTGCGAATTTATTTTGAGAATTGATCTTCAGATCATATTGAGCAGTCGGTTTTCTCTGAATTTTAACGCTGACGGCACCCGTCGGGAGACATAAGAAAATACCTACAGAATTCTATCTGAGGTAATTTAACAGTTTATGGTCGATTTCGTCCAGATGGATAATGAAGACCCGTCGTGGTTTTCAAGTTTTTACATTTACGACAGGGCGCACATTGTGAGATTGAAGGGTAGTTTGATATTTCTGAAAGTAGCGGCGTTTTGATTTATTGTTCCTCTTATTTTTGGTATATCAAGCGTACTGAGTAATGTGTTTGTTTTATTTTAACGTAGTGAGAATGAGTCACTTGATTTAGCAAAGAACCGTTAATCCAATTGTACTTTTTCTATATCTTTTTTTTTTATTAATGGAAATATAATTGAAAAAAGTTCTATTACATCAAAATATGTACATTTGTTTAGAGAATGGGCAAAGTCCTGATTCACTCACTGACTCATCAATGCACAGCTCAAACCCTTGAACCTAGAAGCAAAAATTTTGCACAAAAGTTTATTTTATAATGTATACAAAGAATAAGGAATGTCTTTTCAAAATTCATCACCTAAGAAAATAAAATTGAAGTCCTAAGTTTGTATGGAGAAACCTATTTTCACGCGGCCGAAACCGCTGGCTGAAGTTAGTATAGTGAAACGAATATTGCGCCTGGGGCCTTAACATTACGTGTTAAAATGTCAGTTGTGCGAGCGAGCAAGAGGGATGGAGCTATACACCTTATGTAGCTTCAAGTCCGGTAACAGTCCGGTAACCGTCCGGTAACCATCCGGACCGAGCTCAAGTCGTCGACGGCGCATAGTGTTCGACGCACGCCTCAAGGAGATGTCAGCAAACCGTAGGGGCCCAGTAGGGTCGAAGCCTACTGGGGCCATGGGTTGTAGAAAAGTGAACCCCGGGGCCCTGGAACGAAGGCAAAGAAGGAATATGTTTTGGAATAGGTTTTAGTCAGTAAAAGTCTGACATGCCCTCCAGCGGGAGATGTAATTAGATGATTTCCCACCTAAAACAGAAAGAATAATCTGAATATATGTATTTAAATTAGTCCGAAATTATTAGATTTTTTGTTCGCTGTAAAAACACCCATATGCATCACTCTTTGTCAGGTGTTGCCATCTCACTGAGGTAAGGAGAAGAGCCACTGAGTCGCGGACGGACGGACGGACGGACTCGTTGCGACTAGCTTAGGTGTTGTTAACATGCATAATTTTGGACATACACTAGTGGTCTAATGATCTAGTCCAATGATCGGAACCGTTCCCTGTTTATAATTTATTAAATGAACCTAAAGATATTTAAAAGTGCCTTTTAATGTAACTAACTTTAATATCTGCAATGTAAATAGATGTCTAGAACCTACTAAGATAGATACCTAAAACCATTTGCACTCGACATTGACTACCTCTAAGCTATACCTAAAATCCAACATATTAGAGCTCAGTTCGTTACTAAAGAGTCAATCTTCGAAGTTCTTACATGGAACAATCTTCGAATAATAAATACTCTACCAACCAAACTGAACAAAAAAATGATCAAAATTAACGTCAATCGGCAAAGATATCGCTGGCCAAGATATAAAAAAATATCGAATTTAGTAATTTCACCATTTCTTGAATTGGGAAAATAGAGTACATTTGCATGAATACAAACACATTAAAAATTTAGACACAAGCAATGTGTAAGTGCACTGAATTTTCATTTGGTAGAATTTTCCTCTTAAAAATGCTTAATTTAGTTTAACATCTTTTTTTAAAAAAGTAATTACGCATAAGTACATATTACACAGAGCATTTTTAATCCACACGTATATAATTGCCGCTATTATTAACTACGTACACAATTTAGTAGTATATGCATTGTTAAAGCTATCTGCGTGTACTCGAACTAATGAATATGTCCACACGGCTAAGTTGACAAATAACATTTTCATGAGCTGCGTCAGTGAGGGGTAGGCAGCAGGCACGTTGGTACGGTGTAGTAAGTACTTTGGGAGAATGCGCCGCCGGCTGTCTACTACGTCGCCCATTCGCCATCGAATACGCGAGGCGGCGCGCCGCTTCCGTCGCGACCCGCTGAAACTTTCCTTCGCGCGATTTTCCGCCGCAACTCTACAAATGGAAAACTTTATTTCAATTTTACCTGAGGTAATATTTGTAAAATACTGATAAAAATCAATTCATAAATATTTCGAGTATTCATAGTTCCGATCATAGTGTTAGTTTAATCTTCTAATATTAAAAATAAAATAACAGTATTAATAAGTTCAAAACTGCTGAAACTATTGTGATATAAATACAAAATTATAATAGTGAATTTTAATGACTTATTTTATTTTGTAACTTCTCATTCGAGGCTGAAGTGTTACGATTTGAGCAGAAAAATAACATGTGAAACAAATAGTTTTATTGTGTTTAGTGATCACAAACGTGTAAATCGAAGTGAAGAGGTACCAAATATTAAATAAAGTTTACAGAAGTAATTTCTACGTGAAGGTTAAAAAATCTGTAAGTGCGCAATGTCAACTTTGGAAGCGGGGACAAGCGTGCTAATCGTTCTGCAAACACGCTGTAAAGCGGTGTCGAGCTGTGCACTCGGTGTGTGTCGAGAGTGTTAGCACAGTCCGCCGACGAGGTCTTCGTGAACCAAGAACAAAGAAACTGGCGTTATCAACAACCACCATCCTGCTCCAAATTGTGGCCTCGTCCCTCTTCGCAATGGACACTAGGCAAGTGCTTTCAATGAAATAAAATTACTAGGTGATAAGGTTTTAGATAAGGCAGCTCAATACCGGGGTTAAATCCGACTGCCCTAGGTCTTTCGTCCGACCGTTTATCGCAGTAAATCAAATAGAAGAATTATCCCTAGCACGCGTCCGTACCTTCTCAAAAATAACTTAAAAGTTTTAATAAATCAAAAAAATCAAGAATAAGAGTGATTTCATAGAAACAGAGCATACTTTTGTACTGAAATACACTTTTGCAATTATAGTATTCGAGATGAATTAGCACCAATTGCTATAACATGAACCGCACACCTACTTAAATCCTATCTAGATTATAATTATAATACATTTGGACGGACGTGTTAACTTTGTTACAAAAGTCTTATATTGTACGGAAGATTTGTATCGCTGTTTATTTTACAATTACCACGTTATTGAGATGTACAAAACATGACTTTATCATTTTGAAAACAGATTATTTAAACTGCCGTGTATGATTATTATAGGTAACAAGTGCCTTTGTGTTCATATGAATTTCTGTGCTATTTGCAACGTGCAGGCTGAAAAAGGGATAAAAGTTGGTTAGTAGTACAAAATAAGGACAGGTTGACAGACCATCGACCCGTGGCAGAACTATAACTCTTTAATCCTTATCATACAAAGCAAAGACTCCGAATGAAACCAGTGACCGTCGCTGTACAAGTCTATTAATTTCGATAGGAAAATCTCTTTCATCCTTCGTTGTCATGTGGTTAAGATTTCCCTTTTCAATTATTATTGAATTATGAAACTTTACCAAAATATTCCGAAATTAGTTTACCAAATTCCGATCTACGTTCCGCGTTTTCTTATACTGAAATTCACTGTGGAATATTTCGGGAAAAGCAAGCCCGACATAAGAGGTATTTTTTTTCAACTTGGCATAAATAGCTAAGTCCGGAACTATAAAAAACAGCGAAAAGATTTTGATGAAACTAAAACAGCAACATTGAATTTTTGAAAAATAAATATTTTATTAATTTCATAAAAAGCAAGACGGCAACCTGGACCCGGATCGGTATCTTGTACTGTCAAAGAAAAAGCCAATTAAAAAAAGAACATTATTAAAATGTTAATTACCTACAACTAGTCTATAAAATGAATTTTGTAGACGTATAATAAATATTTAAAGTTAGGTCTAGTACAGCAGTCTTTGAATGCTCAAACAGATCTCCAAATCATTGTCATATTTTTTTGTTTTACCGTTTGAATACCCAGCTAGCTTTTCTTTGGGCAAATAAGAAGCTCTTGAAACGGCAAGGTCAAGGTTCTTGAATTCAGACGGAAATGTAACTCTTGAAGCCATAGTTATGTCCAGTAGTAAATTCGTTTTTCCGACGATCTGTGCATGTTAATGATTTCTCTGCCAACTTGGCTCCCAATCGAGATTACATAGCGGTACACATCTGAATTTTAAATAGAGAACGCCATATTGGTTCTCGCCAACGGAAACTTGAATTTAAACAAGCTTTCGTTCTAATTTTTATTTTGCACTTTACCTTATTTGATATCATTTCAAAATTTTCCACCGGTCTTTTTGTAAAATATAGCAAAATTAAATGCCTCGCAGGAATGATATCTGCAAGTTTTCTTGATAAAAATTGGTATGTGATTAATAGTAATCAAATAACATAAACACACCTTCACGCCTGTAATCCCCTAAAAGGGTAGGCAGAGAAGATAGTCACATTGATTTGAAGATGTCCAAGTCTTACCTCCTACGATTAGGATTGCCAACTTTTTTACAAGAAATAAAGTATTTTTTTACTGAGAAGAATATTAAATAGTATTTTAAACAAATTAACAATTTTTAATTTGTTTGATGTCTTAAATACATATTTTTTAAATCTTCAACAATATATTAATTTACAGTCTTTTTTTAAAAACTTCATACGCCTCGCTAGGTACCTACATTTACAATTTACATTAAATTAAATAAGGAACTCATTCGATTCGTTCTGAAACTCTGTTTTTGTGATTTGATAAAAAAAATGTATGAGCGTTGAGTATACTCGTAGTGTTATTTTTTTAATGTTGAAAACAGTGTTTTGTATACTTTAAATTTTTTCAACAGTAAAGAGTATAATGTATTGAAAACAGTTAATACTTTTTTTAACAGTATAGTTAGTAATATAAAGTCAAACCTGTCCTAAATGACGCATACCTCAACCAGACGTAGTTACTGCTGAAAACTACCAATTTATAATTTAGGTACTTTGAGCTTTAATGATATAATAAAAAAAAATATTACCTATAAACCAAAGAATGTGTTACGATAAACAAAAATACCATCATTTTAACATTAATGTGTTTCAATACTATTCTAATAAAACCATTTGTACATCAGCTGTTAACTTTCGATTAGGAACAAGCGATGATTAGGCTCCATTAAAAAAATACAATTAAAACCCGTTTAAGTATTCACATACAATATTTTAGGGGAAACGAAAAATGGAAAAATTGTTTTTGAAAGCGATGGATTGTACTGGAAAATCGTTTCTAGTTTTGAAAAGCAAATGCAACGTTTATTAACGCAAATAGTTCTTGCTTTGTGATAGCATCGTTCTTTTGAACTGTATTTTCGCAGAAAAATGGAATACATTTCCTCGAAAACTGGCTTTTATCGCCTTTCGATTAGATTCAACATATAGTGATCACTCTTGTGTTTTTTCTTTATTTATCACAACAAGGGTTTAATTTTTTGTCTTATTTTGTCACAGGTAAACAAAGGCGATTTTTTTTTTCAAAGCAAAAGACGCAAGTAGGCCATTTTTAGGGCCTTAATATTTAATGAAAATTTAAATTGTGTTAACAAATAGAATTTTATAAATAAACTTGATTATTTATAAATCATTTGCTTTGACCAACAAATTAAAATTTATTATCTTCTAAATTCAAACAAACATTAAGCGTCGTTTGTTACACGTGGAACTACAGCACTCAGCTCCATAGTGCCCTCACCTGCGGCTCGTTCAAATTTCGCCTCGGCTGCAATGACAAAAAATTCTCCACTTGTATCAAAATGTACTATTTTACAACCATTGTGCAATATACATAGGGTTTATAATATCGCAAAATATCAATGGATTTTAGTGGTATTGATATTTCGTCGACAATGTATTCGCGTAAAAAAAAACAATAACAATATTTTCATTTTAATCATCAAAACATTGTCTCATAATAAACAAACGAATATTGGTAATCAATCATTCTTTGACCATTAAACATATGAATTTTGCAGAATAAATGTAAAATATATTATATATTTTGCAACAATCCTATGATTATATTATTGCAGATGATTGAAATATTGAAACTAGGAACGCTTTCTAAAATTCATACGAGCTAACATCAGGATTTTACGAAAAAAATGGATTTATTATGCCAATATGAACGCTTTGCACTGACAGATACGAAATCCTAGGATTTTAACACAAAAAAGGTTTTTCCAATAAGCAACAAGAATATATATATCGCTATATAATCGTGTGTGTGATATATCAATAGTTTTAACCCGTTCTATGGCCGGAACGCGGATCCACGCGGGACACAATAATTTTTTAATTGTGTCTAACTACGAATGGTTAAATTTTTTTTTTTAGATGGGAAATCATACTATTACTACTCACCCTCTATGGTGCAGCGGGAGGGCCTGTCAGACTAAAACTACACCTGTGTCTTTCAGTTGCCTGTGACTGTGACTGAGGGTTTCGTGTTCAGAAATTCCTCGCGGCTCTAGTGGGCCCGATGCCCACTAGGGCCTCATCAACGACTTGCGCTCGGTCAGTACGGTTACGAGATGGCCGGACGGCGAGGTGTCCATTACTCGTCGTTCGCAAACCCACGCCTTCCATGGTTGGTAGTTGGTAGTAGGGGTCAGAGCTATTTTTTTTTGGTAGTGTTAGTTTCATGATAGATAACTATTCTGTTTTAGATTTTCATATAAAGGCAAATGGGTTTTACCAGTTACAAAACTATTTACATTATTTGGATACGATTGAAGGCCTTAATGGGACGTAAAAACTACATTCAATGCACCCTGGGCAGTCCGATATGCTAAATCAACTAACGCGGACCCGTTTATCATTTTACCACCGCATGTGATAGTCCCGTACATCTTTTTCTGAGACGAGATAATGAAGAAAAACTCGGCAGTCTGAAGAAAAATCTGTCTGTAATTTTATCTCAGGTACCTAGGTATTTCATTTTCATTCACATGGTTTGCTGTAAGAAAACCCAGTTGTGGGTTAAGCTCGCCTATGTACATCAAATGTCCTGTTTTGTTGTTTGTAAAAATTGTTTGTGTACAATAAAGAATAAAGAAGAATAGAATGTTTCCACTACTTAGTAAAGGTGGAAAAGGAAAGATTTTCAAATATTATAGTATTGAGAAGTATTCACTAGTACACTCTGGGGACTCTGCAAAGAAATCACCATGAGAAATGAGTTATGTATGACACATTATTATACGACAATGTGTGGCAGACATAACTCTTGTACACATTAATGTAATCTGTATGATCGATGCCATGTTTTCGAACATTTCCCAATTCCTTACCAGCCCATTTGCGATACTTCATGTAGGTACGCAGAATAAAGTGTTATGGTAATGGAATTCTACGTAGTTACGATCAATATCCAGATAAACATGCTGAGTCGTTGAAAATTACCCGTACCCGTGCTGTATAATTTTATTTAAATACAACTCTGACACAATGCTATAATCCCATAAGAGATATCCAAATGTTTACTGATAACGGTAAAGGTTTCATGCGGTTTCGTGGAATAACGGGGTTTACCCAGTCAATAGCAATTATTTTCTCAATATATCTAGCTTAATCATAGGTATGCTGTTATATGGATAAAATCATACATACCGAAGTTCTAGGTACTCCACAATTTTGGCGGTAAGTCTCCTCTATCAAGAGTGGCTGGACAGCCGTCACGGTGTCCTCACGTTCCGCATGACGTAGGTCGTCACCGGACGTGTTAGGTTCGGGAGGTTTCTGCACCGGATTTGTACAGGAGAAACGCCTGTGTGTCACCATTGTGTGGACCGCCCGGAGGACACGGTGAAGTATACGGTAGGGTTGTGCCCCGCTTAGGCAGAGCACAAGAAAAGCCGAATCCTACTGGGGCTATGAGTCGACTTCTGTTAGGGTTACTCGTAGTCCTAAGACACAGAGGACAATTAAAGGAACATAGGTGTGATTTTAGTTAGTAAAAGTCTGATAGGCTTTCACGCTCAGCCTTAAAGTGGACAAGCGACATGAGAAGTCTTTAGATGTTTTCCCACCGTGAAAAAACCTAACTATTCAGGATAATTACTGAATAATAGCATTCACTATAATTAAAAGTGTTTTGTTTGAACAAAAAAAAAAGCTAGTTAGTTAGATAGAGATACGTTCTTTATGCAAACCTTTAGCTTTTTTTTTTTTTGTTCATAGAATGTGTATTTTTCTTGATAGTGTACCGTAATATCAATAAAATCATTTTCGTAATTGCTTCAGTATTTACAAAGACTAAACCTTTTACAACGATATAACCAATTTCATTCCTTTCTGATACTTGTACAAGTTTAGAATTAGATAAGTGTAGAAGATTCAATACACACTTGTTATCCATAAGTCATAAGCATAAACATAGTCAGCCTTATAATGTTCCTGCAGCTGGGATGTAGGTCTCCTCACAAGGAGAGGCAATCCATAAATAGAAAGAAAGGGGGAAAATATGTTTGTTTGGCACAAATCAATTCAAAGCTTTGCGTGACTACATAGTCGTATCTAACTTGCGATCGCTGTTTAATTTTACGTAAACAGGATACTACAAGAATTATATTAGATACCTACATTAGGTCAATAAATCATTTAGTTCATGTCAGTCATTTAGGTCATAACATCGTTTCATGAACTGTTCATATTTTTACGAATCAAAATATTGATGTTTTCCGAAACATCAACGTCGTTATTTGGTTTATGTTATTAAAGATAATATTCAAGTGAAACAAAACGTAAATATACAGTCAATTAATTAGAAGGATAACAATGAATAAGGCTTGGTACACTTTTCTAAAGTCTGTACCTAGTAAAACGTGAATTAGTGTAGCTAGGTAACTACTCGTAGTTTTAATTCAATTATTGTAGAGTTGCGTGAAGAGTCCTGATTAAGCGTCCTTAATTTACTTACCGCAGTTCCTACTGAGAATAAGCGGGAAATCTCTTCATCAGTAGTACACCAGGCTATGCTAGGACATAATTGTTTCCTAGTTCTTTCTTTATACAACACTATGCGATAACCAAAACAAGTGTCTAGTAATTTTGTGTAAAGAATTTATGTACAAAATTTCATAACTGTATCATGAAAAATCACAAAGTTATAAGCCTGTTATGTCAGCAAAAATACGTAGCCACCGGGCCATCCAGCTGTTTGCTGGCGCCTAATGCCCGCTATGATTTGCCGTGACCTGTGTTGTACTTAGTGTCGGTGGTGTCCAATTTGTGATCCTTTTAAATATTTTTGGGAAAAATTAAAACACGATGTAAAAACTAATGGAATCCATTCAGTTACTAATTCTGAACAAACAATATTCAGGTTTTACATAAACAAAAAATAATATTGTATACACAGTATATTTTTCATGTTAAGCGAAGCCTTGGAAATGACAGGGAAGTAGTGTATATCGATAGGAAGTTGTGTTTATCTACAAAATTTCGCCTTCATCAGGTTGATTTCAGTTCATTGTTGCAATTCAACGCCAATCAATCATTTTGTGATATGTAACTCGATTTATTTTTTGTTTGCCGGTTTAACTTTTATGAAAGAGCGTTCTTAAAAAAAATATTTACAAGACGTACTTAAAAAAGTTTAATTTTTATGTAAATGTTGGAGGTACAGATGTTAGTTAGTACTTAAAGGTGGTTAATGGTACTTTTTCGATTCACTCGGCCAAAAAGCGGTTGATAGCTTTAAAGAGTCGGCGTAGGTACAGACTGCTGCATCAATTAGGTACTCCTTTCACGTTTAAATATTTTACAAAGTGGGTACCCAGTCAATGATGCTTTCTGTACCTACGTGTTGTACACGTGACCTCCTACCTTGTTTGTGATAATGTGGCCGGAACCGTGCCCGCACTGCCCAATATTAATAACAAGACTACTTGTTACCTAAACGAACCTAATATTTTGCATTAGGGTGTTGTTTATAAGCACCACAATTTTCCCCGGATAACATTAGGTATAAGTATTAAGGCACACTTTAATAGTATGTTCATCTACATTTACAGATAAAGTTTGTTTTTTTGTTCGTACGAGGTAATCTCTGAAAGTACTGGGCCCCAAGTCTGCTATTTTCATAAATTCGTCATTCCAACACGATCCAATTGTCATTTTGCTAAAAGTTTGTAATCTGCTAATTCACAATGATCGATCACTAATCGGTCAATGGTCTTGTAATAGAATTGTGGTAGAATGATAATTTCGAGCATATTAAAACCAATAACTGCACAATAACGTTCTAATAGTAAAACACTGATCAAATAAACTGTCAAAGTTTTAGTAGATTACCGCAAACTTCAAATATTCATTTGTCAATATGTACAAGATTACCATTCTATGTCACTTCTTTCAATGGAGTGTCAGTGGTTGACCATTGGAAAGTCATAATGACGCCATTATATTAGTAGATTACCAAACTTGTCAAAATCGACAATTATGACATCAATGATAGACCATTCTGATACTATTGTAATAGCAGACTTGAGGCCCTGGTCGATTGCTAATTTTTTTTCACCGATGGAAGGCTATTTTATTCCGAAGTGACACAGGCTGTAATTTATGTACGCGGGCGAAGCTGCTGGCAAAAGCTAGTTAAAAATAATACTAAGAACACTAAAGACAAGTTAATTTTACCAACGATCATTTAGTGAAGGTGGCTTAAACGACTTCTGCGCCTTTAAGAAATAATTTATTTTTAATGCGGTCATTAACGCTGCACATAAAACTAAATATAATATCCAAAATTGTATTTCTTTGTTGTGGTTTTATTATTAAGTCTGGGTTAATTATTTATTTAAACTTCATGTACACTAGTGGTACATAGGCGGACTTAATGCAACAAGGCATTCTTTCCCAGTCAACCTTTGGGTTTATAAAAGAGATCACTGTGGTAGGTTTGCATAATTAGCAAATAACAAATAATTTAAACGGAAAAAATAAATAAGTTATTTAAATATAATATATAAAGTACATATATATGCTAAAATAATAAACTAATAAAAACTGAAAAATATCAAATCTTAAAGAGAACTTAATAACAATTCTGACGAAGAACAAACTAAGGTTGAGAAGACTTCAAGTAGTAGTTCCGAGTTTTACGAAAATTTACTTTCGGTTTTTTTGATGTATAGGGGAAGTAAATAATTATAATAATATGGGTATATGGGTTATAATTATATGGTGTTTAGCTTATCGTTATATAGCATTCGTTGTTCACTAAGCGAAGTCTGTTGTACAGTTTCTTCTGTCATGTATACATAGTGAACAAGTCAGTATGGGCGCGCCTTTGACGTCATAAATATAGGGCATGTTGAGCCAACTTTAATGCTTTTAAAGCCAGAACTAGAAATAGATTCTTATTGTTCGAATGGGTTTTAATTTGTATCGATTTCTTTCAATACAATGTACAATCTACTTGAACTTCTTCCTTGTTCATGATCACGACATTTTATTAGTTGAAACGTTCTTGGATTAGTAAAGGATACGGTTAAGAACGACCTTCACCGGTTTGTTTAATGGATGAATCGTATTTTATGATAAATTTAGTATATTAAATAATATAACGCGGGTGGGTTGCCTGAGAAATTCCTAGCCAAACAATTTTTTTTTTGTTTGAAAAATGCACCGGTGTGTTTAACGAATAAAAATACTAACCGAAAGAGTGAAGCGTTTAGAACATAAAAACGTTGGTTTGCCTATTTGTTTCCTGTCATAACTGGGTTGCCAGGTATAAACAGGTATGTATAAACCGGTGTGTTTATTTTGATGTAGGTACAACAAATTCTATTTCAAAATAAACGCTGTTTCATTACGAATACGATGTTATAGTGTTGTCTGCAAAAAAAATTGGTATGAATAACGGTTGTGCAATTTTCTAAAAAAAAAGTAAATTTTCCATTTTTAATTAATAATATATATATGTATATATTATTATTATTATTTAATACACTAAATTTTTCATGAAATACGTTTCACCTTATTATATAATATATACATATATATATATTGTTATTTAATACACTAAATTTATCAAAAAATACGTTTCATCAATTAAACAGACCGTGAAGGTCGTTCTTAATCGGATCTTGAGACTAAATTGTTTCGCCACTGTTTCTGTAGTGTTCCTAAATATCAAGTTGTAATTAAATACTCAATATTACTAGAATACTATTTGGAACAACTCGGTAAGGAGGGATGAAACATTAACAATCAACACCATTAATTGAAAACAATCTGTGCCGCGGTTGTGTGAATTTTCTTTTAGAATTGGGAGTTAAAACGAACGTGAAGTTATGAGATAATCTATACATATAATAAATCTGTAGAAGATTTAAGTTTGTGGGCGTATCACGTAAAATGTGCGGTATAGATGTAAATAACTTTTATACATTAAAATTGTGTGTAACTTGATATATGATATAGGCTTTGTTTCATCGCAATAGGTTGACTATATCGAAACTACATTCGTTGACTGTAGGCGGTACGAAGTACGCCAAGTCCGCTGGTAAGATATATAAACGGGAGACGAGCGACCAAAACTGCAAGCTTTTATTTAAAAGCAGATTATTGGGTATTACGTCATATTTGTGGTGTAAAAAAAAATACACTCTGCCGTCAGTTATCCTGATTTCTTAGTTTAACATGGGGGCCCAATATTATTTGCCTTTGATCGGCGCCTGATAGCATTTGTTACAGAAATATATAGACGATTTTTTTTTTAGTTTTAGTCCTATTTTTCAGCTGTATTAGTATACGTATAAGTTTTAAATTTTAGGAAGTAATTTATGTACTGTTATAAGATTTTCATGACTGATGATCGTAAAACTCATTTTTAATTAATATACTGCTCGCAAAATAATTTTTAAGTTTTATGTAGTGGTTGCGAGGTTTTTTTTGGACTCCATATGTGGCTTGGCAACCATCACGAATTTTAATTTTAGTAATATAAATGTCGATCGCTTAGGAATCCAAATGTCTGAGGGCAGGCAATTCTCTACACTACAAATATGACGTTATATCCAAAACCACTTTTTTGAAAATTCTTGCAGTTTTTTGTCACACGCATCTCGGAATAAAGCTTTAGATGCAGTAGGGGACAAAATGTCCCCAAACATGACGCGCAACGCTCAATTTACGTGACGCTACAACGTTATCCAGTATCCACAAAATGTCGCACAATATTTTACAACACTTTTCACGTGACGTGGATACATGTTGTTGAACCGTTTGACAGCGTTGGTGTCATGTTGGGGAACATTTTGTCCTCTAGTGTATCTGCAGCTTAGTATAATATAATATAATAAATAATATAATGTAATATTCCACAACTATCACACAACACCGTCTAGTCCCAAGCTATGCAGAGCTTGTGTTATGGGTACTAGACAACTGATAAACATACTTATATATTTCTAAATACAAACATAACACAGTGTGTCTTAAATTGACGATTGTTCTTGTTCCAATAATCTCAATTGTGTAGTGTTAGAATTTTTTGAAATTCTCAGCTTTTTTAACACATAAGTATAATACGTACATATACAGGGTTATTTGTTAAACACTAGCAACCTTGCAGGACTGTATTACTAACATCATAAACAACAACTTTTGTTCTACGACATTTTACAAAACATAATACATTTATCAAAAACAAACTTTCAAGATTTCGTTGTTCTATCTAACACATTTCAACTCTGTACTTTGCTATACCTACCTACATCTGTATGACGCAACGAAAGCGCATCAAGCACTTCCGCCGCCCGATCCCCGCTTCCCTCCGCTATTATACTATCGCTTGTTTCTCATAGACTTCGTAATATTTAGAACGTTCAATTTAAATATTTTTATTTTTGTATGAAAATCTGATGCACTAAAATATGATAAATTTTTAAGTCATAGAACAGAAGTTGTTGTTTATGGTGTTAGTGACATACTCCTGAGAGGTTACCAGTGTTTTACAAATAACCCTGTATAATATTATGTACATATTATACTTACACCTAAATCTTCCTCGCGAATGACTCTGTCTATTGATAAAAACCAAATAAAAATACGTTCAGTAATTTTTGAGTTCATCGCGAACAGACATGCGGTGAGTCACTTTGTTTTATAATATGTAAGGAAAGTAAGTTGGAAAAAATCATGTAGAGCTGGCTAATTAATTTCCATTAACCTTTCAATCGTGGAAATTACAGACACAATAGAAAGACAATAGGTGCGCGAACGCCGACGTTTGCTTGGGGTTTAATGAATTAATAGGTAAAAGTTAGCATATAATCTAGATAAAACTTAACATTCGAATTAAGAGGAACTAAGTAATGTCTGGGATCTTACTCTGATCCCAGGGTTCCCAGACATTTCTTATTTTCTGATGGACATAATTTGGGCGATTAAGTAGTGTCTAATCGCTAGTTAAGGTCGACGACTATCGGTACTAGGCTAAAGTTGCGTAATAAACATTATTCAGTGGACTTAATGTCTTAGTACTAATTCGAAAGTCTGTATTACATGATATTGATGAACAAATTCAAAATCTATCGCGATTTAAAAAGGTGAAAACTCCCTCGTTAATTTTTCAAATATGTTCTAAATGTATAAACGAAATGCCGTCAGCCTAAGATAGGATACGAGTACGTTCAAAGTTCACATTATATATACGAACACTATTAAATCTCATACATTTTGTACAAAAAAAAATTTGATTACTTACTAAGCTTCTGGAGGCTCGAAGGAAAATTTTGAGCTCCGTTGACAAAAAGACAGTTTTTGTATTCTATAAAAGCACTTAATACACTCAGTGACAATCTAAAGGCGAACTAATGAGCAAATTGAGCTCATTTATTTTAATGAGAAATGGAGATATGTACTGTCTTTATTTCTTTAGCTGGCTTAGCGTTGTCTCTTATGGCGCGTTTACACTAAGTCAGACACCAAATGTGGCGATCGCATTCGGTTTAATCGAATTGTTTTATCGAATCAGGTCGTTTACGGTCGGACGGTCACCAAATAGGCCACCTTACTAGTTTTAGGCTGTCAGTTTTTCGAATTCGGTGATCACATTCAGCCGAACTGTATACACTCGTGTAGAAAGCATCGTGTTCAGTCACCGAAAACGATCTGCAGCCGAATGGGGCTAAACGAAAATCTGCTTACACTGGTCGGTGCCCGAATACGGTTTATCGAAAATCCGTTTATACCAGTCAGTAACTGTAGCAATTGAGCCATTATTTCCGAGTCATCAGTTATTCACATAAAATATATATACGCATTAATTTGTTAAAAGTTTTGCGTTTAAGACTTGGGCCATATTTATTGCCGCTGAGTGAATTCAGGGAAATAAATATGGAGCACTAATTCTAGTCTATTGTTTGCTGCAATATGCTCCAGGAAGCTACAGCAGTACACTCGACAGATAGCATTGTCAATATCTATTTCCTAGAAAACTAGAGACAATAATGATCCTAATTGAGTGAACTAGAATACTGTAAGACTACATAATTGTCTATAGGCTGGTATGCTCTAGTTATTTTACTCACTACTAACTCACACACCATATAATTTAGCTTTTCTCATAAATTATTTTTTGTTTTATTTGCCAATAAATATGGCTTTCGTTGTTACGGAGAATCGCTGACTCCTAAGCTGTAGGCCCGCACCTAGTTTAGAAGTCAGAGTCCCTACCTATAATATGTTTTATGATGTATTTGATGTTGTTATTTTTTTACATTCTGTATATGAAGGGATTCTTGTACCCTTACCAATAAAGGACTATGACTATGTCTATTTATTTATTGGCTTTTACCCGCTTACATATAGCCTATGTTACTCAGGAATAAAGCAGCTTTCTATCGGACTTTCAGAGATTAACAAAAAAAAGTACATACAACAAACAAGCTTTACCTCTCTATAATATTAGTATAAATGAAGATTTATTTTACTGGCCGTTTGTTTGTCAATGAATTAAAAATAAGCTTTGTCTTACCCGGTTTTGAACCCCCAACGTCATACAAGAGAGGCCTTAAATACTGGGTTACCATGACTTTCCATTTGTCTTAGACACGTATTTCCTTGTACTCGTATCATAAATGTGAGCAAAGTGGTTCCGGTTCGACTTTTCACAATTTTCTTCCATTCTTTCTTTTCTTTCTACGTCGTGGGCTCAGACCCAGGTAGGCACTTTATGAAATTTATATCCTCGTCACTGTTTTCAAAACATCTTATGGAAACCGGCATGTCCTAGAACCAAAAAGTCGAAGGCATGTGACATCAGCTAACCCGCACTGGACCCGCGTCGGAATAATATAAGACTGATTACTACATTGGCATAACGACACATAACACGTTAAAAAGACATTAATAACGAATAAAAGACAGATAAAACAGGTGAAAAAGGTTTCGACTTAAAATGGAACAAAAAAGGTTTGGTGAAATTCTTGTCACAATGTCTTTGTTATAGCTGATTTAGGTCATCAATATTCTGAGAAAGATTCGAGGTTTAATATTTTTAAAACGTCTTAATAAAATTCGTAGTTTACCATGTTTTATTTAAGTTTTTATTATTTTCTGTAAAGATTTACGCGTTGGAATGTGCAATTAGAATCTTTTTCTGATTGACTGAATTCTGGACAATTCAAAAAAGCCTATAATTACATGGAATATTTGAAAAAAAAAAAACGTTTATGTTCTTGATTCATCTTTGAGTTATCAGGCACCTTGAAATGTACACCTTTGATATTGAATTACCAATTTTTTTTTTCCTTATTGATAAATTTTACTAATAAATAAATATTTATTTGGCTTTAAAGGTTTCTAGATAATAAGATTCTATATGAAAAAAAAACGTACCTACCAAAATCTTAGCAGTAAATTAAATATATTATTTTATGTTCGTCTTTATGTAGTTTTTTAAGGTGGGAAATAATTTAATGACTTCTAGCGCTCTGGGCGGCACCGAAGGGCGCATTAGAGTTGTACTGACTAAAAGCAGTATGTTCCTTCGGTTGCCTTTTGTGCTCTAGGACCACAGGTAACCTTTTTCAGTAGTCAAACCATGGCCCTAGTAAGCTTTGGCCCTACTGGGCTCCTACGGTTTGCTGACAACTCTTTGAGGCGCACATGGAACACTGCGTGCCATCGCGTCGACTATTCGGGCTCGGTCCACACGGTTACGAGCTACCTAAGATTCGTCGTCCGCAAGCCTGTGCCTGGGGTGGCTGGTAGTCGGGGTTGGAGTCTCGACGGCTGGGGCATCAGGATGTCCGTTCCCTCACGCGTGCGTGTTTTCCTAGCATTACTGCTTCGCAGACAGAGGCAATAGCTGCCCATGCTTCTTCGCTACGGACCATGGTCTTTAACAGGGCTCGGCACAAGTGGGGCATAATACTTCCATTGTGTGCTTCAGCGTGTATCTTTGTGTAGATATGCTACTAGTTAGTTTTAACCAATTTGATTCCAATTTAATTGTTTATATAGTGATAGTGACATAATTAGTAAAGATGAAAGCTACGGGTCCGTAAAAGATCATTTTATCGCTAGATGGCGTTGAATTAAACATTTTTGATTTATTTTGGTTTTTAGTATATAATATAGTATATATAATTTAGGGAACTTTATTAAGTCAAGGAAATGGTATTTGCTAAAATTGCTAATTTCTGATTTTTCAAGTCTCTATCTTGGATTTATTGCTACAGAACTTATTATATTGTCATCAGGCAATGTGTCTTCTAAATAGTTTTGTCTACATTATAGCTATAATCTCTCTGGCAATCATTGATATTATCTTCCTCGGACGAATTTATTTGGGGTTGCCACTGCATGTTTCTTATACTAAATAAAGAGTCTAATATTAAAATGAAAATAAGAATCAGCTATATTAGAAGATTTTGTAGATCAATTATCTTTCAACCTCAGGAAATAAAAATGTTACGGTTCAGTCCACTCACGATTTTTCCGAGTCTCGTACGTGATGATCATAAGGCAACTTTTCTCGAGCCGCTAGCCTTAATTGTCTCTGATTGTACGGAGGGTTCTATATACATGTATATATGTCTGGTCTGCGGTACGGAAGATGGGGACGTAACACAGTTTTCCTTACGTCCCCGTCTTCCGTCTTTTACTGTTGTTGCTAAACGGTTTTGGAGACGGCTATTAATTTCGCAAATCTCTTTGTCATGCCAAACGTTTTTCGGGGAACCTACTTATGTGCCTTTCAAGTCTTTCAACTTTTGTAGGTGTATCTTCAGACAACACAAATAAAGTCTTGTAATACCTTTCAGAAAAGATTTTTCCTTTAGATAATAGCATGCTGTTTTATTTTTGAGGTGGGAAATCATTTAATGACTTCTCCCGCTCTAGGGCCGAGTGGTAGGGCGTGTCAGGCTTTACTGACTAAAGCCGCACCTAAACTGCCATGTTTACCTGACATCCACTTGGTGAGCTACCTATTGCTCATCGTCAGCAAGCCTGCGCCAACGGTGGTTGGATCGGGGTCGGGGTTACGGCAGCTGGGGCGTGAGGATCTCCGTTCCCTTATGCATGCTGCCGTCTCCTTCGCTAGCATTACCTCTTCGCAGAAGGAGGCGACCGCCGCCCATTCCTCCTCGCTCCGGACCATGGCCTGAATCAGAGCCCGAAGCGAGAGGTCGTTGCACTCGTTGCCACCGATCGCCCCCACGAGGATATGGTGGTGCACACTTCCACCATGTCCTCTGGGCGCACAATAGTAACACCCGGGCGTTTCTTTTGCCTGATTTTGACGCAGGAACCTACCAAACTTATCATGTCCGAAGAGGACCTGTGTCATGCAGAAGACGATAATGCCGACACATTTCTCCAGCCACTCCTCAAATAGGAGACTTACCCTGGCGTTAAAATTGTTTCCAATTCTAATTTAAAGAATAGCTGATTGTCGGCAAAAAATGAATGTAAACGTAAAATAGTATCTAATAGATTCGTGAACTGAAAAGTTTTGAGTTTTAGCACTGTCTGACTACATAATACCGTTAAATGATTTCTTATTTATGAAGACAAAGAAAATCGAAACACAGTCTTCGGTTGTTTTAATCGTGAAGCGTACTGAAGTACGTAACATTGACCTTTATCCGAGTCATTAGAGTCGTTCATGTCTGAACATAAGAAGTAGCACAAACAACATTGTTATCACCTGGCCGTATCACAGGCTTGCCGACAGCAAATATGTACTGAAGGTTTTCATATTAAGATACCTACTGCTACATGATTATACAGGGTTATCGGTATTCCCGGTAGGGCGTGATAGTGTTAATTATTTAAGATAATAAAGCATTCGAAGAAACAGCTGAAAACCTATAAAATTCGACAAAATCCAAGTTTTATAAAATTATCACAAGATTCGATACTAAAGAATTTTTAATGTGAACTAGTCCTGTGTACTAGTTCTGTCCGCGGCTTTGCTCACACACATTAAGTATACCCTTTGTTACTCAGGAATAAAGCAATTTTTTTTCGCTCTCGGACCAATACTTTCTCCTACAAACAAAAAAAAACATTACCTCTTTATAATATTATAGTGTAGATTAAATCAATATAAAACTATAAATGAAGCTGGCTACTAGCTTATTCATTGTTTTTTTTTTTTAATATACCTAATACTTTTACAAAGAACTGACATTAAAAATTATGTATAACATTGAGTTCAAATTTATAAATAAGAGATTTATACTTATCTGAATAATTAATCAATATCTCCCAATTTTGCATACAATTTACAGATAGGTACATTTATATTAATTAGCTATCCAAGGCGGTGCTAATGTTTTGAATTTGAATAATATTTAATATTTTGAGGTATTTCTACAATAGAGTCAATAATGTTGGTGAAGATAGATGTATACATATTACCAGTTATCTATATAATTTACATTAGCAGTTTAAATGAAAAACTATATTTAATTATAAATTCTCGAAAAATTTAAAAACATACATAATTATATAACTTGAATGTGCTCTTCACCCATGCGTTTCGAAGCCTTCTTCGAATTCTTAGTTGTTGAAAATTACATATCTAACACTATCATATTATTCTACTGGGAATATGTTGAGTTATACAAAATTTACAACATTAGTGTTAGTATACGCGAAAATCCAAATACGTGTCTACTATTTTTATATAAAGAATCTATGTCCATAACTGTATCATGAAAAATCAAAAAGTTATAAGTTTGTTATGTTACCTGGTTGTCCGCACAAATACATGGTCTCCGAGTTATCCAGCTGACTGAGGGGTTGTTTTACTCCCGTAAACAGCTGAGCATGACACCTATTGCCCGCTACGACCTGCTGTAAACTATGTTGTACTTAATGTTGGAGGTGTTCAATTTATCATCTTTTTAAAGTATTTTTGAGAATAAATATGACATGGTGTAAAAAATATTGGCATCGATTCATTTACTAGATAATTCTGAACAAACTATATTCAGGTTTCGCACTTTATATATTATACAAGCTATATGCGCGACAAGAACATCGTTTTGATGCATCAAATCTGACATTAGTAAACAATTTCTTTGGTTTCTCCTTATCTTGTTTACCATAGTTTGTTTGTCTGTGCTGTAATAGGTATCTAGTTAATTTACTTGGACTTACTTTTAATTTCAGTAAAAGTCCTTTCAATGACAGGCACTATTTGTCAAACTAGGCATGACTCATTATTTGATAAGCCAGACGCCTGTCAGAAGCTTGATTGACTTGAAAATAAGTAGCTTGATATGGCAAGGTAAAGAAAAAACAATACATTTTCTTTTTCAACTTTTATTTCATTCTCATTTTTATATGTCGTGGCCAGATCATTGGAAATGATCAGTTCATGAATTATGGCCAACTAAAACAGGCCAGATCGTTTAAACGTTAATATTATTTTGATGATTATGTCAATCCTCATTTGGCCATATCATTGATGTAGAATTTCAATGATAACAAAAGATCTAAAGAAAGTAGGTCAAATAAGGATTGACATATTATCAAATTTTAAAGTTTAAAGCGATCTGGCTAGTTCAACTTGGCCGTATCATAAATTGATCAATTTCTTTGATCGATATGATTGTAGTTGGTTTGTGAAATTAAATACCTATAAATATTTCACGTATCATGTCATCTTACGATTATTCCCAGGATGACGTGACGACGGTAATAAAACATACGGAAAAAAATCACGTAGGCTTCTCACAAAATGTAGACAAGTCCACTAATAAAAGAGTTTTCGAATGTTTACTTCCCAAGACGGTCATACAACGAGGTAAAATCGGATGCGAGCAAGTCACAAGAAACTGAATACAATAAACAAGAAAATTCCCAGCACTGAAAAAGCTGGCAATATAAAGGATCTATGTGATAAACTCCTATCCATACGTTGTCTTCGTAAGTTAATAGAATTGATTGGTCCGTCAAACGAAAGCTTATTTTAAACTCACCTACCTAATATCGTGTGACCGTCCATGTTTTATTAATCGTCGCACTGAAGCATGACCAACATCACTCACTTTCAACTGCAGACAACGAAAACGCATTAATCTTAAGGATAATCAATTGTATCCATGGCGGAAAGGCGGAACAAAATTTTAAACGCAAAGCTTGTTATAGATACATTTTTGGCTTTACCCGCATTTCCGAATAAGGCGTGCCTTTGAGAGATTGTGAATTCTCTTGTCTGGTTTGCATTTAAACATTCTGTTACGGAATGCCTTTGAGGTCCATCTTAATCTTATTCATAGACGTTTGTTAACGTCCCAAGGGTTAGTAAGATCCTTGGTGGAGACCTTTCACTCAATAATAAAGCCTGTCCAAATATCTCATTGATGTTACGGTGTTTTGATGGCTTAGCATTCCAGCATTCGATGTGGAGTAGTCACAGTTTGAATTATGTCCGTTGTCAGTAGGTGTAATATTCTACTGACTTGCTTCAAATATCACAATTCAACTTGATGGAATTTCAAAACAAAAATAATTTAGTTATTTATTTAGTTGAAAAGGGAACTTTTCAGTCAAGCTTGATTTATTATTGTCTAGTTAGCTCACTTTGTTACGAAATAACTTTAAAATAATTTGTTCTAATATTTCAGGCCTTTGTATTAGTTTAGCCATCAAACAATTTTTATTAATTCAGACGTCAACATTCTGATTGATGTCTGAATTAATAAAAATGTACTATTCTACTAGATTATACTATTATGGCTAAGATATTTAACAGTAGCACATTCCATTTTCGAATTAAAAGTAAGTCTTTGGGCTATTACTTCCTGTTAATTTCCCCACATTTCGAGGACTTTACAATACAATAAAGGTTTTATAGTGACAGATAAGATAATAATTGTTTTTCTTTGAATAGTTAACTATTCAGTGTCATTTGCATTTAATTAGTGTCAGTATAGTAAGTGTTCACATGAGTGAACAGTGATTTTTTGTTTTAAAAGCGTTTACTTTGATTTTGTTACAGTACAACAAATTCATCACAGGATGACGACGCGGACTGGCCAAGGAACAGTTCCATTGATAAGTACATGGTACACAATGGAACTAATGATACTTTCGGTACGTACCTGTATGTTAGTTTTAAGTACCTGGATTATAGTTTTTTCTTGATTGTCGCGGCTATAAATTTCGGCAGCCACGTCGATAAATCAGGTGTGATCAGGCGTCAGCCTTCCTATATTGCCTGCCGATCGAATCTCTGCTTATTCAGTAACGGATAGGTGACACTTTGTCATTGAAGCTCATTCCGATCGTTCACATCGCAGACTGTAACGTCAAGTTTCAAAAGTATTTATAATAATATTTATGAAAAAGCCAACAAAAGAACACTTCAAGATTTTTATTTGTTATTGCAAAGTCTTCAAAACTAACCGGCTTACAGCCTGTAGTTGGCATTTATACAAAATGTATTTAGGTAGTTGTTCTTTGCGGACAAATATTTTGAAGTCTTTGGCTATTTAGGTTCTTGGAAAATTTAATTTGATTATAAATTATGTCTAATTGTCTAAGATTTTATCTCTTCTTTGATGTCAAGTAATTCCAATTAAAGCAACGACTATCTTTTGAAAACATTGAAGCTTGAAGTAAACGAGAGGAAAATATATTTTCAATTAATAAAGAAATCAAAGCGTGAATTTCCCCGAAAAATCTTACAAATTGAAATATAATTATTATTTTCGTATTTTGGCAGATCATTTGATCACAGCGATGTTATTACAAACACAATACCTAGTAATATTTTGTTTTGTATTTACCTTTCCTAAATTGTGGCTTTCATTTACCTTCAATCCAATGCTAGACGATCTCATTACCAATCAAAAGGACACGTACAGAAGATTTAATGATAGTGTTTGTTTCAGAAACATTGTATGACGTGCCGACCGGCATGATAGTGTTGCTGTCATTTTTGTACGGGTCGATATCGGTGCTGGCCGTGGTTGGGAACTTCCTGGTGATGTGGGTCGTGGCCACCTCAAGGAGAATGCAGAGCGTCACTAACTGCTACATCGCCAACTTAGCTTTAGCCGATATAGTCATAGGATTATTCGCTGTACCATTTCAAGTAAGTAGCTCGTGACTTGATGCTAATTTGTACGATAAGTGTAGCAAATACGGGGTTAGAAAATTGTTTTAGTAAATATGTTGTTACGCAGTGCTTATCAGATTAATTTTGTAGCTGTAAAAGGAAATAAACCTTTGTTTCAAGTGCATCAGCTGCATTGTTACACAACGGGTACCTACACAGTTGGTAGTTTTTATATAACAAGAATTCACTTCTGAATTCAAATTATTATATACTAGCTTTTGCCCGCGGCTTTGCCCGCGTGGCATTAGGTACTTAAGGAATCGGAATAAAAGTTAGCCTATGTTCTTTTTCATGTCAAAGGCTATATGCATGCCAAATTTCATCCAAATCCGTTCAGCCGTTTTTGCGTGATTAAGTAACAAACATCCAAACATCCACACTTTCAAATTTATAACATTAGTTAGGATAATATATTTTGCTCGATTGCAGCAAAGAATTTCTGGGAAACAGCTACAAACAGTTTGTAAACAATAAACCAGTGTACACTTAAAAAAAAGTAGTTTTAAAAGAATGTCGGTTACAACTTTTTCATAAAACGCGATCGTATCCCCACTTTTCTAACCTTCCGCGAAAACTGAAAACCACTTCTAAGCGTCTGTTTGTGTTATAAAAAAACAATTAATTTTATATTTCTGGAAGAAGCAAGCGTGAACAGTAAAGTGAAAAATAGCTGTTTAATAGTCGGTAGATTTATGTCGAAGTCGCTCGAACGTAATTCAGTGCCAATTTTTTATTAATAGAGAATATTATTTACCAACTATCCTAATCATATTAGTTTATTAATGAATTTCATGAAAGTAGATAGAAAAGAGAGGTTGGTGCTAGATTTTAATTCATATATTATCTATAATATGTTCCCACAGCAGGGATTCAGGCCTACTCTCTAGGAGAAGGAATGGGCTGTAATCCACCACGCGGGCTCAGTGCGGGTTGGTGAATGTTACAAATGTCTTCGATTTTTTGGGCCTACCTGGTGGATTACGGCCTATTTCCTCCATCCTTATAGAGAAGCCCTGAGTCTAGGGTTTGGGAATTCCCGACAATTTCAATGTCCCGCGACACGAGACAGCCTGCAATCAAAGTCCTGGGAATTACCGGGACTTCGAGACTTAAGATTTGTTTTTTTTTTTCTTAAAAGGTTTATGGTTTTTTTTTTTGAAGAATTTTAATTGAGTTAATTTCTGGTGATAAGTCAAAAAAAAAAAATTTTTTTTTTTTGTAAAAATCTACTTTTATTAAACAGAAAATTAAATCTTAATCATTTTAGCGTTACTTTTACTCTTAATAATTGTTTAGTTTATTTATTTTAATCACCCACAGATTCACTTAAATGCAGTTAAACTTAAAAGTTATTCTTCCATCTTTTCGGGTTGTGACCGTGCCGATAAACCGACGGCCACCTTCAGCTTGTTTGGGTAGCGTTATCAACTCCCCTCATTTCGGCTTCAAGGTCATTGAGGCAAAAGCTCAACTGGCTGCCAAAAACTTGAGGATCTTACCAAAGGTGAAACGATACTTATCTAAGAGCTCAACTGGCTGCTAATTATTTGGTGATCTTAGAAATGGTCAAACGATACCAATACCGGAACAGGTGCTCTACTTTTTGTTAAGCGCAAGTTCGATCGTGTATGGAGTACCTACTCATGTATGTGTCATCGTGTATGGAGTGCTCTCATATTTGGGATGGGTCTGCCAAATACCAGCTTGATACACTAGAGTCAATTGAGAAGCGAGCTAAGAAGATCATCAGCAATGATGCACTTGTCCAGTCAAAACTCCGTTGAGCATGGACTCCAAGTCGCTAGCCTGACGGTTTTTTTTAGTTTACATATCAAAGAGTGTGCATTGAATTTGCACAATTTCATTCGTCCAAGTCCGTTCCATCATCGGACCACTAGACGTACAGCGTTACGCCATCGGTACATAGTTAACATCCCACCAATACGTAGGTATGTACAAAGCGTTTTGGGAACACATTCATTATGCGTACAGCCAAGGAGTGGAAGTCAAGAGTGAATAGTTTATTTCTAGACAAGCGAGTTCTATTATCGGCCACAACATCGCTTCCCATCAGGTGGGATAGTGGTCAAACGTGAGCCTATTCATAATAAAACGTTATAAAATGAACTTAGTTAAAAGCCATACTAATTAGTATGATTTAATCCTAGTATCTATTAATTAACAATTTCGACGTCTTGTCTCGTCTCGAGTCCCGACATAAAAGTCCCGGGACTCGAGACAACCAAAATTACGAAAAGTCTCGGGAATTCGAGACACGAGATATCCCGGGACCCAAACCCTACCTGAGTCCCAGCAGTGGGAACATTATAAGGCCGGCTATGCTATGCTATGGAGTCGATAAAACACCCTTTATCAGGCTCTATAATGACTCTACTGTAAATATGAAGAGTTTTGCGGACGTGTTCAATTTCGAAACCGCTCGCTACAAGCTTTTATTTTCCATGGTGGAGTAATATAAAACAAAAAGTTTCTACAAAGGTAGCGGTGCCCCATTGACGTAGGTAGTTTCACAATGTATGTGCATACGTAAAAGCACAAGATAAAACAATTTATACTTACCGATGAAAAAGATAAGCCTGAATATACCAATCCGTGTAATTTGTATTCAACATCGTCTGCCTTTTGTACTCTTTCAGTTACATAGACACTTATGTATTCATGGGATTTTTATTTGACCAATCTTTTCCATTGTCCATCAAAACAACTCCATTACATCGCATATTGCGTAGGACTCGGATTGATTAATTGTACCCAAATGTGCCACAAACATTTATGGCCGCAATTTTTCATTGGATTCAAAAAGGGGGAAAAGTATTGAGAAGAAAAAGCATCTAGCTTATTTATTCATAAATTGTGTAGAGCAATCATGTGAATGATAATATACACCGTTAAATTTTGATCGTTTTAATCAGCTGAGCGCGTCCAACACCTGTAGGGAGTAGTCGGCGTTGCGTACAAACTACCTACAGGTCATGGGACTCGCTCAGCTGACGTTTTCTTAAAGAAAATAATACGTGTTTTGAAAAAAAGGTACTTTATTTTTTAATTTTATCCTTACAAATCGATATTGTTTTATGTACCGGATCGACCCTCCATGGGATTAAAACGATCAAAATTTTGCGGTGTATATATAAACAAATAATTATCTATTATGATTTTTTTTTTTTTCGATGGGAAAAATCATCTTATGACAACCCCCGCTCTTGGGCGGAGCGGGAGATAGTGTCAGACTTTTACTGACTAAAAAACCCATCCCGTTCCTTCAAGCATTCATACCGGGACTCGAGTGCCCTTTCGGATTATTATGATGTGAATGATAATAATATATACAGGGTTATTTGCAAAACACTAATAACCTTGCAGGACTGTATTACTAACAACATAAACAACAACTTTTGTTCTATGACTTTTTACAAAACATAATATATTTACCAAAAACCAACCTTCAAGATTTCGTTTTTCTATCTAACACATTTCAACTCTATATTTTGCTGTACCCACCTACGCCAACCGCATGATCCCCGCTCCCCACCGCTATTGTACTATCGCTTGCTTCGCATAGTCTTCCTAACATTTAGAACATTCAATTTAAATATTTTTATTTTTGTATGAAAATCTGATGAACCAATGTATGAATAATTTTTAAAAGTCATAGAACAAAAGTTGTTGTTTATGATGATAGTAACATAGTCCTGAGCGGTTGCCAGTGTTTTACAAATAACCCTGTATATCAAACTATAATATATAAAAGGTGTAAGGGACAGCCCTCCACAAACTTTAAGGGCTTGCGTAGTAGGCGAAACTGAACAACCTTCCACAATTTTTTTTTCAGGAAGCGAAAAAAAAAATCTGATTTTTTTTTTCGCTTCCTGAAAAAAAAAATTAAAGTTTGTGGAGGGCTGTCCCTTACACCTTGTATAATACGTGACTCAGTAAAAAAAGTAATCAATACAAAATCATGCTCGTAACTCGCGATTTAGTAAACCCACATTAGTAAAATGACAGCATTTAAACATTGATAAAATAACATCTACAAAGTTATTTGAAAAGCCGTCACACAAATCTTCGACTCAAGTAAACTAATGAACACGACTGTTCATTTAATTTAATATTCTATAAGTCTTAGACAGGCGTAATACAATGAACGCACGGTTTCCCTATTATCTCGTAATCGTTTCACAAAGGCACCAGACAGTCACATAGGTAAATAGACATAATTAGAGTAGTTTAGCTTAGTGCTTCTGTGCCACATAAAATACATCTCCTCAGTCGCGTCACGCAACCGCTTTTGATGTACCAAGCTGCTTAACAGAACACTGAGCTAGTTTCACAAGACTCAAATATTTGTACTCATCCGTGCTAAAATTTTAGTTAAATAGATTAAAAAAAAAAACAAAAGGAGTTACTAAGGGGCGGTACAGAAATTATTTTTCACAGACAAAAAAATATTTACCCTAGGCGCACACTAGGCGACACGTGACAGCGACAGCTCGGCGACTAGACGCCACGACAGGCTGCGGCTGACAATTTCATAAATGTTGTTCAAAGTTTCACACATGTCTAGTGACGCCGTGTACGCGCACACACGACGACAGTCGCGCGACAGCTCTGCTTCCTGCACGACGTCTGTTTTACGACTAGTCGCCAACGCTAGCGACAACTCCGCGTCTAGTCGCGGCGACAAGACGCCAAATGCAAATGAGAACGCCTCGACAAGACGCGGTGACAAGTCGCCTAGTTTGCGATGGCTATTAGTGAAATTGGACCGACCGTTAACGCGTGGTGATATGACCAAGGGGAAAAAGGGATTCATTTTTATACAATATTAGCTTTACTATATGCGAAATCTGAAATACTTGTCCAGTATTTTTATGTATAGAATCTATGTACAAAATTTCATAACTGTATCAATATCACAAAGTTATAAGCTTGTTATGTCAGCAAAAATAGTCACCGGGCCATCCAGGCGACTGAGGAATTTTTTTTGGTGGGAAAAATCAGCGGGATGACATCCCCCGCCCTTGGGTGGACCGGGAGGTAGAGCCGAGCCTCCTTTTCGGAAACAGACCCTAGGCCCCAGAAGGCTTGCTGCCCTGCTGGGCCCCTACGGTTACTGACAACTACTTGAGGCGCGCAGGAACAGTACGTGACCGTCGACGCCTTGGGCTCGATCCAGACGGTTACTGGACGGTCGGACAGTGAGCTACCCATTGCTCGCCGTCCGCAAGCCCGCGCATACGGTGGTCAGAAATCGGGTTTGGCATCCCGGCGACGGCTGGGGCGTGAGCACCGTTGTCTAATACGGTCGGCCTCCTCCTTTGCTAGCATTGCTGCTTCGCAGAAGGAGTCGACCGCCTGCCACTCCTCGTCCGATCGCCCCCACAAGAACACGGCGATGTTCTGCCCAAGCGGGGCACACCTCTACCGTGTACTTCACCGTGGGCGACTGAGGAGATGTTTTGCACTTGCATTCAGCTATTTGCTGGCGCCTAATACCCGCTATGACCTGCCGTGACCTGCGTTGTACTTAGTGTCGGTGGTATCCAACTTGTGACCTTTTTAAATATTCTTGGAAAAAATATAAAATAATGTAAAAACTATTGGAATTCATTCAGTTAGGTACTGATTCTGAACAAACTATATTCAGGTAAAAACTAAAAATAATATTGTCTAGAAAGAGTATTAGATATTATATAAGGCATTGGAGTATGTAGGTAATTTGGAAATTAAATTAAATTAATTTGAGCGATTCCAGTTTCATACCAAACATAGTAAAATTTTGAAATGCTGGCCACAATCGAATCCCGATCCGCTTTCTCATTAGGATCGACTCTTTAACAGTTGTATCTTTCAAAAATACTTTCAATAACATTTTCGACGTTCAATTCATTTATATTATAAAAAGGACTAGCACTTTGCCAGCGATTTCGCTCGAATATTTTCATAAAAAATTTATTTGGACGTTACTTTTGAAAAACTAATTATGACAGTCTTTACATATTTTTTTTATTTTTTTTTTTATTTATTTATTTAAACTTCATATAACGAACAGGTACAAAGGCGGACTTAAGGCCTTGGGCATTCTCTACCAGTCAACCTAGGGTGGTGAAGAGAAAACATGGCAGGTGCACAAAAAAAAAATGGATTATTAAGAAAAATAAGGGTACAAATGTATTTATATAAAGAAAATAGACATACATATATATTTAAAATGAATAATGTAAAATATATATGTAGGTGTACATACATATTTTTCATTATTCATTTTGATTAGAATTTTTGCCAAGATTGACCCTAGAAATAAGATTCCTAAACAACCTTTAACATCCCCCAAATCATTTTATAAAAGTAGTTATAAATAAAGAATAATGGAAACCTTTTTATACATTAAAGTTATGCTTAGTTTCAAGTATAAAATTGGCCAAAGAAATAAAATTTTGCATAAAAACGTATTTCCCCTCTTAAATTTAACTTTTAAGGGGGTGACCCTTAAAAGTTCTGCTCGCCTAAATCAGCAAATACGTCCCTAGTCTACTAGGTCTAGGAATGAAAAAACATAGGTAAACATAAAAGGAGACAATGACTGACTGACATATCAGCGCACAGCTGAAACTTAGGAGTTTCATCTGTACGCTGATATGCCAGTCGGTCAGTTTCTCCTTTTATGTATATAGATTAGCTGATTCGGCAAGCGTTGTTTTCCCATATAAATTATCGAACAAAAAATGGGGTGGGTGTGGAAGAATAAAAAAATAATTTACGAGTTATTCTCAGACTTACCAAATAAACACATAAAATATAATAAAAAGTGGAGGAGTCAAAAATCAAAATCAAAATCATTTATTTCAAATAGACCATTCACAGGCACTTTTGAATAGCAAATGTCGGTCAGTCCAAGAAAAGTGAAGCTAAATTGCATGTTCCAAAACGTAGGTCTCTATGGAGAAGAACGTGCAAGAAACTCCATGGACACTCTTTTTAAAACATATTATGAGTTACATAGATCTTGGTTACATATTTCTTGTCGCTTCTAATATGTGAGCACAATGTACGTAGATACGTAATAATAATAAGTTATTATTCTTTTTATTAAATATAATTAAAAATAGAAAACGAATTAAGCCACTGGCAGCCAATAGATGACCAGTCTCAACCGATGGCACCCGTTCACGGGCATGACACGTGCATCAGCCCCACTCAGCTCAACCATTTTAAAGGGAACCGAATGACCCAATAACACGTGCCACCACCAGCAAGACATTTGGGTGAGCATGACAAACTCTCAACTGCCATGCTCGTAATGTCAAACAAGTTGTAACCTAATAAAGATACTCCATGGTGCTTCACATTCACAAAAACTTGAAAAAAAAAGTGCTTCTACATTATACAATGCTATTTAGTTTCCAATTAAATAACAGAGTTCGATAACAAACACTGTGACATGAGATTTTATATAAATAATGGATAATATATGAGTAAAATTATGAATGTGTAATGTAGACAAAAATGTGAGAAACATGTTCGGAGCGGAGCTGCAAAAAAGCGTTTCTGCATCTTTTGACGAACGTAGACAATTATGAGAACCGTTCTTCAAAAGGGAAGTGCAGTCTTGGGGAAGCGTTAAAATATAATGGAACAAGCAGCGTACCTATTTATTTTCCAAGTATGTGAATTCGTCTTCGCGTTTTGTAAGCGACATTACTATACTACAACATAATGTACCTTTAACAAACACACTGAATGCGACATTTACGTTAAGTACACATTAACAATAAGCGTTGAACATACCTTTCTACTGTCTATCTTGTATAAACAGCAGCTAGTGTCATATACATTATGTTAAAAGTGTGTAATGTTAGTGATTACCGTCGAGCCGGTATTTAGCCGTGGCGAGGGTCTTAAGAGAGCCAAGAAAGGTAATCAGTAATTACTCACGTGTATCATACGACGTTTTTCAATACACTTGTGAAGAAAATAACTAGTAAACTTTTGTGGCGGTAAAAATCTGTTTTCATATGCACGCCCATATTTTATAAGTGTATTGAAAATATTAATATCATACTAGCTACTGCCAGCGGCTTCGCCCGCGTGACTGTAGAAAATTTATTATCCTACGTGCTATTTTAGGACATGGTCTACTCGTGTACCAAGTTTTACCAAACCCAACTTTCTCTTTGTACCTAATATTAGAGTGATAATATATGTTATTTTTCTGCACCACCCTAAGGTCTACTGGTAGATAATGTATAACGCATTAAGTCCGCCTTTGTTCAGTGCATAAAGTTTTAATAAAAAAAATAATAAATAAAAGAAAAAAAAATAAACAAAAAATAAATATATCATTATCTTGACTATATAAATATATCATGATCTTACCCATCTTGATAACCATCAGTACGAGACAGGGTCTAGTGTTTGCTTAGAATCACACGCCAGAATAGCAAAGTTTAAAACATTTTATGACTTGACCTTCAGGCGACTGACGAGGAAAGGTCTCGTCCAACACACGACCCTACGCTTCATAAGCTTAGAAACTCTTAGAAAGCATAATACCTGATACAGGGTCCAGTGATTTTTTATGAACAATAAATTCTTATCGCGGCGCCCCAGGCTAAATATAATGATAACTTTTGACGTTGGTGTATAGATATCCAAAAACAGTGAACGACGCATGATGTACCTATGTATGTTGTAACTAGAGCTCCGAGCTCCTAAATACCTGTTAAATTTACTGCAGTAGGTACGTGAATCGGCTGAAGCGAATGCCAAATAATCGAACATCAATTAATCGAACCCTTTAAATCAAATACTCGAACGTTCAGAATGGTTAATAAATCGAACACTCAATACGTCGAGTGTTCAAAATATCGAATGTTTGATCGAGCGGCCAACGCATTGGACATTCGCCCGGAGGACATGGCGGAGCATAAAATATGGTGGAAGTGTGCCCCGTTTGAATAGAGCACCGCCGTCTCCTCGTGAGGGCGATCGTCGACAATAACCTCTTGCGCCGGTCCCTGGTAAAGGCCGCGGCCTCCGGGTGAATGTGCGATGCGTTGGCAGCTCGATCAAACATTCGATATTACACTCGACGTATTGAGTGTTCGATTTATTAACCGTTCGATTTTATGACCGTTCGAGAATTTAGGTGTTCGATTAATTGATATTCGATTATTTGGCATTCAATTCGGCTAGTACGTGAATCTGATATGTTTGTTAATATAACAGTTCGAGTTCCAATAGCTGTGATTATTAGTTCCGTTTATTTGTTTTTGTCTAGGGTTAACTTATTGCTAATGTGGGACAAAATCAGCCTGGCTTTGTTCCAATAATTTATATATTGTGGGCTTGAGGACGACGAGTAATTAATAGCTCGGCATTAACGGAAGTGACGCCCGGGTGTCGCCATTGTGCGGAATGCCCGGAGGACACGGTGGAGCACACAGTCGAGGTGTGCCCCGCTTGGGCGGAGCATCGCCGTGCCCTCGTGGGGGCGATCGGCGGCGGAGACCTCTCGCGCCGGGCCTTGGTTGAGGCCATGGTCCGGAGCGAGGAGGAGTGGCAGGCGGTCGCCGACTTCTGCGAAGCAGTAATGCTCGCAAAGGAGGAGGCCGAACGCATCAGGCAACGGCGTTATCGCCGCCGCCGCCGGCGCCGGGATACTGATCCCGATTTCCGGCCACCGTAGGCGCGGGCTTGCGGACAGTGAGCAATGGGTAGCTAGCTGTCCGGCCGTCCGGTAATTGTCCGGACCAAGCCCAAGTCGTCGACGGCGCGCGCTGTTCTCGCGCGCCTCAAGGAGTTGTCAGTAACAGCAGGGGCCCAGCCGGGTCGAAGCCTACTGGGGCCAGGGTTATCCGAAAGGGCGCTCGAGCCCCGGTATGAAGGCTTGAAGGAACGGGATGGATTTTTTAGTCAGTAAGAGTCTGACACTATCTCCCGCTCCGCCTAAGAGCGGGGGTTGTCATAGGATGATTTTTCCCATCGGAAAAAAAAGGCCATTCAGTAAAAGCCAGGTCTAAGTCGACAGCGCGTAGTGTTCCACCTGCGCCTCAAAGAGATGTCAGCAAAAGTAAAGAAGCCCAGTAAGGCTGATGCCCGCTAGAGGTGCAGGAACGTTTGAAAGAGTGCCCGTGACCCTAGAGCGCAAAAGGCTACTGAAGGACACAGCTGGATAGCGGGTACCCCTAGGGCGATAGAACTCATTTGATGATTACCCACCACTAAAAAAATATTGACTACGTATATTGAAATCGGCTTCCAGTCTAACCAGTAGGACCCCTAGCCAAGTTGCTAATCTGCAATCGTTAACGATAGCAGAAAGCTTCAAATGTATGGGAATGACGTCATCTCAACGCTCAGTCACGTGGTCGGAACAAAAGAATTGGCGGCGCGGCAATATTGTGAGTGAGTCAGACAATTTTTATTTATATTATTGTTGTTTGTCCTAAACAAAAATAAATTAAAATTTTTAACTAAACTATAAATGACTTAAAATAAAAAAGCGACGTTAAAAAGAAAAATAAATAAAAAAAAGAGTGTAGTGCGAGGCCAAAAAGACAAATACTAGTGTCAGATTTTCTGGCTTCTGACTACCCGTAACGACTGTCAAAGATCTGCAAATGACAGCTGGAATCAATGGCTTAAAATGCTATCCGAGGGTATGGGTAACTCACCATGTAATGAATAGTCTCCCATTTATAAGTCGACTTCGGTAAGTGCCGCTTATCCTTTGTGGATGCGATAACTTAGCTAGGAGTTCCTCCTTTAAATGAATTACCTCCTTTAAATGACAAAAAGTAAAAAATGAATTACGTAGATCTCAGCGTCGTCGCGTGGGGAGACCACAATTTTTTCTTAAATTATTTTGTTTATTTTTTTACTTAGCTGTGCTCAGAAGCCGATCAAAACATTGCTATTTATATTAAAGTCTTAAATTGAGAAGATTTTGTTAAGTGTTTTTTTTTTAATTTAAATATTATTATTTTTTTCCGTGTATATATTTCTACTAAAAATACTACGATCTACAGTAATCTAAACGGTACTTACCTGTAACATATTCATACCAAAATATCATATCCTTAGAATGAGTAAAAAAAGCTGTAAATCTCTCATTGAAACCATTTCAATGATCCCAAACACGATACTTCTGATGTAAATGACTGAACAGCAATCAAATCATAGCTGAGTACATTCTCAATGAAATCGACTTAAAAGAAAAACTAAATCAAAATGAGTTCGTCGGTTACGGAGCTACGATGCTACATACAGAGTGATAGATAAACAGATATGTACTTACGTCAAACTTACCTTTCTTTTTGTTCATCATCATCTTTCTACCAGATATTCATATTATTTGAGGTCGGTGTAATATGTTTTTGTCATCAATTTTGTCTTGTTAACCGAAACGGTTTTGGTCGTGGGTTATAAAACATCTCGTAACATATCTTAATTTAAAATTATGTTTTGACTTGGCCACCCTATAATCATCATCATCATCATATCAGCCGAAAGACGTCCACTGTTGAACATAGGCCTTCCCCAAGCGTCGCCACAACGACCGGTCCTGTGCGTCATGCATCCATCGGATTCCTGCGACCCTGACCAGGTCATCGGTCCACCTTGTTAGAGACCTTCCAACGCTGCGTCTTCCGGTACGTGGCCGCTAATTCAGAACCCCACCCTATAATATCTACGAGTATCTGCTTGATCGACATTTGAGAATATGATCTTCAAAGTGCGAACGATTCTAACATCTTGGTTTACTTTTCAAATTATTTTAGGCTTAGGCTTAGCAAAGTTGGCAGTCAGGTAGAAAACAATTAAACTTTTAACTTCCCTTATAAGTTACGACAGATAAATTACGGTAAACACTTTTTGTTTTTTAAGTAGACCCTTAAATTTGGTTCCCGGGTCGGGCAAAATATTAATGGGTTTTTAATTAGTATCCAGTTGACGGCAAAAGTTTCGTACCCTACTAAGCAAAAAAAAAAATATGATAAAATCTATACATCTATACATATAAATAAAATTGGAGTGTCTGTTTGTAATATTGAAATAACTGCTTTTTACTACATGCATATGAATATATACATGGTACATACCTACACCAAAATAACATTTTAGAAAAAAATTTTTGTCTGTCTGTTTGTCCGGGCTAATCTCTGAAATGGTTGGACCGATTTTGACGGGACTTTTTTTGACAGGTAGCTGATGTAATAAGGAGTAACATAGGCTACTTTTGTTATAGAAAAAATAAATTCAAAATCCTGTAGTCCACGCGAACGAAGTCGCGGGCACAGCTAGTAATACATAAAATTTATGTGGTATAGTAGGGTAATCGTAGACTTTTCCCTAATTCTTTAGGAGCATACAGTCGTAATAAATCATAATTCGTTGGTTATAGTATTTTATAATCGATTTTTATTGTACCTACGTTGTTTCCTTACCTTCACAATTGTTCAATTGTGTTGCAAACTTATTATAATACGTACCACAGTTTTCACGTTTCTGATAAAATGTTCCTCACCTCAACTCCAGACCTTTCTTCGAGCGTTATTTCAAACCATTTCACGGTACATTAAACGAATGTATTTTACGTGCCACCGCAAAGATATAGCAGCATTCTCTTATCCCACCAAATATTTTCAGCGCTGAAGTATTTAGAAAACATAACCACAGTTAAAACAAAATCTAATTATATTACCTACAAACCCACACTGCAACGCATATTGTATGAGATTTGATATGTCAAGATATCATTGAAATGAGGGATTAGCTTTACATTAAAATTAATAGAAAATCATTAGTATGAGGTTCACTTGTGGAAAATATTTCCACATAGGTAAGTACTTACGTATCAAACGGATACTTTTAAGGCTTTTAGTACTTTGAACTTCTGATCGGAATTAAATAGACACAACACTCGTACTCGCCTAGGTGGCAGTACGAGTATCTGTGCACTTAATTCCGGGCAGCTGCGCCCGGATAGAGCCCCGCTGACCTTTTCCAAATCTATTTCCTTTGCGAAATATTGATTGATTTACATAATATGCTATGTTCACTTTCCACTCGAGCGCCAGGGGCTCATTGACCCTGAAAATCGCACTATTTACGTAAATCACCAAAAAAATAAACAAAAAATAAAAAAAACTATTTTCGGATTTTTCTAGGAAAAACAAATAATATAATATTAGAAGAATATGTAAACAAAAACCAAAATTTTCGACCAAATAACTTTCGTACAGACTTGGAGAAAACACGAAAATTAAGCATTTTTCAAGGACGTCCAAGTTGTACAGACGTATGTACAATCGGCGCTCGAGGGGTTAAGAATATTTAACCACCAATTTTCATGTGTAAAAATGTTTCTAAATATCCAAGCCGTTTCAAAGGAATAGGGAAAAGTTGCGAAATTGCTAAATATTTTTTTTGACAAAAGTATTAATCGCACGAAAAAATCAATAGTTGATCATGTTATTCATGAATCTATAATAAACATATTTTTACAAACCGATTAATTTGGCCATTACCGAGGAGTAGGCTTCAGAAAGTCACTGTTTTATGGCAATGCTCGGGGGCTTGGGCCTTAAATAAGTTATTCAAAATAGTTACTGAACTGATCGCACCTTAGATGTTATCATTGTTATGGTTTGAGAGTATTGAATACACAACAAACATGTTTCATGCAAATTGCATGAGAAGAGAAAGTTTCGTATAACCGAGCCAATGTACTGCTGAAAACCTCGTTAAGGTAGAATCACCTGATAACGACACTTTGCAACGTTAGGTTGACAGCTTATCGATGCTAGTTCCATTAGTTGACTTCATGTTACGTTACAGTGCTCAATGAAAATTCTATTTTGTTTTCAATAGGTTAATATAAAAAAATCTTTTTACAAAAACAAAATAACCGACTTCACTAAAAAACACTAAAACGATCAAAATAACTTTAATTTTGGAAGTCGGTGTTTTTCGGTATTGTTTGTTTCTTGTTTAACACCGACTTCCGATACAAAAGTTATTTTGATCGTTTTACTTTTTGACTCTCGATGAAATCCTTGAGTTCTCGATGAAAATACCAAAATCACTATACAAGGTGCAGTTTTAAAACTGCACAATATTTCAGGAGGTTGTAATAAAACTCATAAATAATCATATAAAAATACGATACCTGGTCAATAATCAGTAAAACTTGTTATTTTTTTTTTTTAATTTTAACCGTTTTTCAGAATAACTCTCTAAATAAACTTCTTAAAAAAATACAGAATCACCCGTTGCGATTTATCGCACGCCGTGTCACTGTGTGTGTGAGTGCATCAACCTGTACGAGGCTCCGCCCACTTATTTTACGAAATGAATAATTTAACCTTAGATGTAGATCGAATTCGATGATCATAATGTACATTAATGTCTTAAATTTCGCTATTTAATTACTCGCTTTTAAGCATCATCACAATGTGAAAATCTTTTAAAAGTCACGTTGACGTCGCGTCGATAGGTACTTACGTATCAGCTGATGAATAAAATGTTAGGCCGAGATCAATAAACCTTATGAGGCGTCCGTGCCTCCGTCCGTAGGTATCATCGAGCGCGCGCGCTCGAGATTTAGATACGCAGTGGTACATGAACGTATCTACCAGACGCAGTCTGTCGGTAATGTCATTCTCAAGGTCAGTTTTCCGTAATAATTTCGTTTTTATTTGTAGATTAAATTGGTGGATGTGAAATTTCCCTTCGTACTTTTTAATGGGCTGAGGACCGACAAAAAACACTTCAAGATAATTTGTGCTAGTTACGTAGATAGGTAGGTTTTTAAGTGATTTATCTTGCCTGTTAGGTAGGTATTTTTACCGTAGTTAAAATTTTTAAATCAATTTATTTACACTAATCAAATTGATTCGGCTAACAACGTATTTACAAATGACTTTTTATGTACTTACTAATAAAATAAAATAAATACCTAAGCAGGTACTTATGTTACCTGGAGGTGTTGTTCAAACAGACAGCAGTCTAGCACGACGTTGCTGATTTTCTTTTAATTTCGTAGCACAAACACATTCGTTTTAAAGTGTCGAAAGCACTAATCACTAGTGATCACCTTTTCAAGTAACGTACTTGCCGACCGTAGTGAGGAAACCAAACCGTAGACCAGCATCCCGCGTGCTGGCCCGTGGCTCTCGCTTGAAGTATTCCAGGATATTTTCCTGCAAGGCGACAAGCAGGCCTTCGTTGCCGCGACCGTCAGCAAGCCGGGGAACGCCGAATCGTCGAAACTCGCGGAGTCTTTGCGTAGCAGCCAGTATTACCCTTTGAGATGGACGTTACGATGTTTCCACTGATAGCATACAAGCGGACTATCTCCACCAACTCTACATTGGAGTATTGGTCTGTCATCTTTCATCACTAGATACCGCAACCGTTAACCGAAGGCGCTGTGGGCGAATATTGCAAGCGCGTGTATGCACACGTCGGCGGCGTCAGTTACACTAAACATGATCGATTGATCGATGGCGCGGGGGCGTGGCTAGGGTGTGTCGTGCGGGAGATTATTGGTGCTTTACGTTGCGTGTATGTGTGTGAAAGCGCGGTTTAAATAATGGTGCGTTTGTGTGTGTGAAAGCGCGGTTATAAGGGAGGTATCAGACTAGCAGAGTTTATAAAAAAGGTAGTTCACACATACCGATTTCCATATATAAGAAAAAAAATGCCTACTCATTTTATTATTGATTCGGGTCGAGAATCACTAACATAATTACCTCCTGAATTTTTTTGCACCTTTAAAACTGCACCTTGTATGATTGCCTAAAATGTTTGAGGATCTCCCTTGATCCCTCATGGATCCCATCATCAAAATTGTATTTTGAATCAAATAGGACCAATCTGGAAGCATATCCGACGGGATTATGAGGTAAAAAACATTTAAAAAAAAATGCAACCGATTCGATAACCTCGATCCTCCTTTTTTTTGAAGTCGGTAAAGAAATGCATACGGTCGAATCTCGTAGTCTGGCTGTCAGCCCAAAATTCTTTAGTTGGCTAATGGCTCTATGTTTCAGAATTCTACAGCATGCCAATGCCAGCACGGTAATCAATTATGATCGTTACCAATCCCCTCAATATTTGCGGTTCAAACAATATATCCGTTAATACATGGAATGGCCCCAGTTTTACGATAAGACTGATAACATCAGTCAACATAAGTATTCAGAATATAATGGTTTATATACTTGTGATTCCTGTAATTTAGTGCTTTATGGAAAACCAAAAATCCCATCTGCTCTTTATATACTTTATATTGTATCGGTGTTAAGATAATATTATCGGGTATCGAATTACGTCAATGTGTCGTCATGTCATTTGGATACGTGGAACACAGGGGAATATTTTTATTTTGGTTTTTGCAACACCGAGCTGTCAAGAGGTGGCCGAGTGGTAATGACCCCGTCTTACGAGCAGTAGTAGAACGTGGGGTTAAACCATGCCAGGCACATTACTTTGTGTAATTTATTTCATCACCACTGCTCTCAAAAACGGTGAAGCATGTCCTAGAACCACAAAATCGAAGGGTTTGTTCTTCGTTCGTCCCGAAGTTTTGTCCCACATTCCAAAAAAATATTTATTCGTCCCACATCATTATTGAAGTTCTGTTTCGTCCCGAATCACAAGTACTTTAAAAGTACAGTCATCAAAAATAATGTAAGTGGTTATTTGAAATTTTTGAATAATATTTAAAAAATAATAGCTCGCTAGCCTATTGACTAAGCTTCCAGCATATGGCATTTCCCCTGGTCTGATTAACTGAGTAAAAGACTTCCTGAGTGAACGGTCTCTCCGAGTTGTTGTCGACGGATGCTCATCAGAGCCCATGACGACTAATGCCGGTGTTCCTCAGGGGTCTGTTCTCTCTGCTACTCTCTTCCTGTTGCATATCAACGATCTGCTGGTGCCCGGTATCTATGGGTATGCAGATGATAGCACAGTTGTATAGAAGATACCTGCCCAGTGCTCGGGCTAGTAAGGAGCTAATCCGGTCCGAAAGAGAGGCTATGGTAGAGCGAACGAATATCTCACTTCAGGCAGTCTCCAAGTGGGGTGAAGCCAATCTGGTGGGATTCAATGCCGCCAAAACACAAGCGTGTCTGTTCACCGCCAAAAGGAGCCCGTGCACCTTGGTTCCTACTTTTCAGAATTTATCCCTGGAGTACACCGACCGCCTTCAGCTCTTGGGGGTTGAAATTCCCTCAGACCTTAACTTTGGGCGGTTCATTGAGTCCAAAGCCAAGGTAGCTGCTAGGAAACTAGGCGTTCTTGCAAAGGTCCGGCGGTACTTCACACCGGGACAGCTTTTAATGTTATACAAAGCACAGGTCCGTTCGTGTGTGGAGTACTGCAGTCACATATGGGCTGGTACTGCAAAATGCCACCTGGCAGCTTTGGACTCGGTGGAAAGGCTTGCAAAGAGGCTAATTGGTGATCCAGATTTGGTTAAGTCCAACCTTCAAAGCCTTGAGCACGTAGGGTAGCCAGCCTTTCGGTGTTTTACAGGATGCATTTTGGAGAGTGTGCGCAGGAATTGCATGACTTGATTCCGCCATCGCAATTCTACCATCGGACAACCCGACGTACGGCGAATATTCACCCTTACGTTGTTGAAACCTCTACGATCCGGACTAAGCGTTTCGCTTCGTCGTTTTTACCGCGTACGTCGAAGGACTGGAACAGTTTGCCTGCTGCGGTCTTCCCGTCCGATTATAATTTGGGTGTCTTCAAGGCTAGAGTGAATAGGCTCATAATAAACTAGTACTGAATAAATAAAAAAATGAAAGACCGGCTTTAATAATAATTTCACCAGAAAAATCCTACCTCATTACATAAAGTGACATAGGCAAATATTTTCTATCACACGGGCGAAGTCGCTGGCAGAAGCTAGTATATAGTTTGTACTCATAAAATAGTAATATGTTTTTGTTGCTGAGTGTACAAAAATGTAAAAATCGCCTATACAAAAAAAATATGGGCCGAACAAGGAATATAAAATAGGACGAATCGAGAACAAAATAATTAAAATAACATTTTGGGACGAAAGAAGTATGTCGTTTGGGACAAACCAGGAATTTTTTATGTGGGACAAAACTCAGTGGGACGAACGAAGAACAAATCAATCGAAGACATGTGATATTCACCAACCCGCACTGGGTCCGCGTCGCCCATTCCCTCTTCTAGAGAGGAGGTCTAAGTCCCAGCTGTGGTAACATTAAAAGGCTGATTATGCTTATTATATGCTATGCTGTCAAGTGACCTGTCAGTATTATTAAAATATGTCTAGCCTATACTGTCCTACTGTTCTATAGAACAAAAGCCTCCCATTGTAACCGTCGTGCGATTGAAGGGTAACAATTTCGTGTTTTGCTCATAAGAGGTCTACTGCTCGATCGACATGTAGTAGACATGTCCAGCCTAGTCCCACTCAAGCTGACCTTCTGAGCAACATCAACGATCTGTGTTTTCGAGCGCAGTATACATTGTGTTTCAAACTTGATCCGTTAGTTTAATGCCAAGTATACTACGCTCCTTAGTACTTATGTTGACAAACTTTGAGTTTTGACATTCATATATTAGTCTAAGACCAAGTCTATGCACCATAGCTCAAAATAGGGAGAATTGGGATTCTATTTGGACAGTTTATAATATTCGTTTTATGCTTTTTACCGATAAAAGAAAAGGCGAAGGCGGGAAGAGTTGGGAAAATGATAAGGAGATAACGATGACGCATTATACATAAAATGAATAGATACAGAAATATGAATAAATAAATAATGAGATGAAAACCAAATTAGAATCAGTAAATGGTCACTGACAGTAACTGATTGTCTCACCCCGAACTGTAATCATACTTAAGAAGACCCGCCTACAGTGTAAATGATTCATTCTGTTTCATTACAGTAGAATTTACATGAAATCTTCATGCAAACTTGGACGGAAGGAAACATGAACTTGAAACGTTTCTGTCCTAAGACTTTGTTTTGCATTAATTATCTTCCAGCTTTTTCGTGTTTTCCTGTAATGAAACACAGACATTCTTCTTCATCACATTTCTTATACGCGCAGTAAACTACACCGTCACTACACAGCACGTATTTATGTCAGTGTATAAGAATTTAGTTTCATTGTGTGTAATAGCTCGTTTCTACACTGTGACGTTATCTGAAGGAACACTGGCCATATGTATAGGTATGTTCTTAAAGTCGCCTTAAGTCGCTTGTCTTATGAGTACACTACGTGACCTAGAATGCTGTTATTTATGCCATTTAGTTTCCCAAAGCAAAATTTCGCTACGTTACTGGTTTTATCAGACATTTGTCATCATGTATGTAAACCGCGTAAGGTGACTTGTTTTAATATTAATATTTGGTGTTTGTTGACAGTTCCAAGCCGCACTGCTACAGCGGTGGCTGCTGCCGCACTTCATGTGTCCATTCTGTCCGTTCGTGCAAGCGCTGAGCGTCAACGTCAGCGTGTTTACGCTCACCGCCATCGCGGTTGACAGGCATCGCGCCATTATCACGCCCCTCAGGTAATTTTATATAAACTGAATTTAACTTTCCTATTATGATTTCTACTTTATTTTCAACTTGCTTTTGCCAGCTGCTTCACCAGCGTACATTAAATATAGCATGTCACTCAGGAATAAAGCAGCTTTCTAACGGTTAAAATTTTAACAATCGGACCAGTACTTCCAGAGATTACCTCCTACAAACAAAAAAAAAACATAAAAAAAACTTTAATTCTTTATTATATTAGTGTAAACAACATTTATGCCTATAACGGTGATCAATATTCCAGCTAACTTGTAATATGAATTGTTATTGGAGTCGGTGCTACATTACTAGTGTTATTGACTTTTCGTAACAATAACGCTCTTACAAGTTCAATATATCTCATGAATAGCGATTCCATTATATTGAAAATATCTACGATATGCCACGGGCATGGAGCATTGAGGAATTTGATTGAAAACAAGCCTATTTATATACGTCGAGAAATTCTGTTTGTATGTTTAGTATAAAAACTAAGGCATTTGAAGTTCCATTTCATAGCTTTTCTATGATATTGGCACTTCTATTTTCAAAAGAAATTGGGGTAGAGCTTTCTTCGCATCATGAAACTACAAGGAAAAAACGGTCGGTCTATTTACTATGCTCGTACATGTGCTTATTGGAGATTCTAAAAGCGGCTGATGACGTCATCGTTTCTTGCGAAAATGACGGGAAAGGGTTTTGCCGGTCCATTAAGTAAATGATTCTTTGGGTAAACAAAACCCCGAAAGTAAATCTGAAAGTTGTTTAGTTAGAGCACATCGTGATTTTCGTAAATTACTTTATTATGCTTATGTGTGAGCAGTGGTGGCCGAGTGGTAACGGCCCCAACTTACGAGCTGTAGGTCGCGGGTTCAAACCCTGCCAGGTGCATTACTTTATTGTAATTTAAGTTTAACTTGAATTAAAATACAATGGCAATCTTATCGCTGACAGCGATATCTTTGGCAACCTTTGGACGGATCGTGGAACTTTAATAATAAAGCGTCTGCGGTTTTAGTTACAGAACATTAAAACATGATTAATGGTATTATCAATCTTCTGTTTTTACGCCAAATATAAAGAAAACATTAATAAAATTCACTAAATGGCATGTTTACACACTTTTTAGATAAGTCGTTTGACGTTGATCTAAAAAAACAAAATAAATGGCACTTAAGTATGATCCCGTCTCAAACGTCGTAAATGGTAAAATGACAAATAAATACACATAATTCGCAACAGTCTTGTTTCTTCATGAAAAGTCTGTCGAGTAGATTTGTTTACATGAAATCATATATCTAAATACAAAAGCTATTTGTATTCGCGGCGTGAAATATTGAAATGATCCCGCAGGATCTCACAACTAGGGCAAGAAGTATTTTTTCTTATCCGGGCTATGGTTTAAGCTTCTTTCAAATTCATCTGTGTATAGTAACTATATGTCGTGATCAGATCGTTTTAAACTTTGAAGTTTGATGATATTTCAATATTCGTAGATGATATATAAATCAAATAGGCCAAACCTACTTTCTTCAGATCCTACATCAATGATTTGGCCAATCATCAAATGTTAAGTTTCAGTTGGCCATATCATGAAGTGATCAATTCTAAAATCTGGTCACGACATATACATCTTACAATACACATACATACACACATGCAAATAAAATGCCGAAATAACAGTTTTTTACTAAATGCACGACCGAAAGTACACACATGCGGTGCTTTTAACAAAAACAACTGTTTTTGAATTTTTGTCTGTGAATTTGTTTGTTCCGGTTAATTTCCGAAACGGTTGTACCCTATGAAGTTACGTTCACTATCAAATATTTGATATTATATTTGCTATGGTTATTTTAATTTAGGAAAATAATTTGATATCCGTACAAAAAAACAAAAAAATATCCATTAAATTTACATTTTCGCAATATTACGAGTTTCAAATTCTCGGGTAAACAGCTAGTAAATATAAATACATTTCATCGAAATCCGTTTTGCCATTGAGGCGTCATTGATTGGGCATTATACAAAAGAGTCACCGCGACCCTGGCACACAAAGAGCAACTGAAGAAAGTGGAGAGTCAGTAAAAATCTGACACTCCACCTAGAGCAGGAGAAGTTATTAGATGATTTTCAACACTTAAAAAAAGGCGTGAATGATTAACAAACATCCAAATAAACAGAAAGTCACATTTATAACCAGTGATCGGAATAGGTAGGGCTATTTAGGTTCATTGATCGCAAACATTGATGTTAATATGGATATTCCACGGGATTCCGGCTAATACTACGGGACTTAATAGAATTTCATTCTTTTTGTCAATATGTATAAAAAAATATGTAAGCCAATAAGCACATGCGACGTTGCGACGTATGCGACGTTGTAAATTTTACGTCAACAGCTCGCTATAATAATTTTTGCCAAGCGCGCGACGTTGCCGCTTTGTTGAGACGCGTACAGATACCGGCACGGATCTTGAGCGTTTGGCTAATCTTTAATTAGTCCGGAAGGCAAGATAGTTTTTTCATAATTTTACTACTTTAAAACCAAATCCCGGGACTTGGGGAATATGCATATTATTCTAACCTATAGCAAGTACATAAAACAGCCCTACCTATTCCAATCTATGTTTGTAACAGAACCATTACTAACTGCTGCCAGCGTCTTCGCCCGTGTGATAGTAGAAAACTATGCCAAGGGAATATTTTCTCCCGGGTTAAAAGTACCTATTCTATATGCTCCAAGATATAGTATATCCGTGTACCAAGTTTCATAGAAATCTGTTTACCAATCGAGAAAGCAGAAGTAACAAACAAATACACCAACTTTTACCTTTAATGTGATGTGATTTATTGCGTTTTAATCAAAGTACGTCTAAGTTTTACGAATACAAAATAATATGAAAAATATGGCTTTTATTTTATCGCCACTCTGATATTTTGAGTAGTAGACGGACAGGTGTAAAGAATATGCAAACAATGAACCGACGCGATGTATTCCACAAGAATGAACTCCGAATACCCAATTTTCTTCCGGACGTTTTGTCTCACAATTTGAGAATTTGCACTGGGCTCACTTGACCTAAATTGTCCCATTTTATCGCTGAAGGATTTTTTGGAACTAAAAAGACAAGTTTGATATTTAGAAAGTAAAGGATGAAAAGAATTCCAAGTAACGAAACGAAAAAAATTTTTTTTTTTTTTAAAGCATTCGCTTTCAAAAAGGCTTTGAAAATTGTTGGTGCCGAAACCAACAATTTTCAAAGCCTTTTTCAGGGTTAATTTCAAATAGGCGTGGGAAAAGTGTTTTACTTTTGCGATTGGAACATTTGCATCTGAATCACTGAAATGTACCGAAACAGGGATAAGTATCATTTGGAACATTTGGAACATCGGCTCAAAAGATACAAACAGAATATTTGAAACATCGACTCACAAGATACAAACGGAACATTTGGAAAATCGGAACATTTGGAACATTGGCTCAAAAGATACAAACGGACCATTTGCTACATCGGCTCACAAGAAAAAAACGGAACATTTGGAACATCGACTCACAAGATACAAATGTGTCAGAAAATCGTGATGTGTTAAGTTGCAACTCATTATAAGTTTTTTTTTATTTAATTTTGATTAGAGAATAATTTAAAGCAGATGTTTATATTTCAGGTCTTTAATTATATTACACTATTTACGTTTTAATTTGAATATAAAAAAGACTGCTGGTCACTTAATGTTAAAGAGTGTTTCAGTGTTCCAATTGTTCCAAATTAAAACATTACTGATGTTCCAATCTTTCGGAACGCTAAAATATTTCGGAACAGTGAGTCGGTTCAGTAAAGAGTTACACACGAGTAATTTCAAACCCAAAAGCAGTGTTCCTGCCAAAACCAACTAGTTCCCGTTATGCAAACACCACTCAACTTGTATGTCACAGTCCACCATATGTACAAAAGAAAAAAAAGTAGTTCAAACTCCGTCACTTGTAACGTAAAAGTCTCGTAAACCCCAGAGAGCGCGATGACAGGTTATCTTTTAATAATTTAGCACAGTAACTGATAACAAAATAAATTGGTGGAGTCATAAGATCACATGTTGTTTTCTTCAGCGAACTCGAAAAATATTTAGATATGAGTGACATTTATTCTGTAATACATATTTGGAAAATGGAGGGCAATGGTGGCCCAGTAGTAATAGCTCCGACTAACGAGTTGTGGGTTGCAGCTTCGAACCCAGCCAGGCGAATGCGCCTGGCTACTTTATGTAATTTATTTCATCACGACTGCCCGTAAAACGGTGTAGAAAAACATCGTGAGGAAACCGGCTTGTCCAGGAACTAAAAATTTGAAGGCATGTGACATCCGCCAACCCGCACTGGGCCCATGTGTTGGATTACGAGCCGTTCTCTCTCTTAGAGAAGAGGCCTGAGTCCCATCAGTGGGAACATTAAAAGGCTGTAAGCTACATATTTAATACGTATAAGTATCATGTTTATTACTCTATCTGATATTATAAATGTGAATATGAGTTTCTTGTACAACTGTGCCTTAAGCCGCCTTAAGGTGAAAGGACCAGGATAACCCGAGAAATTATGTTTTTTTTTTACTATATATATACTATACTAAAAAAGTGTCAAGTTGTGTGTTGATTAGAATATGATCTGCGACCGTAACACGTATTTATTTTTAGATTTATATATCATTAAAATCATCAATTTCATACAACCCTCTGAGTTCGTCTAACCCGAATATCTATTTCATCAAAAAGTAATTCAGAAATCTGGGTCATCTCATCATTTTCTTACAACGAAGGAGGAAACTTCTAAACATTTCTATACAAAATTTACAGAAATGGGTCAAGCGATAGATTCAAAATATTCGCTTTATATTATTTTCTGTTGTGTGAGACTCAGTTGTGTACTCGATCAAATGATTTACGTAAGCCCATGCATCAACGATAAGCATCCCTGTGTTTATTTCATACGATGAGATACATTATAAATACGTCGAGGCTGAAGAAATGCCGTAAAAAAATTCCCAATTTATATTATTCTAAGCTTCTGATACGATATCACGCAATTTGTGGAAGAAATAATTTATAAAGATGCAAAATAATTTGAATATATGACTTGTTTTTTCCAGTGCCTTTGCCCACGCAAATTATTCGTTGGGAATGGACTGTCGGTATAAAACTATCTATTAGCTAGATCCATATCATGTGTATGTATCCACTCGTATGCGTTATTGAGTGAATTCACATATACAGGGTTAGTTGTAAAACACTAACAACCTTGTAGAACTGTATTACTAACATCATAAATAACAACTGTTGTTCTATGACTTTTTACAAAACATAATTCATTTACCAAAAACAAACCTTTTGTTCTATCTAACACATTTTAACTCTGTATTTTGCTATGCCATACCAAGCACCCTGGCCACCCGATTCCCGCCCCCTCCGCTATTGTATTATCGCTTGCTTCGCATAGACTTCGTAATATTTAGAAAGTTCAATTTGAAAATTGATGAACTAAAATATGATCAATTTTTTAAGTCATAGAATAAAAGTTGTTGTTTATGATGTTAGAAACGTAGTCCTTTTCATGCATTGACATCCCCCGCTCTTGGGCGGAGCGGGAGATAGTGTCAGACTCTTACTGACTAAAAGACCCACCCCGTTCCTTCTAGCCTGACGTAGTCCTGAGAGGTTGCCAGTGTTTTACAAATAACCCTGTATAATATAGCAGACATTCATATTTAAAATTTTGATCGCTATTATAATTATAATTAATTAGAAAGAGGATGCAGCGTTGGAAGGCCTCCTACAAGGTGGACTGACGACCTGGTGAAGGTAGCGGGAATCCGATGGATGCGGGACGCACATGATCGTTCGTTGTTACGACGCTTGGGGGGTCGCAACAACGAACGATCATGTGCGTCGTGATTTCATAAAAAACCCAGGCTTCATTTTTTCTTTTGAAGTAAGGGTTACGCTTCTGCTTTTCTATCTTTATATTTGCTTTTTTTAAGGTTTATTTGTGCATAAATAATAAATATTTCTTTTTCATATTTATTAGTATATTATTTATTATTATATTTTTAAATATTTTGTTTTGCCTTTTTACATTATTATATATGTTGTTGTACACTGACAGCCCAAAATCTTCTCCTTTCGTTCAGTCCATCCAAAAGTTGTCTGTAAGAAATTTCCCTGTGCAATGAGACCGCCTATTGTACACTTTTTTTTATAAATAATTGTCCTGTATTAATTTAAGGTGTGCAATAAAGTTATATAATAATAATAATAATAAATGAATAATTAAAAACACTCAACTAGTTAAAACTAACTAAAAAAATATGTCTTCGAAAACTCGTCCGCAGCGCTGTCGAATGATTATGCCCGAAAGACTGACGGCATTGCCACGCATTATTTAGCTTTATGTTAATGTTTACACACACACTCAACTAAAATGCAACCTTTCTTTATTTGGCAGTAAACAAATTACTACCTACTCGTAATAATAGTTTCCACCAGCTTAAGTGGAATGAAGACTAAAAGGTTTCTCCTTTACTATTAGGCCAAAGTGTTAATTAAGACAAAGTAATGGCAACTTTATACCAGTTTATTCATTTACGTATGTACCAGAAATAATTGCTTAATTTTGCTCACAATACTAGCTTAGGGGCGTTATTAAAAACATGTGGACTTGCTAAACTAATAAATTAAATTATATTTATCAATTAATTCATGTTACACAGTTTACCCATCAATATTGGCTATAGTAGGGTATTTAATAAAATAGAGAGATGAGATGAGATTAGAAAAATCTGTAAGTATACAATTGAGATAGTTTAGATAATAAGCAGTTCATAATATAACAAAATTCATTTCGAAGTTTTCACTTTTTAAATCTGTTTTTTGATTAGCGAAACAATAGTCGCCATAATATACGTCATACGGTCCTGAAATTATTATATTAATATTATATCTAGCCCATACTGTCCCACTGCTGGGCAAAGGCCAGTCCTCCATGCCTTCCAATGTTCCCGGTTTTGAGCCACCTCTCTTTCCAATTCCCAAGGAAGACATCCAAGTCGTCTCCTTCTTGGTCTGCCGCGGTCCCGTCGTGCGATTTCAGGGCACCAATTTCACGTTTTACTGGCCCACCGCTCGAGCATGCGGCAGACATGTCTAGCCCAGTCCCACTTAAGTTGGGCAGCCTTCTGAACTACGTCAACGATTTGCGCTTTGGAGCGCAGTGTAGTGTTTAGAACGCGATCCGTTATTTTAACACCTAGCTCCTCCGCTCCAAAGCACGTTGGCAAACCTTTAGTTTGGACCTTTGGATGTTAGTCAAAGACCAAGTCTGTGCGCCATAGGTCAGAATGGGGAGAATACACATATCCATTAGCTTTCGCTTAAGCGACAGAGACCTTGGAATAGTTCTTTCATGGACCAGTAACTCTTCCAGGCATTTTCTGTTCGGCGTGTTATTTCCTTGTCTTACCTTGCCTGGAAGGAAATCACTTGGCCCAAGTAGAGATATTCCCAGACATATTGTATATTCTCCCAACCCACATACTATTATAAGTTGCTTTTAGAACCATTGGTCATGATCTTCGACATGTTCATCTTGAGTCCAACCATAAGGCTTGCGTCGCTAAGGTCTTGTAGCATTTGCTCAAGTCCAGTGGCTGAGGGAGAAAAGAGGACAATGTCATCCGCGAAGCGTAGATTGGTCAATCTCGCTTCGCCAATGGCAATACCGCTCTCTTCCTATTTGTCTGCCAACGTCTTGAAGACTTCTTCAAGAGTGCTTGTGAACAATTTTGGAGAAAGTGGGTCACCCTGTTTGACTCCCTTGAGAATTTCAAATTTAAGACCTAACGGTCCTGTAATCTAACTAAAAATTGACAACTAATGAACTGACGTCTTTAATTTATAATTAGCTTTTGCCTGCCGCGTCTTCACCCGTTTACATTAAATATAGCCAATGTGACTCAGGAATAAAGCAGCCTTCTATCAGTTAAATGATTTCAGCAAGCACGGACCAGTACTTTCAGAGATTAACTCCTACAAACAAAAAAAAAATAAGAACAAAAAAACAAACTTTACCTCTTTATAATTTACTGTAAATGTAGATGTCAGCGCATTTATTTACATGACCAACTGACGGTACAATCACAGAGCGTCCTTCAATATCATCAAATTATGCGTGAAAATATGAAAATAATGTTTTCAAATGCACATGTTTATTATTAAGGCACTTATTGATTTAATAAAAATTTCGTTTATTTTTTAGTAGGTAGTTTATTATATACTCTCTTAATTCATTAAACCCCAAGCGAACGCTCACTCTCTCATTGTCTTTCTATCGTACCTATATCTAATTACGGTATTTGGAAGGTTAATAATCTAATTGAGACACTTTTCAGTAAAAGATATTGTACCCCATTTGTATGCTCACATTTAACTACATAAGGTACTCCTGATCCATTGGGTCCTTAATTTAATACGCACTAAGTTCACGCAAAAAATGTACAAAATGGTCGTACCAAACTACCGTTTTAATTTAATAACCAGCTTCCCATTTGCATTTGCTTATCTCAATGCTGATAACAATATTTAACCACTGACAATCTTAATGGAAGGTACATGAATATTAAATCTTTAAGTAAAGTTTTCCGTTTTCAAGAGTAAATATTTTTTTTGTTTCATAAGCTTTTAATTTGGGTTCCGACGTTTTTATAGAGTTAAATATGGGTTCAAACATAGTAAAATATATAAATAGCTGTTCATAAAAATGTTCTCAATGAACGATACATTTCGAGAAATATTTTTATATTGTTTTGTTAAAAATATGACTAACAAATAGAAATAGATAAGTTGTTTGAGATTGGAAATCCTCAAAATGTCTTCTAACACTTTGATGGAGCGAGAGACCGTGACAGACTTTTACTGACTAAAACCTAGCTGTGTTCCTTCTGTTACCCTACGCATTCTAAGGCCACAATGGTACTTCTAGTGGAAAACTAAAAACTTTACACACACTTGACAGGCTGACACTATTCACAGAGAAAATTAAGTAACAAGTGAATAGACTTTTTGACATGAATATTGAATACGTCTTTAAAATGGCTTCCTAAGCGTCCCCGCACACGGGCCTCAAAAAAACGCCGCCGCGAAAAAACGCTGGAAGCGGCCACAAAAAAGCTAGAAGCCGCCGCAAAAAACAGCTGAAGCGCGCGACTCCTTGTGTCCGGAGAAGCTTGAAAGCCGCTTCAAGCTTTTTTTTTTTTGAGGCGGCACCGCCGCACACGAGCCACAAAAAAAGGCCGCCTCAAATAGTATATTTTGATACAAGTGGGGAAAGTTTGTCATTGCAACCGAGGCGAAATTCACCCGAGCCGTACAGGCGAGGGTGTCATCGAGCCGAATGCTGCAGTGACAAATCTCCAAGTGTATCAAACGACGTTTTTCAATATACTTACGAAGAAATACTTTCTCTGAAAATTACGGCGAATTTTGGTTCATTTTGTACTGAAGAAAATGTTCCAAAGTTGCCATACATTTTAGTTTTGATTTAGATGGCAGCAGGCTATCGCAAGTACTTATTAACTTAATCACAATATCTGGCGGCGGCGGTACCATCTAAAGAATTCTCTTCAATTCAACATTTTTTTAACAAAATATAACACAAATAAAAAATAATATTTAATAGACTTTTTTCCCGTGCTTAACCTTTGCAGATTGAAGAAGAAGCAAAGATATCAAAACTTATACATCCTACTTAATATTAAAAATATAAAGTAAAATATTTTTGAATTTAGAACACACAGATAATTGTTAATTTGTTGATAATATCAAATTATTGTGTAAATAATCTTATTTATTCATGATTTGCTGTTCATAAACACAATTTTAATTTTCATAAAATATTAAAACCTTAAAAATATCCACCTCTTTTAAAAAAAAATAATAATCACGGTTGACCGTGACGAAATAGGAATGAAAAAAGCCCTTATTCTGATAAATTAAAAAAAACACGAGGGTAATAAACATGTCATGTTGAACCTATTCGTAGTGCGATAAGAGCCAGTTTTCGAGTAAGTGTATTAAAAAAGGAGCTTGAAGCTTGGCGTTTTTTTGTGGCCCGTGTGCGGGGACAGTTGCCGTGTGTGGGGGGGATTGGATTTGTAATCAATTAGATATGTAGCAGTAACACCAAACTGTATCCCCCAATTTGTAATCAATTGGAAGCAGTTCAAAAAACAATTGATAACAAAATTAGGGGATACAGTTTGGTGTTACTGCTACATATCTATCATATCTATACAAAATTTAATCACAGCACTGGATAGTTAAAGGATCAAAGAATTCGCTACGCTAAAGGTGTGACCAGACGGTTGCAAACTAACGTTCCGACTGTTTTCAACCAAGGTGACCTTGCTAGTTTCATTTCATGTAGACAGCTGTTGTAATCCATGACCTTCAACCGGAACAGACGGTCCTTGGTTGGGAAAAAGGCCTCCCAACCAAGGGCCTAACCAAAGGACCGTCTGGTCTGGTTGACCCTTTTAATGAGAAATGTGACACACGTGACATTTCCATTTAGTATAACTTTTGACTCGGAGAATCTACGACGCTCAGGTTTCATTCGTAAGCTCTAGTTGAATTCTATCGATTGCATATACAAAATATTAAACATAGTTACAGTGAATATTACGACTTTTACACGTACTCGTAAAATAGCCATATTCAAATACAGAGGTCGTATACGGTTGCAAAGGGGCTTTTCAAGAGCAATTGAGATACCAATAAAACACCATATGACCAAGTGAAGCTGTGTTGGGAACGTAAAAGAATGAATGTGGCGGGACGGATCAAAGACGGTGCTAGAGTTACCTACTATTTGTAGTTTATTATTTACGTACAACTAGGTATAGTGACATCCCATTTTTTTGGGCATATGTGAAGGAACCTCTTTTGACCATCATCATATAAAAACGAGAATGGGGACCCTTAGGCGGAATTTTAGTAACTAAAACCCACTCCTAGTTCTTCCGTTGCCTTTCATACCAGGATTGGGTTTTCCTTTCAGAAGTGTACCCATGGCCCCAGTAGGCTTCGACCCCGCTGGGCACCTACTATTAGCTGACATCTCCTTGAGGCGCGCGTTGAACAGTACGCGCCGTCAACGACTTGGGTTCGATCCGGATAGTCACCGGACGGCGAGCTACCCATTGCTCGCAGTCCGCAAGCCCGCTAGGAGGAGGGCATGAGACTGTATAACTCCAGCACATTAATAATTCACACAGATTGGAAGCATTTTATTGTACTTTTCTAAAGAACAATAACTTTGAACAGTAATACTGTTATTCATAATTCATGTTTCTAACCGCGTTAACTAAATCCGGCGAAATTTGACGAAAAGGCAACGCGAAAAAAGAGAGATAACGCGATTTACTCGAATATTTTACAAAATTTATTCCAGGAAACGTGTTTTTTTTTTAAACCCATTAAATTTTGAATCTTGATAAAATTTGCAAAGCTTCTATTTTTATACTTTTTTGACTTTTTAAATTATTGAATAATTTATGAAGTATCAAAATTCATGCAAAATAGCAGATTTTCAGAGGTCTTTACTGGATTAGTTTTTCACAAATTTATAAATTGATTTTAATAGAAGTCTAGTCAAAAAGATACTATGTCTCCAAAATATCTAATGAAAAATGTGTAATAACATCACAATCGCGTAAGAGCGGTTGTATGAAAAACAGTGAGAACATTTAATAGGATTACAAAGTGTGAACTATAAATTTTTACCTATCGAATATTAGGATTATAAAAAAGACACAGAATCAAAAAACACATTGAGAGGATTTTTTTTGAAGATGGGAAATCATCCAACCTCTTTTCCCGCTCTGGATGGAGCCCGAGAATGAGTCAGGCTTTTAATGACTAAAACCACACCTGTGTCCTTAGTTGCCCTTTGAGTTCTAAAGCTACGGATTTCCTTTTTAGAAAATCCCCGCGGCTCTAGCGGGCATCGGCCTTGCTGGGCCCCTATAGTTTGCTACATTGTGAAGATCGGATATAATCGAGTGATATCGGCTTATCCGAGGTAAACCGTAGGATATATTCGTAACTCACTACTCTGTTACGTCAATATTATAATCATCACATTAACATTATAAAAGTGAAAGTTTATGAGTTTCTGAACTTTCATCTGGTTTCGGTGAAACTTGATACACGAGTGAAAAAAGTCATACCAATAGAAAAATTATCATCTTCATTAGTTGACATTCGGCGAAGATATCGCGGGAGTGTGTGGGAGCGGGAGTCTTCAAAAGTACTATAGAAGTTATGTCCTCTGCAAGAAGATTAGGGCCGCCAATTCATACCGAAATGGAAACAGCCGGCTGCCACACCCGTCTAGCAGTTTTAAGCTGAAATATTTTTTTAATCTAAATCTTTAAAAAAACTGTATCACTTCAAAGCTTGAAAGGGTGCGTGCCCGCACGTGGTACGACGAGGTTAATCGTGGTGCGGTGAGCAGTGTAGCGGCCGTCTGCGGCTGCTGATGGCCGTCCGCAGCTGCCAGTGGTCGTCCGTGGCTGCCAGCGGCCGGCTCCCGAGGCCTCCTCGCGTCACTGCCGACCGCTGCCATTTCGGTGTGATTCGGCCCTAACCCAAGAAATATTCGAGGGGCTAGAGCAATTTGCCTGCTGCGGCGTTCCCGTTCGATTATAATTTAGGTGTCTTCAAGGCTAGAGTGAATAGGCTCTTAATAAACTAGTGCACCTAACCATCAACGATTGCATCACTGCTTACCATCAGGTGGGATCGCAGTCAAGCACTAGTTTATATTAGAAAAAAAAAATATACCTATGACATTGAGTGCCGTGACACGTCTGTTATTACTTTTTCTCATTTGGAAACACGAAGACTTCCTAAGAAGATAATTTTCCCAATTTACACGTACCTTATTATTACCCTGATAACACCTCAGTCGTTCATAAAGACAAATTACCTGCCTCCTGCGAATATAGCTTAAGATTTCTTGATGTACGATGTAGGACAGAGATCTTCCATTTTCTTGAAATTCTAGGAAGGCTAAACGATTTCGGAGATGATGTGGAATGCTTATAGTCTATTAAATTGTCGTTAACCTTGGTCCATTGTCTATGTTTCAAGGGTTAGCTCCAGATAATAAATGGGCACCCAAGTAGGTAAGTGATAAAAGGCTATCAGTTCAACTTTGTTAGTTCATCCATTGTAAAATCTTTCAACATAACGATTTTTTTATTTAGATACATTATCAAATAACTTCTTCCGTTCTGGGTGGATCGAGAGAGCGTGTCGGGCTTTTACTGAGCAAAACTCACGGGTTTCTTCAGTCGTCCTTTAAGTTTTGAGGCCACTGTAACTCTTTCGAACATTTATGTAGATACCTACCGTCAATAAATCAAGGTTTTTCAGTATTTCGACACATAGATAGAAAATTTAAGTTTTTTTCATTTAGGTAGGTGCACGTTGAAAACTATAAATCCCAGTCGATGTCAAATGAAATAAAGTATCCCTATAAAAGGCGACTCGACCACAAAGAGGAATATAAATCTTCCATTTTATACTAGAAGTCTACTGACATACCAAACTATTTTCTTCTACATTTTACCTTTTTCTCTTTGGCACATACTATTCATGTCATTGACATATATATTACTAGCGTAAGGACCAGGCCAATCGCGCGATTAAATGGCACTAGCGCGCTGGCCCTAAAATTACAGTTTAGGGCCAACGCGACTCAGTTGACAGTGGTCCGTGTGCGGGAGTGAACGAATATTTGCTTGTCATAAAAATGTCTAGTTGTGTGGTAAAAGGCTGCAAAAGTTATGTTATAAAGGTTAAAAAGGAACATGGGATATCGTATCATCGGTAAGTAACATTACATTATTTTTTTACCATTAAGTTATTAAATAAACACATTTTATAGCGATAAATAATTTACTATCGAATTCCATAATGGCAGCCATTGTGTGGCCGCTACTGAACGCGCGAAGTGCACGAAGTAAACTTGTACGGGCGTAATTTTTATTTATTTCATTGTTGAACTTAGTGCTTGTAATTTTGAATTTTGGTATCTAATGTGTTTTATATTCAATAAAGGTAAAACAAAAGCATTAAAAAAAAAAGCTTAGAATCGATACCTACCTAATTGAAACTGAAAATTTTATTCTTAAATTATTTTGAAAATGTAGTTTTATTTTCTTCACGCTAACTGAGATGACCGTTAAACTACTAGCTTTCGCCCGCGACTACTTCCGCGTGAATTTCGGTTATCGCGGTTGCAAGTGGATTAAAAATTGCTTACCTATATCCTTTCTCGGGGCTCAAGCTTAGTCCGTACCACGTTTCATCGAAATCAGTTCAGTAGTTTAGCCATGAAAGCGCGGTAGACAGTTATTTTCGTATTTATAATATAAGTAAAAGTATGGATGTATGGACAAATTCGCGATGACGAATTACGACTCAATTTTTTTTTACAGATTTCCAAGTGATTCAACGCGTAAAGAGATTTGGAGTCGAATTATTAGGAAACAACGAAAGGAGCCTTATTTCAAGCCTCATAAAAATACAAGAGTATGCTCTGCTCATTTTTGTGACAATGATATTGAAATTTCAAAAGCTGGACTCCGGAGGTTAAAAGGATCGGCAATACCACGATTTGAGATTAAGGTGTTGGCCTCACGCATTCCTATTTATCTATATATTTAATCCTATTTATCTATCTATTTATCTATATATATATTTATTTAAATTTCAAATAAAGCTGATTGAGACTCATTTAATTTGTTTTAATTATATTTTCATAGTGACCTGTAAAATATCATCGCAAAAAGGAAATCGTTATGTATGTACCTACCTATAACGGCATGCAATTGATTTAATTATACTGACTGCCAATATGCGAAAAAATGCATACGCGCGAACAAGGTTACGTCGAACACCTATGCAGTGCGGCTGTCACGTAGTTCCTATGAGTTATCACAGATGTCGCTATTTTTGCTTGTAATAAGAAGGTTTTTAAGAAATGTTCTGATGGGCGCATCCTTCCTTTTGAAATCATTGATTCATGTGCATTAACATTCACATCAGACAAACCATATTTAGCACTAAGGTGTTTGTTTTTTCGATGGGTAAAAATCATCCAGCGGGAGTTTGTGTCAGACTCGGACTAAAAAACCCACCCCGTTCCTTCTTGCTTTTCATACCGAGGCCGAGCCTCCCTTTCGGAAACAGACCCTAGCCCCAGTAGGCTGCGACCTAGCTGGGCCCCTACGGTTGCTGACAACTCCTTGAGGCGCGTGGGAACAGTGCGCGTCGTTGACGACCTGGGCTCGGTCCGGACAGTTACCGGACGGTCCGAGTGCGAGCTATCCATTGCTCGCCGTCCATAAGCCCGCGCCAACGGTGGCCGGTGATCGGGATCGGAATTCTGGCGGCAGCTGGGGCGTCGTTGCCTGATGCGGTCGGCCTCCTCCTTTGCTAGCATTACTGCTTCGCAAAAGGAGGCGACCGCCTGCCACTCCTCCTCGCTCCGGAACATGGCGAGAGATCACTACCGCTGATCGCCCCCACAAGGATACGGTAATGCTCTGCCTAAGCGGGGCACACCTCCACCGTGTGCTCCACCGGGTCCTCCGGGCGTTCCGCACAATGGCGACACCTGGGCGTCACTTCCGCACGAATCCGGTGCAGATACCTCCCGAACTTACCATGCCCGGTGAGAACCTGCGTCATGCAGAAACTGAGGACGCCATGAGGTCTTTCTAGCCACACCTCAAAGACACTTATCGCCATAATTGTGGCGTGCCCATTTATTACTAAGGTGTTATATTTGGGTAAATCAACAGCACTAACTATGTCTTTTCGTAATAAGATTTACCAAATTTATGTTCTAGATTCCTAATACCTATGTGCTGCCGTAGATTACCCGGTCTTGCGCATCATGAATATTCTATGCAGGATATTTGAGCTAGCATTTTGCTCTAACAACTTGACCTTGGAACTTCAAGTGCAGATTGTACACCAAAGAGGCTTTTGCTATAGCCGTACCTTGATTTTCTTTCATTCCTAACTGCCGCTCGTGGTGTTGCCCCCGTGAAAATACTTCCCAAGGTGAACAGCAGATTTAGTAACGCATACTTTTTTTTATTGTCCTGTTATAAAAGTACCACTTAAGGTAACTAAGTCATTTATGAAATGAAGGTATACCAGTATATATACACATCTGCAATTCCCTTTTAAATCGTACTGGCGTGATAAAATGGTGTTAACAATAAACATACCTGCGATTGCTGGAATCATATCCTGTCATTTATTAAAGTGTTCCATGGCCTATCTCGGGAGTTCTTCATCAGAACTTCACCAATTTTGATTGGGGCTGACTGTGGGCCCTTAAGTCTTAGAAACAAATTCGTTTCACATTTGGTGAAGATATCGCTGAACAATATGAACAATATTTTTTATATTAAGAATCATATGACTTGAGGTCGTCCTTTTTTGGAATTCGGTAATCTAACACCAGTCTTGCCAAGCGATATCGTGGTGTCCAGTACTCCTGGTAAAGCTATATATATTCTGCTTATAGTTTTTGGGAAGAGATATTTAGTTGAGAAGAGGTAAGGCTGATTTGTATTATTTTATATTTAAATAAGTATTGTTTGTTTCAGTGCCCACACATCCAAGCGTGTTGCCAAAGTAATAATAGTAGTTATATGGTTTCTGGCGCTCTCCTTGGCTGCTCCGATGGCCATGTCTTGGGAGGTCATTATGGAAGACGAAGTGGATCCAGGTATGGAGAATTTTCAATAAGATAAACCTTATAAAAAAGTGTAATACCATTGATACTGAAGGTAACTGATTTTGTGTCTAAAAATGTAAAATTGCAGTATTCATCTGCGTACGAGTATGTTTGTTAAACACCACGCAAAGTTTTTCAATAAATGGTTAGTTTTAACATTTCGCTCTAAAATTCTTAATTATACTAGTTTGTAGTGGTTTCGGGATCACAAATTAAAGTGAATTAATTATTTATTGTACCAAAACATTTACCTGAGATAACTAACTCTAGGAGATAAGATACTGTTTCGTGAACACACATAGTTACACGCATACTTTGATCAAGACAATGCAAAAAACTCGTAAAATATAATTTATGTATTTTTTGGTACAACCGTACCAAGTTTGACCGTGTGTTAATACCACGGAACAGTAAAAACAGTGGAAGTAGCTTGAGAAAATGTTTGTTCCAGAACCGGTGTCGCCAAACTCATACATTTACAATTTACTCTTACTGCAAACCCAAAAATATGATTGGCTGAAAACAAAAACAGGGCGTAGACGAAATGCAAAAAAAATGTTATACGAAATGCAACTTTAATTTTAAAAGTCTACAAATCAAATTCACAAAAACAAGAAAGAAATACATCTCTGACTACCAAGTACCGCCACTCGTCGCTAGATGGCATTGTTCAGTATATAATATCCAATATGAACTGTAAATGGGTAAAAATAAGATTGGTATTTGAATGGGTGGTATCACTGACACGAATGCAGTTTGCTACTCAGATAGGGAAGTAACCTTATTCGATCGAAATAATATCGATTGTATGAAAACGTATTTAAAACATATCATGCAAAAAAAAATTGTATGCGATAGTGTGATAGTATTAAAATTATGAAATTAATATGATTAAAGGCAATTTTTAAACGTAGTAAAAAGGGTATTTATTTGCATAGTACATCAATTATCATCATCTCAGCTGAAATCATCGTCATCGGCCACTGCTAAACATAAGAATATTAAGTATAATTCAAACGCCCTATGTTGTTCCTAACTCTTTAACTAAATTTAATTTCTAATTTATTTAAAATACATCACAAATATCATACCACAAATTTTATTTTATTATATTTATTAATTTAATAACTATCTGTATTATATTACTTACAAAAACTATTAAACTATAATATATATTTTAAAAAGGCAATGTAATACATATTATATATATCGATTGATTTTATCGATAAAGTCACGCACTATTTGGATAGCGTCAAAAGTATAGGTAGACTAACGAATATTCCAGAAAAGCTAATAACCGAGAAAAGAAAATCAACTTTGTTTTGACGTCACTAAGGACTAGTTTTGTTTGTATATCCTGCGCAATGTTTCACGTAATTTTATTTTTTCATTTTATTAAAATAAATCCGTAAACATAGATTAAGAGTTCTTATAAATCTATGTTCGTAAATAATACTTTTCGGTGGTATGATACACCTCCATGAGTTAGATTTTTAGTCCGACTATGGTTTTTAAAGTACAGTTTGGGACAATAAGGCATTTTAATATTATTTTTCGTTAATTATTATGTTGCGCAGTCTAGTTAGAGAATGAGGGCGCTTGAACAGCAAGTGCGCAACGCGATTCTTACTAGCGGCGACAGTGCCACGCCTACTTACTTCTTCCACTGTTTTTACTGTTCCGTGGTTAATACTAATTACGTTGAGTACGTCAACATGGGTACGATGGACCAAATCTGTCGTACCAAGTTTGAATATGTGTTAAAATTATTATTTTGTTAACAAGCATACTTGTTTAACAAAAAGACTGAAATTGAGTTTCGGAAAAAAAACAATGTTTTAACTGTTTCTTTATTTCTTTGCAGTCACAAAAATCTTTTATATAAAACCTTTTTGTGCTCCAACGGAGTTCGGCTCTCATTCGCTGGCCATTTACAGGCTGTTATTGTATGTATTCCAGGTGAGTTTTATTGCTCCAATTTATTTGTTGATTCACATTTTTTATTTTATTGAATGAGATATCATGAAGTATTTTTGTTTGTGGGAATAATTTTGTGAACTTATGGTTGAATGTGTTTGTTATGGTAAAATAGTTTTGAAATCGATTACTGCTACCAAAATTATATATTATTATCGTTGAATTTAATGGGCATAAAAAGTGCTTTATGATGAATTTTTCTACACACTGAATTCCTACCTTTTAAAAAGGATTTTATAATAAAGTGTTAATGTAGGTATTCTTTGATTTATCCAGTCAACGTGACGACAAATAGAGACATTGTTTTGAGGCACACAATACTATTAAATCAATTCCTCCCTCTGCTCGTGAACACAGAAAATAACAACAAACTCATTCAACATTTTCCTTTTTATTTCTTGATCTGCATGTTTATATTCTACAAATAATAGAGAAAAGAAATTATCTACCCACGACTTACTTTTCTTTTATTCTTTATACTAACATAACTTATAAGTTACGTTAGTATGTCGCCATTATTTTCCTAGCCTCTTTCCCCAGTAGCTTGCGATTGGCTGCTTATGTTAGTATCTCATATATTCTCATAAATGTACCCATATTTGTGTAACCGTATTTCATAAAGATTTGTTTGATTTGAAATTTAATCAATTTATGATATTCTTATTAAGCTATTATCAACCTCAAAATAAACAACTCTGATTTAATTCTATAAAGAGATAATCTCGTTTGATGTCCATATCGAAATTTTAATAATAAAATAATCAGCTTTGCTGGTAAAATTTCAAAGGATCATAATTAAAAGGGTTGCCCACAAAATTTTACGTTGAGATTTTAAAAATGGTAATTCTGTAATAATTTTACGAACGAAACGATAATGTTGGTATTAGCGATTTAAATTAATTACATTGGAGATCGAATACCTTTCCAATACCGTTAGAGACAAAGTAGAAAGACAATGAGAGAATGAACGCTGTTATTCGCTTGTGGTTTAATTAATTAATCTACACACTGTTGGGAAAAAGAAACAATCGAGGCCTTGACATGTGAAAGATGATAATTATGATTAAAACAAGGTTCAATGAAAATCATTTTTTAATAGCAAGCTTTTATAGCGTGATATTTAAATAATTAATAATCATGAAGACCATTCCTATAGGCTCAAACACGATAGTTATCTGAGTTCCTATCAGTTCATCAGCAGATTCCATCAGCAAGATTTGATTACTAAATAAAAGCTTGTAAAAAGAGGTGCCAATTGCAATGACGAAAAAAAAAAGACGACAGAAGACTAGCACTTTGCCAGCGACTTTGATCGCCAGAAACTTTTTATAAATGAGATTTTGCATACAAACGAAATTCCCCCTGTTCAGCCCCTTAATAGTTGAATTTCCAAAAAAACCCTTCTTAGTGCTTCTCTGCTTTCCCTTCATTTTTCTAGTTTGCCCAGATGTTTCCTCTCCATCTATCCATAACTGGATCAAAACTTTTAATTACAGGCGTTTCATCCCTCCTCTTCACATGACCATACGATTTCCTTTCAACTTTTTCGTCACTGGCATCGGTTTCTAACTTCCTCCAATCATACCTTGACATTGGCAAAATTATCAAACGTTCGTCGATGGAGCCATACAATTAAAAAAATTGAATTGAACTTCCTTCACAACACATACTCATTTCTCACTATACAGTTCATTTCTCAGTACACCATTCTCGTCACTTTATACATCCATCTCAACATTCTTATTTTTGCTACATGTTTGTTTATCCGTCTTTTTACCGCCGATCCCAAATAAGTTAAGATAATAAGTAAAAGCAAGGGGATAATGATGATAAATGCATCTATAGTATAATATAGTCAAACAGTACAAACTAAACCAAATTTTCTTACCTGGATTTTTTTTCTCTCTTTAGTACGTAATTCCGCTATGCGTGATTACGTTTGCGTACGCGCACATGGCGATGAAGCTATGGGGAGCGCGCGCGCCTGGCAATGCGCAGGAGACGCGAGACGCCAATCACATGAGGAATAAAAAGAAGGTGAGTTATTCTGTGTTGATTTGTGCAATACTCCAAACGGTACCTATAAAATTGGGACATAGTAAGTATGTATGTAATACAAGGCTAGGCGTACACTATTAATCTGGGTAGTTTCCAGGGTCAAAATAATTACATTTTATTTAGTCCGTATTTTACATTATAAAAAAATATTGGACACGTACTTTTTTTTCGATTAAACAAAAAATAACAATGATAATATAGCCCATTAAAGTTACGTGTGACGTCACCCCGTATGAAAAAATGCAGCACGGCCTGACGTCACACGTAACTTTAATGGGCTATATCTTTGTCATTTTTGGTTTAATTTACAAATAAGGAATTACTTCTGTATCGTAGGCGAGTAATTTTTGAACATAACTATTCAACGACTATCGCAACCCAGTTCTGGGCACGCCACAATCATGGCGGTAAGTCCCCTCTTTGAGGCGTGGCTGGAAAGACCTCACGGCGTCCTTACCTTCCGCATGACGCAGGTACTGACCGGACATGGTTCGTTCGGGAGTTTCCTGCACTCGATTCATGCGGAAGTGACGCCCGGGTGTCGCCACTGTGCGGAACGCCCGGAGGACACGGTGGAGCACACAGTCGAGGTGTGCCCTGCTTGGGCGGAGCATCGCCGTGCCCTCGTGGGGGCGATCGGCGGCGGAGACCTCTCGCGCCGGGCCTTGGTTGAGGCCATGGTCCGGAGCGAGGAGGAGTGGCAGGCGGTCGCCGACTTCTGCGAAGCAGTAATGCTCGCAAAGGAGGAGGCCGAACGCATCAGGCAACGGCGTTATCGCCGCCGCCGTCGCCGGGATTCCGATCCCGATTTCCGGCCAACGTAGACGCGGGCTTGCGGACGGTGAGCAATGGGTAGCTCACTGTCCGGCCGTCCGGTAACTGTCCGGACCAAGCCCAAGTCGTCGACGGCGCGCACTGTTCCCGCGCGCCTCAAGGAGTTGTCAGCAACAGCAGGGACCCAGCCGGGTCGAAGCCTACTGGGGCCAGGGTTATCCGAAAGGGCGCTCGAGCCCCGGTATGAAGGCTAGAAGGAACGGGGTGGGTCTTTTAGTCAGTAAGAGTCTGACACTATCTCCCGCTCCGCCCAAGGGCGGGGGATGTCAATGCATGATCTTTTACCACCATAAAAAAAAAAAAAAACATAACTATAATTTTCTCAACTGAATAGATTATAAAAAAAAAGCAATAATAATATTTAATGCATGCTAATAAAGATAAATAAAAACTGCAATGCTTATAAAAGGTTGCTAAGTCACAAGTACTAACACGATATAACACCGACATTGCACACTTAGTTCGTAATAAACGATTTAACTTTGACTTTTTGGCAAAATGTACTTCGGAATCGTTACATAGTCTCACTACCTACTGCTAAAAGCATACAACAAAAGTAAATCCATCAGCAAGATAAACAAACATCGATAACAATGTATTGTGTTGGTACACAGACAAACAACGACAGGCAAACAGTAGCCCATTTCCTTGATTTACATTTTACAACTTTCACAGGCGACGATAGACTTCTGTAGATAGACAAAGTTACATTTTTAGTGCTCCTGATAATAATCAGAGCTGATGAAATGTAGATGGTGATAAGAGAGCTCGCCGCTGCCGTTTGCGTGTGACAAAATAAGGAAGAAAAGACTAACAAAATCAAAATGTTAACCGTTCGTAAATTAACAAGCGTTAAACGTTATGATGTTGGCTGTATTTTTTTTTTCTTTTTAAAAAAACGTTGCCCTACATTAAAAATTACTCTTAAATCAAGAGTGCATTCATAAACATGTAAACTCACGTATACGAGACACTCAGGCCGGGAACAAGTATTTATAGGCGATATAAATATTAGTTCCGTGAAGGAATGAAATCCACGACACAATGCAACAGCCAATCGCTCAACCACGGCGTTAAACGCGCGATAAAATTAATTTATCCAATTTCTGTCTATCCTAGGATAGTCCAGTTGAAATCATTGATTGCGATAAGCCCGCTGACCAATCACCCTATTCATATAATTCCTTTGATTCTCATTTACGGCCCGTTCACGACCTTACCGCTGTGAACGGTAAGCTAAGCGCGGGGCAGCGAGTGAAAATCAAAAGTATGGAAATGTTTGAATCGCTTACCGATGTCATCCCGCTCGCCGACTGAAGCCATGAACAGGCCCTTACATGTATTAAGAAGTGTTCTATATTTATATAATATGGCTTTTAATAATGAACCTTTCCTAATCCATCGCTTAGTCCACTTAATTATAGGAAATAATGATTCCATGCCGTCACGGGGGACTGTTCCATCAACGACAATATAATGATGTTCCCACTTAAGGGCAAGGTTGATCACAGCCGCATCAGATTGGCCGCTCAAAGGAGAACTGTTACAACCAGAAATAGCGTCCTATTTTCGTTGAACAGATGGTAAACCATTTAAATCCATCTGGTGCAAATTGAATGCAATGTAATTTAATGTAAATAAACACGTTTGAACATTAGCTTGTTAAACCACATGTTACATTGGAATCCCAATGTTAATGCTTAAAGGGTTAATGGATATTGGCTTGTTTGTTGTTTTTGTCTTACCCTTAAAGATTCTATCGGCAGTACGATAATTAAATAGTACGTAAGCTTTAATATTTAATTTGGAAAGATGGCTCTGTTCTACTTTCAGTAATCATTCATGGTATGTTACTAAATATAAAGAGGAAGCCTAAAAGCTGTACCCATTTCAAAATTTTCGTTTGTTCTGATTTTTTTTTCATCGGAAATTTTCAAAATTCCCACATTACACAGACTCATTAAAACCGTAATTTTACTGAAACAATAGAAAAAATACTATCCATATTTATTTATTTTATCTACGTGAAAGTAACAATGCTAATTAGTTTTCAAATAACATCTTAGCTGCGTAACCGATTTAAACGAAATTCAGCCCCCCTAGCCAAGTTACAACCAGTTTGTGTCGAATTTCGTTCTTTAATCGGTAACGCCTCGGTGACAGCAAGTGTAGAAAACGATAAGTTGGTAGCCATGTTGACGCGCCTGAGTCGGCCGCTCGTTCTACAATGTAGCGTTTGTATAACAAAGGATGTAGCGTTAAACATTGTAGAAACGATTTTGAACGATGTGAACTTGGCTACGAATTGTCTATTCGTTTGTTTTGACCACGCAACTTTACGTTGAGATGACGTCATTCCCATACGTTTCGTCACTTTTCGATAGCGTTAACGATTGCAGAATAACAACTTGGCTAAGCGTGCAGTACCCTATATTGATATAGCCTTGAACCTGGACAATTTTTTAGCCTTCAACGAAATTCTGTACCTCTATACACGTAGCCTTAGACCTAGATACTTAAGATTCTATTTATCAGCATTCGATATGCGCTGATTCGCAAACAGAAGCTATTTTTTACAAAATCCCTGTTTTCGTAAAACTTACTTTCCTGATTGAGTTAGGTACCGCTTTTCGGTATCTGAGAGTAGTTTACCCCTGTATAATACCCAATATATACTCCAGCATAGTACGTAACGTATATGGTAGACCATACCGGACTTACGTATCTATGTCCAAACCGAAATTCCAATATATGTATATTGCGTTTCACTGAGCATCAAATAAGATTACAATATTACCAAGAGGATACTTAAAGTATTTTGGAATAATGCATTGATAAGTAGGAACAAAGGCAGCCAGGCTAAAATGGGAATGGGCCACAAAGTGTGTACCTGCTGTACTGCGGTCTTCTCGTCCGATTATTATAATTTAGGTGTCTTCAAGGCTAGGGTGAATAGGCTCTTAATAAAGTAGAGCGCCTAACCATCAACGATTGCATCACTGCTTACCATCAGGTGGGCTCGCAATCCCAAAAAAAACCTGAGGATGAACGACGAGGCCGTGGTTGACCTGGGGAGAGGCGGCGAGATGGCCTAGACGCCAACCATAAGAACTGGTTCAAAGTGGCTCAAGAAAAGGCCAAAGGCCTTTGCCCAGCAGTGGGAACTATAGGCTAAATAAAATAAAAAAATAAGAACGAAGTCGACAAGGACTAAAACAGGTTTTAACCCAACAATGACCTACAATACTTTGTTTTTGTTTTACGATTAATTAGTGATGTAACACAAAAACAATCAGCACGGTGCCCTACATTAAACCGAAGATTTCACACGCAATTTCCTTCCGTAATTAATCGATTAATTATCCTCGTTTAAAGCAATTAAGTGAGACTGATAACGTTAGAAGTTCAAATGTGTCAGTATAACGTGCTGATATTTTATCAAACTCATGGTGACGTCTCTCCAACGTAAAACGAAAGTCAAACATAGACATTGCACGGTTATAATTTAAGTATAGACTTGTATGATGTCATATTCCATGATTTGCGCTAAATTTAGACTAATCGTTTTGCTGGTGATTAATCTAATATAACTTTCTGTGACCTTCTGAAAACCGGTTGAAGTAAATAGCAATATCTTTGTTTAATTACACGTTATTTAGGTTAAAGAAAATGAAACTCCGATGCAGACATAATTATTTGAGTTTTATTGTATTTACTTTACTATTTAACTCAAACTATCGTTAAAATGTTAGTAAAATGTTCACAAAAGCTTTCTACACTTTTATTACCGAGCTTTTGGCTCCTCCAAATTTTAGTGTTTATTTATAAAGATTCGCCAGTAACTCTCACTACATTTCACGACTAAATTGGAAAACAGATAATTTTCAAGTGGACTGGAGCAAAATGATTGAACTATTCCATACTACATTACCGGCAGATAGGACATACTCTAGTGTAGGATCAAACAAAAATTATATTTTAATTCCGTGAGTTTTGAGTGGCGTTCTTTGAGTCACGTAATTTACGCTCCATTCCTTTTTATACCAAAGTTACATTTGTGCCTCAAAACGCAACTCGGTAAAAAGTTTCAGTTAAATGTAAATTACGCACCTTAAAAAACGCGACTGACAACGTATAAAATTGCTTTCGTTTTAGTCTTTTTATTTTTTAACAAATTTCTGCTAGCGGCTTCACCCGCGTAAAAGTAAGTTTCTCCATACAAACTTTGGACCTCCGTCTCATCCCTTCAGGAGGAGAATTTTAAGAATTCCTTTTTTATTCTTTGTATATGTCGCAGGGAAATGAGGATATTAGGGATTTCATGAAATCCCTAGGCATATCCCGAGATGTCGAATATTCTTGTTTATTACGTCTTCTTACTGAAAGTATCTAGTGATATTACAAAACACCAAGTTATCGTCAGTGATATGTCGTTTTACTAAACTAAATCTAGTAAAATAAAGAATACTGTTGTTGAATAAAGTAATAAAACAAAATTACAAATTAACTGCTGCATTTTTATTAGAAAAAAATAAAGTTTTAATCAATTAAACATAATAATTTGACAAAGATATCAGGTTTTATACCTTTTTGTATTATGTGGATTCGTTCATTAGGTACAAAAAATATGCCCTGCCCATAGCCACTTAAGTTTGGCGATTCTTCGTGCTATGTCAGCAACCTTAGTTCTCCTGCAAGGAATCCCCGAGCATAGCCCTTTCCATTGCTCTTTGGGTGACTGTAAGCCTTCTGATGACGCCCATTGTGAGCGACCACGTTTCGAAGCCATATGCCATGACATACCTGGACCTTTGATTATTCATAATTACATTTCGCGAACAAACGCGTCAGCTCGAGCGACGCATTTCTTCGCTCCCACTAGTGCACGTGTGGGTACTAGATCGAGTGAAAGAAATGCATTGTTCGATTTTTATTCGGTAGTATTCGCTTTTCTGACAATTTACAAGATTTAGTTTAGTGAAACGACATATCACTGACGATAACTTGGTGTTTTGTAATATCACTAGATACTTTCAGTAAGAAGACGTAATAAACAAGAATATTCGACATCTCGGGATATGCCTAGGGATTTCATGAAATCCCTAATATCCTCATTTCCCTGCGACATATACAAAGAATAAAAAAGGAATTCTTAAAATTCTCCTCCTGAAGGGATGAGACGGAGGTCCAAAGTTTGTATGGAGAAACTTACTTTTACGCGGGTGAAGCCGCTAGCAGAAATTTGTTAAAAAATAAAAAGACTAAAACGAAAGCAATTTTATACGTTGTCAGTCGCGTTTTTTAAGGTGCGTAATTTACATTTAACTGAAACTTTTTACCGAGTTGCGTTTTGAGGCACAAATGTAACTTTGGTATAAAAAGGAATGGAGCGTAAATTACGTGACTAAGAACGCCACTCAAAACTCACGGAATTACTTTTTGTGTTTTGTCATATCACTAGATATTTTCAGTAAGAAGACGTAATAAACAAGAATATTCAACATCTGCCGGGATTTCGTAATATCCCTGATATCTTTTTTTCATTTTTTATTAATGATACAAATTAATAAATAATAATAAATTAATGATACAAATGATGGCTTGCGTTTGACCACCATCTCACCTGATGGTAAGCGATGATGTGGTCGACGATGAAGCACGCTTGCCTAGAAGAAACCTATTCACTCTCGACTTAAAGACTCCTAAGTTGTAGCTATCAGGAAACACAGATTCCGGCAGGGAATTTCCACTCCTTGGCTGTACGCACAATAAATGTGTTCCCAAAACGCTTTGTGCGTATGGGTGGGATGTCTACCATGATTTCAGAAAGCATAGGCTCAAGCAGGATATTTCCTGTCATCAAAATTTTACCACAACTCTGTTAATTTTTGCTAAAGCTATGGGTACAGCGGTAGTAAATAAGTATAAGTTTACATGTTATATTTTTCCTCGATGTTTTGTTGAGACCAAGAAAACCTTGAAGACAAATCGATAATGTTTTGTAAGAAAATATTGATAAATACTGTCAAATCAATAACAATGACAGGACTTTAAGCTCCCGCGTTTTAGTTTGATTGAACCAGGATACGGATTTATAAGGGTCTGAGAGCCGGAGGGTACACGAAATGGTAATTCCATCAATTATTAAAAAACGTAGAGAAGTTAGAGGTCGGTTCTAAAATAAAGCGGATACAGATCGACGGCTAATTCAATTTGCCTTATTCATTTATTTTGTAAACTAGCTGAGCCAACACACGTAACATTCTGGCAAGTTAATGGACTGCTCTACAGATAGATAACTACTTTATAGTAAGGATTGACAGTAAACTCTAATATTTATAGCTAGGAACACTTTGATTGCGTGACTTTTTTCAATTTTCTTTTTATAGAAAGCAGGAAGCTTTCAATAAAAAGAGACTTTAATATTTATATAGGTACCTATATATAGTACTAGCTTTACCCGCGCGGCTTCGCTCCCGCTCTTCCCTACTTCAGCCTACTATACTCTACTCTACCCTACTATACCCTACTCTACCCTACCCTACTCTACTCTACTCTACCCTACTCTACCCTACTCTACCCTACTCTACCCTACTCTACCCTACTCTACCCTACTCTACCCTACTCTACCCTACTCTACCCTACTCTACCCTACTCTACCCTACTCTACCCTACTCTACCCTACTCTACCCTACTCTACCCTACTCTACCCTACTCTACCCTACTCTACCCTACTCTACCCTACTCTACCCTACTCTACCCTACTCTACCCTACTCTACCCTACTCTACCCTACTCTACCCTACCCTACTCTACTCTACCCTACTCTACCCTCCTCTACCTTACTCTACCCTACTCTACCCTCCTCTACCTTACTCTACCCTACTCTACCCTACACTACCCTAATTTTCATTTCTTTTTCCATAAGAACCTTCTCCTCATAATAACGAACACAACAAAAAAAAAATTAGCGAAATCGTTCCAGGCGTTGTTGAGTTATGCGCTTACCAACACATTTTGCGATTCATTTTTATATTATAGATTATAGATATGATTACTCAGACCAAGGCCAAAGTGCTTACTGTATGCTTAATTTTTTAGGCTGTAAAACACTAATTTTACTTAACATCTTTGCTTGTTACTATTTAAATTTAAAAAAAAATTAAAAAAATTGTTGGATTGGTCTAACGCTTGCATGCTTAGTCAGTTGGATCTAATGGGAACTTTAAAGCCATCTGTTCATCCAACAAGGTAACAAAACTAATGGTTCTGGACCCTTAAATTACACTTTTCTATCTTGTTATAGAACACGGGTGTAGGTGTAGTGATTCCGTTACACAGAATTTGGTATCTGAGTCAAGAACTTCCTAACTGCTTGCTTCACTATTATTAATCTTGTTATAGACCTTCTCAACGACCTATCCAGCTGAACATAAGTGAGCATTAGTGCTTGTTATATAATGGTAACTCTTTTGTATGACTACTATCAGAACTTGAGTACAACGAATGGTGTGCAAAAAAATATTACTGGTAATTTTTAAATGATATAAATCATTTGATTTTTATTAATTTACCAAAGGTAAACTGATGTTTAATTTAACTACCTTTAAAGAAAGATATAAAATAAAATATTAATAAGACGTAACTTTTATAACGTATCTACATAGATTTACTTGCAAAAGTCTTGCCCAACTATTGAAAAGTATGATTAAAAACGAATATAGTCAGAAACTAGTCGAAGAATCTCTATAAAATGGACGTCAGCAAAGCTATAGGTCCCACCACAACTCACAAATCCTGACAAATGAATACGAATTCACCCTGCGTTCATCGGAATAAAGTGAATTGCATTGAGTTAAATGTGGATGGGAGAAGATTCGAAACATAGCAAGTGCAACTTAATTTTTGGAACATCGGAATAAAGTGAATTGCATTGAGTTAAATATGGATGGGACAAGATTCGAAAGATAGCAAGTGCAACTTAATTTTTCTGTGTCAACTATTTAGGCCAAGTGTCAAATAAAAAAAAATGCTAGCCTGCCTTAAAAGCAGCGGTTCACAAAAGCAATAATGCAGATTAGAATCAGGCGAATAAGTGTCAAGGCGCGCGGTGAATAAATTAGACACCAATTTCTGACAGCTATTTACCCCAGTCAAATTAAACTGGCTTATTTAAGGCCCTAGCTCCCGAGCAGTGCCAAAAAACAGACTTTCTGAAGGCTACTCCTCGGTAACGGCTAGGTCAATAGCCATAATATTTATATTATATTGTATAGATTCATGTGCAACATTATCAACTATTGATTTTTTCGTGCGCTTATTACTTACTTTAAAAAATTTAGCGATTCTGCAACTTTGCTCTGCTCCTTCGAAACGGCTTGAAACTTTAGAAACCTTTTTACCATTAAAAATTGGTGGTTAAATATTCTTCAATGTGAACATAGCATGTAAATCAATCAATATTTCGCAAAGAAAATAGATTTAAAGATCAGCGGGGCTCTATCCGGGCGTAGCTGGCCGCAGTTAAATGCACAGATAGTTGTACTGCCGCCGAGATGGATCCAGGTGTTGTGTCCATGTAATTTCGGACAGATATTTTTAAGGGATTATAAGCCTAAGTTTTCTTCTATTTTGCAAAGAAAATAGTTTTTAAAGGTCAGTGGGGTTCTATGCGGGCGGGTAATACGAGTATATGTGCATTTAACTCCGGCCAGAGAATTAGTTCAAGGGACTATACACCTTAAATAAATCAAATTGTTCGCAGGTTATAAAGATGCTGGTGTTGGTGGTGGCATTGTTCGCATTGTGCTGGCTGCCGCTACAGAGTTACTTATTGCTGCAATCTTTCTTTCCATCGATCAACGAGTGAGTATTCAAGAATACAGAAGTTTATAGAAACAGTAGCTTTAAAATATTTTTTAGATACTTGAAAATAATTATTCCTATTTTCTCTAAATTAAGATACTATAGTCTGTCTAAAAAGTCAACCGACTTGGGAATTTTGTATAACATTTAATTATTTAAAAAATACTTATATTCGATACTTTTTATAAGGTTCGTCTAGTAGTAAACAATGATCAATATCTCTTAATCACCAGCGTTGATTACATCAGATTTCATTTTACCTTAATAATTACCCAAGTCGGTTGACTTATTCGATAGACTTTAAAATCACTTTAGTTAATTTCGGAATAGGAAACGTCGTTTGACAGGAATTAATAAAATTTTAGTGATATTTAGTCTAGTTTATGAATCTGAAAATTCTGATGAAATATATCTGCCTCTGAAATTTCAGATAAATAAATTATGTTAACAACGAAGTTTATGCTAAAGTAATACGAGCAAGACACGACATAAGCATAAAACATTATGTCAGCTAAAATCAAGAGTCTCAAGTAAACGCAAAAGTATTTTCAAAATAAATTGATTGTTTGTCGCTATGTATATGAAAATTGTATGACTTTATTACGTTTACAACGCTTAAAATGAATCCATATACAGTTCCGTTTATTTTTTTACTTAAGTAATAACATGGGCACCTCTTAACGTTTAACCTCTCGTATGCCATAATTAGAGACACAATTAAAAAGCCATTCTGTCTCACGTAGATCTGCGTTCCAGCATATAACGGGTTAAGCATCGACATTAATTTTGCGAGCGAAGCTTTAGCATAAACAGCGTTGAATTAAGTGAAGAAGAAACTTCGATTAAACCAACGTTGTTCGAATGTTAGTCTTGAGACGGAATACTGAGCATTGTAAATACGTTGTTAACACTTATATATAAACATAACTTGTTGAGAGAGAAGTTGTCCGCGGTTTTGACTCAGTTAGACATTGTTTAGTTGACATCGGCATACATGTTGAATACAAATAAGACTACAGAGAGATAGCATTAATGGAATAAAGGTAGAAGTACACTGTGCACACGTTGACATATACGCCGATCTGGGCGCGTCGGTATCCATACATTTTATATGGAAACTTAGACTTGTAGAGCTACACTTGATCCACGCCACGCGACGTACAAATCAGGCGTGTAAGTGTCGCCGCACATGAACCACATGCCGCAGCCATAAACGTCACGCCGCCACAAGAAGCTAGAAGCGGCTACTGGCATGTTTTTAAACCATGCGCGTAGTATCATAATGGACTCTGTCGAAGAAGCGGTGATTTGTAGCGCGTGGCGGTTTCTTGTGGCTCGAACCGGCCATTAAACGTCGATACAAAACAAAAAAAAAGAAATATGGCTGCTACGCCATTTGCGCATTTAAATCTTCTTCAACAGAGTCCATTGTGATACTGCGCGCATAAGTTAAAAAATATAGCAGCTACCGGCCACAAGTAGATTGTGGCCGCTTCTAGCTTCTTGTGGCGGCGTTTTGAGGTTGTGGCCGGTGTCCCGTGTGCGACCCTTACATGTGTGCGTTGGTTTAATGTAGTTCTAGCTTAAGTCTGAAGTAAACAAGAATACGTCTTTAGCTCAAGTGTATTATTTACAAAACCACGAAAGGAGGCAAAACTAAACAAAGAAGTATTGAAGAAACAAAGAACAAATACAAACTTAATTCGTTGAAATCAAGGAAAATCGGAACAGATAGGTAGATTATGTTACCCATCTGTTCTGATTATTATATTGCTAAATTAAAAAAGTTACAATAATATTATTATTATAATCAGTAATATCATTCGCTAGTAATGTTCTTGCTTGTTAAACATTTCCTAATGAATTTCAGAATCACCTCCACAGTTTTGTTCATAGTCTATTTCTTGGAATTTGAAAGTAATATTTACTTTATTTTATGAGAGCAATCCAATGTCGTGGAAGATTTTATTGGGAATGAATTGAACGTAAAAAATTAAGCATGATCAGTTCAATGAATTCTGAGAGGCCTATTACTATTCAACAATCCCTTGTCGATGGGGTAAGCGAAAAAAATCACTCCATTTTTCGCATGAGGAAAGCCCCTATTTTTTCGCAACGCGGTTTCACGCCTGCACCTAAGCACCCAATGAGTACCCTTAGGTAGAATTTCATGAAATCAGTAATGCATTATGGAACTGCGTGCTTAAAGACCGAGCCACACCGGAATGGCAGCGATGCGGCGATCACTGTGTGTGAAATGATTTTAAACTTTATCTACATACTTAAAAGACCAATATCGCTTGAAAAGCATGAAAAGGCCGAGGCCGCCTGCGGTGCCGCGAGCGATGCGCGTCTTATCGATAGTTCTAGCCTAGTCAGCCGCTGTCTGCCGCTGCCAGCCGCTGCCATTCCGATGTGACTCGGCCCTAAGACGCGAAATACATTACGATATTATACAACACTCGCATCAACTTATTCAGCTCGCAACGTAATCGCATCAGTTGCCACAAACGATGCAGTTATATAAGCAACAGCGTTGGCGGAAAACTCTATTTAGTTTGGAGTTATTACAAATAGAAATGTTTTGCCGAATCTAGACTGAGTCATACAATACAAACGTTTCTTAAAAATCTCATTAACATTGTTGTTTATGATGTTAGTAACATAGTCCTGACAGGTTGTTCAGTATCTTACAAATAACCCTGTATAGGTAGTGATGTGCCGTTGCCGGCGATATTGCCATGAAGTGGGAATATTGGTGGCAATATTGCCGGGAATATTGCCCGAAGTATAAATATTGGTGGCAATATTCCCGGGAATATTGCCCGAAGTATAAATATTGGTGGCAACATTGCCAGGAATAATCCCATATTGCCGATAATGGCACATCTCTAACCCTGTACAGGCGAAAGTTTGTGAGTGGATGTATTTGTATACTTCTTCACGCTCAAACGGCTGACACGGATTTGGTTATCCTGAAAAAGCACATATGATATTTTTTATCCTGTGAATGTGCTCTTTTAGAATGATTTTCTACGTTCACGCAAATGAAGTCGCTGGCAGAAGCTGGTAAGAGATTAGAGGGAATATGAACGAAAAAAAAAATTTTTTTTTTTGATCCAGTTCATCAATAAATGTACAAAAATAGAATACTTACTGTGAGAACAATATCAAAATCGGCAAAAAAGCAAACGGGATAATATAACAAATCTGTATCTTTCGCCAAGACGCCTCTTTCAATGGTGGCCGTATGGCGTGATGTAATTTGATGTCACGGTTCATATCGGACTTTTCTTTTTAATCAGCAGCTTTGAATCTTTATAACTTCGTTGTTGATGAAGATATTAAAAAAAAAAACTTTTATATTTTTAGGTATACGGCATACTAACGATTCGAACAAAATTGAAGCTGTTTAGAACAGTTAAATAAAAAATGTTTTAAATGTTCCAATTCGGAAACTGTGTCCGAGCATACTGTGTACGAATCGTCAGCAACTCTTGTATACACATATTCCTTATTGTTTCTTCTGTTGACATCTTGATTGCATACAAATTACATTCGGATTATCTTTCCAGATACAAGTACATCAATGTGCTTTTCTTCTGTTTCGACTGGCTAGCAATGAGTAACTCTTGCTACAACCCTTTCATCTACGCCATTTACAACGTAAGTCTATGTTAACACTATATCGTCTATATCTAAAAACATAGGTACATTTATACAAAGAACATAAATTCTGCGAAGGAAATATATTCCTTTTACAATCTTGTGCCGTTTTTCTACATCAACTTTTTGGGACCGAAACGTGTCTTCAAAGGCCTCTTACGACTTTCTAAAGTTATTTCCAACTTGTGTAACATTTCCTAGTAAATTTGCCATACTATTCATAAAGAATTTTATTGAAATAGGCGTTTTATTCAAATTAACATACCTATTACTTCTAACTGAATCAAAAAGCCATTATTATTAAACCTACACTAAACTTAATTAAAGGAAATCATAAGATTGTGTGATAACAAATGTGAATATCTTAACCCAAAGTAAACCAACATTCGCTAGAACAATGTTGGAACTGAAACAATAGTTCTGTGTTTGATTATTGGGTTTCCCGAACTTTCTGTCTAATCTTTTTATGAAATCTCTATGGCCGTTGTAGTTTTATAGCTAAAATACCAACCCTTTTCCAGTAACACGCAACTACCAAATTATGCGCATTTACTAACATAGTTTTCCTTTAGATATCTCGATTTGCCTCATTTTGTTACCAAGATCGAGCAGTTCATCATACAAGGAAGGTTGTACAACACTGCTTTTTATAGGCTCTCGTGAGTTATGACGCACGCGGCCCTTTCAGCTTTGTTCTTTCAGATTTCCCTAAAGAGACTTTCACTAGGAAGGGCGCGCGAAATTGCCGCACTATATCCGAAAAACTGAAATTCAGAAATAGTATGCCAACACCTATGTGGGTATATAGTATGACAACAAACTTTTAAAATAAATACTGGCTACTCTCTTCCGTGTAATATAATTGGTGCACACAATGGCACTATTCCTTTCACACGAAACACTAGAGCCAATTAACAGCGAATTATTTTCGTTTCAGGAAAAATTCAAAAAGGAATTCAAACAACGCTTCACTTTCGGGAAAAAGCCAAGTAGATTTGTTAATGATAGCTACGAGGTAAGGTTTCCGACGTTACACAGATTTATAACTCGTTTGGATGCCAAAGTTCGAGCTTGTATAAGTTCTAATTAATTGGTTTCAGGATGGCCAGTCGTACCGAACCCGCATTTTATCGTTTCGATCAACGAACGATAGAAGTGGCTATTCAACCAGGAAATCCATAAACATGCCACCAGGAGATACATTAAAAGTTCCATCGAGAAACTCATGCCACTGTATGGGAAATCAAAGTAGAGAAAATGGATTTAATTTTATGAAAACTGAAGACATGGAAGGACATGACAACAGTAGGAGGTATCTGAACATAAGAATGAGTAACACAGATAATGGCCAAAGAAGATCTGGAAAGAAGCTATCGAATAGAGACGACATGCCTATAGGCGACGAGAGAGTCAGTGAACTGTATATATTTCCAAACAGTAACATTGTCGAATTCACAGACATATCATATGATGACAAAGTGTAAATACGTTGAGATTTCCATTACATTTAGGATTAAAAAATAAGTAAATCAAACATGTGATGTGATAGAAATAAATAATATAATTTAAAAATATGACTGTACGTTAACGAAGTAAAAATAATAATATTGTGTAAGTCTCATTTCCGTGGTTTCATTCTTCGATATTAAAATTTAATTTAATCAAGAGTTTTCTCCAGTGTTAGAATACCAACGGAAATACGATAACATGGACCAATTAATAGCTCATTATATAATATCTGACGTAATTGATCCTGCAGCAGTTCTCCTATTGATGGCAATTTAAATTAATTTCATTTTGTAATTATTTTAATGCTGAGTGTGCGCTGAGAGAAATTTTTCTTGCGAGAGCGCGCATCAGGAATGAAGATATTCCACAAGAGAGTTAAGGTTACCGACATAGCCCAAAGAATTGCCAAACTTAAATTGTAGTGGGCATGGCACGTTACTAGCAGAATAGATGGTCAATGGGGCCGAAAGGCCCTAAAGTGCCTCCCACAAGATGGACTGAGGGAAGCCTAAATCCAACAGTGGACGTCTCTAGGTTGAAATGATAATTTTATCGCTGTAAGGTTTTATAATCAGAGTCTAGCTTACATAACTAAATTGTTAGGGGTATAATATAAACGCCTTAATAAGTAATCCTATCAAACGATCAACTGTTTTCTGATTCAACGTATTTAAATACATGTTTTCCTGGATTGATTGAATCTGACTCACGGGATGTTTCTCTATGGGTGGGCTATTCGACTTTCTTATAAACAAACTCATTCTAATACGGGATTTCACAGAATTCTAAAGAAAGAGTAATAAAAATTCCTTCTGCTAAACGTTGGCAATAAACCCTGGACGCACGTAACACTTTGTTGTGGGCTTGTGGAGGCGTGGTAAAGAAACAACTGGATCAAGATGAAAAATTTAATATGACCACCATTCAAGCGAAGTGGATCAATGATTTCAATCGAATTTATACTTAAAACGCCGAGATATGATACAATCTTCCAAATACAACTCACTAGACTTGAATACAAATTTTACTCATCAAATATACAGGTTCGGAGCATGATGGAGATGACTCGGTAGGGGTCAGCATTGGCGGCAGGACGACGATCTTCCAAATATCCTTTCTTATCTTCAGACACGTGGCGAGGTATTCGTACGGAACACCCCCTATTAGCCACACCTGTAACACATTCATTATGCAAGCAAATTAACAGAACTTACGCCTTTCAAAAGTTTACATCTACTAATGACACACAAGTTATGAGATTTTTTAAGGCACTCCAAATTGCAATTTTCTGAACCGTTTTTAGAGTTTCATAGTCCTAACAAGGAACACTTATAGTTTTGCCATATCCGTCTGTCTGTGCAAACGACCGCGGCTTAGCTTAGAGAGATGTTCGTGCTAGAAAGCTGTAATTGTGAATCGAAATATTTTAATCACGCCGACAAAATGATATAATAAAACGTTGATTGCTCTATCCTAAATTGAGAAAAATATTTAAAATGATAGGAGTATCGTCAGGTGGGTCATTCAAAAACATTGGCGGGTGAGAAGTCCATTGTTAGATTTAGTGATCCATTTACTAAATTTTAAACTTTAATTGACTCAAACAAAAATGAGCAATCATTTTTGTTTGAGTCAATTATCCTCCAGCTTGTAGGGGACAAGCTCAACGGTTAACTTCAAAAATCGGAAAGGAAAATACTTATAGTAGTATGTCTTATAAAAGAAGGCTCATTATCACAGCTAAGTTAGCTATTTTAGTTTAGAGTAATTATAGTCATCAACTTATATAAAGTAGCAAGCTGTACAAAATTCTTGAATAAAAATTGTTAATATAAAGTCCCTTTCTTTAAAACATACAGAATATAAAAAAAATGCATATAACGTCACTCCAGGAGGTCAGAGCTATCCCAAACATCTAGACCAGTTCAAGTAATATGACCATTGACCATAGAAGTAGACATAAAACCCTTTTTTAAGTCCCGCAAGTTGTAACGGGCCACTAAGGAACTTTACACTGCGCGACACAACACGTGCTTAGCCTATGCTTTCTCAGTTAGCGTTGCAGTTGAAAAATATCAAAGAAAATTACAAATTTGCAGTTAAAAACAGTTAAAAAAACTTGTACAGATTTCGTATAAAACTACACCAATAGTATTATTTTTTTGTTTGTAGCAGGTAAACTATGGAAGTTTTGGTCCTATTTCTAAAATTTTTTCACCGAAAAAAAGCTGCTGTAATCCTGAGTGACATAGGTTATATTTTATTTATTTATTTATTTATTTATAACTTTATTGCACACCTTAGCTAAATACAGGATAAACATTTACAAAAGATTATGTGTACAATAGGCGGTCTTATTGCGCAAGGCAATTTCTACCAGACAACCTTTGGATGGACTGAAACGAAAGGAAAAAGATTTGGGGCTGTCAGTGTACAACATAAATATTATAGTATAATAATATAGTACAATAGAAAAAAATATATATATATATACCTATATATAATACATAAATAAACTACCAAATAATAAACTAATACATATTAAAAAATACAATAGAGAAAGGGGAAGAACAATTAAAGTGATAGGTAGTGCTCCTTCACCATTTTTTTGCAGTTCAGTAGCGTTTGGGCACGCCTCACGCGGACAAAGGCTAGTTCCATATATTTCAGACGGTACGGCGTGCACTGTTCCCGCGCGCCTCAAGGAGTTGTCAGCAGCAGCAGGGACCCAACCGAGTCGAAGCCTACTGGGGCCAGGGTTATCCGAAAGGGAACTCGAGCCCCGGTATGAAGGCTAGAAGGAACGGGGTGGGCTTTTAGTCAGTAAGAGTCTGACACTATCTCCCGCTCCGCCCAAGAGCGGGGGTTGTCATTGGATGATTTTTCCCACCGTAAAAAAAAAAAAAATATATATATATTTCAGACGGTACTTCAGGTTGTGCACATAGATCTAATACATAAGCTTTTTAGAATTACACTAATGTATATTTGCTACTTCTTTTTACTCGAATGGCTGAATGGATTTGGGCGAAAACACATGGGTAAACCATGTCCTGCAATAGTACATACGTTACTTTTTATCCCGGGAATATGTTCCAATGGGACAAATTTCTATTTTCACACGGGCTTTCACTTCAGCATCTAATAGATAATTAACCTTTCGAATGTCTTAAGTTACACAGTCCGACATAAGGTAATTGTCTTTCTATTGTGTCTCTAATTACGACATTCAAAGAGTTAAAACGCCAAGTCATTTGAAAACCGTATACAATGTGCACTATATTTTATCTTCTCAAAAAAAGAATTAACAAAAACTTCTAAATGTTTTGATATTTTTTTGTTTCCTTTAAATAAACATCAAACGTTTGTGTGATGAGCACGATCATTTGTTCTGTGTCTGGGTGTAATTTATCTATAATATGTATGTATTTAGAAATATATAAGTATGTTTATCAGTTGTCTAGTACCCATAACACAAGCTCTGCTTAGCTTGGGACTAGACGGCGTTGTGTGATAGTTGTGGAATATTATTATATTATATTATTACTCATATTCTATGTACGCGCACTTTAAAATTCCGCCTGAAATGTATGAGATTTTCTCCTTACAGTATACAGCATCTTGAGTTTACGACGTAAAGCGAAACGACAAACTCACAGTTGGCTGAGTCATTTTGCTCGACATATCAAACCACAAGTCTGAATATTGCTAGTTCTAAAGGAGCCAGACCAGCTACGGTTTAATAAGATGAGTAACGAGTCTATACCTATATCTAGATGAGGTGGCCTAAAAAACTCAGGTATATTTTTGGTCTAAATCTGATAAAGACGTTCGCTTAAAAACACGATTACTGGGGCCCAAGCCTGCTATTATTATAAATTCGTCATTCCAACACAATCACATTGTCATTTTGCCAAAAGTTCGTAATTTGCCATTCATAATTATCGATTATTGATCGGTCAGTGGTATCGTAATAGAGTTGTGGTAGAATGATAATATCGAGCATATTAAAACCAATAACTGCACAATAACGTCCTAGTGGTAGAACACTGATCAAATAAACTGTCAAAGTTTTAGCAGATTACCGCATACGTAAAATATTCATTTGTCAATATGTACGAGATTACTATTATCTGCCACTTCTTTCAACGGAGTGTCAGTGGTTGACCATTGGAAAGTCATAATGACGCCATTATATTAGTAGATTACCAAACTTGTCAAAATCGATAATTATGACATCAATGATAGACCGTTCTGACACTATTGTAGTAGAAGACTTGGGGCCCTGGAATCGTGTTTTATATATACAAGGTGCAGTTTTAAAACTGCACAATATTTCAGGAGGTTGTAATAAAACTCATAAATAATCATGTAAAAAAACGATACCTGGTCAATAATCAGTAATACTTGTTATTTAATTTTTTAATTACACTAAACTAAATCGATTGATCGATGGCCGCGGGGGCGTGGCTAGGGTGTGGCGTGCGGGATGATGATTGGATGATACATTATTTATGAAACTATCGTTGCGAGTTAGTGTGTGTGAAAACGCCCTTTATTGTTCCGTGTTTGTGTGTGTGAAATAAAAGCGCGGTTATAAAAAAAAAATTACCTACTTATTTTATTATTGATTCGGGTCGAGAATCACTAACATAGTTACCTCCTGAAATATTTTGCAGCTTCAAAACGACACCTTGTATAGATAGTTGCTTTTACCAAGTAACTTATGTTTAACACTTTAACCGCTTGCGTCGGATTTGTCCGACGAGGGTTTTCGTGTCCTATTGGCCAGGGTCGCTACTCCATCTCGTTTAGCTCTTCAATCCCCATAAGTGGCAGAAGAGTATTTGGGGATGTGCGACCCTAGCGAAATAAACGCGAGAATGTTTGTTGGATATATCTGACGAAGGTGGCTAAAAGGTTAAACTATTAATGAATTAAAAGTTTCCAACAAAGTCTATCCTTTGCCGCCTCCTCTCAGTGAGAGGAGTTTATATGGACTAACGAGTATTATATTTAAATAACCATTTAAATAAGAACTCTATTTAATATAAAAGTACGTTTATATAGAAACCTAACCAAAACGATCACGAAAAACTATTCCAATTTACTCAAAGCTCGGCTATGTTGATTTTTTTGCGTTCAAAAAAACGAAAGTGCATCAATCACACTGCTGCACATCGATCCGGAGTTTGTTCGTTTTTCATAAAAATTGGAAAACCGTTTACCGTAAATCATTCAATCAAAGTTGGTTCGACTTTTAACTATATCTATATATCGACACTTGAAAGGCAAACATTACCAAGCGACATTGAGTAAACTTTACAGGAGTGTTTTAAAGTTAAAAATTACGAAATAGTTGGATTTAGATATTATTACTCGTAACATCATGGTCTCTAAATCTGACTTTTTTTTAATAAACAAATTTTTTTTCTAAAAATTTTAATTTCTAATGGCTCTCCTGTAAAGTTTACTCAACGTCGCTTGGTAATTTTTGCCTTTCAAGCGTCGATATATAAAAAGAGAAACTGTCTGATTGGTAGGTATATCAACCCAGAGTCGAAATTACTGAGATTAGGAGTGGTAATTTTCCTCTAGGCTTCCTTTCATGACGTAGACAAGCACTAAAAAAGGAATTTCCAAAATTCACACCCTAAGGCCACGTTCACACGACCATGCTTTTCCCATAGTATAAAATAAAAGGGGAAACTGACTGACTGATATATCAACGTACAGTAAGGTCGCAAAAGTCCATAGGAACGCTAAAGATTACATTGCTACGAACCGAGCGAGCGCGATACTTCCGTGCGTATGTGTGCGCATGTATGAGTATCCACATTCCACAGATAACACACACTAAGGAACTGTCGTCGCACTGAGCTTAAAAACATTATTATTTTTCTGTTCTTACCATAGCATTGATAAATTTCGCGCAAATACGTCATGTGCTGGTAGCCGTGTGAACTAAGTGTTGGATTCGCAAATCACGTAACCCGAGTTCAAATCATGGTCGGTCCGTTGCAGTTATTTCTTACTTTGAAAATTCCCAATCTATATTGATATAGTTGTTTTTTTATATTTAACCCGAGTTCAAATCATGGTCGGTCCGTTGCAGTTATTTCTTACTTTGAAAATTCCCAATCTATATTGATATAGTTGTTTTTTTATATTTCTATGAAAAATACTATTGCATTTTTTGCACTAAATAGTTGCAAATTACGAATGTGATCTATTAACCACAAGAAGAATCACATTCGTAATTTGCAATTATTTAGTTGTTACATCTTTTCGATGTTATAAGGTGGAAATAAAAAGACTTGTTTAATAAAAATGTTTATTCTTTATATTTACAAATTAAACATTTATGAGAATTGTGACGTCGAATTGTTACCTAGACAAAAAGTTATCTTGTAACCGTTATCTATGTTACGCCTAAGATTGTTTGTTGGAAGTATACCCACTTAGACCATTCATAATATGAATAACGTAACAATGAACGGATATTCAAATTTTAATAAAATAAAATATAGGTAATTGTTTATATCCAGTTATTTATTGAAAAGTGATATATGATTTGGACTTTGTAAACATTTTATTTTTGTGTAACGTCACAATGAATGTATTGAGGTCATAGCTTAATTGTTCATTTTCTTGACGAAAAGAAGATTGAAACCAAACCTCAATTTCTGTTAAAAGAACTTTAGTTCTCACAAGATAATCGTCAATTAGATGAGAAAAATAAATTGAACTATAGTATTATGTTAAAACAGTGCGGGTAGAAGAATAAAAAACGAAATAGACTCATGATTATTGTCAACAAAATTGATAGCGAGTTCACTGCATTCTTAAGATGGGGCGATGGCACAAGTTAAAAGATATAGCTGTTTTAAACGAAAGTAAACACAATATAATACAGTGTTTGTTAACGAATAATCACAGATATGTTAAAATAAAATGGTAGGCCATTTAGTTTAGTTAACATTAAATATTTAGTGCGAAACGTAATCGTTCTTGTTTGTGCCTCTCTGTCAAGTACGGCTTTTTAGCAGGTTTTCTGTGATGCACGCCTTCAGCGTGAAGTGCACGGCGAACAGTATCCATCGAGGTGTCATATAATTCCGCAAAATGTCTCGTTGGTGCGAAACCATTCGTTTCGTATACGTCCACCATATGTCGTCACTGCGCCTCGCTAATAAGCTTCGGTCTCCCACTTCTCTTTCGACTAGCAAGGCTACCTTCTTCCTCATATCTTTTTAGCCAAAGATTTACAGTATTTTTCTAAAATAAAAAAAAATATGTATTAGGCAGCTATACCTACTTCACTTCATTTTCATTATATAAAATGTTAATAATCATAATTATTGAATATAATTTTAAAATAAAACTGCATTTATTAATCCAATCAAACCCAACGATTTACGTATTTCTCTTTTAAACCTCATAAAGATACGATGAATGGATTCATAAATGGCATACGTTTTAATTAGAAGATTAATTTGTAATAAAGTTACAATTCATTAATAGCTATTATACTCACATTCAGTCCGGTTTCTTCAGATATTTGTGTTTTATTAATAGCCAGTTTCTTCATCAACAACTAAAACTATCAGTAAAAGTATTAACTTTTACTTGACTATTACTGATATTATAGCAAATGTGTTTCTTCATCCAAGTAACAGCTAAACTAAAAGTCAATAGAGTTACCATAACACAAACGGCTTAAATTACCCTAAAAAAACGTGGGGAGCTTTTTTTACGCATGACAACATCGCAATATCCACTGTCAAGTAGTGTCAAAAAGTCGAATGTCATTTGATTCTGTCTATACGAACGCCAACGAACGAATGTTTTTAGAATTGAATTGATAAATAATAACATAAGTAATAAAATAAATGCTATTAGTTGTTGTTATTGATATTAACAACTGTTATTGGCATTTATTTTTTTGAAACCGTTATTTTTATACGAGTAGGTATAGGTACACAAGCGCTAAAGTTCGCAGAGCCTAACTTCACACTCACCAAGATAGAACGGCCGCACTGTACATCGTAGTCGTATTAAATACAAACTGAAAATACTTAGTGGTTGGCGTCAGTTTATCTTGTAACAACAGGCTGAGGTATGTAACTGTTTCCTTTGAAATTCTGTATCGGAACAGAAAATCAGCGTCGTCCCATACGAAATGACCTTTGCGAACATTAAACTTTTTACGTCTACGCGTTAAATAACTAACGATAAGTTCCTCGTTTGATGAACTTTTTTTATGGTGGGAAAAAATCATGCATTGACATCCCCCGCCCTTGGGCGGAGCGGGAGATAGTGTCAGACTCTTACTGACTAAAAGACCCACCCCGTTCCTTCTAGCCTTCATACCGGGGCTCGAGCGCCCTTTCGGATAACCCTGGCCCCAGTAGGCTTCGACCCGGCTGGGTCACTGCTGTTGCTGACAACTGCTTGAGGCGCGCGGGAACAGTGCGCGCCGTCGACGACTTGGGCTTGGTCCGGACAGTTACCGGACGGCCGGACAGTGAGCTACCCATTGCTCACTGTCCGCAAGCCCGCGTCTACGTTGGCCGGAAATCGGGATCAGAATCCCGGCGACGGCGGCGGCGATAACGCCGTTGCCTGATGCGTTCGGCCTCCTCCTTTGCGAGCATTACTGCTTCGCAGAAGTCGGCGACCGCTTGCCACTCCTCCTCGCTCCGGACCATGGCCTCTCAACCAAGGCCCGGCGCGAGAGGTCTCCGCCGCCGATCGCCCCCACGAGGGCACGGCGATGCTCCGCCCAAGCAGGGCACACCTCGACTGTGTGCTCCACCGTGTCCTCCGGGCGTTCCGCACAGTGGCGACACCCGGGCGTCACTTCCGCATGAATCGAGTGCAGGAAACTCCCGAACGAACCATGTCCGGTGAGTACCTGCGTCATTCGGAAGGTAAGGACGCCGTGAGGTCTTTCCAGCCACGCCTCAAAGAGGGGGACTTACCGCCATGATTGTGGCGTGCCCATCGTCTGATGAACTTGAACTTTCACTGGACGAAGTTCGTGATAACATATTAGTGAAACCTAAATAACCTACAACTTTGTCAAAATGACAGTGACTTTAGCTTTAACAGCCCCCTAATGAGTAGTAAAAGTTAAAGGCAAAAGTAACAGTTAAACCAACAGTTAAAATTGTGAAGAAACGAATTTGACCGTTACTTTTACTTTATGACGTTACTTTTGTAATGATTTTTAAAGAAAATATTCATAAATCGTTCAACTTCCAATGATAAGCGATAGATGGCGCTAGTAGTTACATGAACTTTAGACATTCGTTGTAGATATTAAGTAATAATTTATAATATTAGACTTTATGGATTTGTTTTGTATAAATATATCATAATTGTTAAAATGAAATATTTACTTGCAGTTAATTATTAGATAAACTCTAATGTATATTAGTCAATTGATGTTACGTACTCATTACTTTGCTCTGATTGGTCGGTTAGTCGACCGAGTGTTTGTGAAAGTTTGTGGTAGGGAAACACTGAGTTTGTTACTGTCATTTTGGACAGAGTCAGTCTGCTTTGAGTCGTTGAACAGAAAACATGTCCGACTAAACTGTGTATTTGTAAATGATTGTTAATAGAACGATAAGTATGAAATTGTGTTGATCAAAGTGAATAAAATATTTATACAATTTATCCTGAAGTGTTTGATTTATCACATTTCAGAAGTGGGATATGCCTACAAATATGTGCAGTGATAACAAGAAGAGGTTATGTGTGCCTAAATTGAAGATAAATGAGTTCGAGAAATATATTTTTGTCTTTCCAAGTGTACTAGTGTGATTTTAGACAAGAGGTTATGTGTGCCTAAATTGAAGCTAAGTGAGCTCGAGATATTTTTTTTTGTCACCAAAGTGTGCAAGTGTTACTTTAAGCCAAGAAGTTGTGCCTAAATTGAAGCTAAATGAGCTCGAGATATTTTTTATTCTTTTTCCCATGTGTGCTAGTGTTACTTCAGACAAGAGGTTATGTGTGCCTAAATTGAAGCTAAGTGAGCTCGAGATTTATTTATTTTTTTAGCCAAGTGTGCCAAGTATTTTAGACCAGTATCATTCTCACCCAAATTTCTTACTGATGGTGACAGGCTCGTGTATTGAATCATTCGATTCCCTTCAAATGTGTGAACTGAGTGGTACAGATATGCGCGTCATGTTCGTAATCGAACGTTGACAAGACTAAACACCTCTTAAATGCTGGTGATTCATTTTAGTTTCTATATTTCAAATTGGGTGCTTTTCCTTTATTTAATTTCATCGAATTCGTATAGTGATAAATTAAAAAAAAAAAAAAGTTTATATGGAAAATTTTCCTATTTCCCAAAGCGATAATTGTCATTGTTGCCTCGGATTACTTTGTGTGGCACGATAATTTCCCTTTCGTTTGTTTCGACGCATAGTTGTAAAAACATGTTGTACCCCTTATTAGTATGTCACAATAATGATAAATGATATATAATGAATGATAAATGATCAGTGATAAGTGATAAGTAATTAGTGATAAGTGATAAGTGACCAGTGATTAGTGACCAGTGATTAGTGACCAGTGATTAGTGACCAGTGATTAGTGACCAGTGATTAGTGACCAGTGATTAGTGACCAGTGATTAGTGATCAGTGACTAGTGATCAGTGATAAGTGATCAGTGATAAGCGATCAGTGATAGGTGGTCAGTGATCAGTGATAAATGATAAATTTATTTATTTATAAATGTTAAACGATAAATGATAAATAGTAAATGATAAATGATGATAAATGATAAATTTATTTATTTATAAATGTTAAACGATAAAAGATAAATGATAGATGATAGATGATAAATGATAAGTCTTAAATGATAAATGATATTTATTTTGTACTGTTGTTTTATGAACTAAATTTCCACCTATGACAAACAATAAATGAATTTGAGAGAACAAAGTTAAAACTGAGTTTGTATATGTATAACACGATTTAAAAGGCTGTAAATGGAATTTCTTCTCCATAGAGATCTACACTTTGGAATACGTAATTACCGTCAATTTGCTGACTTACTGACTTCTTGGCAATTTAAGAGTCTGTAAATGGTTCATTAGAAATGTTTTGATTTGATTTCAGTGCTTTGATGAGGCCAAGAGTGTCTTTGATGAGGCCAAGCGTGATTTTGATGAGGCCAAACGTGCCTTTGATGAAGCTAAGTGTGTACCTTTGATGAAGACAAGCGTGCCTTTGATGAAGCCAAGCGTGCCTTTGACGAAGCCAAGCGAGCCTTAATAAGACCAAGCGAGCCTTAATGATGGTTCATTTGAAATGTTTTGAATTGATTTCAGTGCTTTGATGAGGCCAAGAGTGTCTTTGATGAGGCCAAGCGTGCCTTTGATGATGCCAAACGTGACTTTATTGAGGCCCAACGTGCCTTTAATGAAGCCAAGTGTACCTTTGATGAAGCCAAGCGTGCCTTTGATGAAGCCAAGCGTGCCTTTGATGAAGCCATGCGTGCCTTTGATGAAGCCAAGCGTGCCTTTGATGAAGCTAAGCATGCCTTTGATGAAGCCAAGCGTGCTTTTGATGAAGCTAAGCGTGCCTTTGACGAAGCCAAGTGAGCCTTAATAAGACCAAGCGAGCCTTAATGAGGGATGAGGCAAGCATGCCTTTGATGAAGCTAAGCGAGCCCATTTGAGGCCAAGTGAGCCATTTGAGGCCATTTGAGGCCAAGTGGGCCATTTGAGGCCAAGTGGGCCATTTGAGGCCAAGTGGGCCATTTGAGGCCAAGTGGGCCATTTGGAGCAAAGTGGGCCATTTGAGGCCATGTGGGCCATTTGAGGCCATGTGGGCCATTTGAGGCCAAGTGGGCCATCTGAGGCCAACTGGGCCATTTGATTTGGCCAGATGAGCCAATTAAGATTCGGGTTAAGTGTGCCCGGTGCAGACGAAATTATCCTCAAGAGCGTAAGTAACGTATGAATTTACCTATTAATGTGATTTTAGTCTGACTACGTTGGCTTAATGCAGATGTTGTAAATGAATTGAATAATTTATTAAGTTTATTCATATCATATTTGAACTGTTTATTGGATGAGATTTGAACATTCTGTTATAGTTTTTGAAGATATTATAGGTATAGATAAATTGAATTGAAAGTATAATTTAACACTGGGATTTGATTTTTAAAAAAGAGTTTCAAATGAACGATACAAGTACTATTTCCTGTAAATGTTTTAACCACTGATTTTTTTATTTTGAGGACTTGGATTCCGACAGAACTACAGAAGGAAAAATTTCCAGTCTTATTGAACAAATAGATAGTTCCTGGTTCAAACAGTACAGACTTGAAGAAAAATGATGCAAAGAGACGATTTGGAAGGAATAAGACACCACCACGATGCAAGAAGCGAAGAGGTACCCCACGTTGGTCTAAGAGAGTGGTTTAATGATTTTCAAGGAGGAAAGCGTTACAAGTATCGAGGTTTGAACATATCCATTGGAACTTTGTGATACGGGAGTTTTATCACTTCTGTAAATTTTGAGAGTATTTAAGTTTGATTAGAAAGAGTAATTATAATTGATTTGTATTAAGCAAGTAGGATCAGAAACTGACTATACAATTTGTCTCAAAAACTTGCTAGTCTTACCAAGAGAAAATAGAAAATTTACGAAACCTTGCCAAGTTTTGTAAGTTAGCATTTAGTGACGAAGTGGTAAACTAAACTAAAATGATTTTATCTAATGAGCAGAATTATGGTCGGTTTCAAGCAGAAATGTTAGCTAGTAAGAATTAAGGTGTAACTTATGTGAATATTATTACGACAAATTAATGCTTATATACGGATAACATATAAGTAAAAGAGCTGCAGATAGAAATTTAAACACACGGGATTAATGATAAATCTATTAGGAATTGAGCCAAACCATTAAATTGTAGACGAGGAAATGGATTTATTACACGTTTTCAATTCCTGTGACGTGTGCATACTGTAGCAGAGACTGATTCTATAGATAGAGAACACAATGATATTTATTTTACAAGTAGGATAAAATATATACTATTACATGACCATAACTAGTTCTCGTCGTCCAGACTGAAATCGAAGCCGGTTCCTAAGATGATTATGATACAATGAATGATTTAAATAGAGCTAAATATTACATCGTTATTTATTCGGTTAAGGGGAAGATGGATTGAAAATCCATACACTAGAGTAGAGGACCAATTTCAAGGTTTCAAATAAAAATAAAGTTTGACGAACAGTGCGATCCGAACTTCATTATTAGAACCTTTACTTGGTACGAAATCACGCACATATGCTGCTAATATTATTTGAGAGATAATATTAGTACAATTAAGCCCTTAGCCTCTAGCTGAAGGATCACTTTTATCGTAAATGCTTAAGTTTCTGTTTTATATTATGCTTTCAAATAATGAAAGTAATGAACTCTGACTAAACGAGTCGCCACACAACATGTAGCAACATGGTGGCTACAGATTTGTGAGTTTCATTTAACCACTGAGAGTTTAAGATCTAGGACGCGTATGTCGATACCTTAAGTCGTAATATCATGTTTTCCACAGAAATTAAGACGAATACTGTTTCTGTTTATAGTATTGAGACGAGAATTGATCTAAATATCAAATTTTCGAATACTTTGACTAGAGACACAATAGAAACAAAATGAGAGAGCAAGCGCCAGCATTTGCTTAGGATTAAATGAATAAGATCTAGATTTCAAATTCTTATAGCTGAACCCGATGAAAAACCTAATGACATGAAGTGAATTCAGTGCGCGTAAATAATGAAGAATACTTTCGAACAAAAAGCTGATCAATTTTACTTTATGCTTACAGTCTCACATAATTAACATTGACCAATGGTTTTGAGTACCTAATTGAGTGTTGGTTATAAAACATATTTGACAGTAGTTTATTAACTTGAATAATATTGCAATCATGGATTTCTTTTAGATACCCTACTATCAAGAGCTTTTGCGATAGTCATGGTATTGACCTTGTTTTTAACGCTGTATCTTGTCTAAGGTTGAGCGCGGTTTTGCTAAAATGTATAACCACTATTTTAAATCCCCTAGCAAAATAAAATGATTCCTATGACGAACACCAAGGAAACATATGCCTATGGCGTGTTATTAATTCTGTTAAATGTCCCACTAGACAGACTGCCACAAAACTACCAGGATCAGAGTGCCTTTAAATGATAAACATTACGAAGTAAAATACGTTAAAAAGTTTAAGATATGAAGTGAGCGCCAATATCTGGGTTAGACTAGCAAAAAGATACTTTCGTTATCAGTAAAATCCTTGATACAGCCTACAGCATAAGTGGTTTAATAAAGATTAGTAGATCTGATTGCCATTATGAGGGTGAAATTAAATTTGCCTCATTTTAAAATCCATAGATCCATTGAAAAAAAACAAAGTTTTAAGTATAAAATTACTGTAATTACCGATTTTGGCAAACTGAGGAATAACATTTAGAAGCATACTTTCCTCCGACCTTATATAAACTCGGATATAGAGAAAAGCCTTTGACAAAAAAAAAAACTCTATTCTTCGCGTGATGAGAATGTTATAAACATATGACGTGACGATAAAGCAAATAATCAAGACTAAGCCGAATGTAATGATTATGAATGTAAGACTCAGTTCCTTGTAGAACTGGAATTAAGTTTCATAATTTTAATGAAAATATCCTATCATTTTAACCTTTCAATCGTGAGAATTACAGACACAATAGAAAGACAATGGGTGCGCGAACGCCGGCGTTCGCGCGGGTATTAATGAATTAATTGTAATCGTGCGTCAGGAGATCGCACGATGTCGGATGGCCGAATGTAATGATTTTTAAAGAAAATATTCATAAATCGTTCAACTTCCAATGATAAGCGATAGATGGCGCTAGTAGTTACATGAACTTTAGACATTCGTTGTAGATATTAAGTAATAATTTATAATATTAGACTTTATGGATTTGTTTTGTATAAATATATCATAATTGTTAAAATGAAATATTTACTTGCAGTTAATTATTAGATAAACTCTAATGTATATTAGTCAATTGATGTTACGTACTCATTACTTTGCTCTGATTGGTCGGTTAGTCGACCGAGTGTTTGTGAAAGTTTGTGGTAGGGAAACACTGAGTTTGTTACTGTCATTTTGGACAGAGTCAGTCTGCTTTGAGTCGTTGAACAGAAAACATGTCCGACTAAACTGTGTATTTGTAAATGATTGTTAATAGAACGATAAGTATGAAATTGTGTTGATCAAAGTGAATAAAATATTTATACAATTTATCCTGAAGTGTTTGATTTATCACACTTTGGCTATTACTTTAGATGAAAAAACCGGCTGTTAGACCACTTTTATGCAGCCCAATGATAGTCGCCCTCACTTCAATACTAATATTAGCCTGCATTTTGCGAATATTACAATACTGTCAACCTCACATCACTAACCAACAACTACAACCAAACGACAGTTCATTTCGGTTAAGTTAAAACTCATGTCTACCTCGCAGAAATCTAATTCTTTATTTAGTTTTTTTGTGATCTACCTTTCTAACTCTAAGAAATGTGTGAACAAGTTAAAGAATAATTTAATATATGTAATGCAAATACATAACTTCCAATCGGGTAAGAACTTACAAAAAGTCAATAATTGCGTGGGATTTGAACTTGCGGCACACTGATTTGCGCTTCAATCTGTGTGCCTATACCACTGGGCCATCTTGACTTATGATAAGTTGATGAAATTGTGAATTTCAATCATTTGTTGGCGAAACTTGAAAATAAAAGGTCGTAAGTCAAACTAAACGTCAAACGAATAAGTTTTAAGAATTCTTATGGACTTTTGCAAGTGATAGTACAGCCGGAACCACTAAGACTACAAGAAATTTTGCATAAGATGGGCTTGTCATGTGTGATGTAGGCGAACACTCAGAGATGATTTTTCGAAATTGACCCCCTGAAGGGATGACATGTTCAAAGTTTGTATGGAGAAACCTATTTTCACGCAGGCATTACCACTGACAAAAACTAGCCTAACATAAAACAAATTCAATAAAAATCAGAAGAATACATGAATGATAAAAATTTTCCTTTTTAAGTTCACTGCCATAATTTTTGGGTTATAAGATACATTTAAGGTCAACGCTTCAGTGCTTTGAAGGCTTTATAACCGAACCCAAAAAACCTATTCGTGACCTTTATATCTCGGAACGCTGCACACGCTACAATCATGCGGATAGGGTGTCTCTCACGTTTTGTTTTCATAACACTATTGTTTCAACACCCTTTTATTCAGTTAGGTAAACTACGAGTACGATATTATTTTCTAGAAAAAAATATTCAATAGGTTCAGTGGCGGTGTTCCGGAAAAAACAAAACCCAAAGAAACAAATAAATGAACTCAAATATTCATTTGTACTTATATCATCATCACATCATCACCAGCCTTTTAAAAAGTTCCCACTGTTAGGATTCAAGCCTCCTCTCTAGGAGAGAGAATGGGCCGTAATCCACCACGCGGGCCCAGTGCGTGTTGGTGAATGTCACATGTCTTCGAATTTTTGGTTCTAGGACATGCCGGTTTCCTCACGATGTTTTCCTTCACCGTTTTGAGAGCAGGGGTGATTCTATAAATTAGGTACACAAAGTAATGCGCCTGGCTGGTTTCGATCTCGCGACCTACAACTCGTAAGTCGGGGCCGTTACCACTTAGCCACCACTGCTCACTTACTGCTCTCTCTCTGCTGTACCTATATACTTATATATTCAAGTAAATCTGCATAGATTGTCAGGGCGGCCGATTATTCGAAGGAGTCACCGCAACCCTCGAAATAAAGGATGACTGAAGAAACACTTAAGTTTCCGAGTTTTAGTCAGTTAAAGTCGGATACTCTCTCATGCTCGAAAGGTTATTTGACGATTTCCAAAAAAGTCAGAAGATAATTATGACAGTTCAAAGCTTTTTTTAGAACAATAATTTCATTGGTAAGTACATGCAAACAAGAACGATATTTACTATAATATTAAGCTGATATGAGGCATTTCGTAAAAACTGTGGTGACACCCAGTTTAATCATTATTTAAACAAAATGCTTTATAGTTATGGTATATATTAGGCTCATAAATTGTGGGCAACAAAGTCAAAACGTTGCACCGATAAATTCTCCTACTATTAAATATGAATATAAAATTCAATAAGACGAAGTGGCTTTCTAGTTGTCTACTGTATATGCAACTTCAGTAAATTCTCCTGAATAACATGAATATTGCAGTTTCTGGTTAGCCAGAGGGTACGTTCACAATGTATGAGGCTGAAAGTAACTGCTACCAGTGGCCAATAAATAAAAGTTTTAGTACGGAAATGAGATTAGCGAAGTATCAAGTCGTTTTGTAAGAGGAATATCAACTGACCGTTTTGGACATCTTAAATTGTCTAGAGGCCCAACCACGAGCTCTTAATGCGATCCATTATACCTGACATTAGACCTAAACTGAACTGTTACAGGGATAAAGCTGTATATGGTGCATGTCTTCTTTCTCGCTTGCACGACTGACATTTTAAAACGTCACGGTAAGGCCCCAGATGATTCAATCGCGCCACATCAGTCATCACTGACATCTACGTGGCTCCTGGTAAATTGAATACTCATAAGACATTAGTCAAGAAAATACTATTCGAGTAGGTAGTCTATACTATCTACACTAATATAGTAAAGAGGTAAGGTTTGTTTTTATGTTTTTTTGTTTGTAGGAGGTGGTAATATCGGGAAGTACTGGTCCAATTGGTACATTTTTTTCACCGATTGAAAGCTGCTTTAGTCCTGAGTGACATAGGCTATATTTTACGTACGCGGGTGAAGTCGCGGGCAGAAGCTAGTTTATTTATAAACTTCTTTTGATAGTAGGTGACGATGATGATCTACACAATTTATCATTGCTACCGAAAACTTACTACTGAATATAATAACAATATAATATTCCACAACTATCACACAACGCCGTCTAGTCCCAAGCTAAGCAGAGCTTCTATTATGGGTACTAGACAACTGATAAACATACTTATATATTTCTAAATATATACATACTATAGATAAATTACACCCAGACACAGAACAAATGATTATGCTCATCACACAAACATTTGTCTTGGGTGGGAATCGAACCCACGACCTCCGGCATAGCAGTCAGGGTCACTAACCACTAGACCAACAGGCCAGTCAGTCGAATGCAAGCATAACATGGCATAATCAGCGTCATAAAGTTCCCACTGCTGGAACTTAGGCCTCCTTTCAAGTCAAAGTATGGGCCGTATAATCCACCAAACGTGGGCCCAGTGCGGATTAGTGGATGTCAAATGTCTTCGGATTTTTTATTCTAGGACATGTCAGTTCCCTCACGATGGAGACCCTTCGCCGAGAGCAGTGGTGATGAAATAATTTACGCAAAGTAATGCACTCCAAAACACAAATAATTGAATTGGCAAATGAAAAATGGTAAGTGTGACGAGGCAAGACATGTCTAACGAGCTGTGGGCCCGAAAAACATAGGATTGATGCCCAACTCAGCGACGCGGGGCAGTGGTAGACCACGAAAGAGATGGCAGGGTGACCTGGATAAGTATTCGAATGAAAAAACGAGGAACCGTGATCGTTGGAAAGAATGAAGGGAAGCGTTTGTCCACCAGTGAGACCATACAGGTTAGATAATAATAATAAGATTATTGTGATAATAATTAGAGATTTATTGTGAAGGACAGCACGGTTGACATCTGTCGGGCATGTCACCGTCCGAGAGAATCAATCCGTCACATTATCTCTGGTTATTCTCGTCTTGCTGACGGAGAGTACTTGCATAGGCACAACCTTGTACCCAGGATTATCCATCAGCAACTTGCTCTGAAATACTCTCTTGTGGAATCGGAAGTGCCATACTATAGGTATGAGCCCGACCCAGTTCTTGATAAAGGTCATATCACTTTGTACTGGGATCGGCCCATCATCACTGACAGGACTATTGTGGCCAATAGCCTGATATAGTGGTGGTGGACCGAAGCGAGAGGCGTGCAATGATTGTTGACATATCCGTTCCGCATGACGAAAGCCTCGTGAAAGCCGAGAATGATAAACAAATCAAGTATATTGACTTGGCTCGCGAGGTTGTCGACATGTGGGAAGTGGATTCAGCTATCATTGTACCGATAGTTGTTTCAGCCAATGGCTTAATAGCCAAGAGCCTCGACCAACACCTTAGGAGGCTCTCGTTAGGCGACTGGATCAAGGGCTTGATTCAGAAAGCAGTATTGCTGGACACGGCTCGTATAGTCAAGAGGTTCCTTTCTCTGGAGCCCTGACCGCCGGTAGCTTGGACCCTGTTCCCGATACCGGTGGGCTACTATTTTTTATATTTTTAAATGTTTTTTATTTTTTATTGAAGATTTAAAAATATAATTCATATGTACTATATTGAATAAACGAAATAATAATTATAATAATGTACCTGGCTGGGTTTGAACCCGCGATCTACAACTCCTAAGTTGGGGCCGATACTACTGAGCCACTAATGCTCTTTTTTTTATGGTGGGTAAAAATCATCCAATGACAACCCCCGCTCTTGGGCGGAGCGGGAGATAGTGTCAGACTCTTACTGACTAAAAGACCCACCCCGTTCCTTCATACCGGGGCTCGAGCGCCCTTTCGGATAACCCTGGCCCCAGTAGGCTTCGACCCGGCTGGGCCCCTGCTGTTGCTGACAACTCCTTGAGGCGCGCCGGAACAGTGCGCGCCGTCGACGACTTGGGCTTGGTCCGGACAATTATCGGACGGCCGGACAGTGAGCTACCCATTGCTCACTGTCCGCAAGCCCGCGCCTACGGTGGCCGGAAATCGGGATCATAATCCCGGCGGCGGCGGCGGCGGCGGCGATAACGCCGTTGCCTGATGCGTTCGGCTTCCTCCTTTGCGAGCATTACTGCTTCGCAGAAGTCGGCGACCACCTGCCACTCCTCGTCGCTCCGGACCATGGCCTCAACCAAAGCCCGGCACGAGAGGTCTCCGCCGCCGATCGCCGAAGCAGGGCACACCTCGACTGTGTGCTCCACTATGTCTTCCGGGCATTCCGCACAGTGGCGACACCCGGGCGTCACTTCCGCATGAATCCGGTGCAGGAAACTCCCGAACGAACCATGTCCGGTGAGAACCTGCGTCATGCGGAAGGTAAGGACGCCGTGAGGTGGACTTACCGCCTCACGGCGGGGACTTACTGCCATGATTGTGGCGTGCCCAGCTCTGGGTTGCGATAGTCGTTGACGCCATTTCACCATGAGATCCCGCCGGAGCTCTGTCCGCCATGCCGTGACCTGTCGCGGCAGCGTGCTTTCACCCGGGCGTTGCATCTTCACGCGCATATCGAGCCACTAATGCTCTGACTGCAATACTTCCTTGTAAATGAAACAATGCTTTCAATATACAGAGGGCTACTAACATATATCCCCTAAAATCTGACGTCAACTCTATTCTTGTGACTCAAGCAAAATGATAAATGATCGTAACATGGCCATAACCGCACAGGCCAGCAATTTGCGGGTGAATGTTTGAATTGAGTTAACGCCCATTACTATTTGGAAGGGATCATTCAACCGTACGCAGTTTGCCGCGATTTGTTCGTCAATTCATATATATATATAATATATAATCATGATTTAATATAAAAATAATTACCTACAGAACGAAAACGAAAATAGAGGTATGATTGCGAATCGATCCTCCTATGTTAGTTGGTTTAAAACTAAATGAGGACTGTTGTCTGCCATAAACAAGTTGTTAGAAGTGCTCAATATGTCACTGTATCAAAGTAATGTACTTTGATACAGTGTCATATTCTTTTTTCGCGGTGGGAAAATCATCTAATGACATCCCCCGCTCTTGGGCGGAGCGGGAGATAGTGTCAGAGTTTTCCTGACTAAAACCCACACCTGTTCCTTCGTTGCCTTTCGTACCAGGGTTCGAGCTATCTTTCTAAACTAACCCTGCCCCCAGTAGGCTTTGACCCACTTGGGTCCCTGCGGTTGCTGACAATTCCTTGAGGCGCGCGGGAACAGTGCGTGCCGTCGACGACTTTGGCTCGGTCCGGACAGTTATCAGACGGTCGGACAGCGAGCTACCCATTGCTCGCTGTCTGTAAGCCCGTGCCTACGGTGGCTGGAAATCGGGATCGGAATCCCGACATCCCCTTACGGGTTGAGTTTTAGAGAAACCTTTCTAAGTGCTTGCCTACGTAATACAAAATTTATCGTTCTTTGTCTCAATAGTTTCGGCTGCATGTTGATATCTCAGTCAGTCAGTTTCTCTTTTTATATATACAGATACATTGTATCTAGTTAAACTGTTTTGACAAGAACGGTGTACCTGAGGGTATTTTTAATATCGAGCGGATTTCATCATGAATGTTGGTTTGCTCCGTATACAGAAAAAATAAAAATGCAAAAAAAAGCGTCCCGCGTGCATATTCCGCGCATTACAATAAATACTTAGGTTACGCGTGCGGACTAATCCCGCAAGCGTGATCAAAACCGCACGATATCAAAAACACCCTAATGCGATCAACAGATTTGAAAGCTCGGATAAACTGATTCGGATGTACGGGGAGTGATATTCTCACGCTAACCTCCTTCTTATAGTTTTTAATCTATACGAAGGTGAAAACTCATTTATAGCGATCATAATCATCATCATCATCATTTCAGCCGAAGGATGTCCGCTGTTGGACATAGACCTCCCCCAAGTGTCGCCATAATGACCAGTCCTGTACGTCTCGCATCTATCGAGTTCCCGCAGTCCCCACCAGCCCCCCAAGCCAAGTTACAAACGTTTCGCTTGAGCCGAACGCTTCGAGTTGACCTTGCCGCCAATTCTTTTGTTCTGATCACGTGACTGAGCGTTAAGACGACGTCATTCCCGTACATTTGAATTTTTCTACAAGCGTTAACTATTGCAGATTAGCAACTTGGCTAGGGGTACAGGTCATTCTCACCTTGTGAGAAGCCTAAAAAAAACGATAAATCTACAAAATTACGAAGTAATTACTCGTAGCTTCGATAAACACGAAGAATTAAGTAAAGAATGTTTTAAATGAAAGGCCAACGTTATAAAGACCACATGAAAAGTAAACGCTGATCGTACAAAATTTCAAAATAATTAAAATAAAAAATGACGTAGACAAAATGAAATAGACGAACGAATATCATTATTAATTATCATATGGAACAATAATTGGCTCTAATGATACAAAATACCTTCAGGCTATTGTATTGTGGACTCCATTGTTCGTATGATTTAAATTATTGTTAACTGGCTAAATGGCAACCTAGCTAACATAGCCAGCTTAGCTTCGCTTAGAAGCACTGGAACTGGGGACCGGTCTTTGTGAAGTGACCTTATTGTTCCATTTAGGGGTTACGTGAGCAGATGAATCTTCAATAAAGTAGCTTTTGCACATATGTATATAAAATGTCAATATAGGGAAATAAGCATGAAAAAAAAAACGTGTGGCACTCGGGGACTGCCGCGGTAAAGCTATTGCATAGCATTGTTATCAACTTATGCAATTATAATTATTTATTTATTCTATTTATGCAGTATTTTTTTCCTTTGTTTTTTTTTTTCTTTGATATTAATTGAAGTTACACTTTCACACATTGAATTGAATTTTGATTGATTGTTCACTCATTTGTTTTCTTATCGGTCACCACGCTCAAAAAACAAATGAGTGGGAGATGTTAGGTTATTTTCGTTACGGAATTTCTGGATTCGGTCTCCACGCTCAAGGCCCGCGATAGAAGCTATGCAATAGCTTAAAATATTTACTATCTAACCAGTGTATCAATAAAAACACAAAAATAGAATACTAACTGCGAAAACAAAATCAAAATTGGTAGAAGCAAACGTGATTTGTCTCTTTCACCAAGACACCTAATGACGTCAAAGACCTCGGACTTTTCTTTCTTATTTTTACCTGCTTTGAAGCTCTATAACTTCGTAGTTGGTGAAGATATTTTAAAGTTTCTTTCATATTTGTTTACTACAATAAACACACAAATAAAAATATTGCATTGCATATGGGTTGTTTGTATGATTCTTTTATATTTTTTTATAAAAGAAAGAAGTTTATAAGTAACACAAATTATTTTCTACGGTGTTTCAAAGTAAATACGGTGCTCATTTTACTAAGACCATAGATATAAGAAAGGAGGAGATATGCTAAGTAGTAAAAAATGTATCGGAACACTGTGTCTCCAGTTTCTCCTTCCACTACCGACACTACTACACGTACAGGAATATTTACGCAGTCGCGCATACATCCACAAATCTTAAATCAGACCAAACTACACAGTTAAATATAAACCTTATTGCTCTAAAAACAGCGTGTATTTTCCTTGCACCGTACAATTTACGCACACATTAACAACATACAACTATCGATGTGCTGTGCAAAAGCAATTTATTTTACATTTACGCTAGTGATTGACTAAATAGAAAAGTTATCGATTTTTTAATTTTTTATCGTGCTATTTTTTTTTGGGTTCCAATAACAAATTAAATAAAAGTGAATGCTTCCAGAAAATAATGTATATAATAATATAATATATATGTATATAAAAGCAGAACAACCAAAATGTTTTTCAAAAAACTAAAAACTCATTTTAGAACGACAATATCAAATACGAAAAATCGGCGAAATGGAAGACGCACTACTATAGAATCCTGAAAAGTTTTAATACTAGTTTTTTATAACACATGAAAAAACGAGTTATTAAAAGAAAAAAACTTTAACTTACAAAAATTTGGTCTAGTCTTGATTTAGGGATTTGAGAGATGGCGTTTTCTTAGAGCGTTTTCTGCGAAAGAATTTATTAGCTCCTCAAAGTCCGTTGCATAGGCGGTTTTGTTTTCAATGGCTAGGATCGCGAGGCCAGATAGACGATCCTGACTCATTGTAGAACGTAGATAAGTTTTAATTATTTTCAGTTTGCTGAAGCTGCTCTCACAGCTTGCAGATGTTGTTCCCCTTTGATGATTCCCCTTGGCAGAAAGATCACGGACAGTACGCACGCGTTCAAAAATTTACTTGATCTGTTAAGCTGCGTTTATTAATCACTTAGTATGTGTTCAAAAACTAACTGGGTGTATGGAAATAGAAAAGTTTGTTTTTCAAACATATTATATTAAGATTCAATTACTTGATAAAAACCTATGAGATTGTAGGAAAAGAGGCTTCATTTGTTCGATATTTCGAATTCTCGTCTCAAGGATTTAGCGCCCCCATGAAACTGCCGCCCGGGGCAAGTGCCCCGGTTTGCCCCCCCTTAGATCCGGGGCTGGCCATAATATACGATATCCGAAACCAAAAAATTGTCCATCAACTATTAACTTACAATTTAACCAACTTACTTTCCGACAGTTGCTAACGTATTTCTCTACTACTCTGTAAAATAATAAAAATATTTACATTATTTCACTTCGAAAATCCAACCAATCGATATTATGGTCGATAGTCTACATGAGGGGATCTATTAGGCACTTCACTGACTGCGGCCGGCTGACGGCAACTGGCAGCGGCCGGTATTACGAAATACACCGCACTGATAAAGTATCGTTATGTTATTTTTACATTGCTTGTCCAGTTACTAAGGGTTAAAATTTGATAGTGGTTAAAGAGCAATGTATTTACTGTAAGAGTAATACAGTCGCTTTGATATTTGGAAATAAAAATAACGTAGTAGCAGCAAGGGATATTACAAGATTTGTTGTTTTTACTGATTTTAAAGATAAATATAGCATTAAACTTGTATTTACATATGGTAAGAGATTCCGTGATGACCCAGGCTTGTCTTATCACTTCAGTTCTTCCATTAAACCACTGAACAACGCGGCATTTTAAATTTGTTTACGATCACGTGTCGCGAGCCTCACAAGTTTATAACTGTCGGCCGTTTGGACGAATGTGCACTTCTTATGCATTTTGTGCGGACATGCACACGCCCCCTTGCCACTTCTCCTGTTCTTTATATTTCTATGACTAAGACTCTTCATAAACGATACTTCAGTACGCAATTATATTAAATTTTTAATGAGAACATTTTTGTTTTCAGTGGGTATACGATTTCATTGTTCAAGCAATAAAGAATTTTATGAGAGTAAACGACGCATCAAAATGACATAAACAATTCTGAGGCGTGAATATGTTGAATTACAGGGATGTTACTACCAAGTTATTTTTCTAATAAAATGAGCGGCCCAATGAAAATGATATCAAAAAAGATTTATAACCTGTAAATCGTATTAGGAAAATCCAATAAAATATACGAAGCTGAATATAGCGTTCTCTCTCGTATATTTCCAGACTCTCTAAACTTATAAATAAAGTAAGCAAGGCACGTGAAAATGCCTGGGAAATATTTCTGCCAGACTGCTATGTAATCTAGACTTTACACATATCTTAGATTACATATAAGAGGAAAAAGAGAGATCGAGCAAGATTAAGGAGAATCCTACTTATTCTCAATGACTAGGCGTTATTTTTAACATTAATATTACAAAGGCGAAAGTTTGTATGTATATCAAATATATTTTGTGTAATAGGTGTGTTTGTTTGAGTACAATGGTGTTAAAGTATGACTGGCCTGTTGGTCTAGTGGTTAGTGACCCTGACTGCTATGCCGGAGGTCGTGGGTTCGATTCCCACCCAGGATAAATGTTTGTGTGATGAGCATAATCATTTGTTCTGTGTCTGGGTGTAATTTATCTATAATATGTATGTATTTAGAAATATATAAGTATGTTTATCAGTTGTCTAGTACCCATAACACAAGCTCTGCTTAGCTTGGGACCAGACGGCGTTGTGTGATAGTTGTGGAATAAAAAAAAAAAAAAAAAGTGCGTGTGTGTGTGTATGTGTTTAATACTTCTACCCCGCTTAAACAGTTCAACATCAACAGGTCTGCTTCAAATTTGGTACACGAGTAGACCAGGTTAACATGGGTTATCGATATCCCATTTTTATCTTTGAGCAAAAATCCAAAATCCAACTGCTTGAGGACCGCCGCTGTGAAGGGCTGTGCCCTGCAGAGATGAAACTGACATTCACTGATGGATCCTAAACAAGTAATACTACTTCTCGGAGGATCTCGACATTCACATAGTCACGCCATTGGGGATTCATAACACGGTGTTCCAGGCTTAGTGCTTAAGCATATCTGTGGCAGACTTAGCTATCACGACCTGGAAAATTAAGAACTCGCCACAAAAAATTCGAGTATGGCAGGGACAGGGCCTGAACACATTGTGCCGCTCCCCTTCGGATACTTTCGCAACCTAGTAAGGAAACGGGCCAGAGATCTACACCACAAACTATAGGTAGACCATAATAAGTGCAGGCAGGCCGAGGAGGCACTTCCCTCCATTGATGGCCGCTTCACAAAACAGGCCCTACGAATGACTAAACTTCGCACAAAGTGATGGCCGTTACGGGACCTTTAATAAATACCTCTCTGTCATAGGAGTTAAAGACAACCCACTATGCGTAGCTTGAGGACGAGACAGCAGCTCACCTGCTTCTAAGCTGGCCAGTAGCAGCTAAAATAGAGGTTAAAATAGAGGTAACTTTGCGACCCTCCTATAATAGTTGGTTTAAAACTAAATGCTGACCGTTGTCTGCAAACAGGTTATTAGAAGTGCTCAATAAAGCCAGTGGTTGCTTCATACAGAGCAAAGTATTTCAGAATTCGAGAAGGCTCCTTAGAATGGACAGTAACACCAAGGCGCTGCTGACCTTCCTTGAGAAGCAGGGGCGGATCGAAGGACACATTCGTCCCACCAGTATGCAAAATATGAGCTTTAATCGTAGAGTTGCGAACACTAGCCCGAAATACAAATACAATCGCTCCCTTGGGATAATTTTGTATTTCCACACGGGGTTTCGAAGCTAATAATTCCATTAAATTTTCTTATTTGTTCTAAATGAAAAAAAAAAACTGACTTCAGTTAAACTTATCCGCCTAACGGTACATTCACGACCATGCCACTGCGAGCAGAAACTAAGCGCGGGATGGCTTGCGGTAAGAACCAAAATATGAAAATGTTTGAAGCACGCCATACCGCGCCGCGCTGCTGAAAGCGCCGCGCGGCCGCTTAAGCGACGTCCTGCGTGAGCGATCTAGACGCGAATGCGAAACGGCGCGGCGCGGCGTGAAAACAACAAACAGTCGAAACGTATTAAAGAGGCCAACGTAACCAAACACACATGGGTGCGGTGCGGAGCGGCGCGAAATGAAGCGAACGCGATCAGTTGGCTTGATATTTTCGGGCGAACTGGATGCGGTGTCGTCGTGTTTTTAGACGATTCCCATGCACGTAGGACATAGCCGCCGCGTCGCACCGCATCGCACTGAATTCGCGTGTCACCGCTTCATAATCGCGTTCGCTTTGAACCGCCTACAGTAGGCACAACGGATCTTAAGCGGTTGCGCAGAAGTCAAATATTCGGTCTCTTTAGTGGTGCGAAGTGAGACGCGGGGGCTGGGAGTGTCAGTGATTGGCTTGCCGCGCCATCGCGTCATAGACGTCACTCCTTTTTCGTTCCCTGCGTTGCTGCATGTATCTAACAACGAAGACGATTGGCTCGCCAATGTATGGAATGCGCAAAGCGATCCCCACTCTGACGCCGAGCGCTCAAGATCCGTTGTGCCTACTGTACCTAGGGACGTAGCGTTACCGATGCCGCCCCGCTTGCCGCGCCGCTCGCCACTAAAACCGAAGCCGTGAACAAGCCGTAACTCCATGAGTTTAAAGGTTTGAATTGAGACAATAGTACTTACCCAGATAAAATTAGGTATTGTAAACGTAAAGTTGACAAAATTTGATAGGTACTCGTAAATTCTCTCTACTTTTTTTGTACCTACAAACACATTATTTTCCATTGCCAAGCCAGCTTGCAAGCTATCTCAATGTTTCTAAAAAATCAAGCTCTTTGACCCGCACGAGCATTATCCTCCTTCGACATTGTTACTGTTACGACTTTTATTTTCATTTTTAGTAACGTCTGTGTGAAATAAAATTCGAGTCTATTTATACCTCATCGATCATCAAAACAAGCGTTTATTGACCATTAGCATACCATAACTTTTGTGATTTTTATGTTAGTAGTCGTACGTGGGTGTACCTATTTATTAACCGACTTCAAAAAGAAGGAGGTTCTATGTTCGGTTGAATGTATGTTTTTTTTTAAGTATGTTCACCGATATCTCTGTCAACTGTGGATCGATTTTGAAAATTCTTTTTTTGATTGAAAGGTTATGCTTCCAAGTTAGTCCCATAGAAATATTGTTATGATCTGATCATGAACTTCGAAGATATGGAACAGAACTTCTCATAGGATCACAGCAGAACTGTGGTTACAAGTAAAGTTGCTTTGTTTATACGTGTAGACGATGACTGACTGTAAGAAAAGGCCCCCCCCCGGAGGGATGTATTGAACTGATCTGATAATGAAGCTAGAAGGAAAAAAAAAATTAATGTAATCTAACCGTGGTTGGGATTATGAGAATCGTTATGAGATGCACTGTGGCTATGAGTTATTTAAGTTTGTCTAAGGGGTACTTTTTAGTGGTGGTACCATAACTAAAAAGTGTAAAATAAAAAACTTTTTACAAAAAAAAAATATAACCGACTTCAATGTTAAAAAACACTGAAAAGTATAAAATAACTTTAATTTCGGAAGTCGGTGTTAAATAACGAAGAGACAAAGCTATTATAGAAACACCGACTTCCGAAATTAAAGTTATTTTATACTTTTCAGTGTTTTTTAACATTGAAGTCGCTTAATTTTTTGTTCGCCATCCGCAAACTTGCACCTATGGTCTGGTACGCAAAGGCCAATGAAGAAACATGGGTGCGGTTTAGTGCGAGATGATTTCCCGATGACAAGAAAAAAACATAGGTGCGAGGCAATAGATATATCATTCATGTCAATTTGAAAAACAAGATTTCGATGAAAATCATTTTTTCATAGCAAGCTTTTATTGCTCGGTATACAATTAATGCTCGTCAAGACGAATCATACGAGCCCAAACTCGATGGAGTTGTGTCGTTTAACTACCAAGTTCCTTTAGCCACCTTCCAGTTGCATCATCAGATTAGCTCCACGTCATAATGATTTGCATTGTCATCTGATTTACACATGCATGCAAAATTTCAGCCCAATCGGTAACCGGGAAGTGGGTCAAATTTAACTTACAAGATTTCATGACAGACAAACATCGGGACAGGTAAATAAATAAAAAAAAAAAGCTACGTTCGTCTTTTCCTAAGACGATTTTACATAAGTAAGTTTTTTTTTTTTTAATTTTCACGGTATGAATCACTATTATTTCATCATTCCTGATTAATAATCTTCAAATATGCGAAGTCATTTTCTGAGATTAAAGGCCTGTTCAGTTAGAACAACAAAACATAAAACCTTTTATGAGTCGGTACAAAGAAGGGTTTACTTTCGTATAATTTTAGACTGGCGCTTTCGCTTTTCCAACTAATTATAAACACAAAACTCAACCAAAGTTTTAATCGTTGGAAACACGTGGTAATAAGCACAATAAATTATTTTATAATACTAGCTATTTATTGTTTCGGTGAGCCCGTAAAACATGCCCAGACACAGCGACACGGGGCCGCGGCAGACCACTAAAAGGAGATTGTGAGATGACCTGAATGTCTGTCTTGAGAATTGAAAAGAGGATGCAAGGAAGCATGGTTGTTGAAGAAATGAAGGGAGGCCTTTACCCAGCCGTTGGACAATACTGTAAAGTTATTTATAAAAATAATAATAATTTACTCTCTTTAGATCGGAGTTCGCACTTCGTCTCGATGGCTGGGGTGTGTGTCCGTTCCATCACGAGTGCGGCCGTCTCCTTAGCTAGTATTGCTGCTTCGCAGAAGGAGGCGACTGCCACCCATACCCACTTACACCAGAATATGGCTCTCGCTCCACCCATTACTGGAGAAAGTATTTGATGAACCTCAAAGTCAAAAAAGTATGAGATACAAAAAGACGCTCGGCAAAACCAAACTTTTGGAACAAAATCGTCCCATATTACCCTCGGTCCAGACCAATATGAATACATAGAGCTATGATTGACATGATTATACGTCCATTTACAGCATTCTATTCATTTATATAACTGGTCCGAACCGATAAATCTAGGGGATACAAAGGGCTTTATATAAAAGCGTAACACGTGCAAAATTTTAGAAACCCGGCCGCGATGGTTGTGCAACAGAGCGGTGGAGATTTGTATCAATCATTGTAATGCTTGTTATTTCAGTATTGTATTTGTATTTTGATTATGTGGTTGGTGTCTCGTTGAATTCGCGTTAACGATTAATTTTGCATTTCCGGATCACGAACACTGAAAGCAGTGGTGGCCGAGTGGTAACGGCCCCAACTTACGAGTTTGTAGGTCGCGGGTTTGAACCCAGCCAGGCGCATTACTTTGTGTAATTAACCTTTTGAATGTCTTAAGTTACACAGTTCGACATAAGCAATTGTCTTTCTATTGTGTCTCTAATTACGGCATTCAAAGAGTTAATTTATTTCATCACCACTGCTCTCAAAACGGTGAAGGAAAACATCGTGAGGAAACCGCCGTGACTAGAACCAAAAATGCGAAGACGTGTGACATTTACCAACCCGCACTGGACCCGCGTGGTGGATTACGGCAAATTCCCTCTCCTAGAGAGGAGGCCTGAGTCCCAGCATTGGGAACATTAAAAAAGCTGATGATGGATCACGAACGCTTACTATCAGAATGGTAAGAGTTAGTGTTTTATTTAAAGTTACATATTTCGAAATACCAGCAATGGGCAATTGGGAGTATCAAGGACATGGTTGCTTCATGAAAACAAACCTGAAAATTATTTCACTAGCATTTCTAATACCAGTGTTTGCTTGTCACGAGATTTAAGTTTCTACTTGTATTTATTTAGTTTGAAATTAAAAAAATAAATTAAAATCGATTCGTGCATGTCATTCAACACACCTTTATGTACACAGACGAATCTCGCGACAAACTTTATGTCATACTAGTTTCTGTGAGCGGCTTCACCCGCATGCAATTAGGTGTCTCCATAAAACCTTTAGACTTCGTTTCATCCCTTTAGGTGGTGAATTCTGAAAAATCCTCTCTTAATGCTCGCCTGAGTCCTAAAAGGAAAGCTTGTGCAAAACTTCACACGCCTAGTCCCTTACGTTGATATATCATTTAGTTTCTTGTTTAATACATTATTTTTAGTAGGTATATGTGAAACTTAAATATAATTTGTTCAGAATCTGAGACGTTGTAAGTTGTTAGTAAAAGTTTTAAAGGAAAAGATTCTTTCATTTAATTAAATGTTTGTTTTAAAAAGTTTTTTTCTATTATTTTTTTTTACTCTTTTCTTTTTTAAATAGCGTTAGTATTCTCAGCAAATCCTGTCATAAGAGACCCATATTATAAGAGAGCCCATATCTTAGTCGGTCTTGTTTAGAAATCCGCCATATTGGATTTAAGGAGACGTCACTTCATTTTTCAAATTATTCTCAGCAAGCCCTTTCATTTGATAGGTACCCGTATTGTAGAAGTGCATTAAAAATAACTTGCACTATATTGGACTTAGAATAATGACGACACAAAACTAACTATGTAGGTACTGTCATCTAAACTAAACGTGTTAACAAAATTTCAGTTCAATAGGTTGAAGATATGTGCTTCAAAATTAAGTTGCAACATTCCAACCGAACAAATAGTTTCATACATTGCGAGTCAAAAAAAAGCTTGTAGAAAGTATGAACAACCAGATATTAGTTATTGGGCTTTAAACAAAGAATTGCCCTCAAAGATTGGAAGGATTTTTCAAGCCAAAGATAATATAACAAACACTTAACTTTTTTATGTTAACAGTTATTACAGTTTATTTTTATAGCTATCGTAAGATAACCCATTTTAATGGTGCCTACTACCCAAAAAAGGTACAAGTACAATGAATGGATAATACTATAAAGTTTACCTGCAGTAAAATCTTTGATATGCGGCATTCCGTTCTTGCCAGTGAGTCGCCGCGCGTTGTCCAGACCATTATTGGCGTCGTACTCATTGATGTGAGCTCCGTGTCGACGAGCCAGTTTATCTATAGCGCGCTCGATTACCCTGAAAAATGCTTTAGTTTACTAAAATCGTTATTCAATCAGAACAAGGCCCAAGTCTTATATGAAACTTCTTCGAGTATACTAGTTTTCTGGACAGTTGAACATTTGTATAATTTTACTACTGATACCAGTAGTATTGAGCATCTAGAAGAACAGTGTCAATGGCTACTTTCTCCAGTTTCGTGTTACATCGTAAGATTGAATAAGCTTGCCAATGCTGTCTACTCCATCCTTCGTTTTGTTTTATTTTTTTTATTTTGTTTTTGCTTCTCATCTGTTTCTAAATCTCTCTATTTCCATGTCATAGTGGTATGATGACAGCATAAACAAACTTTTAAAATTGTTTTCTGCCTTTGAATCAGATGCCGCGCTTCCCTAACTCACGTGATCGGACTCTTCTCTACTTGAGTTGAAAATTACGCCATCTGCTTCAGCCGCGTCAAGTAATAAATTACTTATATCATCATCGTACTGATAGCTCCCCATTTTGAAATTAAAATCATGTAAAAAATATTATATTTAAACATACAAATAACTTCAATTTTTAAAAACACAAACAATATAATACTTAAATAGAAACGTCACATCGTATGCCTGGTCGGGTCCCTGAGACCCGCGCAAATTATACGCACATCCTATTACCCACGGCAGTACAATCTGGGCTGAGGTAGTGGGCAGCGGGCGTCTAGCAATTCATAATGACCAGGGCCGGTTTATGCATGTCGGGGCCCCTAGGCAATGCACGTCTCGGGCCCTCCCCCCTCTTCTAACTTCTTAAAATATTTTATTTCTAACATAAATTTATTCATAATTACGTTGTTTTTAGGGTTCCGTAGTCAACAAGGTATATAGTTTCATCAAATCTGTCTGTCTGTCTGTCCGTCCGTCCGAGGATAATCTCAGTGACTGTTAGCTAGAAAGCTGAAATTTGAAAAGTAAAAAATGTGTCCCCCTCTAACTTTTGAACCAAAAGTTTAGAAAATATGAAAAAATCTCAAAAGTAGAAGTTTATAAAGTCTTTCTAGTAAAATTATTTTGAACTTGACGTGTTGTACAGTTTTTGAAAAGTTGTACAAAATAATTTCTGATTTTTTAATTTAATTATAAATATATAGTTAAATCATTTTTTTAACTTAGTTTACACATTTTATTGTTTTTCTATGTAATTGTTTGATTTTATATTATGAAAATTGATATAAACAAAATTATCAGCAAAAGCCAATGAATATGCTCTGCACTCACACGTTGCTAATGAAAGATTGTGTTTTATTAAACTCCATCTGTTGACAGCTTTTCGCATAATCCAATGACAGGATTAGCGAAAAGCTGTCAACTTTATCAGGCTATTCTTATTAGGCTAGATAAATGGCATGTCATCGAAAATTCAATTTTTTTACTGTTTATGAAACATAGTCTATTTGTTTTTCCTAAAGCGCGGGGCCCTAGAACCTGGCGGGGCCCCTAGGCAGTTGCCTACATTGCCTTATGGATAAAACGGCCCTGATAATGACCAGCTAATAAGTGTGGTTAAGCGTGATATTCGAATTTGAAGAAAATACAACCGTTTATATGCTCTGGTGGGTCTGAGGGACCCTACCAGGCATACTGAAGGCTAGCTAGGGTCTCTCAGGGTCTATAGCTTTATACTTCTTTCTCGCTCGCACGAATGACATTTTAACACGTCATGACAAGGCTCAAGACTATTTCCGACATGGATGGAATGGCCAACACGTAACTTTTTTATGTGGAAAGTTATCAAACAATTCCTAACGCTCTGGGTAGAGTAAAAGGGCGTTTCAGACGTTGACTGACTTAAAGCCACCAGGGTTACGTCAATTACCCTTTGCATTCCAAGGTCGCAGTAACTATTTCGAACGCAGCCTTGTAGGCACCAAATTTCAACATTCTTCAACGTTTTTTTAGGCAAAAAACGGAACCCTTATAGATTCGTCATGTCTGTCTGTCCGTCCGTATGTCACAGCCACTTTTTTCCGAAACTATAAGAGCTATACTGTTGAAACTTAGTAAGTAGATGTATTCTGTGAACCGCTTTAAGGTTTTCACACAAAAATAGAAAAAAAGCAATAAATTTTGGGGGTCCCATACTTAGAACTGAAACTCAAAATTTTTTTTTTCATCAAACCCATACGTGTGGGGTATCTATGGATAGGTCTTCAAAAATTATATTGAGGTTTCTAATAACATTTTTTTCTAAATTGAATAGTTTACGCGAGAGACACTTCCAAAGTGGTAAAATGTGTGTCCTGTAACTTCTAAAATAAGAGAATGATAAAACTAAAAAAAATATATGATGTACATTACCATGTAAACTACCAACGAAAATTGGTTTGAACGAAATCTAGTAAGTAGTTTTTTTTTAATACGTCATAAATCTAAAAAAATACACTATTAATAAAACATTGATCAAAGTTACAACGAAACTACAAGAACTTTTATATAATGTTACTTGCTGCTACGGAACCCTCCATGGGCGAGTCCGACTCGCACTTGGCCGGTTTTTTTACATCTTTATACGGCCACCGTAGGCGAGGGTTTGCGGATGATGAGCAATGGGTAGCTCGCCGTCCACCCATCCGGTACCGGACCGAGACGTGAACGGCGTGTTGTGTTCCAGATGTGCATCCCCTTTGATGCACATCTGGAACACTACAAAACCTGATACTGTTAGCAAAACCATAGAGGCTCAACAGGTCTGATACTCGCTAGGGCCACGAGGAATTTCTGGAAAGGAAACCCTTGGTCCTAGAATACAAATGGAAACTGAAGAACACAGGTGTAGTTTTAGTCAGTAAAATTCTGATACGCCCTTCCAATCCACCACCGGAGCGGGAAAGTCATTGGATAATGTACCACCTAAAAAATATACAAAAGTTCTTTATCTATCAGCGAATAAAAATCTTAACAGCAGCATGACAGTGTGTTAAAATGGACCCCTAATAAAATAGTTTTTGTTAAAGAAACCTGACAAGACCTAAAAAAAGAATTCCTTTACAAATAACGACTCAATACACTTTAACTCTACAAACTTTATGAGTCGTAAAAATTTTGGCCGCTTTTTGTAAGGAAAAATCTTTATATAGGTGTTCGGATAAGCGACCATGGACTTATCGAGCTTTAGAAAGACGGCTATACAAAACTATTTCATAAAATCTTGTGAACTTTTTTGGCTGGTGCTTACTGTACTTAAGAGCGCCCAACCCGCTTACTATTCTCATACAACCACTCTTACGTGATTATGACGTCATTACAAATAGTACTTTCCTTTGATATTTTGGAAACACAGATATCTTATAGTTATTATCTAGGTTTCTATTGAAATCAAACCACTATTGTGCTAAAATCCAGTAGACTTCAAAAAATCAGTAAATTTTCATGAATTTTAGCACTTCAGTATGTACTAAATTTAAAAAAAATGAAGAAAATACATTTAATCGAAAATCTGAATGAAATTTTTAAGTATAAAAAAATACAGAAAGAAAAAGAGTTTATTTGCGTCAAACAACACAAAAATTAAAAAAAAAAAACAATAACGACTCAATATAATAGTGAGATGCGTCACATTCGCGCAAAACGGCCAACGCTCAACAAAATGCTAGGGCTAGTCTACAAGACAGACCCACAGCGCTGATTTTCAACGCTAGCTGTCATCGACGCTGAGGCTTTGATCGGCTAGCAAGGATTACATAGTATGTACTTAAAATCATTAAATAAACAAACGAGAGAATTAAATTATAATTAAGATTATACGTAAAGGGGTACTAAAATAATAATAAGTAAAAACAACAAAACCAGTTATCAGATCGGTAAACGATTGAACTTAAAACACGTATTTCTTGGAACAAGTTTTCGGAAATTTCGAGTGAGAATCTCTCCATTTTTGTATTGCCTCTTTTTCTTCTTCTTTATTAAACATTGCGTTGGATGAAACAGCAAGCTTTTAAGCCATACTCACGCTGACGATAGACGGATCGGGAACGGCCCTCTTAAGAGGGCTTTTCCCCACTTGTCAATCGTTAACGTTTGCATGGTTTAAAAGTTGTATAAAATGTTGTTTCAACCAACGCCAACGCAATGTTTGTTGAATTGGCAACGCGAAAAAGGAATTCAGGTATTATTTCTCCTTTTTCGCGTTGCGAACTCTGTTGGTTCGCATTCGGTAATTCCTCCATTCAATCGAATATTTCAAAAACATGTTTTTTTTTTATAAACCTTAAAAGGTTTTGGAAAAAAAAATGTTATTCAGAATCTTGATTAAAATATGCAAGGTCTCTATATTTATATTTCTTTATTTTTTTAAATTTATGAATACATTATGAAGGCCCAAAGTTTATGCAAAATCGTAGATTTTCAGAGGTCTTAACTGGATGGAAGAAACATAGATAATATCAACAAATATCTGTGTTTTCAAAATATTTAGGAAAAAGATGTGTAATAACGTCATAGTGACGTAAGAGCGGTTGTATGATAACGTGCCTCGAGAAGTATCCTCTTAAGTGTACTCGGGTGAAGAGCTCAATCAATCTACCTCGCCTATTCCCAACATGATGGGGCCGGCTTCCAGTATAATCGCATTCAGTTGAATACCTCTATTTTATATGGAGTGACTGCCTATCTAACCTCTACTAGTACACAACATAGTAATTAGGTTTTCCTAAAGTGAGAATTTATGCAATAACTTGGCTTGTCAGGTTTTTATTGATTTGAAAAAAAAACTATTAAGCGTGCCTTACCCCTTTGCCTTTTTGCTTTTTTTTTTGCATTAAGTCCGCCTTTATATCTTTGTGTTGCATAAAATACACCTGTGTCCTACAGTTGCCCTTTACGTACTAAAAACATGGGTTTCCTTTTCAGAGAGATCCCTAGGCTGGCCCTGCTGGGCCACTATAGTTTACTGACGTCTGTTTGAGAAGCGCATGGACGATCACCAGATGGCCGGGAGGCGAGCTAGTCATTACTCATCACCCGCAAGTCTGCCATGGTTGGTGGTCGTGGCGGCAAACCTAATAATAGGGTAACAGACTTCTAACTATCCCTATAAGCTGTCAAAGTTCTACAAATGATAGTTGGGGTCAAAGGCTTCGCATACTTTTCGAAGCACGGGGTAATGTCGGTATGTTAAGATGGCCATGCCGACCTCTTAGGGGGAGAGAGCGCGACAACAGCGTTACTAGTAAAAAACAGTCGTATAAGTCGATCTTAAAGCCTAAGCAACGCGTTCTGAGTTCGATCTGTGATTAGGTCACCGTCCATTGCACGCTAGACTCCTTTGATTTTGATTTGTTAAGCCAGCAGCCAAGAGTCTGTAACTTATAAGATCAGAAGTTCCCAAACTGTGCGTCGCGATGCTCCAGGGAGTTGTATTCTTGTCCAAGTAGTCGCAAAACGGTACGCTCTGATCGCAAGTAACTACTTTCACTTATCGAAGAAGAACAGCTGTTTGAATGATATTGTGATATTTAAAGGTTAAAACTACGATTGGATAAAGATACAGTGATACAATTTTGGATTAAATGTATCCCAACAACAACTAGTACATATTTTTTATAACACAGATTTACTGGAATAGCACGTGTCGGGTTTTGCGACGCCCTTGTAAAATAAGATATTTACCGATAGGTATATCTTTTCTGACAAGAGCGTCGCAAAAATATTTGAACATGTAAAGGGAGGCGCAGTGTAAAAAAGATTGGAAACCCATGTTATAGATATTTGACAGTCGTTACGGGTCACAAGCCAGATAATCGGCTACGGTTGCCAAGGTGTCGTGTGTGTGTCGAGTTATCCAGTTACTACAATTGCCGAAACGGACCTTGAGTGCTGCCTTCAAGTTGCGCAAAAGTCAAATATTTGGTCTCTTTAGTGCTGCGAAGTGAGATGTGGGGACGGGGAGTGTCAGTGATTGGCTCGCCGCGCCATCGCGTCATAGACGTCACTCATGATTCGTTCCCTGCGCTTGCATCATGTATCTAACAACGACGACGATTGGCTCGCCAATGTATGGAATGCGCAAATCGATCCCCACTCTGACGCCGAGCGCTCAAGATCCGTGCCGATAACTACATCCAGTTACTAAGTTATGTTATTCAGCTAGGCAGTCGCTACATTTAAATACTACTACGTCTGGTGTGGAAATGGAAGCCAACACAACATTGTTGAAGAAAAACTAGGCGGATAGATGTAGGTACTATACTTATGAGAGACGGTTGCTGCAAAGAAGTTACAACCAGAATTTTCAAAAGATATTCTTACAGAAATCCTTTCAATGCTTAGCAACATCTTCAATTATATTGAATTCGACAATTCGAAGAAGATAAAATCACAAAAGTTTTCTTCAGCTTTTACACGTAGCGTCAAGTTTTTCTTTAAACTAAGTCAAGGGAGCTTTTAGTCGACCAACAAGTGATAAAAGTAAAAGAACAACACCGCTTTTAAGACTTAAATCTTTTTAGTTTCGTTTCTTCAGATTTTTGTGTGTAGTACACTAAACTAGTGTAAAGTGCAAAGAGTGAAAAGTCTACTCTTCATAGTTAACTTTAATAATGTAGAGACCCTCCATTTGTACCTCTTTAGAAAGATTAAAACTAGTTTAAAACAAAGAAATTTGTCAAAACACAATTTATGACGGTGGTCAGACCCTTAGGGCTTCTTTACACGTACCAAAACCATACCACGACCACAGTCACACCTCAAACACACCACGTGGCCGGGCGTATATTTCGTATCGAAAATGTATAGGACACGGTTGTTAACGACTGCAAAATGTGGTATGTCAATAATTTTTATTTTTATTTTTATTTTCATTTTGCAGTCGTTAACGACCGTGTGTATGATACTGACCACATCGCAACCACATGTGATACTGCGAACTAGTGGCTGACCACATCGTGCAACCACATCGACATTTTGTCGGTACCACAATGCAACTACAAAACGCTGCAGCGACACTATTCACACGTTTAACCACTGCTTGACAGCATTTTGTCGTTGCGACGTGGTGTGGTTGTAGAACGTGTGAAGAAGCCCTTAGGTGCGAGTGATTCTTTATTTGAATGTGTAAGATAAATTTTGTAGAAATTAATTCTATATTAATACGCAAATAAGCCTTCCGATCCCTACTATATAAAAACCCACCAAAAACCTAAATGTAATAGAATGCCAAGTTCTGTATAACGACTTCGCTTAGAAATAAATTAGATTTAACTGCCACTACACTAAAATCTCTCAAAGGTCTTTATAGCGTAGTTCCTGTCATGCAGAATGATTTTCAGTTGCTTTAATACGTAATATAACACATTTACATATTTGTTATGTTATTTATTCCTCAACAGTGCGACTGTGCAAGTTTTTACTCACCAACATGAATCTTTGTACTTACGTACGAGGTATTTAGTCAAATGTGTTTCAACTTGCTAAGTCACCCTTCATAACAAAGAGCACGACAAATTCTTAAGTAAAGCAACTCAAGAATGTTGTACGTGACAGGAACTATGATTTAATGAACCTCAAAGTGCCTATAATTACATTTTACTTGTTTTACAATTGTTTTAAGAGAACTTGGCATTTTTTTCACATTTATGTTTTTACTTTATTGGTTCGTGTATGGCCGGAATCTCGCTTTTTTATTCCAACAATTTCTCTAACATATATAGCCTTGGGTCTAAATGTAGCCCAAACACTTTTATTTAATTACCTAGTTTTATAAAAAATCGTCAGTAAGGAACGGCTACCAAAGTGCTTCTAAAAGTGCAAGGTACTGAATAATGAGATAACTCACAGTATGCCATCATCTTCCCTCATGTCTTTAGACGAGAAGTAGGCGAAGGTTCCATTGCCGGGCCAGTCAGGGATAGGCTGTGGCTCAAAGGAGGCCACCGTGCCGTACTCCTCCGCCAAACGCGCCAGTATGTAACGGGCCATCCATAGATCATCCGCCGCTCTGATACTGGGACAAGGACCAACCTATACATCATATTTAGATTAATATTCATACCAATGCAATGCATCTTCCAAATGTTCCATCATTAATACATACAGATGGGTACCTACTGTACATAATCCAGATTAATTTTATGAATGTGAAAGTAACTCTGTCGTGTTACGCTTTGCCGATTAAACTACAGGACGAATTTTGATTAAATTTTATAGCTGTAGCTTAAATCCCAAAAGAAGGACATAGGTTACTTTTTATCCGGTTTCGACTTGGATTTCGCTTCCAAAAAACCGACATTCACACGAACGATGTCGTGGGAAAACTAGTATTAAACTATTTTTAGAGATAAGTAGAGGGGTAAGGAGATATTTTCTGGGTTGATGACCGAGCCAATTCAGTAATTGGGGACGCAACCGAAAGACAAAAAATCTTTCAGAAAATGTGTTAATAAAAACGTTTCCTCATTTTCGTAGCAAGTTCACATTTTTGTCACGTACAGCATGTATGTTAACACGCGAGTACACGCACGGGCTACATATGTAGCCCAGGGTATTGTTTTTGTTCATTACTTCACGAAATCGTGTGATATAACTTTGAGCCTCTAGCTAAGCTCCGATTGGTTGTTGCTCGACGCGTTTAGTGTGGTGTGAGCGCTCGACGCTGGCGCACGTGCGAGTAATAACGATTTAAAGTTATTGGGCTACGTATGTAGCCCATGCGTGCACTGGCGGAGCTTTTAAGGTGCGTTTTTTTTTTTTAATTTGATATAAATATTTATCTTTTCTTATTAATTTTGGTATTATATTTTATATTTATGAATTTTAAACTTACTTTTTGTTGATATTTTATAAACAGATCGGAAATATGGAACGCAGAATGGAAGAAAACTTGTTGAGATGGCTAGAAGAGGAGTCAGATCAGGATGATTTTATTGAAAGCGAACAGGAAGAGGATTGGAGAGAAGAATAGTTCTTTATTTGGGTTTCAGAAAGACTGTACACTAGTCAGTTATGTGCCAAAAAGGAACAAAACAGTCTTATTATTGTCGACAATGCACCATGATGACGCAATCGATCCTACTACCGGCGACGCAAAAAAGCCTGAAATCATAACTTTTTATAATCACTCAAAGTGTGGGGTGGATATTGTGGACAGGATGTGTCGTCAATATGACGTATCTAGAAATAGTAGACGTTGGCCTCTTACATTATTTTTTAATTTATTGAATATTGCCGCCATAAATGGCCTAGTTATTCATCAGCTGAATAATTCAAATACAAACGTCATCAGACGCATTTTTCTTCATTCTTTGGGGTTTGAGCTTGTGAAACCATTAATTTTAGAACGTATTTATAGAGACAATGTTCCAAGAAGCATCAAAACAAAAGCCAAACTATTGTTGAACATTTCAGAAGTTCCTCAACCAGGAAGTATACCAATTCGTGGCGGGGTTGCACGCTGTGCGTTTTGTAGCAGAATTCGCGATCGCAGCACAAGGAAAACTTGCTCAAAATGCTACAGGCGTATATGCAGTGATCACCAAATTCTAATTTGCCCTTCGTGTAACGAAAATTAATTTTTTTTATTTTAAAACAAACTTAAAAAATTTACCAAAAGTTGATTGATCTCAAAGACGTAAAAATTATGTGATTTTTTAAGAAGTCTGAAATTTTGTTAATATTTTTTAGTTTAAGAAAGAAGAGATAATTTTATAATTTCATTTTACTTAATAAATGTCAATAATAACAATAAATGTGTTTTATTTTAAAATGAAACCATTATCTTTTGTTTTATTTCGATTTTAAATGGGCTACAAGGGTAGCCCACGCGAGCACTCATGAACCTTTTTGAGGCGCGTGAACCGTAGTGTTAAATATCCCAGTTCCCTCAATTTGCCTTCAAATTTGTCTGTTTTCAGTGTAATGCGCTATTAGCAGACCCAATGTTGGACAAATGGATTTTTTGGTACGAAGATTGGGAAATCTGTTCCTACATTAACATATAAACTAGACGATTTTGTCAGGCCTTTGATTGCCGAGGCAATTACCTACCTAACCACTTTGAAGAGGGAATAACTAAATAATTGTGTTACTATAGTGGAAATAACAGTACCATCTAGACGCACGTGACATAAACGAATCGAAGAGGGTTGCAAACCAAGAGCCCACAATCACGTTTTGATATATAGACTACAGTTATGGCTGTTCTGGGACTTGTTTAGCGAAGCAGCTCAGTGTCGTTTGCGTCGAGCAAGGTCGGGCTTGCACGAGGCGAAAGAAACCAGACGACAAGTCTCCCCGAAGACTTTTCATTATACATTGCAAAGTAGTTAATACATCCCAATCACACAATATTTTAATGCTTCGAAGAATTAGGTCCTCATTAGAGACACTTTTAGTGTTATTGTTATAACACTATAATTAAGTTAATCAACGAGTTCGATTTCTGGCTAAGATTATATTAGTTTTCTCAAAATCGGGCCCTGAAAGCCTCCATGAGTTTTTTTATCGCTATTTCTAATAGGAATTGTTCATATTTCAATCATTTTTGAACAACACTTAGAACTATCAACTTTAAAAACTACGATTTTAATATACGTACAGGTAAATATAACTTCTACACAAACTCACTGATATGTCAGGACAAACGCGTTTTCTGAGATTTCTATTTCGGTAAAATCTCACAGTAAGACTAGACTATGGGAATATAAAATTAAATCAAACTGACAACAAATTGCCGATTGCGATCGACAAGATCATAACTAAATTACAGACAATTTCTCCGCAAGCGGAAAATCTCTCTTGATCTATTCTCCAACGAAACATTTTCACTTCTTCAGCCATTTACCTGGAAATTCCACTGGGAAGGAGTTGTTCCTGGGTTTATACCATTGATCTGTATCCCCGCATAAAGGCAGCACCTAAAACGTATTACTGAGAGTGAAAACGTGAAAAATGAGACTACAGAATGGTCTATATTTTTTTATAGTTCGGAAGTAAAGTAGGTAGGTTGTAGGTGCATTTACTTTATTGGTCAGATCCCTGTTTCTATCCATCTTAAAGTGAGTTTATATTTTACTGTCTAGGCTTACTACAATATGTACCTTTAATAATAATTTAAAAAACTAGGCGATGTTTACAATTTCAAAATCTTGTAGCGCAATCCGAACTTTTTCTTCTAAAGGTAGTTCTTACGACATATCACAAAACTGATTTATTTTTTTAAGACCATATAAACTCGAGTTTCACAAGCAAGCTCATACATTTATTTAAATGTGAAATATAGTAAAAACCAGCATAATTTCCAGATACTTATACCAAAGGCACATTTTTCGAGATCTAAGGGCATAACTTTTTTAGGGATTTGGTTTATATGACAGTTTATATGGTTACCTACTTTAAATATTAAGAGCTACCTTCTGTCAGAAGCTGTGCCTTTGTGTTTAACTACTGTCGCACAATCGTTTGTCACACTAGCGTGATGTCGAGCTCCAGAGTGTCGCCCAAGCGTGTATTCCAACTATGGTTAGTCGCATACAGGTTTGACAGATTCAGGTTTATCACACAAACGTTAATTGCACATCTATTTGGTCGAGCTCACGTTGTACACTTGAATATTAAGGGTATTCTGTTGCCGACCTGCAGGCTTACTCTTGAGTTTAATTCCGATCGGTCGACATTGAGATTGTGACGTTTCGTACCCTTGAATTCAATGCTAGCGCCAAATTGGTTCAAATTTGCGTGACCATTTTGAGAACTAAGTGAAATCGTATATGTTGACAATATTGTTTTCAAGAGTACCAAATTACGTAACGTTAAAATTGACATTGCAATCGGATTGACTTTAGATTGAAATTGAAATTAATTTGGAGAGTAAGCCTGCTGATGTCGCGGGAATGTGGTGGATGTGAGACGCTCAGGGCAGGTCGTGGTGGCGACGCTTGGGGGAGGTCAACATTGGACGTCTTTTGGCTGAAATAATGTTGATGATGATGATTCTGCTGCCAAATATCATCATTGTTTTTTACCTGTAGAAAGCTTCCATGAGATCTCTAGCGACAATTTTGTTGGCTCCTGTGGCGCAATAATAAGGTCCCGGAGGGGCGGGGAAGCCACCGGGTGGCCAGCCCAGGGGGCGACCATCTGTCGTCGTGAGGAAGAACTCTTGGTTGAAGCCAAACCACGGCTCCTCAACGTCGCCCTTCTCGCACAATTGCAAGCAGCCTTTGCGGTAGTTTGTGGCTGTACAAAAGTTTGTTTGGTTTACTTTATTTTCTGGGGAATTTGGATTTGTGGCTTTCGGTACAGAACTAGGTGTGAAACTTCTTTATATCTTTATTTAGGAATATAAAGTTGCAACTAGGTTTTATCAGCAACTTAAACAAAAATTGTTACCTATGGTGAGATCAATTTAATTGCTGATTTCAACGGGAAAAAGGGCCAGTTTTGTTTAAATTTTATTTTTTGACTGTGTTATTTACCTGTCTATATTTAATGCTCATTTAGCAAGGCAAATTAACACAATAAGTTTTCTTCCCGCAAATCTTTGAGTGACCAACATCCATACACCCATACATCCATACATCAACACATCCATACATACAAACTTTCGCGTTTATAATATTAGTAGGATTTTGAAATCCAGATGAGAACATTTTTCATTTAAAATTAAACCTTTATCCAATATGCACTAACGCACAGAATAGAGCAAAATTACGCTAGTAGTTTCTTTTAAAACAATCTTTAAGATACATTCTATAGTTTAGTAAGAAATCTTTGATTTAGAGTCTTGGGCAATAAAAGTAGAAAGTTCGTGTTCTCTAGTGCATTGGTTTCCCGGTCACGACTCAGACTGCCACCGAACAACTGAAAAATTTAATTATCTCTACAGTGTACTAGGTGACTACTATTGATTAAAATAAAATCGACGCAGCTTTTTAAAACTCACTAGCTCTTTGCCAGCGACTCCGTTCGCGAGAAAATTTTCATAAAACTTTACGTTTAGTGACAGCCTTTATTATTTATTTTGATTAAAAAATTTGCAAAGTTTCAAGTTTAATAACTTAAAATAACTTCATGTTCTACTATACAACCCCATAATTGTTTTTTTTTTTGCGTTCTGTGCATCAAGGCACAGCCTTGTATTTATATAGATAGGAAATAAACCAAAAAGTATAGTAAATATAGGGGAGATAGACTAAATTGTGTCAGTGGTTTCACCCGCGTGAAAGTTTAAAATTAGATGTTCTTTGTCTTAATCCAGGACATGATCTACACGTGTGTCAAATTTAATCCAAATCTGTTGTGCTCTTTAAGCACGAACAAGTAACAAACATACAGACACACCTAAACACACATATGTAGGTACTCGCTTTTACATTTATATTATTAGTTTAAAGTGATAATGTACTCTTAATTGAAATCCTTTATAAAATATAAGACGTAGGTAAATACATTGCCCCAATAATCTTATCAAGGACTTATCAGGCTTTTCAAAAAGTTTGGGCTAGTGAGAAAAATTATCCGTTTTCAAACCTCATTAACCAGGAATAAGAACGTGTGAAGTAGTCGTTTAGGCAAAATTATTTTACAAAACGGAAAATTAGGCTCGGATCCAGTTTCACTTTGTACTTTGATTTACTCAATGAATTCTTTGTTTTTATTTAATAAGATTTGTCAAATAATGGAGGCAATTTTCCTGAATCATTACAACTCATTAAGCTCGTCTTTCATTATGATTTGTCGCTGTTGGCAACATTACCTGACGCTCATTTTGTGATGATTCCCAGTCGACTAATTAATCTGGTCGGTGAGCCACGCCCGCAGGTGTGTGTTCTTTTAAAAAGCTCTTTTAAAAAGTCTGCAAAAATAGCCCCTTGTAGTAAGTATCTTTGTTGAGGATCAAGGCACTTTGTTGTCTTTTTGTATTTTGTAAAATATACATTTTCATATGTGTTGCCCAAAAGTGATATTTATGTATTCAAGCTTGATGACATTAAACGATCTGATCTGTGTCTGGTCTACAAGTTAGTAAATTAATTTGTTTTTTTAATTATATTACAGCTCCTTTATCTATGCAGCAATAATTAAAGTTTATAGGTTACCGTAATAAAATCTTTTGATACCCTTTCCCATAAAAGCTAAACACCGATAAAAGTCACAATTTTCAATTATACTTACTGAGCAGTTGAATTTACAACCCAATAGCACAATATAACTTGAACAAACTGAAACAGATTATGTAAACACAACACAAAATCTACAATTTGCTGAATGTAGCTTGAATACACAGTATAAATTTCGCTTATACATACCAAAGTAGAAATGCATTTTCGCATGAACAACATTTTCGCACAACTGACGGAGAAGCCAGTAAATTATAATATTATATAATTTACTGGATTTCTCCGTCAGTTGAGTGTTAAATACTATATCATCGTACATGTTTCTCATTAATCATCATGCCAGAAACATTGACCTCAAATATTTGGCAGTTTGAAATTCCCAGATATTTTCAAGAGATCATTTGCAAGCCATTTCCAATTTCCTACAAATCATGTTACTAGTTGCGGGGCTGCAAATCTATCGAGCGACAGAAAATCGCATGAACCGCTACACCGAGCAATCGAGCTATGAAACAGGTAATGTGTGTTTCATTATATACTGATTGTTCCGAGTTCCAGAGCTTCAGAAATCATCTAAATGGTTATATAGTCACTGAAATATTGATTTGTACTAAAATTCTAGACATGAGTTTTGCGGGTGGAGCCGCTGGTAGTAGAAGCCAGTATTGCTAAAACAGATATTTGTGCTTAACTTGCCAATTACATATTGGCAAGTCTGAGGTACCTACCTTAGACTTGCCACATAACAGCACAAATGATAACAGTTCTCCTGGATTATTGTAATTTGTGCTTTTATGTGAACACCTATTCCATGTTACAAACTCTAAATGTAGAGTTTGTAAGAAAAATATTTGAATGGGGCTCCCATATAACAAACGTGGCTTTTTTTGCTACTGGACGGTGCAGAACCCTTTGTGCGAGTTCAACTCGCACTAGGCCCGTTTTTGTTTATTTAGTATATTCTATCCCGCGTCTCATAGTGATGTTCATTATGATGAATACTGTTAAAGTTTTTATTTATTTTTTGTATTTTCCATTACTTACAAACAGCTGGAGCGATTTCGTTATTTTTTTTTAAATTCTCATTTCGTAATAAATCTGAGTGAAGATATTAGGCAAAGAAAAATTGGAAATGTTGGCCGGAAAATTGTAATTCACATGAAAAATTGAAAGATACATTTTCCAATAAGACTTTTCTATAAATTGAATAAATGCAACCAATGAATTTAAGAGGAAATGAAATGAAATTGCTAAAACAAAAAAGGACGTATTTTTTATTTTGAAAAACTTTAAAAATAGGACTGGACAGGACATGTCTGCAGCATGTCCGACAATTATTGTGGGCTAAAGTTGCATAAAGTTGATGCCCTGAAACAATGCGACAGGGTTGCGGCAGACCACGAAGAAGAAGGCTGGATAGTGTAGACAGATTTCATCAGAACTAGCAAGAGAAAGCGTGGGTTTACGAAACATGGAAGAAGTGGAGAGAAGCTTTTGCTCAACTCCAAAGCTTTGGACAGAACAGGCTAATAACAGGGCTTATTTCTATATAAATATTCACAATCACAATCAACTTTTGAATCGTTAAATTAAATTATTGTTGTTAATTTTACTAACGCACGTAGATCAATAACACCAGATATTTTTTAGAAGTACGTTGTCCCTCTGCCCTTTTAAAAAAGAAAAAAATATATATCTAAAGATTACTTTATCCGTTCAATTTTATCGAGATATCTTTAACGTGTTTTGGAATTAATTTACCGCAACCAATTCCAACTCAATAGATTCGCCTACTTTTGCTACTCATCCCCTTAAGTTTGGTTGAGCGCGCCCATCAGGGGTTGTTTACATCACTGAAAATCAGGCCATAGCTCTACCGCAATTGTCAAATACAAAGCAAATATCCTGAAACAAAATAAAATATTTATTATGTTCAATGTTGTGTTCATACAGGTATTCCAGTGACTTACGATGACAGCCATATTTTTTGCGGTTGCAATGTATTTTCCTAAGAAACATTTTGTTCCATTTTTTTTAATTTTTTGCATTAACAATGTTTTAACAGGTTTTCAATAAAAATTATTTTTTCCTAACTGGTTTTCATAGCGCGGTCTGCACTTAAATAATGAATACTCCCCAAGACTACTCCAAACAGTTCAAACATGATAGGGTTATTTTATTACGCTTATTACCGAGTTCCTATGGCCATCTTCCAGCTCCTTCATCAGACTCTGGTTACCATCTAGCACCAATGTACTCGGCTAGTCGTATTAAACGTGTCCTAACTCGATGGGGTTGTGTCGTTTAACTATCGTGTTCTTATGGCCACCTCCCGGTTCCATCTTCAGATCAGCTCGTTGTCATAATATTTCCGCATTTTCATCTGATTTACACATTTCAAAATTTCAAAATTTCAGGTCAATTGGTAACCGGGAAGTGTATCAAATTTAATTTGTAATATTTTATATTTGTATATTACAGAAAAGCAAACATCACGACTAAATAAAAGCTTGTAAAAACAATTCGATCGAACTTTAATTAAACTAATTACCGTAATTAATTTGACTGTATATATACTTTAGCGTCGTTAATTAAATATAGGTTTGGTAGAACGGGTACATACGAGTATACAAAGTGAATAATAATGTAAATCGAAATAAGCGGTCGGTGGTAATTGTGACGTGTTCAAACGAATAATTAAATAAAGTCTACCTTTACCATGCTTCTAGCTAGTCATTAGTGCACTTAGTTACCAGTTGCACTGTCGAGTACGTTAACGTCACTGAATAAAAATTTAATCGCTATTGAATAGAATTGGGTACTTGACTCATTAGGGTACCGTAATCAACTAGGAACCCTTATAGTTTCGCCATGTCTGTCTGTCCGTCTGTCTGTCTGTCTGTCTGTCTGTCCGTCCGTCTGTCCGTCCTCGCTTAATCTCTGTGACCGTTAGCACTAGAAAGCTGAAATTTGGTACCAATATGTATATCAATCATGCCGACAAAGCGGTAAAATTAAAAATTGGAAAAAAATGTTTTATTAGGGTAGCCCCCCTATATGTAAAGTGGGAAGTTATTTTTTTTTTTAATTTCAACCCTAACGTGTGATATATTGTTGGATAGGTATTTAAAAATGAATAGGGGTTTACTTAAATCATTTTTTGATAATGTCAATAATTTCGGAATTAATCGCTCCAAAAGTAAAAAACAATGTGTGTGTGTCCCCCCCCCCTCTAACTTTTGAACCATAAATTTAGAAAATATGAAAAAAATCTGAAAGGTAGAACTTTATAAGGACTTTTTAGGAAAATCATTTTGAACTTGATGGAAAGAACAGTTTTTGTACCAAAAAAACAAAAAGGTTCTACAAAATAATTTCTGGACTAAGTTTGTAGTATAATCGTATATGCAAGCATTTTTTTAAACTCATAAGTGTGTACACTTATTGTGACGGACGGGAAACACACTCTTGGCCGGTTTTTTTTATTATTGTTTGTTTAAAAGTTAACTTTATCAAAAACTAGCTTTTGACCGCAGCAAGCTGCTGCGGTCAAAAGCTAGTTTTTGTTTGTCGCCCGCGTACATAAAATATAGTCTATGTCACTTAAGAATAAAGCAGCTTTCTATTGGTGAAAAAATTTTAGCAATGGGACGAGTACTTCCAGAGATTATCTCCTACAAACAAAAAAACAAACTTTACCTCTTTATAATATTAGTGTAGATGTAGACTGCAGACAGAAAGTTTAATTAACCAAGTTAGAAACTTTTCAAATCTGCTGCAAAAGTAACTGTCAAGGAACAGAAAAAGGATGCAAACACTGAAAGACCTCACCGCCACTAGGTATCATGTATACAAAGAGATGCGAGATGTGTTCCGCCACGACCCCACTCTTCTTGCACACATACACGACCTGCGCATGGAGGTGCAATACCGAGGCGAAACGTGGCATGGCGGACAAAGTTCCAGCCGGATCTCATGGTGGTATGGCGACAGCGACTGTGCATCAGTCACTGTAACCCTAAAGTGCACAGAGCAACTGAAGGACACCCATGCGGTTTTAGTCAGTAAGAGTCTTACACGCCCTTCCGTTCTACTAGAGTGGAAGAGGCCATAAATGATTTCCAACTTCAAAAAAAAACACCACTCTTCTTCATACAAATGTTTGAAATATTTCCTCATGTCCAACATTAATGCTATTTCAGGAGTAGATTTCTTTTTAGTATTATTCATTGTTTTTTGTATTAAACAATACCTAAGTAATATTGTACAAAAATAAATACAGAATGATACCGAATTGTGATCTCAATCAACGTACATTCAATCTGTACATTCCAAGTTGATTGGAAGAGATAGTGGAATGCAATTAGTCCGCCAATTATTACTTTTATGATTAAGGTCTTCTCTGTGTAAGGTAGTGACTTAATTTGAAGACTGCTGCCTTTAACAAGTCCTAGAAGATTAATCTGGTTTCTCTTCAACGTCTTTTAGTAACCAAGAAGTTTTTTTACCTCATCATAATTTATCTTTTATGTCAAAATAATTAATGATCAGGACAGCTGGACCTTCAATCAAATAGGGTAGTATAATAAAATAAAATTAACACAAAATGTGAACGACTAACCTGTTGGTTGGTAGTTAAACATGTACGTATCAGCTAGCACCATTATATGGCTTCCTCGTCTAAATGGGTCGTGATAAATCACTTGCGGGAATATATATGTGTCCGAATTCTCGTCTTTAGCTTGCGCCGTGTTGCTGCCATCAAAGTACCAGATCGGTAGATCTGTAACAAGTAACGAACAGTAAAGCCGAGTAATTAACGTGATTTAAACGTTCCTAGACTTTGAACTCATCACTGCTGCCCGAACAGATCAGTGCCCATTCGTTTCAATACTAAGACCCAGCATTTTTCCAGTACTTATCGCATCTTCTTAAATTATTTTTTTGTTGTCTGTCTGAAAAGTTTTATTAAGAACACTTCAGAGACAATTCTTCAAAGACGGTTATTTTTATGTGGACCGTATAAAATTACTTCTTTCGCCGTTTTATCAGCTCATACCTGCCTTTTATAAGGTATATCAAAGCTTTATCTATCAAAAAACGACTAACCCATTTTAGCAGCATAAATATTAGAGATTTCCATTTAATGTGTTTAATAAGGGTGTATCCGGAATACACCCTTTTAAACAAATATGTACGATTATGTATTTAGTTGCCAAGCCAGTCGTTGTCTCGCTAGACTCAGTGAATTATCACGAAATGTTTCATATTCATTTGGCTGCGTCGGGTTATTTTTGTAAGAATACAATATACATATTTTACGAATAGAGTTTCTCATAAGATAATAGGTCTCAATACACAAACGCGTTATGAAATTGGACAAAAAGGGCGGTACCTACGCAACATAAAAAAAATATCATACTTTAACACAACAGATCAATCTATCTATAGCATGATATAAAAGTGAACTTTATGTGTACAGCGTCAATATTCATAAAACCGGACGACCGTAAGTGGGCTCAACCATATATGTCATGTGACTGGTTTTCTCTGAAATGGCATAACGCTGAAATTTCAAAGTAAGGGCAAGTAGTCTTGCGTCGTAAAAATCTGCGACGTTGCTCAAGGCATCGTGAAAATTTCCGGTGCGCTGCCCCAACGTACAAATCTGCGATATGTTATGTTATCTTCTAGTTAGTGTCCATACTTTAAACGGGCTGCACGCGTTTAAGGCTGCCCGTCCACGTCCGATAATAATCGGTGACCGATTTTTTGTAGGAGAATATATATACACACTGTGGAATAAAGGGTAGTGGACTGTAGCTGGTTTTAGATGGAGAAAGAGTGTGTTCTGTAGGAAGCGCTTCACCCAATCAAGAAACAATGGTTGGCGAATTAAGTTAGGAACGTACCTTATTAGCCTTCTCGCAGCGCTTCACGGAGTACTCTGGAGGTCTACAGCAGTTCCTGACGTTAACCACTAATCTCACAACACGGTTATGTCCATTGTTCCTATAATTATCGATTTATTGGCAAGCACTCAAAACGCGCCTGGTTGCACTACACAGAACGGAAGAGAACTGTGAAAAAACGGTAGAGGGCGCTGGCGCAACGCAGCCCCATTGGCTGCATCCTGGCGTATCAGGTCGCTCCGTAACCATCGCGCCATTATCTGCTCCAATCATGGGTTATATACAGAACACACACACTGATAGCAATAGTGCAACGCACACGTCCTACAAAAAGTTGGTCAGAAATACAGAACAATGTGACAAATATACAAAATCGGCTCGATTATCTGTCTTACAAAAAGTCTGACGTGGGCGGGCGGCCTAATTCATGCGACGCCATATACGATGAAACTTTTTCGTTGAGTTTTCTCATCGTACAACAGTGCGACGTCGTTTTATCGATGCGATATCGTAACGTAGTGTCGTTTCCTCTCCTTAAGGTCTGCTGCTTAAATCACCAAAACGATATCCAGAGCCAGAATTAGAGGGGGAAGTGATTTCAGCGAAACAGGCAATGTCAAGATCGGCAAAAATGAGGAACGATCAATTTGATGGCATTTGGTGGCTATTATTTAAAAAAAAAACACTTTTACGAATTTCATAATTCATTTCTAGCTTGCTAGTTATTGATCGTTTTAGTAATACCGCCTTTAGTAAAATTGAAAAAGCATTATTTTATTTTATAGAAGCTTAGTTGGTTTGGTCCGGGAGTATCCGACAAAACAATTTGTTACCTACATCCAAGTATTTAGGACACATCCAAGTATTTAGGACCCATCCAGTCATTGCAAGCATTTGTCAGTATTCGCAAAGCTCAACTCAGGACTACTAAGGATCTCAACTACTTGACGTACAATACCAAGGAAAGGACGTTTGTGTAGGCCGCAGAAAATACTAAAATTGCCAGACATACGGTTACGAGAAAAAAAAAAAGTAATCAACATAGTCCTCACATTCACAATAATAAAAGGAAATATATAGTTTACAAAATGTAAAACTTCACAAAGTAAATATTTAAGTCAAAAATCAGTAATAATAAAAAAACAATATATAGGTAAATAAAAAACGTCAAATTGTAACGACTTATGCGCTAGCGCCGACGATACTAGTGGCAGCACCACAAGCTTTATTAATGTATACTCGCTATGTTGTATAAGTGCTTATACAGCTATAATAAGTGCTAAAAGGGTACCCAATTATACAGCTTTAAGCGTTAGTGAAGAATAGTAGCTATATAGCAGCTGCTTAATATCTGAGAGCTGTATAAAAGTTCATGTGTACACTCTAAGCTGTATTTCAATGTAACTCTAAAGATATTCACTTATAACTATCTTATACAGTCAATTGCTGTAAATCGGTGTGTTAAAAGAGATGCGTAAAAAAAGTAAACATTTTCACAAGACTCATAATAAAAGTTTCTGATTGGCGAATATGTCATTATGAATTTATAGTACTGGTAGTAAATTTAGCAGTACCATTGACACAAAGACATTGACTTATATTCTAATGATAGACAAGCCCTTTCATGGAAACTATTTGTCAAAATATTGAAAAGTTAAAACAAAAAATCCGCTGCAGCGCTACATTGGCATTATGTCGTCTAACAGAACTATTAAAATATAAAGCGCTGATAGCTTTTAGAGGATACTTTTTTCGCAACCAAAATGTCTTAAGCGCCATGAATTTCGTAGTACTTACGCGTTTAGTTCAACATAGTGTAATGACATGTTATCCATATAGATTTTTATACCGCAGAAGTGACACAGCTTTTTGCCTACAATACTTCATTACAATAACACTCTATTTCAAAATTTAAAAATAGTCCTCGTTAGTGTAAATTCTGAAAACTGCGTTCTACTACATTAATAAATAGGTGAATTCAAAGTCGTGTAAAATATTGAAACCATTTATTGTAATCATCATTCTGAAGAACAGCTAACCTGAGAGAATCAAGATCAGGACTCCAAGCTGGTAAAATTTAGAAACAAAACAAACAACAACGGTAAAAAATAACTACTAGGATTAATAGAAGGAATAGCCGACTTCTTTAGATAACACTTTGCAGTTTTAGTCATATAAATATCATCAGCTTGAAAGTGTGCAGAGCAGTTAAACGAAAATTTTGTAGGAAGTTACGTGTAAATACCTACTTACCTTTAGGTATTTTCGGAACAAAATCGAAAGTTCTGTCTTTGGAGCGGACATTGATACCGGACCCATCGATCCACACATAGCTTGCAAGCATGGACTGACACGGGATCTCAAGATCCTCGTATTTTCGCATTGCGGCCTTGTTCAAGAGTATTTTTGTGGAATTCATTATGGTAACTGAAATAAACAGAATAATTTAATACATGTAATAGGTACATAATCAATATCGCAGTCCCACTTTTTCTACTGTTGGATATAGGTCCCTCTATTTTTGTGCTACTCCTCACGTTCTTTTCATCATCTTTGTCACACGTAAGGTCGTAAGGCAAAAAGTGTTTTTTTTTTTCAGGAAAAGGGGTTTTTGTAATTGTTAAATAAGTAAAGATATTTTTGAAAACATCTGAACCGATGTATTTGTATTATTTAATCAATAATCTGTTTAAGGTCAAAATACGAGGCACTAGATATAATAAAAAGCAACGAGATATTTAGTTTTTAATTTTCATAATAAAAGTTTACTCAAAAAATATGCTACGACTTTATGCTTTGGAGGTATCGTGTTATGAAACTCATACCGCACATAGAATAATATCTTCTTTTTCATTCACTCTTTCTTGATCCAATTTATAGGTTATTTATTCAGTGATGGTTTTAATTATGTTTCTTTGTAAATAAAATGGCGAGATTATTGCTGCTGTAACGACCGTAAGTTATTCCATTGTTTTTGTCAAACGATATTAACCCTGCTGTGTGTTTCCGTTTTGCACGGTAAAGGTGATATATTGCCGTCGCTAAGGAAAGGAAATTAAATTTTAACGGTGAGTTGCGATGTTCCAAGCGACACGAAAATGCAATAGTGATGCGATATTTTTATAAAAAATATTTCATTCTTGCCCAGTTTTTTTTATTCCATACATAAAAAAAACTAGGCAAGTGCGAGACTGACTCGCGCCCAGAGGGTTCCGTACAAACTTACTTATGTAAAGAGTTCAGTTCCCGATTTTAGTTTTTTCCAAATCGCATTTTTTTTTGTTACGTTACAACAAATTTTCTGTTTTCAGATTTATTCCTGTACTTGTATTATAAGATCTAGCTTTATTCAAAATTTAAGGATTCTGGGTCAACGGAAGAATTAAAATTTTCGTTCCCTTGAGCGTCGAAATATACGTTTTTTGCGATATAAACGGCCATATCTTTTTTTTCCGTTAATTTAGAAGTTTGATTATTTCACAGCTTCAAGGGACCGCAGGCGTAAGTATATGGTTTTAATTTCAACTAAATACCTCCACGCGTTCTCGAGATAAAGGGTCTTGACAGACCGACGGACGGACGACAAAGCGATCCTATAAGGGTTCCGTTTTTTCCTTTTGAGGCACGGACCCTAAAAATCTAGTTAGTTTGGCCCTGGGATTATTTTGGCTTATTAGTTAATAGGAACTCGGGAGTCCGTATTTACTGTGCTTTTATTATTAGATAAAGGTTAAATAAAGTTATTGTTACGCCACTAAACGTGAACACGCCATATCTCCGAGAAAATAACGAGTAGCACGTAATAATTAAAACGCATTGCTGTTCGAAAGGTCTAGAATGGTTGTGCGTAGCCAGGCTTAGAAAAATCTCGAAACATCCACAAAATACCTACAAGTAGTAATAGGTATTCATCTAACCGATAAGGGAAATGGCACTCTCCGACGTTAACAATAGAGTCGAAATTCGCATGAAAGTGACTCTTATTACCACGAGCAATAAAAATGATTTATGACTTCGAGAAGCGATTCAATTGTTCTGGAATTCTGGATAGATCCGGGGATGTCGGTATCTAGAATTTTCTTGGCTCCACATATAAATACGAGCCCCCGGCCGGAAGCGAGTCAGTTGTGATTTCGACTGCGATCAAGAGCGAACTACCTAAGAGTGTGAAGTGATTTTATCTAACGACCTGAGCGATAGTGTAACGGTACTCTAGTGTTAATTGCGATTCGGATTATTGTTGACTGGACTATTTTGTTATTGTTAGTGGTGAATAAAGTTGTCTCTTAGTAAATCGGCATTTGATTACCCACGTACGTAACATTTTACTTCAAGATCAAAGTAACCCAACTTTACGATGTGTGAGAACGCATTTATCGTCTATATATTTGTATATATGTATATATATATTATCTTGTTTTTATTTTATATTTAAGTAGCGACTTCGTCCGTTTGAACAAAAAAATTAGCCTCACCATACAAAATGATAAACTTGATTGGACAATTTGTATGGCGAGACCGATTTTTTTTTCGTTTCCTAAAAAAAAAAAAATTGTGGAAGGTTGTTCAGTTTCGTCTACTGAGCAAGCCTTTAAAGTTTGTGGAGGGCTGTCCCTTACACCTTGTATATACAGGATTATTTGTAAAACACTAACAACTCTTGTAATGTTAATATTTTATACTCACATTATTAATTATTTCTTAATCATTTGTTATCGTTGTTCACATCCTTTTTTATTGTAATTATGTCTTTTGATAGCTTATATTATTTTAATCTTGTAAATTTTTGTATTTCATGTCTTGTTTACTTTCTTTAAGAGATGACGTTATCATTATTTAAGTTCTTTTCAACTGAATGTTAGCTATGGTAGGTAAACAAAGAGTATGATAGCGAATATTGTATTCATAAGTAAACATGATGAATTAATATAAATTAATCATGTGTTTTTAGTTAAGTATTAATTGTTATTATTCTTACATTCAGGTTCATAAATATAATTTTAATAATATTTCTTTTGTGAGACAATAATACTGGCTGGTTCTTACATCAAGCTTCATTTTTAAAATTGAAAAATAAGGAACACCCAGGGAGATTGTCAGAATGATTATGTGGAGGGAGCAAGAAAAGAAAAGGGAGCGTGTTGATTGGTAAATTAGAGTACAGTGTTTCTTATATAGTGTACTTTGCGGGTTGATTGATAATCCTACTCGTCCATATTTGTTGCTGGTGGGTCTGCCGCCAGTTGAGGAACCTGCTCCTGCTCCTTGCTGCCGAAGAAACAGGATGTTGAATGTGCTCCAGGCCTCTGGGGGCCTCACTTCTCTACTTGGCAAGAATACACACCACCAAGCTACACTTTTTTTTTTCCAATTTGTAAATGTGAAGTACCATGGAGCATTTTTATTAGGTTACATCTTTTTTTTTTTTTTTGACATTTGAGCATGGCAGTTGAGAGTTTGTCATGCTCACTCTAATGTCTCGCTGTTGGTGGCACGTGTTATTGGGTCATTCGGTTCCCTTAAAAATGGTTGAGCTGAGTGGGGCTGATGCACGCGTCATGCTCGTGAACGGGTGCCGTCAGTTGAGACTGGTCATCTCTTAGCTGCCAGTGGCTTAATTCAGTTTGTATCTTTTAATTATTATTATTTTTTATTTTTATTTTACTATCTACATTGTGCTTTCACAATAGAAGCAACATGAAAATTTGTAACCAAGCATTATATATGATTTAAAAGAGTGTCCATGGAGTTTCTTGCACGTTCTTCTCCATAGAGACCTACTCTTTGGAACGTGCAATTTAGCTTCACTTTTCTTGGACTGACCGACATTTGACTATTCAAAAGTGCTTGCAAATGGTCTATTTGAAATAAATGATTTTGATTTTGATTTTGACACCGTTTTTGACCCTGCGGACCACACTCAAGGTCCGCGTGGGTTGGTCTGCCTGTCTGCTGCTACCTACCTACGAGCTGCCAGTCTTCTGCTACCTACCTACGAGCTGCCAGTCTTCTGCTACCTACCTACGAGCTGCCAGTCTTCTACTACCTGCCTGCATGCTGCCATTCTTACTTCCTACCTACGTGCCACTAAAGTTCCCTCCAATAAATTACCTCTCAAGGACATATCTTATTTATTTACTGTACTCTCCTTAATACTCTATCCATAACGTATCTAAAACGTTACACTCTGCAGGACTGTATTACTTATAACATCATAAACAACAGTTTAACAGTTTAGTTCTATGACATGTTACAAAACATAATTCTTTTACCAAAAACCAGACTTCAAGATTTCGACACAAGCGCATCAAGCACCCCCGCCGCTCGAACTCGTTCCCCTCCGCTATTGTACTATCGCTTGCTTCGCTTAGACTTCGCAATCTTTAGAACATTCAATTTAAATATTTTTATAAACGTCTGATGAACTAAATTATGATTAATTTATAAAAGTTATAGAACAAAAGTTGTTGTTTATGATGTTAATAACATAGTTCTTAGAAGTTGCTATTGTTTTAAAAATAATTCTGTATATACTTAGTGGACTAGTACCCTCATGCCCTAGAAGTAAGGATGGTTTCTGTAATTCAAGTTTGTACTACTGCTTGACCACACAAACTACTATATGACGCTACAAAATCAATTTCTTATTTTCTTATAATCTACCCATTTTCTCGTTTACTTACCGGGTGCAAAAATCTTCTTGCAAAATTAATTATACTTAGTAATTTTGAATGTCAAAATAAATTTTACAAAAACGAAAGCCGATGTCAAGCAACGATTATGGCGTTTATGACCTTCAATCAAACTTTTTTTTTATTCGTGATTCAAAATTCATCATCACTAATGAGTTCACAAATATAAATATAATAAGATCTGTTTTAAGTAACCTTCTTGCATAAATATTCATCCTCATAGTCTGTGATATATTATGTCAGTTTGTAAGGATGTCACGTCACGTATGTCACAAAGAATGATTCGTGTTATAATTTATGTTAAAAATTGTAGTACTCTGTAAATATTATGTTAATATCTAAACATCATGAAACCAGCAACACGCTATGAAATACTTTTGGCACTCTGTTTTGTGATAGTGCAAATTACGGTGAAACCAGTTGCAAGCAATCTCTCATATGAAAACAAAAATTTCGTTAAAATCAAACAAGATCCAAATAGGTTTCAACAGCCGTCATCATTTCGAAACAAAAAATATGCCGCTAATTTTTTTAGCAATGCAACGACTCCAAGAGAAAACAATAAAATAAATACTTATTTGATAGCACGTCGGGCTGCCCGAGCCGGAAACTATAGCCAAGACAAGTACAAGATCGGTTATGAACATGACAAAGGTTTTGTTAAGGCGACACAAATTAAAAAGTGGCAGGTAGGGAGAGTAAGCCGAAAACAATATGAAATCATAAATATGCTTTGGAGAAAAACAAAGATATTTGATGATGTGGAGTCTACTACCGCTAACTATCTTTACAAACATAACGATACCATTAGAACTATCCGTCAACCTTTTATTCGGTTTTCATCACGACCCAGTTTGTCATCAACAACCCCAAGTTTCATTGAGTTTTATTACTTGGACGAAGCTGATGAACGTGTTAAAGAATTACCAACTCAAAAGCATACGACAATAAAGGAACATCTAATTAGACGTCATGGTAAACATAAGTTTGTTCTCTCTGATTCTCCGATGTTTTCTTTTCACATTCATGACGCAAGCTACAAGCGACCAGCGTTAACCACTCGATATACGCATGTAACTAATAAAATTAAGAGAAGAAAAGCTAGAACCCGTGATTCTTCTCTGACAAGGTTTGATTCTCTTAATTCTCTGACACCTTCATATAAAGTTTCGCGTATTCGTCCGCAACTAAATAAGTTTGTAACAAATTCATCAGCCTCAAGTCATTTAAAAAAAGATGTTACTCTCAAAACGACAAGCACGATTTCTACTACTGAGTATATTGATGATAACGAGACATGCCCTTCTACATTAGACAAAGCTGTTGTTAATGATACGACTGAAATTGAAAATATAAAAAGTGAAACAGTTAACGTAACTCAAAAACAGAAATCTACTACTACTTATGATAAAATCAAATTTTTTGAAATGTATGATAAGGACACTCCGGTCCCATATGATGAGAAGGGCAGATACGTAATGGATAATGTTGACAAATCAGTAAAAGGAAACGAAGTTGAACGCAAAGTACTTTTAGAACATGTGGATCAGAGCATTGGTAATGAGCACAGTCAACGTCACAAAACTAAACCTGCTAAGAAACACATAATCGATGCTTATAAGAAGGAATCCAAAAATCAAAGTTACGTAAATTCAGTGTTAGGATCAAAAATAACAATCAAACCTACGAAGCTTAATGTGCCAAATAAGGCTCATCTCCCTGTTGTAAATGGTACTAGACGACCAATGATTAAACTATTACAGCCAGGATCAAAAGCTCCTCAGTTACTTGAACATAGAAAAAGCCAAAATGTGCAATGGTCTCAATACCCTTTCGCTGCTGCTTATATTTATGAACCATTACAGGTACTTTTTATGTTTAGTGTTTCTCATTTAGAAGGCCTAGCATAATCACAGTTTTAGATAAGCACTATTTTCATTTATAGATATGGAAGTCAATGGCTATAACTGGAACCTTTTTTATTTTAGGTACACTGTGATGCAGCTGGAATAAGTCCTCACTGGTTGATTACTTCTGGGTCATGTTTATCTAGACATCATAAAAATCCTAGTGGAGAAGGTCGTTCTGCGTTTGTGGCGTATTGCGGAGTTAGTTGGTGGAACCCTGAACGAGTGGCTTATGTAAAGTATAGCCTTGTGCACCCACGTTTCCACCCAAGAGATAAAACTCGAAGGCATCTTTATAATATAGGTATGTATGCCTTCATATTTGCCGGAACCCAAATTCATTTGCTCCTACACTGACGTAATGTAGTTTGATTGCAATAATCTTCTCATAATGAAGCTTAAGTGGATCAAAGGCATGAGGAAACAGCAATATTCTACTAATACATAAAGCAATTCAACGTCCCCATGAGGTCTGTAATAATATTTGTTTATATTAAAAATAGACTGCCTTTCAGTCCTGGACTGAGTTGAATTGAGTACTGAACTGAGTGCTTTACAACTTATTCTATATAAATAAAATGAATCGCTGAAATGTACTATGTACGCGTATAACTCCAGAACGACTGTACCAAACATATTTTTTTTTCTTTTTTGTCTGGACAATATTTGGAGCGAGTAGCTAGTTTAATATAAAGTTGTAAATTAATTAAGTTGTAATTCATGACAGCATTCTACGATTCTTAAAATATAGGATTCGTATTATTTATTTTTCTTTTGGATTGAAAAGAAAAAGAAAGAAGATATATATAGTAGGTAATACATACAGTATTACCTACTATGAATATTATTTTTATTGTCACAAAATCTTTTTCAATATACTAGCGCGCTCTTATCCCACTGCTTTTAGGCACACAATATACTGTTTTCTGCAACAGTGCAGAAAAGTGTGCGTGCTCTCCTCTGCCATAATTTTATTACCTACATTTATCGTATCAGGCTGGGCGCGCGTCCACCCACGAGTCGCCGGACAAGCCCCGTTTATTCATATCTTCGTTATTATAAGTGTATTTCAAAAAAGTAGTTAGATAAACGTGCAAAGTCACTGCTGCTCGGCTCGGAATTCCTCCTCGGTCGCAATCACAAACTTTCTACACTTTTATCAAAATCTACATCATGTTTTTCAATACATGTGCATAAGTCTCATTTTCATTTTCGATATGTTTAAGTTTAACCACGTAAGCCATGATGTGATCGACAATGAAAGCACCTTACCTAGAAATAATCTATTCACACATGTCATAAACACCTTTAGGTTGTAGCTATCAAAAAATACCGAATCTAGCAAGGAATTCACTTGTTGGCAGTACACACAGTGTTACCAAAACGTTTATTCGGTGGGTGTGTCCATCATACATCGGTGTTGCATTATATAGGGTGATTGGTAATTAGTGAACCATACTTAAACACGTGATTGTGCTCATGATAATCAACAACTTTTACTATGGGAATAAACCTTAAATGGCGAAAAAAAAAATCAGCTGTTCAGTACATTTATGTTTGCCTAATGTACTGAACAGCTGATATTTTTTTCGCGATTTCGGCTTTGCTCCCATAATAAAAATTGTTTGTTATCATGAGCACAATCACGTGTTTAAGTATCGTACACTAATTGCCAGTCACCCTATATACAAACTCTTCATAAAGCTTAGTTTGTTTTTCAGGATTAATTCAAATAGTGAATTCGATGGCTTCTGCATGTACTGGTTGGTCGTCGATCTCCCTGATGTCTCATCAAATTGTAGCCGAAGGCGAAGGCGCTATAGCTAATGCCGTGGGATGGGGATTGGACAGGTAACTACTGGACCTGAAATATAACACATAATATTTAATAATAAATAAATAATAAATGTTTTATTAGCATGAAAGGGTTACATCAGTTTGTACATAATGGAGGTATTTAAAGCAACCATTTGAAATTCATCAATTGTAACCATAGAGTTTATGAACCCTGCCTCTCAAATTAAGGCTACCTGTATTTTGAGAGACAGTTTTCGGATAAAATTTGCTATACATATTTATGTAACTAATGAGTAGCATCGTCTTTTACAATTAAGGCACTTAGATGAGAGAGAAAAAAATGATGAATGTAAAAGCAGTGGTTGCCAAGCCCCGACTTACGAGTCATAGGTCGGTTCAAACCCAGCCAAGCGCATTACTTGTGTGTAATTTATTTCATCACTAGATACTGCTCTCAAAAGAGTGAAGGAAAACATCGTGAGGAAATCGGCATGTCCTAGAACCAAAAATTCGAAGACCGCGAGGTGGATTACGGCCCATTCCCTCTCCTAGAGAAGAGGCCTGAGTCCCAGCAGTTGGAACATTAAAAAGGCTGATGATGATGATGATATTTAATGTAAACAAAAGTTTAAACCCTTAGTTTATTCGATAATTTTTTGCAATTTAAATCTGCATAACTTAACCCCACTCTCTTTTTAAAATTAAATTGTGTTATCTGTCAGTAGAAACTCTATTACGCATTGAAAATAGAGAAATTCTCTGAACCAAGTTTCTGAAGTAAATAGAACGAGGTAAGCAAGTAAGGTACCTAGTCGATCTAGACTTGTAAGTCTTTCGCCAGTATTCTAGAAAGATCATCATTGCTCAACATAACTGAAACTTTTACATTATTTGTAAGAGATACTTCTCTATTCATTGTTAAGATACTAAAATTATGAAAATAAACATTTATCTACACTTAATATTATATCGAGGTAATGTTTTTTTTATATATTTTTGTTTGTAGGAGGTAATCTCTGAAAGTATTCGTAAGATTGCTAATTTTTTTTTCACCGTTAGAAAGCTGATTTATTCTTGAGTGACATATGCTATATTTTACGAGTATACGTATATAAGGGTGAAGTTGCGGGCAAAAGCTAGTAATTTATAATGTCAATTTTCTCACAGATTCGATACACGATATTCGTCCAGTGATTTACCAAAATCGTCGCTTACATCATATGAAAATCAAGTCTACTCTCGTTCCTGCCCTGGAAATATTGGATATGGGTAAGCCTGATATATTTCCCACACAATAACACAAATCAGTGACATGTGAGTGATATAATAATTTAAAATTAATTAATGTTTTCAGTAAAGCGAAGCGCCTTGACGAAGAAGGTGGCATCAAAAACGTGTACTGCCTGGCTTTGCCACCATATTTAGGCGAGGCTACGGACCCAGTACATGGAGGTTTACTCCTTGTGGGAGGCAAATTAGTCGCCTTATACCTACAGGTTATTTACACAGATCTTTCATACCATACATTCAAATACATAAACGTAACTTAGCAAATATTTATTTAAGTTAGATCATTGGTCATTTATTTCGGTAGAATCATTTAATTTATTGCTAAAAATGTAAGCGGAATTGTTGACTTGAATTTAATTAAATTATGGAAATTTCAATGAGGGTAGTCGACAGGAAATTAATATCCCGTATGTACTTATTTATATAAATTGACCTTACGGATTTTTGTGGTGTATGTATTTAATGAAAATAAGATTTATTTTTAAAAAATTCCTATTGCTTGTAACTAATCGAGTTTGTATCCGGTTCTACAATAGAATGTGCTTTGAAATTGCAGCAGCATTAATTGAGAGAATCTCTAATTGCGTTTGTGTAGGGACATCACGATAATTAGACAACAAGATATGAACAGTTACTGTTGATTGGATGTCAAAAACTGGCAGTTATCAGTTACTAGGGTCTCTCTAAAAAGTCAAACAACTTGGATAATTATTGGGGCAAAATTAAATCTGATGTAGTCAACACTGGTTCAATAATCAAAGTTGATTAGGAGATCTGATCATTAGTTACTAATAGAAGAACCTTATAAAAAGTATCGAAAATAAGTATTTTTAAATGATTATACAAAATTACCAAGTCGTTTGACTTTTTAGATAGACTACATTGCGTTTCACTTAAGAGGTTCCTTTGCCGTAATGTTGGCTCCCCTGTCTGTCTACAGAAAAAAGAAGGAAAAAATGAAAAGAGTTGCCTACTCTACCAACATTTTTGCACAAAACTAAATCGATTTTAACGGTTGTCGCACCACTTCATGAAAAATAAATGTGGGAATGGGATTTTATTAAAGTAGAGAGGTACGATATTGCGGCGAGGCGTTTTCGGTATTTGAAAGAATTGCAGGACAAACGAAATGGAGCCTGTTGTATGCTTTATTCAAAAACAGTTTTTACAGTTTCCAAAAGAAATAAGAAAAAAAAATATAAAGCAATTGTTAAAAGTAACGAAATATCAATATCTCCCTAATATTAAATAATTTAATTGCTGAAAATATAGCAACACTATTTTTCCGTATTGCCAACATTACGGCAAAGGAACCTCTTAAGTGAAACGCACTGTATATCTATCAGTTAAGTCTACTTTGAAAATGTACTTTTCAATCAGATACCTCCGCTCCACTGTCATTACAGTTGGCTACAACTGGAACTGTGCAAGTTTTAAAGTAAAAACTGACTCGCTCTGTAATAGGTTGGCTCATTAGGCACATCCAGATTTTAACTTTTATATTTTATTTATTCATTTATTAGCCTGTTTTGTCAACATTCGCGGGCACTAACTTTGTGCTACTTTGGCCCAAAATTTGTTGAGTATAACTTTTACAAAAAAAAAATTGTTTTTTTATAATATTATTTTAGAAAACGCACATGGTTATGATATTCTTATAAACCTACCGGAAATAAGTACAGCTGAGCCATACCCAACGTTATAATATAATACGAAACCAGCCGCTTTTCCATTGTCTCAGTGGTGGTCTGAGCTCTGCTTTGCGAGCTTCTCATTTCCTGTTATTATGTCAACTTGCAAAGAATAGTGGAGTCGGCGCGACGTCGACTTACGCAGTCGCTTCCTCATATGCGCTAACGTACCCGCTATTTAGGGTGACTTTATTTTATCTTTATATCTGAAATTAAATTAAATTAATGAAACTTTGCTGATCTGATGAATATTAAAATAAAGTGTGATGTTTGTTGTGAGGAAATTAGTGATGACAAATTTTTTCTCATAATTCTAAGTCACTGCTCTAGAAAGAAAATGAATTATCGAGTGACAGTTTAATGTAGGGTGTGACGAGAAAGGATAAAGTGATAAATGAGTATATTAGAGGAAGTTTGAAAGTGGCGCCAGAGACTGAAAAGTTGAAAGTAATTCGTTTGTCTTGGTATAGCTATATAAAGAGGAGGGATGAAACGCATGTTACTAAAATAGTTCTGAGTATACATGCAGATTGATGGAGAGGGAGAGGGAGGCCAAAGAAAAGATGGACGGATTGTGTGAGAAGTGATATGAAATAAAAAAGAGTTAGTGATAATGTGACGGGTGACAGGACAGAATGGAAGAAAAAAAAAGTATTGCGCCGACCCCAAGTAAAATAGAATAAGGGCAGGAAGAGTCAATTAGACGAAGTTAGTTAAAATTACCTGAAGTTTAACCTTTCAATCGTGGAAATTACAGACACAATAGAAAGACAATAGGTGCACAAACGTTCGCTTGGGGTTTAATGAATTAAAGTTTAGAATTTTCCCTCTAATACTCATCATGTTTGCGGAGTTTCATTATCGTTTGATCCTATATATAGGAAATAAAACTTCAGTAGAAGTTCACAGCATTTTCTCCTTTTCATCAAGTCACCTACGCACTCAATCCTTTCATAAATATTAATTTACAAACTCCTAATTACAAACCTGTTTAGCGTAGCGTCGTACGGAACTAAATATGTAAATTGACGAAATAAATTAGTATCTTCTAAAGCAGCATCTCAGAGAAATATTTGCACATTAAAATTGTAGACGTCATTAAGAGCGAGATTACCGAAAGAACGCCTATTATCTTACTTTAAAGCTTTGTAACGCTCCGAATCAAGTATGACACCAAATTACTTAAGGCGCTAAATTTACCTTAATCTTTTTGCAAACATTGCTTTTTTGAAGGATAAAAAATCTTTATTTCTACCAAAATCCTCTTCTAATTTCAATAAAACGGTTAAGTATCTGGCGCACTCGTGCGCTAAGAGTTCCGTAGGTATGGACAGAGTGATCAACTGGGGCCTTAACATAACGTGCGAGCGAGAAAGAGAGATGAAGCTTTACACCCTTTATAGCTCCATCTCTTTAACAGTTCAATTTATGTTGTAAAATAAATCGCGTTAAAAGCTCGTATCAGGGCCTCTGTTTAACCCCTTTTCAAAGATATTTTAATGTGAAAGGGGTACTCGACTGATGCAGCCGTCTGTACCATTCTGTGTCTTCTGAAATACATTTTTCTTTCATTGAGAGTAAAGAAAACAAGTATTCTATGAAAAGTCATCTGGTTATTAACCACATTATTTGCATTGCATAAAGGCATAGAGCCAGACTAACATACAGGCGGAAAAAAGTAGGTTTAATAACAGCGTCTGTTGATAAATCTGTAACAACGGAACACCAAAAATGGTCTCTCCATGCTAATGAATAAACATTAGAGAGCCTTTAATTTACTATCGGGTAGCAAGAGCACTATTTTACCAGTACAGTGAATTTCACAAAAAAAAAGTCACAACACTACAGTGGAAGTTAATTATAAAGTGACGGTTAACACGGACAAACGGAAGGCGGACAACGCTAATTCTGTACTTAATCGGGTTAGGTGCTTTCTACAAACAAATAATTTTACCTCTTTATAACAGCATTTTAGATTTATATATCTGTAGATAAGTCATGAAAAAAAGGTTTTAAGCTAATACCGAATTGTTTTGTCAATTAACTTTTCAACTTACGTGACTTACGAACGACGCTTTACTAGTGGCCTCTACGAGTCTACGATGTAGCAAGTTCGTAGCCTTTCAAACCATTTTTAGCACTGATACTGGTCATTTACCAAAGAACATCCATTTTGATAAACAGATATTCAATATGGGAAGCTATTCGGTTCCTATATTAAAAGATTTCTTTATTCATCCTTATGAAAAAGCATAGACGTTAATATAATCGGATACTTACGGACGCTACAGCCGTTGTTCTGTCTGACCTATGATTATAGTGTCAAACGTAATAGTATGAACTGTCAAATGTGTGATTGTTATTTTTTATTTAATTTTTTGTATTTCGCCTAGAAACATGAGATAGAAAAACTTATGTACACATACAATGGGCGGGCTGATGGCGAATTGCCAAATATTCATTAAAAGTTTGGATTTGTTTTAATGTTCCACAAAACTTCTTTCGTGTGAAGTTTTGAGGTGAAAAATAAAGTTTTCTAAATTTTAACTCGGTAACCTTAAAGTACATTAACTTTTCTGAAAATACTGGGTATTAGGACTCAGAATTAAACAAGGTAGAACGATGTAAATTAAAGTTGTTAAGTTATTATGAAGGCATAATAAGTTGTGTGTTTGCTTGTTTCTCTTTGAATCTCAAACGACTGAATGGGTTTGGATAAAATTTTGTGCCAGGATAGCTAGAGACTGATAGGGAGTACTAATTTTACGTGATTGGAGTCGCGAGCAGCCGGTACTTTTAGGATTTCAACAGCAAAGACTTCCTTCTCAATTTCGTCCATCTTAAATTCATAAACGATTTTTTCATTAACTTCATTTGGTACACCTAATAAATAATGAAATCGATAAATGACTTATTTTTTTCATTAATTAGTTACTAAACTATTTTGCCCAGTTGTTTTAAAGCCCCTTATGTTTCAAGACTCCCAAACAGTCTCTATAAGAAAATCAATTAGCATTAATTTCACTTTCTAAATCAAATTAAAAATTTTCGCTAACGATCAATTTACCCTAAAAGTTCAAAATGTTCTTTAATTTATACAAACTCTGTTTCTATTTGTTCTCAAGCTTTGTTCGGGCACAATTTTTTTTTGTTATTTTTAATTTCCGTCATTGAAGGACGTTCACTGTGGGACATAGTTCCAAGTGTCGCCACAACGAAGGGTCCTATGCGTCTCGCATCCATCGCATTCCCGCGACTCTCTCCAGGTCATCGGTCCATCTTGTGGAAGGCCTTCCATCTTCCGGAGTACAGTCGTCGCTATTTAAGTATTCGTTATTACTTGGGGAAGTAGGTAGAGATAGGTACTACGCGGCTAGGTTGTGTACGTGGCTCTAGAATGCAAAGGGCAAATGAAGAATCACAGGTGGATTTTAGTCTGAAAAAGTCTGGTTTCCTGTCGCTTCACGAATTATTTGATGACATCCCACCAAAAAAAGAAGAAAAGTAAGGGAAAGAACTGCTTTGTCTTACTTTCCTTCTCTTTTCAGGGTTCCGTAGTCAACTAGGAACCCTTATAGTTTCGCCATGTCTGTCTGTCCGTCTGTCTGTCTGTCCGTCCTCGCTTAATCTCTGTGACCGTTAGCACTAGAAAGCTGAAATTTGGTACCATTATGTATATCAATCACGCCGACAAAGTGGTAAAATAAAAATTGGAAAAAAATGTTTTATTAGGGTAGCCCCCCTATATGTAAAGTGGGAAGTTATTTTTTTTTAATTTCAACCCTAACGTGTGATATATTGTTGGATAGGTATTTAAAAATGAATAGGGGTTTACTACAATCATTTTTTGATAATGTCAATAATTTCGGAAATAATCGCTCCAAAAGGAAAAAAACAATGTGTCCCCCCCCCCCCTCTAACTTTTGAACCATAAGTTTAGAAAATATGAAAAAAATCTGAAAAGTAGAACTTTATAAGGACTTTCTAGGAAAATTATTTTGAACTTAGGTTTAAAGAATTTTTATTCTCATAAAAACAATTACAGTTCACTTAAAATGAGATACAAATAGTTTATAAGTATTGCAATGTTCACATCTGGTGTGTTGGTGACATCATAGGTTGTATACATGTTTTTTTAATTTAGCTTTAAATATATTAATATTTTCACTTGATGGAAAGAACAGTTTTTGTACAAAAGAGACAAAAGGGTTCTACAAATAATTTCTGGACAAGTTTGTAGTATAATCGTATATGCAAGCATTTTTTTAATCTCATAAGTGGTGGGTACACTTATTGTGACGGACGGGAAACTACGGAACCCTACAATGAGCGTGGCCCGACACGCTCTTGGCCGGTTTTTTATGTTTACTTAATACTTTTTTTATCCTTGATTTTTCAATAACATTTTCTTTTTTATGCACCACTTAGAAACAATGTCTCTTCACAACCCTAGAGAACTCAAGGCAAAGACTTAGAAAATGCATAAGGCTATAAGTCCACCTTTGTACGTAAGTCTTGAATGAAGATTAAATAAATAAATACAAGTACTACGTAACCATTAATATTGCAATTTCAAGCTCTTCGGGAGCTCTATTGTCCTGGTAATTACAGACTATACTATCTACCTAGACAATCGGGCTCCAAAGCCAGCCCGGTTAGCTATTTCGAACGACGGCTAGCTGTAGCCAAGTTTTCTGAGCTAATCACTGCGATGACCCTGCTGTTTATTTGGTAGCAGCGGAATAGCTAATTTTGTACAATCAATGAAACTGTTTGGTATGCTGGCAAGAAATCAATGCCCAGGTACAGTCACTAGCAATAAGATATATGTAAAACATTATCACATTTTCTATCTACCTTAACTACTGGCACTCTTCTTGCATCACTGCTTATCATCACGGATTGCTGTCAAGCACTAGTTTATATCAATTTAAAAAAAAGTTTATGACAAAATTAGTTAGGTAATTTAGAATTATTTGTCTTTCATTTATTTATTGAGTAAGGGTTAAAATAAATTGAAAACGTGACAACGTACATATTGTGGGCGCCGTACCCTACCCTGATTGACGAAAGCAAACTATACATACGTCGCAATTATTTGCAAAATCCTTAAAAGTATATTTACCTAGCCATTTCGCTAGTTAATAAGAAAAATAACTCGTGTGATTTTTAAAATTTATACTGTGAATAAATCGGGTGTTTAATTCTCGCTACCGTGACGTAGAATCTGGATTGCTTATGTGATCAAAAGTGTATTAGCGATGTTATCAATATGACATTTCGGATCTTTTTTTTAGTTGGGAAAATCATCCAGTGACATCCCCCGCTCTTGGGCGGAGCGGGAGATAGTGTCAGACTTTTACTGACCAAAAACCCACTCCTGTTCCCTCTTTGCCATTGTTCCAGGGCCCCGGGGATCTCTTTCGCCGCACCCAAGGCCCCAGCAGACTACGACCCTATGCGACCATTGCGATCCGCAAGCCCGCGCCTGTGGTGGTGGGAAATCGGGATCGGAATCGCGGCGGCTCGGGTGCGAGGGCCATTGCCTCACTTGTGCCGGTTCCTTTGCTAGCATTATTGCTTCGCAGAAGGAGGCGACCGCCTGCCACTCGTCCTCGCTCCGGACCATGGCCTGTACCAAGGCCCGGCGCGAGAGATCACTGCCACCGAGCGCCCCTACGAGGACACGGCGGTGCTCTGCACAGGCGCGGCACACCTCTACCGTATGTTTCACCGTGTCCTCCGGGCGGTCCACACAATAGTGACACCCGGGCGTTTCTTCCGCACGAATCTGGTGCAGGAATCTCCCGAACTCACCATATCCAGTGAGGACCTGCGTTATGCGGAAGGGAAGGACGCTCTGAGGTCTTTCCAACCACGCCTCAAAGAGGGGACTTACCGCCATAATTACGGCGTGCCCAGCATTGGGTTGTGACAGTCGCTGTCGCCAGTCCACCATGAGATCCCGCCGGAACTTTGTTCGCCATGCCGCGACTTGGCGCGGCAGCGGAGTTTGGCCCCGGCGCACGGTGTTTCGCCTAGAACATGCTAGGTGGACAAAATTCAAGTTTTCATTTCCAGGAAATCTTAATTGCATAACACAAACAACACCCCCAAACTCCAAATTCCGAGAAAAAGTTGTTTTTCAAATGCTTAACTGATGAGTCATAGAGTTCAGAAGTCAGGTAATGAGTTTAATGCAAGCGTTCCAGTCAATCAGTTGCAATTTAGCGACACTTTTGTGCACATCTCATAGTAGTTTATAGTGATATTGTGAAAGTTTTTTGTGATGGATATTAATATTGAGGGTATGTACTATTATTTAATATATTATTTTTATCAGAATCTATTAAAATGAAATTTTTAGCATTTTTTTAACTTGATGCATACATTTTAGCGTAATTTTTTTCATAAAGAAAACTTTGAACGTTCAGGAAATACATTGATTCGCCTCTATTCGGGCTAGTTTTTAGATATATTGTAGGTATAACTATGTAGTTTGTAAAAATACACATATTGTTCAGCACACTTCAGTACAACATATTTTTTACTTTTTTTTTTCAGAACACGTTTACTCTATTTCAAGGGTAGCCTTTTTTGAAGAGTGGTTGAAACACACGAAGAATGATAAAAGGTCGCGTATTTATGACCATCTTTCTTCAAAATTTCACTTTGGTGACGTTACTGAAAGCAGCCAAAGAGAAATAAAGTTGAAAATATCCTCTTTTCTACTAAGATTGGAGCCAAATGGTTGGCTTCAGGAAAATCGAAGTAGCGTTTTTTAATTACAAATAAGACTTGGCTGGATGAAGGAGACATACAGTTCACTGCTAGTTCTTTAGCCCCACAACCTTCGACATCGAGTGAGGCTCTGCAGGAAGCCCTCGCAAAGATTTCGAGGAATCGTCGTTTAAGATGAAGAAACGTCGAGTCGTGGATCTCGTAAAATCTCGAAGTGCTAAAGAATTAGTGACTGCTGCCGAAATTGCTACCTATGCGTTTAGCAGGGCAAAGAAAAGTTGCCCATGTGATTAAAGACATTAGTGAGAGCCTAGATAATATTATTAAGTCAAAAAAAAACAAGCGCTGTGAGCTCAACGCATTACGCGTGAGGCCGCAGCTTTATGCTGAGCGTTCGGCCGTTTTGCGCGGAGCAGACGCATATCTTCCCTATCAATTGATGTTATGTTCTGTTACCTACTTTTAAGATTGCGTCTTTAACACGTGAATAAACTGTTTTTCTTTCTTTCTTTTCTTTCAAAAAATATCAGTTTCGTTAATCCTAGGCAATTAAGTAGTGACGAAGCCTTAGCATACTATATAGATTCTAAGTCGCTTTTTTAAGAATGCTGAGATGAGCGCTCAAATCACAGGGTTGGATGTTACTATTGTCAAACAATTTGATATTATTTTGAGGACATTGTCTTCTGGGTTCGAAATAAACTTAGTTGAATTTAATCAATATTGTCTTGAAACTAGAAGACCTTACCCTATTCGTGGTACTATATGCCTGCTACTGTACATAAAATATTAGTACACAGTACTGAGGTCATCAAAGCGGCGTTGCTTCCAATTGGGCAGCTTTCCGAAGAGGCTCAAGAAGCACCGAATAAAGATTGCCGCAGATTTAGGGAGTACTACACCCGCAAGTGCTCACGTGTTGCCACGAATAGAGACTTGCTGTCCATGTTAATAATAACATCTGACCCGTTGATCAATAGCCTTCTTGAGATTCCCCAAAAAAAGCCGGAAAAAATATGTGCAGAGGTATTAAAGTTAATTGTAAGCCCGACCATATTAGCATCAAGACCGGAAACGTCATCATATTGTCGCACATTGCCACAAAATGATGACGATTCACCAGAAGATTTTGATGATGATTCTGATGATTAGGTTTAGGTTAAGTTAATTTGTATAGTAGGTATTTATTTATTTAATGCAATTTTGTTGTTTGTTTATTATTTTTAAATAAAATTTTCTGTTTTTATACATTTTTTTTTTGTTTTTTATTACAAAATCATACCAAAAATTATTAATAATGCCTCAATATGACTACTTATATATAAAAGCATCGTTAAATATCATAAAATAATATTGTCCACCTAGCATGTTCTACGCGGTACACTGTGCGGCGGCGGCGTTGCATCTCCACGTGCAAATCGTGCATGTGTGCAAGGACTGTTGCCTTCAAATCCCACAGTGGTAGGCCAGCATGGAGGCTCGCCGCTTCGCGGTAAACCGTGTTGTATCCCCGCACCATCCGAATGGCCATGATCTTCTGGCTTGCGTTCAACTTGGCCGCGGGATGACATTTCGGACCTGGATGTGGATATAGAATAATATTCTATACAGTTTCGGATTTAAAATTATTTTGCATTATCCGCAAGTTTCAGTTTTGTATTCCTATATCTATTTAAAATTTTAGAATATTTCTTTTTTTTTATTTATATTGTGCCCGCGACTTCGTTCGCGTGGACTACAGGATTTTGAATTTATTTTTTCTAAAATAAAATTAGCCTAAGTTACTCCTTATTACATCAGCTACCTGCCAAAAAAAGTCCCGTCAAAATCGGTCTAGTCATTTCAGAGATTAGCCGGAACAAACAGACAGACAGACAAAAGTTGTAAAAAATGTTATTTTGGTGAATGTACCGTATATATATTCATATGCATGTAGTAAAAGTGGTTATTTGAATATTACAAACAGACACTGCAATTTCAAAATTGTTTGACCAGGCAAAAAAAACAAAAAGCTATCGTATACGGTTCTTTATCCGAAACTTTTACATAATATGTAGCTGTACCCCCGCGGCTTCGCCCACGTGAAGTTCCTTTATCGCTTGTTTCTAAAATAAAAGTAGCCTAAGTTACTCCTTGTAACATTAGCTATCTGCGAGTGAAAGGCCGTCAAAATCGGTCCAGCCGCTCTACCCTACTCTACCCTACTCTACCCTACACTACTCTACACTACCCTACACTATCCTAATTCTCATTTTTTTTCCATAACAACCTCTTCACAATAACAAACACAACAAAAAAGAATTAGCGAAATTGGTTCAGCCGTTCTCGAGATTTGCGCTTAGTGACACATTTAGTGATTCATTTTTATATTATAGATAATTATTATTGTTGTTTATTAACTACTCAACTAGGCTCAAAAATTGTTAGGAATATATACTTAAAAACTATGTTAGTAAACAAAACATTAGTCACTGAGAAAAAAAATAAAGTCATTTAGTACGTCGAACTTGCCCACTAACACTTTCTTTATATCGGTTTTGGTTACAGTTACGGATATTGTTTTCTTTCGGATATCTAACAATTTTGTTTACGTTATGGTGCTCCATAACATCCCTCGTGTGTACGTAAGAGACACTTTACGGATTCAAACTTTGTATTTACCCTCATGCTGATAAAATTGACTCTGCTAACACTACTAATTAAATTTCCCAGAAACCGGTGTAGAAAGTGGTAGGAAACGAGAGTGGTAGTTGGAAAAGCCGCTACTCTGAATTCATTAGATGAAATTAAATGTTTTGCTCACTGCAATTTCCCAAGTGAAATCACAGAGAAACTACTTTTGATTCAAAGCGACGACGTTTTAATTTTTGATATTGCTTCTCTGTGCTACCTTTCTAGGATCAAATTGAATTTTGACAAAATGAAGAATGGGTTGTTATTAAATATAACTTCTTTTTTTTTTGTTATACAGCTAAAAAATAGGCTATCAATATAATTGGAGTCAGCACAACATGTTTTTTTTCATACACTCGGCAGTGAAAACCTCATAAAAACATCATCATCTCCCTAATCAACTAGCTTGAGTTCGGCGTCTTGTCTATCCAAATTATACTGCATACCCATGTTTTATATACGCAGCGCTTGTATGCAGCAGAGGGGTATTGGAGGGACGTATGAGTTGAGGAAAAGGAAAAGTACATATTATGAATATGAAAATTCAAATTAGTCGCTTATCCGGTTGCGAATCCGCAACCTCATGGGTCACTTCGTAAAAATATATTACAAAATTTTACAACAGAAAAAAAAAACTCCTGAAGTCTCTTGAAAAAAAATCAAATGAGAATAGTGGTGTATTTTGATTTGTAACTGTCCCCGCACACGGGCCTCAAAAAACCGTTTCCACAAAAAAAACGCTAGAAGCGGCCACAAAAAAAGCTAGAAGCCGGCGCAAAAACAGCTGAAGCGCGCGACACCTCTTGTGTCCGGTGAAGCTTGAAGCCGCTTCAAGCGTGTTTTTGTGGCGTCACCGCCGCACACGAGTTACAAAAAAGGCCGTCACAAAATTAAGCTTGAAGCGGCGTTTTTTTGAAGCTCGTGTGCCCGTTTTTGTCTACTGAGCAAGCCCTTAAAGTTTGTGGAAGGCTGTCTCTTACACCCTGTATATTAGTCTTCATTTCAATAGTCACCCATTTTCTAAATTTATTCAAACTCAAAACTGTTCTCAAGAATAATGATCATTATAGTACGTCTATCTTGCGTAATTTTGCATGGTTAGACATGACGTCATAATAGAGGCTTCATATTCTAATTTCCCTCTGTATTTGTCTTGGCAATTCCACTGGCTGATGAAAATTAACGACATCAAGCGAGACTAACGCTTAAACTCATAGTTATTTAGTTTCCCCATATCATGGTTAAGTGCAATCTTGAGTAACAGTGCGTTATTTTTGCAACATAAAAGACTAAAATGTTTCCCAGAAAAGTATTTTTCGATTCAAGACCGTTTAAATGCTGAAAAACTAAAAGAAATACTTTATTAGATGTCGTGACCGGTTCATGCCCATTATTTTTTATTTATTGGTGGGTAGACGTTTAACCAATATTATCTTACTCACCTGCAATATGGCTCTTTTTTCTTTTTAGATAAATATTTGATATTTTGATAGCTTACTTCATGTTCACTTCACCTCAGTTTTTTACAGTAGGTTTCACAGAATGGCAAGCGACGATCTGAGCGTTGATAGAGCACGCTAAACTAGAAGCGGATAACCTTGACTTGTAGAATTGTAGATACCTAAGGGAGTTTTTAATATTGTGCGGTTTTTGGCCCGCACGCGTAACCTCCGCTAATGTCTATTTCATACAAGTATTTATTGTAATGCGTGGAATACGCATGCAGGATGCGTTTTTTTGCATTGACTTTCACTACTTTAGTAGTATTCCCAAAACGTTTTGTACGTATGAGTGAGATTTTTATGCCGACACTACGTTTCTGCAGCATAATTAACGACTTAATCGTTTGCTTAACCGCAGACAAAATCTAGTAAGATATATGTCTCTAATCATTTTAACGACTGGAAAAAAAAATTGTTTGATCTGCAGGAAGAAAGGCGTCCTTGGGGTGACCAGTGTGCTCAGTACACAGGTACTTGGCGCCTCGTCCCATGGATACTCGACGTCGCACGAGAGAATGAAGACGTCGACACATTCACACTCGACATCTAAGTTTGATATTATTATTTTATTTTGAATACTTAATGTTTTTTTCCAAATAGTTTTTTTTTTATTTGTAATTATATTTTTAAAGTTTTTGTTTTTATTGAAGTCCTTTTTGTTTTGTTTTAGTTGAAGTTTTTAATTTTGTTTTATTTATCGATGTTTTTGTACTTAATAAGTATTAAATTGTTTTGCAAAAATTTATTTATTATTTAGGTAGCTATACCTTTTTCAGAGATAGCTTAACATACAACTACTTTAAAATATAGAAAACAATAATAATAATTTATAATTTGTTTATTGTCAAACTTTCAAGACCTCAATGTGGTCTCAACCCCTGAACTAGGACAACCTGTGTGGTTGAGGTATCCCCTCCTGAGGTATGATCTGATATGTGTAAACTGTGCTTCAAAAACAATAATTTACAGAAGAGAAAAAAATACAATACAAAATAGAATGGAATAAAAGAGGATGTACACTAAAATAGTTCTATTACAAACTGGAAACCTAATATGTTATTTTAATAAGCAACCTGTAGTACCTAATAAAAGTTTAATGCAATATTCCTTTGTAGGAAGCATGAATAGGTAGTGCAGTGTCACCCTGCATAAAAGCCTCTATGCTCAAAACTCTTCAATTCTTCTTGTCCTTTTTTTATTTTTAAGTATTCAAAAATTTGGTTATGGAATAAAAAAAAAATCTTTTTTTTTTTGTAAGGAACTATTCTTGAAAACTTGTAAGTTTTGAAGCGGTGTGTTGTTACACAGTGAGATCGAGTGTTCCTCGTTTCTCTGACCTACTTCAGAAAAAAAGGATGTAATTTCCTTTTTACTGATATGTATAGATGAAATATTAACGATTTCATTATTCCCATAATGCTGACCTCATAGTTTTTGCCTTTCAACATATAGTCACTTGTAGTCGCTAGTTTTAATTTTTTTTTTTTTCATATTGTCCTTAGATCTCAGCCTTAGGTATAGAAGCTAGACGACAGGGCCGCCTTTTTCTTTTTGGCCCCTTCCCCTGTATACACTGTTTCGTCTTTAATCAGCCTGCCAGTTTGCCCGCGAGGCGTGCTGGGGCGTTCGACAGTCGAGTCTGTGCAGCGACGTAGTTTCGATAAGAAAACCTTTTGATAGGAGCTTCCAGTCGCCCACAACAGGAGGTAGTTTATTTACCAGAAAGAACCATATTGAACATATTTTTAGTTAAATTTAAATATTAAAATTTACTGTATTCGGTCGTATATTGTGTGACCTATTTGTGTTTTTTGAATGAGTTCGTCCGCCACCGGGCCGTTGTAACAACCACTAGCGAACGCTTTATTCACTTTAACACTCTTATTTGGATGGTAGCTTTTTATTTATAGTCTTTCTGGTGTACACCAGTTCCCAATTCTCAATTCTCATTTTGTTTCGATATTGAGATAGATTCATGATAGCACAAGTTTAAACCTTAGTTAAAAACAACTAAGGTTTAAAGTTGTGCTATATTCATTCATCAGTTGCTACTTAAGTTAGATAATCCTGTATTCTTTTGTATAAATGATAAATAAAAAATTCTATTTGATTTATTTCAAAATTTTAATATTTTTACATTCATTTTGCGTTTTAAAACAACTAGACTCGTTAAAAATAAAAAGCCCGTTTTGACATTTGAGAAAGACCTAGAACTTAACTTGGAACGAAACTGATAGAAACAATAAAATAATAAATCGGGGGCCGGTGTAGTTGTAGCTGTTTTAGCTATTTTAGTAGTAGCTATACTACACCGGACTAGCCACTAAATAGTCATAATACAAATATCAGAACGGGCTTCTTATTTTTTGACAACTTTACTGCCAAAATTATACATACAGTGGTGAAACCTGTACATTGGGTAGGATTTGAGAATTATCCCAAAATTCGTTGGTAGTATCACTTATGGACATTGAACCGTCTTTTGATGATATCAAACGGGTGTATTTTCACTCACTCTCAGTGTTAAACTCTACTTCGACTGTACAGTTTAATGTTATGATTTTATCAGCTGTATGGTGCGTGCATAAATCATAATATTTCGTTACCAGTCGTAGAGGTTGATAAATAAAACAACGCTATACAAAACTTAGAGAGACTTTATTTTATCTTTTAACCTAATATTTACTGAGATTACAAACAAAATAGGTACAGCTCAAAACAAAAGTGTCGCAAAGTGCTCACACAAAAAGATTTTAAAATCTTTTAAACTTGTAAACAAAATTCAAATTAATCTTGTATTTACATATTATTTCGAAAAGAGAATAATAAACAATTTAATTTATTCTCTTTATTTTGCAAACCTTTTAAGAACTTAAATGTAAATGGTGCTGTTATTTGTTTGCAAATTCAGGTTAGTACTTAGAAAACATTGTCAATTTTTCTAAAGTGAAAAATGTGTGCGTATTTTGTCAAGCTCAATTCGAAGGTTCAATTAATAATTATCTTCTTTGATAAATAATTAACTTTTCGTCGTACTCATAACTTGCGGTACTCACTCTTTAGTCTCGGTATCATATCGTTCGGTATGTACGGGTACTTATCTCGGGCTGCTGCCGTAACTCTACGTCCAAAGCACGTATTTAATAATACGGTAAATGCAATAACTAAGAGACGGGTTGACAATCGATACTCTAACAAAGTAAAAATGAATCGTCAGAAAAAGTATAAAAAATACACAGGTATTAAACATTATTTTTATTATACGCGAAACCTTAATATAATTGTTCAGAATCAGTAACGATCGCAATAATTTTTATACCATGTTATATTTCTTCCCAAAAATATTTAAAAAAGGTCACAAGGTCACTCCACCGAGACTAAGTACAACACAAGTCATGGAAGGATACAGCTCGGTGATGGAGCAAAACAACTCTTCAGTCGCTCGGATGGTCCGGTGACCATGTATTTGTACGGACAACCAGATAACATAACATAAGCTTATAACTTTATGATTTTTTATGGTACAGTTATAAAATTTTGTACACAGATTCTTTATATAAAAATATTAGACACGTGTTTCGGGTTTGGCGTATACTAAAACTAATGTTGTATAAATAAAAATAAAGTAAAAAAAAACCCAGGTTCGCAGTGTTCTTAACTTATAAAACTCAAGACTGAAATTACTGTAGACAACCTTCCATTTTCATCATTCAAATAATTGCTGTTTTTAGCTGAAAGATTATTCGTTCGTCGTTTATTAGTTCGTAATATTTGAATAAACTCAGACACGTTGTTTACATGAATTTATGTAAAATTAATAACACGCGAAACATTGAATAAGTATGCTTTTATGTAAATTTTCCAATTTGCCCTCACATATTATTCAAACATATTTTAGGCTATTACAGAACGAAACCCGGCCAATCATAAGAGAGATTAAATATTTAACAGCCGTTTATGTATAATGTATTGTATACTGGATTTTACCAGATTTCACACAATTCTGGACGAACGTTAATACTTAATATACAAGTAAACATAAAAGAAGGTTCCTCTACTTCATCCGGATTAGTTCCGGTTGTATTATCCGGGAGCCGAAATTCTGTTACATTTTTCTGTGTATAGTCCCTTCTCAGTGGCCGACAAACAGAGCTCATGCTTTGTGTAGGTAATATCAATCACAAACAGGTAGAATATTTTAAACCATTTCGGTCACGCATACCACAAACAGGCCGAACAACCACAGATGTAATATAGATACTGTTTAGGCGAAAGGTCTCGTCACACCTTTTGCGGTTTCAATCAAAGTACTTGTTGCTCATGACGTCACGCATCCAGGACACGTAGCCCGCGGTGCGAGTGTAAATTCCGTATTTTCCACGCTTGCCGCAACCATCGCCGAAACTCGTGATCCCCTGTCAATGCAAAATGTACAATTTGATTAACATGATTCAATTTACCCGTGGTGAACGTTTTGGGTGTAACTGTTGTTGAAGCAAAATAGTATCAGTAAACCCATCCAATATAAACCGTTAAATTTTGATCGTTTTAATCCCGTGGAGGGTCGATCCGGTACATGAAACACTATGGATTTGTAAAGATAAAATTGGAAGAAGACCTGTAGGTAGTTAGTACTCAACGCCGACTACTACCTACAGATCATTGAACTCGCTCAGCTCACGTTCTCTTAAAGAAATTAATTTCGTACATGTGTAAATTAATACGAGTTTTAAAAAAAAGGTACTTTATTTTTTTAATTTTATCTTTACAAATCGATAGTGTTTTATGTACCGGATCGACCCTCCACGGGATTAAAACGATCAAAATTTAACGGTATATACTGTGATATCAAAAGGAGATCGCATGAGTTGCTTTTTTTATATAACCAACGAACTGGCTTGTAAAATATAACTCGAAGGAATATACCCGGCCGAAGTGTTTGATTTCATAGAAGAATCTCTATACGAGCCTACCAACGAGCTGAGCTGCGTTACAATACTGAGAAAATCTTTATCATCACTTCAGCCAAAAGACGTCCACTGTTGAACATAGGCCTCCCCACAATGAAGGTCCTGTGCGTGTCGCATCCATAGGATTCTCGCAACCCTTACCAGGTCATCAGCTAAGGCTTTAAGTCACCCACAGGGCAATGGAAAGGGCTATATCTACTCGGAGTCTCCTTGCGTGATCGAATCAGGAGAACCAAGATAACCGACATAATTCAAATTGAAATATTTATTTTAGATAAACATCCATATCAACAGTAGTACAACTTAGTCCTATGTTAGTATTAAATTAAATTATAATAATAAACAACTAATGAATCATTGTACGAACAGTTCACTGGTTCATTAGTTTATTTGGATAAATGTGCCTGAACATCTATCTAGCTTTCACATAGTACGAAGAATTGCCTAAGTTTGGTGAAAATGGGCAGAGCACATGGCTCCTAGAATAAATGGCTGAATCACATGGGTCCCATTAGAATGCTTAAAAGCGCTCAAAGGGCAATAGAAAGGCATTATACTCGGGGGTTTTTTGCGTGATCGCATCTTGAATGAAGATATCCATAGGAGAACCAAGTTTACCATAGCTTAAAGAATCGTCGAACTTAAGTGGCAGGGGGTGCGGCACACTGCTCGCAAAACAGGTAACCATTGGAGCCTAAAGATTTTAGAGTGGCGACCGTACCTGAAGACCCAGCGTTGGAAGGTCTCTTACAAAATCTTCATGGGACTTGAAAGATTATCAACAATAAAAATCCATTCACCGTCAATTCAATCAAAAAGCACGATGATACAATTCAACACTTTAATCACAAAACCAACAACTATGAAAACTATGTTGCAAAGACCAGTAGCAAGTAAAGCAGTCATGCAATAATAGTTGATAGTGAAGCGCACTAGTTTGTTAACGCGCGATTAACGGTTAGTATATTAGCGCTATATTTTGAGTATGACATGTCTATGTTTCCAAAATTAATTGTTATGATTTTGAAGTTTCTTTAATTACATTCAGTTGGATAAAAGATTTAATAAGGAAGAATTGGGCACTGAAAATTCACGATCCTGAATTTCCACGGAGAGATCACGCGTGAAGCATAATTCTATTCTATTCTATTCTAATGTAACTTATGGAGCTCAAAGTAAAACTCTGTCTAGTTTTTGTTGGATAAAATAGAAATTTCAACATAGATCACACATTTTTACTTCGATTTTTAGTCTAAAACTAACTGACTCGGCGAACTTCGTACCACAGTCAATGAATTTTGTATATCTTTCGATATATTGTCAACCAATTGCGATAAAACAAAGCCTAAGTAATTATATCAAGTTACACACAATTAAAGGCTTATAGTCCCTTTAACAATCTTTTTTTTTTTTTCTATGGGAAAAATCATCCTATGACAACCCCCGCTCTTGGGCGGAGCGGGAGATAGTGTCAGACTCTTACTGACTAAAAAACCCATCCCGTTCCTTCAAGCCTTCATACCGGGGCTCGAGCGCCCTTTCGGATAACCCTGGCCCCAGTAGGCTTCGACCCGGCTGGGCCCCTGCTGTTGCTGACAACTCCTTGAGGCGCGCGGGAACAATGCGCGCCGTCGACGACTTGGGCTTGGTCCGGACAGTTACCGGACGGCCGGACAGCGAGCTTCCCTTTAACCATCTGACCGAAATTATGTGGACGCAACTCTCGCACTCGCCTAGGCGGCAGTACGCAAATCTGTGCATTTATTTGCGGCCAACAGCAACCGGAAAGCGCTTTAAATCCATTTTCATTGCGAAATATTGATTGATTTACATATGCATGTTCACTTTGAAGAATATTTAACCAGCAATTTTTATGTGTAAAAATGTTTGTAAAGGTCCAAGCCGTTTCGAAGCAGTAGGGAAAAGTTGCAAAATTGCTAAATATTTTTTTTTTTACAAAAGTATTAATAGCACGAAAAAATCAAATGTTGATAATGTTGTTCATGAATCTTTAATAAACATATATTTTTTTATATATATATATATAATAAACATTTATTATCCTGGCCGTTACCGAGGAGTAGGCAGAAAGTCACTGTTAAAATGCCATAATTTTTCGGGCGCCCAAGCGCCCAAGCGCCCGAAAAATGCATAAAAATTATTGTAAAAAAATTATTTACATCGATTTCGTACATTTTACGTGATGCGCGCACAATCAAAAACTTCTACAGATTTATTATATGTATAGATAATGAATACTACATCGAAATCCATCGTGTAATTTCCGTCATTTACGACAGCTGATGTCTTCTTTAAAATTAGATCAATAAATGAATTTCACCCAACTTCTTTTCACAGCTGACAAAAAAACAGTCCAGGCGAATATAAAAAGTAAAATGTCATACCTAAAACGTGCTCGCATAAATGCAAATCACAAAGGACATTACCCTTGTTAGGTTTACGGCTCTGTGCCATTTAATTCAGAATCCTCTAAAAAAAATATCCCTCTTTAATGTTCGATAAGCTTCTTGCTTTCTCGTCAAATTGTGAAATGTCACGTCCATTTTATTGTGATTGAAGAAAACCTTTTAAAAGGTAGGGGTGTTATGTAAAGCCCCAGTGTGCTGTACGACAGGGACACTCGCTATTGACACACGATAATTGTGGTCGCCACCCTATCAGGGGTCATAAATCAACCCAATAATCTTGCTCAATCATTGTTTGTTTTATCATAAAAGGGATATCAACCTGATGTACTTTTGTCAGAATATAATATGTATTTTTATTATTAGCAGGCTAGGCAGATTGTTACATTTTTTTTCCGTGATTCTGACCGCTCTTGACCTCAATACCGTGTAGTGAATATTAATGATTATTATAAATGAAAGTAGGTTTTTAGTAATAATATGTAAATCAGAGCCGGCTTACTTGAAAAACCTGGGTTGGCCTCAGAAGCTCTCGGTCTTTGACTAAAAGGGCTCTTAAGCACATGTCTGGAGAGGGATCAATTCCCACTTCATTGGAAGATGGACAAACTGGTCTTCATCGGGAAGCCGGGGCACCCCGCAGACCACCGGGTACCCATATAACGGTAAGAGGGGTTCACATCAGCGTTGTGTCCAAGATCGTACTAAGTACTCGTCCTTGATAGCTGGTGGAATTTCGAGGCGCATTTTAGTCGTCTGACTAGCTCTTTAGCGCTTACCTGAAGAGGGACCAGTTCCCACTTCGTTGGAAGACGGGGGAAACTAATCCTCAGCCGAGGCAGTCCACAATGAACGCCACAATGTGCCCGCGAGCCCTCACGACGACAGAAACTCGACGGAGTGTCTCCATTGTGCAGACACCATGAAGACCAATACGTAGCTCACTAAACACCCATCCGGTAAGGTACTCTTAATTGGGTGAAGTCCCAAATAAAAAAAAATGCTACAGGAATTATTCATACTTTCGGGAACCGTATTTAAAAAAAAAGGATGCCGCTGAATACCAGTATTTTATGTGGAGCCTAACATAATTCAAAAGATTTTTTTTTTTTTTCATAAAAAGGACGACTAATCTATCTGGCAGAGTCAGCAAAAATATTTAATTGAGTGTCAGTCACCTTGCTAATTGCTTACCGCTCCATCATATTGCAGATCGATGGATGATCTCTTTTTTTGCTTATTTAAAAGTTATATTTCTATCCAGCTAGGAACAGAACACTAGACATAAAAGATCAACTAAAAAGTAGTTTTACATTCAGTGTATGCAGGAAGTTGCCACGGGAAGCACCCACTTCGCTTTGTGTAACATTTTCTATTTATTCCGCGGATGTAAAGCTGGAATTTCACGCAGAGCTGGTCGTTTCATCGTAAATATTCCTTAATAAATGCCTTAACATAAACACCCACCCATTTTCTTTTCATTTGGAAAATTCGCTACAAAAACAGTAACCGTAAAAAAATTGATGTTTTTAAAATTAACTCATTTTATATTATGGTCGAATAATGTCGGCTTTGACTTACTATTTATTCCACATAGCTACATAAAAAACTGTTTTACGTCTAATTGTCTAGAATATTTTTTCCTCACAATGTAATTTTTAAGGTGGTAGGTAAATCATCGACTTCTCCCGCTCCAGAACGGAGCGAGAATCAAATTCAGATGTCAGATTTTTACTAACTAAAATCACGCCCATGTTCTTTTAGTTACCCTTGGCGTCTTAAGACACGGATAACCTTTTTAGTAGTAAACCTATGGCTTTAGTCATCGGCCCTGCTGTGCTCCTACGGTTTTATTGACATTTCTTGGAGCGCTACTCGCTGTCGACAACTCGGGCAAGTTCCGTACGATGAACTCCTCATCGCTCGTTGTCTGCAAGTCCGCGCCAACGGTGGCTAAAGTCGGGGTCGGGGTCTCGGTGGGTGGGGTGTGAGGATGTCCGTTCCCTCACGGATGCGGCCGCCTCCTTTGCTAGCATTACTGCTTCGCAGAAAGAGGCGACCACAGTCTATTCCCCCTCACTTTGGACTATGACTTGAACCAGGGCCCCGGTGCCAGAGGGCGCCGCCGACGATCGCCCCCACGACGACACGGCGGTGTTCTCAACTATGTTTGAGTGATTAGCATTCCAATTTGGTATAATATTTTCAAAGATCTGCAAATCTCAGCTGGGCCCAACGTCTTATTGTGCTTTATGAGGCACGGAGGAATCTTGATATGATCAAATGGTTACACATCCACAGACTCCCATCGGCAAGTGTAGCTTAACCTTGGTGATCGACTCAAGCTACAGTTTCTTCTCAGCTGCGAGATCCTCTTAAAAAAATTATATTACTTCTATTTCAATCCTAAAATTAAGGTTGCACTAGTTGGTGGCCCGAACGCGGCGGTAAATGCATACTGTCTCACCCACCGTCACGTGCGGCAGCTTAAAATGTTTAGATGAGCACTCACGAATACACACGCTATACATTTTTCTCTGGAACTATCAATTTGAAGTTATTTATCTTACAGCCATGATTATCTTTACACAATATAACTTGAACAAATGAGGTTAGGTAAGGTCGAGAGATAGTCGAACATAATCATTATGAAGAAAATGAACTTAAATTTACAATCAAGAAAAAAAAAACGTTTGCTATAGAGAAAACGAGATACGACTCTTTTGACTACCATTATAACTACGACTGATTTTTTTTTTATACCTACCAACTGAAATACAAAACGGGATAATCTTAGACAACTTTTAACTCAAACGGGATGGTAGGGCACACTTTTCTCTCGTGCTGTAATTTGTGCGGAGTTGAATAGAAAACTAAACGAGATGTTAAAATAATTGTGGACCAAAAAGCTTTCATCTTTATCTAAACGTTTGTAATGCTTGGCTAAACGACCGTTCGTTTTCCAAAGATTTAATTGGTCATTTTGAAATTCTAAAATCCCGCAAAAAAACCATTTAGCGAGCAACGTGTCGGTTGTTACATAGATGGCGTCTGTTTTAACAATATCAGCTACGCAGACGACATGGCTCTTTTGAGCGCCTCGGTCTGTGGTCTCAAAAGGCTGATGAGGATTTGTGAGGGTTATGCAGCTGAGCATGGGCTGATTTATAATGTAAAAAAAAACCGGCCAAGTGCGAGTCGGACTCGCCCATGAAGGGTTCCGTAGCAGCAAGTAACATAATATAAAAGTTCTTGTAATGTGTTGTAACTTTGATCGATGTTTTAACAATAGTGTATTTTTTTCGATTTATGGCGCATTAAAAAAAAACTACTTACTAGATTTCGTTCAAACCAATTTTCGTTGGCAGTTTTTATAGTAATGTACATCATATATTTTTTTTAGTTTTATCATTCTCTTATTTTAGAAGTTAGAGGGGGGGGACACACATTTTACCACTTTGGAAGTGTCTCTCGCGCAAACTATTCAGTTTAGAAAAAAATGATATTAGAAACCTCAGTATCATTTTTGAAGACCTATCCATAGATACCCCACACGTATCGGTTTGATGAAAAAAAAATTTTTGAGTTTCAGTTCTAAGTATGGGGACCCCCAAAATTTATTGCTTTTTTTCTATTTTTGTGCAAAAATCTTAATGCGGTTCACAGAATACATCTACTTACAAAGTTTCAACAGTATAGCTCTTATAGTTTCGGAAAAAAGTGGCTGTGACATACGGACGGACAGACGGACAGACAGACAGACAGACAGACAGACAGACAGACAGACAGACAGACAGACAGACAGACAGACAGACAGACATGACGAATCTATAAGGGTTCCGTTTTTTGCCATTTGGCTACGGAACCCTAAAAAGGGCAAGTGTATGGTTTTTCAGGGCGGACACAAAAAAGTCACAGTAATGCCACCACTAAAGCTAAATGGGTTTTTCCTAGACAGGGTGGAAATTTTTAAATACTTAGGCCATTTAGTGACGCCTACCCTAAAAGACGATGCGGACATCAAACGGGATCGGAGGGCGCTGACGGTCAGTGCGAACATGGTGATCCGCAGGTTTGCGCGGTGCTCAGATGAGGCGAAAATAACTCTTTCAGAGCCTACTGCACCACACCGTACACGTGCAGCCTGTGGGCCGACTACTCACAAAAACCGTACAGCGCCTTTTGTGTCCAGTTAAAAAATGCGTTCAGGATGTTGTTGAGGCTCCCCCGTTATTGCAGCGCGTCGGCGATGTTTGCGCTCGCGCGTGTTGGATGTTTTCATACAACGCGCAAGAGAGGCACGTCTTTGGTGCTTCGAGTGCGGGGGAGCGCTAACAGCATGCTGGCCGTACTTGCGGAGAGGCTTGATTGTTGCATCATAGCGCACTGTTCTATGCGACATGTGACAGGCTTGCGATGTAGCTGATATGAAATTGAGTATTATTTTAATTTACTTAATTGGATTTAATGTACATATTGTGATTTTAATTATTTATTCGTATATTAATTTTAATTGTGACTTCTGTTTTCTGTTAATTTTTTTTATGAGTCATTGATACTTGAAATAAAATTATATTATTATTTAAGTTTAAACAATTGAGGAAATTTATTTACATTATACTACTATTCTGTAAAGTTATCTAGAAAAGGCATAATGATGACATGGTTTTTTTAAGGTGGAAAATCATCTAATGACTTCTCCCTAGGGCGGAGCAGGAGGGCATGTCAGACTTTTGCTGACTAAAAGTGTTGTGCTCTGTAGCAACGCCACCGTATATTTTATTATTATGATAAACCCATTTTTATGTACGGCTGACGTACATAGCGTACATGCATTGTTTGTGAATGTACGCCTTTTAATTTAAAAGAAAAAAGTAAATTAATGTGGCGTTGCTGCGGAGAATTCTCACTAGCAACGCCACCTGTAATCAACATTTGTAGACACAATTTCAGCTATTTCTCTAAAGTTACGTAATGTACGAACGCTGTGTATTATGTACACGTGATAAGTATGAAAAAATATGTTAATTCTAAACTTTAATTCTAAACTCACTTATTGTCCCTTATAGTGCATTAAACTAATGTATTTTAGCTACAGGAAAATTTATACAAAACAGATTTCATTAATAGAAGTTTATTATTACGAGTATAAAAATGGTTACAAAAAAATTTTACCTTTATAATAAATAAAAAAACAGAAAATATCTCTCAAAAAAAGAAAAATCTGTAAAAAATACATTACACTACATTTACAGTGTATTTATACACTCAAGTGCAAAAATTCGCACATCATCACTTGTTAATTGTTAAGGCAGCCATTATCATGAATGTGAATAGATATTGAAAAAAAAATATATACAGAAATTGAAAGAATATTTCATTATCTTTCTAATGATATGAAAAACATAGTAAAAAAACCGGCTGATGCTGAACCGGCTGAAAAACTGATGTATTAAAAAAAAAACTACTTACTACATACATCTCGTTCAAATCAATTTTCGTTGGCGGTTTGCATGGTAATGTACATCATATATTTTTTTTAGTTTTATCATTCTCTTATTTTAGAAGTTACGGGGGGGGGGGGGACATACATTTTACTACTTTGGAAGTGTCTGTTGCGCAAACTATTCAGCTTAGAAAAATATGTTATTAGTAACGTCAATATCATTTTTGAAGACCTATGCATAGATACCTCACACGTATGAGTTTGATGAAAAAAAAATTTTGAGTTTCAGTTCTATGTATCCCCAAAATTTATTGTTTTTTTGCTATTTTTGTGTGAAAATCTTGATGCGGTTTACAAAAAAGGAAAAAAGTGGCTGTGACATACGGACGGCCAGACAGACAAACAGACATGACGAATCTATAAGGGTTCCGTTTTTTGCCATTTGGCTACGGAACCCTAAAAAGTGCCCTTGAAAAGTTTTAGAGCACAATATCAACATTCGTGTAAAATTACCAAACACTTAAGACTTTCTACATAATCATTTTTTATTATACTATGTCGTCATATATTTCATATAATTATATGCTAACATAATATAATAACACTATTTAAATTATATATTATCACTAGCTGTGCCCGCGACTTCGTTCGCGTAGACTACAGGACTTTGAATTTATTTTTCTAAAATTTAAAGTATCCTATGTTACTCCTTATTACATTAGCTACCTGCCAAAAAAAGTCCCATCAAAATCGGTCCAGCCATTTCAGAGATTAGCCCGGACAAACAGACAGACAGACAAAAATTGTAAAAAATAATATTTTGGTGTATGAATACATATGCATGCATGTAGTAAAAGTAATTATTTCAATATTACAAACAGACACTCCAATTTTATTTATATGTATAGATTTAGGGTACTTATGATAATATCTATTCACATTCATTTATTATTTTATTTATTTAACCAGAACGACAGAATGCCAATTACACTGATTACAAAAGGTACAAATTATGTAAAACCTAATTAAAGAAAATATAACAAATAATACAACTAAACCTCTTATTCATGATAATGGCTACCTAAACATAACAAGTGATGATGTGCGAATTTTTGCATTTGAATGTATAAATACACTGTAAATGTAGTGTAATGTATTTTTTACAGATTTTTCTTTTTTTGAGAGATATTTTCTGTTTATTTTTTTTTATTTATTATAATGGTACTTTTTTTTTGTAACCATTGTTATACTCGTAATAATAAACTTCTATTAATGAAATCTGTTTTGTATAAATTTTCCTGTCCAACTGTAGCTAGCTAAAATACATTAGTTTAATGCACTATACGACAATAAGTGAGTTTAGAATTAAAGTTTAGAATTAACATATTTTTTCATATTTATCACGTGTACATAATACACAGCGTTCGTACATTACGTAACTTTAGAGAAATAGCTGAAATTGTGTCTACAAATGTTGATTACAGGTGGCGTTGCTAGTGAGAATTCTCCGCAGCAACGCCACATTAATTTACTTTTTTCTTTTAAATTAAAAGGCGTACATTCACAAACAATGCATGTACGCTATGTACGTCAGCCGTACATAAAAATGGATTTATCACAATAATAAAATATACGGTGGCGTTGCTACAGAGCACAACACGACTAAAACCCACTCTTTTATTTCTTTTTTACCTTTCGTCCCAGAACCCCGGAGTTCTCTTTCGGACAACCCATAGAATGATGGCATGGTTGGTGCAGGGATTGAGCGATCCGCTGCAGCACCGTGTGTTGTGGGTTCGGCCTCTATACGGAACAAATTTTTGTCTAATTTACAGCTAGTCGTTCTGTGTGTCTTGTATATGTCAGTTTACATACTTATTAATTTTTTGAACACTCCCACATACGGAATAATTCCTGCTCGACAGAATAAAATTAGTGCTCATTCCAAAGACGTAGGTATTAAAGAACATAGACATTGTTGGAGACTGAGACATTAGAACTGATATTAAATGAAGTAATATATTACGAGATTAAATACGTGCCGAGGAAATACTCCAAAATTAATAAGTAAGCTCAAGAAGCAATTCATAATTCATGTAACGCGTTATTTCAGAGGCGTGACAGATAGATATGTCGCATCATGGGGGTAGCCGCGATGCCAAACATTGGATCTTCATCAAGATCGGACGTAATTTTAGGTAGATGTGGGTACTAAAATGGTAACTCGAACGAAATATAATTAAAATCAAAATAACTTTATTTTACTAAAGATTCTTGATCATCATCTGCCTAGCGATCTCCCAAGCGTGTGGACTCCACACCCCAGCTTCTAATCTAACCTGAAGCAGCTGAATTCTAGCATTTTACATACAGCGACAGCATATTCCACCTCTGTAACCAAGTTACTTGCTACCATAATATTCCTTGGTCAGATTTGTTTTGGTTTTGATGAGTTTTGAATCGAAATTCGAATTCAAAATTGGGATTTAAACAAATAGTATTAAATTATCAAAAGCTATGAAGAGACTTTTTTGGGTTTGAAAATTATCAAATAAGGGAGGAGTCAAATTTTGGATTTCCACTTCGTTTTAAAACTGTGAGGGATTTTTACTAACTAAAACATGCTCCCATTTAATCTGTTTTGGACAGAGATAGGCTGGTTGGAATAAGCCCACCAAGGGTCATCCGCCATAGCCCACGCACAATGGTCCGCGTAAGGGTAAGTACGGAAACCAGACTCCGATAGATCTATACATAGATAAAGAAAGTCGTGTTAGTAACACTATTTACATCCAGTCAAAAAATTATCGGGAATGGATGATTTGTTTATGGTTCCAAATTCAAATTTTAGATTTTTTTGTTGTTGCTAGATTGGCACAACTATTTTCCATTTTGGCGCGGAGTTTGAGTTGCATCTGTTATTTATATTAAATACAGTGCTGTTTTAGTCATATCATATCTAGTGTGTATTGCGAATTTCATAATGGACAAAAACATCGAACAAAGAGTTTGTCATAAATTTTGCATCGCCAATGGAATTTCGTGTTCGGAGTCCCTAAAAATGTTACAGAAGGCTTACGGTGAACCTACTTTATCAAAAACACGTGCTTATGAGTGGTACAAAGCATTCAAAAACGGTCGAGATGTGATGGAAGATTTGCCTCGCTCTGGTAGGCCATCAACCTCTGCAACTGAAGTTAACATTGCAAAAGTGAAGGAAATAGTGACTGAAAATCCTCATTCAAGTTTGAAAGAGATAGCCGCCGAACTTTCTGTATCTCACGAGTCGATCCGTACCATTTTAACTAATCATTTGGGTATGAAACATGTTACCACTCGGCTAGTACCAAAGACCTGAATTTTCTCCAAAAACTCAATCGCATGAGAGTCGCTAAGGGCATGCTAGAACGAGTCAATTCCGACCCAACATTCATGAAACGCATTGTTACTGGCGACGAGACGTGGGTTTACGAGTTGGACGTGCAAACAAGTCAACAAGCTTCGGAGTAGCGCCTTCCAACTGAACCAAAACCGAAAAAACCACGCCAAAGTCGATCAAAAGTCAAAGTCATGTTGACTGTTTTCTTTGACTATCGCGGTGTTGTGCACTCGGAATTCTTACCGGCAGATCAAAACGGTAAATAAAGAATATTATTTGAGCGTTATGTGGCATTTAAGAGAGCAAATTCGACGAAACAGGCCAGATTTGTGGAAAGAAAATTCTTGGATTTTGCACCACGATAATGCGCCTTCGCACAAGGCCATCATTGTGAACGATTTTTTGACCAAACACTCAATAAATCTCCGATCTTAATAGGAGTGGGCGCTACATGGATGTTAACCATAACTTTGGTTTTGTCCATGTTCACCGAGCATTGTACTGAGTTCCTCCGTAGTCTCAGCCATGACTATTATGTCGTCGGCAAACCGAAGGTGAGTAATGTACTCGCCGCTGACATTAATGCCTAGTCCTCTCCATTCCAGAACCTTGAAGACATCCTCCATTGCGGCCGTGAACAGTTTCGGAGAAATGACGTCTCCCTGTCTCACACCTCGCTGCAAGAGGATAGGTTTCGATGTCTGATCTTGAAGTCGGACTGACATGGTGGCGTTTTTGTACAAACAATTCAGCACTTCGATGTACCGATAGTCAATCTGGCACCGTTGGAGAGACTGCAGTACAGCCCACGTCTCGATCGAATCAAAGGCTTTCTCGTAGTCCACAAACGCTAAGCAGAGAGGTTGATTATACTCTTCAGTCTTCTGTATAATCTGCCGCAGCGTATGTATGTGGTCCACGGTACTAAAGCCTTTTCGGAATCCGGCTTGTTCGGGAGGCTGGAAGTCGTCGAACCTGCGCGCGAGACTGTTCGTGACGACTCTGGAAAACAGCTTGTAGACATGGCTCAGAAGCGAGATGGGCCTATAATTCTTAAGCAGGGCATTATCGCCCTTCTTAAAGAAAAGTACCACCAGGCCTCTGCTCCATGCCTGTGGCGTTTTTGCCTCGAGTATGCCGGAATTAAATAGCTTCTGAAGGTACTGTAGGTTCTGTACACTCGAAGTTGTGGACGATTACGTTTACCTGGGACAGACGGTCCAGTTGGGTAGGTCTAAGTTCGAGAAAGAGGTCAATCGTCGAATCCGACTCGGCTAGGCGGCGTTCGGGAGGCTGCGCGGTGTCTTCTCGTTCAATATACCACAGTGTCTCAAGACGAAAGTCTATGACCAGTGCGTGTTGCCAGTGATGACTTATGGCTCCGAAACGTGGTCACTTACAATGGGCCTCATAAGAAGACTCAAAGTCAAAGATGGAAAGGGCTATGCTTGGAGTTTTCTTGCGTGATCACATCAGAAATGAAGATATCCGCAGGAGAACCAAGGTTACCGACGTAGCTCGAAGAATCGCCAAACTTAAGTGGCAATGGGCACGGCACATTGCACGCAGAACAGATGGTCGATGGGGACGAAAGGTTCTGGAGTGGCGACCACGTATCGGAAGACGCAGCGTTGGACGGCCTTTAACAAGGTGGACCGATGACCTGGTGAGGGTCGTGGGAATCCGATGGATGTGTGATGCACAGGACCGGTCGTTGTGGTGACGCTTGGGGGAGGCCTATGTCCAACAGTGGACGTCTTTCGGCTGATATGATGATGATGATGATGATGACTCAACAAATACTCACCATATTCGCCAGATATGGCTCCAGCCGACTTCTATCTTTTTCCTAAACTCAAATTACCACTCGTGGCACCCGTTTTCAATCTGTAGAAGACATAAAGGAGAATTCGCGGCGAGAACTGAACTCAATTTCGGAAACAGCGTTTAAAAAATGTTTTGATGATTGGATTATTATTATTATAAATAACTTATTTTATATTTTTCCATTTGAACTATTTGTTTATTGTGCAAACCTACCACAGTGTTGTCTTTTTTAACCCAAAGGTTGACTGGTAGAGAATGCCTTGTGGCATTAAGTCTGCCTATGTACCACTATTGTACATGAAGTTTAAATAAATAAATAAATTATTCATTGGCGTAAGTGTATCGTTTCTGAAGGGGCATACTTTGAAGGTGATAAAATAAATTTGGATGAATAACAAAAATTTTGTGTATTATTGATCTTTTCCCGGTACTTTCTTGACAGAGAGAGTAGTATAACTCAAGAATGGCTGTACCGATTTGGTTGAAACTTGGTAGGGAGGTATTTTAGAACCTAGTAGTAAGGTAGAGTAGGGTAGAATAGGGTAGAGTAGGGTAGAGTAGGGTAGAATAGGGTAGAATAGGATAGTGTAGGGTAGAGTACGGTAGAGTAAGGTGGAGTAGGGTAAAGTAGGGTAGAGTAGGGCAGAGTAGGTTAGAGTAGGATAGAATAGAGTAGAGTAGGGTAGAGTAGAATATAGTAGTCAGTCGAAGAGAGCGAAACCGCGGGCAAAAGTCACAAACAATACTTGAATATATAGAATATATAGATAGATAAATCACAAACAATACTTGAAGATTACACGTGCGCAGAGTTAGTAGTGACTTTAGAATGTGTTGGGAACGTCGGTAACACTCCTAAAATTCCAGCGTGTTTGTCTCATGAATATTTAATAGTTCGTTCCTGATTTCCCGTCGTCGTCTCTTCTATTATTCCATTTTATGAAAGGGTCGGTAGTGATTACTTTGTACCGACAATTCCTTAATTTTCAAGTTTTCTTTGTTCCAAGTTCATTTCTTTTCGTAAGGTTTTTTGTTAATTAATCCTAACTTTTATAATTTAGTTGCTGTAAATTCAGTGATAAGCTCTCTAATATCAGAGACTACGAAGAAATGGACGCTTTTTTAGGAAAAGAGTTAATTAATCAGATTTAATATAGATGTTTATTAGCCTACTCAACACAGTAGATAGGTAGTAAAATAAAGTATCGATACAGCACCACAAAGTAAAAAAAATATTAGTTTATTCACGATAAAGTTTTTTTATCATTCGAAAATTCTTTTCACATTTGTCAAAGGGCTTAAATAATCATTTTATGAACGTTAGCGAGCTTGGCTGAATCCACAAGGTTTACAGTAAAACTTAAATATGATGGTGAGATTTTAGCTCCCTTTTGTTTATTTATCAAAGGGTTTCCAGTTTCAGACTATTTAGAGTCTGTGCGGAAAGTAAACCATCGTGGGATTTGAGGGCGCTGCTGTAGATAAATATCGTTTTTGTTATGTAAGCAACATTGTGACGTCATTATAGTGCGACTGTTAAATCTTGATATTTTGAAACTATGTTAGACTAGCTTCTTCCAGCGGCTTCACCCTATAATAAAAATTATCCTATTGGCTGAATTTGCTCACCTAATGAAACTCCAAAGTTGTAGCTTATGTGCTATATTATTGAAATGTTTATGATTAAGTTCATCTGTCTTGTAGTTTTTGCGCGACACATCCATACATACGAGTACCTCCATCCATCTTCACAAACTTTCGCATTTATAATATTAGTAGCCTATTTATTGAACTTGCTCACGTGATGAAACTTAGCAAAAATATAGGTTATAAGCTATATTATTGCAACGTTTATCATTAAATTCATCCGTTTATAAGTTTTTGCGTAATGAGTAACAAACCGTTAATTGTGGCGACACCTGGGGGAGGCCTATGTCGAACAGTGGATGTCTTTCGATTGTAATGATGATGAACATTTAAATGCAAACACGAACCGGTAAAGGAAAATAGCGTGAAGAAACTGCTGTGCTGCCTATCTAGGTAGGTTCCACCAACGACCACTTACCCAGTTCCAACGAAAATGGTTCTATTACTTTGACTGGGATCGGTCTATTATCACTGACTGGAATATTGTAGCTAACAGCAAGTTTATGTTTACCCTAGTTAAATATAAAGGTAAAAATGAAACACACTCGTTGTCTTCCTCAGTACATTTTTCCCTTATGCTAATCAATGAAAAATATGAACATAATGACTATGAAAATAAAGTACACTTCAGAATTTGTAATGTTGTTTCGTAAAAAATCTATTTAGCCTGTAAGGGACCATCTCGTATATAAGATCTTTGGGATCACTTGGTTGTCCGTCTGTTTATCTGTTAAGACCCTTTAACTCGAGAACGCTTGGAGGTATCAAGTTAAAATTAAAACCATACGCTCAAGTCTGCGGTCTTTTGAAGTTGTGAAAAAATCAGACTTCTGAGTTAACGACAAAAAAAGATACGGCCGTTTATGTCGCAAAAAAAACGTATATTAATATACTCAAGGGAATCAAAGTTCATAGGGTGAATCCCGTTGACATAAAATCCGCATAAATCAAGGTCTCATAGAACAAGTACAGGGAAAAATCTGTAAATTGTAAATTTGTAGATACGCCACAAAAAAAACAAAATTTTGTAATTCGGAAAAATCTTCGTAACTCAATTCGGGAATTGATTTCATAGGTAAATTTGTAAAGAATCCTCAGTGCGCGAGTCCGACTCGCACTTGCCCTTTTTTATTTTAGTTACTGTGCCCGTACTCAAGCCTGAAAAGAAATATTCTAAGTTATAGTCGAAACGCATTATAAACTTAAAGTATCAATACTCTTTATACTAGCCATAGAAAATATTGACCAAAACAAAATAAATAAATATCGTCATGTTTAAATGAATTTCCGTTTAATTTATATATATTTGGAGATAACAGGGACAGGAGTTTACCTAGGAAGTCTAAAAACATAAAAATAAAAGTGTTACGTACCAAAAAAACAGCATACCAATGTTTCCCAAGTTCGTGACTTTGTTTTGATCAATAATGGTGTGATTTGCCATTTGTTATCTTTGGCAAAACTGTAATATATTAAATATTATTTCCCTTGCAGCTCAGTGAAATTTTTTATCACATTTCTGAAGATTTCAATTAAAAATCACAATAAAATAACATAATAAACAAACCGGTGTCATTATCATATGACGTTTGGCATTTGACGGATGGCTGGGTTGGGTTGCTACTTAAAATCTTTAATGTTGTTTTCACTTTACGCCACGACGGTTCTTTTATCGCACAGACAATAAAGGCTATTTCAAAGGACATAGGACGCTCAAAACGTATATTGGAACTTTGTCTCGTTTGTCATTACTCTTATACTTCTTTTACCTCTTATGTCTTTGATACATCAGCTTTTTATCCTTCTAAATGATATAAAGTACTGCTCGACTAAAGTCCCATCTGATGGTAAGAAGTGATGGAATCGTTGATGATGAACTCGCGCAAAAAACAATGGCGAGGAAATAGAAATTATTAAGCCTCTACATAAGTCATCATGATATTTACCTGTGAAGTAATTTACTAAGTTTTATCAAATCAAGGTAATGGTCAGTCTAAGTTGCGCAAAAATTCGTAATAATTGGAAACTGAATTGACTATTTTTTTTTTACGATAGTAAATAATCAAATTTAAATTTTCAATACTTGTTTGTTCATTGTGTACCAAATAAATCCAAAAAAACATCATAAAAGGAATTTGCCGAGCAGTGGGACTGTATACCCTAAATATAATACAGTTTTACCTAAGCATTATATAATAAAGTAGTACTTTGTATCAGATATTATTTCCAGTGATTGACTTTAACAAACATAGGATGTGTCTTCACCAAACACGTTAACTTTTTTATGTGCTGCTGTTTATTTTATTTTTACTAAAAATCCTATTTGTATTTACTATTGCAAATATTTAATATTATATTGCATACCAACCGACAGCATTTAATTTAATTAATCATAGCTTCTGCTAGTGATTTTGCCGGAGTGGAAATAAGTTTCTCCATACGAACTTTGTAACCCCGTTTCATCTCCTTACGGAGTGATTTTCGGAAAACAAACATCATAAAAGAAATCTTTGTGCAAAATTTCAGCGTTCTAGGTCCAAAGGTTACACTGGACGTTGATGAGTCAGTGATTAAATCAATACTTTGCTATTTATATTTATCATCACCAGCCTTTTTAATGTTCCTACTGATGGGATTCAAGCCTCCTCTCTAGGAGAGGGAATGGGCCGTAATACACCACTCGGGCCCAGTGCGTGTTGGTGAATGTCACATGTTTTCGAATTTTTGGTTCTATCTAGGACATGCCGGTTTCCTCACGATGTTTTCCTTCACCGTTTTGAGAGCAGTGATTATAGTCAATGATTATATTTTTATACAGATATACAAGTCTAAAAGTGTTTACCTGTAAGAAATATCTCATGTTACGATCCCTGCAGAGCAGCGGGCCTCCAGAGTCGCCGGCACAGGAGTCTCTCCGTCCTCTTCCCGCGCACACCATGTCATCGGTAATGGCGTACTGCCAGTATGAACGCCGGCAAACGCCTTGCTGTATTGTTGACACCTGATTATAAGATACATATAGTATTATTTTATTTTTTCTAAAAAATAAAAATTGGCTATCGAGCATCATGTTACCCAGTTACTGTATTGCGTAGGTCAGATAAACAGTCGTCCCAATATGGTGGGAATTAAAATACTGGTTTGACTGAGAGCAGATTCAAGTATAGTTTTGAAGAGACTAGGAAGATTAATTGACTCTATAAAAGAAACGTAGCAAATGTTGCCCCACAACGACTAAGCACTACTTAGACAATGAGTCTAATAGAGCAATAAATAGGATATTGCCCACACTCATACTTTTTTGTTTCTTGTAGCTTTGTTTTTTATAATTACTTCTGTAAGACTTGAAATGTATTTTAATGCTGCACACGTAAGTGGCAAATTTACTCAAGATTTAGTAGCCTAACTCATTTTTGTCAGTTAAAGTCCCATCAAAATCAGTCCCGCTGTTTCGGAAATTAGTTGGAACAGACGGGCCGACAAACAAACCAAACATTATATTTCTGCTATAGGTATCGAATATACTTTCACGCGTATTAAGTAAAAAAAAAAACATTTTGAAATTACAAACGGACACTTCAATTCTATGTATGTATATTATAACAAATATAGGAAATTTTCATCTGAAACCTGTACCGGCAAAACACGTCTCTTTACTCACAAATGAACTAGTAAAAACTTTAAAGTAACTTAATAAAGTGTACCTTCGGTATTGTTTATTGTAATTTGGGAGCTTAAAATGTGTATTATTCTACATATACCCTCATCAAAATTTGTACCAATTCATCCGTTCTAATCCCAATTTGTGTTTCAAAAATACTCTAATGCTTCCGGCCATAAACGAATATTATGGACATCCATCATTTCATCGACAAAGCGAGATGGAGTAATCATATTCACGATAGCTGTCTGTACGAGTATTACTGTAAATTAATTGGTTCATCTCGCTTCACTAACTCAAATATTTGATTGAATATTGCATTTAAGTTATTACACAACTTTCTATTACATACCTATATTGCTCGGAAATCATCAGGTCCCAGAAACAAAATTGTATACGAAAAATTATTATCGATTTACGATATGAGGTTTTGAAGTTCTGAGTAAATATGTTATAAGATAGTGCTAGATTGATTATTTCAATAAATAAAAGAATATTAAACAAAACATAAATACTGCCATATATTTTTCAGTATTATGTAATACGTATATATGATAAAATACATTTCATCTCATTTTTCGACACGTTTTTGTTCTTGAGACCCGTCGAAATAAATGTGAAACTAGAAGTCCGAAATAAAGGTATTACAAACAAAATGATTTATATTTTGAATACTGTGTTGATTTATTCTCAATTAACCCAGTCAATAACATACAATTGTATATCTATAGGTACATATATAAATAACGAAACATCTAACCTTTGTCTCAGCGATAAAAATGAGGGTTGTGACAAAGTGAATTCCAGATGAGAACGATAAAATCACATGGAATGGCGAGGTTTGGGCTTTGTCCGGCAATATGGTGATAGATGAACGATTTAGATTGATTGTCAGTTTAGCCGTGACATTTCCGGATTCAATAAGATTTCTGGCAGTCGTTTGGCTACACATGCAAAGTTTCTGACGTCGTGTATCACACTAATAATATTATATATGTTACTAGCAATCTGTATAATTCAGCTACTTATTTTAGACAATACCTAGGCAATGTATGAAATAGTATGAATATTATCGCCCATTAAACACTTTACCTAGGTAATGTATACAATTCCTAGGGATTAAATAGACCAGAAGTTAGCTGGTCCACCGGCAATATGTAAAATAAAATGATTTTGGTAAATATTATTTATCAATGTTAACCGATCTACCTCTAAAATGACGGGTAAATGTTCAATTACTTAAAATCGATGTGTGTAAGAGACGAGATCAGGGATGGACCCCCGCGAATAGAAAGAGGACCTAAGTGGATTTACAAATCTATAATATAATAAAAAAACCGGCCAAGTGCGAGTTGGACTCGCCCATGAAGGGCTCCGTAGCAGCAAGTAACATAATATAAAAGTTCTTGTAATGTGTTGTAACTTTTTTTTTTTTTTTTTTTTTTTTTTTATGGTGGGAAAAAATCATGCATTGACATCCCCCGCCCTTGGGTGGAGCAGGAGATAGTGTCAGACTCTTACTGACTAAAAGACCCACCCCGTTCCTTCTAGCCTTCATACCGGGGCTCGAGCGCCCTTTCGGATAACCCTGGCCCCAGTAGGCTTCGACCCGGCTGGGTCCCTGCTGTTGCTGACAACTCCTTGAGGCGCGCGGGAACAGCGCGCGCCGTCGACGCCTTGGGCTTGGTCCGGACAGTTACCGGACGGCCGGACAGCGAGCTACCCATTGCTCACTGTCCGCAAGCCCGCGCCTACGGTGGCCGGAAATCGGGATCAGAATCCCGGCGGCGGCGGCGGCCTGATGCGTTCGGCCTCCTCCTTTGCGAGCATTACTGCTTCGCAGAAGTCGGCGACCGCCTGCCACTCCTCCTCGCTCCGGACCATGGCCTCAACCAAGGCCCGGCGCGAGAGGTCTCCGCCGCCGATCGCCCCCACGAGGGCACGGCGATGCTCCGCCCAAGCAGGGCACACCTCGACTGTGTGCTCCACCGTGTCCTCCGGGCATTCCACACAGTGGCGACACCCGGGCGTCACTTCCGCACGAATCCGGTGCAGGAAACTCCCGAACGAACCATGTCCGGTAAGGACCTGCGTCATGCGGAAGGTAAGGACGCCGTGAGGTCTTTCCAGCCACGCCTCAAAGAGGGGACTTACCGCCACGATTGTGGCGTGCCCAAATGTGTTGTAACTTTGATCGATGTTTTAATAATAGTGTATTTTTTTTCGATTTATGACGCATTAAAAAAAAAACTACTTACTAGATTTCGTTCAAACCAATTTTCGTTGGCAGTTTTTATAGTAATGTAGGTACATCATATATTTTTTTTAGTTTTATCATTCTCTTATTTTAGAAGTTAGAGGGGGGGACACACACATTTTTTTGTTTAAAAAAAAATGATTTTAGAAACCTCAGTGTCATTTTTGAAGACCTATTCATAGATACCCCACACGCATGGGTTTGATGAAAAAAAAAATTTTGAGTTTCAGTTCTAAGTATGGGGACCCCCAAAATTTATTGCTTTTTTTCTATTTTTGTGTGAAAATCTTAATGCGGTTCACATAATACATCTACTTACAAAGTTTCAACAGTATAGCTCTTATAGTTTCGGAAAAAAGTGGCTGTGACATACGGACGGACAGACGGACAGACAGACAGACAGACAGACAGACAGACAGACATGACGAATCTATAAGGGTTCCGTTTTTTGCCTTTTGGCTACGGAACCCTAAAAATGAATCGCAAAATGTGTTGGTAAGCGCATAACTCAACAACGCCTGGACCGATTTCGCTAATTTTTTTTTTGTTGTGTTCGTTATTATGAGGAGAAGGTTCTTATGGAAAAAAAAATGAAAATTAGGGTAGTGTAGGGTAGAGTAGGGTAGAGTAGAGTAGAGTAGGGTAGAGTAGGGTAGAGTAGGGTAGAGTAGGGTAGAGTAGGGTAGAGTAGGGTAGAGTAGAGTAGGGTAGGGTAGAGTAGGGTATAGTAGGCTGAAGTAGGGAAGAGCGGGAGCGAAGCCGCGCGGGCAAAAGCTAGTACATAATAAAATGAACGAAAAATAAAAAAAATCTTCTGGCTATAAGTAACTAACATATTGTAATTTCCTTACAAGTAGGTCAGGTCTTAAAAAAAAATATCCACGAAAGCTAAAGCAGGAGCAAGCTCCTGTTCTAACCTTTCTAACCTAACCTGTCCGTGTCAGGGTGACCTGAAATTAGGTCACCTTCGTCTTTGTTTAGGTTTTACAAACATTACCGGTTACGCATTCGCTATTATATAGAATACCTAGGCAAAGTATAAAATGAATAATATTTCATACCACATACAATACCTATGCACTTTAGGCATTCTGTAGGTAGATTGCCTCGGCATTGTATGGAATACCGGTAATATATATCACATTAATGTTATAAAGGCGAATGTTTTTCTGTGTATGTATGTTTGTTACTTCTTCACGCTCGAATGGCTGAACAGATTTGGATGAAATTTGGTACACGGGTAGACATTGTCTTATACGAAGATACTTTATACCCCAAGAGTACGTTCCCTTGGTATAATTTTCTACGTTAGATCAGCTAGTAAACCTATAATATCAACAGAAGTTTGCGTACCACCCCACTTAAAATTATTATCAACAAATCGTTTCACGCCGCAAGCTTGTAATAGATTGATTTTCCGTGCTTATAATAGACTCATTTAACTAATCTTCCGCTTTATAATATTGTTCATAGCCCTGCAGCACTTTATCCTTTCTTACAAGTATGACGCCAGTACATAATAATAAGATTGTACGTTTAACAAGTATTGATTATATTGAACATTCAAGGATTTTATGGATAGTTTTAGATATAACGGTTTGTAATGATCACTATGTCGGTCCACATACATTTATTTATTTAAACTTCATTTATAGTAGTAGTACATAGGCGGACTTAATCTAACAAGGCAGTTTTTACCAGTCAACCTTTCGATTAAAAAAGAAAAAAAAAATTGTGATCACTTTTATTTTTTATAGAAAAAAGGATAATTTGGCTATTATAAAGAAAACCTTGTCAGCAAGATGAAGAAAAAATCTTCAAAGCCTGTATAAAATTATAATATACTACATTTTATACCTACTTACTTGAACGTCACCATAATTGTCACAATCATGAAAATCACAGGCTTCTTGGCGCTCAGGCACTTTGTAATTTCACATTAAAATATCTGCTAGCTATTTTTCTATCAAGTACCTACTCGAGTGAAAATTCATATCTATGCTCATTTATTTACTTTATTTTTGTATGTTGTAGTTAAGAAAATAAAGAGAAATATTTTTAAGAGCGTCCAACCCGATTCAGATTTGTTTATTGGGATTAAATATAATGACCACCATAAAACGCTTTGGTACCCTTAGTTCTTTTGTCAAAAATATATTACTTGACACCAAAAAAATGAAATCCTAAAGTTACAATAGACTGTACTTTAAATTGTATTCGAACACCAAATGTAGTAAATGATAACCAAATCTTAGCGAGCAAATTAATGCGCTCTTTTTAGCCCCGTAGAGCAGGATGATACTTTGTCTAATCAACAATCTATCTTAGTGGAATTTTAGGGCACCCCGGGTCGGATAGATTTAGGTTAGAAGAAGGTGGCGGGGTCGTAGTGAGCGAGCAAAGCGAGCGAACACAGACCCCGTCACCTTCTTCGAGGTTATTTTTTTTAAACCACCCAGAAGTAGGAGCCCCGCTACGCGGGGCTCCGTCGAGCTGTCTTGGCAGGTAGTTAACCTAACCTCAAAATTTTAACTACTGATATCTCCGTAACCATGGGGTTCTGCCGATGCTTTATTTGGATTCATTTTGCTTAAATAGGATAGCGAGATGTTAAAACTTTGGTTATAATTTTACATTAAAATGTAGGTTTAATTTTGGTGATCATTTACTATTTTTGTCTTTTATATGTTACTATATCTGGTGGTAAGTTAAACATAAGCCTTGTTTATTTACATAATTATCTCATATTACATTTTTTTTTTACGAGATTTTATATTTTCATACAGCCACTCACTCTTATGTGATTATGGCGTTATTACTTACACATAATAAGACCGGCATTGTAGCCATAGATTAAATTTATGTACAAACTATGTTACTTTTTGGTGTACATACAATAAAGTTTATTCTATTCTATTCTACACACCTTTCTCGGAAGATATCACAAGATACTACTTGGTTACATTTATATTATCTAGGTTTCTACAGAATTCTTTACAGGTTTCTTCAAACTTAAGGTGATGCAACTCGATATACATTTTCACTGTTTTTCATACAACCTCTCATACGCGATAATGACGTTATTACACATTTTTCATTAGATGTTTTAGAAACTCAGCATCTTGTGGATATTATCTAGGCTTCTAATGAAATCAATTTATAAACTTATGTAAAACGAATCCAGTAAAACTTCTGAAAATCTGCTATTTTGCATGAAGTTTGACACTTCATAAATGAAAAAAAAAAAACACTCAAAAATAAAAAAAAAACATAAAAGTATAACAATACACTAATAATATGTTTTTTCAAAAACTTTTAAGGGTTTAAAAAAAATGAAATGCGTGTTTTTTCACAATGTCATGTTATTTTTTTATAAGTCATTAGACTGGCTTTTTTTGGTTATGTTGCAATATTCAAATTGCACTACGATGTCATGTGTCATTGTAACCACTTTATTTTAAACACAAAGAGTTATTTTTATTTTGGTTTATTATCTAATGCGGAAATAGATTAGAATAAAACAATACTACTGTATTGTAGAGAAAGAAAACAAAGCAAATTATGTTACTTAACTTTTATATTAAAGGCAACATTAAATTTCAGTTAGTCACGATAATTTACAATCGTAAAACATCTAGACAATACAGTTTCCAATTATGACGATTTTTTACGATACTTAGGGTAAGTTGCACCATTTAACTATAACGATAACACAGCCGTTAACAGTTGTCAAATCGTCGAATTGACCAATAGGCGGCCGTTTCACGGCTGGTTATGGTTTGGTTATCCTTATAGTTAAATGGTGCAACTCACCCTTAGACTGGCCATTAATTTGATTTGATAAAACGTAGTCAGTAAATTGTATTGTCGATGTCGGGATATAGCTTGGTAAAATATGTAGACACTTAATAATTTCATCAACAATTTCCTCACTGTTGTTCTTTGTGTAGAACTAATTCAGTAAAAACCTCTGAAAATCTGTTATTTTGTGTGAACTTTGGAGCTTCATAACGTACTCTACAAAAAAATAAAGAAAATATATCCATGAGAATCTTGCACATTTATTTGAAATTCCAAATGACGAATATTTTTTCCAAAAACATTTAAGGATTAAAAAAACATGTGAAGTTTTGTGAAATTTTCGAGTGAATGACGGAATTATTGAATGCCAACAGAACGCTTAGATGTTATCCCTCGTTTCTCACGTTGACTCTTTATTAAATATTGCTTTGAATTGCATTTTATATAAAACAACAAGCCTTTCGATCATCACGTTGACGATAGACGAATCGGGAAGGGCCCTCTTAATTTAAAATGAGCTCTCACGATGTTAATTAGTATAATGGCTTATCTACATATTATCTGACAATACGGCTTAGATTTACGAACAAAATTAATATTGTATGTACGAGTACGAGTACAGTACATTGTACGAGTACGAGTATCTACAATCTACATGCATAATAAGTAGGTACTTACCTACGTAAGTACATATCATGTCGCTTATGGAGTGTGATGAGTTAACTAAGCTTTCAATATGAGATAAAATCAATAAATCCGGCGTAAAATTGAGGATTTGAAGCATAGGTACTACATTTGTTAATAATGGCTTTGCCTAACATATCTACCTACATTACAAGGATTCGCATGGAAATAGGTTCTCTTTTATGATATACAGTTTTTGACGGTATAATCCTGTATTACCCTGTGAAAAACTGTATGAGCCCCTGGAGGCGAGTTGAAGCCTTGACTACAAGCCTTCTCGCAAGAAAAGGTTTCAACGAAATAATATTTTGGACCATTAAATATACATTATTTGTCAGAATCTTCATATCCGTTTATCAGGATTCCATTTTTGCGTGCCGACGGATATATCTTTTATAGCCAAGGAGGGATCATTTTTTTTATATACTCAGACTTAAAAAGGTCTCGTAAATCTACAACTTTATAAAATCTTTGAGTTTTTTAGTTAGTAGGTGTATGTCATGTGATCGAGTTACTGATGATTCGGACACAGTTTTTCATTCACGACTGGGACACACTTTTTAGTACAGTCAGGTAAAAAGTTTAAAAATATAATATATAGATAAAAAAGCGTTACCAAAACTATTTTAGCCTGGACTGGATAAATGTTAATTTAGTTACCTGTACTTTCATCACAAAATATGTAAACAAGTTCCTAAATGCTTAAGTAGTTACTAAAACATTCGCGACTCGACTTACACGAGCTTACGAGTTGGTAATCTTTATTCGTCTCTGGCGGTTTAAACTGTGTTTCTCGTAGATAAACTTGAAACATGAAACACAAAGTCTATCAAGTCCTTATCACTGTGTACCGTACAAGTTGCTAGAGTCAATTGAGAAGTTTGCGATCCGCAGTAACTCGTTAACTACAGACGATGATGTAAGCGGTGAACCAGTGTATGGCTTATTATGATATTAACATCTGACGACATTACTCGTCTAGGTTATAAGTACACAGAGTGTTGGGTTCAACGAGGGCCTTACATGCTTGAAGGCAGTATAATATTAGCGCGCAAGTATGTTTGCAACCACAGGTACACCCACTTCCCCTTCACTCTCGTAGTCTGATACAGCGGCAACCCGACTCTACGGGAGAGAAAGATTAGGTACAGGATCAACGGTTTAACGAGCTTTACGAGGCACGGGATGTCGCACGGGATGTCACACTGCTAACTTGCAAACTCCAAGCTGATGTTGTTAATTTTCTTATGGAAAAACCTAATAACACTTTGCCCGACCTGGAAATCGATCGCAGCACCCGATGCTCTACAGATACCTCGTGACTAACAGGTCACTACCCGAGTCTAATCTACACTAATATAATAAAGAGGTAAAGTTTTTTTTTGTTTGTAGGAGGTAATCTCTGGAAGTACTGGTCCGATTACTAAAATTTTTTTCACCAATAGAAAGCTTCTTTATTCCTGAGTGACATAGACTATATTTTATTTATGCGGACAAAGCTGCGGGCAAAAGCTAGTGTAGTATATTTATTTAAATACTAGCTTCTATCTACACGAAAATCGAAAATTATTCAAAGGGAACATTTTCCGGGGATAAAAAATATCCTATGTGCTATCCTATCTATCCTATGTATATCCTATATATCTATCCTATCCTATGGACACGGTCAACCTCTGTACCAAACTCATTCAGCTGTTAGAACGTGTAACACACATACACCCACACACACACAATCTTTCGCCTTTACAAGATTATTGTGATGAGCTAACTGTAGATACATTCTTCCTTAAAGGATTTTCCTCATTCAACCTCACACTAAAGCATATATACTCATAAAATGAGGATCAATATCCACATTTTATGTATCGGAAGATTTATAGTCAACGGAGACACACTTTTATAAATACAAATGATGTGTGATGGCGGTGAAATGTGGGTATACCTCTGCCTACCTGTTTGGAAAATAAGGATATTCTATTGTTATGTTATATTTGTATTCTTTGAAGATGTTTCTGAAAGATCTTGTCAAATCGTAACTTTGGGACCTTAAATGGAATTATAAGGTTGTCCCACATCGTGTTTCAGCAGTGTGTGGGTGTACAAAAGTATCCGTCCCCGACCGACTTAGATATTTCTATTTGATATAATAACCTGAGCATTGATATTTAAATAAATACAAGACGCGTGTGCCCTTCATAACAAATATTTTTTGTTGAGAGGCATGTTAGACTTGTAGGTTTGCGTCAAAGGCCTTTGCGTGCTAGGTTCAAATTTGATACCACCACAAATTCGATCCACTTATCATTTGAAGTTTTTGAAGTTGAGGCTTTTAGCCAAACGGCTACAATAGCCGTATGCTACAATTAAATAACGGCTTAGAACAAACCTGTGCTTCATGCAACACTCGAGTCCCGTGGACGTCAGTCGGCCTCTTCTTGCCCCAACCCAATATAACACAGGAGGTATGGGGCGGCAAAGCCTGATAAGGAGGGGGCAAACACGCCACTCCGTGCCCCAGATCTGGTCGGGCAGGCCCCGGCAATCTGTCAATTAACAAAAATAATAATTAGTAGGCAGTAAAAGTAAAGAATAATTAATTAAATGAAAATATGATCTTCTATCCATTTCACTCGCAGTCTTCTTAGTTGAGCTCAAGAAAGTTTATTTTCGTAGTTAATTCTTAACGTTGGTATTAAAATATTTACGGTAAGTATTTATTTATTATTTATTTATTATATACTTTATTGTAGTTACATACAAACATAACAAAGAAAAACTTATATCTAAAACACGTACAATGGGCGGCGTTATTGGTATTATTATGCTTTGGGTGCACAAATCTGGTGTTTGACCAGCATCCAAAAATCCAAACTCAAGATTAGCCAACGTAATATGGTGTTAAACAGATCGCGTTTGATACACTATTTATTTTGGTATATAATTTATACATACTAAGGTACAAAGACAGATTAAATGCTTTTGGCATTTTCTACCTATCAACCTACTAAGAAAGAAAATGAATTTATTTTTTTACAACGCAAGGCATACAAACAATAGTTATGTAAACACGAAATCAAAAAAAAGGGAAGCAAAAAAAAAATACAATTGTGTTACGGCTTCACCAAAATAGGTCCAGTATACTACGCTCTACAATGTACAGTGCTTCAAAACATAGATCATTGACGTAGCTTAACAGACTGCCCAGCTTGTGGGATATGGACGCATTTCGATCGAACAATGGCTCTGTAAACCACAAAACTGATGCGCTGAAATTGCAGGACGCGACGGACCATGAAGAAGATGGCGGAGCGACTTAGATATCTTAGGAATAGGCAAAAAGTGCTGGGCAGGTGTGAGACAGTAATAAACCTGCCGGCCAAAATTCGTTCACGGTAGTCAATCTCAATATAATAGGTATCCGTATATATCCGTTGAGATTGACTTTACAGGGCAGAATAGCAATCCGACAAAGCTTTACATGCTTTTCAGGTTAAGTTTTACATCCCGTTTTCTGCCCGACTTTGATATCGAATCTAGGACCACAAAAGTCGCACATGCGACCACGAGACCAATGAGGCAGTTAGTTGTAGGATAGTGCAGGCAAGATGTGTATATAATAATGATGTATTGCTATATTTGAATACCTTATTTTTGGTTTATCGTTTAAGCAATTATCCTTTATTTTCGACTCCTACAGAAAGCTAAATAGTACCTTAAAGATAACTAAATGTATTTTTACTATTTTAACCAACCTACTCAAGATGAGTGGGTAGAGTAACTTGTATAATATACTTCATAATACATTATGTATTTATTTATATTTTGTAAGCATTACGCCAAAATAAATAAACACTTTAACTTTGTTAAAGTTAATATTATAAAAAAATAAGAAGTAGCCTTCCATTTAAATCAACTTGGTACTATATAAATATGGACCGATTTTCAAACTTTCACCAGTAGAAACCTACTTTATCATTGAGTGACAAACGGTATGAATCTATTTACACGCGGGTAAAGCCACTACCAAAAGCTAGTTATAAATAAGGACTTAAAACTGTCTAGTATGCAAATTTTCCTTATACAGTTTTCTGCAGATCTGTCCAGTAGCCAGCAAAGGTCCTCTAACATTTTCCAATCTTATCTTTGCTAAGCACCTCTGTTCTACATCACTCCTATAGTTTATCTGATGTTTTCATTCCGACTTTTTCGACGGTATACTTCTTTTAACTAACTTTAAAAAGAACGGTTTTTCTATTCGGTGTTTCTTTGTTTCTTATTATGTCTGTTATAACTTCATCATTATTGAACGAATTTGGAAAAGTCATTTGTTTAACATTTGCTGATTATATTTTTATCAAAATTCAATTTTGATGATGGAATCTGTGAGGTATGGCAAGAAGTTCAGCATGTGCATCCAGTCCTATCTGAATGCACATGCTGAACTTCTATACTACATTTCATGATGAATTTCAACTGATGAAGAAGATCACTGATGACCAACGGAACTTTATAAAGACATAGATTTTCTTAAGATAGTTAAGCGACTATGACAATACAAAAAAAAAAAATGATTCTAATGCAAATAGATGTCATATGCCATTTCTCATCACTCTTACTTTTCCAAATCCCCTTCTCACTTTTCGTCGTTTGTTTACCATTCTGATTTACTTAAGTCGTCTGATGTTTAAGCAAATGGCACAATATCGTCAGCTTATGGCACGTGCGTTAGTAAAGCACCATCTACATTGATTCTGAGATTTTTCTGATCAAGACATCGAAAAATTTGTTCAAGTGCTACCGAAAATTATTTTGGAGATATAGGTGCTTCTTGTCTATCTCTGAATAATTCGCCTCTCTCTTCTAGCTGAATTCTCGCAATACTGTGACGATATACAATTTATATTAGGTGAATATATTTGTTCCCAAGACCCATTACTGCCTTCCATACCTTTTTGTATGAACGTAATTTAGTTTATACGCTGGTATTCGTTATACTTCTCTAAAACTTGACGTACTTCATAATTTTTCATTCTCGAATTATGCAAATTTAATTCAATTTATAGCTCCATATTTCAATTTCTGTTCGCTTTTCACATATGCATTACTTTCTCAACTCGTAACATTCCCAATAATAACTTTATTATTGCCGAACTTTGGCAGTACAAAAGAGGAAATTAATAGACGGCATTATGTTATCATTTCTTTAGCTACAATGAAAACTTGATCGAATATACTAGGCTGAAAAATTTCGATTCGCTAATAAAAAGTGTTCTTCGTTCGGCCCACTGAGTTTTGTCCCATAAAAAAAATCCTGGTTCGTCCCAAACTACCGGCTTCCTTCGTCTCAAAATATTTTTTTTTTTTAGCGTCGTCTTATTTTATATTCCTTGTTCGACCCATATTGTTTCTAAAATACAAAACATTAATTCACGAAACTACATATAACGTTTTTGTACATTATTTAATTTTAATTAAATATTAAAAAACTTCTGACAACATAGCACATCAAAGCTTGTATTTAAAAAAAAAAAAACAGTTTTTTTGTTGTTTTAATAATTTGTATTTTCCTGCTCGATTGTTAGACCATTCTGACACTAGAACACTCTCCAAATCGTGTAAGATATGGGAAAAATCATCCAATGACAACCCCCGCTCTTGGGTTTTTTTTTATGGTGGGAAAAAATCATCCAATGACAACCCCCGCTCTTGGGCGGAGCGGGACATAGTGTCAGACTCTTACTGACTAAAGACCCACCCCGTTCCTTCCAGCCTTCATACCGGGGCTCGAGCGCCCTTTCGGATAACCCTGGCCCCAGCCGCTCTTGGGCTGAGATAGCTGGAGCATTGTCTACTGCATTTCTCGAGCTCTTGTCATTTCTATTCTTGGATTTAAATCTAGACTATGAACTGATCACTCCCATGCAGGCAATACCATTATCGTCTTTAATTTATATACACATTGACAAAACAAAAACGCTATTTTGCCGTGCGCGATAATCGCGCATAAAAATGGAGTTTGCGCCCATATTCAGAAAAAAATCACCATTTAAAATGCTGCATAGTCATCCAAAATCTATCCTACGTAACTGAGCAGTTATAGAACTGTTTTCTATCTTCACTATCCCCCTACAACTCGGATGGATTTTAGAAGAAACCATATCCTGGCAACTCGATAGTATGAAACCATCTGTAGGCCTTATATCAAGTTCACGAAGTCATCGCAGGATCGTATCAGAGCTCATATCGTTGTGTTGAATTTCCTGAGTGCATTTCAAATTGGTCTTTTGTATAGTTATACCCCTTGGTCTACCATTTCCTAGTGTTCTGATGTTCATGAAGAATTCATATCTCTTGAAATCGCTGGAGTATTCTTTGGACAGCTGATAAAGATAGTTCTATTGTTCTAGCAGTACTGCGCAGACATTTTTTCAGGTATTACAGACATGATGTTTCAGTAAATACTTTGGCCAATCCAAGAATTCTACAAATATTCTCTCTAATGTAAGACATAAAGTTTGTTTTTCTTTTTTTTTTGTTTGCAGGAGGTAATCTCTGAAAGTACTGGTCCGATGGCGAAAATTTTTCACCGATAAAAAGCTGCTTTATTCCTGAGTGACACAGGCTATATTTTATGTATGCAAGCGAAGCTACGGGCAAAAGCTTGTTGTTTATAATGGCAACTCGGTTTGATTCGAAAATGATAAAAATATTCTTTTCCTAATTTTGATTTTTTTTTTATCCAGAGAAACTGTGTTTTAAGCCATAACTTGTACAAATAAAACCGCTTTTCGTATTGGTTAAATATAGGTATTACTAGTTTGTTTATCATGTATTGATTATTTAATACGAAAGTCTCTAGACATAGTTTTTAGAGATATCGCGGTGTTTTATACCAATAATTCGTTATTTCGGTCTAATGGATATGTAAAGATAAAAATTTATTTGTTGCAGAATTGTGCACATTTTTTTATATTATATTAGTATTATATCTATTTATTGGTTTAAACATAGAAAGAACATGAAAAATAAAAACACTACTAATTAAAATTATGTAGGTATATCTGTATTATGTCTTATTTATTAAGGTACTGACTGTTTACACTAAGTTCTTATTAACAAACATTACATTTAAACTTAAAACAGTCTACCCAAGTTGGATATGCAATAGTATTTTAGGAAATTAGGTACTCACTAATATTATTTTTATCAAAAAACTCCAATTAGACAAAAAATTACAAAAACAAAAAAATAAAATAAACTAATGTACATATTTCCATTGAATTGCTTGAAGGCAACTGGTTATGCACACGGTATTACTTCCTTTTTTTTGTGTAAATAAGGACGTCCTTTGCTTTGAAAAATTAGGTGAAAAGCGAACTGGTGTCGTCTAACTACTTTTTTTTTGGTATAATATTATTGTTTTTACCTACAATATGAAGAGTCATAGGCCTAAATCAAAATAAATACGCAATAAAACGGCAACCGCCATTTGTAAATGATTGGCCAGTTTCTAAATTGCCATAAATCTACATTGCGGTTACGTTTAGCTAGCTGTACATAGCTGCTTAAATCTGAGCAGGCAAACCATGAAAAACCGATCGACTTAAAGGCAGACAAAAAAATGATCGTATAAGCAATCCGTGGCCGTGACATGAGCTATGTTGCCGGACTATACAGAAAAGGAAAAGATGCGCGACGACTCAATGCTTGCAATTATTTAAATTTATTTAAAAAAGAAAGAGAAAAGCTTACCTTTTTGTTAAAAAATGAGACGACTTCCTAAAGATTTAAACCAAGCAGAGAAAGCGACCAGTCGGCTAGCTTGTTCTTTGCGCAAAAGTTAACATTTCCATTCAACGTTACAGTGCTGTTAGTTTTGATGCCAGAGATGTCAGCGATGTGAACGAGAACTTGGTCGCTTTAAAATATTTGGTTTTTGTATAATTTTATCTACGAAAAACTCTTTTAAGTCAGAGATCTCTAGGTAGATAAAACTTATAATAGCATTATCGGTCAGGAAATCTTTAACTTTCTTTTTAAAGGCTATCGCTTACCTGCTTTTTATGAAATTTATTTTATATTTGTGACCCGCACCGGCTTCGAATGAGTGTAAAATATATAAAGAAATTATAAGTCAAGCCACGTATTTCTTTATTGGTCATGTGATTGAAAATTGGAATGAGTTTCATTTCAATTTGTAATTAAGCAACGGATACCTGAAATCATTTTAACCGACTTCTAAAAAAGGAGGAGGTTCTCAATTCGGATGTTTGTATTTTTTACAAACGTTTATTTCAAAATTTCTTTGCGAAAGTTATCAATATTTCGCAAAGAAAATGGATTTAAAGGTCAGCCGCGCACTATCCGGGCGCAGCTAGCCGCAATTAAATGCACAGATACGCGCGCTGCCGCCTAGGCGGGTACGAAAGTTGTGTCCATTTAATTTCGGCCAGATGGTTCAAGGGACTATAAGCCTTAACAAAAAGTAACACTATGCTTTCTATGCAATACAAGTTAGGACGCCATGACACCAATCACTAGTTTTGTTCCTAGTCTATAGTCATAAATCTAACATTAGTGTTGTGCCAAATCAACATTCACAACAAGTGGCTAAGCTAGTATTATTCAAACGCTCTTTAATTGTGGCTTACTTAGTAATTTAGAAGATAATACAGATTTTCAGAGGCGAATAATGCTATTAAATAGAAGTCTTTTTAATTAGCAATTCTATTCACAAACATTTTTCGTTTATTGTTCTTTTCATTAGTTAAAACCGCATCAAAATCCGTTGCGTTCTTTAGGAGGGGTTAGCGGATAAGCTGACAGACGCGGAAAGCGACTTTGTTTTATATTACGTAAAGAAAAAGATTTTTGGAGCCACGCAAAAGACACTTAAGCATAAGTGCCGCCATTTAGTGATGATATTGGAAAATTTGAGTATTGTCTGTCTATTACGAGAAAATCGATCTGTCAATAATGTAAGTTAGGACTTAGTTCTGAATAATTTGATTTGTAAAATTTAATATAATTTTACGTAGTAACTGGGTTAGAAAATTGCTTAGAAATTGATTTTATCGGTATCTATTTAATCAGCCGTAATGTATTATATTGAAAACAATTGTTTCACCATTTAGCTTCTGCCACCGGCTTTGTCCGAGTGAATATCAGACACAAAGTCGAAATCGGAGCCAAAAAAAAAGTATTATGTCCTCCCTCGAGATTTAACTTTACTTCGTACTAAATTTAATTAAAATCAGTTCAGTAATAGAAGTGAGTGTGTGTGTAGTAATGTATGCCAGTACAAAAGTTCAGAGACACTTTACAGAAGCTGCTACTTAAAAAATCCTATTACACAGACCAGTTTCTAATCAAAATTTAATGTAATCAAACTGGTTGGTATTGTTGACAACTAAACATAGAGCACCATGTATTATTATTTAGAAGATAAGGGGCTATGCATCACCCATAGTGTAGGGGATGTAGTCACTGCGACCTAAAAAGATCTATTGTGACGCGCCACCTTGTTAGAGTAACTCTTTTAGCCCGGAGGCTTCCAAGAAATTTAGAATACTCCTAGCTTTTAGAGTTTTAATCTCCTCCGGGCGAATAATGTGTCGGCCCAGATGGACACTGCGTTTGTGGATAAGGGGCCCGCATTCACACAAAAGGTGCATAGGTGTCTCCCTCTCCTGATTGCAGTACCGGCAAACATCAGTGTCACTCAGTTTCATGTGAAATTGGTGCCTGTTTAGTTTGCAGTGGCCGGTTAAGGCGCGGGCTATCGCACAGATGTTCGTCCTGCTAAGCTCAAGAAGCTCGGCAGTTCGTTTTTGTGAGTAGCCTTCTATGAGAGATTTGGCGTGTAGCAGACCTGGTTGTACCAACCAGTGCTTTTTTGAATCGCCAAATAAGTTGCCCTTAAGGGTCTGCATGGCCTGGTTCTTTGAGATACCACAGAAGGGTTCTGGTCCTATCTGATGACCTTGAGCCTCAGCCCGTGCAAGTTCATCGGCTTTTTCGTTGCCATTGATTCCGGAATGACCTGGTACCCATCTCAGAATAACTTTATTCCTTTGCCCCAGGTCATTCAGTTTGTTAACGCAGTCTTTTACCAGTTTCGAATTTAAAGTATTTGAGTTCAGGGCGTTAAGAGCTGCCTGGCTATCTGAGTAAATCAGAATTAATTGATTTATGTAGTTTCGTTGACGGTTGGCCTCCGCACATTCTATAATGGCGTATACCTCCGCTTGGAATATGGCAGCATGTTTACCCAGATTCAAGCTTTTGCTGAATTTCGGGCTAATGCCAAATATTCCACATCCTACATTCTCACCCATTTTGGACCCGTCTGTAAACCAGATCAGGCTTCCAGCCTTGCAAGTGATGAGGTTGTTTGACCAATCCTCTCTGCTCGGCAGTTCCACTGTGTAATTCCTTGTGAAATTACACTGTGGAAGCATGACGTCTGTTGTCATAGCTAGTTGATCGTGTTCAAGTACTGATTCGTGTAGCGATCTCAGTGCTTGAGAGCGCCAGTTTGCTTTGCCAGTGCTGTTTGTTCTGTACATGCTTGCCTTCGCCTCCTTCGTAAGTAATAGATGAAGTGGCGGTAGGTTAAGCAGGGCATTTAGAGCAGCTCCTGGGGTTGTGGACATGGCCCCTGTTGATATGAGGCATGCAAGTCTCAGCACCATGTATCTAAGTATGTATATATGACCGTTTTATGTTATTTTATTACATATTTTCATCAAACAAATAAATGATTTATGATTTTATAATTTACTAGCTTATGCCCGTGGCCTCACCCACGTACATAAAATTTAGCCTATATCACTTAGGAATTAAGCAGCTCTCTATCGTTAAAAAAAATTTAGCAATCTGACCAGTACATTCAGAGGTTCCCTCCTACAAACAAAAAAACAAACTTTAACTCTTTGTTATAGTTCGTCCAGTGGATGTCTAGCAAACAAATAAATGATTTATGAATAGTTTAACCGTAAAAGCGTAACAGACAGACAGAGTTACATTCACATTTATAATATTAGGTAAAGTATACAAGATAAAGGCTGTGAGGAGAATATTTCCACTTTATCTTATTGAGCCAGATAGAAACATAAGGTATATTGAAAAGGGGTCTGATGGCTTAGATAGTTGCCATTAAATGGAATATTTATTCCCGGCATGTTTTTGGGTGGAAGCTGGGTTGAATAATATCTGAGCCCAAAACAATCATAAAGAGACGACCCACATCAGTTTAAGTATAACTAGGCATGCAATATCCCAAACCCTGACCCGTTCAATGCATGGAAATGTCATTAAGGGATGCTTCGCTTTATTTATTTACTTTCTAATTAAACATTACGGAAACTAGGTACTACTTGAAGTCCTCTCAACCTTAGTTCGGTCTTCGACATAACAAACATATTATGTTGATATTGTCATAATTTAAGTTCTTTTCATTACTTACATTTAATGATTTGATAATTTATAATAGTATTTATTAGTTTATAATTTTAGCTGTTACTTATTGTTGTTACAACTTAATTGATACTTCGTTCTATTTAAAATATACACCGCTATTTACGAAATTAGTATCTTTAAGAAAACTTCAGCTGAGCGAGTTCAATGACCTGTAGTTAATAGTCGGCGTTGCGTACAAAGTACCTACAGGTCATTGAACTCGCTCAGCTGACGTTTTCTTAAAGATACTAATTTCGTACATGCGTCAATTAATACGAGTTTTGAAAAAGAGGTACTTTATTTTTTAATTTTATATTTACAAATCGATAGTGTTTCATTGTACCGGATCGACCCTCCACGGGATTAAAACGATTAAAATTTAACGGTGTATATTATTTATTTATTGTACCTACCACAGTGTCTGTTTTAACCCAAAGTTTGTCTAATAAAGAATGCCTGGTTACTTATAATCCTTTTATGTACCACTACTGTATATGAACTTTAAATAAATAAAAAACACGACCTAGCTCTCTTAAAGATCCATACATGTTGTTATATTAAAATATTTGATTATGTAGCCTTTTCACACGCAAAGCTTACTAAGGCTTAAACTCAGCCATCGGGAATAATTTGATAGTTTTAAGGTGGAAACTAAGGCTGGGGGCATGAAGTCAGCGGGCAGCGGAAATGCGGCGCGGGCGCGGGGGCGGCGGCGCGTTCTAAAGCATGCATACTTGCATAGTATAAACATAGCATAATCAGCCATTTTATGTTCCTACTATTGGGAATCAGGCGTCCGCTCTAGGAGAGGGAATGGGCCGTAATCCACCATGCGGTCCCAGTGCGGGTTGGTGGATGTAACATGTCTTCGAATTGTCGGTTCTAGGACATGCCGGTTTCCTCACGATGTTGTCCTGCACCTTTTTAAGAGCAGTGGTGATGAAATAAATTACACAAAATAATGCGCCTGGGTTGGGTTTGAACCCGCTGCCTCCAACTCGTAACTCGAGGTTACCACTGGACTACATAAAGCATAGATTTATACGGAACTAACAGTGGTCGAACGATGTGCGCCAATCAAGCGATGCCCGCGCGTCTGCATTGGCGTCGTGCTGTGCTGTGCATTTTATTTTCTACTTTTTAATGACCGATGTTTCAAAAGGTAAGCAGACATGATGGAGCAAATTACTTCAACGATTGATAGGAAACCGATTTGGAACCGTATAAATAATATCTATACCTACTCATTCTGGTATAGTGATAAAATTTATCTGGACATTGACCCTGTTCTTCATGATCCCGACGCAATTGGCCTTTTTGTTTCCTTTCCCGGCTGTAGAGATTCACATCTTCTTTTACCCACAATAAATCAAACATTACGAAGAAATTCGTATCAAAACGAAGTCACCGTTGTCGAGACATTTTGTTCGCGCAAAGAAAGACTCAAATGGTAAAGTGCCCAATTTCTGCGAATACCATTCCCTTGACTTGATAGTGTCCCATACAGTAAAAACAAAATAAACTAAAAATGTTGAGTTCAATGCCATCTTCCGAGAACGCTCAGGCCCATAGCTTTTACCTTAATAAATCTATCATAGAACGCTTCCCTGTAAATCATGCTGTTAACCGGCTTACACAAATTCTAGACACTTTAATAGCATACACAAACACTTTTTTCGCAAGTTCGTGCTCAATATGTCAGAACTTTTATGAAATAGTGCAATTTTTCTCACCAATTTGACAACAACAAACACATTATATGGCTTAGTAGGTACCTGCTGAAAAACAATTATCGCACACGCAACGCCAATACAGATTTATAATCTAAATTACTCGGTATTATAACTCAAAAATACTCAAATTCTAAAGCTAAGGTTGACGCTTAAGAGTGACCAACTTGTGATACACTTCCATACAAATACAACCCCTCTTACGTGATTATGACGTTATTATAAATCTTTCATTAGAATATTTTGAAAACACTGACATCTTATGGAGTATTTAGGGTTTAATAGAAACCAAAATATAAACCCCTAACGACCTCTGAAATTCTGCTACTTGCTGAACTTTGGCCCTTCACCATATATCATAAATTAAAAATATGACAAAAAAATCTATAGCAACCTTGCTCATTAAATCGAGATTATGAGTGACAAAAAAATCCAAAAACTCTTAAGGTTTTTAAAAAACACGTAATATCTACGTAAAATACAAAATCCACATGGAAATTCCTGAAACAAGTTTTGAATGCCAATAGAGCGTTCAGGCATATAGTACTCTTTTTTTCACGTTGCTTCTTTATCAAACATTACGTTGGACTGGATTGGATGAAACAAACAATTTTTAAACCATGCTCTCGTTAACAACAAACAGGTTGGGAAGGGCCCTCTTAAGTACAGTACGTCATAAAATTGATAACTCCCTGCTAAAGCTCCTTGGAGAAAAACAGAATGCGATAGCCTTGAAGATTAAACCCGGCCGGAAAAACGATACTGTGTTCTGTAGTTACGTATCTTATCAATTTCCTCGTTAGCATGAAATGAAAAGCTATTCAAACACTTTTATAATAAGTAATAACATTATAAAGGCGGAATTTTATTCATATATGTGTGTATACTTACTCCTTTATGCTGTAACGGATAAAATTTAGCACTTGTGTAGACCGAGTCCTGGAATAGCATAATTATAGGATACACTTTTTGGAACAATTTTTGACTTCAACGCGGGTGTATCTAGGGTTGCCAAACATACTTTCTAATAACGTATCTTGCTTTAGTTTTGGTACATACACTATAACTTTGCAAATATAAAGAATATGAAAATACTCTATCTTCAATATTGTCTGTGATGCGTAAAATGAAAAACTAATATGAATAATTACTGAATAATTATCGATGATTCTGAAAATTGCTTCTACGTTGAAACACAAACACGTTTCCAAAAATGTGACCTAATGAAAATCTGTTAAGGCGTATAGTCCCTTGAACCATCTGGCCGAAATTATGTGAACGCAACTCTCGCACTCGCCTAGGCGGCAGTACGCAAATCTGTGCATTTATTTGCGGCCAGCAGCGCCCGGAAAGCGCTTTAAATCCATTTTCTCTGCGAGATATTGATTGATTTACATATGCAATGTTCACTTTGAAGAATATTTAACCACCAATTTTTATGTGTAAAAATGTTTCTAAAGGTCCAAGCCGTTTCGAAGGAGTAGGGAAAAGTTGCGAAAAGTTGCGAAATTGCTAAATATTTTTTTTTGACAAAAGTATTAATTGCACGAAAAAATCAAATGTTGATATTATTGTTCATGAATGTATAATAAACATATATTTTTTTCAAACCAATTTTATTGACCTAGCCGTTACGGAGGAGTTGGCCTCAGAAAATCACTGTTTTATGGCACTTTTCGGGCGCTTGGCCCTTAATGTGTGCTAGAAGCTCATAAAAATTATACTCCCCATATTATTATTGTCTCTACACTACCCTAGGTTGACTGGTAGAGAATGCTTAGGCCTTTGTACCTTTTGTTGCATGAATATTAAATAAATAAATAAAATTTGGAAAAAATACTTCTTTTGCTTTTATATTCATTTTTTTCTTTCTGTTACTAAAAATTGTGATTAGTTATTTTTCTTCAATAACAGTTGGCAACCCAAGATGTAACTCCTAGTAGAAATTAATGAAATACTGTAAATATGGTTACTCATAATTGATAAACCTACATAAGCCTGTTTACTCAAAGCGTAGGAGTTAATTAAAGGGATATGAATCGCCCCTGGCTACTTTATGTGAAAGGTCAATAGCTTGTGGTTAGCCCTTTTTAAATTAAGAGTAATCGTTAAAAACACTGAAGGCTCGTTTCAAAGTGTCCGAACACGAAATTAATTTAAAAGGACTTAGTAGCATTTTAGCCAGATAAGTAAGTAATTAATGTGACATACACAAATCTGCACTGGGCCCGCGTGGTGGATTACGGTCCATTCCCTGTCCTATAGAAGAGGCCTGCTGAGTCACATTATTAGACTAATTATGTATGTATGTAACTACATTTTAACGTGCCAACATTCCAAATTAACTTCAATTTGTAACCATTCTGGGCCAAATTACAGCCTACACTACAAAGGTGAAATACTATAAACCGTAACTACAAAACTTACATTCCTGAACTTACAAATGGAGCCACCTTTCCTTTTCGTTATTTATACCTAGTACTATTACTTTTACTAAGGTCAAACAGTTACTGAAATGGCCTGTACCAAAGTTGCTTTAGAGCTGCATAAAAATTTTGACTTATCAAGTGTCTGTACTTCACCGAAGGGTCCAACTCAAGATCCTTGGGTCCAATATAAAAGCCGAGTTCCGAGGGTATGAAACGTGGAAGGTAAAAAAGGACATCTCACGTCATATATCTAAGTCTTCGTCATCCGTTATCTTCTTATCGTCCTCGAGACCATTTCTAACGTAGAGCTGTTGGAGAAATGCCAAGTGAACCCGATCGAGTGCCAATTTGGACACATGCTGCGGAGGGCTACTGACCACATTCCTAAACCTTTCATGGCTTGAATTTTCCAAGGGAAAAGGACGTGTAACGTGTCTGGCGACGTAGTGTTGGCAGAAGACGATAAATGAGAACGCCGAGCGAAATGAAGCGTGAACATTAAGATTAAGGATTTGAGGACTACTGTGGGTGCCTTCTGCTCAAAATAGAGGACATAGAATCTTAACAAAATAAAAAGAAAAAGCAATAATGCAGAAAAATGAAACGTGTAGCGAGAATATCTTCCGCAGTCTATCCCGCGTTTCGCGCGCTAACGCTCGACGCTCGGCTCGCGTGGCCGCCCGCGCCCCCACCGCTTCTCAAGTCGCCAGTCGGCCCTACACGCCCTTAGATAGCACGTGCGCGGCGCCCTACTTGTACCTAGACCTATTCAAACCGTATTCTGTCTACTATTCATCGTGTAATCATCATCACCTATATATTTAATAAACTTTGTACAACCTCTACAAACGCCATATAACTACTGCCATACAAACGTTGGTCTCTTATTTAGGCGGTGCGTTGTCTATAGAAGAAAATTTTAATATTATTTTTATTTTCATTAGTTTTGTTTTTTTTATATTAGATATTATTTATTTATCCTTTTTTTTTCTCTGCATCACCCAAAGGTTAACTGGTAAAATATGCCTAAGGAATAATTAAGTCCACCTCTGTACTTTTGTGCGTCTTCATTAAAGCATGCGGGTGTCTAATCTAAATCTTCGAGTAGCAAGACATTTGTTACCGTAGCATAGCGACGTCGTTAACAACGGTGTCAGGGTCATAGCGGGGGTGGATGACGGCCTCCAAGACCCTCATCTCGACTTCCCCTCGGTTCTTGAGCAGCAGGTCGTGCTCGCCCAGCCGCACGTACAGGCGCTTGCGCACGCAATGCGCTGCCGTCACCACCCACCGGAGAGAGACGAGAGTGCCACCACAAAATGCTTCCTACAAAGAGAAAGATGTATTATTAACAAGAGAACTTCAAATGAACATGAATTGATCATTATAATACACATACATACCTATACCTAATTCAATGATAGTGAAAATCAAATCAAAATAGTTCAGTTTACAAGGACTCAGCTAGTTACAAACAGGTACATTATACATACATAGTCGAATTTATAGTACCTACACAGGTACCTAGATTTATTGTACAACTACCACCCAGTTTAGTTACAAACCTTTCTACAAAGTCTTCACTATATTTTTTTTTACACCACTTTCACATAACGCCATTTAGTCTTTGGGACTAAATGGCGGTGCTAAGCAGAGCTTGTGCATGTATGAGTACTAGACTTAAACATTTTTATATTTCTAAATTCATATATATTATAGATATATTACCAGACTCAGAACAATTGATCGTGCTCATCACACAAACATTGGTCTTGGGTAGGAATCGAACCCACGACCTCCGGCATAGCAGTCAGGGCCACTAACCATTAGTCCAACAGGCTAGTCCTTTTCAAGTTATTTGTAAATATTTTCTTCCTTTTATGTACGTGTCTACCACTCTTTGTCACTTTTCCTTGGTGGCTACAAAATATTAAATAAGCAGACTAAGAAACTTGCGCCTGTAGAAAACACAAGAGCAAAATTTCAATCATTTAAGTTTTCAGTCAGAAAAAACTAGACAGTTTGTGAAAGCTGTTATTTTATTTCTGATTATAATGTTTCTGGCTACAGCATAAAACTTGTTGCATTGTTAAACTGAAATTGAGTTTTCTTTTTGAATGTAAACTGGTTTGAAAAGGTAGGATTTTCTTACGAATATTAAACTTTCTAAAGGAAAGTTATAATTTGAAAAGGAACGAATTATTTAATCAATTTGTGGTACGAGTTCTGAATTCTGTTATGATTTATTCAACTTTAGATACTGTAATTTATGCATTTTTATCTCAACAAACGGATGAAGCATAAAGATAGGAGAAGATGCGTGAAAGATAATTTAAGAGCGTTATAACTCCCATTTAAGGACCATTTCGCTCAAAAACCATGATTTACAAACTCATTTATATCCATTTAATGAGTTATTGTACAAACACGTGAATTACTAATAACATTAGGAAATATTCTTGTTTAAATAGACAGAGTTTTATTTAAATTACTAGCACGCTTGTTAACTATATTCACTTATGTTAATAGAGTTTTGTTTAATTTTACTTTCAGAGTCAACTTCGAAGCTTGAGAATGTCTAAAGTACTATTAGAATATATAAAAAATATGGGTAAATAAATGATCTTTTGTACCAATTTAACTTGCATTTATTATCAAAATAATAGCTTATTCTAATATAAGAACATTTTATTTAAAATTTGAATTAAAATAGCTTTATCAATTTTTACAAATTATTTTTTTAAAAGACCGCAAATCTTGCGCGTTGTAAATTCAGTCGCCCAAATAATATGCATCATAACGCTCGCGCGTTATTTAATATATAATTATATGTTTATTTTTAGCTATTTTTATTCAAATTTTAATAGTATTGAAATAAAAAATATTTGTTTTTGAAAATCATGGTTGTATGAGCCAAATAGCGCGTAATTGGGAGTTAACGCTCTTAAACCCAAAATAAAATCTGTAATTCAAGGCATAAAATAGTGCTGTATTTGCAATAACTCCATTGGCTATCTTCCACCCAGGAGCAGTAAATAACATTCTGCACACAAGGGCCTTTGTGGGCTATAATAGCCGTAATATCCCATTTATAGTAGCTTACTACGACATTTTTGGCTTCGAATGTGTTTCATGTTTACCTTAATAATGTGTTAAACTGAGTAAATTTGTCTGTGCGCACTGGAGAATGAACATAGACAGACAAGATATTCGAGTACATTTTGATGAGATTGAATATCAAGTACGCATATCAATTGAAGTTGGTCGACACGCTTGCAGGAGAACAAATTTAAAGGATAAAAACAAAATAAGAAATATGTTTGAGAATAGTATATTATGATATAAGTGTGTAATGTTAGTGATTACCGACGAGGCGGTATTTAGACCCGAGCCGTGGCGAGGGTCTTAAGAGAGCCGAGAACGGTAATCATTAATTACTCACGTGTATCATACGACGTTTTTCAATACACTTGTGAAGAAAATAACTATAAAACTAGTAAACTTTTGTGGCGGTAAAAATCAGTTTTCATATGCGCGCCCATTTTGTTTTAATTTACTTTTCAATATACTCACTGAAATGAATAAACGGGGGTTGACCGGTGACTCGTGGGGGACGGCCTGCGCCCATCCTGATACGATACATGTAATATAATTATGGCGGGGGAGAGGTTGAACAATAAGGTTTTAACTACATTATAGCACTAGTACGTAATGGTAATCAAAATGTGCAGTGCAATAAGACTCACTTTCTGAGCAAGTGTGTTGTAAATAACTTTATACCTAGAGTGTAAATAGGGAAAAAACGCACTGCGTATGAAATAGTATCACAATGTATTAAAGCCTGATGGCGTGAGCTGCTGAGCTGAGGATAAAGCTAGGACTACGTTAGACGGGCGCACACGTGTAACACGCCGATTTGTACGTAGAACGACGTCGATCAAGTGTAGCTCTACCGTCTAGTTTCCATGTAAAATGCATGGAGACCGACGCGCCCAGATCGGCGTGTGCGGTACACGTGTGCGCAGTGTAGTTCTACCGTAACTGCTCAGTAACAACAGAGCAAAATTTGAGGGGCGGAAGGTCCTATTCCTTCGGTAAGTCCCCTCTTTGAGGCGTGGCTGGAAAGACCTCACGGCGTCCTTACCTTCCGCATGACGCAGGTACTCACCGGACATGGTTCGTTCGGGAGTTTCCTGCACGGGATTCATGCGGAGGTGACGCCCGGGTGTCGCCACTGTGCGGAACGCCCGGAGGACACGGTGGAGCACACAGTCGAGGTGTGCCCTGCTTGGGCGGAGCATCGCCGTGCCCTCGTGGGGGCGATCGGTGGCGGAGACCTCTCGCGCCGGGCCTTGGTTGAGGCCATGGTCCGAAGCGAGGAGGAGTGGCAGGCGGTCGCCGACTTCTGCGAAGCAGTAATGCTCGCAAAGGAGGAGGCCGAACGCATCAGGCAACGGCGTTATCGCCGCCGCCGTCGCTGGGATTCTGATTCCGATTTCCGGCCAACGTAGACGCGGGCTTGCGGACAGTGAGCAATGGGTAGCTCGCTGTCCGGCCGTCCGGTAACTGTCCGGACCAAGCCCAAGTCGTCGACGGCGCGCACTGTTCCCGCGCGCCTCAAGGAGTTGTCAGCAACAGCAGGGACCCAGCCGGGTCGAAGCCTACTGGGGCCAGGGTTATCCGAAAGGGCGCTCGAGCCCCGGTATGAAGGCTAGAAGGAACGGGGTGGGTCTTGATTTTTTCCCACCATAAAAAAAAAAAAAAAGGTCCTATTCCTTAGACCACTTATCTTCCACTTTTTTTGAGTCTAAAAACAGCGCAATAAAAGCCAATTTCCGATTAAGGGTCATAGCTCATTAGAGCCACCCGGCACCCACCCCGCACCGCCTCGTCGCACGGCGTCCACTCGTTGTCGACAGGTGGTCTACGGGTGGACGCCGCGTTATCACCAATAAACGTCACGCGGTCAACGAGTGGACGTCGCTTTTGCTATCGTCCTTGCGTGAATAATTCGCGCGGTCCACTCGGGACCCGCGCGCTGGCAACGCAAGGCAAGCATGCGAGCAGCGACTTGTCACCGAGTGGCCCCCCCGCCGTCCGCGCGTGTAGGGCTTACGACCGAGGCGATCCGGTGACGCTACGGAGTTGATATAGTGAGCACATACCCATACAAGTCCATATAAAGAATACTAACCACAGGAAGCGAGGCGATGAGGAGTGGGTGCCGGGTGGCTCTAATGAGCTGTGACCCTAAGTATTTTGAATATTTTCCTTAATAAAATCATGAGCATAAAACTTTAGCATGAAATTATCCGACAATAGCCAAGTCTTTGCTGAAATTAGATACAGTAGCGAACCAATTTGCTAATTATGGACAAGAGACTGTAATCTGATAGCCCTTCTCTCGAGCCAAACCTTTATCAAGTAAATGTCTCATAACGAGTAGCGCAGTCATTATGTAGGTTCGGTACTTACCATAATTAGGAAATACGTTCGTATGGCTTTAACAACAACAGCTATAAGAGATTACACTGAAATATCTCCGTTCTTCCGAACTCAAATAAGGTAAATTTTTATTTTCGGCGAGTTTTCCTATTCCACCATAATACTAGGATTTATAGAAAATCAATTTAGCCGCCTTAAAAACTTATCCTCAACTTATTATGGGAGCAAATGAGGTATCCACCCTCTAATCCTCCCACTCCACCCCAGAACGAAAAAACTCATTAGACGATTCCCACCTTAAAAAAATAATTAAAAAACTACTAATAGTAGGTATACCTAATTTATTTCGAAACCCAATTTGATGTTAACTTAGTAGACTTACATGTAGTCTGTTAAGTAAATATTCCTTCTTACTATCTATGAGATGAGCGAAATTAAGATATTTAATTTTGAAGATTTAGCCGAGCATACATCGGCTTAATTGGCTTTTCAGCGTATATCTGTCTGTTTTAGTGTAAATGTGGGAGAATGCCAAATATATTGTGTAAATGTAGTATGAAAAATAATATATCTTGACAAATGTCAGGAGGGTCACATTATATGAACAATAACGTATCTTATATTCAGATTTTGGTTTCCACACTTAATCCACAATGGACCATTGTACGTGGACCGAAGTGGCCTTCGCTCTATCCAACCCAACCCTCTCCAGAAGCAGATTAGGTTTTTGCCTTTATTCAGGGCGTCTATGAGGAAATTCAGTGATTCTGGTATGCGCATGCGCATTTCGGAGACACTCATGCACTCAAAGAGCGCGTGCGCATTTGGTTCCTCCGTATTAATGCATATTCTGCACAGACTCTCTATGATGAACAGTTATAATAGTCGGAGAACTCTCAATCGAATCATGTTTGATAGTTGTTGCATTTTTGTTGAAGACTATCAAACCAATGTGCCTCTTCACCTATCATGAAACGTATCTAAATATGAATGTATAATATACCTACTAGCTTTTGCCTGCGGCTTCATCCGCCTACTTAAAATGTAGCCTGTCACTCAAGAATAAAGCAGTTTTCTATTGGTGAAAACAATTTTGTAATCAGACCAGTAGTTTCAGAGATTACCTCTTGCAAACAAAAAAACAAACATTTTCTTTTTATAATATTAATATAGATTCTAATGTACCTATGTACCTGCAGAACAACCACGTTAACCGCCTTGCGTGATTATGCAAATTACAGTTAACAACTAAATCGTGCACAGTAATTTAATTCTAAACAAATTAGTTAAACATTTAAACCAAATATTTTTGTGCGTGACTGTGCTTTGACTGCGCCTTTCTTTCTATAGCTATCAATTACTTTTATGAGTTTTATTTGAGCTTTGAACGTAGCTACCTACGTACCCTGAATAACAGTTTGTGTTAAAGTAGTTACATACAATGTGTAGCTGAAACCAGTACTTAGGTATTTGATTTATTTGAGGTAAGAAAAACAGATGCCAGTCGCATTACCCAAATATTTGTTCGTAGAGTCTGTCTAAAAAGTCAAACGATTTTGGAAATTTTTGTACGAAATAAAAAATCTGTTGTTGGTTGGTAGTAAGGCTAGTTATGATGAATCAATAAACGGAATAGAATATTTCGAATCAGATTTCTCTTATAATTCCAGATTTATGAAATTATTTATACTTACAACACTAAAATATTTGCAAATATATCCTACTTTTGTAATAAGAATATCACTAAAAAGACTGAATTTGGTATATTCTAAACGAAAATCTTTTGCTTTTCATTGTTAAAAAGTCCACTAATAATCATTTAAAAAATACTTATATTCGATACTTTTTATAAGGTTTTATTAGTAAACAATGATCAAGATCTCTTAATCAACCTACGTATACATTATTCAACCAGTTTTGACAACATCAGATTTAATTTTACCCTAATAATTACCCAAGTCGTTTGACTTTTTAGACCGACTCTAATCAATTAAAATTTTTGTAACACAACCTAATTTCTGACCCTGTCTCTTGCTGGGTACGATTTATGTTCGAATACACATGTGTATAATTACACTTTAATTATTTATGTTTCCTCCTTTGAATGTCGAGAATTTAATCCTAATTGTGCCTGAAATGTACAAGTAATTATAATTAAGCAGCAACAGACAGTTTTACTGTCCGTCGTTAATCTGTAGGTGTAATAAAAAACTTCGTACCTACTTGTAAGAGGATTTTTAATAAAATTGCTTTAGTAATTTCAGACTCGACCCACTGTCTGTAAAGTGGAGAAAAAATTACTGCCGAAAGAAAAATATAATTAGCGCGTAATCCAATTCGTCGTCCAAATTAGTAAGATCCGTTGACTGTTGCGATGTTTGTAATAAGGGCCTTGTACGACTAATAGTGTACGTTTTCTGGTAGATTATCGGATAGAGTAGACTGACTGCGCGGCGCATTCCATGTGCGCCTCCAATACCTGTCAGCTACATTGACGGGGACCGGTAATGCCTATGCCTTCCAGGGTTGCGGGATTGTTCGAATAGTTACCCCCCTGGGATGCAATGGGCAACTGAAGGAACACGTGTGTGTTTTAATCAGTACAAGTCTCACACTCGCTCCCGCTCCACCTAGAGCCAAAGAAGTTACATGGTGGTTTCTCGCCTAAAACGCAACATATGAGCCACCGCCCGCGGCTTCGCTTACGTGAGTAGGTACTCGTATCTAACTTTAACTATTGATATCAAATTTTAACTATTTAATGAAGAAAGTTTGTCTCTAAAATGTGGTGACTGTGGTGTGATTGATGATGTTTTCCATTATCTTGATGGAGTGTGTCCGGAATGAAAGCACGAGGATCAATGTGGTTGTACGCTGTAAAAAGTGTGATATTGGCATTTGTAATATAATCCTCACTTCTCCAATGTCCGGGAAAGCTAAAAGCCTTAAGCTGGAACTACATTGACCGACGCATGCGGACCACGCGGATTTGTACGTAGAACGACGTCGCGTGGCGTGGATCTACTGTAGCTCTGCAAGTCCAGTTGCCATATAAAATGTATGGGGACCGACGCGCCCAGAAAGACACGTGGCATAGGTGTGCGCAGTATAGCTCTAACTTAAAAGTAGACTGTAAGTGTTTGTGTTTTCTGTACTGGACGATGTGGTCGCTAAGCGACAAAGCCATTTAATCAAATAAAAAAAACAATTGAAATGTATATACATGTACATAGTTAGGTTTTAGTATAAATAGTTTATTTAGTATTTAAGTTTTTTATGTACATATGTATTAAAAATAAAATTAATAAAAAATATATATTGAAATTATTTTAAGGGAACGTCTTCTGGAATAAAAGATCCGTGTCGTATAAACATTTCATTATCTTCCTAGCCTTTTTCCCAATTAACTTGGGGTCGGCTTCCAGTATTACGGGATGCGGCTGAATACCTGTATTTTACATGGAGCAACTGCCTGTCAGACTTCTACAACCCAGGTACTGGGTAACAAGGTACTCTTTGAATAGGCTGATAATCAGACTTTCTGGCGTCCAACTGCCTGTAAAGACTGTCAAAGATCTACGAATGACAACTGGGACTAAAGGCTTTATGTGCTTTCCGAGGCACGGGGTCTCAGTAATGTGTGTGTGACCTAAATAAAGTTAGGAAAACTACATATGAATTGAAAAAAATCCAAATTGTCGTTTAAATAGGGTGTAAGGGACAGGTTTCTGCAAACTTTATGGACTTACTCAGGAGACAAAACTGAACAACCTTCCCTAAGATCATTTCAGAAGATTGTTCAGTTTCATCTACTAAGCAAGCCCTTAAAGTTTGCGGAAACCTGTCCCTTACACCCTGTATATCAAATAAATAGTTAAATTACCTTATATCGGTTGAGCACAGCAACCTGCCAAGGCCACTTGCCGGGCGGTGCGGGCCTGCCGCCAATGATGCGGACCATGTCGCGCATGCGCTGCCGCAGCCGCGCAGACGCAGAGCCGCGGTACCGGCCCAGGCGGCCGCACGGCGGGGGCTCAGGCGTCGCGCGGGAATCTTCAGGGTGGATCGCCGGCGCAGGAGTCGCTATTGACTCTGCTACTGTGTAGCCTATACCTACGTATATTATGGAATTTCAAGATTTTATATAAATTGCGTTTTTTTAGTGTCCCGTTTTCACCTTCCAAACATAAATGTTATTATTACGCTGTTCGATTTTTAACTATCGAGACTGGTCTGTGCATTGAACATTCGACAGAGTGCTTTTACGAGTATGTAGGCATTAATTTAATAAATGTTACCAAGTATTTTATAGTCCAGTGCCTGGGGCTTTAACCTCGAATTGTTTTTACTGTGGATGAAATTTAAAAAGAAAATATGATATGTGTAGCTAATAACAAGTATAAAAAAGTTTACTCATTAATAAATATGATTGCGATTTTGAAAAAACATTGTCGATTACAATAGATCAACTAATATTTCAGGAACTACAAGTTCGAATTAAAAAAATCTTTTGTGGTAGACAGCCCAGATGTAGGATCGAGGAGAGCTATAAGCTATACAAGGTGTACGGAATAGCCTAGGACTGGCTCAGTAGACAAAACTGAACAGCTTTCCACAAGATTATTCTTTAATTCTTTATTGTACACTGTAACAACTTATAAAATAAGTGGATAACAAAGTTCATGTACCTACATATGCGAGCTTAACTCAAAGTTGAGTTTTCTTCCAGCAAATCATTGAGCGATAGAGAGAGATGACAATAGAGGGTAGGATCCAGTGTATAATTTTAAACTTACAAATATTATGAATAAAATAATAATACATAAATAAGTATACCTACATACATAAATACACATATACTTTATGTATTATAAATATATATATATATATATATATATATATGTATATAGGGTGACTGGTAATTAGTGTACGATACTTAAACACGTGATTGTGCTCATGATAACCAACAACTTTTACTATGTGAACAAACCTGAAATCGCGAAAAAAAAATCAGCTGTTCAATACATTTATTATGTTTGCCTAATGTACTGAACAGCTGATATTTTTCTCGTGATTTCAGCTTTGCTCCCATAACAAAAATTGTTTGTTGTTGTTGTTTGTTGCCAGTCACCCTATATATGCTGTCATTGTGAAAGGAAATGCTCTTTAATTTTATTCTTCAAGACATTTTCCAGAACAAAAAAAATATCGGCCGCTCTTTACAAAGTGGCCAACAAAGTTCATAATTTTGTTTGAAGAGGCTAATATTCTTGTTTTCGTTAAAGAAAGTAAAAAAATTCAAGGTTTGGTTCATTTTGACGCCCCATGCACTAACTAGGCTATTAGTAAAAATGAATATAAGTAGTCAAAAAACCACTACGTACCTGTAGCCTGATTCACGTAAAATCAAACAAGCCAAATATCGTTTTGTAGTTTTATAGTCGTTCGATCGAAGTCCTATCCAAAAGCGGTATTCACGCGTTCCTTAATCGGGATTGGATAGAACGACAACTCAACTGGCTCGAAACTAAACGATCTCCTGACGACTTATTTTCAGTTACATTAATAAGTATTCTAACAGGATAATGAAATACAGATATATTTTTTTTAAATCGACTCTTCGACCAAACGACTTTAAAATCGGTGTCGTTAAAACTCAATTGATGGATGTGAATACGGAAATGGTCTAAACGACTAAATCGCTACGATATCGTTACGGTTTTGATTACGTGAATCGGGCTACTGCTCTGATTTATCAAAAGTTTGAAGATGTAAGGAAATGAGGCCTTGTCAACAAGATAAAGTATTTACCTGAAGCCTTGAAAGGGTTTATTTGAATTTTATTACTATTAGATCAAGTTTTAAACTATAAACTTTTGGCCTAAAGCTAACCCAACTTACGTGAAATTCATGTTATCTCATCAATTCTTTGCCGAAGAACACACATCAAAATTATTTACATAATATATTTAACTTCTTATTAATCCAGTAGCCTGATTCACGTAAATTCAAACAAGCCAAATATCGTTGAAGTTTTATAGTCGTTCGATCGAAGTCAATGAGACAATGTAATACAGATTATTTTTTAAATCGACGAATTTCAAACGACTTTAAAATCGGTGTCGTAACTCGATTGATGGATGTGAATACCGAAATGGTCTAAACAACTATATAAATCGCTACGATATCGTTACGGTTTTCATTTCGTGAATCGGGCCACAGACCATGTGTATAAAAAGCTTGTATAAGATTATGATAAAAAGTTAGTAAAGTGTACACAAGCGAAGAGCAATAAATTTTCATTGAGTTATAAATAATCATAATAATCTTTCTGTTCATCGCCAAATGTTTGCAGCACCTGGCCTATTCCCTCGTCGAAGTCTATTTGCTTACATTGTTGGAGAAACAAGAACAATTTTATGCAAGGTTAGTTCCGTGCTCATGGCAGCTAAACACACGTTAACAGATATTATATTTTCACAGAATTTCAAAATGAAATTCATGTTATGTGTGCAACTTGGCATGTTTTAATATCTTCACGACTTAGTGTGCTCGAGTACCTTACACACGGCTTTGTTTCGATTTGTCGAGTCATTTCGCAAATTTTAGTGAATGGAACCACTTTACATGATGAAACTGAACAAAACAAATAAGACTGAACAAATAACATCTTTCTACAAAAGACTATTTTTGCAAAAGGTGAATAATTTTTGATGACTGACACCTGGCAAACTAGGTTCAGACTTGTAAATTAGCTCATTACCACTTAGCGGACTACAAATGGAGTTATGCGCTAACAATACAGATGCTGCAAACTGTACAAGACATATTTTCACGGATATCTAAATTATAATCTCTGCATGTGTCAGGTGTCAGACATAAATCATATTTCGTACTTCTCGCAACCATTTCGCATTTATGTTTTGTAACGCGAAGTTTGAAAGCGTGTGCCATATACAAATAGCTTACAGATATTTCATTGTTCTTTATCCTTGCTCTTACTCGACTTGTTGAAAAGTTCTTAGCCTCGCGAGGGTACAAACTGTATGACTTATGACAATACTTGCTTACTTTAGGGTTACTCAAATCACCACTTGAAGCTTACCGGCGACGGTTTGAAAACTACATAACTTTAATCGGCGGCGTATGGGAATCTTAGCCATCAATCTATCCAAGGAGTATCGTGTTGCTCAGTAATAGGGTTGTGAAAGTCTGATATGTAGTTGCTCTATGTACCTAAAACACGAATTTTCAGCCTGATAAGGTTAGACTTGAAGCCAACCCAAAAATAGTTAGGCAAAAGCTAAGGACACGATTAATCGGCAATATGGTTACAAGAAATAATATTCAGATTTATCTATTACTTGTAAACTCATCTTATTGCATCTCATCATGAAAAAGACTAAGCTTACAAATAAACAGACGTTGTAAAATAAGTTTAGAAGTTACCTACCAACTACGTTCAACGTACGTACGTTCAACTTTCAATATTCGGCAATTCAATCTCATCTGATAGGAATTTCTGTTTCTACCCACTGCGATCCTAAACCCTCAAGGTAGGAATTTCTATAACAACATTCTTGCTCGGCCTACGCTAGGGAAAACGCGTGTCGACTTGTCTAGGTTATTTACCCAATGCCCACTTATCGATATACCGTTACCCAAGTTCGAACAGGATTTTCTGTTCGTTACATAACAAGTTCGATTTACCTCAAGTATCATAAAGCATTCTAGTAGACAAGACGGTAAACGTGTTTAATAACTTACACAATAAATTCAAACACGAAATATGGATTATTATTAATTAAAACTGGGAATATGACAATAAAGCTAGAACTATTAGGATCCATATCGGCGTGTGTGGCACAAGTGTGAGCAGTGTAGTTCTATCTTAACTGGTTTTTAAACTGGTATCTATATGTAATAATTACATTCTCAACCACTGGTTTCCACAAAAACTCAACATTTCTCGTAAAAACTAAGTTACTGCAAACTTTAATCTCAATAAAAAAAAATCTTCTAAACTGTAAACGGTTTTTCTCAAAATCATTAATTAAGAACATGTCACTGGTATCACATCTATGTGTAATGTAATTTTCTTCTTAACTACTTGTTTGAACAAAAACTCAACAAAAGAAGATGTTATTAAAAATATCTAATAATTTGACTTCTAACGTTTAAATGCGTTTTTTTCTGAAAATAAGTAAACATTCCCTGTTCTTGGCCGGTACCCTTCACATGGTTTTTTCTCAAAATAAGTTTAAGTAAACATTCCCTGTTCTTGTACTCTTCACATGAGGTTAACTATTAAATGAAGTCTTGATTCTAATTTCATGAGTAGTAAACTGAAACACAATTTTATTATTTAACACAGTTTTTAATCATGCACCAGAGGTTAGCATTTATAAGATAATTTTTTAAATATACATAAAACCGAAGTATACCGCTGACAAGACTGACTGAATATCACTTAATACGCTAGATTGTTGGGCATAGGCCTCCTCAAGTGTCACCATAACGACCAGTCCTGTGCGTCTAGCATCCATTGGATTCCTGTGACCCTCATTATGTCATCGGTCCACCTTGTGGCAGGCCTTTAAATGTTGTGTATTCCAGTACGTGGTCACCACTTCAGAAACTTTTTGGGTGAATTTAAGTCTTCTTATGAGCGAACTGTATGTAAGCGACCACGTTTCGGAGCCATATGTCATCACGCTCGAAGTTTTACGGAAGGACTAAACTCGTCAACAAAATTCGAGCATGTGTTAACACTATTAAAAATATATTACTTTTAGTTTTCACTATGTTTTCCTGCAAGGTTAACAGTTAAATAAATAGGCCAATTATTGCAGCTTTAGGGTTACTAACTAAATAATCGTGTTTCAATTCGCTGCTTATGTTTGAATCAAGGCTTCGCTTAACAAGCAAGCTCGTTTGATGTCCAATTTTACCAAGTAGCTAATGAAACAATACTGTAGAGTTTGCTGCAAGAGCCGGTTGCAGTCATAGAGTATTTTGTAGGTCCGTGACGATAGATGGTTGAAATCGTAAGTTAGGGTCAGATTCGTGTTTTTTTTTTTTATCGTATCAACTAATTTATATCATTTTTTTTTTACCCAGTGTTTGACCATGGTATATGGTGAATTTAAATAAAATAATTTTCCATGGTATTTTTTTTTTCGGTGGGTAAAAATCATCCCGCTCTTGGGCGGAGCGGGAGATAGTATCAGACTCTTGCTGACTAAAAAACCCATCCCGTTCCTTCTTGCCCTTCATACCGGGGCCGGGTCTCCCTTTTGGGAACAGACCCTAGCCCCAGTAGGCTTCGACTCAGCTCGGTCCCTACGGTTGCTGACAACTCCTTGAGGCGCGCGGGAACAGTGCGTGCCGTCGACGACTTGGGCTCGATCCGGACGGTTACCGGACAGCGGACAGCGAGCTACCCATTGCTCGCTGTCCACAAGCCCGTGCCTACGGCCGACGGCGGCCAAGGCGTGAGCGCCGTTGCATTATGCAGTCGACCTCTTCCTTTGCCAGCATTACTGCTTCGCAGAAGGAGGCGACCGCCTGACACGTCACAAGTCTGTATAGAAAACAGATTACTTTCAGATGGTAAAAAGACAAAAAAATGCCAAATTTTAGAATTCTAGGTCTACCTTAAGGAAGTACCTTTTTTTTTTTTTTTTTTTATTTTTTTTTTTTATCTGTTATAAACTAGTACTTGACTGCGATCCCGCCTGATGGTAAGCAGTGATGCAATCGTTGATGGTGAGGCGCACTAGTTTATTAAGAGCCTATTCACTCTAGCCTTGAAGACACCCAAACTATAATTAGACGGGAAGACCGCAGCAGGCAAACTGTTCCAGTCCCTTGATGTACGCGGTATAAATGACGAGGCGAAACGCTTAGTCCGGACCGTAGGTGTTTCAACAACGTAAGGGTGGATACCTGCCGTGCGTCGGCTTGTCCGATGGTAGAATTGAGATGGCGGAATCAAGTCATGCAATTCCTGCGCACACTCTCCAAAATGCAATCTGTAAAACACCGAAAGGCTGGCTACCCTACGCCTGTGCTCAAGGCTTTGTACCTTATTTTTTTTAAAGTGGAAAATCATCCAATGAAATCTCCCACACTTTTCGTGTCAGATTTTAACTGACTAAAACCCACTCCTAGTTCCTTCGTTGTCTTTCATTCCAGGGCCGGGTTTTCCTTTCAGAAGCAAACACATGGCCCCAGTAGGCTTCGACCCTACTGGACCCCCACGGTTTGCTTACATCTCCTTGAGGCGCGCGTGGTACACTACACGCAGCCGCGCCGTCCGCAAGCCCGGCCGCCCCTACTGTGGAAATCGGGATCGGGAGCCCAGCGGCTGGGGCGTGAGGAAGTTGCTTTGCACGTCTGGCCGCCTCCTTTGCTAGCATTACTGCTTTGCAGAAGGAGGCGACCGCCTGCCACTCCTCCTCGCTCCGGACCATGGCCTGAACCAAGGCTGCCGCCGCTGCCGTCAAGCACCCCCATGAGGCTACGGCGCCCCAAGCGAGGCACACCTCTACCGTATGCTCTACCATGTCCTCCGGGCGTTCCACACAATGGGGTAATCCAGGCGTTTCTTCGATGCAAGAATCTCCCGAAGTGACCAATTTTCAGCTGGGTGCGAGTTTTTGTAACCTCAGATGTCTAAATTGAGGTATTTATCATATTTTTGTGATTTTTTTTATATTATTTTTAGTGTTTATTTACTCTTGATTTACTCAGTGTTCATTTACTGTTTAAAATTCACTAGGTACTTATTATTTTTAACTGTTATAGATTAATGAATGTATGACATAATTAAAAAATAATGCAAGTAACAACTTGTATTATTTATGAATAAAAAATAAGCCGAGAATTTCAAACATTTCTAGCACCCGTTCGAAGCTGGGACAACCTAGGTCGCTAGTACAAAATAATAATATTGTGTTTCAGTTTGCTGCGTAGTAAAGTCTAAAGTAAACAAAGCTCTGAATTAACATAATATTGTAGAAAATCTAAGGTTTTCACTGTTGTAGACAGTATTAGATTGTTCTTATTATTAAAGCTTGATTATATATTTTCCAAACAATAGTACCTAAAATAGATAATTACTTTATAATTAATGTAGCTTTCAAATTCAACAAAGTTATTAATAAATTAATGGAATAATCGTGAATATAGAAGCGTGGTTAATGTGAATAAATACTGTTAGCGTAGTACCTATGTGCTAGATCACCTGGGTCCTTTCTCCTCTGCATCCTGCTGCGGATCCAGAGGTGGCAGTAGCTACCCTCCATGTAGCAGTAGGCTGACTGCTTCACCACTTGACGACCACATATCGCTCGCCTTAGACAGTGCCTGCGGAAACCATTTATCATTAGTTATAATAAAAACAAAAAGGAAATAAGGACACATATTTCAAATGTTACAGACGTCGACACAAATGTGTCGGGTCTTGATATGGCCAAAAGGCTGGGCTTTTTTTGGCCAACGAATCAGTATTCTCATTCAACATGGCAATGCTGCCAGCATTCTGGGCACTGTTCTCGTTGCCAGTGACGTGGATGAATTTTTTGATGCCCAAAAATTTTTTTTGTATGCGTGTTTGTACATACTACTCTTTTTAGTTTATATATATGTATACATATTTATATCTGGTAAAATGTTACAGTAAATTAAAAATCTAATGTTGTTTAAAAAGGAAATAACATTAAACTCCAATAAATTGTGAATAAAGAGGAAGATTATTAGACTAAATTTTTTGGCTTCATTTTACTGAAATCGCTTGTGTTCCTTTTTTAATTGGGGTGGAGCGAGAGGAAATAATCAGACTTTGACTGGCTAAACCCTATCCAAGTTCCTTCAGTTACCCTTTAAGTTCCAGAGCTGAGGTGACTCTTTCGAATAATGCCACAATACTGCCAAGCATCAGCATTATTGTACCATCAAAGACACATCCGCCTGACCATCGCTAAGGTCACTTGAACCGAAAATTCAAAGAAGCCTACTGGGGCCAGGGTAATCCGAAAGGGCGCTCGAGCCCCGGTATGAAGGCTTGAAGGAACGGGATGGGTTTTTTAGTCAGTAAGAGTCTGACACTATCTCCCGCTCCGCCCAAGGGCGGGGGTTGTCATAAGATGATTTTTCCCATGAAAAAAAAAAAAAAAAAAAGGGTTTGATTTGGCGCCGCGCCGCAGGATTCAAGCGATTTTTTTTAAGTGACACGGCAGAAATGACCTCAATGATACATTGGTGAAGTTAGAATATAAAATAAACCAGAACCAAAAAAATCATTAAAATATTAGGATTAACTACGTGTCAATAACATAAAGCCAGTCACTAACAACCAGTCAGTCATTGATCGAGTATTTAATTGTGCATTGTTATCTTTCTCCAATACAGCACAAGTCACCAGCTTCCTCGGTTGTTTGCAAAAGTTAATAAACAAAGCCGTAGCCACGCTTCAAGATGATTAATGTTGATCTGTAACGGAAGTGTCATTTGGCGCAAATTAACGAATTCTTAATTAAATATTGTGCCCAAAGTCAGGAATAAATTAAATTGATTTTATATTATATTTTAATTAATCTTCATCGCTTTGACCTTGCGAGATAGCAGTTTCAGATGTTGTGGTTATATCAATTTCAGACAAGCGTTATCACATCGTCCTTAGACAATTGTGTTTTTCAACCTCTGAAATGTTCGTGATTTTTTTAAAGTTATTAAACAATAATTCAAAATAAATGCGGGACTTGGGGAGGCCTATGCCCAACAGTGGACGCCTCTCAGCTGAAATGAGGATGACGATGATGTAAATACTGAGAATTATTCAACTAATTCTCTATGCCTGGCCTGTTGGTCCAGTGGTTAGTGACCCTTTTTTTTCCGATGGGAAAAATCATCCTATGACAACTCGCTCTTGGGCAGAGCTGGAGATAGTGTCAGACTCTTACTGACTAAAAAACCCATCCCGTTCCTTCAAGCCTTCATACCGGGGCTCGAGCGCCCTTTCGGATAACCCTGGCCCCAGTAGGCTTCGACCCGGCTGGGCCCCTGCTGTTGCTGACAACTCCCTGATATTTATTAATTATATTTTTAAATATTTCTTATAATAAGGATATTAAAAAAAAAAACATTAAAAAATACAAAAAATAGTAGCCCACCGGCATCGGGAACAGGTTGTTATTATTATTCCATTCATTTATTATTATATACATATTTATAATATTTTTAAATATTTCTTCAAAAAATAACATTATTATTATTATGTGTCAATATATCTCAGAACCCTGAGGTCCTGGTCCTTTGGAAGGCATGCGAGGAGCCGAAACCAACTTGCAGAGACCCTTTTAGGCGCTGTTAATGGAACGTGGTACCAACCGGTGATTATCGCTGTATGCGCTATGCTAGTGCATCCAAGGACAACCCCCGGTTGAAGGGAAACTATTGCAACATGTGTAAAACTAATACAAGGCTATGGTTTTTGGAGTTTTAAGTGGACTGGTTACCAGGAAATATATTAAGACTATGGCCCCTGCCTGAACAATGTTTGTAATTTCCATAGACAAAAAGCAGGGGGTGACTTGCACACTCAACAAATGGACCCCCAAAACGGTCGCTAGCACGAAGTGACGTATTATTATTAATTCTCTATAATCTATTGGTTTATTTTGGCGACAGGTTTCCTAAGCATGTTTAGGTATAGGATTTGATTCTTGTCAAAGGCATACAATGAATGGCTAATGTTATTTTGGTGACAGAACTTTGTCGAAATTCATATTTTAATAACATTCCCATTACAATATACAGTAGTACAATTCAAACAAGTTGACTGTTATATTCATTCGTAAACTAAAATGCAAAACACCATGCCTCATCAGGTGCTTATCATCAGGTGTGATCGCAGTCAAGCACTAGTTTATATCAATAAAAAAAACACTGCGAATAGAATAATAAAATACTGGGCAAGTGCGAGTCGGACTCATGCACTGAGGGTTCCGTGCAAACTACAATTCCCGAACGGAGTCTCGAAGATTTTTCCGAATTGCATTTTTTTTGTGACGTAGGTAACAACAAATTTACTGTTTCCAGATTTATTCCTATACCTGTGCTATAAGACCTTGCTTTTTGCCAAATTTTAGGATTCTGGGTCAACGGGAAGTACCCTATGAATTTTGATCTTTGAGACTATCAAAATTTACGTTTTTTTTTTGGCGACATTAACGGCCGCATCTTTTTTGTTCGTTTACTTAGAAGTTTGATTTTTTCACAGCTTAAAGGGACCGTAGACCTGAATATATAGTTTAATTTCAACTCGATACCTCCACGCGTTCTTGAGATAAAGGGTCTTGACAGACAGACAGACAGACGGACGGACAACAAAGTGATACGGGTTCCGCTTTTTTCTTTTGTGGTACGAAACCCTAAAAATAATGTCACTGAGTAACTATTAAAACATCCCACCTAAAATATAAATCGGATTATGAATATGATAAGTAGGCTATTAATAAATGTTTCAGAAAAGTTAAAATTAGACGGGATATCCACTTTAAAAATTTGATTCAAAGTAGTCGGAGCGCGTTACGGAACGAGCCCATTGGTGTGGACATAAGCAATATTTACAACGCAATAAAGGAAATTTGATATTTATCTGTGATATTTAAAGTGCATATTTGCTTGTGCTTATACAAATTGAAAGCGACCTGCTCCGTTCTTTCATAAGTTCTACAGTCAGTGGAGATAGTGCGCCAAAATCGAATGCTAGCAAATTCTTCAGGTTGCGTGCATAACAAAAGAGGTACGCTCTACGCCTCGCTCACTCGCTGCCTGTGTGTGATCCATCGTCGCGATTTTTTTTCACTGCACTTTCGCACCGTTTCTTCTCTGCTGCGCCAGTATAAAGCCCCGCTGACCTTTAAAGCCATTTTATTTGCGAAAAATTGATTGATTTACATTATTCTATGTTCACTTTGAAGAATATTTTTTAACCACCAATTTTTATGTGTAAAAATGTTTCTAAATATCCAAGCCATTTCAAATTATTTGAGAAAAGTAACGAAATTGCTACATATACACAAGTTGTGAAATTGCTACATTGTGATACAAGTGCAGAAAGTGAGGGCTGCAGTGACAAATTCGCAAGTGTATTAAACGACGTTTTTCAATAAACATAAGAAGAAATACATTCTCTGTAAATTACGAAGCATTTTTGTTTATTTTGCACTGAAGAAAATTTTCCAAAGATGTCATACATTTTAGTTCTTATTAAGTTGGCAGCAGGCTATCGCAAGTATTTTTTACCTCAATCATAATATCTGGCGTCTGCGGCGTACCATCTAAAGAATTCTTTTCAAATCTTAAATTCAACATTTTTTTCACAGATAACACAAATAAAAAATGATATTTACTAGACTTTTTCCCGCGCTTTTTTACAGGTTGAAGGAGAAGCAAGGTATCAAACCGTTATACATCCTACTTGATATCTATAATATAAAAATGAATCGCAAAATGTGTTGGTAAGCGCATAACTCAACAACACCTGGACCGATTTCGCTAATTTTTTTTTTGTTGTGTTCGTTATTATGAGGAGAAGGTTCTTATGAAAAAAAAAAATGAAAATTAGGGTAGTGTAGCGTAGAGTAGGGTAGTGTAGGGTAGTGTAGGGTAGAGTAAGGTAGAGTAGGGTAGAGTAGAGTAGGGTAGGGTAGAGTAGGGTAGGGTAGGGTAGAGTAGGGTAGAGTAGGGTAGAGTAGGGTAGAGTAGGGTAGAGTAGGGTAGAGTAGGGTAGAGTAGGGTAGAGTAGGGTAGAGTAGGGTAGAGTAGGTTAGAGTAGAGTAGAGTAGGGTAGGGTAGAGTAGGGTAGAGTAGGGTACAGTAGGCTGAAGTAGGGAAGAGCGGGAGCGAAGCCGCGCGGGTACAGCTAGTTAAAAATAGAAATTCAAATAGATTTGAATTTAGAACACAGATAAAATTGTTAATTTGTTGATAATAACAAATTATTGTGAAAATAATCTTATTTATTTATGATATTCTGTTCATAAACACAATTTAAATATTATACCTTTAAAATCTGCGTCTCTTTGCTTTATTTTTTATTTTTTTGAAACCTAAGATCCGCACCACCTTTAATCATCATTAAGTGGGAATGTCCACGAGTCGTGTGAAAGTGAATCCCGGGGCCCTGGGACGAAGGCAAAGAAAGAAAAGGATTTTTAGTCAGAAAAAGTCTGACACACCTTCCCGATCCACCCAAGAGCGCGAAATGTCATTGGATGATTTTCTCACATAAAAAAGTGGGAATGTAAGTTCTTACCTCTTTCTCACCGTAATACATTTTCTAGAACAAGCACTCCACGTGCTCCACTGCGAGAACCCTCGGAACCTTCTCTGCACATCCTCACCCCTCAGCTGTCGTACTTGCGGCTGTCAATTTATTAATGATTATGATATTATGTATCCTCCAAACGGGCAGCTAATTTTTGAGACGTCGGTTACTGTCAGTTAAAATTGGCTGCCACCTAAATGATTATTTACGTAGAAAATTGAGTTCACAAGTGTGTATCGAAGTATACTCGTTTTTTTCTCACTGTCATAAGTCGATATGGTACGACGTACGGTATTCCGTCCAACAAATCATTTTTTTTACAATATGACATTGAATATTATTTTTATTTCACAATTTGCAATATTTACTTAGTAAAGTGGTTCATTTTTTGTAAAAATTTATGATTATGAATGTAAAGACTATGTAGATTACTTTTTCCTTTTCTGAAATTTTAACATACCTAATATCTGGCAGTTTGGAGTACTTTATGCGGCCTACCCAATGTTCTTTCTTAGGTATTGTTCGTCAAGTCGCTAAACGCGTTGAGCTTCTTAGTACGAATACTGACGAATGCTCGCACTGAGTGGACAGGTCGACTCAAAGCATTTTTTCCTCAAAAGTCCATCTCAGACACTAATCTGCATGATTCCCGTATGATTTGACATTTATATGTTCACTGAATGGACTTTAAACATGAAGCAAACCACCAGTTAGTTGTATAGTCATTGACTTTCAAAGAGACTTTGACCTCTGAGTTTGTTACGGTGTTTCTTCTCAGGGTAGCCAGTAACACCAGCCTCATCTAGTTAAAATAGGCAAAAAAAGACGCGTAAAGGTGTGTTTTAAAAGCTATTTGCGAAATACATATTATTTATTAGGAATTTAAATTCACGACCCTCATGTTCGTCTGATAACAACCACTAGTTCACCGAAGCATTTAATATAAACATTCCCTTATCTATTATATTGCCGCCTACCGGCGCCACTTACTTCAGTCAGGCAATACTTTATTAACAAACCAAAACCACACACCACATCAGACGTCTACACTGTTTGTTTTATATATCTACCATTATATAAACAAACATGATACGTGCCCATTAAACTAACGAAAATTTCATCTATCTGAATATTATTCATAACGTCGGAAAATTATTCGCAGACAAATTTTATACAAGGACTTTCTACATGGAGAGTTATTAAGGCAAAATTAGTCATCATATATTTTTGATTGCTGTAGAAAGAGCGGGACGCTACACAGACACTTCTATTTGTTTTAGGTTAATTATTTCTGTACGTACTGCAGCAATATTTTCTTCTGTTTGCGTTTCCACTGTCGAGTTCAGCCAACGTGGGTGAGATGATTCTTTACAACTGTAAACAAAATAATATTACTCATGCTTTAATACTATGTGAGTCAGTCTTTTAGTTTTCAAATAAAATTATGTGATTACTGCTGACAAAGAGATTTCTGTAAGATATTCAGAAAATACGCAGCTATTTCTATATAATTTTTACACTGAATTTATGGTTCTTAGATTCTGCATATTTAAACAGAACTAAATAATCGTTTCTAAATGATCTTATTGAAATCTGAATGTCTCTTTAGACGATTATTTGTAAACAAATCAAGTCTAGTCCGAGGAATTTTGTGATGACTCATACTTTAGCGTTGGTTAGTATCGACTAGACATTCTGTGAAGATTTTTGTGACGTGCTAATGAATAATAATTTCTTTTCGAAGAATAAGTAAAAAATTTCACACTGTCATATTCTGTGATCCTATATTCTCACCGACGGCGACGTATAAAATCGTTTTGATAAAAGATTCAAGTATCACCTAGCGATTTCTATGCGGAGTGAGTCCCCGCATATTTGTCGACGCAAGCAGTGTCGCCGGCGCGTCCTGTGCCCGCCGCGGCAGGCGCTCCAGCGACCCCATGGAGAATATGACCTCAGCTTTAAATGTAAACCTGTAGTTGGAAAACATAATAACATAACATACAGTAAAACAGGTGCAATACTCAGACACATGTGTTAAACTACGGATGTCTATTTATCGGAAACACTAACCTTCTTTATGTTCTATAAAATTTTCTAAATCGTCGCTATCTTCGAAAGAACTCATCTGTGCGATTTCATGTTGTGTTGTCACCTCGTTTTCAATCTGCAATTCATAAGTCTCATACAATATATCAATATCCTAACAATACATAATAGCTGAGATAACAATCAGTTTCCTACATGGATATCTAGGTCAATCCTTTTGAAAAGCCAGTTTCTATACAATCGTTGCAATCAACCAAGATATATTTCAATTTGGCTGTGAGCCAGATATTTTTTGTGATCGGAAATGCATTGTCAGTTGCAATGCTAGTGATGAATCTAGAACTTTTCAAATCTACGGCGACCGCTTCCAACAATGCAATTTACCTAATGTGCATTGACAATTTACAGCGGAAATTACAATATTATTCAAATTATTATAGATATTTATTGCATGTACAATAGTGGAACATCAATCAATGTACCCAGCCATTTCCTGCATAGACTTAATGCAACAAAGCACTCTTTACCAGCGAACCAGGTAACTAGTATCTAATCTAAATGAAATGCCAGTACCAACATAGATTTAACAAAACTATTAGCGTTATATTTATGGGCAATAGCGACAAACCCTGAAGAAAGTTAAAAAAAACTTAGTTGGCTATTCCTAGAAAACAAGAACAGAATCTATTACTTTCTTAGTTCAGTTCACTTAAGTACAGCATCTATTCCCGCGAAACAATTCACTAGTTATAGAACAGTATCTTGCGCCTGAAGCTCCGTCTTAATATAAATGTACTACTTATTTATTTACAAATAGTTTATAGTACACTAAGATTACAATTTACAAAAAAGAAACCTTATAATACAAAATCATATAATTGGCGTCCTACAAAATATTTATACACCGTTAAATTTTAATCGTTTTAATCCCTTGGAGGGTCGATCCGGTACATGAAACACTATCGATTTGTAAAGATAAAATTAAAAAATAAAGTACCTTTTTTCAAAACTCGTATTAATTTACGCATGTACGAAATTAATTTCTTTAAGAAAACGTCAGCTGAGCGAGTCCAATGACCTGTAGGTAATAGTCGGCGTTGCGTACAAACTACCTACAGGTCATTGAACTCGCTCAGCTGACGTTTTCTAATTTTGTACGTACGTAAATTAATACGAGTTTTGAAAAAAAGGTACTTTTTTTTAATTTTATCTTTACAAATCGATAGTGTTTCATGTACCGGATCGACCCTCCACGGGATTAAAACGATTAAAATTTAACGGTGTATAGACAAGAGAAAAAGTAGTAAAACAAAAACATGAGCACAGTAACAAGTAAAGTTCCGTCACAAGCCTTTTAACCGCCTAATACGTCGAATATATCCGACTAACACCCTCGCGTTTATTCCACTACGGTCGCACATACACGACCAAAAACTTCATCTCGTCAGCTCTTCTGTCGCCTATGGGGATTGAAGAGTTGAACGAGATGGAGTACCTGTCCTGTCGCAAAGACACGATCCTAGCGAATAGCAAGCGAAAATACTCGTCGGACTTATCCGACAAGGGTGATTAAAGGGTTAATCACAAGCAAGCTAGCAAGCAATTTTAAACTGATACTAGTACAGACATGACCCAACAGGGAGTAGAATGCAATTGCATCTACACTATACCAATAAATAATAGTGAAAACCGCATCAAAATTTAGTACTTCTAAAGAACAACGCGGTCCTATAGAAGGACATAGAAAACTGCTTTATTTTATAAATAGGTTTTTATAGAAAAAAACTATACACAATTTTGTAATTTGGCTGTATTTTTAGAAGCACTATAGGAGTAGTTTATTACTAGTTTTTTTTTAAATATAAATTGTTATGCCCGCGTTTGACCACCATCTCACCTGATGGTAAGATGGTGATGGGATGTGCACGCTTGCTTAAAAGTAACCTCCTCATTCTTGACTTAAAGACCCCTTAGACTTAGAAACCTTAGTTCATATGATAAAATAATAGATACTCACTTTGTGCCCCGGAACGGTTTCGATGATTAGGATGCTAAAAATGATGACAGGACATAACCACTTCATATTCCTCAGCCCTGGCAACTAACACTCCATCAAAATTCGGCATCTAAAACCAAATAAATAACAAAATCAACACAAACAATTATTTCGAGAAATAAACTCGAATGTTCTTTCCTGGAATTAGGAAATGGTATCCTGATAGATAAATAATGGCTGGCATTTTCCTGTTAGGAAAGTTCATTAAACGAATATCCCTTTCAGGAACTAAATCCCTGACACGTGACATCGTCATTATTAGTTAAGGCTTAGCATTCTTGTTATTAAGGTACCCGTGAAGCTATGTTGTACCCAAAGGTATTTGAAACCTTATAGTAAAATGTCACAATGCTTTTGATGTTACCACATCGTAACCGGCTTCTGCAAACGGTTGATCTATTCATTTATTTATTCATATAACAATTCGCATTGTGTTTGAATTTTGTTGTAAATTAACACTAAATAAACAAAGCAAATCAATAAAGTACATTTTGATACTAGTGGAGAAAGTTTGTCATTGCAAACGAGGCGAAATTCACCCGAGCCGTATAGGCGAGCCGAGTGCTGCAATGTCAATTTTCCACGTGTATCAAACGACGTCTTGTCAATACGCTTACGAAGCAATACTTTCTCTCTCTTACTTTCTTTTTGTAGGTAGGTACTGAAGAAAATTTTTGTTTGTTTAGATGGCAGGAGACTATCGCAAGTAATTTTTACCTCAATCACAAGATCAGGCGGCCTAGCATCTAAATAATTCTTACCAAATTTAAAATACAACCATTTTTTTTACGAATTAGTTTTTTTTTTTCTTAATTTTGGCTTCGCACGGTTGATGCATATACTTATCCAAAAGTTTAGAAATTATCTAGCTTTCAGTCACTTTAAGTTACTTCGATAACCATTAGAATGCGGATGTAACACATTCAAATTTTTTTGCAGTATTTGGCGGCAAATATATCGGGTCAGCCTTCTCAGTAAACTTCGTCGTTGTGGTAGTTAATACTACATTAATTCTCAGCTCCATTTTAACGAAATCACGCCTATTTCAATGACTCCACGCGTTGTTCAGTTGCGCAGATACTTGGAATAAAAAACTACACCAATTAAACATCAAAATATTCACTAGGAATTAATTTGCGAATAATTAAAACAGACACTGAACTTCACTCGAAGAAATCCCGCCACAAAATCCAATAAGTACCTTATAGTTTTTTTTTTTACTTTTTTCCACGCTTAGAACCTTTGCAGGTTGAAGGAAAAGCAAAGATATCAAACTATTATACTACGCGTTCCAAATGAGAATAGGAGCGCCGGCCATGTTGTGACGTTACGTCTTACTGTCAAATCGAAGAAATTGAGTAGGGTGAGCAAAAAAAGAAATTACTTAAATTTAATTTATTTACGAATCATGAACGAAAAATCTCTGATCAAAATCCAGTTCGTCATCACCGTCATCATCACTGCTGCTTTCCCTTATAAAATAAAACATGGATAATAGAGGTTTTTAATATTTATATCACTAAATGTTGTTTCAAATCAAAATAGGCATTATTACCTGTAGGTATTTATAACAAAATTCAATCTGGATACTCAGTCGCACGAAGAAACACCAACAACGACGATAAATGGCAGCTGGCAAATTGAATTTTGAATTTGAATTTTTGAATTTGAATTTAAAATGTAGCCAATAATGAAAATAAAAAGAAAGTATGTAGTACTGTATATAATTTGTTAAATAATTATTAAGTATGAATAACTTTTTTATATATTTCTTAATATGACTTAACTAAGGGTCAGTTAAACAAAATCAAAATCATTAAAACGCAAATAAGCTTTTTTTGCAAACCGTACTTTTCAATCAAAATTTGACAGATCGAGTTTATTGACTTTCCTATTCTCATTTGGAACGCATAGTACATCCTAATATTAAAAATAGAAATTCAAATGTTTTTGAATTTAGAACGCAGATAAAAATGTTTAAAATGTAAATGTTGGTAGACAACAATATTTTAAATAATTATATTTATTTAAGATTCTGTTCAATCAAACCTTAAAAATATACGCCTCTTTGTTTTTTTTTTTTAAATAATCACCGTTGACAGTGATGATTATTAATAATACCCAACCTTTTTAAACAACGCGATATTTTTTTAGAAAATAAGCAGAATAATTGTGTTTCGTACGCATTTTTATCAATAAAAAAGGCATAATAATGAAATTATGTTCTGTTCGATTGTTGAATTGAAAATTTTAAGTAATCTCTATTAATCCGACTGAAGGACTTTGTATAGAAATAATTAAAAAAAAAACTTTAAAATCGTTGCAGGAACACGAAACTTATTTGATGAAATACATAATTATTGTTTATGCAAACTTTAACTGACGTGACATTATTTTAAAAATTTCAATCAATTTTCAATCTTAGGCTGTTTCTTGGTTTCTCCCTTTGTTGAAAATATGGGGAATGCCTGTAATACAGGTCCTAACGAAAACTCCCAGGCTCCTGAGCTTGGAGCCAGAGAGTTTCATTAGTGTGTAAGATGCTTATGCCAATATCAATAAATCACTTATAATTTAATACAATAAAAAAAAATTACGATACATGACACTGGAATAATCCAAAAAAAATATACCTTGGTCATTAAAATAACCATTGACGATATTGGTTTACTTTCCCTAAAAGTCAGTCATGTAAGTATTGTGATTACCGTGGTCTTTGATAAATATTTTTTTTAAAAGATACACGTGAAATGCTTAATAATAAATATCTAGGTTTCGTTCTATTCAATAATCGAAGTTAGAAAGTACTGTAAACGTTTTGTATCAGTACCTAAACGTAAAATTTTCAAATAACATTCAATAATACACCGGAAAATATACAATATAAAAACTTTATGATAGATAATTACTTCAAGAACTTTGCAAAACTCTCCAAGAAATTGAGTACAGACGTTGATTACTAAGAAATCATTATTTTTTCTTAATTTTTTACAATCTAAAATATTTATTAGGGTTCCGTACCAAAGGAAAAATGGAAACCTTATAGGATCACTTTGTTGTCTGTCTGTCGAAGACCCTTTATCTCGGGAACGCGTCGAGGTATCAAGTTGAAATTAAAAATATATTGTCAAGTCTGCGGTCCTTTAAAGCTGTGCAAAAGTCAAACTTTTATGTTCACAAAATAAAAGTTGCGGCCGCTTTTGTCACAAAAAACGGAGGCGTAATTCCTGGGGTACTTCTTGTTAACCCAGAATCCTGAAATTTACAAAAAACAATGTCTTATACTTGCACAAGTATATATCAGAAAACAGCATTAGGTAGGTACGTAATATACCATGGTTGCCTAAGTAAAGAAATACTTTTATTGCGATTCGGAAAAATCTTTAAGACTACATGCACGGATCCCTCACAAGTACACGACGAACTCGCGCACTTTACCAGTTTTTTTTTTTTTTTAAGGGCGACCTAACTACTTCCAACTTGACAAGTTAATTTTCTCGAAGAAAAAGACAGATTTTAACTTCACTGAAAGGCTGGTTTGAAGGCCAACGGGACGGAAAATTTTCAAACAATATGCAATCTTCAAACAAGGAAATGTCTAGCAAGTAGCAACAGTTGATTCGTTAAATTTTGAACAGAATTTCTTTAAGAATTTAATTAGTAACCCCATTTTTTAAATCATCTAATTCCTTCTCCCGCTCTATGGCGAAGCAGGTAGGCGTGTCAGACTTTTACTGACTAAAACACACTCCTATGTACCTTTTTAGGGTTCCGTAGCCAAATGGCAAAAAACGGAACCCTTATGGATTCGTTATGTCTGTCCATCCGTATGTCACAACCACTTTTTTCCGGAACTATAAGAGCTATACTGTTGAAACTTAGTAAGTAGATATATTCTGTGATCTGCAATAAGATTTTCAGACAAAAACAGAAAAAATGCAATAAATTTTGGGGGTCCCCGTACTTAGAACTGAAGCTCAAAATTTTTTTTTCATCCAACCCCATACTTGTGAGGTATCTATGAATTGGTCTTCAAAAATGATATTCAAGTTTCTAATTTCATTTTTTTCTAAACTGAATAGTTTGCGCGAGAGACACTTCCAAAGTGGTAAAATGTGTATAAGAGAATGATAAAACTAAAAAAAATATATGATGTACATTACTATGCAAACCGCCAACGAAAACTGATTTGAACAAGGTCTAGCAAGTAGTTTTTTTTTTAATACGTCATAAATCTAAAAAATACACTATTATTAAAACATCGATCAAAGTTACAACGAACTACAAGAACTTTTATATTATGTTACTTGCTGATACGAACCCTTCATGAGCGAGTCCGACTCTCACTTGGCCGGTTTTTTTGTCTTGTGTTCTAGGACCCTGCATTTCCCTTTCGGAAGCCAACCCATGGCTCCAGTAGGCTCCGGCCCTACTGGGCACCCTTGAGATACAGGTTACCACCTAGTTCAGGGGATAGGGTGTGCTGATTGGAGCATACCACGGCGTTATAATACATTACCAGCATTATATACTGTAGTATAATTATTCTAATTAGTTTTAGATACATTTATTATCGACTCAGAATCGCGAGGTCACACGGCTACCAACAGCACCAACTTTCGCAAAACACAATATCTCACCAATATAAATAACTATCACCCTCGGAAAAACTTTATATTTGAACGTGTTAATATCGCACTTCTGTCTAAATAGCAGATTTTTTTATTTTTTTTATTTTCAGTGTTGTTCCTAGAGTAAAAGTTATTCTTTACTAGCGATCTGCCGCAGTTTCATACTATTATTATTATTATATTATAAACACTCTGAAATAATCTGAACAAAAATTGGTGAAAACCGCAGGAAATTTCGATTTATAGTTTTTGAGTTTATCGCGAACAGACATGATATTTTATAATAATACAGGGTTACCGAGATTTCGTTGTTCTATCTAACACTTTTCAACTCTGTATTTTGCCATACCTACTTACCTATATCTATATGACGAGACGCAAGTGCATCAAGCCCCTCCCGTCGCCCAGTCTCATATCCAGTATCATTTACTGCCGGCGATCTTATGCATCAATATGTAAATAATGCAGTGGACTGCAATATTGTAAACTCGTTTTTAGGTACTGTTTTTTTTTTCTGCGTGTAATTGTAGCTGTTTATTATCCCTATCCTATCCTGTGATCCAGAGATAAATAAATACATTTATATGCTATAATGATAAACTAATAAATACTTGGATAAATATCAAATCATTATAATTAAGAGAACTCAAAACATATTAACTCTTTGAATGTCGTAATTAGAGACACAATAGAAAGACAATTACCTTATGTCGGACTGTGTAACTTAAGACATTCGAAAGGTTAATTATGATGAAGACCAAACTAAGATTCAGAGGAGTTCATACTTGGTCTCGAGTACTTCTGTAAAACTTTCTACAGACCACAGCAGGACACCCCGTTCAAGGTTCTGTGTCGCGAGACTCGCTGTATTTTCTCTTTAAAATTTAATCGGGTGGCGGTCTGAATAAAACAGCCAACAAATACCGCTTGCAGTGCTACTAACAAGGAGAAACAAGAGAATAAACGACTCTTAAATTGGCAATAAATGCTTCAAAAACCTTACGTAACATAACGAACGATGTAAACACTTTTTCTTTATTTTATTATGTTAATTTAAACTAGTGTCTGTTGGCTGAACATTGTAAATCTCCTTAGTATAAACACTTTATTATAACAAAATTTTCACATTGTTTTCGCAGTTATCTGACTTTTGGTCTCATTGTAAATAATATGAGTATGATTGCCTGATTGGTTATGTATTCTATTCATCGTTAAGCCATGCGTACATTCGCACGTACGAACACGAACATAGCGAACACGAACACCAAACTTGAACATTTGATTTATTCATATGGATGGCATATTCGAACACAAGTACACGAACATAGTTCAAATCGAGTTCGCGCACAACAGTCGTAAACTCTCGTTGATTGTTAAGTAGCAAAAAGTTTTTTAATATTCGCATTGATCCATGAAGAACACTGTCCACACCAAACATACTAGAATAGGATCGCCGAAAACATCTTTGACAAACAGAGTTTTCGATGATCGTTAGTTGTACACACGTGCGAACCAAGTTGTTGCGTATCATGCAACGCAACATTTTCTTTGCGAAATATTGATTGATTTAAATATGCAATTTTCACTTTGAAGAATACTTAACCATCAATTTTTATGTGTAAAAATGATTCTAAAGATCCAAGCCGTTTCGAAGGAGTAGGAAAAAAGTTGCGAAATTGCTAAATATTTTTTTAGACAAAAGTATTAATAACACGAAAAAATAAAATTTTGATAATGTTGTTCATGAATCTATAATAAACATATATTTTTTTCAAACCTATAAACCTAGCCGTTACCGAGGAGTAGGCTTTAGAAAGTCGCTGTTTTATGGCACTTTTCGGGCGCTTGGGCCTTAAGTGATGCCTGACGATAACTCAACGTTTTTCTAACAATAAATCTAAATTATGATCCTATTGAGCTTGACCTAGAAATTGAACCCAGGACCTCACAGTTAGCCGTATAATCTAGACTAAATCAATTATTGTATTTCTGTCAAATCAGTCGTTCTATTGTGCTGACTGATAACCACAGTAATTGTCTACCATGACATCCCATGTAACCTTTGCCTCGGCCGTGATAGATCATGCATAACATTACCAAGTTTGGTGCTCGGATATACCGGTTCGCGGCATATCTACCTCATAACACTAGACGAAACGATGATATAACTGTACCTAAACAAACAGATGAATTGTATCCAATACCGTATAAAATAATCTGGTATAACCTCGGTCTAAAAACATGTGTAATGAGTCGTAAATGAATTCCTGATGAGTATTGAGCCTTATTTAAGTAGGTTGAGTTAGACTAGGAAAGTTCGTACCTCAGTGAGAGGTCAAATATCGCTTCCAGGAGAACATTTTTTTTTAAGCCATTTGGGGGCATGCAACATGGCTACTGTATGTACACTTTATCACTCGGAATCCATAGGCGTTGACTTGCGGACGGGAAGAAATAGGTAGCTCACCGTTCGGCCGTCCGGACCGAGCCTGAATTGTCGTCGGAGCGTAGTGTTCCACGTGCACTAAAAGAGATGTCAGCAAACCCGTAGGGGCCCAGTAGGGTCGAAGCTTACTGGAGTCATGGGTTTATATTAGATTCATAAAGTAACTTTATCCAAAATTGAAGACAGAAAGAATTATCCAAAACCATTCAAAATTAAGTAAGATAAAAACCTTTCAAATCTGACGAAAGGGGTAACTGTCAAGTAACAGAAAAAGGATGCACATTCTGACATGTGACGTCAGTCGTCAACGCCATCAGATTACGCGCTACAAAAGAGATGGTCCCACTATTCCCCCACTCTTCCTCATATCATTATTTAAAATGCTAACTACTGCTTTATGTTTTTTGTAGTTACCAAGTGTTTTCAAAAAATAAACTGGTGGTAAAAAAATTAGGCCACTTCTATTTTTATGATTTTTTCAAGAAATTACATTCTATTCCCTTCATTCTACTCCATACAAAGACCGTAGACAGGGAGAACGATATGCACAATGTGCCATATCTGAAAGGGTAAGCTTTAGTCGACATTATTAGATGAATGGGAAACCATACCTCACTCTACCTTTACAAAGTTGATGAAATCCATGAATAAAAGGATGGTATGTGTTATCAAAGCCAGAGGAGACAATGTTACTAAAAGAAAGATCATATAAGCGAAACCATTTAAATTTTTTTTTTAATTAGTGTGAATTTGTAGTTCACTTTTGTTATTTCTTTCATATTGCTACGAAAAAAAGCTGTTTCATTTAAAAATGCATTTTTTCTTGTTAGAATGAACACGTAATATATATAAAATTTTAAAAAAGGTTTTGGTTTTGAAACACCGTCAAAACAACACATTTGGTAGGTGGCCTAATTTTATTGTCCACCAGTTTATATTATAGTTTTATAATTTGTTTTTTTGTCAGCGACTTCACCCACGTGAAATAAAATAGATAATCGTCTCAAGGGAATATTCCTAATTATTATTTAATTTAAAAAATATATATAATTCTGGGATAAAAAATAGGTACTATTCCAGGACATGGTCTACTCGTGTGTCAATTTCAACCAAATCTGTTCTGAACTTTTTTTAGGCGGAAAATCATCCAATGACATCTCCCGCCCTTGGGCAGTGCGGGAGGGCGTGTCAGACTTTTATTGACTAAAACCCATTCCTAATTCCTTCGTTGCCTTTAATTCCGGAGCCGGGTTTTCTTTTCAGAAACGGACCCATGGCCCCAATAGGCTTGCTGGGCCCCTACGATTGCTAACATCTCTTTGAGGCGCGCGTGGAACAGTACGCGACGTCGATGACGTCCGAACGGTTACCGGACTCTCGGATGGTTAGCTACCCATTGCTCGCCGTCCGCAAGCTCGCGCCTATCTGAATTTGAAGAAATAATAAACATAAACGCAGGAACGCTCGATGTGGCGACGCTTGGGGGAGGCCTATGTCCAACAGTGGACGTGTATCGGCTGAAATGATGATGATGATGATGAATAAACAAAACACATACAGTAACAAACGCCTTTATAATATGAGTTTGATTGTACAAAAATAAATAAACACAGGAGAATACTCTCTTGCATTGCAGAAAATATGGCTGAAATAACACGTTCAATTTGTGTAACATTATATTGAGTTAAAATATTCTGTGGACTTTTTAATGTTCATGTTATTGTCATGAAAACAAAAATACAAGATATTTGTACCCGATACTACACCTTTTATGACAACATGCTTGTAGGTACTTTTATTTCGAAGTTGACCACTTCAATACGAGTACCTCCTTTTACCCCACCTTGCCCTAGAAGGCTGAATACGAATACTCTTGTACTTAAACGTAAATGTTAAAATTTTAGATAAAAGTATTTTTTAGATCCAAATGATATTTTGTTGGGTTGAATAAAATGAAATAGAAACCATGAAATTCGCGTGAAAATTTCATCCATCATGCTCTTTTGTAAACCCATCCGTTCACAGGATGAACATTTAAACCGGGATACGAGTATCTATATTATACTTATATATTACTTCGTTTCCATTTTAAGCCTACGCAATTATAAACTAAAGGAAAGGAAACGTTATGGAAAGGATTATGCTCGGACTTTCCTTGCGTGATTGCATCGGGAATGATATATCCGCAGGAGAACCAAGGTCGCTGACATAGTTCGAAGAATCGCCAAACTTAAGTGGCTGTGGGCAGTGTACATTGCTCGTAGAATAGATGGTCGATAGGGTAGAAAGGTTTTGGAGACTGCGCACCGGAAGACGCATTGGAAGACCTCCCGCGAGGTGGACCCACGACCTGGTGAGAGTCGCGGGAATGTAATGGATGCGAGACGCACAGGACCGTTCGTTGTAGCGACACTTGGAGGAGGCTTATGTCCAGCAGCCGTCTTTCGAAATGATAATGATGATGAAGAATTATGAATTATATAATTGGTTTATTATAATCTAGGAGTCCTTACGGCTAAAGTGAATAGGCCCTTAATAAACTAAAGTACTTCACCATCAATGATTGCATCACTACTTACCATGAAATGAGATTGCAGTCAAGCACAAATTTATATCATTTAAGAAAAAAGAACTTACAACGGTCGTTTATGAATATATTCCGTCAGAAATAGTTAACAATTCTGAGAAAGTAAACTGAAAATAAAACTGAGACTTAAAAGAGAAAACTAAAAACTCTTTGAAGAGTAATTTTATATAGAACTAGAGCCCAACAATTTAAAATCTAAATGCCAGAAAACACACCTTAATAGTTTTGATTGAGTCAAGTCTTGGAAAAGTTATAGTAGTGCCAATAAAAGCGTAAGAGCCAGTTAAACGTAGCTTTTGTCCAGTTATCTTTTGAATGTGACCAACAGCTATAAAGCTAGCGGTTTCCCTGAGTTTATACATTTTTTATCATCTGGGACGAAGGTAGGAAGTATATAAAAATATATCAATCCTATTTTATTTTCTGCCTTTTCAACATAGTTCGATACTTCATCGATAGTTTAGACTTAGACGTACCTAGATAGTTTAAATTTAGAAATAGCTATTAGGTAAACTCTAAGATAATAAAAAGGATACCTACTTTAAACACGGCGACTACGTTTAGTGTTTTGTATAACCACTATTAAAGCCGGCCTCATCTAGCATAAATTGACGAAAAAAAAATTGACGTGTAAAAGTGTTTTTTAAACCTATTTGCAAAATAAATATCATTTATCATTTATCATTTAAAGAAATTTTAGCCCATTAAGACAGTTCTTGCTGGTAAAGCATGACAATAAACTTTTTTTCATTTTTGGTATAATTCAGAAAAAAAGAACAATAGACTACTATTTTTAGACAGTAATAAAACACATATTCGTCAAAACTGCATTTATTGCAGTGAGAGCTCACTCCGATATGGAGCGTCTATTCTACGGACAATGCAATCAGAGCCCAAGTGTTAATAATGTTCTCAGTATGTCTAACAATTTGTATCTACATACTCCGTATTAGGACCGTTGCATGTGATGTTTCGAAAACCGTGACCCGGTCGTAAACATTAAAATGGTAATTGGTCTAGAATAAAGAAAGCTTAGGTAGTTAAACCAGTCTGTTATCCTCATAGGATACTATTGTACAAGACACGAGTCATTTTTCTAATGAAATCAACACTTTGAATTAAGGGTGTCAAAACAAATTGTTCACAAAATAGAATAAACATGGCCGCAGCATATTCGCGTCGCGTCGCCTTATGAACCTTTTAAAAAGACACATTTTGTGAGATATGCTATCTATATGTAAATCCATTGTGAAATATTTATTTGAATTTTATTTTTGTATTTTATTTTTTCCAATTAATGCACAAAGTTGAATGAAATCAGTGATTAAAAGACTAATTTAAAAGCTAAAAAGTCCAAACTTGGATATAAAATATTTAGAAGCCAACAAAATCTTACTTTTACAAATTTAAAATATTTATCATTTTAAATTTGATGCAATTTATTCGTACTTAAAAGTTTGAAACGGTACCTGCTGTGTATATGCTCTGTTTTGTGTCGTGTTCCGGAGTTGAGTAGGTAACTTTTGCACAAATCTTTTTAAATTAATATTCAAGCTCGTTTGCATATTCCTATGATATAAACGTAAAAGGTCCCAGTTTTTTGAACAAAACAGAACCAATATTATAAAAAAAAAAAACGTAACACTGGTAACGGTAGAAAAATGTTTTTTTGTTGGGCAGGTTTCATAATTATATTAACTCAAAAAGGATCAAATAACATATGACCGACAGCTATTTCTTTTGCTAAATCTAAAATAAACTCGTTGGAAATCGTCAAACCTTTCAGATACCGTCAATTTGAGACACAATAGTAAGACAATAAGATGCGCGAACGCTGGCGTTCGCTTGGGGTTTAACAAGATGTACTAGCTATATAACTAATACTCATCAAGACCATTCTAAAAACTTCAAACACGATTGGACTATCTGAGTTCCTAAGCCCACCTTCCAGTTCCATCATCAGATCAACTCTATGAATAATAATTTTGCAGTGTCATCTGATTTGCATATGCATGCAAAATTTCAGCTCAATCGGTAACTGGGAAGTGAATAAAAAATTTGCAAAGATTTGATTACAGACAAGCATCGGGAGGGTTCCTCAAAACGGTGAAGGAAAACATCGTGAGGAAACCGGCATGTCCTAGAACCAAAAGTTCGAAGATATGCGACATCCACCAACCCGCACTGGGCGCGCGTGGCGGATTGCGGCATTCCCTCTCCTAGAAAGGAGGCCTGATTCCCAGCGGTGGGAACATTAAAAAGGCTGATGATGATGGAGCCTGTCCCGATGACAGGGAAACTAAATAAAAGCTTGTAAAATATTTTGTTGTTAGAAAACTGCGCAATAGCTGGTACAATAGACGTCAGTGATATTTTACTGCATTTGGTTGCGTTTGCGTTGGTCAAGCACAAAAGCATCAATTACGGAGACAAATGAAAAATGAAAAAAAAGTAAAAGAAACTTTATTAAAATTTCTTTGTCTTTAGTGTCTCCAACATAAAAACGTTCGCACTTCGTTTCACACGTAGAACTGTTTTACGTAAAAGTTAATTAAGTTTTTACACTTTGATTCGTGTTTGTTCTGTTTACAAACAGTTCTGTTACACCTTGTTAAATGCACAGTGTGATAATAAAGTAAAAAATACACTTAATATTTATTACTGTTCTTAATAAAAATAAATCAGTATCGTCTGGTATAATGATGATGGATCATGATGCGTCAGAATTCTATACATGGCAGTAAGATTGTCATTAATCATCGTTCACGGGAGTCAGTTCACAGACTATTAACATTGTTATAGTTTTTCTTGCCAATTCGGCATGTCGTAAAGATGCGACACTTTTACGAGCTCGACACATAGAAAAAATACTTTATATCCCAATATACTCTTATGTAGGTACATACATCCTTCATACCCAACATATTCGCTAAAGTCTGCCTTAGATATTACCGGAGATGTTATATAGCTCCTAAAGCGTAACCGAAACTATCAAATATCCGATATAAAAATATATCGGTAACTGAAATGGCTATTAAAAAAAATCGTATAGCGGCGGAGTTTAATAATAATTTGCATAAATAAGAGGCAAAGTCCTGACTCACTCACTAACTCATAAACGTCAAGCCTTAGAACTAAAACGCTGAAAGCTGAAAAAAGAAAGAATTGTCCTAAATTCCCCCTCGGGGCTTTTTTTGGTGGGGAAAATCATCCAATGACAACCCCCGCTTTTGGGCGGAGCGGGAGATAGTGTCAGACTCTTACTGACTAAAAAACTCACCCCGTTCCTTCAAGCTTTCATACCGGGGCTCGAGTTCACTTTCGGATAACCCTGGCCCCAGTAGGCTTCGACCCGGCTGGGCCCCTGCTGTTGCTGACAACTCCTTGAGGCGCGCGGGAACAGTGCGCGCCGTCGACGACATGGGCTTGGTCCAGACAGTTACTGGACGGCCGGACAGCGAGCTACCCATTGCTCACTGTCCGCAAGCCCGCGCCTACGGTGGCTGGAAATCGAGATCGGAATCCCGGCGGCGGCGAGAGCGCCGTTGCCTGATGCGGTCTGCCTCCTCCTTTGCAAGCTTTACAGCTTCGCAGAAGTCGGCGACCGCCTGCCACTCCTCCTCGCTCCGGACCATGGCCTCAACCAAGGCCCAGCGCGAGAGGTCTCCGCCGCTGATCGCCCCCACGAGGGCACGGCGATGCTCCACCCAAGCAGGGCACACCTCGACTGTGTGCTCCACCGTGTCCTCCGGGCGTTCCGCACAGTGGCGACACCCGGGCGTCACTTCCGCTTTAATCCGGAACAAAAACCTCCCGAACTTGCCATTCCCTCTTGGGGCTCTTTTGTATAGAGAAACCTAATTTTATGCGAGTGAAGCCATAAGCAGAAGCTACATCTCTCTATAACTGTTTTTAGCTAGTATAATATAGTGATTAGAAGGGTATCAAAATCATTGACCAACATCATCATATCATTGACAGTGTACCTAGTATCAAATGATAATCTAGAAATAACGTCAAATCATTTTAAAAATATGTAAAAGTAAATTACAAATAGCTATTTGATTTTACTTCAACAATTTCTTAAAAAAAAAGTACGTAACCAAAACTATCCGTAACTAATTGATAATCTAAAATGTAATTCATTTTAAGAATATTATTATGTAAAAGTAAATACAACTATTTGTATTTTACTTTCACAATTCCTAAAAATAATTAAAATGTATAAGCAAAACTATTCGTAACTAATGTAATTTAAAATAAATATAATCCAGTTTAATAATACGTAAAAGTCAAATATACTTAACTACTTATTTGTATTTTACTTTTACAAAAAATCGAAGAAAAGAAAACGAAGAAGAAGAATATTATTATGTAAAAGTAAATACAACTATTTGTATTTTACTTTCACAATTCCTAAAAATAATTAAAATGGATAACCAAAACTATCCGAAACTAACAGATAAACTGAAATATAATTTCATATCCACTTCTGTAATCGTATGTGAAACCGGTATGATATTATTCCTATATTCGTACCTATCCGTATTCATATCCGACATTTTATATCTACAACATCCCTTATGCCTACCTCGTGTTCGAGAACGTGATATTTCCAATATGAGAGGGTATAAGAAACCAAAGAATTGAAGTTGACACCTTATTATTATCACTCTCTGTAAATCGAAAAAGAAACACTCGTTCATATATCTATATAAAGGTAAACCTGTGATCTCCTGATCATAAGTTATCACCTAGCTGCCTACTTGGCGTCTTTACGAAGAAAATTTAAACTATTATTTGCTATTACTATACTACAATTACTATAGGATGGTGCGGGTGACAGCTGTCGGATTCATACAATGTAGCTACCTATCCTTTTCTCTCATACACACACACACACCCATACACGCTAGGGTATACGTGACAGGTTTACCTGTACAGTTAAGTAATATAGGTAAACCGGAGCGTGTAAGTGCACAACTGTGCAGGTAGCTTACCTCACACTACCTTAAAATATATATATTTTCGTCCGGCTGTCGTCTTACCTATGCTATGTAAAAAAATACTTTACTGGAATGAAAGAATTTATGAGATAAAAAATTAACACCACCGTGCAATACGAGTCTTAACGGTAAATTAAAATATATAGATTTAGCTATAGTCATAACTAAAAGGAGATTCATTTCACTTTAAAAATTGTTCGGTTGATTTTAGCTAAAGTCATTCAACTATATTATTGATGGTTTAATAACCTCCCACTTAACGTGCTGCAGATCATTATGCTCACATCTGAGTTCATGGTTAGGTCATTGATTCAACGTCATTCAACACAAGTTCGCAAAAACTATGTTCCCACAGCGTTTGCTTCAGTAACCTATCTGTCATTCTACACTCAATAGATACTTAGCTAATTTTAAACTAACGATCATCGTCAATCATTGTTAAGCTTTAAAAGTACAGTTTTGAATTACAATTTTTATTTATGTGATCTACGAACTAGTGAATGTGTTCTTATTAAATTTGTTTCCATGTACCTAGATATTTTAAAAGAAGTACTTACGTACTGCTTGCTTGTATAATATTTAGTTACCTTGGGTGAAAACATGTTTGTTACCGTACGTGCAAGTTCACGGTGTATATTGCTTATAATAACTTCACCGGTAAAATAAACTAAGAATATTTTTTTTATAAAATTAATAGAAGATCATTCAACTCAGTCCTGTTCAGACTGATTAGCTGACAGCCGCATAAGGCACAGACACTGCCGGAATATATTATACAAGTTTCAGTAATAAATATTAAGTTTTGCGTAACTTGTCGTGCCTTGTGGAACAACTTTATCTTAACTTTTGCCTACGATAGTTAACCAGTTTAGCGGTAAACATAAGCTGGTTCTGCATTAGAAATTTTACCGTGACATAAGGTATATGATAACGACTCACACGTGCCCGTTAATGAAGTTCCCAAAAAAGTGTAAAATGAGATTTTTTATCTCCATTGACACAAGGCTGTGGCATAAACAGGGCAGATGTGTGTGTTCGGTAATGTCATAATATCACAGTTTTACGAGCAGGCGCGGCGCGCGGCCGTGATGTAAGCCCAACGAATATCTACGTTCTCATCTAAGCACCATTCATTTACTTGGCATCCAGCTGTGCGTAAATAATATATGTACTTACGTTTAATATGGAACTAATTGCATTCGTGAGACAAGTGTGGTGAAACCGATAATGTTCCTAATTTATCTTATTACCATTCGCTGGCCGTTATATTGTTCAGATTACCATCCAAAATTAGAAATAAATTAAAATATAATCTGCTTCATTATGCTTCTATCTTGATTTATTGGACCTACTTCATGTTGGTTTGCTTGCTTTCTTTATTTTAATTGATTCGATTCGAAATTCGAATTAGTCAATCAAGAGCTGCCAGTTCCATGCTTCGTATTGAACCACCCTATCGCGTCGTGTTCCATGAACGCCAAAAGGAGGTTAACCGGATTAGTACAAAAGTTTGAAGGGACAATTAACAACAAAGCCACTACGAGGCAAAGTTCGATAGACCTATTTTTTCTGTTTGCATAATATTCAAGTTTATATGGGTGATATTAAGAGGACACTGTATACCAACAGCAGTTAACGAAAATATTATCCCTAACTAAAATTACGAACTGGAAATGTACGTTTTATATTCAATTAGCCAACACATATCTACCATTAATATTGTTTAGGTTCACCAACCTTCTTATTAAATAGATGTTTATTTTACTACTAGAACTATTATTAAAACAATAACAAATAGTTCACTATCAAAGGGCACTTCCGTGATACTATCCCAGATATTTTAGATATCTCCCCGTTGAATCACACGCTGAAAATATCTCTCGCATGCTAATACACTATTGAAAATATTGCATAAATATTTTATCCGCGTTTGTGTAGCGGGTAACCCCAAATCGAATCTGTCGGTGAGCATGTGATGTTTCTCAAACGGGGTTTATTTCGTTATAGGTAGGTATGTATTAGTTTTCCGCTTGTCAAGTTTACTGTATCTTACGTCTGTTTATTGACTAACATAGGTAGAGTCAGGGAGATAATTCAACGCTCGATTTAAAAGGACTTACCGTACCGTATACCAATCCTTTGACGTGTTTATTAACCCTTTGATTTGCCTAGACTGGTGAATACTTTTAAATTAAACTCAGACAGTACTCACACATAAGGGCTTTTAATCGGAATACAAATATGTTCTACTATTAACTCTGTATTAACTACAACATAATCATGAAAAGTGTAAGTAAAAAAAAAAAATCACGAAAAAACTAAAGTAACAAATTAGGTACAAACGAATCTGAAACCATCTAAACATTATTTTACCAACAGCTGTTTCAAATCCGATTTCTTTTTGATACAACACAACGGGTGCGGCGTACTATACAAATAATAGCTAAAGCAATAAATTACAGGCACTTGTCGAATCATAATATATGTTGTTATGCTATGCCCTACAGACCTACAAACGGTCGTGGATCATAGCACACGTCTCGCTTCACTGCCCCCCGAGACTCAGAACTGAAGACCAACAAGATAATCTGCTGAAACATCAAACGAACGAACTTGAAACACAAACAGCCTTTGGCTACAGCCACAGCTACAGCCTAAAAACAAGGAAGTCGTATTTTCTGGAGAGTTAATGAATCATTATTTATTCCTTGTCCATTTGGTTTCGAGTTGATTGAGTTTAGAGTTTTTTTTTTTTTAAAGGACGGCGTATTTGAAATCTTTGTCATTAGACATGGACTCAAATATTTAGTCTTATTCTACTATTTTTGCACTTACGGGTACTATATTCCACATTGGTACTGGTTTTTTTTTTATCTTCAAAAGAATATTTACATTAGCTTTAATATTAATAAACTTGGAACTTGAGTGTTTACAACCTAATTACGTACATATGTATATATATATGTTGAAAGTTTTTCATAAAATTAGGTTTTTAATCAAAAACCTTCATCATAAAGAACTTCATCATAAACCCAAACTAGTTCAATATTTTGATAAAAAATCTGGATTGTTACAGCTTTATGATGAAATTGAGTTTAAAATGTCTCATCTTCCGGTTTTTCATCAAAAACCTAATGAAAAACCTGCGACATATACACAAAATCAAATACACTGAGACGTCGAAACACTCCTCCACATCACAATATAATTATATGTAATATACCTTAGATTACTTTTAGTTAGTACTTTAGATTTTTTTTATTCACTGCATAGTATACTTATACTATATACATTCATAACTAGCTGACCCCGGCGAACTTCCTACCGTCTAACAGTCAATGACTGTAATCTTTCGATATAGTCAACCGATTGCCATGAAACAAAGCTTAATTAGTAATATATCAAGTTACACACAATTCTAATGTATAAAAGTTATCTATATCGTTTTCGTATATTTTCACAACTGAAAACTTCTACAGATTTATTATATGTACAGGTGATAGTTAAGTTTTTTTTTAATATATCTATCTATAGGGTGACTGGCAATTAGTGTACGATACTTAAACACGTGATTGTGCTCATGATAACAAACAATTTTTACTATGGAAGCAAAGCCAAAATCGCGAAAAAAATATCAGCTGTTCAGTACATTAGGCAAACATAAATGTACTAAACAGCTGATTTTTTTTCGCAAATTCAGGTTTGTTCCCACAGTAAAAGTTGTTAGTTATCATGAGCACAATCACGTGTTTAAGTATCGTACACTTATTACCAGTCACCCTATATAAATACTGTAAGTTAAAATAAATAATAAAAATCAATATACCCAAAACTAATACAAAACGTAAATTGAACATCAAAGCTCAGAATTTAGTTGGGAGAGCAGGACCCACTTGAGATTATTTTCCATATTTTTCCCAAATAACTACGAATAGGCATGTTTTTTCCAGACATTCCGTAGACGATCTTTGACATATGTATTTCATCACACTATAAATAACATTATTAAACAAAAATTTGTATTTACATAACGGTTGTGTGCTCGAACTACGATTTTTTATCGTAAACTAACTCATAAAACAACTCAGAGGATTCTCAATGTATGTACCTACCTATATATACTCTTAGAAGTTTTAAGGATGGCTGTAAACTGTGGTTCAGTGACTCTTAAAGTATGCAGGCATTATTTAAAAGAAGTCGTAAGTCAAAAGAGATAAACATGCAACACGCTTTCATTTATGAGAGGAGATCAGATGAGATACGTAAAGCCAAACACACAGAAAACACGATGAGGCTAAAACTGTGATCAATAGAGTCAACGCTAACTAACGACGGTTCGGTTCCGGTTGTCGTACATAAACTGATCGCATTCATCACTAGTATCCGGGCTTACTCTAATTTGCATCACAGTCGCACTGTGCAGAGAGGTTCGTTTTAGTGACGAAAGATTAAGCACCGGACTACTTCGGCAAATGCTCGTACACTAACAAAACTGTTGCGTAAATTCCTGATTACAATTGCGACATCGCCTCATTGATTGCATGTCATCTTCGAAATTAGGCCTACAGACCTTGAAACTAAACAATACCATACCGTCACCCTCTTGCATACATTACTCATAAATTAATTATTCCCGCTGTAACTGTACTACAAGCTAAAATGAATTTATGCTCCATAAAATTACTGCGTATCGTAAGCAAGTCATAATTTTCTAGTTAATTTGGGTGTGGAAGCGTTGTTCAAAGCCCCTATAAAAGCACGGCGTCTCACAAAGATTTCAATGATAATAAACATTTCCAATTAGACATCTATCGTCTATCTTTATTTTTGGGAACGCGACCATGTTATAATTGATGTAATAACAGCAAATTGTAGGTATATTATTGACCTTGTTCGGGATTTCAAAAAAATAGTTTGTTATGTTGAATATCGTGTGTGGCTAATTAGACTGTTAGTAATGTATACTTCGAATTTAAAGTGGATAAACATTGTTGTATCTCCTAGTATGTGGGGGATGTGGAGGAATGACTATGTAGCTTGAAACCAAAGATAATAATGAAAGAAATCTCTAATCCCGTCAATGCAACTGTATTTTTATAACCCTTACCAAGCTTCTAACTTTCTCTCTGCCTCAAACTAAAAATACTTCCACTTTATACTCTTAAGCAAGAACTACACTAGATCGACGCACACGCAGACCACGCCTGGTTTGTACGTAGCGGCGCGTTGCGTGGCGTCGGTGGCGTGGATCTAAAAGCTCTGCAAGTCTCGTTTCCAAAAATGTATGGAGACCGACGCGCCCAGATTGGTGTACGTTGCCCACATGTGCGCAATGTAGTTCTACCTTTACGCTGTCTCTACAATTATAAACGGAAATGTGCTTCCATTTGACATCAAAAAAGCTCAGAGTAAATTTTCCTTCAAGCGTAAAATTCGGAACTCCTACATAAAATTCTGTCTACTTAGTTTAGTCTTCGTCATGATGATTATACCTATATTTTGAGTTGTCTTAATATTTTAATGTTAATATTTTAATTACTTTATTATTTTAGCATTATAAATGTATTTTATTATTATAATTACCAAATCTTAATCTAATAAATATTTCTAATAATATTTATTTATTATGCACACCAACTACTATGTAATATTTATAGCCCATAGGTTAAAATTTACCACAACATGGAGTTTTAATAAATGTTTTTTTTTTTAATTTTTATTAAGGTTATAAAATTAGACTTCTTTGGTGTATGTGAGGTAATCCAGAAGTTCTTTTAACTTATTAAAACCATACTAATTACCTTTTTTTTTTTAAATAATAATTAAGGTTTTCAAATTTAATACTAATCCAATCTAAATCAATTTTTGTTGCATTGCATAATTAATTCACCAAATGTTTGGGAAAACACACTGGTTCTTGTAATACAGTTTTCCCACCCAACACAGAAGTCAGGGCCTCACTCTTTTATGCCAATAATTTAAATTATCTTTATCATTTTTATCTTAATCATATACTCACTATAGTTTTTCAAGAGCTTTCTAAACACAATAAACGTATTAGGTATTGATCGATTTAGAAAAGTACGGTTCATTTTAAAACCTATAAGTATTCCAATTAATTTTAATCACCAAAGTTGGCCAATTTAGTTTGGTTTCTAAATCCACACTATTGAAATTTTAAGAGTACTTTTAGAAAATAATATGCCACATTACGAGTAATTGGACGGAGCAGCGCCGTGCCCTCGTGGGGGCGATCGGCGGCGGAGACCTCTCGCGCCGGGCCTTGGTTGAGGTCATGGTCCGGAGCGAGGAGGAGTGGCAGGCGGTCGCCGACTTCTGCGAAGCAGTAATGCTCGCAAAGGAGGAGGTCGAACGCATCAGGCAACGGCGTTATCGCCGCCGTCGCCGCCGCCGGGATTCTGATCCCGATTTCCGGCCAACGTAGGCGCGGGCTTGCGGACGGTGAGCAATGGGTAGCTCACTGTCTGGCCGTCCGGTAACTGTCCGGACCAAGCCCAAGTCGTCGACGGCGCGCACTGTTCCCGCGCGCCTCAAGGAGTTGTCGCAACAGCAGGGACCCAGCCGGGTCGAAGCCTACTGGGGCCAGGGTTATCCGAAAGGGCGCTCGAGCCCCGGTATGAAGGCTAGAAGGAACGGGGTGGGTCTTTTAGTCAGTAAGAGTCTGACACTATCTCCCGCTCCGCCCAAGAGCGGGGCATGTCAATGCATGATTTTTTCCCACCATAATGGGTAGTTCACCTTCGCAGGTGTGTAAGAAATATTTAAAATTCTTGGCTTTTCTTTAGTAAAATATTGTGATATTGAACGAGAACGCGTTAAAAATAAATTCTTGAACTGGCGAGACAATTATTCTTTTAAACACTATGCAAATGTGGAATAGGTATTTTAATTTGATTAAAAAAGAATATAATTGTTTTTTATGTCAGATACAAGTTTAGGACGGCTGTGAAGCCAAAAGATGGGGTTAATATTCTATAAACATTTTGTCTGTCTGTTTGGAGTTCTGTGAGATGAGTGTATGACTGTGGTGTAGTTATTATTTTTGTATTGTTACTTCGTAATTTTGCAAATATAGTATGTCTTTAACTAATGTAATTGGCCTTTGGCTGTGTTTTGTTAAAGTAAATAAATAAATAAATAATAATACAATAAAGTAATGTTCAAGGAATAAACAATTAGAATAAATCACTTCAAAGCACAAAAGTGATTGCCTTTCGCTATACATACACCTAAATCACCTCTAACTGCTTTCAAACATTCCGCACAAAGCTTTTTAACCAGCTTGGAACCTCAGTGTGACACGAACAATCCTATAATATAATTAAAGTAGGTATTAACTTCAATTTATATAATTATGTTATTTAGGTTTTTTATATTTTCTTTCCACTGTACTAAATAAAAAAATTAAAATCTCGTTGAATTTGGATAATAGCTCACTTGTGTCATGTATATATTTAGGCTTGTACTTGTTGTAATTAATAGTTAAGTATTTTGTGTCTTCTGTTAGTGTATGTCTTAGTGAGTAAGTCGTCGAGGTGTCTACTTAATAAATAAATAAATAAAACTTCTTTAATTACTCTGTCTAATTTTTTTATGTGGAAAATCATCCAATGACTTTTTGCGCTCTAGGGCGTGTCAGACTTTTACTGACTAAAGCCACACCTATGTTCCTTCATTGCCTTTGAGTACCAGGACCCTGGGTTTCCCTTTCGGAAGTAAACCCATGACCCCAGTAGGCTTAGGCCCTGCTGGACCCCTACGCTATTACTTTGTCTATTTGTGTATGAAAATTTGTTTAGTAGTTTTAAGTTTAATGCAAAAAAAAACAGACAGATAAACTAAGTCTAGTTTCGTAATATCTGAGGATAAGAACAGTATTCTAGATTAAGTAAAGTCAAGATTAAGTCAGCGTTGAACGATGGTTGGAGCCAAGCCTTTTTGGCAGGCTAGCCAACTTTGATACAATATTCAGAATTTAAGATGTAACATATTTTGTATTGCTATAATATTAAATTAGGTTATTGTTTTGCATACATAGGACTACATATTACTAAATATGTTAATATCACGAAGAAATCTTACTTAGAAGGGTTGTCGTAGACAAAACTTTTTTCTAAGCTAAGAAATAATCGAATAACCATTATTCGCTCTGGGTGAAGCGCGATGGAGTCAATGGAGTGTCACACTTTTACTGACTGAAATCCACTACGTTCCTTCTACTTGTTTGACGTGTTTGTGTGTACATTTTTTTTTTTTTTACATTCCCACGGAAATTCCATCAAATTACTTCTCTGGGTGGTGCGGGAGCGACGCTGCTCAGAAAACAGAACAGAGAAATCAGAAAAGTAAGAGCATCAGAAAGGACATTCCTGTAGTAATGCTAAGGTCATATCTATTTAAACGAATATAATTTTATGTTATCTACTATTTGATTAATTGTGGATTGCTATAAGAGTAAGGAAATACAGGTACCTCCAATTGTGTAACCTGTATCTGTATCTTTTTTTTAGGTTTGTACCAAGGCCCGGCGCGAGAGATCACTGGCGCTGATCGCCCCCGCTGATGCCCAAACGGGGCACACCTCTACGGTGTGTCCCACCGTGTCCTCCGGGTGGTTCACACAATGGTGAAACCCGGGCGTCACTTCCGCACGAATCTGGTGCAGGATCCCCCCGATCTGACTATGTTCGGTGACAACCTACCCTCTGGATTACCTGGCTTCTAAGAAGATAGTTGTCAGAGATGTAAAGCAGAAGAAGATAATATATGTTCCAGCAATCGCAAAAAAAATGGATCAAGACAAAATAAAGATGAAGATAGTTTACGTAGGTATACCTACCTACTTATGTAGTTTGTGTACAAGCTTTATAGCTATTTTCGTGTACAATAAAGTCCATTCTATATACCAATAGTATGAGTAAAATTAAGACTGTACCTATATGCTGTACTGTGTATCGTATAGTGTATGTATGTATCGCTCATATTAACTTGCGGGCTGAATAGATAATACCTATATACTATAGTGGACTATACAAATTTAGAATAGGATTCGAACTCGATTGAAAAATATATATTTTTTTCATATCAGATAAAATTAGGATGTCTGTTAAAATGATGGGAGTTTTAATTTCATTCAAATACAACGTGATATAGAGAACCGTGGTGGCCGAATAGTAATGACTCCGACTTAGTCAAAGGTTACACGCTCAGTCTAGCGTCAGTTCAGTCCATCAGTTTGGCCCGGCCGACTGATACCAGAATGATAGGCTTGATTAATTAGAGTTGTAGGTCGCGGTTTCAAACCCTTCCAGGCGCATTACTTTGTGTAATATGTTTTCATTATAACTGCTTTCAAAACTGTGAAGGAAAACATAGTGAGGAAACCGGCATGTCCTAGAACCAAAAATTTGAAGACATATGACATTCACCAAACCGCATTGGGCCCACGTGGTGGATTACGGCCCATTCCCTCTCCTAAAGAGGAGGCTTGAGTCCCAGCAGTGGGAACATTAAAAAGGCAGGCAGGGGGGCATTAAAAGGATGATGATGATGAATACAATATACTTAATAGTATTCTAAGTATCTATTTAAGAAACGCCTTTATTTAACTATCTGAATACTTTTAAACAAATAAAAGAATAAATAACTCAATAGGTAGGTACATATATCAACTGAAATAAAATATGCGTACCAAAGCAACCAAACGCATTATCGTACCAAAGCAACCAAACGCATTATCGCACCAAAGCAATCATATACACATCATGTAAATGGAAGCATGCACACGCCTAATGCAATCGATGGTTCCATATTCGACAGGTCCCGATAGCACACAAGTTCCAAATTAACTCCAACCGCGCGAGGAGGCGTGTGTGTGTGTGTCAATACCGTAGTGTTCCACTGTTCACTGCATTTCTAGTCCATATCGGAGTAGTTAAGAACTTTGACACAGTACAGTGGTTTGGCAGCTGTCGCCATATTCTTGACTTTGTGCCGTGTTCAGTAGTGCTAAACTACACTAGTCTACACTCCAATGTTAAGGCGAAGACGAGTGAGTAACAAAGAATAGTACATTATGATACAAGTGTGTAATGTTAGTGATTACCGTCGAGGAGGTATTTAGACCCGAGCCGTGGCGAGGGTTGATTTGATTATAGATTGATTTTGATTAGATTGGCATAAAAGTAGCACAGTTATAGGAATAAATCTGAAAACAGTTTTGTATTTTGATTAGATTGGCATAAAAGTAGCACAGTTATAGGAATAAATCTGAAAACAGTTTTGTTCTTGTGACACAAACAAAACCCTTTTTTGCAATTCGGAAAAATCTTCAAGACTCTATTTGGGAATTGAACTATTTAAGTAAGATTGTTCGGGACCCTCAGTGCTTTTTTTAAACAAATAATTTGATAAGATACCTCTTTTTTGCAAGTGTTAGTTACTTTTACCTTTAGCAAGCCGTCCAACAGATGCCATGAATAAGTCTGGTCAGCCGTTTTTCAAAACTCATTAGTATTGTTCAAACGTTCGTATTCGTTTAGCTATGTATATTATTTTGAGCAGTGTTTAAGTGTTGGTGTGCCACATTAATTTAAAAACTTTAATTAACAAACTTTATTGTTATTCATGACCTAGTTTCGGACGTAGGATTGACACTAGTATAACAAGGTTACATATACAATAGAATCAAAGTTATAACAAGTAAAATAGTATATTATATAAACCTGTATCTAAAGGAAAAAAAATCAGAAAAATAGTATTACATTTATTATGTACTCTATGCGCACAAAAGCACAGAAGCGGGCGGGGCTTATTATAACTTCAAATACTCTTCAAAAGTCATCCAACAGAATAAGCTGAACAAATCAAGCGCTTCCGATAATAATTGGTAGCGGATCGAAATAAGCATGATCCTAACTCCTATAAGTACTTATGTACCAACAAAAGTTAAACAACAAGTAGTACCTAAGTAACTCAGCAGGCGTGACGTGACGAAAGGATTCAGTGAGAACTGCGTCCGTTCATTGGAAAACATTCTGAAAGAAACTGGCAAACCGCAATCTTGGCAAACGAGCGAATTCGTTCAACTGGACTAAGACGAGAAATAAAGTCACAGTGCTCTTAGATAAAACTAAATCGTTATATCCAGAACTCTCTGAAATCTTTATTGTTGGATTCTGAATAAGATTCATGGATTCACGTTTGTCTTTCATTTGTTTGATCACATCAATATGGCGTTGGCCATTTCGAGCTGACTGAGCTTTGATCCCGGAATGATTGTGGTTTTCAAATTATCGTCTTCTAGGAAGACGTAATTCTCGCGATTTTTTGTAGTTTCAGTAGGCACAACCGATCTTGAGCGGTTGCGCAGAAGTCAAATATTCGGTCTCTTTAGTGGTGCGAAGTGAGACGCGGGGGCGGGGAGTGTCAGTGATTGGCTCGCCGCGCCATTGCGTCATAGACTTCACTCCTCATTCGTTCCCTGCGTTGCTGCATGTATCTAACAACGAAGACGATTGGCCCGCCAATGTATGGAATGCGCAAAGCGATCCCCACTCTGACGCCGAGCGCTCAAGATCCGTTGTGCCTACTGTATAACACGACGCGATTGGTTGCCGGGCTGCATGTCGCGATATTGATTCCATAATAATTCTTTATTGTACACAAAACTTAACATTAATAGAATGATTTGAGAATTTATTCATTCATTCAACAATGAGTTTTCTCTTAGCAAACCTTCCTACATGAAATAATTATTTATACAGCGTACCGATAGGTGTTCTCGGTCTGGGTGTCTTTGTATTAGAGTTTAAATTTTTTTGAACACACACACGATACAGAAGTTACTCCTAGTATGGGGAAATGTTTATTAAAAAATAAACATTCAACATATAACACCGCTGTTCTATTTCATAGCATTGTCCTGTTTTATGAATTACCCATATAAGTCGTTGTTACCTTCATCAAGGCTGACCTTAAAACACTCCAATGGACGACTGAACAATTTGATGTACGTTCATAACGGCTGACTTTTGAGCCACTGTTTGCAAACACCCAATAACCCACTTCCCAAGAGTTGACAGACTCAATATTGATTAAAATTATGCATTCGTCAGTCGTTTGATATTAAAAACTATGAAACATCTAGTTTTGTTTCGTATCTATTTTCACTAAGGTATAGTTAAGACTAAATAAAATATGTGTACAGAAGAACAAAAAATTAAACTCATAACTACATTTAAATCAAGCTTAATAACTCTGCAATCAACTGAAATGCAATATGAACGGAGCAAAATTCGTAATATTCAAGAAATGCATTAAAACTTGCAGAACTAACTGTACTTAAACTTTTGAAACCTACAAACGTTTGCATATAAATTATTGCAATAACTGCTGCAGAAGTTTTAAGGGTACAGAACTTCTTACACAAATACAGGGGAAAATATTGTATATATTGACTTTGACTTTAAAGAAACGTCTCAAAAGACCATGCCAAAAACTCTATAGAACTTTGCCCCACTCAATAATAATAATTTACAAGCATACAGTATTCAGCAACTTATTGCATATTTATTACTAATACTTAAACATTTATCCTAATGTCTGTAAATCTTGCGGTTTCTATTTAAAACCATACATTTTGACATGTTTTTGACGTTGACTGTCGCTAAGATGAGATTGCAATTTGAACGTGAATGTTTTTTATGTACCAACGAGAACTGACCTTGTGCTTAAACATTAGTGTCACATGCAGTAAGACATCGTACTTTTTTATACTTTTAATTAATTAAATAAACTTTCTTCTAGCAACAGAAAAAATGAACTAAACTAAAAGTTATGCTCGACTTAGTTATGTTAACTTTCGATGAGGTTTCATGACTCTCATCTAAAATGCTATCGAAAGTTTAATTAAATTAGTGATGGCATAACATGTACCAACCTAGTTACCGCACGGCCTACGAACCGTAAATATTCTGAGAGCACATGGAGTTAATTGTCCAGGTGTTCAAATAATTACGTAATTCTATCGTCCATCAGAGTTTATGAACCAAGCAGAACCAAGTTTAAGGTTACTAAAGAATACTATAATCTATTTTCATCATCGTGTGTATAAAAACTTGTCTAATAAAATATCGAAGTGATGTTATCGAATGTTGATCTTGACTGCGTTCGAACTCAAATATTTGTTTTAAACATATCGAATCTTACGCCAGCAAAAACAGTCTCAGAGATCTTCCTAAAAATAATTAAATTTTGATTTAAATGCAGTCTACTTATGTTTGGACAGATGAGTGAAGTGTATACAAGTTTATTTTAGAATCGTAAAAATGTTAGCAACAGCGGATTTTTCGCGAAATGTAAAGAAGTGATGTTATTATACAATTAATAAATTGCACATCAGTGTATATTTTCACGGCCCAATCCATTGTTCAATTAGATTCGCAACGCTTTGTTTACGTCATGTCCATTGAATCGAATAAAATGACGGAAGGAATACTTAATACGAGTACTAAACAGATCCACAATTTAAAAAACAAAAACTATCAAGTCATCCAGCGTTTCGTACAGATTTCTTGTATTCGGTCTTTTTCTTGTTTTGTTACAGTACAGTTTTTAAGATTTTCCTTTACTTGTGCTACATGGCTTTGCTTCTTGTCAAATTTTATGATTCAAGTCTATTCAAGAGTAGTAGGTACCTACGTAAAATATGAAAATTTATCATCCAGCTTATATTTTGACGAACTTACATTTCTCATTGTGTTGTTGAACAAAATTAAAGTTTCCTTTAAATTAAAGGAAACTTCTGCCTTTATATTAACATCAAAGAATGAAGGTTCTGCTGCTTATATTTAAACATCGTTCCTTTTCTTCTCAACTTTATGATTTATACAATTTGCCATTGTCATTTTTCAAACAAAAATGTTTAGCCTATACTTTCTCACTGCTGGAAACTTGTTATTTTGGTTATTGAATAATACTTATTTGGTTTAACCCTTTTAGGTACAGCTCTAGAAGCCAGTTTTTTTTGTTTATATCTAGTAATCTCGCTCAACCGTTAGTTTGGTGTACATAACTTATTATCAAATGACGCTAAAATTTCATGTTTTTTTTTCTTGACCAAATTTTATTTATCTCCTTGAGCGCCGATTGTACATACGTCTGTAAAACTTGAGCGACCTTGAAAAAAGTTAATTTTCGTTTTGTACACACGTTTGTACGAAATTTTGGTTTCTAGATTTTTGTTTTTCCTAGAAAAATCCAGAGAAAGTTTTTTATTTGTGGAACAAGAGGTACCCACCTAAAGTTCCACAAATCACCGTTGAAAACGAAGGATTCTTCGAACAGACGGGTGCTATGTCTGTCGACAGTTGATTTCAGACTATTGTATACGTTGTTATTGCGCATAAACAACGCATTTCGCTAAAACTTTAAACTAACTTTAATTAACTTTGTTGGTAACTACAGATTTAAAAACTCGTCCTAAGTTTTTCTTGGTGGGAAGTCATGAAATGACTCCTCTCACTCTGGATGAAATAAGAGGGAGTACCAGTTTTTTTTTTGAGTAAAACCCATCTGTTCCTCCAGTTGCCTTTTGCGTTCCAGACCAAAAGCCTTGGTAACTCTTTCGTAATACCGCAACACTGGAATCGGGGTTATAAAGTGCTTTACTCTTTTATTGTTGTTCAGGTTTTTATGAATCTATGTGAAGATACCAAAATTTATTTTAGTCTTAAAGTAAAGGCTCTTAGCAACAATGAATCTGGTACTCAAAACTTTCTTGTAAGTCTTAAAGTATATAATAGCTATTAAGCATACTAGAATTCCCTAGATTAAAATCATTTGGTAAAGGGAAATTCTAACTTTCCTTTTGGAATAATTTTAGAGCCAGCTACAGTTTCAAAGGCTTAAAACCTAACACGCGGTCTGTTAGGAAATACGAAACTTTGAACCTAAAAATATCAGACATCACAAACACCACATTCACACGATTATCGTCAATTGTACGTTTATTTTCAGAGCTCTTAAAAACTTGAATCGCCTGCAGAAGTCAAGATTTATTAACAAGATTAGCAAACGATCTATTTAAGATAGAGAAGAGAATAAAACTAAATATCTATTTGGGATTTTCCCACGAGATTGTCGGTTTTCATCAACTTTATGATTGATTTAAAATTCTAATTAGGTAGTAGGGTTATACATTTGTTGCAGGTACGACGCCATTCAATAAATCAAAACGGATTCTTCTATAAAGCCTGTGTCCAATAAAAATATCTCAATATATTCGATCACAGTATTCCATATCTAATACAAAATACCAGACGTCGTTGATATTATTACATAGTTTCTGTAAATTAATGTATCAAAATTCAGTATGCACGTTGTCATAAAAAAAAATTGATCATGTTAAAATATCTAGTACATTTCTAATAAAAATGTTATCTAATGAAATAGAGATAATATAACTAGCTGACCCTAGAAATCGATAAACTTCATTAAAAAATGCTATCAAGCATTTTTTTTGTTCATGTATCTTTCCATTTTTCGTGTTTTCATACCATATATTTAGGTACTTTCTGAATTGGTAACTATACATAATATATATTGTTTACACAGATGTGCGAAATTCGCGACCTTAATTAATTTGAATTAATTCATTATAATTTTAATGATACCAATGCTGATAAGAAACGTTAATTCTAGACGTCATCGTGAAATTATCAAGTAGGTTGTGATGGGTCATTTTGCACTTGTGATTATTTCAGCAGCACCTAGCGATTTTTGACACCAACAAACTTTCAATATTGTACATTAAAGGTATAAATATGAAAGGTATCCTGTTACTATAAAACTAATTATTGAAGCGAGCTCTCCTTTTCGTTTTCTATTCAAACATATTATTCTAGAAATATTAAAATAAGAAACTAGATTAGATTTCAAAGGGTTACCTATGAGTCTACAAAATAATTGAGTTTGTTGATTTTACGAAGTAACACAAAATCCGAGAAATGAACTTGAAACCGTGAAGATTGGTAATTAAATTATATTCAAAGACATCAAAAACTTAAATTATTGGATACAGTTAGTACTTTCAAAATAAATCCGTTTCAAAATTAAATTTCAACTTATCAACAATATTACTTCTGTTAGATACCATTTAACTAAAATAAGTCTTACCTCAAACGTTCGGCAGTTTATGAGATACGCACAACATAGATGCTCAGTGATAACAAGTACAACACTAGAACTGATACCAAGATCGAGGCACCGCGTCCGCGAGTAGAGGAGCACTGGATCTGCGCGCGCGCACGCCGCCGAGTACCGCCAGTACGACTAAACTAAACTATAGCCCATTTAACATAACAGATCTGTAACAGTGTTGGTCTTAAGAGTTCAATGTTACGCTTTTGCTTCGTTCAATTAAATACGGCACATATCGATCATTTGATTATGTATTGTTGCGATCTAGAATTTAAATTACCATTGCTTTTTACTGTTGTTAATTAATTAGATATATTAGTCGTATTTTTAGCGAGACTTTAATCTTTATACAAGTCTTGTGAATTCACAAAAAAAAACTTCAAACATTAAAATGTTTGAACAAAATCTGAAATCCGTGAAAATTCGCGAGTCGCCAGATTTCTTCAGTTATTCCCTTGTAGGTACATATTTGCCTAAAACCCAAGATAAGACCGACAAAAAAGTAGGCTTGTTTGAACATACTATTAGTTACGTAGATGCCTAGTTGCTGTAGATAAAGTGGATACGAACAGCGTAAATTAATGGATACTCTTCTTGCTTCTTTAATGGTTCGTCTAAAGTGCTAAAAATAGCTTCGTCGACACGTTTGGCATAATCGGATGTCGATTAATTTTCAAACTTACTTTAGACACTCATAGCTCCATTGAACTACATTTAAATAATTTACTAGAGAAAATAATCAACAGATTCTATTTTTGTCAAGCACACATTTACATTAATAATAAAAAAAAATCGTAATTGCGGCAGTACTTCTCAATGAAGTAATAAAAACGGTAGGAGATTTTTGTTAATTAAAGACAGAAAAAAACAAGTCCACAGAACACAAGTCTGGTCTTTGATAAATGTCCAAGAAATGTTTGTAATTAATTAAAATTACGATATCATAACAGAACCATGCCTTAGCAGATTATTTCACTCGGGGAAGCGATAACGGAGCGGGCGGTGACCGCCTACTCAAATATTGAAACAGCTCTACCAGATGTAGGCGACGCGATTACTGTTTTACTTTTTCTTTTGTAACGCTCATTGTTGATTAAAACCAATAATTTATGCCAACCAATAATCGTAGATGGTGGATATTTTACATTAACCGACGAAACTTTTTTATTTACTCGTTCTACAAAATATTGTTTTAACACAGTCACGGTGGTTTCATGAATAACTTGCGAACAACTGTGATAAGACATGACAATGATATTGATCTACCTACTTAAAATCAAACGGGTCTCCTGCTATCTGGGTAAATATATAGAATAATAGTTATTTTATATCTATATATTATAAAAATTCGAGAAAGGCTGGACCGATTTTAGTACTTTATTTTTTATTTTTGTTAAGTTTTGTTCATCGGCATACCTTCAGAGAAGGTTCAAAAACTACAGCACTTTTCACTAATAGGCAGAGTAATTTATAAGGAAGGTTTTAATGAATAACACAAGCATATTATAGTATAAAGAAACACTCGTATGAAACCGGGGCTGGTCGCTAGTCCTATATAAATTACCCAAAAACTAGGAATAATTCCATCTGAAAATTAATACACGGGAACTGGCCATCATTTTAATCACGATGTCATGTTTCTTGATTGCTTTTCAACGACTAATTTGAGACTATATAATCATAGAGATTTATATAGAATGTGTTAGTCAATATAATTATATAGTTCGACTCGTCAATCACTTGAAATAAAATGGATGAAACTTTGAAATGTATAAATATACGATTTCGGAAAACTAATCAGAGTTTCATCTGTTTTCATTTGTATACGATCCCTACTCCTGTTTGACGACGTCAAAAAGATGAAAGACCGCCCCATGTCCAATATTGGTTTTTGAAAAAAGGACACGCAGCTTATGAATTGTCTCATCAGTTGCGTGCCTCTGATGAAAAATAGTACATTGTTACTCCAGGGCTGAAAGTAACTTCTTTAATCCCGAGAAGGAGTTTGGCGTCCGAGCGTAGCGAGGTCACCTATAGTTCAAGGGACTAAATAAGTCTTTAGCCCTAGGTAAACATTGTGCTTTTCATAATGAATACAAGGAAAGTAAAATAGTACATTTTGATACAAGTGGGGAAAGTTTGTCATTGCAACCGAGGCGAAATTCACCCGAGCCGTCTATGCGAGGGTGTTATAGAGCCGATTTCTGCAGTGACAAATCTCCACGTGTATCAAACGATGTTTTTCAATACACTTACGAAGAAATACTTACTTTCTCTGAAAATTACGACGCATTTTTATTCATTTTGTACTGAAGAAAATTTTCCAAAGTTGCCATACATTTTAGTTTTGATTTAGATAGCAGCAGGCTATCGGAAGTATTTTTTAAGTTAATCGCAATATCTGGCGGCGGAGTACCATATAAAGAATTCTCTTCAAATCTTAAATTCAACATTTTTTTCACAAATAAAATATGTAGACTCTATTCCCGCGCTTTATTTTTGCAGGGTGAAGAAGAAGCAGCAAAGGTATCAAACCGTTATACATCCTACTTTATATTAATATAATATAATATTCCACAACTATCACACAACGCCGTCTAGTCCCAAGCTAAGCAGAGCTTGTGTTATGGGTACTAGACAACTGATAAACATACTTATATATTTCTAAATACATACATATTATAGATAAATTACACCCAGACACAGAACAAATGATTATGCTCATCACACAAACATTTGTCCTGGGTGGGAATCGAACCCACGACCTCCGGCATAGCAGTCAGGGTCACTAACCACTAGACCAACAGGCCAGTCAAAATAATAAAAATTATTTAGAACACAGATGATTGTAAATTGGTGGATAATAACAAATGATTGTGTTAAATAATCTTATTTAATCATGATATTCTGTTCATAAACATGCCATGTTGAACCTATTCGTAGTGCGATAAGAGCCAATTTTGAAAACCTGAGACGTCGTATGATTTTAGGTATCTTTCTTCTGATTTAGGTGGTAAAAGGTTTTTCACGACTACTTTAGCCTCTTCTGTTATGAAATCAGGCGTTAAATCTATGGTTGAATCTGATGAACTAATCTTAATAAAACAAATCTCTGCTGTACGGAAATGTAAACAAAACTCTTCAACTCGCAAAAACAAATGAAGATAGGATTGCCGGATTGCCACTTTCCCGCCTTTTTTGTTTTTTTTTTTCTGTGGCCGGTTTTAGGAGTTATTTTTCATTTTCATTATTGAAAAAATTGACAATATTTTTCCTAATTTAAAAAAAAAATGTCCAACAGTGGACATCTAACGGCTGAATAATACCGGCCACAAAAATAGCTTTCTATAATAGTACACTTTTGTGATGGAATCAAAAACAAGTTTTTATACCAGTATGTTACCTCATTTCTTATATACACTTCTGGACACATCTATTGGCCCACCTTAGAGTTTAGGTTTCGATGGCCCCTACCGAAATATGATTGCTAGATTGAACAAAAACTGTTGATGCAGTTTTAAACCTGATACATTTTACCATCTTTTTCAATCGTATTGTTTTAAATTTGAATTCAGAATACCATACGACATGGAGCTACGCCTAACAAGTCGGATATGCGCCTTGTTAAAGGCAATTGATTTTTGAACAAAAAACATGTTTTATCAAATAAAGGTTTAATTAAATAACGCGTGTTGCCTCCATGGGCATCTACCACAGCTCTCATACGATTAGGCATAGAGTTTATCAACCGCTCTATGAAATTTTGAGGGATCATCTCCCATTCCTCTTCTATGGTAGTTTTCAACTCCTGCATCATCTGGGCAACTGGCTGACGAGCCCTAACACGTCTTTTTAGCTCGTCCCACATGTGCTCAATGGGGTTCATGTCTGGGCTTCTGGCTGGCCAGTCCATAACTTTGATGTTCACATCCCGAAGATATTCCCTGACGATGCCGGCCGCATGGGCTCTTGCATTATCATGCATAAAAAGAAAATTTGGGCCCACACAGTCCGCGTATGGTATCACGTGAGGTTCTAAGCACTCACGAATGTACCTTTCAGCATTTAATGTTGGCAGCCGTGGTCCTGTAACAACCTCAAGTTGAGTTTTGCCGCTCGCGGATATACCGCCCCAGACAGTCCATGAGCCACCGCCATAAGCAACCCTCTCTTCAAAGCAGCATTGTGCGAAACGCTCTCCCTTACGTCGGTAGACCTTTTTCCTTCCATCATTGCCATGTAACACAATTTTAGACTCATCAGAAAAGAGTACACGGCTCCAATCTTGCTGTGTCCAATTTAAATGACTGCGTGCGAAATGAAGGCGCGCTGTTCGGTGGGCTCGCGTTAGTTTGGGCCCATTAGCTGGCTTGTGTGGTACCATATCGCGTTCTTTTAACCTTCTCCGAACAGTTCGAGCGCTCACAGATACTCCGTGGAAGTCGCGAAGTTGGTTTTGTATCTCAATGGAGGTATGGTGACGATTTCTCAAGCTGGTCGTCACGATGAATCGATCCTGCCTTTCAGTTGTGACCCGAGATCGTGGCCTTCCTTGGCGACGAACAAAGCCGCCAGTCTCTAGGTACCTCCGATAAACATTTCGGACCGCAGATCGACTTAAATTAAGTTGAGCACTCACGTTTCTTTGGCTGTGTCCGGCCTGAATAAGTGCCACAGCTTAGGCGGTGACTTCAGGTGAAGTATCCATAGATTATTGATAGAACCTCACCTTAATGTTAAGAATAAGTAATGTTTGTTGCAAAACCAAAGATATCAATCACTTTTTCAAGAATTAAATCCAAATAAAGCAATAAAACCAAGTTTTCTTAGTATTCGATTGTTTGATATCAACAAACAGGCTCCAAATTGTCTTTTGTTTCTTTAAATTCTGTGTTCGAAATTCAAAAAAAGACTATTGAATGAAATTGTGAATGTGCCAGGTTCAAAACTGCATAAAAACTTTTTGCTCGACCTAATATAAAATTTTAGCTAGGACCAAACGAAACTGAAAATACAAGGTGGGCCAATAGATGTGTCCAGAAGTGTAGTTTTTTTGATAATAGGTTCTGTCATAAGATGTCAAATGGATAAACTATAAATTGATTTTTTACACGATAAAAATATTTGTTGATAGACTCTATCCGATTTTGGTAACTAGTAAGTATACTGCGAATTTTAAGAGTAATCTCTCCCGAACCATACCTGCTTTACCCTAGTCAAAACTACTTTCATTCGGGTTAACGGTAGACTTTACCCTTGGTTAGTTCCGCTAGCACTCAAATTAATCGAGGCTCTACTCTACTCTAAACAACAGATAATACGTACCTATTGAGTATCAAACTACAACTTTCCGTAAGCGGGCAGAATCGGAAACTACTGATAAGTACCGTGCCGTATTACCTCGTGCATATTTCATAGAAATATCATGTTGATTTACGTGGATATCGTGTACTATGTACGTGTATTTTAGCGTACCTACTTGGGAATATGTATTTGGAGGCTTTAAATTTTTTTATCCATGCTGATCGAGCATCACTAACTAGTTTACGTATGAACAGCTCGGACACAATTTCCGTATACTTATAAACAAACAATACTCAGAAACAAAAATTTCGTACAAGTATAAAGAGTACAGACATTAATGTCTGACATTTATGTCGGAGTTTTTGTCGTAGTCTATACGTACCTTTAGATGCTTTACTCTTACTTACGTATGTTACAAATACTTACTTTCCCATAACGCTAAAAAAATCTTTTTTCTTTAGCTCGACAATGTAAGCTCTGGAAATCGGAGAATTACGAGTATTGTCTGTTCATCTAAATATCTGCCATTATGAATAATTTAAATTTTAGCCCTCAGTGCGAATATTATATTGTCCGTGCGTTTAAGTTTATTGCCAAGATCCGAAACAATTATCAGGTGACGGTGGCTTACCAGCCGAATTTACATCACCGGCTAATAATAACCATAAGTTTAGTCCCTAAACTATCTGTTTATTATACAAATTAATCGTTCAGGTAGTAATTATTTAGACACCATAATGTGTATTAATATTATAAATACAAAGTTGCTCCGTCTGTCTGTCTTTCTGTCTGTCATTCTGTCTTTATGTCTGTCTTTCTTTCCGTCTGTCTTTCTATCTGTCTTTCTGTCTGTCTATCTTTCTATCTATCTTTCTGTCTGTCTGTCTTTCTGTCTGTCTATCTGTCTTTCTGTCTGTCTGTCTTTCTATCTGTCTGCCTTTCTGCCTGTCTTTCTGTCTGTCTGTCACTCTGTCCGTCTGTCTGTCTTTCTATCTATCTATCTGTCTTTCTGTATGACTGCCTTTCTGTCTGACTTTCTGACTGTCTTTCTGTATGTCTGTCTTTCTGTCTGTCTTTCTATCTGTCTGCCTTTCTGTCTGTCTTTCTGTCTTTCTGCCTGTCTTTCTGTCTGTCTGTCTTTCTGTCTGTCTGTCTGTCTGTCTGCCTGTCTTTCTGTCTGTCTGTTTTTCTGTCCGTCCGTCTGTCTGTCTGTCTTTCTGTCTATCTATCTGTCTGCCTGTCTTTCTGTCTATCTGTCTTTCTGTCCGACTGTCTGTCTTTCTGCCTGTTTTTCTATCTGTCTGCCTTTATGTCTTTCTTTCTGTCTGCCTTTCTGTCTGTCTTTCTGTCTTTCTGACTGTCTGTCTGTCTTTCGGTATGCCTGCCTGTCTTTCTGTCTGTCCTTCTTTCTGTCCGTCAGTCTGTCTTTCTGTCTGTTTGTCTTTCTGTATATATCTCTCTTTCTGTATGTCTGTCTTTCTGTCTGTCTGTCTGTCTTTCTGTCTGTCTATCTTTCTGTCTGCCTGTCTTTCTGTCTTTCCGTATGTCTGTCTTTCTGTCTTTTTTCTTTCTGTCTTTTGGTCTTTCTGACTTTCTGCCTTTCTGCCTTTCTGCCTTTCCGCCTTACTGCCTTTCTGCCTTTCTGTCTTTCTGTCTGTCTTTAACGTAATAAACTTTGGTGTTAAGATAGATTAAACCTAAGTGAAGTACATCGGATACTTTTAATCCGAGAGTACATTTTTTAAGTACTATATTTTCCCGAGTTACTGGCGAAATCGCTAGTAAAAGCTAGTATGCAAATAACCGTATATGTATACTTGTATAGGTAACCAGACACTTGTATAATAGTACCTACCTATATTTAAGCCGTGCCAGCGACGCAGTCCAATCACCGTAACTTGTGTGAAAATCCTAAGCAATGGCGGGTGTTTAGGGTTCCCCGGGGTTCAGTAAATTGCCGTAGGGTCTACAGTCAACGTAATCAACAACTCAATACGAACTAAATAAGAAAAGCTGTTGTCCTTTACCTTTATTAAGCATTATCTAACTAAATCGTGTTAGAAGAATGAAAATAGTGAATAAGTTTCGATTTTCGTAGTAAGCCAGCTTTTGACCGAAACTGGCGTGACTTAAAGCGAAGTGGAAGGATTGACATCTAAGATAGGTTAAACATAACCAGAAGATGGGCATTTGTTCATAGAATTTCCAAAACAAAAGGCAAACATGAATGATACATCAATAATTAGGTAAACAACACTCACGTCTAGGTAAATACGAAATTATTAATTTGTGTTTATATAAATGTGAACATACTAACATATGTTTATTTTTTTTTTCTCCATTTTTTCCCACGTTTGGGTAGAGACTCTCCTACTTCCTTCCAGACATTTTTCTTCTACGCCACCTGGAACTAGTCGTCGTTACATAATATGTTTAAATCAACCGTACACCTTTTTCTGGGCCGCCTTTCTGACTCTTGCCTAGTGGTCACTGTGAATGCGACTGACGTGATAATCCCAAACCCAAAATGGGTATTGGGAGTTTTTTTTTTAATTTATTAAAATTAAAAAAAAAACTAAATAAATATATAAACAAAACAACAAACAAGCTTACCAGGCGTATTTACACCTTCTTTGTTATTTATTACATCCGTTTCAGGGTACAGCATAATGTTATTTCGGATTTGGTCTGATATTATTTGCACCCCGAATACTGCGCCTTATAACTCTCTGCAAATCTCAAGGCGCAACTTTTGCAGTTTGTTAGTAACCAGAACTGAACACCATAAATTAGGATTGGCAGGATACACATGTCAAAGAGTTTACGCTTCAGCTTCAGGTAGATCGGCCGATCACCCTTCATTAGCGGCGTCTTCATGGTCTAGTAGCTTTGCCAGGTATTCAGGATACGCTGATCGATGTCTCTTTCCTACTTACATTATTTATACAAGTAAAAAAAAACATTTAAGTATCACTGGAGAACTTTTGATTCAGCAACCCTAAAGCAAGCATTTGTCAGCATTCATCTAACTCAACTCAGGATTACTAAGGAGCTCAACGACTTGAAAATACCAAAGAAAGTTCATTTAGGTAGGCCCCAGAAAATACTCAAATTGCCAAGTAAATATTTATGTCAATCATTAATATAAAAAAAATCGTAAATTCAAAAATAAAAATAGTCATCAATTTCAAATTTTAAAAAAAAGTTTTGGCCGGTAAGTGTGGTGTGACCCGTCTGGATCGTTAGCGACGCAGGCTGGGCGATTTCCATTAGGGAAAAAAAATAATTTAAAAAATAAAAAAAACCCGACTGCGTAAAAAATTACTTCAAATAAAAACTGAAAAGAAAAATAAACAAGTTCAGTCTTCAGTTCAGTTCAGCAACAGTCGGGACCCACATTAGATAGAATGATTTTAGTCTAGATTATTTTAATGGGTCCCGACTGTTGCTGAACTGTGGACTAAACTTGTTTATTTTTCTTTTCAGTTTTTATTTGAAGTAATTTTTTACGCAGTCGGGATTTTTTTTATTTTTTAAATTAATTTTTTATTTTACATTTTTTAGTTACTATTATAATATCACTATTTATTCACTATATTTTAGACGTAAAATCACTATAAAGTTCAAAAACCGACCTAGGCATTCGCCTCAGCACAAAATAAATAACATAGATTTCCTGTTGTACTTTTTTTAATATGGTCATGACATACCATTTTGAAATCCTCATGAAAAGCCCTTTAATATGACACCCATATTGCAGAATTAAAAAATATTTTTTTTTTGTTTCTCTAACATACAAGGTGTCGTTTTGAAGCTGCAAAATATTTCAGGAGGTAATTATGTTAGTGATTCTCGACCCGAATCAATAATAAAATAAGTAGGTAATTTTTTTTTTTTTTATAACCGCGCTTTTTTTCACACACACAAACACGGAACAATAAAGGGCGTTTTCACACACACTAACTCGCAACGATAGTTTCATAAATAATGTATCATCCAATCATCATCCCGCACGCCACACCCTAGCCACGCCCCCGCGGCCATCGATTAATCGATTTAGTTTAGTGTAATTAAAAAATTAAATAACAAGTATTACTGATTATTGACCAGGTATCGTTTTTTTATATGATTATTTATGAGTTTTATTACAACCTCCTGAAATATTGTGCAGTTTTAAAACTGCACCTTGTATAGCATCTCACAGTCGATATGTTGTTTTTTTTCCAACGTCACCTATCTAAGAACACTTGGGTTATTAAGACGAATCTAACGTTAAGTTAATTATAAAAATCTGTTCAGCGGTTTGGAAGATATGAGGTAATAAAGAATATTACATATGTACATACAAACATACGAGATACGCGCGAAAAACATAACCCTTCTTGCAGTCGGGTAAAATCTCTAAAACCAAGTACCTGTATACAGGTAGGTACCTACACGGTCTACCTTTTATAGTTAGGGCTCGTATATCTTAGCGTAGAAAGCCACGAGAAGCAGTGGCGGATTAGCCACGTAGCAAGAGTAGCAAATGCTATAGGCCCGCGCATTTTGGGGCCCCGCGCGTTCTGGGATCCCGCACTTTTGAGATTACTTCGGATTTTCAGAATTTCTCTCACCTTTAAATCTTTGATTACACGGAGTATGCAAAATCGTCATCTAGGCTTCTCCAAAAGTGCTATATTAATATTAGTACCGTTTCTAGTAATTTTGTGGAAATACATATTTAACCGTTACGGTAACTGAGGAAATTAACGTCTTTACATAAAATATTCCATTTTATCTCTCTTAATAAAAAAGGTCTACACAGGGGCCCCTAGGATAAATTTGCTACAGGCCTCGTGCTGGCTTAATCCGGCACTGATAAGGAGACAAATGAACACTGCATCCAAACTAATTTGCAATTAGCTAACTTAAGTTTGGGTGTTACTAAATCGCACCGAAACGGTTTAACAGATTTGGGCGTATTTTGGCATGTGTGCCAAAAATAAACTATGGCAACTGACTAACTGTGGTATATAACTCTTCTTTAGTCTGATAAACCTTGAAAAAGACATTAAAAACGTCTTATTACCTCGGTAAACGTTTCCTTAGAAATTACTTCCAAACCTAGGGATTAACTTTACTTTCATTGACGTTGATCAAGTTGCGGACATAAGCTAGGGATCCTATATAAACGTTTATTTTTAAACAAAGCAAGTTGTTGGTTTTCATCGTAAATCCCTTCTCCCAGCGCAATTTATCTAATTAATCTTCATCGTATCTTTCAATGTCAAAGGTTTAGCTCTTCTTTTGTTATTTTGTAATATGGAATTATCAATTAAGGTCTAATAAAAACGTTTTTCTAAATTAGGAACCATTAAGGGGCCAAAGAAGTGACGTCATTATTTAGTTAATGTAACTAACTCTTATTACTACACTAATATCATATAGGCGAAAGTTTATATTCACTATGTTTTTTTTAAGGTGGGAAATCATCCAATGTCATCTCCCGCCCTTGGGCGGGGCAGGAGGGCGTGTCAGACTTTCACCAACTAAAACTCATACCTAATCTTTCTTTGCCTTCGTGCCAGGGCCCCGGTGTTTTTTTTTTATTTTTATTTTTTTTAGTGGGTAAAAATCATCCAAATGACATCCCCCGGCTTTGGGCGGACCGGGAGATAGTGTCATACTTTTAGTGACTAAAAAATCCCACCCCGTTCCTTCGTTGCCTTTCATACCGGGGCCGAGCCTCCCTTTCAGAAATAGACCCATGGCCCCAGTAGGCTTCGACCCTGATGGGCACCTACGACAACTCCTTGAGGCGCGCGGGAACAGTACGCGCCGTCGACGACTTGGTCTCGGTCCGGACAGTTACCGGATGGCTTTTTCTTCTTTTTTCTTGGTTTAAAAATCATCCAAATGATATCCCCGGCTCTTAGGCGGAACGGAAGATAGTGTCAGACTCTTACTGACTAAAAAATCCACGTCCCTTTCGGAACTAGACCCTGACTCCAGTGGGCTTCAACCCAGCTGGGCCCCTGCTGTTGCTAACAACTCCTTGAGGCGCACGGGAACTGTGCCCGTCGTCGACTACTTGGGCTCGGTCCGGACAGTTACCGGCCGGTCGGACAGCGAGCTACCCATTGCTCGCCGTCCCCAAGCCCGCGCCTACGGTGGCCGAAAATCGGGATCGGAATTCCAGCGGCAGCTGGGGCGCGAGCGCCGTTGCCTGATGCGGTCGGCCTCCTCCTTTGCTAGCATTACTGTTTCGCAAAAGGAAGCGACCGACTGCCACTCCTCCTCGCTCCGGACCAAGGCCTGAACCAAGGCCTGGCACGAGAGATCGTCGCTGCCGCCGAGCGCCCCCACGAGGACACAGCGGTGCTCTGCCCAGGCAGGACACACCTCTACCGTATGTTCCAGCGTGTCTTCTGGGCGCTCCACACAATGGTGACACCCGGCCATCACTTCTGCACGAATCCGGTGCAGGTACTTACCGTAGTAGAACAAGTATCTAGGCTAAACAAATATTTGTTCCTAAAATCCTAGAAGTCATATAATTGCTCTTATATTACCCATTTTTGTAGGTTACAGCATGCAATAAGGAAAGTCAACTACATATCCCAATAGAAGTTACGAAATCTCTCCCTTCTTCATCTTTGTTAGCTGAATCTTTTTTAAAAGTACATTTCACCAAGGATAAACCAAACTTTGAATTTAAGCGTATTTCTGTGGATATAATAATAAAAACATTCAAAAGTCTTAACATAAAAAACACTCAAGACTTATGGGGTATATCCGTTAAGATTCTTGGAGAAATTATTGAAACAATTGCTCCTGTCCTATCAGGCATATTTAATCAGTGTTTAGACAGTGGTACGTTCCCTGATTTAATGAAACACAGTAAAGTAGTACCAATTTTTAAATCAGGTAGTAAGAGTGATCCCTCTAATTATAGACCAATATCTGTGCTTCCAGCATTGAGTAAAATCTATGAAAAGATCATGCTCGACCAGATGTTGTCTCATTTTAATTCAAATGGGATTTTGCATAGTCATCAGTTTGGTTTCACGAATGGAAGGTCAACGACAGATGCAGGAGTGAAACTCATCAGTCACATTTTGGAATCCTCGGAGAAGTCCCATGATGCTATTGGCATATTCTGTGACCTCTCTAAAGCATTTGACTGTGTTGACCATAATACTCTGATCTGTAAATTACATCATTACGGAATTCGTGGACGAGCTGCTGATCTTGTTTTTTCCTATTTATCTTACAGACAGCAAAAAGTATCCATTAATGGGGTGACGTCCTCGGGGTCTTTAGTAAAGATGGGCGTGCCTCAAGGTTCAATTCTAGGCCCTTTCCATTTTTTAGTTTATATTAATGACCTTCCCTTCATGATGGCTAATTTATCCGATATAATTCTATTTGCTGATGACACCTCTCTTATTTTTAAAGTAGACAGAAAAGATGGGGATGTCTTGCATGTCAACGAGAGTCTGGCTGTCCTTTCGAAATGGTTTGCAGCTAATAATCTCTTATTAAATGCAAATAAAACTAAATGTATAAAGTTTTCATTGCCAAATGTCCCTCAAGTTGACGTCAATCTAATTCTTGACAGCAAAAAACTGGATGTTATTACAGAAACCATGTTTTTGGGTATAACTATCGATTCTAAACTGCAGTGGGGTACTCATATTAGAACTCTCTCGGGAAGACTAAGCTCAGCTGCATATGCAGTAAGAAAAATAAGGCAATTGACAGATGTAGCCACAGCTAGGTTAGTTTACTATACTTATTTCCACAATATTATGTCTTATGGCATTTTACTGTGAGGACCTGCAGCTGACGTAGACTCAATTTTCATATTACAAAAGAGAGCAATCCGGGCTATTTATAAAATGGGCCCTCGCGAGTCCCTCAGAAATAAATTCAAAGAAATCGATATACTTACTCTGCTTTCTCTTTACATCTTGGAAAGCATTTTGTATGTTCGTAAAAACTTAGGACTCTTTAAAATTAGAAGCGATTTTCACAACAAAAATACACGTAGTAAACACGAAATTGTCTTACCCAAATGGAGACTAGCTAAGACTAGCAAGTCATTCTTAGTAAACCGCATTCGCTTTTATAATAAGCTACCAAAGGCGTTAACTGAACTTAGTGAGGGAAAATTCAAATCTCATATCAAGCGTGTCCTAACCGAAAAAGCATATTACAAGGATAAAGACTATGTCGAAGACATGCTTGTTTGGCAATGAATACCTCTGCACATGTGGCCCCCTGGTAAATCATCAATATTTTGTCTATTAACTGTTCCACCTTTGTTTTAATAATTATATATACATTTTTTTTTTCTCTGACACATTGCTTTTGCAATATTTTTTTAAATTTTTTATTTATAGTTCAACTGCCATAAATTTGTTAGTAATTTATTTTGTTAACATTTTATTGATAGTTGTAATTATTATATTATTCCTGATTTTTTTTTTTTTATATATCCTCTTTTTGTAATGTGAATATGAGAACACTGTATACTCCACGAACTCTTAGAGTACTTCCTATTACGACTTACTTTGTTTTTTACTGAGAAATTTTTATTTTGCTTTTGTGTACAATATTTGACTGGTCTACACGGTTCTTACATGATATCTATCAATATTGTAAAAACAACTACTTTTTTTAAAAGAGTAACCATGGAGTTTCTTTCCGGTTCTTCTCCATAGGAAACGACCTATTTGGAACCGTGCACTAGCTTCTGACGTTTTATAAGTGCATGGGCACTTATAAATAGGGTAATAGGGTAGGCCTATGTGAAATAAAATATTTTTGATTTGATTTGATAAATTTTGATTTTGCTATAAACTGGAAACCTGCTGGTGGTTTTTGGAACTGTACTAAAACTCCAAAGCTTGCTCTACAAGCTTACGGTGAAAAAGAGACTGAAATGTGAGTAATTTACTACTTACACGAGACAGACAGATTTAAAATTACTTTTACATATTTAAAAAACTTTCGTGCTAATTTTTCAAACAGATTTTTCGGTAGTTCATCAGATTTATTCCTAAAGTGCGTAATACTCAGTAGCGAATCATAAATTAATGGTGGCATATACAGATTGCTACGTCTAAACATTTTAAGAGAAATTGAACTGTTTCGTTTAATGTTCAAATTGCGTGTTACAGGGATTGATTTCTATGTAGGAACGTTACGATCATACGAGAACAATTCAATGATAGAAAACAATGTTCAAAATTACATCATCTAAAGTTTTAATGATGAAAATATCACAAAGAAAAGTCGCTATTAATTACTTTGATTCAAATGAAAACATTTACTCAGAATTCTATATTGTTTCTAAAAATACCTGTAAAGTTTTAGCAAATTAAGGTACGTGAATAGCCAAAAGAAAACTCAAAAGATATAAATAACACATAGCCAAGAGGCATGAAAAGACAAATTAATTAATTAAGAAACAGGAAGGCTCGTCCGCTTGTAATCTGAGTCTTAATGAACCATTGGTAAAGTTTAAAATCATCCGATGGTCATTAGATATTTGCAGACGTACAGGACAAAATAACAAAACCTTGAAGATTAATTGGTTGTTTGCAAAATTAAATTAAAAATTATGTGTTTACGACATCTTTTTGCCAATTTAATCTGACCACTAAATTATTATTTGGTCCGGAGCGAGGAGTGGCAGGCGGTCGCCTCCTTCTGCGAAGCTGTAATGCTAGCAAAGGAGGAGGCCGACCGCATCAGGCAACGGCCGCCGCCCCAGCCGCCGCCGGGATTCCGTTCCCGATTTCCGGTTACCGAAGGCGCGGGCTTGCGGACAGCAAGTAGCTCGCTGTCCGACCGTCCGGTAACCGTCCGGAGCGAACCCAAATCGTCGACGGCGTGTACTGTTCCTGCACACCTCATGGAGTTGTCAGCAACCGTAGGGGCCCAGCAGGGTCAAAGCCTACTGGAGCCAAATATCTGCTTCTGAAAAGAAGGCTCGGCCCTGGTATGAAAGGCAACGAAGGAACGGGGTGGGTTTTTTAGTCAATAAAAGTCTGACATTACCTCCCCGCACCGCTCAAGGGCTGGGAATGTCACTAGAAAAAATGCTAAATTATTTTTTGCAAAATTGTTGACAATATTTTAAAAAATATAAAAGCATTTATTTTTCTATCTTCCATTTGTAGGGTTCCGCGTAGTTAAACGTGAAAATGTAGGCTCTTTTTTGTTAGTTTCGTCACGTATCATTGCCTGACCCTTTGTCCGATTACTGTAATCTTTGCACCTGTTAAGACCGAATAAGGTCATTGTACTTTTATTTACAGGTTATACAAATTGACACCAGGAAATATAGTACACCACTCTCCGTTCCTTTATTTCTCTGGAGAATTTCAGGAAGCAATTACATCACAATTTACAACTATACTTATACCATACACTAATATTATTTAAAAAAAGATTTGTATTTGTTGAATAAATGTAATGAATAAACCAAAAACTATACTGAACCGATTTTTTTGATTTTTTCACCGATATAATGATTCTTTAACACTAAGTAACATAGGTTATAGTCTGTCTGAAAAGTCAAACGACTTAGGAATGTTGTATTTAATCATTAAAAAAATACTTATATTCGATATTTTTATAAGGTTCTTCAATTAGTAAACAATGATCAAGATCTCTTAGTCAACCTTGATTATTGAATCAGCGATTTCATCTTACCCTAATAATTACCCAAGTCGTTTGACTTTTCAGACAGACTTTATAATATATGATTTTTCTTCTTTCGAAGATGCTGGCTAGTATAAAGGAGAAAGCTTGTATTTATGTATGTGTGCATACTTGTTACTCCTTCACGCTCAACCAGCCGATAGGATTTCAATTTTTGGCACACGAGTAGACCAGGCTGCAAAATACCTCTTAAGATACTGTTTATACCGTGAGGATGTTCCCTTGGCATAGTACTTTACTTTCACGCGGGTGAAGCCACTAGCAGAAGCTAGTATTTATTATAAGAAAGAGTAAAGGATACCTTTAAGGTCAAAGGTCTACTAAAAATATTTTATAAGTGTCGTAAGAAAGTGTCTTACGACACTTAAAAAATATGGTATGAATGGTGAGGAATAATTATTAATTCAATTGATTTTTTTAATTGACATTCTTTCATTATAATAGGTATAAATCTACGATGTTTTTTGGATTAAATCAAGCGGCAGTGAAAATCTATGTTTATCAATCGTTTTTAACAGTATTTAAATATTAACTAAAACACGTTTAATATTCAAATAACTCAATTACAGCGCAATCCAAACTGGATTCGAATTCACTAACGCTGTTGTTACATGAAAACTGAGGGAGCTCTACAAACTATTACTAAACCTAAATTGAATTTAACTTGCTTAACTACAGTGCAACCAAAAATAAGCAAGTTAAACAGACCACTGTATTTGACTTTTCACTAAAAACTAACTTCTATTTACTAAAAGCAGAAAGCTGAATCAACACGTGATTATATCACGTGTGATTGAATCATGGTGAGCTATTGACAATCACTTCGTGTTCCAGAGCGTCAGTAAAGGTAGGACAACATTGTGCACACGTGTGACACACACGCCAATCTAGGCGCGTCGGTCTTTATACATTTTGGTGATACCCGACCGTTTCTTCCCACCGAATCTATAACAGGAACCTCCTGAATGAAACACCCTTGTCCGGTTAGGACCAGCGTCAGACGGAAAGTGAAGATACCGGGGTGCCTCTCTAGTACTACTTACCGCCGCGATCGCGGCGAGCGTGCCCAGTTTTGAGTTACTGTAAAGAACAATTCAATTAATCGTTTCTCACCCTTCATTATAAGAAGTTTTATCGTCGCCGAGATTCTCGTATCGTTTGAAATTCAATTTGACTGTTTTCAAATTTATTCTGTTTTCAAATCTTTGTAGAGTGGTAGCGTTCAATGGCTGTCGCTATTTCGTTTGATCATTACACAAAGAGGGAACGTTTCAGTGAACGTTTCAGGGAACACTAGAATACGAGGTCAAGCATGACAAAGACAAGTATTTTCTAGAATACGTGAAGGCCAATTTACCTCTGTTGCTGGTTTAGATACGCAGATACTGTCGACAATGTAAGCAATCTAAATGAACATTAAAACGTTCTTGAAGTTCAAGACATAGATTTTATGTAACAACTGCTACCTACTTACTTGTAAAATACTTAACTGAGCATGTGTATACTAAAATAAAATGACATAAAATTCCTTGAAAAACAATACATACTGTTCAAAGTCTGGTAATGTGCGTAAAAGACTGGCGATATAGCCACGCTGTATGGCAACGCTTACATTCTGTCCAAGGTGAAAGCCAGCCTTGTAAGTACCATAGCAACTTTCTCAACGCTCAAAATCGCTCAGAATATTCTTATTTTAGTTTACTATGATACTACAGAACCGCCAAACTTGTAAGATCCATTGGTAGACAGGGGTTAGAAGAAGAAACATTCTGTCTACGTACATGTGGGATGACAAGAGTCGCAAATATACAAAAAGCTGAAAATCAGATTTTGTAAATGTAGTAAATAAAAATAACCAAAACTGTTTAAAATAATGTCCAGTATCACGTTACTGTAAACATAAATATAAGTGTGTTACGTCACGGTGTGAGAAAAATCAACTGTCATGTTTTTGCCAATTTTTGATTGAGCTTTGATCTAGTCCGTAGGGTATACAAGATCCTTGGATCTTACGCCTTTCATTCACAGTTTGACAGTTGTTTGTTTATTTATCTCAATGTGACGTAATCAAGATCACGTAACATCTTGTAGCGTTTAGGCGCGATATCCAAACAATAAACCAATTAAATCCGATTTTAATTGAAGTTAATGATTTTTTTATATATTTATTTTCGTAATAAATACTTCTCTGAAAAAAGAAAACTTCCCTTTTATGTGAACCGAAATAAAAATATTGATAATTTTGTCACTGAAATATCACGTGGTCCAATCTAATTTTGGCTGTCACGGCCTTTTGACAGTCGTTATTGTTGATATAATTTCACTTTGTCTAAACCCCAAGGGAAGCTAGCTAAGGAAACTTTATTTGCTTCTTTAAACAACTCTAGCATTGTCCTTTTTAGGGTTCCGTGCCTCAAAAAAAAAAAAACGGAACTCTTATATGATCACTATATTGTCCGTTTGTCTGTCAAGACCTTTTATCTCAGGAACGCGTAGAGGAATCGAGTTGAAATTAAACTATATATTCAGATCCGCGGTCCCTTGAAACTGTAAAAAAAAATTTAACATCAAAATTAACGAATAAAAAGATATAGCCGTTTATGTCGCAAAAAACGTCTACTCGTATTACGACACACTTAGGAATCTAAATTCATAGGGTCCTTCCCGTTAACCCAGAATCATGAAATTTAGCGTAAAGCAAGGTCTTATAGCACAAATATAAGAATAAATCTGTAAATAGTGAAGTTGCGTCACAAAAAAAAAATCGTTTTTGCAATTCGGATAAATCTTCGTGACACCATTCAGGAATTTAACTATTTACATAGGTAAGTTTGTATGAAACCCTCATGGCGCGATTCCGACTCGCACCTGAACAGTTTTTTTTTTACATGACGTCGCTCCACTCTGGGAATATGGGTGCCTATCCTGTATCGTGGATGCGTTCGCAAACACGTAGACTCACGGACATAAGGACCCAGACCCGGAAGTAGGCCACACTTTTTCTGTGCAGGAAACGAACCTACGACTCGCAGCGCAGCTGTCAAATGCACAACCACTGCACCAACCGTGCCATCATTTTCATGATCTTCAAGTAAATCATCGTGTCATGAACATACAGTTTATGTTCCAGCAGTGTAGTCACAGCTTTAGGGATCCCCAAAAGCAAGCGGTAAGGTAAAGCTTAATAGATTGAGTTTTCAGACTTTTATGACGATATTTTGGTGAAAGTTGAGATTTACTTTTGCTATAAAATCTAAAATCTCCGTGATAACTGTGAAAAGTCAAAAACTTCATCCTTATGTGCCGTAGTTCCTACCTACAAAACTGGTGTCTAGGGTTAAATTTCACTCGTTATTTTTCTTCAGTGGGACACAAAAGACTCGTATACTCGTACATAATACCTTTCTTTCCAAGGATAATAGTCGAGCATAATGCTTCGCGATCGCTTCACTGAAAATATTTTTGGCTAATAATTATTATGACGGTGTAACTTTTCTTTCAGAGGTAGATATTTATTAATGTATAATAAAGTATACATAAATAAATATACTTTATTGTACATCAGGATAATTTACATAATGGAAACCGTACAACACATACAATTGGCGGCCTTCTCGTATGCCGAGGTTTTTTCCAGGGAAAAAGATAACTATTTTTTTTTTCTTTGCAAGGCTTAGTTGGAATGCTATTTGTCAGTAGCGTAGCTAAGCGTGGGTGAAGTGGCCCCCCGCCCACAACCCAAAAGGGGCCTCACACAAACCACGGCTCTTTAAGAACGTGGGGTTTTTTATAATTGGTAGGCTCGCGTTTGACCTCTATTTTATCTGCCCTAAATTCAAGAATAACCAGAGTAGGTTGCAACCCAGGGTCGTTCTTTTATAACACGATTAGCTACCCTAGAGTTAACCCAACTAACTCTAACCTACCCTAGGTTGGAGTAAAGGGCCATATGCTTGACATTGACAGTTGAACTCATTCGTGTTCAAAAATGCCAGGGTATAGTAATTTACCCTATGACGTCATTAGAGTTAACTCTAAACTCAAATTAGAACGCAGGGCTGATGGTAGGCAACGATATAGTCGAACACTGGGTTGCGAATGTGGTGACAGTTGCTGTCTCGTTTTCGAATTTATGAAAAAAAAAGTCCTCGCTGATTTGTCTTCACCCACGTCTCAATTAGTCTACGCTACGTCCCTGCTAGTTATCCTATCGATTGGATATTTAAATCAAATCTGATAAGTCAAGATACCAACATAAAGTGCATGTAAATCAATGTTTTGATTATCATGCACTAAACTACATTTGCGAGCTAACTAGGACTTGACCTATAAGTTAGCTCTGGTTAGAATTACATGCAAGATTTACAACTAGTAACATCACTCCTTTACCAGATAATTATGACTCTAGGAAACTTTAGAAGCTTCAGTTTCTTATTTATTTCAAACTAGCTTCTGCCAGCGGTTTCGCCCGCGTAAAAATAGATAAATTAACCTATCCCGGGATAAAAAATACACTATGCCCAATCCGTTTCGTTAATCAGATCTCAAAACTATTTTTTTTTAAACCTCTGAGACCCGTATAACGTAAACTTATACAGGGTCAACTTAAACCAGTGTCGGATAGATAACAGTATCACAATAAATTGCACCTTCTGATTTAATCCACCTTTCGACAACGAGGTACATACTTGATTTTAAATCAAGTATGTACCTCGTTGACTTAGATACAGTGTATGTAGGGTCTTTGAGAGCTATTCGAACATGACCTACGTACAATGAATGTCATCTCGTGGAGGCGATCGGCGGTGGTGCCCTCTCACGCCGGCCCTAGTTCAGGCCATAGTCCGGAGCGAAAAGCAATGGCTGGAGGTCCCCTCCTTCTGCATAGCAGCAATTTAGCTGGCGAAGGAGCACGCACGCAGTAGTGAACTACGAGCAATGGGCATCTCGCATCATTTCAAGAATACTTCATGAAGCAAATTGGCGAGTATTTATCTATTCTGGCAGGTATTTCGAATTTAGGTAATAAATTATGTGCATTTCTGAATGTAATTATGAAAATGTTTCTACTCGTACGATCTGGTGGAACCATTTTTGATTTGCAAGCGTACGAAATAACTTGTAACGAATTACATTTAGTGGTCGCTTAGTGATAATGATCGTTTCCAAAATGTTCATTTGTTAGGAAAATAATTATGCTCATAAAATCTACCCTTAACAATATATGCTACTTGCATATGTGGTGAAAATGATGGTAGTAGCTACCTACTTTGGGGTAGGCCATTCTGGTCTATTTCTGCACGATTGATACAATTGTTGTTTTCTAACGTCATATGTGTGATACTCGTAGCTGTGAAATATTATATAATTATTATATTATATAATATATATTAGTACCCAGGTTCCCATTAACAGGGCAGTGAGTAAATTTGCAAATTCATTCCAGACATATATTTTGTCAGCATTTTACACCGGCCACTGCAATAGTGTCACAGATAGATTTCCACTTTGGAACAGTTTGACCACTACAAAATTGTAATTAATGTTATTTAGCTGAGTTAATTAAATTCTTTGAGCGGTTTATTGGACGTATACTAATGCCCTGTCGAAATTAGAAAAGAGTAAATTTGGTCACAATTAGAAAAGAGTAAAGGTCGCTCTTAGGTTGCCATCCAAAGGCATAGCGTGGATTAGTTTTGACGTAGACGAAGGTACATCAGCGAGGCCTTTTTTTCATAAATTCGAAAATGACAACCCCCGCTCTTGGGCGGAGCGGGAGATAGTGTCAGACTCTTACTGACTAAAAGACCCACCCCATTCCTTCAAGCCTTCATACCGGGGCTCGAGTTACCTTTCGGATAACCCTGGCCCCAGTAGACTTCGACCCGGCTGGGCAGGGGCCCAGCCGGGTCGAAGTCTACTGGGGCCAGGGTACTGGCAACAGCAGGGGCTGTTGCTAACAACTCCTTGAGGCGCGCGGGAACAGTGCGCGCCGTCTACGACTTGGGCTTGATCCGGACAGTTACCGGACGGTCGGACAGCGAGCTACCCATTGCTCACTGTCCGCAAGCCCAGACTGCGGCTCTCACAACTCAGTGTTCGATTACATCGTCGCTTACTATCAGGTAAAATAGTGGTCAAAAGCGAGCCTATCTAATATAAACTTTAGTTCTTAAAGAGCCCTCGCTTGTGCGAGGTCCCTTTGAGAGCAAGGCCGTGGGCGAGGCCCTACTTCACCCACGCCTATCTACGCCACTGTTGCCATCAGACAGACAATATCGCAGCAACCGCGCGCATACAATCGCCATGGTTGTGTCTGGTTTATTCTTCTCCTACCACTTAGGATCACTGGCTCGACAATGTACGCGTAGACAGTACTCTACGTCCACACTAGCCCGCGCCTCTGGTGGCTCTCCCGTAGGCACTTGTACATGAGCACACGAGACAGTGTATGTATCGTGTTCAACTACATGCAGTTGTACGTTCAACTTCGTTCAGTCATGTGAAGGTATCCACTTCACGTGTTCGGCTGCAGTCATGTGAAGTCAATATTAACTGTATACAGTGTGTTTTGGTGTATGATAAAGAATTTATCTATCTATCTATCTATCTACAGTCGCGACTTCAACTTTACGCGGTCGGCTACAGTCGTTTAGTGCCGACATACACTGTCCATCGCTAACCACATACAGCATAAAGTGCGTCGGTCGCGTCGAACTCACATTGACATTATGCGATCAATGTCGTCTTTATTTTGAGGCTCAAATCAAATCTACTGCATTGTTGTCCGTCTGATGGCAGCCCAAGTTATAGTATTTTCAGACCAAGCAAGTACTTTTCAGGCGATAAGCCACCAGTAACATATATTATGAAAGAGCCCCCATATCCTCTTAATTTCCTTTGATCCTTTTCTATGGAAAGATAAAAAACTTTTTACAAAAAAATAAATAAAGAAAAATACCAAAGAACTATATGGTTGCCTATAATATTTGAGGAGTTCCCTCGATTTCGCCAAGATTCCATCATCAGTTCCCGATTTGGTGGGACCATTTGGGAAGTATACTCTTTCCAACAAAAAAGGATTTTTTCAAATCGGTTGGCAAGCGACGAAGTTATGCCCGAACATACATAAAAAAAAAATACAAACATCCGAATTGAGAACCTCCTCCTTTTTTAGAAGTCGGTTAAAAACATCTAATGAATTTTCTCGCTTTAAGTTTGGCGATTCTTCAGGCTATGTCGGTAGCCTTGGCTCTTCTGTGAATATCTTCATTGCTGAAAACTCCGAGCCCTCCTTTCCATTGCCCTTTTTGTGACTAAACCTTCTGATGAGGCCCATTGTGAGCGACCACGTTTCAGCGCCATATGTCATCTTTCGTTTAGATAAAAAAAAATTGAGTAGGTAAAACGGTGACTCGTTTTGTCCCAACCGCGATCCCCTAGCCTATTGAATCACACAGTTGAAGATATTTTATTCATATTGACTGTTTAACGACTTGATCTTAATGAAGCGTGTCGCCGAAGCTACTGATTATTATCTAATGCCTGGCTGTTACGTAAGCTAGACGTTACACGGGTAATGGGCATGTGTCGTACTCAATCTGCTCACATTAATAGATAGTTAAATTGAATTTTGTATAACTTGTTAGGTTAATCAGTTTGTGATACAGCAAAGCCGGGACGTATAGTCTGTCTAAAAGTCAAACGACTTGGGAATTTTGTACAATATTTAATTATTTAAAAAATACTTACATTCGATATTTTTTGTAAGGTTCTTCTATTAGTAAACAATAATGAAGATCTCTTAATCAACCTTGATTACTAAACCAATGTTGACTACATCAGATTTCGTTTTGACCTAATAATTACCCAAGTCGTTTGACTTTTTAGACAGACTGTATTCCTTAATAGCAATAGAGATTTGCATGACCAATATTAGATTAGATCGTACTCCTATTCATCTATGTATGTTGTGGCCAGATCGTTAAAGTTTGATGATATGTCAATCCTCGTTGTAGTGGACTATATCATGAAGTGATCGATTCTAAGATTTGACCAAGACATACAAGTATGTACAAAAGGGGAAATCGACATATTAACGCACAACTAAAACTATTGGGACTAGAAGCGTGAAATTTTACACAAAGTTTCCTTTTGTGACGTAAATGTTCACTAAGAGAAGATTTTTCGTGCCTTTATTTTGCCTTGTACGGAGAAACCTGCTTCTACGCGGGCGAAACCGCTGGCAGAAGCTGTACCCCTAGCCAAGTTACTAATCTGCAATCGCTAACGCTAGTAGAAAGCTTCAAATGTACGGGAATAACGTCATCTCAACGTTCAGTCACGTGGTCAGAATAAAAGAATTGGCGGCGCGACCAACTCGAAGCGTTCGACGCAAGCGAAACGGTTGTAACTTGCCTAAGGGGGCTGGTCATATACCTATTTAAGTAATTAATGCGTTTATTAGTTAATTAATATGTATTAATATCAGACATAAAATGCATCGGCATCACTGTACTTAACAGTCAAATACATGTGTAATTAGTTAAATTAAAGTAGATAAACATTTGTTTCTGTCTTAATACAGTCTGCGCCCCCGACTCCGTCTGTCTGGAAAGTTGTCGACACTTCAGTATTTGAGCTATCTACCTCACAGGCAAACGTTTGATTTCAATCCGTTCAACCGACACTACAAAGAGATTGAGTAACAAATTAACATAAATTGAAACTTTCTTATTTAAGTATAATATTCGTGGCTTAGGACTGAACTTTGGTAAGGTTCTTCTCTAATGAAAGGACAGTGGCTTTTATAAACTTACAAGTTCAGTCAGTTTGTTGAACAGAATTAAAACATTTTCCAGCTACCTGGGATTGTCGAATTAAATGTAAACTAAGAACCAGTTTGTATATTTTTCAACTTCAGTTGTAGGTAAAATGTTTTATATTTTTTCCAATGACAAAATTTTTCCGCTAAAAAATTAATTTTTTTTTTATTGCACTATCGCATTGGATTTCTGTAATGGTAGCTGCATGTATGTCTACAGTAAATAAAATGTTCAATACAACTTCATTTGTAATGTAAATAATCTATGTACAAAATTTCATAACTGTATCATGAAAAATCAAAAAGTTATAAGCTTGTTACGTCAGCAAACATACATAGTCACCGGGCCATCCAGGCGACTGAGGGGTGGTTATGCACTTGCACCCAGCTGTTTGCTGGATCCTCATGCCCGCTGTGACCTGCCGTTACCTGTACTTAGTGTCGCTGGTGTCCAACTTGTGACCTATTTAAATATTTTTGAGAAAAATACAACATGGTGTAAAAACTATTGGAGTACATTCAGGTTTTATATAAACTAAAAATAATGTTGTGTCGTCATAAACATAATGTTCCCATAGCTGGGACTTAGGCCTCTTCCTAATATTTCGTCTGGCCCCTCCCTAAAAAAGGGCCTCTTTTCTATGAACATGTAATCTATCACGCGGGCCCAGTACAGGTTGGTAGGTAAATGTCAAATTTATTAGAAATTTTAATTCTAGGACACGCCACCGGTTTCTTTACAATGTTTTCCTTCACCCTTTTGAAAGCAGTGGTGAAAAAATAAATCGTACAAAGGAAAGCGTTTGGGAGAGCGGATAGAAGCCTAGCTCTCTTACTAATAGAGGCTCGTTAACACTGGACCATCACTGCTTAGTATAATTAATGGTGGTATTGTAATATTTGTGCAATATTTTAACAGAAAAATATCAGAATAAGAATGAAGCAGAAGATGTCGGTAAACAGTTTCATCAATAAAACTGGGCAAGTACGAGTCGGACTCGCGCACTGAGGGTTCCGTGCAAACTACAATTCCCGAATGGATTTTCGAAGATTTTTCCGATTTTTTTACAATTTTATGGGACTGCAGACCTGAGTATATGGTTTTAATTTTAACTCGATACGTCCACGCGTTCTCGAGATAAAGCGTCTTGACAGACAGACAGACAAACAAACAGACGGACGGACAACAAAGTGATCCTATAAGAGTTCGGTTTTTGCCTTTTGAGGTACGCAGTCCTAAAAATGATATCAGTTTATTAATCTGCCGATTTTGAACAACAATCATGTTCGAAGCATAATAGTTTTTTTTTTCAAATGAGTTGAAATAGCAATAGATTTTGCATTTTGCGTAAATAACACATTTTAAGTCTATGACCGTGTAGAAAAGGAAATGATGTGTATACGTAGTAGTAGTGGTAGTATTGTGTCTTAATGCTTGGCGAAGGCCTCCTTTTAGAAGGCGACGATCACGACAAATCAAGGCGAAGGTGGAGAGGTGAGCTTGTTAAAAACCGGAGGGACTGACCCGCAATGACAGAGGACAGACGTGTGTGTAAAAGGGACATGTATAAGGTACCAATTAATATAAATATGCGTAACATACACACACACACACACATTTTTCTTCTTTGTAGGTAGGTACACTGATTGAAGCCATTGAATTATCAATTTGGATTATGGAATAGTAAACATTTTTTATTATTTGAAAAAATCTCTAAACTTTAATTATTACAAAAGTATCCAAAAATGAAGCTATGTAATTTTTAAAAAACAAAAAATTTGATTAGATTTCTACTTGAATTAAAAGCTTTTCTACCAAATGATTTTAAATGTGGTTAATTTTTTGTGACCAACAAACTTTTTTTCAGACTTTTAAAAATTGTCTACTGATTCAAAAATAACCCTGTATAGGTACGTAGATTTCTACTAATCAAAGTTTTTCACAATGGAGTTCTCAAAAATGTACCCTGTACCTGTGTGATCTCTGAAAAACATTCTTACCTACAGCCGTGTAGGTAATAATCTACGAGTAAATAAGCATAATCAGTATTACAATTTAACTTTAGTTAACTTACAAATGCATTAATCCGATATAATTTGTCAAATGAAAAAGGCCATCAGTGGTTGATTCGCTTGTTAATCATCATTTAAATGATATTCACATTTTCACCAGAAAGTAATGATCGCGGATTAAATTCTATGCATCCATCCTCGTTTCTACGTAATTAATGTTTGTATTAAGTAATAATAAAATAGTGAATAAGTTATTGACATTTCGTAATTATGTTTGTGTAAAGCCGATACTTCATTTACATCCTCACCAACGCATTTTTATTTATTTAAAGCATTACTTATTTTTTTAAACAAACTATGCCGCACAATTTCACCTATTGATAATTTTCATTTTCATTTTTTTTTCTGCTTGGCCTTTAAAGAGTCTCAAGAGTTGAACTAGCAGATGAAAAAAAAAACTCTTTAGCTCTATTACATCATACAGGGTGTTGCGGAAATAGGTCATATTATAAATACTTTTTCTCCGCATACACTGAAAACGAAATGAACCACTTTCTTCAAGAAGGTTGTAGTTAATTCAAAAATTAGTTACATCATAAAATAACTACTACTTTTTTTGAGATTCGGTAAAATCTTCCGGATTTGATACGGAAATTGAACTATTTATATAGATAAATTTACACGGAACCCTCAGGATACGAGTCCGATCCGCACTTGACAGATTTTTTGTCTTTGATACCTATAAACCAAGAATTTATACTATTAATAGTGTCTTACAATTCGGCAATGAATGACTAACAAACAGCTACTGTTAATTGACTGTTTATAGAAACTTGACCATATCGGGCGATTCGAGGACAAGCTAACAGTCTATGATTTAAATTTTATCTCTAAAATTGTACCGTTTATATTAAATTATGTTCAGCGCCACTTTCTGTCTTTATAAGGCAGTGAGTGGCGTGGGCTAAAGTGTAGCACGAGTCACCCACTGATGTAGTAATGGTTCCACTAACGAGGTGTAATTGATGTTACAGACGTGAGCCGAGATAACTCTCACCAGGTTATTGGGTCAGGAGTATTGTTAGAGCCTCTAGTCATTGGTTTTTAATCGCACGCCGTCCACGCAGAGATAAATATATCGCTCTACTTGGGTGGCCTCGCTCTTGCCAGTTTTTATCAACATTTTTTTTTTGCGTAAGCCCCAGAAATAGAATCATTGAAGCAATATTGATTAAGATACCGTTTATGAGGTAGTTGACCAGTGTGATTAAAAAGTGAATCATCATCCTATAGCAGCTAACAGTGTACTGCTAGGAGCATGTGCTCCTCACCTCGACTTTATTTAAATAAACTAGGCATCATCTATATTCATCCATAAATTTATGCTATAAAGCAGCAGATTTACAAGTCAATTTCAACATGCTTCTAACAAGCTATACATTAATAATGTTCACAGGTCAAAGCTGGTGATTTAATCACCGTGAACATTATCATTTCATCTAAATGACGTCCATTGTTGGACATAATCCTGCCCTGAGCATCCTCTCAATAACTGGCTATATGTTTCTTGCATTCAACAGACTTCCGCAGCCTTCTCATCAGGTTATCGGTCTACCTTGAAAGCTTCCTAACGTTAAGACTTGTAGGACGCAATCTCCACTCTAGAATCGACTCCATCAGCAGAAAGAGAGAGAGCACGGCTCCACTGTCGAGTTATAACTCAACTGGGGAGTCGTACCGGATCCGTCAACCAATGTCTGTCTATGGGAGGACCGCTGCAGCCCACTAAGTCTTAAGTCAAAATATAAGAGAGAGAGAGAAAAAAGAAGGTCCTTCCACGGACAGACATTGGTCGACGAACCCGGAGCGGGTACGACTCCACAGTTGAGTAAATACAAATGATCAGGTTATTTTTTGCCATTAAAACTGTAATGTACCATGCATCATGTATTTTTGTTGTCGAAATTATAGCACAGTGCTTCTCAGTGAAAAACCAACGTGATTAAATAGAGAACGCACGGTGAAGAGAAATGCACATAAGCTCCGGAGCTTGTGTGCATTTCTTTGTATTCCGGCTTTATGTTTTAACTGGGTACAACGTATTAATCTTTCGTTCGAAAAACGTTTCGTGTAAATATTATGTGTACAGCGCCCTTTACTTTCATAGTCGTATTTTATTTTCAGCTCGTTAGGTTCGTTAGTTTTAGAACAACGAGCGGAGATTATAGCACAAAAGACATACATTTTAATTGTACGTTACTGATGTGTAAACTTTGGTTATACAAACAAGTTTATAATGGATATTTTAATTAGAAGTTAGGGACTGAACTCGCATTACCTTCCGCCACTGTGACATAATTTAACACAAAAACGTGCTGATGTAACTGCCGGAGCTTTTCCTAACTTTCTAGAAAATCCTAACACTCTCGAGAATTCTAGATGGTAATAGTTTTCATTTTGCTAACTTTTATTTTACAGGGTGTAACAAAAACGAGTGGTGAAATTTCAGGTGCTGTTTTCTGTCGCGGCCGTCGGAACGCGCCACAGTCGGGTTCCCAACTAACGGTAGGAGGAGTTCGCATCGGCGTCGGGACATCGAACCTGGGACTCATCCTCGACAGCCGATGGAATTTCGAGGAGCATTTCCGACGTCTGGCTCCCAAACTCAACCGGACTGGGGCCGCTCTCAAGTGGCTCCTGCCCAACCTTGGGGGTCCAGACGCCTCCTGCCGGAGGCTCTACGCGGGGATCGTTCGGTCCATGGCCCTCTACGGGGCGCCGGTGTGGGCGCCGTCGCTGCGAAAGCGACCGGCGGCCATTCTGAACGCCTGCCAGAGGGTCATGGCAATTCGGATGGTGCGGGGATACCGCACGATTTCCTGCGAAGCGGCGAGCCTTCTGGCTGGCCTACCACCGTGGGATCTGGAGGCAACAGTCCTTGCACACATGCACGACATGCGCGTGGAGATGCAACGCCGGGGTGAAAGTCCTCTGCCGCGACAGGTCACGGCATGGCGGACAGAGCTCCGGCGGGATCTCATGGTGGAATGGCGTCAGCGACTATCGCAACCCCGTCATGGGCACGCCACAATTATGGCGATAAGTCCCCTCTTTGAGGCGTGGCTGGAAAGACCTCACGGCGTCCTTACCTTCCGCATGACACAGGTCCTCACCGGAAATGGTAAGTTCGGGAGGTTCCTGTTCCGAATTAAAGCGGAAGTGACGCCCGGGTGTCGCCACTGTGCGGAACGCCCGGAGGACACGGTGGAGCACACAATCGCGGTGTGCCCTGCTTGGGCGGAGCATCGCCGTGCCCTCGTGGGGGTGATTGGCGGCGGAGACCTCTCGCGCCGGGCCTTGGTCGAGGCCATGGTCCGGAGCGAGGAGGAGTGGCAGGCGGTCGCCGACTTCTGCGAAGCAGTAATGCTCGCTAAGGAGGAGGCCGACCGCATCAGGCAACGGCGCTCTCGCCGCCGCCGGGATTCCGATCCCGATTTCCGCCCACCGTAGGCGCGGGCTTGCGGACAGTGAGCAATGGGTAGGTAGCTCGCTGTCCGGCCGTCCGGTAACTGTCCGGACCAAGCCCAAGTCGTCGACGGCGCGCGCTGTTCCCGCGCGCCTCAAGGAGTTGTCAGCAACAGCAGGGGCCCAGCCGGGTCGAAGCCTACTGGGGCCAGGGTTATCCGAAAGGGCGCTCGAGCCCCGGTATGAAGGCTTGAAGGAACGGGATGGGTTTTTTAGTCAGTAAGAGTCTGACACTATCTCCCGCTCCGCCCAAGAGCGGGGGTTGTCATAAGATGATTTTTACCATCGAAAAAAAAAAAAAAAAAAGCACAATCAATTCACAAGAAAAAAAAGATACAACCGGCTTTAATGTAAAAAAAACTGTACAAAGTGCAAAATAACTTTAATTTCGGAAGTCGGTGTTTCTACAATAGTTTTGTCTTTTTAGTTATTTAACACCTACTTTTTTTTTGTAAAAATGATTTTTGTTTTACACTTTTTAGTTGTGGCACCCCTCAACTAAACTTAAATACGTACCACCTTTCGGCTCCATAATCAAATCAGTTCAATGTTACGTACCTTACATTACAGACAAATTTAATAATCCTAAACACGGCTAGAAAATAATATTTAAAAAAAACATTTTTCAAAATTGGTTTACAATTGACCGAGAAATCGGTACACATACAAAAAATAAAAATTAGCTTGCTTCTTGACCAACAAGGATTCTAGGTCAACAGGATGTACTCCATATGTTTTGATTTCCTTGCAAGTGTCAAAATATACGCCTAAACGGAGTATAAACGAAGGTACACACATTTAACAAAAAAAAACAAATTTCCACTTACAAAAAATTTGATTAGTTGCTTCTCCATGGAATAACACACTTGATTATATGTTATAAATTTTACCTGGATTCCTCTACTTACCTCTATGTTTACATTGAGAAAAACGGTCTTGACAGATGCACAGACGGACAACAAAGTAATCCTAAGGGTTCTGTTTTATACGATTGAGCTACGGAATTCTAAACAATGATGCGCATGAATATACGGAAATAACTAAAATTGCTTAGATTAATTTGTCTGATCGCCTCCAGAACGCGTGATCAATCGCTCGATTAAACTGAATTGAAATCTATAAACTCTAATAGAGCCTGGCTCTAATGCCTTCCTATACTTTGGTACGCACCCTTCCTCCGAAAATCACATGCGATAAATCTTCAATGTAATCGTATTTACGTAAAATGGCCGCTTCCTATAAAACTGTTCAAAGTGAGCCCAGATAAATTGGAACATAAATATCTAAAGATCGTTACACCCACCGGTGGTCACCAGAGTTAGATAATAGTGGTCAAAAGTAATAGTTCTGTATCTTCTGTAACTTATATTTAGTAGAACATAATATTTACAATAATTATGTGAACCGGAAATAGAACAGTAGGAAACTATATATTCACGTCCCATTTGTTCTAATTTACTTGGCAAATATTGCCAAGTAGGTACATAAGCATCTTTTTGTTCTTGTAAAATATATTCTACTCATCCTTGTAATATCCTAGAAGATCGCATTTTATTTTCTTACTCACTCTTTCAAAAACCATTAAAATTTTCCATGAAAAATACCTATTTGGGACTCTAATTTACCTATACTTCTGCAATTGAGTGACGTCATTCGATAGATACAAATGAGAATGACAAGCAATGCCTGTGATGTAAAAAGTCATCACAGACATTGCTTATCAACGCTGAAAGACAGAAATGCATTTCTGCAAGTGACATTATGAAATAATAATAGCACGGTTAGTGTAAAGGACAGCTTGCCATTTCAAAAGCTGCAGGCGGTCTAGGTATAAGCAGTTATGAAGCCACACACACACCTACCGGTCTTAATTTATTATAGCTTACCTGAGGTAAATACTTCCATGTTCTAAACCTGATATTATGTGTAATAATTTAACAACTCGCTGAAATGGAGTAGGTACTGAAACAGTGAAAATGCGTAGCTTTTTTGAGGTGGAAAATCAACAAATAATTTCTTCCGCTCTGGGTCGAACGAAAAGGAGGGTCAACCTAGTAGACTACGTTACTGACTAAAATCCACCAGTGTTCGTTTGCATTTCAGAGCTATGGTAATCATCAATTCAACATCATTCATCATTTCAGCCGAAAGACGTCTACTGTTGGACGTAGGCCTCCCCCAAGCGTTGCCACAACGACCGCTCCTGTTCGTCTTGCATCCATCTGATTCCTGCGGCCCTCGCCGGGTTATCGGTTCACGTTGTGGGAGACCTTTCAAAGCTGTGTCTTCCGGTACGTGCTTGTAACTCCAGAACTTTCCATCCCCATTATTGTTTATTTTTCCGAATGGTGTTCGAACGTAAATAATGGCACCATCCCGTCTCTTCTCGCTGTCGTAAGAGGCGGATAGAAAATGGGCAGCAGTATTGTCTATGCACTTCAACAATCACACTGCTATCGGCAACCCAATTATGAACAGCTATGGTAATACTTTCGAACAATCCCGAAGCACTCGAACAATACCACAACCCGTAACTGGCTGGTTGCCGTTCGTTTTTGATTGCAGCTATGAAACGTATAAATACGGCCTGCTATTTACACTGTCGATGGCTGTAAAACGGAAACGAGTGTTTGGGAACGTTACACACTACAAACTCACAATTCACTCGCTTTTAGAAACATACTATGTAAGTATCCCCGTATTTACAGGTCCATATAAAGTTCAGAGGGTTTTATTGAATAGTTTGCCCAGGTGACTAGTCAAGAAAGTCTAATCGGATTTTTCCCCGTGTAAGTTGGAGTTGACCCACTGATATCTCTAAAAGCTTTTCATCCAACGTACAAGTTGGCAAGAGAATTTGAAGACGGACGTAATTCAATTAACTTGTAGGTAAAGGGCTTGACATGTGTTTGGAGGGTTTGAGTACACTGGCCTTCAAAATTTAATACAACGCTTTTAAAATTGCTTATTTCATGCGTTTATTTTTATACTTACAATAGTTTATATTAAACAACAAATACAACTAAAAATAAATTATTTTTCAGAAAAATAATCATGATTATTTATTAAATTAAGTGTAGTAATCATTTCAAAAATTAATGAGAAAATCTCTTTTGCACGTAAGTTATTGGTACTAATGTTAGCATTTTTATGTTACTTATGTTCTATTTCCTCATATAACAGATTTGAAAGGTTTCTAATTTAAGTAAACGAATCTGAAAATTCAAAATCAATGCATTTGCGGTTTTTGAGAAAGTTACCTTTTGACACAAATATAAAAAAAAAAAAAATTAAACTTAGTCCTAAACTATTGAAACTTTCATCAACTTTCTTCGAACTTATAGTCTACACTAATATTATAAAGAGGTAAAGTTTTTTTATTTTTATTTTCTTGTTTGTAGGAGGTAATCTGATGTTGCTGGACTACTGGGAACTATACCATGATCTCTTCGGGGAATGCTCCTAAGTCTTTTATTAAAAAAATCTCCTTAGATCCAATTTCTTTACCCACCTTTCTTCCATTATCAGGCACACTGATCTTTAATTCCAATAAAGCCATTATTCTTGCACATTATTCAGGTGAAAGCAACATAATAAATAAAATTTACGTGCTGTGGAAATGCGATGGCAATATTCATCGATTAAAAAAATACCTAATTATGAAAACCAAAACGTTAAAAATAAGTCAGAAATTCGGAAACAGTAGTATTTTCGGAAAAGTATTTAATTATAGTATATTTTAGTAAAAAAGGTTATCGATTATAAAGATTTTATTTTAAAATACGTCTTGTATACTTTAAAACTCGTCGCAATTTTAAAATTTTGCTACTAACTTTTGAAGGCATCATCATACATCATACTGGCATAAAGATGCAAAATGAATGGCACGTGGAGGGAAACAACCTATGTAAATGGTAGGCGTTCAATATAAATGAATAGCAATTTCTACTCAAAAAATTCCTGGTATTCTTAAAGGTGTATCAATTTATGATAATAAGACACCAGGAAACAGGTATTAAATTCACCTAAATGGGTCACAAAGTGAAAACAATTCAAACGAAAAAATAAAGATATTACAAAGCGCTTGCCGTCCACCAAATTCTCCAAACCTTTATATTCATACTAGCTTCTGCCAGCGACTTCGCTCGCGTGAAAGTCAGTTTCTATGAACAAACTTTGGACCCCTGTTTCATCCCCTGAGGGGGTGAATTTCGGAAAATCTGTTCTTAGTGGATGTCTACAGCTTATAGGGAACCTACCTGCCAAATTTTAAGTTTGTAGATGTTACAGTTTCTGAGATTTCGTGATTAATCGTGAGTGGTAATTCACTTTTATATACATAGATAATCTAACCTGCATTAATATACGAGTATCTACATAGTTATGTTTCAAGCTGCGTTAAATTTCAAAACATTTGTACTTTCTATATTGTTATTTAGATAAATCACTGCTGTAAACCAAATCAAAATATTATGTTTATTATATAGCAGTCATAAAAAATAACAAGGTAAGCCAGAATTTATGGGCAGGCAAAGTAAGGATCAAAGGGATTGAGGCAAAAAAGCTTTCAAATATGTTACAGATTAGTATCGGTTAATATTATCGGTTTTCCACATCAAAGCTTGTTTCGGTTTTATCCACATCAATAGTTACGATTTCCCGGTTAATCGTTCAGTGCCTACCTATGTTGTTTATACTCTGTCAGTAGCAGAATGTACACTAGCATATAGTTATTAAGCCTTAAACGCACGTGTGAATACGAACATAGCGAACACAAACACCAAACATGAACATTTGGACGGCATTTTCGAACACGAACGCGAACATAGTTCGAATCGAGTTTGAGCACAACAGTCGTGAACTCTTAATAGCCATGGCGGCGTCGTTGGAAGTGGTCGATTGTGAAGTAGCGAAAAGTTTTTTGGTGTTCGAACACCGTGTAGTTTTTGATGTTCGTTAGTGCAACAACTTTTTTTTAGCTTTATAGGTAATACTGAGGCATTTGATTATGCAGTATGCAGGCTGGAAAAATATGCTGATTTATAAAAGAAGTAAAAATTATTTAGTTTAGTTGGTGTCAGTTTTTGTGCATAGGATATTATAAGATCCTTGGTGTAAGCTGCGAAATTATTTAAACGACATTCTATAAAATCTGGCCGTAGTTTTATGATTGGAACCTCTTCGAATTGATCTCATCGAGGCTTCAAAGATTTTTATAGAAGTACTATATTAATATTATAGGTATCCACCATGTACCGTCCGTTTCACTGCGAGGTGCCAGCTCATAACCAGCGCTAGGTGTCTGACGCCCAGCAAATGCTGGTAAGGTAACCGTTGCAGTAAGGACACGTATGGCGGAATTTTGCTGTATCATTCTGTACTTTCTTCTTATTTACTTGGTGATTGTCACCGTTGTGCTGTGTCAGTGTCGAACAAATATATTTTCTATTCGATTCTATGTAACAACTACTCGTACATGTACCACTCCACTCATTTTCTTTCCAGTTCACTTTACTCCTTTTCCCCCAAACCCAAAAAATCAAAAGATTGCCTCCTGTATATCCTGCCAAATCCGTAAAATGTTTGCGCATTGACCCGTCAAACTTTGAAAAATCCCTTTGGGAGTTACTCGGACAGGTTTGTATGTTAGTACGGAAGTTTTTCTTGTTGTTATAGTTTATTTTTTGCCTGTATAAGAGGATTAACTTTACTAGCAGACGCGCTTTTTTTTCGTTTTAATTTATTTAAAAACCGCCTACACTAGTTTATTCAGCATCATGTGTGTGACAAGCCCTCCACACTTTTACCAAATACTGTTATTTTGAGGTGAAAAATCATCAAATAAATTCTGCTCTGGGTCTAGCGAGGGAGAGGGAGTGTCGAAGTTTTACTGACTTAGTGTCGAGTCCCGTCTTTTTTTTAGTTGGGAAATCTTGCAATGTGTTCTCCCTCACTAGGACGCAGCGAGAGGGCATGTCAGACTTACTCACTGCTATGGTTCTTCTTTTCTTTCGTTCCAGCTAGGACCCTAGATTTCTTTTTCACACAACCCATTGCTCTCACAGCCTTCGACCCTGCTAGCCCCAACAGTTTTCCTGACATCTCTTGGAGGAGCGCGTGGAACAATACGCGCCGCCGTCGACGACTCGGACTCAACTCGGACAAGAAGCACTTGTCAGATCACTAAGCAACTGCGTCACCCATTCAATTTTATTTATTACTAGCTTTTGCCCGCGCCTTCGCCCGCGTACATAAAATATAGCCTATGCCACTAAAACCACTTAGGTACACTAAATTATTATTATTTTCTTATTGACAGGCAACTAAGGCCCATAGATAAAATACAATCTCTTAAACAAAATAAACTAATATCTACATATTAAAATATCACAATCAATAAATTATTTATAATTAAACACGTTACGTGTTTAATTATAAATATCGGCGTAAACACCAAAATAAAAAAAATATCATAAAAAAAAAAAAACAATAAATATAACATTACATAAAGAGGTAAAGTTTGTTTTTTTTTTAAGCTATTGCATAGCTTCTGTCGCGGGCCTTGAGCGTGGAGACCGAATCCAGAAATTCCGTAACGAAAATAACCTAACACCCCCCACTCATTTGTTTTTTGAGCGTGGTGACCGATAAGAAAACAAATGAGTGAACAATCAATCCAAATTCAATTCAATGTGTGAAAGTGTAACTTCAATTAATATCAAAGAAAAAAAAAACAAAGGAAAAAAATACTGCATAAATAAAATAAATAAATAATTATAATTGCATAAGTTGATAAACATGCTATGCAATAGCTTTACCGCGGCAGTCCCCGAGTGCCACAAGTCTTTTTTTTTTTTTGTTTGAACGCTCAAAAGCGATTGTATCGCAAATCCGACCTTTAAATAGTCACAAAATATAAGGACTACTGAGTACTATTTGTGACGTTGCGCGTTGGTCGGATTCGCGATATAATCGCTTTTGACGCAATTCGGAACACGGGGAAGGAGAAACTTACTGACTGACATATATTATATTAACGCACAACCGAAACCATAGGGACTAGGTGCGTGATATTTAGTACCTACAAGGTTTTTCCAGCGATGAAACGGAGCTTCAAATCTACACTAATATAATAAAGAGGTAAAGTTTGTTTTTTTTGTTTGTAGGAGGTTATCTCTGGAAGTACAGGTCCGATTGCTAAAATTTTTTCACCGATAGAAAGCTGCTTTACTCCTGAGTGATATAGGCTATAATTTATGTACGCAGGCGAAGCTGCGGGCAAAAACTAGCCTCGAATAATCCTTAATGCCCAGATTACCAAAACAGTAGATACTATACTCAATGTTATAAATCCTTTCCTGCTCTTCAGTACACATGGTTCTGAATCCGACTTGTCACTCTCAATGAGCTAAGTCCTAGGCAGCGAGGCGTTACTGCATCAATTGAGAGATTTAGCTCTAAGACACTGAACTGAGGTAGGTATATGGTAGATATTAAGTATCTTAATCTGTCGTATGAAACACTGTATGTTAACTGTTACCAGTATTGATTAATTTATTGTATTATTAATATTATTCATTGATTTGAATTGTATGGATTAATTAATAATTTCAATTTCAACACAGTTACCTACTCGAAAACTCGCTGTTACCCCAACCGCTTTTTGGTACACAATTTACTGTTTTTCGCAATAGTCACATAGTCAATCTAGCCCCGCCACAATTTAATACAAAGATCATATCAGGCTGGGCGCCAAACATCCCCATGAAACGCCGGATGGCCCCCGTTTATTTATTTCTTCGTAAGTGTTTTAAAAAAACCTCGCCGTGTTCGTTTGATACATGTGGAAAGTCACTACAGCACTCGGCTCTATAACACCCTCACCTGCGGCTCGGGCGAATTCCACCTCGGTCGCGATGACAAAATTTCTTCACTTGTATCAAAATATACTATTTTTGATACTCGTAATATCATTAAGATTTTATTGATACCGCTGTGTGTAGGTGTGTCTATCTACAAAACATAAAATAAAAGTTTTCCACACACCTTTTGTTTGTGTGGTGAGAAATCATCAAACAACATTTAAGAACTTCCCTTCTGAGTGGAGCGAGAGAGAGAAAGTCAGACTTTTACTGACTAAAACCTTTGTGTTCCTTCAGTTGCCCTTTGCACTCCAGGGTCGCGGTAGCTCTTTCAAACAATCCAGCAGCTCTGGTAGGCAGCGGGCCTACCGGGCCTCGTCAATTTTGCTGACAGCGCATGGAGCACAACGCGCCCTCAACCAAAGATTGGTCAAACGGCGTGCTACCCATTGCTGGCCATCCGCAAGCACACGCCTACGGTGGCTGGACTAAGACCGACCGAAGATGGTCAACCACATCGTCACTTTCCGTCAGGGGCCTAACAATAATAGTAAAAATATCTATGAAAAAACTGAAGCGATTACGAATATTATTTTTCACATAGTTAATTTATCATCAAAAATAAGTTGCTAAATAAATCTAACAAATAAAACTGGTTCAAAGAGAGATCCTCTATCTGGAAGGATTCAAAAATGTTATCTTGACAATACAATAAATTTTAGGATAAAGTCGGTTTAGTCTAATAGTGGGAAGATATTATTATTCTAAAATTACAGTTTCAGAATATTTTCTCTGGTTCGAATAATAAAATAGACAGGTAGTTATAATATTGATTCATAAATAGTATTAATAGTAGTATAAATAAAAATAGTATAGATAGTAGTAATAGGTATTGATCTATAAATATACTTACCTAAGGGCTCAATGTGATTACCTACAAGTTCATTCGAATGTTACCGCGGCCTTGATATGCAAAGGGCAACTGAAGCAGGGGCGTAGCTACCGCTGTATCAGACACGTGCAAAACAATATCGGTACTATCACTGTATTAGGGCTATATTTCACCGATACACCATGGCGGCGCGAGCAGTCGCAGCTACAGATACCGGCATGGATCTTGAGCGCTGACTTCAAGTTGCGCAGAATTCTAATATTCGGTCTCTTTAGTGGTACGAAGTGAGACGCGGGGGCGGGGAGTGACAGTGATTGGCTCGCCGCGCCGTCGTGGGTCAGACCTCACTCGTGATTCCTTCCCTGCGCTTGCTGCATGTATCTAACAACGAAGACGATTGGCTCGCCAATATATGGAATGCGCAAAGCGATCCCCACTCTGACGCCGAGCGCTCAAGATGCGTGCCGGTACCTGTACCAACAAAATATATGGGTACAGTTTTACAGAGAGTTACTCACCTGGAGTCCGTTTGGTTGCGCAACCAATTTGGTCACGCGACGAGCTCGGCCGTGTAGTGACTCTGGACCTCAAGTCTGCTATTACAATAGTGTCAGAATAGTATATCATTGATTTCATAATTGTTGATTTTAAGAAGTTTTGGTAATCTTCTGATATAATGGCGTCACTATGACTTTCCGATGGTCAACCACTGACACTCCATTGAATGAAATGGCATAGAATGGTTATCTCGTACATAATGACAAATGAATAAATGACGTATGCGGTAATCTGCAAAAATTTTGACAGTTCCTTTGATCAGTGACCTACCATTACGACGTCATTGCGCAATTAGTGCTTTTAATAAGCTCGATATTGTCATTCTACCACAATCCTAGTACAAGACCATTGACCGATCCATGATCGATCATTATGACTTAGGCCCCTGGTGTCTGTATGTATCTAGTTTGGTAGCTAAGGTAGCGGCGCGACCAATTGCGCCACCATGGTGTCGGTGAAATATAGCTCTTGGGAGACTTACAATGACGTGATAAAATGACTGTCGTGCGAGCGAGAAAGAGGGATGGAGCAATACCCACATAACACACACATAAATATATCTATATACACACATATATATATATATATATGTATATATATATATCGACGGTTGAAAGGCAAAATGATCTAAGCGACAAAAAGTGAACTTTACAAAAGTGAACTCAAAATTTTAACTTTAAATCACCTTTTTGTAAAGTTTACTCAATGTCGCTTACACTATTTTGCCTTTCAACCGTCGATATGTATATTTATATTGCTATACACACATATATATACCTCCATCCCTTTAACAATTTAGTTTAGCTCGTGCTAGTAGGAACGACTTTGTAAAAAAAAAAACATAATCATACTCTCACTAATTTTTGATACAGGGCCCTTTAAGAACTAATTACGCCACGAAACTGAAGGAGCGCGGGTGGGTTTTAGTCAATAAAAATCTTTTATACTCCCTCTTACTCCACCAAGAGTCGGAGAAGTTATTTGATGAATTCACACACTTAAAAAAAGGGTTGTGACCCTTTCACAGTTTTTAGGGTTTCTTAAAACCGTTTATTAAGCCTCCGTTGTCTGGGCGTCTATCGCTCAGCCGGCTGTTCTCCTGAATTAAATAGGTTAAAGTTGAAATTTTCACATCGTCTATTTTCATTGCCACTACTGCGCTAATTCGGCATTTTTTGGCTCGATCTTAATTATAGAGTACGATGGTATGCAAGTCCGAATCGCACTAAGCTGGCTTTTATACTGTTTAATAATCATATTTTGATTGGATTCTTAATAATATACAAGGTGTAAGGGACAGCCCTCCACAAACTTTAAGGGCTTGCTGAGTAGACGAAACTGAACCAACTTCCACAATTTTGTTTTTCACGAAACGAAAATAAATCAGCCTCGCCATACAAATTGTCCAATCAAGTTTATCATTTTGTATGGCGAGGCTGATTTTTTTTTTCGTTTCCTGAAAAAAAAAATTGGGGAAGGTTGATCAGTTTCGTCTATTGAGCAAGCCCTTAAAGTTTGTGGAGGGCTGTCCCTTACACCTTTTATAATGGTGTTCGTAAATAATGCCATGTGTTCAACCTTAGAGAATCAACACCTACTTTGACGAGAGCTCGGCTTTATCTTAATAACTCTCGAAGTTTAAAATTAGAGTGTTATTTATTCAGTGCTGTAAGATCCACGAACTGCTCCAAGCATCCAGGAAATTATCCTACTTATAGACTTACAGGAGTTTATTTTCTCATTTCTGAAAAACATCGACACACTTCGGGCTTCATCAAAGTTAGAAGCTTTGGTAAATAAATCTCTTTAAGGGGATGCAACTCAACATACATTTTCACTGTTTTTCATACAACCGCTCTTACGCGATTTTGACGTTATTACATGTTTTTTATTAGACATTTTGAAAACACAGTATCTTGTGGTTATTATCTAGGCTTCTTTGGAAATCAATTTATAAATTTGTGTAAAACTAATTCATTAAATACCTCTGAAATTCTGCTATTTTGCATGAACTTTCACGCTTCATAACTTACTCAAAAATTTAAAAAGTCAAAAAAGTATAACAATGGAAGCCTTGCAAATTTTATCAAAATTCTAAATAACAATAATTTCTATTAAAAACTTTTAAGGGTTTAAAAAAAACACGTATTTCCTGGAACAAGTTTTGTAAAATATTCGAGTGAATCACGGAATTACCGAATAATAACAGAGTTTTCAAGCGTTATCTCTCTTTTTCGCGTTGCCTTTTCGTCAAACATTGCGTTGGGTTGCGTTAGATGAAGTAACAAGCTTTTAAACCATGCTCAATGTTGACGTTAGGCGAGTGGAAAAGCAGCCTCTTAATAATCTGTGCTGGTTTTTCACCTGCTTTATTATCTACTAAAAACCTGTCCTGTTAGTCGCAGAACTATAAAGAATTGAGTACAGGTAAAATTATACCTAACTAGCTTATGTCCGCGGCTTCACCCGCGTACATAAAATATGGCCCATGTCACTCACGAATAAAGCAGTTTTCTATTGGTGAACAAAATTTAGCAATCTAACCGTACTTCCAGATATTATCTCATACAAACAAAAAACAAACTTTACCTCTTTATAATATTAGTGTAGATGTAGATGAATTTCAGCTGCCCACTCAACATACCATACCATACTAATCTAATATTAATTAATTGTTTTAATTAGGCACAGATGTAATCAAGTTACTGACAATTAATCAATGATTGTCAATGTCAACACATTAATAAAATCAGTAGGTAAGTATCTGTAAAGTGATAATTTAGGCGTTATTACTCGTAGAACAGATGGTGGTTCGGTGGCGACCACCGAAGACGCAGCGTTGGAAGGCCTCCCACAAGGTGACCTTGTGAGAGTCGCGGGAATCCGACGGATGCGAGAAATACATTGTTATGGCGACACTTGGGGGAGGCATATGTCCCACAATGGACGTCTATCGACTCAAATGATGATGATGATGAGCCTAAATGCTAAAGACGTCAGGTAATAGTAATTTAAAAAAAATATTAAAGTCATCATCCATTAGAATTCGATTTTAGTAGAAACCAATTATTTAGACATGAATGGCTTTATGAACCACTATAGATTTAAAATTATCGTGAATACTAAGAAAATTCAATTTCTTAATGGTATTCACAATTCCTTTCAAATATTTACAACTGCTGTCAACCGCAGGAATAATTTTATCAAAGATATTAATCAGGAACATTTTATTCCGGTCTAGTAGTTTAATAGATTCATTACTTGCTGAAAAATAATGAGTGTGCTAACGTTAAATTATCACTTAGTGATTTTAGGAAAACTTTACAGACTTGACCTTAATTATTTGACGGAGATACTACCCGTCTGGGGAGAACGGGGAGTAGGTATTGTTTCACACTCCTAACGACTTAAACCTCACAGTGGTTTAGTATCTCTTTTTTAGGAGCATAATATCATAAAATAAATTATCTCATTTTCCCGCTCTGAGTGGTACGTCAGTATCTGATTTTTACTGAATAATATCCACCTGTGTTTCTTCAGTTGACTTTTTCGAGGGCCACGGTACCGCCCGGAGGACACGGTGGAGCACACAATCGCGGTGTGCCCTGCTTGGGCGGAGCATCGCCGTGCCCTCGTGGGGGTGATCGGCGGCGGAGACCTCTCGCGCCGGGCCTTGGTCGAGGCCATGGTCCGGAGCGAGGAGGAGTGGCAGGCGGTCGCCGACTTCTGCGAAGCAGTAATGCTAATGCTGTAAGGAGGAGGCCGACCGCATCAGGCAACGGCGCTCTCGCCGCCGCCGGGATTCCGATCCCGATTTCCAGCCACCGTAGTCGCGGGCTTGCGGACAGTGAGCAATGGGTAGCTCGCTGTCCGGCCGTCCGGTAACCGTCCGGACCAAGCCCAAGTCGTCGACGGCGCGCGCTGTTCCCGCGCGCCTCAAGGAGTTGTCAGCAACAGAAGGGGCCCAGCCGGGTCGAAGCCTACTGGGGCCAGGGTAATCCGAAAGGGCGCTCGAGCCCCGGTATGAAGGCTTGAAGGAACGGGATGGGTTTTTTAGTCAGTAAGAGTCTGACACTATCTCCCGCTCCGCCCAAGAGCGGGGGTTGTCATAAGATGATTTTCACAAGGGAAAAAAAAAAGGGCCACGGTACCTTTTTCAAACCATCCACGATCCATACCTTTACATAGAAGCTAACCTTAACACAATTTTTTTTTATTACACTTTATACCTATTTATCAACTTGTTAATACACTTCACCTGTTTTTCCATAAGACTTGCCGCGAAAGCCTTTGGCGTCTTAATGATATCAAATTAATCTTATTATACTTAAGAAGGCCGGTTGCTAAGACTCGTAGTCATTTTACTGAGCTACGTGTTTATTAAAAAAAACCACTTGCTTTAAATGATTTTGCCACTAAAAAAAAATGCAATAATCTGTTTTGAAAATGGTGCTTAAATGAATCGCACGTTAGTAATCTATACATACAAAAAATCTGTAGACGTTTTTAATTGTCCGCGCATCACGTAAAATGTACAAAATCGATGTAGATAACTTTTATACATTAAAATTATGTGTAACTTGACATATTACTTAAGCTTTGTTTCATCGTAACCTGTTGACTATCGAAAGATATACTACGTTTATTGGCTGTTAGGCGGTACGAAGTTTGCCGAGACAGCTAGTACCATATTACGACCTCATCAAAAAAAAAACCGGCCAAGTGCGAGTCGGACTCGCCCATGAAGGGTTCCGTAGCAGCAAGTAACATAATATAAAAGTTCTTGTAGTTCGTTGTAACTTTGATCGATGTTTTAATAATAGTGTATTTTTTTAGGTTCATGACGTATTAAAAAAAGACTACTTACTAGATCTCGTTCAAACCAATTTTCGTTGGCGGTTTGCATGGTAATGTACATCATATGTTTTTTTTCGTTTTATCATTTTCTTATTTTAGAAGTTACAGGGGGGGGGACACATTTTACCACTTTGGAAGTGTCTCTCGCGCAAACTATTCAGTTTAGAAATAAATTATATTAGAAACCTCAATATCATTTTTGAAGACCTATCCATAGATACCCCCACACGTATGGGTTTGACGAAAAAAAAAAATTTTGAGTTTCAGTTCTATGTATCGGACCCCCAAAATTTATTGTTTTTTTTGTCTATTTTTGTGTAAAAATCTTAATGCGGTTTACAGAATACATCTACTCACTAAGTTTCATCAGTATAGCTTTTATAGTTTCGGAAAAAAGTGGCTGTGACATATGGACGGACAGACAGACAGATAAACAGACATAACGAATCTATAAGGGTTCCGTTTTTTGCCATTTGGCTACGGAACCCTAAAAATGGACGTGTAAAAGTGTTTTTCAAAAAATCTAATTCTAAAAAAAATATCTATCATTTATTGGAAAAAGAATACTTACCTATAGTGTACAAACCGAACATACACTACAGCAGAAGTTACGGAAAAACAGCCAAGATTGGGCCTCTTGTACAAAATATATGAATTCAATAACTTTTTAACAAGCTCTGGGATCTAGGCCTTGTTACGAGTTACCATTGTTTGTGCGGCTAATGATATCTTAACATGTCAATCGATAAAATGTATCAGTATCTGTTCCAATATTGTTGTTACTGCTTATTTATTAGATCATAATTATAAGCCCGATCATGTAGATGGATGGAGAGGGAGATGGAGGCCAAAGAAAAGATGTATGAATTGTGTGAGGAGTGATATGAAAGAAAAGGGAGTAAGAGATAGTGTGACGGGTAACAGAACAGAATGGAAGAAAAAAAATGTGTTGCGCCGACCCCAAGTAATATGGGATAAGGGCAGGAAGAAGAAGAAGATAAGCCCGAACATATAAACTTTGGTCACTATTTCTATTTTCTAAGCAGTTAATAGTTGATAAGCATAAGTACCTGTTTACCACAGCACGACCGCTGTCTGGACTTCAGAATGGAACAGGCTGGGACTGCCCTCAAACGGCTCCTAGCGGAGAATCTTCGCGGGGATCATGCGGCCCATGGACCTTTACGGGGCACCGGTATACACGAGGTCGCTACGGAAGGCGTGCCGGAGAGCCTGCGTGCTTCTGGACACGTCCCAAAAGGTAATGGCCATCCAGATGCTATGGGCATACAGCTCGGTCTCCTGCAAAGCCTCCTTACCGGCTTGCTTTTTGAGGATTCGAAGGCATCAGTCCTTGCACACACGCAGGAGTGGGGGTTTTGTTGGTTGGAAAGCGAGAGCGAGAGGACACCACGCCCCAGCCACTTTAGGAGACGTCACAGGCTTTCGAAGGCGAAAGGCGTTTTCAGGCCACCGAAGGCACGAGTACTTACATAATGTATGGCAAATGGGCTTGCGGACGGCGAGCAATGAGTAGCCCTCGGTTCAACAGCGTGTTGTGAACCACGCGTTCTTCAAAGGGCTACCAGTTGGTTTTTTTCGCCATACCTGGGTATTTTTCCCCATCTGCCCTAGTTAAACTTAAGCTTACCCGATTTTAATTATAGTGGAAAAATAATTTCCTTTGACGCAGCATTTGCACTCCATTATGTATTCCGTATCTCAACTTTGACGAAGCCCAAACTTGGCCACTCACTGAAAATAGAAGCCTCCTACATAGTCCCAGTAGCTAATGTATTATATAGGCTGAACTGGAACCTTGCCAGCTTATACGTTAAATATTCCTACTGTAGTATGAACGGAGACACTCCGACAAACATACTCGTATGCCAGAAGTATACCTGCCTAATCACATCAACTAGCAAAACTTACTTTGATAAACGTAAAAGTGAAAACATTTGAGTTGAAGGTATCCGTGGTTAGTGAACAGCAACTCACTGTTTCAACACTATCATGTATACTGCGGTTCACTCGAAACTTTGTTCATTTTGTAAAAGTTTTGAGACTAAATGTTTTGACCTCTCCCCATTTTAACACATTGTATCATAGAAACTACGCTACCTAGATTCGAGTCTATTTTTAAACGACTTTCAAAAAAGTCAAGTCTTCAAAGTTTCTTTTTTTTTTTGGTATCTTATTTTGCGATAATTGTAAACTTTCTTATAGCATAACATCACCCAATATGCTCTGTAGAGGTACACTACCGCAGATGTGTAAAATCCATCAATTAAGTTTTATGTTATTGGGGTTCAATAACCCCAATAACATGTATGTATCTATAATATACGCAAATAACTATTTGGTTCATGAACCGATCTACTAACCGAACTACATCTATAGAAAAAAAAACCCCATTTAATCGAAATTCGGAGTGACGACTATTTTTTAGCCCTCTCGCTCCACCCGAGAAGCGAGGCGAAAGAAGTCATTTAATTCTTAATCAGGTACCCATCAAAAAAGATGCTGCTTGCTACCAGATATGTTGCTTGCTATTTGGTTTAAGCTGTGGAATAAAAATTAAAAATTAAAAACACTTTTTTACGAAAAAAATACAACCCACTTCAGAAACCAAAACACGTAAAATAACTTTTACTTTGGAAGTCGATGTCAAGAAAATAAAACCAGAAACACCAATTTCCGAAATTAAAGTTATTTTCCATTTTTAACCGACTTCAAAAAAAAAGAAGGAAGTTCTATGTTCGGCTGAATGTATTTATGTTTTTAGTATCTTTTTGAAGGTGGTATTTTGCAGTTACATTTTGAGAATATACTACATACCTGGATTAATCTGGGCGCAAGTCAACCCCACCGGATGAGCACTTCAGACGATAATTAAGTTAATTAAGGATACCATTAACTATCGCCGAATAGGCAATATCAATATCGTCAATCATACACGCTACGCTTTATCATCCGTTATATCAGACCCAAGTGCAATGTAATCAGAACACTGTATCTGCATTGTCACCAGGAACAATTAACACTCCCAAATTAATTGCTCAAAGGTACACAATGGCGCACAATATCACAGTTACAGCGTGTCAAGATAACAGCCATTACGGCAACAATCGAGTAACCGACATTGAAAATGAACCATTTCATAATAACGACATTCGTGGCAAAAATATTTGGTAATTATTGCATTTTATATTTGCCTCCTGTTCGGATTTTTATTGTGGATGAAATGTTTGCAATCACACTTTGCATTTAATAAATTCAATTTCGACAAGAACTTGCCGCGAACGCGACATCTATGGCGTCATATAAGAACTAATCCTGCATCGCGCAATTAAAGTTCTGCGCGCGATTTGAACATAGAACAGCCCGAAATTATCTATCGGGCATCTGCCCACTAGACATAGCACCCGTCTGGTCGGAGGATCCTCCCTTTTCAAAGGATTGCGGGACTTTACACTCCGTTCTGCATACCTTCACAAACTGTATTAAGTAGGTACTGAATTGTATTATTATGTCTAGGTACCTAAATGAGGCTTCTAAAATTATAAGTGCAAGTCATCTCTATTTCGCTGTCTTCGGTATTTACATATTCAAGTTAACAAGATCAAAAATTAAATCTTATAAAGTAAAATCGACTGGAAACTTGAATGAAAGAAATCAAGTGAAAAGCACTTTACTAAGAAGTTAAACTTTCCGATAGAGACATTTTTAACATGTTTCCAAACTTTTAAATTTAGTTTTGCTGAGCTGACTTTTGTGAAATGTGCTAGCTTTTCATAGGCGTCCGCGTATATGCGCCCAGTAAAGGTGTCTACACACCGAAGCCGGTACCGATGGCACGAACGATTTTAACGATATTGCGCCCGCGCGATCTACCTCGCGACATGCTCCTTTTCTCTGCGCTCTTTAGTTGCCCGCCTGCTTTTTGTGAACACTGCATGCCGCGACTGTCGTGCCGCGGGAAAAATTGTCCTACTCGCAACTTTTAAAGCCCTAATCAAATTATTTAAAGCACTAATCCGCCGAGTTCGTGCTGGCAGGCTCCGGTGTGTAGACAGCATAACATACTACATTAAATAAACATAGCAATCTAAATTATCATAAAGTTACGCTATCCAATATGTCCGACTAGCCTTTTCATCGTTTAGCCATCATTTCTGATGTAAAACGTCTACACACTGATGGACGTTAGCCCAAGTGTCGCCACATCAACCGGTCCTATGTGTCTTCCAGTGGTCTCTCGCAACCTTCACCAAGTCTTCATTTTACCTAGTGAGAGGCCTGCACTATGTCTTGCGGTATGTGGTTGCCACTCCAGAACCTTACGGGCCGCGGACATCCATATTTATTATTTACTAGCTTTTGGCCGCGGCTTCGCCCGCGTGGCATTAGGTACTTAAAGAATCGGGATAAAAGGTAGCTTATGTTCTTTTCCATGTCAAAGGCTATATGTATGCCAAATTTCATTCAAATCCGTTCAGCCGTTTTTGCGTGATTAAGTAACAAACATCCAAACATCCAAATATCCACACTTTCACATTTATAATATTAGTTAGGATTTATCAAAGCTTTATGCACAAAAACTATCTGCCCGTTGACGGTCGACCTTAGGGTGCTGCAGAAACATTACATGGCAGGTGCAACTTAATATATAGACAAACAGAAGAGAAATAAATACAATAGTAGTAGTACTGATATCTACTGCCAACAATGCGCCGTGCCCACTCTTTCTTAAGTTTGGCAATCCTTCGAGTTACGTCGGTGACCTTAGTTCTTCCCTGGATAACATCATTTTTGATTCGAGCATTATGACCCTAAATTTTCGTCCTAAGACACTGTGTCGGACCATTCTCATTCTGTTCCCGAATATTCTGAAGTCGGCTCAAATAAATATAGAAATGCAAGCAGCAAGCTTAATTTTTTCAAATCACCCAATTCGATCGGATTGATGTGAAAAGATTTGTGATGCAAGCCCACGCACAACCCAAGGCTGATGCCATTTCCATGGGTAACATTAATCCGTTTGACTAATTACCCTAACGACCGACGGTCGGGTCAGAACTCGACTCGCTTCGCCAAGTTAATGACAAAGTCATATATTTATCAACGTCAGATTATTGTGGACTTCATCACGATAACACTCACGGGGACCTATCTGCTGGAGGGATGATAAAAATAACTCGGTTCTTATTTATAACGGCACACACTCCCTTTTTTGGATGATTAACGAACGACTACTGTTTTAATTAACGCAACAACGTCCAATAAAATGCCATTTCGTATTAAAAGTGAGAATATATCTGAAACGTATAGGAACGACATTAACGTATATAGGGCATCGTACATTATGTATATACGTAGCTCAAGAATGGAATCTAAGCTCCAGATAGCTACAACTTCAAGGGGTACGTACTCAAGTCAAGAGTGAATAGGTTACTTCTACTCAACATCTTCGTGAACTCTCAGGTGAGATAGTGATCAAGCACGATCCTACACTACAATTACTATAGAAAGGGCGAGTGACAAAAGTCAGATTCGTAAAATGTAGAACAATACAATAAAATGTACAAATAAAGGATAGGTTACCTATACTTTTCTCTCATCTTAAAGATGCATATTTTCGTCCTGCTGTCTATTTATATGTAAAAAAAAATTAACATTGATCGAAGAAAAAAAATTACAAATCTTTGACTGGAAACCAACACGCAGACAATTCAAATTAAATAAGAGCACGAGAGGCACTAACCGACGTCTATATTATGATAGGAAAGGTGACTTAAAATATTATTTAGAAGTCATACGATAAGTGCATTCTGGACAATCTAAAAGTTAGATAGGTACGCAATTCAAGTTCAGTGAAAGTATAAGCAAGTGGTAAGATAAGCAATTGTGAAGTAATTAATGACGCGATTACATCTCCAATGACTTTGAAAGTTGCTAAGTCCTCTTAATTTCAGAACTAAGTAATTCCAATGTTTTCACACAATACCACGTCGTTAACGTGTTTACTTATTTAGTTTGTAGCAGGTACCTACATTTCGAATTCTTGTTTGGCAGCACACAGAAGCCGCAGTAACTCTAGCAGACATACATACGTACGTACAGTTTCGCAATTACAATTCGTTCAGACGTAGATAGCATTCCTACAATACCTACATTGAGAACTCGAATCTCCTGGGTACAGCTGTAGGGAATGTTCGACATAATAAAATCGAGGATTGCTGGCTTAAATTCGATTTATTGGTATTGCTGAGGTCACATTAGTTCGTAAGTTGTGTGACTACGAGCTTCGTGTGTGACTGTACAACTTGATTTCAGACGTTTCCAGTTCGATGTAGATGTGTGTGTAATGTTTGATTTATTCGTGGCACGTCGAGTAAAGGAAAATATTTTCGTTGTAGAATGTGAGTCAAATACTGACCTTGTGTCCGGAATACAATTGTCCTATTACCTGAAGGTAAGCTACAGGCAGGGCTGCCATCGCTCAGATTTCCGACGCCGGACATAAACTATAAAAATTCCGGACATTTGGGTGAAATTGAGTTTTATCCCCAAAAGCCTCTGAAAATAATTTCATTGTCTGAAAATCTGAAATAAAAGTATTGTTAACATTTTGATTTTGTTTGCAAACTGCGCTTGTTTTCGTACCGGGGGGTATTCGATCATCGCCGTTGATTTGATTAAACTAATTGTTTATCTTTCGATCAATCGAGATTACCCTCACACAAAAAGCGGTAAAGTTTTGATAAGTCATTCCGGACAACCGCCGAACGCCCTCTAAACTAGAACAATCCCGAGAATTTCGGACGGATGACTGCCCTGGCTTATAGGTTTTAGAAGAATATAATAAATATTTTTTTTATTTGGATAAAGTACTTGTTTTAGATAGTAGGTACTTACTTACTTCTACCGCGACATTGCCACCGAGACCTATTTTATTTTCCTTCATCAGTTTAGATTATCTTATTAGTTTTAATAACGACGCTATTTACGCTATATATCAATAACAATTAGTTGGTACTGTAGTAATAAAATTAAGAGTTCTTATTAGGGTTATTAGGTACCACGTGTTGGGGCCGTAGTTATAACAATACTACCGCGCAGATGCTCTTTATAGACCTTTCCCTATTAAATCGGCAATGTTCGCTAGAATAATAATACCTAGAACCCCTACTGTAAGTAGAACCTACAATTTGCTCGGAAATCTTGTGGCTTCAAGAAATCAGAAGAAAACACATGTCATATTAGATCTTTACATACGGAGTTACCGTTTTATTATACCGATTTCTTTGAACTGTGATAAGTTGTAATTGTAAGTTTAATGAAAGTTTTTTTCACGTTGGATATCAAATTATGAATACCTAAATAACTTTTTTTTTAAGATCTCTTGGTTATAAATAAGATGATACCTATAACAAAAAAAAATAAGTACTAATTTTGGAAAGGGAATAATATTCTTTATTTATATTGGCTTGTATCTTTATCAAAGAAAGTTCGGTGGTGGTTTTATCGTTCTCTCGCTCGTGGAGATGGTCCCTAAGCATGTGACATATTTTCCAGGTCAATCCGAAGTTGTTACAGATTAAAGTGAACTGTTTGTTGTTGTTCATGAAACGGCAATTTTAAAGGAAATTGCCATTTTATGAAACAATAATTATTTAATAATTACGTAATAACTGGATTAAAACAAATATCATTGTTACCAACAATATATGATTTTAGTTGAAAACTAACAGAAACGCTTTCAATGCTTTAATACAAAAGGTTTTGGTTCTGTTGACGTAACCATATACCTACCCTGATTCGTGAAACAATGAATATAATATGGTAAGTTTTAGCACAATACAACAAATGTTCTATTTTAACACATTACTAGAGTTGGGAAACCGACACCCTTACTACCTACTCAGACTTACTGGGTTCCACACTTCTAAGATCCCGCATAACGACATAAGCAACAATGAATTAAGAGTAATATCCGATAAACTAAGGCCCGTGACTCACTGGGACACCATGACGACGCTGCCAGCTCGTGCAACCAAGAAAATGTATACAGTTCTATTGTGTGTACGTCACCTGGCCACTGATGGCCACGCAGCCAATCCATACATTTAGCATCATGACCTGTAGCCTGATTCACGTAAAATCAAACAAGCCAAATATCGTTGAAGTTTTATCTAAGTCGTTCGATTGAAGTCCTATCCGAAAGCGGTATTCACGAGTTCCTTAATCAGGATTGGATAGAACGACAACTCAACTGGCTCGAAACTAAACGATCTATCAACGACTTATTTCCAGTTACATAATAAGTATTCTACCAGGATAATGAAATACAGATTTTTTTATTTAGTTTCCGAGTCATTGGTTTAGATTAACTTCACCTCCAGCTGAGCTGCACGGTGCGAGGTTAGAAAAGTGGAGTAAATACCTTATACCATTCGTATTGCATAAATTTCACTCGCTACGCTTTCTCGCATTTCTTTGGTGGCAAAATACCCTAAGGGCCTCGTTTCACAACGACCGAATGTGTTTGTGTAGTCATGTCGGTCAACTTTGTTGAACTACACACCACAATGGCAAAATCTACTAAGCATCAATTAAAAATGTATAAAGTACATACTAGGTTAAAGGTTATCTTTAAGTAGAGTATTATAAGACTGGATAAATACAATAATAACCTACTTATAAATTGAAACAAAACGGTTATATGTAACTGTTGATAGTCGATATAGTAAAAAAAAGCGTTTACGGTGATATATCCAGTCTTATACTCTACTTAAAGATAACCTTTAACCTAGTATGTACTTTATACATTTTTAATTGATGCTTAGTAGATTTTGCCATTGTGGTGTGTAGTTCAACAAAGTTGACCGACATGACTACACACCACAATGGCAAAATCTACTAAGCATCAATTAAAAATGTATAAAGTACATACTAGGTTAAAGGTTATCTTTAAGTAGAGTATAAGACTGGATAAATACAATAATAACCTACTTATAAATTGAAACAAAACGGTTATATGTAACTGTTGATAGTCGATATAGTAAAAAAAAGCGTTTACGGTGATATATGAATATTTGGTGAAGCTTGCCCTTAAGCTGCCTACGACAAAGCGCACGCGTGGAAGAGCACCCTCCAGTTAGCTGACGACGGTTCAAAAAGACCTCAAAGAATCGACACCGACGTGGCATAAAATGATGCTCAAGGGAAAATAGAGACAAGGTGGGTCGACCCCAAATAAATGGGATAAAGTCTAGCCAGAAGAAGAAGGTTGTCTCCACACTATAACTTCAAGCCTGTATTCCCTGAATCTCTGAACCTTCCTTAGGTAGCAGTGGTGGCCCAGTACTAACGACCCTGACTTACGAGTACATCGTGGTTCACCCAGACAAGTGCGTAGTGTAATTTATTTCATCACCACTGCTCTCAAAACGGTGACGGGAAATATCGTGAGGAAACTGGTATGTCTTAGGACCAAAAATTTTAAGACGATGGTGGATCATTCCATCTTTTAAAAAGAAGGACTAAGTCACAGCAGTAAAGACATTATAAGGCTAATTTAGCAGAAGTCTATGCCTCACCATGGCCTCTCCAATATTTCATTCCACTTTTTCTATAAAACGGGAAGAATAGTATAACACGAATAATAACATTAAAATTCGAAAACATGTGACATCCACCAACCCGCACTGGGCCCGCGTGGTGGATTATGGCCCATTCGAAGGAATATAGTCATAGGAGAGATCGTAAAGAGGAGGCCTGATCCCAACAATGGAAACATTATAAGACTGACTATGCTATGCTATGCTAACGTTACGACGATGTAGCAACATCTTTAGAAGCAGCTTCTGTTAGTTATTGATTTTGGGTAGGTTCAATAATTGTGTTGTAGACTTCGAAACTTTACTAATTCACTAATTTACTCAGTCGCATCAGAACAGACGGAAGACTGGTCAGAAACTTAGTTAGGAATACCCTAAATTATGACAGATTGAGGCTTCTCCCGATCTGTTGAAATGCAGTTCTAGGTTCTAGTACCTATCTGTAAATAATCTGGTTTTAATTTATTTACGACATTGAGCCTTTTCAGGAAAGTTTGCGTTTTTCGCAGAAAGGGGTTTTTCCTTTCGTAATTAATAAATGTTTATAGATAATGTGTTTATACATAAATTACCTACTCATATAGGTTATGAACTAACTACGAGTATTTATAACTTGACTAGCACATGTATGTACCTACAAAATAAATATGAATTATTTAATTTTGCAAATAGTACCTAATATCTACATATGTACATCGATAAATATAATACAAAAACACAAAGTACACTCAGGCATCTAAGTACTTCTCCACATCGCTGTCATCCGAAAATGTACCTAGAAACCTGGCAGCATTGCCACGTTGAATGGCAATGCTAATTCTTTGGGCGAAAAACGAGCCAGCCCTCTGGTCACACAAAGTGTCGATGTAAAATCAAAATCAAATGCATTTCGACGTCGAAGTAAAGGAGTACTTTGACTCTTAAATGTATTTGATTTTGGCTACATCGGTGTCATCTCCAGACTGCTACTGAATTCCTATATGGAAACACCCTACAACACTTTTCCAACCCCAGGAATCAGACCTAGGACCTCAAGCACAGCAGTAGCGACCACTAGACTATATAATGAAGCGGTCAATAAATTATTCGCCTTATGTATAGGCACAGGCCGCGGGAATAGTCGAAAGAGCGCAAAGTGTAACTTTTTTTTATTATTATTGATAGGCTCGCGTTTGACCACTATCTCACCTGATGGTTAGCGACGATGTGGCCGACGATGGAGCACGCTTGCCTAGAAGTAACCTATTCACTCTTGACTTGAAGACCCCTAGGTTGTAGCTATCAGGAAACACAGACTCCGGAACTGTAACTGTAGGAACACAAGTGGCTTGTAAAAGTTGACACGCCCAGTTGAGCAGTTATTTGACATATTTTCCATTTCAAACAAAAATAAATCTACAAGCACATCTGCATAAGTCTCAAGGAGGTGTCCAAAAACTGTAGGGATCCAGCAACGTCGAAGGCCACTGGGACCATAGGTAAGCTTCTGAAAGGAAAACCCAGCCATGGAATGATAGAAAATGAAGGAACTAGGAGTGGGTTTTAGTCAGTAAAAGTCAGACACGCTTTCTCGCTCTGCCCAAGGGCGGGAGATGTCATTGAATGATCACCCACCTAAAAAAAAAGGCACATCTGCATTAAATCTTAGCTATGTACCTATTCGTAATTTACTCCCATCTGAGTAAAATAACATCCCTAAACGTATGAAATGCCGATGTAAGATAAAGGGTCCCCCAGGGATCGATCCCTTTGTAAATACTCAAGAAATAAATTATGAGTTATAGCTACTGTAATTTAGAATTTATTATTTTTCTGGAATGTTCATTATTTAAAAGGAAGTTTAGGGTCGGGTTTTAGATAGGAGGTCTATTGTATGATGAGTACATAAGACAGTATTTATTACTTGTCGCATACAGGATGGATTTTTCAAATCGGCGTGGATGACTAAACCCGAAATTGAGGAACAGCGAAAAACACTCAATGGAAGTGTCCTTTGAGTCTGAGTGATTGTGGCCCCGATTTTGATGAAAACTAAAACTTTCATTTTTGAAAAACCTATTTTTTTATTCAAAAATTGAACCCGTGGTTTTAGAGTCTCTATATTCGTCATTCTATATTATTAGAAGGTACGTCATTCGAGAGCCTCGCTAAAAAGCATTAAATTCTAAGAAGTTTTGACATAAGTACGGCAACCTAATGATACGATTATATATATAAATAACACATTTTGTTAGAAAATTCTTTGCATTAGTTCATTTGATTTTAAAAATATTCAACAATATATACGGTTTCAGTTTTCCACATAATCAGGATCAAAACGCCTGTGAATGTTTATCGCTATTCCTCAAAGATCGAATTCAGCCATCCATGCCCACTTGAAAAATTCAGCCTGTATATCCTTTATCTGAAAAAAGGGCTATCATAGAGTTTGATGGCTGGGACGAGCCACTCATAATTTTCTTAATATTGTACTATACTGAAAAGTTACCTATATGAGGGTCAAAGATAAACTGGTTACCGAGGATAATCATAATAGTAATTTTATAGATATGGTACCTCTGGTTACCTGATATCAGTACTCTGTGCTGAAAATTAATCTTTTTTTGTAGAGAAAATCTGTCGTTTATCTGTCTGTGGTATATTACGAGCTGAAAAAAAAAATAGAAGATAGTCATAACCTTACCTGTCAGAGCCCGTAATAGAATACCTCCGAGCGCGTTTGTTCTTACCAATTCCTACTAAAGCCGACCAATAAAGACAGAGAATCTGACCGAAAACAGAGCTCCCACCTCTGGTAGCTCTGTTATCAGACAGTGTTCACTCTAACCAGGCAATAAAAGACATGAGATACAAGTCCAGCAGATCACGTCCGAGGATTAGCCACTGACGTAAAACTAGATTTGATGTTAACGTAGAGAGAAAGAGATATGACGTTACAGTACGTATTATTGTGACTCTGTTGTGTCAAACTGCAGAAAGGTTTATCCTTTCTCCATTTATTTCACTTTTTTCTGTCCTTAACTACACCCTTTTGGTAGGAGTCCATCCTGTCACACCATCTCTTGGGTCTAAAGCATTGCCGGTTATAATTCTTCGGGATCCAGTCAGCAGTTGCCTCTCCAAAATTTAGTTGCGACATATGGCAGATACGGCCTGCTCAGTTCCATTTTAGTTTGGCAGCCGTGTTGCCTACATTTGCGATTTGTATTTTAGAACGAAATATAGGATAATGATAATAGTAATTTTATAGAACTGTTAATAATACTGTTCCTTGTGCAGTCTATGATTTTGAATCCGAAATTGATTTGTTTCATTGCTCGTTAACAAACTCCAAATGCGGGCTTAAACTTTTCGTCGTTCGTTTGGACCACTCCGTACGAAGGATAAACAAGTCGATGAGTTTTCTTTATTAGCTGTATATCTTTCTATTATGATTCTTAAATCAATCATCCCTGGTTTAAACCACTGAAAACCTAAACTCTAGTTTAAAGAACCATCTATTCGGTATATTACACTACCCTACTCTACCCTACTCTACCCTACTCTACCCTACTCTACCCTACTCTACACTACTCTACACTACTCTACACTACTCTACCCTACTCTACCCTACTCTACCCTACTCTACCCGACTCTACCCTACTCTACCCGACTCTACCCTACTCTACCCTACTCTACCCTACTCTACCCCTACTCTACCCTACTTTACCCTACTCTACCCTACTCTACCCCTACTCTACTCTACTCTACCCTACTCTACCCTACTCTACCCTACTCTACCCTACTCTACCCTACTCTACCCTACTCTATCCTACTCTACCCTACTCTACCCTACTCTACCCTACTTTACCCTACTCTACCCTACTCTACCCCTACTCTACTCTACTCTACTCTACTCTACCCTACTCTACCCTACTCTACCCTACTCTACCCTACTCTACCCTACTCTACCCTACTCTACCCTACTCTACCCTACTCTACCCTACTCTACCACTACTCTACCCTACTCTACCCTACTCTACCCTATTTTTTCCCCTTAAGAACCTTCTCCTCACAATAACAAACACAACAAAAAAAGAATTAGCGAAATCAATTCAGGCTGTTCTCGAGATTTGCGCTTAGCAACACATTTAGCGATTCATATTTATATTATAGATTATAACACTAGAGCGACACCGGGCACCCCCTACGAGTTTGTTTTACGTTAACGCGATCGAAACGTTTACCGAGCCGGTTTTAACGTATAGTACCTACTCGAATACATAAACAAAGGTTTTCCGACCTTTTCACCAGACAGCGCTTACATAGCTTTAGTACAAATTGACGTTTACTTTAGCTCGATTGAGTTTGTAAAAAACTAAAGCCGCAGACACTTCCTACGAATTATTTGTTTATTTATATTTGGTTTGCTACAGTTTACAATACTTAGGTAAATGTAAGATATCTTAGATATAACTGTAATTAAATCAGGACTTGCCATTTACATGCCTAAACATATAGGTAATATTGAAGTACTGTTAGAAAAGTATTTCAGTAACAGAAAAATATTTAAAATGTCCAATTAAAATTCAATTTTTTTTTATTTCACATAGGCCTACATGGGCACATATATTCAGAAGCTAGTGCACGGTGCCAAATGATCGTTTCATATGGAGAAGAACCGGCAAGAAACTCCAATGGAATTACAAAACAATACTTTTAAAGTACCTACTGTTTATGGATGCTAAGCTGCTCTTAAATTGAACAATTTAAGAGTTTTTTTCAGCAGAGGAACAGTGGTGGCCGAGTGGTAACGGCTCCGACTTATGAGTTGTAGATCGCGGTTTCAAACCCAGCCAGGCGCATTACTTTGTGTAATTTATTTCGTCACCACTGCTCTCAAAATGGTGAAGGAAAACATCGTGAAGAAACCGGCATGTCGTAGAACCAAAAATTCGAAGACATGTGACATACACAAACCCGCACGGGGCCCGCATGGTGGGTTACGGCCTATTACCTCTCCTAGAGAGGAGGCCTGAGTGCCAACAGTGGGAACATTATTAGGCCGGCTATGCTATGCGTTTTCTCTATAAACTAAATAGTTAAATGCTCTTACTACACGAAAAACACAAACTTAGTAGAATATTTAATAAAACGTCTGTTTGCAACAAACTATAAATTGCCTCATCCGCTTTTGAAACTCGCTGTGCCTACTTAAATTAAGTCTGCAAATAAAATTCCCGTTACTATGCATTTTTGAAGTGGTTAATTTAATAAGTCACGGGTGCAGTTGAAAGCGAGAGTCGGTATAATATTGCTGAAGCTAGCTTTAACAATATTGCTTTGTATACAAGTTTCAGGAAATGTCTCAGTGCAGAGTTCTTTCATCTCGGATCTCTCAGTCTGTTACTTTATTAGCAACACTTGATATTTTATAGCAGTAACGAGTACTTTACATAATACTTTCTTCCTAGTTGGTTTTGAAAGGTTGCTGCTAACATTGATGTCTGTTATAAACATAAACAGGCATTCAACTTCAGAAGGTTTAAGGATCTCATTAGTAAACATATCAGAAATATAAAGAATCAAGCGTACCTACATATCTAGAGAACATAAAACGCCTCAGAAAAACAATTTCATAAGTATTTATATTAAATAGTTTTTGTAAGTAGACCAAGGTAGACTTCTTGGAAATATTTATAATATTACTAAAACTTATTGATTTTATTTTGCTATTGCAGAATTTTTATATTTATTATTATTTATACCTATAATTATTATTTTTTATTAGAAAGTTACAAAGATTAAATATTTATAACAATGTTTAATATTAAGATCAGTGACGGCCCAGTGGTAACGGCTCCGACTTAATAGTTAAAACCCAGCTAGGCGAATTACCTACTTTATGTAATTTTTCCTTCACCACTACTCTCAAAACAGTGAAGGAAAACATCGTGAGGAAACAGGAATATCCTAGAACAAAAAAATCGAAGATATTATTATGTTACATCCACCAAGCCGCACTGGGCCCGCATAATAGATTGTGGCCCATTCCCTATCCTAAACACCCGAGTCCCAACAGTGGGAATATTATAAGAGTGATTATGCTATGCATGCTACGAGTATACCTATAGAAATAGACTTTCTACAACATTAGGACCCATTTCAGTTCTGTGTCTAAACTAAAATAATTAAGTGTTAATGTATTCTGGACACCTAAACGTACCCATTTGTCTGTCTAACAACTATTCAGTCAATCTTGTGAATAGAACAAAAGTAGATGGTAAGTATTTACTGCTCAATGTACCGTGCTCTAGTAGGTAGAAGAATTTATTTGGGCCTTGAAGGATTGAGGGACCCCAATTTATTTTGTCGATCAGTTTGATCTACTGTGTGCAGTCAGTATCTGACACACGAAAAAACAAATACATAAAGCGATAAGTAAAATTATATATTGCCAGTTCACGAGTATGTTATTTGCTGATTTATATGTACGTTTAAAGCAATGGAAGATACTCATCGAGATGATATCGTGACGCCATTTTCTGGCCATCAATATCAAAATAAATAAGGACTCGGACCACAAAGGCCGTAAAGATTATTTTGAGGAAATTGACATTTGATTGCGTAAAGAATTTGCATTTCTATTTAACGTAGTCATGCTGCCAGTCTTCTGGGCATTTTTCCGATGTGAAGGAGTACTTCGACGCCTGAATGGGTTTTCTTTTAGTAAATATGTAAAGTTATGTAGGTAGTGTAGTTTTTTTTTTAAGTTGGGAAATCATCCAATGACATCTCCCGGCTTGGGTGGAGCGAGAGGGCATGCCAGACTTTTACCGACTAAAACCATACCTGTGTCCTTCAGTTGCCCTTTGCGTTCTAGGATTACGGGTTTCCTGTTCATATAAACGGTCCTGCTTGGTCCCTAAAGGTTCCTGACATCTCTTGCGCGTGGATCACTACGCGCTGTCGACGACTGGGGCTCGGTCTGGTCGATCACCGGACTGTCCAAGCCCGCCTGCTGTGGCTGGTAGGCAGGCTCGAAGTCTCGGCGGCTGTGCTTGAGTATATTTGTTCCCCTCACTAGCATTACTACTTGGCAGAAGCAGGCGACCGCCTGCCATTCCTCCTCACTCCGGACCATTTCCTGAGCCAAGGCCCGGCGCAAAAGGTCGTTGCCACTAAGGACACGGTGTTGCTTCGACCAAGCATAGTACACCTCCACCATGTCTTCTAGGCGGTGTGTGGACCGCCTAGAGGTTGGGTGTTGACACCCGGACATTTCTTCCGCCTGAATCCGATGCAGGACCCTCCCGAACTTACAAATGTCTGGTCGGGACCTGCGTCATGTGGACGCCGCAACTCTTCAGCCACTCTTCAAAGAGCCTCCCTCTTTACCGCCACCATTTTGGCGTGCCCAGTAGGTATGTAGTTGGATATAATATAAACAGTAAGGTAATATTTAAGTTTGATACACAGTAGGTATTTCTACTTAGGAACTTTTTTTAGGTGGGAAAATCATCTAGATAAATGAAATCTCCCGCCCTTTTCATGTCAGACTTTTACTGACTAAAAACCTTCTTTGCCGTTGCTCCAGGGTCCTGGGGATCTCTTTCGCATCACTCATAGCCCCAGTAGGCTTCGATCCTGCTGGGGGTACAGTTGCTGAATAAAATCACGTCTAATCAAGAAAATTAATTAAAACTTATATTAGGTACCCTTACTCAATTTTACAACGAAAACAAAATTATTTTTACTACCCAGCGTTCTCTTAAGGCTCAAAATCATTTCTTTGCAAAACTTTATTGTTATTTGCTCATAGCTAAAAGTATGATATTTGGTGTTACGCTTGTTGTAGCGAATAGGGTCGATATAGACCCCTAATGCGGCTTACGTGTTTTACAAAAAAGACCCTAGGAGCGACTATTCCCAATGTAACCAAAGTTCGACTGTAAAGTAAATGCGGTGCTCTTTTTGCTTACTGATTAAGTAGTTTTAGCGTTTTAATTAATAGTAAACTATACATATTAGTTGGTACCCGAGGTTTTGCTCACGTGACTTATCCTACAAAAGCCATGTAGGTATTTTTCATGGATAAAAAGTAGGTACCTAGCCTACGCTTTATTTATGGCAGTGATAGAAAAGAAAGACCCCCTAGAAAGTGTTGACAGTTTCCTCACTACACTACTTCAAGAACCTACTGGACGGATTACCTAAATGTCTTTAAAAGTTATTTTTAATGAAACACGCATTAGCTTATCAACATTAGTGGAGTTTACCTAATAAGTAATCGGTTGTTTTTTTTTTTCAGATTTTACTTTTACAAATATACCTAGGTACACCGCTTAATTTTGATCGTTTTAATCCTGTGGAGGGTCGATCCGGTACATGAAACACTATCGATTTGTAAAGATAAAATTAAAGAAGTAAAATACCTTTTTTTCAAAACTCATATTAATTTTAAAACGATCGGGATTAAAACGATCAAAATTTAACGGTGTATAAGTAAAAAAAAAAACCAGTTTTACTCCTTCAAATGTTATTTTATATTAGTTATCCGTTGGCATTGGCGCCTTTTTATTTTGAGTTCTCACGTACCAGCCAAAGGTCGTCTTTTATCGCTACGATAAGACCGTCATTGTGCCCATAGATTTAAGTTTATGTAAAAGTTATGTTTTACCATTTTGATGTAGGAACAATAAAGTTGAATAACATATTTTGAATGTGGCTTGAAAATTTATTTTGAAAGACAGTAAAATCTCTAGGTATTCGTTCAAATTGCACTAGACATCGCAATTTCGACAACATTGTGTCTGTGATTGATGCCCTATCGTTTGCTTCCAACGCATCCCTTTTGATTCGATACCAGACCGTATGTCGGCAATATTTGCTGTTCCATCACAATTCTTTTTTTCTTTTCAGTTACTTATTTGAAGATTCAGAAGTCGGAATGAAATTGGAAATCAGATTTGCTTTCTGTAAATCAAAATGCCATCGGGAAGGGAGTTTGTTTTGATAGAATCATATCAACAAGCGGATCTATAGTTTTTAGTTTGGGACGGCGATCGTTAGGTAAGTAACTAAAATTAAGTAACTTTAAACACACCTTGATATTATTTTGATGCCTACTTCTTGATAAATTATGCATAACAGTTTAGTTGTTTGCAAGTATATTATAATTAGTTACCTCAAGGGTGAAAGAGGTCGCCAATAGATGTTACCATAATAAAATCTCCTTGAATAGTTCGAAATGTAGCCATATAAAATTCTCCTAGGAAGGTAAATATAGTGAATTCGGCGTACCAAATAAATGGAGTGAACTTATGCGAGGTGGATGTAGTACGGACTATAAACTCACATTTTTGCCACATGTTGAGAACATAATCAGTCGATCCCAACGTATGCTTGGATTTGTCATTCGTAATGGAAAGGTATTTCAAAGCCCACATGTTAGATTAGTTCTCTACAATAGCCTTGTGAGAAGCATCCTGGAATACTGCAGTGTGATATGGAGACCTCACTATCCAACCCATTCGCTGCGGATTGAACGAATCCAAAAAAGGTTTAGTCCGATACCTAGGGTACCTGCTCAAAGAAAAGGCAATTAAAAATACCTGTCCTACCTTGATAAACTAGGAAGGTTCAAAACGAGCGGATTTTGTACTAACACTACCGGGGATGCATATGCGCTCTTGGATACTCGGACAACTCCATTAATTAAAATTTCTTCAAGTTGTGAGTTCATTATGTCCAGCTGCTTTGGAGAAGCCCAATAGGGTGGGTGATGAACTGGAATAACATTGAGCACACTGGAAGCTCGGAGAAAGCTCTTGGAGTTGAGGTTCGCATATAAACTGCTCAATAACGCCATTGACTGCCCACAATTGGTGTCTAAGTTCAGTTTCAGAGTACCCTGCTTGCTGCATGTTAGATACATGAAGTAAGCGCAGGGAACGAATCACGAGTGACGTCTATGACACGATGGCGCGGCGAGCCAATCACTGACATTCCCCGTCGCACCACTAAAGAGACCGAATATTTGACTTCTGCGCAACTTGAAGCCAGCGCTCAATATTCGTGCCGATAACTATACTAAATTTTAAGACAGAATCGTTCACAGTCCAGTCAGTTGCCAGTAAAACAAACCCAGTCGCTAACTTCTTTAGAAAGTTTAGTTAAAGACCATCTTCGTCCCCTGAAATTCTATTATGAGTTTTCTTAATTTCATTTCTTAATTCATTATTTAGCTTTACCCTTTCTAGTCACTTCCTTAATGTATATAACATGTATTTTCTTGTCTTGTACATTTTTATTTATTTATTCTTTGACCAATTATAATTCTTAAACTAGTTCAAATGCATAGATGCATTCATTCATTACCTACATCAGATAAAATTTAAATATGTATATCAGATAAAAAAAAAAAAAAAAATGATTTATACTAAAACCTAAATAACGTACATAAATAAAATACAAAACACAAAGTGCACTCAGGCGTCGAAGTACTCCTCCACATCGCTGTCATCCGGGAATGTGCCCAGAAGACTGGCAGCATTGCCACGTTGAATGGCAATGCTAATTCTTTAAGCGAAGAACGAGCCAGCTCTCTGGTCACCCAAGGTGTCGATCAGTCGGCGAAAAATTTCCTTAAAAAGTACATGTCTACATACAAGTAGATATTGTCTTGTACATGTATTTTTTTATGTTATTTTTTACCTTCATATATTATCTACATTAGCTTTAAAATATAGCCTTTGTCACTCAGGAATAAAGCAGCTTTCTATCGGTGAATTTTAGTAATCGGACTAGTACGTACTAGATTACCTCTTACAAACCAAAAAACGAACTTTACCTCTTTATTAGTGTAGTTTAATGTAGATTGTGATTAACCCACTTTTAATGTTTTTTTCACAATACGTACCTTGTCCATACTTATATTATAATTATTGTGAAAGTAGGCAACTCAATGTACGGAAAAGGGTGTAAAGACCCACATACTTACGTTGTAAAGTGATGATCCTCCGATCAGACGGGTGTTTTTGTCTGAACCGGGCAACTGCCCGATAGTTAATTTCGGACTATTGTATTATATATGTTCTAATCGCGCGAAAATCTCCTTCTCTTTTAGTCCCTATGTAGCGTCATAGATGTCGCTACATAACTCCGTCTGTCTGTTACGCTTCCACGGTTAATCTACCGAACCGATTTTAATGAAATTCGGTACGGATTAAGCTTGAACTCAAAGGACGGCATACATAGGCTTCTTTTTACCTAGTTTCGATTCCGACTTCGCGACTGTTATAAATAACGACATTCAAACGAACGAAACTATGAGCAAAAGCTAGTAGGTAGTCGAAGAAAAAATAGCTAAATCATCACCATCATCATCATCATCATGTGGCGTCTCACATAGTTGTACCTATCACACTATTAATACTCGTATTTATATTTTCTATTTGTGGGACCCACCTTCTGAAACAGACAATATTTAATTTGTGGTATTATACCACAAAGATTTTCTCTATAGTTTTTCCCTTGCTTTTGGCGGTTTGGACGAATATAATTTGCTCAAAAATACCAACTTTTATTTCAAGTTGGCTAGTAAAATTAGACGGCGCTAAATTTCTAGTTTAAAAGTGCACACAGTTGACACAATCCTTCATACTTAAAATTCATTCCATATTCCGTGCAGAACAAAATCCGGAACACGGCATTGTGATACTTCTACATAAAGGCCTCTATACGTCCTTCGCGAAACACCATTCGAGAAATATTTACGACTTATTGTAAAAACATACATTCATGTAAAACTATAAACATACACGATTGGATACGGAAAAACCGTTTGTCGCATACTTAAGTAGCTAGACAAATGCGTCGAACTAGTATTCCGCAGTATTTTTCTCATTGGTATTCATAATTTCATCATATCAGTCAAGATCGATCAATCAAATCTTTCTATATAAGATCTCGTAGCCACTTCACCCTTATGGATCTGACAGGATCCTCATTTTGTATGCAATACCGTGAAGGTTTGTACCTAAGTAACTTCATGGTCCCTCATGCATTCATGGTCCCATATCGTAGGTAGGACTTCTGTTAATGGCAATCATTATACAGTCCCAATGTATTCATAAAAGGTTATGTAGGTATTTCTTCCTTCTCGTTAACAAGTTGACAGTGGCACTCATTTTTGTATTACATATTTTCATTCCTGCGGTACGGGGCATTTGAGACCTCGTTTGAAGACTATAATTGTCGCGGTAAGGGGCTTATTAGACCTCGTAACATTTAAGACACTAAAAGCTTTTTTGGCTAAATTAAAAGGAAAATAGTTAGAAAGTTTTATTTTTTCAAAGTGACCCCATTCTGTTTTAAAAAGGCATCTTAATCTCTGTCCTAAAGTACAAAAAAAAATAAAGTTATGGCCTCCGCAATGCAGTTAAGACTGTTTTTCTTAACCGCACCGCAAGGAAGACATACGAGGCTTATTAGACCTCGTTCCGCACTGAACGTGTTAATTATAGTAGGTATTATAAAATCATAATGACGGTTTTACATGAGCTAAATTCCACAGTGACAACCACATAACGAAGTCTTCCTCCTTTAAGAGCCGATTGCAGTCACTGAATATTTTGTATGAACTCTGCCCGGGGGTAGCGGTTTTATTTTTACAAGAAAAAACCAACTAGTATTCAAGATTTTTGTTTTTGCAAGGCCCTTTTAAAAAAACAAGCTTTATTATTTTTTGTAACTTTCAAATATTTTCAAAACGTAATCTCGTAGACATACACGTTTGAAATCGTAAGTATGGTAATATATTACCGTGTCATAAGTTAGGGTCAGATTCGCGAAATATTTTTTTATCGATCTAACTAATTTATTTCATTTTTCGATTTTCACCCGGCGGTTTATAGTCAATTTTAATAAAATAATTTTTCATGGTGTTCTTTTTTCCGGATTTCCAATGGTTCAAAAAAGTTCAAAATGAGTAGAACCTGGCCTTAATCAGTCATGTGACTGTAGCGAGTTGGTTTCGCTTTGTCATGTAAAGGTTTAAATACGATGTTTCATTTTGCTACGAGTAGTAAGTTTCCTGAATTTACAAGGTCTTGTTCGTGATTTAAAATACATTTTCCGACTACCTTCAAATTCACATTATTTCATAGCAACCTCTAGTATTTGTTAATTTAATGATGAAACCGTCACGTTCGACCTTTGGTAAACAATTTGTTTGACACCTCTAAGTAAGGGACATTTAAAACGTCCCTGACAGACGACAGTTACAAATAATAAATGTCTCTGCTTTTAAACGAAGTCCCGAAACTGTATTTGACAATTCCGAGGGATTCCTCGAAACTTTCAAACACAGTTGAAAATAAACATCTTCGTAATTTCAGCCTTCATTTATAAGACCTTTATTTCAAACGACTAAACTTACGCCTAGTTCTTTTCAACGATTCGTTTTTGTTACTGACAGTGTTGTAAACGAGATATTTCACAAGATTCAGGAAGAGTAGGTATCTTAGAATGCGTATGAATTAATATTTCTTTAGTGTACCTACTTGTGAAAATCGACTGTAGAGTTTTCGCATTAACTTATGATCGATATAAACCCAAGGTTAAAGCTAATCGATTAAATTACCAACCAATGTGAACTGTCACATGCTATGTAGAACATTCCTCTTCAAGAAAAATAATCAAACTATAAAACAATATCAGTACAGTGTATTAACGATTAAGCTTTGTGATATAAAAAGTAATACATTAAATTAATATTATTTAAAATTAAATTGTCATAAAATATTTTAAGCATAACAAAAATTCACAACGTGCGTAGTCATTATTATGAACAAAACGAAAAATATTCACAATCATCTTTGTTTTCCCTCGACCTAATCTAAGTTCGTCATAGTTGCTCTTGAAAAAAAAACTTGAGACCATTATTCGAAATTGACCCAAAAACTTTTTGGTATTCCCGGTTGACGGAGACACTCGTTCCAACTGTCTGCGTAGGCGGATTTTTCGTCTATCGTCGCTTTCCCCAAGATTTCCTTCTTCGCCATCTTTGTCTTACACCCGAGGCTAATATAAATACTGACTTTATTCAAACTAGCCTTGAAAACTGTCAGTTTCACTGTAGCAGATTTTGGGTCCCATCTGGCGGATATTGCGGGTGCAAATCTATCGCTTTTCCAATAGCACTCAGCTTTGTTCGCCTCTAATATCGTTGCTTTCAGGTACAGCGGGGCTGAAAATTGATAAATGTTTAATTAATTCAACATAGAAATCCACTACACGAATACATCAAGTAGGTAGATAGCTGTTTGCTGGAACTTTATTTTATATGAATACATGGATGAACACAAGGTAACAGTTTTTATTAAACTACCTACTCATAATATGAGAATTATTGGTCTAAAAACAAGTTTCCAAAACTACTTTTGTTTTTGAATATGATGTACAAGACGGTAAAAAACTGGGAAGCTATTTTTACATAATATTAAGTAATATGTAGCATAGAAATAGCATAGAAATTATGTACATGGTTAACCCAAGAGAGCTCGCGCTATGAACATTTTGCCGCCAAAACAAATATAACAAAAAAAAACAAAAATAAAACAAAAAACAGAAACAAAAAAAAACAAAACAAACAAAAACAAATATATTTTCAAAACTATGCTAGTGTCACGGTCAAACGCTAGTCAAACGTAGCCTAGTAGCTGGCCCCTCATCCTCCATCTGTATTGCGATTTTGAGTACAGTCACTTTATAGATGACCGTGACCGTGATAGAAAAGAATTATTACCCTCGCGGTCTCTCGGTCACGTGTGGCGGCAAATTGCTCATCGCCCGTGCACTCGAGGGTTATAATAGAAAAATTTATAGGTACCTAGGTATATTATAACAAAGAACGATTCATAGGCATCGAGTTAAAACCGTTATAAAACCTTCTTATTAATTTACTTTATCGGTTACCAGATTGAAACATAATATTTTACGTAAAAAGGATCGTAAAACAATACTTTCACTTGACTTTGATTAACGCCTCATTGTTTAGAACTTTTACTTGAATTTTGTTGGGAACATTCCTATCAAAAGTTCTTACGATCTTTTTTCGGATTTTACAATACTTTTGTTATGAAACTCTACTGTCTACAGACATAACAACAAGTATCTTATTACATTTCTCAAGCTTATATTGATAAGAAGGGCAAACAAAGATGAACGGTAGTTCCTACTATCACATAACACTGCTTATGCTCGAGTCCCTCACTAAAACCACTCCGGTGGTTATCATCAACACATAAAAGGGACCCTGTGCCCTCTAAAAATACCAACCCGGAATCCACACTGTTCAACGACTGTTATGGTACATCCCCATGTATAGGGCGAAACCCTACATTTATGATCTTATATCTACGTGTTCGCTTTTTTATGGCGTATCACGTAGTTGACAACACGTACGTATTGATGGTTGACGAGCAGACTTCCTTATACGAAGGCTAGAAATTATAATAAAGATGTAATTCCGTACTAGATGTGCAGAAGCCGCATCTCTGACCGCATACTGATTAGTTTATATTATGACCATGAAACCTTATCTTAAGTCACTCACAGATAAAGAAAGAAAAACCTAGAGTTGTCAAATCAAAATCAAATGAATCACACGAAGATAAAGATCTAGATTTCTTGGGATATCCTACAGACTCACTTCAATTTATTACGATTGGAGTAAGTGTGTTATGTCCTGCCTAGCCTACATAGGAGCTGAACAGAGATAATCTGTGTATGTTATAACAAGGAAAGTGTACCTTTTTTTTTAAACATGTACAGATAAACCTGACGTAATAATCAAAATTTGAATAATAAGTCACATCACTAAATATAAAGATCTAGAATCTATATTAGGGATTCCCTGCAGTTCTGATTATAATCATTATACAGGCGGTTACAAAATGAGGAAAATCTGTAAATATAGGTATAATGTATTGTAACTAGATGTGATATTAGCTTTCCTATATTTTATCCATTTTTATTGTTATCTACAAGTGCTATATAGATTGTGTCCATTAATAAGCACATTAGCTCGCTATCGCTTCGCTCTCCCTAATTCTATTGATGTCGCATGTCGCTGATCGTGACGGGGATTGAGCCCTGTTACGTAGATATATCGCCCGCTAATTGCAGAATTAGTTTACAATAAACCTCGTGGAATTATAAACTCTTTTTTTTTCGATAAGATACTGATAGATTACTTACAAAGTATTACATTTTGTTGGGTTTTATTTTATTCGAAATGATCAATTCACAAAATATTCAAAATTTCGTACCTTGCAAGATTAATTAGTCTTAAAGAGATTATAATTTTCCGCTGATTGATACAACCTGACTGTGTTCAAGTGGCGTAGGTAATCTGCTTCCCTTCGCAATGTATACTAGCAGTTAATTGGAAAGACTCATTGTATATGTGCTATTGAAAGCCATTCTGAATAATCTGGAATGATGGAACAGCGAAAATCGATGGAACCGTATAAATATTATTAGATCTTTTTTGAAGGATTATTTACCATTATGTTTACTAATTTGTTGACATAAGAGTCAATGTACGCGTTTATATATATCTTTTATAGCAAACAAACACATGTGCTAGCAGACATGCGCGCTATGGAAGCATACGGAAGCTATCCAACATACACAGACGGGTCATATTATATGACAGCACTAGAGAATGGCACCTACTGGTGTCGGGACAAAAGCCAATAACGTTTGGCTTCGTTCGATAGCAAAATGAACCCTACACGAATGAACCGTTATTTGATCAAGCATAGCTAATATCATCTAATAACGAAGAAACAAAAATGCTGAAAAAACTGTGTCAAAAATGTAAGATTTTAGATCCTTCCGTAAATGTAAACGTGGCCTTAGATATTTGAGTTGTGATTCAACGCACATTCGTCTTGAGCGTAACTCTCTCCTCTTTAATAAGCAAACAGCATTGCGTGGGGCGCCGCGACGCTGTCGCCTCGAGTGGCTGTCTCTATAGATAAATAATATGAATGAAGTTTAGTTACGGGCGAACCAGTGGCCTCCTGATGAATCTCTGAACAGGTCGAGGTTCAACTGCTCGAATATTCATGAAATATGCCTGGATACTCATCGGAGTGGGACAACTCAACAAAAAATTTGGCATCTATACTCTGTTAGGAGTACGACATTTCTTGTTGAGTTTCCCCGTCTCGTAACAATTAATGGCTATGTGTTGCTAAGCGCAATACTCAAGAATAAATGGCCGCAATTTGACGAACTTCTTCTTAAACTAGGTACATGCTTGTGAGAGCAGTGATGGCCGAGTGGTAACGGCCCCGACTTACGAGTTGTAGGTCACGGGTTCAAACCCAGCCAGGCGCATTACTTTGTGTAATTTATTTCACCACCACTGCTCTCAAAACGGTGAAGAAAAACATCTTGAGGAAACCGGCATGTCCTTGAACCAAAAAATGCGAAGACATGTGACATCCATCAACCCACACTGGGCTGCGAACCAGTGGCCTCCTGATGAATCTCTGAACAGGTCGAGGTTCAACTGCTCGAATATTCATGAAATAGGTATGTCTGGTTACTCATCGGAGTGGAACAACTCAACAAAAAATTTGGCATCTATACTCTGTTAGGAGTATGACATTTCTTGTTGAGTTTCCCCGTCTCGTAACAATTAATGGCTATGTGTTGCTAAGCGCAATACTCAAGAATAAATGGCCGCAATTTGACGAACTTCTTCTTAAACTAGGTACATGCTTGTGAGAGCAGTGATGGCCGAGTGGTAACGGCCCCGACTTACGAGTTTATAGGTTCAAACCCAGCCAGGCGCATTACTTTGTGTAATTTATTTCATCACCACTGCTCTCAAAACGGTGAAGGAAAACATTGTGAGGAAACCGGCATGTCCTAGAACCAAAAAATGCGAAGACATGTGACATCCATCAACCCACACTGGGCTCGCGTCGTGGATTACGGCCCATTCCCTCTCGAGAAAAGGCCTGAATCCCAACAGTGGGAACATTATAAGGCCGACTATGCTCTGCTATGCTACATACTTGTTGAAGTCTTTTCACATGAAAGATTCTTGTAAAAAGGAAATTAGAAAAATTGCACGGACGTTTTCTTTATTACATTCAAAGTATAGGTACCTAGCTATCAATTCTTGATTGAATATTAATAAACGAGTTTAATCAATCCCTAGATTTAACAAGACAAGCTTATGGGACCGCCGCAATTCAATAGCTTTAGACAGAACATCTGTTAGTTAGACTAGTAGGTACTCGTACGTACAGTACAATTGCCATCACGGATCTTGAGCGGTTGCGCAGAAGTCAAATATTCGGTCTCTTTAGTGGTGCGACGGGGAGTGTCAGTAATTGGCTCGCCGCGCCATCGCGTCATAGACGTCACTCCTGATTCGTTCCCTGCGTTCCTGAATGTATCTAACAACGATGACGATTGGCTCGCCAATGTATGGAATGCTCAAAGCGATCTCCACTCTGACGCCGAGCGCTCAAGATCCGTTTTGGCAATTGTAATAAGTAGTAAAGGGAACCTACCTACATCCAGAGTTGACACCTCGCCTACCCAGTAATTAATTACGGCTAGTACCTAGTCTTAATACAAATGTCCTAAATAATTTTGTTCCTTGCTTCAGTTATTTCGGTCACTATATTTTCAAAGAACAAACAGTAGATAGTACATTGTTATAATATTTTGTAAACGTACACCTTACTCATGTAAACACCGTGCAAGTCGGGTTCCCTCTTATGTCGTATATCAAACAGATCTCCGCATATTTATCTAAGTTATATTTGGACAGGAAATGTACCCTACATTCGTTTGCTAAACTACTACAAAGCAACCACATCTTAACCATTTTTATCGTGACAACAATCTGACTTTATGGAACCACTTATGGCTACTGAAATATTCGAAAGAATAGGCTAGTTGCCGTAAAAAATGTAATTAGTCCGTCTTTTAGATTATTCAAAAATAAGGGACACGTATTTTTTTATTTGTAAATTAAACCAAAAATGACAACAAAGACATCATAGCCCATTAAAGTTACGTGTAACGTCACGCCCGTGCTGCATTTTTTCGCACGGGGTGACGTCACACTATATCTTTGTTATTTTTTTAAAATACGGACTAAATAAAATGTAATTATTTTGACCCTGGACACTACCCTATTACCGCAGTCATGGAATGCAAAGGGCAACAGAAAGAACACCAGTAAGTTTTTGTCAATAAAAGTCTGACATTCTCCACCCAAAGCGAGAGTAGTTAATAGGTGATTTCCTACCACAAAAAAAGCAAAAAGATAAATGGAAGCACTTAAGATGCATGAATAGGGGAATCGACACGGTTTGCCCATAAATGTATACAGGACGTAAAGCCTCTCAACTAAAGTACATTGTTAGTCCAGATAGAGGTATACAACATAACCATACATCTTAAGGACTAATGATACATCCCTCCCCTCAATATCAGTAGGCGGGTTACAAGATACATAGCTTATTAAGGCGCTACCACACGCGTACGAAATTGATTGAGTCGAAGTGGCAGTTATTTTGCCCTTTTCCCTTTAGTTACATATAACACGATAAGTACCACATAATGCCGGTTCACATAAAACGCTCGTATCGGAACTTAACCGAAATGTAGCCAATTAGTGACGTTATCGAACAGTGTGTAGTAGGTATCGGTGTAATTTGGAACTGCTATTTAAGAGATCATGTTGTGATAGCGTCTGTCCTCGGGATATTTTCTGTTATGGAATGAGCGGAGTCAAAACAACTGGTAATGGTAATCTGTTTAGATTTTGCTTGATTTTGGAGACGTATCACGTAGGTAGCTGCTTAATTAGGTTATGTCTACGCTGTGTAAAAACAGTATCTACTTTATTTTATTTTTTGCTTCTTTTTTGTCTCGTCTATACCTAACTAGTGTTTGTGCGACTCGTGTTGCGCCAAATAAATCTTCTTTTTTTCGTTACTTATCTATCATCATCTGCTCTACTACATTCAATGGTTTAAATTCGCAATAAAATCTAAATAACGATAGGAGATAAGCTGGCAACGTATAGGTAGATAATCTCGTTTTCCTTAAACTGCTGCAAAAAAAAACACTTGGTTCTTACTTTTTTTTTTGTGTGTTTCATGTGTTCACATGCATTGTGCGAGTCTGAGTTTCCTGCTAGCTACAACTTAGAAGTTGTTAAGTTAAGAGTGAAAAGGTTAATTATTTCTAGGCAAGCGTATTCTATCGTCATCGTAGCTTACGATCAGGTAGCCCGATTCACGTAATGAAAACCGTAACGATATCGCAGCGATTTAGTCGTTTAGACCATTTCCGTATTCACATCCATCAATTAAGTTTGAACGACACCCATTTTAAAGTCGTTTAAAATTCGTCGATTTAAAAAAAAAGTCTGTATTACATTATCCTGGTAGGATACTTATTAATGTAATTGGAAATAAGTCGATAGATCGTGAATACCGCTTTTGGATAGGACTTCGATAGAACGACTATAAAACTTCAACGATATTTGGCTTGTTTTATTTTACGTGAATCAGGCTACTGAACAACTGTCCATAGCTACCTTTATACTGTTCTTGCTGCTGCATCGTCTGCACACTGCACCGTAGCCTGCTGACCGTCAGCTGCACTATATCGTTCAGCCCGTCTTCGCTCGCCGTATACAACAGTGTGACTTCCAACTGGCCTTTCTTGTTTTCCCGCTATACACACAAATAACACGGTGTTCATGCTAATTGCCACAGATTAGAGGCCCGCATGGGCAATTTGTACACAATCAACCATATCCGAACTGCCTTGGAATGTACTAAGATATAGGTACCTATTATAAGATGTGTTTTAGTTGAGGAAGGAAACTGGGCAGAGCTCCAAACAGTAAAGTAAAACGAGTACGAATAAATGGACGCGTCGTGTTAATCTTCTACAAATATTATAAAGATTAGTATTTTTATTTGTAATGTGTAAAACTCAAAAACTACTGTACGGATTTTAGAAATTCTTTCACTAGTAGATAGCTACTTTATTACTGAATCATATAGGCATATATTTTCTATTTTCACGCGGGTGTAATCGCTGATAAAAGCTACTAATTAATATTGGTGGAATGGTATGAAATTTGCATAACCTCATGTTCATGGCGAATTTTATTATACAAAAAATTATGTGAACTGTTAAGATAGAACTACGCTGCCCACACGTGTGCCACGTTCCGATCTGAGCGCTTCGGTCTCCATACATTTATATGGAAACTAGGCTTGTAGAGCTACACTAGATCCACGCCACGCGACGCCACGTGACGTTCTACGTACAAATCAAATCAGACGTGGTCCACGTGTGCGTCGGTCTAATGTAGTTCTAACTTTAGGCAGAAATTATTTCCTCGCCCGCTCTTTTAAAAGAACCAAGGCGTTAAGCCGCCTTTATCTAAGAAACGAATTTTCTTTAGGTTTTTCTTCCAACAAGATAAAACACTGATAACGCTCAGTGTAATGATAGTGTTTTCTTAATGCATTTTATGTAAAACTGTTCAGAAATAAAGCAACGTGATCGGCATCTTGTATACATAATCTATAGTGACGTGATTAGGAGCTCATATCCTACTCAGGATTAGGGTCTACCCGACGCGCATTAAATGGACCCTTTCTAACAAGGTTGTCGGATGTCTAGTGTTTAAACACATACGTATTGTATATAGTTTAATACACAACGCATTAAGACTATTTAGACCCAGAACCTTATCAGTATTAGGTATTATGTACGTAATGCCGCATATCTTCAAATACTTAAAACAATGTACCAAACAATATGAAATTCTTCTTTCTTCTTTACTGTCTTTCTTAAGACCTAATTTTACTAAGTAGGAACTTATCCGGATTTTAATCAGCGTTATTACAAGAAAGCTCATAAGTATAAAGATCGTGACTATGGCCAACATTACCGGTTCTAATTAGGACCAGTTTTATGGTCGCTAATTGGCCCCATTCAAAGTGCCTCATCATTGTTATTAAGCAATCTAGCTAACAAACTAAGTAGGTATATAGATACTTAAGCAATTATTAAAAGAAACCAATGATTTATCAGTATACATAAAACTCGGATAATTATACCAAATGTCTGTGCACGAAGATGTAGCATAGATATAACCTTACATCATCGCAATAAACGTAGGTAGACGATCAGATGGGACCGGCCGAGGTCAGAACCATTCTATTGTACTGAACAGTATTAAGATTTTATTCACACGAACACGCTCTTCGCGTATTAATCATACGTAACTATACGAGTATGAGTCATACTTTAATTGATATCGTTATCTACAAGATAGAAATTTGTATTGCTTCCAATCGAGAGACATTTTTAATCAAAAACAATGTCGGTCATCACTCAGTAATTTATCACTTGATTTTTGTTATTCTTGAAAAGAGTGTTATTTTTGAGTCACTTTTTACAACAGGAAAAATATGAGGCGGTCTTATTCGTAGACTAAAACGATATAACGTAATTAATTATAAGAACATGAAGCTCTCTCGTTATAAACTATATTTACTGAAGTCTTTGAAGTCATCATTATTTTTTTTTACTTACCTAACTAATACTTAGTAACATAAATAAAGCTTTAACTCGAAATAATGATCTCATTTATTGAAAGAAAAATACCTAGCTTTGCGAATGAAGTTGAAATTATAAATAATCATTCCTCTGTCGTCGGCGGTCGGCAATTATCAAGATCAAGTTCATTATGAGCGAAAATAGGCTAACCATAAAATTACTCTATATTTTACTTGCACATTTACGACTATTTGCACCATCTAGTGATTAGCATCGCTCGTGACAGTGACTTATAATGTTGCTGTTAATTACCCTGCTCTTGAATTGTGAATACGTACCCGTGAGTCAGCCGCAGTGATACCACTCGTGATGGCGTTGATCGGCCGCCAAATGTCAGGAGTCCCAGTCAAACCATTCTTGAGGTCGTTTTGAAATAACTTTGAGTCGAAGTTCCACGTCGCAGCACCAACTGTTCTTCGTTTCTCCAAAATTGACTTTTGTGCTAGCGCCTCAGCTTTCGTCGACTTGAAACTGCTAAACGTTTTTTCTAAAAATCCAGTCTTCGGTTTTGGTTCTTCCTGTTCGGCCACCTTGGATGTTTTTTTCGAGTCTAAAGTTTTGCTATTTCTTCGTTTATCTGAATCTTGTTTTGGAGGTTCTAATATAGCATAAATGGTAAGCGACAAAAAGTGGCCGGCGAGCAAACTTTGAAGGTCAGTTTTTTCTGCTCCCTTCTTTGCATCTTTTTGTTTCAGTTGGAATTTAAAGTCCTCGTTCCACACGGGCCAAGAGCTCTCCTGTAATGATGTCTCAAATCTGCTGTCGCCGGGAAATACTTTGACCTGAAAATATTAAAATGTCGTTAGGTATTTCAACCTGAAATTTAAATGACGTCACAGAACTAGTTTGCAAATAAGAACAGTAGGTACCTACAGTGTTCACAAATGACTGTAACGTTATCTACAATATTTCAGAATGTATTTAAATACCTACCTACATTAAAACTGGTTTTTCCTCTAATGCTATTTTTTTTTCGTTTTCCATACTACTTTGAGTTGACCAGACAAGTACTTAGGAAAAATTCGGCAAATTGTCACAGCCAAGGTTATAAATACATGCTCGAATCAGTCCGGGGTAAAAAGTGTACGTGAGCATTGTTAGCAGCGGCTAAGCCTAAAATCCTCAGCACAAAAAAGCCATTTAGGGAGGCAAAAGTTATTTGAATGTAACTGTTTATTTTTTCGGTTCTTCAGTCACATTCCAGCAATTTGTATCTGTGACTTGTAACTATGCTTCCACAGGTTCTGATAACAGAACAAAAACTAGAAAAATGATTTAGTTTTAGCTTTTGCTAAAGAATTATGCTCTATTGATTATCCTAGTCCGAACATCCATTGAAATTACCCGCATTGAATATTTTATTAACCAGAGGGTTTATTTACATACCAGGGCGTTAGAGACCGAAACGACAAGCAGTAAAAGAGAGCCATCAATCAGGTCCCTAAACCTGATTGCGGTTCGAATGTTAGTGAAAATACATACCTAGAAACACGTTTCAAACTACAGCAATACAAATATAAATCTATTGATTGCCTTCGGCACACAAGGCATTCAGGAATTCGGAGTCAGACCATTTGACCCGCTCATTTTACCAGTAAATTGAATTTAAATTAATGTCCCATCTCTGTATAGTTGTACCAACAATACTGAACCGAGGCCGGGCCTCTATTTGTTTAGGATTTTATTTAAGGAAATCATGTCGTCTTCTCCAAATAAATAATTAACAGCTGATTTGGTACGTTTTGATATAAATATACCTTCAATAAATAGACCGTACTCGTATATAATGTGTTGAATGTTTATTCATTACATAACATCACGCCTGAATCTACTCATTTCCTGAAGGATTAGGTAGAGGAGTAAGTAAGCTCTATTTTGGACTGCGGGATTGCTCGAAGGAGACAGCGCAGGGCTACGCAATCTCTTGGAATGAACTCAAAGGATGGAACACTAAGAAGAACTGAAGAAAAACAGGTAGGTTTTAGGTAAGACTGAGACTCCCTCTCGCTTAATTTATGATAGGAAAAGTTATATTGTGTACCTCACCTATAATGTGCATTTTATAGGCAAAAGAAGAGTTGAGTCTTCTGTCACACACCAACCAGATCTTCAATCGGTATCCAATCATGGGCCGGCTCCCTCTAGCTCTTTAATAGTCTGTAGTTTAATATCTGGTCAAAACCCAGTGGAAATACGCTTAGGTTGTCTTTGGCTTTTGATCTACTCATAGGACAAATCGATCAACAGTGCCAAGCAGACTAATGAAGTATTTTATTTATTAATCATTACAATATTGTTACAAACAGATACATGGCTCTCAATAATTGGACGAGCTCATGACGAACTGAAATTAATACTTGTATTATGAAATGTGTCACTATCCAAATGAATGGATATTTTCAATTAGTTCAGCAAATGTATTGTGTTGTCAACCTCTCTGCTTTTCGGTGACAGTGTTACGGATTCAATTAATGTGGTTGATATTGCTTAAAGCTTTTGATGGATCTGTTTTAGCTAGTAATATTAACAGTATTTAAGTAGCAAAGTAACTATTCACAGGGTACACCACCAAGCTTGGAAGATGTCAACGCCAATTTCAATCGTGTCAATATAATACAGGTAATGTAATTCGATAGTACCCGTGCCCAAAGGAAATTTGAAGTTGCTGTCCCGTGAAATTCACAATATTTGAATATTGCCCTTTAGGGTAATAAGTATGATATGAAAATTTGGCTGTGATTCAATAAGCTTCATAAAATTGAACAATTTTTCAAAGGTCTTTTATCAGTTTAAGTTATTTTACTCGTGGGTGAATTTCGGTTCTGTGAGCCATTTAAGAAATACTTTCGATCTGAAGCATTTAGGCACAGACAGAGTACCCTTTTTATGTACTTAAGTATAACATTTTTGAATTGTTATGTTCATTTTAAGTAATTTGTCCAAAGACTTATGTATAATCGAATCTCGATTGAATAAAAGCTCCCTAAAATTCAGACATTGAAATTTTTTATCGAGTTCATTTGTGTTGCGCACTAAAAAAAATTAAATAGGTACATGCAGGTAATCGTTTGAATTTAAAGAGAAATAGCATGGCTATCGAACTTGCTAAGTAAACAATAATTTCAGGTGCATAGCAGAAAGATAACAGAAACGATATCCATCCATGCCACGGTGACTTTCATTGATAACAGCAGCAGATAAAACGCTCATAATGTCGGTCGCACTTATGCCGCGATAGTGTAATGAGTGCCATTGACTTTTCCTTAAATATTTGGAAAGATATCACTAACTAGATACGCCTATTAGTGTCTAATATAGCTTGCAAAATCAGTAGAAGGGAAATAATGACAGTGTTGTAGAACTTATGGATAGAGAAAACTAATTCTTGAGTGAGAACGATCAAGTTAGTGAGATAGGCAGACAACTTCAAGGTACTCGTAAGAGGTGCAGATATCTAAGCAGATTGAATGCAGAAAATTGGGATCTATGGGAAGTTAATACTTAGATAACAATTTCAATTGTTGAAAGTGTCATTGTAGAAGTTAAGTCATACTAATTTGTTTAATTCATTTTGTATTCAATTCTCTTCTTCACATTGGCTTTCATGGGCACTTACAAAACGTCTAAAGCTTGTGCACGATTTCGATTGGTCGTTTCAGAGAAGGAACTCTGCGATTATTCTTTTAAAATGATTGGATTTTACAATTTTTTCATATACCTGTAAAAAATGACCTGTAGTTAATAGTCGGCGTTGCGTACAAAGTACCTACAGGTCATTGAACTCGCTCAGCTGACTTTTTCTTAAAGAAATTAATTTCGTACATGCGTAAATTAATACAAGTTTTGAAAAAGAGGTACTTTATTTTTTAATTTTATCTTTACAAATCGATAGTGTTTCATGTACCGGATCGACCCTCCACGGGGTTAAAACGATTAAAATTTGACGGTGTATATGTATACTAGCTGACCCGGCAAACGTTGTTCTGCGTTTTAAATGTTAAGGGTGGACAACCCTTATCACTAAGGGGTATGAAAAATAGATGTTGGCTGATTCTCAGACCTACTCAATATGCTCACAAAATTTCATGAGAATCGGTCAAGCCGTTTCGGAGGAGTACGGGAACGAACATTGTGACACGAGAATTTTATATATAAGATGAAAGAAGTACAAACATAACAAAGGTAGATCAGTATGACGAAGTGCTTACTGTACCTAAACTATTCTAAGTTGGTACCTATAGTACCCGCTTTGTTAATTCACGGACGGGACAAGCCATTACTGATTAATTTAAAGATACACCCAAAAATGCTGACTATATTGTAGTTATTTTACAGGAAGTGGGTAGGTAACTGATGATAACATCCACCGCAATTTACAATGTCACAGAAATAACTAAGTTTTTTAAAAATTAAACTCTTGTGTTTTTTGTTTGCGCTGTTTTTATGCACCGGATATTTAAGCACCTTAATTAAGTAAGATATTTTCGGAAATTATACAAAAATTAATGACCGGAATCGGGCAACGTATCTCAGCTCCACAAAAATTCTCTATTGGTTGAACAATAAGTGGTTACCTACCTACTTAGTGGTTATCAGCACTAACCACTAATTTAGTGGTTTTTGTTTTGATTGCATGCTAGGTAAATTTAGCTGTACCAGTAAATAGAAAACCGTTTTATCAGAACCCAAAGATAAATCTTTTAAAAATAAACATCTATCAAACTATTTGGTGCATGCCAAAAATATCGACTAACTACAATAACTATTAATTATACAGGTATAGCTTACAGTGTCAATAGTTACTGACACGATGTCCATTGGTTGGTGTTTTAAATTTATTGAACAAATAAATTTAACAGAGCCAGCAAATCATGAAAATTTTTGTTTCTACACATATACAGAGATGAGACACAGATGATGGGGACAAGCCTTAATTTTTCACATGTGGTCACAAAGTAGGTAGGACTAGGTACCAATAGACAAGGGCTATGGGAGGTCTAAGAAAAGCTTGCGTGATGTAGATGCGTTTATAGGGATTCAGATGGAGGAGGCAACGTACAAGGAAGAGTGAAAAGCTGTGGATAAATCTTTGTTAAGACCACGTTTCCACCGGCGGATAACTCGCAAGTAAATTGCATTAAATTGGACAATATGGAATTGCTTGCATGTGGAAACGCAGCCTAAAAATTGGTCAGTAGGTGCAGGTTATGGCAAAAATAAATTGCATGTCTGTTCGAATATAGACTAAATCAAAGCATGCCGCAGGGTTGGGAAAAAGGAGTGCGTAAACATTGGATAAACAATACTATCGTATCCGTGTAGTTCCATTACCTATATCAGGAGGGATTTTCAGTTGGGATTAGATTTCAATGCAGCGCAACGTCATCAACAATTTATATCAAATTGATGGATTGTCTGTACTGCCACTTAGGTAAGTCAAGTTGGAGACCGAAGTTCCTCAGGGGACTAGGGAGGCGATCGCGCTAATTTCAAACGTTTACGACAAAGTTACGGTTCGATTGCGGCAATGGTTAGGTTTCGATTCAGCTGATCGGGTTTTTGGTATCGCGCTAAAAGTTCAAACGTTCACGAACGTAAACCAAAGTTGGACCGTTGCGTAACGTCAATCGTTAGTGATGCCCTTTTAGTTTGTGAATATCCGAGCGTTTAGTAATAAATTTTGACGTGTACACCTCTAGTTTTGACAGCTGAAAGTGCGGTATGTACTTGAACTTTTGAAGAGGTTAGCAAGATTTTACGTAAATAAACATTCAGACTTACTGATGGTGCAGTTTCTGGAGCTTATCAAGACCTTGCTCTTGGACGAGTGACGAGAGACGACGAGCTATGTTATGTGATAATGTTTATGTTTGAAAATATAATTAAAATAAAATGACGAGGCGTTAGGAATACAAATAGCCTTTATTCACAAACAGTACGAAAAATGGAATTGAATATAGAATAATAATTAAGGGGAATAACATACAGCTTTACACAATAAGTGCAGCCCTAAAACAAAACAATAATAATGATCTAACCGGCCTGTACCTCAAGTGTCTTATGATTTAAATTATTTTATTGTTTATGTTCATATTTGCTAAGAATACTTATATAAAACACATAAGAACTATTTAAAAACCATTTCAATGATAAACAAACTTAAAACTAATTAACCTACACCAGCCACTAAGTGTCATCATAACACAAATTTTGAAACCATGTTGATATAACATTTTTACAATGCACTTTTTTAATGCATACATGGACAACAATAGGATAGTATGTTAATTTTAAAAGTAGAATTAATTAAGATAATTGGTTTCTCCTATTAGTCCATTAACGTTGAATGAGCGCCCACTGTTCTGTGCATCCAAGCTCCAACTCGCTAAGAGCATGAGTGCCTGGTCACTGCTCTTGCCTGACACCATGACCAACGCCCTCTGTCAGCTGTCGCTCACGAGCTGCTTCTTCTGCTGTTAGGGGTGTGTAGGGAATATAAGCCTTGTGTGCTATATTATGCAGAACACAGCATGCATTCACTATTTTGACAGCAGTTACTGGAGTGTAATGCAGCTGACTATCAACCAATAAGCACCTGCAAGGACAAACCGTTTTATTATTATTTATTTATTTCAAACACAAATTATATCAATTATTATAATAATGGTATGATATTCAAAGCATACCTAAAGCGAGCTTTTAAACACCTATACAGCATTCAACAACACTTTTGGCCGTCAAGAGCAAGCTTTGGTTATATCGTTCCGGAGTATCCGGCCTTGGTTCCGAGATGGGTGTCATCATTATCGGTCTCAAAGGGTACCCTGAATCTCCTGCAATAACCAAAAATAAATTAAAGAGTCTTAAAAAAATATTTACATAATGTATCAGAAGATTGCAACATAAATTATACTCAATTTAAACATACCTTAAAGATGTAAATTATCTCCATGATTAATGTGGAGTCTTTCTATATAACCATTCAATGGATAGTTGGCCCAAACAACACTATCATGTGTGGACCCAGGGGAACTTGCATCCACACATAATATATTTAAATTAGAATCACATATCTGAAAAAAAAAAACAATAAGGATATGAACTAGCACTGACAGGAAAGAACAAAATTATAACAATACAATAAATTCTGGTTATGATAATGCTGTTTATGACTTTAGAGAGGAATCATCACAAAATCTGCCCCTACACTCCTTACCTTAGTTTCAACATCCAAAGCATCAGAACGTAGGACGGGTGGCATATGAGGAGTCTGCTTGGAAATTAGTTCACGGGTTAATTCTTTCGTGAGTCTATATCTCTTTACAAACTGTCGATCACTGTATGAATCACAACAAATCACAACTAAGTCTAGCTTTTAAGTTTTTCCTTTTAGTTTCGGCTCGAGCCACCGCTACATCGTATTCATGAGATTTCTCCAATAAATCTATGTAGGCGTACATGGTAATGTTGTATTTTTGAAAGATTTTCACTCAGAATCACTTCAAAACAAAGATAAAACACTCCAACGATCCAGTAACGATCCTAAAAAAGTAGCCTCCTATCAACTTTTACGTTTGACAGCAGTAACGTTCCAGTTACGATCGCGCTGCGTCTCAACTTGCTGTCAAATTTTTAGCGCGATACGAAACGGTCAAAAAGTTGTGATATGGTAGCGGTTCGGTTGCGATTGAGTTGAAAAAAAATAGCGCGATTGCACCCTAGGTCCGTGTGCCGTTACGCCGCATGTTGAAGATTATGTTTAGGAATAAAGTAATTGGATGCTGACGGTGGACGAACCTGTACAGATATCTAGTCAATTGCATTTTCTTGATGTGTGCCTTTTTAGGGTTCCGTAGTCAACTAGGAACCCTTATAGTTTCGCCATGTCTGTCTGTCCGTCTGTCTGTCTGTCCGTCCTCGCTTAATCTCTGTGACCGTTAGCACTAGAAAGCTGAAATTTGGTACCAATATGTATATCAATCACGCCGACAAAGTGGTAAAATAAAAATTGGAAAAAAATGTTTTATTAGGGTAGCCCCTCTATATGTAAAGTGGGAAGTGATTTTTTTTTTAATTTCAACCCTAACGTGTGATATTTTGTTGGATAGGTATTTAAAAATGAATAGGGGTTTACTAAAATCATTTTTTGATAATGTCAATAGTTTCGGAAATAATCGCTCCAAAAGTAAAAATCAATGTGTCCCCCCCCCCCCCCCTCTAACTTTTGAACCATAAGTTTAGAAAATATGAAAAAAGTCTGAAAAGTAGAACTTTATAAGGACTTTCTAGGAAAATTATTTTGAACTTGATGGAAAGAACAGTTTTTGTACAAAAAAGACAAAATAATTTCTGGACTAAGTTTGTAGTATAATCGTATATGCAAGCATTTTTTTAAACTCATAAGTGGGTGCACTTATTGTGACGGACGGGAAACTACGGAACCCTACACTGAGCGTGGCCCGACACGCTTTTGTTCTATAACTAATACGAATCTAGCTGGTGTTAATATACCTTAAGTTCTCTCCCCCCGACTTCTTCATTAAAATCTGTAAAACAACTTAGGTATGCAATTTTTCCCAGAACCTTATCCACGTGGATTTGGGAAATAATCTCACGAGAACATAAATAGGTACTAGATACAGCATCCATTACAGTGATTTAACTTTTCAAACGCCGGCGTTCGCTTGGGGTTTTATTAGTAGGTAGGTAGTTGCTAAGTATTCTCTCTACCGTTTATGTTTTTTTTTTTTTTTATTAGCTACATACTAACTGTCCGCCGCGGTTTCTCCAGCGTCTTGGTCACTGCTCCGTTTCCGTGGGATGTAGCATGATGTTATTATAGCCTACACTATTCTTCATGATCCTGGCTGTCGAATACGGATTGTTTTTCCCAATTCAGCTGATAGTTCCAAAGATTAGCACATTTAAACAATAAAAGAAACTCTCGCTTTATTACTTACATTTATTTAATTAACAAAAAATATTTGAATTTCTGTTTTTAATATTAAGGGTGAGTTGCACCATTTAACTATAACGATAACTAAACCATAACCAGCCGTGAAACGGCCGCCTATTGGTCATTTCGATGATTTGACAACTGTTAACGGCTTTGTTATCGTTATAGTTACCTAAATGGTGCAACTCAACCTAAGTAGGATGTTTACGGTTTGATACCTTTGCTTCTTCTTCAATCTGCAAAGATAAAGCGCGGGGAAAAAAGTCTAATAAATATTATTTTTTATTTGTGTTACATAGGTATATTTTGTGAAAAAAATGTTGAATTAAAAATTTGAAGAGAATTCTTTAGATGGTGCCGGCGCCGTCAGATATTGTGATTAAGTTCAAAAATTTTCGCGATAGCTTGCTGCCATCTAAATCAAAACTAAAATGTATGGCAACTTAGGAAAATTTTCTTCACTACAAAATGAACAAAAATGCGTCGTAATTTTCAGAGAAAGTAAGTATTTCTTCGTAAGTGTATTAAAAAACGTCGTTTGATACACGTGGAGATTTATCACTGCAGCACTCGGCTCCATAACACCCTCGCTTATACGGCTCGGGTGAATTTCGCCTCGGTTGCAATGACAAACTTTCCCTACTTGTATCAAAATGTACTATTTCAATCAGAAATACTTATGTGTTACAATAATGTTTGTGCTGTTAAGTATCTTTAATTATTTCTTTTAAGATTTCAAAAGAATAACTGTTTCTTCATTTTTATCCACCGCAGTACCTACGTAAATTAAACCAACTAAGCTATTGTATTTATTAGGCCTGTTGTAGTGAATTGACCATTACAAATATTCACCTAGCTGATTGAGTTTTCGTCCATGTGGACGAAAACCAAATAGTTTGCTAAATTATACCAATTCGAATATTATCCACTATATTTATCTAAAAAAGCTATAAATCACTTGAAATTGTATTTGTTATGCTTATTAGTCATACCTACGTGCCAAAAACATTACTACGCGTTCCAAATGAGAACAGGACCGATTCCTATGTTTCCACGTCTCGTCGTACTGTCAAATCGAAGAAATTTTGGCAAAATTGAAGAACTTAGAGATGAGTAAAATCGAAGAACTGGATTCTGATTAAACTTTTTTCGTTCACAGTTCATAAATAATATAAATTTTTCGTAAATGAATTAATGTTTAAAAATTTCTTTCCTCGATTTGACAGTAAATCGTGACGACACAACATGGCGGGCGATCCTATTCTCATTTGGAACGCATTGTACGTAAACTAGCTCAATCAGTAATTAAACTTGCCATGAACTTTTCTAGTCGGCATTTTTTTTTCTGACACTATAGCTTCAAGAAGGCTGACGGATACGAGTAGGCCAGTAACATTATTTTTTAGCATTCGCTAATTGTCTAAACAAACTTTCATGTTAGTAGAATAAAGAATTCTGTTGCTTAGACATTACGGATCGCAAAAAGTTCAAACTTTATATTATAAAGTGTCTTTCCCGAGCAAGTTGAATATTATTCAAGTTCACACACGTGTTTATAGTAGCTTAATCAAATGAGCGAATAGTGGAACTGGACGGTAAACCAGCGTAATCACCCTACACAGACTTAGCTGCAGTTTTCGCCTCAATATCAATTAATGAATATAAACGACCGAGTTTACCGCGGTAACGACGGGTTAGCCCCAATTAGGAAAACAATTAAACGGATGGCAATGAGTAGATGTAATGTAGGTATACGCAGTGTCAGCGACCAGCGTGCAGTGTATGACGCAATGATGAAGATAGTGCTGCTAATTGCGAGATTAACAAAGTAAGTACCTACATACCTACTTACCGAAATTAACACTTCTTGTTCAATTAATTTTATGCAGTCTCTATAAGTGTTTACACTATGCATGAAATGTACAAAAACTCGGACAGAAATTTTAAACACAAAATAAAATAGGAACTTATCTATTCGGGCGACTAAGAAGACCAGGATTGAACTAGTTAGATACAATAGCAATCAGCAGCAAGAAATGAAAAGAATTTAGCATTGGGACAGCATGGTAACACCTATCTAATACCTAATGCAAAATTGGCGGAAACGGTTGTACCTACATAAATAACGGAAGGAAGACGAACCAAAAATGTAATTGTGACATATTCAATTATGATTATTGATTTTTGCTGTACTAGTTCACCAAAAGCCGTGCTAGTTCAGCAGTTTTCAGTATTTCAGTTATGGTGCTATTTCGCAAAACATAGCTGCGTTTTACTAAACAGGTGCACTAGTTTCCGTCAACCACAAATTAGGTGACAGATTGTTCGGTTTGTGAGATATGTGTTGCCACCTGTTTCCATTAGGTTCGAACCCATATATGCGAGCGGTATTACCTTTACCATTTGTTTACAAATGAGCTAATTACTTGGTATATTCATTAGAGAGGAAAACACCAATGTGTACATGGTTAACGTTTGTTAATTAACGACAACTTACTACTATATTATTCGTAGATCTAGGTAATAGAAATAGGATACCTAGAGTAGTAGAATTCTTAATTAATTACCTCTTGTAAATGTTTACTTCTATTTTATATTACAGTCACAATAAACTCATTGGGAAGTTTACAATTAAACTGTCCTTTGTCTTTGGTAATTTTACAGCGGCGAATCAATCATTCAAGGTTTAGCATTTTGTTAGTATTTTAATGAAGCATCAAGTGTAAACAATGGTTGAAAGTTACCTTAACCAGGTATCCATGGGCGCGACTCAACCCAAACAAGGACGGGAGGTGCCGGGCGCCGATAACGGTCACATATAAATTTTTACTGATTGGGTGCAAGGCCAACTTGAATCCTATCTCCGGCTCCAAACTTCCACTACCGGCCAGCTGGTTATCCTTATTGGTATTCAAAAAGTTCTTCAGTTTATTAAGTGAAAATGCCATTGTAAACAAAGTCTTCTCTCTGCTAACTATCGCGTATCACACTCGTATTAAACCGGTTTTACTGAATAATTAATCACGCAACACGATCGATATCGTACAAACTCATCGTTTTACAGTCGCAACGACTAGCTGTCACTTATGAAGTTGTCGGAATAAACACAACACAACACTGTAAGTTTAGGACACCATTGCACGAGAATAATAAAACTCACTCAATGAAAACCCATACAACGCTGCAGCTATGTATGAGTATGACTGACTTACGATGAGCGCATACCCACCGTAGATAGTGTCACTGCTCCCACTATCGAATTGTGTTTGTATGAATGAAGCATTCATGTATCTTGGCAACAATCGGATCTCTCTTTCTAACACTAGCATTCTGCCGTTACACTAGCGCCATAAAACAGAGACATGAATATGTTAACCCAACACTGCTATGCGCCATGTAATGAACGTAGTTTTATTACTTTGTTACAACAGATGGCGCAAGTAAAATCGATAAACAATGCGTGGTAGATATTTTTATATAGTAATGTAAGTACCTAGGTAAATAGTCCAATTACAAAATAATAAAATCTCTCTGGCTAGGCTTTTCCTAACTATGTTGGAGTCGGTTTCTAATTAAACTATAAATATCAGTCCTATGTGGTCCTGTTACATGGAGCAACTGATCTTTCCTCCACCAACCCTGTAAATGGGTAACACGATAAGTACCTACCCCTGGGCAAAACTGGCGTCAGAATTTTCATATTCCTTTCTAAATAACCGTAACTTTAATATAATTATATAAGTACCTAATTATTTTTTTGAATTGTATGCAGTTAAGTAGGTATGCCCCTATTTTTATCTAAGTATCTATACGCTCATAATAAATAAGTAAGTAGGTACCTACGTTTATTTATTTTTTTTAAATCCAAAGAGTACTCTTACTGACTAAAAAAACCCACGTTCCTTCTTATAACTAGAAAAGGCTGCTCTCAGAACAGAAATCTACAGGACTGCTAATTGCTATTCATATTGCACCTCGCAGCTAAATTAGATGCCTGCTTGGTTACTGAAAAATTCAGGCTTCCAGTGTTATACACAACTAAGTTATAGGGGGTCAAAAATGGCCTAAACTGTTTCAAAAAAAGGATGGTACCACCCTTTTCTTAAGGCGTACGGCCGTGCCACTTTTTTGCTTTTAGTCAAGTCAAATTAGACCAATTAATAGGGGTTAGGTTACAATAATTCTCACCCAGCTGAAAATTGGTAGGATTGTTCAAAATACCATTATAAATGAAATCTAAAAAGTCCTCATCTATCCGACACCTGGAAAAAAAAAATTCGGGGTCAAATGTCACAAAAATGAGTTTTTCGTGATTTTCAGCAAAACGCTAAGTTTAATCATAAAATTAGTTAAGAAAAAATTGTAGATCAGATAATTATCTACAAAAATGTAAACACTTATATTCCTAAGAGCCACCGTTTTTGAGATAGGTATGATGATTAAAAAGTTGAAAGAGGTACCTTATAGGTTTTCACGCTACCTTATAGGTAGTGTACTTAGCGCGTTTTTAGAGTTCTGTATCTCAAAAGGAAAAAACGGACAATACAATGATCTTAAAAGAATCACTTTGTTGTCCGTCTGTCTATCAGTCTGTCTTTATTTCTGTTTGTCTGTCAAGACCCTTTATCTCAGGAACGCTTGAAGATATCGAGTTGAAATTACAGCCATATACTCAAGTCTGTTGTGTCTTGAAGCTGTGAAAAAATTAAACATGTAAGTTAACGAAAAAAAAAGATACGGCCGTTTATGTTCAATTTACGAATCGAATCTCAAAGAATTTTACAAATCGCAAAAAGTTTTATTTTTCATGACATAACCACAAATTTACAGTTTTCAAATTTTTTCCTATACTTATGCTATGAGACCTTGGTTAGTGCCACTTTTTTCAAGATTCTAGGACAACGGGAAGTACCCTATGAATTTTGATTCCGAAATTTGATTTTAAGTGTCGAAATATATGTTTTTGCAATATAAACGGCCGTATCTTGTTTTCGTTAACTTACAACTTTGATTTTTTTCACAGCTTCAAAGGACCACAGACCTGAGTATATAAGTAATTTTAATTTCAACTCGATAACTTCACGCTTTCCCGAGATAAAGGGTCTTGAAAGACAGACACACCGACAGACAGACATACAGACAGACAGACAGACAGACGGACGGACAATAAAGCGATTTTCATTTCTTTCCTTTTGAGGTACGGAACCCTAAAAAAGCGCTAAGTAAGTGAGGTGGTGACCTCAAAGGTGGCGTGGAAACGTGTACATATTATGACGATTACCTCTTTCAACTTTTTGAATCATTATATCTCAAAAACGGTGACATTTAGAAAAAAAAAGTAAATATACAATTTTGTAGATAATTATCTGATCTATAATTTTGTCTTAGCTAATTTTATGATTAAATTTACCGTTTTGCTGAAAATCACGAAAAACTCATTTTTTGTGACATTTGACCCCGAATAAATTTTTATTCCAGGTGTCGGATCGATGAGGACTTTTAAGATTTCATTTATGATGATGTTTTGAACAATCCTACCAATTTTAAGCTGGGTGCGAATTAGTGTAACTTCAGAAGTCTAAATTGACCGGACTATTTGGCGGGGGCACTGCCATGCCCCCTAATCGTGTGTTTGACTTTGTATCTTAGATTGCACATTTGGCAAATAACAACGTAACATCATGCCTGCATCGCCCACTGAAGGAACAGAAATTGTATTGAAAATTACAGTCGTTATTGGCTTAGGTTTGGTAGTGTTATGCACAATGCCAGTAAAATAAGGAAATAACAATAGTTGATCCAAAGTAAAAATCAAACTTACGTTAGAGTAAAAAATTTTATTTATTAAAATGGGACAGTTCAAATAACACAATGAGTCTGTTACTTACATAAAAATAAAGTAAAATAATTGTTTCTCATACCATAATAAATCAAAATTATAATCTGTTACATAAAAGGAAATAAAACAAACAACTTACACAAGTCATTCACAACAATAATAAGTCTTTTAAGCTTTAATAGTTACATAAATAAAAATATTATTTCAACGCAGATTAAGAGACGAATTTACTGAAAACTTCGTTGATGGCGTCATAGTAGTGTATGATGATTGAAACAATAAGAACGAACATTGCAAAACAAATGCCTGTGATATACATAAACTGGCTTGCTTCCTGAGGCGTGGCCAGTAGCTCTTCACTGCTGGTGTCCTTGTCCAACGCATCGAATTCAGATGTATCTGAAAAAACATACAGTTTATTTAAGTGCATGGTTGATTCAAATCACCATTATTATAACAAAGGTTCATTAAAAATATTATCCCATCAATATCTTTTATCTTTGTTTTACGTTAGTGTCCATAACGAATAGGGTTTTTAGTTTCTCAACCCTTTATTTATTTCTCAAGGAACGAGAATTCTGGACCAGGATTTCTCGAGTTTCTCAAGTATTTCGAGAAATCTTGAATGTAATCACAGTTTTATTTTTTAAATTTTTGCTTTGATAAACAATAGACTTTAATTGAATAAAAATAAATTAGGTATGTAGTAAAATAAAATAAATACTATACGAGGTGCCAGATTTTGGAAAACGAAACGAAAAAAAAAATCGGCCTCGCCATACAAATTGTCCAATCAAGTTTATCATTTTGTATGGTGAGGCTGATTTTTTTTTTCGTTTCCTGAAAAAAAAATGTGGAACGTTCAGTTTCGTCTACTAAGCAAGCCCTTAAAATTTGTGGAGGGCCGTCCCTTACACCTTTTATTTGCGTAGGTAGGTACCCGAAAAATAAACCTTGAACGGTTTTTCATTCATGATAGAATATATCAAATCAATAAAGTTTTAAGTATTCAATTCTGTTTTTGAAATTAAGAATGTCAATAAAAGACGATACTATCAAAACGTTCCCCCAAATCTTTATTTTACATCGACCAACAGATTTGAAATGTATCTCAATCGAAAGATCTCTCAAAAGTGCGGGATATAACGAGAAAATCATGTTTTGATACTATTATTTATGGCACAAAATAACAGTTTGTGTTTCAAAGTACTTTTTTTTTATGGTGGGAAAAATCATCCAATGACAACCCCCGCAATCTTGGGCGGAGCGGGAGATAGTGTCAGACTCTTACTGACTAAAAGCCCACCCCGTTCCTTCTAGCCTTCATACCGGTGCTCGAGTTCCCTTTCGGATAACCCTGGCCCCAGTAGGCTTCGACCCGGTTGGGCCCCTGCTGTTGCTGACAACTCCTTGTGGCACGCGGGAACAGTGCGCGCCGTCGACGACTTGGGCTTGGTCCGGACAGTTACCGGACGGCCGGACAGCGAGCTACTCATTGCTCACTGTCCGCAAGCCCGCGTCTACGGTGGCCGGAAATCGGGATCGGAATCGAGAGCGCCGTTGCCTGATGCGGTCGGCCTCCTCCTTTGCGAGCATTACTGCTTCGCAGAAGTCGGCGACCGCCTGCCATTCCTCCTCGCTCCGGACCATGGCCTCAACCAAGGCCCGGCGGAGAGGTTTCCACCGCCGATCGCCACCACGAGGGCACAGCGATGCTCCGCCCAAGCAGGGCACACCTCGACTGTGTGCTCCACCGTGTCCTCCGGGCATTCCGCACAATGGCGACACCTGGGCGTCACTTCCGCTTTAATCCGGTGTTTCAAAGTACTCACTTTTGACCCTGACACGTTAAAGGATTTTATTTTTCAAACTATAATGGAAACCGGATGCCAATGTGTTTTGTGTCCGTGATGTACTATAGGTATTACGGAAGAAGCGACATTAGCATAATCAGCCTTATTATGTTCCCACAGCTGGGATTCAGGCCTCCTCTCTAGGAGCCGCAATCCTTCCACGCGGGCCGGTGCGGGTTGGTAATAGCCTTATTTCAAGAGGAAACAAGGTGCGACGTTTCAGTAACATGTTTAGACAACCATAAAAAACACCTTTGTTACCAACTTACAACTATACATGATTATAAAAAAATATATAACAATAATAAACTGTTAGGTTAATAATATCATTATTGCATTTTGATTAACAAATCATCAACTTTCAATGTTTTCTCAAGTTCATGTTTATAGTATTAAAGTTGTTGTTAACATCCTGCTTTGCTTCGAAAATTTACGATATTATTTTATGACTAGCTATGCCCGCGACTTCGTTCGCGTGGACTATTTTTTCTAAAATAAAAGTAGCCTAAGTTACTCCTTATTACATCAGCTACCTACCAATAAAAGCCACGTCAAAATCGGTTCAGCCATTTCAGAGATTAGCCGGAACAAACAGACAGACAGACTGACAAAAATTGTAAAAATGTTATTTTGGTGCATGTACCGTATATACAACGTGTCCCAGAAATCAACCTTAAGCCGAAAACGAACAATAGGCCAAGTCGTGACAGTTATTAGAAAAATATAAAAAAAAATCTTGGTCATGTACTTTTCAAATTTTGTGGATTCAAAAATAAATCTCAAAAAGTGACACCCTGTGATGATCTTTCAAATTCTGTGACTACAAATATTAACTTTTCGTCAGTTTTTTTTCTGTGACGTAACCATGAATAACCCTTCTGTAAATTACAGTTAAAAGTTTAAACATAACTGCCTCAGTTTTAAATAAAATGCTAGATTTTTGCCCAACATTGAATTCAAAATTATTACATTACCGAACTTTAACCGCGTGTAGTTTAAAAAAAATGTACTACACTATTTTGGCAAGTAACTTTAAAAGATGGCGTGTTTAGTCTGGCTTAACGTTGATTTCTGGGACACGTTGTATATTCATATGCATTTATTAAAAAGCGGTTATTTCAATATCACAAACAGACACTCCAATTTTATTTATATGTATAGACTATCTGTGCCCGCGACTTCGTTCGCGTGGACTACAGGACTTGGAATTTATTTTTTTCTAAAATAAAAGTAGCCTAAGATAATACATCAGCTACCTGCCAATAAAAGTCCTGTCAAAATCTGTCCAGCCATTTAAGAGATTAGCCGGAACAAACAGACAGACAGACAAAAATTGTAAAAAATGTTATTTTGGTGCATGTACCGTATATTTATTCATTATATGCATTTATTAAAAAGCGGTTATTTCAATATTACAAACAGACACTCCAATTTTATTTATATGTATCTAATGTATAGATAAGGTACCTAGGTACCTACTATGTTTTATTTCACAATAAACCGTTTTATTCTACATTGTTTCTTGATTTTGTATTACAAATACCATGTTTAGGACATAATCGTAATATTACTTTTAATGTTTATACGTGGTCGTCGCGTTGTTAGGTGATGTGGCGGTCTACGGGGCAAACTTGGCCAGAGATCGCCCTAGATACAGAGATTTGGAAGTAAAAAATATGAAACAAGTTTTTCAGGATGCTGAAATAATAAGGTAACTTGAAAAACAAGAATAGAAAAAAAAAGCCGTACTCACACGTTATAGGCACTAACCGAAACACTTTAATAACGTGTGACTGCGGCGTTTCTTTTGGTTCTGTTCTTGTTTTTCAAGTTACCTTGTTATTTCAGCATCCTGAAAAACTTGTTTCATACTTTTTCAGTGTCGCTTTTTTGTCGGTTTTAGTTTTTTACTTTTTTTATGTAAACAATTTTGGTGTTAAATCACTGTGCTTCTATAGTATTTACGTGAAGCCCTTTCGAATGATACCAGACACGATGTATTTATCATTTTTTTTTTTTAACACAAAACTTTTTGTCCGCTAGAGGGCGTTACTTTATATTTGAGCAATATTTTGGAAATATACAAGTGAAGCCCTATAAAATGATACCAAACACGGTGTATTTATCTCCATTTTTATTTTTAACACATTACTTTTTTGTCCGCTAAAGGGCGCCTTATCAAGTTTTGTGACACGCCACGTGACTAGCTTATGTTCAGCGAACGATTAAGACGGTTCTAACAATACCTCATACGTCGATTTCCAATGAGTAGATTAGAAGCTATGAGGGAACAGATGAACATACTCACATCCATAGCCTGTCAAAATCATAACCCTCCCTTGGTTTTGCCGTAGTCGGGTAAAAAGGGGAGGCCCAGCAGTAAAACACCAAATAGGCTATTAAAAATAGTTATTATTAGACATGTCAATATTTACCAGCAGGAGTTTCCACGTCGCAAACTACTTCGGCTTCTGTAATCTGCAGGTCTAACAATTCCCGCACGGAGAGGAGTGCCTCTGCGGGCGCTTCGCCGGGAAACAGGTAGTCGCAGAGGTACAGGGATCCCACAGGGACCAGTACTCGGCGGGGCGGCTCGTTGAAACAAACTTTTTCTGTGGATCGCAGAGTAACAGAGACTTAAGGACAACCTTCAACAATAATTCAGTACCTACATTTTAAGACAATTATTAACATACAAACACATACAAGTCGAAATAGAGCCTCTTTATATGACATACTATTTACTCTTGACAACTCAAAGTAACAGTAAACTAGTCTAAGAATTAAGCAATGCAAACCTCGAGGTCGTGAAGACTGAAGATGATTATACGTAGATGGGAAACAAAACAACATGTGTAGGGATACCTTCACTTGGGGCAAGTAGTCACTTTCCAGGTAAATTAAGAAAAAGAGATCGCAACACGAACTGAAAACGCCTGGAAGAGCTACTAATCCATGAAGGACCTGTTCAAAGGTAAGTTGCCCATGACACCAAAACAAAAGCTCATGGACATGTGTATTCTATCCGCCTTGACCTATGGCGCACAGACTTGGTCTCTGACTAACATCCAGAAGATAAACTCAAGGTTTCTCAACGAGCAATGGAGCGCAGTATATCAGGTGTTAAATTAACGGATCGAGTTCGGAACACTACCTAGTTTGGCAATAAATTTTGACACACTTGAAAAAATATTAATACTTTTTTATCAAAAAAATTTAAATGCAGGCTAATTCATTCAAATACTGTATAGTTTTGACGAATTCCGGTGTGATATTTTCGAGCTATTTCTAATAAATTACAATGGAGTGGGGTTTTAAAGGAAACAGAATTGCTATGATTGCTCGTCATAAAGTGGGAATTGAACCTGCACCAATTTTTAAAACGCCAGCAGCGTTTTTGCATGTCAAAGTAGAAGTAAAACATGAACATGGTGAAGTAGAACCGTTCTAGCACCAAGTTCGCAATTGGATCATCAACTGCGCACCGCGAAACCAACAGATGATACTGGGTAAGTTACAAGACATATCTTAAGCAAGTCGCTTATATCCAAGATGCAAAACATATTCTACTTATTCGTTACGCGTGTTTGTCGTAACACCAAAGAAATCTATCATTTGATCGACTGAGTCCTGCGTGGTCATCATGCAGTATCAGTAATGTTTTGGTCATCATCGAATAACAGATGAAAAATGACATTTCTTGTACTGATCTCGTACTAAGTAGAAGGACGCAGTGAGCCCTGGTTGTAGCAGATTATGAAAGAGATGATGACTAGAAACGAACTGAACAGATTTCGTGAGAACTAAAAAGAAGAAGCGCAGGCTCGCGAAAGAAGGGAGAAGTGAAGGGAGGTCTTTCCCCAAGAGTGGGACACAACAGGCTACCAAAAAAAACGTTTTTGTCAGTCTTTCGTTACATAGCAGCTATTTGCTATGGAGTTTTTCGCACTAACTTTGTCTTCAATTATGTCTTACCTTCAGGAAGTAAATTGTCATCAATCAAAGCATCACAGTGCATAGTGAACCTTGATGCCAGTGACCTTATTATGTCCTGTTTCACAGCTGAAATAGTTTCACCAACTGTCGCCTTGGGATACATGAACACACTTGAAGATACCACTCCACTGAAGTGTATGCTGCCATCACATTCTAAGTATTCCACTGATTCTGGGAGTGAGTTTTCCTGAAATATTTTGATAAGTTTGAATAAGAATTAGGTATTTTTCTGGCTTTTTTTGTACAATATTTTAAACCAAATAAAAAATAACAATATAAATCTTTTTCTGAAAACAGTACCAAAATTGGTTATTAAATAAAGCAAGAACTAACATTTCAAATATTTGCATCTAAGAGTAGGGGGTAAAGTGAGAATATCTTGGTATTTTTTTGTACAAATGCTACCTAATGGTGGTGATCATTTCATTTTGTCCTTATTACATTACTTGACTGTCTTCTTTTCCACCAGATTTGAGAGGTTTCCAACTTACATAATATGGATTTGAAAAATTCTTTCCCTGTTTGATTACAGATTAAGTTACTTTTTAATACACACAGCAAAAACAATCAAGTCAACTACTAAATTTGGGAATTCAACTTGGTGGAATTGTATAGAGTTTTAAACATAATATATTATCTAAATTCCATTACAATATAGGTATTCAGTATATGACATAACAATGTATAACAAAGCATCACAATAGGATATTCATCTTTCAACTTAAGGATCTATTACAATCCTGAATGTCATGCATTACAATAATGCAATGCATGAGAGGTGGCAGAACAATGAAATAATAATATTGAATTGTTTTCACTTACAAATGGCACAAATAAAGAAACATTCATTGATTTAGGTAGTTCTTGATGCTGCATTTTGGTATGACTTTTAGGTTTCTTCTTTTTCAAGATTTGTTCAAGAACTTCCGTGTTCTCTTTGAGTTCTCCGTCTATGAACATTATGCTAGATTCAATTGTTTTATGAGCCGATTCCAGGATTTGCTGAAATTGAACAAGTGGACATGTCAACAACCGACACAGTGTTTTTTATCAGTGTAGGTAGGTGATAACTACAAGCATGCTGATGATAACAGTAACCTTGGTTGCAGACTACGTTCATTAATTTGGATATTAAAAATGATCTGTATTCTCTTACATATTTTCTCTATGGTGACCATTCCTCTCGTATGCACAAAATGTTTTGGGAACACATTCATTGTGCACACAATGAAGGAAAGGAAAAAAAAAAATTACTTATATTATGTTACCTGAAACTGTTGCTTAACAGATATACCACTCTTCTTCACTATCACAGGGTAGACCTCATCAAACTCATAATAGCAATCCAACCTCTGCCACTGTTGAGCTTTGGGCAAGAACTTCCACTCGACGGGCTTGATAACTGTACTCTTGACTGGTGTACCAACTTCAACACTCTTACAAGTAAGTACTTTTGTACTCGTAGACATATGTAATATTAATCTTTCGTTTGAATAAGGACAGTTCCCAAACATGTACTGATTGGCGCTCATGACTTTGTGTATGTGATTCACTACAGACTTCACTTTACTGAAACTATTTGGCTCCTCAAATATATCTTCATCGCTTGTTATAAAGATACCTGAAATTGTATAATTTGTTACTGTTAGCTGAATCAAATTAATTTTGTTGTAGAATAAATACAATATCTGTGTCAACATCAGCCAAAAATTCTCTCATGTTACCTGTAAGACAATAATATCATATTTTATACTTTTAATGATGCTTCATCAAAACAGATAATTATAAAATAAAGCTGTCTTACCTTGAACAAACATGCCTCCAGGAAGCATTCTTGTCACATGTTTGGCATGGTCTGCAACCCATGCTTCGGACACATTCAATAATGTCTTTGATTCCATTTTGTCTGAGTCATATGTTGTTTCTGATACATTTTCTGAACTTTTCTCATCAGGTGTTCGAGCCAGATGGATTACATTCTCTCGAGCGCCAGTTGTCTAGACATTATTATAACAGATTAAGGCTAACCTTCAAATTTATTCCAGACCTTATGTAGTTAGCATTGATAGTTTTAAAAGAAATGTTAAAGCGTTCGAGAGTAAATGAATTGTAAAAGAAGCGGCAACTAAGTCATACTCAAAAACCTTTTGAAATATGCGTTTTCATCTGTTTACTGAATGTTCACTAAACAGATGAAAATGTGTACAAGAATAAAATGCTGTTGAAAAACTTTTATCTATATACTACTACTACTAAATTATTAATTTTGATAATAAACAAGATTATAATGCTTACCTGACCAAGAATTAAACCAATTACGAATATTTCTTTAGAAGCATATTGCTCTAAATATTGTAGGCAATATTCTGGAGAATAAACTGTCCGGACCATCTTTTTCAATTTATATTAATCTGGTTTTATATGCTACCGCAACTTGTTTCCGATTTTCAGTTTTATTAGCTTAATTTTATTAATAAAAGTAAATTGCAAGTTTTGTTTTGTCGTGTCACAGAATTGTGATAATTACACACCACTGTCTAGTCACTGTCATTAGTGTCATTTTCATCTGTCTGATCTGACACTTTCACTAATGTCACGATATTGTTTGTGCCAAGTTTGTGCAATGAAAACTATTGTCTATGAAATATATTATATAAAAAAAAAACAATGACTTACGCTCGGCCGATTATAATTAATCTTCCTACAAACATGACAAGAAAAGCGGCCCAACAATTTCAAGTATACATGCGTGAAGCAAGTCTTATAATACATTATGCATCCATCTACGAAGTCTCCCTTAAAATCACATACTTATTTATTACTTATTTGGAAAAACTAGACTATTTTGTGGTTTAGTATTTTTTTTTTTATAGCGGCAACAGAAATAGATCATCTGCGAAAACATACTGTATCTAACTATCATTTTCATGAGCTACAGTCGGGTGAAAGAAGGACAGACAGACAGACAGTGGAGTAATAACCTATTACAGACCCACCAACTTATCTGTGAACTGAGTGGTAGCGACACCGTCGCTTAAGTGTTGCAAATTAATAAAAGTTACCCATGATTGGGTATGTCAGATAAGAAACTAGGTAAACATATAAACATAATTTCATTACTTTAAACAATACCTAACATTGTTTTATAATAATAAAATGCTAATATAAGTACTAAATAGTCTTCGTACATACATTAGCTTTTTCTCTGGCATTCAATTGATATAATGTAGGTACCCCACTTACAAACTAAATATTTGGCAAAGTAGGCAAATGAAATTTAATAACTTGCAAATAAACGTTATATTTAAAAAAAAACTAATTCTGCATTTTGCTTAAGTACCTACTTAGATGGATTCAGCAGTTACAAGCTTAATACAAAAAACCCATAGTTTAGTACTAGCTTCTCTATTTAAACAAAACTCAAATATCTGGATATTCAAAATGTGTCCTGTAGGACATGACCTAGTTAATAGATAGAATAAAACAAAAGTTTCATCATCATCATCAATTCATATACGTCCCCACTGCTGAGGCACGGGCCTTAACGATCGCGATGTGAGGGGTAAAAAAAAACAAAAGTTTGCTTAACAATAATTTATTAGAATCCCGGTTTACAATAATTATGATCTTTTGATGAACTTGCACGCCCAACTTCATCCTGGCTGTGAGGCCATACGCCGCTTATATCCATGTCATCATTATCACTGTCACTTTCAGTTTCCGAATCACTTATCACTTCTTTAATTAACGGTTTATCCAAATACACATCATGCTTCAAATATTCTGCTTGTAACTTGTGAACATGATTGCAATGCTGAGCCCACTCACTAACCGTTATACTTTCAAAAGCTTCTTGAACTAGACGGGGAATCTCAGAATTTTTGTGTCAATATTTACATCAGCAACTTTTCTTTTCATCGAGCTCCATACTAATTCGATGGGATTGAGATCACAATGATAGGGAGGTAAGTACAAGCATTTGTGTCCATTTTCTTCTTATATTTTTTCAATTTCATACACAGGTTCAGGCTTATTTCTCTAAATTATTTCTAACAGCTGAGGTTTCGTCAACTCCTCTCCGTAGTCAATTTTATTTTGTGTCAACCATAATTGCATTTCTTTCTTTATAGAATTAGTATTTGGTATTTTATTTACACAAATATGGTGATAAGGGGCATTATCCATTACTACTATTGATGGCTCTTGTAAATTAGACACAAGTTTTTCAATAACCCACTTTTTAAAGTTAGTACTATCATGTCGTCATGATAGTCACCACTTTTTGTGTTAGACTTAAAAACTATAAGAGCATTTTGGACAAATCCGGTATCCCCTCCCGCATGAACAATAATATATCTTTGCCCTTTTGATACAGGCTCTAACACTCCATCTACACCCTCTCCTTGCCAGCATTTACCTGATGTATGCGATGAATGTATATAGGTTTCATCTAAATGAATTAGCGGCCGACGCTGTGGAGATTTATATTTTTTTTCTACAGCATGCAAGTATTTTGCTCTCCAAGCTGATACTTCATTGCGCTTTGACGTTTCCTCTCCTTGCCTGGTGTCCGAATTTTTGTACCAGCTTCTTCTGCTGCATGCCCTTCTTTAACTATTTTTGAAATTAGCCCTTGACTCACACCTGAAATATAGACAAAATTAATTAAGTATTTACATACTGTAGTTAAAATATTAAATGTAAATATGAGTAACTATTTTTTAAGCGGCTTGCGTACAAATCGCGTCACGTAAGAAGAACGCTGGAAGGCAGTGGAGTGGAGAGAATTTACGCTAAGCCAAACGTACCTATGTGGGAGAGCCCCTCAGATTATTCCAGCGTTCTTTTTACGTGACGAGAACTATAGGTAGTTGAATCACTCAGCTTTATATTTTTTAAGTTACAGTTACGTTAAAAAGTAATCAATGAAAAAAATATCGGGTAATTTACAAAAAGAAAGTAGACAACACTAACCTGTACCTGCCGAAATTCGTTTGTATACTTGATTAAATGGAATAATCGGAGCCTCCGCCTGAGCTTCTTCTTCAAAAAAGGCTTTGACCTTAAGAATGATGCTTCGCGCATCACTTTTAATCGCTTTCGGCATATTAAGCGCTGAAAATGTAGAAATATCGCAACAGAAAACACAGAGCACCCGAATGTAGTAAGACACTGACAATCGAATGAAATTTCAACATGGCGGCAGTAGTTCCCATTTTCTCCATTTCACAGATAAGTTGGTAAGACTATACTAACGCAATAGGGTCCCGTTTCACCCTTTGGATACGGAACCCTAAAAAAATGGCGGTTAAGTTAAATTACGGTTATAAGTATTATGGGAATGTTGGATTAAATCAGTAATTAAATTAATTCTACATCATCGCTTACCATCAGGTGAGATTGTGGTCAAACGCGAGCCTATCCATTACAAAATAAAAGCTATACATCTTTTGGGCATTTTGTTGTATTTGGAAATACGTAACAAAAAAAAACTATCTACATAAATCAAAATTGGTAACTGAAGAAAAATGGCGCGAATTGTTTAAAAGTATAGGTAAGTGTGGTGTGTTTCGCAGTTTATAGCAATCCTTTATAATTCCAGCACAGTTTTATAGCGCTTAATACATACATTTTATTGGTGTAATCGGTTTACTACTTACCGCGCGTATTATGTAGTGACACAATCGGCACTTTCAGTATGTTACAAAGAACTCTGTACAATTGCCGTCACGGATCTTGAGCGTTGGCTTCAAGTTGCGCAGAAGTCAAATATTCGGTCTCTTTAGTGGTGCGAAGTGAGACACGGGGGCGGGGGGTGTCAGTGATTGGCTCGCCGCGGCTTCGCGTCATAGACGTCACTCCTGATTCGTTCTCTGCATTGCTCCATGTATCTAACAACGAAGACGATTGGCTTGCCAATGTATGGAATGCGCAAAGCGATCCCCACTCTGACGCCGAGTGCTCAAGATCCGTTTCGGCAATTGTAATCGGCACTAATTAGTGGGCAAGACGTTCCGTACTAAATTTTCAAGCATTAGACATTTTATTTATAATTAAAGATTTTTTTTTTTTATAACAAGGTAAATATATAGGTACTTACCTACCAACGATCGATTTTTTTACATCACAATATCCACTAGGAATCTATTTGAGAATAATTAAAAGAACCACTGAACTTAACTTGAAAAACTCCTAGGTGATTAAAAAAAAGCTGATGATGATGATGATGATGATGATTATATGCTAAAGTTAAAAGTTTTTTTTTGTATGCCTGTACCTATACCTACGGCAATAAGAATATCAAATTAATAGGCTCATCATGAGGATTTAAAGATAAGGTACAAGTATCGGCACGAATCTTGAGCGCTCGGCGTCAGAGTGGGAATCGCTTTGCGCATTCCATACATTGGCGAGCCAATCGTCGTCGTTATTAGATACATGCAGCAAGAACAGGGAACGAATCACGAGTGACGTCTATTACACGATGGCGCGGCGAGCCAATCACTGACACTCCCCGCTCCCGCGTCTTGTACCACTAAAGAGACCGAATATTTGACTTCTGCGCAACTTGAAGTCAGCGCTCAAGATCCGTGGCGGTATCTGTATATGTGTGTCCAAAAAAGGTTTAAATTGTTGACGTCATACTAGAGAGGGGGATAGGGGAGTCACAAGAACGTGACCAACAGTGACAAGGACAAGAGGGGTGACATAATTTATGGACAACCCCTAAAGTTACTTTTTGAAACAAATAATTAAAAAATATATAAAAACCTCAACTATCCAATAGATCTCTCTGCCTATGTGTAATCTTTATATCTAGGTTAACTTAGAAAAAACCGGAAATGGTTCGGGTTTCATTTACGTATAATTTCCCTAACAATATGAAAACAAAGAACTGTTACACATAGCCTCGTTCTTATGGTGCAAACGCAACAATGCGGAAATAAACGAATGCGGATATGTATATGTAGTATAAACAACAAACACATAGGAGACGGACGAAAAGCGTTTTTAGCCATGACTATTTCACTGCTGGGGCGGGCTACTTTACATGCTCTTTTGCAATGGCTTTGGCCCTCAAAATTCTTCTCATACTGTAATCGACATCGACAAGGAAAAGGATCCTTCGGCATCTTTACATGCAAGCGCAAACTGTCGGAAACTATGCCTTGGCATGCTGCAACGTCCTTAGGGATGTCGAGGCGTCCTGATGCTTACGTGTGTCGTACCGAAGTGTCCCGAAGCATCCTTAAGGCTGCCGATACAGCAGCCTCAGGCCCAGCGCACACCGCTGGAGGCGCGGCGGAGCGCATTTCCTTGAAACGCGCGGGCGGATTCCACAGGCTTCGAGCGGCGCCAAGAGCCCTTGAGAGCCTTCGAGCGCAGAGGAGCGCGGCGGCGCGCAGCTCTGTCGTTTAGCATGTCATTTAGTGCTGATCGATACTTTGCACAGACAACTCGCTCTCGTTCGTAATGGATGTGGACTGGGACATGATTATTATTGCTGCGCTTGCAGAAGAAGAAAAATGGAAAAGAAAAATGTGCATTTGACCGTCAGCCAGCCGCGCGCGGAGTAATGCAGCGGAGCGCAGAGCAGTGCAGCGGAGCGCAGAGCAGCATGGTAGCGACTGGAGCACTCGCGCGCATGCTCTTGTAGTAGCTTGAAGGCGCTCCGAGCGCCGCATGCGAATTTTTTCTTTTGTAGACAGTATGTCAAGGTAGTTAAGGTTTATATTAAATTGTTGTCTTCAATTGCGCTCCGCCGCGCCTCCAGCGGTGTGCGCTGGGCCTATGTCAAGGTAGTTAAGGTTTATATTAAATTGTTGTCTTCAATTGCGCTCCGCCGCGCCTCCAACGGTGTGCGCTGGGCCAAAGCATACCGATGCGAGTATTTTCGTTACTACGAACATATATCATGGAAATTTCCACTTTATTATCATGACGTTAATGTGTATTGCTATTTGCCACCAAAAATCCTCAGCTGTGCCGATGTCGATAATATCATGGAAATTTCTACTTTATTACCATGACGTTAATGTGTATTGCTATTTGCCACCAAAAATCCTCAGCAGTACCGATGTCGATAATGGGCGCCGGCGCTAAGATACACAAAACGTATAGTGTGGGCAGTAATATGAAAAGTAGATCATTTTCATGAACATTAAAAGAAAAACATCATTTCAAAACTGTTGTTTATTTAATAAGAATACAATAGTAAATCTGCTATTGTACTAAAGTTCGCTTAAACGACAGGTAGGTAATGCAATAAGCAGCCAGGCCGTGTCATGAAATCGCATCCGCTAGAGAACCTGGAGGTTTGTTTTATCGAACTTTAGCATGATACTGCAATACAGGTAACAGTGTCAGAGACGGCACAACCAAGCTGTGCCATATTTTACGGCTGGCAATAACTGTTCATTCAATTAGCACCGGCCTAGTTACTTATAGCGCCATCTATCTTACAGTGCAACATTAAAGCACTCTTAAGGGTACAAAATTATACGTGCAGCAATCCCAAGTCTTAAGTTGACGTCAAATACATCACCTACATCACGAACATAAAAATAGACTTGTAAAACAAAATTATTTTACTGTAAATTAAACTTGACATTATCATCGGCAAATATTGACGCAAGACGTAGTAAGTGGATCTCAAATTATTGTTTAGTTGAATTTACATTTCGAAAAGTCCATTTCTGGATGCTGTTCCATAAACCTGTAAATAGAGAAAAATATACAAATTAGGTTTTATACATTTTTTATAATACCTACATCAATTTTGTGAATCAGTTTTCTCGATCTCCGTACGATCGACCTTCTCGAAAGCCAAGATCTGATTGAATATTTATAACCAACAATAACGAAGTCTTGCTTATTTTTTTAAACCAATCTGACATGGGTTGGTATTTAGAATACACAGAAAACTTAACTAGAGGCTTGTCTCTCAAGCCAGAGTTACAGTCGCTTGGCTAAACTACTTCTGACATCTATATCTTCTATAATATAAAAATGAATCGCAAAATGTGTTGGTAAGCGCATAACTCAACAACGCCTGGACCGATTTCGCTAATTTTTTTTTTGTTGTGTTCGTTATTATGAGGAGAAGGTTCTTATGGAAAAAAAAATGAAAATTAGGGTAGTGTGGGGTAGTGTGGGGTAGAGTAGGGTAGAGTAGGGTAGTGTAGGGTAGTGTAGGGTAGAGTAAGGTAGAGGAGGGTAGAGTAGGGTAGAGTAGAATAGGGTAGGGTAGAGTAGAATAGGGTAGGGTAGAGTAGGGTAGAGTAGGGTAGAGTAAGGTAGAGGAGGGTAGAGTAGGGTAGAGTAGAGCAGGGTAGGGTAGAGTAGAGCAGGGTAGGGTAGAGTAGGGTAGAGTAGGGTACAGTAGGGTACAGTAGGGTAGAGCAGGGTAGAGTAGGGTAGAGTAGGGTAGAGTAGGGTAGAGTAGGGTAGAGAAGAGTAGAGTAGCGTAGAGTAGGGTATAGTAGGGTAGAGTAGGGTATAGTAGGCTGAAGTAGGGAAGAGCGGGAGCGAAGCCGCGCGGGCAAAAGCTAGTAATTATATAAAATCAATGCCACTTTTCGTTGTAATTTTATAACTCAAGAACGGGCTCACCTATCCAAACCAAATGTTTAGGCTTTGTTCAGACTATTTAGTAGATGGTTTATGTGAAGTTTGGTAGGGTAGAGTAGGGTATAGTGGGATAGAGTAGGGTAGAGTAAGGTAGAGTAGGGTAGAGTAGGGAAGAGCGGGGCGAAGCCGCGCGGGCAAAAGCTAGTATTACATAATTATGTAGGAACTGTGACTCGGTAATAATATCTACAGTAATCCAACTTAATACAAACGGACGAAACGCGAGCTATACCTACGCACCTCTATCTCGCGGTACGCTCGTGGTGCAGACAGCCGCAGTCGATCGGACAGTGTGTTGTATTTTTAAAAATAACCGCGCGATTTTTTCACTAAAAATAAGTTCAAGTACATAGGTATTCACATATTTAATATGACGAGTAGGATATATTGTGCTGTTTTTGGTTGCATGAATTCGTCAATAACGCATCCAGAGATAACTTTTTTTAGATTACCTGGAAACTCTGAAAGGTACTTAGGTCTGTAAGTCTTTTTAATGGATAAGTATGTCCTTTTATGTCCCGAAAATAAAAAGGTTTCTGGATTAATAAATAAAGTGAATAGAGTAAAGGAAAGTGATTGACACGAGTGAAATGGGTAGATAAAACCGGTTCATGAATCATGATACGGTAGGTTACGCTTGTGTTAAAACCTCGGGGCATGTGTGTTTTGTTTCGATAATTTGTATAATTCAAAGTATAGTGGTATTTTATTATTAATAATAGTTGTTTATTGTACTGTGTGTATGAATAAGACAAGGAAAAATAAATTTGAATGTCTGTCTGTCACTAGATAGTTGAAATTTTCTCAAATTAAGTATTTTTGTTGCTGCTATAAGAACATAGACCACTAAAAACCGTTTTTAGGGTTCCGTAGCCAAATGGCAAAAAACGGAACAAAAAACAACACGCATTTTTATTGCAAACTCCCTATTCAATTCACAAAGTATTTTATTTGTTTTTTTTAAATAAGTATATTTACAATCACAAAACTAAATGTTAACACAAAGTAGGCAAATGTACCTAATTAAAATACTGGAGGCGGGCAGCCCTATCGCATGTTTACGTACCGCACGGCTGTAGGCATTTATTAAAAAAAAAACACATTCAGCCGAACATAGAACCTCCTCCTTTTCGAAGTCGGTTAAAAATACGAGCGAGTTACATTACTGTATGATATTATTACCGTGACTGTGATAACCACAAATTACAGCTTCCGTTTTGGAATTTTTATTCTTACTGAGGCACATTAGAGGCTTACTTTTTGAGCACATCCTGTTTCTTTTGTTCATCGCTAGTGGGTAGACCCATTTCCTTTTGTCGCTGATCGTACATCATTTTTTCAACAAGTCCGCGAGTTTCGCCGTCCAGGTCTGATAGTTTCGATGGCTCTGAAATATTGAATCACTAATTAATTTCGTAGCAAAAAACCTACACCCCAATAAGCTTCAACTCAAATTGCTTTAAGAGACCGCGCAAACCACAGACTTTTAATCGGCCGATAGTTTAGTTGGTTGCTTAATCAGTATGAAGCTGTACGGAAGTGCGCACACAAAACGATTCAGAATCGGCCGACAAAAAGATTTAGCTTCATACTGATTCAGCAACCAATCAAACTATCGGCTGATCGAAAGTGTGTAGTTTGCGGTGCCTCTAAGAGTCTTATCACAAATTGCGCTCTTACGAACGGCCGATGCATATCATATATTTTAATTTTGTATGCACTAGTAACGTTTATTCAAGGTAATTAATGACTACAGTTAATTCTGAGCGTTTTAGTAGTTTTTAGCGAGTGTATTTTTATTTTCTAGATATTCTACAGAGAGAGAAGAGGCCGTGGCCGCTGTGAACTAAATGACTATGTAAGAGATATTATTTAGTCATAGTCATAGTTGGTTATTGGTAAGGGATTTTTACAAGTCAATACAGAATTTTTAAATTACATGTTAACAAATGATTCCATTACAATGTCAAATAATATAAAATGTTAAACAAATAAAATAAGTAGATATCAAATCACAAATTAAAATTAACAATATATCACAAAATTAAAAGTCACAACAATTTTCAGTCCAATTAATATTTACGTCACAGTTAAATTACATTAAGTCATAAAATCGTCAAAAGAATAGAAAGCTTACTCGATAAGACATTTCTTCAAACGAGCTTTGAAGCTGCCTATAGTCGGGGCACCAGAAATAGCGGCAGGCAGTTGATTTATAAACTGTCGGGCCCATGACATGGGCCATGTTTATTATGTATATTAAATTTCGGTTGCTTAATACAATACATGAATGCACGAGTTCGGAAACGTGTCGTCGCACATTTTATGAAAAACTTGCTTTGGAATTTTGGCATAATAAATAGATAGGAAAAAAACTAGCAAAAACTGAGGTCGTAACAATCTATATAACTATTCTAATAAGTCAAAGTTGTCGAAGCCTTACGCTCTGAATGAAGACGTCAAAATTATCCATTTAATAATAATAATCGACTATCGGGAAACGGAACTTAAATTACGCGTTATTTTTAAACCCAAAATTAAGGATTTTACATTTAATGCAAAAACACGATCAAAATGTAAAAACCTTAATTTTTGGTTTATAAATATCGCGTAATTCAAGTTCCATTTCCCGATAGTCGTTTTTTAAGGTCACAAAATAAACCCATGCTTTCGTATATCAAGATAACCGTTAAATTGGCATATTGAATGCAGTTTCCGGAAATACACAAAAACAATAAGAATAAAACAGACTCCATTATTTTAACTACTGTCTATTTAACAGATTAACTGACGAATAAAACACCACGAAGTACCGAGCAAGTTGTGCGTGAGCAATTAATTACCATAAATACATGCTTTAACTTCACCAAAATGCTTACCTGGGTTGATCTTCCTCGTGGATATTTCCGGGTCGGTAGTGACTAGTCTTCCCCACCAATTCATTTTATTGACCTACAAGATATAATAAAAATTTACAACATTATTCAGTAAGAAGCTCATCATTACCTTAAATTGGTTTCTACTAAAAAAAAACACCGTTTTACGTTACATAATGACAACTTCATTAAAATGTTTAAATAATTGTACAAAGCAATTTTAGAAGTGTTACAAGGTTTGTTTATGACATTTTGGAAGAAAAAAAACTCACGCATTAGTATTAACAATGTTTGGTTCAGTTATTTACACGGCTGCACGGGTATGGATTGAGATGAGCAATGGATGGTTACCGACAAGGACCAAACAACCTATTTTTTTTTTCTTCTCTAGTGCTTTGATCTATCCCGTTGATTTCAATAGACTTACAAGAGTATGTTTATTGCTGTTTTATTCTCAAGAACATACCAATTACCACATAATACAAATGGTAATTAAAGGCTGTGTTAGGATCTTTATTTGTAACCATCTATTAGGAAGCCAATAATCAGTTGTTTTAATAAACTTTGATTTGATAACCAGAACCAACATTGCCAAACGCGGTCTTAAAATGAGCAAATGCTAAAAGAACAGTAAAATCAACATAATATTGACTTAAAATTACCATTTCCCAGAGGCAGACGATTGAATAAGATAATCTTAGATTACATTACTCATGTCTAAAAGTACGTTGATGTATGTAGAGCTACACACCTTTTCTAAGTTGATAAGCAAGTTTCGTCCGTCTTGCAACACCCACGTGGACTCCTCCATCTTGACTTCGGCATCCAGTTCACCGTCGATGATAAGCGGCTGGCCTTTGATGCCGACTTTGAGATGCTTCTTGTTGATGATCACCGTTAAGTCACGTGGCCTCAGTACTTGACGGAGTGGTACTCTGAGCTGTAGAGAGAAATAAACTTGGTTATAATAATATCTAACCATGCAATTCGTGAATCAGTTTCAAAATGTAAACTTTGGATTGATAAAAGATTTGGAATATTCGAGGTGTCTTGAAATTTGTTATGGGGCAGTCTAAATTTAGCACATGTATGTGATGATAATAATAAAATATTTGAATTCATTAAAAAAAACTGTCTCGTCTAGAACAACCTATTTATAGAGTCGTTGCTAAGATGATAGTAGTTCTTTGGCATAAATTCTACGAAGGAGCACGGATAGGTTATGTATATTAAGTTATATGTATTTATTATGCAGTTACTAAGTTGTACGCCAACGAATCTCTAGTTCTATGCGGAAAACTAATGCAGCCTGTTTAGGGTTATCTAGTATAAGGCTCTGACTAATCACGAAACAAGTTATTTGTTGTAATGAAACGCAACTGAAAGGTGCAGGAAATCCAAGTAGTAACAAATTAATGTAAACGACATACCACACATCGTCATAATTGTCATTTAATTGACTATTTACGTAAACGGATATAAACAATATTATTAAAGCATTGGGGTTTCATTCAGCAGACGTATAACAGTATAGGTAAAAGGTCAAAACACCTTAACATTTCAACACATGTGGAAAATGTAAGTAACACGACAATTTCGTTGCGTCATAATTACGAATATAATGTCTGTGACGTAGATTTCAAAAAGTAACGGTAATAATGTTTATCAAGAAAATAATTAAAAACAAGTGTTTAACCCCATTAATACACTTTCGCGTGGTTGTATATTATTTCACCTTGTTTTAAAACTTAACGTTAAGTGCCAATGTCCTGTTTGATACAGAATCAGACACAAAATTAAAAAACTGTAGTTTTGAATGTGTAATTAACCTCACTGTTTGTTTGGGCCTATAAAATGAAAAAAGCTCATAAAATTCTAAATAAAAATAAACGTCGTGATTTTCCTATCAGGATCCATTCGGCCGTGGGAAATTCTCATTGAACATCCTGTTGACTTCTTTGCTTGATAAACAAAATCGATTTAGGGAGAATCCAAGATACCTATTATTGAGAATTTTATTATCTTTTGACCATTTTTTTTTATATTATCATAAGAATGTGAACGTCAGAAACAAAAAAACAAGTTACTTTTTTAACAATAATCATATAAAAAAATTGTTTCGAGAAGCCAGAGAGACGGCTGCAAGCCTGTCACACAGCATTTCTTGATCAATTAGGCAACCTTTAACAATTTACATAAAACAAGTCACTTTTTTTTTCATTGTCGTATAAATAGTACCTACATTATGCAATAAAAGTCAAAACCCCATAGGTACTATAAATAACGTTATACTCTATATTATAGAGGTACAAGTCACGTAGTAAACCGTTTAAGTACAATTATCAAGCTAGGCTGCCAGGCTGAACAGGACAACTCGCTAAGTAACAAGGTGCTGGCCGCGAACTGACATCATAATGACATGCATAGAATACGGAATGAATAAGTCTAAAAACAACAATAATTATGTTTCACAAGAGGACCGCCAAGACACAACGCGTTCTTCGAACGAAGGCGTGATGACCTCGCATTCCTGGCAAGGACGATGTGCATGAATATACCAGCGGTTCGTCTGCGCACAACCGGACCGGACCGGACAATGTACGTACGTTCTTTGTGAATCATTAACGTGACCCCATAATGACCATCAGTTGATATTAAGATGCCGAAATGATGACCAGCTGCTGCGAAGCGAGTTTTAATGAGGATGACAATTTTATATTTTCTTACTTAAGCGCCGACAAGTTTGTCTGTCTGTATTTATAATGGCTAGACCGCCAAACAAAATTGTGTAAAGGCACGTTTAGTTCTTTGGTGCACATACTATTTAAACCAGTAATTAACTTTTAACATTGCCCAAAGTGAAACCACTTTTGGAAGCCCTTTTTTATAGATAAACAAAGTACGATCGTTTATTGACCTTGGCCTTGATAATTAGAATAATAACATCTGCGTTGACACAAAATATGTAATTAGTGATTCGGTTTATTAATATCTAAAATAAACAACATAATGTTTAGGTGACCCGTGGCCATGATCATTATTCAGATATGCTGAGACGATGCATAATAAAATGATTAAACGTTGTTGATACGACCCAGTTCAATGTTAACTTTATCTAGAAATTTTGTGAGGCTCTACTAATTTATTCTCAATTTTGTATGTTTTACCCCAAAACCCATTTACTCAGCTCCTTTGCCTTATCTTACAAATTCTGGCTCGCAGCGACCTCAAACGAATTTTATTAATTCTACAACCTTTATCATCGTGTCGTATTAAAAATTATGATGTATTACGAGCTTCTTATTTATAGTGACATAATCAAATCAAACAAAACATGTTTTATGCCACTGTTTGGAATGTTGAACACTTTTGTTATTAAAGTAAATTCGAACTATGTTTGATATCAAAATATTGGCATTTGATAACTTACAAATTGGTCAATGTTTGCAAAACTACTCTTTTTTAATCTTTTGATGTGTCAAGAAGTGGGCGTGACCAGCATCCATAGCGACTGATAATTGGGCAATGATACAGCTAATTTAATGATATAATTGCATTCCAATTAAGCTGGAGTCGTGCGTGCGACTGAGAAATTAAGCAAGCCTTCAATCCTTTGTTGCTTTAACGAATAACTTCTTATAAGAACCTTGTGGTAACTGCGCTCAATAGCGTAGTGTTATAATACCTTCACACGATTACGCGCCGATTACGGCCCCGTTCTAATGGAAGCCGAAGTCGTCGGAGTCTCCGCACCAAACACATGATAATAGTATTCAACCAGAACCGTAATTAGGCGCCTCGTTGTCGCCGCACGAAATTCTCAGTAGATTAGATATCAACGCGCCTTAACACTCCTGCTTGATATTTAAACGACGGTCATCTTAGACTTAATATAAAATATGTCTTCATTTCGGTCTGTTGAATCAATCGATGTAATACATATTTGGAATATTTATAGACTTACGCAATAGTTGAAGCAAAACAAATCTTAAATTGTCCGTAAATGTGTAGGCGTAATGTTTTAGCGTAGCATATCATATTATTATAGCTGAAGTTTTACGTCTTCAGACGAACAGAACAGGATGTTAAGAAAATTGGCTAAAATTGTAAAACCAGATATTTGAAGCAAATTAAATAAGAAACAAACATTCCGTATTAAATACAGTTATACTCTAGAATTTATAAACATAAAATATTCTTCGTCAGTGATTAAATTGATTAAGCACTTATTTATGGGATTAATGACGGAAGTGGCGCCTCCTCCACGAATTCATAGTTTGTTTTATAATTTTATTTTGAAATTAGTTTTTGCCCCTGACTTCGTCTGCATCAAACTCGTAATTAATCTGTCAACATGGCAAAGAGCAAGTGCAGTTAACAAGCTGCACATTAGGAGAAAGTAGGCAGCGGTACATGGTCAAAACTTACGATATACTTCAGCAGTCAATCAAACCCCTCCAGCATTAATAGCCTTACATTTATGATACTCCGTATATGAGTTACACTAATGACTTGGAATATTAATTGGTAGTTTCGTAGAGTGATAACGATCATTCCACACAATATGACAATGAAACGCTTGAAGGCACTGCATTCTGTGGCAATATCGTAAGTACGTAATATCATTGAACTCTTGATTCCCCGAGCAGATTTATTGCAAATACGTCATGGTCATGGGAGGTCATTACAAAGAAGCGTAAACTTCACACCTGAGGTAATTACAAAATCACTACTACACACACGTTCAGAAACGTGTGTGTACTACTAACATAGAATAAATAAGCACTTTATTCTCGTTTGTATGTCCATATTAGTAAAGCATATTTGCTCTTCTCAGATTTGGAAACCCAACTAAACCAAGTCATGGAACGGTCTGCTTGGAGTTTACCTCGAAGAAAGGATTTACACAGAAGAATGGGCCTTGCATATCAGTAGACAGCCAATGCAGTGTTAAAAAATAGCGTCATTAATTTCTATCGTAATAATTATTAATTATGGTATTTTTTTTTATTTAAACTAGTGCTTGACTACGATCCTACCTGATGGTAAGCAATGATGCAATCATCGATGTTGAGTCGCACTTGTTTATTAAGAGCCTATTCATTCTAGCCTTGAAGACACCCAAATTATAATCGGACGGGAAGACCGCAACAGGCAAATTGTTTCAGCCCTTCGATGTACGCGGTATAAACGAAGCGAAACGCTTAGTCCGGACCGCAAAGGTTTCAACAACGTAAGGATGGATACTCGCCGTATGTGGTATGGGTGTCCACTGCAAATGTTCGAAAAAATTCCCTGACTTTTCCTGACAATTTTTTCAAAATTCCCTGACCAACTATGTATATTAATTTTACAGAAAAATAAAATACAATATATATTTTTGATTTTACAGTATTTTTGGCAACTAACTTACAATAACAAACACAATAAAAAAAACTATTGAGGTGTCAAGGGACACCCGGATGGAACGAACTTCCGTTCTGGCTTGCTTTCTATAAGAGTGAGAGAGATAGACAGAGAAACATGCGCACGCCGCACGGCTTACAATAGCTTACTATAGCAAAAAGTGTCGTTACAACTTTTCGTGAGAATTTTTTCCGTCTAGCCAATACAATATAACTAAAAAATACTATCCTATTTTATGTACATTTTGACAGCACTATTTCAACATCTTCGAAACCATGAAAACGACACTCATGACGAAAAAGTTGATAATTTCTGATAGCCGCCATCTTAGATTTACATTTTGATAGCACTATCGGCTTCAACAACCTCAAAAACCATGAAAAAGACACCCATATCGAAAAAGTTGATAATTTATTGCAGCCGCCATCTTGGATTTACATTTTGACAGTACGATCGGTTTCAACACCCTCGAAAACCACGAAAACGACACCCATGACAAAAAAGTTGATAATTTCTTGCAGCCGCCATCTTGGATTTACATTTTGACAATACTATCGGTTTCAACACCCTTGAAAACCATGAAAACGACACCCATGACGAAAAATTTAATATTTTCTTGCAGCCGCCATCTTGGATTTATATTTTGACAGTACTATCGGTTTCAACACCCTCGAAAAACATGAAAACGACACCCATGACGGAAAATTTGATAATTTCTTGCAGCCGCCATCTTGGATTTATATTTTGACAGTACTATCGGTTTCAACACCCTTGAAAACCATGAAAACGACAGCCATGACGAAAATTTTAATAATTTTTTGCAGCCGCCATCTTGGATTTATATTTTGACAGTACTATCGGTTTCAACACCCTCGAAAAACATGAAAACGACACCCATGACGGAAAATTTGATAATTTCTTGCAGCCGCTATCTTGGATTTATATTTTGACAGTGCTATCGGTTTCAACACCCTCGAAAACCATGAAAACGACACCCATGACGAAAAATTTAATAATTTTTTGCAGCCACCATCTTGGATTTATATTTTGGCAGTACTATCGGTTTCAACACCCTTGAAAAACATGAAAACGACACCCATGACGAAAAAGTTGATAATTTCTTGCAGCCGCCATCTTGGATTTATATTTTGACAGTACTATCGGTTTCAACACCCTCGAAAAACATGAAAACGACACCCATGACGGAAAATTTGATAATTTCTTGCAGCCGCCATCTTGGATTTATATTTTGACAGTACTATCGGTTTCATCACCCTTGAAAAACATGAAAACGACACCCATGACGGAAAATTTGATAATTTCTTGCAGCCGCCATCTTGGATTTATATTTTGACAGTACTATTGGTTTCAACACCCTCGAAAACCATCAAAACGACACCCATGACGGAAAATTTGATAATTTCTTGCAGCCGCCATCTTGGATTTATATTTTGACAGTATTATCAGTTTCAACACCCTCGAAAACCATGAAAACGACACCCATGACGGATAAGTTAATAATTTCTTGCAGCCGCCATCTTGGATTTACATTTTGACAGCACTATCGGCTTCAACAACCTCGAAAACCATGAAAAAGACACCCATATCGAAAAAGTTGATAATTTATTGCAGCCGCCATCTTGTATTTACATTTTGACAGTACAATCGGTTTCAACACCCTCGAAAACCACGAAAACGACACCCATGACGAAAAATTTAATAATTTCTTGCAGCCGCCATCTTGGATTCACATTCTGACAGTACAATCGGTTTCAACACCCTCGAAAACCACGAAAACGACACCCATGACGAAAAATTTAATAATTTTTTGCAGCCGCCATCTTGGATTTATATATACTACTCTACTTTACCCTACACTATCCTATTTTTTTTTCCATAAGAACCTTTTCACAATAACGAACACAACAAAAAATAATTAGCGGAATCGGTCCAGCCGTTCACGCATGATGGCGTGACCAAGGAAATAGGGATACATTTTTAGGGTTCCGTACCTCAAAAAAAAAACGGAACTCTTATACGATCACTTTGTTGTCCGTCTTTGTTGTCTGTCTGTCCGTCAAGACCCTTTATCACGAGAACGCGTGGAGGTATCGAGTTAAAATTAGTCTGTCTGTCTGTCAAGACCCTATATCTCGAGAACACGTGGAGGTATCGAGTTAAAATTAACACCATGTACTCAGGTTTACGGTCCCTACAAGCTGAGAAAAAACCAAACTTCTAAGTTTTCGAATAAAGAACATGCGGCCGTTTATGTCGCTAAAAAACGTACATTTTGATATTCTCAAAGTTCGAAATTAATAGGGTACGTCTCGTTGACCCAGAATCCTGAAATTTGGCACAAAGCAAGGTCTTACAGCACAGGTATAGGAAAAAATATAAAAACAGTAAATGAGACTTCGATTCGGCAATTGTAGTTTGCACGGAACCCCTACTGTTGCTGACAACTCCTTGAGGCGTGCGGGAACAGTGCTTTTTCATTAATCATAAAGTGTGTTTTGAATGTCTATTAAGCAAATCATGGCCGGGATTCGGACATTGGCTACATTTTATTCCGGTAGTATGTTCTTTCGATAATTCACAACTTCCACGCGGGCGAAAGAGGTGGCAACAACTAGCATACTAGTAACATAGTACCAGTAATGACCGCATCGCACTTTTACAATTACGGTACATAGCTCGAAGTTGCGTTTTTAATTTGTCCTACATTCAATATTTACACATTAGATGGCAAAACTATTACGCTATAACGTCCTTTGATGAAATACGTATGCAACCCAACAATAAGCCTATTGAAAGACATACATTTAAATCTATTGAACTGTGTAAGTCTATAGATTGATTTAAGTCTGTAGGTTTATAAATGCATTGACGAAATCAATAGATTGCAGACAGATGAAAGTCTTTGTTTGAAGTTCGATATAAATGTTGTGTTTCATCCTCTTGGAGGAATATGCATCCCGACATACATTTTCATTATTTTTCATACTTGCACTCCTAGACGATTATAACCTTATCACACATTTTTTATTACATATTTTGGAAACAGATATCTTATGGATATTATCTAGGCTTCTATTGAAATCAATTTATAAATTTGTCTAAAACTAATCCAGTAAAGACCCTTGAAAATCTGCTAAATTGCATGAACTTGACCTATCAAAATGTACTACGCAACTTGAAGAACTTAATTTAAGTAAATATGCCCATAATATAACTAAGGAGGATGGGAAGATTCCCGAGAACCGTGTGTGCTGGGCTTTATGCACAAAGACCGGAATATGCTGTAACGTTACGATTCTTACTGGAATAGGTATCATTTGTAACCTTTATTTAGAGATAAAGGATAATGTCAAGGACAAGAAACACTGATAGTTCATAGAATTTAATATGACTAAGACGTGTTTGAGATCACACGGTAGCCCATACGTGTGACCATAAAATCGACATTAAACACTTATGTATGAAAAACCAAAATATTGATATAATCCATGTACGATAGTTAATATTGAAATCATTTATGTGCACATAATTTGGAAGATAAATTAGACTTAAAAGTTGTTATATACTGCTTTTTGCTTATCAGGAAAACTTAATTTAAGTAAATATGCCCATAATATAACTAAGGAGGATGGGAAGATTCCCGAGAACCGTGTGTGCTGGGCTTTATGCACAAAGACCGGAATATGCTGTAACGTGGTAGGCTAGGCTCATTAAGGCATTTTATTTTCTTCCTAGTGATGCAGAATCTAGATCGTTCACGCAAGTTATTTGTCGATACTGACTTGATTATGCTTAAGTGCATCAGTTTCCTCTAACGTCATCAGTGTCGTCATCTTGAAACTTATTTGCTTTGTCGACATAGGAAACTTGATGTCTTCACTAGCCAAAACAGTCCGTTAAGTTAGTGATTTAACCTTTTTAATGTCTTAAGTTACACAATTCGACATAAGCAATTGTTTTCTATTGTGTCTCTAATTACGGCATTCGATAAGTTAATTTAAGCTGTACCGTACTATTCGAATTTTCGGAATTCTAACGACACGAACGAAATTGTTCGAAGCAACAATTTGGTTTTGTAGATCTTGGATCTTCTCTTTTGTAACTTAACGTTTTCTAATAATCACGACGTTTTCAAACTATACTTAAAATGTTATTTCTATAGGATAAAATTCAAACTGAAATATGACAAATGTCAAAAGTAGTGAAATAAAACTGCTCTGAAGACACCGTAATCCAAACTGAACGAAACAAAGGTCACAAAACTGTATGATAAAATAAATGATAGATAAGAAAAAACTTTGATATATTAAATGTGTGCAACTAAAAGTAGTAGCATATTATAAATCTAAACTACACGGAACAAATATGTGGAAATAAAAATATAGAAGAAAAAACCTCATACAACTTAATCACTTAGAACTGATATCATAATTGGTTTCTTCCAAAGTTAATCCAAGGTCAATTCGTCTAAAGATTACACAAATGAAATTGGAAGATCTATCTCCATTAGTGGCGGTGTAATCAGTTTTCCAGTAAAAAAAACTTGTAAAAATTTCGTTACTTAGCGCAATGTCCGGTTGATGTCGTGATTGTTTTTTTGGGCGATCAGAATAGGTGTAGCCGAGTCATCGAAGTCCTGTAATGAGATTCCATGAGCGGAGAGTTCGTCCTCGCGATGGCGGGCGATTACGCAACTCCTGGCATCGGCGGAGGATACGTCATACGGACTTGACTTGCCACAAACCGATGCACACAACGTGACATAGCCACCGTATTGCTTCTTTACTATTTTCCTCTGGGCTAGAGGCTATCGACAGTAGTCGTACATGGCCACACGAAAATTGTCCTGATCCAGTCCACTGGTGTCGTATTTAATTTTCTTGTTTATTTTTTTATTTAATTAATTTGATGTGATTAAATTAGTGCTAATAAAAAGATACCTCTAGTTAAAATGGCCATGGAAAAACTTTTACTGGTAAGGGACACCGATCAGCAGATTAATTTTTCAGGTTATTGTTTTTCACTAAAATTATAATAGGTAGGTTTGAATGTTGTGATTTGCTATTTGAATTTTAATTGTACAAAGTTTTTACATAGAAGTAAGATTTTAGAACCCTAACTGTAGGTACAGCATCTACAGCAAGTACAGCACAGAAAATGTTTTTTTTTTTGTTTTAATTCATTATTATTATTTTCACAAAGTATTTTTGTTTTACCCATAAACCTCTCTGCACTCACTGGCGATATTGATTATTTATTTATTATTGTATCCATAGGAGATTAGTGACCGTTTGATGACATCTTTTATTTACGATTGAATAGATAGGTAGCCTACTAATAATGTTTGTAAATAAAACGCAGCTGAGACATAGCAACGTTAAGGGCAGGAGATTAATCTGCATTAAATATTATTTTTTATTTAAGAAATATTATTTTATTATTTAGGAAATATAATATTTTTTTTTTAAGTTAAATTATGTAGTCTGAGACTTAATATATAAAATTAATAAATTATTATAAAACGGCAATATTTTTTTAAATATTATGAGAAAAAAATCAGTTAGAAAATGGCAGCGTGCAACCTCATATATAAACCTTGGTGATTGTTGCAATACTCTCAGTACGACTCTAGTCGCTTTGCCGCTTGGAGCAGGCGCGTTGCACGACGCCGGCCACACGGAGAGGGCGAGAGAGGTTTAACTCGAAACTACAACTTAACGCAATTTTGACAGACATGTGGACCGAGTGAATGCAGTGTTCAGTGACGTAACATTAGTGAACAACTCTTAAGAGAATAACAATCTTAAAGTGGAGGTGGCACTCGTAAACAATGGATACCAAAAGTACGGTAAGTGATGCATGCAACTTTTTTAATTTAAACAATGACTTGTCTTGATGATTGTTTCATAAAGCCTGTAGATTTTTGTCAATATGGCAACAGAAGCACAAAAACTAAGCACCGTTCTGTTATCAATCATATTCTATGAGAGTGACGTCTATCACTTAATCAGCTGATTCACGCTTTGCAAATCCTTAACATAAGTATTTTTTACTCAATGGTTTTCTGTATAATATATGAATGGCCTTAAGAAGAAGGCACAAATGTAATTGTTACCTGCGTTAGTTAATAGTAAATCTTTAAATATGAACAGGTTTACCAAAAAGGATGTAGGATTCATATAAGAATAACCTACTATCGCACAAGAATGCCATAAACAGATGTGTTTTGGCAATTGAGATCCGCATTCATTATGAGCTAATGACTAATATTATACCATATCGGTGCTAAGAAGCTCAGTTAATAATAAACCTGTATTGTAATCACTTACTTATTAAAACAAACAAGTGAACTTTAAGCAGTGACTTTTCTGATTATAATAAGCTTAATTTTATTTGCATTAAGGATTTAATTTCCCAGAACCACTTTTTCTACGGGTAATCTAATTAGATTACCCGAATATGAATTCATCAATTGCGGTTGTAAGCACAAGAAACAACTCAAAATCCATCTTCACTATCTACTACATCATCAACAGCCTTTTTAATGTTCCCACTGCTGGGACTCAGGCCTCCTCTCTAGGAAAGGGAATTGGCCGTAATCGATCACGCGAGCCCAATGCGGGTTGGTGAATGTCACATGTCTTCGAATATCTACTATCAGTATTTACTATCAGAATGAAATGAAATGGATTACGATTCTTACTGGAATAGGTATCATTTTGTAACCTTTATTTAGAGATAAAGGATAATGTCAAGGACAAGAAACACTGATAGTTCACAGAATTTGATATGACTAAGACGTGTTTGAGATCACACGGTAGCCCATACGTGTGACCATAAAATCGACATTAAACACTTATGTATGAAAAACCAAAACATTGATATAATCCATGTACGATAGTTAATATTGAAATCATTTTATGTGCACATAATTTGAAAGATAAATTGGACTTAAAAGTCGTTTGATACTGCTTTTTGCTTATCAGGAAAACTAATATGTTTTTTTCCATACTGATATGGGTGAAGTAGCACTTAGCAAAGCAGTTATGAATGTACAAGGACACCAGGAACCGATTCAAAAGCTCATCGATTTGATAAAAAGTGGATTGTCGTAAACTTCGAAACAAATATTTGGAATCGTATAAGGTGCGCCCAACACTTCAGTGGCAAAGCTTTTATCGTTCAACAAAACTTGGTACCGAGGCTTTAGGACTCAAGGCTTATAGTCCCTTGAACCATCTGGCCGGAATTAAATGGACACAACTCTGGTAACGCCTAGGTGGCAGTACGCGTATCTGTGCATTTAATTGCGGCTAGCTGCATCCGGATAGTGCACGGCTGACCTTTAAATCCATTTTCTCTGCGAAATATTGATTGATTTACATTTGCTATGTTCACTTTGAAGAATATTTAACCACCAATTTTTATGCGTAAAAATGTTTCTAAAGATCCAAGCCGTTTTGAAGGAATATAGTCTAAGATCCGATTAAGAACGACCTTCATCGGTCTGTTTAATGGATGAAACTTATTTTATGATAAATTTAGTGTATTAAATAATATAACGCGAGTGGGTTGCCTAAGAAATTCCTGGCCAGACTATTATTAATTAAAAATTGAAAATTTACTTTTTTTATAGAAAAATGCACAACCGTTATTCATACCAGATTTTTTTGCAGACAACACTATAACATCGTATTCGTAATGAAACAGCGTTTATTTTGATATAGAATTTGTTGTATATCAAAATAAACACACCTGTTTATACATACCTGTTTATACCTGGCAACCCATAGTTATGCCAGAAAACAAATAGGCAACCCAACATTTTTATGTTCTAAAGGCTTCACTCTTTCGGTTAGTATTAAATTTATTCGTTAAACACACGGGTGCATTTTTCAAAAAAAAAAAAATTGTTTGGCCAGGAATTTCTCAGGCAACCCACCCGCGTTATGTTCTTTAATATACTAAATTTATCATAAAATACGTTTCATCCATTAAACAAACCGGTGAAGGTCGTTCTTAACCGTATCCTCTACTAATAGGGAAAAGTTGCGAAATTGCTAAATATTTTTTCGGACAAAAATATTAATGGCACGAAATAATCGAATGTTGATAATGTTGTTCATGAATTCATGAATATAATAAACATATTATTTTCTTCAAACCTATTAACCTGGCCATTACCGAGGAGTAGGACTCAGAAAGTCACTGTTTTATGGCACTTTTCGGGCGCTTGGGCCTTAAACTATTTTAGCTGAAAGTGCTACTGGCAACGTAATAAGGTAACCTGGAATATGGGAGACTATAATACTACGTCATGACATGAGGATCTACAGGTGATCTTTTCAAGTGGGTGTGGACAGCCAATTCAGAAATCATAACGGATAATTAAAAATATTCAAATCCGATTTTAATCGATTTTAAGATCATAGGCAATGATGCTCTTGTGAAGTCAAAACTCCAAAGTCTTGAGCATCGACGCCGAGTTGCTAGCCTGTCTGTTTTCTATCGTTTACACTTCGGGGAGTGTGCACTAGAGTTACACAATTTAATTCCGCCAAGTCCGTTCCATCATCGGACCACAAGACGTACGGCGTTGCGCCACCGGTACATGGTGGACATCCCACCTATACGTACAAAGCGTTTTGGGAGTACATTCATTATGCGTACAGCTAAGGAATGGAATTCCCTGCCGGAGTCTGTGTTTCCTGATAGCTATAACCTAGGGTTCTTTAAGTCAAGAGTGAATAGATTGCTTCTAGGCAAGCGTGCTCCATCGTCGGCCACATCATCGCTTACCATCAGGTGAGATTGTGGTCAAACGCGAGCCTATCCATTACAAAAAAAAAAAAAATATATATAAACTAAAAATGTATCATTGATTTTTTTTGAAAAATCAATATTCTTAGCCTGAACTCGAACCCGTTGATTTTGAAAACAAAAAAGTCACGCTGTGTTATTACACTATTCCATATCACGTCCATTCGAAAAGTTCACCCTGGCTACTTCGAGCGCCAACTTCAAGCGGTAGATGCAGTAATCAACACTCGTTGCTTGATTCAAACAAATCAATCCTTAGTGTCACTAAGGATACTACCAAAAGATATTGTTTCATTCTTTTGTTTATAGCTTTGTTTAAAGTTTACTTCCTCACTGCTGGGCAAAGGCCTCCCCCAACTTTTTCTCGAGCCACCTCGAACCAGCCCTTAAGGTAGGCGTCTTAAGTCATCTCGTCACCACTTCCCAGGTCGACAAATTTTTACTCGATTCCATTTTCACATCAGCCTTGAATAAATTTTGTAATATACAAGGTGTAAGGGACAGCCCTCCACAAACTTTAAGGGCTTGCTCAGTAGATGAAACTGAACAACCTTCCACAAAAATTTTTTTCAGGAAACGAAAAAAAAATTCGGCCTCTCCATACAAACTGTCCAATCAAGTTTATAATTTTCTATGGTGAGGCGGATTTTTTTTTTCGTCTCCTGAAAAAAAAAATTGTGGAAGGTTGTTCAGTTTCGTCTACTGAGCAAGCCCTTAAAGTTTGTGGAGGGCTGTCCCTTACACCTTGTATACAAACTGAAAGTTACATATTTGCATATGAATTTAATACACACACAGGGAATTTCAGGTATGTTTAGTAAGTTTATTGACAACAATAAAAGTAAAATATTCTTCCTATCAACAGAAAAAGAGTCGGCACAAGCATGCTCCCTTTAGGGATACCATTCTTTTGACCAAAAATTTAAACTTTTTTTTCGTTTCGATGTATAATTGGAAGTTGCATGAACACGAATATTGAACATATGAGTATATGCACAAAAGACTCTAGTCTAGTGATAAGCTTTTAACTTCATCGAGGAATTATTGTATATTGATGGTATCGAAGGCTGATAAACTTTCAACAAGTGAGTCTAAGTTTATTAGTTGAGGAAATAAAATCAGAAATCTTAAAAGATTAGGGAAAAAAACTCATTCTATACATTCGAACATATTTAGTTAGTAGCCTCGCATAAAGATTAAACCTAACCTAACCTGTTAACATGCTGACACATTATTGCCATTTACGTGTAAACATTTCCTTATTTTTTTGTTATATTTATGAAATCTTGTTACCATTTGTAAATACTCGTTTTACTGTCGTCTATAACGGAATATTTAATTTTTTTTTTATTCCATGAAAGAATTTACATTTTGACAGATCGGTCAGTTGTTAACTGCCAATTCTACAAAGTGGCTTCACCATTAATTTCTCAGATTGTTGGTGAAGTTATAACATAATAATTCTCGACCTTAGAGGCATTAGGTAGGATGTGAAGATCCGACCAAAATGTCTTTTTAGTGTAGCGATAATATGGCGTTGTTTCTCTTTCTATCAAACTGATCGTGGTATTTCTATCTCTTTCCGTTAGCAAAATACACGCATGCATAAAGTCGGATTTACGCACTTTTTGAAATGCCTTGGAGGCATATAGGTTTACGTTCACTTACATCTTTATGCACTAAATTATTTTTACTTTAAGGAGCCTTATGTCAACAAAAACTATTATGCATCTAAAATATTTGGCACATCACGCTGGGCGCTTCAACTCATACGACCTTGTGCACCTAATTTATTATTCAAATAAAGAAACGTATCATCACATTCAGCATTATGCTTGGAAAAATGTTATCTAGCATTAATAAGGCATAACGTCGTATGTCAATGTAAGACTTTCTTGCTGTAATAACAACAATATTGTATTCGGATTTTGGTACGTTTGTTGACTTCCATCCTTATGTCTCCAAATAAATTAAAGTTACTTTGTCCTGCTTGGTCGGTAGTTAAGATAGTTCGGATATTTCCGTATAGAAAATTTTGGTCGTCATGAACGCACGTGGCGCATCGACAAATGGCGTGAGACAGCATTATAGCTCGTCGCCGCTAGAGTGAGAGTGACAGTGATAGTGGAGCAGTGGCACGTGCCGCACCACGCCCGCCCCGCCGCGCGTCGGCCGTTGGTTACAATAGCAAAATTTATTCGTTCGTTCGGCACCGGTCACGCCGGTCACTTGTGTATGGTTTTCAGTTTTATGTGAAAAAGCAGTGGTTAATGAATACTTAGTGCGATATTTTGTATTACAAACTGTTTATGTTTCATCAATGCAGTGAACAGTCATAACATAATGGAAAAAAATGAAGTAAGTACCTACTTAAATTAGAATGCAAGCAAGTTGGTACCTACCTACATAGTTTTTTCTAACCAACCTTTCTTAAATCTCTTGATCTAGCTAAGTAGATAACAAATACATACCTACTACTTGTACCTAATTATTCTTGCAGAACACAGTACCATTGTATGAACAATTATTTGAAAAACGACGACGACTTTCTAAGGTTCGCGAAAAAGTTATTCAGGCTCGAGGAGGAAAACCATTCGGTGATATAGAAAGTAAGTTTTGTACAATTAATTACGTAATTTACTTATGAAAGTTCGATAACATGAAAATAATTTTAGGTACATAGGCAATACAGAGGACAACGATCGTAGAGATTGTATGGTCGTAAAGATGGTTCATTAAAGTACAAGTATATTAGCTAGCTATTGCCCACTGTTGCCCCGCTTGGAATTCTGTTATAGGTATATTCATTCATAGATGGATTAACATGTTAATCCAGGTGCTGATCTGTCAATCTGCCTTAATCCGTCAAGTTGTTTAGGCATGAAGTGGACATACATACACAAATTTCAGCGTTATAATTATTAGTGTGATAATTTGAATATTTTTTCAGATAAACTACCTCATGAAGAAGAAGGAACTAAGAATACTGCGTGCGTTTCAAAAAAATCCAATATAGCTCACGACATAGATATGAATGGTAGGTAAACTTCAAACTTCCAATAATTTAGCAATGCGACTAAAATGAAATTTGAATAACAAACAAAAGCCTGCCTTTTTACGTGTTTACTTACTTCGATATTGGTCCCCAATAAGTTTTCTGGTTTTTTTTTTTAATTTGATTGAATATTTATTTTTATTTTCAGATGGCGAAGAAGACATTTTTGATTATGGAAGTGATGACAGCGTTAAAGACAAAGATTATGAACCTGATATAGAGAATGACTCAAGCTGTAGCGAGATAAGTGACTCTGCTCAATTCAGGCTCTTAAAAATGTCTCAAGATCAAGTAAAAAGACGCCTATTCCCACCGGATAATTATTGTCCTGAAGCTTGTAAACACGAACCTTGCAATGCTCCAGTCAGTATACATCTATCATCACAAAATAAAAATACAACAAATTACCAAGGTACTACGCGTTCCAAATGAGAATAGGACCGATTCCTATGTTTTGACGTCTCGTCGTACTGTCAAATCGAAGAAATTTTGGCAAAATTGAAGAACTTAGAGATGAGTAAAATCGAAGAACTGGATTCTGACTAAACTTTTTTCGTTCACAGTTCATAAATAAATTAAATTTTTCGTAAATTAATTAATGTTTAAAAATTTCTTTCCTCGATTTGACAGTAAATCGTGACGTCACAACATGGCGGGCGATCCTATTCTCATTTGGAACGCATTGTAATGCAGAGAATACTTCTGACTTAATAACGGTAGAAGATCTTATAGGTCCACAGAATTTAAGTAGTAAAAATATCGATTCTGTTCCTGATTTTGATCAATGTGCTTATTCGCCTCTCAAGAAAAAGACATGTTTAGAAAGACCAGAGATTCACATTAATGAAACTGGTGAATTGAGTGATGATTCCGATACGCCATGTACTGACAAAACAATATTTTTGCCTTCAAAACAAGAAGGTTCAAAAGCTTTAGTTTGCTACAAAAAAATTGACAAAAATGTTACGATGTCACCGACCTTGACACCTGATCATTATCCCATAATGGTTGTTGACTTAAATGGAGTGGTGTATTTGAATCAAGTACAAGGATTATCAGAAACACAAAATGTAAAGAAAAAAATTGCTGATCCAACGAAATGGAAAAGGAATTCTACCAAAATCGCGAGATTGAAGGGATCTCCATATCACTCAACAGTCGCTAAGAAGAAACCAGACGTAGAGGGTCGTATGTTAAAGCCTCCGTGTTCGTGTAAAGCTAAATGTTATACGAAGATATCTCATGAAAAAAGAGAACTTATCTTCAACCAATTTTGGAAAAATTGTCGTAATTGGGATCAGCGTCGACAATTTATTGTTAGCAACGTAAAAAAAGACAGAAAGCGAAACATGAAAACTAGTGGTGACTTGGAGCTAGATAGAAGGAAGTTCTCTTATAATTATAGTTTTACTGTAGACGGTTCCAAAGAAAAAGTATGCAAGGTTATGTTTTTGAATACACTGTCGATTGGAGAAAAATTTGTAAAATTAAGTGTAGAAAAAAAAATGGAGGGAGGTTTAACGATTGAAGATCAAAGGGGAAAACATGTACCAGGAAACAAATCACCTGCACCCATAATTAATAAAGTAATGGATCATATTAATTCCTATCCATCCTATGAAAGCCACTATTCACGCCAAAAAAGTGGGAAAAAGTATTTAGGTCCGGACTTAAATATTGCAACCATGTATCAGCATTACAAAGAACTTATGATAAAAGAAGGAACACCTAATAACCTTGTAGCAAAAGAATGGTTATACCGAAATATATTCAACACAAAATTCAACCTTAGCTTCAAACTCCCGTCAGTAGACACATGCGACGATTGCGATGCTTATGAGAGAAAATTTAAAGACGCTATAGAAGAAACAGAAAAAAAAGAGATTGAAAAGGAACATAAATTACATCAAGATGCAGCAAATGAAAGATATAATTTAAAGAAAATTGATAAAGAAGAAGCACAAAACAGTTCTGGAAAGAAAAGAGTTTTAATGTTCGATTTACAAAAGTGTTTAGCGACACCTAATTTAACCAATACCAAGTCTTTCTACCTGCGAAAACTTTGGACATTGAATTTAACAATATATGACGCAACGAGTAACGTTGCTTCAAATGTGATCTGGTCTGAAAACATAGGCGGAAGAGGGGGTAACGAAGTAGCATCCTGTCTCATTCGTTGGGCAGAAGAAAACAGAGCTAAACTCGGAAATGTTGAAGAATTGCTATTTTGGTCAGATAATTGCGCAGGCCAAAACAGAAATTTGATGATAGTGATGGCCTACATTTGGCTCCTGCACAAATTTCCTAACATAAAGATCATTAATCACAAATTCATGCTAAAAGGCCACACACACATGGAAGTTGACCAAATTCATTCCCAAATTGAAAGAAGAAAAAAACAGCTGAAGACAATGCAGATCGCCATTCCCAGAGATTGGTCCCAATTCATAAGAACATGCGGAGGAAAAAAAACTTTTGAAGTGTTTGATATGGAATTACAGCATTTCAAAGATTTGACCAGTTTATATAAAAAGAATGGACCATTGGTGATGCGAAAAAAGAACAAGGACGGTCAAGAGTTTAAAATCTCACAGTGTGTTTGGCTTCAACTGAAGCAAGAACAGCCGGGAACGCTGTTTTACAAAACAAACTTTTCAGCGCAATTTTCTGAAATATCATTGGTACGCAATTTGTCTAAAGGTATTCAGTTTCCCAGTGACTTGCCGAATGTTCGAGAAGAAGCAAAACCGATATCTTCTGCAAAATATAAAGATTTAATTACCCTTTTGGAATGGGTACCCGCAGAATTTCATGATTACTACAGGAATCTGAAACATGATGCCAATGAGCCTGACTTTCCTGAGACTGACTAGATATTTTTTTTATTATTTCTTGCCAAGGTGCCTTCTTAACTATATTTTTGTTATCATTTGTCGGTTCTTCCGACCCTTTGCTTTTGTATTAATATAATGCAAACCAATTTTATGTTATCTTAAAACCTATACTTTGTTGTAAGTGAGAGATTTATAAAGGCTTCCGACCTTTTGCTTGAAATTAAATAATTAATAAAAATTTTAGAAGTATAAAGTAATATCCACTAATCAGACTTGGTTGAATTGTAATATGTCTAGGAGCATAAAACTATATGTCATTATAAAGCTAAAAGTAAACGCTTGAAATTGCAAGTATAAAGTCGGATGTAGACATATGCCTGCAGTTTCAATTGTAAATCTATAATATTTCAGGCATAAGGTCGGATGTAACTGATTAAATAAAAAAACTTTGTTTATTTATTTATATAAATAGGTACAGTGATTCTTGTCATTAGAAGTAAGAGGTACAACTATTTACCTAATTATAAAAAAAGAAAACTGATTTAAATGCTTAAAGTTTAATAAATATGAAGAGAATTGTTCGTCAATTTTATTTTTCCTCTCCTGAAAAGTTGGAGTTTTGTACATCCGACCTTATGCATCTGATGTCGAGAATTTTATATTACAAAATTACATTGATCTCTTTCGACAGTCATTAAAGAACGTATAACCTCTAAATCTAGTCGAATTGAAACTGTATAAATATATGAACCTAATTATGAGTAAGTATAAATAATTATCTAAACTCAGCCTCTCAAGCAATAAATTGTTTTACTAATGTCTAAGTTTGTTTGGCTAAGCAATTTTATGAAATAGACACAAGAACATTTCAGTCTCAATATCCTGTGATTATATCTATCAAGATAGTTTTTAGAATGTGATTGACCATTCGTACGTACCTACGTAATTACGTTTGCAACTATTTGATGGTCGTCAGTGCAATTAAACAAAATGTTTTATACAGAAAACGTATGCGATTTTCTTTCCAGCGATCAGTCTTGATCCGTGTGTGGAAAGAATGTAATGCCTTATAAGATTCTCATTAACATCAATTGACTCGCATGTAGTATTACATTAATGTAACTACTGATTACCTAAATCAGCAAATCAACTTGGAAATACATAGAATTGACGTATGCTAACGACGTTTTATTACTAAAAAAATATGTTGCAGAGCCTGTATGTTTTGAACTATAAAACTGCAATAGCATTTCCTCTTTCGTCAAGCAACTAAAAGTTGTTCGACAAACACAAACCTACTTATATGTAAATTACTATTATATGATAACTTCTGTGAATCACTTCAATTGAATTGTCAATTCAACAATATATTCTTACATAGTGTATCCTATTATGAAACTGAAGGTTAAAAACCCGGAAGAATAGTCTTCATACAACCCTTCCGCGTGTTAGAATAACTAAGAACTGAAATGTCGTGAAAAGCGACTGAGCATTGATTCTAGAGTTGCCATTTTTAATATTTTAACTTAAATATCATCTTCAAAATGATAAAAAATCCCAGACAGTATTGTAATCAGGAAAACACTAGGACTTTTTAATATGAATGTCTGTGAAATCCGAATCGAGTCTTGGTGGCTACATGCGCCAGGGCCGGTTCTAGTCCGAGGTAAATGGCACAGGGACTGACGACTAAAATTGCCCTCGACGCGCGGCCTTCACATTTCACAACACCCGGACTTAGCGTACATCCAGCCGGTCCGAACGGTTGCGGTGCATTCATTTATACAAAATCTCTCAACAGATTGAAGGATTTCGAGAAGTTCATTGTTTAGCATAACTTGAACAATCATGAAGCAAATCAGATTGTGCTCAAGAGAGTTGATCTGTGACTGTGAATGCTTGTGCTTCTACATTACGCTGCCGCTGGTAGTGCATGCCGAACGTGACAGGTGGCGCTTGAACCGTCGGTTATTAAAGTTATGAGCTAACTTTAATATTACTGGCAATCTAGGTAATTTTCTTTCCCGATACTTAGACATTCTACGTTTACATAATTATTTATTACGTGCAGAGTAGCCACAATCCATGCACTGTTTATTCTGATTTCGGTAAGTTTTAATTAAAGTTGAACCGGAACAAGGAGAGATGTCTAAAAATATTCTCGATTATTTATACAAATAAATATTTACGCTTAAGTATATCTAATGGCGGAAATTTCCGTTATGCTAATTTTATAAGCCAACAGTGTCACAGCGAATTAATGAAATCTTGGCCACACTTTATTATAGTAGTTCATGGTCAACTGTTTGCACAACAACTAATGAATAATGACCCGATAACATTAAATATTTCTAATATTTATTGCCTCCACGAACATCTTTTGTTGTTTTGTATTATTTCCCGTTTGTATCAATCAAACAGAATAAAAAAAAAATTCATATAGTCACACGTATGTTGAAATTTTTAGATCGTGAGTACATAAAAATCCAATTTTATCGACCCTTAAGACAAAATAATATCTATGTCTTAAGCAAGTCAAATGTCAAATCTTAGTAGAACCAGTAGAACGGCCGACACATTAGGCACAGCACAAACCCAGAAAGAGAAAGGCCTACAAAGACGGATGTGTATCAGAATTATATTTGCTATTCATTTTTATTCTTTAACTGCATGTGGTCGGAATTTTTCAATATCCCGGCTCCTGATTCAGATCCGTACCAACTTATATTTTCGGGCGAAAAAAATATATTCTGAAATAAGATTGTATAGGCAACAAATCGGAGGAAGGAACTAGATCTTAGAAAAAACTAAAAAAGACTTCAGTGTCGAAGGATCAAATCAACCAAGTTTTACGTAGGAGGAGATAAACCTTTTAAGTATAATAAAGATAAGCATTCAATGGGCTGTTCATGCCACTTCTAGGATAGGCTATAAAGAAAACTAAAGCCGAAACCTTTTAATGACCTCTAGTAATTTGTTTACATTTATCTGCGCACCACGCCCCCCAATGGGAGGCAAGATATCTCTATTACGTCACACGCAAAGTATTGCTCAAAACGTCATTGGGCTACATGCCATAAGTTTATTGAGAGAGTAGGTCAGGTTAGCAACAAGTCACATTTTTATCCTTCGCATGATAAAAGGATTGTGTTTTTGCATCGAGATGTAATTCATAAAGCAGTTGTGAATCGTGCGAAAGTCAACGACATTTTATTCAAATAAGGTCCTAGTCGCAAATGGAATGGGTAATCTTGGGTATACTTAGGGTTTCCCACTTACAAGCGGATCTAACAACAAAGTCTTGTATGATGTAATTTATAACAGGTATTCATCATGAAGCCCAAACTATATGGTGTAAAAAAACACTTCTAAGGAACTTCAGTTAATATTACATGCCAAGCACACTAGCTCCTTTTATTTAAAAAATACTAGATATTGAGTAGTACCTATGATGTTTATATTTTTATCTCCGTACAGAGGTAATGACGACATCGTTCCGAACAGTTTCGGATTACGAAATAATTGGTAAACAAAATTTTTCGCGCCGCTGAATGTTCTTCATACAACAAATAATTAAGGTCGTTCGATTTACTTGGCTTGATTTCCAAAATGCGAAATATTTTGGTGATTTATTGTAAGACCAGAAAAATAATAATTGTTATAAACGCACTTATTGTTAATAAATCACAGACAACAGAATTCAAAATGCTAAAAACCTCTTTTGAAAAATGTGCAATACAGTAATATATGTATAGGAACGTCAACCGGTTGCATTTATGAGTCGGATGAAATGTGGGATTTCTGTAATTTATGATAACGTTAGGAGACCTCAATCTACATAGCTGTGATTTGGTATTTCCTACCATTGAAAATTTATTTTTGTAAGTTAAAAGAGCTAAGCAGGTTACCATCAATATGTTTGCTTTGAAGACACAAAAAAACATGGCAATAAAATTATACCCTTCTGTATAGTAGGAAGCTACTGTTCAAATCAAGCACACATACAAACAAATTGGTCTGTGTTTATAAAAATGTTGCTATTTACTAGATTACAATTGATATTTACAAATACCGACCTTACACTCAATTGACACAAGTAACAAGTAACGATGTTATATTTGTCATACAGTTAACATCATAGACAGGAAGCGATTTTGTGGCTACCATTTTTTCCTAAGAGTCAAATCTGTCAAGGTAAAAAGCTTTGGCATTAAACTGTGCAATTACATTACTTGTTGGATCTCACAACCGATTTGACTTAATTTTAAAAATCTGATTCATGTAGATACATTTGTATAATTATATAGATGGAATGATGCGTAATGATCACGCGTAGGGATCTACAATCACGTAGGTAATATAACAGCAAATCATGGACGTCAGTAAATGATGTCATCGTAACGAACTTAAATGATAGGAGAATCCGGCTAAGTAACGTATTTCATGGCCACTTTTTCTATTGAAACATCCTACTCGCGGTAGACTACATAAGTACTAAAAGTTAATCGATAACAACTTAAAGCATGCAATAATAACTTAACATATACAGGGAAGAATACCGTACTCATGAATTAATTATTATATAATCATCCTAAATAGACTCCGGAAAATCTATTTCGAGCCAAAGTTCAATCAACCTACTATGTTTTTTTTTTAATCTGATTGGATAAATATCGACGTTAAACAAAGTCTATAATTATAATAAACGCTGATTGGATTTTTTCTTGTATCTTATTTCACGAAACCGTTCGAATGTTTTATAAAATATGCGATTTTAAAAATCATGTGCGATTTGCATTGACATAAATCCCGTTAGCTTCATAAATTCAAGCGATTGAGTTCAAGGACGAGCATAAGCATCATGTCAATGTTTGTGACCAGCGTGAACAATGAGTTATGTTGCGGCGTCCTCATGCAATCGCGTATAAAATATGATAATTGGATGCTCAATAACACGTCTTGCTTTTGTCGACCTAAAGTAATAACTGAACTCCGCATGTCAGACGATTAGACGGCTCATATTTTCGAGGGCCAAGCCGTTTTTAGCATAACTGCTGATACTCAGTCATGCATGTAAATGGACTACTTACTCATTTATCATTACACAAAGGTCTAAGACGGCTCAATAAAGACAGAAGAAACCAGAATACAGTCTGCAACCCGGCTTTATCGCTGTTAGCGTTGATACAGATCAATATTGCAACGCCATAATTCAGTTACGATAAGCCGGCCTGACCACAGAGAGACGTGAAATTAAAACTATCGAAATCGTGGACCGTAACCCGTTATCCATTGTGACATTTGCAGTACCGAAAGTATTCTAAGAAGAGCCATGCATCAGGAATGTAAGTACCTACGCTTTCTCTTGTAAGGGGAACAGTCTAGTTAGTCTTTAACTGATTATCATAGTAAGTGTAGCGGCTATTGTTCGAGATTATGAAAGTTGTCGGAGGCGTCACTACTCTTTTGAAACGAGGTCCATCTTATAGAAAAACACTATCGTGAGTTCGTGACTTTGAAATACTTAAAGCAAGAAGTTGAGTTATTGAAAAACTTGTTCGTAAAACCAATTTTTGTAGGCAAGTAAATCAATTTTAATTACCTCCTGTAAAAAAGGTAGTATTTAATTATGGTATATTATAAACAAATAACGCAAATGTCACGATACATTTTTGCTGTAACCGAAGTATCGTGAGATTTAAGTGTTACAAGCGCAAGTTGGCCTATGTCTAATGATTTCCGCGATTACAATGAACCGTTATGAGCACGCAGCGTGTGCACGCATTGACTGTTGATTCGTAAGGGCCATATTTCACCGGGACGCCACTGGTAGCGCAACTGGTTGCGCCACCAGTAAAATGTATAGAGCTCTATAGAGCGTTACTCACCTGGTGTCTGTTTGGTAGCGCAACCCATTTGGCGGCGCAACCAGTGCGGACACCAGTCCGGCCGCCAGTCACGCCCCCCACCAAAGAACGTGTATAATAAGATGGAAATCTAACCTTTGAAAACAATAATTAACCAACTGTCAAACGTTAGTGACAGTGAACCAAGAATCTTGTACAATACAATCTGGATTGATTACGACAACCTTAAAGATGTAATAAAGAAGTACCATACAAGAATCTTTATCCCTTTCTACCAGTGTGTATAGACTAGTTCGTACTACGAGACATTCTGTTCTAAAGAAGTTCAAGATGTTATTAAGGACGCTTTGACCGTTTTAGACAAATATCTCGTTTTTTCGGGTACCATTATAATGCACCAAGAATCATAACTATGAGGATGTCACGGTATCAAATAAAAGATAATATACATATTCATCTCTAGGATGGCATAAAAAAATATTATGGTTTTGTATAAAACTTTCATATAGTTAAATACGATTTTACCAACGCACTAATCAAGAAAATTACAAAATACAAGGGTCTGAATAGGTCGCGTAAGCTAAATCCAGTGCACATTTTTAGCTTAAAAATCATAAAATACCACAGCTTATGTAGTCTTCTACACCTTTAATTAATTATTTTGAACTTACATAAATAACTTTATGATTTATGACCAAAATAAAACCACTCTAAAAAAATCTTCATACATTTTTCATTGAACCCACCACTTCCAAGCCTCAGTCCGCGCTGAACGCGTCCGCGTTCTGAGAAGCACGGGCCGTTTCGCTTTCTTTAAAAAACGTATACTGCGATTGTATGCATTGATACTTTTTCGAAATAAAATTAAGTACCTAGTTATGAGTATAAAAATAAAAAACGACTTGGGAATTTTGTATAATATTTAATCATTAAAAAAATACTATTCGATACTTTTTATAAGGTTCTTCTACTAGTAAATAATTATCAAGATCCCTTCATCAACCTTGATTATTAAACCTGTGTTAGCTACATCAGATTTAATTTTACCCTAATAATTAGCTAAGTCGTTTGACTTTTTAGACAGACTCTACCACACTTTTTTTTAGAATTAGACAGGTATTGATTTACTGATATAGAATGAAACTAAAAACAATATTTTTAACAACTTTAATTGAGTAAATTGATATGAAAGTCATTTTTGGGGGTTGTGGCTACGAATATATCATTCTTTTAATTGAAGAAGGTGGATGTAATTTTTTTTAACTGACTTCAAAAAAGGAGGAGGTCCTCAATTCGATTGTTTTTTCCTTCTAAATTCGATGGAGACCCATTCCCTCTCCTAGAGAGGAGGCCTGAGTTCCAGCAGTGGGAACATTAAAAAGGCTGATTATGTATGTGTGTATATCTATAGGGATTTTGGTGTTTTTACCAAGAAGTCTCTGTATTCATACATACATTACATACATTCTACTATAGTCAAAAAGTATCATTTGATGAAGTTGAACTGATGAACAAGACCAATAATGGCCAATTAAATATACAAAAAATTTAACAAAAATATATAACCATAAAGTTGGTACAAAACTATAGAATCAAACCAAACTAATAGTTAGTTTTTTAACAAAAACTATCTATAACAACAATTAGTTACTTAGGTTTGTTTTACAGTAACTGTAAAACGATCAAAATAACTTTAAATTCGGAAGTCGGTGTTAAATAAAAAAATATACCAGAAACATCGACTTCCGAAATTAAAGTTATTTTGATCGTTTTAGTTTTTTTTTTGTATTCTTTATTCAAGTCGAGCCGATTTCGACTATTCTGCCAAGTCCATAGTAAATTGGAAAAACAAGTGTGTTTATAGAAATCTAAGTAAAGTGAGAATATTAAAAGCCGTCCAAGACAAAGATTGTAATAGCAAATGTACTGAAACATACTAGGTGAAATACCTTTAAGTGTTACTTTATTTAACCTGTTTTTTCTTTATTTTAAGCTTAACAAATTACACCTTATCAGTGTGGAAATAAATAAATAAACTGGTTTTCATCTGTTAACTCAATAAGGTTCAATTGAAAACTAGCATTAGGTAAAAAACTATATTTATAATTCACAATAGGATCCCTAAATTGATAAATAGTTTTCACACACTCGCAATATTTTTGAAAGACCTATCTAACGACATACTTTATTCAAGTCGAGCCGATTTCGACTATTCTGCCAAGTCCATAGTAAATTGGAAAAACAAGTGTGTTTATAGAAATCTAAGTAAAGTGAGAATATTAAAAGCCGTCCAAGACAAAGATTGTAATAGCAAATGTACTGAAACATACTAGGTGAAATACCTTTAAGTGTTACTTTATTTAACCTGTTTTTTCTTTATTTTAAGCTTAACAAATTACACCTTATCAGTGTGGAAATAAATAAATAAACTGGTTTTCATCTGTTAACTCAATAAGGTTCAATTGAAAACTAGCATTAGGTAAAAAACTATATTTATAATTCACAATAGGATCCCTAAATTGATAAATAGTTTTCACACACTCGCAATATTTTTGAAAGACCTATCTAACGACATCCCACATTATGGAATAGTCTACAAAACAAAATAAAAAAGAATTAAAAAAAGGGCGTACTTGTATCGTACTCTTCAGTACATTTTTGAGGTTGACGTAATCAATCCAGATAGTATAAAAGATTCTTGGGTGTGGCGACCCAAGAACGCTCTCTATCCCTTTCTACTAGTGTGTCCATAGATTAGTTCGTACTACGAGCCATTGTGTTTTAAAGAAGTTCAAGTTGTTATTAATACATTATATTTTAGAAAACTAATCAAAAACTAATATGTATATTAGACAGGTAAGACCTTACCACGATTACAAACTACGAGAGCCTAGAAGTTTTCGATAAGACAATTCTTCGAGAGTAAGCAAAAGAGAAGTTGATAGGTCATTGGCCTGCCAAAAAACCACGCCTCACCGAGGTCATTAAGAAGAGACTATTGCACAGGGCCAAACAACATCAAAATATGACTGTTTCAGACTGAAGTCGGTTAAAAATAAGACTTTAAATAGTATAGTACATTGTTAATAAACTACTGCCATTATCTGATGAAATAATATAATTTTTCAGACATGTTTCTCCGATGAATCGACGTTTCAGGTTTTGGTTGACAAAAGCTCTTTTGTCCGTTCAAAAAATGCTCCTTTCCGACGACGCCCTGGAGAATAGCTCCATAAAAACCGGTGTTAAGAGACAGCTAAATTCCCAATTAGTATTATGATGTGGTCTTTAATCTCAAGCAAGGGTCTACATATCGTGAAAGGGACCGTGAGGCATGACCAGTACAAGCGAGTACTAGAAACTGGACTGCTGCCGCATCTCGAAGAATGGTTCCTTATTGACGAAGAGTCCATTTTTATGCCCGAATCTGCATTGTGCTACAAAACCAGGGGTGTTACTGCATACTTGGCTAAAAAACATAAATGTTTTACCCTATACCTTTTTTGCCCTATGATGAGTTCCCTGACAGTTCATTTTTTTCCGTGGCATGCATACTACTTTAGATTACTAAAAAAATAAACTGGCAAAAAAAAAGGAAATGATAAAAAAAATATTGTCTTTCGTAAATTACTAAGTAAGTTATTGTGGTTATAATTAACTGTTAATAAATTAAGTAAATAAAATAAAAAAAGAATAGAACTTAAAAATGTGTAATGCGTTAAACGGAACTTCTGCCAATAGAGATTGACACTACTCGACGACACACTAATCGACAAAATCGGAGCGGCCATCTTGTAATCGCATGTAAAATTGGAAAAAAGTAATAGAAAAAACTCAAAAAACTATAACAGAGGACTAATAATTAATCATCGCGGTTAGTTGAAGAAGATTCCGATTCCGATATGGATATGAGTTCAAATCAAGAGTCAAGTTCTGACAGTGAATAATAAATAAATTATTATTTTAAACAGGCTGCATTTTATTTACCACTACCCGTCTCCCGCGGTTTCGCCCGCGTTATTTCAGGTTTTTAGTTTTTGTCAGATTTTTTAATTTACTGTAAAAATTCTTCAAAATCCGTAGACTAGTTCTTGCGTGAAAGAGTAACAAACATCCACACACACATACAAACTTTCACATTTATCATCTATAAATCTAAAATCGGTAATCCGATTCCATTACCTTTGCCAACTGATTCGTTATTGTAAAAAATCGATTAAATTTCGTTAGGTCACATCACTATAATTGTCAGACAAAAACTGTCAGGGAACTCATCATAGGACAAAAAAACTAGTCAATCAATACACCAGACATGAACGCTATTGAAAACATGTAGGAGCTCACCAAGCAGGAGATCGCTTAGCAAGTGATCACCACCAAACTAATAAATTATTTATTATTATTATTGTTATATAAACACTAGCTGATTAAATTGCAGCTCTCAACAACACAAACCTGCAATAGGATGCCAGAATTTGCATAGAGAGCATATCACGATGAATGGAATCTATCACAAAATTCTGGAAATATTCGTCAAATTGACTACGTATCTATTTTTTTTTTCAAAAATATATAAATAATTTTGCTTTTAATTTTCGTTGTTTTTATTATCTCAATAAAAAAAACTATAAATAAAAAATACCAGCCGGACCTACAAGCAACCTTTTTTCAAACCTATTAACCTGGCCGTTAGCGAGGAGTCGGCTTCAGAAAATCACTGTTTTATGGCTCTTTTCGGGCGCTTGGGCCTTAAGCGATATGCGCGAGTCCAAGCGAGCAGGCACCTTCCGATTTCACCTACTTTTTCTGTCGTCAACTCGCTCAGACTTGAAAATCTGACGTATTTATGTACAGTCAACTAAAAAAAAAAATTATAACATAGGTACCCACTAAAAATGTATTAGAAATTGTATTCGACTTGACTTTAAAATAAAACACTTATAAATCAACATTACAATAATATAATATTGCATATTTACCTATTAATTACCAACAAATCACAACATTATCAGCAATAAGCAACCAAAGTTGACGTCCAAATATTAGTTAATGTTAGCACACGTTTAAGTAAGCGGAATAGGAGACTTAGAAATACACGTAAGTGAGTGAATATGCAGTATCGATACGTCATGTATATGTCAAAAAAGTTAAGAGCGCCCACACGATGAACAAAATCTTTCTTGGATGCGTTCCATTTCACGATTAACCTGTGACCTTCAGTTGCCCTTTGCATTCTAGGACTACGGGTTTCCTTTTTAGGAATTCGCCGGGGTCCTAGCTTGCGGGCATCGGCCCTTCTGGACTCCTACGGTTTGATGTCATCTCTTTGAGGAGCACGTCGATCACTACGCGCTGTTGACGACTGAGCTCGGTTCGGTTAATTACCGGACGTCCAGATAGCGGACTACCCATTGCTCGACGTCCGCAAGCCCGCGTCTACCGTGGTCCGTTGTCGGGCTCGGAATTTCGGCGGCCGATGGTCCTTTGGCCTCCTTCTTCGCTAACATTACTGCTTCGCAGAAAGAGGCGACCGCCTGCCATTCCTCCTCGCTCCGGACCATAGTCTGAACTAGGGCCCTGCGTGAAAGGTTGTTGCCAAAAATTGCCTCCACGAGGCAACAGCGGTGCTCTGCCCGAGCGGGGCACAACTCTACCATGTCCTCGGATGCTCCACCGTGTCCTCCGAGTGGTCCACACAATAGTAATACCCGAGCTTTACTGCCGTCTGAATCCGATGCAGGAACCGACCGAACTTGCCATTTTCGGTGAGGACCATGCAGGTGCAGGTAACATGAGAAAGTCAAAAGTAACGTAAAATGTTTTTAAAGTAACTTGGGTATCGTGTACCATTGGCCACATCCTACTCGCCTCATTCCTCACCTTTAACATAATATCCCGAAATCTAAGTAGATAACCGGTATAGCCTGCGTGAAAAAATCCACGGGCAATAGCTAGTTATTTATAGTAATTGTTATTATTTGACTGTATTTTATACGTTTAAGCGAGAGGACGACAGAAAAAGTAGGTGAATCGGAAGGTCCCAACTCGCGCGGACTCGCGCGAATTGCTTAAGCGAGTTGACGAACAAGCCATATTAGGTAATCTCTGGAAGTACTGGTCCGATAGCAAAAAGTTTTTCACCGATAGAAAGCTGCTTTATTCCTGAGTGGGGTGTTCGCGGGCGAAGCCGCGGGCAAATGCTAGAATATTATATTTATCGACCGTGAAGTACCAATACCGCCTAAAAATATTTTTTCAAGAAAATCATAATTTACCGCTATGAATTTAAAAAGGTTTTTCCGCGTGTTTTAAGCGATTATCACACTGCCACGCATGACGCTGCACGTTGCGTGTCGACGCACCTACGCGCGTACTTGCGGAAGTGCAGATCTGCATCATCGTACGGGTTTTTTACGCACTCACGCGCGTTGGTGCGTTTTGTAAATTCACGCAGGCTCTGACTCATTTCATACAAAATCATACGATAATCGTCTTAGTAAAATTCGAGTAATTTTTTTTGTTTTCAGGTCTGACAGACAGTTTGGTGTTATTGGTACTTTGCTGTCGATATAAAAAAATACATTAATTAATATCAAATGCTGCAGTGACAAAAATAATAACAATTAATTTTGTAAAATCATGGTTACCCTAGTTAAAACAGAGGTAAGAAAGGGATACACCGACCCTTTCTCGTTGTCTTGTTCAGTACATTTTTCCCCGTTTGCTTGTCAATATGAACTTAATGGCAATGAGAATAAAGAACACTATAGAGTGTGTTTGCTGCGCAGGCAATCTAGATTATCCGTAGGATACATAAAATCTTTGCTCTGGTGTCTGTTTGGTGTCTTGCTATATTTCACTGGGACACCACGGTAGCGCAACCAGTGGCGCTACCCGGGTGTCCCGGTGAAATATGGCTCTAAAGATTACATGTTGCATAACTAGAGCATCTTGTCAACGTCCGCGACGTACCGAACATGCTCTACGACTATGCACCTGTTGTTATGGCGCTAACAGGTTCGTTACCGTTAATTATTCACAATTACAGACACTGAACATAATGACCCAAATATTACGAATTCTTTTCAGCTAGCTGACTTTAACGCAATCGATTTCAGGGACGTTTATTTTTAAACTAATGAAGCATTCATAATCGCTCTATAAATGTACCAAACCCAGCTGGATACACTGTGTAGATGAATAGTGCGATAACTCAAACAGATTGACAAGATAAAAATAACGAGATGAACCCAAATGCGACAGAAGTGTACTTGCAACAAGATTTACCTTCACGGTTTAATAACATTAATGACTCGACTGAACATAATAACAATCGCTTATATGGGACACAATGTCGTGTCCGAAATGAATTTACCCATTAAGTTTGACGTCTTCATTAACTTCAGAACTAATGAAGGGGTTGAGATGTATAACCATCTTCATTTAAATGGGTTTAATAACAAGAAAAACAAAAAATCTAAATTAACCTTTCGAATGTCTTAAGTTACACAGTCCGACATAAGGTAATTGTCTTTCTATTGTGTCTCTAATTACGACATTCAAAGAGTTAATAGTTGAATGTCACAGAGATGAACGATTCGTAAGATCCCACCGTATTGCTAAAGATGAACAAATCTGCTTAGAAGCATCAATACACGATATTTTGTAATTTGTATGACAAATAATGGTTATGACTTAAGTCCTAAGCACACTACATGTCAGTAAGCACGTGCTTCTCCACGCGTGCACTAACAGGCGTACCTACGCATATTAACATTTTAATATAACGTTTATTCAATACATGTTCTCACGGGGTTCTTAACGTGTACTAACCACGTGCTGATATCAATTAAAACTTGATTCATGTGAGCATATCCGTAAGTATGCACGTGCCGGCAGTGCTGCACACACCGTTAATATATACAAAATGAATTATATTCAAATGAAGCGAGATAAATAGACTTCGACGAGAACTAAAGCAATCAATTAAGTGCCCTAAGTAGGTAATTTCACATTTACAGATGCTTTTTAAAAAGATACGACTGACATAATTTCTTAAGACTATTTATTAGTGTTGTCTTTTGGTCTTTTGGTCCAAAGGTTGACTGGTAATGAATGCCTTCAACCATCAAGACCACATATGTACCACTACTGTACATGAAATTACAATACATACCCACTTTAATTAATATTAATTAATATAAAAATAAAATGAGTAATTATCATGTTGACTAATACCTGGCAACATTCTAATTAGATACCATTTCCTCATAGGCACAAACAATAGGAGTTAAACAAATCGACCGAGTTCCCACTTGCTACATCTTATCATAATCTGCTTTATTTTGTGGTACAGAATAAATTCTCACACAAAGAGCGAAAGTGTATGCATTCTGTATGTTGTCAAGACATTGCTGAACATTACAGTGTAGACACCGGAACCGGTTCTTTGCATTTGGCGAAACGTTTTGCAACATCGCCCACCGCCTCTATTGCCTATCTGAGAGACGAAGCACTCGTGCCGGCAACTGACTATACAATATTGATCGCAACTTTAACAATGAATTCTATGAACTGCACAAAGTAAATATTTTACCGACACTTTGTAACACTCAGATAAACAAAAGATTGTTAAAATATCACAATAATGACGTGACCTTGCTTTACAACAATAAAATGTTAAGCGAATTAATGATATGACTACCTAAAATGCTTATCCGTCATGTTATCAGAGTAACAAAGAGGACCATGAAGCCGAAAGCAAAGCTAAGATTTATTGCATCAGAGGCCGACGAAACGAGACCGCAAATAAAGAGAACATGGACCTTGAATACCGTATCTGACAAAATCAATCGGACTTGAACAAAACTTGACCTAAAATGTAATTGATGGAACTGAATAAGATCCTGTCCGGAGAACAATCACAGGAAGAGAAGATTGATATCGATTATGTAAAGGTAGCTCCTCACATCATACACTTATTAGCAACAATTTCAAAAGCTCTTCTTACGTACATCATTTCCATAGCAGTTACATAAAGAGATGTATTGAGATTGAAAGGCGATCTTAAGATGAAACTAATCTCCAAAGACGCGACAAGGAAGAGTGCTGCAATGATTTCCGTACGCATTCAGTAACACCCAGACAAAGTTGCACAACAAAACGACACTACAGAATGTGTAGATGTATGCGCCTGTTACTTTTATGTCGACGTCTTTGTTTGATGATCAATAGCAGATTCTTTAGTCAGCGAAACAAGGCATGAAGCAGTTTTGCAAGAGCCAGAATACGAAAATTTTAAAACGTAGCAGTTTTGTACTGAAAAGAAATATGAAATTTTAACAATAGGCTAGTCGACACTTTTTTGAAACAAGTTTTGAAATGTTAATTATTCAATTACATCGAAAAAAAATTGTATTGTATTCCTTTAATAACTAGAAAGCTACTAAATTGATATCAAGCAAATGTGCCAATAAAGTAATCCATCAAAAAAATATCTATAGATAGAATTGTTAAACTATTGTTGTCTGAATGATGAGAGTTGTCTAGCAATCTGTCTCTTCCTATTTCAGTCTAACACAATAGTAATTATAATGACTTTCAACATTTAACGACATTACAGAATTATTTACTTAATTATTTGTTTGAATGTAGTAATCAATTAAACTGCTGATCTTTGGACCAGGGTCACACTATTCTTTTAAGAAGCTTAAAAAAGCTCTTCACAATACGTCAAGTACTCGTCCATTGTTAGCATATGCGAATGTTTATAACTTATGCGCTAATCAAGTAGAATTGTTACCAATTAGATATGCAATTGAAGGTATTTGCCAAGATAGAAGGAAAGAGAATGTCCAACACGTCGTCCTTTTACTGTAATATGAATATGTATACAAGGACCTGGTACAGACAGTATACCTACATTAAGATTCATATTAATAGCAAGCAAGACGCTACGTCATTGCTCGTCAACTAGACGAATAGAAACTGACTATCTATTGGTTTGAATATTTAAAATATACTATGACACACTTATGACCACTCGACCTACTTTCTGCTGCTAGTGTTTGAACTGCACAGAACTTACCTATTATAAAAACATTTCTTATTATCATGTAGTTAATGTAAGTTGAAAAAAAAACCACAAGTACATAGACTTTCATAAGTCAATGTCTATAACGTATACCGGAGGAATATGTTGATTGTCTTATTTTATCGACACTCCACCAGAGTTACGTCTGGAATATTTTTAGACATGAATGTAAGAAAAGAGGCTAAAATATTTGGTTCGAGTAGATCTAGTTTTCGCCTTACTTGTATGTTAAAAATGAGAATCTCATGTTTATTTATGTGAACCTTTCAGATCTCATCACAAGAGTGGCACATTCCGCGGCCATCTCTTTCGGGCAGCAGCGCAGCTGGGAGCTTGAGCGACTCGAGATCTCGTGGTGGCTCCGCCTCCAGCCAAGGCTCAGCAAGCAACCACAGTACCCACGTAAGACGACCTTCTGAATTATGCGTCACAACGATTACAGACAAAGTTTCCGCTTCAATTATTAAGTCAAGAATCACATAGTGTGGCGACGAAGTAGCGTCGATATTTTATGCAGCGATTTTTTTCAATCTCTTCATGACATTTAGTTAATGGTCACAAAAAATGTACGACCGTAAAGCTTCATTATTATGATATTAACATTAGAAACGACAACCACCTTAGTAACAATAAAGTCATTTTTTTTATTCGATTAATTAATTTGATAGTGTTTTTGTATCCCAATTAGATACACATTTTGATAATTGACGGGGTCAAAAAAACTGGTTGATATTGCCGTGTCCGGTATAGGATCCACTAAATTTGTACGTTCTCGTAGATACAACATTCCAAAGATTGCTTAATTTGAGCTGACAACTATTGCAAGGCTGACGCACGAAAATTATTGTTGGCTATATTGACACTTGTGATGTTAAATATGCAAAACAAAAACACGTTAGATATTAAATATCAGCAGCTATGTCACACGCGGCTCAAACATTGTTTTCGATGACGTGAGGCAATAGCTTCCTTATAAGAAGCAGAGCAACTGATTTTGAAAATATGTAGTAAGTTATACCTTTACTTCGTCTACCGTACTCCATTAGTTATGGCAGAATTAGCATGGTAGTTTTAGCAAAACAGTAGCTAGTTCTAAACCATAAACTTTCAATTTATTAAATTGGCATCTATTTTCTGTAGCTACATACAACAATATCAGGAAATCAGGAGTGGTGTCCTACGTTTAAATGTAGTTGTATTTTATGGTGCGGTCACGGTACGAACTTACGAAGATTTCTATAGAATTTTGTCAGTGCGACCTAGCAGTGCAGACAAAATTAAAGGTCAGTGTTCACTCAGACTTTTCAAAGAGGTCTGTACGACAAAGTTTATAACGTGTCGACGCAGTATAAACAAAAAGTTTACATGCGCGTTTCTCATTATCCGCAAATTCCTGCATACAACGAGAACATTATTATCATAATAATTAAAATTATTTATTAATTAATTACTATACGTATTCTAGTAGCATTGAACTGTTTAAGTTCAATAAATTACCTACATGTGTAAGTCGGATGACTGGGTTTCACTCTATGGAGTAATACTTCGCGACTGGCTAAATATTTCGACGCGTGAAGAGTTTGAGTCATACTGCCACTAACGTTTTGAAACTTTTGAAATTGCGTTATATTTTAATTTTCATAAGAACTAATTTGAGTTTTTTTTTATAGACCCCTTGAGATTTACAAAATTTGTTCTCGTCATTTAGCACTCGTAGCAATTTGAGACTCGTAAAAATATTACGCGTCGTTGGTGGTACTTTTTATATTAAATTACACAAGATTTATTTTAGCTAAGTAAATTATGAGTTATGTGATGCAAAAACCATGAATTAGAACAATATCAATGAGTTTATGTTTAATTTAGATATTAATTTAAAATGTATATATATATAATCTATATTTTATATAGAAACTGGGCGAGTTGGATGTTGTCGAACTATTTTAGAAGCCTAAACAATTGAAATCTGATAGAACTTTCAATATGTCTGACTCAAAATCGCAAAACTCGTTCTCACTATAATGTTCAAAACGAACAAAACGACTTCACTTCTCGTTGCTACGATAAGTTCAAAGTTCTCGTTGAAAAATCGTGACATAACATACACATGGTAACCATCCCACGCAGCACTTCATCGCACTTAATGTCGACGAGTTCAAATCGATTAGACAATGAAGTTACTTTTACTACGCACGCGCTAGTTACCACACAATATTTTATTTTATATTAGGTAATTACAATTCAAAATATGTAGTTAATTTCTTTATTTTAATTTCAGAGCGTATCATCCGGCTCTCTGCTACTGAGTGCGGCGCATTTAGCACGTATGCACGGTAGAAATTCAGAGCAAGACGATCTTGGCAACTACCACACCAAATTCGGAAGCTATGGACGTAAATCTGGACATTCTGAGGCAGTAGTTGCCATTCCTGAAGAGACGCACGACGGTTTAGATTCTGTTTGGAATGGAGTTAAGAGGAATTCGGGGCCTGGGCAGGACACGCAGTCAGTGGCAAGCTCGACCCACTTCACCGTGGTCAACGGATACACGAAGCACCGCACAGGGAAGGAACCTAAATCCTGTTGTTGTAATCATTCACACCAGATAACAGTTCTGGTTATATCAATGACTATACTGTTTTCTGCGTGTATACTCGCAGCCATATGCTTCGTTGAAAGTGAGTATATATTCATTCGTAAAGTTCCGTACTAACCCAATTAATATTTTTATTTATTTAAAAAAAAAAAACCGAAGTCCGTCCATTTAATAAGCCTAATCGTTTGAGTTATTGGCCTTTTTAATATCGTATGTCATTAAATAACTATATACCTAGGTGCGAGATGTCTACTTTTGATTGACATTTCGACCGAAAGAAAACAAGGACATGCACCATTAGTGATTTCTAAAACAATGTATAAAAGTATTTATTATTCAATTCGCTTCTTTTCGAAGTCGGACATGAATCCATATAAAAATGAAAAAAAAAAGATAGCAAAGTGTAGCCTCAATTTCGCTAAGCGACAAAGCCCTTTAATCAAAAAAAAAAAAAAAAATTGTGTAATGAATTGAACAAGAATTACATGTTTGATAAATAATAAATATTAATCTATGTATTTTTTTTTTGTTACAGTGCGAATGCGTAAGGAGACCGGGATGTACAAATATTCATAGAACCTAGGAAATCAGAAGATGTGATAAGCATATAAGTATTAATTATTTCCAATTAACTAGGTATTCATTTTTAATGTTACTTATTAATTACGTTAGTAACGAAACATTAATTTAGCGAGCTGCAGTTATTTATAATTTTTAGGCAATTTGTTCTACATTCAACTCCAATAGTTAGACAATAAAATAGTGCAATACCTTTCATACCCAGTACTTTAAAACTAAGAATAATATAATTTTATTTATTTTTTATAAGTCTTATAAACTATTAAGCTGTGATGTTCATATTATTTTATAATAATCTGAAGGCTAAATTGGTTTCCTCTAAATTGTATAAAATATTAATAACGTGAATACCATATTCAAATTATTTTATAACTTTTAAGTGAGTTCTGTATAATAATAGTTTAAATTATAATGTGATTAATTTATGAATTAAGTATTATTTAAATATCAGGATTGAATGTGTAAAAGTTGCAAATTTTCGTATGTCTCATGAAAATCTGCATCTTTATTATTTGCCTATACATTATTACTTTTGTTATAGGAATATTTTGTAACCAGGCAGTGGCATAATATTATTATTATTGTGATTAATTTGGTTTTTGAAAAGTAAATTAATTCAATTGTTATCGACAAACTGTGATAATAAACGAGAAAAACAACATGTAGAAGTTATTTTTCCTATGTCATCTTTGACTGTACTTACTTGCCTTTTATGAGTTTTAACTTTTTAACCTCTCGTATGCCATAATTAGAGACACAATTAAAGCCATTGTGTCTCGCGTAGATCTGCGTTCCGGCATACAACGGGTTAAAGATAATCAGACCCATAGCTGCTCCTGGCCTATAAGTCCTCCAACCAACTACTCTATGTGATGACGTTAATAAATAGCACACAAGGTCGAAAACAATCCATGGAAGGACACGGAGATGTGTCAGCTGCATGTGTTACTGGAGGTTTAGCAGAGCTTATTAGCTGGTCTATTACAACAGAGGTGATGATAGCAACCTGCATCAAATCATGTGATTTATTCAATAATGGCAACACTTACCTCAACTTCTTCTAGGGTCTGGGTCCATCTGTAGTTTTCAAGGTCACAACCATTGCCAGCATTGGGCTTCAGTTTGCCTTTTTCTTTAGGGTCATCATCCTCCTCAGGTACTGGGTTTGGGTCACCTGAGGTGCCATCTCCACTACCAATTTCAGTTTCTGTTAGGATTGAAAATTATATTATTGAATAATAATAATTAATTTAATCTATTCTACAGTATATCAAAAGGGGAAGCAAAAGCATATTTCAAAACAAGCAAAATTATCAATTGTGAAATTTTTAAATCAATGCAAGTCCCTATCACAAAAGCGACATCAACAAAAATTGAACTGATCTGATCAAAGGAAAATTAAGAAATCAAAGCAGGATTAGTGTCTTTTTACTTGAATGAGTCCTCTCAGCCATGCAAAGCAAATTCACAAAACTGTCATGTCATGTGTCAGCACCACCCTAAGGCCACTGGTAGAATGTGCCAAAAGCAATAAGTCTGCCTTAGTACAGTGATTATTTTACAAATGCATAAAGTTTTAATAAATAAAACAAAGTCTCAGGAAATTTATTAACTACAGAAGCATTTTTTTTCCTTTAAAAAATTTTATAGTGTGATTTATTAACAAATTCAATTTCAATAGCCCAGAAGGTGCCTGGAAAATGTTTGATAGCAACAACACACTTTTGTGCAACTAACCTAGTTCTTTTTAATACTCACTATTTTTCTTTTCCTGGTCAATATCCTCTTGTATTAAGGCAGCCTCTTGGTCTGTTATTTCAGTGACTGAAGCAGGTTCAAAGTCCTGGGCCATTCTTTCTTGATCCTTCTTCTGTTGGATTTCTTTCAATCTCCTATCAGCCTCTTCTTTCTCTTTCTTAATTTTATCAGCCTCTTCCTTTGCCTTCTTGGCATGAGCATAAAATGTATCTTTAACCACCTGTAAAAACGAACGTTAAAATGCAAATAGTGCTGTGGAATATTGTATTATTATTATTACTGTAAGAGGTATTATTAGCTTGTTGGCCTAAGTCATTAGTGCTTCTGGTGAGTACAAGGGAATTTCTATGTGCATCACATGTTAAAGCCTCATTCCATCAGGAATTCTACAATAACATCCCAGTCTGGAATGTGCCTGGATGATAACAATAGGCCCTCTCTGACATGGGAATTACAACACAACTGATAAAATATGGGTATTAATGGAAAGCCAACACTCTGTCTGGGGGTAATACTATGCAATAATAATGTATGAAGAAAGAGAACTTAGAGAAATATGTACTCAAGACTTACTTGCTCCCATTCACCTCCTTTTCCTCCAGTGAAAAAGTCCGTTTTCCTTGAAAGAAAGCTCACTATTGTCGCAAGCAACTGAAATAGCCATGAAAACAATTTTAAGTATTAAAATACTCATAACACTGAAGTACAGTGTTTTACAGGAACATTGAATGTGAAACAGTTTCCATGTAACTGTGAAAGTAGTATCCTATTTAATTGCATTGCCACACCAAACCTTGAGAGTATGGCTTGAGCCAAGTATTTAGAATGTACTTTTACATAGAGATGTGATTTCAAGCATCCAATTTATAGTAAATGGCTTAGGTAGGCTAAGCATAAACAATGTACTATCATTTCACAGAGCAAAATCAAAAGCAACAGGAACAAGGCTTAATAATATTTCCAAACAGATTGTTGGTAGATAAATAGACTCTTATGGAGGACTACTACTTTAAAAGTTCGCCAGAACCATTCATTCCTCAAACTTCTAAATCCTTAGTAAAAGTGACTGACTGAGATATTGTTTCCTTCCAGGATTACCTTCCTAAATGGTCAGGTTATTTATTACTACTGCCACTAGTAATCACTCAAAATTCTTTAATTCTCTACCCGTGTTTTATAATGTAACCACGAATAATACTCTGTTATTCAATACAGTTCCGGTAACCTAGCAAACCAGACCGTTGAGTCACCATGTGATCAATAACTGAAGAGAACTTTGTAGAACAATCGAGAACATGTTGTAATAATGCGTCTAGGGACAACTTAGATTACAATTGTGGAAAAAGGAAACTAAACGTGTGTATATAAGAAGAAGAAAAAAAGTTTATAGCCAAGTTACTATATTACTTACATCCTTTACACCACCTTCGTGCTGTTGGGCCATCGCTAACAGCATTGAATCGAATCTCTCAGGATCGTTAGCCATTGTTAAGTGATAATAGGTATCAAGATTCTTAATGGATCTGAGAAAAGAGCCTCACGAAAACAAAGATATTGTTGTCTTTTTGTGTTCACTCGCACGAATCAGAGTCACCGCGTCGCGACCAAACAAAGTTTTCTTCGGATGTTTAACAAGATGACATTTGAATTTGACGTTGGCAGAAGTACTTGTTGACAGATTGACAGTCGTATTCAACCTCCGCGTTCCGACTTACGATGCATGACGCGCGAGGCTGCTGCATCTTGGTTTGCTTCGCGGTCGGCCGGTGTTGACTTTTTTGTTTAGACACCAACAAGTGCATCTTTGCCGAGAATATTCTTGACTCGCTTTATTTTATCTTTGACCATATACAAATGGCTATCTAGTATAGTTTTGTTATTGTTAATTTTTACAAAAAGAATATGAATTATCTAGGCCGCTGTTGGCGCTGCTGCTCATTTCTATTTTCATACAAATTTGAGAATATCATCTCTTCGCTCTACCATTTTTTCCATTATAGCCGGCAGGATGGAAACGACATTGTACAATTATGCAAATCTATATCTAGTTTTTTACGTCACGTCTCATAAGGTGTCCGCTTTGGCACGGTTGTAATATCATAAAGTAATGTATCTCGGCCGTATTTTTTAATTGGAAATGTCACCAGGACATAATAGCTTAAAATTAAAATCTATAAAGTAAAACACTAAAACAAATAGTTGAACTCAAAAACTTTTAAACTCAAAATTATTTATTCCACTTAGGCCTACATGTTACCTTTTACAAACCCCAATTGGTCGTTTCCTTTTTTTTATTATTGACTAGCTTTTGCTCGTGGCTACGCCCGCGTACATAAAATAGCCTATGTCACTCAGGAATAGAGATGGGCAAAGTGTTTCTGCCCGGTGGGAAAATATAGTAACTTCCTGGTTGGTAACTTGATGGTTCTTTTTTGGGCATTTATTTTTATTTGCCCGATAAATGCCCGATCGCAGGGCATAAAAATATGAGGATCGTTAAACGTGATTTAATATAATTTTTCATATAAAATAGTATCTAATAAAGAAATAAAATAAGTAATGTCAATGTTTGAATTAGGGAATGCAAAAACCGCCAAAATTACAAACCGGTTTTTTTTTCGGTTTTCCTAAAAAAAAACCGGTTAACCGGGTAACCGGTTTTAAAATTAGTTTATTTTTGAAATTTATTTATACGTGAAAATTTTAATTTTTTTTTGCTTGTGAAATTCTAAATAAATATTTTTAAACTTATCTTGGAACTTATCTATTAAATAGTACATTGTTACACTAGGGGTGAAGTAACTCATTTCGTCCCGAGAAGGAGTTGGCGGCCGAGCGGAGCGAGGTCGCTAATTCGAGGGGTTAAATGGGTTACTTTCACCCCGAGATAACCACTGTGCTTTTCATTACGAATACCAGGAAACTAAAAATAAAATAAAAAGTTTGTAAAACCTGAGTCGTCGTACCTATGATTTGAAGTAGGTATCTTTCTTCTGATTTAGGCGGTAAAAAGTATTCCACAACTGCTTTAGCCTCTTTTATGAAATTAGGCGTTAAATCACTATTTTAATCTGATAAACATAACGTGTTAATACAAATCTCTGTTGTACGGAAATGTAAACAAAACTCGAAAAAACCAACGACTGATTGCCACTTTCCCGCCATTTTGTTTTTTTTTTTGCGGCCGGCCAGCTATTCAGCCTCATTAATGAAAAATTAGAAATTAATTGTAATCTTTTAAAAATAAAGTATTTTAAAGAAATAGTTGAACAAATAAATCACTTAAAATATAACATTATTTAATTAATACTTGTCTTTAGGTCATTTCAATTTTATATCGCGCTGTGATTGACTGGCTGTATGGAAAATTAGAACATGGTTCAATAGAAATGTGAAGATAGAACTAGTTTTTTTTTAATAATTTGACAGCTGTCAGTTGTAAAGTAAAACTCCCTAGGGATGAAAAGTATCACTTTCAGCCCGCTCCTCAGGCAACTTCAGACCTACTTTCAGAGTATGAGTAATGAAAAATATATTGTATACCTAATATGAATCCTGTTCAAAATAAAAAAATCTCAACTTCATAAAAACGAATGTCTCAGAATGATGTCATACATAGAGAATCTAAGCTAGAAGTTAATATATACTTCTACTCAAAATATCCACCACTAGCTTTTGCCCGTGGCTTCGCTCACGCACATAGAATATAGTGTATGTCACTCATGAACAAATTAGGTTTCTATCGGTGAAAAAATTTTTGCAATCGGACCAGTACTTCCAGAGGTTACCTCCTACAAACAAAATAAGATAAAAACAAAAAAAAAACTTTACCTCTTTATTATACGAGTATTAGTATTAGTGTAGATTAACCTTAACACAGGCTTTTAAGCGTTTAGGCCACGCGTCATCTGTTTACGCATGGTGATCATTGGAAAGTTGTCCACTGCTGATCGTAAAGAATTTTCAAGGATTTTGAATTATGGTTACATGCAGCCCATGCTCTCTAATATAGATCTCAATTTGTAGTTCACAGGTTGAGGTCTATTTTATTTATGGTGGGCAAAATCATCCAATGACAACCCCCGCTCTTGGGCGAAGCGGGAGATAGTGTCAGACTCTTACTGACTAAAAGACCCACCCTGTTCCTTCTAGCCTTCATACAGGGGCTCAAGTTCCCTTTCGGATAACCCTGGCCCGGTAGGCTTCGACCCGGCTGGGTCCCTGCTGTTGCTAACAATTCCTTGAGGCGCGCGGGAACAGTGCACGCCGTCGACGACTTGGGATTGGTCCGGACAGTTACCAGACGGCCGGACAGCGACCTACCTATTGCTCATAGTCCGCAAGCCCGCGCCTACGGTGGCCGGAAATCGGGATCGGAATTCCGGCAGCGGCAGCGAGAGCGCCGTTGCCTGATACGGTCGGCCTCCTCCTTTGCGAGCAACCAAGGCCCGGCGTGAAAGGTCTCCGCCGCCGATCGCCCCCACGAGGGCACGGCGATGCTCCGCCCAAGCAGGGCACACCTCGACTATGTGCTCTACCGTGTCTTCCGGGCATTCCGCACAATGGCGACACCCGGGCGTCACTTCCCCGCTTTAATCCGGAACAGGTACCTCCCGAACGTGCCATGTCCGGTGAGGACCTGCGTCATGCGGAAGGTAAGGACGCCGTGAGGTCTTTCTAGCCACTCCTCAAAGAGGGGACTTACCGCCATAATTGTGGCGTGCCCAGCACTGGGTTACAATATTCGCTGACGCCATTTCACCATGAGGTCCTGCCGGAGCTCTGTCCGCCATGCTGTGACCTGTCGCGGCAGCGGACTTTCACCCCGGCGTTGCATCTCCACGTGCATATCGTGCATGTGTGCAAGGACTGTTGCCTCCAGATACCATGGTGGTAGGCCAGCCAGAAGGCTCGCCGCTTCGCGGGAAACAGTGTGGTATCCCGCACCATACGTATTGCTATGACCCTCTGGCAGGCGTTCAGCATGGCCGCCGGTCGCGTTTACAGCGACGGCGCCCCGTAGAGGGCCATGAACCGAACGATCCCCGCGTAGAGCCTCCGGCAGGAGGCATCTGGACCCCCAAGGTTGGGCAGGAGCCGCTTCAGCGTAGCCCCAGCCTGGTTGAGTTTGGGAGCCAGACGTCGGAAATGCTCCCCGAAATTCCACCGGCTGTCGAGGACGAGTCCCAGGTACTTCATCGTCGACCCGACACCGATGTGACCTCCTCCTACCGTTAGTTGGGAACCTGATGGTGGCGCGTTCCGAGGGCCGTGAAAGCACATAGCCTCGGATTTGTGTAGCGCCACCTCGAGTCGCAACTCATGGATCCTACCAACGACTATCGCATCCCTGCGTGTCGCTAGAGCGACCGCCGCCCGGTACGACTCTCACGGGTTGAGGTCTAGGTTAGCCAAAAGTCAATCATCAGCCTTAATGAAGTCCAAAACACTCGCTGCAAGGCATTAAGCCTGGGTAGTGCGTGCCTTATGACCGGAAGCTGCGTCTTGCTGAAAAACCCCTAGTTTTTTTATCAAAAAGAGAGAGGCTTTAAGAGGCTTTGCTATGGCGTTTCTTGATACTCTTTAGCTGAAATTAGAGTAGCCCATTTTCACGAAAATGGTTCACCTTGGTGATGATGATGTTATGATGCGTAACAACGGTGGGTATTCCATCTACGAATAATAATTTAGGTGTCCTTACAAGATTTTAATTCTGGCCCTGACAGCATTAACTGCCTGTTCTCACAACACGCGGCCGGCCTGGATTTTTAATGATTGTAAACAGAAGAACTGTACAATTGGTGTAGCTATCACTATGGTACATAAATATTTATAAACAAACCTACGACAGATATCAAGCCTTAACAGCGTTTTAAAACTATGTTTGCTTAAAAGTAGTGTCATTTGAAAGTAATAAAAAAAAACTCGAAAAAACCGGTTACTTGAAAAAAAAACCGGTTATTTTAATCATTCAAAATATGCCGAAAAACCGGTTTTTCGGTTTTCGGGTTAACCGGTTTGCATTCCCTAGTTTGAATACATTCTCAACCGACTTCCAAAAAGGGAGGACGTTCTCAAGTCATCTAAACGTTTTTGTTTGTTTTGAAGAGTTCAGCGATATATTCCTATGACCTTTTATATTCGTTAAATGTCAATCAATTTTGATGGTTCTTTTTTGTTTCGAAGAATGTGTCACTGCTAGGTAGTCTGCCACTCTGCCAGGTAGTCTCATTCAAACTTGGTGATGATCTGAAGAAAAACTTCTGAGGTAACCATGGACTACTTCAATAAATGATAGCAAAATTTCCGGAATTGTTGCAACCGCATGTCTCTTTGTTCACGTTACGACATGGTATTGTCAACAATACCATGTCGTAACGTGACATCATGCCAAAACGCTCAGAACGGGTACCTCAGTCATGTGTCATGTAAAGTTCACTCAGATATACCCTCAATTTACCAATTATGGTAAAACTCTGTGATAATGGGGTTATCAATTCGCGCATAACTTTTTTGTTTAAGGACGGATTTTGAAGTTTCTTTTGGTGTTTGTTCGTTGGGAGTTTTTAATTTGAGATGTTGGAATCGGAACCGGAATCAGAACCGGGATTGGAATTGGAATTCGAATAAGTTTTTTTTTTAACCTATTGATAGGTTTGCGCCGTTATCGCAACCTGATGGTAAGTGATAATATCGACGGCGCAGCACGCTTGCCTAGAAGTAACTTATTCACTCTTTATTTGAAGACCCATAAGTTGTAGAGGATGCCACTCCTTAGCTATACGCAGAATGAATGTGTTTCGGAATGTGTGAATCGGAGTTGGACTCCGATTCCGATGGCGACACACAAAATGTTTCGGGGACACGACCCGGAATAGGAATCTGAATTAAACCGGATATGGAACCGAAATTGGAACCGTATCGGAATCGGTATCGAAACTGGTATCGGAACCGTTATCTGAACCGGTATCAGACCTCGTACCGATTCCGGTACCAGAACCGGTATCGGTACCAGTATCGGTACCAGTATCGGTACCGGTATCGGTACCGGTATTGGCACCGGTATCGGGACTGGTGTCGGAACCGATATCGGAACCGGTATCGAAACCGGTTTCGGAACCAGTATTGGAACCGGCATCAGAACCGGTGTCACAACCGGTATCGGAACTGCATTTAGAATCGGAAGCGGAAATAAAAAGCAAACATACAATATGCAAAATTCGAAACAAAAGAACAAGTGAGTGAGTGGGGTGTTTTTTATGGAAATTATTTTAATCATTTTAGTGTTTGTTTTTAGTCAAGTCGGTTTTTTTTTAGTTTTTATTTGACACTTTTTAGTTGCAATACACTTACAGTCAGAGTATCTTTTTCTCATGACAATTCGAATTAACTCAAACCCTGCTAGAATACATTATTTTATTATGAAGTTCCCATGCCTACCTCCCACCTTCCGGCTCCATCACCTGTACCTTATAGCCAAAGTGCATCGCATGACAATTCTAATAAGCCTAAACACGGCTAGGATACATTGATTAGTTACGGAGTTCCGGTGCCTATCTTCCGGCACCATCATCATCATCAGATCTCTTCGACGATACCATTTTCAACATAATGTTACGTACGTGGGTAATCAAATGCCGATTTACTGACGAGAGAACTTTATTTACCACAAACAATAACAAATTAGTCCAGTCAACAATAATCCGAATCGCAATTAACACTAGAGTACCGTTACACTATCGCTTAGGTCGTTGAGTAAAATCACTTCGAGTACTAGGGTAGGTCGCTCTTGATCGCAGTCGAAATCACAACTGACTGGCTTCCGGCCGGGGGCACGTATTTATATGCGGAGCCAAGAAAATTCTAGATACCGACGTCCCCGGATCTATCCAGAATTCCAGAACAATTGAATCGCTTCTCGAAGTCATAAATCATTTTTATTGCTCGTGGTAATAAGAGTCACTTTCATGCGAATTTCGACTCTATTGTTAAAGACGGAAAGTACCATTTCCCTTATCAGTAAGATAAATACCTATTACTAGTGGTACTGGCTGTGTGGATGTTTCGAGATTTTTCTAAGCTTGTCTACGCACAACCATTCTTGACCTTTCGAACAGCAATGCGTTTTAATTATTACGTGCTACTCTTTATTTTCTCAGAGATATGGCGTGTTCACGTTTAATGTCGTAACAATAACTATTCAGAACCATTCATTTATTTGTACTGTCATAGTCGCAACTATGTTCATTGTGATATCAGTTTGAGTATGAAGTTCCGTTGGCCATTTCTGATCTTTTTCACCAGTTCCACCACATCAAATGCCACTTTTTGACTTTAAATGCTTAAGTCCTGGATGAAAATACCAAAATGACTATATAGTTGCCTATAATATTTGAGGAGTTCCCTCGATTTCGCCAAGATTCCATTATCAGATCCCGACTTGGTGACTATGGGAACATTTGGAAAGTACACCCTTCGAACAAAAAAAGAATTTTTCAAATCGGTTGGCAAGCGACGAAGTTATACACGAACACACATAGAAAAATACAAACATCCGAATTGAGAACCTCCTTCTTTTTATAAGTCGGTTAAAAATGTACAAGTTCATTAAAATACACATATTATACAGAATTAACTACAAATAAATTCATTATGATAGACCAGTTTTTAAAGCTAACATCAGTTTCGTAAATTAATTTTGGATCAAAATATACTATTCTGTCATGAAAGTACCGGGAAAAGATCAATAATACACAAAATTTTTGTTATTTCATCCAAATTTATTTTATCACCTTCAAAGTATGCCCCCTCAGAAACGATACACTTACGCCAACGAATAATCCAATCATCAAAACATTTTTTAAACGCTGTTTCCGAAATTGAGTTCAGTTCTCACCGCAAATTCTCCTTTATGTCTTCTACAGATTGAAAACGGGTGCCACGAAGTGGTAATTTGAGTTTAGGAAGAAGATAAAAGTCGGCTGGAGCCATATCTGGCGAATATGGTGGCTGCTCGATGGTTGAGCGTTTGGTCAAAAATTCGTTCACAATAATGGCCTTGTGCGAAGGCGCATTATCGTGGTGCAAAATCCAAGAATTTTCTTTCCACAAATCTGGCCTTTTTCGTCGAATTTGCTCTCTTAAATGCCGCATAACGCTCAAATAATATTCTTTATTTACCGTTTGACCTTCCGGTAAGTGCACAACACCGCGATAGTCAAAGAAAACAGTCAACATGACTTTGACTTTTTATCGACTTTGGTGTGGTTTTTTCGGTTTTGGTTCAGTTGGAAGTTTGGAAGGCGCCACTCCGAAGCTTGTTGACTTGTGTGCATGTCAAACTCGTAAACCCACGTCTCGTCGCCAGTAACAATGCGTTTCATGAATTTTGGGTCGGAATTCACTCGTTCTAGCATTTCCTCAGCGACTCTCATGCGATTGAGTTTTTGGAGAAAATTCAGGTCTTTTGGGACTAGCCGATTGGCAACATGTTTCATACCCAAATGATTAGTTAGAATGGTACGGATCGACTCGTGAGAAACAGAAAGTTCGATGGCTATCTCTCTCAAATTTGAATGAGGATTTTCAGTCACTATTTCCTTCACTTTTGCGATGTTAACTTCAGTTGCAGAGGTTGATGGCCTACCAGAGCGAGGCAAATCTTCCATCACGTCTCGACCGCCTTTGAATGCTTTGTACCACTCGTAAGCACGTGTTTTTGATAAAGTCGATTCACCGTAAGCCTTCTGTAACATTTTCAGTGACTCCGAACACGAAATTCCATTGGCGATGCAAAATGTAAGACAAACTCTTTGTTCGATGTTTTTGTCCATTATGAAATTCGCAATAAACACTAGATATGATATAATTAAAAACAGCACTGTATTTAATATAAATAACAGATGCAACTCAAACTCCGCGCCAAAATGGAAAACAGTTGTGCCAATCTAGCAACAAACAAAAAAAATCTAAAATTTGAATTTGGAACCATAAACAAATTATCCATTCCCGATACTTTTTTGACTGAATGTAAATGCCCAGACAAATGCCTTAGGGCAGGAATTTATGGGCACTTATTGGGAATTTTCTCAATCTGCCCAAAATGCCGGGCATTTTGCCCATCTCTACTCAGGAATAAAGTAACTTTCTATCCGTGAAAAAAAATTAGCAATCGAATCTGTACTTTCAGAGATTACCTCCTACAAACAAAAAACATGAAATAAATAACAAGCTTTACCTTTATATAATATTCTAAATAATATAATATAAGTGTAGATAGGCTCGCGTTTGACCACTATCTCACCTGATGGTAAGCGATGAAGTGGCCGACGTTACAAAGTACTCTGTGGTGGCCGACGATGGAGCACGCTTGCCTAGAAGTAACCTATTTTAAACTAGGTTGCAGCTATCAGGAAACACTGTTTCCGGCAGGGAATTCCACACCTCAGCTGTACGCATAATGAATGTGTTTCCAAAACACTTTGTACGTATGAGTAGGATATCCACCATGTACCGATGGCGTACCTAACGTAATATGTCTAGTGGTCCGATAATGAAACGGACTTTGTAGAATTAAATAGTGCAATTCCAACGCACACTCCCCGAAATATGGAGAAGAACCGAAAAAAAACTATATCAGGGTGGTCGTCATCATCATTGTCAATTATTTTCTTACCTAAATGTTTACTTTTTAACAGTTTTTTTAGAAGATGTGTGAAAACAATAATTCCAAACAAGCATATCTGATGGTAAAAGTGAAAACACAGCACATAGTGAAAAAATGCGATTTTTCCGCTTTATAGGAAACGACTAATTGGAACCGTGCTTTAGCTTCTGACGTTTTACAAATGCCCATAAAGGCATAAATAATTTTGATTTGAAGAGTTTTTGAGTTCAACTATTACCCTTCTAACAACTTACTACTGCAGTAGTAATATGAAAGGAAATAAATTATCAGTATTACTACTGGTACTACACGGGCAAGAAACCCGTATTTTTTAAATGATCAATTATTATACAAAATTCCCAAGTCGTTTGAATAAGCTCGCATTTCCGTTATTATTACAACATATACCACTAAAAACTGTTTTTAACCGACTTCCAAAAAAAGAGGTGGTTCTCAATCCGGTTGTAATTTTTTTTTTTTTATGTTTGTTACCTCAGAACTCCGTCGTTTATGGACCGATTTGCAAATATTTTTTTTTCCTCACATGATATGTTTTCAGATTGGTCCCATTTTTTTCAAAATCTATTTCTGATGATGGAATCTATGAGGAATCGAGGAAGCTCCTCAAATAATTTAAGCAACCACATAGTTATTTTGGTATTATCATTGAGGGCTTATGCATTTACTGTCAAAAAGTGACATTTGATGAAGGGAAACTGGTCAAGAAGACCAGTAATGGCCAACGGAACTTCATACAAAAAGCTGAAAGTAAATTATCCTTCAAACGTAAAATTCGGAACTACTACTTGAAGTCCTCTCAACCTTAGTTAGGTCTTCGTTCAGAATTGTTATTAAGTTCTCCTATTGATTTGATATTTTTCATAGTATTTATTAGTTTATTATTTTAGCATATATACGTATTTTATTATAATAAATAACTTATTTTATATTTTTTCATTTGAACTATTTGTTATGTATTTGTTTATTGTGCAAACCTATCACAGTGTTGTCTTTTTTAACCCAAAGGTTGACTGTTAACTTAAAGATTGCCTTGTGGCATTAAGTCCGCCTATGTACCACTATTGTACATGAAGTTTAAATAAATAAATACTCAAACAGATATCACAATGAACATAGTTAAGCGACTATAACAATACAAATAAATGAATAGTTCTGAATATTTATGTTGAAAATGGTATCATCGAAGTGATCTGATGATAATGATGATGGAATCGGAAGATAAGCACCGGAACTCCGTAATTAAAAATAAAAGATTCTTTTTAGTTAAGATATTTCCTTTTCCTTTTACCTGACTTGAAGTTGACAAAGAAGTTTTAGTTGCAAGTGGAGATAGTAGCAAGGGTGAATTATTTATAATTACCCTTCTAACAACTTTCTACTGCAGTAGTAAGAAAGGAAATAAAATTAACAATATAAGTACTGGTAGTAACACGGGCAAGAAACCCATATTTCCATCTAATTCCAAAGCTGATCATCTTTGGAATAGCTTTTTTTGTCATTAAGTAATTAGTAGAATTGACAACGAACTTAATTCTTAATCGACTACTTGCCGTATTATAAAAGTCGATTTCCATGCCGTGTCACTTTTCCATGGAAATAGAATATATAGTCTATGGACTTCATAGACGAAGCATTTTGCAAGAAAGTGAAAGAAAAAGACAGTGTCAAGCGTATGGAGGTCATGCCTTGCATTTTTATGCATTTTACAAAGTTATTGAATCTTGAAACAACAAAATTTAACTGAAACTAATGTTTTCTGTTACTGTAATGTGCGTTCTATCACAGGTTTGTAAAAGTTTTATTGGATCGTGTAGTTTGAACGGCTTCGTTACACTGTCAGTTGTCAAAACTAGAAGTCAGCATAAATAATTTTGTTTTGCAGATAATTCGACAGAAACCATAGGGATGGCTGATCAATTCTGTTTACGTTGGAACAACTTCCAGTCAAATATAGTCAGTGCCTTGGATTCGTTGAAGTGTTCAGAAGATTTGGTTGACGTTACGCTCACCTGTGAAGGCAGAAATATCAAGGCCCACAAAGTCATATTGTCAGCGTGCAGCCCGTACTTCAGGAATGTGTTCAAGGTGAATGACTTAGGACATTAATAACCTTCATATTTATATCAATGAACATATAACATGTACACATACTTTTAGTTTTCTATTCTGTTTGACCCTATTATTGATAAACTGCTGCATTAAAATGCAGCAAATATTATGTCAACATTATATTACACATAAGTTTCTAAGGGGTCAATAGGAATTGATTTTCTAAATTAGCTGACATGTTCTTAATGAGAAAGTGCTCATAACACGTTGGCCAAAGTAACTCATGAAAAGTAAACTAGATGTTTGTTGATATCCCAAAAACTCAATGAACGGTCCAAATATCCCTTAGCCCTATGGTTTCAGCCTCAAGTTGCTCATACATATTTACAATTTCTGATGGTAAGGGAGACACCCTTTAGGTTATTATGTTAGAGACGTTAGAGGGTTTACGGTATCTGCAGCAACTGCGATGCTAAGAAAATGAAATGATGCAAGACACAACAGACATCACAAGACATCCATAAAACATAGACATCTGTAGACCTCCTAAGTCTGAAAAGTTCAACTTTGACAACCATGTAATGCTTCACTAGGAGTGCCCAGATCAAGTTATTTAATGATCTGGAGGTTATTCCCTACAAACCTACAGAGTGGCTCACCCCATTATCTCTGGTCTGATAGGTTCCAGGTGTTTATAGCACAGGTCAAGCACCTATGCTGTGAGTAAGCACATAGCTGTTACGTGCTGTGGACTAGATACAGGAAAACAAATACTTATGCTTAAACTTAAACTAAAATTTTGCTGATGTCAAAACCTCTAAAGCTTTAGAGTGAAATGAGTTAATCATTTCCAATTCCAAGAGATCAGCTTCTATAAGAGAAAAGAGTGGAGAAAATATATGTTTGGTCCAAAATAGTAATTACATTCTGTTGTAAATAAAAACTTTAATATATTAATTAGTATTTCTTAAATTTTTAAGCAGATTTATTAATAGAAGTGTTTACAATTTTAGGAGAATCCTTGCCAACATCCAGTAATAATATTGAAAGATGTGTCTGCTGATGACATTGTCAGTCTGCTGTCATACATGTACCAAGGAGAGGTGTTTATTGAAGAAAGCAAGTTATCTTCATTTCTGCACACAGCAGCACTTTTACAAGTGAAAGGATTAACTGGTGTGACACAGCAGGTAAATTGCATAGAGATGTTATTAAAGATGACTTTTGGCTCCTGGGCATTATGGTCACCCCGTCTGGCCTCTCCCTATTGTCATGTGCCAAGCCATTAGGTTCTAATACTACTGTCACCCACAGAGGTGGGAAGAGCGTCATTGAGGTGGCGATATAAACAAAAACAATAACAGTAGCAGCATACATGTAAGTTTTGATTAGACAATTTTAATCATTGCTACTTTGTTTTACTTTGCAGAAAGAAAATTTTTCATCTCCAAACACATCAAATAAGCTATACACGCAACTGACTATTTCATCGAAGCCACTTTTTGGTGCTACTCATAAAGAGGCAAAACTTCCTGCTCTGAAGAAGAGACGAAGTAGCACGTCTGACAAACCTAATGATGTTACTATTGGGGAGGCTCCCAAGAAAAGCAAAATTTTAGAATCATGTGATATTTATAGTAGAAGTAATCTCTCGCAAACAACAAAACTTGATAACCCAGTGTTCTTACCAGAAAATAACATTGACAAAAAATGTGAGGGCAAGAGTGAAACGTCAACAATAACAGCAAATGGAAAAAGTTGTGCATCATCTCAGGTATGTAATTTTAAGTTAACCATTTCTTTGAATATTTAAAATACAAGTTTTACTTATAATTTATTACTCACCCTGTTTGTGCAAAAGGTGTATTTTTATTTTCAATTTTCCAATTTTTTTTTCTATTTTACAAAGGTTTTTTCTGATATGTAAGAGAGCAACAAAAAAAAACTAGTCAAATTGATTGATACTTTCACTGGTAATGCTCTGTCAAATGGGAATAGGTACAAAAATTTGAAGGGGCTTTTCACAATATTTAAGAAAAAATATATTCACTATTTAATTACTACTATTTATTAATTATTTCATTAATAACTAAGAATAGTGCCCCAATATCAAAGTGAAATCCTAATCTAAGTTTAGTTCTTATTCACTCACTTGACGTTATATATGTAGATAATTATTAACTTTTGCCACAGTTCCAAACTGCTAATTTATATGTCCCATGCGTAAGCTATTTTTTAATACTGTACAGTTTATCAGAATTCGTTCAATAGTTTTTGCATGATAAATTAACATACCATCCCTCACTTTCATTTTTCCTACATCCATATACTTTTATATGGATGTAGGAAAAAAAAAATCTTAAATCTTGATTTCTACATAAGCAATCAAGCAGTGATTCAATTTTTGTTTTGTGCAATTCTCAGTTACTCCAAGTTGAATACAGTTTATATTGAGTGACTTTTCATTACAATTTTTATTTACAGGTGAATACTCAATTAGATAACATTCCGATAACAATCAAAACAGAACGGATAGATGACAACAACTCACCCCCTTTATCAATAACAGCCAACTCTGAGAATGATGATAGTCTTCCTGATTATGAAAACAGCATGCTTGCCAGGTCCTTGCTTTCAGGTATGATGAAGTTATTTATCAAATTTTTCATAGATTTAGTTCTCGGTCATTTTGTGCGGAATTTTTCCAAACAAACAACTAAAATTTTTGTTTATTACAGGCATTAATCCATCGAAAAGTGAAGCTAGTGCCAACAATTCAACTCTCAAGAAAGTGTCAAATGTCATGGTGGATGTGCATTGTTCAACACGGTCAAAGGATATTAACACTGATACTGTCACATTCACCAATGCACCATCTAAAAGTCCTATAAAAACTATAATAACTGAAGAGCTGCATTTGAAACCAGAAAAGCAGTCACCAAAATCTGATGTAGAATATGAACCAGAAGTGTTACTGTCAGAACAACAAGATGCTACTGATTCTGATGGTAATTATAATCAAGATCAATCTCAAGCTCTGCTGATGCTGGCAGGAATGTCCACAGTGCCAGTGCTGGGCGGCGGTGCATCCACGTCGCAGGGGCTCGCACACCAGCAGTCGAACCACGCCGCTATATGCGGCGACTGCCCGCACTGTGGCATGAAGTATTCCAACCAGTCAGCCTTAAAATATCATGTCAGATTAATGCACTCTGACTTGACCAATAGACTGTGTTGCTACCTATGTCCAAGGTCATTCACTATGCGTGAGACATTCAAAGAGCATATGTGGACAAGTCACGGTCAAAGGAATTAATTTTCATTTATTATCCTGCGAATATGTGCCTTAGGTTCATTGTCAATTGTTGTAAGGCATCGGATAGGTGATGTGGAAAGCTAATGTGCCTTGTTGAACGAAAATCAATGCCTTGCTAAAATAGTTAGGTCAAATTATGCAGTGGAAGAGACTGATAGCTTTTGCTTGTAATTCAAAAGTTGAACTTTTTATAATATTTTAAAGGATCATTTTTGGCCCTTGAGTATCACCCAGTTCAGTATTTTAAGAAATTATAAGATCCAGTGCAGCTCTTAAAAACATGGAACAACATAAAAAAGTAACTTGCATTTGGAAAATAAGAAGTTATCTGTACTGTAAAATGGTGGCAAAATTTCATTATCATTTTTAATTGTCATTATTTAGACAATATGATGTTAATATCATATTTTCTGTTCAAATGTGGTATGAATCTGGTAGACACAGATTCATTGAAGTAAATGATATTATAGATATGATTGGCTGTATTTAGTTTAAGAAAACATTATTACGACAGGTGGTCTAGTACAGCCAGAGCCGAATAAATTTTAAGGCAGCATTCTCATATCGGTCAACAGAGGCGACAAGTTAACGAATGCTCTAGTTTATAATTCAAATATATTAGTTTTAAAGTTTCAGTTAAAATAAATTTTTGACGCTGATTTACAAATATGTTATAGCATAAAAGGAATTTTTTAGATTGTAATTGTTTGATAGCTGGTACGAATTATCAGTGAACTTTATTGTTATCAAGACAAGGGTTAATGTTGCAGTTACAAATACATAGGTGCTTACAATCGGTTGAATCTTAATATGAATTTCATTGTTATAATTGCAGTAAATAAAGCCCATAATGCCAAACAAAATTGCGTGTTAGAGAAATAATTCTAAACATGTTTTCTTAAAATTTAGATTGATATTCCTTTACTAAATATAAGTTGTCCTTTTATTGTTGATAAATGTTTAATTAAGTTATTACTTTCGAATATATTTGGCCACATTGTCTGTGGATGTTCTATTAATTAGTAAATCATATGAAAAATAAGGTATTATCTATAATATTTCGAAATTTCTTTTATTTTGGTGTATTGTGCCAAAATGTTTCTTTAATAAGTTATTAAATTAGTAGGATTTTACTTGAAATTGAAAATAAGTTACCTATAATTCTCTGTCGTTTTCATTTTTATCATATTTTGTTAGTTTTAATGTTAGAGCCGAATGCAGTTCGTAAGTAGCTATACAAAGTTTTTATTTCTACTTACTATTATCTCAAGTATTTAGAATGAATTGTTGATTTGAATTACTCCAGTGAATGCCATTAGTGAAAATTGTTAATTTACGGAATATTACCTGTAGATTTTAGGTGTACCGAATCGAGATAGCTATAGATATATTTATAGTTAGGTTAAATTAAATATTATTTTTGCGTTGATATAATATTGTTGGATATTTTATTCAGATTTTACACGATTTACATGATTTTAAATTATGTTATAAATAAAAAGTATGCTTCATACACGAGATGTATTACTTCTGCTATTTCCTTTCCGATTTGTAGCACTAATTGTAATAATTCTCCTTGATTCTGTAATAATGCAATGAAGATCGAAAACAGTTTTAAAATCATCTTAGTTGATTTATCGAAGCTGCTCTTATTTTTACGTCTATCTTTATATATAACTAGCTTCAGCCTTCAGCTTTGCCCGCGTGAAATTTGTTAAATACAAACAAATAAAAACTTTGGACCCCCGTTTTACCTGCTTATGGATAGTTTCGTAAAATCCATTCTTAGTGTCGACACCTTATAAAGAACCTACCCGCCAAATAATTAACGCGTTGGCGGACAGTAACGGTCACAGGCGTGTAGTATAGCTAAAGTGATATAACAGTACGCCTGTCGTCTAAGTTTTTATTTGCATAAAATCAGTACGCCATGTGACGACCGATTTTCCATACTATCATAACGAACGGCATGTTGTAGTGTCACCACAGGTGTAATTAAGACTTTAGTACTGTCACTACGCATTTTTTATAAATTCGTCAAAGAAAGTACCTCCACGCACACATTCGAGTTTTTATGGCCCTCTCCCTACGCAGTACGCACACTACGCTCGTGGGCGTCGTAGTTACATACGATCAGTCCAGTAGTGCGTCGCTGCGGTGTTCGTGCGTGTAGACTGTTGCTACATGTTTTCGCCTTATAACGCCTTACGACGTTTACGCCTAGATTCGTGTCACATAACATATATTTTTACAAGCAATTCTGACACTAAGTCCGTGGGCAATGTATGAAAAAAAGTACTGTCACAGTCGCCGCAGCCAGTGAGATAGTACTGTCCGCCAACGTTTTAAGGTGTTATAGTTTCTGAGATTTTGTGATTAATCAATGAGGGCGTGTCAGACTTACTGACTAAAATCACACCTTTGTTCCTTTAGTTACCCTATGCTTTCTAGGACCACGGGTTTCCTTTTTAGACGTTCTCCCATCCTATGGCCCCAGTAGGCATCGGCTCTGTTGGGCCCCTACGGTTTTGCTGACATCTCTTTGAGGTGCACGTGGAACACTAGTCGCCATTAATGATTCGGGCTTGGTCTGGACGGTTGGATGGCGAGCTATTACTCGTCATCCACAGGCCTGCGCCTACTGGTTGTAGTCGGGATCTGAGTCCCGGCGGCTGGGGCATGAGGAAGTCTATTTCCTCACGCCTGCAGCTGTCTCCTGCTAGTATTACTGTTATTAGAAGGAGGCGAATGCTGCCCATTCCCTTTCGTTCTGAACCATGGTCTGTACGAGGGCCCGGCGCGAAGGGTCACAGCCGCCGATCGCCCCCGCGAGGACTGCGGTCCTCCGCCCAGCTGGGGCACACCTCCACATCGTATGCTCCACCGTGTCCTGTGGGCGGTCCGCACAACGGTGACACCCGGGCGTTTTTTCCATACGAATCAGGTGTAGGAACCTCTCGAACTTACCATGTCCGGTGAGGATCAGTGCCATGCGGAAAGTGAGGGCGCCGTGACATCTTTCCAACAATAGTTGAGTAGCAACTTAGAGTGGATTTATCGCCATAATTATGGAGTGCCAAAAATGGAGCTTGTATTTCCTAGTACATGCCGCATAAGTAACGTCACTTTATCAGTTTATCTTTGATAAAAAATTAGAGATTTCAGACCGGCGTGGACATAAGAAGCTCAGGAAATAGCAGGCTAAGGCACATAGGTACCTATGTACCTACATGAGATCGATTCGTCATGCATGCGCACTATGCTAAGAAATCGACATCGCTGTTTAGGTCTGGAAACTGCCTTTAATAAATTCACCACAACGATGTGAACTCTGACACGATCTTACGACTTCGTGATGCTGATATAAAGCCTTGTAAGCCAGCAAATGCCCCTGAACTCATCATCATCTTGCCCTAGTCCCGGTTTATTTGGGGTCGGCGCAACACGTTTTTTTCTTCCATTCTATCCTGTCACTCGTCACGCTATCACTAACTCACTTTTCTTTTATAAAGCTTCTCACACAATCCATCCATCTTTTCCTTGGCCTCCCTCTCCCCCTCCACATGTAAACTCATAACTTTTTTTAGCAACATGCCTTTTCGTCCCCCCTTTTCACATGACCATACCAAGACAAACGCCCCAAATGCCCCCAAACTACTCAGAGCAAAACGTGCGATGGATAGACGAAGATTGGTTATGTTTTCCTATAAGTCCAGATTATTTAGGTACAGATGATGGAAAAAAAAAGAGTATTTAGACGACCAGGAGAATGGCGTCAAGCGCAAGTATCGCGTGGTACATCTGTTATTTGTTTATTGTGCATACCTACCACAGTGTTGTCTTTTTTAACCCAAGGTTGACTGGTAGAGAATGCCTTATGGCATTGAGTCCACGTAAGTACCAATACTGAAGAAATGATATACATGAAGTTTTAATAAATAAATATGCATAGGACGATCTCGCCAGATGCTTTAGACAACGTTCTTCAGTTCCAGCTACCTTCATGAGTTACAGAGTGCGGTAATACATAGAATTTATTTATTTTTACATACCCTTGTGGAACTCCGGAGATAGAATAAAAGAAGGAAGATTGGTGCCCCTTTACTACGACTTTTAGCTTTCTTTCAGTCAAGTAAGATTTGAACCAATGGAAAAGTTGGCCGAGTTTGCCGAGGTTGGAAAATTTTTGAAGCAGTAGGTATCTTGTAGTTGATCTAGTCGAAAGCATTGCTGAAGTCTATGTATTCGGAGTCATCTTGTAAACGACAGTCCATAACTCTGCTAAGGTCTGTTGCAGTGGATCAAATATAATAGTTGGGGTTTTCTTTTTTCGGTAGGTATGTAAAAATTATCCAGAATATGTCATCCCCTGCCCTTGAGCGGGAGATAGTGTCAGACCCTTAGTGACTAACAACCCCACCCCGTTCATACGTTGCCTTTCATACCGGGGGCATTACTGCTTCGCAGAAGGAGGCAACCGCCTGCCACTCTTCTTCGCTCCGGACCATGGCCTGTACCAAGGCCCGGCGTGTGAGATCGCCGTCGCCGATCGCCCCCACAAGGACACGGCGATGCTATTTCCAAGCGGGGCACACCACCCTGTCCTCCGGGCGTTTACAGTGGCGACACCCGGGTGCCACTTCCGTACGAATCCGGTGCAGGTACCTCCCGAACTTACCATGTGCGGTGAGAACCTACGTCTTGTGGAAGGCGAGGGCGCCGTGAGGTCTTTCCAGACACGCGTCAAAGAGGGGACTTACCGCCATAATTGTGGCGTGCCCAGTACTGGGTTACGATAGTCGCTGACGCCATTTCACCATGAGATCCCGCTGGAACTCTGTACGCCATGCCGCGACCTGTTGCGGCCGCGGGTTTTCGCCCCGGCATTGCATCTCCACGCGCAAATCGTGCATGTGTGCAAGTACTGTTGCCTCTATATCCTTTGGTGGCAGACCAGCATGGAGGCTTGCCGCTTCACGAGAAACCATGCGAGGATTCGTAGGATATTTTTGTTGCAATTTCAGTGCCTCAAAAAAAAAAATATTATTTTATACTTTACTATAATTTAAGTAATGAAATGAAATGAAATGATAAATCAATGGTTGTAATTTAATTTTTATGTTATTAATTATTTTATTCATTTGATGAATAATTAATTATACCAATAGTTTACATTACTAAGTGCCTACTTCATTTAATTAAAATATACTGTGACTTGTAAATGTAATTTTTACCAATAAATATGTTTATCTGTTTATCTATATCCCCACACCATCCGTGTTGCCATGACCCTCTGGCATGCGTTCAGCTGGGCCCTCGGTCGCTGTCGCAGCGACGGCGCCCGTATTGCGGCGTCCCATAACGGGCCATGGACCGAACGATTCCCGCGTAGAGCCTCCGGCAGGAAGCGTCTGGACCCCCCAGGTTGGGCAATAATAGTTGGGGTGGATCTTTGTGTGCAAAATCCACCTCTATTTAAAGGTGTGATGTTAGCAGAGGACACATCAAGGATTCGAAAACCTTGATAACGATGATGGAATCGATATTGGCGGATATTTTTTACAGTTCTTCACTTCACCTTTTTGAAGATTGGTCGGAACTATGTTGGCTTCTTTCCATTTAGAAGGAAATTCTGTTGTTCCAATAGCTGAGCTACTCGCACAACTTTTACAAATAGGTAGTGGAACTTGAAAACCATCCTGTTCTGAACTCTTGCATACATTTAGTTATTTATCGGTTTTAAGAACGCCTTTTTTAGAGGCGTACGTAACCAGACTTAAAACGATCCTACGTATAACGAACGAACCTATTTTTGTTTTTGGAGTCTTTTAGTAGGTATTTCATATGCAACATACTACAATCTTATGAGTTCTTCATTTATGTTTAAGAAACTGTTACACTTTTTATAGCGACCCAGTATTTTTACGGCCCAGTGTATGTTTTTTTTTAATATTTTGCCCAAGATTAAGTTTAGAAAATCAGAATCAATTTTTTTGCTGATCGCTAACATCATCATCAGCCTTTTCAATGTTCCCACTGCTGGAACTCAGGCCTCCTCTCTAGGAGAGGGAATGGGCCGTGATCCTCCACGCGGGCCTAATGCGGGTTGGTGAATGTCACATCTTCGAATTTTTGGTTCTAGGTCATGCCGTTTTGAAAGCAGTGGTGATAAAATAAATTACACAAAGTAATGCGTCTGGCTGGGTTCGAACTTTGAACCCACGACCTACAACTCGCTCACCGTATCTGCTTATAACTCTAACTACTGAGCAAATCAAGGCAGACGTATGAGAAAAGATATCTATGTGTATTTAAGATAGTTTTCATATAAAATACCACGCAAACGAGTCGAGGTTAACCGACGAGTCTGCACAAAAATGAATTATGGATGTAGAGATAGACACTGAACTGAATGAATACATAGCCACCTACCCACCCGGCATGGGAACTCAACCGCTCGATTCTCTGTCTACACCCCTAAGAGGCTGGGTTGGCACGTAAGCAAGGAAGTTATTTAGCTGTTCAAACTATACTTATGTAGGTATGTACCTAAAAATTGCCTAGTTTCATTAAATATATACTATTTAAATGATATATACTTTAAATAATATATAAACACAAATCTAAATGATTTGCTTGGAGAAAACTCAACTTTTAGTTAGGTAAGTTTGCCTATGTACCTACCTAGGTGAGCTCTATTCAGCGCAGCAATAAAGAATTAAAATATTAAACCCTTAACTAATTAAAAATAAGTAAAAACCATCTTATCTAGCATCGAAAAACTCCTCAGCACTGGTATTATAATGTGGGTACCTATCCAAAAGACTGGTGGCATTGCCAAGCTGGTGGCATTGGCAATGCTCATTCTCTGTCCAAGGCAAAAGTCAGCCTTTGAGTCACGTGAAGTGTCAACAAGGTGTAAAGACAGATTTATATACAATTAATGAGCACTCGAACTTCAAGATTAGACTTTCAACACCAAACGGCTTGAAATATAACTGGCAACAAAAGTTATTATATTTCCGCTGCTTCTACGGCCGCAGCAGCAGCACGAGCCTAAAACGACAAGTTAGAAATATGGGATAGCGCAAGAATATCGACAGAAGTAGCGTCCCAAACTAAAAGCCTACCCATCTTCCATGGACATAAAGATATGCCGACTGATCTTGCCATCATTGCGTGGCAGGTCGTACATAATTATAGTTAATTAAGTATTCTATAAATACATTCTGTAAATAATATGTAGCAATTGTTATTTAAATAGTTTCAATGAACAAGTTAAGAACATAAAAGGGTGTAGATTTTTTTTTACCTTCTTCTTAGTACTTTATGAATTTGTTTTATTTTCCCGGTATGTGTAACATCCACAAGCCATTTAATACCAATAATAAGATAACTCTGTCATATTAGTTTCAAGTTAGGTACCTACCTAAAAATCTTCCTGAACTATGTGCAAATAAAAGACGAGTGCACATTATGCCTATAGAGGGTCGCATTGCGGTTGCGGCAACAGGATTCTGCACGAATCACTTTCTCACATTTTACGATTTTATACAAACAAATACCATTTAAAGTAGTCGGATACATTCCATAGCATTACAGAGCGTGGGATCCTGCCCGCCCCTCTCGTCAACGGTACAATGGTAAAGGGGGGAGGTATCAAACTCAGCGAAAAATACAGACAGTCGTAATGATGACCTTTTTAACTGAATAATCCACTGATGTGCCACACGTAATGTGTGCATATCTTAACAGTATATTATATAAGTACCTACTGAAGGCTTGCTAGCTCATCGCAACAACCCATTTCCCATAGCTGTTTGTTACAACTTCCGCGGGATAAGATTCTGCTCACACACACACTATGTTTTCATTCCATTGCTATTGATCAGCCTGGGAACTTGGAACTATGCTTAACTAACTATGTAATATAAATCCTAATCGGATTTCAAGATCACGTGTTGTTATCAACGCCGCAGATTTTAGGTTTGCTAAATTAATGCCTGTAAGCTAACCATATGCAAACATCAATATTTAGGTAGGTTAGTTAGGAAAGAGTTAGGTTAGGTATGATTTTCAATCGTGCTAATTAATGCAAATAATTAAACTTCTTAAAAAGTATTTACTACAAAGTAAATAAACTCTCTTTAAACTAAGCATAATACAATCATAAAATCCGAAATGAACTCCGTAAAGTCAGTAACTAACTTCTTCAGGTCTCAGCGCGCAAATCCTAAATCATAAAACATATTTAAGTGATCGTTGAAATCTATACCTAATATTCACTCTTGTTCGTCACAAACAGTCGGCATATTGGTCGTATTGTAACACTAAGTTATGTGTGAGTGTAGGTAGACTGTGGGTAGGTGTAAGGGCGTTCGAGGAAGCCCCTTAATGCGGAGACAGCTCCGTTGGGACGCTATTGATCGTCATCCGCCGTCAGTGGCCGAGGCGCCCCTATTGATTCGCCGCAATCTGCATGATAACCCGCGCCTGGCTTCTCTACAGTTACTACACAACATACATTAGAACACAATTACCGAGACACATTTACAGACGACATTCATGATACGTTATCGAAGCGAAGTACTTGTACTGTTATGACAACTTTTGTTTGCTCATAGGTACTTGTTGTTGCAAAGTGTCTGTCTGGACTTAGGGTTTCGTGGAGTCAAATCTGCACTTGATAGATTTGAATGAAGGCGCTATTAATTTTTTTTTCTTAAAAAATGGTCTTAACTGAAGGTCAACTATTCATCAACTACTAACCTAATTTTTGCACGACTATTCTGATATGGTTCATGATTATATTGAGAATAAAAAAGCAAGATCCTTTTGTGTCAAATAATAATTGTTGATTTCAATACACTAAAATAAAATCTAGATTTTAAGAACTACTCTGGCGGTTCGAAAATGTTCTGCGTAGCAGGTCTACGAATATTGCTACGAGAGTGCTACGCTACGCATAATTTTCGGCATTTGTTTAATAGATCAAATTCTTTACTAGCTTCTTCTTCTTAGCTTATTGCTAGCTGAACAGAAATCTTGTTGAGAGTTTAAAAAGGTACAATAGTGTATTAATCTACCCTTTAATTTGTAATAAAACAACTTTAAAACTGTAAATAGGCGCCCTAAAGATTTCGAAGAGAATTTTGAATGTTCGCGCCGGCGTAGTTGCCACATGGAGTGAACTCACTCCTGTAAGTAACATGATACATAGGTACTATGTATACATAGCTTTAGAAGGATCTATCACACAGGCGACCGGCCTACGTACTATCACGCTTTTTTCAATGTGGAGTTGCGCAGAACTCAAATATGTCGATTCAAACGATTTTTGGTAGTTTTGTTTGGATAATAGTTTATTGGGTATTATACTTGTGTTTTGACACTTATGCATTATAATTTTTTACTTATTTATTATATATTATTCTATTAAATAATATTTCGATCTATAACTATTGATTTACGCTTACAGTAGAATCACTTGATAAAAATGTGTTTTTATATTTTATGAAATGGACAAATTAAACACAAAATATCATCTATCTATATATTGCTTACTTTTGTCGACTTCACTTTGTTTCATATCTTCACGGGAGCTTATTAACAGAGCTAGAAAACTCTCCGCCAACGCAAAGGTTAACGCGTCTACATACTTTTGTAACTTCCTTCGTGTATAGATTCACAAGTTTCGTTATCTTCAGCAGATTGTTAAGATGACTTTGAAGTTAATGTTTTTTAAGTCAAGATTAAATATTATGTTATTGTAACCTAATGTAATATACTTAAAACGATTAAGTAACTAATATTTTCCTAAAAAAACGTGAACCACTCATCCCATGTTGAGCTATTAAATTAAAAATTATTATAATTTAGGAATAAGGTGCAGTTTTTGTAAGAATTTTCCTTAAAGATTTGTTCAAAAACTATTATTATTCAGACAAACTTTAAACCGTTTAAACCAAACCGTTTTTACTATAAAACGGAATCAATAATGTTTCAGGAATTACGTGTTTGCATACTGTGCAGTTCAAAAACTTAAATAAATTTGACTGGAAAGTATTTAACTGCTATTTTAAGTAAAGTAAGTTATCAATGAGGTTTGGTTTTTATTGAAAGTTGTAAGTGTTGCCGCCAGAGGCAGCGGCAGCGGCAGCCGTGGAGCCGTGGAGCCAGGCGAAGGACGAAGGGCGCGGGTGATGCGCCACATGATTGTCGCGATGTGGGTCACTGCCGCCTACGCGCAATTCGATAAAACTTTGCAAGTATCACCACCTGACTACAAACAGAGCGCAACTCTCGCACTACTCATATTTCAAACTAAACTAAACTTTTTTACTTGCTGATTCAAAATATACCGCATGAATCTGCGGAAATACCACTTTCAGGCGTCAATAACTATAGCGAAATCTGTGCAGGAAGTCTTCCAACACCGCAACTTAAATGAATAGAACAGAAAGTAGCAACAAAGTGAGCGGGTATTTTCCCTGTGGAATATCTAGTGAAAGTGTGTAGGTACTAATTAATAGTGCAAAGTATCGATCAATCGTTTCACCATGGTTCTAAATATAAAATTCCGTCGGGGAAGACAAAGTTCGCGCGCAATACGGGCGCAGGCAGGTAGTGCGGGCGACGGGGGCGCGCGGCGGGCGGCCGCGGGCGGCGGCGGCGTATCGATTCCGCGGCGCCTTCAGTCGGCGTCCGTCGAGCGCCGCGCTGCGCCGAGCCGCCGGCGAGCGGGCGTCGCCCCTCCTCGCGGCCCGCGCCCCGCAACCGCCCTCGTCCATCGAATCTCTCGTCGTCGCCGGCAAACTCGAACGACCTCTTTTCGCTAACTAACGTCGCACCCGCGTCCGATTCCCGCCGCGAAACTGCGCTCGATCTCTACGCGTAGTCCTCGCACTCTGAAATATTTTTCAGAGTTCAGGAAAACTATTATAGAGAAATTTTGTTTGAAGGTTTTTATTTGGACGGTTGTAGATTTAATGTAATATTTAGTTTATTTATTGGGCGACTGGGTTTAAAGTCATGAACTTGTCGAATTTAGTTGAATAGTGGTAGGGTTGTCGAGCGCTCGAGTGCGGTGATGTGGCGGTGCGCGGCCGGGCGAGGATGTCGGCGGCGGGCTGCGCGTGCGCCGGCTGGCGCGTAGGGCGCCATGGATTGCTGCAACTACGGCGAGTACCGCGGGGCCGCGGCGTACGGCGCGGGCGCGTGGGACGGCTACGGCTACGCGCCGCTGCCGCACGCGCCGTATGCGCACGCTTACTACGCGCCGCACGCGCACGACCCCTACGCCCGCTACTATCGCTATGACTACCCCAGTCACCACATGCACCATGAACATGTCATGCCTATGGGTTGGTATATCTATGTTTCAGGTATTTACATGTAGAAAATACTAGTTTACACAACTCCACGTTTGTATATAATAGTTATACAGTAGGTAAAAAAAAATACACAGTTTTTAGTATATACTTGAAACGCAACAAAAATGTAAAACTGCACAGTAACAAAAAAAGTTTTCAATAAACAAGTTTTATGAATTGAACTTTTTAATTAAATTATTCAAAATAATTATTGATATAATTTAATTACTATTCTACTTTTACAAGACATGAGAAAAGTTAATATATTATTTGGTAGCGAATAATTAAGTGGAAAACACAGAAAGATGAAAACAGAAAGATTTTTTATAAACCACTGAAACTGATAATTATAGGATAAACTATTCCTGAATATAACATCCTTGAATGTGTGGTAGTGCTGCGTCGATGGCTATGATTTTTAATAACTATGTACAAGTACGAAGAGATATAATAGTACCATGTACGATTAACTAAATTTGAGAAGGCTACCGAGTTACATTTTGCAGTAATATTTGTGAATTATTGATCGCTCTCCCTACTAATTAGTTTATAGTAATCACCATAATAGTGGCCTGGCACTCAGGATAGTGGTGTCTTAGCAATGAACTAGTATTTACTTGTGTACATGGTTTTGTTTAGTATATGAAATCTATTGGCCAAAACCTTCTTATTTTTCATATTTTTTTTCCATAAACAAATAATTTAACAAAATAAATTCATGTTAAGATTACGGGTCTTTTAGAAAATATTATTTTATTTTGACGTAATAGAATAAATTAAAAATCACGCCATAAAGATTATTTTTGACCCCTGAAATCGAAAATAATGCCATAAAATGCTGCTTAAAATGATGTATGCTTAATACTCAAGTATATTATATACTCGAAGAGACTGTATAGATACGTGTACCAGATATTATTTTAGTTTACAGTCATCACGAAACCTTTCTACAAGTGTCGTGATTGTGGACTGTCGCTAGGGAAACTCAACCCTTATCACCGTGCCTGATAGTGGTTGTGGAAAGGATTACGTTCACTAGTCGATGTTTGAGGGCTGCAAATTTTTACTATTGGTAGAAGTAGAATCTACAATAAATGGGAAATATTTTTTCTAGTTTATTCTAATAAATTTCATTGAATCTACTTAGATCATTAGATGTCCTAAATGTCGTTTATATGTATAGGTATATGTATATGATATTTAGGTACTACTACTAGTTTTACTCATCAAGTTAGAGGTTAAAGGTTCTTCTAATTGTTATTTAAACTTCTGAATGGCAACTTCTAGCATCGAAAGGAATGCGTATAATATTATAACAATTACCTAGGTATTTGTTTTTAGTTCGAGTCTAAACAACAAGCGTTATTCAATATAAAAATAACATGCCTAATTTATTAGATAAAAGTTTCTCCAATTTGTAATTATATCGTACATACATAATTATTCGAGTTTAGAATACTTTGAAATCAGGTCCTCATAAGTCAAGCAAACATGTGCTGCAGTAAAATATATGTAACTAATTTCTTGAACGTAGGTAACGTACCTATGTACCTAATTGAATTACAAGTATTGAACTATTTCACGTGTATTACACATAACAGTGAACTAGTAAGCACATGCCTGCGACTCCACGTAGTGTGCGTCGACCTGAATTTGTTTACCAATACGAGAGAGATCGGAATCCGCGCGCGTGGCGCGAAGCGACATTCTGAACAATGAAGAATGAAGTAAGAATTAATGTTTACGTTTGGGCGGATTTCTCGGTGTCTACGTCACGTGTCGATGTCAGAGGCCGCGGGGGCGCGCGGGGCGCGCGGGGAGCGCTACAGGTGGTCGCTCGCCCCCGCGCCTCGCCCTGGGCCGCCCGCCCCCACGCCGCAACGCGATTGATCGCCTGCACAGCACAGCCACTCTACATATTGACCGGGGTACTAACACCCGTGCCGCTATCCACGCTCAACTCCTTATAAATGCTACGTAAAACATGAAACGACTTTCGCACTGACGCGTTGATAGGGGGCGATTATTAATTTCAATAAAATTTGCACGAAGCTTACTTAGAAATGTACAGTGCAAGCAGAAATTGTCTTGTATACAAATTCAAGTTTATACATTCATCATTAAAAAAGTCGTCATCGCCAGGTCACCGATTAATGAATATGCAGATGGAGTTCTTTGCGCAATTGAACCCGACAACAAACAATTTGTATTATAATTTTGACAAATTAATTTGCCAATTTGACAGTTAAGCGTAACAGTTGTCATTTACATTAATGTTACGCGCACAGGTCCTTCATTTAAATCTGAAAAAAGTAAGGATACCGAGGATGTTAGGATGTCGAATGATACTTTAATTTCTGATAACACACTTTATCGGGTTATTTGCAGAATAACTCTTCTATTTCCAAATTTATAGCGAGTTTCAGTGATGTTTACGATACCGTAAAAATAAAATGAGTTTTAGTTATGACTAGAACGCAGGAAGTAGAGCTAGTGTAAGCGACACAAACTTATTAATAAATTGTAGCGATATTGTAACTTAATGTGGAACAATAATGTTATGTTTACAGATCCGACGGTTTTTTGCCATTATAATAATGATTTGTTATTGATATTCATGTCACTGTAGTAGATTTACTTTTATATGTAGTTTGCATAGTAAGGACAATTGAGCTTGATATATCAATTTATTGTTAAATTTCTTATTTTTTAGATAAGTATAAAAGTTACAGTAAATAAAATACTGTTTGCGTTGATTTGTAAACATGTCTCGCGCAGATCGATCTTCCTGAAAGGTTAAGCCGCATTTTCCACGGCCGCATTTTAGATGGGTCACTATTTTTTGTTGTCGGAGATTTTGTTTTACTACCTATACGCACACTCAGTCTAGACTCTTATAAATTATCAAGAGAATTCGTTGCGAATTGCCGGAAACTGTAAACTTTGGCAATCGGTCTCTCTCATAAGCTAACAGAGGTCTAGTACTGGATATTGGTCTTCCAAAAGTTCCATTCACTTCAACAATGAACTATCGCAAGAGTATGATCACTAGGCTTGGTAGACATTTTTGCAACGGGATAATATTATTTGTTTTACCTTTCGAATTATTTTGAAGATATTGTAAAACCTCTTATGCTAGTTTTTCTATGTATACACGTATGTACGTGATATATTTCAAGAATGTCCGACCTTCATTTACAAACTCATAACAATTATGTAGGACACTCTGAGTCAGCAAATGTAGCAGCAAAATATCCGTCTTGTACGTTCAGGGTCACGGCTTCGATTGCTGTAGCTGCATCGCTACACACTCGTACATAAAACACCTATGATCGATTTTTAAATGGAATGGCACCTTCTATGACGTACGTGCCGTGAGTGCTACTTCAGCAAACTCAGTACGTACATAAACTAAGAGTAGGTCTGCACGTTACGAGTCCAGTCATTTTCGACCTTTCCGTGGTGCTTCTGTATCGTGTTTATTCATGTTTTTGTGGGAAGAAATAAAATGGTGGAGAAAAAGTAATTATAAAAATATTCGTAGATATAATCGACAAATGGCGTATGTTACTGAAAATATATATCAAAACCACCTGTTGACTTTTGTATCGCGTAGAGATGAAAGGAATTTGTCTGTCGATATGAGTAACGATGTTGATCAATATTGACGCATGCTATTATAATGAGTTGGCGAGATAATTATAAACAATGCGTGTTTAGATTACGGCGGGTACGCGTCGAAGGAGGCGCGCGTGCGACGCTCGCTGGCGCGGCGGGAGCAGCGCGCGCACACCCCCGCGCAGCACCTGCCTCTGCCGCCCACGGTGAGTAGCCTTCATGTGACTTTTATATAATTAAGATGAAACCATATCATCCACAAAATAATTTACCTTGAAGTTTTGAAACAATAGACTCGTACTTTTTTGTTTTATTTTTAAAGACGTTTTGGGGTGAAACCCTTTATTCACCCATTTCAATAAAGGATTTCACCCCAAAACGTCAAGTTTATTGTGTGCCAGGAATAGATTTTGCGTTTTTATTTTACTTTACTTAAACATAACAGCTCTCCAATCTGTACCTATTGCTCGTAGGGTTAGGCAGAGGTGGGCGGCGGGATGGTTCGAGAGAGTTACCGTGGTCCTGGAACGCAAAGGGCTAATGAAAGAGCACAGGGGTTTCGTCAGTAAAAGTCTGGCACTACCTCTTGCTCCTTCCAGACCGTGAAAAGTTATTTGATGAACTCCTACCTCAAAAAAAAAATCAGGGTAGGTAGAGGTGTTAAGAGCAAAACACTTTTTACAGTTTTCAAAATGTCTAAAAATATATCGCACTGAATTATACAAAAAAAAGAAGAATCTAAATATATGTGCCAACAGTTTCTCCACGAGCCTATCCTAAATTTTGAGAAAAAAAATATTTCGTCATTTGAGCCTCACATGTAAAAGGCGGTGAGTCCATTACCATCATCCGGCAAAAATTTAGAAATATTATATTAGGCAGATAGGCACTACGTAGGTACGTCATAATCATGGTGGTAAATCCCCTCATTGAGGAGTGGCTGGAGGCGTCACGGCGTCTTCACCTTACGCGTGACGCAAGGCCTCACCGGACACGGTAAGTTTAGGAGGTTGCTGTACCAGATTCAGGCGAAAGAAACGCCCGGGTACCACCTTAGTGTGGACCGCCCGGAGGACATGGTGGCACATACGGTGGAGTTGCCTCGCTCAAGTAGAGCACCGCCGTATCCACGTGGAGGCGATTGGCGGCGGTGACCTCTCACGCCGGGCTCTTGTTCAGGTCATGGTCCGGAGTGAAGGGGAATTATAGGCGGTCGTCTACTTTTGCGAAGCAATAATGCTAGCGAAGGAGACGGCCGCGCGCATGTGGAAATGGAAATCTTTACCCCCCAGCCACAGTAACTCCGACCCCGACTACCTTGCGGACGATGAGCGATGGGTAGCTCGCCGTCCGACAATCGTCTGACGGAGCCCAAGTCGTCGACATGGTGACAGCACGTGGTGTTACACGCGCTCCTCAAAGAGATATCAGCAAACCGTAGCGGCCCAGCAGGACCAAAGCCCACAAAAGGCAACTGAAGGATACATGTGTGGATTGTGTGTTTTAGTCAGTAAAAGTCCGATATGCCCCGCTCCACCCTAGGACGGGAAAAGTCATTAGATTATTTCCGAACACAAAAAAAGATTCTACATCAAGACAAAGGAGTTCTGTGTTTCAAATTAGATACAACCTGTATCTCCAAAACAGTACCTTAAATTCTACAGTCAAAAGTTCGATATCAAAGTAGGCAAATTAAAAAAATTAATAAACAAATAATTAAAAACAGAAAAATAAAACCACAGAAAAAAAAAAACGAATACAACAGTGATAATATAATATCTGTAGAGGTTTAAAGTCCATTAATGGTGACTGTTTTACCTCCAAGCTCATAACAATGTTATAAAAATACCGCAGACAGTCTGTGGGAGTATCGTGATTCTTAGTAAACCACTACAGAACTCTTCAGGGACGCGCCGTGACTTTAATGTCACTTAATTCGCTAGGATAATTTATCTACTTTGCTGGCCGCAAAGTCTTACGGAAACGTAATAATATGCAACTAAAAGTATTCGGTTAAATTCTTTGGACTGTAGGGTTATTCGAAAGAGTTACCGTGACCCTGGAATTTAAAGGGCAACTGAAGGTACATAGCGATTTTTAGTCACTAAAATTCTGACTAAAACTCTTGTCTTATTTGATTTGTCAGCTCAAAAAAAGGGTAATAAACTGCTTCTAAGTTTTATAGCGAACTTGCAATCAAATACATATTTTTCCTCTTGTGCACAAATTAGATATTATTTTAGTAGTTTCTTATTGTTCCTCGTGAGTAAGCAACACCAATAAGAAGTGCTTTGTTGTATTGTGTCGAGGCCGTTTAAAGCAATGCATAGAAATTGAGAATTGATTTTGAATAGAATCAAAACATAAGTGGATGAGGTAGTTGACTCACAAACAACGAACACAATTAAGTGCCCTATTCCCCTCCGCTGATCTTTACAATATGCTCAAGAACACCAAGCGACTGATACATATCTATTATTCACTCAGTCTAGAGCATTATGTAAATATTTTGTTACAATGAACCATGGAATTATGAATGTTAATATTACATGAAATAAATGAATACTTATCTCGAACCTTACGTGATACCGTTCGAAGGTTTAATGATACAAAAACAGAAACTATTATTTTTGCTGGCATGTAAATAATACAGATAATGGACAACGATAAATTTAAGCAGACAACAGTAATTTTAATAAGTAAAACCTCTGAAGAATGTATCAATTACTTTATGACTAACAAATGTACATGAAAAAGTCCATTGTATTAATTACAGTTAAAAAAGTATTGAATTCCGGTGGTATAGGTCATCGGCATAAAAAAAACTAGTTAAAATTATGTAGGTCAGTGTCAGAGGACAGTTGACATCCTCATTCGCTACTAACGCTCACCGCTCTGCTCTGCGGTCCTACACATATATTATCAATCGTAAGCAATGCAGATAGAGTTTAAATTCAACCGACACACTATAAAATTCAGTCAGGGAAAGTTTGTTGTGCAAATTCTGAAATTACTGCTCATTGAAAACAAAAGTTTGTTGTCATTTCTGCTCAGACGTTACAAATTAGGTAAACGAAGTAGACTGTTTGTCAATATTTGGCGTAGTAATAATATAATTTCTTGGAAATTGTACGACTATTTTAGAGTAACCTCCAAATAGTATACTTCTTTAATTCGGACGCATATAAAAAAAAAAATAAGAAAAAAAATTAAGTTTAAAAATGAAAGGGTCATCTCTCAGATTTATTCAGTCAACTGGTAGGAATGTTAACGAATAATCGGGTCGTAAGTGGTATCATTACGGCGTCATATTACGAGACAAGTGAGCGTCACAAAGGCGCTAATGAGGACGGGAGGGGCCGCGCGGTGGGAGGTGGGGCGGGGGGCTGTGTCGAGAGGTGGAGGTGGCCTATGAAAGCTGTCAGCGGTTGATTTTTCCGAGTGTCGTGGGCGCCGCGCTGATCGATAAGTCACGTGGTTCGCGCGCTCGCCGCTTGCCGCTCGATAGTTAGTTAGCCTCTGCAAATCTCCCGTCACTATTCTACTTCCCCCACACATGAACAGTTTTCAAGCCGTTACGAGTTTATATAACGATTGAAATGCCTAGCGTGGGGATTATTACGTGTAGGCACTTTTTTAGTGGTTTAGAATGGCAAGAACTCAATTTAAGGATTCGTTTTTTCGTACATTTTTTAAGTGAATTACTATAAAAAAATAAAAAATAAAGTTTTGAACAATATTTATTTAACTATTCATGTACCTACACACATAAAATAAAATAAAAAAACAAGAAGTAAGAAACAGAAAATAGATAATTAAAGTACTTAGATATTCAATTATTCAATAAATCATGTAATAAATGCGTTTTTGATATGCTAATTGAAAAGCAAATAAAAATAACATTCCAACAAAGCTTTAAAAACTTACGTAGTATTAAAACAAACTTTAAAGTTCAAACCGCGTAGCAGCGCGTAGCGCCGTCGTAGCACCGTAGCAACATATATTTGAGGGTATAAAAATGTTTAAATACTTACTAATAATTTTTGAACGCTACGAGCAGATATTATTAAGCCAGAATAATATTGTTTAAATACCTTTTAAAGTTCAAAGTCAAAGTCAAAGTCAAAAGTTTTTTATTTCACATAGGCCTACATGGGCACTTATAAAACGTCAGAAGCTAGTGCACGGTTCGAAATTGGTCGTTTCCTATGGAGAAGAACCGGCAAGAAACTCCATGGTTACTCTTTTTAAAAAAATGGTTGTACTTACAATATTTCCATATAACAGTATTAAAAGGTATTATTTAAGAACAGTGTAAACCGGTCTATATTGTACTCAAAAGCACAATAAAAATAATCATTTAAAAAAAAGTGAGTCAAAATATGAAGTAATCTAAGAATTCGTGGAGTCTACAGTGTTCTTCCATTTACATAATAAAAAGAGGCTATATAAAAAAAAGGTAGAAAAAATAATAATAATTACAACTGTCAGTAAATGAGACGTTAACAACCAAAAAAAAAAAAGAAAAAAGTTCGAGCCGTATAGCAGTGCATTCTTACGTAGCAGTCTTTGTTTGATAGTTTTAATAACATAGGCATATCTACTCGTAGAAGATATTATTAAATCAGAATCGTGTTTGGCAGAATTTAAGTATGTAATGTAATAATGGAAGTAAATGGATACCAAAAAAATACGTTTAAACGTATTTTTTTGGTTGTATGAACCGCGTAGTAACACGTAGTACCGTAGCAGTAATTTTTTGAAAGTTTTAACAGTATTCTGTAATAAAATAATATTTATTTGATTTTTAAAGTTCAAGTATGTAACTCACATTCGAAGTTAAATTCGCAAAGCACCGTAGCACTATTTATTTAGTGCTTAAACAGCCAGACGTTAAAAAAAATGGTCAAAGTAAGGTTGGCGTTACAATAATATTATTATTGAGGTTGACTCGGTCATGGTTGTGACTCGTCAAGGTAGCACTGGTGATGTGTGATGATGAATGCAGTTGGTGCAACGCAACGTTGCACAGAGAGTAACGGACATCGATCGGTGTCGCGACCCCCTCCTGCCCCCCTCCACCCGCTTCGCCTCACCGTACCCCTCTCACACCCTCGTACCACACTAAACATTATCTCGTGTAAAGGTTATGCTCATATTTCACTACTAAATGTAAATATTGACAAACAAAAACGTATGACCAAAATATAGTTTTAATTTTTTTTTTGATAATTTTAATACATTTTTTTTTGTTTACAAAGATAGGTACTTTTTTTAAACGGTGATTATTTTTCATTTGAGTCGTTTGTTCCAAACTTTCATCGATATAACTTTCCGTGCTTCTCTCGCAGCACTAACCACCTGTAATTGCATTAGACGTTACGGTAACGAATCTGCTTTAGATGCTGTAGACACGCTCCGCTATAATCGGAGTCATTTGTGGTCCGTTTGTTACAACTTCAGCAACATGTTGGACATTTTATTAGACGATTACTTAGAAATATTAAGTGATGTTTGAGATATATATACAAAAAAAAACAGTCCGCGCCCAACTTCATCGTTAAAAGACGAATTCGGAATAGTATAGTAAGTCTAGCGGTGGGTTCGATTCCCATCCACGGTAAATGTTTGTGTGATGAGCACGATCATTTCTTCTGTGTCTGGTTGCAATTTATTTATCTAGGTAAAATGTGTATGTATTTAGAAATATATGAGTATGTTTATCAGTTGTCAGTTGTGCTTAGCTTGAGACTTGACGGCGTTGTGTGATAAAAAAATGACATTATTTAAAAACGTTATGAATATAAGTTTCGTCAGGATTATTTAGTGATGGTTTAAAATTTGGTACGCAACACCCCCTGCCGTATCGATATCAAGAGCTACGCAACACTGGGTGCTACGAGTATGTGGAGCTTATACAAACAGTTTACTACACACAGGTCTTTTTTTTACGTTTATTGATTTCTTAATAGGTTTCCACACATTATATGCATTTATAAATAAACCAAGACGAGTTAAAAACATACTCAGGATTTGAAATATAATTGTTACGATGCTGCATGAGGAATAGCCATCTCGTACGAATAAATGAAAATGGATATCTATTATAATATCTACTTACGTAGAAATCAACTACTTATTTTTCTTTACGGAATAAATAATAATAAAAATAAGAGTAGTTTACGTTTATTACATTATTTAAGAACTTACATGAGTCTAGTAGCACTCAAAAAGTTAAAAAACTGAAGATAACAAATTGAAAAAAAAACGACGAGCGATTTTGCAGACCGTAAAGTCGGGGTGTATCGGAAGCAATCTTAGCGTCAAATTCGCTGTAAGCTGTCTGTTACGGAGCTGTCTGAATCGATAAGGGCGCGTGGGACAGACGGTCCCTTAGTCTGTCAGTAATCAATGACGCTCTACTCTTTTTGTTTTTAGCACAATAATAGACGAACCTTTCCAATAATTTATTAAGGAAACGATACTTTTATTATGCACGAGCAACTCGTCCCAGCACAGGTGTTATAAATCTTTTGAAATTCTCGGTTTTCTCTACCGTAATATGCATGTAGGTATTATACATTTAAACCTTCCTCATTAATCGTTCTGTTTATTGGTGAAAACTGTATGTAAATCTATTTAGTAGTTTTAGACTTTATACAGAATGTTTTATAATATGTAACGATGTACGGTTTGAAAATTAATAAATATATTCAAATCATAAAAAATCCACTGAAACTGTTAGGTAAATAAAATAAGGTTAAAATTAATGAACACTTTTGTAAAATAATGACCTAGACGTTAAATATCGATGTCGTTAAGTTAGGGTGTAACCCTACAAGAGTCTAATTTGTCAAGCTGTCAATTTTTAAATGTTCTATTAAGTGAAAAATGATTAATATAACGGTTGTTTTGATTTTCAGCCACCGCTAGAATGTGGAATGAACGGTCGGGGTCCCGCGTACTGCGAACCGCAGATGTGGCCGCATTATCAGGTACAATATTGTTACGCTTGTATTATTATTTTAAATATCAATGTGGTATCCGTGGCTCATAATTTACTATAAGTTTTACGGCAAAACGTATTTATTATTCGAAGGCGTCAACCGAGATCAGTAAAATACTTTACTTTTACTTTGACACCACGTCAAAGGGTCTTGATCTTGCGTCGATAGCCAGAGGTAAAATAAAAGTTTATAAAAGCATGTACAAACGATAAAAATTAGGTAATAAGAACACTATTATCAAACAGAATAGCGAATATGAAATAGTAAATATGTAAAGTGCACTGCAGCAGTGTATTGATGGCGGTGGCTCGCCGGTTTCTGTTAATCATTTCTGTTAATGTGCGATTAGACGTACCTACTTATAGTGTTAGTGAATTTAGTTATTTATTACATACATTTATTTTTCTTACGTACCCACGTTTCAAATACTAAACATCTTTTTATTATTTATAATTTTCTACACATTAATATATAATAATATAAATAAATATACATAAACATATTTAATTCACACATATCAAGACTATTTTTCATCCGGACATACAGTCAAAGGTTAAGTTGAAAAGCTGCGTCAGGTAACTTCTACGTAGTTGTGTGGCATTATGCTGAACTGGACCTATTTAGCACAGTCGTAATGGTGCGTTCAGACCTCGCAAATGCGCCGCTCGCGTTTCGCCCTCGAGCCGTTTGCGAACGGCGCGCGTACATTTCGCGCACGGCTTGTTCGTACGAAGCCCTGCGCCGCGTGCCCTTCGTACGAACATGACCAATAAACATATTTTCTTTCTTTCTTTAACATGCATCAATCTTTTCCGTCAATTTTAAATTGGTAAGGCCCTAAGCAGTTACTTGCAGTAAATAATATCGTATTCGTGTGGTTATTTAGCAGATGGGTGCCATGGGTGGTGGCGGCTGGAGCGGCGCTAACGCAGTTAATGGTGGTTGGGCTCAGCGCAACGCTTGCTCGCGTGAGCATATGCGGTATCCTCCCGAATGCCGACCAATGAAGGTTAGTAATGAGTACGACATATTTACTCTTGAATTTTATTAAATAATAATTTATTCAAGTGACAAAGACAATGCTCTACATAGCCGAACTTGTTTCAATATCCGATTTTAATTAATATTCAAAAGCACCATATTTTTCTTCTTTTATTTTTTCAATGGTTTGATTAGATGTCGATCTATATCCGTTTTGATGCACTTAGGTTGTTTGCCTACCAATGTTTTAAACAACTTTTTTCTTATATAATTTCAGGGTTCTCATTTGCACAGTCAGAATCAGGCATGTCAACAAGATGGTAGATCGACGCCGTATCCTGTTTATGAAGATTCGTCCTTCAACGGAGAAGTGGTTTCGAGGCTCAGAAATACGCCTGAATTCACGCCTAGCGTGACGCCGAGTGATCCTACCCGCACAGCTCGCGAGCGCTTCCCCGTCGCCCAGCCGCGACGATCCCCGCCTGAAGAGAAGCGTCCGCCGCGGCCGCCTGTAGTACCGTTGCCCGCTTTCCAACAAGCGTTCGGCTCAACAGAAATCGGGAAATTCGCCGAAGCGTTCAGTCGGACCGAGATCGCGGTCGACGACACTCCCGCCGATAATTTTATGTACGAGTCGTTTCCCGACTGGGACGGACCGGCCGAGCCGCAGTGGTCCTCCCAGCCCGCCTCGCAGCCCACCTCACGGGAGATCAAATGCGAAGATAACTTTTAAGTGGTCTTTGCCCTAGTTCTAATTTGTAGGCAAATATGCCTTTTAGTTAAATTAGACAAATTGTAGTTCCACCACCATGTTGCCAAAATGAGTAGAATTGAGACGAGGAGTTGAATGTCATAGGACTATTATGATGTGATGTCAAAATTACTAAAGTGTACGAAAATTTAATCGACCGGATAAAATAGTGGTGTGACTTTTAATTCATATATAAAGTAGATTATTAATTAGTTATTCCCTTTAACTAGTTCTAGGCTGACCTTCAAAAATTGGGAAATATTATGATGAGGAAGTGAGATGGTTAGGTACTGCATATAGGATAACAAATGAATCATGACTCAATGTGCCTTTATTCGGAGAGCCCGGCCGCTACTCGCGCGGTGTCGCCCGCCCCGTTCTGCGTTGCTATGTACGACATAACATTACAATAGCAATTTTAGGGACCAACGTTTAGACAAATATACACGACCCGGTCGCGTGCACGCTCGATGCGCAATAAGCTCAACGAAATACTTTATGAATGTTCTGGGATTTTAATGAAAATTATAACAACAATAACTTATAAATTATGAAAAATCAGTAATGACAAATTAGTAGCTTGTAATTAGAATTATCTAAATAAAATAAATAAATCTTGATCTTTCATACTAACAAACAGTTCCCTTAAATCAATATTAACTTTCTTATGCTATCCTTCATTATTTTGAAGTAAAACAAACTTATTATGATTTGAGTTTCAATCTAATCGGACTATAAAATTTACTTTTAAATTATGTTATCTAATAGGTACATTATATACATTATAAAATATTCATATTACGAAGGGGTTTTAAGACGCCGCGCGGACTTAATATAAACACTCAAAAATTTTCAGGAAGTAATGAAACAAGTCATGTGTGTAGTTATAAATAGGTAGTTAAATTTGATAAAATTTTTAAAGAGATTACTTATGAATAAAATGGCTTTTTAATTGAATATTTAGGGGTCCAACAACGTTGATGTAAAGTGTTTGTCGTGATTTTAATTTCCCATTTAAAATCATCAGTGTGACAGAAATAAATACATCGTTTAGATTATATTCGGTCATCGATTACTGAGTACCTACCTGAATTGATGTTTAAAAATACCTAGTATCTGTTAATTTTTAATTAATTAAATGGTTGATTAGTATCAGAAACCAATGTGTTTCTTGTTTAGAAACTGAGTATATAGTTATATTGAGTTTTGTAAATGATTAGTGTCTGTGATAGAGTTGTTTGTGTATGTATATGTATGTTTTAATATAGGTTGCTATGTAAATTTTGTCCTACATAATTAAAATTTGGTATTTTTGTTAAAATTTTGTCATTTATTAGATTTATCAAATTATCTACCTTCAGAATGTTTTTATTATTTATCGGTGAAGAGCTTTCGTGAACCTCTATGAGGAATCTAAATTAATGTAAGAGTAGATAAACCTAAATATTTCGAATTATTTTATACCCGTTTTGAACCCACAACGAATCCAGCTGTTACGGTAACAGGACAAAGGACTACGTTCGTATAGCGCCTGTTGGCTTTGTGTTTAGATCTGTTCGATTGATAGCGGAAGCTAAAATTGATGTTACTTACTTTGTTTCGAGCTTAATATTTAAATAAATTTATCTTATAATGTCCGGTGCATGGAAAACGGTAACTTCCAGTGGTCTTCATTTTTATAGAGGAAACTTGTGTGACAGTATTTTCGGTCTTTTTCGATAAAAAAACAGCAAAATTAAATGGAGTGCCTTACGTATTTAATATGATATGAAATTAGGATGGATGAATTTTATTCTAGCATAATTTGATGAAACACCATAATAAAATATAATAGCGTAATGAAACTTCTTTTAAATCGAGTATTTCATTAATTGATAGATATTGTAATGAACTTAATAAGAGTTATTTAATGATTATCTTTATATGTAATAATATAATATCTATTAAATATTTAAAATAATCGTGGTGTGCACTAAATTATTTTATTGCAAAGAATATTAATTTAAAAATATTTTGTTATTATAACAAGTAGAACAAAACGAAGTATGATTTTAGCGTCTAGTGTTTGTTAATAAGATTAAATTAATAAACTTATTCCAATTGTATTTATTTATAGTACAATCTATTTAGGTATGACTTTGATTAGGGTGTACACCATTTCTTCCGATTTTGAGCGTTATTTAGAAAGGTGCAATATACATTCATACATAATATATTCCTGCAAGGGTTATATTGAAAAAAATGAATATGAATAAATGTTGAATATTTCAGTCTTGGCAGCCAACATCAGCATTGAGATACACCCATCGTGGTGAACATCATAACTATGATAATACAGTACCTATATTATGTAGCTAGTGCCACATAAATTGTGTATTTTATGATATATACATCTCCTTAGATAGTCCTATTGTTATTGTTTAAATCTTAGAAAGGAATATAATTTCTAATGTAGAGAGATGTAAAGATCGTAATATAAAGTTAAAACGATATACATTATAATAGGTGTTCACAAATAGAGCTTCCCGAATGAGTGAATCACAATTTTGTCTCCCATGAAAGATTTTGTGTGAATCTTGAATCAATCAATCAATCTTGAATCTTTAACCTACCGCTTCTGGATTTAACATTGATTTTATGTTTCATGTGCATTTTTAGGATTTATGCGTTTTAGGATTTCCGATCAGCTGTCATTGGCCCCTTTGTCCGTAATTGTGTAATTATGAATTTTGTTATTGCACTAATTTATCGAATTCATATAGGATTCAGAACTAAATCGTTGCTAAAATAAAATGTTTTTAGTCTTACCTACTTGCCACAAATAGAGTCTAGAGCATTTCACGTAGAAGTTTTTCAAAAATATTTCCTTTACTTTTACAATCAAATAGCTAAAATCTTTATACATAAATAAATAAACATGACTGTGTAATGAACTTAAATCGTTTTAAAATATTGTAGGTATTAGGCCTCCATAGTTTTTTACCTAATGTTGAGGTCAGGTATGAGTGAATTGTTCCTTAAGTTTTCTTCAAGATTTGTTAAAAATATTAGGCCAACAAAATTTAGATGCGTAAGTTTTATGTAAATTTGTTGAGGCAGTTAAAATTACTGAACAAAAATATATAATGAAAAAATATTGTGTACCTATCTAGTTATAATTATTATTAACCTTGTAAATACTTAATTAATTATATTTTGAATGTTTCACTCATATCAATTTAGAAAATCTGTTTTATTAGCAAATTGTAAGGTTTTGAATCCGGAAACACTGAAATGTTTGATTTATGAACGTCGATGTACGATTTAATAAACACATTGTACTGATTACATGCATGCGTTTTATTCATATTTCCATAGAACCTATCCAATAATTAATCAATAGTTTCCTCAAAATTATAGGTATTTGGTTATTTTCTCGGCGAGTAGCTAAAGGCGTGCCGGATGCTTCATAGATAAGGGATAGATCTAATTACATACGGAACAAATGCTTCGGGATAATGAAATGAGTAAAAAGATTATATCATATTTTATGTTTATTCATAAGCAATAAAAAGTAATTTTCATACGTGTCACAAAATTTAACATATCAAATACTTATGAAAACAATAAATACATCATTAAAATTGTAAATTAGACTAGTTGTTTTGGAAGCCACTAAAGGATACTAGAATTAATACCGTTTCCCATTTAGCAGGCATTGACAAACTACTTCGAAGATTTTAGTATGATCATCTATGAAACTTAGACACGTGCACGTTTTTTAAACATGTGAAGGCACTTTAAATTTAGACGATTAAACGAAATGGTAACCTAGGAATGTGACACGAATAAGTCAATAGATTCAGTCCAAGAGATAAACGATGTGGTGACAAATAAATAAATAATTCGTTTACTAAGTAAGAATTAAACAAGATATGATTAGTTAGGAATACATTCCGGTAATACATATGTGTATAAGGAAATCATACTTAACAGTGCACGAAAGTGATTCATTGAGATGCGAAGGTCTGTACGTAAAATCTGTAAAGTAGTTTGACAACGGTAATACATACCTAACATTGTATACAGGTGAGATTGTTCTCGATAATACACTGACAGAAAGTAATGACAAAACAACAGAATTAGCAAACCATATCAACAACAAATTATAAAAGTTCAATACTTATTATAACATTAGTTACTTTCGTATTTTACTTCAATAAGTCTTTCTAAATATTCATTCATTTTCCTACTTTACTTTCAAATGTCATTGAAGTATGAAATACAATCGCAATTAATGAGTTCATCCTTCATTTAATTTTCACTCATATTTGTTTATTCATTTTATTAATTATAATTTTCTTAGTATAATAATAATCTATAAATTGATTGTATAAGTTCGTAATTATTAAATTCGAATATTTTAACATATGTATATTAATAAACGGTTTTATTTCAATAAGTCACAAAAAAACACTTAAACAATATTTAAAGTTCAAAATATAATGTGGTCACAATAATATACATACATATTACACAGGTATTATCTAAACATCATAGTGCATACTGTGTATACATACTCCTGGTAACTGCAAAATACTTAAAACAATAAAACAGTTACTAGATCACGAGAAAACTTATAAGCTGAACGAGATAGCTTCACCGCCGCGCGCCGTTGATATGTTCCGACATGAAAACTACCGAAGTGCTACGAGACGCTCGACTCGCCTCACTGCGTCGAGACATCGTCACCATTTTCATAATATATTATTACAAGCCGGAATTTTCTATACAACGTTCCCTCTTACCTAGCAGTGCAGACGTAGTTATACATACATATACAGGGAACTAGAAACCACACGAGTCGAGTTCCGGTAATAATATATTACTGAGCGAATGCTACGCCGTAGCGGTCTAAAGATCACGGGTTCAAAGTATTTCGTCCATCCAGTTTACAGTTTTCCGCGACTGCAGTCAACACATTTACAATATATTACAGCAAATAAACAATCATACATATTATAATTATTATAATACATTCAATTATATTAAAACTCAATTTGTGGATACATGTTATATCATTCACCTAGCCTATGATAGAACTTTCGAATTTGATCACGAAGAGAAATTATTATCAAAACTACCTAGTGTATATTTCCATTTGGGTTAGTGCACTTTGAACTATAGGGTAGTGAGTTGCCAATGTGACGAAAATGAAACGCAAATACATTACAGCTAACTACTCTCACGATATATTTATTTATTCAGGAATATCTTCACAATAAGTATTCAAGCACAAGGTGTGGAGAGTACCTAATTTGGCACAGAGCAGTCCGTATAAAACGAATCTATAGGATATTCGCATGCTTAGACAAGTGATAAAGGAATGTCTTAAATAAAGCTAAAGTGGAAAGTCTTCGCGAGGGTCTCTGTATAGCGTGGCATGCCGGCTGACTACCTTCAGGGGGAATTGACTGTTTCATGGTGTGGGCGCTATCACGAGCTAACGTTCTATGCGAAGGTTGCAATTAGTTTCCATTCAAAGTAACATGTCCAATAACAATTTATCACTGAAACTAATTATGTAATGTGACTCAATATTTGTCTCGACTTTCTATTGATATTGTCATTTATTTGTAGTTATAAAATAGACCTACCTAAATAAACGTGTCATGTAGGTCGATTTTAAATAAAACTTATTTTCTATTAATATGACGTTTATTTTTCATATCCAACGGATACTTATATACTGAAACAACAAATTATATTATTCGACTCGGAAGTCATTAACAGGATGCGACTGTATTGTAGCGCGTTTTGAATTAACATGTTGATTTAAATTTCAAACCTCATAACAAATGCATTGCGATATATTTACGTCCTATCAATTACAAGTGAATCTTCAGGGCACATCACGTCAACACCTGGGAGAACCTTCAGGTCATTTACAATTTTCAGACAACTGTCTGATTTTCATCCTATCAGAATGCGATTTTTTTTTTTACAAAAGGGGGAGCTTACGAAATTATGAGTTGTTGTTACGAGGGTATTGTCAAATTATTTTAAATATAATTAGGTAGGTACACTATACCTCACAAAAGAGCCGCACGCAGTCTTATTCATTACGGGCACAGGATCATGCACCTAACACAAAAATACTTTGAGCTCAATCAATTAAAAACATAATGAACGGCTGACTGATTTAAACACAGGAGAGGTAATATTTGAGCTTAAAAACATAGGTTTAAGGGAAAATTGAGGCAAACTAATACACAACTGAGGGAAACATGAAGGAAACACGAGAAGAGATACACAAACATCGCACGGTCTTGTGATTAGAGTATTGCGGGGTAGTGGGCGGCGGGTAACAAAAGTGTGGGGCAGCGTCGGGACGGCGGCGGCTAGTGGCGGTGGTCCGGCGCCAGCGACTTGCGCGACGCCGACAGGTGGTGCGGGCGCGGCGCCGCGCGCGCCGAGCGCGGCAGCGTGGTGGGCGCCGCGCCGCCCGCGCCCGCGCCCCCGCCCCCGCCCGCCGAGCTCGACATGTCGCGCGGTTTCCACACGGGCGATCCTACAACACACCAAACACCGAACTCTTTATAAAGCTCACGCCACACCTCACTTGTTCCGGAGATCATTGTACAAGGATGCCACAGTACAGTAACGACCTCTGTCGCAGTACCGTAAATGAACATTGATAGTTGAAAAGAATATCATAGTTCTCTGCTTGTCTCCGTGTTACAAAATGTGTTAGTTATGCGATTAATTAGCAGAAATTCTACACGTAAATAAATAAATGATTTATGAAAATATTTAAAATCATCTCCGTAAGGACCCTTAGTTTTATAGACTTTATTGTACTGTGGCATCCACGTTTTCAATATCAAGGAAACAAGTGTCGTGTGATCTAGGCTTACATCATCTCTCGGCAGAGGGCGCGCGGGGCGCCTACGGAATTTGGACGGATGGGACCGATCGCCGGGAAGTCGCGCGCGCGAGCAAAGAGTTGAATGTTTGATGAGTGTGGGGGGAGTGGGGGGGCGGGGGCGCCGCCGCGTCGCGTCGCGTGTCATCGAACATTCAAGCGGTTCAAGGGGGCTGGCAGAGCTTTGGCGGCGTCCACTATTTTAGTTAGAACATCTACTTACGTTACTTAAGCGGTAGCCTAGATACACACAGTGACGATAGAATCTACGGTGCATCGATCCATTATTTATGCATTGAATATATTTACTTACTATTGATTAGGTACTTATAAACGATGACATTCATTTCTGCTCGTGGGTGCATCATCTAATTTGACAGAGAATCTGTGCACAGCTACAGAGGTTAGGTAAAGCACTACGTGAACAAAGAGAGTGTATTTGCCTAAATTGATTTTGTTAGATTATAATTTGGATACACCGCTAGCCTATTTATTAGTAAATTGTATAGCATTAGATTTTACCATATATGTCAATATCGTTTATTAATGCATATTATATTACGTAGTCCGACGAATACTTTAAATATAACGGTGTACAATGATTCTCTATACGCATAAAATCTGAAACACTTTTTGGCTACTTGAACAGTTCTAGAATATTTAGTTCCATTATTCACTTGTGAAATGTATCCATAAAAGTAGTTCAGTTTTTTTATTAGAGTAAGATGAACAAAAATAATTGCAGCTAAGTTAATTTTGCTTCGATAATACAATGCAAAACCAGCCTATAATGCTACGAAGCATTGAAAGTTCGCCACAATCATATTTTTTTTTAATGTAGGTATGGTGCAAATATTTGGAAATAACCTATCTATAAATTGTATATGTAAATATATCTGCTAACGAAATAATCTTGCCATAAATAATAATTATAACGCACCTATAGCGTACAATGACATGTAAATATTGTTTGGATTGTAAAATATTTACGGAATAGACTTAATAAATTGATAAGTTTAATACTAAATTGAGCAGGTACTGAAGAGATGCGAGAGATAAAATAAATTAATATCATTACTTATACATACTTAGAATTGGAAGACTTAATTAACGATACAAATCCATGGCCATCTACACAATAATACATTAAATCTATCGGGATGTATAATAACAGTATAAATTAACAGGAAGAATACTATGACGAAGGTGATAAAAGGATTAACATCAGTACGATACCACAGCCATTATTATGTAACACTTAGCACTTGGATTTATCTAGAATTAGGATTTGATTAACTTTAATATTATGCTATAATATAAGGTTTTAATTATTATTGTGTCTACTTATATTACGGAGGTACATTTATTTCTACGTTGAGAGTCGTGGATTACTCTATGTGTCTAGAACAGTTTCCTACTACTGTGACATTGAATTTACGATGATTTTAAAATTTTCACGTATACATTTATTTTGAACGTCCAATTGATTAAATTTTGTCTTGGGACTCGAGAGAGTGATTCATGCCTTATACGTTTACAATTGATATAACGTTTTGTTGTTTTTGTAGTCACAATTCGGTAGAACAGTCTTGTAAAGTGGTGTATATTTGTCATTATATTATGCTTGATTCCTGAAAGTGTTCTATGAAAATCCCACTAAGTGAAAAATGTTTTGCAGTGATACTGTATAACCCTATGTAAGGTTACTGATAGGAGTTTTTATTGAACACTCTCAGAAAAAAAAACCGAGGTAGTCATTTTCCTGGTGTTATTTGGAGCTTGTAGAATTAGTTTATACATGTATTTGATCAAAGTCATTCCTGTCGTGATGGCGGGCGGACGTGCAGCGCGGCCGCTCCTGGGGCATGTCATCCAGGGTCTCGACGCTGCTCCGGTCGGAAGATGTTAGAATCGACTGAGCAGTCATTGACTTCCGTCGAGATTTGGGCGACTTGCCCTTCCCCTTATGCTAGGAGGTTTTACTCTGCTTTTTCCCGGAAAGGTAACATTGAACACAAGTCGGGTGCTCGATAGCCTTAGCAATGGATTCTGTTGACTTCGAGACCACGATGCCCATTTTAATCGCTTTGTCTTCTGCCTTAGCTAGTTGAGAATAGTGAGTCATTCTATCTAGAGAGTTAGTTCCGAGACGCGCTAATTTCTCTCCTCCGGATTTAGATGGTCTGCGGCTCAAGTTCGGTGACTTGCAAGGCGACTTGTCGAAGCTGGCCTGCGGGGTTCGCATTATTCCTTTTTTTGGTGCAGGTTTTGGTGACCGCGAACGGTCGACGCTGTTTTCACGTGATTTCATGATGCTACCACGTGGTGATCGAGATCCATCAAAGCTCTGCTGCGGAGATCGCGACTTGTCGATTGATCCTCGAGGAGATTTCGATTGGTCGAAGCTTCCTCTGGGTGATCGATGTAAAGATTTAGTTTGCTTCAGGCTCGATTTATTAGGAGACTTGCATACAATCACTTTAGTGACACGATCCCGATCCGGTGAGGCGCGGTCTACGGAGCGATTAGGAGATCTATCTCTATTGATACTACTGCCGCTGCATGATCGTATAACTTTGATCCTTTTCTCGGGTACTGAGGTACTTTTTCGTTCTGGAGAAGATTTGAGAGACTGTGATTCTTGCTTACCTAGTTCCTTCACCATGGTGGGTTGGTACTGGGTGGGTTGATGAGACGACTGGATGAGCCGGGCCTGGCTGCCTGTGCTGCCGGCGCTCAGCGTCGACGTCGTGCTGCGGAGAAACACAAACATATTATGTAGTAGATACTCTCACTTTATGTTAATGAAGTCGGTGGTGGAACTCGGTGCTGATGCTCATTATTTTTTTCGTTTTTCTAAGTAGTAAAGTAGGTAATGATTACCTGAGCGTGAGATGGTTGGGCGTCCTGCCGAGGCCGCGCTTGGCGGGCGGCGGCGGCTGCTCGTCCTCGCCCTCGGACTTGCAGCCGGGGTCGCACTTGTCGGCGTCGCGCTCGGGCGGCGGCGGCGGCGGCGCGCGCTTCGGCCCGCTCTCTGTTAGTCAAGCGCGAGGGTTAGTGGCGCACGTGCTTTTGTTAGACCAAGCATTGCTATCAAATAGAGGCTATTTTTTTCAACCACATTCTGAATAATTACTACCTACCTAAAAAGTCAAACTAAATTCTGAATATCAAAAAAAGCACTTTTGAATAGTTAAATATCAGTCAGTCCAAGTAAAGTGAAGCTAAATTGCACGTTCCAAAGCGTACATCACTATGTAGAGGAACGTGCAAGAAACTCCCCCCTATACAAAATACCAATGCGAGTACCGATCCGAGTGCCAATTAGCGAATATCGTCCTATACACGGTCACTACAGTCGAATTTGAACCAAGTGCTTAGTCAGTTGATTGATTTGAGATTTAATATGATTATAATATTGTTTGACTTTTTTTAGATTAAATTATTTTTGTGTTTTTTTTTTACTAGCTTTTATTGATTAACAATGTTACTTATGTTTACTAATTTGTTGATATGTAATGTAACATTCTGTATACAAGGTATATGAATTGTAAGAATCCCTTACCAACAAACTACTATGACTAAGTAGTTAACACGATATAAACACACGTTTGTACAAGTTATGCCAAAAGTTAGACAGTATTATTGCGTAACTAATTAGCATACAACATTTCTATCAGGCTAGCACAAGCTTAGAGTTGGTACTAACCGGTAGCATCGCCGAGCGTCTTGCTGCGGTGCCTGAAGGCAGGCTCCTCCGGCGGGGGCTCCGGCGGCGGCTCCTCAGCATCCTGTGAGTTCTCGCGCGATAAGTCACCCACCTGCAAGGTGGAGTATAATATTTGAATGAGTTTCGCCATTTGTGGTACTAGCGATTTTCTTTAAGGTGGGAAATCCTTCAATGACTTCTCCAGCTCAAAGGTGGAGCGGGAGGGCGTGTCAATCCTTCAAGATAGCCATAAACGCTAGGATATACCTGACAGGTTTCCCTGTACAGTTGAGTTGTACAGGTAAACCGGAGCGTGTATGTTGCACAACTGTGCAGGTTTCCACAAAAGCTTACCTGACAGGTATTACTGTGCAGGCAAACCTGTCAGGTACACCCTAACGTGTATGGTAACCTTTACTGACTAAAACCCACCCCTATGTTCCTTCTTTAATAATAATATAATAATAATAATATTCCACAACTATCACACAACGCCTTCTAGTCTCAAGCTAAGCAGAGCTTGTGTTATGAGTACTAGACAACTGATAAACATACTTATATATTTCTAAATACTTACATACTATAGATAAATTACACCCAGACATAGAACAAATGATCATGCTCATCACACAAAGATTTGTCCTGGGTGGGAATCGAACCCACGACCTCCGGCATAGTAGTCAGGGTCACTAACCACTAGACCAACAGGCCTGTCTTTGTCTTCGCTCCAGGACCACTGGGTTCTCTTTCGCATAATCCATGGCCTCAGTAGGCTAGGTTCAGTTAAATATACGTATACTTATATCTGTGTTATAATTTATTAGTACTAGGTCTCCAGGATCTTTTTAGTTAACTGTTGAGTTTTAGGATCCTAAGCAGTTTTATAGCTGTAAGTTTTAACATCGATAAGACCTAATATTGGTGATTCATGAAAACTTTAAACGTACCTCGATGTTGCCGGCGGACAGTCGTTGTCCAGTAATTTTAGGCTTCTTGGTTTTTCCGAGGGTTTGCGATCCTTGCATCACTTGCACCTGTGCAAACATTACGACTTATTAGGATCGAAACATTAGCACTCTAAGGATAAGTACCTAGACCTAGCATGCATACATATAGTAGGGGAGGTCATCTGTTGGATAATTAGATGACATTCACAAAATAGCTAGTGTCTAATTGTACCTTCGGCTTCGACCTTGGCCGTATTCGATCAGCTTTGACTATCTTTGGCTAGATTTGGGTAGTTCCGAAAGGCCCTGGGTTTTGACTAAAGATGGTCGAAGTATGGGCCGAAATCGACGATTTCGAGTTTCTAACGAGATCTGAAATTAATCGATTTGCTACGACTAACATTATCTCAAAGTCAAATTTATTAACGTTGACTAATTGCAAGGTCATTTTAATCTTAATGTTGTTATTTTGTTATAGAGTCTTTTAAAAAATATATTTTATTCACTTTTAGTCAATCTTGAACTGAGCTTCATATTAGTGATGTAAGGAATATTCGCATTCGCGAATATTCGCACATTTTTTGACATTCGCAAAAATCATGCGAATGTTTGCCGAATGTTTCTGACAAACAAAAAGGAAATAATATTTTGATTGAATGAATTTAGAAAGACATACAACTTATATAATTTTACTTATATTTTTCTGTCACACAACTTTATTTCAGATTTGCGCGGCCCACTGTTTCTGTTGGTGCGTGACGAGTATGTTTGATATTCATATCCATCATAAGGAAGTACGTAGGGTTCTGCGTAACCTTGACGTGAATAAAGCCAGTGGCCGACGGGATACAAGCAGTTGTTCTTAAAACTTGTGCACTTGAATTGACTCCAATCTTGACCCGCCTATTTCGCCTCTCGTATGAGGCTGAAAAAGTGCCGATGGCTTGGAAGCAAGCTAACGTTCAGCCTGTGCTCAAGAAGGGCAGTCGAGCTGACCTGGTAAACTACCGATTCATCTCCGTTACGTCCATCATCTGTGAGAGTATGGAACTGGTGCTTAACAGAAAGCTTCTTGCATACCTAGAAGCTAATGATATCTTCAGTGACCGGCAATACGGTTTTCGTTGAAATCGGACCTTCTAGCGTATGCCATTCACATCTGAGCGAGGCCATCGAGAAGCATGGGGAAGCGCTTGCCATCTCCCTTGATATCTCAAAGGCTATCGATAAAGTCTAAACTGGCACGAAAGCCTTTTTGCTAAGCTTCCTTCCTTCGGTCTAACCATTGGTCTGTGTGATTGCATCATAAACTTCTCAAGGGATCGATCTATCCGAGTTGTTATTGATGGCTGTTCGTCGGGTCAAATGGATATTAATGCCGGAATCCCTCAGGGGTTGGTACTCTCGGCAACACTGTTCTTGCTGCACATTAATGACCTACATAAACCCGGTACCTTTACCACCATGTACAGGTACCGGTTGCGACACCGCTACATGGTGGACATTCTAACTATACGTACAAACTTATTATGCAAACAGCTAAGAATGGAGACCTGCCTGAGTCTGTGTTTCCTGAAAAACTTTTTGTGTTAAGCTTCATTCAATCAGTCTGTTACGACTCAGTCATGTTCGGTTTAAACTTGGCTGCCACTAAATGTGAAACCTGTATGACATTTTGCGGGCACTTTGTTTGAAAGTCAATATTCGCATTCGCATTCGCGAATATTGATTTTGAATATTCGCATTCGCATTCGCGAATGTGAGAAATGAGACATTCGTTACATCACTAACTTCATACTTTTATTGATCTTTTGATTTCGGCGAAATCGGCGTTCAGTTGCTCACTAAAAATAGCCCCACGATGAAATTTTTGTGAACTTCTTCGTACACGCAATAATGAATAATATGGCGCATAAGTTTTAGGAAAACTTCGGAATTATAGAGTTTCGTCTCTGTCACTCGTATATTCGTGGAAGTCGCTCTCTAAAACTTGATGACCCATAATAACGCCAGGGTACTCCAGTTAACTTTCAAGATCTGGGCCAATTATAAGAATTGGATTTGTATGAAAGAGTTGTTTGGGATTTAGCAAAACCTACTAACAAATGCGATAGTAAGCCTTTCTGTTAAATTTTCACGGCTGGATGGATTTAGAATAAACATGGCATAATCAGTATGCCATGTTTATTCCAAATCCATCCAAACCGTGTATTATACAACATTTTTTTAGTTAATGCGAAACCTGAATATAGTTTGTTCAGGATCCAATAGTTTTTACACCATGTTATATTTTTTTACCAAAAATATTTAAAAAGATCACAAGTTGGACACTACCGACACTGAATACAACACAGGTCACGACAGGTCATAGCGGGCATTAGGTGCCAGCAACAGCTGGGTGCAAGTGCAAAACGACCCCTCAGGCGCCTGGATCTCGAGAGACGTTCTCTTGAGATAATCTTCGGCAGAAGCTGGCATAAGTTACACTGAATTTGAAATAAGATTAGACATTTGAATAAACCTTTTTTTATTGTCCGTTAAATCCAGTTTGAGTTCTATTACTTTGGCAGCACGACAAATGGCAGGTGCAGTAAAAAGTTTGTATTATAACCAGTTTTTGTTTAAGTCGATTGAACGGACAGTGAAAAAGTTTGCTTAAATGACTAATCTTATTGCGAATGGAGTGTAAAATAGTTGTCTAAACTAATAATAGTTATTATAAAGAGGTAAAGTATGTTTTTTTGTTAGTAGGAGGTAATCCCTGAAAGTACTGGTCTGATAGCAAAAATTTTTTTACTAATAGAAAGCTGCCTTATTCCTGAGTGACATAGGCTAATTTAATGTACGCGGGTGAAGCTGGGGACACAAGCTAGTGTTAAAGAAATGTGAAAAAAAAATTGAGTTACCTGATGCTTAGGTCTTTCGCGGTCAAGCGTGTGAGGGGCGCGCGGGGGCGCGGGAGCCGGGCGCGTCGTCGGCAGCGACATGTTGCGCACCGATTCGCGGATGATCTGACGGATCGTCTTGAGGAACGCGTTGCGGAAGTCAGCCGTGCTATGGGAGATAAGCTGACGTAAATACGGAGAAATACGACCTGGAGTCCTATACTCCATCTGTTTAGGTAATTCACTAAATGTAAACCATATTAACATGTCCTTTATCTGAAAAATTGTCTAAAAATGTTATCCCAAAACGTTTACAATTAGGTTTACAGAAATCGATGTTAGGTAATTAACTAAATTTAAATAATCTTTGTATGTCCTTTATACGATTCATTTTCAATAAAAATACATATCAAGATTACCTTTAGTTAACTACCTAAATAGCTGGAGTATAGACAAGTGGCATTCGCTCCGTGTCGATTTCGTTTAGAAGTACTATTTCGCCTGTGCGATGTCGACCATGGTATCCCTGATACTATGATCCCTTTCGTGAATAATAATATTTATTTATTGCAACTTCATGTACATTAGTGGCACATACTCGTAGGCGGACAGGTTTTCTGTACTAGTCAACCTTTGGTCAATATTAATTACGTAGGTTTAGTAACTTAGTTTTAAGTAGGCATCAGCTAACAATAAAGTAACACATGTTGTGCTTACCTGCAAGAAGTTGATACACTAGCCTATAAGTTTATTTGGTGTATAGCATATCTTTGTATAGGTACGTGTAGTTGATCGTTGGTGAGCCAAATAAATAAAATAAAATAAGAGTGAAAGTAGAAAAATGTTACAGTATAATACTATATCAAGAAAAGTATTTGTTCAAGTTACATTTTCTGATCACTACGTACATACATTTTCCTAAGACAAAGTAAAAGACGTAGCACTAAAGATAAGCTAAGTTGAAGTTGGCGAGATTTTATAACTCGTCTTAATTAGAAAGGTTAATTAAGGTTGATGTCATCCAGTTTTCTAACTTTCTTTACTTAAGCGACATGTAGATTATATCACTGAGAAGGTCCATTCTAAAAAAAACGTAACATAAAGGTCTGAACTCGTTTCAAAATAACTTTAAATAAAATTGATTATACAACACGACGCCTCAATCCGTCATTAACATTTAAATAGTTTCAAAACTAAAGTTCGACTAGAATGGTAATCGAATCAATCATAGTTTCAAACTCGCACCTGTTAGACAGTACGTAAACTTTCTCGGAGCGCCGCTGCAGTTGGCTCCGCAAATGTATGAGTTCCCACAGGAAGTGACTGTCCATGTCTTTGGCTGAGGAGGCCCGAACTTGCACCTCGGTCACCGGGATCAAAACCTGGTACCTAATAATTTCTACCTCGTTGGAACTATTCTTTGATGAAACACCCTAAAAATTTTGTTAAAATTAGTATTTTGAAGAAAAAAAAGTGTTATAAACTTCTGAATTATAATACGAGTTGAATCCGTACCATAAGTTTCTTCTTCTGCCTCAGTCTTTCTTTACAGAGGAAGACAACAGCCGATTTAAATACAAAGCACATTGCGTGCAATTCCAATCCCTTCTTTATTTTTCCTAAAAAGTCTGAAATATTTAACCATTCTACTCCACCGTAGTATAACAAATCGCCTGAAAAATAAGATTATGTTTAGTATACAGCAATATCAATTAATCATTGAAACTTTAATGATATAATGACTAATATACAAACCAGGACTTAGATCTATAGGTTGCTTGCAAGACTTTTGATGTTGTCTAAACAAGTGATCAAATATAGCACCATATTCTTCATGTATTCGTTGCATTTCATTGATGTGCTCTGCAACTTTTTCCATCCCTTTCAGAGCCTCTGAAATTATCAAAAAATAATCAAGTTGTAATTCGTATTCTAAGAAACAAATTTACAATAGATAAGAAATCTAAATGTCAAGTCTCTTACCCACTAAATGGAGATGCTCCTCCGAATTTACATCAGTCAAATTTCTCAATTGTTGAAGTAACAGCGGATATTTTAATATCCGCTGAATGGGTTTTATTAAGTACGACTCCAACGTTGATGAATGTTGCTGTTTTGGATTTCGAGCCGCAAGAAACTCTTGTAAAGCTTGATTACCTTCATCTACAATACGGCGTCAAAACAAGTTATTATAATGACATGTGTTAACAACATTCAAAATTATATGAGCATGTCTCGAAGATACGTTTACTTACTTGGGTGTAGCACTTTCTGGGCCTTACTGTGACTGGCACAGAAAGAACTGTATAATTTGAAATGGTTAACGTAGTAGAGAAAAGCATTCCCAACTGAGAAGAGCACATTCTGCAACAAACAGAGGCGCTACAGAATACTGCAAGAATTAAAAGTTAAAACTACAAAGAAATGGTTAATGTGTACCTTAAACTGGTTCGAAAACTCAAAGTGATGGAAGTTAGGTTCAGCCTCAAGCGCTTCCTCTAAGTTTTGCAGGAATTGTCTTTGGAAAGTCACTATCTCCTGTATATTGCCGAACAAAGCGTTGATCTCGGCGTTTGATAAAAAAGTTTCCTTCTTGAGGGGTTCCAGGTAGTTTTCCAGTAAGTTGTTCAGGTGCTGGAAGTAATAACGCTTCGTGTTATATTCTACGCGTGTCTGAATTAACATTTAAACTTTTTGTTTCAAACTCGATTCATCCGGGTATTATATCGCTATTGTGTTGTGTACCCTCTAGATAGATTTTATGTTGGACTAGTTTACTATCCAGTGTTTACATCTCGTTACAGTGAGCTTGTTTGAGACATAATACTGCATATTGGGGTTCCTATAATAATTAGTGCTTTGATATTGGAGAGCCCTGTGTCGTAGAGTAATTACTATGAAGCCTGTATGCCCGCAGTGGACTACATCGTTGCGGGGTCTTAGTATTACAGTGTCCAGAATTCTCATGTAAACTCTCGAGTAACGAGAGCTTCTTTGACACTTGAAACTTCATAAAGGCTTCCCTGACACAGTTCAGTGCTCTGATATTGAAGATCCTTGTGTTGCAGGTACACCAATCATAATGACGCCTAAGTTCGTCATCTCTATATAACATCAATTTCGTGAAACAAAATATACAAAATATTATTATTTTTTTGCTGCACGGAAAGAAGATGACATACATCTCTTTAATTAAGTTAAGTATAAGGAGGCCCTTACCAAGTTATCATAAATCAATAACAAAGTTTTTTTTGATAATCTGGGATTAAAAATAAATCCTGAGGTTTAATAGCTTTACTTCTTCATTTACTCCATCCATTATATTTATAAGCACTTTGAATGCGGTTAAAAGTTTTTATGAACCGCAATGTTGTTCTGAATTTTAGATTAACCCTATTTAAGATTTATTTTAAAAGTTACTTTTTAATCGTGAACAGGTAGTTACATCGCTCAGCAGGTGCGACCAGGTTTACCGAGTTTTAAATACGTTTTATAAATCCATCAAAACTTTTAGTCCATTATGAATATTTATATGAAGGGAGATGACTTTTTGCGATTGGTTTGTCTTTTATTCTATTTGAATCCGAAGATTGAATCGTACGACAGAAATATGATTCAGGAATCGAAACAGCAATTTATTAAGTTAGGAAGCAGCCTACCCGCTGCTGAAGTTATTTCAGTTCATGATTTCCGATTGAACTACAAGTAACTACTCGTGAATGTGTCTCGAAGTTGTCAGTTTGTAGATACAAGTATTATAAGGGTAACTAGTTGTAGAGTTAGTGCAGTTAGCTTGGATTGGAACCTGAGGATACACATATACGTTGCAACGTTTACATTATTAACCTAATTTGTTACCAAAATTGTAGAGGCTAAAATTATGATGAAAACAACAGAGTGAAATATTAAGCAGAGTGAAATTTAAATAACCACTTTGCACTTAATTATTATTTTAATTGTATAAAGTAGTAGGTACTTTATACCTCTACCTTCAGATTTACTAATATTATTGAAGATGATTTGACTTAACTATTCAATTTCATCTGTAAATATGCTTAGGATCCGATTGGAGGTTGTGCAGCGTACCAATTAACTTTAATTGGCAGTTATAGTGTCACTGTCGTAGGACATGGCACTCTGTTATTATCACGGGAAAAAGGTGCAATATTATTTTGTTATTATAAATGGATTGGTATGATTTAGCACAAGAGTAAAATTTCTAGAAGGGCTTAGGTTTTTGTTTAGTAGTGGGAAAGAAAAGGCTAAAATGTAAAAACAGTTTCAGCACTGTAGTTAAACACTGGTGTGGTTGCGCTTACCGTGAAGTGACATAATCACTCTTATTTTAAAGACGTGTGTGTGTGGTACTGTACCTTGACATAAGCTCGCTCGGTGTCGACGAGCTCGAGCAGGACCTTCCTGAGCTTGTCGGCGTCGGAGAGGTGGCGCGAGGGCGTGCCGGCCGCGGCGCTGGCGACGCTGCCGGTGGGGCTGCCGCGCCGCGTCTCTGCCGGCGAGCGGCACCACCCTGTCACTTGCTCGGCGCTCTGTTTTACGAGATTTTGACCCTTAATATATTATTATTAATACTTGATACTTTTTCTTTTCCTATCCAAGAGTTCATCGAAAGGAAAGACGCTAATTTTGTTATAATCTTGCTTAGTATTTAGACTAAAAAGTTATTTAAATATTTTCACTGAGAATTACAGCAAAATAACTGTTACTAACACTAACGGTTTTTTTAAGTCATTTTCGTGTTACTATAACGTCTTCAACATCTTTATTGACTTAGGTAACTGTGTGCATGCATTTTGTATAACCTTTAATAATTACAAAAACGAGACTACAAATAGAAGAAACGATAAATTAATCATATACTCATAATCTAAGTAAACGGACTTGAAAGATTATGATAGCAAACAAAGAGACAATTTCGGCAATGATAAAATCAATAGATATCTATAATTTGTAAAGGTAGAGGAAGGGATATAATAGGGGACGCTGGCTGAATCTCTAGAGACGATTATTATTTTCGAGAGAGACATTACCATGCGGGTACGCTAACGAAATAAAACGAGAATATTCTCGAAGAGCTAGATAATTGAATCGGGGATTAAGTCGCAGAGGCGTGCATGTGACGAGCGTAGTAATGTAATTTTTTCTTATTTTGTAAAATACCTTTAGTAGATTTTCGATCTCGAACGAGTTAGTTCGGGAGCTGACTTTAGGCGGGCCGGTGTTGACGGAGTCGCCGCCGTGGGCGTCCGTGTCCGGGCTGTACAGCTCCTTGCCTGTGCCGCATTCAATCGAACATTAATTATGCAAATCAAGCTTAAACTTTCAATAATCCTAGAAATATTAAATTGAAAATAATTATAGGTACAGCAAATTTTAAGTTATGTAGAGTCTGTGCGGAAAGTAAACCGTCGTGGGATTTGAGGGCGCTGCTGTAGATAAATATCGTTTTTGTTATGTAAGCAACATTGTGACGTCATTATAGTGCGACTGTTAAATCTTGATATTTTGAAACTATGTTAGACTAACTTCTTCCAGCGGCTTCACCCTATAATAAAAATTATCCTATTGGCTGTATTTGCTCACCTAATGAAACTGCAAAGTTATAGCTTATGTGCTATATTATTGCAATGTTTATGATTAAGTTCATCTGTCTAGTAGTTTTTGCGCGACACATCCATACATACGAGTACCTCCATCCATCTTCACAAACTTTCGCATTTATAATATTAGTAGCCTATTTATTGAACTTGCTCACGTGATGAAACTTAGCAAAAATATAGGTTATATAGGTTAGGGTTTGACTGGCCTATTGGTCTAGTGGTTAGTGACTCTGACTGCTAAGCCGGAGGTTGTGGGTTCGATTCCCACCCAGGACAAATTTTTGTGTGATGAGCATGATCATTTGTTCTGTCTGGGTGTAATTTATCTATAGTATGTATGTATTTCGAAATATATAAGTATGTTTATCGGTTGTCTAGTACTCATAACACAAGCTCTGCTTAGTTTGAGGCTAGACGTCTTTGTGTGATAGTTGTGGAATTATGTTATTATGTTATGTTGTTATAAGCTATATTATTGCAACGTTTATCATTAAATTCATCCGTTTATAAGTTTTTGCGTAATCAGTAACAAACCGCTAATTGTGGCGACATCTGGGGGAGGCCTATGTCGAACAGTGGACGTCTTTCGATTGTAATGATGATGAACATTTTAATGCAAACGATGTGACAAATGCGTGAAGAAATTACTGCTGTACTGCCTATCTAGGTAGGTTCCACCAACGACCACTTACCCAGTTCCAACGAAAATGGTTCTATCACTTTGACTGGGATCGGTTTATTATCACTGACTGGAATATTGTAGCTAACAGCAAGTTTATGTTTATCCTAGTTTAATATAAAGGTAAAAGTGGGACACACTACCACTTTCTCGTTGTCTTGCTCAGTACATTTTTCCCTTTTGCTAATCAATTAAAAATATAAACTTAATGACTATGAAAATAAAGTAAGTACACTTCAGAATTTGTAATGTTGCTTCGTAAAAAATCTATTTAGCCTGTAAGGGACCTTCTCATATACAAGATCCTTGGGATGACTTGGTTGTCCGTCTGTTTATCTGTTAAGACCCTTTAACTCAAGAACGCTTGGAGGTATCAAGTTAAAATTAAAACCATACACTCAAGTCTGCGGTCCTTTCAAGTTGTGAAAAAATCAGACTTCCGAGTTAACGAAAAAAAAACATACGGCCGTTTATGTCGCAAAAAAAAACGTATATTTCGATACTCAAGGGAATCAAAGTTCATAGGGTGAATCCCGTTGACCTAGAATCCTGAAATTTGGCATAAGTCAAGGTCTCATAGAACAAGTACAGGGAAAAATCTGAAAATTGTAAATTTGTAGATCCGCCACAAAAAAAAAATTGTTTGCAATTCGGAAAAATCTTCGTAACTGAATTCGGGAATTGATTTCATAGGTAAATTTGTACAGAATCCTCAGTGCGCGAGTCCGACTCGCACTTGCCCTTTTTTATTTTAGTTACTGTATCCTTACTCAAGCCTGAAAAGAAATATTCTAAGTTAGTCGAAACGCATTATAAATTTAAAGTATCAATACTCTATATACTAGTCATCGAAAATATTGACCAAAACAAAATAAACAAATATCGTCATGTTTAAATGAATTTCCGTTTAATTTATATATATTTGGAGATAACAGGGACAGGAGTTACCTGAGAAGTCTAAAAACATTAAAATAATAGTGTTACGTACCAAAAAAACAGCATATCAATGTTTCCCAAGTTCGTGACTTTGTTTTGATCAATAATGGTGTGATTTGCCATTTGTTATCTTTGGCAAAACTGTAATATATTAAATATTATTTCCCTTGCACCTCAGTGAAATTTTTTTATCACATTTCTGAAGATTTCAATTAAAAATCACAATAAAATAACATAATAAGCAAACATGTTATGACGTTTGGCATTTGACGGATGGCTGGGTTGGGTTGCTACTTAAAATCTTTAATGTTGTTTTCACTTTACGCCACGACGGTTCTTTTATCGCACAGACAATAACAGATTTTATTATGTCAAGAAACAATATAGGTAACGATTACTTTCAAAACTCTATTAAAATGGAATTAGACTACAGTTTGACAAATTTTAAATTTTAAACCATAGAGTTTATTTAACTTCGTTCTGGCTATAGTTAGAAGTACTTATTTAAATCTTAGCTTAAATATGTAGTTCTAAGTATCCGGTAAAAGTAGATTAACAAGAAAATACGTTCTTGTTCCGTGAAACTCATTGTTCCAGGTATGTAAATCACGGTTTGCAGACGTATCTATGACAAACGAAGAAATTGCAAAAGTTTTATGAATATCCATCACTCAAGTAGATGGATAACATCAGGTATACAATGTAGGTAGCATTACTTCGGCTTGATAAATACGGAAGACTTTATTATAGAGACGCTCCGACGGAGTTTTATTATATTCTCTAAACCGAAATTTTAACGTTTGTAAGAGCTTCTGCGAAATCAAAATTGAATAGCTCATATTTTGTATATAGGTCTGCCCTTACCTTACCTTTTACGTATAAACGCTGCTATATTAAATCATATCCCTTATCTCTTTGATATTTGCATTCACCCGATATAGATCTGAGCTGTAAAAATATGTCCTTTGGCACACACAGTGTTATATGTCAGTCAATATAATACTAACGATCTCTCCACAAATCCCCTTTTAATACGAAAAGATTAAGAAATGTGAAATCAAAATGTTCAATAAAACTGGTTTGAAAAGAGATGCTCAGATTTCAATAACATGAGAGGAAATTACACTGTTCGTGATGAAACTTTCATGTAAAGGCCGCTTTATGACAAGAAGTCACACAATGAGTTTTTGGCCGCGGTAAGTCAACATCGGGCGCAAGCAAATAGCCCTAGGCGAGGTCGTGGCCTTTATTTAGACAACCGGTATTTTTGTTGCAGAATTAGCACAACACTGTAAGCTGCTATTTTTGTCTATCATTGTAGATTAAGTGAAGATTTCGATTAGATTCTAAAGTAAGAAATCGGTTCTGAGTATTGATGATCAACTGTAATATTAATAACTAACATTACTTACATTTAAATACATAAGGGATTGTAGTTAACACAAATATCTACAAAGTTTAATTATTAAATTTATATCATAATTAATTTTCTGCATCCTATCTACTAATAGTGTAATATTCTCTGTTCGCATTTCCATTAAGTGAGAAGAGTAGTTTGATTAGTCGGGAATGTCGTAATAAATAACATGTTTGCGATAGTGAAAGCCTCCCATTGTTACAACCACCCGCGATTCGAAGTCAGGCCGCGTCAAGCCGCACTCCGATACTCCTATAGCCGTCATAAAACAAACAACAACTACACGTCGACTCAATATGTCGTCATAATTGCCTCTTGTGCGGCTGGAGCACGAGCCATGAAATAAATGACTGCAAACCTTTACAGAGAGCAGTAATTTCGGATCGGTAACTTTAAATAATGACCGGCCACGACATAAACGCCTCCAGCCAGAAACAAGGATGAAAAAGGGGTGGAAAAAAAATCGTAAGGAAATAATAATTCTCAATTTACTTCTTTCATAAGGAAAACCAGGCTGACTTTCTCGGAATGAATTAAATTTAAATATGACCCAAACAGATTCTCACTGCCTTTTCGGGGATTAAAAATGGTCGTCCTGAGTAAAATAGGTCAAGTTTTAGGACTATTTAATCACACTAATATTATAAATGCGAAAGTTTGTGTATTACATGTGCGTTTGTTATATAAGTTCGAATGGCAGAACGAATTTTGTTGAAACTTGGTACACGGTTAGATCATGTTCTAGAGTAGCACATAATTTTGATACTTTAAAAAAATATCCCAAGAGAACATACTCTCGGGATATTTTTTTACTAACACGCGGGCGAAAACGCTGGCAGCAGTTAGGATTCTGGGTAATTAAATGCAACTCATAATATTTGAAACTATTAGTTATTTGTTTCTATATATTGTTACATATGGTGTTTCCGCTCGTGTTCACAGTTGCTACCTCATGGTAGTCACTGTATACGAGGGGATGTCGACCTATCTACATAAATGTTCTATTGTTACAAAGTTAATAACACACAATCATGACGAGCAAGCAAACCGTTCAATAATTCGTACTGGTATATTTTCCGTTTATCAAAGCCTATAGAGGTTTGTTTGCTACATCTACATCGGTATCGTATCGCATTCTGATTGTGGCTTTCAGAGCATCTGACGACTGTGTATACGGTAAACAATGCCTTTGCACAACTAGCAAGGTATAAATAACGCCAATAAACGGAAAGCCGGAGTTATAACGATGATCGATAAATAATCCGCATCGTGCGATATCAGGCAGTTGTTATGCACAAAGCATTACTGGCTGACGGCCACAATTCGAAAATGAAGATTCAGGGTGGTTTCGAAACGATGCCAACTATTACGTAAAAGGAAATATTGAAGAGTTGCTTGTTAGGCACTATGGTACAACTAATAAATAATATATGTAGTAGTCATGTCTATTTATTCCATAATTTTATTATATTTGATTCGCGTACTTGTTATGACAATAGCCCTAGCTTTCACAGACATTATTATGGCTTGATGGACCTGTACATTTATTTAATTAAATAATTAAAGCCGTAAATGTAATAATGTGAATGTTTCGTGAACCAGAAGTACTGTTGTTAAGTATAATAACGTACCTTTCAAATGGTTAAATACTGCATTACTCAAATTATCATCATGACTCAGCGGTTACTGTTCAATAGCCAGCCATACAGGACGTAAGCTAAAAACGTTTCGCTAAGCAATTTGCATCGTCATCGAAAGTGAAAAATAGGCTGCGGGTCGTATGAAAACATAAGGACTGTTCGTAAATGTACGACATTATGTACCTACCTACCTACTTTGTATACGATTTAATTGAATGTTTTTTTAAAACCATTATATATAAGTACAACCATTTTTTTAAAAGAGTAACCATGGAGTTTCTTGCCGGTTCTTATCCATAGGAAACGACCAATTTCGAACCGTGCACTAGCGATGTGCTATGTGAAATAAAAAACTTTTTGACTTTTGACTAACCATGATGCAGACTGCTACACGGGTATTTGGTATTAAAATAATCGTTTAAATAGTGAAAAGGCCGAAGATTGAGGATCTGTGGAGGCATACAACATACAAAGGCACAAGGAGGTATTGACAGTCTGAAAATAGCTAGAGAGGCATGTGGTTGAGTACTCACTCCAGGCGGGCGCGGGCACGATGAGGCCGGATATCATGTCGTCGGAGATGACTGGCGGCTCGCTGGGAGGCGGCGGGCACACCAGGGAATCGATTATGTCGTCGGTGGCCGCGCGCATCACGCCCGTCAGCTCCGGCGGCTCCGTGCGAGACGACCTGGGTATAAATCGCTGCTCAAACCGCTATCTAAATAACAATCTTCTTCCGAACAATAAACCGGATTACTCGATTTACAGAAACAACACGTGATGTGTTTACTCCAGATTTTATATGAGCCTCGATACTTGAAATGGAAGGAACGCCGGCACAAAAGATAATATCAAAGTACGAATCACTCGTTCCAGCGTCGCGATCATCAAAATGAAACGAAAACGATGTATTTTTTCTGACGGCAACATGAAAAGCTCAACAATTATCAAGGTAAAGGCATCGCAACTATTAAATGAAAGCAGAATCGAGAACAGCCTTTTGTAGTGATATCCCATTTCTAGGAAATAAATTTGATGAAACTGTAATTGGAAAGCCCTTTCAATGTTTGCTTTTACATCATTCGAGATATTAATTTCACGACAGGGTCATTAGGATCACGCTAACTTAGGTGTGTAATGTAAGTTACGTAATGCTTTAATTATTCGCATAAACTTCACCAGGTTTAACAAGACTATAAAAGCGAGCGCCTTAAAGCCGGAAAGGCTTTATATGAACGGGGAGATGAAACAACTCACAACAATAATAATATCGTGTCGCGAGTGCTTGTTTCGAGATGACATTTGTTGGGGAGCATTATTTCACGCGGCGCGGGTGCGGTTACGTCGAGAAGCTCAATTGCGGCCGTTCACAATGGCTGCGGCACGGCGACGCGGTGACGCGGTGACGAGCTGCGAGTGCGAGCCAGGTGGAGGCCGGCGCAGGGCTGCAGGCGGACGACTATGTAGGTCGCTCCGAGCGCTTCAGTAAACTTGTCGCGGCCGCGAAAGGTCAGGTGTATGAGGGCGGGAAATGCCGATGAACAGGCCTTCCACCCTGCCCCGGCTGCGCGCTCTTTAACTTCCGTTTTATTAGGTGCTAGGCGCCCGCTTTCCTGTTTGTCAGTGGTACTTCGAACCTCGCTAAATGGGAACGCTGTTCGACCTTTTTTATATTAAGAAACATTTTCACTGCTATCTGCTCTACTGCTGATCTATTTTAATGAGCCCTCTGAACTGACCTTTTCGATTAACAATTGAACATAAACAGTCTCTGTACGACACAATTTCAGAAAGTCCAGACACTATCACAATTATCGTGTATATGTTGTAACTCTACTGTAAGATGTGAAAAGGTTTATGAACACACATTGGAGGTCACAGAGCTAAAAATAAACAGTGTTGACGTGCATAAATACCTCATCATCATGACGAGGGACAGTTCTTCTTGCAAAACGCTCTCCAGGTACATCATATCTAGGTCAGATACGATCGCTCCGTTGATTACCATTATTTCGTCGCCTTTGATTATACCTGACAGAAAAATGAAAAAGACTGTACTCGGGATGATTGTTCTTATTTTTTTCACATCAGGGTTTCTAATACACAACGTAAATTGAAATTTCGATACCAGCTCCATATGATTTTGGTCTTTCGCATTGCTGCGAGTTGAGAGCGGAAGTGGTTTAGAATGCATACCTATGCATAAGCATCTTATACATTGAGGAGTATTTAGTAAAAACAAAGAAGTTGAGGTTGTATACGTTGCGGAATGCAGCTTGCGGCAGCCTTGTCTGAAAATATATTATGCAAGCTAAAGATTTCGTAAAACTTTTATCAGTAGAAATATTATGACGTATTTTACTTATAACTTCTACGAAATGCAGGCGGTAAAGATGGAAATATAACGTTGAACGATGATAAATTACCATTTTGCATGGCGACGCTCTTGTCCTCGACTCGGCTCACGTAGCAGCACAGTTCGTCTTGCCGCTCGGCGTTCTCTATGAGCTCAGCTTCCACGCTGAAACCCCACATTTGCTCCAGCGTTGTGCGTTGTAATTCCACTTGGTACAGGATCTTGGCACACACTTCCACTACTTCGTGGGTATGCAACTAAATAACAATTAGATTGTAGTAATTAGATGCGATTGTGTTTTAAACGTATTAGTACCTATACAGAGTTCGTTCTCGATAATAATGTTTTTATTTATACTAGTAGAAAGTAGTTACGCAATAACAAACGGGAAATTTTTAATTTTGAGATGTGGATTGTTGCGTCATTTATTAAACTGCAATTCAAAGGGTTCACTTTTACGATGTTGGTTGAAAACATGTGACAAATACGGGCTTATAAATTGCTTCTCTGTTTCACAGTAGCTCAAAGCGGACAAAACAAATAGCGAGAGCAGTAGTTATAATATTTAGCTACAGTTGTGTTTATTTTGAAGACAGAGTGACAACCCGTCCACATGGAGCACGGTCCGAAAATTGATGATGGGCTTACACGGCCTTGTGGGACATACGAGATAATTAGGCGTATCTACATAGGTACTCCTTTGGAGAATGTTTATGTAAATGCAACAAATATAACTTTAAAAACCTTCGTGCCTACATTGTTTTCGCACAGCAAAAGGAAAGAATATATTATTTCATTTGAGAAAATTTACATTTCCCTGCTCTTTAATAACTTTTCCCAAATTTGGTGACATTTGCATTGTTTGTTTGTAGAGCACGTACCTACTTATTGTAATTTATTCGCGTGAAAATATTTAATTGTGGGGTTCTGTTTTCATTATGAGCTGGTAATTAAGTCATTATCTTTTTATAATATCGCCAACCTGTATTGCTTGTAATGAAGGAAAAACCCTTTTTTATTCTGAGCCTCTTGTAACAGACTTTTTTAATGGCCTTTTGTTTAAAAACATGACAAGGGAGAGTTATGCATGCTAAGTATAATAAATGTAATCCTCATACGGTCGGACCTCAATCAGGGCAAAGCTTTTTCCGCACAACTAAAACGCTTTGATTTAAAATATAATTAGGTGGATTAAGCACTAACTTAGTAGAATACATATTTCATTTGACTTTAATTATTCATACTTTTCTATTATGTAGCCAGGATCCTATTATGTTATTTATCATAATATACATAAACACATCTAAAGTTAGTCTGTAAACATTGAAACGTGAAACAATAATTCCTGTCTGTACGAGTTGTGTTGCGCTCAGTTCCACGTTCCACTCAAAGGATTACGAGATCTTTCCCCAAATGGAATTCGTCGAACAACAAGCAAAATGGGATTTAACTTCGTCATATGCATTCCGCATTTGTTGATCCTAAAGTAACAGTAATATAACTTTTTGATAACCTTTCCACGCTGTGTCGCGCAAAGCCTGTGACGGAATGGGTCCTGTCAGACCGTACTCACATCAACCTCGGTCACAAAACATTTTTATTTTTATTTTCATTTCCATGACTGTGTGGCATATTTGTATAATTTTAAAGTAACCACACGTTTATGTTAAACACTATCATGATTTTAAATAATAAAATTGGCTATCTTAAATGGTATCTTGTATTATTTTATGAATACAAATAAGGTTTGCTACGAAATTGCTACGAAACGGCTACGAACATTTAAAGCGAGGGAGGAATTTGTTTTGTAGATAGTTCGCTTGTTTGAATGTTCGTGTAGTTTACAAAGTAGGTATTTCAAGTAGGAATAATTTTATGTGTTTAATGATAACATTTACTTGTTATCTTGAGTGGAAATCTTAAACGTGAAAAGAGAAAATAGCACATTTACATTAATTTACACTATGAACATGAATTATTCTATGCCATGTAGGTTGTCTAAAATAGAATTGATTTAGCGAATGTTTACGAAAACTAGTTCAAAATATTTTGAAAATGTTGACACTCTTTTGTGTTTTCCTTCAAGATCTCCAGTAGGTATGCGAATTGCTAATAGAAGTTGTATTACTTTTTTTTAAAAGCTTATACTAGCCTAATATGATATAAAACCAGCCAAGTGCCAGTCGGACTCGCGCACGTAGGGTTCCGTTCCGTCCGTAGCAAAAAACGTCTCGTTTGTTGTATGGGCAAACCTCAAATATTTATTTTATTCTGTTTTTTTTTAGTATTTATTGTTAGAGTCTGTCTAATAAGTTAAACGACTTGGGTAATTATTAGGATTTAATGGAATCTGATGTAGTCAACACGGGTTCAACAATCAAGGTTGATTAAGAGATAGAGATCATTGTTTACTAACAGAAGAATCTTATAAAAAGTACCGAATATAAGTATTTTTTAAATGATTGAATATTATACAACATTCCCAAGTCGGTTGACTTATTAGACAGACTATACAAGGTGCAGTTTTAAAACTGCACAATATTTCAGGAGGTTGTAGTAAAACTCATAAATAATCATATAAAAAAACGATACCTGGTCAATAATCAGTAATACTTGTTATTTAATTTTTTAATTACTCTAAACTAAATCGATTGATCGATGGCCGCGGGGGCGTGGCTAGGGTGTGGCGTGCGGGATGATGATTGGATGATACATTATTTATGAAACTATCGTTGCGAGTTAGTGTGTGTGAAAACGACCTTTATTGTTCCGTGTTTGTGTGTGTGAAAAAAAGAGCGGTTATAAAAAAAAAAAAAAATTACCTACTTATTTTATTATTGATTCGGGTCGAGAATCACTAACATAATTGCCTCCTGAAATATTTTGCAGCTTTAAAACGACACCTTGTATAAGTATGTCTAACTATGACAGTTGACAGACAGACAGATGGACTGCGGAGTCTTAGTAATAAGGTCCCATTTACCTATGGGTACGGAACCCTTAAAATAGTTTATTACTTACATAAGTTTCAATGAGATCGCTGCGATGGGGCACGAAATAGTTGTGGTCTTCCATGTCGCGCCTCTTCTTCACCCTGACGAAGTGTTCGAGCGCGTTGAGCGAGCGCCTCGCACAGGCGGCCGCCAGGAACTCTTCGACAGACATGCCTTCGCGCACGCCGACCGTGGCCGTGGTCCCCTCTGGAAGAGACACGCGCACCGCGGCCTCGCCGTCCTCGCGGGACATCTAGTACCACATATTGTTGTTTTGAAGGTTGGATTCTTTTTAACATTGCTAAATGGGAACATATGTTGGTACGCGGACAGCTATATTGATTTATTTATTAAATTATCTATGCACACAAAAGTACAGAGGCGGACTTAATGCCTTAGGCATTTTCTGCAATGGCATTGATAGCTGTCCCCTAGCCAAGTTACGACTGTTTCATTTTGATTTTCTTGCGTCGAACGCCTTGAGTAGGCCATGCCTCCGATTTCTTTGTTCTGACGTCATCTCAACGCTCAGTCACATGGTCAGAACAAAGGAATGGGAGGCGTGGCCTATTCGAGACGTTCGACGGAAGTAGTATTTCTAAACTAAACTTTCGTAACTTGTCTAGGGAGGCTGAAATTGAACTGAATATTGAAACAACTAAACTGTCATACAATGTTTAACTAAAAAATGATTAAAGTTGAATAGAATTATTACAACAAAATCATATCCCTTCCAGCGTTCCAGAATTGAAAATAGTTCCTCAAAGGAATATTCGAAGATAACTAAGAACAAACGACATAACTAAAGTGAATCAACACTTGGAAGCAAATCCCTATTTCAAATTAAATTATAGCGAGTCAGGGAGAGCAAATCTCGTGCTCTGTTCACTAGTGCCGACACTTCTATTCAAATAGCCCCCGAGCTGGGGTCGGATTGGACCTATAGGAGTTTTGTTTTGTTAGGAACGTATATAAATTAGAGTAAGCTGTTTATACTATTTCGCGATAAACTTTTCTTACTTAAAAAAAATAAAGTTTATCGTGTGCAGTAAACAATTTCAAAGTTACGTTCAATGTATGTTGTTTCACGATTAATGACGATAACAATTATATAAACTACATGTACAGTGGTGGTACATCAGCGGACTTAATGCCACAAGGCATTCTCTGCCAATCAAACTTTTGCTTAGGTTAAAAAAAACAACACTGTGGTAGGCGTGCACAATAATAACAGATATTTGAAATAGAAAGTAGTATCGTTAAATTAAGTTGCATATAATTATAAAATACGAATATAAGCTAATATAATAAACTAACAAATACTGTGATAAATATGAAATCATTATAATTAAGAGAACTTAAGATATAACAAATATGACGAAGACTGAACTATGGTTAATTATTTTAGTTTTTTATTTCTAATCTCCGGAATGTAATAACAGAAATACTCAATAATTTTTCACATTCAGGGTTAAATAAATCCAAAATGTATTGCAAAGTCAGCGATACAGCAAGAAATTGGTGATTTACCCGTTTCCGTTATTGATATTCATTTTATTTCAGTTTATTTAGCTGTAAGTTATACGAAATAAATATTAAAACACCCAGAAAGTTTATTGAAAGATTTATTCAAGTATTTTCGATGATTTAGATGAGTCTAGTTCCAGAGAATTAATAATATTATCCAATCTGGTCGGAAATAAATTAAATGATTACGTTAGGATTACTGAAACAACAACATTAAGTAATGACAGGCTGTAAGCGGGAGCAGTTTGTCTCGAGTAATAGTCTTTTTTCGTGACGTCCTGTATTACGGCCTCGCCAAGGATTAGGGGACACGCTACATCGGCATTTCCAATTCGAAAGCTTTGTTGTGGTTTTTATGTTCTTTCTTTATCATAAGGCAGTACTTTTTTATTTCCATATTTGAGTTGGTGACGATGAATTGAAATCACTCAGGGCTTTAGATAGAAAAAAGCTTTTTTGGTAGGTCCTACGATTCGTTCAACACCGATGAGATTTGATTTTTTGTATAAACACACTCGTTGAATAGTTACTAACTACCGCGGTTACCAACATTGAGTTAGAGCATATCTGAGCAGACAGAAGAACTTTTTAATTCACTCTAATTTAGTTCATCAACTACTTGTATTTGCTGACAACTTTCCTTTTACAAATCGTATTAAAACATTGAAGCGACATTAACATCCGTTTTTATTCGCTGCGAGCTCTCGTATACCTATTAAACAGAGTAAATGATTACGAAAGCACATTCGCTATACACGTGGCTTTGTACGAGGCACGTTTGTACGTTTGCACACTTCCAAATGACTCAGCTACCTGAGAGGAAAGCGCTCACGTATTTTACTTGCGGCTATATTCAGTAATACAACTGCTTTTATAGCCCTTTAACGTTCTTACAGCTTAGTTTATTTCTCGACATATACAATAGTAAGTTTGTTACAAAAAATATATATTTTGCAAAAAAAACTACTATATATGGTTTAGTTTTGATATAATATAATAATATTCCACAACTATCACATAAAGCCGTCTAGTCCCAAGCTAAGCAGAGCTTGTGTTGTGAGTACTAGGCAACTGATAAACATACTTATATATATATCTAAATACATACATTAAATGACACCCAGACACAGAACAAATGATCATGCTCATCACACAAACATTTGCCCTAGGTAGGAATCGAACCCACGACCTCCGGCCTCTGGCAGTCAGGGCCACTGACTGCTAGACTAACAGGCCAGTCAATAGTAGTTTACATTTCGATTTTGAATAAGAAAGTTCAAAATTAATGGGTCAATGACGATTCCGATGAAATCGGATCATTATTAGGTCATAATCTCCAAACATATAACCAATTACATTAAAAACTAAAGAAGAAATATTATAAAAACTATTTCAGAATATAACATGTATATAATTGATTAATCTTCTATTATTTTTCCATTTTATTTGTGTATATGTGTGATTTAAAAATCTTCTACACAGCCGTAGCAAGTAACGTAACGGCGTAGCTCCGTAGCGCGGTCTACGAAATTTGTAGTTGGGTAATTGAAATGTTTTATTTCCAAGAAATAACATTATATAATTTTCATTCTTCTCTATGAGTACGTCGGCGAAATACCAACATATTAAACGATAACAGATTTTTAAGAATATACAACTGTTGAATATTTAGTCTAACTTTACTTAGGACAATGAGTCAAATAGTATTCTTTTTAGATTTCCTCCGAATGTATGATATGAATATTAAAACATAAAAAGAGAGTAATAATAATAAAGATACAAAACACAAAATAGACGAAATAATTTTTACTATTTAAAAAACTGACCTGCATGGATCGCCTGCTAGATCCAGAGTTGGATCGCGACAGCTGAGGCGCCCGCCGCTTGGTGGCGCCGCGCCCGGCCAGCAAGTTGTTCAACAGCGACGGTGACCGCGCGCAGATAAACGCGTGGAAAGATGACACGGTGAACACGCCTAGCTTGTTCAGTGTGCTCTTCGTGCCACGGGACACGTGCGTCAGCAGAGACTGGGACAAATATCTCTATTAGTATCTCACCTAGCATTGTTGTTATGAACAGCGATAATGTCAGTGACAGACAATGTTGTCAAAGGTTAAAAATTGCTTTATAATCGTATAATAACTCTAGTCTATGTCACAAGTTCCATTATTTTATTTAGTCCGTATCTTTTGCTTATAACATATTTACAAAGATATTTTTATCCTCAAAAGGATATTGATATATCCGTTAATCAAACCCATTTCTCTGCAAAATTGTAAGCAACTTTTATTATTCGCATGTTGGGGACCATTATGACGTCCCGTGACATGGGTCGCGGCGTAACAGATTCCAACCGCATTCCCCCGGTCAAGGGAACTGTCAATTTGATAGCGAAGCCAACAAATTTCCTTTCTCTGTCACCTCGATGAAATCACTTGACAATTTCAACACCCCTCTCTTGTCTTATTATCTGGTGATAAATTACGATCAGCGCGTTGTTTTCGTTATAATGTTTGGAAAACAGGATTATGAACGACTGGCGAGTTAGCGTAAATAAAGATCAATAGACGTGATTTATCGGGGTGAGGTATACGTGAGTAACGTCGAAAGTAATAAAGTCAATTTTCGCAAACTTATCATATTCAATAAAGAATAGTTGAGAATCACAAGAATGAGTTCAAACTACTGCTGCAAACAAAGTTGTTGTGGGCCAACGCCAAATAAAAAGTTATGGAGATTTTACTACTTCATTAGGTAAGGTCACTTTTGTAGGGAGAAACGGAAAACTCAATTTCGTTGAACATTTACCTTGGGGTTAGGGAGTTCGCCGCTCTGAAGACTTGCCATATAACAACGCAATCGAAATTGTTCACAATGTAGACGTTCGAGATTTTCTTCCCACTGGAGCATTTGGACAGCCAGCTGTGCGCGGGTCTCGGGGTCGGACACTACTGACTGTTGCAGGTCTGCCATGTGCTTTAGCTTGTGATCCTGTAATTGTCAAGAGCGTTACTTATGCAAAAAATGTGGTACCTACAGATATCTGGGTTTAAAGTATGCGTGTAACATATTTTGAATAGTCCGGACGCGGTCCTCGAACTCGCGCTCGAGGATGACGTGTGCTATGAATATTAATGAGCGCGTGCTCCCACCTGCCCGTGATAACTATCACGGTGATAAAATAGATTGTTTCAACTACAAGCATGTGTTCCCAACCTTAATTACGGTATCTATTTGAATATTTTGCAACATAAGAAGTCATTTGAAATTCATAAAGTCATAAAACTTTGTGGCTTCTAATTAAGACGGCAAATTGCAGTTAGGTGTTATTATTTTGCAGACCAGTTACCGATAAGCTTCACAGTCTAGAGTAATAGTGTAAATCTAGTTTGATTTTAACTTTACGGTTCTTTGATTGCATCTTAGCCAATGCGATTGCCAACACTGCAACCAGACAATCGTATTTGCTTCATTTCCGTTACAGTTAATCGAAAACATGTCTGCCGGAGCATATTCACATGTGGTGAATATATAGCAGTGTGAGATGGCCACAAAGGCTTTGATGCGTGCTGCGGTCACCCGGTGCGGGTCAGAAATTGGCGCGATTTACACGAGGAACGTTTCGAACCGCACGCCACCGACTCTGACTGGAGTCCACATATGTAGCCAGTTAATACATAGAATCGCTAGTATCTAACTAAAGAGAAGCTTGCAAGTGACATGCTACTGTCTAATAATTTCCTTTAAGCTAGAGTTATGTAATGATTCTCATTGCCTTTATGCATATGATTTTTAAACTCTCAGTGATTTAATGACGAAAAGTTATACAAATTTCGTTATTCTTCTTCTATTAATGTTCTATCCAGCAGCGTTCCTGACGCATGTCAGCAATTGTGTAACTGGTATTGTGTATAACATACGGTAATAGTCATTTTGTTTGCCATCATATGCACTAAAATTTCTCTCTGAGCGATTTGATCGGAGTTGTTGCATCCACGGAATTTGTGATTAATCCTGGATTCACAACACAAAAGCGCGGTGAGGCACGTGAATTTGGTCTTTATGACAATGTGTGTTATAAGTAGAGCCTGAAATAGCTCGACAAAAGTAGATTCATGGTAGTCAAACAGTGGTCTGTTGGTTTAGGCCATGCGATGCGCTGTTTGGGTCGAGCCGTGCATAATTTCTCAGCGAGTTCACTTTGTGCTTCAGCATATTTTCATTTGTTCAGCTGCTAACAATATTAACTTAGCGTTCAATAGCTGTTAACCTGCTTAATTTTGATTAGAAAAAGCACAACTGTAATTAATATCAGATGTTTGTTTGTTGGATGTTTGAGATAAATGAATTAGATATAGGAATAACCTTGTTCCCATAAAATCTCTAAATCAATAAATATATAAATTAAATTGGTTTTAATATCTACATTTTAATAAAAGTGCATTATATTTACTTACAGATTCGATAGCCTTTTCAAGGCGGTATATTTCCTCCTGGAGTAAATGAAGTGTCCCGGTCTTGCCACGGTGACGAGCGAATGCAGCGGCACAAGCACTATGTATGCTGTTCACCCAGTTTTCGAGCTCAATCTACGAGGTAGTTCATATTTTTTAACAAATTATATCTTAAATTAAGCTTTGATAGTCTAATAGCTGAAAGTATTTTTTTCAGTACTACAATACTGAAGATGTGAACTTACCTGACACGGTGCTTGAAACAAGTAAGCGTCACCAAACGCGGTGCTCAGACAAAATATGTAGTCGCGTTTGGGGTGCTCCGGGATTGGCTGCATGATGGCTCCATCGACTATGATCAAATGCTTGGGAGCTGCTTCTACGGAGCGTCCTTCGCGCGAATCACAAGGATAGAACAGCAGTGTAGTACCCTTCAAGCACACCCAGTAGCCCTTCCAGCCTCGTTTGCGTGCTAATTCAATCTGATGCTTCTTACGGAGTAGCCATTTCTTCACGCTCAAAAATCTAAACAAAAGTTATCCTTATTTCAATTTGCTCAGATTTAAAAATCACGTTGTTATTGGTAGTCGAAATAGATTCCAAGGTAAAATAGAAATATAAAGGGTATTTTAGTAAGCTTGAAAAGCTTCTAGTTTCCGATGTATTTGCAAAAAAAAAAATACCTCATTTGCAAAAAAAAAATGTATGTTAAACACGTATACAATATTTCATCGGATATCAGTATAAAGGTAGTCGAACTTCCGTTACAGTAACTAAATCATAGCTTACGGCTAGAAAGTTTGCCGATAAATTTACCAGTAACGTATAACTACATAATAACAGGATAACGTGACAGGGGAAATTGCTTACCAGTGAAACATCTTTCAGTTTTTGAGTAAAAATATGTGATTTTCTTTTAAAGCTAGTTAGTAGCTAGTAAAGTATTATAATACATCATCAACAAGATGATGTATTATAATACAAATTATTAACTACATATGACGTAGTGGCTGAACTGTAATGACATATCGTTTGTTATGAACTAGTTTCTGCCAGCGGCTTCGCCCGCGTGAATGTCGGTTTCTCCATACAAACTTTGGACACCCACTTCATCCCCTCAGGGGGTGAATTCGGAAAATTATTTCTTAGCGGATGTCTACAGTAATAACCTACCAGCCAAATTTTAAGTTTGAAAGTGTTATAGTTTCTGAGATCTCGTCATTAATCAGTAAGTGGTATTTCGCTTTTATAGGGCAACCCCCGTTTTCTACCTTAGGGTTGAAGTTTCCTGATTAATCAGTGAGTGGTATTTCTATTTTGTATTTGTACATAGATTAAAAATTAAATGAAATAGTTACTATGTGATCTATTTGTAGCTATCAATTTATTTCAATAGCAAGCAATTATTTATTTTTACAAGCTTTTATTTAATTTCACCTGTCCCGATGTTTGTCTGTAATCAAATCTTGTAAATTAAATTTGACCCACTTCCCGGTTACCGATTGAAATGAAATTTTGCATGCATATGTAAATTAGATGACAATACAAAATTATTATGACATGGAGCTGATCTGATGATGGAACTGAAAGGTGGCCGTAGGAACTTGGTAGTTAAGCGATACCATACCATCGGGTTTTGGGCTCGTTTGATTTGTCTTGACGAGTATTAATTATACAGATATACTTACTGCGCTGTAAAAACTTGCTATGAAAAAATGATTTTCATTTAAAAACTTGTTTATTCATTTAAACATTTTGGTATTAACACCTATATAGGTATAGAACAGTACAACTTAATGGTTCATATTTGTAATAAATCTTCATCCAAATTAGTAAATATTTAAAGATCAAATCAAGGCTCTAGTATGTATGAAAACATTAACTTTTTTAAGAATTCTCTTTATTTACCATTCAAACTTATTCAAAATTTTATATGTACAACATTTTCGTTCATTGTTTCACGCTACTGTGACTTGAAACCCTTAAAGGGCTATTGCACTTCTGACACTTCAGGAAAAACAAACTATTTGATTTTTCAAGAATCCCAAAATCGACGGCAATCATGACAGTCATATCTATCTTTTTGTCAATATCTTTCTTTTTGCAAGGGAGGTGAAAGTACTTTTTAATTAACGATCGTATTTGATTTATCCGTACACCTTGTGTTCGTCTTCCAAGTACTTCCATAGCCCATATAATTACATTCATTGGTCTTTGCTGCTTGTATTGTTTCTGTTCGCGGTCCTTAGCCTTAGATATAGACATCCCAACTCGATCATAACATTCACAGTCTGATCGTATACGTAAAACTTTTGAAATGGGCAACGACGAAGATGACGAGAGACTCTTCATAGTGCGATATTTAGTTAGCCAAGACGTAAGTAATACTAATTCAGTGAAGTAAATAAACTACTTTTAATACAAAGAGTTTCATTTTTAGTGTACTTTACAATATTATACAATTTTTATATAAGTTTTAGTTTTATATAAAAAAAACTTATTTGATCACTTTGTCAAGAGATTGTCAAGCTTTCAAATGTGTACAGAGTAGCATAATGGCATTTACACCACAGCTTATCAAATATCCGTGTTATTGCTACAAGACCATCGCAAGGAGGAAGAAATAGATATTTAAAACAACGTATTTTAGTTTCGTTACTGATCGAAGTAGTATAAAAAAATCAAAACTCTAACCTAACCTAACATAACCACTCACATATTCGAAAAGAATAAAGTCGATCTAAGTATATGTATATCTTGGGATGTTATCTTGGTTTATATCTGAATAACAAATAAAAAAACCAATCAAGGAAAGCTTTGGAAATTAATCATCATATTTTGATAGGTACCTAAGAATTATTGCTTCTTATAAATATTTATATAGGCAGAGTTAGTATTCATTGCAAATATAATAAAGCTACGAAATAAGGTTAGTTCATTAAAAGCCAAATGCTGAGCTGGCGTTACGATAAAATTGCTGTGCAATACTTATTATATTAATGCTTTTGAAATTTAATTACAATTGGATTTATATTACTGGGACTGAATTTGGAACATAAATCATAAGTCGGATGATAGAGAATAGGAAGCAAGAACCAAAAGCTGTCTTAATGTTCTGGTCGGATTTGTAAGGAGGCTTAGGCACTGTAGGTAGTACACCATCATCTTGCCTGCTCACTCTATACGCGTTTACGACGTTGAATAGGTCACGGCTAAGATTTCCCTCCGGTCATTTGGAATTCATGGAAGAGGAATTGTAGCCTCAAGGAACATAAAGGACGCCGTAGGCTTTTCCTAATAGAGACTATGACACTCGACAGAAGGCGCTCGACACACGACGTCGTCTTCCTTTCCTCTTCACATCTCGCTTACATTTATTAAGGCTTCTCGAAAACGGCACAAAGGACAGGTATTAATATTAAGCCATTGTTTTGTTCATGCGGGCGCTACAGTGCACAATGAAGTGTCGATGTAAGCACAAGATGGAAACGGTGAATACGTCTTACATGTGAATTATGTACGATGCTAGGAGTAATTTTAGGATGTTTTATGAATAGGTATTGGTTAAATAAAAACTACAGTTTTAATAATGTCTTATTAAAAGTGTAGTTTTTATTTAAATTTTGTACTTAACTGTCGTTAAGTAAATTTTTTGTTCAGAAAATCTTTTATCTGTCGAGAAATACCTATAATGATGATAATGGTCCATTTGACTAATGGTCTCGAGGGTATTGTTGTTAGGGTAGGGCTTTGGGAAATCTTTGTCTTTTATCTCTTTACGAGTTTACTTCTACCACGCAGTAGAATCCCTTTTACGATAATATTTCATATGTCAGTACTAAAAAGGAGACTTCTCAGTTAGTTTCGGCTAGATAGATTTTATAATTAAGAGATAAACCCCACATAATGTGAATTACTAACCAAAACTGTCTGTTATGTAATTGCGGTTCACCTAAATGTAACTACGAATACCATGTTATAAATTAAGTCATACATAATATATATCTTATGTAACATGTGCTTTAATTTGGATTCTGCGTTCATTAACTAACTCATGCTTCTGTCAAAATGATGCATTATAGGTTAGACTGTGATAAGACATGGTTGTGCGTACTGCAATAAAAGTTCGAACACAAGGAGATTTCCTGTTACTAATATATTCCATCTAATTTAATCATTCAAGTTAAAAATTGGGTTATTCACCATTAAACAGACTGTAGAAATGAATTCCTTCGTAGAATTGTACCACAGTACATTCACCATGATTCTTTAATGGTATCTATTGGTATTTAAAGGGAATAACGGAAAAGTTTGCTTATTTTCGATATTTACAAACCACATGAAGGACTTCTTATTTACCTTCTTGGATAAATATCCTTTATATTTATAAAATGCTCAATAATTTATAATCTATGCGGACGCCGGCGTTCGCTTGGGGTTTAACTGAAATGGTGTGTGGTTTGAGTGGTCTTTAAAATTAAAAAGGAAGGTACCAAAAAAGGCAACAAAGAATTAATTACTGTGATTATTTTGTTTGATTATCTAATTTGATTGTAGTTAATCGCATTGTAACTGCAATTTAATAATGTTTATTCATGTATTATTATTTGGTTAAGCAATTGTAAGTTTTAATTTTTCTATTTTACATTAAGAAAGTATTTTAACTATCGTTTAAATATGTGGTATTATCTCATTTCTCGAACGTTAGTTAACTATAATTGGTGACTGTGTAAGCCTGCGGCTTTTTGTAACTAATATCCAAAAAACGCTATGGTCAGAAGCAGTTGGTAAACCTTCAATAAATAAAATCATATTTATTCGTACGTTCCCCGTTTATTGGATTACAAATATTCCTAGACTTAACCAAATAACTCAGAAACCGTCTTGAAATATTACCGCTCACAAACTATTCCTTTGCTTCCATAATATATTATGCAGATTTACATAAATTCTGTACATATAAGTATTTTATTGGACATTATGTATATGGAATTTCCGTTGAGCGAAGAGGACCTTGGCAATAGACCGGAGGAACGCGGAGACGAAGGTTATATTTTAGATGTATAGATTTAGCATGAACAATATTTTAGCTTACGATTTTCCGTTCACCGTAATATATCATTTTTATTTTTAGTAAATCCTGGTTCGATGAAAGAGAGCTTGCTGTACATTATTATCACAGTCGGATAAATGCTTACTTAAGTTGATGAAAAGTGAATAGATTTAATACCTACCAAAGCCACTCTTAACTTATTAAGATTTAAAGAATTTTCGGATTATCATTATTAGCTAAGTTGAATCTCTGAGTATAACGGTGATCATTTACTTTATTAATTTAGGCACGCGAAATATAAATGGGATCAAAACTCATAATTAATTAATTGCTTTATTCCAAAAGGGACACAAAAATTATGAGAATTCGTAAGTTAGATAATTAAGAATCTCATTATAACAAAATTAGTTGGAAGTCATATTCTTGTGATTAGTTTTTATGCGAGATACGAGTAATATTGTGTTTTGTTACACAAAGCCATTGAGTAATTTGAATAACTTTTATATTTCTGTATTTAAAATTTCATTTAATAAAAAATTAAATGTGGACTTTTCACTTCAGACTAATTTATAAAAAATAACAAACAGCCTGTGAGACCTATTCCAAAAGCGAACTCTTGCTCCAAGCGGAATAACGCTAAACTAAGTAGAAAATCACATTTAGATCTTTGTGGGGCTATAGAAGTACTTACCCGGCTTTTCTGACAGCTCCGGTGCAGTTGAAGGATGCGGCTGCAGCCCCCGTCTGCTTCCCTTTGTAAGGAGAATTCATAGCGCTCTCGCCGGGGTCCTCCTCGTCAGATACCGCCGTCGTTAACGACATGCGATCATCATCCGATATCTATACACAAATTCAATATATTAGTATAATCAATTTGTATTTAGGGCATGTTGGGCATTTGCCAATAAGGAAATAAGATTTTTATTTTGTGTTATTGCGGACCCAGGCTGGCCGCTGTAAAAACAATCTCGCCTAATAGAATATTGTAGACCCAAACAGTGCTAGTGTGGAGCAACTTTGCAGCAATAGGCACATGCCTATTTATTGCTGTACTTCATGTCCAACGACATTTCAGGATTTTTAAAAGTGATAAACGATAAAGCGATCCGAATAAAAAACTTTTAAAATCTGAGTATCGACATGAAAAGAAAATTTTGAGTCATAAGATATTTGCATGGTAGGCTACTTTGGGAAAAACGTAGATTGGTTGATGAAATAATAATCATTTAGAAAGTTAAAAGTATATAGAAGCAATATTTGATGCAGAATTATGTCTGTCAAAGCAGCGGCTTTACACAGACCTTGTTATAGTGATAGCACTTTATGAATTCGTTCGTTTATGAATTCAAGCTATATAAGTTGAGACACATTTCTTTCAAAACCCTAAAATAAAATTCCAGTAAAATGAAAATGCGATAGTATATATGACTACTCTGACGTCATTTAAATATCACGCAAACAACGTAAGTACAAGCTTGGACACTTTAAACATTTTACAGTGTAACGTAGTTTTCACCCCCAGACCAACCTCGTTTCCACTTCTGAAATTGTTACCTCGCCTCTCAGGCACCAGGCTCGGTGCACAGTGGTGCAAAGCACAAGAACGAGTGCTAAACGAGACGGTTTCATTACTTTACCAGGAATATATTTCTTTTGATGAATTAATTCCATGTTTAATAAGTAATTAGAAAACTTCAAAGTGATGTTATTAACTTTTTGTGAAATTGATTGCTTTTGGGATGAATTTTATTAATTCAATTACATTTAAAAGCCTCACGGACCACTTATTTTTTGTTGAAATTTATATTTACCCGATTGGAAATGACTGGCTGTAAATTAATTCTGATTTAATATACAATGTATTACGCTATACGTATTCAACACTTCTGACAGAAAGGGTGGATTTTCAGAAATGGTGAAGGATTTTCTGAAAAACTGTCGATATTTAGTCGTATTATAGAAAGTAGTGGAATGTTCAAATTCTAGTCTTATAAAGATGTTAAGCCACTTTCTAAGTAATTAGGTATAACTACTAGTATTTTCTGTTTTTTACGGATATCTTACATTCTGAAATATTTTGACCATCTTACTTACTTAATATACACACTTCATAAAGTGTGTGTATTAAGTAAGTAAGATGGTTTTTACAAACTTTTGCCTAATTTAACCGAAAAACTATTGCGATTTATTGAGTTGATTTATTCCAGGTGATATTATCGAATTATTACAAACGCATTTTGCGATGTTGTGTCTTGCGCTTTTGATCACAACACAGTATACAAGAGAAGAGTTGCTTTGAGGCGCATGCGGACCTCGGCGGTAGCGCGCTCTTGGCTCGATGGCTCTTGACGCCGCACAGCGCCCTTGCCACCGCCTTTCACGAAAAAGGAAGACTATATGCCACCACATATTATAAAATATACAATAATTGAGTCTTGTTCGTTTGAAACACGTGTATGCTTTGATATGTTCTCTCATACATTTACCATTTCTTCACGTTGGACCACGCTTTATGCAATTACTTATAAATCTAGTTTTCAGCGTTACAAAATAGTGACCTAAATTCATTTAAAATCCTATTACAGTAATTGAAAATAAACTGCAAGGTTTGATGTTGCGAGTCGGACAACCGCATTAAAGGGAATTCCATTAAAATGAATTCCTTTTTGGCACCTCAAAGCTTAGTACCGGACAACTCCGCTCTACCTAGATATAATACTTAATTGCACCTCGCTTAGTTAGCTGGGAATCGCAACTCCGGAACAAACTTTAACGTTGGTGTAGTTTAACGTAATACCTACATAGCTTGATAATACATCCGTCCGTCGTTTCTCGTTAAAGGTAGATAATGACGTTACATACGAGTACTTAGGTCAGCAACTTTTTCTTTCTTATTTGAACAATATTGTATATACAACATACTACGTCAGGATATTTGGATGGCTAGTTCGATACGTGTTTGGATGTAAGAACTAAATCTATCTACTTATATAAATGAAGTAAGAAAGCTTTCGTTTCGTTAGAATAGTCTTGTCCTAGATCTTTTCAAAGACGTTATATTTTGAAAGCAAAAGATTAATTCAATCCATAAGGAAGTTTTTTTTTTAAGTGGGAAATTATTCAATGACTTCTCCCGCTGTAGGGCGAAGCGAGAGAGCTTTTCAGACTTTTACTGACTAAAACCCAGTTCTATATTCCTTTTCGATCTTTCGTTTCAGGACCCCGGGGTTGTCTTTTGCATAATCTATGGGCCAAGTAGGTTACGGCTCTGCTGGGCTTCTGCAGATTTGCTGACATCTCCAAGAGGCGCGCGTGAAACACAACGCGACGTCAACAACTCGGGCTCGGCCCGGACAGTTACCAGACGGCCGGATGGCGAGCTACCCATTGCCGCCGATCGCCCCTACGACCACACGGCGGTGCTCCACCCAAGCAGAGCACACCTCCACCGTATGCTGCGCCGTGTCCTCTGGGTGGTCCACACATTGATGACACCCGAGCATTTCTTCCGCACGAATCTACCATATAATCTATACTATGTCCGGTGAAGACTTGCGTCATGCGGAAGGTGAGGACGCCGTGACGTCATTCCAGCCACTCCTCAAAGAGGGGACTTACCACCATAATTATGGCATAGCCAGCTCCAAAAGGAAGTAAGTTTTGCTTGACTATTATAAAAACAAGATATCACTATCATATAAACTATGTTTTTTTTTGCTAAGTTACACACGGAAATAGGCGAATAAACGTTATCTTTCTCATACATAAATAATGAGTACTATTGTCCCAAATATACCATATATTTAGGACAATAAAAATCCAACAAAATATGTGGGCAATATTGTAAGAAGTTACTGGGTAATAAGACCTGATGTACATAGTTGCTGAATCTACATTTCCCAAGTACACACAGTAAGTTATTTTTACTAAGAATATTAAAACATGATATTTTATGAATGTAATTGCTACAGTGATTGTTACAGATAGATTAAGGTAAACAAAAAAAAGAGTTATACTCGAAGTATCATAACCATCATTGCTTTGTCAGAACTCCTTGTTTGGAGATTTTCCTTATAAAACCATATCAAGGAAAATTTTGTTTAAGGTTCTTAATGTGTGTATACCTACATAATCATAATATATATTTGTGAACAAAGAACAAAAACACTAATTAATGTAAAAGAAAACAATGCCCACAAAGCCTTATAGCTCAAATAGAGTAGAAAATAAAAGCCCTCATTAGCAAAAAGGAAATTGCAGTTTCCACTAAGAGGAAACTAAAATAAGGTCAAAATGTTAGGTATCTTTACCGTATTTTCTTCTCAGCCCTATTGTTACGTCTTACTCCAACATTGTTATTTATTACAATAAGAACCATTATACGTATCTTTTTGATACAATTAATATTGATACGTTAGTTTTGTAAGGGACCGAATATCTCACCTTTCTGAGAAATGCTTCATTACAGGTTTGCGCCGTTCCTTTCCAATGATAATGACGAAATCTGACATTGCCAAGCAGTCTTGTTCCACGTAGAATTGATACATCATACACTATGCGCCTTATGTTGAGCACATCAGTGCGTTTCTTGTACTTGTTCAGCTTACGCCTACGCACCATGCGTTCATCTGGCTCTGAATATTCACCTGTGCTCGTGAGGCCCTCTTCAGCTGCCCAGGCACTCAGTACGCTCTCTATAAAGCTAAATAACTGTTGCACATTGGGCTCTAACTTACTAGGTATATAGAGATAAGGCGAAACGGTTTTTTTTGGAACAATGGCCTTTTCCTCGGGCTCATCTTCAGGCGGTGGCGCTACGTCATGATAAGGACAGCTGTGGATTTTATGGTGATGATGGTGGTGGTGGTGATGGTGTTTAGATTTGCGTTTTGGCTCTTTTGTCGCTGAACTACTGCCGCTAAAGTCTCCTTTATCCGCGGTTTCACCACCGCTCGAATGCGAATCAACACTGCGCTCTCTGCGTGGTTTCGGTCGACCGCTCGACGTTAATGCTACAAGAGCCCCTGCGGCTAGACAGCAGTGATGTGCAACACAACAAAAGCGGGCATCTCCTTTGCCAAGTCCTGTATGTGCTTTATGGCAAAATGAAACATCAGGAACCCTCGCTCCAAGCGCTGCTAGATGGGCCCGGTCAGCGCAAACTTGCATCAACAAATTTTCGCCGAAGTGAACTGTCTTGTGGCGGCGGCGACGCAGGTGCATGACAGTTCCGCTGCCGGCCAGCGAAGGCGGCGCCGAGGCCGACGCGGGCTTGGTGCGAGGCTCGAGCGCGCGCGCGCATCTGGGCGGCGGCGCGCGGTGCGTCTCCACCATCATTGGCAAGGAGCGGCGTCAGCGGCCGGCGCGCGAGCGTCACCTCATCACGCGTCCTCCACGCTCCGTTATTCTTTGCGTCCGCCTACTCTCCAATTTTTAATTTTTCTACTTTGTTATTGCAAACATTATTAATGCACTTTAATTCTTTTAAAAGTCATTTTGAAGACAACGTTATCGCTTCACAATTCAAACTTCTAATATTTTCACTAGGCAAAATATTCAAAGTTTTATAATGGAGATGCACGTCATGCTTTCCTTAATAGTCTTTATTATCTTTAGATTATAGTTTAGTTCAGTTCGCATTAAGATGAATTTTAATGAGAAGAAGTGTGATATGAAGGGCAGTAATTCTACAGAATTGGGCTAGTTGAAGAATCGTGTGAAACAGCTTTATGTTTATGCATAATACTATGGATTTTATATAGATAATCACTCTCCATAGGAAACGACCAATTTGGAACCGTGCACTAGCTTCTGACGTCTTATTAGTGCCCATGTAGGCCTATGTGAAATAAAATATTTTGACTTTTGACTTTTTTTGACACTAGATAGCCAAAAGGCTTATTCGTAAAGTTTTAATCTCCCATAAAAACCTTCCAAGTCGAAGCTAATTTCTACACTTATTTTCATGACAATTATGCAACCGTTACTGATTGATTAAGTAGGAAACATATAAACTTCCGTATTTACGTTGTTTAAAAATAAGATTTACGTTAAAGTAGATGATAGTCCGTTGAAGATTTAGAGTTATCGCGGTTGGCACGACAGATTTATGAGAGAGTATGGAAAGCATAGAATGATAAGTAAATAGGTAGGCGTTTATAATAGAAATCCGATAAAACGTTCTGCGTTTGAAGTGGCTTGTTCCCGGCAGAGACGTTAACAAGCTGTCAGAATAATTGTTAACCAGATATTTTTATATCTACCATTTTGTGGTATATTGTCGTACTTAGATTTATTTCAACAATAAATTAGTCAGGCGATACGTTAGAAAAGAAAATAATAAACACGTTATATAATAAAAACTTTCATTATAATTATAACTTAAGTTTTTTGCTCTTGCTAAGTAACCAAGACGAAATTTTTCGAGATAGCAATTCTGTAAGTTTTTCTCTTAACAAAATATAAGTTGGACGTATTCACGGCATGGTAGTGATGAATCTTTTTGTAGTTTGGTAGCGTTTTAATTACGCTAATAGCTGGCGCGAACTTTTCCGAGTGAAGTAGGGCGTGACACACCACAGCAAAGCGACATCCCCTTCGGGCGATGGGCTACTGGGGAATTTCATATATCCAATAATAAAAATATGGCATCTGTTATTATAAATCAAAATATGATAATGCCAGCTATGCGTATTAGATATTTATAATTTTATGGATTATACATCAAATATTGGCTCGGAAACAAAATTAATATAAGTTTAATTATGAAATTTCTAACCGATGGCCTCGTTGGTCAAGCGGCTGCTAAACATGAAGTTCTGGTTTGGTTTTCCTTCTTAAGAAATGTGTTATAAGGTTTTTTAGCATTTTATTTGTATCCACCTGATTTCTAGAACTGTGGCCTGTTTATTAGCAATTAGCCCGCCGCTCACAAATGGGACTATAATATTTTTTTCTTTTTTAGGGTTAAGTATCTAAAGGGTAAAAACCCACCATTACTAAGAATTCGCGGTCTGTCCGTCTGTGTGTCACCAGGCTATATCTCAAGAGCCGCGATAGCTAGATAATTTTCATAAATTATGTATTTCTATTGCCGCTATAACAACAAATAATAAAAACAAAATGAAATTAATATTTAAGGGGGTTCCCATACAACAAACGCGATTTTTTGCCGAATTTTCCTAAGGACGGTGCGGAACCCTTCGTACGCGAGTCCAACTCGCACTTGGGTAATTTTTTATTTTATTAATATAACTTTCGAATTGCAAGTGTGCCTAAACCAACTAAACAAGTGCTATTGAGCTCTACCTACAGGGATGATAAGCTATGTTTATTAAATCGATTGTAATTTCCCTATTTCCGTGCTGGAGTGACGACAACAGAGATTTGGAATCCAAATATTCCGTTTCCAAGAGGAAGGAAGAATTACGTTGAATTGAGCAGCAGATTTGGGCAGAAAAAACTAGTTTTCAATAATAATAAAAACTGTTGATTATTTCTTAAAAGATTTCAAGTTCACAGTTAATGTTTAGTCGTTTGCATAAAATCTCAAATATGATCTAAATCGAAGTTTCTTGAGATACGGTTAAGAGAAAAAAATCATGATTTATGCTGAATTACTAAGTAGGTACCTATCTGTATAGGTACTAAAAATATGATAGTTGAAAAACCGTACGAAAGTAGCGTGCCCGTCTTATGATTGCAATGACGTTGATGCGACACACAGAGAACACATCAGAAGGTATTCATTTATAGATCTAACGATAAAAGCCGTCGCGACAAATCACTTGAAAATAACGCAAAGCGATAAAGTAATGGAATTTAATCTCCAATTGGATCTGATAAATTGCCCTCGTTAAACCGTTACCTACTGTTTGTTATTTTTGTTATTACCGAATCCATTAAAGGAAGAAGTTTTTGTGATAGACAAAGCGCATGCTGTAGAACCGTCTTGTTACAGATGATTGTCATTGTATCAGATACATAATAATGACATACGAGTATTTCAGGGTTGTTTTATGGATTCTTTCAAACTAATTTTCAAAACGTATATTGGTTTATCAAAGGATATTGCAAAGATTTTAATTGGTTTTAAATGTCGACCGAATCATCGAAAATAGAACTACATTAATATGAAATGCCGTTGACAATAGTAGAAGTCGAAATACTTACTTGGTATTGACAATACCTCAAACCTTATCTAGCGCTTGCATTACCTTCAAGACGAGAACGATATGAAATGTTGAAAATGGAAAATGTCATGTTTTATTGAATCTTCTTTGCTTCAACATTTGAGCTCATATAAAACATTATAAGCGGCTTTCTTTGTATCGTATTCAAATATGTAAAGTATTGCATTTCTTCTTTTCCCGATCCGACGGGAGTATCGGTAAACACAAAATCCAAGATAAAAGCTTTTTATATACAGTTACATCGTATGAAAATAATTAAATTTATTGCCGAAATAGTCATTCCTTTCGACGTGTGTACAACACACGCGTATGATTGAGATTGCATTGATGTTGGATCCACTAAGCAATTATGGATTCGGAATGAGTCACCGCAACTCGTGGACGTTTCCATCCAAGCGCCCTGCATTGCGCCAAATTCAGTTTGGTTGGATGCTATTTGTTCTTTTAATTGGAACAACAACGACAAGCGTGAACTAAAATCTAAATTTCTGCTGCTGTTTTCAGTTATCTACTCGTATCAATAAGTTACGCTGTTCCAATATTCACCTGACGTTTGTCACGTTTCGTATTTATAATCCTTCAACAACAATATTATTATCTGAGAAAATTTAGAACAACTGCCTTAAATATCACACTTCAAATATTTCACCAGTGGTTTAAACAATGTTTTATGTGTTCTTTATAAAACATGTGTGTGCATTAAATGCAATCGAATAATTTAAGTAAACGATAAACCTGCACAGACTTTCAATCGCTTCGAGGATAGGCGTACACATCACTTTGCACACAATACGTAAATGGAGAGCACGAACATTAATTTTTATTTATTTAAGCATTGTTTGTCGGCACGCCTACAGTGAAGTCACGACTCGATTTGTTTAAGTTAATAAATAAATAAGTTTTTTGAGTTACATAACCAGCACTAGGCACACACAGAGCCGCTCCAACGCCCTGGCGGCCCTCGCTGCGACTGGATCCAGCACGCGTCAACGGAGGGTGGTCGCGATCGTCGAACTTCGTTACGATTCGGAATGAAACGATCGTAAGTCCTCGGGCGCTCTCGGAGCAAGCGCGCCTGCGGGCGGGCGGCGCCCGTGTGCCCCGCGTGCCCGCGTGCCCGCCTACCCAGCGATATAACAACCTACTGTTTAAATTTATTTCTACTAGAATTAACGGATATTCCCAGATAAGTGTTGACATTGATAAAGAGACTAATTAAATTATTGTAAAGAACAACAATATGGCAAGTCATTAATCCATTTTAAGTTCTGGGATTTTATGGCTCGAGTAAAGATATATGTAATAAGAAATATATAAGGAACATTAATAAGATCCAAGACTTCATTATTTATCCGTAGGGAAGAACTAAAACGTTTCAAAACATAAATATGTCATTATATATATTATATCAAGTTATATTGTGATATGAACTTCGTAGTTGATGTGTAAAAACTTGAACATTTTAAACAAACAAAGCAACGTTACATGAGATTTAAATTTACAAGCTCATGTCTAAGTGCCATTGTAAATGCAGATTTCCTTATTTAAACAGAGTAAGATATAGGCTAAGTAAATAGTATAAAGCAGACGAAGTTCTGCTCAGTGGCGGCTTAATCTAATTAGAGTACAACATAGCAGAACGTTATCGCGAGCCTGTCACGCTCCGCTGCCGAGCTTTCCCACGCGGAAAATATTCTTGCCATCTTCGTGTTACGCTGAAGAAGTAAAAGACATAAGCCCTGCGCCTTACATCTACGTCTAGAACATGAGGTGAATGCACTTTCAGCGGTTATTTACTCTGTGTGAGATTAGTAGGGCACGCCATGGGATATAATTGATTGATATCATTTTTTCCGCGTTTGATGTCGCCCGTATATTTTGTTAATATCAACAGAGAAGTACGGTCCGTTAGTGATAGATAGTCGTCCATCATTTTTAATATTCGTTAGCGGAGCGTAAAACTACGAAAATAAGTTACCTCGAGGCAATTTTTACGTTTTGATAGCAGATTGTGTATTGAAGCAAATAATAATGTGTCTGGGGATGGGTACCGCGGGGGCTCTCGGCGCCTTCTTCCTAATTCACAACTTTAAGTATTTATTCATGTTCTTTTGAAACTGTTTACATCTTATATGACTTACGTATAAGGAAGTTTACTGTAACGTTTATTTAACACATCCTTGTTATGCTGAGAAGGACTTCTTTTTATAAATACTGGCAATTACGTAACATTCGTCAAAAATAAAATAACTGTGTTTTATATATTTTAGCCATTTCTTTATTAGATAATTTATAATAATTAATAAGTTTGTTCTTATTGTCAATTGACACAGAGGGAATTTTCATTGTTCACAATCAAACAAAACAAGGTGTATACAATAGTGGATACTATAAAATTGAAATTTCTTGACATGATTTGAAAACGTTCTTAAGGGATAACTATTTTATGCCCATAATTGAACGTTAGCTTTAAAGTCGAAATCTAGTCTCATGAACAAATAAAAAGAAAACACGTCATGTTATAAAATATCATATAAATTAGCATCAGTAGTACCTGCTCGGTAAGCGGCCACTCATTGACTCTACAAACTTCTGGCGCGCTCGTCGACTTGCAAAACAAACGACCCAGGGGACGACGGAATGGTTAATGCCATAATCTTGGAAGTAAGGTTTAGTGCTATCACCAAACCAAATTACCTGCTCAGATTATGACTGGGCTTTACTATGATGATATTTAAACCATAGGTATGCGGGAAAGGTACAGTTAGGGTTAGATAGATCTAACCCTAGCTGTACCTACCTTTATGTCATCGTAATAGACATTATTTTGACCATTTTCTTGTTCACGGCATTCCTTTGAGCCCGATGACATTACATGAATTAAAGAATATGTTTATTATATTTTTTGGGTTTCGTACCTCAAAAGGAAAAACCGGAACCCCTATGGGATAACTTTGTTGTCTGTCTGTCAGTCTATCTGTCAAGACCCTTTACTCGGGAACGCATGGACGTATCGAGTTGAAATTAACATCAAACTTCTAAGTTAAGTAAAAGATATGGTCGTTTATGTCGCAAAAAACGTATATTTCGACACTCAAGGGAACCAAAATTCCAGAGTACTTCCCGTCGACCTAGAATCCTGAAATTTTGTACAAAGCAAGGTCTTATAACACAATTATAAGACTACTCTGAAAACAGAAAATATGTTCTTACGTCACAATTTTTTTTTTTTGCGATTTGGAAAAACCTTCATAACTCCAATCAGCAATTGAACTCTTTACATGGGTAAGTTTGTACGGAAGTTTCAGGGCGCGAGTCCGACTCGCACTTGGCCAGTTTTTCTACGATAGCTCAGCCACTAAAATATTTTAAGGTAAGACGAAGACTTTTGATTGGCTGTTTGTTTGAATCGATGTTAAAGTGGTAGGAATCGATTACCTAATGAAAACTGTTGGTAGTTCGTACATCAGTACTGGACTTTTATAACTCAGCATTGATTACGAATTCTTTCCGTCAATGTTTCAGCAGCTCAACAATTTCATTTAAATTCAAACGGTGGGTCTTCATAAGCAGTAAATGGAATTCGTGCCTACATGAAATACTATTGAATATATTTTTTGTTTTATTTAGCGGAGGCATGGAAACGGTCGACCTTTTAATACATATATTCAGAGTCAGTGTACCTGTATTGGGTTGAAAAGGGTACTATAATCCTACTGATTAGGTATTCTCCCCGTAATATATTACATTGGTATCGGAGAGCAAGAAAATATCGCGCCTATTTCGAACAAGGAGCCAGTTAATTAATTTGTGAGACGTTGGCAAATGCGCGGTAATATAGACGCTGCTTCATTGTAAAACACGTGGTGTGAAACTAATAACATTAGCGGTAAGTGAACGTTATACTGGCAACAATCTAGGCTTAACGGGGTCAGGGGTGTATCATATTAAGTTTTCCAAAGTATTTTATTGGGACAGAGAAAAAATAATAGTAACATTCCAGCCATTGTTTTCCTTTAATGTGTTAGATATCTTTTAGAATTATTTGATGACATAAACTAGTTTGCTGTATAAATATCTTCCATCATGCGCACAATTGTCCAGCGATCAATCATTAGCAAACAAAATGTCATCAGAGCACTCCCCCCGAAGTCTGCTGGCCGCCTGGCCCTCACTCCCTATTATTTTTTATGTCTTTCACACGTGTCAAGAAGTGAACGTATTTTACCATATAAGTAGGTATATACATATTGTTGCTGAATATTTTCATTCTATTCCCATGAAATACTCTAGGGGAATAAGGGAAGTTAAGTTAAAAACTTAGTTAAGCTAAAATAATTAATTTCTTGTCCCATTACGTTACGTCTTCAAAACACATTTAAACTTAATCAGTTAGAATATTGGTAGCTAACATTTCCATCGTCTGTCTGTATTTTCGAGGAAGTTGGAAAATCACGCAATGAACAAGCAAAGTTAATTAATCATAAATTATGATCGCTTCTCTGGCTGAGCATCGCAATCGATTTAATGAACCTCCTACCTTTTCAAAATTTATCGAACGATATTATAAATGACTAAGCCTTTATGAACAAATGTGACTAACTACGCAAGTACAGAGGTACATTTATTATACCATTAAGGTAAACGAGTATAGCATGCATGGAGCTTACTTTCACATAAAACTGTAGTTGTATCAAGATACATATAACGCAACCTGTAACTATAATACATTTTATCCTAGCTTCAATACGTTAAAGATAATTGACCTAGCAAACGAACCAAGAGTATGTTACAAGAGGATAAATGGCGCTGGCGGCAGGGCGCAGGCGTCAGGCTTACAGCCCCGCGCGTCACGCGGCCGCCCCGCGCGCGTCCCGCTACCACTTGGCTTGCTACGTGCATTGGCCGATGCACGTAGCAAGCGAAGCGAAGTAGAGCTTGATGCGACATCGATGCGAGCGGGCAGCCTGGCGACCGACCGACGGCCATCGGCCTGCAACAAGACCTGACAGGGCCAGCGTACGACATGTTCTAATTTTGATTTCCAACGAAACGTCCGTTTCGCAAGAATTTTGAGCCCAGGCTATTCAATTACGGAATAATGACGTCCAGAACGATCAATACAACAATCTCTTGTATATGGGCTTCGTTTCTGAATTTAAAATAGTTATATCGTGCAAACATGTGAAGCTACAAGTACTTTGAAAGTTCTTTACGTAAAATGTAATGTTCGTTTACTTAACTTTCACACTACCTAAATTTTTTTTTCCTTCACCTCATCAATAAACTCTAATTTATTCCGCTGGGAAATTGGTAAAAGTACGTTGTAGTTGAATCGAATAGGTGGAGGAGCATTCAAACGTAGGGATGAAACTTATATTAAATATAAACGTAAGTCCCTCGTAACTTAGGTACCTACTATTTAATTTTAATAGCTTTAACTCTATAAAACTGGCTTTAACCGTACTTGAAACTCAAGGGCAAGGAAAAGGGGAGAACGTATTTTACAGTAGTTGCCGTGGGGTAGGTATAAAATAAATAGGAACAATATCCGGCAAGCCACTTTCGTGGAATGGTTCTGAAACGTTTTTTTTATATTAACCGTATTTGGGAAAGGAACGAGCTTTGTATTTTTCTACTATCACCACAATTACAGTGAGGAGGGAAATCTTGAAATGTCTGCATGATAAAGACGCAGAAAAATCGTCTTTAATGATAGTATAATTTGTAAAATGAGGTGCGTGTTGAGTACCTTTAAAAAGTAGGAACTTGATGTCAAGGATTTTTAGCATATGCTAAATACAAAAATATATTAATTAAAAAAACCTAGGTCTTAGGAATAAGGTCTAACGTCTGCACAAAGAGCGGTCATTGAAGGGTGACTAGTGTTTTTGTAGCTCTTGGTCACTTCTGCTTATAAACTTTAGTCATTTAGGTGAGTTTTTGATTTTGTTTCCCATGTTAGTAATTAAATTAGTTTGTGGGTGTGTATACTTCTAGTAAATTGTGTTTATTTAGAATGAGTCATCACAGAAAAATTATTATTATAAATTATTGCAAAAGTACGACCCACTTATTGATAAAGGTATAAAAGTTTAGAAGTTAAATCCAGATTAAAGCCAAGTCAATTTATCAAACCGGAAAACAAATCGGAAAGAGTAGCAATTTTATCGTCTATTTTTTATCCTGAGTATTTCTGTTTTTATTTTTCATAAATCTTTTATTTTTTAATGCTGTGAAACTGAATATTATATTTAGTAATCTCCGTTTTAGTCTGTAAGTGTGTGATTATAAAAGCAACGATCCTCCATCTTCATGAATTTTCATTTTCATAAAATAATTATTATATCTAAGTACTTACCGCAAAGTTGAGTACTGGAGCATTAATTAAAAGTGACTTACCTGTAACAAAAAGCTCTGATTAACAAATTGTTCTACTTTTGCAAATTAATAAATCTCTCTCTCTGTGGTGGTTGAATTTTCTATGGAAATATCAAAGTTGATGTAATTTTTTTTTTATAAAAGAAAACCGCTGTTAGTTTATGGCTGCTTCTAAAAGCTTTCCCAACAAATGGGGTTTGCGTAACCTACGATATGTAACCTGTCTTCAACGTATTACAAGTTTCCTACGGATATACATCATGTTGAGCTGTTTCCTCAGCCATTTATTTAGTCACTAGCGAAAAATGTTACATATTTGCCTTATGGGCAAATGTTTTTGTTATTATTTATGTGCCATTTTTATGTCGCATGAATGATGACGTCTACTGTTTTGTGATTAAGCTACAGGAAGGAGCGATATGAAGTAATTTTATGAGCCATGGATTAGGATCTTAGAAGACTGAGTAAATAACAACAAGTTTATTTCGAATATAGAAACAAAACTGAATACTAAAAGATTTCGTTTTTGATTATTTTTGAACAACATAAAACCATTGATGAATCCCGGCTCAACAACTTAATTACTCCGTATGTACCGTTTAAAACTGGGCAGCACAAGTACGTGGGCAATTTAACTTTTCAGAATGTTCAAAGGTACTTTTAAAAAGAACGCCTTTCATTAAGTACCTACTTCATAAATATGGTTGTTGCCTGAGCTGAGACTATTAATTAAAATGAGTCATAACCTGTCAAGATTGCTCAATAAATAATAAAATAGTAAGAGCCCAAAAATATTACATTAATATAACTTATAAAGCATGTAACTCCGCTCTAAAAACCCCAAGAACACATTTTGTTTTATGAAGCTGATTTTAAACTAAAAGTGATCGTACTTTACATTTATAAAGATTTTAGTTATACGAAAAGAACAGATGAAGCTTTTTATTATATTATTATAAAAATATTCCACAAAGGTACCTTAATAAAACAGAAAAGACATTGACTTAGATATTCAATTAAAAAGTAAGCAAAAAGTAAGTATACAAATAAAAATACGTAAAATGAACATTAAAGAGAAAACAAAAAAGATCGTACACAATAAAAAATCACTTCCAAGTATTCAACCCCTTTTTAATCAATTTGTCCTGTGGGTCATGAAATAATTATACACATCAGAATGTATAAACCGGAAAACACATGGGACGGGCCGGCTCACGCTATGAAAGAAGGGGATCAATAGAAACTCGACCTTGACACAATTTACAGTGGCCGTACCTTCGCGGCCGCGTTCAAGAATAAACATTAGGCCTTCAGTATCCTATTACAGTGAAATAGAGAGGGTGGCTCCACAAACAAGCTAAAATAAACTTGCCTTTGCCCCAGGAGTAAGTGTGAGTGCCTGCCAGGCAAAGATTTTCATTTATATCAAAGATCATAATAAGTTTTTTTTTACTGTGGAGTTAATAGTTGGGTGCATTATTGATTCATACAAATAAAACACTAAAATTTACAACATACTTCAGAATAAATAAAAACCAAATTTAAAGCATTCTTTGCCAATTAGATAAATATGAATGCTCATCTCTAATTAATATTTAACAGACATGGTTTTTTTGTTAAATAGTACATCTATTGCAATATCTATAAAATGCTTTATAAAAATATGGCAGAAAGATTGTTTGTTTATAAAATGTCAAAGTACATAAAATCTATACTTAATATTATAAAGTTGAAGAGTTTGTTTGTTATTTTGGATGCGCTTTTCTCAAGAACTACTATTTTGAATTGAAACATTCTTTTAGTGATGGATAGCTCATTTATTCAGGAAGACGGGTGCGGGTGAAACTTCGGGGGACTACTAGTCAATAATAAATTCACTTGGAGCTCAGTGACTTCTTATGAATAAATAGGTCCAAGCTTAAATATTTATAAATTGTAATAAATAACTATACCTTTAAGAATACAGCATTCTTAGATTTGATGGCCCCCATACAAGTTAAAGTACAAACATCATTAATATTCAATGTCGCTTGGCGATTGTCTCGAAGTATGTCTACTTTTTGTTTGTTTATATTTATATTATACCTAACAACAGTAAATATTTACGAGTCAAAGTTATTTTATTTTAATTGTAACGTCAATTACTGATTTTTACAATAATAACAAAATACATAACATTGAACACTCTATGAGTTACTGTAAAATATTTACTTAGAATTGGCAGCTTTAGAAAACACCTACACACAGAGGTTAATATTAATTACGAAGACGAAATATCACAGGTGGATCAAGCGATATACAGGCAGGAACTCTACTAAATTAGTAACATGTAATATATTTAATTATATTAAATATCTTCTTATTGTTAATGGAAATGGAACATTTATATATGTCAACAATTCACTCGTACGTAGGCCTTTGAATTGACTTCACTTCAACACGTAGGATATGTTTATAGATAATTTACGTATTTCACAATAGTTTTCTTCGATTTTGATTTAACTATAACAACCATGAGAATTACAACTGAGTATCGCAGCTGAACGCAGCGAGGACGACGCAACTCTTTGTCCGTGCACTTGACAGTAAAAGCTTTGTATTTACACACACAAAACGTCTCAATTTTCGGTTCAATGTTCTCTTTCGCGACATTCGACACGCCTATTTTGTGACAAATTTACGTGTTTGAAACCCACGATTAGCCTCAATTCATTGTAATACAAGAGAGAAGTTAACCTCAAAATAATATTTTTAATACTACGTTCAGGATACGATTGGAGGAGTTGAGTGCGCAGCGCGCCTGGCGCGCAGGCTCCGCCGATCGCTTCCGAACTCAAGCGAACATCCCAGATCTCGCTCCTCCGGACCGTCGACCGTCCCTATTTTATACATTTTGTTTGGCTTGCGTACGCTATAAATAACTAGCGAATCCTAGGACAAAATTGTCACTTTCAAACAAAAGCTAGTTCTTAACAAGTCTAATTCAATCTCACACTCCCAATTGAGTAGGTATGTATTTCAATTAAAACATTTTTACGGCCTGTAATTTTCTTTTTACTTGCTTATTTATTTGCTTTCTATTTATTGTTATGTCCTTATATACGTTGTATTTTAAGCTACAGATATTTTAATTTCGCTCGCGTGTGTCTGAAGTAAACCAGTCTTTTGTTTAGGAAGGTCGTTATGAGAAAATTCAGTTTTATTAAGATCGTCAATCAAGGCAGGTAGCAAAGGTAGATGAGAAAGTACTGTTTCATTATGTACATAATAGCATAAAATACGTTCAAAAACCTGTAGGCCGGTACCTGTTTTACATATAGATTGTCCACTGATATGAGATTATTAAAGCTTGGAAGTGCGTTCAGCTACAATTTATAGGATTTAAAGGCTAATGTCACCATGATCTACGATAATCGCAGTATTTTGAGTTAAGTATAAAACTTCTATGCTCTTAAAAAATTACAGCATATTGAGGAGCTTATTAAGAATTCGTTACAATCACATCAATGTGACTTTTAGCTTTTGCATCAAAATGAAAGAAGGAAGGAAAAACTGTAGCCAAAAATATACAAGGAAAACCTTTGGCTTAGTTATAATGTAGACGTCGCAAAAGGTAGAAAGAAAAACTCTGCGCCTTTAATGGGACAAGTAGTGGAAGACTTAGTGAAAGGCCTTTGCTTAACAGAGGGGCGATAAGGACTAATTAATAAAGGTAATGATAATGAGGGGTCCTGCTTGATAATGTTAGCGATACATTTTAATTATTATTTCCTGTTAGGTTTGTTGTATCGTACTTAAAACTAATTAAATATCTATGTACAGAAGCTAATATAGCAAATCGATTTGCGTTTGGCTTCAAAATACGTGAATAGCTTGCGTAAGATAGCTATCAGAGTACGTCATAGAATTCACAATTAGATTTGGGACAATTGCGAAATGATTCCGTAATTATGCTATGGAATTCATAACGTATAAATGTATTCTTCGTTTGAAATAATTTTATTTAGTTTGAAATTATTATAATTAATTAATGTATAAGGTTGGTGAGTTTGTATTAACCATTTTGTATTGTAATATTCTAAAGATAAAGAGTTTGTTTCAATTAGGGAATTGATCTAAAGAACTGCTTGTTCGAATTTGAAAGCTCTTTTGGTATACTCGTAGGATAGCCTATTTATCGAAGAAGGATATAGGCTGTAAAACATTACGCTAGAAACTATAAAAGCAGACATTTAGATAAATATAAATTAGTACTTTCTAAATGACTATCACGCCACAAATGCTTTGCACTAAGAATTCTACATTCTACGCATAATCTCAGCAGTCGAAGTTCTAAAAAATCAACTACATAAGTAGTCACTTCTTTGAATTGGTTACCTTCGATGTAGATTTCAGACTGGTTTTTTTTTCGAAGGTTTGTAAATTTAAAAAGCTGTTATTTGTAATAGGAAAAAAGGCCACTACATACCTAAGAATGTATGCTAGAAGAAACTAAACTCTAGGTAGTCCCTTCCAGTATTTTTTCTCAGGAACGCTAGTAACGAGACTGTCAAGATCTTTATCCATTGCCCGGACAATGGCCTTACTAGATAGTGTATCTTAGTCTCGGCAAACTCTTTATAACCGACTTCAAAAAGAAGGAGGTTCTATGTTTGACTGAATGTATTTTTTTTCCAAAATAAAATACTCAAGTTTTGGCTTTGTCAGTAATTTACAGAATATGAATGTTGAGACAACAACGAAATCTGGGTAACTTCACCAAATGTTCGTAATATAAGTAAATGTTACAGATATTTTAATAAAACCTTATGTTCGTAATAAACCAGACACTTGCTTCATACGTAAAATATATTCTTAAGATAAGCTTGTCTTGGATATAAACAGGAATACAATGGGATGAGGAGTAGGGAGAAATGAATAGACGTAACTTACCTCACTTGATGTCAAGTAGCAAATCCTGGAGTCGGTGCTATCAATGGAAGCTTGCTGAACAATTCCGTAGCGAGTAGATTCGCGATCGCTTGTGTATTCTGAACGAACGCTGTCTTGGCGGTCGAAAACACCCCTGTAACAGAAGCTAAATATTTATCCTTTCAAGTTTTGTGTGGGATTTTAAATCAAAAAGTAAAATAAAAAAAAATCGGGCAAGTGCGAGTCAGACTCGCGCACTGAGGGTTCCATACAAAAACCTATGTAAATTGTTCAATTTCCGAATGGAGTCTCGAAGTTTTTTCCGAGTTGCAAAAAATACCTTTTTTGTGATTTAACGAAAAAATAATTACTGTTTTCAGATTTATTTCTATACCTGTGCTATAAGACCTTGCTTTACGCCAAATTTCAGGATTCTGAATCAACGAGAAGTACCCTATGAATTTTGATTCCATTGAGAGTGTCAAAATATCCGTTTATTGCGTCATGAACGGCTATATATTTTGACAGACTGACGGATAACAAAGTGATCATTTAAGGGTTCAGTTTTTTTCCTTTGGAGGTACGGAACCCTGAAAAATACCAAAATTTTACTTACGATATAATTACATTAGGATGGAGCTTAGTGTGGATAAATGTGCGGTAAAGCCTTTAAATCGAGGGGAGTTGTGAAATCCGTGGCTCCTCTACTCTCGAATTCCATAAATTTGAGATCCTATTTATTATGTATTTGGGTATGTCTGAAGCTTTAGGTATCAATATCACTGACAGCAATCGTTACAGGAGCGTTCTTTGGACATTTGAAGAAGGTATTCAATAACTTTATGTCAGACGGAAACGAGGTGCGCGCTTTTAACGGTTGTGTACTGATACAAATTGGGTAGGTACTTGTCTTTGTTTATTTTGTACAATATTTTATTCTAAACAACAAATAGCATTTAAAATAAATATTTTTCTGAAAACCGCTTCAAAATTGATTTTTGAAGCAGCATTTCAAATTGGTACGAGGAAAAGTAAGGGTGTGGTGTGGACATTTCGATATATCTTTTAAACGCACGTAAAATAACGGCAGTGACGTCACATTTCAATATATGCATCCTAATTCTTTATTTGACAAATTCCCCTTCCACCAGATTTGAAAAACTTCTAACTAATTACTGAACGGATTTTAAAAAATCTTTCTATTTGCGATTTGGGATAAAGTTACTTTTTGGTATCAATAATAAATAAAATATTAGTCAAGTACTATTTCAAATTGAACTTGACGCCCTGGACAGGCCAGGTGTATACACTGTTGACTACTTATCCGAGGCTTTTTAAATGCTAAGACCTTTCATAAATCGTAAGATATGTAATCTCTGGGATCAGTTCATCATCACTTACATGACTATTGTATCGAATAAGCGTGATTTAGTGATAGTTAATAGCCACGACTCTTTACCAACATCTTGGTAGGCTATTGGCAGACGGCTGGATTAAAAGTGTTTGATTCAAAAAGCGTTACCTCTGGACAAGGCACGTAATTTTAGGAGGTTCACAGCAACAGTTATATAATTCGAAAATGGAACTCTATAAGAGTGTGCTACTTTTTAATTTGCGAGACTGATATTTATATTTTTTCACTATGGCGTCCTTTCGAAGATTGTGTGGCACTGTCAAAATGAATTCTCGTAAACATTTTCATTCAATGATTTTTTATGATTTTCATTATGGGTTGGCTTAACAACAAGAGAGATGCCAGAGACTTCAATTGGCATTTGGTGATGAAGCACTATGTCGCAGCTCTGTGTATTCGTCGTTTACAGAATTTAGACGTGGATGTGATCATCTCATTACTTGCTAGCCATTGACTTATATTCTAGTGATAGACAGGCCCTTTCATGGAAACTATTTGTCAAAATATTGAAAAGTTGAAACGAAAATCTGCTGCAGCGCTACATTGGCATTATGTCGTCTTACAGAACTATTAAAATATTATAAAGCGCTGATAGCTTTTAGAGGATAATTTTTTCGCGACCAAAACGTCTTAAGCGCCATGAATTTCGAAGTACTTACGCGTTTAGTTCAACATAGTGTAATGACATGTTATCCATATAGATTTTTATACCGCAGAAGTGACACAGTTTTTTGCCTACAATACTTCATTAAAATAAAACTCTATTTCAAAATTTTACCAATAGTCCACGTTAGTGTAAATTCAGAAAACTACGTCTACTACTTAGTGAATTCAAAATCGTGTAAAATAATGAAACCATTTATTGTAATCATCATTCTAAAGGACGCTATCTTTAGTGAATGATGGTCAGGACTGCGCTGCTAATATTTAGTAACAAAACAAACAACAACTATAAGCATAATCAGCTTTTTAATGTTCCCACTGCTGGGACTCAAGCCTTCTCTCTAGGAGAGGGAATGGGCCGTAAACCACCACGCTGGCCCAGTGCGGGTTGGTGAATGTCGCATGTCTTCAAAAGGTTTTCTTACGATGTTTTCCTTCACTTTTTTGAGAGCAATGGTGATGAAATAAATTACATAAAAAACTAAAACTTTTCTAAAATCTATTTTCAACTTTATTTTTCGGGGCGAATCAAAAATTGATTCGGAGTCAGAAATTTGCACTTGGTTTATTGATGTAGGGGACAGATATAAATGTTTGAAGGTACATTCTGAAGGAATAACATTAGATACTGCAAGGAATAACCGACTCATTAGAAAACGTTTTCCAGCTTTAGTATTATCAGTTTGAAAGTGTGCAGAGCAGATAAAAGGATATTTTGTAGGAAGCCACGTGTTTTCACGTCTATCCTCCTATAGATATTTTATAAATTTTTCTCTTTTCGGCTGACCAGAGTGAACAAACTTGAAATAATTATAATTATAGTTTATGAAGGACGAAATTTCAATAACAGTAATGATCACTTAGTGATGTATGACTTATATTACACATATGACTACAAATTCAACTGAACCTAATTTATATTTGAAAACTAATCTATGTATATATAATATCTAGGTAGGTACGTAATACCTCAGTGCTTACGAATGACAGAATGCTTAACCACAAAACTTAGCGATGAAAACTGATACTCAATGCTTTGCTGGCATTTCTTGCTGAGTTTTTACAGTATCGCAAAACAGACGTTTTCATATTTATTGAATTTGACGGAATTCATTGGTACCTATTATTTATACAAAAAAGAAAAAAATATTAAATAAAATATTAAAAAAAAAAACAAACGGAATAAAACATCATGCAAAGTTCGTGTTCACTAAAGCAGTTGTAGGTAAAAAACCCGGTTTTTGTGGGATGGAACATCTGCATGTTTTAGTCTATGATTGTAAAATGGAAAAGTTTAAATAAAATAATATAATTTCTAACATACTATTACGAAATTTGAAGCTATTAAATTGCTTGAATAATCAATTATTTTATTTTCATGACTACTGAATTATTATTTACGTCCCAAATTGAATTTATAAGCGCCGCTCTCACACTGTAAGAACGTCAAAATTGCACTAAAGTCATCAAAGTCAATTTGCCTAGAATTCAGTGCAACAGATTCGTTTGAAGTGAGTGTTCAGCACGCCCTATCTAGTACGTAGTACATATATATCGATGTTGCTAGCAAATTCGTGTTTTGTTAGGCATTGGAATATGCCAAGTGCAAAACATTTTACATCTCTCTCGCTCTCTCTCTCCCGCTCTCTATGGTTACCACATGACTTTACGAAGGACCAGAAGCGACAGCGTGTCCAGTGGTGTCGTAGAATGATAAAAACTTTAATGGAGGACAGTCACTGACTGTCTATAATATTGAGACAGGTGACGATGCCTGGCTGCTTTGAACCCGAAAAAAAGTCAGTTGTTTGAGTGGGTCAGAGTGGCCGACAAAAGTTAAAAAAGTCGGAATGTTGGTAAAAATTGGTTGGTACTTTTTTCGGCGAATCAGGACATTACACTACAGTATCGCTTGAAGATCAAAGGACAGTGACTGCACGGTACGTCAACACTTGCTAGCTCAGAGTCTTAGAAAAAGTTCGCGAAAAGCGTCCTCGAAGCAATGTACTCCTCCACCACGATAACGCTTCCTCACATTCCGCTAAGGTAACAGAAGCCTATTTTGAAGCTTCAGATGCTTCAGATGTAGAACTGATGATGCATCCGCCTTACGCTCGCACCCTGTGACTACTATTTGTTTCCAAAAATTAAAGACAAACTTAGAGGCACACGTTTTACGAGCCCTGATTCGGATGTGAACGCGTTCCATAAAGCCATTGAAGAAGTCCTTAAAGAAGACTGGTCCAACTGCTTTGTACAGTGGTTTCAGCGAATAGAAAAATGTATTGATACATATACTTTGAAAAACTTTAAATTTAGTTTAAAGTTTTTCAAAGTATATGTATCAATACATTTTTCTTAAGTAAGTAAGTTTCGTATCGTAAGATTATTATCTTTGTTTATTATCGTAAGTCTTGGTATACAGAAACTTTCAGTATGCCCTAACTATAACTTAAGTCTGGCGATTCTTCAGACTATATCGGCGACCTTGGTTCTCCTGCGGATATCTTTATTCCTGATAAATGGATTCTAGGTTTATATTTTTAAATGTTTTATTTTTAATTGAAACATATAAAAATGTAACTTTTGCCTTTTTTAATAATTTCCTGTGATACAACACTTTATAACATCATTCAGTTTCAGACTCGTCTAGTGATCATGATATTGAGACAATTTTCTCCAACAGCGTCTTTTATAAATTCGTTCTACTACCAAAAACCCTCCTTTTGTTTTTACCTTCTCTAAGATATCATTCTCTTTCTATTTTGGTACAAACCTCTTCTCTTCTTTACTTCCTATCAGATGACCTGCCGGGTTTACAGATTTTTCTAATGGTATGATCACACACCATTAGAAAAATCAGTAACCCCGGTAATAATAAATAAGGATCGGAAAGTATCAACTTTTCTAATATTTATTTATTTCTTTTCCGATCTTTATTAATGATTTCTGTTAGATTTACAATTTTTTCTCTAAATATTTAGTTTTTCTCTCCATGACAAGTTTTATCGGTAATTAGGGTACATGTCTGGTGTCCATACGTCATAGTTGGAAGGATGCAGCAGTTGTAGGGTTTTATATAATATTCTTTAAAGGCTGGTATGTTAATATTTGCCATGCTAATATTCATTCCGTTTTGTAATATTAACTTATTTATTATTAACGGTGTGTCTTGCCAAATATTTATTTTCTCGAATGACAAAACAAACCTTTCTAAGTTTACTAAGAGTACGTAACTTGACAAGACATACTTGATAGAATGTCGAAAATATACGAAGTCATGTATCATCAGCGGAAATGAAGACACATGGGACCCTCGTTACTTTAAAAAAAAAACATGGAATACCTTTTGGCTTACGTTCTGGGCAAATTTTCCAATTTTCATTTTCCCGTGAGTATTAAGGAAATGTCTTTTGAATAGTTACGGCACGTCGATCGTCAGAAATGTTTCCCTGCCTACTTAAAAGTAAACATACATTTTCGTATTATAATCGTGATTTTGCGTACAATTACGAAACTTTTCTATTAGAAAATGTACCTATAAACAATTTTTTTTTTCCTATGGGAGTAAAGTTAATTTTGTTTGTAGATCAATGTCAGATCCTGGAAAATAATAAAACATTTTGTTCAAATTGGGATTCGAGGTACTTATACTGAGCAATTTTCCTAATAGAAATGCTTTTGGGAAGTACATCATTATATGTGTGTTGATTTAGGTATATTTATAAAGATAAATAACACCACTTAACCAAATTTATGATATACCATATATTGTGAATAAACTGTGATTGATTTGATATTTGTGCACTTATTATTAAATATCTGGTCAAACCTCACGCCATGAATATTTATCATTTGACTTGATATTTACTAGAAGATTAAATTGGACCAATACAAATAGTCTAACAGGAATCCAGTGACATTATTATTAAAAATCGACTTTATTAGGCGGAAGTTAAAAATATCATCGGCGCGTAGGTACGTACTGAATTGTGCGATTCGTTTTACTTTCAGAACAAATTAAAGTCAGTCGTATTGGAAACTTTTCGTTTTTCCATTTAACCTAATGAATTAAGTATTAAAAATGGACCTGTCAAGAGGAATCAAAATCCTTTCATACCATTCCGTGCCGGTTCCGATAGACAGGCAGTAATGAGAACTTCATTTGGACTCGGATTTCACTGCCAATCTTCTTCAATAACACAAATTGTTATAAAATGAACACTGAGCTTCGGATGAGGTCGTATTTATTCAATAAATAAATAATACATGATGGATGTCATCGTGCTTTTCTTTTCTTTTCATTTGCATGTTTTTTACCCTACGTATAAAGTTTAAATAAAAAAAAAGGAAAGATACGTTGCTTATCGCCGCCTCTGAGTGCTGTTGTAGCAGTAAAAAAACATTCGACATAGAGTATACAGCGCAGTTCTTAGTATATCATCATACCTTTGCTCGAAGCTGTCAGCCCTGTTGCTCCTGTAGCCGGAGTCGTTAAGGCTGCCTTCATGGCGGAGGCTGGGGAGGGAGTCCCAGGGGGAGCGGCGCGGGCCGGGCGGGGGCGCGCCGCGCCACCCGTCGGAGTGGCGGTACCACGCCGCGCGGGCCGACTCACCGATGCATGAAGCGCAGCGCGATGCGCTCACGAAACTGTTCATAACGTACATTATAATTGTCGTGCAGCTTTTAATACTCGTAGCTGAGAATAACGCAAGCGCTGTTTTGTCTTGAATACAAATTGAAATGATCCTGTAATGGGTTCGTGTTATCATTTTCCGGTGCGAAACTCAAACGAAACACATGGATTCAAAAAACATTGAATAATTAAATTCCGATTCCGTGTTATGAATTTTGAGAAACTTTATTTCAAATGCTAACTCAAATTTTAGTCTTATTTATTTAAGTTAATTGCCTAAAAATAACTCTAAATCTGAACAACACATTTCCTACCTACATATTAAGTAAAACAAAAAGTTGTTGCAGTAACTTTGATTCTGGTACAAATATTTGAACAAAAATTGCATCCATCTGCTATTTTACGTTGAAACAACTGAACTCTACAAAGTAAAAGTTCCGTTTTCCGTGCTTCAGATAAATGAAAAATAAACAAACCGTCCAAAGTTAAACTAATTTGAAATGGACGTATCCCGACTGGGATGGGCCGACCAATGGGATTGGACGCCATTGTTCCGTGTCAGATTAACGGCTTCTAGTTTTTGACGTTGTTTTAAATAGGTAGTGTTTATACAAAAATGAAACCGGACTTTTAGGTTTGATTTCTGAAGCAGAACGTAGGTAAAAGTTACATATTATACAAAAACTATGACACTTCTTTAGCTGGATATAAATATAAAGATGTCGCTTGCAATGAAAGGGAAGATTTTGGCAGAAAGGCTTTAGAAAATAGCGCTGCACACGAATCTCTCAAAACAGTAAACGAGAAAATTGAATGACGCAATCACTATGAACAAGATTTTGGAATGAAGGCAATTTCCTACAGCGGTCTTTTCCAGACACATTCATATTGTTTGAAGTAAATAAAATCCAGCTTTAATCATTTCAAGAGTGGGTATTATTCTTGCAAGAGGATGTCACGGTTATCTTTTAAATCAGGTTTGGTCACGTGTGTCACATCAAGTAGAGCTTTTCTAACATGAAAACTATGTATGCTGTATTCCTGAATAATATTTATAAGTAGCGATGTTGATGTATTAGTTAATTGTCATAGTAGAAAATAGCTTTAATGTAGAAACGACAAAAACAATTTTGTAATAACAGAATCATGAATGAACCTTCTTTTAAGTAGGTACCGTAGTTTTAAAAACACCAGGCACAGGTTTTTTGTTTGCTAAATACATTGGCAGGGAAGAATATGAATATGATATACCTTTTTCACTTACTTCTATTATATAATAGAAGTCCACCCATATGGGTAGGTACGGGAAATTCTTTTACCTAATTAATCATTGTTCTTGAGACCAAAGAAAAAATGCTTTAACGAATTTTTGTCAAGCACTTTATTAAACATCGCTTTCACAACAAAGCAAAATACCTTCATATAATTTGCAAAAGCATCTTCAACGTTTCCATCATTCAATCATCTAATAAGATCCGCCTTGCCAGCCTTAATATCCTTACAGACCTCGAGGAACAGGATTATAGATCGTGAAATTGTGTAATATTATCAAAAGCATCATAAATTATGTTGGCCCTTTAGTATTACAAAAATTGCTTGGTTCGCGAATGGCTAATTCTGTCCCAAGAGTATACCCTGGAGCATACATACGTGACTCAGGAAAAACGATAACTACGACAATAACTGAGTCGCACGATCGATACCTAACCCTACTTACACGACAATGGGTCTTGTGGGACGAAATATCAACATTCCTGTACCAAAATAACATATGTTACCCAATAATGTAATTGATAAAAGTGTAAGCGTTGACTTTTTCGTCGACCGCATGGGAGTAGCGGCTGTTTACTGTATGCAGTGTTATTTTTGTAGCTTTGGGTTCAGAAAATACGTTCAACAAAATACCTGTAGAAACAAACGTTTCCGCTACAAATACAACGTTTGATTAGTGAATTAAATGCTATATATATATTACTGATCAGGAGTTGAATGTAAAATAAACAGACCATATTTCCTTATGTTAATGTATTAGAAAATTGATTTGCATTTAAAACCACTATTTTTTAAATATTGTAGAGTAATTTTATGCTTTTTGAAGATATACTTATTCAAATCTATGAACAGTGACTGGGCACGAAGTACGTTCTACTTGATTGTCTCTCCGCCAGACAAAATAAAGGCGAGTCGGTGAATAAATCAATGGCCTACGAGTACGCCTGCTGGCAGATGAATTACTAGAAAGGTCAACTTTCCATCCTGCAAATTGTATTATTTTTACAACAAAACCCTTTTACTTTTATTACTGCAGACAATATTTGAATTAAATCAAGAACCCACCTGTTAATCCTTTCTATTTTATTTAATACATCTGAACTGGTATCTCATTTCCAATAAGGGTATTTTAGAAGCGCTAGTTTGTTCGTGAAGTGAAAGGAAATCCCAACACGCCGAATTCAGTAAGCTGACCACTTTGTAAGAGATATTTTTCCTCGCGCTAACTATTGTTATTTTTCAAGTAAAGCCCTTTACTAAGTGGTTGAGCGAGGGATGAATCGAAATCGTTATCTCTGTAAATGTATCGTAAACACGTAGGTACAATTTCGTATACCGATTACGGTACTTCCTTGTATTCTACTGAGCATTATTGTTTTCGGAATGAATCTCCTTAATCCGTTTAAATACCTGAATGCTTATAAGGACATATTACTAAGCTTCAGTAAATAGGCCTTATTAATACCCTGCATTTTCTATATTTCTAGGTAAACAGAACCCTCAGGGGAAATATCACTACACCACTAAGGTTTTGCTCTACCAGTGAGCAATTTTTACGAGAGTGAAATGATTAATGTTGTCATAAAATGTATTTATGTACTGACACATTTACTTACATTGAGATAATGTTTTTTTTTAAAATAACCTACACTATGGAAAAGGAATTTGCAGTATTATGTCAACTTCCACCTTTTCCTAGTTAAAAGTTACAAGCGCAGAAGTCGAAACGTTTTAGTAAGTACGTAAGATAAAACGTAAGTAATCGGTGATTTAGAGATAAAAACAAGAGAATTATATTTTTTTTTCAGTATTTTAACCTGTTTTAATAATTGCAAGAAATGTTTTCTGACGTCATGTGTCCATGTTCGATTCGAACAATGAACATGCATGTCTACAATTCGATTTTATTTGGAGTTGATTGAATTGCTACTTACCCACACATTATACTGGCACTCATCGTATGACAGTTAAATATTGTAAGATGAGCTCATACGTCGGGTAAAAATACAACTGATACCGACATTTTTTTCATACATATACCTGTTAATATTGTTGGAAAATTGAGTTTAGATAATACAAACCTCATATGATAAACGAAAACAATGAGGGAGTATTGTTATTTACTTATGTATATTACAAAATAATTATCGCTCCTTTTAAAAGAGTACCTATAAAGTATGCGTGTAATTACGTCATTCTTGTTTTCAAATGTAGGAAAATTGGTCAGAGTTCTCCGCACAACCGCTAAGTTGAGATTGTTGAGAACTCCTTATTATAAAGTAGGCATCCTAGCATACAAAAGCTCCTTTGTGAAACCGCAATGCTAATTAATTAAGTTGATTTCACAGAACGAAGTTACTTCTGTTTAAAATGGATGTTGTTTCGAATGGTCTCTCGTAAACACATTTTTGTGAGAGATGACTAAATTGCTGGAATACAGACAAGCTCTTTCCGCAGCACATTTTTCCAGCTTTGAACCTCGACACTAACTGAGAGGAAATGATCCAAAACATACCTGATGGGAATGACGAGACTCATGCAATGGAATACAGTGAAACCTTTTGCGCCTAATGCGTATATGCAACTAAGGGCCGGCTGACGCATTCAATCTTTGTGTATTTAGATCAAACGCGACAACCCAATTTCTGTTGAAAAATTGGACTTTTTCTTTGTCCTTTTCCAATGAATTCGTATTCGTAAATTTATTCATTGGTAAAACATTAATTGACCTATTTTACGAGTTATTCACAGTACCCGGATGGTTCAACTGAATCCCTACTTTAATTATTCGAGAATACTTTTGAACGTTTCATAGTAAATTGGCCAATTAATTAATTTGCCCGATACATCATCAAATATTGTTCTTTTACGTAATAACATGAAATTAATATTGCTCTTATTTATGTTTTCATCCTGTTATTCATCATTTTGAGTAGTTCGATAGGTTTATTATAGTGTAGTTGCTTCTTACCTTCGTTTACAACGAAACAAAGATTCTTATGAATCTTTTGTTTACCATCATCAGTTTTCCGAACTTGGCAATGTTCGCTCTACAGAATTTGTGTGTAAATCAAAATAAGTCCTTGAAGTAAGTTAATAAGGAATATTAAGCTATAGAAAAAGATTCAGTGCCATATTTACCAAGTGCTTTGTTTTTAGATGGAAAATCACCTAATGACTTCTATTATTATTATTATTTATTGCTCTTGGGTGGAACGGGAGGGCGTGTCACACTTTTACTGACTAAAACCTACTCCTATTATTTCTTTGCCTTCGTTCCAGGGCCCCGAGGTACACTTTCGCACATCCCTTGGCCCCAGTAGGCTTCGACCCCGCTGGGTCCTAGTTTGGCTGAATTCTCCTTGAGACGCAAGTGGAATACCACGCGCCGTCGACGAGTCCAGCTCGGTCCGGACGGTTCCCGGACGACCGTACGGCCAGTTACCCATGCTCGCCGCCCGCAAGCCCACGCTTATGGTGGCTGGAAATCGGGGTCGGGAACCGGGTGGCTGGGGCGTGAGGGCCGTTTTCTCACGCGTGCGGCCGCCTCCTTCGCTAGCTTTACTGGTTCGCAGAAGGAGGCAACCGCCCGCTATTCCTCATTGACCATGACCTGTATCAGGGCCTGCGCGAGAGTTTGTTGCAGCCGATCACCCCCTCGAGAACACAATGGTACTCCGCCCAAGCAGGGCACACTACTGTTTGCTCCACAGTGCTTTCCGGGCAGTTCACACTATGGTGACACCAAGGTCAAGCTTCCGAACCAAGGTTCGGAAGTCATTGTCTGTCGCTGATGTTTATTCGCCCTGGGAATTAAGTACCATTCCTGCTAGATTATAAAATGTAGCTTAAGTTACTCATTATAAAATTAGCTATATCTCAATGAAAATACCGTCAAATTTTGGACAATCGTTTCGAAGACGTATTCTATAGTTATACTCCTGCATGACTATGAAAAGTAATTTAAGTTACTCCTTGTTACATTAGCTATCCGTTAGTGAAAATACCGTCATAATTGGTCCAGACATTTTGGAGATTAGCCAAAACAAATAGACAAACAGACAAAAAAATAAAAAAAATGCGTTTTTGTAATAGATATCGAATACACTTTTATATTAATTAATTAAAACAATATTATAAACACTTCAATTTTATTTTATGGTATACAACTAGAAACTTCAATTTTATTTATTTATGTTATAGAAGTTATGTAGAAATTATTTATGTATATAAACTACCTGATCGTATTATTGACTTGATCACAACGATTCAGTTAACGAATAAATTACAAACATTTCGGAAATTTGCGTCCTCCAGAAACATTGACTACAAAAATAACCATCAACCGTAAACCGTTTGCCATTAGCGGTAATAGCAATTAATGAATTAAATAGCCATTTCAAAGTGAATAAATAATAATAATAAATATTCCACAACTTTCACACAACGCCGTCTAGTCCCTAAGCAGAGCTTGTGTTATGGGTACTAGACAACTGATAAACATACTTATATATTTCTAAATACATACATATATATATTATTGATAAATTACAACCAGACACAGAACAAATGATTATGCTCATCAGACAAACATTTGTCCTGGGTGGGAATCGAACCCACGACCTCCGGCATAGCAGTCAGGGTCACTAACCACTAGACCAACAGGCCAGTCAAAATCATTCAGAATCATTCTGAGTCATGCAATGATGTTCTTTATTTAAGCATTTTTAAACCGTTTTAGATAAAGGATGTTTCCCCGGTTTATTTACTAAAATTATAAATTGACCACTGCAACTCATTTTTTTCTTACCTTTCTCCCACTGCCTAAATATAGAACAGTATCGATAGCTATAATCATGTACTGAGAATACTACATGTATGACTCTTTTTGAAGGAAACTTGGTCTGCTAAGATCAAGTGCCATTCATCGAAAAAAATCCTCGAATTCATATGAAAGCTTATTTAAATGAGTGGACTAGATTAGTTAGAATAAATAAATAAGCGCATCGGTTTAAACACAATGTGTCGTTTTGACATTTCCGTTATGTAACCGTCTATATTACATCTAAGCACGGCATAAGCATCGCACGGCCGTGCGCAGGCCAAGTTCCAGCAACAGGCCGCGCGCATGCCGTGCACATTAACACGAACCGTTTCGACCCACTTTTGACTTGGCAGGTTAATTTAATTATATAAATAATAAATTTAATTATACAATTAATCAAGTGTTACGTGTAGCACGAAAACCAGCCAAGTTCAAATGTAACGATGATCAGGCTGTTGATGAAGATGATTATGATTGATTTTAAAGTGCATCTAAACTTGGCATTGGATTGGATTTCAACCCTTTTTTAGGCGAACAATTAGCCGATAGGAACTTGGCCCCCTTTTTATTAACAGGGATGTTTTTAGTGGGATTGTAATTACGTTAAAACACTTCATGTAATTGATTATCACTTTATTGTTTCTTTCAGTTTTGTTCCAAGTTACATTCTAGGGTCTTTCTTAAATGTCAAAACGGGCGTTTTATTTTTTAATGAGTTTAATGATATTTAAAAAATACTCGGAATAAAATAAAAAGCTCCATGATAAAATCCGGAAATATCATGTTTCAAGTGTAGTGGTTCACCCATCAATTCTTGAAATAATTAAAAATTGTATAGGTTTAATTCATTAATTCATTTTTTTAATTCATTATTATTGAAATATACACTCGGGAATTTTCATCTGTTTACCTTTAACGATTCATGGCTAGGAACGGCTCGATGACAATTAATTAATTCAATTCATTATGTATGTAAGCAACATTATACGTTGTATAATTTTTAATACAAGATTTATTGGTGGAAAACTGTTTGTACGCACGTTTAATTGAATATAATATAATTAATGTAGTTAGCCATTGAAAATAGGGGTACTGATGCGACCGTTTATTTATATTCGTTGCGGTTTTTCTTGTGTCATTAAAACATGAATCGGTCATTCAGTTCAAAAATTTAACAGCACTTAACAAATTAAGGTTCCATTTGACAATGATATACCGTAATTATAAATAACCGCTTATTAATTAGTAGTAATATATTATTGTTAATTAGCTTCTGCTAGCGGCTTCGCTCGGGTAAAAATGGAAAATGATCCCAAGAAAATGTACTCCCGAGATAATAAAGTATCATATGTCCTTTTTCAGAACATGCCCCAAATGTGTCCAGAAAAGTAAACAATAAAACTATCCCGAATAATTAGAATTATATTTTAAGTCTTATAAAGAACTAGTTTTTGCCCACAGCTTCGCCCGCATTCACAAAATATGACACTCGGAAATAAAGCAGCTTTCTATGTGGTGAAAAAATTTTCGGACAACATTCGGACCAGTACTTTCAGAGATTACCTCCTACAAATAAAAACAAAATCAACTTTACATAAAAAAATAATATAATAGAACTTTTTGTTGATTATATTTCTAATAATCACAAATACATAACACATACACATTCACATATACATTCGTACTTATATTATATTTCATTATTGTAATTTATATTTTCGACTACACTATCGCATTGGATTGGTCTGTAATGATAGCTGTATGTACTTATCCAATAAATAAAAAAATAAAAAAAATCAGTTTAAACTTCATTCGTCTATTTATTCTTTGATTAATGTTTGTTGCTCAGATACAGGGCCTTTTGAGTAATGTCTTCATAGTTAATTATTTTGGTGTTTGCTTTGCAGATATTTTACAGTAGAGTCTGTCTAATAAGTTAAAGGACTTGGGTAGTTATTAGGATTTAATTAAATCTGATGAAGTCAACACGGGTTCAATAATCAAGGTTGATTCTGAGATAGAGATCATTGTTCATTAACCGAAGAACCTTATTAAAAGTATCGAATATAAGTATTTTTTAAATGAATAAATATTATACAAAATTCCCAAGTCGGTTGACTATACATTGCAATGGTTTAAGACAGTGTTTTCTCAGTAGATGTCAATTTCACTGTAAAGGGAGTTTTATTTTGCGTTTCTTTTCAAGCGTGTAAAACTGCTGCTGTTTATTGATTAAAATAACAACAGAATTGTATAGCAAAGTTCGCGATGAATTCTTTTTTAGGAAAATAAAAGCAAATCACAACGGTCACATGAAAAATCTAGCTAAAATCCACATTTTCATCCTTAGCAATTGTGCTGCGATTATATTTAGATTAGCGTTGACGGATTTGAAAAATTCAGACCGATTATTTGTCTTCTCCACAGCCCTTCCCGAGCTGTTTATCGTCAACGTGGGCATGGTTTAAAAGTTTGTTTCATCCAATGCAACCCTACGAAATGTTTGATAAAGATAAAACGCAAAAAACAGAGAGTTAACGCCTGAAAGCACTATTGGCATTCAGTAATTCAGTTAATCAATATTGAATGATTCTTTCACGAAATGTGTTCAAGGAAGTATGTGTTTTTTTAAAAACCTTAAAAGGTTTTGTAAATAAATTTCGTCGTTCAGAATTACGATGAAATGTCCAAGGTTTTTATAGTTATATTTAATTTATGAGTACATTATAATGTCCACAATTTACGCAAAATATAAAATTTTTAGAGATCTTTATTAAATTAGTTTAACGTTTTATGATTTGATTTAGTGCCCGACTGAATCGTTCGACCGCGGCGGTCGGTTTCGGTCGAGTTTTGGCAAAAAAACGAGTTTCGGTTTCGGTGACAAACCTGCCGAAACTACAACCGAAACTGCACTCGGGAGTTCTCGCGCTGTGATCGGTCATATTCAGCGCGTTAAATTTCTTCCAAGCGAGTAAGCAACGAAGACATTTTGACGTGTCCTCGTGCCTATTTATGTCGTGACTGGCTTGTGTTTACAGTTCGTTTTACCTACTCCTAAACTAATATATAATTTAATAGCTAAATTTAAAATGCATTAAAAAACAATAATAAGGACTGACTGATTATATTGTTTTCTTTATTTTTCCCTCAAAACATGATCCTTGTAAGGAAGTTTTGGTTTCGGTTTAGGTTTCGGTCGAAACTGAGTCTGTTGCCGAAATTAGGTTTCGGTTTCAGTTGAAAAACCAGTTTCGTTTGGACACTAATTTGATTTCAATCAAAACCTTGGTACTTATATCCACACGATGTCTGTGTTTTTAAAATATCTAGAGAAAGATGTGGATAACTTTAAAGTACCATGAGACAATTCTCCATTCTGCTTTAAATAAGTTCTTAATTGGTTGTTTTAATTATTCGCAAAATGATTCCTGATAGATATTGTGATGTAAAATTAGTGTGGTTTAGTATCAAAACTACACTTGTTTTAACTGGACATTTAACTTGAAAGAGGCGCGATCTCGGTAAAATGGCGCTGAGTATTTTATTGTAGTATTGACTACCTCAGCGAAGCTTGCCGAGAAAACTAACTGACATTTGCTGCCTAATACTGCAAAAGCTTTATGTGTTGCACACACGTTGTAATGTAACTCAAAAAAATATTTATTACCCACTGGTGATGAGGCGATATGGTCTTACAACCTTAGTCTATTAAGAAAAGAAAAAAAGAAGTGTCATATTTTGCCGCGTTACATTTGAATTGCGATATTTCAATTGGTGACTAGTGACTATTTTAACTATTAGCTTTCTTAATGAACTCTGCACTCGCTTTTCTTGACGACACCAACCTGCCTATGGATTCTGAAAAGTTCGGAAGGTTCCTGTTCTGGATTAAAGCGGAAGTGACGACCGGGTGTCGCCACTGTGTGGAACGCCCGGAGGACACGGTGGAGCACACAATCGAGGTGTGCCCTGCTTGGGCGGAGCATCGCCGTGCCCTCGTGGGGGCGATCGGCGACGGAGACCTCGCGCGCCGGGCCTTGGTTGAGGCCATGGTCCGGAGCGAGGAGGAGTGGCAGGCGGTCGCCGACTTCTACGAAGCAGTAATGCTCGCAAAGGAGGAGGCAGACCGCATCAGGCAACGGCGCTCTCGCCGCCGCCGGGATTCCGATCCCGATTTCCAGCCACCGTAGGTGCGGGCTTGCGGACAGTGAGCAATGGGTAGCTCGCTGTCCAGCCGTCCGGTAATTGTCCGGACCAAGCCCAAGTCGTCGACGGCGCGCACTGTTCCCGCGCGCCTCAAGGAGTTGTCAGCAACAGCAGGGGCCCAGCCGGGTCGAAGCCTGCTGGGGCCAGGGTTATCCGAAAGGGAACTCGAGCCCCGGTATGAAGGCTTGAAGGAACGGGGTGGGTTTTTTAGTCAGTAAAAGTCTGACACTATCTTCCGCTCCGCCCAAGAGCGAGGGTTGTCATTGGATGATTTTCCCTACCAAAAAAAAACCCTATGTACTATATTTCGACCAGCAAAATTCAACGCTGTGTTAATTGAGCTTTAAATGTTACTAATGAGATGTCATTCTTTGGAAGAAATCCATTCTTGTTTACAGATCGGATTTCAGCAAAATCTGATCTGTGATACAAAATGGATGTACCAATATACAAGGTGCAGTTTTAAAACTGCACAATATTTCAGGAGGTTGTAATAAAACTCAGAAATAATCATGTAAAAAAACGATACCTGGTCAATAATCAGTAATACTTGTTATTTGATTTTTTAATTACACTAAACTAAATCGATTGATCGATGGCCGCGGGGGCGTGGCTAGGGTGTGGCGTGCGGGATGATGATTGGATGATACATTATTTATGAAACTATCGTTGCGAGTTAGTGTGTGTGAAAACGCCCTTTATTGTTCCGTGTTTGTGTGTGTGAAAAAAAGCGCGGTTATAAAAAAAAAAAAAATTACCTACTTTTTTTATTATTGATTCGGGTCGAGAATCACTAACATAATTACCTCCTGAAATATTTTGCAGCTTCAAAACGACACCTTGTATAAATAACAAAAATAAAAATATGTATCTATATCTCCATTTTGAATCTAACCATAAAATAGTGTAACAATTAAAACTGATTTAACTCATTTCCTCCAACTTTTAGTTAAACCTGTAATAGCTGTAACGGATTTATTATTTCATAAACTATGAACTGAAGTTGTCTGAATATATGTCCACTGTTGGACAAAGTATGAATGGTGGACCATAGCCTTTGGTGTTGTGTTATCAGTTATGTACCTAATTGTATATTTAGCAATGAATGTTAAATACCATCTTAAATAAATCCTAAGGGATAATACTTTTACAGTAACTTTGAAATTTACATACCTTAGTAGATCATTTGCATGCAGATATCTAGTTGCATGTAATAAAACTAAGTATCTTGGTCGTGTCATGCTGGTCATTTTGATAAGAGTACCTATTTGCTTGATACAGTAATAAAGTTACAAGTTTAATGGACGAATACTATTCTAAATTAAAATTAGGACCCAAATGCAAAGTGTACTACTGGTATTTCTAGTTATTTTGGGTTATGATATTGTATAATTATAGGTATAAAATTACCCAGTACCTAAATAGTTTACAGGACTTAAAATAACCAACATTGTAATCTATAACATTTAATTGAACTCCGCATTTATTACGTAGGTACTGGTAGACTGTTGTAGAACTATTTCTATTTTCTTGTAGCTGCTTATTGCTTTTAAACCACTTCTAGGAGCTAAGATATACAAAATAGATAAAGTTGGGTTAACTTTAAGATTGATCGAGTTTTATGAGCCCACTGAGCTCTGCCCTAGACTAAAATAGGTAGGTTGACTTCCACGCGCTGTCTGTCCAATATAACAATGTTTTTAGGATGAATCGATTCTGTACCTCTTACGAGATGTTTACCGACTCGCAAACTTGCAAGTCGACTACTTCTACGCGACTATGTGAAAGCGATGAGCATTCCTGGGTGCAAAGAGTTAAAACCTGCACCATTGGCAAATATAATGACAATAGAAATTCTGCACTCAATAATGGTTTAGCTTATACTTTTTTCTGAGGTGGGCGTGAGCTAGAAGGGCGTGTCCGACTTTCACTGACTAAAACCCATCTGTGCCCTTCAGTTGCCCTTTGCTTTCCAGGGCCACGGTAATTCTTATAACGTTCCTTGTAGCTCTAGCAGGCATTTTCCCAACTGGGCGCTACGGTTTTGCTGTCATCTTGTTTAGAAATCAACCTTCACGCCTATCAACCGTCTAACAGCTTCATTGTAGCTGTTACTGATTACGATCTGCATTTTATTAGGTATTCGCTATGCGGGTCGGTTAATTTTTTATGTTACATAGGTATATACCTTCGAATAATTATTATATTCTATCTTGTTTCCAAATACCACAATAAGTCACCTTACTGCTCCAGTCTAGATATTTATTTTTCATGCTTAAAAGACTAGGTTTATCCTAGTCTTCATCTCATTCACATCTTTTAGAGGCGCTCGTGCTCGGGCTTTTTTTTTAATTTTTTTTCGATGGGAAAATTCATCCAATGACAACCCCCGCTCTTGGGCGGAGCGGGAGATAGTGTCAGACTCTTACTGACTAAAAAACCCATCCCGTTCCTTCAAGCCTTCATACCGGGGCTCGAGCGCGCTTTCGGATAATCCTGGCCCCAGTAGGCTTCGACCCGGCTGGGCCCCTGCTATTGCTGACAACTCCTTGAGGCGCGCGGGAACAGCGCGCGCCGTCGACGACTTGGGCTTGGTCCGGACAGTTACCGGACGGCCGGACAGCGAGCTACCCATTGCTTACTGTCCGCAAGCCCGCGCCTATGGTGGCTGGAAATCGGGATCGGAGTCCCGGCGGCGGCGAGAGCGCCGTTGCCTGATGCGGTCGGCATTCTCGCAGAAGTTGGCGACCGCCTGCCACTCCTCCTCGCTCCGGACCATGACCTCACCTATGGATCACCCCCACGAGGGCACGGCGATGCTCCGCCCAAGCAGGGCACACCGCGACTGTGTGCTCCACCGTGTCCTCCGGGCGTTCCGCACAGTGGCGACACCTGGGCGTCACTTCCGCTTTAATTCGGAACAGGAACCTCCCGAACTTGCCATTTCCGGTAAGGACCTGTGTCACGCGGAAGGTAAGGACGCCGTGAGGTCTTTCCAGCCACGCCTCAAAGAGGGGACTTATCGCCATAATTGTGGCGTGCCCAGCACTGGGTTGCTATAGTCGCTGACGCCATTCCACCATGAGATCCCGCCGGAGCTCTGTCCGCCATGCCGTGACCTGTCACGGCAGAGGACTTTCACCCCGGCGTTGTATCTCCACGCGCATGTCATGCATGTGTACAAGGACTGTTGCCTCCAGATCCCACGGTGGTAGGCCAGCCAGAAGGCTCGCCGCTTCGCGGGAAATCGTGCGGTATCCCCGCACCATCCGAATTGCCATGACTCTCTGGCAGGCGTTCAGAGTGGCCACCGGTCGCTTTTGCAGCGACGGCGCCGTCACCGGCGCCCCATAGAGGGCCATGGACCGAACGATCCCCGCGCAGAGCCTCCGGCAGGAGGCGTCTGGACCCCCAAGGTTGGGCAGGAGCCACTTGAGAGCGGCCCCAGTCCAGTCGAGTTTGGGAGCCAGACGTCGGAAATGCTCCTCGAAATTCCATCGGCTGTCAAGGATGAGTCCCAGGTACCTCATCGATGACCCGACGCCGATGCGAACTCCTCCTACCGTTAGTTGGGAACCCGATGGTGGCGCGTTCCGCCGGCCGAGGGCCATGAAAACACATGGCCTCGGATTTGCGCAGCGCCACCTCGAGTCCCAACTCCTGGATCCTGTCAACGACTATCGCAACCCCGCGTGTCGCTAGAGCGGCCGCCGCCCGGTATGACTCTCCCTGCGCTAGAACCAGCGTGTCGTCTGCGTAGCAGACCACGCTGACCCCGTCAGGGAGGTCGCCTCGCAGCACGTAATCGTACCCGATGTTCGTGCACGTGTGGAACACTACATAATAATAATATAGTTTTATTGTCACAAAGAAACAATACACACATTAGTATAGGGGAATTATAAAATGAGCGAATAAAAAAAAACTTAGCGACTGATGATGAGATACTGTTTTAATAACTTGATTGGAATGAATTTGATTAAGCGAATAATTAACTAAACTAACGACAAATATTGATCAATAATAAAATCTAGAACGAGCTTACTAAATGTGGGTCATTGATATTCTAGGTAAGCGACTAAATTACTAAGTGAGCGACTAGACACGTAAAATTGAGGTTTTACATAGTGAACTACTATAAAGTTCACTTTAAGAAATGTTCTCACCATTGTGTAATTATCTAGCAGAGTAATCATTTTGAACGGGGTGAAATAGGTTAGGTTGGGTTAGAACTGTGACCAAGCTACGTCCAAGTTGCTCGCAGATTTTATTTCGCCATTTTCTAATAATCCGGGTTTTCGCAATATCCAAAAAATCAAATTACTTTGTGACATACATAATTCATAAATATCGTTTAGGACATTCGATACTCTGTACTTCGATATTTAGAACATTCGAAACACTTCATTTAAGATAAAATGCCGCTCAGTATAAATAAATCATTTGCTAAATATTGAAAAAAAAAAATGCAGGACGTAACGTTGACACTCAAACAAATATTAGGTCGCTCAAATATTATGAAGCTTCTCATTTTGTATTTTAAGTAACTCAAATTTATGTTTGTAAGTTGCTGTTCTGTTGATGTCTTGTTACTCGCATTCAGTCACTCACTTACTAATTCTATGACATAAATTAATTATTTTTGTTACTTAAAACTTTAATTTACAATCACTCGTTTAAAAAAAATTAGTTTAGACTGGTTAACAAAAATCTAATTACGTTGCTAAAGTTTGTACCTATACTCGTACAGATATTATGAGCCCTGCCTCTCAAACTAGGATAACCATCTGACGCGGGCTGCAAGTCTGTAAAGTCTTGAGAGACAGTCTTCAGCTGTGAGGTTACATAAGAAAGGATTATTACAACTGCAGCATGTGCCAACCTATTAATCATCAGATTTACTATTCAACATTATTTTTAGTTAACCTGAATATAGTTTGTTCAGAGTCAGTAAAAACTGAATGTATTCCAATTAGTTTTACACCATGTTATATTTTTTCTCAAAAATATTTAAAAAGGTCACAAGTTGGACACACACTGAGCACAACACTGGTCACGGCAGGTCATAGCGGGAATTAGGTGCCAGCAAACAGCTGGGTGCAAGTGCAAACAACCCCTTAGTCGCCTGGATATCCCGGTGACTATGTATTTTTGCTGACATAACAAGCTTATACCTATAACTTTGTGATTTTTACTAGTCACGTGTTTCGGATTTCGCATATACTAAAATTAATGTATATAAAACATATTATATAAGGAAAACGTTCGTGTTATAATTTTTTACAACTTTCAGAGAGGCCTAACTCGGATTCAATGTTTCGAGGATTTAAGATCTGTATTTTATAATGAAGCTCTTTGTCTACGGACTGTCGAACGCTGATATTTAGAATTCCAGCGCGGAAATACTAGCCTTAGTGACAAATCTCGTAAAGAACGTCCAAAATTCACCTTTACTGAAGATAACATCGTTGCTGTGAGACAACTGATACTCAAAGATCGTCATGTGACATATCGGGATATAGAGGTGGGATAACCATTCAAAAGATCTTGCATGAGGAGCTTGGTGTGAGCAAGCTAGTTTGATGATCATAAGGCAGCCCGCGTCAGATGGTGTAAGAAAACTTTCCAAAGGTTCAAGCGAGGAGAGTCAAATCACGTCTACGAAATTATCAGTGGTGACGAATCTTGGATTTATGCCTACGACCCTGATTCCAAAGAGCAACCTGGGTCTTCCGAGATGAGCTAAAGCCGACTAAAGTTGTTTGCTCTCGAAGCACTTCGAAGAAGATGGTGGCTACGTTCGTGGCGAAAACCGGTCACGTTGCAACAATTGCGCTTGAAGATCGTTGAACGGTTAATGCAGAGTGGTACACCACAATTTGTTTGCCACAAGTTATCGCCGAAGTTCGGAAATCTAACCCAAAGCGACGCATCATCCTACACAATGGCAACGCAAGCTCACATACCGCTGCTAAAACAATTGATTATTTGAAGCAGGAAAACGTAGAAATTCTTGACCATCCTCCATACAGTACTGACCTAAGCCCTAATGATTTCTTTACATTTCCTAAAATTAAGAAAACTCTTCATGGGCAAAGGTTCCAGTCCAGTGAAGAAGCAGTCGACGCTTTCAAGTCGGCCATTTTGGACATACCGACTTTGGAGTGGAATAAGTGTTTTAATAACTGATTCGAGCGAATGGAAAAATGTATAAAACTTCGAGGTGAGTACTTTGAAAAACAATAAATAATACTTTAAGGTTCTAGTTGTGTTTTTTTTCTTCAAACGACAAAATTTAAAAGGCATCCCTCGTAGGCCACCTCGCTACTCGCGCCCGCTAACTCCTTCTCGGGACGAAATAAGTTACTTTCACACCCCTAGGGTAACAGTGTACTATTCCACTACTGCTTCCTCTTCTATAACGAAATCAGGCGCTAAATCCATAATATTTGAATCTAATAAACTTATCAAATTAATACAAATCTCTGCTGTACGGAAATGTAATCAAATTCTACAACTCGAAAAAAACAAAAAAGAAGATCCGTCTATTTTGACATTTTTTTTTTATGGCCAGCCCTTAGGCGTTATTTTTCAGTTTTCACAACTGAAAAATAGTACTTAAATAATTTTCCTAAGTAAATTAAAATAAGTCATTTAGAAATTATATATTCTTTATTTATTAGTATAATACTCATCTTTAAGTTATTTCAATTTTACATCGCGATTTTAATAATTTGACAGCTGTCAGTTGAAAGCCATTCTCCCTAGGGATCAAAAGTATTACTTTCAACCCGCTCCTGAGGCAACTTCAGACCTACTTTCATTTCTGTTGAACCATGCTCCAATTTGCCATACAGCCAGTCAATCACAGCGCGATATAAAATTGAAACAACTTAAAAATAAGTATTAATTAAATTATAATATAATTTATTCATTAAACCCCAAGCAAACGCCGGCCGGTTCGCGCATTTATTGTCTTTCTAATGTGTCTCTAATTACCACGACTGAAAGGTTAAGTGACTTATTTGTTCAACTATTTTTTTTTAAATACTTTATTTTTAAAAGATTACAATTAATTTCTATTTATTCATTAATGAGACTGAATAGCTTGCCGGCCACAGAAAAAAAAACAAAATGGCAGGAAAGTGGCAATCAGTCGTTGGTTTTTTCGAGTTTTGTTTACATTTCTGTACAGCAGAGATTTGTATTAACACGATGAGTTCACCAGATTAAAATAGTTGTTTAGCGCCTAATTTCATAAGAGAAGAGGCTAAAGTAGTAGTAGAACCTTTTACCGTCTAAAATCAGAAGAAAGATATCTACCTAAAATCATAGGTTAGGTACGACGACTCAGGTTTTACAAACTTTTTATTTTATTTTTACTTTCCTTGTATTCTAATGAAAAGCACAGAATACCTCGGATTGAAAGTAACTTATTTAGTCCATCGAATTAGCGACCTCGCTACGCTCGCCCGCCAATTTCTTATAAGGACAAAATAAGTTATTTTCACCCCTAGGGAAACAATGTACTAAATTTTGAAAAAAAAAAAACATCAAGTGAATTAAAATGTACGTGCATCAAACCAGTTTATTCAAAACTAGACACTAACAAAAAAATAAATAAATTGTGATTACTGACGAATCTCTAAAAAAAAAAAAAAGGAATTAAAGAGCGAGAGGGATATAGAACATTAAAAGCATGGTTGAATCTTAGATTAGTGAATTTAGTATATTGTCCAGGAGTACCTACCCACCAGCAACTTGCTCTTATAAACAATCGTGTGGAATAGGCAGTACCGCACTGTAGATGTGCCCGACTCAGTTCTTGAGAATGCCAGCATCATTTCACACTGGGATCGGTCTACAAAGATTGACCGGACTATTGTTTTCAATAAACCTGAGATAGTCGTTTGTTTTAAACAAAGAAACAAGAGATACAATAGAGCGGCTATCAGGAGAAATGTCTTAGAAAAACTGTCATCCTATTTCTCAGTGACGCCATCTAGCTTTGAATAGCAATCACGCGAATTAAATTTGTCAAAATTTGTATAAATTTAACTATTGCTCGGTAGGTGGCCAGGAGCTTTACCATGATATGTTAAAATGTCAGTAGTACGAACGAAAAAGGATCTAACAGTTCGGTTTAGGTCGTAAAATAGATCACGTTATGAGCCCGTGGTAGAAGCTTCAGTGTGTGCCAGTGCCGTAGCTTGGGGAGGGGAGGGCGGTGGGGGCCATGACCCTAGGCGGCATACGAAAGGAGGCATCAGAAAGCGCCAATTTATTTATTTGGAAAAAAAACTTAGATATTCGAAATTGCGAGCGCAATGTTACGTACGTGCCAAGCAAATTTTGATGTCGATGTTAAGTCTACCCTGCGTGCTGCAGCAGGTATATTGCTTTTTATTAATCCAAGTTCATTCTCTGACGTAACAATGTCGGACCAAGCTCAACCATGACTTGGCACCGAGTGTGTTCACGCTGACGCGATTAAACACGCGCATACCGACCTTGGGCCAACACTCGTATGCGCAAGGCAAGTGACGTGATTCTTAAGGTGTTGGCCGAATAGGGAACAAACCCCGTTGGTAGTAAAGCGTTTTGGTCCCCGGCAAACTCGAGTGAATCGAATTTCTGCCGTCCCTCACCTCCGCTACTGCTGAAACCCGACGGGTCCCTGGCTCACACCGCTGGGGAGAAAGCAAACTTAATTGCCTCTCTTATTGCGGAATCTTCGCGTCTGAATTCCGGTGACGCACCGCTCCCTGTTTCTCCTGATGGGTACGTGACGAGTATATCGGATATTCGTATCCATCAGAAAGACGTACGTAAGAATAAAGCTAGTGGCCCCGCCGGGATACCTGCAGTCGTTCATAATACTGGTGTTCTTAAACATAATAAACAACAAAGGGCGGCGTATTTCTGGTCGACCCCAAGCGGCAATAACCCACGCTACGCCACTGGTGTGTGCTAGGTAAGGTTAAACTTTTCAGTAATAGATGGCGCTATCATAAAATCAGCCAATGTTCTAGAACTATTCATGGAAATTGTTGAATTTTAATTAATTACTGCGTAAATACCAAGAATATTTACGAAAATAAACCGAAGTTGGGTCCAATAATTTTACCATAACAAGATTTGCAATAGCGTAATGCGCAACTTAGCACATTTTTCTCAGAAAATGATTTTCTTTTTGTGCCTAAAGCGGATACAAACACGACTTGACGTTTAGGGGTGTCATACTAGACTGAGCGACTTGTTACTACCAAGTAACAAGTATCGGTTTGGACTTTTGTTCGCTATGTCCTGTCTATTGGTAGTATATATTTAATGTCTTTGGTTTTAAACGAGCTAAAATCGACTAGAGCGTCGCTGAAAGCTTTTTAAATAGCCGTTTCTCAAAAGGAGAACCTCGTAAAAGCTGAAAACTTTGTAACCATTTCGTATCAAAATGAATGACAACAGCACATGTAAATAAAGCTGGTTTATATACTGAAACTCTGTGTTTGAACCCATTACAGTACCATTCGGAAAATGTTTCGTTTCTAACTAAATTGGCGAGTTTTTGTTAAATAATATAATATTTTTTTACAAACTGTGTAGGTACTAACCTTGACTGATGATCACTAAGATATCCTTGATCACGATCTCGAACCCTGTCCCTGAAACAAACGAAAGGAAAATTCAAATACACAATATCAATGGAAAAGCTTTTGGCTGAATTAGCATAAATATGAATTTCATATTTATTGAAAGCATAAAGTTATTGACTAAAATATATATTTTGCCTTGCTACTTAGTATCAGTAAGATAAGAAAAGATAGACAGATAAGAAAATCGGTCGACACAGGCAGATAAAAATGTTCCTGTCTGTGTCGACTGATTTTCTTAAATGTAGCGTGCGTTGTGTGTGGCTAAAAATGCACACCAACAACAGCACTTTTTAAGTGATTTACGCGAAGTGACCAACTAACTAAAATCAACTACGTACTACTGATTGGATTTTGTGTTATAAAAAGTTGTTTTTTGTTTAGCGCAGAATATGTTGATCGTTTTATAAAGCAATTAGTACCTTGACACGCTGAGTCATTATTGTTTACTCTAAACAGCCCGAGTGCACAAAAACAAGTGGCTTGTTATTTTCAATAATAATTGCCCTTTATCTATTCGATAGATGAATCGGAAATCGAAATATCCATATTTATGGTTCACACCGCACATATATCTGATCAATTAATCGCATCTTAAGTCATAAATAAGCTTAATGGTCCGCACAGAAAGAAAAACAATTAAAATAATGGAGTATTATCCTGAACGAACTAAAGATATTGTTTCAGTTAGCTTGATCTAAGTATTGTTAACTTTTGTAACATTAATCGCGTCTAAAATATAGTTACTTTGAACACTCCGTACAGTTTTTATACTATTTGAGTAAAATATAAAAAAAAAAATGGCATTCGGACAAAAAATACACACAATTTTTACAACAAGCACAAGCGAAAATTCAAAAAAATATAAATTATATCTACACTAGTATTAAAAAGAGGTAAAGTTTGTTTTTTTATTTGTAGGTGGTAATTTTTGAAAATATTTTTCCGATTGCTAAAATTTTTCAACGATAGAAAGCTGCTTTATTCCTTCCTGAGCGGGCTATATTTTTTATTCGCGAGCGAAGCCGCGGGCAAAAGCTAGGTAATAGATTTGCTGTATTGGTGCTTTCTGCTATTTAATTAAATGCTAATATATTTTTCTAGATATTTCTAGTGGTATTCGTGTATGAATTGAACATACCTGGAGTTGTGGTCACTCAAGTAACCCCGCTCTCGCTCCCGTTCTCGTTCACGCATCAGCTCATTGCGATCACTGAAAATACAGCACTCGTTAAAAAATGGTTTTCAATTTGCATTTAAACGTAAATAAAATTGTAATCCCAAATGATACGAAGTTTTGAGAAAATATAGTGACAGAAATTGTAGCGGGAAGTTTTTTCTTTTCATCTAATGAAATACAATAGGTATGTTATAAACGGCCAGTAACAATTGGATCGAGTAATAAATAGGTAAAAGTTTGAAACAGCAAAGAGTTTCACTTCCGATAAATTTTAAAATTAATATTAAATTTCAATAAGTGCGATTTCATTTTTAAATTGTACACGAATTGAGAATCAAAGGACATCATTCATTTTCGGCATTGTTGTGAATAAATCGGAAAAAATCGAAACAAAAAATGAAAGAATACTTTTTTCTCTTCATTTTTCAATACGTTTATGTCTATTCTCTATGTAGCATGAGTTTGAAAAATGCCATCGTACTGAATCCAAGTTTTAGCTAAAAAATAATAGTAGGTAGGTACTTAGTCTAACGTCACGCCAGATAATAATTATATTATATTATCGCAGCCATGTTTACTGTGAAACTAAATGAAATTGTATTGATAAAAAATCGGGGGATACAGTTTGAAGTTTCAGCTACATTTAATTTGATAACAGCACTGTATAGCTAAAGAGTCAAAGGATTCGGTACGCTTAGTAAAAGCTCACCCAAAAGATGCGTTGCGCGCGGTAGAGGAAGGCGCTGCCGTTATGAGGTAATTTTGTTTCATTTCGAGTTGGCCGTTTATCTTGACTCGGAAAATTAAGACTTTTTTACTCGGGGAAACTATTCCTATGATATTCGTTTAAATATTCATTGTCAAAATCCAGATATAAACATTAATGTAAAATATTTAGAGTGAATATATGTGTCTATGTAAAAATTTACTTTAACACCAAAACAAACGAAACTATAATCATTAGGTAGATTATGTCGGCCTAAACTTGTAAACAAGTCAAAGTCAAATATAGAGATCGTATACGGTTGGAAAGGGTTTCTTGAGAGCAATCAAATGATTCCACATATAGTCCCGGGTACCTGAAAGTATGAAGGCCGAGCGGATCAACGACGTCATCAGTAGGGGAAAGTGGGGGAATTGCGGACGCTTAAGCGAAATCATAAATAAAACTCAAACTTTTAATAATAATCAGTCTTTCTTTATTAATTATTAAACTATATTTGTTAACCTATCAAATCAACATTAATTATTATATGAGATCAATCAATATTAATTAAATTTTAACGAAAAACAAAAACCTTCTTGTCCGTAATTACCCTTAGCTCTTGGGGTAAATACGGACTATTGCTGGGTTAATTGCGGACGACATGGGGTATTTACGGATGAGGTTCCATTTCATTTGCAGAATTCACAAATGTAGCCTCTTGAAGAAGACCCAGCACTGCAATTCTCATGTGCCCAATTCTTACATTCTGAACACATAATCCAATCTTCGGTGGGTGGGTCACAATACTTTTCTTGGCAATAAATGCAGAAATATTCATCATTTTCTTTTTCACATTCAAAATTATTTAAGTTTCTTAAACCTTTTGGTCGTTTTTCTTTAGTATTTTTTGGTTTCTTATTTAAAGTTTTGGTCTTTTCTTGTTCTAGGTTCTTTCTCTTCCTTTCTATTTTCTTTTGTTCTTTTTGCTCTAAGTTTTCTTTTTCCGGTGTGCTGGTAAAAATAATGGAATGTTTTTTTTTAACTAATCGTTTTGTACGAGATGGTTTTAGGGTTGGTACTTGCACTACATCACTAAGTGGTACTGAGGGAGATGGACAAGTTTGACTTGTTATACTTTGATTAGCACCAGTTTCACTAACATCGCCCACTAATGCCGACGTAGGTATTGTTTCATTTAAATCTTCAAAGTTTGCGTCAATATTGGGAAATATTTCTTGAGGTTCTATTAGATTATAAATATTTTCATTGACAGCATCACAGTCAACTTGAGATTCATTCTGAGACTCATTTTGGCTTGGATTGTTAGTATTTGTTTGTATCTGTTGTTCAAGAAGAGAATCTGATGTAACTATATCCCCAAAACTTTCAAAGGTGTTTTTGAATTTATCTTGATCCATTGGACAAATTCCAGCAGACTTAAAGCCATTCATAGCTTTTTCAGTGCTTGTGGTTCTATTAAAAGCCTTTGTATAAAGGCCTACAATATCATATGCCGTAATTTTGGTGCCTGGATGGTTGACCATAAAGGATTCACATTCTCTGTTATATGCCGTTTTTAGTGGACCATGGAAAGTTAAATCTAAAGGTTGCATTCTATGGGATGTGTGAGGTGGTAACGTCAAAACATGAATAAAATTCTTGCGACAAAACTCATGAGCTCTCAAACTAACGTGGCTTTCATGGTTGTCCAGTATTAATAAAATAGGATCATCTGCAGATGGTTTTGCAAATGCCTTGAAATGTTGAAGCCAATCAACAAAAATTGACTCTGTTATCCAGCCTGAATCAGAAACACAAGCTACCATGTTACTATTACTATCCTTCATAAGCAGTGCATTCATTCGCTTTCGTTTAAATATAAAAAATGGGGGAATGTATGTGCCTGCAGCATTGAAACAATTTATAACTGTTGTCAAGGAACCACGTTCTGCGCTGGTACATTTGCCTACTTGTTTTAATCCTTTTGGTGCGAGAATCCTGGAATTTCGTTGTACAGTACTAATCCCAGTTTCATCAACATTGTAGATTGAATTCGATTTAAATTGGTGCTTTAACATGAGTGTTTTTAAATTTTCAAAAAATATATCCGTTTCTTCTTGATTAAATGCTGTGATTCTATTTATTGAAGTAGCTTCTGGTCTTCGAAGTGATATATGGGGGTGTCTCGCCATAAAATTATAATACCAATCTATACCTGCCATTTTGGTATCTTTATTGAAGTTATTTGGTATGTTATTAACAGTGGCAAAATCAAATGCTATTTTTCTTAGGGTAGGAATAGTTATCCCAAAGAAGGCTTTGCAAGATTTTAATATGAATTCAACCAGTTCTTTTTCTTGAGATTCATTAAATACTGACTTCTTACCTCTTTTTGGCATGGTACTAACACAGGCTTTTTGCACTTGATCGAAAAGGGTCGCTCTGGGAATGCCATACTTTTCTGCCACCTGTCGAAAAGGAGTCTTCTTTTCTTTAATTTCTTGCACAGCTTTTTGTAAAGTTTCTATGGTATAGGCTGGTTCTTTTTTCCTAATATATTTTCGAGGCATCTGGAATATAAAAATATTATTATATACAAAAAAAAACGTAAAAAAATAGGTTAAGATCAATAATGGGGTAAAAACGGACGTCCGTATTTACCCCAGGCCATTTGTCCGCAATTGACCCAAACGAGTTAGAAAAAGTATAATAACAAAATTTTTAGGTTAATAAAATTTATCAAGGCAAACGATTGTACTTTTTACTCGTCATTAATATCGCAATCGACAGAAAATATGACTTTTTACTGACACTTTAATCTTTTTGAATAACACTCAAAATAGTAAACATCAAAAATTACATCAAAATCACAAAAAATGTTAAAATTCAATTACCTTGAAGCGTGTGCGCAGCCGCCTGTCGGGAATGTTTGGAGGACACTAAAGATGTCGGAACGTAATGCGTGATCGCGGCGGCGGGACGCGGGTGGCGGGGATAAAGTAGATATATGTGAGTCCGTATTTACCCCGCGTCCGCAATTCCCCCATCGTCCCCTACATCTGCAGCTCGGGCGGTTGAAATTATGCAAGCGGATTATGAAATCGTTTCTATGTCTATGCCAGGCTTTGTACCTATGAATCGTTTGTGTACGATCGTTGATTATGAAGATACATTGGGTAGTAGAACAAAAAGGATTTCTTAGTGTTCCAACAAGATTATGATATGTGTATATAAAATAGTGTATTTTATATGGAAAGTATTACCCCTTAAGTAGGTACACATTCACATACACAATGCCGTAACTATGACACCGCCACTCCCTATTTTTTTTATTTGTCAGATTAAGGCCCAAAATCTTATGGACTTGAATGATCTCTCTTCAAGGAAGGGAGTAGCGTCATCGTTAGGGATGTCCAGTAAAAATACATTAGAGAGAAGAAAGATAAAACTATTTTCTGCTTTTATAATACTTACAATTTCGGTTTTTTATTTCTGTCACGGATACGGATGCGTTATTTTTTGAGAATATCGGTACTTACTGTAGAAATGTACTGTAAATGTAATGTACTATTTGTGGAAATGAGAACGTATGTAATGTTCATAATTAGATATTTGAAAAGGTAAAAGAAGAACGGGTAACCTAAAAGAAGAAAATTATATAAACCTGTAATATCCATCGCGGTCAGATCTGGCGCTATGCTGCCGTTCGACGCCAAGGCGATGTGGCAGCGGCAATGTTGATGATCGGCTACCTCCTCCCGAACACTGCGACGCTGCTTCTTTCCCAAACATTAAGATGTATTTATTGGTATTATTAATATTCACGACATCGAAATATTTATAAATGGACAAGAGGTGGACAATGGATAACTGACACACTCGGAGACATCATTCAAAAATATTAATAGTAAATAATATATAATCAATCCACTCTAAAATTAGCTTTAAACATGATATAGGGTTTTGAAAAAGAAAAGGCAAGGCTTTGGCTCAGTAGTCCCACCACTGGGCCAAAGAATTTAGACCAAACAATTTAAACTATAATAACGCGATATCTTGGCACATCTCTAAAAACTTAATGCTTCGAATCGGTCATACTTTTGACTGGTAACATTTCAATATTTTCTTCTTAATTAATGTTAATGATTATAATGTCTCCGAGTTTGTTTCTTTATATTTAGTATGAAACCTCTTTTCTACTTAAATAAGTGTCCTGGCCGGACAGCCATTAACAAAAAAAAAATAAAACGCCTTTTTTCTTTTCTGGCTTTTACCCGGTTTTTTTGCTGGTTTTGACCAGTTACATTTTTTTGTCATGAACAAATTATAATAGATAAAAACTTTTTGTTGAAAACATGTGTCGTATAGTATGTCTAATAAGTCAACCGACTTGGGAATTTTGAATAATATTTAATCATTAAAAAAATACGAATATTCGATTCTTTTTTTAAGGTTCTTCTGTTAGCTAACAATGATCTCTATCTCTTAATCAACCTTGATTATTGAACTCGCGTTGACTACATCAGATTTCATTAAATCCTAATAATAACCCGAGTCGTTTAAATTATTAGACAGACTCTACTCAGCATTTTTATGGGCAGAATCATAGGTTTCATGATTTTATTTTGATATGTGGTTTTCCAATTACTATTCAGATCTTTTCTTACAGCTCTAATGCATTTGTGTAAAACTGTAAAAAAATATTTGTTTTTCGGGAATCGATAAACATTCTAGGTGTAAAAGTTTTTTTTTATAAATTATACACAACAAATTAAAATAGCTATAAGAATCAGAAGAAGTGGTTTGAAACTTTTTTTTTTGTCGAATCGGGTTAAATGAAATCCGATACGGATAGGCACAGTTTTGCTCTCGTTGCAGAATGGTACATAAAATAAGTCTATATTTATTAAATATTTTAACGGGAACATTTACTAGTAGGTATATCAGTAGATGCGTCTTACGTATACACGGTCAAAAAATAGTACATTTTGATACAAGTGGAGAAAGTTTGTTATTGTGAGTTGTGACCAAGGCAGCATTCGTGATGGTGTTACAGAGCTGAGGGCTACAGTAACAAAGAACAACGGCGAAGAAATTGTTGATGAAATTATGTGTCTATACACCCCTACTTTTTAATTAGTACAAAAAAAAATGGGGCTCTATCTGTACCCGTTACTGATCATATTTTTGTAGTCAAAAGTAGAAAAAACCAAAATCCTAAAATTGACCATGACAAGGTAAATTCATCATAGAATCAATCATACATAACAATTGCTAGTAGAAAATACTGCGGGCAGTGTTTTTCCTAAATAATTGTCACTTATTCATTCATTAATCAATAGCCTGCACAATATTTCCATAAATTGAGTGACATTTTGGGACATAAACCAACGCTAATAACTTTGCTGTTTATGAATATTACTTATTGAGATATTACTTATAAAATAACAAGGGCTTATCTAATAAGCCCTTTAAATATTTGTACTAATTAAAAATTTGTGGTGTATAAAATTATTTTAGTTTATGCGAAACCTGAATATGGTTTGTTCAGAGGCTGTAACTGAATGGATTCCAATAGTTTTTACACTGTATTAAATTTTTTCCCAAAAATATTTAAAAAGGTCACTTATTGGACACTAGCGATACTAAGTACAACAAAGGTCACGACAGGTCATAGCGGGTATTAAATGCCAGCAAATAGCTGGGTGCAAGTGCGAAACAACCCCTCAGTCATCTGGATGGCTCGGTGACTATGTATTTTTGCTGACATAACAAGCTTGTAACTTTGTGATTATTCATGATATAGTTATGTTTGTTCATATTATATTGTTTACATAAAAATACTAGACACATGTTTCGGGTTTCGCATGTACTAAAATTAATGTTGTACATATTACCATGATATATACCGGCAAAATATATTTACTACGTTTTATCAAATTAAGATATTGAGACTGGACCAGTCTCAATATCGCAAAAAAATCGCTATAATTGGAAACTGAGTTGACTAGATTTTGTACGATAATAAATAATAATGGCTTAGTTTTTTTTTGCCTAGCTTGACTTTTGACTTTTGGCTAAACTGAACTTTTATTGTTGCCTCTAATATAAATCTTAGTCAAGTAACATAATATGCTTTGCCTCCTGTATTGCATTAATATGCCTACTTAGGAAATATATTTCTGCATTAGATAATAAACATAAAAATAACTGTTTGTGCTTAGAATATAGTGGTTATAATAACGCAAATGACATCGTAGTGCAATTCGAGTAAATCAAAATCACCAGAGAAAAAGAGAAAAAGCATGTCGTTAAGACATTTTAACTTTCACATGACAATATGACATGGCATCTTGTTGTTCGTTTAAAAATGCGTTTATTGATTTTTTAAATTCATAAGGAAGTACGTACATAGATATTATTGACATAAATACGTAATTTTTCCATCTTTAAACTGGAATATCTTTAAAATGAGGATTCTATTAATCGTAGTGTCTAAGACAAAATTATTTAGAAATGTAATTTACACACTTCTTCTCATTTTTCATCACTTGACGCAAAAAAACATGTCAGAAAAATTTTGTTCGAGAGTCGGCCATCACTTTTTCCACGTGTATCAAAATCGTTTTTCAATAAATTTATGAAGACAGTCAGATAAACGGGGTTAGGCGCGCTCTTCGCAGAGGTCGACTTGCACCGATATCATATCAATATATGATACGATAAATGTAAGTAAATTGTGGTAGAGGCGAGCACGCGCACTTTGAACAGTGAATGGCTTGTCTAAAAGCGGTGGGATAATAGCGGGTTTTCGAGTAAGTATATTGAAAAAATCTATTCACTACTCTGTCAATATTCACTTTTATTACGTCCGTACCACGCCGCTATATTTTTTTAAACATGGACCAACGACTTTGTAGAGCATGCTTGAAGCCAAGGAATTGACAACAGAACAATAAGTAAAAGTAGTTGCGAATTAGTTGGCTGCATACGTTTAACACTTTGTTTGACCGTCTACACAAATGATACGTGGTTATTTGAACATCTACGTGGATATATATATAATATATAACATATAGCTTTAATATAATAGTGATATAAAGGGCTTAAGATACAGTGTGTATTGTTCAGACAATAATTATTTTGGGGTAAATCAAACAAGTAAGTTTTAAGTTATTTACAAAATACGCCTGTAGGTATGTTTTTACGAAATACTTATAAATGAGTTTTGATTGATTCACCCCACAGGCGTGGTAAAGGATAGTTACAATGTGAAAAATGTTGGTCTGTGAGTGGCATGCTCCTTCTTTTACAAGAACAAAATGAAATGTTCATGGCAATAAGAAAATAAAGAAAACAATTAACGGGTTAGGTTAATAGAATACATAGTTATTAACATTCCAACATAGGTACATATTGCATAGATATACACAGTAATGCAATGATACCACTCATATAATAAATAATCAATGTTTATCACCTCGGTCCCTTAACGCAGCCTCCTTAAGGTGTCTCAAAGATTGTAGAATTGATTCTTGGGTCGGTCCTCAACAAAACAAAAACAGGGTTCAAATTAAATTCAAACAGGGCTGAATCGTGTGCAGTTTATGTTGTAAAAAATGTATTTTAATATTAAAAATTAGATTTACAAATTTGGCTGCATGCTGTTTTATTTTTTATTAAATTTTAAAAGTGTCAATAAGCCAAAAGTTTTGTAAGTAAATTGTAAAATTTATGTTTACTCTTTGTAGATACTTACGTCGTCTCGGTGGATAAGGACTTCGTTGATTGGAAGATGACACGTTGTCGTTGTATTCTAAAATTAATACATTCGTTAATGCATGTTTTGAGTAAAACATTAAACCCTTGTCGTCTTTAATGATTGGTTTAAAAACCTCATTGAATTCGACAGTAAGTATACCTGACTATTATATTAAATTACTCGTGTGTGTGACGAACTACATTGTATTAGATCTTGCTATTTGATATGGAGACAGGCAATGACCGTGTAGTGTCTAAGAAAGAAGTTTTGGTTGACCCAAGGCTAGGTGTGACACTCATGTGTGGAGCATGGATATTGGTTATAAAAAAGAGAGTCATAATCTAACTATGTGACCCAGCTGTAGACTCTTAATGGATTCGCTCTCAACACCGCGGCAGCTATTACCTCATGAATAATAAACTTTCATTGAAAATGTGGTATTGCCTTTAAAAGTGAGAAAAATATAACTATTAAAATTATAAAGAATTGTTACAAAAACATATATTCTTCAAACAGTAAATAATGTGCTGTAATACGAAAATGTCAACTATTTTAAAAAAAATCTTATTATATTTAAATACACCATTTAAGTACTTTTCAGAGGTAGGAATTATAAGGTGAAAAGTTCATCATTCGGAATCTGGAATTGAAAACCACCATGGGACTCTCCGGCGAGACTTGTGTTATATTTTTGGCCCTCTCTGATGATTGTTGGTTGTTGTAACATACCTAAATCTTCCATGCTTTGGCTCAGCAGAGCTTCGAAAGTATGTAAACTGTAGCTCTCAGCGTCCATGCCCTTGGCGAGCGTGTTCCTTAGATGCATTTCGTACTCCAGCAGCAGACGGGAGGTGGGTGACCCAGGGGCTGGCGTAGCACTCGATTGGGACGCTTGACGAGACAAGCACGGCTTCTGAGGCAAAACCAGTCAGTTAACGCAGTCAGATACAATGTTTTAAAATTACGCTAACTTGGACTGCTTGAGACACAAATACGAACACAGCGTTCATATGGAGCTGATGTAAAGTAGATAATACTCGTACAGATTTACATATATGAGTACAGCCAACGTATAGAAAAACTGTGGGTTTCTGTTTAGTAATCGTATGAATAAAATAATGCAATGCGGCCAATTTTTCATTAGATCGACTAACTTTCGATCTTAAGTAAAACGAAAGTAGTGTGAAAAAAACAATATTGTCAGTGAAGAGTTTTAGAACTCGGTATTCAGTCCAGGTAAAAATAATATTATTAGGTAATAAGCTTAAAAATTACGCACACAGTAAAATGTATATGATCATGTTTAGTGAACTTGTTAATTTTTTCAGAAACTTGCAGTTTCAATACTCACCGAATGATGGTGCGGTTGTCTCGAATCGCGGCGTTGACACGGCTCTTGGTCTGAGTTGCCGTTAGACGAAGACGGTGTAGTGGCATAGCACTGGTTGTCAAACATCACATTGTCAGACGGTGGTGACATGTCGCGTTCTCCTCCACCCAGCTCCAGATATAGACCACGACCAGGATAGCCGCTAGGTGCTGCACCCACCCCGACTCCACGACTGTAACAAATCAAGAATTGTGTGATTGTAGTAAGTGACGTAAATTATAGCTTTCTGACGGAAACATATTCTGATTGTGACTCTTTTTTTGAGGAGTAGTTTAATTTGGCCTTAGACATGAGTAGGAAAACAAGAGACAAACTGTATTCATTTGGCAAAAAAAAAAATACAGAGCAAGTCAAGTTGGACTCGCGCGGTGAGGGTTCCGTAACATCCTTAATATCTTTAAATGATGCATTTAACAGCATTATCTTTAGATTGCGAAGACTTAGAAGTTTGATTTTTACTACTGTTTGAGGTAGCTGACCTGAGAGACCTGAGTGAATCTTATCAAATAAGATCAGCTTCGTACCTCCTCGTGTTTCTGAGAAAAAGGCTTATGACAGACGGACAGACGGGCAGTCGGTAAAATCATCAATACAGCCCTTTCAGTTCGTGTTACCGTATGGTATGACTATTTCATGAAATAGAGATTTTCAGCAATTGTGCTGAAGGTAAAAGACATATTGCTGTTAGGATCGATTTTACTAGGTGCTGAAAATACTAATACACTATTTTAAGGCACTACCGCCTGCACTTTGTTAAAATAGTCTACCGGAGGGTCTACTTGAGTATCGTGCGGTTCATGGCTCTTTACGGGGCACCGGTGCGGGCACCATCACTGAGAAAGCGACCAGCTCGAAAGCTGAATTCGTCCCAGAGAGTTATAGCTATCTGGATGGTGCGGTGTCATCGCACGGTCTCCCGTGAAGTGGTGTGCCTCCTTGCCGGCTGGTCGCCCTGGAATTTGGAGGCCTCCCTCGCTTGGAGTCCTTGCACACGAGCAAGATTTACGAATGGTGGTGCAACGCAGGGGTGAAACTTCACTGTCGCGACAAATTACGGCCTGACGGACAGAGTTCCGGCGAGATCAAAAGCGCTATGGAGACAGGGTGACAAGACAAGACAACCCTACGATTGTCACGTCACAATCGCCAAGCTTAACCCCCCTTTTGAGAAAATGCTATAAAAGCGCCACGGCTATCTTATTGTTTACCTGTAGCAGGTCCTCACTGTACCTACGTGGCCAGTTTAGTAGTTACTTTTTCGAATTTAAGCGGAAGAACGCCTGGGTGTCACCATAGTGGGAATCGCTCAGAGGATACGGTGGAGCATACGTTGCCCTGCTTGGGTGGAGCACAGCCATGTCCTCATGTAGGAAATCGGCGATGGCAACTTCTCGTGACTGGATATGGTCCGCAGTGAGAAGAAATTAGAAACGTTCGCTTCCATCTGCGATGCAGTAATGTGAGCAAAAAAGGTCGAACGTTTTGACGAATCGGATGACAACCTCACGTCCCAGCCGCTGCCAGCTTAGGAGATGCTCCGGGCGTCGGAAGTCGACAAGTCCCAGCCATGGTAGACGCAGGCTTGCGGATGACGAGCAATGGACAGCTCGCTATTCGGCAGTCTGGTAAGGACCGAGCTCCAGTCGTCGACGGCGCGTAGGGTACCACGTGCGTCTCAAAGAGATGCCAACCAATTCGTTGGGGTAGGTCCAATGCCCATTAGGGTTGCGGGAATTTGTAACTGAAGGATACTGGCGGACAATAGTTAGTAAAAGTCTGACACACCCTCTCGAGTGGGAGAAGTTATTTGATGATTTTCCCATTTTAAAAAAAGCATTCTAAAGTTAGATAACTTTAAAAAAATATCACTTTTATGTTTTGCATATTGAGAGTGGTCAAACATTATCTATTATCAAAATCAAATGATGTAAAAGGGATATGATGTTTATAAAAACGCCTTTACAAATAATGCATTATTTCAGGACAAATTAGATTGCCATAAAAAGGTCATAGCGAGTGATAATCTTAAAAGATATGCTATCGTGGACTTTTTTTGACAAACATTTTTGTAGTACATAATTTTTGCGTAATTTTAACACGCTTGCGTTTGCACGCAACGGAAGCTCTCAAATGGATCATTTTCTCCCGTTTTTGCATTTGGTTGATACTCCGCTCCTATTAGTTATAGCGTGATTTTGTGTAGCATATAGCCTTTATCAATAAATGGGCTGTCTCACTGTCAAACTGAAAGAATTTTCAACCAAACAAACAAACTCTTCAGCTTTATGATATTAGTATAGATTTTTGTATATAAAAGGAGAAACTGACTGACTGATATATCAGCGCACTGCCGAAACTATAAGCCCTAGGAGCGTGATATTTTAGCACAAGGTTTCCTTTTATAATGTAGACGAGCACTAAGAGAGGATTTTATAAAATTCACCCCATAAGAGGATGAAACGGGGATCCACAGTTTGTATGGAGAAACCAACTTTCAAGCGAGTGAAGCCGCCGGCAAAAGCTAGTCATATACGTCTGTGAAGTCAGTGACGAGACAAAGCGTCATGTGACGTATAAACGCGCTTGTTTTTTTAACAAGTATCATTTATTTATTAAGCTATTGCATAGCTTCTATCGCGGGCCTTGAGCGTAGAGACCGAATCCAGAAATTCCGTAACGAAAATAACGCTCACCCCCACTCATTTGTTTTTTGAGCCTGGTGACCGATAAGAAAACAAATGAGTAAACAATCAATCAAAATTCAATTCAATGTGTGAAAGTGTAACTTCAATTAATATCAAAGAAAAAAAAACAAAGGAAAAAAAATACTGCATAAATAAAATAAATAATTATAATTGCATAAGTTGATAAAAATGCTATGCAATATCTTTACCGCGGCAGTTCCCGAGTGCCCCACGTCTTTTTTTTTAAATAACGTACATTTTAATAGAAATTTATTTATAAACTAGCTTTTGCCCGTAGCTTCGCACTCGCGAACGTACAACCTATGTCACTCGAGCATAAAGCAGCTTTCTTGTGGAAAAAAATTTAGCAATAGGACCAGTACTTTCAGAGATTACCTCCTACAAACAAAAAAAACATATTACTGTAGAAGTAAATTAATATATTAGTGTAGATTTTGCCTAAGACTAAAACCTTTGTGAGAGCTGGAATCTGAACTAGGTTCGAGACCTGTATAACGGATCTCCAGGCTCACACCCTTTTAAGCATAATCGCATTTTGGGGCGCAAAAACATGAATCTTATCTTTGTAAGATTATGAGCGGGAGAGATTTGTAAAATGGCATATTAAGTGTAAAGGAAAAGTGATACTTTTATTGACATGTGTGTGTAGTATATGTGTATATTTGAGCATTTTATAATACATGCGTGTGTTAGTGTTCATAATGAATATGATTAAAATTACTTTATGATTTGGATAAGACTTTCTATGTCTTCATAGTCCAAATCAAGGAGCCCGTTTCTTACTGTTGTTTTACATTTATATTTAGTCATTTCCTACATATGTAAGATTTTATTTACTCTGTTGTAAACATAGTGACCAAGGAAATCATAGAAACGTTGAGCTAGCCTCAAATAAGCAAGGACGGATGAACAAACTGTATGCTTTCGTCTCAGGGATTTAAATTTATCAGGGTTAAAAGAACCGCGAATGTGGACTGTTAAGATTAAATTTATAATGAACAATTTCTGAATGGAGAGCACCTTGCAGGTTTCATAAAGTTTCGTGGTAGGAAATTGATAAGGAAGAGCTCAGCCAACTTTAAAGATTGCTCTTCGGGCACGTTCCAGTCTTATAACATGAGTTTTTGCTGACCCATCCCAAGCAACTATACAGTACTGGGCAACTGGCTGACCGAGGGCTAGATACACTTGTCTGGGCACAATTTCGTCAGCCACTTGGCGGAGGTTCTGTCTATGTGTTTGGAACACAATTACAATTTTGAATTTGAATTAATTTGGAAAATGATAATCATCTATCTGGATACCCAAATAATTTATATTATCTATGCGACTTAGATGAGGACAGCTGCATGATGCTTGAAGAATGTGCAATCAAAGAAAAAATGTATCATGAACCTTACCTTACTTTAGACAGGGAAAAGGTAAGATTGACAGATTTTTCAACATTTAGGGTGAGCAGAATTTGTGCCAATCAGTCAGTTACAGTGTCAACTTCTAGTTGTGCACGTTGGAATGTCGTCTCCCAGAAGTCACGACAGAAGTCATTAATATAAATGAGAAACAGGGCCAGCCCAATGGTAATATCCTTGTGGTACACCGTAGGATATAGGGAGTTTGTCATTCATCCATTCGCCTATTTTCACGCATTGGCATCTTCTTGTAAGGTAGGTAACTAACTCTTAAAAATAGGAACTGATGGTCTGATACCAATGTTCTCAAACTTCGTTATAAGTCGAGGAATCGAGATGGTATCAAAGGCTTTTGCCAAATCTAGGAAGACGCCTAAAACGCACTATTTGTTGTCCAAATGATTAACGATGTTATTGGTGAGGTCTAGTACCGCATTACTGGTGAAGATTCCTGAATGAAAACCGTATTGGCAAGGAGATAAAAGACGATGATTCTCAAGGTATTTAACGAGCCTGTTACTCATTAGCCTTTCAAGTAGCTTGGATAGTGTAGGAAGAATTGATATAGGTCGGTAATTGACAGATTTTGGCAAGACATTCACAGTGAATCCGGCTATAAAAGAAATTATCAAGATCCAAGAGCTGTTTTGATCTTTGGACTTCGTGCAAATCACATTGCTTAGGAACTCTCTCGGTTCGTTATAAATTGAATATCTAAAGCCTACGTCACAATAAAGTAGTTTATTTATTGCTCGTTACCCACTCTCATCACCCACAAAATAGAGTTAAACGGTATCCTGAATCGACATATTATGTAAAAGGAGAAACTGAATAATTGACATAAGAATCCACAAATGAAACTACTGGGTCGAGAACCCTTTAGAAAGAATTAGGGGTGTATGGGAGAATTTTATTCCTTAACTTAAAAATTTTTATTCATTAATTTTAAAATGGACACAAATTCTAATCAAAATAATTAATAAAGAAAACTTCAAAAACTTACTTAATTTTTCTAAACTAGCTTCAAAATATGGCTGAAAGGGTATGAAAAATTTTGTGAAAACATTCTCGCGAAGTCTCTAGTAGTACTATATGTTAATCTCCTATATTTTTATATGATTTAACATTACATGCCTTCTGTACCTACGGACTTGAAAAAAGATTTTGACATCTGAGTTTGTTTCTGTTCAGCTGATTAGCTAGGCAACATTAGCCTCATCTAATTTGTCCTAGGTGGGAATCGGACCCACGACCTCCGGAATAGCAGTCAAGGCCATTAACCACTAGACCAACCGGCCAGTCTTTGTGTACCAAATTGATTTGTAAAAGTGTTAATTTGCAAAGCAAATATCACTTATATTTTTTGTTCAGTGGTACGACTGGTGTCAGATTATCTAACTTCTGACTATCACTAACGATTGTCAACAAATGACAGTCAGGCTTAACGTGCTTGCCGCGGCACTCAGGAATTTCTATATAAGATATCTAGCGATATGTGGATGGGTCCACTTCTAGCGTTGTTTAACCATGAAAATTAACCCTCTGTCTCTCTCCCGAGCTCTTAATTAATAGTGTATTTGAGTACTTTTCGTACTAAAATAATTGTATCTGAAAAATTTCCGATTCTCAGTCGCTGAGTGCAATTTGGCACATTCATATCTCCATATCCTCATGTTATTTATTATTTAACTTTTTAAACTGGCTAGAGCTAGAGCCAGTGTTAACATGTTGAGGTGCGGTATTGGTCTATTTAAAACTTTTGCACACAAAAGCACAGAGGCGAACTTAGTGCTTTACGATACAACTTTCATCTCTAAACTACCATAACGTTACTACGACTGACTCCAGCGATATTACCAGGTGGTTAACAATGTGCAAGAAGTATTCTTGGTGCATGTGCTGCGATTGACAGTGGCTGTTTAACTCGTATGACGTCACTGTACACTTAACACCAATGGCTACAGACAATACAGTACGTACCGCTGCGAGCTCTGCCGACTGTTGTTGTTGACGATGTGTGAGTAGTGTCCATGGTGCATGTGCTGCGGCTGCCGGTGGCTGTGTGACCCGCAGGACGGCGGGCAAGGAGGAGCGCCTCCGTACCGACGCCGTCCCATTTCCGGCGATGTTACTGGGCTCTCTGTTGAAGGCATCGGCTTCAGCATGCGTTTGAGAGTGCTCGAGTCTGTAAGAAAATTGGTCATTGCAAAACACCTTTTTAGTATCAATATTTTAAAAACGGTACGTCCAATAACTACTGCAAGCTAAGGTGATCTAAAAATAATTAATTATATTATAAAATTGATTAATTTAAACTTCATGTACAATAGTAGCACGTAGGCGAACTAAATGCAACAAGGTATCTCTTCCGTTGAAATTGAAGGAAGCGGACTGCAAAATTTACATCAAGTAGTGACTTTTTACATCGTTACAGCTGCCTACGTTATTTCTAATATTGTAGTAGTATTGGCAGTGATTGTTACGGCATATCTTAGAAGAAGATATAATCTATGATATCTGCAATGATGGATGTATCTGTAATGATGGCACAAATGCGTCATTATTACCTACATATTCATTAAGAAGGCCTGATGCACATTGGCAATCTAGCAGCTGAACTTATAGAGAGATGGCGATTAATGACCGATGGTACTTCATTACGTGGGTATGAACCATCTCATTATGATGCTGACTTGTCAATCTACACCACAAAATGGTATTTTTATATATGACAGGAAAGTATTTTTTCCATATTTGTTTCTCATGACTTTCTATTTTTACTATTGAAAGACACATATAAAGAACTCACCCATATTCATATCTTCTGTGCTCTTAGACTTTGTGCGCCGCGATCCTGACGTGTTGTTATTGTTGATCACGTTGTGATGATGCCTGTCCGATTCACGGGACTGAAAATTCACACAGTCCTGTTGAGTTTCCAAAGACATTAGCATTGTTTATAGCAGTAATTATAAAAATCCAACAGAGAATAAGATCGTAGCTGCTCTACAAAATTTTTTATTAAAGGAGATTGTAGCTACACAACTACCTTGACAAGCCTCCATGAACAATCATTTAGCTTCTTTAGCTACTAAAATCATCGAGTTAGATCAATATCTAACGCTCGTTGTTTTTCAACATCCAAATGATTTTGCATAAAAAAAGAGCTATTCCAATGATTACACGTACTGATTCATTGCCATCTCCGTAGTCGACGCTCTTGGGCATGTGCTGCAGATGCTCCTTGCCGGAGCGTGTGGAAGTAGCCGAGGACTTGGAAGATGTCAAGGTCCCGCCAGCCTGCACCCCTTCCGACTTCAGATCTTGAGCGTGCTGTGTTTGGGCAGCTGCACCCGCTGCGCCCGCTTGTGTTTCTTCGTTAGTCTGATGATAGAGGAGCATAGCTATACGTAGTTCTGATGTTTTCGCGAGTTTCAGAGACACAACCTTCTCTTTTAACTCAAAATTTACAAGAACCTTTTAAAAATAACAGTGAGGTGGTCTGTCATCAAACATTAGTAGCTTTATTGCAAGAAAGGACGATTTCCAAATGAATGACAGAGTTTAAACCACTCCTCCTTACTTATTTTCTTTTATTAACTTTTTTCCTTTCACATGTTAATATTATGTGGCATTATTACAATTTTTTACATAAAGATGATTTATTTAGATTTATCAAAGTGATAAATTTCGTGCATAAATGATGATCTTACATTAGTGCCATGTGTTCCCACTGAAGCTGTGACAGTCTTGGGGGCAGTAGAAGTGTTAGTAGTCATTGTAGATGTCTCTTGTGACTTCGCAGGTCGCGCCGTAGCCTGTGCTGCATCAGCCTGTCGTGATGCCGCTGAAATTGAGGGGTTAGACGGTTAGCACAGTAGTGCAGACTAATGTGTCCTGTTTGAACTTTCGTATTCAAACCATTGTTTTGAATACGAAAGTTTAGCTACTTGAAGTACGGGTATACACTCTACTTGCAACGCTTTGACTTGATTCATGGCAACCTGTAGTTCTGATTCTTGTTTTAAAAGTTTTTTGTTTCATTCAACGCAATTTATTTATTTATAGTTAGGGATAAAAAACGGTAATACAGTATCATGTAACTACATACAAACATAAAATTACAGAACTTATTGCAAAACCGACAATATAATCCTCTGATCACTAGTTAAAGATTAATTCGTGAGTTATAGTCCTTAAAAAAAGCGGAAACTTGTTTTTTAAGGAAAACAAAAACAGCGGTTAGGGACGTTCAGAATTAAAACAGTAACAAACAAACAAAAATTACAAAGCCAATAATAGACTACAGATTTCCTAAATACAAAAATTGCAGATAATTACAATGATAAAGAGACAACGTGAAAAAAGAGAGATACCGCCTGAACGCTTGTTGGCATTCAGTAATTCTCTCACTCACTCGAATATTTCACAAAACTTGTACAGAAAATACGTGTTATTTTTTCATTCTTAAAGTTTATGAAATAAAATCGTTATACCAAATCTCGATTTGTCTAGAGAAAGATAACGTCATTATAACGTAAAAGCGGTTGTATAGAAATGTATGTATCTCGGATTGGACGCTCTTTTGTCCATTTTACACCGAGATAAAAATATTATACGCTTAGGGATCTCAATGTGCGTGCAAATGATACAGAAAAATTACAATATTTTTATTTTAAATATCTTAATATGTAATTTTGAAATATACTGACGTTTTGGTAACGTGGGCTGCGAATTGGACACGTTGTCATACAGTGAAGTCGACGATGTGGCGGCAGCAACCTTCTCTTGACGACCGGTAGTGCCTGTTGCCGCAGCTCCCTCTGTTTCAATGGCGCGGGTCGTAGTTCGGGGCAGGGTCGATGAACCTATACCAGATAGTATCATTAAATGGTCAAAATTGGAAATACATTATCACCGTGACGTAGGCGATAACATACTTAATGTTTACCCTTCGGGAAGATGGAGAAGGGGAGTGGAGTGGATTTAAAAACGTGCAATCAATAGTAATCAACATACCTTTTAAAAGACAAAGTGATTCTTACTGTAATTATTGACATTAGTTTCTACATCACCTATTCGATGCGAACATACAAGAGTATAATAATAATGATGTCCTAATACATTCCGAATGCAATACGAGTATCTCTAATTCTTTTTTCTTAAGTTTCTTCTGGTAGTTTTTTCGATCGTGACGTACTGCTGTCCTTTAAGTCTACGCATGAGAGTAAAGGAACATGAAGTGCACCTGCTTTTTTGTACACACATGAGCATTATGTTGATTGTGATGTCCTGACATTGACTGTCTTATGCCGAGATTTATCGCGCTGGGAAGATTTCAATTTTTTACTATCTCTCATGATATGACGCAATGGAGGTTGTTTTCAAGGTTCTGGACTAGGCATTATTGGCAAAGGCGAGTACATCACTCACCTTCGGTTTGTCAACGACATAGTAGTCATGGCTGATACTCCGGAAGAGCTCAGCACAATGCTCAATGACCTCAGTAGAGCTTCAGAAAGAGTGGGTCTTAAAACAACAATCTTCACCCACTCCTATCAAGATCGGAGACTCTCCACTCGAAATTGTGGATGATTACCTCGGACAGACAGTCCAGTTGGGAAGGTCTAACTTCGAAAAAGAGGTCAACTGTCGAATCCAACTCGGCTGGGCACCTTTCGGGAAGCTACGCGGTATCTTCTCGTCCAACATACCACAGTGCCTCAATACGAAAGTCTATGACAAGTGCGTGTTGGCAGTGATACATTATATGTCTCTGAAACGTGGTCGCTGACAATGGGCCTCATAAGAAGGCTTAAAGTCAACCACAGAGCAATGGAATGGGCTATACTCGGAGTTTCCTTGCGTGATCGAATCAGGAATGAAGATATCCGCAGGAGAACCAAGGTTGCCGACATAGCACGAAGAATCGTCCAACTTAAGTGGCAATGGGCACGGCACATTGTTTGCAGAACAGATGGCCATTGGGGCCCAAAAGTTGGGGGTGAAATGATGATGATATGTCTCAACTCACCACATTTCTCAAAATTTAATTTCTATGAAAAACGTATATGATCCAGTAGATGTAAAATACAGCAATATTATGTGTAGCTTATTTTCTTATCGTTATTGAACTAGTTGAAAATATACTCACGATAACGTGGATCCTGTGCCCTCAGTCGTGTGTATTGATCTTGCGACATGCATGTGCATTGATTCTCGCGGCCGTAGGTCAAACTACAATCACAAAGGTGCATTACTCACAGAACTTATGGTAAAGCTTATGCAATAGTGGTGTGCAGTGTTGCATTGTACTATGTAGTATGAACCTATTCATATTTATTTTAAACATAACGTCAAGTGACTGTGTTTTGGCGTTTACTTAGATTTTGAAATAAAATTCTGAAAAGATATTTTCAAAGAGATGAACTCTTTCAAGGTCTCAGAACAGTACAAGAAATTATTCTATTTATTTCAAAATCCAAGTAGACGCCCAAACATATGGTCCTTCGAGCCGGATTATTGAGAACAGACTGTTTGTCTCATTGCCTACTTGACTTTTACAACTCAGCGACTGGATGAAATGATACCCCTTGGCAAAACTGATCTTTAAACGTGTCCGTGCATCAACCTATAAAGACTGTGTTGAGATCAACATTTGTGTTAAAATAATATACTAGTCTTTTGACTCAGTCGTACCAGAATGAGTAACGTATTTGTGTGTGAATATCAAAAATTCAGTTATCTTCGTCCTGACCTAGATACAGAATAGTGCAGATGTCAGATACTTTAATGTCAGGTTTCCGACGTCTGACTCGTGGGTATAACTTGTACTGAATATCATAGATACATAAATTGCTATATGTGACGGTTTTATCTTGCTTGGTGACAGATGCAGGTGATGTGTAAGGAACATTGCAGCTACACTGTATTTTGTTTCAGAAATCCAACCATACTTTATGATTTATCAGTGTTACAACTTCATCGTTTATATTACCTAGATCGATTAGGGCTGGCAGGTGTAGAGAGCGGCTTCCTCTTAGCCTTGAACTTTTGCTTGTTGCCCGGCGGTTCCAGCTTCAAGCTGTAGCTCGATGAAGCCTTGCGGGAGAATTTGAATGATGGTGACTATAATGACAAAAATTGTTAATTGATTACAAGTAAACATAGTTCTGAGTTCTTTGTTTATGGCCCGATTATGTTGTTACCTGACAGATTTATACAGGCCAAGCCAATAATAAACTTGATATATTTGACTATTGTTTATTTTTAATCGACTTTTAACAATTTATTGATTTTATGAATATGTAAGTATAATTTTTACGACTACTTAATTTAATTACTTAAGGACTAGTCCTTACATCAATACTTTTTTTCAACTTACACGTTTGATACTTACACAGCATTCTCTAAATTGTTTAGCATCAATGGGAGAAGTGAAGTTCAGCCCCCATGTGTCGTTAGTCATGGGATCCTTCCAATACACGAAGCATTCGGACGCTTGCCCGATGCGAGTGCCTGGAACGAGATACATTGATATACTTCAAAATAAATAAATAAAAGCCTTTATTGTACTACTTAATAATTGAGTCACTTAATTCTACACTGTACACTTTGTTAAGTATTTAATAATAATTATGCTTTATAATATGAATCATGCCACTAAGTAGTAGTAGCCTCTTCGGCGTAGGCCTCCCCTGTTACTTTCTAATTGTTCCTCTCTCTAACCATAGTTATCCACCCTGGTCCAAATCTCTGCCGAAAAATGTCTTCCCACCTTTTCCGCAGTCAGCCCCATACTTCACTTCTTTCTTTAACAGTAATTTAAACATGTAGTTGCGAAGGTTTTGACGATGGTTACAAAAATAGAAGAAGACCAAAGAACCATTTGAGAGCATCGCTAAGTTGTTTTTTTAATGATTCTGGGTAAAAGCAGCAGAATGATGGATACCTAAGTTTGTCAGTGGTATTAATATTGAAGATGTCGATAAAGATATTTTATAGACAGTATTTAGAAATTAATCTTGTTTCAAAAACAATTATGAAACGCTACAAATAAGATAAAAACTATTCATAATTCGCATAATTTATAAGTGTTATCAGTTGTTCGTAAAAAAAAAACTGATTTAGTATCTCTGTAATACGTAAAGTCACTGTCAGAAAGCAGTTATATTTAAATTACTCCACACCAAACTGGTATTGCACTATGTAAATAAGATAGAGCATAGATGCAAATAAAATAGTGGTTGCAACACCAGAAGTAGAGTAAGCAAATACAATCAATAGATATGTAGTCGTGAGTTGTTTTCATATGACTGTTAACGGGTTCAGCAACAGTTTTAATACCGTGAAGGAAGTAATGTATCGGACGTTGGTACGTGCTGGTGAATTCGGTCGATTGCTCGTCTAACTATCCAGTGTAAATTTAAAACTAGGTTAGAGCCGCTGGCGTCCGTCGTGTCTGCCGAATTGCCCTAGTAAAATGTAGGTGTTGCACTGTCAGTGATCTCCACGTTTGTTACAAAAGTGTTTATTTCGGGAACTATTTTTTAACGTCCGTAATGTATGATGTAAGGCCATAAATAAGGTGTTCAAACGGTACAATGTACTCGCGCCTAGTCAGAATGATTTAAACCCGTATACATAAATGTTTATAATGTTGTGTCTCCTTGGCGCAGTGAGATTTTAATAGGTATTTGATTTTAGCACTTTATATGTGCATTTTATGTTTATGAAGACATTGAACCTAATTTATTATTATGCCAATTTAAGCATTTGATTTTAAAGCTATGCAATCTAACTAATGTAGATTTTTTTGGATATAAAAGGCAAAAATTTGATCATTGTTGACCTTACTAGTGTTATATATTCGTAACTTAAAGCCAACATTATGACAGGGACAGCTGTAACATCCCACTGACTGCTCACATTCAAACCGATCAGTAGGCGGCCCACCTACTCCTGATATTATTAGTAGCCCACAATTTGTATCAATATATCAGTCAGAAGATTTATGTTGATGTTACATTAGCATGACTATTTTAAGCTGGCTGTTAAAATGGTTAAGAACGTTTCAATTATAGATGATGCTAGCATCGTCCATAATATGTCTGGACATATAAAACTATAGTAGTATATTACATAGGATGCTTAATTATAGGTTCATATTGCATAGAAAGCTTAACATCCAAAATTACGTCAAAAGAGCAAAAATTTGTGATTTACCAAATTTGCAAACTTGAAAACTGCATTATGTTTTGAAATGTACAAGTTTAGTAAGTAGGTAATAATCTTTTCTGATCAAAATTGTAACAAACATTGAGATTATTATTTTGATTATTATATTATGTGAAAAATATATCGTACCGGGCTGTAATAGTCTGACGTCGAGGATCTTGTCGACCTGCGAGTTGTAGGCGGTGATGTGGAACACGCACTCGGGCGAGTCCTGGATGCAGGTGATGTTGACTGGCACCAGGTCCTCCGATACCTGCTGCCACTTCACTGTACCGGCGCCACTCGCCGACACGTGAAACACCTCCGCCCATAGTCTGCAACGATTTATAGGTTAGTTACACATCACACCGCAAAGTTGTTAGCACGTGAAATTACTCTTTTTTATGAATATTATATGACTATATCTATAACAAGAAGAAATAAAAGAAAATATACTCCTGCAGGTATTACACTTCCATGTGCGTTTAGTGTTCCAAGTACTCAAATGTTTTAAAGGTTCCCATCATTATCACTTACACCACTTTCTCCTTGACGCCCTACACTTCCTGAATACATTTATGAATGACAAAATAAATTAAACATAGAAGAAGGTAACTAAAAGAAAACTGTAAGCAGTGTCGCAACATTCACATAAAACATCGTTAAAACTGCCGCTCCCGTTCGGCTGCATAAAGTTTGCTTAGAAACCTGTTAGTAAATAAAATTAGAGCGAGTTGCTTTGATGCAACCAATAAAGTAAACGTGATATATTGTGTTTACACTGAAAAAGTACAAGAGACGGACGACAGAACTGCAATGTAGAATTAACTGAAATTGTAATAAATATCTATATTATTTGAATAGAATGATAAACATTGGTACCCACTGAAACACCCATGTCCGGCGAGGACCTGCGTCAAACGGAAAGTGAGGATGCCGTGGTACCTCTCCAACCACTCCAACCTACCTACATGCTCATTAACGTGATGATCATACTTGACTAACTAAACATGTACTAATTTTTAGTTTATAGGATTTCCTACAGTAAAATACATGTTGCATCACATAGTCCATGTTTATCATTTAAACCCTAATTCTTTTTCCTGCCCTTATTCCATATAACTTGGGGTTTTTTTTTTTTTCGATGGGAAAAATCATCTTATGACAACCCCCGCTCTTATATAAGACACTTCCAAAATGGTAAAATGTGTGTGTGTGTGTCCCTGTAACTTCTAAAATAAGAGAATGATAAAACTAAAAAAAATATATGATGTACATTACCATGTAAACTACCAACGAAAATTGGTTTGAACGAGATCAAGTTACTAGTTTTTTTTTAATACGTCATGAATCTAAAAAATACACTATTATTAAAACATCGATCAAAGGTACAACGAACTACAAGAACTTTTATACTGTTACTTGCTGCTACGGAACCCTCCATGGGGAGTCCGACTCACAGTTGGCCGGTTTTTTTTGGGATTTGGATAACTGTTAGTAGTTATACCTGTGCTACCGGTAAAATCTAGCGTTCATAGTTTTTTTACTACTCGAGTACATAGCAATTGTTCGTTGTGACTCGGCGTACCCATCTCGTTTAAAAGACCTAATCCTCAGCATTTAATATGATTGGTAGAGTCTATTTATTTTCAACTAATCCATCTAATTAAAGTACTTGTAACATGTAGTTTTTACGTTTATGGGGAATGTGGTACCAACCTAAACGAGTAAGATATAGAGATTGTTGATTGGCCAATAAAGTAAATTAACTCTTCTTTGTCACCTTAATAAATGTCCGTCTCTTCGTCTGGAGTTCTGCCACGGGCTGTCTTCATAGCGGTACGCCTTGCGCAGGATGGGCGCGCATGAACACGATGACAGCTTGTTGCCCATCGTGCGCGTGCCACACTCGGCGCACTGCACTATGCTGCCTGCAAACCGACTCGAGTTACAACGTAGTATATACAGGGTGATCAAATAATTGGCACTGTTAACCGTTGCATCTATAGAAGAACATTCTGAAGAAACTGTGTGTAGTAATTGCCTAAAAAACATTATTATCAAGGGTTGAACTTAAGAGCAACAACTGAAAAATCTTTGTTGTTTCTTGTGCATGATAAAAATGGAATGAAGTACACACCATTAAAAACTCATAATATATATTATTTAGGTAAATTATTAGGTAAAATTAACATAACTACTAAACTATTCAGGTTAAATTAAATTAACTACTAAACTGTTTGTAATTCAATGTCCTAATAATAAATTCATGTTCTATTGATAATGTCTCGACTTATGTAAGTTAACCTTTCAATCGTGGAAATTACAGACACAATAGAAAGACAATAGGTGCGCGAACGCCGGCGTTCGCTTGGGGTTTAATGAAAAGTTAAACCGTTTCGACATGATATATAGTAATTTGTAGAAAATATGTGTTGTAAAGAAAATTTGAAAAAAAGTATTTGACTTTTAAACTGGTAGTCAGTCACATAAACTGACTGAAAAATTCACGTCATTAACCACTCATAAATATATTCCTGCGACTGCATTTCCTTAATTAGATGTGTCGGCGCCAGCAAAACATAAAATGTGGCACAGTCACTTCCACCTAACCTCTGCAACCTAATTTGCAGTTGATATCGATGTATTCACTAATGGTAGACTAATTACCAAACAGTCTCTCAGGGTTGCTGTCTGCCCTAATGGGTTTATCATTAGGAACCTATTTACTATACCTATAGGAGACTAGGGCATATTGTTGTTATAGCCAAGGAAATGGTATCTTTTCCACGATTGCAACACTGCAATAGTTTATACTATTAAAAAAAAAAACTAGGTATAGGACACCTCACGGTGTTTTTAATATTGTGCGAATTTCATTACGCTTACGGGTTTGCTTCACACAAAAAAAAAAAAACATCCCGCGTCCGTATTGCATTACAATAAATACTTGTATGAAATGGACATTTGCGGGGTCGACGCGTGCCATGCAATCCCGCATGCGTGATCAAAACCGCACGATATTAAAAACACCCCCAGAACCGAATGCGTAATTACTTAAGAAAATATTTCTGATCAATTTGATTTAATTACCATTACACACAATTTTTTTCCAACGTCTTGTATTCTGGTCACATTATATGGGAGTTGGTGGATTATGCCTATCCCTAAATTGTGAAAGAGGCCCTTTTAGTTACTAATGGACTTTCATGCAATCAAGGCATAAAAGCCCAACGTAAATTATATAACATCAGCTGTTGAGGTTGGTAACGGGTAATGTAATTTTAAACGTACCTATAACACAACATTCTATCATGCTTTCATTTATATGTTACGTGACAGTTTACTACTGATATTAGAGGTATGTCTTCAAATTATTAAAATTACACATCATTTGGAGGTTTTTAAAAGCATTTTCTATACATCGAAGAAAAGTAATGAAGATTTTCAAAGACTCTCCTCAAATATACATTTAGAACATAACCTAATACTTTAATTTATTTCCGTTTGATGTTATTTTTCCAACTAACAACTGAAACTCAAAAAAAAATGGACAAAAAGTTGAGCAATTCTTTAAAGCCTAAAATAATCTTGTGGCCAAGATGTTATCTATATGAATAGCAAAAAGGTTTACAACATCTACTCGTACGTACGTACGTAGTATTTGAAACCGTCCTTGAATGCAAGGCTGCCTTGATCATCTAATAGAGAAAAACTGCCAATCAAAAAATTAATACAAATACCAAAAATATAAAACGAATTACTAGGTACGTATCTCCATTTATAGTACCTATACTAAAAGTATTTAATGATTTTTTATGCAATGTTAGTATAGGCATGTCATGATATGGCATTCACTTGTTACATCGAAAAATATTATAAAAACCTATAGCTACCAGATAAATTGATCAAAATACGAAGTGGTGGCTAGTAGGTAGTAGAGAAGTAAGAAGTGATGTGATATACATGGAATAGTAACTGCTGTATAGTCATAATTTGTATAATCGTAAAGTACTAATAACCGAGAATTTAAATTAAATTTGAATACGTAGTGCTAAAAGCCTTAGTAGCGCAGCACCGATCAGACTATCAACCTACTCACTCTACCAACGTAAACTAGTCCTGAGAGGTGTCGAGTACGCTTCAATAAATGCTCATAGGTGCTGCACATGAGTGGGTGTGCAGTGTGCACTCACCCGCGGTCCCGTGATGTCACCAGGTGCCATCGGTGCGCGACAGCGAGTGGCCGCGGTTCAGGCTCTGCGACCGCTGCGTGCCGTGGCGGTACGGGTGCTTTACAGCGGCGTGCTGCAAACCACAACACAACCTTCTTGCATTCATACACAACCTATTACTATGTTATACACACACACACCACACAGGATAGCTTCTTCAACATTTACAGTGTTGACATTTTTAACCCAACCCTGATCCCCAAATGTTCAAAATTTTCGCTGAATACTTACTCTGGTGTACGAACCGGTAAAACCATTATTATTAAATATATTTAAGATTCATTTGATTTAAGGAATAAGGAAAAATATATATTTTATATTAAGAATGCTTATTTAGGCATGAGTTTAGATGACAAAAGATAGGAAAGGGATGTGTAGCGATATAGACAGGCATGCATGAAAACAAAAAAAAAATATAGATACAAACTACACAAATATTATTCTGTACGTATTAACTTGGCCACAAAATTTCGAAACAGTATTTTGATATATTTTATATATCTTTGGTAAATTTTTGCGATCACTTAATATTTGTGCACACTGCAATTTCGAAAGTGAGAAAAATTACTTACTCCATTACTTCACCTGCCTACAGTTTATTTCACTTTGTCTCTCTCTATTATTACTAGCAATTGACAAAATAAAGACGTTAGATTCTCAGTTTTTCGCAAGACGTAGTAATCGAAGTGTCATTGAATCAAGACGCGCGTTGAATTCTATCCAAGTTGTACACGGACATGTGAGTCATAATATTAAGTCACCTACAGATAACGCCTTGAACAGTCTACACACAATTTACATGGATGGCATCATCTTATATTATTCTATTTTCATTTGGAATGCATTTTTTTATATTATCAGCATTCTATATTATCAAGTAAAAATATATAATTATATGAAATATTGTCCAATTTTTTACTGTGTATATTTTTTATTTAGCATTATTGAACCCTATATCGATAAAGGTCGTCTATCTCCTTTCAATGAGATGCAAGTTTCATTAGATACGGATCAGGTCATATTGCGGGATCCTCCAAAATTCTAGCTTGGGGGAGAGTTCTAAATCTTTTTTGTCAACAAAAGTTGGAAGAATATTGAAAATATTATTACATCTATTTCAAATCTCTATGTTAATAAATATCGAAAATATTGTAATAGCTGGTGTTGAAGCCATATAAATAAAAATCATAGGCAACTTTATAGTCCCCTAATGTTATATGATACTGCCGATATATTATGCTAGGAATCTATTAAATGAGTTTAATTCTCTTTTCTTGCTAGTGTTTATTAACTTACTTACTGATATTATGTACAAATTCCAGACAGGTCCACTAGTGGTTATTATTGACTTGGAATTGGTGTTATAATAATAATTTTTACCCAATGACAATAGTCATAGAAAAGGCAAAAAGTTATTCGTTTAGTGTTCCTGAATTTAAAATCCTAAAATCATTATCCTATTAAAGATTGTAGAGATACCTTTCACCTGCATGACTATAAACAACCAAAGAATTCTAATAAATAATATATTAGTTTGTTGAATCAACAAAATTCTTATTTGATCTGGTATCTAGGCTATCGATAGGTCCAAGTCCAACTCTATCCTATCAAATGGTAATTAAAATTCTAACGCCGCATTTCGATCTCCCACGGCAGTGCCTTCAATCATGTTAGATTAGACCGACTGTATGTGGGTCAGCTTAGTTTGGCTTCTTATTTAAAACTGGCTATATAACACCTACTCGTAGATAACTTGTTCGTATTTATTAAACATTTCGTCAACTGATTGCCTACTGTTTAGACTCATGTCGTGAGTTTGTTGACTGATTACTAATTCACCTTCATAACTGATAATATAAGCGTCAACATTCTATGATTCTATTTATATCGGACGCTTCTATTACATTTTGTATTTTATTACAAAAAGAATGGTGTAGCTACAACAATGTAATTAATTACATGGTTTGCGACGATCGCATCGCATGAAGGCGTTAGTTAGCACGATACTACTCAACGGTGTCAATTAGATCTCACTATGTAATACGACACAGTCTATCTCTATCTGTTCACATATAATAATATCTCAGGTAATAATCGTTAGGTTAATCGTACACACGATGTCCAGATGTATCTGCGTGACCCCAGCTGGCATGAAGGTGCGCTACCCTGCCGTCAGAGTATAGATTACGTGTTACACGTTAATTAAATATTTAGGATCGTCTAGCATACTTACAGTACAACGGGCATAATTATATACTACATATTATATAGTGAAAATGTAATTGAATACATAAACTAATACACACAATATAATATTCAGGTATACTTACTTAATTTATATAGGCTTAGCTTGTTATTACTTTTTTAATATTAGATATTTAAAACATAACGTGTGAACATGCATATTGCTCGATACAAACTTACTGTGCATGAAATTTTTAATTATGATTTCACATAACGTTAATTTATTATTATTTTAGTGGCAAAAACGCCCCATAATACAGACATTCACGAGGGAGGTAGGGGAATACAAACACTCCATGTGCAAATCAATTTAAAGGTAATTACGAACCTCGAAATTGTTCCAATTTTGCGAAGAAAATTTAGCAGCCTCCACGCTTTCTTTAGCACCCATATTTACGAAGTTGTGAAATCACTCGTATGAACTATGACAATTCTGTTTCAATGCGAATGCTCTGAGCTCGTGACACTAATGTGCACTACGGCCGGTCTCTCTGTGAGAGTCAGCTTTGATAAGCATTTAAATACCTCTATCTTTGGTCGTTCGCAAAGTTAAAAATTCACAGCGTTGAATAGTAAATGAGGGGTGTTGTATGTTGCAGCTCGCATCGCACGAGCGCACAGAGCGCACGACGCGCACGATATCCGAGGGCTCGGGCGCTGGGCGCTGGGCGCTCGGGGCGCCGGGCTGGGCGGCGGATGCAGGCGCCGCGTGTAAACACCGCCAGCTGCTGTGCGGCGCTCGCTCTGCGCCGGCAGCTCGACCCTCGCACTGGCCGCACCGTCCGCGGCCCTACTGCCCTACGCGCGACCTCACTGCCACCGGCAACACCTAACACTTTCGATTATCTCCGGGTATCTCTTAGTGCGCAGAATATAATGTGCGGTGATACGTTTTTGCGAACGGTGCGGCAGGGCGACACCGGCGGCTCGGCTAAACGTCAGAGCAGACTGGGTCGCGATACAAGCGTGCGTGGCGCGCTGAGTGCGCACGCCGCGCCGCCGCCAGCCGAGACGCAGCGACGCCCAAACCTAGCAAACGATACGGTGGCCAGCGCCCTCCTCAGCGCTCAGATGAGTCTCCGTATTTTTCTAACTTTATCTCGGCTCACTTCCTCAATAAAATCAATCTTTAGAGAAAAAATGAGGAGATGTACGCCTTATACGAGTTTGCATACGAATAGTATTAATAACATGTATCGAGATTAAGAAGATCATCAATGGACGTTCGGAGCGGTGCGGCGTGGGGCGGGAGTTGCGCGCGCACTCTCCCCGAGACAACATTCGATTTTGGTCCATGACTGTTGGATGCTTACTGTGGCCCAACCAAGGCTTTAATAGTTCATTCTAGGCTACGGCCGAGTACACGACTATTTAATCATGTTAACTTATTACATTTAAAATCTTAATTATGCCCTCTATCATAAAAATACACAGTAAGCTTAGTCCCTTGATGCTTAAATATGCGCTGAAGCACACGATATGTCACATTAACATCAAATTATATAAGGACAGTAATCACAACAACTGGTTCATCAGCTTTTCTATACAGATTCGATTCGTAAGATAAAGTTCATAATGAGGAAAAGGGTCAATGTAATGTATTGACGCTCATGATGCGCAGTTACCTCGTTGGTTTTGTAAGCATTATTATCTTATTACAAAGAGTACGCACAGATTTCTAGACGTATAATGGCCTCTTAAGATGAGGTAATACTAATTATTTTCAGCTTATCAATATGTGCATTAAGGTTAGTAAAATAAAAACCCGAACCTCAATTTAAATTAACCTTAATGGAAAAATAAGGGACCTAATAACATCAATAATTGCTTCAGTCAAGTAACAATATTTCATGCAGTAAACTACCTGATGGCAGTTTTGATAGTCAGCTGTTAGGTAGGAGCACGGAAATCGGGGATGGTTTCGCGAGAATTGCAAAAATTTTGCAAAATTAGGTCAGGTTAGTGCACAGCTGGTTATTTTGTTAAGACGCTCAATTAAACATGATATTCAGGTCGCAATATCAAATATTCTCATCTAGCCGTAACATTTCAAGTCTCAATTAAATTAAAAGATTTATTTAATACATATACAAATGTTTCTAAATATTTAAATTAAAAATTGATTATAATTTAAATCCATCGCTGCCATCTTGACCATCGAGTTTAAAAAGACTAAAAAAATCATGGAGTGTAATGAAATTACAACTTTGTCATTTATAGTATAGAGTTAGTAGTGTAGAACAGTTGTATTAAAAGGGCATAGCCGGATAAGTATGGCGAGTCGGGCCCCAAACGGGAACCTGTATCGAAACTTATGTTTTAATATCGACTTGATGAATAAACACCATTTATGTAAATATTTCGGTCAGCTTTAGCTTTGACCATGAGATATGGGAAAAAGTACCTGTACATGCGTACAAGTACTTTTCCTAGACTATTTTTAAAGGAATGTGTCTCAAAAACGAATTAACATAAACAAATGAAACGAATGCGAGGCTTTAGGTTATAATACACTATGTAATATAACCTAAAGCCTTGCGAAAATTTTTATGAGTAATAGTGTCTATAAAAGAACATAACATACATTATTTTCGTTTTTTATTTCATAACATACATTATATTCGTTTACCTTAATTAGTTTTTGAGATACATTACTTTGATTAATAAGTCATGCGTACAGGTATTTTTTCCGATATTTCAAGGTCAAAGCGAAAGAAGATCGAAATATTTACATAAATAATTATGTTTACTCATCAAGCCGATGTTAAAACATAAGTTTCAATACAGGTTTCCATTTGGGGGCCGACTCGTCATACTTATCCCGCTATACCCTTTGACAATAACCCCGAATTTAAAAAAAAAAAAAAACAGAATATTTATTCAATCAATGTATTAAAGTACGAGTATACATTACAAATAATCGCATATAAAGTAACTTAATTTGATTTAGACTTTAAATTATTATAATTCAACAGATAGTGTCACATTTCACGAGAAGAGGTCAACTAAAAAGGTAGATGATGATTTTGGTAACATTTGATGATTTCATACCTAGTTTCAATTTTCACTCGCATAAAGAGAACCTAAGTAAGGAAAATGTGAAAAAATATAAATTTAGTAATCGCACTAATTTATCTAGGCAAAAGTAATGAAGAATTAGTGTTCTGTGTTTTCTAACAGCAACAACTTGGAGAATTTTTAAATTAATTGTGAATAGGTTTAGGTACGCATAGTCCATCGTCGACCACATCATCGTTTATGGTTTACAATCCCGTGAAATGGCGGTCAATTAAAAATAAAGTAAAAAATTATAAATCATCGGTTTCACAATCTTAGAAAGAGATAAGATGGTTTGTTGAATTGGCTAAATTACATTATTATGGGAGATATAGTATGAAGATGTTTTTTTCTTTCACACATACATAACTGTCATTATAATAATTAAGGCGAGTATCTATTTAAATCCACCTTTCCAATGACTGAATCTATGCAATAAATATTATTTGAATCAAAATTTAAGTTAGGTATTAATACAAAATGCTTCCAAACCAACAAAGCACACTTTATTAACCGACTTCCAAGAAAAGGAGGTGGTTCTCAATACGGTTGTATTTTTTTTTTAATGTTTGTTACCTCAGAACTCCGTCGTTTATGGACCGATTTGCAAATTTTTCTCCCTCACATCATATGCTTCCAGAATGGTCCCCTTTTTTTTCAAAATCCAGTTCTGATGATAGAATCCATGAGGAATCGAGGGAACTCCTCAAATATTATAGGCAACCATATAGTTATTTTGGTATTATCATTGAAGGCTAATGCATTTACAGTCAAAAAGTGACATTTGATGAAGTGGAACTGGTGAAGAAGACCAGAAGTGGCCAATGGAACTTCATACTCAAACAGATATCACAATGAATATAGTTAAGCGACTATGACAATGCAAATAAATGAATAGTTCTGAATAGTTATGTTGAAAATGGTATCATCAAAGTGATCTGATGATGATGATAATGATGGAGCCTGAAGATAAGCACCGGAACTCCGTAATTAATCATTGTATCCTAGCCGTGTTTGGGCTTATTAGAATTGTCATGAGATACACTTTGGCTATAAGGTACTACCAAACTGATCTGATGATGATGATGGAGCCGGAAGATAGGCACCGGAACTCCGTAATTAATCAATGAATTCTAGCTGTGTTTAGGCTTATTATATTTGTAATAAGATGCACTTTGGCTATAAGGTACTATCGAACTGATCTGATGATGGAGCCGGAAGGTGGAAGGTGAACACGGGAACTTCATAATAAAACATTATATCCTACCAGGGCTTGGGTTGATTGAAATTTTCATGAGAAAAAGGTACTCTGACTACAAGTGTATCGCAACTAAAAAGTGTGAAATAAATAACTTTTTACAAAAAAAAAAACCGACTTCACTAAAAAAATACACTAAAACGGTCAAAATAACTTTAATTTCGGAAGTCCGTGTTATATAAGAAACAAACAATAGCGAGAAACACCGACTTCCGAAATTAAAGTTATTTTGACCGTTTTAGTGTATTTTTTTAGTGAAGTCGGTTATTTTTTTTTGTAAAAAGTTTTTTGTTTTAGTGGCTATGGTTTGACTGAGTCGGGGATTGTCCGCAGAGTATAGGAAAAATATTATATTATACCTATTAAATGTTTTTTAATTTTTTTATTTTTATTTTAAATTTGTAAATAATAATATAATTCATTCAAAATGTATTATGTTAAGTTATAAGAACCCCTTCAATGATAGAGTCTTTAATATCAGAATAAGAAACGACCAATTGGAACCATGCATTAGGTTCTGACGTTTTACAAGAGTGAGATGGTATATGATCCAGTACCTATTATGAATAGGTTTGAATGACCCCAATGAACGGAAAAATATCTATTCCTTATTATAATCTACAGATTTTAAGACAACTATCACCTCAGAATGTCACATAATTGATTTCAAAGAAAATATTTTGATAATATATGTATCAAACATTGTTTTTACATGTTTACAGGTTTAAAAAAATATTTTGCTGACCACACAAATATATTTAATGTTTTTTTTTTTATTTACAACTTGAAATGACATTATTTTATAAAATTTTACACTTAACTATGTAGGTATGTAGTATTTCAAGAAAACACACTTTTCTAAGTTTGGTATTTTGATAATATTTTACCCAAGGTTTGGGTACATGACTAACAATCGTACTAAGTTTGGTCAAAATTTCATACCCTAGAGGTTAGCACGGCAAAATTTCTTATACCAAAAAGTTTACCCTTTGAAATCATCCGTTTTTCTTAAGTTCAACTAAGAAAAACGAATGATCAAAACACGTATTATGTCAAAAAATTTAGTTTTCTAGAATTATCAAATTTTTCCGCCTCTCGACAAAATACTGCAAATTTTGAAAAATCTACTCCTTTCCTTACGAATTTTAGATTTTATGAACAATTATTTGAAAATCAATTTGTCAAAAAAGCAATTTGAATTCAATTTGTTAATTCCTTTGGAGATTAGACATGAAGTTTTTGATACTTTTTTTGTTGATCGGTACAGTTTGGTAAAAAAATATATCCACGTAATTGACTAATACCCTGTTTTATTAGCTTTCTAAAATAGTATTACAGTGCGCAGTTTTAGTATGTGTTTGAATAATAAACATAATTTGTACGGTTTGTAGAAAAATAAGTCTTAATTTAGTACTTGGGAGTATCTATACGCTGTTCGATGAACACTTTGCTAATTGTTCTCGTTATGTGATATTGGCAGTTTGATGTCATTATCGATCAGATAAAACCGCAAAACCTTATTCCCAGATACTCTACATACCTCCACCATACGTATTTAATTTATCTTCTATATTAATAAAAGCGAAATACCACTCACTGATTATTCACGAAATCTCAAAAACTATAACACCTACAAACTTAAATTTTGGCAGGGTGTAGACATACGCTAAGAATTTTTCTAAAATTACCCCCTATCGGGATGAAACGGGGGTCCAGTTTGTATGGAGAAACCGACTTTCACGCAGACGAAGCCACTGGCAGAAGTTAGTATTATACAAATGAAAAATTAGCTCTACCTGTATATTACGTTTTCGCTTCCTTGATGAATTTTGTATAAATTGGACGTTCGAAAAAGACATATGATACTTTTCATCCCAGGAGTATATTTCCCATTTTGGTTTTATGGTCTCCCTCTCGAGAGAAGAGGCCTGTGTCCCAGCAGTGGGAACATTATATGTTGATTATGTTAATTATGTTCCTTTGGGATGATATCCGACTTTAAAGAAGACAGTAAAGTGGCTCGAGGCCTAAAATGAAGAGGCGCATGAGCTGCTCAAGGTCAAGGCATGACAGTATTTTTTTTACATTTTTTTTAAAACACGGTAATTTGTACTTTGTGTTGATATTACAAAAATCGGATTATACTATTATAATTAATGCTAGGTTTTTTTTTTAATTTAGAAAGACTAATTGCACTGAATTAAAATAACTATCGTTAAAAAATATGATTCTTGCACCGCAGATTTGATTTATTAATAGCGTAATGTAACGTCAGACTTCCAGGGGTCTAATAAGATAATTGGTTTCAATGCTGGTCAAAAAGTAAAGTAACTTAGAATTTATTTAAGATGGATTATTTCTGATATATATCATAGAAAGGATTGAGATGATGATTTTCTTGCGTTGAAGTAACGACTAGGAGTACGTTTCGATTTTTATATTAATAACCCTTCTTACAGTCGCGTAAAAATAAGTGCAGTGCAATTTTTTTACTACTTTTTCGGCACAAATTGAAGTCTCTACAGTAATGGCTGGTTTCTAAATTGAGTGTTTTATAACATGAAATCCTATTCTATTGACATATTCAGACAGGTTTCTAAGCTAAAGTAAACTTTGACAAATAGTCTACGTAAATAGTAACTTCAATTGGTGGTTAGTACAAGACATACCATACATTTTGTGCCGTTTTTTCTTTAGCTTTACTAATACTTTATTTCTTTGTAGAAGAAGCGAGCATTTGTATTTTAAAATGATTTCTTTTATTTTCATTAACAATTTTCCACAGATTCGACCGTAATTACGAATGTAATAAGAATAGTTTAATTTGTCTTGAAAATGCATCGATATAGTGAAGGTATAGTAGTATCCAACACAAGACAGTATAGTACGCTCCTTTGTTTTCATGATATCGTGAGGCAACACTCAAGGCTCTCGCCCCATACACACAGAGGCGCGACTAGGTCAAACATTAACTATGATAACTGAAAGCATTAAGGCAACTTTGTATTATCTTGGCCAAGTAACTCGTGGGTAACAAATGAGGAGTATAAACGTCATTAGACTCGCTAGACGGCAGTAGTGTCGGTGAGGCCTGTCAAATATTATGGTAATTTTTGACTTTATCTATGGCTGATGCAAACTTTTGCCCATTTGAATATCTCGTAAGAACTGCAGATAAATTACTATTCAGTTTAAGAAAGGTTTTTTTTTTGTTTCAGTTACATAGATAAATATTGAGGTATACCAAGATTGTAATAGTAATAATACTTATTACCAACTATCTGTCTAACTCAAAGAATAAATACTCGTTAATGTACACGGGCTTCCCCGTAATTCAAAGTAAAATATTATTATAATTATTGTATGAAATTATATTTAGAAAATTACCTTAAAATCAATATGAAGAACGAATGCTGCGACTACTTTGACCTATACTCAGTCTTCAGAGCGAGATAAAATTAGGAACCAAATCGATTGCATCACAATAGCCTCTCCTTGGAAATTAGCTAGTTCTGTGAGAATGGCCTCGCGCTGCGATCTAAATCAATTCCGAATTTCCGAGAAATATTCAACAAAATCCAAAGTTAGGTATTATACCAGTGACTTGTTCCTGAATAATGATGGATGAAAGATGAAGAGAAATGAGTGAAGGAAAGATGATGATCATTACATTAGTAATGCTTAGAAACAGTGGCAATTATCCAACCCTGGGTTGTTTAGTAGACTATTGAAGAATTTGAAGTCCACAAATAAGTATCTATGTTGATCAGTGTTCGGAAGATTAAAACATGGCGGTGCTATTTATAACCTTAATAAGGGCATAATCATGCCCAATATAACCCAAATCAGTTCCCTTTTTTAGATCCAATATTAGAATATTCAGTGAACCTGACCACACAGAGCACAACTCAGAACTTAAGGCAAAAGCGCCCGAAAAGTGCCTAAAAACAGTGACTTTGACGTTTAGAACTGTAGATCACAGTACGTGATCTACAGTTCTAATCGAGAGAAGATGTCATAATAACAAATATTTCCCTAGAAGAGGTTAATCTTAACATCACTGTATGGTAATGCAGATTTGTCCAATCTCCTTTGAATAAGGGGCAATTTTATATGGGCTCTGGCCGCAGTGTATCTAGCATTTCTAATTTGTCAAAAATAAAGACCCAATCAATGACATAATTATACTAAGTAATATTGTTTGTATAAATTCCTACTTATATTTATTTTACATCATTTTTGTTATTTAGTGATGTGTTCTACTATTTATTTAATATAATATATGTACTCGTTTATTTAATTGTTAAGCCACCTTTGCCATGATCACACTAATATTATAAATGTGAAAGTTTTTGAGATGGTGTGAGTGAGTCTGTGTTTCTTACTTCTTCACGCTCGAACAGCTGAACAGATTTAAATGAAACTTGGTATGCGGATAGATCACGCCCTGGAGTAGCAAATAGAATAGAATAGAATAAACTTCATTGCACACCAAAAGTAAAATAACATAAACTCATACTCAAACTAATACGTATTATCTCGAGAATTATGGTCTTTTGGGATAATTTTCTCCTATCACAAGAGCAACGCTTGCAGCAGCTAGTGCAGTAATAAAATAAATGCAGTCACGCTTCTCTCCGTACGATAAATTCTTCAAAGGTTGATAGCACAGTTTTGACATTTGGTTTGCACAATAAGACTTCAAAAAGAAGGAGATTATATCTTAACAGGAAGGAACACAAAAGTGGGGTTTATTCAGTATAAGTCTGACATGCCCTCCCACTCAGCCTAAGAGTGGGAGAAGTCATTGGATGATTTCCCACCTAAAAAAAGGTGAAAGTAGGTAACTAATTTATCCCATTACTTTGGTAGTCTTTGTACGACTCTAACTTTTTTATATGATTAGTTAGCATCATACTGCTTTATGAAAAAAGCGGCAAACTGCGAGTCGGACTCGCCCATGAAGGGTTCCGTAGCAGCAATTAACACAATATAAAAGTTTTTGTAGTTTGTTGTAATTTTGATCGATGTTTTAATAATAGTGTATTTTTTTAGATTTATGACGTATTAAAAAAAACTTCTTGTTAGATCTCGTTCAAACCTACGTTCGGTGGAGGTTTGCATGGTAATTTACATCATATATATTTTTTTAGTTTTATCATTCTCTTATTTTAGAAGTTATAGGGGGGGGACACATTTTACCACTTTGGAAGTGTCTCTCAGGCAAACTATTCAGTACCCCTAACCAAGTTGCAAATCTGCAATAAATAGTATTTCAAATGATTGCTAAAACGAGTGCAGAATTATCAAAAGGAATTAAGAATCGAGGAAAGATCTTAGTTTTCTGCTGTACTAGGCTGTTGCAGTATTGCAACTTGGTTAGGGCGTATTCAGGTATCAGTTCCACTATAAGTATCGCGATTTATTGTAACTGTAAGTGATTTGATTTTCAAAAACAATTTTTATTTATTATTTATTTATTTAAACTTCATGTACAGTAGTGGTACATAGGCGGACTTAATGCAACAAGGCATTCTAAAAAAAAAGACGTGTGGCACTCGGGGACTGCCGCGGTAAAGCTACCGTTGGGGTCATTTAAATCACATTTAAATTCTGGTATTTCAACAATGACTGTAACTTTTAATTATCGTGGTATAACTTTATACTTGTAAGCATGTCATTTAATACATTGACCTTCTTTTAGAGTATTTTCATTTATTTATTTTCAAAAATATGTACATTTTTTTTTAAACTATTGCATAGCTTCTATCGTGGGCCTTGAGCGTGGAGACCGAATCCAGAAATTCTGTAACGAAAATAACTAAACACCCCCCACTCATTTGTTTTCTTATCGGTCACCACGCTCAAAAAGTGTAACTTCAATTAATATGAAAGAAAAAAAAACAAAGGAAAAAAATACTGCATAAATAAAATAAATAAATAATTATAATTGCATAAGTTGATAAAAATGCTATGCAATAGCTTTACCGCGGCAGTCCCCGAGTGCCACATGTCTTTTTTTTTTGAGAATGCCTTGTTGCATTAAGTCCGCCTATGTACCACTACTGTACATAAAGTTTAAATAAATAAATAATAAATAAAAATTGTTTTTGAAAATCAAATCACTTACAGTTACAATAAATCGCGATACTTGTAGTGGAACTGATACCTGAATACGGATTTATACAATACTGCAACAGCCTAGTACAGCAGAAAACTAAGATCTTTCCTCGATTCTTAATTCCATTTGATAATTCTGCACTCGTTTTAACAATCATTTGAAATACATATTTTTTGAGAACTTACTTTAAACATTAGTGGACAGAAAAAGACTCATCATTATCTCTTTCAGCCTTTACTGGTTGCACAAAACTACGAGTATGAGGCTCTTGATATCTATACTGCACTACTCTATTGCAACTTGAAATGAAAATGGCTTATCGTACGAAAGCCTGCAGCCTAGAGATGCCAGTCCAGGGCTTACTAGAGTTGAAGTTCTAGAGAATGGGAGGCCTACCTGACACTGACGTCTGTAAAGTAAGAATTATAATTGTGGGTGAAGGATTACTAGATTCCTGTTGCGGTGTTCCGCAATTTCCAAGAAATGAGATTCCAAAAGTTTTTACACCATGTTATATTTATTCCTAAAAATATTTAAAAAGGTCACAAGTCGAATACCACCGACACTAAGTACAGCACAGGTCACGGAAGGTCCTAACGGCTATTAGGCGTCAGCAAATACCTGGGTGCAAGTGCAAAACCACCCCGCATTTGCCTGGAGGGCCCGGTGTTTATTTTTGTTGACATAACACCGCATTGTGATTTTTCATGATACATTTATGAAATTTTGTACATAGATTCTTTACATAAAAATACTAGACACGTGTTTCAGCTTTCGCATACACTAAAACTAATGTTGTATATCTATTTATATCTATATATTATATAAGGAGAAATTGACTGAATAACAAATCAACGCACCGTTGAAACTACAGGGTCCCAAATCTGCTATTTTCATAAATTCGTCATTCCAACACGATCCCATTGTCATTTTGCTAAAAGTTCATAATCTGCTAATTCATAATGATCGATCATTGATCGGTCAGTGGTATCGTAATAGAGTTGTGATAGAATGATTATATCAAGCATATTAAAACCAATAACTGCACAATAACGTTCTAATGGTAGAACACTGATCAAATAAACTGTCAAAGTTTTAGCAGATTACCGCATAATATGTCAAATATTCATTTGTCAATATGTACGAGATTACAGTACAATTCACGAATGATGGCGGGCGTGAAGTTTGCGCAGAAGGCTGCGCAGTGACGTGTTTTAGGAACCAAATTGCGACGTGCGCGAGGCAGGGACATGCTAGGGATTGACTCTATTTAAACACAATCGTTCCTTTGTTCAATCAAAAATCATAATCGATTTTTATCGATTTGCAATTTATTGATTTTTGTTTATATAAGATACTGAACGAAATAGATTTAAAAACTTATTAAACATTGTCGTTAGTAAATGAGATTTCAAACATTAATTAAAAAAGAAAAATAGTAACATATCATTTTCTTAGTTCAAAGACATAATTTAGTTAAATATCAGTTATTTATTAACTACTACTTCAATAACTACTGTTCGAGAGTAATTTAAACCAAGTATAAAATTGATTATAAATATATTTTTATAATTCAATTTTAATCGATTCGAAAAAAAATCGACTAAACAACATCCTCGGAAAGGCATATTGGACATCCCTTTTTGTTGACATCGTATATCTTCGTGCATATTCGGCAACTCTCGGTACGCGATCATGTGTCTCAGTCACACGTTAGCATTGGTGTCGAGTTCGTGTTGTTATCTCTCTCTAGAGTACGGACAGTTACAAAAGTTTTCGATAATTTGTTGTTTATTATTTTGTCGAGAGATGAGTGAATCCTTAATTTATTACGTTATTTTTATAGCTTTCTGTCTCATAGCGTTTTGATATTACTTTTATTTGTACTTGGTTCCTGCATAAGGATTTTTTTATTCGTATTTCGGTTTAAAATAAAATGAATGACAATAACAGTTTTTTCTATGAGTGTACATGCGCGAAAGTTCGCAAAGGCTAACTTCAGGGCCGCCATCATTCGTGAATTGTACTATACTATTCTATGTCACTTCTTTCAATGGAGTGTCAGTGGTTGGCCATTGGAAAGTCATAATGACGCCATTATATTAGTAGGTTACCAAACTTCTCAAATTCGACAATAATTATGACATCAATGATAGACCATTCTGACACTATTGTAATAGCAGACTTGAGGCTCAGGAGAAACGCGAAATTTTGCACAAGGCGTCCTTTCATGACATAGGTGAGCACTAAGAGAGGATTTTCCAAAATTCAGCCCCAAAGGTAATAAAACGGAGGTCTAAACGTTGTATAGAGAAAGCTACTTTCACGAGGGTGAAGCCGCTGGCAGAAGCTAGTTTTATATGAAATTCAAACAGACGTACCAACAATAAAATTACTACTTTTTATTACTACTATGAGCCGGTCTACTTTATGTCTTGCTAATTGAGTATAAACAAATTTTTAATATAATGTCAGTTTGAATCAAAACAAAAATGCACAAATCAGATACAGAATACAAAACAAGAACTACCATTTTAAAACTGAACAGTGTAAGCGATTTAAGTAAGTTATTTTTATTTGAGAGCAGTGGTGGCCGTCGTGGTTTCAAAATCAATTGTCGCATTTTTTAACACGCTTATATTAGCTTCACCTGTATGTTTGTAACCATCGCCTTTGAGCTCGATTTTGACCAACTTTGGGTGATCAGATTTTCTTCAAACTTTGCACACTCATCAAAGACTGATGACAATACAATAATCCGTTTTTTTAGTAAAAAATAAAAATATAGTTTATTAAAACTAAAAAAACACGCTTTCATAGCATATCAAACACTAAAAAGTGTAAAATAATTTTCAATAAGTAGGTATAGGTATAAAATAATAATAATGAACGAAAAATATTAATATAATTGTGAAAAAAGCGTGGGGTGCTCGATTTACGAAAAGTATGGCACAAAGCGCATTTTTTTGTATAATTTATTTCATCACTACTGCTCTCATAACCGTGTAAGAAAACATCGTTAGGCTGGTTTCGAGTGTTCTACAACCAAAATTTCGAAGACGTGTGATATTCATCAATCCACACTGGTGGATTACGGCCTATTTCCTCTCTTAGAGAGGAGGCCTGTACTCCAGCAATGGGACCTTTATAGTGCTGATTGTGCTTTACTATGCTAAAAAATTAAAAAAAAAAACAGATGTCAGTCTGTACACCGACATTAACCTTTCAATCGTGGAAATTACAGACACAATAGAAAGACAATAGGTGCGCAAACACCGGCGTTCGCTTGAGGTTTAATGAATTAATAAATTGTAATTAATAAATTATAGTAGTAGTTTTGTCTGTAGAATGTAAGAATCATAAAATATCGAAAGTTCGTCATGCCCTCGTGAGGGGCGTCTTCTCTCGCGCCGGGCCTTGGTACAGGCCATGGTCCGGAGCGAGGAGAAGTGGCAGGCGGTCGCCTTCACGAGGGCATGACGAACTTTCGATGTTTTATGATTCTTACATTCTACAGACAAAACTAGTACTATAATTGATTTCAAATTTTGAAATTGATCCGACTTCTGCGAAGTAGAAATGCTAGCAAAGGAGGAGGCCGACCGCATCAGGCAACGGCCGCGCTCACAGCGCCCCAGCCGCCGCCGGGATTCCGATCCCGATTTCCGGCTACTGTAGGCGCGGGATTGCGAAAGGCAAGCAATGGGTAGCTCGCTGTCCAACCGTCCGGTAACTGTCCGGACCGAGCCCAAGTCGTCGACGGCGCGCACTGTTCCTGCGCGCCTCAAGGAGCTGTCAGCAACAGCAGGGGCCCAGCTGGGTCGAATCCTACTGGGGCCGGGGTTAATTCGAAAGATAGCTCAAGCTCCGGTACGAAAGGCAACGAAGGAACAGGAGTGGGTTTTTAGTCAGTAAAAGTGTGAAACTATCACTCTATAGGTACTATATACTCCGCCCAAGAGTGGGTATGTCATTAGATAATTTCTCAAAAAAAAAAAAATATTGAAAGTTTAAATTGGTAAACTGTTAATGTTAAATTATGCTCAGCAAAATAATCAGTTTCTAAATCTTGATTATTTAGGAAAAATGTGTAATTTTAAATTAACGCAGATGTGAAACATAAATAATATAACTCTTAACTGCTATCATGAAATTATAAAAAATTAAATTATATTATAATATGACTTTAGTTTAGATGATATACTATATATTTTATATATTCAAAAGTAGCATTTTCAATTGGCTTTTGTCGTTAACCACACTACGTCATACTAAAGAAACGAGAAAATAGAGTTTTCTTTGCAGTTTTGATCTTTATGTTTGTGATGTTTTGTATGAGTATGCAGCAGCACAAGCAGGACAACAATTAAGTTAAGACAGAGCTAATGGCACAAAATTGTACATGTATATACATATAATAAACGCTCATCTTTTATATCGGAGGCTAACCCTTCACACCATCTTTTTTGGTCTGCCATGTCACCGACGATGTGGCTAAAGACAGCGATGCCCAGCAGTAGGACACAACAGCCTTATAAAATTAAATATTTGCCGCAGACCAAGCTTCTTCTAAGATGTCAGAATTAAATTTTTTGAAGAATTTTTTAATAGTAACTAAGGTAAATAAAATCTACAAAAAATACATAATGTAGAACAATTATTCCTCTAAAAAACAAAACAACGTTTTTGTCTTATTAGAATAACTATATAGTTTCAGGAAAAAAATATTTTGAAAAATACCTTTTTTTTAATTGATATAAACTAGTGCTTGACTGCGATCCCACCTGATGGTAAGCAGCGATGCAATCTTTGATGGTGAGGCGCACTAGTTTATTAAGAGCCTATTCACTCTAGCCTTGAAGACACCCTAATTATAATCGGACGGGAAGACCTGCTCTAGTGTCTATTTAGTCAATTATCTCCGTAACGGAATGAGAGGGTTATATCCACGTCAACAGTAATAATACATGTCACTGATGTAATACCATAATTTATTTTAGAAATATCTCTTAGGGGCCGTTGACCCTACCTTATCCTGCTAGACACTTTCAGCCACAGTGACTACATTCTTTGACTGCTAAAGAGTATACGACGATTCATGGCTTTATTATGTGCAAGTCTTTGCATATCTAACTTTGATCGAAAAGCTCAGACCGCAAAGTGGACATTTTAGCTGCTGGTGGTGGCCTAGTTTTAGTCTAATCAAATCAAATCAAATCATTTATTTCAAATAGACCATTTGCAGATACTTTTGAATATTCAAATATCGGTCAGTCCAAGAAAAGTGAAGCTAAATTGCACGTTTCAAAGCGTAGATCTCTATGGAGAAGAACGTGCAAGAAACTCCATGGACACTCTTTTAAATCATATTATGAGATACATTTCTTGGTTACATATTTCTTGTTGCTTCTATTATGTGAGCACAATGTAGACAATAAAAAATAAAATTAAAATTAATTAAAGAATAGAAATCGAACTAAGCCCACTGGCAGCTAAGAGATGACCAGTCTCAACTGACGGCGCTCGTTCACGAGCATGACGCGTGCATCAGCCCCACTCAGCTCAACCATTTTGAAGGGAACTGAATGACCCAATAACACTAATTCTGATCTTCTGTTTTCAAAGACATACTCCTGTCGCTGAGCAATTGCACACGTCGTCTCTAGTCGGGCCGGTTCTTGCCTATTTTTCTCAAATTGAGGTGCTGGTATCTCATCTCTTCATATCTTCCTTGTATTTAGGATACAAGAAACGCTGAAACGATTTACCAGTCTTTGTTTTTAATTCAAGAACCAACTAAACTGACGTCTCATTAAATTTATACTCAGGACTTGAGCTCACTTTAGGAACTTTGTATTTTTAATACGATCCGGTCATCTTATGTTCAAGATGTTCCGGAGATATTAGTTATAGACCTTATTCAAAGTCCGTACCATATGTCTGGTATATGTTTACGATAGAGACATATTATTTTCGATGAGAGAAAAAGATTTGGGAGAACTATTTATTTATTTAATCTTCATGCAACACAAAGTACATAGGCGAACTTAATGCCTTAGGCATTTTCTGTCGGTCAACCTAGGGTGGTACAGAGACAATAATGTAGGCGCATAAAAGGAAAATTTTAGTTTAAAAACAAAGAGTAAAAAAAGTAAACATATGGTTAAATATTTAATAAAATATATTTACCTACATATATATTAATATAAAGTAAGGACAGAAGTTTTGAGACGATTCTGCTATTGATGGAGAAAATGATTCCGCAAGTTTCGCTTAAATGCAAACCGACTTTCAGCCGTCCTGATATAGAGAGGTAGCGCATTCCACAGAAGGATGGACTGTATATAGAAGGAAGAATAAACAAAATCAGAATTATGAGAAGGACAGAGCAGTAGGAGATTGTTAGAACAACGCAGATTCCTTGCGTGTGAAGACCAAAGATATTGAAAGTGAGTTAAGAGATAGGATGGAGGTGTGGGAGAGTTGAGCAGAGAGGAGTGTAGTCAGAGCGCGCAATATTCTTCTCTGGCAAATAGGCAACCATTTGAGCTCAGACCTGAAGTTCGACGCATGATCATATTTCCTCAGGTTAAATATGAACCGAATGCAGTTGTTAAGGAGTCTATCAAGTTTATCCAGAAAGACCGCGTTCATTCCAAAGTAGCACATGTCACCATAGTCGATTATTGAAAAAATCATAGTCTGCACAAGCATTGTTTTCGTCTTCGCAGGCAAAAAGTTCATCAGACGATACAGACACCGCAAAGTCCCGTTGACTTTTTGGCAAACACTAGAAACTTGACTTTGCCAGCCAAGCGTCGGGTCAAGATGCAAACCGAGGTCCTTTACACTAGGGCTGATAGGGATGACGGCACCGTTAAAATAATTGGAGGTACAGAGCTAACCGCCACTCTACCCATCATGCGTGATAACAATGGCCTGACACTCTGAAGGGTTTACAGAAACCCCAAACCTATCAGACCAGCTACTGATAGCATCCAGATCCTGGTTTACTTCCTTTATAGCGTCTAACAAACTTTCCACCCGCGCAGCCGTATGCAACTGAAGATCATCGGCGTAAAGATGATATGAATACCGAAGACAGTGAGTAATAAAATTTATGAAGATGGAAAAAACAATGGAGAAAGAATACCGCCTTGTGGAACTCCAGCATCCAGATCACGCCAACTCGACGAGCTCTCATCAACGTCTACCTAGAGGTAACTACGTCTCGTGGGGGGTGTCCCTTCTAACTATTGTCAAGTATACCTATGAAGATTGTGTGTGTTAACTTGAGATCATTTGAGCAATTTTTTTTAGCATAATTTGCCAAAAACCACTGTATTTATTGATTTGTTTTTTGTGAGGTTTGTATGACGTATAAAACGACATTATCGAGCAGGTAGTGTAAAAAGATTATTTTTATTTACAATTTCCAACTAGTGATTGCATCATATCGATAGTTTCATTATCGATAGTATAATATAATAACACGGTTTTCCGTCATATTGACTTATTTTAGCTGGTGCATTCAATTTATTTTCTCGAACTCTATCGTAATTTACATGAATTATCCAACCTTAATAGGATATGCAAAATCGGAACTACAAGGCCTTCCTAACGTAATCTTTTTTTCAGATTTCCAATAGACTTTGAGGAATGGATAGTTTGGCTTCAGAATATGATAACTACCAATTGGACTCCTAAAAACAGCCATTACACTAGTGATCTACGCTTTGAAACGTGCAATGTAGCTTCACTTTTTTGACTGACCAACATTTTCATAATTGCAAAGTGCCTATAATTAGTATATTTGAAATAAACGATTTCTGAATAAAAAATAAAATATGAATACAATATAAAATGTATTTTATTTAACTTTTTGACTTTGTTACTGTATCCATTATTCCATGACTTCGAAGCTAACTGATAAATAATTATTTCAGCATGTATGTTAAACCAGGTCATTATTTAACATTTTGCCAAACATTTCATATCGTCAGATTAAGTAGTTAAGACTGGAAAAGTAAGAAACATCCATCAAAACTTTCGCATTTTTTATCAGTCTGATTAAGATAAAGGCAGTACAGTAAGTTTTCACGCAGTAAGTTTAAAATATACTTTCAAATTTACTAATATAACGTAATAAAGTATCTTTCTCCATTTTCATTATTTCACCAACATTAATCGATGTTTTTTTCGCTGAGGTCGTCATCACTAGTTTTAGTACCGCTCCGCTTCGTTACGGCCGACAGCGCCAAAATGGCGAATAAGAAGCACCCTGAAGCGCACTTTGACAGCCTCCAGTCTAGAGTAAGATCCCAGGGCCGCCAGACGTCACATATTTTCTCACGAAGGAAATGTGGACGATTGAGTACTGTTAGTATGTACTAAGAACGCATGCCTATCTGCTAGCTTGCTTAGACGGCCAATTTTCGGGTATCAGTTAATCTAGGTACATAAAACAGTACTTACTTCACGTAAATTCTCCAAGCTGATTTTTATATAATTGTTAATAACTGGCAGCATCTACATCAATTTATTATTCCAGGAACATTGTTTAAATCACATATAATTTTTTGTATTATTTTGAATATTAAATTGAGTTTAGGGGATGATTGGCCCCTCGGATCGGTCTGTCTTCTTGTAAAAGGTTTTAAAATAGTTGTCTGGTGAACATATATAAAAAACAAGCAATCAAGCATGAGAATTTACGTGAAGTTATGTCAGTATTTTGGGAGCTTTAAAGCGTCTCTAAACCAGTACGGCCCACGGAAGGTGTCAGGGAGTATTGGCGACTTGATTTTAAAGATATTGCCTAAAATATACGTAAAAATCAGCTTGGAGAATTTACGTAAAGTAACTACTGTTTTTATGTACCTACCTTGATTACCTGATACCTTAAAAATTGGCCGTCTAAGCAAGCTAGCAGATAGGCATGCGTTCTTAGTACATACTAACAGTACTCAATCGTCCACATTTCCTTCGTGAGAAAATACGTGACGTCTGGCGTCCCTGGGATCTTGGACTAGTCCAGTGTGGTAAATAGTACAGGCCAGTGCCAGTGGTAGTTATATAGAGGTCAGTAATCGTAGTCAAGCACGTTCAAGAAGAGTGCGTAAATGCCACAGAAAACCTAACCTAGACAACTCCGTTGTCTATGGTTACAAGGTGCAATATTGTTATGAACGATACACACATGGTTTGACAGGGATAATGGTTTTTATATTTTTGTAATATTGTGTTGATTTGTGCGTCTATTGGGACTCCTTTAATTTTTGTCCTCTCCTCGGCTGAGCGGGTATTGGATTATTTTGTGACTCATTGAGCTACCAATACAGAACCAGAGCGACTATTAGCGACTATATTAAGTAAGATCCAGCTCGGAGTACAGTTAGACCTGCTCGCTGCCTGGCCACTGGAGATGGATGATCATAGAGGCTAACCCTAATTTTTGCTTTATTCTTTAATGTACTGTTACGAGCAATAAAATATGTACATTGTCATATTTTCTAAAATATCTTAAAAAAATATTAGCTACCCACCAAACATGTCATTTAAATTTTCCGTTGTAATTTTTAGAAACTATTTTAATGAGTACACTTACCAGTTTAAGCCCAGGTGCCGATGTAGTTATCAACGTGTGAATGATGGGTGCAAGACAGACACTGGTGAGAGATTACACAATGTCTATGACTTAAATTAAGTATAGTCTGTCTAATAAGTTAAACGACTTGGGTAATTATTAGGATTTAATTAAATCTGACGTAGACAACACGGGTTTAATAATCAAGGTTGATTAAGAGCTAGAGATCATTGTTTACTAACACAAGAACATTATGAAAAGTATCGAATATAAGTATTTTTTAAATGATTAAATATTATACAAAATTCCCAAGTCGGTTGACTTATTAGACAGACTATACTCCGCCCTCACTTCTTTAGGTCGACCGGTTAGAAACCGACCTATAATTCAGTTAGTTCCCTTATAACTCAACCACTGGAAATCTAGGATAAACTTTCCTGTACTAGAGAAGTGGTTTTATCGGAACCGAACTCGGAAGCGGAGTTTATAAAGAGTCATGGCATATTCTCGAATAAAATTTTGCTGGCATAATTTTTTGCGTCTAGTGAAGAAAAATTTACAAATGTATATAAATTAAATTTGCAAACAATTTTGTCTCAGACATTACTAATAACAGACTCCGTATATTAAAGATATTCCAGTTTAAAGTTGATGAGATTACGTATATTATGTCAATAATACCTACGTACCTCCTAAAAATTTTAAAAATGTATTTTTAAACGAACGACAAGATTTCAAGTCAAATGTTCTGTTTTCGTTTTCTCTATGTCATTAGGCTTGATGGCAGTTGAAATGTCTATTGCCATGTTTTTTTTCTTGTGATATGAGTCTCGATATTGTATTTATTTTAGTGACAATGTCATTTTGTGCCATTTTAGCCACTATATTCTAAGCATAAACAGTTATCTTTATTTTTATGTTTATTGTCTAATTCGTATTATGTTACTTGACCAAGATTTATATTAATAGCAACATTAAAAGTTCAATTTAGTCAAAAGACATGAAGTCAAGCCAGCAAAAAAAAAACTAAGCCATGATTATTTATTTTCGTAACAAATCTAGTCAATTCAGTTTCCAATTATGACGATTTTTTTGCAGTTCTTAGACTGGCCTGGACTGGATAATCTTCATAGACTATCCAGTTCTGGCCAGTCTAAGAACATGATAAAAGTAAGTCAATAAATTCGTTGGTAAATATCATGGTAACTTATGTAGACATATAATAATTTCATCAACAATTTCCTTGCCGTTGTTCTTTGGTTTGTCGCAATCGGAACTGACATTGAAACCGGAATCAGTACCGGAATCGGAACCTGAATCAGAGGCGGAGGCAAAAACGGCAATGAAAACACTACTGAATCTAATTACAAATTCTGTTAAGTATGTATAATAATAATAACCTTTATTTCAGACTATACGATCCATAGAAGCAATAAATTACGTGAAAAAAACGCACGCAAAAAACATATAACATGAAAACATAAAAAGGCCCTTTAAAAAAATTAATACGCGATAAATTAGTTTATAAATTATGTATAAATTATTTAAAAAAAACAAACAATTAAAAAATCATAAATTTTGCATAAAATGTCAAAATAAATAGCAAAAAAGGACCAAGAAAAAAAAATAATTTACTGAAATCGAAAATAAAATCAAAATATAAAATATAATCATGACATAATGAAACAAGACAACAAACATTTAAGCAGCTATTTCCATCCAACGTTTGGAGATCCTGGCAGCACAAATTCTATCAGCTAGTTCCTTTACTATACTTTTTCTACATGTACCAACCCTGGACATGAAAGATGCGATTCTGATTCTTTTAATGGCATTGAACGCGTTCAGCTTCGCCTTCATGAACATGCCAGAGCTCAGAGGCACTATAATTTCGTTTCAACCCCATGAGCCCGAATACTGAACCCGAATGCCATCCCAGAACTTTTTCGTATTCTCAGCTCAGAGCTGGCACGTATGAAAACTTTGACAGTATGTTCTGAAAAGGTGCACTTTAGTCTGCTTTTAAACGAAGAGCAAATTCACAACATGAATCAAAACAAAAAGTTAAAGAATGAGTAATTTCTACTCGTAAGTTCTGGACTTTCGAAATCGATATCAAACATCATCGACAATATTTGTACTTTAAAAAAAAAAATCTTAGTCTTCATGGTCAGGTAAGTGTTAATTGAGAACTTACTCGTAATATTGAAACTGTGCACATTCAATATAATTCACTTCATAGTGCACAGTGACTCCTTATATTAAAATTATTTTCATAATACTATACAGCTTTTATTCGACATTATTTGCGCTCACGACTTTTCTTACCGTTCATTAAATTCACAAACGTTTAGTTCTGACTTTACGTGATTAAAACAAAAACTTGTAAAGCAATTATTATCCTTGTATTCTCATATTACGCGGGACTCGGAAAGTGCATGAATACAAAATATAACTAACTTCATTTTAATTACTTTCATCTTTCGACTTACCTTCGTGTATAATTCTGTACAAAATGCATTGAATTAACTTTACCTGTTTAAATTTAGTGCTCCTCTTGACCCATTTAATGCTGTTTAAGCTAAGGATATCGACGTATTTTCGTAATTTTTGCCATGACTGATAATTATAATTATAATAATAAACCCAATACCAGTTAGAATAGCAATGTTGTTTTATAAAGTTTCTATTTCAATAGATCCACCCATGAAAAAAACTGTAAGTAGGTACCAGAGCTGCTCTATGTAAACAGTTATCATAATATCAAATGACCACAAGCAAACTTTGTGTACCTATCCACTTTTACTAATTTGTGGTAAGTAATTAATCCTACTAAAATGAACTCGATTTCATATTAACTCATCGAATGCCGTAATTAGAGACACAATAGAAAGACAATTGCTTATGTCGAACTGTGTAACTTAAGACATTCAAAAGGTTAATTGTTAATGCACCTAATGTCTACTTACACCTGCAAAATTTAATTTCTAACTTCTCCATTAAGTAACGCTATGTAGTGTAATGAAGTTATGAGTGAATGCCGTGGCCACTCCTATCATCTAACAATTGTATAGGACGCTTCACTTAAACAGACATTCTGGTTATTTCTTGTATAACATTGTAAGGAAACAGTTCTAGAGTATCTGAAAGTATTTTTTTTCTCTGGGTGAAGATAATAGAAACACTTCAGAAAATTCAAACAGTCGGAGATAGGTATTAAGTCCTACGAAGTTGTGGTTTAATGAAACGATCACTTGTGATAACATCAGATTAGAATTATACGTTCAAATAAACTTCATATTTAATTCTTTATGAAAATCTATTAGTTAGTTATTTATTTCTTTGAGTTTTATTTTTTCTGTAACTTGACCCTGTTTATAACCATGAAATTCATAAAACTTTGTTTATTTTTAATATGATTTCTAACGTGGAAATAGTTGCTATTACTATCGAAAACGTATGTGACGAAAAAAAAAATTGTTTATTGGTTTATTAGCTTTCATTTCAGATATTTTATCCACCCGAAGAAGCAAAGTCCCTAACAAAATTTTACAGGCATATTTTTTTGCGTACTGTGATGAATACCTAATATATAAAAGTATATAAATTAAATTTATAAACAATTTTATCTTAGACATTACTATTAATAAAATCCTCGTGTTAAAGATATACTAGTTCAAAGTTGGTGAGATTACCATATAGGCTATATCAACAATACCTACGTTCCTCCTTATAAGTTTTAAAAATCAATAAACTAAGTTTTGAATAAACGAAGACATGTCATAAAATCGTATTTTTTCTATAGTGCGTTTCACATAAGAAGTTCTTTCGCCGTAATGTTGGCAAAAAGGAAAAACATTGTTGCTATATTTTTAGAAATTACTTAATTTTAGGGAGATTAACTGATATTTCGTTACTTTTAACAATTGCCTTACGAGAGAAGATTTTGTTGTGTAAGGTTTTGTTTTTTTTTTCTTTGGAAACTAAAATCTAATTTTTTAATAAAGTATACGACGCTGTGGGCTCCATTTCGATTGTTCAGCAATGTTTTCAAATACCGAAAACGCTTCGCCACAATATCGTACCTCTCCATTAACACCTCCCTTTTAGACCTGCTTTTTTTTAAATAAAATCCCATTCCTCCGTCTCCATAAAGTGGTGCGACTACCGTTAAAATCGATTTCGTTTCGCATTCCTTGCAACAATTTTGCTAGAGTAGGCAACTCTTTTCTTTTTTCTTTAGACAGACAGGGGAGTCAATAATATGGCAAAGGAACTTCTTATGTGAAACGCACTATAGTGCACACATATGTCATCATAGTGCTATTCGAGTCTATAGTGCGTTTCACTTATTTTTGTGTTTGTTATCTAAAGCGGAAATATGTTTCTTAAGTATATGTGCAAAGTACATAAAGCAAAGCATATTATGTTTTGCTTTATGTACTTTGCACATATACTTGTGTATGTAACCTAACCTAACCAAGATTTATATTACTGGCAATATTAAAAAAACAGTTTAGCCAAAAGTCATGAAGTCGAGCCAGCAAAAAAAGTAAAATCATCAAGTTAATTCAGTTTCCAACTATGACGATTTTTTGTTTGATTTAACAAAACTTATAAATGATTTCACCGGTAATTATAGTAGTAACATATGTACGCATTTAATAATATTTCATCAATAATTTCCTCGACGTTGTTCTTTCCCAAATCAAATCGATTGAAACAAAAATACACAGCTTATTAATTAATAGTTCTAAGTTTTTTATTGCGTACCATTTTAGATACATAGTTTCCGCGTTAAAACTCATATTCCAAGTAGATCATAAATATAGCGACTTTATACAAAGTACAAAACTACAAATAAACAAATGGATAAATAATTTTAATTTCTAACTTTTTGATACTTACATTAGGAAAAAAAATAAAATTATATGAAAATGCTTAAAATTAAAAAATAAATAAAAACAATATTGAAAAACCTAACCAAGTAAAACTTTCATAGAAATATAAATTTTATTGGAAAGACACTAGAAAAAGAGAGCTTCCTGATTACACTAACATATGGTTAGTTAAGTAATGATGAGTCGGAAACATTACACTTAAAATTCCAAAATTACTACTAGTTCATAGTACCTACTGGGTTACATAAAAAATCAACAGATATATCTATTTATACATTTGTGTTAATTTACAAAACCAGAAACTGCAAACATGGGAAAATTGCTTTTGAAACAAATAGCATTATTCAAATGTCGCGAATCTCCAAGATTCCTGGTCTAATGTTTTCAACCAAGGATCATGGATCTCAAAGGTGCCGTCAAGCCTAATAAAATAGCAATTGTAGTTGGCTACCGCAGGTGGGCAGCTGTTCAATGAAGACGTAACAGTAGTTGAAATTCGTCGTCCACCTGCTTCTATAGGGCATGTCTAGGTCCGTCCACATCCTGAGGATCGGTACCACTACCACAAAGTATGGGCCCTACGTAGGAAATCTATACTCACCTTCCCAATCTTGAAAGTTGACCATAAATACCTGAACCATTGCCGCAACAAGCTAAATATTTTCTGTAGACTATTGTGAAAAAATCGATTGCCTTGGTGGGATAGCCCTGTGGCGTTTGGGAACATTCGGTGGTTTCGAGAATTTATGGACTCTGTTGATATTTACTGAGCTGGTGCAAGCAGTCAGTTTTACTGGTCCCTATCAAAGTAAAAGTAATTGTAATTGATACATAATAAATCCTCTATCTGTCCGGTTCTGGGTAACTTTAACGCTCGTTCCAGACCGTAAGTGAACACCCAGGACATGGCGAGGGGAGTTACAGTACAAGACTAGGCATCATAAATCCAGACAAGTTAATAAAGGTGGGGTTTTAAAAAGCACTCTGAGCTTGGTCCGGTGCATTCGAGAGGCAGTGGGTGCATTGCGAAGGCTCGTATGATCTGGGAAAAAACTTTGCCACAGACGAGCGATTGTCCTTTGATTATGGCCTCTAAGCTATGGATTCTGGTCCAGAGTCTCCATGGAGTTTCTTGCACATTCTTTAGCATAGAGAATGAAATGTACAATAACCATTTATTTTTTTAAGTTAGGTACTGACTTCTTGGCAATTCAAAAGTGGCTGCATTTTTTTTTATAATATAATTAATTCTGTGAGACTATGTTTGTACAGAAGACCGCCGAGTGGAGCCGTGAGTAGGCTAATCCCACTCGGCAAAGAAGATGTCACGAAGGCAGCCGCCTTTTAAGACCATTTAAGACATGCGGAGCTTTGACATCAAGAGCGTTCAAAATAAGGAATCTGATCGCCCATCAAGTGATTCCAAGGAAAAGGGTGGCACAGTGATCACGAGCAGCCGTGCTCGACGAGTTTCAGAGGAAACCCATTTACAGTCTCCTTAGGGAGGTTCCCTAACAGGCGGTGCACAGAGGGGGTTCCAGAGTAGTCTTTTAAACTGTGGGATTTTTCCGTAAAAATCCCACAATTTCTAGACTTATCCTTAAAATTCCACTGCCTTTAGAACGTTCCTCCCCAAAACCAAAACAAAAAAGAATAACCGGATACCGAAGCCGACACGAATTGGATTAGCCCTTCTTACATAAAGCAACATAAGCAACAAACAAAATTTTCCTTGGTAGTTAGCGGTGTGCTGTGGCCGTGGCTGTGGCTAATATGTAAATAGAAAATAATAGGTATTAATAAAAACATGGTAAAATTTAATGCATATCGAATGAAAGATCATACTTAATTACTATACTGAAGTTTCTCCTTAACTCTTGTATCTTTCGATTCCCAGTCTGCAATCGTAAACCAGTTATATCTCTCTAATTTGTGGTTCTACATCTATGTCAATTATATCGCAATCTTTGAACCGTTTGTTTGAAAAATTACAGATAACTCTCAGTGTCAGTCATAAGGTAGTCTTGTAAGAATGCATCAACATAAAATAAAAGTCATCGAGACTTAATATTGAATAATAATATCTATCCCTTTTGTTGATAACCGTATAGACGTACGCTTTACAAACATTGGAATCTATTTTAAAGAAAGTGTTAAGATTTTGATACAACTTCTACTAACATCAAACAAATATTGCTAAAGAAACAAAATAAAAATAAATGATCGAAATCTCAACGTATTCTCATAATTCATATAATTAATAATTATCAATGTCGAAAAAAGTAAGAAATAATGTCGTATGAATACTTATTGAAAATACGACTACTTCATTTTATTGGCAATACTGCAAAATATGATCGAATATTATGAATACCTACGTAGACAGAGGTGGATATATTTTACGAGGCAGCCTTTCAAATTTCTTCGCTTATACGAGTAGATATAAATATGTGTGAGTTGCAGGTCTGGCTACTAGTATCGATTTCCGCAAGGCTAAGCCCAAATGTCCCTATCATTTCACTCGTGTGCTCATCTAAGACCTCACTAGGTACTGCAACATTTTCTAGGGCAATCTCTCTGCATTGATTTCGTAATTAGGTAGGTACACAGAATTTCAGATCGAGTTACTGCATTGAAACTACGTTACCTGATTATGTGTCGATTTTTTTCTCTTTTTGTGTTAAGTCAATCCTGATAGCCCCAAAAAAGCCTACTCCTCAACAATCTATCGGGACTAAAATAGGCAGATCACTTTATAACAATACTAATCCTGGTCATAAACAAGCATAAACAAGCATAAACAAGCATTGATTAGTGATCTAATCAGTTATAATCTAGATTGACTGTATAGGTACTTTGACAGGTATGTAGTTGATAGATGACATTTCCATGTGGGTACAAATGATAACACACAAAAGTATGAAATTTCATAAAACAATATAGGAAAGGGAGTATAACAAATTAATAATTCAGACTGTGTTTATACTGTTAAAGATATATCCTCTTATATTATGAGATTATTTCACCATCGATAACACCTACAGTACCTATCGACTAAAATTGTCATAAGAAGGAATATTATTTATAGGAGGATGTAGCAACTGAACTTGTCATTTTTATTAATCTGAAATTTTTAAGCTATTGCATAGCTTCTATCGCGGGCCTTGAGCGTGGAGACCGAATCCAGAAATTCCGTAACAAATGAGTGGGGACTCATTTGTTTTTTGAGCGTGGTGACCGATAAGAAAACAAATGAGTGAACAATCAATCAAAATTCAATTCAATGTGTGAAAGTGTAACTTCAATTAATATCAAAGAAAAAAAAAACAAAGGAAAAAAAATACTGCATAAATAAAATAAATAAATAATTATAATTGCATAAGTTGATAAAAATGCTATGCAATAGCTTTACCGCGGCAGTCCCCGAGTGCCACACGTCTTTTTTTTTTCACACTAGTACTTCACTGCGATCAAACTTGATGGCAAGCACTAAGCAGTGTTGCAATTGTGGTGAAAGCACACAAGTTTATTAAGGGGCTCCTATTAGCCGATGACCTTGAAATTTTTTTTAGCCCTTTGTCCCTATTTTATTACCCTTGAACGATTAATCTACGTAAATATGGGAGCCTTATGGCGAGAAAACTGACGTACGTCCACCCATCCTAGGCCTAGACGACCTGTTATTTGACATTTTGAGGTTATGATTTACAAAATTATCAAAAAAATGCTAATATCTCAGAAAAAATGTACTGTTACTATACAAAGTATTTTCACAATTTTAACAATCATTATATTCTCTATCGACAGGTATCAATTTCGTGTTGGTAATCGCTTAGTTAAAAAAGTTTATGCAAAAACATTAAACGCAAGTAGACATTTTTTTTATAATTTATTTTACAAACGTAAAAAAAATAAACGAAAAAATATTTATACAGAATTGTAGTCCATGAATCAAAGTATTGCATTATATTTTTTTCAGAATTTCATGATGCACTTTTAAGGTACTTTATACAAGTTAAAAATAGGCTTTCACAAGGTCGTCGGTTAATAGGAGCCCCATAAGAGCCTATTCACTTTAATTTTGAAGACACCTAAATTATAATTGTATGGGAAGAAAATATCCTTCTCTATTTATTGTACATATTAGTAATAGTAGATAACATATATATTACTCAAAGCCGAAATCGGCTAGCAAGGGGGTAAACACTCAAAGCCCTGTGACGTCGGTTGGTTTGTTACTTATTCCATACATATTATTACACGATGGATATCAAGGAAATGTAAATCATCATTATCATATGTGTATTTAACTTTATCCCATGTATTTTGCGGCTGGCTGCCAGTATATCCGAAGGGTACTCATGGAGCAATTGGACTTTTATGAAGTGATTATACATACATTTTAATGGTGAAATATTAAAGTGTCGATTAAAAGGTCAATTAAGCTAAAAATAATAGATATTTGTTTAATTAAATTTAAATTATCTAAAAAAGTAATTTAATCGCTAAGCTAGCTACTCCATATTAACTCCTAATGCAATTATTTCTGAGTTAAATATTGAAACTTCTCGGTTCATTTACACTTATATATAATACATAAAAAAATAATGGAACTTGTTTCATAATTCACTCACAAAACTAGTATAATAGGTAAATTTAAAAAAAAAGATCTCACTGGCTTCACTCAATCATTTTTTTATCAATTTTATTTGTTAATGTTTACTACTTTTCATAAGAGCTTTCATGAGATAAACCTATACTTCATACGTAAGATAACATTCAGTTTGCAATCAAATAAACATTAAAGTCGAGGGAAGCAGTCTTCATTTTTAAAATTGGGATTCATCAATAACTTAGATCTTCAATCTTACTTTACTTCACCGAACTGCAGGTCCGAATTTGATGAAGACTGATTAGCTCTGGTCATCTTCGTTATTTCTTCCATCTATGTTGCTGAAAGCTTTTAGGTCACCCAGGTGGTATTAAATAACTATTTTGATACTTTACAGTAAACACTGGCTAGTTATCAAATGGATTTTTTCTACTTTGCAATCTGTCTAGTCGTTTTTGTCGTTGTTTGTGGCAATTTCTATAGTGTACCTAGGTATACCTACCTAGGTAAATACGAATATACCTAACCTAACCGTTGCTATTGTTATGAAGACAATTTTTATAATGGCTATCTATACACGTGCGGAATCGGACATATTTAAATGCACTTCATACTTTGATTGTAAGCAGGAAAACTAAATAAAATAGGTTGCGATGTAAAAAATTGTTCATTGTGTATGTGGTGTGAAGTGATTTTTCAAACTGTTCAAGTTGTAATGGCAAATCACTAATACTTATTTACAAAGAGTTTTCCAAAACTGATGCGAGAGCCCTTTTAGTAATTCGCTTAAAAAGAAACTGCTATTGGTTTTGAACATTAACGAATATGATTGAATATTCGTTATAGTATTATATGGTAAATTTTGCTGCACTAATAAGCTTTATGTGGCTAGAGCACGTTTTTCAGTTTTCACAGAAAATACAGTGAAAAAAAAAAAACTGACGGATTTCCTAATATTATTTAACAGAATATATCAAATCATATACTTGATCTGTAGTTATTTTTGCTATATCAATTTTATAGATATGTTATAATTTTTTGTGGAAGTAAAAAAAATATATATCAAGAGTGTTGAACAGATGAAACTTTATCAGGTGCTATGACTGACACGAATGGTTTTGCGCCACGGAAAGTGTATTTTTACAGAGAGATAATTCTATTTCTATTTATTTAACTTTATCATAAATTAGATTAAAGATTGATAAAAGTGAACATCTGTCGTGCACGGCACCCTAAGATTGTTTTTGACTGATACAATAATTATTACATTTAAAAGTAGCACCTTTCCCCTTGTCTAAATTAATTATTGTCTACCCTTGATAGTCATTTTCATTGACTTTATACCAGGACTAAATCGTAATGTTCAGAAATTTAATTATACAGATATATGTTTGTGCATTTTAAGTACTTCAATGACCGTAGACATGTATATTCTTGATAATATTGCTGATATGTAAGAAAGACTACGGTAACCTCTGTAACGTAAGTATCAAGCGCTCTCTAATGAATTTATCAATTATCGTGAAAATAGGCAAGCGTGCTCCATCGTCGGCCACATCATCACTTACCATCAGGTGAGATAGTGGTCAAACGCGAGCCTATCAATAATAATTAAAAAAAATACAAAGACAACTAAAATTATTTACACCTCCAGCTTTATTAGCTAAACCATTTTTAAGTAATTTCATGTCACTACTGCATAAAAACACCTAAAAACTCAGCAAGTTAATAATAATAACGTTTTTAATAAGTTTTTTCGTAAATAAATAAAAATACAAATTATTATTATGTTAACCATGATTGGCATTCACTTAATCAAATATTAATTTGCTAGATTATGGTATATAAGGTGTCACAGTTTTATTTCAGCATATCTCACTATAACATGGCTTGTTGACGTCAATTAATGTAACTCACAAAATCATAAATCGTAATTAAAGCATCGACAGCCTATTTTTATCACTGGTTTGTAATTGGCAAATATATCTAATATGTTTTAGAAACATATTATGTACAGTTATGGAATTGAATAATAAGCAGTAATGCAAGCCGGCCAAAGCGAATTACGAAACGACTACTTAGTAATTCACCAGCTTTTCCTGCTTTTGCCAAGTTATGAATTAAACGAGCCATTGATATTGCTCGTAGCGACCTCTACCCTTGAAAACATAAACAAAACGACATTAGTTACATCGTTAACTGGCAGATGGCGCATTCAAATATATTTTCGGGAACAAATCTGAAAACGGAACCAAGAATGAGAAAATTGATTAAAACTTTTGTTCAAGGAGACTACTTGTGTCTTTTAGTGTAAGTTCTTACATTAAATTGCCACAGAGTGCTTCTCTAATTTTTATCAAAATCAAGAATGAATTGCAGCCAAAGTTTTTAGAACTTTAAGACCTTAGCGATCCAATTTCGTAAGTGAACTGAAAGTATTACTTGAATAAAGTTTCTATTACATGATAGTTTACTAACGTAGTATTCATGTTATTAGGTTTATTTAATAGGTATGGCAAAACATGTCATTTAATTTTAAGTTCTGAGTAGGTAATAAACGTTTGTTTTAAAATGAACAGGATTATCATAAGCTCTATTAAAAAAAATACAGCTTAGACAAAACACAGACATATTCATAACTTATAAGTTTACGTTTTAAGAAATAAACCAGACCAAAGCATGTTGTTGATGTAAAATATGACAGGATATATAGTAAAGATGATGAACCAGAAATCGATTAACCCAATGACCTGAACATGACAGTAATCAATGCAACAAGTCGTGATGTGCTTCAGAACCATTAGGTAGCTACCACGAACGATGTTCCTCTTCCCCTCTGCAGTAAATAGATAGTTGGTTTAATTATATACAGATCGATATTATGTTAGCAATCTCGATGCTCTCAACGTTTCCACCGCTGCATTTTAACTTCAAATGCTCCTATCTTACAACGTACATACGCCACTTGAAGTAACAGATCGAGTGGTTGAGTTACTGCTGCAAGTACATTTGTAAAAATAACGACTACATTCATCTAAATTCAAGGCCATCGATGCTGCTGGAATAAATAAAACTACAATGAAGATGAATGATGGTATGCACGAGGCAGTCACCAGAGGACTCGTTCTGGGAAGCTCGAGATATAAAATGCAGTAAATGATGCTTCTAATCACTAAAAAGCTTAATGTTTACACTACATACGCTTGTCAGGATCGATCACATCTAACTTACCGTAAGATCATATCAATCGGAACTATTATCCAACTATCAATACTGTGCGAGCTGATGCTGGGCTACGTGATACACATGGCTGCTGACACACAGTCCATCAGATATTATTATCCTCTAGTTGTTCAATGTTACACAACTTCGGATATCATGAGACCTAGAAGGAAATGTCGTGTAGTTATCTCTTTTGCTCCTAAAAGTCCGATTTCAAATTGATCTTTTTACTTAATTTTGATACTTTGTTTTATGTAAACAAGACTACGTTTCCGTATTTCTATAATAATTATTTGAAGTGTATATCACGAACAGAATCTCGTACCAAAAAATAACATCAATACTCCTATGCATTCCATTTCCCTACTACGCTTGAACTTACAAAACTGTTTTAACCCCCTAATCCATATTAAAACACAAATTGTAAGTTAATTATGATTTAAAGTAGGACCCAATTTACTGTAACATGAACTACCAACGCCTTAGAAAAATTAAAGAGCCGAGATTTTGCAACGCGATAACTCATTTGAGAATGACACCGATGCATCCGGCCTTTAAGGGCGGTGTCGAGTGTTTACGGCAATTTAAAAATAAGGGTAAAAGCTAGGGGACGTGCATAAGCGTATGCACATCATCGTCATGCACCTCATTCACTTTTAAAGCTCAGAACCAGAGCGCAAATATGGGAAACGTCAAGTGATTAGCACTGATGTCGTTTGGGCGCGGCGTGCGTGATGGCCCGGTCGGAGCGCGGCGCGGCACACACTAGGGCGGGCGGCGGACACGGCAGCGTTACGTCAGCGCGGGGGCCAGGGGTGCGGGGCGCTGGGGCCCGGAGCCGCGGGAGGGGGGCCCCGCACTACTGCATCCTCTGGGCGCCCATCTTCGCCCGGCTTCGCTGAAAAACGTGACATCTCTGCTCCGCGCCGACCGCCCCCCACCCCGCGCGCCCCCTTACCGCTCCATCTCTCTCCAAGGACCTTACCATCACTCACTCGTGGTCATTTTGAGTAGAAACTCATTACATAGATGCAATTACGGCTATGGTTCACATTACATTAGTTTATTTACTTAAAATGAGGCATAAATTTCTCAATTCACAGCAAACGTAAGTTAAAGAAAAAAGTTTTTATAAATATTAAAAAGCTTTATGATTGCTAGAATCAATCAAAAAAAGTTATGTCGTTGTAACGATTGATTTTGCAACTTTTATAAAAACCTTCAATATACAAAACCATGTAAACCGTGACGATTCAATATCTACTTTAGGCAGTTATGCCAAATTGTCTTCTTATTATACTTAGCAGGTATTTGAAGGAAAGGGAGTGTATAAAATAATAAAAATCTTCCGATGTATCATAACGGTCAAGACACTTTTTAGGGTTCCGTACCCAAAGAGTAAAAATGAGAGCCTTATTAAGAGTCCAATGTCCTTGTCTGTCACCAGGCTGACTATCATGAAACGTGAAAACTAGACAGTTGATATTTGCACAGATGATGTATTTTTGTTGCCGCTAAATAACAAATATTAAACAGAATAAAATGAATATTTAAGGGGGGCTCCCATACAACAAACGTGATTTGTTTGCCGTTTTTTTAATATTGTGTTTCATGTTGATAATATAGATAATGATACAAACTCTTCTTGCGCAAGTCCGACTCGCACTTGGCCGTTTATGTTTACATACCACAAAACGACAAAACGGAACCCTTTTAGGATCAATTTGCTGTCCGTCTGTCTGTCTGTCGGTCTGTCAAGGTCCTTTAGCTCGAGAACGCGTGGAGGTATCGAGTTGAATTTAAAACCTTTTTTTTATTCAGGTCTACAGTCCCTTCAAGCTGTGAAAAAATGAAACTTCTAAATTAAAGGAAAAAAAAGATACGGCCGTTTATGTCGCAAAAAACGTAAATAATTATATTTCGACACTCTCAAGGGAATCAAAATTCATTGAGTACTTCCCGTTGACCTAGAATTCTGAAATTTGGCATAACGCAAGTTCTTATAGCTCAAGTATAGGAAAAAAACTGTAAAGAACAATGGCGAGGAAATTGTTGATGAAATTATTAAGTGTCAACGTATGTTACCATGATTTATTATCAATGGAATAATTGTTTAAGTTTTATCAAATGAACTTAATGTCCAGACTAAGGATTGCAAAAAAATCGTCATAATTGGAAACAAATTGAGTAGATTTTTTACAATAATACATAATAATGGCTTAGTTTTTTTTTTTTTGCTAGCGTGACTTCTGCTTTTGAGTAAATTGAACTTTTGATGTTACGTCACAAAAAAAAACTTTTTTGCGATTCGAAAAAATCTTCAAGACTCCATTTGGAAATCGAACTATATATTATGTTTTAGACATTATCATGTAACTATATATAGGAAAGTTTGTACGGGGCCTTCAGTACGCGAGTCCGACTCGCACTTGTCGGGTATTTTGGTAAAGGGGTGGGTTATACAAAAAACAACATATTTTTATGATTTATTTTTCTTTGAATAATAATAAAAAACAAAATTTAAACTCTAAGAAAGAAATTCGGCATTCAGCAAAGATATAATTATGGAAATAAAATAATTGCTAGAATTTATAAATGTTATTTAACTTATTAATAAACTCTATTTAACGTAATTAAATTATGAGGTAGATGTTTGCAAATAGTCTTTCATTAAAATCTTATAAATTAAAACTACATTACAACTAATGCTATATAAAATGAAATGCAAAAAGACCCGTAGTGTTTAATATCTCTACACCAACTTGTCTCTACCGTGACGTCACATGACTGGACTTAACACAATTATACGTACTTGTTTACTGAATTAATTTAAGTCAAAAAATTATCTTAATTTCAGTTGTTATTGGCTAGTAAGTTAAACACGCATGCAAATGTTTCAATTACATATAGAATTTGATGACCTTCATTTTTATTACGGTTTACAATGTTTTTGTACAGCCAACATCAACCGTAAGGAACAAAAAGTTTTTAAAGAGTTGCAGTTGGCTACTGTAAAGTAATTTGGCTTATGATAAAATTGATCGACTTCTGAAGTTAACTGTACCTGAAATATACATAAAACAACTGACTTCCAAATATATGAAAGTGATGTAACCAATTGAACATGTTAATCATTGCAAGACTAAATGCGTAGGCACCACTGCGAACTGAGCCATTGGGCTGTATCATGTTAAAACAAAAAAAATCTGCGACTTGATTAATAATATTTAAAACAACTCTAAATAACTGTTTATACAACGTTGTTTTTATGAAGATTTTCTTAAAACAAAATCATAAATTCATTGGTATCTAACGCAGGCGGACGTTACAAATTAATTATTATTCCTTAACTAGATCAATTGTACATTACCGTGTGTATATGTCGTTTTACTTATTTTGTTTCATAATATTTCAATCATAGAAGAAGCATGTAAATACCTATTACAAAAAATACGTTTAAGAAACAGTTTCAGTGGGCCTATGTGAAATGTTCCTAATAAATTGTTGGCATTACGACAGTCAGTTTTATAACTAAAAACAAATACAGTAAAATATCTTAACTACAATAACTAAGTCATATTCATAAATATTGAGGTAGATTATTACTCCTTATTATTTCAATCTAAACTACCTTAAAAGATTTTGTGTGTAAAAAACAAAGTCCTAAATTAACATCGATGGGTAGATGAACATTCTGCAATAGCAAAAAATATAAAAAAGAATTCAAAACACATTCTCATTGATGCATATCTGTGAGCTTGGTAATAGAATACCGTTGGAATATGGGTGCAGCGGCACCCTAAAGGTTGGCTCACCATTCATTCGATAGATTGCTCTAATGAAATTAAAGGTAGGATACATCCGTACATAGTAAATATTAAAAAGAAACCATCAATATTTCAAATTCTGAGAAACACAATTCTTAATTTTGATCTTTCTTTTTAGTTTTCTAAATACCTTCGATCACGGTTATTACTTAATTCTAATAGTTACACCAATTAAACAGTTATGTTTTTTTTTCTGTAGTTCTCTATAATGTGGTAATGTGAATCAAAAACTGTATTCTACTTGCAAATTGACCACAATAACTACAGGTTACTGCTTCGCCAGTAAAATACACTACTTGCGCTCTACATGAGGCTAGCAACAGATCTCAAAACTGAAAATACTAATAAATTATACAAATATGAAAAAATGTGGTAAACTCGAATTACAGGATTGATTAAGTACCCACACTATACTCACAACTTGTTCTACTTAATTATGATTAGGCTCTTGAGCAAACATAAGTCGCAAATGTACACATGGCAAAGTTAATCTAACATATTCGTAGAAACATTATACTTGTACTGTCTGGATCTCTATAACGTATAGCACTCTAGTATGCTACGGCAAGTCATACAAATATAATTCGTACTGAATCTACACTTAATTAAAATATTTTACAATTATTGCAACAATGTTAATTTGACTTTGGCACATTAACTTCAACGTTTACATTGTATTTAGTATCTGAAAAAATTTACAAACAAAACTTGATATTTACGTCCTTTCCTAAGTCATTCGTCTAATATTATATTTAAGGGCTTACATTTACTGCTGTTTAAGCAACGTACGTACAGAATCTACTCTAACCTTAAAGGATTTTGTACTTTAAGTTACGATATAGTACTTACATATTATTCTTTTTTTGATCTTTGAACTGGCAGTTTAATTTTTACTGCATATTTGTAAGCGTATGTTGTAAAACCCTCTTAATTTTCATTTTGTCTCATAGCCAGTTATAATACTTCTAACTTGTCGTTGATTATGAGCTAAAATTAACATAAAGTTTGTCATAATATAATATAACAACAAAATAATATAAACACACACTTAACTTTGGATAAACACCAATATACGTAAAATAATTAAGGTCACGCGAACACATAAAATTTGTACTTACGTTACGTTTGCAAACTTAGGTTGAAATATTACTATCATTAAAATTATTATGTTAAAAGTATTGTATAGTTTGTACTAGAATTATGGATTTGTACCGATCAGTCTTGTACTTATTTGTATAGTTTATCTGTAACTATATTGAGGTAGATGCGTTCTTACAACGTTACGTTGTTGATGATAGCTGGTCGTTGAAATTTCTTGAAGAAAAACCTGTTAAAATTCGATTAAGTCGTTTCAACTTGGAATGGAGTATCTAGACGGAAATAAGCTTTGTCTAAACTTATAAAACGTTACAACATAGTTTAAGTAAGAGCGAAGAAATGCCGTTAGAAAGTCTACAAGTTCCGTCGGATTGTGGAATACAGTATGTGTGTTGCCGGAGTTACGAGTGAGGCGGACTGTCCTGCTGTCCCCCCTGAGAGCTGCTTGAACTAGTCTTGCTTGTATCGTCTTTCTTCTTCTCCACCTATAATTGGAATAAATGATTCAGTAATCTTATAAATGCGATTTTTTTTTTAAATTTTGTGATTCAGGTGTCATGCCTCGACCAAGAGTGAGCTGGGGCATGGGTACAGCTACAGATCTCTTATAAATCAATTTATAAGTCACCATTTAGTGACCATTTGATTTAGCCTGGTATATGTAGAATCTATATATATAAAAATCAATCCGACTTTTCGTTGTAATTTTATAACTCAAGAATGGGTTCACCTATCCAAACCAAATGTTTAGGCTTTGTTCGGACTATTAGTAGATGGTGTATGTGAAGTTTGGTAGGGTAGAGTAGGGTAAAGTAGGGTAGAGTAGTGTACAGTAGGGTAGAGTAGGATAGGGTAGGGTAGAGTAGGGTATAGTAGGGTAGAGTAGGGTATAGTAGAGTGGAGTAGGGAAGAGCGGGAGCGAAGCCGCGTGGGCAAAAGCTAGTAATAGTATATATATAATAATAATATTTGTTTGGCATAGATATCCTAAAAATTTAGAACCTTTTGTTTCTAGAAGCTGGTTCTGCTAGCTACCAATGTATTGTACTACGAAATTGCTCAGTTTTATCAAGAGGTTTGCAATTAAGTCTAAACACTTTGTTCTCTACTTTGGCACAAGCATCAGCGACCATAATACAAGGATCTGAACAAACTAATATTCCACCAAAGATAAAGAAAACTTCATGATGTATTTGTCATACGCAAAAGTCATGTAAGTAACCATTTAAACTATTTCTTGGGGTATCACTGGTAAAGTCTCTTGGGTAGAGCCGATCGCCAATATGTTTTTGTTTATCTACATCTTTTTCAAAAACTAACTTCTATCAGCGGCTTCACTCGCGGGAAAGTAGAGAATACATAGTCTATGTTAATCAATCATTCTGGTGATTTTTTTTTTAATCGTTGCAATTCTTTTTGTTCTGTTATTTCAAATAAAAATACAAATCGTTTCTTATTATAATGTTAGTACAGATAATTTATTAGCAATTTTTAGATACTGTTATGGAATATTTAACCATTGTTTAGTCCACACCGTACAACTTGTACGAGAACGTGCACTGAGTACGAACGAGTTGATTTTACATTAACGCAATTGAAACGAAAGAGAATGAACGAACGAGAACAAAGGAACGATTCTCTGATTGGGTAAGAGCTTGGATAGAGCCAATAGAAGCACCAAACGTCATAAATGTATCGACGGCGTTAACTTAAAACCAACTCGCACAGTGCACTTCGAACATGATATGGTAGAAAAACAAAGTTATAAGGCAACTTTCGTCTAGATGTCCTAACATCTAGATGAAGGTTGCTTCATAACTTTTTTTAGCAGAGAAGAAAAACGAAAAGAATTCGTTAGCATACATTCGCATTTATATGCATGGGGGCAATCCCGCATGCGTGATCAAAACCTTACGATATTAAAAACACCCTTAGATTGATCCTAACTTTACCTTTATTGGGCAGTCGGCGATGAGGTGATCTTCGCTCTTGCAGTTGTGACATCTCTTTGGTTGTGGTCCAATGCTGCACTTAGCCGCTATGTGGTTGGCGAACTCGCCGCAGTTATAGCAACTGGAATAAATCAAACATTACGTTAGGGACAATGTTCATTCAATCCTTATTGAATTAAAAGGAAAACCCTTAAGTTTCAAAAATCGTGATTAACTTTGATAGGAAATCCTTGCAACAAAGTTTACTTCGATCTTTGAATGGAACTGTATCATGCAATTATATCTAGCTACAGAATTGAAAACCAAATTAAAAATCTACTACGCCCATGCTCCTGTTCTTATGCCTAGTATTCAGTATTAGGAATAATTTGGAAAAAAAAAACAATCCTGATAAAGGAACCATAAACGCCCGAGTGTCACCATTTAACGGACCACCCTGTGGACGCGGTGGAGCATTAGTAGAGGTGTACCCAGCTTGGGCGGAGGACCGCTGTGTCTTCGTGGGTTTTAGATCGGCAGCGACGATCTCTCGCACCGGGCCCTAGTTCAGGCCACGGTCCGGTGCGAGAGGGAATGGGCGGCGGTCGCAACATGCGAAGCAGTAATGTTAGCGAAGGAGACGGCCGCAAGCGTGAGGGAACGGACATCCTCACGCCCCAGCCAAAGAGACTTTGAGTACCAGCCACCGTAGGCGCGGGCTTGCGGACGACGGGCAAAGTGTACGGGACGGCCAAAAACAGAAGAAACATAGTTGTGGTGTTAGTCAGTGAAAGTCTGACATGCCTTTTCGTTCCGCACTAGAGCGGGAGAAGTCATTGGATAATTTCCCACTTTAAAAAAGGTATTTAATGTACCTAATTGTAATTGTTTAATTATTATTGATAGGTTCGCGTTTGACCACAATCTCACCTGATGGTAGGCGATGATGTGGTGGACGCTTACGCTGCACGCTTACCTAGAAGTAGCTATCAGGAAACACAGACTCCGGCTGGGAAATTGCACTTGTTGGTTGTATGCACAATAAATGTGTTTCCAAAACGCTTTGTGCGTGTGGGTCTACCATCCCTAAGATACCGGTTTTATTAACATGGCTAATTTTTCATAAAGTTTCCGGGATAATTTTATGATCTTGGTTATTATTTATTTATTTTATAAAAACAAAGGTTTTCCTTAGGTTTACAAAAAGACACACAATTAGACCTCTGGGGTCTGTCTCAGCGTGCCACAACCTGACAATTAGTCAACGCGCTGTCTGTGCAAACTGTATTGAATGAGCATCTGATATCTACAGGTATCTGACTTATTAGATTAGGTAGGTATTGAAGAAGAAGCTGTACGCTTGCCATAAAAGTTATTTTTGCGCGGCACTTGAGATGTAAAACTACAAATACAACAGTTTCAAGCTACCGTCCCAAATGTTTGGTTTACCTAATCCTATGTGAAGATTAAATTTTATAAGTTTTCAATAAATTGGATTGAACCATGAAAAGCTTTTTGATTTTCTTCATGCTAGTCTTGTAGCACTAAACTTCCTGTTAGTCTTACTTTTACTCTTTGTATCCAACATTCTACAGTGTCTGTTGGAGCACTAGAAAGATTTAGACTGAAAAGCAATTGCAATTAGCTGAAAAAAATCCTAAGACAAATGTTTAGTGGTATGCAAATTGATAAAATAAGAATCGATACTAATATTAATAAAAACACAATACCTTAAAATTATTGTAGAAAATTGTTAAATGTAAAACTTACTCTGTTTATCTGTCTGTCTGTTACGCTTTAAGGTTAAACTACTAAACCGATTTAAATAAAATTTTGTTAGGTGAAAGCTTGAAGTCCTAGGATAGACATAGGGTACTTTTTATCCGTCTTCGAACTCGACTTCGCGTCCGCAACAACCAACATTCACACGCATAAAGCCGCTGGCAGAAGCTAATTGATTATAGGGAAGAAGTCGAAACATTGCAGCCATGATGGAAAAATTGATTGGAAATCGTTTTTCACAGTAGGTAAAGCGAATGACGAGAAAGATGTTTTGAGTATGAAAGTGGAGGATTAGACCAAAGAGATTATTTTATACATTGTATACATTTTATGCCTTTTATACATAATTTCGCGACTACTACTAGAGGGTAATGACTGCGGTGACAACTAATAGAGGATTCTGGATAAAGGTAACGTGTTCCGTTGACCTTAAATTGGGACAAGTGCAAGAGAATGATAAAGTATAAGTAATACTTAAAACAGATATATCGATCATAGTCCAAGAGATCTGCCATCCCGCAAACGCAACACTTATGTATGTCTTATATGCTTTATTTTTATTTACTTGCAATGTTTGAGTGTACGTTTGTTTAGGGAAAAGTTTGCAAATGATTTTTGGAACTGTTACCCCTAATCGATTGACCTGAAATTTCAAGTACCTATGTAACTTGTATGACAATTTATTAACATGGTACCAAGGAGCTAATCTGATAGATGAATTATAGCCATAAGGACTACTGAGCTCAACAAGATAACCCCAACGAGTTTGAGCTCTTTGAAATGATCTTGATGAGTATATAACGCGCTCTAAAAGCTTGCTATGTAAAAAAATTTTTCATTGAAAACTTATTTTAAAAAAACTGACTAATAGTCTAATAGATAAATATACACATTTCTGTTAGATATTAAATTTAAAACACAATTAACACATAACGTTTAATACTTATCTATAAACACTGCTCAAAATAGAATTTTATCTAGCATCTGCCTATGCCGGTATAGTAAAAAAATTTCAACGATATTTCCAAGAAAGTTAATATGGCTTGGTAGCTTCATAGGCCCGATATTTTCCCATGGTTAGATAATGCGATAACCCTCGATTAAGTGTTTGACTCGGCAACAAGTGAGCAGATAGAATAAATCTAATATGATATTTATATGAAATATGATATCCACGTGCATGCTTGAAGTTATTGCAGTTTGTCACATTTTATTGTAGCCATGTCTCCGTACCTTTAAAACTGTTGTTAACCAGCAAATAGCGTAAATAAAAACCTATTACATATCATTGAAATAGCCAAATAGTGTCGTAACATAATCGTTCGATATTCATTTCAATAGGTTATCGTTCCACTATTAGGTAAGTACTTCATGAAATTGTTTTATAGTTTGATAACTGAATTTTGCCTTTTAATTATACGTTTGACATTTAGTTCATAATAGAAAGATTCCAAATAGATATTTGATACTGGAGTTATTCCTAGTGTGGGGGGCAACGTGCTTAAAAAAGTAGCCTGATTAACTACTTAAACATTACAATACTTATCAAGTATTTCGTAAGTAGTTTTTTTTTGTTGGGTAAAAATCATCCAAATGACATCCCCCGCCCTTGGGCGGAAAGAGAGATAGTGTCAGACTCTTACTGACTAAAAAACCCACCCCGTTCCTTCTTGCCTTTCATACCGGAGAACCTCCCTTTCGGAAAGAGACCCTAGCCCCTGTAGGCTTCGACCCAACTGGGCCTCTACAGTTGCTGACAACTCCTTGAGGCGCGAACAAAACTTTGAAAGTTTTGTCTACTAAAATAATACGTATACTTTTTTACTATACAAGTAGTATGAGCACAGTACTACATAAGAGGAGGTTTTAGAGCGCATTGGCTTAGATGTGGCTTAGATAGAGTAAAATATTAAGTACCTACTGAGTAGAGAGTCGTATTTACGACGAGTAGGAACTAAAATTCAGTTTATCTCGTAAACCAGTTATGTAGGAAAAGCTCTGAAATATTTGTAAAATCATTACATGACCAAAATAAGAAAAACCAAGGTTGCCGTCATAGCCCGAAGTATCGCCAAACTTAAGTGGCAATGGGCAGAGCACATTTCTCGTAAATAGTAGTAGATAGATTCACGATTCTAAAGTGGCGCACTGGAATTCGCAGCGTTGGAAGGCCTCTCACAAGGTGGACCGATGACCTGGTGAGAGTACGCTACGTATTTGCTTACCTATCGGGAAATCATTAACCTACTAAAATTCATCGAACTTTATAATAACAAGGTGACCCTAAAGAAAAAGGTATTGCCTACAACAACTCCTACCAACAAACCTCTACGTTCAGCAATAACACACCGCAAGCTAGGAAATATCGTCCATTCAAACTGGCGTTAAGATACTTCCTCCTACTCTACTTAGCAAAGATTACCGTATCTTTCTGAACCGTTTCTTGGAGAGCGGGCGCCGATGGGAGCCTTGGCAGTCCACGGATGAGGGTCCGGAGACGCGCGTGGCTTCCAGGCCTTTGTCTGACTCCTTGCACTCGAACTCCACCTCCTCTTCGTCTCCTAGTGACCGGAAACCTGGCATCTGGATGACGCTCTGGAAATTTAGAAATAATGGTCATTTACTAGCTCCATTCTTATTTTTTTTTCGAATCAATGGTTTTCTTTTCCCTCAATGTTTTTGGGCCCAGTAGGTTGCCACGTCTATAGCGGTGTTAATAGCGCTTTTTAGTCCTCCAAAGTGTAGGAAAACCATAACATTATAACTCCATTGAAAATGTTATTGGAAAAATGAGAATGCAAATATCTATCTATCTTAGATATATGCATTCTCATAGAATACAAAATGTTATAACTTTTCACCACCTATGGCGAGCAGATTTTGATGTACTGGTTCATAATCTGTTTTTTAAGTGTCAAACCACAAGTCCAAAACAGTACTGAGAATTGTAAAAGTAAATAGTGTTGGTAGAGCGGGCACAAAGTTGTAATAATACATATTTGTGCGTACGACAGCGGCCCTGCGAGGCGGCCGCTAGTTCAGTATAAAAATAACAACTTCATGCTAACTATTATTATTGACCGTGGGTCCCTTCAATGGGCTATAAATTTACTTATCGCTTATGAGAAAAAAATCAACGTTATCGGCATCCAGTAACATAGTCTTGACCTAATATAAGTTTTACCGCTAGCGTCGCTGCAGCCGAACGAAGTACAAGTTTGATGGCGCAAATGTATAGAAAAAACATCCGGCCTTGATAAGCCGAGCAAACAAATAAGCGCACTATCGGGTCAACCGCTAGATACGCCACAATATTTTTTCTGAATGGATTTAATATGCTATTTTAACTATTGTAGAGAACGGAGCGGTTTAGTTAACTACGTAAACATGCGTTTAAAATTTAGCGTTGCATCTTATTTTAAATGGTGTTTGTTGCGTGCATGCTTCGGGGAATAAAATGATAACAATCACCTGGTGCACAAAAACATCTTGCCCGCCATCGTCAGGGGTAATGAACCCCCAGCCCTTCGCGACGTTGAACCACTTACACCGTCCGCGCCGCGTCACCCCTGTGACGGCGCTGCCGCTTGCGCCCGCTGCACCTGCAAATAATATACAGTTCACAAAGTGAGTATCGCTCCACCATCGCCCGCCGCCGCCGCCCGCTCGCTCCGCCACTCCTGACTCCTGTCCCGTGCGCCCGCGCAACGCTCCCCTTTTTACCTGTTACCGAATCTACCATCTAATTGAGGTTTTTTTACAACTTAGTTCCTTCACACGTAAAGCCTGTCTTTCCGGTACGTAGTTATAACAACGAACCGATATTAATAGGCTTTTACTGACATGCTTTAATTAACAATAATTGGTTTCTTTAACAAAATTGTCAAAAAATTGAGGGTAAGAGAGTGCATGTTTTCATTTAAAATTCAATGCAAAATATAGGGAATTAGAAATCATGGCTAGTAAGTAGTATCCCTAAAGTACGGCAACACATACTACCTATCTGAACGGTATACGAGTACTATATATGGTTAATTTATCTTTCAATATGTTCGTAAATGAAAATAAGTAACACTAACACCGCATTAAAATGTTATATATATGTACTACAGAATAGAAAGGTCATCAAGAATTCACTAATAGGTAAATTGCATTAAGTGGGTCGTAGTCCCATGGTTCTAACGCACGCATAGACATTTTAACGTTCGGAAATCTATTAGCAATAAATAAGGGCCTACAATCGTATTCTGGACGAAGAAAGGGTATACTGTTCCCCTTATCGGGCACCGAGACAACAAATAACGTGGGAACGGAATGAAATAAAAGACAACTCCTTTTACACTCTGCCTTTTAATTCTAAATGTATTTAAGCATATTAAGTTTCAACCAAATTAAAAGAGAGTATAACTTTGAATGGTCGTTGTAAATTAACTATCGAAAACATCAATTGTAGCGATGACTAACGTTAATGTAACGTTACTTCCTTTAAAAAATAAGTAGTGACTAACAAGTTTATTAGAAAAATCCGGAAATACTTCAGATGACAAACACCGATTCTCATACTCACACTGATTAGCACCTACTATTTTTTATTTCCCAGTAGTGAATGACTTATCTCCAAATACCAAAGTCGTATTTTTTATTCATCATTTAAAACAAGGCTATAATTTCTCTTTATGTTAAATCTTCGCAATTTATTTTAATTGAAATAATATCTTCAATTTATTATCTAGAATTATAATAAACAAAACAGCTAAAGAATTTTTTAAGCGGTCGAGTATTATAAATATGTATAATGTGAGTCCAATCTAGACCATAACAAACCGATATTTAAATAAAACAAGCTGAAAGTTCTCACGGCGCTCTCTCATCAATCGAGCGTTAGTATCGCGGAGGCTTACTCAAATGTTAGTTATATGAGAATTTATTGGTGGGTTTGCTAATTCGATATACATTTCCATGTGTTGGTATGTAAGCTAAGCATATTATTTCGGGCGGCGGCAGCGGTAAAAGCGTTGTGCGCACACGTGGCTCGGCGACGGGCGGCGCGGACTGGAAGAATGTTCGGTATTTAGGTTAAGTTTCTGGTACCTTTTTCATTCATTGCCGTAACACTGCACCTAGCCGGCCTCGTCGCCGCCGCACCACCTCACCTTGCTCACCATACCCAATATTTATTATTCCCTATCCCATATTAATGAGAAAGCTTTTAGACTTGTTTCTAAATAACGTGGGACCCATTTGAGCATACTCTATGTAACAACATTCTATCGGACGCTTAGTTAATATGTATACCAAAATCAACTTGTATCTTAACTGTTTGCCGTTACAAAAAATATATGTTTTTTCTTTGTAGAGACTTGTTTTCTTGGTATTTAAATATTTATTAAAGTGAACTCAGTGTTTACATAAGAAACGGGTAAATTCTTTAAGGCTTTGAGCGATGAACCATAGCTATTCATTAGATAACACACGATTTTCATTAATAACTTGAAAACTTACTTTATGAAAAGCTTCCAATCAGTGAAAGTACTCGAGTCGGATTATACCGTGTCGTTTTTTCATTCATATAAATGCGTGCATGAGTTATATGCTCGTTTGTTATGATTTTACAAACAAACTATCAATCCTTTTTTGATTGGAATTCATACGCGAAATGAAATCCATTTACGCAGATAGAGCCAGCCGTACGGGATTTTAATACTTTTATCAGTTTCCTATTTTTAATATTTTCAATTACCTTCACTTCTTAGATAAATGGTCAAAGCTCTTCACAGACTACCAAATCAGGTTTTCTATACAAATATTGGTGTTAAATTAATCCTAACTGATTTCTTACATCGTTTTTTACACGGGTGACATAGTCCTTGTCGAAACTAATTTCAGAATTAGTGTCAAGTTACTGGTAGTGAATGATCTGAATGTATGATAATAATAATAAACAAACACAGATACCTAGTTGATTTTTCAGTTGCTTTGCAGAAAACTGTTAGGTTGTATCATGAATATATTGTTGTCATAAAGGTTGTTCCGATTTTGTAGGAACTCTTTCGTTTAGTTAAATAACTCGCGTGTTGACCAGGTTCCAATGAAGTGAAATACAGGCGATGTTATCGTGTTGGATTAAAGTGCAGCGGGGTGTTCGCTTATTACAATACATGGTATTAGTGCGCTAGTGCTGTAGCGGTAGCAGAACGTTATTTATATACGAGTATGTACCGAGTGAGGTAGCACTCCGGCGCATGGCGCATCCGACTGCTGTGCCCACTATGTGCCTGTTTTGTAGTTTTGTTTACTCAGCATGGTGCGCGCCGCCCGCGCCCCGCCACAACTACGCACATTCCACGCTACACCTCAACGTGTGCCGGAATGTCTATGCACCAGATGCAATACACGGCACTCGTCTAATGCAACACTGACACGCCTCTTCAAATATTTAACTATTACTTTGCCTCTTCTACTTCATATCAAATTACCACAAACTGTTGTGCAACAAAACTGTTGTGGTACAGATTAAAATGTCCCAGTCTCTACTAAATATAACAAAAATGTTTTGCTTCTCCACGTTAATAACAAAACACGAAACAGAAATCGTGACGTTTCTGGTTTATTGTCAGTTCCTAAAGCGATTAGGTGCACTATTTTTAACCTGGAATTTAAATTTAAGCTCGTGGTATTTTAAAAGCAGGAAGGGGAAATTCTACGCATATTTTAAGTGGAACATTTGCTGCTCGTACGCACCCTTATGTCTTGTTACGTTTTACGGAGATGGTATAAGCTAGGCTTGCCGAAGTCGGGTACAAACTTCATATAGTGTTTACTTAATTCAAACCAAGATTATCTACACAACTTTTCACGTATTTTATTGACATCTGCAAATGCTTAACTACATGTTTTAACAACCTTTTCATCAATGAACGTCTCGAGGTAAAGGATCACTTCTATGAATGAAAATAAAGTTTAGTCAATAAACGAACACGTGTTGACCCACGCATCTGTTGTCTCAGTCACATGACTATTGCGTATTTGACATCATATTTCTTAATGGTATTTCTATATGAGCCTAAACGTCTTATATTTTAGGGAAATATGCTTTGAAATATATTTGAGCTAGCTTGAAAGCGTAGCACTATGTTGAGAGAGCTTTCGTCGAGGGTTAGGGATGAAGTATCGAATGACTGAATGGTCATTTAATATACGAAATATTTTCCAGTACTTAATGCTTTTATGTAGTGATAGTGTGTGTCGGGATGCGGGCGATGATTCGTATCACACGCCGAGTCTGAGAGCGACACATCGACCATCAGATGCATCGCCTGACGCGCGTGGGACGAATCTGACACTTACGTTTATTTATTACCATTTATTATAGTTTAATTTAAACAAATTGTCTTTTACCAAATAATTAAACGCCTATCGATAACAAACCGTGATATTTTAATTAAATTGAAATAGGATCGTGAACGTCGACTAAATCAATAGAAGGTTTACTTATTTAAAAATTACTGTACAATTACGTTGATATTATTTTATCTTTAACAACTATAATTATAGTGTGGTTTCGCCTCATTCTCACAAAGTTGATGTAGGTTATACATATTGAGGATATAAATACATACATATTTATCATAGTTCAATGCTCATTCATTATTTGAATGGAGCGAGTCACACACACGTGTAGTAAACAAAACGCATACCAAAATGATTGTGGGACGCATGTCCAGCAAGCAAATGAAATGACCTAAAACATTGTGCCATTCACCACTTTTTGCTGTTATCAATCGTAGGTATGGAATTTGAACGTGAATCATCGTCAAGTGGCGCTTGTGCTCGTGTGTCTTGAACTAGGAGGGAAAGAGACAGCCGAATGTACCAGCATTCGGATTTAATTGACTGGTTACGAAGTCGGACCCTGCCGCGGCCGTAGGGACGTCACCTCACTATACATCGACTTTCTAAACATTCCGGATGGTACTTCAATAACTCTCTATGATAATTCCTGTTTGGAAGAATGCTCTCGCCATATTTGTGTATATGATTTGTACAAACAAATTAATTTTACAGATCAAGTGAAACTTTGTAACGTTTTCTAAACCAAAACAATTTCCTGTTTCAAACTACTACGCCGCACAACGCAGTAGATACTCATACAAGCTCAAAAGGTACGCATATAGAGGATGTACTACAACACCTCGGTCCGTATAATGTTGTTGCGTAAGAATGTAAACAATATTCTAATCAGCATAAAAATATCGATAGTGCGTTCGTCACTACGACTCTGGTATGTCGACGACAAAAACACGTAGTGCAGCAGTGGTGGGAAGAGATTAAGGTCCTTCTAAAATGCAGTCGGCTTACCTAAATACATTCAAGCTTTTATCACTCACACAGATAAATATAAATAGAAAGTATTTTGGTAGTATAAAACTTATAAGATTGTTGTTAGAGTCGAAAACGGCGCAGCAGAGCGGCGCCAAGTCGCAGGCAGCACGCATGCGAGCAACTAAAACGGTATCGTAGGAATAGTAAACAATTAACTGCTCGATGCGTAGACCTTGTTTGATAAAATGTTCACGTCACATGTTTCCAATTCAATACTTGATACTCATGTTATACAAGGACTGCTGGTACGTTCATTCATGAATATACGCACTTTGTTTTTAATTCATTTCAACTTGGACTTGACTATTATGTTTTTAAAATCTGTAGTCCTTTAAATAAAAACAAATGATTTTATCACACAAAAAATACATATTATTGCGTATAACGTGACGTCATGCCATACAAGACATTCTCTAATTAGGAAGTACGAATTTATAATTAGTATATCTTGTTGTTGATCAACTTGATACCCAGTAAACATGGCACACATGTGTGACATCAGTAAAACGAGACTCTATTAACCTCAATTTGAATAATTTCAATGATGAACTGTTTGTGATTGCCTCCCTGGGCACTGCGTACAACACATCCGTTCGATAAGGGCCATGTCAAGTTCCAACACATGAAACAGCTTTTTGACGTGATTTGTTTGTATTTTCCAATTCATCTAACAGTGTAAACAACAAAACAAAATAAAACATATTTTTTTAAGTCTAACAAAAATATTCTTAAGTATCTACTTACTTGAAGAGGGAACTGCATTTCCGCCTTCCCTCCCGCTCATGGTAACTAAAAATTATCAACTGGCACCACAAATATCACCTCTTCGTAACATACATCCTCTAATTGAAAAAAGGCACTTTGTTTATAATAAGTTTATTAACCCTTGCACGTTTAAAACTTATAAACTATCAAAATGTGTTAAGTGCATTAAGGCGGACGCGCGTGCGCGCGAAGCGACCAACGACGCGTACGCAGCTCGACTGCATCGAAAATGAGTGACAGTGTGGAGTCGACGCGGTGATGCGGCCGTCCCTTCCCGGATATCGTCAAGCAAGTAGTTTTTAAAATAGAGAAGCTAACGAAACGTGTACACCGCCCGAAAGCGCCGGCCGCTTTACCCCAACCCAAATTGTGTCACTTGTTGGCGCGGCAGCGGCGGCGCAGCGCGGGCGCGCTCCCAACAGACTCGAGCGCGCTGCAGGGTGAACGGCTTCTACTACCTACCTCACATATTGCTTACAAACACCCAACAACATCTTCAAACCTCACAAAAAATATTCTCAATAGAAGCCGCGTACGACCGACCGCAGAAAGGATCTTTTGGGAATGACCATCTTTCCAAGTCTTTTTGTTTTTATATCTAGCAACGATAAATGGTTTTTGTTATGCTATTTTGAGAATTGTAAACTTAAACGTGCTACATTTATAACTTGCCGTATCCTGTGTAAGTACTAAAAAACTTACGCTGAAAATTCATAGAATGAGCTTTTGCTGACTTCTTCACTATAATTATATATTTCGGAGGGTGTTTATCTTCGTTCGAATAACTTAAGTCAAATTTTAGGTAATTATTATTTAAAGAAGAATATTCATCAAAGTTTGTGTGATGTTTGGTACTTATGTGATTTATAAATCCCCGTTTGTGTGGTCTCGTATATATAGGTACAAAAGATCTTAATTGAATAAACTTTAAAAATGCTCGAGTCAAGAAGTGAAAATGCAAGAGCAGTTGTTTCTGCTATCGTATAATCCCTTCAGCGACTTAGATACTTTATTTATGGGTTAAGTTGATTTGTATACGCAAATATTGTTTATTTCTACTTTACCTGCTCATTCCTAAATCAAGGATTGCTAGCATTTTTCTTCTTTGTTAAATAACCAATGCGAAACTTCATGGATTAACACTTGAATGGGCAAGTACTCAATTCTTTTTTTGATTACTCAGGTAAACAAAGTATATACATCTAAATTTCCCGTAAGCCTCTAACCGTTTGATATTAAAATGATTTAAACGTGTATCAAAACTTGTATGTCACCGTAGCTTCTGGGAGACAACTTTGATCGGAATGCAGAGTTCGCGTCCAAGTTTATGGCACGCATTAAATCGAGATGCCCGGTCCTGTCGGAACTGAGACTGAACGGAATTAGTTTTATTGAAAGAGCCTTCTAACTATCTCTAATATAAGTTTTCATATATCAAGCGTTTCAATCAATAATAAGGTTCAATTTAACAAAGTTTTCAGTTAACATTTGACAAGACTTCCGTAAAAATAGTTCTACGATGTGTACGAAAAAAACTTTCGAACAAAAATATTTTTCGATTTAAAATAATTGGCTGGGAACCAAGCTTCAACAATAAACAAAAACAGGTTGTGAATTGTGAACTGCGTAAATTCTAACTGTGCATTTCAGGCTATTTTAAGCGGAGTTTTCTTACGTTTATTGTGAAATATCTAAATTGACTCAGCTGAATTACATTGAACAGTTTAATACCCATGCCTAAACTGCAAATAACGAATAAACCCTTTTAGAAAGTGCTTCTTAAGGGGAAAATGTTCAAGAAAGATCCCAGGCTCGTACAAAAGTCAAAAAGTTGAATAAACAGATAAATGAATAACGATTCATTTGATTATTTAAATCCGCGATCCCCTCCGATCTCGAATAAAATTCATTACCAAGCTTGATATTCATTGTTACAAATGTGACAATTTCACGTTTTCTTTTTTAAATTTCGGTTAAGAATCAGGTATGGCGAAATTTGAAGCGTATCCTCCCCAACATTGGAGGGAGTCCCCTCGGAGCCGTCACATGTTGACGACCTGGACGACCGGACCCATTGTTACTGGTCTAATCCACGTATGATTATGCATCAACAGTGTTTGTCAAAAGTCGCTTCACAAGAAAAACACGTTTTGGTAATAATGAAACTCGACCAATTGTCGTATTCACTTTCTCTAATCTTTTCACCCCAACCAAAAACTAGTGATTTTTTTTTAATTTCCATGACTCGATGTAAATTAAAACCGACTGATTAATCGATTGTTAGTCTTCCCTTCTTTGAAATGTGATTCATATTATATCGAAAATGATAAAAAACAAGATGAGTAATACATTTTGTAGATCATAAGGGTTTGAAGAAATATTTGATAGCCTTGAAATAATAACTACTCAGCTACTTCTGATCGTTCTGCCTACATAACAATAAAGGTCAATCAAATACAATGTATAAACTTGGAGGAAATTATTAATAATTCAAATGGTGCCTACTAGCAGTTGTAAGGGGCACTTTACCTATTGAGTAATGATCAAAGCAACACATAAACTATTTAGTAGTATTAACTATAGAAGGCATTTCTCAAATATTATTTCGTATTTGCAATAAAAAGCATTTCAGTAGCAAAACGTACTACATTAAATGAAAATGTTGTGGAAAATTATCAAGGCTTCGTTCAAATATGCCCGAAAGTGTCCTCTGTTGTAAATTGCTTATACGAAGATGTTTCGTAGTTTACTTCCTAATTTGGTAGTTCATCAAGTTAGCTGCAGATGGCATTGGTATCGTCAATATTATACTGCCATCTGTATTGGTTTTGAGGAACTTTAAACCGACGGCCAAGTAAGCAGGGTACCGTGGGTCCGCAATCAACCCCAACGTGTAATGTTAATTTAGGTTTAAAGGCGTGTCCTGCAAGGGGTGGTGCTTACCGGCACCCTAAAATATAAAATAGGTATGTTTAAATTCAATCTGAACGCATTTAAGGCCAGCTAGTTTAATTGACTTTTTGGATGTCGTTATAAATTCTTGTATTTTGATAAAAGCAGGAAAATCAATACTCTGCTTAGAACAAAGAATATATTCTTTTAATTACACTGTTACTTTGTAGAGATTAAGTGATATAAAAAAAAATATCACGGCTCTACGAGCCAGTTCTTAGAAAGGATTGTAGGTATGAGGCATTGCGACCAGTTTTCGATTGGTATAGAATAAACTAAATTATTTGTGGAATTAAAATATTATGAACAACGTACTCGTACGTTACTCTTTAGTTTCAAGCGTTAACTAATCAAGTTCACCTTGTTACAGTTTCAAACTTCTGCAGTTATTAGTGTTACAATTGTTGTTTTGTACACAAGTATGACTACTAAATAAATAAATAGTAAAAAAAAAGTATAAGCGAAAATATCAAATAATTACAAACATGACTAATGTCACAGCTGTGATACTCAAAATGCCATAAGAAATTTATTTAGTTAGTCGGAAACCAAATCCTTGTTAGTAATGAATTTTATTGCATTGCACTCGGATACATGTAGATGGATGGAGAGGGAGAGGAAGGCCGAAGAAAAGATGGATGGATTGTGTTAGGAGTGATATAAAAGAAAAGGAAGTTAGTGATAGTTTGACGGGTGACAGGACAGAATGGAAGAAAAAACGTGTTGCGCCGACCCCAAGTAATATGGGGCAGGCAAGAAAGGGCAGAAAGAAGAAGACTCGATGCTACGCAAGGGTCTACGGCGCTGCTACGAATCACAATTTTCTTGAGAATTTTGAGGAATGATTTTAAAAAGGATCATAATAGCACGAAGTCACCTTTTTTACCTTTGGTATGTATAAAGATGTCAAGATCCGTAAAGGTGTAATGCGACGCCTAGTCTACGCCATTGCTACGCTCCGAGAACTTAGCCAAATCGTGTCTGTCTCTGGCCACTTTTTTATTTCAACTTTTTTTTTGGTCTGAAAAAGAGGTCGTTTTGTATAAATCAAAGAATACATTGATAAGAAGGCAAAGTATTATCCCTAGTGTTACAAATCTTATTTTAAAATATAATATTTATTCGCTTTAAATTAAAATAACGTTAAATTAAAAACGCTAATTGAAGTTAATTTGCAAAAAAATCTAGACCAAAGTCCAGTAAGACTACTGAAGCCATGCTTAATGAATACTGGTAAGAAAATATAGTAAACTCAATAGAAAATATTGAACTTAATATTTGCATTCATTCCACTTCCTTCATAGACAATTTTCTCACAATTCAAGTAGCTTGGTTATGGAACGCCTTAAAACAGATTACGTCAAAAAAAAAATTATGAAGGAGCTTTCCTATCAGTTTGATTTTTTTTCTCCTTTGACAATTGTATATTTTATATTTATTAGTAGGTATATTACCTATTTGGTATTGTATTGTATACTTTTTACATTTTTGTGTTGTTGACCGGCGAGCTCTAAATACATATATTTTATTTCTTTAAGGGGATGCATCTCGACATACATTTTCACTGTTTTTCATACAACCGCTCTTACGCGATTATGACGTTATTACACATTTTTCATTAGATATTTTGGAAACACAGTATCTTGTGGATATTATCTAGGCTTCTATGGATATCAATCTATAAATTTGTGTAAAACTAATCCAGTTAAGACCTCTGAAAATCTGCTATTTTGCATGAACTTTGACACTCTTAATTTACACAAAAATTAAAAAAGTAAAAAAAGTGCAACCATACAAGCCTAGCATATTTTCTCAAGATTCTAAATAATAACAATTTTTTTCAAAAACTTTTAAGTGTTTAAAAAAGCATGTATTTCCTGGAACAAGTTTAGTAAAATATTCGAGTAAATCACGGAATTACTGAATGCCAACAGAGTTTTCAGGTCTGTATTATCACTCTTTTTTCGCGTTGCCTTTTCGTCAAACATCACGTTGGACTGCGTTAGACGAAGTAACAAGCTTTTAAACCATGCTCGATGTTTACAATAGGCGAGTGGAAAAGCAGCCTCATAAGTTCATCCAAAAGTGATTGGTAAGAGATTGCTCTGTGGAATAAGACTGCTTATTGTACTACATTTATCTTTATAATTTTTGTCCTGTATTGATTTAAGGTGTACCAACAATAACGTATATAATAAATAAAATGTCCAATTCCGATGAGTTGTTTAATCATTTTCCTATTCCTGAACTGTTATATTTATTGAATAATTTAATGGTGTTGGTCTTCGTTTATATAGGTTGTTCATTCTTTTGATTTCTCTAACCGGCTCAGAAATTAATGAAGTATTTGTTTTAACTTTAGGTAAAAAAATATTATTTATTAAATTAAGCCACTTCTAGCTTTTTATCGTGACCAATAGTTAAAAAAAAATAAGCACGTAGGAAGCACTTTTTTTTAGGTGGGAAATCGTCCACATATCCCGCCCTTGGGCGGAAAGAAGTGTCAGACTTTTACTAACTAAAACCCACTCCTAGGCTAGGCTTCGACCCTGCTGGGCCCGTGCTGATATCTCCTTGAGGCGCGTATGGAACACTGAGCGCCGTCAACGACTTGGGCTCAGTCCGGATGGTTGCCGGACGGTCGGACGGCGAGCTACGCATTGCTCGCCGTCCACAAGCCCGCGCCTACGATGACCAAAAATCAGGATCAGGATCCCGGCGGCGACTGGGGAGTAATGGCCGTTCCATCGCGTGTCGACCACACACGTCAAATCACACGAGCCGCGCTAGTTCGGGAGATGGACGCATTTGTTACGCTTCCACTAGTGCCCATGTGGGTCCTAGAGCGAGCGAAAGAAATGTATGGCTCGATTTTTATTCGGCAATATCCGCATTTCTGACCTTTTACTAGCTTTAATTTAGTGAAACGACGTATCACTGACGATAAAGTAGTGTTTTGTCATATCACTACACATTTTTAGTAAGAAGACGTAATAAACAAGAATATTGGACATCTACAGGGATTTCGTGATATCCCTAGGGATTTCGCGAAATCCCTGATATCGTCATTTCTCTGCGACACATATACTTACATAAACGGCACCTGCTACGATACTTACATACTCATTTTTGCATGTTCATACATATGTACATCATCATAGTATCATTAAGTTTTCTTACAGTTTCCATTATACTGTGTAGTTCCGTTAAGGGTCCCGTTGGCGAGGATGGCTGGCGGTGCAGACTTGCTGATCTCGGCCGCGTGGTTGGCTGCCCACGACGCCGCCGCCGCCGCTGCTGCTGCGGCTGCGGCAGCTGCCGCTGCGCACACGCTGCACTCTGTAATACAATGATACATGCTTTTAGTAACAAATGGTAGAGTCGTAAACAAAAACCAGTAACTCAAATATTTATCTAGAAAGTAAATACATAGGACACTCAGAAAGTTTTGAGAAACTAAAAAACTAACTTCAATGGATAAAATATTTTTATTAAATCTTTTCGAAGAACTCTCCGCCAGCCTCTACAAGTATAAAGTTTCATGCGTCTGAGAAAATTTCCGAAACATTTTTTTCAGTCCGCCGCAGACAGCTTTGCGCCCCTTTCAGCTGATTTTTTATTTTTGGGAATTAAAATAAGTCACACGGTGTCAGATCAAAACTCTGACCGGCGTGGTGTCGTGGATGTCCCTCGTTTTGAGCGCTGAGTGCGCGGGCGCGTTGTCATAATGAAGCAGTACCAGCAAAAAAAAAAAAAAAAAAGCAGCCCAGTGTGAGGTAGCTTGTTGCTCATTGCAGATAAAAGTTCTGGCAGGTATTTTGTGATATACCATTAGGCATTGATGCTCCTTTGGTCTCGTAATGGAATTGAAATCAGATACCGCGTTAAAGTGAAGAAAATAGCGATCAAAATTTTACCTGCACTTCTTGTTCGCTTCACTTTCGTAAGCGTTGGTTCGATTTGAAACGTATTGAGTATTGAAACTGCCAAACTGCATCAACTGACGCTTTGTTTCTGGATCATATTGATAAATCCAGGATTTTTCACCTGTTACAATATAGAGAGAACTTTATTGAATCATATCACGACACCACTCCACACGGGCCTGCTTCTGAGCTTCGGTGAGGGTGTGCGGCACCCAGCGGCAAACTATCCTCTTCACGAGAAGGTGCTTGTGTAGATTCTTGTGAACACTTCCCAAACCAATCTGCGTGTATGCTGAATCTCTTCTTATGTAGTTCGCCTGTTTTCTTGATTTTTTTTTTATACTGCCAGCATACTTTCTTCCGCTCACTCCTTTGTTTATCCCCCAAAGTAAGGCGACGCGCTTTAACTCGCTATACCAGCGGTAGATGGTTGCTTTTGAAGGTCCTTCATCCATAAAAGCAATTTGAAGTCGATCAAACGACTCATCAAGTTTTAGGCCACATATAAAATCGTAGAAAATGTTCTCAATGTAAACCCATTTTTAAATGAGACACGATTATTATTTAATTTGGCTCTCGGTAAAAATGTGGAGGGAAATTCAAAATTAGAATACCAGTTTTTACTTTTAAATAAGCAAAGTTTTTAAAATAATTACAAGTGGCCAGTGCCTTATACCTACATAAAACTTTTATTTGCAAAACTTTCTGAGTGACCTGGTAGAAGCAACACCCCAGCTTGATATTGGAAAAATGTCTTCCTTGTAGTGGCAAGACAAAATGTCGGAGTTTGCGATACTGTTAGTAGAGGATACGGTTAAAAACGACCTTCACCGGTTTGTTTAATGGATGAAACGTATTTTATGATAAATTTATAGTACAGGATACGGTTAAGAACGACCTTCACCGGTTTGTTTAATGGATGAAACCTATTTTATGATAAATTTAGTATATTAAATAATATAACGCGGGTGGGTTGCCTGAGAAATTCTTGGCCAAACAATTTTTTTTTTTTTTTGTAAAATGCACCGGTGTGTTTAACGAAAAAATTTAATACTAACCGAAAGAGTGAAGCCTTTAGAACATAAAAATGTTGGGTTGCCTATTTGTTTCCTGGCATAGCTATGGGTTGCCAGGTATAAACAGGTATGCATAAACAGGTGTGTTTTTTTTTATAAACAACAAATTCTATATCAAAATAAACGCTGTTTCATTACGAATGCGATGTTATAGTGTTGTCTGCAAAAAAATCTGGTATGGATAACGGTTGTGCATTTTTCTAAAAATAAAATAAATTTTCAATTTTTAATTAATAATAGTCTGGCCAGGAATTTCTTAGGCAACCCACCCGCGTTATATTATTTAATACACTAAATTTATAATAAAATACGTTTCATCCATTAAACAGACCGGTGAAGGTCGCTCTTAATCGGATCTTAGACTATTAGTACATTAAATAATATAACGCGGGTAGGTTGCCTGAGAAATTCCTGGCCAAACAATTTTTTTTTTTTTAAATGCACCGGTGTGTTTAAAGAATAAATTTAATACTAACCGAAAGTGTGAAGCCTTTAGAACATAAAAATGTTGGATTGCCTATTTGTTTCCTGGCATAACTATGGGTTGCCAGGTATAAACAGGTATGTTTAAACAGGTGTGTTTATTTTGATATACAACAAATTCTATATCAAAATAAACGCTGTTTCATTACGAATACGATGTTATAGTGTTGTCTGCAAAAAAATCTGGTATGAATAACGGTTGGGCATTTTTCTAAAAAAAAAGTAAATTTTCAATTTTTAATTAATAATAGTTTGGCCAGGAATTTCTTAGGCAACCCACCCGCGTTATATTATTTAATACACTAAATTTATCATACAATACATTTGATCCAGTAAACAGACCGGTGAAGGTCGTTCTTAATCGGATCTTAGACAGTTCGATTCAAGTCACAACATGTTACTATTAAATTTAATATATTCTCTACTATAATATGCATGTATTAATACACCTAAACGTTTCAATTCAAAATACTCGTATTATATACAATAGGGAATATTCATGCAAATTTTTTATTTACTAAATTAAATTACTTTTAATAAACAAATATGAAAGAATTTTTTAAATATCTCTTCATCAACAATGAACTTATAAAGCTTCGGAGCTGCTAATAAGAAGAAAGATAACAAGTATTTCTTTCATGCATAATTTCACTTTCCGTATTGCTCGTATCCTATTTGAGAAGAACCGGCAAGGAAATCCATAGTTACTCTTTAATAAAATAATTGAGTTCAGAATATTTCCCTATTAAAGTATTATTAGATATGAGATGACAACATCAACAGTATCAGAGCCGATCTGGTAACAAAGTGTCCAACAGAGTACAATGTTGACTGATCGGCACAATTAAAAATAAAATAAAAATCTGCATTGGAATTATGAATCCGCAGAATCTACGCTTATCACATTCACGTTATAAAAAAACAGGATACATAAAAAAAAAATATGCAGTAGCAATCATAGCCAAAAATGATGGTCTTCAACGTAGTCTTTAATATAATAATAATAACTCCTGGACACGGCGCGCATAGTTAGGAGATTCCTCTCTCAGGAGCCCTGACCACCGGTAACTTGGACCCTGTTCCCGATGCCGGTGGGCTACTATTTTTTATATTTTTTAATGTGTTTTTTTAAGAAATATTTAAAAATGTTAATAATATCGACGGTTGAAAGGCAAAATGGTGTAAGCGACATTGAGTAAACTTTACAAAAAAGTGTTTTAAAGTTAAAATTTAGAGTTCACTTTTGTAAAGTTTACTTTACGTCGCCTAGATCATTTTGCCTTTCAGCCGTCGATATGTACATATAAATAATAAATGGAATAATTATAATTTATTTAAGGCAAGACAACAATGTGGTCCACTTTGTTAGTAAAAATCTTAAAATTATTGTATTAAAAAAAAAAATTCAAACAAGCAGTGAAGTAAAATGCTGAGGCAAGATGTGCAGAGAATGATATGGCAAGGAGTTAACTATCTGACCAGTCTCTCCACATAGTGCCTCAGAAAAGGGGAGTTAGGACTCTCAACTACTGTTTTCAGGATGCTATTGCCACTGACCCGCGTTCTGTGCATCAGTGATGCGACTTTCTTGCGAATCACTGCATGGAAGCCGTCTGTTGGATTCTGAGCAAACATCTCCGACGCGATGTTTGCTCAGAATCAAACAAAAGAAAAACGGGGCAGTTTCAGCAGCATCCTAAAAACATTGTTGTACTGGATACGTCAGACGCGATCTTTTGGTGTAGCTAACCCATAGACCCCCCGCTTACAGACCCTGACAATAAGCCTTGAACAGGATGATTTTGACTTGGTCCGTACAACGAGAGAATCTACGGATCAACATGTTACCTCGAACCGCCAGTGCCCTACGTTCCCTTTCAATGTCTACATTATCTTTAAGGTCGTCGGTAAGTATATGCCCCAAGTATTTAAATTTGTAGACTTTATTTATTGTTATACCATTTAACAAGAAGCTACATACGCTGGTAGAAGCTAGTTTGCTATATAACTTTCGCTTTCGTGGTCTACTGTCCTATTTCAAAGAGACTGTACAATTTCAGGGCCCGTTCCGCTCCAACAGCGCTGTTAGATTTTTTTTTAAATAAGTTCTTTACTATTTTTGGCCGATGACATAAAAAACTCTATGCCAGTTATACACCCTTAAATTTTGATCGTTTTAATCCCGTGGAGGGTCGATCCGGTACATGAAACACTATCGATTTGTAAAGATAAAATAAAAAAATAGAGTATCTTTTTTTCAAAACTCGTATTAATTTACGCATGTACAAAATTAATTTCTTTAAGAAAACGTCAGCTAAGCGAGTCCAATGACCTGTAGGTAGTTTGTACGCGACGCCGACTTAGTTAGCTTAGTTAGCTTAGCTTAGTTGAAAAAAGTGTTATTTTGGTGTATGTACCGTATATATATTTATATGCATGGAGTAAAAAGCAGTTATTTCAATATTACAAACAGACACTCCAATTTTATTTATATGTATAGATTAAAACCTTAAAAGTATCCACCTCTTTGCTTTAAAAAAATAATAATCACGGTTGACCGTGACGAAATAGGAATGAAAAAAGCCCTTGTGACAATAAATTAAAAAAAAAACACGCGGGTGATAAACATAGCATGTCGAACTAATTCGTAGTGCTATAAGAGCCTGTTTTCGAGTAAGTGTATTGAAAAATATAATTTATTTATCTTGTTTTCTTTCGCTACATTTAATAAATCAAATACGTTGCCTGTAATTCTTCAAAATATGCCCCTGACTACACAAACATAAAAAAACATTTTTAAATTATTATTATATTTTTAGTTTCTTTCTTTTTTCAACTAGAATCATGTTTCTTTTCTCAAATATTTGTAGTTTCTATCTTAATGAAATAAAATTATTGAAAGAATGATTGGACTCCATTTTGATGTAAATAGAACATCTCTAGACCTACCTTAATCAAGATGTTCTTATGTTTAATAATATGATAAAAACATAGAAGGTCAGGTACAAAATGGATGCCTAAATTGATAAAATGTTATTGTGTCTAATTATATCACGAAAAATGTGATTTGCATTTTTTTTTTTTGTTTATAACTGATAAGAAATTATAAGAATTGCCTTTTATAGCCTTCTTATCTCTCTTTACCACAAAAATATCGCATGTCTAATCTATTCTTCTTAGAAATAATTTAATTAATACATTAGTTTTTGAATTTGAATTATTTTTTTCGTCTTTGTTAATTTAAGTTTATATTAGAAATTGTAATTAATATGATAAGGCATCATAGCACTTAAAAAGATAATGTATTTAGGTATGTATTATATGTACTCATTTAGTTCGAAGTCACCGATTGCATTGCACTTCAGCATATGTAATTGCGCTAAACCTACATCTTGATGACTTTTTAGGTTAATAGGTATCAGTATGCACTTTCTACATAGGTTATCGTGTATGATGCACAAACGTTCCTATTTTTTTGGGTTAAATGTATAAGTACAGTGATCTTTAGGTATAGAATGTATTTTTATTCAGAATTGTTTATTCTGCTTCTGGAGCATCTGTATTTGTGCATTTGCTTTGTTTCTGACAAACAGGCCACATTACAATTGAATCAAAATTGGACACTCGTATTTACGAATCACAATTTTAGATTCGATAAAATCATCGCTCTCAAGCAAGTAGGTATATAAAAGTATCTCACCCTTCATGTACGCCGCGAGCCGCCCCTCTAAAGAGAAACCCCAACGAGCGTATTACATACGCACTGCTACTTAAAAATATTGATACATAGACCTTTTTATAGTGTCACACACTCACACATAATTCGATAAAAAACACAATAACACCGCACTTGTTACTTGGCGACAAAAACAGAAAGGAGAGAAAAAGGGAATTGCTCGCCAATGCTCCTTAGGCCCTATTTATTGATTGTAAGGTATATTTATTAGGTTTATTATGGTGTCGTAGTTGTGAAACGAGTGTGGCAGACATGCTCGAGCTGCGGCCCGCGTGGCGAGTACCGAAAGACTGCGTGGTGCGTTTTGATTTGGGGTGACGCGCACGGACGGGGGATGCTGCCTACATTTACTAGAAGTAAATACAATAGTAACAGTTTGTTGATACGAGCCTAATATATTTCTTCAAAATTCTAGATTAGTGTTTTGAAAAATACTGTAGTCAAAAATCCCAATTTGTAAGTGTCCTAACTATGATCGCGATCCGAATTATTTGGATCTCTCAAGAGCGTATACCTACCACATGAAATTATTTTTTGAAACGTGTAAAAATGGATCTTTATTTGAAAAGATAATATTAATTGGTGTAGTACACTCCATTCAAGTGTTATACATCCATAACAATCGAACTACGTGTGATTGTGTCTTTTTAAGAAAACAAATGTGATTATGAAGTGGCATTATACCTTCAATTTATACTTGTGTACTGTAAAATGAACTAAGCTATTTTATAGTATGATAAGAATATATCATAGAGAGCTTGGATATTTGACAAGGATTGTGTATACATATACAAATTTACAATCGAAATTGGTGCTTCTTAAACTTACCAAGGTAAGTAAGTACCTCTAAATTTCAGTAAATCAAAAGAAATTGCCCAAAAGTCTATAGTTAACAATCTTAAAATGTTGCTTTGTAGCTAATAAATAATACATCTAAAGTGCTTCGCTTGCTAGTTATATTCTTTTAAAGATGATATGTATTTCGATCCTAAATGGTTTCTCTTTCGACAATGCCTTTATTAACATTTACATTATGTGTCTCCTAACTGATAATACATTTTAATCTTCTGCTTTTTATTTATCGGTCTTATGTTTTATTCCAACATTTTTAATTCAGTTATTATAATTATCATTTTTCTTAAAAAATTGAGAAGCTGAAATTAAAAGATAGTCATGTTATATTAAATTTTATGAAATTTTTGACAGTAAATCAGTAAGTATCTTGACCAATAAATCATTATGGTTATTATAATTTTGATTACAAATAAAATGAATAAAAGAAGTTGGTCGGCAGCCATATTTGCCAAAGTTCGTGGAGGGCACGCATGCGCACTGCGACGACTGAATACAAACAGCCGGCCGCACATCTGCTGGTCAGCTCGTGGACACAATGCCGACTACATTGACCATATTTTAATCAATCCGAGACACATTTTAAAACATTTTTTTCCTATAAGTCAATCTCAAAAGTTAAGTACTACGTGCGTTTAAGTCTTTTGTACTTGCAAAAATCCGTCCACAAAATCGAACAATTTACATTGATATTTTTATACTAGACCAATACACTAAAATAGTGCCCGAATATATTTCTTATATATATGTGGTATGTTGTGTCCTTTTTTTCAATAATTAAATTAAGCTAGAGTAAAAAGTGAGCTAGGAAGATAACTAATTACTATTATATTTATGTATGTGTTCATTTACTTATTTATTATGTATGTACGTTTGGATCATTGTAAATAGTATACCTAAAACTATCTACAGTACTGTTAATTCTTCTGTCCTTCCAAATTCATTCAAAAAATGACTTTAAATTATAGCTTTTAGCAATATAATATACGAGATATTATGTATATTATTATCACTAAAATTGAACTTTTGTATTTTAATTGCTATACACAATAATGAGAAATCTATTTATTAAAAGAAGTAAAGTTAGGTATAGTATAAATATGTAGTTACTTAGTTATTATGTAAATATAATGTTATTTACTATTATTTAAAAAAAAACACGTAATTCATAAGTTACTAGTTCTTAAAAAAAATACTGGTAATGTCAGCCGATATAGGAATGTCTCCTATTATACTTAACCCGGGACACAGTACGATTACCTGACCCATGCGACGCTAGGCGCGCGTTCGTCAATGCTCCAGTTTTTTCTATCACTAGTTTGCCAAATCTAATGTTCTGCGATTTGATATGCGCATTTCGATCATTTGCACCTTTCAACTTACTTTTTGCGTACTAAAAATTGTACGTTTTGATTAACATTTTGAATATAAGTCATGTTTTCTAGTCTACTTTTATATAAGTAATATTAAATAGATGTTGATAGAGAGCAGTGGTGGCCGAGTGGTAAAGGCCCCGACATACGAGTTGTAGGTCGCGGGTTCAAACCCAGCCAGGCGTTGTGTAATTTATTTCATCACCTCTGCTCTAAAAACGGTGAAGGAAAACATCGTGAGGAAAACAGCATGTCTTGGAAAAAAAAATTTGGAAGACATGTGACATCCACCAACCCGCACTGAGCCCGCGTGGTGGATTACGGCCCATTCCCTCTTCTAGAGAGGAGGCCTGAGTCTTAGCAGTCGGAATATTATAAGGCCGACTATGCTATGCTATAATAGTAAATAATGAGTAATATATATTCAAATATTAACGACTAGCTTCTGTCCGCGGCTTCGTCCGCGTACATAAAATATAGCCTATGTCACTTAGGAATAAAACAACTTTGTATTGGTGAAAAAATGTTAGAAATCGGACCAGTGCGGTCCAGAAATTACCTTCTACGACCAAAAAAACATAAAAACAAAAAACAAGCTTTTGTTCTTTATAATATTAGTATAGATTGTAGATTTTGCAATAATTGATGCCTGTCAAGGATATCGACATTGAATATCTATGATGCCTGGCAACCAATCATTAAAGAGCCTACGTGTGTGACGGCTCTCCCTGAATCTATTATTAGACTATTCAGGGAGAGTCGAGGTCAAGGATCAAGGTTGGTAGCTAGAGCTGCCTACCTTGATAGTTGACAGGAGATCTTCAACGACAAGGAGAAAAGTTTTCTATTACATTAATGAATGCAAACTATGTAGTAAAGACTGTAGATTTTGCAATCTACATAGTTACTAAAAGAGCCTACGTGTGTGACGTCTTTCCCTAAATCTATACATAGACTAAACTATTCAGGGAGAGCAAAAGATCAAGGTTGGTAGCTAGAGCTATGTACCTTGATGATTGCCAGGAATTTCTTCAACGACATGCAGGAAAGATGATTGTGGAATTGTAAATGTAAATAAACTATTTTTAAACATGCAGAAAAATAGTTTATTTACAATTTCACAATCATCTTTAGAAACAACAGTTCATTTCTGTTTCATTATTGAATTAACACAGATGATTGGCTGTGGGCCATCAATGGTTTTTTTTTTCATCGAAAACGACAATTGAATGACAATACTAAAAATGCCATAAAAATCCATCGCGATAACGTTTCATGAAATATTTACATTTAATAAGCGTTCGGATTAAAGGTCCCTGTTATTTGTAAATAGGGGAGGTTTTTTATCCATTAATGCAAAAATATTAGCTGTGAAAAAGTGAATGTGACAAAAAATAGAGATCGGACGCGTGTCGGCGTGGACAATGGATACACTGTGCCCGGTAATGAGACCTTATACAATGAAATAGAAATATAAATAAGTAATAAATTCCACTCTACGTGAAATGGTTGTCGTGTAAAGTTTTGATTAACAGTTGGATTGATATATTTGTTGACATAATTCACGAGTTATACAGTGCACAGAAAATTAAATGTTTTAACTTTGCCGGAAGTATTATCGTACTTATCTTTTGGCTTCATTTTCACTTCGTTAACTGCTGAAATACGATTCCTACATTGCAAAAAAAGTCCCTTCGCTGATATCACTGGAAATTATTTTTATTATTTTGACGTAAATGCAGATGGCAATTTGCGAGTGACCGTTGCCTGTCAATCAATCTCAACGAGGCAGGGGTGCACCCAAAAAACTGACCCCTCATTGACCATACAAAAAAAGCTGGAAAAAATATCACAATAGTCTCAAAAAACCAAATTGAGGATTGCGAATAAACCCTCACATTAAAGGAAGGACTATTCTCTAGAATTAAGTCGCGTGCCACCCCTCGTGCCAATAAAATATCATATATTTTAAAATTAGCCAATGTTGGATTCGACCACTGATTTATGTTAATCACTTTTTTTTAGAAATGTTTGCAATAAAGTCCTTGATGGAAATGGTCTGTATTTCTGAAGAAACAAAACTCTGACTGTCACTAAGTTTGGTTTTGTTTTCTTTGATAGGTTAGTAAACGACCTAGCCCTAAATTCTTACTTTGATGGATTTATATCTCTGAAAGAAGCTGAGAGGTTTAACAATTGTTCTATAAAAGGTTTAGTACTATTGCACATGCTAGAAGCACTTTTTCCAAGTTTGTGAATGTGAAGCACCATGGAGCATTTTTATTAGGTTACAACTTTTTTTTTTTTTTTGACATTACGAGCATGGTAGTTAAGAGTTTGTCATGCTCACTCAAATGTCTCGCTGTTGGTGGCACGTGTTATTGGGTCGTTCAGTTCCCTTCAAAATGGTTGAGCTGAGTGGGGCTGATGCACGCGTCATGCTCGTGAACGGGTGCCGTCAGATGGGACTGGTCATCTCTTAGCTGCCAGTGGCTTAATTCAGTTTCTATCTATTAATTATTTTACATTTTTATTTCATTATCGACATTGTGCTCACATGATAGAAGCAACAAGTAATATGTAACCAAGCATTATATGTAACACATAATATGATTTAAAGAGTGTCCATGGAGTTTCTTGCACGTTCTTCTCCATAGAGACCTACTCTTTGGAACGTGCAATTTAGCTTCACTTTTCTTGGACTGACCGACATTTAACTATTCAAAAGTGCCTGTAAATGGTCTATTTGAAATAAATGCTTTGACTTGACTTGACTTGACTTGGCTAATTAATATCGTCGCTTTGTTGCTTCTGCAAGAAAAATATTGTTGTAATTGGTTTACAACTGCAAGTTAAAATTTCATCTCCTAGAGAGAAGGCTTGAGTCCCAGCAGTGAGTGCATTAAAAAAGGATTAATATGCATTATGCTCTACTTATGCAAGTTAAAATATTGTATTCAGATTTTTTTAAACAATTCATAACCGTGTAACTCACAGCGTTTTCAATACACATCAGTAAATGGTTTCATTGGATTTCTTTTGTCAATTGCTTATCTACATGCCAGCTTTAACCTACACATTTTTAAATATAAATTTTTCGTCCAGTTTCAAGTTCATACTGTTGTACATTTTACAAAATAACGCTATCAGGCATATAATTCCTAATTTATATATTAACAGAAATTCTGTCAAGTCACCATCTCGTTGAGTCACATTTGAAGCACTTCATCCCCAAGTGTTGCGGGGGAGTGCACCCTCGTTCTGACAACTTTTTGCCCACACGCACAATATTCGCTCTGTGCATTCATTTCATTCGCTCAATCATCGTCACTTCCACAGTTTACATATTCGCGAAACAAACTCTGGCGAACAATGACTGAATCAAAATGTGACATGTTGAAGTCATGGTGAGTTTGTTTATTGGTAGGTTTAGCTCTAATATTTGATAATACTTGGGGTGTTTTCGTGTTTTTCAATAGAGTCATTTGAGTACGTGTTGGTACAAAATAAAGGTATCAGAATAAAATAGAGGTATGCCAAAAGGGACGGTATACTTAAATTTGATTTCATATATGTAAATTCACAATTAAGCTTATATCTAGGCTTAGAAGAAAATAGATTTAGTCAGTAGTATTCGTAATTCTTAATTATACCTAAAAGTAGTAATCAATCTGAAGATTGATTGATATTTGAAGAGATTCATGAGACTAGTTTTCCCGAATAGATTTTCTAAAGCTTCAAACTTCTTACAAGTTTCTAATCTAGGTAGTCGTTTGTTACCAAAAGGTTTGGTTTTAATTAAAGCAACTGAAAGGTTTGTTGTTTCTTTTAATCTTGTAATCAATATCTACCTAATATTATAAACATGAAAGTAACTTTGTCTGTTTGTTACGCTTTTGACGATTAAACTACTGAACCGATTTTGGTACGAAACAAGCTGAAACCCATGAAAGTTACTTTTTATCTAACTTCGACTTCGCGACTGCTATAAAAGACATTCCCGCAAACGAAGTCGTGGGCAAAACCTAGTATGTAATATATTCATTAGGTAGGCGAATGTTTATTCAGGCCACTTAGCTAATCACTCAAAGTCAGCCGTAGAAATAGTATGGAATTGCAACGAAAATATCGATTAATCCTGTAAATTTGCTTCGTTGCTAAATTTTGGCATAGAAGAACAAAATGATTTTTTGTATAATGATAAAGGGCGAGCACCCTCGCGAGGTCCTCAGCTGCGATTGGTCGGTTGTTGGAGGGACGCTGCGCGCGGCGCGAGCTCGCTCGCATGCCCGCGCAGCCAATCAATTCGCTTATTTTTTAAATAAAGAACAAAAATGATAAAAAACGTTCGCGTTTGACGAACTGCTCTACTCGTATGTATATGTGTGTATCCCTTATGTAATCTGTGATTGATGATTGTTGGCTACTACGTACTGACGTATTTATGGTCCGTATAAGAGGTCAAACATTAATGTGTAATAATAATTATCTTTTTTTACTATTAATAAAATAAAAAAGAATGATTTGCTTTTAACTACTAAATATCTTTAATAATTTTACATCTTAACTAAACTTTTCTGTAATTTTTATTTAGACTGATTTTTTTTTCTATTTTGCCTTTTTAGCAACTTTATTTAATACCAGGTCTTTAAAAATAATGAATTGACTCGGTATTCACCATATTAGGGTCTAGCATAAAGGGTCAGCGTTTTTTAAAATAGATTGGCTATTGTCCTGGTAACTAAATAATTTTCAAGCGGTAGAAGCTACAGTAGATCAACAGACAAAGACAAACTTGGCCGTACTGGTACACACTCGGTATACTTACTTCTGCGTGCAACTAAAGTGCCAGATTCCTTTATTTTAGTGAAGTTTTATGTTTACTTTATTACGTACTTTTTAGTGGCGTAGCTAGATTCAAAGGGGCCCCGTATAAAAATAAAAATATAATATTAATTATTCTTTTAAATATTCTATTCTTTTCTATTCTATTCTATTCTATTCTATTCTATTCTATTCTATTCTATTCTAATCTATTCTATTCTATTCTATTCTATTCTATTCTATTCTATTCTATTCTATTCTATTCTATTCTATTCTATTCTATTCTATTCTATTCTATTCTATTCTATTCTATTCTATTCTATTCTATTCTATTCTATTCTATTCTATTCTATTCTATTCTATTCTATTCTATTCTATTCTATTCTATTCTATTCTATTCTATTCTATTCTATTCTATTCGATTCTATCCTATTCCATTCTATTCTATTCCATTCTTTTGACAAACTGGTACGGACTTCTCGATGTTTTCGTATGGCGCTGAGACTTTGTTGCTAAAAGCTGCAGACCGCAAACGCATCGACGCCTTTGAGACGCTGGAGAAGGATGCTCCGTATCCCTTGAACAGCAGTTCGGACCAATGTATCCATTTTGTAAGAACTCAAAATCTCCTCACGGCTGCCGTCTAAGTGTATTCGCAAGGTTCTGCAATATGTTGGTCCGAACAGATCCGCGCTACTCTTGACTCTACGATGCCTTTCATACCGCCAGGGACAGAAACAGATGGAGGAATATCATAAAAGTTAAAAGTGATGAAGCGGGGAGGTCACGACCCTCAGCATTGAGAAATACGACGCAAGGAGAAGGAAACTTTTGGCAAAATAGGCCCACTGGCACCAAACTGAGGCTACTACGAGCTCTTAACGCTATCCATTTGTTGACCTAAACTGAACTGTTAATAGGGATGGAGCTAAATAGGGTGTTTAGCTCCATCCCTCTTTCTCATTCGCACGACTGACATTTTAATACGTCATTGTAAGACCCCTGGTACACTTAAGAAAGCACGATAGTGGTCGCGATAAGCCACGATGAAGGCGGATTAACTAACTGGATAGATTACGTCCATGTTAGGTAGGAAATGTGCGACTAACAAAAGATGGAAGAAGCGGTTTTATAATCATGAACTCTGACTGCCATACGAACTTATTAAAAGCAATGACTGCACAATGACGTTCTAATGGTAGGTCACTGATCAAAGGAACTGTCAAAATTTTAGCAGATTACCGTATACGTCAGATATTAATTGGTAAATATGTACGAGATTACTATTCTATCCCATTTCTTTCAATGGAGTGTCAGTGGTTGATCATTGGAAAGTCATAATGACGCCATTATATTAGTAGATTACCAAACTTACTCAAAATCAACAATTATAAAATCAATGATAGACCATTCTGACACTATTGTAATAGCAGACTTGGGGCCCAGGAACTATGTTAAGGCTTATGGCCCCTGCCTGAACAATGTTTGTAATTTCCATCGATAAAAAGGCAGGGGGTGACTTTCACACTCAACAAATGGGCCCCCAAAACGGTCGCTAGCACGAAGTGACGTAATCCTGATGTGCTTGAAGAGTGGAGAGGTATACCACGGCTATCAGGACAATTCCGGAAGTACGGTCAAGATCCCTACCAGCACCTTACTGGATTATACATCCTTCTCCCGAGCACGTTTGCTCTTGCGAATCTCCACTCAAGACAGCCAATAAAGGCAAGAGAGAGGTGGGAGCTCTGTTCCTCGTCAGTATTCACTACGGCCGGCCAATAAAAGCAAGCCGGAGATAAAGAACAAGAATTCTCCCGGGAGAATTCTTGTTCCGTGGGTGGGTCGGGTCCGTGGGGTCTTGAAACTTGGCATTGGATTGGATATATTCACAGGGTCATATTTCAAGATCTACTGAAGCTATATCTATGAAATTTGGCATACTGCTTTAGTACTAGTATATAATAACGTAGGTAAAATTTTATCTCTGTACTTGCAATAGGCACTGAGCTACAGGGGTGTCAAAAGTGGGTCGAAACGGTTCGTGTAAATAGTGCACGGCATGCGAGCGGCCTGTTGCTGGAACTTGGCCTGCGCACGGCCGTGCGCTTAGATTGAATGTCTGGAATCGAACCCCACACTATCCACGGAGTATATAGTACATACTAATAGATGCATAACGTCCGATCCAGTGACGCAGCATTGGGCAATCTGCTGCACAACACGCCCAGGATACCGTGAGAGCTCGCGCGCACTCCCTTCAGGATCGAGGCAGACCGCTTTTAGATGATGGTATGAAAGGCATCAATCCTCGCCTCAGAAAACATCGTCGACGCGCTACGAAACCACGGCAGGCCCGACAGCATTCTGAACGCGTTGTTATACTGCACACGCAGGGCGTTGTATGCCCTTTGCGTATACCTAACCCACAGACTGCACGTGTAGAATGACTGGCAGAAAGCTTTGAAGAGTATTATTTTAACTTGCTTGCTACACCGTGCAAATCTTCGGATCAGCATATTACATTACACAGCCCTGCGTTCTCAATCAATAATGAAGAGTTGAACTTAATCTACTTACCTCTAGCCTTTTCCCAACTAGCTTGGGGTCAGCTTCCAATCTAACTGGATACGGTTGAATACCGACATGGAGCGACTGCTAATCAGACATCCACAACCCAGTTACTGGGCAAAACGATACTCCCCGGATAGACTGATGGACAGACGTGGCCAAACTTTCTAGTGTCTGACTTGACTACCAGTAACGACTATCAAAGTTCAACGAATGATAAAAGGGATCAACGGCTTTATGTCCTTCCCGCGACACAGTGGTGTTAGATTAAATGTGTAAGTGCGCATACGAATTGAAAAATTCACATTGGTACTTGCCCGGTTTTAACCCGCAACCTAATCCATAAGAGGCAGGTGCCTGAACTACTGGGCTTTCACTACCGTTAAATAATTGATAAATAACCAATCCGGATTATATACATCATCCGACAAGACAGTTTACGTTAAACTAGAGCACCAGAATATGTAGGTATATAATAATAAAAGGATATCTCCTTTATCCGACTGACTGACATATCAACGCACAGCTGAAACTACTGGGATTAGGTACATACAATTTGCTGCGCAAGCACTGAGAAGGGTTTTTTGTTCTGGTGTAAGTATAGAAGATGACTTCAACATAGATTGTGCAACATCACGACCAACCTTAGATGCAAGGTTGTGCATAACCTAGGTGTAACCCTCAAACTTGATGTCATCACCCCGATGTGTCTTATACCTGACTGGAATTTTCCATTAAACGAGCTCATTTTCAAATAAAATCTGTCCTATGGAAGTCAGAGTTCATGATTATAAAACCGCTTCTTCCATCTTTTGTTAGTCGCACATTTCCTACCTAACATGGACGTAATCTATCCAGTTAGTTAATCCGCCTTCATCGTGGCTTATCGCGACCACTATCGTGCTTTCTTAAGTGTACCAAGAGTCTTACAATGACGTATTAAAATGTCAGTCGTGCGAATGAGAAAGAGGGATGGAGCTAAACACCCTATTTAGCTCCATCCCTATAACAGTTCAGTTTAGGTCAACAAATGGATAGCGTTAAGAGCTCGTAGTAGCCTCAGTTTGGTGCCAGTGGGCCTATTTTGCCAAAAGAATCCTTCTCCTTGCGTCGTATTTCTCAATGCTGAGGATCGTGACCACCCCGCTTCATCACTTTTAACTTTTGTGATATTCCTCCATCTGTTTCTGTCTCTGGTGGTATGAAAGGCATCGTAGAGTCAAGAGCATCGCGGATCTGTTCGGACCAACATATTGCAGAACCTTGCGAATACACTCAGACGGCAGCCGAGAGGAGATATTGAGTTCTTGCAAAATGGATACGTTGGTCCGAACTGCTGTTCAAGGGATACGGAGCATCCTTCTCCAGCATCTCAAAGGCGTCGATGCGTTTGCGGTCTGCAGCTTTTAGCAACAAAGTCTCAGCGCTATACAAAAACATCGAGAAGTCCGTACCAGTTTGTCAAAAGAATGGAATAGAATAGAATAGATTAGAATAGGATAGGATAAGATAGGATAAGATAGGATAGAATAGGATAGAATCGAATAGAATAGAATAAACTTTAAAAGAATAATTTATGTTGTATTTTTATTTTTATACGGGGCCCTTTTGAACCTAGCTACGCCACTAAACTGTGTGATGCCATTGAAACTATTAATATAGACTTGACTCGAATAGGTGACTGGAACACTGAGTTTGGGCTGAAGATCAATCCAACCAAGACGCAAGTGATTGTTGGTGGTAGTTCTCGGACTGTCTGTAAGATTGATTGGTCGACACTTCCTCAGCTTTATTTCAATAACACCCTAATACCTGTAACTCACACGGTGAAAAACTTGGGGATTTATATCGACAGCACTCTTTCCTGGACTAAACAATTGCAAGAGGTCAGTCGGAAGCTGTTCGCCTCGGCGGGCTCCTTAAGGCGCTTTCGCAGTTTTCTTCCCATCACTACAAAAATTGCAATAACACATTCTCTTCTTCTCCCAATCTTGGACTATGCTGATACCAGCTATCTTGATCTCAACCAAGACCAATTGGATAAGCTTGAGCAACTTCAAAATCTTTGTATCAGGTTTATATTTGGCTTGCGCAAGTATGACCACGTTTCTGAATTTCACACTCAGCTCAAATAGCTTCCTATTTGCCTTCGCCGGAACGCTCATATACTTTCTTTGCTTTACAACGTGCTCTTTAATCCTTTGACTCCTTTTTATCTCAAATAACGCTTTCAGTTCCTCTGTGACACACATTGTAGATCCTTGAGGTCATCGGACAATCTAAAACTTAGTATTCGTATGCATTCCACTTCATTCTACGATAAATCTTTCACGACACAAGCAGCTTGTTTGTGGAATGCATTACCCATAGAAGTGAGGCGAGCCCAAACACCACCGAACTTCAAAAAAATGGTGAAGGGGCACTACCTATCACTTTAATTGTTCTTCCCCTTTCTCTAATGTATTTTTTAATATTTATTAGTTTATTATTTGGTCATTTATTTATGTATTATATTTTTTTCTATTGTAATATATATATATTTATTCATATAATATATGTTGTACACTGACAGCTCCAAATCTTTTCCTTTCGTTCAGTCCATCCAAAGGTTGTCTGGTAGAAATTGCCTTGTGCAATAAGACCGCCTATTGTACACATAATCTTTTGTAAATGTTTATCCTGTATTAAGCAAAGGTGTGCAATAAAGTTATAAATAAATAAATAATTCGACAAATCCGACTCGGTTGAGCAGTGTTCGGGAAGCTGCGCGGTGTCTTCTCGTCTAATATACCACATTGTCTCAAGACGAAAGTCTATGATCAATGTGTGTTGCCAGTGATGACATATGGCTCCGAAACGTGGTTGCTTACAATGAGCCTCACAAGACGACTTAAAGTCACCCAAAGGGCAATGGAAAGGGCTAGGCTCAGAGTTTCCTTGCGTGATCACATCAGGAATGAAGATATCCGCAAGAGAACCAAGGTTACCGACATAGCTATGTGTATATTATAAATAGTAAGCATAGAATGGCGATTCTTCGAGCTCGAAGAATCGCCAAACTTATGTGGCAAAGGACAGAGCACATTGCACGCAAAAAAGATGTTCGATGAGGATGAAAGGTTCTTGAGTGGTGACCACGTACCAGAAGACGCAGCGTTGGAAGCCCTCCCACGAGGTGGATCGAAAACCTAGTGAAGGTCGCCAGAATCTAATGGATGCGAGACGCATTAGAGCGGTCGTTGACGCAGTGGCAACAATGATGACGATGAATAATATACGAATATAAAATCCAGCAATTATTTTACCAATGTTTTAATATTTGTGTCTGTATTATCACAATTCTTTACCAACCCTTTCAGATTTTTTTTTGTTATTGTTATATGTGCTTTTCCGTAACTTTTTGATTGGTGACGATGACGTGAAGCCAGAATTTAAAAAAAGACTCATCGTAGAGTAGTGTCAGACATTTATTGACTAAAAACAACCAGTGTTCCTTCAGTTAGTTACTTTTTGTGTTCCAGAACCACGGTAAAGCTTTCAAAGAATCCCGCAGACCAGCGGTTATCGATATATATGTACTACATACTAGATTAAGCGTGCTGAACACTCACTTCAATCGAATCCGTTGCACTGAATTCTAGGCAAATTGACATTGATGACTTTAGTGCAATTTCGACGTTCATACAGTGTGAGGGTGGCGCTTGTAAAGTCAAAAGAAAGTGAATCTGGACATAAATAATAATTTTGTAGTCATGAAAGTAAAATATTTTTTTAATATATAATTTATTTATTTATTTTCCCTTCACACAGTTATCTTATGCTAGCTTTTAACATTGCTTATATCTTAGAGCTAACTTTGTGAGGGACCGGTGCCTGATGTAGGTTTGTACAACAACCTGTATTACAGGTCACCAGCACCCGCGGCTAATATGCTATTATGACAGAGTTTAGCATGTCGTAGCAAGCAAATATTTAAGCTAAGTTAAACAAAAAAAGACAGAAATTTGATACTTAATTAAATCTTAAATAGTAGGTACATAAAAGACAATTTATACTTTATATTAATTCCAGGATGTAAGTGTGAGTGCTTAGTGAATGTGTGATTTACTGTTAATGTAAATGTGAGGGTGCAAATGTATGTGTGTGTATGTGAGTGTCAGATCTTATTTTTAAGTTTATAGCAGAAATAAGAAGGAAACGCCTGTAAAAGAAATGGAATAATTGAAAAATTAAAAAAAGAAAAACTTGCTTTGACTCAGAAATGTAGTAAATAAGGTGAAACTATCTGAGTGGGACCAGGAGATTTTCCGTTTGACTGTAGTCAAGGGTTTTGAGGTATTTAGAGACAGCAGCTTTGCACTTAGATTTCAATAGTGGGTAAATGAGTAACTTACTATTTAACTTGTTGTAGAGGTATGGGCCTAAAAAACAAAACAAATTATGTGACAGAGCTGAACGCAAGGGTTTTGTTCACAGAACAGAAAATACAGGTAGAAGTGTCCCTATCCTGGCAAAGTACGGGAACTAGTGTCGCCAAACTCACACATTTGCATATCAAATTGTCCATTACACACATAAAAAATAGTAATATGATTGGCTACAAATTAAAAACGCAACTTTTACTAATCATCTTCTTATTGCTTTCATAAATTAAGTCTTATTACAACAAGTGAAAGTTGTTATTATTTGACATAACACAAACAATAAAGATGTTTTTCGTCTTATAACCAATTTACAACGAGTTCAGCTACTCCACGCTAGATGGCGCTGTAACCAATTCATTCTATTCAGACTATTCAGAACGCTATCTTCTTTGAAATAGATGCCATATTCACCTGCACATGTAATCACTTTTGCTACTCATTTAGAGATGTAGACATATATCGATATTTTAATATTGATGTTACGTAATTTATTCAGGTAAGCAATGTAATAATTTGTTAACATCTTACAAATGCTTAATAATGGATAAGATTGATTATCTTTAAAATATCAATGTTAAAGAGGTATTTGTATGTAGGGGGTAATCTTATTTTTAACCGACTTCGAAAGGGAGAAGATTCTATGTTCGGCTTAATGTATGTTTTGTTCACCGATATCTCGGTCAATTGTGGACTGACTTTGAAATATTTTTTTTTTTAATTAAAATGTTCTTAGTAGCTATTGCTTTATCGTTCAAATATCTATACTTGTTTTGTGAAGTTAATGTATTACGGTTAATATTATGTAATATTCAGCCTTTCAAGCGTGAAGAAGTAAAGAAAGTGATTAGCAACCCGCACCTATTTCGGACGGATGCAGGTTACGTGTTGTTAAAACCTCGTGATTTATGTGCAATCTTAGTTAAATATTTATAAATTATACACATGAAAAGTCCGACACAAATTTTCTGAATGATGGTGCCAGCCATGAAATAAATAGTTGGAAATAAATAAAAATTATCGATACCGACCTACTTTACGGATGTGTCCCATCCCTAATTGAGTAGCGTCGAAGTTACTAGAATTTATGTTATGATTTTATAGATGACGGCCAAGTGTATTTAGACATTGTAACTATGACAATAAGGTTGTTTATAGTTTGCATTAAAGTCATAAAATGTGGTATTGTCATTTAAAATCAATTTTATTAAAAATTAACAAAGTTTAGTACTTAACGATGATACAATACACCTCCACAAGATACATTTTTTTTTCTGCTTGCAGGTCAAAACCGAAAAACCAGGCATAATTTGTAATATTTCGCCTATTTCTGAGAGAACCAATCGCGACAAGTGTCTGACGGCGAATAAGCTAAATGTTGCGCATCTCGACCTAATGTTGACACGCGCGCGATATCTGAGGGACACTTCCTCTACTTTTCTTTATTCCGTGGTTTTGTTGCACATACATTACCTTTACGGCGCTTGTCATTTTGTAATTCCGGGTTGTACGGCATTGTATTATGTTTTTTAAGCACTGTTTGAAGGATGAAAGATTGCCTGACTGTAAGAATATCCCAATCCTTGTAGAGGTCTACAGCGGGGCATCGAAAAGGAAATCCAGCGCCCACCTTGAGAATTGCACAATGAGCCCTTTCAACCTCGATGATGTGAGTTTTCGCAGCACCACCCCAAGATATTATGCAATAGTCAATCAATGATTGACCTAAAGCATAATACACCATTCTAATAGTCTTTCTGTCTGCTGAGTATCTTAAGGTTCTAAAAATATAGATCAACTTTCGCAGACGAGACACTAAGGCTTTAATATGCAACTTGAAGGTGAGACGTTGATCAATGTCAACCCCGAGATATTTGAGATTGTCAGTTCTTTGTAATTGATTATTCAAGCAATTTAATAGCTTCAAATATCGTAAGAGTATGTTAGAAATTATATTATTTTATTTAAAAGCTTTTCCATTTTACAATCATAGACTAAAACTTGCAGATGTTCCCTCCCACAAAAACCGGGTTCTTATCTACAACTGCTTTAGTGAAAAGTGATGTTTTATTCCGTTTGTTTTTTTTTTTCATATTTTTTCTTTTTTGTATAAATAATAGGTACCAATGAATTCCGTCAAATTCAATAATTATGAATACATCTGTTTTTCGATACTGTTAAAACTCAGCAGGAATGTCAGCAAATCACTGAGTATCAGTTTTCATCGCTAAGTTTTGTGGTTAAGCATTCTGTCATTCGTAAGTACTGAGGTATTACGTACCTACCTAGATATGATGTATACATAGATTAGTATTCAAATATAAATTAGGTTCAGTTGAATTTGAATTCATATGTGTAATATAAGTGATATCTCACTTAGTGATCATTACTGATATTGAGATTTCGTCCTTCATATACTATAATAATATTTCAAGTTTGTTTGCTCTGGTCAGCCGAAAAGAAAAAAATTGATAAAATATCTTCAAGAGGATAGACGTGAAAACACGTGACTTCCTACAAAATATCTGTTTATCTGCTGTGCACACTTTCAAACTAATGATACTTATAGGACTAAAGCTGGAAAACGTTTTCTAATGAGTCGGCTATTCGTTGCAGTAATGCTATTCATATTAATATAAATATCATTAAGTCAATTGCAAATTTCTGACTCCGAATCAATTTTTGATTCGCCCCGAAAAATTAAGTTGAAAATAGATTTACAAAAGTTTTAGTTTTTTATGTAATTTATTTCATCACCACTGCTCTCAAAACGGTGAAGGAAAACATCGTGAGGAAACCGGCATATTTCGAAGACATGCGACATTCACCAACCCGCACTGGGCCAGCATGGTAGTTTACAGCCCATTCCCTCTCCTAGAGAGAAGGCTTGAGTCTCAGCAGTGGGAACAGCACAACATTTATTAAAGTAATAGACGTAGTTTTCTGAATTTACACTAACGTAAAATTTTGAAATAGAGTTTTATTGTAATGAAGTATAGTAGGCAAAAAGCTGTGTCACTTCTGCGGCATAAAAATCTATATGGATAACATGTTATTACACTATGTTGAACTAAACGCGTAAGTACTACGAAATTCATGGCGCTTAAGACGTTTTGGTCGCGAAAAAAGTATCCTCTAAAAGCTATCAGCGTTTATATTTTAATAGTTCTGTTAGACGACATAATGCCAATGTAGCGCTGCAGCAGATTTTGGTTTTAACTTTTCAATATTTTGAAAAATGGTTTCCATGAAAGGGCTTGTCTATCACTAGAATATAAGTCACTGCCAGATCTGGGCATGGTAGGTGTCCTAGGCTTCTATCAAATTAATTACTTTTTTGTACAGTTATGTGCGTAGTTATGTCAAGAAGAAGTAGTATATCAAGTCTTATCTTGACTTACGTGTTTTTTTTTAAGGTTGAAAATCATCCAATGACTTCTCCCGCTCTAGGTAGAGTTGGAGGGCATTTCAGACTTTTACTGACTAAAACCACACCTGTGTTTTCCAGTTGTCTTTGCATTCTAAGACCACGTTTTTTCTTTTCAGAAAATCCCAGCGGTCCTAGTGGTCATCGGTCCACCTGGACAGCCAGACTAAATAATATTATTTTAAATAATATTCACGTGATTTGCAGAGCAAATAAAAAAAAAAATCTGATGAATGGTGGAAAGAGTCTTTGAACAGAAGTACATCAGATCGAAAGTCTTTGAACAGAAGTGCATCAGATTAGGCAAATAAAAAGTAATAAGGATCTGCACATTACATAAATGATATTTATTTCATTAATCAGTTTTCTAGATGAGGTCGGTGTTTCCTAAGAACCATGAAAGGAAATACCGAAACAAACATAGAGGTCAAGGTCTCTTTTAAAGTCCATATATGTCCGTTGTATGTATGTGTATTGTACTTCCATAAATAAACAGGCAACCGTCAGAAGATTGTTGTCAATCTAACCACCTCAAATATTTTGAAACAATCTACTAAGTTTTACCTTTGGACCTGAACATGCATAATAATTATATATACAGCATAATAATAATAATAATAACCCCATCGACGTATCTCTACGTTGACGTCGTGGTGGGGCTTGTACGCTCCAACAAACCGTAAGTCTGTGTCGCTAGCGCTTGCTTGGCCGTAACATGCCTAGGGTGGGGGACCAGACCAAGAGAGATACAATCCGCAGGGCAGTTTTGTGGCGAACTGTTGGGCATTAGCGACCTCACGGACCCGATCTCCCGGGATAATTCTTGTTCTTCATCTCCGGCTTGCCTTTATTGGCCGGCCGTAGTGAATACTGACGAGGAACAGAGCTCCCACCTCTCTCTTGCCTTTATTGGCTGTCTTGAGTGGAGATTCGCAAGAGCAAACGTGCTCGGGAGAAGGATGTATAATCCAGTAAGGTGCTGATAGGGACCATACTTCCGGGATTGTCCTGATAGCCGTGGTATACCTCTCCACTCCTCAAGCACATCAGGATTAGCAACAAGAGGGCAACATTGCCCTCTTGTTGCTACGTCACTTCGTGCTAGCGACCGTTTTGGGGGCCCATTTTTTGAGTATGCAAGTCACCCCCTGCCTTTTTATCGATGGAAATTACAAACATTGTTCAGGCAGGGGCTATAAGCCTTAACATAGTTCCTGGGCCCCAAGTCTGCTATTACAATAGTGTCAGAATGGTCTATCATTGATTTCATAATTGTTGATTTTGAGTAAGTTTGGTAATCTACTAATATAATGGCCTCATTAGGACTTTCCAATGATCAACCACTGACACTCCATTGAAAGAAGTGGGATAGAACAAAGATTTTCTATTCTAGACTAGATTGACTACGACAACCTCAAAAGCGTCCCTGACAAGGAGAGTTAGAAAGACCCCCGTCATCTCGTTGTACTAGTGTGTCCATACACTAGCTACATACCACGGGACAATTTTGCTCTAAAGTAGTTAAAGATATTTTTGATGCATTATACAGACATGCAAGTTCAAAAACAATTAGGTAATTATTATATTGTATCAACTGTTCTCAATATACCCCATAACCAAAACGGAACTGTGAGTTTTCTCTGTAATGATTAGGAAATAGCTGATGTCTGTATAGGTATAACTTATATTGGTGTCATATAGTTGCATCGATTAATATAAAATGCTGGAATTACTACCTAATAATTGATGTTGTCATGAAATTCATCCATCCCAGACGGCTAATCAGGAGAATAAAATTTTGATTATGAATTCGAAAATGAATTTATTTCTCGAATGTACAATATCGATGTTGGGAAGCGTTTGAAGTGCACGCGCGTTGTTTTCAAAGATCGGTAACGAAGTGGTCACAGATAACTATATATTGAAATGGTCCGAAGTCCGAAGACACGTGTCCCGCATGCCGCACCTCTGGCCGCCGCCGCCGCTCGTCGCTTTCCGTTGTGTCACGAGAGCAGCCGAAGATTGCCGAGCGGTCAAAGGCGCTCGATCAACGGGGAAGATAAGATTAGTAAAATTGGTACTTGATTTATTAAAAAAAATATTGAGCCTCCTCAGATATTTAGTATATACTAGCTTTTGCCCGCGCGGCTTCGCTCCCGCTCTTCCCTACTTCAGCCTACTATACCCTACTCTACCCTACTATACCCTACCCTACCCTACTCTACTCTACCCTACTCTACCCTACCCTACTCTACTCTACTCTACCATACTCTACCCTACTCTACCCTACCCTACTCTACTCTACCCTACTCTACCCTACCCTATTCTACTCTACTCTACCCTACTCTACCCTACCCTACTCTACTCTACTCTACCCAACTATACCCTACTCTACAAACCTCACGGAGCCCGAGACCTTTCCAACGAATGCAAAACCGTGGAAATCGGTTCGTGCGTTCTGGAGTTATAGCGTCAGGAAGGAAAACCCGACTTATTTTTATATAGTAGATTACTAAATATCTGAGGAGGCTCAATATTTTTTTTAAAGCTTAAAACTTCCCACCAATACGCACAAAGCGTTTTAGGAACACATTTATTATGCGTACAGCCAAGGAGTGGAATTCCTTGCCAGAGTCTGTGTTTCCTGATAGCTACAACTTAGGGGTCTTTAAGTCAAGAGTGAATAGGTTACTTCTAGGCAAGCGTGCTCCATCGTCGACCACATCATCGCTTACCATCAGGTGAGATGGTGGTCAAACGCAAGCCTATCAATAATAATAATAAAAAAAAACTTGAACAGTAGACAACATTTTATAAAATTGCATCGCCCAGTCCGTCTTGTGAGTTGTTTATGATGCCTCCTCTCTATGTATTTTTACAGGTAGTTAATATGTTTTAATTCCCGCATGAAATTCAAAACGATGTTTCTTGTCACCCTACATAAATAATTTGTAAACAAAACAGAAAACTTACCTAAAAAATGAAATTCCACAACCAGGATACGCCTCACTAGTACAAAACTTTACACAGCAACGTTTGACCATCTTGCACAATATAAACTTAACTAAATAACGTGTTAAAAACTTGTAACAAGTAGAAATACAACTCTATCCCTATGTAAACATCGGCCATATTGTTTATTGATGTCAAATTTAAGCCTCCTGAGTGTTGCCCTTCATAATTTGAAAATTACTACGAATAGCTACTATATCTAAATGAAATCATTATTAAATACAAGAAGAATGCGTATAAAATTTCAAGAAGAATTATTTTGAAATAAATGTTTTAATTGCAATTGATTTTATGTTGCATACCTATCAAAATGCATGAACATGGACTATTTAACGATTACTTGAACAATTTAAAAAACCGGCCAAGTGCGAGTCGGACTCGCCCATGAAGGGTTCCGTAGCAGCAAGTAACATAATATAAAAGTTCTTGTTATGTGTTGTAACTTTGATCGATGTTTTAATAATAGTGTATTTTTTTCGATTTATGACGCATTAAAAAAAAACTACTTACTAGATTTCGTTCAAACCAATTTTCGTTGGCAGTTTTTATAGTAATGTACATTATATATTTTTTTTAGTTTTATCATTCTCTTATTTTAGAAGTTAGAGGGGGGAGGACACACATTTTACCACTTTGGAAGTGTCTCTCGCGCAAACTATTCAGTTTAGAAAAAAATGATATTAGAAACCTCAGTATCATTTTTAAAGACCTATCCATAGATACCCCACACGTATGGGTTTGATGAAAAAAAAATTTTTGAGTTTCAGTTCTAAGTATGGGGACCCCTAAAATTTATTGCTTTTTTTCTATTTTTGTGTGAAAATCTTAATGCGGTTCACAGAATACATCTACTTACAAAGTTTCAACAGTATAGCTCTTATAGTTTCGGAAAAAAGTGGCTGTGACATACGGACGGACAGACGGACAGACAGACAGACAGACAGACAGACATGACGAATCTATAAGGGTTCCGTTTTTTGCCATTTGGCTACGGAACCCTAAAAATACCATCTGTTTCTAATTTTTTTCTGATAGTAGGTGAGAAAGGGACACAGAGGATTTTGCTGTACTGTCTTGCTCGGAACCATTTTTCCATTTTGTGTGTCAATAACAGACATGAACCTAATGTCAATAGAAATAAAGAACACTTTAGAGAGCGTAATGTCTCTTCGTAGTCAATCTAGTACTATAGGATATATAAAAAATCTTTGGGATAGAATAGTAATCTCGTACATATTTACCAATTAATATCTGACGTATACGGTAATCTGCTAAAATTTTGAAAGTTCCTTTGATCAGTGACCTACCATTAGAACGTCATTGTGCAGTCATTGCTTTTAATAAGTTCGTATGGCAGTCAGAGTTCATGATTATAAAACCGCTTCTTCCATCTTTTGTTAGTCGCACATTTCCTACCTAACATGGACGTAATCTATCCAGTTAGTTAATCCGTTTTCATCGTGGCTTATCGCGACCACTATCGTGCTTTCTTAAGTGTACAAGGGGTCTTACAATGACGTATTAAAATGTCAGTCGTGCGAATGAGAAAGAGGGATGGAGCTAAACACCCTATTTAGGTCCATCCCTATAACAGTTCAGTTTAGGTCAACAAATGGATAGCGTTAAGAGCTCGTAGAAGCCTCAGTTTGGTGCCTTTGGGCCTATTTTGCCAAAATTTTCCTTCTCCTTGCGTCGTATTTCTCAATGCTGAGGGTCGTGACCTCCCCGCTTCATCACTTTTAACTTTTATGATATTCCTCCATCTGTTTCTGTCTCTGGTGGTATGAAAGGCATCGTAGAGTCAAGAGCATCGCGGATCTGTTCGGACCAACATATTGCAGAACCTTGGAAATACACTCAGACGGCAGCCGTGAGGAGATTTTGAGTTCTTGCTAAATGGATACGTTGGTCCGAACTGCGAGGGATACGGAGCATCTTTCTCCAGCGTCTCAAAGGCGTCGATGCGTTTGTAGTCTTCTTTGTAACCTGCTACAGCGTATGTATGTGGTCTACGGTGCTGAAGCCTTTTCGTAATCCGGCTTGTTCGGGAGGCTGGTATTCATTGAACCTGCACCTGCGCACGAGACGATTCGTGATGACTCTGGAAAACAGCTTGTCGACATGGCTCAGAAGTGAGACAGGCCTGTAATTCTTTAGCAAGACATTGACGCCCTTCTTAAAGAAGAGTACCGCCACACCTGTACTTTATACCCATGGCGTTTTTCTCTCGAGTATGATGTGTATTATTACTTTCTATATATAGAGCTAATACTTTGTATAAGTCATAGTTATTATTAGATTTATCTCTTTCTCGAAGTTAGACCTACCGACAGGTAAACCTAGTCGTCCACAACTTCGAGTGTAGAGTCTCCGATCTTGATAGGAGTGGGTGCTAAATGAATGTTAACCATGACTTTGGTTTTGTCCAATTTCATTTTAAGTCCCACTCTTTCGAAGCTCTACTGAGGATACCGAGCGTTTTACTGAGCTCTTCCGTAGTCTTAGCTACGATCACTATATCGTCGGCAAACCAAAGGTGAGTGATGTACTCGTCATTGATATTAATGCCTAGCCCTTTTAATTCCAGAACCTTAAAAACATCCTCCATTGCGGCTGTGAAGTTTCGGAGAAATGACGTCTCCCTGCCTCACAGCCCGCTGCAAGAGGATAGGTTTCCAGGTCTGGTCCTGAAGTCGGACCGACATTGTGGTGTTTTTTGAAACCTTGTTACTGTTGCTTAATGTTCATATTTTTGTAAACGAATTTGAATAAAAATTATTATTATTATAATGACGAGTACATCACTCACCTTTGGTTTGCCGACGATATAGTAATCGTAGCTAAGACTACGGAAGAGCTCAGTACAATGCTCGGTATCCTCAGTAGAGCTTCTGAAAGAGTGGGACTTAAAATGAAATTGGAAAAAACCAAAATCATGGTTAACATTCATTTAGCACCCACTCCTATCAAGATCGGAGACTACACTCGAAGTTGTGGACGACTAGGTTTACCTGGGACAGACGGTCCAGTAACTAACTTCTAACTTCGAGAAAGAGATAAATCTAATAATAACTATGACTTATACAAAGTATTAGCTCTATTTATAGGAGGTAATAATACACATCATACTCGAGGGAAAAACGCCACGGGTATGAAGTACAGGTGTGACGGTACTCTTCTTTAAGAAGGGCGTCAATGCCTTGCTAAAGAATTACAGGCCCGTCTCACTTCTGAGCCATGTCGACAAGCTGTTTTCCAGAGTCTGACGGTCCTGACTTACGAGTTGTAGGTCGTAGGTTTAAACCCAGCCAGACGCATTACTTTGTGTAATTTATTTCATCACCGCTGCTCTCAAAAACGATAAAGGAAAACATCGTGAGGAAACCGGCATGTCCTAGACCCAAAAATTCGAAAATATGTGACATTCACCAACCCACACGGGGCCCGCGTGGTGGATTACGGCCTAATCCCTCTCTTAGAGAAGAGGCCTGCGTCCCAACAGTAGGAACATTATAAGGCCGACTATGCTAAGCTCTAAACAGGATTTAAAGTAAACATATGGTTTGCTCACAGATATAATAATATAACATACTGCTTTATTTGATCTCTGGGTTTAGTAATTTTCTAAATAAAGTACTTTTGGACGTAGTAGTTATTTAGAATAAATAAGTTAGTTACATTTATGTATTTTTCTAACTAGACTTGCGTTTGACTACTATCTCACCTAATTGTAAGTAATGATATGACCGAAGATGGAGCACGCTCGACAATTAATAGACATTTGTGTATATTATAATACACAAATGTCTATAAAAAAATAAAACAGATATCATAAGAATACTAACATAATCTAGGCCCTAGAAACTACCGGAGAGTTTACTACGTTCCATAAAAAACAAGTTTAACTAAAACAGTATAGTGCATTGCTTTAAATATCAACGAAGCCGTAAACGTGAAGCAATATTTAGGACACGTTATCAACATATCAATCGTCATCTAAACCCATGAGTCATGGTGCAACAAAACAACGGTATAGTGCTGCCTGCTTATTTTACAGTTCTATTTTTATGACCAAATATTCGAAAACTATCTGCGCAACTGTTTTGAATAAGATATATGTTTAACTGTCAATTTTAACTATTTTATTATTATTTAAGTAACTATAACATAATGTCAACTCAAATATAAGGTAGGTACGAAAACATCAAGATTTGATTTGATTTGTTCATTTGTATGAATACCATTTTTTATCTTAATTAGTTTATACTTGAATATGGTAAAATACGTACAAGTACTACAAAAATTAAGACTATCTGATGCACAGGATAATAAATAATATTATATGAAATAAGTATTTTTTTATAAAATGTTGAAGTGCCGCCACCTGGTGGATAGCACTAGAACTACTGTGTATTCGAGTATACTAGTGATGCTCTACCACTAGTCACGAATCACGATTTCACGAATACTCGACACTACAAACAGGGAGAGTAGTCTAGTGATGTCTATAAGCGCCACTAGATGGCGACATGGAGAGTTCCGTTCGGCCAACTATTGAAGACTTGAGTTCACGAATGAAAGTTATTTGAGTTTTTTATGTTTTCAGAATACTTTCTTGTAACATGCTTTAAATGAAGTTGAGCGTACCAATTATGTTAGGCGAATCTTATTAACTTTATTACTGTAAATAGCTGCTTAGAAGAAGTTCAGAAATGCTGTATTACATGACAATGCATTTCAGGTTCTTCGCAAACTTTCAAAGTAACGGTAAATGCGTAGTAATTTTGATTTTATAGGATCAGTTCTAATAAGCCCCATCATTTCACTTAACGTGTACAGTAACGTGAGTCTAGTTTCATAAACAAAAACATATCTAAAACTCACTTCAACTACTTGGCAAAATTACTGCCAACTACGAAAACTATGCACTAAACCAGTACCTACAGCGGAAATTACGAGCGCTAATACGAGGTAACGGCGGATCGTCGGCTGTGATTTACCAAGATTATCCCGGCAGGCTCTTAGCTCTTAGGGCGAGGGCCGTCTAACGGGACCGCGTGTTTCGATTTCGTAGAGCATTTCTCCGCGCAGTCCCGTTACTCGGCCGAAAGTACTTTTGTTGCTTGCTCGCTGCTTGCCGCGGCACCGCTTACACGAGCGATCGCTCGAGTTCACTGTATTGAGAACAACGTCGTTGTTTAGTATGAGTTCGTTCAAAACAAAGAGCTTTTCAAAATAAAATGGCTCTGCAAGGAGAATGTTAAGTTCAGTTACTCAAACAGTTATATCTTTCAACATCATTTGCATAATTTATCATCGCTTCACACTTGGCAGGTCGACTATATTACGCAATGCGTATAAAACTCGATTAGATGGGTTAAGTTAAACAAATTAAAAGGGTCCAAAAGAAGTAAGTCAATAAAAATTTAGTGGCGAGTTGTGTAAGCGAGTGGCCTTGCGAGCGGCCGGGGTCGATGACTGCCGCTGACTGGATGATGTTTACCTTATCGACTGAGTGAGCGTAACCAACGAAAGTTCCAACGCCAAACTTTGTGCCCGAAATGTTTGAGAGCGCTACAGCTTTATTGCGTGAGTTTGAACGACTACGGCGTAGCACGTTCATTACTCTGCTACGAAAACATTGTCTACACGAGCTTAATTGCGGTCGCCAGCAAAAACTATAAAAAAAAGTTATATTGATGCTTATTAATTTGTAAATACAAAAAATACATGATAGTTTAAATCTCCATGGCTTAAAAAAGTCAACCTTGAATTCGAGCTATCGATTTTGAACTTGAGTCCTTCGGCAAAAAGTTGAACGAACATTTTTTTGGGTAATAGAGAAGTGTAGGAATATTCCATGGCTCGTTCGTCAGTTGGCACTAGGCGTCGCGGCGCGGTGATCAGGCATGGGGGGGAGGCTTGCGCGGTGACGTAATCCATGCGGTTCGATACTCTCGAAAGGCTGCGGGGTCGACGGCCGCTAGACGCGGAACCGCAGCCTACACGACTGCTCAATTAAACATTCCGCATGTACATTATACCCATACCCACACCATGGAACAGCATCACGTTCAAACAATCACACTGATATAATAACACAACACTGATAAAACGTTTATATCGACACTGTAACAGTTCCATGTGACGAATTTAATCCCATATGTCAAAAACCGACTAATAAATGCAAGGAACCATGCAATTATGCATAATATTAGAATGTCAATATTGAACAATATTGTTATGTTTTAATAAAAATTTAAACATCTGAAATTATTAAACAATCATAAGGTCAAGAACCGTAGAAATGTGATGTCACTTATTTTAAGTGGCAAAGACAATTTGTCTGTGTATTCTGTAATGTCGTGGTAACTGTACATAAATATAATGAATGTTGCAAAATATGAATAATAGCTCACAATAAATGGAGGCCTATAATTAAAGAAATGGTGACCAAACCTACGCGATTAATCAAACACCCACGTCGCCGGCGGCCTACAGATTGAATTGTTCTGTCACACGTCTTACTCGACTTACTAATTATATTATTTAACACCGAGATTGAACCGTAAGACGTTCAATGACACAGCGCCACGTTAGAGCTAGATATACAATGGGCATTTTGAGAAAAGTAAATAAGTGCAATAATGAGTCCAAGTGAGAGGTGCGCGAGAAGGGCCGAGAGCGAGTTACACAAGAAGGGTTACAAAACTATGGCAATGAACCCGAGTGAACCTAAACCTTGCGAACCGCTAGCCGCCGCCGGCGACAGGCGTCGTCAACCTGCGCCACCACCACGCAATGCACTTTATTGTTATTCACCGTCAACCACACGTGTCGTAAAATCGAACGCTATTTATAGGTCTACCGAGAACTAAAAGGTTCCTGCGGTTTGCAAACGAGTTTTTAAAATTGACTTTTTTCAATACCATGTACCGCTATTTTATTGGCGATTCAGCTCATTACCACATTATCATGTATTCGTGTTGCATGAAAATACATTTTCAGCTTCAATAATTCAGTAACAGTTAGAATGATAAAATAATGCCAATGCAAATTAATATACATCAAACGCAAAATTACATATTTATGGTTCAGCTTGTCTAGTTCGACGACTAGATAAATGAAAAAAAGAAAAACTACAAAAGACTTTTTGAGAGAGCTCTGGAGCGCAAGAAGCAACTGAAAGAACACAAGTGGGTTTTACTCAGTAAATATTGAACTCTACCTCTTTTCACCTAGAGCAGGAGGAGTCATTTGATAATTATCTACAGATAATTAAAAAAGGGCGGGGACGGTTCCTATACCTACCATTTTTTTTCGATACAAAATATAAATCATTATGTAAACTTTTTCCGCATCTTAGCGCCCGTAGACATTGCCACAAGATCCGTGCATTTTTAAGAGATAAAATGTAGCTTTTAACACTTAGTGCTAAAGTAAATTATCACTGAAAGAACTATTAGAATGAGATCGCAACTTTCAAAGGTTATTATATAAACAAACAAACAGTAAAAAAGTAGTAAAGTTTGTTCTTTTCTAAACAGTTTTGATTTGATCAGGATTCCACGCGAATCTCAGGATGTTCTTAAAGAAACAACCACTTACAATAGCTCTAATAGAGAATGTTTTTTTGTTGGTAACATAAAATGTTGAGGTTTCCCTCCGCTCGTGTTGCAGGCGGCGCGGAAATGTTCCCTCTCCCGGCAGGCTGCAGCGGCGCGGGCGGCGATCTGCGCGCGCAATGCGGAAACTCTGCTTTTTGCTGCACCAGCGCACACCGCCACAACGACACAGCCTATCAATTAAAATAAAAACTATCTAACGTCTAAGTTGCATTTACTAATCACATTATTAAGAAGATGAAAGTAGACTGAACAGAAAATAAAATATATAATCGGCTAGCTTCTGCCAGTGCCTTCGCCCGCGTGAAGGTGGTAAACGGGATCCAAAGTTTACATAGAGAAACCTTTCTCCTTACAAACTTTGGAACCCTATTCCTTCGCTTAGTTGATGAATTTTGAAAAAACCTCTCTTAATGCTCGCCTACGTCTAAGGAAACCTTGTGAAAAGTTTCATACTCCTAGGCCCTGTAGTTTCAGCTGTGCGTTGATAAGTCAGTCAGCAGACATACGTATGGATATAAGCCCATTACAACAGCAACAATCACAAAGTTAAAGATAAATTATAATAAGAGAGATAAGATAATAATAATATAGATGACAACATTTTGAAGAAAATTGTGCTAAGCATTAGTAAAGGCATTAGACCCTGTACACAAAGTGCTGAGTTTAAAGTTTAGAGCAGATGAAAATGCAATGTTCTAGCTATCTGACTAAAATAGTCCACTTAACACAGCTAACTCTGAAACTTTGGACGTTTTCAGCAAAAATAAAATGTACCAAAACTCTGAGATGCGTTTGTTATTCACGAACAGAAGTCGTCTTGGAAAAGTAACTGTTAGAGGTTAATTCCCTTGTGAAGACTTTGTCACAAAACCTAAGGCTTGTAACTTGTGATCATCTTCAAGTTACAAGTTTGAAATGCTTGAAGTTTAAATAAAATGTTTATCATATTGGCAGGTATGGACTGGTTGACTGACAAAAATACCATTCAGATCTAGACCATAAATCTACATTAATATTGTAGAGAAGTAAAATTTGTTTTTGTTTTTTTGTTTGTAGGAGGTAATCTCTGAAAGTATTAATCCGATTGCTAAAATTTTTTCACCTATAGGAAGCTGTTTTATTTCTGAGTGATATAGGCTATTTTATGTACGTGGACAAAGAAGCGGGCAAAAGTAACAAATAAATTGGTGGTAACTGTTTAAATGATGGCTAGTTTCTGTGTAATGATTTCAGATTTGATTGTCATTCAAAATCATGCTGTCCATCCGTTGAGAAACCCCTGGTCACACAAAAACCATGAATGGACAAAATTTTAGTATGTAAGCAATGGTAATAAAATCTAAAGATTTATTTAGTAAGTATATACCGGTAAAATGGAGGTCCTCCATTTTGTGAATACCAGGGTCGTTGTTCTTTTTATTAGTGCCTATTTAAAATGTAGCTCATCCTGCAAAGTGAAGTGAATTCATATCCGTAATGGATGAACTTATAAATCTTACAAAGTCACCTGTCGACTTGTCTTATTTATAGCTTCATCCCACACCATAACATGTTTCTCTAATATCCTCAAGAGGCTGACTCCAGCTAAACACTGTAATTATATACGGTATTATATCCACCAAGCTTACTGATAAGCTCTTACTGTAGTTCAGCCATGTTTCTACATTATGTGTGCTTACTTCCGTATTGATGGTTTGATTATGATAAATTATTGACTGCTCGTAGTGATCGTCTAACTATTCATTAAAGTTGATTAAAAATAGATTTAGCTTAATAATATTTCAATAATTTTTTTTTCAATCATCAATCTCAAATATTTTGTACAGGCCCTTCCATATTATTATATAACCTTATAGTAACTTTTTTTTGCCTACGCCGGATATATTCAACAAACACTCTCGCGTTTATTCCCCCAGGGTGGCACATCCACGACCAAGTATTCTATCTTGTCAGCTCTTCTGTCACCTATGAAGATTGAAGAGAAAAACGAGATGGAATACCCAGTCGCAAACACATGGAATAGGACACAATAACGCTCGTCCGACGCAAGCGGCTAAAGGGTTCAACAAAGACGCATGTCTCACAATAAGTTCTGAAGCAAACGGTAGAACAAACGACATCAACGTGCGCGGCGCACACCGCCCGCGACTTGCGCACGCGCTGCGCCCGATTACCGCAACAGTTAAATGTTGCTATCACTCATTATTAATAAGAGTATTAATATACGCCACTTCCTTACTCATTCTATGATTCCGCAGTCATTGACTTCACCTCGACTTTAACTGCTTACTGCTACGTACTTAGCACCTTTCTCACACTGTTCATTTGTTTATTACACGTTCTATGCTATCTTTACTTTTATAATGTTTTATTAACGCTAATCAAGATTTACATGTATAATGAATGCATGAATAATTATTATGTGTTTGCATCTGCCGTTATAAACATATTATCTAAAGTGAATTTACTTAATTGGATATAAATTTGCAGTTTTGTGTATTTTGTAGAGTTAGGTTTATTGGAGCTTATTCGAATACGTTTGTTTAAAATTCATCGTTATTTTTCGGTGAAATGTAAAAGTCCCTGCGTCATTTGTTTTTAACAATGAATCACATATGCGAAGATGTGAAAACCCAGGCCAGTAGTCCTGATTAAAGTCTTCATCGTCATCAGGTGAGGTCACGTGGCTGGTTCGCTCGCCTCGTCAGAAAAGTGCGCGCTCGCGAACTGTGGATTCCCGCCAAACGCGAACACCGCGGGGTCGATGACCGCCTCTCACATGCTCGATAAAAGTAAAAACTAATACTTTGCGCGTTATTACAAAATGTTAAATGTTCATTAAGTGGGCGAGTGGAAATCACAAGATAAATTTTGAACAATTAATGATTATAGGCTGATGTCTAAACGACCGCTTTCCTATTTACCTGTTCGTGAAAAAAGCTACCAAGATACTCATAATTACCTAATACTGTATCCCACTTGGATTTTAGCTCTATTTTATGTTTGGACAACTGGGATACTTGTGGATGCAGGCTTGTGCAACCACATCAATATGATACATTTATCAACAGCTTGTCTCTGTCTCGCAGTCGGCAGCTGCACACAGCAACTACAAGTCTCAGCCAAAAGAGGTGACTGCTACTATAAAACTTGCACATTTCTGGTTCACTACTTGAAACTTTCCGTGAATATACGTTACAAACTTCTCATTGTTGGAGAAACAAGCCATGAAACTGAAAATTCTGAATCCGTATGTCTTGATACGATTAAATATTCTTTAAGCTCTCCAAAGCTATATCTTCAAAGTGCAGCAGTGCGGTAAAACAAAAAAAAAACAAATGAAAACAGCTAAGATGTAAAAAGTGAGTTTTCATTATATCAAAAATAAAGAAGTTAACAATATCCATAACAGAGTGAGCGTAGATGAAAAGTGAATCAACCTGACGTTTGGTTGCGCGGCCACTTGCGTTCGTTCACCTCACAAATTTTCGTTTCGTTGGCGTAGTGTGCGTGCCGCCTCCCCGCTCCCCCCACACCCTAGCGAGCAAAGCCCCCCATTCCGCCAACTTAGATCACGACTAGCTATACAAGTCATTGTTCAACACAAAAAATTCAATACCTCGACAACATGTCAGCTAAACTCATATTTCTAAGACAACGTCAATCAGGACCGTGTTAGAAAGAAATCCAAATATTTATGAAGTTCTGGATATAAATGTCAGCCATCTCATGTAAAAAACAATACAAAAATTATGACAATAGATGGTATACTTGTCAGTTTTGCAAAAACCGGATGTAATGCAAAAACATCTTTGGAAGGATTTCATTAACACGTATTATGTTTCCATTACTCTTCATTAGAAAGAAAACTGATGTAGTGGGAACAGAGCGTTGAATAAGCATTGTTGATTCAAATGGTATAATGGTGGAGCGAGCTAGGCCTTGTCAATGACCTCTATTTTGCCACCGAACATTACAAATGGCGAGAGAGGTCGATGATTCGCGTCACGCCTGCCGCGGCAGCGCTCAACTAACACTTACTACTAAACTATCACGGCCCACGGCCATCACCACTTTTGTTATATTATATGGCTACATTGAAATATTATAGTTATTACAATTTTATCTTCTTAGCAGAAAAATAATTTTACATATATTTGTTATTATAGATAACGGTAGTAAAAAATTAAAAACTATGTAGAACTATGTTTTAAAAAACATTATACGTGTGACGGCAAACCTTTTTAGTACATAAAGAAATGCTGAAAAAATATTTTATCTCAAATTTTTATATAAGAACAAACATTTTATAGACCATGTCGACCTATTTAGAAATATATATATATATATATATATATAACATGCAAAATTCAACATGTGATAGTACTGTAATTCTGTGATAATACAGTAATTTTGAAAGACATTGACTATAAGCTTCCTAATTATACTCGAGAATGATCTAGGTGATGCCGTAATAAGTGGCATAAGACTAAGCTTTACTAATTCGAAACGAAGACACGAAACAATGCCAGTACATTTGCCAAATCTCATTAGGACAAAGAAGAGTTACGGTGAATGTGACGGGTAATATCGTTCAACGGTACGAGCACGACACGTCGTGGAGCTCTGCAAATGTACCCTTCAGATCGCGAAGATAAAGTCATGGTGACGGATTGATAGAATGACAATTTGGTGAGTAGGCCAGGCACCGCGGAAGACACCGGTCGCGGTTCACCATGGTTCAACGTGACACTTTCCGACGTCATAAACAACTTTCCTACTAGCAATGCGCTCGCGCAGCGACGCCAGCGCCGCGCGTCGCGCACGCCGCCCACGAGAATTATTGTGCGCCACTTTTCTAGAAAAATAATTAATTTATACTACGTCTATGACTTTTCTTTACATTGCTTCGCACACTATTAATTGCTAATAGCTGAAAATATCTGTCAGGTGAAAGCACTGCTCTAATCCATTTCTCGTATTGTTTGGTCAGGCCAGTAGCATCGAAACTTATTAGACCTATAAAAATTCAGACTATGTGCCGGTAACCTACAAATTGTTACCTCACGCTGGTTAAAAACTAGACCTATTCAATTTGGAATAAATACATCCACTTCAAGCTCAATGTCAAGCATGTTGTAACAGATTTTTCTTTTCTTTTTTAAATTGATATATTTTTTCAAAGAACGTAAATAAGAATTGTTAAATCTAGATCTGTTTGCATTATGAATTCAGTGTGTGGTATATCGTACTGATCTTACATGAATTGAATTTTGATTTTGGCTATGTATATTCTTAATTAACAAAATTTTTGGGTTTCCTTTTTCAATTACTTTATTGTATCTATTGTATAAACTCACATTTTATAATTTACATAGTGGGATCTGCCTCTACTTTGCAGGAGTATAATTGTGTCATGTCAGTTAATGTATTAAGCACATAAACCTTTCAAATCCATTGTTTAGTTTAGACACACACACACACACACAAAGTAACATTGTTTGGTAATAGGTAGTTATATCAAATATTTTACCGTTATTACAATAATATCACGACTTAGGTTATCGAATAGGAAAGCTGAGAAAACGTTAAAATTCTTATTCAAACTTATTCGATGATGGAAAAATGTATCTAGTCTGCGTCTGCGATGCCATTTCCACAATATTGATAGATTTACATGTTGAAGTTCATGTCAGAAATATTATGAGTGACTAGATTCACGATCTTCTTTATAATTAGGTGCTATAAATATGAAGTCACTAAAGGACTAAATCAGATCATATAAACAGATAATTTTTCGTCCGGCGTCCGGTTATGGTCCGACGAGGTTTCCTTAAGTATATTCGAAGGTTGTCCAGGAAACGCGTCAGTGGTATCCCACATAAACAGGCCGTTGCCACCCGACCACTTAGTCCCTCTACTCAAATCGGAATTTAATGAACGCTGTATACTGCAGTATTCCATTTAGGCAGGTACTTTAAGTGCTACTCAAATTGTGAGGCTTTTTATACTTGTTCGTAAAGATGAAACATTGATTATGATTTTGTATTTACTTAAATCATAAAGGTGTAATTATGACGGGGCAAATGAATTGTGTGGGTGTGATCATATCTATTTATGTGTTGAGCGCACAATTAATGGGTTTAGTTTACCTACTTCCATAATGAAGTGTGTCTTTCATATCTAATTATAATTAAGTAATATAAAATTGAAATTGTGAACGAATAATACAATTTTATTGGAATAATTGTTAATTTACTTTATGACAATGTTTTTCAACTCGGGTTTGCTATCGTTCAGCAGCTAAACAATCGTCTAGTACCAGCGTATTGTGCATTCTACGTTAGCCAAACACTGAAAAGGAGATAATTGAAGAAGGTCCTCTTCGACACATGCAGGCAAGACACCTAAGCTGTATCCTTGGTAATGCAGATGTCCATAGACGGTGATGACCACTTTGTACTATCTCATGGGTTGCAGCTTTTTTGTCAAGATAAAAAAGACTGTTCTATCTCCAGAAGATTTTTTAGTTGGGAAATCATCTAATGACTTCCCCCGTTCAGGGGGGCGTAGTAGGCTTTTACTGACTAAAACCCACTCCTATGTTCCTTCTTTGTCTTGCTTTCCAGTTTCCCCGGTTTTGGCTCCAGTAGGTTTCGATCCTGCCGGACAATGATGACACCCAGGCGTTTCTTCTGTACGAATCCGGTCCAGGAACCGGAAGTGTGGAAGTTGAGGGCGCTGTGACGTTGCCAGCCACTCCCCAAAGAGGGGACTTACCGCCATAATCATGGGGTTATGACAGTCGCTGTCGCCATTTCACCATGAAATCCCGGTGGAACTCTGTCCACAATACCGTGACTTGTTGCGGCAGTGGAGTTTCGTCCCGGCGTTGCACCTCCATGCGTAAATTGTGCATGCATGCATGTACTGTTGCTCCAAATCCTATATATGGTATCAGGCCAGCAAGGAAGTATGCCGCTTCGCGGGAGACTGTCCGATATCCTCAGAAGGTGAGGTGAAGGGTTTTTTTTAATGATATAAACCCAGTGCCCAAGCACTGGTTTATACAATTTCTGATGGTAGGCAGTGATTCAATCATTGATGATGAATCGCACTAGTTTATTAGGAACCACTCTAGTCTTAAACACACCTAAATTATAATATTGTTGTCAACAGCCTCGGTCGCCACGGCCTGTCATGCAGTCGAAGTGCGGGACACATAGCGCGGCACGCAAACATTAACGACATCATCCGACGAGCCCTTGTCACCGTCGGCGTTCCGGTTATTTACATGTAAGAAACCAGACGGTATGTCTTTATTTCCTTGGAAGATGGGTAGGCCTTTAATGTGGGACGCTACCTGTGTCGATACTCTTGCTCCACCCCATGTTCCATGCTCATGGTGCTGTGCTAGTGCTGCCGCGGCGGCTGCGGAGAACCTCAAGCGGCAGAAATATCACAGCCTCATCGGCAGTTATATTTTTGAGCCGTTTGGGGTTGAAATTGGGCCCTAGGGCCCGAGTGCTCATATGCTTTTTATTTTTTTATCCTAACGCTTAGTTGACTCTTCGCGTGGCCCAAGGGCTGGCTTCTACCTCGGACAGAGTTTTAATTAAGAATAGTTTTATGACGTCATATTTAGCTAGCTAAATATTATTTTTAATTAGTTAAGTGCATTTTATAATTCAATTTGTTTAATTACAACGAAATAAAAGAACTCCAATTAAAATTATCGGAACCGAATTACAATGGGACGGAGAGACCATAGCAGGTAAATTGTTCCAAGCCTAATACGCGGTATAAAATGACAAAACGCAACGATAAACGCGTGTTGTAATAATATTATGGTGCTGCAATGTTTCAGTGTTTTCACCCAAAAGCCAACAACGTAGCTTTGGATGGTTATCTTTCCCTAAAGACGCGGAGCGAAGATGAGATCCAAAGAATATCCAAAGATCGAAAGACAAACGGCCATTTTAAATTTTTAACAGTGGCAGCTATCTGTACTGTCGTCATAAATATAAGTATAACACTTAGTTCTGTATAACACTGTGATGAAATTTGTAAAATAAAATAGTAATCAGTGTCGTTGATTCAATCTATACATATCTCCCTGTCAAAAGTTGGCAAACTTTCGTCATCCCATTTTTCTTTGATTGCACACTCTTGTAATGCAGCACAATCACCATGCAGCTGCCCTCATCTAAGTCGTACAGATAATATAAAATATTTGGGTGTCCTTATAGATGACTCTTTATCATTTTCCAAACACATAGATTTACTTTCATCCCGACTTCGTAAATTGATATTTATTTTTAAAAACCTTCGCAATGTGGCTGACGAAATCGTGCTCAGACAAGTCTATCTAGCCCTCGGTCAGTCAGTTGCCCAGTACTGTATAGTTGTGTGGGGTGGGTCAGCGAAAACACATATTATTAGACTGGAACGTGCCCAAAGAGCAATCCTTAAAGTTGGTTGGTGTCTTCCTTATCAATTTCCTACCACGGAACTTTACAAAACCTGCAAGGTGCTCTCCATTCGGAAATTGTTCATTATAAACTTAATCTTAACAGTTCACACTCGCAATTCCTTTAACCCGGATAAGTTTAAATCTCTGAGAAGAAAGCATACTGTTTGTTCATCCATCCCTGCTCATTCGAGGCTAGCTCAACGTTTTTATAATTTCCTTGGTTCCTATGTTTACAACAGAGTAAATAAAATTTTACATATGTACGAAATGACTAAATATAAATGTAAAACGACAGTAACGAACTGGCTCCTTGATTTGGACTATGAAGACACAGAATATATTATCCAAATCATAAAGTAATTTTAACCATAATCATTTAGACACTATCACACACATACATTATACACCGCACACACATACATTACACCTATACACTACACACACATATCAATAAAAATTTTACATTTAGCATGTCATTCTACAAATCTCTCTCGCTCAAAATCTTACAAACATAAGATTCATGTTTATGTGCCGCAAAATGCGATTATGTTTAAAAGGGTGTGAGCCTGGAGATCTGTCATACAGGTCTCGAACCTAGTTCAGACTCCAGCTCTCACAAAGGTTTTAGTCTTGGGCAAAATGTATAAATAATACTTGTGTTAAAATGTACCTTTTTGAGAGAAATAAATGATATATTATTATTATTATATTAATTTTTAATTATTTTCATTATATTATTAACTAGCTTTTGCCTACTGCTTTGCCCGCGTACATAAAATATAACCTACTCACTCAGGAATAAAGCAGCTTTCTGTCGGTGAAACACTTTAGCAATCGGACTAGTACTTTCAGAGATTACCTCGTACAAAAAAAAAACAAAATTAAAAAAACCAAACTTTATCTCTTTATTATATTAGTGTAGACTAATAGTAGTATTACAGTTGCTGTATGTTTTTTCTTATTTTAATAATAATAATTTTTATTTCAGATAACATAGGCCACACAATAAAAATGCGGAATTCACACAACCCGTAGGCGAGTGTGTTATGGAGACGAGGGCTGCGGTGACTTTGCTCGTTTGTCAAACGTCTTTTTTCAATACACTTAGAAGAAATACTTTCTTTGAAAATTACGATACATTTTTGTTCATTTTGTACTTACTACAGAAAATTTTCCACAGTTGCAATAAATAAATTTTAGTTTTGATTTAGATGGCAATAGCAGGCTATCGCAAGTTTTTTTTTTACCTCAATTACAATATCTGACGGCATAGCATCTAAAGAATTCTCTAATTGTTTTTTCACAAACACAAAACAATATTTAATAGACTCTTTTCCCGCGCTATACCTTTGCAGGAAGCTTTACCTTTGCTTTAACAAAAAAAAAATCACGGCTTACCGTGACGAAATAGGAATAAAAAAGCTCTTGTTGTGATAATTAAAAAAAAAAACACGAGGATGATGAACATGGCATGTTGAACTTAATCGTAGTGCGATAAGAGCTAGTTTTCGAGAAAGTGTATTAAAAAAAAAAATTAACAATTTGAACTTATAACCTACTAGCGGCCCGTCCCGGCTTCGCACAGGCAATAAATATAGCCTATTTTACTCAGGGTGAATGAACGAGTAGCTTTTCAATGGTGAAAGAACTTTGGAAATCGACACTGTAGTTTTTGAGTTTATTCATTACAAACATACACACACAAAAGCACAAATTTTCCCTCTTTATAATATTAGTGTAGATATTACGACGTTTACACTACACTACTAAAGACAATGATTTTTTTGATAAGATCACTAGGGGGCTCTCATGACACATCTTTCAGCAATCACTTTCAGGAGGCTGCTGCTACTGCTCGCAATCTGGCGTGAAGAAACGCATTCTTTTTGCGTATGATATTTGAGAAGCTGTTCAGAGGCGACAGCTTCTCAAATATCATACTTGACCAAATACCTCCGAAGCACTGCAATAACGTGGCCGCCGCATCAGCGCCCTTAAAGCATTATTGTATTAAACTCGCTGCGCATTGACGGCCCGTTTCGTACAATTGATCTATAGGGCGCATTCGAGTACAGGGATGTGCAGGGGATGTACTACAGGTCTTTTACCTGATCCGTAGCAACGACGTTTTCTGTTGGTTTGCTATTTCAACCCGTTTTATTTTTCTTACAGAATTTGTGTGAATACCATTGTAAGTTATAGGTTAAAAAATATTACAGTTCATAGGGGTATTTTTGTTGGGGCCGCGAGAATATTCGAATGAGTTACCGTAGCCCAGGAAAGTAAAAAGCAACTGAAGAAACACAGATGAGTTTAAGTCCATAAAAGTAAACACCTTTACCTACTCTTGGAGAAGCTTTTTATGAAGTTCCATCTCAAAAAAAGGGGTATTTCCGATATTTTAAGCATTCGTATCTCTACGTTGAGGTCGCGGTGAGGCTTGCGTGCTCCAATAAATCCAAGGTTTATAAAGGTGAAGTGTTCCGTAACATACCTAGAGTAACTACTACTAACTACTAGGACTAAGAGAGATACAATGCACAGGGCAGTTTTGTGGCGAACTATGGGCATTAGCGACCCCACTGACCCGATCTTGTTCCTTCCCGGAAAAATCTTGTTCTTCATCTCCGGGAGAAATATTGTTCCTCATCTCCGGCTTGTCTTTATTGGCCAGTCGTTGTTAACACTGGCGAGGAGCGGAGCTCCCACCTCTTTCTTGCCTTTTTTGGCGGTTTTGAGTGGAGATTGGCAAGAGCTAACATGCTTGGGAGAAGGATGTATAATCCAGTAAGGTGCTGGTAGGGATCTTGACCGCACTTCCGGGATGGTTTTTCGAGCCGTGGTATTCCTCTCCACTCCTCAAGCAACTCAGGATATGTTGCCCTCTTGTTGCTACGTCATTTCGTGCTAAAGACCGTTTTTGGGGGCCCATTTATTGAGTTTACAATATTATATTATATTGTTAAGGCAGAGGGCCATAGTCTAAACATAGTTCTTAATAACCAGTACACTTAAGCCTCCCAAAACTATAACCCTGTATCTTTGTTTTCCATATGTCGCAATAGTTTTCCACCAACCGGGTTTTTTTTTTGGTGGGTAAAAATCATCCAGATGACATCCCCCGCCCTTGGCGTCCTTGGGCGGGGGATGTCATTTCATATTTGGGGATGTGATTGCATACCGGGGCCGAGCCTCCCTTTCAGAAACAGACCCTTGGCCCCAGTAGGTTTCGACCCTGCTGGGCCGTTTGCTGACAATTGAGGCGCGTGGGAATCGTACGCGCCGTCGACGACTTGGGCTCGGTCCGGACGGTTACCGGATGGTTTGGATCGTCTGGAAATCGGGATCGGAATCCCGGCGCGGCTGGGGCATGAGCGCCGTTGCCTGATGCGTTCGGCTTCCTCCTTTGCTTGAATTACTGCTTCGCAGAAGGAGGCGACCGCCTGCCACTCCTCCTCGCTCCGGACCATGCCTTGCACCAAGGCGCGGCGCGAGAGATCGCCGTCGCCGATCGCCCTCACAAGGACACGGCGATGCTCTGCCCAAGCGGGACATCATACCTGAAGCATGTGCTCCACCGTGTCCTCCAGGCGTTCCACACAGTGGCGACACCCGGGCGCCACTTCCGCAGGAATCCGGTGCAGTTACCATGTCCGGTGAGAACCTACGTCATGCGGAAGGTGAGGAAGCCGTGAGGTCTTTGCAGCCATGCCTCAAAGAGGGGACTTACCGCCATAATTGTGACGTGCCCAGCACTGGGTTGCGATAGTCGCTGACGCCATTCCACCATGAGATACCGTCGGAACTCTGACCGCTATGCCGCGACCCGTCGCGTTCCGCGGCAGCGGACTTTCGTCCCGGCGTTGCATCTCCACTCGCAGATCGTGCATGCATGCAAGGACTGTTGCCTCCAGATCCCATGGTGGCAGGCCAGCAAGGAGGCTCGCCGCTTCGCGGGAAACCGTGCGGCATCCCCGCACCATCCGTATTGGCATGAGTTCAGCTGGGCTCTCGGTAGCTGTCGCAATCCCTTAAAAAGGGACCAACCGGGGGTTGTCCTTGGGTGCACTAGCATAGCGTGTACGGTGATAATCGTTAGGTTGTATCATTACGTTACATTAAAATTGTCTAAAGGGCATCTGCAAATTGGCTATTCTTATGCCTTCCAAAGGAACTCAGTATCCTGAGATTTATAAATGCATATATAGTAATAATAATCTTTATAGTCATTAAGAATACATGCATTTTATAAATTCCCTAGCTCCTCCACTAGTGTACACTGTAAATGTCAAAACCAAGATCTTTTTCTCTACTTTTGACAAGTTTTTGACACTGATTGAGGCTGAGATGATATTGCGATTTGGATTTGAACGTTTTTAAAGTTTTGTACCTAAGTCGGCAAAAACCAAACCCTTATGGGATCACTATGTTGTTTTTCTGTCCGTCTATCAAGATCTTTTTTCTCAGGAACACGTGAAAGTATGAAACTGAAATTAAAATAAAATATGGTCAGATCTGCTTCATCTTCATGCAACAGTGAAAAATTCAAGTTATCGCAATCTAAAGATACGACCGTTTAGGGGCATATGTTGACACTTGCGAGGAAATCAAAACTTGTAGAGTACTTTCCGTTCATCTAAAATCCGTGAAATTTGGCATGTAGCAAGGTTTCATAGCACAAGTATAGGGGAGAGACAATTGTTTTGTAAATACATCACAAAAAAAACTATTTTTGTAATTTGGAAAAAATTTCGAAACTCAATTCGGGAACTGTACCTACTATTTACATAGCTACGTATGTTAAGAGCCCTCGGTGAGTGAGTCTGATAAGTACTTGATCGGTTTTTTAAGTACAAAAATCGGCCGTTTGATTATGGGTGACTTGGTTGTTCAGAGAGGTAAAGACATCAATGGTCCTAGTGTTGGATTAATTCTATAGCAGCATATACGTGTTAGTGGCCATAAGGTTTGAGTCTGTAACACAACTTGAAAGAAAACAAATATTCTGAACCTACGTAACATGAAGAAACATCATTAAGCATAAGAATAATCAGTCTTTTTTAATATTCCTACTGCTTTACTCAGGCCTCCTTTCTCTACGAGAGGAAATGGACCGTAATCCACCACGCGGGCCCAGTGCGTGTTGGTGAATGTCACATATCTTCGAATTTTTGGTCCTAGAGCATGCTGGTTTCCTCACCCGGTCCCGACTTACGATTTGTAGGTCGCGGGATCAAACCCAGCCAGGCGCATTACTTTGTGTCATCTAATTCATCACCACAGCTCTCAAAATGGTGAAGAAAAACATCCTGAAGAAACATAATTGTTTCAACTTAGAGCAAAAATGCAACTTCACCATTTTATTCTCATATAATGTAATATCCTCATGCGTCCTATCAACAAAATCTGAGCACGCGTCGACGATGTTACTGTACATTTCATTACGTAATAGAAGGTAAGGTAACCCATCAGGTAATAACTTGAAGCGCAGCGAGCTCCGACCTATCTATCGGCGCATGCGCATCCACTGCCGCATGCCGAGGGATACCGGCCTCTAACGGGACTCGTAACTTCTTTTTACTTTTTTTCAACCTCGGCCCTGCATCGGTATGCGTTCACTTTTAATGACGCCTCTCTGACATTTATTCAGTTCATTTTTATTATATTTTGGTTTAATTCTTAGTATTCGGATAAGCGTTGTATTTTAAAATGTGTTCAAAGCAGTCTTATCACATTGGAACCACATACAAGATCAAGTTCATAGATATAAATAATAATAGATTTAATTATGTGTTAACAACAGTATTATGTGTTCTTGCACAATAACACTCACTCAATCCTGGATTGCAATCAACTAACGAAACGTTGGTAATGAACGTGACATAACTTGTAAATAATGAAGGACCGTGGGTAAGTACTTATTTAACACCAATACAAACCAGTCTGTTACATATGGATGTTAACAAACAAACAAGATTTCCCGTTACCGATTGATTTATAGCTTTACACTCAAAACAATGTGCAGTGAGCAGCTACTTTGTGGTGAACTAGAGGTCTTTTGTTTACGAGCCCTTTGTGCGAATAACGGGAGCCAGCCCCGCGGCCGCGTGTGACGTACTCTCTGTGACGTCACACGCCTGCATTTATAACAAAAATGCACTTTTGCCGTCATGCAGTGCCCGCTACAAAGTAACAGTTCCTCTTGTAAACCGGGATCTATAGTAATAGCTGTTTCTCAGAACCAACGGACCCTTAAGTACAAAAGATTAGGAAGATATATGGCCGGTCATTTGTCCTCCGGTCTGAGACCAATCTGAGGTTTAAATACCATAGTATCTTTGGACCACGTACACTTTTTGTTTATGTTCGACACTCAGGTAGTTTTTGTGGTTAAGGAGATATAAAATATTGTTTTTAACTTTCATAATAATAACAAAATATTCATACATTGTAGTTTTTATTTTGTCTAAACATTCGTCTAAGTAAGCTAACGAAAAGCTCAAAGTTGTTATTTGTAAACTTTTGACTTTGAATGACACTTGAATAAAGAAAGTACACAGTATTTTTAATAATCTGTTTACCATTAAGTTAAAATAACGGTGTTCAACTGCATCTGCGTAGGATGGATGTAGACAACCAGATGCAGGTAAACGTTAGTTTTTTAACTCACTAAATTGAGGACTGGAGCCTTAATGCAGCTGGATGGATTCTCCAAGACTTGGCGTGGCGAACACAACATAGAGAGTAATGGAAGAAATTAAATGAGGTTTTTACAAAAGAAAAGAGTTAACTGACAAGCGGATAGCACAACCTGTACAAAAATTTAATCTGGTGGCATATTTAAGTCTCCGATTAATAGAAATCGTAGGACATAATAATAATAATAACCATTGATTTTCAGGCATCGAAGGCCCATAGAAAAAATACATAAAATAATCTTATAAATTAATAAACTAATACATATTATAACAACAAAACTTATTTAATAATTATACACGTAACGTCGGCGTCGTGTTCCGCTGCGTGGTGTCGCGTAGCCGTCCTCGGAAACGTCGATACACGACACCTTTCGGCCAAAAGTCGTCTCTCAAAAAGGTCTCCAGATGGTGGGTTGGAACTCGTATCACGAACGACTAGAAGTTGGTGTCGTGGCGAGAATCCAGCCTTTCGACCCTCAGAGTCCAGTTGCTCTTTATCTTCATATACTCCACGACTTCCTCAACCTTCGTAGAGCAATGCAGACGCGAAATATACAGCTGCATCGTAGGCACAGCAGGACGCAGCAACATATTTGGTCCAGTCGGTGCGGTACCGCACAGGTTCCGGGAACAGGGCTTCTTCTTCTTCTTCTTTTCTACTCGAGTGAAACCCTCTTCATCAATGTTCTATTAATATTGATATTATTAGTATAAAAGGCTGTTTGGATGTATATCCAAACAAGTAGCGTATGATCCGTATGTTAATCAATCTCGCCTCAAAGATAGAATGGGTTTGGAAAAGACTTGGCACATGAGTAGCCCATGATTTGGATCAGGAATTAGGAATTCTCCCCGATAGTATGTTCTCTTAGAACATTTTCTGACTTCGATATTGGTGTAGCCAATAGCAGAAGTTAGGCATCTATAAGTATTAGCAGCAGCAGCAGAAGTATTATCTGTTACCACTGGTAGATCGTCGTAGAATTGCTGACTGTCTGTTTTTGCTCAAAATCCTTAAATAACAATATTGATAGTCCTGACCTTTTATCCAAGTTTTATTTTAATGTGCCAAATAAAACATTTCGTTTTAATCCACCCATTCGTGTTCCTCACACATCTTCAAATTATAGGCGGAACAGTTATATCGTGCGTGCAAGCAGTAATTTCAATGACATATGCAAGGAATATGATCTGGATCCATTCACCATTAGTGTGAACTCGGCCAGAATGTGCTTAAGTCTCAAATTTTTCAAGTAGCATTAGGTTTAATAGATTATTAATTAGTTATTTAAGTGCAAGTCAAGGATTTTTGCTGTATCCTACTTAACTAAGAAGCGCAGCTTTTTGTTTCTGTGCTCACACCATTAATGTATATTATAATGTAATGTAATGGACTTGTAATTAGCTTTCTAGTGATTGTGGATTCCTTTTTTTTTGTCTGCTTTTATTAGCTGTAAGTCCTCCATGTACTAAATAAATAAAATGAGTTCCTTCACTTCTGGATATATTCTGGCTAATGTATCCGACAAATAATTTCTGACAAATATGATTGTTCTTTTCAATTTTGCATTTATCCATTAGAAAATGCCAATAAATGCTTGAAGACATGTGAAATTCACCAACCCGCACTGGGCACGCGTGATGGATTACGGCCCATTTCCTCTAGTAGAGAGGAGGCCTGAGTCCCAACATTAAAAAGCTGGTTATGCTATGTTATGCTAATAAATGCGATGTAACGAATAAAAAATATAATAAAAAACACCAACATATGCAAATATATCCGTTTGTTAGAAGAATAAATATATAATTAACGGAAAAAGCATCTGTTGATCTGTAGTGATGAGCAAAAAATGACATTAGCACGACCAAACTGGGATGGCATCGATTCTAACCTATTCAATTAACATACCGCCCATACGTGCAAACGCTGACTTTTTGTTAAACTGTACTGTTATGGCATTAACAAAAGAAAGGGGTTTAATAGAGAGGATGCAAAAAAACGCCTGTGATTACTTAACCCATATCCGGCAGCGGGCCATATGGCCGCGTAACCCTTTGGCCCCGTTATACCGCGTTTTGTTTAACAGTTGCATAATCATTATAATAGCTGACGTTTTTTTTATAATAACCCACGAGGAACAACAATGTGCGCCAGGTGATGTGTTTTTTACTCAAGGTCCACAATGTGTTCTACTTATTTGGCATAGATAACGTTTACATATTTTGATAAGTCATGTGTGCTTAGATAATCTAAAATATGAGATAACAATATAAACATAATATGAGATTGTGAAAAGAGTACGGTATCTAAGCGTGTGTTGAGAGGTGTTGGTGTTTAGTATAATTATTTTCACTTTTCGCCTTATGGCGCGGGGGAGAGCGCTCGGCGCGCGCTGTCGCCGAGCGCGGGTTCCTGGAAGCGCGCGCTTTCCACGCACGCTGACTGAACTGCATCTTCCCAATGAAATGCACGCGAGTTCGTTGCACTTACAAACTCATAACCCCCTTTCTAAAGCGCCGATCCAATTATGTGCACTTTCGCAAGCCGCTACTGTCACTCGCCTAGATACGGATAGGAAACTCGGCGCACCGCTCGCACCCACCTGTCCGTGGAACCCTCAACACCATGATTTATAACAGTGTGAATACAAAAGAAATACCTAAGCCTTGTTAAAATTTAATGTAATTTTTATGCTACTCTTAAACTTTATCGAGCATTGAGCGAAAAGTGGGCTCTGTCCAATTACCACCAAAGCATTGCATACTAACAACTAAAATATTAAGTAGTTATGTAGGTTAGTGAATTTGAAGAGAACAAAATTATTATAGACAGGATATATTCATCTTTTAAAGCTATATTGAGAGTGCGATGCTTCTACTGAATTTGATACAGTCATAAAAAACTTGAAACTATTTGTGTGAATTTACCAACATGTTTATGAACGGACCCACGATACAGGAGTCATTCTTAGAGTGGAACAAAATATTACATAAAAAAAATTGTTGTCCCAAGAATTTCTAAAATGTTGATCTCATCCCAGGCATGCATTCGGTAGATGGCTGACAAAGACGTGTGCGATGTAACATGAAAGTTTTTTCAGTCATAAGCAGCGTCCCGCGTCCGCGACGCACGCCGCGCGCCCGCGACGCACGCTGCGACGGACGGCGCACGCTAATGAAAACGAGACAGGCTAACGAACTCGTTTATTGCATCTCCCAATGCCTGAGGCCTATCACTTAACTACTTTATTTGCAACACTTTGTTCATTAATTTTTCTCTTATTGTTACATCTTACGATCATAAATAAAACAACACAGAAAACTTGTTTAGATAGTTTTCCAACTTTCTTCGAAACGTTTTTAAAGTTTCAAGATTTTAGCAAAACGCACGCTGTGTATAGCGACTAAGTATTTTGGCAGTAACCACAACAATTTTATTTTACCATTTTCACTGTGCAAGTATACTTAACCACTTTGTTGGAAAATTACTGCTGTTTACAAGAAAATAAAGTGTCACACTTTCTATGCCTTGTATAAATAGTTCTTCTTCACATAGAATCAAGGGTGCTTGATAAACAAATTTCCGCGTTTTATTATTTTAAAGAAAAGCCTTCTTTTCTTCCAAATTTTCTTCACTGTATTTTAGTTACATTTGTGAACTTTATGCATAAATCAATTTCAACTATCATTCATTAGAGCATTGATACCTGTGAGTAGTCAAGGTTTTGCGAGGTAAGTTTGTCCCACATAGGGCTCGGGAGACTAGACGAGTTGAACTTGTCATGAGTGATTGCAGAGAGAAGAATGGGGGGGATTAGAGTGCATTGACACACTTACCTACTGCACACTGCAGCAGCGAAATGCATCGGCGGCGCGTCGTCGCCCGCTTGTGCGGATACGTCGAGACTAGCCACCGTCATTAGAACTCCCTCGCCCCCTCGAGCGCCCACGCCACTACGTAACAAAAGGAAAACTCGCTTCAATGACGGAGCTCAAATAACACCGGTTGCCTTATAAATCACCGACGATGCCTCGGAAAAGTGGAATGACGTCCGCGCGGCCATGCGGTTTTCACTCACCAACACGAACTTAGAGAGAAATGGAAAAACGTGTTAATTGTATATAGGCTTGTGAGAAACAAGGCCAGCTTTAAACAGATTATTAGAAAATAGCTGGAACTATATTAGAGAATAACATCTACAACCTTATCATTGTTACAGCTGACGTTATGTTGTTAATGTAAGAATAATATTGGTTAATAGTAGGTACATTTGTATGTTAATTAATTACTCCAATTACAAGTACTACAATGAGAATTGGATTATTAAAATAATACATTTTATTCATTTAATGTTTGTCCTGTCTTTTTTGTTTTTGTGGTGTACAATAAAGAATATATTAAATAAACAAATATATTTTTCACCCCATTTGTAAGTTTAACATACATAATTAAAATAATTTCGTAAGCATCACTTAACTTCCCTGAACCATAACGAAAAGCTTACAACTGAAATGCAGTAAACGAAGGAAATCCTTTACTTTTCCACTGCCAAATCATTTATTCTATATAGGAAGTATGAATGACATGTAAACTGCACTTACAATTAACCAACAACGTTTCCTTATCACCGTACTAGTACAACAATAAAAAGCACAGGTCCGTTCGTGTGTGGAGTACTGCAGTCACATATGGGTTGGTGCTGCAAAATGCCAACTGGCAGCTTTGGACTCGGTGGAAAGGCGTGCAAAGAGGCTAATTGGTGATCCAGCTTTGGTTAAGTCCAACCTTCAAAGCCTTGAGCATAGGCGTAGGGTAGCCAGCCTTTCGGTGTTTTACAGGATACATTTTGGAGAGTGTGCGCAGGAATTGCATGACTTGATTCCGCCATCGCAATTCTACCATCGGACAACCCGACGTACGGCGAATATTCACCCTTACGTTGTTGAAACCTCTACGGTCCGGACTGAGCGTTTCGCCTCGTCGTTTATACCGCGTACGTCGTAGGACTGGAACAGTCTGCCTGCTGCGGTCTTCCCGTCCGATTATAATTTGGGTGTCTTCAAGGCTAGAGTGAATAGGCTCTTAATAAACTAGTGCGCCTCACCATCAAAGAATGCATCGCTACTTACCATCAGGTGGGATCGCAGTCAAGCACTAGTTTATCTCAATTAAAAAAAAAAAAACAATAAGTAAATTGTTAGTACTTTAGTACTGATCATTATCACTAACAGGCTACGCCTTCAGTATCGACGTTAAGACGCATTAACACTACTCTAAGGCCCACTTAACAACAAGGTGCTGCCTTCACATATATACTGACAACCTATTACGATATGATCATCAGTATAATTAACCTACTACTTAAGAGAAGAGTACGTCAACAACCCATTTCCCACATCCAATACAATTCGTTTTTCTTCAATTCCCAGTTCAATACAGAAAATGAAAAATATTGAGAAAGTGGCATACTTTCGGGGAAAATGCAATGTTAGGCACGCTTACAGAGTGCAAAATATTATGTACTAACTATCCCCTGCGGTTTCACCTGCGTCTTTGGTTACTACCATTGGTGGTACCATGATGGTTAGTCTATAACTTTTCTCTATAAATGGACTCTCCAACATTAAAAGTATTTTTAAATTCAAACCAGTTGTTTCTGAGATTACTGCGCGTGAGTAACCAAACAAATAAACTCTTTAGCTTTATTAGTCTAGAAACATCGATCACTATTTATCAGTGATCGATGTATAATATTTTTAGTACAGGCTACTCTAAAACTTAGAATCATAAATCCTTTCGTAATAAATGTACGCGCCCATCAAACATTCTCGCATGTTTGAGGGGCGCGTTCACTAGCCGAAAAATATGAGTTTACTACATACTAACAATAAAATTTGTAAGTTTGATATAGATTTTAACCCTCTTTCAGTTCGGGAGGTTCCTGCACCGGATTCGTGCGGAAGTGACGCCCGGGTGTCGCCACTGTGTTGACCACTCGGAAGACACGGTGGAGCATACGGTTGGGGTGTGCACCGCTTGAGCAGAGCACCGCCGTGTTCTCGTGGGGGCGATCGGCGGCAGCGATCTCTCGCGCCGGGCCTTGGTACAGGTCTTGGTCCGGAGCGAGGAGGAGTGGCAGGCGGTCGCCTACTTCTGCGAAGCAGTAATGCTAGCAAAGTACCAGCCACCGCCGCCGCCGGGATTCTGATCCCAATTTCCGGCCACCGTAGGCGCGGGCTTGCGGACGGCGAGCAATAGGTAGCTCGCCGTCCGACAGTCTGGTAAGCGTCTGGACCGAGCCCAAGATATCGACTGCGCTTATTGTTCCACGTGCGCCTCAAGGAGTTGTCAGCAAACCGTAGTGGCCCAGCAGGGGCCAAGGATTTGTGTCTGAAAGGAAGATTAGGCCCCAGTACGAAAGGCAACGAAGGATCAGGAGTGGGTTTTTAGTCAGTAAAAGTCTGACGCTATCTCTCGCTCTGCCCAAGAATGGGGGATGTCATTGGATGAATTCCCCAGCAAAAAAAAAAACCGAGTAAATCGTAATATACGTACAAAGAAACTTAAATATTTATACTAAACCTAACTACGTATATATTATACCTATACAAAAACAAAATACACGAGACGTCGAAGTGCTCCTCCATATTGCTGTCAACAGCAAATCTGCCCAGAAGACTGGCAACATTACCACGATGAATGACAATATGTCATTCATCACGATGAGCAGATTTTCTTAGGGCAAAAGATGAACCAGACAGATTTTAAATCTAAATTGTTTTTAACTTTAAACACATAAACATAAATATTAAGGTGTGACAGCTACAGCAATCAGTCGTCAATCGATGACATTGATCGACGTGAAAAGACTTCGGTTGATTCGTCTTGTAGCTATCCAGGTAGCAAGAACTGTCGATTCACGTCTACTGTCGAAGTCTCTTACTCGCCAACGATCTACCGATTATTTTGGCACGCTTGCGTTGTTTCACGTTGAAATGTTAGATAGTAAATAATCACCTGACTTTAAATTTTACCACACTATAGGCTATTTATATAGTGTAGCAAAACTTTAACCTCTGTAGTCGTTAAAATGATTGATTTTTAAAAAGTCTCTGTCCTACCTATCTTTTGTAAAGTCAAAATCCGCAGTTACGCTTCACTATAAAGCTGCAGTCGTAACTGTGTTTTTAAGTCAAAAATATAAAGTTCATGCTTTTTGCTAAAGTGCAATTTGACTAGGTTACAAATTCAAGTTTGCGAATGTGAACCTAGAAATTAACTTTAGATATAAGTAGCAACTGCATGAACTGTGGTGTTTTAAGCCAAATCAGCATTCTCAACCATTTTCGGTAAACATAGCTCTTTGAGTAAATCTACAAATATTATAAAATCCTTAGGTATTGAAATTATTCTATTTCATGTTACCCGGAAGGGATGCTGCCCGCTAGAGCAACGAGAATTTTTTAAAGAGTTACCACGGCCTTAGAACACAAAGGGCAAATGAAAACACAGGTTGGTTTTAGTTTGAGTTTTAGAAAGAGATACAAACAAGAATCATGTCTAATAGCCAGCTTCACTGAATGAGGCTTAAATCTCCAAATTTTGAGCTCGCTCCGCTTGCTCTTGCATCTTCAGGTTAATTTTAAAGCTTTTACTGAAAAGTCAATAAGGTTTTTCTTTCTTTATTTAAATTACGAGGTGGCAAGCCAAAAGACGTCCACTGTTGGTCATAGGTCTCCCCCAAGTATCACCAGAAAAAACAGTCCAGTGCGTCTCACATCCACCAGATTCCTGTGACCCAGACAAGGTCATCGGTCCACCTTGTGGAAGGCCTTTCAACGCTGCGTCTCCCGGTGCGTGGTCGCCACTTCAGAACATTTCGGCCCCATCGACCATCTGTTATGCGAGCAATATGTCCTACCCAGTTCGGTGATTTTTCGGGGTATGTCGGTAACCTAGGTTCTCCTGCAGGTATCTTCATTCCTAATGCGATCATGCAAATAAAAACTGATCACTGCCCTTTCTTCTGATGAGGCCTATTGTAACCAACCACGTCGATCACAGAGTAATTAACCTCATGTCGCCCCTATACTATGTAAAAAAATGTCCTCAACAACCGACATCCAAATGAACAAAGGAAGAAAAACTGAAAGCGATTATAGTCACTAAAATGTAAACATCAACACTGACATCAATACAAACGAATGTAGAGCAGGTCATTATCATCGTAAATCCAATACGGTAGCGCCTGTAGCACTTTTACAGATATTTGCAACATTTACTCGATATTGTCGTTCAGCATTATGATGGCAGTTGAACCTTTTTTTTTCGAAGAAAATAATCAACACGCTTGTCAGTGCGGTTGGCATCCTATTCAGTGCAAGAATTGTGGTGTTTATAGTTCGAATGGAACGAATAATTGAACGATACCAATGAAAAGAGTATTGAAAGTCTACCTACTGGTTACCTAGCTACTATAGTGGGTTGAAAATTACATTCATGCAATAAAATTTCCACATTTTCAGTAAAATTTTACTTATTCAAGATCAATGCATTATCTGAACTCGATGCACTTGACACTGAGTGACGTAGCCGCGGGACTGTTGCGCCATTGTTACCGCGCCGCCGCCTCGCGCCGAAACGTACAATCGTGTACCGTAGCTGACCTCTCCAGACTGATCTCCTGCTCCGATAACACGTCTGTATTCATACGTACCCACCATCTACATTGCCAATTATTCAAATCACACCAAAGTAGTAACTGGTTATTTACCTAACATTATTAAGAAAGCGATCTCTCTGTGCGACTAGGGGAGGAAGTGCAATTTACTAGTTATTTTATATTGATAATGCGGCGCTACATCTAGACCGCTGCTACATCAAATTTTACGTGACGTTAATTAAGGCGTGTTTATCATGTTTTTATCAGTGCAACCTTGAGTGATAGAGGCTGGCTGATGTCGAGCGGAGGCGTGCGTACAGCGAGTCAGCTACCACAGCAAGGTGACAATGAAAGTACACGTCGCGTTTCTCGCTTGCGATAGTTTGCCGGAATAAGGCCAGCGGCGTTCATCGGCCCCGATCGCGCCGTTACAGCGCGGACTGCCGGACCGACCACGACACTCTCCACTGCAAGCCTCATACTAACATCATATAAAAATATACATCTACACATATATTGTATTTACAGATAAAAACTTTTCCTTCCTATATTTTCATTTGTTGGTAAAATTACGAGAGTTTTTCACAGAACGCAATAAAACTGACAGTTGAATTATCTGGAAAACTCTCACATCGATCAGCTTTAGGCTCACCGTCGTTATAAAACAAATAATGAAATCATATTTTCAAAATAATAATTATAGAGACTGAAACATGAGAACTGCTACCAATAAATCTCGAGCATGAAACAGGAAATTAGGAAAATTCATCAGCTTCCTAGAAAGAAAGTAATAACGGTGTACGTACAATACGTGTGGTGAGCGCATGATTCACGAAACTCGCCGCTCGGTGACATAAGACGCCAAATTAACATATTTCTGCTGCGAATTCTGCTAAAGCATTTCCTTCACTCTTACTCATGCTATTTACTGCGAGTCATTTGTTTATCTAACTTAAGGAAACTTGTTTTAGCACTGTTCTATTTGCCAAGTGCAAGCTCTAAGCAAAGGTCAATCTTGTACGCTTACAGTGTAGGCACTAGGCAAGCGCGCTATAATCACTTCGATACGTTCACGTATCTACGAGGTATAAATAACGTTTTCAGCTGAAAGAAAATATCAACAAGCGTTTTCGGCTCTATTGTTAAGAAAATAGTTTATCTACGTGTCTATTGAAGCTATTTTATCTAGCTCTGATATATTATTGTTAGTTCTGTATTTTATTATGGCCTGAAAAAATAGGTGTATTCTTAGTAAAATAAAGATAGGTTAAGGAAAATTATTTCAACGTTAAAGTCTTGTATAAATATTATCGAATACCAATATTTTTAAACGCCATATTACTCAATAACTTTATATTCATATTATGCAGACAAACCAGAATCCGCATTATCCAACTACATATATAATATGCCTAGCGAATAATTGGCCGCGATTTCGTGAGCGTAAGCCTCAAGACAGAGTCAAAACCTATTGTGTGTGGCGCTGCCGATGCTGCGGGCATGTAGGTGATTGCAACTGCTTTCCGGTAATGTAACCGTCGCGTATGCCTGTAAGAATTCTGCTGGAGGTTCGTTGAACTTTCGCGAGTGCAGAACTGAGCAGGGTGGGGAGCCGCACTAGGTCATACCCGGCCGTCGGCACACTTACCTTGACTCGACGCACACCGCCGCCGCCGCCGCCGCCGCCGTGCGTTCAACTTCGACGCATAGAAAACTAGGCAATACCTCGCCCGACATTTTCATGCAATTATTTTAATGCAACTGTCGTTGTGTCTGTCTTATACCCGATTTTTGGTAGAAATATGCACCTACTGTAATACTAATTCACTTTGTAAAGAAATTTTGTTTCATTCGTCTTTAATTCATTAAACCCCAAGCGAACGCCAGCGTTCGCGCATTTATTGTCTTACTATTGTGTCTCAAATTGAAGTTAACTGAAAAATTAAAAAAACATAATTTACAGTACGACCCCAAAGGTGCTTCTGAAAGGAAAACCTGAAGTCCTGTAACGCAAGGCAAAGAACGAAGTGGGTTTCAATCAGTAAAAGTCTGACATGCCCTCTCATTCCGCCCTAGAGAGGGAGAAGTCATTGGATAATCTAAAAAAAAAATCCCAAAGGTATTGCTAGCCATAAAAAGCATAATTCCCATTCTCTACGAAAAGTATGTTAAATGCCTAAGACGAAATTATAATACCCAAATAAAGAGCAGGTAACATTCAATTTATAATTACATTCTGTATTCTTATAAAAAATGAGGAATCAATACAATATACATTCACTATATATTAATCATCATTACTGCATATCTTATCGTCAATAGTCACATGCACTAGCTGATTCGACACACTCCACATTTTTTGTTGAAAAATATACAAAGGGGGTCGCAGCTTAATTGTATGCGCGATTCGTACGTCCAGCACTGTATTGTCTAGTTGCTTTGACCAGATTACTGAGAACGATCTATGACATCAGATCTACTTTGTATTTCGAATAGCCTTCATTCTTGTCTGGTTTACTTTGAATATTTACTGCAAAAGTCTAATCTAGATAATAAGAAAAAAACTTTATTTGCATACATTTCTGTTAAGGACACAAATATTTATAAAAGCGAATCATCATCATCTGATATAACTTTATTCAAAAAGTCTCAACTCCAAAAGCGACGTGTAATTGACGTGACGCGATGTGATGTGACGATATATATCATTCTGAATAACAAAGAAAAACAAAAGCAAGCTACCTTAGACATGCATCCTCGGACACACGGAGAGCTCATAATGGCGCAGTTTACCTTGAGATCAAATCTGTAACAAAATAAAGGAGTTTAAACTTCTAACGCAAACATCCTCAAGAATATAATTTTGCAAATGCAACATCATAATAAGACAATTACGTACGCTGTTTGATCCACTTAGTTGTTATCAAAGCATTAAATCTTGAGTCGAAAAGCGTTGACCTCGAGTCTCTGCGCGCTCGCAGCACATAGCCACGGAGTCACATAATACTTTCTTCTTTTTAGACTACATCATCAGAATCATTTGAGATACTCAGAGTATGAAAAAATAACACTCTATAGAACTAATATGTTGAAAATATCAATGTAAAGTGTCAATTTATACGTTGATAGTCTTTGTTAATGTTGCCTTAGCCAGGCTGAAATAATTGTTTGGCAAAACCCTAGTAAAATGTTTTTTAAAGTTGTAATTGTTTTAATGTTTTTGGTTGCTTAATAGCAACAAAACACTAAACAAATTGTTTCAACTTATTGCCTTGTAGTGTGTACGAAATTAGCATGTTTTTCTGTCGGCTGGAATTGATTCAGTCTACAAAGTGTTATTGAAAGATTAAGATTTCGGGTTGACGTTTTCTAATGTTCTGCTTGATTAGGACAGGTGTTAACATTAACTTACAAAGTAAACGTGCTAACTTAAGCTTTGTAAATTATTTTTTAAAAACTACAACTTACGTACCTGAAAGTAACTTAAAATTATTATTATATAATTAAATTTATATTTTTTCATTGTCTTTTTCATACACTTATTTTTCATTTACATAATAGTGGATGAAATGTTAATAATATATTCCAGTTTTATAAAACACATCATATTTTTCAAACTGTAATCTTCAATCTACTTAGTCTAGTCTTGTTAACTTTGCTATTAACATATCTATATGTAGGCCAAACAAGCATTGAAGAAGTGTTAAGTCACTTAGGTACACACAAGACTGACTGCAAAAAGAGTCCACGAAGATTCTAAATTTTTAAAACGGAAATGTTAGTGTGAAAAGAATAGCTCATACTTCAAGGATTCTCTACTAAAAACTACGAGTTTATTTATTTGTTATGTTATCTAGCTATCTAAAGACCAAACAAATTTTGAAAAAAATATTTTTTATTGGACCTAGGAAAAGGATATAGTTACATAGATAGGTGTAGATACTTTATGCCCCAAAAATAAATACCCTTGAAATAATTAACAACTTTCATGCGAGACAATTCGCTAGAAGAAGCCAATAATATAGTTGCCGTTTCCGTTCCAGAACCTCTTTTAAATTATCCTGTAGCCCTAGCAGGCATTGGTCCTGCTGAGCCCTGTTCGTTTTACCACGCACGTGAGCACGTCTCTCTTTGCAGGTCGGCTCTCTTTGCATGCTCTGTCATGAGGAGATTTCTACCACGGAACCAGATTACTACAACCTGGTGGCCTTTATGTCTGGAAAATAGGTTACTTCTAGGTAACCTGTCTTATCGTCGATCACATCATCGCTTACCATAAGGTAAGATAGTGGTCAAACGCAATTGTCCGTAAATAATGCAAAAAAAAACATCGTCGCAACTCTGCTAGAGCGTAATTCGGTAGACATTGTCTTCTTTATTAAAAATAATCCGTGATTACAATAACTTTGTAAAACAAGAAGAGCAACACCACAGGCTATAATGACAAATATTTTGGCCTTATTCAAAAAAATCCATTTTTACTTCAGTTTTGTGTCGGCGTTTGTATAACTCCACAGTGTTTTCAGGGGTATTGTAAAAATCTCTACATGGCTATCATTGTTATTAATTAATACATTTTTATTTCAGCTTGCATACAATGGGTAAACTCTTCCACAACATTCGTAGCTATTTTATACTTATGTTTTTTTGCCTCAAGCCAGCATTTTTAGGGATCCATTCCTCAAAAGGAAAAAATCTGAACCCTTAAAGGATCACTTTGTTGTCCGTCTGTCTGTTTATCAAGACCCTTATCTTAGGAACGCGTAGAGGTATCGAGTTGAAATTTAAATCATATACTCAAGTCTCTTAATATTGTGGAAAATCAAACTTCTAAGTTAGCTAAAAAAACGATACAGTCTATGTCGCAAAAACGTATATTTCGACACTTCCAAGGAAATCAAAATTCACAGGGTACCTATTTCCCGTTAACTCAGAATCCTGAAGTTTGGCTTAAATCAAGGTCTTATAGAACAAGTATAGGAATAAATCTGAAAACTGTAAAGAACAACGGCGAGGAAATTGTTGATGAAATTATTAAGTGTCAACGTATGTTACCATGATACCAACAGAACAATTGTTAAAGTTTTATCAAATTAAACTAATGTCCAGAGTAAGGATTGCAAAAAAAAACAAATTGTAAATGAATTGACTAGATTTTTTATGATAATAAACAATAATGGCGTAATTGTTTTTTTCTAGCGTGTCTTCATGGCTTTTGAGTAAATTGAACTTTTAATGTTGCTACTAATATAAATCTTGGTCAAATAAAATAACATGCTTTGTTTTATGTATTGACAATAAATACTTAGAAAATAAAATCTTTTTACAAAAAAAAAAAATACAATCGACTTCAATGTTAAAAAATCACTGAAAATTATTATATATATTTTTTTTTTTTATAAAATGTTTTATTTTATACTTTTTAGTTATGGTACTTCCACTAAAAAGTACCTCTCAGCCAAACATAAATACGTTATAGTCAGAGAGCATCTCATAACGATTCTAATAATCCCAAACACGGTTAGATTACATAATTACCTTCTGGCTTCATCATCGGATCAGTCCGATACATCCCCTCCCCCTTTTCCCTCAGTCAGTCATCGACTACACGACTCGACAATTTTACTTGTTACGACAGTTCTGCTGTTATCCTATGAGGAGTTCTGTGCCATATCTTCGAAATTCATGATCAGATCATAGCATAATCTTTCAATCAAAAAAAGAATTTTCAAAATCGGTCCACAATTGACCGAGACATCGGTGAAAATACATAAAATAACCCTTCTTGCAGTCGGGTAAAAAAACATACATTCAGCCGAACATAAAACCTCCTCCTTTTCGAAGTCGGTTAAAAATACATTTCCGCATTAGATAATAAACATAAAAGTAAAAATAACTGTTTGTACTTAGAATGAAAATTGTTGAAGAGCAACAAGCAAGCGTTGTAGTTGTTGTTGCTTTTGTTTGTGAAAATGTCACATTATGTCATTTTAGCCACTGTATAAGTCACTAGTCACTATAATAAAAACAATATCGAAAATCATATCATCAGAAAAAAAAATGGAATTAGACATTTCAACTGCCATCCAGCCTAATAGGACAAGCTGAATCAAACATAGATTATTATTTGGGAAATAAATTTAAAACTACAACTACGCTCAGCTTAGAGCAAGTTTTTAGAGCAAGGGACGGGGTGGACATTGACGTAAGCGTCACAGTGTGCCTCGGCGAGGAGCGAGGACCTAAGCACGGTTACCTGTTATGTTTTCGAAGGGTGTTGGTTTCCCTACGGCCCTCTTGGAGCAGGGTAATTGCGCCATCGGGATCGAGTTCGGGCGTATACTATAGGCGATATATATCAGGAGCAAATACTCCGTGTAGTTGCTGACCTGGCAGAATAACACATTTGATTAATAATATGAAACAAAACAGTTAACCTTATAATAGATATTTTTATTATTATTATTGATAGGCGTGCGTTTGACCACCATCTCACCTGATGGCAAGACTCCTAAGTTGTAGCTATCAGGAAACACAGACTCCGGCAGGGAATTCCACTCCTTGGCTGTACGCACAATAAATGTGTTCCCAAAACGCTTTGTGCGTATGGGTGGGATGTCTACCACGTACCGGTGGCGCAACGTTGTACGTCGTGATTGTGCAATTCTAGTGCACACTCCCCGAAATGTAAACGATAGAAAACCGGCAGACTAGCAACTCGGCGGCGATGCTCAAGGTTTGGAGCTTCGACTCTACAATTGCATTATTGCCGATGATTGTTAGAGACAGAGATGTTTGTTTCATGTCTATCCTTTGCTATGCTGACCGGTGGTGCAAGCACCCCGCTTGGCAAGACTGTCGATTTACGGAGCCACCGATAACCATATAAAGTTTTTCCCGTCTCTGAACGTGTTTTCCACATGTTTTCCACTGAGCCGAAACTATTGAAATTCATTACTACGTACGTGGGTCTTAAAAGTTTCTGACCTCAATGTGAAGATAGCAGCACTCATCAATAAAAGCTAGTGAATGTAGTTGTGCATCTTTTGATGGTTACTCACCAAAGTTTCAGCTAATTTGGACGCGTAGTTGTTATTTCAGAGTCATTTGAGTAAGTCGATATGGGATGCAGAAAAAGGAAATCCTTTTTCATCAAGACAAGGTTCCATCTCACACCTCAGCGGTTGCCACGGTGAAAATCTACAAATTACGGTTTGAACTGCTTGATCATCCACCTTACTCACTAGATCTAACCCCAAGATTCTTTATGCTCACTTGTCTAATAATTGCACTCAAAGGATAAAGATTTTCGTCAAATGGGGATGCAATCACCTTCGTGACAATTATTTTGCAGAGAAAAACGCGGACTACTATTTGAATTGGTTAGAGAGATGGGGGCATCGCTGGGAGAAGTGTGTAGAGTTACAAAGAGACAATGTAAAAAAGGAAAAATAAATTGTAAGAAAAAATGTCTTGCATCTTTGTTTGACCGGAAACTTTTCAGACCACCTGTGTATTATAGTATCGTAGTTGGGATTAAAGATAAATGATTGCGAAGTGTGATGGCTGGTCATTTGGAAGGTAACCATTTATTGCAACAATACTTGGGTTTAGTTTATGTACAGAGGTGAACTTTATTCAATTGAACGACCAATGATAAAATGTAGGGATATTAGAGATGGTTTCGACAGAATGCGACTGAGATTATAATGTCTTCACATATAATATAGGAGTTGCCCCTCTCCTCACGAGCAAATATTTTGTTTTTCTTTGTCTGTTCATACATCTTGATAATCTTTAAACAATCTTTTCGTATTGTGACAATTATTGAACGCTTAAAGATTTGTCGTTTTTACACTTACTCAAAATCTGGGTTCAAATATTCGAAAGGATTTACACCGTATTTTCAAGGGCTTTACTTTGACCTTATATTGTTATAACGTAGTCTGATGCCTATGGTTATAGGTGAACGCTTTCATCTCAACCTTGCTAGTGCATACGCCTCTTTGGTGCATGCTATGCACTAAAGAGGTGCATGCTTTTTTAGGCTAACTACAGTCCTACACCTATTTTAAATAAGCTAATAAATTTAATTCCATATATAAATATCATAATTAATCAAATTATTTACTTTTCTCAACAAATTAATATTTATTTCAGTACAAAAACGTTTCGTGTATACTTTTTCTGTATTCTACTATTTTAATATATATATACATATATATATCGCTATTCAGCGAGGTAATGCGGCGAGTGTTATGGGCACCTTTGCACCGGGAACGATCAGGGGCGGGTTATTTATTGACATTTGACGTTTCATATGTTTTGTAGTGTTTTGTATTTATAGTTGATTTTAGATAAGACAGTGTTAGTCATAAGATAATTGATTTGTTCCCATTGTTAAAACCACTATTGTATTGGGTCCAACCTGTAAAGATAGTGTGTGTTTTTAAGAAATAAATAAATAATAAATAAATATAATTGTGTAATGTTAATTCTTTTGTATTTATTGATTTAAAATTAGTGGTGTATATCACGTAAAAAAAAATTAATACATAATTTAATATAATAATTCACTTTAGAAAAAAAGGATACGGTGATCGAAAAATATCTACGAGTAGAAAGAATAGTAAAGTAATTTTTATATATTTTGTTACAAAATTTTGCTCTTCCGGCTCGGTCACAATTACAGAGTTTACCCACTTGCATCAAGTGAGTAAACTCTGTTAATGTATTACCTAAATATTTATACACTAAGACTTGCTATACCTAAGCAAAAAAAAAGGAATTGTAAATAATTTACTTACATATATCATCGGAACATACTATGATGTAATAAAGTATAACAAGAAAGATGACTGAATATTATGTAGTATGAATTTATGGAATGACATTTTTAATTGCCAGCCAAAACATATCGTTATTGTGTTGTAAAACAAATAGTTTAAATAAACGAGTTGCTTTCAATATGCAATGGCACATAACTATGTACATAAGTGTATTTAACAACTGTGTACACTGCAAAATCAATACTAATTTCCACATTACATACAAAACTAAATGTTATTTGTATTTAAACATGCTATTATTTTTCACGGTCTTTGTCGCAAGTGTCAAAAACCTTTACTTATGCGGGTTACATGGACGTTATCTTGAAACAAAACATAACAAATTGGCTTCAAGTGTGGAAAATAACTCGAACTCTTTATGATCCCTTACAAGAAGTTTGTTTGATGTGAGTACAAGTGGGTTGTAAAAGTATTCTCTTACATTCACTGTAGGATGTTATGTGGATTTTGTAAAAGCAATTCGAACGTCGTTAGTTCGTCATATAAATTGGCTAATAGCAGGCATTGACTCTGTTCGGCACTCAAAAGAGTTCAACGCTCGTGGACTTGGGCTAGCTAGTCTCACGACTCTTTACACAATGGCTTTTTTGTGCATTCTTGCTTTTGGTTATGACATCACCCTGACTAGCAACTTGACTCTACTTTAGGTATTAGTTATGAGTATGTGTTATATGTATGTAATAACACGTCTATTTATACAGCCTTCATCTTAGGAAAAGTCGTTGAACGTGTTTATACGATTTTTCTCTTCAATTGCGTAATTAATATTTGTACCGATCAAATATTTACAGAGAATTGTTAGGTATGTGCAAAAGCAAAAAACTCATTAAAACCCAATGATGTTAAATCACAATAAATTCGTTTATAGCAATATGTAGCATAACAAATACTGTTCTAACTTGCAACACTTGTAACTGCTGAAACCATTCTATTAGCAAACCACTTTCTTAAGTTTTTAATATATTACTTGAATACATGCAATTAGTGTGAATCTTTAAACATTACATAAATTTGTCTTCATCTTTGGAAAACTATGTATATGCTGAAAAATACTACTACTCATGGTTATTATTTGAGGAACAAAGACAAGCATAAAACGCCATAAACATTAAACATGAGTATATTGAGTTTGAGTCATAGATCCAAATTTAGATCTCTACAACATAGAAGTCGTTTAGACTGAAGTATGTATTATAACATTAAAGTTTTATAAGCTCACATATCACTTATCCTCGAAAACTTTAAGTAAATATTAAGTTCTTAGCGCTCACCGGTGAACGAGAACTGAACCACTAAAATAATAACAGTAAATAATGGTTCTAAAACATTTCAAATTTTATTACTCATTGTGCTTATTTATTTTTGGTTACACAATTACAAAGAACGACTGTTAATAACTGCGGGCAACATGACCAGACTCATTTTCAAACGGTACAGAACCCAGTTAGGCGTTGGTTCATCATTATTCTTTTTTAAACGCTCTTTATTGGTGACATCTTTCAACTTAATGTTATATAGAAATTGTAATCAACCCGAGGATTTATAAAATCACAAAGCTGAGGAATCAATTCCTACTGTGGCTGAAGAATATTTGAAATAGTGATCGTGGTACCAGAAAACAAGGGCAGATATGGTTTTAGTCAATAAAATGTCATTGGATGATTTCTAACCTTAAAAAAAAGGTACAAATCTGGTTTTCATTTCATCAGTAACCTGATTGAAAGCATTAAACATAAGTGAATTCATAAATTATTCTAGTTTATGGCCCAGTCAATCAGTTTTTTGCTTGTTTTTTCCTTGAGCATTCAATTAATATAGAGCTTGATTAATTAGTGAGTGGGCTACGAAATCATTGTATATTAATGATAGACGAAACCTTTTTTTTTTCACCAGCTACTTCAGGCATATTGCGCATTACTTTTTTCAAAGACAGGCATATTGCGCATTACTTTTTTCAAAGATAACTTTATGACTTCATCTTTATAAAATTATCACTTTATTTAACGCTTATGCTTTTTTTATGGAAAAATGATTAGGTACGCCTGCTGCGATCAACCAAATAAATATAAATATATCTAGTTTAGTAAAAACTTCTTTAGTTTTCCTATATCGTCAGCTCATATATACCTAATGAAAACTATTGTATGGTCGGCATTTTTCTGGTTTTCCGTAAATTAAAGGCTCTTCGACGTCTAGCAAAATATTATGAGATAAGGGGCTGTCGCTGTGAAAGTTCAAATAATAAATAATAATAAATAATATACAAGAAATACCTTTACCTACGACTAAGAGCTTGATTAAAATTAATCTATTTCTTTATTTTACATTTGGTAAAGTTTAATTAATTTAATTATGATGATGAATCGATTTCCAGTTTCATTGCAAACGGTCACTGAATTATAGCAGCTTCCGATTAGCCCACGGGCTCACGCGGCAAAACCACGTGGCTCTTAGCTCCAACGTAATCATTGAACATGAATCCGTTTAAATTTACATCTGGTTAACAAAAAAGATCTGAAATTTAGTTATTTTATATGGAAATGACGCAGAGGATAATCCAGTAAATACGCAAGCTTATCTATAAGCTATAGTTTCAGACAACTCAAAAGCGTCCTAAATTAGTCGACCAAAGGATTGATAAATATCTACCAATAACATAGCGTGCCTGACTGAACTGCCCATAAGTCTGGATGGAAGGCATCATCATTATTAGGATTGTAAAGTTTTTATGCATAGGTAGTTATAATCTGGCGGGACGTGCAAAAACTCAAGGAATATTTGGTGGAGGAGGCTCTGTGCCCTCGGGCGGCGGCGGTTACATAAGTTCATCTATTTTCAAGGTCGAGGACATTGCTCCCAAATCGCTGATCGCGTCCTGCCGCCCGGTGGTGGGGAGCCTCCAACTGGCCAGTTTGGGCGTTCACTTCTTTTTTTCCTAATACCGTCTATTATACACTATGTTAGGTGCTTTAGTCAGGTTTTTACATAACACACAAGGAATCGTATAGCTCGGTGTTCGTTAAAGTTAAATGTGATTCGGAATTTTAATTACGTTCCTAGATGGATGTTTATCAAGTTCTTGTTCAGAACAAAGAATAGAAATGCTAATTTTATTCGAGTTTTATACAAAAATCTATTGTGTGAATGACTTCTCTTTGGAGAGTTTAACACAAAAACTATAACAATTAGTAGCATTAGAAGGAAAAAACCTTTGTGTTGAACGACTACTGTCGTAGCACAATAAATCAATGAGAAAGTCATTGGACAGTTTACAACTAGGTACATTCTCTACCCTGAGGGTGGCCAGTAGCTAAACAATGACATGAATCGAGGGCGCACCCCTTTCTTTTACGATCTGCTACTGCGTAATAAAACTCTTTCTTAACGCCTTTTTTTTTTTCATGAATAACAAGCGAAGATGCGGGTCACAACATTGCTATAATTCCACATTGGGTCCTTTTTTTCTAAAGGCAGCTTAACTTAATCTAATTCTGGAAAGGTCTACAAAACAAAACCGAACAGCGGCCGTAGATATTGTTGTTAACTTTAAGCTATTTCAATGAATCTTAAAAGGGTTTTTAACAGCCGCAAGTATGACCATAAATATCAAACTTTACAGTTATTTTTTGCAAAATGAAAAACGAAGGATACCAATCAATCACTTTCAAAAAATCTCCCAAGAAACAAACACTTTTTAAGTAAAACAAGATGAATACGAACAAACATTTTTTACATTTCTCAAATTGCAAGTATTTTTGACGCAGGAAACATTAAAGTTTCTATGTCATTGTGTTTTTGTCATTGCAATGTGTGTTTGGGTAGAAATCCCCCGTTAGATTTTTTTGACTCTTCCATTATAACGGCCACCCTTAAAAAAAACTTAAGGGTTCAGCAGGTAGAGCAAATCTTTTGATCGAAGCCTGCGATTAGCGCTGCGATTGAGCATATATAATGTGGATTTTTTATTGTTCAGATGTTCCAAATTTCTGTAATGGGCCTGATGTAACTGTAAAATCCCATTTCGTAAACCCAAACATTTACCTCTTTGTCGTTCCTTTGATTGCGCCTGATAACTGAGCGGCGGAAGGCATATGCAACATTTTATTGTTGATGCATGTGTGCGATACTGTATTTTGTCCACGGAAATCGAAAAAAGGGTCACAGAAATGAAGCATTATATTAACTGCTCAGAAAACTGATAACTTCAGGCAATTTTTCCTGTTATGAGCTAAGACCTACAAGTTATCGAGGTTTTTACTGTACTAGATATAGCTACGCTCAAACTGTTTAATTCAGTTGGTTTTTTAATAACATCCAAGCAAATGGAAGCAAAGTACTAAGCTTGAGCTTTAAAAGAAAAAAAGCTTCATGTTAAGGAAATAAACAAAGGAAAACTCAAAAAATCTCATGATACTAACTCGTTAATCAAAACATAAAGCGCTTATTCACTGGACATTAATTATATACCACCTTCCTCTATGACGAATAACCGCGTTGGCGTTACTTCACAAACAAAAATCTAGAACATTCGCTCAACGTTCTAGAAAATTGTGTTGTTGTCATAGAAGACTGGGACAGTAACCAGGCTACGTATACTATTTAATCTTTATCCTAGCAGTAACTGCTACACGTGGCTTGGAGCCCTGCCAGGCGGTCGGTGCTGCGAACAGCTACGCCCACTAAAGGGAAATAAACGACCTGGCTTTTACCAACTCACCACTTGTAAGTGTTTTATCCTTTAAGGTACTATAAATGAAACTGGTGAGGCAGTTATGTGATTAAAGTTTAGGACTAAACTGCTGTTCAATTTAAAAATACTCAACTTATTCCACATAGGCACTTATATTTTCAATTCATATGTACTTTTTAAGTTAATCTAAAACATGACACACCCGTGCTTCGGATACCACGTAAAGCTGTTAGTCCTCGTTGTCACTCGTAGATATTTGAGAGTCGTTATAGGTAATCAGACGCCATAAAAGTCTGACCATCAGTCTATTCAAGAAGTATCGTGTTGCCCAGTAACTGGGTTGTGGAGGTCTGATGGGCAGTCGCTCACGGATTTCAGACTGGAAACCGACCCCAAGGTACTTAAAAAAAGGCTAGGGAGATGTTGGCACAGGTACTTGTAGAACTTCAGAACGTAGTGTATGGTTTTTATTAGTTAGTTGTTTCCTATGTCAAAGAACTGGCTAATAATAGCTCTTTAAAAATATATATATATACGAGTAGCTTTTCCATATTACAATATTAATAGGTATGACAGAACAGTGAAGACCAATCAATATAGTACCAACCAAATGAGTAAAATAAAATTAAATGTTATAAGATGTTGCTTACTCAAAGTTACGTTTGGCTCTACAGCAAAGTAGCTGGCTAAAACCATTACTGACAACAGGGATGACATCGTGTTAAAAATCAGGTAAATTGTCCAAAAGTTCAGTAGATAAATGAAAAATTGTTACAAAAATTACTAATAGAAAATAATAATCGTAATAGTTTATTCACAGTCAAAAATTGCCAAAACATATTCAGTCCTCGTAAAACAGTAGATATTATTAAGTTTTTAAAGGTTATAATTTCACTATCTGTTGAATTGATGATCCAAAAATAGAAATATTCACTACGGACTTTGTGCTGTTGACTAAAAAAAACAATTATTCGCAGTGTTAAACACTCACAGTGCTATTCTAATAGATCCATAAAGTGACGATTTTTTTTTTGGTTATTTCATTTCGAGAATTTTATTTGACCTATAGTACAAGTAGTATTGTAGAGTCATAATTTAAGACTTAGTAATTTAAGTTATCTCTTGCTCATAATATAAGTACAGTCCAACAAAAGTAAAAAGCTTTAATCATCATAACTACTTTCAATAGTGCTTTTTTTACAATGATATAAACTAGTGTTTGATTGCCATCCTACCTGATGGTAAGCACTGTAAGCAGTGATGCAATCGTTGATCGTTTTAGTTTACTAAGAGCCTATCCGCTCTAGGCTTAAAGACACCTAAATTATAATCAGACGAGAAGACCGCTGCTATTTAGTAAATTCCGAATCTCATTTAAAAATTACCGAACTCCTTTGTTTTCTTAACATTTCAGTTTGTTTCAAAATGGAAACAAATTCATAGCGGAATCCAAGTTTGACACCGATTTAATTTTGAATTGATACATGGTGATTACCTGATAATGTCACAGAGACCTGAAGACGAAATTCTCCGAAAGAAGTGCTCTTATAAAAAGAGGTATGAAATTGTTGTGAACTAGAGAATCCGTGTAGAGATCGTTGCTCTTTACCGCTCGACTACCTCCACCAGCCTCGAATGGTTCGCCGTGAAGATCCTTATAATTTTAACAGGTAGCATCGTTACTCATTACTGTAATGTTTATTTAAAAGGAAAAATTTGAGAAAAAGTAACAAAATTTTATCAAAATCTTGTACCAAAAGCTGTGCTTTTTGAAAATAGCATTATTCATTCAAAATGTCGTCTTTCGCCGCTTTGGCACTCTTCAAATGGACCTCTATGATTCATGAAAACGCGCCTCAGACGTTGAAGGAATAGGAAATAGGAATGTTGTTGATTTCTTGTCTAAAATTTTCCTTCATCACCCTTTTCCCCCCACAGAGCCCAGATCCCACAACACCAGATTTTTCCTCTGGGGTTTTCTGAAGAGTAAGGTGTACAAACTAAACCAAATCCTACAACCATATCTGAATCAAAGGAAAACGTGCCATATCCTCAGTTTCTGATTAAGTAAATTAACGCGTTTTTATAAATTTAAAATCCCACTTTTGTAGATGCGTAAAAATATAACCAACATAGACACCCAGTTTTTGAGTTTTTTTTCTGAGACACTCAATACGTAAAGTATAATGATAAACCTAAAATGCAGCAACCTGAAATTAAAGTCCTCTTCATAATAAATCCATTGTTATCCGGAAAAAATAACTTTTATGTTCGTAGAAATATAGAATTAAATCACACACGCATATGTTTCTGCATGTTGCCAATGATATAAAGTTCTACGTTACGGGGCCGAGCTTATTATGCCTTATTAATTTTAATTCAGGGTCAAGTGCATCATTAACAAACATAATTTCCATCTTCTGTCGTACTTTTTCTCTATTGCCATTTCATTTCATTCTATCAAACGCTCTTTATATTTTTAAACTAATAAGTAAAAGGAATGAGAGCACATTTGGCGTCGAACTGAAGTTTTTGGCAATATGATGTCATCAGTCTACAGGTGGCAGTGGCCGCGTATTCGCCTAAGTCTATACATGCCAGATGTGAATTTAAGAATGTGCTTATGAAAGATTTATTTTACGACATTAAAATATTGGCTGACTGACGATTCGGTCACAATATATTCGGACACAGTATCCGAATTAGCGCACATTAATTTTTTTTTTTGTCTTACTGTACTAAACAGTTTCAATATATTTGGTGGTATCCGAATATATTGTGACCGAAACGTCAGCAGCCCAAAATATTATGTAGTTTTTCATAGATTTATAAATCTACTATTAATTTACCAAAAACTTTATTGTGACTGCTCACTTCAACATCTTCTATTGGTATTGTACTTTATGCTTAGGTTTTTTTTGAGGTTGGAAATCTTCAAATGACTTCTCTCGCCCAAAGGTGGAGCAAGAGGGTGTGTCAGACTGTTACTGACTAAAACTCACCATTTGCCTTTTGCGTTCTAACCACGGTATCTCTTTCAAACGTTGTCGTAGTCCAAGAGGATCAGAAGTGGCATGATAATAGTGAGCTATTTTTATTTACGTGGGAAATCTTCAAATAACATGTACCGCTCTGGGCGGAACGGGAGGGTTCCGCCTAGAGCGGGACAAAGTGTCAGACTTTTAGCGACTAAAACCCTCAGTGTTCCTTCCGTTGCCCTTTTTACGTAACTCCTTCGAACAATCCGCTGCCTTGGGCTAATGAGATAGTATGCATTGTGTAACTGAGCCTGCAAATTAAGCAACATAATTTATTTAATTTCATTGATTGTACTAACATAGTTATTAAGCAATTTGTACTGCTAACTAAATATGGACATTGACCGAAATAAACGTTATTATTATTATAAGAGTAAGCCAAAAGAGGTAATTTAATTGTTTCAGTTGTAAATAAGTAATTTTAGTATGAAAATTTTGTTCCTCCCGCTCTGGAAGCTGTGACTGTCACATTTTACTGTTCTTTTTTTAGGGTAGGAGGCTGAAACTGGGAGGGCGTGTCAGACTTTTACTGACTAAAACCACATGCTTTGCCTTGCGTTCCAGGGTTTCCCTTCGGAAGTGCCCAACCCAGGACCCTAGTAAGTTTCGGCCTTACTGGGCCCCTACGGTTATGCTGATATCTCTTCGAGACGCGTATGTCGACGAGACGACTCGGTCTCGATCCGGACGGTTACCGGGCGGCCGGTCGGCGAGCTATTCTTTGCTCGTTGATTAAAGAACCTACATATATTCCTTCAGTTGCTCTTTTCGTTCCAGTGGCTTTTAGAATAATCCTGCACTTCTGACAATGAAAACATGATGTAATTGCCAGATAAGACCACTACGCAGTACAGCGACTGATGCTACAGATTTTCACACAGCTATCATGAATCATTTGAATATGTAGTGACACCTGTCACGGCGGTACTCATGGGCGTGAGACGACTGTCACCCCACACACCCTTAGGTTGTGTGTGTCCTGTCGTTGACACTAGATCGGCTTGTGTAACAAACCAGTATTAGTTGTGTTTAAATTTTTAAATCTAAGTTGTATACCTGTTTTCTTTCACTTGAATGTTTTTGTATGCTTAAATGTTATGACACTTTATGGGTGTGTGCAAAAGTAGACGTTACGCATAGGTATATTGTGAGTTTATGAGGGAATTAACTTTAGACATGAAGGACATTATAGAGAGGAAATATGCAGTGGGGTCTCTGTTGGGAAAATCTGTAAGAAGATGAGTCATAATAACCCCCTTTTACATCATGAATCTAGATCTTACTCTTTCTCCATATTTTGTCGTTGTTTGTTTCCTCTTAGTAAATGTTTTATGTGCATTTTGTGAGTAAATTTCCGATGAAGTCATTTACGATCAAGAACTGCCTTTAATTTTGTTGTGATTGCGGTGCATTTTCTAGTCTTTTCTAAAGAGTTATAAAGGCAAACCGTTGATGATTAAACTACTGAACTGACTTCATGAATTCTCGCAGCCATATGAGAATAGAACTCAATTAACACTTTGCGATGCTCAACATTGGCCATGTTGGTGAGTGCTCTGAACTGATTTCAGTTTCAGCGAAATCGAAGGGTGAATTAGGTAAAACAATATTTGGACACTTGTACTAGATTATCTTGCCGATTGAGGAGTAAGATTCACTGTCAGCTCCGACCATGGCATTGGTGTGTGCGAGAGGGTATGGAGTGCGGGGGGAGTGCGGCATGGTGTTCCGTCTCGCTCTTGCGCAGCAGTTCATTCACCCGCGCGCGCGGCGAGTGCGGAAGAGCAGCGTTGCGCGGGCGCAGGTACCGAGGCGGGCGGACGCTGTACACGGGTAGTCGCGCAGGAAGGACGTCTCCGACCATGAACCGAGCTATATTTTATCAGTTATCCGGAGGTGTCGGTGCGCCACGCCGCGTCGCAGTACGCTCTAACATGACCCTCTAATATTACGATACTCAGTGACGTTTTGCATTTATAACTAGACTGAAAGCAACATAGATCTCAAGATAAGACTTATTTTTATAAATTTCTTTAATTTTAAGTGACGGTTTTATGTGAGGTGTGGATTTATTTTAAGTGTTAGTGAAAACATAAACAAACATTTCCCATTAGGATTTTACAATTTGGATTTTCTTCTAATTCTTCACAACGTCAAGACTGTAAGCCTAATGGTTAGTATACACATATTTAATTAAAGGTTAAAATTAACATAGATTTAAGTTTTGTAATCATTACTAATCTACTTACTTACAAATTTCTTCGCGCGATCAAAAGACATCAACGCGCGTCTTAGTAACTAGTAGTACTAATGATAAATTAATATTTTAAAGGCTAAATCAACCTAATTAATGGTTAATTGTAGTTACCTTGAACACTATATATTATCTTTGCTATACTGACTTTAATTTATTTAGAATTATGTAACACAATTTAGGTCAAACAAATAATACAAGATTCTAAAGATATAAAATTAAAAAAATATGTCTTTCTGCTTTAACCATACAATTTTGATAATTCATTATTTTATAATTAAACACACTTACTTACTCTTTTACTTACTAACATAATAACATTAACTCACGTAGATTTTAAAGAAAATAGCACAACACAAAATTATCTTAATTCATGGTTTGCTAATTAATTGGTTATGGCGCGAAATAAACATACTAACATCAATAAAATCGATACAATTTGAGATCTTTGTTACAACTAACTATCTGTTAGATCCTGCAACTATGATATTATACAAGGCTGAATAAATCTGCATCAATGTCCAAGAGGAGTCGTCCATGATTTTTTGGGCGGGAATTAAAGAAATCATAACATGCGCGGTCCTCACGCACACATGGCCAGGTATTGTTGTTGCGTCGCTGTTGGTGCGCAAAAACAAAGCCTTGAACTTGCCAGGTTCAACCTCAAGGCGAACACCGAACACACGTGACGTGGCGACTCCTACGCCGAAATTACGTAATCCTTGCAGCGATTTATGTAATGCAGCCGGTTGATTTGTTAGTTTATTAACTGCGATTTTTTTCTATTGAGATTATTATCTGATTCTGCATCTAGCTACTAAACCTGTTCAAGAAGAAAATAACTAGCTTTCACGACGTAATTCTATCCAAATCTAACTCTAAATAACTATTTTCCAAAACGTATAAATTAATGTAATCGTAAAATGAAAATATAATAACCTTCATAGGAGGACTTACCTACACTTGCACTCAATATTTTTAGATCAATAAAGATAAAATATAAATAATCATGTGGAAAACCCTAATATGGTTATTATAAAAGGATTGAATCGAATTCTATATATAAATATGTCATAATAATTATATCATCCTCATCTTTTCTCGACCTTCAAGATAACAATACATACAACTTATTTTATTTTAAGCATATGTACTGAATGAAAGAACAAATTATCATAGCCATGTACATAAATAAGTATTAGCGAATTACATGGAGCACGCACACTTATGTAGATGGCAGCGAAAAAATAATAATTTAAACAAGCACGACGACAGGCAAAAGTGGTCCCAATCGCAAGACCAAAAGTTACAAATTAGCATGCGCGCCGCCGGCCGCGGTTTCGGCAATGACAATGACAACGACCGATGATATAACAGAAGGCTGTCAAACCCGTGAAAACTCGGTCATTGAACCGCGCGCTTGCGACTCAGCCCCACTTCTTGACGCTTTCGCTCATGCGATTTTTATGTTTACACTGCTGAACATAAAGTTAATTTTTATTTGACAATCATTTAAAGATATATACAGTTAAGATTTAGACTGAAAATTTGTGACGGAAGTATATGTTAATATTTGCTTCGTATGAATCAAAGGAGTTGAAACTAATTACATAAACAATGAAGGTTTGGAAAAATAACTACATGATGACGCATTTTTCGGAACCGATGAAGCTACCCTACTTCTGAAAAATAGAACGTTTATTCTGGATTTTGAGGATTGTGCATAAGTTTAGTTCTTGATCTTCATTTGTTTAGCAATCTTTGATACATTTTCATTGGAAAGATCATAATGAAAGTGGGCGCCACTGATTTCAGTTCAAGCCGTATTATCATACAGACCGCTGAAAGAACCTTTGACAGGACTAATAAGAGAAAGTTTGATAATGTATTCTTAAAATGCATTTCTTGTTAGTAGTCCTAAAACAGGATGAACCAGACACAGACAACTCGAAGCCACGAGGTCACCGCCATCATATCCATGTAGTTAGTGTTGACGCGGGTGAGCCAGGAAGGTCCTTGATGGGTAGAAAGTAAAATGTTGAGTGCAGCACACGCGCGTGGCCGGCGGGGAGTGCGCGGGCGCCGGGAGGGCCGGGAGGAGGTGCGCGAGGGGAGGGAGGAGGGCGCAGTAATGCGTGGAACCTGTTCGAGCAACGGTACCTCGTATCGTGCCCCGGGCGCACACGCACCCATTATGTAATAAGTAATAACCTTTTTCTCGCTCGACTGACTTGTCCCTTCAACATGTGACCTTAACTTTCAATAGTGATTTGTTTGTTTTTATTAAGCATAGGGGAACCCGATTACGTCAACACAATGTGTATTGTTAGTTCTTTGTTATGAAAACATTTGTATTTAATCCCTAATTCTAACTTTGTCAATATTGTAAGTTGCGACTCTGATCTACGTATATTAAAAAAAAATCTATCTGTGGAACCAACAAATCAAGCAGTGCTGGTTGCTAAGCAAGCTGAGCAAACCTGAAAATTGGGTAAAATGTGCAGTTAAATATCTGAATTCAAGATGATTCACATGTTTCTAGCATCAAAGTAAGCCAATAGAAACGAATAGCTTTAACTACCGAGAAAAAGAGATATCAACGTACAAATGTGCATGCAGAATAGGCGAGCCTTGCATTTATGTAAATTTTGGTGCAATCTAAAACAATGCAAGTGTTCCCAGCGCTTAACGTAATAAACTATTTATTATTCTGTAAAAGTTATGAAAGTAAACTTGCAGGAAGTGCATCAGCACGTGTTTATAAAAATATCGATGACTGAGTGTCCCATATGCATATAGTAGCTATAATATGTATGCCAGCAGCCTTCCGGTGACAGCAAACAACGGTTACCGGACCATAATTCGCAGCAAATTCGTAGCAAATAGACTTAGGCCGTTTTCACATTAATAGATAACGATAACAACGCAATATCGTAAGTCTGGTAGTTCCAGACATTTTTTAAAGAATTATGTAAGTTACTAGTATGACTAAGTACTCGAGACAACTTAATGGCATAACGCATACAAGTTGTTGGTTTTTGTCAACTCGATATTGTCGAATAAATGCAACTACCCGCCTCACGATATCGTATCGTTATCTTCGTCGTCTAGTGTGAAACCGGCCTTACGCGGTACGCAGTAATACATGTTGATCTATTATTCGTCATTGCGTCGCCAATCGATTTTGAAATGTTCTGAGGCTTCAAGACGATTTCATAACATAACTCAATATGAATTTTCATAATTTTCCCTTCTTCTACTTTTTGTATTGAAATCGAAGAAAATATCAAGATTACAATTCGAATATTCATAAAATTTATCAGGCCAGGTGTTGCATCTACAAAGTTTACTACACTACAAACTTTTTAGAAATGTATAAACTGGATCGATTTACACTTCGATAGATTTCCCGAGAGATATATTTGCAAAGGCAAGACTTTTCCGTACCAACCCGCATTCACCCGCACTCATTCGTTACAAGATACGTAGAAACTGTTACAAAACCGTTTTAAGTACTATTATAAAAACAAAAAGCACCACAAAGGAGCAATTAGTCAGCATCAGTCCTGAAATGGAAGCTGAACCACTCAGTTTATATTTTCATCAAGAGGATATTTTTCTTTACACCTCGTCGGAATTAAACCCGCAGGCGACGGTGCGTCCCGCCGGGCTCTGATTTCACCCTCCCATTTTTATTTTTTATTGACACGACCTAACGGTATTGGAACTGTCGGATGCAATAGATGCTGCATGAATCAAAGCATGTGTTAAACCTTATACTGTGACGGATTGCCATTGCATATTTATTCAAGTATGTATTATGCATAATGTAAGTATGTACGGCGATGGCCAACAACATTGTAATAGAGTCTCAACTGTTATCTATCAACAAGGTATCGTAAAGAATGCAAGAGTAACAGATTGCATGTCTATCGCCTGCCTCCATGACAATAAATTATTCCTTTACTCAGCTCTTTCCATTTATGTGTAGAGATAAACATCTACATAGCAGGGTTTATATTTTCTTTCCCATATCAGTTACCTACTTATTTATGGCCAGCACACGCTTTCCTTACACTTTAACACCCACTTTATACATTTTACCTCTAGGTTCTAAGAATCTACGATAACAAAACTGCATACATATGCAGTTCTGTAATCCGAGTCCTGTTGATCAGCACATTGGTTTTGCTTAGCGGTATATTCCTATGCGTGTTGATTCACAATCTATGAATCACTGTAGCCGGAAACTTTGTTAGTTGGAAAAGCATATAACAGGACATTTCTAACATATTAGTGAAGAATTCTGCAGGTGAACTAAACACGAAGCAACAATAAATAGATGATCATATTTCATATTCTGTTGATAGTCGTCTCAAACAGATCTAACGGTACTTCCCTATACAAAGGCTCTCTGGTCCCGTCTATTTTTTTCCGGGTGCGGGGCCTACCTGCGATTTAACCATACACTTGACGTCCCTTTCTTTTTTTTTCCGTAGGTAGTCACCATAGATAATCTCTTTATAACATGCCCTATTAAAATTCCCGTTTTAAGAACCTGTTCGATTTTTTAATACATAAACTCAGTTCAAATTATTACGATATAAAGTTATGGTTAATGTAATCTACATAACGATTTACATGACATAAAATTAAGTATGTAGATTTGGTAGTCTGCGGAACCCAAAACTAACAAAGGAAAGTAAACCGTCGATGCGGTTTGTTCGATCGATGAAAGTAAAGGCCTGAGTAGACGGTCGAGCAGTCCCGTTAGCTGGCCCGAGCTCGGGCTCACGGAATACTAAACGCTGACATACTGCGCGGCTTTTGACCCTCGCCACATTCTAGTCTAGTACTTCAACACCTCGTTGCACCGATTCATAGGTACCTATTATTGCGCGCATTGTTACAAATAATTGACACAAGTGCAGCCTTGGATAAAACCCATTCCTATTTAAAATTAACGAAATCTACCTTACCTTTAATTCCGAAAACTTGTTTCATATTTTTTTCAAACCATAAAGTAATGTAAGTAATCTAATGCTACAGACAATGTTAATTACCCACTAAATAAAAAAACAACCCACCAGACCAACCTCGGAATATCCATTCTTCAAAACATAAATATATGTAAATAAAAAACAGCTTTGTTTATTATGACTGATTGTGTTGAAACGGTTTCTCGTCCTTCCTAGACTTGCATTTTTTTAATGGTACGGACGCATTGTTGTTGCCATTTTGTGTTTTCTTAAAAAACGCGCACTATTCAATTTGCTAAAAGCAAGAAATGCAATTTGTGCAAATGGCACTTTTTAGTGCGTTCTATTATATTACTGACGCAATTGGCCATAAAACACGGCGGTGGGTTGTTTCTAAAAAACCTTTATTATCTCAGCGACCTTCATATTGTATTGTAACAGTCGCACTAATAGGCCGACAAAGAAAATTGCACAAGTTGCCCTAAAAGTATCGATATCTAAAAAGTGAAAATTATTCACCAATCGTGAAACTTCAAAGAAGAAGTGATGCAGCGGCGGGTGTCGGGGGATTAGAAATTTAGCCAGACTTATCGGGACATTTAGTTACATATAGCTATGCTGATAGAGATGTACGAGAGGACAACGACCCTACGCAAAATTCGCTGCATTGGGCTAGGTCTAGTGCATGCGCGTATGTAGCGGTACCAACGCGGAAGCGCGGCGAGCGGGAGCGCGCTATGCGCCCGCTTCCAGCCAGAGTGGGAAAAACGCATGAATGAGTATTGAAGCCTACCCCAAGAAGGGGGAAATCGAGTTTGCACTGCGGGCACCAGCACTTGCACAGATATAGACATGCCCTATACATTATACTAAATAGGATCAATAGTGCTTTACAATCAAAACTTTTAACACTACTATGGAACCGACAAGAGCTTTTAATCTTCATGGATAAGAAACTTATTGGAGAAATATACTGTAGACTTTGTTTATAAAAGTCTTATCAAAGAAGTCCCAATAACAGAATGTTACACATTAAGGATGAACATAAGAACACGTCTCTGAGTATATGAACAGGTATCTATAAGCTAACCAAAATAGTGTATCAACTTTATATCACCAATATGTATTTTGTATTATCATGCTAAACCTAGCCATAACAGCTAAATATCAAACGCAACAATTCAGGATGCACGGGGTCGTTAATCACATAACTTATAGTGAGAGGAAACATGTTATGTTCCTGCTCTCTGTCCATTCTCCATACACAAACAGAATAATTTACCAATTAGACAAACATCAATGAACAATCTCGGCTTTGCTTTATACTTATATTTAAACCATTCTCTATAAATTGCTTCGTTTTGTGATTAATTGAAATATTTAATTACACATTCTATATAAAAAAATATTATATATGTAAAACTTATTTCCACGTTTAAAACAGTCCTCAAGCACCACACATAAAAGCTAGAGTGTCATAACGATAACCTTTGCTCGATTCTCAACTCTACTTGATTAATAATTACGGAAGACGCATTCCCGAAGAAAACAATAAAGAATGCAATCAAAGCATTCCCTTATCTCAAAACCCTTTTACGGAGTTACGTAATCAAAAAGCCGTTTAAGTTTCTATTACAAGCCTAAAGAAAATTTGTGATGTGATGTCAATGACCGTGTGCCCAATACTCGTACAGAAAACGCATTTCCCGGCGCACACGAAAGCAGCGTGCGATTTATTCGAGCGGCGGGTGCGGCGCGCGTCCCACTCGCGCGGCGTCTCGCTCGCGCGGCGGCGCGGCGGGCGCGCGGCGGCGCTCGGAGTGGGACGAGGGCCCGAGGCGGCGGCCGTTCACCCCGGAAGATTCAGTGTTTTGATACTGCTCAAGCCTCCGCCGCCGCTGGAAAACTGCATTTTCTTTGATGCGCTTCGCTTTTCACGCTCTAATTGACCGACAGTCGGAAAATTTCGTTTTTTAAATGAACGATTTGTCTCATGGGCTTCAATTAGAATTAGAAGATTTAACCATGTGTGTCTATTTTTTAAATATTTTCTAATTATATTTCAAAATCGGTTCAGGCTTGGTTTACAATTTCGAAATTAGTAAGCAGTTTAAATCCTAATTTAAATTTAAAAAAAAAAAACAGGAAGTAGATATGTTAAAAAACTTACTAAAAGCACGCATTACACTGTAATTGTCTGCCTGTTTATAAATGATTTTTTGAAACTAATTAATTCTACTATGAATTTATGGCCAGTATTCAATTTTCAGAGAACCTCCTTAAAATAACATAAACTAAGTAAATATAAAACCCATATTTATCTCTCTACACCTATATACGCCCGATATGCTTGCACCCTAGAATTGTCTAAAGTCTAAATCGATTGAACGCTTAATTGCTGATGAGTGCGTGTAAAATGTAGACTCAGACGTGCACTGAGCCACTGAGCCTGAAAAATGGAACACTTTGGGGTAGATCACGAATGATCGGAAATTGCCAGACGTTATCGTAGGTCGCGGTAGTAAAGGGCGCATATATACGTAAATATAGCGACTGGAGGGGTGCCGTGCTACTGCTAACACGTAATAGAGGGTGCATTCAGAAACATTCGTACCAAATTTACGAAGACTTATCGTGGTTATGTCTTATTTAATTTTAATAGAACATAATGACCTAATGTTTAGATAATGCAGTAGATAATCTAAAGTCTAAAAATAAAACGGTTCACTCGCTTGCAGCTCAGAACTAAAACCTAGTTTCCGGATTCCATGAAAAATATACTCGACACTATATGTATTAATACAGGCGCTCACACTGAAAAGCAAAGCTAAGCTGAGTAAAAATGTACAAGGCACGCGGCGATTCATTCAAACTAATTGAAAAGGCAGTGTTTGAGTGTCGACAATCGCCGCCTCCTCTATAACGGCGAGCAGTCGCAGCTGTTAATAGATTACAGGCTGTAAATAATGAAATCAATATTGGATAATGGTAGGTGGCAGGGTGCGGTGTGGTGGAGCCGGAGAGTGAGATGCACCCTTACTACGAACTTAGTACTCGAAAATACGACGAAAATCATTCGAATCCAAAAGAAACGCTGAACTTTATTCAACTTTAAAATTATAAAAGTCATGAAAAAAGTAGTTAAAGTATTGCTTTATTGAGGGTGCGATCGAGAATCCGAGGTAAGGGTGCGTGTGCAGGCTGTGTCGACGACCCGTGAGAGTGAAAGCGTGTTCCGGGGAGGCTCCGGCCGCCGCCCGCCCTGCATGGCTTTCGCTGCCGTTCTCACGACACCCGCGACCACGTTGTTTTCAACTCGTATTAATTAGCGCTCTATGCGCGGTGATTATGAATTAACGTATTGATAGATTGTATTGTCGCGTTGTTTTATAATTTATTATATTTATTGGTGTGTACGTAGTGTACAATGCTCATCTAAGTGATGTATTTCCTGAGTGATTATAATTTTTTATCAGAGCAGTAAGTAATGAAAAAATCATTCATTAATTTGAAAATGATCTATCATTTTCAAATTAATGTTATGATTTTTTTTTCGTGGGTTCGATTCCCACCCAGGACAAATGTTTGTGTGATGAGCATGATCATTTGTTCTGTGTCTGGGTGTAATTTATCTATAATATGTATGTATTTAGAAATATATAAGTATGTTTATCAGTTGTCTAGTACTCATAACACAAGCTCTGCTTAGCTTGAGACTAGACGGCATTGCGTGATAGTTGAAAAAAAAAAAAAAAAAAAAAAAAAAAAAAAAAAAAAAAAAAAAAAAAAAAAAAAACGTAATTCCGTTTTTCGTGTAATATCAATATTAATACAGTATTCTGCGGTGGCATACATGATTGCATAAGCATTTCCCGCTGCTTCGCTCGCTGAGATCAGCAGCTCGTGGGATCGAGAGCACGGTCACGGCGCGCGCCGCGGTCGCCACACTACGGAAGTAATGAACTTGAATGCAGTCCGCGGTCGCAATGCGCTATGCTGTCCCGCTCTCCTCGAATAAGAGAATAGGAGGCGCGAACGTGACGTACTCACTGCATTTGCTGTCAAATTCGTCCGCATTCTCCGTCACAGGCCGCTTTCGTCGTCGATGCGTTTATCGGAACGAGACGCGAATATGTGTGTCGATTGCATTCTCGGCGTCGTAAAAGTGCATCTAGGTCGGTGGGCATAGCGGCTCGGGTGTCGGGTTAGTGCTCGGCGCTCGGCGGCTAGACGTGAGGCAGGTCGGCACAGCGCACAGCGGCCTGCGTTGCATAATGCGCGCTGCGCTCCGCCGGCTCGCACGGCAGCTCCCGGCGGCTCGCGCGGCCCCCTAGCCGGCCCGGGCCGCACACCATGCGAGCGGCGCGCCGCCGGCGGCCCCTCGTCCCCCTGCTGGCGCTGCGCATCCTGCTCGAGTACCTCAAGTCGCTGCACCTCGCGCGATCCTCGTACGCTCCCATCATCACACTATTTATGCTCCAAAGACGATAATACTCTTTGTTTATTCGCGGTAGTAGTAACATTAAACGCGCAAACTATGAACAGTATCTCAAGAATGTCATGAACGATGAATATTTATGATTGTAAGTATTTCTATATTGAATTTCTATAAACTCTCCTGTTAAACGCAGTTTTTTTTGAAAAGTTTAAGTTATGTGAAGTCAAAAATTTGTAGTTGACGGTGTTGAGTTTCATTTACGCCGGAAATGGTGAAAATTAATTTCAATGATATGAGTATTGAAGAATCTTCAGTTTATTAAGGCTTATTAAGTTGATTGATAGCGACTACACCTAATTATGGAAACTCAAATATGTCACTGTTTTCTTTTTTAACCCACAGGCTGATTGGTAGAGAATGCCTTGTTGCATTAAGTCCGCCTATGGGTACAAAAAAAAAAAACAAAACAGTAGGTTCGGATACAGTTATTGCCACTACTGTACATGAAGTTAAAATATAAAATAAATACCGGTCATTCCGTCTTAAAAGTCTCACTAATTAAATTGGCTGATATTTTTTTCCGTTTCAGTGCATTCAATTCCGCATTTACATAATACTGCTATGCCTAACATATTATGCTTTATCTAGCCGATAGGTAGTCGCGTCTATTTGTAGTGGAAATATCTACGTATTAAATGTATTATTAGCGTGCAAGGTTAGTGTTCCCGTTGCACTCTCGCATGGCTATGTAACATATGTGCAGCAGTCATCGTCGCTATTTTACAACATCACTCTTATTAGTGACACTTTTGAATACGCGACCTTGCGCTCTTACCTTCGATAGTACAGACATTTTCTATCATAGAAATCGAAAATCATCTACAGCGTGTGCATTACATAATAGAATAACGGAAAAAGTGTTAGATTCAATAACATCAAACGGACTATTATAACTTCCGTGTTTGTGAAGTACTCCACTCGCGTACTTATCTTCGTTACAAATTCAATCGGGAAATAGGAATATAGATAAAGGGACCTTGTAGAGTCCGAATAGATCAAAACAATCGATTCATCATACCGCATTAATCACTGAATAATAACGTACAGCGTCAACGCGCATCGTGAGCCTATAGGGTTCCGCACTCTCACGGTTATACATCATATCTCAAGGATCCGGATTGATAGGTAAATATTTTAAATTTATTATCGTCTATAATATTTTAGCTTTAAATATTCTAATGAAACTGATTGAAGCGACTTAATCTCTTTTTTGCGTAGCTATGCTTTTCTCTCGTGTGTCTAGTTTATTTTAACAGGCATAGCCGGTAAATCTCATATTCATTTTACATGGTACTTTTGCTATAAATAATCGTTGTGTCTATAAAACAATCAAGTTCAAATTTGAAATGTCTTGAAGCATTTTAAAACATATTTTAATATCATTATCACCGCTCAAACTAATTAATATTCTTTCTAATGTTTTTATGAGTGCAACTATTACGTATAGAATAACAGCTGTTGCACTATTATTATGACATAAAATCATAATTATTAATATTAAAGTTAAATTAACAAATATTTAAATTGATTTTTAGTGTTGTTTGAAAAATCCTAATAACTGCAAGGTAATCCAAAAGAAGAAGATTTAATTTTGTTGTTCTTAAATTAATATTAACATAAATATTGCTAATGAAGCGACAGTGTATCCACTGAACTCAATACCATTAGTATATAAAATAATAATGAAAAGTAAACGCTGGTAGCCCTAGCGTGAACGCAACGTGCGAGCGTAAGGGGCAAGTTCAAGAGCGAGCGCATGATGCGCATGCGCAAGGTTGCTTCCTGGTGCGCGCGCGGCGATGCGCGGCCGTGCGCTACTGTGATAGCGATGCAATGTGCGCGATCGGGACGGATGGATGATTTTCATCCATTACTAATGTGAATAATCGTGATTTACGCTCACGCTATAATTCTGCCTAAAATACATTTTTAAACGTACACGCTGTTTCAGCTTTCGTGAAACAATTATTTTATCCAAAACTACTGTTTAACACTTATTAATTGTGTTATTATTAAAAATACATTTTGTTTGGTTGAATGAATACTGATTTTTTTTTTTTGTTAAATGAATGCTAAATTGAAAGAGACAAACCGGTTGAGGAAAACTGATTTCTCATTAACTACTTTGCTATTATGAAAAAAACCGTTTTTTATTTAAAAAATAATCAATTTAATTCTTCTTATAAAATAATGTCAGTTTAGTTATAGGTATAGGTTATCAAAATCAGACAAAAATAATATCTATAACTTACAACTTCGTAATTCTACGGGAGAAATGCAAATGATCACATAACGATTATATAAAACAAAATCGAATCTAGTTCCTAGGTGAGTATGAGTGTTATCACGAGAAATACAAGGACCAAGTAGTGGTTGCCGGGCGGGGTTGCGTGTGACATTGCGCGGACGCATTGCGCAACCTACACTCACGGTCACGTGCAGTTCCCCCTTCCCCCTACTGCCCCCACTTCTTCACACGATTCCCCCCACTACCTTACTGTGTATACATCAGCCCTTACGCAAGAATTAACTACACACAAACATACGTAATACAATTCATGCATTACCATTAATACTTTTCAGATTTCAGGCCAAATCGGAGAAAGTGATCGACTAATTACCTCATAATTACTTAACTTGCTTTCATTTTGATTTCATTCAGAAAATATTATGCATAGTGAATGTTATTTCAGACAGGTAGTTGATTTAAATGTTTGAACTTTTATTTCGGTATCGAAACGGTTCCTTAAATATTTTTATGATATGTTAGGAAACTAGTTTGTTCTAGGCATTATTAAATTAAACCATATATTAACATATGTATGTAAGTACAACGAACAGTTAGTGATGCACCACATTGGTTACAAAACTCATACATAAAAGCATTACCGATGCAGCGCATAATGTTTACAATACGGTGCTCGGGCGGCGCTTGCGCAACAATTTGAATGTCAAATGGGGCCGGTTTGGAAAACAAAATTTTCGTTCTCATCGAGAGGAGTCGTCGGCCGCAAGCCGCCTCGCTTCCGCAATTATGCAATGAAATGTTGAACTTCAACGTTGCTTCACTGCACCAACATGGGAATGCATTCTTTTAGGAACCTGTCCATACTTAAAACTCTTCACTACGAGCCGCGCTTGTTTACTTCTAATCTTTCTTACGTAACAGTTTATTTTTTTAGGAAATAATCATAATATGGCAGTAAACTAAATGTACCTAATCAATGAAACCAAACTAAACTAGCTATTTTCTAAAAGGTCGTTTTCTGACATGCTGTTTCCATTAAATTTATATAATTTCAGCTGAAATATGCTCTCAGGTTTATTTAGAACCTAATGAATGTTAGAAATACAAAGATTTTCAATTTCGTGACCAATTCATTGTTCCGTATTCCACATGTGTAGTGCCAACTTGGCAAATATTCAATACATCTACCGTCAAGAGAGGAAAACGCGATCATTTTGATATTCATCCTATATTTAAACTAATCCGCTTTACCGTTGCCATCGTAATACACACACACGTCATTATCGTCGCAATTATGCCTATAACTTGATGCTATCAAGTTGATGGTACTCATACCTTATCAGAAAGTGTTTCTGAACGCTCGTTTTTTTAAGTAGGAAATCATTTAATTACATGTCTCGCCCTTGAGCGGAGCGGGAGGGCGTATCAGACTTTTATTGAATAAACCTACTCCTGTTCCTTCTTTACCTTCGTTCCAGGACCCCGGGGTTCTCTTTCGCACAACCTATGGCCCCATCAGGATTCGACCCTGCTGAGCTCCTACGGTTTTGCTGATATCTCCTTGAGCGTCCTTTACTACCCATTGCTCGCTGTGCGCAAGCCGTGTGCTGAAAATCGGGACTGAGATCCCGGTGACTGGGGCGTGAGGGCCGCTCTCTTGCGCGTACGGTCACCTCCTTTGCTAGCATTACTGCTTCACAGAAGAAGGCGATCGTCTGCCACTCCTCCTTGCTCCGGACTATGGCCCGTAACAAGGCCCGGCGGGAGAGATCGCTACCGCCGAGCGCCCCCACAAAGACACGGCGGTGCTCTGCCCAGGTGGAGTACACCTCTACCTCATACTCTGGGCAGTCCGCACAATGTTGACACACGGGCGTTTCTTCCGCACGAATCCGGTACTAGGCCTGGGAAAAATGTGTCATCTTTGTGATTGGAATCCCTGAAATGTTCCGAATCAGTAATATGTATCATTTGGAACATCGGCTCAAAAGATCCAAACGGAACATTTGAAACATCGATTCACAAGATACAAAGGGAACATTTGGAACATTGGCTCAAAAGACACAAACGGAATATTTGAAACATCGGCTCACAAGAAACAAACGGATCATTTGGAACATCGGAACATTTGGAACATCAGCTCAAAAGACACAAACGGAACATTTGACACATCAACTCACAAGATGCAAATGTTATGAAATATGAAGTTGCGTCACACTATAAGTTTTATTTAATTTAATTTTGATTTGAGAATAATTTAAAGGAGATGTTTTTAGTTCAGTTTATTAATTATATTACACTCTTTACGTTTTAATTTAAATTTTAAAAACACTGCTGGTCACATAAAGAATGTTTCAGTGTTCCATTTGTTCGAAATGCATCCATTTAAAACATTACTGATGTTCCAATCTTTCAGAACACTAAAATGTTTCAAAATAGTGAGTCGATTCAGTACAGAGTTACACACGCGTATCAGGTACAGGAATCTCCCGAACTTATCATGTCGGATGAGGACCTGCGTCATGCGGAAGATAAGGACATCGTGTTGTCTTTCCAGCAAGGGATCCCCTCTTTGAGGAGTGGTTAGGTACCGGTTACCCAGTTACCATAATTATAGCGTGCACATTTCTGAACACTTCTGAAGTTTCAATTACTTCAATAGTATCCTAGTTGATAAATCAAACAATATGGATGTACTATTGCTTGGGAATTTTAGGGTTATTCTTAAAAAAACACTAAATGCTTTTGTTGAACGTTCTTCACTGTAATTATAATTTATAAAAAAAAGTTATAGATAATTACTAAAGCATTTGTTATTCCAGTTTATTCTTAGAATTTTATTTTTAATACTTCCACAATAGTGATATAATTATGAGAGATAAATATTATTTACTTTGCTCCAAAATAATGAAGTGTAAAAATGTTTAAAATTGACAAATATGTTCATGTAACTTGTCTGTCAACTCTTGACCTCTGTACAAATTTAATATCTATAAATTACAATGTTTTCTTTTTGTTTCAGGTACAAGTTACTTCAATACGCAGAAAGTAATTATGAAAATACAAATTTAAAGGACTCAGTGATATCAATCAAAATGAGACTGGTAAGTAAACATCACTGAAGAGTTAGTTTTTCACCAAATTGAGTTGCATGTTAACTTCATTGAAGGCTGATTCCGCTATGAAATATCTAAGTATTCAATTGAATTTTGTTGAAAATATAAATAGGCAAAGGGGAAGTGTCGGTGCGCAGTGGAAAGTGCGCACTTATCACAAAACTGGGTCAGTAGTGGCGCCGCCCCTTTATCGAACGTCGCTTCTCGCCTCTCACTTAGGAAACTAAACTCTTTCTAGAGGAAAATAACACTCAAAGTTAGACGACACGGCGGGAAATGCGCACGGCTGTAAAGAGGGAAAATGCATTTCGTTACGACGTTGTTTGCATATTTTTGGGGTCTGAAAATGACCGACTTGCGGACTAACAGTGCATCTTCGGTCTAATGAAAACGTTTCGGCTGAGCATTTCTTCGTTTTAAAGTGAACTAATTTTAAGCTAAAGAGTTAGTTAAGTGTTATTGATTGAGACTTTATTAACCGTGGAACGCATTTTCAACAGTCAACAAGCGAGGAAGTTCCAAGCACAACAGTGGTGGGCCGCACCGGGAGTCCCGGCGGCGCAGATGCAGTTAGTGGTGTGTCCAGCGCGGGCGCATACGATGTGACGCGCATGCGCGAGGAGGAGTTTGAGAGGCTCACGGTGTACATCGTTCCCGACGTGCCAAGCGAGCGCGGCACACCCAACCGTGCCGAGAGGACGCTCCCGCGCAGCCTCGCGCTCAGGCCATCCGCAGTATTATCCACTCCAAATACACCGGTACGTAATCATTACTGCTCCGTAACATAATCGGGAGAACTTCGAAAAAAGTCACGTCGAACTATGCCAATTAAAACCAAGAGTGAATCACATCGTAACATATTACATTTATTCCAGACTGAGGGTGTGTGGAGTATAGGTGTAATACCACGTGGTACGCGCTTCGGGCCCTTCGAAGGCACCCGAACGCCGAACAAACCTAACGACAAAGTCTCCTGGAGATATTATTGGAGGGTAAGTGTAACTATAGATGCATTATTATCAAACTATACGAACATTATGAACCAGTAATCGCAACCCGCTTTGCTTTATTATTTTAATTTGGTTGAGGCTTGTCCCTGTACATTCAGCAGCACAACCTTTAGACCGCAATTCGAACTATCCTCAACTAAGCAAACTACTAGACTAATATCTCTGGCGTATATTATAATTTATCTGTTTACAATGCACTATTATTTTCTTCTTCAATTAACCGAACTCTCTCTTTGGGCCAGGTACAGGAAACTGTGAGACATCATACTTATGGAAATATTAAGGTGAGATTGGGCTTTAAATTCGATACCTATGGTGGTGGATCCAAATATGTTTTCTGTATAAAATACATAGTTAATCTTTCATGACATGAAAGTGTATACGATGGAAAAACTGATTCAAAATGATCGCTTAAAGTCACGCTCTGCCTAGTTAGTGCAAATATTTGAATACGAGTACAAATGACTAGTAGTAAGCAATATCATAAACGTATCACAATGCATGTTGCTGATATCCCTGTACCGCACTAGATGAACCCACCAGTACTGTTCATACATAAGTCATTGTTAAAGCGCGTTATCTTCCGCGTCCTACATTACCTCTCGAGTGACATTGCATCTCGTCCTTGACTCCCCACTACAAACTATAATGCAAGCGTGCGCTATCAGTTGCACGCGCTCTGTAAATATCCTGCACGTGCCACGTGCACGAATAACATGTGTCTAGCTCAATTATATAAGTTTGATTTCAAACATACATAATATAAGCAAATAAACAATTGATTGCCTTATAATTTAATCGAGAAATTTCTCAGTGGTATTGTACAGCTAATGATTACAAACAGAAAGTAATTACTTTTGCAGGAGTACCTAACTTAACAAGGCGTTTAGTCAAAGTAATTCATATTAAAATGAATTTTCACACAAATCAGTCGCGTTGTAAAAACTCGAAATTTTTCTTAATTGATAGTTCCGAACACAATTATGTTTACATGTATACTGATCGCAAGTGTTGTAATTGTTGGTAATTTCTTACAGATATTCAAGGACAGTGACTATTATTACCTGGATGGGTCGGACACGAGTGTCGCCAACTGGATGCGGTATGTCGCCTCGGCGTACTCCCTCTCTGTGATGAACCTCGTGGCGTGTCAACACCAGGAACATATTTACTTCTACACGATCAGGTAACTTCACTTCACAACAATATTATCTTCACTCATAATCACATTCACTTTCAATTTCAAGTCACTAATCTTATAATTATATCGTTTCAGAGACATTATGCCAAACGAAGAGTTGATGGTATGGTATTGCAAAGATTTTGCAACAAGGTTGGGCTATGATATCGATCCGGAAAGAGCGACTTATTCTATTTGTAAGTATTTGTTTCTTATAAGTATATATCACCTAAAAAGATTATAAATTAGTCAAAGAACCATTTTAACATTCTGAAAATTTTATTGTAGGCAAAGAAGAAACAATCAAGAAAGCTTATGGCTTGCCACCTGCACCAGTGCACCCTGAAATTGCCTTTAATCACATGAAGTATGTTCTTGGGTTAACAAATACTAAGGAGCTGTTAGAAGCCGAGATCCCAAGCCGACGGCGAAAACGAGAAGCAACTGATAAGCCTTTTCATGAAAATTCAACAACCATAATTCGTGAAGATCCGAGATGTGTCAACAAAAATGAAAGAGTGGTTCTCAGGGCGGATATTTCTACCAACATCGTTCACAACAAAACAGAAAACACAATTGTTAGTGAACAGAGATCATTATCGCCGACCAGCTTGATGCCTTCACCCTCGCCGGTGAAAATGCATAGAGAAAATCCTACTCTAATAATCCATCAACACAAAGAGAGCACATCGCAACTGGTGATACACCAACTTGAGAATCCAAGAATTCAAAGCAATAGATCACCAGCACAGTGCCAAACCATGAGAGACATGCGAGGGCCATCTCCGATGGCTCAAAGTAATCAAGAAAAGTTAGGAAATAAATCTCCAGTACTCACTCATTGTGTAGGACCACACTACGAACATCAACTGACACCTAATGACGGATCGGTGCGATCAGATGAAGGATACCATAGTAACGGCTATCACGATGAATTTACACCTCCAGAGGATTCAAGTGATTCCGATGTAGAAAATTATGTGCTTGACTGTTCCAATAAAACGAACGAACCCAAAGAGACTGTAATAGTCCAAAAAATTGACCAAGACATGCATCGCAATGAATACAGGAAAGTGAAAATAAAAATGCCAAGAGCATACCAGTATCAAAATCACAAAGATATGGATTGTGAAAGTGAAAAGGAATTAGTAATAGCTGAAGAAATTCCCAACACTCCACAAAACTTATCACCACCACGACGTGATCCAGCGACGTCGACTGTTATAGTGTTGGAGTCATCGCAAAATACGGTGGTACCTATAAACAAACCATACTATGAAGACGGTGCAATGTCTCCTACGCCACAACCGGCTTTTATGAGATATTCTCCACCAGATACCAGAATACTAGAAACAATATTAACTGGTAACAGAATCGATACAAACAATAATGATCCTAATCGTCGACAACCAAACGCGACACCGCCACCTTCATCTCCAACTGAAATGGCTTATTCGTATAAGAAGAGTCAGAGGTACGGCAACGCTTGCAGCCCGGACTCCAGCTCTAACCTGACCCCTCTACCGTCACTGCTGCCGTTACCGCAGCAGCTGCCTACACCCAGCGCTGCCTCAATTTATTCATCATCGCCACCACACACGATCCCACATACAACAGAAATCCGGGAAATCAGAGAAATAAGAGAGATCCGCGAGACCAGATATGAAAGTCATTACCCCAACTACTCATATAATTTGTACTCTCCACCAAACTCGACTATAATCACTCAACTAGGATCTCCACCTAGTACTTACTCACCGACGGTGACGTCATCTCACCAGTATGAAAGGACACAGAATGTTCAAAGTAACCATCATTATCCATCATCAACTAGTGTGATTACGCTTAAAAATTGTTCACAGTTAAGTTTAATACAAAACACGAATGTGAACAGTCAAATGGTTCCTCAACACGGAAGCGTCAGTCCTGATGGTTCGTGTGGGCTCATGGGAGCACCTATGAGCCCTGGCTCGCAATCCTCACGGGGGTACAGGAGCCTACCTTACCCTCTAAAGAAAAAGGACGGGAAAATGCACTACGAGTGCAATGTTTGTTGCAAGACGTTTGGACAACTTTCCAATCTGAAGGTTCACTTGAGAACGCACTCCGGCGAGCGGCCTTTCAAATGCAATGTATGCAGTAAATCGTTCACGCAACTTGCACATCTACAGAAACATCACTTAGTACATACCGGGGAGAAACCACACCAATGTGATATTTGTAAAAAACGGTTCTCCTCAACATCTAATTTAAAAACACATTTACGTCTGCATTCAGGACAGAAACCATACGCCTGTGATTTGTGTATGCAGAAATTTACACAATTTGTGCATTTAAAACTTCACAAGCGGTTACATACGAATGACAGGCCATACGTTTGCCAAGGATGCGACAAGAAGTACATTAGTGCTTCCGGACTCCGCACTCACTGGAAAACTACTAGCTGTAAGCCAAACAACATTGAAGAAGTATTAGCAATAACTAACGCAGCAAACACTGAATGCATCGGTAAGTTAACTTTTAACACTGAAAACTTAAAAAGACTTTTTGATCACTTTTGAAAAAAAACTATGAATATATATTTATTAATTTAAACTAATATTAAACCAAATGAAAGAGAATTAACGCGAGCGCAGTCGCGAGAGCAACTGCAGCGCGCTGCACTTTCTCTTCGTAGGTGAACCGCAACTTTCACTTGCGCTCTCGCTGAACGCGGCCGATTTCATTTTCGCGTGCACTTTGCAGGTACCGTCGACAAAGACTGCCACGATAGAGAGGGGCACGAGGCATACGAGGTGCACTCTCCGTCTGCGACGGGGCTGGTGGGAGCTGGCGGGGCGCGCGCGCACGAGCTGCTGCACTCCACCACGCCGCACCTGGCGCACGGCGCGCCCGCGCCACACTACCGCGCGCTGGAGCACGAGCACTACGGCACCGAGCGCGCCTCCGTCATCGAGTCCTCGCAGCCGCTGATCATCGAGTGCACCTGAGCGCGCACCTCGCAGCACGCACCACGCACTCGCAGAAGCGTGTTTCCCCGCCGCACCATGTGATTCCAGTCTTGTGATCTAACGAAAGTATTTCGTAATAAAAACATTTGGACGAGGACTTCGTCCCTTGCAGTGGCTATGAGATTACGATATAAACTTTAAGTTGTACATTTGTAAGAATTATTACTTGTAAATGCGATGCGATATTAATAAGTACTAAGTACTTGAGTAATGTTAGTCCCATCGGGAAGTGTATCATATTTAGTTAAGGATTTAAAGATTTCAGCAGCCTCTGTTTATACTAATGCTCAATTTTATATGTAAAATTAGAATTCTATTGTAAATAGGATTTTGAGACATCGAGTTATTTAATTTTTTACGCAATTACAGATGTATGTACCTACTTCCGGATATAATTGTCTTCATAACAGTGTTGTCGCGATTGAAGATAATCCTTTTAATGATTTGTTGTTCAATTAAAAGTAGTGTCAAACATCAGCACGTACATAAAAGTAAAGTGTTACTATATTAAAATTTCACCAAAGAATATCTGAACAGCAATAAAGAGCCGAGTGAATACTGTTTTGTGAAATTATTTCAAATCAGTCCGAAACACGTTATTAAACAACTGATTAGCGGTAAGTGCCAAAAGCACGTGTATTTTTAAGTTAAAATTAAAGAGATGAGCGTATAGTATTTTTAAATTGTTGTTCCTAATGAATAATCGGAAAGTAAGCGCATGATACGTGCAACAACGTATTTCTAATGTTATTTAGATTAAAATTGTCAAATTGTGTACATTATCCCTACGCTAGAACAAATGGTGCTTCACATCGTAGAGTAGTGGTCGCTCGCATCGCACGCGCCGCGCCGCCGCAGTGCGCGCGCCACGCGACATGTACTACATTGTAATGTTTAATCACCAAGTCTACTAGTTACTATTTTATATTCCCAAGTAATTATGATTCTCCTATTCGAAAAGGCTGAGATAATTAAATGTAATGTAATGTTTGGCAAATATTAAACGTAAGTAAGTATTGGTTTACATGATGTGTAACGTGGCTTGAAGTAAAAGTTTGTGTGTAATATTATGTATCCACAGCTTATACGTGATGTAAAACCAAACGATAGCGTTTTGTATATTTCTATTGTTCATACGAATAAGATTTTTACACGCAATCCTTAGTAGATTTATTAACTGTATATTTTATACTGTTTACAGGGCAAAAGAATTTGTATTAAAGCCACTATTGTGTATGGCTTAGAATATCATGTCTACAATCATGTAAACATTTCCACTGGTTTCGACGTTCACTTTCTTATTACAGTTTGAAGTTACAATTCTTTTATCTTGAAGACATAAACATGTATAATGTTAACCCATTATATAACTCTATTCTCAATTCTTAATTTATCTTTTACTAAAATCTGTAACACTTTAAAATAAACTTATTCTTTATATTTAACGTTAAGGACATTAATAATTATAAGAAAACTTTTAAAGTTAAAAGAATTGTAATTCATTTAAACAATATCAATATGTTATTGGCAAGCGGGTAATTTCATAACACCTTGATAAATGCAGCATCTGTTACATTTTGGATATTCAATCTTACCCGCAGGAGATCACGCGTATCGACACTATCATGTGTATTCTCCATGATTTATTAACTTAAACGCATGAGTAATTATAATTTATTCGTCTTTACACATTTGTAGAAAAATAAAAATACAGGGTTCTTAAAAGTGTGGTCCCAATCAAAGATCTCACAATAAGTAATCAATTTACAGCATTACATGGGAAATGCCACAAATGTAATGTCACAAATAATGATTGACAGTTTTTTACTAATTTTGTATCTGATATTTTTATTCTTATATATTTAATCTTTTACTAAATCGCTTTCAAACGTCGAAATCATCTTTTGTCGATAATCATCTCAACATCTACACTTTTCGTAGAAATATGTACGTAAACATGTAATTATTTTAATTATTGAATAAGGAAATTAACTATTGTTGAGTGACTTGAGCACAGCGCGTTGACCACGATACTGTTACATATATAAACTCGTTGACTTCTCGCCATTCCGTATATTAAATATTATAGTTATAGTATTTTGTTAGATTTTTAATTATAGTATATTTATTTATCTTTCACGTCGTGTCACAAAGCTGTCGAAGAACTTAACAATCATTAATTTCTTGAAGCCTTAATTTGAGACCCTCATTTGTTTTCCATACAAAATAAATTCATTTGAAAACTAAAAATAATATAGACCTCTAATAGAGTCCAAATTTTTGTACGGAAATAAAATAGTAAACATCGCACAAATCTCGCACTAAGACAAAACTAAAGAAAGTTAAGACGCTGAACAGTACGTAGGTACAATAGACCATGTTATTTTATGTCTTTGTTGGATGTTGGCTGATTTCATTACTTTTGTGAAGCGCGAACAGGTATTTAGCAACTAATAACACTGTACATAATTCCGATGAATTATAAAATAATGTGGTATATTTTTAAATTATTTACATTTAATGATATATCAGTCACTACCTACGTCATTGTAACTATATTTCAATATAATGTATAAAATTGACACCTAAGAGAGATTCATGGTCATAATAAATAATGTAAGTACAATACGTTACTTATGGTACTGCAAGGTAAGCAATATTATCACTGTATGTATTTAATAAATTTTGCTACTATTATGTATAAAATAAATATAATGTACTCGCATACACCTCGTAAGGAGTATAGGACATATTGTAACTACTTAATGCGCCAGAAACTTACCTACATACTGTAAAGGCCTGTAATTTTGTACACCTTGATCGATAATTATTTTACAACACCAAATTCATTAAAACGGGAGTAAAAATATAAATCATGGTTTTATTATATTTTAGTACCCCTAAAATCATACTGGAAGCAAAGGACCGGTCGCTGTGGCAAAGTTTGGGAGAGGCCTATGTCCAAGAATGGACGTACTTTGGCTGCAATGTTGATGATAATAGCGTACTCTTCACACTATCCATAAAATTACTTAATAACATGTTATTTAGTAAATTTGATATCTTGATTTAAAATACAATTCAATAATATTTGCATTATGTAATTCTATAATCAAAATGATGACTAAATTCATAATTTTTAAAAATATATATTACACCAAAGAAATAGACACTACAGAACAATTACGTCATTCATAATAACTGGTCATAAAAGAGTAAGTATAAAATATCGTAAGTTGATATGACTTTCATTTTCTATCACTCTCGTTGATAAAGAAAAAAACTCTCTCGGACTTTACAACGCACGTCGAGTTACAGCCGCCGATCCAATTTCATTTTCATTATTTAACGCTGAACTTGGTAGCCTACTTCGAGATTGGTTTCATATTTACATTAATTTATTAACTTTAGTGAATTAATTTACCATCTACATGTAAGACTATGTACAATCGTAGATTATGTGACTAGGGGATAAAGCAGTGTCTTTAAGTCGAGAGCGGCATGTTGAGTTCCGAGCGAAACGAAGGTTGCTGATTTTAAACCCGAACGTTAGTGAGGGATTTATATAATTAACTCTCGAGCATCGCGAAGGAGTTCATAAAGAAACCTGAGTGAAGTGAGGAATTCAAGCCGCCCAAGACCAAGACAGCTTTATCCCCGTGTTGCATACTCTACTTTTTACATAATCTGTGGGATAGTTAAAAGACAATTTAGTCGACCAAATCATATATAAGAGAAATATATAAGTATTATATTTAGTTCATCAAACAAACAAAATTCACTACCTACTACAAGTTTCTATAGTTTCAATTTTGTATAACGCTCCTGCCACGCTTTTGTTCTATTTTCTTTTTTGTTAGTGGCCAGTTTGAATTTCGAGTCAGCTTGTTCGATGCACGTACATTTTAATTCGCAATTTTAACGATTTTTGATGTTCCAAATTCAAATCTCATTATTCCCTAGGGATCGGCCATACTGTAACTGCATTATCTCCCTAGGGATAGAATGACTTGCTTTAAGTGAGGTTTGTATGACGTCTAAAACGACATTATCGAGCAGGTGGTGTAAAAACAATATTAAACATTCATCCAAGTGATAATATCTCGGGCTGAGGGATTGTTCGAGAGAGTTACCCTATATACCGCTACCCTGGAACGCAAAGAGTAACTGAAGTAACACAGATAAATTTTTATTCCCTGTTTAGCCCGAGTGGGAGAAGTTTTTTATTTATTTCTCATCTCAAAAATAGTGATAATATCTTTAATAACCTTTCAGATACCGTCAACTTGAGACAAATAGTAAGACAATAGATGCGCGAACGCCAGCGTTCGCTTGGGGTTTAATGAATGGTAATAATATCTTGTTTGAATAAAATATACGACGCTGGACTCCATTTCGATTGTCCTGCAATTCTTTCAAATGCCGAAAACGCCACGCCGCTATGTCGTACCTCTCTATTGACAACTTCCTTTTAGACCTGCTTTTTAGGGTTCCGTACCTCAAAAGGAAAAAACGGAACCATCATAGGATCACTTTGTTGTCCGTCCGTCTATCTGTCTGTCTGTCTGTCAAGACCCTTTATCTCGAGAACGCGTGGAGGTATCGAGTTGAAATTAAAACTATATACTCAAGTCTGCGGTCCCTTCAAGCTGTAAAAAAATCAAACTTCTTAGTTAACGAATAAAAAAGATACGGCCGTTCATGTCGCAAAAAAACGCACACCTATCCTGAAATTTGGCACAAAGCAAGGTCTTATAGCACAGGTATAGGAATAAATCTAAAAACGTAAATTTGTTGTTAAGTACCTAGGTCACAATTTTTTTTTTTTTTGCAATTCGTAAAAATCTTCAAGACTCCATTCGGGAATTGTAGTTTTCACGGAACCCTCAGTGCGCGAGTCTGACTCGCACTTGCCCAGTTTTTTTTAATAAAATTCCATTCCCCTCATAATTCTCCAATAAGTTTTGCGACTACCGTTAAAATCGATTTTGTTTCGCATTTCGTGCAACAATTTTGCTACAGCAGGTAACTCTTTTCTTTTTTATTTTCATTCTTCTGTAGACAGGCAGTGGAGCCAACAATACGACGAAGGGAACTCTTACGTGAAACGCATTATATACCTCAAAAGACAGATAGAAATAGACGCCAGGTGACAGGTGACATTCTAACATTAAGCTGACAGCAAATCCATAGGGGCCAAAGATTTTATATATCATTGATAGGAGCCCAGTACGGCTGATGCCCCCTAGGGCCGTGGGGAATTTCCGAAAAGAAAAGCCACGATCCTAGAACTAAAAACGGCAACTAAAAGACATAGGTGTGGTTTTAGTCTGTAGAGGACAGACACGCTCTCGCGCCCCATACTAAAGCGGGTGAAGTCATTGGATGATTTCAGTTTTGCGATAAGTTTAATAACTGGCACAAAAATGTAACGATTATGTCACCTTTTAACAAATTTATCACAATTTCAGTTAGATTACATAGGGCTCGGGTGAAAAAAAAGTTACAAATAAGATATCAAAGTATCATGAAGGAAGTGTGTATTTTTTTTAATCAAGTAAATAGAAAAGTTTAACTAACATAGTTATATAGAATAGGGATAAAAAATACAGGCAAGTTTGTTTAATTTTCTACACAAATAGATTCACGTCATACCGCCTACGTCTGCATCGTCACATCTCCGGTCTGCTGAGGAGTGTCAGTGGGCACAGGTTCAGGAGCGCGACACTTCTTGAGGTGCGTCCTCATGTTCGAAGACTGGGTGAAGGCGAGCTTGCAGCGAGGACACGAGTACGGCTTCGAGCCGGTGTGGAAGTTCAGGTGCGACTTCAAGTGGTGCTTCTTTGTAAAAGACTTCGGGCAAAGCGTGCAGGAAAACGGTTTTACTCCTGTAATATAAAATATTCGTTTAAGTACATTTTAAAAGAAACGAAAGCCAACATTTGTGTCTTAGTTTTAGTAGAAAATCATCAAATAATGGGGTTATACCCACTTTAGGTAAAGCAGAGTTTTACTGATTAAAACCCGCCTGTTTTCGTTCAGTTGTTCTTTGCATTCCAGGGCAGATAACTCAAACGAGACCCCAATTTTCGTGGTCGTGTAATTAATATGCAACTGGTCGAAAACGCACCATTAATTAGGTTGCCATGATACTATATATTAAAAAAGGAAATGTTCATGGAGTTGGAAGATCATGGAGGATGAAGAAATCTTCAATGAGATAACAGCAAACCAGTCCCCTAAGGATCAGCAGTGGCGATGTCCGCTAGGACCACACGAATTTTCAGAAGATTTCCCATGGCCCTGTAACGCGGTTATGGGTGAATTTCCATTCTAGAGTGGGAAATATCATTTGATGATTTTCCACCTCAAAAAAAGATAACGAAGCCTCAAAGATTATTCAATTGATTTTAGTTTGTATAGCTAGGAAGTCACAGGCTACAGTTGTTACCGTCTTATTATATTTATACTCGTATTATAATAACTAGATATAACTAATTTATCATTGAAATGTCATAAACAAGTATAGCTATGGAAATATTAATGCGATGCACTTTCTAAACTAGTCTAGAATATATTATATAAGATAACAGTATCTAATTAGTTTAATTAAGCATTCGTTGATTATGAATGTCGAGCACAAGGTCATATTACTGGAAATAGCGATCATATTTTTTTTTACATTTATTAGACAACAACATTAGGATACATTCATGTTAATAAGGTATTTACATACCAGCACAAACCATCGCGGGTTTAACAGCGGTTTGTCAGAAGCGACAAACTCGGCGCCAAAAACATATTTTTAGGCGAACAGTACTTATACATACATAGTCATCAAAAATACTTTCTAGATCGCTTTATTTATAATCCAGAAAGAATCTCTTCAACACTTTAAAGCAGTTCTTTATATTTATTGCCTCAGTAATTTCCAGCGGTAGATCATGTAACATGGTATCATGCATTCCCACGTCCTCGCTCCGTAAACATTATTAGCTTTAGGTACGATAAATGTGGGTAAGTAAAGGACCTATTACACTGCGCTGAATATCGCGTGCGATATTCCGACTCGTACTATTTTTCATTCATAGAAAGACAGTCTAACCCTTATTACACTACGCGATACGTCGAACCATAGACTAGACTGTCTTTCTATGAATGAAAAATAGTACGATCGCACGCGATATTCAGCGCAGTGTAATAGGTCCTTAAGTTAAACTACGCAGCGACTGATTCCTCTCGTATTTACGAATATTACTTATGATAGTTTTCACATAAAAAACGTAAGCGTACCTTGTTAAAGACGTTTACAATCTGACAGTGTTTAAATAATCCAATGTCGTTGTCTTGGAATTTATGTTTTATTTTTGGGTACAATCGTTTTTAAACTGCTATTTGTAAATGTCTTCAACATATACGTAAGTCTTATAAGTACATCCGTAGCTACTTAGGCCATAATCAATTACGGAATCGGCTAGTGCCAAATATAATGTTCTAAGTGTTTTATAAGGTAATTTATACTTAAGTATCGATAACTTTGCTAATATAGACCTAAGCTTATTACATACATGTTCAATGTGCGGCCGCCAGTGGAAGTTACTATCTAATATCACACCAAGATACATATGATGAGTCACCAACTCTAGTGTCTAGATAGTAGTATTCGATATCTATAACCCTATAGATATCGACAATGGCGGTAAAAGATGATTTCCCGTCAGGACTTGATAGTATGACCTAATTTGCAACAATTAAACACCTAAGGAATCCCATGGGTTTCGAAAAAATGAAAAGTTTCAATTATCAGTTTTAAAGTAAAATGAAGTTAGTAACGAATTGTGGGAAAATTTTCAATACTACGCTATCATGTTCGACTTATCAGTAACACTGTATAGATACTACAAAGAAAGCGAAAGTTTTAGTTGCGTTTGCGATATATAATTTTATTTTTACTTATATTTTTCATCAATAGTCTTTAGGGAATACGAGTAGTTGCCTGTCTCTAATGAATCTTCAAATAAATTCAGATGATCGATCGAAGGTATATCAGGGTTCAGGGAATATAGGCTGTACCAGAAGATTGATTGTTCTGGTACGTCTTTGGAGATACTTTTGTCTAGCAAACAATAATAATGTCAACCACGTGTTATCACCTTATTCTTTGTTTAACGGACCATATAGAACGTTATATTGGAGCGACCTGCGAACCACTTATCATAATGCGGACACACATACGGGCGCTTGCCCAATTACGTCCGTTTAATAACATCTTGTTGAACTGACCTGTGTGTAACCGCAAGTGTAGCGTCATATTGGAGCGGTCCGCAAACCGCTTGTCGCAGTGCGGGCACGCATACGGGCGCTCACCCGAATGTGTACGTTGGTGCTGCTTCAGCAACATCTTGCGGGAAAACGCTTTGCCGCACTCCTCGCACACGTGCGGCTTTACACCTGAAAATATGTAAACAAAAAGGATAGTAGTAGGCTATTTATTTATGTACACACAAACACTTAGAAAGCATAAACGTGCTGCTTATTCTAAAAGATTTTTTTCCAGCAGACCTATGACAGAGGAGTTGTTGTAGAGATGTAGACCCAGTGTGTATAAATTGGTAACAAAACTTAAAGAAATCGGTTAAAAGCCTATAATAACATAACTAAATAATAATACTATACAAGAATCATTCATGGACTCCATTTTCCACAATAGACTACCATTCGGTCAGTTAAATATGAAACCGTAAGATAACGGATTATGTAAGGTAAAATAAAAATCTTTTTACAAAAAAAACCGACTTCAATGTTAAAAAACACTGAAAAGTATAAATATAATTTCGGAAGTCGGTGTTTCTATTATAGTTTTGTCTCTTCGTTATTAAACACCGACTTCCGAAATTAAAGTTATTTTATACTTTTCAGTGCTTTTTAACACTGAAGTCGGTTATATTTTTTTTGTAAAAAGTTTTTTATTTTACACTTTTTAGTTATCACCACTAAAAAGTACCTCAGACCAAGTTAAATAACTTATAGCCATAGTGCATCTCATAAGGATTCTAATAATCCCCCAAACGCGGTTAGATTACATTAATTTATTTTTGTTTCCCTGTGGCTTCATCATCAGATCAGTTCGATACACCTCCCCCCCCTTTTCTGACAGTCAGTCATCGACTACACGTATAAACAAAGCAATTTTACTTGTAACCACAGTTCTGCTGTGATTCTATAAGGACTTCTGTCCCATATCTTCGAAGTTCATGATCAGATCATAACAATAATTCAATGGGACCAACTTGGAAGCATAACCTTTCAATCAAATAAATAATTTTCAAAATCGGTCTACAATTGACCGAGATATCGGTGAACATACATAAAAAAAAAAACCTACATTCAGCCGAACACAGAACCTCCTCCTTTTTGAAGTCGGTTAAAAAGAAGAAATTTTCCTTTTCAAGATGGTCTCAGTAAGTGTTTAGAGGAAATCATGAAATTCTAGCCAGCGTGAACCCTCACCACAACAAAATAGCAGATGCTAACTTAATAAAATATATGTCCATGTTCTCATAATTCGCATTTGGCGAATTCAAAATATTGATTTCCTGAAATAAGTAAAGGGTGATATTGTATCACCCTGGTTCTTGACCAAGGTCCTTTCTTTGAAAAAAAAAACCGGGCAAGTGCGTGTCGGACTGGCGCACTCCGCGCTCCGTACAAAACCCATGAAACCACTGAGGGCTCCGTACAAAACCTATGAAACCACTGAGGGCTCCGTACAAAACCTATGAAACCACTGAGGGCTCCGTACAAAACCTATGAAACCACTGAGGGCTCCGTACAAAACCTATGAAACCACTGAGGGCTCTGTACAAAACCTATGAAACCACTGAGGGCTCCGTACAAAACCTATGAAACCACTGAGGGCTCCGTACAAAACCTATGAAAACATTTCAATTCCCTAATTGAACTACGAAGATTTTTCCGCAACAAAGTTTTTTTTGTGACGTAACTACAAATGTACAGTTTTCAGATTTTTATCCCATATTTGGGCTATAAGATCCTGCTTCTGGCCAAACTTCAGGAGTCTATGTCAACGGAAACTCTTGACAGTATCGAAATTTACATTTTTTGCGCCATAAAGGGCCATATCTTTTTTTTTCGTTAACTCAGAATTTTGTTTTTTTTTACAGCTTTAAGGGACTGCGGTCCCTTAAAGCTGTAAAAAAAAACAAACTAGGTCTGCGACCTAAGTATGTATATGGTTTTAATTTCAACTCGATACCTCCAAGTATTCCCGAGACAAATGGTCTTAACAAACAGACAGACAGACGGACAACAAAGTGATCCTAAAAGGGTTCCCTTTTTTCTTTTTGAGGTACAGAACCCTAAAAAAATTTATTAGTTTCAAGGAATTCATATCGTACATTACTTATTTAAAAACTACCATTTGATGCACAAATCACGCGTCATTACTGACTTCTGCACTGTTTAGTGTTTTTTCAGTAACTCAAACATAGCAACTTCGAATAGGATCACAGGTTACACTTACAATTAAAGAATTGAATCAAATTGGATTTGTAAGTATTACAACCTTTCTAATAAGTAACTGTAGATCTATTAGAGGGATCTAGAAATCTTGTACGTTCGGGAAAGTGCAAACTTAGCACTACGGAACTAATTTAATATGTACTTGACACATAAATCAGCCTCTCCATACAAACTGTACAATCAAGTTTTTAATTTTGTATGGTGAGGCTGATTTTTTTTTTCGTTTCCCGAAAAAATATCTTGTAAAAGGTTGTTCAGTTTTGTCTACTGAACAAGCCCTTAAAGTTTGTGGAGGGCTGTCCCTTACACCCTTTATAATTCTTCTGTACGTGTGTTTGTCACCTAACTCCTTTTTAACGGCTTGATTTGAATTTTGTGTGCATATTTGAGTGGGTCCTTAGATGGTTTGAAAATACGATTGGACCCAGTAGGTGGTGCTGCAATCGCTTGTTTTATTTACAACATTAGTTTTAGTACATACGAGACTCAAAACAAGTGTCTAGTATTTTTATGTAAAGAATCTATGTAGGTACAAAATTTCATAACCGTTTCATGGAAAATCACATAGTTATGAGCTTTTTATATCAGCAAAAATACATAGTCACCGGGCCACCCTACCGGACAGGTCTGACGGGTTGTTTTGCACTTGCATCCAGTTGTTTCATCATCATCATCATCATCACCAGCCTTCTTAATGTTCCCACTGGTGGGACTCAGGCCTCCTCTCTAGGAGAGGGAATGGGCCGTAATCCACCACGCGGGCCCAGTGCGGGTTGGTGAATGTCACATGTCTTCGAAGTTTTGGTTCTAGGACATGCCGGTTTCCTCACGATGTTTTCCTTCACCGTTTTGAGAGCAGTGGTGATGAAATAAATTACACAAAGTAATGCGCCTGGCAGGGTTTGAACCCGCGACCTACAACTCGTAAGTCGGGGCCGTTACCACTCGGCCACCACTGCTCTCTTCTCTCCAGTTGTTTGCTGGCGTCTAATACCCGCTATGACCTGCCATACCACGTACAATGGTCCGCATAGGACTAAGTGCGGAAACCATACTAAGACATAAGACATAAGACCTGCCATAACCTGTATTGTACTTAGTGTCGGTGGTGTCCAACTTGTAAACTTGTTAAACATTTTTGGGAAAAAAATTAACGTAAAAACTATCGAAATCCATTCAGTTACTGATTCTGAACAAACTATATTCAATTTCGCATAAATTAAAAATTATGTTGTAAACACTGTGACAATAAACTACCAAGTTGGAGTTTGAGGAAGATCGCCTATGAGGTGGACTGACCTTATAAAAGCGTAAAATAAATGGTTCATCATCACTGCACGAATGCACGAGGAAGGCGGAAATCAGAGAGAAGTGACGGCGTGTTGTGAAGCTTGCCACCTACACTTGAAGTGATGATCACGACCACTCTGTCAAGAGTGATACCGACAAGGAAGACAAAAAAGTCCGTATCATTATCAATTTACCTGTGTGGATCCTCACATGCATGTTGTACGCAACGCGTTGGTTAAAAGACTTGGGGCAGAGAGTGCACTTGTACTCTTTACGGTTCCTGAAAATAAAAGGCAGAATGTATAAACTAATGATATTTGCTAGCTTTTCAGGGCCAAATGGGTCTTATAACATGGTGGTAGTTAAAAAGAACTAGGCAAGTTTGAGTCTGACTCGCGCACAGAGGGTTCCGTATAATCTTACCTGTGTAAATTCTCGTACATAGTTCAATTCCCGAATGCAGTCTCGAAGATTTTTCCGAATCGCAAAGAAGTAATTTAAGAAGACGGACAATAAAGTGATCCTATAAGGGTTCCGTTTTTGCCAACTTAGGTATGGAACCCTAAAAAACATAGTAGGTAAGTTTGTGGTCAACATGTATTTTTGTGGTGACAATTTAACGCAATTTTTCTTGACTTGCTTCTCTGAGTTTGCCTGATTAGCTGCCAAGTCTGAACGGAAACTTGAATATGTCCTCCTTCTTCTTCTTCCTGCCCTTGTCCCATCTTATTTGGGGTCGGCGCAATACGTTTTTTTCTTCCATTTTACCCTGTCACTCGTCATGCTATCACTAACTTCCTTTTCTTTCATATCATTCTTCACGCAATCCATCCATCTTTTCCTTGGCCTCCCTCTCCCTCTCCACCCATCCACATGTATACTCATAACTCTTTTGGTAACATGCATTTCATCCCTCCTCTTTACATGACCATACCAAGACAAACGATTACCTTTCAACTTTTCAGTCACTGGCGCCACTTTCAAACTTCCTCTAATGTACTCATTTCACACTTTATCCAATCTCGTCACACCACACATCCATCTCAACATTCTCATCTCCGCTACATGCAATCTTTTTTCATCCGTCTTTTTCACAGCCCAACATTCTGATCCATACAGTATGACAGGTCTTATCACGGACTTGTAGATTTTACCCTTCAACTTGAGGGGCATCCGTGGGTAACAAGTTGTTCCAGTGACCTGTAGCCATTTCATCCATCCTGAATTGATCCGATGTGTTATGTCTCGGTCTACCTCACCATCTCCTTGGATAAGCGATCCGAGGTACCGAAAGTCGGAGCAGATTGGTATGGGCGTTCCAGCGAGAGCTAAGGGCACAGAACCGGAGAGACCGCCAAAATCGCAGAATAAGTACTCAGTTTTCGTTCTACTTAATTTTAAGCCAACACTCTCCAGTCTATGCCACCACACCTCCAATTTGCTCTGGACCTCTAGGCCACTCTCGGCAACCAGCACAATGTCATCGTCAAACAGCATACACCAGGGAGCTTCTTCCTGGATGTCCGACGTCAAAGCGTCCATTATCATCAGGAGAGGTAAGGGCTGAGAGCCGACCCTTGATGTAAGCCGACAGCCACATTGAAGCTGCCAGTGTTGCCCACCGTAGACCGGACTTGGGTACTGCACTGACTGTACATTGCTCGGATCAACTGCACATACTTTCCAGGCACACCTTTCTCCTTAAGGGCCCACCACAGAACCTAACGAGGTACCCGGTCATATGCCTTTTCGAGGTCAACAAACACCATGGGCAAGTTTTTATGCGCATCTCTATATTTCTCGCACAGCTGGCGTATTGCAAAAATGGCATCTGTTGTACCTCGACCAGGCATACAACCGAATTGGTTCTGTGAAATTTCACTCTCTTCTCTCAGTCTCCTTTCAATAACTTTCTCCCAGGCTTTCACAGTATGTGACATTAGTTTTATTCCTCTATAGTTGTTGCATTCAAGCACATCACCCTTGTTTTTAAAGATGGGCACCAGGGAACTGTTGCACCAATCATCAGGTATGGCTTCTTCTTGCAACAACTTATTGAAGAACAAAGCTAACCACGTCCATCCATCCACTCGCAGTAACTTCCACACTTCAACTGGTATTCCGTCTGGGCCAATTGCCTTACCATTCTTCATTCCATTTACAGCTATTCTGACTTCAACCATACTAATCATTCTCACTAAACCCATGTTCACTGGTTTATTCTCTAGAACCCCATTCCAATTGTTTTCCTCATTTATCAGTCTTTCAAAATAGTCCTTCCACCTCTCTTTGATTTTTTCATCTTCTGATAGAATCATTCCAGTTTCATCCCGTATACACTTTATCTGACACACATCTCTCGCATTTCTCTCTCTTGCTCTAGTAAGCCGGTATAGATCTTTTTGGCCTGCCGGACTGTCTAGTGTATCGTATAGCTTGTTTTACGCTTTTGCTTTCGCTATTGCCACGGCTTTTTTGGCTTTTTTCTTTAAAGCATCATATTTACTTTTTTTTGCAGTCTTCAAACTAACGTTTTCTGGATCTATAGGGGGAGGGGGGGCACAATGATGCAAGGGGCACATAGATACACAAGCATTATCTAAAAATCGATTGAACATATTCGAGTGATGACATCCCTAAAACGATCATAGAATTGCTTGAACGTATCCTATGCGTTCGCGCCTATAGCCTATCATCCGTTGACGCTCTACAACTCGTAACGTGTTTTGGGTGCAGTAAACTAAAAAATAACGTGAAATGTAAAAGTGTTTCAAACATCTTGTGAGAATATCTATACACCAAAGGTATGTTAAACCATCCAATTTTACGTATTTAGTATTTTTTACGAGAGAAATCAGTTAGTTTCTTTAGTATAATTATCATTTTGAAAAAAATCTTTTGGGGCACTTAGATACATCAAAGCACGGGGCACATTGATGTGTGTTAATCCCTCATATAATTTGTAAAATATATAGAATTAAAATTACAATCATATTTTTATATTGTCAACTGAAAATGATGCGGACATACAAACCCAAGAAGCAAAATTGATTAGGACTTACAGAATATGAAAAACCTAAAGAGAAAAGACTACCTATTGGTAGTTAGTGTTGGTAGTCCTGTTCTGAAGAACTAGGATGTTCCTAATTTTTTTAAACTGATTACAATATTTTCATAATAAAAAAGTATTATTTTCATGAAAATGTTCTAATTTAACAAATTTCATACAATATCCACTTGGTATGAAAGTGCCACAGGTGACGTATCTAAGTGCCCCGTTGGCGGGGTAGAATGATTCAAAACCCATTTTTTACAAAACACGTGCTAATCTTTTTCTTTCACATATTAAACTATATTTATCCTTGACATCATAATATTTATACATTTAGCTAAACGTCCACTTGAAAATTAATTAAAAATATGTAATTTTTTCACCTATAATTTGAGTTTCAATTTTTATGCATCAATCTACCCCACTTCCCCCTACGCTGCCATTCCTTAAATTTCCTCTTTTTTCCTTCAACACATTCTGTATATCTATCGACCACCACCATGTATCCCTATCTATTGTACCCTTTCCTCTCGTCTCTCCCAAAATATCTTTCGCTGCAAGTCTAATACACTCAGCAATCTCATTCCAGCTTTCATTTATACTTCGTTCATCCATGTCTCCCATCTCTATCATTTTATCTACCACTCACTCTCTGAATTTCTTCGCACATTCACTCTTCTCTAGCATATGCCATTTTATATTAGGGGGACGACGCTCTTTGTTTTTTTTGTTCTGTGTCTTGACTACTAACACCATAACCGCAATACACACACACATATTCGGAACTACTACTTGAAGTCCTCTCAACCTTAGTTTGTTCTTCGTCAGAATTGTTATAAAGTTCTCTTTAAGATTTGATATTTTTCATAGTATTTATTAGTTTATTATTTTAGCATATTTATGTATTTTATTATATATTATATATAAATAACTTTTTTTTTTCCGTTTTCATTAATTGTTATTTGTTTATTGTGCAAACCTACCACAGTGATCTCTTTTTTAACCCAAAGGTTGACTGGGAGAGAATGCCTTGTTGCATTAACTCCGCCTATGTACCACTACTGTACATGAAGTTTAAATAAATAAATAAATAAATAAATAACCAGGGGCCTGTGCTGTGCGACTAAGTCTTCTCCTGGTAGCACTTTGCAATCTTTGACGTGCTTTGGCTGATTGCGCCTAACCAGAAAGTAATCAATTTGCGTCTTGTGGTTACCGGTTTTGTATGTGACCAGGTGTTCGTCTCCTTTCTGGAACCAAGTATTGGCTACTGCCAGGTCAAATGCACTAGCAGATTGCAATAGCGTCTCCCCTGCATTGTTCGAGCTTCCAAAACCCCATCCCCCATGTACTCTTTCATAAACAGCTCTCGTTCTTCCCACATGACCATTAAAATCCCCTCCAACAATCAATTCCTCATGTACAGGGATGGCCAGTAAAGCTCTATCATAATCCTCCCAAAATTTTTCTTTCACTGTTTCTTCGCATCCTACTTGTGGTGCATACACACTAACTACATTCAACATTACATTCTCTAACAAAATCTTTATAACTATAAGCCTATCATTAATCATTTGTACTTCCATCACGCTTTCTTTCAATTTGTTGTCTAATACTATCCCTATACCATTTCTTTTACCATCACTTCCACAGTAGTAGAACTTACATCCCTCACCAATTTCTCTCGCTTTTGTCCCTCTCCATTTAGTTTCTTGTAAGCACGCTACATTTATTCGTCTTCTTTTTAATACGTCCGCTAACTCTCTTGCCCTTCCAGTCATAGTCCCAACATTCCAACTTGCATACCTCAATCTCATTTCCCGAGCTTGCTTCTTACGTTGCACTCGCCCGGGGTGGTGCAACAACCCTAGTCCACTTCCCACAGGAGCCGGGTGCTGCCCCTGCGCGTCGCCTGTAGGGTACGCCCTAACTCTATCGCGCATTTCGTTTATACTCAACATATTGCTAAAGGATATGGCTACTGTTTTACAGTCGGCCGCCTGCCTAACACTAACCCTCCTTGGGAATGCTGTTGCTAGTGGTTTACCCGCCACCACATGGTGACCTCAGATGCTCATGCAGTACGCACGGTCTCAAAATGTCCCTTAGTCGCCTCTTACGACACCCACGGGAAGAGATGGGATGGTGTTATTCTTTACGTCCGGACACCATACGGAACAAACTTCAATATGTCCGTTGAAGAAAAATAAACTAAAGCAAAAAGTCTCACCGATGAATCTTCATGTGGCTGCTGAGATATCCTCTGTCGTTGAAGTACTTGCCGCAGACGGTGCAGGTGGCGGCGAACTCGCGGGTGCCGCGGTGGATGGACATGTGGTACTTGAAGTTGCGCAGCTGCGAGAACGTCTTGCCGCACTCGCCGCACGAGTACCGCGCGGTCGCTGAATGTCGCCGCATGTGTACCGCCAGCGAATCGCTGCTTGTAAACACCTGGAAGTTGAAGATAGCATAATAAGACTTAATGTTCCCACTGCTGAGACTCAGGCCTCCTCTCTCTAGGAGAGGGAATGGATTGGTGAATGTCACATGTTTTCGATTTTTTGGTTCTAGGACATGCCGAGAGCAGTGGTGATGAAATAAATTACATAAAGTGACCCGCAACCTACAACTCGTAAGTTCGGGGCTGTTACCACTCGGTCACCACTACCTACTCTCCAATGGAAAATAATGACAATTAATCTCCATTAAGGAACCGACGATGATATGTTAGGGAAACTTGAATGCCCACGTCATTATTTCATCATTTTGTTTATTTAAAAAATCTATTTATTGTGCACACCTACCACAGTGTAGTCTTTTTTAACCCAAAGGTTCACTGGTAGAAAATGCCTTATTGCACTAAGTCCACCTGTGTATGTACCACTACTGTACATTAGTGTACATAATATTTAAATAATTTAATAAGTAATTAGGTCTTAGTTTCAAGAATTCCACTGTTATGCCTAGCAAAAAAAAATCTTTGTATTGAAAAGTATGAAACTATGTAGGTACTAGACTGTTCCGTCCCGATAAATACCGCGGCATGCACAGAGCATTACAATTGTCGGTGAGAATATTATGCAATTGCAGATAAAAGCTCCGAAACGTTTAGCATACAGGTCATAACCGTGTATGTCTTCTTTCAATCAAATTCTGTATGTATATAGGAAATATTTTTCCCAACAAAAATATTCGTTCCGAGCTCATCCTGACGCGAAAATACAGGGAACTATATACTACAACTGAGACCACGGGAACCGTACGAGAATGGCACGCAAATGATACACGGGTGCAACCGTCCACCAAAATTGTTATGCACGGGTATGATACACTATTGTCAAACTGGCATAGTAGACCGTGTCATGCTTCTTTTCGTGCTTGATACGTTTCTAGCACGGCTATATAAAACATGCAATGACTTCTCCCGCTCTAAAGTGAAGCAAGAGAGATGATTTACTGTCTAAAACCCACCTATGTTCTTACATTTGCCTTTTGCGCTTTAGGGACGTTTTGCAAGCCCGTGAAAGCATCGCTACTAACGCTCGTTAGTCGCATTTGCAATCGCTATAGAAATGATGCCAACGCGCTACAGCATCGCGACTGTATCATGCGAACGCGCGACAGCATAGCGACTGCATCGCTACAAAAAGTCGCCATGGGTGAGCGCACTAGGGGCCACACTAACTCTTTCAGACGTTCCCACAGCCCTATTTATGTGCAAGTTATACTTCACAACTTTGACTTGCCCAAGTTAACCGTTTCCTTCAGAATAATGGGAATCTTAATCATTTACGTACTTAAAGAAACATTACAAGTTAGTTACGTGACTTCACATATAACAAATAACATAAAGAGACTATAAAATAATACAAAACATGTAAATATATTGTTTATACAGGCATCCCAACTTCAGGCACTTTACTATAGACCGAGAAATAACAGCTTAGTGGACGTAGCATTTCAAACGCGAATGCAAACGACTACATGAATATAAATGCATTTTAGCGTAAAACATTTCCACTCAGTGTGGTGAAAGCAACCTAGGTATTAAGGAAGCGCTATCAATGTTGCTTCAAGACCACTTGCTTGATTTAAAACCACCCTCAAGTTATTGTCAATTCTATTATTATGTAACTGCTTTGCATGCACGAATTATTCATAATATTAAGCCTTTTCAAAAAGAACATCGTAAGCGACAGGGCACGCTATAATTATGGTGGCCACCGTAGGCGCGGGCTTGCGGGCGGCGAGCAATGAGTAGCTTGCCATCCGACCAACTCGTAACCGTCCAGACCAAGCCCAAGTCGTCGACGGCGCGTAGTGTTTAGCGTTGAAAATTCCGGAAAGAAACAATTGTTTCTTTCAATGAAAAAAACAAATTGTGGTTTTTTTCCGTTTTTTTCACATGTTGCATTGAAATTTTGCGGAAAAAATCATTTGGGAACAAAATAGAAATCTTTCGAATGTTTTATTCATTGTTTCGGTTAATTTCATGAAAAATGGAAAAAAAAAACAAATTTTATTGAAATTGAAATATATATTATTATAGTGGGCGAAAATGTACGAGTGGTACATTTTCGCCCACTATACAAATAATAATATCTAGCTTTCCTCAGCCAATATCTCGATTTCACTGTCGTCAGCTTGATCAGAATCGAGCTCCCTCAAGCCTCCCCCAAGTGTCACAATAATGATCGGTGCCCACTGTTGGACACAAGCCTCTCCCAAGTATCGCCATTTAGGGCTTTAATGACTGCTGTCTACTGTTGGACATAGGCCTCCCCCTCGCTATAATGATCCATGCCCACTGTTGGACATAAGCCTCCCCCAAGTGCCGCCATTTAGGCGCTGAAAATGACTGATGCCCATTGTTGGACATAAGTCTCCCCTCGCTATAATGACCTATGCCCACTGTTGGGCATAAGCCTCCCCCTAGTGTCACCACGTAGGCGTTATAATAATTGATGCCGACTGTTGGACACAGGCCTCCTCTCGCGATAGTGACCTATGCCCACTGTTGGGCATAAGCCTCCCCCAAGTGTCACCACGTAGGTGTTATAATAATTGATGCCCACTGTTGGACATAGGCCTCCTCCCGCGATTATGACCTACGCCCACTGTTGGGCATAAGCCTCCCCCTACTGTCACTACGTAGGTGTTATAATAATTGATGCCCACTGTTGGACATAGGCCTCCTCCCGCGATTATGGCCTATGCCCACTGTTGGGCATAAGGCTCCCCCTAGTGTCACCACCTAGGCGTTATAATAATTGATGCCCACTGTTGGACATAGGCCTCCTCCCGCGATAATGACCTATGCCCACTGTTGGGCAAAAGCCTCCCCCAAGTGTCACCATCTAGGCGTTATAATAATTGATGCCCACTGTTGGACATAGGCCTCCTCCAAGTGTCACCAACTAGGCGCTATAATGATTGATGCCCACTGTTGGACATAGGCCTCCTCTCGCTATAATGACCTATGCCCACAGTTGGGCATAAGACTCCCTAAGTGTCGCCTTTTAGGCGCTATAATGATCGATGCCCACTGTTGGACATAAGCCTCCCCCAAATATCACCGTTTAGGCGTTATAATGACTGATGCCCACTGTTGGACATGAGTCTCCCTTCGCTATAATGACCTGTGTCCAGTGATGGACATAAGCTTCCCCCAAGTTTCACCATTTAGGCGTTATATTGACTGATGCCCACTGTTGGACATAAGCCTCCCCCAAATATCGCCATTTAGGCGTTATAATGATTGATGTCCACTGTTGGATATAAGTCTCCCCTCGCTATAATGACTTGTGTCCACTGTTGGACATATGCCTCATAAACTAGTGCGCCTCACCATCAGATTGCGTCATCTAGTTTATATTAATTTTAAAAAAAAGTACGCATTTGAAAAAAACAAACATGAAGTTTTCGGTTCTTTTCATATTTTTCCGTTTTTTTCGGTTTTATTGGAAAAATACATGAAATTTATAATTTATAAATTTCTTGAAAGTTTCGAATGTTACATTGAATAAAACAACAGTATTTGAAAGAAACGGGAATATTCAACAAAACATGTAATATAGTTATTAGTGAAGTTCTGGCTTTTATACAGAACCAAGTGGATGTAATGAACGAAGAAAGCATCATTAGACTGTGCGCAACTGCGTTCTCGTCTGATGAAATAGTGATTGCAAAGGACTTGCTATATCAGTCAGTGCAAACAAAGGAGAAGAAGGTGAAAAGAAAAGGGAAAGCAGAGGGGAAAGTACAGCGTGACCTTGAGGATATCATATCACTCATAAAATGTACTGCAGCGGAGTGCATTCCGATTTTTGTTGCTCGAGAGCTAAGAAAATTGCCTCCGGTCACTTTCGACCATATTGATGTCACAAGACTGCTAAAAGACATCATAACACTAAAAGATCAAGTTGAGGTAATACGGGAAGAGTATGCGACTGTTGAACAGGTGAATAAATTGAGTATGGAGTTGCTTAACCTGAAGCAGGCATCATTGGTGGATGGCTATCAGCAAGACAATTATGTAAACATCAACAGAGGAACGCGAAACCTATTACGGTTCGATAATTTTGATTTAAATAGTGGTCCCATTGGTATAATGAATTTGTCGAAAGAAATCATAACTACACCAGAACGGGTAAATACAAAAACAGCTGTTTGCAAAACGTCACTGGCCGACAAAAAAGCGCAAAGTCATGAAAACTACGTAAGAAGCATGTCCTTATCGCACGCAAACACTCAGACGCCTTCCGTCCTTGTCGTGCAAAACCCGACATCGAGCCGAACGGACGAACGCAAGCGCGCTGAGTCCCCTACTGCGGCTACGTCACCAGTGTTAACGATCAAATCACCTGCGTCTGCGGAGCAGATGAATCATAGTGAGCGACGTACTTACTCGCAAATAGCACAGGAGGGTGGTATTTTTAAAAAACATAGGGACGATGAGTGGAACATTGTGCAGAGTAAACGATATAGAAATCGTTTCATAGGAGCGCAGGGGAAGGCGACGGATCCTTCGGGTAAATTTAAGGCCGCAGATAGCAAAATACCGCTGTTTGTAAACAATGTGGATAGTGAGTCATCAGTCAAAGACATCGCCGACTATATATTAAGTAAGACGAGCGTTGTAGTGCAGTTAACTGAGATAAAAATGAAACGACAAAGAGGTTATAAGGCGTTTAAAATATTTGTTCCTAGACATAAGCTAGGAATATTCCTGGACGAACAGCTGTGGCCCGAAGGTATTTCCTTCCGTCGCTTTATTAATTTTAAGGAGCAAAAAATGCATGGTAGTCCTTCTACAGTAGGGGTGACTAAGGCTGAGATTGAGGCAATTAGAAAAAGTAATCAAGTAAGTTATGGCTAGTACTGCAATTAATCAGATTATCAAAATGGTTAGCTTCAATTGTAAATCGGCAGTGAGGTCAGTGGAGGGGATTCGTGAACTATGTAAAACTGCTCACGTTATTGCTCTTCAAGAAACTTGGTTATTGCCTCATGACACTTCCTTCATTGGTTCGATTGACAACAACTTCGAGTATACCAGTAAGTCTGCGGTAGATACCTCGGCCGGAGTGCTGCGTGGTCGCCCCTATGGTGGAGTGGCGATAATGTGGAGAAAGGGAGTGTTTTCTTCCGTTTCGGTAGTGCCGTGCAATAGTGTGCGGCTGTCAGCTGTTAAGGTACGTGTGTGTGAACGTAGTTCATTAGTGTTTTCGGTTTACATGCCAACAGACAGTGCGGATAATTTGTTAGAATTCACCGAAGTTCTGAGTGAAATAAACGCAGTGATTGAGAGTTGTGACATTGAATCCGCTATAATTCTCGGTGATTTCAACGCTCACCCAAATGAATTATTCTATAAGGAATTAACTAATTTCTGTATGGAGCGGAGCTGGCTCTGTGCGGACATGATGAAGTTAAATATGTTAACTGATACACACACCTTTGTTAGTGAAAGTCACAATAATTGTAGAAGATGGCTTGATCACTGTTTAACCACGGAGGCAGCTTGGCAATGTGTGACTGATATTAAAGTTAGTTATGATGTATACTGGTCGGATCATTTTCCGCTAGAAGTGTTTTGTAATTTGGGAATTTTAACGGGTAAAAAATATTCTAATGAGAATTTATATAGTAAAGTAAGATGGGGTGAGAGAGACGCTCAGCAGATTAGGTTATTTAGTGAACTCTGTAATAACAAACTAAGGGATATTGATTTTCCGATGGAACTTGGTTTGTGTGCTGATAGGTTTTGCAGTAACGATCAACATTATGTAATTATTGATAGACTATATAATATTATAGTTAGTGCTTTAACGGAAGCCGCGATTAGCAGTAGTAGACTGAGAAAGCACAAGAAGCGGAAACATGTTATTGGGTGGAATAGGCATGTACAAAGGGCTCACCTAGAAGCACGTAGCAGCTTCCAGACCTGGTTGCTATATGGTAAACCCAAGTCTGGTGAGATTTATGACACAATGTGTGAAACCAGAAGGCGCTTTAAGTCTAAGCTCAAGTGGTGTCAAAACAACGTGGAACGCATTAAAATGGACATCTTAGCCACTCACCACAAGGACAAGGACTTCAAGCGTTTTTGGAAGCACACCAGGAAACTGGAGGCTGGTTTGTGTGTGCCTGCGTGTGTTGAGGGTAGGAATGAGCCTCAGCAAATTGCCGAGCTGTTTAAGGAACGTTTTAAGGTTGAGTCTCCCTTACAAGGTGTGCGGCAGGTGCTGGATGTCGGGATCGAGGATGGAGAGCCCTTCAGGTTTAAAATCAAGGAAGTTTCTCAGGTTATTAGTAGCATGACTAGAGGTAAGTCTCCAGGGCACGACGACCTCAGCATCGAGCACTTGCAGCATGCGGGTGCTCACTTACCTAGGGTGTTGGTCATGTTTTACAATTTGTGCTTAGGACATTCATATTTGCCCCAGGAGCTTATGCAGACCACAGTAATTCCAATTGTCAAAAATAAAACTGGTGATGCCTCCGACGGGAACAACTACAGACCCATCTCATTGGCTACAGTAATCGCAAAGGTGCTGGATGGTTTGTTTGATTGTCATCTTAGTAAGCATATACATCTGCATGATGCCCAGTTCGGATTTAGAGCCGGGCTTTCCACAGAAACTGCTATACTACGACTCAAGCATACTATCCAGTACTATGTGACCAGAAAAACGCCTGTTTACGGCTGTTTCTTGGACCTGTCGAAGGCATTTGACCTTGTTTCTTATAATGTGCTGTGGGATAAGCTCAGGGAAGAAACCAGTACACCCAGGGACATGATCAACATATTAAGATATTGGTACGATAACCAAACTAATACTGTGAAGTGGGCGGGCTCATTCTCCACAGAGTACAGGTTGGAGTGTGGGGTAAGACAGGGAGGCCTGACGTCACCACGGCTCTTCAACCTGTACGTAAATGGACTGATAGATGAGCTCAGCAGGGCTGGTGTCGGCTGTTCAATAGATGGCACTTGCATGAACAACATTAGCTACGCCGACGATATGGTCTTACTGAGCCCATCTGTTAAAGCCCTCAACATGCTCCTGGGAATTTGTGAGAGGTACGCAGTGTCACATGGCCTTAGGTATAACTCCAAAAAGAGTGAACTACTTGTGTTTAAGGCGGGCAACAAAACTCCCACTTCCATTCCACCGGTTAGTCTTGGTGGAATGCCAGTAAGTAGGGTCACCAAGTTCAAGTATCTGGGGCACTGGGTCACTGAGGATCTCTCCGATGATTTAGATATTGAGAGGGAACGTAGGGCGTTGGCAGTGCGATGCAATATGCTGGCTCGCAGGTTTGCAGGGTGCACAAAAAATGTTAAAATTACGCTGTTTAAGGCGTACTGCCAGACAATGTACACCTGCGGCCTGTGGGTTCGCTATACTCAGAGGGCTTTTAGCGCTCTGCGGGTCCTCTACAATAATGGGTTTAGGATGCTGATGGGGCTGCCGCGTTACTGTAGTGCATCGGGGATGTTTGCAGAGGCCAACACCGATTGCTTTAGGGCAATAGTGCGCAAGAGAGTGGCCTCCCTGATGCGCCGTGTGCGGGACAGCCCCAACGGCCTTCTAAACACCATAATGGATAGGGTTGAGTGTCCTATTGTGGGGCACTGGAATAAGATACATGGGTCGAGTGATGTCCTATTTAATATAAAGTAAAATTTTTGATTTAATGTTTAGAATAACTTAACTTATAGGGAATTATGTTCTGATTTACGTTTACCATTTTATTTTATTTTTTTATTTTATTTTATTTTAATGACATTTAATTTAGTGACATGTTTATTCTCCATGACATTTAAATTGTTTGTTCATACTATTTTAATTTATTTTGATCATTGACATTTTATTAAGGGACATTTTAACATATTGTATTTAATTTAATTTATTTTTGAGTTTTAATAGCTACTAACATAGTTTTAAGTTAATATTGTTACTAACCATTCTATGAGTGCAAACTTGAAATAAATAAAGTAATTATTATATTCCCTGTTTTTTTCAACGCTAGTAGTGTTCCACGCGCGCCTCAAGGAGATGTCAGCGAACCGTAGGGGCCCAGCAGGGTCGAAGCCTACTGGGACCACGTTTCGTTTCTGAAAGGAAAACCCGATCCTGGAATGAAAGGCAACGAAGAAACTAGGAATGGGTTTTAGTCATTAATAGTCTGAAACGCCCTCCCACTCCGCCTAAGGGCAGAAGATGTGATTGGATGATTTCCCACCTAAAAAAAAGTGACAATTTGCGACGGACATGGCTTGTTTGGTGTTGTATAAATTGGCCATACAGGTCCTCTCGAAACCGGTGAGGAACAATGACTCGCAGAAAGCTGATCAGTTCAGGGTTTTCTCTTCCATAATTAAAAAGTATTTATGAAAATATGTTAATTGCAACTATTCTATTTAATCAATAGATATACGAATAACTAGCACTTTGGCAGCGACTTTCTTAGCAAGAATATTTTTATAAAAACTTTAACAACCCTTGAAAACGAATAATGACAAAATTTATTATTAATTTCATTTAGATTTGGTACCGAGTTTAAAGTTTATTAACCCAAGAAATTAGAATCTTCCATGCAATCTTTAAAATCCAATCTTTTTCTACTGCGTGTAGTCCTGAAAACTAATTTAATCATGATAATGACAACCTTTATTATTTACTTAAGTTAATATTTGAGCCAATTTTCAAGTATATATATTGATACACGGAATGAAATTTTACATACAAAGTAAATTCCGTCTTTCTACCCCTTTAAAGATTGAATTACCAAAAAAAAAATCCCTTAGCGCTCGCCTACGTCATGCAAAATTGCATGTTCCTAGTCCCAGTAGTATTGGCTGTACTTTGATATATCCGTCAGTCACTTTCTCCTTTTATATAAATAGTTTTCTTTTTTTTTATTTATTTAAATTTACTTTTTAAGAAAAAACGCATTTCATCAAAAAACGCAAATTATTGCTTACGATGTTCTTCCTAAAAGGGTCGATATGCCACGCCACTTTTCATACGCTTTACGTGCATGACTACTGTTTGGCCTACCGCCAGAATCATAGGAACTAAATCCACCACAAGGTTGTGGATCATATCCGTACTGTATCCTATTTACCAGCCAGTTCAGCCAGCGGTTGAAATAGTTTAAGTTTACCTGATTGCAAGGAGTGCACTTGAAGTCATCTCTCCGGGTGTTCGGTACACATGAAACAGTGGTCGATTTTGCCAAAACATTACTGGCAGGCGTTTTTTCGCTGATAGCATCCGTAATAGATGATAAATTTGGCTTTGGAACATTGTTATTGGTATCATTAACTATGATTTTTTCGTTAGCAACCTGAAAATCAAAGGATTGTTGATATTAAATTAATTTTACTATTACTAAAACATTGTTAACCAAAAAATTTGGTACTTACATTTTGTTTGGACGATGACGACTGCAAAAGACCGTCAGTTTTTCTACGAAATGGTTTGTAGTTGTTTGGTATCCGGGGACTCCACGGACTCTCTAATACATGATTTAAAATAGTTACTCTAGAAGATGTTGTCATATCTATTTCTTTCCTGCTCTCATGGCTTGCATTGTCTATGACCGATCTGTTCCTATGAACTGACATCGGTTTTATCGACTCGAACATTGATGGTGCGATACTAAAGTCCAAGGAAGGAACATAAAATCGTGACAAAATCTGTTCAGGTAGCCCAAGCTGAAGTAAAGAATTTGCTGACATAGGCACATGGTTCATTAATATATTCATCGGTAAATTATTTGTGTCATTGTCAAAGGCATGTGTGTTTTCACTTTTCTCAGTCGCACAAACTTTTAGGCAAGATTGGTCATACAACGTTTTGTTAGTTTCACCGTAATCTGGTTCATCTTGAGTGCATTGCTGCTGCTGATGAAGGTGAAATACTGTTGGCGAATGACTGATGTGCTCGGTCGTTTTTTTAAATGGTTCTAAGAGTGAACCGTCGGCGTTGAGATGTTTGCCATTTGCATTCGTCAAGAGCACAGATGCCGGAGTACGATAGCATTCATTTGATATTGCTAGCACGCCTGCCGTCAGACCGTTAACATTACCGTTTCGAGGATATGTCTCGATAAATAAATCACGTAGAAAAGAGTTCCTTTGTCGGTCTCTAAGCGGCGATTTCAGATTTCCTAAAGAAGACTTACGCTCTCCACTTGGATTCTGACTACGTACCAGCTTATCTTTGCAATCTTCGTTGCTAACTGAATACTGTAATTCATCCTGGATTATCTTGCCTTTCTTTATATTTATGTAACGCTGATCTCTACATTCTTCAAATCCTAATGTGAAAACATTCCTTTTTGATAAATCAGATTCAAAGTGAAAACTTAAATCGAAATTTTTATAATCCAATGTATCCGAAACTTGCGGCAAATATTGACTGTCAACAAATATTTGCATGGCTTTTATAATGTCTAGAAACATTTCAATTTTATCTTTTTGTACAATGACTTCTCCATTATAAATGTAATAAAGCACAGACGACATAGCCTCGAGGTCAAAATCTGGCAAAACGATAAAAGTCGGCGACTCGTCTGTGGGGCAAGATAGGAGAAGACGCTGTAAGAAAACGTCGCTAATTAGTAATTAATTTTATCTTACTATTAAGTTGATAAAAGCATTGAAGAACACGACAATGGGAAATGTTTACTTACTCTGAGAAAAGTGCTAACACTGGCGAGCACGGCTCGATGTGCGCTGAATGCGCGCCCGCCGCACAGGAGTTTCACATCGCACCACTCTCCGTGCGATAGCCATTCACACATCTGAAATATCAATGAAAGAGAAATCCATTAACAATTATATTTTATACTTAACTATACATTTATTATATTTTTTGCTATTTTCCATGTTTTGCTAGTTTGGTATAATAATAAGTTAGTTATTTTAAGGTTTGAATATTTAAAAAAAAGTGGCAAAAAAGCAATGATATGAACAATACTTTAAATATTAACAATAGAACAATCTATTTGCACCCACAACATACTTAATAATAGCCTGTGAAAACACACCGTTACAAAATGGATTAGAGAAATAATTTAAGAATTTTTTTCACGCGATTCTCTAGTAATTGAGATGGGGCTTCAACAGTGCTCCGGTGGGCATGGAACCGAACTCGGACGTCTGTAAACACGCTATGTTTGTGGCACACTTTTAATTCCTCGCCGATCGTGCAAACAGATGCCTCTGCTGGGTATCTGCGCTGTAGCAGTGACATGCACGCCCGATGTCTCGCACGCCAGTAAAGGCTAAATTAACCAAACACACCCGACCAGGTCAACGTTTTTAAAGTAGCACCACTCGTGAAAGTGTAGAGCAAATAGGTCTAATCAAACAAGAAGAAAATTGGAAGCATCATCTCGACAACCTATACACTTCCTACGTCTGCTTGACAGTTATACTTAACCTAAAACGTCGTTATTTAAGTGACCAATTGAAAATGGTGTACAATGTTTTACTCGTATAAAAGCAATTCATTAGTAGTATTTTTTACGTGCTTACTTTATAAATTTTTGCATCAAACATCCTAAATTTACATAATCAATTAACATGCAGGAAGCGCATTGTCCAAGTGTTTAATACCAAATTAAGTAGGTGTGAGTGTTAGCTTGCTGATTTATTGGTTTATCATATAACTGCCGAAAATTTAAGGCCACAGAAGGGTGTTAGAAATGATTCATTCGGAGCACCTTTCAACCACAATGAGTAAGTTGATAGTTCATGTAAAAAAATTCTGACCTATGAACCAAGAAGTTTTGTAAATATAGGTACGTCTATAACAATAGTGTTAAAACAGCTCTATGCAAATAGTTGACTACCAAAAATAGAAAGCTGGGGTAAGATTAGTTTCCAGTACATTATCAATTATCTACAGCATATTCCAGTAACCAGAATACACATGCTATCGATGCTGTCGTATTGTAACGTTAATTACCGATTTGCCGATATCAATTAACTCGTGAAGGTATTTTAAGATTAAGATAAATAACCCGTGATCCATGAAACATTGCAAGCCTCTTTCTTGTCCTACTTGTCATGACGACTATTGTTTACCAAATGAATATGTGTGGCTTCTATTTCAGGCTTGCAATATAGTATACTGGACATTTCTCTTTACAGCATCGAGAAATTAAACTTTACGAGTATAATTTTTCACAGTTCAGAAATTTCCCTTCTAATCAAGCTTCTAATTAAAAAGCAAGTATTACCGACACTCTTGAGTATTAAAATTTTACAGCAAAAAACGTTTTTAAAACAGAACAAGCTAAGTTCAAGATACAGAATAAATTTTTATGATAAAGCTTCTTAAGTCATCAGGCACCAGACCCTCACAAAGTTAGCTCTAAGATTTAAGCAATGTTAAAAGCTAGCATAAGATAACTGTGTGAAGGGAAAATAAATAAATAAATTATTAAATTATTAGTCCTTAAGGATTTTGAAACTAATAAATAGTCATACAGTTTCTAAATTGAGTAAATGGATGCAGCATTGCTCTTCTACATAGATTACGAGGTTGAGAAAAAACAATTGCGATCTACTAACAATACATTATATTAAAACAACCTACTACTAATGAAGTAGTAGGTTGTTTTAATATAATGTATTAAAGTATATTAGAGGAAGTTTGAAAGTGGCGCCAGTGACTGAAAAGTTGAAAGGAAATCGTTTGTCTTGATATGGTCATGTGAAGAGGAGGGATGAAACGCATGTTGCTAAAAGAGTTCTGAATATACATGTAGATGGATGGAGAGGGAGAGGGAGGCCAAAGAAAAGATGGATGGATTATGTGAAGTGTGATATGAAAGAAAAGGGTGTACGTGATAACGTGACGAGTGATAGGACAAAATGGAAAAAAAGTGCTGCGCAGACCCCAAGTTATATGGGATAAAGGCAGGAAGTAGAAGTTCTATTATAGTGTAATAAATTGTAGTGACAACTATACTAACGTAGGTACCTATTCACATATGATATATATTATTTTTCAATACACACGCAATAGGTATTTCCCGCACTAGTGCAAAAATGTGTGCGTGCTCTCCCATAATTTTATTACATTTACCGTACCAGGCTTGGCGCGCGTCGTCCCTCTCGAGTCGCAAGTCAACCCCCCGTAAAAAGATGTGTCTTTTTGGTTTAATTTTTATCTACTGACAATACCTACTAGGAATACAAATACTTTTTTTGACGAAGCTAAGTTTAATCATTCGAGCTAAGTTTATACTTAGCAATTTATGTAAAACCTAAAAAAAACTGCATAAAAATAAGATTTTTCGAAAAGTAAAAGTAGTTTTGAAATAACATAGATGCAACGCGACACGAACTTTGCTTTTTACTTTTAATATTCTATTTCTTAGCTTTTATCCTATTTCACTGCGAACACAATAGAAGTTATTGAAGTTGTGTTTGATCCAGCACGGATAACCTAGCCCATCGGACTAAGTTCTTCTTCCGCTGAATTTTGTAATTATAATCCGTGCTTTGCAGTCTCGATATTGATAGCGAAACTGAAGCACCGATCGCTAAATGAATAGCCCTTAGCGTTCAAAGAGTCTCAAGTGAAAGAGAGTTAAAGCCTGACACATAAAGCGGGAGAAGACGTTTGATGCCTTCTCACCGCAAAATAAAGGTGACTTAGTCTGACAAGCTCTCTCGCTCTGCTATAGAGCGCGAGTCTGTGACGAAAATATTTTTTCCGATATACCTACCGATAATAACCGATTTTCATGATCATTACAGAAACAGCGAAAATCTTATTTTGAAAACACATAACTGTTTAAAAGGGTTAAATTATCTTAATAAGGATGTAAAAGTTAACTCCTTGCAACACTGGGTCTTAACTTCTCAATTCGATCGTTACTTCTCGTAAGGACCTCGAGGAAGATTTTTACATATTATAACATCTATTGGGAGAGGCCTTTGCCAAGCTGTGCGGCAGGTTAGGCTATTAAAAAACAAATAGCATCTGCTTGATAAAAACTCTGAAAAACGTAAATTTTATAACAAAAATAGCACATTATCCTCCAAGGAGTAGCAATGAACTAAATGCCTTGTTATATAAAAATATATGATACAGTTGTAATGTATTTAGAATGTTTTAGACACATTTAAGTTTAGGCAAATAATGAAGGTTACATGAAAGACATATTAACACAAGAAAGAAAACGAAGTCTCTTCACCAGTCTATTGCAGGTACATACCTAATCCACTTAAAATGTACTAATTCAGAAAATTATAGCTCTACCATACACGAATAAAGCAACATGCGATTTACCGGATGTCTACAAACATGGAGCATTGTTTTGTTAAACATCTTTAAAATTAGGACATATAAAAATTTATTTATATAAACAAACCGATATTTAAATAAAAGGACGTTGATTGGCTTCATTCATAAGTATCAGCTGGAAAAAAACCCTTTCCTTTGAGAAAAGTAAAATATAATAGGGAACATATGAATCACTTGTGAAATTGAAATCCGTGGTCCTCTCTAGATCGCAAAGGAACACTTAAGGAACAAAAGTAGATTTTGGTCAGTAAAAGTCTGACACACCGTCCAGCTCCACTAGAGCGGTAGAAGCCAATAAATGATTTACCACCTCTCAATAAATTAACTATAAATCACTTCTTCTTTTTCTTCCTACCCTATTACTTGGGGTCAACGCAAAAATAACCTATCACTTTTATCTAAATATATTTCTTAACTATTATCTAAATACATTTCCTATTACATGTTAACTAATGATTTCATGCTTACAGAGGCTATGTATGTAGTTACAAAAAAATACACATACTTACTAAAGTGCTGAAATAGTTACAGAATCTTAAAAAAAAATATTTATCGCGATATTAAATTTAAAAAATAAAAGTAGATCTATTACACTTACTGTATCAATTTAAATTCTCCAGAACATTTAATATTTCACTTATATACTTATATAAATAATTCCGTCCAAAAGCGCGGGAAATTCACAGAGGGGACCGAACCAATGTCAGCGCGTGAGTCCTCCACACTGACGGCCACAACACGCATATGTTACCGCCTTACCGCTGACCATATAGGTACCTTCTACTACCACTTTTAATGGCATGCGTTATTCCATAATGTACTTTACGTGTGCCAAGAAAACCCGTACATTGGACTTTCAACAAAAATATTCGATTGCCTACTAACTAAATAATACTTAGATGCTTGTTCGTGAACATTTCTAACAAGAGCTTTTCAGTTTTGTTTGTAACTCGTTATGCAAATTCGTGCAAATGTGCGGGACACTCATGGAACTTACGGTTATAGATATTAATCATACAGATTTAGTTGTTATTTTGTCATTTATATTATTTTCTACTTACGCGGTGTTATAAAGTGCATCATATTTTTCTTTGACAACCATGGAAAGTAGGTAGAAACGTAGCTTAGAAAACTTATCCTACTTTTATTTAACCTACGCTATTTTATTTTACTCAAATTTAATACAGAATCTACCTTAAGTCCAACACGGTTTAGTACCGTCTGACATTTCAAGAGTAGCAGCCTCACGGAATAAAGAAAAGTAGAGCAGCCTAGTGTGACCTCCAGACTGCTAGTCATGAAATGTGATAAAGAAACGAAGATACATGAAGCCTAGCAAAAAAAGCTGATTGAATCGTTGTTATTTTACTGTAAGCAGTAAAACTGAGCTTTCTATTTTGAGTCTAATAATTAATAATAATTTTGAGTTTAAACGATACGTGAATTATCTAGACTCTGACGAAAAAGGTTTAAATACGCGAGTGGCGGGTGACGGCGTTTAGTGGTAAATTCGGGCCACAAGAAACAGCGACGATTTGTAGCATTTGGTGGCCACTGTCGTGAACCGTGTGCGGCGAATCCATATAAAATGTATGAAATCTACAGAAAATATGGTGAGCGCGTTTTGTAATTGTGGCCGGTGGCCGTGTGCGGCGACCCTTAGGGCTATGTCGGCAACCTAAGTTCTCCTGCAGATTCCTTCTTATATATTTTTGGATATGTTTTATGTAAGTACATATTTTTGACATATCCATAACTTTGTCTCGGGTTGAGGTGACAAATAGTTCACACAAGATTTATGCCCCTTTTACTAACACTGGTGGTGACATCTAAATAACGCTAAATCAAAAGCGTACTATTGGGTAATGCGATTCTGCGTGGAGAGTTTTCTATTGTTAATGAATTAGAAGTGTATGTAGTAAGAATAGTAAGATACAGGTAAGATGATATTAGGTGAAGTAAGATGGTTATTAGTGGATGGTTAGTAGTAGTATGGTGGCAAATAGACCGTGCTCGTATCATTTATTATTTATTTATTTTATTTTTCATGCACACAAGAGTACAGAGGCGGAATTAACGACTTAAGGCATTTTCTACCAGTCAACCTTTGGGTGAAGCAGAGACAATGGTGGTAGGTGCAATATTAAACACCATAGTTGTTATATTACAAGACAGGAGCCGAATTCGTGTAACTATATTACGGTATATAATAGCTGTATCCCAAGGGATAACTACCGAACCATAATAACCAATATTAACCATAACACTCTTACTGAGACATGTTCTACTGATGCAACACGTACGAAACGAGAAAACTTTCAGCTCAGGTATCAGTAAATTCTCTAGCTAAATAGCAGCTACTTATAACTTCTATATTTCTTTTAGGTCGATAATCAGCAAATGACTTCTCCCGCTCTAGGGTTGGGCGAGAAGGTGTGTTAGACTGTTACCGACTAAAATCAACCTATAATGCTTGAGTTCCTTCATTTATTGCCCTTTGCAATCTAGGGCCACAAGGTTACTCTTTCGTTCCCGCAGTAATAGTGAATGAATAACTACAGCTTAAAAGTGGTACAATTAGTGTGTTTTACTTAAAGTCACGCTCATCTAATATCCTCGTTCTCACTGTAATTTTTGAAATAAGTGTAATAATGTTGTACTTAATGTGCTCTCTAATAGCGGCTGCAACAATCCGTGCTACACGTAAACTTGTAATTGTAACTTAACACAGCAATTAAAAGTTACTTGGTTACTTACACAAATTCTCGGAATTCGGTATATTTTTGACTGATTAACTACGAGGAATGATAAAATCTAAGTTAGAAAGGCTATTCAGACGGTGACCCGCTTGACTTGTCTACCTTTACCACATACCATTAATTTAATATAGTTAAGTCTTCTAAAAAAATCAAAATTTTAATAAATATTTAGTTTTCTCCGAACTGCTTCGATCGCTTCCTTTTTCAGTCTCCAATTCAGAAATGTAAAAATCAAATATAAAGTGATCAATTATTTATAGGTATATTCATCAAAAATGCACTGATACGGTTAGCAAAAATGAACTTAAACTAGAGGTTTAGTGGTCCTGTCATTTGTCGTAGGTACAGGACTCCTGTACCTACGACAAATGGCACAAAAATAACGAGTCACTTACCAAGAAAAACTGCGATATAATTTCCTTAAGTTTATACCTACCTACATAGATCGCTTGTATAAATACGTAGTTATAAGCAGATTCATCATCATCATCATTTCAGCCGAAAGACATCCACTGCTGGACATCAGCCTCCCCCAAGCGTCGCCACAACGACCACTCTTGTGCGTCTCGCATTCATCGGATTCCCACGATCCTGACCAAGTCATCGTTTCACCTTGTAGGAGGCCTACCAACGCTGAATCTTCCGGTACGCGGTCGCCATCGCGCCACCTTTCGTCCCCATCGACCATCTGTTTTGCATGCAATGTGCCCTACCTATTGCCACTTAAGTTTGACGATTCTTCAAAGTCAAAGTCAAAGCCTTTGCATTAAATGCGGTACAGGAGATGGTAACTTAATATAATAGTGCAGACACATTTTGCCATGATGCAAATATTAAAATACGTTATGTGATGCTCATAGTAAGCAAAACTACAATATTTGACACGAAATTTACTTTTAAGAAAAATATTAATCCTAATGGACAGTCAAATATTATTTTTTTAAATTTTGTTACTTACTATTTACAGAAACAAAATAAAAACCTTATACAAATTAAAAATTAGAATTATTTTAAACCAATATTATGTTTATAAACTATCACTATCAAAATTAAATAACAGACTTTAAAATATAACATATAACACAACAATTTAAATTAGACGCAATTTGGCTTAATAACAACTGCAAAAAATGCAGTGGGTCCTGCAACAGCAAAACAGTACCAAAACGATCTACAACACGTTTCTGTAATGATAGAATTGACAAGAACCTTTTTTGAGAAATTCGGTCAAAGAATAAAAACTATGTGAAAAGAGCCACTTTTTCAGTACTTCGCAAAATTTTCCGTAAGGAAGGTCAGTTATAAAATTAGGTATCGAGTTATAAATAAGTGGAGCCATGTACACACAACTACGTCTAAATAATTCAATTTTTGGTACTAGCAATTGCAAATGGTAGTGCGTAACTTTTCATTTTTTATTATTGTTGTTTGTTTCAAATATTGAGGAATTGGTTTTAACAAATTTAGCGATTTCATATACAGGGTGGCCAGAACATTGACGTCCAAAAATAAAATTTAGGTCCCTCGTATCGTGGGGTATCCGAATCACCCCCATGTATGTTCCGCGACTTTTCATAGTTTTCGAGTTATGAATTTTTTTCTGATTTTTTTGAGAATGATCGACCAGACCAATCTAAAAATTTAAAAAAAAAAGTACATGATTTTGTCGAGATTTTTTTTTTTGCAACTGAATCTTCATGAGTAGTACTTTTATGCATAAAATAATCAGCTTCCTAACTGTAATGAAAGTTATGAAAAAGTTGGTCTAAAGTGAAAAATTTACGTTCGTGAAATAATGACTTAGCTTTTCAACTTGCAATAACAATGGGCTGAGAGGATAAGAGACCGAATTATTGCTATCTCTCTCACTCTCGGATGTTTTCATAAATTAACCATAAGTACGAGAAAATAGGCGAAAAAAAAAATCGTCATATGGCTAATTTTAAGAATTTTCTACCTCACAGTTTTTGAAGGCCGATTTAAGCCAAAGTAGCCCCATTAAGTGCTATTTTTTTTTATGATTCTGAAAGCTGAGAGTCTGGCGCATTCTTGAAGCCTACTTAGGAACCATGAAGTCTCCTGTTTAAATTTTTTATTTAAAGTTGAAAAGCTAAGTCTGAAATTATTTCACGAACGTTAATTTTTCACTTTATACCAACTTTTTCATAACTTCCATCACAGTTACGAAGCTGATTATTTTATGCATAAAAGTACTACTCATGAAGATTCAGTTGCAAAAAAAAAATCTCGACAAAGCCATGTACTTTTTAAAAAAAAAAAATTTAGATTGGTCTGGTCGATCATTCTCAAAAAATCAGAAAAAAATTCATAACTCGAAAACTATGAAAAGTCGCGGAACATACGTGGGGGTGATTCGGATACCCCACGATACGAGGGACCTAAATTTTATTTTTGGACGTCAATGTTCTGGCCACCCTGTATATAAATACAAGGAACTGTGAGAAGGTTGTGTGATTTATACACTGGTCTGCAAGAATCAGTCCACTCCATGTTGAAGATTGCACGAATGCATTTTTTTTGTGCTAGTAAGACTAGAAATTTCAGAGGAGTTTCCCCAAAGAATGATACCATATCGGAAGACAGAGCTAACATACGCATGATATACCATTAACGCGGTCGGTCGGGATGTCTCATTTTTAACCTTTTTTAAAGCGAAAACAAATCTATTTATTTTCATACATACTTCATCAATATGTTTCCTCCACTTCGAGCTACGTCGGTAACCTTGGTTCTCCTGCGGATATCTTCATTTCTGATGTGATCACGCAAGGAAAATCCGAGCATAGCCCTTTCCATTGCCCTTTGGGTGACTTTAAATCTTCTTATGAGGCCTATTGTAAGCGACCACGTTTCGGAGCCATAGTTATATTATGCCATCCTGGCAACACGAACTGGTCATAGACTTTCGTCTTGAGACATAAGGGGTATATTTAAAGCAGATTAGTGATGTTTATTATAAATCTCAACAGAACAGTTTTCAGACTTTTCCCTATACCTACTTGTGCTTTTTTTTTGTAGGTGGGAAAATCATCCAATGAAATCCCCCCGATCTTGGGCGGAGCGTGAGATAGTGTCAGACTTTTACTGACCAAAAACCCACTCCTGTTCCTTCTTTGCCATTGTTCCAGGGCCCCGGGGATCTCTTTCGCATCTCCATGGCCCCAGTAGGATTCGATCCTGCTGGGGCCCCTACGGTTGCTGACAACTCCTTGAGGCGCGCGTGGAACACGACGCGCCGACGACGACTTAAGCTCGGTCCGGACGGTTGCTGGACAGTCGCATGGCAGCTACCCATTGTTCGCCATTCGCAAGCCCACGCCTACGGTGGCCGGAAATCGGGATCGGAATCCCGTCGGCTGGGGTGCGAGGGCCATTGCCTCGCGCGTGCAGCCGCCTCCTTTGCTAGCATTACTCCTTCGCAGAATGAGGCGCCCGCCTGCCTCCTCGCTGCGTACCATGGCCTGTGCCAAGGCCCGGCGCGACCCTATACTTGTGCTATGAGACGTTGCTTCATGCCAAATTTCAGGATTCTAGATCAACAGGACGTACCCTGTAAGGTTTGATTCCCTAGCGAGTGTCAAAATATGCGCCTAAACAGAGCATAAACGGCCTTATCTTTAGTTTGCGTTGACTCTTTTCTGCTGCCTGGGGTAGCAGACCTGAATATTTGATATTAATTTTAACTTCATACCTCCACGCGTTCCTGAGAAAAAGGGTCTTGATAGACGGACAACAAAGTGATCCTCTACAGGGGTTCTGTTTTTGATGACTTAGGTACGGTTCAAAAAATACAAAATTCTAAATAAAATTAGGAAAAGAATTAGGAAATAGTACTATATGTACGACAAGTGGAGAAACCTTGTCATTGCGACGTGCATCGTCTTAATCGTGGTCTTAATGAAGTGACACTGGCACGTGGACAAAATACTAAGTATTAAAATGACAAAAAGTTTTCTATTTTATTTTAAGATAAACTGTGATGATGTGTGATGTCATTTTTATTGTCATACGTTAGTAGGTAGTTTTATTAATTAATTAAAATGACTAAACACTTTACAAATAGTTACTTTTCATTTTATTGTTGTTTGTCTTGTGCTAATAGCAAATAAATATTTTTCTCTTTTTTATAAACCTTGTATTTTGTTTTATATTTAATATAATAAGTCATCTATAACATAATATAAGTAGCTAGGTGGGTACCTGCTACTACTACCTTTAGAAAAAACTATCATACGAAAATTCTTAAAGGAATAGAAAACCTATAATTATAGCAAACCTATAATGCTATTATTATACCCCTTAACAAAGCTTTTACTGCTGACTTCGGTCAACATTAAAAGCTGTTGCCAAACATTCTCATGGACTCGTAGGGAAAGAAAATATTTATTTACCTAATAATTTAAAATAATGTGGAGTCATTGCATTGGGAACTAATGTTCGAACTTTCATTTTTCGAGAACAATAGACTCGTGGACCTTTAGGAACAACCCGTTTTTTTAATAAATCAAAATTTGATCTAGCTACCTAACATTTTTGTTGCCTACTAATGATGGGCAGTTGACCGTATTGAGGAAGAAAGAAAGGTCTGAGATGTTCAAACTGAACTAGCCTAGTTTTATGATTATTTTGGTTGGTTTGCACACCCACGACTCAGGAGAAATTACTTATAAGTGAAGCTTAAACTCAAGTTACTAAACTTGAAGTTCAAGCAAGTTCCAAAACTTGAAGTAGGTAGGTACTGCTACCTAAGTTCAAATTGGTGTATTCCCACAATGGGCTCAAGCACCCAGGCCCTCCTCTCTATAGAACTCCAGGTTTGTATCTACTGAGAATGTTAAGACCTAAAAGGCTTTAATTGTTTACGTGGAAAATCATCAAATGATTTCTCTAGCTCTGGGTGAAGTGAGATGAGGGAGTGTCAGTTTTACTTTCTAAAACCCACAGTGTTCCTTCAGTTGCCACGGTAATTCTATCAAACAATCTATAACCATTTTTTTTTTTGGTGGGAAATTATCCAATGACTTCTCTCGCTCTAGGGTGGAGCGGGCGGGCGGTAAGTTAAGGAGCATTGAATCCGCAACTCTTGAAGGCATCAGCCATAACTGCCCCCGGCAATCTTGCTGACATTTTTTTGAGGTGCGTGTGAAACACACCGCATCTTCGACCCGGGCTAGGTTGACCGGAAGACGACCTATTGCTCGCCGTCGACAAGCCCACCTCTACGGAGACCGAAAATCACCCTGTGATTCACGATGCCCAGGGTGTCTCCGGCGAGGCGAAGCGGCCGTGATGTTTGTCTCTACTTCACGGTTACCATCGCACCACCTCCTTTGCTTGCTTTACTATTTCGCAGGTGACCGCCTCCCATTTGTTCTCGATCCGTACCATGGCCCTCAAGCTTAACTAAGTTCAATAAAGTGTAATGTCCGATTTTTGCGGATACACTGGGATATACAGACACACTAGAAATAAAATAAACTAAAAATGTTGAGTTCAGCGCTATCTAGCGAGAAAACAGAGAACTTACACCATAAGGGATTGACATTGATCATTATTTTTTTTAAACCAACGTAACTGTTTATAATTTATTTAATTCCTCAACGTTTTAGAATTATATATTATCTATAATGTATTTACACGATTCAAAAGTCTTCTTCTGCTTTGTCCCATCTTATTTGGGGTCGGTGCAACACGTTTTTTTCTTCCATTCTACCCTGTCACTCGTCATGCTATCACTAACTTCCTTTTTTTTAATATCACTCTTCACACAGTCTCCAAAAGTACAGATCAATATTTTTAGCGTAGGGTAGGTAGTGGAGAGTGAGAAAGAGTGCAAAAGCTTGTATTAATAATAATAATATTCCACCCTTTTCACACAACGCCATCTAGTCCCAAACTAAGCAGAGTTTGTGCTATGAGTACTGGACAACTGGTGAACATACTTATATTGTACATATTTTAAAATGTTTATGTGATGTGCACATTCATTTGTCTGGGTGTAAGACACAACAAATAATTGTGCTCAACAAACATTTTCTTTGGTTGGGAATCGAACCCATGACCTTCAGCATAGCAGTCAGGGCCACTAACCACTAGACTAATAAGCCAGTCAAAAAACACTCGGGTCATTTTTACATAATTTTGTATTATGATATTTATTCCTACAACCCAAGATTTTGGTAACTCAGAGATAAGATAAATAAAATTAATGTCAAATATGTAAAAAAAATATTTAAGTATATATTTTCAAAATAAGGAAAACTATTTAACAAGTTTCATCAAAAATATTCAAGTCCATGTCAAGTGAATCATCTTTTACACAAGATACAAAATATTTTCCTTCTGTTTTAGTATTATCATATTTATTGCAAATACAATAATAGATACTTTTACTACAACCCCTACATTTACCAGAATGTTTTAGTGTTATTTCATCAGAAAATTCACAATTTACAAATTCACCTAAATTATACTTAAACTCTAATCTGTCATCTACAAAATCAAGTAAATATTCATTCAAAAAGTTATCAACAGTTTCAAATGTGCTCAGATGGTTGAACACTAGCTTTTCTTGTTTTGTCAACACTTTCTCTAACATAAAGACTAAATGATGATGATAACACTGGAACGTAATCTTATCCCTGTCTCTATCTTTCATGTCCATCCACATTTTAACACAACTCAACGGAGTCCTCATTGCTCCACTGAACAGTCCTGGATTAGTAAGAAGGCCACTGGCAGCCATGACACCACTACATTTCACTTGCTTCTGTAAGTCATCTGCATCCTCCAATGTCTTAATCCCACCATTTGCAATGATGGGTATTTGTACCGAGTCAACCACTTCATGTAAAGCAACCGCATTAACTTTGTCACCACTTTTCTGAGTCGGTGTCCTTCCATGAACTGTCAGAAAGCTTACTCCACACTTTTCCAACTGCCGGCACAACTCAATGGTCCGGTTTAATTCTTTTAATATCCTTATTTTGACAGACACACTAAAGTTATTGGGCAAAGTGTTCTTTATACCTTTCACTAGATCATGTATTATGTCAGGTTTTGATAAAAGTGCACAACCATAACCATCTTTCATTGCCCATTTCTGTGGGCAACCGCAGTTCAAATCCACACCATCTGCATATGCATAAACCAGTTTGGAGGCATCTACAAAATCATCACGGTTATTAGCTGCAAACTGCACAATCAAAGGGGTGTCGTTGACTGTTGTTGCAAATTCACTAAATCGAGCCTTTGAGTTTTGACAGAATGAGTCTGCTAATATCATGGGAGAGAAACATAAGTCTACCCCATAGCTGAAACAGATAACATAAGTGTTATTCTAAGACATGTTACAATAAGTCTTTCATCAATTAATTTTCCTAAGTACTACTACAAAATTACATTCCAAAATAAGACGATGTTCCTTTCAATTGTTTTACACATTTATAGCACTTCCAAAAGACTTTCAACATTCATAAATAAACTTACTTTTTAACAAGAGTTCTGAATTGCACTTTACTATATCTGACCATTGGTGCACAAACTTTAACATAGCTGTGATTGGACTTGGCCTCATCTAACAAGTCAGTGATATTTTTTTTATTCTTCATTTTTATGGGTATTTGCAGTGGTTTTTGGACACTTCAGTTTGTTAAGCAATAATATGAGTTGATCACGGCAAGCTAACCTATGAAGTAAACATGAGTCGTCGTGTTATCACACTTGCACTGACTGTGATAACAACGTGATTTGGGAGTGGACGTATTTGACAGTGACACTTGACAGTCATTAAATATAAACAAACCCTTAAGGACCTATTACACTGCGCTGAATATCGCATGCGATCGTACTATTTTTCATTCATAGAAAGACAGTCTAGTTTACATAACTAAATTATGTCTTTCAACCAAGAAAATAACTGCGAAAGGAAAGTACCTTGCTTTATTTAAAACACTAACCAACGAATTGATTTTTTATTACACGATTTATCACTGAATCGATTCTTTAGAATTCGATTCACAAATCGCTCTACTAAACAAACAAAAAAAAAATAGTTTGGCCAGGAATTTCTTAGGCAACCCACCTGCGTTATATTATTTAATAAACTAAAGTCATAAAATACGTTTCATCCATTAAACAGACCGGTGAAGGTCGTTCTTAATCGGATCTTAGACAATGCATCACTATTCTAATTGTAAACAAATGAACTATTCATAGACTTGGCTTAAAAAACTTAGTATACAAGCCAGGAACATTAACAAAACATTCGATCATTGTCAATAATGCCTGTCAATGGGGAAGATTTTGTGGTTAGAGGGCGCCATGCGTATGATCTATTTACATTCTGTGGTTCGGAGCGGTTCTTATGAAATTGTATGAAATATTCAATATTTTTGTATTGACGATGTATTGTACCTGGAAATTAAAACAGCTAAAAGAGGAACTAAAAAAGATGGGTGCGACCTGTAGTGAAAGAAAGGCAGACCTTGTAGAGAGGTTGGTAAATAAAAGTAAAAAAATACTGCAGTATTTTATATTTTCTTGGTAAATGTTTTTACTGATTAACAATAAACTCCTGACCCTATGAACTTTTATCCACTTGTTTATTATTGTTTGTGTAAATCAAAATCTAAGCTATTCTGTTTTTGTAGATTAGAGGCGTATGATAGAAATTTTAGCTTCACCGATAATTCATATCCCTCAGAACCAGTACAAACCGAAGTTATGGACATACCAAAATATGATTATTATAAAGATATAAACAGCAATCAGGTATCCCATTGCCACCATTAAATAAACATAAAATACAAGAATATTGTGGAATATTCCCATTGACATCGATGTGGACGAATTTTTTGATGCCCTCTGAGTTTTCCCCGTTTTTCAGCCTTTTTTACTCGTTTGTACATATTATTATTTTAAGTTTGTATACCTAGTTATTATTTATTAGATTAATTGATATAGTAAAATTGTACATTATGTGTAAAAAAAATATTGTGGAGAGTGAGTTTATTAGCTCATTTACTAAATTTTTTGTGCCTTTCTATGATCATTTTTCATAAGCAGGAAAAAAGTATACTGTGTTATTCTACTTATTTTAACACAGTTTTATAATCATTTTCTGTAAAATGATGCCCACATAATCGTAAATATGTAGATTGGGATTTTACGAATTCTGGTAGTTTTATTGCTTTAGCCCTCAATCTTTTCCTATTTTTATCTTTTGGGAATAAATGATTACCATTTTCTTTGCATCCCGGCACTGCACAGTTCATCATTTTTATTATTTATATTAAATAGAATGCCAAAAAGTTATAAATAACGCTGCATAGATAAGCCGATAACGGATCATAAGAATCGCGACACCTAGCGGGAAAAAATGGCAAAAATCTTCCCCATTTATCATGACTTAGGGATATCAGAAATGCAATAAAATATCGACATATATCGAAATCGATATTTTTGAAAATATCAATATCGACATCGTTATTTTTATTTAAAAATATCGATATATCGAAAGCAAGCTAGCTGTATAGCTAAAAAAAAATGGTCTCTACTTCACTTTTGGGTTAATTTTCTCGTTTGTTTGTCTATTTTTTTGAAAAAGTTCCATACAACACTAGACATGATTGGATTACTGGAATGCTCAAATTGATTATTGATTGAATTAGTTAGATTCTAGACTACAATCAACTCAAATGCAGAAACACGTGCGTTGAGGTTATAATACGGATAACGGACGGACAATTGTTGAATTGAATGTTTTTTATTTGGTTAATTTTCTCGTTCCCAACGAAGCAAGAAGGCAAAGGGAACTGAGGCGAGCCCATATAGTCTAGTCAGATACACAAAAGAATGTTAAGAATGAAATTACTAAACTGTGAACTGACTGACACATGTCAAGAGATGAGACGTATATACTGGTAGAGGTATATATGTATACCAAGTATGTGCTTCCCAGTACATAGACCGGGTACGGACCGAAATACTGGGTAAATACCTTGAAGGTATGACGTCAGACGCATAGTACGATACGAACCGCTACCACAAGGTAGCGCCCAGTTTTATCGGTAGTTCGGTACGCCGAAGCAACCCGAAGCTACCCGACAGCTTACGAAGGGACCCGAAACGTCATTCGTGCTTTATGAACATTCGGTTGATTTAATTTAGTTAGACAAAATGGGTACTTATTTTTACGTGCATAAGGAACTTATTAGCATAATTACATTTTTTGTCACGACGTGAAAGAGTTCCTTAGTTTGTTAATCCATGTGAACGGCTATTTTCCGTTGCCGGAAATATATTGACAGAAAGAAGATCGCGGCTTGGTAGTCGAAAAGTCCAGCAATTAATATTCCTGCAGCAAAATAAAAAGCACAAAAAACCGTACAAAAAAAAAAACAAAAAACCTGACAAAACTAAAAAAAATATTGCAAATTAAAATTACGATTGTAAATAAATTGATTTGAAATCTTTTAACTACGCCGGCCAGTTAGTCAGTTTAAATATAATTAATGTTATTTTGCATTAATTTAGTTAGTTAGTTAGCCCATTTATGTCCCACTGCTGAGCGAAGGCCTCCCTCTCCCTTTTCCACACACATTAATTGCATTAATTTATATAGAAATAACTAGAATTCATTAATAACCATCGTCATACTCTTAGCCGACAGTCCTAAGCCTGGTAAAGTAGGAAGGAAAGATTTCATATCTCATAATGCATAATTACGTATAGGTACTTGAAACATCGTACCTACATTATATTGGAGGCATACCATACTTATCGCATACGTTTACTTATCGAAATCCTACCACACCCAAATACTCAGAAGTATTTTGATACCTGGTATTTGTACCAGGTATTTAGTAATACCCATACCTTAAAGGCCGGGTATGGAGAATGGCAGGTATATCTCATCTCTATGTCATATGTGTCATTGACATAAAGACGGAATTGCCAACTTAAAAACCAACATAAGTACCAAATTAAAAAGCAGTTAAGTAACTAATTGAGTCAACCAATTATAGCAATCGACCAAAATATGGCCCAGCCGGGTCAAAGCCTACTGGTGCCAGGGTTATCCGAAAGGGCGCTCGAGCCCCGGTATGAAGACTTAAAGGAACGGGATGGGTTTTTAAGCTATTGCATAGCTTCTATCGCGGGCCTTGAGCGTGGAGACCGAATCCAGAAATTCCGTAACGAAAATAACCTAACACCCCCCACTCATTTGTTTTCTTATCGGTCACCACGCTCAAAAAGTGTAACTTCAATTAATATCAAAGAAAAAAAAAACAAAGGAAAAAAAAAACTGCATAAATAAAATAAATAAATAATTATAATTGCATAAGTTGATAAAAAATGCTATGCAATAGCTTTACCGCGGCAGTCCCCGAGTGCCACACGTCTTTTTTTAGTCAGTAAGAGTCTGACACTATCTCCCGCTCCGCCCAAGAGCGGGGGTTGTCATTGGATGATTTATAAAAAAAAAATATCGACCACTTGAAAACACATAAAAAATTATCGTTTTTGATACAATTTCGATATTGGATATTTGATATCGATATATATTTAAAATATATCGCCAAAAAAATATCGATAAATCGAATTGAAAATATCGATATATAGATGTATCGATTTTTATTCAACAAGCCTATGTCATGTTATTCTGTCAATGTCAGATTCAGATGGAATCATAAAAGAGCGCGCGATGAAAAAGTAAATAAAACTAGGAAATACTATGTAAAACAATGGATACAGTAGAAAAAGAAGAACGTCTTCACCGAATAAAATTTAAGTAAAACTTTACAATTTGATTGAACTTACGTAATAGTTTTTATAACCTTGCTATCATGCTTGCATCTTTACTTTAACATCGGAATAGCTTACTTTATAGTAAATTTAATTTACAGCTGGTGCATTTTTAGCAACCGTTGCTGGGATTTCTGCTTTTATAGGCTTTGGTGCAACACTATCTACTGCAAAGAAAACAGATCCTAAATACTTTAACAAAGGTAATAATGGTAAACCGCTTTAACTTTTACTTTTATTGATTAGCAACATTATTTTGTTTCTTTAGGATCTTTTCTTTTCCAGGTCTGCATGGCAGTCCAGAGTTAGCAGATGCAGGTGCTATTCTTGCTCTAAGGGCTCTTGGCTGGGGCACAGTTTATGCTATAACAGGCACTACATGTTTATGCTATGGGATATGGAAACTATCTGGTGCAAAAAATGTAAGTAATTAGTAATACAAGGTGTAAGGGACAGCCCTCCAAAATTTTATTCAGGAAACGAAAATAAAAATCCGCATCACCATACAAAATTATAAACTTGATTGGACAGTTTGTATGGAGAGGCCAAATTTTTTTTTCGTTTCCTGAAAAAAATTTTTGTGCAAGGTTGTTCAGTTTGGTCTACTGAGCAAACCCTTGAAGTTTGTGGAGGGCTGTCCCTTACACCTTGTATACTATGCCCTTAATTCATTAAATCCGAAGCGAACGCCGGCATTCGCACAGCCATTGTCTTTCTATTGTCTGTAATTCTCACGATTGAAAGGTTAAATAAAATCAAACTTTATGATTATTTATTTCTATATTTCCAGCTAAAGGAATTCAGAATAAAAATGGGCAACATATTACCTGTTTTACCAAAGAATAACCCACCTACATCAAGGACAGAGTTCACAGGACTAAATGACTTAATGACCTACTTAGCAGAAGATTATGGGAAGAAGCCAGTAAAGGAAAAATAATTGTTATTTTGTAGCTTTAATTTTATTTAATAGTTAATATACTAATTAATTTTTAACTTGACAAATCTTGTTTTATCACGACTTCCTCTTTGTATGCTGGTCCTTGATTACAACTTGATTTACAAGTGTATACTGCAAGTACCCCCCAGTCAATGCTATTGAGCTCTATACCAACACCAATGAAGTTGAGAAGCTGTGGCATTATCTGAAACAGAACTTGCTAGTTAGTGAACTCATTCAATCTACTACATTATAACAAATTACAAGGAAGAAAGATTGAACTGAAATGTTACTCTTTAAAATTGGACAAACCTTTTAAAATAAGATTGCAATTGAGTAGGTAACATACTGTTATTCCATAATGTGTAGAACTTAAAACAAATATGTAGAACTTACTTGGAATTCAAATTGCCTCTCCCCATTACAGTATTGACAGTTTGGCACATTCATAATACTGTCACCTGAGTTACCAGTAATCCATAGTGGTTGACCTCCTCTATCATACCTCAGCACTTGGTCTGGGTGCCTAGCTACCCTTTTATTGAACTTATTAAAGACTTTGTCTTCAGGCATTGCCTTGGTATACTGTTCCAATTCATCTTCACTAACATTGCTTAAAGTACCAGCTCTCTTCTCTTCCATCAATTTTCTTAACTTATCCATTTCTTGAGCAACATCCACATCTTTGGAATCTTCCTGAAAAATGATTATTAGACATCTATTTTCCTTAATTAAAATTAATAAAAAAGTTGATTTCATAAAAAATATGTACCTCATCTTCTTCATCTACAATGAGTTCCCACTCCTTGAACAGAACAGATTTTCCTGCTTCTGTGACAATAAAATTGTTAGGTTTGCTGTCAGCTGTCTGCAAAAGATTAATGTAATTCAAGACCACAAAATAATGATGAAAATGATGACTAGAAACAAATACACCAGTTCATTTCTAGTTATCACTAATACTGATTAATATGGATGTTTCCCAGCCAACTAGCCAATTAGTCATTCAGTTAAAAGCCTAGCCAAGTAAGCTAACAGTAAAGGCAAATAATTAAGTAGAAAGTTTTGTAACTTAAGATGCCATAACATGTAATTTGGGTTTGTTCAAGGGGATGATGGAGGCTAGAGTGAGGAAGCATATTATATAAATTCTGTCATGATCAGTATAAATTCCATTAAACCCTACAGACAGAAATATCAGACCCATGCAGCCAGCACTGCAGCTCTGTCTGCCTATCTTACAACCATCACAGCACAATGCTAAACATAAAATAAATTGTTAGAAGCACAGTTTCTCTCAAATGTTTGGGCTAAAGCAAATATCCAAGTAATTTGCCAAGCTATCTGAGTAGCTGAATACCTATTGTTTGGGTTGCTACTTAAATGATGCAGTAAAGTAAATAGGCTAGGCTGTTAACTGAAGGCTAATTTATCTAGTTGGCTGCAACAAATACATTAATAATCTGATCACACCTGTAACTCTGGACACAATTGCTTGTGACCTTTTTGCCAATCCAGGATTTGATGTTTTCGACTGCAATAATAAGTCTTCTTGCATTTTGAACAATGTGAAGGACCTTTGCAGCCACAGAGATTACACAAATTAGGCCACTTATCCATTGCAAAATCCTGAAATGATACATAGAAAATAACAATAATGGCTTTATAAATATAATATCATAAAGAATGGGCCCTGTATCCCACATCTGTATAGCATCTTTTTACTGATAGCAATAAGAAATAATTTGCCAAACTGGTAACATATGAGCAGAAGTTATCAAACTATGACATAACAGAGTTTTTTTTTGCAAAACATACTTCAGTTTCTATCTCTTCATATGGTTCAAAAGAATAAAAGTCATTTTTCCTTGGAAGCTGACAACGTAACACAATGAAATTATCTGAATCATTTCTCCGACAACATGATCCATTTCTGCATATAAATAAAAATATTGTCCTGTGGAACGCTGTGTCGGAATCTTCATATGGTGCATAAATCTGTAAAGAGGACAAAAAGCATATAATTGTGACAATTTTCTTTTATAGCAATATTATAAATACCTTAACTGCATAGTGTCTTTGAAGTGCTAAGGTTATAATAAGATTGCAATTATTTTACAGTATCAAGACATTTTATGAACAAAATTAAATTACCTGGCATAGAAAAACCAATGGGTCGTTGCATTTTTTGCAAAGCAGTTCGTTCGGGCTTGGCAAGTCTCTTAGATCTAACCATGCTGGTTTCCCTCCTACTTTACTTGGAAAGAACCTCGGGTGTAGAAGCCAACTCTTCTTTTCCTCTAATAAACCAATATCTACTTTGCTATTGGAAGCCATGTGTGCTCCGAAAATGGATAAAAAAAATAACTTTTATTTAAATAAAAACAATAGGATCGATTTCTGATAACCCCACACAACACAGTCAACACACAACCAGTCAACCACCCTACGTTCCGAATTGCGTCAAAAGTGATGATACTACGAATCCGACAAACGCGCAATGTCACAGTTATTACTCAACAGCCCCTAAATTTTGTGACTTTTAAATTTGGTTGGATTCGCGATATAATCCCTTTTGACGCAATTCGGAACGCAGAGATAATCTGTGCCTAGTTGTCACTTGCAGTGTTGGCAGACGACCGTCTCAAGTTCTCCCCAAACCTGGCGAAATAAACTTACGTGCAAAAAAATCGACCCACCCCATAGGCAGCGTTTTGGAACCCAATAATTAACTAAAAAAATGAATAATTAAAAAATTCTTTTAATATTGTTGAAGATAGGTTTATAAACTTTTTTTACACATACTCGTCATTTTAGTAATTTGTTCTTAATATCGACTTAAATTTTCGGAATTATTTTACACCTTTCAAAACATAATGCTTCTGATTTTTCTCCGTATTTAAATTGAATCAAATCTTTCTTTATTTGGAATTTGACTAACTTCGTTGGTTTCTTGATCATTTAACTTGATTTTAATTAAGCGTTTTTGCTTATCGGAAAAATGGATACAAGTCCAACTGAAGCCGCTCAAGTAGTGCCAACAATTCAATGCTGGCATGAGTCAGTGCGTCGAGTCGAAGCTTCATTAATTTAAGTCAGTCTGCAGTAAGACTAGTGCGCCTAAGTTTCTTGGAGACTGGAACTTTCAAATGACTATCGGGTTCAGGCAGAAATCGGGCAACATCAGAGCGCGATGACCGCTTTATGGTATCAGTGTCTTTGTGTAATCGATCATTCACTGGAGTTCAGGGGCCCAAGTCTGCTATTTTTATAAATTCGTCATTCCAACACGATCCCATTGTCATTTTGCTATAAGTTTGTAATCTGCTAATTCATAATGATCGATCATTGATCGGTCAATGATCTTGTAATAGAATTGTGGTAGAATGACAATACCGAAGTTATTAAAAGCACTAACTGCGCAACGACGTCGTAATGGTAGGTCATTGATCAAAGGAACTGTCAAAATTTTTGCAGATTACCGCATACCTCAGATATTCATTTGTTATTATGTACGAGATTACCATTCTATGCCATTTCTTTCAATGGAGTGTCAGTGGTTGACCATTGGAAAGTCATAATGACGCCATTATATTACTAGATTACCAAACTAGTCTAAATCGACAATTATGACATCAATGATAAACCATTCTGACACTATTGTAATAGCAAACTTGAGGCCCAAGTGCAACAAAGACTTCGCTATGTCCGTGTAGTCTTAGTAAGTGCAAGTGTGTGTGTGTGTGTTAGTGTGTTAGTGGTGTGTAGTGTGTGTGTGTGTCTTAGTGTGTAAGTGTTAGTGTAGTGTGGTGTGGGGCTGTACGACGAAGACATGCAGAAAGGAGATTTCATCCACATAAGTCTGCCAATGATCCGAAATCATCTCCTGCGCATCGCTAAGCATGGTTTCGATTTGCTCGTGCAACAAATAAGTTCATAGACACAATAGAAAGACAATAGGTGCGCGAACGCCGGCGTTCGCTTGTGTTGTGCTCTGTAGCAACGCCACCGTATATTTTATTATTATGATAAACCCATCTTTATGTACGGCTGACGTACATAGCGTACATGCATTGTTTGTGAATGTACGCCTTTTAATTTAAAAGAAAAAAGTAAATTAATGTGGCGTTGCTGCGGAGAATTCTCACTAGCAACGCCACCTGTAATCAACATTTGTAGACACAATTTCAGCTATTTCTCTAAAGTTACGTAATGTACGAATGCTGTGTATTATGTACACGTGATAAGTATGAAAAAATATGTTAATTCTAAACTTTAATTCTAAACTCACTTATTGTCCCTTATAGTGCATTAAACTAATGTATTTTAGCTAGCTACAGATTGACAGGAAAATTTGAACAAAGCAGATTTCATTAATAGAAGTTTATTATTACGAGTAGGTATAACAATGGTTACAAAAAAAAATTAGTTTTATAATAAATAAAAAAAATAAACAGAAAATATCTCTCAAAAAAAGAAAAATCTGTAAAAAATACATTACACTAGATTTACAGTGTATTTATACACTTAAGTGCAAAAATTCGCACATCATCACTTGTTATGTTTAGGCAGCCATTATCATGAATGTGAATAGATATTATCATAAGTACCCTAAATCTATACATATAAATAAAATTGGAGTGTCTGTTTGTAATATTGAAATAACTACTTTTTACTACATGCATAATTGCATATGAGTATAGGTACATAAACCAAAATATATTTTTTTTAATGTTTGTCTGTCTGTCTGTTTGTCCGGGCTAATCTCTGAAATGCCTGGACCGATTTTGACGGGACTTTTTTTTCAGGTAGCTAATGTAATTAATAAGGAGTATCATAGGCTACTTTTATTTCAGAAAAAAAAATTAAAGTCCTGTAGTCTACGCGAACGAAGTCGCGGGCACAGCTAGTGATAATATTTAATTTAAATAGTGTTATTATATTATGTTAGCATATATATGAAATGTATGACGACATAGTATAGTAAAAAATGATTATTTAGAAAGTCACTCTAAAGATAAACTTGTGTTATTTTGAGTCTTAAGTGTTTGGTCATTTTACACGAATGTTGGATATTTTTGCTCTAAAACTTTTCAAGGGCACTTTTTAGGGTTCCGTAGCCAAATGGCAAGAAACGGAACCCTTATAGATTCGTCTTGTCTGTCTGTCTGTCCGTCCGTATGTCACAGCCACTTTTTTTAGAAACTATAAGAGCTATACTGATGAAACTTACTGAGTAGATGTATTCTGTAAGAATATTTTTCACAAGATTTTCACACAAAAATAGCAAAAAAACAATAAATTTTGGGGATACATAAAACTGAAACTCAAAATTTTTTTTTCATCAAACCCATACGTGTGGCATATCTATGGATAGGTCTTCAAAAATAATATTGAGGTTACTAATAACATTTTTTTCTAAGCTGAATAGTTTGCACAACAGACACTTCCAAAGTAGTAAAATGTATGTCTCCCCCCCGTAACTTCTAAAATAAGAGAATGATGAAACTAAAAAAAATATATGATGCAAACCGCCAACGAAAATTGGTTTGAACGAGATCTAGTAAGTAGTTTTTTTTAATACATCATAAATCTAAAAAAATACACTATTATTAAAACATCGATCAAAGTTCAGAACTTTTATACTATGTTACTTGCTGCTACGGAACCCTTCATGGGCGTGTCCGACTCGCACTTGGCCGGTTTTTTACTCTGTTTTTCATATCATTAGAAAGATAATGAAATATTCTTTCAATTTTTGTATATATTTTTTTTCAATATCTATTCACATTCATGATAATGGCTGCCTTAACAATTAACAAGTGATGATGTGCGAATTTTTGCACTTGAGTGTATAAATACACTGTAAATCTAGTGTAATGTATTTTTTACAGATTTTTCTTTTTTTGAGAGATATTTTCTGTTTATTTATTTTTTATTTATTATAAAGCTAAAATTTTTTTGTAACCATTGTTATACCTACTCGTAATAATAAACTTCTATTAATGAAATCTGCTTTGTTCAAATTTTCCTGTCAATCTGTAGCTAGCTAAAATACATTAGTTTAATGCACTATAAGGGACAATTAAGTGAGTTTAGAATTAAAGTTTAGAATTAACATATTTTTTCATACTTATCACGTGTACATAATACACAGCATTCGTACATTACGTAACTTTAGAGAAATAGCTGAAATTGTGTCTACAAATGTTGATTACAGGTGGCGTTGCTAGTGAGAATTCTCCGCAGCAACGCCACATTAATTTACTTTTTTCTTTTAAATTAAAAGGCGTACATTCACAAACAATGCATGTACGCTATGTACGTCAGCCGTACATAAAGATGGGTTTATCATAATAATAAAATATACGGTGGCGTTGCTACAGAGCACAACACGTTCGCTTGGGGTTTAATGAATTAAATCAAAACGTTAAGGGTGGGCCGATTTTTTTGCATGCAAATGTAATTTTTTTTTTTACTGAATCAGTTCCATACATTTTTTTCTTTTGTTGGTGCAATTATCTTCAAACACCAAGGCAAAACTATCTGTTCGTGTGCGCCTCACCATCAACGATTGCATCACTGCTTACCATCAGGTGGGATCGCAGTCAAGTGCTAGTTTATAACAGATAAAAAAAAAAGGCCAAACGTACATTATTTTTTAGTACTGGTTAATGGTAAATGACGGTAAAAACCTGCTTTTCTTTGCAAGCGAGCGAGAGTGCCGTGACATGGATGCGAACAATGCACGTGGACGGGGCGAATTGACGTGGCAATATTTATTTATTTAAATATCAGTGAAGTGACACTCGAATATTATCGTACACAGCATTGCGCTTTCGTGTGAGTAGTTTTTGCAGATTTGTAAGTAGTTTGATTGCGTTCAATTATTATATTTGTTATCAAACATTATTTATTTATGAACAAAACAAATTAGTTTTGTTCATTAAAATCTTCCAATTCCCACCAAACCCAATAATTTTACCTCCACGTATCTTTCCAATTCTCCTCCCATAACTGTAAAAAAACCCCCAGATTTGAGGGGATTCTTCCCAATCTGGCATCACTGGTCACTTGTCAGTTTTATCAGAGTCTATCACCGTCCGCGTCACTGTCAAAAAAACTGTCTTAACTTTCTTCACCCATTTGGGTAGGCTAAAATCTTTAACTATACCGCCTTATCATCAATAATAGATTTTTAAATCAGAATACGGGTCACTGACCTCTATAAAGGTCCGTGATACGGGTGCAATACAAATTCTAATGATTTTGCCGTATTTGGCAGCAAATGTATCGAGTCAGCGTTCTTCGCAATCTTCTCGAGGTAGTTGACACCCAATAAAATTATCATTTCCATTTTGCCCAGATTGCGCATGTTTCAATGATTCCACATATTGTCCAGTTGTGAAGACGCTTACGATATAAAACTAAACCAATTTATACGCACTTCAATTTGTGTCTGTGAATAATTAAAACACCCACTGAACATCTCGAAATCAATCCACAAAAACTCAAAAGAACTGATGACATCGGCACTCGTTGGGGTCGTCGGCATTATATTCTCAAGGAATTTCTAAAGTTCCGCGATTGCCATGAAGTTATCCAACACTGATAGGTACCTACCTACAGACTGATCACACAGCTCACAGGCATCTCGCATTATTCCTTCCTAGTTCGGTTGACCTCAGTAAAATTTTAATGCATAGGTTAGTCATTTCAGCTTTCTTTTAAACACCGAATAACGGTTTTATTTGTAAGGTTTAGTTGAATTTTTGTTCGGTTAGATTGTTTTAGCATACATGTTATTATGTACTACGGCTAATTTTAATTTTTTTTTTCTTTTCGACACCTGATTAAAGATCTATCATTATTTGCAAAATAAATATCTTCTACTTTTTTCTTCTCTCTTCTTCCTTTCGGGCTTCTGTCCAAAGAGCATGTAAAGTACTTCTGTCTTGAAAGCTGTTAATTGTTTTTTTCCGGTAAATACTATGTTCATAGAGGTTAGTGATGTTCTTGCAAAAAATGAGTTACAAAACCCACCATACATCTGTACTTTTTTTACTCTTTCAAAAAATGATTCCTATATCGTAGGTGCGTTCACTAACATGTAAACGCGTGTTTTGTATAGGCATGTGAATACATGACACCCATACCCAAAACACCTATTTATACGCCCTACAAATATTTGTTTCATGCGGGAATCGAACCCGTGACACGCAATGCAGCAGTCTACCGTTCAACCACTGCACCAACCGTGCGACCAATCTATACATCGACGGTTGAAAGGCAAAATGATCTAAGCGACATAAAGTAAATTTTACAAAAGTGAACTCAATATAGTTAAAATATTATATTATATTATTATTATATTTATATTTAGTTATATAAATAAAACTGGAGTGTCTGTTTGTAATACTGAAACAACTGCTTTTTACTACGTGCATATTAATATATATATACGGTACATACACCAAAATAACATTTAGTACAATTTGTCTGTCTGTTTGTCCAGGCTAATCTCTGAAATGGCTGGACCGATTTTGACGGGACTTTTTTTGGCAGGTAGTACATCAGCTAGTAATATAGGCTACTTTTATTTTAGAAAAAATAAATTTAAAATCCTGTAGTCCACGCGAACGAAGTCGCGGGCACAGCTATCGAGTATCATGTCTTTCACTTGTTGAAAGTGAACAGTAAGTACTAGATGTTCAAGAATTATGTACTGAATAGTTTTCTTCATGGATATCTTGTACGACACGAGAGTAAGACAAAATGTTTGTTAGAGAAATTCTATCGTGAATACCTAATAATCCTATCGATTAGTATAATAACCTATGTAGCGAGTTTAATATTTTATTTGGTTTGTCTTGGGCGAGACAAGCTAATTTTAGAAAATCTTTGAATGCAATTTTATTTATTTTTAAAAATATGTACCTAATCTTTAAGTAAAATGAACTATCTTATGGATTTAAGGTAGTTTCCCTCCAGGGCCAGACTTATTTTTCCACATTGTATATAAGTACCTAAATTTAGAATAACGGTTTTATTTCATTGTTAGAAAAACTAATTTTCGTCAAAATCTTATTTAAAGATCGGAAACCATTGCTTTACATTACACGAATAGGACTTCTCTTTAATTTGGAAGCTCTAGCAAGAGGGAATATGAATAAACAGCAACATTTAATTCATTTAATTTATTTTTTGCCTAAGTGCTTATTAAATAACTTTATTTTAAAAAAATCACAAAACGAAAGATAAAGTCAATTTTTTTTATTTTGTTGAAGCTAATATGATACACAAGTAAAATTTTAAATCTTTACAGTTATCTTTATAAAATAGATACAGTATTAAATACATTAATAGTATTAATAACTAATATTTACAAGTCCATAAAACAACTATACACATTAAATTTAAAATAATTTAATAGACATGGTATATGGACTGGCAACAAGTATCAACATTCATTCTTTTTGAATTTTTTACTTGTTTCATTCATTACATCATCGAGTTTGTTTACCCTTCTCGATTTCAGGAATGAATGATGGCTGTCACTTTCACCAATGTTTTGTCGAATACAGTTCATATTGGATACATTTTGATTATGTACACCATGCTTTTTATCACCCAAAGTTTTATTATTCTTATTAACTATTAAAGTATTTTGAATGTCTTTAACGAAGTCACTTGAATGTGTGTGTAACTTAATAGGAATCAAGATTTGATTTTCGCTATCACCTTTCTTGATAAATTCTTGTTTTATTTGGACCATAGATCTATTTTCTGCATCACTTGAAAGTCTTATAGTTTTCCGTAAGTGAATAGTGTCGGAAGAGTCTGCATAGTTTCGCTTCACTACTATGTCACCTGTTGGCATTTGTTTTACAAATGTGAGAGTTGGTGTTTCAGACTCCTTTCCCTCGGATTTTTGTGATTTACTTGAATTGCCTTTGTCGCCGTCAGAACCTTCTTCTTGCTGTTCTTCAGTTTCAATTAATTTACCTAAAAAATACAGAATAACTGCATTAACACTTTTATTGTTCAATCAAACATTGTTGAAAATTTGACATTAGCACCTGATATGTTTAGTTTCCATTCATCAACATTCATTACTTTGAAAGTGTTTTAAAATTGCTCAATACTTCAATGTCGAATCAAACTACTGTACCTTTATTACGTGTAAATTCTCATAAAATACATACCATTTAAAGTAGGGAATGTAATATCAGGCAAAGCCAAATGCGAATCTGGGTTATATTTGTGCATCAATGTTTTTAATAAATTTGAGATCTCTTCACGTTTTCGAGTAACAATTATTTCGTCGAACCAACTGGCTAGTTGTTTTATAGGCAATGCATAGTCTAATACAGGATCCTAAAAACAAAACAATATTTAGTTTGACAATATTAATGATAAAATTTGTGTGACTTAATTTATATACAGTTCCTTTTACTCACTTTAAAAAATTGTTCAACATACTGCAGCAGGTATAACCCACAATCTGTAAAATTGTTTTGTTGAGGTATTTTAGGACAACTTCCTTTGATGTTATCCTTATTGAAAATTTTATTTTGAGAGACCTGTAACACAAAGTAATTATTAAATAGAAGATGTAAACTAGAATTAAAATTTGCATTTTTAATTTGTTATTTTTTGGTAAAAAAAGTATACATACTTTAGCTTGATATTCACAAGTGAGATAGTCCCTTAATGTAGCTACAACTCTGGATCTAGACGCCCCAGCTAACGAATCAAATATAAGTATACACGGCCTGAAACAAAACTGTGTTTGAGCATAACATATTACATTAAAGTATTAACAGCTAAACAACTCAAATTAAATTGAATTGCTGTGTTAGGTGTTTAAAACACACCTAATAATAGACTCTTTCCCTTGCTGATTTATAGTTGTTTCCAATGCTGATCTGAGAATGAAACAAAACTAAGCTATTACAGCTGCTGTACAGTGCTACAAAAGTTACCATATTAAAATTATTCATGGTGCCAAAATGGTTTAACCTTTCGTATGCCGTTATTAGAGACACAATTAAAAAGTTATTGTGTCTCGCGTGGATTCACGTTCCGGACACAACAAGTTAAAAGATAAGGTGGGTTAGCACAAGCCAAGTTCAAGTTCGTGTAGTGTGGACATACTCCAGAGAAGCCAAGTACGAGCGACACCATACGAATTTGAGCTCAGCCCCTCTAGTGACCTATCTTTACAGCAATGACTAAGATAGAAATACATACTGTTTAATAGGTTCTGTTTTTCTATTTGGTTGAATTTCAATTTTCTTTTCGACAGGACTTTTTTCAGAGTCGTTTTCGTCATCTGAATCACATTGCATGTCCAAATCACTTTCCTGTAATAAATGTTAATGTCAAGTAATTGGTTTTTCTGAGTAAGAATCAGAATAGACAATAAATTAACAAACGAAAGCTACCTCAGCTTCAGCCTCATCTCTTTCACTAAGATTGTCAGAGTCACAATTTAATGTAAGCTGTTCTTGTTTATTTAATGGTGTGATAGTTGTGTTTCCTATTTGCATAGATGACCTACGTTCTGAAATTAGAATTAAGATATGCAAGATTAAGTATTTTCAATTTATTTAATAGAATAGTAGATAGATTATTAACATATAAATCTTGCATCTCACCTTTTCTTTTAATCTCCTGGGGGGTAACAAGTCTGTTATCTATCGTACTCCGGCAGCCGTCTAAACTTGGATAACAAATAATAGCAACAAACCAGTGACAGTTTTCATTAATAGGAACTACAATAAAATCTTTTTCAAAAATGTTAACATTTTTAGTCCACGTCTTGACTCTTGCATGCCTCTTTTGTGCTGGAGTCAAATTACTATCCCATTCGTGTGGATTCGAACTTTTGTTCACTTTGCTTGGTTTAGTAGTAAGCCTTTTGTAGAAAAATGTGCTAAAAATATGAGTCTTTTCTCTCTGACGTGGTGTTAAAACATCGTGAACTAAATACTTTAAATAAAAATCTATGATGACATCATTTAGAAACTGATCTTGGGCTAGGCACATGTAGTCTTCTGTGTTTATAGGTATACCACCTTTCCCAGGCGGATAAATTAAGATTTGCCTTATTTCAGCAGGGTTGGAACTGTAAATATAAAAACATACTTATTAAAAACCTGATGGATTTTATATACATTTATTTTCAACTAGCTTTTGCCTGCGCGGCTTCGCTCCCGCTCTTCTCTGCTCCACCCTACTATACCCTTCTCTACCCTAATTTTCATTTTTTTTCCATAAGAACCTTCTCCTAACAATAACGAACACAACAAAGAAAGAATTAGCGAAATCGGTCCAGCCGTTCACGCGTGATGGTGTGACCAAGGAAATAGGGATTCATTTTTATATATATAGATTTATACATATAAACATATTTATATTTTTTATACATATAAATAAAAATGAATGGCTTATTATGTTACTAAGCAAGAGACTTGAGAACGACTGGATCAATTTAAATTAATTTAAAAGAAAACCTTTTAAATTAATTTATGAAAAGAATATTTGCTGAGAAAACGTGGCTGTAAATCCTTTTTGGCTGACTAACAATTGTTGGGTCAGCTGTTACAGAAAAAATACTGTGTACCCATGAGTGGAATAGCAAAAACTGAATTTTGTATAAAGAGCTGGCCTACAAACCTTTTAGTTCCAGACGCAATGGAAGCACTGGACAATCTTGTTGCCATTCTAGCAACATTATTGCTTTCTTTAGGACAGGTTCTCACTAATATATCATTGGCTTCCCGAGCATTCAATTCATCCATCACTTTACCAAATAAAACTTTTAATGTCATTTTTGCTTCATCTGATATAGTTTCTGGTAGCAATGTTATTCTTTTGAAAGGATCTATCTTTGACATTGGATTATAATAAGGACCTGTAAAGAAAATAAAAATATTTTAAAACATTTTTAAAATGAGTCAAAATAAAATATTTAAATGCAATATGTTTGTATGAAATTACCTGAATCCTCTGTCATATCCAATGTTTTCCTAATATAACCACCACATTTGCTCATTGTGTATAAAAAAATGACGGGTAACCCTTTACCAAAATGCACCAAAATTCTGACAACTTCTTTGAGTTGTATTTGTAGAGCCACATCTCTTGATTCATTTTTAAGTGAAGGTGCAACAATTTTTATGCCTTTTGCTGATATGTATACCTGCAGAACAAAATATCTATTATGAATTGAGATAATATGTGCTTACAATATTAATGATTTAAATTTTTAATTTGTACACAAGACAGATACAAATTTCGTGCCCCACATTAATTATTTATGATAAAAACACCATACTCAGTCAGACTTTTACAGATTAAGACCCACATATGTCCTTGCCCTTTGTGGCCATGATATCAGTAAAGCTACATTATCAGTGATTCTGTAATTTCTGCATGAATTGATATTACTGCTGCGAGATACTGTTAAAACTTGTATGAAATATGGTACCTTTTCTTTTGGTGTGTATCTATATGACCCGATTCTAATGGTTCGACAGTTGAGTGATGTAACTTGTGAAGAACTTTGACTGATTTCTTCTCTGCTGCCATCTGTTGAAAGAATATTAATTGTTAATACTATACTCTGTCCAAAATAACATTAGAAATGTATGAAAACCTTATAATACTGTGGCATGATTAATAGCGGCTGCAGTAAATACTTCGTATTGAACTACTTTTTTGCTTTTAATGCGATCCTTTTGCTACGAAATAGAAGTTAAAATCACCGAACAGACAGTAAAAAAGGTTTCTCTAAATTTCTATTTTTAACGAGAATAGGGTATAAGTGGTTTAGGCTCCCCTAATTGTTAATCTTGCAAACACCGATTTGACTAGTGACCGTAGAGTTTTTCGACTAGTGACAATTAATTTTATTATAATAAATGTGTCAATGGCAAAAAAGTAATTTTGATACATTTTTGAAAAGCATATCTTAAAATCACTTGATTGTTAAGTTATTATCTACATAAAATCGACTCAAAATGTTATGCTTTCTCTGTCAATAATCCATAAACGATTTTACTACCCATTTCACCCTTTATAAGGTGAGTTTTTGTGGTTCTTTGTTTTTTCATAATAACAAATAATATATAGCATGCAAACACCCGTAACAGAGGTTACATGGATGTTCAAACAGCTGACTAGGTATTGCTGAAGCATGCTTGTGTATTTACCGCAGACCCATAATTTATTTTTTTATTATATTATACTTTATTGTAAACAATTTAATAAATAGTACAATTTGAGCCTTCAACTAATATTCCTATCTACTGAAATTGAATTAATCAATACACTCAGTCAGAGTGCATAGGGTAAAGATGAGTGTGCCAAAATCCAGATTTAGTCGCAAACACAAACTTGTTATGAATACTATTCATAGTTATCTAAAGGTAAACAAATGATATGTCTTTTTATATAAAATAAATGGTATAAAAGACATAAAAAAATTACTTAATTCATTAAACCCCAAGCGAACGCCGGCGTTCGCGCACCTATTGTCTTTCTATTTGTCTGTAATTTCCACAATTGAAAGGTTAAATTTAGTTAAATACCCAACATTGGTTTAAGTAAATATCTAATATTGTACAATTTTTTAGTAATTGTTTCAATTTAGTAAACTACATAAACAGATAAACTATAAGTATTTCCTTCTCTCACAAAATATTACTTCAAATTGTGAAAACTTACAAACGGTAACCTAACTGCGTTTATGTCGAGGCTAGATCTTAGAAATTGATTGCTACATGATATGACCACGTCAAGGTGGCCAGATTGTTTTAAACGTTAAAGTTTGATGATTTGTCAATCATTGTTTGGATTACTTCCTTTACTTTTTACAATCATTGATTTTACTTTTTATAATGATTGATTAAAAATTCTATGTTAGGTAGGAATTCTTGGATGACCAATGATTGTGGATTGGCATATCATCAAACGTTAACATTTCATCAATCTGGCCAGTATTAGTTGGCCTTATCATAAAGTGATCAATTCTAAGATCTAGCCATGACATACACAAAGAGTAGGTTTGAATAATGCTAATTTAATTGACTGCCATTGGTAGATGTATTTGATCTTAACATAAATAATGAAATTTCTAATGAAAAGAAGTCAAGATTGAGAAAATCTGAATATTATTTTTATTATTGCAGTTAGGTGAATCTTTGTTAAAATATACAGTAAAATTTTAATGACCAGCAATGTTTCTTGAATAGTATTTATTATAAACAATGTGCAGTATACAATAGCAGCAAAATACCTAGGCACACATGCCTTGAGGTCTTATGAAGGTAGTTAAATGTATAGCTATAGGTACCTACTGTAGTTTTTTTCAGGCCGAAATGCGTAATAGCAAAGAACAGAGACATATTATATGAAATTATACAAAAGATCATCAGTATAACGTCAGTAACTACCAAGTATTGATTAAAAATCACTGTGGATAGATTTTGACGTTAGGTGTACTTCGCATGTTCCTGTTTATTAGTAAGCGGCGCCCGTTTCCATTAAATATAACGTTGAGACTAGAATACTAAGATATGTACCTTTATCACGTTTGAAGTTATCCCTGAACATTTCGTAAATTCAACGTAATTTTATCACAAAGATTATATTTTAGATCCTAAACAAGACGCATTGCGTCCCATGTCTCGTCCAAAATGTTCACAGATAAAAAAGTGAAAAATAATGACACTATACGATGAGTTTGAGGCATAGCATTTTTGGACGGAATACAATATATTTTGGTATTCTCGATGGGCTGACTGAGTAGTGTTGCCAGAATTAAAATATTGGTTTCGAAAATACCGGTTTTTGTTGGATTCCGGTTTTTACTTGAGAAAACAATAACAGGACATTATAACATCAGTTATCATTAGATTTCTTTCTTCAAGGATCACGCCGCCATTCTTTGAATCTTACAAAATAATAGGAATATTTGACTCTTACGGAAACCTATAACACTTTTAACATAGTAAACGAAATTTTTAAAGAATTTTCACCTTCTGATAGTTGAGTGCCCTGTTTTATTTAGAAGCACGTTATGAACACAAAAGCCTGTGTTTGTGTTTCGAGCGTCCCGCTATAGTAGTAGTAGAGGATACGGTTAAGAACGACCTTCACCGGTTTGTTTAATGGATGAAACGTATTTTATGATAAATTTTGTATATTAAAAAATAATATAACGCGGGTGGGTTGCCTGAGAAATTCCTGGCCAAACAATTTTTTTTTTTTTTTAAAAGTTCACCGTTGTGTTTAACGAATAAATTTAATACTAACCGAAAGTGAAGTGAGTGCCTTTAGAACATAAAAATGTTGAGTTGCCTATTTGTTTCCTGGCATAACTATGGGTTGCCAGGTATAAACAGGTATGTATAAACAGATGTGTTTATTTTGATATACAACAAATTCTATATCAAAATAAACGCTGTTTCATTACGAATACGATGTTATAGTGTTGCCTGCAAAAAATCTGGTATGAATAACGGTTGTGCATTTTTCTAAAAAAAAGCAAATTTTTAATTAATAATAGTCTGGCCAGGAATTTCTTAGGCAACCCACCCGCGTTATATTATTTAATACACTAAATTTATCACACAATACGTTTCATCCATTAAACAGACCGGTGAAGGTCGTTCTTAATCGGATCTTAGACTATAGAGGATACGATTAAGAACGACTTTCACCGGTCTGTTTAATAGATGATACGTATTTTATGACAAATCTAGTATATTAAATTTTAATAATATAACGCGGGTGGGTTTTCCCTAAGAAATTCCTGGCAATTTTTTTTTAACATTCATCGTCGTGTTTAACGAATTATAATACTAACCGAAAGTATGAAGTCTTTAGAATTTAAAAAAATTAAACACTAATATACGCGTCGAAAAACAAATACGTTCTGTTCTAAATCAAGTTAAATAAAGATGAGTTGGAAATGATTTAATTGTTAATTTAATTTGAAATTGGGAGTATAAAGATAGCTCCTAAAAATATAAGGATAGTATGGTCAGTGGGTAGCCTTAGGGGCGGATTTTTAGGAGTTGGAGTATATCCTTAGGGGCGCTATGAGAAGCAAAGAAAACGAAAAAAAAATTTTTTTGGTTAAAAAAATTTTTGGGACTCAGAAAATTTTTGGAAATTTTTTTTTTTTTTTCGAATTGGTACTATACGCTTATAGGCACCATGAGCCGTGCTGAAAACGAAAAAAAAAAAATTTTACGTAAAAAAAAATTTTTTAGGACTTTTTCCTTTCGACAATTTCTCCTTACTTTTCACCTTGAGCATGGTTAGGGGCACACTTTGAAAATTTTTCAAAAAAAGTTTTTTTGGAAGTTGATGCCATACGCTTATAGGCACCATGAGCCGTGCAGAAAACGAAAAAAAAAAATTTTTCTAAGTGTTTGCCCCTAACCGTACTCAAGGTGGTAAGGAGAAATTTTTTAAGTCCCAAAAATTTTTTTGACCTAATTTTTTTTTTGTTTTCTGCACGGCTCATGGTGCCAATTTATAAGCGTATGGTACCAATTTGAAAAAAAAAAAATTTTTTCGAATAATTTTCTAAGTCCCGCGCCATAGCGCCCCTAAGGCTACACTCCAACCGATAGTATAAATTGGGTAGTATTTAAACGAGTGACTGTAAATTAAAATTTTAAGTAACAAAAATAAATATTTTGGTTTATAGAAATAATAAGTGAGCAACTGACTGCGAGTGACGAGAAATCAAAAGAACAGCGACTTACAAAATCAAATTTGAGATACTTAAAATACAAAATGAGAAGCTTCATAATATTTGAGCGACCTTGTATTTGTTTGAGTGTTAACGTCACGTTCTACATTTTTTTCAATATTTGGCAAATAATTTAGTTATACTGAGCGGCATGTTATCTTAAATTAAGTGTTCCGAATGTCCTAAATATCGAAGTACTCAGTATCGAATGTCCTAAATATCGATATTTATGCATTTTGTATGTCACAAGATAATTTGATATTTCGGATATTGCAAAAACCCGGATAATAATAAAATGGTGAAATAAAATCTGCGAGCAACTTGACGTAGTGTTCACCGGCCGCTGCCGCGGCACCGATCGCTTCGCTCGCTCGGCTCACGCGCGGTTCGTCACGGTTCTAACCTAACCTAACCTATTTCATCCAATTCAAAATGATGAATCTGCCTGTGACTAGATAATTAGACAATGGTGAAAACATTTCTTAAAGTGAACTTTATAGTAGTTCACTATGTAAAACCTCAATTTTATGTGTCTAGTCGCTCACTTAGTAATTTAGTCGCTTACCTAGAATATCAATGACCCACATTTAGTAAGCTCGTTCTAGATTTTATTATTGATCAATATTTGTCGTTAGTTTAGTTAATTCGTCGTTTGCTCAAATTCATACTGCTCAAGTTATTTAAACAGTGTCTCATCATCAGTCGCAAAGTTTTTATTTATTCGCTGTTTTATAATTCCCCATATAAATTGTGTCTTTAAGACAAACAAACAAACAAATAAATCAATTTTGAAAAAATTACTTCTTTTTTTCATTTTTTTTTCCTAAAAACTACAAAAAAACGCGATACGTTACGATTTTTTTTAAACAATTTTCTTTTAAGAAAAACAACGTATCGCGTTTTGCATTTGACGAGATATAGGGTTGCCAGTTGGAAAGCGCAGTTGCCCGCGTTTTTTCAAATCTTAACTTTGCGTGTTTGTGTGATCTTCTTACGTAAGAACTTTTAAGACTCACTACCACCTCCTTGTACCTCCCTTCCCCCTAAGTCGTCTAACATAATAAACCGACCTTTTCAGAAAGGGGTGCGCCTCATATCATATGCCAAAAAATATAACTTGTGAAAAAACCAAGTCTCTCGACTTAGTTCTTCTACCGCAAAAAGATGTAAGATTCAAGTAGTGAGGAGTAGTAGAGTCGTTTAATTTATTCAGTCCGTACTTAAAGAACCTAGATTGACTTGGCCATCGAACAAAACAATGTTTTATAATTTAGTATATTAATATGTTTTACTTTTGATATACATGCAATTGTCAAGTCAATCTTTTTGCAGTAGAAGACCGGAATGAAAGTTACGAAGCTGAGAAGTATTGACTTTTATTTGGACATTTTAAATGGCATTTCAAAATTCTAAAGATATTCAGTTGCAAAAATCAGTTTTTCATAAATAACTCATTTGAGATAGAGCGCGAGGAGTGTGGAGCACTGAACCATTACATAGCTTTTTAATTTTAATTTAATTATAATACATGTAGGAAAGAAATAAAGTATTTTTGGAGAGTTCATATTTGGATGATTTATATCACAACACAAAGTTAGGAGTGATATATATATATATTTCATAGTATAGTTGAGAATGTTTTTAGTGTTCCGTACCCAAAGCGTAAAAACGGGACCCTATTACTAAGACTTCGCTGTCTGTCCGTCTGTCTGTCACCAGGCTGTATCTTAAGAAGTATCGATGGCTAGACAGTTGAAATTTTCACAAATTATGTATTTCTGTTGCCATTAAAACAATAAATACTAAAAACAAAATAAAATAGATATTTAAGGGGGGCTCCCATACAACAAACGCGATATATTTGCCGTTTTTATTGTACGGACGGTACGGAACCCTGCGAATTTTTAAATGCGCGAGTCCGACTCGCACATTTAAAAATTTTAAATAAAGATTTGTTTGTACTAGATCTACTTCTTATTTAAGATTTAGAGTTGACCCCGTGTGACTGGATTACATTAATTCCACCTAGACTGTAAGGGAGCCAATTTCGAAATAAATTTCAGGCACCATTTTCTCGGCCTTACTCATAATAATCAGGCAAAGATCTTACCGTCCATGTTGTCAATTCCGATGCCGCTGTCTGGGGTCCCACCTTCTATTTCGCTTAGTGATGGCTCCTTCATACTTATTGAATGTTCGTGCTAGAAATAAAATAGTTGTTTAGATTTATTTGGATTTCATATTTTTTTAACATTACATACCTAACATATATTTTGGGGTTTTAAGTATGTTCAGGTATCAAATGATTGCAGAATGGCTTTATTGCTTGCCTTCCTGATTTGCGTAGCAATATTTAATGTCTGAGTGTTATAAACAATACAAAGGCAGAAATTTGTTTTTTTTTTGTTTGTAGGAGGTAATCTCTGAAAATATGGTCCGATTGTTAATATTTTTTCACATAAATAAAAGCCACTTTATTCCTGGGTGACATAGGCTATATTTTATGTACGCGGGCGATGCTGCGGGCAAACGCTTTCTTTTCCTTGAGCCTAAAAATGTAATAGTTAATTACCTGACTCAACATAGAACTATTTGAGTCCTCTTCATCTGAACTTAAAGTTAATATAACGGGCTCTGGATCTGGTTGTTTACCCCGTGGTTTTCTTACTCTAGGCGGCTTCTTTTCTTGTACAGGCTGCAAGAAAAACAAAAGTTGAGCGAAAGATAAATAAGGTTTTTAAGTGGTATCATTAGAACTATATTTTGTTATGATCATACTTACTGTTTTATTGTTTAGCGTCTTCATTGTAGTCTTTAATAAATTTAGTTTAATACCTTCCCCACATGTGCTGGAACAAGATAAAAACATAAGAGGCTCGTATAGGTAAGGTACCCCTCGAGCGCCAAGGGCTTTTATTATTACATAATTGCGAGTTTTTTTTTTGGAAAATCACAAAAAAACAAAAATTAAAAAAAAAAATCGGCTGAATAATTAAGCGTTTTTCAAGGTAATTCAAGTTGTACAACCATATGTACAATTGGCTCAAGAGGATTTTAAAGCTCAAAAGTCGGACTAAAGACAGATTTCTATTTACTTTCACTTTAAATCTGGAAAAAAATCTATACTTACCCCTGTTTTTCTATGGCTGATACTGATTTTTCTGGCTCCTTCTTTTTTTGTTCTACTTTTTTACTAGGTACACCTTTAGGCTCTTCTGTAAATACTCGTTTACACCTAAGAAAAAATAATGAACATTTTAAATTAAAATAAAAAAAGACATTTATAAAATGTGAATTGAGTGGGGGACATTGAATTGACAACCATTACGGGGGACGCTCCCTAGTTAGAGGGGCCGGCGACATTCGGCCGGCTCACACTGGACGCAGACGACGAAAAATCAGATGTTGTGGCGTAACTTGAGCTGAGCTGGAGTCCAGGAATTGACTGCAATCGTTATGAGCATTTCAGCCGAAAGGCGTCCACTGTTGGACATAGGCCAGCCCCAAGTCTCGCAATAACAGCCGGTCTTGTGCACTTCACATCCATCGGATGCGTGCGACCCTCACCAGGTTATCGGTCCACCTTGTGGTACCGGAAGACGAAGTGGTAGAAGACTGCAATAAACTGATTCAATCGATTGATTAGTTAATAAAGTGTGTATGTACCGTTCACAGCGACTGAAGTCGTATCCCGTGTATCCACATGACTTACAAACAGCTAACATGCCGTCCACTAGCCGTGGCGGCGGAGAGCGGGGCCCTGGAGATTCTGGACTGTTGTTTACTGTAAAATTAATTACGTTTTAAAATATTTAGTGTAACCTACAAACAAAGACACGTCAGTTTCACTGCGTAACTAAAAATGTACTAGTCTGTGTTAGCTGAGCATTTCGATTTTGATGTGTTTTCGTCAAATTTTTACAGATTGTACCCATACATACATAACATACATAATCTGTAATTTAACATATTAATAGCCGGGAGATTTACTTACCATTATCTGGACACTGGGATTTTTCAGGTGTAGACATTTCACTACTCTGTGGTTGTGACATCATGGTGGGGGAATTTCTACTACTACTCATATCACCTCCTACTAACATCTGCAACAGTATAATAAGAACATTAAATAAAAATTCGTACGTTAAGTACGTTAATTCGCAGTAGGAGCTTATTTCCAACATATTATAATGATATTCGGTTATAGACAATATTTATCTAGGTTCCTACGTCGAGAATATTAGAAATATTGTTATTTTTAATACTTGAAAAGCGTAAATGGCATGATTTGCCATTTACGCTGTAAAAAAGTGCGAAATTCGCAATTCGCTTAAATTTCTTTTTGTTTTTTTAAAAAAGAAAGACGTAGGAACCTAGATAAATATTGTATATAACCGAATATCATCATAATATGTTGGAAATATGCTCCAACTGCAAATGAGCGTGGTATTACGTTTGTATGGAAATTCATCCGTCGCCGGACCCTTAACTAACGCACTTTTAAATTCAGGTAATTCTGCTCAACATATATGTATCTTTACATAGTATAGACAGCTGCATCAATAGAGTACCCATACCTTAAAATACCTTAGGGGGGTAACTAGTTGGTGAATTTGATGATGCTGTCCATACAAAATACTGTCGCATTACGCGTCTGTCCGTTTGTCTATCTCCTCTTAAACCACGCAACAGATTTAAATGAGGTTTTCACTAATAGAAAGAGCAATAATCGAGGAACGGTTCTGTATACAACCTTATTTTTAGTATAGGAGAAACCTCAAACACGTGTCTAGTATTTTTATGTAAAGAATCTATGTACAAAATTTCAAAACTGTATTATGAAAAATCACAAAGTGTAAGCCAGTTATGGCCCGGTGATCCGGTGACCTACCTGGTCGGCGATATAAATACATGGTCACCGGGCCACCCGGGAGACTGAGGAGTTATTTTGCTTCTGCACCCAGCTGTGCGTTGGTATCTAATACCCGCTATGACCTGTGGTGTACTTAGTGTTGGTCGCCAACTTTTGACCATTTTCAATATTTTTGAGAAAAAAATATAACATGGTATAAAATGATTGGGAATTCAGTCACTGATTCTGAACAAACTATATTCAGGTTTCGCATAAACTGAAAATAATGTTGCATAATTTGTAACTAACAACTAAAATAATTACTAACCGGGTGATTTTCTAACATCTCCTCGATTCTAGTTGTTGAGCCCACAGACACAAAGTAGTCAATCTCACTACTTGTATTTTGCATACATTGTATATGCGTGTCCTCCGAAAAGGGAACGTTGACCTGAAAAATACAGCAGTAGTAAGACAAGTTAGACAAAAAATGCGATAACTTTGGGCTATTTAAAAAGTTAGGCATTGATAATAGAATAAGCATTAAGAGGCTGCTTTTCCACTCGCATATCGTAAACATCGAACATGATGTTCTCTCTATTGTCATCTCTCTGGGTTATTGTCAGTTTTCTTCCAGCAAACCATTGAGCGATATCAATGGTTTGCTGGAAGAAAACTCAACTTTGAGTTAAGCTCGCCTATGTACATGAACTTTGTTATCCACTTATTTTGTGTTGTTATAGTGTACAATAAAGAATTATAGGATGGTTTAAAAGCTTGTTACTTCATCTAACGCAATCCAACATGATGTTTGACGAAAAGGCAAAGTGAAAAAAGAGTGATAATACCTGAATACTTTGTTGGCATTCAGTAATTCCGTGATTTACTCAAAAATTTTACAAAACTTGTTACAGGAAATACCTACGTGTTTTTTTTAAATCCTTACGTTTTTGAAAAAATTTGTCGTCATTTAGAATTTTGATAAAATTTGCAAGGTTTCTATGGTAAACTTTTTGACTTTTTAAATTTTTGAGGAAATTATGAAGTGTCAAAGTTCATACAAAATAGCAGATTTTCAGAAATCTTTACTGGATTAGTTTAAAACAAATATATAAATTGATTTCAATAGAAGCCTAGATAATATCCCCAAGATACTGTGTTCCCAAAATATTTAATGAAAAAAGTGTATTAACGTCATAATCGCGTAAGAGCGGTTGTATGAAAAACAGTCCAAATGTATGTCGAGTTGCATCCCCATAAGGTCTGTGCCTCACTGGGACGCCATGGCGGCGTAGCCAAGTCATGTCAAAAAAATGTATGGTTGACTACATGGCCAACAGTGGTCAGATAAACATACCCTATGGTGTATACCTCACTTGGCCACAAAAAAATTGCATTTTTTGCTGGCTTTAGGCTGCCAAACTGGCAGTACTGCCATTGCGTTCCAGTGAAACACGAGTTGTTAACCATGTAGTAAGAAATTTGAACACGTACTCTAATCAAGTGAAAAACCACTGTTAACCAAAGTGAAAGGGACAAAGATAATACTAATCGTGTAATAGGTTACTATTATTAAATAATCATTAGAAAAGCATACCTGCTCTAGAACTTCTTGAAGTGTACAGCTTTCTTTAGGCAGTGTGAAAGTGATCAACCTCTGTTCACCATTTTGAAGGAATATTAACATTTTTGCAGATTGCGTCTCCGAATGTAGCTCTGAGGGTCCAGACATATTTTCGTTGTTTTCTAAAAAGAGGGCTACTTCATATTAGGAAACGGCGCTTCAAACATTAAGCAAAGAATGTAAACACATTTTTTCTTTTTCATTTTTTAAATTATACTACTGCCTTTACATAATTTTTTAATGTTTGCAATACAACAAACCACATAGTATAGCTTACAATCGTTGTTGACAGTGTCGGTTTGCTAATTACTTCATAATATTGTACTAATTACCATGCTGAGGGGCGACCGTGGAGTTGAGTTGTTGCGCTTGCATCGGCGGTACTCTTTGTACAGGCCTCTGCAGCTCTTTGCTTCTCACTAAAGTTTGTCTTCCGGCGTCTCTGTAAAATAATAAAAAAAAAACACGATTTTTTAATATTTCACGAATATTTTTCCGTTCGGAATTATTGGACTGCATGTTTCAGTATTGTTAACCTACAGGTTAACAATACTTATTACATACCTTGCTTGCTGTTGTTGTTGTTGCTGTTGCTGTTGTTGTATAGGCGTACGCGGTGGTTGCTGCATCCTTTTGTAGTCGGCGAGAGTTATTCTCTGACCATTATTTAGGGTTAATACTTGTCGTTCCTCCTCCATGTCGTTGTCCATTAATAGCTGTGTGAGTGTTTGGGGGTGTTGTTGCACGTGCGGTTGTTCGTAGGACAGTTGCTGTGGCTGGAAGCTGTGCTGCGAGTTGAAGTTGAGTTGTTGCTGTTGGTGTTGCTGCGCGACGTTGCCGGCGACGTGGTTAGGCCGCATCGCCGGCGGCGGCGTGTGGAACTGCTGCGGTGAGGGAGTCATATTTTCAGTGACCGAGTGTTTGGTAAGTATAGCGGCTGTAATACTCTCTTCGAGATCATCCATGTCGTTGGCGTTGTTAGGTTGAACTACAACCTTTTTAACTTGCTGCTGCACTTGCTGTGGATGGGGTGATGATCGTTGCGGAATGGTAGCGAGAGAGTTCTGTTGGGGAAGAGATCCATTGTTCTGATTAGCCGGAACTACCGAGTGTTGGGGTATTTGTGTCGGTAGGTTTTGCGTCACTATTGTCCCCTGTGGTGTTATTATTCGAGTAGTCTGTGAATGCGTCTGGTTTTGTTGATTGAGAAGCTGAAAAAGATGAGAATAATGCATGATAAGTAAGTTTATTGTAAATGGGGACCATTGGAATTAATAGAATTAATATAAATGAAGATCAGGAATCCTAAGTCAAAAGTATCTGATTATAGTTGATGTTTAAAGTTTGGTACAACATAATGGAATGATTATCATAAAGAAGTAAACTTGTCTCACTTGATGAGTTCTCTCCAGCTTGAGTTGATTCAGTTGTTGTGGATGAACTTGTTGTCCGAGGACGTGTTGTGCGAGTTGATGCTGCTGGTGTTGTTGGGCGTGTTGGTGCTGCTAAAACGACACACACATACGGAATAAGCTTTGGAAATTCGGAAGTGTATCGAGGGCGCGTACAAATATAGGTGTCGCATGCACTAAGCTACTAAATTCGGGGATCGAACTATAGAACTCGGCGGCACTGAAATACAAATTGTTAGTTAGGCTGTGCCAATCGGTCGGTCAGGTGTCGCAAGGGGGTTGTGTTGAGCGTGAACATGCGATACCTGTAGCGAGTGATGCGCGAGCGGCGTGCGCGGCCGCGGCGGGCGGTGCTGCGCGTGCGACGCCTGCGGGTTGAGCACGCGGGGCGTGGGCGCGCGCGCCGGGCTGGGCGCGCCCGCCGCCACGCCGCCCACGCCGGCCACGCCCGGCGACGACGCCTGGCCCTGTCGGTCCGTGCATACGTGTTGGTTTGTGTGGGATATTAGCCAATAATGTCATTTATCATAACCATGAGTGTTTTTTGCGTAATGTCAAATTAACAGAATTTTAACAGCACTCGGAGTGCGATCACACGTGCACACCGATTAATAAGGCCCATTGTCATTGGTTCAAAATAATAAATGAAAAAAGAAAGTAAGAACAATGAAATTCAATAAAAAAAAACACTACATAATAGCTAGCGTGCTGAATTGGTCAAAATGATGATATACAACTGAAATGCTGTGACATGGTGCTAAACCGATCTAAACTTAGGTGTCATGCAATCAGCATTATTTTAGTCGTAGAAACAAATACTATTTTGCTTCTTTCTTTGAATCAATTGTACTTTTTTACTACTTTTAAAGCACAGTTTGCTCGCGTACATAAAATATAGCCTATTTCACTCAGGAATAAAGCAGCTTTCTGTCAGTGACAAAATTTTAGTAATCGGACTAGTACTTTCAGAGATTACCTCCAACAAACAAAAAAACAAAGAAGAATGACCAATTTTCACCTGACTTTGTATAGTAATGAAATAAATGTTAAAATTTAGCCAATTATATTATGTGTCTAATACGCTAAAAACAATTTTAAAAGAAACGCAGGAAAAAAACATTTTTAAGTTTTTCTATAAACTTATTTTACGTTTTCTGGTCACATATTTTGAACGCACCTCTATTACCTTTTGCCATAGATTATATATAAATACTGAGACCTTTTGCTACGACGTTCCATTTTACGCACTACTACTTGACTTTATTAATCTCTGTTTCTGAGTTTTATACGTTATTTTACATTTTATTCAATCAATACGTTTTTCTTTATTAGTCTTTGAATAATAGATTCATTGAAAACAAAATATTGATTAAATAAATCAATCATTCAGTATGTAATTGAGTTCGGATGACTGAAACGGACTTTTTTACATTTAACAGTTCTACGATTTAAATTGGCGCAGTCCTTCGTTGGTGCGTGTGTGTCTCGTTGTGTACAGACTGTGCTATTTTGTGTGTGATACCTCTATTTACGACCTTATTGCTGCCCCGGAAAATATCTCTGCTCTAGCAGAATTTCTGGGCGATGTAGTTATAAGAGAATTAGATGATAATGATGATAATTAATAAACCATTTCACTAAAACACATCGCATAATTTTGTTTTTCCCTTTTTGTTTATCATATGTTCTGTATACATACCGTAAGCCAATAAAATGTGTTGGGTAGATAAGTGATCAAGTGATGACCAGGTAAGAGACACTTTTTAGAGGTAGATACCTATACAAACTATTTAGCATTTTTCTTGACTAAAAATGTATTTACTAGATAGTAAGTACAAGTTATTTGTGCTGGAAAAACATAAATTATTATGCTCCGACACTCGATTTTTTCCAATCATCGAGAGTCTAAGCAGCTACGTAATTAAGGAATACATAAAATAAAAAGGACTTTTCGACCACAGCTAAGTAGGTATTCCTATTTTAGATTACAATTCGAGAGTTAATAATTACTTTTCTAACATCTTACGACAAATTCTAACTTAAAAAGAAACATTAATATTTTTTGGACTTCGTGGCGTTTAAATCGTAAAAGTGACTATGAGACATCATTTTCTAGACTTACAGGTACTCTGTCTACTATACTTTATAACTATACATTAACTTTTATTATCAGGTTTTGAAATGTATGGAAAGTGGTCATTGTTCTTTACCTGTTTATAATATTAGAGTATAAATAGCTTAGACCAGGTAAGTATCAGATAAGTACGGACTGGTCATGGCGCGTCGTAAGGTAAACGCTCCAACATTTATTTTGCGACACAGACCGATCGTTTTGCTTCGTGTGGAAGTTTCGCAGGGCAACACTAGAATGGGACAGGTGCACACAAACAACACAATAGACCAATGGGAAAATAACCAATGGAATGACGAATCAAACTTTCAGATTTTCGGTTCCAACAGACGTGTATAACCGCAAATCTGAATGATAGACGACTGTCTTCCAAGAGGATGTGTTGCTGCTAAAAAACTGCAAGAAACATAAATGTAGTGCCTGATATCAAACATGGTGGTGGTAATGTCGTAGTTTAGGGTTGTTTTGGCAACAGTAAAGCCAGAAGAAATCATGTTGAAGATTAAACTCTTGAAAACTCCACCTTAGAACTGAATGCCATTGATTTTGGATTCACTTATCGGTCATTGCCGCATTGCGTGCCAGAACTATCTGAACAAGGTAAAGCTAGACAAGCGTGCTGCATCGTTGGCCACATCATCGCTTACCATCAGGTGAGATAGTGGTCAAACGCAAGCCTATTCATAAAAATAAATATTCCAAAAATCGTCCAAAATTGCCATCTCGATCACCTGACCTTTGTTCGACTGAATTTGTTGGGTGAAACATCGATCTCCGAAAAGCTCAAAACATTTGTGTTAACTTTAGAAGTGTGAGTGGAATCAATATTAGATGAAGATCTAAGTGAACTGAAGGAGGTGTTTCACACTAGGATAACTATCTTTGAAGAGGATTTACAGAAGACCCCTGATCTCTTACTCTTGGCCTGGTGGTGGAATATACAATATTTCGTGTGTAATAACAGATGTGAAATAGAATGTAGTATCATTTAGTATTCACCACGAAAGCTCTCAACAGTCCTCACTTACAGGTGCAACTACATGCTCGTAATATTGACAAAATCGATATACGAGGACGGTGGAAAATCTTGCTTTTCCTTGGTATTGAAGAGGAACAGAACGAAGAAACCGCCAAGGTGGTCTGTAATTAATTACAGCTAAGTGAATTCCCAGTTGCTAATATCAGCCGAAGTCACAGGAGGGGAGGAGTAGTTGATTACAGAACCAGATATATCCTGTTCAAAGTTGGTAGTCTTGCTGTCCAGGATAAGATTTGGTATACCAAAGCCAAATTAACCCGTAATTTGTGGTGATTATGACAACCCTGCCTATATATTAAGCACAACGAAAATATGGACTCTAGTGCCCGGTAGTCTGTCTACCCTTGACACTAGTAGCAGTCAAGGAGATCGAAGAATTCTCGAATGAGATTCGGCTACTCTAAGAAATCAAGGCGACTTGACAAAATAAAACACGCGAACACTGCGGCCTAACGAGAAAATCACCAAAATCAAAAAAGAATTAAGAATGTTACGATGGAGTATTATATTGTGTAAGATTCTGAAGTTCAAAGAGAGGGGGAAAGTCATGATAATTCTCAAATCCAGAAGTCCTAGGGTGGTTAAGGGGCCGGCGGACACACGGTACGCTACGAGTGTATTGACCAGGGTAGCGTACCTTAGGTAGGTACCGAATTCGACATGCTCCGACGATGAAGTATATATGAGGATATATCCAGAGCATAGTTATAAAATTCACATCACCGTGATTTTGGGGGACTTGAACACGAAACTGGGCAATCGATACGGTGACGAGCTGCGAGTGGACGTCAGAATTTCCAAGGTGTCCATCTTTAGTCAAGTTTATCTCGATTGATAAATTCTACGCATCGTTTAGTACAGATCTAGATCTGAAACTCGCAAATGAATTTCAAATCCATACTAGGAAGTTCCCTGTCCGAGTACAACGATGATGGGTTTGTGGAAGTTGTCCATACCGTCGGGTTTAACTTCATCAAAACTTGTACGACGTCATTTGTACGGCGAAAGGTTGCGGATTCAAAACCGTGCAAGTACCATGTGAATTTTTAAATTTATATGTACTTTTGTAAGTTTATCTAGGACTTTAACCACATTCTCTGCCTCGGAAAGCACGTAACGTTTGTCTCGGTTGTCATTCGTGGACCTTTGACTATTGTTACAGGACGTCAGAAAGTCTGACCATCAGTCTGTCCAAGGAGGAGGCAGTCGCTTCAAGTAAAACGCGGGTGCAAAAAGCATCACCATCCTAGCACCGTGCTAAAGAAGCATCAACAAGGAAAACAAGGGAAGACTAGGGAGATGATGTTGTTCGTCGATACTTTACTACTACTTGTCGACTTTTCACTTTAAAGTAAGTTCATCAAACTGTAAAATGTTACATAATTATGTATTGCATAAAAGAGTAGATGAGTCCCTTTGTTTTGGGCGGAAGCTTAATTGTGTAGGCAAGATATTGTGGGTATTTGTAAATCTATCATAAATATCTTCTAAGTACCTACAACTACAAGTACTTTTAAAATCATAAAGTAACGGTGTTTCATTACATTTATACAAATATTATAGAGTTAGTTTGTTTTTTTTATTTGTCGGATATAGTCTCTAAAAGCTGCTTTACTTCTGAGTGACATAGGCTATATTATATGTTTGCGGGCGAAGCCGCGGGCAAAAATTAGCTGCAGGTAGGTATGATGCTGATAGTTACCGGCTGCATGGAGTTGAGCATGCGCGGCGGCGGGTGCAGCGCGGCGGGCGCGGGCGCGGCGCGCGGCGCGGCCCGGCGCGGCCGCACCGTGCGCACGGGCGCGCGCACCAGCGTCACGCCGGCGCCGCCCAGCCCCGGGTTCAGCAGCCGCGGCCGCGCCGAGCCCTGTCCGACACCCACAAGGTTAACATATCACATTCACTATCAATAAACTAATACCACAAAATAGATAGGTACAGAAATCAATCGTCAGCGCTCGAGCAACGCATAGATACCTCTCATGGACACGATATCTCAGAAACGCTATGACCAATGCGAGCGCGAGTGCCATCCACTTGAGACACGCGTCTGTGAACTTTTTTGTGCAACAACAAAAATAAAGTTAGAATAGAATAAAACTTTATTGTAGACCAAAAAGTAACACAGTTATCATAACTGTTCAGTAGACGGTCGTTTAGATTCAACATTAAATGGTAAATTATCGACTTTTAAGCTGCCAGTAATTGGTAAGTACAATTGCCGAAACGAATCTTGAGCGCTGGCTTCAAGTTGCGCAGAAGTCAAATATTCGGTCACTTTAGTGGTGCGAAATGAGACGCGGGGCCGGGGAGTGTCAGTGATTGGCTCGCCGCGCCATCGCGTCATAGACGTCACTCATGATTCGTTCCCTGCGCTTGCAGCATGTATCTCCCCTCCCACTCCCCGTCCCCGCGTCTAACTTCGCACCACTAAAGAGACCGAATATTTGACTTCTGCGCAACCGCTTAAGATCCGTGGTGGCAACTGTACATACATGAAATTAACTTCTGTACCTATCTATTTTGCGCTTATAGATTGTCTAAAAACGTGGGAATAAAGGTTGAACTATATTGCGCCAACGGGGGCCACGTTCGCCGATCTGGGCTCGTCGGCCTCCATACATTTTATATGGCAACTACACTTGTAGAGTTACATTAGACCCGCGCCACACGACGCGGCTGTACGTACAACTCAGGCATCGCCCACGAGTGTGTCGGTCTAACGTAGTTCCCGCTTAAGAATAACAATAATAATGTCTATGTTGCAATACCTATGATCAAAAAGAACATCAAACTTACAGCTTGATTTATGTATGCTGCATGCATAACAACTTGCTGGTGTGGTATTTGTTGTGACTGCAAGTGTTGTTGATGTTGAGCTTGCTGCTGTTGTTGTTGCAGCTGGTGCTGGTGTTGCAACTGTTGTTGCTGTAGCTGCTGTAGATGAATCTGTTGTTGATGCTGTTGTTGGAAGTGTTGTATGAGTTGTGGTGACGCCCGCGACAACTGTTGCTGTTGTTGCGTTTGCTAAAAACACAAGATAATAGTTTTATGAAATTGTTTGTACAAATACTAATAAGTATAATTAGTGGACGAGTTTCATACCGCCTGTTGGGGAGCATGTTGCGGCGGGGGAGGCGGGGGTGGCGGCTGAGGCGGCGGTGGCTGCGCGGGGTGTATCACAGTTGGTTGCGACAGCACATGTGCCGGACTCACTAGCTGCTGACGTTAATGAAAAGCTTTAGATCACATCAACATTTACAACTTGATGTTGAAGAAGGGTTTACCACCTATTTTCTGAAACGCCACTCAAATCACGAAGGATTTACATTACAACGATTACGAACACGATAGGAGCGCAAGAGCAGTGTACAGCGTATTGTTTTATAGTCATAAAGCTGTCAAAGCTACACGAATTTGTTATCCACTTGTGCTCGGCTCACCTAGTTTAGATGCAGTTTTAACTGATATGATTGTAAGAAATAGCAATAGTCAATCAAATCATTTTACAATTCGGAAAATAGATTGACTTGAACAGACTTTTAAAAACCAGAGCTCAGTAACTCATGCTTTAGTGTCTACGAAAATGAGAACCGTTAGCACAAGCATGTTTCATTCATGAGTTAATAATAAGAGCGACTTCATTCACTCCCTGTAATGCCACGGATTATATTTGTACAATTAATAACAATAGTTATGTGCTCTCATTCTACCCTATGGTATGAGTTTTTTTTATCTTTAATTGAAACCATCTTAAAGTAAGTAATTTAAATACCAATTCTCTAATTTACCAAATAGTTTCAAAATTGGTATCCATGTTGTTTGGATGCATAGAACACGCTGAGAAGACTATGACTATGCAATAGAAGATCTGAATTATTATCAAGCAACAATCCATCATACCAAATGAATTGATGCATGAACAAATGACTAGACTTAGAAATTATGATATTATTGAATAATATTAATTATGAAAAATATATATAAGATGCAGCATCCATTATTAAGAAGCGTAGAACTTATTTACAGTTAAGAGTAGTAACTAATTTACATATAAATAACCATATCCACAAAAAACAGTGGTTAAAATAATAATTATATCTAAATATATTAAAAGTGGCACTGTAATGACAAAAATTCATATATAGAATTGTCAACCTGTACGTAATTCGTATCTTTTCAATATAATTATGTACATTCCTACTTCTTCATCAAAAAATGTTTAAATGAAAATACCAGTTAATGTGTTGCATTAATGCTTTTCATTATGAATGTTAAACCCTTGCACCACTATTAAATGTATTGGCAAATAGCAGAAAAAGTTAAATAGAATGAAATAATGAATTAAAGTGGTTACTTGATGAAGTATCAATTATTAAGTATATGCTTTTATCCTACAAAGATAGAGGATTGTGAAGGATATTATATAAATTAAGCCCAATGTTAATCTTTATGACTTATCTCCAAAAATAATATGAATCTTAAATAAATTATAGAACTAATAACACTATAAATTCTATGCTAACCAAATGAAATTAAATCATTTAACCAAATGAAAAAGTTAGCATGCTAAGCATTATTATACCAAGGAGTTCTAAAACCATAATGCAATATTTTGTGTTTAGTGCATAAATGTAATACACAAGTATCTAGTCAGAAGACGTACATGTTGTGGTCGTTGTGGAGATGCCTGTTGCATCAGAGATGCATCAATGATCTGTTGGGCCTGTTGTAACACAACCTGAGCATCCACAGGTAAATCAGATGTGTAGTAAACCTACAAATAAATGACACACCATAACTTATGCCATACTCGCCATGAACTAGATATATTTTCATCACATAAATTTTAATGATAACCTTGAATTCACATTGTTCGCCCAAAACTTTATGGACAAAACAACTTTTTATAGATTCCTAAAAATACCTATTATTTTTTTTATTTGACTAGTGATTTGAACAATACCCACTTGGTGCCTGTGTAATGCCTGTTGTTGTTGCTGTTGTTGCTGTTGCTGTTGTTGTTGAAAGTCTGCACGAGTAGGTGGTGGAGGTGGAGGGGCTTCATGTCGGATAATATACTGAGGTTGGTACTGCAAGCCATCACTCACAACCAGCTGAGACTGCACTCCTTCACTTACTATAATATCATTCTGCGGATCAGCTTGCTGTACCACCACCTGGTAAAAAAATAAAGAAATTGACATCTATAACATAGCAAAAAATACACAGAAATGTATATCAAATTTATTTTCAGTAAGTTTTATGTTACCTGCTGTTGTGCATATTGCTGGTCATCTTGGTTCACTATTATTCTATCCAAGCAAAGGTTTGGACAGTATCTTTGTAAGTCTTCTAGAGTCAATTGTTGTCCTTGTCCTACTATCTGGTAATATTGAGCCATTGCAAGTGCTTAGCCTAAAAGAATACACAAGTCAGTTAATTCCTTACAACTAACTTAATTTAATAATTAAAGTATATTGATTATATTTTAAGCTCTGAAAACTTAAAAATAAACTACAGCCCTGCATTCAAATAACTGAGAAGAGTTGAGTAGAGGCCATTCTTTTATAACATGAGTAGCTACCCTAGAGTTAACCCAACTAACTTTAACTCTGAGCGTGGTGGTTTGGAGTGAGCGGCTAATGCTTGAGATTGACAGTTGAACTCACATTTACATTAAAAAATGCCAGGGTAGAGTGATTACCTTATGACATCATTAGAGTTAACTCTATACTCAAGTTTGAATGCAGGGCTGGAAGAACTGAAAATATTTGCTCTCTATATGGCACAACTAAAATCTAAAGAAGTTCAGTACTTTTCAAACTTTTTCTGTTGCATGTGATGATGTAAATATATGAGTTGGTTTAGCAAGTTCATTGTTACCTGCATAGCAACAGGATCTGTAATGCAGAGCCTTGTCTAGTACAACTTTTAATCAATACCTGGATGGCAATCTCCAAATGCTATGTAAAGGCAGAAAAATTATTGAATTGTTAAGCACTTTTGGCCCCAATTCTCTGTAAACAGTACCTTTACGCATACCAAGTAGAACTAGTAGTTTTATGACAAGATAAACAATTAATTTCTGTGCCAATCCATCAGCTATTTTAAAATGTCAAATCAATGATTTAAATTTTATGATTATTATTTGGATAGAATGTAGTTTATTTTTTTACTAGCCCTTACTGTCCTACTGCTGGGCAGAGGCCTTCCTCAAGGCCTTCCAGACTATCTTCTCCAGCGCTATCTCCAGCCAGGCCTTGCAGAATGTAGGTATGGTACAATAAAGTTGTTATAAAAATATAGTGTGCCAGGTACATTCTGCCTAATTTTTTTCATACAAAATTTATTGTATTATTTTGGGTTATGGACACTTGATTAGCAAGATGTTTGGGCATATATAATATCTTGCTAATGTTAAGTAACTATACTAAATCTGTTTAGGTAGTTAAATAAACGTAAACAATCTTGATATATCTTTTTATTTATAATAAATTGTATAAAAGACATACAAAGATTACATAAATTTTGTTAATTACCTGACATGGGTCTAGTAAATACTAAATTGTAAAAACTTTTAGATAAAAGACATGTTAAGATCGTTTACATTTATTTAACTACCTAAACAGATGGAGTATAGACAAATTAGGTTTTTTTTAAAACAAATCCTAAATAAATACACTTGATTTTCATTTAAGAATTCATTATGTACCTTTTTAATAAATTCAAATTGCCTAAATGAAAAAAAAAACACATCTTTAGATAACAGAAAGTTTGATATCAGATTGTGATTAAGTGAATGTGATTAGTGAGCATTAACTTATAATCAAGCAATTCAATTTCTATGAAAGGACTCCCTTGTTTTAAATCATACCTAAAAAGATCTTAGTTATTTTATATTCTCCTCATTTGTGATGAAATACGCAATAAAATACGAAAACAATTATATTTATTATTAGTACATATGCTAAAAACAAGAAACAGTATAATTAGTGTTTACCTGTCAAAAATATAATAATTGCATTCTTACTTTTCTTTTCTATACATATTCCAAGAGAAAAGTCATCGGTGTCTAGGAAATGTTATGCCAAGTACCTACTTTTCTTTTTATAGTTATAGAAAACAAAACAAATTAAAAAAAAATTTAGAAACAAGATGTTTTTTTTAGCATCTAATTTTTGTTCTAATGCAGCTATATTTTTTGTTTTGTGGCTTTACTGGTGATTAAAGTATTGATTTTTTTCAATTTAATTGATTAATAAAAATAAGTTCTATAGAATTAAATTGATAAAGAATAATGAGCAGAATAAACAAATCCAAAATTAAACTTCCTTTGATTAATATGATTCATAAAAAACTGGACATTAAATCTTGCTCTTAAATGTAATGCCTAATGATTTCTAATTTGAAATAATTATTATAATTCAATATTTTGAACTTTATCACTGAAGTGGCATATTTATCAACAAGAGTGTCATAGTTTTACATTTCATTACCAATTAATAAATAGATCAACTTAAACTCGCCCATATACCAATTAAATGAATATATCACCCCATACTTTAAGACTTTAGCAGAGAAATTAGGATTAATCACTTTCTCAAGACATTACAACATGCACTGTAGGATTTGTTTACAAGTATGCTATGCAAAAAAAAAACTCAGTGACTACCTTTTAACTACAGTTTGTGCTATAATTCAATCGTATTTTTCATGATTAACACTATACATTGAAGTAAGAGACACTACATTGCGAGGGACACCTATTTCTCGATGACAGTTATTATGCCATACTCCCTGAACACTACATACGGTTGCAATAACAGCAGCAATGACTTCTGAAATCGCACCAACACCTCAACTATGGCGACGACTCAGCCATCACCTTTTCAATAAAACTTTTTGTCTATCTTATAAACATCACCACTTCCAATTTTAACTTTAGGAACAATAAGAAATTTAACTTCAATACCGTTTACACGAAAAGAACGAAATGGCTTCGATTCCTTTGATCCAACCTAAATACTTTAAAGGAGAATGTTTAACACAGATTACATCTAGGCTATAGATTTACTTCTTACCAATATTTACTAAGGACATTTTAAATGTCTTATTTATACATTATATACGAATTTTTAACATCAAAATGTTAATTTTTTAACTCAAACGCCAAATCGAGAAGCAATTTACATTATGGCGTGTGTGTCACTTTTTTATAAATGTTTTTTTTTTTCGATTGGGGTTACTACTCTTTAAAACATAACAAGAAAATATGCTGGGTATTCTCGATAATAGTAATGGGGAAGATTTTTGCCATTTTTTCCCGCTAGGTGTCGCGATTCTTATGATCCGTTATGCTTATCTGTGCAGCGTTATTTATAACTTTTTGGCATTCTATTAAATATAAATAACTAAAATGACGAACTGTGCAGTGCCGGGATGCAAAGAAAATGGTAATCATTTATTCCCAAAAGATAAAAATAGGAAAAGATTGTGGGCTAAAGCAATAAAACGACCAGAATTGGTAAAATCCCAATCTACATATTTACGATTATGTGGGCCAGTGGGCATCATTTTACAGAAAATGATTATAAAACTGTGTTAAATTAAGTAGAGTAACACAACATACTTTTTTCCTGCTTAGGAAAAATGGTCATAGAAAGGTACAAAAAGTTTATTAAATGAGCTAACAATACACTCACTCTCCAAAATATTCTTGTATTTGATGTTTATTTAAAGCGTATAGTCCCTTGAACCATCTGGCCGAAATTATGTGAACGCAACTCTCGCACTCGCCTAGGCGGCAGTACGCAAATCTGTGCATTTATTTGCGGCCAGCAACGCCCGGAAAGCGCTTTAAATCCATTTTCTCTGCGAGATATTGATTGATTTACATATGCAATGTTCACTTTGAAGAATATTTAACCACCAATTTTTATGTGTAAAAATGTTTCTAAAGGTCCAAGCCGTTTCGAAGGAGTAGAAAAAAGTTGCGAAATTGCTAAATATTTTTTTTTTTGACAAAAGTATTAATTGCACGAAAAAATCAAATGTTGATATTATTTTTCATGAATCTATAATAAACATATATTTTTTTCAAACCAATTGACCTAGCCGTTACGGAGGAGTAGGCCTCAGAAAATCACTGTTTTATGGCACTTTTCGGGCGCTTGGCCCTTAGTGGTGGCAATGGGGAACCGTTTATATCTTTATAATAATCGTCTTTTGGTATGACCATAACTTCGGTTTGTACTGGTTCTGGGGGACATGATTTATCGGAGAAGTTAAAATTTCTATCATACGCCTCTAACCTACAAAAACAGAAGATAGCTTAGCTTTTGATTTACACAAACAATAATAAACAAGTGGATAAAAGTTCATAGGGTCAAGAGTTTATTGTTAATCAGTAAAAACATTCACCAAGAAAATATAAAATACTGCAGTATTTTTTTACTTTTATTTACTAATCTCTCTACAAGGTCTGCCTTTCTTCCACTACAGATCGCACCCCTCTTTAATTCCTCTTTGAGCTGATTTATTTCCAGGTACAATACACCGTCAATACAAAAATATTTCATACAATTTCATAAGAACCGCTCCGAACCACAGAATGTAAATAGATCATACGCGTGGCGCCCTCTGAACACAAAATCTTCCCCATTATTTCCACAAAAATTGTAAAAAGGTTAAGAATAAATTGCACGACAAGAAGATCAAAATTGATCTTAGTAACCATTGTTCCCAAAAAATGATTATTAAACCATTTCTCGTACAAAATGCTATTGAGAGCCAAAAAACAAAAACCGGAACCTTTTTAAAAAATATTATCTGCATGTAAAAACAAAATAGTCTATGCACATCTCTAGTTGAGCCTGCAACAACGAGACGGTTTTCGTGTGTTTTAATTTATTACATTGCACTTTAATTCGTTTTCCTTTGGTTTTTACTTCAATAATTTCATGGAAATCATTTAAAAGATATTGACTTTGTATCAAATTAGAAGCCCGTAGTAAATTTCAACTTATATGACATTTTGTTGCCGTCCTCATCACTCGTGCAAATGGATGATACAGTGATTTCGCCAGGTACACTGCAGATAAAACACGTAAAAAAGTTTATATCTTTGATATTTACTTTCTTTTAATTATACAAATTCATTGTAGGTAATAAGATGGGTGATTCAGCGTCCGAGAGCGACTCCAGCTCATTGGATGGAGGAGCTATGTTGCCTCCAAGCACAGTTTCTCGTGATCAGCTACAGAAAAGAATTGAATCTCTGCAGCAACAGAATAGGTATGTTTTTCTCGTAAATATAGTAGATTCTGATGAGATTCTGATTAATTGAAGTTAGTACATCGTTTTTCATTGTGTTTTGCTAAAATGTGGTTTGTGTTTTTATGTGTTTAGTTAGTGTAATAATTTTATACCATATATCTATCCTAAACAACATCAAGTAACTACTGATGTGCCTTAAACTTTTTTATAAAATTTTTAATGTATTATGTCATTTTTTTCCAGTATATTATTATTCAATAATAACTTTTTTTATAGAAAAAAATACAAAGAAAAAAGTTTAATGAAACTATGTTATTTTTTTTTTCAGGGTTCTCAAAGTTGAGCTGGATACTTACAAGCTTCGGGTGAAGGCTCTCCAAGAAGAGAATCGTGCCTTGAGACAAGCATCAGTATCAATTGTAAGTTGCTGTAGCTTTACTGATTTTCATACATTTCATTATTTTTGTAAAATTACTGTATAATAAAATCTTTTATCTTACAGCAAGCTAAGGCTGAACAAGAAGAAGAATATATTTCTAATACATTATTGAAAAAAATTCAAGCACTAAAGAAAGAAAAAGAAACATTGGCACATCATTATGAACGTGAAGAAGAATGTCTTACTAATGACCTCTCCCGAAAACTAAATCAGGTACATTATTAAATTAATTCATTAAAACCCAAGCAAACGTTGGTGTTCATTCTCTCATTGTCTTTCTATTGTGTCTCTAATTACAGTATTCAAAAGGTTAAGTTGTTTGAAACATACACAAAATTTCCTTGTAAATTGAGGCACATTTTCTAAGACAATGATGTGAAGATGTGCATGACAAAATCATACAGCATTTGTTTAACTTAGGCTTGATTTTTTCACCAAATTATCCTTATATTTGCTGTGTTTTGGGACAAAGCTTGATATTACATAATAATATTGTTTGCTTACCAATAGAAAGGTTTGTAAATATAATAAAAAATAAACTGTTAACTTTATAATGATATCTTATCTTTGTCATATCTTGGTTGTGTGCTTAAGATTCAATAACTAAGTAATTATATCTAGAATGATTATTAATGGGATAGTAATGTGTAGGATTCTTTTTAAGGACAATTAAACAATATGTATTGTGAAAAAATAAAAATAGATATGACCAAAAAACCTTGATAGTTCCAGAAATATTCATATTAAAAGTATGCTTATGTATTGTGTTTCAGTTACGCCAGGAGAAATGCCGGTTGGAGCAAACTCTAGAGCAAGAACAAGAATGTCTGGTGAACAAACTGATGAGAAAAATAGAGAAACTTGAAGCTGAGACACTTGCCAAGCAAATGAATTTAGAAAGGCTTCGCAGGGAAAAGGTAATAGAAGTAACTTTTTACATATTATCTCATTGTTCTAGTCATTTGATTTATTAGGATAACAAGCACTAAGAAGGAGGTACAACTGAATTTGTGTGTCTAACAGGGGTAAAACTATTCAGTTCAGAAAAACGAAATACATTATCTCTACAAATTATATTATGATGTCAGATTAAATTCTAATATAAGGTAAAAAAGAATTCTTTCCCAAACTTATGTGACATTGCAAAATCAATTATTCTGGGGATTGCTCGAGACATCTATTTTTTTTTTGGTCAGAAATGGCATACCTTTTCTTTTTTATTCTTGTTTTCACAAGAAGCTAGGTTTAAGGTCTCCATACATTTTATATGGAAACTAGACGCTTGTAGAGCTACACTTGATCCATGCCACGCGACGTTTTTCTACCTGATTTGTATGTCAGGCGTGGTACAGGTGTGAATCGGTCTAATATAGTTTTAGCTTTAGGGTTAAGGATTATTGTGACTTTTTTATTTTAAGGATTTAGGTACCCACATACTATTTGTTTTGTAAATAATTTTGTTTTGTACTCATGTGTATTTTTGTTTCCTTGAATTTTTTCTAACTTCATATGCCCTTTATAAATTTACTGTGACATGCTTAAGTGTTCCCTCAACGCTTATGAGCATATGAAGAATGTAGATAAATGTATGATCATGTTACTGTATGTATATGTAATCAATGGTGATTGAAATTCTTAATTGCAGGTGGAACTTGAAAATACATTGGAACAGGAGCAGGAAGCTCTAGTGAACAGGCTGTGGAAGCGAATGGACAAGCTGGAGGCAGAGAAGAGGTCGCTGCAGATCAGGCTTGACCAGCCAGTGTCCGACCCAGCTAGTCCTAGGTGAAAATCTTATAATTTATTATACAGTGTGTTGTTTTGTACTTGATTACTCTACTAACTTTTTGGGGTATAAAATGTATCATAAGTTCTATAAATTTTACTCAGGGCATAGTAATTTGAAACTCCTTTAGTAAAATATAATTAATTTCGGTATTATATAAAGCATTAATGACACTGAAACCAGTCCTGAAATAATGTAACATAATTCCTAATTTAAATGCACGATGAATAGTTTTAAGGCATGATGCTCGCTTAATTTTTTAATAATTCTTCATGCATCTTACTATATTTTCATTGTTTTATTATTAATGGAGTTTTTTCTTGCTAGGGACATTAGTAATGGTGATACAGCATCCAATTTAAGCAATCACATTCAGACCCTGCGTTCTGAAGTTGTCAAATTAAGGTGAGTAAATAACAAATCATTTATTTTAAATACATGATTCTATTGGATAGTGACAGGTGTGAGATGTACGAGCATTAAGTCTCAACTTTACACTGATATTAATAAAACAATTTCCTGGGCTCAGTAATGATTAATTTACTTGCCAATGGAATGAGTAAGTTACTTGCCAATATTATACAACTATACAAGGCCTTGACACACTAACTTTGCTTTCGCTCAATTGTGTTGTGTGATTTCAGATGCTAATAACTTAGTCAAAACAATAGAAATGGCTCTTTGATCTCACATTTGATGGTAACTTCATGATATTATCAATGCATTCACTCATAAAAATATTGCCATGTTGTCATATCTCATCAGTCCTGCCTAAATATATAGTTAATTAATTAATGGAAAAATAAAGATTATTTTGTACTCTAAAATAAATTGCATTTCAATATTAGCGAAAAGAGATTTTTGACCTGATATTTACAGATCAAAGTGGAAAACTTACTAAAAGTCCCTAAATTTATAAAAGATTTTAAAAAACTAGAAAACTTATGAACAATGTGATTCAAATAAGAATAGGATCGACTTTCCACCATATTATGATTATGACATCATATTTATAAATTCGAAGGATTGAGTTAGGGTGAGCAAGAAAATTCAATTTATTTACGAATCATAAGCGAAAAACATAAATCAAAATCTAGTTCCTCAATTCCGATCATCTTTGCGTCAGTATGTGAACTTTCTGGATTAGTGGCGAATGAAAGAAGGCGAATTGATGCCAATAACAGAAATAAGAAAGAAAACAGTTATTTTTTAAACTAATTATTATTTAAATAATGTATTTTGTTATTTTAGATAAAGCTAACGTTTTAACTCAGACTCGGTTAAATGAAGTAAAAAAATATCGTTATTGTTTCACATCTAAATTTTCTTTGAAAACCATACTCTTCTAGTAACATTTGACAGAAATAGGTCACTGACATTCCTATTCTTATTTGAATCGCATTGTATAATCTTTCTTCTTAGACCATAATATTAACACATATCAATTTGCAACAGAAATCAACTGGCAGTCTCTCAAAATGAGAACAAGGAGAAGATGCATCGCTTCGCGCTCGAAGAGAAACACATTCGGGAGGAGAATGTTCGTTTGCAGCGAAAACTGCAGCAGGAAGTGGAGCGTCGCGAGGCTCTGTGCAGACATCTGTCTGAGAGCGAGTCTTCGCTTGAGATGGAGGAGGAGAGGCAGTTCAATGAAGCTTTGAGTGTAAGTTACCTAGAGGTGTATTAGTGGCCCCTTTGTTAAATTAGCCTAGGTTATTTGCTTGGTTGAACCAAAAGTCATGATAATCTACGTAATATAGAATAGAATAAACTTTTTATCGCTTATTTTTTTAAGCATTGATTCAAGTACTGTGGTTGTGAAGGAACACGGCGATGCAATGAGAGATAGGAAAGCAAATAAGCAATTTCTTTTTAGCAAAAGTTTGAGTAACGAAATATGATTGGTAATGCCCAATTTGCAGGCACGATCGAGGAGCGTGTCGTCGCCGGGAGGGTCAAGGCCTCTCTCACCATACGCGTCACCATTGTTGCCTAACGCCGCCGGGATGCCACTGTCACGACCTTCACTGCATCTCAACTCTCAGGTAAGCAGAATTTTTGCTAAAAAAAACGTGACTAATTTATTACTACATGGGTAAGATTTTATTAAATAAATGTTTTATTTTTTATGGTTTTGCGTATCTATTGTATACGAAAAAGCATTGCGTCGTCGGTACATTATTCATTTATTTTGTTGATTGATTGACAGGCACGTCGCACAAGTGATAGGTTCGTGAAGCCGGCGATCCCGGGCGGCGCAGGGCTGGTGGGCCGGCCGGGCCCGCTGGAGCCCCCGCTGGCCCCGCTGGCCCCGCCGGCCGCTCCGCTGGCGCCGCTGTCTGCCGCACCGCTGCCCAACCCCGCCATCTTGCAGCCCGCTAGCCCCATGGACACGTCCTCCAAGGACTAAGTTCGGCCGCCGTCCCGAGTTCACACCAAGACGTAAGAGCACTTCACTGGCTCGCCTAAGCACAGTATCAGTATGTATTTGAAACTACGAAGGACTAGGGTCAAATGACGTGAACTATGGCTGCACGATATGTATAGTGTGTTGTAGCCGCATCATCGAATTAAATTATATAAAGATTTCTGTGAATTTCCCTTTACGTCGGTGTGCACTCGAAGCTGTAAGATTCAATAATAAATGTCGGGTGCAGTCGTGAAGTTTTACGGCAGGCTATCCACCATTCGATCTGTTTTTGAATTGCAGACATTGAATCGCGACTGATTCTGGCAACGCTATTGTTTGATCTTACGTAAACCTACTGTGCACTATGCTCACTGCCCTGTCGACTCGGCACGCTCCTAGAATTACATTCTTATTTCTGCTCGGTCGTGATTCATTTACTGATCAAATTGGTAATGAACGAGGGAGTATGATTGTATTCAATATGTTTATCGAAAATGTTAATAAGGAGGAAAGATGTGACGACGGCGTTGTAACTTTCGATTAGGATAGTAATAGCTAGTTCTGATTAAAAATCAATTTTGGAAATATATCCGGGCTTAAATTTTGCGGCAGTGGGTTTTATTTATCATAAGGCTGTGTATAAAATTCACTTGTGAGTAAAGTTAGTAAAGGAGAAGGAGATAAAGATTGTAAGCTATTTGATATATCACACTCGGGGTCTAGCAATACTACTCCTACGCAATGTTTTTGTGAAGGAATGTAAAATATGTTACGAATGTTGTGTTGTGCCCCCAGGGCAAATTGTTGTGTTCGGTATGATTATGCTCGTAGGAGTAGTGAGTTATTGTCCTCGGACTCAATTCAATTATGCAAATTGTCACATAATTTTTTTTTCATGTTATAATAAAACAAAATATATGCATTACTATTATGAAGCCTTTTATTTGTTTTCTTTAAAACATCTTTCATCTCAATATCTCCTCGATACACTGTTCTATCATCCATGTAGGTAACTCACACTCAAAGATCGGAGACTACACTCGAAGTTGTGGACGACTAGGTACGTTTACCTGGGATTGACGGTCCAGTTGGGTAGGCCTAACTTCTAGAAAAAGGTCAATCGTCGGATCCGACTCGGCTGAGCAGCGATCGGAAAGCTGCGTATCTTCTCGGTATCAGCTCGGTATCTTCTCGTCCAACATACCTTATATACCACAGTGTCTGAAGACGAAAGTCAATGCCAGTGCGTGTTGCCAGTGATAACATATGGCTTCGAAACGTGGTCGCTTATGGGCATCATCAGAGGGCACATTGTTCGCAGAACAGATTGTCGATGGGGAAGAAAGTTTCTGGAGTGTCGACCACGTACCGGAAGACGCAGCGTTGGAAGACCTCCCACAATGTGGACCGATGACCTAGTGATGGATGTGAGACGCACAGGACCGGTCATTGTAGCGACACTTGGGGAGGCCTATGTCCAACAGTGAACGTCTTTCGACTGAAATGATGATTACACTGTTCTATAAACTAAATAAGTGTTGGGACCATGCACAATAAAAGTTTCTGTTGTTGGGGTAAGATTTTATGTGTTGCACTAGCGCCATTACGGGATTACAGCTGAGAGGATATTTAATAGCTGTTACCCGCGATTTTCTTCGTGCGGAGTTTAGGAACATTCCTTTCCGTTTTTGGGGCAATCGAGCAAAAACTTTTTCTTTTCGGAGATGCCCGAGAATTAAGTTCTGTGGGAAAATAACAAGTAGCATAAGTTTACTTATTACAACTGTTCAATGCTACCTTTGACCATTGATTCAGCACTTTGTCGGTGGACGCGCGGCCTACTTCAAATATTGTCATAGTTGCATATTACACGCATAGAATACTAAGATATTTGTACATTTGTGTGCGTTAAGAAAAAGTAGTATATAAGCTGTAATATTTGTAAAATATATCAGATTAGAATTTATTCTTGTCTCATTACCCCTCACTGTGGCCAAGACACCTTTAGCCATCTCTGATCAGTCCTGTGAGTCTACTGGACTGGCAGTGAGTTTACCCTTCACCCTCACCTGGAATTCCTAACCACTATCCGTCTGTTACCTTAGGTCTCTTGGTGCAGACATCCTGTACTTATTTATTTATATATTTATTTATTACAAATTATATGGTAGGTTAGGGCTGTAGGGCTTATAGGACTTAGGGTCGTAGGGACTGTAGGGCTTATAGGTCTTAGTTTAGGTTCTTTTAATTTACCATATATTCATGTACAGCCGCAACCTTTATTAAGGGGTGGTTGTACAACAACATTAGCTATAGGTATCCCAGAGAAAATCTTGTCTTAAATATTGTTCAACAGTTTCGAAGATTTTTTTTTGTTTGGAAAAATCATCCAATGACAACCCCCGCTCTTGGGCGGAGCGGGAGATAGTGTCAGGACTCTTACTAACTAAAAAACGCACCCCGTTCCTTCAAGCCTTCATACCGGGGCTCGAGTTCCCTTTCGGATAACCCTGGCCCCAGTAGGCTTCGACCCGGCTGGGCCCCTGCTGTTGTTGACAACGCGGGAACAGTGCGCGCCGTCGACGACTTGGGCTTGGTCCGGACAGTTACTGGACGGTCGGACAGCGAGCTACCCATTGCTCACTGTCCGTAAGCCCGCTCCTACGGTGGCTGGAAATCGGGATCGGAGCCCCGGCGGCGGCGAGAGCGCCTTTGCCTGATGCAGTCGGCCTCCTCCTTTGCGAGCATTACTGCTTCGCAGAAGTCGGCGACCGCCTGCTACTCCTCCTCGCTCCGGACCATGACCTCAACCAAGGCCCGACGCGAGAGGTCTCCGCCGCCGATCTCCCCCACGAGGGCACGGCGATGCTCCGCCCAAGCAGGGCACACCTCGACTGTGTGCTCCACAGTTTCGAAGATGACTCCCTTAATTTGAAATACCGTTCCCGCGGGAAAATGAAAAGTAACCTAAGTTACTCCTTGTCACATCATTTGCAGTGGAATTCCCCCTGCTGGAGTCTGTGTTTCCTGATGGCTACAATCTGGGAATCTTGAAGTCAAGAGTGAATAGGTTACCTACTTCTAAGTAGAACGCTCCATCGTCGACTGCATCGTCGCTTTCCATCAGGTGAGATGGCGTTCAAGCGTGAACCTATCAACAATAAAAAAAAATCTTCTAAATCAGTCCAGTCGTTTCGGAGGTTAGCTAGAACAAACAGACTACCAAAAATTGTAAACATCGTATTTTCGTTATAGTTATCTAATATTCTTTCATATGCTCCGATTGAATACCAAAATGATTTCTTTTTAGCAAATCTAAAAAGAAATCATTTTGGTAGGTATTCAATCGGACACAAAACCACAAGTGAACCCGAAAAAATAATAATAATCCGACAAATGGTTTTGTATCCATTTCGCTCTCGTATATTTACGTCAGATATAGTCAACCTTCCTTTGCCAGTACCTACCTTCACCTGGAACTCATCTGCATACAGATGATTCGCATACTGAAGTTTCAAAGTAATGAGATTAATAAATATAGAAAACAGAATAGGAGAAAGCGTGACGCCTTGAGGAACTTCAGCTAATAATTTCCACCAGCGAGAGGAAAAGCCTCCAACATGAATCGATTGCTGGCGTTCCTGAAGGTTTCTATCTTGGACGTGAAGAGACGAGAAGTCAGTAAGGCCTTGATCACACGTACCGAGTAAACGGGCGAGACAGTGCTCACGTCCGAGTACTCGGTACATGTAATCATAGCGCCGAGTGCTCGGCCTACCACTTATTTCTACCATTCGCTTACATCACTGTCTCGGCTGAGCAACATTTTACTGTCTCGCCCTTTTACTCGGTACGTGTGATCAAGGCATTAAAGTACATATTTCGCAAAGAAAAGTTGATTTAACACTTAGATTGATCTAACATGTGATAAATATTATTGTAGCTAAAAGTCTGGTAAAGTGATGGTGGTTGAATCGAGAAATTATTTCAACGAACTCGCTACTGAGATAAAAATCTAGGTATCCTATGTCTTTCTTTCTCCACGATCCAATCCAACTTGCAGTACCGAATCTATAGGTACCTACCGAAAGCAAAAACTCAGTAGGTAATTTTGGGTTGGCGGTAAGTCCCCTCCGGATTCGTGCGGAAGTGACGCCCGGGTGTCGCCACTGTGCGGAATGCCCGGAGGACACGGTGGAGCACACAGTCGAGGTGTGCCCTGCCTGGGCGGAACATCGCCGTGCCCTCGTGGGGGCGATCGGCGGCGGAGACCTCTCGCGCCGGGCCTTGGTTGAGGCCATGGTCCGGAGCGAGGAGGAGTGGCAGGCGGTCGCCGACTTCTGCGAAGCAGTAATGCTCGCAAAGGAGGAGGCCGAACGCATCAGGCAACGGCGTTATCATCGCCGCCGCCGCCGCCGCCGGGATTCTGATCCTGATTTCCGGCCACCGTAGGCGCGGGCTTGCGGACGGTGAGCAATGGGTAGCTCGCTGTCCGGCCGTCCGGTAACTGTCCGGACCAAGCCCAAGTCGTCGACGGCGCGCACTGTTCCCGCGCGCCTCAAGGAGTTGTCAGCAACAGCAGGGACCCAGCCGGGTCGAAGCCTACTGGGGCCAGGGTTATCCGAAAGGGCGCTCGAGCCCCGGTATGAAGGCTAGAAGGAACGGGGTGGGTCTTTTAGTCAGTAAGAGTCTGACACTATCTCCCGCTCCGCCCAAGAGCAGGGGATGTCAATGCATGATTTTTTCCCACCATAAAAAAAAAAAAAAAAAAAAGTAGGTAATTTTGGGTATGCAGACAGTAGACGACAACACTTGTTGAGTGAGAGATACGTGTCCAATACACGAGCTAGATCACAGATACAGCCTCTCTGAGAGGCAATGGTTGCCTGCTTGAACCTGGCCATAAAAGTTGGCTCTGAATGAGACGATGCCAATTTGGTCAGATTTGAAACTGAATGCTGCTAAAATCCAGGCGTGTTTGTTTTTCTGCTAAAAGGATCTTAGAGAAGGTGAGACGGTATAGCTTCTTATCACACCGGAACATCAGCTCAATAAAAACTTTTGACTACTTAGAGCTGATTTATCCTCATTAAACTTAGGAAGTACCTACATAGGTACCCCCAAAGCGACAGGGTGTAAAGTGACGTCACGCAAACCGCTATTGAAAAGGGTGGATCATCTGACCAGACGGGTGTAGTCTCTAGTCCGGCCAACTGCCTCTTAAATAGTTGATTTCTGACTGTTGTATATTTATGTTTAAATTGCGCAGAGAACTCTGATATGGCGATGAAGGATTTTTGTAATTTAGTTAGTAGATGTCGCTACATCACTCCCCTCTGGAAATCGGAGATCGCTGGTTCTCGACGCACCGTCGATACACCTTGTGATGCTGCTATGCTCCAGTTGCTGAATGACTTGAATGAGGCACAGCATTACGTTATAGGTACTCCAGAGAGTCCGGTGATGTGCAGTGCTATGTTGAGTCTGACTGCTGGCGTCGGTCGACCACGAAGATTCTTTATAGCTCTTCATGTGAATGACCGAAAGTGCAGTACGCTTCGTCTAAGTTGCTGTTGGAGCTGAGAGTGATGACTAGGTAGGTATGTCCAGGTACGAATGCTGGTGGTCAGGGTACCCGTTAAAGCTGTGGTTGTTGGTTATATGACTCGTTGCCCGAAAGCTTGAGGCTGTGATAATGATGTTACGATGTAGGACGTAGTAGCTCCACGAAGACTGCTCTGACATTTCACAGTTGAGGGTCACCAGATTGAAGGCATTGCGACATAGAGTGTAATGCTCTAATGGAATGGATCCTCTGACCAAACGGGTGTCTTGGCAACGGCTCAATAGTTGAATTGGGGTTGTAATTGTACCTAAATGTTCTAATCGCGCGGGAAACTCTAATAAACTCTCTCTGAAATACCGCGATGATGGAGTTTTGTAATTTAATTTCTAAATAGCCACAAAGATGTTGCTACAAAACCAGGCTAGGATTTGTATGGTGGTATTATCTTATACCTACCTAATATACCTTAAGTTACCATTTACTGGATATGCCTTTGACTGGTTGGGAGTGTCATGGTCACTCAAATATGTCTTGCGTGTAATGGTGGCGCATGTGCTAGATCATACAAATCTCTTCGAAAGAGTTGAGTTAAATGGTGCTGTCGTACGAGTAATTTTCGTAAACGGGTGCTCGGTTGGGAATGGTCATCTCTCAACTAAACTCTAACTACCACGCCCTATCACTCCCCGCACTTCCCCCCCTCCCCCCTCTCCTTCTCTCTATAATGGGATAATACTAAAACTAATGTTGTAAAGGTACCTACAATATATTTTGGTATATGCGGAACCCGATACGCGTTAGCATTTTTATGTAAAGAATCTATTTACAAAATTTTCATAATACCCCTCGCCTCCTAATACCCGCTATGACCTGTGTTATACTTAGTGTCGGTGGTGTCTAACTTGTGAACGCTTTAAATATTTTTGGGAACAAATATAACATGGTGTAAAACCATTGGAATCCATTTAATTACTGATTCTGAACAAACTAGGTATATTCAGTTTTCGCATAAACTCTAATCCCACCCCCTATCCGGCCTGTACCAAGGTCCGGTGCAAGAGATCGCTGCCGCCGATCGGCCCCACGAGGACTCGGCAGTGCTCTACCCAGGTTGGGCTCAATTCTACTTCTTACTATGTTTCATATAAACTTTTCGTTATTTTTTTACCTTTAGGTACTTGCCAGAATACTTTAAATAAAATCAGTGGGTAGAGGCCTAAGATAAGATTAGAGGAAAGCATATTTGGGATTCATCAGGAGACCATTAGGTTTGACGGCACGGTTGGCGCTGTAGTTGATCGATTGGCTGCTGTTCTGTAAGTCGCGGGTTCAGTTCCCGTATGGAATTTTTTTTTTAATTGTCTACTTACAGTTGTTCCGGATCTGGGTGTCTTGTGCTTGTTAGTGAACGCATGGGTACCTACTATACAGGAGTAATTCCGAGTGTGGGGTAACGTTTTGTTTATTAGAGTTCCGAACCTCAAAAGGAAAAAAACGGAACCCTTATAGGATCACTTTCTCTGTCTGTCTATCTGTCAAGAACCTTTATCTCGGAAACGCGTGGAGGTATCAAGTTGAAATTAAAACCATATAGGGGGAGGGGGGGCACAATGATGCAAGGGGCACATAGATACACAAGCATTATCTAAAAATCGATTGAACATATTCGAGTGATGACATCCCTAAAACGATCATAGAATTGCTTGAACGTATCCTATGCGTTCGCGCCTATAGCCTATCATCCGTTGACGCTCTACAACTCGTAACGTGTTTTGGGTGCAGTAAACTAAAAAATAACGTGAAATGTAAAAGTGTTTCCCCGGTCTCTTATACCATCTTGTGAGAATATCTATACACCAAAGGTATGTTAAACCATCCAATTTTACGTATTTAGTATTTTTTACGAGAGAAATCAGTTAGTTTCTTTAGTATAATTATCATTTTGAAAAAAATCTTTTGGGGCACTTAGATACATCAAAGCACGGGGCACATTGATGTGTGTTAATCCCTCATATAATTTGTAAAATATATAGAATTAAAATTACAATCATATTTTTATATTGTCAACTGAAAATGATGCGGACATACAAACCCAAGAAGCAAAATTGATTAGGACTTACAGAATATGAAAAACCTAAAGAGAAAAGACTCTTGGTAGTCAGTGTTGGTAGTCCTGTTCTAAAGAACTAGGATGTTCCTATTTTTTTTAAACTGATTACAATATTTTCATAATAAAAAAGTATTATTTTCATGAAAATGTTCTAATTTAACAAATTTCATACAATATCCGCTTGGTATGAAAGTGCCACAGGTGACGTATCTAAGTGCCCCGTTGGCGGGGTAGAATGATCCAAAACCCATTTTTTACAAAACACGTGCTAATCTTTTTCTTTCACATATTAAACTATATTTATCCTTGACATCATAATATTTATACATTTAGCTAAACGTCCACTTGAAAATTAATTAAAAATATGTAATTTTTTCACCTATAATTTGAGTTTCAATTTTTATGCATCAATCTACCCCACTTCCCCCTACTTACTCTGCGTTCCCTTGAAGATGTAAAAAAATTAAACTTCTAAGTTAATTAACGCCGTTTATGTGGCAAAAAACGTATATTTCGACTCGAGTCGGAAGTACCAGAATTTTGATTCGCTTGAGAGATCTCTCCACTAACCCAGAATCCTGGGCATAAAGAAAGGTCTTATAGCAGGAATAAATCTGAAAACAGTATTTTTGCCACAAAGCACGAAAAAAAATGTGTGGAGCAAATGCTTATAAGGGTTACAAGTCTAAATATATCAATATTAACGATTATAATTATTTTTGCCAAAATAGCGGCAGTTATATCATTTTGCACAAAATTATCTCCGAAACTATGAAGAACGTGAGTTAGACCAACAAATTCGAATTTTTTTTTTTATAAGTTCTATGTTCCCTTGAGAGATCTCTCATGAGTGAGGAACATTTTTTGCGACTCGGAAAAATCTTCCGGAATCCATAACGGAATTGAACTTTTTTACATAGGTAAGTTTGTACGTCAGTCCAAATCACACTTGCTCAGTTTTTTATTTTTAATAAGCCTGTGTCAAAAACAAAATGGTTTTTAAACATACTGCACATCCCCTACACAAGTCAATCCATAATATTCAGGGCTATTGGAAACTCGTCGTAACTAAAACTTTGAATATGTTGATGTTTTAGAATATTTCCTAGTGTCGAAATCTTTTATACATACACGATCAGGCTGAAAGATTTTGTGCAAAAAATTTGTATTGAATCGGGCTAATCAGCCCAAGCTAAAATAAAAGAAAAAAAACCGGCCAAGTGCGAGTCGGACTCGCCCATGAAGGGTTCCGTAGCAGCAAGTAACATAATATAAAAGTTCTTGTAATGTGTTGTAACTTTGATCGATGTTTTAACAATAGTGTATTTTTTTCGATTTATGACGCATTAAAAAAAAACTACTTACTAGATTTCGTTCAAACCAATTTTCGTTGGCAGTTTTTATAGTAATGTACATCATATATTTTTTTTAGTTTTATCATTCTCTTATTTTAGAAGTTAGAGGGGGGGGACACACATTTTACCACTTTGGAAGTGTCTCTCGCGCAAACTATTCAGTTTAGAAAAAAATGATTTTAGAAACCTCAGTATCATTTTTGAAGACCTATTCATAGATACCCCACACGTATCTGTTTGATGAAAAAAAAATTTTTGAGTTTCAGTTCTAAGTATGGGGACCCCCAAAATTTATTGCTTTTTTTCTATTTTTGTGCAAAAATCTTAATGCGGTTCACAGAATACATCTACTTACAAAGTTTCAACAGTATAGCTCTTATAGTTTCGGAAAAAAGTGGCTGTGACATACGGACGGACAGACGGACAGACAGACAGACAGACAGACAGACAGACAGACAGACAGACAGACAGACAGACAGACATGACGAATCTATAAGGGTTCCGTTTTTTGCCATTTGGCTACGGAACCCTAAAAAGGTGACACCACAAAAAATATAAAAAGTTTGACAGCTTGAGGTGGGATATTTTCTCCCACATGGGCTGTGTCATCGCTGTTTCCGACGGCACTGCCAGCACGCGCTGCGCCGGCGTCGCGCACCGCCGCCTATGTTACAAAGTACTCTGTGCCGCCGCCCGCCGCAGCCGCAATGCCGTCGGTCTATGCAAAATTTTACATTCTCCACTAGCTCTCTACCTTCTGCCTATAGGTATACTAAGTATTTTATTCCTATTTTTTGTGTTTCTATTGTTACAACATGACGTGTGCTAGTCATCGACTATAAACTAATACCTTCTTAATGTCTGTGTCCAGGATCCATACCTTTGATACCATGCACACCAAAGTTTCTTCAAAACATTCTGGTTCACAATGATTTTTGAGAATAACGAAATAAGAGTTCGTTCTTCTAGCTACCAAGGCAGGTTGGTCTTTGATGTGTAGATATGTAGCTAGGTTACCTACTTACGAATTTATATGTCAGTTAAAAGCGTTCAAATAAGTAAACCACAGCACAGGCAGGTGATTATTTAATTCATAATAATTTAAACAAGGCGAGTCGGCATTTTGTAGCGAGATGCTTTGGTCATTCGGCAAAGAATGGTCAAAGAAATAATCGCGTTTTACACACGCATCGTAAACCTAAGCAAACCAGGATAAGGCATATTTCTATTTGTCTTGGATGCTGCTAGGGTTACAGGTAAAATAATTTGCATAATACCTCCCACGGCGATTTTTTGCTCCAATAAAATTATACTTTAGCTAGTAAAGCAGACGGCAAGATAGCTTATTATTTTTGTTGGCAAATTATAGTAATTCAACGATTAGTAGATATTGGTGCCGGTTACCTAGGTACCAATATCTACTAATAGTTAAATTATAATAATTTGTCACCCTATGGTCTAAGAAAGTAACTACTATTAATTAAACTTTTAATTAGTTTGATTATTGTAGGTATGCCGCCTAGAGACCACGCTGAAACTTGCCTGAAAAATGGAACTAGTAATAACTAGAGTCATCATTAAACATTGCCAATTATTTATGTTGGGTTTGCTTCAACTTTTCGGATGCCACGGAATATCAATATTTTATATGGGAGAACTGCCTGATCTCCACAGCCATGTAATACGAAGGCCCTTTCCCCTTGATAGTATGTTTTTGACTTCGTGTAATGATTGTCCATCAATCTCTATGAATGATAGCCGGGACCGATTTAAAATGCTTTCTGAAGCACGGAGGAATTTCTTATGTAGATGGTCACCTGCCACTGATTCTCCTCAATACGTGTAGTTTAACCTTGAATCGACCATTGCGACTGTAATTATGTAGTGACGACCCTTAATGACATACTATAAAAATTATGTTGCATTCATATGAATAGATCACCGGATTCCACGAAAACTGACGACCCTGGTTACTTATTTCCTTATTTGAATGTATCAACCTTCTAATATATTATGCAGATAAAAAGTTGAACTTGAATACGCCTGCCTGGGTAATTAGTATTTATTTCTAACTAAATAAGCCTAGTCCTATATAAATCCTAAGGGATAGCCTACTTAACTTGAGATTATCAAACAGAAATTTGAGGTTGGAAGCAAAGAACTGTAGTTTCTGAAATATTTCAAGTGAACTTTTACAATTACCCGATAACTGTTTTCGTTCCTTCACGTCAGTATTATTGAGTTAGTTAAAATAAACTGAGTTTGAAATTAACATTCAAATAGAAACGTAGGTCCGGCGTCCGACGACGGTCCGACGCGTCGCTCATAAAACATGTTGACAGAGAGACGAATAGTTGGCGTAGCCTTATTGATCCTTCCAATAATTATCGAACACGTTTCATGTCACCATGAACAAACACTAAAGTGGACGAGTATGGCGGATACTTGCCGCGACGTTGTTTGTAAGTTTACGCACGGAATCGTAAAGTAGAGGCAGGCAGTAGGTAGAGCTAACAGAAAATCTGAGACAGTGAGAGCGACGTGTTTGGTTCAATAAACTTAGCGAATGGTATTTTCTTTGGAGGGCCTGTACGTTTTCCAATCGACTCGATAATAAGTTGCCACAAACATATTGTTAGGCTTTAGTAATTGTTATTTTTAGGAGCTAATAACTAATTAAATAAGTACATATGTCGCTATTTGTAGTGTCTACGTACATAACGATAATGTTTTGTAGTCATTTCCAATCCTGGCATAATAACAAGTTAATATTGAATTAAAATTTTATAAACCATCATCATTGGCTTAATGGATTTCCCTTTTGAAGTTCTGAAAAAGTCAAGTGGTGGTCTTGAAAACATTTTCTACGGAACCCTAAGTATTGACTGTATGTATCTATGTAAGTATTGTATGTAGACACATCTGGGAAGTTGAGAATTCAAAATGGAGGTGTGTAAATGTTGATTTTCTATCATGACAGTCCGAAACTGCTATCTTTAGCGTTTTGTTAACGCTTTAAATGACATTAAAATATTAGGTGTTTCTAGAGTTAAACGAGCAAATGTAAAAGAAATATTAAATATGTTTTCAAATCTTATTATTCGTATTTATATAACCGAAGAGAATCACACTGTATAGAATAACGGATTCTATCGATTTCATATGACACCTGTATTCCACGAGGATTACCTAGTAGTCTAGAGGTATAAAGTAGTTGCCTACCTATATGCTGTACAATACAATACGTGGTATTAATAAATTTTGGTCAAGTCCTGTTATCTCATGTAGAAGAAACTAGGTATTTCAAATCAGCAATCAACAGCCTCGAGTCTCGAGAAAAATACTTGCCAACTAGGGTATGGTATCTTCCTGGTTATATCTAAAAGTTGGTAATGTTTAAAAACAAATTGTGAATAGGTAATCATCAACATTCATCATCAGGTTGAAGAAAATATGGAGGAATCGCAATATAATATAGAGTCACAAAAATCCGCCTAGTTCGGGCACTTATAATCCCCATATTCTTATACGCTGCAGAAACGTGGACCCTGCGGGAAGTAGAGAAGAAGAAGATAGACGCTCTAGAGATGTGGTGCTGGAGGTGAATGCTCGGAGTATCGTGGACTGAATTCCGTACCAACGAATCTAAACTCTGAGAACTCGGCATCAAGCAGCGTTTATCATCTTTGGTACAGTCTCGCATCCTCACCTTTTTTGGTCACGCATGCCGCCGAGGGGAGGTAGCTATTGAGCGACTTGTGGTCCAGGGAAAGGTTGAGGGTACCAGGCCACGTGGAAGATCGCCTATGAGGTGGACTGACCAGATAAAAGCTGCAGTGAATGGGTCATCATCACTACACGAATGCACGAAGAAGGCGGCCATCAGAGAGCAGTGGCGGCGTGTTGTGAAGCTTGCCACCAACACCTGAAGTGATGGCCACGACCACTCTGTCAAGAGTGATACCGACAGAGAAGAAGAATCATCAACATCGTCGTCATCATTATTTCAGTCGAAAGACCCAAGTGTCGCCACAACGAACGGTCCTGTGCGTCTCAAATCCACCGCATTCCCGCGACTCTCAACAGGTTATCGTTCCAGCTTGTGAATAGGAAGATACTAGATAATAAATTGTATTATTGGTAATATGTATTGAAAATCCTTAGTCGATCAGTGGGAACTGTTTTCGTCGATGTCTGAACTAGTAAATTTCAAGCAACACAGTGGGTGTTAGGTATTGTAACCAATTAAAAAACAAGCCAATCTCATTAATTAATTTAAAAACCGATAACGATACAGAACGACAACAAAATAATAAAGTAGCTCGCGCGGTCACAGCTACGCTTGTCGAATAGGTGTCTAATTGGTCTTATACGTATTTGCTGGCAATTAAACACGACCGCCAACGTAATCTCGTGAACCATAAACGACACGGCCATTCAGAAGACAGGCTTCACATGGCACGAGATGACGAGACTAAATACTATTTACGACAAGGTGTTAATTTCAGGAGGTTAGAGTAGCGTGAATTTTATTTATATGAAAAGTTAATTCATGCCCTGCTAGCACGTAGTGTTTAAACGGCGGAGTTAACATGGGGCTCAGAATAAACATCGCCTGAGCTTACGTGCAGCGGCGCGGGCGCGGCGGAGGTGTGCGTGTGACGTCCACGCTGCTCCTACAGAGGCCCTACCACGAGCTTATCGCGATTCATGTGACGACCTAAACTGAACTATAAAAGAGATGAAACTATTTAGGGTCTTTAACTCTATCCCTCTTTCTCGTTCGAACGACTGATATTTTTAAATTATGTCGTCGTAGCCCCAGGGGCCAGTTTATGACGTCAAATGGTTCGTGTAAGAACTCGGAACTGGTGGTAGGGCCTCTTGATCTTCTTTCGTATCCTTCGCTCATCTTGTTTGTTTCCTACTTATTGCAGTTTACAATATATAAAGCCATTATTATCTAGTAACACCCGTATATCTTAGGTCAATGTAAAAAATGCTTACCGGCAGTCAATCAAATTAGGAAGAAAATCGAATGCGAATATTTATTGGTAGACGTATTTTAACGGGTTTATCGATTTTAAGTTGTAAATTATTATTATTATTATTTTTAGCAAGACACACTAGCAGCTATTAGCTGATGCGTGTGTTTCATAAAGTTAATTATCATCAATATTTTCTTGAATTAAAATAAATTAACTGCTACGTTCGGCTACGCTGTTTACGTAGGTTTATTTACGTAGGTACGTAGCAAAAGCTACGAAAACAAGAAATTTTAATGTTAATTCACTAAATACTATGCAAACCACTGAAATAAAATGAGAATGAATTATTCAAGATAACTCTTGTACCTAACATATGTATATAATAAAGATACTTTATAAAAGTAAGTAATAATCTGTAATATCCGTAAAATCAATGTGAGTTTCTGTAAAATTGTTTCTATTTTGGTATACAATTATTCTGTTCTATTGTATTCTAATGTAAGTTTTAGCATATGAATCTACTACATAATAAAATACAGGACACCAATCATAGCTTGTGGTAATTTTGTTACACTTAACTACCACTAATGTTCCGAAATTGTCCACTTTGTATCGCTGTGTAAACAAGCGGACCAGAGAATTTCTGTTCAGTAGTTTCCAAGAAAGGACGGGGTTTAAAGTAACCAGACAAGGCTAGTTTTTGAGATAAGTTTTTAGAGTAAACATACATAATCCTTAACATGCATATAAATATTGTCTACTAAATTTAAAAAAATATAGGAATAGGTATTTCGTTACAAAACTGATATTTAACTGAGGTAGCGGTTAAATTAGTTTTAGACTAGACTGGCACTGATAAGGACGGATCTCCCTTTAGTTCGAATCCATTATTGAAAAGCAATAATACATTAAATTTTACTCAAGTAAGGAATATGCCACCCTATTAGTCTGATACACATGCTTTTGTAAGTATATGACAGGTAGATAGGTACATAGTCAATTAGAAATAAAAATACATATTTCGAACTAACCTAGATCTCTTGCATGGGAATTGGTCATCGACCAGCCACCTCTTAGAAGTGCAATGAATGTACCTATCTATCGGTTATAACACTTATAACGGTCACTGAGATGTTTAAAAATGAAACATTTCTGTGGAGAGCATTGAGCTGGCTCGTTGTTTGAGGTTTCCTTTTCCAATTAACACTTGGTCGGCCGGCAGACCGTAACTGGGTGAGGCGGGCCCGATGCATTGGAATGCTGACTAGGTGTCTACAGCAGTTCCTCGCGGGAGGTACATTTGTCTTGCTACATATGACGTGCAAGTATCGTGTAGCTTGTGAAAGCTGTTTCCATCGATTGGTATTTTAGGGTTACGAAATATTTACTGCTGATTCGATGAATAAAACAAACGCACAGACTTCATATTTTTGTATTTTTGGACCTTCAGTGGAAGGCTAAATAACGGTTTTTCATTGAGTAACAGTACGGTTTTTAGTAGACCAAACATATAATGAAACCCTAAAACTAGATCTAGGTAATTCATATTTGCAAAAGTTTCCGCAACTAGAAAAGTAGGTTATCTACTTTTGCAACGAGCAAGTCAGAAAGCGCGCAAATTACAGATCTTCCAGCATGGAGGTACCGTTCACGCTTTTATTACCCAAAGGTAAATTCAAATGACTTGTCAAATCTTTCTTCAAATTACTACGATGACTAATGGGTTTTGGTTTGGAATAGTCAATTTTATTGCACCCAGTTTTTCGGAAATTATCATCAAATTACTGAACAATGGATTTCCATTCTTCGATTTTATGACTAAGTTTTTGGATTTCGACTGATAGCAAAACCTTGTATATAATCCGTTTTATTTTTATTAGGTAGATAGTGATTTGAAATATTAAAAACTTAAACTTATTTACTTTATAATAATGAAACCTAATAATAATATTATGAGTAAGGTTCTTCATTTTGTTCTTTCGCTAGAATCCCCATACCGATCTGCTTCGACTTTCAGTACTTCTTATCCAAGGAGATGGCAAAGTAGACCAAAATGTAACACGTTAGATCAAGTCAGGATGGATGAAATGCCATAGGTCACTGGAGTAACTTGTGACCCAAGGATGCCTCTGAAATTAAAGGGTAAAATATACAAGTCCATGATAAGACCAGTTGTGTTACTGTATAATAATAATAATAATAATAATTTAATTTATTTCAAGTACCAAAGACTCATTTCAGTTACAAAATCATACGTATACAGGTGTTACAAAATTACATAAAATTGAAAGATCAATAACAAAATTAAATTAATTTAAATTGTATTAGATTATTTTATCATTTAGATTGCATATCATTATTTTGCATAGATCCGATGATTATCATTAAATTAAATTCATTTTATAATTATATAGTCAGACAGTCAAATATTAAAAGAATTGCATTAAAAAATCAAAATTAAAATGAAATAATTGTATAAAATTAAATTTCAATTACATGTCATATTAAAATAAAATAAAATACCTTTAATCCAAAAACCACTACAATTTCCTAACAGGCATTGGAATAGTAACATGTCTGGCACAGCCATGTTGGATATAGGGACAGTCTAGCCGGTCAGCGATCATTGCCAAGATGGCATTGGGGCTGGTATAGATCATAATGTTGGGCTGTGAAAAAGACGGATAAAAAAGATTGCATGTAGCGGAGATGAGAATATTGAGATGGATGTAAGAAATGAGTACATTAGAGGAAGTTTGAAAGTGACGCCAGTCACTGAAGAGTTAAAGGGGAATCGTTAATCTTGCTATGGTCATGTGAAGAGGAGGGTTGAAAAGCATGTTACTAAAAGATGGATGTGGATAGATGGCGAGGTTGAGGGAGGCCAAAGAATTTAAAAAATGGATGGATTGTGTGCGAAGTGATGTGTGTGATGAGTAATGCGCAAATCTTTAAGAAATAATAAAATAATTCCTTAAGAGCACACTTTCGCTAAGTTTTAGAAAGCCTGACGAGTTTCTGGCATAACTTTTAAATCCCGTATTTTGTCCCGCTGTTGTGAGCGGATATCCAAATTAAATAAGGTAAAGCTAATGTGTTTTTGGCCTCAGTTTTAGCATATATGCAGGTAGTATATTTATTCAGTCAGAAATCATCAATTCTATCAATTATGACATGTGTATCGTTTGTTACTACTTCTGAAGTTGTTTAATATACACCGGTTATAAGTTGTTTAGTATCGTAGAACTACACTGATGCACTGATGCCCAAAAAGATGTTTGGAAGGAAGAAAGAGAGGCCTTTTGCCTGTAGTGGGTCAGACAGACTGAAATAAATAGATACTATACTATCTAAATTATATTTTATAAGTACCTTTATTGTAGAATACCCGTGTGCATCTTTTTTTCAAAAGAAATTTGAATATAATATAATTATGTTGATATTGATACCGGTTATTTAGTTAGCAATATCTTAAGAACTGAATGTGACAGACTTAATCTGTAAACAAATGAACTGAAACTTTTGACGGGCCTGTTGGTCTAGTGGATAGTGGTCCTGACTGCTATGCCGGAGGTCGTGGGTCCGATTCCCACTCAGGACAAATGTTTGTGTTGCATGATCATTTGTTCTGTGTCTGGGTGTAATTTATATATAATATGTATATATTTAGAAATATATAAGTATATTTATCAGTTGTCTAGGACTCATAACACAAACTCTGCTTAGCTTGGGACTAGACGGCATTGTGTGATAGTTGTGGAATATAAATTTGAATTCAGTGAGTGGTAGCCTGTAAGAATTACTTGGTAACCTCTTTGCACCCGAATATTTGTTTTTATTGACGACACTATAACTACCTTTTTATAAGCATGGAGGAGGCTGTCCTCTTGTGGGTAATCCTCGGTAAGCGAAGTCAAATTACATAATAGAAGAAACCACTTGGCACACAACTGATGTTAATATACATAATGAAAATGACACTTAAATTATTCATTTGACTATTTATTTGTATATTGTCTCCAAGGTGTCTACCTATGTTTAATAGTAACGTATTAGTACTAATAAGTAATGCTATCAATAAGCTGCTATTCCAGTTACTTAGATGAAATCAGTTCCAATAGTCAGATGTATTAAATTGTAGCCTGATAGTTGTAGACAATTGAATTGAATTATAGTCTAGAAATATTCTATTTGTAATATGTATTATTTATTTATTGTACTAAACCTAATGTTGTTGTCTCTTTTAACCCAAAGACTGCTAACTGGTAGAGAATGTCTTGTTGTTAAGTCTTCCTATGTAGGTACCACTACTGCTGTACCTACATGAAATGTAAATAAATAAATATGTCGTCTGGCTGTACGGCTAAGGGAAGTCAAAATTGAGAGGGTTGAAATTATTTATTGGCTCCTGCTTTCTCTGGCCGAATATTATGTTCGATTTTTGAAACGTAAATTATTGGTGTAGTTCTTTCTATCTTGAAGTGGATAGCAATTTGCATTCTGGAGCGTCATAAAGTAAAGCTTCTTATTTGACGTCTTAAAATTTATTCAGGGAGTTATTCCTAGTGTAGGGTAACGCTTTTTTAAAATCCTTTGCTGTGGCCATAGTAAAAATCTCAACCAATAATCGCCTACTACGATGCCCCTCACGCCGTTCTGGGTTTCTCCTTCTTTGTCCAGTCTTCATTGCAATGCGTTTTTACTAGTGCATAAAGTTTTAACAAATAAATAAATAAAAGTGTAACTATTACGGTTTTAAGATTATCACTTCAGAATCTGTCCACTACGTCTGACAAATGACCTTGAATGTAGACATCTGCTACGGACCTACTGCATTCACATTTGCAGTTTCTGCAGTAAACTAGTAGGTACAGAAAACTTCAGACTGATCAAGATAGTGTGAGTTGAACTTGGAAAGTGTGTAAATTGTAATTCTTCAATCAATACTGCTCAGTCAATACTGAGCACACAAGAATTTGGGTGTTATGGAGGCTATCTTTGATTGCATGTTATCTTCAAAAAGTGCCGATTTTGAGATCAATGGGTAAAGATTGTTTAAAAAACTAAATAAATAATTTAAAGTACCTATTACTGTTGGAAGGGCTGCTAGTGATTTAATTAATCACTCACTAGATATTTTTTCAGTTCTTTGAGTAGACAATGAATGTGTAGGATCAGCAGAGACTTCAAAGTTTTTTTTTAAAGATATACAAAAAAATCAAATAAATTAAGATATGTTTCATAAAATGTAATTGGAGGTAAAATTTATGGAAATACAAGTGTTATCTAAGTGACCGCCTCAATGTTGCGCAGGATTGCCTCGCTAGCGCGCTCACCTCGCCGCCAATCGCTTTGTTTGTCAATACGTCGGGGCGGGGCTTCGCGCAGTTAGCCCGTTGGCGTCCTCTTAACCCACACAAGTGATATAGAACTCTATTGTTATGGAAGTAAACTGTTTTCTCGCTTGGCATGTTACAACAGAAGATCTAAATATTTTACAGAAAAAGATGTTCTACTCTAACGCTTTATGAGTGATTATTGCGTGGTCTGTTCAAATTGTAGTGGGTATGTTGTTCTGTATACGCGCTAATGAAGTGTAGTGCGGTCGAGTTTGCGGTAGTTGCTCATGCAGTTGGCACGCCACCACTGATTTGTGATTTGTGACAAATATTGGAACTAATTTTCAGCATTATCGTTACTGAAAAATCGGTTTTATTGACTTTCATTGCGTTTAAATTAGCTTGCTACAGAAATACTGAGATCTGTTGAAAATGTTTTGTCTGAGTTAATGTGAAAAAAAAACGTGGACTGTGAACTGGAGTGGTATAAAGGATTCTTTATTATTTTAAATGTGTTTTATGAACCGTCGCAATTGAGGAAAAAGGAACAGGCGACGAAAGGTAAGAGAAAATGTTATCTTTAATCTTAAAATTGGTAGAATATTTATCATCAGATGGAGGAAAAGCGATAGACAAATGATTAATATTTTTCTGCGAAAGGAAAATTCTGGATTTTCTTATTCATGTTTTACCTAGCTAGGTAAGATATAACTACCTAGAGATATAGGTATATCCTACCTAGCAATATGTATATAGTAGATATATATATATATATGCAGTTACTTTGTTTTAATGTCCTGGGTTCGATGCTTAGGTAGTGCGATTCGTGTTAGGTACTTTCTGTGGGATATTTCTTTTTCACAATTATATGTATCTACTTAAGTAAGTAACTTATGTGTACATAAGTTTATTGCCGTCATGATTGTGTGACATGGATTCTAAGAAGTGACAACATTAAACTTATTGACTGCCATATTACGCAGATTAGTGTTGTGTGTGAAAAGCTTACCAACATGTTTACAAGAGAGTGGATGATGAAATGCAGCCACAGGCTCGGCGCCCATTATAGGTATCGGCAAGGAAAAGAGTGCTTCGGCATCCCTATATGCATGCCAATTTAAGGCATAGTTTCCGACAGTGTGCGCATGTAGGGATGCCGAAGGATCCTTTTTCTTGTCGATGGCGATAATGAGCGCCGGGCTTTACAAACAGTAACTTTTCTAAACGTGACTCACCAGAGTTCGCAGAAACTAAACCACAGTCCACAGTTAGTTGGCTCTTGCAACCTTATGGTTGAATGCAAGCTAAATGATACAATGTTTACGACAGTTTACAGTCCCTCGATCCCCGTACAGTACCGCACTAAAATAAAAAGAATGTTTTCTTTATGGTCCACCTTCCATATCCACTGTCGAATGGTCGATCTTTCATGTTATGGCTATACGGGTCCTTGCTTCTTGTCTTTCTTCCTTTTATTCCCTTCCTGTGATTCTCGTACAATGACTCGCTTGTTGGTCTAGTAGTCAGTAGCCCTGACTGCTACTCCGGAGGTCGTGGGTTCGATTCCCACCCAGAACAAATGTTTATGTATTGAGCACGATCATTTGTTCTGTGTCTGGGTGTAATTTATCCATTATATGAATGTATTTAGAAATATATAAATAGGTATATCAGTACTCATGACACAAGCTCTGCTTAGCTTGGGACTAGATGGCGTTGTGTGCTAGTTGTGAAAAACATATCTTTAAAATTTGAACACAGCTCCTTCAAAAAGAGCTTGATATGGCTACTTTGTAAACGAGGAAGTAAGCTCAAGTTATGGTTGGGTAGGTAAACTGCAGATACTGTTGCGTTAGCCAGGTATGCAGCAGCTAGCTTCAAAAGTAAGCAGCAAAAGAAATCGGTCAGGTGTTATAGTATTTTTTACCACTAGATAGTATATCCTTTTCTCCCGTTAAGTTGAAAAACGGTTGTCGATGCTTGGAGTGTTCCTGGTGCTTGCTCTATATAACACTTCCGAGGAATGGTGACCATGGACGCGATTTCAACAGAGACCAGCTAAGACCATAGGACATATTATTATGTTGGTACACAAGAATATGCGCAAACAGGTGGACCCACTCCATGTTCCCTCGGGATGCCATCCGACACCACCAGGAAGAGATGAGCGAAGGAAGAGAACTGGAGTGCCTCTGCTACTCCACCAAATTCCAAGCTGTGCTGCTTACTAAGAAATTCCTAATGAAAATACTGAATACCATTTCTAGAGGAAATGAAAGTAGAGCCTGTATTCGGCGATGCTGTCAGTCATCACAATCATAGACAGAAATCTAAGTGGTTTGCAAAACTTAATGGGAACTATTTTCCTAGGTATAGGTACTATTCAATCTTAGTTCTTGGTGGTTTCACGGATATTCATTAATTAAATTCATTGATTTAAAGAAGCCCACTTTCCGCATGAGGCAATTAAGTCCTCACCAGGCATGGTAAGTTTGGGAGGTTCCGCACCGAATTCATGCGGAAGATGATACTCGGATAATATCATTGTGCGGACCACCCGGAGTATACGGTGGAGGTATGCCCGGCTTGGGCGGAGCACCGCCATATCGTCATGGAGGTGACTGGCAGCGGAACTTCTCGCGCTGTGCTCTTGTCCAGGCCCTGATCCGGAGATAGAAGGAATGAGAGGCTAACGGCTCCTTCTGTGAAACAGTAATGCTAGCGAAGGAGACAACTGCGCGTGTGAAGGAACGGATATCCTCAGGCCACGGTAGCCCCGGCTTGCGGATGACGAGCAATGTGTACCTTGCCATCCGGCCGTCCGGTAACCGTATAGACCGAGCGGCGTCCAGCGTCTCAGGGAATTTCTGGGCAGCCACCCGCCCGCTCATGTTACCAATAAATATAGTACATATAAATACAAATCAACTTTATTAGACATATGAAATTGCACGAAAATATTGAGTAAGTCCTTACAACACTTATCTAACTATATAATTGTAATCTTTATACTTTACCTAGGTACTGAATGTAATATTTAAAAGACTTGCGGATGCAAAATTTTTTGTGTTAAGGTTGGTACCTAATTTTACGCATTCGCAAGTTTTTAAATGTTAGATTTCGTTTAGCGAGCTAGATTCACTCCTATCATTCTGTTATAAGTTACCCCTGCAGAATACCAGATTTACCCCCACAGGGGTAATTAACCCCAGTTTAGGAACCTTAAAGATCAGATAAAAAAGCCATAAGCCTTGCTATTTAGGGTAGCAGCCAGTCATTGTACTACATCTACGCGTTCCTCAAATACTGTTTGTGATTAGTAAGTAAAAAGCAGTTGGGTGAAAGCGCTTTTTTATTCACTTGCCTTTATGAGTAGAGTTGTCACGATCATTTTAATAATAATAATTTTATTGGATTAAAACATGTTGTACACCCAAACACTTACAAACAACACAGAAAACAAAGAGTATTATAGAACAAAAACAACAAGTAAGTATTTGTAATGAATTTGGTACCCAAGGAAAGATTTAACTTGTGTTATGGGTACCAGGATTCTCACGCTATTTACACATTAAAAGAAAAATACTAAGTTAAAAGCCAAAAGGTCAAAATTAAAATCGAACCAGATTTTATCACCGAAGCTACTCCTGTGTCTTCCCAGGGAAGAGTAAATTTTTCCCTTTCTTTGATTCTTGGTCCAATGCGTCATTAAACCAGAGTTTTCCGCAACTTTGACGATACCGTCAACTCAATGCATTTTTGGACTGCATTGGTATATTTGGCCCAACGTTGGTCAGAATTCAACCAGCTTTAGCTTTACTACAATGGTCATCTCAAATTAGAGCTGTAAAAGCAGGAAAAGTAACTTTGTAACTTTACATTTAGGAAGCCCTTAGTAGATATAATAAAAACATGATTCTGGTTTATCATACGCACGTCAATTCAACGTAACTGCGAAATGCAATGCACACATTTTACTTCTGCTGTGGAAAAAAATACTTGAAACTTGTATCTGTAACAATGTATTTGCAATCACGTGTATTCATTTTCTGTTCACATTGGTTACTTTGAGGATAGAGACATCAAGCCTTAAGGTACTACATGTTTCCAACTTAACTAGTAATGGTACGTTAACCTGCGGATGACGTACCTACATCTATATAAAAACCAGTAAAGGATTTCTAAAAAGTGATTATCGATACATCACGAACTCACTAATCTTAGTAGCTAAAATGCTTTTGAGAATTTGTCACATTCATTTCGCGATATTAATTTTTATTCGAGTATTAGCGCCTGAGTGTCTTCATTTGGAGGATGCTATGGTTATACGGTTATTATCAAGTATCATCAAGTTTACTCGTATACTATTTCGTTTGTTTTATAGATACACTATCTTGTGCCAGCGGCTTCGCCCGCGTGAATGTCGGTTCCTCCATACAATTTTTGGCCCCTTTTCATCCCCTTACGGGTTGAATTTCGGAAAATCCGTTCTTAGCGGATGTACACCCTATAAAAAACCTACCTGCCAAATTTTTAGTTTGTAGCTGTTATAGTTTCTGAGATTAATCAGTGAGTGGTATTTCGCTTTTATAATTAGAGATAAAACATTCTACAACAAAATTGTATATTTTATCTGAACTTCTAAACCTCGCTTAATATTTATATTATGAAAAGTATTTATATATGTTTTGTATTGTTGAATATATAAATATAAAAGGCATAATCCTGACTCACTGACTCATCAAGACCCGGCCTAAACCTTTCTTGTATGATGTATATAATAATAAGAAAGGATATTTTGAAATGTAATCTGATGAAATGAGGATACAAAGTTTGTACGGAGAAACCTACTTTCATGCAGGAAAAGCCATAGGCAGAAGCTAGTAGTATAATAGGTAATATATGTTTGAAAACGTTTGCTTCGTCACTCGAATCGTCTCTTAAAGTTCATTGGAAAACTAGCGTCAGAAAACATCTGTATGGCAATATTACCCACTGAAATGGAACCTTTTAGGCGCAGCCGAGAGACACACACTTTTTTTTATTTGTATGCACTACCTGGTCACTGTCGCCAAATAAGTAATTGTCTTTCTTTCTTTTTCTTGATGTACATAAATATAATCTAAATTGCTTTCTGATTTAATTTTGTTCGTAAGTTAAATTAAGTATTTATGGTATATTCGGATTATCTAGATCTATAAAAACTCCACATTAGCTAAGCGCAAAGTAATAGAGAGGGTGTTGACGTGCATAATAAAGTTGTGTAATGAGACGTATCAATTTATATTACCTCGGCAATTTCTTCCTCTCTTATTTTATGGTCGAGGTTCGCAATTGAATTACATCGCCATCTCGCCGGTGCACTATGCAGGCTCGTCTCCAGTTTGGGTTTTAGTTGCAGCTATAAAAGGTGCACTATGCGGCGTTAGGTAGCACCTGATGCTGGGATTTATAGAGTGAAGACGCGTGCGGTATTGTGACGGCTCGGCGCGGGCCCCGGCACAAAGGCGGCGCAGAGGGCGCGCGGCGGCCGAGGTTCCGTCATCGAACGCGAGGCCTATCGGCGCGTCCGGCTTGCCACAAAGCCCTACAATAAACTTTTACAACACGCATAAAACCCTGACTTTTTAACCCGAGTTATTTGAATTAATATCAATTCGGAGTTCCTCAATGGGCTTTACTCGTCAAACTTTAAAGTTTTATGACAACCACAGAATTGAGGAATAAAATTTAATTGAAATGTAGCCCGAAAAAAAGTTTGATTGTGGTTATCAGCTTCCGAATTTGAATATTTACACTGAACACAAATAAAAGACAACAAAGCTAGTAATTGTCTATGAATTCAGAGTATACGTCGCATATGTTACAGACAAACAGACAACATTATTACGTTGATACTCAGTATACCTATAATTATATTTTGTTAGTTTTCTATATACATACTTACAATAAAAACTCAATAAAAATAAATAAACAGCTGTGTACAAAACTCGTCCGGGCGCAAAACGATAGTCTTATACAAATAAAATTTTAATGAAATGTCAAATATAATAAAAGAAATAAATCAAAATGTTGTAAAACTAGCTTTCATAAATAAATCAGAAATGAATTGATAGAACTTGTTGTTTTCTTTTTATGTCAGGCTTCTTATGCCTACTAGAGTAAGTGACTGATTTTCATAATTATGTTACATTTCTATTTTGGATGGAATTTCCAAAACGCCTGGAACACGTGGCACAGAATTTTTTCCAAAAATTCAGAAGATTTAAAACAGTATTTTACTTTCTGTATATAGGGTTTTTAAAAAACTATTTGGAAATATCTAACAGATTTTGATACATTATTTTGTGTAAAATTTCTTGTTAAACTGATACAGCATCTAATGGTTACATTTAAAAAACCGGCCTAGGCCACAGGCGTGGAGTTTGTGTGGTCTGAAAGACTCTGTTTTTAATCTACACTAATATAATAAAGAGGTAAAGTTTGTTTTTTTGTTTGTAGGAGGTAACCTCTAGAAGTACTGGTCCAATTGCTAAAAATTTTTCACAGTTAGAAAGCTGCTTTATTACTGAGTGACACAGGCTACATTTTACGTACGCGGGCGAAACCGCTGGCAAAAGCTAGTAGTTTATATTTTAGCAATTTTTTAAGATTCAAATTAAAATGTCACTTAGAAACAGCATAATAATTTTAATTTCGGAATCCAACGATGTCGATCCCACGTGCTTATATGCACTGTTTCAGTCTTCATCCCTGAGTCTCAGTAGGTATAGAGAGTGCCCACCCTTGTTGTTTTAAACTTCATCATTTTTAGCGGTATGTAGATTACACCTTTATTCCAAACATCGATTTAGGTCCGGTTTTTGAATTGAGGATTTTGGAGTGAAGAATTTGTCACACCCAATTTGATGGACTGCTCCATCACAATGTTTAACGAGTTTTTTGACAAACTAGACATTCACAAATATTCAACCTCAAAAGCTCAATCTAATTTAATCAAACTTTTAATTATATCGTTTAGTTTATTGATACCATCCACCAATTTTTAAATTTATAAATTATTTTTTTTTTCTTTAAATTATTTTTCCTGTTAAAGTCTGTAAGCCTTCTGTAAAATAAAATTAATAAATAAGTAATAATAAATACAAATATCCGACCAGATAAGCAAAGGCAGCGCGAAATTATAAGGATTAAGTTCTTGCCGTCTGGCTACGGATCTCTAATAAAGAAGAAAAGAAAGAAAGATTAGAATAAAATTTACAAAAACTACCTAAGTTTTTGTAAATTTTATACTAATCTTTGACGCCAGATTTAATACGAGATTTTATGATTATATTTGTTACGTTATTCTTAATGACGATCCAACATTTTTAACAATACGGAAATTGCTACAACAGACGATATATCCATCTCTTACACAGTCTAATACTGTGGATATATAAATCTTTTATGTTGCCTACGTATTATGTATCTATTTATGTACACAGATGTGTGTCTGCGCAAGTCAGGTAGGTCCGTCTTCAAACTAATCGAGTATTGTGTCAACAGTTGGTCAACAGTAGAAAAATATATTTTATTCGTAAGGTCGAATCTTATTGATCGTGTGTTGCGGTTATTTGATTTTAGTCTATTGTTTGATTAACATATCAAGGCTGGTGGTGGTAGGTATACACGTAATGTGATAATGAAAATTCAAGTTTGAAACACGGATGACGCAAGACCATTAAAATACTTACTTGAGTTTTCGGCAACGTTCCATTTGCATAGCCTTCTCGGCCTTCATTACACAGCCATTCCGCAAACTTTGAAATTGGAAAAGACAACACGAGAGGTATTGTTTCAATGGTTTCAATATCGGTTTGGTCGGTCTTGCATTTGATAATTAGCACCTTTGCGGAGCTGGGGCGAGGTGCTCGGCGCGGGACAATTGCGCCGCGGCATCGCCCGCACACATAATACGTACATTTATCGAAGCGAATGCCATAAACGTCCAATCACTGGTTCCTTTCGAAACAGCCTTCAGAGCCACTCGTTGTTATCTTTGATATTTTATAGGATCTGTAAAACGTCGGCGCTGCGACGCGATTAAGCGACATTCCAGTCCACGCACCCGCGCCGCGCTTGTGTCCGAGGTGCAGGCGCTAGGCGCGAGGGATGATGCCACGCAGCCAGATAAAAACGTTATTACACGTAATTAAAAGGCGATAACTATTCACATTGTCCGGCACGCTCTGAGCTCCGGGCACAGTTTGTTGCGGCTCTATGAGCTCGAGCTAAGCCGGGGCCGACATTCGCATCGCGCATCATATTATTTAACCTCGCCATTAAAAAGAAAATGTTCGCAGTACATCTATACGACTAAGTTTAATATTTATAACTCATGGAGTCGTAAAACGATGAATAATGACGCTGCAGTCGAGTGGGCTAACGCTGTAATTACTTCGCCTTCATACATACCCGTTGGTTGCTTTCTTGTTGTTTAATGCTTAAATGTTGTAGGAATACGATCCGAACCTTCGGATCTATTCTCTGATGTGGACATAAAAACAAATTACGAGTTCTTTCTCCTTTGCCGAGCTTTTATGATGATAAATATATAATTTTCAATAAAGTTTTGCGTCTGCTTTAACTTCGGCATCAAGAAAAGGTCTTTCAATATTTGCAATACTATTTTGTAGCTTACTGTAAGACTTAAGTACCTAGACTAACTTTCATCCATGTCAAATGGGAAATTGTATAATTAAAATTGAATTTCAGTCTTGATGCTGTGGTAGTACCTTCTTTAAATCAATGATTAACGTCATTCACAAGCAAGCTTCTTTCATATTACAAAGTTAATAATGAAATTCCAACGTAACTTATAGAAATTTACCAAGATTACAGGTAACAGTTGCAGATTTTTTTCGAGTGAAGTCTATTCTCCTTCTATAACATGATCTCAACCCTATTATTGTTCTGTCTACGGATCGAAATTGAGAGAGAAATATTAATTTTAGACTAACTTTCTAGGGTCAACTCTAGGAATTGACGAGACCAGAGAGAGCTGGCCGTGAACCACCACGCAAGCTCTTTGTGTGTTTAATTGGTGGATGTCACATGTCCTCGAATTTTTAGTTCTTGGACATGCCGGTTTCCTCACGACAAATTAAAGTGAGAATATTAATCTTATATAAGTAAAATAAATTAAAAGCAAATAGGGAAGCCGGAATGTCATCACTACATAGTTAAAAATTCAATTCGCCACTAAAAAACAAAAAACACATTGCTCAGTAACGATTTGAAGTTGTCTATCGTCAATAAACTCGAAGATCTGCCATCAAGTCTGGCCGGTTTCAATTTTATTTGTAGGAACGATAGCGTCAACTGGTTACCCCCTTTTCTGAGGTATTCTAATGTGCGCGGGGTACTCAATTGACGGAGCTGTCTGTAAATATCAAATCCTAGACTACTACTGACTAGACTGAACAGATTCACTCAAATATGTATGTTTTTTTCCTCAAAAGACCATTTCAGACTTTAAAAGAGACTGTCTCCTGAATTGGTTTCGGTGATTCTTCTCAGGAGAGTCAGCTAGGAAACACCAGACTCACCTAGTTTAAACTGACGAAAAAATTGACGTGTTAAAGTGTTATATAAAATCTATTTGCAAAGTAAATATCATTTATCATTAATTATATATATTCTGAGATAGGATCTATTTACGCGTTCTTTTATATTCGGATTTTCGACTGCTACGTAACAGTGAATTATTTTATGCTATTTTACGTAGCAAATGATCCTTATCTAAACAAACGAAAATGGGCGAGTCTCTGAATTAAGTAGATCGTCGAGAATTCTAATCTAGTGACAAACTTTGTCAAGTTTTCAGGGTAGAGTTTGAACCAGAAATCGGAGGTTAGTCACAAATATGTGAATACTAGCTGCTCCCAGTGATTTTGACCACAAAAAAAAATGAAATAACCCCGAAAAAAAAATTCAATTATCCCGAGGGAACATACTCCCGGGCATAAAAATATTCTATGTGTTTTTCCAGGACATTTCTTACCCGTGTAATAAGTTTCATCGAAATCCATTAAGTAGTTTTTGCGTGAAGGAGTAACGAACATTCATACTTATAAACTTTCGTTTATAATTTTAAGTAGGATTAATGGTATTTGTTACAAACGATAATATAAAGTATTTTTTTATTATTTTTAGACTTGCGTTTGACGACTATCTCATCTGATGGAAAGCGATGGTGTGGCTGACGATGGAGCACGCTTGCCTAGAAGCAAACTCTTGACGTAAACACCCCTAGTTTATAGCTATCAGAAAACACAGGTTACAAGGTTAACAATATTTTAATTATATATATTTACGTTTTTGAAGTTATTACGTAGTTACAGCTGGTTGATTGAGGAAGAGTAAAAACGCGCTGTAAAACAAGACTCAAATCGTCGAAGTCTAAGGAAAAATAACTAAAATATAACATCACCAGCCACTGATCTACTTACTTAAAAATAAAGTTTGTAATCACAACCCCAAGGTATTTGGAAGAATTAAATATCTCGTTATCATAGTCTGGCGCATTATTAGCTTTTTAACTCCTTTTATTGTAAATCATTGACTTGCGTATTTTAGCCCGTAATCGCGAAAAGCACAGTAAAAGCGTAATGTTGTCGTAAAAGTTACTTTAAATTTCTATAAAAGCATTTCTACATTCTATCATTTTTACTGCGTTTCCTTAATCAAAATATTTGATAAACATTTTCTTTCAGTCTTCGCAGTATTAATATTTTTTTTTAAATTACGGATAGGCTCGCATAATAAATATTGTTTTCAGTTTATTTGCGGCTAAACCTTAAGTACTTTATTTATTTTATATTATGTTACTTACCTATCTATACATCTACAGTAATATTGTAAAGAGGTAAAGTTTTTTTTTTGTAGGAGGTAATCTCTGAAAGTACTGGTGCGATTGCTAAAAATTTTTCACCGATAGAAATCTGCTTTATTTCTGGAGTGACATAGGCTATATTTATGTACGGGGGTGAAGCCGTGCGCAAAAGCTAGTTCTGTACTATAGTAATATAGAGGTTGACTAAACAAAGTATAAATAAAAAAATAATATTTATTTTTGTCTCGCGCGTTGATGTCTTTTCTTCAGGGATTAGATTTAGGGATTTAGTTGAACTCGAACTCGAGTATATTATCAGTTTCTCGTAAAATATTGGTTCATGGGCACAAATTCACATTGATTGGTCGTTATACATTAACTTTTAACGACTCTATTCCGATATAATTCTACTTTTTAAGAACCTTCGCGGTTATTGTGGTAGGCTGTTGCGGGCCAGTACAAGAGAAGCGTTGAACGAGAGTTATAATTTTTATGGTAATGTGTGGTGTAGTTCTGTACCTACTTGGGTAATAATTACCTATTTGGGGCCCAGTTAATGAAATGCAACGATTAATGAAAATTATATAATTTCACTCACAATGATAACATTTAAACTTTTTGTAACATAAATAATTTAAACTATTTGTAATATAAATAAAGCCTATTTATACTTATGAAAATTAATTAGGTATATTGAGTTTTCACACTTGATTCTAAATACAGAAACTCTTCTATATTACCTAACACAAAACCACTAAGACAAAATAAACCTTACAATAAATCAAAGGTGCATGTATACAATTGACAGATTATATTGTAGAATGAATTCCTTGTCAAAGAGACAACTTTAAGTAGTTATATTCAAGCAGGATTATTCCGAGAGCTTTACGGCCAACGTAAACTTTGATGTTTGTTTAAATACCAATGAATATTTAGGATTACCACAGAGTCTTTACGAGAAATAGTCATTAAACAGTCTTTGTGTATGGGTAATGTAAGAATGAAGCATGATGTGTACGATAAAAGTGCTCGTCTTGCCATCATGACAGTTTATGGGATCGGGCAGAGTCCTAGCTATAATCATTGTTTGGCCAATTGTGGGTATTATTTTTGAAGCTGTACAATGGGAAGTATATTTGTCTATGACAACATTGTGCTGTGGTGCTACTATGTTTAAAAATTTAATAGAAATAAAAATAAGCCACTGGCAGCTGAGAGATGACCAGTATAAACTGATAGCGCCCGTTCACGGACATGACGCGTATATCAGTAACAATAGGTAAGTAATCCACAATACACCAATGAATATTTAGGATTACCATAAAGCCTTTACGTGACATAGTCAATAACTAATCCTTATGTATCAATAATGTAAGAATGAAGCATGGTGTGTACGATAAAAATGCTCGTCTCGTCATCATGACAGTTTATGGGATCGGGCAGAGTCCTAGCTATAATCATTGTTTGGCCAATTGTGGGTATTATTTTTAAAGCTGTACAATGGGAAGTATGTTTGTCTATGACAATATTGTGCTATGGTGCTTCTGTGTTTAAAAATGTAATAGAAATTAAAATAAGTCACTGGCAGCTAAGAGATGACCAGTCTAAACTGATAGCGCCCGTTCACGGACATGACGCGTATATCAGTAACAATAGGTAAGTAATCCAAAATATACCAGTGCATATTTAGGATTACCACAAAGTCTTTACGAGAATAGTCATTAAACAATCTTTGTATACCAGTAAAGTAACTTGAACGAAGGACGATGTGTATGATAAAAGTGCTCGTCTCGCCATCATGGCAGTTTATGGGATTGGGCAGAGTTCCAGCTATAGTTCTTGTTTAGTCAATTATTATAAGTATTATTTTTAATACTGTAGAATGAGGAGTATATCTGTCTATGACAATATTGTGCTGTGATGCTGTACTTTTAGATGTATTGATTATGTTTTTTTTAATTACATAAACCAGTGCTTGACTGCGATCCTACCTACAGGTACCTACCGGTAAGCAATGACGCATTCTAAGATAGTGAGTCGCACTAGTTTATTAAGAGCTTCTCAACTCTAACCTTGAAAACACCTAAATTACAATGGGATGCTAAGATGCACAGACATATAGTTTAAAGTTGACTTCCATATAAACAACATTCAGATGCGGTGAAATTTGTGGTATCTGTCTCATTGCAAATAAATAAAGCTATGGAGTCGATAGGAGAATCATCAATATTCAAGACTGAAATCATTTATTACAAATAAACCATTACAGGTATTTTTAAATTGTCAAGAAGTCAATCATTCAGAAAAAAGATGCTGATTGCACATTTCAAAGCGTAGATTTCTATGGAGAAGAATGTGTAAGAAACTTCATGGACATTCCTTTCAATAAGTTCTTGTCCCTACTATTGAGTGAGAACAATGTAAAGAAAGTAAAAAATCTACATTTACTATATTAAAATAACTCACTGACACTTTAAAGATAACAGTCTCAACTGACGGCACCCGTTCAAAAACATGACGCCTACATCAGCACCACTGAGCTCAAGCATTTTGAAGGAACCTGAATGATCCAACACACGCGCCAACGTCATAAGATATTTGAGTGAGCATGTCCATCTTTTGAAAATATGATTTCATGTTACCTTTTTGCGACTCGTCACGAGAAAATGACATGCATGTGACAATTCAACTAATAACCACAATCTCATTAAAGTGAACACAACTTTCTCAAGTCCAATTTAGAAATCGAAACTCGTTAAAAGAAATAAAGGCGTGTTAAAATAGTCACACAATTTACAAGTAATATGGCATTTTAAGCACAAAAGTGTAAAATTCTAGCTACATAACGAGAACCTGAATTTGTCAAAAATACCGTGTCAGAAGGATTGGGACGTTGAACCGACGTAGCCGGTGATAATAGGTACAATAAACATTGGAAGATCGTGCTCGAGACAAACTTACAATAAAATATCCGGCTTATTTGCCACTGGCCATGGCGGCCGATGGATTGCGTGAAGTCTACCGTTTGAAGAAGAGTTTCAAGAATTTTAGGTACATAATATGTATATTTAACTTTTAACTTAAAGCTAGCAGGCTTTGAGATATTATCATAGGTGTAAATCAATAAAGTTATGCTGCACTGCATGTATAAATTGAAGTGCCAATATGAAGTAAATAATATGTTGTAAGATTTTGATCACAACTTTAGTAAGTTGAAGGATTTTGCCTATCATTTCGTCAAAAAATTGTAAAGTTTTAAAACAAACATAGATCTTCACTATACCTGCATGCCAATAGAAATCGGCGCCGGTGATGCTGCAACCAGATTATATGCTTACTTACGGACACGAAATATTCGTCGCTTCCAATATTTTTCATATAAGATAGCATCCTGAGCCAGCTGAGGGTCGTGACCTCCCTGCTTCATCACTTTAACCTTTATGATATTCCTCTATCTGTTTCTGTCTCTGGCGGTGTGAAGGGCATTGTACATCGTAGAGTCAAGAGCGGTGCGGATCTGGTCGGACCAACGTATTGGGCTGCGCCCGCGAGGCCTTTTCCCATCCACTTTACCGGTCACAATGAGCCTTTCGAGGTTGCCACCGTCTTTTCTTGCAATGTGACCGAAGTATTACAGAACCTTGCGAAGACACTCAGACGACAGCCGTGAGGCGATTTTAAGTTCTTGCAAAATGGATACGTTGGTCCGAAATGCTGTCCAAGGGATGCGGAGCATCTTTCTCCAGCACCACATATCAAAGGCGTCGATGCGTTTGCGGTCTGCAGCTTTTAGCGACCAAGTCTCAGCGCCATACGAAAAGATCGAGAAGACTAGTGTCCGTACCAGTTTGGTTTTGGTCTTTACGGAGATATTGCGATCCCTCCAGACTTTACTAAGCTAAAACATAGCGCTCTTAGCCATGCCAATTCTCCTGCGAACTTCCCCCTCGCACGACCCATCGTTACTAATATTATAAACAATGAGATTTTGTATAAACAATGTTAATAAAAGGTTGGTGAGGAAACCTGGACTTGTATTCGAATATGATTCTGAAACGGTCACTTCGTGTTGCGCAAGCGTCACTACATTTACTCGATAAAGGCCTGGTGCTTGTACGAGCATTTTGCATGAAAAGAAAAGAAAGAAAGGAAAATATTATATTTGCTCTAAAAGGCGAGAACTTAAGACTGTTACATTGCATACACGCTCTTGCCTTCTTAGTAAAAGAGACTTTTACCCAACAAGTCACTATTAAGACATAAGAGAATTATAACTTAGACTCGTATTTTAGATGTTGAAAGATAATTTAATAGTGTATCGATTTATTTTTAATCAGTCTCTTTCTAATCATTATTCATAATTCAGCATCCTTTTAGAAATTCGATGTTATGTCGTTAGGTACAGTTGTTTACATAAAACGTATGTTACCAATTTGTTTGTCAGCAGACAACATTGATGTTGTAATAGAGAAGCTTGGTAATGTTTGGTTCGTAATTGAATTGATACATGTTTCTTAAAACATGTTTGTTTTATGACAACGTTCGAATCGTGGTATGTCATTTGAAGGTAAAGTTTTGTTTTACGAATTCCATGAAAAACTTTTGATTTAAATTCATGACAAATCAGCTTTGACTAGACATAGAAAAAAGAGAAATAGTTTTTTATTAGTTTATTGTCGATTCAAAAAATTCTCAATCAAAATACTCATCGAGGAGCAAACTAAAGGCTTTTTGATTATTGAGTTTTGAGTCTCACTTTGAATTTTACTGGCCTGTTGGTCTAGTGGTTAGTGACCCTGACTGCTATACCGGAGGTCGTGGGTTCGATTTCCACCCTGGACAAATGTTTGTGTGATGAGCACGAACCTTTGTTCTGTGTCTAGGTGTAATTTATCTATATATGTATGTATTTAGAAATATTAAGTATGTTTATTAGTTGTCTAGTACTCATAACACAAGTTCTGCTTAGCTTGGGACTAGACGGCGTTGTGTGATAGTTGTGGAATATTATTATTATTATTTAGTTTACAATTTGTATACACAACAATTTTTCACCAACAGGATGGCCGCATCGCACATCCTGAGCGCTGTGGAGCCGACGGTGGGCGGCGGCAACTCTCGCAGCGGTCGCGAAAGAGAAGTCAATGTAGCTCTCGACGACAGAGAACTGTGGGTGCGCTTCCAGACGCTCACCAACGAAATGATCGTCACAAAGAATGGGAGGTAAGAATCGTAAAGAATATGCGTTAAAAGTTACAAATGTAATTTGTACAACAGGATGAGAGGGTCACTTGGGGCTCATCATCATTTTCACCGAAAGATTACTGGGCATATTTCAAAGTAATAATAAAATTGTAAAATAGTAGATAATATATATACCCTTTTCAGAAGATTTTCTTCTATCTCTCCCCAGTACGAAAGGCAACGAAGGAACAGGAGTGGGTTTTTAGTCAGTAAAAGTCTGACACTATCTCCCGCTACGCCTAAGAGCGGGGGATGTCATTGGATGACTTTCCCACCTAAAAAAATCTCTTTAAGAATGTGGGGGTCTATTGGTCTCACTAAAGATTTGCACGACTGCAGTCGATTGTGGCAATTTAAACAGGTATCATTTGATTCGACAAGTTTGAAATTATTCCTTCATCTATCACGCTGCCGTCAGCATGACAGATGAAGGAATAATTAAACGGCTCACGAGCGGCGCATTCACCAGATCTGGCCACCACCCTAACTATAGACAGTTTCTTTCTACAACTTATTATCATAGTTGACTGTTATCTAAATGGATGATAGCCCCACTAGATTGAGTGAATTAGTTTAGAGACTAAAAATTAAATTAGAATTAAAATCAATAAATCATAATCTGAATCTCTTTTTATTATCTTAATCTGAATTACTTTAGAAATTAGATTATAATTTAGAAACCAACCCTCAAATATGGTCTCTCTTCATCACTCAAAGGATTGCCGGGAGAAAATTCATTGTTTAGTTAAGCTCGCCTTTGTACATGAAATACCAAATAACTACTACTACAAGAGCTGGTTTTTTCCTCGGTCAGAAATTAAGGGCCAAGCGCCCGAAAAGTGCCATAAAACAGTGATTTTCTGAGGCCTACTCCTCCGTAACGGCTAAGTCAATTTTCGGTTTTAAAAAATTATATGTTTATTATAGATTCATGATCAATAATATCAACATTTTATGGAGGAGCCTATAATGTGTATAGTTAGGTTGAGCATAATTTTTTTTTTAATATTTAAGTTTATTAAGTATATATTTTGTTGCGTCAACTATAACAAAAAACCTATTACTTACTTTGTACTAAATTAAGTTTTTGAGGACAATAAAGAATTAAGAAGCAATGAAGGCTTATGGTCTGGCACGCGACGATGGCAAGAGACCGGACGCATGCGCCGTCCTTTATTTCCATGGAAGTTGAGTAGGCCTTTAGTGCGAGACGCTACTTATTGTGTCTATACTCTTGCGCCATGTCATCTTCCTAGCTCGTTGCGCTATACTGCTGCCGCTACGGCAGCGCGGGCCTCAAGCGGCGGGTGGTAGTTATATGTTAGAGCCGTTTGGGGATAAAACTCTTGAATCGTGGGGTCCGAGTACTCACAAATGGTTTAAAGACCTTTCTTAACGCTTTGTTGACACTTCGTGTGATCCAAGGACTGGATTTACCTTGGATAGAGGATGGGAATTGCCTCGCTAGCAATGTGGCCATTCTTTTGGGTTAATTTTGTGTTCAGTCGACAGAGTTGCGAAGGAGTTTTTTTGACGTACATATTTTATATTGATTTTAGTTAGTTGTTAGGGGCTTTCAATTTTTTTTAATTAAATGTACCATAGCTAAGTGTTGCTTTATTTTGAAACCATATTGTTCGGGCTAATTTCCAATCGTATCGGAAACCACATCACAATTTATACTTGGTTATGTATTTTTATGGAAGTGAGAACTGAAAAATAAATAATAGCTTTAAAATATGAACGATTTGCAACACATTAGCAGCTTAGTGTTATTATAAACAACAGTTTGAAAAGTAAACAACGCTTTCGTTATAATTGTATTAGAGCAATATAATGTAGGGCTCGTGGTTAAGTGTATGGCTATTGCGTATTTGTTAAAACTTTATACAAAACAAAGACGGACTTAATGCCTTATTCGTTACTAGTCAACTAAGGGTGGTGAAGAGAAAACATGACAGGTGCATAAAAAAAGAAAAGATTATTAAGAAAATAAGGGTACAAAAGTGTGAATTTATGCAACATAAACTTACATACGTCATCATCATCATCATCATTTCAGCCGAAAGACGTCCACTTTTGGACATAGGCCTCCCCCAAGCGTCGCCACAATGAGCGGTCCCGTGCGTCTCGCATCCATCGGATTCCCGCACCTCTCACCAGGTCATCTTACATACGTATTTAATATATATGTACCTATAAGTGTATGTTTTGTATAAAGTAAAAGGAAAGGAGGCCCCACGCGCGTATTTTAGCTTTCCTTGCGTATTAGTAAAGAATTTGTATGTTAGCTTTGGCCAACTAATTGAATTCCAACCACAAACTACCATAGGATGACCCATGATTGCTACATTAAAGACTAGAGGCTTATTTGCATGTCATTATGAAAATCAAAACTGCGAAATCTGTTTTTACTTTAAACACAGCAGCAAATTTGTTTTTTTTTTCTGAGGAGGAAAATCATCAAATGACTTTTACCACTCTAGGGTGGAGCGAGAGAACGTGTCAGATTTAACTGACTGAAACCACAACCTGTGACCTTTAGCCTTTTGCGTTCTAGGACCGCGAGATCTTTTTCAGAAATTCCCCGTGGACCTAGCGGGTATCAGCCCAGTTGTGCCCAAACGGTTTTACTGAAATCTCTTTGAGGCGCTCGTGAAACCATACGCGCCGGTGATGACTTGACCTCGGTCCGGCCGGTTACCACGACGTCCGGACGGCGAGTTACCCATTGTTTGTCGTCCACAAGTCCTCTCCGACGTGGCTAGGTATCGCTGTGCGACTCCCGACGCCCAGGACGTCTTCTGTTGCGGCGGCTGGGGCGTGAGGACGTCCGCTCCCTCATGCGTGCGGCCGTCTCCTTCGCAGCAGTAATGCTACACGGCCTAAACTAGGACCTGGTGCGAAAGTTCGCTGTTGCCGATTACCTCCACAAGGATACGGCGGTGTTCCGCCTAAGCGGGGTACACCTCTACCGTATGCTCCATCGTGTCCTCTGTACGAGTCACACAGTAGAGACACGTGAGCGTTTTTCCTGCGTGAATCCAGAACAGGAACTTCCGGAACTTACCATTTCCGGTGAGGATTTGCGTCATTCGGAAATCTCAGCAGCAACAGAGACAGCAGGTCGTTTGCATCAAAAACCACTTCCTTTATCTTGTCCTATATTTGTAAAAAAATAAACTGCCTGAGCATTATTAGTCAGAGCAAAACGTTCAGAACACAATGATGGTGTAGATACTTACACGGTCACATTTTGCCAGTGCTAACCGCTCTCCGGCCGGCGGCTAGTTTTCAGCTATTAACGCGGTAGGTCTTACTCATTAACGTTGGCTGGCTAAATGATACCGCCCGATGCCGATGAGCAATGACGGAACCCTTACCCTTGACGAAGTGACGTTTTGTTCTACAGAGACTCGACTATAAGAACTAAATTGTTGTGTTTTCTATTTGCTGCGTTATTTGTATTTTTTTTATACAAAAATAGAAAAAAAAACTGGCCAAGTGCGAGTCAGACTCACGCAGTGTTTCGTGCTAAAATGTTAACATCGAACAATAAAACGCTGATAAAATGCAGTTTCTTGTATGGAAGCTCCCTTTTTCAACTAGATATATTTTAATTTTATTATATGTTGTTGTAGCGGTAATATAAATAAACCTACATATTCTGTGCAAATTTTAATTCTTTACCTCTTACGGTTTAATTATGAGATACAGTCCGCTGACTGACGGACAGAGACAGACGGACGGACAGTGAAGGCTTAGTAACTATAAAAAAAGTCTGTTTTCTAACATTTAGGTCGATATTCTTCATTGTCTATCAGGTTTTGGATTGAAATAATTTAATTAAATAATCCTAGAACATGTTATGTAAAATTGTTCGATGGAATAAGCCGACGGTTCTATTGATATTTGGTACTGTTTAAAGTATATCAGCGTCTGTCATTTTTAAATCAACAACAACATTATTAACAACATTTATAAATATATAATTTATTGCTTTTTAATAACTTTATTCTTTTAAGTATTTCTGTGTTGTATTATTTGTCAAATTTGAATATTGTTGGATTATATTTTTTTATTACAAAGCTGTAGAACTACAAATGTTATGTATCGTATGTACGCCGTTATTATCACGTACCTACATTCGACAATTTGTGAAGCAAATGTTTTTTCCTTACCATCAGGTGAAATAGTGGTCAAACGCAAGCCTATCATTAATAAAAATAAAATATGATTTAAGAATATCATGTGGAAGTATTTTCTCAATAAATCTTCTTTTATCTATATATATATATATGAATAGCTGATTGTTAGTCTAGCTAAAACTCTAGAACGGCTGGACTGAAATATTCAGGATAGTTCAAAGAAGGTTTAAACGGTGAGAAAAGATGGAAAAATTCAAGAAAAAAAATCTCTAATGAAAATGTCATTTTAAAATTAATTAAGCTGGTTCTGGTAATGCCTGTAGATGGTGTTATTCTTAGAAAGTTTAGATAAAAGGTATCACAATATTCATTGCCTTATTAGACGGAACGAAGTTCACCGGGTCAGCTAGTGATATAAATAAGAGTAAACTGTTTGGCTCTACCTACTAGCTTCCATATTTGACCACTACCTCTCCTCGGTAGTATCCGGCCTGAGATAAGAACAAAAAAGTCATGTTCTATATTATCTCCCTGATATCGTTATCTAAGTCCGAAACTTTAAAGCCATCCCTGGAGCCTAAAAGTAAGGAACGTCATAAATTCATTAAAGTTTGTTTATTCAGGGTTTTTGTTTTGTTACAGACGAATGTTTCCCGTAGTCAAAGTAACTGCTAGTGGCTTGGACCCAACGGCGATGTATACCGTGCTCTTAGAATTTGTGCAAGTGGACTCTCATCGCTGGAAATATGTAAATGGAGAATGGGTATGTAAAAATAGTGTGAAATTGTTAGAATTTGTTTTTCATGTTGTCAATGTAAATCTATCTTCAATCTCGTGTCACTGTGTTTGTTATTAAAGTCCTCATAAAAGGTTAGGCCAATTTTGTGATTTTTTGTGTTTTCGAGTATTTGGTAGGTCTGAAAATACGTTGTAGGCTATTTTTTATACCCTGCTACCCCCAGCACCCATTATTTTCTTTGATAATTTATATAGTAGATCAACATTTGTCAGGTTAGCTGGTGTTTTAATAAAATGTATTTTAATTCTTAGGTTCCCGGCGGTAAGGCGGAAGTCCCACCATCTAACGCAATTTACATTCACCCTGAGAGCCCGAACTTCGGAGCACATTGGATGAAAGAACCAATTTCTTTCGCTAAAGTAAAACTTACAAATAAAACTAATGGAAATGGACAGGTAAGTTAACAATATAATCCAGACGTGGCTTAAGGGGCCGGCGGAGGATGAATTTCCATACAAACGTAATACCACGCTCATTTGCAGTTGGAGCATATTTCCAACATATTATGATGATATTTGGTTATAGACAATATTTATCTAGGTTCCTACGTCTTTCTTTTTTAAAAAAACAAAAAGAAATTTAAGCAAATTGTATTTCGCACTTTTTTATAGCGTAAATGGCAAAACATGCCATTTGGCTTTTCTTGTATTAAAAATAACAATATTTCTAATATTCTCGACGTAGGAACCTAGATAAATATTGTCTTTAACCGAATATCATCATAATATGTTGGATATATGCTCCAACTGCAAATGAGCGTGGTATTACGTTTGTATGGAAATTCATCCTCCGCCGGCCCCTTAATTTTTCGACCAATTTTAATGCTTCAGTAAATTATAGCAAAAACAAATATGAGAATCAAATAGTGGTTCAAGAAATGAGTGAGACAGGTCTACAAAGTTTAATAGCTCAGTAATATAGACCTTACTGCATAAAGAAAAACACATTTGCAAATCAGACGTCTGTTTACGAGATACTTTGTAGGGTTTACTACAAGAATTTACATTGTTTCTCATAGGCATAAATGAGTCTCGAACAGGATAAACACAAATTACAGATTCAATATTTATAGCGGGATCCACGCCAGATTATGTGCCTGACCGAGCATAATAATTAGTTCACAGTATTGTCGGAATACTAATTTTATAACAGAAAGCTTTCGATGGCAAGGTGTGAGTGTGCTACAGTTTCGTGGCTACCGCTAGTTCGTAGAAGGTAGTTCTCACGGTTGTATGTGGTGCGAATGAATATGAAAGCAAACATCTGATACATCTAGATCCATACGTTGACGGCTCGGTGTGAAATCTGTAGCTTTACCAACTGTTTAGCGGGTGTCTGTACGCACTATCATTTGTAATAATTATTGTCTCTGCGCTATGTTTACATTACACATATCTTAAAAATAAGCTGATGCCCCCTGTGGTCGTTATGCTAACAGTAATGATGTACACATCTCATTGTACTGCATTTATTACAATATTTGTAAGACACGTGGCAACGCTTTGTTGATGCTCACCTGCAATATGTTGGTTTCTTGCTACATTATACTGAGAAAAGCCTGTTTTAGGAAAGATTAACATTAATATTTGTTTTCTTTTTAACCGAAACATTTAACACAGCATGTAGATTTTTTTTTTTGAAGTGGGCAATCATCAAATCACTTCTTCCGCTCTGGGATGGGAGTCGCACCATCCTCCACGTTCCATCGTCCTAGGACCACGGTACTTAACTCTTTTAAACGTTTCTGTAGTCAAGTAGGCATCCATCGACCCCATTGTTCGTTATCAGCAAGCCTGTGCCTACGGTGGCCAGAAATCGCCCGGCGAATCCCAAGACCCAGGGCATTATTGCTTTGCAGAAGGAGGCGACTGCTTCCCATTCCCTCTCGCATCAGACCACGGCCTCAGCTGAGGTCGGATGCGAGAGGTCAGCTCCGACAATCGCCTCAGCCTTTCACGCCACGTACCGCCGAGTCCTCCGGGCGATCTGAACTATGATGACATCCGGGCATTTCTTCCGCCTGAATCCCAAACAGGAACCTCTCGAACAGGCCTTGTCTAGTGAGGACCTGCGTCAGGTGGAAAGTGAGGATGCCGTGGTACCTTCCTATCCGAGTAGATAGAGAAGTCTCAAAGTGGGAGGACTTTCCGCCACGATTGTGTGGGTGTGTAATGTAGTATAGGTACCTTCTATGAACTCAAGTATCGTGTTCTATATTTTAAGTGACTATTTGTACTATATTTAAATGCTCTATAAAATAATGACTTGCAACACAATTGCAACTCTGTTTTAAATGACATAGAAATCGTGGTTGCAAAATTTTGTATCTCGAATTCTTCATTAAATTATGCCCTTTGTATTTTTTTTTTCTATCAATTTCACATACTCCTAATAATCACACTAATGTTATAAAGCGAAAGTTTGTGATGGTGTGTGTGTTTGTTTATGTTTATTACTTCTGCATGCACAGATGGCTGAACGGGTTTGGATGAAATTTGGCTCACGAGTGGAGACTGTTAAAATAAAACCAGGACTCTAAAGCGGGCGTGCATATAATTGGAGACCATTCGAGACGTAGACAATAGAAGAGTGTTTTCATAAATCGTAGAACTATTGCTGTGACACATACGTAACAGAGACCATTTCTTGGTACAGCACATATGATACTTTTCCTTTTCTTTCACGCGGGCGAAGCCACGGGCAGCTGCTAGAGATTTATAAAGAATTTTGTAGATGATTTCGTGCACTGAACCAGAATTGTTGTGCAACACTGCAGTGACAATTCACAAGGCAATTTTTGATTTGGGGGCTACAAATATTTATATAGATATCATTGTTGCAGATAATGTTAAATAGCTTACACAAGTACGAGCCTCGGGTCCATCTGGTAAAAGTGGGTACAGACCTTCGTCGTATCATGACATACCCTTTTCCGGAGACGCAGTTCATAGCTGTCACCGCTTATCAGAATGAAGAGGTTACATCGCTGAAGATCAAATACAATCCGTTCGCGAAAGCCTTCTTAGACGCAAAAGAAAGACCTGAAGGTTATTATCAAAGAGATTTTGTGGGCACGCATTATCCCCAACAAAGTTCTTCGCCACATCAATATCCGCAATGTGAGTGGTTTCTATAATACTTAAGGTTGCCATACAGATTAGGATGTACCTGACAGGTTTTGCCTGCACAATTATACCTGTCAGATAAGCTTGTGTGGAGACCTGCACTATTGTGCAACATAGCTATGGTTTACCTGTAAAACTCAACTGTACAGGCAAACCGTACAAGCGTGTATGGCCTGATGTTTAAATTGATCTAGATCTAATCTAAAATCATAAGTGCAAAACGCGGTGCTACGATGGCATAGAGCGGCTACGCCGAACGCGCCGTCGCGTCGGCGTCAAGTACAGTTTGGCCATATCTTTGGTTGGTTATATTATATGTCTTTGGTTAACAATTATTTACATTTTCGTTATGATAAAACTACCCACTATTATATCGAATGCATACCTTTCTTACTCGTATATTTCTGAAACTTTGGAGCGAATCCAAATTCCAAAAAGTTGTGATGGAGATAAACAGACTTATGTCGCTGCCTTTATCCTTAATGTCTTTCTAGATGAGTACAGTTGCCATAACGAATCTTGAGCGGTTGCGCAGAAGTCAAATATTCGGTCTCTTTAGTGGTGCGAAGTGAGACGCGGGGGCAGGGAGTGTCAGTGATTGGCTCGCCGGGCCATCGCGTCATAGATGTCACTCCTCATTCATTCCCTGCGTTGCTGCATGTATTTAACAACAAAGACGATTGGCTCGCCAATGTATAGAATGCGCAAAGTGATCCCCACTCTGACGCCGAGCGCTCAAGATCCGTTGTGCCTACTGTAGTCATACTATTTCTTAATATTACAAATATTTGAATGCAAGGGAATATAGCCAAGTGGTTCATGGAGACCTGTGGCACGATCAGCTCGCTGTTCATACAACAACGCACTACTAACATTTTTATTTAATTTACAGTCGGTGGATGGTTTGTGACGTCCCAGTCACTATATGGTAGTAGCAACGCGGCCTCTAGAAGACCAGCACCCTATCCTCCGCGGCCACCTTCACGACCACGAACGTTGTCACCGCCTTGTAAGTTTCGCTATAAATTGTGCCCTCAATGACTGTTACTTATTTATTTAATAAATTATAAACACCCTTACAGACACGTCCAAGGTGATGTTATAACTAACAACGAATATGTATAATTGTATACATAGTTATGATATTCTTGAATTGATTATTATTATAAATTACGAGTATGTAATAAATCCAGATCTTTTTCAATAATTATTTGAGCTGCTTCCACGAATTTCGAGAGGTTTTGGCCAAATATAGCCTCCATTGGCGCTATATTATTAATAATGCGTATGGCTCGTGACAAAGGGGCAAACTTTAGGAGGTTACTCAGCAGAGATGACCTAAATTTAGATTTATCCCTTATCCAACTAAAAAACTAGACTCTTCTAATAAACTATAGACCACGTTGGCCACATCATCGCTTACCATCAGGTGAAATAGTTGTCAAACGCGAGCCTATCAATAATAAAAAAAAGATCAACAAAAGATTATAGACGGATTTAATGATGGCGTATACCACGTCTGAGTGAGCTATTGCGACACATACTTTAGAGCAGTAACCTCAGCTCTGAAATCGATGTCTAATGCAACTTTACAAATTTTATTTATGATCTAACCTTGATTCCACAGCCTCCTACAGCAATCCAGAACGAACGACTACAGCGACAAACGGCAGCGGCAGCTACACGTGGGTTAGCAGCAGTGGCTACTGGAACTCGACGCAAGGAGGCAGCTCCCCGCAGCCCAACACCTCTCCTGCCCCGTACCGAACCCCTCCACATGCCTACCCGGCCCCCTTAGAGTACGCACCCGCGCCACCAACCAGCACCTCGGCGCCATCATCAGCCCCTGCGCCCCTATACCCGCTACAGTACGAAACTCCTGCGCAACATCATTCGCCGTACTACCAACATGCTTATGCACCGTATGCCCATCATGCGATTGAAGACATATCGTACTGGCCAAACAGGTATCTACTAAGTTTTCATTTTAATGGCATGCCCATATTTAAGTAGAGTAAATTCAAACCAATTTCTTTTTTATTTTCAGTCTGAATAGTTACGGCTATCAGCCCTCTGAGTACGTCGGAACTGGAGAAGTGGCATACGGAGCAGAAGGCATGTCATTTGGGCCTACAGGACCTACGCTTGAAGCCGCCACGGCTGGCGAAGGCCGAGCCACGCCCCCCGGACAGGAACACCCACAAAGCGAGCGAGAGTATAAGTTCAGTACTGAAGAAGAACGTCAGTCCCCGTGCGAGGAGTCCGCACTACCACCTCGCTCACCAACGCAGTGATCACGTAGTTTTAGTTATCTAGTTGCAAAATATATTAATATTAAGCATGGATTTCGAGGCCTTTCAAAGTATTTTTTTTATTCTGCGTTGGTAGGGTTGAAATTATAAAGTATTTTTAGGTATCTATGTTGTATACTTTCAAGAGATGCATTAATGTAAATACGAGTAGATTTAATAATGTATTGCTAGATAAGATATGATTCTACGAAAGAGGATACCTACGTATTGTAATAGTTCCAATTTATTATAAGTATTTTTTTGCACTCAGTTTTATTAACCGTTTATAAAAAAATTGAATTAATTTTACGGGTTGACTCAATAAGTCAACTCATAACCTAGGTTACCTGTTTGTATTCCGTAACATCATCATAGCAAGCAAAGCATGTAACCTTCTAAATGATCGGCAGCATTTATCGGTTTATTGCTAAAACCTTACATTTTCAGGTAGACCTTGTTTCAGTCGCTAAAATAGCATACCTATTAGATGTTCTAATCTTCTTTACTGCAAGTGAAAAAGTATTTCGAATTACGGGTTGGTATGAGTTTCCAAAGGGCCTATTACACTATGCGTTATTCAGCACACGATATTCAGACTCGTCTTATTGACGTGACAACGTCTTATAAATTGGTTTGCCGGGTGACACTTCAAGAAACTGCGTTACGCTCCGCTCACGTTATGCGCTCACAATGAGAGCGAGTGAGAGGCACGCGTGCATGGTTAGCCCGCCTAAGAGCGAGAGAGACAGACATTTTCATCCTTCTTCCTACTATACGAATGAATATTCACATTAAAATTATTTTACCACTCAAAGTCGTTGTCACGTAAAACTTTCGCCCGTATACCGACTTATAGGCAACCAATTTTTTTTTCATTCCGAGTAAGACAGTCTGACCGACGCGACACGACAAGCCATCGACAAAAACTGTCTGAATATCGAGTGGTGTAATAAGCCCTTTACTAATAACAATACTCGTAGATACCCACTGAGATAGATAATACTTTAATTACTTCAGTAGGTATTCGGGTTTCAAAGTTCGACCTTGGGCTTAGGGCTACGTATCATAATTTATAAATCGCTTTAAAGTAATAGATCAAACATATAAGTTGGTGTTCTTAAAAAAATTATGATTTCGAATTTGTGTCATACATACCCAATCAGCCATTTGATTTGTTCCACAAATAATAATTATTATGTTTCTCTGAACTCAGCTAGTTGCGAAACACCGACTGATTTACATATCTTCAAGCATTGTCATCGTGATTCTACATTGTAAAGGCCTGAATTGTATATAAAATGGTATGGTTAATTCGATATCAGCCAATTTAAGGAAGATTGACAATAAAATCATGTTTCTGTTACAAAAATGCAGGCGTTTATTTTCCCGCCCGTACAGCTAGTGAAAGCTAACTATTATCGGTTCTAACATGTCTCTTCATGAACAGGGTTTTGAGGTAATAATTTAACAAAATTTAATAAAGTAGAATATTCGACTTATCAAATAGGTACAATTTCTGTGACCGCATCATGCTTCCATGTATTAAAAGTAATACGGTAGAGCTGTGCCTCGCCTGGGCAGAGCACCGCCATTTCCTCTTGAGGGCGCTCGGCGGCAGTGATCTCTTGCTCCGGACCTTGGTACATACAGACCATGGTGTGGAGTGAGGAAGAGTGGCGGGCGGTCGCCTCCTTCTGCGAAGCATTAATGCTAGTAAAGGTGGCGGCAGCACGCACGAGACAATGGCCGTCGCATCCCAGCCGCCAGGATTCCGATCTCGCGAGCTTGCGGACAGCTAGCAATGGGTAGCTCGCCTTCCGACCGTTCGGTAACCGTCCGGACCGAGACCAAGTCGTCGACGGCGCGTAGTGTTCCACGCGCGCCTCAAAGAGTTGTCAGCAACCGTAGGGGCCCCAGCAGGGTCGAAACCTACTGGAGCCGTGTGTGATGCGAAAGAGACCCCCGGGGCCCTGGAACAATGGCAAAGAAGGAACAGGAGTGAGTTTTTAGTCAGTAAAAGTCTGATTCGCCCTCCCGCTCCGCTCAATGGCGCGAGATGTCATTTAGATGATTTTCTCACAAAAAAAAATACTAAAAATAAAAATAGAGAATACGGCCAAGCTTGGCCCCGTAACTTTCACCTTAATGGGATGCCCCAAAGTGGCCCGCGAAATTCAAAGTTCCTTGACACTGACCAGCAAAACGTAAAAAAAACTTAAACCAATTTGAATTTTGCAGGCTACCCTGGTGCTTTCTGCATTGAAAAGGACTCGAGTAAACAGCACGCTCGTCATTCGCCTCCAGCACTTTTAAAAGTCAAACGACTTGGGCATTTTTGAACGAAATAAAAAATCTGTCTGTGTTGTCAGGCGAGTGGCGAGGCGAATGGCGAGCACGAATGTGTAAACGTGGTATTATAGAAGTTATTTTCCTTGAGGCAATAATAAAAAATACCATTACGTTGAGTCCGCACTTCTCTTTATAACTGAACTTAGAAGAAGAAGGTCTTATGAGAGCCGGGACAGTAATCATCAATACTCACAAATCACGTGTATCATACGTTTTTCAACATACTTGTGAATAATAGTAGTTTATGTGACTAGGGGATAAAGCAGTGTCTTTAAGTCGCGGGCGGCATGTTGAATTCCGAACGAAACGAAGGTTGCTGATTTTAATCCCGAACGATAGTGAGGGATTTATAAAATTAACTCCCGAGCATTGCGAGGGAGTTAATATAGAAACCTGAGTGAAGTGAGGAATTCAAGCCGCCCAAGACAAAGACAGCTTTATCCCCGTGTTGCATACTCTACTTTTTACACCATCTGTGAGATAATTAAAAGACAATTTGGTCGACCAAATCATATATTAGAGAAATATAAGTAGGTACATATTATATTTACAAGTTCATCAAAAAAACAAAATTCACTACTCCAAGATTCTATACCGTCTGTCTAATAAGTCAACAGACTTGGGAATTTTGTATAACATTTAATCATTTAAAAAATACTTATATTTGGTACTTTTTATAAGGTTCTTGTGTTAGTAAACAATGATTTCTATCTCTTAATCAACCTTGATTATTGAACCCATGTTGACTAGGTACATCAGATTTCATTAAATCCTAATAATTACCCAAGTCGTTTAACTTATTAGACAGACTCTAGTTTCAATTTTCTATAAAGTTTCCGTCAGTAAGCAGGTTTTATTCTATTTTCATTTTTTTGTTAGTGGCCAGTTTGAATTTCGAGTCAACTTGTGCGACGCACGTACATTTTAATTCACAATGTTGACAATTTTTGATGTTCCAAATTCAAATCTCATTATTCCCTAGGGATCGGCCATACTGCATTATCTCCCTAGGGATAGAATGACTTGCTTTAAGTGAGGTTTGTATGACGTATAAAACGACATTATCGAGCAGGTGGTGTAAAAAAATAATTTATTTAAGTAATACTTCAACAGTGAAATAAAATTAGTAGATGTGATTTTTTTTGTGACTGGTTTGCTACAATAAAGAAAAAAGGATTATTTTTAAGCTATTGCATAGCTTCTATCGCGGGCCTTGAGCGTGGAGACCGAATCCAGAAATTCCGTAACGAAAATAACCTAACACCCCCCACTCATTTGTTTTTTGAGCGTGGTGACCGATAAGAAAACAAATGAGTGAACAATCAATCAAAATTCAATTCAATGTGTGAAAGTGTAACTTCAATTAATATCAAAGAAAAAAAAACAAAGGAAAAAAAATACTGCATAAATAAAATAAATAAATAATTATAATTGCATAAGTTGATAAAAATGCTATGCAATAGCTTTACCGCGGCAGTCCCCGAGTGCCACACGTCTTTTTTTTTAATGAACGATTTATTTATTTATTAAGCATCTCGAAGTTAAAATTGTTTATATAAATACCCTCTACTGTGATTTCTCTCCATCACTCAATGGTTTGCTGGAAGAAAACTCAACTTTGAGTTAAGCTCGCCAATGTACATGAACTCTGATATCCAGATATTTTGTTATTTATCATGGTGTACAATAAAGAATTACGAAATTGCTTACCTCAAAAGTACAAAACGGTACCCTTATAGGATCTTGTTATCAATTTATTGTCTATCTGTCTGTTAAGACTGATATTAAGAATGCGTGGAGTATCGAGATGAAATTAAAACCATATACTCAGCCTGGGGCCTCTTTAAGCTGTATAGAAATCAGACACGAAAAAAAGATACAGCCGTTTAACAAGTATTTAAAAGAAAAGAACAAACAACCATAACAACAACTTCAACTTTTTTTGCGATTCGGAAAAATCTCCGTAACTCAATTCGAGAATTGAACTGTTTTCATTGGTAAATCTGTACGGAACTCTCAGTGCGCGAGTCCGACTCGCACTTACCCAGTCTTTTAAGCTATTGCATAGCTTCTATCGCGGGCCTTGAGCGTGGAGACCGAATCCAGAAATTCCGTAACGAAAATAACCTAACACCCCCCACTCATTTGTTTTTTGAGCGTGGTGACCGATAAGAAAACAAATGAGTGAACAATCAATCAAAATTCAATTCAATGTGTGAAAGTGTAACTTCAATTATCAAAGAAAAAAAAAACAAAGGAAAAAAAATACTGCATAAATAAAATAAATAAATAATTATAATTGCATAAGTTGATAAAAATGCTATGCAATAGCTTTACCGCGGCAGTCCCCGAGTGCCACACGTCTTTTTTTTTATTTTAGTTACTGTCTCTTTATTCAAACCTGAAAAGTCGAAACGCATTATAAATTAAAAGTATCAACATTCTTTATGCCTCATATAGAAAAAAAAATACCAAAACAAGATAAACAAATAACATTAATTTTTATATCAATTTATATACATTTACATATATACATTTTGATACAAGTGGGGAAAGTTTGTCATTGCAACCGACGCGAAATTCTCCCGAGCCGTATAGGCGAGGGTGTTATGGAGCCGAGTGCTGCAGTGACAAATCTCCACGTGTATCAAGCGACGTTTTTCAATACACTTACGGAGAAATACTTTCTCTGAAAATTACGACGCATTTTTGTTCATTTTGTACTGAAGAAAATGTTCCAAAGTTGTCATACATTTTAATTTTGATTTAGGCAGCAGGTTATCGGAAGTACTTATTAACTTAATCACAATATCTGGCGGCGGCGGTACCATCTAAAGAATTCTCATCAAATCTTAAATTTAACATTTTTTTCACAAAACATAACACATCAAAAAATAATATTTATTAGACTGTTTCCCGCGCTTTACCTTTGCAGACTGAAGAAGAAGCAAATATATCAAACCTTATACATCCTTTTTTTTTTTGTTTGCCTGTTCTGTCCCACTCCTGGGCAAAGGCCTCCCTCCACTCCTTCCATTTTTCGCGCGCCCGGGCTTCTTCTTTCCAGTTCTGGTGGAATCTATCAAGTTCGTCGCGCCATCTCCTTCGTGGTCTACCGCGACCCCGACGCGCTGTTTCAGGGCACCAACTTTGTGCTACTTTGGCCCACAGTTTGTCGGGCATGCGGCAGACGTGTCCTGCCCAGTCCCACTTCAGTTTGGCAGCCTTTTGAGCCACATCCACTATTTTGGTTTTGGAGCGCAGTATAGTGTTTCGAACTCGATCCGTTAATTTAACACCTAGTATACTGCGCTCCATTGCTCGTTGGCAAACCTTAAGTTTGGACTTTTGGATGTTCGTCAAAGACCAACTTTGTGCGCCATAGGTTAGGACGGGGAGAATACACATGTCCATGAGTTTTTGTTTTAGTGCCATGGGCAATGCACCCTTGAATAGGTCTTTCATGGACCAGTAGCTCTTCCAGGCGTTTTCAGTCCGTCTTACGATCTCTTTGTCTTGCCTCGCCTGAAAAGAGACTACTTGGCCCAAGTAAAGGTATTCCTGGACATGTTGTATAGTCGCCCCGTGTACTTTTATGACTTTTGGTGCTTTGTTGGTCATGACTTTAGTCTTCGACATATTCATCTTCAGTCCAACCTCAAGGCTTGCATCACTTAGCTCTTGTAGCATGCGTTCTAGTTCAGTGGCTGAAGAAGCAAAGAGAACAATGTCATCAGCAAAACGGAGATTTGTTAACCTCGTGTCGCCAATGACGATGCATTATACAGGGTGGCCCAGATAGAAATGCACTTTTGATTTTGCGCGCATTTTTAAACAACAAAATGGCGGCGCGTGGGAGTTGTGTCAGTTCAAAGCGCAGACTTTATCATTTTTGTCACCAGGATTTGTTACACTGGAGAGCAGCGTGCGTTTTGTATCTGCAAATTTTATGAGAATGCTTGATCTTATGTGATTGTTCGATGGCTTTAACACGTTCACTGCCACCACAATTCTTTTGAAGTTCATAGCGATGCCGCCCTATAAAGCTACGCGGACACGCCAGGCGTGTCGGCGGCACTACATCTTGTTAAACATGGATACGCTAGGCGTGTTCAGTGGCACCTCGATAGAGTTAAATTCTAAATCTGTCATTTTTTCGGTTTAGCGATGAGTATTAGTTAGTTTGCCATTCGCTGAGCAAGAATAAAGGTGATTCAAATACGGTAGTGAGATTTAACCTGGAATTATGGCTGAAAATAAATTTTTAGGTAAGTAATTATCGTAATTTTGTAAGAGATCATAAACATTTTGTAGTTATTTTGAAATATTTCATAGAGTCTGTCTAAAAAGTAAACCGACTTGGGAAATTATTAGAATTAAATGAAATCTGATGTAGTCAACGCTGGTTCAATAATCAAGGTTGATTAAAAGATCTTGTTCATTGTTTATTAATAGAAGAACTTTATAAAATTGATCGAATATAAGTATATTTAAATGATTAAATATTGTACTAATTTCCCAAGTCGGTTTACTTTTTAGACAGCCTATAACTATTATTAAATAAATTGTCTTCATATTTTATTGATTTTTGTACATGCACATTATTTTAGCTATATTTGACGTCTTAGTACAAAGGTTGACAATCTATGATTAACTTGTTTAGGTGGACACGCCTGGCGGGTTCTCGGCATTACATAATCACTTAAAAAAAAAAACACAAATTAAGAGATTTTTCCGGGGGCCAACTCAAAAATCCTTAGGTTATTGCTAGAGGGTTATGTACTGAGAATTCCAAAAGAAAATTTTGGCTAATTTTCGGAATATCACTGAAACATTTAGGACACGCCTGGCGTGTTCTAGGCATAGTTATAGAAATCCGCAAGAACACAACAGGTGTGTCGGCGGCACTGAACGTGTTAAAGTGCTTAATTCAAATTGCAGCTCATCAGTGAGTGTCGAAGCAGTAATTTAATTATGCAATGGATTGAATGATTCGAAAGGACAAGATCGACGCAAAAAATGCAGCCCCGTGGTCTTCAAAGAGTATCACGGACCGAGATTTAGCGAGTTCGTGAATCTGTACGCGCGAATGAAGGAGCGCAAAGTTTATTTATTTATTTATTTATTTAATCTTCATGCAACAAAAGATACAAAGGCGGACTTAATGCCTTAGGCATTCTCTACCAGTCAACCTAGGGTAGTGCAGAGACAAAATGGCAGGTGCATAAAAAAAAAAGAAAATATTATCTAAAACAATTATAGAATTATATATAAAGCTAAAACTAAACATACATATACATATAAAGTTCATCAACTTTGGGATTATCTAGATCGAAATTGCAGCGAATTTTACGGCTTGGTTTGAAATAACATCCTTATAAGATACCGTTGGTACTGGAACTAAAGGCATCAGTCTTCGAACGAGATTGAGATTTGCAAATGAAATGCGCAAGTATCCACAAAAAATAATTTTAGGCAGGGGTGACATATTCTGGCCACCAAAAAGCCCCGATCTCACTCCAGCAGTTTTCTTTTTGCGGGGTTACCTTAAGAGCAGAGTACACTCTGATAATCCAACAACCCTGCAGCAATCGAAGTTGAATATTCGGCAAGAAATGGAATCCAGTTCGAGGATAAGTCTAACGAAAGTTTTCCAAAATTTTGATACCAGATTGGAAGAATGTTGTAACCGCCAAGAAAATGTAATGGACGATGTAATTTTTAAAAAGTAAATTTAAAAATAAATTTCATTTAATTTTCTTTAGATTGTAATAAATAAAGATCTTCTAAATTTTACAGATTTTTTTTCCTTGAATTTTCAAAAGTGCTTTTCTTTCTGGGCCACCCTGTACATCCTACATATTATTAAAAATGGAAATTCAAATGTTTTTGAATTTAGAACACAGATAATTATTATTTTGTTGATAGAGCTAGCGCAAGATAAGTTGGCGCGTGGCCGAAATTGGAAACTAATCGTTTGACGTTTATGTCATGTGTCAGGAGAATGTGTTGTGTTCTGTGTTTTTTATCGTTTCTATAGTAAAAATAGTCGTCATTCTTATACCAAAAGTGATTAAAAGTGCTAGCAGGGATATTATCTTGAAAGTCAAACGTGTTTGTGAAGAGAAATGAGAAAATATTGGGCCTACGGTACCATTTTCCAAAATTAGACCCATTTGTCAAATAATTTTTCGGGTGACCATCACAATAAAATTTCCCTAAATATGCGTACCCGAGCGGTACCTAGCAAGTCAACAAAGTTTGTTGAAAATGGACTACTATTATATTCTTAAATCTTAACCAAGTGACTATCATGACGATATGAATTCTGTAAACTACATACATGAAAAAATAAATAGTGCCAAATCTAAAACAGAATTGTATTGTAGTAATGGATAATGCATCATACCACTGCACATAAATAAACAAAGCCCCTACAAGAGACAATACAAAAGCGCAAGCGTTACTGTAACGCCAGAAGAATGACAGTGTATCTCTACAAGAAAATATTTTTTAAATCTGATAGGTTAATGGATCTCAAAATGGACAATTTAACAATGGACTTATCCGACTCTTCTGGTAAAGACTAGCGTGGAATTCTGGTGCTAAAAGTGCTAATTAATTTATTAATAAAGGTAAACTTATTTATTCTTCTTCTTATGTACCTATTCTGTTCATAAACACCATTTTAATTTTCATTAAATATTAAAACCTTACAAATATCCAACTCTTTGCTTAAAAAAAAATAAATAATAATCACGGTTGACCGTGACGAAATAGGAATGAAAAAAGCCCTTGTTATGACAAATAAAAAAAAACACGAGGGTGCTAAACATGTCATGTTGAACCTATTCGAAGTAGAGATGTCAGAAATGCAATTAAGGATCGATATTTTTCCTTAAAAATATCGATATATCGGTAGCGGGATGATACGAAAAAAAAATGGTCTAATCTACTTCACTTTTTGGTTAATTTTCTCGTTTGGCTATTTTTTCGAAAAAGTTCCACACAACACTAGACAAGTTTAGATTACTGGAATGCTCAAATTGATTATTGATTGAATTATTTAGACTCTAATCAACTCAAATGCAGAAACACGCGCGCGTTGAGGTTACACGTTGTGGATAACGGACGGACAATTGTTGAATTGAATGTTTTTTTTTTTATTGGTTAATTTTCTCGTTCCCAACGAAGCAAGAAGGGAAAGGGAACCATATGAAGGGAACTGCGGCGAGCCCATACAGCTTAGTCAGATACACAAAAGAATGTTAAGAATGAAATTACTGAACTATGAACTGACACATATCACATGTGTCATTGACATAAATACAGAGTTGCCAACTTAAAAACCAACATAAGTATTAAATTAAAAAAGCAGTTAAGTAGCAAATTGACTCGACCATATAAAAACACAAAAAAAAATCGTTTTTGATACAATTTCGATTTTGGACATTTGATATCGGTACATAGTTTTAAAATATCGATATATCGAATTGAAAATATCGATATATCGATATTTATTCTATAAGCCTAATTCGAAGTGCAAGAAGAGCCAGTTTTCGAGTAAGTGTATTGAAAATATATTTGGAGATGTCAGGGACCGGAGTTTATTAGGAAGTATTTAAACATTAAAATAAAACTGTTACGTACCTACCAAAAAACCGCATACAGTTGCCATCACGGATCTTGAGCGGTTGCGCAGAAGTCAAATATTCAGTCTCTTTAGTGGTGCGAAGTGAGACGCGGGGGCGGAGAGTGTCAGTGATTGGCTCACCGCGCCATCGCGTCATAGACGTCACTCCTAATTCGTTCCCTGCGTTGCTGCATGTATCTAACAACGAAGACGATTGGCTCGCCAATGTATGGAATGCGCAAAGCGATTCCCACTCTGACGCCGAGCGCTCAAGATCCGTGATGGCAACTGTACCAACATATTGCGATGATAAGTGACTTTGTTTAGATCAATATTATGGTGTGAATATCCACTTTTTCTCTTTGGCAAATCTGAAATATATTAAATATTATATACCTTCTATCCATTTTGTTAGGTACATGTTTTTGTATGATTTATGATGAAAATCTCATTAGATTATCATAATAAACAAACCTATGTCATCACGAAATGACATTTGGCATTTGACGGATGGCTGGGATGTGTGACCATATAAAATTTTTAATATTGTTTTCACTTTAAGCTACGACCTTTCTCTTATCGCACAGAGAGTGCGCTATATGTATATGGCACACTCTCGGTAAATTGAAGCTTAGAATTTTATTGTCATGTTGAATATTAATATAATTAATATTTCGGCAGAGCTTGCCATAATGGCTGACTGATGTACATTGGCTGCCAAATACTATAAAATTTAAACACGATTTACGGTCTGTCAAGAAAGTCATGAAAAGAAGGGAGGGCGCCACCATCATTAACATGGTATCCCAATAAACTTCGACTAAAAGATATTGATACTTTTATTTATAAAATAATAATTACCGATTTACGGTCCCTTTACTGCCGTGTAGGTACATTATTTTACCGATCTATCTGACACTCGTCTATCTATTAATTACATGCTTGCAAACGAGTTTTGACTTTCATTGGTAGTGGCTCCCTATAAATAAAAGTACTTACTCTGTCGTAGTGGCGAACAACATTTTTATTAGAACTAATTTTCATTTTTTTTTATACATAATAGTTATAGTAGTTCTCATTTATTTATTAAAACTTTATCCAACACAAAAGTACAAAGGCGGAGTTACTTAGGCATTCTCTACCAGTCTGAATTTTGTTTTATAAACATTGCGACGAAACCAGACTTCTCTATTTGCTTATTAGGATAATTATATGTTTATCCTACGTACCTACACGCAAGAGTTTATCAAAACAGACATTTTTCTGAATATCTGGTTTTATATTCATAAGAATGTCTGGTTTGATCAACCCTTGTTTTCGTCCTTTCAGCTACTAGCATTTATGTACTTACTACAAAGTGCAAATCACGATGTTTTGCCTCTCTGCACTGCCGTCAGCATGGCGCTGAGTATCGATAGGTATGAGCTCATTGCAAAAATAAAAAGTTTATAAAATAAATCTTTATTAATCCGAATCCAAATAATCAGAGTCGAGGTATTCGACTCCAGAAATGTTGCCTGAAACTTCTTCAAAATGAAACCGGCCAACATCTGACTCGTAGTTTGTTTCGTAGGGCGGCCTTTCCTGTGTTTTCCAAGCGTTGAAAATTTACCTCCATTCTTCATGCCTTAGTCCACAATGCGCCGAACTGTACTTTCGGTAACACCTGAAGTCAATAAAGATATGTTAAATATACAAATACATTTATCATACCTAAATAAAAAACACCAAAATATCAAAACCGTTAAGTGGTAGTATAATAAATCGTAGGTAAATTTCATAACCTTAGCAAGACATAAACAATGTTAAAGATAGATAAATTGTACTTAAAAACAGAAGATTGTCAAAACATTATATTTCCGTTAGTGTGTTAAACTTTAGAATATATTTACGTACCGGTTACCTTTGCTGTTCGACCATAAACATCGTCTTTGTTTGTCCCAGCACTCCCACCTTGAATTTCGGCCATACACCCTTGAAAAACTTTAAATATAATTTGTCTCGCACCGCTCTTATAAACATTTCGATTCATTTTTTGTATCTTAACGCTTACACGATTTAAAAAACTCGAAATAGCACCGAAATATTGTAAAAAATCAACCACACAGATACGACGTGACAGTTCAGGTACAGTCTGTCAAGAAAGTCATGAAAAGAAGGGAGGGCGCCACCATCATTAACATGGTATCCCAATAAACATGGACTAAAAGATATTGATACTTTTATTTCTAAAATAATAATTACCGATTTACGGTCCCTTTACTGCCGTGTAGGTACATTATTTTACCGATCTATCTGACACTCGTCTATCTATTTAATACATGCTTGCAAACGAGTTTTGACTTTCATTGGTAGTGGCTCCCTATAAATAAAAGTACTTACTCTGTCGTAGTGGCGAACAACATTTTTATTAGAACTAATTTTCATTCAAGTGACGTTTAATTTTACCTGATACATAATAATTATAGTAGTTCTCATTTATTTATTAAAACTTTATCCAACACAAAAGTACAAAGGCAGAGTTAATGCCTTAGGCATTCTCTACCAGTCTGAATTTTGTTTTTTAGACATTGCGACGAAACCAGACTTCTCTATTTGCTTATTAGGATAATTATATGTTTATCCTACGTACCTACACGCAAGAGTTTATCAAAACAGACATTCTTCTGGATATCTGGTTTTATATTCATAAGAATGTCTGGTTTGATCAACCCTTGTTTTCGTCCTTTCAGCTACTAGCATTTATGTACTTACTACAAAGTGCAAATCACGATGTTTTGCCTCTCTGCACTGCCGTCAGCATGGCGCTGAGTATCGATAGGTATGAGCTCATTGCAAAAATAAAAAGTTTATGAAATAAATCTTTATTAATCCGAATCCAAATAATCAGAGTCGAGGTATTCGACTCCAGAAACGTTGCCTGAAACTTCTTCAAAATGAAACCGGCCAACATCTGACTCGTAGTTTGTTTCGTAGGTCGGCCTTTCCTGTGTTTTCCAAGCGTTGAAAATTTACCTCCATTCTTCATGCCTTAGTCCACAATGCGCCGAACTGTACTTTCGGTAACACCTGAAGTCAATAAAAATATGTTAAATATACAAATACATTTAACATACCTAAATAAAAAACACCAAAATATCAAAACCGTTAAGTGGTAGTATAATAAATCGTAGGTAAATTTCATAACCTTAGCAAGACATAAACAATGTTAAAGATAGATAAATTGTACTTAAAAACAGAAGATTGTCAAAACATTATATTTCCGTTAGTGTGTTAAACTTTAGAATATATTTACGTACCGGTTAACTTTGCTGTTCGACCATAAACATCGTCTTTGTTCGTCCCAGCACTCCCACCTTGAATTTCGGCCATACACCCTTGAAAAACTTTAAATATAATTTGTCTCGCACCGCTCTTATAAACATTTCGATTCATTTTTTGTATCTTAACGCTTACACGATTTAAAAAACTCGAAATAGCACCGAAATATTGTAAAAATCAACCACACAGATACGACGTGACAGTTCAGGTACTCAGCTTAACAATTATTCAGTGTTGCCAGTATTAGCAAAAACAGTAGTTCCCAAAACATTCTTTTCATGACTTTTTTGACAGACTGTACTCAGCTTAACAATTATTCAGTGTTGCCAGTATTAGCAAAAACAGTAGTTCCCAAAACATTCTTTTCATGACTTTCTTGACAGACTGTACATCCGCATTCATACTAAGCCATAGCTTAAAAAACTTAGTACACATGCCACGAACATAAAAAAAAATTCACATGTCTCTGCGTTCCGAATTGCGTCAAAAGCGATTATATCACGAATCCGACCAACGCGCAAAGTCCCAAACAGTACTGAATAGTCCTTATATTTTGTGACTATTAAATTTGGTCGGATTCGTGATAAAATCGCTTTTGACGTAATTCGGAAATAAGGGGTAATGTCACTGTCAAGTCAATGACCCAGTGACATTTGGCGCGCGTTTTGTGTTTTGTGTTATTCATTAGAAGAATGGAGTCTACTGTGTCGGTTTCTAAGGTGAATTATTATTTACGTTACAATTAATGCATTTATGAAATGTTTCTCATTTGAAAAACTTTTCTTGAGATAATTGCAAAAAAAAAAAAACCTCATAAACAACTCTACCCGCCTATGTAAACGGTGTTTAAGAACAGTGTATTCTCTGTAGTAAACAAATTAAACTAAATTAACTAGAGCGTGGGGTCTCTTTCCTGTGGCTATGTTATATTGCTAAAATAATACTCTATTTAGTACTTAGGTTACAATCCAGTTCGTTTATTATAAATATAGTTTTTATAAAACAAAAGTAAACAATCTTACAACCAACCATTTACTGACAGCATGTATCAGTAAATATTATGTGTTGTGTTGCCTGTAGCCTGTTCAGTAATTTAGTGATAAATGTAAAAGCTTCATGGGGTTTTATAAAGCATGTAATTCATTGCCACGAAATACAATCACCCTATACAAGTCTTTACTTCAAAGGTGCTTAAATAGTTAAAATCTAAATCTTTAAAAGCACTTGGTTCATTATACACATTTTAAATTTCAGGGTGTGTTCCTGTTCACAAATGGGTTTAAAAAGGGAAAAGCTACTAAGAAAAAGTGTGGAAAAGTTCTCTTTGAAAAGATATTTTTGAAAGAACTTTGGTATGAAACATATAAACAGAACTGGAACTGCATTGAAAATGAACTACTGGTAAGCACTATTTATTATAGTTTTTATTGAATACTTAGCAGATGGTTTCATATGATAATTGTTTAGCCTGTTGCTTTTATTATTTATTTCTATTTTTGTACTGGCTGCTTCCATTGGACTCTGTCCACTGCTACCCTAGTCGAACATAGGTCCCATGGTCAGGCAGATATCATCATCTTCACTCTGGGCAATCTGGTCTTCTATCACCGTCTCTGGGATAGATACTTAAGAGAATTGGATCCAATGTTGATGCTTGTGGTCCACAAGACAGAACACCCACAGATAACGTGACATGTTCCATATCTTCTCACTCGGAATCCATATATGCGCCCAGTACGCCAAAATTGGCAGATCTTTAGCCATCAAACTATACAATACATTATGAGTATTTTGAGTATTTTAAAAAAGTTGCCCATAAAACAAAGAAGGAAAGAGATTGTGCTCTATGTATTGTCCCTATTTTCTAAATGTTTTCTTCTTTTAATTCATTAAACCCCAAGCGAACACTGGCGTTCCCGCACCCACTGTCTTTTTTATTGTGTTTTTTATTTTCATTTCTTCTGGAGACCAGTGGAGTAGCAATTTGTTGTCAAACCCTTTGTTACATGTGGAATGTCACATCTGTGTTAATAGAAAAGCTGAATAATGTTGGATCTCAGTGCATCCTATCTGGTGGCTTACAATGTGGTGTAGCAATTGTTGCTATTGGATTTCATGTTTTTTTTTATACATATATTCATCCTCAACAATGTTTTCTTCTTTTTCCTTTTCAGCATTACTTAGATAATATTTACAATTTAGAAATGGCTTTTATACAATTACGTATTTTGCTTGGGTACACATACTGTGCATGATTTCAGTAGAGTTGAATGGGATATCACATTACTGTAAGTAACAAAAAATTAAACCAATTGTCAGATGACAAAACAATTAAATGGTTTCAGTAAAAAAAACTGTTGTTTTGCTCATATCATCAACGTGATGACCAAAAATAGAGTGTTACTAGAAGTAGAACATTTTTAATCACGAGGCGCTTCAAAAGGAGTGAGGCAGTGGCGTGCCCGCCATATAAGCCAAAAAGCCCAGCTTGCCCTACCAAAACCTCACCTAATTCATAGAACACGACCAATCAATTAATTATCACAAAAATCTAAACTTTAAACTTCGCGCGCTTACGCGGTTACGCTAAGTTGCCACTGTGTTGTAGTCTAGTCAAATTAGCAAAAAGATTGGACTTAATTCGTGTAGTTGTAATTTTTTGTGGAATCATTAGAAGACATGAATATAAGTCTTCTCTGAGTTTGCACCATTCCTGTTATGTACGGAACATCGTTTAATATTAGGTTTTAACATTAAAGTCCCAAAATTTAAAAATTTCATAAGTATTTAGTTGTGGTAAGTTTAGATATATGTAGATACCCCTTTGGTGTATAATTACTTTTCACGAAAAAAGTGTGAGGTGTATAAAACACTAATAAATCATTATTTTTAATTTGCGGCTTAAGGGAAATTTAGCCAGTTGGTGCAAACTCATAATAAGCTTTTTAAAGCATCCTATACATCCAGTTATTTTTGCACCCTTTTGCACCCCTAGGAAAACAGCATTTTACAATATTTGTAGATTGTACTTCGGGGCAAATTAGTGTAGTCATGGATTTTTTAATATATAATGTATTCTATATATAAAACATTCGCACGTAATAAAAATAAGAAATATATAACTGGAAATTTATGTAGAGTTAACGTGAATACATACTGCGCCCCGTGGCGCTCGGAGGGCGAACGCGGGGTAGCGCGGCGCGCGCGCGGCGGTGTCGAGAGTAAGTAAGTGCGTGCATGTACTATCACTTGCAAAAGTCCATAAGAATTCTTAAAACTTATTCGTTTGACGTTTAGTTTGACTTACGACCTTTTATTTTCAAGTTTTGCCAACAAATGATTGAAATTCACAATTTCATCAACTTATCATAAGTCAAGATGGCCCAGTGGTATAGGCACACAGTTTGAAGCGCAAATCAGTGTGCCGCAAGTTCAAATCCCACGCAATTATTGACTTTTTGTAAGTTCTTACCCGATTGGAAGTTATGTATTTGCATTACATATATTAAATTATTCTTTAACTTGTTCACACATTTCTTAGAGTTAGAAAGGTAGATCACAAAAAAACTAAATAAAGAATTAGATTTCTGCGAGGTAGACATGAGTTTTAACTTAACCGAAATGAACTGTCGTTTGGTTGTAGTTGTTGGTTAGTGACGTGAGGTTTGACAGTATTGTAATATTCGCAAAATGCAGGCTAATATTAGTATTGAAGTGAGGGCGACTATCATTGGGCTGCATAAAAGTGGTCTTAATAAAACACAAATATCTGAAGAAACCGGACTGAATGTGAGTATAATAGCTATTAATGAATTGTAACTTTATTACAAATTAATCTTCTAATTAAAACGTATGCCATTTATGAATCCATTCATCGTATCTTTATGAGGTTTAAAAGAGAAATACGTAAATCGTTGGGTTTATTGGATTGGTTATTGGATTAATAAATGCAGTTTTATTTTAAAATTATATTAAATAATTATGATTATTAACATTTTATATAATGAAAATGAAGTGAAGTAGGTATAGCTGCCTAATATATATTTTTTTTTATTTTAGAAAAATACTGTAAATCTTTGGCTAAAAAGATATGAGGAAGAAGGTAGCCTTGCTAGTCGAAAGAGAAGTGGGAGACCGAAGCTTATTAGCGAGGCGCAGCGGCGACATATGGTGGACGTATACGAAACGAATGGATTCGCACCAACGAGACATTTTGCGGAATTATATGACACCTCGATGGATACTGTTCGCCGTGCACTTCACGCTGAAGGCGTGCATCACAGAAAACCTGCTAAAAAGCCGTACTTGACAGAGAGGCACAAACAAGAACGATTACGTTTCGCACTAAATATTTAATGTTAACTAAACTAAATGGCCTACCATTTTATTTTAACATATCTGTGATTATTCGTTAACAAACACTGTATTATATTGTGTTTACTTTCGTTTAAAACAGCTATATCTTTTAACTTGTGCCATCGCCTCATCTTAAGAATGCAGTGAACTCGCTATCAATTTTGTTGACAATAATCATGAGTCTATTTCGTTTTTTATTCTTCTACCCGCACTGTTTTAACATAATACTATAGTTCAATTTATTTTTCTCATCTAATTGACGATTATCTTGTGAGAACTAAAGTTCTTTTAACAGAAATTGAGGTTTGGTTTCAATCTTCTTTTCGTCAAGAAAATGAACAATTAAGCTATGACCTCAATACATTCATTGTGACGTTACACAAAAATAAAATATTTACAAAGTCCAAATCATATATCACTTTTCAATAAATAACTGGATATAAACAATTACCTATATTTTATTTTATTAAAATTTGAATATCCGTTCATTGTTACGTTATTCATATTATGAATGGTCTAAGTGGGTATACTTCCAACAAACAATCTTAGGCGTAACATAGATAACGGTTACAAGATAACTTTTTGTCTAGGTAACAATTCGACGTCACAATTCTCATAAATGTTTAATTTGTAAATATAAAGAATAAACATTTTTATTAAACACGTCTTTTTATTTCCACCTTATAACATCGAAAAGATGTAACAACTAAATAATTGCAAATTACGAATGTGATTCTTCTTGTGGTTAATAGATCACATTCGTAATTTGCAACTATTTAGTGCAAAAAATGCAATAGTATTTTTCATAGAAATATAAAAAAACAACTATATCAATATAGATTGGGAATTTTCAAAGTAAGAAATAACTGCAACGGACCGACCATGATTTGAACTCGGGTTACGTGATTTGCGAATCCAACACTTAGTTCACACGGCTACCAGCACATGACGTATTTGGGCGAATTTTATTAATGCTATGGTAAGAACAGAAAAATAATAAATGTTTTGCTCAGTGCGACGACAGTTCCTTAGTGTGTGTTATCTGTGGAATGTGGATACTCATACATGCGCACACATACGCACGGAAGGATCGCGCTCGCTCGGTTCGTAGCAATGTAATCTTTAGCGTTCCTATGGACTTTTGCGGCCTTACTGTATATGCGTTTAGATCATTTTTGTGGCAAGAAGCGATCCCTGCGCTATACAAATTAATAACTATAATTTCCTCTATTTTATTAGCTGTGTTGTGAAAAACGGATTATGAAGTGTATTGCATTGTCGTGCCTCCCGACCTGCCCCTGTATTAAGTATTTATTTAACAAGAAATTATGATAATCATATCAATTCTCTGTCGATCTTTATTTCTTTCTGTACCTCAAAACGAAAAAACGGAATCCTTATAGAATCACTTTGTTGTTCGTCCGTCTGTCTGTCAAGTCCCTTTATCTCGAGAACAAGTGCAAGTATCAAGTTGAAATTTAAACCGAATACTCAAGACTGCGGTCCCTTAACCTTTCAATCGTGGAAATTACATCATCATCATCATGAATTAGAGCTGTATAAAAGTAAAAACTTCTAAGTTAACGAATAAAAAAATATCGGCATTTACGTCGCAAAAAAAATTATATTGCGACACTCAAGGGAATCATAAAAGTACTTCCCGTTGACCTAGAACCCTGAAATTTGGCATGAAGCAAGTTATATAGCATAAGTATAGGAATAATTGCCGCTGGCAAAAGCTAGATATTTATTTTATTTAAGTTAGTTGATACGGAACCCTCAGTGTGCGAGTCCGACTCGCCCTTACCCAGTTTCTTTTTGAGGCGCATACTTAAAACTCCACATTTTTTATACTAATATTTTTTTGTTCCTACCTTGCCGTAGAATAATCAGCGCTGTCACACAGTTTATAGTTCTAAAGACAACCGAAATACAACTAATTTATTTGAAACTAGCTGTGTCCGCGAATTTGTTCGCGTGGACTACAGGATTTTGAATTTCTTTTTTCTAAAATAAAAGTAGCTCATGTTACTCCTTATTACATCACCTACTTGCCAAAAAAAGTCCCGTCAAAATCAGTCCAGCCATATCAGAGATTAGCACGGACAAACAGACAGACAGACAGACAAATATTGCAAAAAATGTTATTTTGGTGTAGACTCTGACCAACGAAAGATGGCAAAACAAAAAGGAAGCCGTATTAAAAAAAATTGAAGCTGTTCACCCTAGCTGTACGCCACTTAACCTTTCGAATGTCTTAAGTTACACAGTCCGACATAAGGTAATTGTCTTTCTATTGTGTCTCTAATTACGACATTCAAAGAGTTAAACGAAGTTGATACGTTTGATTATTCATGAAAATAATAAGTATGCGATATATATATATATGATGCATGTTAATTTAACAATTAAACATGTGCTGCTTATTTAGCCGCGATATTCAATGCCGCCAAAACTCAAGCATGTCCGTTCACTGCCAAAAGCAGCCTGATCACCTTGGCACCTGCTTTTTAGAATGTATCCTTGGAGTGTATCGACCGCCTTCAGCTCTTGGGAGTTGAAATTTCCTTAAACTTTGGGCAGTTCATTGAGCACAAAGCTACGGTAGCTGCTAGGAAACTTGACATTCATGCAAAGGTTAGATGGCACTCAGTGGCGGATTAGCCATGTATCAAGAGTAGCAAATGTTACAGACTCCTCCATTTTGGGGCCCCGCGCGTTCAGGGATCCCGCATTTTTAAACATAAAAGAAAACTAGTCAAAATATTGGTACTGCGTGAAACCTAAATACAGCTGATTTTTTTGGATGTGATGAGATAGTCACTTTACTTCAGACTATCCTGCAAGCAAACTACAGAATAGAAGATCTCTTAGAATTTATCCCATCATCGTACTTTTTACGCAAGTGATCTTAAAATCCACGAAGTTATTGGTGAATAAAAGCCTTGTTCAAGCTTATTTTAGAAAGGGTAGCTTTAGCCAACAGCTTCTAGTAGCGCTAGCTAAAACCACTTAATTTTAATATGTGTAGGTTAAGCTCAATTTTAATAACCCTACTCAGAATAAGCTTAAACAAGGTTTTTAGGGAATTACATATTTTGTGTGTCTATGTGAATATTACATTGCCTGTGCGTAGTGACATTTGGCTCTGAAACGTGGTCGTTCACAATGCGCCTCATCAGATGGTTTTAAGCAACACAAAGAGCAATGGAGAGGAAGATAAGCTTAAGTGGCAGTAAGCTGGGTACATGCTCGCAGAACAGATGATCGGTGGGGCCGAAAGGTTCTGGAATGGCGACCGGATACCTGAAGACGTAACGTTGAAAGGTCTCGCAACAAGGGTACCGATAACCTTTTATTTAGTAAGGTTCACGTGAATTCGATGGAGGCGTGATAGACTGGACCGGCCGTTGTGGTGACATAGGAAAAGCCTTTGTCTAGCAATGGAAGCCTTTCATCTGAAATGATGATGACTATCGATGTTGGCATGTTGATGAGATCAATCTCTCAGAAAGATTACTCCACTTAAAAATTGGCTAAATCTGACTACTTCAAAGAAAAATAAATGTTGCATCTTATTAGTAAATCTTAACTGCTTTTCTGTATAAATTCATAAAGGCTTCGCCATCAGCATCGAAAAGACTCCTTAATTCTGTATTACTTGTCAGAAGAAAACGTAAAACGTCCTAAGCAAAATTCTAATCATTCGGGGTATGCAAAAAACGATCATCATCTAGGTTTTCCAAAAGTACTAAATTAATTAGTATCTTACTACTAAATTAATTGATTAGTAGTAGGGGGGGCCCCTTGGTCGAATTAGAAATAGACTCCGCGTCGGTTTAATCCGGCACTGACGGCGCTTCATACCAGGACAACATCGAATGTTATACAAAGCAAATGTACTAAATTAATTAGTATCTTACTATTAAATTAATTGATTAGTAGTAGGAGGGGCCCTTGGTCGAATTAGCAATAGACTCCGCGTCGGTTTAATCCGGCACTGACGGCGCTTCATACCAGGACAACATCGAATGTTATACAAAGCACAGGTCCAATCATTTGTGGAGCCAGTGGGTCTTTCAATAAACACTTCCCTGGAATCTTTAAATTTGAATAAAACAAATTGTGTGTTATCGATTTCTTTTATTAATTTGTTTCAAATGTCCGCCGCTACTTTGCTAGATAGCGCGCATACGAAATATACAACTTTCCATGTCCTTTACTGTTTTCGTTATTAGGAGTTTCGTCTACTCATTGCCGAAACCTCCTGAAAAGTATAATACACCGTGTGAGTAATATTACAATTATTAAATAGTCAAAAAGTATCAAGTTTTTATAATAGTAATTAAAAAACTAACCTAGAAATGATATTATTGTATCCAACCGTCGCATTTTATCTGCATGTTTTTAATTGAATTCACTTTTTGCGTCTTTAAATTTGTTCATTATATTAAATAGTAGCCTTTCCATCGAACTAGTGATTGTTTATGGCACTATTTTAAGCAAAATGAGCATAATAAGATGCAGGAAAACAATTTTGACAATTGTTAATTTTTTTAAATGCTGCCATACATAACGTTTGATTAATAATTCGTTGTCTTCTTTCGATAGTCAAACTCTATGTACCGTATATATCTGTACCTCAGAGGTAAACAATAGTAACTCCACTTTTTTGAAAATATATTTTTTTGCACTGTTAAAATCGTAAGAACCAGTTCTACGTAATGGTATAGGGGATCAAGTCCTACGACATCTAGGAAGAGAAATATCCAATCATTTAAGACAAAAACATATCGAGTATGGGACTTAAAATGATGATAAAATTGTTTACACGTCAGCTTTACGCGCACTTAATGTTGTTCTAAACTTTATTGTAATTATGTGTAATACACAATAATTCCATCTAATAATTATAAAAAATACAATTGAGTTTGTTTCAATATCTTTAAAGCAACTATGTCAAAAATACATTCAAACTTTATTTCCGCGCGTTTTTGCCTCTCCTGTAAAATTTACTTTTTGGCACTTACTATTGTTTACCTCTGAGGTACAGATATATTCATATGCATGTAGTAAAAAGCAGTTACTTCAATATTACAAACAGATACTCCAATTTTATTTATATGTATGTATAGAAGATAAATGGACGGTTTTTTTAACTGTTTTTTTTTTATATAAAAACAAAATTAGGTTTCTTTACTAACACTTACTAACAGAGCATTTACAATCAGAAAGTGTTCCTTCCTCGTAAAATACATCCCACAAAACTCCTAAGTAATGACTACGCTTATCTCTTCTTGTCAGTTTATTATTCCGTAACACTAGAAAAACGTATGTTCCTTAAAAAAATGCTATTTTTTTATAGGGTGCAAATATAAAGGAAACCAAATTAATGTAATTGTGATTTTTTCAAAACTACTTAAATTTCCCCCGAAGTACAGAGGCAAAAAAACGTGAAAAACTAATTTCCATACGTCGCACTGGGGTGCAAAATCAATCATGTACTTAGGTCGAAATGTATAACACTTTCCTCAGTTTACAAAACTACACAATTTTCCCCAATGCCGCAATGGCCAAAAATAACATTTTTATTTTTTTCTAATGCTGCGTTGGTCTAATTAAAATAATTAAAATGCAGTAATGTAGATTGAGGTTTAATATACCTATAAAAAAAAAAATGGTGAGTACACCTATATTCTCTGGTTAGTTATAAGCAATAAACAGTTTTCACCCCCTTCCGTAGGGGTGCCAAATGATTTTTATTTTTTATACTCTATTTTTCACTCATACAATACCATCAGAAACGTTTTTGCCTCTCCAGAGAATTTAATCCAATCTTTCTTAAAAAATGACCTAATTTGACTAGACTATTGTGCGGAATTCAAAAATCATTCTTAAGACGATACCAGGGCGAAGCGAGGATGCCATTCTGAGCGAAATCTCTCCGATCTCACTCTAACACTTAACAAAAGAAAGAGATGAACACTAATGTGTTGTTGTCTTTTTCTGCCTCAAAGGCTTTTATGAGGCTTCATCTTCTATCTCTACTTTTGATATAAAAACGTCAAATTTTGAGTGTGTGTGGGTGTAATTTGTTATTGTGTGCAAATACTCGTCGAACATTTTGTTCTAAAAAAAAGCTGGGCTTTGGTAAATTTATGAATGGTTTTTTTTAACGTAAATTTTTACGCATATTATAATACGAGGCGCCCTCTATGACGCGTAAAGTTGTACGAACTAAAAAGTACTCAGTTCAAATTTGCTTTGATCGGTTATCGTGTTGTACGTAATTATTGTTTTGATAGTTTTTTTTTTGTTTTCCGTCATTTAACAGTTTATGAATTCGGAAACTATACTTGTGGTTGTGTGTGGATATTATTATGTGTGGAATTGATATTGGCCAGGTAGGGTTTGAGTTTTAAAGATAAATATAATCTTGTAACTTTACTATTTTGAATATTTCTCAGAAAAGTTAATAACAATGCTTGGAATACATCAGGTATGACTCAAATAACTTCGCGAGTGCCATGAAAATTCTCAAAAGTACTTGAACGCTGTTAATTCATTCTTTATTTTTGGTAAACCGCCAATAGAAAGTTGGTTCTCTTTCTCGACAGTTAGTGATAAGTGTGTTTTAAAAAAGCGAACAACGAAAAGCTACCGCTGTTTCAATTGTGAGTATTTGCCAATAATATTACATATTATTATAAAGAACAAGACAGTGTTTGAAACACCAAGATTTCAAAAAAATATTATGTATTAGTTACACATTTATAACTAGATGGCGTTGGCGTCAAAAAAGTAACAGATCAGTATCTAGTACTCGGTTGTTTTATTTCACACTCAACTCAACCTTACATTAGATATTCATTAAGTTCAAATTAATCGTTTTAAAGTATTGGCTGACCATCCCGGCCGGCCGGCACTCGACAACAAGAGCGGCTTTCCGAATTATCTTTGATTGCAATTGAAAATCAGCTGTTGGTAGAATTAAAACGTTCACAAACTTTTTACGCTGGTGTAAGTAATAAAATCATTTTTAAATAAAGATAGACAATTTGAATTAGAATACAATTTTTTTTTTCTCTTCATGTATTCAAACTTCACGATTATTGGTATGATGATAAAGTTGTTGTGGTGAAGCTTTTGTTATCATTATTTATTACTTACTATTAACATTATATTTGTACCTTTCAATCGTGGAAATTACAGACACAATAGAAAGACAATAGGTGCGCGAACGCCGGCGTTCGCTTGGGGTTTAAAGTGTAGCAATTCAGAAAAATCAGCATTACTGCACTGATGACACGTGGTAGCACGAGATTTTTTTTAATTCATTAAACCCCAAGCGAACGCCGGCGTTCGCGCACCTATTGTCTTTCTATTGTGTCTGTAATTTCCACGATTGTAGGTAAGTAGTAGTTAGGTCAAGATTCCTTGGCTTGCCCCCTGTAAAGGCATCAGGCACGCCACTGAGTGAGAGCTGTAGAAAAACTCTAAAATAACAGATAAACAATAAAATAAATCAACAGTAGAAAAATACAAAAAAATGTGGCAACTAGGTTTTTTTTCTTGTCCTGCTCTAGGTGAAGCAGGAAGTCAGGTCAGGCTTTTATTAACTAAAAACACATCTGTGTCCTTTAGTTGCCCGTACATTCTAGGGTTGAAGGTTTCCTTTTCAGATATTTCTCACGACCCCATCGGGCATCGGCCTTGCTGGATCCTTACGGTTGTGCTGACATCTATTTGAGGCGCACGGTACGACTCGGGCTCGATCCGGACGGTAGGTTACCCATTGTTCATCGTCTGGAAGCCCGCGTCTACCATGGCTGGTAGTTGGGGTCACGGTCGCGGCGGTTGGGGCGTGAGGATGTCCGTGCCCTCACGGAATACTCTCTCTCGTAATCACTAACGCCCTAAGTATTTACTCAAGTCCAAAGATATTTGAATCACAAAATGTAATGTACGAGTACCTAGTAGTAGTAGTAGGTGTAGGCAAACCTAATACGTAAGGTGTTCGCCTAAATTATTGGTAGCAACAACAAACTATTTCATTTTTTATCCTCAGTAAGTTACCTACCTACTCAAAAAGTAATGGTTATATGTTGGCAACTTGAATGCCTTGCGAAAGGATTATTTTTCGAAATCTGGGGAGATAATTAGACCGACGCGACGCGGTGACTTTACTCGGCTACCCAAAGAAAAAGAATATTTTATTAAATAATAGCTTATTTCCGCAGCTTCGCCGCGTACACAAAATATAGTCCATGTTACTCAACAACCCTAGCCAAGTTACAACCGTTTCGCTTGCGTCGAACGCCTCAACTTGGCCGCGCCCCCAATTCTTTTGTTCTGACCACGTGACGGAGTGTTGAGATGACGTCATTCCCGTACATTTGAAGTTTTCTACTAGCGTTAACGATTGCAGATTATCAACTTTGCTAGGGGTACAAGAATCTGGGGCCAGGGTTATCCGAAAGGGAGCTCGAGCCCCGGTTTGAAAGCTAGAAGGAACGGGGTGGGTTTTTTAGTTAGTAAGAGTCTGATACTATCTCCCGCTCCGCCCAAGAGCGGGGGTTGTCATTGGATGATTTTTTCCCACCATAAAAAAAGGGGTACAGGAATAAAGCAGCTTTCTATTGGTGAAAAACTTAGCAATCGGACCAGTACTTTCAGAGATTACCTCCTACAAACAAAAAAACAAACTTTATTTCTTTATAATATTATTTTTTTTCATTTCATGACCATAACATCACAATGATTAACAGTAGTATTAAGCTAGAACTACATTAGACCGACGCACACGATTACCCAAGTCGTTCGACTTGGGTAACCTAATCAAATAATCAAATTCTTGAAATCTGATATAGTCAACACTAGTTGAACAATCAAGGTTGCAAAGAGATGACCGTTGCTTACTAATAGAATCTTATAAAAAGTATTGTATGTAATATTTATATAACAGATTTTTTAAGTCGTTTAAAATATCTAAGTCGTTTGACTTTTTAGACAGACTATAACAAGCTTGATTTGTACGTAGAACGACGTCGCGTGGCGTACCTATATCAAGTGTAGCTCCACAAGTCTTGTTTCCATAGAAAATGTAAGGAGACCGACGCGTCCAGATCGGCGTGTGTGGCACACCAAACACGCCGGATAGATCTGTGTGAACAGTGTAGATCTACCTTTAACATTCACAATTCACCTAGCAATATTAATTACGTAGACACTAGGTATTACAAAATATGATTATTGAACATGAAGGCAGTGATACCTAATCCTTACATCTAATTCTGATATCACTAATACTTACTCAAATATTTGTTTAAATATTTCTAGAGGTCCTATAAATATTCAAATTAGAAATATACTGATAAATACGCACCTCGCGTGCATACGCCCTTCAAGGTGGCGAGTCGACCATCCTCGAGCGTAAACTCGCTCTGATTGGAAACTACGCCAATGAATTATAATCGTAACAAATCCAATTCAATTGAATGAAGATTAATAAAGTATTGTTTTTTTAAATAACTGGTATTTTGCATTATGAAACTAGCAATCAAAATTTGTTTTATAAGTGCCCATGTAGGCCTATGTGAAATAAAAAACTTTTGACTTTGACTTTGACTTTGAATCAACTTGATTCCAAGTTTCCAAATGATCCCTCCGACATCTATGTAAATTACTCGAGTGTCAAATTAGTACCTGAGCTATACATATTTCACGTTTTTATTCCAGGAACTACATCAAAAGACGTACAGTTTGCTGCTGAATGACATCGTGAACTACATAAAGAACCATGGAATCAGTGAGTCAGCAACTTTGGAGGGAATCATTCCAAGTGCCACTTTATTGACCGGAGTCAGTCAGCCAGACCATGTATCCCAATTTGCATCTCTTATTGAAATTATCAGGTAATTTAAATGTTGTATTTATTCACAGTTTATGTGTATGATAAATGCAGGCAGTCTCGACATAGTTAACGATCACGTAACTACCGAATTCAGTTTAAGCAGGAGAGAATGGAAAGCGGTCAACTCCTTTTTCTAAGCAGTATCGCAGTTTCGGAAGTTGCAAGGTGAATTGACGGCACTGTTTATTCTACGCGCGCCTCATAGAGAAAGCCACATCTGACGCTTGTCGAACAATTGATCGAAGGCAACCACTGAATGAATTCCGAACAGCAGGAGCCGGCGCCGCGGTAATTCCAGAAGGTGGCTTGACGAAATGGGCTCCCGCCTAAAGGATGGGCTAGAAGTAGGACAGGGAAGAATGAAAGGATAGAAGAGATGCCTTTGCTCTGCAGTGGGACACGATAGGCTCATAGAAATAATAATAATATTAGTAAACTAGCTGTGCCCGCGACTTCTTTCGCGTGGACTACAGGATTTTGAATTTATTTATTCTAAAATAAAAGTAGCCTAAGTTACTCCTTATTACATCAGCTACCTGGCAAAAAAAGTCCCGTAAAAATCGGTCCAGCCATTTCAGAGATTAGCCGGAACAAATAGACAGACAGACAAAAATTGTAAAAAAAAAAATATTTTGGTGTATGTACCGTATAAATATTCATATGCTTGTAGTAAAAAGCGGTTATTTCAATATTTAAAAACAGACACTCCAACTTTATTTATATGTAATAGATTGACTTGGCTCGCAAGGTTATCGATATGTGGGACGTGGCCATAGTCGTATCATTGTAGCGAAAATCGTGTCAGCCAATGGCTTAAAGTTACAAGCCTCGATCAACGTCTTAGGAGACTAGTTAGGCGGTTGGATAAAGAACTTGATTCAGAAAGCAGTATTTCTGGACATAGCTCGTATAGTTCCTTTTTCTGGAGTTTTGACCGCCGGTATAATAGCATGGTACTTGTTCCCTATTAAAACTTTTTTTTTTTAATTTGTTTTTTATTAAAATCTTTAAAAATATAATTTTTACACATATTCAAATGAATAAAGGAAAAAAATAATGAATTATAAATTTTTTTTTACTACTTACATTATAGTCTGCTTACTTCTTCACCCAGGAAGACTTTGTTCTTTAAACACTTTTATTAATTAGGTTATATTCGTATAATGTTTCAGAAACGAAGTGACTCCACATGTGGCATTAGTAAATTCACAAGATGCACCTACCGTTAAACACTTAGTTGAAAATGCAGTTTGGCAGTTAATACATGGAAAGCAAATATTGGTAAGTTTACATTAAAACTTATCTACGTTAGCAATACTATAATTTTATCTATTACTAGTTTCTGCCAACGGCTTTGCCTGCAAGTAAGTTTCTCCACACAAACTTTGGGACCCTGCCTTAATCTCTTACAGAAAACCCTCTTACTCCTCGTCTACGTCACAAAAGGCCTTGTGCAAAAATATCACTTTTGTAGGCCCTGTAGTTGATATGTCAGTCAGCCAGTTTCACCTTTTATATTATAGTTTTTTTTCTTCTTCTAGGATTATGATGAAGAATCAGAAGGCACCATCACTCAAACAAAGAAATTAAAAAAGAATCAATGTACAATGAAGACCCTTAAAAATTGGTACCAATCTAAGTCTATGTCACCAATGAAGAAAAAGTCAAACACAACCAAACGAATATTAGTTATAATCATTCCTGATTTTGAGAGCTTTAATTGTAACGTTTTACAAGACTTTGTGATGATTGTGAGGTAAGCTATTCAGGCATGTTTTTAAATGAAAATCTCTTCTATTGTTATTCAAAGTAACTTATGGGTGTAACATGACCTAGAACGCGGTTATTGTCGGTATTTGATTTTTGATGATAACGGTTCTGCCGTTCTGCATGATAGGATTTTTGTTAATCAAACACGCTTCAACTGCCGCACGGATTTTGATGATACTTCTGTCTCTCGTCTCACGGTTTCTCCATACCCTAGAGTAGAAAATTGGTTCCATTTTATTGAGTTTTTTTTTTTTCAAATAATATAAACTAGTGCTACAAAAGTTTCGCCTTGGGGTTTGCCAGAGAGCTATGGAGCGCAGCATTCTGGGCGTAAAAAGAACAGACCGGATACGGACCGATACGTTGCGCTCAATAACGGGTATCATAGACGTGGGCAAAAAGGCTGCCAGGCTCAAATGGGACTGGGTGGGTCATGTCAGCCGCATGAATAGGGACCGCTGGGCGAGCGTCGCCACACAGTGGGTCCCTACTGAAGGAAAGCGTCGTCGAGGTCGGCCTAGAAAGAGGTGGCGGGATGATTTGGACGCGTACCGCGAAAGTTTGGAAGGACTCGGGGGAGGCCTTTGCCCAGCAATGGGACAGTAACGGCTAGTAAAAAAAGAAAAACTAGTGCTTGACCGCTATCTCACCTGATGGTAAGCAGTGATGCAATCGTTGATGGTGAGGCGCGCTAGTTTATGGGGCGCCTATTCACTCTAGCCTTGAAAACACCCAAATAATAAAAGATTAATGATTCCGACAATATTCAATAATAATTTTCGTCTTGTATACCACAGGCAAAAATGATTGTTATAAATCATACAATGTAATCCTCTCCTTAAAATGTTCGCAGTATTCATACTATCTGTTTCAATATTTTGCAGTTCATATGTATCAACAATGCCGATAGTGTTCGTGTTCGGAGTGGCGACGTCGGTGTCGGCGCTTCACAAGTCGTTTCCCTACCATGTCTCTTCCAAGCTTCTGATCAAAGTGTTCCATTCACATGCATCGCCCGTTTATATGAATCAAGTAAGTTTATTGTGACTAGTAAAATGGTGTTATGGTCTTGGACTCGGTGAAAGCTACGTGTCTGAGCGTCGCTTTGTTTTAGTTTTAGAGAATGTTATTTGCTAAAATCAGACATTCCGCTTCACTGAACTTGTCAAATAATTGCCTCAAAATCCACCTAATTCTGACTGTTCATATCTCTAACCACAGTGCTTAAGTATAGCGCTATACTTAATCACATTACATCTATCTACGAGATTATTTTTGGTATATGCGAAACCTGAATATAATTTGTTTAAAAAGGTCACAAGTTAAACACCAGAGACACTAAGTACAACACAGGTCACGATAGGTCATAGCACAGTTGGGCGCAAGTGCAAAACAACCCCTCAGTCGCCTGGATGGTCCAGTGACTATATATTTTTGCCGAGATAACAAGTTTATAACTCTGTAATTTTTCATGATACAATTTTATTATGAAATTTTATACATAGATTCTTTAAGTAAAACTGCTAGACACGTGTATCGGATTTCACATAATAATTATACTAAAACTGAACTGAATGTCTAAATGCTTTGTTAAGTGCAAAACTCGAAAATGACTGGACCAATTACGATAAAAAATTGTTTATAGTATGAGAAAGGTTTTTATGAAGATAAAATAAAAATGAAAGTGATAAAAAAACGGACCAGACACAACACCGTCTAGTCGTAGAATCCTCTCTTTTCAACGGACGTTAAAGAAAAAGTTAAGGAAAAAATGTTCCGCGATTTTTTTTTTTTTCGGTGTGAAAATCATCTAATGACATCCTCCGTTTTTGGGCGGAGCGGGAGATAGTGTCAAACTCATACTGACTAAAAACCCACTCGATCCTTCGTGCCTTTATACCGGGTCTGAGCTACTCTTTCGAAACTAACCCTGGCCCCAGTAGGCTTCGACCCAGCTGGGACGGAACAGTGCGCGCCGTCGACGACTTGGGCTCGGTCCGGACAGTTACCGGACGGTCGGACAGTGAGCTACCCATTGCTCGCCGTCCGCAAGCCCGCGCCTTCGGTGGCCGGAAATCGGGGTCGGAATCCCGGCCGCGGCGGCGGCGAGAGCGCCGTTGCCTGATGCAGTCGGCCTCCTCCTTTGCCAGCTTTACTGCTTCGCAGAAGGGGGTGACCGCCTGCCACTCCTCCTCGCTCCGGACCATGGCCTGTATCAAGGCCCGCCGCGAGAGATCGCCGCCGCCGATCACTCCCACGAGGGCACGGCGATGCTCCGCCTAAGCGGGGCACACGTCCACTGTGTGCTCCACCGTGTCCTCCGGGCGATCCGTACAGTGGCGACACCCGGGCGTCACTTCCGCTTGAATCCGGTACAGGAACCTCCCGAACTTACCATGTCCGGTGAGGACCTGCGTCGTGTGGAAGGTGAGGACGCCGTGTGGTTTTTCCAGCTATGCCTCAAAAAGAAGACTTACCGCCATAATTGTACGCATATAGACCATGGCCACGTTCGGGCCCATTGCTTTCACATTATGGTGAGATTTTTGGTTAAGTTTTTTGCATTTTGCAAGTCAGTGTCAAGCCTGATGTTAAGAATACGATTTGCGATCGTTATAGCTATGGCTTTACTGAGTTACTAGCTTTTGTCCGCGACTTCGCCAGAGTACATAAATATAGCCTATGTCACTCAGGAATAAAGCAGCTTTCTATCGGTTATGTCTTGTTGCATTAAGTCCGCCTATGTACCACCACTATTGTACATGAAGTTTAAATAAATAAATAAAATTTTAGCGATCCGACCAGTAGGATAGAGAGACCTCCAGAGATATCTCCTACAAAGAAAAAAACAAATTTTACTTCTTTATAATATTACTAACTTTTGCCCGCAGCTTCGCCCGCGTACATACAATAATAGCCTATGTCACTCAGGAATAAAGCAGCTTTCTATCGGTGAAAAAATTTTAGCAATCGGACCAGTACTTCCAGTGATTAACTCCTACTAACAAAAAATTTAAAAAAAAAACAAACTTTACCTCTTTATTATCTATGTGTAGATTATAGTGTAAGATAACCATTAAAATAATCAACACGACCCTTTCAATTCACCTAACCATATTGAATGAGTTGTATGCGATAACCTAGTTATAGTTATAGTAGAATACTGTTAGTTCAGATTTTCTTCTGTATTACAGGTGTTGGAGGATATTTTCTTAACACACACAAGTCCGTTTCACTTGTCAGGAAAGGCGTTTGAGCTACTGACGGATGTCTTTCTTTTCTATGATTTTTCTGTTACGGGTCTCATTCAGAGTATAAAGGTAATTCAAATTAATTATATTCTGATTAAGTACCACGCTATTTGTGGTAGATGTGAGTAGGTACTTATTAATGCCTTAAAATGTGTTTTTCTTATCATGATAACACTAGTCGTGAGGTCAGTATAAGTTTCTTTACATTTCAAGCAACTTATGTGTTTCATAATGTTTATTATTTTATATCACTGTTTTCAGTATTGTATGATGGATCACTTCTATGGGGACAACTTAAAGTCGCTATGCTGTGACCGTGACAAACTCGAAGAAGCTATAATGGAGCTAAGTGCCGAAGATCTTGAGAACCTGCGACAGTTGATGTCATTTAGGCCGTTTTTAGAACAACAAGATTGTGTAACGAAGATCAGTCTGTTTAATGACGACAATTTCTTCAGAGAGGCTCTTTACAAGAAGATGAACAGACTTCATGATTATTTGTACAGCTTTTATATGTGTTTGAGATTGTTGTGTGTGTTTGTGAAAGACTTACCAAAGAACATGCTTGGGAAATCTGTGAGTATCTGATCCTATAAATATGTATTAAAAATTAAGGCATGTGAAGATAAAACACGAAAGCGCCTGTCGAAAATCGTACTGAAAGAGCTACCCGCGCGCGTCTTGCTCTAGACATGATTTTAATCAAGTTAGTTAAAAATGGCTTAATATAGGTACTGTTTACTACCATCAAACCTGTTTATTGAAATCTATGGTGTCAATATATTTAGTCCACCACAGCTCAGTTATCTTAGTGACTTCATAACATTACATGGTGTAAAATAATAACGACGAACTTGCAAAAAAATACCTGAGCAAAATACATTTTCTGGTTTAGTAATGGCTGGTATCTTGTGAAATACTTTTCTAAGTGAGTACTATTAACTTATATTATTTTTATTTCAGGTCCGAGAAATCTATACCAAGTGTGCCCTAGAATGTGTAAAAGATACACCAGCGTTCAAAGACTGCATGCAGCTACTAAAATTTCAGTCACAAATGAAGTTGGTTGAAAGTATCAAAAGTGCCTTGAAGATAGTCAACTCATACTTACAAGCTGTATCGCCGGTTAGGCCTCTTCGGTCATCGCCGATGAAGAATAATATCAATAATATATTTATTAACGATGATCTTGGGGACAACTTTGTTAGGTCTCTTAGAGTGCATTTATTGACATTTTTGAGACAAATAGAGCACGCCAATACCGATACAAATGTAAGTACGCATGACTCACTGGAGACTGAAAATGATGATAAAAATGTCCCTGGGAATAGATACAAGTTGAAAGAGGTAAGATCTTTATTATAATTAAAAGCTAATAACATTATTTGTGTAGGCTTTATAAAGTAAAATATGTATTGATACCTTTATCTGAGGTATATACGAGATATCTCCACAAACACTATAAATTCTACTGTAGTAAGTCTATCAAATTTTGTCATATATTGTTATAGAAATTACTAAAAGCAACAAGAGTGGACCGCGTCCAGTCCGAGTTCGAAATGGTTCGTTCTCGTTTCGTGAGTTACCTGGAGGACGTGTTCAGTAAGGGCTTGCAGCCGGCGCACGCGCAGACGTTCTACGAAGTGTTGTTCTTTAGCGACGTGTCTAATGTTAGGAAGCACATCGTCGGCTCGCCGAGAGGGGCCGTGCACACTGCGCTTAGCAATCCTGTGCATTACTTACAGGTAAGGCAACAACCTTTTGCATTTGAATAGATTTGTCGATTGCTTTTATTTATATTCTTATTCCTTGAAAATTCTAATATTTCATATCTTAATCCTAAGACCGGTGCAAAGTAAATAAAGTACATCTGCATTTTTACGAGTTTCGGATAGTTGCAATAACTTAGTACATAACTAAAAATTCAAGTTGTCAAAAATGCAGACATAATATCCACTAATAGTTATAAGGAAATTGCAAAATTGTAGATAACTTTTTTTATTTCGCACCCGTAGCTTTGTAACTCAGGTGCAAGATTTTATTATTTACCTGTCCTAGTCTCATATTACTTGAAATCGACGCAACATGTTTTCTTCCATTCTGTCCTGTCCACTATCACGCTATCGTTGCCTTTTTTTTCATAATTATCATTACTCTCACAATCCATTCATCTTGTCTTTGTCCATCCTGTCCTTATTTATCCATACGATAGATGCAACATGTGTTGCATCTTAGGTGCAACATAGGTATATAAATGACTTGTTTAGGTACATTAAATTGCATTTAGAACAACCATAACCCCTTGCTCTCTAAAGCGTATTACCGTATCACTTTATTATCCTACTTTGTTTCGTTCGCAGTGTTCCTGTTGTCATCTGCTATCATCAGACAGCGTCATAGATACGTTGCCGGATGTCTGCCTGGCGTACAAGCTGCATCGCGAGTGCGGCAAACATATCAACTTGTACGATTGGCTGCAAGCCTTCGCCGCGGTCCTGCGCCCAGACGATGACGACGAGCAACGACACCAGGATCCTAATATACAGTGAGTGTTGACACTGTGTAAATGTTTAGCCCTTAGTTACTATGTATTGAGTAGGGAAAACAAGCTTTCTATGCCTTTTTGGGTCTATGTTATATTGTCAGAATCAGAATACTTAATAATAATGCTATCAAAAACATAACTCGTAAAAAAACCAAGGCTCGCAACTCAGTTTACCGTAAAAAAATGTGAGATAATAATACCAAGTCGGTTCATTTATTCAGTAACTACTAAGGGACCTTTTGCAATGTTTTATAGTGACCTTATCAATATAACAAATATTTTAATGTTTTAATAAATAAAATGACTATTTATTTGCATATTTATTGTCTATCTGTATGTATGTACTTATCATCATCATCTTCGGCATAACACGTTTTTTTCACGTTTATTGCCATAAACACTAATTTTATTGTTGTATTCTAAATTAGAAGCCTGCTTCTATGTCTGCTAGAAGTGCCTTAGAGTTTTTATAATCGGTCAGTCAGTGAGTAATAAAATTAAGAAACTTTTACCAGTTATAATTCTTAAACTACTGGTGAAAATTCAGGCTTCTAGATTTATACACAACGAAGTTATAGTGGGTCGAAAATGGCCTGAACTGATTCGAAAAAAAAGATGGTACGTACGCCCCACTTTTTTGCTCGCCTTTGCGGGGGCACTACCGTTCCCCCGTCCTCTTTATGTAAGATGAAGGCACTATCATCTATATTCACAAAACGAGTATTGAATTTGCATAATTATTTTATTATAGGTAGTCGTTTAAAAATGAATTTGTTGTCTGATAAAATGGTTCTATTATTAAACAGTAAAATACAAAAAACAAAAGCATAATTATGTGACCTTTGCGATGTTGTGTTGTCTTTTGTGTCAAAATGTAAATTTGTTTTTTTATTTTTTTCCAGATTGAGATTCACTCGTGCAGTGGCTGAACTACAGTTTATTGGCTTTATCAAGTCATCTAAAAGGAAAACTGATCATGTTATGCGTTTGACTTGGTGATTTTGGTACCAGTCTGTGGCTGTTTTAATTTATTAAAAACTTATTTGAAAACAAATTACGTACTTACCTACTTAGTTTTATTTCTTGTGAAATATTTTATCACCCCTCTATATCGGCCGTGGCGTTGTGAAAAATCCTAGAACATGTAATGCAATGGAAAAGAATAAACTATATTAAACTTACATTTGCTCTACAAATTACTCTTTTATAGTAGGTGCGTTAAAAAATGTAAACTCGCATATAAGTAGGTATAAAAATACACCCAGACCTAGACCAACTCTCTGTAGACCATATAAATATTTATTCTGTGCGGGAATCGAATCTGAGGAACAGTGCAGCACTACCGTGCCAATCGTGCTATCAAATTGAAATTAAAATGTTCAAGGTCCATAAGTCTATCGTATTCTGGCCAAGTTAGAACAATGCAGCAAGTCAAAACGACTCAATCATTTACTCACCCATAAGTTGTCGATTATGTATAAATACGCCTGTTCAAATACCACAATGCAGACAAGTAGGTAGGTTCTTATAGTGACGCAACCAAGTTCATGACGCAAAACTTAAATCCCCAGTAACGGCGAACAAGGTTTTTAATAGATGGTGCAACAGAGTTGAACAAAGTATTGCAGATATATTGCCTGATTCATTGACATTATTTTATGTTTCATACAAGGACTGTGTGTTAAAGAAATATGCCTTTATTTTTGCAGATGATCTAAGTTTTTTGATTTTCGAAGAACTCCATTACAAGTTCAAAGCTCAAGCATTGTGTGGGTTGGCTTGAATGTATTGATAGGTAGTGAGAAGATTTGATTGTGGTTTATTGAAGTCCTATTTTGTTGGTTCAGCCGGCCGTAGGTATCTCAAGCAAAATAATTTCTAGTAGGCTTTTTTTTCGATGAAAAATTCTTCATTAAATATCTATTCATTTAAACCATTATTTTCATACTAAAATATATGTAGAAACCTACATACCTACATAGTAGTCGCTGGCCAGGGCTGCGGCATTGATCGAGAGAGTTATCGTGGCCTTGGACCGCCAAGTGCAACTGAACACCAAAAGTGCCTAGGGATCAAGTACATTTTTTACAATAAAAATGTCTAATCGATACTTATCAAATCTAGTCTTTCAGAATGGTTTTGCGAATAATCGCGGGATCTTCTCGTCTAATAAACCAGTGTCTCAAACGTAAGTGCGTATTGACAATGATAACATATGGCCCCGAAACGCGGTCGCTTACAATGGGCTTCTTCAGAAGGCTTAAATTCACCCAAAGGGCAATGGAAAAGGCTTTGCTCAGTTTCCTTGTGTGATAACATCAGAAATGAAGATATCCGCAGGAGGACCAAGGTTACCGACATAGCATGAAGAGTGGCATTGAGCATGGCACATTGGTCGCAGAACAGATGGTCGATGGGGACGAAAGGTTCTAAAGTGGCGATTACGTACTGGAAGACGCAGCGTTGGAAGGCCTCCCACAAGATGGACCGATGGTGTTTAGTGAGGATCGTGGGAATCTGATGGATGCGAGACGCACAGGACCGGCGATAGAATAGATACTTGGGGGAGGCCAACAGTTTCAGTTTAAAACACAAATTTTCCGGAACAAAATGTAGCAAAAATATGGCAGACGGTTTTAGTGTATAGCTATTTATTAGTATAACATATAATTCGTAATCTGTTTAAGTGAAAATTTACTTTTTAAATGGGGAAGGCCTTTGTCCAACAGTGGACGTCTATCGGCTGAAATGATGATAGTTTTTACATCACTTTCTCGATAATACCTTTACATGTCATAGGTACAATTATCACATATAGCAAAAAGTTATTGTCTCTGGGGAGATAATGTAGTATGGCCGATCCTGAGGGAATAATGAGATTTAAATAATTAGGAACGTCAAAAAACATTATTTTGTAAATTAGAATATGTAGGTACGTGCATCAAACGAGTTAGAATGACTAAAATGTGCTACTGACGAGTCTAAAAAAAAAAAATAATGAAAGAGCGGGATCGTTATAGAAAACTAGCTTTTGGTGGGCAAAGGTTAGTTTTCTATAACGCTCCCGCAAGACCGCGTACATAAAATATAGCCAATGTCACTCAGGAATAAAGCAGCTTTCTATCGATGAAAAAAAAAATAGCAATCGGACCAGTACTTCCAGAGATTACCTTCTACAAACAAAAAAACATTAAAACAAAAAAACAAACTTTATTAGTGGAGATTAAAATTATAGAATCTTAGAATAGGTAGTGAATTTATTGAATGTCGAGTGATGGTTAAGATTAAGTTGTACTTACTTGATTAACTTAGTTTTAGTATATTGCCTTTTAATTATCTCTCAGATGGTGTAAAAAGTAGAGTTCCTCACTTCACTCAGGTTTTTACCTGAGTAGACCTCAAGCCGCAATATTAACTCCCACCCATTGCTCGGGATTTAATTATATAAATCCCTCACTTAAGTTCGGGATTTAAACTTACCTTCGTTTCGTTCGGAATTCAACATGACTCCGCAGCTTAAGACACTGCTTTATCCCCTTGTTACATAATTTACTACTCGACACTACAATATGGTAGTAATAAAGTATTGAGTAGGTGCTTATTAACAAACATTTTGATCTGGTCATAGGTATCATGCACGTACATTCTAACAAAACTTAACCTAAATGTTTCAAATTATTTTTATTCTTTAACGTGATTTTATGTTATTACCATTATTATAAAATAATTTACACTTAGGTAATGCATTAATCTTTTTTATCACCTCTAGTATCTAATAAATAACCGGTTCTTAGTAGCTAATCCTCCTCAATTTCGAGTGATCACCGAAACCAGACTACGTTTATAAACCCGCGTTTACATTGTGTTGTTTTTTGTACCACCAGAACGCAAAGGGAAGGAAGACAGGTGAGTTTTAGTCAGTAAAAGTCTGATTCTCGTCTCACCTAGAGCGGGAAAAGTTATTTGATGACTTCCCGACCTCAAAAAGAAAGGGCTGGTACCAGTCGAGTCGGAATCAGAAGCTGAATAGTTCTGAGTGACAGTTCATACTCACTGAGAACTATTCAGCTTCCGATCTGCGTTTGTCCCAGTGAGTCAGGGTGGTGATGTCACAATGACTCGGGATGATGCTATAAGCTTCAGTCATTGGAGCAGCCGAAGGCGCAGTGTGCTGACGAATTTGAGAGCGATGCTAGAGGCTCATGATGCTGACATTGTTCCTTTGATTTTTGGATCATTTAGGTACTATTTGATTGAGAAAGTCTTGAAGTTCTTCGACGCCGAAGAACTCCTTAGTTAGGTTTAGTAAAAATACTTACTTTATTTAATATTTAAAAGTTTCTTATGTACCTACCTACTGTTTTTTAGATGTAGTGAAAAAAAAAATACAAAGAAAATAAAGGAAAAATTAAGAGTAAAAAACCGGCCAAGAGCGTGTCGGGCCACGCTCAGTGTAGGGTTCCGTAGTTTCCCGTCCGTCACAATAAGTGTTCCCACTTATGAGTTTAAAAAAAGGCTATTTGTTACGTTGACATACTAAGTACGGAACTCTAATAAATACTAGGCGTGGGCGTTGAATGAACGAACGGTTTTTTTAGACTGTTTTCTTGCCGTCAACTGTTCGACTGGTTTACAGTTAACGAATAAACCTGTTTACGCATGAACGACATTGTAAGCATCAACTTGGTTTCGCATTCTAGTCGATGACATACGACGAAACGGAACAACTGAATGGAACGACTCAACGACTCGACTGAACGAGTGATTACGAAAATTGCCGAACGGCTGTGCGAACGGCGAACAGCCGAAGTGTATGCGACGACGTATGGAATGGTCCAAATGTTATGGTTTCTGTCTCTTTCTCATACCAGAAACAAACACGTTCATCACATTCCGTGAATGCTGTTAAATGTAAATAGACAATGTAGTAATTTTGTTTTTCGTTATTTTTTTAGTTTTGATTGAAATGCGTTTCGTGTCGGTCAAAGCGGTAATATTATAAACTACTTTTTACGTTAAAGTATTAATTTACGTATTTACCCATTCCCTCAAAGTAATTGTGAGAAAGTACTTAATAAATAAAAATAACAGATTGTAAATATAGTTTTGTGTAAATAGTTCAATTCGCAAGTACAATAATTTGAAAGTCAATTTAGTGAACAAGTTTTAAACTTAACGACCTAATCCCCCGATCGTTCACTAAAATACGAATGTTAAACGCTATTCAGTCTACAATGTAAACTAGCCGAAAATTAAACTGTTTTATGAACTAGTTCAACGTGAACGGTAAACCAGTCTCGTTTCGTCGACTGTAAAAACGTCAACGACCCACCCACTAATAAATACGGAACCCTAAAAACGGGCCCACAAAGGACGGTGGTAACTAAAACAGTATGCAAGTAGTAGAAATTTCAGCGATCGTGCACTCTTAAAATTACGAATACATTTATTTACCACGGTAGGTCATGAAAGCACGGAAAATCTTAACATCGACTTTTAAAAAGAGGTCGTCATTACGCAACGCCATCTATCGAACCATTTATGAACTGTTTTTTACCTTAACATTTTGATAGATGGCGTTAAATTTTGGATTGCGAGAACCGATTTTAATAATTCTTTTCTTGTTTGAAAGAAGATACGTTCAGGATAATAAAATAATGTAAACGAAGTTAAAAAAAATGCTTGCATATACGATTATACTACAAACTTAGTCCAGAAATTATTTTGTAAAACCTTTTTGTCTTTTTTGTACAAAAACTGTTCTTTCTATCAAGTTCAAAATGATTTTCCTAGAAAGTCCTTATAAAGTTTTACTTTTCAGATTTTTTTCATATTTTCTAAACTTATGGTTCAAAAGTTAGAGGGAGGGGGGACACACATTGTTTTTTACTTTTGGAGCGGTTATTTCCGAAATTATTGACATTATCAAAAAATGATTTTAGTAAACCCCTATTCATTTTTAAATACCTATCCGACAATATAGGTATCACACGTTAGGGTTGAAATAAAATAAAATCACTTTCCACTTTACATATAGGGGGGCTACCCTAATAAAACATTTTTTTCCAATTTTTATTTTACCACTTAGTCGGCGTGATTGATATAGGTACATATTGGTAACAAATTTCAGCTTTCTAGTGCTAACGGTCACAGAGATTAAGCGAGGACGGACAGACAGACATGGCGAAACTATAAGGGTTCCTAGTTGACCACTGAACCCTAAAAAAAGAACTAGTCAACTTCCAATTTTCGTTATAGTTTTTGTTTTTTTTTCTTGTCAATTTAATAATTTTTAACTGTATTATTTAACTGGTTTTCTCATTTTAATCATTTTTAGGGTTTCGTACCTCCTAAGGAAATAACGGAACCCTTTTAGGATCACTTTGTTGTTTGTTCGTCTGTCTGTCTGTCAAGACCCTTTATCTTGAGAACGCGTGAATGTATCGAGTTGAAATTAAAACCATATACTCATATGTAAGTTTTAAGTACAGGTTAAGTTAACGAAAAAAACAGAAACAGCCGTTTATGTCGCAAAAAAGTGTTTTTCAACGCTATCAAGGAAATCCAAATTCATAAGGTACTTCCCGTTGACCCACAAACCTAAATTGCATAAAGCATAAATTGATTTAATTGGGCATAAAGCAAGGTTTTATAGCACAAATATAGGAATAAATTTGAAAATAGTGTAGTTACTTCCGAGTTATTTCACAAGAAAAATAACTTTTTTTCGATTCGGAAAAATCTTCAAGACTCCATTCGGGAATTTAACTATTTACATAGGTAAGTTTGTACGGAGCCCTCAAAGTGCGAGTTCGACTAGCAATTGCCCAGTTTTTTTTTGGATTTCTGTAATCTGATTATATTAAAGAGGATATTACGATCAGTTGAAAAATCTTCATAAAAAAATTCAACTAAGCAGGGTTAGTACTGACTAAGTGACTACATAGCGTTTGCTAAGTGTAGGGCGAAGGTTAAAAAGCAGATAGAACTGGCTCATAAGCTGTACCAAGAACGTCTTCTAAGTCAGTTCCTCGATAACCTTATGTCGTTTTGGAATTACATCAATTCGAAAAAAACTAGTCGTGCACCCAAAAAAATATTAAAAGATGGGGAGGTACTTTCGGACGATAAATATGATAAGGAGTTTGCTGAATACATTCATTCCATAGACAGCAAACAACGGGCGGAACTTAGCATGGAGGCAGCAGTAGGCGCATCTGGGGGCATTAATGAGGGCGCACGGGTCCACCTCGATCGACTGCGCCTGGATGACGTACAAGACGCCCTTCAAAAACTTAAACCCACAAAATCCACGGGACCTGACGGCATTCCACCTTATATCTTCAAGGATTGTCGATCAGTACTGGCCTGCCCGTTACTATATGTTTTCAACCTTTGTCTGAAGACGGCAGTATTTCCAGAACAATGGAAGATTACCCGCGTGGTACCTGTTCCAAAAGGAGGCTCCGGACAAACGGTGAATGGTTACAGACCGATAGCAATGCTTTCTACCCCGACGAAGGTATTTGAATCTTGTATTCAGAAAGCAATAATTTCGCAGGTGGGCGCACAGCTGTCGGAAGCGCAGCACGGTTTTCGGCCGGGTAAGAGTACCACTAGTAATCTCCTGACATACTATATATATAGTATCTGACCTCTTGCCTGAAGTAGATAGAGGGAACAGGTTGACGCTGCTTACTTTGATTTTAAGAATCGGAAGGCATTCGACCTAGTTAATAATGATGTTCTTCTCAAAAAGTTGGCAGCCTTTGGTTTCACTCCACACCTGTTGAGTTTTTTTTCGAGCTACATGAGGTATAGAAGGCAATATGTAGAATATACTGACCACATTTCGGAACCCTACTTAACATTGTCAGGAGTGAGTCAAGGAGGCAAACTTGAACCTTTTTGCACTCTTAATCTCATACACGACAAGGCAGACCTATTCATTTGTAATTTGAGTGAATTTAACAAAGTGGCACTAGCAGTTATATGCTTTTGTAAGTTTAAATAGTTATTTTAACTGTACTGTCGCATTAGGTCTGCCTGTGAAGATAGTATAAGTTTGATAAAAAAAAAGACGGGTTGCACTCCGGGAGTGCCGGCAGAAGTGAAAACTTGATTATTAACGTTGAGCATGTTTGATATTTTGGAATGGTTAGGGAATAATTTTGCACCAATTGCTTTATCAGTATAAAAGTACTATCATTTATGTGGTAGAATACAATATTCATTTATTGCGCTATCGTACACAAACATGACAATTTATATTACATTAAAAATTTAACACTTTAAAACTATTACAATTATTTTACATTAAAAAGTTTATCTCTCCGAAAAACTACTGAGGTGTCAAGGGACACCCGGATGGAACGAAGTTCCGTTCTGGCTTGCTTTCTATAAGAGAGAGAAAGAGAGAAAGACAGAGAAACATGCGCACGCCGCACGGCTTACAATAGCTTACTATAGAAAAAGTGTCGTTACAACTTTTCGTGAGAATTTTTTCCGTCTAGCCAATACAATATAACTAAAAATACTATCCTATTTTATGTACATTTTGACAGCACTATTTCAACATCTTCGAAACCATGAAAACGACACTCATGACGAAAAAGTTGATAATTTCTGACATCCGCCATCTTAGATTTACATTTTGACAGCACTATCGGCTTCAACAACCTCGAAAACCATGAAAAAGACACCCATATCGAAAAAGTTGATAATTTATTGCAGCCACCATCTTAGATTTAAATTTTGACAGTACTATCGGTTTCAACACCCTCGAAAACCACGAAAACGACACCCATGAGGAAAAAGTTGATAATTTCTTGCAGCCGCCATCTTGGATTTACATTTTGACAATACTATCGGTTTCAACAGCCTTGAAAACCATGAAAACGACACCCATGACGAAAAATTTAATAATTTTTTGCAGCCGCCATCTTGGATTTATATTTTGACAGTACTATCGGTTTCAACACCCTCGAAAACCATGAAAACGACACCCATGACGGAAAAGTTAATAATTTCTTGCAGCCGCCATTTTGGATTTATATTTTGACAGTAATATCGGTTTCAACACCCTCGAAAACCACGAAAACGACACCCATGACGAAAAAGTTGATAATTTCTTGCAGCCGCCATCTTGGATTTACATTTTGACAGTACCATCGGTTTCCACGCCCTCGAAAACCATGAAAACGACACCCATGACGGAAAATTTGATAATTTCTTGCAGCCACCATCTTGGATTTATATTTTGACAGTACCATCGGTTTCAACACCCTCGAAAACCACGAAAACGACACCCATGGCGAAAAAGTTGATAATTTCTTGCAGCCGCCATCTTGGATTTACATTTTGACAGTACCATCGGTTTCCACGCCCTCGAAAACGATGAAAACGACACCCATGACGGAAAATTTGATAATTTCTTGCAGCCACCATCTTGGATTTATATTTTGACAGTACTATCGGTTTCAACACCCTCGAAAACCATGAAAACGACACCCATGACGGAAAAGTTAACAATTTCTTGCAGCCGCCACCTTGGATTTACAGTTTGACAGTACTATCGGTTTCAACACCCTCGAAAACCACGAAAACGACACCCATGACGAAAAAGTTGATAATTTCTTGCAGCCGCCATCTTGGATTTACATTTTGACAGTACCATCGATTTCCACGCCCTCGAAAACCATGAAAACGACACCCATGACGAAAAATTTGATAATTTCTTGCAGCCGCCATCTTGGATTTATATTTTGACAGTACTATCGGTTTCAACACCCTCGAAAACCACGAAAACGACACCCATGACGAAAAAGTTGATAATTTCTTGCAGCCGCCATCTTGGATTTACATTTTGACAGTACCATCGATTTCCACGCCCTCGAAAACCATGAAAACGACACCCATGACGAAAAATTTGATAATTTCTTGCAGCCGCCATCTTGGATTTATATTTTGACAGTACTATCGGTTTCAACACCCTCGAAAACCATGAAAACGACACCCATGACGGAAAATTTGATAATTTCTTGCAGCCGCCATCTTGGATTTATATTTTGACAGTACTATCGGTTTCAACACCCTCGAAAACCACGAAAACGACACCCATGACGAAAAAGTTGACAATTTCTTGCAGCCGCCATCTTGGATTTACATTTTGACAGTACCATCGGTTTCCACGCCCTCGAAAACCATGAAAACGACACCCATGACGGAAAATTTGATAATTTCTTGCAGCCACCATCTTGGATTTATATTTTGACAGTACCATCGGTTTCAACACCCTCGAAAACCACGAAAACGACACCCATGGCGAAAAAGTTGATAATTTCTTGCAGCCGCCATCTTGGATTTACATTTTGACAGTACTATCGGTTTCAACACCCTCGAAAACCACGAAAACGACACCCATGACGAAAAAGTTGATAATTTCTTGCAGCCGCCATCTTTGATTTACATTTTGACAGTACTATCGGTTTCCACGCCCTCGAAAACCATGAAAACGACACCCATGACGGAAAATTTGATAATTTCTTGCAGCCACCATCTTGGATTTATATTTTGACAGTACCATCGGTTTCAACACCCTCGAAAACCACGAAAACGACACCCATGGCGAAAAAGTTGATAATTTCTTGCAGCCGCCATCTTGGATTTACATTTTGACAGTACCATCGGTTTCCACGCCCTCGAAAACCATGAAAACGACACCCATGACGGAAAATTTGATAATTTCTTGCAGCCACCATCTTGGATTTATATTTTGACAGTACTATCGGTTTCAACACCCTCGAAAACCATGAAAACGACACCCATGACGGAAAAATTAATAATTTCTTGCAGCCGCCATCTTGGATTTACATTTTGACAGTATTATCGGTTTCAACACCCTCGAAAACCACGAAAACGACACCCATGACGAAAACTTTGATAATTTCTTGCAGCCGCCATCTTGAATTTATATTTTGACAGTACCATCGGTTTCAACGCCCTCGAAAACCATGAAAACGACACCCATGACGAAAAAGTTGATAATTTCTAGCAGCCGCCATCTTGGATTTATATTTTGACAGTACCAGCGGTTTCAACACCCTCGAAAACCATGAAAACGACACCCATGACGGAAAATTTGATAATTTCTTGCAGCCGCCATCTTGGATTTACATTTTGACAGTACTATCGGTTTCAACACCCTCGAAAACCATGAAAACGACACCCATGACGAAAAATTTGATAATTTCTTGCAGCCGCCATCTTGGATTTATATTTTGACAGTACCATCGGTTTCAACACCCTCGAAAACCATGAAAACGACACCCATGACGAAAAAGTTGATAATTTCTTGCAGCCGCCATCTTGGATTTATATTTTGATAGTAAAAGTGTCGGTACAATTTTTCGTGAGAATTTTTTCCGTCTAGCCCCCTTTCACAACGCGCGATAAGGGATAGCTGTCTACTCTCCATCCGTCTTACGCTTTTTCGATCAGGTCACGTGTCCTGACGCGAGTTTAAGATTTTATACCCATTACAGAAAAAGTGCTCAACGCCGCTAAAGAAGTTTTCACTTCAATAAATAAATTAGAAGGGAATTACTAGCCATCGTTATTTTCTTCGTGTTAGGTTACCTACTTTAAATACCGCTGACATAAGTGGACCATAATTACCGACCGAATAATTACCGACTAATTCTGGTTTATTAACTGCCCACAAATAGCATAGCATCCAAGGTAGCGATGAACCGTCGACGACTGGACCTGGCAACGTTCAACACACGTACACTCTGGCCCGATGAGAAGATCACCGAACTCGAGGAGAAAGAAAACTAATGTCATGATAAACAACCATGTAGCACCCACTCCTATCAAGATCGGAGACTCTATACTCGAAGTTGTGGACGACGTTTACGACTACCTCGGGCAGACAGTCCAGTTGGGCAGATCTAATTTCGAGAAAGAGGTCAACCGTCGAATCCGACTCGGCTGGGCAGCGTTCGGGAAGCTACGCGGTATCTTGTCATCCAACATACCACAGTGTCTCAAGACAAAAGTCTATTCATGACCAGTGTGTGTTGTCAGTGATGACATATGGATCCGAAACGTGGTCGCTCACAATGAGCCTCATCAGAAGGCCTAAAGTCACCCAAAGAGCGATGGAAAGGGCTAAGCTCGGAGTTTCCTTGCGTGATCGAGTCAGAAATGAAGATATTCGTAGGAGAACTAAGGTTGCCGACATAGCACGAAGAATTGCCAAACTTAAGTGGCCGTTGGGGTCGAAAGGTTCTGGAGAAGCGATCGCGTACCGGAAAACTCAGCGTTGGAAGGCCTCCAACAAGGTGGACCGATGACCTGGTCAAGGTTGTGGGAATCCGATGGATGCGGGACGCACAGGATCGTGCATTGTGGCGACACTTGGGGGAGGCCTACGTCCAACAGTTGACGTCTATCGACTGAAATGATGATGATAATGAGCATAGCATGGTCGGCTTTATAATGTTCCGACTGTTAGGATTACACAAAGTAATGCGCCCGGCTGGGTTGAACCCGCGACCTACAACTCGTAAGTCGGGGCCGTTACCACTCGGCCACCACTGCTCACACATACTGCCCATTTAGTTATTTTATTGTTCAATATTTATTCCATGATCCTAATTACTTTTTATGACTCATTTTTGTTTACTTTTTCTTAGATTAATAAGTAAGGACCTTCGTCATGTCTCCTAAGCAGCTTGAAGCATTTCTCGCAGTTGATCTCCGTAAAGGTAAATAAAACGATATCGTCTACAGAAACTAGTCAAGTGTGAGTCAGTCTTGCGTACCGAGAGTTCCGTACAAACTTAAGCTTAAGTATAATAAAAAAGTAGTTATTTTGTGATGTAACTGCAAAAAGGTTTTCTCGCATTTTTTCTTTAGGTACTTGTGTGCCTACATGGCATTGCCTTTTGTCAAATTTTATGCAGTCCCTTATAGGTTTTGTTGCCCTTGCCAATTAATAGGGAAGAAATTAATCATCTTAAAAATCTACCTCTAATAATTCTTTTAAACAATAAAACTAACATTCTTTTTAATTTATCATAATTTAAACGGAACATAAATGACTTTTTCTTTAGATTGCGATGATTTGAAAGTTTATTTTTTTCATTGATCCAAGAGATAGCAGACCTGAGTATTTGGTACCACTGTTGGACATAGGCCTCTCCCAAGCGTCGCCATAACGACCGACCCACCGCATTCCCGCGACTTTCACAAGGTCATCGGTCCACCTTGTGGGAGGCCTTCCAACGTGGTACAGGTCGCGCGGTGAATCAAGATCGCTCGGTGAAAGTAGTGGGGGCAATCGGCGCATGTGTACAATTGCGCACAGAAATTCTTAGTATGTTAGGATTTTATTTTTAATTTCGTATGTTTGAACCTTAGTAACATAACTTATAATAACACTAGTTTTTGATTGTAATTTATCTTGTAAGTAGGTAAATTCAAAAAATTAAAAATTATAAAATAAAACATAAAATTAAAAAAAATAATTTCGTTAGTTTCTTTCTTTATCGTAATAATTCACGTCGTAAACCATTTTTCTGGCTAGCCGTTTTAAAACTTTATTTTTAACCATTTTTTTTTACGACTACGTATTACTATTACGATAACACAAGCTGTACGCAACAGTACCCAAGTACAACAGTATCCAATGAGAGGCGAGAACGCAACGCGGGAATTGAAGAGCGACTCTATCTACCAATGACGTGTTGCCGACGGCGCACACCCGCCCGTACGTCGCCAAATAGACCGTAGAATTGAATACTGCGCATGCCCCTTCCACTTTTGCCGAGCGATCTTGATTCATCGCGCGACCTGTAGCTTATAATGGGCCTCATCAGAAGACTTGAAGTCACCCATAGGGCAATGGGAAGGGCTATGCTCGGAGTTTCCTTGCGTGATCACATCAGAAATGAAGATATCCGCAGGAGAACCAAGGTTACCGATATAGCCTGAAGAATCGCCTAACTTAAGTGACAGTGGGCAGGGCGCATTGCTTGCAGAACAGATGGTCGATGAGGATGAAAGGTTCTAAAGTGGCGACCACGTACCGGAAGACGCATCGTAATGGATACAGTTAAATAAAAAAAAAAAAACATTTACCTAAGCCGAGAACTACTGAAATTTCGTAAAATAATTCTTAAAATTGGCGATACCGATTTTAAGGGGATATTAAATAAAACATTGGTATGAACACAGCACTAGGCACTGACGACAAGTAAACAGTAATAGACATACGAGTATGAGACAACTTTCTGTAGTTTGATTAGTAAGAAACAGTAACGTATTTGTCTCCTACGTGGGTACCAAAGATATTGCTGATGGCTCATGGCTCGGAGGCCTTGTTGTTTAATTAGTGGTTAATAAAACAGCCGCAATATACACATCCTCCTACCTACCTGTGTCGTAAAAAACAAACCGACCTTGAATTATAATTTCACGATATAAAGTATGGACCCGACCTCTGGAAAGGTTAAGAGCACATCACTTTTATTCGTGTCGTGCATACCGCAAGACAAGTTTTAGCCTATTTACACGTGTTTTTATTTTCAGACTAATAATAAGTTTCTAGACTGGAGCCATTTTTTATCGGTTGACCTTTTGAATATTAATTCGTTGGAAACCTCACGGGTCTTCTTTTGTTTCTTAATATTATTTTATTAATTTATTTTTGCTCATTGGTTTTAACCTTTATTTGTTACTAATTAGACGTTAATATAATACACTAGGTGTAGGTAGATCTGTCACTTGATAAAAAAATAACTCACCATTTTCAGCCTCTTGTTTTTTGTCTCCCTCACCATGGGAAGGAACTGGGTTTGACACTATATATGAACTATTTCCCAAATCGCATGCCGTTTTTCAATGTCTTGAATTCCTTACCTAGGCACTGACGGGGGTTGCATAGTCTCATGTTACAAATATTCATATAAGATCTGTATGTAAGCAATTAGGTAAATCCCCTAGGTACAGGCCCTATATTAAACCCTATTCAGGCACTTTCGTAGAAATATAATCGATCTATAAAACGAATGCAGTTGTTCTAATATGGATGTTAGCAACTTAAATATTCGGAATAGATAAATATATCTATTAGGTAATAATGACAAAAATGTGTTTTATAACATCACTTACCTTCATAGAAACTTCCTTGGCCCAGACGAATAAGTGTAGGTATGTCTAGGTACCTATATCTAAAGTTCAAAGTTTAAACTGATTTGGTATTCATAAGGATTACGATTCTAAACATACGTATTAATTAAGTTTGTAGAAATAATAAAAATATATAAAATTGAAGACGGTGATAATGTGCGCTTGCGCTGCTGTTCGGTGCGGTTTCGGTAATATTTGACTGTACGTACACACGTGTTGCAACTGTATGGTTTGCTCGCGTGATCCTGCTGTCATTACTAAACCTTCAAATAACGTATTTGTATTACTAAATTTGTATGTATGTGCTGCTTATTACTAACTAGGAACGGTTCTAGGAACTTTGCATTTTATTTCAATAACCTACTTATTGTGCGAAGGAGGTTGGAATTGAAACAGGCACTTTCAAAACCATCCTCAAAAAAATATTAAGTACAGGGTTATACTTTTCGAACACCGTAATTAGAGACACAATAGAAAGACAAAGAGAGCGAACGTTGGCGTCCGCTTGGGGTTTAATCCGTTGTGTGTCCGAAACGTGGATCCACGCGAGACACAATAACTTTTTAATTGTGTCTCTAATTACGGCATACGAAAGGTTAATGAATATTCTTGAAGGACGTGAAGTAGTTCCCAAACTGTTTCAATCCATCACCAGCTTTTTTAATGTTCCCGAACTGTTTACTTATCGTTAATCCAGAAAGATAACCACACGGGTAGAAAACTCTTTCTTCGTAAAAGAGTTGGTAACTAACGCTTTACCTACATGTTTGTATCAAATTCCCTCTCTCCGAGTCACACTTTTGTCTAAAATCACATTGAATTTTACGAATTGCAGCACAAATATTGGTTTTTAAAAATGTCACTTGTCCTGGTATTACCTACCAGTATCTATTTAGATTATTTAAAACCTTGTCATGTGCACTAGGCGTGACGCGTAAATATGAGGAACACACTTATAATATACCTACTCATAGAGCATGTCTGTGTACCAAGCTCCTACGGCTATGCACATTGATGACCGAATCCGGAATATCGACATCGAATGTTTGCTGTCATTTGACATTACGTTAGAAGCCGGAGAAATGTATAAAAGATTTTGTTGCACCTGGTGTAGCATCAGTCGCTCATCAGCCACCGAACCAAACCTACCAAAATGAAATCGGTACGTAAGACAATAGGTACCCACTTATTATTATAATAAACAATAGTAAATTGTTAAATAAATTGAATTGCTAGCATTTATTTAATTTCATTAAGAACTTTGCAATAAACATTATTAGCGCATTTGCCTGAAAGTCGTAGTTTTTAAGTTAATGTTCCCGTGGTCGTTTATGTATTCTGAAGAGATGACCTGATGCAGCATGCAGCAAGGGTCGTCTTTGTGTGTTTATAGTTTTTTTTCGTGTTTGACAATTTCATTTGGATTGTTTTTTTTCCCATCTTATAGATTTATTTGTGGCGTTTTCTAGCAATATTATTGCCCTAAGTTTTTATCTCTAAATACAAAGTGTTGTTTGGTTTCCAGATGATCCTTGTCGCCCTCGCCCTCGTGGCTGTCGCCGTGGCCCTCCCCGTTGAGGAGCCCGTCAAGATCCTCAGGTCCAGCGTCGAGCAGCAACCCGACGGAGCATACAAATATGAGTAAGTGATACATTTTTCTATTTTTTCTGGATGTTATGTGAGTCCACAGACTTTTCTCAAACAGAAAATTTTATTAATCTGTGTAACATCAACAGTTTTGAATCCGAGGACGGCATCGCTCGTCAAGAGGACGGTTCACCTAAGGAAGTTCAGAATGAGGAGGGCAAGCCAGTCGTTATCTTAGTCGTCCGCGGCTCCTACAGCTACACCAACCCGGACGGTACGAAAGAGATTGTCACTTACGTCGCTGACGAGAACGGTTTCGTAGCTGAAGGACCTTCCATCCCCAAGAATCCCGAGAGGCGATAAGCTAACAACAACGACGCGCGGATGAATGATCAATTGATTTAAATTAATTGGTTGTTCATCAGCTACCATGATTTAAGACACTGATTACGTTTAAGGAATGAACAGAACGGTTACTGTGACGCGGGACGGTGGCGCGGACTACGCCCACATCTTGCTTATTACTTAAAGCTCACTGCCATATTTTTTGTACGTTTTTATATTATTTGTTGTGTTTTAATGACGTGATTTACATAGTCATTAAAGTTCAATTGAAGTCATGTGTTCTTTTATTTTATTATTAGGTATTTGGTGCAAATCCTTTCAATTATATAAATGACTAGCTTTCGCCCGTGTATAGGAAATATAGCCTATGTCACACAGGAATAAAGCAGCTTTATATCAGTCAAAATTTTTTTGCAATCGGACCAGTACTTTCAGAGATTACCTCCAAAAAACATAAAAAACAAACTTTACCTCTTTATATTAGTGCAGAAGTGTAGATTGAAATGAAACCACCTACTGGTGGTAGTTATTTATTAATATATACTTACCAATATTACAACTATTTTCTTATTGTGGTTGCTAATAATAGTGCATAATTTTCATATTTTTGACGGGTCTGTTGGTCTAGTGGTTAGTGGTACTGACTGCTATGCTGGAGGTCGTGGGTTCGATTCCCACCCAGGACTAATGTTTGTGTGATGAGCATGATCATTTGTTCTGTGTCTGGATGTAATTTATTTATAATATGTATGTATTTTGAAATATATATACATAAGTATGTTTATCAGTTGCCTAGTGTTAATATTACAAACTCTGGTTAGCTTGGGGCTAGACGGCGTAGTGTGATAGTTATGGAATATTATTAGACCATCTCAGACAAATCTGCATGGTTCTCATGTGATTTGATCATTACATATTTACTGTATGGACTTTAAAAGAGACTTTGACCCCTGAGTTTGTTTCGGTGTTTCTTCTCAGGGTAGTCAGATAGGAAACATCGGCCTCATCTAGCATAAACTGACGAAAAAAAAAATTGACGAGTAAAAGTGTTTTTTAAACCTATTTACAAAATAAATATCATTTATTATCTACAAGACTATTGTGGTTACCTTATTTAACACAAGTTTCTACCAGCGGCTTCACCTGAGTGTAATTGAAAAATTACTATGTGCTTATGTCACTCAGTGATAAAGTCATTGGGTAATTGGGATCATGGCGAAGTGCCGAACAAAATTTTGCTGGCATATTTTTTTAGCGTGTTGTGATGAAAAATATACAAAATTATACAGATTATTATTATTTTATCTCATATAAACTATTGCTTAACTGCGGTCCCACTTGATGGTAAGCAGAGATGCAATCGTTGATGGTGAGGCGTACTAGTTTATTAAAAGCCTATTCACTCTAGCCTTGAAGACACCCAAATTATAATTATAATCGGACGGGAAGACCGCAGCAGGCAAATTGTTCCAGTCCTTCGATTTACGCGGTATAAATGACGAGGCGAAACGCTTAGTCCGTACCGTAGAGGTTTCAACAACGTAAGGGTAAATTTCTAAACAATTTTGTCTTAGACATTACTATTACTAGAATCCCTATATTAAAGATATTCCAGTTTAAAGTTGGTGAGATTACGTAGGTTTATTATGTCAATAACATTTACGTGCCTCCTTATGAATTTTATAAAACGCATTTTTGAACGAACGTCAAGAGGTCATGTCAAATGTTATGTTTTCTTTTTCTCTATGTCATTAGGCTGATTGGCTGTTGAAATGTCTAATGCCATGCTTTTTCTGGTGGTGTGATTCTGGATATTGTATTTATTGTTGTGACAACATCATATATAGTGTCATTTTAGCCACTATATTCTAAGCACAAACAGTTATTTTTATGTTAACTACCTAATGCAGAAATGTATTTCCTAAGTATTTATTATCAATACATAAGGCATAGCATATTATGTTACTTGACAAGAGTTTATTAGTGGCAAGTATAGCCAAGAGTTCATGTAGTCAAGTAAGCAAAAAAAAAAAATAGCCATGATTATTTACTATCGTAAAAAATCTAGTCAATTCAGTTTCTAATTATGACATTTTATTTGCTTTGATAATTCTTAGTAAATAATTTTGCAACTATATATACTTAACAATTTCATCAACAATTTTCTCGCCGTCGTTCTTTATACAAATCTTTCATTTTTATAATATTACTAGTACAGATAGAATTTAAGATGAACACAACAAGTAGGTGTTCAATGTCTTCATAATAACTACACAAAAAATGCCTCAGTATGATCTGATATCTACGCATATTAAAGAACTAATAACGTCACTGCTATAATGGAAACAAAGTTTCCTGTCATTGTGCATTGGTTGGAGGATCATGTCTATTTTGGTCACAATTTGGTTAAATTGCGTTTAGAATTTGTCATTCGAGTGTTATGTGCCTGTGTTTTTGTTATCTTGACAAAAAACCTTAAAATTTAAGATCTTTTAACATTTTTACCAATAGCTGCTCTATTTTAAAAAAAGGAACGTAGTGAATGTCTTAAAAACCAAAGATATTACTATCCATTGCTACGCGTTCCAAATGAGAATAGGACCGATTCCTGTTTTGACGTCTCGTCGTACTGTCAAATCGAAGAAATTTTGGCAAAATTGAAGAACTTAGAGATAAGTAAAATTGAAGAACTGGATTCTGATTAAACTTTTTTCGTTCACAGTTCATAAATAAACTAATTTTTTCGTAAATTAATTAATGTTTAAAAATTTATTTCCTCTATTTGACAGTAAATCGTGACGTCAGAATTCGATCCTATTCTCATTTAGAACGCATTGTACAACGATATTTACGTGATGATCCATTAGAACCAGTGATTAGAACCAATAGAAATTGAAATTATATTAATAATGCAATGTTTTTACGATAAATACAAGGTGCAGTTTTAAAACTGCACAATATTTCAGGAGGTTGTAATAAAACTCATAAATAATCATGTAAAAATACGATACCTGGTCAATAATCAGAAATACTTGTTATTTTTTTAATTTATTTTAGCCGGTTTTCAGAATAACCCTCTAAATAAACTTCATAAAAACAGAATCACCCGTTGCGAATTATCGCGAGTCATGTCACTGTTTGCGTGAGTGCATCAACCTGTACGAGGCTCCGCTTACTTATCCTACGAAATGAATAATTGAGCCTTATTTGTACCGGATTCGAATTCGATGATCATAATGTAAATTATTGTCTTTTTCGCTAATTAACTCATTTTTAAGCATCATTACAATGCGAAAACTTTTTTAAAGTTCACGTTGACGTCGCGTCGTTAGTTAGGTACTTATCAGCTGATGAATAAAATGTTGGGCCGAGATCAATAAACCTGATGTAAAGCTTACAAAATTGAAATTTCCCTTCCTACTTTTTAACGGGCTGAGGATCGACAAAAATAATTCAAGATAATTTGTGATAGTTAAGTAGATAGGGGTTTTAAGTGATTTATCTTGCCCGATAGGTATGTAATTTTAGCGTAGTTAAAATTTTTAAATCAACTTATTTACACTAATCAAATTGAATGACTGAGAATGCAATGCACGACACAGGTTAATAATAAAATAATAATAATAATAAAGGGAAGGTTCTTACCGGACATGATAAGTTCGGGAGGTACCTGCATCGGATTCGTGCGGAAGTGACGCCCGGGTCGCCACTGTGCGGAACGCCCAGAGGACACGGTGGAGCACACAGTAGAGGTGTGCCCCGCTTGGGTAGAGCATCGCCGTGCCTTCGTGAAGGCGATCGGCGGCGGCGATCTCTCGCGCCGTGCCTTGGTACAGGCCATGATCCGGAGCGAGGAGGAGTGGCAGGCCTCAAGCAGTTGTCAGCAACCGCAAGGCCCAACTGGGTCGAAGCCTACTGGAGCCAGGGTTAGTTTCGAAAGATAGCTCAGCTCCGGTACGAAAGGCAACGAAGGAACAGGGGTGGGTGTTTAGTTAGTAAAAGTCTGACACTATCTCCCGTTCTGCCCAAGAGTGGAGAATGTCATTAAATGATTTTCCCACCGAAAAAAAAAGACTGAATAAATAAATTACTTCTAGGCAAGCATGCTCCATCGTCGGCCACTTCATCGCTTACCATCAGGTGAGATAGTGGTCAAACGCGAGCCTATCTACACTTATATCAAATATTATATATTATATAATATAATAAAGAGGTAAAATTTGTTTTTTGTTTTTATGTTTTTTGTTTGTAGGAGGTAATCTCTGAAAGTACTGATTCGATTGCTAAAATTATTTCACCGATAGAAAGTTGCTTTATTCCTGAGTGACATAGGCTATATTTTATGTACGCGAGCAAAGCCGCGGGAAAAAGCTAGTCATTAATAAAAAAAGGAAACTACCAATTGGGGTTTTGTAAAAGGTATCATGTAGGCCTATATGAAATAAATAATTTTGAATTTGAGAATTACTATTTGTTTTAGTGTTTTATTAAAAAAATATGTAATTGTAAACTATAAGTTTAATATTAAGCTATTAAGTCCTGGTGGCATTTCCAATTAAAAATAAAAGATTCTTTTTATTTAAGTTATTTCCTTTTCCTTTTACCAGACTTGAATTTGACAAAAAAGTTTTAGTTGCAAGTGGAGGTAGTAACAAGGGTGAATTATATTTACCCTTCTAACAACTTACTACTGCAGTAGTAAGAAAGGAAATAAAATTAACAGTATTACTACTGGTAGTAACATTGGTAGTAACACGGGCAAGAAACCAAATTGTTTTGATTGAAGTGAAGGCCTTACCGATACCCACTCGATCTTACACTGCGCGGCTGTAGCGGCGTGTCGTGTAGTTCTCGTCAAATTTCCAAATAGTGACGGAGCTACATGACCAGCTGTGTCAGCTTGGCAGTGCAGGATCCAGCGTCGTATCGGTGAGGAGGCTAGAGTACTCATCGGCAAGCTTATCTGCTTCAGGGAGGGCAGTGCTCGCCCTGGAGTGATGCGCTTTGTGAGGCGGGCGTTCTCTGGGATAGATATTAGTCCTTGAGATTATCTAATCCGTATCACAGAGCGTATCGACTTCCAGAAGCAGAAGGTCTATGCATGAGTGGAGCGGTACACCCAGACTCGCACGTTCCGAAGCAATAAAAGGTGGGTTTACAGGGCTTATGAGCGACCGGACCAGGGTGTGATTGACAGATGCCATGAGTTCATTTTGGCGCAGCATCTGGTCGATGCCTGTCAATCACACTGAGGGTGATTAGACTCGGGAGCTCGAGCGATCGTGTGATCTTATATCAGGAATGGGGGCAATTATCATCAGCCCCCAATATGTTGCTCGTGCAGTCCTTCCGTTGCCTAACTGGAAATATCCAGGGCCGGACGGGCTGCACAACTTCTGGCTTAAATAGTTTCAAAGGTCGCACGCTCGCTTGGCATCCCAATTCCAATCTGCCTTAACGTCAGGGTCGCTGTCACAGTTCCTAATGACAGGAATAACCCACCTGCTCCATAAATGAGGTAGTACTGCGGAGCCTAAAAATTACGTGTTTGCCGACGGTCTACAAAGCTCTTACATCCATCCTGAGACCCAAAATTAATAGTCATATTGAGACAAACGGAACGGGTCCCGTGGTACTAAGGAGCTGCTCCACATTGAAGTTGCCATTAGCCAACAGGTTCGTTGTTCTCGAAGAGATCTGTCGGCATGTGGATAGATTATAAGAAGGCTTATGACTCAGTACCGCATACATGGCTCATGAGGGTGCTGGAGCTGTATGAAGTTGATGCAACTCTTCGCACCTTCCTGAGGTTGTGTGGCAGTGGAGGACAGTCCTTCACTATCCAGGATGTCAACAAATCCGGGAGAGCAGAGAACCGATAAGGATTGGGCGTGGCATATTCCAGGGCGACAGTCTGAGTCCACTGTGGTTTTGCCAAGCTTTGAACCCTCTCAGCACACTGCTGGAGGGTTCCAACTTGGGCTACCGGTCAACCGGTGAAGAGGTTGTCAGGTTATATTTCACCTTCTTTACATGGATGATCTGAAACTTTTTATCTCAAACAATTTGCAACTGATGGAGCTACGGAAGGTAACTGAAACCTTCAGTAGTTCCTGGTGTCTCCGCACGCCATGACCTACTGAGACGCACTCAGCTTGGCCGCCGGCGCCGGTCTCTTTTGCAGCAACGGCGCCTACATCAGCGCTCCGTAAAGGGCCATGGTCCTAACGATCCCCGCGTAAAGCATCCGGTTCCTAAATCATTTGGAAGTGGTCTAAAGTGATGAGTAAGTGTGTGTCCATGTCCGGTGTGTCACGTTTTTGTTTTGCGAACTACGTTGACACACTGCCATGTGTCTAGATAGATTTATTCGCGCAGAATTAACTTACTTGTAGATCAACAATTTTATTGAATTGAAAAATTGTTAAATAAAAAAAAAAGTGGTAATAGATTGATCTATTTCCACTAAACATTTTGATAGACCAGTGCCTAGGGGTTTCCGTGGGCATCTTCGATTTTGAGTTTCATTCCCGAGTCAAATGAATTGTTATCGAGTTTTCAGGAAATTCTCGGTGCTGCCTGTTTGGATTTGTGCTCGATCAGTAAAAGTCTGACAGTCCCTCTTGCTCCACCATTACTTGATAATTTCTCACGTAATTTAAACATGTTTACAAAGCGGCGGAAATACTTGCTTCAACTTCACTAGAAGCAGTCCAGTTCAGTGTTTCAGTTTCTTGTTTGTTTATTCAGATATCTGAAGTCGAAGAAAAATGTTTGACGTATTTAAAAATGTAAATGTTCAAATAACCAGAAAATTTCTACGTTAAAGTAATTTTCATACATGAAAACGTTCTACAGCTTAATATGTATTAAGTACTCGCGGTATGCATCTTTCAAAGATGCGTGGGAAATCGCGGGAAAAGATGATCTTTTGTTACTACTCCACTACTATTGATCGTAGCGTGATGTTATATAGCTTTTAGCCATCTGAAAAAAATTTTCAATTTCCTGATATACCTACTAATTGAATTATTCTAATCATCTTTTTTTTTTCATAATCATCATCAGAATTTTTTGATAAGTAAACACTATATTCGCATTATTAGTAGCACATTAGGTTCTGGAACGGCGACCACATACCGGAAAACGTAGCGTTGGAAGGCCTCCTACAAGGTGGACCGATTTGTGTGTAGGAAACCGAGAATGTGACCCATAATGTCAAAAACCTATCAGAAGCTTAATTACTTTAAGAGGAATAGGTAATACTCAGGAGGCAGGTACTGGGTCGTAATGTGTAAAATGAAATAAAATATAAGCACCTTATTAGCTAAAGTTTCAAAAAGATATCTGATGTTTATATAATCCGACCGGAGCTTATTAGCAATAAAAATCAGAGAAGCGTACATAATATATTAACAGAATGAGCGCGCGACGGTTGACGGTCAAGGTCGCACCACTGTCTGCATGGCAAGCGACTGATCTCAAACGTGTGTGCATGCCATCGAAAACTAGCCGAGTTAGAGACTTCGCACACAACTAAATTGCTGTCGGACGACAAAGCTCTCCTAAAAACATAATGGTTAGTTAAATAGTCTAGGTTTACATTGCTACGTTCGCTACGTCTTGGCTTCGTAGCGAACTAGCGTAGTTCTTAAATGTACCTACGACGCAGGTCCAACGCTATTATGTGAAAAACGTGGTTCCGGAATGTGTCTTTTAACCTTGACTAGTAAACTTAGATGTTCTGTTTAACGGAGGTGGGTATGACATACACTTGTCATCAGAAAAATCGAACCACCTTGCATTTTTATGTTTTGTTAGGATTATTAGAAAAATATGTATATTTAGGAATAATATGAGGTTTTTAAATCCTATTCAAATTATATTTTCATAGGTTTCGTATTTTGACAAGTCATTTTTACCCTGTATGGAGTACGAAGGAAATTGATGAAACAACACATGTAAATGAAAAAAAAAATGCTAAGATACGTTTATTTAATAACTTGTATTCACTCCCCGACCTCTTATTACTGCTTCCATACGGTTCTTCATCGATCGGATGAGAGTCACGATCAAATGTTGCAGCATTCCATTCCATTCCTCTTGGATTGCATTTTGCAGCTGGCTGTTTCTGGGGCAGAGTCTCTTGCAAGAATTCATCCCATAGATGTTCAATTTGATTCATGTCTGAGCTTCTTGCTGGCCATTCCATAATGGAGACACCGACTTCAGTAACATAATCTCGTATGACGCTCGCGGTGTTAGCCCTAGCATGTGCATGAATATGAAACCGTTGCCAATAAAATGTGCATAGGGTATCACGTGAGGCTCAAGACTCTGTTCGATGTTCCGATGACCGTTTAGTGCAGTCAGACGTGACCCAGACACAAAGATAAGCTCTGTCTTACCATCGGCGCTGATTTCTCCCCAAACCGTCCACGATCCGCCACCATAGCTGACCTTTTCTTCAATGCAGCATTGTGCAAAGCGTTCTCCATCTCTTCATCATTCTCGGTAGACCTTGTTCCTTCCACAGTTATCATACAGCATAATTTTACACTCATCAGAAAAAAGGACTTTGTTCCACTGGAGGTCTGACCAATTTAGGTGCTCACGTGCAAACAAGTGCGGTCTTCGATGGTCTGCAGTTAATTTCACCCCATTTGCTGGCTTGCGCGGTACTACTCTATATTCCTTCAACCTTCTTTTAATTGTAGAGTCACTTGCAGCCACCCTATGTACAACACGAAGCTGATGCTGCAGTTGAAAAGTATTAAGTCGTCGATTTCGTAAAGAAGTTGTTACAATAAATCGATCATCTAGCTCAGAAGTGACCCGATTCCTGCTACATCCTGAAAGGCGCGTGAACAAACCAGTCTTCCGATAGCGTTTGTAGATTCTTTGAACAGACGACAGGCTTAGATGCAATCTTTAAGCCACAACACGCTGACCAAATCTAGAATTCAGTAATGTCACCACTTCGGCGGCTTTTGTGGGCGAATAATCCATATGTGTTTTAGAAAAGAAACTTTTTCAGACGTCCCAAAGTAAATAAATAAAGACGTCCCAAAGTAAGTAAATAAATAAAGAACAAAAAGTTTTAAGATTTTAGTCTTCAAAGGTGAAATGTACTCCAACTCTAAACACACGTGTCTCAAAACAGTGAATCATTTCATTTCTAAAGAAGGATAAAATATTAAGGTAAAGAAATGAAACTGCCAGCTATAGGTACAATCACATGATTTGCAGTTGTTTTCATGAAATGATAACTCTTTTGTGTTAAATTAGGACAGAAACTATAAAAACGAAAGTGTTTTGATTTTTCTGATGACAAATGTGTATTATTATGTAGTGTTATTGTGAAGTATTATATTTTATAAAATTGACTTTTCGATATTGTACTTTAGCAAATGCCCACTGGAGATAGGGTTAATAATTTTGTTTTGCCAGCCTGCTGACCCGACTTCTCACACTTTTGCCGTCGCGATCAATTTTTGTGTGGAAAGGCTATTATAATACCTATTACGATTCATGTCACTAGGCGGCCGAAAATAGATGCATTACCAGTTTCCATCAAATACTTCTTTGTAAAATTTGGCTTGAAACAAGGAAAATAAAACAAGTTTTAATATGGAGATATCCCAAATTGAAGCTGAGAGATTACTCTCTTTCTCGATTCTCGTCTTTTACAAGACGAAAAAAAAAGATATTGTCACGGAACGTGTGTACAAATGCACATAAAAGTTAGTAAATCTGTTAAAATATGATATTAGTACACTGCATAACGTAAATCTATATATTGAAAGTATTCTTTTTAATACACAAGCTACAAGCAGACAACAAGATTATAAGCAATAGTGACAAGAGAGACCAAAACAAAAGATGGCATACCTACACGATAATCATAACAATAGCAATAATATAGAGAGTGTGTAGTGAGTTAGGGTGTGTTATTGTGTAGTGTATAGTGTAGGTGATTGAGTGTCAATCTTACAGTTCCAATTAAGATTTCTATTTCTTCGTAGTTAGAAGTGTCTAACCACTGTGTTAATGTGTTTTTGAATTGGAAGTTGTTTAAGAGTTTAAGATGTTTCATCCACTTTGCTTGCCCGATTTTGTTGTAAAGTCGTGGAGCAATGAAGTGATAGTGCTTGTTAGCGAAAACGCTCTTCGACCTATCCACTGGACATTTATCAATCCGCCTGGACGAGATTGGCAAGCCTGGGACGACATAACGGTGATATCTGCGCGGGCATTAGCGCCTACAAACAAAAAAAATAATATGAAAACATACTTTACCTCTTTATTATATTAGTGTAGATTTGCTCTGGGTTTATTTATTTATTTATTTAAACTTCATGTACAATAGTAGTACATAGGAGGACTTAATGCAACAAGGCATTCTCTACCAGTCAACCATTGGGTTAAAAAAGACAACACTGTGGTAGGTTTGCATAATAAACAAATAACAGATACTTCAAATGGAAAAATATAAAATAAGTTATTTATAATAATAAAATACATATATATATATGCTAAAGTAATATACTAAGAAAAATATCAAATCACTAAGAGAACTTAATGAAAATTCTGACGAAGACCGAACTAAGGTTGAGAGGAGTTCAAGTAGAAGTTCCGAATTTTACGTTTGAAGGATAATTTACTTTCAGCTTTTTTGATGTCAAGGTTTATTCAGTCCTCCTTCTTTGCCCAGAAGATATCTCTTTAGAAGGCTCTCGTTAAACATCAGAGGCCCTACCACGAGCTCTTAACGCGATCAATTTATCGACCTAAACTGAACTGTTAAATGGATGGGGCAATAAAGGGTGTTAGCTCCATCTCTCTTTTCGCTCGCACGCCTGACATTTTAACACTCCATGGTGAGGCCTCAGGGAGGCATCCAGTCTGTTCTCCTTTGAGGTAAAGGGACGTGAACGCATTCGCAACAAGTAAGTAGAATCATCACAGTGTTGATTAAAAAATGAAAGTCGAATCTACGGAGATTCGACTTTCATATAACATTGTTTATAAATATGTATTTATTTAAGTATGTATTGTATTACTTTTCTTTGTTTGTTTATAAGTAAGTTGCACCTGGTCTAACATGTTATGTTTGTGCACCACCCTAATGTAATGAAATGCTTCAGGCATTAAGTCCGACTTTGTAGAGTAGTACAGTATATAATATTATAAAGAGTAAAGTTTTTTTTGCTGCTTTATTCCTGAGTGACATAGGTTATATTTATCTACGCAGGCGAAGCCCCGGGCAAAAGCTAGTAAATAACATTTGTGTCGTTGTCAAACATGAAATTTATAATTTAGTAATTATTTCTACTGAATTGTACTACATGTTTGGAGGTTCTAAGCTACCGGTATTGACTTGGACAGCAAAAACTTAGTTTTCTGCCACATGCTTCGAATTGAAAGCTTCGCAGGTGCCAGTTCTCTAACTTCGAGGGTAATGACCATCGGGAGGAAGACTAGGTACACAAGACAAAAATATCTCAAAATACGTTACGCTTTGGGAGTTGATTAATTGTGTAGATAAGGAGTATAATTCCTTGCCAAAGGCTGTGTTTCCTGATAGCTGTAAATTAGGATCTATAGGATACAGGATAGCTATAACTTAAGAGTTTAGTTTAAGTTAATTCTAGGCAAGCATATTCCATTTACCATAAAGTGAGTTAGTGGTCAAAAGCAAGCCTGTCAATAAAAAAATCTGCTAATTTGTTTTGCGGGTTTCCAATTACCGTTCTAGATCAATAAGATTACATTTATCGTTAACCTTTCGAATGTCTTAAGTTACACAGTCCGACATAAGGTAATTGTCTTTCTATTGTGTCTCTAATTACGACATTCAAAGAGTTAAAGAACATATAAATTAAAATAATGATTATTAAATGAGGTTCTATACTATGGTCGTGTTAGCAGAAAAATTATAATTATTTTGAAAAGGGTGAGACTATGCCCACTAGAATGTTTCGTCATCGACAAACCAACTCGCGGGCCAGGAACGTACAGTAACAATTGGGTTGTTGGCAAGGATATTTTCCCAGTACCGATACACTTCGTGTGTGGAATAAGACGGTGTCAAAACGGTACGCACATTACTAAAATAAGGACTGAAATCCCTACAATTTAACCACCTTGGAAGTACTATAGTCAAAACATTCGGAGCCATACGATCGCGATGCCCACGCGCATGATTCCCGGATGATATGCAGATGTTAAAGTCAATATAACCGTTATGATCGGGTCAACAGCAGGGACCCAGCCGGGTCGAAGCCTACTGGGGCCAGGGTTATCCGAAAGGGCGCTCGAGCCCCGGTATGAAGGCTAGAAGGAACGGGGTGGGTCTTTTAGTCAGTAAGAGTCTGACACTATCTCCCGCTCCGCCCAAGGGCGGGGGATGTCAATGCATGATTTTTTCCCACCATAAAAAAAAAAAAAAAAAAAAAAATCGGGTATCGATTAAGGTGTATTGGGCAGACTCTTTAATGTTCCCCTAATCAAAACGTGGACGCATTTTGTCTTGTTATCCCATTTTTTTACAATATAATTAAAAAAGAACAGATTATATATATTTTTTTTCTTTCATCTACTATTAAAAATAATTATTATTTGCATACATAATTATTATTGTCAACATTAAAATAAGATAAAAATATCTCGCATATATGCTATCAATTAACGAATCCGGATTAGCGACATCCTACATTAGAAGCCGGTGAAATGTATAAAAGCTTATTCTGCGATCGATCTAGTATCAGTCGCACAGCAGCAACCGAACAAAACTTATCAAAATGAAATCCGTACGTGTATTTATATTTTATTAATTCCTAAAATTATTTTTTAAAGTTTAGATTAATTTCTCAAATAATTGTGTGTTTTTTTTATATATAATAATTTATTAGTGTCTACATGTTCTTACCACATTGTGTGTATCTACGTGTGTGTATGCCAAATAAAATAGTTTTCTTTCTTTCTTTGTTAAACTTTGTTTTGTAGTTTCTTGTAAGTTTAGTTTTAAATGGATATTTTAAGTTTAGTAGTTTTAATGTGACTATTGTGTGGTACAGATGATCCTTGTCGCCCTCGCCCTCGTGGCTGTCGCCGTGGCCCTCCCCGTTGACGAGCCCGTCAAGATCCTCAGGGCCAACAACGATCAGCAACCCGACGGAGCATACAATTATCAGTAAGTGATACATTTTTTCTATTATTTTCTGAATGTTATGTTAACACTAGTGAGTCCACAGACTTTTCTCCAACTATTTTTTTATATATCTGTGTAACATCAACAGATTTGAATCTGAAGACGGCATCATTCGTCAAGAGGCGGCTGAACTTAAGGAAGTTAAGGATGAGGAGGGCAAGCCAGTCATTATCTTAGTCGTCCGCGGCTCCTACACCTACACCAACCCGGACGGTGGGCAAGAGTCTGTCAACTACGTCGCTGACGAGAACGGTTACAAAGCTGAAGGACCTTCCATCCCCAAGAATCCCGAGAGGCGATAAGCTAACAACAACGACGCGTGAATGATTTCTCGATTGACCAAATGACTAGCTTTGTGACGATTAATCAGTTGTTCATCAGCTGTTATATCTAGTGACTATGATAACGTTTAAGGAACACAGTGGTACGTCAGCCACTCACTTCTTATTTGCTCATTGTTATTTGATGCTTACTGCCATACTTTTGTTACCTGTTGAGTTTTAATGTGATTCATACTGTAAATAAAATGAAATAATTGAATATCTTATATTTTCTTTTATTTGGGAATACGTAGTAAATTATGTGGTGTAATGACGTTCATAATTTTATTGATATTCACAATCCCCAGGTTAATAAGGAAGAAATAAGAATTATGATTTTTATTATTTATATCATTATTTTATTTATACTATTGTTAATAGTTAGATACATTGTTAGTTAGGAATTATTATAGCACAAAAAATCTAAGACGTACCGTTTGACAATTTCACACCTTTCTATAAAAATAGCTTTGTGTAGGCGTAACTCACATCATTTCTATTATTTTTTTTGTAAAACCATTGAATGATAATTGTACGTGATAAAATAAAAATAGCATCGTAATTTTTATTTTATCACAACACATAGAATTTTTAATCAACAGATTAACATTAAAATGTACCATGTGTAGAACTGTTAAACGGACTTCTTCGATTTGCCGGGCTTTAATATTAATATCATGACTTAATAAACCAATAAGATATGTTGAACACTTGTGTAGTTGGTCTAAAAAGTGGATTGAGACGAACTTATACAGTGTATCGCGAACAGTTGCGCTACCAGTGAAATATAGCCCGACACCAAACTAAACACCATACTGACACTAGAGCAAAGGTTTTATATATCCCGAGGATAAACTAGATTGACTACGAAGCAATCACACTCTAAAGTGTTCTATATGATTATTGTTCATATTGACAAGCAAACGGGGAAAAATATACTGAGCAAGATAACGACAAAGGGTCGGTTGTCCGATTCTTACCTCTATTTTAACTAGGGTAACCACAATTCTACTAATTTAATTTTATTATTTTGTCACTTCAGCATTTGATATTAATTGATGGTGTAAATTTTTATATCGACATCAAAGTACTAATAACTCCAAACTGTCTGTGAAACCTGAAAACAAAAAAATCACTTCTGAGATATTACTAAGGCGATTATCACATTGCCACGCACCACGCCGCGTAGCGCGTGAATGCTTGTTTTAACGTTGCTTGTAAGTATCTCCGTTTGTATAGAAAATACGCACGGTCCAACATATCGAAAATGCATCCAAGCGCGTTCATGCAGATCACGCGCCTAACAAGATGAGAAACATGCACACTCGCAGGGCGATACGCAAGGTATGGTACACTGATACTCGTAGTGTCGTGCGTGATTTTGTATGAAATGAGTCAGAGCCTGCGTGTATTTAGTGACAGTCTGAATATCGTGTGCTGAATAACGCGTAGTGTAATAGGCGCTTTAGAGAAAATTCACCGAATCGACAGACACACTCTTCATAGTTTTTCTGTCTAACATAAATTCAAACATTTGTCAATCTCTCAGACTGCTAGTACTCACGATACAATTACCACCTCTTCTGACATAAGTATTATACGAGTATATATTGACCGTGAAGTATAGTGCGTTTCACATAAGATGTTCCTTCGCCGTAATGTTGGCAATACGGAAACACAGTGTTGCTATATTTTTAGCAATAATATTTCGTTACTATTAATAATGCCTTATAATTTTCTTTTTTTAAGCTATTGCATAGCTTCTATCGCGGGCCTTGAGCGTGGAGACCGAATCCAGAAATTCCGTAACGAAAATAACCTAACTCCCCCCACTCATTTGTTTTTTGAGCGTGGTGACCGATAAGAAAACAAATGAGTGAACAATCAATCAAAATTCAATTCAATGTGTGAAAGTGTAACTTCAATTAATATCAAAGAAAAAAAAACAAAGGAAAAAATACTGCATAAATAAAATAAATAAATAATTATAATTGCATAAGTTGATAAAAATGCTATACAATAGCTTTACCGCGGCAGTCCCCGAGTGCCACACGTCTTTTTTCCTTTTGGAAACTGTAAAAACTATTTTTGAATAAGGTATAGGACGCTGGGCTCCATTTCGATTGTCCTGCAATTCTTTCAAATGCCGAAAACGCGACGCCACTATGTCGTATCTCTCTATTGACAACTTCCTTTTACACCTGCTTTTTAGGGTTCCGTACCTCAAAAGGAAAAAACGGAACCCTTATAAGATTACTTTGTTGTCCGTTCGCCTGTCTGTCTGTCGGTCAAGACCCTTTATCTCGAAAACGCGTGAAAGTATCGAGTTGAAATTAAAACCGTATACTTAGGTCTGCAGTCCCTTCAAGCTGTGAAAAAAATCAAACTTCTAAGTTAACGAATAAAAAAGATACGGCCGTTTATGTCGTAAAAAAACGTATATTTTGATACTTTCAAAGATCGAAATTCATAGGATACTTTCCGTTGATCCAGGATCCTGAAATTTGGCACAAAGCAAGGTCTTATAGCACAAGTATAGGAAAAAATCTAAAAACAGTAAATTTGTAATACAAGGTCTCAAAAAAAAAAAATGCAATTCGGAAAAATCTTTGAGACTCCATTCGGGAATTGTAGTTTGCACAGAACACTCAGTGCGCGAGACTCGCACTAGACCAGTTTTTTTTTAAATAAAATCCTATTCCCCTTTTTTATGGTGGGAAAATTGTCAATGACAACCCCCGCTCTTGGGTCGAGCGGTCGAGCGATAGTGTCAGCCTCTTACTGACTAAAAACCCACCCCGTTCCTTCAAGCCTTCATACCGGGGCCTTCATACCGAGCTGTCTTTCGAAACTAATCCTGGCCCCGGTAGGCTTCGACCCAGCTGGGCCCCTACTATTGCTGACAACTCTTCGAGGCGCGCGGAAACAGTGCGCGCCGTCGACGACTTGGGCTCGGTCCGGACAGTTACTGGACGGTCGGACAGCGAGCTACCCATTGCTCATTGTCCGCAAGCTACTTCGACTGTAGAGTCTCCGACCTTGATAGGAGTGGGCGCTACATGGTTGTTAATCATGATTTTGGTTTTATCCATGTTCATTTTAAGACCCACTCTTTCGGAAGCACTACTGAGGTCATTTAGCATTGTGCTGAGCTCCTCCATTCTTGATTGCGACATTTCAATTTTTTTTTTTTCAAAAAAATTAACAATCAAGTTTTTAACACGAAACTTGTACAGATCTACCCCAAACTCAATAAGCTCATCACTTATTTATTTATTTATTTATTTAAGGATCACCAACGAGTGTTACAAAATAAAAAAAAACTTAAGAAATTGAAATTGGTACAAGTAACCTGGTCCTATAATGAACACTCAATTATAGGCAACCACAGCTTAAGCATAAATGAGTGAGCATGGCTTTAAATAATTATGAAAATATTATATAATAAAAGTAATGTCAAAATTAAACTTGATTACAATACTTATGTCAAACTAATTATAATAGAGTTGGAATTAATACATTACGGATGAATTAAATTAAAATTAAATAAAATAAAATGTCCTGAAATAGATTACATTACATAAATTCACTTCGTTATATGACAAAATTTATGTACCAACGAGCTTTGGACATGCAGTGTACAACTAGCAGAGAGTTCGCATTGTATATAAGTGTCAAACTGTCTAGCTAAATACACGAGTATGTATTTAGCATGTTGGCTGGCTATACGTTTAGGGTGTAAATGAAAGATTTCGAATGCCGTAATTAGAGACACAATAGAAAGACATTGAGAGTGCGAACGCCGCCGTTCGCTTGTGGTTTATTGAATTAAGGAAAAATTAAACAAATAACAAAACATTTAATATATTACACGTATATTCTCCTACTATCAAGTTTCTGCAAGCAGTTTCACCTGCGCGGAATTTGAACTTCCCCTAAATATACTGTAAAATCTCATCTAAGCCTGTCCATGCGTTTGAACGTGAAGCAGTACCAAACTCACACACATGCGATTATTCTTTTTCATTACTCATACTCTGAAAGTAGGTCTGAAGTTGCCTGAGGAGCGGGCTGAAAGTGATACTTTTCATCCCTAGGGAGTTTTACTTTACAACTGATAGCTGTCAAATTATTTAAAAAAAAACTAGTTCAATCTTCACATTTCTATTGAACCATGTTCCAATTTTCCATACAGCCAGTCAATCACAGCGCGATATAAAATTAAAATAACTTAAAGACAAGTATTAATTAAATAATGTTATATTTTAAGTGATTTATTTGTTCAACTATTTCTTTAAAATACTTTATTTTTAAAAGATTACAATTAATTTCTAATTTTTCATTAATGAGGCTGAATAGCTGGCCGGCTGCAGAAAAAAAAAAAACAAAATGGCGGGAAAGTGGCAATCAGTCGTTGGTTTTTTCGAGTTTTGTTTACATTTCCGTACCACGAGATTTGTATTAACACGTTATGTTTATCAGATTAAAATAGTGATTTAATGCCTAATTTCATAAGAGAAGAGGCTAAAGCAGTAGTGGAATACCTTTTACCGCCTAAATCAGAAGAAAGATACCTACTTAAAATCATAGGTACGACGACTAAGGTTTTACAAACTTTTTTTTTTATTTTTAGTTTCCTCGTATTCGTAATGAAAAGCATAGTGTTTACCTCGGGGTGAAAGTAACCCATTTAACCCCTCGAATTAGCGACCTCGCTTCGCTCGCCCGCCAACTCCTTCTCGGGACGAAATGAGTTACTTTCACCCCTAGTGTAACAATGTACTATTTCATTACTCATACTCTGAAAGTAAGTCTGAAGTTGCCTGAGGAGCGGGCTGAAAGTGATACTTTTCATCCCTAGGGAGTTTTACTTTACAACTGACAGCTGTCAAATTATTAAAAAAAAACTAGTTTTATCTTCACATTTCTATTGAACCATGTTCCAATTTTCCATACAGCCAGTCAATCACAGCGCGATATAAAATTGAAATAACTTAAAGATAAGTATTAATTAAATAATATTATATTTAAAATGATTTATTTGTTCAACTATTTCTTTAAAATACTTTATTTATAAAAGATTACAATTAATTTCTAATTTTTCATTAACGAAGCTGAATAGCTGGCCGGCCACAGAAAAAAATAACAAAATGGCGGGAAAGTGGCAATCAGTCGTTGGATTTTTCGAGTTTTGTTTACATTTCCGTACAACAAATGTTTGTACTAAAATAGTGATTTAACGGCTAATTTCATAAGAGAAGAGGCTAATGCAGTAGTGTAAAAATACTGCATAAATAAAATAAATAAATAATTATAATTGCATAAGTTGATAAAAATGCTATGCAATAGCTTTACCGCGGCAGTCCCCGAGAGCCACACGATTTTTTGTTTTTTTTTTAATTTTCTGAAATTTTGTTTTATAATTTTGTAAGCATAAATAATATCTAAAACCAACCCAAATTTTGAAAGTAACCCAATGCGACTTATCGTAGAGATTCAATACTCTTACAATCGAAAATGCTATAAAGTCGCAATCTTTTTAAGCTATTGCATAGCTTCTATCGCGGGCCTTGAGCGTGGAGACCGAATCCAGAAATTCCGTAACGAAAATAACCTAACACCCCCCACTCATTTGTTTTTTGAGCGTGGTGACCGATAAGAAAACAAATGAGTGAACAATCAATCAAAATTCAATTCAATGTGTGAAAGTGTAACTTCAATTAATATCAAAGAAAAAAAAACAAAGGAAAAAAATACTGCATAAATAAAATAAATAAATAATTATAATTGCATAAGTTGATAAAAATGCTATGCAATAGCTTTACCGCGGCAGTCCCCGAGTGCCACACGTCTTTTTTTGTACTTTTCAGTGTTTTATAATTTCCAATTTTTTTTTGTAAAAAGTTTTTAAATATTTATTTATATATTGCGTCATATCCCTGAATTATTAGAATTTAAAGGCTTTTTTCTCAATAATTTGATTTTTAAATTGTGACACTATTTGAGTGGAGATGCGATTATGTTGAATTCCATATTGAATTCCCATATAATAGGGTTAGTTGCCTTTTATATTAACCAGACGAGGGTCATCACTTCGTCAGAAATTCTTGATGTAAAAACCAATTACGATGCCTAACGTAGGATTCGAACCCAAGTCTCCATTTCTGGAGGTTAAAGAGGCGCCACGTCTTTAATTTCCGCCTGACGCAGCGGTGGCGACCTCACGCAATCGGCTTTGGCCCAGGCCATGGCAGGGAGCGAGAGGGACCAAGCCAATGCCAGACAAATTACCTGCGTTATTACATCCATATATTATATTGTCTGACTAAATAAACTGAATTGTGTCATAGCATCACAATAGAAATCATAGAACAACAACAAGGACACATTCCGACATAATATATTAGTATGCTAATAATTTAAAACAACATTTAAATTTAAAAGTAAAGTCTAACATAATATAATTACGGCATTAATCTTTATATATTGTCATTGCGGAACTGGAAGGTCTGTTCTGTACCTAATTTTACAAAGCTATGGTTTAAATATGACTACCACGGAAAGCAATATCGCCCGACTTACTATCGCATAAGAAGATATAGTAAAGAAGAATATAAACCTACTACTAACTCGAGGTGGCGCTGTACAAGTCCGAGGCTATGTGTTTCCATGGCCGCCCTCGGAACGCGCCACCATCGGGTTCCCAATTAACGGTAGGAGGAGTTCACATTGGCGTCGGGTCGACAATAAAGCACCTGGAACTCTTTCTCGACACCTGGTGGAACTTCTAGGAGCATTTCCAACATCTAGCTCCCAAACTAAACCGGACTGGGGCTGCTCACAAGTGGCTCCTGTTCAACTTTGGGGGTCCAGACGCCTCCTGCCGGAGGCTCTGCGCAGGAATCGTTCGGTCCGTGTCCCTTTATGGGGCGCCAGTATGGGCGCCGTCGCTGCCTCAGCAACCGAAGGCCCTAAGCTACTGAACGCATGCCAGAGGCCATGGCAATACGGATGGTGCGGGGATACCACACGGTTTCCCGCGAAGCGGCGAGCCTCCTTGTTAGCCTGCCACCATGGGATCTGGAGGCATCAGTCCTTGCACACATGCACGATTTGCGCGTGGAGATACAACGCCGGGACGAAAGCCCGCTGCCGCGACAGGTCGCGACATGGCGGACAGAGCTCCGGCGAGATCTCATGGTGAAATGGCGTTAGCGACTATCGCAACCCAGTGCTGGGCACGCCACAATTATAGCGGTAAGTCTCCTTTATAAGGCGTGGCTGGAAAGACCTTACGGCGTCCTCACCTTCCGCATGACGCAGGTTCTCACCGGACATGGTAAGTTCGGAAGGTTCCTGCACTGGATTCGTGCGGAAGTGACGCCCGGGTGTCGCAACTGTGCGGAACGCCCGGAGCACATAGTGGAGGTGTGCCCCGCTTGGGCGGAGTATTGCCGTGCCCTCGTGAGGGTGATTGACGGCGGCGATATCTCCCGGGCCTTGGTACAGACCATGGTCCGGAGCGAGGAGTGGCAGGCGGTTGCCTCCTTCTGCGAGACAGTAATGCTAGCAAAGAAAGAGGCCGACCGTATCAGGCAACGGCGCTCACAGCGCCCCGATCCCGATTTCCGGCCACCGTGGGCGCAGGCTTGCGGACGGCGAGCATTAGGTAGCTCACTGTCCGACCGTCCGGTAACTGTTCGGACCGAACCCAAGTCATCGACTGCGCGCATTGTTCCCGCGCGCCTCAAGGAGTTGTCAGCAACAGCAGGGGCCCAGCTGGGTCGAAGCCCACTGGGGCCAGGGTTAGTTTCGAAAGAATAGCTCAGCCCCGGTACGAAAGGCAACGAAGGAACAGGAGTGGGTTTTTAGTCACTAAAAGTCTGACACTATCTCCCGCTCCGCTCAAGAGCGAGAGATGTCATTAGATGATTTTACCACCGATAAAAAAACCTACCACTACTAAAGTTAAGGTGGTTGAATCAAAGTCTTAATACCTAATACAAAAAATTATTGCAAAAGCAATGTAATAAAAAGGAAATAAAACTGTTCATAATTAAAACAAAGATGGAGCAGATATTATGTAATGTACCATTGTACCTAATCGAAAAACTCGTGATATTTTTAAGAGTTTTGCCAATCTTAGAGAAGGCTCATGTATCCTCAGTGATGGCAAAAAACGAGATTTTTCAAGTATCTTAAATATTTGCGGAAGTGACGCCCGGGTGTCGCCACTGTGCGGAATGCCCGGAGGACACGGTGGAGCACACAGTCGAGGTGTGCCCTGCTTGGGCGGAACATCGCCGTGCCCTCGTGGGGGCGATCGGCGGCGGAGACCTCTCGCGCCGGGCCTTGGTTGAGGCCATGGTCCGGAGCGAGGAGGAGTGGCAGGCGGTCGCCGACTTCTGCGAAGCAGTAATGCTCGCAAAGGAGGAGGCCGAACGCATCAGGCAACGGCGTTATCATCGCCGCCGCCGCCGCCGCCGGGATTCTGATCCTGATTTCCGGCCACCGTAGGCGCGGGCTTGCGGCCGGTGAGCAATGGGTAGCTCGCTGTCTGGCCGTCCGGTAACTGTCCGGACCAAGCCCAAGTCGTCGACGGCGCGCACTGTTCCCGCGCGCCTCAAGGAGTTGTCAGCAACAGCAGGGACCCAGCCGGGTCGAAGCCTACTGGGGCCAGGGTTATCCGAAAGGGCGCTCGAGCCCCGGTATGAGGGCTAGAAGGAGCGGGGTGGGTCTTTTAGTCAGTAAGAGTCTGACACTATCTCCCGCTTCGCCCAAGAGCAGGGGATGTCAATGCATGATTTTTTCCCACCATAAAAAAAAAAAAAAAAAAAAAAAGTATCTTAAATATTACTCGTACTTATACTAAAAACTCATCAGTGTTCCTTCAGTTGCCTTTAGCGCCCATTTTGGGCCCATCCTTAGCATCCGCAAACTGATGACCGGGAATCGCCCAGCGACTCTCGACGCCTGGGGAGTCTTTGGCAGCGGAACTGATCGTCGGGATTGTGGAGTGCCCAAACCTGAATTGAGCACTCCCATACTACCAGAGATCCCACCGGAGCTCTGTCCGCAGTGCTGTTAAATTACAATTTTAATACCTCTTAAAAATTAACTAAATATACCTATAGGTAATATTAAAAATAGAGACTAGAGACGAAAGAAACCGCATTAATCCGGTCGATTATAAATAATATTAACAAAGAGTTTTTCAATTTCCAGTTTTTATCATGTTAATTCTATTTTAATTTTCTTAATATTTCTACTTTAGTTTTTTTTTATAACACGCACGGGTTGTGTGATATATTTTACATATGTATGCCATTTGATTCGCATGCTTATATTCAGATCAAGTTTCATAGAAATGTGTGTTTTTTTTTTATATTGCCATAGATGTGTATAAAAGGTAACATTAAGTTCGATATAGCATCAGTTGCTCTTTAGGTAGTCAGCAAACCAAATCCAAAATGAAATCTGTAAGTGATCTACCACTGGGGACTAAATACCTATTTTTGGATTGAAACTCACTTATATCTGAGGGTTGAATAACAGCATAGTCTCATCAGAGAGTTAAATGCGGTAATAGAGACACGGCAATAAAAATGTATGTCTGTATGTCTTATTGTGTTGCAGATCGTCCTTGTCGCCCTCGCCCTCGCGGCCATCGCCACAGCCGCCCCCGCCGAGGAGAAGCAGAAAATTGAAATCCTTGAGTACAACTCACAGCAGGAGCCAGATGGTTCCTACACCTTCTAGTAAGTATTTATAAGTTAACGTTTCCCAAATTAAGCATTATTTACATTTTTTATTTTCTGTTTAAATTATATATTAATAACATTGACAAATCGAGCTAACTGAATCAATTTATCAACAGTTTCAAAACTAGTGACGGCAGCATCAGGAAAGAGACAGGAATTGTGAAAGAAGTTCTTGACGAAGACAACAAGCTCCGGAAAGTAGTTATTATCAGCGGATCCTACACTGTCTTGGATGCTGAAGGTAACCCCGACACTGTCACCTACTTAGCCGATGAGACCGGCTACCACGCAGATGGAAAGTCCATCCCTAAGGAGCCAACCTACTAATTACTACTAGTCTGAGAAGCCAACGACTGATAACATAAATTCTTCAAATAATTCAAAGACCGCACAAAGTTCTTCTAGTTCAATACGATTGAGTTTAATTAATTGTGATTTATACTGTAACTAAATATAGTTAGTTATTTTTAAACGTCAGTAATTTTATTATACATCATATCCATAGATAGACATCAGTTATGCCTGTTTCTCCCCGTAAAGTGTGTGTAAAATAACTTTGAGAACACAAATAGCACCACCACCAAGCAACTACCTTATGAGCAAAAAGATCTGAAAAAACATGGGTATCAATTAAAAAAATCGCTTTAAAATTAAAATTATTGTTATCCAAAGTAAAACGACAGTAGATTAGAGTTAGTTAACACTCTTTGCAAAGGTATACGACCACATAGTAGCATACAATGTGTTTGTTTATATATATACATATACTTTTTTATATATTGTTTAAAATGCAAAGTATCAAATTCAGTCTTAAATGGAATAAAAATGGTCATTCTATATAATGCCGAGCTCGTCTGGACTTATATTACTTAGGACCGTTGTTAGCACATTACCTGCTAAACATACATTATTGTAGAATACCCAGGCAATAAGTATAGAACAAAATAATAATTCAAACATTGAACATTGTAGGTATTCTATAAAATTCCGGATTGTACAGGTGGCCGGTAACACACATACAGTAGCCTAGTACTGATAAAAAAAGTTTAGTTATCATATTTTTTGCGACTTTATACTAGGTACTCTATTTATCTAAAGAGGGTTCAAGTCTAAATGGGCTTTCACAGGAAAATTACTGAGGATTGGTCCAAACCGAATGGATGAGGTACGCGATGATTTTAATACCTGAAACTGACAAGTATTTAAGTTTCGGAAATTCAAGACGAATCGTTACGACAGTACAGGTTTTGCAGATATTTTTGCAATCCTGGGAGAGTAATTGGTACGTTCTGCAGCTTCACTCAACAAGCACTGCTCTTTGTGGGACGATGGTGCAGGGAATGCAGACTTGTCTACTTGACAGCGCTTAGATCCTAGAGAGTCGCCCAACTCATTTCATAACAAATGTTCGCCAGTATTTCCATTGCGCGCTTGTTGCTTGAGCTCTTTAGCAAAGGCTATATAATATTGGTATTCTGATATTAATGAGATAACATAGGTATTATTATGAGTTGGATGGTTAAGTGACGCTTATACCATCCAACAGTAGTAGGGTATTGGGTAACTCTGCCTTTTATCTCTTTAACTCTTTACGTCTTAACGGATTTGTATAAAACTTGGCAAAAGGATAGCCCCATGTCCTGTAGAATAAGACATATAATACTTTCTATCCCAGGAGTATGTGTGCGAGGCCGCAGTCAGAAGCTAGAGATTACATTTAAAATCATGAAGTAACGAACTTATGTTATTTTCAACTTCTGAACCGATTCTGAAAAATCATCATCATCATCATTTCAGCCAAAAAACGTCCACTGTTCCAGTTGTCCATAGGCCTCCTCCAAGTGTCGCCATAATGCCTTCTCAAAGTTAGACCTACCCCACTAAACCGTCTGTCCTTGATAAACGTGTCGTCCACAACTTCGAGTGTAGAGTCTAGGAGTGGGTGCTACATGGTTGTTTACCATGAGTTTGGTTTTGTCCATGTTCATTTTAAGTCGCACTCTTTCGGAAGCTTTACCAGGGTTTTGAAAACTACGAGTATTACTATTGTTTTCAACAAAACAGCAAGTTGATTACATTTTTTAAGTGTAAGTATAACTTAATTATAATAAGACAATGTGCAGATATATTATGTTGTAGGTTTATTAAAAACACGTTTTACAGATTTATTAATATATTTCAGAAAAAACACCGCATCAGAATTCGTTCTACCTGTTAATAGAGAATTAACATTTAAGAAGGAATCTCTATTTTGCAATATGGCCTTTCTTACTAAATAATCACTAGTTCACAAGGTTTTTTTTTTAAAATAATTAAGATGAAAAAATGTATTATTTACGTTTTTTTATTGTATAGAATGTGTCACCGCGATAATTTAATACAGATAACTTAATATATAAGTATATGTAAACTAGTTTACCCTCAACTTTATACCCATTATAGTAACACGATTAACCTTTCTAGCCTCGTCTGTTATAAATGAGTCTAAAACGCTATTATAGAACCCTATATCAAAATTCTGCCCCGTTAGTAAAAAAGACGCATCTAAAATTTTTTCCAGATTTGAGTTACATATAAACATTGCCGGAAACAGAAAAAAAAAGCGCATCTGCCTGTATTTTTAATATTTTGCTAACTTTGTCCAGTGCGGTTTTAACACAACGAAATAAGGCGCATCTGTACATTTTTTTTAAACCCGATTGAAGATAAAAAGGCGAATTTATCTGAAACTTAGTTGAAAAGTCGCATTTATGTAGATAATATCCTTCGTAATGTAATGTAAAAGGCGCATATTTGTCCCTATTTCTAAGATGAAGTTAATAAGACGCAAATACCAGTTCACGTTTAACGCGTTAAATAAAAACTGATTTCATATTAAGAAAAAAAGACCACATCTGACCACTTGCGCTCTATTAGCTTGGTAAAATTGTTAGAAATACGATGAAAATAAGTCTCGTTAAATGAGTATGCAAGACCAAACCAGTGACTAATTACTCCATAGACCTAGAAAAGGTTATATTGTGCCCTCGTCTAGATGGATGAATTCAAGGTTGGTATATTTTGTCCAAGGCTGATATTATTTAATGAGAGTTTCGTATCTTTAGGAGACAAGTTTCGCGGCGCGAGGGACACATTCGCCTGTATCTGGCACGAAGCTATTGCTGGCAGGAATAAAGACGACATCATAAACTGTTTCCAAGCTTTTTTTTTGCATTATGCACATAATTTTTTACTTTTGGAGCGATTACTTCCGAAATTATTGACATTATCAAAAAATGATTTTAGTAAACCCCTAGTCATTTTTAAATACCTATCCAACAATATATCACACGTTAGGGTTGAAATAAAAAAAAATCACTTTCCACTTTACATATAGGGGGGCTATCCTAATAAAACATTTTTTTCCAATTTTTATTTTACCACTTTGTCGGCGTGATTAATATACATATTGGTACCAAATTTCAGCTTTCTAGTGCTAACGGTCACAGAGATTAAGCGAGGACGGACAGACAGACAGACGGACAGACAGACAGACGGACAGACAGACATGGCGAAACTATAAGGGTTCCTAATTGACTACGGAACCCTAAAAAGGAAATCAACTACCGTTAAAATACATACCTAGAATGGTTATGTAAGTTATTCTTAACTGATAGCTTGACTGATAGTAACTTCACTAGAGTGAACTCTTGACTTAAATAGCCGCATGCACTATTATGTTTTTTTTTATTCTTATACCTACTAATCGAGTTAGTACTAACTATAAGTAAAAAGTGATTTTGGACTTGTACCTATAAGTGCAACAAGATACCTCAGATTTGTTTTTAAGTAATATCTTTGCGTCCAAAAGGTTGTCATCGGCCAGTATCGTTTTCTAATGTAAATGCAATAAAAAGTAAAATTTAACGAATGTAAAGAACTAAAAATTTTATTGATGACATTCAGTTGGTCCAACCCCAAAATATTTTTTAATCCCAATTAGTAACAGGATCGATTGGTATCAAGAGAAGTATTGGTTCAAATAGACCACCTTCTTGCTTACAAATGCCAAAACACTTCTTGCTTGCATTGCGGATCTTGAGCGCTCTCGGCGTCGGAGTGAGGATCGCGCGGCGAGCCAATCACTGACACTCCCCGCCCCCGCGTCTCACTTCGCACCACTAAAAAGACCAAATATTTGACTTCTGCGCAACTTGAAGCCAGCCCTCAAGATCTGTGGCGGCAATTGTACTGTGAATTATTTTCGAAATCCGAATTGTTGTCCTAAAACTGAACGTCAGGCGGTCGCCTCCTTCTGCGAAGCAGTAATGGTAGCAAAGGTGGAGGCCGCACATGCACGCGCGAAGGGGCGACCCTCATGCCCCTGACGCCGGGATCTCGATCCCTATTTCTGGCCAACGTAGGCGCGGGATTGCAGACGGCTAGCAATGGGAAGCTCGCCGTCCGACCGTCCGGTAACAGTCCGGACTGAGCCCAAGTCGTTGACGGTGCGTATTGTTCCACGCACGACTCAGGGAAATGTCAGCAAACCGTGGGGAACCAGCAGGGTCGAAGCCTACGGGGGCCAAGGGTTGGTTTCTGAAAGGAAAACTCGGCCTTTGTATGAAAGGAAACGAAGGAATAGGAATAGGTTTTTAGTCAGTAAAAGTCTGACACACCCTCCCGCTCTGCAAAAGAGCGGGGTATGTTATTGGATGATTTTACCACCGAAAAAAAAAACCTGTTATAGCCGCTCCACATTTTAAATGTTTCAATAGCCTAAATACCTACCAGGCTAGATTGTAAATAAAATTAGGCTCTATCCTTTCCATCATCTTCAGGATTAGGGAACCAGAAATTAAAACCTACATATATTGTTACAATATAATAAATTTTACGACATTACATGACGGAGGTAACACGAAAAGGAAGTGTTGAAGACTAGAGCGTAAACCTGCTGTGATGGCATTAGGTCCTAATGTGATAGAGGCTCTCGCAAGAGCACTTGCACAAGTAAATCACACTCGGTTCAATAGTTTTATGATGAAAGAATGATTTGAAGATCTGTATAAATTAAACATACTGGTGATTTAAAGCAACGCTTGGTCTTTCGTTTTGATGGATAGTAATATTTGTCAGGGGTCAAGCAAAAGCGGTTTTCGCGCCATAGTACGACCTTGACGCGGATTTTATGCGGCGTTGATAATATATTTGAGTTACAATGACCTTATACACTGAGCTAGCCACTTGACACCATTTATACCGAATTGTATTTTTTTGCATTTGTAATCTTCCTGCCATTAGGAGAAAAAGTTTTTTTTATTGGAATAAAATTTTAGAGCCTATTTTATTTATTCCTCTTAATTCCCTCATGATTGCGGGTTGTTGTACATTCGTCACAAAGTAAATTCGCCACGATAAAAAGTATGTGTAAACTCGTCACAACTCTATTTTCATGATAGAAAATCCGCCATATTATTTATTTCCGTACAGACCGCAGAAAAATCAAACAATAAAGAATAAAATGTTATTTCTTTATTTTTCATAATCACAGAAATTCACATAAAAATATACGGTAATATTGTCTTGTTTTGTGCGTTTTTAAGCCCGCGTTGTCACGAGGACAGCGTGACCTGCGTGACACGCCTAATCCTAAATAAACATGTATTGCAAGTGGCTGATTTGAAAAAGAAAATTAAATCACAGTAATAATTTAATTTTCTTTTTCAAATCAGCCACAATCAACATTTTTTTTTTTGGTAATTTGCATCTACATAAAAAATTGCAATTTTAATTACAACTATATAAATTTATTTATTGCAATAGGCTGATTTGCCTGCAACATCATACTTATAACAAAAACAGTAGAAAGATAAAATAATGAAATCACAGTAATAATCACATTATTTTTTGGTAATTTTCATCTACATAAAAAGTCACAGTTTTACTTACAACTATATATATTTATCTATTGCAAGTGGCTGATTTGCCTGCAACATTACGATTATAACAAAAACAATAGAAAGATAATCAAATCACAGTATTAATCACATTTTTTTTTTGGTAATTTACGTATATTACAATTCTTTAAATGCTGCATAAAAGAAAGTTTTTCCAGAATTTCAGCCAGGGACATGTTATCGTAATTGTCCAAAATAGTTTTCAATTCTTTGTTATATGAAATAGATCGACATGTTCTCAATTTTAGTGGTATATTAAATTTAAAATGCTTCAATTTCCAATTTATTCCATTTTTAAGAGTATCAAGAAACTGAAGAATTTTATTCTTCTAACGTTTATGCCATGCCTCTGCTAAATTTATTGTCCTATGGCGAGCCCCATGTACATTCCAAAAAAACTCTATACTATTGTTTTCTAACCACTGGGCTACAAAATAGTCGTTGAATTTTGTGACTGCATCGTTCTGTGGAGAATTTTCCATGATGTGCAACCAAGCGTCTTCAATGTCCTGTTTCTTTATATTGGCTAATGCAGCACACATGGCTAAGTGTCTCTTCTCTTCAATGTCATTCAATTGGAAGGCATGAGCTTTTATGGCCAGTGCTTGTTTGACATCAGGAAATATTTTTTTTATGACATTTATCACAGCAATTTCAAAGTCAACAATCATTGTAAGCGGTGTCCAAGTAGGTAAATTTTGCATCAGTGATGTAAAAAGCCGTTCATAAGACCGTTCCTGCTTAATAAACATAAGAACGTAGATGAGTGGGACTATGTTCGAATTATTATCATCGCTATTCACGTCTCCATGTATACAATATTTTTAAGAGAAAACAATAATTTAGAAATCATTTTCTTTTCGAGCGCTAAAAGTAAACTTCCAAATTAACTTCTTTAACTTTGTTTTCTACCAGTACTTTATGCAAAAAATATGTACCTATGCAGGCTTGTGACGAATTTACACATATTTTTTATGCATGTGACGAATACACTTTCAATGTATGGATATTACAAAATGTGACGAATTTACTTTGTGACGAATGTACAACAACCCTGATGATTGCAAGCCTTACTGCAGAGCGTAAGGTTCGTGGTCCAATTGCCTAGTTGGGTAGAATGTTATCGGGTTGTTCTATCTGATTTTTAACGGACTTCGAAAAGGAGGAGATTCTATGTTCGGCTGAATGTATTTTTTTTACCAATATCTCGGACAATTGTGGACCGATTTTAAAAATTATCTTTCTGTTTGAAAGGTTATGCTTCCCAAGTTGGTCCCATAGAAATATTGTTTTGATATGATCATGAACTTCGAAGATATGGAACAGAACTTCCAATAGGCCTGCTGCGGTCTTTCCGTCTGATTATAATTTAGGTGTCTTCAAGGCTAGAGTGAACTCTTAATAAACTAGTGCGCCTCACCACCAACGATTGCATCACTGCTTACCATCAGGCGGGATCGCAGTCAAGTACTAGTTTATAAAAGACAAAAAAAAAAAAAAAAAAACAGCAGAACTGTCCTAACAAGTAAAGTTGCTTTGTTTATACGTGTAGTCGATCACTGACTGAAAGAAAAGGGGGAGAGAATGTATCAAACTGATCTGATGATGAAGCCGGAAGGTAAATTAATATAATCTAACCGTGTTTGGAATTATTAGATTAGTAATGAGATACACTCTGGCTATAATGTATTTAAGTTTAGTTGAGAGATACTTTTTAGTGGTGGGTACCATAACTAAAAAATGTAAAGTAAAAAACTTTTTACTAAAAAAATACAACCGACTTCAATGTAAAAAAACACTAATAAGTACAAAATAACAAATAGTAGTAATCCGAAGGATTGGATACCCCGTTGACAATAATAGCTTCGCTACCTATTATGTATGACTTTAGCCTAACCAGCGAAATATGGGTGCAGATATATATTTGATATGATGCCTAGCAACTGTTCTACGTAATAACCCATTAACCTGATATCACGTTATTAAGGAATACATTGCAAATTCTGACGAAACGTTTATTTTCAATTGTAGAGTTAGTAACATTCGGTGTTGCAGAGAACTGCGTAAGGCCAATCAGTCTAATATTAAATAGGTATAATATAAGGCTGAGTTACTCTTTTCTTTCCGCCCATAACATAGGGCCTGAAATTATTTGATGTCTATAGTTAATAATAATAATAGCTTTATTTAACCAATGTTACAAGTGTTTTCTTAAATATAGGTATAACATAGTTGCATATCGGTAACAGGAGTTGTAATTTACCAGAATTAATAAAGTGGCCCACAATGTAGGCGGTGCCTGTATCTTGGGGACCCGAGTTGCATTATCGTAAAAATAAAATACAAATTTCTTTTTGTGGATTACCTTAAAGTAAAATAAAAGACAAAATAATTACAACAAATAATAGGGTAAATTAAAAGAGTGTGTATGTAAGAGGTGTCTGGTTTTTTTTTCTTTTATTTGTTTATAAAATACAAGTAATAAGTACTCAATACAGATGATGCAAATCATAAACTCAATAGAGTTTTAGAGGTTGAAAGTGTTTAGGTATGTTTGTGGGTCATTATACGTGTTATACCTACTCGTGTATAATATTGGTGAATTTTTAAAGCTACCAAAATTATTTACTAATTTAATTCACTAATATTAATATATAATATTAGTGAATTATTTCCTCAGTGTCATCGTATGAGAGGGAGACGAGCATTTTTTTTAAATTGTCTTACATAGTCGGTCGGTTAAGCCTTTGATGTCGCAGGATTTGATAATTTGGTTTTAGACATGAGTGTGAGAGTAAGAAGGGCAGCGTCTAGCCAGAAGACTCAGAAGAAGTGAAACGTGTAGAACGCGTTTTGATAGAAGGTTTTGATAATCAGGTCAGTTTTTTAAAGCTCTGTGAGTTCGTAATGTTGCACTTAGTTAACTTAAAGGGTGTCAGTCTGCCACGAAACCTTTGTATGGTGGGCAAGACAGAACTGATTTATTCATTGTATGAGTTCCGCTTCCGTAGACTAAAATGTAACCTCTGACACTTAGGCACTTAGTAAATAGTGTGGGTAAGTAGGTATCTCTTTCAGTGAAATAATTTTCGTAAACGGATCAGGGGTCTTACCATGACGTATTAAAATGTCAAGCGTGCGAGCAAAATGGAGTTGCACTCACTCTATAGCTTCATCCCTTTAACAGTTTAGTTTAGGGAGTCAAATGGATCGCGTTAAGAGCTCGTGGTAGGGATTCTTTAAAAATATGTTTCTATTCCTTGAATTATTTGGAAATATAATTATTGATTTATTATACAAAAACAATTAATTTTACCTTAGTCTGGGTATATTTTAGCTATATTAATATTATAAAAGTGAAGAGCCCATTTGTTTGTTTGAGCGCGTTAATCTCAAGAACTACTAGTGTGAATTGAAAAAAAAAGTTTTAGTGTTGGATAGCTTATTTATAGATGAAGGCTATAGATATATAACATTACACTACGAAGAAGGGGGAAGCCGGGGGTACAGTTATCTATTTATATAAAGGATTTGGTTTTATTCTCGTTGCTTGTTACCTTATTTTGAAAACCTGGTACATACCTATTTCAGACGCTGCTTTATTTTCCATAATAATCTAGAAATTTACATTTATATAGGTAGACTTATGATTGAAAATAAATTATTTATGACCTAATTAACGCACATCTAGTCAAATATAGTCATAACTTGTTTTTAGTCGAAACTAAACATATTTTAATTTCCATTTTCTACACATATATTACCTAACCCACAAGCGATTTAAAGGTTAGTGTCAACTTAAAAATAAATATCACGCACACTTGAGCCTATCAAAAATCGAATCCGGATTACGTTAGAAGCCGGTGATAAGTATATAAGCCTATTCTGCGATCGATCTAGCATCAGTCGCTCAGCAGCCACCGAACAAAACCTATCAAAATGAAATCCGTACGTGTATTCATATTTTATTATAACAAAAATACCTATAATTTAATGGTACATTCTTAAAAATTACTAACATATAGGTATAAATATTAATTGGTATTTTATGCATATATTGGTATTTTATAATATATTCAAGATGTGTCTAAATAATTATATCTCACTTTAACTTTGTATCATTTGGTTTCCAGATGATCCTTGTCGCCCTCGCCCTCGTGGCTGTCGCCGTGGCCCTCCCCGTTGACGAGCCCGTCAAGCTCCTCAGGTCCAGCGTCGAGCAGCAACCCGACGGAGCATACAAATATGAGTAAGTGATACATTTTTCTATTTTTTCTGGATGTTATGTGAGTCCACAGACTTTTCTCAAACAGAAAATTTTATTAATCTGTGTAACATCAACAGTTTTGAATCCGAGGACGGCATCGCTCGTCAAGAGGACGGTTCACCTAAGGAAGTTCAGAATGAGGAGGGCAAGCCAGTCGTTATCTTAGTCGTCCGCGGCTCCTACAGCTACACCAACCCGGACGGTACGAAAGAGATTATCACTTACGTCGCTGACGAGAACGGTTTCGTAGCTGAAGGACCTTCCATCCCCAAGAATCCCGAGAGGCGATAAGCTAACAACAACGACGCGCGGATGAATGATCAATTGATTTAAATTAATTGATTATTCATCAGCATCAAACGTCGTCAAGTTTCCAATCATACCATGATTTGAGACTTGACGACGTTTAAGGAACGACAGAACGGTTACCATGACACGGGAGCGTGCGGAGGAGCGTCACCCGCACGACCAGCTCCTTGTTACTTGATGCTCACTGCCATATTATATTTTATTAACTGTTGTGTTTTAGTAGCGTAATTCGTACTGTAAATAAAAATAATTTTAGCAATCAACATTGTCTTTTTTTACGTGCGGTTCTGCACTCAAATTGCTTTCGACTTATGTTTAACTGTGGCATAAAACTAATTGTTAAGTAACTAGATGAGACTTAGTGAAACGAATCAGTTACACAAATAATACTGTGAAATATCAATGACAAATATCTTATACATATAATCCTTCCTTACTATAATATTATAAAAGCGAAAGTGAGTTTGTTTGTTTGTTACGTCTTCACGCCCAAATGCAAAACCGATTTTGATGAATTTTGGTACAGAGATAGTTGGGACCCTGGATAGGCTAATTTTTTTTTCACGCGGGCGAAGCCGCGGGTAATATCTAGTGTAACAATAATCAAGTAAATAGACATGATTATTGTAACGTCTATATATTTTTATAAAAACCTTTCTATCGTCCTAATTAAGTGAAATCGATGGGATATGTAAGTTTTTAGGTAATATGAACCACTTCTAAAGTAAGTTATAGTAACACAATAAAAGCTTGTAAACCGTGACTTCTTTCAGCTCCTGAAACATTGCTAATGAATTGAAAACCTACCTGCAATTATTTCTGCTTAATAAAACTAATGGCTCCAGCTAGGACATAAAAATAAATTAAAATTAAACATACGCTAAGCAGCTAAAGACGCTAAAGGTACTCTTTAGGTTACGGAGTTTGGCTTAGGGTTATCGTTGGGAAGGAGACAGCAATGGATGGGCTGGATTAAACATCTGGGGTGAATTTAAGTCGGCTGGCTCAGCGGCGCTGGCTAGCTCGATGATGGTTTTGATTTTTATTTGATGAACATGATGGTTTTAAGAGGTCATAATACGGCCCCTGGGGCCGTATTATGACCTCTTAAAACCATCATGTTTTCGGTGTGAAAAAGAGACGGAGCTATAGAGGACGAATAGCACTATCCTTTTCCAACACAGAAAACATGATGGTTTTAAGATGTCATAATACGGCCACTGGGCGGACATTGGCGATCACGTCGCGGCGCGCCTTGGTAGCGAGATCGGTCTTTGTTTTCGAAGGGTGCTAGTTTCCCTACAGCTTTCTTGAAGTAACGCCATCGGCAGTGGCCAACCAACATCGCAAAGCTCTTCGTTATGTTAGTCACCAATGCTTGGATAAAAGTGGTGACATCGGCTTTTACAAAACCCATGCCTCTTTCAAATTAGTCAGATTACTTAAACAGTGAAGTAACGACAATTCATATTTTATTTAGCGGGAGTAGAAATAAACAAATTAGTATGAGTTAGCGCATCGTACCAAAATACCAAGACAGAGAGGTATGCGCTTTCATATTTGATAAAGGTCAAGTAAAGATGGTCTTTGCGACATACCTACGTCCTTGTTACTACTGCCTTCTGTTTCAAAATAATAACTTTAGTTATGAATAGAGAACTTAAGAATTTCGTTTTATTTAGAAGTGCCAAACTTAAGTGGCAGTGGACAGGGCGCATAGCTCGCAGTACAGATGGGACCGAAAGGTACTGAAGTAGCGACCACTTACCGGAAGACGCAGCGTTGGGCTTGTTCGTCAACTCGCTTAAGCGATTCGCGCGAGTCCGAGCTGGCACCTTCCGCTTTCACCTACTTTTTCTGTAGTCATCGCGCTCAGACTTGAAAATCTGACGTATTTATGTACAGTCAACTAATAAAACTTCTTATAAAATGTATAACATAGGTACCCACTACAAAAGTGTTAGAAATTAATGTTTATTGTTTATTGTTTGGTATTCGACTTGACTTTAAAATAAAACACATTTCGTTTATGAGTAAGATATTTAATATAAATCAACATATTAATTACCAACAATATCACAAATCAACAATAAGTAATTAAAGTTGACGTATAATTATAATTAATTATGGTTTCTATGTAAGTAAGGTGAGGGTCCACGGGGTTAAGATGGAAACGAGACACAGCACTGGTCATTTGGCTACATTTGGGGACGTCTATACCTAGAAGTGGATGAGTTTTGGCTCAAATGATGATGATGATAATGTAGACTATTCTGTGATAGTGTTTTTTTTTGAATGAATGACGACAAAAACGATAAATTATTTATTCATACTTATGTAAAATATTACTTTTTTTTTTCTCAATTTATTACAGGCTCATAAAAGAGCACATTTTATTATTTTGGGTAGAATGCGTACGTAATATATATATATATATAATATAATATTATAAGACACTTCCAGAAAGACCTTAATTATTTAAATAACTATTAAAAGCTAGAGTATGAAATTGCCGTTTTGTCCTGAAACATTAAAACATCTTTTTTGTAGGATAAAATATATTTGTTTAGTCAAAGTATTTACCCTAGTAGTTTATACATTCCTTCCTCCTAATTCTAAGATTTAAACCTTTGCAACAGAACTTTTTAAATCTGGACTCCGCAAATTATGTAAAGGCATTTTATACTGGTACCTGAAAAAAATGGTTATCGGTTATGGCGAGGTCCGGCAGGTAATAAGGATGACGAATGGTTTCTAACTGCCTGTCTTGTAGTGTTAAACCTGTTTCTCGAAATGAGTCAGATCTTCCGTGATAGCTATAATGGTGAAGATCGATTGATGAGTCGGGGGTGTTTTATTCGACTTTCTGCACAATAAAAATCTGTTGTTACTGCTTGACCGAATCTGAAGAAGAATTAAATCAAGAAGAGACCACCAAACAGTTTTATTAAAACCCCATTTTGCTAGACTGGCATCCTCACGTTACCTGCTATACTAATATTTCAGGTTGCCTTGTACGTGAGAATGAACCTCGACCTTTACCCAAAGGTAGGCAGCCGTCATTCATATTGCACCAGAAGCAGGGGTCAGTTATCGGGGGTCTCGAGATCCCTCGCCAAATCCTCCAAGACGACTCATGTTATGGGCCCGACAGTGTATAACCGGCTGCCTGCGACTATTTCTGGTGCCCCGACCATAGGGAGCTTCAAAGCTCGTTTGAAAAAATGGCTTATCGAGCAAGCATTTTATTCTTTTGACGAATTTATGATGTAATTTAATTTATCTTTGACGATTGAATATTGATTTGGACTGAATATTATTGACTTTTCTTATGATTTATATTTTATTTTAATTTGTGATTTTGACTTCTATTTATTTGTATTTTTATTTTGTATTTTCTTTTATATGTTTGACATTCTTTATCATTTGACATTGTATTTGATCACTTGTTGACTAAGTAGATATAATGTAAGAATCTGTATTTGACTTGTAAGAATCCCTTACCAATAAATTACTATGACTACTATGACTATGACTATTATACACCGTACAATAAAAAAGGGAATATGTATATATATATATTTAAATATATATATATATATTTAAATATATATATATTCCCTTTTTTTATTGAATATATATATATACTTATGGTATTATTGTGTCAATTGGCCTACCTTACAATTGCCGTTATCAATTCACTTAGTTTTCCGTCACACGTCACAATTCGGTCCAAAATCTTGTCCATTCTGTATCGGTCTAACAAGTAAATACAAGCTTAAATGTGTGCTGCTCTTTGCAGGTCCGAATTTTACCGGTTTACAATATTGGGATCGGCTTTCGCCAAAACCTTCGATTCTCTAATAGAAGGTGTTCCTCGTGATACTCTTCAAGTCAGATTTTCCACTTTGAAAATGGTTAAACCAAAAACGCACGGTGTGTTCGTGAGCCGTACTGTTTTAAGTAAAGCATTGACGTTATGAACAGTTTCTGCTACGTTAGTGCCACGTCCGGAACATGTATTAAAAAATTACTCAGTAGTTTGCCATATCCTTCATTTTAAAAGCAAAAACGAACAATAATATGTCTGTTAAAAAAAAAAGGAAAAGGGTTTATTTGCATCAAACATTGGCGCGTACCACAAAGAATAACAATAACAACAACTATAATAGACTTCTCATCAGAAAAATTAAATATAATAAGTTTATGTTTTGTAAGGATTTTCTGAAAAAAAAAAAACCGGCCAAGAGCGTGTCGGGCCACGCTCAGTGTACGGTTCCATAGTTTCCCGTCCGTCACAATAAGTGTCCTCAAGCACAATGAACGTCAGACAACGAGCAAGAACAAATACCACCAATGCCAACGAGAGGCCAACCGAGCAATTCGACAATATAATAGCTCATACCCGTCTCGACTCCATCAACTCAGCAAAAATCTTAACAGCGCAAAGTAGCTCAAAGTACAGCGACATCTCTCGGGAAAGTGGGTTACTAATTTATCAAACTAGATGGGTTATGTCTGTTGGGTTTTCGGTGGTAATTTTGGATTGCGTAAATTATTTTTTTATTTGAAAGATGATACGTTCAGAATAATAAAATATGTAAACTAAGTTAAAAAAAAGGCTTGCAGATAAGGTTAAATTACACACTTAGTTAAGAAATTATTTTGTACAACTTTTAAAAACTGTTCAACCCATTATGTTCAAAATAATTTTCCTAGAAAATCTTTATAAAGTTCTACTTTTGAGATTTTTTTCATATTTTCTAAACTTATGGTTCAAAAGTTAGAGGGGACACTTACACACACGATTGTTTCCGAAAATATTAACATTATCAAAAATGATTTTAGTAAACCCCTATACATTTTTAAATACCTATCTAACAATATATCACAAGTTAGGGTTGAAATGAAAAAAAAAACTCCCCAATTTACCCTAATAAAACGTTTTTTTTCCACTTTTTATTTTAATACTTTGTCGGCGTAATTGATATACATATTAGTACCAAATCTCAGCTTTCTAGTGCTAACGGTCACTGTGATTATCCGCGGACGGACGGACAGACAGACAGACTTGGCGAAACTTTATGGGTTCTTAGTTGACTACGGAACACTAAAAAATGTATATATTTAGGAATATTATATTATGTCAAATGTCGTTTGATAGTTAATAATATGAGGTTTTCAAATCATAATGTTATTTTTTTAAATTCAAATTAAATTTTAATAGGTTTCGTATTTCGTTTAACAAGTTAATTTTACTCTGTATGGAGTACGAAGAAAATTGGTAAAACAACACACGTAAATGAAAAAAAAATCTAAGAAACGTTTTATTAATAAGTTCTTCATCATTCGATCAAATGTTGTGGCATTCCATTCCATTTCCTCTTGGATTGCATTGTGCAGTTGGCTACGTGTTTATGAGGCAGGATCTCTTGCACGAATTCGTCTCTTTAATTCATCACATAGATGTTCCATTGGATTCATGTCTAGGCCTCTTGCCGGCCATTCTATCATGGAGATACCGACTTTGGTAACATAATCTCGTACGCCGCTCGCCGCGGTGTGAGCCTGAGCATTGCTGTGCATGAATATGAAACCGTTGCAAATAAAATGTGCATAGGGCATCACGTGAGGTTAAAAATATTGTTCGGTGTACTGACTGACTTGACTGTGTGATGACTGTTTAGTGTAGTGGCAGACGTGGTTCAGACACAAAGACAAGCTTTGTCTTACCATCGGCGCTGATTCCTCCCCAAACCGTCCACGAACAGCCACCATAGCTGACCTTTTCTTCAATGCAGCATTTTGCAAAGCGTTCTTCATCTCTTCTGTAGACTTTCTTCCTTACGCCGTTATCATACAACATAATTTTGCACTCATCGGAAAAGAGGACTTTGTTCCACTGGTGGTATGACCAATTTAGGTTCTCATGTGCAAAGTTAAGGCGCGATCTTCGATGGTCTGCAGTTAATTTCGACCCATTTGCTTGCTTGTGTGGTACCAGTCCACGTTCATTCAACCTTCTTTTAATTGTAGAGTCACTTACAGCCATCCTACGCACAACGTGAAGCTGCTGCTGCAGTTGAAAAGCATTAAGGCGTCGATTTCGTAAACAAGTTGTAACAATAAATCGATCATCGTGACCTGATTCCTGCCAGATCCTGAACGGCGCGTGAACAAACCAGTCTTCCGATAGCGTTTGTAGACTCTATGAACAGACGACAGGCTTAGATGCAATCTTTCAGCCACAACACGCTGACTAAGTCCAGGATCCAGCAATGCCACCGATTGGGCGTCTTCTGCGGGGGAAGTATCCATATATGTTTTAGAAAAAAAAACCTTTTTAGACGTCCCAAAGTCACAATAAACAAATAAAGAACAAAGCATTTTAAGACAAGCACTAATTTTTAGTTTTCAAAGGTGAAATATACTCCAGCTCTAAACACACATTATCTCAAAACAGTGAATCAAACAAATGAAATTCTAATTTTGAATTTTCGTTTAACGCTTTAACGGCTAAACTGCCAGCTATTCATGTGATTTTTTTCATGGAATAAAAACTTTTGTATTAAATTAGAAAAGATATAAAAAAAAACGTTATTGTTTCGATTTTTCTGATGAGAAGTGTATTGGGAAAATATGCATTACATCCGCGCGATGAGTGATTTCTGTGGACACCCGCTGCCTCAGTTAGGGGACATAGGATCTAATCACAAAATCCAACGCTATAGTCTAGTATAATTTATTTATTTCTTAAGTTATTGTGGGTTTCACAATATTTCTTCAATCAATAACTAAATGGCATCAAGTTGGTGTTGTAGGTAATGAGACCATGACCGTAGGTAAACAAAGCTGCGTAATTCTGAACTTACAATGGCACGAAATCACCGGCTTGAGTAATACCAATTAATTAAGAGCACCCTAATCGTGAGAATAGAACACGGATTTAATTAAAATGTAGTTGAGAAGTTGTCTAAATATAATGCATCTTGTTACGCTACTGCTATTGCGTTGAAACAATGTTGCCTTTAAACTCAGCTTGTTATAGGTAACCGTACTAAATTAAGCAGGTATGTGTGTATAAATGACAGGATGATATCCGTAACTCCACATCCAAAGTGTGTGTTTTGCCTATGGGTGAGTGAGACAATAGTGCCATTTGATTTACTTCAGCTCCTCAATGAAGGCCAGCAGTACCTTAGTGTTAGTAACCATTTTGTGGAGGGTAACTAGGTGTCAATAGTATTTTGCCCTATATACAACCACCACGGACCAGAATAAAATTAGATAAGCTGCTGTCTCGTCCTGTTCCATGCAGGTCTGCAGAGTGGGTTGCCTTTAATTCCTATGATAGAGAGGTGCTTATTAAAAATGACATGCAGCCGGTTAAAGTGGCTGTAACTTTGCGTAACTGAGGTTTAGTCAGTCGTAGCGCTTATTTTGTGAAGCAATCTCGGGCGCTGCGGCGTCTAAAGTATAATAATAACGAGGGTTTTGTCTGTGCAATTATGAGATGTAGCCAGGATTATACATCAGCAACATGCTCTGAAATACTTTCTTGTGGAATCGGAAGTGCCATACTACAGGTATGAGCCCGACCCAGTTTTAGATAATGGCCATATCACTTTGTACTGAGACCGGCCATCATCACTGACAGGACTATTGTAGCCAATAAGCCCAATATAGTGGTGGTGGACCGAAGCGAGAGGCGTGCAATGATTTTGAAATATCCGTTCCACATGACGAGAACCGCGTGAAAGCTGAGAAAAATAAACAAATTAAGTATATTGACTTGGCTCGCGAGGTTGTCGACATGTGGGATGTGGACTCGGTGATCATTGTACCGATAGTCGTGTCAGGCAATGGCTTAATAGCCAAGAGCCTCGACCAACACCTTTGGTGTGGCGGATTTTACTTATTTGGTCGGTAATATATAATAGCCCTCGGATGGTTGGAATGGAAAAACACCCTGCCAAAACGAATCAGCAACTCAACAAAATCACTCACCTTCAACCGTTGAATCACGTGGCCTGGCTGGCCGGGAAAAAACACTTCCGGACTTTCTTGAGGCTGGATGCTAAGATGACGGTGGCTTGATGGATGTCTGTATGCGGATGAGGGTCTCTCGTGCTCAGCTCAATGTTGGAGTAGAGATTTCGCGGCGATACTTAGAATAAAAAAAAACGAAGGGTGGTCGCGGTAGCGGTTCGTACGCGCTCGACCGATAAGATGGCACTAGTTTTTTGTCGCTTATTCACCGAAAAATAGCGAGAGCGGGACAGCCGAATTGAATTGCCAGGTTGAAGCGAGACGACGATATTCGGCTTGCGATCCCGTTGAGCGCCGGAACGCAATGACAATGGCGTCATCATTCCTCCCGGGGTTGAAAATACTAGGGATTTTCGAAAGGAAGAAATATCGGGATAAATAATTGTAAAGAGAAGTATTTAAACAAAATGCAAGCGAAAGGATATTAATATAATAGATACAAATATAGGAATATATAATATATATATACATAGCGTAGTTGCTACAGAGTTATATTATTGCGAAGGTAGAGGACATAATTTTACAACTGGTCTTTTATAAGTCCCAGTCGCAGTCCGTACTAAAGCGATACGTGCGATACCATCGTTTCCCGGAAATACTTGTTCAACAATGCCCGTAGGCCAACGAAGCGGTGGCGTGTCGTCCTGATGGATAAGTACTAATGTACCAGGACACAGGGGAACATCAGGCGTGTTCCACTTCTGTTTTATTTGTAAGGTATGTAGATAGTCTACATGCCACTTTTTCCAATACGATTGGACTAAGCTGTCCAAGAGCGTTTTTGCGAGCAGAAAGCGTGAACGTCGAATCAGAAGAACTCGACAGTAAAGATTGTAAAGGTGTAGTCATTAAAAAGTGAGCAGGAGTTAGAATCTCGTGTGGTTGATCAGCCAACAAACACAAAGGGCGAGAGCTCAATAGGCACTCGATTTGGGTTAGCACAGTCAGCAGTTCTTCGTAACAGAGTAACTGTTGACCTATCGTACGGTAAAGATGAGTTTTAACACTTTTAATATTAGCTTCCTACAGTCCACCCATATGAGGGGCGCGAGCTGGGATAGTTCGCCAAGAAATTCGTCGCTTGTCGAACTCTGCCTTGAAGGCTGACACCGTTTCGCGTGAAGATAGGAAATTATAAATCTCGTCTAACTGACGTTTCGCTCCGATGAAATTAGTCCCGTTGTCCGCGTACATACAGGCTACGGGGCCTCGCCGTGAAAGAAACCGACTGAAGGCGTTTAAGAAAGTTTCCGTACTAAGGTCAGATGCTATCTCAATATGAACTGCCTTAGTAGTCAAGCACACGAAGAAACAAATGTAAGCCTTTTGACTGCGGACGCCACGTCGTCGTGTCATAGTTATGTTTATAGGCCCGGCATAATCGACACCGGTGTGGGTAAATGCCTTTGCTTCTTGCACACGAGCAGGCGGAAGGCTTGCCATCATTGGCGACGGGTGCTTAGGAGCAATCTTAAAACAATAGTTGCACTTACGAATGCGTTGTCAAATTACGTTGTTGCAACAAGGACATAAGAAGGTGCGAACCTGTGTGACAATTAGAACGATGACAATCATCGATTATGAGATCAATTATGTGATGACGACGCGGAAGCAAAATAGGATGCCTATTTTCGAAAGGAATGTTAGCGTTCGCTAGTCGACCGCCAACGCGAAGCAAACCATTGCTATCAAGGAATGGATCCAATTTCCGTAAAGAAGGCGAAGGTAAATTACATTTAGATTTGTTTTTTATATCTTCACTGAAATATTGAAGCTGCAGCGCACGTAAAATAGCGAGTTCTGCAGCGTCAAAATGCGAAGCTTCAAGCGGCAGGTCAGGCAACCTTTTTATAAAGCGCAAGACACGCACAACAACTCGCAACAGCTTCTTCCACGATGAAATTCGAAGTGCGAGCTCAAGAAGCGGATGTGATGTAATGTTTACATCAGATAAAGCGGTAAGAGTAACTGAAGATTTCTTTTCAGGTAGGTCTTCAATATTAGAAGCCTCAAAAGGAGCGATAGGCCACTGAGATACAGTGCCACGTGCCCAAGTAGGGCCATTCCACCACAAGGGGTGATCAATTAATTGTGAGGGTAGAAAACCCCGCGAGACGCAGTCACTGGGATTGTCAGTCCCGTTTATATGAAAAAAGCGGTCAGGAGACACATTGTCCTGAATTTTACTCACACGGTTAGTGACAAAGATTTGCTAACGGTGCGGCGAAGAATGAATCCACGACAGTGCGATAGTGGAATCCGAGAAAGCGAAGATTTCCTTTATAGGATAGCGATTATTAAAGGTGGTGTAAACTTGCTTAATAAGTTCAGAAAGGAGAAGAGCTGCACACAACTCAAGCCGTGCTAGTGTTACAGTCTTAAGCGGAGCGACTTTGGATTTGGAACATACCAGATGTATATCGGTGTTCCCATTAGGATATGTTACGTGCAAGTAGATCACACAACCATAAGCCTTGAGGCTTGCGTCTCCAAAGCCGAGCAGATGCACAGTGCATCCAGCGGATATGCCTAAATGGCGCGGTATTTGCAATTTAGATAAAAGCGGTAATTCAGTTTTGAATTCAATAAAGCGGTCAACAATAGACTGAGGCGGTACTTCATCCCAGTCAATCTTAGCGAGCCACAACTCTTGCATTAAAAGTTTGGCGAATACAATAACAGGAGCGACTAAGCCCAATACATCAAATAGGCGAGCAATAGTAGAAAGAATAGTACGTTTGGTGCTCTTAGCAGGCGTAGCGGTAACAGTGAAAGTGAATGCGTCAATTACAGGTAGCCATTTCAAGCCCAGAACCTTGAGCGAGTCACTATTATCATTAAACTCGATAGAAGCTCGGTGCGATTCAGGCAAGCAAGCAAGTAGCTCGGGCGAGTTGCTTGCCCATTTTACAAGGTCAAATCCACCAGAGTTAAATAGCGAGATTAATTCATGCGCAAGCAGAATACCTTCCTTAGCAGTGGGAACAGAAGAAGTTAGGTCATCCATGTATAGGTCACTAGTGGCGACCTCTGCTGCGCGGGGGAAGCGTGCAAGCTCGTCGCAATCTAATTGACGGATTGTGCGCATTGCTAGGAACGGACTAGAACGGAGGCCGAAAGCGACTGAATTAAACTGAAAGACCCGAAGCGGTTCATTTCCAAAACGGTATAAGATTTTTTAAAACTTACGATCGTTCTCACATAAGCCTATACGAAGATACATTTGCCGTACGTCGGCCGTAACCGCAATTTCCGAAATCTTAGCAATAGCGTAAATAAGTCAGCCTGGAGATTGGGACCTGTATGAAGTAAGTCGTTAAGCGATGTACCTGAATCGGTTTTAGCGCTCGCATCTAACACAATGCGAGTTTTAGTAGTGGCCTTATCAGGGCGCACTACAGCGTGATGCGGAATGAAGTAGCCGTCGGCTAACGCGGATGGAGTATACGGTATCTCCGATAAATATTCCTTTTGTAAATAATCTTGAACTTCAAAATCGTTTCGAATGCCTAGGAAGCTCCGTGGACGAATACAACGATGGGTTCGTGGAAGCTGTCCATACGGTCGGCTCTAAACTCTTTAAGACTCGCACAAATAAGAGCAAGAGGGTCACCGATCAAACTCTCCAGCTCATGAAGGAGAGGCGTGAGATGATTCTGCAGTCTTCAGACGATTCGTACACATATCGGCAGCTCAATAAACGGATCTCTAAGTCCTTGAAACGCGATCTCCGTCATTATAATACGGGAAAAATTAAAGACGCGATTGAGCGAAATAAGGGCTCCAAGGTGTTTGCAAGAGATCTGTCTATTGGGCAGAGCCAGCTCACGAAACTGAAGACCGAAGATGGCAGAGTCATATCCGCCGAACCAGAGCTTCTAGGAGCGATCGAGGCTTTCTATGGACAGTTGTACACGTCAATCACTAAACCCACTGTAAATCTAGCAAACGATCCAAGAGCTAGATTGAGCCGACACTATACCGAAGATATCCCGGACGTCAGCCTGTACGAGATTAGGATGGCTCTGAAGCAGCTTAATAACAATAAGGCAACATTAATAAGGTGACGACGGAATTACGGCCGAACTTATCTTATCTTATCTTCGTGGTCTGGTTTCCGTACTTAGTCCATATCGGACCATTGTGCGTGAGCCATAGCGGCCTTTACTCCAACCAGCCCACCTCATTCCAGAAACAGATGAGTCTCTTTGGTTTGCTCAGAGCGTCCATCAGCGAATTCGGTGTTCCCAAGGTTCGTGTTCTTATCTCGCTGACGGCTGTGCACTCGAGGAGCACATGCGCGACAGTTTCTTCTGATTCCATGCATCCTCTGCATAGAGGGCTATCTGTGATATTTATTGTGAAAAAGTGTTTATTCAGGGAGCAATGTCCGGTGATGGTCCCTGCCACCAGACGCAGGCTGCCTCTATCTAGTCGTAGAAGGTTGCTGGTTAGGTTTTTATTTAAAAACGGCATTGCTTCTTTAGCCTGCCTGCAGCCCGGTGCCAGGGACCACCACCTTCCCGCTTGTGCATCTGTGTGCTCACGTAGCCAACCACGCAGCTGACTAAAGGGTATCGGCACGATGGGTTCAGGTCCGAAGACCACCGCGCCAGAACCCCGCCTTGCCAGCTCGTCAGCTGCGTCATTGCCCAGTGAGCCGCTATGTCCCTTTATCCACTGTAAAGTCACAGTGTTATTATTTAACACTGTGATGCGTTCTAAAGCAGAGTGGCATTCTTGTATAAGTTTCGAGGTTGTAGCAGGTTTTCCTAGGGATTGTAGAACTGAGGCACTGTCGGAGATTATTCGAATATGAGTATCCATGACTTTCCTGGCCTCTATGGCGTTGGCCGCTAGAGTGATGCCAACACATTCTGCCTGGTAGACAGAGTTGAGTGCTCCCAGCGGCTTGGATATCTTTATGTTAAGGTCGTTGGAGAAGACTCCGACTCCTGTTCCAGTATTCGTTTTTGATCCGTCGGTGTAAATTCTCAGTTCCTTGGGGCCTGAGTAGTCGTACGGTTCTTCCGTTAGTTGGATGGTGTAGTGTTTTTGGAATAGGAGTGCCTTGGGGGCTTTGTCGTTCGGGGCCGTCATCATGGGCTGTCGCTTAACAGCATTTTCCATAATGCATGTATGTTTAATTCGAGAATCTGTTTTCAGTGTGCCCGATAATTTAAGTCTGAAACCTGCTAAAGCTGCCTCTTCCCGCACTATGAGATGCAGTGGAGGCAGTCCCAGCATTGCTTGAAGGGCGGCAGTGGGTGCCGTTCTCATGCTACTGGTGATTGCCACGCAGGCAAGTCGCTGCAGTTTTTCGAGTTCTTTTTGGGCTGTGCTCAAGTCTGTCCTGGGCCACCAGACTAATGAGCCGTATGTTATGATTGGTCGGATGACTGTGGTATATAGCCAGAGGGTGACTTTTGGGCTTATGCCCCAGTTACGTCCCAACATGCGTCTGCATTGCCACATCGATATACTGGCTTTTTTTATTGTGTAGTCTGTGTGTTTTGCCCAATTCAACTGCTTGTCTAAGTAAACACCCAAGTATTTTGCTTCAGTCGAAAGGCTTAGGGTAGTACCAAAGAAGCGTGGTAGTTTCAGCGCAGGTAGCTTCCTTTTCTTTGTGAATAGAACCAATTCGGTTTTGGTGGGGTTTACGGTTAGTTGATGCTCTTTACACCAGTCCTCTACTAGCTTCAAGGCTTGGCTCATAAGATTGCATAAAGTGTTTTCATGAGTGCCGTTTACTATTATGGTTATATCGTCAGCATACCCCACGGTAAAGTAACCTTTATCGTTGAGTTTCTTGACGAGGCTGTCTGCGACTAGGTTCCATAGCAGAGGTGATAAGACACCCCCTTGGGGGCAGCCCTTTGCTACAGTGGCCCTTGTTGTGCTATTTATGGTGACTTGTACTGCTCTTTGTTCAAGCATATTTGTGATCCAGCCACTTAAGGTCGGGTCGACACCGTGTCTCTTAAGTGCTGTGCTGATACTTCGAAACATAATTTTGTCAAAAGCTCCTTCAATGTCGATGAAGGCAACTAAAGAGGAGCATTTGTGGTGTATCGCGCATTCTATTTTTGACACCACATTATGTAGTGCGGATTCTGTTGATTTGCCCGTGGAGTAGGCGTGTTGTTGTTTGTGGAGTGGTCTGTCTGATAGAGGACCATCCCGGATGTGCCTGTCACATAGCCTCTCCAGGGTCTTTAGCAGGAAAGATGTCAAGCTTATGGGTCTGTATGCTTTAGGTTGTGTGTAGTCAGTCTTGCCGGGTTTGGGAATAAAAATAACCTTCACCTCACGCCACGCAAGTGGTACACATCGGAGTGCTATGCAGGCCCGGTATATTACTAGCAGCCATGGCATCAGTGAGTTTTCTCCCCATTGGAGAAGGGCTGGGAAGATACCATCAAGTCCGGCGGACTTATACGGTTGAAAGGTTGTAATTGCCCAGAGTATTCGGTCTTCTGTGACTATAGTCTGTGCTCTGGACCAGTCCAGATCCGTGGGTGTATGCACTGGTTCACACTCCCACGTTCTGTCCTCTAGGAGTTTGCAGTCCGGAAAATGCGTCTCCAGTAGGAGGTTCCTGGTCTCAAGATCTGTTCGTGTATAACTGTTGTCTGGATTTTTTAGCGCGCCGAGAGTGCGGTCTTGTTCCTTTGATAGGATTTTCCTCACTCGTGCAGCTTCATTATTGGATTCTATGGTGCCACAGAAATTCTGCCAGGCAGTTTTCTTTGCAGTTCTAATTTCTTTCTTATATGTGTATTGGGTTTCTTTGTACAGCTCCCAGTCCTCTGGAAGTCTAGAGTTTTTGGCTCTGTTAAATCGTTTGCGTAGGGTTTTCCTCAGTTTACCGAGTTCCGCGTTCCACCAAGGATTTGCTTTGCCTTTGGTAGGTGGGGATCTTAGTTTACAATGGGTGTGGTATGCTTCAATTATATTGTCAGTGACTTTTGTCACCATGTTGTTTAGTTGCTCTGGATTAGTTACATTCGTTATATCGGTTTGTTCCCTATCTAAGAGAGATGCTAGAAGAGATTTAAAAGCGGACACGTTTGTACGACGTGGGTTACGCCGTGGCTCGGGTCTTTTGGTGTTAGTTTTAAGTTTGAAACATATGGTTCTGTGATCTGAGCAGGAGGGTTCATTAGAGACGTGCCAATTCGATATGAGATTGGCCGCGCCTTCTGTGGCTAACGTTAGATCTATAATCGTCTGCCCTCGGGCCGTGACCCAGGTGGGTTCCGTACCTCGGTTAACGATGTTAAGGTTAGTAGAGAATAAATAAGTGGATAGCGTCTCACCTCTGGTGTTCGATACTTCACTTCCCCATAGAGGGTGATGCGCGTTTGAGTCGGTGCAGATAATCAGATCCATGTTGACGCTCTCGCAGTACTGGACCAAATCTGATACTTCTTTTGGAGGGCAGTTCTCGTCGTCGCCTGGCATGTACGCCGAGGCTAGTACAAGTTCAGGGTCATCGTTATCGCGCCGGAGCCTGATCGTTGTCAGGTCTCTGGAACAGAATTGTGTTAGTGGTGTGATAGGTAAGTCTTGGGGAATGTATATGCAAGTTCTTGGATTTTCTGTGTTTTGGGTACTGAAAATTACTTTACCTCCAATGCTTCCAAGTCCGCATATCTTGTTTTTCCTGACCCACGGCTCTTGGATCAGTGCGATTGTTCGGAGTTTCGTCTCCAGCACCCTGCGTAAGCTAGCCGTGGCAGTTTGGCTGTGCTGGAGATTTATTTGTACTATCTGGATAGGGATTTGGGTGGTCGTCGACGGCGCTGGAGTGGAGTTAGGGGGAGACGGATCCATCTGAAAGTTTATCCCCTTCCTCCGTCTGGCGCCAGTCGTCGCTAGGTGAAGAGGCCAGCAGCTGCGCCGTCCATCCGGGTGATGTGGGTGCAGTTTCTGCGGCGGCATCAGCCATCGCTGCTCGGGCCATCTCCTCCTCCAGTCGGGTCATGTCCGTGTCCGTCGGTGTTGGGTTCGGGGTCTCTGTACTGTCGGTTCTGACGTCAGTGGGATGTGTCGTGGGGAAGAAGCGGACATATATCGACCCGAGTAGGTACGCTATACGCCGCTCCCGACCCACGACCTTGTCAACTTCGTCGGCCGGGATTCCCAGGGTCAAATATGTCCCGTGGTTATCCCCACCGACGCTTGTTGCCCTGTACAGTGACCACCTACCAATGTCGTACCAAGCATTCTGACGAATCAGAAGGCTCTGGAGCCGCGCTATGTCCCCATTATACCTGGGAACAAATAGCGCCGCTCGGACACGGGTAGGTAGGTCAGACTGTCGCATGACGGTCAGCGTCGAGTCAGTGTCTGGGAGTCTTAATAGGGGTACGTTCTGAGTCAGCCAGGTCAAGGAGTTCTCGTCCTCACACCACATCTGCACGGTGCCGTCCGTCACCCGAGGGTACCCACGGAAGGCCGGGAGCGATGTGAGGTCAAACTCCATGAGCAGTCGTTCCAGTCCGGTTTTTATGAGTGTCGACTCGTCAAAAGTTAAGTCTCTAGAGGGGGGAGGGAAACAGATCGCTACGGCGAACCGCGCCGGAATGTCCTTCGTGGCCCGCGCATAGGTTTTCTGCACCCCCGGAGCAGTCTGGGTCCTTACCCGCTTCGGGTCGCCTTGCAGCGCGCTCGGTGAAGCCGTGTCATCCGGGCATAACCTCTTCACCGCCCCTGAGCCACTTGGCCCAGGTTGTGGTTCGGAAGAGCCCGGTGCAGCGCGTCCAGCAGGTGCCCGAATCGGGCGCGGGCGCCCAGCCCGTTTCCCCCTTATCTTAACGTTCTGTGCGTCCGTCAGGTCTTGGTTCAGACTTCTGACTTTGGTGATTTCCTGCACGCATGTTTCCGCGTCCGACCCTTTTTCGTTCCGGGTTTCCCCTTCGCGTACTTCGGGTTGGTCGCGTACTCCTCCTGTTTTCGCGTCCGGCCTTTTTCGTTCCGGGTTGCCCCTTCACGTACTTCAGGCTGGTCGCGTACTCCAGTCCTGGCTCCCGTTTGCGCATCGCGTTGGCCTAAGCCTTCACGGATCTTGCGCATCCGGTCGCACAGTTCCCTCTCCCTGGCGCAGATTTTTTCGTGCTTCGTGACAAGCATACGTACTTCGTCTGCGCTGGGGATTGGGGCAGGATCACTTTGATCGTCGGTCTTCCCCGCACCTTGTTCTGGGTCAGCGTCCTTAAGTCTTGTCTCGGTTTTCCGGCGCTGCCGCGCTAAAGCACGGAGTTCCTTACCGAGACTAGTCAGGTGTGCCTCGTCAGTGTCGTTGTCAGGGTTATTTGTTACACTCTTCCGGACGATGCTCTGTTGCCAGGCGCTCGTGGAAGGTGCAGTCTTTGTCGGTATATTAATCACGTTAGTGACGTCTGGGTCAGTATTCATCGGCGAGCGAACTACAGCCGGAGTCAGGGTATCATCAGGCGCGTGAACCGCAGCCTGGGTGGATTCAGGGTGTGGTGCTATTATAGCAGAAGGCCGCGCAGAGGGCGCGGCACCAATAGGCAGGTTAGTGCCCCCTCCCAGAATACGCTGGGGGCTGACCGATAAATCGGCATGGGATTCCCCGGCTTGGCCGGGACCCACCTGGGTAGCTTCTTTTTTAAACTGCTTCATGGTATGGGTTGGGTGGGCTTTTGGAGATTTGAGGTTACCCTTCCTCTGGACCGACGGGATTTGAGGATAAAAGGAGGGAGGGATCTGGGAATGGGGGATCATGGGATTGGGGTGCTGGGTTATCCCTAGGCCTGGGTTTTGGCTTTGGGAAACTTCTCTTGTCCGGAGTCTCGCACGAGACACTCCGACTAAGGGATCTACCTCAGGCAGTCAGGAGGCGGTCCCCCAGCCGGAGCTGGGCTATCCGCAACCTGCCCACCCGCTCGGTTGCATGAGAAGAAGTGCCTGGCGGTCCGTGCCGACCCGCCACGTGGGCACATGTGCCACCTTGTAGGATCGACGCAGCCAGCCCCGAGATTACGGCCGAACTTTTGAAGGCGGGTGGAAAACCGATCCTTAAGGCCCTTCAGAAGCTGTTTGATTCCGTCATACTCGAGGGAAAAACGCCACAGGCATGGAGCGGAGGCGTGGTGGTACTGTTCTTTAAGAAGGGCGACAAGGCCCTACTGAAGAATTATAGGCCCATCTCACTTCTGAGCCATGTCTACAAGCTGTTTTCCAGAGTCATCACGAATCGTCTCGCGCGCAGGTTCGACGACTTCCAGCCTCCCGAACAAGCCGGATTCCGAAAAGGCTTCAGCACCGTGGACCACATACATACGCTACGACAGGTTATACAGAAGACCGAGGAGTATAATCTGCCTCTCTGCCTAGCGTTTGTGGACTACGAGAAAGCCTTTGATTCGATCGAGACTTGGGCTGTACTGCAGTCTCTCCAACGGTGCCAGATTGACTATCGGTACATCGAGGTGCTGAAGTGTTTGTACGAAAACGCCACTATGTCAGTCCGACTTCAGGACCAGACTTCGAAACCTATCCTCCTGCAGCGAGGTGTGAGGCAGGGAGACGTCATTTCTCCGAAACTGTTCACGGCCGCAATGGAGGATGTCTTCAAGGTTCTGGACTGGATTGGACTAGGCATTAATGTCAATGGCGAGTACATCACTCACCTTCGGTTTGCCGACGACATAGTAGTCATGGCTGAGACTACAGAAGAGCTCAGTACAATGCTCAATGACCTCAGTAGAGCTTCCGAAAGAGTGGGTCTTAAAATGAACATGGACAAAACTAAAGTCATGATAAACAACCATGTAGCACCCACTCCTATCAAGATCGGAGACTCTATACTCGAAGTTGTGGACGATTACGTCTACCTCGGGCAGACAGTCCAGTTGGGTAGATCTAATTTCGAGAAAGAGGTCAACCGTCGAATCCGACTCGGCTGGGCAGCGTTCGGGAAGCTACGCGGTATCTTCTCATCCAACATACCACAGTGTCTCAAGACGAAAGTCTATGACCAGTGTGTGTTGCCAGTGATGACATATGGATCCGAAACGTGGTCGCTCACAATGGGCCTTATCAAAAGGCTTAAAGTCACCCAAAGAGCAATGGAAAGGGCTATGCTCGGAGTTTCCTTGCGTGATCGAATCAGAAATGAAGATATCCGCAGGAGAACCAAGGTTGCCGACATAGCACAAAGAATCGCCAAACTTAAGTGGCAATGGGCAGGGCACATTGCTCGCAGAACAGATGGCCGTTGGGGCCGAAAGGTTCTGGAGTGGCGACCGCGTACCGGAAAACGCAGCGTTGGAAGGCCTCCTACAAGGTGGACTGACGACCTGGTGAAGGTAGCGGGAATCCGATGGATGCGGGACGCGCATGATCGTTCGTTGTGGCGACGCTTGGGGGAGGCCTATGTCCAGCAGTGGACGTCTGTCGGCTGAAATGATGAAATAATCTAATATTATTTCATCATACGACTCGCGTAACGCGGGCAGCGCGACAAACTTTCGCTCGAGTGCGACTAATCGCCTTTGAGCGACAGTTTGCGAATTACCTAAAGTTTTAGGATCTCCCTTAAACGGCAAAGACACAATATATCTACCCGAAGACGTGTCGCGTTTTACGGATTGCTGATATAAACGCTCACACTCGCGGTCATTCGGGCTCATATTATGTTTTAAGCTTGGCACCTCCTCGAGTTCCCAGAATTTTGAAATTGAATCATTTAAATTTTCCTCTAATAGCGGGCCGAAGGACCAGTTCTTATGACTAGGTTCGACGCTGGGCATCTCACCCATCACGACATGACCGAGCGTGGTCTCGGTGCGAAGGTGCGAATCGAGCGTCCATTGAACCGCTCGCCGCGAAGATATACGTTTGCCTCCGAGTAATAAATGAGGGAACAGCTGTGCACCTAAAATTACGTGTATTTCCCCTGGCAAATACCACCATTCGTCAGCTAATGGCAAGTTTGCAAATTCAAAACAAACTTCAGAGTTAATTTCGCGAGTGGGTAAATTATCACTAATTTTATCGATTACTAAACAGTTAAAAGTATACTGAGAATCTGATAAACGCGATTTAATTGTGAGCAAAACGAACCCTAAAACAGGCGTATTAATTGAACCTACAGTTTTAATCGTAGAATTAATGAGCGGCTGAATGTTTAACTTTAATTGTTTAACACAAGAAAGCATAATTATGTTATTTTGCGAGGCACTATCGATCAAGCATCGAATAGTAAAATGTTTACCGTTTGTAAGTACAAAAACTTGTGCGGTCGGCAACGCAATAATATTATTGACCGCACGCCGGTGGCGGCGCCGCCGACGCCGTCTCGGACGGAGGCGCGGCGGCAAACTGCGCCGACGCGCTGTTCACGTTTGGAGATTGCGGGTTCGATTTAGTATCGAAATGCAAAATTGAATGATGTCTTTTATCGCATACTTTACAGTTATGATTAGAGTTGCATTTTGACGTTATGTGTTTATTACTAAAACAATTTATGCAAAGGTTTTTTTGTTTTATATAATTGAAACGTTCCTTTGCAGAGAGGTTTTTAAATTCCATACATTGATATAGTTGCGAGTGACTATTAAGTTTACAATAACAACACGAAGAAGCATTGTCATTAGGCTGACTACTAGTTATAGTGAAAGTATTCGAAGTCTTTATTGGTCGATTGTTGTTATTATTATTACGCGGACGAGAATGAGAACTATTTTGTTACGGATTACCGAAAGATGTTGAACCCGACGTTCGTTCAAGCATTTTTGTATGATGACGTATGAAATTAATCAGGTCTGAACTATCAGGAATTTCCTTGTCACGTATTGATGACTCAAATTGTTGAACTAATTGTAAATCTAATTTCTTTAACATTGTGTGAGTTATTATAAAATCTGTTAAATCCTGAATACCTAATTGTTTTAGAGCGTAAAATGAGGAATTAATCCTTTCACGAAATCATTCAATTGACCGAGCGAATTAGTTGGTGATTTTAATTCAAATATGTTGTTTAAATATAAAGTACCTAGCATGCGTTTATCTTGATACTTAGTTATGAGTGAGTTCCATATTGTGGAATAATTGGCCTTGTTGGGAACGATTCCCGCGAATACTGCAAGTGCCCTGCCACTCAATTTTCCAACTAAATACTGTACCCTGTGGGCATCAGATAAACTGTTATTGTTATGCACATTGGTTTTGAATGACTCGTAAAACAAAGGCCAATTCGATGGATTACCGTCAAAGGACGGTAATTCAATGGGTGGCAGTCTGCATTTAGTTAAATCTTCAGATGCTGGCCCATCCCTAACACGAGACCCGCTCATGCTCTGTTCTGGTTCAACTAATAATTAACGTGTATGAACAATTATATGTGAATACAATTGCTCGAAAGACTTCCAATCGCTGAAGTTAAGTGTACATGTAGGATTACTTTCGATTTCTAATAAGTTATATTGATCACATAACGAATTATATTCGTCATACAATTTTGAAATATTAGACGTGGAAGCCTGGGCACGCCACAATCATGGCGGTAAGTCCCCTCTTTGAGGCGTGGCTGGAAAGACCTCACGGCGTCCTTACCTTCCGCATGACGCAGGTACTCACCGGACATGGTTCGTTCGGGAGTTTCCTGCACGGGATTCATGCGGAGGTGACGCCCGGGTGTCGCCACTGTGCGGAACGCCCGGAGGACACGGTGGAGCACACAGTCGAGGTGTGCCCTGCTTGGGCGGAGCATCGCCGTGCCCTCGTGGGGGCGATCGGCGGCGGAGACCTCTCGCGCCGGGCCTTGGTTGAGGCCATGGTCCGGAGCGAGGAGGAGTGGCAGGCGGTCGCCGACTTCTGCGAAGCAGTAATGCTCGCAAAGGAGGAGGCCGAACGCATCAGGCAACGGCGTTATCGCCGCCGCCGTCGCCGGGATTCTGATCCCGATTTCCGGCCAACGTAGACGCGGGCTTGCGGACGGTGAGCAATGGGTAGCTCACTGTCCGGCCGTCCGGTAACTGTCCGGACCAAGCCCAAGTCGTCGACGGCGCGCACTGTTCCCGCGCGCCTCAAGGAGTTGTCAGCAACAGCAGGGACCCAGCCGGGTCGAAGCCTACTGGGGCCAGGGTTATCCGAAAGGGCGCTCGAGCCCAGGTATGAAGGCTAGAAGGAACGGGGTGGGTCTTTTAGTCAGTAAGAGTCTGACACTATCTCCCGCTCCGCCCAAGGGCGGGGGATGTCAATGCATGATTTTTTCCCACCATAAAAAAAAAAAGACGTGGAAGCTATAAATGTATATTTCGACCTGGTATCAATTCCAGGTTGCATATTTTTGGATGCGTTATACAAAGCATTGATTTGTTCGAAAATGGCTTGTTCTTTAGCGGATATTAATTTCAACTTTGTTTCGGTCGCCATCTTGAACGCCGAGACAACGAAAACGAACCACGCCTGTTCGCCTACAATAGGTATTGAACAGGTATATTATTTTTGCGCTATATGAACGCTTGTGTATATATATTATAACCAAATAAGTATGTAAAGTAAATATATAGATAAATAAATAAGTAGGAGATATAAGAGGACTGGTTCTATCCTGCTCGAGGGACCAAAAAATGGTGTGGCGGATTTTACTTATTTGGTCGGTAATATATAATAGCCCTCGGATGGTTGGAATGGAAAAACACCCTGCCAAAACGAATCAGCAACTCAACAAAATCACTCACCTTCAACCGTTGAACCACGTGGCCTGGCTGGCCGGGAAAAAACACTTCCGGACTTTCTCGAGGCTGGATGCTAAGATGACGGTGGCTTGATGGATGTCTGTATGCGGATGAGGGTCTCTCGTGCTCAGCTCAATGCTGGAGTAGAAAGAAAAAAAAACGAAGGGTGGTCGCGGTAGCGGTTCGTACGCGCTCGACCACGGATAAGATGGCACTAGTTTTTTGTCGCTTATTCACCGAAAAATAGCGAGAGCGGGACAGCCGAATTGAATTGCCAGGTTGAAGCGAGACAACGATATTCGGCTTGCGATCCCGTTGAGCGCCGGAACGCAATGACAATGGCGTCATCAACCTTAGAAGGCTTGCGTTAGGCGGCTGGATCAAGGGCTTGATACAGAAAGCGGTACTTCTGAACACGGCTCGTACAGTTAGGAGGTTCCTCTCTCTGGAGCCCTGACCACCGGTAGCTTGGACCCTGTTCCCGATGCCAGTGGGCTACTATTTTTTTATATTTTTAAATGTTTTTTTTTATGTTATTTTTTTAAGAAATATTTAAAAATAAGATAAATATATAATAATAAATGAATGGAATAATAATATCATTTATTTTCTCTCACAATGGTTTTGTTGCCTTAACAGTTTGGAACTACATAATAATATGAATTAGCATTGTGAGAGCTGGTGCCTGTTGTAGGTTTCGAAGAAACCTGCGCTACAGGTCACCAGGACCCACGTTACGGCCTCACACAAGTTTATTGGCAGATAACATGAACTCCACTGAACACACGAAAAAAGACATATAAATATTAGTTAAAAATAATTAAACAATAATAAAGAAAAAATAATAAAATGTAACAAAAGAAAAAAAAAATAAAAGAAAACCTAAACAAAAACAAAGCAGTCAACGGATGCAATGGATCATGAAATGCATATCTTAGCATTTCTGTGATTGAATGTGAACTAAGTATTCTTGGTGTCGCCAGGTGTACTGAGGAGTGGCAGGCGCTCGCCTCCTCCTGAGAAGCAGTAATGCTACCAAAGGAGGAAGCTGCACGCGTGAGGCAACGATCCTCACGCCCCAGCCGCCTCCGGGATTCCAATCCCGATTTCCAGCCACCGTAGGCGCAGGGTTGCGGATGGCAAGCACTGGGTAGATCGCCATCCGACCGTCAGGTAGCCGTCCGGACCAAGCTCAAGACGTCGACGGTGCGTTGGTTTCGTTCCACGCACACCTGAAGCAGTTGTAAGCAAAAACCGCGGTAGCCTAGAAGGGTCAAAGCCTACTGGGGCCAAGGGTCAGCTTCTGAAGGGAAGGTTCGGCCCCGATACGAAAGGCAGTTTAGGAATAGGAGTGGGTTTTTAGTCAATAAAAGTCTGACACTATCTCCCGCTCCGCCCAAGGGCGCGGAGATGTCATTTGATTATTTTCCCACAGGTAAAAAAAATAGGTATTCTTTGTGTCTAGTATTAATGGCTCGTATTTCACTTTGGGGGAAAGGCCAAATAAGACTCATATACAGCTTTCATTTTTCAAATGTTTCTTTATTTCAGAGGATGCTGCCAAGTAACTGGATTACTGTTTTTGGAAGCATCGCGACAACGGTACAAACTTTTCCGTTACATGTCTCGAACTGCTAAAACAAAAAAGAACTAATTAATTCTGAATTCTTCATCTGAGACGGTTTCATAGCATCTACGCCTATAAATTGAAATATTCCACATTATGTGGTTTAAGATCCTCCTACTTTAATATCTTCCGCGTTTGTATTATGGTATCAATTACATATATACGATCTACGTTTGTAGATTCATAAGATTACTCGCCATAAAAAAATGTTATTTCGATTTTAAATGAAATTGCCTATTAAACTTACAAACTACGCAAGTGCAAATCAGTGCAATATTCGAATGTTTGAACAAAAGATTTTAAATTGTTACGATGGTTGAAATTATTTAATAAAACTGATTCTATTTTAATTTCCCCCTTAAGAGTAAATTTTCCCCTTAAAATTTTTTAGCATTGCTGCAAAGTTCCAACTTTGATGCGTAAGTTGGTAGATTTTTTTTATAAATTGTTTTTTTTAGCCAGTTATTAAATTGGACTGAAAAAAATATACTATAATTCACAATTACCTCACTACACACATTATCTTGTTCAAAAAGTTAATTAGAAGGTCCGTAACAGTAATACCTAAAGTGTACACAAAAATCGGCAAAGAGCGAGTTGGAATCGCCGAATGAAAGTTCAGTAGCCTGTAAGGAATATAATTATTTTATTCATTTCGATAGTTGTACTTAACTAAGCCACCGCAAAACCAAGTATGTTTGTATTTTTTTTTGCAATAAACTGGACATAATTTTCATTTTCTTGTGATGTTGATACACAAAATCAAAAGGTGCTTTTACAGAGATTATTCATCATATGACAAATGCGGGATATGGAAACAAAATGTTCAATTATAGCCTTTTATACGATAAAACATTTGTTCTTGTTACTCTCTCAAATCGACTAATATTGCAATGACTTCAATTAAGAAAATACTTATACTTGCTATATAAATTAATAACCATCGATTATTCCAAATCTAAAGCCCCGTGTTATTACGAGTAGTTTGCCTAAAGTATCCAGCTGTGACAGAAAGACAGACGAAGTCGAGCAATATGAGTTCTTCTGTATCATATTTAGTACGGGACTCTAAAAACTACTGTGTATGTAATTAGTTAGTTAACGTTGATGTAATCATGTAAATTAATTGACACTAAGATCATTATCTTATTGTAAAGCATAATGAAAACCAGACTATTGGCCTTCCTAATGCGTAATGAGTGTAAACACATTAGCTTCTACGCCTCTAAGCTACGTCTTCAAAAAACACTAAATTATTTGATTTAATTATAAATTAGTAACGTTCTATTTATAATTTTAATGATGACCTATTTTGTAAGACGGCTTGGCGCACTATGAATTGTTTTGGATTATATAGATTCGCAATTTTTTAAAACGTCTTTCAGTCTTCTTTGCTGAGAAAATTTTCACTAACAAAAATGGCTTTGCAAAAGCATTTAGTCAATCAAACGGTGACAAGTCTACAATAGGTTTTCATACAGAATGTACACTTGTTTGCCATTACAATACGGAAGTAATACATTCAATTGCGTTTGCAGTATTTGGAAGTAAATCTATCAAGTTAGGCTTCTCGGCATGTTTAACCGTAGTAATCAATACTACTATAAAATTCTCAGCTTCATTTTACCGAAATCGCACCTGTTCCGATGAAACTGCCCAATTTTACAGATACTTGAGATACAAAACCACACCAATTTTGTATCACAATATTCACTAGGAATCAATTTGCAAATAATTGACTGCCAAGTGCTCGTGCTAGCAAAGAGTTAGTCTGAGAGAGGGGCTATACGTAGTAGAGCGTACGAATGTCTCACTAATCCGACACTATCTCCCGCTCCGCCCAAGGGCGGGGGATGTCAATGCATGATTTTTCCCACCATAAAAAAAAGGCAGTCTCCAAGTGGGGTGAACCCATTCTGGTGGGATTCAACGCCGCCAAAACACAAACATGTCTGTTCACCGCCAAAAGGAGCCCGTTCACTTTGACTCCTGCTTTTCACAATGTATCCCTGGAGTGCACCGACAGTCTTCAGCTTTAAGTTGAAGTTTCTTCAGACCTTAACTTCGGGCGGTTCATTGAGTCCAAAGCCAAGGTAGCTGCTAAAAAACACGGCGTTCTTGCAAAGGTCTAACGGTACTTCATACCGGGACAGCTTCTAATGTTATACAAAGCACATATCCGACCGTGTGTGGAGTACTGCAGCCACAAATGGGCTGGTGCTGCAAAATGCCACCTGGCAGCTTTGGACTCAATGGAGAGGCATGATTTGCTTAAGTCTGATCTACAACAAAGACTTGAGTACAGGCGTAGAGTAGCCAGCTATTAGATTTTTTACAGGATGCATTTTGGAGAGTGTGCGCGGGAATTATGTGACTTGATTCTGCCATCTTCTTTATACCATCGGATAACCGGTCGTACGGCGAATATCTACCCCTACGTTGTCGAAACCTCTACGATCCGGACTTAGTGTTTTGCCTCGTCATTTATACCACGTACAAAAAAGGACTGGACATGATTTGATACACCGCAGAGGAATAAAATAAAGGGATTATAACATTTGACTGACAATATTATTTTCAACGGCTTTTATATATATTGTTAAGGTATCTAAATTATATATTATCCGTATATAATTATATACATAGGTGGAAACCGACTGAGGGAAACTGACTGACTGATGAACACACCGCCGATACTGGGGGGACACAAAATGATGATGAGAATGAAATTGAAATTTTACACAAGGTTTCATTTTATGAAGAGGACTAAGAAATTTTCCAAAATTGGGCTGAATTTTGGAAAATACGGGGATGAAACGATTGTTTAAATTTGGTGAAGCTGTTGGCAGAAGCTAGTCCAACAATAAATGGATGATCCTTATAGACCTTCTAATTATATAGAAAATTAAAATGATGTTTCAAAATTGTTAGTAGTTAGCTTGCCAAAGATTGAACGCTGCCCTAGTACACGACAGCCCTGAGTCTAAAAGACCACCCGAGCATTATTCTGCAACATCCTAATTGAGTTGATGTCTAAAAGTAACTGCGACCTGTAACATTTACTATAATTTTGACTTAAAATTGCTAAATGATTACAACTATCGTGCTCGTGTTGAGCTTTGGTGGGTACTGGTAACTATAACGCGGCTAATAACACCTGATGGGTTAAAGAGACGTGTGTAACACTCACGTTTGAGCGATGGCACAACAAAAAATATCAGCTCGTAGCAACCCTGCCGCCTATAAATGGAATATTCGGATCCCACGCTAACAGTAGCAATTTGAGTACAACGAGCGCAGTCCATTTGAGCATTGTTGAGGTAAATGAGCTACTTGTAAATTATATTTAAATTTCTGTTAAATCATACTTCACTTTAAGAAATCAGTGCAGTTAAGTTGGCGACTTCGTACATAATATTTATGAAACATGTTCTAAAAAAGTGTCATTTTCACAACAATTATGAAATGTGCAGTGATTTTAGTCATACATCCTGGATACTCAAAATAAGTGACAGGAGGATACGTACCAGTAACTTGCCGTACGCGTTCTAGAAGTTGGAATATTGAGTTATCAAAGAAAAACAAATTGTCTGTCACCGTGTTTCTGTTCCAGAATGTTTCGCCTCATCAGCTGTGTGTTGTTGTGCGGCACTCTGGTCACGGGATATCCTTTTCCATTTCCCGCTGCACCTGTAGTCCCGCCAACAGCTGTGATACCGACACCGTACCCCTTCGTTCCGGGGTCCACACCAGTAGTGCCGACGGCTCTTCCCTACGCCCCGGTGATCAATCCGGTAGTACCGGCTGCCACTCCTTACGCGCCCGGGGTTAGGCCGGTTGTTCCTGGAGTCAATAATCCCTACTACAACTATGCTGGAGCCCCGGCTATTCCTATTCTGTCATACTCAAATGAGCATGGTTTAGATGGTACTTATGCATTCAGGTTAGTGTTCTATACAGTGTATACATAATTTATAGCGTATTTTTTTCTTTATTTATTCCAAAAACGTTGTGTTATATTATGAATGTGTGTGACTGTGTCTTTGCATAAATAAGCTTCTCATAGCTAATATGGTAAAAAAGTGACTTTCTAAAGCCATTGATTTCAGTTTTTCAACTGCTGATGGCAAGCAAGCTCAAGAAAACGGATACTTGAAAGATGCGTACGTAGATAATACTGGAAATCCACAAGGTACTCAGGTATGAAACTATTACTAAGACTTTTTTTATTTGACATTGATTCATAACAATGAATTATTTCTGCATCAACAACTTTCTAAGTCTAAACATAATCAGATTATAATATTTCCACTGCTGAAATAAAGATGTGAGACTAAATAATAACAGCGGCTGGGGTCGAATGTTGAGGTTAAGCTAGGCTTGCCGAGGTCAACCCTTGCATGGGTGACTGTCATTTACCTACTGATTTTCCTCTGTGCTTTAAAAAGCACATTAAGTTGGCCTCCCGGGCGTCATTTGGACGTCTTTGACAGTTGCTACGGCTGCTACGGAAAGCCAGTAGTCCGATAATCTGACACCAGTCTTGCCACGAAGTTTCAACTTACCCAATTACTGTGTTGGGTGGGATTAGATAGGCAGTAATCATCAGCATCATTATTTCAGCCTAAAGACGTCCATTGTTAGATATAGGCGTGTCTCAAGTGTAGCTATAAGGAACGGTTGTATGCCTCTCGGATTCAGGTAGTCATCATCATCATAATTCCAGTCGAAAGACCTAAGTATCGCCACAACGAACGGTCCTGTGCGTCTCGCATTCACCGCATTCCCGCGACTCTCACCAGGTAACCGGTGCGCGGTCGCCACTCTAGAACTTTTCGGCCCCATCGACCATCCGTTCTATGAGCAATGTGCTCTGCCCACTGTCACTTTAGTTTGGCGATTCTTTGGGCTCTATTCCTGATGCGGTCACGCAAGGAAACTCCGAGCATAGCCCTTTCCATTGCCACATTCCACTGACTGGCCTGTTGGTCTAGTGGTTAGTAGCCCCGACTGCTATGCCGGAGGTTGTGGGTTCGATTTCCACCCAGGACAAATGTTTGTGTGATGAGCACGATCATTTGTTCTGTGTCTGGGAGTAATTTATCTATAATATATATGTTTTTAGAAATATATAAGTAAGTTTATCAGTTGTCTAGACTCATAACACAAACTCTGCTTAGCTTGAGACTAGACGGCGTTGTGTGATAGTTGTGCAATATATTATATTATATTATTATATTGCCCTTTAGATGACTGTAAGCCTTCTAATGTGGCACATCTTAAATTCTAGTATGCAGTTGCATTCGGTTAGACTTAACATAGTAGAGAGAAGGATGCGCAGTTTGATCGTTGAAACACAGTTCTGTACTCAACGACGGGGTGCGATTGCGTGGTGGGCACGTCTTCCCACTTTTGCTTATAGGACATCTCTTATGATGTTTTTCTTTACCGTTTTGAGAGAAATACGATCGAGATAAATTGATCTAAACGAAGTTACTGTACATACTTAGCCAGAACTGCAGGATCTGGGCAAAGGACAGATGGTAATATTACGTTACTGTAATAAAAATCCATAACTATCACACAACGCCATCTAGTCTAAAACTAAGCAGAGCTTGAGTTAAGAGTACTAGAACTGATAAACATGCTTATATATTTATAAATACATATATATTATAGATAAATTACACTAAGCCATAGAAAAAAAATCGAGCTCATGACACAAACATATGTCCTGGGTGGGAACGAACTCCGGCTTAGTAATCAGGGCCATTAACCACTAGACCAACGGGGCAGTTGTACCACTAGTCAAACTGTACTTATCTTTTGCATTTGTAATTTGTTCTTTTTTCAGGTTGTTCAGGGAAGTTATGCTTACATCTCGCCTGATGGGACACCCATTCAAGTTAGCTACGTCGCCGATGAAAATGGTAATTTAATTATTGTATAAACAACTCTTCTTATATAGGTATATATGTCGAGTATTAATCTACATAAATCTCTAAGTTACATATTGCTATATTGTGGTTGTAGGTATATTTTACCGTTGCGAAGACTCCGAATAAAGGCGGAATCAGGTGATTAATTTTTCGTTCATTTGCGTCTTTTATTCGGCATCTTTTCACCACTGATTTAATTTATTAGTGAATGATTCAACAATGAATGATTTGGTATTCGGCATCATTCACCCCTACTCCAAATGAAAGAAAAGTGAACAGTTTGCTCACAAGGAGAACGTTCACTCGGGTTCACCAATGTTAATTCGAAAACTGTAGCAGATAACTAATTCCAAGATGCGTGACGTCATTCGATCACGTATTTAAAGGAAAGGTGAATGTTCATTTCTGTGTCATTCCAGCTAAGTCATGTGAACATAAAATGAAAAAAAAGGAGGCATATAGTAAAGTGAACATTCTTTTGAGTGGACCGTCTGTTTCCTGATTTTGAAAGAAGAATAATCTGCCGTAAATACAAATACAGTTTATTTGAGTTAAGAATTCCAAGTCAATCCGAAATTATGACATTTCAAAGTGGCCACTAATAAAACTGTAATTCCTTAAGTAAGAGACGCCTCATATGAGCCACATGCCACAGCCACAAACACCACTAAGAGAAGCTAGAAGCGGGCACAAGTCACCGGCCACAAGTGGCTTATGGCCGGTGGTTGCTAGTATCATAATGTACTCTGACGAAGAAGGTTTAAATGCGCGAGTGGCGTGCAGCGGCGTTTTGTATTGGGGCTTAGTGGCCGCTGCGGGCCACAAGGAGCGAGCAGCGGCGATATGTGGCGTGTGGCGGCCATCGGCGTCAACCATGTGTGGCGAGTTCTTATAAAATGTTAGCAAACTACAGAAGATTTGAAAGATTTGATTTGAAATTTGAAGATTTGATTTGATTTGATTTGTTTTTTTTGCGTTTTGTAGTTGCGGCCGGTGGCCCGAGTGCGGCGATCCTTAGTATCTATACCGCGATTGTTTCATTGTGAAATACTGGACTGCCCCGTACTGTTTTGTAGTTTATGCCAGGTTTAATAAAGCTAAAGTAGCTTTTAATCCTATAATGACAACTTACCTGTTTGTACTAGCTTACTAATATTAATGTTCAATGTTCCAGGATTCAGACCATCAGGTGTGCATATTCCTGCTGATGGTAAAGCTGTTGCCCCCATAGTACCTGTGGATAGACTCAACACGCAAGTTTTCGACCCGAACTACAACCGTTACGATCCTTACTTAAACCGAAACAGATATAACACTTTTGGCCAGTACAACAACCGACCTTATGACCCCAGATACCCATATGACCCTACGAAGGTCAATCCCTACCTTAATAACAATAACTATAACCCCTACCTAATTGGGGGCCCAAACAAAAATTCTAATCTAGATACTAAAAAGCCTTCCGCTTAGACTGTTGATAAACATACGTTCAAACGAAATTCATTCATTCATTCATTTCCATGTCCAAACGAAATTCGTAATGGACATGGAAAAGTATTACTGTAATGTAAGGAAATGTATATTTTTCATGGTATATAAATAAAACCTGTGATAAATAATGTAATGTGTTTTTCTTGACTAAAAAAATACCTTTTTTTAATGAAACTTCAATAAATGTGTGTTTTTTTTTCGATATACGATATTCTTTATTTGTGTAAACCACAGTGTAAACATTGTATAAATACAAGAGCATGCTAGATTAAGATTGATTGATTGAATTCCGTTATGTTTAGCCGTAAGTATCGACACTTACTCATACATTGAAAAATAAAAATTAACACACAAAAAAAAATTAATGACCTAGAATTGCACTCCATCCAATAACTTCTTTAAGGGCGGATCACACTTTTACTTGCTAAAACCACACCTGTGTCCTTCAGTTGCCCTTTGCGTTCTAGAACCACGGTTTCCCTTTCAGAAATTTCCCGGTTGCTCTAGTGGTCTTCAGCACTCCTGAGCCATGCGTGGAACGCTACGTGCCGCGCCGTCGACGATTCGGGTTCAGTCTTTACCGCCGGAAAACCAGTTAGCCATTACTCGTCGTCCGCAAACTTGCACCTACGGTGGTAGACGATTGCCTTGCCACTCTCGAAACCCACCTGTCGTCACCTATCGTGGCAGGTGGGGCATGAGCAAGCCCGTTCTTCCCTCACTGCTGCGGTCAGCTCCTTTACTAGCATTACTGCTTCGCAGAAGTAGGCCCCTGCTTCATATTCCCTCTCACTCCGGACCTTGACAACGGAAATTACAATTGTAATGAAAATTAGTTTGACGTCAGTTTGAGCGTCAGTTGTATTCGTTAACTAACTTTAGCCGTATCATTAAAACTGAATGTTACATCTGTCTCTCTTTAGTGTTCTTCGTGTCCCTTACTAGTGCTTATTCCGGCGGCCATCTACAATAAGCGGCTTTTAAAGATGTTGCATGTCGTTGGTTGCACAACAGTCATACCAATGCACCTCACTTTATATAAATCATTATGGCGTTGCAGATAAATAGCCGAAACGTTTAACACAAAATGATATACAAACTTTATGTACTGCATCGTTAAATAATTTAGTCAGGGGCTTAATGGTGTAGTTGAGAATATAAACATTATTTTCTCGCGTTTAATATGCAAATTCAAACCCAAAAAAAAAATGTGATGATAGGCAAAAGATGGATATTTAGCTATATGTATTAAAGAGTCGAAGATGAAAACTTCTATAAGAGGACCACAGGAGCAAATCGCTAGTTTTATAATGCGCAAAAGTATATAATAGTGGATCTTATAATTTTGCGCAGTCAGAATTAAAAAAAAATAATTGTTATTTTTGAGGGTAAATGCTGGATATATCATCATCATCATCAGCCTTTTTAATGTTCCCACTGCTGGCACTCAGGCCTCCTCTCTAAGAGAGGGAATTGGCCGTAATCCACCACGCGGGCCCAGTGCGGATTGGTTGCTGAATTTAGCTGTATTAAGTTACGTATTTAATACAGCTAAATTGGTACGATAGAACAAAAAAAAAAAGAAGATGTTTCAAAAATTACTTATATTGATTAAATACTGGACTAAAATACTTGCAATCATTGTGATTATGTCAGATTATTCTACAAGCAACGTTTTACTGTTAGTATTTTAAATTTACAAACAAATCTGATCTTTTTCATTTGTATGCAGTCGAGAGTAAACGCGCTTTAAGGTCCTGTGGTCCAATTGAGCAGGGAGGGAGATAAAGCAGGGAGGTCAAGACCCTCAGCATTGAGGAATACGACGCAAAGAAGAGGAGTCCAACTGATTGGACTGGTGTAACTGAGTCTTTGTGCTAGAGCGACACATCTTTGCTAACCATCCTGCATGTTCATGTAGGATAACTACATAGTTGATGTTATTGATTCCAATATGTATTCTCTTGTCAATTTCAACTATGATGAATGGTTTCTACTTGCTGTGTGACTAAGAGTTGCGATCGTGTGCTCTAATACGGCTAATATGGTCTATATTTTGCTGTGAAGTTACGTTTGATTAACTCGCTATTAATCCTATTAGTCAGTAAGTATAGCAGACGAGGTTTCAAAATAAACATACTTAAACTGTACACTGCAATACTATGAAACATGGAACTGTATGTTAACACCGGTGTCTGTCTTGACGGTTATTTTAATGTTTCTGGGCGGGATAGAACACAGCTTCGGCGGGATATTGAATAACTAGTATGTCAATAAATGAAAAGAAAGGTCTCTATAAAAGTACCATATTGTTGCTTACTTTTGCGACAACTATGAGTTGACTCACACATATTAAGTATCTACATAATACTTTTTTTTTCTTGAAAATTATTTACACTAACATTATAAAGATATAAAATTGTTTTTTTTTTTGTTTGTATGATTAGTGATTACATATCTCAGAAAGCACTGATCCGATTGTTAAAATTTTTTCACCGATAGAAAGCTGCTTTATTCCTGAGTGACATAGGTTATATTTTATGTACGCGGGCGAAGCTGCGTGAAAAAGCTAGATAAAGGCTTTGAATCTTTGAATCATACATATGAACGTTTTACCATTTACTCGTAGGTAGTCTAAATGGTAAAAAGTTTTAACAGGAGAACTCCACTTTTTTTTTAAATCCATGACTCCTTGTTAAAGAATGCTTACATAATTTAATTATGAACATAACCACGACTCTACCGTAGAACCTACCGCAGCTGAATAAATTAGTCGGAGCAAGAGACATCAAGATTTCACCAGAATACCTACACGTATTTTTCATGTACACCTTTATGCATAAGAATTTTTATACTCGTGTTACCAGTCATAACTTTAGCAAAAGTATGAATGTAGCGAGGCGTGGGGTGATCAGTTTTGTATTTTATGTACTGGTTGCTTTAATCATTCATGTTGTGGTAACCTCGTGTAAAATATTAAAACTACATGAAATTAATAATAAGTAGTGTGACATATATTCTGAGCGGACCTTTTCTCACTGGTATTCAGAAGTCTCTGCCTACCAATATACAACATTAGTTTTAATATATGCGATACCCGAAACATGTGTCTAGTTTTTTTTATGTAAAGAATCTAAGCTTGATTTTTCATGATAAAGTTATGAAATTTTATATTTCATAACTTTATCATGAAAAATCACAAAGTTATAAGCTTGTTATATTACTTGGTGGTCCGCACAAATACATGTCACCGGGCTATCCAGTCGACTGAGGGATTGTTGCACTCTCGCACCCAGCTGTGCGCTTCCTAATGCCCGTTATGACCTGCCGTGGCCTGTGTTGTACTTAGTGTGACCTTTTACAAATATTTTTGGGATAAAATATAACATGATATAAAAATTATTGGGATCGGTTTAGTTACTGACTTTGAACAAAAATATATATTTAGGTTTCGCATCTACAAAAATAATATTTGATTTCAAACCATAATTTATGCAAATCTCTGGACGATTTAATTAAATAAACATACCTACATGTAATTGATTGACATCTCTTGTTTGATGATCACGCGATAGGATGATCAAAAGTAGCAGGAATCTTTCTTGCCCCCCGTTGATAAAACTGCTGTATGGCCCAGTATGGCAGATTGCTGCTAGGGTTGCAGGAATGTTAGAATTACCCTGAAACGCAAAGGAGAAATGAAGGTGGGTTTTAGTCAGTAAAAGTCTGACACGTTCTCACTCCACCCAGAGCGGGAAAAATTAATTGAGGAAATCACACTCCAAATAAAATGGCGTTCTAATATGAGGATATTCTTCTTCTTTGCCTTATCTCTTCATTCGGGGTCCGCTCTCCTCGTCTTTAGGCGCCAGGGTAGTGTATCCTGGGATGTCTGTGTGTCCAGCTGAGCTCGTTCCAGATTTTTGGGTACGGTTGTCCACTACGTAGTTAGAGGGCGCCCTGTGTCTTTTCTCCTTTCCGGGATCGCTAAGGTCTTTTTTACTGGGTACTCTTCCGTTCCAACATGAGGATGTGGATATATAATTAATTTATCAAAAACGAAGCTTTTGAATAACATTTACTCAAGTCTACTGTTTCACGAGTAAATTCCCAAAGCGTTGAGCTTGTTTTTTTATCGCAGTCATTATGATAATGTCCCATTGTCGCACCTCGTACATGCTTCACAAGAAATAAATCGATAAGATACGATGTCCGAACATAATATTATTTCATTATTGTGCGCGATAAAAATTAACTCTACATAGCTACAAGGCAGGCATATAAATATACATCTTTTTCTGTTACTGCTACCGTTACCTGAGGTCGGGCCTCCTCACGATTCTGTGCCAGGATAGTCTGTCCGTGGTAGTCTAGTTAGCAATTAGCCTTTGAAGCTGAAAATAAATGAGTTTGTTAAATTATCTGTTACAATATATCTCATTTACAAATCTATGCTACGTTTTGTGGTTCTTCATTGTTTTTTTTTCTGTGGACATGATTCTAGCTTACTGCAATGAAAGTCCACTAGGGCCGATATCTGTTAGTGATGGTCGGAAATCATCTAAAAACTTCTCCCACTCTAGAGCAGAGCGGGATGGCGTGTCAGACATTTACTGACCAAAACTACACCTATGTTTCTTTAGTCACCCTTTGTGTTCTAGGACCAAGGGTAACCTGCCTGACCAGTTTGCCTGCTGCGGTCTTCCCGTCCGATTATAATTTGGGTGTCTTCAAGGCTAGAGTGAATAGGCTGTTTATAAATAAGTGCACCTCACCATCAGAGATTGCATCACTGCTTACCATCAGGTGGGATCGCAGTCAAGCACTAGTTTATATCAATTTAAAAAAAAATCCAGACCTACGTACCTACGACACCTGTTAGGGCTGCAGGATCGTTCGTAAGAGTTACCGTAGCTCTTAAATGCAAAGAGCAATTGAAGAAACACAGGTAGGTTTTAATCAGTAGATGTTTGACATACTCTTTCGCTCCAACCGGAGTGCAAACTGTTATTTGGTGAATAGCTACCTTTAAAAAAAATTTGAGCAAGTGAGAGTCGGACCGAGGGTTTCGTGCAAAATTTTTTTTTTTTTGTAAATTCTTATACCTGTGCTTTGTGCAAATTTCAGGATTCTGGATCAACGGGAAGTACCTTATGAATTTCGATTTTTTTGAGTATTGAAATATACGTTATTTGCGACATAAACGGCCGTATCTTTTTAGGGTTCCGTAGCCAAATGGCAAAAAACGGAACCCTTATAGATTCGTCATGTCTGTATGTCTGTCTGTCTGTCTGTCTGTCCGTCCGTATGTCACAGCCACTTTTTTCCGAAACTATAATAGCTATACTGTTGAAACTTAGTAAGTAGAGGTTTTCTGTGAACCGCTTTAAGATTTTCACACAAAAATAGAAAAAGAGCAATAAATTTTGGGGGTCCCTATACTTAGAACTGAAACTCAAAAAATTTTTTTTCATCAAACCCATACTTGTGGGGTATCTATGGATAGGTCTTCAAAAACGATATTGAGGTTTCTAATATCATTTTTTTCTAAACTGAATAGTTTACGCGAGAGACACTTCCAAAGTGGTAAAATGTGTCCCCCCCTGTAACTTCTAAAATAAAAGAATAATAAGACTAAAAAAAATATATGATGTACATTACTATGCAAACTACCAACGAAAATTGGTTTGAACGAGATCTAGTAAGTAGTTTTTTTTTCATACGTCATAAATCTAAAAAAATACACTATTATTAAAACATCGATCAAAGTTACAACGAACTACAAGAACTTTTATATTATGTTACTTGCTGCTACGGAACCCTCCATGGGCGAGTCCGACTCGCACTTGGCTGGTTTTTTTATTTGTGTGATAGACCGTTAGATAGTTTTGTGGGAATATATATTTGTTAACTTAGAAGTTTGATTTTTTCTCAGCTAGAAGGGACCGCAGATCTGAGTATATATAACAATCAAACATTGTAGGTAACATGAGAATTGTATCATAAAAATTTCTACATGGAACATTGGTAAGTTTCTTTGCAGAATAGTTTAATTCAAGTTTTCACACCTGCCATTTAAATGTTCTGTTATCCTCATGTATGTTTCTCGTAGCAATCAGTGATTCCCCAAGTTAGTGTAGTAGACACTTGGTCGGTTTTTTCCTTTGAACCTTGTTGAAGTATGTCACAACCGTGAGATGCGACTGGTTTCCGAGATCCGCCTCCACTGATGTGCCTATAATTTAAGGTTAACTTTACTGCGACAAATTACATCATATAGATTCTTTAAATTATTTTGTATATCATTGTCTTCTGTAGGAAATTTGAGATACCATAATACTAGTAGGTCTGGAAGAAGTAGATGCAGGATTTTTTAATTAGCTATTTGTTTTTTTGTTGTTTTTTTTGGTGTACAACAAATAAATAATCTATCTATTTCGAAGTGAAAAAATAAAACAAAAGAGATTACTTCCTAATTTTCTCCTAAAAGACATTAAGTGGTATAAAAGACATTGATGCTTCTTCAATTGAAGACATGAAAATATAGTAACGTCCTATTTATTTATTAAAAACAAGATTTTAGAAAATTGAATTATCTATGCTTCGCTTGATCTATTTTTATAATTAGGTATTGGGATCCTTTGTAAATCTGGGAGGAATAGTGATATACCTGGCACTATTTGTCCTGGATTTACAAAGGATCCCAATATCTACTTATTAATTAAATACTAAGTACACCTAAATATTCTTTTCAAATAGGAGGAATACTGTAGTACTAGATTATGTAGTCCAGAAAATCCCATCTTGTATTAATTAGCACGTTTATTACTGTCCAACTTGAACATTACAAAAAACTATAACAATAAAATTAAAATTAATGCATTAAAATTTCACGCAAGAGCTATAATTTCCAATTTCATCGACAGTTTATGGTGTATCATTTAAGCCTTATCAGCAAGAGAATTAAGTTCTTATTCAATCGTTTGTTGCGTTGTCTTGGCACCATAAGGGACGTCCCAACTGTCCTTCATTGTACAGATTATCATAAAATATATACAGAATTCGTTGCGATGTGTAATTGCGACAAAAGTTTTCGGTATAAATACTGGGGGTGAATCCAAGATGCATCATTACATTGCTTTTGTATCACTCGCATCCATCTTGCAACTGTTTTGTACCTGGATCAACATGAAGAGTGTTGTAAGTTTTTCAAATCTTTTAGTTACAAGTTTAATTTTCAAATAGCGAAAAAAGTGTTTCTATAGTTTATTTTATCATACTTAAAATTTTTCCTTTCAGTGATTATAATTTCACTATCTTACGATTGAAAGCTTTTGTAGTTGACTGATTTTTATTGTATCAGCTTTTACATGAATTTCCCTCGATAGTCTCAGTCTTGAGGAATTAAAGACTATGTTGTGTTGTTTTGATATAATTATATTTAAATGCATTCATAAATCACATTTGACTACAAACCAATCATCAATTTTGTTCTAGATACTACTTGCATTCTTGGTCTGCGTAGCCTACGCTGACGTCAGCAGCTTCCAGCAGTTCCAACAACAACCATTATATCAACAACAGCAGCAACAACCACAATACACAACGGAACCTATCCCCATCATAAGACAAGAACAAGTGCAAAATCCAGACGGATCTTATAAATGGAGGTTAGTTTATGCACCACTTAATCTCGCCGCAAAGAGATTATCAGATTTCCCAAACCCACTTGAACTAGGATTGCCACCTGAAAAACATAGATCAAATAGGGATACCATACTGCTATAATTAGTCTAACCCTAGATGTCATAGGTTTACTCTCAAGAAACAAATAATTTTAACGAGATCAATTACTGTACAATTTGTGATATCGGATCTGTAATTCTATGCCCTTTGCACACGTACACACAATTTGACCACCTCAATATATCAGTATAGATTAAGTACACTTCATGTTCGTCTTATTCACATAATTATACAGATTTTATTGACGAGGTGATCTTTATACATTATAGTATAGTTCATTTCATACATAATAACATGTTAAGTTACTGACAAGGACTACCATTAGTATTTATTTTTGTAATTCTGTATGGCTGAAACTATTTTCTTTTTTTATTTGAGTGTCCTTTGTTTTCATTTGATAAGTAAGGGTTGACGAGATTGTTTGTAATAAAAAAAAATATCGGTCCTATAGAGGCAACAATCACTTGCTTGGGCTTCTATATAAAAAAAAAACACTTTTTGACTTGTAAATGTAGTAGTTCCCCACTCTTAGGACTAATTTGTTTTTATCTTATTTGAATTGGTGAAACATTTTAATATTCATGACTACTTTTGGATTTTAATTTTTTAAATAATAGTTTACAATCAGAACTTTTGAAGTCAAAAATTATTTTTACCATCCTCGATATCATTAAAAGTACCTACCTACTATTAATGCTGCCCTCGTACATAAAACCACATTATGTTTTCTTTTACAAGGATAAAATAATGATCACTTATAAGAAAATTATATGTTTTCAGCTACGAAACCGGAAACGGCATTTCAGCGGAGGAGCAGGGGTATGTGAAGAACCAGGGCATCCCGGAGCAAGAAGCACAGGTGGCCCAGGGGCAGTACCAATACACAGCACCCGATGGACAGGTAACTACGCACTATTTTTACGATAATAGTTTAGTAGGTACATAGTAAAACAAAAAAAAACCTGACTGCAAAAAAGTCAATTTGTAACCAATGCTCTAAAAAGACTAAAACAACATTACAAATAGATAACAAAAGTAAAATAAATTACGATAAAATCAAAGTAAACTCTACTTCGGTTTAAAAGGATATATTATGAGCTGAAAGTGAAATACTCGTTTTGAGTTTGGTCAAAATCAAAAAAAAATCAAAGCATTTATTTCAAATAGACCATTTACACGCACTTTTGAATAGTCAAATGTCGGTCAGTCCACCAGCCGTCAAAATTCATCTAGCCGTTTATAAGAAGATATGAAGTAATTAAGAAACTTAGAAACATAGAAACACACAAAATACTTCCAAAAAACAATCCTTCCTTCGCAGTATGCTAAAACATATATGTACAAATTGTACAATATACATAAATATATTTGACCATTGTCATTCATCATCATTTAAGTTCCTGTGTCCCCTAGATGGGGCAGAGGGCGTCCACAGTGCGCCGCCATCCCGTTCGGTCTTGAGCTTCGCGTTTCATTTCACGCCAGGTCTTCCCAATGTTCTTCGCCTCTGCGATGACTGTTCGTCGCCAGGTCTGCTTAGGGCGACCACGTTTACGCTTTCCTTGAGGGTTCCAATCAAGGGCTTGCCTTGGTATATGTTCAGGATCCCTTCGAAGCGTGTGGCCGATCCAGTTCCATTTGCGGCGTTTGATCTGCTGGTCGATCGAGGTTTCACCGCAGCGCTCCCACAGATCTACATTTGAGATTTTCTCGGGCCAGAATATACCGAGAATACGGCGAAGGCAGCGGTTGACAACGACCTGGAGTTTATGCGAGATGTCTTTTGTGACCTTCCACGTCTCACACCCATACAGCAATACGGTTTTTACGTTGGACCGGAATATTTTGAGCTTAACTCTTCTGGTCAGTTTCCGAGATTGCCACACGGGACGGAGCTGTGCAAAGGTGGCCCTTGCTTTGGTGATCCTCGAAGCGATATCCTCTTCGGTCCCTCCAGTCTCTGACACAACACTACCGAGGTAAGTAAAATTGTGGACCCTTTCCACAGCCTCTGTGCCGATAAGCAACGGCAAAGAGCTCGTCGCTCCGCATCTCATTTCCTGGGTCTTCCGGGTGTTGACTTTTAGTCCCGTCTTTTTTGCCTCACGTCGTAGGTCGTCCAGCTTGGCTTGCATGTCAGCGCGTGTGTGGCTCAGCAGACATAGATCATCGGCGTAATCCAAATCTTCCAAGACGTTGGATAGTCCCCACTCTATGCCGCGGCGCTTGGTTTTTAGCACTTTGCTCATGATGCCATCCAGAACAACAAGAAAGAGGAGAGGTGAGAGAAGGCAACCCTGTCGTACTCCTGCATGCACCGGTATGTCCTCCGAGACGAGGCCGTCGTGTGTCACTCTACAGGAGTAACTCCTATAGATTGCCCTAATTAGGTTTATGATTTTCTCGGGGACTCCAATTTCACGCAGTCGGTCCCAGATGGAACTCCATCTCAACGTGTCGAAGGCTTTTTCGAAGTCCACGAAGGTCAAATACATTTCCCTTTGCCATTCTGATGCCTGCTCGAGAATAATACGTAAGGTATTGATCTGGTCCGTACACGATCGATTGGGCCGGAAGCCAGCCTGCTCTTTGCGAAGAAGAGGTTCAACGGCCCCCGACAGCCTATCTAGGATGATCTTGCAGAGCACCTTAGAAGGTATCGAGAGCAAAGTAATACCTCTCCAATTGCCACATTCACTGAGGTCTCCCTTCTTGGGAACGGTAATGAGAAGACCTTTATTCCAGTCGTCGGGTAACTCTTCGGTTGACCAGATGTTCCGTAAGAGAGGTGTCAGCGCGTTTGCGGCGGAAGGCATGTCAGCTTTTAGCATTTCCGCCGTGATGAGGTCGACTCCTGGAGCTTTGCCATTCTTGAGTGAGTGGATGGCTTTCACTACTTCCTCTTGTGTGGGGGGAGACACGTCAATATCTAGGCTTTGTGGGGGCAAACTGGCAGCCGGTGCAGTCGTGGTAACGGGGTCGTTCGGGACTCGGAAAATCTCCTCAAAGTGCTCGCGCCAGCGTCGGAGCTGCCCCTCCGATGTCACGATGAGCTGGCCTTCTTTATCCTTCAAGGGCTTCTTCTTCCTCTGGTTTCTATTCCCAGCCAAGGTCTTTGTTGCCTTGTACATCTCCCTGAGATTACCGGAGTCAGCAGCGCGTTGAGCACAATCCGCTATACTATCTGCCCATACTCGCCGATCACAGCGGGTACTGCGATAGATAGCCCTGCGTAACTGTCTGTATTGCAGTTTTTCGTCTCGACGCACTGCCTCATCAGTGATTGCCAGAAGTCGAAGATGAAGTTTGCGCCTCTCTGCAATGAGGTTCCAGGTTTTTTGTGACATCCAGTCTTCGCGTGTGAGTGTTTTATGCCCAAGAACGACGGTCAGGTCTAGTCAGATATATAATAGCAGAAAAAAATAATATAATAAATAGATGTTTAGAAGAATTTTATATTTTCGGTTACACCAATATTTAATGGTAAATATTCTATATAAAGTGCCAATAAAGAATGCATCATGCAAAACGCTCAAACATGCGATTAATAAATGTCTGCAATAAATTAACTAAATTATGTTCATTTATTCTAAAATTTGTCATAATTTGTATATTTATAAGAATATTGGCTGATATGCCTTGATTAAATTGTCTGCTAATCAAAATATTACGTAGATTTTTATAATGTTAGAATTATAGAAATATTTGGAAATTTGCGCCTACACAAACAGACAGAGCAGCGTTTGCTTTGGTAAGCTATGCAACTGAACCGAAAACTTTCACAGGCTTAGCTAAACTTGAAATCAGCTTTAATCTACGATAGATGGCAGTCTATGGAATAGAGCTGTAAGATGAGTTAAAAAAAAAATGGACATCGTAAAACAAGTTCATCCATTATTAATATCGTCACATTATCTAAAGCCATTAAACTTATGACAAACGCCTAAAAATAATGTTTGATTAGTGGTTACCGAATCATACTAGTCCTTTTATTTTCGGATGCTGTCGTCATGTATATGTCTTCCGTCTGTTTCAATATTAATCAAATGATAAATATCTGTTTATTTTAAAAGACTGGTAAACATTATTTGTTTTTTGATAACCTTCGATTATGTCTTCAGTTCACTTCAAATATCGTCTTATTTTGTATGTTTACAAAATTATCGGAATTCCTGAATTCATAAGATAATTATAATTATAATATCCTTGTCAACTCTAAGAAGTAACAAGACCGGATACAGTTTGACTGAACTACTAATTTTAAGGTCAAAGATTCAAGCGTAGCTTAGTAGGTATACATATTCATTATTTGCTAGAATAGTCAATTTTTGTTGAAGATGTTGTATTTTGCTGCATTTTTTATCATCTTTTTCGTATCGATAGTACCATTTTTTTTTGAATAATATGAATTGGTGTTTGAATGCGTTCCCGCCTGATAATACAGCAACGTCGAGAGCGTTGTGTTGGTGGGAGAATATTAGATACGTTTTGAAATAAGAAACTACATGCTTAGTAGGTTCTATAAAGTTCGTAAGTGGGTATTTTGTTGTAGATGTTCAGCATCATCTTACTAATATGCCATAATAGTGACACGTAATTATCTTTAAACCTGTCATAATATTAGGTATTTATTAAGGCATTCGTAATATTAAATAGTTGTCCATCACAAAATCTTGACCCGTGGGTCGGTAGAATACATAATTATATTTCTTCTAAGTCAAGATAACTAAAATAAACTCTCTTATCTTAAGTCGAATATATTTTTGTTATCCAGTTAAAATATACCTTACTAAAATAATGATGAAGCATATTATATGCCCAGTTAAGGTGCATTTGGGAAGCTAAACGGATTATCAGTGTTTGTGAGAACAGTTTTTGAGTTCTGATGTCCTAACCAAGACCCTTATAGATTAGTATACCCTTATAGATTCGCCACGTTCATCTGTCTGTCTTAACTTAACTTAGAGACGATTAATTAATAGAAAACTCTATCTGAATGCTGTAATAAACTATAAATACGTATATAAATGCGTTTGAGAAATATTTAATGAGCTAATTTTGTTAGAGTCAATTATTATTTTTATTTTAAAGTAACTAACATAATGCCGGAACGGAACCCTACACAGCGCATGGTCCCACGCGCATTTGTTTATCCTTCAGTATTAGTAGAGGATACGGTTAAGAACGACCTTCATCGGTTTGTTTAATGGATGAAACCTATTTTATGATAAATTTAGTATATTAAATAATATAACGCGGGTGGGTTGCCTGAGAAAATCCTGGCCAAACAATATTTTTTTTTTTTGAAAAATGCACCTGTGTGTTTAACGAATAAATTTAATACTAACCGAAAGAGTGAAGCCTTTAGAATATAAAAATGTTGGGTTGCCTATTTGTTTCCTGGCATAGCTATGGGTTGCCAGGTATAAACAGGTATGTATAAACAGGTGTATTTTTTTTTATATACAACAAATTCTATATTAAAATAAACGCTGTTTCATTACGAATACGATGTTATAGTGTTGTCTGCAAAAAAGTCTGGTATGGATAACGGTTGTGCATTTTTCTAAAAATAAAATAAATTTTCAATTTTTAATTAATAATAGTCTGGCCAAGAATTTCTTAGGCAACTCACCCGCGTTATATTATTTAATACACTAAATTTATAATAAAATACGTTTCATCCATTAAACAGACCGGTGAAGGTCGTTCTTAATCGGATCTTAGACTATATCTGAAAGTTATTAGGATGTTTGCATTTACTTACGTATTCTTTTATGAATTAATTATATCAAATTTCTTTTTCCAGGTGATCCAGTTGCAGTACTTGGCTGATGAGAACGGGTTCCAGCCCCAAGGAGCTCACCTCCCGACTCCCCCTCCAACCCCTAGAGATATCCAGGTTGCCCTGGATTACCTTGCGACACTGCCACCTCCCAATCCAGAGAGCAGAGAATATTCCAGGAACTAGACCTCATCCAAATTAAGACATTCTTATTGATAAGTCACAGGATTAAGATTTCTACCTAAACAGTTGTTAATCGTTGATATTTTTAAAGTTGTAAGTTTGGCATTGCCTTAACTCTTACTTTCCAATAAGGGGCGAAGATTTAAACAATTCAAACTCAGTCAGACATAGGTTTACATAGGTTTACTTTTGTGATGCGAGAATGAAGGTCTTGAAAGAGAAAAATACAAAAAAATAAGATGTTATATAATGTATAATATCTGTTGATAAGTAGTTAAGATAGTTATATTTTTTGTAAATTTTGCATAATATATAATGGTTTTATGTTAAGTTTATCCTGTTTTATTGGAATTTCTATGAAAACCAGTTTTCGTTCATAATTCATGAAAGGAACTTGTTTTATTATTTCTATCAATATCTTTATTTGATGAAGATTAAATTAATACCTACCAGATCCAATAATAAAAGTCTAAAATGAAAATGTCAGGTACTAAAATGAAACACGTTAAAAGAATAATATAAAACTGTTTAGGGATTGCGCAAATTCATATAGAATGGCTTGCTGGTTCTCTCAATTAAAAAACGTTTATTTTGATCTAATAATTTCATTTTGCAACTCGATGATTAAATATTTGTTTGTTCATTTGCAAGGTTAGAGTTTATAATAGCAGTTTGTGGTGATTACCGGCTCACGGGCTGTCAATGGTAATTACACCCTGCGCTTGCGCCGCCGCCGTATGGTCACATGCTCAGCATGCGACGAGAACTTCTCAAGTGTCTTATAAGTTAAGCATGGACTATTTCAGTTCATAAGTTGGTTGATAAAGTCAATCTTCATTCGTGAGAAAATTAACGTTGTTTGGTATCCCAGGATGATTCAATTGTAATTGTGTCGTGGCGGGTGAATGTTTCGAAAAGTTAAGAATATATTCGAGTCTACAAAATTATAACTGTATTTAAACTCAAACCACGGTGACTAAAATTATACTCATCTAATTACGGTCTGGCTTTGTAATTTAGCTGTAAAAGTTCGGATATTAAATATTGAAATTGAATATTTTCGTTGATGAATTTGCGAAGAGGGCAAGGCAAGCACAAGATACAATAAAGTAGGTAGATATGAACAACAGCTTGAATTTCCAATCTCTTTGTGACCTTGGAAGATAAGGAAATACCAGCTAGAAACAAAAGTTATCCAGAGGTCATATGAATTCCTTTTTTAAAAAACGAAACCTTTCCGAAATGATTTTTATTTTTAACACTCATTGGATGCTGCATTAAATGCATCACATAATATATGTTCGAGTCCTAAGCGGCTGAAGTTCGGTCGGCGCGACCCCTTGCTCAACAACCGGTCTGTTCACTTTCCCCACACCTCCGTGTCAAGGTCGCCCAACCATCGTCGCCATGTTCCGAGCAGGTAGACATAACAACACATAGTAAAACAACGGAGAACACCCAAAATTTGCCTGATCTATGCATCGTGCCTAATTGTGAAGGTAAAACTGGTACCTTGCGCAACCCATTGAACTGATCAATGTTTTAAAATGTTGTTTTGTTTTTAACTTATTTTGTCATTTATTTTTTTATCCGAGTTCGACATTTTTATTAATTACAATGTCTCTGGTAACCTTATAAATTAAAATAAATAAGAACTTCCTATCCAACCAGTAATCCAACTATTAGCATTAAAAATAATGATATCATTTTGTTATGTCTTCATCATACTGTATGCTAGGTGTCTGACTACGGCAAGGGATTATAAAACTATATGCCTTACATGAAATCCGATTGACAGCAGAACGTATCTAGATAGGTATGTAAGCTCTTGTAAAAAACTTATGTTAGCATCTAGTGTGGATCAGAAGTATGTTATAGGTGCGATTACGCTGTACGACACGTGATGGCATTACACATGATACGATATGTGAAATTTTTCTTCATTTGACTCCTAGACTTATTCAATCTAATGAGAAATTATTTCAAATGTGATAGTTCTACTTTTGACCTGTAATGGAATGCATCTCAAATCTGTATTCTGTTATTTAAAACTAGCTGACTCAATAGATGTCGTTCTGTCAAAAGTTATTGAATTAGTATACAACCAAAGAAAACAACGTCAAACATAATATCGTGAAAAAAATTGTCAAATGTACGGATGAATTAAAGGAACTTATAGTAAGGATTAATAATATCGGCTTATATTCCATAGTATATTATCTAATATAAGAAAAATATGTGTTTTCGGTTTTCCATACAATTTCCCCCATTTTCTCTTCATAAAAATCTCTCTGAAACTTCAATAAGTTGGTCCAATCCTTCTCGAATTTTTTGTTATTTCGTTTACAACTTGTCTACCATCTCGAATTTTACGATTAGCGTGTTGCTAAGCGTAAAATTCGAAAAAGACTTCATTCGTGAATAACTTGATTTGGACAATATATTATATATCCATATACATTTTATATATTTATCTTAGGACTCCAGGGTCATGGATCAATGGAAGGTTAACTGGAAGAGGTCCACTAGACAATTTTCAAGGATCGTGGTTACATGCGATGATTATCCCTGCACGCGCTATGCTAGTGCACACTCTGGGAACCTGTTGTGAAATATGGAAAACAAAGATATGCAGGGCTATGGTTTTGAGAGGTTGACATTTTTTACATGTAGAGATAGAGATGTTTTGGTGAAAACCGGATGGAAATACATTTAGTAGTTTTGGAATTCATAGGCAGACAAACGTGGTTGGGGACTTTGTTTTTATAATAAGTCAGGTTAAAGATTGATGGAGATCTTTGTTGTCAGGCTTCCTTAAGTTTATTTTTTTCGATGATACAAAACAACTGGCTGTGTGTTATGTACAGTTACATTAAAAGTGATGATAAGGTCTCTGATACAAGTATCAGAGTTAGGTTTTACCTAAGTTAAACCTACCACCTTTGTCTACATTATCACTTAAGAAATTAAAAAAACCCGTTGTAAACTTTAAGATCAAAGTTATGCTGTGAAATACTTTTATATTTTATTTAGAACACTTACAATGACCTACATTCGACGCTAATCAATCGGCCATTACCGTCTAGCACGAGTTGTAGTGTTTACAGCTTCCTCGGAATGTGATGAGACGCAAACTGCAAAAAAATCATTGATCATTCTTAAGAAAAAAAAAAAAACCGGCCAAGTGCGAGTCGGACTCGCTCATGAAGGGTTCCGTAGCAGCAAGTAACATAATATAAAAGTTCTTGTAATGTGTTGTAACTTTGATCGATGTTTTAACAATAGTGTATTTTTTTTCGATTTATGACGCATTAAAAAAAAACTAATTACTAGATTTCGTTCAAACCAATTTTCGATGGCAGTTTTTATAGTAACGTACATCATATATTTTTTTTAGTTTTATCATTCTCTTATTTTAGAAGTTAGAGGGGGGGGGACACACATTTTACCACTTTGGAAGTGTCTCTCGCGCAAACTATTCAGTTTAGAAAAAAATGATATTAGAAACCTCAGTATCATTTTTGAAGACCTATCTATAGATACCCTACACGTATCGGTTTGATGAAAAAAAAATTTTTGAGTTTCAGTTCTAAGTATGGGGACCCCCAAAATTTATTGCTTTTTTTCTATTTTTGTGCAAAAATCTTAATGCGGTTCACAGAATACATCTACTTACAAAGTTTCAACAGTATAGCTCTTATAGTTTCGGAAAAAAGTGGCTGTGACATACGGACGGACAGACGGACAGACAGACAGACAGACAGACAGACAGACAGACAGACAGACAGACAGACAGACAGACATGACGAATCTATAAGGGTTCCGTTTTTTGCCATTTGGCTACGGAACCCTAAAAACAATAGTTATTCGAACAAATATGTATTGAAGCTTTAAATGTCAAATGACTTCATCAAATTATCATAGCCATACATAAGTCACCTGTGGGCCACTCCCAACAAATAGATGTTAATGCAGCAATATCAGAATTTGCCTGAAGACATTCTATTCACTAAAGTGTCTACAATACGATTTACATAAGAGATAGAAGTGAAATCTTTTGTTGTCTGAATACCTATTCATATAGACTACCAAGGATGGTATTACTTGCATCATAATTTATCGTAGGCTGTATTGATCCAATACCGACAATTTCTAATGGTTGAGATTTTTTATATGTCAGCGTGACTAGGCTCTATTGGTTGAAATGTAAGTACTTAATTGTACCATATGGCATGCAAGCAATACATTTGAGTAATTATATGTAAAATGTAAATGTTTCCTTCCTAATTACTGACAATGATAAAAATATGAAGGAAGAAGAAAATGAAGAAATTGAAGAACTATTTAATTAAAATAAGAAAACCGCATATCAATCAATAGGTACGAAAAAATTGGGCCGAAATTTTGTACTCACCAAAACGACCGTCGTCAGTGAAGGCAGATGGTTGAATCAAGTCCTCAGTGTCAAAAAAGAAAAAATTGAAAGTACTTTGTGAAATTAGAATGTAACATGTTAAGTACTGCAAATTGATAGAATAAAGACAGCACTTGCGATACCGGTTCGTTTATTTTATCAATATGCAATTTTAAATTTACATATAGATATAATATATTTGCAACTTTATAGTGCTATTATATCGTTCTTCTATTTTATATAAAATTCAGTATTATTTATGATCATGTTTTTTGACGAACATTGTCTAGACAAGCTAGTCTTTTTAATAAAAATAATACATTCTAGGAAAACACATTAATATTGTACATCATTCGATTGCTAATGGTTTGACGTAATCATTAATTAATGCTAAACTTATTTTCTAATTTTTATACCTGGGTTATCTCGACAGAGTTGACTTTTTGCCACATATGTTTCTTCCAGGAGTTTACATTAAAAAGTACTGTACGTCTATCAGGCTGATTAGACTCATCATTCTTATTACTCTTCAGATTAGTAGACAATGAAACAGACGGCATATCCCTTTCAAATAATCATAGGTTACTCATCTGTAACTATAAGCACGTAATGAATAGGTTAATAACCATGCCCATTATTTGCGAACAAACGATGGCGAAACTATGGACTTGATTGGATCGGTGTGTCATGGATCCCCTCGAGAGCTTTACGTAATGGACGTTGTACGTTGTACGCTAGCACTGTACTTGAAGCTCTTCACGAGCCATTAAAATTCTGCTATCACGCACCCGTTTCGTGAACTTCACCTCGAAAACAGTCGGATCGCGTGTTTGTATGATAATTATACTAGTTTATTGCCTATTCAACATGATACGCCTATTTTGATTAAAAAAATACTCAATCTTATTAATTCAGTTTGAAATATTAGTAATAGAAACGACTAACAAGAAAATTAGTAATGAATGAGTATCGTCTGATGTACACACTTTTGAAAATTTAAGTAACTGTGACAAATTTGGCCGTGGGTAATTGCCAATTTGTATGAATGTAAATCTTTTGTGCAAACAGCACGAAGCTTGCGCTACTAAGGCCGCCCAAATGGAAGATCCGTTATGTTTGTTGTTTACTATTACGTCTCAGGCCAAGTTGACATACACGAGGCGAGGTAATGCATCCAGTGTTTACTTATCTCATAGATTTTGCGACACCACAATGACTTGTGAAACTAGGATGCAGGGAGGAGGGCAAATGTGATAACTATAAAACCACAAATTTTCAGGACTGAAAGCATCAGTCGACAACAGTTATCATCACTGCTTGTTCCACCATCACCAAACACTACAAAATGAAATCTATTGTAAGTGATTAAAAAAACAGTGCATCAAAAGTTTCCATTATATTTCCATGTTGTTACCAAAAGGTTTAGTGACGTTGGCATAAAACGAAGTTCAGTGTTGTGATTTATTATAAAAATGTTAATTCGAACCATTTCATTCGTAATCAAAACGTTATACAAATTCGAATGGGTTTTGATTTAAAAATTATTTAAATAAGTCAACAATTAACGTAGCATATTAGATCAAATTTGTTGATTTTGGTTTATTTACATGTTTTAACTTATGTTTATTTATGACAGGTGTTGGCTTGCATGCTGTTCGCGGTGGCGTTCGCTGCCCCTCAAGGAGCCCCGGCCGAGCCCGAGCCCATCCCCATCGTGAAAGATGACAGCCAAATCAACGGCGACGGATCTTACCAGTATGCCTACGAAACTGGCAATGGTATTTCTGCTGATCAGAAGGGAGAGTTGAAGAAGGTCGGGGACGTCGACACTTTAGAGGTTCAAGGAGAGTTCTCTTACCCCAGCGAGAATGGTGACCCCATCCACCTTACTTACACCGCTGACGAAAATGGCTTCCACCCCGAGGGCGCTCATCTGCCCACCGCGCCACCAGTGCCCGAAGCCATCCAGCGCTCGCTCGCCTACCTGGCTACCGCCGCGCCCCCACAGGAAGCTGCAGCCCCACAATAGATTTCATGTTGTCTGATGCAACAATACTCAAAATCACATATTGTGATGTGTATTTTATAATTTTATACTATCAATAAAAGCTAATGTAACTCTTAATCTCAAGGTTTATCTTTTAATCCCAACTGAATCGAATTTTAATAATATGTGAGACTTGATAATGATAATTGAATTAATAGAACTAGTTTGGCCGCAAAATAGCTGATGATTCTTATTTGAAATACATTTTACTCTTTTTACTTATTATTCCTAAGTTGAAATGTGAAGGTCAGATACAAGTAATTTGAATAAAGACAATTTTATCATTAAACCGGACAAACGAGCGGCAGCTGTCTTAATTAATTCTAAGCATTACTAGAATAAACACTTTTTTTTTTAAATAATTTAAAAAGCAATATTAAAAAAAAAACGATGAAAATCGGAAAATGTTCTTGAAAATCTAAGTAGGTAGTTATGTCTAGATGAAGGTCGGTAACTCCACGTCCACGTATTTTGCTCACGGGTAGGACAAATGTGTTATTAGATCCTCCTCAACTACTCAAGAAAGACCAACAGGGCTTTTGTGATACTGAACATATGGATTCCCGAAGTACTTTGCCCTGTATAGGTACAGCGAGTACTGTGCACTTTAAAAGTAGATGTGGCTGCATAGGTACCTAAAGAAGAGGATTTATAGAAGGAGTTTTCAAATTGAATAACTAATAATCAATTAGTCTTTGCTAATATTAATAGCATTGCAGTGTGACCGATTACCCCTGACATTATCTTAGCAATAACAGTTAATTGCTATAATCACCACACCCAGTGTTTGTGCATAAATTTTGGTTATGATGGTAACAATCTGCCTTGGTATTCCAATCAACAAGCAAACGCCAGATAGTACCTATCACTTTACTGACAAGTCGGGGTATAAGGTCAGGATTGTTTCTTAAGGATTCTGTTACATCAAATACTTAGTTAGTTACTCCATTTATGTCCCAATGCTGGGCGAAGGCCCCCTTTCCCTTTTCCACACACGCCTGTCCTTGGCCATTGCAGGCCAGTCCCTCCGGTAGTTGTCCAGCTCATCTCTTCACCTTCGCCTTGGTTTGCCTGTATATCGCATTGCGTTTAATACGACCCAATAAGTAGTTCTTTTAGCCCACAGCTCACCCGACATGCGGCAGGCATGATACTTTTTTTTCATGGTGGGCAGGCATGATACTTAAGAGTCCTAAAAATGCTAAGTTAACCAATAGATATGTTTTACCATGATAAAAACGTCCACGATATTAATTATACTCGTATATACATGGTCATCTATTTTTGTACTATTTAGTGATTAGTATTTATTTATTGGAATGTAACTTATTCTTTAAAACAACCGATAATACTAAATAATACTCAAATAAGTAAAATTTAATATATGCTAGTGACAACAAAAAAAAAATGTTATAACTAAAAAACAATCACCACAATCTTTTATATCAATAGGTTTAAAGGGATAGATACTATAATTAATGGTAAAACATTAATAAGCATGGGCGCGGACGCACATCTGCTTTGAATGAGATTGCCATATAGTTAAGACAAACAGTTGTAGGCCACGTAGTTTAACTTTAAAATAAGAAATTAAATACCGGTTTCGTATTGTGACAAGCGTACTTTTTTAAGTGAAAAAACATCAAATTGTTGCTCTGGAAGGACCGAGAAGAAGTGTTAGACTTAAAAACCCATCGCGTTCCGTGTCACCACCGGCATTGATACTTGCCTGGATATAGAACTTAATTTAATTTAAAATGAATTGTAATAACGATTTTTTATCATCATTATCATTTCAGCCGATAGAGACCACTGTTGGACATTGGCATCTCCCGACAAAAATAACGATTTTTATAATGGTATTTTTTTATTTCTAATTTTCACTTATTTTTGACTGAATATTCTTCTACCAGCACTGGCATTGTATGATTTTATTTTTGTATAATTTAATGTTTTTGCATTTTTGATGTAATCATCTGTCTATTTCTATTATAACTAATTTTGTAGTCAATCAATTTAATCTTATGTTTTTTATCAATGTCAGAAATGTCAATGTTACTTATTTTTTATTATTATTAATTGATGTTATACCACCAAACTATGTTTTTGCGCGCGGTAAAACTATTACTACGGACGATTTTCATAACTTCAAGAAGGAGATAAAGAGTATGATTACTACTTTATGGAAGGCATAGCAGCAGGAAATAATATCTATTCCATCCGCTTTACAGGAGATCCAACAGAGTAACCTAAACATTGAGAACTCCATCTTACTACTTACGGCTCAAAATGAAGAATTTAGCAAAAAGATTGTAGAATTAGAAGATAAATCAAAGAAAGAAAGGGATTATATTATTTTACTAGAAGAAAAAATTGAAAACTTGCAGATGGGGGCCCGTAAATCAAACTTAGAAATAAAAAATGTTCCTCGCGGTACCAGTGAAACAAAAGAAGATTTAGTAATATTAGTCTGTAAATTTCGAAAATAAGCAATCTTTCCATTTTTTTCGTACTTATACCTATTTAAATGCTTGGGGACTCAGGGGTTAAAACTCTGCAAGGCCTTCAACACTACCAGGGCGTACCAGCTATGCGCCAAACATCTGGGACACCGCGTGGCCGGCGATACTCCCATCTTCGTTTCGGAGCAGCTGACAGCAAAAGGTGCCCGGCTTCATTTCTTAGCAAGAGATCTCGTCAAAGCTGGTAAATATAAGTTCTGCTGGACTGCCTACGGGCGTGTTTACATTAGAAAATCAGAAAATTCCCCAATCATAACAATTAAATCCGAGGCTCAAGTGCAGCAGCTTTTTAATGGTGACTGACTATGTATGTACACTATTATGGATCAACTAATGCGATCTGTCCGGCTTATTGGTTCAGTTTTGTATTTTTCTTTTTGTTGTTTCTTGCTGAAGTGTTTACATGTACATTAGTCTTAATAATAATTTACACATACATACATATCTGTCAATTATATACCTATACGTTATCTCAGACACACACATATACACACTTTTTACATAATATTAATTCGCATACATACACACCCTTACATATTTATTACTACTTTATACTAGTCTACTTCACCACCTACTCGCTCCACTTACATGAAAATTTTACTGCTATAAATTACCAAAATTATATACTTTATCGAACTGGAAGTAATATAACACCTGTATCATTATTATTTAAAATGCATTTCAGATATCAGCTATTTGTAGCCAATACCTATATGAAATTTTAAACATATTCTAATGGATGACGCCCTAAACACGCTAAATGACCAAGACACTGCAGAGATAGCCTATGCGTCCTTTAGTGACGTTATGAATTTTAGTAAAACAATAAACATTAAAGCAATTAATGATCTAACATTGATGTCACAAAATATCAGAAGTGTCTATAAAAATTTTGATGACTTGCAAGTATTACTCGCTCAATTAAATTTTAACCCAGACTTTGTGGTACTTACTGAATGTTGGATTAATGATGATAAAACAATCCCAAACCTACCTAACTATGTTTCTTATATTAGTACACGGCATTTTAATCAAAATGATGGTGTTATTGCCTATATCAAAGATGGGATTTCGGTTAACGTTAAGGAAGTAATGCTGGATGATGCATCATGTTTACAAATTGAGTCCAACAGCTATACCATCTTGGCTATATACAGATAACCCTCGAATCCCAATGCGCAAAGATTTATCAACTCGCTGAATTCCCACCTTGAATTAAATGATTTAAATAAACTTATAGTTATTGTAGATGATATAAATATAAATTTAATTGATAAACCTAGTGCCCAAATATGTGTGAGAAAAAACAGACTAGAATACCTTAATATGATAAGTATCCACGGCATCATGCCCGGTCACAGTTTGCCAACTCGGGATGGAAGCTGCCTCGATCACATTATGCTTAAGTTAGATAAATGCAGGACATCTGTTCGAGTGACAGTATTTGAAACCTCACACAGACCATTTAACGATATTTTTACGCTTGACCAACGTAAATACTAAATCAAAAATTGCAAAAGTGGCTACTGTGATTGATTATGAAAGCGCTGTAGACAGTCTTTTACACAAGAACATCTCCAACTTACTTCTTTGCGATGATCCTGAAATAATATGTCATGGCTTAGTATCAAATATCACAGAATCACTGATAGAGAACACATGCGAGAAACGAATACCAAAAAAGCAGCGGGTTATCAGGCCTTGGATAACACAGGGAGTGTTACGGTGCATTAGGAATAGAAACAATATGCAGAAAAGGTTACGTTCTAATCCGCATGATGAAATCTTTAGTGTTACTTATAAACGATACCGTAACTATTGCAATAAACTTATAAATTGCTTGAAAAATCTATTAAAAACTCAAAATGCCTTTGGAAAAACATTAAATGCAATGGCATTCTGGCGGTTGTTGCTGATAAATTTGACTGCCCTTTACTACAGCATCAAATTAGGGTGCTGACTGAATGTAAAAAGTGACTAAGTATAGTATGACATTTTTAATCTTTTAATTTTACTAACACCTAGATGATAAGTTTGCTACTAACCATTGGATCAATGATGTCTGAATAAATAAATTATTATTATTATTATTATTTCCTTTATTTAACATGAATACATATTATATTATATTTTTAAATATTCCTTAAAAAAAATTATTAAAAAAAAAACATTTAAAAATATAAAAAATAGTAGCCCACCGGCATCGGGAACAAGGTCCAAGCTGCCGGTAGTCAGGGCTCCTGAGAGAGGAACCTCCGGACAATACGCGCCGTGTCTAGGAGTACTGCTTTCTGGATCAAGCCCTTGATCCAACTGCCTAACGAGAGCCTCCGCAGATGTTGGTCGAGGCTCTTGGCTATTAAGCCATTGGCCGTCACGACTATCGGCACAATGATTGCTCCATCCACTTCCCACATGTCGACAACCTCGCGAGCCAAGTCAAGATATTTAGTTTGTTTATCTTTCTCAGCTTTCACGAGGTTCTCGTCATTATTATTATTATTATTATTATTATTATTAAAAATATTACTCACATAAAACAGACTAAAAACGATAACGACAAACTTCTTAATATCAAAGCCACTGAAATGGAATCAGTCACCTTTGTTAATAACTTTTTCGCAAGCATAGGGGTAGGCCTTGCTAGTGAGATTACACCATTAAGTCCCATGCAAAATTTATCCAACTCTCTTTTTCCACGCCAGTCTTGGCTCTCATCCTTTGTCCTACTAGACACTGATCCGCAAGAGGTACTCGAAGTTTTAATGAGCTTAAAAACGGATAGTGCTCCTGGATGGGATCGTATTCCAGTTAGCTTCCTCAAACTGGCTAGGCACATACTGGTTCCAATAATCTCCCATCTCGTTAACACATGTTTCAGAAAAGGGGTGTTCCCTACTCTTTTGAAACAAGCTGTCATTACCCCTGTGCACAAGAGTGGGAGCAGACAGGATATCAATAATTATAGACCGATCTCCGTCCTGCCTTCACTGTCCAAAATACTGGAAAAGCTTATAAATAATAGATTAACAGATTACCTCAATAAGTACCAAATTTTATCAGACTCTCAGTACGGTTTTCGATCGGGTAAGTCAACCGAGGATGCTGTACTGGCTCTAACTTCTCTAATTACTGATCAATTGGACAATGCAGGTAGATGCCTAACGGTATTTTCGGATCTGAAAAAGGCGTTCGACACCGTGTCTGTTCACATTTTTTTGCAAAAACTAGAAAATATTGGAATAAGAGGCACCGCTTTGGATCTACTTCAGGATTATCTGAGAGGAAGGACCCAGAGGGTTAAGGTGGGGCAGTTTGCAAGTGACAAAACTGAACAGTCTTTCGGGGTGCCCCAAGGTTCAGTCCTGGGGCCAACACTATTCCTAATTTACATCAATGATTTCTGCAATCTGAAATCTATCACCACTAAGGTTTTTTCATATGCTGACGATACTGCCATGGTAATAACGGGAAAGTCTTGGGACTCCATAAAAAGGGATGCTGAATCGGCTCTGGCTACTACTGTCCTATGGCTGAGGAAAAATTTGCTTATCTTGAACACCTCAAAGACCAACTATATGTGTTTTGCAATCGACAGTAGAACTCAACCTTACCCCGAATATAGTCTTAGAATACATAACTACCTTGATATTAGCAATAACTGCAATTGCTCTACAATAAACAGGGTAGATACCACTAAATACTTGGGAGTTATGATTGACGAAAGGCTGTCTTGGCACTCTCAGATTGACATAGTCGGTGGTAGAATTGGGAAGTTGATCTGGATATTTAAAATCCTTAGATATTCAGCTAACGTTGAGCTATTAAAAAAGGTCTACGTTGCTTTGGCTCAGTCGATCATGATTTACTGCATTCCAGTGTAGGGTGGCGCATCTAAAATTAAATTTCTCGAGGTGGAACGTGCTCAAAGGTTACTTCTGAAAGTTATGTTTTAAAAAAACTAAGGTTTCCAACAGCTACTCTGTACTCAATTGCCAACCTATCAACTATCCGTAAATTGTATATTCTACATACATACCACTCTAAAAAAACATAAGTCCAGTTGATCATACTATTTTAACAAAAAGACGAAATGACATAGTAACTAAAACACGAGCATGTAGAACTTACTTTGCTAGACACCAATATTCAAATCAATCCTCGCATTTATATAACTCCATTAATAAAATTCTTAAAATATATACAAAAACTACTTTGGAATGTAAACGGATGGTGACAGATTGGCAAAAAACTCTAGACTACGAAGATACTGAGAATATGATAGTCCATATTATTAAGTAGTGATGTTTTTATTTCATGTATGTATTTATATATATATTTATAAATAATAACGCACCAAAACAAATAAATAAATACAGATATCTAAATGTAAAACAAAATAGAACATTAATACCTAAATATATATCGATATATATTTTTTCACACACATGTACACTCGTATACAGAAACACAGTCACAGTGACGCACATACAGACAAACACATCCACAAACACACCATCTCAAACTCCATAAATCATGCTTTCACACAAGTGCGCACATTGCGTGCACGCTCATGTAGATTTAGTTCACTGTTATATTAATTTAATCTTAAAGATGTCGTATAAGTAAATTATTAAGATACAAAAATGTAATTAAGTTAAGAGAGAGCGGCCTCTCCTGGCACAGGTGTTTTCACACTTAAAAGGAGAGGTCAACCTCAGTATTGTTGAACCAAATTTGTTACTGAATAAAGCATTTTTCATTTATTTTTTATTACTTATTTTGATCCTACACATGTATACATATTTGAACACCATGATAATATGTTAGCACAACTCCATTTGATTATAACACCTCGCATGCATTGTTTTCTATAATAATTGTATACACACCACAAACCACCAAAATTTAAGTTTCTGATGTAACTTTTATTTTTGGTGTACAATAAAGAATATTATATCTATCTATCTACACTCATGTTTGAGCAAATAAAGGAATCTGAATCCTATAGTTACCGAGGGTCACAATAATTCGTATAATCCCTTTTACTGGCAGTAGTAGCAAACGTACTTGAGTCCCTATTAGCAGTACTGAGATAATCAATGTATCGAACACAAGTGTATGTTCGTATAATCATATATAAGGATAGATAAAAATAAAAATAAGTAATGTCTTTGTATTCAAAATAAGTAAGAGTGCGAAATATTTGTCAAAAACTGACACAATTGTTACATTTATTATACCAGGTGATATCCCTATAGAAGAGGAGATATTTATAAATTATTATCAGTATTTAAAATTTTTAGATATAAACTTGACGGTTTCTAATTATTGAGGTCTTGCTCAATAATGAATCCTTGTAAGTACCCGTCCTCGAAAAGCTTACGAACTCCTATAACCCCCTTACTTCTTTCTCATCACAGAACCTTCCTTGGTGCTTATTCTCCCATCACTCGCTCACGTTAAGAACAGCTGCAATAACCTTATCAATATGTACTCAGATTTACCTTGTAAAAGAGAATTATTATATACTAGCTTTTGCTCGCAGCTTTGCTCGCGTACATAATATATAGCTTATGTCACTCAGGAATTCAGCAGCTTTCTATCGGTGTAATATTTTTAGCAATCGGACCAGTACTTTCAGAGATTATCTACTACAAATAATAAAAATAAAAAAAAACTTTACCTCTTTATAATGTTAGTAGAGATAAAAACTCTTAAAATGAATGTTTAGGCCAGTATTTAATTTTGATTTTATAATAGCTATAAGCCATAGTAATGTTCGGAGATTAATTCAAAACTAATCTTGTTTTAAGTTGGCACTGTGCATCAATTAACAATATTGTGACGCATGATGTCTTTACTTATTTATTGATTTATCGCATATCCGTGAATCCAATTAATGTTGAGGCAAATAAATAAAATAAAGACTAAATCAGATAATTAATATATGAAAAAAACACCGTTACCTGTCTTTTTGCAAGGATTTTTTTAAAATAGCCACCTGAAATTTAAAATATGTACATTTCTAGCTAACTAAGGTTAGGTTACAGTTTAGTTATATGTATCCACATGATATCTACAATCAAGCAAAATGAAACAAAAAAAAACTTTTTACAAAAAAAAATATAACCGACTTCAATGTTAACAAACACTGAAAAGTATAAAATAACTTTAATTTCGGAAGTCGGTATTTCTATAATAGTTTTGTCTCTTCGTTAATTAACACCGACTTCCGAAATTAAAGTTATTTTATACTTTTCAGTGTTTTTTAACATTGAAGTCGGTTATATTTTTTTTGTAAAAAGATTTTTATTTTACACTTTTTAGTTATGGTACCACCATTAAAAAGTACCCCTCAGACAAACTTAAATAACTTATAGCCACAGTGCATCTCATAACGATTCTAATACTCCCAAACACGGTTAGATTACATTAATTTATCTTCTGGCTTCATCGGATCAGTTCGATACATCCCCCCCCCCCCCCTTTTCTGTCAGTCAGTCATCGACTACACGTACAAACAAAGCAACTTTACTTGTAACCACAGTTCTGCAATCAAAAAAAAGATTTTCAAAATGGGTCCACAATTGACCGAGATATCGGTAAACAAAAATAAAAAAACATACATTCAGCCGAATATAGAACCTCCTCCTTTTCGAAGTCTGTTAAAAAAGCACATTGGTAAAGTATCACTAAAACGTATGTAATAGTTCAGAATAGTATTGTTAAAACTTACAAAATAGACGTTAAGCCAAAATAAAACTAACAAATATTTATGGCCAGAATTCACGTATTCACAATTAATATTGTTTTTGTTATGCATATATTCGTTACCAGTCTGGTGCCTACGGACGGAAAAGCGCAGATCGGCTACGAAAATGTATCACTTTTGCAAAATAATTTAAAATAAGCTCAAAAGTTGAACTCTGCATATTCCTTAAAAAAACACGGGTTGTTATTATGATAAGATAGTCATTAAAAATATGCAGTCTAAAATATTTATTGAATTTTGATTGAAAGGATTTTGTGACCAAAATCGGATGTGTATCGATCGTTGTAAAATAGCCAGAGTTTTGATGAAAAGATGCTCTATCAAGCAAGCCACAGACCATAGCAAATCGCCATCATTTCAGCCTTTCCCATTTTCACCACATTAACCTGTCCCGTGCTTCTCGCATTAAACCGTGACCCGGTCATTAGTTCACCTTACCCATAGCAAAAATGTTTAGTAAACCGGTTTGATGAGGGTGCGATTAAACTTGTGTAATAACTTAAAGTATATAATTACAACATAATTTTTAGTTTAAGCGAAACCTCAATATAGTTTGTCCAGAATCAGTAAATGAATGGATTCCAATAGTTTTTACAGCATGTTATATTTTTTCCCACAAAAATATTTAAAAAGGTTACAAGTTGGACACCACCGACACTGAGTACAATACAGGTCACGGCAGGTTAATTAGGAGCCAGTAAACAGCTGGGCGCAAGTGCAAAACAAACCCCCTTAGTCACCTGAATAAGGGGGTTCAGATCATCAGGCCATCCAGGTGAATGGACCGAGATGACTATGTATTTTTGCTGACATAACAAGCTAGCTTATAACTTTGTGATTTTTCGTGATACAGTTATGATATTTTGTGCATAGATTCTTTACATAAAAATACTAGACACGTGTTTCTGGTTTCATATATAATAAAATTAATGTTTTGTATACATATATATTATTTAAGTAAAAGGAATTATATTCAATTAACTCGCATTCGATAGCCATGTCAGTCAAAGCAGTATAATTCCGGTTTCAAACTTTAACAACAACATATTATAGGGCGCACGCAGTATCTCACACGATATTCGTTACGCTAACCATTTTGTAAATTTTCAGTAATTTCAATTTTTAAGCCTTTAACCGTACAAGGTCTCCAATTATTTGTTTGGTGTATTTTTCTCAATGTATGAAGCCTAGACATATGAGAATGAAACTGAGCGTACGGCGACTACAGTACATAGCCAATACTCTTAGAAAACGTATTCAACAGAAGTAGAGTGATGATAATAATAATTATAATACAATGTCGTATCTAATAATTTAATCTAAAATTAGGCATTGATTCGCCAATGAAACTATTCAATAGAAAAGGTCGTTTAAATAAATTAAAATGTTTCTACGATAATATTTAACGACTTTAAAAATAACCTACTTTAAATATAAAATGTAGACCGGAAACCACTGGTCGTTATAATTTCAAATCGATGCAAAATAAGTGTATTATGAGGTTTTAAGTGCCTATTTACACTACTTATTCAAACGTGGCTCGCTAGGGCCAATGTCTGCCAGGAAGGTCGGATTGTTCGAAATAGTTACCACGTTAGAAACACAGATGGGTATAAGTCAGTAAAAGTTATTTGATCAGTTCCCAAACAATAGAAAAATAGTGTTTCTTCTATCAATAAGCCTTTTTCTAGAGAGGAGGCCTGAGTCCCAGCAGTGGAAAGATTATAAAAGGCTGATTATGCTACTATCAACAAGCTCATGTTAATATTAATCTACAGGATCTTCGTGAGACTTGCTAAGAGATTGCCTATGTTGCAAATAATAGATATTCTACCGATTATAGTCGTAAACTTCGTACCTAAAATCTGAAATTGACCTTTTGATTGTTCACATTGCGTAACAGTGCTTAATTTGACATTTTAATTAAAATTCTTTACGGGGTAATCTAAAACTAAATGCTAAATCATAATTAGATATTAAATAAAATACAAATCTGTCCTCCACACTCAAGATAATGTTTACGCTTAAAGTTAGGCATCATCGTTTTCTAATTTTTATTCTAAAAACTATTTTGTCTTCTTCCAAAATCTTCTTTAAATTGTTGAAACATAGTTGATTAGTTACTTATACTTGCGTACCTACAGGCTTATAATGAGACGACCTTGTATTACCGGTTTCGTAAAACTGGTAAACTATTGTGTTTTAATGTTTTAAGACATATTTTTATTGGAATTATTGCATAAGATTATCGTTGTAAAAACGTGTTATAAAGTTTACCTAATCATCCAGAAATAGATATACGTGATTCGATGTGATATTAGAAACCGAAATCATTTTGTGCGTTTTTAAGAAATTAATAATGTTTAGACATCGGAATTTCTTTAAACAGCATATTTTACAAACACCGTAAATTCATTATAAATGCGACTGACTTAATAGGTTGAATTATGTACTGTCTTAATAAAATAGCTTTTTTTTTGTGGTAATTCGCTAAACTGTTGATAAGCCGCAAAAAGGATTATTTTCTTTAGCATAAAACACATTTTCGAAACATTTTAAATATTTCGAAGTCATGGTTGGAGCAGTGGCTGAGCGATCGACTGCTGCGATGCGTGTTGCAGGTTTGATTTATGCACAGAATAAATATTTGTATGGCCAATAGACGCCTGTTTGTAAACGTACACAGGCGATAATCCTAGCGCAGGACAATATTTTTAAATCATTGTTTTCCTGTAAGAAAGTATTTCTGAATATCTACGATTACGTGAAGAATGGTGCCAATTCATTGTATAAAGAAAGCACAATAAAATTGATCGTACAAATAGACAAACAAAATGTCAATTTGAATTGCGTAAAAATGATTATCACCATTTCGGAGAATCTTTGCCCGATATTATTATTAAAATAGTATCGACTAGGAATTAATATTTTTTAGCAAATTGGTTACTGAACGTCCTATCGCATCCAAAGGCAAAGAATTGACTGAGGGCCGAATAAAACATGATGCAGCAAATATCACGCAAGCGCATTGACTACAGCAGGCAAGCACTTATTTTGTCGAATTTATTCTGACGTGCCAGGTGGTGCAATACCATCCAGAGGTGGTAGGCGGCATAGTGACCCGTCCGTATATATACCGATAACACTGTTAGATCAACATTGTCTAGTACCTTCACCGACAAACAAACAACAAACAAACATGAAAATCATTGTAAGTGTTGTGTTAGTGCATTCGTTCACTGGAGACCTGAAATAAAGTGCCTTGTGATCGCAGTGTTGTGTGGGATACCTACCTAGCTGGGATTCCCAGAAAATCATATGAACAGTTTTATTGAAAACACCCTTCACAGAAAAAAATAAGTTGCAATATAAAAAAAATATAACAATTGTTTTGTTCCAGGTCTTCCTCGGTTTCTTGGCTGTCGCCGTTGCCGCTCCTCAGGCCCCAACTGAACCCATCCCCATTTTGAAACAAGAGAGCAATATCAACCCTGATGGCTCCTACTCGTGGGCTTACGAAACCGGAAACGGTATTAATGCCAACGAGAACGGAGCCCTGAAGGACATCGGCGCCGAAGAGCCTGCTCTGCAGGTTGATGGACAGTTCTCTTATCCCAGTGAAGACGGTGGCAACATCCAGCTCACATACATTGCCAACGAAAATGGATTCCAGCCCCAGGGTGCCCACCTCCCCACTCCTCCCCCCATCCCGGAGGCCATTCAGCGTGCTCTGGCCTACCTCGCCACAGCACCTCCCCAGCCAGAAAACTAAATTCATGTTTGAACTATTAGGTTAAGCACTATTCAATGTATTATAATTTAAATTATAAAGTTTTCCTTAATATTTCAATAGACAAGGTCTATTGCTATATTACGGAATACTTAAAACGCCTATTAGAAATTCACTATTTTTTATCTTTTTATTTTGTACATAAACTATTTTGTGTGATGTAAATATAAAAATCTAAAAGTTAATGATTGCATTTTTCCTTAATATTTTCCTATCATTATGAGTTCTTTAAAACGTAACTCAACTCTGTTTCTGAGTTCCAGCAATGAGTTTCAAGCCTGATGCCTTTGCACTAAAGAAACCAACATTCATTATGTGCAGATAATGCACTTTCTATAGTTTTCCTAGCGTTTATTAACTATTAAACTTGTTTTTGGTGCTGATATTTAATTTGTAATTTAAAAATATGTCATCGATCTCTAGCCTGATGGCATGCTTAAAAAAGCCTATAAAATTACAAGCCACCAAGTTCGGAAAGGAAAACTATCAAATAGAAAATCGAAAAGATAGAAGGCCAGGAGTGTACCTTTAGCAAATTCCTGAATAACAAAATAACCACAGTTTATCCTGAATTTAGTGAACAGTAAAGTCTAGTATAGTTAGTATTGCTAACTTTGGATTGTTGTTGACGATAATGATTATTTTATCGTGTAAGTACATAACGTTCAAATGTTAACGTTTTAACCTATTGAAAGGTAAAGGAGATAAAACACTTAATAAGTTAGTGAACATGTTATTACAAAGCGCCCTAACCACCATGCGCCCGTAACCCTGACTATTTTGACATCATGTTGTATCAATAAACCTGTAATTAAGTTTTAAAAGCAGCTAACGCGTTTTGAAACGTTATTAGGAAATATTGCAGCAGATAATACATGCTAATTACAATATTAAACATGCGTCTGAGATGTGCGTACTTAATTCTCGATTTTACGAAAGAAGTGACAACAGAGGCGCCGGTACTGTTATCAAATATATATATGACTAGCTGTGCCCGCGACTTCGTTCGCGTGGACTACAGGATTTTGAATTTATTTTTTCTAAAATAAAAGAACTCCTTATTACATCAGCTACCTGCCAAAAAAAGTCCCGTCAAAATCAGTCCAGCCATTTCAGAGATTAGCCCGGACAAACAGACAGACAGACAGACGAAAATTGTAAAAAATGTTATTTTGGTGTATGTACCGTATATATCTGATGTAGTAAAAAACAGTTATTCCAATATTACAAACAGACACTCCAATTTTATTTATATGTATAGATGTGCAATAAAAATCTATGTTTGGTAATATGGATGTTAACGCCTGATTATGCGTAAATCACTGACACATCCCTATAAAAGAATATGGCACATTTTTTTATTTATATAATTGGAATGGTGATGAAATCCATCACGTAGATTTGCAAAGTTTTCATAATCGGAATTACTTGATAACAAGAAATGTAAATATGCATTGAGGCATAGTCAAGGATGCGGCCTTTAGTCATGGATTTAATATTGACTTTTAAAGAAAGCTATGAATGGTTTTGAATAGGTGTGCTAAAAACACAAAAAATAAATTCCTTAATAGTCAGTAAAATATGACGACGTTGTACAATTTCCACTGATACTAATTTTCGATTAATTTCCTTCGACTACTCTGTAATTGGATCCTAGTTAAGCGCACAAAAACAGATCTGATTGCAATAGTTATAATTGGAAACTGCAACCTTCTTCTTCTTCTTTGTCCTAGCCATTACCCATTATTTGGGGTCCACTCTCCTCGTTCTGCGGCGCCAGGATTGTCTGTCCTGGGTTTGAATTGGAAACTGCAACTAGATCACATAATTTTTATTCTCTAAAATTGGATTGCGTATTTATAATATTTATAGGAAAATAGATTTAGCTTATGAAGATATTCGCAGGAGAACCAGGGTTGCCGACATAGCACGAAGAATCGTCAAACTGAAGTGGCAATGGGCAGGGCACATTGCTTGCAGAACGGATGGCCGTTAGGGCCGAAAGGTTCTGGAGTGGCGACAGCGTACTGGAAGACGCAGCGTCGGAAGGCCTCCTACAACGTGGACCGATGACCTGGTGAAGGTTGAGGGAATCCGATGGATGTGAGACGCACAGGATCGTGCATTGTGGCGACACTTGGGGAAACCTATATGTCCAACAGTGGACGTCTATCGGCTGAAATGATCATCATTTCATGCTGATGATGAATTAGCTTTGAGGTAAAATACAAAGTAGATTGAATTAATTTTTATTACCACAAAAATAAATATTAATAGAAGTCCAACAGTTTTAACGAATATCGTTTTCGCTCCATCTGTTGAGAAATGCATGAACGATGCTAAAACATCGGAATTTATTTGAATAATCAAGTTGATCCATTCAATCTACTTGACTACATCTTTGCTATTTTACATAAGAAGCTGTCTTTTTATTTAAAGATTTCTACTAATGTATATAGATGGCGTTGTTCTTTAAATCGATTATATTTCACAAATCACCGACTGCAAGTTTCAAATTAGTTGCGTTCTTAAGCTTAAAAAACTGGGCAAGTGCGAGTCGGAATCACGCACTGAGGGTTCCGTGCAAACTACAATTCCTGAATGGAGTCTCAAAGATTTTTCCGAATTGCAATTTTTTTTGACGTAGGTAACAACAAATTTACTGTTTTCAGATTTTTTCCTATATTTGTGCTATAAGACCTTGCTTTGTGCCAAATTTCAGTATTCTGGGTCGACGGGAAGTACCCTTTGAATTTCGATCTTTGAGAGAATCAAAATAAACGTTTTTTTTTGCGATATAAACGGCCATATCTTTTTTATTCCTTATCTTAGAAGTTTGATTTTTTCACAGCTGGAAAGTACGGTGGTTTTGAGTATATGGTTTCAACTCGATACCTCTACGTGTTCTCGAGATAAAGGGTCTTCAAAGACAGACAGACAGACAAGCAGACCGACGGACGGACAACAAAGTGATCCTATAAGGGTTCCGTTTTTTCCTTTTGAGGTACGGAACCCTAAAAGATGACTACCATTTCAATGACATCAATCGATTTGGTAATAGATGTATGGACAAGTGATAATTATTTGTGCTATATATGTTTTGAAACATACAGTACCCATCGATATACATATATGTACTACGCACTACCTATCTTTTGTGATACAGTCTTTTTCAATCAATACTATTACGTAAACTCTGCTGGTAGAAAAGTATCGATTGTTAATTTGCAAAGATGTAGTAAAATGCCTTAGGCTAAAAACCACATTATTTGAGCACATACGGCCGGTTGAATTAGAATTGAAGACGCTCGAACTGAAAGGTTTGAGCTTGTGTATCGTCCTTATTTTCATAATTTCGCTGCTGTCATGTTGTAAAGTTGTATTATTGTACTACTGAGGGTAAAAAGTATCCAGGACATGGTTTATTCCTGTGCTAAGCTTCTATCCCATCGTTCAGCTGTGGAGACGTGATTGAATAAGAAATATTAAAACTTTTATACATACAATATTAGAGGTAGAAAGTCGGATTACCAGTTATTTTCATAGTTACAATTTTTACTGCGCACTTGCATGTTGTTACATTAACTTTACCTCCATATTGTGAACTAGGTCCACTTAGGGCCGGCTACTCTAGCAAGTACCTGCTGTCTCCAACTCAGATTGTCTCAGAATCACATCAAAAACAAAGTCAATAATTTTATTCGGCTGTGGCCGGCAAATTGGCTGAACAATAACAAGTCATAATCAAACCAATTTCGGCGCAAACATGTGTGCTTGTTACAAAACTTAACATCAAGGCTTTCAAACAACATAATAGCTTAATGATTCTTCTTTCGCTGATAGTAATAATAAGCAACAGTGAGGCTATCATAGATGAAGTTATTTTTGATCAGGCGGACTCGTGTCTCTTGGAGCATCGTTATAAAGAACACACGCTCATAGTTCACCTACATAGATAGGTGAATATGAGTAGGTGAAAGGTTACGTTAGGTAAGCATCTATTTATAGTGTCGGCGTCCAGCGCTGGGGTAGAGTAGGGGTATCACGAATGCTGTCGTTCAGGTCAAGGTACTGTTTAAGTATATACAGAAATCCTACACTTCCGTTGCGTTTCCTGGAAGCATGCAGAACTTTCTCGACGCGTCGGTGACTAAGGTCGGAGAGGCGAATGTTTATGTGACACCTTTCGTACAATCAGTATGTAAAATTTTGTAAGAGACGCTGAATGTGTCGAAGTGGAAGGTCTTTTGTACCGAACTTTTAAGACCTGTTATCGTAAAAATGTCTGAAAAAATTTTTAAGAAATTCAAATGTCTGGAAATATTGTTTAAGATTATGTGTGACGTAATAAAAAATTCAGTAAAACTATACGATACAAGTTGATTTTAAAATAAAAATATTATCTTAAGTAAACTGGTTTAATTTAGAGAAAACGTGTATGGTACTTGATTTTTTTTTTTTTGGAATTTTCGTATAAACGTGTCTCGTTTAATGAGTGCCCTTGTAACATTCTGAATATTTCATAAAAAAACCATTATTTTTTATTGAAATTTTGTAAATATGAAATACCATAAAGCAATTATTTTATTAGGTTACAACTTGTTTGACATAAACGAGCATGGCAGTTGAGAGTTTGTCATGCTTTTCAGTGTTTTTTTAAAATTGAAGTCGGTTATATTTTTTTTTGTAAAAAGTTTTTTATTTCACTTTATACCTGTCGACTATAACGCTTATCCACATATAAGACTATTAATATTATCTGTTATATAAATACCTATAAAAATACAATATTCATTTCGGAAACCAAGTTACTGAACTATGCGATAGATTTAAATGATGTTTGCGTAAAGCAGCAAGTTTGATCACTAAGCCAAAAATATATACAATATAACTGATTGAACGGAAACATAAAAAAATCTTAAAACACCAATTACAAAGGTGATAAATGATGAATTTTATACCGTGCAAACATGTTTAAATATTATGTCTGTCATAAATGTATTGCGTGATTTGTGAGCTGCAGAAGGCAGGGTCAGACCCTGGTGACCCGTAGAGGTGGTAATAATAGTCGTTGACATTTAGAAAATTGAGACTAGTTTTGTAGAGGCCCTCGTTCGATTTATGGTGTGATCCGCGGATGGCACGTTTCCAGAGTGTGTTATCAACAAGGTCAACTAGGATGTATTTAATTTATATTTTATCACTGTGAGTGGGCGTTGTATCCCACTCCATCTTAAAACAGGTATTCCGTGCTAGCAACAAAATAAATAAGGCTAGATTAACCTAAATTTATTGATCTGACCAGTTTTAATAATTTCGATAATCTTTCAGTCACAATTTCTTTTCAGCTTGTCTAAAAAATGAGCCATATAGATTAATTAAAAAGTTATTCTGGGTCATAGATTTGGAGTAAATGTGAAAATTAATTAATGTACATTTTATTTATAAGAACAAAGATGTAGGATGATCCCTCAATTAAAACATATACACAACGTTTTTTTTATCTAATTTTGTTTTTGTCTCGGAATTTCGTAATTAATTTAGAATTTAAAACTATGAAGGATTTAAGCAAATATACCTACCTTGTCAGCAGTTCTATAAATCACTTTGTTTTTTTCATCTTTTTGTAATAACACAAATTATCATAATAGGTAACAAGATTGGTATTTTGAGATGAACTTTGTCCTTAGTTAGATACTAGCTCTACCTCTTACTTTGCCTGCTTGGAAAACGGCTTTAGCTACTTAATCTTTTACTAATGTCAGAGTAAGATGGGCATATATTCAAGAAAAGACAATAATAGCTTACTCTTTTGTCAAACACTTAAGTAGAAGTTTCCAAACTTGATCATATAGGTAAAATATGATGAGATCCGCAAAAGAAGAAAGATAACCAATATTGACCAAGCCCAAAAATATATAAAGCTTACAGGGTAAATTGCACACAAGAACGAATTATTGTTGGTAATCGAAAGGATCTAGAATGGCGACCATTCATCGGAAAGGTTCCCATGCGCAAAGCGTGGTGATGCTTTTGAGGGTGACCAGTAGTAGACATGTTTCGGTTGAAACCAAAATTAAAGAATTTTACTTCACAGTACACACCAAAAAGTGCCAATTTTATTTTATTCAGTACTTAGTTTGACTTGTTCGTCAACTTGCTTACGCAACTCGGGCGAGTCCGCGCGAGTTGGCACCTTCCGATTTCACCTACTTTTTCTGTCGTCAACTCGCTCAAATGCATAAAGTACAGTCAAATAAAAATAGGTTAAAAACAATTACTATAAATAACTAGCTATTGTCCGCAGCTTTATTCACGCAGACGCAGGCTATACCGGTGATCTACTTAGATTTCGGGATATGTGTGGTCGTGTGGAATGAGGCGAGTAGGATGCGGCCACTGGTACACGATACCGAAGTTACTTTAAAAACATTTTACGCTTCTTTTGACTTTCTCAGGTACAGGTAGCATCTGCCTGTATTACGACTGAAAATGTTACTTTTACGTAACTTTTAGAATTTAATAAAAAATATTGTGGATTTTCCAGAAAACTAAAAATAATTGTGAAACGGAACGCATCCAAGAAAGATTTTGCTCATCGTGTGGGTGCTCTTGATTTTGTGACACAAAATGACGTATCGATACTGCATACTCACTCACGTGTATTTCTAAATCTTCCATTTCGCTTACTCAAACGAGTGCCAAATAGATTTTTTTTTTAAGCTATTGCATAGCTTCTATCGCGGGCCTTGAGCGTGGAGACCGAATCCAGAAATTCCGTAACGAAAATAACCTAACACCCCCCACTCATTTGTTTTTATTAGAGCGTGGTGACCGATAAGAAAACAAATGAGTGAACAATCAATCAAAATTCAATTCAATGTGTGAAAGTGTAACTTCAATTAATATCAAAGAAAAAAAAAACAAAGGAAAAAAAAATACTGCATAAATAAAATAAATATATAATTATAATTGCATAAGTTGAAAAAAATGCTATGCAATAGCTTTACCGCGGCAGTCCCCGAGTGCCACACGTCTTTTTTTTTTAGTTTATGTATTAACATTAATTAATATTTGTACGTTAACTTTGATTACTTTTGCTGATATGTGTATTGTTGGTAATTAACAGGAAAATATGCAATATTATACTATAGTCATGTTGAATTATATTAAATATCTTTCTCATAAACGATATTTGTTTTATTTTAAAGTCAAGTTGTATACAATTTCTAATACATTTATAGTGGTACCTATGTTCTTATTCATCTTCCTGCCCTTATCCCATATTACTTGGGGTCGACGCAACATGTTTTTTTTCTTCCATCCTGTCCAGTCACCCGTCACACTATCACTAACTCCTTTTTCTTTCATGTCACTCCTCACACAATCAATCTATCTTTTTTTTCAGTGGGTACCTATTATAGAGGGTGTTTGGTCAAATATCCGTTTCGTATTTCGACAGTTGTGGTGCAAAGTCGTATTTTGTCCTTAATTGCATTTCTATATTAGTTTTAGTGCGTTGAACTAGTACCTCCCTTATTGGATCCTCCGTGGTGTATACTAGCTCTTTGGCATGCCCGCAGACATAAAAATCTAACGGAGTTAGGTCTAGGGTAATTCAATACACATGGGCATGAGGAGTGTTTAGGGATCCGAAAGGATAGCAGATGACCCTCTGGTCGACTATTTTAATTTGGCACACGATGAACCAAACACCCTATATTATACATTTTATAAAAGTTTTTTGTAGCTGACTGTAAATGAATATGTCAGATTTTACCTTTGAGCGAGATGACAACAGAAAAAGTAAGTGAAATTGGGAGGAGCCAACTCGCGCGAACTCGCACAAATTGCATAAGCGAGTTGACAAACAAGTCCTTAGTTCTTGCATTATGCGAAAATATACAATAATTTCTAATGTAGCCGTGTTGATTATGTTGCAAGGTATTTTCTTTTCATTCACCTACACAGATTGATTCACATTTGAGTGGTAGTCATAAATGTCAGATGCACTAACAGTGACATCATGTCAGGTGATTTTATTTTAAGACGTTGACTGTTGAGGTGTGGCGATAGGCATCTCATATTTACAATAAATACCACATAATATAATTCCAAGATAGAGATCATCTAGTTGGATAATAAAACCAATTCTTGCCACCGTCAAATAACAATACAGTAGAAGTCATAGAACATTAGCCCACTACCATCTGGTAAAGTTATAAATTATAGATATTTATTTTATAATTTAAATTATGTGTTGTATCTGCCAAGACGAGCCAAGCGAAGCGCAAGGGCACTACAACCAACTTTTTCTCGAAGTGTTTCGTCGTTTTTTTGAACCCTCCTATAGTTGGTTTCCGATGTACCAGATAGTTCATATTCTCAAGATATGATGTCAATAATACACTTATGAAACATAGAAAGTTTTAATTGAATAGCTCTAATACTTTTGATTTGATTGATATCTAAAATACACCGATTTCGTCACTGACATACCTACTGATACACTGACACATTGATGAACATCAAAATGTTTGGCTACTTCTTGAAGTGCTAGAAAGCTGAAATTTGGTATGTAAATCTAAGTTTAGTATACAACCAACAAAAAAATTCATAAACTTATAACTTTCGCCCCCCATCCCCTAAAATGGGGGGGTGGAAGTTTGTATGAGACTTTCACCAATTTTATGAATTAGGACATGAAAGTTTACACGGGACTGTAGACAGTAACTAAAAAACCTATTAATAAGTACTTACAAGAACCTCCGCCTTAATCAAGAGTCTCATGACCGGCACTGCTGATGTGCAAGAAATACACCTCAAAAAATTATTTCAAAGGGGTTAAAGAAGTTGGAGCATCGTTGGGTCAAGTGTATCGAGTTGAAAAGCGACTATGTTAAGAAATAAATCGCCACTTTTCCAAAATTTTCGTTTTTCTTTTATAGGCTAAGTACTTATCGGACTGCCCTCGTAATTGACAAATACAATTTATATATAAAAAAAAAAACAATTCTTATACCAGGTTAGGTTAGATAGTATTATTATTTTACCCCAGCGTTGATTTTCCATAATAATATTTAGAAAAAGATACGGGACCATTCCAAAGTTAATAAGAAAATACATAGACTTGTTTGATTATTAAATAATGGTCTCCTATATTTAAATGAATTGATAATAGATCCAGTTTTAATGCTATTCTGCTTGACATCGAGAAATTAATGTTAAGACCAAGGTCACATTTTCGTGTCAATACCCTTAGAATATGAAGCGCTGTTTTTTGTTAACTTCTATTTTATATAAAAGGATAAAAATTCAATGGGAAGGTACCTGTTTGTTTCTGACATTCGTACAGATCTCAGCAAAAATGAAATTCTTGGTGAGATTATATGTACAATATATCTAAAGATAACTCAAATAGTTGTAATTAAATAGAAATAACTGATTAAACTTTATTTTAATAAGTTTTAATCAAGTAATCAACGTTCACTATTGATAATACAAAAATGACTAATTATTTTAATTAATTTGCAGGTTCTTGCTCTGTGCGTATGCGCTGCCAGCGCGGCCACTTTCGGCCAAAAACCCTACTCAGCCAGTGGCTACAAGCCCTTCCAGGGTTTGAAGAACACCCCGGTTGCCCCCGTCGCGACCGCGGCTAAGGCCGTTTATTCAGCCGCCGCCCCCGTGGCCGTCCAAGCAGCCGCCGTCGCCGCCAGTCCGTTCGTCGCCGCCGCCGAAGGTGCATCTGCCATCTACCAGGGCGCCAAATCGGTCGTCAGCAAGGGTTATTCCAACGAGGGTGAAGCCGCCGTCCTCCGCTCCGACTCTGAAGTAACCGATACCGGTTACAAATTCGGGTAAGTGTCATCGTTGAGTGATTTTCCTTCTATTGTGGATAATGAAGGATCTGGAAGATTAACTGCTATAACTACACAAAGTTCATTTATTTAATTTACTTTTTCTTTCAATTAATATTTATTTACGATCTAAAATTTTACATACACTTAGTATTATTTTTTGTGATTACATTTGATTAATTTTCTTCTTCTTCTAGTTACGAGACCGCCAACGGCATCAGTGCTGATGCTACTGGCACCTACAAGCAGGTCGGCGAAGCCGGCGCCGTTGTAAGTTTATTACCTTATTAAGGACTTTTTTACTCAGGCTTTCATTCATTTTTGTAAGCTGATTGATATCTATGTACATAGGTATCCATGTTATGACTTAGGGCTAGTCTGATAACGGCCAGGCCTTCGTTCCAGGGCCCCGAGGTTCATTTCCGTACAACCTATGCCCCCAGTAGGCTTCGACCCCGCAGGGCTCTACAGTTGCTGATATCTTCTTGAGGCGAGCGAGGAACAATATGGTCCGTCGACGACTTGGGCGTGGTCTGGACGGTTACTGGATAGTCGGACAGCGAGTGTTGGCTTTCCGTAAACCCGCGCCTACGGTGGCTGGAGATCGGGATCGGAATCCTGGCTGCTTGGGCATGAGGGACGTACCCTCACGCATGCGGACGCCTCCTTTGACTGCTTGACACCTAGCTCCAGACCATGGCCTATACCAAGGCCCGGGGCGTCTGATCACCCCCACAAGGAAACGGCAGTGCTTTGCCCAGGCGGGCCACATCTCTACCGAATGCTCCACCCTGTCTTCTGGGGAATTTCTGTGGTGGAGGCAGAAAATTAATATTAATGTGTCTATTTGGAGCTAGATGTTTTTGAGTGTGCATTGTCACAGTGCTAAGATTATTTTGTGTTATATGACAGGTATCCCAGGGCTCCTACCGGTACATCGCTCCCGACGGCACCCCCGTAGAAGTGACCTACGTTGCTGACGAGAACGGATTCCAGCCCCAGGTAAGACTCCACTTTTAACAATTAAAACTAGGCAGGGTTATATTGAAACGGTAGTTATGAAAACTTGTATTTATGAAACTAGTATCCCCCTAGGTATTTCTACGTTTATAGTACAAGCCTTGATTCCAAGAACTTCAAACAATGTTATTGTAATAACATATTTGTTTGTAAATTGAAATAATAACATAAAGTGATGACAGAAATATGAGAGATTAGCACAGGATTAGTATTTGTTTATTCATAAAGGCAATACTTTAGGATGATTCTGTTATACGAGTACTAAATCATATTTATAAAGTAGGCGGGTAAATAGGCAAGCCTCAAACTCGTGGAGAATTAGAAAGAAAGGTAAATTTAAAACCTGCAAGGAGCTATGTACTTCTCACTGACTACTGCTTGACACTACCTTAGTGATAATACGCTTCAACCATACGTGTTACTAAGGAGGCGAGGTAGGAGGTCTCCTTTTGAAAGACAAAGGGAGTGTACAGATGTCGTTGTTACAGATTAATATAATTGTATCTATTTTGTTACAGAGCTCCATCCTCCCAGTTGGTCCCGAGATCCCAGAGGCGATCTTACGCTCTCTCGCCTACATCGCCGAAAAAACCAGGAACGCACCCGTCCAGAAGTATTAAACCCCGACTTGACCAACAACCGAGTGCTCGTTGAGCGTTCCAGCGATTTGATTACGGATATAACCTACTAAAATATGAAAATATTGATGTTGGATTGCAGCAGATATTTCTTGTGTTAATAAAGGATACGTATGTACTATTATTTTTCTCTTTGATTGATTTAAAATTCTTCGATCCCATGTTAGACTGTACCCTACAATTCAAGTAATAAATTAAGTTTAAAGCGGAGTGAATTGACGAGCGGGATTATTTGAAAGAGTTATTATGGCCTTGTAATGCAAACGGCAATTGAAGGAACCATGTGGGTTTTAGTCAGTAAAAGTCTGACACTCCCCGCTGAGTAGATCTCTCGCTCAGGACGGGAGAAGTTATTTGATGAATTCCCATCTCAAAAAAGGGTAAACACTATTAGTAACATAAAATATCATTAAGGTATGAAAACAAAGGGTAATAAAAGAATTTTTTCAAATAAAATACTTTATTATCTATTCACATATTACACTGCAAATCTAGCTAATGCCATTAAAGCCCCACGCCCACGGCGACTTTTTGTAGCGAAGCTACCGCGCGTTCGCATCGATATAGTCGCGATGCTTTAGCGCGTTAGTAGCGCGTTGGCATCTTCCTATAGTTTTTGCAAATACAACTAAAGCGATGCTACAAAAATTCGCCATAGGCGAGGGTCCTAACTCTTATAGAAATGAAATTACTCATTGCATAGTTAAACTATAACAACAAAATGTTAAGAACAAAAGATACTGTTTTTAACCGACTTAAAAAAAAGAGGAGGGTCTCAATTCGGTTGCTTTTTTATCATAATTTTTTATGTTTGTTACTCTCAGAATTACGTCGTTTACGGACCGATTTGCAATTTTTTTTTTCTCCCGAATGGATAATGCTTTCTGGGAACAAATATATACTCAAGTAAGCCACTAAACGTGACCAAACTCGTTAGATACTATATATTTTAGGCCCCCTCAAATTACTATGTACTTGAGAAAAATAAGAAACAATTTTGCTCTGTCACTATTTAATAAATATTTATTTATTAAAACTTCATGCAACACAAAGGTACAAAGGCAGACTTAATGCCTTAGGCATTCTCTACCAGTCAACCAAGGGTGGTGAAAAGAAAACATGGCAGATGCATAAAAAAAAAACAAAAAAAAATAGATTATTAAGAAAAATAAGAATACTAATGTATGTATATATATAAATGAAATATAATATATATTTAATATAATATGTAAAGTAGAAGAAGGGGGTTTCTGAAACGACTCCGCTATTTGTTCTGAAAGTAATGCCGTAACTTTCGCTTAAATGCATACTGACTGATGGCCGTCCTGATGTCGAGAGGAAGTGCATTCCACAGAAGTATAGACTGAATATGAAAGGAAGAATGAAGAAAATTAGAAGTATGAGAAGGACAGAGCAGTAGAAGATTGTTAGAAGAACGAAGATTCTTAGGATGGGAAGAACATGTGGCTGGAAAGACCTCACGGCGTCCTTACCTTCCGCATGACACAGGTACTCACCGGACATGGTTCGTTCGGGAGATTCCTGCACTCGATTCATGCGGAAGTGACGCCCGGGTGTCGCCACTGTGCGGAACGCCCGGAGAACAGGTGGAGCACACGGTCGAGGTGTGCCCTGCTTGGGCGGAGCATCGCCGTGCCCTCGTGGGGGCGATCGGCGGCGGAGACCTCTCGCGCCGGGCCTTGGTTGAGGCCATGGTCCGGAGCGAGGAGGAGTGGCAGGCGGTCGCCGACTTCTGCGAAGCAGTAATGCTCGCAAAGGAGGAGGCCGAACGCATAAGGCAACGGCGTTATCGCCGCCGCCGTCGCCGGGATTCTGATCCCGATTTCCGGCCAACGTAGACGCGGGCTTGCGGACAGTGAGCAATGGGTAGCTCGCTGTCCGGCCGTCCGGTAACTGTCCGGACCAAGCCCAAGTCGTCGACGGCGCGCACTGTTCCCGCGCGCCTCAAGGAGTTGTCAGCAACAGCAGGGACCCAGCCGGGTCGAAGCCTACTGGGGCCAGGGTTATCCGAAAGGGCGCTCGAGCCCCGGTATGAAGGCTAGAAGGAACGGGGTGGGTCTTTTAGTCAGTAAGAGTCTGACACTATCTCCCGCTCCGCCCAAGGGCGGGGGATGTCAATGCATGATTTTTTCCCACCATAAAAAAAAAATAAAAAAAAAAAAAAAAAAAAGGATGGGAAGAACATAAATATTGAAAATGAGATTTACTCGTAAGATAAAGAGGGGTAGGAGAGTTGAGCAGAGAGAAGAGTGACGTCAGTGCGCGCAAACTTCTTCTCTGGCGAATGGGCATCCATTTGAACTCAGATCTGTAACTCGAAACATGGTCATATTTTCACAAGTTAAATATGAATCGGATGCAGTTCTTGAGGAGCCTGTCAAGTTTGTCTAGAAACACCACAAATATGATATAGCTTTTTCTGAATTAAGAATGCAGGATTCTTGTAAGTTCATTGATTGAATACTAAGTAGCTAATTTGTAACCAATAAAAACAGTTAAGTGCGAGTTGGACTCGCACACGCATGGTCCCGTTTTTTCCTGACTAAAAGAAATATAAGACGAAAAATTAATTTAATTTCGATGTTTGAAAGTAATCTCCCAAATCGATATACGTCACCGTCAATTTTTAACTGCAGATGTAAGCTTATATTCGCAAAAAAAAAAGGATTGGTTATGTAAGAACTCTACAAATTAAGATTCGTAAACTTTTTTCTTGTTTGTAGACTTTTTTTGAAGCGGTACATAACTTCTTTCGCTATTGGTGAAGCGAGAACTACTATCAGTTTTTACTAGCTAATACACTACTGTGTTCCTTTAATCGCCCCAGACTTGATTCGTCACACCACACGACGTCTCTCTCCGGATTGACTTTCCACGGTCTATGTGGTAGATGACGGCATTGTCCATAATAAAGGCCTCGACTACCGAATGATGTGACAGACGTAGGCCATCCGGGGGTACTGGTTCGGAGTTGCATCAGGGAGGCAACGCTAGCAACTAGAACTGAAAGGATATGGGTAGGTTTTTATTCAATTCATCACCCAAAGTGAGAGAAAATAATATATGTGATGAAATCCCACAAAAAAAATAACCTACAAGAGTTCATTTTTCTTTTATGGAACCCTAAAGACAATGTGGAAAGTGCACGAGGTGAACGATCTACGCTAATTAAGTCTATAATTAAGTAGATTCCACCAATCGCTTAATAAATACCTGCTTCTTGATATTATCTAATTAATAATATTGTTATCTACTCATGACATTCTCACCTGTGCTTTGTCCTCTTAGATATTTATTATATTTAGTGTAACTCATTAAATTTATTTCGATCAAGGTAATTTGTTAGTGCGGATGTATTAATCATTATTTCATTAACCTTTTCTCACTATTCAATTAATTTATCATAGTGCTGTCTTGCCTAAAATGTTATTGAATAAATCAAAAATAATTAATTCAAGGGAAATTTGAATGGTTTTGTTTTAGTGTGATATCATCAAACGATTCCAGCTCTGAGTGGAGCAACAACGACGAGTTTTAGGCTTTTACTAACTATAATCCTCCTGTGTTCTTCAGTGGCCTTGTGCGGGGGCTGCAGTAACTCTTTCTAGCTCTGGCAGACGGCGGCCCTGACTAGCCCCATCAATGTTGCTGACATCTTTTTGAGCTGCTCGTAAAGCATAACGCACGGTCGACCCGGGCTTGGTCAATGCCGGATGGCCCATGACGGTGACGCATGGTTCACCGTCCGCAAACCCGCACCTACGGTGGCCGGTAATTGTCCTGCGACTCCTGGCGTTGCCTGGCGAGAGGCTTGTCTCCGCTTCAAAGTTTCGGTCGAATCCTTTGCATGCATTACTGCTTCGCAGAAAGAGGTTTTCCATTCTCTCTCGCTTCGTACCATGGTCTGAACCAGGGCCGACAGCGAGAAGTCTCCGCCACTGATCGCATCCACAAGGACATAACGGTGCTCCGCCCAAACAGGACAGATGTCTTCCGTATGCTCCATCGTGTCCTCCAGGCGATTCGGACAAGTGACTCCCGGGTGTTTCTTTCCACTGAATCTGACACAGAAACTTTTCATAACAACCTTGTCCGGTAAGGCAGAAAATGAGGGTATCGCCCAAGTAACAAAGTTCTCCTGTAGCGCACAGTTTATAGGCTCACAGCACTAGTAGCTCTCTCTTAGTGGTTCCAGGTTTTACTACCAAGCTTATAACAGGTTACACGGAGTTCGTTTGGGTTTATAGTACACCTGTTCTTATAAGTTGACTTATAGTCGTGTATAGAACGAAATTATAGGCGCAGTAAAGGCTAAGATTGCCTATAAAAGTGTTGCGTAAGTGTAAATACACTTGATAAAACTTGGTCCAGTGAGTTACACTTATAATTGCCTACAAGAAGTAATTATAAATCCATTATAAGTGTATACGCCAGTAACACTAATTTATAGAACTAAATGCACTCAGAACCACTTGCATTTGTTACTTGACCTTATAGGGGTTTATAAGTCAACTTTATGTGCTAATTTTAAGTGAATTAGTTCTACAGTGGTTTCTTCTAAGAGTAAGTGTACTTGGTATTATTGTGGACTCTCGAATGCTGTTATAGTCTTAATTTCTATATAAAGGTTTCTTATAAAACTATTAGTATCCAAAGATATCTTCATGAAGTCCGTTTAAGCTTTTAATATTTATTGCATCTTCACGGCCATTTTGTTACAATAAGGCGTTACCTTAGGACTAATATTATTTTTAAGCACAACTTAGTAAATACGCCGTGTTCATTTACTTCACCGAAAATATTTATGCGTTTGCCGGGCTAACCTATATGCACTTATAATATTACGTGCGAAATACTTGTTAATACATTTTTATATAAAAAATAATCGACTTCACTAAAAAAACACTAAAACCATTAAAATAATTTTAATTTCGGAAGTCAGTGTTTCTCTATTGATATTGTTTGTTCCTTATTTAACACCGACTTCCGAAATTAAAGTTATTTTAATGGTTTTAGTGTTTTTTTTAGTGAAGTCGGTTATTTTTTTTGTAAAAAGTTTTTTATTTCACACTTTTTAGTTGCAATACACTTACAGCCAGAGTACCTTTTTCTCATGACAATTCCAATTAACTCAAACCCTGCTAGGATAAGTTGTTTTATTATGAAGTTCCCGTGTCTACATTCCGGTTCCATCATCATCATCAAATAAGTTCGATAGTACCTTATAGCCAAAGTGCATCTCATGACAATTCTAATAAGCCCAAACACGGCTAGGATACATTAATTAATTACGGATTTCCAGTGCCTGGCTCCATCATCATCATCAGGTCACTTCGATGATACCATTTTCAACATACCTATTTAGAACAGAAAGAATTTATTTGTATTATCGTAGTCGCATACTATGTTTATTGTGATATCTGTGTGAGTATGAACTTCCGTTGGCCATTTTTGGTCTTCTTCATCAGTTCCATTTCATCAAAGGTCATTTTTTGACTGTAAATGCTTCAGCCTTTGATGAAAATACCAAAATAACTACTATATATAATATATATATAAGGTTGCCTATAATATTTGGTGAGCAGTGGGTAGCTCACTGTCCGGCCGTCCGGTAACTGTCCGGACCAAGCCCAAGTCGTCGACGGCGCGCACTGTTCCCGCGCGCCTCAAGGAGTTGTCAGCAACAGCAGGGACCCAGCCGGGTCGAAGCCTACTGGGGCCAGGGTTATCCGAAAGGGCGCTCGAGCCCCGGTATGAAGGCTAGAAGGAACGGGGTGGGTCTTTTAGTCAGTAAGAGTCTGACACTATCTTCCGCTCCGCCCAAGGGCGGGGGATGTCAATGCATGATTTTTTCCCACCATAAAAAAAAAAAAAAAAAAAAAGGAGTTCCCTCGATTTCACCAAGATTCCATCATCAGATCCCGACTTGGTGATATGGGACCATTTGAGAAGTATACCCTTTCCAACAAAAAAAGAATTTTTCAAATCGGTTGGCAAGCGACGAAGTTATGCCCGAACATACATAAAAAAAAAAACAAACATCCGAATTGAGAACCTCCTCCTTAGCGGGGGTTGTCATAAGATGATTTTTCCCATCGAAAAAAAAAAAAAAAAAAAACCTCCTCCTTTTTTAGAAGTCGGTTAAAAATAGATTAACTTATTTTTTAATTTTTATTTTTCTCTACTATACAACAAAAAGTTACAAATGTTTGAAGTAGCTAGTAATGGAAGCGCGGAGTACGTTACACGCCTGCCTGGTTCTATTAAATGCTCATAGTGAGCTTCGCGGGAGCAGATAGTTCTGCGTAGTCCAACTGTAAGTGTATTATTGGTCTAAGTGGTGCTCGTCAAGTCTACTATGAGTGTTTTATTGGCAAAAGTACACGTATAAAAGGGCCCTTTTCCGTGGTTATAAACTTTTACTAGCCTGTTATAGTCCTGGCTCCGGAACCACCACAAGACCACATTTTGTTACTTGGGCGTGGTGCTTTGGTAACCACTCCTCAAAGAGGCGTCTTATCGCTCTGATAGTGGTATGTGCAGCGTTGGGTTGCGACAGCAGTATGGAAACAATCCATACTGCTATAAGATTCTGCCGGAGACCGGCCAGGTCAGGGTCAGCACAACAGGTCTCTGTTGCCAATTGCTTCCGGAAGGACTTGACAGTACTTCACCGAAATGGGACTATTTGGCCAAACATGTCAGTGACTGAGATGGCAGACAGTATTGTACACCTATGTTTCTTAGCAGTTCAGTGGCATTACGATTTTGACAATCAGCTAACATTTCATAAATCTGTTTATCTAAAAACTATTTTGACTTGGTCGAGACTGTTAATATTTATGACGATTATGTAATAAATTTTTAAAAGTCACAATAGTTTCGAGTTAAATGACACTAGCTTCTACCTGTGGCATCGCTCGCGTGATCAACGTTTTGCAGTCCTACGATAACTTGGTGTCACCTGAGTAAAAGTAATACTCTTCTAATATAATATCCCAATCCATAAAATTATGTACCCATGTTCCGATTCCATTTAGTCGTTAAGAAATTCTACAGAAATGCCACCTCTTTTCAACTACTTAGGGTGAGTTGCACCATTTATCTATAACGATAACCATACCATAACCAGCCGTGAAACAGCCGCCTATTGGTCAATTCAACGATTTGACAACTGTTAACGGCTCTGTTATCGTTATAGTTAAATGGTCCAACTCACCCTTAGGAGTTAAATTTTAAAATGTCCGTGAAGATTTCTTCATTTTTTAAAGAAAAAAGACTTTTATTCCTTTGGATAAAGATAACTTTTGTGGAAAATTACAGCATTTTAGCTTCTAGATCTTAATCAGGACTTTTTTGTGTATTATTATCTATTTATTGCAACATATTAAATATGTTTTTGTGCCAAAAGAAAAATGATACTTTTAAGTTTTTTTTTACTATATATATCCATAAAACATAATTTATCACAGTCTAAAACGTCAACCCAGAGAGCACAATTAAAATAACTTGATTTATTTCGGAAGCTATAATTCGTATTTATACTGAGTGACTGACGTAAACAATCTAAACCAGACTAATTAGACTTTATAATATCAATAAAACATTATCTAGTTTGCATTTGTGTTTTATTAAATAGTAAGAACAAAAAGTGTCAACAGCTGTAGATTAAAACCTCACATTTTGACCAAATTACTGTTTTTTAGGGTTCCGTACCTCATAAGGAAAAAACAGAACCCTTATACATAGGATCACTTTGTTGTCCGTCCGTCTCTCTGTCTGTCAATACCGTTTATCTCGAGAACGCGAGGGGGTATCGAGTTGAAATTAAAACCAACAACTCAGCTCTGCGGTCCCTTCAAGCTGCGAAAATATTAAACTTCTAATTTAACGAATAAAAAAGATACGGCCGTTTATGTTGCAAAAAACGTATATTTGATACTCTCAAAGATCGAAATTCATAGAGTACTTCCCGTTGACCCAGAATCTTATAGCACAGGTATAGGAATAAATCTGTAAACTTGTTGTTACAAACGTCAAAATTGTAATTTGGAAAAATCTTCGAGACTCCATTCGGGAATTGTAGAATTGTCTCTCTCTTTCTCTCTCACCTTTATAAATAAGCCCTCATCATCACTCTTTGCCTCTTTGGGCTTACCTTGGAAACTTAAACCAATGGTTAGGCCTCTCTCTTTCTCTCTCTTAGGTGCGGGTGATGACACCTTTATAAATAAGCCCTTATCATCACTCTTTGTCTCTTTGGGCTAGCCTTGGGAACTTAAACCAATGGTTAGGCCTCTTCTATTCTTAAACTCTTATCAGGTGCGGTCGATGACACCTTGTAAATAAATAAGCCTGAATCATTCTTTATCTTCTGAGCATACTAGCTCAAGCTCTTTTCTAATGGGTCTTATACGTGAGCGGATTTACGTCAACTCCTAAAACAAGCCTAAAGACGTATGTAATTAGTATTGCCTTGGAGTAGTGCGTCATTGAATGTGAACCACTAAAACCCCTAACTCTGTTTGTGTGAAGTATGGGTGAGAGGTATGGCAGAGATTATCATTCATCATCATTTCAGCCGATACACGTCCACTGTTGGACATAGGCCTCCCCCAAGCGTCGCCACATCGAACGTTCCTGTGCGTCCCGCATCCATCGGTTTCCCGCTACCTTCACCAGGTCGTCGGTCCACCTTGTAGGAGGCCTTCCAACACTGCGTCTTCCGGTACGCGGTCGCCACTCCAAAACCTTTCGGCCCCAACGGCCATCTGTTCTGCGAGCAATGTGCCCTGCCCATTGCCACTTAAGTTTGGCTATTCTTTGTGCTATGTCGGCAACCTTAGTTTTCCTGCGGATATCTTCATTTTTTATTCGATCACGCAAGGAAACCCCGAGCATAGCCCTTTCCATTGCTCTTTGGGTGACTTTGAGCCTTCTGATGAGGCCCATTGTGAGCGACCACGTTTCGGAGCCATATGTCATCACTGGCAACACGCAGTGGTTAAAGACTTTCGTCTTGAGACACTGTGGTATGTTGGACGAGAAGATACCGCGTAGCTTCCCGAACGCTGCCCAACCGAGTTGGATTCGACGGTTGACCTCTTTCTCGAAGTTAGACCTACCCAACTGGACTGTCTGTCCGAGGTAGACGTAATCATCCACAACTTCGAGTGTGGAGTCTCCGACCTTGATAGGAGTGGGCGCTAAATGGTTGTTAATCATGATTTTGGTTTTATCCATGTTCATTTTAAGACCCACTCTTAGAGAAGCTCTACTGAGGTCATTGAGCATTGTGCTGAGCTCCTCCATAGTCTCCGCCATGACTACTATGTCGTCGGCAAACCGAAGGTGAGTGATGTACTCGCCATTGACATTAATGCCTAGTCCACTCCAGTCCAGAACCTTGAAGACATCCTCCATTGCGGCCGTGAACAGTTTCGGAGAGATGACATCTCCCTGCCTCACACCTCGCTGCAGGAGGATAGGTTTCGAGGTCCGGTCCTGGAGTCGGACTGACATGGTGGCGTTTTCGTACAAACACCTCAGCACTTCGATGTACCGATAGTCAATTTGGCACCTTTGGAGAGATTGCAGCACTGCCCAAGTCTCGATCGAATCAAAAGCTTTCTCGTAGTCCACAAACGCTAGGCAGAGAGGCAGGTTATACTCCTCGGTCTTCTGTATGACCTGCCGTAGCGTATGTATGTGGTCTACGGTGCTGAAACCTTTTCGGAATCCGGCTTGTTCGGGAGGCTGGAAGTCGTCAAACCTGCGCGCAAGACGGTTCGTGATGACCCTGGAAAACAGCTTGTAGACATGGCTCAGAAGTGAGATGGGCCTGTAATTCTTCAGCAGGGTTTTATCACCCTTCTTAAAGAAGAGTACCACCACACTTCTGCTCCATGCCTGTGGCGTTTTTCCCTCGAGTATGACGGAATCGAACAACTTCTGAAGGGCCTTTAGGACCGGTTTTCCACCCGCCTTCAGGAGCTCAGCCGTAATTCCGTCCTCACCCGACGCCTTGTTGTTCTTCAGCTGCTTCAGAGCCTTCCTAATCTCGTACAGGCTGACGTCCGGGATATCTTCAGTGTCGAGTCAATCTAGCTCTTGGGTCGTTTGCCAGATTTGTAGCGGGTTTGGAGATTGACGTGTATAACTGTCCATAAAATGCCTCGATCTCTCCCAGAAGCTCCGATTTGGCGGATATGACTCTGCCATCTTCGGTCTTCAGTTTCGTGAGTTGGCTCTGCCCAATAGACAGATCCCGTGCAAAAACTTTGGAGCCCTTATTCCATTATAGAGATTATATTTGGGAGGTAATTACTAAAAACCTCAAAATTTTTTCGTAACAGCCAAAAAAGTTTTTTCTGAGCAAATTATATGTTAACAAAATAAATAATATTATGAGTAAAAGAATTTAACCTAAACCTATTAAAATACTCTTTGATACCTAATCAAAACCATAGAAGAAAATAAGTAGTGACATGACAGATGACATTGATCAAAGAAAATCAACAAATTATAAATATATAAGAAATATTATAAAGTGATGTAATCATTGTTAAGTTATGTAAACGAAAGTATTAATAACATTACATTTTCCCCCTTCCCCAGAAAATATATTTACAAAATAAATAATATTAAGAGTAAAAGAATAAAACCTAAGACTATAAAAATACTCTTTGATACCTAATGAAAACCATAGAAGAAAATAAGTAGTGACAATGACAGATGACATTGATCAAAGAAAATGAACAAACTAAATATATAAGAAATATTATAAAGAGATGTAATTATTGTGAAGTTATGTAAACGTAAGTATTAATAACATTACACCATATGCGATCCATACTACTATACCTTTTTTGTACTATGATGAGTTCCCTGACAGTTCTTGTCTGACAATTATAGTGATGTGACCTAACGAAATTTAATCGATTTTTTACAATAACGAATCAGTTGGCAAAGAAAATGGAATCGGATTACCGATTTTAGATTTACAGATGATAAATGTGTATGTGTGTGTGGATGTTTGTTACTTTTTCACGCAAGAACTAGTCTACTAGTCCAAGATCCTAAGGCTGCCAGACGTCACGTATTTTCTGACGAACGAAATGTGGACGATTGAGTACTATTAGTATGTACTAAGAACGCATGCCTACCTGCTAGCTTGCTTAGACGGCCAATTTTCAGGTATCAGGTAATGAAGGTACATAAAATTATTACTTACCTCACGTATTTTCTCAAGGCTGATTTTTACGTCTGTTGTAGGCAATATCTTTAAAATCATGTCACCAATACTCCCAGACACATTCCGTCGGCCGTATTGCTTAACAGACGCTTTAAAGCTCCCAAAAAAATGACATAACTTCACGTAAATTCTCATGCTTGATCATTAAAGCGTCTGTTAATTGGTGGAGTCTAAGAAATTCCTGGTCAAACTATTATTAATTAAAAATTGAAAATTGACTTTTTTGGAAAAATGCACCGATGTGTTTAACGAATAAATTTAATACTAACTGAAAGTATGAAGCCTATAGAACACAAAAACTTTGGATTGTCTATTTGTTTCCTGGCATAACTATGGGTTGCCAGGTATAAATAGGTGTGTCAATACTGTAAACAGGTGTGACAATACTAGTAATTTTCACCCACTTGTTTAATAAACAAATTGTATATCAAAATAAACGCTGTTTCATTACGAATACGATGATATAGGGTTGTCTGCAAAAAATCTTGTAGTGTCGAAGTATCTGTTATTTCTCAATGCCTGTCATATTTTTGGCTCTGTTTCATCTACTATAGCATTGCCAGCAGGTCTGTAGTAGGCGTTTGTTATTTATTTTTTCGCTTAAACAATTTTTTCACGCTATAAACGAAATTATCCAATAGAAAAATAAATTTATTATGACTCATAACAATTTATAAAATGTTTATTTCTTCTTTATATTAACCATGTAAGCAGATCTTAAGTCAAATTGTAAAATGAAAGTGTCTAACCGCCTGTCGACTATTTTTTAGCAATCTTTTTGTAACAAGCGCTGTGCTGGCGTTATTTTTTTTGGGTTCTTATAAATTGAGCAATTTTGAACTTAATATTGTTTAGAACTGAAACTATTTTTTTTTATTACAGGTCAGAAAGCCTGACTTAACGAGCTTTAAAACAAAGTAACACTAACGTTATAAGATAATAGTATGTTATTAGTAAAGTTTTTTAATAAGAGTTTTTTTTTCTGATTGTTTCTTTGATAGTTTAATATTGCCTATATTTAAATACATAGATAAGGGGCTCCAATAAGATTTGTAAGGTTGTATAACTAGGTACTAAAATTCGAAAATCTTAGAAGCTAGATCCTGCATTCAATGATGTTTACCAGTAAATACCTAGGAATATGATTATGATTATGACTGTGCTCCGAGGATGTCTTTGCCATAAGCGATAAAAACAACATGTTAATATGATATCAACTAAAAATTTGCATGCTACAAATGGAGGTTGTTTCAATTAAATGGTTAATTTATGCTTAGTTAATAATTTTGTTGTAATGAAGTTGACAGGATTTTCAATTACGCATCAGTGAACTTAGAAATGTGTTCGTACTTCGCAATGTTACACTGTATCTGTTATAATATGAGCTAATCATAGATATACAAAATAATTCAAATCGCTGCAGGTGAATTAAGTAAATAATTTATTTATCTAAAATAAATGACATTTTAGACTTTATTGGTATTGCAAGGATAACCATTTTGAAAAGAGCAAAAGTTTGACCTATGACATAATCCTTATAAAATGATGGTCTATTTATAATAATTGAATGGGTGAATAACACTGTCCTTTGTTTAGCTTTTTAGTCTATGACGACTTAACTGTCTAATCTAGGTACTGTACTATTAAGGACTATCATAGTATGTCTGTGGGGTGCATGAAAGGAGCCTCCGCGAGCGACGTACCTTCCGAACTTCTGTACTTCCGGCGCACCCTAGGCAATCGATTTCGGTCGATTGGCAAATCCTTTCGCCACGATGGCACACTTAAACCCTAACAGGTCCTATTCAGGGCCAAGCAGTCCACTGATAAAACCAGCTTTGCGCGTAATCTCGATCAATATCCAAGAAAGAGTAAAACAGGAATTCTTTTGGAATTAGCTCGCAAGACACACTGTGACATCTTATGTGTCCAAGAAACATATCGGAATTCCTCACAGAGCAGGCCTTACATTCCTGGACTGTTACTTATCGCTGAGATCTATCACCCGAAGCACGGTAACACAGTGTTTGTTGCTCCTGTAAGTATTACATCCACAAAGTGTTGTAATGACTATAACATCGAAGCTATCACAGTAGACCTCGGTAACTGCACTGTAACATCTGTGCATAAACTCCCTGGCATTCCTTTTCATTTCGATTTACCTAATTTCGACATTCAGCAAACAAAAATAGTACTGATACTGATACGGTGACTTTGATAGCCATAGCATCAGCTGAGGTTATAAATCAACAAACTCAGACGATCAATCTATCGAAGAATGGCTAACGATTTGAGCCTAATCCACAATCGAAAACAACCGGCACCTTTCAATAGCAAACGATGGAAGCGTGGGTACATCCCAGACCTAATTTTCGCCAGCTCAAATAATCAGTTCCCAAAGCAAAAAGATCGTCTGCCACCCAATCCCCTGAACCTAACATAGACCGATCATGTGTAACATCCGGTCAGTAGTCCACCCAGTGGTTATGCCATTCAAACGCCGCTTTAATTATCTAAAAGCTGATTGGGAACAATTTTCGAAGACCATAGACGACGAATTACTTACATTCCACCTACTCCTCAAATTTATGTGAAATTCGTTGATTTGGTCGCAGTAACCTCCCGAAAATCTGTCCCCCGAGGATGTCGCACATCTTACATCCCCGGCATATCTTCGGAATTTGGTGAACTTTTCAAGATATACAAACAACTCTACAATGATGATTCTTTCTCAGCGGAAACCGTTTAAACTGGTGCAACACTACTATCACTTTTAAGCAAACGATGCAAAGAAAAATTGGTTGAAATGGTTACTAATACCGACATGACCCACAATAGCAAAAAGCGTGATCCACTATCCGCAAGTTCAGTAGCGAGCCACCTCTTCCTCATACGCCAAGCGCAATAACAGTTAATCAAGACTCAAACCAGAGCAAGCTGGATTTCGACCTGGAAAATCTTGCTGTTGCCAAGTTCTTAACCTAACACATCTCATTGAGGATGGGTTCGAAACCAAGAAAGTGATGGGCCCAGTATTTGTGGACTTGTCGGCTGCCTACGATACCGTCAACATTCAGCGCTTGTTGTGGAAGGTAACCAACCTAACAGAAGAACCAAAGTTTATTCGAATTCTTAGAGAACTTCTTAGCAACCGACGACTTTAAGTGAGCGTCCTTAACGATAAAAACAAGTGGCGAGCTCAAAAAAATGGACTGCCACAAGGCAGTGTTCTGGCCCCCTTGCTGTTTAACATTTACACCAATGACCAACCGGTGAGCCCTAACACTACCCGCTTTCTGTATGCAGACGACCTGGCATTAACTTGCCAAGCCACTGATTTTGAGGAGATTGAGGCCAACCTTTCTACCGCTCTCTCAAATCTTAGTCAGTATTATACTGCTAATGCGTTGCAACCACAAGAACAAATTAAATAAAAAACGCAGACGTGCGCCTTTCATCTACGTAACAAAAAAGTGGCTCGAACGCTCAATATCTCGTGGCAGGGGGTGCCAATCATCCATAAACCCCATCCAAGATATCTCGAAATCACTCTGGACAGGTCTCTCAACTACAGAAAGAATTGCGAGAACGTCAAGCGGAAGGTGTATACGAGAAACAACCTGCTACGTCGCCTAACATCTACTAGATGGGGGTCTTCTCTGTTTCTCCGCTGGTGAGTATAGTCCAGTATGGAACCAGTCCGCCCATTCTGGCTTAGTGGATACAGCTCTTAATGAGACGTGCCGAATAACAACTGGTAGCCTTTAATTGACCGCGGTACGAATGATACAGCGTTCGTACTGGGGTCGATTTAAGGCAACTAATCGCACTAATCGGCATTGCTCCCCTGGAAACTCGCAGGACTGTGGCTAGCCGCACAGAAAGGACGAAACAACAAAACGACCCTCGCTATCCAATGCAGAATTACAGCTCGATGGAGCATTGCATGAGACTCAAAATTCGTAAAAGTTTCGTTGCAAGCGTTAGCCCATCTCAAAATAACACGACATCGGAGAGATGCGACCTCTGGCGGGACAAGTTTAAACCTCTAGAAGATTTTATCGAGCCGTAGGAAAACCTCTCTTCTGGACACGAGTTGCCAAGGCCAACCTGGAAAACTCTAAACAGACTCCGCATCCAGGTTAGGCGCAGCAAAGACAATCTCCACAGATGGGGGTTCCTAGACAGTTCCGACCTTCAGTGTTTGTGCGGCGTCTCTCCACAGGCCATGTCCCACCTTCCATCCTGCATAACGTGCCCTCTAACCTGTTCACGCAGGGATCTAATGACAGCATCAGTGGACGGCATTGCCATAGCCGAATACTGGGCTAGGCATGGAATTTAATAAGTTTTGCCATCGACATGCTAAGAAAAAGAAGAAGATAGTATGCTTGATGTCCATTGACTAGATTTTAGGAGTAAATATAGTGACCAATGGCTGGTTTGTCCCTTTCCATGGTCACGTGCCAAGCCATTGGGTATTATGATTTTAATATTGTAGTATGTAATGTTAGTGATTACAGTCGAGGCGGTATTTAGACCCGAGCCGTGGCTAGGGTCTTAAGAGGTCTTAATCATTAATTACTCATGTGTATCATACGACGTTTTTTAACACACTTAAGAAGAAAATAACAGTAAAACTAGTAACTATTTTTGTGACATGGCGGTAATAAATCTGTTTTCATATGCGCGCGCATAATTTTTTATTTACCCCTAGGAGAGGGTTAAGGTATTTTAATCATACTGCCTAGTCTTACGTTTATGCTTTTTGAGTGAAAAGTTTTTACTGTCTTTCGTAGTGACAATGGAATACGGATGTAACATTTTCTAATGATTTTGTAGTATTTAATTTAATTAATACAGCCACTGAATTACACTCGAATAAATCAAGCCAAAAACTGCGCGCATCTTAAAATGGCGGCCATAGACCACAAAAAAAAAAACAATTTTAATTTGAATACAATGTACGATTTATTTACTAAATGTTTTTTTTTTTTTATTAAATAAATCGTTTGTACAAGTTGGTCAAAATTGCACGAATTTTTTTTTAATGCACTTTATATTTTTAATTCAATTCAATTAATGTAATAAATAATCACTAGGTATATATATACAAACTTAAAATAATAATATGTACAAACGAGTAAAAAAGGCTGAAAAACGGGGAAAACTCACAGGGCATCAAAAAATTCGTCCACATCGATGTCAGTGGGAAAAGTGCCCAGAACGCTGGCAGCATTGCCACGCTGGATGGCAATGCTGATTCGTTGACTGAAGAAGAGTCCAGCCCTCTGGTCACGCGAAGAGTCGACCAACTGTTTGCTGATATCCCGGACAACTCGATGAGCGCTCGGGCCCCATGGCCCTAGAGTTTCAACCCCAAACGGCTCAAACACATAACTTCCAATGAGGTTATTATATTTACGCCGTTTGAGGTTTTCTGCACCTGCAGCAGCCGCCCTAGCACAGCCCGCCGTACTCAGAAGATGGGATGGCGCAAGGGTGTCGACACATGTTGCATCCCACACCAAAGGCCTACCCAATTTCCAAGGCATTATAGTCATCCCATCTGGCCTCTTCCCATCGTCACGTGCCAAGCCATTGGGTTCTAAAACAGCTGGCACCCCGGCGGTGACAAGAGCTCGACGGATGATGTCATTAATACTGGCATGCCGTGCTATCCGACCAGCGCTTCTACTGCAAGATAGGCCATGGTGTCCGAGGCGGTCGACTGTTTCGCCACACTGACATCGATGTGGAGCTCCACTAGGAGCACCTAGACGCGGGCCTGTAGCGATCCGGAAGGTGGTGTCACTCAGCAAAGTACCTATGTTAGGTGACGGTAAAGCCTGTAGCCAAAGGCCCGACTCCCATTCACCCACAGCCAGGCGAGCGCGCTCAGCAGTATTGGTGGACGTATTAATGAGATTATTCCGTACCAACCTGCAGAGCGGCTCATCCCACTGTCTCTGGGAAGATGGATTTTCGGGCAACGCCTTGTCCGGGCAAGTGATTTTCCAGGCGCTTACTGCATCGGCCAAGCACGGCACCTCACAGCTAACCAGTGATGGAGTCAAAATTCTTTTGGTCAACTGTTGAGTGCTGTGGACCGAAGACAAGAACGCCGGTAGGCTTACACTAGAAATAAGTAAGACACTAATTTATATTATTGAACGTAATAACTTAATGTGAAATTTTATCATATAAAATTTGTTTTGCGAACAAAGAGGTTTTGAACAAAAAGGTTTTAACTACATTATAGCACGAGTGCGTAATGGTAATCAAAATGTCACAGTTTGGTAACAAGCGCCTTTATATACCTAAGTGCAGTGCAATAAGAGTCACTTTCTGAGTAAGTGTATTGAAAAATATATTACACGTCATCATCATCATCATCATCTCAGCCGACAGATGTCCACTGTTGGATATAGGCCTTCCCCAAGCGTCGCCACAATGCCCGATCTTGTGCGTCCCGCATCCATCGGATTCCCGCAACCTTCACCAGGTCATCGAACCACCTTGTAGGAGGCCTTCCAACGCTGCGTTTTCCGGTGCGCGGCCGCCACTCCAGAACTTTTCGGTCCCAACGGCCATCTGTTCTACGAGCAATGTGCCCTGCCCATTGCCACTTAAGTTTGGCGATTCTTCGTGCTATGTCGGCAACCTAACTAAGGTTCCTCCTGCGGATATTTTCATTTCTGACTCGATCACGCAAGAAAACTCCGAGCATAGCCCTTTTCATCACTCTTTGGGTGACTTTAAGTCTTCTGATGAGGCCAATTGTGAGCGACAACGTTTCGGATCCGTATGTCATCACTGGCAATACACACTGTTCATAAACTTTTGTCTTGAGACACTGTGGTATGTTGGATGAGAAGATACCGCGTAGCCTCCCGAACGCTGCCCAGCTGAGTCGGATTCGATGGTTGACCTCTTTCTTGAAATTAGATCTACCGTCCACAACTTCGAGTATAGAGTCTCCGATCTTGATAGGAGTGGGTGCTACATGGTTGTTTGTCATGACTTTAGTTTTGTCCATGTTCATTTTAAGACCCACTCTTTCTGAAGCTCTATTGAGGTCATTGAGCATTGTACTGAGCTCTTCCGTAGTCTCAGCCATGACTACTATGTCGTCGGCAAACCGAAGGTGAGTGATGTACTCGCCATTGACGTTAATGCCTAGTCCACTCCAGTCCAGAACCTTGAAGACATCCTCCATTGCGGCCGTGAACAGTTTCGGAGAAATGACGTCTCTCTGTTTCACACATCGCTGAAGGGGGGCAGGTTTCGAGGTCTGGTCCTTTTTTTTTTTCGATGGGAAAAATCAACCAATGACAACCCCCGCTCTTGGGCGGAGCGGGAGATAGTGTCAGAGTCTTACTGACTAAAAAACCCATCCCGTTCCTTCAAGCCTTCATACCGGGGCTCGAGCGCCCTTTCGGATAACCCTGGCCCCAGTAGGCTTCGACCCGGCTGGGCTCCTGCTGTTGCTGACAACTCCTTGAGGCGCGCGGGAACAGCGCGCGCCGTCGACGACTTGGGCTTGGTCCGGACAGTTACTGGACGGCCGGACAGCGAGCTACCCATTGCTCACTGTCCGCAAGCCCGCGCCTACGGTGGCTGGAAATCGGGATCGGAATCCCGGCGGCGGCGAGAGCGCCGTTGCCTGATGCGGTCGGCCTCCTCCTTAGCGAGCATTACAGCTTCGCAGAAGTCGGCGACCGCCTGCCGCTCCTCCTCGCTCCGGACCATGGCCTCAACCAAGTCCCGGCGCGAGAGGTCTCCGCCGCCGATCACCCCTACGAGGGCACGGCGATGCTCCGCCCAAGCAGGGCACACTGCGACTGTGTGCTCCACCGTGTCCTCCGGGCGTTCCGCACAGTGGCGACACCCAGGCGTCACTTCCGCTTTAATTCGGAACAGGAACCTCCCGATCTTTGCAATTTCCGGTGAGGACCTGTGTCATGCGGAAGGTAAGGACGCCGTTAGGTCTTTCCAGCCACGCCTCAAAGAGGGGACTTATCGCCATAATTGTGGCGTACCCAACACTGGGTTGCGATAGTCACTGACGCCATTCTACCATGAGATCCCGCCGGAGCTCTGTCCGCCATGCCGTGACCTGTCGCGGCAGAGGACTTTCATCCCGGCGTTGCATCTCCACGCGCATGTCGTGCATGTGTGCAAGGACTGTTGCCTTCAGATCCCACGGTGGTAGGCCAGCCAGAAGACTCGCCGCTTCGCGGGAAATCGTGCGGTATCCCCGCACCATCCGAATTGCCATGACCCTCTGGCAGGCGTTCAGAATGGCCGCCGGTCGCTTTTGCAGCGACGGCGCCCACACCGGCGCCCCGTAGAGGGTCATGGACCGAACGATCCCCGTAGAACCTCCGGCCGGAGGCGTCTGGACCCCCAAGGTTGGGCAGGAGCCGCTTGAGAGCGGCCCCAGTCCGAGGTCTGGTCCTGAAGTCGGATTGGCACACGTCACACGTATTAATTTATTTATTAAATTAATAATATTTAATAGTTAAGAAATTAACTTTTTCATAATATTAGTAGGCATAAATTTTGACTCCTTGCAACATTAAAATTAAATTCAGCAGTTAAAAATAAAAAGTTAGAAACCTTTCGAATCTATTGGAAGGGGACACTGTCAAATAATAATATAGGGATGCGCATACTGAAATCAGACGATAGTGCCATTAGGTTATGTGAGCTCAAAAGAGTTAGCGAGATATTCCCACCACACCTCAAGTCTTCCTCGAGCCAGCATTTGGAATGCTAATTGCTGCTTTATTAAATAACCAATTGTGATACCGTTTTAGAAAAAGATTTCTTTTTAGTATCACTGGTTGTTTAGTATAAATTATTGTACAGTTATAAGCATATGCAAATATCCAATTGAAATAAGAATACTAATGACCCATCCCGGTTTCGCATGGGTTGAAGTTATTTACATCTTGCCTTCTTCTTTTATTGCTCTTTCTACAAGTGAAACTCAAACGCTCTCAAAAAAAGGCTAAATAGATGATAAGTTTTCTGATTTTTTTTTTATATTTTTTGTGCATTTTTTGTTCCGTAAGAACTTTTGACGAAGGATAAGAAAACTTAAAAAAAAAAAATTATAGAATCGTTCTCAAGCTATGTATGTGTGACCAAGAGAAATAGGAAATCATTTATACCTATGTATTTATAGATAGTTTGTATTATTGTTTATACCATTCAAACTTACCTACATCAAATTCTGCAGTAGAAATAATTTATACATATATAATATATCAATCCGGACTGATTTAATGTTTTGAGCTTTCTCATTTTTAAAGAACGCAAACCAACACGAACACAACAACGAAAAACAGGAAATTTTAGATTATTTTATGAATTTTAATTAGTCTTTACGGGTTACGCAACTGGCAATTGGCGTAAAACATAGGTATAAAAGTATCTATTAATAAGAGTATTTTCGTTAAATCCAAGCGGATCTATAGATTTTATTGTGTTATGTTTTTATTTAGAGAGATGAAGCAATAATTGACATTCAAAGCATCACTACATGAAAAAAACTATTTAGGATCAACGTAGGAAATTGAACGCATATAATTTGCACTTTTCGGTTTTTATGTGATATTGTTAGGTTAGAAAACTAATTTTGGAAATTTGAAAGATCTGTGCAAACTGCGTAGACACCTCAATATTTTGGATAATTACTTAGCCTTTGGCAGGAACACTAAAAAAAAGTCTTTTGTAGCCTAGCCTGCATGTCCTAAATATAATTATATCAGAATATTTTATTATTAATACTTTTATGTTATTTTCTTACATACCTTGTTATTAAATATACACAATTTAATTTTTCATGATTTTAAAATTTTCCCTGATTTTATTTAGTTTTTTTTTTGCCCTTCTTACGGTTTACGAGACTGTCTTTTTTATATATTATAATTATACATTTTAAAACACCTGCTCAATAATGCTCTTTTATATGTCATACAACCCTCACCTAAAGCTAGTAATTCTGTCCCTAGTGATCTATTGTAGTATAGGCGTTCTCTAGGGAATAATATGATTTGAATTTGGATCGTCAAAACAATTTGAAAAAAAACTTAGGGTGAGTTGCACCATTTAACTATAACGATAACAAAGCCGTGAACAGTTGTCAAATTGTCGAATTGACCAATAGGCGGCCGTTTCGCGGCTGATTATGGTTTGGTTATCGTTATAGTTAAATGGTGCAAATCACCCTTATTATGTGAATTAAAATGTACGCCCTTCATGCACGTATGAGTTTATTCATAAAGTACACTGGCTACTAATAAGAAAAAGAATAAAATGTATCTCAAAATATATGAAAGTGTGAGAGCTTTATAGAAAATTAAAACTATATTACTATGAACGTAATGAATTTTGTTAGTTTCAAATCTCATAACATGTCGAGTAATAATTAAAATTACCTTGTAAATAACACCTATATTTATCTAATATATAACTTGTTTCAGTAAATTGTTTTAATTATCTCACAGGTGTAAAAAGCAGAGCATCAAAGACGAGGATAAAGCTGTCTTTGTTTTGGGTAGCTTGAATTCCTCATTTAACTCAGGTTTTTATTACTCTCTCGCAGTGCTCAGGAGTTAAATTTATAAATCCTGAACGCAGTGAGGGATTAAAACGCAGCAACTTTCGTTTCTATCGAAATTTAACGTGCCACCCGTTAGTTTAAGACACCGCTTTATCCCTTAGTCACTAATCTACTAATAGCAACATCCAAAATCATTGGCCTAATAACTTACCTGCATCAATGAAAATTAAATCATAATAACAAAAGGTTGATAGGGAAGGTGTTACCTTTTTGTTCTGACATTTGAAATCAAAATGAATATAACTTGTGTTAGTCAAAATGAATGCCAAACAAATTGCCAGTAAAGTAACTAATTAAGCATTTAATTAAATTAAATTTAAATCTTCAAACTAGATGTCACCTGAAAATACAATATATTTTTTTTACTAAAAAGGCATGCGTTTTAATTTGGGGACGTTTGCAGGAGATGGTAAAATACCGGGAAGATTGGTTAAGAGAAATAAATTGCCGTAGTCTAGATACCCAGTTATGTACTTAATAAAATTGTATTCAGCTATTAAGCTATATGGTGATATAACCAACGTTTCTTTTCGAAACAAATGGATTCAAACAATTATTCTGACATAATTACCTCATGACAACAAACCATCAATCAATTTAAAATAAGCTACTTCATCATAAAACGAGGCTCTTTAAACCTGATTAAGCTCACCGTTTATCAAAAAACAAACCTCCGTATTATCATAATAGTCAAATTAAGGTTCGTAATAGGCCATTATTAGGAACACCGTTATAATGAATAGCTGTTCAGACAACTACTGTTTACGCACTATATTTTATTTAATACATGAAGGTACAATTTGTACACCAAAATCGGTCAGTAAGCGTAAAAATGTCTCAATGCGCGTCGTGGCACTTATAGAATGCCTATGACACTAGTGAAAATAAAGAAAAGCCATGAGGCGTTCTGACCTCTAACTGTTGTAATCGTGAAATAATTGTGTTGTATGGACTTTTTACAATTATTTGTATGTGCCTTTGACATTCTCAAGGATGAGCTTGCGGACGGCGAGCAATAGGTAGCTCGCTGTCCGACCGTCCGGTAACTGTCCGGACCGAGCCCAAGTTGTCGACGACGCGCACTGTTCCCGCGCGCCTCAAGGAGTTGTCAATAACAGCAGGGGCCTAGCTGGGTCGAAGCCTACTGGGGCCAGGGTTAGTTTCGAAAGAGTAGCTCAGCCACGGTATGAAGGCTCGAAGGAACGGGATGGGTTTTGAGTCAGTAAAAATCTGACACTATCTCCCGCTCCGCCCAAGAGCGGGGGTTGTCTTTAGATGATTTTCCCAACATATCAAAAAAAAAAAAACATTCTCAAGGACGAATCCTTGAGAATAAAAACCATCTAAATAGAATGTAATTAACAAAGTTCAGCATTGCCATCATTTGGGGCCCTAAGGGTAGACAAATAACTAAGACAAATAATCCTTATAACACATTATTTTGCCATGTGTTACAACCACGGCAGTTAGGGCTCAGGACTCATCATGACTTTCTTCATTGCCACTACGCATTATGATTTATTTTTTGTTTCGATCTTTTTACGTAAAATATGTCATATTACGCATTGTTCTTTAAATAAAACCGGATAATTATTAGGTAATTATTTAACTTTGAAATCAATCAATCAACTTTGTAGTCATGGTCTAAGTTTAATATCTACATGACACCTACGTAAGCTTTTAGGAAAAAAAGACGTTTCAAAGGAAAAAAGATCAGGTTTTTTTACCATTTAAATGTCTTTTGAAAAATAAAGGTTTTATTTTATCAAGGTGATTTTTGAGAAATTAGGTGTTGAATTAATTGGCCTCGGTAACAATGTTAAGATTATCAAGGTATTCTTATTGACGTTACAATATTGTGATATGGATCTTATTAGAGCATATAATTAATTAGTATACAACTAACGATTCTCAAAGTAGAAGTATAAAGGTGTAAAAAAAATGAGTTAAAATCATCTGGAATTACTCAATAGTAGGCGTAATTCCAATTCGAGCTCAGTTGATGGCAATACACTCGACTAGTAAAACAAAGCTTGCGAAATGTGGATGATAATACAATAGTTTTTTTTTTTAGGTGGAAAGTTATCCGATGACTTTCCTCGTTCTTGCATGAAACGAGAGGGCTTGTCAGACCTTCAATGAGTAAAACACACCTGTGTCTTTTAGTAGCTTTTTGCGCGGCTACGAACACTCTTTCAAACGTTCCCGTAGCATCGGCTCTACTGAACCCCTTAAGTTTTGCCTCCTTCGGCTTTACAGTTATAGCCATCTTTTCCGCATGCATTACCGAGTGTTTTTTCTGCCCAAATCCAAAACAGGAACCTCCAGAACTGACCATGTCCAGTAAAAACTTGCATCATGTGGAAAGTGAGGATGCCTTGACGCCTCGCTAGCCACTCCTCAAAGAGAAAGAAAGAAAGAAAGAAAGAAAGAAAGAAAGATTTAGATAATATTTCCTTTTTAGTAGTTGTCTACATGAAGCGAACTACTGGATCGCTCTGCTAAGCTCGTTGGCAAAATGCTTGGCATCACATATGCTGCTTCTGCTCTTCTGAATCAGATTTCTTATTTCTTTTGTTGGTTAGGTACTCTACATTGCTTAAAGAGTCTGTTAGTCATGTTATTACAACTTTAAGCACTCTTTTTATCGTTGTGTTAATATGTACCATACATCAGGCATTTGGTATATATAGGAGCTACACAGCACACCATATTCCATTTAGTTTATTATAAATAAAAAATGATGCTTTCAACTGACTTACAACTACAATGCAGTGGTCGAATGACATCAATTGATAAAATGCTCGGTACCTGGTTCAAAACGGTGGATTTGTCCTTTGTTTAATGCGACTTCAAAAAAAGAAGGAGTTTATGGACCGATTTCCAAAATTTATTTCCCCTTAAAGGATATGCTTCCAGGTTGGTCCCTTATTTTTCAAAATCCGGTTCTGATGATGGGATCTATGAGGAATCGAGGGAATTCCTCAAATACAAGGCAACTAATTAGTGATTTTGGTATTTTTTACATTTGATCACGTGGAACTGATGAAGAAGAGCAGAAATGGCCAACGGAAATTCATACTCGCATAGATATCACAATGAAGATAGTTAAGCGACTATGACAATACAAATAAATAAACGTTTCTGAATAATTATGTTGAAAATGGTATCATCGGAGTGACCTAATGATGATGATGGAGCCGGAAGATAGGCACCCGAACTATGATATTAATCAGTGTATCCTAGCCGTGTTTGGGCTTATTAAAGTTGTCATGAGATGCACTTTGGCTATAAGGTACTATCGAAATGATCAGATGATGGAGCCGGAAGGTGAAAGGTAAACACGGAAACTTCATAATAAATCAATGTATCCTAGCACTTTAGCAGTGCTAGGGTTAACTGGAGTTGTCATGAGAAATAGGCGCTCTGGTTATAAGTGTATCGCAGCTAAAAAGTGTGAAAAAATAATAATAAAAGTATCAAAATAACTTTAATTTCGGAAGTCGGTGTTAAATAAGACACACTATCTTCCGAAATTAAAGTTATTTTAATCCTTTTAGTGTTTTCTGGTGAAGTCAGTTTTTTTTTTAACGGATTGCGATTGACTAAACCTATGTATCATATCAATAAATAGTGGTAATTGAGACAATAAACAGATTACTCGTTATCTATTTAGTTACAAATAACATCACCTGCAATTATACCAAGCATAGGTAGGTTTATTGTTAATATATTTATAATACGTTCGCTAGAAAACAAGGGGTCATACATTTTAAAATCATCACCATTAGTTACTGCTGTTCTGTCGTAAAATATTGACTTAAACTGCATCTGGTTAAACTGGCTACTGACTTTAATGACATACTTGGGTAATGACACGGCCTCTTGGTAGACGATGATTGAGTTAGCTTCCATTTTGATTAAAAGTTCTTAAGTTTGATATCTTTTAACGCTATCTGCTGCTATAACCCGTACCTTTAATAGGTACTTGAAGGTATCGTTATCCTCAAGCTTAAAATGAAAAAGATAACCACATTACAAACCCAAATTGATGGTAAGAACTCTTTAGAAGCAAAACCAATTATTTAAATAATGGAGTACCAAGTTTTAGTACCTAATACAGTCTTGATGATTTTCATTTAAGTGGTATTTGGAAGAGAATTCCTGGTCAAGATTAGTGAAAGATTTTGTAAAATAAGTCCAGCAGTTTTTCGCTCTAATCATTACAAACATATATAATAACTTACTGACGTAGTCATGTAAATATACTATCTTTTTTCTTTATAATATTAGTATAGACATAGCTTTCTTTACAAATATTACGATATTTGCGAATCTAACGTTGGGTATATCTACGTACTTACAGTATCCTAGATCTTTTAGAGAAAATGAATAACTTACTTTAATCCATAAGCTTTCTGTCAAACACAAAAGTGCTTTTAGGTATGAGCTTTTTTAGATAGGCGACGAAAAACATCTAAACCTGCATTAGTGTACCCACAATGCACAGAGCATTTTTAGTTGTTTCATGAACCTGAAAACTAAAGCAAACTTTTATGAAGAATTGTCAATATTTTGAATTGCCCTCCTGAAAAAGTTAATCACATGTATTTGTTCAGTAAAAGGTTTTGTAGTAAATTATTCCCCATTTAAAAAGAGAATTCTTTAAAAGTTTAAGAACTCCCATGAATTTGGTGTTATGCAATCAATATCGTGAATTTAGCTAGAGGCATATTGATTTAAATATTATTTTTTTATATAGTTACAATCAACTGTGTAAGCTGTAAATGCCAATAAAGCTTCTTTGTTACGCACCACACCTAGAATTGACAGTTGTTTAAATGTTAGTCGTAGTTCTTTGTGTTTTTCAATGACGGTTATTTATTTTATTTATAACAGAATATAACTACAATTTAAGTATATAAACAACTAAACATTATTAAAAACTTAATTACTATACTACGAGTATGTCATCATCTAATACAAAAAGGTATAACTAAAACATGACGTCAAAAAAGTCTTCCACATCGCTTTTGACTGAAAGTGTGCCCAAAATACTGGCGGTATTTTCACGTTAAACCAGCCCTTTGATCATGCGTTAGTGTAAACTAGACGTTCGGATAAATATTTTAATAGTGTATGAGCATTGATTGCTCAGGCCCTACTTTCACCCCAAATGGCTCAAAAATTTAACTGCCGACGAGGCTGTTATATTTCCACCAGTTGCCGTAGCCACAGCAGCAGCATAGGTATGGTATGACATAGGATGGCTCAACAATATCGACACAATTTGCAGCCCACACTAAAGGCACACGTCTTCTACGGAAATAAAGACATAACATGTGGCCATGAGGTTCCTAAACAGCCATAACACCGACGGTTATAATAGTTCGTCAGACGATGTCGATAATATTCGCATGCCACCAGGGCCTGTCATACAGCCCAATTGCGAATCATATAAGACTCGCAATTGGGCTGTATGACAGGCCCTGGTGACCGAAGCTATTAATAACTTTACCACAGTGCCAGGCTGAAAAGATTATGGTTAGGCGTAGGGAAACAGCTAGGCTGAAAGTATCGTCGAACATTTTTCTGAATTACTTTGCAGAGTGGCTCATCCCACCGTTTCTGAGAAGATGTTTTGTCGGGCGGATTTGTATTCCGGCAAGCGAGTCTCCAGGCATCCAGCACCTATAAAGCATGACACATCAAAATCAACCAGTGAGAAAGCCAGCATATTCCTGATTAGTTCATCAGTGCTGTGCATATGAATGCTGGTAAACTAATATGTAACTTGAGTCCAGCCACGATCTTCCAGACTCTAAGCTCACAATTAAAACAGAAATCAGGGTTTGCGAATGTTAGAAAATTTGGTCTACTTTTTCCAAAAGATGATAGTGCTTCCAAAACTACGAAAGAAATATGTTAATTAAGTGGCCAAATAAAATACAAATTGAAAATAAGCTTTTCATTTGTATTAATTACTTATTTTTTAAGTGGGCATTTAGAAATTGAAGTTAGTATGGGAAAATATTTATGATAAAGATTTGTAAAAGCATAAAGCCATAGCGTAAAGTATCAACAAATGACCACATTTTAAAGGTCTTAAATTGTCGCACCTACTGAATTAATATTATGAGGATGACACCCAGATTGAGAAACGCTGTATTAATGAATTAGCGTCAGACAACACATTATAAATGAGACGAACTGGACAGAGGAACATTATTAAATTAGATAAAAAAGGTATAAATAGGCATTGATCTATAGAAGAGCACATTCAAGTAGTTAAGTCCGCTTGATAACAACGAAAATGCGCGTCTTTTTGGTAAGTGTGGAGTGATGTGTGACATTATTGATACCATCGGTGCATGGCTTTGATTCTCATTAGTATGCAGTTTATCACGGACTGAGTGCTAATAAAGTTTAACGGATATTATAAAGTATTAATTTAATTTATGGATTATTAACGTCAGATCTTTGAATTTTATTGTTAATATTTAAATTAATATCTTAATTTGTCTCAACTATTATGTATTAAGTTTTGTTCATTTGTTTCAGGTAATTTGCCTGTCTATGACAGTGGCGCTTGCGGCTGAAACGCCAAGGTAATAACTGTTTATTTTTAATTCTATTTAATTTTATAGCCTCCTTTATGTTCTTATTTTATCGTTTTAAATGAAAAAATATAACATTATTAAAATAATCATTACATTAGGCTCTGAGGCACCAATTCCTAAGAAAAACATTTAAGTCATCCCACCATCTCCTTCTTGGTCTGTTTGGCTGGGAATAATGGAATGGAGGGCGGCCTTTAGTATAGGCTAGATATAATAATAATAATAAAAATGACAAATAATTAAAATATGTCATAGTGCAAAATACAGATTTAATTAACAATGGTATTAATAGATTAATATAAAATGAAGTCATTTATCCTGAAAACTGCTTAAAATATTTTTGTTGTTATTGGTTTACAAACAATCACCGAAATTATTAAATATACTGTAAATCCCACACAGAACGTTTACGTACCTTATTCACAATTTTAGGACAGACGGTAATGTTTTGGGATCCTGCTACATATTTTTGGCGAAACATCCACCTTCACAAACTTCTTATTTTGAACATCAGCATTTATCCATGACATTTGTAAGCAAATGTCCACCAAATGAACCATTTTAATATTTAATACGTGTTTAATATGAAACGTTTTATCTTTCAGGGCTGTCTTCAGTCCCTTCTCGTTCGGTACGACCACCCGGAGATACCCTGGCTTCTACAGCACAACCCCAGCACCCTTCCAGTACAGAACTACTCCTAGGTATACTCCTTCGAGGTACTACACTACAGTTGCCCCGCGGTACGACGCGTCAGGTCGCGACAGCTTGGGCCGCTACGACCCCAGCCGCTACGATAACTCTGGCAAATACATACCTGACACGTCTGGGATTTACAAGTAAGTGTAGATACATTAATTTTGCATATATTCGTTTTCGCATTTGAACTGTGGAGGCTAAATACAAATGAAAGTGGGTCAAAAGATGCCTTTAACACAAGATATACATAGTTAGCATAGAGGATAATATCGCTTAGCGTTATTGTTTTTCTCAAAATGGGATTTTTTCTGTGTAAAATAAAATATTGAAATTATATTTTTTGTACAGTTTGAACAATGTTAACTATGTGTTCCTTATATTAACAGCAATAAAAACAGAAATAGAATCTATCTAGGTTTGGCAACAAATTGCTGAATTCGTAAAAATCTTTTAAATCTGTATCAATTTACTGTATAATTCAAGCCCAATTGCACAATACAACACTATGAAGGTATATACAGATCAGGCCCACATACACAGACAGGGATAGAACAGATAGATTAGGTCATGTTATATTGTAGAATATCACTTATCTGGGTTATTCACATTATTTGGGCAAACATAAATGTGAAAAAAGTGAACACATTCATAACTTCTTCTATGTCATGTTTCATTTAGCGGTGACCGTGGTGACCGCGGTGGTGCTGGAGGTTTCTACTCCGGATCCGGATCTGCGGGCGGTCCCGGTGGTGCTTACTCCGGTTCCGGATCTGCGGGCGGTCCCGGTGGTGCTTACTCCGGATCCGGATCTGCGGGCGGTCCCGGTGGTGCTTACTCCGGTTCCGGATCTGCGGGCGGTCCCGGTGGTGCTTACAAGGGATCTGGTAATGCCGGAGGCGCTGGTGGATTCTACAGCGGTGGTGATGCAGGCGGCAGCTACAGGCCTGATGGCAGCGGCGCTTACAAGTGAGTGCTATATTCTGTTTAATTTTGTTCCGTTTTATTTTATTGAACTATTGTGTGTAACTCTTTACTGAACCGACTCACTGTTCCGAAACATTTTAGTGTTCCGAAAGATTGGAATATCAGTTATGTTTTTAATGCATCATTTGGAACAATTGGAACACTGAAACAATCTTTACCGTGCCTATCATGAAATTAACTAGAAACTGTTAGTGTCTTGTTAGCTATTTATTTTTTCTAATTTAATTGAATTCTGTTGGTTAAATATATATAATAATATAACGCAATCTACTATGGTTTTACATTGTCGTTAAAATATGATTACTTATTTAGAGAGAAAATAGATAAATAATAATCAAGAAAACAATCTTATAGTAAAACATAGAGAGCATTAGTAAAATCACTGTGATCTACTCGTACATCAATGCCAAATGTTGGAAAAGTAGATCATAAATTAAGTAGTGTTAATTGAATTAGTTTAAATATTTATCATTTAATGACGACACTTGATTATTTTTACGATGTTGTCCTCATTTAAATGAATATTCCACAGCGGTGACCGTGGAGACCGTGGCTCGGCGGGAGGCTTTTACACCGGTGACAAGAACAAAGGTTCTGGAGGCAAACCTAGTGGATTCGGCAGTGGATCAGCCAGCGGATTAGGCAGCGGATTAGCCAGCGGATTGGGTAGCGGTCTAGCTAGTGGATCAGGCAGTGGTAAATACGGTAGCGGTAGTCTCTCAAGCGGCTTTGGCTCCGGCTCTGGCTCTGCAGGCTCTGGCGCTTACAACAAGGGATCAGGCCCACCTACTGGTTCAGGCTACGACTACAAATATGGCATCATTCGCCAGGAGACTGATATCTTCCCTGACGGTTACCACTATCTCTATGAAACCGAGAACAAAATTCTCGCTGAGGAAGCTGGTAAACTGGAACAGATCGACAACGAAAGTGACGGAATCAGGGCTAAGGGATTCTACGAGTACGTCGGACCTGACGGCGTCACCTACAGGGTGGACTATACCGCTGACGAGAACGGTTTCATCCCCTCTGGAGCTCACATTCCCAAGTAAATCTAGTCCAATGGTTCCTCATTCATTTTTGAGGTTATCAAGCTCAATTTATGTACATAAGCAATATGCTACGCTGTACATGTCCTAAATAAGAATAATAAAGACGCTACTTGTTATTGAGTTGGTTTTATTTATTTTAAAAGTTTGTGATTCAAACTTGATAAAAATGTTTCGAACCATTTAGATTGTCGACCTAGATTTCCTAATTGACGTGTTTTTATTTCATACTATACGTATATCAAATGGCAATGGGAATAGATTTTAGTCAGGGTAATTTATGCATATGACCGCGGTATTACCTACAACTTTGTGGCTTTATGCCAAGTCATAAATATTTTGCAGCCGGTTTTCAGTATAACCGGATACGGTTTTATGCATATGTCAGTAAGATTGGTACATAAGCGTTGGGCGCTTATGTGACATTTTATAATAGAAAGAATAATTCAAATATTTCGTTCGTGTGTATTTTCAGTACATAAATATCACAAATATCAAATAGCTTTTTCCCGCAGCTTCGCCCGAGTACATAAAATACAGCTTAGGTCACTCAGGAATGAAGCAGCTTTCAATCGTTGATAAAACTTTTAGCAATCGGACCAGTACTTTCAGAGATTACCTCCTACAAACAAAAAATAAAAAAAAACAAACTCTACCTCTTTATAATATTGGTGTAGATGTACCTAATGTTGTGTAGGTTTGGATAGGTACTTACAATCACATTTTTATTATTGCAAGTTGGGTCGCAATGTCTAAATTTAATACAAGTAAGGTATGCAGATTACAGAAGGATTCGCATTAAGCCTTCAAAAATGCTGTCTGACCTCAAAAATCTTAAGTTACTGCGATGAGGTCAACTTTTGCGGTTTAAAAATACTTGTAAAGAGGGGATTGTGGTTTCTTTCAATAGCAACATTATTTGAATTAAAATGTTATAACTGTCGGTTTTAAAGACAACAGAACCATAAAACACGACTGCGTCATTCTTAGGTGCGACGTCCACATCTAATGCATAACTTAAAGGCTTGTACCCACTTCACCAGATTGTGTGAGATTTATATGGTTTGAATTTTGACTAAAATGCATGGTTTTCGATTTTTTACTGCAGTTTTCATGTTTGCAGGTTTTATAAATCCCTGTGTTAGAGAGTTTTTAACTTTAAAGGTCATCATAGCTCATTAGAGCCACTCGACACCTGTCCAGCACCACCTCACCTCGAACGGTCCTCCGCTTGGGCAGGGTACCGTCGGCGCGTATCCACGTGAAGGCAATCGGTGGCAATGACTTTTCACGCCGGGCCCTGGTTCAGGCTATGGTCCGGAGCGAGGAGGAATGGCAGGCAGTTGCCTCCTTCTACAAAGTAGTAATTCTAGTGAAGGAGGCCGCACGCGTGAAGGAATGAATGTCCTCACACCCCAGCCGCAGATATTCCGACTCCGACTACCAGTCACAGTAGATACGGGCTTGCGGACGTCGAACAATGGTAGCTTGCCGTCCAGCCGTTCGGTAATTAACCGAATCGAGCTCAGTCGTCAACAACGCGTAGTGATCCACGCGCTCCTCAAAAAGATGTCAGCAAAGCGTAGGGGCCCAGCAGGGCCGATGCCCACTAGCTGGGAACGCGGGAAAGGCATGTTCACAAATCGTCTTTTCAGACGATTTGTGAACATGAGTCTCATTCGGTGCTCGCACGCTTGCCGTGTGTTTTCCCCGCGCTGGTCTCAAGTGGTTCACGCGGAATAACTATGCAATAGCAACAGACTGCACTTTTTTCAGTTATTCTTTGAAAAACGCAATGTCTACTCATTGACTACGTGATGTTTACTGGTTAACTACTCGGCGTCAACTCGTGGACCACTTGACGTTTACTGGTTGATGCGGCATCCAATCTTCACGGTCGACAACGAGAGGACACCGAGCGGTGAGGTGGTGCTGGTCAGAGTGTGCGTGTGGGTTGAGTGTTCTTTTTAAAAAGTTCATTATATTTATACGAAATCAAGAAAGGATTTAGAAAACAATTGTGATAACTTCACGGTGAAGATAAAACAATTGTGAAATCGATGGGAAAAAAGTAGTGCTCCATTAACTGGAATACTCAATCTGCTAACCTGAGAAAATACTACACTCTCGTATCTCGAAGTATACTAGATATATTATGCTTAATATTTTTATGTGGATTAATTGTGTTGAGTTAATGGAAACAATTTAAAAAAATCAATAGATTTTAACATTTAATTTGGATTGTAGGAAGGTTTATTTAGAACACTCAATTTTGGCTACATCAGAAATTGAGAAACTGTTATTACTAAAGTTTAACACGTTTTATAGTCCAGTCATTATAGTAAGTTCACTTCGGAATTCGAGATACCCAGCTGTAAGTCTGTAAATACTTGTATATTGACACCCTAAAAGTTGTCTCAAAACCTACATATGGTAGCATTGACTTATATTCTAATGATAGACAGGCCCTTTCATGGAAACTATTTGTCAAAATATTGAAAAGTTATAACGAAAATCTGCTGCAGCGCTACATTAGCATTATGTCGTCTAACAGAACTATTAAAGTTTAAAGCGCTGATAGCTTCTAGAGGATACTTTTTTCGCGATCAAAGCGCCATGAATTTCGTAGTACTTACGCGTTTAGTTCAACATAGTGTAATGAGATGTTATCCATATAGATTTTTATACCACAGAAGTGACACAGTTTTTTGCCTACAATACTTCATTACAATAAAACTCTATTTCAAGATTTTACCAATAGTCCACGTTAGTGTAAATTCATATAAAAACTACGTCTACTACTTTAATAAATAGGTAAGTGAATTAAAAATCGTGTAAAATAATGAAACCATTTATTGTAATCATCATTCTAAAGGACAGCTTTCTTTAGTGAATGATGGTTAGGACTGCGCTGCTAATATTTAGTAACAAAATAATCAACAACTATAACTATAGCATAATCAGCTTTTTAATGTTTCCCACTGCTGGGACTCAAGCCTTCTCTCTAGGAGAGGGAACGGGCCGTAAACCACCACGCTGGCCCAGTGCGGGTTAGTGAATGTCGCATGTCTTCGAAATATGCCGGTTTCCTCACGATGTTTTCCTTCACCGTTTTATGAGCAGTGGTGATGAAATAAATTACATAAAAAACTAAAACTTTTTTTTTTAAACTAAATCTATTTTCAACTTCGGGGCGAATCAAAAATTGATTCGGAGTCAGAAATTTGCACTTGGTTTAATGATGTAGGGGAAAGCTATAAATGTTTGAAGGCACATTCTGAAGGAATAGCATTACTGCAAGGAATAGCCGACTCATTAGAAAACGTTTTCCAGCTTTAGTATCATCAGTTTGAAAGTGTGCAGAGCAGATAAACGGATATTTTGTAGGAAGCCACGTGTATTCACGTCTATCCTCTTGAAGATATTTTATCAATTTTTCTCTTTTCGTCTGACCAGAGTGAACAAACTTGAAATATAATTATAGTTTATGAAGGACTAAATCTCAGTAACAGTAATGATCACTTATAATACACATATGACTACAAATTCAACTAAACCTAATTTATATTTGAATACTAATCTATGTATACATAATATCTCATTCATTTATCATTCATTTAAGTTCCTGTGTCCCCTAGATGGGGCAGAGGGCGTCCACAGTGCGCCGCCATCCCGTTCGGTCTTGAGCTTCGCGTTTCATTTCCCGCCAGGTCTTCCCAATGTTCTTCGCCTCTGCGATGACTGTTCGTCGCCAGGTCTGCTTAGGGCGACCCCGTTTACGCTTTCCTTGAGGGTTCCAATCAAGGGCTTGCCTTGGTATATGTTCAGGATCCCTTCGGAGCGTGTGGCCGATCCAGTTCCATTTGCGGCGTTTGATCTGCTGGTCGATCGAGGTTTCACCGCAGCGCTCCCACAGATCTACATTTGAGATTTTCTCGGGCCAGAATATACTGAGAATACGGCGAAGGCAGCGGTTGACAACGACCTGGAGTTTATGCGAGATGTCTTTTGTGACCTTCCACGTGTCACACCCATACAGCAATACGGTTTTTACGTTGGACCGGAATATTTTGAGCTTAACTCTTCTGGTTAGTTTCCGAGATTGCCACACGGGACGGAGCTGTGCAAAGGTGGCCCTTGCCTTGGTGATCCTCGAAGCGATGTCCTCTTCGGTCCCTCCAGTCTCTGACACAACACTACCGAGGTAAGTAAAATTGTGGACCCTTTCCACAGCCTCTGTGCCGATAAGCAACGGCAAAGAGCTCGTCGCTCCGCATCTCATTTCCTGGGTCTTCCGGGTGTTGACTTTTAGTCCCGTCTTTTTTGCCTCTCGTCGTAGGTCGTCCAGCTTGGCTTGCATGTCAGCGCGTGTGTGGCTCAGCAGACATAGATCATCGGCGTAATCCAAATCTTCCAAGACGTTGGATAGTCCCCACTCTATGCCGCGGCGCTTGGTTTTTAGCACTTTGCTCATGATGCCATCCAGAACAACAAGAAAGAGGAGAGGTGAGAGAAGGCAACCCTGTCGTACTCCTGCATGCACCGGTATGTCCTCCGAGACGAGGCCGTCGTGTGTCACTCTACAGGAGTAACTCCTATAGATTGCCCTAATTAGGTTTATGATTTTCTCGAGGACTCCAATTTCACGCAGTCGGTCCCAGATGGAACTCCATCTCAACGTGTCGAAGGCTTTTTCGAAGTCCACGAAGGTCAAATACATTTCCCTTTGCCATTCTGATGCCTGCTCGAGAATAATACGTAAGGTATTGATCTGGTCCGTACACGATCGATTGGACCGGAAGCCAGCCTGCTCTTTGCGAAGAAGAGGTTCAACGGCCCCCGACAGCCTATCTAGGATGATCTTGCAGAGCACCTTAGAAGGTATCGAGAGCAAAGTAATACCTCTCCAATTGCCACATTCACTGAGGTCTCCCTTCTTGGGAACGGTAATGAGAAGACCTTTATTCCAGTCGTCGGGTAACTCTTCGGTTGACAAGATGTTCCGTAAGAGAGGTGTCAGCGCGTTTGCAGCGGAAGGCATGTCAGCTTTTAGCATTTCCGCCGTGATGAGGTCGACTCCTGGAGCATTGCCATTCTTGAGTGAGTGGATGGCTTTCACTACTTCCTCTTGTGTTGGGGGAGACACGTCAATATCTAGGCTTTGTGGGGGCAAACTGGCAGCCGGTGCAGTCGTGGTAACGGGGTCGTTCGGGACTCGGAAAATCTCCTCAAAGTGCTCGCGCCAGCGTCGGAGCTGCCCCTCCGATGTCACGATGAGCTGGCCTTCTTTATCCTTCAAGGGCTTCTTCTTCCTCTGGTTTCTATTCCCAGCCAAGGTCTTCGTTGCCTTGTACATCTCCCTGAGATTACCGGAGTCAGCAGCGCGTTGAGCACAATCCGCTATACTATCTGTCCATACTCGCCGATCACAGCGGGTACTGCGATAGATAGCCCTGCGTAACTGTCTGTATTGCAGTTTTTCGTCTCGACGCACTGCCTCATCAGTGATTGCCAGAAGTCGAAGATGAAGTTTGCGCCTCTCTGCAATGAGGTTCCAGGTTTTTTGTGACATCCAGTCTTCGCGTGTGAGTGTTTTATGTCCAAGAACGACGGAGCCTGTCTCTATGTAGGCCATTTTGATGCGATTCCACTCCGCGTCGACAGAAGTAGAGTCCGTCTCAAGGGAGGAGAAGTGATTTCGCAGCTCTAGTCTGAAGGCTTTGCTAGTATCCAGGTCTCGTAGCCTGTTTACCTCAAACCACTTGCCTATCTTGGTGGTTGCCTTGGTTGGTTGAGCAACAGCTACTTTGAGCCGCACTTCGGCCACGACTAGGTGGTGATCACTGTCGATGTCCGCGCCACGGCGGTTGCGGACGTCGAGCAGTGAAGAGCGCCACTTGGAGCTGATGGCAACGTGGTCAATTTGGTTTTTGGTAACACCATCGGGTGAATTCCAGGTGTATTTGTGGTGTTCACCATGAATAAATAAAGTACCTCCGATGGTGCTTTTATAAGCACCATCGGAGCAGCTTTACTAAGTTTTGTAGACTTGACGTAATGCATATAACGAAGATGGAACCTTTGACCCCGAAATCATGGAAGAACTTGAGACAAATGTCGTTGAAGACGATAATGAAGACCAGTTTGAAATTTACCAGCAGCCGGAAGACGACGATGAAGAGGAAGAAGATGATTAAAATTATAAATTGTAGTTTTTGTACCCTTTATTCCATTTTTTTTACTTTTAATAAAAATAAATGTAATAAATGATATTATTTAATAAAAAAATTAATTTATATTTTTATTTGTTTTTTTTCATCATGTAAGAAGTTATTAATATTAATTAGGTTAAAATTCAAATATAATTCCTATATTTTCATTAACAATTCTGCAATTACATGGGCAGGTAAGTGTTGTTAAATAAATTAATACTGAATAAAAAGAAAAAAAAGAAAAAGAAAAGAAAAATAATTTATTTGGTACATCACAAGGCCTAAACACAAATACTATGTAACAATAAACACATAAAAAATAAAAGAAGCAAAAAAAATAAATAAAATTAAAATACAATTAAAATATCATTGATGTCTGCCTCATGGCTGCACCAAAATAGGTCCAGTTCAGCATGAATGTCAGACAACTAGTGCCTGACGCTGGTTTTCAACTGAACCTGTGGTTGTGACGCAACGGACGTAAAACCGGTTTTGGAGTGCAATATAATAATATAATATGAGTGGTGGGTATTTAAATAATATATATAAGGTATGTTTACATATAAATAATAAAAATAGGGTTTAAGCGAAAAAGTGGATAGGTTAGGAAAAAAATGATAAAATATAATATAATAGTTAATAAAAATTGACAAATTTATAATCATTGATTTATCGATAGTTCATCAACTATATATGGCGCGTTTTCGACCGGAGGCACCGGTTGACCTGAAGTGATGCTGTGACCGCGCGCTCTCCGCCCTCTATCTCGAAAACGGTCCACCGTATAAATTTTTTTTTTAACAAAATTTGTAGAGAATTTTGTATTCTACAATATTGATAATAAATACATATAGCAAAAAAACCCATAGGAAATGAAATATTTACAAAAAAAGCGCAAAAAACCGATTTTTGTGACTTTTGACCTTGAAATTTAATAGTTGCGTACACCCTACCATATGTAGGTTTTGAGACAACTTTTATGGTGTCAATATACAAGTATTTACAGACTTACAGCTGGGTATCTCGAATTCCGAGATTCTGACCTAATTTAAGCTTAAATGACTGGACTATTATATTTTGGAGACTGCTTCATTTCAATAGTAATCGACATTATTATATTTCTAAGGGAAAAAATCGTGTAGGTTTTTTTCCGGTGGGAATATCATCTAATGACATCCCCCGCTCTTCGGCGGAGCGGGAAATAGTGTCAGACTTTTACTGACTAAAAACTGACTCCTGCTGTTCCTTCTTGCCTTTCGGATCGGGACCGAGCTTCCCTTTCAGATAACCCTGGCCCCAGTAGGCAAGGCTGGGCCCCTGCTGCTGCTGACAACTCCTTGAGACGTGCGGGAACAGTGCGCGCCGTCGACGACTTAGGCTCAGTCCGGACAGTTACCGGACGGTCGGACAGCAAGTTACCCATTGCTCGCCGTCCGCAAGCCCGCGCCTACGGTGGCTGGAAATCGCGCTGTGAGCGTCGCCGTTGCCTGGTGCGGTCGGCCTCCTCCTTTACTAGAATTACTTCGCAGAAGGAGGCAACCGCCTGCCACTCCTCCTCGCTCCGGACCATGCCCTGTACCAAGGCCCAGCGCGAGAGATCGCCGCCACCGATCGCCCTCACGAGGGCACGGCGAAGGTCTGTCCAAGCGGGGCACACCTCTACTGTGTGCTCCACCGTGTCCTACCGGCGTTCCGCACAGTGGCGACACCCGGGCGTCACTTCCGCACGAATCCGGTGCAGGAACTTCCTGAACTTACTATGTCCGGTGAGAACCTGCGTCATGCGGATGGTGAGGACGCCGTGAGGTCTTTCCAGCCACGCCTCAAAGAGGCAGCGGATTTTCGCCCCGGCGTTGCATCTCCACGCGCAAATCGTGCATGTGTGCAAGGACTGTTGCATTCAGATCCCCTGGTGGCAGGCCAGCAAGGAGGCTCGCCGCTTCGCGGGAAACCGTGCGGTATCCTCGCATCATCCGTTTTGCCATGACCCTCTGGCATGCAGTCAGCTGGGCCCTGGGACGGTGCCTACACTGGCAAATCGTGTTAGTCTAAGATCCGATTAAGAACGACCTTCACCGGTCTGTTTAATGGATGAAACGTATTTCATGATAAATTTAGTGTATTAAATAATATAACGCGGGTGGGTTGCCTAAGAAATTCCTGGCCAGACTATGATTAATTGAAAATTGATAATTTACTTTTTTTTAGAAAAATGCACAACCGTTATTCATACCAGATTTTTTTGCAGACAACATTATAACATCGTATTCGTAATGAAACAGCGTTTATTTTGATATAGAATTTGTTGTATATCAAAATAAACACAGCGGTTTATACATACCTGTTTATACCTGGCAACCCATAGTTATGTCAAGAAACAAATAGGCAACCCAGCATTTTTATGTTCTAAAGGCTTCACACTTTCGGTTAGTATTAAATTTATTCGTTAAACACACCGGTGCATTTCACAAAAAAAAAAAAAAAAATGTTTGGCCAGGAATTTCTCAGGCAACCCACCCGCGTTATATTATTTAATATACTAAATTTATCATAAAATACGTTTCATCCATTAAACAAACCGGTGAAGGTCGTTCTTAACCGTATCCTCTACTATGTAGGGTGACAATGTTAAGTTGTAATGTCAAATTGTCAGTCAAGCAAATGACATATGAATCATAGAGCCTGCGATAAGTTTTCTGTTTTAAAAATTATTTGATTTTATATATAACTAGCGGCCCGTCCAGGCTACGCACGGGTGTTAAGTTTTAGTAAGGATCCCTAATCTTTTCTAGCAATAAATATAATCTATGTTACTTAGGATGAATGTAGTAGTTTCCAATGGTTAAAGAATTTTTGAAATCGGCATAGTAGTTTTTGAGTTTATTCATTACAAACATACACACACACACACTAAAATAAAAAAATTCCCTCTTTATAATATTAGTGTAGACTTGCTTCTGCCAACGGCTTCACCCGCATGAAAGTAGGTTTCTCCATACAAACTGTGGACTGGACATACGAATGCGAATGCAAATATTGACTTACAAACAAAATGGGCGCAAAATGTCACACAATTTGACATTTTATGTCAGTCCAGCTTAAACAAAACATAGCAGAACTGGTCCTGTGCGTCTCGCATCCAGCGGTTACCGCGACCCTCACCAGGTCATCGTGTTCCGGTGCGTGGTCGCCACTCCAGAACCTTTCGTCTCGTTCTGCGAGCAATGTGCCTTACCAAGGACCGATCGTTATGGCAACACTTGAGGAAGGCCAACAGCCAACAGTGGGCGTCTTTTGGCTGAAATAATGATGATGATTATAGCAAAACCGTTACAGATTGATTGAACGAAGCTAATCACATGGGTACCTCAAAAATATAAAATGAATCAAAGAGAATGTTAAAGTGATCTTAAAAGAGTTTGGTTCTATCCTTTTGAGGTACAGAACCCTAAAAAGCGCTAAGTACATTACCTCAAAGGTGGCGTGAAAACGTGTGCATATTATGACGATTACCTCTTTCAACTTTTTGAATCATTATATCTCAAAAACGGTGGCTCTTAAAAAAAAAGTAGTTAGACAATTTTGTAGATAATTATCTGATCTACAATTTTTGTCGAAGCTAATTTTATGATCAAACTTACCGTTTTGATGAAAATCACGAAAAGCTCGTTTTTATGATCTTTGACCCAATTTTTTTTTCTCCATGTGTCGGATCGATGAGGAATTTTTTAGATTTCATTTATGATGGTGCGAATTACTTCCCCGCACACAGGTATCATGCTCGTGTGTGGCGGTGCCGCACGAGCCACAAATAAAGGCCGCCTCAAAAATAAGCTTGTTGTTCTCGTAGTAATAGTAAGCAGGCTTTCGAAACATTATCAGCACACCTAGCAAGCATTCGCACCATTAGAATATTGATACATCATTGATATGTAAAGATAATTACGTCCGCACTGCCGAATTTCTTTACAAGAACATGTATGACGTGCATCTACTACTAGTCTACGACTAGTGAGGGCTGCCCGTAAATAGGTCAAGTTCATATTCAGCTACCCTCCATTATTGCACTATCGCTTGCTTCGCATAGACTTCGTAACATTTAGAAGGTTCAATTTAAATATTTTTATTTTTGTATGAAAATCTGATGAACTAAAATATGACAAATTTTTAAAAGTCATAGAACAAAAGTAGTTGTTTATGATATTAGTAACATAGTCCTGAAAGGATGCTAGTGTTTTACAAATAACCCTGTATAGATTTGATTGGCATGCATATATTATTTTAATTAGGTTTAAGATATACATATGTCGATGACAAATGTGTAAAAGATTTATTTGTTGATTAGCACTTGGCCAGTGACTTAATTCGCGAGAATGGTAAATGGAAATGGCCAAAAAATTGGTGAGACGGCACTTCACGCCACGCCTCAATAGCTGCTCAACCTGTAACTTCAGTGAATGGCAATATCCAGTAGCTACATAAATTATTACATGAAGCTACTGATCAACTGCTGTTAGAACTAAGTTGGCTTTATAAACAAAAAATGGTTTGTTACAGCGCAGTGAACGGAGAGCTTAAGAATATCGAGTTTTCGGAGTAACCTTTTATAATTATAAGCAGCTTGGCATCCGTAAAATAGTTACATATATTATGTCGTACCTTCCTTTAAATATATAAAAAATAATATAATATATTTATGAAAAGCGAAAGGCATATTGGTAGAATATTGACAATTATATGACTCAAGCCGATGAACTGTAATTTTTGATAATAAAATTATCACGTTTATGATTTGGAGAAACAAATATGTAATTATTGTACAGTTAATTATAGAACACTACAACATAATTGCCAATTTGCTGGTACATAAATAAATATTTTTTGTAGGCGAACCGTTAATTGATCGGTCATTGACGTATGATCTAATACAACTACCTCTGGTACACTCATTCTTAGACTAGTGTGAATAGTTTCTTAAATTTATAATTAAAGGTTATCGACCTAATCTAAACGGGTTCTTGCATCTTGTATGTACTAGCATAAGTTTGTATATGTTTGCTGACCGTTGAGGGATATAAGGCATTATGTTATTACTAGCCAGTAAATTCTAATGGGGCAAGGTGAGTTAGCAAAATTACTTTATGGTAATATTATCGTCTAAGAATTATAATATTACGATAATACCTTAATAAAATTACAGCATGGTAATGTTACTTGTAGATACTAAGATTATAATTGAAATTAATAAAATGCTGTAAAAATTGTAAAGTTATTTTAATTGTTCACTGAATAACTTAGCTTAGAGATCGAGTCACTGTGGAGACGGGTATTTTTATAAAAAATTATTTACTATTCAATTAATCAAACACGGCTGTTACAGATTTACTAGAATATGGTTTTACCATCAACGCATTAGAATACCATATTCTGGAAAATCTGATTCATGTATTTGAGGAAAAACAACATATAATATCGTGTATAGAATCACATCCGTCTTGTTTCAAGGAATCACCTAAAGCTTTATTTACTTTACTTCAAAGAAAGGGATGATACTCTTAGTAGGTATGTGATACATACTTTATTTTGATTGCAAAACTTATAAATACCAAAGTCTTTAACAAACATTTGCAGTCTCATAAACGTCTTCAAAACAAAGTCAACGTGCCTACATTGTTCCCGTTTGGAATTGGTAAGGAACTTTTATTATTTTCTCCCTTTACTTTGGAAAGATTCATATACGTTCATGCATATTATACGGTTTAGTTTGACTTACAAAACAAAAAATAAAAACAGTAGCACTATACAGTGTGCGTAAGGAGTTTTAATTGTTTTTTTTTTTATTCAAGGTTATTTGTAGTACGTTGTACCTATATATTTTACTTTAGATTTTCTTTTTGTGGTTAAACCCTCATTAATTAAATAAGCATTAACCCCTTTTGTTTACTTGCCAAATCATCATGACTTCTCCCGCTCTGGGTAGAGTGAGAGGGAGTGTCATAATTTTACTGACTAAAACCCACAATGTTCCTTTGGTTGCCCTTTGCGAGGGCTGTGGTAACTCCTTCAAACCATTCAGAGCTCTGGAAGGTATTAGCGATAACTGGTCCTGTCAATCTTGCTGAAATCTCTTTGAGGCACAAGTGGAATATAACGCGCTGTCACCGACCCTAGCTTGGTTATTACTAGACAGCCGGACGGCGAGCTATCCATTGCTCGCCGTCCACAAGACGGTGCTTACGGCAACGTTGAAAAGGGTTAAAAAAAAATCAGTTTAGCTTAAAAGTACCGTCAGAAGAGGGTGTGAAACAAAGTTATTACCAGTTAATAAAAATTATTATACTTAACTTTAAAAATTAGGAAGAATATAGTTTTGCTCGGTTAAGGTAAATGTTTTAATTAGAGAATGCAATATAGGCTTTTCTAGGGCGATCACAAGTTTTATTTATTATGTCAATACATAGGTTTTCAATACAAAAAATCAAAATACCTACTCCACATAGAATATTTCTTTTAAGTATTTTTTTTTAATCGTTCTAAATAGATAAGTAAAAAATAAACATTAGCTTGCAAAATTAGTTTCACTTTTTTACTTAACTAATTAGCTTTTGCCTGCGGCTTCTTCCACGTATATAAAATATAGCCTATGTCATTCCGGAATAAAGCAGCTTTCTATTGATAAAAAAAACATAACAATCGCATCAATACTTTCAGAGACAAACAAACTTTACCTCTTTTTATCTATTTATATTAATGTAGAAGTGTAGAAAAATAAAAAATGTTTAGGATTATATTATCAACTTTTTAAAATAACAGTTTGATTGAAGTTTGGAAAACTAAGTGGTTGTTTAATGGGCATGATGGGCGATTGAGTACAGGAGGGATTCGGAAGGAAATGGGTACTACCCAAGTCTCAGCAAGTCTCAAAACGTGCAAAAATTAACTATAAAAATATATCATCAACAGTAGTTTTTAAGCAAAAGTTTTCAATCAGTCTCTTTAAAAGACATAACAAAATCGTCAATATTGCAAAATCGTTATAAAATTGGTATAATAATTAACTTCAAACATACTCTCAAAATATTCTTAAAATTAAACACTTTTTAAGCACACCGTACAGATTGAAAACAACAGAAAAAAAATAGATTAAATGTAACAAAATAAAAAAAAATATATTTCAGGTAAAAATCCACATTAGCCTTTCGATTGTCTTAAGTTACACAGTTCGACATAAGCAATTGTCTTTCTATTGTGTCTCTAATTACGGCATTCAAAGAGTTAGAGAACAAAATTGAAAATGTCAATAAAGAAAGAATAACACTAGTTTACAAATATTAACTTTTTTTTTACCCTGAAAGAAAATAAATGTAATATGTGTTAACTTACCTTCCTGAAAGCTAAAAGTGTCAACAGAAATATTCTATCACGTCCCATTTTTTTTTTCTGCAGTCAATTTATTTTTTCAATTTCCCTACTAGGTGACAAAAGTTACATTAGTGCGCGTCAAACATTAAATATTTTATTTCAGATTGATTCAATTATCGAATACAAAGTCTAAACAAAGTTGTGATCGTTTTTGTTACGTTTGTGGACAGTTTATACTTTAAAAAAAGAGAAGACTAAAATAAAAAAAAGTGAAAATTACAAAGAAATTGTGGCCGATTTATTGAGATTGATTTTCGACAGATGAAAGTTAACATGTTAATAAAGATACATTTCCTGCACTCACACTTAAATTTTTTCCCTGAAAACTTAGGAAATATTACTGACGAACAAGAGGAGCGTTATCACCAAGATTTAAAGGTTTTTGAATACCGTAATCGGGGTTTTTGGGATGAAAACATGTTAGGGGATTACTGTTGGTCAATCAAAAGAGAAACTGATCCAAATACCTATAAAACGTAGACCAAAATTTGCCATTTTTTAATGTTTTTTGTAAAATTTACCAAAGTTTTACTAAAAAAAAAATATTTTTGAAACCAGACGTGACAAAATTTTATTTTTAATTTTTTGCTGGATTACTACTAAACAAATATTAAATTTAACAAATTTAGCTGGGGTGTGAAACCGTGTACGAGTAAACTAGTGTAATTAATAACAGTTCAGAAATATCAATAAATAAAATTCAATAATCAATCAATTTAATAATCTTATTTATCGCATTCAGGTGCCTGTACAGGGCTCCCGGGGATCGTGGTCCTCAGGGAATAACCCGTTTAAAATTGTCCTCCCACTCCAGACACCGAGTTGTTTCCAGCGGGGGTTTTATGTGTCGAAATAAAGTATACACTACATTTTTAACTACCGTGTCAGTATTTTTAATCCTTCCGTTAATAACATTTAATGAGTATGAAACCAGAAAAATGTTTTCATTCAATTTCAATCGAATTACATAAAATCTATATCGGGATCGAGATCTTCCTCGCTGTGTCGAGGATAACTGCTCCCAACTTCAGGCCCTTGACCTGCCGTCTAAGGTTGAGAGGTGTCACCACCTTCCCTTACTAAGCTTTGGAGAATTCCACCGGTATTATAATCGTGTCGAAAGTAAGAAAACTGGTTTTTGTTAACAATATAATGAAATCTGGCAAGAGCGAACCGAAATTAGATGTTGACGGTTCTCCACATTAAGTTTTATTACTTATGTTAAACTGAAATAAGTAAATTAATTGATTTTTCTTTTTAAAAAGACCACACAGTGCCAACCTAGCACATTCGTGGAACACGCTAGCGAGTAGTTACGAGGAGGATAAATATCATAATATTTATCCGACGACATACTTAACGGAACCATTATGGTATTGTGTTTGAAAAGGTATCACCAAATTACTTATATCACCAATATTCTATTGCCATATCCGGCCATTCTTCTAAATCTTTTTTGCCATCAAGACGTGATTGATTGACAAGTGGTAACACAAAGTCTTATAATTCAAACAACTCAAAATACAGACTTTCATATCAATAATAATTGTAGAAAGTACGGTAGACGAATATGAGCGTAAAATATGTTTATTCTGAAAAATATATTTGAAAATTAGACCTTTTCAAATATCACTAGGTTCAAGATTGCCTTATAATATGGGTGATTCAATTGTCAATTGACATTGACTCTGTCAATCTCATGGGATGTCGGAAGTAATTTAGCCTATAAATCTTTAAAATCGTTTACAATATATAAAATATTTCTTGGGATTACACATTATTAGAAAGAATAAAGCAATGGTCAAGGCTATCTTTGTTTTTGTAACACAATTGATTCAGCCATTTAATTTTGAAAAGTAATTCAACAGATAAATTATTTCTTAACGTGTTACGGTTGTTTGAACCCTAATTATTGTATACCGGTTTTCATTATTTATGAATATGGAAAAAAGAGTTTAGTCTACTAGAATGTTTATTTTATTGCAAAATAAACGCTAAAGCTTTGCTGTTATAAAACGAGGGTTTCCTATTTCGGAAGAGGTCGACATGTTTACATATAAATATGCATGTGCATTTTTCTAGATTTAGTTTTTAGTAATATTAGATTAAAACTACACGTTATGTCAACTGTAGTTTTGTAAATAAAAGTGCAAATGGCACAACAAAGTGGTTATTGATTGCATATTTGTCTTTATAGAATGATGCCACTTATATCATCACAACACGTAGGTATCCAAACACCTACATAGAGCCAAACGAACTAGATTTTGTATGTCAACTATGTCAACCAAGTCAAGAACCTAGATGTAAATGGAATAAGGTCTTGTGAACGCAGTGGGCACTATATTGTTGCATTTTAATCATTTTTGTTTTATGCAAATCGATGTGTGAAGTGGATCTTCAAACATTCCATAAGAGAATTACGACTCTCTTGCAAGGCGGTCGTCTCGAAACTTCACGAGGATTGCTCACTTAGTGACTCGAATATTTTTAATATAAAAAATGCAAAGTTGAAGTGCAAAGTGAATGATTAACGTCGCTCATCCAAGCCCCTACGGAACTATTTATAATTTATAAGCTATGCTAATGTTTCTATCTGACCTCGTCACACCTTGATTTTAGGATTCTGTTCCACTTTTGGTACGTTTTAAATAAAATTTATTATGTATTTAAATGTTAATTAAATGTCAATGATGAAGGAGATCTATTTGACAATATAAATGTATTTCCTCCGAGGTGCTAACCTATGACACATTATTTGATCTAGTTTCAGATCTAAAACATAATTTGTGGAGATAACAAGTCGGCTGGGCGAGGATCTGAGACAGGCTGCTGGTGAATTCTTTTGTGATAATGGCGAATGCTTTGAAATTTGTAAGTACCAGTTTATATATTAATATAATGCATTTTTTGTTATAAATATGTGAATATTTAAATATTAATTAAACTATAACTGCTTTTGATTAAAAGCTTAGTCATCGTTTAGAAACAAGTTGACAGTACAAGTTTGGAATGTTGTAACATGAAAAATACAAAACGCTTGTGAAATTTATGGCCAAGGGCGTCTTAATCGAGGGTCTTGAACCGCTCTTGGCCTTTGAAGGGTTTTTTTTGTGATACCCTAAATACTTTAATTCTAAATTGACTTAAGATCTAAGACTAATATATTATTGTTTTATACGAGATACGCAAATATGACTCAAAGTTTTACCTTATAAATAATTGATGAATATTACATACTTGCAGACCTTCATAATGATTTGACATTAGAAAATAATTCGTATTCTAATGAGTGCATTAAATGCATTAAGTAGTTATTTACTTAATCGAATCAATATGTATTATTTCCAGGTATTTGTGATATCGTTATGGGCAGTCATACATTGTTCACCTTACGATGATGGAAAGTACAATCCGAAGAAATACAGAGTTTACGACGATGGAGGCTACTACAGGCCATTGGACGAAGGAAAATATATTCCCAATGACGAAGGGAAATACACTTATATTTACCAACAGGGATTATATCCAGAAGATGATGGCGACTACAGATATGTTCATCAGGTCGGACCCAATGGAGGGTTCGGAGGCAACGGTGGATATGGAGGCAACGGAGGATATGGTGGGAACGGAGGAAATGGTGGTTACGGAGGAAATGGGGGTTTCGGACCAAACGGACCTAATGGCCCACGGGGTCCTAAAGGACCACCTGGCCCACCCGGCCCTCCCGGTCCCGGTGGTCAAGGACCCAAACCTAACAAAATTGACTACATCGGTTCAAGGAATTATGCCAACAGGTATCCCTACATTCACAAAGTGATCAAGGCTTTAGTAGATAGATATGTTTCGGACGAGTCTGTCAACTTTGGAGATGAATACGAAGGAAGCACAAACCACTACAGAAAGGTGTTCGCTGATAAGGAAATAGCAGTGAAATGCAAATATTTGGAGCCTTCGTCTAACCGCTCGGAGTTTGTCACGCAGTAAGTAAACCTTATTTACGTTACTTAGTAGTGACTTGAATTACATTGATTTACTAAAGCTAACTATTCAAAGTAGGGCTTTTACAGGTTTAAAATTTATTCCAAAACCGCTTCAATTTATAACATTTAACATATTATTTATAATTTTTTTCATTTTATAATGTTTTTATTATACTCATTAATGGCAAATGTGGCGTCTTATGACCAATGAATCCATCCAAATTCACCGGCGCTTAAATTGGGATTTATCAATTTAATTCAAGCCTGTATCATTGAGAACATCGGAGGTATCCCATTTTCCATTCATTTTACTAGAAGTTCTCTCGGTAGATATAATCAGTTTTATATTTGATTGTTTTGAGACCTCCATTAAATTTAGTTCTATATCGTTTTTGAGACAGTTTCATTTATTAAACTCCAGGCGAACGCCGGAGTTTGCGTGTTCTCATTATCTTTCTATTGTGTCTCTAATAGGCTAGTTGCCGTAAAAAATGTAATTAGTCCGTCTTTTAGATTATTCAAAAATAAGGGACACGTATCTTTTTATTTGTAAATTAACCCATAAATGACAAAGATATAGTCCATTAAAGTTACGTGTAACGTCACGCCCGCGACGCCGTGCTGCATTTTTTCGCACGGGGTGACGTCACACGTAACTTTAATGGGCTATATCTTTGTTATTTTTTGTTTAATCGAAAAAAAGAAAAAATACGTGTCCAATATATTTTTTTATAGTCTAAAATACGGACTAAATAAAATGTAATTATTTTAACCCTGGAAACTACCCTATTACGGCATTCGAAAAGTTAATGACACGATACATGCATCATACTTAACGTTAAACACTCACATAAAATCCACTTTCCAAAGCGACCCTTTTTAGCAAGAATGAAAAAAAATAACACTGTGATGCTAATTATTTGTTTAGTTTTTGACTGATTTAATTCGACCTTTAAAAAAATTTCAACATTCGATCCATCAAGAAGTTCATTCGATCCTGTGCAAATATTGATATTACTAAGAAAAATGCACCTTGATCATCAAAATCCTATTCAAAAAACCTAATAAAACATATGGGTTTTATTTGTCTATATTAGAGGGTGACCCCAGCTAAATTATGTTGTTATTGGAAGTGTGAATCATTTACTTGGCATGTCTTAAGTTATAGAATTCTTTGTAGAAATATAATGGTGTGTAACATATAACACAGCAATAATATTTATACATTTTTCTTTTATTAATTTTATAATAATATTATTTTATTCATTAGTGGCAAATGTGGCGTGAATTCGTCTGCTTCACTGCCTATCATGCTTATGCCTATCGATTTCGATCGTTTTACTTAACAATAATTACGAAAAAGTACCATTCATTAAACCCCAAGCGAACGCCGGCGTTCGCGCACCTATTGTCTTTCTATTGTGTCTCTAATTACTACGATTGAAAGGTTAAACCAAGCAAATTAATTTGCTTGTAAAATTAAAATATTTCTTCGTAATATTTGAGACGATCCTATCTAGTAGATTTTCAATGCAGTTTTACTAACATGCATCGTTTTTTTTTCTTTTCCAGATATCCTCCGACGCTGAAGCTTCCTCAAGGCGAGAAGTTCGGCTCCTACTACAGTTTTAGAGGCACTAAGGTTCTAAATACAGTGGAAAACTCTCTAACGAATAAGATTAAGTTAGAATATGAAGTGTTCGTTCGAGTCGTTGATACGACTACGGAGTAACCAACTAAGCTCTACCTATTTAATGTACTATAACCGTGATATTTATGATATTTTATGTTTTGGCAATACTGTAATAATTTAATATACTTTAAGTTATAAAAAAATCAAAACCTTTGTTGTTTTATTACTCCTTCACATTCGTGTTAAAATCAAATCAATTAAGATTGTTAATTGATGTTTTTTTGTCAGTTGTACTTAGGAATCATGTACCAACCAAGTTTGAATTGCCTAAAATAACTGTTGGTGACCTCAGAGTCACGATGCAAATAGTAACGTAGCTGCTTTACAATTTCATTGTTGTTATGTACTGTAACTCTTATAAGGTTATCTTATTTTTTTACAATGACTTCTGTTTATTTTTCAAATAAAGTAGCTACCTACTAAAAGTTTATCTAAAACACCAATCGATCTGTTTAGCCTGGTCCCAATTGTGTTGAGGTCGTTCCAAGCGGAGCGGCTGTCAATTCAGGTTTCGCAGTTTTAAGAATATAATATATATATGTATTTTTGGATTTAAGTTTACCAATACACGGCCTACAAAGCAAATAAATTGGCACTAAGAAAAGTGCCGATGTATTTAAGAGAAAACATAAGCGTAAGCGTAAAAATATTATTAGTAAAATGAGAGGCAATTAACGAAACATCCAAGATTTTTAACTCTTGGTGCCGAGTTAAATGTTGAAAATCCAATACCGCGTTTTCTTCTAAAAAAAATGTGAACAGGACTAAGAATTTTAAATAAAATATCTGAATTGTTCACTGCAATATTTCTGTTAAAAATGAACAGGCCCTTTTAAGGGGAGAATCCTTAAGAAACACCTCTTACAGTTTACAAAATTTCTAAAAATACATCACACTGAATTACACAAAACGAAAAATAACGAAGAACCAAAGTAGATGTGCCAACAGTTTCACCGTGAGCTATTTGCAAACTTAACAAAAAAAAAATTGTTTATTATATTATCTCTTAAAAACAGCTAAATCAACCTTTTCTTTTTGCAGGATTAACTATAAAGGATTAATTTTAAACATTTTTTATTTCTCGAAATAATAAATCTGTTATGCAAATTTTCGCGTTAGAACTGTTGGCACATCTATTTAGGTTCTTCATTTTTTTGTGTAATTCAGTGCAGTGTATTTTTTGAAAATTTGAAAACTGTTAGTCCCATTTAAGGTATTCACAAGCAAAAAACCATTTTTTTTTTTAAATTTTAGATTTCCGAACTCGCCATAATACTACAACTTGATAACACATTTAAACATTCAGAGCATTTTGTAGAATAACACACCATAAATAATAATAAAAGAAACATAATCATTTTAATTTTATAAAAGGTTAGGGTAATATTTTCTAAGAATAAGTGACTCACTTGTTTCGGACAGGATAAAGCCTTCGACCTTCAAATATCAATAAAATAAACAGAAATATCACATTCCTTTTAACACGTTTAGACCGAAATGTTACAGATACATAATTGATAAAATTAAAAAAACAATCTAGATCACTCTGAATATAATAAATATTGAATAAATCTTGCATAATGTGCAAAAACTACAAAAGATTGAATATTTATTTGTAATATAAATATTTATGAAGATTTAGATTTTTAAGCGGATGTTTATTATGGATCCTTTTCTTTTTCTTTTTGGTTAGTATAGGATAACAGCTACTATTTATTATAGTAGATACTGTTTTACATCAAGGATTTCAATTGGTCCAGCTAGGTACATGGGCTGAAAGGTTCTGGAGCTGCACACTCGACTCCCACAGGTCACAAAAAAAATACACACACACGCTCTATTGACACTTGAAAAATTCATTTTGTTAAACACCCCTATTTTTTAATTAGTACAAAAAAAATGCGGCACTATGCGCAACTGTTACTTATCATATTTTTGTAGTCAAAAGTAAAAAAAAAAAGAAATTCCAGAATTGTCATTAGTTGGTAAATTCATAATACGAGTAGAATCAATCATTCATAACAATTGCTACTAGAACATACTACGTGCAGTATATTTCTATTTTGATCGTCATTTATTCATACATAATCAATAGCCTATACCTACAATATTTCAATAAATTGAGTGACATTTTGAGACATAAGAAAACGCTAATTACTATGCTGTTTATGAATATTCTTTATTGAGACTTTATGTACTTAAATAATAATCTTTTCTAATAAGCCCTTTAAGTATTTGTGATAATTATCATAAATACTTAAAGGGCAAAAACTTACTTAAAGGGACATAAATGATATTAGTAAAATTTGGAGGTGTAGATAGAGTGAAGTTTAAGGGGTATATTTATAAACACTTCTCCACACTATGAATTACTCCAGTGTCGTAGATACACTATTGTACTATTGGATGATAGTATATTAGTGTATCAACGCAGGCAACTCCTGCCTTAAACCTTTCTGTTCCTTTACTATCAAGGACCGACGAGATATCAGGCGCAGTACCAACAACTTTATCTATCAACGTATATAATCCATAAGGAACTACTGAAAGATACATAATGGAAAACAATAAAGTTATCATATAAAACACGATAACTTGGAAGTCTTCTTCAAAAGGTAGTTTCGTAAATGTGTTGACCTTCCAGAGAAGAGACTAATTATTTTCAACACTAGGCTAACCACAGCACATCAGTTTTAACGTTCACCCTGAATCATGGTTCATTACCAAATATTATAATTAGCGAAGTCAGTTATGGCCAACGGACTCTTGCATCAATAAGCTCAATTAATCTATGATTGCCGTTATAAAAAAAATATGGCTAAACTTCTCACAAACACTTTTAGTGTAGGTTAGATTCGTGATTAACTAACTGAATCAACTTACGTAAAGGTTTATAGATGTCAAGCTTCTTTTTAAGTCTAAAAACTGCCCGATTGAAATGTCGAGTGATAGTTGAATACTGAGCAATCACGGATATCGAGTAATTCAGTTCTTATTTAGTATCCATTATTGAGTTCAGAAAGTGTTATTATTTATTTATTTTACTATTTATGTGTTGAGACAGTTCCTCCACATAACTGCTTTTAGAACCAATAGGACACACTGGATATGTCTCCAAGCTGTTCGTAATACATACAATGATTAAATCTACTACTATGACCTACCAATTCAACAAAATTTCTTACAAAAGATGTAATTGATTGAAGTAATCTATCTTCTATCTATCATAAAAGCGAAATACGACTCACTGATTAATCAGGAAATCTCAGAAACCATAACACATACAAACTTAAAATTGGTTGGTAGGTTCTTTATAGGAGGCATCCGCTAAGAACGGATTTTCCGAAGTTTACTCCGTAAGGGAACAAACTGGGTGTCCTAAGTTTGTGTAGAGAAACTGGAGAAGCTAGTATAAAAATAAGAGCAAAATAACTTTGTATTTCGGAAGGCTATGTTTCTGGTTTAGTTTATTAACATTGGCTTCCAAAATGTTATATGGAACTTTTAGTGTTTTTTAGGGTTCCGTACTACGGTCACAAAAATCAGTTTGTTTTTAAATGGTACATTTTGATACAAGTGGGGAAAGTTTGTCATTACAACCGAAGCGAAATTCTCTGAAAATTATGACGCATTTTTGTTCATTTTGTGCTGAAAAAAATTTTCTACAGTTGCCTACATTTTACTTTTAATATCTGGGAGCGGCGGTACCACATAAAGAATTCTCTTCAATTCTTAAATACAACATTTTTTTTAACAAAATATAACATAAATAGAAAATAATATTTAATAGACTTTTTCACGCGCTTTACTTTTGTAGGTTGAAGAAGAAGCAAAAGTATCAAACCTTTATACATCCTACTTAATATTAAAAATAGTAATTCAAATATTTTTGAATTTCGAACACAATTATCTGTGTTAATTTGTTGATAATAACTAATTATTGTGTAAATAATATTATTTATACATGATATTCTATTCATAATAACAATTTGAATTTTCATTAAATATTAAAACCTAAAAAATATCCACCTCTTTGCTTTAAAAAAAATTATCACGGTTGATCGTAACGAAATAGGAATGAAAAAAGCCCTTGTTATGACAAATTAAAAAAAAAAAAACGAGGGTGATAGACATGCCATGTTGAACCTATTTGTTGTACAATAAGAGCCAGTTTTCGAGTAATTGTATTGAAAAGCCCTTTCTCACAGGAACGCGTAGAGGTATAAAACTGAGTTGAATTGATAATAAAAAAACACAAGTCTGCTACCTATTACAGTAGTGAAAAAATCAAAGTTCTAAGTTAACGTAATCTTAATATAAGGCCTTCTATTATATTATGGTTTACTATCAAGGAAATCAATCCTCTTATTTACTTTCCGTTGACCTAGAATCCTGAAATTCGGCATGAAGCAAGGTAAAAGAGAAACTTTTATTTACTTCCAGAGAAACTTTTTTTTTGCGATTCGGAAGTGGATTATTTACATAGGGAAGTTTAAACGAAACCCTCAATGATGGAGTCCGACTCGCTCTTTACCGGTTTTTGTAAAAAGTCTTTAATTTTAAACTTTTTGATTGTAGTACAGACAGCTGTATCAATTGGGTTCTCTTCTCACATTAAAATACCTTCCTATCTTCCTATACTCCTCAGATAAACCTAAACAGTGCGCGGCTTCTATAGTAAGGACCTATAGAATATAATCTTTACAGGTGTTTATAAAATTTGAAGAATTTCCTCAATTTTTCCAGGATCTAATTATCAGATCCTGACTTTGGGACTATGGAATTACAGTAATTACCTAAAAAAGTAGTCTTCTATACAATTAATCGAGGATCATACACAAATTAAAAAGGGCGTTTCGGACCACGCTCAGTGTAGGGTTCCATAGTTTCCCGTCCGTCACAATAAGTGTACCCAATTAAGTTACATAAACACAATTACAATTTCCAACTATACCAAATATTCTTATTAATAACGATAAACGACAGACAACAAACAAGAACAAAACCACCAAATAGTTGATAATGTTGTTCATGAATCTAAAATAAACATATATTTTTTTCATCATCAGGTGGGATCGTAGTAGTGGGTAGTAGTAAAGCACTGGTTTATATCAATAAAATAAAGTCTGTGCGAATGATGAAATTATACAAAAACAAAGGAAATACGCAGGCAGTATTATAAATCTATATACTCGTATTCAAGAACGGGCTCACCTATCCAAACCAAATGTTTAGGCTTTGTTCGGACTATTTAGTAGATGGTTTATGTGAAGTTTGGTAGGGTAGAGTAGGGTATAGTAGGGTAGAGTAGGGTAAAGTAGTGTAAAGTAGAGTAGTGAAGAGAAGTGTAGAGTAGGGTAGAGTAGGATAGGGTAGGGTAGAGTCTGTCTAATAATAAGTTAAACGACTTGGGTAATTATTAGGATTTAATGAAATCTGATTTAGTCAATACTGGTTCAATAATCAAGGTTGATTAAGAGATAGAGATCATTGTTTACTAACCGAAGAACCTTATAAAAAGTACCGAAAATAAGTATTTTTTAAATGATTAAATATTATACAAAATTCCCAAGTCGGTTGACTTATTAGACAGACTTTAGAGTAGGGTGAGTAGGGTCGAGTAGGGTAGAGTAGGGTATAGTAGGTTAGAAAAGGGTAGAATAGGGTAGAATAGGGTAGATTAGGGTAAAGTAGGGTATAGTAGGGTGGAGTAGGGAAGAGCGGGAGCGAAGCCGCGGGGGCAAAAGCTAGTAATATATATATGTCTACCATACTACTCTTTTGTCTATAATCCGTGGATGGGAGTGACAACGACGGACGTTTTTTGTTTACTGTTACACCTAAAATGTACATACAATAATCAGCACGTTAGATCGTTAATAATCGCAACTAGTACGAAATAGCCATGTTTAATAAAATTTGGGTCTGATAGACCCATTAGGTAAACCGCGTAACTTTTTGCTACCAGGTATGCCGAGGGTTCAGCAGGTTCTATGTACAATACTTGATGCCTTCATGTAAGTTCGAGTTTGAAACTATTGTCGTGACTTCATCTGTGCTGTCTTTATTTCCACCATCTGTAAAGACATCAACGGTGAAGATTTATTATTAAATGATATAAAATTTTCTTCTTTTTGAGAAGTAAAGCAAGCGTTTAGAATTTGCTGGCGCGATTCATAGCAATTAATGTCTAAAGAATCGGTTTATATCCAATTAATCTTACATATTGATTTGCAACAAGACGTACCTTTACAAACTTTTATTGGGATAAAATCGTTTGAACTGAAAACAATGTTTTGCCCACATAAATATACCCAAACCAAATTCGGGCGGATGACCTCGAGACATAAGGATAGTTTGTACTTCGAATTCCAAAATCAATGGAGGTAACCAACTGTGTCAACATGCCCTCGTTTTTTTTTTTGCTTTGAATGTAGATTTTGGTAAAAACACTTTGTTTCCTATTAGAATGTTTCATATTGTAAAGTTTGTGCAGAATTTAGCAGTAAATGTATCGAGTTAGCCTTCTCAGCAAATTTCGCTGAGATGGTCAGTACCCCAAATATTTGCATGTCATATTATTATAACTAAGTGTTATATATCTGTAATAATTTACGTTAAGATCAAAATTGTACCAACATTTATTACGAATAAATTGATTTTTGAATTGTGCTACATTGTAAACTTCAGCTCCAGTTTACCATGATTGCTCTTGTTTTAATGTTTCCACATAGTCTAAGGTTCAGTTATACGAATAGATGAACCACTTGAGACACAAGATTATACCAATTTTACATAACAATATCACTAAAGATCAATTTGTGAACACAGGCACTGAAACTACACGCAATAATCCAGTCAAAATCCTGTCATAAAACAGACGAGTATGTCAATAGAGGTAAGGAATTGTACAAGGATTTGCCCTCGTAATTTTAGTAAGAAGAACACACTGTTGTCATGTTTCCGGCAAAACTATTTGAACTGTGGGCGTGTCGAGTGATCTAAGTATTCTAGTTATGGTGCGGCCAGTTGTATAATATATCACATGGCGGCCCAAATAAGCCCCTACAAACGACGCCTTCACAAATAAAATTTACATTTTTGCTATTTAAACAGAGGTATCGTTGCAATAAATACTCCATTTTCGATTTTGACGATCGTATATAAAGAAACGATGGGCGTTTAGGTTTTATTCTATTGTAAGGAAGCTACGAGAAACAATGAGAACGATTACTGTGAGTAGGCTAAAAGGGTTGTACTAACTATTTTATAGATACATGGTTTAAGAAGTCATGAAAGTAAACCAAATTAAACTACATTATTGATTTAGAGATAATTAACCTATTACTGACATAATAGTAATTCATTTCATTTTACTAATTAACGAGAAAAAAATGTTACCAAAGTCGTTACAGAACTTAGCTAGGGAAACTTCAATGCTCACGCAAGTCGTTTTCAGAAAAGTGTACTGCAAGATCAAAGATACGCTGGTTTGGCAATGACTGCTTCTGCACGTGACTGTTGTTTTCTCTGGTAGATCATTAACTTTTCCATCCTTGTTACTCTCCAACTTCTGGGCTTTTATTTTTTAATCTTTACAATGTTTTTTTACATTATTTAGAACACTGACTAACTTTATTAGTGATTTATTATTGTTAAATGATCTTGTAATTAGTTTTGAATAAGGTGCACGTTAGTACACAGTAGACTCTAAAGATTTATAGATTATGTTCTATTTTAATTCACTCTATTTACTATTTTTATTGTATATTGTTACCTAATAATTGAGTAGTAGTAGAAAGAGAGAGAGGACAGAGTAGACCCAAATTACCGAATATGGGTCTACACTATTCTCTCAAACCAATTAGTATTGTAATATGAGAATATTGTAAAAAAATGTTTTTTTTTTAAAGAGTAACCGTGGTGTTTCTTGGCGTTCTTTTACATAGGATTCATTGAAATCATGCACTATCTTCTGATGTTTTAAGTGAGAGTGGCTATGTGAATTAATTGTAGATATTGTGATTACGGGATAAAACAATGTCAAAGTCAGAGGCAGCATGTAGAACGCAACAAGGGATTTATATATTGACTTTCGAGTACAGAGAGGGATTAAATATAGAAACCAGAGTGAAGCGAGGACTTCAAGTCACCCAAAACAAAGACAGCTTTATCCCTGTATTGGATACTCTACCTTTTACTCCTTCTGTGAGATATTATTTAAAAGACAATATACTGAAGCATATAATAATTATTTAATTAGTGGCCAGTTTCATTGTTTAATAAACACGTTTAATGCACGTACATTTTAATTGACTAACTAAGTTTTTTTTTAATGTTTTTGACGTTCCAAATTGTAATCACATTATTCTTTTGGAAACGCCCGTTCTACATTAGATTTCTAGGGACAGAATTACCTACTTTTGGTGAGGGTTGTATGACATATAAAAGGGCATTAACGAGCAGGTGGTGTAATAGTACATTGTTACCCTATGGGTGAAAGTAACTTATTTCGTCCCGAGAAGTTGGTGGGCGAGCGTAGCAAGGTTTTTCATTACGAAAACAAGGACAGTAAAAATAAAAATAAAAAGCTTGTAAAACCTGAGTCGTCGTACCTATGATTTCAGGTAGGTGTCTTTCTTCTGATTTAGGCGGTAAAAGGTTCCACTACTGCTTTAGTTTCTTCTCTTCTGAAATTAGGCGTTAAATCACTATTTTAAACTGATGAACTTATTGTGTTAATACAAATCTCTGCTGTACGGAAATGTAAATAAAACTCGAAAAAACCAACGACTGATAGCCATTTTCCCGCCATTTTCGTTTTTTTTCTGTGCCCGGCCAGCTATTCAGCCTCTTTAATGAAAAATTAGAAATTAATTGTAATCTTTTAAAAGTAAAGTATTTTAAAGAAATATTTGAACAAAAAAGTCACTTAAAAATATATAATATAATTTAATTAATACTTTAAGTTATTTCAATTTTATATCGCGCTGTGATTGACTGGCTGTAAGGAAAATTGGAACATGGTTAAAACACTAGTTTCTGTTTTTAATAAGCTGTCATTTGAAAGTAAAACTCCCTAGGGATGAAAAGTATTACTTTCAACCCGCTCCTCAGGCAACTTGAGACCTACTTTCAGAGTATGAGTAAAAAATAAATTATTTTTATTGTTCCTATTTTAGAATCAGGAGACTTTAATCAGTTACTTCATTTGAAAACATATTAAGAATCATTCCTCAGCTGCTCAATAGTGAAGATTGTAAGATAATTTTACATAACTACTATCTTCTGTTATTGTCCTTTTAAATAATATAAACTAGTGTTTGACTATAACCCCACCTGACTTCACCTGGCTTTGCTCACGTGAATGTAAGAAACGATACTAAGGGAAGATATTCCTGGGATAAAAAATCTTATGTGTTGCTTCTAGGACAAGTCTACTCATGCGCCTAATTTCGTTCAAATCCGTTCAATCATTTGAACCTAAAGAAGTACGAGTAACAAATATACAACATAACTTTCGCTTTTATAATATTAGTGTGGCTAATTGGCAAGTCCTTTAATTCATTATACCCCAAGCGAACGCCGGCTAATAATTATATAGGATTACAAAATTATATATGCAGTTGGTGTCTGTCAAGAAAACTGTACCGAAATTACAAAATATTTTAGTTTTTCATCGATTCACACACTATACACTATTGTATTCTAAATTTGAAGCTTCTATGTCTACTAGAAGTGCCTTAGAGTTTTGATGATACTCGTAAGTCAGTCAGTGAGTGACACAATTAAGAAACTTTAATTCATTAAACCCCAAGCGAACGCCGGCGTTCGCGCACCTATTGTCTTTCTATTGTGTCTGTAATTTCCACGATATGTCCTTTGGGCGATGTTTCTGAAAGATAAATTTTGCTATAACCTCTATAATTATAATATAATGATTAAAGAAGCTTTCTTAAATAATTGACAAATTATAAACAAAATTAGGATAGATAGGATTCAAAACTGCTTGTCCTTTTAACAGATCCTATATCATTGCAAAACACTAATAACCTTTTTGCAGTTTTTAAGGTAACACAAACCGCCTGCAGATATTTTCGCTACGCTATGTCTAAAAATAAAACAAGACGATCATCTAGGCGCTTAGAATCATTCATTTTTGTTTCATCCATCTAAGCATAAGCATAATCAGCCTTTTAATGTTCCCACTGCTGGGACTCAGGCCTTCTCTCTAAAAGAGGGAACGGGCCGTAATCCACCACGCGGGCCCAGTGCGGGTTGGTTCAACCATCTATTTGTAGTTATTTCTGTCAATTTAATTAAATTATTTCTCTATTTAGTTCATAGTTCTGGCCCTGACTGCTGTCAGCTTTTCCCAAGCTGACAACGACGGTCGGTATCGCCCTGAATACTTTGGAAACTACAAGAACCTGGCTAATAGGAATGGCAAATTCGGATCGATCTACAACCCTTACCAACAACCGTCATACTATCAGGCGCTCAATCGGGAACTTTTGACTCCAACTTATGACGACAGGTGAGAAAAATTCTTTTATTCATCAGCAGTGAAAAGAAACTGTGCTGACATATTATTTCTATAATGTAGAATCTGTATTGTTTCATTTTGTTATGATTCACTTAATCTATAGTAATATTATAATAAGGTTTGTAAGCGAATGTGGAGTAATCTCTGAACCAATTCTGAAAATTCATTCACTAACATGAAGCAGCAATATCCCTGAATGCAATATGACTATAAATTATGTGCCCTTGGGATAATTAACCACTTCCACGCTGGTGAAACCGCTGGCTAGCATGTATATAATGTCAATACTAGCACTTACTTTTACTTTATTTTTTAATCCATCCTAAGGTTGTCTAGTAGATATCGTTGTCAGCGATAAGACCGCCATTGTACCCTTAGATTTAAGTTTATGTTTATGTCATGTTCTTTTTGGTGTACAATAAAGTTTATTCTATTCTATTCTTATCTATACAACTCCTTAAGATTGAGAATAGCAAACATTAACTGATCTGCGTGAAAAAGAATTGAGTTATCTGTAAAGTGTGCTTGATACTGTATAGATAAAGCAAAGTATGTGCACTTTTGTATGATAGCCCCGAAACATATGACAAAGGTTCTCCAACTAAGACTCTATGTAGGATGATACTCATTACAAACGTTTAAGTGGATCAAATTTCTTTAGTTTTGCGTTTATGTTTATTTAATAGTTGTACTTAAGAAATAAACATACCCATTTGGATCTCATCACTATGTTTAAAAACAGGAATGTTATCAATGAGCCCAGCATTTAAATGTCAAGCAGGAAGCAACCACATTTGCATTCAGTAGGATTAGAATTGAACTCATGGCCTTTAAGAGCCTATGTTCCAATACTTGAATACCTGCCATTTTGCTAATAAATTAATAAGACTTTAGGCCACGTTCACACGGCGACCATTCGATTCGATTTTTTCACGTATACGGTTTTACCGTATACGATGCAATCGTTCACACGGCAACCATTCGATTCGATTTTTTCATGTATACGGTAAGCGAGTCGTGTGAACGAGACAACATGAACATAAGCGCCACTGCGTGTCGTATTCGATAAAATCGTTTCGAGACGCGGCGTTCCGGTGACAACTTCGCACGGTATACGTTAAAATATATTTCTCGAACACGGGATTTTCCCGTATGAACGCCGTGTAAACAATTTTTAAGTTTTCATATATATTCTGTTGTCACTACTCTATTCGATAAAATCTCGTATACGGTATACGGGAAAATAATCGCCGTGTGAACGTGGCCTATATGTGTTTTATTGCAGGAGTATCAATAACAATGTCGTTATTAATAGGTGTGATATTGAACATTTTAGAACCAAATTATAGACGTTCCATTTTATCTTCATTCTAGCCTGGAGGCTAAATGTTTTTGCATAGTGTAAGATAATTAATAACCTTGTTCAGTTATTCAAGTCACTAATTGGTAAAGGCTCAAGCATATGTCAGATGTTTCAAATTATAACTGAACCATTTAATTGTAAATAAAAGTAACACCACATCATATCATACATATTTTTCCCAGACATTTAATGTATTTATAAACTTGAAATATAAAGAAAGACGTCAAAAATGTCCATTTATTATTACCATAGTAGATCGTGTTATGATGATATGTGTTTTCTGATATTATCATGATGGACGCGAGGTGTTCCGTACATCCGCGTTCCCGGCTCACACCCAACGTGACAGATGACATTTCCCATGACAGTTCAAGGACAAAACACGTGTTACGAATTCATAATTATAAGGCGTGGGTTTCTTCACGGTGCTTTACAAAATTAAGCTGATGATTAATTTTATTTAGATGATAGATCCGATGAATTAATTGAATTCCACGGCATTATTTATGTCAAACAAAGAATTAAAAACTAAAAAAAATGACAGTATTACCATTGTAAGAAAACAGAGGTGGATTAGTAGTCACAATGGATTCTTCAGGAAGCATCAAGTTGTGATATATTTTATTTGTTACAGTGTTCAACAACCCCTCAAGGCGGTCTTTCCGGCAACAGTGACGTACCGCACTCCTGTGTCGACTTATCGGCCATTCGTGTACTCTACTCCCAAGCCTTTTACGCTAAGTACCACGGCAGCGCCTTTACCTGTCTACCAAAAGTCAGTTCCTGCAACTGTGTACCAGAAGTCAACTCCTGCAGCAATCTACCAAAAGTCAGTTTCTGACGCCGCTGCAAGTATCATCAGGCAAGACAGAACCTACGATGAAAACAATTACCATTACGCATACGAAACCAACAATGGAATTGCTGCCGAAGAATCTGGAATTGTAGACACTTCCGTCAACGGAGTCGGTGGTGGAACCAGGGTCAGGGGATTCTACGAATACATAGGCGATGATGGTCTTAAATACAGGGTGGACTACATCGCCGACGAAAACGGTTTCAGAGCAAGTGGAGCGCATCTACCCAAAGCTCCCTAAACAAATTAGTTCGTAATTCAAATGAAATCGATGTAAAATATTTCGAGTGCACAGATTAAAAAATGTGAAGCATTTTGTTATTTTATTGATCTCAATAACTGAGATATTTTATGTTTTATATCTCTACCTGAGATTTTATGGGTCTGTAGGCGGGGGCACATCCTTTGCCTTACAAAGAACTCGTCTTAGTTTCGTGAGTAATCCTGACGAAACATTTTATTGAAAGGAACTGCACATATCTTTTAGTGCTAAACTTTTAGATTTAAATCCGCTATGAAAAGTGGATGGATGGATGAACTATTTAAGTGCTGCTTAGTCATTCTATGCTACATAAATATAAAATGTATTTTATGAATTGTTTATTTTAAAATTTTGGTCATTTGACAGTTACACTATAAATTAAAAATAATTGCGGTAACATCCTGTTGTCTGAGTCACAAATCTTGTCTGATTCTCGCCGGTAGTTAGGAATGCTAGTTTGACTAGTTAGACTTATAGTTTAGGAGCATATTTAAAACAGTAATAGTATAATTATTATTGTCATAGAAGATAAGGGGTGCAGGATTGTTTGAAAGAGTACCGTAGATCTGAAACGCAACGGGTTACTGAATAGAATACGGTTCGGCCATTCTGAACGCCTGCCAGAGGGCCATGGCAATTCGGATGGTGCGGGGATACCGCACGATTTCCCGCGAAGCGGCGAGCCTTCTGGCTGGCCTACCACCGTGGGATCTGGAGGCAACAGTCCTTGCACACATGCACGACATGCGCGTGGAGATGCAACGCCGGGGTGAAAGTCCTCTGCCGCGACAGGTCACGGCATGGCGGACAGAGCTCCGGCGGGATCTCATGGTGGAATGGCGTCAGCGACTATCGCAACCCCGTCATGGGCACGCCACAATTATGGCGATAAGTCCCCTCTTTGAGGCGTGGCTGGAAAGACCTCACGGCGTCCTTACCTTCCGCATGACACAGGTCCTCTCCGGAAATGGCAAGTTCGGGAGGTTCCTGTTCCGAATTAAAGCGGAAGTGACGCCCGGGTGTCGCCACTGTGCGGAACGCCCGGAGGACACGGTGGAGCACACAATCGCGGTGTGCCCTGCTTGGGCGGAGCATCGCCGTGCCCTCGTGGGGGTGATCGGCGGCGGAGACCTCTCGCGCCGGGCCTTGGTCGAGGCCATGGTCCGGAGCGAGGAGGAGTGGCAGGCGGTCGCCGACTTCTGCGAAGCAGTAATGCTCGCTAAGGAGGAGGCCGACCGCATCAGGCAACGGCGCTCTCGCCGCCGCCGCCGGGATTCCGATCCCGATTTCCAGCCACCGTAGGCGCGGGCTTGCGGACAGTGAGCAATGGGTAGCTCGCTGTCCGGCCGTCCGGTAACTGTCCGGACCAAGCCCAAGTCGTCGACGGCGCGCGCTGTTCCCACGCGCCTCAAGGAGTTGTCAGCAACAGCAGGGGCCCAGCCGGGTCGAAGCCTACCGGGGCCAGGGTAATCCGAAAGGGCGCTCGAGCCCCGGTATCGAAGGCTTGAAGGAACGGGATGGGTTTTTTAGTCAGTAAGAGTCTGACACTATCTCCCGCTCCGCCCAAGAGCGGGGGTTGTCATAAGATGATTTTTCCCATCGAAAAAAAAAAAAATAAAAAATAAAATAGAATACGGGTGGTTTTTTGTCAGTTATCGGTCTGAGTCTGATAGTCACTTAAAATCGAACACTCCCTCTAACTGCCCTAGAGCAGGAGAAAGTATTTAATGATTTCCCACCAAAAAAATAGGTAGATAATTAAAACGAATAAGCTGTGACTGCGACAGCATTACTATTATAATTTGGCCTACCCAAAACATAATAGTCGATTTGATATAGAACCAATCATTGCTAAAGAATCAAACGAAAATGTATTTTGAAAATTAAAACAAAAACAATTTAATTTTTTTGGCTTAAAGCTTTTAGTTAATACCAGCCATTTATTTAGATTTATAGTTTTTATTAAAATAAAACTATAGTTCTGCTGTGAGAATGAAAAAATGATTCAGAACTATAATTTAAGACGTTACAGTACGCCATGGCTGATGGTGAAATTTAAAAAAATCACCGTCTGTACAAGTTACATACAAGACATACGAGTATAGTCATTTCGAGATCGAAGATTTTAGACACTATAGTTCCTATCTAGTAAGTATACACTGGTTCATTGCATAAATATTGATTATTCGTTTACAATGTCAAATAACGATAAGTTATAAGATATATGCATATTAAAGAATGTTTATCATATAGCTCTAAAGTTCAATATATCATCCTGTCACTTTTTATGTCGACGAGGTTTGAACTAAGCAAAAAATAGTAAAACAAATTACTTATATCTATCAATTGTTGAGTAGATTGAACTTATATTTGATACAATGACTACACAAGATTGAATTTTGTGTATATAAAGTAATAATAAATGGAAACATCTTTGTATATTATGTCGCAGTCAACTGGCTTAATTCGCCATTTGATTAACAGCTTAACCTTAAAACTATACGACGCAGTTCAACTTGCGGCCTGGATTGCATATTCAGCCGATATATCGTTTTTTTTAGGTGGGAAAATCTTCCAATGACGCCCAAGTCCCGCTCCGTCCAAGAGCGGGGCTTAGGCGGAGCGATAGTGTTAGTATAGACTTTTACAGACTAAAAACCCACTCCTGTTCCTTTTTAGGGTTCCGTAGCCAAATGGCAAAAAACGGTACCCTTATAGATTCGTCATGTCTGTCTGTCTGTCCGTCCGTATGTCACAGCCACTTTTTTCCGAAACTATAAGAGCTATACTGTTGAAACTTTGTAAGTAGATGTATTCTGTGAACCGCTTTAAGATTTTCACACAAAAATAGAAAAAAAGCAATAAATTTTGGGGGTCCCCATACTTAGAACTGAAACTCAAATTTTTTTTTTCCATCAAACCCATACGTTTGGGGTATCTATGGATAGGTCTTCAAAAATGATGTTGAGGTTTCATTAAAACATCGATCAAAGTTACAACGAACTACAAGAACTTTAGTATTATGTTACTTGCTGCTACGGAACCCTCCATGGGCGAGTCCGGCTCGCACTTGGCCGGTTTTTTTTTATGATGGGAAAAATTAACCAATGACAACCCCCGCTCTTGGGCGGAGCGGGAGATAGTGTCAGACTCTTACTGACTAAAAGCCCACTTCGTTCCTTCTAGCCATCACCCGGTATGAAGGCTCGAGTTCCCTTTCGGGTAACCCTGGCCCCAGTAGGCTTCGGCTGTTGTTCCTGACAACTCCTTGAGGCGCGCGGAAACAATGCACGCCGTCGACGACTTGGGCTTGATCCGGACAGTTACCGGACGGCCGGACAGCGAGCTACCCATTGCTCACTGTTCGCAAGTCCGCGCCTACGGTGGCCGGAAATCGGGATCGGAATCCCGGCGGCGGCGGCGAGAGCGCCGTTGCCTGATGCGTTCAGCCTCCTCCTTTGCGAGCATTACTGCTTCGCAGAAGCCGGCTACCGCCTGCCTCTCCTCCTCAGTCAAGACCATGGCCTCAACCAAGGCCCGGCACGAGAGGTCTCCGCCACCGATCGCCCCCACGAGGGCACGGCGATGCTCCGCCCAAGCAGGGCACACCTCGACTGTGTGCTTCACCGTGTTCTCCGGGCATTCAGCACAATGGCGACACCCGGGCGTCACTTCCGCACGAATCCGGTGCAGGAACCTCCCGAACGTGCATGCCATATCCAGGCGCTGGATGCCTAATGTCCAGCAAATGTTTTTGGTGCGGGCACGCTCGGCGCATTTTGTACTTTTGTTATTTTTTTGCTAATTTAATCATAGATTTTTTTTACATAAAATACATGGGAATATACTTCCGAGATAAAAATTATCCTATGTGCTATTTCAGGAGTAGACCATGGTCTACTCGTGTGCCAAACTTTAGCCATATTATCCGTTCAGTCGTTCGAGCTTTAAGAAATAACACATACAAATATTCGCCTTTAAAATATTAAGTGTGATTCTTCTATATCTTCCGACATACTAGGACTTTTTTTTTAAATGAAGTATATACATCGAACACGACCAACCACCAGTTATTCTTATTTATAGAAAAATGGATAATATTGCTAAAAGCTATTATTGAGGAAGTTGGCGCTAACACTATCTATCTATCTACTATGTACATATGTAGTATAATTTATGAGGTACTCTATCCTAAAGTCGAAGATTAATAAAGATGACCCCAGTAAATAAAATTAATTAATTTGTTGATGAAATTTGATTATAAAGGAATTCTATAAAAACTTTATTATGTGTAATTTATTTTATGAATAATTAATATGTACGTACACATTTTTAAAGATCTAAATTAATTAAATCCAAGTCAAGCTTGAAATAGCTAAATCAGAAAATGTCATAAGGTGGGATATGATGGAAAACCTATATTGATGTGTAAAGGTGCAGCTGAAGCTCGACGCAGCTTGGACCAAGTTTTGTTGATAATTTTTTTTTTATCTGTTATAAACTAGTACTTGACCGCGATCCCGCCTGATGGTAAGCAGTGATGCAATCGTTGATGGTGAGGCGCACTAGTTTATTAAGAGCTTATTCACTCTAGCCTTGAAGACACCCAAATTATAATCAGACGGAAAGACCGCAGCAGGCAAACTGTTCCAGTCCTTTGATGTACGCGGTATAAATGACGAGGCCGTAGGTGTTTCAACAACGTAAGGGTGGATACTTGCCGTGCGTCGGTTTGTCCGATGGTAGAATTGAGATGGCGGAATCAAGTCATGCAATTCCTGCGCACACTCTCCAAAATGCAATCTGTAAAACACCGAAAGGCTGGCTACCCTACGCCTGTGCTCAAGGCTTTGAAGATTGGACTTGACTAAATCTGGATCACCAATCAGCCTCTTCGCACGCCTTTCCATCGAGTCCAAAGCTGCCAGGTGGCACTTTGCAGCACCAGCCCATATGTGGCTGCAGTACTCCACACACGATCGGACCTGTGCTTTGTATAACACTAAAAGCTGTCCCGGTGTGAAGTACCGCCGGACTTTTGCAAGAACGCCTAGTTTCCTAGCAAAACAAAAAAAAAAAAACTAGTTTGGTTGATCTTTATCTGTCCTATTTAATCATAACCAATCACTATGGCTGTGTTTAAATATTATTCGGTAAGTTATACAGTTTTTGGATAACATTGTAATTTCATTGCTGGCGATCGATGCTTTCTGTTGACAACTAAATGTTGCATTTTTGTAATTAATAAATATTCAAACATTAGACAATATCAATGCCGTCTTGCGTAAATATGCGGATTGAAATGGTATAAAAGTTAAAAAAAACTCATCAATAGACATCAGTTGCAGATCTTCAGATCCACTCTGCTGTCTATCAATATATAAAAATAATATCAAAAATGAAATTAGCTGTAAGTGATATTAACATTGCATTGTTTTGTAAGTGAATTGTTACTGGTGATCTACATGGCAGTATTATTTTCTAGATTGTCTTCGCCGCCGTGTTGGCTGTGTCCACTGCCCAGTTCCGTTCACCGTCATCTGCCCCCAAGCCAGCGGTCGGCCGCGTCGCCAGCAGTGACCAAGCCGCCAACGTCCTCCGCTACGACAATGACATTAACCCCGACGGCAGCTACAACTATGCGTAAGTACCTGCCAATCCTACATTAATTTTGTGATACACTTTTTGTACCTAAATCAAAAACTAGTTCATAAATAATTTGACTTATGATTAATATTGGTAACTTTGAAGTTTGGAGATCGACAACGGCATCGCCGCCCAGGCCCAGGGTACTCCTCGTGACTTCGGTGGCAACCCCCCTCTTTCCGCAATCGTCTCCCAGGGATCTTTCTCCTGGACCGCCCCCGATGGTCAGCCCATCGCCATTACATATGTCGCTGACGAGAACGGATACGTGGCCTCCGTGAGTAAAATAAATTAACTGATATAACATCCGAAGAATCATGATTTAGTGTCACTTAAAATAGATTAAATGAATTAAAGTAAAGGTCACTCGAGTTCTATTATCAATAGAATTGATATGAGCTTTTGATAATTTAGCAAAAACTTCAAATGTCAGACCTTCCGCAATTAGCAATTAAAACGGTCTAAAGCACATCCTCACAAAGAATGCACTCTTGATCACGTTTCGAGGAGCAGGTGAGTGATACATGAGCTAAGGAGATTGTCAAACAGATAGGTATATGACAGTCAGAGACCGGTTGTTAGAAATGTCAGTGTTGTAAAATTGTTGCATCAATATTTATGTTAGTTGGTCTAAGTATTATTAATGTAAAAATATGCAGATACAACTAAAGAGTTACAACTTGCTCATACTTTGACTTGCTAAACTGATATTTTTTTTGTGTCTTTTCAGGGTGACGCCCTCCCCACTTCTCCCCCCATCCCTCCTCTCATCGCCAAGGCTATCGCCTACCTCGAAAAGCTCCAGAAGAAGTAAACATTCGACTAAATAGACTTATCCAATTTAAATTATTCTTAGACTACGATTCTCATTAACTTTTGTAAATATACACTCAGGTGGTAATATTGCTACCTATCCATTTGTAAGTACAATGTGTAATTTAAATTGGACTGAAATTGTTATTTATATTGTACTGGTGTAAAATAATATAAAACATGGTAATCCGAACGATTTCCATGATTAAATAAGAAGAATCTACATTTGAACTTTTATTTTGATTTTATAACTTTACGCAAAAGTGTTAAATGTAATCAGAAGATCAATATTGGTCTCTACATTTTAGGAAATGTGTATGAAATATAATACACATTTTACAAATGTGTATGTATATTTATTCATTCGTGTCAAATCCACAAATGATGTTAGAGGCCAACGTGTTAAAACCGAAATTAATTCAAATTATACCAAAATTATATTATTATACTTTTGAAGTATTCATTATACCCATGAATTTAGTCACGCTTATGTCTTGTTTTGTAATAAATACTTGTATTGACAGTAATCGAATAATTTTCGACATATTTGAATATATAATTATGCCAATTATATCTATATAAAAAACTTACCTATAAAAAAAACTCAAATATTAATCTAACCTAACTATGTACAAATACAAAAACACAAAATATACTAAGGCGTCGAAGTACTCCTCCACATCGCAGTCATCCGGAAATGTGCCCAAAAGACTGGCACCATTGCCACGTTGAATGGCAATCAAATTTTTTGGGCGAAGAACTATCCAGCCCTCTTAACAATAAACTTCCTTAGCGAGATTATAAAATAATTTTTATCCTATTTGTATGCCTTTATAAATTTTACGCATTCCAGGTTTTAGAAAACCATTTTTTAGGGTTCCGTACCTCAAAAGGATAAAACGGAACACTTATAGGATCACTTTGTTGTCAGTGACGAAGAACGCGTGGAGGTATCAAGTTGAAATTAAAACCATATACTCTAGTCTGCGGTTCCTTCAAGCGGTGAAAAAAACAAACTTCTAAGTTACCGAATAAAAAAGATACGGTCGTTTATGTCGCAAAAAAACGTATATTTTGGTACTCTCAAACATCGAAATTACTACAACATAGGGTACTTCTCGTTGACCCAGAATCCTGAAATTTGGCACAAAGGAAAGTTAAAGCACAGGTATAGGAAAAAATCTGAAAACAATAAATTTGTTGTTACCTAGGTCACAAAAAAAAAGACGTGTGGCACTCGGGGACTGCCGCGGTAAAGCTATTGCATAGCATTTTTTATCAACTTATGCAATAGACCTCGCCAACAGCTGTTTAGCCCCACCCATCCAAAACCAGACTTCGCCAACAGCTGCTTAACCCCACCCATCCAAAACCAGACCTCGCCAACAGCTGCTTAACCCCACCCATCCAAAACGCCGACAGCTGCTTAACCCCACCTATCCAAACACAGACCTCACCAACAGCTGCTTAACCCCACCCATCTGAAACCAGACCTCGCCAACAGCTGCTTAACCCCACCCATCCAAAACCAGACCTCACCAACAGCTGCTTAACCCCATTCATCTAAAACCAGACCTCGCCAACAGCTGCTTAACCCCACCCATCCAAACACAGACCTTACCAACAGCTGCTTAACCCCACCCATCTGAAACCAGACCTCGCCAACAGCTGCTTAACCCCACCCATCCAAAACCAGACCTCACCAACAGCTGCTTAACCCCATCCATCTAAAACCAGACCTCGCCAACAGCTGCTTAACCCCACCCATCCAAAACTAGACTTCGCCAACAGCTGCTTAACCCCACCCATCCAAAATGAGACCTCGCCAACAGCTGCTTAACCCCACCCATCCAAACACAGACCTCGCCAATAGCTGCTTAACCCCACCCATCCAAAACCAGACCTCGCTAACAGCTGCTTAACCCCACCCATCCAAAACGAGACCTCGCCAACAGCTGCTTAACCCCACTCATCCAAACACAGACCTCGCCAACAGCTGCTTAACCCCACCTATCCAAAACCAGACCTCGCCAACAGCTGCTTAACCCCACCCATCTAAAACTAGACCTCGCCAACAGCTGCTTAACCCCACCCATCCAAAACCAGACCTCGCTAACAGCTGCTTAACCCCACCTATCCAAAATGAGGCCTTGCCAACAGCTGCTAATCCCCACCCATCCAATACCAGACCTCGCCAACAGCTGCTTAACCTCTTCCATTCAAAACCAGACCTCGTCAACAGCTGCTTAACCTCTTCCATCAAAAACCCGACCTCGCTAACAGCTGCTTAACCCCACTCATTCAAAACGCCGACTGCTACTTAACCCCACCCATCCAAACACAGACCTCTCCAACTGCTGCTTAACTCCACCCATCTAAAACCAGACCTCGCTAACAGCTGCTTAACCCCACCCATCCAAAACCAGACCTCGCTAACAGCTGCTTAACCCCACCCATCCAAAATGAGACCTTGCCAACAGCTGCTTATCCCCACCCATCCAATACCAGACCTCGCCAACAGCTGCTTAACCTCTTCCATCCAAAACCAGACCTCGCCAACAGCTGCTTAACGTCTTCAATCAAAAACCAGACCTCGCTAACAGCTGCTTAACCCCACCCATCCAAAACGCCGACAGCTGCTTTTACTCATTTGTTTTCTTATCGGTTACCACGCTCAAAAAACAAATGAGTGGGGGGTGTTAGGTTATTTTCGTTACGGAATTTCTGGATTCGGTCTCCACGCTCAAGGCCCGCGATAGAAGCTATGCAATAGCTTCATGCTATGCTATGTAATCAAAGAAAAAAAACACACGTCTTTTTTTTTTCCTTTGTTTTTTTTTCTTTGATATTAATTGAAGTTACACTTTCACACATTGAATTTAAGTAATAATTTATTTAATCAACACTTTCAATTTTACATATTTCTCTTAATATAAAGTTTTCACAGATTACATTGAATGGCAAACTGCATAAGAGATAACGTTGTCGACTGTACTAGTACGAACTGTGACACAGCCGACAGCGACCTCCTCCCTATTTATTATAATTTATACAATTTTAATTAATTTAGTGCAATTTAATACAATTTGATTTAATAAAATGTCAAAATAAAAAGAAAAATAAAAATACTGAACAATAACAAAATAATTTGTAAACTACTTACTGACTACAATTTTTTTTTTGTTTACTCTTGTACAAGTACCCGTGAGTTTGGTGTGGTGTGTAGTGTGACGTGTTCATTTTTTTTTATTTTTTTTTATTATTGATAGGCTCGCGTTTGACCTGAGGGTGTAAATGTTATTATGAAGTTCTACCATTTAATATCTCTTCTGTTTCGGAATAGTTAATTCGTAGTAGCCAACGACGTATTACTTTCTTGCACTTACTGAGGGGTAGAGAAAAGATGTTATGTTCACGGTTTGCTTTATTATATATGTGGTTACTTATAACATAATACTGTTGTCCTGCAAGAGTCGTTCTATGTGGCGTTGATGAGCAAACTCTAAATTTATTATGCTTTAGGATCGGTTTAAATACTGTACTTTTGTGCTTCCGTAGTATGGTCGACAATATAAAAAGCTGTCTGACCGTCAGTACAGGACATTCACTATACAACGATTCAGTGCTGTATCTATGGGGTCGACCAAGCATGACCTTCAGGACAGCCCTTTGTGCGCGCTCCGGAGGAAGCAAGGCCGTCTTACCGATCCCACCCCACTCAACAACACAGTACTGCAATATGCTTTGAGCAAAGGCGAAGTAGACGCACAATAATGTTTCCCTATCAGCAGATTTCCTGAGCTTTCTGAAAGTCGGCATTAATTTTCTAGTGCGGGCAGTCAGTTGGTCTAAATGTGCTGACCATTTAAGTGAATTGTCTATTATTAGACCCAGATACATAATATTGGTAGTGCGAGTTAGTATCGGACAACTACAATTTTCTAACTGGTCACAAGTATGTGCAACTATTGTGAAATCCGATGGAGGTTGGGTGTTAGCGCGGTGAAAAAAGGTCATATACTTGGTCTTTTCGACATTTAGCGTTAGTAGATTGTCATTGAGCCAAGTCATTATATCTTGAAGAGCTCGCTCTGCATAGCAACGAGTGTCTTTCCAGTCTCTTCCATGCACAATCAACGCAGTGTCATCAGCATACGTAACAATGCTGCAGTTGGGTAAGTTCATAAAACACAAGGTGTTTATGTACAGCAGGAAGAGAGTGGGTCCGAGAACGCTGCCCTGAGGCACGCCAAAGGAGAGAGTAACTTTTGAACTCATGCAATCACCTATCCTAACACATTGAGTTCTGTTAGAGAGGTAGGAGCGAAAAATTTCCAGTACGAGCCCGCGAATGCCAACCGATTCCATTTTTGAGAGCTATATTGGAACAGAAACAGTATCTAAAGCCTTAGACAAATCGAGGAAAATACCTATGACTTTCTCTTTGTTGTCTAAGTTAAGTTAAGTCTCTGAAAGTAATTAAGCAGCCTCCTCTGTTGACTTACCTTTCACAAAACCAAATCGATTTTCTGCAATAACATTGTTCTGATGAAAAAATTTCGTTAGTCTGTTGTTTAATAGTTTCTCCAGAATTTTAGAAATTGCTGTTAGCACAGATATTGGTCTGTAGTTTCCGACACTGCTTCTGTTGCCACTCTTATAAATCGGATGGACCAAAGCTCTCTTTAAAATATCCAGGCAAACCCCAGTACTTAAGCACAGATTACACATATTATGTGTAAGTGGTGGAATTAGACTCGTCTTTGCACTTTTTACAACTAGTGTTGGTATGTGGTCAATCCCAGTAGCAGATTCAGTTTTTAAATCCACAATAATGGATTCTATTTCCTCACAGTCCGTCTGGAACAGTACCATGGAATCTCTAGGTGAGTTAGACAGATCGCCTATAATTGAGGTGCGTGATCGTATTCCAGAAATACCCTGCTTTTGCAATATATCATTAGCTAGTTTTTCTCCTATTCCAGCAAATTAGTTATTTACTGTGTTTAAAGACTCAATAGGATCTGGAGTAAGAGTCAGTGATTCACGGGGAGAGGGTGAAGTTTGCTTAAGGTTGGCTATTTTGTTTATAGTATTCCATATTCCCTTTGGATTATTTTTATTCTTTTGGAATTCAGTTTTTTCATAATTAGTTTTTAGTTTTTTCAAGAGGTTGTTGCAAAAGTTACGGTATCTCGTATAAGTGACTTGCATTATTGCATTGTTTCTATGTAGGTTTGCTTTCTTGTGCAACCTGTCTCTATGCCTGATGCGCCGTAACAAGCCTGGTGTCAACCATGGCTTGATTGTTCTCTGACGATGAGGTATAGTTATAGGTATTGAGTGTGTAAGGATAGTCGATATCCTTATACTGCACTGAAATCAGTGTCGGCCAGTGCTGGGACCAAAGAGGAATAGTCAATCTTTAGAAAAGAAGATTTGACAGTGTTCCTTTTTATTTTACAATCAAGACTAAAAACCAGTGGTGCGTGATCAGTGATGAATGAGTCTAGTACATAAGTAGCTGAAAGTTTATCAGATCTAAGCATCACGTGATCAAGACAGCTAGTATTACGAGTAGGGAGGACATGGGAACAAATCCGTGATAAGCCATCTGATCTAGATAAGTACTACAGTTAGGGTCTTTACTACTTGGGGAGATATTAATATTAATGTCTCCTATCACAATTACTGACTTAACTGCCTTCAGTAATGCAAAACACTGATCGAGGCAATCACAGAATCTACTTATATTGCGACATGAGGGCGGCCTGTACACAGCCACAATAGCATACTCATTTTCAAACTGCAAAACAAGGCAGTTGGCGTCTAGCACAGGCGGCTTTATTATTTTAAGGCTAATCTCAGATTTAATGTAAATTAGAACGCCATCATTCTGATTTATGAAGTCAGAAGAATACGATGTGTAGCCAGAAATATCAGGCACTGACGGGGATTTACTTAACCAGCACTCGCTTAGTATGCTGATGTCACACTGTATACTGATTCTTTCAAGCAGAACTATAAGGCTATCAAAGTTACAAGTAATGCTACGAATGTTGGTGTGCATTACAGTTAAAGCTGTTTGGGACAAATGAATATGATTTATCAAGCTTTCGGGGGAGCAAATCTGAGAAACTGATACTTGAAGTGAATCAATGTCATTCAATATGTTATCCATGGCCAGCACTATTACGTATATGATTTATAAGGCTATTTTAATGTGCAAGTATAGTAGATAATTGTTTCTCATAATTACATGTGTTACAAAATAGTATCGGACTAGAATATTGTTTGAATTATATCCTCTAAGTATTTTGCGGGAACAGTTTTGTGATTTTGTAAGCAGTGATAGTGTATTATGTTTAGTGTGATTGATAGAGTTAGTGCTTGGGGTACTTGAGATACAAAATGGGTGAAATTTATAAATTTGTGAAATATGACATAGCAATATGTGTACTTTGAACAAAAATTAATTAATAGCATGCAGCAGATAAGAAAAAGATACAAACGCAAAAGATAAAGGCATACAAAGTTTCCTAGTCAGAGGTTAGACTGAGATCGCAGTTTGTCCAAATCACTGTCAGTATCTATACGATGCGATGCGGCGCCCACTTTCTGGCGGAGGAAAATCTTCCCATGAGTAGTCCAGCAAAACTGGTAGCTATTCTGCTTACCAAACTCCCTAGCCAGGTAAAACAGTCTTCTTGCCTTTTGGGTAAGACATTCAGTGAGATATATTGGTTGAGGGCGACCGTCGAATTCCAAATGAGATGTATTTAATTTGTTGCTTTTATTTGCCTGATTATGTTTTTTCACGGAAGTTAAAGTTAAAGTCCGTTCTTTTAATACTACTGATGAAAAGTCCACTATGATTGGTTTACTTCCACCTTTGTCAGCATTTAAGCGAAAGACATCTCTAATGTGAGCTTCATTAACAGCTACTTTGGTTGCCAGTCCTACCCTTGACACAATCTTCAGTAAATCCTCCTTTATTTCCCTTTTTTGGACAGGAATATTCCTAATCTCAATGCTGGTTTGCTTTTGAGACCTCTCAAGGCTTTCCACTTTCAGCTCAAGTGTTTGTATGTAGGCTAAATGTGTAACGTCTCTAAGTTTCCATGAAAATAAGTTTGTCTTTCATTTCCTCATAATGTTTTTCCATGAATTTTATAGATTTTTCGATTCGTTGTTTTGTTTCTGGATCTCATTAATACTTTCCTGTATGGAGTTCTGTTGTAATTTACAAGTTTCAAGGGTTTTCTTGGTGTCTGATAAGGTTACAGTCAGTTCGTGGTCAAAAGAACGCTTACGAGGCCGATTTCTGGCGTGAACCTGACTTGAGCTCTCGTTATCGGTGTCAGTGGCTGGTGCTGGACTATGGTTAGTATCCATCTTGGAATTGCCATTAGAAGTATATGGAGGAGTTCTTTCCAGTGACATAGAAAATAGTCAAAAGCAAACACAGTACCCCAAAGTTAAACAATTGGCCAAAAACTTGATTAAAAAATGCAAAAAGATTGGTGGGATTGGGGATTCGAACTCAGGTCGCCTTGCATCTGTATCGGACAAGTTTCTAAGTCGGCTATTTGGACTTTGCAATGAGTGACGAAATTAAGGATCTATCTTTACTAATTCTGCCACGCTCAAAAAACAAATGAGTGGGGGGTGTTAGGTTATTTTCGTTACGGAATTTCTGGATTCGGTCTCCACGCTCAAGGCCCGCGATAGAAGCTATGCAATAGCTTAAAAATCCAATTCAGAAAAATTTTCGAGACTCCGTTCGAGAATTGTCGTTTGCACGGAACCCTCAGTGCGCGGGTCCGACTCGCACTTGCTCAGTTTTATTTTAATGTTGAGAAATTATGAAATAACTTAATTTGCTCTGGGTGTACAGGTGTACAGTGAGTATCGAACGTTTACTGACCAAAAACCTACCCTGTTCCTTCATTTGCCCTTTGCATTCCAGGGTCACGATAGCTTTTTCGAAAAATCCTACAGCCCTTACGTGCTCCATGAATTTTGTTGACATCGACTCGGGCATGGTCCTTATCAGACGGAGTGCTACACATTGAACGCCATCTGTAAACTCGCGTTTGCTTTGGCCGAAAATTGCTCTAGGACTGTCGACGTCCAGGGCATTTGTTGCGGTCACTGGTGTATTTAGTGTTGTCTGACATGCTTTTCGTCATCTTCGTTGCTCACACTACTGCTTCGCTGAAGGAAGTAACCACTTTTGGTATCTCTTTTGCTCCTTATCATGGCATAGACTAGGGCTGGGCCCCGCAGCAGTCATCTCGACTAGGACACGGCGGTGTTGTCAAGTGGGGCAGACCTCAACCATAAGTTTCACCGTGACCTCCGGGTGATTCGCACTATGATAACACTGGGCTGATTTTTTTTCCACCGAATTTGAAACAGGAACCTCCTTAAAACTGGCCAAGAGCGTGTCGGGCTACGCTCAGTGTAGAAAGAAAAGAAAGAAAAAGTGTTTATTCATGTCAAACATGGCGCATACCTTAAAACAAAATAAATAACAATATCGACTAAAAGTTGCACGTAAGTAAGATATGCGTCACATCCGCGCAAAACGGCCAGCGCTCAGCAAAATGCTGGGGTTTATGTAAAACAGAGCCACAGCGCTGATTTTCAGCACCAGCCGTCGTCGACGATGAGACGCCGATCGGTCAGCAACGATTTATTATACTTACAATGAATTCAAAAATAAACAAAGTAAAAACATAAAATAACAATAAACCGAACAATAACCGTAAAAAAAGTGTAGGGTTCCGTAGTTTCCCGTCCGTCACAATAAGTGTCCCTAGAGAGACCAACCGAACAATTCGACAATGCTCATACCCATCCCGATCCCATCAACTTAGGAAAAATCCTAACAGTGTGAAGTAGCCCAAAGTACAGCGCCATCTCTCGGGGAATTGAGTTACTAATTTATACAAACTAGACGGGTTGTACATGTTGGGTTTTCGGTGGTAATTTTGGATTGCGTAAACCGATCTTAGTCATTCTTTAGTCATTCTTATTTGAAAGAAGATACGTTCAGAATAATAAAATATGTAAACTATGTTAAAAAAAATGCTTGCATATACGGTTAAATTACAAACTTAGTTCAGAAATTATTTTGCACAAATTTTCAACCCATCAAGTTTAAAATAGTATTAGTAGTAGTAGTAGTAGTTTGTTTAGGGCATACTGCCAGTCTTTTTACACTTGCAGTTTATGGGTTGACTATACGCAGAGGGCTTACAGCGCCTTACGAGTCCAGTACAATAACGCATACAGGGCCCTGTTGAGGCTGCCGCGTCATTGCAGCGCATCAGGGATGTTTGCAGAGGCACGTATTGATGACTTCTATGCTATCGTGCGAAAGCGGGTCGCATCCCTAATGGAGCGGGTACGGGGCAGCGCCAACAGTCTCTTATAAACCGTAGCGGATAGGACTGATGGCCTTATATTAAAACACTGGACGAGGACGCAAGTGTTATCCTCAAACCGTGCCCAAAAGTAGTCTAATGTGTGTTGTGTATGTTTGTTAATTGTTTTTATTATGTGATTAATTATTATTATTGACATGTTTATTGAATTTATTTATTAATTGACAGATGTTTATTATATGTACTAACACTAGCTTATAAGTTGTGTATGTCTTTACTAACAATAATGGATTGTATTTTCTGAATTGAATAAATATTATTATTATTATTTTATTTACATGTTATAATATATTTTTAAATATTTCTTAAAAAAAAAAAATTAAAAAAAACATTTAAAAATATAAAAAACAGTATCCCACCGGTATCGGGAACAGGGTCCAAGCTACCGGCGGTCAGGGCTCCAGAGAAAGGAACCTCCTAACGATACGGGCCGTGTCCAGAAGAACTGCTCTCTGAATCAAGCCCTTGATCCAGTTGCCTAACGAGAGCCTCCTAAGGTGTTGGTCGAGGCTCTTGGCTATTAAGCCATTGGCTGACACAACTATCGGTACAATGATCGCTGAGTCCACTTCCCACATGTCGACAACCTCGCGAGCCAAGTCAATATACTTGATTTGTTTATCTTTCTCGGCTTTCACGAGGTTCTCGTCATGCGGAACGGATATGTCAACAATCATTGCACGCCTCTCGCTTCGGTCCACCACCACTATATCAGGCTTATTGGCTACAATAGTCCTGTCAGTGATGATGGACCGATCCCAGTACAACGTGATATCGCCATTATCGAGAACTGGGTCGGGCGCATACCTGTAGTATGGCACCTCCGATTCCACAAGAGAGTACTTCAGAGCAAGTTGCTGATGGATAATCCTGGCTACAAGGTTGTGTCTATGCAAGTATTCTCCATTAGCTAGACGAGAACAACCAGAGATAATGTGGCGGATTGATTCACCCGGTCGGTGACATGCCCGACAGATGTCAACCGTGCCGTCCTTCACAATAAATCTCCGATAGTTATTCGTCGTGATAACTTCGTCCATAATTGCACATAAAAAACCTTCGGTTTCCCCAAAGAGGTCACCAACGCGTAGCCAGGCTACGGACGCTAGTTTGTCTACATCGGGCCCATGAAGGGCCCGGAAAAAGCATCCGTGAAGTTCCTTACTCTGCCATACTTCCTTGCGTACGTTAGTGTCAAGCACTACAGGTTTGCGCCAGTTCTCGTTAGCCAAGGAGAGCGGGGTGAGTCCCTTGTCCACTGCTGCTACATCACGATGCATACCCACGTCGGCGGCAAGGAAGTATTCCCTGAGACTGCATACCTCGCGATTGTGCAGGGTCTTAGCATTTAAAAAGCCTCGACCCCCACATTTCCGCGGGATATACAGCCTCACTACCGACGACCGAGGGTGATGCATTCGATATGCAGTCAACAGTGTACGAACCCTCCTATCCAGGGCGTCAAGTTCCGTTTGAGTCCATTTGAGTACACCGAAAGCGTACATCAATACCGGCATGACCCAACCGTTGAAGGCACGCACCTTGTTTCCACCTGACAGAAGGCTGTTAAGTACCTTCTTCAGGCGGCCAAAGAAGCGCTCCTTCAACGATTGCTTCATGACAGTGGCATTGATGCCTAGCGCTTCCGACATACCCAAATACTTGTAGGTTTCGGTTGGAGAGAGGGATCTCAGGTGTATGGAATCCGAGAGTTGGGTACCCACGGATTCCACAATCTTCCCTCGCTTTATATGCATGACTGCACATTTGTCCACACCAAACTCCATCCTGATGGCACTACTGAAGGTTTCCGTTACCTTCAGTAGCTCCACCAGTTGCAGATTGCTGGGGGCAAAGAGCTTCAAGTCATCCATTATTATTATTTATTATTATTCCATTTATTTATTATAATATACATATTTAACATATTTTTAAATATTTCTTCAAAAAATAACATTAAAAAAAAACATTTAAAAATATAAAAAATAGTAGCCCACCGGCATCGGGAGCAGGGTCTAAGCTGCCGGCGGTCAGGGCTCCTGAGAGAGGAACCTCCGGACAATACGCGCCGTGTCTAGGAGTACTGCCTTCTGGATCAAGCCCTTGATCCAACTGCCTAACGAGAGCCTCCGCAGATGTTGGTCGAGGCTCTTGGCTATTAAGCCATTGGCCGTCACGACTATCGGCACAATGATTGCTCTATCCACTTCCCACATGTCGACAACCTCGCGAGCCAAGTCAAGATATTTAGTTTGTTTATCTTTCTCAGCTTTCACGAGGTTCTCGTCATGAGGGACCGCTATATCAACAATCATTGTGCGACGCTCTAGTCGATCTATCACCACTATGTCAGGCTTATTGGCAACAATAGTCCTGTCAGTGATGATAGATCGGTCCCAATACAATGTGACGCTGCCATTCTCGAGAACTGGGTCGGGCACATACCTATAGTACGGTACTTCTGATTCAACAAGATTGTATTTAAGAGCAAGTTGCTGATGGATAATCCTGGCTACAAGGTTGTGTCTGTGCAAATAGTCTCCGTTAGCTAAATGAGAACACCCAGAAATAATGTGTCGGATTGATTCTCCGGGCCGGTGGCATGCCCGACAGATGTCAACCGTACCGTCCTTCACAATATATTTCCGGTAGTTGTTCGTCATCATAACTTCGTCCATAATTGCAAAGACAAAACCTTCGGTTTCTCCAAAGAGATCACCAAAGCGTAGCCAGGATACGGACGCTAAAAGATCTACATCGGGCCCATGTAAGGCCCGGTAAAAGCGCCCGTGAAGCTCCTTGCCCTTCCATACTTCCTTGCGTTCATTAGTATCCATAACTATAGGTTTGCGCCAGTTCTCGTTGGCCAAGGAGAGCGGGGTGAGGCCTTTGTCCACCGCCACTACATCTCGGTGCATCCCCACGTCGGTTTCCAGGAAATATTCCCTGAGACTGCATACCTCACGGTTGTGCAGGGTCTTGGCATTTAAGAAGCCACGACCCCCACACTTCCGCGGGATATACAGCCTCATCACCGATGATCGTGGGTGATGCATCCGATTTGCGGTAAGCAGAGTGCGGACCCTCCTATCCAGGGCGTCGAGTTCCGTCTGAGTCCATTTGAGTATGCCGAAAGAGTACATCAAAACCGGCATGACCCAATCATTGAAGGCGCGTACCTTGTTCCCGCCCGATAAAAGACTTTTCAGTACTTTATTCAGGCGGCCAAAGAAGCGCTCCCTCAACGATTGTTTCACGTCAGCAGCGTTGATGCCCAACGCTTCCGACATACCCAAATACTTGTAAGTTTCGGTTGAGCAGAGGGATCTAAGGTGTATGGAATCCGAGAGTTGGGTTATTATTATTATTATTATTATTAAAATGATTTTCTTAGAAAGTCTTTGCCAAGTTCTACTTTTGAGATTTTTTTCACCTTTTCTAAACTTATGGTTCAAAAGTTAGAGGAATACACATTTTTTTTTTACTTTTGGAGCGATTAATTCCAAAAATATTAACATTATCAAAAAATGATTTTTGTAAACTCCTATTCATTTTTAGGGTTCCGTAGCCAAATGGCAAAAAACGGAACCCTTATAGATTCGTCATGTCTGTCTGTCTGTCTGTCTGTCTGTCTGTCCGTCTGTCCGTCCGTATGTCACAGCCACTTTTTTCCGAAACTATAAGAGCTAAACTGTTGAAACTTTGTGAGTAGATGTATTCTGTGAACCGCATTAAGATTTTTGCACAAAAATAGAAAAAAAGCAATAAATTTTGGGGGTCCCCATACTTAGAACTGAAACTCAAAAATGTTTTTTTCATCAAACCGATACGTGTGGGGTATCTATGGATAGGTCTTAAAAAATGATACTGAGGTTTCTAATATCATTTTTTTCTAAACTGAATAGTTTGCGCGAGAGACACTTCCAAAGTGGTAAAATGTGTGTCCCCCCCCCTCTAACTTCTAAAATAAGAGAATGATAAAACTAAAAAAAATATATGATGTACATTACTATAAAAACTGCCAACGAAAATTGGTTTGAACGAAATCTAGTAAGTAGATTTTTTTTAATGCATCATAAATCGAAAAAAATACACTATTGTTAAAACATCGATCAAAGTTACAACACATTACAAGAACTTTTATATTATGTTACTTGCTGCTACGGAACCCTTCATGGGCGAGTCCGACTCGCACTTGGCCGGTTTTTTAATACCTATCCACTCCCCACTTTACGTGTAGGGGAGGGTACCCTAATAAAGCATTTTTTTTTCACATTTATTTCATTAAATTAAAATTGTATATATGAGCATGCGTGATTTGATATACATATTGGTACCAAACAGCTTTCTAGTGTCAACGGTCACTGAGATTATCCGCGGACAGACGGACAGAGAGACCGACATGGCGAAACTATAAGGGTTCCTAGTTGACTACGGAACCTTAAAAAGCCGTATCCGGTGAGGACTTGCGTTAGGCGGAAAGGAAGGACACTGTTGCGCCTTTCCAAGAATTTCTTAGGAGTGGACTTATCACCGCGATTGTGGAGTTCTGCCATGACACGAGAAATCAAGGTATGAATAAATTTAAGTCGGAGCCAAATTATGAGCACGTTTTATTCTACGTAATGACAAAATATCCATAGTGAGTATGCACGCTTTGCTTTGAAATTGGCAAATGGGAACTATTTACAGTTAAAACTGAGAAATAGTGAGCATGTTCCTTGAGGAATTACAGAATATCTATTGTGTGACTATTACTTAGTTTACATGACTTTGAAATAGTTAAAGGAAATATAGTTTTTTTTTGCTAATAGATTTCTTGCAAAAAATTTAGCTAATATCTATAATTATTAATATTATCACGGTAAGATACAAAGTTCTCGTTAAGATTAAAAAATAAGCTAGTAGTAGCTGCTGTAAGCCGTTGAGGAGTTCTCTCGACTGTCTTTCGTTTCCAATTCTTCTGAAAACCCATTTAGGAGACTACTCCATAGTTCCCTATTCTAGAGATATAGTTTCAAATTTAAATAAGTGCCCTGTATCCTCTACACTCACGGGATACAATTTATGATTAAACAAGTTTTTCATGACTTTCAGGATTTAGGTTTTAGCTGAAAACCTGAAAAATCATTCTTCTAATCTGTAGGGATCAAATTGATTTGGCAATCGCATGAAAACAAAATGTATCTCACAAGTAATACGTATTACGAGTATATTAAACTAGCTTTTGGCCGCGCGGCTTCGCTCCCGCTCTTCCCTACTCCACCCTACTATACCCTACTCTACTCTACTCTACCCTACTCTACCCTACTCTACCCTACTCTACCCTACTCTACCCTACTCTACCCTTCTCTACCCTACTCTACCCTACTCTACCCTACTGTACCCTACCAAACTACAAACATAAACCATCTACTAAATAGTCCGAACAAAGCCTAAACATTTGGTATGGATAGGTGAGCCCGTTCTTGAGTTATAAAATTACAACAAAATGTGGCATTGATTTTTATTTATATAGATTAGGCTGTTTAGTCCGGTAGCAAACTCAATATTAATAACATAAAAGATTACTCACGGCGTCCTTACCTTCCGCATGACGTCGGTTCTCACCGGACATGGCAAGTTCGGGAGGTTCCTGCTCCAGATCCGTGCGAAAGTGACGCCCGGGTGTCGCCATTATGCGGAACGCCCGGAGAACACGGTGGAGAACACAGTTGAGGTGTGCCCTGCTTGGGCGGAGCATCGCCGTGCTCTCGTGAGACGATCGGCGGCGGCGACCTCTCGCGCCGGGCCTTGGTGCAAGCCATGGTCCGGAGCGAGGAGGAGTGGCAGGCGGTCGCCGTCTTCTGCGAAGCAGTAATGCTAGCGAAGGAGGAGGCTGACTGCATCAGGCAACGGCGGCGCTCACAGCGTCGCACCCACCGCTGGGACTCCGATACCGATTTCCAGTAACTGGGCTTGCGGACAGCGAGCAATGGGTAACTCACTGTCCTACCGTCCGGTAACTGTCCGGACAGAGCCTAAGTCGTCGACGGCGCGCACTGTTCCCGCGCGCCTCGAGGAGCTGTCAGCAACAGCGGCCAGGGTTATCCGAAAGGGAGTTCGAACCCCGGTATGAAGGCTAGAAGGAACGGGGTGGGTTTTTAGTCAGTAAGAGTCTGACACTATCTCCCGCTCCGCCCAAGAGCGGGGGTTGTCACTGGATGATAATCCCCACCAAAAAAAAAATGGTCACTATAAGGTGTTGCAAAAGGTCCCATAGGTAGGGACTGAATAAATTAACCGTCTTGGTATTACATGGATCTCATAACTTTTCATGCTAAAAGAAATGACTTGCGAGCCTTGCTTTTTTTACAGGTTATGTTTTATGGGATCTCATTTGTTTTTGTGGATTCCTTGTATTGTAAATATACAGGTACACCGATTTATTCGCTGCAAATGTGACGTTGTAATCCTATATAATTATATAGGATTACAAAATTTTATATGCAGTTGGTGTCTATCAAAAAAACTGTATCGAAATTACAAAATATTTTAGTTCTTCATCGATTCACACACTATACACTATTGTATTCTAAATTTGAAGCTTCTATGTCTACTAGAAGTGCCTTAGAGTTTTCATGATACTCGTAGGTCAGTCAGAGAGTGACACAATTAAGAAACTTTAACCAATTTTTGAAAACAAACAACCATTCAACCAAGTAAACCCATTTTCTATAAAAGCATTAACGTATAACTAAGCTTAAATTCAATGGTTTTTTTTTTATGGTTGGAAAATCATTTAATGATATCTCCCGCTCTTGGGCGGAGCTAGATAGTGTCAGACTTTTACTGACTAAAAACCCACTCCAGTTCCTTCTTTGCCTTTCGTACCGGGGCTCAGCTACCTTTTGGAGCTAACCCTGGCCTCAGAAGGCTTTGACCCAGCTGGGCCCCTGCTGTTGCTGACAACTCCTTGAGGCGCGCAGGAACAGTACGCGCCGTTGACGACTGACTGCCGCCGGCGGACAGTTACCAGACGGTCGGACAGCGAGCTACATCCATAGCTCGCCGTCCGCAAGCCCGCGCCTACGGTGGCCGGAAATAGGGAACGGAATGCCGGCTGCGGCTGAGGCACTGTGAGCGCCGTTGCTTGATATAGTCGGCCTCCTCCTTTGCTAGCATTACTGCTTCGCAGAAGAAAGCGGCCACCCGCCACTCCTCCTCGCTCCGGACCATGGCCTGTACCAAGGCCCGGCGCGAGAGATCGCCGCCGCCGATCACCCTCACGAGGGCACGGCGATGCTCCGTCCAAGCAGGGCACACCTCGACTGTGTGCTCCACCGTGCCCTCCGGGCGTTCCGAACAGTGGTGATACCCGGGCGTCACTTCCGCACGAATCCGGTGCAGGAACCTCCCGAACTCACCATGTCCGGTGAGATCCAGCGTCATGTGGAAGGTGAGGACGCTGTGAGGTCTTTCCAGCCACGCCTCAAAGAGGGGACTTACCGCCAAAATTCAATTTCTTCACAAGAACAAATTTTTTTCCTATCATAGAATTTTAGTGAAGAGTGCTACTATGACCTACGAGTAAATGCTGATATCCTCCACAAACTTCACCGTCTTATAAACAAGTGCATTCGATTTGTTTTCATCTGGATTGAGGTTTGTTGGTAATTTTTTTTTTATAATTTATTAGTCGTTTTCATGTTATCCTTTTTAGCCACGGTTAATCAACACGAAAACTGATGTGCTTAATCATTTTATGGTAAATTATACAGTATTTGGCCAACATAGTCATTATACATTGTAATTCCAGTGCTTGCGATTGATGCTTTCTGTTGATAGCTAAACATTGCATTTTTGTAATTAATACACATTTAAACATTAATACAATTTCAATGCCGTCTTACGTAAGTATGCGGATTGAATTAGTATAAAAGTAAAAAAAGCTTATCAATAGACATTAGTTGACTTGCAGATCTTCAGATCCACTCTCCTGTATATCAATACATAAAAATAATATCAAAAATGAAATTAGCTGTAAGTGATATTAACATTGCATTTTTTTGTAAGTGGAATTGTTGCTGGTGATCTACAAGGCAGTATTGTTTTCTAGATTGTCTTCGCCGCCGTGTTGGCTGTGTCCACTGGCCAGTTCCGTTCACCGTCATCTGCCCCCAAGCCAGCGGTCGGCCGCGTCGCCAGCAGTGACCAAGCCGCCAACGTCCTCCGCTACGACAATGACATTAACCCCGACGGCAGCTACAACTATGCGTAAGTACCTGCCAATCCTACATTAATTTTGTGATACACTTTTTGTACCTAAATCAAAAACTAGTTCATAAATAATTTGACTTATGATTAATATTGGTAACTTTGAAGTTTGGAGATCGACAACGGCATCGCCGCCCAGGCCCAGGGTACTCCTCGTGACTTCGGTGGCAACCCCCCTCTTTCCGCAATCGTCTCCCAGGGATCTTTCTCCTGGACCGCCCCCGATGGTCAGCCCATCGCCATTACATATGTCGCTGACGAGAACGGATACGTGGCCTCCGTGAGTAAAATAAATTAACTGATATAACATCCGAAGAATCATGATTTAGTGTCACTTAAAATAGATTAAATGAATTAAAGTAAAGGTCACTCGAGTTCTATTATCAATAGAATTGATATGAGCTTTTGATAATTTAGCAAAAACTTCAAATGTCAGACCTTCCGCAATTAGCAATTAAAACGGTCTAAAGCACATCCTCACAAAGAATGCACTCTTGATCACGTTTCGAGGAGCAGGTGAGTGATACATGAGCTAAGGAGATTGTCAAACAGATAGGTATATGACAGTCAGAGACCGGTTGTTAGAAATGTCAGTGTTGTAAAATTGTTGCATCAATATTTATGTTAGTTGGTCTAAGTATTATTAATGTAAAAATATGCAGATACAACTAAAGAGTTACAACTTGCTCATACTTTGACTTGCTAAACTGATATTTTTTTTGTGTCTTTTCAGGGTGACGCCCTCCCCACTTCTCCCCCCATCCCTCCTCTCATCGCCAAGGCTATCGCCTACCTCGAAAAGCTCCAGAAGAAGTAAACATTCGACTAAATAGACTTATCCAATTTAAATTATTCTTAGACTACGATTCTCATTAACTTTTGTAAATATACACTCAGGTGGTAATATTGCTACCTATCCATTTGTAAGTACAATGTGTAATTTAAATTGGACTGAAATTGTTATTTATATTGTACTGGTGTAAAATAATATAAAACATGGTAATCCGAACGATTTCCATGATTAAATAAGAAGAATCTACATTTGAACTTTTATTTTGATTTTATAACTTTACGCAAAAGTGTTAGATGTAATCAGAAGATCAATATTGGTCTCTACATTTTAGGAAATGTGTATGAAATATAATACACATTTTACAAATGTGTATGTATATTTATTAATTCGTGTCAAATCCACAAATGATGTTAGAGGCCAACGTGTTAAAACCGAAATTAATTCAAATTATACCAAAATTATATTATTATACTTTTGAACCTACATTTGAATCTACATTTGAACTTTTATTTTGATTTTATAACTTTACGCAAAAGTGTTAAATGTAATCAGAAGATCAATATTGGTCTCTACATTTTAGAAAATGTGTATGAAATATAATACACATTTTACAAATGTGTATGTATATTTATTCATTCGTGTCAAATCCACAAATGATGTTAGAGGCCAACGTGTTAAAACCGAAATTAATTCAAATTATACCAAAATTATATTATTATACTTTTGAAGTATTCATTATACCCATGAATTTAGTCACGCTTATGTCTTGTTTTGTAATAAATACTTGTATTGACAGTAATCGAATAATTTTCGACATATTTGAATATATAATTATGCCAATTATATCTATATAAAAAACTTACCTATAAAAAAAACTCAAATATTAATCTAACCTAACTATGTACAAATACAAAAACACAAAATATACTAAGGCGTCGAAGTACTCCTCCACATCGCAGTCATCCGGAAATGTGCCCAAAAGACTGGCACCATTGCCACGTTGAATGGCAATCAAATTTTTTGGGCGAAGAACTATCCAGCCCTCTTAACAATAAACTTCCTTAGCGAGATTATAAAATAATTTTTATCCTATTTGTATGCCTTTATAAATTTTACGCATTCCAGGTTTTAGAAAACCATTTTTTAGGGTTCCGTACCTCAAAAGGATAAAACGGAACACTTATAGGATCACTTTGTTGTCAGTGACGAAGAACGCGTGGAGGTATCAAGTTGAAATTAAAACCATATACTCTAGTCTGCGGTTCCTTCAAGCGGTGAAAAAAACAAACTTCTAAGTTACCGAATAAAAAAGATACGGTCGTTTATGTCGCAAAAAAACGTATATTTTGGTACTCTCAAACATCGAAATTACTACAACATAGGGTACTTCTCGTTGACCCAGAATCCTGAAATTTGGCACAAAGGAAAGTTAAAGCACAGGTATAGGAAAAAATCTGAAAACAATAAATTTGTTGTTACCTAGGTCACAAAAAAAAAGACGTGTGGCACTCGGGGACTGCCGCGGTAAAGCTATTGCATAGCATTTTTTATCAACTTATGCAATAGACCTCGCCAACAGCTGTTTAACCCCACCCATCCAAAACCAGACCTCGCCAACAGCTGCTTAACCCCACCCATCCAAAACCAGACCTCGCCAACAGCTGCTTAACCCCACCCATCCAAAACGCCGACAGCTGCTTAACCCCACCTATCCAAACACAGACCTCACCAACAGCTGCTTAACCCCACCCATCTGAAACCAGACCTCGCCAACAGCTGCTTAACCCCACCCATCCAAAACCAGACCTCACCAACAGCTGCTTAACCCCATTCATCTAAAACCAGACCTCGCCAACAGCTGCTTAACCCCACCCATCCAAAACTAGACTTCGCCAACAGCTGCTTAACCCCACCCATCCAAAATGAGACCTCGCCAACAGCTGCTTAACCCCACCCATCCAAACACAGACCTCGCCAACAGCTGCTTAACCCCTTCCATCCAAAACCAGACCTCGCTAACAGCTGCTTAACCCCACCCATCCAAAATGAGACCTCGCCAACAGCTGCTTAACCCCACCCATCCAAACACAGACCTCGCCAACAGCTGCTTAACCCCACCTATCCAAAACCAGACCTCGCCAACAGCTGCTTAACCCCACCCATCTAAAACTAGACCTCGCCAACAGCTGCTTAACCCCACCCATCCAAAACCAGACCTCGCTAACAGCTGCTTAACCCCACCTATCCAAAATGAGACCTTGCCAACAGCTGCTAATCCCCACCCATCCAATACCAGACCTCGCCAACAGCTGCTTAACCCCGCGCTTTTTTCACAATGATATTACACCCATCAAAGACTGATGACAATACAATAATCCGTTTTTTTTTAGTGAAAAATAAAAATATAGTTTAAAAAACTAAAAAAAACACGCTTTCATAGCATATCAAACTAAAAAGTGTAAAATAATTTTCAATATAGGTAGAAAATAATAATAATGAACGAAAAATATTAATATCATTGTGAAAAAAGCGTGTGGTGCTCGATTTACGAAAAATATGGCACAAAGCTCCCCGCATTTTCTACCTTTACTGAAAATTATTTTACACTTTTTAGTTTGATATGCTATGAAAGCGTGTTTTTTTAAACTATATTTTAATATTATCTTTTGTGTATGGAACACTAAAAGTAAGGAAGTTAAAAATATGCGCAGCTGTGCGTTTTTTGAGGTGACAACTGATTGTTTGGTGCGTTGTAGTAGGCTGCGGCCGGCTGTCGATTGGCGGACTTTCCGCTGTCCCCGCATCCCTCGTTCACCGCCATTAGCACACGGCGATGTTGACTGATGGAGTACCGCACGTCCATCAGTCCGTCCGTGGCTTAAAACACTGTTAGTAGGTGCTAGAAAGATATAATTTGGCGTGGGTTTATATACATATATGTTAATCACGTCGACAAAGTCGTAAAATAAAAATCAAATCTTGCAAAATATCTGTTTTGGGTGTTTCTTCTACACACAAAGTGACGAATTATTTTTTCTCGTCTATGCCGTAGTGTGAGATCATCATCATCATCATTTCAGCCGATAGACGTCGACGATTTCTGCAAGCTTCACCAAGTCATCGGTCCATCTTGTCGGAACGCTGCGTTTTCCAGTACGCGGTCGCCACTCCGAAACCTTTCGGCCCCAACGGCCATCTGTTCTGAGAGCAATGTGCCCTGCCCTTAGTGTGAGGTACCGATAGATATTTAATTAAGGGTATGTGGAACTGGGTAAACGGTCCCACATACCTCCGCTGAAAAGAGAGGATCCTTCGAGGGTGTTGTGGTCAGGGCAACTGCATGATAGTTGATTTCGGATTGTTGTAATTAATTTTTAGATCTTATCTGGTAACAAGGATGTCGTTATAGTGCAAAAATATTGTAGGAATGTGAAAAGCCGTTTCAGTCATCCGGTTAAAGAATCTAAGGTTTAGATTCAGGCATCTGACCTGAGCTTCATCCAACCGTTCAGCAACCCTCTGAAACATCGTCTACCTACGGGACGTCTTCCTGCTGGCACCTAGTCCTCGGCCTCTAATATCTTCGTGATCTTTCCTACTGCCAGGCCAGGATAGTACTTAGCGCCTACCTCCATAGTCGTCATTATTTTATTTTGTGTTGTGTATTAGTAGTACTGCGTATTATTTATTTAAAAATAGATATTTAATCCGCAAACCTTACACTGGCTTTAATATTAAACTACTTACATCTGCAAATTAAGTTTTTGTTACAGTTGAGTGTCATCTCTACAAACTTTTGTCTTGTAAAAGAAAAAAATCATGATAGTCCATTATAAATACTCTATTACCAATCCTACTATAGGTAATAGAGTATATGGACTTAGGAGAAAAACTATATCGGCTGAGGAGTACCTAATAATCGCTCAATTATAAATAATATACACTCGAGAGCAAAAAAATCGCACATCATACTCTTTTCGTTCAGGCAGTTTTTGTCATGAATGTGTATAGATATTGAAAACATTTCGTACACTTATTGAAAGCCTATTTAATTACCTTTCTAATGATATGAAATACAGTTTAAAAAAATATCCTTGAAAGGTTTTAGAGCACAAAATCCAACATATGGGAAAAATTACCAAATTTCACTTAAGAAAGAATGAGAGTCAAAATTAAAATTTTTGGTCATCCTGTTTCTCAATAAAGTGTATTCCCTTCCTTAGCCTTATTTACAGCTGTTACTCGATTTTTCATCAACCGTATTAATTTTACCATGAAATCTTAGGGTATAAAGTCCCACTCCTCGTCAATGACAAATTGAAGCTCTTGGAGGCGTGGAGCACCAGAATTTTTGCACTAAGTCTTCTTTCATGGTCATTCCAGATATGCTCAATTGGATTAAGATCATAACTGCCAGCTGGCCTCTCATCGCAATGATTCCAATGTCTTACATGTCATCGCAAACTGTTCTAGTGACATGCGATCAGGTGTTGTTCTGCATTGAAGAAAAAAAAACCACCATAAGCCACACAAGTGGCTTTACATATTCTTCGAGCACTTTTTTGATGTATCATAAAGACGTCAACCCTCTTGATATCAGGCCAGTAATGGCCCAGTGGTGAATACAATGTCAGTTTTAGTGTCCAACATTATGCCACTCCAAAACGCCTCCAAAACCCACTTGTTCGCTTATGCAGCATTATTAAAATTGCCCTGATGACCTTCTGTAGACACTTCAGCATCCATCATGGTCATCTAAGTCATTCGGCATTTATCAGAAAACACAACAGCCTGCCATTAAGCATACATCCAATTTAAGTGTTTCGTGGCAAATTATTGCCGGACTTGCGGTTAAGCTGTGGTCAATTTGGTACCATTTGCTGAGTGGTGTGTAGTCAGGTCTGCTTTACCCAATCTTTTTCTTATCGTCTACTGATTTATACTGACATTGCAAACTTCTTGAAGATTTTGTGTCAGTTCAATCGTGTTCAGTAGCCGATTTCTCAAAGTACTTGTTACAGGAAAGCGATAATCACGCCCTGATCCTATGCGGCACCGGCCAGATCCTGGTCGCCGAATATACCCATGGGTCTCTTGAAACCTCTGGTATACCAGACGAGCAGGGAAGCGGCTAAAATTTAGCTGTCGGGCGACTTCATTTTGATTATGGCCTGCTTTGGGCAAGGCAATAACTTCAACGATTTCTGCGGGCATAGTACCCATATTTTTCCAGTAAATCCGTCTGTTTCTAATAGAGACGTTATCACATTAACAGAAACTGATTAAAACTCCGAAACAGCGCCCTTTTTGTAGCTCCAGGTAAAGATGCAAGTAGTGAAATGCAAACGGGTGAATTTGGGGAATTGGGTAAACCGCTGGTTTTTGTGAGTTTCGTGAAGGTCAATTATCTTTATTTTGTGTTTTTATAAAGCTTACTTTGTATGCTTAAATTTTACTTAATAATTTGTACTCAAAATCTTTAGATTTAAGAAAAAAACAGTATCAAACGAAATTACAAGCCATGTTTGATTTTTTTGCTCTCAAGTGTATATACTTTCAAAAGAAAAAACTTGGATGAAGGTGTTATTTGGTTAAAACGGGTAGTAAACACTGCCTCACTGCTGGGCGAAGGCCCCCCTCTCCCTTTTCCACACAAGTCTACAGGAAAAGTTATGGTACAAAAATAAAATCAACATAAATTCATACCTAACGTCACAACCACACCGAACGAAGTGGTTAAAGACCCTTGTTAAACGCTTTTGGTCCTTAATTAATACTTATGCCGCCTTATTCTAAAACGCCATCTAAATGTCGTGTAGTTCCAGAATTATTACTAGGTGTAACACCAAAGATAGGTTTTGAATGTGAAATTTAGGTATAAAAATTAAGTTTATCACTAGTTTCTGAACTATCTATGGTTTTTGTTTTGATGGTACCAACTTCGATACTAATAATATGTATGTTATTTTTTAAGATTAGCTTTGATTTTGTGTATTATTCCGTATAAAAATTGTTAAAAATGGATATTCATTTTTAACAATTATTATAATAATATATTAATATTAATATGATTGACTTACGGATCTGAAAGATTTGAATATTTAAATATTTCAAATACATGGATTTTGTATTATATTGATATATAATTTTAAAGATTGACACAAACAAGATCTGTTTCTAGGCAACTACACACACTCGCCACAACCCTTGTACATAAGCTAGTACCTACTTAGGATTTTTTTTGTATTGTCTGTGCGATAAAAGAACCGTCGTGGCATAAAGTGAAAACAACATTAAAGATTTTAAGTAGCAACCCAACCCAGCCAGCCGTCAAATGCCAAACGTCATAAAATGTTGACAGCCGTTTGTTTATTATGTTATTGTGTTGTGATTTTTAATTGAAATCTTCAGAAATGTGATAAAAAATTTCACCGAGCTGCAAGGGAAATAATATTTAATATGTTACAGTTTTGCCAAAGATAACCAATGGCAAATCACACCATAATTGATCAAAACAAAGTCACGAACTTGGGAAACATTGGTATGCTGTTTTTTTGGTACGTAACACTTTTATTTTAAATTTTTTTAGATTTCCTAGGTAAACTCCTGTCCCTGTTATCTCCAAAAAATATATATAAATTAAACGGAAATTCATTTAAACATGACGATATTTGTTTATTTTGTTTTGGTCAATATTTTCGATGGCTAGTATAAAGAGCATTGATACTTTTAATTTATAATGCGTTTCGACTAACTAAGAATATTTCTTTTCAGGCTTGAGTAAGGATACAGTAACTAAAATAAAAAAGAGCAAGTGCGAGTCGGACTCGCGCACTGACGATTCTGTACAAATTTACCTATGAAATCAATTCCCGAATTGTGTTACGAAGATTTTTCCGAATTGCAAACATTTTTTTTTGTGGCGGATCTACAAATTTACAATTTTTAAGATTTTTCCCTGTACTTGTTCTATGAGACCTTGATTTATGCCAAATTTCAGGATTCTAGGTCAACGGTATTCACCCTATGAACTTTGATTCCCTTGAGTATCGAATTATACGTTTTTTTGCGACATAAACGGCCGTATCTTTTTTTTTTCATTAACTCAGAAGTCTGATTTTTTCACAACTTCAAAAGACCGCAGACTTGAGTGTATGGTTTTAATTTTAACTCGATACCTCCAAGCGTTCTCGAATTAAAGGGTCTTAACAGATAAACAGACGGACAACCAAGTGATCCCAAGGATCTTATATAAGAGATGGTCCCTTACAGGCTAAATAGATTTTTAACGAAGCAACATTACAAATTTTGAAGTGTACTTTATTTTCATAGTCATTAAGTTCATATTTTTCATAGATTAGCAAAAGGAAAAAATGTACTGAGGAAGACAATGAGAAAGTGGTAGTGTGTCCCATTTTTACCTTAATATTTAACTTAGGGTAAACATAAACTTGCGTTAGCTACAATTCCAGTCAGTGATAATAGACCGATCCCAGTCAAAGTGATAGAACCATTTTCGTTGGAACTGGGTAAGTGGTCGTTGGTGGAACCTACTTAAATAGGCAGTACAGCAGTTTCTTCACGCTATTTTCCTTTACCGGTTCGTGTTTGCATTTAAATGTTCATCATCATTACAATCGAAAGACGTCCACTGTTCGACATGGGCCTCCCCCAGGTGTCGCCACAATTAACGGTTTGTTACTCATTACGCAAAAACTTATAAACGGATGAATTTAATGATAAACGTTGCAATAATATAGCTTATAACCTATATTTTTGCTAAGTTTCAACACGTGAGCAAGTTCAATAAATAGGCTACTAATATTATAAATGCGAAAGTTTGTGAAGATGGATGGAGGTACTCCTATGTATGGATGTGTCGCGCTAAAACTACTAGACAGATGTCTTAATCATAAACATTGCAATAAAATAGCACATTTAAGCTATGACAGCAAGCAACAACAGCGGCAAGCAGCCAATAGGATAATTTTTATTATAGGGTGAAGCCGCTGGAAGAAGCTAGTCTAACATAGTTTCAAAATATCAAGATTTAACAGTCGCACTATAATGACGTCACAATGTTGCTTACATAACAAAAACGATATTTATCTACAGCAGCGCCCTCAAATCCCACGATGGTTTACTTTCCGCACAGACTCTAATAGGACGGATCTAAGCGCACGGTAGTGCGCAGGCCAAGTTCCAGCAACAGGCCGCGCGCATTTCGTGCACTATATACACGAACCGTTTCGACCCACTTTTGACCCCCCTGTAGCTCAGTGCCTATTGCAAGTATAGAGATAAAATTGTACCTACGTAATCATATACTACTACTAAAGCAGTATGCTAAATTTCGTAGATATAGCTTCAGTAGATCCTGAAATATGACCCTGTGAATATAGCTAATTTTGGCACTGACTCACTGACCAGTAATCAAAACCTTTAGGCCACTTCTAATTGTCCTAGCGTTATGAAATTTGGCACACAGGTCGTGTTATATGTAGATTAACAAAAAATTAAGAAATTTAAATAATCGGTCAAACGTGAGTTGTCTCAATCTAATATCGAATTTTTAATAAAAATATTTATGAACGAGTGATATGAGAATACGAAGAGGGGGGGGGGGAGGAAAGGGGAGGAGGTATAAAATATGTCATAAGAAATTTAAAAAATCGGTCAAGCGTGGGTTAATCGAATATCGAATTTTAAAAAATTTTTGTATGAATCAGTGATACAATGAAAATACGATCTTAACATGAACGCGGGCGTGGCACAAAAAGAAAAAATAGGTACGATTTCTTGAAAAAAAGTATTGAAATCATCTTCATCACCAGTTTAGCATTAACCTGCCAAGTTCAAATTTAAAAATGATCAACTTGGCAGGTTAATTTAATTATATAAATAATAAATTTAATTATACAATTAATCAAGTGTTACGTACAGCACGGAAACCTGCCAAGTTCAAAAATGATGATTATGATCGGTTTTAAAGTGCATCTAAACTTGGCATTAGATTGGATTTCAACCCTTTTTTAGGCGAACAATTAGCCGATAGGAACTTGGCCCCCTTTTTAATAGGTATGTTTTTGGTGTGAAAGTATTTAAGTCAAAAACAGGAAACCCTTTTGTCTGCATGTTGCATCGGCCGCTACGGAAGTCAACACGCGTGGCTCGACACGTCATTGACCTTTTTTTATTGTATCGTAAAAACCTTAGCTCTGCTAGTCCTTACAATAAGAACTACGCTAAGCTTGGGTAGGTAAACGATAGGATTCCGTGATTTTTTTCCTCACGTATCGCCTTGCTACTTTGCATATCTTAATGAAACAGCGCCCTTAGTATACCTGTGTAACTCTAGCTTAGACTTCTAAAAGATTTCTACAAGGGAACTACGGAGGTACCATAAGTTAGTTAGCCCATTTATGTCCCACTGCTGGGCGAAGGCCTCCCTCTCCCTTTTCCAAACACATCTGTCTTCGGCCATTGCGGGCCAGTCCCTCCGGTATTTATCAAGCTCATTGGTAGTGTCTACAAAACTTTTATTCACTACCAGGGTTCCACGAGTTGACTTAGTCAGTCGGAAACAACGCTATGCAAAAATCGCAGATTAATATCTAAATGACAGATATTAACTCGCAATCATTTAGGCCCGTATTAATAAACGTTCCTCAACCCAAGATCTTGTATTTGATACCAAGCTTGAGGTCTGGATCGTATTAATAAACGAGATTCACAAGCTTAAGCTCAAGCTCAAGTTCGAGCTCAAGCCCAGCTTAGGTTTACGACATCAGCCGAGTGTTGTCTGATTAATAAACGAAACTCGAAACTTAAGTTTACAACAATCTCTGTACTTGAGCTGCCAGGTCATGAGTGTAGACCGACCAGGACTTGAGGTCATGATTATCGTAGCGCGAAACGTAGAGTTTGTGAATATTTTGAGTCTTTAATATTACTATAAAATAGAGTACTATTATGCTATTTTATGGTCTTTGCGATATCGTTTATCAGAAATGTATGTAAGAAATGCTTCAAATCCTTTTGGATTGCCAAGTAAACAAAAAAAAATGAATCATATTTGTTCAAGATTCGGTATTTTATATTCCCATTAAAAGGCATTTTATTTTAAATTTTCGGCCAATGTGACGTAATCGTTCACGTAAGCTAAGCTTGAGTACAGCGCATTGAGGAGCTGACCTTGGTAACTGAGAACCTGTACTCATGTGTTTATTAATTAGCAAAGATTTTGAGCTTCTGTCATCGTATAATCGGGGATCAAATGATATCGCACTTGAGGACGGAGTTTAGCATCGTTTATTAATACGGGCCTTAGAATTTAGATGGTTGCTGAGTGCGCACACCAGCGCATTTTGACGGAAATATGTATTTTATGAAAACTTGATTTTGTGTCAGCGACTAGGTCATCTTTTATTTTTAAATTTCACGCGTCCGTAGTTTTATATGATTTACATAATTTATTACTACAAGCATCTGTTTCTTGTGTTAATAAGTAGCATTATTAATTTGTTATGTATAAATAAGTGAGTATTGTCTTTTTGTTTGTATATTCTTTAATATTTTGGTGTGTTAGGTAGGTATACTATTATTATATATTTAACTATTTACGTACACACATAAAAATAAAAGAAAATCAAAAGAAAATAGGAAAATATGTAAAAAGGTGATACTTATTTCTAAAGAAATCTCTTCAAGCATACCTACTAGTTGGAAAAAATGGAAAGATAGACACCGTGTGTAACTGTAATAGGTAAATAGTTATCAGTGAAATAATATAATATGCAAATAAAGATTGCTATTATAATTATATACATACACATAGTAAAATATTTGTCAGAAACCAAATAATATAACAAAATAATACAAACTAATTTGCTACCATGACGAAACATAAATGATTATTATATACTTCATTGTACACCATTACACATACAAACAAAACTAAAACACATACAATAGGCAGCCTTATCACATACCGCGATAAGGCCTAAATAAAGAAGTAAGAATTGCTCTCGGTCCATAAGCTAAATTATGTCCTTGTTATTAAAGAAAATGAGGTAAATCACAAAATAATTAAATGATACATAAATATTGATATAATAAAAAAATAGTTCCAAAGTCAAATAGAAATTAAATAGAGCTCAGTTACTAATTGCAAAGAATAAGCTTACTTAGACGAAAGACGCCTTTACTGGACAGCAAGAATAAGTTCTGATGACAAATAAAAAACTCGCATCCAGCCTTCACTGTAAGCTTTTGATTGGCCTAGGGAAACTGTTTCAAAATGAAGTTGCAGTATTTGCTCTAAACGAATGTACCACGCAAGTTAAATAAAAGCTTGAAAAAAAAGAGAACAACGTTTTTACGTTGTTCTTTTTTTCCAAGATCTTGCTTTTGCTTTTGCAAAATCTTGGGTACGAGTCAATTATGCAAAGTTAATAATACATCTTTTATTTACTTTTCAATACACTTACTCGAAAACCCACTCTTTTAGGCACGCAATTTTCTGTTTTCCGCTTTAGTACGGAAAAGTGTACGAGTCGCCGGATCTACTGAAAAACGTTGGTTAATACAGTTACTGCAGCAATTGGTAAAATCCCGCCTGTGTCGCTATAATACACTTTCTCCACTTGTATCAAAATGTATTATTTTAAATATAGAAGCAGAATTGCGGGAGGCACTTGTTAATTAAATAACAAATCTGATTTCATCAAAGTGATACTTTTTATGTCCGTGTCATAAAATCGTAACGATAAAAGTCAAAACACTAAAAATTTATGGGTAACTAGCTGGTACCCGCGACTTCGTCCGCGTCGACTTGTAAAACAGCACAATGCCATTTGGTCGTAACTTCAAGAAGCTTTTTTTTTGCACCGGTACCAAATTTTTTATTTGTAAAATTAAAGTAGCATTTTTAACCCCCGATGGAAAAGAGGGGTTATATGAGTAAGTTTGCGGTGTCTGTGTATTTGTCTGTGTGTCTGTCTGTGTGTCTGTCTGTGGCATCGTAGATCCTCAGAGAATGGACCGATTTTGATGCAGTTTTTTTTATATGAAAGCTGACGTTATCAAGATGGTTTTTAGATACAATTTCTGAAGATTTCTTTAAGTGTTTAAGGTCATCAGCTCATTTGTTGGCCGTGGCTGGGATCTCAAACACTTAATGGATGTATACTTTACTAATAAACATATAATGTGACCTAATCTTTGAAATACTAATAAGCCTACATGCCGACGCTATCAAGCTGGTCTGATGATGGAGGTCAGAGGTAAGAGACATACCTAACCTTGGAATGCGTTAGTGTACTGCGTATAGACAATCGTAGCGCACGATGCGGTAACAGTGCGGCAACCGTGCGGTGAATGGTCGATAACAAAACGGCAACGTCACAAGCACCACATATTCAATTCGCTGTTGAATAGCGTATCACTGGCATACAAACGCGCGGCAGTCAGACCCGTTTTCAATTTAGGCATTTGTTGTCAAACTGCTAACGTACTGCAACCGGAAAGCAACGGCGCGGGAAACGTGCGGCAGCAGTCCGAACAAGAAACGTCTAAATTGAAAGCGTCCTAAGAGTTTTACACATTCATCAAACTTTTCCTTTGGTTTAGTACCTACCTACAAGTATTTGGGATAATTAGCAGTTTATTAAATACATAACAAAAGTTATTAAAATATGGGTGTGAGTTTTATAAAACTTCACACGAATGTTTTAATATTCTATGTTGCTAATACATGCTGTTTTATAGATGATAAACCTTATCTAATCTTTTAAAAACACTTTTCAAAATATCGTAAATATGGCTCTAACATCTAATATTCTTCCACGGGTCTATGTGCACTTAGTGGCAGTCTTACTGACATTTTAAACACGACCTGGCAAGTCCACATCTGAACGCCGGGGTGAAAGTCCGCTGCCGCGACAGGTCACGGCATGACGGACAGAGCTCCGGAGGGATCTCATGGTGAAATGGCGTCAACGACTATCGCAACCCAGTGCCTGGCACGCCACAATCATGGCGGTAAGTCCCCTCTTGGAGGCATGGCTGGAAAGACCTCACGGCGTCCTTACCTTCCGCATGACGTAGGTCCTCACCGGACATGGCATGTTCGGGAGGTACCTGTTCTGGATTCGAGCGGAAGAGACGCCCGGGTGTCGCCACTGTGCGAAACGCCCAGAGGACACGGTGGAGCACTCAGTCGAAGTGTGCTATGATGCACTGCCCTGCTTGGGCGGTGCATCGCCGTGCCCTCATAGGGGCGATCGGCGTCTGAGACCTCTGCGAAGCAGTAATGCTTGACAAGGAGGAGGCCGACCGCATCAGGCAACTGCAACAACAGTGGGAGCTGGCGCGCAATCGCTTCAGGATCGAGGCAGACCGCTTTCGGATGATGGCATATATATATATAATTATAGAATAAAGTCTATCAATAACTTAAAATGTACGATATGAGAATGAATAATTTAGGTGTAGTCTCCGACTCGGTTTACAAAAAGGTACACACATCAGCAGTACATTTCTCTGACCTTTTTTTTCGTAACTGTTACCGCAGCCCTGGAAGGTAAAGGGAAATTGATAAAAGACGGTGAGTTTAGTCAGTATAAACCTGACACTCCCTCTCACTCCACCCAGAGCGGGAAAATTTATTTGATGATTTTGTAACACAAAAAAGGAATAACCTTTTTTTTCTAGGCAAGCGTGCTCCAAAGTTGGCCATATCATCGTTGTATGTCATAATCTACGTATAAGCATAATAATAAAAAAAGCAATACACTTCTACGTAACAAGTTCGACAATATATGTATTTATGATAACAGTAATTATCACATGGCGCCTTACACATTTCTACATTACCTTTATCTTATAATATACAATTTCTAAAGTAGATTATAAAATATATCAATAATTTTGCTACAAATTAAATTGAAGAATTATGAAAAAAAATAACAGGTTAAGTGCGAGTCAAACTAGTGTACCAAGGATTCCATACAAACTTATCTTGGTAAATAGTTTAACTAACGGACCCTGTCTTGGTTTTTCCACATTGCCAAAAAAAATGTGATGTAACTACTAATTTAAGGTTCAAACTTTATTCTGTACTTATGCAGTCCTTACTTCATGTCATTTCATAATTTTAGGTCAACGGGAATATATAATATAATACCGTATATGTTTTCATTTCCTTGGCTAGTGTCAAAATATGCGCTTTAAATGAATAACAAAAAAAAATTAGGATATGTTGGATTTTGTATTTTTCACTGCTCCAAGGGGGCAACTGACTTGTGTATTTGATATTCATATCAATTTAATACCACCATGCGTTCCTGAGGGACAAAGACTTGATAGACGAACAGATGAATAACAAAGTGATCCGTTTTGCCAACTGAGGTACAGAACCCTAAAAATACGAAAGAAATGTCATAATCAAAATCGATTGCGTATTTAAGTGACATATCTGAATTTAATTTACATTATAAAAGATACTAAATTTAGAGCAGATTTTATGTCTCACGTATCTTGTAGAGAGCTTCTATCTGTTAAAAATTCTTTTTAAATAAAATTCAAAAATCATCACGCAATGGCGTTTATGACATGTTGTAAAATAAAATGGCGAAGACTAAGACGTTAACGGTGTTTGAATAAATTAAACTCGCACGTTAAGTTTCAAAATTGTATGAGTTTTAATTGATTAATGATTGATGAAGATATTTGACATTTAATTTGTATGATAATATACGAAATACAAATTAAAATATCAATTAAAGAATATTGTTTACTAGTGCACAAAAGATCGCGATGTTTGTTTTATAAAACAGAAGATGACATCTTTCGCTAATTACCCATGAATTAAAACATACATATGACAATCTTCGGCACGGTTTTTGAATTAATGAAACTTCAATACGCCCAGTTTTCTTTTAGCGCCATCATAAAACAAAATTGTATGGATTTTAATTGTTTAATGATTGATGTTGATATTTAATTTGTATGATAATAATATGCAAAATACAAATTAAAATGTTAATTAACGAATATGGTTTACGAGTGCGCAAAAGATCGTAATATAACTACTAACTCCCCTTTTATAGTTATAACATTTATTCTTTTTATACTTCTGAGTTTGTCTATTGTTCCTTTTATATATGTTACTGGCAATCTGTATAATTCGGTATTCTATAAAAAACCTAAATAATTTATAGGATACCTAAAACGTGCAGGTAATGTATGAAATATTATTTATTTTATACTTTGCCTAGATATTTTATATAATACCGAATACGTAGCCGGTAATATGAGTAAAAGACGAGAGCAGGGAAGGTGACTAATTTTGGGGCACCCCGACACAGACAGGTTAGGTTAGGTTAGGCAGACAGAAATAAGACTTGAATATTTGTTAGCAAATTACATTATGGTACATATAGTCAGAAGATTTTTTAAATTTTACGTTATTGTTGTTTTAGGCTCTTATTTCCGAGTGGTTATAAAAAAATATAACCACGAATGCTAAGGCGAGAGCTCTGCTCCACTCCGTTCTCGTTTTAGCCTTCTAACCTAACCTGTCCAAATCGGGGTGCCCTAAAATTATATATTTATTTTATTTATATACAGGGTTATTTGTAAAACACTTGCAACAACCCAGGAATATGTTACTAACATCATAAACAACAACTTTAGTTTTATGACTTTTAAAAATTTGTCATATTTTAGTTCATCAGATTTTCATACAAAAATATTTAAATTGAACGTTCTAAATACTCGTATTATGAAGTCTATGCAAAGCAAGCGATAGTACAATAGCGGAGGGCAGCGGGATCGGGCGGCAGGGGTGCTTGATGCACTTGCGACAAATCATACTGACGTAGGTAGATATGGCAAGATATAGAGTTGTAATGTGTTAAAAAGAACAACGAAATCTTTAAGGTTTGTTTTTGGTAAATGTATTATGTTTTGTAAAAAGTCATAGAACAAAAGTTGTTGTTAATGATGTTAGTAATACAGTCCAGCAAAGTTGTTAGTGTTTTACAAATAGTAGACCACTACGATACGTGGAGCACTAATATAGGCTGACTTAATGCAATAAGGCAGGCATACTTTTGTGACCTTTGTTTTTTAAACAATATTTTTTTTATACACCTGCTACATTGTCTCTCCACCGCCCTAGGTTGAGTGGTAGAGAATGCCTAAGGCATTTAGTCCACTTTTGTACCTTTAGTTTTATGAAGATTAAATAAATAAATATTCAACCTCTGGGTATGATATTATGATCTCACATTCGTAACAGGTACTGCAGCATGATCCATAGTCAGTCCTAAGCGCAGCTAAGATCACCATCAACTGCCTAGCCTTTCTCCAACTGTAATGAGGTCGGTTTCCAAGAAAACTAGATTTGGCTGGATATCAGATTTATATAACGACTGCCTATTTAGTGCCTGCCTGACTTCTACAACCTAGAAATTAGGTAAGATACTCCTTGCAAAACTGGTGTCAGATTACCTGGTTTCTGACTATCCTTAACGGCTGTCAAAGATCCATAAATAAAAGACGGGAGCCACAGCTTAACGTGCTCACCCATCCACAATCCGACCTCGGCAAGCGTTGCTCAACCTTGGAGATCGACTCGTACGTCTGTTATTAGTCTAGCCACGAGCTCCTCCGATTGTAATAAATTAAACTTCAATATAAAATCAAATATGTAAGGTATGCGTCTTCTTTATAATTTAAATAAAGATCGAATTACTTTTTATAATATCACTAGTTTACCATGTTTTTGTAATTGTAAAAGGTACCTGGTACATTTAGGTAAACATGCCAACTATTTCATGCAAAATATTATTTCTTCGATTTATTACAACTTATGTACGTACAGTAGTATCTTGACCGAAGTATCTTGACTCTGAACTTCGAACAATTGGTTGTGCAGTAATTATTTTTAAGAATCATATGGCGAATACGTATTACCTATTTTTCGAGTATAATACAGGGTTGTTTGAAAAACACTTTCATCCTCTCAGAATTATGTTACTAACATCATAAACAACAACTTTTGTTCTATGACATCTTAGCTATCAGATTTTTATACAAAAAAAATTAAATACATTGGACGTTCTAAATATTACGAAGTGTATGTGAAGCAAGCGATAGTACAATAGCGGACGGGAGCGGGGATTGGGCGGCGGGGGCGTTTGATGCACTTACGTCACGTTATACAGACGAGACTGCTTAGGCAAAGTACAGAGTTAAAATGTGATAGATAGATAGATCAACAAAATCTTGAAGGTTTGTTTTTGTTAAATGAATATTTTGTTTTGTAAAAAGTCATTGAACAAAAATTGTTGTTTTCGATATTAGTAATACAGTCCAGTAAGGTTGTTAGTGTTTTACAAATAACCCTGTATAATAGTTCGGTATGCGAACTACAGAGAGGTCAAAATATTTTGACCATACTGTGGGCTCAGTCTATGGGCTGAGAGTTGCTCATAGAGCTTTGGAGCGTTCTATGCTTGGCATATGGCTAATAGACCGAGTTGTCCAAATGTCGGGAGCCGAAGATGTGCGAAGGCTTCAGACATAATAAAAACGAATTACGGGACACAAATGGAGCCGGGCAGGATACCTGGCAAGGTGCGCTGTTGATGAAGTGAGGCGGTAATCAAATGGAGTCCAAAGACTGAAAGAAGAAATATTGGTGGTCTGGCGGCTAGACAATGTCGGTGCCATCACGGGTTGAACCAGGATGAGGATGTAACAGAAACAACAAAGTCTAGTTATGCGGATGAGGATGATGTACAAAAGTAAAAAAGGGGGTAACCAGTTGATGACGCTGCGCTTTCTATACCTATTCATGATTTCAGTATTTTTTATTCTAACAATGAATGGTTTATTTTGTAACAAAACATACATTCAGCCGAACATAGAACCTCCTCCTTTTTGAAGTCGTTTAAAAACTGTTAAAAACGTGAGAAATAATTTCACGAGCTACCGTAGAGCATCCTATATATGTGACCCTTTAACCTTTTTTTATGTTCGAAGCGTAAAGTCATCGTTATCGGGGTTCTTGTGCAAAGAGGAATTTAGGGCCCTCCTTGAACATTCTTTTTTAATTATATAAACTAGTGCTTGACTTTGATCCTATCCCATGGTAACGAGTGAAGCAATCGTTGATGATGAATCGCACTAGTTTATTAAGAGCATAGTAGCTTTGAAGACATCTAAATTATCATCGCTGACTGCCCCCTTTTTTAGTTTAAGTTCTTATATTCCATCCCAAGGTTGTCTGGAAGATATCGCTGTCAGCGATAAGACCGTCATTGTACCCAAAGATTTAAGTTTCTGTGAAATTGTTACTTTGGTGTACAATAAAGTTTATTCTATTCTATAATCGGTAGGTAAGACCACTGCAGACAAATTGATCAATCTTTAGATGTACGCGGTATAAACGACTTGATCCGAGTTCAGCTGTTTTCTTTTGTTACTGTTGCGTGTGTGCGTTCCGAGCGTGCTTAGAATTATTATAGTGCTACCTCTACTTTCTACTTAACTAGATGTAGGTATGGCTCTCACACTCATATTCATCTTCTTTTCGGGTTTTATTTAGATTTCACAAACATTAATGAAACAAACATAAAAAATGTTAATTTCATGATACTCGAAGTTCAATAAAATTTTAATAAGTGTAGCTTTCATTTTTTTTTTTTGCTTTTCAATGCATAAAGGAATTGGAGTAAAATATACAGTTTGCATAAGTCAAAAATGATAAAAGAGACGCTAGAGGGAGCAAAATGAGGTTTTCTATTATAGCATTACAATGAAGAGGTAAGCTTAATTCATTTTAACTAGGTGGCTGGAAATCGGGATCGGAATCTCGACAGCTGGGGCGTGAGGGCCGTTGCCTCGCGCTTGCGGCCGTCTCTTGAGGGTGTTTTTAATATCGTGCGGATCCCGCGTGCGTATATTACTCATTACAATAATACTTGTGAGAAATGGACATTTGCGGGGGTTACGCGTGCGGAGCAATCCCACGTGCGTGATAAAAAGTGCACGATATTAAAAACACCCTTACTGCATTGTTTGCTTTTGATTTTATTTATTATTCGTTTCATATTTAGTCCATACTTCTGTGGAATGCGCTTCTTTGTAATATCGTATTACCAGTCAGTATATGTACATTTAAGCGGAATTTGCGGCATTATTTTCTACACAAAAAGCGCAGTTGCCTCAAAAACTCCTTTTATTTTCTTTATGTAAATAATTTAAAATTATATTTAGGTACCTATGTAAGTTTGGCGGTCGCCGACTTCTGCGAAGCAGTAATGCTTGCAAAGGAGGAGGCCGAACGCATCAGGGAACGGCATCCTCGCCGCCGCCACCGGGATTCTGATCCCGATTTCCGGCCACCATAGGCGCGGGCTTGCGGACAAAGAGCAATGGGTAGCTCGCTGTCCGGCCGTCCGGTAACTGTTCGGACCAAGCCCAAGTCGTCGACGGCGCGCACTGTTCCCGCGCGCCTCAAGGAGTTGTCAGCAACAGCAGGGACCCCGCCGGGTCGAAGCCTACTGGGGCCAGGGTTATCCGAAAGGGAGCTCGAGCCCCGGTATGAAGGCTTGAAGGAACGGGGTGGGTTTTTTTTTGTCAGTAAGAGTCTGACACTATCTCCCGCTCCGCCCAAGAGCGGGGGTTGTCATTGGATGATTTTTTCCCACCATAAAAAAAATGGTATGTTAGTTTATATTATATTAAATATATATACCTATGTATGTTTATTATATATATATGCTTTTGTACCCTTGTTTTCTTATTAATATTTTTTTTATGCACCAGCCATGTTTTCTCTTCACTGCCTTTGATTGACTGGTATAGAATGCCTAAGGCTTTAAGTCCGCCTTTGTACATTTGTATTGCACTAATAATATGTGTGTAATATGTGTGAAAACGATACAAAATATTCACAATATTATTTAACTTAGTTTAATATTTAATTAAGCTAGGGAAAATATTATCCTAGTTGCATTATATGTACAATAATAAAACGAAGAAATATTGCATTTTGCGGAAACATACGCTAATTAAGTTTTATGCCAATTAACTACTCATTGTTTGAGCATAATGCGATGTAAGAGTGCAGTGCTTTCAAGTCAATAAAGTCCAGTTTTTTAGCAACTGGATTTTTTACAAATCCTAGGTATTTACTTGTGACATTTTTTTTTTATAATCAGCAAAAGTCATCCCAAAAAATATTATTCCCTATATATTATTGTTTGTGATTATTAAAAAGAAAATGCAGTTAGTTATTCTATTAAACGCATTCAAATGAACCATTTCAAAATAAAATATTTCAAAATGATAGCCTGTACTGAACCATTAAATCGATTACTTGCAGCAATGTACTCAGTGTGTTACGGTAGAGGAAGTTCAATTTATATCAATATTTCTATATTAACAAAATATCAATGAATTATATTACATTGATTGATACATTTTTGACATATACACAATACCTTTTATGACCCCTAGAAGCTGACCTTAAAATATTAATAACGATCAGGATGGATAGTCCAAGTGTTAATACAATTTCTAGTCTCGCATCAAATTATTTAAATGTTATTGCAGTTCGCCGCCTAAAGTGGGTGGTTCCTTGAGCGATATATAAGCCTGCGCGGATTTTTTACCCGCACACAAACTAGTTCAACGTAGCTAGACAACCTTAGATATCCAAAATGAAATTCGCAGTAAGTAAATCGAAGACGAATATTAATAAAATAAAATATTAAAATAAATTATGTCAGCAGTGTGAAATAATGTGGAATAAAAATGAGGTGATAAGTCCAGTGACACTAATTGGTTTTTGTGGATACAGGTGGTGATTTTGGCGTTTGTGGCTGTCGCAAGCGCGCAATTAAATCAAGGACGATACAACCCCTTCTCGAACCAGTACACGCGTAACCAGAACTTCAAGCCTACAGTCAAGCCATACCGCACCTTCGCTCCCCTCGTGTACCCCTCATCCACCTTAGCCCCCTTCGCGTATCCCTCGTCCACCGCTGCGCCCCGCCCCGCCGTTGCCTCACTCAAGTACCAGGGTGAAGACCGCAACGCTCAGACCCTGAAGTACGGCAATGAAGTCAACCCTGACGGCAGCTATGCCTACTTGTGAGTACATAACAATTCTCAAAGTTTTGACATTCTATAAACAGGTTATAGTTATTTACTGTAAGTATCTTTTAATTATTTTTCAGCTACGAAACCGACAACGGTATCGCCGCTCAGGCACAAGGTACTCCTCGCAACTTTGGCGGAAACCCCCCTGTAGTCCCAAGTGTCGCCCAGGGCTCCTTCTCCTGGATCTCCCCCGAGGGCAAGCAAATTGTCATTTCATACGTCGCCGACGAGAACGGATACCAGCCCTCGGTGAGTATTTAAATAGTTCAATTATTCAATTGAAGCGGAAAAAGAGATTGTATTTTATTATAACTTGGACATGATTTACTAATATTTTATTATAATCTATTTTCCAGGGTGACGCCATCCCCACTTCTCCCCCTCTACCCCCCCAGATCGCTCGCGCCCTCGCCTACGTTGCCAAGAGCGGGCAAGTGAAGAAGTAAGAAGCTGAAAAAATCAAAATTTACACATCAGTATAAGTACACTACCGAATGAATAGTACAATATAGAAGTATTTGAAATAAAATAAAATGAAATGTGATATATTTTAATGACAACTTTTTTTTGCTACGTATGATATTTACGTGCAATTTTAAATAAAGTATTGTAACCGTTTTGCAAATCTGTTTTGTTATTTTTCATGTAAATATATTTTCAATACCAAGTGTATTGAAAATATATTTACTCAGAAAGTGACTCTTATTGCACTGCACTTAGGTACATAATAGCCTTTGTTACCAAACTGTGACATTTTGATTACCATTACGCACAAGTGCTATAATGTAGTTAAAACCTTATTGTTCAACCGCTCCCTCGCCATAATTTTAATACATTATTGTATCGGGCTGGGCGCAGGTCGTCCTCCATGAGTCGCCGGTCAACCCCCGTTTATTCATTTCAGTGAGTGTATTGAAAAGTAAATTAAAAAAAAAAAAATGGTCGCGCATATGAAATCAGATTTTTACCGCCACATAAGTTTACTAGTTTTACAGTTATTTTCTTCACAAATGTATTGAAAAACGTCGTATGATACACGTGAGTAATTAATGATTACCTTTCTCGGCTCTCTTAAGACCCTCGCCATTGCTCGGGTCTTAATACCGCCTCGATGGTAATTACTAACATTACACACTTATATCATAATGTACTACTATCAACGACTAAGTTAAGCTTTCGTAGATTTTTCATTACTTAAGAGATTCATGATTATTGTCCAGGGATTGATTTTTGATAAGATTGTTATATATCTTTTAATTAGTTATTAGTTACACACATAATATGGGAGAGTTGCGTTGAAGATATAATGAATCCATTAATGATGACAACAATTGTTAGATTGCTGGAGCATTTTTCGTACAGAACAATAAATTGTTATACATAGATTATGGATTTATTTTTAGGCATTCTTATTTAAATAAACAATCATCTCACCTTTAACCTTATAGATAGATCAGATAATTTGAAATTGGTAGTATTTCAACACGGATTTAGATGAGAACGTCGATATCGATTATTCAGAAATTAACATTAAATATCATTTAGGGTTATTTATTGTTGAAGCGATTCATCATAATATTCAATGCCACTCAAGACAATTATGATCGTTATAATATTTAAAAATAGATAGATATTGATCCTAAGTGTAAAGTATTGTTGAAGCACTAAAGTAGTGCTTCTGGACATTACTTGCAGGTTGAAATGTAAGCATAGACAAAATGTAATAAATTTTTAACGCGCGACAAATCAATTGCTGTTTGTAGGTGTTTGTTCCTATCACCTTGAGACCTGGTAGCTTTTTAAATAAAAAAATAAACTAGCTTCTATCAGCAGATTCACGCGAAGTATGAAATTATCCCTTAGGTACATAATCACGGGATAAACAGTGTTTTCTTCCAGAACATGGTAGACCACGTGTACTGAGCTTCATCGAAATTCGTCAGACTTCGCCTCATCCGTATAATATGAGTATGAGTTGGACTTGCAAGAAGGTTTAGTCTATTTTGGCATTGCAAAAGCTGGTTTAGCTCTCGTCTTCCAGAAAATGTCTGCCATAGCCCCCTTTTTAGCAAAATATTACTAACCTGAAAGTAGGTGTTAAAGCAAACCTATAAGAATCTAAACATAATTTCAAACTAAAGGTACAATTGCAGTGCGCCTCTTTGTCAACTATTTCTATGAAATAATACTGTTAAGTGCCAATTAAATGTAGTTAACATGTTCTAAAAGTGATTGTAAATAGAAGATAAAGGCTACATGTTTACAGTATTGTTAAAATTATCTAACTACGAAGTTACAAAACCACTTCATTTACGTTATACGCCAGCTGTTTACTATATAACAATTATTGTATTAATTAACATTGTCTACAAGACTGAATTAAAACAAGATAAGACCCTAAACGATTTTATTTGATTAAGGAACGTTTATGGTATAAAAACGGTCATTTGGCTGCTAATGAGGCTATAAATCGATAAGAAATCGAACGCATTGTCTCTTATGGCGGTGTGTCCTTCGTTTTTATAGATGTAACTTCAGTTAGCCACAAAAGGCTGCCAAACCCACACGATTGCGCGGTGCCCATCCATCTAATCATTACACAATATCGTAGAATATTTACAGCCAACAGGTTCCAAAAGATTTATTTCTGTTGCGGCCTTAGAGGATTCGTTAAACAGATATTTGTAAGCTTTATTAAAAAATCACCGCTCTTGTTTATTGACTCACATCGAAATGATGAACTTTATAAGCCAATAATTATTATTCTGCGTATCTCAAATGATAGCCTGCTTCGAACCTTCAACGAAATTTATGGTTTTTGTAACAGATATACTGATTACGATATTGTTAAACATATTTTTAAGACCATTTATTTAAAGTCGACTTAGAATTCTTAATTAATCATTTATATAGCGGAATCAAAAAAACAAGTTTCCCTTCCGTTTATATAGATTAATGAATAAATTATTAAAAATGTGTCGTTTACGTAAATTGGTCTAAATTTTATGTAAATTGATCAGATTAAAATATCAATGTCGAATGCCCTTCTTCATAGATTAATTGACTAAAGCGGGTTTACTAATGACAATACAAAATGTGAGCGTGGATTTTATTATATTAATATAATCTTAATTTGACACTTCCAAGTCGAATGATAGATCTCTTTTGTATGTTTTCGTAACAAATAAGGTTTAAATAAGGCCATTAATCGTGAATAATACGTTTAGTAGACAAAGGCTTGGCGTGTGATGCGGCAGGTGATCTTCACCTCTCGGTGAAGCTCTATCGTGATGCTATGCGGTCCGTTCGGCGCGACCTTAGCATTTGGCGTAACGCACTTACCGCTTTATAGGTGCACGATACAAGTGATTCCCTATGACTATGCTTGTATAATCTTGATCTAATTACGGGTGTCTGAATAACTAAAAGTTTTGTTGCTAGTATTGTGAAAATTAAAAGAGGTTGAAAGAGACCTTACTTGGTAGTTGAAACTAACAACGACAAGCAATGGGTAGCTCGCCGTCCTGTAAGAGCCAAACGTGAATCATTGACGGAGCGTAGAAAAGAAAACTGTAAAAATTACTAAAAAAACTTTAGGCACTGAGCAGGGCTGATTCCCGCTAGAGCCACAATTTTTTTTGCAACAGTTACTTGAGCCCTGGAGCAAATAAGGCAACTGAAAGACACACGTGGGTTTGGTCCATAAAAGTCTAACAAACTCTCTCGTTCTGCCCTAGAACGGAAGAAAAAAGATTTGGGTATTTTGTAGTTTTGTTTACTAAATATTTTATGATCTTTCAAGTTAGTTTCTTCTTCTTAATTCTTTATTGTATGCAAAAACATAAGATATGGAGATACAGACAGTTCTTCAATAATTGAAAGAAAAATTGAGATTAAAAACCTCTAATCTATTGGGGATATTCTGTACGCATCTCACCATGAAAATATAAGAGAACTTGAAGTGGACTCTAAATCCATAAACAGGCTGTTTTTTTAAATAATGTGTGCCTCTTCCTAACCAGGAATAACTTGTGTTGCGGGACAGCGTTTACAAGTACATATGTGTACTCGTATACTCAAAATACACAAATCCGGAAGCCTAATTAGGCCATGAGCTCGTTTCTGAAAGGAAGGACCTGGAATGCAAGGTAACGAAGGAACTACTGGGGCCAGGCTTATCCGAAAGGGAGCTCGAGCCCCGGTATAAAGGTTTGAAGGAACGGGGTGGGTTTTCAGTCAGTAAGTGTCTGACACTATCTCCCGCTCTGCCCAAGAGCGGGGGTTGTCATAGGATGATTTTCCCCACCAAAAAAAAAAGGTAACGAAGGAACTAGGGGTAGGTTTTAGTCAATAAAAGTCTGACACGCCCACCCGCTCCGTCCAAGGGCGGGAGATATCATTGGATGATTTCCAACCTAAAAAAAAATACCAAACAGACAAACATGTTTAATATTTTAACAGCTATATGTGGATTTAATAGTGCACAGTCGGTTCATGATAAATGCGGACTAGCGTGGCCTATACGAGTACCTTTGCCCAGGGCACACTTGTCGTATATTATTGTTGCCTTTTGTACCACTGCGATAATTACATTTATTTAGTGCAGCATAGACATTTACGAGTCATTAAGAACAATCCCACTGTAATCTATACTAATATTATAAAGAGGTAAAGTTTTTTTTTGTAGGAGGCAATCTCTGGAAGTACTGCCCCCCTAGCCAAGTAACAACCGTATCGTGTCGAATTCCGTTCTCCAATCGGTAACGCTTCGGTGTCAGCAATTGTAGAAAACGATAAGTGGGTAGCCATGTTGACGCACCTGCGTCGGCCGCTCATTCTACAATGTAGCGTTTGTTTATCAAAGGATGTAGCGTTAAACGTTGTAGAAATTCATTCTATCATTTTGAACGATGTGAACTTGGCTACGAATTTTCTATTCGTTTGTTCCGACCACGCGACTTTACGTTGAGATGACGTCATTCCCATACGTTTCATCACTTTTCTACAGCGTTAACGATTGCAGAATAACAATTTGGCTAAGCGTGCTGGTCCGATTGCTAAATTTTTTCACCAACAGAAAGTTGCTTTATTCCTAAATAACATTGGCTATATTTCATGTAAGCGGGCGAAGCTGCGGGCAAAACTAGTGCAATATAAATTGATAGCTAATTTTTATTTATTTTTGTTTGTGTTCAATGGTCATGGGTTCACTGATGACTATTGGATACACGTCGATACGTGGTAGTGCGATAGCTAATAGGCGAAAGTTAACGAGAATCGAGACTTCTTCGTGTGGATGGTATATGTAATAAAGACTTCCATAGCATCGTCGGGGTTATAAAAGTCGCTAAGACTAGGTTTTTGGTCACAAAGGATAAGACAGTAGGTGGGACGTAGACTGCGATTCATTACCAAATCCCCACCTTGCGCTCAAAATATGTCCGTTTCACCAGATTGCCCTTATATCTACCCACTCTTTTTCAAGGTGGGAAATCATCCAATGACTTCTGCTGCTCTTGAGCGATAGGGTATGTCAGACTTTTACTGCCTAAAACTCAGTCATTTGTTCCTTCTTTGCTATGCGTCCCAGGACCCCGGCAGTTCATTTTCACGTAACCCATGCCCCCAGTAGGCTTCGATCCAGCTGGGTCCCTACGATTTGCTGATATCTCCTTCACACTATACACCTTCGACGATTTAGGCCTCGGTCCGGACGGTTACTGGACGACCGGACGGCGTGCTACCCATTGCTCGCCGTCCGCAAGCCTACGCCTACGGTGGCTGGAAATCAAGGTCGGGATCCCGGCGGCCGGGGCGTGAGGGCCATTCCCATGCAAGTGCGGTCGCCTCCTTTGCTAGCATAACTGCTTCATAGAAGGTGGCGACCGCCTGCCACTCCTCCTCGCTCTGGACGATGGCCTGTTCCAGGGCCCGGTGCGAGAGGTCGTTATCGCCGATCGCCTCCACGAGGACACGGCAGTGCTCTGCCCTGGTGGGGCATACCTCTAACTTATACTTCGGGCAGTCCACACAATGGTGACACCCAGGCGTTTCTTCCGCACAAATCGAGTGCCGGAACCTCCTGAACTTATCATGCCCGGTGAGAACTTGACATCTACTCATTTGAGTACTCCTTATCACGTACCGGTTGGATAAGTCTATCCAGCATTCAATTGCTGATAATCTACAATTTTAAACTAATATAATAAAGAGGTAAAGTTTGTTTTTTGTAAGATAACTTCTACAAACAAAGAAAATAGAATCTCCGAAAGTACTGGTCCGATTGCTAAAATTTTTTCACCGATAGAAAACTGCTTTATTCCTGAGTGACATAGGCTATATTTTATATACCTACGCGGGCGAAGCAGCGGGCAAAAGATAGTTTATAATAATATGATTATATTTGCTTTCATTGGTAAGTGAAGATTATCAATAGGTACCATTGGTCCCAGAAGATGAAACCGTAGATATTAGAAAATTATAGTAAGCTCAATTATAAAAGAGATTATCCTTACACTTCTTCCTTCTTCTATTTTATCATTATCATTTCAGCCGAAGGACGTCCACTTTTTTCTTCTATTTATCACTTTAATCTTGCAGAAGAATAAAACACTAGCCAGGTGGTATTTGTATATGAAATGATGTGCTATTATAATAATGATTGATTTAATATGGATATTCTTTTATGTTGATTCGAGATTATCTTGTATTTATTTAAAATATGACAGTCATGTATAGAATTTGGTCGTATTTGTCTGCATGTTAATGAATAAATAATTGATTAGTTTAAAAATAATAATATCTATTGAAAGTTTATTTTATACTTGCGTCTGACACTAGTTTAATCATCATAAAACATTTGTAGATAATAGCAACATTGTCTTACAGACAATTTTAACAATTGTAATACTCATATCATCATATATGGTGGGTTGCTGGATCGTTTAAAAGAGTGACCGTGACCCTAAATCGTAAAGGATACAGCTGAGTTTTACTTAGTAAAAGTCTGACATTCCTCTCATTCCACCTTAGAGCGAAAGAAGCCATTAGATGAATACCCACAACAAAAAAAAACCATTTATTTACAACTTTATGGCACGTTTAGAGCACGTTTAGAATGCTTTTAAGTTTAACCTAAAGTTTATCTTTGGGCTATCATAAAAAACGTATAAGTTATGAGTCTGATATTCCAAATATTTTTTATGTATACCTAATCTATATCTTTATTTGAAAAGTTCATGGCAAAATAGACTAGATACCTACCTACTCATTTATCCGTTTATGCAAGTTACTGCGGCACTGGGCGCGGCTAAAGATGGCTCCCAACTGGTGTCGTAACGCGTAATCTTATCATCATACGAATGGCTACATATGACCACTTTTACTCGAAATCCCTCACAGTATAGATTTCACATAACGATCACTCAAAAGGTTAACAGCTAATATGGCCTATTGCTCTATTTCTAATAGTAATATTGTAGTGAACGATATCTAATGTCGATAATACCTTTAAATTCTTAGCTCGGAAAGACGTTCGACGTCAATGTGTTTATTTATTATGCAGACCTATTGAAATAAACCTATTAGTAAAGCATTATCGCATTCTTACTAAATTGCTTTTGAGTTCATCAATGTTGCGATAGTAATTATTGTGGAGTTGAGTTCGTAGACGTTATTGTGGGGAACAGTAAATTTTGTACAAGTGTTTTTTATTACGTGTGAATAATTAATTAATTTAAAATAAATTTGATTACTTATCTTCAATAGTATTTTTTATCTGCAGCTGCAATTTTATGAATATTTTGTGGAATGTTTTGATTTAATCTGCATCTTATTATTGAATATACCTAATCATAATTTTGACCACCGAAAACTAAACCAACAGACGGTGGCTCAAAAAAACACAGACTGGAAAAGTAATGAGTTTATTGAATGTATAAATAAGCGCTATGCTTTTGATTCTGCCGTATATGCACAACCCGAAACACGTGTATGGTATTTTTATGTAAACAATCCATTTACAAAATTTCATAACTGTATCATGAAAAATCACAAAGCTTTTTATGTCAGCAAAAATACATAGTCACCGGGCAATCCAGGCGACTGAGGTGTTGTTTTACACTTGCACCCAGCTGTTTGCTGGTGCCTAATAACTGTGGGTGGAATATCTAGATTTAGTTTTATTATATCAAACAGTTCGTTTGACATTTGTGGTTGCGTGCAGAATTTAATTCATATAAGTGTACACTCGTTTGTGCAGCGGGCTCTAGTGAATCCATATTGCGTACTTGCGTAGATTATGGCAAGATACTAGATATTAATTGTTATTATAATTGTTTTTAGGCTCTTAATAAACTAGTGCGCCTCACCATCAACATTTGCATCTCTGCTTACCATTAGGTGGGATCGCAGTCAAGCACTAGTTTATATCAATTATAGAAAAATAAAAATAATTACATTGTTATGTTAACCTGTCTGAAAATTACAGCGTTTAACATTATTTTTATGGCGATTGGGTAAGCGCGAAAAAATCTCGACTCTGGCTGCAATGATAAACAAAATACAAATAGTTTTTTGTTTATTATTATTACTAATTGAACAGATTTCGAGGAGCTATAAAAAGCTAGTGCAGTGCTATTTTATATAATTACTTTGAAGCTATTTGTGGCTAGACATACGTACTTTAAAACTTATGTCGAGGGAAATCTAGTGCCTACCTTAATGGTGTTTATGTGCGTTGGGCTTGAAACCTGTCAACAGTGTGGTGCAATATCTAAATACAACTTTGTTTTGCGCCTTAACTAATACTGGCTACTTGGACTCTGTTAACCCCGTGAAAAAACAAAAAAAGTCTTAAAGCCATCCTTTTTATTATTCTCAATTACGGCAATTCTGCTATATTGGTCGTCACAATGAACTTCCAATTTATTGGGTCAAAGTGGCGCCAATATTACCCTTCTAAAGAACATAAACATTCTTCGGTTTATGCGGGTATTTATATCGCTACACATTCCTTGTTTGAAAACCCCTAAATCCGGCTAAAGTTCGTTTAACTTATGCCAGGTAGACAGTAAATATGACAATAAAGTAAAACCTTCCTTACAGAATCGTATCACACGGGTCATTCACGTGAACATAAATAGATGCAATATTTCATTATCATGCAACTATTTATAATATTGTTTGTTAAAATCTATATTAATTTAAAAAACTGGGCAAGTGCGTGTCGGACTCGCACACTGAGGGTTCCGTGCAAACTACAATTCCCGAATGGAGTCTCGAAGGTTTTTCCGAATTGCATTTTTTTTTTGTGACGTAGGTAACAAGAAATTTACTGTTTTGAGATTTTTCCTTATACCTGTATAAGACCTTGCTTTATGCCAAATTTCAGGATTCTGGGTCAACGGGAAGTACCCTCTGAATTTCGATCTTTAAGAGTATCAAAGTGTACGTTTTTTTTGCGACATAAATGGCCGTATCTTTTTTATTCATTAACTTAGAAGTTTTATTTTTTCACAGCTTGAAGGGACCGCAGACGTAATTCAACTCAATACCTCCACACGTTCTCGAGATAAAGAGTCTTGAAAGGCAGACAGACAGACAGACAGACAAAGTGATCCTATAAGGGTTCCGTTTTTTCCTTTTGAGGTACGGAACCCTAAAAATGGTGCGAAATTGCGGTGAGACGATCAAATGTCAAAGATTAAATTTTTTGGCATTTATTCTTGTCCGAGGACATCTAGCATGCATATTATGGCCAGGAGGCAATTTATTTGCATAATTTTGATCTTAAAATGAATATCGGAATATAAAAATGATACAATTATGAATGTGAAATAAAGTGATGACACTAATAGATGGGACATTTTGTTCGTACTTCCTGGATATAATAGGTAGATTTTCTTAAAAGCGCCTTTTCCGATTCATTTATCCTTTTATCCAGTCTCTTCGAGAGGCTATTGAATAGGCTCTGAATGGGGTGATGCCAAATTGGTCAGGTTCAATGCTGCAAAAACACAGGCGTGTCTATTTTCCGTTAAAAGGAGCCAATTCAGCTCCACTCCAACTTTCCGGGGTGTAACCGGGCCGATAACCGACCAATTTGACCTTTTTGGTGTTACGTTGACGTCAACACTCAACTTTGAGCCAAACATCGAAGCAAAGGCTCAACCCGCAACAATAATTTGGAAATCCTCGCGAAGGTCAGATAGTACTTCACGCCGGAACAGCTGCTCTAACTTTATCAAGAGCAACTTCGATTGTGTATGGAGTATTGCTCTCATCTTTAGGACGGATCTACCCGATACCAGCTTGATGCACTTGAGGCAATTGAGAGGCGAGCCAGGAAGATAATTGGCAATGATGCACTCGTCGAGTTGAGGCTTTAAAGTCTTGAGCTTCGATGCCGAGTTGCTAGCTTGTCGGTTTTCTACCGGTTGCATTTCGGGCAGTGTGCGTTGGAATTGCATAAACTAATTCTGTCTAGCCCGTTCCATCATCGGACCATGAGGCGTACGTTGATGCGCCACCGTTACATGGTGGACATCTCACCTACACGTACAAAATGTTTTGGGAACACATTCATTGTGCGTACTGCTAAGGAGTGGAATTTCTTGCCGGAATCTGTGTTTCCTGATGGCTACAACCCGGGAATCTTTAAGTCAAGAGTTCGCGCTCCATCTTCGACCGCATCGTCGCATTCCATAGGATGAGATAGTGGTCAAGCGATAACCTATCCACAATAAAAAAAAATATTGCCAATGTAAGCATTGTTTGCTTTTATAGCTTGTTGTTTCATCCAACGCAATCTTTGATGAATAGGCAAAGCATAAAAAGAGAGATAAAGTCTGAACGTTTTCTTGGCAATTGGTAATTCTGTCACTCACTCAAATATTTCTAAAAACCATATTATTGGAAAAAAAATTAAAGTAAATACTTATATTTTTGTTACTTTTTCATTTGTGAATACATTATGAAGGTCCAAAGTTCACGCAAAATGGTAAAATGTTTAGAGGTCTTACTAGATTCATTTTATACAAATGTATGTTTTTATTTCAATAAAATCCTAGATGACATCCATTGAATAAAATTTAAAATATCTAGACAATACGTGTAATAACATAAGCGCGGTTGTATGGAAATGCATCTCAGGTTGGGCGCTTTTAATGCAAAAATATTATGTTGTGGACTCAAACTATTTTCTATTACTTATCTATTTCTAAGATATTTAATGAAAGTGCCAAAATGATTACAAACAACGTGCATAACGACTATCGGCACTGATGTGTGTCATCAACTTTACCTTTATTAGCATTTACATATCTAGAAACCAGATACTTCTGACTAAGTGCTCAACCTTTAAGTTATATGTCATAATCTTACGTAGGGAAAACCGATCGATGGATTTTACAAATTAATCTATATAAAAATCGCATTTCAGTTTTTATGATCACTTATATATTAAAACTTTAGATTTTTTTTTATTTGTCGTGTTCGTATTAGTCAGTACAATTTGTATGGTTTTGGTAAATTCATGGGTATTATGTAAATTGCACTAATGCGAAGCCTTTTTGATAGAAATGTATGGTACTGTGATCATTAGTGTTAGCATTATTTTTGTACTTCCTGTACTGCTTCACGGTGACGATTTTAAAACCGGCAACAATCTTCACATAAAGATGAGCTATAAAATAAAGGCCAAAACCTATGGGAATTATAAATTTTAAGAGGTGAAGTTTGTTTTTTTGTTTGCCGGAGATAATCTCTGAAAGTACTGGTTCGATTGTTAAAATTTTTCACCCATAGAAAACTGTTTTATTCCTGAGTGAAATAGGCTATATTTAATAGTAGAAATAGGTATGGAAAAACAACATTAAAATCTGTGCAGGGCCAAAAAGGCGCCTAACTCAGCATATACTATGATATTTAAAAACGTTAAATTACGCACAGCTACCTTAGATATTCTTTACCAGTCAACCAAAAGTAGTAGAGAGACAGCAATAAGATGGCATAAAAATCTTGAAAAAAAAAAGAAAGTACATAAAGAGGTTAATATTTCAAACCTTAGGTTGGTCTTCTCTGTGGATTATTAAAGCTTTGCAATTATATTCATTATCAACAATAATAATGATATAACGCATAGAACAAAAAACAATATACATAATGAAACACCATATAAAGGCCGTCTGAGGTTTTCCATCCTTAACATACCTGTTACCAACTTCCATTTATAGAAGATGAGATGACTGCAAGAATTTTGCAATCTATCAAGTTCTTTTATGGATTGAATGTCAATTTTGTTTTGATTCCTCTTCATTTTATAGCCTACAGTTTTATAATGAGCATTTGTGATAGTGGTTAAGTATCTGTACTAAATCTATTTTTAATAGCAATGATTTAGTTCATAATTTCAGCCGATAGACGTCCACTTTTGCACATATAGTAGACCTCCCCAAGCATCGCCACAATGACCAATTCTGTGCGTCTCGCATAAACTACTTTCCAGGTCTCACCAGTAGCCTGATTCACGTAATATCAAACAAGCCAAATATCGTTGAAGTTTTATAGTCGTTCGATCGAAGTCCTATCCAAAAGCGGTATTCACGGTCTATCGACTTATTTGAGGTTTGAGATATCTTTATTTCCCATAAGAATTTACAATTCATTTACATGAGAACTTGATTGAGACTTATTTCCAGTTACATTAATACTCGTAAGTATTCTACCAGGATAATGTATATATGAATTTCAAACGACTTTAAAATCGGTGTCGTTCAAACTCGATTGATGGATGCGAATACGGAAATGGTTTAAACGACTAAATCGCTCCAATATCGTTACGGTTTTCATTACGTGAATTGGGCTACAGGTCATCGGTCCATCTTGTGGGAGGCCTTCCAAAGCTGCGTTTTCTGGTGCGCAGTTGCCAGGGTCGAAGCCTACTGGGGCCAGGGTTATCCGAAAGGGAACTCGAGCCCCGGTATGAAGGCTAGAAGGAACGGGGTGGACTTTTAGTCAGTAAGAGTCTAACACTGTCTCCCGCTCCGCCCAGAGCGGGGGTTGTCATTGGATGATTTTTCCCACCAAAAAAAAAAGTATTAAATGTATAAGGCTATTCAAAGCCCAATTCTTATCCAGGTTACTACACATATATTTTAAATATTGTTTAATAAGATTCAGCTTGATGCTCATAAATCTTATATTACCAGAACAGCACATTGTTGGGCTAAGAACTGTAAGTTACGTTTCATGAAATCTTCCTATGAAAGACATCAACGCATATTATGTATTTTTATTTAAACTAATATTAAAAGGAAATATATTTTTAATTTTTGTGTCTATTGAGTGAAATCAAAAACTACTGGACTGATTAATAAAAGGATTTCAATAGCGAAATGCTACTGTATCACTGGGTAAGATAGACTATATATTTTCTACTTTTAAGCTCGAGAAGCCGCTGGCAGAAACTAGTGAACAATGACACTAAAAATATGCATTTGAATTTTTCATCATCATCATCAGCCTTTTTTATGTTCCCACTGCTGGGACTCCAGCCTCCTCTCTAAGAGAGGGAATGGGCCCTATTCCACCACGCAGGCCCAGTGCGGGTTGGTGAATGTCACATATCTTCGAATTTTTGGTTCTAGGACATGCCGGTTTCCTCACGATGTTTTCCTTCACCGTTTTGAGAGCAGTGGTGATGAAATAAATTACACAAAGTAATGCGCTTGGCAGGGTTTGAACCCGCGACCGTAAGTCGGAGCCACCACTCGGTCACCACTGCTCTCAATTTGAATTTTTAGTAAATAGCATATTCTTACATCATGGTTTTACCATCGACGAAGGTCTCACTCCAAATGAATTGTTTTATTCCTTTCTGTCACATAACGCGCCTAAACAAACGGTGTACGTTTTGCGCGTCCAATTAACATGGTCATGGCATTCACGTGTCAATTCTGTATCTGGGTCGGTTATGATTAGCAGCTGGTAGCTGACCAATTCTAGAGAATATTAAAAACGATGATATATAATATTATGTCATATTACATCATGTAACTCTATAATTTATTTAATACCAGCTGTCACGACAAACTTCGGTCGTTCTGCCCGAAAATTGGGTTTTTATTAGAAAAGAAATTTGAGAACCTGATTGGAACGCCACTTACTGGGTGAAATTGTATTTTTAAACCATCCAGGAGCCCGTTCAAATATACACAAAGTTTCATCCAAATCAGTCAAGCCGTTTAAGAAATAAATAAGAAATATACAGGTATGTATATGAAGAATTATTTCTTAAATTATATCATAACACCCTTATAGACGTGTCCAAGGCGATGTTATAGTTGATACATAAAATGGGTCTACCTTTTATAGTAGAACTTTTTATGTCATAATGTTATTTTTCATAACAATGAATAGCATAAACTTCATTTTGAAAATCATTTCGCATACGCTCATTTGTCATTCATTCAAAACTCATAATTTTATTAGTCAGAATCATCTTTTGGCATAATATTCATATACATAATAATTAAAAAGCAGAACCATCATATAGCAGAAAATTCACTCAATCGTAGACCGATTTTAAAAATGACTATTTTGATTGAAAGGTTATGCTTCCAAGTTATATAGAAATATTGTAACGATTTGTTTCATGAAATTCGAAGATATAGAACAGAACACCTCAGAGGATCACAGTATAACTATCGTAACAAGTAAAACTTCATTGTTTATACGTGTAGTCGGAGAGGATATATCGAACTGATCTGATGATGAAGCCGGAAGGTAGGCACCGGAACTCGGTAATAAATGTATGTAATCTGACCGTTTTTGGGATTATTAGAATATAACCGACTTCAAAGTAAAAAAAACACTAAAAAGTGCAAAATAACTTTATTTTTGAAAGTGTTCAATAACGAAGAGACAAAACTATTATAGAAACACCGACTTGTGAAATTAAAGTATTTTTGCACTTTCAAGTGTTTTTTTTTTTAAATTGAACCGGGTCGTACTATTTTGTGTACGTGTGCCGCTTTAACATAAAAAACTGTGGCATGAATTTGCTGTTAGTTTGTTTATTTGAAATGTTATTCTAGGTTACAGAGGTTCAATCCAGCTGGAAAATAAGCAATAATAACCGTGGAACCCGCTCGGCGACACGTTGGCGTTGCATCCTCGACGCCGCGCCGCACTAGCATTAAACAAATAGGTTTGTAGGCGCGAGTCAGAGGTCGCAGTTCACTTGCACCACAATTTATTTGATTTACTTAAAACTGAGCATGAGCTTACTTGTACTTGTAAATATACCAATCATTCCACAATCGCCGTAGGGCTCACGAAAGGATAGACAGAGACGCAATTCATATTCCGGTAATGTCCATATTTATAGCCTAACGCTATTGCAATGAACTTTATTAATAACTGTTATAAAGTGATGCTAAAATAGTTTTGAATTACAATATCTTAGAGGTCGTGGTTTTATGCGAATATAATGTCCTCTGGAGCTTCATGTAGGTTATACAGTTAATGCCATATGTTCGGAGTACTGTGAGTAATCGTTCGTTAGCTGCACTAAATGTCAGGTTCTATTAAATATCGTGTGTGATGAGCCTACAGAGTCTTAGAAAGTTATGTTGTCTGACAAAACACTGTTGAAGTCATAGGGTATGTGTTTGACTGCTGGCAAGTCTTTTCTCAAATTCAACCCAGAAATAGTTACATAAGTATATGATGTCGACTGTGTCACAGTTTATACTAGTACAGTCGTCAGCGTTATCTCTTAAACAGTTTGCTGTCAATTGTATAGAAATATGTGCAATTGAAAATGTTGAATAAATTACTGTTATTTATTATTACTACGATAAACGCAATTGACTTAAAAGAAAATGAAACCAATTTTTTTTACATTGTATCTACTATGTATTAAAATAAAGGATTTCCAAAATAAAGGCTCAACCAAAGCAATGTCTCAGCTCATTTCCTCGGCTTCTTTAATTATGCTGTTGCATTGAATATGCTAAATACGTGAACATCGCACGCCGCAGCCAGATAAAACGATTTGTAGAACAAAATACTTAACTGTAGTCTGAGATGTTTCTTAAGATTAAATGAGTAACTTTAATGTCAGATTCAATTTCTGCTATTACATTTTTTACATCAGTATTGAGATAACTCACGAGGTCACGACTGGCCCTTATAACAGTCTTCTTTATGTTTTGATTCTATCGGTGCCCGACAGCAAACACTGTGTAATTGTGTATTTTAACAACGCTTCGTACTGTTATCTGGCTCTTATATATGCATTTAGATTATAGTTTTTAGGATATCAAAATTAATACAACTTAATCATTTTTTAGGGAAATTTTGGAGAGCTAAAAGTACTTCAATTCTTCGAGTGGTAGTGGATGGCAGAGTTCATGTACCAACATAGGCGATTTTAACTCAAAGTTGAGTTTTATTTCAGAAAACCATTGAATGATAGAGAAAGATCATAATAAAGGGTAGAATCCACAATCCAATTGTACAATTTTAAATAATACAGAAAAATAATACTAATAATTAATAATACGTAAATATACTTACATACATAAATGCAAACTATACTTAAATGTTACATATATATGTACAAGTCATTATGAAAGGAAATGCTCTTTAGGCATACACGAGAGATACAATAAAATTTACGCGCACCCCTGATTAGGATACCTAGTATTTATAGTTCCGAATTTCTAGTCATAGCTCAGATTGACATTTGTCTTGTTACAACTGCTCTCGAAAGGGTAACAAAATACATGGCGAGGACCATGGAAAGATTTTCCTACCAAAAAATTCAAAAATGTGTGTTATTTTACTAATCTGCACTTTTCAATGCAGATTGGTAAAATGTGTGTGTTTTGCTTGGTTTACCATATGGCGGATTACAGCTTGTTTTTTTCTCATAGCGAGGAGATTGGTGTGTCAGCAGTTGACATGTTATAGGCCGATGATTTTTAACCAAAACTCTATACATTTTTTTTTTTTTATTACATAAATATTGTAACATAAATGTTCTGCCAAACTGCAGTACAGTTTGTTGGCAGTGCTCTCGTGGATAGTTTTCTTGATTAACTAATTAACAAATAGAGTAAAAAACATTATAGGTAATGGAAGTCATTTTTTTCTTTAAAATGCTTTTTTTTGTTTGAAAATCATCAACTAACGCCTCCGGTCTGAATTGAGTGAAAAGGTGTATCAGAATTTTACAGACTGAAACCCGCACGTATCCGCTCAATTTTCCTTTGCGTTCCTCAGTCGCGGTAATTCTGTAGAACCACCTCGCAAGAATTGGCATTAGCGGGCCCCGTCAATTATTATGCTGGCATCTTTGACTTTGTCTGCTTTGAACTTAAAATAATTACGTAAAGAAGTGGTTATTAAAATATCAGACGCATCTTTAAACGTTGACACTGGCACTTATTTTTGTATTATTTCCATTCCTGCGGTACGGGTTTTTTAAGACCTCGTTTGAAAACTGTCATTTGGCGGTAAAGGGCGTATTAGACCCCGTAATGTTTAAGAAACTAAAAGCTTCTTTTAGCTAGATTAAAGAAAATACCTATATACAATTTTATTTCCCCAGTGCGTTACGAGGTCAAAGTGACTCCGTATTAAAGTAGATACGCCATTGCATTCTGGTTTAACGAGGCATCTTAGATATGTATTCATCTTTTTTCTAAACTAAATCAAATTGAAGTTATACACGGCAGAGAAGTTTATGTTTTTCTTAACCGCATCGCAAGAAAGACATACGAGGCGTACTAGACCAATTTCCGCACTGAACACGTTACACCTCAGATAAATTCTGAACTCTACACATAAAGCAAGTATTTAAGGCGCGTCTCGTATTTCCAAAACTGGCTAAGTTTAGATCTACATTTTTCACAGAATGATGTCATTTTTATTAGAGCGCAGCAAAGAAATGTCATAAACGTGTAATATCGTTACCGGCTACGACATCCGTTTGAGACTGGTTCTCAAAACTCTGAATTTAAATTCCAAGTTTTGATTTAAGTATCCTATAAATATTTCAAGAGGATTTTAGGGATTAGTCTTGTATGGAAATATGTTCACACTGTCCTCAAGAAATACTGACGTAGTGAGCGGCGAATGTTAACTTGTTGAACATCGTAAAGTTCATTTATTCAGTAGGTATTTTTTGCTGTAGGTATGTTAATCGAACGTCTCTTTGATGTCACCCTTGTACTTAATGATGGTTTGATTGAATAAGACTAGGCGCAGAGAGCCGTCATGTCTGTGATTTGCAATTTGCAGTCTACCTATATATTAAGTAAGTATAGCAATCAATCGACTTAAACGGTATTTCTGTGTTTTCGGTTACATCATCATTATCTTTTTGACCTTGTCCCATTTTACTTGGGTTTGGCGCAACAGGTTTTTTCTTATATTCTATTCTGTCACCCGGTCATGATATAATTGACTCTTTTTGCGTTCATATGAGTCTTCACACAATCGATCAATTTTTTATTGCCTTATTTTCCCCTTCCTATGTGTATCCTCATAAATCTTTTAGTCACACGGATTTTATCCCTCATCTTCACATGACCATACTAAGACAAATGATTTTCTTTCAACTTTTCAGTCACGGGGTCATATTCAAACTTTCTCTAACATACTCATTTCTTACTTTATCCAGTCTTATCACTCTCACATACTTCGGTTACAATGTATCAATTAAATGTACCTTTTGAGCAGTTATAGCAGTTTTTTGTTCAACAGCAAAAGATTTATGTACATTTCGTAGTAATAACGCTGTGACAATTATGTCAAGATCAATGAAAGCAACATGGTTACTTCCAATCTCCCAAAGAAATAAGAATTTCGTTACAAATATACCATTGTTATAGTTTTTATTGAATCTGTCAATGGTTTATCAATTCTGTATGTAACTCTTTAGCAAAATCTAATTAGTGTTGCTACCACAGGATTTTTCACACCTTTATCGTTGTCTATAGGGACATAGTTTTAACTAATGTTGAATTTTGCCACCTTTATTAATTTAAGCTATCTTGGTGTGATATTGGTGCTGGTTTTTTTATACCTTTTAAGCAAAAGTAACTACAGATTAATCCGAGAAAGTACTGCACTGGTGTGTTTAAGCGAGAGAAATTATAGATTGATGAGTGAAATTTTGCCAATGTTTCTTCTTTTGTCTGTAGAATAACCATTTTCTCGAGTTTCTACGAGTATTATCTCGTCTATACACAATGTTTTGTTCCAAAGTTGTAAAAAGTTAATGAAATCTTTTTTACATTTATTATGAGATTGATATTTGTTCAAATTAGCTAAAGGAGGATCTTATAAAATACAACTATTCTTAACCAAAACGTTTTGCCTAACCTTGTGCACCTACACTCCTCAATAAATTCCTTTGTTTGCAAGTTTTGGCTCTACAACATCTCAGTCAATGAGCAAGTCTTAGAATACTGTTTATTTCGACATTTAAGTTCTTTTTAATAGGTTGGTGAGAGACTGGTGGGAGCGTGCGACATTACCACCAAAACATAAGGTGTGTGAAACTGTCCCACACAAATGATCCTTCTAATCGCCCCTCTACTAAAGTAATGAGATTAACCTCCGCTGGAATTCGCAGACGCTTACTATAATGAGCTTTTGTGCGCGAAAACAATACTATAATAGTTTTATTGTTTTAAAATGTGGTCCGATGACCTGTTAAACTAAAGTTTTACACAATTGTACGTTTTTAAATGAGAAATTTTATTAGTCGCATTGTGTTTCTAATTAAGTGGCAAATTGTTACTAATTATTTCATACGTTATGAGATAAATTAATTGAATACCAGTAAACTTATAATTTTATACTGTACAACTACAAATTGAGTTTTAAAGCTAATGAGTTTATTTAAGTTGTAATATCTACATGTGTACATAAAAAAACTTAAATATTAACTAAACTATTTTACTAAAACCGGACTATGGACACAAATACAATACAAAAACACAAAGTACACTCAGGTGTCGAAGCACTCCTCCACATCCAGAAACGTTCCACGTTGAATGACAATGCCAATTCTTTGGACGAAGAATGAGCCAGCCCTCTGGCTGTACAGTGTCGATCAGACAGCGTGAAAAAAAAAGGAGATGCGCAGTCGGACCCCACGACCCAAGCGTTTCGACTCCAAACGGCTCAAAACTGTAATTACCAATAAGGATACAGTATTTGCGCCGTTTAAGGTTCATAGCCAGCGCAGCCCGCTGTACTTGGAATACAGGATGGTGCAAGGGTGTCGACACAGGTTGCGTCCTACACCAGAGGCCTACCTACTTTTTATGGTTCTAACATCTATACTACTATCTGGTCTATTATCATCGTCACGTACCAAGCCATTTGGTTCTAAAACAGCAGGGCGAATAATATTGTTGATGCAAGCGTGTCGTGCTATGCGGCCTGCGCTCCTGCAATAGGATAGGCCATGGTATCCGAGGCTGTCGACAGCTTCGCTACAGTGGCACCGAAGGTGCGCCTAAGGGTAAACAGGTTGCTAGTCGAAACGAGTCGGATTTGAGGCTTCCGGCACTCTCGACTCTCGACTCACATTCTCCAACATTATCATCATCATCATCATCATTTCAGCCGAAAGACGTCCACTGTTCAAAGCCTCCCCAAAGTGTCACCACAATGAACGGTCCTGAGCTTCCCACATCCCGCGACCTTTACCAGGTCATCAGTCCACCTTGTAAGAGACTTTCTAACGCTACTTCTTCCGGTACGTGGTCGCCATTCCAGAACCTTTCGGCCTCAACGGCCATCTGTTCTGCGAGCAATGTGCCCTGCCCATTGCCACTTAAGTTTGAGGATTCTTCGTGCTATGTCGGTAACCTTGGTTTTTCTGTGGATATCCTCATTCCTGATTCAATCACGCAAGGAAACTCCGAGCATAGCCCTTTCCATTGCCCTATGGGTGACTTTAAGTCATCTGATGAGGCCAATTGTAAGCGACCACGTTTCGGAGTCATATGTCATCACTGGCAACACGCACTCTGTGGTATGTTGGACGAGACGATACCGCGCAGTTTCCCGAAGGCTGCCCGACCGAGTCAGATTCGTCGGATCTCTTTCTCGAAGTTTTTTTTTTTTTAATTGAGATAAACTAGTGCTTGACTGCGATCCCACCTGATGGTAAGTAGCGATGCAATCTTTGTTGGTGAGGCGCGAGGCGCACTAGTTTATTAAGAGCCTATTCACTCTAGCCTTTAAGTCACCCAAATTATAATCGGACGGCAAGTTATACTTATCCAACTGGACCGTTTGTCCCAGGTAAACGTAGTCGTCCATAACTTCGAGTGTAGAGTCTCCGATCTTGATGGGAGTGGGTGCTACATGGCTGTTTACCATGACTTTGGTTTTGTCCATGTTCACTTTAAGTCCCACTTTTTCGGAAGCTCTACTGAGACTCGTAAAAACTGCTCCACCTAATATTATAGATAATTGATGAATTAAATTTTCAAATTAAGGATTTCAAATTAGTTTCTATGGAAACTGAAATATTAACCGTGTCTAAACGAGGATCCACGTGAGACACAATGGCTTTTTAATTGTGTCTTTAATTAAGGCACACGAGAGGTTAAAAAAACGTTTTTGTGTATTCACAAACAAGTAATTTTCATCTACCTATCCATGGGCCATACAAAATATTTGATCCGAGCAAGCGTAAAATCAGCGACGCTCAGGACGGCAGCAAATCGCTTAAACATTTTGAAATTCGTGAAAATTGAAATGTTTTTTGTATTCTACATTTTCATTTTTTATATAGATCTGGAAGGAATTATGTTGGTATGCAACTTTTTAAGCTTTACTTCAATTGAAAAATAATTATGTAGCCTCACAAGTTGTTATTTTTATTGCCCAGGTAGATATAGTATGATCAATCATAAGTGTATGTACATTGTCATTGATATTGTAGGTTATGGATATTAATGTTCATCCAGCGATGCGTACAGAAGCAGTAATGCTTATAACATAATTTATTAGATAATAAAATATTATATTACACGACTAGGTCCTTATTGGAACGCAAGGACCGAATTCTTTGTCGTAATAATCGATATTTGGGTAGAATTTTAAGTAGGTATTTGATATTGGACAATTTTAATGGACACTAATGATGCTGACCTCGAAATAATTGGGTGGAGGAGGTATATTGCCGATGATTGATGATGATGATGACGCCAAGACTCGTCGCAAACAAAAATCTAAAATTAATAAGTGTAAAAAATGAATTAGTTATCTAATAATAGATCGATCGCCACTAGATTTGTATGGATATCTAGAAAAATCTATCAAAATTGAACGAATGGTAATATCTTAGAGATTAACGAGCTTAAAAAGCAGTTGTTATCTTCCAGATTTTATTGGCAGAGCTACTTTGGTATCATTTTATCGCTTCCTAATTCTTTAAATAAGATTTAGTGTCTTTACCTTATTTGTTATTTTGCCAATCAACACGTAGACCACAAAAAATCCAGATTGCTAATAAAAACTGTACAATTATATAATTTTCTGTCCAATACCACTACTACTACTTCTGGCCAATCCTTAAGGTAGTAGTATAAATCGTTACGCTAACTCCTTCTGGACCTACGGCATCACCGGCTCCGGCTGTTCGAAATCCAGTCAGTGGTTACCTTCGCCCAATTTTGTTGCGACATGCGGCAGGGAAACGTTCACTAAAAACAATTAAAAAAAAAAAAACTTAAATCAAGATGAGTTCTTGAAACTGTAGAATTTAGTAGATGACTGTTTAATACGTAATAATATAAGAAAATACATAACACGTTTGTTTTCCTACTTAATTTTAATTTTATACAAAAATAATTCTAACTTATGACAACATACATCGCAGTTTATCTTAAAAAAGAAAACTTTTTGTAAGTTCCTGCATGCACCTGTATCAATTACATTACGACTATGTTATACTGGGAGCAAGATGACCAGATGATAATGTTGCCATTGTGGATAGAATTTTGTTGAGAATGGCGGGATCATGTTCATATGGCAGTGGACAATTATGATGTTGATGAAAGTATACAATGGCAGGAATGGAAGAAAGCCTTTGCCTAGCGGTGAAGCAGTACAGGCTAGACATCTTCCGAAAGGGAAACCCGAGGTCCAGGAACGTAAGGAAAAGAAGGAACATAGAAATAGGGCGCTCAGCCTTAAGGTGGGAAAAGTCATTGTATGATTTACCACCTAAAAAATACCTAGACATAATAAAGTAAAATTTTATAATTAAATGTTAACCGTTTGAACATTGAAGACAACAGTGGAGATAATTTAGAAATAAAAACATTTTTTTTCCTTTTATAGAATTTCTATCCTTTTTAGGTAACGTCAATAGTTTTATATTTAGCCAGGATAGTACTTAGTGCACCTAAAAACGCAAGAGGGTGACGCACGACGAGTTGTTGTAATCCGCTAACAGGTTTAAGTAAAAAAAATATTATAATTTGTGCAGCAATTGTTTTACTTTTTTTGTACCTAAATTGAGATAGTTAAATATTAAGCAATTTACTTTATTAAATCCTTATAATTTTTAACCTGGTATCTCTTTATGCAATACAAAATCTAAATATAGAAGGAACTATCAAATAAACGAAATCATCAAGAATGAAAAATAATATTTAGATGATTACGAAGTGACAAATTGTTTCCATCAACGCCCTTTGAAATTATGTAGTTCCGATAAAGCGACCCATTACCTGGCTAGTTAATGTAGCCATAAAATGATCATAAAACGCCCATGTAAGTTGAACTCTATATTTATTGTACGGAAACAGACATGTTAAAGAGAAATAATATAAATTTCATAATCTAATGTGTGGTCGAATGATCGAACAATAACTTTAACGATCGTGTTATATCGGCGTTAAGTTGGGTTTGAATATATTGCCAACATATCTAGGAATAATTTCACGATGACGATCTACACGTACATCTTACGACAACTACACTTATGAGTCAACTGTGCTTTGTTAGCAAAAAGTTAATCGAAAATAATAATCTAATAAAATAGATAACTTACGAGAGCTCCAAGGTAACCTTTCCTTAAATTCTCTAGTTTAAACTTATGAGCATAGTTGCATCTAAATGTGTAAATGTTTCAAGTTAACGAGCGAATATTGACTCTGCGTGTTTCGTATGTAAGTGTGTTGGTGTGTCAAAGCAGTTAATAAGTTCCAAGTTTAAATAAAATTGTAAAATGCCAAGCGCAGTGGCATCTTCACGGCGGTGCGGGCGCAATTTGCAATGCATTTGACATAAAGCGTGCGTACCATTTAAGTGTTGGGTTGGCCATCGTTTTACGAGGCTTTTGATACTTGTAGTTATTCTATTGTACGCTGAACGAGATAATGTTACGACGAGGGGACGTACTATGGGATACGCATGACGGCTTCACAATAATTTGAATGATCCGCATATACTGCTCTCATGTATGTATTTTATTACAGAATGAGAGATGCAGGAATACATAACTTTAATTATTCATCTACATTTTGAAATTAAACCTTTTTTTAAGTAAGAAATCATCATTTGACTTCTCAGGGTAAAAGCGAGAGGGCAAGTCAGATTTTTACTATTTAAAACCCACCTATATAACTTTATTTTCGCGTTAAGTTCCAGGGCCATGGTTACTCTTTCAAACGCACCCACGCTGAAAATAAACTGTTATTCTAAAAGTTCAGTTAACCTTTCTGAAAGTTTTCCTACTCTTTTCTTACGACACGACTACAGGAACATATGGGCTTATTAGAATTGTCAAAAGATGCACTGAAAGGTTTTTTTTAAGGGTGAAAATCATCCAATGACTTCTCCCGCTCTGGGTGGAGCGAAAGGTGTCAGACTTTTACTGACTAAAACTACATTTGTGTCCTTCAGTTGCTCTTTGCGTACTAGGACTATGGGTTTCCTTTTCGGAAATTTCCCGTGGTCCTGGCTAGCGGGCATCGGCCCTGCTGGGTCCCTACGGTTTGCTGATATCTCTTTGAGGAGCGCGTGGGTCACTACGCGCTGTTGACGACTGGGCTCGGTCCAATTGATTACCGGACGGCCAGACGGTGGGCTACCCATTGCTCGACGCCCGCAAGCCCACGTCTACCATGGCTGGTAGTCGGAGTCGGAATTTCGGTGGCCCCCAGCCACCGAAATGTGAGGACCATCGTTCCCTCACTCGTACCGCCTCCTCCTTTGCTAGCATTACTGCTTCGCAAAAGGAGGCGACCGCCTGCCATTCCTCCTCGCTCGCTCCGGATCACAGCCTGAACTAGGGCCCGGCGCGACAGGTCGTTGCCGCCGATTGCCTCCACGAAGGCACGGCGGTGCTCTGCCCAAGCAGGGCACGCCTCTACTGTGTGCTCCATCGTGTCCTCCGGGCGGTCCACACAATGGTGACACCCGGGTGGTAAGAACGCCGTGTTGCCGCTCCAGCCACTCTTCAAAGAGGGGACTTACCGCCGCGATTACGGCGTGCCCAATGCACAGAGAGGTGATGACTGTTGTAAATAGTAAAGGCTGAAAGCAAACACTATAAATCTATTACAAAAACTATATATCCTGGCCGTGTTTAGGGTTATTAAAATTGTCATGAAACTTGGCTAGCTTAACTTATGGTAAGTTTTATTTTTAACCGACTTCGAAAAGGAGGAGGTTTTATGTTCGGCTGAATGTATGTTCACCGATATCTCGGTCAATTGTGAACCGATTTCCAAAATTAAAGTTATCCTGTACTTTACGAGTTTTTGGTTTTGGAAGTGGGCTGTATTTTTTTGTAAGATTTTTTTTTCCAAAAGTCCTTTTTTTTAGTGTCTCATAACCATTATCATTGGTATCTTTGAGTTATATTGTGTAACGTAATGCATATTTATTTACTGCCATGTTCATAAAGGTTATCATTTATTAAACCTCCTTATCAATTTTATTACCAATCAAATACACGTAACATCTTTTACAGCCATTAAAGTTTTACAATCGGGCGTATTAATAGTATCTATAAAACAGTCTATAAAATGGAGTCTGTAAATTAGGGCCCTTGATCATCACTCGAATAAATTCGTAATGAATATTTAAATACAAAGTTCGTTTTACTGTGTTTTACACATTAAAATCAATGCTAATAAAGAATTTATGACTTATTTAAACAAAATAGACACAAAAGCTGTAAAACTGTAATTTATACAGACTATGTGATTTAGGGCACTCATAATATTACAATAAAATGGGTACTAACTAAATAAAACTGAGCAAACAATAATAAAATTGACTCTGAAGTTCCAGAACACTCAGGCGGGGCATAACTATAAATGCACTTTTGTTTTTATTGTGACCTGTGAATTAATAATAACGCAGTGACAGCATGTTATTAAAATACTATAATTAATAATAGACATATAATTAAGTCGTAAAAATTTGCTTTTATAGTCGAAACTTCAATAAAAATCATTTTAAAATTAGTAGGTATGTGCTATGTTAATTTATTAAAAACTATATTCTTTTGATGACAACATTGTTATCTGGTGAGACATCATTATCTACTTCTCATGGTTAGTGACATTACGCCATTATTCATCGTATTTTGTTACATTCTTTGACAAGCACAGACGTATAATTCAGATACAACATGTTTGGAAGTTCATTAGGAAATGAAACATTGACCGCGTAACTGATAATTAATTCTCTCATTATGCTGTAGAAAAAAAGGTAAACCAGGATCTGATTGGGATTAGATCCTGTTTATTTCTACTTCTAAATTATAATACATAGATAGATTGAATAATAATCTTATTTAGTCTCCTACCATGCGTGAATAATGATGTAAAAGTTTTGTTTTTCAGAATGTTTCAGACATTTCAGAGAAGACCTAACCATATTTCAAAGGGTTTTTAAATTACTCTCCCGAAAAACCGACAAGGTCTTGAAAATTCATCTCTTTTGCGAAAATATCAAGTTTTCTCGCACAAACCGTAGGCCTAAATCCATCCCTGCGCTGTGCACTGAGTGCAGGCTCCCCCGGCCGCATGCAATGGCTAGACAAATCCGCGTCTCTATAAAAGGGACAGGTGATTAGACGAGTAAGTACAATCGGGCGCACACGCCGCCGTCGCCTACCTAACCACATGGGATATTATCACTTTTGCTCATCCTGAATTATTATTATCAAGTGCTCTATTCAATATAATATGACAATGGTAAGTCGCAGATATTTTTTTAAATTTAGTTTTAGATTGTAGAAGGATTAGGGATATTTGCATGTAGGAACATAAATAAATAGTTAAGTCCGTCAAACTCTGCAAAAAAATTTTATGGCTTCCTTGGTAGGCATAATTAGAGATTTCAGATACGAGTATTTACGTATTAGAAATCTGTAACTTCTAATACTATTATTATGTCCCTTAATACGTAATGTATTTCGGTCTTTTAGTATCAGTTGTTAACCTCTGCTTCTGAATACATTGCATTTAGAATTAGAAAGATGTAATAAATCGTTTATCTACCCTTGCAAAATCTTAACAAAAATGAAAATAATAGTAGTATGATTAAAACAATATATTTCATGCTCTTTGCATTATATGACTTATGAAAATAACCTTATAGGGCTGATTGGTAGGGCTGTGTAGTACAGGAACTATTCTATTCTCACCCTTTCAGTTAAATTTATCACAAGAATTAAATATATTATTTTACAGTCCCTACCGTTTCAACTATAAATGGGATTCAGAATAGTAATTTAGCGAACCTTAATAAATTCTACATTTTATAGTTACTAAAAGTGCTAGAAACAATTTAGCCTTACCTTAAACGGACTTAAATGAGTCTATAAATTATAACCCATGCTGGGATGTGAACTCCTGACCCCCGCTGTAGGATGTTGCATCTTTAACATTTAGGCACAGAAGGGCATCATTGCCATCGCAGGTATGCAGCCTTATTTTTGATTATATCTAATAAGGAAGCTCTGAATTAGTCAGGTCCCTGATATGGCGACATTATTAACGATTATTATAAATATTTTTCAATAACACGTCAATAAGTTGGGTTTGTTTGTTTCGTTTCCAATGAGTTATTGGTGATTAGTGTCTTATGTAAATTCAATAAGGTTTTATGTATTGTTGCCCAAATAAATTGAGAATTTGACATGTTTAAATTTATTTTTAATTTGCAGTTCAATTTATGTAGGGTACAATGGTTTATAACTATTACAGCTTAAAGCTAAAAGCTTGAAGTTTTTCTTGGAACTATTTACCCTTATTGTGGGTGAGGAGAGGATGGTAATTTATCAATTAATTTCTCCTAATCCGAGTAGAGCTAGAGAGGGTGTACATTTTTTTACTGACTAAAGCCCACTAGTGTTACTTCAGTTAAACTTACGAAAACATTTGAATCAAGATGGTAAATATCGCTACAACTTATGAAATGGTACAAAATATACAACAGCTAATTGACAATAAAAAGGGGTTAAAGAAAATTACTGTAATTCCATGCAAAAACGAAAAAAAACATGAAATTATGAGACAACTGACTGAATTTTAAATTACTTAGGAATGTAGTTCATAATCAAACTGCACCGTTATATCTGTGTAAAAAATAGCTATAATAATTTATTGGTAGGAGATTCTTACAAATTATATACAGAATTTTAAAATTATATTTTAGTTAACAAATTATTACCTACATTACAATGTCAAATAAAATAAAATGTCAAACAAATAAAAGAAATTACAAGAAACAAATTAATATTTTCGTCAAAGTTAAATTCAATTGAATCAAAGATTCGTCAAAAGAATACTTCAGATGTTTAAGATTAAGTGACTGCACTTAATTTAATGTCTAAAGTTCAATAATTAAATGTCCCCTAAACCTTAAGTGAACAAGAATCTAATCCTAAAAAGGAAACCCAAATACTTAAAAGTGTACTTATGTTAATTGATCATAATTATGTAGATAACTCCCGCTCCTATGTAATTTAACATCTTAATAAGCATCGAGACATCTTCTTGCATGCTTCTTAAATTAATCTCGTTTTTATGGATGTAACCAAAGTGGGTGCATAGGGCAAAAGGTCATCGGCTAGTTATGCAACGCGTCGTGCATTCGATGCGCCCACAATACATAACCTTTGAAACAACTGTGCTGTTTACCTCAGTGACAAGCGTGCCATCGTTTTATGCAGATTTATTATATGCAGTTGACGCATAAATTTATCAATTACAAGTATTGATGCGATTTATAGATTTTACGGTAACTGAGTTTACACAATGTTTATAGAGAGCAGAGGGCTTACCTAAGTTGATAATCTATAATCGTTCACACTAGTAGAAAACTTCAAATGTATGGAAATGACGACGTTAGGTCACGTGGTCAGAACAAAGGAATTGGAAGCGTTACCGATTGTAGAAAGAGATTCGAAACGAAACGTTCGTAATTTAGCTAGGCCTGCTGGTGATGTTTATGTTTAGAATTTGTTGATGTGACAGACGTTATTTCGTTCGAAACTTAAATTTTATAGAAAAAAGTTTTTCCTCTAAAGACTTTACCTGGACTAAATTAAAAAAAGCCAAATCCGTCAAGCTGTTTTCAATGTATGTAATGCGCTTACCAACAAATAACATTTAATTTTATTTACGTAGTCTATCATGATTTCCAAAATAGTAAATTAAAAACCTACTTTTTGATAATAAACACAACATTTGGTTTATTTTACTCACAGTAAATTAAAGATCTTTTTTTCCTTACTAAACTATGTCATTATCATCTACCTATTGCCAACTAATTATAATAAGAACTCGTTAATAACATAATGTTTGTGGCGCCAAAATTGCAAGATTTGTTTTTATTGGAATAAATTTAATAGTTCAGCTACCTTTGAGCATAACATACGAATCAATAAATATTTGGTTTATAAAGACAAAAATAAAATGAATCAGTATTTTGAATAGATGCATCAGTAGCATAATATTCTGGTTCATTATTTTGATGTGTGACATTTTTACTGATAGTATAATCCTACTTAAAACGTCTTTTACTCGAATGTGCTAACTGTAAGTTTTCTAAAAATTAATAAAATAAAACTATAATTAAACTTTTCCAAAATATAATTACTAAAATGGACGGTTCCTCCAATTTTTTTTAGAAAATACTAGTTTTATAGCCACAATGTTTTTTTTTATATTGAAAATCGTCAAATGACTTCGACAAACTTTTACTGATTGTTCTAGTCAGTAAAAGTCATCTTATCATCCGCAAGCCTATGCCTACAGTGGCTGAAAGACGGGGTTGGGGTTCCGACGACTGGGCTGTGAGGATGTCCGTTCCCTAACGCCCCTTTCACTAGCAGCACTGCTTTGCAAAAGCAAGCGAATACTGGTATATAGCCATAGTGCGAGCTTTGTATTAGCTAAATAATTCTACCTCTCTATAATATTAATTTGGACATGATAAGTGAAGTCATATTTACTACTTAATTTTTACAGTTACAGCACTGTCTACCCTACTTTCTCTCTTTCTTATCGTTCGGATCTTACGAGTGAAAATCATTTTCCACACGCACTGAGTTTCTGTCCGGTCTCGCGGTCTTGTGGTAAAAGTATTGTATGTGAAGAACATACAATACATTTAAGTGTGAAAATATAAAAAAAACATAGACCGATAGACGAACAGACAAATTTGTCGTCGTATTTCTAATAATAGTATGGATTTGAGTGTAGATAAGTTGTCAGAATGTTAATTATTAAATTGAAATATTCACTAATTCACATAGTTTTGCTTGGTAATGTTTTTATTATTCATTTACGAAGAAAAATTTTACGCTGTTAGCTAATAATAAGTTATTGAAATTGTGTACGATTATCGTCAAAACAAATACTAATATTAGAATTCGACCCATATATACTAATATTACCATAAATTCAAAAGTCTGTGTATCTGTTTGTTACGTCTGCACGTCTTAACGACTAAACGGATTTGAATGAAAATTGGTGTAGCGCGGGCGCAGCCACTGGAAATAAGCTAGGTATTTATAAAGCGCTGCCATTCAAAACAATACTTCTCATTAATTCAATTAGTCATTTGAATAATAATGTGACATATCTTTTGTAAAGTTTTATGTCTTAAATAAATTATCTACATATTAATTTGTATTAAAATATATAGAAAATAGGATACGTCTTGACAACCCCATTCATTTGGGTCATATTACAGATATCTTTATCTATATGTAAATAATGTTCCGACTGAATATTAGAAGACAATGCGATGTTTCTCAGGTGATTACTTTAGCTGACTAAAAATATATGGTAATTTTAGAATTTGTGAAGACTGAAATTTTAGAGTTAGTTCGGTTTTATGCCTGATCATGGTTCAACAGATGCCATTTTCGCTATACGCCAGAGTTATGCGTGAAATATTTATAAAGATGCGATTAAAAACTTGTACATGGCATTCATTCACTTCAAAACGGTATACGATCGGGTACCTTGTGAGGTTCTATGGTCGGCCCTTAAGGAGAAAGGTGTGCCTGAAAAGTATGTACAGTCCCTGCAGTAGGTACCCAAGTCCGGTTCTGGAGTAGACACTATTGGCAGTATCAATTAGGCTGTCGGCTTTCATCAACGGTCGACCTTACCTCTTCCTGATGACAATGGATACTCTAACGTCTGACATCCAGAAAGAGTCTCCTTGGTATATCCTGTTTGCCGATGACATTGTGCTGGTTGCTAATACTGCTTTAGAGGTCCAAAGCAGACTGAAGATGTGGTCTGAAGAGTGTTAGCTTGAAATTTAACAGAACCAAAACTAAATACTTTTTCTGCGATTTCAATGGTCTCTTCAGTCCTGTGCTCTTTAGTTCTCGCCAAAGACGTAAGACGTGTATTTAATTTATAAAATTTAAAAACGAATAAGAGACATTTTTTCTGATAAAAAAAAACATATCTTCTCAACTGTCGTTTGATACTTCGTTGGTATCATAAGAGAAAACGTTCGAAATGTCAGCCGAACACCGTAGGCTCACAAGCAGTAGGTTTAAATTACCCTGACACTTCCAACGCTTTGGGATAACAACTTAGGGGCTCGAGGAGTGTCAATAATCGATCTATCAAAGAATTCCTATTTTGACATAGAAAAAAAATACGGGCAAATCTTTAACTCATTAAGTCCGTACCTGGATTCGTGCGGAGGCGTGCGAGCGGTTAATTAGGTGCACACCTTTTGTTTTTGCACGTAGTACATTGTTTCCGAGGCAACTCTCGAATTCTATGACATGTTCCCACAACTCAATACACTTGCAAAATAGCTAGTGTGCCGACATCTGCATACCGCAGCATCCACAGGTATTTAGGCAGTGCTAATAATAGTTTGTGGGTGACAAACGGAGACTTGGAAACCTTTTGTTTCACGGTAACGTACTTGAGCGTATCTAAGTGGTTAGCCCGTGATTGTACTATGTTATGTTATACTCGTAGACTACTGTATGAAAACGCTAGTGAAAATATTACACAACTGACGTTCTATTTTCTCTTTCCTCTTTGCTATCTTGTCCTGTATCTACTAATATACCGTATATATGGTTACCTACTAGTTCTAATTTGACCCCTTTCCGAATTGCAGATAGGCATTCCACAAATTGTAATTAAACTAGGTCCCTATTGTCTACCCGTACCTACTTATGTGGCTAATTTCAGTTACACGCATATCGTAATTTGCATATTTTTTTTAGGTGGGAAATTAATTCGCATACAAGTCTAGCAATAATAAAGTATCTAATATGAGCAATGAGGTGTTCTTAGGTTATTTCGCTAATGAGTTGTTTTTACACATTAGGCTTACCTTACCTATTAGTAATTTGCCAATGATGCAATTCGCATCCATCAGCATTTACATTACATGTCAACAAACATCAATTTCAATTCAAGAATATTACTTGATAATAATATGTGTGATTTTTAAAGAATTAGTGATTAATTTTTTTTTAAATATATTTTTGCCTATACCAAGAAGTACTCCTGTATAATGAGTGCGTTTGCATACATGTAAACTCATAGATACAAGACATCCAGACCCAGAAAAAATTGTCTGCATGCTATACAAATATTTGTTTCGTGCGAAAATCGAACCCGTGACATGCATGACACTAGTCAATCACTAATCCACTGCGTCAATTTTACGTTGTGTTTTATTGCGTCGTTGATCCAGTCCAGAGGTCATAGACTGTTGAGTTTGAGTCCAAGTTTACTTCAAAGTTTGGACAGGGCAATTTAAGTTAGGTTTTTCATTTGGAATCTTTAATAGCTGTTTCAAAACTAAAATTAATCAAGTCAAAAACCAAATATAACTTTCAAAGACTGATCATCAGCGAGATAAATGAAACTGACACTTCAAATCAATATCAATTTCTGAATGAACTGTTTAAGATATTAACATAATATCCTGTACTTATCGAACAGGCCTATGTTTCAAGTAACTCTATTCATTACTACCAAGAGTCTGCTAATGGACTGTGAAGCATATCAACCTTCGTAACTCTAGACAGTATCCGTAATCCACACACGATCCTTGCATAATCATAGCATAGCATAGCCTTGTAATGTTCCCACTGTTGGGACTCAGGCCTCCTCTCTAAGAGAGGGAATGGGCCGTAATCCACCACGCGAGCCCAGTGCGGGTTGGTGGATGTCACATGTCTTTGAATTGTTGGTTCTATGACATGCCGGTTTCCTCACGATGTTTTTCTTCACCGTTTCGAGAGCAATGCTGATGAAATAAATTACACAAAGTAATGCGCCTGACTGGATTTGAACCCGCAACATACAATTCGTAAGTCGGGGCTATTACCACTCGGCAACCACTGCTCTCCTTGCATAATCACACTAATATAATTAAGCCGATGCTCTGTAAGTGTGTGTGTATGTTTGTTACTCCTTCCCGCTGAAATGGCTCAACTAAAAACCTTTGAGCTGGCTTAAATTAATTTAATAGTCAGACAAACAGTGGGCTAAAAGGGCCACTTATTGGGTCCCATAAAATGCTACGCGATATCGCGGCAGATCAAGGTGAAGGTGGAGAGTTGAGCTTGATAACTACCAGAGGGACTAGCCCGCAATGGTTGAGGATAGAAGTGTGCGGAAAAGGGAGAGAGAGGCCTTCGTCCAGCAGTGCGACATAATAGGCTAACTGTTGTCCAGGAATATCATCACACTAGATATTACTAAGGTTGCCGACTTAGCACGAAGAATTGCCAAACTTAAGTGGCAATGGGCAGGGCACATTGCTCGCAGAACAGATGGCCGTTGCGGCCGGAAGGTTCTGGAGTGACGACCGCGTACCGGAAAACGCAGCGTTGGAAGGCCTCTTACAAGGTGGACCGATGACCTGGTGAAGGTTGCGGGAAATCGATGGATGCGAGACGCACAGGAACGTTCGTTGTGATGACGCTTGGGGGAGGCTTATGTCCAACAGTGGACGTATATCGGCTTAAATGATGATAATGATGAGATATTATTATAAAGGTTACAAGTTTGGGTGTGTGTTAGTTTTTTCTTCACGCTCGAACTTGATCACATAACCCTAAATTAGAAAAATGATATTGATTTAAGCATTTGTAACTGAATAAAGAAGTTTCAACTATAAAAAAATGTGATATAAATAATATTAGATGTACTAGATGTATTTTCAGTAAGCAACTGAGTTAGTGGTTTTTATATCTTCATCAATATAAATGATATAGGGCTTATAAGTAACTAATTATCCCGTCTACGAAAAGGTTAATTGAAACGGGTTTCTGAATGGTTCATTTAACCATCTATTTTCACTATCAAGACACTTGTCGAATCTACGACTATTTATGGTATTATACTTGCAGAAAACGTATCTTTCTATTGTAAAAGTCTATTCAAAATTAATATAGCTTTCTCCCTTGTAATCATTTAATCATCACATTATTCGTTGTGTTCAATATAACTATTTATGGAAATACAGTAGCGGGTTATAGTTACTAATATTGATTTTTTGTTTGTAAAGTCATATTGAAGAGTATTAAAATTCCAAGCCCATAAATTCACTTACTAGAGCTTCTCAAGATAACAAACGACTGCACCTGAAACAACTTATTCCAAGAGCAAGCGAAGCGAGCTTGAAAACTTAGAGCAGAACTTCTATATGGACAGGTTAGATACGAAAGGCATGACGTGGCGTAGAGATAGCGAGCAAGAGAATTCTTCGTCTTCCCCGTCGTGTCAGGTACGACTGTCATTAATACATTGTCGGCTAAAATTTCGGTATTTTATAGAATGCCTAGGCAAAAGCATTATGCAAAATGTAGAATCCATTGGCACCGATTACACAGAGTTCAAAGTATAATTGTGACGATATTACACGGTCACATAATTGTGTAACCAATGTCATGTATCATTTTCTTTCACATGTTTTGTTCTTGAGTTTATAACCAGAGTACTCGTAAGATATAAGATTTTCGTTGTTTTGTGTTCTGTGACATAGTCCAGCATGTGAAATACACTATTATTATTATTATTGCACTAGGAGATAGAGTGGATCATAGTCAGCCACGTGAACCTAGTGTGCTTTAGTGGATGTCTTCTTCTTAGTCGTACACTCTTGACAGAGTGGTCGTGGTCATATCTCGGTCGTGACCACGACCACTCTCTACCTCTCTTGCGATCACCGCACTACCTCTCTCGTGATACGACGCCATGCAGCTCTGTGTTTGGCGGCTTGGGAGCATTCATTTACAATGTAGTATGTCACGGTTTTGATAAGGTCCGTCCATCGTGTTGGAGAGCGGATGTCACGTATATTTAAAATTTACCCACACTTCCATAGCTTAGGTTCGAATCCAGAATCTACAAATCTCAAGTCGTGGCCATTATGAGACCACCCCTTCTCTGGGAGGGTGTGAATGGTGACAGCCTTGATTTACGAGTTGTAAGTCCCGGGTTCAAACTTGGTCAGGTGCATTATTTTTTGTGATTTATTTCATCACTACTACTCTCAAAATGGTGAAAGAAAATATTGTGAGGAAACCAGCATGTTCTAGAACCAATAAATCGAAGACATGTGACATCCACCAACCCGCGTGATTGATTACGGCCCATTTCCTTTCCCAGAGAGGAGCCTGCTTATATTCTTGCTCTTAAATACAGGGTATGTGAAATAATAGCAGCAGTTAAAACAACGTATTTTTATTAATACCATCTGTTCTAGTTTCATCGTATCAATATTTAAAATATTAATCAATAAATTCTTATCTAAAACCAGTCTAATTATGTTGAAAAGGTAGTTAAACACCGACATCTTTTACAAAATTAATCATCTTAGTTGTTTAAAACTTGATGCGATTATCATATTTAATTAATATTCTTGATGAAATCTCGCATAATTTTAAAAGTTTTTTTTGTTTCCGTAGATATATCTGTTTTTTTTTATAAAGTTAAAAAAAGTAGATAGATAAATCAAGACCACGATATAAATAAATATAGATATTCTCATTCTTTCTTTAAATTACTGAAGTGAAAACGCAAGTACGAGTAGTTTAAAAACAAAAGTAGGTACCTTAAAGGGACGTTACATCACACAAATTTTTTGGTAGTTATATGCATCTCGCATCGGCTCTTTAGTTTCGAGGTGGGTGATCATGCTCCAGGTAGAGCGAGAGGAAGTGTCAGACTTTTTACTTGTGATTCTTTAGTGTAATTGCAAGGCGACTTGAATTTTGGACTGATTTTTTTTTTATTGTATGGTTATGCTTCCAAGTTAGTCCCATGTTATGATCTGATCATAAACTTCGAAGATATGGAACAGAACTCCCCATAGGAACACAGCAGAATTGTCGTAACAAATAAAATTGCTTTGCCTATTATCGACTACACGTATAAAACGTGTAGTCGATAATAGGCTGAAAGAAAAGGGGGAGGGGATGTATCGAACTGATCTGGTGTTGAAGCCGGAAGGTAAATTAATGTAACATAACCGTGTTTGGGATTATTAGAAACGTTATGAGATGCACTCTTGTTAGAAGGTATTTAAGTTGGGCTGAGGGGTACTTTTTATTGGTAAAAAATGAAAAATAAAATTTTTTTTACAAAAAAAAAATAAAAAAACCGACTTCAATGTAAAAAAACACTGAAAAGTAAGTACAAAATAACTTTAATTTCGGAAGTCGGTATTAAATAACGAAGAGACAAAACTATTTATTATAGAAACACCGACTTCCGAAATTAAAGTTATTTGTACTTTAATTTTTTTTTTTGTAAAAAGTTTTTTATTTTAACCCATCCTCGTAGTATCATAATGGATTCTGTCGAAGAAAGTTTAATTGCGCGAATAGCGTACGGCGGCGTTTTGTATCGGTGCGATTAGTGGCTAGTTCGGGCAAATCCATATAAAATGTGTGAAGCCTATAAAAAATATGCCGCTGGCGGCGTTTTGTGGTTGTGGTCGGTGGCCCGTGTTTAAAAAAAAATTCAAAATATTCTATTTCACATACGCCTATATGGGTTATATATAAAACGTTAGAAGCTACACGTGTACGGTTGTAGTTGTAGTATGCAGTTTTCCTTTAGAGTACAGGGCTACAGTAACTCTTTAGAGCAATCCCACTCTACGAGTCCCAAAGCCCAAGCGGGGTAGACTTCCATCGTATGCTCCACTGTGTTCTCCGAGAGATTTACACGATCGTGACGGGTGTTTCTTCCCGCCTAATCCTATATAAAAACCTCCCGAAGCACCGTGTAATAGCTTAGAAGTAGAATTTCTTGCTGTAATACATGTTATCGGGTCTTTAATTTCAGAGTAGATTACTTTTCGCCAAGGTTGCTCTATCGTCAACCATATCATTTACTTAATATCTGGTGACATAATAGTCAAAAGTGAGCTTAAGCACTAATAATATTAAAAAAATGTATATAAATGCTAACGCAAGGCGTGCGTCACGTCACTCGCGTGACAGGCGCGTGAAGGCCGCGTGCCACAAACGGCCACTAGGCTACCGACTAATTGTATTTGTCTTCTCTTGTGTTGTAGGTACAATTAGCGGATATTACTACAAGACTGTTTATTTGAAGATGCGTGCTTGAAATGAGTCGCCTATCATATATGATGTAATTTTGTTTAACTTAGTGCATACCATGTAGGTAGGTCCAGAACAAAATGAAAATCTATATATGCGTAGGGACCAAAAGGTCAAGCAAAACCAACAAGCCAATATAGTGCAAAGCACACACATATTTCTAGATCATATTTGTTAAAATAATAATGTAATAAAGTTATGTATAAAGCATTTGTGATATGGGAATCGTTACTTGACATAAAATGATTTAATTGTTTTATTATTAGGTATTTCAAGCACGCTATAATCTTGGCGGTAAGTCCCCTCTTTGAGGAATGGCTGGAGACGTTACGGCATCGTCACCTTATGCCTGACGCATATCCGCATGACGCAGGTCCTCACCGAACATGGTCGATTCGGCAGGTTCCTGCACTTGACTTGTGCAGAAGACACGCCCGGTCACCGTTTTGCAGTCCGCCCGGATGACACGATAGACTATACGGTAGAGATGTGCCCCGCTTGGGCGGAGTATCGCTGTGACCACGTGGAGGTGGTGGTGACCTCTCGCGCTGGGCTCTGATTCAAGGCATGCTCCGGAGCGAGTGGGAGCGGACAGCAGATAGCGAAGAAGGCGACCGCAAGCGTGAGGGAACGGACATCCTCACACCCCATCTGACGGGACCCCGTCTCCGATTTACAGCCACCATAGGCTTGCGGACTACAAGTAATAGGTAGTTGGTCGTTCGGTCATCCTATAACCGTCCGGACCGAGTTCGAGTCGTCGACGGCGTATAATGCGTGCCTCAAACTGATTACAGTAGAACTGCAAGGGCCTAGCAGGGCCTTAGCCTACTGAGGTCATGGGTTGAAGTCCGAAAGGGAAACCCGTGGTCCTGGAACGTAAAGAGCAAAGACAAAGCAAAGGTGTGGTGTTAGTTAGTAAAGTGACACGCCCTCTCGCTAGAGCTTTTTTTATGTTGGGAAAAAATCATCCAATGACAACCCCCGCTCTTGGGCGGAGCGGGAGATAGTGTCAGACTCTTACTGACTAAAAGACCCACCCCGTTCCTTCTAGCCTTCATACCGGGGCTCGAGCTGTCTTTCGAAACTAACCCTGGCCCCAGTAGGCTTCGACCCGGCTGGGTCCTTGCTGTTGCTGACAACTCCTGCGCGCGGGAACAGTGCGCGCGTCGACGACTTGGGCTTGGTCCGGACAGTTACCGGACGGTCGGACTGCGAGCTACCCATTGCTCACTGTCCGCAAGCCCGCGCCTACGGTGGCCGGAAATCGGGATCAGAATCCCGGCGGCGGCGGCGAGAACGTCGTTGCCTGATGCGGTCGGCCTCCTCCTTTGCTCTCGTTAGAGCTGGAGAACTCATTAGATAATTTCTCATCTTAAAAAAGGTTCTAAAGCATGAAATTGAATATTCTAAATTACGATGTTCTATTAGCACCTATCTTTTTTTGACTTCTTTATTTGTATTTAACGATGCCTGAATTTTAAAAACAAACAATTTCGTGTAATTAAATTACACGATGTTGGGCACAGGCCCAGTTTAAATACATGGGTATTTCATAGCCAGAAGCGTAGCGTGGACTAATTAAGACGTGAGCGAAGGTACATTAGCAAGACCTTTTTTTCATAAACTCGATAACTAGACTTACGATCAGGTGAAAATAACCCTCGTTCTTAAAAAATCCCCTTTGGGTGCAAAGCCGTGGGCGAGGACCCACTTTACCCACGCGTCGCTACGCTACCATTTCCAGCTTGAATTACATTTTACAAAGCTATAGTTATCGGCACGAATATTGAGCGCTCGGCGTCAGAGTGGGGATCGCTTTGCGCATTCCATATTGGCTCGCCAATGAGCCAATCGTCGTCGTTGTTAGATACATGCAGCAAGCGCAGGGAACGAATCACGAGTGACGTCTATGACACGATGGCGCGGCGAGCCAATCACTGACATTCCCCGCCCCTGCGTCTCACGTCGCACCACTAAAGAGACCGAATATTTGACTTCTGCGCAACTTGAAGCCAGCGCTCAATATTCGTGCCGATAACTATTCTTATATCACAAAGCAGATAATTATCCAATTTTATAAAACGGCCTTATAAATCTCAGAAGACACCAAAATTCATCAGCAATAAATTATTAAATCAAAATTGATTTTATAGAAATTAATTGGTTGATTGTGAATAATGTTGAAATTGATATTGGTTACAAATGGGCTATAAATCTTTCAACTACATGAGTATAGACTAAAGACTACAAACTAAAGGTCTTGTGTCTATGTCCTTGTGATTGTAGGTCGCTAAGTGTCTTCTCTAACCTTGTCTCACTTAGTTAGCGCCTTATTGATTTAGGTTAGCAAGAGCTTAATATTTATGTATACGTGCGAATTTATAGTCTTTTGTCGATTAGGCCAGTGCCTGATCATTTTATAATAGCTTGATCCAAAAGTAGGTACCTACGCTGTTTGCTTTTGTACTTAATGTAGGCGTATAAGCTACCGACAAAGATTTTATATACCTATAATTTATGTTATTATTAAGTTAAATCATCTATGGGCCTTATCTATGACTTTTTAAGTGTGTTTTTTCAATAATCTTGTAATACTTCCACAATTTTAACTCTTTGAATGTTTGAGCCGTGTAGCGACATCTATGACGCCACATAGGAACCAAAATAAAAAGTCCTACATTACGGTATTAGGGTTTTTCACCCGATTAATACATATACAATAGCCCTAAAATAACTATTGGAGTATCGGGCAGTTGCCCGGACCTGACTCAACACACGTCTGGTCGGAGTATCCTATCTTTTCAATGGTGATCGTGGTTTGCGGGAGTTTACATCTTGTTCTACATTCTTCTAAAACTGAAAAACACTTAAAATGAACTGTAATTTTTATTTTTACTTAAAATGTATACTAGAACAACGCTAGTTCCTAAAAAACTATTTTTCTTTTTAGTGTATTTAACAAATTAAGTAAATTATTAAAACTGCAAAAATGCCATATTATACGATGCATCAGCCGTCAGAATTTGGATTGTATGAAAAAAATAAAACTTTGTGTTTAGGACCTTAAGTATTTAAACTGTAAAAATAGCTTGTCAAACGTTAAAATGATAAAAAGAAAAAAAAAAACGATAATTTGAGACCCATAACAAAATAAAAGAAACTATCTAAGACCTGCAAAAATTACAAGGATCTTAACTTCTTAAGTTACGAATTTTATTAAATATACTAAATATACAGCTTTATTAAAAACTTTTATTGTAAAAAAGGTTTTATTGTAAATAAACGATCTTTATGTTGCCGAAAAGATGGTTATAAATATATTTCTTTTTCTTATTTCCAGAAGGTGTTAATTCTTTTGGGAGTGGTGGCAGTCTCTCTATCGGCGCCGCAGGGGCCTGCAGACAAAGTCGTAGCAATCCTCTCACAAGAGTTCGATCAGCAACCAGATGGATCTTACAGATACAGGTAACGTTTTGAATATACACCTTATTATTATCTCTCCTGTCTCTTTCCGAGTATTCCCTAGTAATTAGTATCATATTAGATAGTTTTTTTGGGCCATAAACCTTCCGTTATTTGCGTTATAAGTAAACATGTCTAAGGATAAATCTATCAGGCGCTTCAACAAAACACTGGTTGAAACATAAACAACATTAACGAAATTCGATTGTTGAAATTAAATAAAAAATAATGTGTATGAGTCGGATTTGACACTTTCTAGAGCCACTTACTAAGCCTAATAGATTTCAGTGATAATCGGTCAAGTAATAACAAACATTAACACCATACACTCTAATATTTACTATTGGTATTAGGAAGCAAATATTTGCTACCGACTCAAGCGATAGACATCTATAACATGTGTTAATCTATTTAAGTACACATAATAGGAACTTCGTGTGAGCAAAAACCTCTTACAAATTATACATAAATATAAGATTTACCTACTAACTTACGCTAAGATAAGAATTTGGAAAAACATTGCCATAATATATATGTTTATCTCTGCAGAATTCTGGCGCCTAGTGTAATTTTGGCCATGAAAACATTAGCACAAGATAGTAGCAATGTAGCTGTGGTTACTCTGTAGACTAATAAAATAATAACAATGTTTATTTGTACGACAACATTGGTCCAATAGTTAGTAACACTTAAAAAACTTAAGCTACTGCGGCACCAGCAACCGCAAGCAGTAATTGAATACTACGCATCATGCTTATCAACTAAGGTACCAACGAAGAATGCCACTGGAACTGGTCATAGATCTGCTAAGCAACGAGGCAGCCTTCTTCATTATTATAGCGTGTAAATATATAACACGCAGACGCACTAAAGAGAATATGCCCGATGCACTGCAGTAACTTGGCGACTCCAAAAATTCCCTGAACCAAAAAAAGATTATATTATTCTAGAATTTTACAAATAAAATTTGAATTCTGCAGATATTTATAGACGGTGTACAAAAAATATCGATTTGTCATTGATCAGAATAAAGCATAAATTCATAAGTCCAACTTACTGAAGTTACGTATTACCTGCGGGCAATGTGACTTTAACGTTACATAATGGTACTCAAAGTGTTATGTTACATTAGCGACTTCACTATCATTGATTTGACCACCGGTACTGATCGCCGGAGGGTCAACTGTAAGGTCAAGTACAAAATTAAGTAAAGAATGTATATACTGGAAAAATATCGTGATTTTTTTTTATAATTTTAACAGATTTGCATCAAAAGCGATGAGGACGTTTATGATTTTCTTTTTTCATGACACATTTTGTCACAGTACGGCTCTTTTTCAATTATTTTTTTAAATAATGTCTACTACTAGTCCTTAAATGTGATCCTACCTGATGGTAAGGAGTAACTCAATCGTTTATGGTGAGGCACAGTAAATTATTTAAACTCTTACCTTGATGACATCTAAATTATTTTAATCGGACGGAAAGACTGTTTATAAACGATGAGGTGAAATTCTTCTTCCGGACCGTAGATGCATTAACACTGTAAGGATAGTTACTCGCTGTACGTAGGGTTCCCGATGGTAGGAAGGTGATGGCGGAATCAAGTCATGCAACTCCCGCGTACATTCTCTAAAAAGCATCCAGTAAAATATTGATAGATCAGCTATCTTACACCTGTGTCCAGACTTTGTAGATTAGGTGGGAAATCATCAAAGAACTACTCCTGCTCTGGGTGAAGCGTGAGAGAGTGTCAGACTTTTACTGACTACAACTCACTAGTTTTCTTCTGTTGGCCTTTGCGTTCCAGGGTCACATTGATTCAACTCCAGCCCGGGATAGTATGGCCCTTGCCTCTCTGAAGTCACGCCGTTCTTTGATATGTATCGCGAAACGTAAAACCTTGATCGAACAATAAAAATTCTTACCATTCGATTCGCACCTCATTTAGATAGCACTCTTGCGAAAGGACGCATCAATGGCGACCTACTGTTGTTTGTTGTCTATGAGAATTTTGGGAAATAGTCTAATAAAATAAGTTTTTCTCTTTTAAGACTGCCATCAATGTTGAAATAACCAAGTATAGATATAGAATACTAGATAACATACTCGTACTTTTTCTAGGATATATCAAAATAGAATTCAGTGCAAATAACGAAGCAAATAGTAGGTTACTGTAAGCTCTAACTTGATCAATCACGATTTTGCCCGATATAGATCTGTTCGCAATAAGTGGCCTTGATCAAATAGTACAAATACATATTTTAGGCGAAAATAAAGCCAATGTACTCTATTCTGATAGCTGTAACAAACGATCGTCAGATGTATCAAGTCCTTAAGCACTTGGCTATCTACTGAATTATAAGTTTAAATAAATAAGTAGATACTTTTTGTGTCCTGTTGTTTTATCATATTGAATTTCATTTTAATTATAGAAGGAATTCTATCCACACACATAAAGATTCATATTTACTTGACTTGAAAGATGGTCTAAGGGCCTGTCCGCACAGCGATATTTCACCGCGCGGAAAATATTCGTGCGTATTTATTTCCGCACCGCACCGCGTCAAATCTGCAAGAAATCACAGAATTTTGTATCGCCTGTGCGGAAACTTCCATAACATTCAATGTGTTACAGAATAACGAAAAAAAAAACCGCATGCCCTAAGATCTCAAACATCACTCTTAATACTAACTTAAAGATAACAACCATATAATAATAATATTATTTTTTTTACAAAATGAGGTACAGTCTAAACAGATTACAATAGGTACCAATTTAAAAGTAGAAGAAGAGTATTCTGGCGTTCGAGCTAGGTTACACTGTAACCTGTATTAAGGTACGCCAGCCCAAGATCCCATCATTACTGTTATTTAGGAATTCAGAGAGAATGCTTACGATAGCGAAATTAAATGTAAACATCAAATGTTCTTCTCTTCCCAGCTACGAGGCTGAGAACGGCATCAAAGCCGAAGAGGCTGGCACGTTGAAGAAGGCCACTGGTCCAGATACCAGTGACGTCATCATTGCTCAGGGAGCCTTCAGCTACACCGCACCAGATGGCACTGTCATCAATCTCAACTACATTGCTGATGATGAGAACGGTTTCAAACCTGAGGTGAGATTAAATTTTGTATCCTCTCTGTTAAAAAAAAAACACATTCAGCCGAACATAGAACCTCCTCCTTTTCGAAGTCGGTAAAAAAGGAATCTGATTGACCTGAAAATTCAGGGGCTGTCATGCTGCCTTTTTATTATTAATAGTATTTACTATTTCCTTGTGTATAAAATGTACTTTTGAATCAAATGGGTCTATTTTAAAATAATTTGCAGTCATTCTATTTGTTTTTTGTTCTTAGTTATAAATTTATTCAATCAGATAATCTATAAATAAAACTTGTATCATTGAATAAAAATTTTAATTAGTCATAGCTCTAAAAAAAGTGATCTTTACTCAACGGATAGTCACAGGATACAACACAACTATTACTTTTAATTAAGATGCACCAGAGTAGCCCGTTAAATTCAAATTTTCTTAAGATTATCGCATTTTACAGGTCATAACACGTATTTATTTACGCAATCATAATCATTAAAATCATCAATACTACCCTCCCAGTTGGTCTATTATTATTATTTTATATACATTTATTTATCTCAGGACCATAGATTATTATTATTATATTATTAACCTTATTGAATAGTAATTTCATGAAATAGCTATTCAACTTAAACTTGACATGCAAAATGCAAAAAAATATAAGAAAATTTGAATTTTGTAAAGGACCGAATCTTCAAATTTCAAGAACAAACAATGATGATCCATTCCTTGATTTATTATTTTGTAGCGAGTCATTTTATTGCGTAGCAAATGAAATAGGAAGTTTAAAAAATCAAGGTTATTACAATATTGTTTATAAAAGATGAAAAGGAATATATCTTAACCTTTAGATGATTTTTTATGTGGTTTGGTCATCCTAGTAAAAATAGACTATGAAAACACGCATGGTTACGTAATTATTTAAATCTTATGTCTTCTTGAATATGGAATATGTTGACTTTATTTTTCTTTCTTGGCTATCACCTATCAAATTATTTACTCTTTAAGAAGGATTTTAATAGATTACCATAATAAAATCATCGCCCATCGTTATACTCCGCACCCTATTGATTTTAAACTCCTACTTTATTTTGGAAGGTATTACAATAAATTCCTATATTATCGATAGAGATGAAAAAAATCGTATTTATTAATTATGAGCAGTTTTATGTGATCTAATCGGCAGTTTATTAATAATTTATAATTATTATAGTTTTGTGAACTAACAATCGATTTAAAAAAAAAAACATAATATATATTGGCTAGGTACTATATTTTTGCATGTCCGGATAACCCGGTAATTTGGATTTAAACCATTTTTCAAGATTGATGTCCTAAAGGAAGAAGCCTGATAACTCACGTAACCCTTTGCCAAAATTTTTATTGTTTCTGTTACAGGGCGCTCACCTGCCGACACCTCCTCCAATCCCGCCAGCAATCCAGAAGGCTCTCGACTACCTTGCGACCCTCCCCCCACCACCTCCGAGCAGAAACTAAACCTGCCACTTACTGATTGCCCGATGCCCTGACGACCTGAGCATCCTACGTACCTGTTACTCCACGAATACTCGTACAGATTTGAAAACAGAATTGAATGATTTTATTTTAGAACGAAAATTTTAACCTTGTTAGTTTTAATTTTTTTTATTTGTTAATTTGTGACTAATCTCATTTGTTTTATAGTGAAGAAGATCTCGTTATGCGTTATATATGCATGACCAGTATTTTTTAGATAGCAAACTTTTATAAAAACTTGAATAAAAATAACTGGAACTTAAGAAGCCTATTTAAATTCTGTTTGCAAAACTGCACTTACATAAAAATATAATATAGTAAGCAATAAAAAAACATATAAAAAAGAACGTACAATGACTGAACTGTGATAGACAATGATTGAATTTACGTAAAATGTTTGTATATTTATTTTAATAAAAGCAAAATCAGTGCCAAAGATGCATTGCAAAATGTAACCTACTTTTTATTGTTCTAACCTTTCGGCTGTTCTTAGTGTTTTGCTTAGTTGTGCGAGATAACTTTAATCAGAACATTATATAATATTTATTTTAATATTGCTTAAATTGAACCAGAAAAAAGTAAAACTTTATTTTCTTCATTACAACTAAGTCTAATAGTAAGTTTCTCAGAACAGCATAAATTAGCTTGCCTTTATAATGTAGGAATGCGTTAAGTATACAATAACATCCTTCTTCTGTTTTTGTCATCTATATGAGATAATATATCAAGGTTTTATATACTTATAGAGATGAGACAATGACCAAACCAGTAATTTTTCATTAGCATGAAACTTACAGAAGCTGTCAAATTAGTGTTAAATGTTGATGTCATTTCCTATAAACGGTACCAATGGCTCTAGTAGTAGTTAAAACAAGTATCTACCGGATATTTTTAACGTAAAAAAACCCAATTCACGTAACTTCTTCGAAGTAAGATTGGCAAGTTAATATTTTCTGTAAACTCTATACAAGCCCTTTATTCAAACAGTTTAAGTTTGTTCATAAAATAACTGGACTTTGAATTCGCGCTCTGAGGGTTTCGTACAAACTTACATATGTAAGTAGTTACATTTCCGAATGGAGTCTCAAATTTTTTGCTAAATCACTGTTTCATATTTATTTCTATACATGTACTATATATAAGATCTTGTTTTTCGCCAAATTTCATGATTCTGGATCCCCTATGAATTTTGAATTTTCTCGAGTGTCGAAATCACTTTAGTGTGGGACCGCAGACCTGGGGCCTAAGTCTGCTATTTTTATAAACTCGTCATTTCAACACAATCCCATTGTCATTTTGCTAAAAGTTTGTAATCTGCTAACTCATAATGATCGATCATTAATCGGTCAATGGTCTTGTAATAGAATTGTGGTAGAATGACAATATCGAGCTTATTGAAAGCACTAATTGCGCAATGACGTCGTTATGATAGGTCACTGATCAAAGGAATTGTCAAAATTTTGGCAGATTACCGCATACGTCAGATATTCAATTGTCATTATGTACGAGATTGCCATTCTTTATCATTTCTTTCAATGGAGTGTCAGTGGTTGACCATTGGAAAGTCATAATGACGCCATTATATTAGTAGATTACCAAAACTTGCCAAAATCAACAATTATGAAATCAATGATAGACCATTCTGACACTATTGTAATAGCAGACTTGAGGCCCTGAGTATATGGTTTTAATTTCACCTCGATACCTCCACGCGGTATGGGTATTGATAGATAGACAGATGGACCACAAAGTGATTTTTTAACCGACTTCTTCTTTTGAGGTATGGAACCCTAAAAAGAAATATAAAATGTAGTATGTAATATGCAAATATAGAAATAAATGAAACACAAAAGTCTGACAATAATTGTTTTGTAACATTCCAAACCATTGCACGAGAACTATAGTTCTCTTAGTAAACGCACAAATAAACTACTATTAAAAAAAACGGAATGACAGTCGCACTTAACCCATAGTAAAACTATTACATCAGGAAATATCGGTGAAATTATTCGTTCCAATAGAAAGCAAGAGTCGTCCCAACATTACTTGGTATACAGCATTCCTATCCAACCTGTTTGCAGAAGTGAGCGTCTATCGCAAGGTCAATGATGAGAACATAGAACAATATGCTCTGTCTATAGATCGAACATGATTACATCACTGGATAGACTATGAATACGAGTAGAACTACGATGATGAAACGTCATGTAATAAATAGACACAAACAATTGTTACTAATTAATGAATTATCAGATACTTACGTGTTTAAAGTTATTGATCAACTGACGCAACCCTAATTTGTAATATTACGACTACACTATGGATAGTGTGCAATATCATTTTGGTATTTAATTTTAATAGTGTACTGAATTTTGTTTACGGAAACTGTAACAATGTAATTACTTTTTGCTAGCAAATGTGAACAAGTGACTTTAAGTTACAATAAAAAATAATTGTGTCGAGTTAAGTATATTTAGTTATCCTACTGATTGCTATTTTACAAATATTACTTAATCATTTACATAGGTACTTGTATATTCAATACACTGTAATATTTACTTGAATCGTAATAAGAACGTATCTAATTTGGTCATTAAGACAAAAGTAGGTAAGTCGAGGTAGATATACCTATTGTTCCAGTAATCAGAAGAATGGATTATTTATTTTCATTTTACAAATACGAGTTTACATTTAAAAAAAAAAATTAACTAAATATAGTGACATATTTATAACCTTAAAAACTAATTAGAACTTACTAAAACAATCTATCATACAGTGTCGAAAAACACCCCCGCAGCGCTGTCAACACAGCGGTGTGGGGGTGTAATGTCCCCAAAAGATTGACAGAATTGCCACGCTGTATGACAATGTTTATCCTCTGTCCAAGGTAAAAGCCAGCCCGTTGGGTGCCGCTTGAAGTTATCCACAGCCGCAGTGGCAGAACTAGCACAGCACAACGAGTAAAGAGCATGAGATGGTGCATGAGTATCGTAGAATAGAATAGAATAAAATCGTAGTATCATTAGTAGCGTCTCACACTAAATGCCTACCCATCCTCTAGGAAATAGACATGACCGATCTCTCGCTCTCATCGCAAGTGGCGGCCATGAGAGTAACCAGTATTTTGGATTGGTTCATGTATTGCCATGTCAATCATTTGAACAATTTACTGACAATTAGACAAATAAGAAAACAAAAACGATAAACAGTAGAATCTCATTTATTTGTACGAATTTTTGGTTGCGAAACATTAAATGCAATTCTCAAACAAAATCAATGCAAAGCAAATCAAATATGCAGTCAAGTGATGGACACATGATTTTATTTTCCGACTGCGCTAGGGGCAGTTCTATTCGATCCAATAATTTTAACATCCCTTATTATTTTGAAAACATGGAAAATTGAACTTATTGAGTCATGAAAATTCTATAAACGAACCACTATTTTTTTTTTTACTTCATATAAACTAGTACTTGACTGCGATCCCGCCTGGTAGTAAGCACTGATACAATAGTTGTTGGTGAAGTGCACTGGTTTATTAAGAGCCTATTCACTCTAGCCTCGAAAACACCTAAATTATAATCGGATGGGAAGACTGCTGCAAGTAAATTGTTCTATTCCTTTGATGCACGCGGTATAAACGGTGACGAGAGGTGTCCACAACTTAGAGTGAACACTCATAGTAAGTCGGGTTATCCTTATTCGATTGTAAAAAGTTGATGGCAGAATCATGTATATCCTGCGCACACTTTCCAAAATGCATCCTATAAAATACCGAAAAGCCGGCTACCCTACGCCTGTACTTTAGGTTTTGAATATTGGTGTTAACCAAATCTATAGAAAAAAATCTGTTAATCTAAAATATCTAATCTATTTGCTTACAGAATGTTCATAATTTTTCAACTTAATACCTCGTTGTACAGTCAATAGAAATTTTGTTTCACAAAAAACGTTCAAATAAACTCTCGAATACTCTTACCAGCGAATAAAGACTGTTTAAATCAAGTCATCATTTTTTTTTAATATTATATTTTATTGAAATACTTATAGTGTTTTTATTCTCTCAGTGATGGGTTCTGGTGTGGTCTTGGTAGCAAGATAAGCCAGAGCACGTGCTATTGCCGGAGGAATGGGTGGTGGTGTGGGTAAGTGTGCACCCACAGGTCTGTAGCCATTTTCATCAGCTGTGTATGACAGGCTGACTTCATTGCCGTCTTTATCCTGAAAGTAGCGTAAAAGAAATACAAGGTGCAGTTTTAAAACTGCACAATATTTCAGGAGGTTGTAGTAAAACTCATAAATAGTCATATAAAAAAACGATACCTGATCAATAATCAGTAATACTTGTTATTTAATTTTTTAATTACTCTAAACTAAATCGATTGATCGATGGCCGCGGGGGCGTGGCTAGGGTGTGGCGTGCGGGATGATGATTGGATGATACATTATTTATGAAACTATCGTTGCGAGTTAGTGTGTGTGAAAACGACCTTTATTGTTCCGTGTTTGTGTGTGTGAAAAAAAGCGCAGTTATAAAAAAAAAAAAAATTACCTACTTATTTTATTATTGATTCGGGTCGAGAATCACTAACATAATTACCTCCTGAAATATTTTGCAGCTTCAAAACGACACCTTGTATATAAACATATGGTTCCATTATAAAGAAATCCACAGAAAGTCAAGATAACCCAAACAGTTCTTCTTATCAATGTCGGTAAACAAATCGTTCTATAGTTTTAGAGTATGGTGGCTTTTCTAAAAGCCTTTTAAATATACTGCAATGGTTGACACCACAACATTTATGATTCATCCCAGTTGACATATACATAATTATGTGTTTATATGTACGTCTAATTAAGAGCAGTGTAAGCCGAGTGGTAAAGGCCTCGACTTACGAGTTGTAGGCCGCAGATTCAAACCCAGCCAGGCGCATTACTTTGTGTAATTCATTTCATCACCACTGCTCTCGAAACGGTGATGGAAAACATCGTGACGAAACCGGCATGTACTAGTACCAAAAATTCGAAGACATGTGACATTCACCAACCAGCACTGGGCCCGCGTGGTGGATTACGGCCCATCCCTCTCCTAGAGAGCAGGCCTGAGTCCCAGCAGTGGGAACATTATAAGGCTGACTATGCTATATACATACGTCTGAAAGTTGCATTACAATATTGGGCAGCCACTTTTTAGCATCAACGATAATTAACATTTTAAGGGTTACTTACTTTGTATGAAAAGCCTCCTTCCACAGCACTGCCAGCACCACCATCGAATTTTTTTAACTCGCCTCTCTCATAAGCTCTTGTACCGTCACCGCCTTCATAGCTACAAAATAATGATTTCATTGTCATATAGTATCATTGCACTAATAGTTTAGCATATCATCATATTTTTTTAATTAATATATAACCTACCTGTAATGAAAATCTCCCGAATGTGAGAAAACATAATTTTCTGACTCGATTATAGGAACCACAGGATCACGAGTTCCCTTTCTTCGCGGAAAAGTTTGAGCAGTAGGCACCGATGGCACTATGGCACGAGACCGTTCAGTTGTCGTTGTCACTTTCTGTGCCACTTTATTTTCAGTATTTTCTAATTCACTAACGTGAACATTAAGTGGTTTTTTGTTTACCTTGACTCTTCTTACATTTTGTACCCTTTTTCGTTTCTTATTTCCTGGTCTAGTTGTAGGAGTCCCAGTGGAAGATTTTGTTTCATCGGATTCAGTCCCAGGAATTTGAATAGAACGGGCTTTTGGTTTAACATTTGATTCTCCCTCAGTAATGTCAACTTCTAAAGATGGATGTAGACCGTGGGAAGGATGATGATTTATAGGTGGAGCCACCTTTAAAGATGTTCCCTCTTCCAAAACCTTATCTTCTTCTGTTCCATTTTTATTTGTCACTTTAATCTCTTCTTCATCGTCGTATACCACAGTAACCGGAATTTTATCGTTAGTTTCTACTATTGGGGGGTGATTAGAACTATATGTCCTTATAACTTGAGTTTGTCTTCGAGGCACTCTTTTATTGTTACTAAAATCTGCACTGTTAACACCGTGAATTAATAATAAGTAAATCGGTATTATCGATAAATTTAACAACATTTTATCTTAATTGGTACTTAACTACGTAATGTGATCCTCCTCTCACGCGATTAAAATAGCAAATGAAGATGACTCAATAGCTTTACTTATAATGGCTTTGTTCGTAATTTATTCACTGGTTTGACGAGACTCATTTAATTTTCTTGTTTTATAAATTATACGCACGACAATAAACTCTACATATCCAAACAAGTTCCAATATTGACATTCATGCCGTAAATATGCAAATACAACATACAGTATGATCCTGAACATTAAATACGAGGTTCATTAAAACTTAAAAAATATATATTATTCTAATTTTATCCAAATAATGATGAAAAATCTAATCACAGTTCAATAATATGTTGAGCAAAGTTTATCATTCCTATCACGTTTTCTTTTAAATGTTTGTGTGAGTGAGCTTACTGAAAATGGAACCAAAATGTTGTAGTAAGTTCGTTCTTCAGACCTGGTTAAGAGTGATCAATGGTTTGATCGCGTCCGATCGTCACCGATCATGTATTATTGTTGACACCTAGGTTATTGTGCAATTTTCCGAAGAACACATCAGTCAACCGTTAAGGTTGAAGTATTTAGCGTCCGGTGATGCTCGCTACTCCGGAACGCGGGGGGAGGATAGAGTAAATAAATGAATCTTACATATAAGTGGACAACAAGTCTGGACCATCACTTATAAGTGTAAATCAGGAGTGGTTAGAATAGAGATGTTATTAAAATTACTTTGTTTGTGCTTGGTGGCGGCGTGTGTTCTTTCCGCACCTCCTACCGATGAGGTGCCACCAGAAAGAAAACAGCCCTCAGTGATACCAATTGTTTCACAGTCTGAGGAATTTGAGCCTGACGGAACATACAAGTACAGGTAATTAAACATTCATGGTTTATAATATAATTAATTTCACAGTAAGAAAAGTCAATTTTTCATATAAAAATCAAGACTGATTTATGCAAAAATTCGATATAATTTTGTAAAATATAAAATTTATTGTGTACTAGTTTTACCGACAAAAAATATAATGAAGTATTATTCTGATTAATTTCAATCAAATTATGTGAAGTTCTTATACAACAACAAATTAAATTATATTCACGCATTTTTACAGTTATGAGACTGGAAATGGTATCAAACGCGAGGAGACATCCTTTGACAAAGTGATAGATGGAAAGGCAGCACACAAACACAGTGACTGCAGCAACGAGGGTGGTGAAGATGACGACAGCGGTGACATCCACGTGCAGCAAGGATCATACTCCTACACAGCACCCGACGGAACCCTCATCAGTGTGAAGTAAGGAGTGGTTGTAATCATTTCACCAGTTAACAAAATAATAGTTACATTTTGGAGCTTTTTGGGGTTGAAACTTTTGTGCCGTAAGGTTGTAGCGACATCTATGGCGTCATATAAGAAATAATCCTGCATCGCCCAATTAAAGTTCTCCGCGCGATTTGAATGTATACAACAGCCTGAAAATCAAATATCGGGCAGTCGTCCTCCAGACATAACGTCTTGTCGAGAGTTGGAGGTTTCCGGGACTTTACACTTTGTTCCGCATACCTCCAAACGCCTAGCTAACATCTTGCATGAATTTTTAGTCTTTGTTTTAAGGTTAACCTAAAAAGCAATTTAAAACTTCGTAATCTGACAGTAATAACACGAAGCAGAAGTTGTGTTGCCTCGTTTCTGCCAACAGGGAGCCAGCATCTGATGTTCTCCGCTTAATGGCACGTCCTTTTGCCTCTTACCTGATGAATTCTCTTGTCCAGTACCACCATGCCACTTATATGTAAAGAAAGTCGATATTGCCCTGAATCAGACGTGTTGAATTATATCAGAATGCCTTAAAGAGCCCTGTTAAAACGCCCTCATTTAACAAACTCTACCCATTGACTGGTATTGCACTACCAGCTGTACGTAAAGGTGTCAGATGAGCACACGAAAGGAAAAAGTCAAGAATTTGATTATCGACATCCCATCATCAAATATTCAATAGCCCCGGGTAAGCTTAAAAACCGGAATAGCTTTTTATGTTACGTACGTGACATTCTACATCCACCAACTTTTTTTTTATAAGTTGGAAAATCATCTAATGACATCTCTCGCTCTTAGGCGGAGCGGGAGGGTGTGTCAGATTTTTACTGACTAAAAACCCATTCCTATTCCTTCGTTGTCTTTCATATTAGGGCCGAGTTTTCCTTTCAGAAGCAGACCTTTGGCCCCAGTATGCTTCTTCTCTGTTCGCCCCCTATGGTTTGCTGTAATTTCTTTGAGGTTTCTTGGAGGCGTGTAGAACAGTACGCGCCGACGACGACTTGGGCTCTGTCCGGACGGTAACCGGACGGCCAGATGGCGAGCTACCAATTGCTCGCCGTCCACAAGCCCGCGCCTACGGTGACTCAAAATCGGGATCGGGATCCCGACGGCTGGGGAGTGAGGGCCCCGTCGATACGCGTGCACGTGCGGCCTCCTTCTTTGCTAGCATTCGCAGAAGAAGGCGATCGCCATGGTCCGGTGCGAGATATCGTTGCCACTGATCGCCCCTATGAGGACACGGTGTTGCTGTGCCCAAGCGACATACCTCTACCGTACGCTCCACGGTACGGAAGACACGCTCCGGGCGGTCCACACAGTGGTGTCACCCGGGCATCACTTCCACACAAATCCGGTGCAGGAACCTCCCGAACTGACCATGTTTGTTGAGAACCTGCGTCATGAGGGAAGGTGAGGACGTCATGAGATCTTTCTAGCCACGCCTCATAGAAGGGACTTTATTTTAGTCAGTCAGTTTTTACTTTTATATATATAAATTAATTAATGAATTCGATTCTAAGATAATAATATTAACTGAATTCAAACATGCTGTATAGTGATAAAAGGTTATTGATGTTGATGGGTAACCCTTGAAATGTTTACAAAGTTCTTATAATAGATGCATCAGTAAGATTTAAAACTGGTAAACGAATATAGTATGTAAACAAAATGAAAACACATTTTTTGTCTAATTAAGTTCTATGAACTCCAATAATATTATTGAAACTTGCCAATAGAAATAACACCTAACAATCGTTCAATTTAAATAATAAACAAATAATGTAAGCTAGAGGAACTAAAGTTAAACCTAAACTTGAATCATAATTGCAATTTATATGAAAAGAATTTGATTTATTCTTTTTTTCTTTCAAAGAACTAAATCAAAAACATTTTATTAACATATTATTTTCCTAATCTTACAGGTATATTGCAGACGAAAACGGTTTCCGACCAGTAGGTAATCACATCAACCTTGGACCTCAATCACCAACCATTCCAAGCCACGCTCACAAGCACAAGACTTCGCGAAAATTAAAAGACAGTGATGAAGGCAATTCTAGCGCTGCTTCCAAAGATACAACTTTATCAGAAAACTCTGAATCTGAATCATTAGAAGATATATCTCCTCCCAATGGAGACTTCGCTAAAAAGATCCCAAAGAAAGGATCACTAGCTGCCATGAAAACTGAAGAGTCTGCAAAAGTGAATAATAAGTCGGCCAAACCTAGTGTGAAGCCCGCCCAGGACGAAAAAAAGTCCGCAAAAGAAGGAGAGTCATCTGTTACAGAAGAAAAAAAGCCTGCCCTGGAAAGAGACGAAACTTCACAAGAAGTTGAATCTTCCGCTAAAGACAGTGAAAAAGTCACACCTGAGAAAGCCGTAAAACCCTCTAAAGAGAGTGAGCAAGCCACATCTCAAGAAAATGAAGGGTCTAATGAAGAAGAAAATCCCGCTACTGAGGAAATAGAGAAACCCGCTGTTAAAGAAGGCGAGAATATTGCTGCTGAAGGCGAAAAACCAGCTGTTGCCGGTGAAAATGTCACTGATAAGGAGGGAAAGAGACCTACTGTCATAGAAGGAGAGGAACCTACAGCTGCAGAAAGTGAAAATCCTGCTGCTGAGGAGGCAAAGAATCCTGCTGCCAAGGAGGGAGAACAACCCGCTACTAAAGAAGGTGACAAACCCGCTACTGTAGAAAGTGAAAAGCCCGTTGATGATGGTGGACAAAAGAATGCTGCTGAAAAAGGAGAGAAAGCCCCTGAGAAAGGAGAAAAGAATGTTACTGCGGGAGAAAATAAACTCGCTGCGTTAGTGGGTCAAAAACCCACTGCCACAGAGGAACCCATTGTTGCGGAAGGTAAAGAACCTACTGCAATGGAAGGTAAAACTCCCACTGCCGAAGTGGCAGAGAATCCTGCTGTCATAGAAGCAGAGAATCCTGCTACCAAGGAAGCAGAACAACCCGGTACTGAGGAAGGAAACCAGCCCAGTGAAAATTCCGCTGCTACTAAAGGAAAAGAACCTACTGTTACAGAAGATGAAGAACTCACTGCTAAAGAAGGTGAAAATCCCACTGCCAAGGCGGCAACAAATCCTGATGCCACGGAAGGAGAGCAGCCCGTTACTAAGAAAGAAGACAAGCCTATTGATGTGGAAGGTAGAAATTCCACTGCTAAAGAAGGAGAGAACCCTGCTGCGAAGGAGGGAGAAAAACCCACTACTGTAGAAGGAGAAAAGTCTGCTGTTGTGGAAGGTGAAAACCCCGCTGCTATAGAAAGTGGAAATTCTACTGTCAAGGTGGCAGAAAATTCTGCTGCCGAAGAGGGAGAAAAACCGAGTAATATAGAAGAAGAGAAGTCGACTGGTATCGAAGGCGAAAATCCCGCTGCTAAAGAGGGAGAAAAACCCATTGCTACAGAGGGAATAGAATCCACTGCTACAGAAGGCGATGAAACCACTGCTAAAGAAAGTGAAAATCCCACTGTCAAGGACTCAGAAAATCCTCCAGCCGAGGAGTTAGAGCAACCCGCTATCAAGGAAGGAGATAAACCCACTACTGTAGAAGGTGAAAATTCTGCTGCCAATGAAACAGAAAACTCTGCTGCCAAGAAGGGAAAAAAATCCAACAATATAGAAGGAGAGAAATCAGCTGCTATGGAAGGTGAAAACCCCACTGGTATAGAAGGTGACAATCCCACTGTTAAGGAGGCAGAGAATTCTGCTGCCGAGGAGGGAGAAAAATCGAGTAATATAGAAGAAGAGAAGTCCGTTGCTACAAAGACTGAAAATCCCGTTGCTAAAGAGGGAGAGAATCCCACTGCTATAGAGGAAGGAAAACCCGCTGCTATGAAAGGTGAAGAACTCACTGCCACTAAAAGCGAAAATCCCACTGCCAAAGGGATAGAGAGCCCTGCTACCAAGGATGGAGACAAATCCGTTATTATAGAAGGAAACACGTCCACTGAAAATCCCGTTGCAAAAGAGGAAGAGAAACCCACTGCTACAGAGGGAGAGGAATCCACTGCTGCCGTAGGTGAAAATCCCACTGCCAAAGAGGCAGAGAATTCTGCTGCCCAAAAAGGAGACCAACCCACTATTAACGAAGGAGACAAGCCGGCAACTATGGAAGGTGAAAATTCCGCTTCTAAAGAGGAAGAGAAACCCACTGCCTCTGAGAGAGAAGAGCCCGCTGCTACGAAAGGTGAAAATCCCGCTGCTGAGGAAGTAAAGAATCTTGCTGCCAATGAAGGAGATAAACCCTCTACTATAGAAGGAGAGATGTCCACTGCCACGGAAAGTGAAGAACCCACTGCTACAGAAGATGAAAATTCCAATGATAAGGAGGCAGAAAATGCTGCTGCCAAGGAAGGAAAAAAACCCACCACCAAAGAAGGAGAAAAATCCAGTGCTATGAAAGATGACAATCCAACTACTAAAGAGGTAGAGAAACCCACTGCCTCTGAGGGAGAAGAGCCCACTGCTAAGAAAGGTGAAAATCCCACTACTGAGGAGGTAAAGAAGTCTACTGCCAAGGAAGGAGAAAAACCTGCAGTTAAAGAGGGAGAGAAACCCGCTACAACAGAAGGAAAAAAATCCAATTCTACGGAAGGTGAAAACCCCGCTGTTAAAGAGGAAGAGAAACCCACTGCTATGGAGGGAGAGGAGCCCACTGCTACGGAAGTTGAAAATCCCACTACTGAGGAGGTAAAGAACTCTACTGCCAAGGAAGGAGAAAAACCTGCAGTTAAAGAGGGAGAGAAACCCGCTACAACAGAAGGAAAAAAATCTAATTCTACGGAAGGTGAAAACCCCGCTGTTAAAGAGGAAGAGAAACCCACTGCTATGGAGGGAGAGGAGCCCACTGCTACGGAAGTTGAAAATCCCACTGTCAAAGAGGTAAAGAACCCTGCTCCCAAGGAAGGAGAGAAGTCTACTGCTACGGAGGGTGAAGAACCCACTGCTACAGAAAGTGAAATTCTCATCAGCAAGGAGGCAGAGAATGCTGATGCCAAGGAAGAAGAAAATCCCGCTACTATAGAAGGAGAAAAGTCCGGAGCTACGAAAGGTGACAATCCCGCTACTAAAGAGGAAGAGAAACCTACTGTATCTGAGGGAAAGGAGCCCACTGCTGCAAAAAGTGAAAATCGCGCTGCTGAGAAGGTAAAGAACTCTGCTGCCAAGGAAGGAGAAAAACCCTCTACTACAGAAGGAGAAAAGTCCACTGCTACGGAGGGTGAAGAACCCACTGATACAGAAGGTGAAAATCCCACTGCTAAGGAAGCAGAGAGTCTTGCTGCCAGTGAGGGAGAAAAACCCGCTACTATAGAAGGAGAACAGTCTGCTGCTATGGAAGGTGAAAATCCTACCGTTAAAGAGGAAGAGAAACCCACTACCAAGGAGGGAGAGGAACCCACCGCTATAGAAAGTGAAAGTCCCACTACCAAAGAGGGAGAGAATCCTGCTGTCGAGAAAGAAGAAAAACCTTCTGCTATAGAAGGAGAGAAGTCCATTGCTACGGAGGGTAAAGAATCCATTGCCATAGAAGGTGAAAATTCCAATAACAAGGAGGCAGAAAATGCTGCTGCCAAGGAAGGTGAAAATCTCACTACTAAAGAGGGAGAAAAACCCGCTACTAAGGAAGGTGAAAACCTTGCTGTTCAAGGAGAGAATCCCGCTACTAAGGAAGATGAAAACCCCACTGTTCAAGAAGGAGAGAATTCCACTATTAACGAAGGTGAGACCCCTGCTGCTACGGAAAGTGAAAAACCCGCAAAAGATGCTGAAACCATATCAAAACAGGCTGTAAATGTCGCGCGAGATGCCAAAAATTCAGCTAAAGGAGCAGTGCAGTCTGCTAAGGAAGCTTTGAAAACTGCGGAGAAAGTCATAAAATCTATTAAAGAACAGCGTGAGTTAGGAGATGATCAAATGTTTGACAATGAAACACTAAAGACTGCACAACTAGCTAAAAGCGCTGCAAAAGAAGCACTTCAAGCGGCACAAGCTGTTGGCAATGCAGCGTTAGCAGCTGAGAAAGCTGCAAATAAGGCGGTATTTTTAGCTCAACTATTGCCACCACCTAGTTCTATTCAAAGTGACAAATCCAATGATAAGCCATCTGTAAGTTTATCGAACATAGCTGATTCATTGTCTCAAGGACCAGAAAAAAATTCAGATGAAACGCCCACCATTGGACCTGCAATCGCTGTTAAAGTATCAGCACCTGGAAAATAAAACAAATAATCTCCTGATTAAATAGATGAAACTAAAACGAATTTTTATCCTACCGGTAAGCGTAAACTATTAATGAGTGTCCGTATAAAGTAATACAAAAAGTGTGATATTATAATGATTTCTAAGTCAACGATTAGTTTATTTTACTGATGCTTATTTTGTAAATAATACAGTTAAGTTGTTGTTGAACTTTGGTTTTATTACTTTTTAAACATTCCTTCCAGTTTGAAATACATCCAGATTTAAACAATCGATTGCTTCAACATTTCTCAAGTCACAACTTTAATGATTTTTTCATATACGAAATTGACCACAATTTCAGAGAATTTGCAATTATAATTTAATTGCAAATTCTCTGAAATTGTGGTCATTTGGTTTAAGCTTCTGTTCTATTCAACATATGTTTTCGCTGTCGAATAGTGAATTTTAGCCATGTATGTTATTTATTTAGTTCTACAGCTTAAAATAAAATTGAATGCATTCCATGAAATAGGATCTTTTAACTGATTTGCGATGATTTTGACCCCGTTAAGTTCGGGGTCACAAAAAGTTTTATTTGAGTAATAACCTGATACACTGAAAGATTACGAACGCATTAATCATTCGAATAACAATTCATAAAAAAAAATATATATTCAGCCGAAAATAGAACCTCCTTCTTTTTGTCGGTTAAAAATATCCAGTTCCTTGGACATCAAATGCAATAAAATTCAAGCTATGTATAAGCTACATAAATACTCGTATTAGACACAAAATAATACGCACGAGAATCTATATACGTAATTCAAGACGTGGGGATGCCACTTTCGTGATATGGAATATCAAAAACTACGTATTCATATTAGAAAATTATGGACACCCTGCTCTTTTTTTTTTGAGGTGGAAACTCATCAAATTACTTTTCTCACTTTTGAGTAGAGAGAGCGTGTCAAACAGTAGCAGAGTTTCGCCTCGGCATTGCACCATCATTCTAACTTCAATCAAATCCCATGGTAGCCATCCTGCGGCAAAGAGGCGTTTTGTGGGAAAATGGGCGGTATCCTTGCATCATCTGGATCGTGATAACCACTCATTATGGCACACTGTAAAGGCTCATTGACCACATGATTCTCATGTAGTCTCCGGCAGTAGGTGAAGGACTGTCGCAACCCAACGAGTCTCTAGTTCGGCCGCTGCTTGGTTAGCATCAGCGTGTTGCTGGAGAAGTTACCGCTCAGCATCTGGTCGTAACCGAAACACCGAAACATCTATCTCTAACGTAGACGCCTGCGACGTTATTGATATCTATCGATTAAGTATTGTCGTGGTAATAAGCACGCTAAAATTATCATCAGGCGCTTGAACAATGTCAAACCAATACATATTGGTCAAAAACTTACAATACGAATGGCATCAGAGTTTGATTCCTGTTCAAATGCTGGAATGTTTCAAGTAAGTAAGCAGCTACGCTTACGATGAAAGATGTGAATGATTGCATGTTTCCTACATTATTACAACTATAGGAAGAAAAATCTCAGGTTGTTTTTAGAAAATGTCACTTGAACTTTGACTCAAAATAACAAGTAGGTGCTTTTTGTCTACGAGTCTCAACCTTCGTGAATTTCCAATTTCATTCCTCGTAATTTCTATAATTTTGCCTTCATTTCTAAGGGCCACGCTGTACATGCATAACCATTTAATATCCCCTAAACTTATCCCCTAGGGGACTAGACAGCACTCAATGTTCCACTACGATCTCTTATGCTGAGGATTCTCTAACAACTAAAGTGTTATTCCTTTATCATCATCATTATCATCATACTTTTAATGTTCCCACTGCTGGGACTCATGTCTCCTCTCTAGGAGAGGGAATGGGCCGTAATCTACCACACGGGCCCAGTGCGGGTTAGTGAATGTCACATGTCTTCGAATTTTTGGTTCTAGGATATGCCGGTTTCCTCACGATGTTTTCCTTCACCGTTTTGAGAGCAGTGGTAATGAAATAAATTACACAAAGTAATGCGCTTGGCTGGGTTTGAACCCGCAACCTACAACTCGTAAGTCGGAGCTATTACCACTCGGCCACCACTGCTCTCCTGTATTCCTTTATAGACCCTTTTAAATAAAAATTCCACCTAATAATGATCAATATGTGATTCATTTATAATTATAAAGCTGTCTACAAAAGGGATAACATTGACGTAAATTAACTGTTCTAAAGCAGTATATACACCATAAAATGTACTTTATGTGATTCTATGGTTTATGCGATCACTACCCAACGCTTATATACGCCCTATACATGAGAAGCTAGTAAGTGAGGTTGCAAAACACTTAAAAGAGTTTTATAATGTGTGTATCCTTAGGAGTATTTTTAAACACTGCCAATTTTTTATGACCAGGTACAACCACTTAATTAGTAGTGGAATAGAGAGTAATCAAACAAGAAATAACTTGTCTGATTACTTTTGGAGTGACCTTGCTCTTTCAATTATTTGTTTTATTTATAAATACTCGTAGCTCAAACACTAAGCTCAGATTACAAATGTAATTTTAATGACTTTACTGAATTACTAAAACTCTAAGAATGACTTAAAAAATATGATTAATTAAAGAGATTAGATGAACAAAATCGAATAACTCAACTCAACTCAAATAATTTGTACTGAAAATACTAAAACTAAGAATATAGAAAATTAAAAATATGAACAAGAAAAAAAATTATGCGAAGATAAAACCCTAAAATAAAAATACACGATACAAGAAAAATATTTTTGAGGTTTAGCGTCAACTGTTTACTTAGTACGAGTATTATCACCAAATATAGAAAACAAAAAAGAAAGTACGCAATCTACTCTAATCCACCTTGCATGCATTACTGGGCGATGCAAATTGAAATATCAGTGCAATGAAATGTCAAGATCAGTTCAAGTGTTCAACGCATAGCGTAGAGAAGCGTTCCTCCTCTCACTTTTGTTGTGAAACCAATGACGTTTATCTTAGGTATTAGGTGCACTGATATAATTTTGTTTTGGAATGCTCTGGAAAAGTCAAGGGAGTCATTTAAGATTGTTAAAGGTTGTTCCAGAGTTGTCATGCCTAGTAGAAGTAATGGGTGAAAAGTTATTATGATAGTTCTATTAATCTTGCGTTTTATCTTGTCTAGCTTAGACGGGTTCATTTATGATAGAAAAAATAGTAATGTTTCACAAATTAGATGCAAGTCTAGTGTCGCTATTGGCTATTGATAATTTGTTCAACCAAACTCTGCAAGCAGCTAATACGCGCTTTCTATTACATATATTGTCACAAATTGGGTCTCAGTTTGTTATTTTGCTCACCATCTTCTTATTTTACAACAATGATATCAGGTAAAATTTAGCGTAACCATTCATTACTTGTAAGAAAATATGATTTCATTAATATGCCATTCTTCAGCCCTAATCCTTTGTTGATCTTCGTTTTTTTCCGAGCCTTCCTGGCCATGTCATCTTTTAAGCATTGGAATATTAAATTTTAATGTATATTATTTATTTGAGACCATTTAATGAAAATGCAAGTAGATACACTAATTTCATAGAAATATTGAAATAAATCAGCAACCTGTTGGAAATGTCTATGTACTTTGAATAAAATGGCATCTGTACGTGTACTCAACCATGCACCAGATACTAGTATACGCTTCTAGTTTAGTCACTTTGCCGGTCTCCCAATTTAGGTAAGTAGGTAGGTATGCTACTAGTTTTCTACTTTTTAAAGGCTAAACGTGACTGATATTTCTAGTAAACGTCTAATTGATTGAATCATGTCCGACTATGGCGAAGGCCACATGAAGGGTTATGAAATTGACCTTGTATGTTTAGTAGGTGACTATTTATTGATGTTCAATGACTTGTATGAGTTAATGGATGATCAATTCGCCAAAATTAATCAACCTGCTTTTGAGAAATTGCAAATCAAACTATTTTTATTCGGTTTATTACCTGGCGGAGAAATTATATGCCCTCTTCAAAAACCTTATGATCTTCCTTCTTGTTAAAATGAATTAGAGAAAAGTGCAAAATGTTTTCATCTTCTGTACCTGTTCTGTGTGTGTGTCATATCTAGTTATAGGCCTTTCACACAATATTTCAGTTCAATTTTTTTGTCTAATTTTACACTTCAAAGTACTACTACTAGTCTGTAGTCTGTATGTATATTGCAGGAGCAGTGAGAGGGGTTGATTCTTAATTATATTTTAACTTACTGGCGTTGTTTTCTCCGAGTATATATATACTAATTTAGGTTTATTTATTCACTGTGTTGTCTGGTTTTTAAATAAATATAACTAAAAGACAAAGCATACAATGATAATAGTCAACTTTATAAGCTTTTCAAGTTCTGTGTAGTGGGTATCTATTTATGTAGTACGTCTTACATAAGTGGAACGCCGCGAGACATCCTGCGTTACAGTTTTACTTTCTCCGTTTAGTATCAGTCTATGTCTCCGCATATTGTTCTTAGGTATTTATCTTGATGCTATTCTACTTTGTCATCCGAGTTTTGATACTCCGCTTACTGTTCTAATAGTTACGAGCAAGAAATCATAATTTTAAAACCTTATTTTATTTTATTTTTTTTATGGTGGGAAAAAATCATCTTATGACAACCCCCGCTCTTGGGCGGAGCGGAAGATAGTGCCAGACTCTTACTGACTTAAAGTCCCACCCCGTTCCTTCTAGCCTTCATACCGGGGCTCGAGCTGTCTTTCGAAACTAACCCTGGTCCCAGTAGGCTTCGACCCAACTGGGCCCTGTGTCCGCCTTCAAATATCACAGGAATGTATTTCTCTTCTTGAAAACTCACAGTCAGAAACATTAATTATATTATCATTATATTATAATTGACAATATAAATATATATATATATATATTACTTTTAACGTGTTTCATACATCTATAGGATATATTTTAACTTAAAAATATATCACTTAATAATTTTTCGCCAGTGGAGCCCTCGGGAACCCAAAATTCAATGACAAGGTGCAAAATAACAAGCGAGTTATAAAGAGAATGTCATGTGCAGCGACAGGATGTATATGCGGTTAAAGCTTATTTTAAGACCAAGTCGTTACTACCTGATCTGCTTTAAATAGGCCATGTTTTATTTTCAATAAATAAAGTAATAACAGCTTTTGTCTCGATAAGGGCGCAATTTGAATGACTTGATTCTGTCTTCAGTCTCAGGAGAATATTCGCGAAATACAAAAGCAAGTTTTTGTCGAGTCTGTGAAAAATATCAAAAAAAAAATTATAAGTTATTGTTCAAAACAAAACATTTAAGAATATAAAATAAAGAAGTCTGCGGGTATTGGAAGCAGGATCGAATTACCAGTGGTTAGCGCGCCACAGACAGGAACTTCCTTAAATTGCGAGCTGTATTGAGGAGTAGTGCCTTCTGTATAAGGCCCTTGATACAAAAACGTAACGCCAGCGTCGGTAGACGGTCGTCGAGGCTTTTGACCATCCGGCGGTGGGTGGTCACGACAATCGGCACAATGACAGCTGAGTCCTCAGTCCATAATATCGACAACCTCTCTCTGTGCGAAATCGAGATCTTTGATTAGTTTCTCTGTCTTAGCTTTCACGAGGCACTCGTCACGTGGGATGGTGGCATCGACTAATAGCATTGCGCGGTGCATTAATTTATCACCACTATATCCAGCTTATTATATTATACTCTATTAGCTTCAATAGTACTGTGACGATAGACCAATCCCAGTACAACGTGACATGATTATTTCCGTAAACTGGGTAGGGAACATACAATACAAATAATCCTGGTTACTTGGTTGTGTCTATGCAAATATTCACTGTTAGCTAGACGAGAACAACCAGAGATAAATATGGCTGATGTCACTGATTTATTCCGTTTTAATACCACTCATCTAATACCACTGGTATTTGTTTGAACCCGTGTTAATTGTCTATTCCGAATGGATACTATTGCCCCAACTAATACTAAAAGAAATTCAAGGATCTAAAGTACAGTCAGCCAAAATCCTTTGTATAGGATCTTTAATTGAAATAAAATCCAAAAAAACGTATTTATTTAACAAAGGTCTAGTTTAATAACAAATTGTGTCCTGCTCAAAATAACAACAAGCCACCATTTTTTATATGCACGTCAAGGTTTCTGTTTTCCTCCAAGATGTTGAGAGTTGATTATAGCTTCCTCAGACAAATCTAAACAAAGTGATTAGTTAGTGAAAGTTTTTGTATATTACGATCGTATAAAAATATTAGGAAACCAACATTTTATTAGGTTTGACTTGAGCTGACTGTACTAAATTCAAGTCACTGGTATGAGTTCGTACATTAAATTAAATTATTTAAAGAGTGGTCTCCGTTCAGAATAGGTAATAAAATTGCGTTCAAACAACTACCAGTGGTATTAGATGAGTGGTATTGAAACGGAACAAAACATGTCACTTATGTTAACCGTCTTCTCCTTCATTATTATGTTTCCGGTAGTTATTCATCAATATATTAATTATATGTTAATTTATATAAAGCAAATTATTAATTCAAATAAACTGCAAGTTTATATTTCTTGTTGCATTCGATATACGCAAGATAGACAGCAACTCTTAAATTATTATTTAGGTTGTGTTGAAAGTCTCTTCATGTCATAACCCTAACCTCTAGCCCCGTCTGCCAATAAAATCGTAACATTTTTAACACAAAAAAATATACACCGATATAAATGCAAATCAATATAGCTATGTTTTTAGATTGAACAATCACTAAGAAAGGATAGAAAAGTTATAAAATCAGATAAATTCTTGAAGATGTCAACTTATTTACATAGGATTATGGACGTTACGTAACAGAAACAAAATTAAATATACGATGCAGTTGCCGATTTTAATAATGTAGGCAGCTAAAAACTCTATCAGTTTTGATCATCGTCTCACGCAAATAATGGTCCATTGATAAAAACGGTTCACTTAATAGTCGCCGTACACTATAGGTTAGGCAATCTGTGACTATGTACTTTGCTACTGTCTTACCATCCCGTAATAAAAGGATAATTCAAAAAGCACAAATGTTTTTAACATTACAATTGTGTTGTTAAGTAATAATGTGGCTATATAACTAAGGAAACGTATCTTCAGCTTAAAGTATTCTAAGTGTTGGGACACATGTCCTTTCTATATAGATTAATGCAATATTAATCCATTAATCCTACATGCAGGCAAGGAAACGCATACTAGCATTAAATAAAAATTTCTTAATATAAGCTTTATAAGATGCGTGACTAAAATTAATAAATTCATTTTCTTTAACCTTTAATTTAAATTTAACAAGCCGCAGAAACATGCACTATCATGAACTGATTTTGATGAATGCACAATTAACTGGCTGCCTACGGAACAGAGTATCGAATGGCTATTGTGGTATTCGTAGACACTAACATTATAGGTCCTAAACTTGGATGCTTGGAGAATGAAGCAGAGTAGACAAAATACCTTGACACATAAGATGTTACAAACAAAAAGAAATTCTAAATGCGTCATCCATTACAAATAGTGATGAAACTAATGTAAATATAAAATAACAGTGGCACGTGCAATGAAAATAGTAAACAATTCTCTGAAAGGTAATCTATATTTTTATTTCATAAATACTCGTAGTAATTGATCGTTTTGTGTGTTATCTTTCGTAAAATAATAATAGATCATTATCATCGTCATGTTTTCTGTCGAAACATATCTACTGATGGACATAGGCCTCCCTCAAGTGTCACTATAAGAATGATCCACACCAGGTCACGGTTAACCAAAAAAAAAAGAAACAAAACATAAATAAATCCAATAAATATATAAATATGTATAGAATCTATGTACAAAACATAACTGTATCTTGAAAAATCACAAAGTTATAAGCTTGTTATGTTACCTGGATGTCCACATAAGTACATAGTTACCAGGCCACCAGTAACCACCCTTTAGTGGCCAGGCCACTAAAGGGTGGTTACCCAGGATGGCCTGGCACACCTTCACCCAGCTGTGCGCTGGCACGTAATACTCGCTATGACCTGCTGCGACCTTTGTTGTACTTAGTGTCAGCGGTGTACAACTTGTGACCTTTTTTAAATATTTTTGAGAAAAAACATAACATGGTGTAATGAATCGATTCAGTTACTGATTCTGATCAAACTATATTTAGGTTTCGCATAAACTAAAAATTAAATTATAAATATATTTTAAAGCTGAAAGCATGTGAGAACGTCGAAATTAAGTCAAGGGGGTTTAAAAATGGATAGCAATGTTGCAAGATAGATCAATAATTTAATTTTATTCGGTTTTGTTGGGATATTGAAACCAAAATCGATATTATGTCAAAATTTGGAAATTATGAATTATTGATGTCTGACATAATTTATGCATAATTTAGTATGTGTACATCTTAGGTCTGTACAGAGTAGTCAGAGAACGGCACATCATTTTATTGTCCTTGCATTCCTCTTTTGTTTCGCCTACGTCGATTAAAATCTATTCAATCTCGTAGATCTACCCTTCAATGTGGGTGCTCTTCACCATTATTATGTTAATAGCCAACTTCTTTAAGTTTACTACAAGAGCTCATTACGAATATTATAATAACTACGTAAATATTATCTCATTCTGAAACTATGCTCATCTTTCTCCAACTAACACGATTATGAAGCAAGTGCATTAGACCGCTCTACTCAACTAGTACAGCACTCCAAGGTTAGATGAATCAAATAAGAGGGGGACCTCACGCATGCCTAGTTTCGTCTTGTAGTATAGCACCGAGCGATGGTAATGACTAATGAGTGCAAAACATTTAGAACTGGGTCCCCTATGAGCCATGCGGCACGCAGCAGTGTCAGTAACCTCAAAAGCGCAGCTTCTTACGTAACAGACTCATCTCGCGTCCACCAAAGACGTGCAATTGAAACTTTATGACAAAATACCGACTACACGCTAACGATATGTTACGATATATAATAAGCCATATTGTAAAATATATGAAGTAAATGACAATGACAAAGAGCCACTTTCTCGCTAGTTAGAAGTAAAGGTCATGGTTAAAACTAAACGACAAGAAAGTTTATGTTGGAATTTAATACCTACTGATTATATGCTAGGTCACGTTTCTGTTAAACATCACGCAAAACGTGAAAAGCTGCAACTCTCAATGAAAAGATATACATTCAATCTTAAGTCTTACCAAAAAAATACTGTTTTAAAGTTTAAGGGTATGTTGAAGAAAGTTGGTTACTCATAATATTAGATTCAAAATTTTATTCTTTTTACGCGCACTATCATCATCAGTTAAGTACATAATATCAAATGACAAAAATGAACCAGATTAATAACTGATCTATATCTAATATCATTATGCAAAGGTGGAGGAAACTGACACTGACGAGTACAGAATATTTTTTCTTATAAAGCAGATAATGGAATAAATTTGCGCGCATCGGGCGCAAAAATGATCGGAAATGAAGCGCATCGCAGGCGTGCCCGCGTCCACGCACACTCCCTCTTGAGCCCATTGCGCAAGTTGCCTTGATAACTGATAGTAACGTGTTGCTACACTGACAAGCGAAAACAACGCCTACAATTCATGTAACAGCTACTGGCAACATAAGCGATGTCCCTTACACCATGGCTTTTAAGATAGTGCCGCTAATATGAAACACGTGAAGCTGGGTGGGGTATATTTTAAATATATTTAATATTCGTCAAAACGTCTGCAACTAGGACGTGAATAAGCAAATGTCACAAGGAAGCAATGTGAATTGCTACAAACTGAGCAAATGAGCATCTCACAACACTCGGATGAAACTTATGCGTAGGTGCAGTTGTATATTTATGCGTTAATGATCAAGTAACACTAAGTACCACAGTAGGCTATATAAACGCTAGCCAGTCGTAAAGGAATCTTACTCTTTAAACGGCCCGTACCTAATACAAATTGATGCAGCTTTTTATTACATCGTCCTACAAGGACGTACTCCTGACATACAAAAGAAAATAAGAAGAAAAAGATTCTATTGCACAAGAATATCTGGCCACGTAACCTGTGAATACCTATTGTAGTGATTACATCCTGTTTGTCGGCGTGACCACATGAAAAAAAAACATCAATATGTTTGTAATGTCATATAAAACTGGCGATAGACTCGGGTCTAGCTAGTTCATAAGAAATTAACCAGTTTTATTTATTAAATCATTACTTTTAGGAACCTAATTTGGTGTCTTCAAAATTGACTGGTAATGTGACTATCATAATAGATAGAATAAGAGTAGATAAAATGAATATGTTGTGGCATATCTGGTTGTGGGTAAGTAGATAACTATTCATAGCCTGTTATAATGAGTTCAAGGAGCTGAAATCCAAAAAAATGCATATTTTTTTTGCAAATATCAACCGACTTTCGATAGTGTACTGAATCTATTTTATACAAAAGCCTTTTATGTTAATGTAAATTAAGTTATTACTTGACTAAATTACTATTAAGATCATAAATCTGTATATAATTCATCTAATAAACCCGTGAGTAATAAAATATTAATCAACAGTAAACAATATTAAAGAAGATGGTATATTATTCTTGTAGTAAGCTATTCATTTAATTTTATAGTATAAGGAAGAACTACAAAGAAAATAGCTTATAGTTTCACTATGAAGTCTTGATTAATCGAGTCAGTATTTGACTTCAATAAAAAAATAATGAGACCGGTTGTCAAGTATGATTTATATTGATGATTTATTTACTTAACATTAAATCTGTCTCTACGCGTACGGTAAGCATTTTAGTAACAATCAAGCTACACAATAGCCTGATCATTGGAAAGCTTTCAGATCACATCTAACGAACCATGACAATCATAGGTATGAAGGCACAATTGAACAATGTCATGATTTTTGATATCGAAATTGAAATCGAAAAATCGCGTCGTCGTCAGCGTCGATCGTGGCTGCACCGTATTGCAGCGGCAAGTCGGCTATGAAAGTGAGATGGCTCACAGTTCGGATAAGTGGCAGGGGTGCGGTATAAAAGTGAGCGCACTACTACCACTCTGACATAGTTCACGACACTCCACGTGCCACTTCGCTGCTGCACGACACCACACATAAACAACAATGAAACTCCTGGTAAGTGGACGCATTCCCTTATTTCTTCTTTCTTTACCCCTTTCATTGTTATCTTTCCCTAAATTATTTTAAAGCAACCCCATTCTCTAAAAGTGTAGCAATCATAGATGATTGTGGCCATTATAATAATTGGAATATATTAGCATTAAGTTAATTTCCAAGTTCTGTGAAGGATTGGCTGCAATCGTGTGTTTTGAGCGGCACAGAATAGGGTCGGCAAATATGTCGACGACTGAACTTTGGCATTTAAATGTCTTCATCTTTAAATTCCTACATTTAATTATACTATTTATCGTTTATTGCGAGTGCAATCGGAATAACTACAGTGACCTTAGGCAAAGGATTTCGTTTATTTGGTATGTTACCTGATTATCTGAAGTGTTCACGTGTGGAATACTTCGTTTCATTTGAAATCCCAGTATGGTTAAATCGTGATCTGCCCTAATGAATAAATTAGAAGAAATTCAAAGAATTCAAAAAGCACATGGTCAATTACTTTCATTACTTTTCTAACTTCATTACTTTTCTTTATGGTCAATTATTAATTTTATTCTTCGATATTTTATTGGATTACTGCCATTACCCTCAAATATATTAATTAATCCTTCTTTTGCCATGCCTGTATATCATTAGCTACACTTCCACTTCGATACCTCTTTATTTCGATTACCCATCTTTGGAGAGAATAGCTTACATCTTATGTCTGACTCATAAATCAAGATTTTTCAAAAGTGGGTCAGTGCTCTTTCGGTTTTTTGGGCAAAAAGATCTAGAATGTTGATTTTGTAATATTAAAATAATTTTGTTAAATTAATGTTAGAATAAAAACTTTATGTCATTAAACATTTGGTAACTTTCTTTACAAGTTCATGTTCTAAGTACATTAGTTGAAATTGTATGATGTGTGAAGTTTTATTATTAGGTGTATGTATTCATAAACATTAAACCTGTCTTTAAATTTATTTTAATGTTTCTGCATATTTATATACATCAAATTTTTTAAGACTACTTAATCCGTTTAAATTCTTGAAAACAAGTAGTTTGTGGAGTGTAGTATGGTCTCATGCACATACAGTTTGAAAATAACTAATTCGGTTACGATATTGTAAAGTTAATAATAGAAAGAACCGGTTTTAAAAAGAGTAAGAAATAAAAGCGATCGAGATAACATTTAATTGTATGTGCTATTTTCAATTATCAATTGTGTTTCCTAGATTATAACATCCCAAAGTGAAGTGAAATTTAAATCGGTTCAGTTCGTAATCAGTTATGTTTTCATCTGTGTGCGGTAATGTAACATCACGCAATCGAAAGCATTTGCGATATAAACCAGATATGAATGAAGAAAGTGTCATTAGCATAAAAACAAGAAACTATTACTTTTCAATTGACAGTTCAACCTCGTTCTAATGAACTTTCGGTTACACAAATGATCTTGTTCTTCGTAAGTTCATTATATAACCGTTTTCTAGGTCGAATTATTTGAAAAGGTATTCATAATTTTGGTTTGACAGTAATCAAAAAGCTGTCTAGCTAGACAAATATCTACATAATAATTGTGCAGCGACCGTAAATATTATTTTTTGAACAGTTAAATTAAATGTTCCTTTAGAAAAACATTCTAGTAAATTATGTGTATCGTGCACATCGAATCAACGTAACACAACTAAACATTGGTAATAAACCAATCAACAATAAAACTAGTCTGTCTGATGCTTGCATGATGAAGTGGCTCGAGCTCGACACAATGGAACAACTTGTAATTGGTGATCGTAACTACTTACATGAAGATTGTCGAGGTTGCGCTATAATAGTTATTTTTAATGCTCATTTAGTTAGCCCACCTGCTCTAGTCACCCATATAACGAAATCTTACATAATATGTAATAACACATACATACATATTACCACATTTATTTAAAGAAACGTTAAACATTTGACAAGACACCGGTTAACTACACTCTGTTTACCTACCTTTTGTAATGAAGCATACATTGCATAATTTTAAACAAAAGATGTTCTCTGTTAACGTAGCGTAGCTAAAAGTTAGTGGATCTCAATGAAAACAATACCATGCTTGTCGACATGTAAGTACCAATACATGTTGGAGCCCACTTTCGCCCAACCTGCGTGTCGAATGAGCCGGTTTCATAAGATGCTGCCTATTGTAGCTGTTCCATCTTATCTTGCGACATTCCGAATATGATTAAGCTCTTCTGTCTGACATCATTTCGTTATTTAGTACCTTAAAATTAAAGTGTGTTGCATCGTTTAATAAATTGGGAATTTGTGGTTTCAGGTCGTTTCTTGTGCACTGCTGGCCCTAGCGACAGCTCTGCCCCAGAGGAGAGTGTCTCTTAAGCCTGAGCAAGAGGTAGAAGACCAGCAACCCGCAGAGCAGAACTACAACAACTACCAGCAACAGGAGTACAGACAGCCAGCCCCGCAGCAACAACAGCAGCAGGAGTACAGGCCTGCTAAGCAGATCGATGACTTCAGGCCCAAGGTCTCTTTGGAAACCACCACCTTCATTCCCATCATCAGTTTTGACAAGGAACAGGGTACTGATGGAAGCTATAAGACATCGTAAGTATTTTTATTATTTAACACCAGTTTATACTGTGACTCATGTTTAGGATTCAGAACGGTTTTTTTTTCTTCAAAAGTTGAATATCATCACTACTGTGCACTTAGCTTTGTAGTAAGTGTCATTATTTCTTTTTTGCTCTTCAACCGTCTAACCTTGACCCATCACTTTTACTGCCTCGAAGATTACGCATGCTCATAAACTTAAGCAAACATGAATAAATTATTTAGTATTAACATATTTATTGGTTTTCCTAAGAACAGCTAGTCAGTTCTTGTAATTTATGAATCAAAATTTGAAGTGTTGGTTTTTGAAGAATACCAAACTATCATTAGCAAAAATCGTCCAAAGGCGAGTAGAATTCCGATATCTCCCATAAACACATATATTTTTTTTTTATAAATATTCTGTAACTTATTTGTATTTCCTTAAATAACTTTAAAACTATTTGTTATAAAATTATGCAATTTTTTTTTTTTTTTATAAAAAAAAAATGCGTTTGCGCAAGACATTTTTTTTTTCCGAAATGCATGACTACACGTACTGCATCGGGTTTCCGGACATGTATGTGTGTTTGTGTGACGCATCTTTAAAGAAAATTTATAAGTACACATTTTTTAAGCTATTGCATAGCTTCTATCGCGGGCCTTGAGCGTGGAGACCGAATCCAGAAATTCCGTAACGAAAATAACCTAACACCCCCGGGGACTCATTTGTTTTTTGAGCGTGGTGACCGATAAGAAAACAAATGAGTAAACAATCAATAGCAGCTGTTGGTGAGGTCTGGTTTTGAATGGGTGGGGTTAAGCAGCTGTTGGCGAGGTCTAGTTTTGGATGGGTGGGGTTAAGCAGCTGTTGGCGAGGTCTGGTTTTAGATGGATGGGGTTAAGCAGCTGTTGGTGAGGTCTGTTTTTGGATGGGTGGGGTTAAGCAGCTGTTGGCGAGGTCTGGTTTTAGATGGGTGGGGTTAAGCAGCTGTTGGTGAGGTCTGTGTTTGAATGAGTGGGGTTAAGCAGTTGTCGGCGTTTTGGATGGGTGGGGTTAAGCAGCTGTTAGCGAGGTCTGGTTTTTGATGGAAGAGGTTAAGCAGCTGTTGGCGAGGTCTGGTTTTGGATGGAAGAGGTTAAGCAGCTGTTGGCGAGGTCTGGTATTGGATGGGTGGGGATAAGCAGCTGTTGGCAAGGTCTCATTTTGGATGGGTGGGGTTAAGCAGCTGTTGGCGAGGTCTAGTTTTGGATGGGTGGGGTTAAGCAGCTGTTGGCGAGGTCTGGTTTTGGATGGGTGGGGTTAAGCAACTGTTGGCGAGGTCTGGTTTTGGATGGGTGGGGTTAAGCAGCTGTTGGCGAGGTCTATGGCATAAGTTGATAAAAAATGCTATGCAATAGCTTTACCGCGGCAGTCCCCGAGTGCCACACGTCTTTTTTTATTTTTTTCAACTATCACACAACGCCATCTAGTCTCAAGCTAAGCAGAGCTAGCGTTATGAGTACAAGACAACTGATAAACATCATCATCATCATCATCATCTCAGCCGATACACGTCCACTGTTGGACATAGGCCTCCCCCAAGCGTCGCCACATCGAACGTTCCTGTGCGTCCCGCATCCATCGGTTTCCCGCTACCTTCATATCTGATAAACATACTTATATATATTTCTAAATACATACATACTATAAATAAATTACACCCAGACACAGAATAAATGATCATGCTCATCACACAAAAATTTGTCCTGGGTGGGAATCGAACCCACGACCTCCGGCATAGCAGTCAGGGCCACTAACCACTAGACTAACAGGCCTGTCAACTAATACGTTTGGGACCCTCACAATGCATATTTATCATAGTCGTAGTTGACAGAACATCTGTCGACTATAATAATGTTACACGGCGTAGTTTGAAACTTTTAAATTTTGTACTATCGGATTTAAAAAATTGAACCCCACGTTTCAATTTTTTTTAATTATCGTTACACATCCGTGTTAATTCAATCTGTCTAGTAGATTCAGAGTAATTTGACTCTAAAAGTTGGACAGACAGAAATACGAGTGATCTTATAAAGCTTCCTTTTTTTATTTAGACTTTCGAAAAGTCTGTTCTAAGAATGTGCACTTGGCTTACTTACTTTATTAAACTAAAAAGGTCTTGGATCTAATAGATTTTAGGATGAAGACAAAACTTTTAAATGATAATTTTTTTACTTTAAATTTATCATATAAAAGTTTTGTCTCAAATAGCCAAATGGTCTAGATTCTTAGATAGATAGTAATATTTTTTTTTTACTAATTCCAGGTACGAAACCGGCAACCACATCCACGCTTCCGAGGAAGGTTTCTTGAAGCCCTATGGTGAAGATCACAGCGCGTTGGTGCAGCAAGGTTCTTACTCCTACACCGCTCCTGATGGTCAAATCATCACCGTTGAGTACACTGCTGATGAACAAGGATTCAGGGTTAAGGGAGACCATATTCCTACCCCTCCTCCTGTCTCCCCTGAAATCCAGAAAGGTCTTGACCTGATCTACGCTGGAATTAAGGCCAACGCTGTAAGTAATATTTTCTTGTTTGAAATCTCTATTAAAGATATTGCTGAAGTCTCTAGGAATATCATCTTGTTTAAAATAGGTTTAACCTAGGTGAAATGAAATGGTAGAATTCTTTTATATTTTTCTACTTAATATTATTTTTATTCTTTCACCGTTATCGGAAGGTAAGGTTATCAGAATAACCATGGATGTCGGTAGTAGTTCCTACTTTGATTCATTGAAAGGTTTTCTGTGAAAGTATCTTCTCAGAAATCCGAATGCATAATTCTTCTGAGATCTTGCTAATAATAGAAACCATCACTCTACAATCATCCTTTTGCTGCTTTATAAAAACAAAAGGCCTACGTAGCATCTCCATAAGTACAAAATTGCATATACATTAACTATTATAATGATTCTTAGATGTTATTTTGGGGTGGATAAATAAGAGTATCTACTCGAACAGGTTCAAAACTATGAATATCAGTAAGTTTAAAAATGAAACGTGTTATGAGGTTTAATGTGAATATCGTGGTTATTTTCCAGGAACGTGCTGCTCTTGAAGCCAAGAATGACCCTGAAGCTGCTGCCAGACAGGAAGACAGAGCGGCCCTTGACTACAAAGGAACTTACTACCAGCAGTAAAGTGACTCACAGTGACTATCAAGTGTTTATACCGTGAAAGTTCTGATGGCAGGACATCCAAATGCCATATACCTTAAGACTACATATCGCCTATAGCCTGCATTATGCCACATACAAAAATCTCAAAACTTGTTATCCAATCATAAAATAAACGAATCCAATATTTGGACTAACCGTGATCAGTGATTGGATGATAACAAAATGTATTCATTGCCGTATGCAGTATTCACATATTGTGGTCATAGGCTTTAAGTTTAGAGTAAAGAATAATTGTTATTTTACAAGATAATATAATACTCAATATGTCAGATTTACTAGGTATGCTATTAAATTTTTGGTCAATATTATAGTAACTGATAATTTTAAAAGACTTGCGACGATGTGGGAATGAGAATCAACGTGTTCTTTATACACAGGTATCTTGTGAAATAAAGGAAGCGTTTGATTTTCGTAATGTTATCAGTGCTCCATTTCTGCTGTACTGGTGGAAATGGGAAACAAAACCAAACTCTTTAGGATAATATTCATCATTATATGAAGCTGAGAATCATAAACAAACAAACTTGGTTTCATAGAATGATAAAAATTACCCAAGGCCGAATTTTCTTTTTGTGATACAACACCGACAAGCAAAGTGTTCAATTATATTTTATACTTTTGTAAATACCTTACCATAGTAATAACTTATCTTTGTATGTTTGATTTAAATAAAAATGTTGTGAAATACACTTTTAAAATATAGTTTCTTCTTTTGTATAAAATCCTTTCTAAAGAAGAATTAGTAATGCAATTAATTGGAATTGGCGGGCGGGGGACCAAGAAATGAAGGTGGGCTCATTTTTTATTTATTTTATAAAATACGTGTTACAATATTCACTTAGTTCTTAGTTTTTCCCACTATAACTTTTGTCAAGAAACAATACAATGATACTTAGTTATGGAGACCTAGCATGCTGCTGAAATTGAAACCAGTGAATAATAAAACTTTGACGTGATCACGACCCCTAGCATCGAGGAAACAATACAAAGATGTCTTAGAGTTCAAGAAATTATTGATAAAATTTACCCTGCTGATTTTCTTCTATCTACATGGTAAATTCTAGTTAGCACCTATAATTTCGTATACATTATCAGAATACTTGTGACAAAAAGATATAAAAAATATATTTAATAATTAAGTAAAGACACGAAAAAATATTCTTGGCAACTATATCGCATATTCAGCCGACCGACTTCATGCTGTAACATAGAGTTATGTGATGTCATTACTACTAAAGTTATGAAATTGCCTGACAAATGACAAATCTTGGAATGACCTGATGTTCGAGTTTAACTAATTCCAGATAGAAAGTTAAGTGAAAAGAATTATACAATCGCAGGATTCGAAGTTATGTTAGAAGGTTACGTCACACGCGTCTGGGCACGCGCTAGTGCTCGCTATTTAGCTGTCACTCAGCCCGGGCCAGTAGACTGAAGCAGATTTTACTCTACTAGCACAACAATCAGATATAGTTAGTGATACTTTCAATAGCTATCCACTTACGTAGCTACAATTTGCTACCACTTAGGTACGCTTCGTTAATCGTTCTTAATTAGCGAATTAGTTATTTTAAACGAACCTGAAATGTTCATTACATTCGTATTCTTGTAATTTGTAATAACAGCTTTGGTTACGTTTGTTAATTTTTACATTTCTTGTATGTCAATGTTTTCAGCACAAACTCAGGGCTAATTAATATTAATTAAGTATTTGCCTTGGAGCAATCTACAACTCCCGTACTTAAACTGAAAGGTTTTCTAGTCAGTATTTCTTTCACACACACGTAGATTGGTGATAAATTCACTATTTGATGAGGTTATTTAAAAAAAAACTGGTCAAGTGCAAGTCTGACTCACTCACCGATTCCGTCCAAACTTCCCGAATGGAGTCTCGAAGATTTTTCCGAATTGATTTTTTTTTGTGACGTAATTAACAACAAATTTACTGTTTTCAGATATTTTCCTATACCTGTACTATAAGACCTTGCTTTGTGCCAAATTTCAGGATTCTGAGTCAACGGAAAGTACCCTATGAATTTCGATCTTTGAGAGTATCAAAATATACGTTTTTTTACAGCATAAACGGCCGTATCTTTTTTATTCGTTAACTTAGAAGTTTGATTTTTTCACAGCTTGAAGGGACCGTAGATTTGAGTAAATGGTTTTAATTTAGTTATTTCAACTCGATACCTCCACGCGTTCTTGAGATAAAAGGTCTTGACAGACAGACAGACAAATAGACGGACGAACAACAAAGTGATCCTATAAGGGTTCCGTTTTTTCCTTTTGAGGAACGGAGCCCTAAAAACATTAAATCAGAAAAAATATAGATTGGGAAGTTATGAGTGTCAAAACTTTTACATTTCGATTCTTACGTGTTTTTAACTTCTTTCTCTCCACAGTGCTCTAACATTCGTACATGATGATGGATGAAATATAACTGATGCATTATAACTTTGCGCATCAACTTTTTCAAACTGCTGACCGGAATACAATCAAATGGCGTGAAACACGACGCGCCATCGGTGGCGAATCTCCTCGTATATCCTGATGCCTGGGACTTCTCTTACAGCGGCTGGGGTATGACAAGGGAGAGGACAACCTCCCACACGCTTTTTTCAAATACAAGGAAGCGGCCTGTTTCCTGATCTATACAATAGTGGCACACGGCCGTTTCTCACCAACTAATCTCTAATACTTCCCGAAAAATCTATAACTGGTAAGATCCTACATCAGGCAGAAAGTAAAGACGCCGAAGCACCTCCGTAATTACTCCCCAAAGAAGGTACTTATTATATAGGATTGCGACGTGTCAAGTTCTAGGTTGCGACAATCACTGTCTCCATACCACCATGAGATCCCGCTGGAGTTCTGTCGGCTATACCGTGATTTGGAGCGGTAAAAGTGGTGCACACAAAAAGTATAAAACAAAGGATAGTTAATGTTTAACCCATAATTTGGGTTTACTTACTTAAATCCTCCGTGTGATACATACCTCACCTAAGACAGTATACAAACTTGAAATGTCTTAACGTTTACCCCCCCCCTCTCCCTACTTGAATAAACCCTACCCTAATATTTACTTGAATAAACAATTTTTTTTAATTTACACAATACTTGTAGCGACATCTATGACGTCACATAAGAACTAATCCTGCAAGTTTTTCGCGCGATTTGAACTTATAAAACAGCCCGAAATCATCTATGAGCAGTTGCCTATCAGACTTAACACCCGTCTGGTCGGAGGATTCTCCCTTTTCAACGGAGGTTTTGCGGGACTACACTCTGTTCCGCATACCTCCAAATACTTATGAAAACAATACTTATAATTATGAATGTGGTTGATTATAAGAGTAATGGAAAGATCTGATGATCTATTATCTAGATGTCTCAAAACAACAACTTCAGATTGACTGGCCAATAAATATCATATTTAATACATGTTATTCCTTGTACGACATTAGTTATAGTATGGTTAAACCTAATAGCTAAATGGGTTTTGATGAAACTAGGCACAAGGATGGAAAATTTTCTAGATTAGGACATAGGATAGGTATCTACCTATTTTATATCCCGAAGGAATGTTTCCTTAATATTGAACTCCAGCAAGAAAAGCCGCTGACAGAAGTGAGTCCAAAGTAATTATGTCAATCAGCAGAACATAAAATGATTTTCTGGCAGTAATTGGTAAATTGCTTAATAAATCCAAATTTGTTAGATGGCGCACTAACCTTTAATTCCATCATAGATACTACAAAATATAAGTAAATAAGTGTGTATTACCTGGACATTAAATAACTGCAGAAGCTTTAAGTTGATTACATTATATATTTTATTGATTTCATCAAATGCCACACGTAGAACTGGCTTCGGTAGGGTCAGTGCGTGTCGACGACGCATGTACCTAATGTACCTTCATGTACATATTTCACAACGGACCCTCGGTCTTTATCGGACATTAGCTCGTCTAGCGTATGACGGCTTTGTGCAACTTTATCGTGAACCCACCAACACTCAAACGAAACTTGATCAGTTTGCGCAAACACATAATTAAACCTCTGAACACGGACTTTATTTGCGGAAGATGATATGAATGATTGTATTACCTACAGTTTGTTGCAGAGAAAATTTAAGCGAAATGCACGTTGCAAAGATGTGAGGTAGTAAACTCACAATCGTGACGGATTAAATCAAGATAACTTTAAGTTATGAGGTAACAATTTTGTGAATTTCTCACTGCATGGTAATGAAGATACCATTACGTAGAGGAAAAGTTGTATCCAACGCTTACCGCTGATGTTCATGCTTGTCAGCGATAATCTAAAATCCAAACTGCACGGCAGCTATTGTCATTGCATAATCAAAGCTTGTAATTGGAAAATGGGCTAAAGCATATACCTACAAGGCTATCCACAACTTTGCCACATCAAGAGAAAGTAGATACCTTAAATACTGCATATAGATAAAACTAAATGAAGACTTTATTTTAATAAAAAAATTGCATTTAATGAATTTTAAATAGGTACTCATCTGTCATCATTTACTCAATTTATCTATCTGAATTCTTTAAGGTACTTTCCCTTCAGGTAGTAAAATCATGGGACGCTGTGCACATATAGATGGACGAACAAAACTTATTAAATTATGATAGAAACGAGTAAAACGTAAAAAAATCTTAGGTACAATGTTTACTACAACATAATTGCAACATTGAAGTCAAAGATTTCATAAACGAGTCCAGAGGACTTAGCCAAGTTATTAACGCTAGTAGAAAACGTCACACGTATGGGAATGACATCATCTCAATATTAAATCACGTGGTCAGAACAAAGGAATTGGAGGCGTTGCCGACTCGAGGCGATCGACGAATAAGATTCGAAACGAAATGGTCGTAACTTAGCTTGGTTTGAAGTAATCCTAACAACAACAACATCTCTTAAGTTCCCTTAAGTTTAAGGGATGTTGAATCGACTTCTTAGCTTTCATAAAGGCTTAAACTGTTTATTGAAAAATCTGTTTCGGAGATCGATACCTAAAAAAATCTCTTATAGCCAACTTGTAATGAAAATATATTATACAGTAGTACTTACTGATAGTATTGGCCACCCATGCAGATAAGGTAACTTGAATAGGCAATGGGTATTTAATATTATGAACTTATGATCAACTCACCTTTAAAATAAATGTTCTTAAAACCCATTCCATGGGTTTACGCTAAGCGATATCTACTTTAATTACAAAACGAGTTTCATATATGTAAGTTTCTATTTGCACCTTTGCCTAGGTACATGAAAAGTGTTTTATTATCCCAAAGAAGTTATCTTAGCCGCAGGGTTGTTCGAAAGTGTTACCCCGGCCTTGAAACACAAGCGGACTCCCTCTCGGTCCCAGAGCGAGAGAAATTATTTGATGTGGTTCAACCGTGGCGAGCTACTCATTGCTCGTCGTCCGCAAGCCTACTACTACAGTGGACGAATATCGCCGTAAGGCCCTGGACGTTGGGAATAGCAGGTAGTACTCCCGACGTCCAGGGCGTTTCCTTCGTCAGTGGCTGGGACGTATGAGGATATCCGGTGCCTCATGGTTGCAGCCATTTCCTTCACTCGCATTACTACAACGCAGAAGGAAGCGACAGCTTCTTATTTCCTCTCACCCCGGATCATGGCAAGAGATGAACCAGAGTCAGCCACGAGAGGTCACTGCCATCACATACCTTGGAATGAAAAGCTCGGGGATGTGATTTTCGTTATATTGTTATTACGATTTTAGAAAGAAAACCATAGGACGCACAATGCACATCCTAATTTCACAAAAATGTTTACATTCATCTTTATGAAAAGCTTGCAAGCACTAAATACATCTTAATATTTATATATTAAACGCTTAATTCAAAAATATTATAATTCTACAGAGCGTCGTTTTTGCTTCGTCTGTAAAGTTTTCGTCTTTCGCATTTATGAGATTTTCATTCGAAGACGATAATATGTATTAGTAAGTATAAAAAGCATAATTGGCCTTGTATTTTTCCCACTGAAGGACTCAGGCCCCTTTTCTAGAGAAGGGAATGGGCCGTAACTCACTACTCGGACCCAGTGCGGTTTGGGGATGTCACATGGCTTTGAATTTTTGGTTCTAGAAAATGCCGCATGCTGGTTTCCTCACAATATCTTTCAATTCACTGTTTTAAGAGTAGTGGTGATGAAATAAATTACACAAAATAATGCACTTGGTTGGGTTTGAACCCACAATTACCACTAGGCTACCACTGCTGAATATGTAAAGGTACATTGAAATAAATGAATTAACTTAGTTTCTTTCGGAAGACTCGCTTGAAGCTGGGAAGTAAAATAATTACAGGAAAAGCCTATGTAAGAATATAAAGTACCAGCTTTAAAAAACTTAAAGTAGGTTAATCCATAAAAATTTTAGACCCCGTTTCATTCCTCTAGGGATTACGTGAATTTTGAAAAATCACTTTTTTATTCTTTGTATAGACCAAAAATACAAAAAAAAAAATCAATAAGGGGGGCCATTCAAGTATTAGGTACGTAAGCACTATAGGGGGATGGAGGGGTTTTAGCATTGCTTATTTTCGATGACATGGGGGATGGATCTAGGTTGTGCTTACTTCAGCAGGATATATTTTTCTTAGTTTTTTAAGAGAACGATCTCGATGTTCCAAAATCACAAGAAAGTGAGTGATACACATCACTGAGCAGCAAACATCCAATATTGTTGAAGATTTAGAGTCATGGATTCATGTATCATGGACTCAGGACGTTTAATTTAAATTAATATGTCCAAATTTTTAATGAAGTTTGTTTTTTTTCTTTATTTCAGCCTATTCCTTATTTGTAGACTTAACTAATACTCATAAATTAATAACGAAACCAACACATTATCAAATACTTGTACCAATGTTTACGTAAGCATGGGGGGAGGGGGTGAGAGCTTTGCTTACTTTTGCTTACAAGGGGGAGGGGGGAGTTAATATTTGCAAAAAAATCTGCTTACGTAATACTTGAACGGCCCCTAACAAACACACACGAGATTTTTATATTATGTCAGATGTGTAGATTTACAGTACTTGCTTTCAGATGTATATACTCTTTATACCTATAATAAAATTACAATAGGAATTTGAAATTATTAGGGTGTCACAATGGGTGGTCTTATCGCTAAAAGCGATTTTTACAGAAAAACAGAGCAAATATTAAAACCGTTTTAAGCTATTGCATAGCTTCTATCGCGGGCCTTGAGCGTGGAGACCGAATCCAGAAATTCCGTAACGAAAATAACCTAACACCCCCCACTCATTTGTTTTTTGAGCGTGGTGACCGATAAGAAAACAAATGAGTGAACAATCAATCAAAATTCAATTCAATGTGTGAAAGTGTAACTTCAATTAATATCAAAGAAAAAAAACAAAGGAAAAAAAATACTGCATAAATAAAATAAATAAATAATTATAATTGCATAAGTTGATAAAAATGCTATGCAATAGCTTTACCGCGGCAGTCCCCGAGTGCCACACGTCTTTTTTTTTTAACTATTCTCTATTATTAGGCTACTTGTTTCTACACAGTTATTCTTACTTACATTACCAAGAACAAGATAGATAGATCTTTGACTGGTTTTCTTGTTTAACTCAACACTACGAGTACACTACTCATACATATTTTGCAACTCCAGTCTCCGTGAGTAAAATATTACATTAGAATACGAGTACAAACCGGAAATTATTCTAATACCACCTCATCTTTAAATCGTAAGTCATAGGGCAACCCCCAAGGTTATCTAGGTCTTTTGGGTTCAACTAACTGTAATATGTTACTTACATTATGTAGTTGTTTTTTTATAGGATTATAAAAATACTTTTATCGTTAAAATCTTTAACGATCGATCGATACAATAATATGTGCTTTCATAGAATTGATAAGCAAAGTCAAGCGCATACACCAATTGTTGCAATTTTTATGGTGATTTCACGTAAAATTTTACGATGTGTGCTCAAGAAATGTCAAATATAGGGTTTTCTATAGCTTTTTTTTTGTATTGAATTAAATCTTAGTTTGTTGGTTTGTTATTGTAAGCGTCACTTTGCCTCAAATAGAGGTCTGCGAAATTGGCGAGGCCAGGTATAGTTGATGCCTGCTAAGGCTGTGGATTTTACCGTAGCCTTTGCAAAGGTGACACAGTCAGCGCGGGCTTGTGGACGGCGAGCATGAGCAGCTCGCCGTCCATCCGTCCGGTAACCGTCCGGACCGAACTCAAGTCATCGACGGCGCGTAATGTTCCACGCGCGCCTCAAGGAGATGTCAGCAAACCGTAAAGGCTCAACAGGGTCGAACCCCACTGGGGCAAGAGAATCCTGGGGCCCTGTCTGACACGATAAGGGCGGAAGATGTCATTAGATGATTTCCGACCAGAAAAAAGCCCTTGCAAAGGTAAACTGAAGAAACACTGGGCTTTAGTCACTAAAACTCTGACTCTACGTTTCACTCCACCCAGAGTGGGAGAAGTCATTATTTCCCAAGATAAAATAAGCGTAACTTTCAACCAGACATCAACAATTCTACGTAGAACATGAACCTTTTGAAAAGAAAGTTACCTAAAGCGAATTTGTATCATTTCTTTGACACAGATTTCAGACTGTGAAAACTCACTCATTGTTGTTTCTCGTCTTGTCAACCAGTAAAGAAAAGAAGTAGATTAAACAATACAATTCCATGGTTCGATAACTAGTTGAAAATGAAGATTTTTCATGCCTTCTTAAGAACATTGTTGTACCCTTTGCAAGCTAACTCATACATTAGCCAAAGTGCATTGTTACCACGTCTTTGTGCGATTATGTAAAAGGATATTTTATTTTCTCTTTTATAAGAAATATTGCTCAAGCTTCGTCACGGATGTGTCATCAAAATTTAATATCATAAAATGATTTTTATGGTCTTTCTACATTTTTGAAGTAAAGATGTTTATTATGGCCTGTAAAATTCCATCACATGGAAAATACAACTTAAAATATCAAAAAACAATTCAATTTAATTCAAAATATTTTATTTCGCAAAACATTGTGAAGCTAATGCTTGGTTCCAGATTGGTCGTAATTGAGACTCCAGCAAGAAAGTTCACGGAAAATATTAAACGATTGATCATGACACTAACAAATGTTGTAAGATTCTATACAACTTTTACTTATGCTATCATAATTAACAAAATCCTGTTTAAATTTAAACAAGACACAAAAGCTCCGCTCTTACACAAACAGATTTGTTAAAGTCATATGCGAAATAATCTTAAAAGTTTATTGAGTAATCTAGCAATCAAAAATTAATTTTTTTTATAAATTTGATTGGTGAGTATACATACATCAGTGTGAAAGAAAAAGCAGAGGTGGACCTGTAAAATACCTATTTCGATAGTTCTACTGGGTTTAGTCCCATATAAAAATGAATGAGCAAAACGTCATAAATTATACGAATCGTAACTCTATGCCGCTACTGATTTTTTTACAGTTAGACAAAGCTTAATTTTCTTGCCTAAGGCAAAAAAAGGGGTAAGGGGTATTCTTTTTTTTTTTGCCTAAGGCATTAAGTCCGCCTTTGTACAGTTTTTTTGTGCATAAAGCTTTAAATAAATAAATAAATTTTCAGCCATGAATCATTGGAGAGTAGGTAGGTAGATAGGTAGGTATATTGATAATTTAAACCTCTAAACAAGAGCGTGTCGGGCCACGCTAAGTGTAGGGTTCCGTAGTTTCCCGTCCGTCACAATAAGTGTTCCCACTTATGAGTTTAAAAAAGGCTATTTGTTACGTTGACATACTAAGTACGGAACTCTAATAAATACGGAACCCTAAAAACGGGCCCACAAAGGACGGTGATAACTAAAATAGTATGCAACTAGTAGAAATTTCAGCGATTGTGCACTCGTAAAATTACGAATATATTAAAGAAGAAACGATTTTTTACCACGGTAGGTTTCATGACCTACCGTGGTAAAAAATCGTTTCTTTTCACGCACGGAAAATCTCAACATCGACTTTTAAAAAGACGATGTCGTTACGCAACGCCATCTATAGAACCATTTATAGACTGGCCTGTTGGTCTAGTGGTTAGTGGCCCTGACTGCTATGCCGGAGGTCGTGGGTTCGATTCCCACCCAGGACAAATGTTTATGTGATGAGCATGATCATTTGTTCTGTGTCTGGGTGTAATTTATCTATAATATGTATGTATTTAGAAATATATAAGTATGTTTATCAGTTGTCTAGTACCCATAACACAAGCTCTGCTTAGCTTGGGACTAGACGGCGTTGTGTGGTAGTTGTGGAATATTATTATTATTATTTATGAACTGGTTTTTACCTTAACATTTTGATAGATGGCGTTAAAAAAATGAATTTTAGTTTTGTTGTAAATTGCCTTAGCATGTTCCTGATAGAAGTTTTATGTAGTTATAAGATAATGCCGCAAATGCCGAGGAGAGACCAACCGAACAATTCGATAATACCAGACCCCATCAACTCAGGAAAAATCCTAAAAGTACAGCGCCATCTCTCGGGAAATTGGGTTACTAATTAATGCATAGGTACCAGAAGAAGTTTTCGGTGGTAATTTTGGATTGCGGGAACCGATTTTAATAATTCTTTTTTTGTTTGAAAGAAGATACGTTCAGGATACTAAAATATGTAAACGAAGTTAAAAAAAAATGCTTGCATGTACGATTATACTATAAACTTAGTCAAGAAATTATTTTGTACAACCTTTTTGTCTTTTTTGACCAAATATTTTCTTTCCATCAAGTTCAAAATGATTTTCCTAGAAAGTCCTTATAAAGTTCTACTTTTCAGATTTTTCCTAGTTGACTACGGAACCCTAAAAATGGGGATTAAGCATGTGACGTGGAGGAACGAAGTACATAACCTGCGGATAGGTTGTAAATGTGAATGATTTGTAAGAGTAGTATAAGATTATATCGAAACTGTGAATATATTTATCTATTTTTGTGTTTTGATGCGAGAAACGGGTCTAAAATTAACTGTTTAGGCTTAACTAAACTTAAACTAACAAAATTTTATCAATTAACTATTAAAATATTCCTCATTACATATGTACACCTTTATGCTCACCATAAAAAAATAATTTTTAAATGAGTATCTTTAACCTACTTATTCTTTCTAGTTTAGTGAATTAGGCTGAAAATATTTATACTTATTTGTTGGATAATTGTCTACCTAAATCACATCGGCAGATTATGAATAACAAGACAGCGAACTCAAGAGTTTACGCTCAGTTATCACTCATTCCTACTTACGATACTAAAATACATGTACGAAATAAAAAATACAAAATAAATTATTATCAGACAAAAGTCCATAGCCAGTAAGAACATAGTCTCATATTAAAAACAGGACGAAACTAAATGAAATTAAAATAAAAACAGTGAAATCATAAAATAAATCAATTCAAATTATAACTTAGAGTCAAAATAAATAAAACAAAACATTTAAAATCAAAATAAATAAATCTTTAAATTAAAATCAACATATAATAAATAAAATAAATCTAAAATTAACATTAAAATCTCAATATATACATATATTAAATTTATAATATTTAAAATAAAAATTACCAACTGTCCAAGTCAGCAGGCTCACTGAGCCCCCATATCATGAAGGTCCGTAAACCTGGCAGCAATGCAGTATCATACCTGTCACCCATCATTCTCAGTACACATTTTCGGCTCCCACGCACACGTAATAGAAATGTAAAATTAATATCGACTTCCCATAATGACAGCGAAATCATTATGAATCTGGGAGAGAGCTTGCCATCCTAAAAAGAGGATGTAGGTACTGCACGTAACCATCATGTCTGCCAATTTCAGTTACATGAAGCCACCAGTTTAATTGTACAATAAGTACTATGGGTAAGGTGGATACCTTGAGGATATTAGGTACTAAATTGTTGAGACAGGTTAAGAAGGGATTGTTCAGGGCTGCCAGATTATTTGAAAGAGTTACTGCAGTTCTAGAACACAAAGGGCAACAGAAGTAATACCGATGGGTTTAAGTATAGGTAAAAAAATGCTTCTTCTCGCTCTACTAATGAGTGGTAAAGAATTTTGAAAGTTTTCATTAAAAAAAACCATTTTCAGGTTAGATACGACAGAAATAGAAGATGAGTTGACTATTTTTATGACATAATTCATATTGCAAAGGCAATATTAAACCTACCTATTAATTAACTAGGCAATTCAAAAAAACATCCATCATTCTTTAATGGCTTCAGTCGCTTGCCATTCTATTACAAGTAATGAGAATTTAGCGAAGAAATAATTTAAAAAAGCTTAATTATACAGGTGTTATTATGAACTCATAAACCTACTTAATTTTCCTATTAAAATTTGTTTATCGTAAAGGGCAATAATTGCCTATTTTACATGGCAATAACACTATCTACTTTATAAGGCTAAACGGACATTCCGATATGAAAATTTAATAAAGTTCAATCGTACAACGGGGACTAAAATTGTGAAATCTTATTGAATAAAATAATTTGATAAGCATTCCGATCTTCAAAATTGTTAAGATAATTTGGTTTCCATTAGTATCTGATTGTTTAGCATGCGTACGAGCACGTTTGTAAGTGAGCGTGTCGTCGCGGAGATGTACTGCAGCCGCTGGGATGCGCCTGCACCGACGTCGGGTCGCACGAAGTTCATAGGTAAACACGCCGGTATATAAACCCCATGCAGTGTCAACGAGCACACATTTGTGCCTGTGATTGCATCCAGTCCCTTTGTACTGACGTCCCCTGCCCTACATCTTAACACAATGGTGAGGATAAATTCATTAGTTATTTTAAAACGTCGCCGAAAATTTTCCGAACTTTTTTTTAATCTATTGAGAAATTGTTGGCTTTTAGTTCTTACGAAGAAAACTTTCACAAGAACTTAAATCCTAGTCAAATGTACTCGTATTACAATGCATTGACTGATACACATTGATTATGGGCTTTCTTATTCATCATTTGTCAGCGTAGCTGTACCGCGTAATATGGACTTACAATATCACCCTTTTGTATCGGTACTAGAATACGAATGTTTATTATATTCTCAATGCATCAGACTGAAACCAAAAGTTTTTTTTTTTAATTTAACCCCTGCTTTGAAAAATTATTATACTATCGGTAGTTTATAAAAGATATTGAGAATACAGTACATTAATCGACAATAATCACTAAATAATATCAGATCGAAGAAGATCTATATATCGCTGTCTGCTTCAGTCTGTTCCCTTCTTGTTTCCGTGTAAAAAACGATAAACGAGACCGATTTGTCTTTAAAGTTTGCACCCGTGCGAAGACGAAACCATCCTGATAGAATCTTCAGACTACTTTAGTATAATAAATAATTGATACATAAAAAAACAATACGAAATTTTTCATGCTTTGTAAAATTCTTAATGCCTATTATATAAATGAATCAAAAGAAAAAAAAACCATTAAAATTAACTGAAGGTCTCAAGTTTCAGTCTTTTACGTATTGAAAGCCAATCAAATGGGGCAGTTTGTTTTATTATGTGTAGCAGTTGATATTTATGTTTATTACATATAGAAATTATAAGTTATAGTTTAACATAATGACTGTTGCAAGTTCATGAAATAGTATTATGGATAAACAAAATTTCAAATCATTTGAACAAAGATGGCAAAATTATGATAAATTGACTGACAGTTTGTGTCGAAATACGCTGAAACTTCAAGTTAAGCGTATTGTTAATGAGAACGCTGATATGTATTTACAAATGCTAGTAAATGCATATGTTTTAGATTCATTATTCACTTATTGTTATCTCCGTCCATCAATTCTTGTTAAATCTTTATTGTTTAAAAAATAAATTTAAAAATAATTTAATTGATAAATTATTTTTGGAGGGTTGGAATTAGAAAATCAGTAGTTCAATATATTTATCTTTTATTTAGACATTAAGAGATATTATGATCACTTTTATCAGATTCATGATATTTTTAGGGTTCCATACCTCAAAAGGAACTTCACTAAAAAAAGACCACTAAAACCATCAAAATAATTTTAATTTCGAAAGTCGGTGTTTTTCGATATTGTTTGTTCCTTATTTAACACCGACTTCCAAAATTAAAATTATTTTGATGGTTTAAGTGTTTTTTTTTTTTAGTGAAGTCGGTTATTTTTTTTGTAAAAAGTTTTTAGTTGCAATACACTTACAGCCAGAGTAACTTATTCTCATGACAATTCCAATTAACTCAAACCCTGCTAGGATACATTGTTTTATTATGAAGTTCCCGTGTCTACATTCTGGCTCCATCATCATGATCAGATCAGTTCGATAGTACCTTATAGCCAAAGTGCATTTAATGACAATTCTAATAAGCCCAAACAAGGCTAGGATACATTGATTAATTACGGATTTCCAGTGCCTATTTTCCGGCTCTATCATCATCATCAGGTCACTTCGATGATACCATTTTCAACATACCTAATTTCACTCATTTATTTGTATTATCGTAGTCGCATACTATGTTCATTATGATATCTGTGTGAGTATGAACTTCCGTTGGCCATTTCTGGTCTTCTACACCAGTTCCACTTCATCAAATGTCATTTTTGACTGTAAATGCTTAAGCCTTTAATGAAAATACCAAAAGAACTATATGGTTGCCTATAATATTTGAGGAGTTCCCCCGATTTCGCCAAGATTCCACCATCAGATCCCGACTTGGTGACTATGGCACCATTTGGAAAGTATACTCTTTCTAACAAAAAAATATTTTTTCAAATCGGTTGGCAAGCGACGAAGTTATAGAACATACATAAAAAAAAATACAAACATCCGAATTGAGAACCTCCTCCTTTTTTAGAAGTCGTTTAAAAATAATCCGGTTTATGTGGCGGTTTACGTGGCAAAAACGTACGTTTTGACACTCTTGAGGAAATCAAAATTTATAGAGTACTTACCGTTGACCCAGAATCCTAAAATTTGGTATAAAGCAAGGTATTATAGCACAAGAATAGAAATAAATCTGAAAATTGTGAATTTGTTGTTAAGTCACAATTTTTTTTTTTGCTATTTGGTAAAATCTTCCGAGACTCCATTTCGGAATTGAACTATTTACTGTACTACCTATGTAAATAGTTAAATTCTGGAATGTACGGAACCCTCAGGGTGCGAGTCCGATTTGCTCTTTCTCAGTTTTTTTATATATATATATATATAAAAAAAAAACTGAGAAATATATAGAAAAGTATTTTTACCATAAAAAATAGCTAATTTATTCAAAAATACCCATGTGTTTTACACATTTTGCGAAACAGATTCACTAAAATGTGACTCTTGTCACGGAGTCTTCCTAGTTTCATTTTGACATCTCAATAGATAAGCAACACTAAATGTTACAATGTTCGCTGTAAGTTATGAAACTTTCAGCTTTCTCTTGTTACACATAACGTTTACCTGTCTTCAAAGAATTATAGTATGCTAATTTATTACCGTTACGTTATCACGGGTCAGAAGTCATCACGTGTTTCCTGAACAGGAGTTCACAATGCAGTTTTAGATCTTTGTCGAATCACGGAATCCTTACTTTCCTCAAACCGACAATTTCTACCCACTTACCTCACGTTTTTGAGATGAGACTCTACCTTTGAGTGTAAAGTTTGCACAATATCAATCGTAAAATATAATGTAGTCGTTTTCCAACAAAGGACTTTTGTAACTGTAGACGAAACGTACGTATTGCCTTATGAGACAGTGCGTGCTATGTATGCCAGTAGAGTGGACCACCGTACGGTAGGCGTTTCGGGATATTGTTTTATAGTTCTAAAACTGTGAATCTATTAATTTCAATTTCATTTACTACCGCCTCACCATCAACGATTGCATCACTGCTTACCATCAGGTGGGATCGCAGTCAAGCACTAGTTTATATAAATAAAAAAATAAAAATCTAAACTAATATTATAAAGAGGTAAAGTTGTTTTTTTTTGTTTGTAGAAGGTAATTTCTGGAAGTACTAGTCTGATTACTAAAATTTTTTCACCGATAGAAAGCTGCTTTGTCTGAGTGACATAGGTTATATTTTATGAACGTGGGCGAAGCCGCGGGCAAGAGCTAGTCACTTATACGATACTCCCTTTAGAGGGTTAAGAAAGGCTCTTGCTGATTAATATCTAATAGTTGATTAAATCTGAGCTTATGACACAAAATAAACAAAAACAAAGTCGGCTTGATTTTCCACACCAAGGACTCAACACGTTCAAAGCTCATTAGTAAATCTATTAACTATTTGACATATATATGATTTATTATCAATTGATTTTGTCGTAAAACGCAAAATACTAACCACCATTGCAACATGCGTTAATGTGCATTAATGTACGTAGTTTGTTACGGCTATTGACAACTCAGAAACATCTAAAGAAAACCGAATACATGGTTACCCTTGCAACACGAGGAAATGTCAGCAGTGATTAGACCATTCATCTTGATAATAAAGAGATCAATAAATGCTTAATACGAGTGTATCACTTTTGTAATAGCCATTTCTACAGAGCCTATTACAAAGTTCATTCGTATGTAGGTTTCCGACAGATAAAAGTGACGTAGAGTAATACCGAGCAGAGCCATGACTGCACAAAACTAATTGTATGATAGATTTAAGTAAAATAATTAGTACATTCGTAGATTACATTAGTACATTTGTAGATTACGATGGGTTACAGTTTAAGCATGACTTTCGGTCTTATTTGAAGTGTTTGTTGTAGTTTTAAGAGTAGACAGAAAATTTATTTTTATTTATTTTATTAAAACTAAATAAAAATAAATTTTCTTTGTATAAATAAGAATAATAAATATTAAGTGTTTTTTATTAATACTTTATACCGTACGCATTTCCTACCAGTCGATCTTAGAGTGGTGCATTTTTGCTTTTTATTTTGTTTTTGGAGCTTTTTATGATTAGTTTATTTGGAAATAACTATAATAAATAATAATATACATTAATGAATCAAATATTTGCTAATTAGCAGTATTTTATCCTATGAACATAATATGTGTATGTGAATCAAAAACCCTGGAGTGTCGAATTACTCCTCAACATCTCTGTCATTTGGACACTCTGAAAACTTGGTCTGAAGAATAGCAACATTGCCAAGCTGTATGGCAACGCTAATTCTTTCGACAAAGAATGAATCAGTCCTCTCATTACTTGAAGTGTATGTGTGACCAGAAGGTTGGTTTGGTTTAATCGATAAATCAGCGATAGGTAAATATTTCAGAAAAGATGACGAGCACTCAAACTCCATTATTCGAGCGTTTCAACCACAAACGATTCAAAACATATGTTATTTATGTAGGCTTGGAGCAGTAATAATATCTAGTAGTCTTTTTTTAAATACACGTTTGTTTGTTTGTTTTATATTTACAAAATCAACTATTTTGTGATTCAAAAACCGTATTCTTATGTAAAAATGTAATCTGGAGTGTGTAAATTACATCCACATCGATTTTGTTATCTTTGTTCTTATAGTATACAGTTACATCGTGGTTTTCCTATAGGAAAAACTGTTTCAAAAAGCATGATTTTATATATCCGGAGTTAAATCAAGATAAGGTTTCTCGAGTAATTTGCAACATCCGTAGATATTGCTGCTAACTTTACTGCTAATAATCTAGTTTTAAATGGGAAAAAAACTAAATGCATAAGATTTTCTTTACCGAATGTCAAAAGTAATGATTGTGACATTGTATTAAATAATGAAAAACTAGAATTTGTTGATAAAACGGTTTTCCTGGGGATTACGCAAGGCTACAATGGGGTCCGCATTTAACAACTCTTGCAGGACGGCTTAGCTCAGCTGCATATGCTGTTAGAAAAATCCGCCAATTTACGGATGTTGAAGTTGTTGTAGTCTAGCGGTACTAGACTAGTCTATTTTACTTATTTTCATAGTGTCATTTAGTACGGTATCTTACTATGGGGACGGGCTGCAGACATCGACTCAATCTTTATATTACAAAAAAGAGCCATCAGAGCTATTAACAATCTCTGCCGGTGCGATTATCTAAGGGAACTGTTTAAAGGGGTTCCCTACTTGATTTCGAAAGTTGATGATTCGATTTTTATTATATCGAACATGGTATGTCGACAATTCAGTTGTACGATGTTTTATTCCATCGATGCTTTATTGGTGCGATGTAACGTTTGTGCGAAAAATTCTGTTGCGAAATACCCTACAGCGACTGCTTATTAGTTCGCTAATTTATTAGTTCGATAGTATGTCGGTTCGAAACGCCTACTGTTGTCCGTGAAATTTAATTAAAAACTTATTTAAACGTTAAGGAAATACATTAAATACCATACATCATCTTCACGTCTATTTTCGTAAAATGAGGTAGACAGGTAACAATTTCACCACGTTTAGCTGCATATGCCAAAGATAACGTGGACAATATCAGTGTCCGGTTGCTAACCAATCGCCTAATACCCTTATAAGCCAAAACTGTCATACCTCAATCGTCTATTTCGATATGCATGGAAAAGAAAGATACTGAGGCACTCTAAGCTTCTTTTTAAATCCTCCTGCTTCCGTATTCTAATACCTAAAATAAATTAACAACACTTAAAATATTTGTCCACGTTATCTTTGGCTTATGCAGCTAAACGTGGTGAAATTGTTACCTGTCTACCTCATTTTACGAAAATAGACGTGAAGATGATGTATGGTATTTAATGTATTTCCTTAACGTTTAAATAAGATTTTAATTAAATTTCACGGACAACAGTAGGCGTTTCGAACCGACATACTATCGAACTAATAAATTAGCGAACTAATAAGCAATCGCTGTAGGGTTTTTCGGAACAGAATTTTTCGCACAAACGTTACATCGCACCAATAAAGCATCGATGGAATAAAACATCGTACAACTGAATTGTCGACATACCATGTTCGATATAATAAAAATCGAATCATCAAATTTCGAAATCAAGTAGGGAACCCGTTTAAAGATATTAACATAATGACGGTACCTTGTCAATATATCTATGAAAACATCATGTATGTTAGAAAAAATCTTCATCTTTTTAGCAAAAGAGGCGATAGACATAATTATGTTACAAGAAATAGGGACCAATTAATTCAATCAGGTTTCAGACTGGCTAAAGTGGCCTCTTCTTTCATGGAGTAATTTTTGAGATTACTGGGAACTTATTTGTAATCAATTTGCATTGTGATAATCAAAGTGCCATGAAATTGGCCTCTAGTCAACAGTGTCATAACAGGTCCAAGCACGTAGACGTGCGATATCATTATATTAGAAATGTTATAGATGATAAGATAATTAAAATTAAATATGTTCCTACTGAAGAGATGCCTGCTGACATTCTGACTAAGGGTTTGTGTCATTTAAAACATTATAAGTTAATGAATATGTTAGGTATTGTAAGTGTATAATGTTTAGTTTATTTTGATAAGTGGGGGTGTTAGTATGAGTATCAAAATAAAGTTACCTGTCTCAATTACAACTATGATTAGGATACTAGTAACGCCACCTAGTATGTTTGTAACTAAACTGTACACGTATTGGTTGAAATAAAGTCAGTGTGTTGCGAATACCCAACGAGTTTTAATAGAAATGTTATAATAAAATACCTCCCCAAATATTAGAACTCAATGAAGCGAAATTTAAATTTTGTATTAAACGCACACTATGCAGGCAAGCATATTATAAGTTGGAGGATTAAATTCAAGATAAAAATGCTTGGCTCAATACTAGTCCAGCTCCACTACCACTAGGGTGTACTAATTAATTGATTATTTTGGAAACTAATATTATTTTTTGTAATTTAAAAGACACAATAGCATTGTATAATGTAGAAGCACATTTTTCAAATTTGTAAATGTGAAGTACCATGGAGTATTTTTATTAGGTTACAACTTATTTCTATTTATTTTTTTGACGTTACGAGCATGGCAGTTGAGAGTTTGTCATGCTCAATCAAATGTCTCGCTGTTGGTGGCACGTGTTATTGGGTTATTCAGTTCCCTTCAAAATGGTTAAGCTGAGTGGAGCTGATGCACGCGTCATGTTCGTGAACGGGTGCCGTCAGATAAGACTGGCCATCTCTTAGCCGCCAGTGGCTTAATTCAGTTTCTATCTTTTAATTATTTTACATTTTTATTTTATTATCTACATTGTGCTTACATAATAGACTCAACAAGTAATATGTAACCAAGCATTATGTATGTATATGTAACACATAATGTGATTTAAAAGAGTGTTCACGGAGTTTCTTGCACGTTCTTCTCCATAGAAATCTACGCTTTGGAACGTGCAATTTAGCTTCACATTTCTTGGACTGACCGACATTTGACTATTCAAAAGTGCCTGCAAATGGTCTATTTGAAATAAATGCTTTGATTTTGACTTTATTCATAGATCCACAAATAAAAACTGATATTCAGGTAATAATAATATTATCACCGTTTCACATTAAGTTGAAATTGATATTTTTTTTATCAAAGCGCAATTGAAATTGAACTTTGCGCTTGGTAGTAAAAAATTATGTGAGAAATTTTTTACTTGAGGGTACATTAACTTTATTAAATACACTTCTTCATGTCTTTAAAACAATCAGATGTGATGTTACGTTGTGTTATAGAATAGAGTTAACATTATTGTACACGAAAATAGTAATAATTTTACAGAAGCTTAAATCTATGGGTATAATGGCAATCTTATCGCTGACAGCGATATCTACCAGACAACCTTATGGATGACTATAAAAAGTTTTAATTTTTTGCCAAATCCCTTTTACTAAATATTAGCTCTGCTACTTATGTGTCGTGGTGTAACTCCGATACATCTACATGAACGATATAAAACTGACGGTACATGTAAATCACTGAGTGCGGTTAACGGTTTTCACACACGACTTCTATAAACTTATTTCATTGTTCACGAGGAAGCGCTTTCTACCGTTCTATCTTCCGGCACTAGATGAATATGTTGTAGTCAATATGCAATTTTATTGTTTTTTTTTTTTTTTATAATGATATCTAAGCAATCCTCTATATACCCGCCTCTTTTTTAACTCCTTCTTATTTATGTACATAAAAATACTTAAAGCGAAAATAACAATACAGATGGAAGGGTACAAAAGTACTTTCAAAATAAATTTCGTCCAGCAGATTTGTGAGAGAATAATTTTGTGAGAAAAATAGACACATACGTAACTTCTTAATACACAAACTCACACCTTTTTAGTAGAGAATAGGCAAAAACTATACTGGTTCCTTACATACATACACTTTTTATTTTATTTTGTAGAATCAACCTAATAAATTCATTAGTTAACATAATGTATTGATCATTCTAGTTTTTCCAAAACAAACAGCTGGTAACAGATGTGTGATCTTGTTTCCTACTCAATATTTTTTTATTGCATTTTTTCCCCACTCTAGAAATTATTTTTGTATTCTGAGTGCGTTCAAAACGTGGAAATTCAGTTACACAAGACGTTCAGACCCATACAGATTTAGACGGATCTAATTGTATGTGTGTCAAAAAACGCCTATATGATTGAGAAGTATTAAATAAAAATGCTTGTTGAAAAACTGCGATTCGTTGCTATCAGGCGTTCAGGCTTTTATGTCAACCTTTTTTTTCTTAATCAAACTTAAACTTATGAAAGTTTGCTAAGAATAAAGTCACAGATTACAATTAAATAATTTTAATAGTATCTAACAAAAACTATGTATAATTAATATGTTTTCAAACCTTCAGAACTACTAAATCACAGTAGTTTAGGTAAAAAGAGAAAATTATGAAATAAAAACTGGATCTTATTGCTATCAAATGGAATTTCATATCTAAAACATTGTGCTAAATAATTTTTTTTGCGAAACATACCCTTATATAATTGCAAGTTGGTATCCTAATAACGCATTTCTGTCAATAACTATAACATTTTTCGTTCGAAGTGAAGTGGTCGGAAAAAGGTCAAGGAGACAATGGTTCATTGGTATTTTTTCTTAAACATCATGCTTTTTAGGGTTCCGTAGTCAACTAGGAACCCTTATAGTTTTGCCATGTCTGTCTGTCCGTCTGTCTGTCTGTCTGTCCTCGCTTAATCTCTGTGACCGTTAGCACTAGAAAACTGTGCCGACCGTTAGCACTAGAAAAATTTGGTACCAATATGTATATCAATCACGCCGACAACAAGAGGTAAAATAAAAATTGGAAAAAAATGTTTTATTAGGGTAGCCCCCTATATGTAAAGTGGGAAGTAATTTTTTTTTTAATTTCAACCCTAAAGTGTGATATATTGTTGGATAGGTATTTAAAAATGAATAGGGGTTTAATGAAATCATTTTTTGATAATGTCAATAATTTCGGAAATAATCGCTCCAAAAGTAAAAAACAATGGGGGACACATTGTTTTTTACTTACCTCTAACTTTTGAACCATAAGTTTAGAAAATATGAAAAAAATCTGAAAAGTGGAACTTTATAAGGACTTTCTAGGAAAATCATTTTGAACTTGATGGAAAGAACAGTTTTTGTACAAAAAAGACAAAAAAGTTGCACAAAATAATTTCTGGACTAAGTTTGTTGCTTATGCAAGCATTTTTTTAAACTCATAAGTAGGTACACTTATTGTGACGGACGGGAAACTACGGAACCCTACACTGAGCGTGGCCCGACACGCTCTTGGCCGGTTTTTTCCTGTATAAAAGTGCCGTGGTATAGCGATATTGTAACTTTCTATCACTGAATTTTTTTTCTCAATCAGATCAAAGCGATCCTACAAAGAAAAAAGTTCGAATCTATCTAATTTATCTATCTAATTATGCTGTTCTATTTAACTGCTAAGCAAATACCTCCCTTTCCTATTTCTACACACGTTTGTCCTCGGTTATTGGGGGCTAGTCTTTCCGCTAAGAGTCAAGTTTACCTTTCCAAGTTCCCCATGGTCTGCTGCTAGGCTGCCAACCGTTTAATAGGACCTAATAAGTGGCTTTAGCCCACAGCTCATCTAACATGCCACAGACATCTTTGTCCAGCTCCATCTTACTTAAAAATAACAGATTTACAATAGTTGAGTGAATATATAACTACAAATTACGGCATCAGTTGCAAGAACTCACTCAACAAAACAACATCCTGCGTCGCCTTTGTTGATATTTGCACTTAACTCGTTTACGCCTTCTGTAGAGTACCTACTTAGTGCAAATATTGACGGATTGTGCATTTCTTGTTTTAAATGAAAACTGTTCTTATCCTTTATGTTTGGTTTTAAAGTCGAGTAGAAATACAAATAAAGGAAGCACCCTTGATGATTGAAAAAGGGCCTTCGATGCCGCTTTAGACGTGGTTAGTTCATCATGATCATCATTTTAGCCGATAGATGGCCACTGTTGGACATAGGCTTCCTCGAAGTGTTGCTAGGACGAACTGTCCTGTACGTCTTGCATCCAATATATTATTCCCGCGACTCTAACAGGCCATCGCTGCACCTGTAGGCCTTCCAACGCTGCATCATCCGGTGCGCGTCGCCACTTAATGGCATCAGCGACTATCGCAACCCAGTGCTGCGCCGCCGGGATCCCGATCCCGATTTCCGGCCACCGTAGGCGCGGGCTTACGGACAGTGAGCAATGGGTAGCTCGCTGTCCGGCCGTCCGGTAACTGTCCGGACCAAGCCCAAGTCGTCGACGGTGCGCACTGGCTGGGGCCAGGGTTATCCGAAAGGGAACTCGAGCCCCGGTATGAAGGCTAGAATGAACGGGGTGGGCTTTTAGTCTGTAAGAGTCTGACACTATCTCCCGCTCCGCCCAAGAGCGAGGGTTGTCATTGGATGATTTTTCCCACCATAAAAAAAAGAACCTTTCGGCTTCATCGACCATCCGTGCTGCGAGCAGTGTGCCCTGCCTTTAGTAAGGCGATTCTTTGGGATATGTCAGTGACCTTGGTTCTGGAGAATATCTTCATTTCTGGTACGGTTACGGTTAAGGAAACTCCGATCATCGCTCCATCGCTCTTTGCATGACTTTAAGCCTACTGATGAGGCTCATTATAAACGACCATATGTCACGTGGCCAGTTTTGGGGCCCAAATAAAACAGTCCTTCGCTTCTGTGTTTTTAAGTAATGAATTTATGTCATTAATTAAAATTTTCTTGTCATTTTCAGATCTCCTTATTCTTCGTACTCCTTGTGGCTGTGACATATGTAGCAGCGCAGGGGCAGTCCACTCCTCCGATACCAATCATTCGTTACGAATCAGAAGGACCCAACGTTGATGGATCATATAAATGGCTGTAAGACTCTTTTATACTTATTTTTGTTTGGACCATACTCGCACGCTAAGCGATGTTGACGTGCAAAGTTTTTCTGGAGAAGTTCAACCTACGAATACAAGGTACCTACTAGAGTTTTCAATTTTGTCAATAAAATTCAATCTTTAAATTATCTATTTTAATTTATCTTGGGAGTTGATAAGTGCAAAAATTCTTCTATAGGCATTTTTGACGAAATTTTACCAACATCGATATGTTTATTAATGATGGATATTATTTACTATACAAATTATAGCTTATTGCATACTATTACGATTTGATTGCCACATAAATCAGATACACTTGGTCGCAAATATACCGGATCACTAATAAAAAGTATGAATTTATTAAAAGCTAGCTTATGCCAGTGGCTCCGTTTGCATCCTAATATCACTCAGTAATAAAGTAGCATTACATTGATGTAATTTTTTTTAAATTAGTCCAGCAATTTTTGTGTTCATTAATTACAAACAAAAACACTAATCTTTCGTCTTTATAATATTAGTATAGATTTATTATTATTTACAATACGAGCGGCCTATGTACATAAATTCATTAAATAAACAAAAAATAATTGAACCTATTTCGAGTGCAAAGACAACTATTATAAGTAACTACAACATTGAGTTTTGAATCCAGATAATTACTTTTAGATGTTATGGTGTAGCATGGTTTGTGCAACAATATAGATTTGACTGTACTGATATTTTAAATAAAATAGGTACAAGCAATCGAAGCATTTTTTCAAATGTGATGATTTAGTCATTTTTTATATCATCATTTTAGTATTTATTTCAAATAAACCATTAACAAACATTTTAGAATTGTCACCTAATCAGTCGAAAAATTGATGCTTATTGCATATTCTAAAAAATATGCAGGAGAGTCAATGGACCCTCTTCCAAATCATGTTTTATTACAAATAATTCGATAATATATTTATTGTCGCTTCTATCATGTGAGAACAATGTAAATAAATAAGGTAAAAAAAAACAATTCAAAATATTAGAAATTAAAATAAGCCACTGACAATAATTAAGAGGTGACCAGTCTCAGTAAATAGCGTCCATTCCAGGATATGACGCGTATATTAGTACCATTAAGCTCAACCATTTTGAAGGGAATTGAATAACCTATCATACGCACCACCATCAGTGAGACAAGTGAGCGAGCATGACAAACTCTCAACAGCCATACTCATTTATGTGAAACGAGTCCAACAATAAAAACATAAATTGCTCCATGCTCACATTTACAAAATTTGGGAAAAAAAGCTTCTTAATGTAATACTACAATAATATTTTAAAACTTCAAAGAGAAGTAATTTTTAAATTGTAATGCTAATCAAATATTATGTGCACCTTAGTTGTAGACGGGCTAAATCAGCATTGAACCAAGCATCTTCAATAAAATCCCTCACCTCCGCCTGACCACCACTAAGTTCATTTTTGCTTGCACTCGAATCGAAAATTTCAAAAGGTTTGATTTGGCGCCGCGCCGCAGAATTCAAGCGAATTTTTTTTTTAAGTTTTCAGACAGAAATGAGCGGTACATTTCAATTCGTTAATTATTTAATTTTTCATATGAATATTTAATTCAAATAACAATCAATCGTAATTCGTTTCCGTTTTACATGTATTTAATAAATTCCTGGACGATAAGTGAGAGTTATATATGTTTACCTGTTTATCTTAAGAATCCTTTTGTATACCTTAACATGTAACTATTTTTTGTTTCTAAAAGTAAAACAAAATAAAAGAAAACTCATTCTTACAATCTATCTATCTATACATCAGTTTGAAGATCTTTAATGCTATTAGACGAATGAAGATGCTATTAAATGAGCATTATATTTAACAGCCATGTAAAATCCGCCATTTACCACATTGTCTGCGATTGCATGCTAGATTATAAGGTAAACACATGTCGGTGAAGTACATACGCCATCATGTCATAAAGTACGTCTCCACGGCAACTTTAGAATAAAATATGAAATCTTAAGAGATAAGGATCACTCTTTTAGGGATCACAAGGTAAGATAATATTTTTCACTGTCTGTAAAAGTTGGTGATAATATAATTTTTGGTTATGCGTACTTTTTATGAGGTAAGCATACCTAAGAAAACTAAAACATCACTGTTTTGCAAAGTACGTAGTTTACCAGGTGAAAAGCCTTATAATAATTTTGATAGGCACAAGTTCTTTAGATCTAACATAAATAAGTCCCCTTCCAAAAATCCCCAAATTGGTGAACAAAATATGTTATATAACTTCCAGTTACGAGACAGGCAACGAGATAAATGCTGAAGAGTCGGGTTACGTGAAGAACTTTGGGCAAGGTGAAGGCAAAGAGATCCAGACCGCGGAAGGCAAGTTCAGCTACAAAGCTCCGGACGGCTCGCTCATCGCGCTCACGTACATTGCCGATGAGAACGGATTCCAACCACAGGTAACTTCACATTTATGCTAATTTCCCGCTTCCAAGAAACAGGCATACCTAGATGTTGTTAAAGTTTTCCTTATTCGCCATCTGATAAGGCAGGAATACCAGAATCAAAATACAGAAATGGTAAAACGATATAAAATTGTCAAGTTTCACAATCAAACTTTAGGGATAAATGTAAAATTCTTGCGAAAAAGGTATTTATAACTCAAAGGCTCTCAACAATTTAACAAATTAAACACTGCTGGTTACGCCTTTAACCTTAAAAGGATGCGACAAGATTGAAGCATCGTTTCAACGATTGTGTAATAATGCATAAAATAAAATTACGACTTAACACCTGCTAAATTGCAATTATATTTATACTGCTGATGCCGACGGCAAATAGAAGCCTTGACATCTTTCCATCGGGAATCACAATAAGTTATATAATCCTAAGGACGATTCACGGAATCTGGTACAGTGAATAAGTTAATGCACGCCCAAGTAGCAATAATTAAATTAAATAGTTAAACATTTGACGATAACATCGATACGCAGGTTTAACGGACCGGCTCGAAGCAGATTCTGCATTTTATTTTCAGTAACATGACGTAATTCATTCATTAAGCGTGGTTAATTGATTAATATTTATAACGGACTCCAATTTAAAAATAAATTGCACAGTCGTATCATAGTTCGGTCTTTGTTTTAGGTAACTAACCTCGAACGGCACATCACTCCAAATCTAGACAATACCAGTGAAATCAGCATTGACCTACTAAAGAGATTCCAGCAGCTTTTTATTTACACCGTATTTCATTTCAATACTAAAACACATCGTTTCGTCAGGAGACAGTAATTGTCCATTTGCGTTACGTAATAAATGCCCACACATGGGTGCCCAAAGACAGTGATACATCTTTGTTTCTGTAACATGTAGATTGATTATATATTTTGTGTATTCAAAATGTCAGCTTTACCATTAAGGCCTTCGTTTCTTTGCACTTTTGATGATGGAATACCTAGTTAGTGTTAACTCAACCGCAAATATTCTATCCTGTTGTAATTTTATTAGCTGGGCGTCCTTGTATGTACACTTTTTAACGTATCTAAGAATATACGAACCCTAGTAAGGAAAACGTTTAAGTGGATGGTCCAACGATGCGGTTGCCTTCAAAACTATCTAAATCTAGGCAAAAATTTGCATTAATATAAAGAGTAATGCTAAGATAAAGCAAGGAGTGGTCCGTGTGAAGCATAGGTAGTAAATACTCGTAAAACGTCTCAAACCTGAATCATCATTGCGTAAAGCTTTAGGAAGATGTCTACGAGGCGCTGCAGTGGCGTAGATGTGGGTCTTAGTTAGCCAACGTGTGTGCAAATGTCGCTGTAAAATATCAAACGTCGACCCGTGACCCGCTCTTGGGAAATGGGAAGCCTTCTTGTGTCGACATTGAATATCGACAACTGCCTTCTGTCTCGCCTACTTAATAGATAATGTCTGACTCATTAGTGATCCACTATCGTCACCTGCGCAACCTGCGCACTATTAGTGACGGTTATACAACTAACACAGTGGGCACATGTTTGCTGAAATGGTGCAATGCAAACACATTAATTTGAAATGAACATCGCACCACGCATAATTTGATTGGATGGTTTGCTTTTAAAATTAGCCGTAAGATGTTAAAGTAAATAAGAAAGTATTGAATGGTCAATATTTTTTATTTATTATAATTTAATTTTTACTTGCTAAAATATTTCAAAAGTATTCCGACGTATAGATTGATTGTGCTCACAAATGTTAGAATCCAAATAATATTTTTAAGTCGGTATCCATATTTGCTGAGCTTTCTCAACGATGAATGATATTTATGGACTTGACTTGGGTGTTGAAAGTAATCTAATCTAAAAGTTACGTCAAAGTTTGTCCATGAATTATGTATCGGCTGTAAGTATATCGTGATATTTATAAAGAAATGAAGTTAAACCATGTCAATGTTAACGTATCATGATACGTATTATATTTAGCCATTGGTATTGATATAGATTCAATCGTTAAATTAATAAATTTATTAATAGAGATTCAAAATTATGAATACCTTTGAAGTTCTTTTTTTTATTAATATTAAGTGCAATGTATGTAGGCCTTTTCTATACAAAACAATAAAAGTTGTCAAATCCTATTTTGTCAATTGATTAACGTATAAACAAATTCGCTAAACGGTAATCCATAATCAAACAACAACATCATGTTTTATTTATATTTTTAATGTTTGACAAGTTGTAAATTGCGTCTATTTTTCGTACACTATTTTCATATTCAAATATATTTCGTACATTTGACAAGTTATCGTCGATGTAGTATTTGACAAGCACTTTGTAAGCTTCCACACATTGATGACCTTATGACCTCTGGTTGTTTTAAGCCAAAAAGTTGGTTCGCAATAAAACTTATAATTTTTAGAATTTTTATTTTCTCTGGTCAAAGAAATCCGTCAACTGCCGAGAAATGTATGCTACATTTTGAGGTATTTATAATAATACACTAAATTTTTAGATGAGACAGTTTTTTTTTTGGTAATATTTATATATAAATTCCTTGGGCAGGCTTACATTTATATTATTATTACTTAGAAAATTTTGGATGAGAAAAATTAACAGACAAAAATCGGTATTTGTGAAAAATCCTACTGTACTTTTTCAGAGGTTTTCAAACCCTGCCAAAAATATTGATTTCCTATGAACTTAACTAAGAGACATATAAGAGACAAATCTCTTTATAAAATGCTAGTAGTTAAAAAATTATAAGAATTATAATATGATGTAATGACAATTATTTTGAAACTAGAGCAACCATGCAAGTTTTTAATGTCAACAAATATTCCACGATGTAATGAACGTTATGAAAACCAGGTGTGTGATAAAGTCAGGCCTAGATTTGCATTAACTTAATAATGATAAAAAATATCCCAATAAACTTATTTACTAATAACTTTATTGGGGCTCATTAAATATTAATGAGATTGTAGTCAATTAATCATCATATTTACATAACAAGCAATTCCTCCTTATTTATACGAGTATTCAAAGTTGCATTTAATGTATCTTTTAATAGCATCTTGTATTATAAGTACCTAGTTATTTATGTCTTTAAAACTAACTTGACCTTGTTTATGTTTTCAGGGAGATCATCTGCCAACTCCTCCTCCAATCCCGCCAGCAATCGCCAAAGCTCTTGAATACTTGAAGACTCTTCCTCCTGGCAACAACGAAGGTGCTTCATCCAACATCAAACCGCAGTATCAAGCAGCACCCTTCAAGCCAAGACGATTCTAACATCTTCACCCCACGCACCTAGTTCAGATATGTATACGAAATAGCGCCAGCGTAACATTTAATATGAGCGAATTTTGCACATTACCATTATTATTGTGTACCTAAATATAGAGTATTATCGATAAAAGATCTAAAATATTAAATTGTTATTAATTAGTTAAACAGAGTGTACTATTCTTTTAATTTGTTTAACTAAAAGACTAGGATTTGGTTTTTTAAATTTGTAAGATATCAGTTTTTTAAACTGTGCTCAAATGTGTGCTACGAATACATATATAATCATTATGGATTATTGCTCGAAAGATACTCAAAAATTGCTACATTAATTTTAATTTTAAAAGGACTTTGGGCCGATATGACGTGCTAATGACATTATGATAAATATGTGAAAATGGGATACTGTTATTTCTCTTATATTGAGCAGAGCTGCATCTCTCTTTTTCATACATTGATGGTTTTTACACGTGATAGTTCGCCCCCTAGTATTATTTTAGAAAAATCACATAAATATCATTTAAATTAGACTAGATTGCATAAGCATGTAAGTAAATTTTCTTAGCCAATAAAAGTCATTTTATATTTTAAGTTCTAATGCAATGTAATAGATTTCAATAAAACTATTGAATGTATCATCAGTCGTTTCTATTGAGCGCTTTTCAAAATCCTTTTGTTTTCAAAATGGTCTATTGTGCAAATTGTTTCTTAGCTTCACTGTTATTTAAAACATTAGAACTCAAATGAAATGAATCAATAAACTCTTTTGAATATCTACTATTATTTGTGCAGTAAATGTTACTACATAGTAATATCAAGTATTGAATTAAAGCATTTAACTGCATTGAATTTTCGAAATCTCTTGTAACTTTTTATGAATCAGAGTTTACAACTACTCAATTTTATCAATGCTTTTCTTATATGTATACAGTACAAAGTTGAATGTTGGAAGAATGAGATGATGTAAAATCTAGGGTGTAACCAAACTTTTTTTTTAATTTTTTGTAGGTTTCACCTCCCAGAGAAAAAGAAACTGTCATAAAATCACTGTTTTCCAAACTAGGAAGAAATACCGTGGAATGGTACATAGGATATTTTTTATTCCAGTAGTATTTTCCTTTGGAATAGTTTTCTACTACCATTCGAGGTAAGCCGCTAGTAGCAACTAGATGACGAATGTTTCTAAGTGTGTATATTTAGGTATATGTTTGTTACTTGTTCACGCTCGAACAGCTGAACGTATTTCTATGAAACTTGGACGTGGGTAGATCATATCCTGGAATAATACATAGGATACTATTTCTTCCGGGATTATCATCCTTTGGGATAATTTTCGACTATCAAAGTATCCTATGTGCTATTCCGGGGCATTGTTTGTTTGGAAGACAGCGACCTTATTTATATGAAATAGTCATTCTCATTTCTGGTGTTTCATCACTGATCAAACTGATGGGCATTTTTTTAGCGCAATAACTTATTTACTTAATCAATTTAGCAGTTTCAGGGTAAAAAGTAAGAAACACACAAACTTTCGCATTTTTAATATTAGTCTGATTAGTGTGAAGTATGATGTTATGAGCAGCATCCATTTTACAGTTTAAATCAAGTACCTGTATAACACTTCGGAAATTTCAAGGGTTTCTAGAACGATTTTGTGAAATAATAATTCTTTTTGACAATGGGAACTACTACAAACACGTAATATTTACTACAGCAAAACAATCAACAATGAAGTCATTACCATCTGAGGATTTTTAAAATTTCCTTAGGATCGCCGCAAACGGACCACACACAACAGCCGAAAACGCCCCCACAAAGGAAGCTGAAGCTCGCGACAGCCACTTGTGGCCAGTGGCTGCTACTTTTTTTACCCGACTGCAAGAAGGGTTATGTTTTTTACCCATAGGTACACGCAGCAATGGACTCTGATGAAAAAGGTTTAAATGCAAAAGTGGCGTGAGACGGCATTTTATATCGACGTTTAGTGGCCAGTGCGGGCCATAAGAAGCTAGCAGCAGTAATTTGTATCATGTGGCAACCATCGGCGTCAACCATGTGCAGCGAATCCATATCAAATGTATGAGAACTATAGAAAATATGCCGGTCGCAGCGTTTTGTGGTTATAGCCGGTGGTCGGTATGTAGCGACCCTTAGTCTACGATGGCCTACATTACGTATGCTATATTACGTAGAAATGGTCTTCGATTGACATCACAGTAAAGTGTCATAGGTTAAGGTAGTTAAGAGTGCCCAACCCGTGATACTATTCCCATAAAATCTCTTACGTGATTGACGTTATAACACATTTTTCTGTAGATAATTTGAAAACACAGATATTTAGTGAATATTATTCCTAAATAATGTTTTTTTCACTTATATAAATCAAAACATAAAATGTAAAACTAATCCATTAAAGACCTTTGAAAATCTACTATTTTGCTGTACTCATAAATTAAAAAGTAAAGAAAATATTTTTACGGAAACCTTGCCTATCTATTCAGAATTTCAATTAATGTCGTAGAAATTCAGATATTTTTTTTTTCTAAAAATCGATAATAGTTTTTAAAACAACACGTACATGTGTTCTGGAACAAGTTATGTTAAATATTTGAGTGAGCGACGAAAGTTACCGAAAGCTAACCGAGTTTTCAGGCATATATTTCTGTTTTAGCGTTGCCTCTATCAAACATTGCGTTACATTGCATTGAGTGAACGTGCTTTTGAACCAAACTCACGTTGACAATAGACGGACAGGGAAAGGCCCACTTTAGGTTATATTTAATTTAAATACGTACACATAACCATTCTTGTTCAGAAATCTATTTATAGTATTAATGAAAGTTATGAATATTTTTGTCTCTATCAATGGGTGATGAGAAGGGAGTGACAGTTTCAACATTACAGCATAAGAATTAATCTTGTTGACACATTTGTGCCTATCTTACTGACCTTGTTTTAAATAAAGTTTCTTAACCGATAGCCAAACATATGTACGTTATGGAGGCTAATGACCACTTTTATTTCCCTTAACTCATCGGAATGACAAGAAAAGTGAAAATTACTGACATAACGTGTCGGAATTCATCATTTATTACAAAAAACTGCCGTAGGTTGGTAATACTATTTACACGAGACAAACTTTAAATCACAATAGATGGTCTCACCATTATCACGTCAGCTTAGTTAGGTACTTTCTGTTTCGTAAAGTAAACAACTTTATAAAAAAAAAACTGAAAGGTTTTATTCTTGGAAGTTTGTCATTTATTCGAACTTCTTACAATCTCTTCTTATTGTATTTCTATCTGTATTAATTATATTAGCTACTAGCTTTTGCCCGCAGCTTCGCCGCCTACATAAAATATAGCCTATGTCACTTAGGAATAAAGCAGCTTTCTATTGGTGAAAAAATCTTAGCAATCGGACCAGTACTTCCAGAGATTACCTCCTACAAACAAAAAAACATAAAAACAAACTTTACCTCTTTATTATATTAGTGTAGAATTAGCAACCAAAGCAGCAAGACTCCAGATCCATAGTTTTTTTTTTTTCTGATATTTTAATTTTATCGTAAAATTATTTACCAAAATGGTTTTAATTGATAAATTGTCTAATAAATAAACATTACTTAAAAAATGTCTGTCCAATTTGGCGGACTGTTAATTGTGTTTGTTTATAGCTGCAATATCATCAAATGATTCTCACATACGATTGTTTACCTATATTCCTTCATTAACCCATTGCGTTCTAAGGACACGCTAATTTTTTCAACCCTTAGCCCATGCCAGGCGATTAAAATCATCGAATGGTATATCTCTAAAATCATTTTTTCATGGGAAGCTTTTATAGCGCAGTATATCTGTATATAATCGTCAAGACGAATCATACGAGCCCAAACTCGATGGGGTTATGTCGTTTAACTGCTGAGTTCCTACGGCCACCTTCCGGTTCAATCATCAGATCAGGTCTATCTCATAATAATTTTGTATTGTCATCTGATTTACATATCCATGCAAAATTTCAGTTCAATAGGTAACCGGAAAGTGGATCAAATTTAATTTATGAGATTTGATTGCAGACAAACATCGAGACAGGTGAAACTAAATAAAAGCCTGATAAACCTATGAACTTAATAAGTATCTGATTATCTGCGACATATCGCAAAACACCGACTTAGTGTAATGTTGGTATTTTCCACGGTGAATGTGTGTCGCTGTTAAAAACTACAGTTTACCAAGTATCAAGCTTAATTTGATCAAACTTTGTCCGACAGCCCGAAGCTATATTTATATTACAATAGATTGAGGAAAGTTACCAAATCTGGAACAATAAGGAATACCATAATTTCTTGCAAATTAAAACTTCTATCCACATAAAGAGTGCTTATTTTATCTCTTTAAATCATAATATTTGCGTTCTGGTTCCAACTTACCAGTTGACCGAGTGGTATGCCAATGGTGAAAGATCTTTGATTTTCCTCTGTGATAAAAGTGTAAGCTTTAAACGTCCTTTTTAGATTTCACCAAAACCATATTAAGTAGATTTGAAATATATCATATTTGGTACCTGTTCCATTAGATCCTTTTTGTTGATTTTGTTTTAGATAAAAAGTGGTAGGTACTTTAAATTAACATAAATAGGACTAATCTGTGACTAAATTAAAAATGTACGGCAGATTGTAACTGATGATGATTCTAACCTATTTCATATATCTAACTATTATGTTATATTTAATAAAATAATATAGTATTCCATATTTGTTTACTATGTATTTTTACTACTAATAGGTTTGCGTTTGATCACTATCTAACCTGATGATATTATAGTAAAAATTGCTAAAATTAACCTTATAATATTACTTCTTCTTGGCATTTAAAGGGTGTAATCGTACCCAAGTTTCCAAATATAGCGTAAAAACTATGTAAAAGATTTAGACAGTATAGGTTTTTACTAAAGATTCCACCAACGATATCCTTGTTCTAAACTTAGCTCATTTTCCTAAGAGCCCGCTTAAACGAAGACTTTTTGTTTTAGGTGCGAAATCACCTAATGATATCTCCCGGCCTTGGGAGGAGCGGGAGGTCGTGTCAGATTTTTACTGCCTAAAACCCACTCCTGTTCCTTCTTTGCCTCCGTTCCAGGGTTCCAGGGTTCTCTTTCGCATCACCCATGATCCCAGTAGGCTTCGACCGCTTGCTTTGCTAGCATTACTGTTTCGCAGAAGGAGGCGACCGCCTGCCACTCCTCCTCGCTCAGGTCCATGGCTTGTACCTACGGCTCGGCGCGAGTGATCGTTGCCGCCGATCGCCCCCACGAGGACACGGCGGTGTTCTGTCCAGGCCGAGCACACCTCTACCGTATGCTCCACTATATTTTCCGGGTAAAGGAGGTCTAAGATTAAGTACAAAGTCTCTTTAATTCGCTATAGATTCCAAATACTTTCAATCAGTCTGCCTAGCTTTTTTCCAAAAGTGTTTGAGTCGGCTTCCAGTCAAACTAAATGCAGCTGAATATCAATAATTTACGTAGATCCACTACCTATCTGACTTTCAAATCTCAGTAATTAGACAACGCGATAACTCTTAACAAGACTGTTATCAGATTCTTGGCTTCTGAATATCCATAACGACAGTTCGACAAGATCTAGAAATTACTACTGAGATCAACGGCTTAACGTGCTCTCCATGGCACGGGAGAATCATAATACGTTAAGACGGTCATCCATCCACAGACCAACGTCGACAAGCGTTGCTTAAACTTGGAGGTCAATCTATTCGTATAGTTATTTTAGCCACTAGCTCTTCAGAATAGAATTATCTAATTATGCCGTGTTTAAATAATTTAATCCAATACATAAAAAATATCTACTACTTATTCATTACTTAAATAGGCTCTGTGCGCCTCACCATCAACGACTGCATCACTTTTTACCATTAGGTGGGATCACAGTCAAGAACTTTTTTAAAACAATAAAAAAAAAAATTGTACGCACTGTGCCGAAATCTCCAAATCTCCTGTCGCAGGTTCGCTGGAAAAAAAACCATTTGAAATAAGCAGCGAACAAATACAGACAGAAGAGCAGAATTCGTGCTTTTCTATCTATATTTGTTCTTTTAATTTTAAGTTTTTATAATATGTACCAACATTTAGTGTCACAGTGTTTGTTAATGAAATCATTCGAAAAGGCTTGACCGATTTTTATGAAAATTTGGTAAGATTGAGGTCTGGTGAGACTAGTCGTAGGTTATTTTTTACCCTATTACTCCCACCCTCGTTTCTTTTTCATAATAAAATTTATATGGAAAAACATTGTTTGCAGTTTATATAGATTTACATATTTTGATAGACGTTCTCATAATGCAACAGATGGTCATGTCATAATGTACCTGCAATAAATACGTAAAAAGCTTGGCAGCAAGTGACACCTCAAGTGTCATGAATAAATAATGTATGACAGCGGTAAAGCTTCCAAGATGTTGTATGTTAATTTCTTTGTATTTTTAAAGGACGCCGGTATTTACCTATGTGCAGTCATTACTCATAATACAGACAGTATATAAAAATGACCTTAACTGTTTTATGTTTTACAGAAGCTTAAATAAGCCTCAAGGTTCGTTGATATGTTCAGTAACAGTCCCTTTTTTTATTTAGTTACTACAGTTTTTTTTTTTGAGATGGGATAATAATAATAATAATAATTTAATAGCACTCTAAGCAGAGTAAGCCGCAAATCGGATGCATCACCCACGATCATCTGTGATGAGGCTGTATATCCCGCGGAATTGTGGGGGTCGTGGCTTCTTAAATGCCAAGACCCTGCACAACCGTGAGGTATGCAGTCTCAGGGAATACTTCCTGGAAACCGACGTGGGGATGCACCGAGATGTAGTGGCGGTGGACAAAGGCCTCACCCCGCTCTCCTTGGCCAACGAGAACTGGCGCAAATCTATAGTAATGGATACTAATAAACGCAAGGAAGTATGGAAGGGCAAGGAGCTTCACGGGCGCTTTTACCGGGCCTTACATGGGCCCGATGTAGATCTTTTAGCGTCCGTATCCTGGCTACGCTTTGGCGATATCTTTGGAGAAACCGAAGGTTTTTTCTTTGCAATTATGGACGAAGTTATGATGACGAACAACTACCGGAAATATATTGTGAAGGACGGTACGGTTGACATCTGTCGGGCATGCCACCGCGACCGGCCCGGAGAATCAATCCGACACATTATTTCTGGGTGTTCTCATTTAGCTAACGGAGACTATTTGCACAAACACAACCTTGTAGCCAGGATTATCCATCAGCAACTTGCTCTTAAATACAATCTTGTTGAATCAGAAGTACCGTACTATAGGTATGTGCCCGACCCAGTTCTCGAGAATGGCAGCGTCACATTGTATTGGGACCGATCTATCATCACTGACAGGACTATTGTTGTCAATAAGCCTGTCATAGTGGTGATAGATCGATTAGAGCGACACACAGTGATTGTTGATATAGCGTCCCTCATGACGAGAACCTCGTGAAAGCTGAGAAAGATAAACAAACTAAATATCTTGACTTGGCTCGCGAGGTTGTCGACATGTGGGAAGTGGGTAGAGCAATCATTGTGCCGATAGTCGTGACGGCCAATGGCTTAATAGCCAAAAGCTTCGACCAACATCTGCGGAGACTCTCGTTAGGCAGTTGGATCAAGGGCTTGATCCAGAAGGCAGTATTCCTAGACACGGCGCGTATTGTCCGGAGGTTCCTCTCTCAGGAGCCCTGACCGCCGGCAGCTTGGACCCTGTTCCCGATGCCGGTGGGCTACTATTTTTTATATTTTTAAATGTTTTTATTTTATTTTTTATTTAAATATTTAAAAATATAAGTTATTATATGTTATAATAATGAATAAACGAAATAATAATAATATTCCACAACTATCACACAACGCCGTCTAGTCCCAAGCTAAGCAGAGCTTGTGCTATGGGTACTGGGCTACGACAACTGATAAACATACTTATATATTTCTAAATACATACATTTTATAGATAAATTCCACCCAGACACAGAACAAATGATTATGCACATCACACAAACATTTGTCGTGGGTGGGAATCGAACCCACGACCTCCGGCATAGCAGTCAGGGTCACTAGCCAATAAACCAACAGGCCAGTCAGGATATCATTAAAATAATGGTCACTCCGCTATAACATAGAGCAAAAGGGCGTGTCAAATTTTTAAAATCCATCTAACTAACTAGACCACAAGATTACACACCCTGGTCCGAAACACAGCCTGGTACTAAAAGAAAGCTGAAGGAAAGCTTGGGTAACACGGACTAGTCTGGATAAAACGAATATTACACACTGTTGAGTTGAATTCATATTTAATCAAGAGCTCATGACTATATATGCATAATGAGTTAATACCAAATAAGCTTAATGAGTTCTTTATTTACGGACTAGTCACGGGCTCCAGGCTCGATACTTTGATTGCGTCAGGCTTGTAAAATAGCTCAATGATATTTGGTCCCAATCATCATCATCATCATATCAGCCGAAAGACGTCCACTGTTGGACATATGCCTCCCCCAAGTGTCGCCACAACGATCGCACGTGTCTGTGCGTCACGCATCCATCAGATTTCCGCGACCCTGAAATCCTAAAATCGATACAGTCGTACGTCGAAGATCGACCGGAACAGACAGACCGACAAAAATTTAAAAAAACATGCGTTTTTTGTTGTATAAAAACGTCCTTATGAGATTACAAATAAACACTAGTTTTGTTTATAAATATGTACCTATATATGAGACCAATAGAAAATGTATAGATATGGTTCTATTGATTAATTAAACTGAGAATTAATAAAAATATTCGCGTCACCAGTTTCCTTTACCTACTAAAATATCTCGCATTCATATTCAGTATTTTACAGAAAATGAAATATAGACCACCGACTCAAACATCTGTCTTAAATGGTGATGAGATCGTGAGTTTAAATCCACCTGATGTACAGCAGGTAGACAATAACGTTTTTGCAATTCTTTTGTCTTTTCACTAACCAGGATTTAATGTAGCAGTGAATGGGAATAAATTACTTCGCAACTGACTTTACTAGTAATCTTTCTGTCTGTACAATTTAAGAGCATAGCAGTTGGTGAAAATTACCTTAATGTTGTTTACTTAGAAAACCATTATTAACTCAGAGCTAAAGGTTAGAACCGTTGATAAACATCAATATTCAATAATGGGGATAAAATGTCTGGTAAATTAGTTGGTCATCAGCCACAAGCCCCGATGTATTGCGAAACAAATTGCTATAATTTTCTACTAGTCAATTACTAAAATGAAGCATTTTACTTTGGTTTAATTGATTGAATTAGACACGCATCGCAGCGAAAATTATCAACAACTATTATCACACATACAATTGAATACATTTATTGTAGGCAAATCTTCGCTGTTTCGAGTTACAACTATAAAATAACTTACATTAAAAATAACGAGCGGCAATATTAATACAAATATCAAGTCATAGTCACGTAAAACTTTAGAGTTAGCAAAAACAATATAAAGGCCATGACCAAGATAAATAACGAAACTAAAAGAAACAATTGCAGACGGTCAATTTATCAACGAATCTGAAGGACGGGCCGCAACAATGCGGAACATCTTGGCATTTTGATAACCATCTGTTACAGACTGGGAATACTGGTCTGATCGTCTAAAGAATACCAAAATTTTAACGTCATTCAACTTACATTGCACTGTTTCTAGTGTACTGTTGGCTACATCCGGGAACTGGAACGCATTGGATTTTGAAACTGTACTTTAAGGGTACATTAACAAAGATGTGAAAGCTAAGCTACGAAACTATGTGACCGTTTCCACTGATGCTTAGCTATGCAGCGGGATGAGTAAGATGTGCTACAAAGATGCACCGCAGCAAATTTGCTGTGCAAGGAAGATGCGCTATTCGATTTATGCGATAGTGATGCGACAGTAGGAAAGCATGGGGAGTGCGCTGGCAAAATCCATAGCACACATCCAGAGTAGTTACACATCTGGAGCTTTCATCTAATGCTTTCATCCAGAGATCCAGAACACGTATCCAGAGCATGAGCTTCTGATGTTTTATATGTGTCTATGTATGCCTACACGAAATAAAAATATTTTGAATTTTTCGAATACATCCAGAGCATGTATCCAGAGGATATATCCAGAGCATGCATCCAGGGCACGCATCGAGAGCATACATCCAGAGCACGTACCCAGAGCACGCATTTAGACCACGCATCCTAAGTTCGCATCCAAAGCATGCATCTAGTGTAGGCATCCAGACCAAACATCCAGACCACGCATCCAGACCACGCATCCAGACCACACATCCAGACCACGCATCCAGACCATGCATTCAGACCACGCATCCAGAGCAGATATCCTTCCATATACAAAACAATGCTTAGTTGAAAGCGTTTCCACAAAGGCTAAAAGCTATATGGACCTATAAACATGATTAGTGGATATTAAAACGAATCCATGCACCTTATCACAGTTTTCTTAATAAAATTTCGCTCTTCTCTAAGATCTTACCAAAACATGTACAAATCTCCTGAAGAAGTCTCTGATGTAAACAAGAACATTATGATAAAGTGATATATTATGCCTACTATTTTTGTTATGTAGTTTGACGGTTACATGGCTATTATGTCAAGCCTTGTAACAAAATATGCAAATCTATAACATAATACATGTATTTATGTAAGAAATCGTGGTTTTCGCACATTATTAAAAACCAAAAAATTTTAGCTGGATAAAGATTAAACGAATGATTTTTAAAAACAAATTGTATTCTTAATAATTAATGTGGTTAGTCGTGATTGTTATCAGAAATGATTAATACCTGATATTTGATTCAATATGCAGATTTCGTGACAATGGCTTTTAGATTTTTTTATTTTGCTTATTGAATAGAAATTTCATGACAGGTACACACAAATGAAATATTAAACGATTTACTGAAACTATAAGATCATATAATAATATAAAAAGACTAGCTACTGTCAGAGGCTTCTCACGAGTGAAAATAGATTTCGCCATACTAATTTTGGCTTCCCGTTTCATACTATGAGGGGGTGAATTTTGTATTACTTTTTTTTACTGTTTATGTAAATCATAAAAGCGTAATTTGTGCAAAATTTCAGCATTCTGAGTGTAAGGTTTTGGTTTAGGCTCTCATGAGCCAGTGAGTGAGGTAGGACTTTGCCTGGTATATATACAGATTATAAAATAAAATAAAAAAGTTTATAAGATATTTTAAAACTTTTTTAATAATGGACAAAAACCATCAACCTATACTCGTAATACTACATAAATGACGCCAACTAAAACAAATAGAGATGCACCGATCCGAGATAGAGATTCATCGTAATAGAGTACTACGGCCTATTGTTGGAGTGAGAAATCAAAAAATAACTTCTCCAGCATTATTTTAGAGCGGGAAGGTGTAATAGACTTTTACTGGCTTAAAATCCACCTGTATTCCTTAAGATGTTTTATGTTCCGGGCCGTAGGGACTCTTTTGAACAATCCCGTAGCTCTGGCAGGCATGGACTTTTGCAGATCCACTCAATTATGCCGACCGTTCTTTAAGGCACAAGTCGACCCGGGCTTTTTTTATCAGCAAGCAATATTAGCTAGTAGCTCGTCATCCGCAAGCAATATGATTATGACGTCACTATGCATGTTTTCCCATTCGCTTATTCAAAGACTACCTACTAATTAATTTCAACTATAAACATTATGCACTTAAGGACCTAAATAGAATTTTCATGATTATTTAGAATACAAGGATCAATGATGCCGCCTAATTGACTTATTATGGGAACGACAGCAACAAAGTCTTCGCTCGGTAGCACAAATAAAATTTAACGTTTCTAAGTAACAGTAATTTAGACGTGAACATAAAGGTTATATTTATAATTAAAGTCTAGTAATGGTACATAATTAATTAGGGATGTTTCAATGTGATGTTGTCTTGTTACATATTGTTAGGTTACAACATTATTGCGTAGTTGACTACGTTTGAGGAGATACTTGTTAATGTTATTGTCAGAAAAGTAAGCGCTCATTCCACGGCGTTTACCGACGCGACGCCTATCACAAGGCATAAACAGAGTTACATTCTACCAACAATCATCTCGAAATTATGGTTGTAAAATCTAAAATATATAGGATTGATATGTGCCTGCGCTATCGACAGGACGACGCGACGTGCCCAAACATTTGAGAGTTTGGCTAATAAAATACCACTTTGTCCAGAAAACCAAGAGCACTTCTATCCCAGAAACCTATCTATCCTTCTTTATGGTGTACAATAAAAAGTATATCTCTATCTATCTTTTTTTTTTAAGCCGTTCAAACATAATTGCTAAGTTTGGCGAACAATAGAAGACGATACCGTCAGATTGTATGAAATTCTGTGAGATGAATGCATGACTGTATCTACTTATTAAATAAATATCTACATCTAAAATCCTGCGTGACATTTGACTTGTCTGTGTTAATTTTAATGTTTTATTGATTTGTGTTATGTATTTAAATATTGTAAATGGCTTCGGTCGTTTTATTTAAATAAAATATATAAAAAAATAGCCACTTATCGGAAAAATGCAATTTTAATAATTTTATGAAAGCTTAGGAGCGGAAAAAGTAATTGTACCATTACATGCTTTGGTTTTGGATGAGACATTATCAAATAACTTCTTCTGTTCTAAGTAGAGAGAGAGGGAGTGCCTTTTTCTTCAGTTGCCCTTTGCGTTTTAGCACCACACGGTAACTCTTTTGAAAAATTCCGCAAAACATTATGTGTTTGCAGTTTTAATATCGCAATAGAACATGATTGATAAAGTTAACCTATTCAAAACGTTCTAAATGAGCTTAATGAATAGAATCCTTCACACAATTTATCTATGCATTGGGAGATAAAAACAGTTATGCCCAAACTAGGAAAGAATTAAAGCTTTATTATTATCATGTAAGTGTATAGGTAATCGTATTTGGAATTTCTGACCTGTATTTATGCATAATAAGACTTTATTTATGAGCACGGAATACCGTAGACCTGTACTAACGAAACAGTGATTGTACATATTACTGAAAGATCCTTAGAGAAAATCTCTCTTTCTTGGATTAGTGATACAGGAAACAAATTGCACTTGTTTCATGACTTTTTTAACCGACTTCTAAAAAAAGAGGAGGTTCTTAATTCAGATATTTGTATTTTTTTATGTTTGTTCGCGCATAATTTCGTCGCTTGCCAAGAGATTTGAAAATTTTTTTTTTTTTCGAAAGCTTGTACTTTCCAAATAGTCCCATTGTCACCAAGTCGGGATCTGATGATGGAATCTTGGCAATATCGAGAGAACTCCTCAAATATTATAGGCAACAATATAGTTATTTAGCACAGAAAGGTATTGATAGGAATTATTGAGGGATAATACGACCGGACCTCAGATAAGACTAATCACTTAATTTAAATAAGTTTTAATAAGTATTTACTGCCTACTGTTGATAACTCAAAACCCAAGTAGATAGATCTATGTGACGGAATCATCTGAACAAGATAATTAATTTACAATACAATATCTGTCTAAAACATGTCTGATTAAAATGCAATTTGTTTAATATCAGCATAATATTTGCATTATTATTTAATTCTTGGATGCTGAATGAATTATTCTGTTAATATTATGACAGGAACATTCCTTGAGATTACATATTAACAAGCAATACTAACAAATTGCATTGTAATTGGATTCTATTGTGGATGCAGTAAGCTTCATATATTAAACGTTGCCTTAGGGCCTGATAGTCTACTGATCTAAAGTTTAGAGATGATGGGCAATTTGTTGCCCCGCGCAATCTGTTAGACGAGATATTTAGATAAACGTTTACATAATGTTTCGTATAACATTTTTATTGTTACTACTATGAGTACGTATAGCGAATTAAATTTTCACATATGGTATTGAATAATGAAATTGCTAAACTATAGTTAAATGTTTTTAGTTAATAATTTTACAACCCATTAAGCTTAACTAACACAGATGCACCTTAAACTTAGACAGTTCCTTTCTGTTTCTCAACTGCACATTAGACTGACTGCATTATTTGTTAATATTTCAGTGCAAGAATTTTAAAGACCAATAAAATAAAGCTTGTTTTCGTACAAAGAATGATAGATACTTAATTTTATATTCGGGTTTCGCATTTGCAAAGATTTACCTACAATAAAATAACTTAAAATAGCCTAAATATTTAGGTACGAAGACGGGTATTGCCTAGCAAATGGAGCAAGAAATTCTTTGTAAGTATTAACCTGATATTTTTATAGACCAATATTATCATCTTGTCAACGAGAAGTCAAAATATACAATTTTAACGGTTGTGCGTTTTACTCTGAAAACAATGTTGAATGCGGTGAAGGCCTAATCCATATTGTACATACGCCTACATTCATCCTGGGTATTCTGAAATCAAATAGCTGACGCCTAATCAGCTGGTTGCACTGGGTAGACGATCTACCTTTATTGGAAAGTCAAGCGAATGAAGTGAAATTCTTTTATTTCTAATTTCCCACAGCTGGGCAAATTATTTCAGGTGTCTTTTTAAAACCAAAAGGCGTCAAGGGCGTTTCGCCAATTCTTTTTAGGTCGGCCTCGGCGCAGTCGTACTCATAAAATATCTTTGGAAAATAATTAAACGCATAAAGTTGATTAAAATGTAATTGACACACTTTACAACATTGTATATCGAGGTGTGAGATTGCAAATAAAACAAAAGATATATCTATCAATCTCCAAACTAAAATGGGAACTTTAAGATATAATTAGTAGGTGCTTGCCTTCCCACGCAATTTAAGTGAAGTGAATATATCACTTAGATGTTTACAAGTAGACAGCTTTAATGAGCGAGCAACTTATTGCCCATGTGTTACGGCTATCTTTATTTCAGAAACATTGTGTTAGGAACTTGAGGTTTATGCAATATCAATTTTTAAACTTTGCGATCAGGCCAAAGTTTGAATTGTGAAAATAACTTACGACACCGTGACTAAGTAAATGTTTGTGTTTAAAACAGAAAATTGAAATGATGTGCGTGCCCATTTTATACATTTTAATAGTAGATTATTTGTGAAGATCACTTTTGTGTAGAAAGAAAAGCATGCTACAGATAACTTCTCGCTTACGGTCGTGGCCCAGTTCATGGTCGGAGGTAAGTGCCGAGCTCGAGTCGTCGACGATGTACATACAGTGTTCAACGTACGCCTCAAAGAAGTATCAGCAACCGTATGGGTCCCGGAGGACAGATGCTCGCTAGAGCCACTTGGAATTTCTGAAAATGAAACCGTGTTTCTTGAACACAAAGAACAACGGAAGGACACAGATTGGAAAAAAAAAATGTTTCAGCAAGACCGATGCTCGCAAGAGCTACGGGGAATTTCTGAAAGTGAAACCGTGTTTCTTGAACACAAAGGGCTACTGCAAGACAGAGGTCGGGTTTAGTCAGTAAAAGTCTGCCACGCCCTCTCACTCCACTCTAGAGTGGGAGAAGTCATTTGATGATTTCGAATCTCCAGAAATATGGTCGGAAGCTAAGGTGCGTAAAACTCCGTCACCTCTCACAAAAGTGTCGTGTTCCACACGTGCCAGAGGAACTGATTCAATCAATACGAGTCCGTCAGAAACTTCCACCCGCCCTTAGATGGAGAATAATAACGAAAATTAAAAAAAAAAACACAAATGCTGCATCTTCCCTTCCGATTATAATTTAGGTGTCTTCAAGGTTAAAGTGAATAACTAATGCGCTTCCTCATCAACGTTTGCGTTACTACATACTATCAGATGGGATCGTAGTCAAGTTTTTAGTAGTTTATACAATTAAAATTGACTTTTTATTTGGTCTTACTCTTTTCATTTCAAAGGTTTATTTTGCACGGATATAACAGCGTTTTACTTGAAAGCTAACAGATCTGTAAAAACTAATAATATTTAATTTAATTTTATAAAATTGCGAATTGGTTTAATTTAATTCATCATAGATTTGACGCCATCAACTGCATTACACTGTTAAGAGTGACTTGTTTCGAACTTATTAGGTTTTTTTTATCTGCGATCGGGTCTTTTGACAATGTTAACTTTCTTTATTTCCTATATGTTAATGAGTAATATCTTTAAATCGTCACCTCAAGCCTTTATTCTGATACATGCCTATATAAATTGGCATCAAAAGTCCGCCATTTTAATTTCCCAACTAAGATGAATCTAAGGACACTTCTCAAGCTAAAGCCAGCCGATTAGGCTCTATGGCATACCAAAGAAATACACATACGTACACTCGAAAAAATAACCCTCCTTATGGCGCAGTCGGATAAAAATGATCAAGAATTCTTGGGTGACATATTTATTACAATTAACGCCCCTTACTCGAGTTCAATGGGTCCAACCTTGATCACGACTGTCTTATTGGACAACTATCATCAAAGGAAATAAAATATTGATAACCAGATTGTTTTGACAGCTAAATTATCTTAATCTCGTTGTTTTATCTTTTATTGAACTGTTGTGAAAAAAGGATGTTACATAAAGTAATTATGGGTTGTGCTAATTGACTTAGAAATTAATTACATTTTATGGTACAATTTCGGCACAATCTTATGGCTTTTTATCATAACAGATTGTTTAGATACGTACAGTATATTTTGACTGGCCTGTTTTTTCTAGTGGTTTGTGGCCCTGACTGCTATGCTAAAGGTCACGGGTTTGATTCCCTTCCCACCACCAAGACAAATGTTTATGTGATGAGCATGATCATTTGTTCCATGTCTAGGTGTAATAATTTAACTATAATATTATGTCTGTATTTATAAATATATTTAAAGTATGTTCATCAGATGTGTCATACCACAAACTCTGCTTAGTTTAGGACTGGATGGTGTTGTGTGATTGTGGAATATTATTATTATATATTTATGTGTGCTTTATAAAACAACACACAATTATGAGTCAATATTTTGAAAACACCTGTAGCTTTAATGCAAACATTAATTACAAATTATAATTTATTTCAATGGGTTATCGATGAGATATTAACAGATCAATAAAATGATATAAATGAACGTGTTCATAAAAGTAATCAATACCAATCGATTAATCTGACGACACGGCTGGCGCAGTGTTTGAGCGAATGGCTTCTGCGCTGCGAGTTGTGAGTTCGATTCCCGTACGGAACTAATATTTGTATGACCTACAGATATATTTTTAGAAAGAAAAAGAAATAACAATTCTCCTTAGCCTTTTCATAAAATTAGGTAGGTACAGAAGTCAATCTACATACAAAGCGAGCTCGAGCAACGCACACAAAGACACCGCTCACAGACACGATGTCTCGTTTGCGTCTCGGATCACTCGTCGAACAATTCCGGCTCAAACGCTCATTAGTGTGCGTCCACCGAGCGTAGGTCTAAAAAATGAAGTACATACATGAGATTGTCTTCTGTACCTATCTATTTTGTGGCCCTTTCCTATGTACCTAAATTGGAGGTCGGCTTCCTGTCTAACAGGATACTATTTTTACCAGTATATTACTTTAAAATGACTGCCAACCTGACAGTCACTTACCCAGTAACTGGATAACGCGATTCCCTTGTTTCCAAGGAAAGATCACTTTCTTAACTTTTGTGCTTCTTGCTACTTGTAACTATTGTGATAGATCAAATGATAGCCAGAACTAATGGCTTATCGTGGGCGGCACGGATAAGTTTTAAGATTGTTCTTCCTGACCCATCAGTCGTAAACCTGAGCATGGCTTAAAAACTTGTTGGTTCATCTAACGTAATTCAACGCAATATTTCATAAAGAGGCTATGCGAAAAAAAAAGAGGTAACAGCTGAACGTTCTATTGGCATTCAGTAATTAGAAGTTCTAACAAGTTTAACCTTTCGAATAAAGTGATTAGAGACACAATAAAAAGACAATGAGAGAGCGAACGCAAAGTTTCTAATCGTCAGTATCTGGAGCTTTTTACTCGTAGTAGTAATTGTTCTTGATTTACCAGGGAGAGCGGAAACGGCGAGATATGTCGTGCGGTGTTCCGCAAGGATTGGTACTAGGCCCTTGTGCAACATCGCGTACAACTACATGCTACGCGGTGACCTCCCTGACGGACGGAGTCAGCGTAGTCTGTTATGCAGACGACATGCTGATCCTTGCGCGGGGAGAAACGTACCAGGCGGCGGTCGAACTAGTGATACGAGGGGTTGCAACAGTCGTGGAGAGGATCTATCAGTTGGGATTCGAGAAGCACTGTAGATGCTTCCTGCCAGAGGCTTTATGCGGGTATCGTTCGGTCCATGACCCTTTACAGGGCCCCAGTATGGACAACGTCGGCGAAAACAAACGGCGGCCAAGCTGAACGTTTGCCAGAACGTCATGACCATTTGGATGGTGTAGGGATACCGCACGGTTTAGGCGAGCCTCCTTGCTGGTCAGCCACCATTGGATCTGGACCTCGGCTCGGTTCGGCATGGTGGACAAAATTCCGGAGAGAGCTCATGATGGAATATTGACAGCGACTGTCGCAGCCCAGTGCTGAACACGCCATAATTATGGCTATAAGTATCCACCGGACATGATAAGTTCGAGAGGTTGATGCGGAGGTTTCTGAAAACCTCCGCATGAAACACTCGGGTCGGAAGACCACCTGCAAGACATAGTGGAGCATACGGTAGAGGTGTGCCCTACTTGAGCAGAGCACCGCAGTGTCCTCGTGGGGTGATCGGTGGCCAATGACCTCTCGGCCATGGTCCGGAGTGAGGAGGAAAGGCAGGCAGTCGCCTTCTACTCTGAAGCAGTAATGCTAACGACCCTCGAGCTCCAACCACTGGGATCCTGATTCCGCTTTCCAGTCACCGTAAGCGTAGGGAAGCGGACGGAATGCAATGGGTAGCTTGCCATTCGGCGAACCGAGCTCGAGAGTCGTCAACGGTGCTTATGTTCGCAAGAAACCGTAGGAACCTAACCCTAGAACGAAGACAAAGAAGGAACAGAAGTGGGTTTTAGTCAGTAAAAGTCTGATACTCCCGCCCACTCTGCCCTAGAGTGTCATTGGGAGATATCCCACCTAAAAAAGGGCGTAGGGGCAACGATTCATTAAAAAAAAACTCTCATGAACTATCGATCTTTGACATGTATATTCATTACTCATACGTCTTATCGCAGTCCTTATCATAGTTATGGAAGCTTTTTAAGTGCTTTTTGCTGAAGGGGGTTTTTCTTTTCGTAATTAAATAGTATTTGTAATAATATGTTATTAAGAACTATTCTAGTAGATCACTAGTTATATGAATAAGAAATCGTAAACTTTTTTTAAAGGTATTGTCATTAAAATAGTTTTATTACTAATAGTAGAGGATACGGTTAAGAACGACCTTCACCGGTTTGTTTAATGGATGAAACGTATTTTATGACAAATTTAGTATATTAAATAATATAACGCGGGTGGGTTGCCTGTGAAATTCCTGGCCAAACAATTTTTTTATTTTTTTTTTGAAAAATGCACCGGTGTGTTTAACGAATAAATTTAATACTAACCGAAAGAGTGAAGCCTTTAGAACATAAAAATGTTGGGTTGCCTATTTTTTTCCTATCATAGCTATGGGTTCCCAGGTATAAACAGGTATGTATAAACAGGTGTGTTTATTTTGATATACAGAAAATTATATATCAAAATAAACGCTGTTTCATTGCGAATACGATGTTATAGTGTTGTCTGCAAAAAAATCTGGTATGAATAACGGTTATGCATTTTTCTAAAAAAAAGTAAATTTTCAATTATTAATTAATAATAGTCTGGCCAGGAATTTCTTAGGCAACCCACGCGCGTTATATCATTTAATACACTAAATTTATCATAAAATACGTTTCATCCATTAAACAGACCGGTGAAGGTCGTTCTTAATCGGATCTTAGACTATAAAGAGAAAACAGCAAAAAAGCGCAAACTGACGCTTCATAAGGAGAGTTGTGTCTATAACATTTGATTAAATCTGACATATTCTACATATATCCACAAAGGCACTAAAGAATTCCGACCTGCAAAAACTACCGTGATAATTAATGGTCTTGTGTAGGTACGAGGTAGTCACAAGCTCCTTAATTCTACGAGTACTATCATTATAATAATTATAGTAACTAACTAATTCGTTCAAGTTGTGACACAAATTTGATGGATGAGCTTCCACACTGGGTACAGTGTTGATACATTCATATTCAAGATGTTACGTTGATAACCGCTGCGAGGAAGCTACTCTATTAAGACGTAAAAGCTGTGTTTAAAAATGAAATATAGAAGCCAAAAGTCATTGATAACTTGGCCATCCATATATTTTCAAAACCTGATCTATTTAATATTTATTTAAATTAAGTACAACCACATTACATACGTTTCACATCCACAGAACCATCTTATTAACAAAATGACTTAATGTACATGACAAATAAAGCATATACATATATCTTATTATAATAATACTGCTGCCTTGAAAAACATTCCTTTCCTTTCATCCATTTCCTCTGAAAAAGCATACCTTTTTTTTTTATTTTCTTTCCTATGCATATCAAACTATAATTAGTTTGATGTGCATAAGAAAAATAAGAAAAGAAAAGAAAGAAAAATATTTATTTTGGCGCACAAAAATTGTAGAAAACAAAAACAAGTTGAAACTTTCTTTTCTTTATACTTTTCTTTAGCATTTTAAATCTACTAAAGTCTTATGCCATCAAAAACATAACTGATAACTAAGGCTTGCAACTCAGTTCTTCTACCGTAAAAGTTGTGAGATCCATGTCATACCAAGTCGGTTAATTTATTCAGTCCGTACTTAAGGGACCTTGATGACCTAGATTGACTTGGCAATCGGAATTTAATTTAATAAAATACGTATTAATTGTGATATACATTCGATTGTAATTGTAATTGTTGAAAGCAGGGCTTGAAAACAATTCACATTAAAAATAACGTTAAGTAACGGTATTTCCATAGAGATACTTGCATATCGGTATGATTTGGTAGCCTTACTTAGTAGCATAACATAATAACGTTAAAAATTGCGTTAAAAATTAACGGTATTTTTAATGTTATTTTGAAAATAGCGGTAACAAGTAAACGGTATATTTTGGTTATTTTATGCGACGTTGCCGTTTTCTCCAAGGCCGGTCTCCGGCGCGGCACGGCGGGTGGTTGCGGCGGCGCGCGCCCCTCTGACGCGCTGTTGCCATTTCGTTTGTCGTCTTCTCAACTCTCATGGCAGTCAGACGCGCTTACAGAACCCGCTCGCGAATTATTACTTCAATTTAGATTATCTATTACAGCTGATTTAGTTTTTGTGTTTTGAGTAACGATTACGAAAAGTTCAACATGGGGCGTAAGAAAAGAAGGATTGTTCGTCAACTCGCTTAAGCGATTCGCGCGAGTCCGAGCGAGCTGGCACCTTCCGATTTCACCTACTTTTTCTGTAGTCATCTCGCTCAAACGTATAAAGTAGTCAATTAAAAACAGGCTTAAAACAATCACTATAAATAACTAGCTATTGCCCGTGGCTTTGTTCACGCAGGCTACACCGGTTATCTACTTAGATTTCAGGATATTACGTTAAAGGTGAGGAATGAAGCGAGTAGGATGCGGCCAATGGTGCACGGTACCCAAGTTACTTTAAAAACATTTTACGTTACTTTTGACTTTCTCATGTTACCTGCACCTGTATGGTCTTCACCGGACATAATAAGATCGGGAGGGTCATCACCATCATCATCATTTCAGCCGATACACGTCCACTGTTGGACATAGGCCTCCCCCTCGCTATAATGACCTATGCTCACTATTGGGCAAAAAATAAATATAAAAAAATAAATAATAATAATAAAAAATAATAAAAATTAAAAAAATAATAAATATTAATTTATTAATTAATTTTATTTTATTAATTTTATTTAATATTTATTGCTAAAAAAGTTATGAGTTTTCATGTGGATGGATGGAGGGGAAGAGGGGGGCCAAAAAAAAGATGGATGGATTGTGTGAGAAGCGATTTGAAAGAAAAGGGAGTCAGTGATAGCGTGACGAGTGACAGGACAGAATGGAAGAAAAAAACGTGTTGCGCCGACCCCAAATAAAACGGGACTAGGTCAGGAAGATGATGCCCACTATTGGGCATAAGACTCCCCAAGTGTCGCCATTAACGCGCTATAATGATTGATGCCCACTGTTGGACATAAGTGTCCCCTCGCTATAGTGACCTATGCCCACTGTTGGCCATAAGCTTCCCCTTAGTGTCACTACCTGGGCGTTATAATAATTGATGCCCACTGTTGGACATAGGCCTCCCCTCGCGATGATGACCTATGCCCACAGTTGGGCATAAGCCTCCCCAAGTGTCACCACCTAGGCGCTATAATGATTGATGCCCACTGTTGGACATAGACTTCCTCTCGCTATAATGACCTATGGCCACTGTTGAGCATAAGCCTCCCCAAGAGTCGCCATTTAGGCACTATAATGATTGATGCCCACTGTTGGACATAGGCCTCCCCTCACTATAATGACCTATGCCCACTTTTGCACATAAGCGTCCCCCAAGTGTCGCCATTCAGACTACACTGTAATCGTAGATATTGTAAATTTAATTATTTTTCTTACAGTCTGTGAAATTTATTTCACTAGAATGACAATTTCTGATAGTGACTACAAAATGTTAACTGTTGCGATTGGACGAGAGCGACGGTAACAAAACTAACTCATAACGATAAAATTAACGATAGCGTAGTCGTTTAACGTTACACATGTTTAACGTTAAAATGTGCCAGATTTAACGTTAAATATGGTAACGTTATTTATTAGATAACGATATCTGCATCGAAAGGCGGTAACGATACCATATTTTTAACGGTATTTCAAGCCCTGGTTGAAAGCTCATTTATTGAAATAGAAAGAGCACAAAGAGCCGTAATCAAAGTTAAACTTAATAACCCTTGATTTACTATAATGATAAATTTCCGGTTCTCCGAGTCCGTCAACTACTTATCCTCAGTCTTTGACCAGACGATGCCCCTTTTACTCACACATACTCATCTACAACAACATAAGCAAGAGCGGTGCATCAAAGTTCCCACCCACACACCACACCCACCCATTCATGTAAAATATGACAAAAAGCTGGCTTCTCCCTGTCATAGAATGAAACTGAAGAAATATTAACTTAATAACACATCTTTACAACACTCACACACACACCATCATACACCATCACACTGACCTTAACTTACCATACTCAAACATACAATTTATAATTATGAACACATTTTTTTTATGTTTTATTTTGTTCATGTTATTTTACTTTTATCTTGGTAGGCAGACTGCTACCAGTATTTAATTTGATTTATATTTATATTTGATTTATAGACCTGATTTTTAAAACATCTTATTTGAAATGTAAAAGTTAGCATGTCTTGGACTAAAATAAATGTAAGTTAACGCAACTCCGGCCCCCAAGATACAGGCGCTGCCGAGTTTGGGGACCACGGCTCAACTTAATGTTAATTTTACCAGTTACTGTAAATATCCTTATCATAAGTTTAGTATTAAGACTTTACTCTGTAACACTGGAAGAATAAATTATTATCATTATTGCCAAGTCAATCTAGGTCATCAAGGTCGCTTTAGTACGAACTGAATAAATTAACAGCCTAACATGGATCTCATAACTTTTTATGGTAAAAGAACTGAGTTGCAAGCCTTGATTTTTTTACTAGTTATGTTTTTATGGCATCGCATTTCTTTTTGTAGATTCTTTTATATTATAAACACACAGGAACACTGATTCATTCACTGTAAATGTAACTTTGTAATCCTATATATTTATATGGGATTACAAAGTTATTTATGCAGTTGGTGTATCTAGAAAACTGTACCGAAGTTGCAAAATGGTTTTAGTTTTTAATTACTTTAAACACTATACACTAATTGTATTAAAAATTTGAAGCTTCTAAGTTTGTTGAAAGCAGCACTCTGCTAAGTGTTGCGTCTGCTGAGTGTGTGTGAAGTGTGTGTGACTTTTGATGATCCGTCAGTCAGTGAGTGACAAAAGTAAGAAACTTTGAACCGTTATAATTCTTAAACTACAGTTTTCAATACCGTGTTTATACAATGTCTCCTTGGTTACTGAAAATTCAGGCTTCTAGTTTTAAACACAAGGAAGTTATAGGGGATTCAAAATGGCCTGAACTGTTTAGAGAAAATTTGTGTTTAGTGTTCACACTAATTGTATTAAAAAATTGAAGCTTCTAAGTCTGCTGAAAGCAGCACTCTGCTGAGTGTTGCGTCTGCTGAGTGTGACTTTTGATGATCCGTCAGTCAGTGAGTGACAAAATTAAGAAACTTTGAACCGTTATAATTTTTAAACTACTGGTTCCAATACCATGTTTATACAATGTCTGCTTGGTTACGAAAATTCCCTGAATACGGCCTGAACTGTTAGAGAAAAGTATGTTACGGCCGTGCAATTTTTTTGCTTGCCTTGGTGGAGGCACTGCCGTGCCCCGTAATTATAAGTTATACCAAACATAAAATCGCCTGGAGGTATTTTTTGAACTTGGGATATAATTCTTAAGATTAGTCACCAACCGATTATCAAGTTATTTTATCTCAGAGAACCTGAACCTGACTGCTGACGTAGGTATGCACATAGATATAGTGGCAGTTGACAAAAGAATCATCCAGTTCTATTTGGCAAGCAAGAACTGACATAAGCCCAGTGCTTGACACTGACGATCGCAAGATATGGCAGAGTAATGAACTTCACAAACGCTGTAAATATGAACATCGAAACCGTCTGTCTATATTCCACAACGACAGTATTTGCAAAATAAATATCATTTATCATTTATCATTTATCAGTAACATTGACAATTCTGAGCTAATTGTGTTTAATTTTATTGGTGACATTTATTCTTAACCTTTTTTCTTCGAGTTTGTCATAGGAGACACTGCGACCCCAGAGCGCAAAAGATAACTCAAAAAACACGGCCCACAGGCAGGTGTTACCAAGAAAAAAAAAGACATGTGGCACTTGGGGACTGCCGCGGTAAAGCTATTGCATAGCATTTTTTATCAACTTATGCAATAGACCTCGCCAACAGCTGCTTAACCCCACCCATCCAAAACCAGACCTCGCCAACAGCTGCTTAACCCCACCCATCCAAAACTAAACCTCGCCAACAGCTGCTTAACCCCACCCATCCAAAACCAGACTTCGCTAACAGCTGCTTAACCCCACCCATCCAAAATGAGACCTTGCCAACAGCTGCTTATCCCCACCCATCCAATACCAGACCTCGCCAATAGCTGCTTAACCTCTTCCATCCAAAACCAGACCTCACCAACAGCTGCTTAACCTCTTCCATCAAAAACCAGACCTCGCTAACAGCTGCTTAAGCCCACCCATCCAAAACGCCGACAGCTGCTTAACCCCACCCATCCAAAACGCCGACAGCTGCTTAATCCCACCCATCCAAACAGATCTCACCAACAGCTGCTTAACCCCACCCATCTAAAACCAGACCTCGCCAATAGCTGCTTAACCCCACCCATCCAAAACCAGACCTCACCAACAGCTGCTTAACCCCATCCATCTAAAACCAGACCTCGCTAACAGCTGCTTAACCCCACCCATCCAAAACGCCGACAGCTGCTTGACCCCACCCATCCAAACACAGACCTCACCAACAGCTGCTTAATACCACCCATCTAAAACGAGACCTCGCCAACAGCTGCTTAACCCCACCCATCCAAAACCAGACCTCACCAACAGCTGCTTAACCTCATCCATCTAAAACCAGACCTCGCCAACCGCTGCTTAACCCCACCCATCCAAAACCAGACCTCGCTAACAGCTGCTTGACCCTACCCATCCAAAATGAGACCTCGCCAACAGCTGCTTAACCTCTACCATCCAAAACCAGACCTCGCCAACAGCTGCTTAGCCTCTTCCATCAAAAACCAGACCTCGCTAACAGCTGCTTAACCCCACCCATCCAAAACGCCGACAGCTGCTTTCACTCATTTGTTTTCTTATCGGTCACCACGCTCAAAAAACAAATGAGTGGGGGGTGTTAGGTTATTTTCGTTACGGAATTTCTGGATTCGGTCTCCACGCTCAAGGCCCGCGATAGAAGCTATGCAATAGCTTAAAAAAAAGGTGTTACCAAGAAACAATAAAAATACTGACACTCCTTCTCACTCCACCCGGAGTGAGAAAACTATTATGACGATTTACGACCACACAAAGAGTATTTCTCTGCTCCATCACCATCTAAAGTTATCGATGATGAATGAATATAGAATTGTTTAAGAACATAATCATAAATCTGATGCATTCTGTAAGGTCCCAATACTTTTGTAATGGAACAGGAAAATGCTAAAAGTTAGTAACACCTGAACTTAACAAGTATGTAGGTAATTATTAATAAATCACTTGCTCCTACCTACGCTAACAAATAAGATGGGGTTTGCGCAATCAATGAGCACATACATACACTAGAACAAGCTTGAAGAAATTCCATTCACTGTGCATTATACAATAGGTTCAAGTTAGGCCTAACTTACGTTGTTTCAGACCAATGCCAAAAAAAAAAACAAAGCATAACTCTTTCCATTGCCCTTTGGTTACTTTAAGCCTTGTGATGAGGCCCATTGTCAGCGAACACATCTTATAGCCATATGTCATCACTTTCAACACGCACTGGTTTCAGACTTTCGTCTTGAGACACGGGTATATTGGACGAGAAAATACCGCAGAATTTCGCAAACGCTGTCCAGTTGAGTCAAATTTTCCCCTTTCTCGAAGTTAGATCTTCCCAACTGGGCCGTATGTCCTAGGTAAACGTAGTCGTCCACAACTTTGAGTGTAGAGCCTCCGATCTTGATAGGAGTGAAGGCTTCATGGATGTTTACCATGACTTTGGTTTTGTCCGTGTTCATTTTAAGTCTCAATCTTTCGGAAGCCAGAAGTGATTTGATATCAAGTCAAGAGTGTAATGGGTTTGATACAAACTCACGACATCCAGCTCAGTGTCTGTTACGCTTGAGGTATATTGTGCATAACCTCTTATTTTAATTGAGGAACACTGTAGGGTCAATTTACATTGCGGCGGAAGAGAGGGCCCTTTCCTTCTCACTGTGAATCATTTTATTTAATTATTGCATTTTGAACTTTGTCTGCATTCGTAATGTACAAATTAGATAAGACCTAAATTGGGTAGCGTGTCTTCGAAGAATTCTCAAGCATTCTTGGAACGTTGTAAATTGATACTATTACCCATATGATAGTTCGTGACAGATTCTTCAACTTTTCTGAACTCAAGATTGTTAAAATAATGGGTAGGATTTTTTTAATGAAGTAATCATTTATAACGTATTTTTATTGTTATTCAAATATCTTCCTGATTATAAATAGATATACTAAAAAAGACAATTATAGTATTGTTATGATCAAATTAGAATCGATGAGTCCAATTCTATGTTATAGCCCAATGCAATTATCTAACAAAAGGTTAATAATACGAATACAGTGCATAAAAAAACTTATTATGTTTTGTTACACACAATATAACCTTGTACCATCAATCTTTAAATTTATTCACCTTCTTTAAGTGGAAGACTTAGCCATATTTTATGAAACTGACATTAATATGAAAATACCAGTATGTCAAAATCTAATCGTAAAATACTCACTTTTGACACCACTGTCTCCCAAGATACAAAAATCAAGGACCAAATACACACACGATGATCCTGTACAAAAATTCTCTGCTTCACTATTTTTGGTGATTTTATACAAAACGGAATGTAACCTTGTAAAGGATAGGCTCAGTTTTGAAAAGAAAAATGGAAGTAAAAAATGCTGAAGCTTATGCTCCAAAATGGGAAACAACTAAAAATAAAAATAAATTTGATATGAAACTTTCTTTTGCAGTCGGAAATAATCCAATAAAAGACGATTCATCAGTCCTTGTTGCACTTTGATAAATATATGACACTTAGCAAAATCATGGTGAGTCACACAATATACAGCTGTACATTTTGTAACTCTCCATAATTTACACGTGGTCAGCTGGTCATGGTTGCATTATATCTGGGAAGAACAACTAGTGAATCGTGTCGGCCAGTGGTTTTACCAAAATGACGTCTGCCCGTCTGGTTTGCGGTTTGGAGAGCTATCGCAACATCTATTGATACACTAGACAAAAAATGCATCTACTCCGTTTTATCATATTTGTGCTTAATGCCATACCTTGTTAAAAATGTGGATTACATGCTAGACTAAATATTTTTACAGATTTCTTGAGCTTTATCTAAATCTGACCCATTATGGAAAAGTACAGTATAATATTATGTCTATAATGTCAATATTTTGTTGACTGCACCTCTATATTGCATGCGGTTAGGAACAGAAACAGATACTTATAAAAATGCTAATATGAAATTACCAAATGCGGATTGATATCCAAATGTCAATGATAAATCTATCCTAAATAACAATTAATGAATCTTTCATCTACTGACAATGTAATTAAAACTTGTTAACTGATCATTCTTACCTTAATAGGATAATAATAGATAAGATTATAAAATTAACAGAGCTTTAAGATTTTATCGATGTTTTGAAACTGGTGGTGTGAAGACATATAGGTATATGGCAGGGAAAGGCTTAAGAATATGGGTATGAAGTGAATATATCGTTACAGGGACGATATGTCAATAAAACAATAAGATATGTATGTGTTATAGAGTACGGAGTGTGTCAGGGCGGGCGGCAACGCTCGCTTTGAAGTCTCCGTACGGGCCGCGTTGCGCCTGCGCTATCGTACTCCAATTTCATGCGTGCGCTGACGCCGGTTCGTATAAAAGCCGCTGCGGTCGATCTCAATAATCATTCCCGCCTCACACATCCACCGCAGATCATCACCTGCTCATCCACCCACATTTAAAAACACAAAATGAGATCGGTAAGTGACCTATGTGTAAATATCGTGTTACGGGTCATTCAATCAATTAAATCTCCAGAAAAGTGAAATTTAACAAAAAAAAATACTAACATCATTGCTCTATTTTAAAAACTCGTTAATTATTATTAAGTGATAAAAATCAAACGATAAGAAGAATGAAGAAATCTTATAAGTGTGAAAAGTTCAACAATGTCAAATTATGCTTCAATCAGATGAAGATCTTTCTTTGTCAACAATACGACATTGTCTAATAGATTTGTTACTGTGCGTAAAATTCTGTCACATTCGTACATTGTCTCATTCCCGGAGCTTGTCATTACTTGAACAATGCTCGGCGATATGATACACCTCGTTTGTATGATAATTCCTGACACACATAAAGCATTTATCTTGATTCACATTTCCCACAAGTAATTTATGTTTGACGAATATGAGAATAGTTTTTTTTTTCGTACCAAAATAGACTAACTACAAAATTTATGCCGCACTAAGTTTTTGTCCCATTTATTAGAATAAAATTATGCTAATCTCACATTAATGGTCAATGAAAATTCATGAATGCAACTGCAGGAAGCGCTGGTTTCTGGTTACTTGAGCTTTTTCGTATTTATTTTGATGTCATGGAGGGACGCAAAAACCTAGCTCGTTATGTTTTGTGAGCACAATTTTTTTCTATTTTTATTTGGAATATCATCCACAAATTTTTCTTCTTCTTATGTAGCATATCTACTTAAAGCATAAATATGAAGTGACAGCACAACCGATGATTCCTTACGAAATGTAAAGTTTATTAAAATCAGTAAATTTTATTCGAATGTAAAAACGTGAAATCGATTAAATAAACATAATATTATTTGTAACGGTCATTTATCACCTTAAATTTGATATTAAAATTCGTCATAAGCTAGGCATCAAGGTTAAAGAAACACTTTCGATGAAAATGGTCAGTTCAGTTACGAAACTCATCAAAAAAAAGTATTTCATATATTCGGACATAAAAATGTATATAACCTATTCTGTTGTAACGAACGATCTTTGAGATACATTTTGTAAGACAGGTTACTGTCATATGAACTTTACAAATGTAGAAAAAAAAAATGATTTTAAATCTTAGAGAAAAAAAAAACAAAATTGCAGAACGAAGTCAACTTCGTTGCAATGAAACGCGTATTCCAAAACTAAACCTATATTTAAGATTTATTAAAAGCCTCCAACCTCTCTAATTCCGTGGCGAAATGCACTAAATAACTAAGATAACATTGTTGTATTTTTCCCGCAGTTCGTCGTCTTGTCCGTTCTCGTGGCCGCCGCGTGCGCCGCTCCTCAATTCCAGCCTCAGTATCAGCAACAACAACAGCAGTACCAAGGCAACGCCGTCATTCCCATCATCAAACAAAATCAAGAGGTCAACTTTGATGGTTCCTACCAGTACAGGTAAATTATGTTCAATCTAATTCATCATCAGCCGAAAGACGTCCACTGTTGGGCATAGGCCTCCCAATTTCGATATAACGACCGATTCTGTGCATCTCGCATCCATCCGTTTCTCGCGACCCTCACCTCATCTTATTCAAAAGCACAAATTCTGAACGGCGAACATGTGTTATGTTCTATTCTTCATGCAGTCAAACTTCATTGTTGTGAAATTAAATGATTTCCCGTGAAACAATAAAAACATATCTTTACTGAATCTGCCGTGAAGATTTATGGCAACCATAAAATTAGTCATGACCTATCTGTCATAATAAATGTGTCAGCATTGGCCTTAAAAGTGCTTGAGAACTTTTTATAAGATGTTCTACAGAAGTGCATCAGAAACATACAATACGCATATTAATGTTTTATATGTCATCATAATAAGCATGATATGCAAAATAAAGCTTCTTATACTCGCAATCCCATTCATGAAACCGAATCGTATCGGCATAATTTTAGGTTAATATAACAATTAATATTATAATTGATGAAATTCAAAAGGTTAATCACGAGCATTTCGTTAATGTCTTTCATAAATCGATGGTTAAAATAAAATTTAAATACCATTGACGTGGCCTGGGTCCTAAAATATGTATCCATATCAGTCGGATTGCTAAATAGGATGAGATCATCGGATTTCTTCAGTGTCAGCTGTATTAAACACTTAATTTGAGGGAGGCATCTGTTCAAGCATTCGCAGCCAAGCCCTGATTACGCAACAAATTGGCTCAGGTGTGCAATGTATGAATACGTTGATAATTTCTGATTCACCCGATGCATGCTCTTGCAAGTCTATTAGCAACACAATATGTCAGGGTATCACCACCGTCTATCAAATTAATTTAATTTCATAATTTATGAGTTTTATAACGTAAAAACGTGTTTGAGATCCTCACACATAATAAAACGTCATATAATATGATATTATTGGGATATGCTTGTTTTATCACACAGAAATCAAATGCAGAATTAATTAGAAAACTTTTATATGACATAATAATTACATTCAATAGGTATCTACGTATCTACCTACTTTTAGCAAATGCCAGCTTTAAGTCAATAAGCAAACAGAAAAATTAAAAAGAATATTGCAACAAAAATTACCATACATGGTAAACTAACAAAAGATTCCCAAGAGCAATAGATTGACAATGCATAATGATTGTACGACCTAAAAACGTTTCGGTGAAACATATCATTAGATTTGATCTTTCTGAGCATGTGGCAGCGCCTTAAGCACTGCCTGACTCTTGTTTGTTATAACCCATGTGATTTATGAAATCCTTAGAGTTAACAGGAAAAAATACGTAATATCTGATCATAGGACAAGATAGCATATTTCGTAGAAGTATGGTCATTTTATTTGAGCTTACATTTATAATTTTATGTCTGTTGGTCACAAGCACATAGTAAACTATGTATTTAGTGTACATTAGCGTTGATACTGCCGGGATGTTCTCAATAGTTAACCTTTTTCAACTTGCGTTTCTACTTTCCGCAACTTGAACATTAAAGCTTAAATGTAGGTAGTATCAAAGTAGTACTCCTGTTTCAGAAAATGTTATATCATATGCGCATATTGAATTGCTCAGTACAAGAAAGTATTTCATAATTTTGTATTCCAGCATTGTCAGTAGAAAAATTCAGATTTCCTCAACCATATTTCCTTGTAATGCCTCTGTTTCTCAAATGGCATTAAATGCAACTATAAGGTTTTATTTTATGTTGTGTTTTTCCTTCTTAGCTACGAGACCGGCAATGGCATTGCAGCACAGGAGCAGGGATACCTGAAGAACGCTGGACAAAAGGACCTGGAAGCCCAGGTTGCCCAAGGAAGCTTCTCCTACACTTCACCTGAGGGCATTCCCATCTCTCTTACCTACACTGCTGATGAGAATGGTAAATATATTTTGAAATGCAACAAATGTCACGAATGAGGAGATTGATAATTTGTTCTAAAGAGCTTTTTGAAAAGAAAATTCTTTAGATAAGTATACTCTATTCAATTTATGTTACGTCATGAAGCTATTATCTTCGAATGCATTAAAGTTTTCAAAGCATAGACTTATAGAGAATCTTTTGCAATCAGAGACAATATTAAAAGTTTCTTTCACTTACAAAACATTTCAAATGCCACATAAACTTTTCAATAGCTCTTACTATTTGATGTCCTTTTATAGTATCTTTTAATTGGAAACCCTAGCCAAATGTTATGTCTTTCCTTTTAAGGTGCCGTTTTATTATAGCATTAGTAGCTAATCTGTACGTGGTGCTCACCTGACTGTAGTTCGTCCCTATTTGCTAAATGTATTTCTTTATTTCACTTCTGACAACGTTAATGATATAGAGACCAACTTTGATAACAACATCTTCATAATCTGGGGTAATTTCATACAAATATTTAAAAAACTCATTGACCGAAATTACAAGTTAAATACATAATTTCAGTCTCTGTGTTCACAGATGGAACGTTTAATTGACTGTTAAAGCAATAATGACGTAAATATAAAAAAAAAAACTTAACGCTTAAAACACACACCTTTTGAGATGAGTGTGTTACACCTGTACTTGCAATAATTAACGTAGGCTTATTTGATCATTCATTCAGATATGAATATTAAATTACATAGTCTTATGAACTCTGCAACTTTGAGAATTTGTTACGTTAAAATGCGTGTAACATAAATTGCAGCATCAAAACAAGTGTTATGGGTAATAAAACACAGCTGAGCTAAACGGTAAAGCTGAGCTACACGATATAGTAGCAATTTCATTCAATATTTTATTATTACTGACTGGTCGAATTAATTCATTCAATTGGCACCAAAAGAATGGATATAATTCTCAATAGAAAATCAACTTTGTATTCTTGTTTTAAAAAACAATTTCTTTTGCTTACAGGATTCCAGGCCCAGGGCGCTCACCTCCCCACTCCTCCCCCAATCCCAGAGGCTATCCTCCGCGCTCTTCAGTACATCGAGTCCCAGCCTAAGCAACCCCAGCAGCCCCAGCAACCCAACTACCAGCAACAGGGCTTCCAGCAACAAGGCTTCCGCGGTTAAGTGACCACCACCCTGCAACATGACGATATCGAACGATACTCATGCACGACTGTACCTATCACCATATAGTTAAGGTGTACACGTAGAATAAGTATCTATAACGATTGTTACTGTGATGTATTATAAGAATGATAAGTAAAAAAAAAAATAAGATTTTATAACTTAGCTGTTTTATTTTCTTAGGAAACGTTTGGTAATATCAAAAATTATTCCAAGAGAACATATATTATCCAGTAAAGATCACGCAGAAGCATCTTATGTCCTATTCCAGAATTTGATCTACTCATATACCAAGTTCATTCAAATCCGTTCATTCGTTTGAGCGTTTAGGAGTAATACGAAAACTTTATAATTATTACTTTGGTCTTGTGAGATCACCCTAGGAAAACCACACTTGGAAAATTACCGTAATATTATTATAGTATAGTACATTTTTAAAAGTTTCCAAAATTAGGTCTTAAAGTTAACACAAAATTCATTTTAAATTATTTTCAAATAGTTGAACTCCCAACACGACAAAAAAATTTAAAATGATTTATAACTATTGAAATGCTAAGGAGTCGACGATAGTTATCAAACCAATAAATAATATTTAAAGGTGTAATATCTAAGTGAGTTACAGAAATATTTAATTAAATAACTGATTTGTTACATTTGTATGCTTGCTACATGGTTCATTGGGTCAGCCCACACACTTTGTCACGACGTGTAGCCTTAGAGTTGATGCACCCAATGCATTTCATTACTAGGCATCTTACTACATAATCAAACGAAATATTATATGTTGTATAAATTATATTATCTGAACAAGAAAAAAAATATTCCTATAAATCTCCATAATACCATAAATAATGCTTGTCTGATTTATTTATAAGCATAAACTTGTCTACAATCTTCTCTTGATTCTTAAATTCATTAATGCATTCGTTCTATAACAACACAAAACCTAAATCACTGTGTTCATTTGCGTGAATTTGTATTGTATTTTATGTTTTTAACGATTTCTTCGTTACAAACTAATTTTTAGTACAGAATTTCATTTTAAAATGGTTATGAAAAACTTGTCCTAAATGTGAATAGATTTCATGGGGCTAGCGGCTTATTGTTATAAATCTATAGTTATATATAAAAGCGAAATAACACTCACTGATTAATCACAAAATCTCAGAAACTATAACATCTACAAATTAAAAATTTAGCAGGTAGGTTTCTTATAAGGTGATGACAGCCGTTGAGAATGGATTTTACGAAAATCCACCCCTAAGGGAGTCTAAACAAGGGTCTTATGTTTATGTAGAGTAAGTAACCTACTTCCAAGCGGGCGAAGCCGCTGGCAGAAGCTAGTCACTTATAATACTAAAAAAAATTTTAATTTTCGTTTTTGGTTTGGTCGCCAATCACAAAAGATTTTATTCTATTAGTTGCTGAACATTTCACAAAAATTGGACTCCTTTTTCTGCATAGCGCGTTCCCTAACTATGATGTACACAATATTAGTAGTGTGCCACTACTCGATACCCATTGGATTAATTAATGCTGCCTTTTGACATGACTTGATAAACTGTAAAGATGACAGATTAACCAACCTGCCTAACATGTAGTACACACCATAACTCACCTAAGCACAGTTCAAACAACTTGTGCACACAGTGTTGCTGTCATTTATCACCATAACAAATAAATCATACGGCAATAACCACACTGTTGACCAATGAATTATTCGTGTTTATTTCATTATTTGACAGGCTTTTAATATATTTCTGGTTACATAATTTGTTTAGTTAAAGTTTTACATAAGAATTGACATGTAAACCGGACCCTAGTAGTGGGCCAGAAAATGGAGCGATGGATGTCAATTTAATGTTACAACATTTTATTGTTATTTGGAAAGAACAAATGCAATGTTTATTTATTGGACACTAACAACCCGCTCTCGGCTAAGCACAAGAGGAAATTTTCATGTCTAAAATTGTATTTTTGACTTACTACGAATATGGCCTCCGGCTCCGGCCTCATCTAGCATTAATTGACGGAAAAAAAAATTGACGTGTAAAAGTGTTTTTATAAAACCTACTTGCAAAGTAAAGATCATTTATCATTTATCATTTATGAATATTCACTGGATACTGGATCCTAGAGTCTGTCTAATAAGTTAAACGACTTGGGTAATTATTAGGATTTAATGAAATCTGATGTAGTCAACACGGGTTCAATAATCAAGGTTGATTAAGAGGTAGAGATCATTGTTTACTAACAGAAGAACCTTATAAAAAGTATCGAATATAAGTATTTTTTTAATAATTAAATATTATACAAAATTCCCAAGTCGGTTGACTTATTAGACAGACTATACCCTATTGTGATCTCTCTGTTACTCAGTGGTTTGCTGGAAGAAAACTCTACTAAAACTCTGTTCTCTCTTGAGTTAAGCTCGCCCATATGCATACATCAACTCTGATAACAACTTATATTATAAGTTGTTATGATCATTACAACTTATATTATAAGTTGTTATGGTGTACAACATAGAATTAAAGAAGAAAAGATAATCAGCCCTAAAGTAGAACAACAATGTGCACACGTGTGCCAAGGACGCTGATCTCGGTGCGTCTGTCTCCATACATTTTTATGGAAATTAGACTTACAGAGCTATACTCGATCCACGCCACGCGACGTCTCATACAAATCAGGCGTGGTCCACGTGTGCGTCGGTCTAATGCAGTTCTAGCTTTAGGGATCGAGCTGCACTCAGGTGATAGCCTAGAATACCTACGTGCAGTAATTTTTTTTTCTCCATAGATTTTGGAAATGTATTGTACCGTACTTGGATAACTATTACTAATGCGACCCTCTCCAAACCATTTTGAGAGCAATGACCCAGGATTTTGCCCATAAAAAGGTCTTAAAATGTATAGCTTTACATATCTACATACATAAGATATTATTATACTTCTATAAACTTACGTTTGAAGAGAATTGCCTAAAGGTTACAAGATTGGCATCTCGTAAGTAACGTACTTTGAATAATCGATGACCTTATTAACATCAAAATTAGACAGCTTAACTTATTTCTGCCCATTTAAATTCATAATTATATGCTTATTTATACTATTGTCCTATTACTCAAATGCAGACGGAGAGGTGATTTTGCTAAGTGATGGACAGATAGAGTAGGATTACAAAACTGTTTTGTAGGTATACAACAATGTTTGAATAAAAGTAATAACATGCTTCGGGAAATCAAACTACTCGTATTAGCAAAGGTTAATATCGTTAACATCTTTCCATACATAGTTAGAAATGAATACGAGATGAGATTGCTACCTTATTAGTTGACGTTACCTACTCTATGCTAATATTTACCTAATTAGACCTAGTCCAATATTTACCTTTCCCTGTCCCTCAGACTTAATTTTTTGCACCAAAGTTCATAAGTAATTTTGATTCATGGTAATATTTAGATGTAGCATTTACTTCACACACACAAAATTGTGGATATGACTTCAAAATCAGGTGTAAAACAAAACTCAACTTAGGAAAAAACATGATTGATATTTTGAACTGCTAACAGATAGCATAACATTATTCATAAATACTCATTAATGTGATTTTTTTAGGGCTCCGTACCTCAAAAGGAAAATAGATCTTTAATCACGGATCACTTTGCTCTTCGTCTATCAAGACCATTTATCTGAGGGAACGCGTAGAGGTATTGAGTTGAAACATATACTTAAGTCTGCAGCCCTTGAAGCTGTGTGTGTTAACTAAAAAAAAGATACGGCCGTTTATGTCTTAAAAAACATATATTTCAGCACAGTTTAACCTTTCCAATACCGTGAATTAGAGACACAAAAGAATAATAATAATAATATTCCACAACTATCACACAACGCCGTCTAGTCTCAAGCTAAGCAGAGCTTGTGTTATGGGTACTAGACAACTGATGAACATACTTATATATTTCTTAATACTAATAGAAAGAAAATGCGTCGCTGTCTGAAAACAGTTTGTAGCTAAGTCATAATTTTTTTTTTGCCTTTCGGAATAGTACATTTTGATACAAGTGGGGAAAGTTTGTCATTGCAACCGAGGCGAAATTCACCCGAGCCGTACAGGCGAGGGTGTTATGGAACCGAGTGCTGCAGTGATAAATCTCCACGTATATCAAACGACGTTTTTCAATACACTTACGAAGAAATACTTTCTCTGAAAATTACGACGCATTTTTGTTCATTTTGTAGTGAAGAAAATTTTCCAAAGTTGCCATACTTTTTAGTTTTGGTTTAGATGACAGCAAGCTATCGCGAGTATTTTTTCCTTAATCACAATATCTGACGGCGCCGGCACCATCTAAAGAATTCTCTTCAAATCTTAAATTTAACTTTTTTTTCCACAAAATATAACACAAATAAAAAAAAATAAGTACAACCGACTTCAGTGTTAAAAAAAAACACTGAAAAGTACATAATAACTTTAATTTAAGAAGTCGGTGTTTCTATAATAGTTCAGCTCTATTGAGGTCTTTGAGCATTGTGCTGAGCTCCTCCATAGTCTCAGCCATGACTACTATGTCGTCGGCAAACCGAAGGTGAGTGATGTACTAGCAATTGACATTAATGCCTAGTCCACTCTAGTCCAGAACCTTGAACACATCCTCCATTGTGGCCGTGAACAGTTTCGGAGAGATGACGTCTCCCTGCCTCACGCCCCGCTATAGGAGGATAGGTTTCGAGGTCTGGTCCTGGAGTCAGACTGACACGGTGGCGTGTTCATATTCTCTGCTCCATGCCTGTGGCGAACAGCTTCTGAAGGGCCTTTAGGACCGGTTTTCCACCCGCCTTTAGGAGCTCAGCCGTAATTCCGTCCTCACCCAACGCCTTGTTGTTCTTCAACTGATTCAGAGCCATCCTAATCTCGTACAGGCTGACGTCCGGGATATCTTCAGTGTAGTGTCGAGTCAATCTAGATCTTGAGTCGTTTGCGAGATTTGTAGCGGGTTTGGAGATTGACGTGTAAGCTGTCCATAAAAGGCCTCGATCTCTCCCAGAAGCTCCGATTTGGCGGATATGACTTTGCCATCGCCGGTCTTCAGTTTCGTGAGCTGGCTCTGCCCAATAGACAGATTTGGGGCCTTTGTCTTCTTGGGGGGGTTTGGACCATAAGCCGCCACGCTGGTCCAGTGCGTGTTGGTGGGTCGACATAGCCTCGTCCGTTTTTTAGCAGGCTTTACCACGTGCAGATGAGGTTGGCTTGAGCCCTGACAGATGTTAGTTGGGACCCCGTATACCCCTTACCCCGGTTTACGAGTATATTTCAGATAATGCAAATCATTCTCACTCATTAGAGTTTTACCGTGCATCATAATCGTCGACACTAAATTTTGACTTGATAAAACACGACAAAAAATATCACCTTCTAGATCAATAACATAGTTATATCCGAAGAGGGTTAGTACGGAACCCTTAGTGCTCGACACCGACTAGCACTTGCCCAGTATTTTTTTTTAATGGTGTGGAAATTGTCGAATGACGTGTCCTGCTTTAGAGACTTATACTTTAGCAGACTTTTACTGACTAAAACCTGCCTGTGTTCTTTCAGTTGGCCTTTACGTTTCAGGGCTGTGGTAACTTATTTAATGAGGTAATTGATATTGGAACTAGTTAAGGAGTTTCAGCTCCCATTTTTTGTTGTGATAACTTTCCCTCTCCTAGAGAGTAGGCCTGAGTTCCGGCGGTGGGAACATTATAAGGCTGATTATGCTATGTTATGATAACAATCAATCAATTTCGAACCAGCACCCCTAGCCAAGTTGATATCTGCAATCGTAATCAAATGTATCGGAATGACATCATTTCAACGTTAATTCACGTGGTCAACAAATGAATAGAAAATTCGTAGCCAAATTCACATCGTTCAAAATGATAGAATGAATTTCTACAACGTTTAACGCTACATCCTTTGATAAACATACGCTACATTGTAGAACGAGCGGCCGACTCAGGTGCGTCAACATGGCTACCCACTTATCGTTTTCTACAATTGCTGACACCGAAGCATTATCGATTGGAGAACGGAATTCGACACGATACGGTTGTAACTTGGCTTGGGGGGCTGGGCCGGACTCGAGAGGTCACCGCCGCTTATCTTTTCAAGGAGGCTGTGCTATGCCTAAGCAAGACAGATCTCCACCACATGCTTCAACTTGTTCTCCGGGCAATCCATACAAAGGTGACTCGGGGGCTTATTGTCGAAAGTTGTTACATTCATCATTCATTTCATTTTTACCGTGTGAAATGTAGCCTATGTAACACAGATTGTCAACAACAAAACGATTGACATCTCTAATACCAAAATTGGCCCAATAATTAGGTAACCTACACAAAAATTTAAGCAAACATATACTGAATAAATACCATAATTGAATAACATCAAATTAATAATATAGGTACCTATAAGTCATTTCAAATCTCATGCAATAGGTATGAAAATGACTTCGAACAAAAAGCTTTACAGAGCCATCTATGCAAAGATGTAAGCACTTGATACTAAGTGACGGCCACGTTTATAAACATGTAGCATAGAAAAATCGATGAATAAAGAGAATGTATACCTACTGTAGTAGGTACAGTTACCAAAGCCAACATAGTACGTGAGGATACCGGTAGATGGTGTTTTACAAAATGATGTAGTAAATCTTAACTACCAGTACTGTAGTAGTAATACCTAATGAAGAAAAACTCCGTGAAAACTACATGACATACCCGTTACTTGATAAAACTCACTCAACCGTTACCAGGTTTTTTTAAGCTTCGTTTTCAACTTCGGCATTAATTTTATTACAGATATTATACATAATCCATATTTACAAATAAACTTAATTACATTTAAACTTAATTAAGTTCAAAATTTGTAAATATGTTAAAATTTTAAACAAAGTATTTTACATATTTTTTGTTATTACACGATTGCTTAAAAATAGAAGTATTTTTTTTGTACATCCGTAATATATTCATCAATCACCAATCAATCATTAAATAAAGTTAACACCCGTTTTTTGGGTGAAAAATCATTAAATAACTCCTCCGGCTGTGGGCGGACCGAGGAGTTTCAGACTTTTACTGACTAAAAGCCACCTGTGTTCCCTCAGTGTCGCGTTACTACAATAACCCTACAAGTCATAACAAAAACCATACAATTGATACTGGCAGTTCAATCACCGGTAGGTACGCATATGTGTTCTGCAACGATTTTTATAACAACAGAAATAATATAACCTATCTCAATAATAACCATAATAACATTTCACAGACACAATATCTTAGATTAGAATAGATGGGGACCGTATAATTATCGTATACAATAATTGATACCCTTTACAAAATGGTCGTCGTGTATGCAATACCCGCGTGTAATCTAATCATAGGACGTATTCACGATGGGCCAGTTACCTTTGGTCTGACGTCCCATCTGTCACCTTACATAACTATTGAAATCGTAGCTCGACAATACAAGACACGGTTTCATCATCATTATGTGACACATCATAAATCAATTGTTGGACATCACGCTAAACAATATCAGTTGAACTTCATTATATAATTTAATTGTGACTCAAAATAGGTGTAGGCAGGTATAAAGTTGTATACTTAATGTAAAAAAAACTTTTTACAAAAAAAAAATTAAACCGATTTCAATTTTAAAAAACCGGCCAAGAGCGTGTCGGGCCACGCTCAGTGTAGGGTTCCGTAGTTTCCCGTCCGTCACAGTAAGTGTAAAAATACTTATGAGTTTAAAAAAATGCTTGCATATACGATTATACTACAAACTTAGTCCAGAAATTATTTTGTAGAACCTTTTTGTCGTTTTGTACAAAAACTGTTCTTTCCATCAAGTTCAAAATAATTTTCCTAGAAAGTCCTTATAAAGTTCTACTTTTCAGATTTTTTTCATATTTTCTAACCTTATGGTTCAAAAGTTAGAGGGGGGGGGGACACATTGTTTTTTACTTTTGGAGCGATTATTTCCGAAATTATTGACATTATCAAAAAATGATTTCAGTAAACCCCTATTCATTTTTAAATATCTATCCAACGATATATCACACGTTAGGGTTGAAATTTAAAAAAAAATCACTTCCTACTTTACAAATAGGGGGGCTACCCTAATAAAACATTTATTTCCAATTTTTATTTTACCACTTTGTCGGCGTGATTGATATACATATCGGTACCAAATTTCAGCTTTCTAGTGCTAACGGTCACAGAGATTAAGCGAGGACGGACAGACAGACAGACAGACAGACAGACGGACAGACAGACATGGCGAAACTATAAGGGTTCCTAGTTGACTACGGAACCCTAAAAACACTAAAAAGTACAAAATAACTTTAATTTTGGAAGTCGGTGTTTCTATAAATAGTCCTATGAGGAGTTCTGTTCCATATCTTTGAATTTCATGATCAGATCATAACAATATTTCTATGGGACAAACTTGGAAGCATAAACTTTCAATAAAAAAAAAAAAATTGAAATCAGTCCACAATTGACCGAGATATCGGTGAACATACATAAAAAAGAAAACGTACATTCAGCCGAACATAGAACCTCCTCCTTTTCGAAGTAGGTTAAAAATTTAAAATTATCTTAGAATCTAATTAAGATTGATAATATGGCATCAAAAAGGTTAGGCTAAATTTTCTTTCAAGCGGAAACTTTGAAAGTCGTTAGTTTGGTCTTGGTAATCATAATATAATTCTTCTGTGTATGTGTTTATCACCTAACTACTTCTTAATGACTCGACCGATTTCAATGAAATTTTGTATTTTATTTGTTTTTTTTTTTGTAAAAATATTAATGATATTAATATTTTTCGTTCATTATTATTATTTTCTACCTATATTGAAAATTATTTTACACTTTTTAGTTTGATATGCTATGAAAGCGTGTTTTTTTAGTTTTTTTAAACTATATTTTTTTTAATATAAATAAGTACCTATAATATAACTAACAACGCGTTGCACTGATAAAAACACTCGTAAAAATAACAAAAAATAAGTTTTTGTTGTATTTCTGGTTTCAGGAGCAACAAACGCGTTGGTTTTAATTTAGATTACTATATTATTCAGAAATATTAAGAAGAGTCTGGTAAGCTACTCAAACATTGAAAACTGCCTGCTCATTGTAGTTTTTCTACACAACACGCTAAAACTAGGAAGTATTTTTATCAAGAATCTAATTGACGGCTGGGTTCCATCTCAGTTTTTTTTATATGACCTTAAAACACAGAACGTGACCTCGAATTTGTTGTAGTATATTATCAAAATAGGTTAAATCCTACCAGATTCTTAGGTTTAAGTACCCATAACATACCTAAATATGGTTGAGGACTATGTACAGAGAGTTTACCTTTGTTTACGCTCATTCTTGTGCAGTACAAGTAGAGATTGGACACTATGACCGAAATTCAAACAGGAGGTCTTGAATCTTGAATCTTGAATCTTGAGGATTATTTGGCAAAATAACTACATTTTCTGTTTTCTAATTACAAATGGATGATAAGTAAGTAATTAATCTAATCTCTAGAAGCTACATGGTATTGTCTCGTCCGACATACTTCTGTGGCAATGGAAAGGGCGTTTGCTTTGCTGCCGACATAGAATCACCAGACTTTAGAAGCAGTGGGCAGGACATATTGCTCACAGAACAGAAGGTCGATAGGTCCGAAAGGTTCTGGAGTGGCGTACTGGAAGACCTAGCGTTGGATGGCCTTCCACAAAGTGGACCGATGACCTAATGAGGATCGCGGAAATTCGATGGATGCGAGACGCATAGAACTGGTTGTTATTCCGACACTTGGAGGAGGATTATGTCCAACAGTTGTCGTCTTTCGGCTGAAGATGAGTAAAAAACGACAAAGAATAAAATAGACATAAACATATATTTTTTTAAAGTGTCCTATGAACAAGTCATACAAATGCAGATAAAAGTTAATAAAGTTTTGGATTCAGTACCAAGACCTATCAACCCTAGGCAACTTTTCCAGTTTAACGGGATACAGGTAGTTGAAAATTTTCTAGTTGTTGTCGTCTTTACTAAGAGTTGTCCAACTTTTGGGTCTTCAGAAAGACCTTCAAAAGGCCATATGTAAATATTTTGTTTAGATTAGGCTAAAATCAACATCATATCATCACAGCCATCCAGACAGCCACGACCAGATATCTTACGTACTTTGCGACTCGGACTGGTCTCGATAGAAAATCAGATGGTTATTCACGGATCGACCTTGACAAGCAAAGCAGTGGCGAAGGTTATTTATTAGCCCCAATGTATCTCAATTGTTACAAAAAAAAAGATTAATTTGATATCAATCATTATTATGAGGTACTTCCACTGTCTTCAGTATGGTATAAATAGGTTATAAGGCCATAAAGATGTTGCACTTGCGGTTTGAATGCGAGTAGGTATAATTACCTATCTTAAGATATTTTTTGATAATCTTTATGTTTTATATTTAAATTACAGCTCACGTAGCGACCTCGCACATTATTCATATACAAGCCAGTCTCGGTCTCACAGCGAAGAAGAAAATAACGTTCAAAATGATTCGAATAATCATCGCGTGCACACTAGTCTCGCTGGCTGCTTCTGCAGTCATTCCTGAAGATGCTCAAGCTCAGATTATCAGCTACAATAACGAGAACGACGGCTCTGGTAACTACAACTTCAGGTTAGTCAGTTTAAGTTAAATGTCAAGGACGTAACTTCAATAAGATTTGAATAAATTAAAATGTCAACAAATAATAAAATATGTTCTTCTAGTTTTTTAAAGCCAAATAACAAAAAAATTAACTTGATAAAGAAAATCTTATATTATCACACTTTGTTTCACAGTTTAATTCTCTAAAAGTGAAGTCTGAAGTTATATCTATGTGCGTATTTATTCTACTAGTCAGGAAATGCTTAGTTATATGGGGGTTACCTGTGTAACTTAGCGTAGTGTGACTTTGGATCTGTGTATTTTATTCCAGCTTTGAGACGTCTAATGGCTTAAGACGTAATGAAATCGGACGTGTTGTCAACCCAGGGGCAGAGAACCAATATTTGGATATCGAAGGCTCGTTCTCCTACACAGACTTAGATGGAAAACTAGTTGAAGTTTTTTACCGTGCTGACGAAAATGGTTATCATGTGCAGGAAAAGCCTGTAAGTTGATTTTAATTCTTTTTTTTTCCCTAACAGTAAACAAATGTTAACGTTATGAGGCCATACCTTCGGGTGTGTTTAAATGTGTGGTAATGCGCCCACAAATACAGGAGAAAGTCCTAATATGGGGTAATTTAAAAAAAACCGGCCAAGTGCGAGTCGGACTCGCCCATGAAGGGTTCCGTAGCAGCAAGTAACATAATATAAAAGTTCTTGTAGTTCGTTGTAACTTTGATTGATGTTTTAATAATAGTATATTTTTTTCGTACGTATTAAAAAAAACTACTTACTCGATCTCGTTCAAACCAATTTTCGTTGGCTGATCTATGGACAGATGTAAACAAGAATTCTTTCTTGGAAGATTGAATAGATTTTACAGAGTATAATGTTTTCTTTTTTTTGTATAAACGATTTACACAATGAGTCATGTCATGTGCTTAGACAAAAGACCTGAATTTTCAGCTTGTTTAGCTGTAAGATGGGGTGAATGTGATCAAGCAAAATGTCATTATATTACACTGAATTAGAATGTTTGTTGTTGTGAAAATTATCAAAATATTGTTACGCCATAAAGAAATCTTCTGAAAGCAAGGCCGGTACACTATGCGTAAGTATTTGTAATAAATTGTTTTTCTGGGTACCTAACAAGATTTGCTTATTACTTACTTGCTATTTAGACTCTGTTTTGGATTTAGGATATTTTTTTCTTTTTCCATTGTGTTTTTAGTTTATACAATTATGTAAGGCATGAATAAATGCTTTTTCTTTTATTTTTCTTACTTTATTTAAATGTTAACATCTGGATCTCTGCTCACCTCATCCTTCTCTTTTCAAAACTCTGTTTTTGTTGGGAGCCCTCCAATCTTACCGTCTAGCTAATCTACCATATTTCTTTTTCCTAACTGTCCTCTTCTACGTGTCGTTTTATGATCCATATATATTATATACCTATGTACCTCGAGATATTTTCAACTGTAATCTAATATTATTTTTCAACATTTTTCGTCCTACTTCTGTAAAACGGTCTCCCCATAGCACTCCACTTTTTCCAGTGTATTGAGATTTCTGGTCAGTTTTAGGAACTTATAAATTAAGCAAGCAAGGACATTCGACGAAATATTAAAAATAGCTTGTAGCATAATTAATAATGATAATCTTGACTATATTTCTGAGAAGTTTGTTATTTCTGAAACTCGTTTTAGCATATTAAATCTCGATAGAAATGATCGACATAATTATCTCCAACTTTGGATTTTAAATTTTTTCACTCCGATAAAATTAATAACAATAATAAATTGAATTTTAATGCAAAAGTTAGTCGTTTTATATTTTAAATTTCGGATTGTACTTATTATTCAGCAAATCAAAAAAAAAATTCTTCATATATTGCAATATGTTGCAGGAATTTGACTTTGCGCATTTTTTCGTATGTAGTCCGAGATTGAGTAAATTGCTATAACAGCAAAAAATAATACATTTGCTAATTCTACATAGAAAAAACTTAACTTCGTGAATAAATTTATAAATTAAAATACATGACAAATAAAGAAAGAACAGCTTGTTGATGTCTGTTTAAAGGTACCTAGCTAATTATTAACATGTACCTACAATTTAAACTAAAGATGAACATAATTTATAAATTACTACTTATAAACCCTCGAAAAATCAAAACGCACAATTAATCTCATGTCAAACAATTAAAAATTTAATTGATTGAGCACACAGCTAACTGTAGTAATTATTGACATATTTCCAAAAAATGCTTTGAATTTATGTTTTTACGGTAATCCATGAAATTCAGATTTTCGTACGTTGTTTTGCAATTTGTAATTCAGGATCTAATAGTAAAGTAGTTACCATAATATCTGATATTGAGGTGTAAATGCATTTTTTAAAATTATATAAACGAAAGTTTGACTGCGATCGCACCTGATAAAAAGCAGTGATGCAACCATTGATGGTGAAGCGCATTAGTTTTGAAGACTCGGACGACAGGACGAGAAGACCACAGCTGGCAAATTGTTCCAGTCCATTGATTTACACGGTATTTACGACGAACCGAAACGCTTAGGACTTCAGACAGTAGAGGTTTCAGCAATGTAAGGTAGCCATACACGCTAGGCTATATACGACAGGTTTGTCAGTACAGTTGAGCTTTACAGGTAAACCGGAGCGTGTATGTTGCACAACCGTGCAGGTTTCCACACAAGATTACCTGACAGTATAACTATACAGGCAAAACTGTAAGGTATACCGTACCCTAGCGAGTATGGTTACCTCAAGGGTGGACACCCACCGTACGTTGTTTTGGGTGCGGATGTGGGCTATCCTGGAGCGAAAATTGGAAAAATTGCATGGACGTAAAAACTTATTTTTTCTTTATTAACTTCAAACTGTTTCTATCCTTCACTATTAAGTTAGTTGTCAATTACAATAAGTTTTGACGGAACGACAAAGGGCTCTTATGTCGGGCTACCTGGTAATACAATAATAATTATCATGTTTTAATTTTGAGCAGGATGTCACCTTCCAAGTTTCTTCTACTCCTGGACTCCCATTGGCAGCTGTAGCATCGCTTTTAGGGAAGTAAATAGAACGCAGATCAACAACCTCTTGAAAATAAAAAAATGACACTTACTTCCAATTATTTTTCCAATGTACACAAAGTATTAATAAATGATTATCAAAATCTTGAAATGCCGTTTCTATGATTAACTAGCTTATGCCAGCGACTTTGTTTGAGTGATAGACGAAAATTATCCGAAGAAGGAAAACTGCCAAGATAAAATATATTATCAGGGCATTTTCTATGGCGTTCCATGCTCTATCGAAACTCGTTCAGCTAAAAATACGTGAAGAGGTAACAGACATAGTTACTTTTGTATTGATAACATTAATATATTCCATGTATATTCGTAGGTACTCTAAAACATAACCCTAATAAAAATTATTATCACCACAAAGTTTGCGCTTGTTGCTAGCTAGGGCACACTCAATCCTCTGACAAGTGGTTTGCTCAGTGCCTAGGAATGAGTCACCGGGCGATTATTGAGGCGATTCGAATATTATACAAGTCAGTGTATTTTTTCAGTCTTTATTATAGTTTGAAATTTGAATGTGCTTTTAGTTACGCAGTCATTTAGATGTCATGTACCTAATGTTGATGAGAATGTCGTCATTATCATCATCATCACTTCAACCTGACGTCCACTGTTGGACATGCCTCCTCAAGTATCGGCACAATGAACGGTGCTTTACGTCTTGTGTATTTTAGATTCCTGTAACCTTTACCAGGTCATCGGTCCACCTTGTCACCAGGCCTTCCAATACTGCGTATTCCGGTACGCGGTCGACACTCCCCTTTCGGCATTATCGTAACCTTCTACTTACTGACTTGTTTACGTTTTTGTTTTCAACAGAGGAAGAAAACAGAGGATAGGATATTATCTTCGAATGTGGTGGCATCGCTGTTAGGAAAATAAGAAAAATGCAGCTGGACAACTAAAACAATATGAACTATGTTACTCAATTTGCAAAAAAATATAATTTTACGAATACATTTTTTTAAATTAAACAATCTATTTTTATTTATTCAGTCCTATCCTTAGACACCTTGTAGCATATATAGGTATGTACCTACATCTTTTTTATTCAACCTATTGCTATTTTCCCCCTGCTTTGCAATGGTCTACCTGATAACCTTCCACTATCTACGGTTTGTTGCTTTCAATGGAGTAATTAAAAAAAAAAAAAAAACAATATAAATAAGACCACACCAAAACTAATACAATGCTCCTCATTGCAAAGTCCTACACTGTCAAGACTGCAATTTATTAGTAAAAATGCAACTAATTCATACATTTTTTGGATGAGAATCATTTTGCACAATGCTAAAACTCTAACCAGCTTATGACAATTTGGTCAACCAGCATGACGACACATAGACCTGTTCGTTAAATTAAAAATTTTCTCTCCGTCGAGGTAGAGTTTACCGTAATTGAGTCACTACTGCGCATTCGATGTAATGCATAGTGAAATGACCGGTAGCGATCAAATATTTACCTTAGCATACCAACCAAACGACTAACTAGCTTTGTTTGATCAAAGAGTGTGAAACTGCAGTAAATTAGCGAAATTACCACTTTGAACACCACCTAAGTAGGTTAACAGATATGTTTAAAGAATTTTGTAATGATCTTCCGAAATACTGACCTTAGTCCTATAAACATGTACGTACGATTATTATACAACATTTCCATAAAACGGCGGTACCTATTTATTGTCTTGAATTAATTTGATTTTTTTAAAAACCTTGCCCCACACTAAGAATTACTCTTGAATCATGGATGCATCCACAAACATGTAAACTTACATACACAAAACACTCATACCGAGTACTACTATCTCCAGGCAATCAAATATTTGTTCCGTGTGGGAATCGAACCCATGACACAACACGCGTACAACCCATTGCTCAACTATTTACTAGTTATTTTTATCTGTGTCATATTAGATCCAAATAAAATGTGTAACCAGATATTTATGTACAAATATTATGTTTATAATGAGGGAAGAATGACACCACAAATAACAGTTTTACATGTCTAATTTCTTCTTTGTCACTCAGTTGTGGCGGTCTAAAAGAGGGTAATGTTTTTTTTTCTTGTATAACGATACCTGTACTTTTTCAGGTTCAGTCATTAGAGTCTTTACTGGGGAATGTCCAGGTCGGAGCTGCTGTCGGCGGTCTGTCCCCTAGCGTGGTGGCCTCACTATTAGGGGGATAAGAAGTATGCATTCTTCAACAACAAACTCTAATAGAAGAAAGCCTTTTTCAAAATTACAATAAATATAAATTGATTGAAAATAATTTCATTGGTTGTTATTTTGGATTATTCATGAATTTACCCTAGCTGGACTTCTTTGAGTTAGTTGATTTTTTTAAATATTTTTTCTGGATCTCTTTTTTATTGACTGAAAATTAGAACTTAGTAAAAAGTGAACCTATGTCGTATTATCTGAGTAGCAAAGTTACGAGTATTTCTATAGAAGCTTATCCTGGGGCATAAGCACAATTTCTTTAATTTATGTTTAAGTAGGTATCCTAAAGTTGCATTCCTGTGACACATATTTTATTGTAGTGTTCATAAGACGTTATTCGGAGGGCCGACTGCGATGAAATATCTTTTCTTTCAATAGAAATAGTGTAATACTATAAAAGAGTAACTTGAGTACAAAACGACTATTAAGCTGCTCCAGTAATTTTAATTATAATGTACAAAAAAAAAATACATTATAATTATTCATATGTGTGACTTATTATATTCTAACACTTTTTTCATTACTTTTTATTTTTTTGATAAATATTTTTAAGCTATTGCATAGCTTCTATCGCGGGCCTTGAGCGTGGAGACCGAATCCAGAAATTCCGTAACGAAAATAACCTAACACCCCCCACTCATTTGTTTTTTGATTTTGAGCGTGGTGACCGATAAGAAAACAAATGAGTGAACAATCAATCAAAATTCAATTCAATGTGTGAAAGTGTAACTTCAATTAATATCAAAGAAAAAAAACAAAGGAAAAAAAATACTGCATAAATAAAATAAATAAATAATTATAATTGCATAAGTTGATAAAAATGCTATGCAATAGCTTTACCGCGGCAGTCCCCGAGTGCCACACGTCTTTTTATTTTATAATTCCACATTTTAATAAATTCATTTTAACATAAGAATTTACTTTACAAATTACTTTTTTTTTTAATACGGATTTTGAGACCATATGCATTATTCTTCTTTTCAGTAATTTTAAAGTTGGTCTGGTAGTTTTAATACTATAGACGGCCTACTCAAATGTCCTAGTTCGTCGAGTCGTAGAGCTCCTTATGAGTCTTGAATTGAACTACACGAATACTGACAAGTGCTTGCACTGACAGACTAGTCCATTCAAATCTGTATACTTCTTTCCTCAAAAGCCAATCTCAGTCAGCAATCTGCATCGTTCACATATGATTTGACCATTTCATTTTACTGTATGGACTTTAAAAGAAATTCTGGCCTCTGAGTTTCTGTTGATATAGTCAGATAAAAACTATCGGCCGCAACTGCTTTATATTGACGAAAAAATTGACATGTAAGGGTTTATATCCAAGTTGTTGGTGCCAGCATGTTCATCTGCACGATTTTTTTTTTTTTTTTATTGATATAAACTAGTGCTTGACTTCGATTTCACCTTATAGTAAGCAGTAATGCAATCTTTGATGGTGAGGCGTACTAGTTTATTAAAAGCATATTCACTTGCCTTGAAGACACCCAAATTATAATAAACTAACTTCTGCCCGCAGTTTCGCCCGCATACATAAAATGTATGTGGTATGTATATATGCGCATATATAACCTATGTCACTTAGGAATAAAGCAGCTTTCCGTCGGTGAAAAAATTTTAGCAATCGGACCAGTACTTCCAGAGATTACCTCCTAGAAATAAAAAAATATAAAAACAAACTTTAGTTACTTCTTTATTATTAGACAATTATCTCAAGGGAACATATTTGCAGGATAAAAAGTTCTATGTACTCTTCCAGGACTTGACCTACCCATGAACCAAGTTTTATAGAAATGCTTGCAGCCGCTCGAATGTGAAGAAGTAACAAACATACTCAAATTCACAAACTTTCGCATTAATAATTTTAGTTTAATTTGCAAAATAAATAAAATTTATTCAATGATATACATTGGTAAGAGAAAACCTAAGAGTAAAACCCAATTTTTTTTACAGCTACCGGTGATCGATTTCGATATACCCATCAGTGTGACAGCATCGTTATTGGGAAAGTAAGAAAAAGATGAAAAAGCAGCTTGGTTATGTTTTAACAAATAACTAGACTTATTTGAATGAATATGCATATATCACTTGAGATGCAATAAAATATAAACTAAAAAAAATGGCAATTTTATTTGAACCATCTTTTAGGAATCAAATAAAGCAGGAACTCCACTCTACTTCCGCTGTAGCCCCCTGGTATAACCTGTGCGAGTCAGGGTGTCCTAATGACCCTAAAAACACGTCACCTCTTACCCCACTCTCGTCATTTACACGCACCAGCTGTACTTTCGGTATTGCATAGAATACCTAGGCAAAGTATTCTATAAAATAAAGAATATATTGTACGTTACCTTTGCGTTTTAGGTATTCTATAAATTGCTTAGGTACTGTATAGAATAACAAATTATACATATTATCGGTAACAAATATTTGATGAAAGGCCAAAATTCACGCAACATGCAGATTTTCAGACTAGTTTTACACAAAACACACGATTAGTTTTACACAAATTTATGTTTTCATTTCAATAAAAACCTAGATAATATCCACAAGATATCTGTGTTTTAAGATGGCTAGACGACCTAAATGGCTTACTTAAGAATTGAAAAAAAAGCAAGGAACCCTGATTATTTTTATTTTTATTGTACTTCAATTGATTTCATATATCATTACATTAATCAAATTTTACTACTAAGTAAAATACTACACTTCTGGACACATCTATTGGCCCACCTTGTATTTTCAGTTTCGTTTGGTCCTAGCTAAAATTTTATATTAGGTCGAGCAAAAAGTTTTTATACAGTTTTGAACCTGGCACATTCACAATTTCATTCAATAGTCTTTTTTTGAATTTCGAACACAGAATTTAAAGAAATAAAAGACAATTTGGAGCCTGTTTGTTGATATCAAACAATCGAATACTAAGAAAACTTGGTTTTATTGGTTTACTTGGATTTAATTCTTGAAAAAGTGATTGATATCTTTGGTTTTGCAACAAACATTACTTATTCTTAACATTAAGGTGAGGTTCTATCAATAATCTATGGATACTTCACCTGAAGTCACCGCCCAAGCTGTGGCACTTATTCAGGCCGGACACAGCCAAAGAAACGTGAGTGCTCAACTTAATTTAAGTCGATCTGCGGTCCGAAATGTTTATCGGAGGTACCTAGAGACTGGCGGCTTTGTTCGTCGCCAAGGAAGGCCACGATCTTGGGTCACAACTGAAAGGCAGGATCGATTCATCGTGACGACCAGCTTGAGAAATCGTCACCTTACCTCCATTGAGATACAAAACCAACTTCGCGACTTCCACGGAGTATCTGTGAGCGCTTGAACTGTTCGGAGAAGGTTAAAAGAACGCGATATGGTACCACACAAGCCAGCTAATGGGCCCAAACTAACGCGAGCCCACCGAACAGGCGCGCCTTCATTTCGCACGCAGTCATTGAAATTGGACACAGCAAGATTGGAGCCGTGTACTCTTTTCTGATGAGTCTAAAATTGTGTTACATGGCAATGATGGAAGGAAGAAGGTCTACCGACGTAAGGGAGAGCGTTTCGCACAATGCTGCTTTGAAGAGAGGGTTGCTTATGGCGGTGGCTTATGGACTGTCTGGGGCGGTATATCCGCGAGCGGCAAAACTCAACTTGAGGTTGTTACAGGACCACGGCTGCCAACATTAAATGCTGAAAGGTACATTCGTGAGTGCTTAGAACCTCACGTGATACCATACGCGGACTATGTGGGCCCAAATTTCCTTTTTATGCATGATAATGCAAGAGCCCATGCGGCCGGCATCGTCAAGAAATATCTTCGGGATGTGAACATCACAGTTATGGACTGGCCAGCCAGAAGCCCAGACATGAGCCCCATTGAGCACATGTGGGACGAGCTAAAAAGACGTGTTAGGGCTCGTCAGCCAGTTGCCCAGACGATGCAGGAGTTGAAAACTGCCATAGAAGAGGAATGGGAGATAATCCCTCAAAATTTCATAGAGCGGTTGATAAACTCTATGCCTAATCGTATGAGAGCTGTGGTAGATGCCCATGGAGGCAACACGCGTTATTAAATTAAACCTTTATTTGATAAAACATGTTTTTTATTCAAAAATCAATTGCCTTTAACAAGGCGCATACCCGACTTGTTAGGCGTAGCTCCATGTCGTATGGTATTCTGAATTCAAATTTAAAACAATACGATCGAAAAAGATGGTAAAATGTATCTGGTTTAAAACTGCATCAACAGTTTTTGTTCAATCTAGCAATCATATTTCGGTAGGGGCCATCGAAACCTAAACTCTAAGGTGGGCCAATAGATGTGTCTAGAAGTATATATACACCGCCAAATTTTAATCGTTTTAATCCTGTGGAGGGTCGATCCGGTACAAACACTATCGATTTGTAAAGATAAAATTAAAAAATAAAGTACCTTTTTTTCAAAACTCGTATTAATTTACGCATGTTTGAAATTAATTTCTTTAAGAAAACGTCAGCTGAGCGAGTTCAATGACCTGTAGGTAGTTTGTACACAACACCGATGTCAATGGAAAAAGTGCCCAGAACGCTGGCAGCAATGCCACGCTGGCTGGCAATGCTTATTCGTTGACTGAAAAAAAGTCCAGCATGATCATTGGAAAGAATGGAGGGAAGCCTTTGCCTAGCAGTGGGAAAAGGTAAATATAGGCAAGCTAACAATAATATAATAATCAATGTTTCCACAATATCTAGAGAAAGATGTGTAATAACGTCATAATCACGTAAGAGCTGTTGTAAGGAAATGTATCTCGTGGTGGACGCTCTTAATCATATCTGGCGTATGTACCTCACCTAAGTTAATTCGTATCCCATTGAGATTTGCCTGGTTGTGCTTTGGCTCGATCATGTTTTTGAGCTTAATGGTGATAAGTATTGGCACATAAGACGAAAAAGCCTCATATTTAGGTTTATCTTTGTTGTTCATAAAAAATTAGGGCGGCAAAATGCGATCAAATAACTTTTCTTATAACAGAAATATTATTGACATAATAGTAGATAGTATTTAAATTAAATATTTGTATTTTTTACAATAAATAGGTAATCACCCCCATTGCCGCCCTTTCTCCAAGTGTAACAGCATCACTACTTGGTAAGTAAGAAGAAAATGAAGCAAGTTGAAGAAGATGAATAAACAAGACTTATTTGACATGGATACGATAAAATCAAAATTACGCTTTTTTTATTATGGCCCGAAGGAATTCTTGTGTACCTACCTACCCCACACGATAATTATTTAATTTGAAATATACTTACTTAATTTATTAAACGTACTTAATGTTTATAGTCCTTTACATTTTTTTGCAAATTTTCAAAGTAACACTAAGTTATAAGGTTCTGGAGTGGCGAGCCCTTACCGGAAGACGCAGCGTTAGAAGGCCCACAAGGCGGACTGATGACCTAGTGAGGGTCGTATGAATCCGAAAGATGCAGAACGCACAGGACCGGTCGATATGGCGAAAATTGGGGGAGGCCTATGTCCAACAGTGGATTTTTTGACTGAAATGAAGACTATAAAGACTACATCGATCTTATTCAAGGTCACTAATATCGCTAAAGAGACTTAAATTAGATAGATAATATTTTATTCTATCACTATATTCTTCCACAGGTATTGCTTCCCTGGTATCTATATCCAATAACAACTAGCATTTTCCTGTTCTTCTTATTTTCGAGTCAAAATCTCCAATTAAAAATTTGTCTGTCGAGTATAAAGCAATTTTTGCCGCTTTATGACTAACGTCGTATAAATCCTGTAAGGCGCAGATAGTAATACAAGATGGGCAGAATATTTGTGCAATGGACAAACAGGGACTGCATCAACTCAGCAAAATCTCTCGTTCTCTGAAATTCATTTCTAGGAGGTCGACGTGTAGGAATTAATTGATGCTTCCGTTTCGTTCCTGTTATACACGTCTCGAGGAGCTATAGATACTGGCCAGAGGGTACAGCATCGTAAGGAGGGTAGGTTTTTAGCACTCCGTTGCGGTACGAAAGGTATCATTCTAAAATACGAGTATATTTACTTGTATGAATATAGTTGTTTGAGCAAAATCGTATCTACATTTTTAAACAAAAGATTTTTTTGAATATAAGAGACCTTGGTGCCTCTTAGACGAATCTCATAAATATTGATATGAAGAGCCATGAACTAGCACTTAATGACAGTAAAACGATCACGAGTTCGTTTGGATTCACGAAAACAATATTATTAAAAAATATCACAAATGTAATATCATAAAATCATCACGCGCATATTCGCTAATCAGAAACAAAGGAATCTGAATACTAACAAAATTTTATTAATTAATTTTATTCGTTTTTTCGACCATGTCAGAAACAGATTATAAATAAATTTAATATGATTGATACTGCATTAATTCGTTGATTCAATTGTGAACATTTAAAATTGTAAGACAAATAAATTTCAAATTATCGTAAGACAAGTCATACGGTTGGTGGTTGAAAATTCATTCACCTTATCACAGTAACTAATACGTGTCTGACAATTTGTCACAATACTTTGTTTCACGACCTACTCCATCCCTATCCCTCCTCTGTAAAAAAAACCTTTGAACTGTCTTTAGATCATTTTGTAATCTGGTACAAAGAAGCCGCCAAACAACTGTACTTAATTAATAAGAGTGCTCAACTAGTACCAAAACATTTTTAATTTTACACAGTTTTTTCAACCATTATTAATAGTATATCACAGAGTGAGACCATCAAAAACGCAACTTAAAAAAAACTAAACATATATTCACATATTGTTTTGTTTTTATACTTATAACGTATAAAATACGTTATTTTTTAATATTCGAAGGTAATCCTGAGCATATATCACTGACAGACAATAATATGCTTTATTCTAAAATAACAAATCTAACCTCTTATTTCGTATTCAATTTATTCTTGTTTGGAAACTAATTTTATTAATTAGCTAACTATGGCCTTCTATTGACGGAAACGGAATCCCATTGATTGAAATTGACTTGGGAAACGATATTGTTATATCATATTAATATTTTTTGCCGCATCTAAGTAGTCAAATATTATTAATGAATGTAAATTAAAAAAAAAATAAACGCATGCTAGAAACCAATAATAATAATACTCGTATAATACGAGTGCTACATTATTGGTTTGAGAAAATCCTAATCCAAGTTTGTTTTTTCCATTCATCCTGTTTATAGATGGTAAGTTCTAAAAAAAAAACTCATAATCATTAAATAAAACTTTAACAGTCACATTGAAAGGGCTCGTTAAAAGACCTGAATGGCGAGGAACATTAATATAAATATCACTCCTATTATAAAACCGGGTGAGATAAAAAATAAACCGTAAGTATAGTAGTTTATATTTTATTATTACAGGGCTATTCAGACTTATTCGCCGCCATGTCTGCAATTTCAAGGATGAGTATAAGAGAGTGTTTTCACTAGGGATCTTTTAAATGTTAATAACAAAGGTATTGTGTTGACGATACGCTAGTGTTACGGGTGCTTTTCTACCAAAAATACGTGAGGTAGTTGGGTGGTAGGCTAGTTGCCGCAAAAAATGTAATTAGTTCCTCTTTTAGATTATTCAAAAATAAGAGATACGTATTTTTTTATTTGTAAATGAAACCAAAAATGACAAAAATATAGCCCATTAAAGTTACGTGTAACGTCACGCCGTGCTCCGTTTTTTCGCACGGGGTGACGTCACACGTAACTTTAATGGGCTATATCTTTGTTATTTTTTGTTTAATTGAAAAAAGAAAAAATACGTGTCCAATATTTTTTTATAATCTAAAATACAGACTAAATAAAATGTTATTATTTTTTCCCTGGAAACTACTCTATTGTACTCCTCGTAGGTATCCACTCGTACAGGCGTATGTCCAAGAGTAGACGTCGTCCGGCTGAAATGATGATAATGATGATCTACTGGTACATATCTCTCGCTTATTTTTATGTACTAAATACTAGCTCTTCTATCACTACGTTAAACTTGCCCCGCAAAATGAAGTGGTCCCGTGCTTAAAAACAACTTGAATGCAAATTCAGATAAATAGATGAAGAACACAATATCCCAAGAAACAGAATAAAAGTAAGATGAGGGAATACTCATTTTTATTGCCTACTAGCTATGGACCCCTTCTTTGCCAGCGACAAAATATAATGACCCCTTTCTGTCTTTCTATTAGTGAATACCGCATCAAAATATGTTCCGTGATTTAATTAGGGAATAAACAGATATATGTGATAATCAACTTTGTTTTATACTAGTTATTGTATTAGTAGGTATTTAGGGCAGCTCCGCAACTGCACACTCTCACTCCGGGTGGGACAAATGTGTCATTCGATCTACTCCAACTCCTCAAGAAATGCAAACGCTGCTTGCTAGTGTTACTTACCAGGTTTATGGATGTTTAAACGTATACTAGAGAGGGTTACACCTGGTGAGAGTCGCAGGAATACGGTGGATGCGAGAAGCACAGGATCGGTCGTTGTGGCGATGCTTGGGGAGGCCTATGTCCAACGGTGGACATCTTTCGGCTGAAGTGATGATGATGATGATGAGGTAGTGGGTTATACTAGATAGTGATCTTATTTTGCCTCCTGGTACGTCTGTTACAGATGAGATAATCAACTGTATTTTTTACAAAACAGTTCAGTTATGTAATACACAGAATTATATAAATGTTTCGGTGTTTTTTAATGCAGCGGGTCAGTGGTTAGAGTTAGATAGGACAACATGAAATAAAACGTCAAATTGTAAACAACAATAGTGACATCCATTCCAGAAAATCTAAAGGCGCGTCCAGATCTAGCGAATGCGCCGCTCGCGAGCCACTCGCGAGGCGCTTACGAACTGCGCACGTGCATTTCATGTTCATACGAAGCGCGTGCAGCGAAGGGTATTCGAACAAACGAGCCGCGGGCGAGATACACGCGCGCCGTTCGCAAGCAGTCCGCGAGCGGCGCATTCGCCAGGTCTGAACACACCATTAGAGTTTCTAATGCAATAGAAGCTCGCGTAAGTACATAAACTCTGTCATCCACTTATATTTTAAGTTGTGAATGTTATGTTGGTGTATAATAAAGAAATAAAAAACCGTTTTATGAGTGAAAATTATGCTAATAACACAACACAATACAGGTAATTATAATAGACATATTTGTGCTTACTTTTGGAAATACATAGAGTGCGGACATACGGTCGTAGCAACATTAGATTAATAAAGAATTAAAGATAAATACATACAAATAAACATTTTTTTGTAACTTTATGGCCAATGAACGCAATTAACCAAAGAAAGGTGTTATCATAAAAAAAAATGTACCGAAAGTAACTATAAGTACGAAAGATACCTAAATACATACATCTAAATATATAGGTACAATTTTTGTCAAACATAACAATTGACACAATGACAATTCAGCTGAACGTTTTTCAGTGGTTTTACATAACAGAGCAGTTGCACAAAATAGCCGATGATACAGTATGTATAACATTTCAGTCTTTGAATTTCTAAAAGCGATTTCTGGACAAGTCTGACAACTCCTTAACACTGAATTGAATAATAATGAGAGATAATGTATTATCTTTCTATTCATGTCAATCCATAAAAGTGTTTTATGTAAAAAATAAAAGATGACCACAACAACATGAAACGGTATAGAGTTGATTGAAGCTAATAAACCTTAATAATTTGTAAAGATCAAGGATTCACTCTTATTCCTTTTTGTGCATAAATCTTTCTTCATTATGAAATAAGATTATGAAGTAGTCAATTGCAGTTTTTTTTTTTTTTTATATTAGAGCAATCGTGTTCCTATTGCTTTTTGCTTAAAACGGAGGAAGGGGAGTTTAAGTTTCTGTATTTTCTGGGAATTTTAAACCAATCATTGTTGTTTACAGCATGAGGAAGCTGGTAACTTGACTTTCAATATGAATGTCCTAATATTTGTTGTGTGACAACAGCAACTGTACATCGACCTCACATTACAAGCAATGCTTACGGCATATATATTTGAAGCGACTCTTCCCATCAAGTCTAAAACTATTCATCATTATCTTCATATCCTTGGCCTTTCTACTCAGCGCAACAATATTTTCATCATGTGTTCTCTCCTGTCTACCGTGACTTTCAATCTCTTTTCTTTAATTCCTCAGAAAAAGATTTATTGCTACTGCTAGCGACTCCAATGCCATCAAGTAAAACAAGAGCGAATAATTACGCAGTTCAGCTGACACAGTGCGAATAGCCGGGTCCTTCCCACGTTTGCGTAATAATGTTACAGTGTCAATGACTCCTTTAGTCCTTGACGTGGCATTGTACTATGGAATGAAGTCCAGACATGACATTCTTGAAGAACTGGATATAAAGTGTGGGCAGTTGTCCCCAACACACAGTCCACTTAGATCCGCTCTGGTGAAGAACACGCCCAAAATGGTAAGTCAAAATAAACGAGTTTCATATGTTAATTATGTTATGTAATTGGTCGTATTAATAAATTGTTTGGATTCGAAATCCGAATTTGGTGAACCTAAAAATAACCATGGGTTCGAAATCGAACCATAGTAGAAGATATATTTATATATGTAGCAATCCATTCTTGTTATGGAATCTTGACCTATAAAAATGGATGATACGTCTTGTTTTAGTGTGCCATTTCACAACTTGGCACAAATAGCAGGTTATCACAACTTATTATTAGTACCTACCTAACATCTAATTCATATATCATCACTACTACGGGACTAGACAGAAGTCTGCAACAAAAAGTAAAAAACAACTGAATAACCGCTTAGAAATGTTGCTAATGAATACCTACTTATAAAGCCATTTTTATTTTTATTGAGTAGGTAGCAATAAACTAATGACTCAATACAGTATCTTAGAATTATCTTTACCTGTCAAAAGTCTAGGAATATTATTGCATTATAAGTACTTGACATCATACTTTTATTTTTTCTTGGATTGATTCGTAAACAATTTTTACATTCTGATTTTATAATGAACCCTTTTCTTCAAATACCTTGACTTCTCTAAGCTCAACAGAAATAAAAGTAGGAAGAACAGAGATCTTCTACTTTTACCTTTCTCTAATAAGTACCTATTGTTGTATATTCAGGTCTTGCTCAGTTCACTGCTCTTCTTTATTATAATATGATGTTTGCTCGGTTCTTTTCATGGTTTTCTGCCATGCAATCGCCAGAATATTTTCAAGTGACAGAAGTTTTTCTTTTTTTCCTTTCGTCACGGAAAGCACTTTATGACGTTCCTTACTTTTTCTTTATGAATGGCTTCTCGCTGATCAACCTATGAGGTTGACATCTGTTCAACTGAACTTGCAATGGCAATCTCAATAATAAAATTTAAGCCTTCTGGCAGAACTTGCAAAAGACCTAAAACTAAACTTAAAAAGTAAGCAGCTACACACTAAGAGCACTCTCTGTGGATTTGAGACCTAACCTTTAATCTGAGGGATGACAGTTACGGGCAGGATTGAAAATTGATAAATAATACTCATGCTCCTTACTCTGGTAATAATTCTAATTTTATAAAGATGAAAACAATTTGTTTTAATTAACATTTGGATTGATTACCGCACAAATTTTGCAACGTCCGTTACTGGTCTACCACAGGATCAACATAAATCTGTAGTAAACTTTTGAAATGGTTATTGAGAAGTGGAAGTATTGTGCAATGAACTTCGTTTGTTAGCTAGAAAATTTACCAAAGCAACATATCAATATAGATAGATAGGTACGTACGTCCTCAGTGGATAGGTCATGTCAGATTTTGTATAGTGAATCATAATTTAGTCTTAAAGTCATTTCTTACTAGGCTTCATAAATTAACAATAGATAAAGCTCTTAGATCTTAAACATTTATTTATTTTATTACACGTTTATTGGCATTTTATGACTTGTATTTGTAATAAATGTGCAGTTTTGATTAACAATAGGATAAAACTGACCGTAAAATCTGACACGGTTGTTTGAAGCAACATCCGGGACGTCTACGGAAAAAAAACCAAAACACTACATTCTAGTAACTTTACGCATGAAGAAGAATTAAACAAATGTTATGAATAGACTCCGTTATAACCTAATAAAAAATATGTCGAACATAAAATTTAGCGTTTTACATAATCGAATTAACTTTGACGTCAAACTGGTAGCTTGGAACAACAACACTTCCTCTTCCCTTCATCATAATCAGGTCAAATTAAGACTGGTTCATAATGAAGCAAAATTACCAGCATGACTAATTTCATCAAATCAGCGCTGTACAAAATAATCAACATCGCTCATGGTAACCGCAGAAGCATATTTAACATTACCATGATTTTGATGAGACGAGTAAATACAAACTTATAGACGGTTTTTAAAACAGTTCATTGTCGTTGCCAGATATAATCTATCTAATAATATCTTATCTTTGAGACGCGGATGTAACATTTAAAATTCCTGCAGTCTTCAATCATGTTCCTAAATCACTGTGCAGTAGGTATCTACTTTCAAGGTCATTCGCATCTTCATCTAATTTGATTGTCATAGAATGTTTGTCTGTTTGTTAAATAGATTTTATTGCTTCTTTTTCTAAAATTTAGAAGATCGGTAAATGGACATCATGTTTATCACTGATTTCAAATTTCATTATATTATCTATCAACTTTTTTGCTCCTGGTTCTCTCCCGTGGGATTCACTTCCATCAATTTACGGGGATAATAGTACTACAATATATATTGTGATAGTATCGTCTCGTATCATCAGAGTAGACAGCATTTTCGTAATCAGATCAGATATTATCTACTATTAACAAACAAATAATTTTACAATTTTAATGTATTAACATTACTTAGACAATTTGTTTAAGAAATCATCAACAATTTTGCTATATGCTATCCAAAATTATTTTCAAATCTTGCAAAACTAATTTTATACAAATCGCTGGCAAAACGGCGAACGTAACTAGTATTATTATAATGAAAAGCGTAGTTTACTTGACCCGTTGGCCCTGACATTATGGTATTTTGTTGCGCAGGTAAAAGGTGCTCATCTCTACGTCCTGCCTATGGTCTTTATGGCACTTGTCACTCTAGCTAGTTGCCTTGGAGGGCAAATTAAAAAATTCATATACAACAATAATGGATTCGGCACGTACAGTTTTGAGTAAGTTTGATAATGACTGCTTTTGCAATATAGATATTATTATTTTGGCATACATCACTTGTGATATGTAATGCTATAATGGGTCATGACTTTCGAGGCTTATGACTCAATCATTTCCTAACGGCGAAATTATTTGGCTTGAACTTTAGAGCCGGAAAGCTAATTTAAATCATTAACTCAGACAAATTGGAAATTAATATCAATTGCTGCGTAATAAGATAGTCCAAATATTTAATTATTTTATGCAGATATTTTTCAACATTTTAATTAAACATTACATTATATAGAATGTAGAAAATGAGTAGGTATAATAAATATGATTCGAGAAACCAATAAAGCCATCATTTAAAAATATAGTGATATTTATAAATATTAGAACAGTACATACCTAAGCACGTGGCTAGAATAATGATAGTTGCTCGGGTCTATGAGGACAGCGGGAATATCAAAAGAGTTACCGTGGCCCTAGAACGAAAAGAACAACTGAAAGAACACAGTGGGTTTTAATCAGTAAAAGTCTGTCACACTTTCTAGCTCAAAAAAAAAACGTTAAGTCATGTTTGCTTAGGACAGTTTATGGATGGATGACTACCTAAATATACTAAAGTTCTTCCATGCCTCAGGAAGCATGTTCATCCCGGGTCTCGGATCCTTGGCAGTCGTTACTCATAATCAGAAGCCAAAAAATCTGACAGCAGTCTTGCCAAAGGTTATCGTCTTAACCATTAATGGTTTGTGTAGGTCAGATAAGCAGTGGCTCCATGCAGTCTTTCTCAATACGTAAAAATACTTGAACATCTTAAAGCAAATTACTAAAAATGGCATAAGTGCTAGATTTCAACAAAATAGCGGTATTATTATTATTAATAGGTTCTAAAAAGTATAGCCTCGGAGTTTCTTTGCTTGATCGAATCAGGAATGACGATATTCGCGGGAAAACTAAAGTTACAGACATGGCCAAATAATCGTCAAGCTTCGATGTCAGTGGGCAGGGTACTGTTGCAGGCAGAACAGACGATCGATGGGGCTGAAAGGTTCTGGAATGGATTTCCGGAAGACGTAGTATTGGAAGACCTTCCTCAAGGTGGCGGGTTTCGGGAATCCAATGGATGCGCGACGCAGAAGACTAGTCGTTATGGCCGCGCTTAGGGGAGACCTTTGCTCCTGCAGCGGAAATGTTTTGGCTGAAATAATAAATATGTTGTGATGAGGAACCATGATGCGATTTACATATTCATTATAAGAATGAAGGATCTTCGTAAAAAACTCAAAATCATAAGTTCATGACGTAAGCTAAACAAACTCGTGAAAAAATTAACATATCCAATTAATATAATTGAGTATTAACTGCAAATGGTGATGATCCAATATCTAGGTATAAAAAAGAAAAAGAAGTTGAGATTTTACAGCTAATCAATATGTCTAACCTTTCCCCGACCAAAAGACCGGTTTAACTGGACAGAGTTGAATTCCAGTATTTTACAAGGAGTGCCTGCCTACTTGATTTCTACAACTCTGTAACCGCGTAACACGATACCCCTTTTTTGAGCTGGAAAATCATTCAGTGACTTCTCCAGCTTTAATGTGGACCGGGGGCGTGTAAACGGGACTTTTGCTAACCAAAACCACACGTGTCCTTAATTTAGAAATTCTCCATGACCTTAGCGAGCACTGGCCCAGGTTTTACTGATATCTCTTTTAGGCGGGTGCAACAATACCCACCCTTGGCAAAACTGTCCGTAAGGTCTGTTAACGTACCGGAGCACGGAAGAATTTGGGTATGTTAAGATGGTCACCCATCCTCACATCAACCTCGGCAAGTATTGCTTCATCGTCATCATTTCAGCTGAAAAACGTTTACTGATGGATATAGGCCTCCCCAAATGACGCCACAATTAACAGTCCTGTGCATCTCGCATTCTTCGGATTCCCGCGACCCTCCCCAATTCTTCAATCCTCACTTCATCTTCAGGTATGCGATCGCCACTCCAGAACCTTTCATCCCCATCGACCATCTATTCTACAAGCAATATGCCCTGTCCACTGCCACTTAAGTTTGGCAATTCTTCGGACTAAGTATTGCTTAACCTTAGGCATCTACCCGTGCGGCTGGTATTACTTAGCCACGTGCTCCTCGAGATTTTATCGCTAATATTAAATTTGAATATTTTATCTTTCTAATTTAGATTTTTACTACTAATAGCATGTTGACAGACTAATCTCCTAGCCTGAAATGTAGGATTCATTAAAAAAGGTCATGTGTCGGATAATATAAAACTGACAGGGGCATTAATATCACGTCGCCTTGGCAACTATCACACTAATGTTATAAAAGCGAAAGTGCCTATGTATGAATAAACAACATTATTTTTATTATATGCGAAACCTGAATATAGTTTGTCCAGATTCAGTAACTGAAAAATACTTTAAAGAAGTCACAAGTTAGATACCACCGACGCTAAGTACAACACAGGTCACGGCAGGCTCATTTCGGGTATTAAGTGACAGCGCTCAGAGGGATGGAGGAGCAAAACAACCCCTCAGTTGCCTGGATGGCCTGGTGACAATATAATTGTGCGGTCAACCAGGTAACAAAATAAGCTTATAACTTTGTGATTTTTCATGATACAGTTATGAAATTTTTGTACATAGATTCTTTACATAAAAATATTAGATACGTGTTTCGGTTGTCGTATGTGTAATATGTATATGTTTGTTACTCCTTCAAGCTCAGACAGCTGAGCGAATTTGGATGAAATTGGCACACGGGTAGACCATGTCTAAGAATAGGACAGAGGATACTTTTTATCCATGGAGTACGTTTTATTGCGATAAGTTTCAGCTTTCACATAGGTGAAGCCAGTGGTAGAAGCTAGTTGTTCATATTTTGCAGGGGTCAATATTAGAACTTTAACTTTTACGATCCGGTCATGTTCGAAAGAGTTACGGCGGCTTTGTAATGGAAAGGTCAATTGAAACATGAGAGGTTCGGAGGTGGTCACCAGGGCGTGAGGTTGAGACAAGCTTCACGCCCGAGCCCTATGGGAGCTACCGTTGATGCAGGTTTGCTGATGATGCAATAGGTAGCTCACTGTCCGGCCGTCCGATAAGGACCAAGCCCCAGTCGATGGCGCATAGTGTTCAAAAGAGAAGATAACAAAGTTGGAGTGGCCCATGGGTGTCAATGCCTGTTAGAGCAACGGGAATATTGGAAATAGTTACTGTGGTCCTGGAATGGAAAGGGTAACTGAAGGAACACGGGTGGGTATAAGTTTGTAAAAGTTTGACACGTTGATGATTTCCTACCACAAAAAAAAACCTCTATGACATATTAAGCTTTATTACAAAAAAAAAGTAACAATAATAAAGCATCTTCTAAAAATAAAAAGAACAACTCAAATAAATGATCGATCTTTGTAATTACACTAGCTGGTGTCCACTGCTTTGTCCGTGTCGTACTCGTAAATCAGCACAATGCAATTTGGTCACAATTTTTATTTTTTTTAGGTGCGGTAATTTTTATTCGAAAATAAAAGTAACCAAAGTTACACCTTACTATATCAGCATATCAATGAAATTCCCGTCAAAATCGGTCCAGCCATTTCGGAGATTAATTGAAATCATGAGACAGATAGACAAAAATTATAATAAATACTATTACTAATAAATACTTTTGTAATAGTTATCGAATAAACATTTACATTTAATACAAAAATGTTAATTTAATATTGCAAATAGTATACACTTCAATTTTATTTATGTATGCATGTGTGTGCATAATAATGTAGTAACATCATGATAAACACGTGTTAATTAGTAGAGTAAATGAAAACTGTATTAATGATTAACCAATTCTATCAATAAAGCGGTTTTGTTCAGAAATGTTGTGTTTGATAAACATTCTGTTAATTTATTTTTATGGGCGTGAATAACACACCGCCTAATATGTGAACATAAAGTTTTTTTTTTTTAAGTTGGAAATCATCTAATGCGTGACTTCTTCCGCCCATTGGCTAAAACCACACCTTTGTTCCTTCAATTACTTTTTGCGTTCTAAGACCACTTGTATCCCTTTCATACTTTCCGCATGGCTCCAGCAGGCATCGGCCCTGCTGGGCCCCTACGGTTTGCTAACATCTTGAGGTGCACGTGGAACACAAGGCGTCGTGGACGAATCAAGCTCGGTCCTTACAGGACAAGTGAACTGCGAGCAATCCATTGTTCGTCCCCCGTAAGCCCGCGCTTACGGTGGGAGTTCGCTCTGCGATTCCCGACGCCTGGAGCGTCTCCCATCGCGGAGATAAATTATGTAATGGTAATCGTTGTTAAATTGCAGAAATTGCGAAACGTGATTATTTGCTAAGACGATTATTTAAGGATAAGTTATTTCTAAAAATGTGAGTAATAGTTTGCATAATAAGTGGAGTATGTAATGCGAACACCAATTGAGGTTTATTAACCTAAGGTTAAGTTAAGGAGTCATCGTATAATAAACATTTACACTATGCAAAAATGTGTAAATCACACCGTTTTATAATTTTTATATAATCACACTCAGGATTAGGTATGACGCACACACGATAAATCAATTTCAAAACTAATCAAAAATGTTTTGTGCACTTGCATTTAGTGAACGTTGCAACTGACATCTTGGCCTTTGTCTATCAGGAATTCCAATAGTAATCATAGTTTTTGCGTGAGAGTAACAAAATGCAATTTCATCTATTGAGAAACATGACATGACTAGATATTTCTCGCAACTTGATCGGAATTATAAGATTCGGATAATATAGAAATTCGAAATATATTGCTTCATGCATCTGCCAATTAAATGTACAATTTTGTTTTGCATATGAATAATTATTGAATTATTTTGTGATTGTTTAGCAGTTAGGTTTTCATTAAAAATATTGAATTGTAGAAATTGGGTAATATTATTTTCAATGTCTTTTATTTTGTTGCCCAATTGTAGATGTACTTTTAAATATTTTGGCAACAAGTCAATGTGACGTCTCAGATACATGAGCAATGGGTAGCTCGCTGTACCGACCATCCGGTAACTGTCCGGACTGAGCCCAAGTCGTCGACGGCGCCCACTATTCCCGCGCGCCTCAAGGAGCTGTCAGCAACAGTTGGGCCCGGGTCGAAGCCTACTGGGGCCAGGGTTAATTCGAAAGATAGCTCAAGCACCGGTACGAAGGCAACGAAGGAACGGGGTGGGCTTTTAGTCAGTAAGAGTCTGACGCTAGCTCTCGCTCCGCCCAAGAGCGGGAGTTGTCATTGGATGATTTATCCCTTAATGTGTCTGAGGCTTTAGTCGTAATTACTCAATGAACTCTACTATTTACGACCAAAGATTTTATATATATTGTTTACGACACTGGACTGGCGGCTGTCAAACTACTTTTGTGCCAGTTTCATATTCGCTATTTTGGCGCTGTCAGCCGTAGCGAGTGTCTACGGTACTAAAACTAGTAATTTCGCACCGCCTATAATACATACATAACCTTATTTTCCACACGGAATTCGAACAAAATTCATTCGAAATGCAAAAATACTTCAGAGTAGGTACTGTACACTTCTCTGCAGCCAGTTGCATATTACGTCTAAATTAGTTCTCTGGACGCTCATGAGTGGCGCTTCAAATATGCACAAGAAACGAGCTGTCAAATGTGTGGAATAGCCTGTCCTGTGGTAAATAGTAGAGGTCAGTGTAATTACTGGATTTACTTTTGTTTTACAGATATGAGACATCAGACGGTACGTACAGAAGGGAAGATGGTGGAATTATTCCAGGGCCTGAAGGTAGCTCGCTAGTCGTTCGAGGGGAGTACGGGTACATTGACTCTGAAGGAAAGCCCTACTCTATGAAGTATGTAGCAGATGCCAAAGGTTACCAGCCAAGAGTCAATGATGATCACACGAGGTTCAATGATAGAAGAATTATTTGATGTTTTTGTAATAAATTGTAATATTACTGTCATTATTACATTTTGTCTTTTGTTTTATGAATACAGGTACACAAAATATTATTTTAGTTATTTAATCTTTATTCCAAGACCACGAAAAACCAGGCTCTTATTGTCCAATATTCCCCATTGTTTTTGAATGCATCGGAAACATAGACTCTTCGTGAATCCGAGAAGAAGAAAGTTGAAGCTTTGGCGATGTGGTGCTGGAGACGGATGCTAGGAATATTGTGGACAGAATTTAGTAAGAATTATTCGATATTAAAAGAACTTGGCATTAGACAGCACCTATCATTCACAGTGTAGTCACACATTTTTAGCTTCTTCGGCCATGTATCTCGTCGTGGTCATTACTCAATAGAACGTCTCGTAGTGCAGGGCAAAGTTGAAGGCACCAGGCCACATAGTAGATCACAAATGAAATGGATAGACCAGATCAAGGCCGCAACAAAGTGCTCGGTTTACGAATGTACCCAACAACCAAGATGATCACTCATCGTGATCACGACCACTCTGGCAAGAGTGTACTGACTGAGAAGAAGAGATTCCTTTATGAACCAGTGCGCTTCAACATCAACGATTGCATCACTGCTTACCATCAGGTGGTTCTGCACTAGTTTATATCATAAAAAAACACATAGGTATTGTATTGTTATCTTGCAGCTGGAGACAAACGAATTTCGAATATCTTTGAATGGGTTCACGTTTGTTATCTTTGGAAACAGGTAAAAACCAGACTTTATAGTTCTTTCCACATTTTTTAATAACTCGTTTTTTATCCAACTTCTTCTGTCTTTATATACAAGGGCGAAAAATAAAAACCTACAAATAAAACCGAAGATTGTATGAATAATTAAACATTTGTCATACTTAACAATGTTAGATAAGCATTCTTTATTGATTTGCTCGCTAGTGTTAAATTCATTATATTTGACGCAACTTCCGAATTTAAATGTTAAATGAATTATGGCTTTTACTATAATAATTTAATTACATGCTGTTTCTTTACAGACGTTATTAGAAATTGTAATTGTCAAAGAATGATCGATATTAAATTAGTGTGGTATTTTTAAGAACTTTGCAATTATTAGTCTAGCTTAGAAAAGATGTAGTCGCTAGCTCTCTGTAAAAGAGTGAAAAAATGGCCTTTGCCCTGCAGTGAGATACTCAACATCATCATTGCAGCCAAAAGACGTCTACCGTTAGACATAGGCCTCCCCCAAGCGTCGCCACAACGACCGATCCTGTGCATCTCGCTTCTACCGCATTCCCGCGACTCTCACCAGATCTTCGGTCCACCTTGTGGGAGGCCTTCCAACGCTGCGTTTTCCGGTGCGTGGTCGCCACTGCAGTGAGGTACTACAGGCTCATAGTAATGATAATAAAAGCTTAGAGATAAATTGTGATGCTGAATGAAAACTTATTTCTTCAGTACTATTTATTTATTTATCTAATAATCTTTATTGTACACCAAATAAACAAAAATACAGGACAAACATTCAAAAGAATAAGTGCACAATGGGCGGTCTTATCGCACAGGCGTTCTCTTACAGACAACCTTGGGATGGACTGAGAGAAAGGAGATAGATTTAGGGTTATCAGTGTACAAATATCAGATATAATACTTATAAGATACATTAACACAAATACATACATGCAATACAAAAAAATATACTAATAAATATCAAATATATAGTTAAACCAGGAGAAGAAAAATATATCAAAGAGAAAGGTAATGCTCCTTCACCATTTTTTTAAATGTTAGTAGCGTTTGAGCACGCCTTACTTCTAAGGGTTTTTTCACACATATATGTCCTAAGGAGGGAGAGAACGACGATGAAGAAGAAGAGAAGAGAGACGTACTCTTACTATCTTTTTTTTATGGTGGGAAAAATCATGCATTGACATCCCCCGCCCTTGGGCGGAGCGGGAGATAGTGTCAGACTCTTACTGACTAAAAGACCCACCCCGTTCCTTCTAGCCTTCATACCGGGGCTCGAGCGCCCTTTCGGATAAGCCTGGCCCTAGTAGGCTTCGACCCGGCTGGGTCCCTGCTGTTACTGACAACTCCTTGAGGCGCGCGGGAACAGTGTGCGCCGTTGACGACTTGGGCTTGGTCCGGACAGTTACCGGACGGCCGGACAGTGAGCTACCCATTGCTCACTGTTCTCAAGCCCGCGCCTACGGTGGCCGGAAATCGGGATCAGAATCCCGGCGGCGGCGGCGGCGGCGATAACGCCGTTGCCTGATGCGTTCGGCCTCCTCCGCGCGAGAGGTCTCCGCCGCCGATCGCCCCCACGAGGGCACGGCGATGCTCCGCCCAAGCAAGGCACACCTCGACTGTGTGCTCCACCGTGTCCTCCGGGCGTTCCGCACAGTGGCGACACCCGGGCGTCATCGTCCGCATGAATCGAGTGCAGGAAACTCCCGAACGAACCATGTACTCTTACTATCTAAAACCACACAGATATTCTACAGTTACTGTGACTGGGGCGCTGGAGTGCTAGCGCATTTAATCACGTTCCCTAAGCCCGAAATAATTTAATCTTTGGAGGTATGCGGAACAGAGAGTAAAGTTCCACAAATTTCCTATGAAAAGGTAGGATCCTCTGACCAGTTGGGTATGTCTAGTGGGCAACTGCCCCATTGTTGATTTCGTACAAATCGCGTGATAAATTTAAATTGCGCGATGCAGGATTAGCTGTTATGTAATGCCATAGATGACGCTACAATCCTCATCATCTGTGACCGTGTATGGCTGCAACGCCTTTAGTGATGCGCATGTGTCTTGTCGTGTTTGACGTAATTATAGCTATTCGTACGACAAATTCCCTAAGTTTTTCACCTGTAGGTTGTACGCCACACTTCATAATGACTGCAGATGGTCCCGTGCCCTCTGACGCCAGAAGCATCTGGAGGGATATTATACCATTCCACTCCCTATGTGCCACACCTTATGCGACCATTACTTCCTAGCAACTAGACCACGGCTGGATGTGAGAATAACAGTCAATGCACTACTACAGTAATGTAGAGGGAGGCGATCGACGGCGGCTACCTCTCGCGCCTGGCCCTAGTTCAGGCCATGGTCGGGTTAAGAGGGAATGGATGCGGTAACATCCTATTGCAAAGCAGTAATGCTAGTAAAAGAGAACGTGATGGAACTATCCTAATGGCCCGAGCGTTGGGAATAGTAGAGTGATAAAAAAGAGCATTCATTTAGAGTTCTGAAAATGAAAAAATGGGATAAAGTAGAGAAGTTCTCTACATTATCCCTATTTTTCATTTTATTTCTAGTTAATGATGTATAACTGATTATTATCCCTAAAAAAAAAATGTTAAATAAATACACAAAAACTCGAAAAGTGTCCAAACCGAAATCTTACACATAATTTAATTTAGTTGAGTAAATCACGCAAGACATAAAATAAAAACTGTAATGTATTTGTAAGCACCACCAAATTGAGCGCCCACGTGCGTGTGTCTTATCGTGCCTTGCGTGCTTGTTCCATCTCACACCTTGCTGTCCTGATTCGTATGTAAAATAAAAGAGCTTTTAAATTACACGGAGCACACGACGACACGACAGGTAAAACATACGACTTCGAAAACGAGATATCGAGTGTTGCTATATTTAAACGCAACGAATTTACTAAAGGAATTGATATCTTAAATTATTGTTAAGGTTACGATCGTAACTTATTTTTTTTAATGACATACCTTAAGTAGTTTTGTTCCGAAACGGGAAATATAATTTCTTATACTTACTCGTATTATGGGTTCTACTGTAAATAAAATATTTATTTATTTATTGTATTCTTTATTGTACACCACATCAACAAAGAAGATACAGGAGAAACATTATTCAAAATAAGTGTAAAATGGGCGGTCTTATCTCACAGGGCGATCTCTTACAGACAACCTTTATTTAATTTAGATCAAGAGATTCATACAATGCCTGGAATACAAAAAGCAACTGAAGGATCTCAGGTGTCTCTGATGATTTTCCAATTAAAAAAAAAAACCAGGGCATTAATAAAATATTAATGTTATTGTTATTGTTAATTCGGTATATAATAATAATCTATTAGGTATTTTAAATCTGATAAAACTATAAAATGCCAGTGATTTTTCCACAGTGAATATTTTGAAACAGAGACAAATACAGTGAAGGGGAAAATATATAGTTTTTAGAAAAACCGGAGAACCTTAATAAAATAAAATAAGCAATATATCGTAAAACCTTACCAATAATATGGTATTGAACATTATTTACGACTTATTTCGTAAGCAAGCGTGTACAGTTCAAACTTCATTATTTATTCGATGTTTCATATTATAATACAATATCTCCCATAATGTTAAGAATATTCAGCAGTTTTGCTACGTATATTGTTAGTGATTTTGATGTACATGAAAATAATTGTTGTTAGATAGACAGAATTTTTAACAACATGTTGTTTTTTTTTAGATCTTGAATTATCTGATCAGGAGGAGTAACTGTGTTATTTACACGTAGTAAGTAAACTTTAATTTAACTGTCTACAACATTTATGTGTAATAATGCACACTCTTTATCAAACTATAGCACGATTCACACTTTTCTATAAAAATAACTTTGTACATGCTTAACTCACAATATTTCTATTATCTTTACCGTAAAACCATAGAATTATGAAGCTATATTTATTTTATCACAACATTAACAGATTTTAATCTACAAATTAAAATTAAAATGTACGCGTCAAATGGTACTTTTTAGATTTGCCAGGCTTTAATTAGAAAATTAAGTTACTATCATAATTGAAGCACCGACAAGTCACTTAATTAACTGCAGTTTTTTTTAATATTTTATAAACTAGTACTTGACTGCGATCGCACTTGATGGTAAGCAGTGATGCAATCGTTGATGGTGAGGCGCACTAGTTTATTAAGACAGTTAGCAGTATTTAAAAAAAAATAGTTATCCCAACAAAGATGTGTGTTTAATATGTTACAATATGTCGTATTATATTCGCTCGCTTTGGGAACGTTACATCAAGACAAAAAAATTATACTGAATCCTAATCCAGGTCATGATTTACCCTTGGGATAACTTTAATTAAAATACGTTTATCTGTTGTTATTAATTAAGGAATATCAAACATCTAAACGTCCACATATCATCCTTACCTCCAGACTTTTGCATTTATAATGATAAAATAACGAATAATATACAAGAGAAAGAGGATGCAAATATAAGTTTCAAAATTGTAGTTTTATAAATTAGTTTGCTTAAAATATACAATTGAACATAATCAGTAATGGGGGTTTGACTACTAAACTCGTTATAAACAAAAGGCCTGTTTTGACTTTTGAGACAAACCATTGAATGTAACTTGGAACGAAACTGAAAGAAACAAAAAAAAAATATAATTAGGGGTCCGTTGTAGTAGTAGCTATTTCAGCTATGTTAGCAGTAGCTACACTACACCAGACATCAAAACACAAATGCCAAAACGAGCCTTTTATTTTTTGACATACGGCTAATATTCACCTTTACGTTGTTGAAACCTCTACGTTCCGGACTAAGCGTTTCGCCTCTTCGTTTATACTGCGTACGTCGAAGGACTGCGGTCTTCCCGTCCGATTATAATTTGGGTGTCTTCAAGGCTAGAGTAAATAGGCTCTTAATAAACTTGTGCGCCTCACCATCAAAGATTGCATCGCTGCTTACCATCAGATGGGATCGCAGTCAAGCACTAGTTTAAATCAATTTAAAAAAAAATTGACAACTATACAGTTAAGTGGCAGTCACAAAACATATTCAATGAATTAACGATTTCAGTGAAGATATTGAATTAAGGAGAATATTCCCAAGTGAATTTCCTCAAGACACAATAAGAAAAAGTGGTTCTTTAGATCCAGAGGTAAAATAAAACTTTATCATAATTAAATAAGCAACTTAAGTTACCACACTATTGTACCTGTGTAGGTTACATCAGCTGGTTGCAAGTATCTAAATCGCTGTGTTTTAGCCTGTAACTAAAGTTATTAACAAAAACAAAGTAAGTTTACATTACAAACTTCACTTGCGTTGTGACTTATTTTAATTAGATACCTAACACAATGCCCTAGTTTACAGATTATTAAAACTATTAGTAATGTTTTGCTTCTGTTGTAAGCTGGGGCTCCAAACATTTAATTAAGTTGGGTAAAAGCATCTAGCTTTGGCCTCGGCCAGGGTGAGGCACCTATGCGGAAGCTGAGGCGGGCGCTAGGAATCAATCCAGCATATGGAACCGATGTTTGCCATATAATATACTAGAATGATAAGGATGGGTGCCTAAGGTCTTTTTTACATAACATGGGTAGAATGACAGCAGGATAAAACGATAGGTGTACTTTGTATGAATCCGACATTTGTCACTTCAAAGATCTTAAAGCCACTAGACGCCTCATGCAGCGGATTACTTGGTTCTAATTAGTTCTGATTGGTATGAGAGAGCGGGGTAGCGCGTTCTGATTGGTTGAGACTATTTGGAAATTATTCCGTGACGACCTACATCAGATCTATAAGTCATATTTGTTGACAGACATGCGTCGCCTGTTAATGGATGTCTAGTGGTTGTAAGGTTGTTTTGTCACCCGCACCATCCTTGCGGAACGCCCGGAAAACACGGTGGAGCACACGGTGGAGGTGTGCTCCACTTGGGCAGAGCATCGCCGTGTCCTTGTTGGGGCGACGCTCTGACCTTAGTCCGGAGCGAGGAAGAGTGGCTGGCGGTTGCCTCCTTCTGCGAAGCGAACGGCGATCACAGCGCCCCAGCCACCGCCGTGATTACAATCTCGATTTCCGGCCACTATAGGCGCGGGCTTGCGGATGGCGAGCAATGGATAGCTCGCTGTCCGAACGTCCGGTAACTGTCCGGAACGAGCCCAAGTCGTTGACGGCGTGTGCTGTTCCCGCGCGCCTCAAGGAGTTGTCAGCAACAGCAGGGGCCCAGCTTGGTCGAAGCCTACTGGGCCCAGGCTCTAGTTCCAAAAGGGAAGCTCGGCCCCGGTATGAAAGACAAGAAGGAACGGGGTGGGTTTTTTAGTCAGTAAGAGTGACACTATCTCTCATGTCATTTGGATGATCCTTAGCCAACGAAAACAAAAACACCCACACCATCCTATCCTGATATTAATATAGCGTGACGTGACGGAGTGGCACTAGCGAGCAATCGCTTACCATTTTCCTTGAGAAATCACTCCTAACCTTTACAGCCCGTTTCAGCAATGCGATGATCATGCGCGATCACTCTGGACACTATCTAATATAAATTCAAAAACTGGATCTCTATGTAAACATCCACGTTTACAAAAGATTTCTATTATAGTGATAGGTAAAATATTTAAACAACTAGAAAAATATTATCTTTGGTCTACTCGATGACGCAAGACAAAATATCACAAATTATATAATAGATATCCCAATATTTTTTTCTCTTAGCACCTAGGTCGTTACGCCGAATTGCAAAACTATTTCCAACACCCAAAAGCCAAAGTCAACAGTCATTTCGAAGAGCTGGTGTGTTATGATAAAGACGGTAAAAAGGTATGCTTATTTTTTATTGTATAAAATTAAAAACTAAATTAACCATTAAATTGACACTCTGAAGGAGATGCAACTGACCTGGATGTCTTTCTTAGAAACTTGGTCTTTGGTACGAAATTACCCAGAATGGAGGATGGTATTGACGTTCGGGCAGTACAAACTAGCTGTAGTAAAAGACAATCAGAAGTAATATAAACCGCATGAACACATGTATTTTTTAGACCAAATGATATACGCGTAGTAAAGTTAATACCTCAACTGTGGAGCGGACCCGCTCCGAATCTGTCAAAATGTCTGTCATCTGTGGGAGAACCACTGCGATCCCCTGAGTCTTACGTCAAAATAGAGAGAGAGAGAGATCCTCACAATGTCTGTCCCACAGACAGATATTGGTCGACGGTTGGTCAACTCCCACAGTATATCGTAATCCTGATAGAAGATCCAATAATACTTACCCAGTTTGGAAAACAATCAAGAGCCATTGCTGCAATTGCCGCGTTCGTGAAGACGTACCTAATCAAATTACCATAAATTAAAATTAACCTTCGTTTTACGCAAAACGATCTGAGACGGCCATCATTGTAATTTAGTAGGTATAAATGGCAATAGCGTTAACTGTCTGCACGACCATTTTGTAACCATAGACAACGCTTTTTATTAACAATCGTGGCAACGGGACTTATGTCATGCAACTTTATATGCATGGTGCCCGATAAGACCGATTTCAGCCAGGTTTAATTATTAGAAAGAGTTACCGCAGTCCTGGAACACAAAGAGCAACTAAGGAAACACAGATGGCTTTTAGTCAGTAAAAATCTGACACTCTGACAGTATTTTTTATTTTATTTCAAAGATAAGAAAAGATCTACATTGTTAGTAAAATTATCTTAAGCCTAATATTAGTCTGATATAGTAATTATTTTTACTATTTTAAGCATTCATCACAGAAGATGACTCAAGTTTAATTTTCCCCCACAACATGCCTAAAAACCAGGGAAAGAGACAATCTCCGCGACTGGTTTTAGAATGTTGTTGCCACTTCTCTGGGGTCTAGCCACCATAGATTTTTTCTTCCGAATGATCACATGAAAGCCGTCAGTTTGATTATGTGTAAATATCTTCGGCGCACTATAGAACCCGGGGAGCAGTCTCAATAACATTTTAAAAATATTATTGTATTGAACGCGCAGGACATCCAACGACCTTGGTGTAGTTGATCCCCAAACCTCCTGTGTATAGATTTCAAGATTTTTTTGATAATTCCATGCCTAGCTCCAGACATTAATTCGTGCTTACAATGTGTAATATGCACTTTAATTCTAGCTGTGTAGAATCGATGCACAACGGTATACTCCAGAAGAAGACACCTACTACCTCTCCACAGCAGTTCACAGTCACGTAGACCGACGTCGTGTGTATTGTTTCATGCTGCTCTGCTTTACTGAAGATGAACTTGATAGAGTGGTCGCTTCGTTTTAAATAAAAGATATTAACGGAATTAATTTGTTTTATTTATTCACTAGCTTTTGCTCGCGCGGCTTCGCTCCCGCTCTTCCCTACTCCACCCTACTATACCCTACTCTACCCTACTCTACCCTACTCTATCCTACTCTACCCCACTCTACCCTACTCTACCCTACTCTACTCGCCACCATATCCAGCCCTCCGCCTTCCGCATCCACACTACCCGCCACCGTATTCACGTCAACGGTCCATCTGGCCGAAATTCACTTTGCCATACACCCAACTTAAAATATGGTATAGTTGTGAGAAAATACGTAGGTACTTGGTTAAAAATATCTAAAATTATAATACTTCTAAATTTGAACTTGGCAGGTTAATTTAATTATTGAATTAAAAAATTTAATTATAGAATTAATCAAGTGTTACATACAGCACGAGAACCTGCCAAGTTGAAATTTTGAGAATTAAAATTCAAGAGGATTTCGGCCAGATGGACCGTTGACGTGAATACAGTGGCGGGTAGTGTGGATGCGGAAGGCGGAGGACTGGATGTGGTGGCGAATCTTGGGAACGGCAAATGTTTACCAGTGGATCAGGTTGTTGATGTAGATGATTATGATCGATTTTAAAGTGCATCTAAACTTGACATTGGACTGGATTTGAACCCTTTTTTAGGCGAACAATTAGCCGATAGGAACATGGCCCCCTTTTTAACAGGTATGTTTTTGGTGGGATTTGTATTACATGTTAATGGTAATACTAGCTTCTGACAGTAACTTCTGCCACCTATAAGTTGAAGATCTTTACCCCAAGGGAATAAAGATTATTACTTTCGGTATAAAAACCATTCTATGTCCTATTTCAAGACATGCTTGCGCGTTGTACTATATTATTTAATCCAAATCTGTTCAGCTAATTGAACGTGAAGACATTACAAATTTTACACACACAAGCATACAAACTTTCACCTTTATAATATTAGAGTAATCAATATTTTGTTGATGTTACTTGTGCTACATCTTCATTTGGTCTCTCTTGCACTCTCAAAGCTAGTTGAGACATTTGATTGTTATCGTTCACGCCTAGACAATACACGATCGTTACATCATCAGACGATAACCAAAGCCACGCATCCTTTTGTTTTCAACCAGATTATGCCTTAGATGATACGTCAAGCAAGTGTCGTTTTCATACAAACCTATTATTTTATAAATCTTGAAATTATTTTTTTTAAGTCAACATAGTTGTAGTATGTAAATTTTCTTGCTCTTTCTTCGTGGCTAGTCAATATATTTCTAACTCACTTAATTACAAATTTCATTTACCTAGAAATGGACAGATATTCATAGTACTCAAAAGCTATACGGCCTAAGCAACAATTAGACCTATAAAGAAAAAAAAAATCAGATGTATTTTTTGCATCCATATTTAGGGCTTCTTGTTATGAAGTTCTAACAAAATTATCATTTGTAGGTCTTGTCTTCACAACTTAATCTTAAATTTAATGCATTTGACTCTAAAAAATTAAATTTTATGTTAAAAACGCACTTTCAATGTTTGTTTTTGCTCGCTCTAACCAAAAATTGCAAAAAAATACATCGAATTGGATGGTTCTAATTTCGAGAACTACTAAACCTTGAAGGGTACTCAAAACAGGTAAAAACTGTGTTTTTAAAAATACATACAAAAACCACAGAAACACAAAAACATGAGAATAGGTTACTTTTAGGTAAGCGTGCTCCATCATTGACCACCACAATTAGGTGAAATAGTGGTCAAACGAAAGCAAAAATATTTTCATATGAATTAATTAGGTATATTAGGAATGATAATGCTACATGGTGATTAATGATATGCAGCAAATTCAATTTTATTGAATTTAAATACTTATTAAACTAATCAGAATGTTACGTCAATATCAGAAATAATAAATAATTTTGTATGAAAACTTCACGAGTACCGCCCTCTGAGATTACTTATTCAGATTTTGACAGCAGTAGGTAAAACAATTTGATAGTTTCCCATGACCAATAAGGTATCTTCGCAATGGTCTCGCGAATCACGTTGCCAATGAAGCAACACATTCTTTGCAATCAAAAATAAGATAGATGCGATGAATACATCCGTGCATCTGATCTCGAACGTTCCAATAAAGTTCAGATAAAAGATCATATCTATGAATATATTGACATTACGGAAAGACATGGCATTTGTAAACAGATCAGCGATAAATGTTACGGTAACATCTTAATTTTATCGATCACCGTTCTTCATCCGGTTCTGCTTCCATTAAAAGAAGCAAGGGCTCTTAAATCAATATATAATCGGCAGTTGAAGGTGACACGTGGTGATTTGATGTATAATAAAGTCACTAAGAGGTCGTACTTGACCATGCTTACTTGAAATTTTAATTTATAGAGATAAACGATCGTGGAGTATTTGAAGAGATCTCAACCCAATGTTTTAGATGGTATATAAAATACTAGAAACATTAATACGTGTACAGAACCTTATTGTACACGACCAGATTGCTCCTTTGACATTTGAGTGACAAAGAAACTCTTAGGCAACAACGGGGTTAAGTCAACGAAGCTTCACCTCACGGGGCTACACAAATATATTATGATGTTACCTTTTATCAGATCTTAGCAATAAGAAGACTGCTAGACAGTAGATAAAAGTACATTTGCATCATTCTTCTATTGAGCTATAAGTAGGTTCAATAGAGATAATTCTCTGTCACAAATCACTTCATTTAAAACCTAACGTAACCTTATATATAAACGACTCGTTAGGTCCATTAGTGTCTATCCCAGATTAAAATATCCAATAAACTGTTAAAAACATGGTTAAGCTATGGTAAACGCATAATCTCTCGTCGCATAAAACTTGACCTACTCAATGGAATGTAAATATTTATATAGTTATGTAAAATAATGAGGTGTCATCTTGGTGCCGACAAACTGTTATGTCATTATAACCTTGTACTACATAATATTTATGTACGTTATTATGCTAATTATTTGAGCTTTATGTCACTGTAATCTCATCAAAGTGTAAAAAAGTGTGTTTAATAAAAGTTTGACCTAAAATGTGAGACGTATATTCTGTAAGGAAAGCGATGGGTGTCAGAGGTCGTCAGCGGTGTACGGTTCAACAGACTGTGACGTAAGCAGACCGGTTGGGATCAACCTCAACGATCGATGAGGATAAAATGTATTCAAAAATAATTTTGCAATTTGCCTACTTATGAGGTAATATGTCGCTATTTTTGTTTTGATTCTGGAGTTATATGGATCATAGTTTTGTCTAAATCCATCATTCATTTAAACAGATAAATTTCTATACAATCAAAATCATTTATCGTGAAACCATTATATGTGTCAACGTGATACAAATACTGCACTTTATAATGTTCTCACATAGTCTCATCATAAACCAAATTGACTACAAAATGATCAGCACAAAATGTGAAACCTTGACCTTTCCACACAATTTTCGACTTAACGTCGTGGTTTGTAGATTTATTTATAAATCACGTCCTAGCCACTTTAGTCCTTATTTATTTATGGATAAAATCTATTTTAACATTTATAGTTTATGAAATACATCTTCGAAATAACTTCGGCCAATGAAAATGCTAAAGGCCGATTTTGTGGCACCGGCTGATTGACATTCCCATAACCTTATTATAACGTCCGAATTCCTTGAATTTTTTTAGTAAATTACTGTTTATATCAACAATTATTTCCACTCGTTTAAGAAGTAGGTAGTTAAAATTTGTTCAACTTCGGTTCTTTGAACTAACAAACAGCCTTGAACTGATGGTAAACGCTGTAAGTTGTACTTTGGTTGTTTTTAAGGTTCCGTACCCAAAGGGCTACTTTTGGATTGAACCTCTGTCACATAAGTGTAGTGGTTAAACTGTTCAAGCTGCAGTCATAATATTTGCATTATTTACGTAATTTACAAACTAAAATCTTAATGCATATACAATGTGAAAACGACAATATAAACAAGAACACTGGTAGTAAATAATCAAACTAATGAATGTTACTAAGGGACCAACCCAGAAATCGCAAAAAATATCAAATGCCCTTTAAAATGTTTGCATAATTATGCAAAATTATGTAGCAGTAGGCATAGCTATTTTTTCATGTATTCTTATTTCATAATGTGCTGTTGCATCATTTTCTAAGGCTCTTAACGTAAGGCTCTATTTTTTATTATTAAAAGTCATGAAGGTCCTTCAAAATATTTTTTTTATTAAATGTTGTTAAAAAGTATTTTTTCTGTAAAATACAGAAAAATCCGTTTTTTTTTTATTTACATTACTGTTTTTGTATCCTATTTAATAAAGACATACGAAATTTCAAATAAATCCTTGTAGGTTTTTTTTTTACTAATAATGGGTTAATTGGTACCATCTAATTTGGATCTAAATATTACCAACAAAAATCAATGTATTACAACATTTCAAAAGTGAATATAGTCAGTTTTTATAAACAAAAACTTAGTTTAGCGTATGAAATGATAGATTTAGCGCCATTTATAACTTCACTATATGGTACAGAACCCTGAATGCGCGACCAACGCGCAATAGGCCGATTTGTAACTAAAGACCGGTTTTTAAGCTGGATATTTTAAGTTAACGTGTCAAACTTTTAAATGTCAAATTTAAACAAGCTAAAGTAAAGTTTAAGAAATATTCAACTTCAAATATTTAATGGGGTAAAGCCTACTACTAAAAAAACGAAAGAATGAATCTGACTGACCCCATTTTTCTTCTGTACTGTTCTGTTTAGAAAATAAAACCTCTTTTAGAAATCTGGCTTGCTTTTAAAGTGTATGTTGACACTTGTGTTGTGACAAGCTTATCAAGAAACAGAATTAGTAAACCGATCAAACCAACGACCCTAGTGATAGTTAATATGAACCGGATAATTTTACCCATTCCACATAATTGACCTACTAAGGGACATAAAAATTCTATCAAAAGGTTGTAGGCAGCCCTTCAATAATGACCTACTTAATATCTCAATTAGTTTTTATTTACCATACCAACATTATCTTCATTAATTTTACCATTAATCCTGAATAACAAATTATAAAGTAAATGGGCAAATGTTTCTTAAAAGTTCACACAGTAACATTGATTGAGTGATCGTTCTTAAAACATCGGCACGACATTTTAACACTAGAAAAACTAATTACTGTCCAAGCTTCGTCTAGCACTTTGTCTGCCTTTGAAAAAGCTAGACGAGATTACAGAATGGGTTCATGAGGCGGATGGTATTGCATAAATGGAGACACTACGCGCTCCACCCAATCAATGTCTGAACTTTCAAAAGAAAGCTGTGACTTACGATTACGACTGAACTATATACAAATATCGTGAGCACACATTCATCTTATACAATTATTGTAATTCTTTATGTAAGACCTATTGACTGTGATATCGCTATTAATATCTTTTGTGGCAGTAATGTAATAGATGCCTTCTTCTTATAGCTGTTAATGAAGCTATTACTCGCTAATGCGTCATACAAAGCCACGCCTTGCCTGCGGGGTTTTACGGTTTAACAGTTGCGGTAAGTAGCGACACAAGTTGTTAACCTATTGCCTTCAAACACCACATGAATCGTATCTATAGGTCAAAACAAATCAATATGCCAGTTCTCGAAAGAATCCGTCATAAACAACAGTTCGGAAGGTCGTAAATCTGGCCCTTTACGACTGTACTTTACCGCCGTTTCCACATTTAATATGATGTAATTTAATTGATATTCTAAATTTCACTAATGGCACATTAGATAATGTGTCAAATCATTTTAATATTTTCACTAGTTTGTAGAAGCTGTAAGAGATCTTATTTTGAAATGAGTAATTAGTTATCTGTCTGAGCCGTTTTCAAAAGCTGTTGTCACCGTCTTCCTACGTGAATAATGTACGAGTATAGTTACCATCTAGAGAGTTCAATTGTGACTGGGAAGAAGCGAAGTCGTGGGCAAAAGTCAGACTTACTTAATATATTACAAGTGAAGCCAGCTTGTAATCCTATCCGTTCACTACAATGCGTTACATTGTGATTCATAAGCGAACATGAAATCTTAACTAGGTACATTAACTTTTGTACCGAATAATAATGTAAATTAATGTTTTGTGAGTTCTAACTATTACAGTTACAACATTACAAGTAGGCGTTTAATTTTCTCTGCTACTGTTATGTAATTTTTATTCATAAATTAACATAGTTTCCAGGGCAAATGTTACTTGGCCATGCACCTACAGTTGTTATTATGTAGAAATATAATACTAAATTAATTTTACCATTTGTAGATTCGCCATCCTGCATCTAGGAAGTGTCTGTCTTCAATTAATGTGAACTAGATTTACTGATGGCGCTGTAACCTGGGAAATGAAACGAAACAGTATGAATGTAGTATGTCACAATTATAAAATGAATCCAGACAGTTCATATCTACGAGTATAAAAATATACATAATTTGGAAGACAAAGTAAAGAGTGTCTATCCCTTTACAATTAGTCCTAGCAGGAGGGAAACTGGATTGTGTTCTACCAAATTATGCAGTTTGGTAGTCACATCACAAATGTCTTAACCCCTCGAGCGCCGATTATACATACGTCCGTACAACTTGGATGTCCTTGAAAAACACTTAATTTTTGTTTTGTACACACGTTTGTACGAAAGTTATTTGGCCGAAAATTTTGGTTTCTATGCATATTATTCCATGTATTGATATAAAAAAAAAAAAAATTGGTCATTTACCTAAACAGTGCAATTTTCCGGGCCATGTGATGGCCTGGCGCACGAGGGGTAGCAAAAAAAAATTAAGTGTTTCATTAAGAAACACAGTCTTTATCCCCCATTCTCCATTCAAACCTACCGAGAAACAATCACTCTTTCAGTAATAGCTTCAAGAACCGCATTATTCTGGGAATCAAAATGACAGATCGTATTGGGAGCAGTATACTTAAGGTTGCAAAATTGCAAACTTTGAAAATTAAGAAGATAAATTAAAATGGAACAAAAACATATTGACCAAATGAAGTAAAGGATGAAAGAGAGGAGCGAAGGGATGCTTTGGCCCTACAGGTGGCCTACTGAAGAGCAAAGGTCCTAATAATAATTTTCCTTATGATAATTAATGAAAATCTTCATCGCTGATAAAATGTTAATTTGTTCAGGACTCTATGGCGGCATATAAGGGTAAATTACCGAGACTTAAGGGGCCGGCGGAGGATGAATTTCCATACAAACGTAATACCACGCTCATTTGCAGTTGGAGCATATTTCCAACATATTATGATGATATTTGGTTATAGACAATATTTATCTAGGTTCCTACGTCTTTCTTTTTTAAAAAAACAAAAAGAAATTTAAGCAAATTGTATTTCGCACTTTTTTATAGCGTAAATGGCAAAACATGCCATTTGGCTTTTCTTGTATTAAAAATAACAATATTTCTAATATTCTCGACGTAGGAACCTAGATAAAAATTGTCTTTAACCGAATATCATCATAATATGTTGGATATATGCTCCAACTGCAAATGAGCGTGGTATTACGTTTGTATGGAAATTCATCCTCCGCCGGCCCCTTAATTAGTACATATAAACACAGATTTTTCTGAAACATAGTAGAGACAGAAATTCGGTTAGTGTATATTACGCATATAAATAGATCTGGTTTTTCTACACACAGTTATGTCGACACCGTGAAATTTAAGTAAATAGAGAGACGAGATAACCACATCGCCCACATTATGTACATCTTAGGAACGTCATGTCAGTAATGTATGCGTTGACCTATTGCAGGGATGGGTCCTAAGCAAAAATATGTGAACTATATCACATTAAACATAAAATGACTTAGATGAATCTTCAAGAAACATTTGAAAAGGAGCTGGGAATATTGAAAACTTAGAAAGGTCAGTTGCATCTCGACTTACTCAATTAGTTTTGGTGTCTACTAACTCATAAAAAGTGCAAATCAACTAATACAGTAAGCTGCTTATGTATTCTGATGAAAATAAAATATAAATCATGAATATCCAGTTTCAACGAGAATGCATATTTATTTAAGAAGACATTAATGACCACAACTGCTGTTAACAGCAACAATATAGAGATGCATTAAAATAATTAACGTGCATGCATCCATTACATTAACAGGCATTTTTAGAATTACAAATTATTCATAAAAATGCATACAAAAATTCTGATTCAACGTGTGATACATTATGATAGAATATACGATTACGTGCAAAGGTACAATAAGAATAGGGATATCAACCTTTTGTAATTCATGTTAACATTGACATTTGTACATCTATTATTGCTTACATAATAAAATTGCATGGTAAAATTAAATGTTAACAAACACACATGAAGGTACTATAACTCCATCGATTAAAAGCATGTAACAGACAAGCCAGCATACAACGTTCACTGATGTTCCACGACAGATGCTGCATCTTGGGCTATACGCTACACGGCAATAAGAAGCACCTTACTGGCCCAGCCGCGTGTTGCAACGCGGTATTAGAAGAAATACTTACGTTGGTATATAAGAGAACCGTTTGGACACGTAATCATCCCACACATCAAGTGTTCTTTGAAGAAGGCAGCCGCAAAAAACAAAGAACATGAAATCGGTTAGTCCTGTGACGACATGGATTGTGAAGTGAAAAGTGAACTGTGAAATTGGATTAACGGAAAGCGTTTATTTTCAGTTTGTTGTTCTTGCTTTGATCGCCGCCGCGTGCGCAGCTCCCCAACAGAACCCACAGGATGTTCAAATAGTGCGATATGATGTCAACAATGCTGGAATTGATTCATACAATTTCGCGTAAGGAATTGATTCATTTACAACAAAAAAAGAACATGAGAAACATTTTGTCATTATTTAAACTATGCCTTATAAATCCTCAGGTGGGAGCTATCAGACGGATCAAAGCATGAAGAACAAGGACAACTGAAGAACCAGGGCACAGAGAATGAGGCGATCGCGGTCCAGGGACAGTACGCGTGGGTCGGACCTGATGGCGTCCTCTACACTGTCACGTACGTCGCCGACGAGAATGGCTTCCAACCCCAAATCCAGCAAGGTCCCGGAGGAGCAGTTCCATCTGCAGTCATCGCCTCTCTCTTGGGTTAACTTCAGTAGAATAACCTAGCCTGTAAATAATACTGATGATGTATATAATATTTATATGCTGAGTCATTAATGTATACTATGTAGTTTTAGGTAATAAATGTACTGATTTTTATAAACTTAAGGTGTGATTTTATTGTCCTGACAGATTTATTCTATTTATTTGCTTACCTATCCATGACTAGGAATGGTAGTATGATATCATACATTTTTTTACTAATAATTTTGTTACAATACGTGACAAAATTCCACGCCGGGAATACATTATTTTTTTTATCTGCAATAGAATATATTATAATACATACAGCATAAATATGAAATTAACGTAGATGAAGATGAGGTAGGTGATGCATCTGATATTTAAGAATTCTTGAATAATTCCGGTTTTTTCCATGTGTGATACGAGCTTTAAATATCTCACCAAATTGAAATTTTTTTTTTTCTCTAAATATTATGAATACTCAAGACTTCAAAAAAAAGGTGATTATATCCACAAATAGATGTTCTATCGACTGATGGATTTATTCGAGTTTATTCCCTAATTTAAATATCAAAGAAACATGAAGTGAGGAGACGATATTAGATCTAGATCATTTTAATAATTATGCAAGCCACTATAAATATTAAAATCAAGTTTCCTCAATCAGTGAACTGCATTTCTTCTTCAAACTTATATAATAACGGCTTCTTCCACGTGTTTTTGATCGACATCATGACAATGTTATATCACTGGTATATAATTAGGTCAAACATAATAATGATGAATAAGTATAACTTTTTGTATGAGTTAATAACAACTTGATATCTTAGAGCTTTGATTGAAGTATTGACAGTTTATTCAAAAGTATTATGCTTTGTACGTTAGAGAAGTTAACCAATAATTTTACGAAGCTAATTTATACGGACTATTGCAGTTAAATAAATGTGTAAGGCAGATATAATGTCATTAAATTGTATTCAGGTTTGTGTAGTTCCTCTTTTTGCTTGGTTTAATTTCTGGGATGTGAAAGTATCAGAACGAGAGATTGATAGATTTTTACAGATCTACCTGTATTCCTTCTGTTACTTTCTTTTGAACTCTATTCCGCAGTTTTACTGGGTTAAACTTATAATTTTAAGACAACATGAGGAGTATAGTAGGTACGTGTTTTGTGCACTAGTATCTAGTATAGTTTGATAAATTTGGCTTACGTTTTGGCTTTGCATTATTATTATAGGTAGGTAATTGGCTAGGTATAAGTATTGCAGTTTGAAGTTTAAAATGAATCTTTACTTAATGCTACTTAGATTGATGATTTTATTTTACAACGCTGTCATAGATTTTTTTCCGATGTGTTAAAATAAATTCGATATAATCGGTATCGAATGGAGATTAACTTCTATTTGCATAATTCTTAAATAAACTGTACGTATACGCTTATTAGGTATCGTATATCATCTCCTTAGATGACAGATGAATATTAATAAATTATAGATTTTAGACCTTCAAAGGCCAACGGAAAGGCCCATCTTACAATTAAAAAAATATGTTAAGGTCTTGGTCCTAACATATACAAAAATACATATATTATCTGTGTCTATCAATTTTTTAAATTTATAAAAAAAAAAACTACAAGAAGCATCTAGTGTATTATTATTATACACGTCTCATAAAACAGGCTATAGGAAAAGTCCTGGTCAAATGTATAGTACCTATATTATATTTTTTTATTATGGCTAGGCTCGCGTTTGACCTCTTTCTCACCCGATAGTAAGCGATAATGTGGCCAATGATGGAGCATGCTTGCCTAGAAGCAAACTATTCATTCTTACCTTAAAGACCCTTAGGTCATAGCTATCAGAAAATATATATTCCGGGGGGGATATTATTTTTGATATTATGGTAATTTTATGTATAAAAAATAGTTTTGTACGAAAGTACTACTTCATATAAATTGTATCAACGTGAATGATGTTATAACTTCAGGTGTCTAATGACTTTACGAGTTTACGCGACTGTAAAATAAAAAAATTCGAAGGTTTTTCGGTAATTTGCCAGAGGCACAAAACAAAGTGACAATAATATATATCAGCGATAACAAGGATTGAAAAGTTAAAATGACTCTTTTTTGAGGATAAAATAACATACAAAATAAAATTATTCATTTTTACAATATTTTACGTGGGACACTTAGAAAGTTTTGAGAAACTAACTTTTATGGATAAAATTATTTATATTAAATCTTTTCAAAGAACTCCCACCAACCTCTATATTCATTCTTAATTTTCGAAACATTTTTTCTAGTCCGCCGCAGACACCTCTTCCACGGCCTTCTCGAACGCTGCTAGCGCATCTTTCGGCGATGAAAACTATCTTTCAGCTGATTTTTTATTTTACGGAATAAAAAGAAGTAACACGGTGCCGGATCAGGACTGTAAAGAGGGTGCCTCAAGATTCTGACTGTTGTGGTGTACAGGAAGTCCCTCGTTTTAAGCGCTGAGTGCGCGGGCGCGTTATCATGGTGAAGCAGTACCCTGTGGAGCCTGGTGTTTGGTTGCTTGTTGCTCATTGCAGAAAAAAAAATCTGGCAGGCATTTTGTGGTATTCCGATCGGCGTTGATGCTGCTTTGGTCTCGTAATGGAATTGAAATCAGATACCCGTTGGTTTGTTTTGAAACAGCCAAACTTTCAATTGAAGTTTTGTTTCTGGATAATGTTGATACATCCAGGATTCGTCACATGTCACAATGGCGTGCACAATGCTTCATATTTTTGAATCATATCACGATACCACTCCACACTGGTCTGCTTCTGAGCATCGGTGAGGTTGTGCGGCACCCAAACTATCCTGCTCACGCAAAGGTGCTCGTGTAGAATATGATGAACGCTTCCCGAACCAATATGCAATGTATGCTGTATCTCTTTGTATGTAATTCGCCTATTTACTTAAATTATTTTTTTTACTGACAGCCCACTTTCTTCCGTGACAGCCGTCGTAGGACGACCACTCTTTTGTTCATCCCCCAAAGTAAGGCAACCACGCTTGGACTCACTGTACCAGCGTTAAGGGTTGCTTTTGAAGGCCCTTTATCCCTAAAAGCAATTTAAAGTCGATCAAATGACTCATCAGGTTTTAGGCCACATTTAAGATCGTAGAAAACCATCGCACAAAAATGTTCTCGATGCAGATCAATTTTTAAATAAATGAGGCACGATAATTTAATTTGGCTCTCGAAAAAATGTGGAGGGAAATTCAAAATTCAAACAATGGTGTTTTTACTTTTAAATAATCAGTTTTTAAAATAATTACAAGTGGCCAGTGCCTTATTCATAAAAACTTTTATTTGCCAAACATTCTGAGTGGCCTGGTATATTGTCAACTTAAAACGAAAAACTCGGAAATGTAATTTTGATACTCGTATATAAATATTATTTTGTTATAGTTTTAGAAAAAAAATCACTACACACACTTTCTAAATTCACGTAAAAAAGCTTAGTAACTTGTAACCATTGATGGTTCATGAGAATTCCGTAAAAAATATTTACAAAAAATATTGCATCTGACGTTTTAACAATAGAAAATTATATAAAACACACACCTAACTTAAATGCAAACAAATTAATATACATATATAAATAAGCTGCGCAATGAAATTTTACAGGGCTTAGTTTTTTCTTCCACCTAAGTTACCTCTTTCGCATATATGAGTCATTTTCACTAGAAGACGACAAATAGTATATAATAGGTATGAAACGACATTGTACAGTATCGGTAATAGACAATTACTTATTAAAAAAAAAGTGGATCGAAATATAAAATTATCTATGAGTCTGTGCAGTCTATAATGTTGTCATAATATACTTATTATAAAACGAATTTGTGGATATTCTATTATTAAAATTAACGATAAAATAATTTGTATAATATTATTATACTTGCTCACATTTACGAAGATAATTGCAACGGATTATAACTTATTATTATACCTACATATATTCAAATAATAAAAGTTGACATTTGCCAATAATCTCAACAAAATTGGAACGAACAGATCATAAATTCACTGTCATCAGTGTCAATATTTGAAAAAGATCCTTAAAAGCGATGATAACAAAAACATTTAGGTTATGAAATCGAAATCTATGCGGTTTTTTTATACTCACAGGACTTCAGGTAAATATTTTTCAAATAAACATTTCCATGTTACGCTGATGATGTACTGTAATTCTTCACATTTACATCACAAGTAACTGTTCTCCATTGTAACTAGGTTAGCTTCCGAAAAATAGGTTCAATTTCATAAGACTTTCGAAAATAAAAAATTCAATATATTTATATCAATTTAATTTTACCTTTATAATGGTTAATATATAAATTATTTATTGTACAGGGTATAACGAATATGGTGGCTACATTTTAGAAACTGTTTGGTCTATTGAAACCACTATCTTCAAGAAATTCATTGAACAATGACTATGAATAGGGCAAAAGCAATATTAAAAAATGGACAGTAATTTTCGCTACACCTCACATAGGGGAGTTTCCAAAATGTAAGTCGGCTTTGGGATATTTATGAGAAAAATAGCCATTGTCCATAATACTGGAGTTACTTTTCAGCAAATTTGTTTCTGAACATTTTTTATTTGCTATAGAAAATACTACACGCACACGCAATAGATTCACGCACTAAGAATTAATTTAAAACGAATATTAAAATATTTTTATGCAAAACTAAGATCTGTTTGTAATAAAGAACCATCTGCCGACACAACCTTTAAGCTAATAGCTCAATTTAGAAATTTGGCATTCGGAAGTATTTCGTAAATTGTCTCAAGGCATTTTTACAAAATCACATTAATTAATTAATATATTATTTCGTAAAACGTGAAATTAATATGATCAAACTATTTAGAATAAAGATTTATTACAAAAATTATAAAAAAAACATGCATCGACTTTTACTTGAAATAGGTGTATTCACCATTTCTATAAGAGCTACCGAAGTATAATAAGAAATAATGTAGAAGATAATGAAGCTGTTAATCACTAATCTAATTAATATTCAGAAATTAACATTTTGTTGTATTGAGTAACGTTGTTCTAAAAAGTTTTGTTTATTCATTGAATTAAGGGAATTACATTATATTAGGTAGATGTCAAGCGGTTCACCTTCTACGGGTACTACTTTAGCATAAAATCAATTCAAAAGTTGTGCTAGATATAAAGACCGAATTTCATGTGAGATTCGTCACTTCATCGGATTCATCCGTAAAATCAGCACTTCAAACAAACAAACATGAAACTGGTTCGTTTTATTTGTGTATTTTGTGTGAAACAGTGTTTAGTGAACTAGGTGACAAGCACCCAATATTCAATAACGATAACACTACAAGAAAAAAGTTCGGATATTTGTCGCGCAATTTTCGATCTTCATTTTTACAACTACTTTGCAAATATTTATTTTTTTATATTTTTTTAAGTGATTTTTTAGGACTAATTCATAATTATCTTTTAAACGAAATTTTTGTCACAGAACTTTTTAAATTTAAATGCGATCTGTGAACAAACGTTTTGATGAACCGAAGGATAACGTTTTTTTTTTTTTTTTGGTGCATTTACTTTTAAATATTTAGTCCACCTCTCATTTTGCATTTGATGAGGTCTACTCTGGCAATAAACTAAAGCAATACTAGTTTAGGGCTGAGAAAACGCTGCTTCTAAGGTCCATCGTCTACGTCAAGATGTTGTGCCCTGGGATTGCCTTAACAGAAAAAAAAGCCTTAAAAAATTTGAAGAAACACATTTAGTCTTTTGTCATCCGCTCTAGATACTTAAATGTTTTGCCTACTGTCAAATTTACGAAGTACTTCAATATTAATTAAGTATAAGGAGTTTTTTGGATAAAGGAGTTAAGCTTTAATTCTCAACGTTAACTTGCAGATCGTAGTTCTCTGCCTGGTCGCGGTGGCGGTTGCTGCCCCAGCCCAAAAAGTTAACTACTCCCAAGACAACGTACAACTTGTCAAGTTGGAAAACGAGTACCTCGACCCAGGACACTACAGATTCGGGTAAGTCATACATTGTTCTACTCTTTTTTGTATCGGAACTTATCTTAAGGACCAACTTATAAATTAATCTTTCCAATCCTATGCCTTTGATCCTATGCGTTTTATTTTAATTCATAACCATTGGATATTTATTTAGAGTCACAAAAAATTAATTATTTTTAATTTACACTAAAAATAACTTTTCATAATGTACTGTAACAACTTTGATTCAGGCATCAATGTGTTTAAAAATTACTTTTTTTTCACAGCTTCGAACAAACCGATGGACAAAGCCAACAGCAGGAAGGAGTGCTCGTAAACGAAGGCAGGGAGGATGAGTCCATCGCAGTCACTGGCTCCTTCTCGTGGGTGGGTCCCGATGGCGTCCTCTACCGCGTCGTCTACAAGGCTGACGACAACGGCTACCAGCCCGAGATTGAACAGGGACCCGGTGGAGCCGTCCCTGCCGCGGTTGTTGCGTCTCTCCTTGGTTAATTAGACTTCGTTATTTAATTTTTATGCTTGCCAAAAATATGTATAATTATGTAATATTATGATTATTAAAAAAATGTTATATTATATCTTTGTTTGATTATTAATTCCTTTTTCTTTCCAAACTACTCTGTCTAGGGCGATCTCTGGAAAATTTACCCCGCGAACATAATCAGATAATCACACCATCTTCTCCGTGGATGACTTCGATGGCCTCGACCTCCCTCACGCATCCAGTGAGTGACATTCTTCACTCATCTGTCGGGATGCATTCGTGTGACGTGGCCATCCCACTTCAGGCTGGCTGTTTTTCCCCGACATCTGCTACTTGAATTATCGAGCGCAGCGTGGTGTTTCTAATGCGATCTAATCGCTTAACACCACACTTAGCTTAGCAGTGGGACACACAATAGACTATTTAAAAAAGTTAATTCCTTGTAACAAACAGATACCGTTGCAGGTTTAAATATTGAAATTCCGTAGTACAGGAACTGTGATTCTGGTTCCGCGAGTACGTTTTAAAACACTTCTGAAACTTTCAGCTGTAGGGAACCAAATGTCTTTATTACGAGAGATACTACAATATCAATTTTTCAGCATTGACCCTAAAAATACAACTTTACCTAATACACAAAATACATAAATAATAAGTAAAAAAACTTAACCTTACTTGAAAGTATTACCACATTGTTTACTTGACCAACAATGGCATGATTTACCGCTGTCTTGTATGAACTGTGTAACCCTTTTATTTATTGGGCTGTTGGCATTTCTGTGTACAATAAGATGCGTAAGAGATGCTAACGCCCACATAATTGTTGCTATAGATACGACAACGTGATTATGAAGGTCATGTGCAAAGTTGTTTTATTTGGCCTACATTCACCCACTGGCAGTTTTTATCCCTCCAAATTGTTTCTGACTCAAGATAAGGTGACATTCTTGTGGCGAAAATAGAGATGTGCCGTTGCCGGCAATATTGCCGTGAAGTAAGAATATTGGTGGGAATATTGCCCGATGTACGAATATTGGTGGCAATATTGCCCGATGTACGAATATTAGTGGCAATATTGCCCGATGTAAGAATATTGGTAGCAATATTGCCAGTAATATTCTCATATTGCCGGCAAAAAAATCCATAGGGTATGGCACTAGCAAGTACTCCCGAATTGTCACTTGGTCAATCCCTTATGTGTTTAAATCTTTTATGTACTTCAAAGGCTCTCATATAGGTTTTTCTTTTTTTTTTGGAGTGGAAAACTTCATGGATGTCGTCCGCCCTAGGGTGAGAAGAGAGGTCAGTCAGACTCTTACTGACTAAAACCACGCAGTTGTTTCCTCGTACACTTGTATGTGTGAAATCTAGCGCAGGAACTTACCATATCCGAAGACCCTGCGATGGATTTATACGTGATGTCCTATGTAACGAGAAATATTATCAATTAACACTTGTCAGAACAGATGGCCGTTGGGGACGAAAGGTTCTGGAGTGGCGACTGCGTACCGGAAGACGCAGCGTTGGAAACCCTCCTACAAGGAGGACCGATGACCTGGTGAAGGTAGCGGGAAACCGATGGATGCGGGACGCACAGGAACGTTCGATGTGGCGACGCTTGGGGGAGGCCTACGTCCAACAGTGGACGTGTATCGGCTGAAATGATGAACACTTGTCAGTAAAATAATAAAGTAACAATTGACAAACTAAAATGTTAAGGTACGCCGAAGGGTCATGGCAAAAACACGAATTAATTTATGCCGCCTAGTTGATGCAACAGAGTTGGCATATTTGTCGCAACGTTTGTTGTTCACACGTCTTTTGTTTAAATCAAGAAATAAGTAGCAAACAAAATTATTAGAATTTTTTTAAACTTCGCACAGGCATAACAATACTATCGGGGCTGCAGGCTTGCTTAATTTTCTGTGACCCTGGATCGTAAAGGGCCGCCAAAGAAACACGGGAGAGTTTTAGTCAGTAAAAATCTGACAGACCTTCTTTTCGCTTCAACCAGAGCCGGGAATAGTTAGTTATTAGACGATTACCTAACAAGAACAAAAGTGCTTTGTAGTGCACTAGCTTCTGACGTTTCATTAGTATCAATGAGGCTGATTAAATTTGAAATACAACCATTTTTTTTTTTTTAATTTTGGTAAGTCATACTTTTTCACAGGAAGGCTAGCCAAAAGGTTTTCTATGTATCTACTATTTATGGAAAATTGAGCTAAACTTCTCATAAAAAATCAAAACATCTCCAAAGTTTGAAATTCAATAAGTTTTGTGCTGATTTTTTTAATAAGATTCACTAAAAAAAAACACCAGCTAATTGTGAATAAATACAAGGCGTCATTTAAAGAATATTAATTAAAATTAAATTTCTTTAACTATGGCGTTTTGTAGAATCGGTATTTATACCCTAAACGAATAATTTGTAAAATGTAAAACAAGACTTTTAAAACAAAAAATAAGTTTTTTCAGTTCCTCGTTTTTACACAACAGACAAAAGAAAGTTACAATCTTGTGTTGAAATGTTACCTTACTCTTCACGTATAATTATTTTAAGCGTAAGGACAAGCGTCTTTGGAGCTTGATAGATCAAGATCTATCGCTCTGACTCGTATCTTTATCTTATCGCATAATTAATGTTCTATGAAATTCACATCCAGGCAGCCCCAAAATTCTGACTAAACTCTAAATCCAATAACGCCACTACTTCAGCGGTTTCAGTCGGCGAGATTGGATAGGAAACTTTTTGTTAGGAAAAAATCTCTTAAGTAGAATGTTACAGAGCTTATTTAAGAGTCACACTCATCTCGATTCAAATTTCAGTTAAAAAAAAAACAATATATTACAAAAATGAATGAGATTAAACGCAGACATTCAATGGAAAACATATTGAAAACAATCTCTACGTTTATTTGATGAAAACAATTTATTGGATGAAAATTCGAAAATTCAAATTCATATTTTTTCAAATCACACACACCATTTCGTGGTGTGTATACCTATATTTTTTTTTATTGAAATGTTTAGTATTATAGCTATCCAGATCACCAAAGCCAACTAGCTCCTATGACTTTTCAGTGCCTTTTTTGCCTTTTATATTAGCAATGGTTACAATGAACACAGACACTATTTTCTTTTTCTTTTTACGAGCTTTTATTTAGTTTCACCTGTCCCGATGTTTGTTTATAATCAAATCGTGCTAATTTTAGAACTACTTCCCGATTACCGATCGAATTGAAATTTTATGCATGTGTAAATCAAATGACGTAGCATAATTATTATGACATGGAGCTGATCTGATGATGAAATTAGAAGGTGGCTATAAAAATTCAGATAACCCTATCTTGTTTGAGCTTTTTGAAATGTCCTTAATGAGTATTAATCCGCGCTATAAAAGCTTGCTACGAAAAAAATATTTTCATTGAAAATTTTACTTTTTATAGGCTTATGCTTGTCCACTATCTTGCCTGAGAGAAAGCGTTAATGTGGTCAATGATGGAACATACTTGCCTAGAAGGTCAACCATCTACTATTGTCCTAAAGGTTGTAGCTATCAGGGAACACAAACTGCAGTAGAAAATTCCACTCTCAATGAAAGTATTCCTAAAACGGTTTTCATATTACCACATATTCATAAATGCATCTTATTAATTAACTACTGATTATACAAAGCCATAATCGAACATTTAAGACAAACATCAAATTTAAGTTTACATGCCTTTAATACACGTGCAATTTACACATTGTTTAATTGATCTATAACATCATTGATTTACAATTGTGAAAGTCGTTTTTATCCATTGACGTATATTCTAGTGATAGACAGGACATTTCATGGAAAATATTTGTCAAAATATTGAAAAGTTGAAACGAAAATCTGCTGCAGCGCTACATTGGCATTATGTCGTCTAACAGAACTATTAAAATATAAAGCGCTGATAGCTTTTAGAGGATAATTTTTTCGCGACCAAAACGTCTTAAGCGCCATGAATTTCAAAGTACTTACGCGTTTAGTTCAACATAGTGTAATGACATGTTATCCATATAGATTTTTATATCGCAGAAGTGACACAGTTTTTTGCCTACAATACTTCATTACAATAAAACTCTATTTCAAAATTTCACCAATAGTCCACGTTAGTGTAAATTCAGAAAACTACGTCTACTACTTAGTGAATTCAAAATCGTGTAAAATAATGAAACCATTTATTGTAATCATCATTCTAAAGGACGCTATCTTTAGTGAATGATGGTCAGGACTGCGCTGCTAATATTTAGTAACAAAAGAAACAACAACTATAACTATAGCATAATCAGCTTTTTAATGTTCCCACTGCTGGGACTCAAGCCTTCTCTCTAGGAGAGGGAATGGGCCGTAAACCACCACGCTGGCCCAGTGCGGGTTGATGAATGTCGCATGTCTTCGAAATATGCCGGTTTTCTTACGATGTTTTCCTTCACCTTTTTGAGAGCAATGGTGATGAAATAAATTACATAAAAAACTAAAACTTTTAAAAAATCTATTTTCAACTTTATTTTTCGGGGCGAATCAAAAATTGATTCGGAGTCAGAAATTTGCACTTGGTTTATTGATGTAGGCGAAAACTATAAATGTTTGAAGGCACATTCTGAAGGAATAGCATTACTGCAAGGAATAACCGACTCATTAGAAAACGTTTTCCAGCTTTAGTATCATCAGTTTGAAAGTGTGCAGAGCAGATAAAAGGATATTTTGTAGGAACCCACGTATTTTCACGTCTATCCTCTTAAAGATATTTTATCAATTTTTCTCTTTTCGGCTGACCAGAGAGAACAAAATTGAAATAATTATAATTATGCTTTATGAAGGACGAAATCTCAATAACAGTAATGATCACTTAGTGATGTATCACTTATATTACACATATGACTACAAATTCAACTGAACCTAATTTATATTTGAATACTAATCTATGTATATATAATATCTAGGTAGGTACGTAATACCTCAGTGCTTACGAATGACAGAATGCTTAACCACAAAACTTAGCGATGAAAACTGATACTCAATGATTTGCTGGCATTTCTTTCTGAGTTTTTACAGTATCGCAAAACAGACGTATTCATATTTATTGAATTTGATGGAATTCATTGGTACCTATTATTTATACAGAAAAGAAAAAAATATTAAATAAAATATTAAAAAAAAAACAAACGGAATAAAACATCATGCAAAGTTCGTGTTCACTAAAGCAGTTGTAGGTAAAAAACCCGGTTTTTGTGGAATGGAACATCTGCATGTTTTAGTCTATGATTGTAAAATGGAAAAGCTTTTAAATAAAATAATATAATTTCTAACATACTATTACGAAATTTGAAGCTATTAAATTGCTTGAATAATCAATTATTTTATTTTCATGACTACTGAATTATTATTTACGTCCCAAATTCACTTTCTTTTGAATTTATAAGCGCCGCTCTCACACTGTATGAACGTCAAAATTGCACTAAAGTCATCAATGTCAATTTGCCTAGAATTCATTGCAACGGATTCGTTTGAAGTGAGTGTTCAGCACGCCCTATCTAGTACGTAGTACATATATATCGATGTTTTTATCTTATTAGAGCACACTAAGTTGTTATTTCGTAAGTTGTAGGGTGTACATGTTTCTGTCATTATTTCTTGGCCCACGGTGTTTGTAATAACGGAAAAAATAACTCTTATCATTAATTTGTATATCCGGAGGTCAACATAAGTACTCGTAATTATTTGAGGAGCTATTAGTAAGTGTTACACTTACCGAAGCTATAATTTCATTCCATTTATTTTGAGAGTATTGCTAAAGAGAACATTAGATTTCTTCGATATAATTATATTTATGTGTTTTAATGTAACATTTAATTTGTAGAATGATAAAGCAAAACTGCGTATTAATAATAATAATAATAATCCTTTATTTTCAGGCAACTAAGGCCCATAGATAAAATACACAAATAATCTTACAAAATAATGAACTAATACATAAAAGATTCTATAACTAATTATTAAACTAAACTATTATACACGAAGTGACGGCGACGTGTTCCGCTGCGAGGTCGGTATCCTTCCGCGCTTGATATTAATAGTCACGAGCAATGACTGATGATGCACTCATATGTATATGATCACATTTTCAATAAAATATTAACTTTTTCTTTTCAATAAATAACGACAAATCATTTTTAATTACCTAACCAGCAAATAGGTAATTATAGTATGTCTAATAAGTCAACCGACTTGGGAATTTTGTATAATATTTAATCATTTAAAAAATACTTATATTCGATACTTTTTATAAGGTTCTTCTGTTAGTAAACAATGATCTCTATCTGTTAATCAACCTTGATTATTGAACCCGTGTGGACTATGTAAGATTTCATTAAATCCTAATAATTACCCAAGTCGTTTAACTTATTAGACAGACTCTAAGAACCAATTTTATCACACATATTTTTTGAATAACAGAAAATATTGGCTCTAGACCGCTTGATTTCAACAAAAAAAAAAAAACCAACATTTTATTTATTTATTAAAACTTTATACACTATTAGTAAAAAAACACCATATAAAGGCCTTTTTTCAATGTAAGAAAACAAAAATAAATACATTTCACTAATATTATAATATTATGAAATGTATAAAAGTTTGTACGAAACATGGGCAATTCAATGCAAATACGATCGATGATCTGATGCGGCTTACGCGAATTCGTCCTAAGTTCATCCAAAGTTACCGCTTCAACACCAATTTATTTTAAACAAGCCACCGTCATGTAAATTTTTTTACGAAAATATCAAACCAAATAAATTGATCGAGTCTGCTTTACTTCGTTCGTTGCCTGCCTCATTTATTATCTGTTCCATTCGCATCGTTTCGCTTGGCACCAAGTTACTCACTCAAACGTCTAAAAGGATTCGGATGAAATTTAGTTCATGTGTACCAGTATGCCAAATTACTAACTATCCCATATTTTGAAATTAGACATAGGATAGTTTTTATCCTGTGTACTATAATATTTTTACTTTCACGAGGATTAAACTATGTTAAGTCACCAGCATTCTTGCCAGTGTTTATGTTCGCTTCCACCTAAATCCTATAAACATTCATTTTAATGGTAAACAGGCATCCTCTGGGCGTGACCAATGTGACCATTGTATTATAGACCTCATTCTTTCCCTGAAGCAAGTACACAAGCGAACTGCAGACTAGAACTACATTAGACCGACAAACACGTGGACCAAGCTTGATTAGTACATAAAACGACGTCGCGTGGTGTGGATCTAGTGTAGCTCTACAAGTCTAGTTTCCATATAAAATCTATGGAGACCGACGCGCCCCTATCGGTGTACGTAGCACACGTGTGCGCAGTGTAGAGCTCATAAAACTAATATAAAACCTCATAAAGATATTTTGTGACTTCACTCTTATTCTCACTAATTCAGGGAGAAGAGGTTTAGATGGACGATTTACGGCTATACTTCCGGAGTATGAATTTTGCATCCAATTTAATATGCCGATTTCTATAGAAGCCTCATTTGAAATAAATACGTGCCAATCATGTCTTGTTCAAAGTAAACATATCTATGATTTCTTAACAAAATAATAGTAGTTAATGAACGAGTTAGATTATTGACGACCTTTATTTATTAAAAGTTCATACTAGTGGTACCTACATGAGCGAATTTTAATATTTTTTTTTTTTGTAGCTACATTATCTAATAACTACTCCCCAATGGGAAGAAGAAGGCAATTCAGATTTTTACTGAGTAAAAGCACACCTGCATTCCTTCAGTTGCCTTTTGCGTTTTAGGACCACGAGTAACCTTTTCAGAAGTTAATCCATCGCCCTAGCAGGCATCGGCGGTTTTGTAGACATCCCTTTTCTGGGGTACTAGGATTTTCGTCCTCTCACGCGTGCAGCCGTCTCCATCACTAGCATTACTGCTTCGCAAAAAGAGGCGACCGCGGCCCGTTCCTTCCGCTTCAGAACATGGCGTGAACTAGAGTCTGGCGCGAAAGATCGAACCGCTCAGACACTGACTAAACTGCTAAATCAAGAAACAGAGTATCTCTAGTAATCACCACTCTAATTCCACTGGCTGTTTGTCTAAACGAAAATAAGTAATTCAACATATTCTTAAAAAATACATTTAACCGATTTTCAATATTAGATGGCGCACTGGGAATGATACAATTTTAATTGCGCTACATAATCTGAATAAAAGCCTTTTTTGTGGAAACCATAACTTTTTACGTTTTGGGTAGAGAAGGAGTGTCAAACTTTAACTGATAACTAAAACTCATCCTTTAGTTGCTCTTAGGTAACATTCCTCGGCCGCGGTAGCTTTTTAATCATCCCCATCTTTGTCGCTCCTGTGGCGGGTGAGACTTTTACTGACTAAAATCCACCCATGTTCTTTTAATTACCATTAAAAGAACATTGGTGGGTTCCAGAGGACTTAGTCAATTTAATAATCTACAATCGTTAACGTTAGTAGAACTTCAAATGTATGGGAATGACGTCATCTCAAAACTCAGCCAGATAGTCAGAACAAAGGATGCGGAGGCGTGGCTGACCCGTGGCGATCGGCGAAAGAGAATCGAAACGAAACGGTTGTAGCTTGGCTAGGCCTGTAGGGCAGCCGCGACTCTTTCGAACAATCCATCAGCAAGTCACTACACCTACGGTTTGCAATGATGACAATCAACTATATATCAACAGCCTTCTTTCTTGTCTTCAATCACATGTTAAAATATAAATTTCGAAAGACCACAATCAAAGACGTCCTCATAAGTTTCACTAAATGTGTTGCAGTACTGATCAATACATAAAACTTTGTAAAGAGATGAGCGTAATCCAATGACATGATGTCCAATATTATGTTGTAATGTAATTTAGAAATAGTATAAAACATGGGTTCAAGTAACTAATGGGCGCATAGTTCACAAGTGATTTCGATAAGTAAAGCGTTATTAGTGATCATGAAATCGGTTGGTACTTTGTGGTGATTAAAAAAACTCAACTCGTGGTGTTATTGAAAAAAGTGTCGTTAATAGTGCGGTTTCACTTTCAGTTGGTGCTTTGTGTGTTTGTAGCAGCGGCAGGCGTGGTCGTGAATGCACTTGCCTTCCCTAAAACAGATCAGAAAGCTCAAGATATCAAACTATTGCAATACGAATCGAACAACGATGGACTTGGCACCTACAATTTCTTGTAAGTTGCCGATGCAAAATAAGTGGTAAGTTTAAGTCACCTTTATGCTACTGCAATACCGAAATCTTGGGTAACCTTACATTGATTTTAAGTATCTCGTGTGCCTGTAAGGATAGTGATAATATTTTTTAAAACAAAATACAGGAACGCTTCTGGACGGCATAAACCGGTACTGGAAGGTACAAACTACCAACCTATTTAGATTGGAGCCTTCCAAAAATATACGGATTATTTCCTCCATAAATCATCTCCATTCTTCGTTTAAACTCAAACACGCTTCTTTATTCACAACTACGAACAAAGTGATTCCTCCAGCCCCAATGAAAAAGGAGAGTTAAGAAACGCAGGAACTGATAATGAATTCATCGCAGTCAAGGGTTCTTATTCGTGGACGGATCCCGATGGTATTCACCATACTGTGAACTACATTGCTGATGAAAACGGTTACCAGATATAACAAATTCAACCAGAATTTGGCGCTTCTCCGGCAGTAGTCGCTTCACTTCTCGGCTAATAAGTTACAATAGAATTAGTTTGATTTGTTTTCATAAAGATATTTAAAACCCTTTTTTTGCATTATTTCGTTCTTTTTCTGATTATATATAAATATTCTGCCTATATGACATAAACATTTTTATTACGGCAGTGCCTAATGTACAACAAACTGAATAAAACAGTGTTGTACGTACTCAGTCCATAACATCTTTTTAAAAACCTCGATTTCAGTGATGAACCACGCATAGTTTATACCACTGCGTTCTACAAACCATAAAAAATCCATACTTACAAAAACACAGATGGGATCACAGTCAAGCACTAGTTTATATCATTAAAAGAATTTTTGCAATCCCGAGTAAAGTTTGTTTGGATCATCGTCATTCTACCGTTGAGAAACCTCATTGAGCGCGCAAGTATCCAAATCCATGTTGCAATATTTAAGTTATCACCCCCTGCCTCAAACAAGCGGTGAGGACACCGTGGCGCCTTTCCAACTATTAGTATTAATGGCAATTGCTGTACTAAATAATAATAATATAATAATAATTCTCAAAAAGAGAACTTATCTTTGCAATTGTGTCGTACCCAACTGCGCTGGGTTGCCACAGTAGCTCTCGCCATGCCAACATAAGATTTCGCCGGAACTTTGTCCATAAAGCTGTGATTTATCGTATAGGAGCCCGTAAAGGACTATGGACCGCACGATCTCTGCACAGAGCTTCTAGCTGCAGGCGTACAGACCCGCTGGAGCCGTTTGGCAGGAGCCGCTTGAAGGCAGCTCCGTCCCACCTCAGACTGGGAATCAAATGATGGAAATTCTTCACGAAATTTCAACGGCTGTTGAAGACAAGGCCCTAGCACTTTATTATCGACCCGACTTAAATGAGAACCACTCCTACCGATATTTAAGATCCCGGTAGTAGCAGCGCGTTTCGAAGACCAAAAAAACATATGACCTTAGACTATGACACTAAGATTATGAGGTCATACTATAACCGGAATAGTATAAAAGATGAATTCAAATACCTAAGCAGCCCATAGTTTGCAAGCGAATTGGATAACTAAGCTTAAAAAATAGTCATCATGAAATTGGTTGGTGTGCTTTGTAGTGATGTGAAAAAACCTAATTTTGTGGTGTTGTTGTGAAAAGTATTGTTAATAGTGTAATTTCTATTTTAGTTGGTGCTTTATGCGTTTGTAGCAGTAGCAGGTGTGGCAGTGAACGCACTGATCACCCCTCAAACAAATCAGAAAACTCAGGATGTTAAGCTGTTGCGATACGAATCAAACAACGATGGACTTGGCACCTATAGTTTTGTGTGAGTTTCTGACGCAAATAAAGTCCTGAACTTGACAATGTTAAATCAATATTTAAGTAGTGTGCCTGTAATAATGATAAACACACCTTTCAAAATAAAACATAGGGATTCTGCTACACGACAAATATAGAGTGTCAACTGCAACGATAGAAAGATATGTTGGTGCAACTACCAACCACCATATATTTCTTTCTATCGATGAGTTAGGACGAGTTTATCCATAAACGTACCTTCCAACATACAGAATTAACTTCACCGTGTGTCATGTCTTTTCTATGAAATTTAAATTTCGACATGCTTCTCTGTTCACAGCTACGATCAAAGCGATTCCTCCAGCCGTAATGAGGAAGGAGAGTTAAGAAATGCGGGAACTAAAAATGAGTTCGTCGCAGTCAAGGGTTCTTACTCATGGATGGCTCCTGATGGTGTCTTCTATAGCGTCAACTACATTGCTGATGAGAATGGCTTCCAGCCAACACAGGATACAGGACCATCTGGTGTTCCACCGCCAGAAATCGTTGCACTTCTCGGTTTTTAGGTTATGATTTTATTTGTTTAAACAAAGTTTTTTGAAACTCGTTTTTTCTATTATTATGTTTTCTTTTTCTGAGACTGGTTATACGATTATTCTACCTGTAAAATATAATATATATGTACCTAGATCTTTATTTGAGCAGTGAAATACTACAAATTGATTAAAACAGCAACAGTGCTGACACAGTCCGCACCATCTGCTTAAAAATACAAGGTCCAAACCACTACATCCAAAATCATTTAAAGAATCCTTACTTCCTGGATTTTTGTAATTTGGTGCCCAGTATTTGCATAAAAGTTCGTCATTGGTACCGTTGAAAAACTTCATTGGGCACACGGCTTGTTTTTTCATAATTAGGAGACTACAGAAGTCTGATGTTAGAGTACTTAAGTTATGAAAATGAGACCTTTGGTCGTCTAATATAGTTTTAGTAATCAATGAATTTCAATGCGCTGTGTGCATGTTTTTCCTATGCTGATATGAGAGCCCCCATAGTTCAGTTTGCCGCATTTTGTCGCGACAACAGAGTTACGTCGTGGTGTTGGACCTCCACGCGCCTCTTTACGTATCTGCAAGGACTGTTGCCTCCAGATCCTCCGCTGGCAAACTGGCAAAGAGACTCACCGCTACCCAGGAGACTGCAGTATTCCCGCACCATATAGATGGAGGATGTGGAAATACGCCATGATCCGCTGGAACACGATCAGTCGAAAGGGTGGTTGCTTTCTCAGCAGCCGCGCCCACATCGAAGTCCCTCCCACATCGAAGTCCCTTAATGAGCAGGAGCTGCTTAAAGGCAGTCTTGTCTCCTGCAGTGGCTGTTTAAGACGACTACTTGTTAGGTACTTCATCGACAACTCGACTCCGATGAGAACCCCTCGTCTCATCGTTATTTGGGATTCCAAAATTGGCGGTGCGTTCTGCGGGCCATGAAAACAAATGGCCTCGGACTATGACAATAAGATTATGTAATACTTAATCGAAATAGTATAAAAGATTTCAAATGCCTAAGGAGCACATAGTTCACTAACTTTGATAAGTAACTTTGATAAGTAGCGTTAATAGTGAATATGAAATTGGTTGTTACTTTGTGGCAATATAAAGAAATTCAATTGGTGGTGTTGTGTGAAAAGTATTGTTAAAGGTGCGGTTTCAATATCAGTTGGTGCTTTGTGCGTTTGTAGCGGTTGCAGGCGTAGCAGGGAAGGCACTTGCCGCCCCTAAGATAGTTCAGCAAGGTCAAGATGTTAAGCTATTGCGATACGAATCGAAAAACGATGGACTTGGCACCTATAGTTTTGCGAACTTGGCGACGAAAAATACTCGGCCACCATCGCATACACACCAAAGTTCTAGTAAAGGAGTTAACTTGAACACCTTAGATCATTACTTAAAGTATCATGTGCCTGTAATAGCGATAATACCTTTCAAAACATAATATTAGGAAAGCGCTGCACTACACAGGTATAGTAGGTATTTCCTACCAACCATCATATATTTTTAACACTGTGTATTTGGCTTATCCAGGTAGGCTCTCCAACATACAGAACCGCTTATTCCGTACGACATATTCATTATTCAAAATTTAAATTTCAACTCAACATACTCCTGTATTTGCAGCTACAAACTAAGTGATTTATCCAGCCGCAGTGAGGAAGGAGAGTTAAGAAACGCAGGAACTAAAAATGAGTTCGTTGCAGTCAAGGGTTCTTACTCATGGAAGGCTCCCGATGGTGTCTACTACATGGTCAACTACATGGCTGATGAAAACGGTTACCGACAATCCTTAGAACAAGGTGCATGGGGTTATTTTTTTTATTCGAGGTGCAATGTTTAAATAAAGTTATTTAAAACAGTTTTTTTTTTTTTATAGATGAGAGTGAAAATATTTTACTTGTAAAATATGAAGTACTATAAACTGAACAAAACAGTAATTGTATTAACGTAGTCCGCACCATCTTCAAAGCAAATCTTGAGTTCAGTGACAGACTACGCACATCCTAAACCATTGCGTACAGAAACATTGAAAATTATTAAACAACGATACATTAATCAGTAGTACATTAAATAAGGATTTTTGAAAATGAATACCAATTTACAACCGTTGTGGGAAACCTCATTGAGCACAGGGCTTTGTTTTCTCATAATTAGGATATTAGGCAAGTCTGATGTTAGAATACGTAAGTTATCAAAACGAGAGCTTTAGGCGCCTAATAAAGTTTTGGACATTGCAAAGGAACATATTATATCTTGCTGATGCATGCTCAAGATGCAAGTTGCAATCACTTTACTCTCATAACACTTAACTTTACACTAAATATGTCAGTTAAGTGTATTTGTCATATTGTATTTTTGGGAAATCAATAATAGCTCTTCGAATTTGTAACAGTACGAGTATTACAGTGCATAGAAAACATTTCGTTTGTAATTAAACCTACTGCAGTGCAAAATTATTGTTTTTATGATAATATCATTTCACCATATATTGTAAGAAGCTATCATTGAGCACATAATGGCAGCAGCAACTAGAGATGCCCTCTTATAATAATATACCTACGCGCAAAAATGCTCTAGGTCTTAGTGTAAGTGAGTCTTACCGCATCTTGAGCTGAATTTAATAAATGTAATTTACAAACATTTGGTCCATACGTAATGCATACCGGGTTGCTAAACATTATGTCCATATCCATAATGACCCCACTATAAATTTTAATCAAGCTGCACAGTCTAACTGGAAGTAACTATTACGCTTTGTAATGCTTAACCGTTGTCCCACCTGATGGAAAGAACCTATTCACTCTTGACTTAAAGATCCCCAGGGTGTAGCCATCAAGAAACAGACTCCGGCAGGGCATCACACACACATAGTTGTACACACACAATGAATGTGTTCCCAAAAATCGTTTTGTGCGTATAGATGGGAGACCCACCATGTACCGATGGCGCATTGCCGTGCGCCTGTTGGTCCAAAGATGGAGCAGGCATGGCGAAATTTGTGACCCAAGCCATAGGTATATTAACAGTCATTACTAATTACTTTCAATCGCTTGTTAAACTTATAATTTCAAAAGACCCTGTCCTGTTCTCATTTCGAAGTAGTTACCAATACACAAAATATAGTAAAGAGATGAGCATAAACCAATGACACTTGATGTCTAAAATTATTTTGTAATACTATATTTGAAATAGTATATAACATGAGTTCAAATAACTAAGAAGCACATAGTTCAATAGTGAATTATATAAGTGAAGCATTAATAGTGATCAAGAACTTGGTTGTTAGTTTGTGATATACCTAAGGAACTTCAATTTGTGGTGTTGTTGTGAAATTTATTGTTAATAGTGCAGTTTCACTTTCAGTTGATGCTTTGTGCATTTGTAGCAGCGGCAGGCGTGATCGTGAACGCACTTGCTGCCTCTAAGATAGTTTACCAAGCTCAGGATGTTGAGCTATTGCGATACGAGTCGAACGACGATGAACATGGCACCTATAGTTTTGCGTGAGTTGCCGACGCAAAATAAATGACCAATATCGCCCAATAACTCCAGGCAGAGAGGAGTTAATGACAACCTTAAATCATTCTTAAACATCTCGTGTGCCTGTTCAAAACCAAACACAGGAACGATGCTGGGCAACAGAAATAGGTTAGGTTAAGTAGGTATCGACTATCAGCATATCCAAGTGGATGAGAGGCTCCACTTGGATATATACACAAGGACTATTTTCCTCATAAGTCATCTCCTTTCTTTGTTTAAACACAAGCAAGTTTTTTATTCGCAGCTACGAACACAGTGATTCTCCCAGCCGCGACGAGGAAGGAGAATTAAAAACGCAGGAATTGATAATGTGTTCGTCACAGTCAAAGATTATTATTCGTGGATAGATCCCAATGGTGTCTACCGTACCGTCAACAACATTGCTGATGAGAATGGTTACCAGTCATCACTCAATCAAGGTCTAACGAGCAATCCTCCGGCTGAAATCATTGCACTTCTTGGTTTATAAACCATAAAAAAAAAATAAAATGACTTATAAGTTAAATAAAGTTATTCAAAACTGTTTTTTTTTTTTGGTATTATTTTGTCTTTTTCTGAGAGTTTATTAGGTATATGTATTATCATGCTCAAGAAGCAAGATGAAATCACTTCAATATCCTCGTGACATTTGATCTGACATTAAATATGTCAGTAAAATGTGTTAGTCATTCTGTATTTTTAAGAAACGCTCACATCTAGCTCATCACATTTGAATAGGTATTAGTGTTTAGATTAAAACTTTTGTGGAGTAATAAAAAGGTATTATTTTGCCTTTAATCGCCTTAATAACTAAAGACGTTTGCGATAAATAATATTCCTTACCCGCGAAAGGTGCGTTTTGCCTCAATGCAAGTTTTTCCTGTGACAGGCTTAGTCGAAATTGTCTCGTTCCAACAATTTCTATGTATTTTCAATGACACCCTCCGAAACACTTGGTCTGTACGGAGTGTTGATAATACCATCACTAGCAGTGGTCATCAAAGTGATTCATTAGTAAGCATGCTTAAACAGGGCTTCGGAACGAGACCTGGTTCAAGCCACGGTCTGGTGCGAAGGGGAATGGGAAAACGGTTACCTTCTTCTGCAAAGCAGTAACTCCACATATCTAGCCACTGAAGTAGCAGACGCCCCGGGATTCCCGGGCACCACAGGCGCGCGGTTGCGGTTGATGAGCAAATAGTAGCTCTGGGCGACCGGTAAGGGTAAACCCCGAATCTACGGGGCGTAGTCTTCCTCACGCGATTCAAAAAAATGTCAGCATAACTGAAGAGGTGACCACTTTATACTAGAGTGTTGCTGCGGCCATAGCATATTCTTAAAAAATACACTAAACCGATTTTCAATATTAGATGGCGCATCGGGAATGATAAAATTTTAATTGCGCTGCATAATCCCAATCCATAAAAAAGCCTTTTTTGTGCGCTAAGAAACTGTAACTTTTCACGTTTTGGGTAGAGAAGCGAGTGTCAAACTTTAACTGATAACTAAAACTCATCCTTTAGTCGCTCCTGTGGCGGTTGAGATTTTTACTGAAAAAACCCACCCATGTTCTTTTAATTACCATTAAAAGAACATTGGTGGGTTCCAGAGGACTTAGTCAATTTAATAATCTACAATCGTTAACGTTAGTAGAACTTCAAATGTATGGGAATGACGTCATCTCAACACTCAGCCAGATAGTCAGAACAAAGGATGCGGAGGCGTGGCCGACTCGTGGTAATCGGCGAAACAGAATCGAAACGAAACGGTCGTAGCTTGGCTAGGCCTGTAGGGAAGCCGCGACTCTTTCGAACAATCCATCAGCAAGTCACCACACCTAGGGTTTGCAATGATGACAATCAACTATATATCAACAGCCTTCTTTCTTGTCTTCAATCACATGTTAAAATATAAATTTCGAAAGACCACAATCAAAGACGTCCTCATAAGTTTCACTAAACGTGTTGCAGTACTGATCAATACATACAACTTTGTAAAGAGATGAGCGTATGAATGACAAATGATGTCCAATATTATGTTGTAATATAATTTAGAAATAGTATAAAACATGGGTTCAAGTAACTAATGGGCGCATAGTTCACAAGTGATTTCGATAAGTAAAGCGTTAATAGTGATCATGAAATCGGTTGGTACATTGTGGTGATTAAAAAAACTCAACTCATGGTGTTGTTGAAAAAAGTGTCGTTAATAGTGCGGTTTCACTTTCAGTTGGTGCTTTGTGTGTTTGTAGCAGCGGCAGGCGTGGTCGTAAACGCACTTGCCATCCCTAAAACAGATCAGAAAGCTCAAGATATCAAACTATTGCAATACGAATCGAACAACGAAGGACTTGGCACGTACAATTTCTTGTAAGTTGCCGATGCAAAATAAGTGGCAAGTTTAAGTCACCTTTATGCTACTGCAATACCGAAATCTTGGGTAACCTTACATTGATTTTAAGTATCTCGTGTGCCTGTAAGGTAGTGATAATATTTTTTAAAACAAAATACAGAAACGCTTCTGGACGGCTTAAACCGGTACTGGAAGGTACAAACTATCAACCTATTTAGGTTGGAGCCTTTCAAAAATATACGGATTATTTTCTCCATAAATTATCTCCATTCTTCGTTTAAACTCAAACACGCTTCTTTATTCACAGCTACGAACAAAGTGATTCCTCCAGCCGCAATGAAGAAGGAGAGTTAAGAAACGCAGGAACTGATAATGAATTCATCGCAGTCAAGGGTTCTTACTCATGGATGGATCCCGATGGTATTCACCACACTGTGAACTACATTGCTGATGAAAACGGTTACCAGATAATAAAAATTCAACCAGAATTTGGTGCTCCTCCGGCAGTAGTCGCTTCACTTCTCGGCTAATAAGTTACAATAGAATTAGTTTGATTTGTTTACATAAAGATATTTAAAACCCTTTTTCGACACACTTGCTCAGAAAGTGGCTATAATTGCACTACACTTAGGTATATAATGTAGCTTGTAACCAAACTGTAACTTTTTGATTACCAGTATGCTCAAGTGTGATAATGTAGTGATAACCTTTTTTGTTAAACTTCTGTTCTCAAATCAAACATTGAATTCGAAAAAAAATACATTAGGTATTGCGTTCAATAGTACAAATTATTGTCTTGCTTGTTTATTTTATGCTAATTTGTGTTTAAATAAACTATTTTAACTTTTACATGTTTAATAAATAAAATCTTTCATGAAATAAAAATATTTTTTCTGTTTATAAACATAAGCAACCTCATTCTTATTTTCTAGAGTAGCTAAGCTAGTCTATGGCCGCGATTTTGGATGCACGCGCATCAGAAGAAAGAACAATTTTTGCCGCCATACTACAAAAAAAAACAGTTTTGCTGCTACAGAAATAATTAATTAATTTGTAAAAATTTTCTTCTCAAGTGTGTCGAAAAACGTCGTATGATACACGTGAATATTGGCGATTACCGTCCTCGGCTCTCTAAATATCGCCTCAGACGTAATCACCAACATTATACACTTGTATCATAATGTACTATTATTGCATTATTTTCCTTTTCCTGAGTATATAAATATTCTGTCTGTATAGTATAAGCATTTTTATTTCGGCAGTACCTAATGTACGTATACTACAAACTAAATAAAACAGTATTGTACTTACACAGTCCATATCATTTATCCATTTTTAAGTCTCCAGTTCAGTGATGAACCACGCGCAGTTTATACCACTGCATTCTGCGAACCATAAAAAATCCATAACTATACAACGAATCAGCAGTAAATAAAATGCAGATGGGATCACAGTCAAGCACTAGTATATATCATTAACAGAATTTTCGCAATATATAATCGAATTTGCAATCCCGAGTAAAGTTTGTTTGGAACATCGTCATTCTACCGTTGAGAAACCTCATCGAGCACGCAAGTACCCAAATCCATGTTGGAATATTTAAGTTATCACCGCCTGCCTCAAGCGAGCGAAGAGGACACCGTGGCGCCACTCCAACTACTTCTCAAAAAGGGAACAAACTAATTGTGTCGTACCCAACTGCGCTGGGTTGCCACAGTAGTTCTCGCCATGCCAACATAAGATTTCGCCGGAACTTTGTCTACTTTGTCTATCGTGGCTGGATTCCCCGATAGTACATCCGCCGCCCATATTGGAGTCCGTAAAGGACCATGGACCGCACGATCCCTGCACAGAGCTTCTAGCAGCACGCGTATAAACCCGCTGGAGCCGCTTGGCAGGAGCCGCTTGAAGGCAGCTCCGGCCCACTTCAGACTGGGAATCAAACGATGTAAATTCTTCACGAAATTTCAACGGCTGTCGAAGACAAGTCCCTAGCACTTTATAATCGACTCGACGCCAATGAGAACCACTCCTACCGATATTTAAGATCCCGGTAGTAGCAGCGCGTTTCGAAGACCAAAAAAACATATGACCTTGGACTATGACACTAAGATTATGATGTCATACTATAACCGGAATAGTATAAAAGATGAATTCAAATACCTAAGCAGCCCATAGTTTGCAAGCGAATTGGATAACTAAGCTTAAAAAATAGTCATCATGAAATTGGTTGGTGTACTTTGTAGTGATGTGAAAAAACCTTATTTTGTGGTGTTGTTGTGAAAAGTATTGTTAATAGTGTAATTTCTATTTTAGTTGGTGCTTTATGCGTTTGTAGCAGTGGCAGGTGTGGCAGTGAACGCACTGGTCACCCCTAAAACAAATCAGAAAACTCAGGATGTTAAGCTGTTGCGATACGAATCAAACAACGATGGACTTGGCACCTATAGTTTTGTGTGAGTTTCTGACGCAAATAAAGTCCTGAACTTGACAATGTTAAATCAATATTTAAGTAGTGTGCCTGTAATAATGATAACACAACTTTACTAACACACCTTTCAAAATAAAACATAGGGATTCTGCTACACGACAAATATAGAGTGCCAACTGCAACGATAGAAAGATATGTTGGTGCAACTACCAACCACCATATATTTCTTTCTATCGATGAGTTAGGACGAGTTTATCCATAAACATACCTTCCAACATACAGAATTAATTTCACCGTGTGTCATGTCTTTTCTATGAAATTTAAATTTCGACATGCTTCTCTGTTCACAGCTACGATCAAAGCGATTCCTCCAGCCGTAATGAGGAAGGAGAGTTAAGAAATGCGGGAACTAAAAATGAGTTCGTCGCAGTCAAGGGTTCTTACTCATGGATGGCTCCTGATGGTGTCTTCTATAGCGTCAACTACATTGCTGATGAGAATGGCTTCCAGCCAACACAGGATACAGGACCATTGGCTGCTCCACCGCCAGAAATCGCTGCACTTCTCGGTTTATAAGTTATGATTTTATTTGTTTCAATAAAGTTTTTTGAAACTCTTTTTTTTCTATTATTTTGTTTTCTTTTTCTGTGACTGGTTATACGATTATTCTACCTGTAAAACAAAATATATACGTACCTACATCTTTATTTGAGCAGTGAAATACTACAAATTGATTAAAACAGCAACAGTGCTGACGCAATCCGCACCATCTGCTTAAAAATATAAAGTCTAAACCACTACATCCAAAATCATTTAAAGAATCCTTACTTCCTGGATTTTTGTAATTTGGTACCCAGTATTTGCTAAAAGTTCGTCATTAGTACCGTTGAAAAACTTCATTGGGCACACGGCTTGTTTTTTCATAATTAGGAGACTACAGAAGTCTGATGTTAGAGTACTTAAGTTATCAAAATGAGACCTTTGGTCGTCTAATATAGTTTTAGAAATCAATGAATTTCAATGCGTTGTGTGCATGCTTTTTCTATGCTGAAATGAGAGCCCCCAAAGTTCAGTTCGCCGCATTTTGTCGCGACAACAGAGTTACGTCCTGGCGTTGGACCTCCAGATCCTCGGCTGGCAAACCGGCAAAGAGACTCACCGCTACCCAGGAGACTGCAGTATTCCCGCACCATATAGATGGATGATGTGGAAATACGCCATGATCCGCTGGAACACGATCAGTCGAAAGGGTGGTTGCTTTCACAGCAGCCGCGCCCACATCGAAGTCCCTCCCACATCGAAGTCCCTTAATGAGCAAGAGCTGCTTAAAGGCAGTCTTGTCTCCTGCAGCGGCTGTTTAAGACGACTACTTGTTAGGTACTTCATCGACAACTCGACGCCGATGAGAACCCCTCGTCTCATCGTTATTTGGGATTCCAAAATTAGCGGTGCGTTCTGCGGGCCATGAAAACAAATGACCTCGGACAATAACACTAAGATTATGTGGTAATACTTAATCGAAATAGTATAAAAGATGATTTCAAATGCCTAAGGAGCACATAGTTCACTAGCGAATTTGATAAGTGTAGCGTTAATAGTGAATATGACATTGGTTGTTACTTTGTGGCAATATAAAGAAATTCAATTGGTGGTGTTGTGTGAAAAGTATTGTTAAAGGTGCGGTTTCAATTTCAGTTGGTGCTTTGTGCGTTTGTAGCGGTTGCAAGCGTAGCAGGGAACGCACTTGCCGCCCCTAAGATATTTCAGCAAGCTCAAGATGTTAAGCTATTGCGATACGAATCGAAAAACGATGGACTTGGCACCTATAGTTTTGCGTAAGTTGCTGACGAAAAATACTCGGCCACCATCGCTTACACACTAAAGTTCTGGTAAAGGAGTTAACTTGACCACCTTAGATCATTATTTAAAGTATCATGTGCCTGTAATAGCGATAATACCTTTCAAAACATAATATTAGGAAAGCGCTGCACTACACATGTGTAGTAGGTATTTCCTACCAACCATCATTTATTTTTAACACTTTGTGTTTGGCTTTAAATCCAGGTATACTCTCCAACATATGGAACCGATTATTCCGTACGACAAATTCATTATTAAAAATTTAAATTTCAACTCAACATACTCCTGTATTTACAGCTACAAACGAAGTGATTTATCCAGCCGCAGTGAGGAAGGAGAGTTAAGAAACGCAGGAACTAAAAATGAGTTCGTTGCAGTCAAGGGTTCTTACTCATGGAGGGCTCCCGATGGTGTCTACTACATGGTCAACTACATGGCTGATGTGAACGGTTACCGACAATCCTTAGAACAAGGTGCATGGGGTTAATTTTTTTATTCGAGGTGCAATGATTAAATAAAGTTATTTAAAACAGTTTTTTTTTTTTTATAGATGAGAGTGAAAATATTCTACTTGTAAAATATGAAGTACTATAAACTGAACAAAACAGTAATTGTATTAACCCTTAAGGTCGCATGACATTTCATCAAAATAAAAGACCAAAATAATACCTGATTATGATTATTAGGCCTAAAATAAAAGTATGAAAAATAGAAAAAAAAAACCTAATTAGCTGATAATCTGAGATAATTAGTGTATATTATACTATACATTGCTCCCAACGTTAGTAAATCGTATGTGTAAGGGGCGTATAGTATAAAATACACAATACACTTTTGACATAGCTTGATCAAAATAATACAACGACAAAAATGTTTTCAAATTATTATAAAATAATAACATCAGTGCTTATGATATGCTGCAAAACAATTTTTTTTTAGCCACGTAACAAAGATGTTCATTGCACTTCGTACAACGAGTACTTACTACTACATGCTTGGCCCTTTTTACAGTATTTGCACCTCTGATGCTCGGTGTTTTCCGGCCACTGATCTGCGGCGTCATATCTGATGGCATCTATGGGCCTTTCAGTGGCTAGTTTCTTAATTTTATTTCTCCTCAGCCACAGAATTCGTGACTAAAGTTTTCACCATTTGTCATTGCTTCTTATAGGACCAGCAAACCAATTTACGATGACAATTTTATTTTTATTGCAGGTTGCTTGACAATTGCATCCTTCCAATAGTCCTTGATAACCAAAAAATCAATTACATCCTCTTTGAGTTCACTTGCTTTTATTGACTTTCTAGTCTCTTGTATAATTATAGCGTAATTAGTGTTATTTGGTATATCAACAATAAGGTCATGAGAAAATTTCAGCTGCATGTTGAAACCTTCTCTTGGTCCATTAAAAAGAAAGTTTGAATTTCTATATGCTTAGGTCTTTTTACCCTGTTGGCAGCAACTATAGGAACTCTGTTTCCTTTAGACACGTGTATGTAGGTAGTGGTGTCGACAGTTGAACTGAAGGCAAGGAGGGTAGCGATGCGGTAGAACGTATAGCATTATAATTGCATTCCGTATCGGAAGGAATTACTGTTGAAAGAACTGAGCTACTGTTGGTGTGAGTGGTGGTGGATCTTCGAAGGCTTCGGCTACAGTTTCGTGGCTTTGAAAATTTATAGAACCCAAGTTTAGATATAGAATCGATAGCTAATTTTCATCGAGTGTCCTATAAACGAATCATTACTAGATAGATCTGGGCTATTGAAATCTAGTCTATCTAACGATGAATTACAGATGGAGCAGGAGACGATTCACGACTGTTTACTTCTTCTTCATTGCTAGTGACATCACTGACGTCATAAGTAGCATTGAATTTAGGAACAAGTACTAGTATGCGTCTACACCGATCGTGCTGTCTAGGCTAGAACAAATAGTTTAAAAGTAAGCATAAAAGCAAGGCCATGCAAGAAAGAAGTACTAATGTCGAAAAGTAAATAAACGTAAACATAATATACGATCAAAGTCAAATTATAGTACTTAGAGTTCTGACATAACCAACACCCTTTAGTTGTCAGTGTATAGAATAATATACATCACAAACAAAATGTATTTTGAGCTAACAGTCGTAATGTATAGTATGCTATACATCCAAGATTATGTTCGTAAAAAGCGATGAAAATGAGCGTATTACGTAATTTTTTTAGCATTAGTTTGAGCTCAGCATATTTTTGATTTGAATTCACAACACACTTATTAGATTTTTATAATAGATAAGAAATTATAATAAATTTTATTTTGATGGGAACAAGATTCCTCGGCATGGTTTCGCAATTACGTCACAACTGTCAAATTTACCATAGAAAATACTTTCGTTTATTTATTATTTAAAAGAATATAAAAGAATACTCCTTGTATTCTAAAAGTACTTTTCCGTAAAAAAAAAAAATTTAAAGTATTTAGTTATATGGGATTTTTTTTTTTAATTTAGTGTATAGTATACTATACAAATCAACCTTAAGGGTTAACGTAGTCCGAACCATCTTCAATGCAAATCTTGAGTTCAGTGACAGACCACGCACAGCCTAAACCATTGCGTATAGAAACATTGAAAATGATTAAACAACGATACATTAATCAGTAGTACAATAAGGATTTTTGAAAATTAATACACAGTAAAGTTTATAAGTTGGTCATTACAACCGTTGTTGGAAACCTCATTGAGCGCAGGGCTTTGTTTTCTCATAATTAGAATATTAGGAAAGTCTGATGTTAGAATATGTAAGTTATCAAAACGAGAACTTTAGGCGCCTAATAAAGTTTTGGACATTGAAAAGAACTTGAATTCACGATGCAAATGAACGTATTATATCTATCAGCATGCTCAAGATGCAAGTTGCAATCACTTTACTCTCATAACACTTGACTTGACATTAAATATGTTTTTTGTTTTTTTTTTTTCGATGGGAAAAATCATCTTATGACAACCCCCGCTCTTGGGCGGAGCGGGAGATAGTGTCAGACTCTTACTGACTAAAAAACCCATCCCGTTCCTTCAAGCCTTCATACCGGGGCTCGAGCGCCCTTTCGGATAACCCTGGCCCCGGTGACATTAAATATGTCAGTTAAGTGTATTTGTCATATTGTATTTTTGGGAAATCGATAATAGCTCTTCGAATTTGTAACAGTATTACAGTGCATAGAAAAGATTTCGTTTGTAATTGAAACTACTGCAGTGCAAAATTATTGTTTTTATGATAATATCATTTCACCATATATTGTAAGAAGCTATCATTGAGCACAGAATGGCAGCAGCAACTAGAGATGCCCATAATAATATACCTACCTACGCGCAAAAATGCTCTAGGTCTTAGTGCAAGTGAGTCTTACCGCATCTTGAGCTGAATTTAATAAATGTAATTTACAAACGTTTGGTCTATACGTAATGCATACCGGGTTGCTAAACATTATGTCCATATCCATAATGATCCCACTATAAATTTTAATCAAGCTGCACAGTCTAAATGGAAGTAACTAATACGCTTTGCGATGGAGACCATCCCTTTTTTTATTGTTGAAAGGTTCACGCTTAACCGTTATCCCACCTGATGGAAAGCGACGATGTGGTGTTGATGATGAGTGCGCTTACCTAGAAAAAACCTATTCACTCTTGACTTAAAGATCCCCAGGTTGTAGCCATCAAGAAACAGACTCCGGCAGGGCATCCTACTCCTTAGATGTACACACGCAATGAATGTGTTCCCAAAAATCGTTTTGTGTGTATAGGTACCCTACCATGTACCGATGGCGCATTGCCGTGCGCCTGTTGGTCCAATGATGGAGCAGGCATGGCGGAATTTGTGACCCAATGCCATAGGTATATTAACAGTCATTACTAATTACTTTCAATCACTTGTTAAACTTATAATTTCAAAAGACCCTGTCCTGTTCTCATAGGCACATGTATCGAAGTAGTTACCAATACACAAAATATTGTAAAGAGATGAGCATAAACCAATGACACTTAATGTCTAAAATTATGTTGTAATACTATATTTGAAATAGTATATAACATGAGTTCAAATTACTAAGAAGCACATAGTTCAATAGTGAATTATATAAGTGAAGCATAATAGTGATCATGAACTTGGTCGTTAGTTTGTGATATACCTAAAGAACTTCAATTGGTGGTGTTGTTGTGAAAAGTATTGTTAATAAAACCCAGGCGTGTCTATTTTCCGCTAAAAGGAGCCAATTCAGTCCTGCTCCAACTTTCCGGGGTGTAACCGTGCCGATAACCGACCATCTTGACCTTCTTGGTGTTACGCTGACATCAACACTCAACTTTGGGCCATACATCGAAGCAAAGGCTCAACTGGCTGCAAAAAAGCTGGGAGTTCTCGCAAAGGTCTGACAGTACTTCACGCCGGAACAGCTGCTCAAACTTTATCAAGCGCAAGTTCGATCGTGTATGGAGTATTGCTCTCATCTTTGGGACGGATCTGCCCGATACCAGCTTGATGCACTTGAGGCAATTGAGAGGCGAGCCAGAAGGATAATTGGCGATGATACACTCGTCGAGTCGAGGCTTCAAAGTCTTGAGCATCGACGCAGAGTTGCTAGCCTGTCAGTTTTCTACCGGTTGCATTTCGGGGAGTGTGCGTCGGAATTGCATAACCTAATTCCGCCTAACCCGTTTCATCATCGGACTACCAGACGTACGGCTATGCGCCACCGGTATATGGTGGATATCCCACCAACACGCACAAAACGTTTTGGGAACACATTCATTGTGCGTGCGGCTAGGGAGTGGAATTCCTTGCCGGAGTCTGTGTTTCCTGATAGCTACAACCCGGGAATCTTTAAGTCGAGAGTGAATAGGTTTCTTTTAGGTAAGCGCGTTCCATCGTCGATCGCATCGTCGCTTTCCATCAGGTGAGATAGCGGTCAAGCGCGAACCTATCAACAATAAAATAAAAAAAAAATTTAAAAAAAAATAGTGCAGTTTCACTTTCAGTTGATGCTTTGTGCGTCTGTAGCAGCGGCAGGCGTAGTCGTGAACGCACTTGCTGCCTCTAAGACAGTTTACCAAGCTCAGGATGTTGAGCTATTGCGATACGAGTCGAACGACGATGTACTTGGCACATATAGTTTTGCGTGAGTTGCCGAAGCAAAATAAATGACCAATATCGCCCAATACCAAACTCCAGGCAGAGAGGAGTTAAGCTGACAACCTTAAATCATTCTTAAACATCTCGTGTGCCTGTTCAAAACCAAACACAGGAACATTGCTGGGCAACAGAAATAGGTTAGGTGAAGTAGGTATCGACTATCAGCATATCCAAGTGGATGAGAGGCTCCACTTGGATATATACACAAGGACTATTTCCCTCCTAAGTCATCTCCTTTCTTTGTTTAAACTTAAGCAAGTTTTTTATTCGCAGCTACGAACAAAGTGATTCTTCCAGCCGCGACGAGGAAGGAGAATTAAAAAATGCAGGAACTGATAATATATTCGTCGCAGTCAAAGGTTCTTATTCGTGGACAGATCCCGATGGTGTCTACCGTACCATAAACAACATTGCTGATGAGAATGGTTACCAGTCATCACTCAATCAAGGTCTAACGAGCAGTCCTCCGGCTGAAATCATTGCACTTCTTGGTTTATAAACCATAATGACTTATAAGTTAAATATAGTTACTCAAAAACTGTTTTTTTTTGTATTATTTTGTCCTTTTTCTGAGAGTTTATTAGGTATATGTATTATCATGCTCAAGAAGCAAGATGAAATCACATCAATATCCTCGTGACTTTTGATCTGACATTAAATATGTCAGTAAAATGTGTTAAGTCATTCTGTATTTTTAAGAAACGCTCACATCTAGCTCATCACATTTGAAAAAGTATTAGTGTTTAGATTAATACTGTTGTGTAATAATAAAAAAGGTATTATTTTGCTTTTAATCGCCTTAACAACTAAAGACGTTTTCGATAAATAATATTCCTTACCCGCGAAAGGAAATTCCTTGCCTCAGTGCAAGTTTTTCCTGTTACAGGCTTAGTCGAAATTGCCTCCAATTTCTAAGTTTTAACAATGACACCCTCCGATAAACTTTGTCTTTACCAACTGTTGATAATACCATCTCTAGCAGTGGTCATCAAAGTGATTCTTTAGTAGGCCTGCTTAATCAAAAGGGCTTCGGAACGGGACCTGGTTCAAGCCACGGTCTGATGCGAAGGGGAATAGGAAAACGGTTACTTTCTTCTGCAAAGCAGTAACTCTCACGTATCTAGCCACTGAAGTAGCAGACGCCCCGGGATTCCCGGCCACCACAGGCGCGCGGTTGCGGTTGACGAGCAAATAGTAGCTCTGGGCGACCGGTACGGGGAAAACCCCGAATCTACGGTGCGTAGTCTTCCTCACGCGATTCAAAAAAATGTCAGCATAACTGAAGAGGTGACCACTTTATACTAGAGTGTTGCTGCGGCCCTAGAACTAAAAAGGTTTTAATCTACCGATTAAAAAAAAGCCTGACACTCCCTCTCGCACCACGCAAAGTGGTTGGATTTTTTAAAATTAATATAAACCAGTGCTTGACTGAAATCCCTCCTGATGGTAAGCAGTAATGCAATCGTTGATGATGAGACGCAATAGTTTATTAACTCTGATGATTTTACACATCAAAAGAAAGACCTGAAAAAACGATATTCGAGTAAGTAGACCAAACTAATAACAGAATGGATACAGATAGAGGTACACTAAAATAACCTCTTGCAGTCCAACGTTACCTATCAAGAGTAATGTATATATAATTAATAGATCGCCACTGCAGTTTGCATATTTATAACCCACAAATGTTTATATAACAACAAGTCCCTCTTCATGTTTGACATATAAGGAGATGTTAAACATTACAAGGGCAACGCCGCGGGCTAAAAGATGATACTATAAGTCACCAATACATTATGAGTACCTCTTGACGTTTAACTTTGACACTCTGGGTCAAGGCAAAGCAGCTTCGATGGTAAGATATTACCTGTATTTCCGGAGCTTGAATCACAAATTCAATTTCATATATAAATTTCAATAAATTATTTCAATTGAGTTAAATATATTTAAAATTAGAATATTATTTTAAGAACCACGAATTTGATTTGTTTATAAATATATTGAAACTTGTAGATATTATCAAAATAATGGGTATTGTAAATAATGGGTAATATGGGTAGGTTTCAGGGTTGAAGGCGTCTTCTTTAACAAGAAAGCCCTGAAGGGCAAGTTAGAAAGAAACGACGATGTTTGCTTTGTGTAAAAATTTCAAAGCAATCATAACGGGACTGAATACCGTGTAACATCTTGGGTCATAGTATCGAGTAATGACGTATGCGCAATCTTATCACCCGCTCATCTTACACCACCCTACCTTACGCTAAATTCTTAAATTCTATTCAAAGCATTTAGCATATGTTGCAAAATAAACTGCAGAAACACTAAACTACTTAAATCGTCTTTAATTTGAATAGCTTAGTGTTTCTACAAATTGGATTGCATAGGCAAAGTAGGAACCCAGCCTATGCTATCCTATTTCATGAACTTATTTGGAGTCGGAGCTAATCCAATGCTGCGTAAATAGTAATAGTATGATCTTCTCGATTCATAATGGCATAACATGGAATAATTTGGTACCTAAATTCTTGTTTTTATTAGATAGTTAAAGTAGGTCCTTTACCAAGCAATGAATGCTTTACATTTTCCATAATACCTTTTTAATCGTAAAATATTATGAAATAACAATCCCACAATATTTCTATACATTTATTTACAAAATCATAACCCTCCTTCTGATATTGCCATAGTCGGACCAAAAGTAAGATAAAATATCTCGAAAGAAAAACGAAACATTAGCAAAGCACTTAACTACTCTAATTACAGAAAAATTAATGTAATCATCGAGTAATTTACGAACGTTTTGTCCATAACTAATGCGTGTCGAGTTGCTAAAATTCATTATCTCCATAACGTTGGCCAACCACGTGAAGGCACCATCACGTAGAGGTCGAAGGTAAATGTCATCTTGCATTATTATTGATGAGCTGATTATCTTTAAAGTTTGAAAGGCATCAGCGATTAGTAATAATGACATTATTTATCAACAAGAAGTAAATACTTAAACGATATAGGTATCGGAATCGTATTTATCTATACATATAAAAGGAGAAACTGACTGACTGACATATCAACGCATAGTCGAAACTACAAGGCATGAGAATGTGAAATTTTGCACAATGTTTCCTTTTATGATGTAGGCGAACACTAAGAGAAGATTTTTCAAAATCACCCCCTAAAGCGGTGAAACGGGAGTTCAAAAATGTACTTAGAAACTTACTTTCACGCGGTCGAAGCCGCTGGCAGAAGCTAGTCTCTTATGAAAAATAAGTATAATTTCTAATTTTCAGTCCTACGGCACTTGTGATCCATAGGTACCCTAGAAGCAGTCTTAGTTTGTTTAAAGACAACCTTGCCTCAATATTTCGAACTCCCTTTTAAAATTATTACCGATAGGCTCGCGCTTGACCAGAATGCTCACCTGGTGACAAACGAAGAGGTGGCTGATGATGAAGCACGCCTTGTAGTAAATTATTCACTCCCGACATAAACATGCCTAGGTAGTAGCTATCAGACACTGTTGCAACTCAAGAAAGCTAGAATCAACGGAAGCTTTTCCTTTATCATCCGAAAGACGTCCACAGTTGGACATAGATCTCCCCTAAGCGTCGCCACAACGACCGGTCCTGTGCGTCATACATCCATCGGATTCTACGCAACCCTGACTAGCTTTTCCTTATTGTTCGCCAATTATCAGAAAAGAGAGAAAAAAATCAATGTTCAAAGAGTCGAGTGGATGAAAATTTAATCAACACAGTTGTCTTAAGAACTGTCGGTAAGAAAATATTGAGTTTGCAAAATAAACAGGTGATGCATCAGTGGTTAACCGCCACCTTACATTCACATAACAGATGTAACATTTTTCCCAATTCCATAGTTTCCAATGACATCAAATAAAAATTTCCTACTTGCTGTCAATCAAACATTATTAAAGGTAACAGCTGGTACCTATACATATAATTAAAATTACAGTTTCGAAAGGTTCCCATCAAAGACGTCCTCAAACGTTCGTGGCTTACCTTCGCCATGTCGTAGGAGTGGTCAAATACACAAAACATTGTAACGAGATGTGCGTCAACTAATAACACTATGTTGTAATGCAATATTCGGAATAGTATAAAACATGAGTTACGATAATTCATGAGCACATAGTTCAAGTAAACACGATCCGGTAAACCGTTTAATAGTGATCATGAAATTGGTCAGTATATTTTGTTGTGAATTTTTTAGACATTTATTTTAATTTGCGGTGTTATTGTGAAAACATCTGGCGAAATGTGTGTGTACTATAGGTACACCTCTGTCTAACCCTAAGGAGATTAGCAATCGTGATATATTGTGTTATTGTGAAGTGTTGTTAATTGTGCGGTTTCGATTTCAGTTGGTGCTTTGTGCGTTAGTGGCTGTTGTGGGCGTAGTACTGGCCGCCCCTCAGAATGCTGAAGATATTCAGCTGTTAAGATCAGACTCGGACAACGATGGACTTGGCACCTACAGTTTCGCGTAAGCAACTTTCACAAAAAATCTTAGAAATACAGTTAATAAAACTGTAAATAACATAGTAAAAGTTTGTGTCAGGATTTTCAGGACGTTTCAAAAGTTATAAAGTTGCAGCATTGGCACCATTTTGCTTACAGATATTGAGGGTGACAATTCGCTAGGAGAGATACATACATACTACATAAAATATAATGTTCTTCTTATTTGCAGCTACGAACAGAGCGATGGTCAAAGACATGATGTTAATGGAGAGCTGAGGAACGCCGGAGCTGAAGATGCCTTCGTCGCAGTCAAGGGTTCTTACTCATGGATCGGCCCCGATGGCGTCAACTACACCGTTAACTACATTGCTGATGAGAACGGCTACCAGCCCACGATCGAACAAGGCCCCGGTGGAGCTGTACCCTCAGCGGTAGTCGCTTCGCTCCTCGGTTAATACGTTATAGAAATAATAGTCTAATTTGTTACAATAAAGTTATTATAAGGCCTAATTTTCAGTTTTATTCCCGAAAATTTCATTAAAATGCCAAAAGTTTAAAATAAGACGTAAAGGAAAATTCATATACAGGGTTATTTGTAAAACACCAACAACGTTGCAGGTCTGTATTACCAACATCATAAACCACAACTTTTGTCCTATGACTTTTTACAAAACTTAATTCATTTACCAAAAACAAACCTTCAAGATTTCGTTGCTCTATCTAACACATTTAAACTCTGTACTTTCATACGTCTGTATGACGCAACGTAAATTGCTACACTTCGTTTTATTTAGAACATTCAATTTTAATATTTTTATTTTTGTATGATAATCTGATTACTAAAATATGATAAATTTTGAAGTCATAGAAGAAAAGTTTTTGTTTATGATGGTAGGAACATAATCCTGAGAGGTTGCCAATGTTTTTACAAATAACCCTGTATAGCCCCAAGCACTTTCTACTTTTTGATTCAAGATCAGTGCATTTTCAGCAATAGCTATGAATATGAGATGCAAGCTGATGCCTACATACAAGTAGCGTACCATGAAACTACTGAGTTTGGCCAATGTTGGTATGGTCACGGTCATCAAAACTATGACTTGTCATGCTACAGTCTTTAGTTTCAGGAGACTTAAGTGAACTTGTTATTAGGAACTATAGCTCCTGTCTGAAAAATAAAAAGGCAGGGGCTAATTTGCAAATTCAGTAAATGGGCAAAAACAGTCGCCAGCACGAAGCGTCGTAGTAACAAGAGGGTAACATAATTATGCTGTGGTGCTTAAGGATTCATCACTCCTCAAACTTCGCAAGTCCCGATAGCTGTGGTATACCTCTTCACGGAGGACATGGTTCGTTCGGGAGGTTCCTGCACCGGACTCGTGCGGAAGTGACGCCCGGGTGTCGCCACTGTGCGGAATGCCCGGAGGACACGGTGGAGCACACAGTCGAGGTGTTTGGGCGTGGGGCGATCGGCGGCGGAGACCTCTCGCGCCGGGCCATGGTTGAGGCCATGGTCCGGAGCGAGGAGGAGTGGCAGACGGACGCCGACTTCTGCGAAGCAGTAATGCTCGCAAAGGAGGAGGCCGAACGAGTCAGACAACGGCGTTCTCGCCGCCGCCACCGGGACTCCGATCCCGATTTCCGGCCACTGTAGGCGTGGTTTTGCGGACAGTGAGCAATGGGTAGCTCGCTGTCCGGCCGTCCGGTAACTGTCCGGACCAAGTCCAAGTCGTTGACGGCGCGCACTGTTCCCGCGCGCCTCAAGGAGTTGTCAGCAACAGCAGGGGCTCAACCGGGTCGAAGCCTACTGGGGCCAGGGTTATCCAAAAGGGAACTCGAGCCCCGGTATGAAGGCTAGAAGGAACGGGGTGGGCTTTTAGTCAATAAGAGTCTGACACTATCTCCCGCTTCGCCCAAGAGCGGGGGTTGTGATTGGATGATTTTTCCCACCATAAAAAAAGGTGAATCTAGAAACTCTACCAGCACAGAACTTTCTTTTTAATTGAGGAATCATCCAAAGACTTCTCTCGCTACTTCACTCTCTACGTGGAGCAATAAGATAAATTAGACTTTTACTAACTAAAACTACAGCTGTGTCTTTCAGTTGCCTTTGCGTTGTAGGTCTACGAGTTGCTTTTTTCAAAATACCCCCTTGACCCCAGCGACCATCGACCCTGCTCGGCCTCTATGCTCTGGGCTCTAGCTGACATTTGTTTGAAAAGCGCGTGGGTCATTTCGCGCTGTCGACGACTTAACCTAGTTCCAAACGATTTCCAGACGGCCAGACGGCGAGTTACCCATTACTTGTAGTCTGCAAGCCCGCGCCAATCCTAGCCGGTAGTCGAGGTTGGAGTCGCGATGCCTGGGGCGTGAGGTATTCTTTCAATCAAGCGTGCGGCCATTTCCTTCACTAGCTTTACTGCTTCTCAGAAGGAGGCGACCGACTGTCATTCCTCTTTTCATTGGGCCTGAAACAAGGCCCAATGTGACAGAAGTCACCACCACTGATCGTCTGCACGAGCAGCACACGCACAGCAACACAAGCAGAGCACGCCTCCACCATATTCTTTCACCGTGCGGTTCATCTGAAGGTGAAACTCGGTCGTTTCCTCCGCCTGAATTTGATACAGACCCAAAAATAATAAGTCCAGTAAGAACCTGCATCATGCGGATGGTGAGGACGCCGTGACAATTCTCCAGTATCTCCTCAAAGAAGGGAAGTATCGCCATAAATATGGCGCGCGGCCAGCAAGACCAAGAATTCATAGAAGCACGCAAGTCCCACCACGACATCAACGTAGAGATACGGCGATGAGGTTAATACTACTGTGTTATTAGGTGTAAGTCCTCCATGTATTAAATAAATAAAAAAAATAGAGCAAAAGCATGAGTAAAAAAATTCTGAATGACGTTCTTGAAATAAGCTGGTTTTTTTCAAAGAAAATGTATACTTTTTGAAATATTATCTCCAAAGAGTAAAGAAACTTTACCAAATACTTCCTCTAAACATACTATACTCTATGCCAATTCTCATTAAGTTAAAAAAAAAAAATACCACTAACTGACAAGCCCGAATAATAAATCTCACCTTCTGTCAGAAATTTTATGTAATGTCTGGAATATTTTTTTTCATCGTTATTTCATAAATTTGGTTTTAAAGCAACGAGAAAATATACAGCTGAAAATATTGCGTAAATGTAACTTTCTTTGAATGAGTTTGTTGGTCTATTCTTTTTAATCACTTAAGCGACGACCCCGTCTGTTTGGTATGTAAATAATTTCAAAAAACAACAAAACTTCTGATTTTGTTATGATTTTTCTCAGAGTTGTTATTGAGGCCGAAAGGTTCTGGAATGGCGACCACGTACCGGAAGACGTAGCGTGGGAAGGCCTCCTACAAGGTGGACCAATGACCTGGTAAGGGTTGCGGGAATCCGATGGATGCGAGACGCACAGGACCACTCATTAGGGCGACAGTTGGGGGAGGCCTATGTCCAACAGTGGACGTCTTTCGGCTGAAATGATGATGATGATAATGACCTATTCAATCAACTGACACATTTACATGGATCGTTATGTATCTTATTCAATGTTGTTGCAGTAAAAATGGCCAAAGGAAATACTTTTCCGAATTTAAACACGGGCGAGATGGTATTAACAGCAATAAAAAAATTGATGAAAAACACAGGTTGGACTTCGCGCACCATTATCAAATTTATTAGGTTGGAGTTCCAAGTTTCTGACCCGAAAATAAGCCGAAAAGTCTCCAGGTAAGCACATTCTCTATATGTATTATATTTGGATTGCATTATGACTGATTGATCAAAATAGTATCTTCTACGTCATAATAATATCTTCGGCAATTCCTGAAGAACCCATCTATATCTGGTATTCTGACTTACACTTGCGTGACAGCTTCACCCCCTAGCGTCACCACATCGAACTTACACCACATCTTGTACATCTCACATCCGACCATTACGCGACCGTCTTCAGATCATCTATTTAATGCTGAACCTTCCAGATTCATACTAATTAGCCCCTTGGGCGAGTGCGGATGCGTTCTGGAAGTAATACCCGCTGTTAATTATATTTAAGAGTTCATCGAGATGTCGGTAACCTCGATTCTCATTGGAATCTTTTCATCCTTATATTGCGGAAAAAAGCATTTTAGTTAATTGTATAGATTCCGCATACCAATATCAAACGAAGCCAGAATTATGACTTTAATAGGTAAGTAAAATAATCGGTCACCTTCACCTTTAGTGACCGCTCAATTATTTGTGTAATACCTACTAATAGCTAACGCATACCAAATGTGTGCCCTTCTAGGATGATGAAGAAGCCACCTATTACACAGTTTCGATAATAGGAATCCCTTCTCTGTGGGCGCTTATCTCTGATTGAAAAATCCAAAAAATATTCTACGGTAATACGGTTTTATTCGATAACTACAGGGTTCTGTACACAAAAAAGAGTAAGATCAAGACGAATAAGAGCTAGTGTCTTAAATAGGTAGTTAACAATTTCCGTTATTTTTTTATTATGTGCCATAGCAAGTTTTGGTTCATAAACAAATGCTTGATTTGTTTTGAGAAATTCAGTAGTGGTTACGATAAGCAGACGGTGCGAACTACGCAACCCTAAAAACATCTTACATAACGAAAGTTAATAAAGAAAGGTTACCCGCGATTACAGTTATGAATAACAGATCCATATGACGGTCCAAATAAAGTATGTGTGATCGTCTGCAACACTCTATAACGACCTTGTTATTTAAAAGCTCTCACGCTTCTTCTTTTTTTTTTTTTATTACGATTTTGTTGCATCTTACGTCATGAATGAGATATTTACGATGTAATTAAAAATAATTTGTTAATTGAATTTAACAAAATAGATTTGAGTTCAGAAATCGGTTTAAATAAAGCCTCAAATATGGTAAACAAGAGTTTTAGAATACTGCTATAAAATATTTTTTTATGTTTTTAGAAACATGTTACTAGCATCTCGTCTGACTGTGCACAGCACAACGTGTTCACCGTAATATATGTATATTTAAATACCTGAGGTCACTTATGAGTGGTTAGATATTCCACTTTAGACTCCCGATCCTCTGGGAGCCTACTTGCTTCAGGTTCTAGCTTACGAAGCATCTTAATCTTTTCTTCCTTCCTTGGTCCCATTATTTGGGGTCGGGTCTCCTCACTTTCCTGCGCTGTGGCTCTATCTTGGGTCCCTCTAACGAAGCATCTTGATGACCAACATTAAATCCAAAGGTTGTCTGTAAGAGATCGCCCTGTGCGATAAGACCGCCCATTGTGCACTTATTCTTTTAAATGTTTGTCCTGTATTTTTGTTTATTTGGTGTACAATAAAGATTATAATAAATAAATAATAAATAAATGCCCTTAGGGAATCGACCTGAACAATGAAAAATCCCGAGACAGTGGTGCGCCATGTTCCGTTTCACGTTCTCTTTAGTGAAATTATGAACGCAGAGGGCAATGGGGCCTGCATGAATTCATGCGGACCAATACCTGGCCGTGGGAGCGTAACAAAATGCACAAAGATGCTAGCGCCCTAGCCATAGGTAGCTGCAAAACATCGTGTGGATTTAGTCAGTATCAGTCTACCCGCCCCAGGGTACAGGAGAAGGATAAAAATAAAGCTGATCAACTATTAAAAAAATATCATATACCATCAATCCCTGTACAGCCCGCGAACAGAGAAGTTGCCTAAGCTTGAGCTGTGAAAACACGCGGATTACGTAAAATTTATTATTTTAATTCTATTGCAGGACTTTAAAACGTGGTGTGCGACTAGGGTTGCTGCAACTCGAGCAGGGCCGCTACAGACTCAACGAGATGTCTCGCCTAGCCAGGTCAGTGACCCAGGTGAACCCGCGCGAACAACGTCAACGCAGATTGCAGCGAGCCCCGCGTATGCGCAGCCACAAGCCCTCTCCGAGTTCCAGGCTTGAAAACTTTAGAATTCGTGGAAGATTTTAATGCTCAACAAAGTCAGTGTCTGTCCAATTCCAAATACACAGTAGAGCTATAAAACAAAATCGTTGTTTTATTATTTTTAATAATTAATACTTATTTTTCTAACTGATTTGACATTTTATTGAATTAAACTAATATTTTTTTTTTTAATAGTAATACACTTGCAGTAATATTTATTGTTATTTAAAATTTCATAAATTTAAGCATAATACATAAGAAGAGAAAGATTAAACAATATATTATATATAAGTTTAAGCCTCATTGTGATTAGGCAAACTATTAATACGTGCATTAAACTTGAGGCTTTTCACACCCAAACTAGGATTATTGTATTTGTTTAGATAGGTTTCATACATTCGCAGCGTCCAACCCGAGATACATTTTCATACAACCGCCCTTATGTGGTTACCTATACCTAGGTACGATCTTGTTTGTTAAGTAGGCGCTCGGTTAAAAACAATCCCAGAAAATATAGGTATAGGTACTAAATTGTTTGGACTGCGGGAATGTTCAGTGGAGTATGCCGTGGCTTTAGAATGCAAAAAGACAAAGACAAAAGACTGATCAGTCTTTCAAAGGCTTTTTGCAGCATTTTAGTCAGTAAACGTTAGACGCGACCTCTTGCTTCATCCTAGAGCGAAAAAAGTCATTTGATCCATCTCAAAAAAAATGGCATAAGTACTATATTGCTGCGGAACCCCTAACAGAAAAATAAAAAAAATAGCACACTACGTTACAGTTACAGCCTAACGCCTCAAAAATAAATTATAGTAATTCGTAAATTTAAAGTTTGAAGAGTAAAGAGTTTGCAGGCGCTGCTCTGTAGCTATCCTCATTATTCAGATAAATCAGATATGTACTCCCTAAGTTATAAAAATCTAATTATATCTAAATTTGCGTACATAATGCAATTATTTTTTCATCGTTTATGAAGTTGCGTTCGTTCCATTTAAGAACGAAACAGACTGTGAGCGCCACAAAAGAGGAAATAGCAATTTAATCCTATAGTAAAATTATGAAATAGTGTAGTTTGAAAATTAGGCACACGTTTTGTACCAATTTATGTTTACTCTTTTATTGCTTGTTGAGCTTCTGAGTAAGACTAAATAGAGCTACATGAATACTAACAACTGCTTGCACTGACTGGACAGGTTTACACAAATCAATCTGTGTGGTTCTTTCCTAAACAAACCACCTCAGATAGAGTAAGATCCCAGGGCCGCCAAATATCACGTATTTTCTGACGAAGGAAATGTGGACGATTGATTACTGTTAGTATATACTAAGAATGCATGCCTATCTGCTAGCTTGCTTAGACGGCCAATTTTCAGGTATCAAGTAATCAAGGTACATAAAAACAGTACTTACTTCACGTAAATTCTCCAAGCTGATTTTTACACATATTTTAGGCAATATCTTAAAAATCAAGTCGCCAATACTCCCAGACACATTCCGTGGGCCGTATTGCTTTACAGACGCTTTAAAGATCCCAAAATAATGACATAGCTTTACGTAAATTCTCATGCTTGATTTTTATATATGTTCACCAGACAAATATTTTAAAACCTTTTACAAGAAGACAGACCGATTCAAGGGGCCAATCATCTCCTAAACTCAAATTACTCGCAATAGGTATTCAAAATAATACAAAAAAATATCTGTATTTATTATCTGTGATTTAAACAACGATCCTGGAATAATTGATGTAGATGCTGCTATATAAATATGGCCTCTGCCAAATTTCGGAAGTCGGTGTTAAATAACGAAGAGACTAAACTATATAGAAACAGCGATTAAAGTTATTTAATACTTTTCAGTGTTTTTTAACATTGAATTCGGTTATATTTTTTTTTTTTTTTTTTGTAAAGAGTTTTAAAAATCTTTTTGTAAAATAAATATCATTAATTATTTACAAACCCTAATTCATTAAAGCTGTCAAATCGTGTTCTGGTTTGCCTAGACACCTGGTTCAGCTTATCCCTTATCATCAGCATCCCGTTCCTCAACTACGGGTACGTTATGCCAGGAAACAAATAGGCAACCCAACGTTTATATGATCTAAAGGCTTCATACTTTCGGTTAGTATTAAAATTCGTTAAATACACTGGTGCATTTTTCAAAAAAAAAAAAATTTGGCCAGAAATTTCTTAGGCAACCCACCGATGTTACATTATTTAATATACTAATGATACTAGATTTGTCATAGAAAAAAAAAGAAAAGATTTGTTACAGACCGGTGATGGTCGTTCTTAATTGTATCCTCTACTATAATTTTATACTGGCCGAATTTACTTTTGTGAAAGGATCGTATCATGAAAGAATCTTATATTAAAGGATGAATTGCCAAGCTAGGGACTAGTTGCAGCTATACGACTGCGAGATAGGTCGAAAAAGTTACCATGGCCCTCGCAAAAGGAAACTGAGAGGGTGGATTTTAGTCAGTAAATGTCTGATACTCCCTCCCACACCCAGAGCGGAAGAAGTTATGATGACTTCCAACGTAAAAAAGGCCTAGTCTAGTGTTTCAAGTGTTTTATTGGGCGTCTGGCATCTTTTTCTTTGCTCATAACAGCTTTAGCTAGATAGCTAGCTTGTGCCAGCGACTTCGCTCGCCTGAACGTAGAAATTATCGAAGGACAATAGGCTCCGGGGATAAGAAAAGTATCTTATGTGCCATTCCAGAATATGGTCTTCCAGTGTGCCTATCCAAATCCATACAGCCGTTTGAGATTGAAGGAGTGACAAACACACACATACATACAAACTAGCGCCTTTATAATATTACTAATTTCTGTTAGTGACTTTGCCCGCGGGAAAGAAGAAAATTATTATTAAAATTATTACCCCAAGGGAATGTTTCCTTTTAAAGTCTAATTTTATACAGTTGAATACCAGCTCCCCTTGGCAATACTGGTGTCAGATGTTGCCTTCTGATCATCCGTACCTAAAGACTGTCAAAGATCTTCAAATGACAACCAGGACTGACGGCTTAACATACTTTCTGAGGTACAGAGGAGTATCGGTATGTAGTTCACCCACCAACGGACCTACTTCAGCAATTGTTGCTTAAACTTGAACATCGACCCATTCCGCTGATATTAACTATGAGCTACTTAATATCTATATATATAAAAATGAATCCCTATTTCCTTTGGTCACGCCATCACGCGTGAACGATTGGACCCATTTCGCTAATTCTTTTTTTATTATGTTTGTTATTGTAAGAAAAAAAAAATGTAGGGTAGTGTAGGCTTGAGTATTTGATACTTTCTCCTTTAATATCTCCACGCGTTTCTGAGAAAAATTTTATTGACAGACGGATAACAAGCGATTCTATAAAAAAATCTGTTTTTGCCGATTGAGATCCGGTACCCTAAAAAACAGTAGCAATCAGCTACCAAAAAACCTTGAATTGTGCATACGAGATAATTGTTATTTCATAGTTTTCCTTATTTGCAGACTAACTAATAGGTTTCCCAGAAGAACTTAGAAACATTGCACATGCACATGATCAATTCTAGTTTGTCACACCAATGACAGCCCCATTTCTTGTCCTGGCAATTACTGTCCATTCCAGGTTGCCTGAAAGAGATCGCGGAATGCGATAAGGCCGCCCATTGTATGCGTGTGTTCCTTTTTGTATGTGTAATGGTGTACAATAAATAAATAAATTCATAGTTATATATAATTAAATCTATCATATTTCATATTGCTTTGGAGGAGGCCTTTGTCGAAGGACAAGCTGTTTCTAAAAACCGATCTTCAGCAGCAAACCAAATATTGTGAAAACATGAAAACAGTAATAAAGGCTTATATTATTATTTATATTTCGTCGTGTCATCTATTTTAAACTCTAGCAGTGAAAGGAAGTACTAGAAAAATTATCGAAAAGTCGGGAAGATGGTGAAAATTATGTCTATGATAGATTTTGTAAAATAACAACTTTTATTCCTAAATTATGTGGCATAATTCACGATTTGTTCAACATAAGATAAGTGTGTATATAGAGCTCCCTGAAATATATCTTGAAGAAAAGGTATATAACGCATATTATTAAAAGATTCTTAAGTATATGTGGATAGATAGATAGGAAGAGGGAAGTCAAAGATAAGATGGATGAATTGTTTGAAGAACGGCATGAAAGAAAAATGAGTCAGTGATAGCGTGATGGCTGAGAGAACACAATTTAAGACAACAATGTATTGCGCCGACCCCTCAAGCAATATGTAGTAGGGGCAGGGAGACGATGATTATATTTTGTATTATAGAGATTTGTTCGCTATAGTTGGTTTTTTTTTGGTGGGTCATTTGGTGGGTCAATCAACCAAATGACATCCCCCACCCTTGGGTGGAGTGGGAGATAGTGTCAGACTCTTACTGACTAAAAAACCCACCTAGGCTTCGACCCAGCTGGGCCCCTGCTGTTGCTGAGGCGCGCGGGACTTGGGTTCGGTCCGGACAGTTACCGGACGGTCGAACAACGAGCTACCCATTGCTCGCTGTCCGCAAGCTCGCGCCTACGGTGGCCGGAAATTGGAATCGGAAACCCGGCGGGCGGCGGCTCGGGCGTGAGCGCTGTTGCCTGATGCGGTCGGCCTCCTCTTTTGCTAACATTACTGCTTCGCAAAAGGAGGCGAGCGTCTGCCACTCCTCCTCGCACCGGACCATAGCCTGTACCAAGCCCCGGCGCGAGAGATCGCCGCCGCCAATCGCCTCCACAAGGACACGGCGTTGCTCTGCCCAAGCGGGGCACACCTCTACTAAGTGCTCCATGTCCGTGTCCTCCGGGCGGTCCACACAGTGGCGACACCCGGGCGTCGATTTCGCACGAATCCGGTGCAGGTACCTCCCGAACTTATCATGGTGAGAACCTGCGTCATGCGGAATGTGAGGTCGCCGTGAGATCTTTCCAGTCACGCCTCAAAGAGGGTACTTACCGCCGTAATAGTGGCGTGTCCATCGCTATAGTTGGTTACATCCTTAGAAGAGTGATATTTTTTCTTTTTTACGATCGATCTTTAGTAATTATACCTCATTTGCAATGCAATTCTTATCCATCCTTATCAAGAAATCATGTCCATTAAGTATTATCTGCCTTTGTAATTATTACCTGTCAATGCAATCAAGAACAATAGAGCTATGAATACGATAATTCTGTCTATTCGTGTTATAATCGACTAGTTTTTGCCAGCGACTTTGCTCGCGTGAAAATAGGTTTCTCTATCCAAACTTTGAAACCCCATTTTATACCCTTAGGGGGTGAATATTGGGAAATCCTCTCTTAGTGCTCGCCTACTTCATAAAAAGCAAAAAGTCCCGGCAGTTTCGGCTGTGCGTTGATATTGTATCGATGCTCAGCTCACAGTAGGCTCGTGTAGGGATTTTTCTATAGAATGAAATACACGGGCCGACACACTATTATATTTTTACTCATTTGAATGCATGAATGCACAAGCTTTTCTTACAAAGATCACTTCAACACTCAAAAAACAACACATTCTTTTTTCTACAAATTTTCAAACCTATTCTAGAACAGCATAATCCTTGAAAGTATATTTTACAAGCCAGTTCGTTGGCTACATAAAAAAAGCAATTCATGCAATCTCCTTTCGATATCACAATATATCGGTCAGTCAGTTTTTTCTTTTCTAGAATACCTACAGATGAATTATTCTATCCAGTATACGAAGGTTTGAGTTAAAGTGACAAAGTTAACGTAAATACAAACCAGTTGAAAATAAGTTTTTTTTTTCAAAAACTGTACTAGGAAACTTATAAGTTGATTTATTGACTTTCCACTTAACATAACCTCTCATCAAAGGTCTCACAACACATTTTTTATATTAGCGACTTTTATTTGAGTATCTCTTTTGTGTATGTTTAAAGCCTATTTCCGCAAAAAGTGCTAGTTCACACAATAATACTTGTCATCATCGTCCTCCTACTAAAACAATGTTATATATACAAACATCTTCAAGTTTTAGCTTTCGAGGAACGGCTTTTAAAAATTCCAATAGCAAGATCGACTTTACAACTACAAATTAAAGCTGTATATGAAAGATTTAAGTGAATTTACCCGACAATAGGTAAGTAGCTATTTTTCAGTTCAAACACGACGTTTTCTGCTTGAAAATATTGCGTAGAATGATACGTGTATAAAACTGTATTTACGATAACACCACACAAAGTAATCTTGTAATTATTGTGTAGGTCCTGCTGCAATATGATTATTATACGCATATCCTCCTCCTTAGTCGTTCACTCTTGACAGAGTGGTCGTGGTTGATGATATTGCATTTTTATTTAGCGAGTGTGGCCCTCGCGTCTCGAGAACTCTGAACCAAGGAGGTTTATGTTGCAGCTTTGACGAGGTCTGTCCAACGCGTAAGTGAGCGCCCGCGTGACCGCTTCCCCTCCACACTTGACCCTGGACAGCGAGTCGCTCAATGGAGTGTTCGTTGCGAACAACGTGACCAAAATATTTGAGGATTCGTACTTGCACAGTCGACGATAACCTCTGTTTGATGTTTAGCTCCTCCAGAACCGAAACGTTAGTCCTAAGTGCTGTCCAAGGGATTCGCAGCAGTCGCCGCCAGCACCATATTTCAAGTGCATCGATTTTGCGTCGGTCTTTGAGGCGAACCGTCCACGTTTATACGCATATCATTCATATTATATCTGTGCGTTTTATTTATTAATAACATCCTCTTTGAATACACGTTACTCTTTGAATACACATTATAGTGCCGAAAGCAAAAACATATTTTTCTGTTAATTTCGTACTTTTAGTTATGCAACATTCACATGATGATGCACAAATGAGTTTACAAAAATCATCGAAATAATTTATTACGTTTACTTCATGCCCTTCCCTATTTTTAAACGTGGGTGCGCTTCAAGGAATAAAGCTTTAATATTTTTAATTGCTATCAGGAGCGCTACTAAAAGGTGCGCTCCGAGGAATAAAATAGAAGCGGCTCATTAGGTGCGCCTCAAAATGGTAGCGCTTCGAGGAATACCTCGTACATTTATAACACGCCAGCTAGCGTACGTTTCATATGAAGAATAACCGGCAGGAAACTCCATGGTTACACTTTAATTTTTTTTTAACTCACTTCACTTTAAAAAGTTTCTGAGTAATCGTGAAGATCTCTGTGACTTTTTTGTCTTTTCAAGTTGCTTTAGTAATTGCTGTCACGTAAGAACCCAGTCACTTATCTATTCTGAATGTTCTATGGATGCACAGTGGTAGATTTTACAGTCTCCCAGTCCATCCATGACTGGCCTGTTGGTCTAGTGGTTAGTGGCCCTGACTGCAATACCGCAGGTCGGGAATTCGATTCCCACCCAGGACAATTGTTTATGTGATGAGCATGATCATTTGTTCTGTATCTGGGTGTAATTTATCTATAATATGTATGTATTTAGAAATATATAAGTATGTTTATCAGTTGTTTAGTACCCATAACACAAGCTCTGCTTAGCTTGGGACTAGACGGCGTTGTGATAGTTGTGGAATATTATTTTATTATTATTATCCATTTGTGCATGTAAAAAATAAATATTTTCCGCTGAGAACGAAAAAATACATGACTATTATTTTGATTATCATTATTTTTAGGGTTCTGTAGTCCTAAAAAGAAATCCTAATAGTTGCGATATATCTGTCCAAGCCAAACTGTTGGTTTGAAAAATTCGAAAAAAATCATGATGATTGTATATTTAATCGATTTAGAAAGAAAATTATTACGGTTAGGTAAGTTAGTTTAAGAGAATAGTCGCCCAACTTACAAATTGAAAATTTCGTACAATATCTTTAAAAAATATAAAATCATAGCTTAAATAACATCACGACTTTTATCCTAAATGGGCTGATTAACCCCAAACATGAACGAGACCAGAGCCTACCAGAGATGTTAACTCGTATAGGTGTCTAGGTCAACTCGCCACCTCTTCCCACGTCGCCCATCGTCTTAAACGTTATTGGCCGTTAAACCGTGAAATCAATTAATATATTTTTCAGTAATAAACATAATTCTTCTAGTCCCACATGTTCTAACTTATCGCACGTGGCTCGACACGCACTTGTCGGTTTTCTTTTTTTGTAGATACCCATCACCACTAATCAATTCTATTTTAATATTTTAACTGCATTCATCACCTTAAAAAAGCAGTACGCAAAACATTATGACAACCTAAACATACATACAAACACGTGCCTGTACCACGTTATATTCAGTTTTAAATTCGTTGAATTAGCTATTTTATAATGTTGATTTGCTTAGGCACCTGAAGTAATTATGTGAGAGCAAAAACACAGACTCCCTCTTAGGAGTGTCGCTCACACAAACTTGAGTTGAGGCGGCGTCAAGGCGCAGGTGTACAAGGGTCACGTTTGCGTTGTCTTTGGGAATAAATGACAGTTTTTTCAAGCACAATAGCCATACACGCCAGGCTATACCTGACAGGTTTGCCTGCACAGTTACCTGTCAGGTAAGCTTGTATGGAAACCTACACAGTTGTGCAACATACACACTCTGGTTTACCTGCACAACTCACCTGTACAGGCAAACCTGTCAGGTATACCCTAGTGTGTATGACGGAGATGGAAGCGGCGACGGGTCGTGATGAGGGCGCCGCGGAAACGCTGTTCCCGACCGCATCGCGATTCCATCATCATTTTGTCATTTGGTTTCGTGCGGAGACGTGTTTCCGATTAACATATGCGTTAGGTACGATTTTAGTTGATGAAAATTAATAACTTGTATGAGTGCAAGTAAGTCTACGTTGACGACAAGGTCGACGATGACAGGTTGATTGAATTGAAATATATGAAGGAAGCATACCCACCCGCGCCTCGACTCGACACTACATAGAGACCATGCCTGACCATAACGCGATGTCACCGCGTCGTCGTCGCAACCTCGCTTCGACTTACCAGTGAGCGATGAGCCTTACGATTCTGAGAACATTAAGCTAACAGGAAACAAGCGAATCCAATTCATTCGTGGATCAGTTGCGTAGTGTTGGAGCGTAAATATACAGTCGTATAAATATTATTTCTACAAGTTTTTTAACTTTTGGATACACGAAAGGGCCACCGAATAGTTGTGTGGACGTGTTAGTGTATTTCGTGAAATACATTTAGCTCATCTTGTATTTTACATGTCACTGAAATAGCAAGCATTTGAATTGAGTCAAGATGGATATTTCAATAGTAAAGGTAAGCAACATGTTTTATAGGTAGGAAGTAATTATCTGTAAACCGGTACATTTTACAAATTCTTATGTTGTCATCATGTTTATACTTATTCAAATATAAGAAAAAAAAAACGATTATTTATCCTTGGACGAGTTTTTTTAATCTGTAGTTATATAATTATAATGATAGTCGAAAACAGTAACTAAATTTTATTTTTGCAAAATTTTTAATCGATTCTTAACTTGACAAGAGGTCAAAGAAATGACTGTTAGTCAAGAATGAAGAAAAAAATTGATCATGAAGCCTTTTACCAACTAGCTTGGGGTCGGCTTCCAGTCCCAGATGCGGCTGAATACCTATCTATTACATAGAGCGACTGCCTATCAGACCTCCACAAACCACTTACTGGGTAACCCGATACTTCTTAAATATACTGATGGTCAGACTTTCCGGCCACGTTTCTGCGAATGAGAATCAGTCATTACAGATTCTAAATAAACCTTTCTGCTCGGTTTTGAATCCTCAACCTTATACAGGCGCCTTAACCAATAGGCCATCACGACACACGACAAGAAAAATAGATTAATATTTATGCGTAAATAAACATTACTTTTAGCTTGTTAGTCAAGATAACTCTGGAAGAATAAAACAGCTCTTATTATTCCTCGACTCAAGACCTAATACTTTAATGCAAAAAAAGATTGAACTAACTCTGCTTAACTGGATCGTTTATCCCTCGATTTCTGATTTAACACATTGAGTTTAATATTTCTCAAACTCTAAGTAGTTTGAAACGTTTTTAATTCAAAATATTCAATTCAAACCTGACAAGATTATGAAAGTTAGATTTCTAAAGAGAAATTTATGTAGTACAACAGAAAAGTCCATTTGAAAGCTACAATTCAGTTGTTTCGTACACAAACCAACTATAAATAGTACCTACCTCTTAAAGACTGAGTTTCTCTACTCATATTATAAAACCTTTCAATTTATTTAGACTGATACGTATTTGGTAGGGTACTACTCGAAAACAGCACATGCTACTAATTTTTTCTTCACTGCTTTCAGTTTTTTATCCTGTGGATAATCTGTGAAAATATTATGTTAACCACAAGTATGGTTTTAAAAGGGAAGGCTAATGAAGAGAACAATACAAGACAGAAAAGATCACCAGCTAACAATTTTTCTCTATTTGGATTCAATCCACTTTCAACGGCCAAAGAATCTTTTAGCACTATCGGGAATATATTTTCTGGTAATCAAGGGAACCAATATCATAATATTTATCAAGAACCCATAGAGGTTAGCAACCCTTATGACAATGGGAGAAACACCAATACGTTCTCTCCGGATGACTTTCCAAGCAGAAATGGCATACTAAACTCAATGACAAAAAATGAAAACCAAAATAGATATGATTGGCCTCAGGAGAACAAAAATGAAGTTGATAAGAAAACAGTACCGGATAAAAAACAAAAACCTCCTACGAAAACAGTACCTGAAAAAAATAATGAGGTTCTTGGAAATACAAGCGACGTTCCAAGTAATGTAGAAGTTGACAAACAGCTATTAGATTATATATTTCAAGTCACAATTTAATTATGACGCTGCAGGTACAACTGTGGATAATAATATTGAGTTCGTAACTGAAACTGGAGAGTTTGAAACTGTAAGTATTTTTATTTTAACCTTGGTTCAACACACGAATAAAGCAAGTTTTCCTCACAAACCGTCGTTTTGGTCGTATAGTAAAACAATTTTTGCCGACTCTCTTTCTATTTCTATCCCGTTCTTAATATAATGATTACTGTCTTTTTAACATTAAACAGTTTCTATTTGCATCTCTGTTTTCTAAATCTGTATTTTCTCTGGGCACGCCACAATTATGGCGATAAGTCCTCTCTTTGAGTCGAGGCTGGAAAGACCTCACAGCGTCCTTACCTTCCGTATGACGCAGGTCCTCACCGGACATGGCACGTTCGGGAGGTTCCTGCAGCGGATTCATGTGGAAGAGACGCCCGGATGTCACTACTGTACGGAACGCCCGGAGGACACGTTGGAGCACACTGTCGAGGTGTGCCCTGATTGGGCGGAGCATCGCCGTGCCCTCGTGGGGGCGATCGGCGGCGGAGACCTCTCGCGCCGGGCCTTAGTTGAGGCCATGGTCCGGAGCGAGGAGGAGTGGCAGGCGGTCGCCGACTTCTGCGAAGCAGTAATGCTCAAAAAGGAGGAGACCGACCGCACCAGGCAACGGCGTTCTCGCCGCCGCCGCCGGGATTCCGATCCCGATTTCTGGCCACCGTAGGCGCGGGCTTGCGGACAGTGAGCAATGGGTAGCTCGCTGTCCGGCCGTCTGATAACTGTCCGGACCAAGCCCAAGTCGTCGACGGCGCGCAATGTTCCCGCGCGCCTCAAGGAGTTGTCAGCAACAGCAGGGACCCAGCCGGGTCTAAGCCTACTGGGGCCAGGGTTATCCGAAAGGGAACCCGAGCCCCGGTATGAAGGCTAGAAGGAACGGGGTGGGTTTTTAGTCAGTAAGAGTCTGATACTATCTCCCGCTCCGCCCAAGAACGGGGGTTGTCATTGGATGATTTTTTCCCACCATAAAAAAAGTACATGATTCTCAACATCCATTTAATATAAATTGACAAAATCTAGTTACCTATACCGATAAAATGATTCGAGGCAACTTAAATTTATTGCTATCAACTTAAGTATATTTTAAGTTCACATTTAAGTGACCATTTGCATAATAAAAGCCCTGAAAAAAGTACGACATGCCATGGAATTTGTACTCTAAGACAGAGTAAAAAATGCCCAAAAATTTGAAAATTACGTATACTTCTAGTTCAATATAGGTACTTAAATCAGTGATTGATCACAAATAATACGAATCTGTTAGTTGGCCTTAACTCTTTACTTCCGCTACATTGAATAACGACTACAGGTTAACAAACCTGATATAAAGTTATCACGAATTCACGACGCATGTTATAGTAATCTTGTACTATTTCTTAATTATTACAATTTCCACGCTAGTTGTCTTTGTTAAGGATTCTTTTTAGTCAGATGGTATATCAGACTAAAAAAGGGTGTGCCATTAATGATAAACAAACAGTTGTCTAGCAACGGCTTTCGGTTTGGTTTCTGGTTATTGTCATAATCCGTACAAAATTTATACGTAGAAATGAAAAAAAACAGAAAGTAGGAAACTTCGTGAAAAATCTGCAAGTGCTAATTCAAAAGTTCCGTGCAAAAAATTGCACGGAACTTCTGAATGAACTCAAAAATTCATCAAACAGAACAATACTACATTGCTTACATAATATAATAAAAAAATCAAATAGCTCACTACTATTTTATTTTATTTCAGACTACAGATACCCTCGATAATCGAGCACTGCCTGCAGCTGCTGTTGCATCACTTTTAGGATAAATCTATGATGTTTAGCAGCTTCCACGGCAAACATGTGTGTGAAGAAACGTCTCAAAAAACCTAGAAACATCTTCCATATTGTTCATCATATATTGTAGAATGACCGCCCCATCATCGCTGTATTCCACATACATAAGATTTCTAACTGCATCAACTTTGCTATTTTGACGTAACCCCAAAGGACTGTTGATGATTAAAACTCTTCTTTTTCCTTTGAGGTCTGTCTTTACAGTACTTGATATATTTGCTGTGCCATTAAGTATAGGTGTTATAACTTGTAAGTTTATTGGTTCATAGGCTGTTGTAGCCACTATTGTGGCCATGTTCTCGGTTGCATCAGTAATATGTCTACAAAAAAGATGTTATTAGTGTACCACTGCTTGCTTTGCATTTAACAGTTTCAAGATATTTGTAACACATTTGACATTATTTTTTCATTTCAGATTTTAAAATATCATAAACTAATGCATCATTTTTATAAAGTCACAGTATCTTTCATTTTTAAATAATGCCATAAAAGAAACCCAGTACAGATATAAATACAGAAAATTTACCTGACTATTTTTATGCATTTAATTAAAAGTGCTAATTCTCTAAAGAAATATCGAAAATGAATCAAAGTAAACTTGGTAAATAAAACTAACCCAAATAGTATGGCATTTTAATAACACAGAAATAATACTGGAGCACATGTTTAAAAATTCCATTAAAATAACTTACCCATCTTTTAATTCAACTCTAATTTTCGGTACTGTATTGTTACAAAAAGCAGATGTAATAATAAAGACTAAAATCTGCGAAAAAAAAATGTTTAAATCATTTAAATTATAATAATTTTAAAATAATAATGAATAATAATTATTATTATTTTTTAAAAATCCTGGTCTTTTGTTACTTACGGCTAAACATTTTTGGTAAGCCATTGTCGATGAGTGTTTTGATTGGGCTCACTAGTTCTTAATTACGGAATGATAAACGATCATGAAAAAATTATGGCCTCTTGCAATAAAAAAAACTTTATTTTGTAATTACTGCTTTATGAGTTCTTATTACTGCTCTATGGTTGCATGCAGTATGCCTGTGGATTTAATTTGATTTATTTGTGTATATGTAGAGCAAGTCTTGATTAATTAAATAATTTTGATTATATTAACTATTAGCTTTTGGCTGCGGCTTCGCCCGCATACATAATATGTAGCCTATATTAATCAAGAATAAAGCAGCTTTCTATTGGTGAAAAAATTTTAGCAATCGGTTAAGCACCTTGAGAGATTACGTCTTACAAGCAAAAAAACATAAAAACAAACTTTACCTCTTTATAATATTAAGTGTAGATCAACATAAATGCATTATATCCAAACACCGCATAAAAATACCTTTCAAAAAATGTCTTATGTCTATTTAAGTTAAAAGGTGTTTGTCTTTTGTGCCTATGCTAAAATTAACCTGACTGGCACCACTAAATAAATTTAAAACTTAACATTAAGTATTTATTTCTTATTGAAATTAATTAATTGATGCATGTATTTGTGTACAAAACTTTAGTGCATGAGTTAAATTATCACGACTGTAACATTATTATTTACTAGCTTTTACCCGCGGCTTCACCCATGTACATAAAATATAGCCTATGTCTCTCAGGAATATAGCAGCGATTACTTCGTAAAAACAAAAAAAAAAAAAACAAATTTTACCTCTTTATTATAATATTAGTGTAGATGTAGATTATCTAAGAACTATAAATTGCTTGAAGTTAACGAGGATAGACAAAATGAGAAATGATGTTAAAGTTATACACGTATGTATGTATATAGTAATTTGTGGTGCTAGATAATCGTATTTTATTATCTTTTTTAATAAAATTATAATATAAAATACATACAATTTTATTTTATAACCATGCCCCTTCTTAAATGAAGCTGCAATCAAAATAATGAACACGTAAAATACTTAGCGCCTGATAAAAAATGATGTTCATCTCAGCCTTCAAATGCCACCATATCACATAAATATCATTCAATTAACCAGTGGTTACTTAAGGTAACCGCTATTCTGATATAACTAAAATGTTCATCATATAACGAAATAAATATTGTTGAGTTTCTTTCAGTTTATAAGCTTGACAGTTGTTCTGAAAATGACATAAAAAAAAGCAGTCCGACATGCAAGATATTCATTAGATATGCGAGTTGCTCGAAATAAAACAGTAGGTGGTAAAGCCGCTAACTTGGTGAAACAAAGTTGCAGGAGATATCTTTATCTTTAAGGAAATTATGTCAATGACACCTTTTGGGGGTAGTGAGCAGGGCAGGAAGCCAGGGCTTCGCTACTACAGGGGCTGCGCGCTAAAACTCGATCGTAGAAAAAGAATGTCTTCACGCCCCAGCCACCACAGGAGACGCCGTGAGGATGTCGAAAGTAACAGAGCGATCCCCGGCAACCAAGTTTTGGACGACGACCGATCGTCAGCTCGCCATCCGACTGTCCAGTAAGGACCGATTTCGAGTCATCGACACAGCGTAGTATTCTACACGCACCTTAAAGAGATGTCAGCAAAACCGTAAAGGCTTAGCAGGGCCGACGCCCGCTAGGAGTACAGGAAAATTCTGGATAAGAAACCCTGGTCCCAGAACGCAAAGGGCAACTGAAGAATACAGGTGTAATATTAGTCGGTACATATCTGACACGCCTTCTCGCTCCAACCTAGAGCGGGGAAAGTCATTGGATGTTTTCCACCTCAAAAAAAAAAGATACAAGTATCTAGCCTAATCAGCATTTTCCCAATTAAACTGAGCTGCATATGGTTCTATGCAGACACTAACACTAACATTTAACATGAAACAACGATCAATTTGACCTCCACAACCAATTGGGTTCCACGTGCTCCTCAAGGAGTTGACAGCAATCGTAGGGGCCCAGCAGGGTCGAAACCTACTGGAGCCATGGGTAACGCGAAAGAGATCCCCGAAGTCGTGGAACAATGGCAAAGAAGGAACAGGAGTGGGTTTTTAGTCAGTAAAACTCTGACAGAGCGGGAGATCTCTGCCCAAAAGTGGAGGAATGAAGGAACCAATTATATAACACGATTTTTGAGTACGACAAGCTAGACACTCGTGATATCAAAAGGTTGATAACACGAGTGTCAAACCTGGCTTTTGTAAATCCGTATTGACAGTTAATCATCTATAAATAACAGCCGAAACTAACGGCTTAACATGCTTTACGAGGCACTGAGGAATCTCAGTGTGTTTAGATAGTCACCCATCCACAGATCGAGTAACCGTTGCTTAACTTATTTTAGTCACGAGCTATTGACATTTTTACTCATTGTAGAATGGGATTGATTTTTAGTTTATGCGAATCCTGAATATAGTTTGTACAAAATCAGTAACTGTATGGATTCCAATAGTTGATACAACAGGTTTATATTTTTCCCAAAAATATTTAAAAAGGTCACAAGTTGGTTACCACCGACACAAGTACCTACAACACGGGTCACAGCAGGTCACGGTTAGTATTAAGCGCCAACAAACAGTAGGGTGCAAGTGCGAAACAACCCCTCAGTTCGCCTTGATGGTCCGGTGACTATGTATTTTTGCTGACATAACAACTAAGGTATACGACCTTATATGGCATATAACTTTGTGATTTTTCATGATGTAGTTATGACATTTTGTACATAGATTGTTTACATAAAAATACTAGACACGTTTTTCGGATTTCTAATATAGTACCTACGTACCTACATTTAGATATTATAACTATTTAATTTAGGGACAGCAATTCAATCAATTGGTACAAATATTCTGAACGTATACTAATTTTAATTGTTTGTATAAATTCGTTTGAAATAAAACATCTACAGTTGCCATCACGGATCTTGAGCGCTCGGCGTCAGAGTGGGGATTGCTTTGCGCATTCCATACATTTGCGAGCCCATCGTCTTCGTTGTTAGATACATGCAGCAACACAGGGAACGAATTAGGAGTGACGTCTATGACGCGATGGCGCGGCGATCCAATCACTGACACTCCCCGCCCCCGCGTCTCACTTCGCACCACTAAAGAGACCGAATATTTGACTTCTGCGCAACCGCTCAAGATCCGTGATAGCAACTGTACCAAGGCAGCAAAAATCACAAAAAAAATCTATGTGATCGCTTGCATCTGGAAACTGTAGCAAATGAATATGCATTTAAAAACTTGCATCTAGGTATGTTTAGTTTTCAATATTAAATGAGAAATTTATTGTAAAGACAAGGATGTTATTTTTATGGTCTCGTTGGTATTTCGTGGGTGGCTATTGTTATCGTATTTACTTCTAGAATACTATTGAATCTGTCTTGCAGTTGCATAATAGACGCCAGTCTTGTCTTGGGTAAATACTTTGAATACAAACACTGCATTTGTAAATAATGAAGACATAGAGTCTTCCTGCTGACGTATATTTACTTTAGCAATTAGAGTGGGGGTAATTGTTTACTAATATTACTTCAGTTTAATTCTATTAGTACCTTTAGTACCTAACTTAAATATACCGGTACAGTAAAATAGTATTTGTTGAGATCCATAACTGACCTGCAGAAATACATTGCCTTAGTCAGTAATTATGACAAGTCCCTGGATGTGAACTTTAGAGGTATGCAGAATAGGGTGTAAAGTACCGTATACCTCCATTGAAAAGATAGGATCCTCCGACCAGACGCGTATTATGTCTGATCCGGGCGACTGCCCAATAGCTGTATTCGGACTGTTGTAATCCATGGTGTAATGTTCAAATCGCGCGAAAAACTCTTAATTGCGTGATGCAGGTTATTGTATTTTTAGTTCTTATGCGGCGCCATAGATGTCACTGCAGAACTTTTATATAAGGACTTCAGTTTAAAACGATGTAGATTATTAGATAATTTCAAAATAAAGTCTGCGATATGATCTCTGCAAATATGAGAATCGATTTTTTGTAGGTACCTTCTTCGTTATCATTATTTCATATTTAACATTATTTGTAAAAGTAGTCGGTACTTATATCATAAAATTCTAACTTTGGGTTCAATTACAATACGAATAGTCCCCTACGGTCTTTAGTGAATGCTATCCGACTTGCCAAATATGTCGTCTAGATAATTAAAGTATCATCAACATGACCAATGGGTTGGTGTGAAAATTTTAATTATACATTCAGCATTGTCACGTAGTTACAACTCATTTATCTGTGAATTAATTAAACATTCTTGAGTTATTACTATATAATAACGAGTGGATACAGATTTTCAAACATTGAGGATGTTTTTATCTCTCGTGTCAGTTTGAAGTGTATGGAAATTTATAACCAAGGGTTATTTCAGAAATTAATGGTAAGTTGCCCAGGAATCATTAGATGAACAAACACTTTACCAGAACAAATGTTCGTGCTCATCAGTTCATCACACAAACATTTGTTTTGGATGGGTATCGAACGCACGACCGACGGCCACACACACTACCAGGGCCACTAACCACTAGACCAACAGACCAGTCGTAATATTTGTTTTCCAATTGTGCTACATAATTTATTTATTATTTATTAATACTTATTGCACAAAAAAACTGTACAAAGGCGGACTTGGCAATTAAAAAAGGGTTCTAATATTAATACATCATGCACGTTCAAGAAATAAATCGTATGTTTATAGCTGTCAATTGCACATCAAAGACAGCTGCATACTAATAGCCGAAACAAAAGGTAAAAGTTGACGCTCAGGTTGTAAACAAGGTGAAAATTTACACCACTGGATATTCTACGTGCGTAACGTATAACCATAACTCTTTTGAGGAAACTTTAGGAGTATTTTGCACACAATAGTTCGAAGTGTCAAGGACGAATCGAGTCACAAATATCTAATGTTCATATAATATATACTTTTACTAGTAACTTTTACTTATAGAAACGTAAAGACACTTCAAATTTTGTTGATATTTTTTCCGCTCTTCTTTCTTTAAACCTGATAGTATCTAAGTGATAAACCAATCGAACCCAAAAAAGACCTAACTTATCTTACATACAGATTGTTCTAATAGTCTTGAATCTATTTTGAATTATAAAAAAAAATCAACATCAATGAGTAGCTCACCGTCCAGGACCAAGACCAAGTCGTCGACAGAGCGGAATACTCCACGCGGTGCTCAAGGGGCCAGGGCGGATGCCCGCTAGGGCCACGGGGATTTCCTGAAAAGGAAACCCGTCGTACTAGAATGAAAAGAATAACTAAAGAATAAAGGTCTGGTTTAGTCAATAAAAGTCTGACAGCCCTCGCTCTCCATCCAGAGCGGAAGAAACCATCGGATGAAAATTCAGTTTAAAAAAAAACTGCTAGTCACTCAGACACTGCGCTAACTGCTAATTTGTTGATAAGAAAGGTAGGTAATCTTTCTTCATCGTCATTATCATCACTTCAGCCAAAAGACGTCCAGTGTTGACATAGGCCTCCCCCAAGCGTTGCCACAACGACCGATTCTGTGCGCCCCGCATCCACCGCATTCCCGCGACTTCCACCAGGCCGTCGGTGCACCTCATGGGAGGCCATCCAACAACCAATCCTGGATAGACTAAAATTAGGTATATTCTTGATAAGATTTAAAAGAAACACTGTAACTGTATTACTGTTGTTACAAAACACAACATTGTTAGTAAGGCATGTCGTTTAAATACCTTTACCGTAACTCATAAAAAGGTCATCGGAAAAACCAACAACTCGAGTTATTTCCTTAACTTTTATTAAAATTTTGCAGTTAAACCGTTAACAATGATGTATAGAGAGAAAGCATATAAAACGGCACCGTAAAATTTACACATTATTTATTTTCTTTTTTTAAGTCATCTGAGTCATTATAACATTGATATTCACAACTCGTTCTTATACCTACTGCTGGGTTTAAACCTCATTTTTGTATTGTTTGACCCTTGTTCTTATAAATTACCATCTTAATCATTATTACCGTCTAATCCTACTCCAAAATATTGGATGTTCGTATCGAAATGTTGGCTTAATAAGCTACGGGATTATTCAAAAGATTAATCTGCAACACCAGGAACAAATGACGGAAAACGAGTGGTTTTTAGTCAGTAATAATCAACCCTCTCGCATCAACCAAAGCGAACAGTTATATTATATTGCCCACCCAAAAAAGTGTTAACTTGATGAGTAGAGCAATTATACGCTAACAAGGATGACTAAAAATGGAGTTTTTTTTTCAGATCGTGATCAAGCAATTTTTTTTATGGTTGGAAAAATCATCCAATGACAACCCCCGCTCTTGGGCGGAGCGGTAAATAGTGTCAGATTCTTACTGACTAAAAGCCCACGTTTCTTCGTGCCTTTCGTACCGGGACCGAGCTTCCCCTTCGGATAACCCTGGCCCCAGTAGGCTTCGACCCAGCTGGCCCCTGCTGTTGCTGACAGCTCCCTGAGGCGTGCGGGAACAGTGCGCGCCGTCGACGACTTGAGCTCGGTCCGGACAGATACCGGACGGTCGGACAGCGAGCTACCCATTGTAATCAAACGATAACAATGGTATTTATTACCGGGATTTTTTCGAGTGAAGTTCAGTTGCTATTTTAATTATTCGCAAATAGTTCCATAATGGTTATAGTGATTTAAAATTGGCATAGTTTTGTATTTATTATATATATTACAACAGTAATTGTAGTAAATAATTGATTACTACAACAACATTCTCATCAAATTAATTAGTTTGTATGGCACCTCTGTGGAACATAAGATACTTATTTATTTCTTAATAAATATCTTATGTTTATTACCTCAGCGAGCTTGCGGGGAAGGTTGACTTAATACTTTTACTGGCAAATATAGCAAAAATAATGTAATATGGATGGAGTTACATCCGCATTTGATATTGTTTGATTGGCTGCTTTTGCAAAGTCATGACAAACTCAAAAATAAGAAATGATGCCAGTTGTTTAACGACAATATCAAAAAGTCAAATTAAATTAGTGAAATGCTTTTGTTCACACATTGTCTTTACTAGTGCGCCTCACCATCAAAGATTGCATCGCTACTTACCATCAGGTAGGATCGCAGTCTAGCACTAGTTTATATCAATTAAAGAAAAAAAACTAACAGGATACGATAGAGGTATTTCAACAATGTGAGCAGTATTGACTTTTTTGTAGTATTTAAACAAAAATATATATCTGTTAACAGGTTCTTGTGATCGCCAAAGCAGAGACAATAAATAAAAAGACTTAATAATCCCATATTTGGCATCTGTTGTTGCGTAATTTTTAGGGTGTCTGATTTGCGCAAGTCACTTGCTTGCCCACATTCTTTTTACATGACATATCTATTTGAGATATTCTTAATGGCACCTCCATATTTATGTACGAAAACATGAAGATCCTGTACAAAATGACGTGTTATTTGACATAACCATTAGCCTAACAATACACGTCTTATATTTATCACATCTTCTCATCTCAAGTGGCTTCTGAAATTCCATGAGAATTCATTAACGTTATTCACTTTTGAACTTTTATTTTGAAAAAAGAAATCATTTATCTTTAGCTTTATATTTTAATACCTACCTACTTGCAGTTACAATTACATGCACGAAATTTTCTCATAATAAAAGAAAATGATAAGATCTTCTTAATTTGAATCAGGTTAACAACCTTATAATGTTATTCTAAATTATGAGCATAATATTAAGGTACCTACTTGAAACTCAATAAATGGTTGATTCACCAAAGTAAAACGTATCATGTTACTAAGTATAATCGCAAGAAAAATACTCTGATAACGTAATTTTTAAAAGCCAAGTTCATGGCACTAGTACTAAAATCAACAGAAGTCATTAAACTGATAACTTGATAACCACAACACACGACAAACTGAACGGAAATAAACCGTTAAAAAAAGACGTGTGGCACTCGGGGACTGCCGCGGTAAAGCTATTGCATAGCATTTTTTATCAAGTTATGCAATAGACCTCGCCAACAGCTGCTTAACCCCACCCATCCAAAACAAGACCTCGCCAACAGCTGCTTAACCCCACCCATCCAAAACCAGACCTTGCCAACAGCTGCTTAACCCCACCCATCCAAAACTAGACCTCGCCAACAGCTGCTTAACCCCACCCATCCAAAACCAGACCTCGCTAACAGCTGCTTAACCCCACCCATCCAAAATGAGACCTTGCCAACAGCTGCTTATCCCTACCCATCCAATACCAGACCTCGCCAACAGCTGCTTAACCTCTTCCATCCAAAACCAGACCTCGCCAACAGCTGCTTAACCTCTTCCGTCAAAAACCAGACCTCGCTAACAGCTGCTTAACCCCACCCATCCAAAACGCCGACAGCTGCTTAACCCCACCCATCCAAACACAGACCTCACCAACAGCTGCTTAACCCCACCCATCTAAAACCAGACCTCGCCAACAGCTGCTTAACCCCACCCATCCAAAACCAGACCTCACCAACAGCTGCTTAACCCCATCCATCTAAAACCAGACCTCGCTAACAGCTGCTTAACTCCACCCATCCAAAACGCCGACAGCTGCTTGCTACTAAAAAGTTCCTCAGTTGATATACCTAGTACCTAACCTTTGCAGATTTTGGGATCAAACCCACAAAAGCTGATTCATCATCATCATATCGCCTGGGGCCAAGGTTATCTGGGGCCAGGGTTATCCGAAAGGGAACTCGAGCCTCGTTATGAAGGCTAGAAGGAACAGAGTGGGTCGTTTAGTCAGTAAGAGTCTGACACTATCTCCCGCTCCGCCCAAGAGCGGGGGTTGTCATGGATGATTTTCCCAACATAAAAAAAAAACATATCGCCATAATGACCGGTCGTGTTATTTTTTTTTTAATATGGGAAACCTCATGTTGACTTCTGATTTAGAGTGGAGCGAGAACTGTAAGACTTTTACTAATTAAAATCCACCCACCTTTTTCAAACGTTCCCCCAGCTCTAACAAGCATCACGTTGGTCCTTCTATTTTGCTAATATGTCTTTGAGGTGCACGCGCCATCGACTGGCCATCATCTTCATTGCTTCAGTTATAAGATGTCCTCTGCTGGACATATGCCTCTCCCTTGTTTGTCGCCACAATGAGTGGTCCCGTGCGTCTTACATCCACCGGACTCCTGTGACCCTGACCAGTTCATTGATCCACTTTATGGGAGGCCTTCCAACGCTGCGTCCTCTAGTACGTGGTCGTCACACTTGAACCTTTCGGTCTCATTGACCATCTGTTCTGAGAGTAATACAAATTAAAATCAAACAATAGGTCATCATTCCAATAGAGTAACAATTTGATTTCTCATTAATGCAAAGCCTGCTGGGTTTACGACTCAAAACGCAAGATTTTTAAATAATTAAATAACTTTAATGATTCTATTTGCCAATCTGTCAATAAATCAATTAATTTATTGCTATATTTATGAACATATAAATAAGTTGAGTGTGAATATGAAAATGTTACGTACGTACGTTTATCTGTATCTTGAAAAACTGAATTTTGAACATGCCTTCTTATTTTCGGTGATTGAGAATCAGGTTACAACGCTGACTTCCCATTTTCCTAGGTTACTCTGTATTTCATACAAGTGAGAACTAAAGGTGTCATATGTCAGCATCATCTCATAAATAGTATTTTAGCAGATTACGTCTTCGATTTGAAAAAATAGAACGAAGTGCATAACAATAGAAACCATTCCGACTGTAACAATGTATAACCTACTATATAAACCACTTTTTGTTAGACGCAAATTGTCAAATGATTCTTCCCACTCTGGGTAAAGTGAACAGGAGAGTCGAACTTAATTTACTAAACCCATTTGATAACCTTTTTTTGGTCCAGAAACACGATAAATATTTAGAATACTCCCGCAGCCCTGCAGGCATCGGCGGTTACGGGGCACCGACAATCTTGCTGGCATCTCTTTCAAGGCGCTCGTGGATCACAACATGCCGTCAACCCGAACCTAATCCACATTGGACGATAACTAACCATTGTTCGCCATCCACTAGCCTGATGCCTAGATCGTCTCCGGCGGGCCCCATGTGTAAAGTCAATTCATTTCAATTTTCCGGTGGGAAAAATAATTCACCACAGTTCTCCGGTGCAGCGATGACCTACGATGATTTTTATTTTTATTTTTTGATGACTAATCAGAAAAATCAAGGGTACCTATGATGACTTTGAGTTTTTTTTTTTATGGACACCTGTAATATCAAGGGTACCTATTGCTTCTAACTCTTTATATAAAGAGAACATTTCTCAACTTTTCGTTAAAGCTGTCTTTGTCACAGTCGTGTTGTATTTAACTTTTATATAATATCGTTTATTATCAAAATGAATTCGAGGGTCAAGTCTAGCTTCCTTCAGTGCCACGTATTATCTTTTAAGAGTTCCGTGATTCAACCATAAAACATAAATTAATATTTTGATGATAAAGTTCAGTTCGGTACATTAGTGTCACATAAAATATCAAATATTTCAATCAAAATAAGAAAAGCCTTATAACAGTTCCATGCAAAACAGAAAATCATAGGTCAGGTTTACATAATCTTTGTTTACCTATACCTACAATGTATTGCAAAAACGTCAACGTTCATGATAATAATGCCATTACTAGGTACATATATCAGCATAACTATCGGACTAAGTAAGTTCGGGAGGTTTCTGCAGCGGATACAGTGGAAGAAATGCCCGGGTGTCACCATTGCATACGGTAGAGGTGTGCCCCGCTGGGGCATAACACTGTCGTGTCCTCGTAGGGGCGATCGGCGGCAACGACCTCTCATGGTCCAGAGCGAGGAGGAATAGCAAGTTGTCGCCTCCTTCTGTGAAGCAGTAATGCTAGTAAAGGAGGCGGCCACACGCATGAGGGAACGGACTTCCCGCCCCAGCCGCCGATATACCGACCCCGATTTCCAGCCACCGTAGACGTAGGTTTGCAGACGGCGAGTTATGGGGAGCTCTCCGTCCGGCCGTCCAGTAAGCGGCTAAAATGGAAGATAGGAGTTGATTTTAGTCAGCAAAAGACTGACATGCCCTCGTTAGAGTGAGAGAAATCATCGGATGATTTCCCACCTAAAACAAAAACAGTGCTTATTTATTTATCGAAAATAAATCTTTTTGGTGTGTGCAACAGGTTTTAATAAAAATATATTGTACCAACTGATACTTTAAGCAATTCAGCCCACGATCTTCCCGTGTTTAATTGCAATTAAGATTTGACAAGCAACTATCGAAAACAATTTCAGATTTTCAGGTCCTATAGAAAATCTGGTAAGCGGTGGCTAACCCTGTACTTCACTTACTGAGAAACTAATTAATTAGTATACTATTTTTTTAATTGGATATCATCATAATCATCTTCTCCTGCTCTGGGTGGAGCGAGAAAGAGTGTAACTTTTACTGACTACAACCCCGGTGGGTTATAGTTAGTCACGCAGAGCCACTGTAACTCATTCGAACTTTCTCACATCCGCAAGACATCACGTTGTCTTTTTAATTTTATCTTACCCCAACACATCGCTCCTATATGAAAACCTTAATTGTTTATATTATCTGCAATGGCTTGCACGAGTAGAGTCTGATGCACAAACTTGATTACTTTGTACTCTATCAAATATTCATCTTAACAGATTAGTCGAGAGCACAGCAACATGAAACATTTTCTTTAAATCCTGGTAAATTTGCTGGAATATAAAAATGTGTCTTATTTTTCTCCGTCGTATTTTTCGTTGGCCCGATAATTCACGTCGTCATTTGCGTCTCGAAGCTGCAGGGGTGTTCCGCACAGAAAGCAAACAAGTATTTTTATTTTTAATTGATATAAACCAGTGCTTGACTGCGATCTCACCTAATGGTAAGCAGTGATGCAATCATTGATGGTGAGGCGTACTTATTTATTAAGAGCCTATTCACTCTAGCCTTCAAGACACCTAAATTATAATCGGACGGGAAGACCGCAGCAGGTGAATTATTCCAGTCCTTCGATGTACGCGCTATAAACGACGAAGCGAAACGCTTAGTCCGGACCATAGAAGTTTCAACTACGTAAGGATCTGGACTAGTCGATGGAATATAGTCTTCAATGCACATTCCGAAGTATCTAGTAATATCAACCACACACAATTCGTGGTCTGGCATAGTTGGAATAGAAGATCAGATTGGTTTTCTGAAAACCTGCAATGTAAATTAGGATAACAGTGAGTGTGGAATAGGGTGGTTCTGCTCAGAGGTGTTATTTTTGTTAAGTGGTCTTAAGAAGGGCCGTTGGCCATTGCTCTGAAGAGAGTTTACCATCGTGGTGTAAGGATTAGTCAAAGTAAAGTCTAGCCTTTGCGTTACTGAGTGCTAGCTGTCCTGGGTACACCGGGCGCTTGGGATCGCAGAACCCTGGGAAGGCCCCTTTCGTGCCTCTCAATAATAAAAGTGACCTTTTGATATAACTAAACAGTTTTCAAAGATTTCAGATATCCACCAAGAACGTTCTTCGTATCTTTTAGAACCTTCGTTATACAGTTTCGATTGATAAAATATAGCCTGTATATATATGTGCAGTTTCGCGAAAAGAGTGTTGGAGTATGTTTATGTCCTACGTCAAGAAATTTATTTGGCGCCGAAACTTTTATCTCATCAGGTATTAAATCACCGGTGGAGAGTACAGTTTTGTAAACTTGTTAGTTCAAAACTTTTTTTAATAAGTCATAAGTCTTTGCGAAAGTAATTAAAGGCTTAGAATAAATTTATGTCTAATATCAGTAGTCACACAATTTCTGATTAATTAACCATACATATTCGGCAACAGAAAATATATTATTTCGAAATATAGACTCCATATTGGGGATTGTAATGTCAAATCTAAATCTTGAACTATTTTAAATAACATAATGCTTAAGATCTTGATCGACCTTGCATTTTAATCAAAAACTTGTGAAATATAAAAAAAAATATAATAAAATTTCGGAATAATGTTACAATATTATAATATTGTAACGTTATTCCGAAGTTTTATGACACGTGGTTATCAAAATATTGATCTGCTTTATGAATAATTATGATTAATGTCGTCAAACAATATTTTTTTTTAGATATCTGCTCAAAAATTATTTTAATACTAAAACTGTCTTTATATAGATTAACACTAATTGACCCAGCAAACGTTATTTATTTTTCATATAAGTTATCAAACAAAAATGGAGTGCAAGGCCAGGTAAAAAATAGCCTCAGACCTACTAAATATACACAAAATTTTCTTAAAAAATAGGCAAGCCGTCTCAAAGAAGTTCAATAACAAATACTGTGACACAAGATTTTTATATATTAGACGATTATAAAGAGAAAAGATTAATTTTATTTTTGTTTGTAATGGATAAACTCAAATGTTACGGACGAACGGACCGATTTTAAAAATTCGTTCACCGACAGAATTTTACTTTATCATGGAGCGACACAGACATTTTCAACTTTCAGGCAGATGCAGCAGCTGGTAGAAACTATAAGTAGAAGTATTCCTGCGTGTACCAATTTACCCTATACATCTGTGCTTCTGCTCTTTTGAAGATTCCATCTAGCCGCTAAAGCGTAATGAGAAACAAACATCCAATCTCAGAAACAGTCACAAACTCTCAGATTGTAGTCTAGGTATTGTTCTTTATGACCTAGTCAGGATCGCGGGAATCCGATGGATGCGTGACGCACAGGACAGGTCGTTGTGGCGACGCTTGGGGGAGGCCTATGTCCAACAATGGACGTCTTTCGGCTGATATGATGATGGTGATGATTGTTCTTTGATACAAACATAGCTATTTCACATTTTGATATTTATGAGTGCAAAAAACAGACAAATACTTTATAACCGAACATTTTTTTTATAAAGCCATTCAGCACGCGTGCAACTTAGCACGTGCTTTGCTCTTAACGCTATGAAATGTGTCATCAGCTAATAAAAGGAGTGACGCAAACACTAACGAATTCAATTGAATAAATAAACACATATTTAAAATAATAAAAAAAAAACATGATTTTATTTACAAGTACGTTATAGTTCCCGTTACATGAACGTCTGTAAGTTTTGTAAGTGCCCACGTAATCTTTATTCAAGTTATGTGGAATGTGATAATGATTTTATCTTTTTTTATTTACAGCGGAGTAAGCGAATTATAAGTTTAGGGCTGCGAAAACCAACGCTTTGAGTCCAACGACAAACTAAACGCAGAAATAATATGAATTTAACGTACTTCGTATCGCATAATACACGTGTGGTCGTATATCGTAGGATAGTTCCATCTATAGCGCGTAGATAATAGATACTTTCATCAGTTTCATCCAGAGATTTTCATCTATAGGAAATAGAAAAGCGTTTGTACGGCGTCTCTCCACAGACCATCTTACAACCTGCATAATGTGCCCTATTACCGTTGTTCACGTAGAGATCTAATGACAGCATCAGTGGACGGCATTGCCGTAGCCCAATTCTGGGCCAGGCATGAAATTTAAATAGTTTTGCCATCGACACGCTAAGAAGAAGAAGAACAGCAAAGTAAATATTTTCTTCCATAGGATGTAGCAAGATAAACAATAGGACATTGTTACACTAGGGGTGAAAGTAACTCATTTCGTCCCGAGAAGGAGTTGGCGGGCGAGCGCAGCGAGGTCGCTAATTCGAGGGGTTAAATGGGTTACTTTCACCCCGAGGTAAACACTGTGCTTTTCATTACGAATACGAGGAAACCAAAAATAAAATAAAAAGTTTGTAAAACCTGAGTCATCGTACCTATAATTTTAAGTAGGTATCTTTCTTCTGATTTAGGCGGTAAAAGGTATTCCACTACTGCTTTAGCCTCTTCTCTTATGAAATTAGGTGTTAAATCACTATTTTAATCTGATAAACATAACGTGTTAATACAAATCTCTGTTGTACGGAAATGTAAACAAACTCGAAAAAACCAACGACTGATTGCCACTTTCCCGCCATTTTATTTTTATTTTCTGTGGCCGGCCAGCTATTCAGCCTCATTAATGAAAAATTAGAATTAATTGTAATCTTTTAAAAATAAAGTACCTATTTAAAAAAATAGTTGAACAAATAAATCACTTAAAATATAACATTATTATTTAATACTTGTCTTTAAGTTATTTCAATTTTATATCGCGCTGTGATTGACTGGCTGTATGGAAAATTGGAACATGGTTCAATAGAAATGTGAAGTTAGAACTATTTTTTTTTAATAATTTGACAGCTGTCAGTTGTAAAGTAAAACTCCCTAGGGATGAGAAGTATCACTTTCAGCCCGCTCCTCAGGCAACTTCAGACCTACTTTATGAGTAATGAAAAATTATTTTTTAACCATAAAACTAAGCAAAGAAAGACACTTTCGTTTATAGAATGCATAGGAAAAATATTCTTGATTGAATAGAAGAAACTACAGAATTCTTAAAAAAAAAATAGGTTTTTCGATAAAATTTTACAAATAGTCAATGTATTTTTCACAAGACTGTGATGTTCAATTACCTTTCACATTTCCAGATACTTACAGTAATGAAATCGACAATACTCACTGAATTAACATTAAGCTATACAAAGTTATTGTAGTTATTCCTTTGGCGTTCCTATATTCGGTCCACAGCACTCAAAAGTTAACCAAAAGAATTTTGACTCCATCACTGGTTAGCTGTGAGGTGCCGTGCTTGGCCGATGCCGTTAGCGCCTGGAAAATCGCTAGCCCGGACAAGGCGTTGCCCGAAAATCCATCTTCCCAGAGACAGTGGGATGACCCGCTCTGCAGGTTGCCAATACTGCTGAGCGCGCTCGCCTACTGGCTGTGGGTAAATGGGAGTCGGGCCTTTGGCTACAGTCTTTATCGTCACCTAACATAGGTACTATGTTGACACCACCTCCCGGATCACTACATGTCTGCGTCAGGGTGCTCCTAGTGGAGCTCCACATCGATTTCAGTGCGGCCAAGCAGTCGACCGCCACGGACATCATGGCCTACCCATACCTTTTACTCGTTTGTAGGTACATATTATTATTTTAAGTTTGTATTTACTTATACCTATTAATTTATAATATTTAAGATGTATATATTTATTACATAATAAAACATTAAAATATAAAAAAGTTATTACTTGGCACATGTAATTTTATTTTAAAAAAGTACAAAATTGCCTTAAATTTGGATTTTTTCCTGAACCGTAGATGCAATTACACACATATAAACCAACATATCTTTATTTACATTTCGTAGTTACTTTTTGTTTTCATAGTTACTAAGTTTTTAATATACATTTATAATGTCTACTGCATGTGTCAATGCATAAATAGATTCAAACCGCAATGTTTTATTGCCCATATATGTACATTTATCTGGGCAGTTAGTTTTAATGTCCTTTTAAGGTGATGAGCTACTTATGAGGCATCAGATACATTATTATTATTATTAATAGGCTCGTGTTCGACCACTGTCTCTGACTGTTAGTGATAATACGGTCGACGTGAAAACATGCTTGATCCTGTTTTAGCTGCAGTGATGTGCTACATATTAATTCTAATTGAGGTATTGATTTATCCCCTCACTAAACATTTCTACTACCTATGTGACTATGTCCCCTCATACGTACACATAACTACATACGTACTTGTACTACTTTACTCAACTATCTTTTGTCACAGTAACAAATCAGGCATAAATAAAGGAAACTATTGTTTTTTATAGCTGTTCCAGCAACTAAAACATTAAAATAGTTGTTTCAAATGACTAGTCTTTACTTTCAATTCGCAAAACCATTTGAGAGTATATTGTGTCTTTGTTAATGCGGGTTTTACCTTATTGTTCAGAGATCTGTAACCGTAGCATCCGAGCGGATCTTCGGTCCATTCATATGTCGATCTATGTAATGGTCAGCTAGAGTTGGCTCTGTTTCAGCGCAGGCGGAGCGGGCCGCACGCTTGTATGCGGCCACCAGGCGCACACACCCGCCACTCTTTATATATAAGGAGATCTTGCGAAACCGTTAGCACATTCGGACTACAACCTGTCCAGGAAGTCACCTGCTTCTTTTGTCACCTGTGAAACGCGACAAGATGCTGTTCATTCTGGTAATTATTGGCCAGTGTTAAGTGTTTATACAAGTGCATCTAAATAAGTACTAAACAGTGTCAAAATTTGCATGGTACTTTGTGCCAATAAATTGAGTGTTTGAACTGACGACCTCCCTGTGGTTGCATGTTGACGAATATGTGTGTTGCAAATACATATGCACTGGGCACCGCGCACCTAGCGTATGAATGTGTGGTTTTACCTAATGTCGTTAAAGGTTTAGGTTCTGACCTTTGCTTTATTCACACCTTCTATGTTTATGTCTATAATGAAATAGCCTCTTAAAGTGTGCGGTTAATATAAGAATTCTACAAAGTGCATTTAATTTATCTATCAAGTAAACTTAGAATTTAATTTAAAAAATATAATTTACAATTATAGCTTTACATTGATAATCCATCAATTTAGTATGTGTGAATATCTTATTCGATGTTGTTTTTTGTTCATTGAATCACCCGCGAAATTCTAAAAATACTTTAGTAATAGCAGCCAATCTATACATCTAACTTTTCAATGAGTGTCATAAAGTCTGTATTTTTTGTTTTATATCCTGCTAAGGTCACACGTGTTATATTTGTATTGTCAGTGATAAGCCTTCCAAGGTTATACATAATCAATTTTCATGAATAGGCAGTCACAAAACTCGTTGTAAAAATGAATTTGTGGTATGGAATCCAAATAAAAAACGCAAATCGAGATAAACTCTAAAATATGCCAATTTAAGATCAAGGTCGAATAGTGTTCTAGATATGGAATAGTTTATTACAGGCCATAAAATTTCATCGAACGATTTAAACCTTGTCTGTACCAAGAAAGAATAAAAAAAAGATGGTTCAAAAAGCTTTTACCGGTCAGCGACCAAAAGATGTTATCGTTGAATTAATGAAGGAAATAAGAATCCAAAAAAAATTTGCGAGGGCGTGTGACATGGCCCTAATTGCTAATTAAGTAAACACGCTTAAATTTATGCCAATTTAACGTATCGTTTGATAATATTGCAGAGTCTCGTGGCGGCTTTACTGGTGCAAATGCTTGGGGCGAGTCCTGCAGTGGACAATCAACATAGAGCTCAAATAGTTCGATACGACTTTGACACAGCCAACCTGCCGAACTCTTATAGTTACCAGTAAGTATTTCTTACCACTTATTGTAATTTTTCAACGTTTCATCTCCCTTTATTAAAATTATGAGTGTTTCTATACAATAATAGTATATTATTATGCGATACCCGAAACACGAGTCTAGTATTTTTATTGTAGTTCGCAAAAATACATGGTTCCCGGGCCATCCAGGTGACCAAGGGGTCGTTTTACTTCCACATCCTGCTGTGCACTGGCACCTGATGCCTGCTATGACCTGCCGTGACCTGTGTTGTACTTAGTGTTAGTGGTGTGCAACTAGTGACTTTTTTTAAATATTTTTGGGAAAATATACAATGTTATAAAAATTATTGGAATCGATTCGGTTACAGATTCTGGACAAAGTATGTTCAGGATTTGCATACACTAAAAATAGCGTTGTATATAATATTGCATAAAATAGTGAGATAGCCATGTAAAATAGGAATACATAATCAATTGCTGCAAGCTGATTTGGTAATCTGTGACAGACTATGCAATGCTCACCTACGGTGTTTGTGCATTAGGAAGAGAAACATGTTGGAATATTAATTTACCTAGCCCGTGAAAAGACTATAGAGTGTAGATATCAAATATCACTATCTTATTTTTTTTTCCATAATGTCCTATTTCTGGTAACAAAGAGGGTCACTCTTTGTTAAAAATGCTCTCTTTTTATTTATTTAATAATTGTAGACTTTATTGTACGCCTCATAATAAGAACAGGAAAAGTAAAATTTTTTTCGCACGCTTTATCTCTCCTGTATAAAGGTGCAAAAAGGTAAGATATGCGTTGATATTGCTACATTATTTTCTATTCTGACAACATTTTGACTATGAAATGCGTAGTAGATTATTATAGATAAGTATTTTTTTAAACATCATTTGCATTCAGATATTCCAATGTATTATTGTCAAGAAAAGTAAATTTTTTAATCAAGTTTCTGAACCAAAGTAGAGTCACGAATATTTAGATGTCTTTGCGATATGTAAACTACGATAATATTTAATATTTATACATTAATAATGTATCATGTAAATTGAAAAACGTAACACATTTATGATTAAGTCATTTATTTTTCTATAAACTAGTCTTGATCCCAATGTTTTGACCCGAACGTGATATTTGTCTAAAATATTTAATTAAGCCTTAAAGTTTCGATAAATATACGTATTGAGGAATTTTCATTATTAGTTGATTAATGATACCAAGGTACAGATTTGTGTATATTTTAACCAACCAATTACCATTAATCTTATTTTAAAAGGTATGGATATATATATATAATAAACATAAACAAGTATCTCTACTAAACTAATAAAGTAAAATAGTATTTTTGTATGTGTAAAACCATTTATCTCAGAAACAGTCGGAATGGAAAAACTCTTCCTGTATGGGATATCCAGATTCGTGGCAAAAATATAGGTTATTTATGACGTTACGCTATGACACACGGAATTAGTGCGGTAACTAAAGACGCGGTTTAAACTACTATTAATATCTTTACATCAGTTTTATTTTTTGAGGTCAATGACTCCTTTACCTACGTTAAAAACCTTCATCGATCGATCAACATTAGATTGGTCTCATATTAATAATTTCACATGTTGATTGACAACTTGTGAAATTACAAATTAATGTTTACTTGTAGAACAGCAATACATAAAAACTGATGATAAAATCTATCTTTGGTATAATTAAAAAAAATATTCGGATAAAAAATGAATAACTACGTAGATATGCTTGTTATAAATCAATTTAAAAATAAACGTTTTTATTAAAAATAAATTACTACAAACATTTTATAGATAGTGGAGCCTTTTTATCATGGTCTTAATTGTTTTAATAATAACACTTTATTAGGAAAAAAATTGATTGGCACTGATGATGCCGTTTAATATATGATCGAATAAATTGTTTGTACCTAAACATTCATTTTAATAATTTATTTTATTATTATACCCGCGATAATTAAAGTCATAAAAACTTCTCTAAAAGGCCTAGTTTTTATGAGTTCATAAGAATAAACCTGAATGATTCATTAACTGCGTCCCACATAATTTCTTGCCCTCTGTACCTCAAAACCTAAAGCCACAGCTACTCATGTGCTGCCACCAATGGTGTTTAGAAAGTGGAGAAAACGATAAACCAATTCAAAAACATAGTAATAAAAATTAATAAAACTAAAATACATATTAACTAATTGTCTTTACTTACTACCGATATCACACTATAATAAATATATTACAATAATAAAGGCAAAAGTTTGGAAGTTTGTCTATGTGTATCCTAACGCTCAAACAACTGAATGAATTTTGGATGAATTTGGGGATACGGGTAGACCATTTCCTGGAATAGCACGCGTAGTCCCTGGAGTATATTTCCATGGGTTAATATTCTACTGTCATGAAGGTGAAGACGCTGGCAGCAGCTAGAAAAGGATATATCAAACACGCAAACATTGTTCTTAATATACACATAACTTAGTCAATTCCATGCCTGCCTAGCCTAGCCTAGCTTACGCAACAGACTACAAGCTCTCTGTGTCCAAGAATGTGGATACAAAACATATCACATTACTAAGACGACACCTTGACGTTTCGTTAATTCTGTTGACTACACTTTGAATGCGAAATCCTTATGCAATATGGTTCCTAACTGGATAATTAATTAACTAGAAGACCTGTCCGATTCTCCCTCTGAGATTCAGAAAACACAGACATTATGTCATGAACTAGGTCAGTAGAATACTCTAATACTGCCTCTGTGTACTAATATACTTTAACTAGCTTCTGCCAGCGGCTCCGCCCGCGTGAAAGTCGGTTTCTTCATACAAACTTTGGACCCACTTTTCATCCCCTGAGATTATTTTCGGAAATTCCGTTCTTAGCGGATGTCTATACCCTATAAAGAACCTACCTGCCAAATTTTAGGTTTTTAAGTTTATAGTTTCTGAAATTTTGCGATTAATCAGTGAGTGGTATTTCGTTTTTATATATACAGATATTGAGTAGGTATTCTGCAAATGTATTTGTATTCTAATCGTGCTAGCTATAACAACACTCCCGCATCCAATTACCGAATTGATTGCTTAGAAAGTTACTTAAATCTTGATCTATGTTTCCATGTGATTACCTACACTAAATTATTCAGCAATTATAGTAGCTGTATTTTGATCCTCGTCAAAATAATTACGCACAATAAACCTACTCTGAAACTGTGTCAACCGTTTACTTTTATCGTCTTGTCTGTGATAGGTTAACTTCAGTTTTGACCTAACAAAAAATCAGTTTCAATGGTTTGACTATATAGATACAACATGCAATTATTATGGTCGTGTCTCTTGATCTTATTGGACTTGTCCTCCCACGCTATGGCGAATCGTTAATCTGTTTTCAATCATGTAACGACTAACACGAACTTTTTAACTATGATGTCATTTATTTGTATTTAATAAAAAATAACCACTTCGCGGTTCTTTTTTATTTTTGGTTAGTGAGGAAAAAATCTGTGGTTTACCAAAGGCCGAGTTGTGAATGACAATAATGCTGTTGAACGCAAATGCATAGAAAACAATAGGGTTACGAAAAGAGCTAAAACCTCCACATACGTATCTTAACTTAGTCTATCATAGCTAAATGCAGGCTGCATACAAGTCTCTTGAGGCTCATGTGCTGCATTTGATCTCAGGCACATATTAAGGTCGGTCCACCTAGCTGGCAACATAGAGACGTATAGTTGGAAAATATAAGGGGCAGTGCAGACGACAGACTATCCGTGACGCAATTTTTAGACGGTGAAAATAGAACGTAAGCATTTGTATGCTATAAATGCATATAATGGCTTAGTTTCTATGTTCACAGACACAGTAAATTATTTACAAGTAAATTATTTTTTATAAGCATGCCATGCAAACATTTTGTGCGCCACAGACTTTATCGCACAAAAAGAGTGGAGCACCTTATAGTTACTACAAATCTTTCACTTTTCATTAATTCCCAAACAGGATTGAGTATAACGCTTACATACCTAAAGCAATAAAATGACAGAACATTTTGAATACTAAACGAAAAGGAAAGCAAACGCCTCTGACTCACCCATCACTACCACTAGATAAACGACGAAAATATTTGCGGACCAACACTATGGAATGTTATGTTTATGTAAATTGACCTTTATATTGTCCTTACGTGTGCAGGTGTAACCTGATAATCCGAATACGTGATTTACCTGCTTATGTGTAGTAAAACACTGTTTATTTGGAAAGCAAATATTTTTAAATCGCTCTTCCGTGATGTATGTTGGCTTTCTGCCACAAGGATAGCGGAAAATTGTTTGAAGCTTGCCAGAATCGGTTTCCATTGTCGGGTAATACCTGATGGATAAATACGGATGTTGAACTATATTTGCAGTTAATTATGGTCGACATCGTCTGATAAGTGCTAATTTGTTTTCAAACAGTACAGTCATGATTCATAACTGATAGCCTAAAAATAAATATTATGCGATTTTTTTGGATCACTTTCGTGTAACTTTTTCTACGTTAAAACACAAATCGGTAAAAAGATGTCCACTGTTGGATAAGTATCGCCATAATGACTGAACAAAAATAATCTAACAAAATCAAGTAAGCAAGTAAGTATTTCACAAAGTTGTCAACATTGAGTGTTTGAAAAACTAACGGGAAACTTCAAACAATGTTTTAACGCAATTTTTATTTTATTACTTTTTTTTTGACATTTCAATTTGTAAATACTTCGTTATAACCAACGCAGAAAAAAGGCTTGCTTGTTGTTAATTTTACTTCAAGTGGGAGTTTTAACGGCGTCACATAAATATTAATGGTGTGTGACCCAGCACGCTCACATCCTTTAAACTCAGATACAACATATTATGTACTCGTATATTTGTATAATTCACTGAATGCTAGGAAACCTGCGGACTAATGTCACGCGCTGCACATTTGCATTCAATCATCCACATCCATTTAAATTAAAACTATTCTATAAATTTTAATTAATTGTGGTACAATGATTTCTTCTGCTGTAGGGTGGAGCGTGAGAGCGTGTCTGACTGTTACAGATTAAAACCCTCTTATATCCTTCAATTGCCTTTAGCATTCCAGACTACGATATATCTTTCAAAAAATCCCATGGTCCTAGCGGGCATCAGCCCTACTGGGCCTCTTTTTTTGTGAGCAAAATCATCCAATGATACCGGTGCCGAATCTTCCTTTCAGAAACAAATCCTTGGCCCTTGGTTTGCTTACAACTCCTTGGGCTGAGTCCGGACGATTACCGGACGGTCGGACGGCGAGCTACTCACTGCTACTCATTACTCGCCGTCCGCAAGCCCGCGCCTACGGTGGCCGGAAATCGGGATCAGAATTCCAGCGGCGTGAGCGCTGTTGCCTCACGCGTGCGGCCGCCCATTATTGTTTCGCAGAAGGAGGCAACCACCTGCCACTCCACTTCGCTCCGGACTATGGCCTGTACGGCCCAGCACGAGAAATCGCTGCTGCCAATCGCCTCCACGGTGGAGTTCTGCCCAAGCCGGGCATACCTCAACCATATACCGGGCATACTCAACTTACAAAATGACATGTATACATTTTAAGTACTTAAAGTATTTTTTTTTTCTTTGACATAAAATATTTTGTAAACTATCAATTTGCTTATATTATTGTAAATGTGAGGACTATGTTGATTGCTTTTTCTTTTCTTTTCAGTAATTTTAACGTATGTCTGGCAATTTGAGTGTTTTCTGCGGCCTACCCAAATGTCCTTTCTTTGGTATTGTTCGTCAAGACGTAGAGCTCTTTAGTAGTCCTAAGTTGAGCTTTTCGAATACTGACAAATGCTTACACTGATTGGACAGGTCCACTCAAATCTGTATGGTTCTTTCTTCAAAAGACCATCTCAGACAAATCTGCATGGTTCTCATGTGATTTGACCATTACATATTTACTGTATGGACTTTAAAAGAGACTTTGACCCCTGAGTTTGTTTCGGTGTTTCTTCTCAGGGTAGTCAGATAGGAAACACCGGCCTCATCTAGCATAAACTGAGGAAAAAAAATTGACGTGTAAAAGTGTTTTTTAAACCTATTTACAAAATAAATATCATTTATCATTTATATATTCTACCGTGTCCTCCGGACGGTCCACACAATGGTTACACCCGGGCGTCACGTTCGCACGAATCCGGTGCAGGAACCTCCCGAACTGACCATATCCGGTGAGAACCTGCGTCATGCGGAAGGTGATGACACCGTGAGGTCTTTCCAGCCACGCCTCAAAGAGGGGATTCACCACCATAAAGCCCTACTGGCTCCTATGGTTACGCTGACATCTCTTTGAGGACCGCGTGGGAAATCACGCGATTTCATCGACTCGAGTTTACCTTACCAGACGGTTGGATGGTATTGCTCCTCGTTGCCCGCGCCTCTGGTGGTCAGGGATCGCCCTGCGAGTCCAGACGCCCGGACGTCTCTTCTGGCGGGCGGCGGCTGGGGCTTGAGGATATCTATTCCCTCATGGTTACGGCCATCTAATTACTCGTATCTACGTGAATTTACAATTTTACTTAAAAAAGAACCTTCAGGTACTCCTTGGTAGTTTATATCGCAATTATGCTCGGTAGGCGACTAATAAGAAACTATACAGAGGTATCTACCGATTAACTGATGCATAATAACAAATAATCCTGAACGAACGAATTCTGATCGCGGTTTCCAATATTAACAGAGATTATTAGCCAAGTAAGCAGGAAATAATATACTCTCATAGTCCCTTGGGATGGTAATCCGACGCGACTGGAGAGCGATCACGCCAATACCAAAGGCTTTATGTGCTTTCCAAGGCACAGGGGTGTCACACCACCAACTTCCAAACGCTAGGCTGCTATAGAATAATAATAAAAAACCCAATACTCAGTGTTAGTTTTCGTTTCTAAACTCAATCCTAAGTGAAATACTGCCATCATTTGGTAACATCAATGCAACTACACGATCAAGAAATACCTACATAAACATTACGACTACCTAATTGAATGGCACTCGTAAGAAAATGTGATATCATCACATAGAATATCGCGGACGCTATGTAAGATCTTCATCATAAAATAATTGCATTAATGCGGATGTACATTGTCATTTAGGTAATATACAAATGTACCTACGTTATACCATTTTGCAAGTAATACTGTTTAATTGCTAATTATTTTTCAGTTACTGAAAGTGGATATACTAAAAGTTAGGGCTTTAGGGCTGATGTTATTGGGTTTTTCCATCTACTCTATATCAGCTCAGATTCTAGCTGGTGGAGACGCATAATGTCAAAAGCGCGAAATGACGAACCGTTGTCAAATGCAAATAAATACGTTCAAGGGCCAGTTTTTAGATCCATGGTTATCTAAAGTAACACTTAAAAATAGTAAGTAATTGTTAAATGTCATGTTACTTCTTAATTGTTAATTATTTAATATGTGACCATTGGTTAAGCTACCAACCAATTTAACTACACATTTAGCTATTGGTTAACTTGCGGATCAAAACACTCACCGTGAATAAGCTGTCAATTGATTATTTCAGAAAATAATTTTGTGATCGTGTGACTGTGTGTGTGCGCTTATACCGCCTGTGTTTATGTCCGGTTTGTAGCAGTAGGCTAGTTTTCACATGTGACTGAAATTATGAAACTAATGATTTTAATATAATAATTGGCTAAAGTAGGAGGAGATCTGCTTATCTCTTTAGGGGAAAACGAACATAATATTATATTATGTTATTTTACGGAAAGAAAAATGTCGGTGATGGTCTATCATTTAAGTGACGCTTTTATTCTTAGATACATAAAATAAATAAAGTAGGAATACACTAACTACGCACAATCTAGATAGTAGACATGAAGCCATGATAGAGTTAAATAGACATGAACCATTATAGCCCACATTTTTTTCGTATATAATATTTTAATTATGTCATATAAATAATAGGAGCCCGATATCAATCTGTGTTAATGCTAATATAATTCTGAGATTATTGAAATGTCTCTAATAAAATTATGTAAAACAAAACTGTCACATTTGATAGACATTAAAGCCTACAATCAATCAAATTAAACAATTTCACTGAATATGAATAGACTGTATTAAGTAGGAAATCGATTTAGAAAATTGTAAAAAATATAATTATAGCATAGCATAATCAGTTTTTTATTGTTCTCACTACTGGGCCTCAGGTTTCCTCTCTAGAAGAGGGAAAATTACAGTTACTAGTATATTATTGTTAACTACCTCGATTAAATTACACATTATTATTATAGCCAGCCCGTATTGTTCCATAGCTGGGGAAAGGCCTCTCTCCATTCCTTCCAACGATCACGTTTCCTCGTTTTCTCATCTTAATCCTTAAGCAAGCCATCCAGATCGTCCCAACACAATAAAATTAATTCGCTGTCAACCGATTAGTTCGGGTCCATTTCGAACCCGGATCTTTGGACCATTTATAATTTCATTAGCCTTAAATCATTCAATGTCATGCATGTCACTTTAAGTATTGTAAAAAGTTGAATGATAACATACAACATTGTCATTGTGCGGTACAAAAACGCAAGTCGTACCTACGCCTCCTTTAAGTTGAACGTCCGAAAGCAGTACGGTACCCTTACAGCCAGTTACAGATCCGTTACTCGAAAATACAAGTCTTCAATTATACAGTATGTACTTTAATTTTTTAAGGGGCAGTATTGTTCCAAAAGCTCCAATGAGGTCGAATTTCACTGAACGCTAAATACGGTTACGGGATAACTTGTTTCGTTTTTTCGTGCAGATTGGCGATTTCTTAATGTTAAATGCTGGGTATGGGTTTATAGTTTATACCATTATCAGGATAAAATGGGGCGGATGACAGCTGTCGGATTCATACAATGTAGCTACCTATCCTTTTCTCTCATCTTAAAGATGCATACATTCGTCCTGCTGTCAACTAACTCATGCTATACATATAAAAAAAGGCTTGTAGCACTCGGGGACTGCCGCGGTAAAGCTATTGCATAGTATTTTTATCAACTTATCCAATTATAATTATTTATTTATTTTATTTATGCAGTATTTTTTTTTCCTTTGTTTTTTTTTCTTTGATATTAATTGAAGTTACTTTTATTCTTTATTTGTTACTTTCACACATTGAATTGAATTTTGATTGATTGTTCACTCATTTGTTTTCTTATCGGTCACCACGCTCAAAAAACAAATGAGTGGGGCGTGTTAGATTATTTTCGTTACGGAATTTCTGGATTCGGTCTCCACGCTCAAGGCCCGCGATAGAAGCTATGCAATAGCTTAAAATAGTGTAGTATTATATAATTAGGTTCAAATGTGTACGTGTGATAATATAATACACTGAAAAAGGTATTGATTAGTATTAATTAACAAGTTTACATGATTGGAAACCCGAGGCAAAATCACGGTTATTGAACTTTACCTAGAATAGTGTGTGACCATTAGTAGATATTCAAAATACATCCTGTATTATTAGATATATTTTGAGCAGATACGTCATTCTCTTAAAAATATCAAATATTTGTCGTTCCAACTGTCCAATAAATAAATATCTCATTTCAAATAGGTACCGTGTGTTTTATCGACGGTAGAATTCATATAATTAATCATTGCTTACATTTCACCTAATGCCCATGTAGTGTTTAAATAGTCCGTAATGCCAATAAATTAATTGTCCTTATCTATTTACCTTTGTAAAAGGTCTTAAATGGAAAGTAAATGTCGTGTGAAGTTCGGCCAGAACACTTAACTTGTGCGCTTTGAAAAATATTTTCTAAAGAGAATTTTGCAGCGGTGACATTGTTGTGCAAACAAAGCATGTTTAATTTTTTTTTTTTTAATTATGCACAACTTTTTCCACAATCTCCTTCAAACAATAAGTATTTACATTTCTGAATGTCTAGTGTTCAAAATATGTAAATTAGGCAAAATAATGTTTCTAAAACAATAAATACCTAATAAATTTCTGACCAGTCTAGATTCTCAAACTGAGTTCGAACCCATTTAATTTAAGGCCCATTAAAATTCTTTCAAAGGAAATTCATGTGGCTCCTAAAAGTCAAGGTCGTTCATTGTAGGTAGGTAGGTAGGTTTGTGGGATAGACAAACTAGTTTTCTCCATAATGTAGAAAATATTTTGTTGTGGGTGGGTACCCGTCTACCACTCAAGGATATACTATGATATATTGATTATTATGACTAGATTTTGGAATAAATTAATCGATTTTTACTAAGAAACTGGATGTGATATTACATAAATTAGTTGGCAACACTGACCACTTACACCCACACAAACATATTCTTTTTTTTCGGTAGGAAAATCATTCAATGATATCCCCCACTCTTGGGTGGAGCGGGAAGGTTTGTCAGATTTTAATGACTAAAATCCCACTCCTGTTCCTTCATTGGCTTTCATACCAGGGCCGAATTTTCCTTTCAGAAACAAACCCTTGGCCCCAGTAGGCTTCGACCCTGCTGGTCCCTACGATACCAAACATGTTCGAGCTATGACATAATAATAAGATATTAATAATAATTATATTATATATTAATAAATAATTTTTTTAATTTGAAAGACAATTGCATTGTATAATGTAGAAGCACTTTTTTCAAGTTTGTGAATGTGAAGCACCATGGAGCATTTTTATTAGGTTACAACTTTTTTTTTTTTTTTTGACATTACGAGCATGGCAGTTGAGAGTTTGTCATGCTCACTCAAATGTCTCGCTGTTGGTGGCACGTGCTATTGGGTCGTTCAGTTCCCTTCAAAATGGTTGAGCTGAGTGGGGCTGATGCACGCGTCATGCTCGTGAACGGGTGCCGTCAGATGGGACTGGTCATCTCTTAGCTGCCAGTGGCTTAATTCAGTTTCTATCTTTTAATTATTTTACATTTTTATTTCATTATCGACATTGTGCTCACATGATAGAAGCAACAAGTAATATGTAACCAAGCATTATATGTAACACATAATATGATTTAAAAGAGTGTCCATGGAGTTTCTTGCACGTTCTTCTCCATAGAGACCTACTCTTTGGAACGTGCAATTTAGCTTCACTTTTCTTGGACTGACCGACATTTGACTATTCAAAAGTGCCTGTAAATGGTCTATTTGAAATAAATGATTTGACTTTGACTTTGACTTTGACTTTGACTTTGATAGGTATTATCAAACGTCAAACGAACAATAAAGTATCAGGCATCTCAGCGCCTGTCAATTTTCGAGTATCTAGTAGCGTCAAAGAAGCTATTTGCTCGGCTCTTAATGAAGTCCAAGGTTTTTTGGGCAAATAACACTTCTGTGACATTATATTAAAGTTGCATTTCACTCATTTCAGTTACGACGGCAGTGATGGTTCGTCCAGGTCCGAACAGGGAGCCATTCTGAACCCTGGTACCAAAGATGCAGCCTTAGACGTTGCTGGCGCAGTCCGCTGGTACGACGCCAAAGGACATCTCTACCAAATGACGTACAAGGCTGGCAAGAGAGGCTACAGAACAATCATCAAGAAACTATCGTAATACATCGCCGGCAATGGAATGCAATTTTAAGTATTAGCTCGAATATATTTCGATCAAAAGACTGGACAAATAATGTTATTTATTAACTAGAATGGTGTATTTAATTAAATTAACGGAATTATCTCAATTATTATAACAATTACTTCAAACTCGGTAAACTAAGACCAAATTATTACGTTTCTACTTCCATATTGTACAAATCCAAAATTCAAAAACTGCTCATAAGAGCAATTTTTGAATTAGTTAAATTACATCATATCGGTAACTGTACTAGATTTAATATTATAGGATAATGTGAAATTATATAAGTTAAAAAGTAATATTAGATACCTAATTGAGATGTACTTATATGTTCTATCTCTAAATTAAAATATGTATAAAAGTGTTTGTTTTGTTTATTTCTTTTAAAGTATATTAATGATGTAACTCGTAATATACGTGGCTAAGCAATAGTTGATGAGATCGATCTATGTATGGGTAACCATCTTATCGAACTAAGATTCCTATGTGCTATAAAAAACACGCTAAGCCGTTGGCCTTGGCTCTCGTTTGTAGATATTTGTCAGTCCTTACGGTTAGTCAAGGAAGGATCTAACAACAGTCTTGCCAAGGGATATCGTGTTAACCAATTACTGAGTAGTGGAGGTTAGACAAGCCGACTTTTCATGTAAAATACTAGAATGTACTGCATCTCTTTAGACTGGAAGCCAACCCCACCACAGTTGGGAAAAGGATGACAAAGTTTATGCTGTGACACAATATCGCGCGATTATTTCCCCATGGGTTAGGCAGACGTGTAGCTATAGTAGACTCACATTTTTCTAGTTATGTTTAAGGTGAAACCTGTAGCTTAGGCCATGTTTTGCAAAATGGCGCTGAAGCTAGGGCCGCAAGAAAGTGCGAAAGAGTGACTGTGACTCTAGAATGCAAAGGCCAACAAAAGGACACGCTCACCGCAGGGAGCGCTCCACTGTGTGTCTGTTTGTTGTCCCGAGGCAGGATCGTCTTGGCGTTGTTTTTGGATATCGCCAACGTCTTCAATTCCCTACACTGAAGTAGCATCAGGAGGATACTACGGTATCACCGGCCGGCTCATCATCTACCCCGGTCACCAGGGAGAACTACAAGTTGCGCGGTGTCCTTCTAAATGGGGTCAGTGTGATCTGTTACGCAGACGCACGCTGATTCTGGTGCAGGGAGAGTCGTACCAGGCGGCGGTCGAACTAGCGATACGCAGGGTTGCGAATGTCGTGGACAGGATCTTGCAGTTGGAACTCAAGATGGCACTGCACAAATTCGAGACCATGTGCTTTTATTTCCCTCGAAACGCGCCACCACCGGGTTCCCAAATAACGTTAAGATAGGTTCACATCGGCGTCGAGTCAACGATGAAGTACCTTGGACTCGTCCTCGACAGCCGGTGAAATTTCGATTAGCACTTTCCATGTCTAGCTCCCAAACTGGATCGGACTGGGTCTGCCTTCAAGCGGATCCTGCACAACCTAGGAGGTCCAGACGCCTCCTGCCGGAGGCTCTATAGAGGTATCGTTTGGCCCTGTATCCCCATACAGGGCCAATGATACCGCAAGTGTGGGCGCCGTCGCTATGAAAGCGACCGACTGCCATGCTGAACGCATGCCAGAGGATCATAGCCATCCGGATGACGATACCGTACGGTTTCCCGCGAAACAGCGAGCCTCCCTGCTTGCCTGCCACCATGAGAGTCGGAGGCAACAGTCCTTGCACGTATGTACATTTTGCGCGTAGAGATACATCGCCGCCGGGGCGAAACTCAACTGTATATCTTTGAAATTCCTTCACGTCCAAACATCTGAACAGATTGGAATGAAACGTAGCACATGGGTAGAGACCATGGCCTGCAATACTAAGGAATTTAAGATAGGTACATTGTACCTATCCCGAGAATATGATCCCTTAAGATAATTTTCGGCCTTCACGCGGGCAAAGCCTATGGCAGAAGCTAGTATGTATGTAATATAAGGTTCTGATGAAACTGGATACACATTATAAGACGAAGTCGACTTCTCGAGTCAGCAGTGTTTGCTAGTCGCAGTTTTTAAATTGAGTTCGTTGTGGTCACATACGGCGAGTACTTACATTTAAAATCTCTATGGTCCGGGCTAAGCGCTTCGCCTCGTCGTTTATTCCGCGTATCGTAGGACTGGAACAATTTGCCTGCTACGGGCGTTCGAATCGGGTACGTTCAAGGCTATAGTGAACAGACTCTTAATAAACTATACTTTACCATCAATGATTGCATCACTGTTACCATCAGTTGGGATCGCAGTCAAATACTAGTTTATATTATTTTTATAAAAGCTGAAAATCATTTTAAACATATGTGTGTTACGTGGACTAAGCTTCAGCATAATATACAAGTAGTAAGGAGCATTATAGATAACTTAACATAGTATATTCTTACATAAGTATAAGTTTAATATCTGAATCATCTGTTGCTTCAGCCAAATTGCCCGAAAACATCATCATTACCTTAGGAAATTTGTAAAATACACGAAAAGTTCGAAACAAATCAAGTATTAGTTGTTTAACACACAGTAGTTAATGAGTATTAATTGTGAAGACCTATAGTTGCCCAGTCTACGGTGTGTCAATTTCTGTGTTTGCCATATTTCACCACAACCTGATTCGTGTTATCACCTTAGTTACTGCACTTCTACAATTGATGTAACTTCACAAATGGTTAATGTATTTAAGGAGATTTTTACCAGTGTTTCATATCATTTACATTTACGTGTTCTACCCATTTGGATATCATCGTTCACCTGCCATCATGATTTCTCTGGTGAGTTTTAATTCTGTTACAGATATTTAAAAAAAAACTTGGAAACGTGGCATCAAAATTCATCTACATTATAAGTAATGTAATAACGGTAGGCGATAATATCAAAAATTAAGAAAAAGGTGTAGAACGTCCTTTTACATACTAACTCTATGACTCCGAACATTTCACAAAAATACATTTCAAAGGCAAATACATTTCAAAACCATCTCTGTGGCAAACATAATGAAATATCATTCAACAGGTATTATACCTAGGAGGTAAGATCAAGAGTTGTCACAACACTTTACATAACATCGAGCGCTGAGCTGAAGGCTAATAGGTCACACATGAAAAAAGAAAACTTCACGACAACTCTACGACATTACATCATTACGCTTGGTAGATAAGTTACCTACACATATTTATAATATTTCGTCATGTTTCAGAAACTGTTCGTGTTTGCTGTCTTGGCCGCAGTTGTGGTCGCTGAAGAAAAACCAGTAGCTGAAATCTTATCGGAAAATACTAATGTTAATCCTGATGGATATAACTTTGAGTAAGAATACATATTCTTAGCATTCGTCGTACATTATGACTCAGTTCCTGTTACAGGACAGGATCTTATCTGTACAATACAGTCGTTTAAAAGGATGGCCGTCCGTTAGTAGGTACAACGATATGAAAAGTTTTTAAAGAGGCCTCTGCGACTTGGCTTCGGCCCCTTGTACTTCTAAACCTGTGGTTGTTGTTACTACTTGGGATCCAGATCCTAAACAGTGGGAATATTACAAGTTAAGTAAGCTATTTACTAATATTAATCAACAACTTTAAAAAATGCGTAAAATAGCTACAAACCTCAAAGTGAGACAGAGATCATCATTGTTTTGAGAATAGTACAATGCGGAGACTGGAACATATACTACGAAATTAAATCATTACCGTGTCATGAAACCGCACATAAATGATCAATTTCTCGTTTCAGTTTCAAGACAAGCGACGGTGTATCCCGTCAGGAAGAAGGCAGCCTGATCACCGTTGACGACAAGCAAGGCATCGCTATCAAGGGCTCCTACTCATACCTCACTCCTGAAGGTGAGGAATACCAGGTTACCTTCACCGCTGATGACAAGGGATACAAACCCACCATCCGAGTACTCCCAGCCCAGAAGTGATTTTAGAAATATTTATACTTTTGTACTGTTTTCTACTGAGTTAATTTAAATATACTATATTACAAGTTCTATTGCATTTATTTCTTTCCTTTTTTATTTATGTGGCGATTTTTATTCACATCTATACATACTTATACTATATACTTAAAGAGGTAAAATAAGTTTTTTTTTGTTTTTTATGTTTTTGTAATCTCTGAAAGTACTGGCCCGATTGCAAAAATTTTTTCACCGATAGAAACTGCTTTCTTCCCGAGTGATATGGGCTATATTTTATAAGTTATATAAAATATAGTCTATGTGTATACGTATATATACGTAAGTGAAACCACGGGCAAAAGCTAGTAGTAAATACAGGTGATAAGAACATCTTTGGTAGTTAAAGGAAAAAATGTAACGGAAGTAGTTAAATCGGAACAGAATTCGGGATCTAAGTTTTTAAATTTAGTTTATCAGAATTAGATTCGGAACCGGAAGCAAAGGTGGCGATAGAACGTTAAATGAAACACAACTAAAGCTATCAGAAGCTCGTTTAATTAGGTATAAATAAATACAAAACAAAATAAAAAGTGACAGAGTATTCGACAGAAGGCACAGAGAAGATTCCCCGCGCGACGAGAATTTAAAACACGTTTGTACCTCCAATATAACTTCCGATTAAAATTTATCGGAACTAAAATCGAAATCAGAGATGCAAAATCTATCGGAAGTTCCTACTATTTGGAATCGGAATCAAACCATAATATATCTGGTTAAATGTTCAGAGTAGCCAAAAACTCCATGAAGTTATTTTGTCAGGCGCAGAGCCGGATTTTTGTCAAAAAACATTTTAATATATAAAAGCAACAATCAGTTTAACCCCAGGTGCAACTTTATAGATCTTACCGACTATTCGTGACAAGTTACTGAGCCGCATCGTGTCTGTGTTTAGTCAGTGCACAGATTTGTAAGAGAGAGTAAAAGAGCTGTATTTAATATGAACTTCTAGACAAGGACCAAGAATTAAAAATTGCTTATTGAAAATGCCATCATTATCTTTCAATCGCTTTTAAATCATATTAAGAATATATTACTTTACTTTTTGTTAAAGTTTACTTATTCCTGCTGATTTGACGCAGGCTCATGAGCATCACCCATAGATCTATCTCGTTGGTCCTGTCTTGATGCCAAATTAAACGGTCCTCAGGCAAACTTCTCACAAAATATCACTAAATGATTAGGTTAGTCTACCGTTAGAATTTCCGAAATATTCTGAACATTATACTACTCACCTGTTTAATTTAGTGTATTTTAATGTAATTTAGTGTATTTTAATGTAATTTTGCGTATTTTAATGTAATTTTGTGTATTTTAATGTATTCTAATGTAATTTAATTTATTCAGACATCATTTATTATCTACTGAATTTTAATGCAATTTAATTCAATCTGACATAATTAACCTTCTTCCGTATCTTATTGATTATTTTTTCTTTGTTATCGTGTCGTACCTGCCTATCATTTATTAAATGTGAATGATCAACTTATTCAAATTACAATAATATTAGTTTACCAAATTCTGTAAGTGCTGTGCACACCTTTAATGGAGAAGAATTCGCTGTGATAATTGTTAATTGACAAGATTATTCCTTTGTAAATGTTTTGGTGAACTATTCGTTAGAGTGCCGTAATAAATAAATTAAAAAAATTTTGACAGCGAACTAAGACTTAAGTATCCTACCCATTCAACATTTATAAAAATTGCTTAGTTTATCCACCATAATAAAAAAGAATACCTATGAAAAATTTAAGCTGCGTTAACTTCAGTTAACGTTGCTAGTAACTTCCAGTAGTTAACAATAATGTTGATTTGATACACTATATTAAAATATCTTCTTAAAATTCTTTATACTAACTTGAACTATCAAATGTGCCTTGATTTAATATGACCACTCGCTTGTGTAGTTTTCATTTAGTAAGTTGTTGCCGATAATATTTGAGCAGGCACTTCTTCTTCTCCCTAAGTGTAGTACTTTTTTGAAGTGTTTGATAGTCTTATCAGTTATTAAGGCAAATATTTAAGTGAGAGTTTCATTTTGCTTGTTGCCTTCTTTCAATTACTCGTATTTATGGATTTATAATTTAAAGAATATTTAGTGCCTGCAACTTTTTTAAAGATTCCGAACCATCTAAAGCAGAGGAATGACAATTCGATTGGTTTCAACAATTATCCCTAAAATTAAGTAAAACCTTATTTATCTATTAAGTTTTATGAATTTTACAATCATATATTTTACTTATTTTTAGGATTATAACACTGACCATTAGCTGTAATTTCATTTCATACAATTGTGAGAGTTACACAGTCATTTTCTTTATTTAGGATTGAGAAATCATTAAAAACTCCTCTACGTGTCAGACTTTTACTGTCTAAAATACATTCGTATTATTTGAATGAATATTAATATTTTCAATAAATATAAGTGGCGCAGTGACTCTTATTTATTTATTACTAGCTGTGCCCGTGACTTCGTTCGCGTGGATTACAGGATTTTGATAAAATAAAAGTAGCCTAAGTTACTCCTTATTACATCAGCTACCTGCCAATAAAAGTCCTTTCAAAATCGGTCCAGCCATTTCAGAGATTAGCCGGAGCCGACAGACAGAGACAAAAATTGTAAAATATGTTATTTTGGTGTATGTACTGGATATATTCATATGCATGTAGTAAAAAGCGGTTATTTCACACAGACACTCCAATTTTATTTATATGTATAGAGTGTATAGAATAATATTGGAGGTTAACATAAACCGAGTCAAATTAAACGTTTTAATTTACCACTCGCGCGCTTCTTACACTTTTCACTGTCACTACGATTATTTTCAAATATTCATTCCATAGTATCAGTTTTCTTCGTCTTAATTAAAACTAGCAATTATTATAAATCGTTTTTATTCACTATACAATTATATATGCACCACAATAGGCTAACTTTAATAAAAGAAAAAAAGTGTGTATAACGGATCATAATATTACACATAGCTTTTCCTTATAGACAATCTTAAAACGAAGATGAATAGAACAAAAAGAGATAGATTTACAGCTGTCAATACCTTTTCAAATATCATACATAAAACACCATGTTACATACTAATTCAAGTAAAAAAAATAATTGAAAAAGGAGTAGAAAATTAATAGAGAACGGTAATGCTTCTTCAACTGTTAATAACAGTTTACTGTAGCAGGCCCAGCCAAGTTATGACCGTTTCGCTTCGATTTTCTTGCAACTTCTGACCACGTGCCTGGTCGTGATGACGTCAGAACAAAGGAATCGTAAATGTGGTCAACTCGAGGCGTTCGACGCAAGATCGGAATCGAAATTCATAAGGAACTTCTCGTTGACCCAGAATCCTGAAATTTGGCACAAAGCAAGGTCTTATGGCACAGGTATAGGAATAAAGCTAAAAACAGTAAATTTGTTGTTACCTACGTCACAAAAAGAACCTTTTGCAATTCGGAAAAATCTTCGAGACTTCTTTCGAGAATTCTAGTTTGCACGAAACCCTCAGTGCGCGAGCCAAACTCGCACTTCCTCTGTTTTTTTTCACTAGGATTTGAATTACAGTGTAGAATGAACACTTCATTATGTAGTCAACTTATTGCATTAGATAATATAAATAAATTGCGGTCCCAACAAAGTTTATTTCAGTAAAATATCAAACCGTAGAAACAATTTTTACCAAGATGACTTCTCCATTTTAAATCAATTCCTTCGATAAATAATATCGTCATGATCAACAATGACGGATCTAACAAATGTTGAATTTTACAGGGTAGCCATTTCAAATATTTTGTATTGTTTCTTTGACATAATTTTTGGTTTTCGAAAGGTTAAGAATGATTGGTTATATTATAACCAATCATTTGAAAATATAGAAGTATACCTACTAGGATCTTCTTTTTGTGCTTTGCCCTATTTGACTTCTACAATAGAACTCGATCTTAATCCTGATTAATGATACTTAGTGAAGCGAACTAGTAAAAAATATGTTGGAGTATTTTGAATCACTGCACGTAAACCAAATGATAATAATAAAATGATGAATCTTGTAAATTCACAGCGCTGACTAACATTACGACCCTATTTAATATAACTGGCCATTTTTGCTAAATTATATTAAACTAGCTTTTGCCCGCGGCTTTGCCCGCGTACATAAAGTATAGCCTATGTCACTTAAGAATAAAGCAGCTTACTGTCGGTGAAAGAATTTTAGCAATCGGACCAATACTTTCAGAAATTACCTCCTACAAACAACTTTACCTCTTTATTATATTAGTGTAGATAAAGTTTATCGATATATTACTAATTGTGAATAAAACCGACATACAACATTATCACATGTCACCTGTCGTCCGAGATTGTCAGCTTTATTGAATAAGCTTTTAACTAATATTTTAAAGGCTTTTTGTTCGCGCGTATTTTATCTATACATCTATACATATAAACAAAACTGGAGTGTTTGTTTGTATTATAGAAATAACTGCTTTTTACTACATGCATATGAATACATATACGGTACATACACCAAAATAACATTTTTACAATTTTTGTCTGTTTGTCCAGGCTAATCTCTGAAATGGCTGAACCTATTTTGACGGGACTTTTTTGGCAGGTAACTGATGTAATAAGGAGTAACATATTCTACTTTTATTTTAGAAAAAATAAATTCAAAATCCTGTAGTCCACGCGAACGAAGTCGCGGGCACAGCTAGTTTGAAATAAAATTATAGCAAATCTGTTAGAGAAGGTTTTTATTAAAATCCATTTAATATTATTAAAATTGTTTGCAGATAAAGTCTGTCAATACATTATAACTTTACATTTCAAAATTGTAACTTAACGATATGAGGAAAACAGATAAATCGATTTTGATCTGCTTTTGATTTATGTGTTACTCCTATAAGTTCATATGGGTTATCTGTCTAGAATGAAAATTGGCACACGGGCCATTTCTTACCACAGACCATAGAATACTGTTGGATGTTTCTTTTCCCGGAAGTATATCCTTTTCCGGAAGTGGTTCCTTGGCATAATATTCTACTTTCATGGGGAGGAAGCCACATGCAGAAGTCATTTATCGATTTGATCGATTTGAATGAACAATAATTACAAACACATAAAATTACATTACTAATAGGACAAATGGATAATTTTAAACTTAATAATAAAAATGAAATTCATTTTAACCTTTATTTCTGGCAGTAGCAGCTTTATTTGGCAGTGTTTAGGTATACAAGGACAAAAAAAATCCTTTACATATTTGGTTTACGCAAAGTAACTGTAAGATTTATATTGGGGTTTTCAAAGAGCGAGTTTAAGCTTGAGCGGTAGGGGCAGGCTGGTCGGCAGCCTGACCGTCAGCCTTCTCCTCGGTGGGCTGGTAACCATTCTTGTCGGCCAGGTAGGTCACGGAGATTTTTTGGCCATCGGGAGCGACGTACTTGTAGCTGCCCCTAACGACGAGACCCTCCTGGTCAGTGTCGTTTTTGTACTCTCCAGTCTCCTGCCTTGAGGTGCCGTCGCTGGTTTCAAACCTGAAGGAAAGAATGAGTTAGATTATTTCATTATAAAATTCGAAGACATTCACCAACCTGCACTGGACCCGTGTGGTGGATAACGGCCCATTCCCTCTCCCACAGAGGAGGCCTGAGTCACAGCAGTGGGAACATTAAAAAGGCTGATTATGCTATGCTTATGCTATGTTATAAAATTTGAATTGCAATTTGAGAGATAAAAGAAGTTAACAATCTTGAACAATTTTGGAATTAGTCTTTTTCAAACACATTAAGGAGGCTGAACACATTTGAGGCAGTAGCTAAGGGATTGTTATTACCCTGCGTGTTAGTTGCGATTCCCGTACGGGACAAAATAATATTTGTATATTATTTATATTTTTACAGTTCAGGTCGAGGTTTTGAGCTCATTTCATAAGCAGACAACTGTAAGTAAATAAATGACGATGATGTCGTTTTCAAACAATTCATCAAGTACATAACATCTGAAGTGATTTATTAATAATTATTCTTTATGTCGTATATTATCGAGTATGAGTGTCTACTTGTTATGTCATTATTTTTACGTCAATACCTTTGATCAATGTTACTGAGTAAATAACAAAATGTAACCGGTTATTTAACATTTGTAATATAAGTACCAGTATTTATTTAGCACGAAAATTGAAAATACCGTAAGAGACGGTCGTGACACTAATAACTTGACATTGGTTTTCCACCAGTTTTTGACTGTCATATCAATTTCAACACATTTGCGCAAGTACAGTCAGAAAAAAAAATGTTTATCACTGTAAGGTTAAATGTCACTCTTGATTATCATAAAACAACAAGGTTTTATGGTATACGTGGGAGTTACATAACTTCAACCTGAATAAAGTTTTTCTTTTTTTAAAAAATGGTAAATAAATATTTTTCCTAACTATAACATCAAAAACTCAGTTCACCTACAATATATTTTTTTATGGTGGGGAAATCATGGGGGCGTAGCGGGAGATAGTGTCAGACTCTTACTGACTAAAAACCCACCCCGTTCCTTCTAGCCTTCATACCGAGGTTCGAGCTTCCTTTCGGATAACCCTGGCTCCAGTAGGCTTCGACCCGGCTGGGCCTCTCTACAATAGATATGGATCTGCGTGTTGGACCATATAGCAGTAAACGTTTGCAACAAAAGATATTAAAAATAAAAATAAATCTTTATCTTTCTTAATTCTGACAAAATTAGCACATATGGCGGAACAAACTTAAGACCCTTTTTTAAGGAGGGAAATCGTTAAATAACTCCTCACGATATGGGTGGAGTAAGAGGGAGTGCCAGATTTTTACTGACTAAAACTCATCCTTGTTCCTCCATTTGCCGTTTGCATTCCAGAGTCAAGGTAACTCTTCCAAACTGTTTCGCAGTCTGAGCTTAATACCCGCTAGTCCAAACTCAAGAGAAATGGAAAAATGAAAGGAAGATCTTAGCTTTCCAATAGAACAGTATCGATTAAAAATAACTTACTCGAAGTTGTACTTGTCTACGTCGACCTCATCAACTTGCTTAAGGATCTGAACGGGTGCAGCGGCTCCTGCAGCCGGGGCCGGCGCGGGCGCATCTTCCTGAGCGAATGCTACTGCGAAAACAGCCAGAGCGAGCAAAGTCTGGAAACGTAATTATGATTAATGGTTGCTGTGTTGTTAATTTATTGTTTGTTAATTGATTTTTAAAAGTTACACAACTTTACGTTACGAAAAAAAATAGAGTTATTTAGAATCTCTTTTAACGGTTACTCCTAAAATAAATATTAATGGGCACTAACAATTAACTTAAAGTAAGTCATTTAGCTAACTGTTCAAATCAGGAAGATACTTAATTAAAATTGATAGCTCATAAAGGTTCTCTCAATGAAATGAGACCACTGAACATATAATTCTAAAACTTTTTTTTAAGACAGCAATTTCAAAATTCCACTACAAAAATCACTCACAATTTTCATCATTTTGAATTTGTTTTAAAAAATTAAGTATTCAAAAAGGATGTGTTGGTGGTAGGACGAGTCCTGAACGTCTATGCTCTGAAGATAAAACTTGAGCTATAAATATCATTCCATTGTGTTGACAATGCGATGTTTCGAAGTTTCATTGGGAGGCAAGGTGTTAATCACAATCATGCAAACAGTTTATTTAAGGTGATCCAAGAAACGTTACAGGGATTTGTGAATTGTGTAAATTGTTTGTCGTCGGCCGAAGCGGGCGTGTGCCTCTTAACCTACATCCAATACGACGTTCTAGCAAAAATCCTTGAAGGTAACGTACAATTTTTCACACTGACACGACAATGCATCACTATTAAAGCTATTAACGAATCGCTAATCGTATCTAAAACATCCTCAGATATTTAAAATAGCAGCAAATATTTGACAAGGCAAATATTAATGTACATAGGCGTCGTAATCGAATCAATCCTAGCTTAGATCATTCCTAAACGTGCAGTCAATCAGATCTAGTGCCTAAACGAAATCTTTTGGTTAGTAAGAAGCTGTGGAACTTATATTGTATTCATACTTCAGTGATTTCAAATATAATTTTCTGGTACATTTTTATTGTAGCATTGTTTTAATTGATAAATTTTATGTAGTCTTCAAATTATCCTAAAACGTAAAGTTAGTCCTCTGAATACCTACTGACAGTTAGGTTAAAGGGTTGTTGTAAGTGATGTGATAGCTATAAGTATTTATGTGAAAGCGTAGGCGAAATACCAACTGCCGCACTGGGTCCGCGTGGTGGATTACGGCCCATTCCCTCTCCTAGAGAGGAGAAATTACACTTCATCATCATAATCATTCCAGCCGAAAGATGTCTAGCGGCGAGCCTTCTGGCTGGCCTACCACCGTGGGATCTGGAGGCAATCCTTGCACACATGCACGATACGCGCGTGGGGACGCATGCCCGTCGGAGCTCTGTCCGCCATGCCGCGACAGGTCACGGCATGGTGGACAGAGCTCCGGCGGGATCTCATGGTGAAATGACGTCAGCGACTATCGCAACCCAGTGCTGGGCACGCCACAATTATGGCGGTAAGTCCCCTCTTTGAGGCGTGGCTGGAAAGACCTCACGGGGTCCTTACCTTCCGCATGACGCAGGTCCTCACCGGACATCGCACGCTCGGGAGGTTCTTGTTCCGGATTAAAGCGGAAATGACGCCCGGGTGTCGCCATTGTGCGGAATGCCCGGAGGACATGGTGGAGCACACAGTCGAGGTGTGCCCTGCTTGGGCGGAGCATCGCCGTGCCCTCGTGGGGGCGATCGGCGGCGGAGACCTCTCGCGCCGGGCCTTGGTTGAGGCCATGGTCCGGAGCGAGGAGGAGTGGCAGGCGGTCGCCGACTTCTGCGAAGCAGTAATGCTCTCTATTTTGCATTTATTTTATACTTATTAATTAATATCATTTTTTTTTCCTAGCCCTGACCCACTGCTGGGCCTCTACCAAGTCCTTCCAGTCATTCTTCTCCCGCGCCGTCTCAAGCCACGAGAACTGCGGTATGCGTCCAGATCAATTCGTTCCATCTCATATTTTGTAGAAACCCACTCCGTTGAGACGCTTGTCCAGCGGTCTCTGTGCATGCGGCTAACGTGACCCCACCTAATCCCTTTTGAGCCTGGTAGTCTTTTTACCCACCTCTGTTACACCCGTTTTGGAACGCAGCTTAGCATTCTTTATTCGGACTGTTCTTTTTACATTCAGAATGCTGCGCTATCATATAATATTCAATACATAACATAACGAAATCAGCCTTATAACGTTCCCATTGTGGAACTCATGCCTCCTCTCTAGGAGAGGGAATGGTCCAGTAATCCACCACGCGGGCCCAGTGCCATTGGTAAATATTACATGTTTTACGATTTTTTTTTTGATCTTGGACATACCAGTTTCCATACGATGTTGTCTTTCATCGTTTTAAGAGAAGTGACAATGAAATACATTACACAAAATAATAAAATAATGTGCCCAAGTAGGTTTCAACCTACAACTTAAAAACTCGTAAGTAGGGGCCGTTACCACTGGGCTACCACTACTCCCACTATATTTTTAATATAGTTGTAAGGAAATCACAATTCTATTTCTCAGAGAAGAGTTTGCACAATTCTTATGACCACTAATTCTTAGAGCAACACACCATAGCGATTTCAGGATCCTTGCCACGACGTGTTAAAATGTCAGTCGAGCAAGCGAGACAGAGGGATGGAGTTATACATCATATGTAGCTCCAACCCTATCATACTTAACAGTTAAGTTTAGGTCGTAAAATGGATCGCGTTAAGAACTCGTGGTAGGGTCTCTATTATTTATTATTTATTTATTATAATCTTTATTGTACACCAAATAAACAAAAATACAGGACAAACATTTAAAAGAATAAGTGCACAATGGGCGGTCTTATCGCACAGGGCGATCTCTTACAGACAACCTTTGGATGGACTGAGAGAAAGGAGATAGATTAAGGGTTGCCAGTGTACAAACATCAGATATAATACTAACAAGATACATTAACACAAATACATACATACAATACTAAAAAAAAAAAAAAATATACTAATAAATATCAAATATATAGTTTAATCAGGAGAAGAAAAATATATCAAAGAGAAAGGTAATGCTCCTTCACCATCTTCTATTGTCTATCATATTATTATATTGTTATTATTATATTGTTTATTGTTGTGTTATCTTTTCTATTGTCAGCGTAAAAGCGTGATACACACAAACCACCCTTATTTCTCACTTTGTCCATTAGTGAACACCGTATTAAAATAAGATGCGTGGTATACGCGGCGTAATTTGAAGGTTGTCCTTTAAAGCAGGTCACGGTACTACAACTAGGTAGTTGAAATATTGAAACGCTATAGTTTTTCCTGTGACTAACTTTGTCAAATATTTACTGTTTGTTCAAGTGAATTAAGTACAAAGTAAACATTAAACAAAAACTTGCACAGTTCTGTTTAATGTTTACTTTGTACTTGTAACATTATCTTCGCTTAGATCGGAGCCTATTTTCTAAGAGGATGTACCCACTTATCACTAGGGCGGGTCACGAGTTCGTAATGATATGACGTCACCGCACGAAACCTCAACTACGAAGTTTTAATTACGTGTTGTGATATCTAGAGAGGTCAGGCGGAATTAAAGGTACTTATATAAAGGCCCAGCAGAGTCGAAGCCAAGGGTCTACTTCTGCCTACTGGGGCCAGGGTTATCCGAAAGGGAACTTGAGCCCCGGTATGAAGGCTTGAAGGAACGGGGTGGGTTTTTTAGTCAGTAAGAGTCTGACACTATCTCCCGCTCCGCCCAAGAGCGAGGGTTGTCATTGGACGATTTTCCCCACCCAAAAAAAAAGGTCTACTTCTGAAAGGATGGCTCCGACCCTGGTATGAAAGGCTACGAATGAGTGGGTTTTTTAGTTACCAACCGAAAAAAAAAAGCCACTACGATATTCTAAGTCTAATCCTCCATCTCGTACTCTAAGGACCCCCTCACCCCCCCTAGCCAAGTTACAGCCGTTTCGCTTGTGTCGAACGCTTCGAGTTGGCCGCGTCGCTAAATCTTTTGTTCTGATCACGTGACTGAGCGTTGAGACGACGTCATTCCCGTACATTTGAAGCTTTCTACTAGCGTTAACTATTGCAGGTTACTAACTTGGCTAGGGGTACTGACCACATTACCACAGTACATCGTTAACGTACGTAACGTGACGTAAAAAAACATAAAGTGGAACACAAATCCTGTAAAAACGTAATTTTATGTCAAACTTGGCCCTTTATAATGTACTCATAAATTAAAACAAGTAAAAATAATATATTTAAAGAAACCTTGCCATTAAATTACGATTCCAAAAAAGTATCTTTTTTTCCACATTTTTTAAAAATATGGAAAAAAAATTTTTTCGCGTTGCTTCTTTATCAAACACTAGCTTTTGCCCGCGGCTTCGCCCGCATGCATACAATATAGCCTATGTCACTCGGGAATAAAGCAGCTTTCTATCGATGAATTTTCCTACTGGGCACCTACAGTTCATATTCATCGAGGAATATTTTCCGTTGTCTTGGCTACTGAGTCGAATGGAAATCTTCAAACTTGAGACTTCAGACTCTTGGCATTTGGGCCTTTTTGACTATGTACACACAGAGAATGAAAAAGTAAGACAATGTTTTAAAACATGTCCATAAAAGAAAATCAAACATTTATGTCACCTTTTCAAACTGTCATTTTTATTTATAGTGTAGACAATATGGTAAAAAAAAAATGAATAACCTGTTTTTTGCTAGAGTGTACAGTAGATTCTCTAGTCTATACACATTATTATGGAGATATCGTATGAGTTATGTAATAGAGGGCTCCGGTAACCCATACTGCGCAATATGTCTTTGTAATTGAATTTTCAATAAAACGTCTCCGAGTTGTTGTAGGGTTGTGTATTCGATTTTTCTTAAGTTATTTAAAAAAAAATTTAGTTCTACAAATTTCACATTAGAAACTCTAATCATAGCATGATTCGTGCGTTATGAACGTAAGTAAAAAAACCTATTTTCCAATCTTGATAAGTAACAATTAGTCTCATACTTTTAGAATAATTTAAAAAACATCACCTCTTGAATTAGATGATAACCTTAATATAACATCATAATAGAACGTTATTTTTAGTATAATACAGATCTAAAAGTCTTTTGTCCATTTAAATTCCATTCATGATAGGGTTTCCCAACCTAAAGAAGAAATAAACCTTCAGGTAATGGTTTCTTTTTAGGTTAGACCTCTATATTCCAGAACTATGACAACCATGGGTTTGCCGACATCGAGCAATGAGTAGCTGACCGTCTGCAAGCCCTACGGTGACGAATTGCAGGTGCGTCTACTACAGCAGCTGGAGCGTGAGGACTACCCCTATCTTACGCTTATTATCACCTCCTTTGCTCGCATTACTGCATCGCTGAAGGATCTTTTTCTGCAAAGCACTCACCAGACTGCTCCCCATGCCCTTTCGCTCCAAACCATGGCAGAAACACACAAGACTCAAGAGATCGCCGGCACCAATTGCTTCCTCTCAAGAGTGCCAGACTAACGTATGCTCTACCGTATCTGCATAATACTAACATCCGTGAGTTACTTGCTGCCGAATCCAAAATAAGAACCTTTCGTAACAATCGTGTCCAGTGCGGACTTTGAAACAGAAACTTCAAGTGAAAAGTGAGGACGCGATGGTACCTCTCCAACCAGTCTTTAAAGTGGAGATTTATTGTCTCAAATGTGGCGTTCCCGGCTCTGGGTTGCACCAGTCACTGTCTTGATGCTGCCATGAGATCCCACTGGGGCTCGGTCCGCCAAATAGCGATTGGTCACGCCAACCCGAAGGGTAGCCAATTGAACACTATTACTTTACCTTCACTGTCCGTTCATGCGTCTATCTGCAAGTCATATTTAAAATTCAGAACAATGTGAACTCTGAACAAATGATGAATAAACTTCAAACAGGCAGACATATTTAAGGTAAGTACCTAATTTACTACCAATATTGACTTGCATTTCTAATGCAATATCGGTGAAAACTCAAACTCATAAACACCTAATTTGGAGTGATCGTTGCAACAAAGAAGAAAATAACAAAAAAGAACCACAAAACAAGAATATGTTTATGTTCCAAGTCATTCCAAATGTTACAATATTGTTTCTTCATACAATAGTTCTGTTTGTGAATTGATTGCGAAAATATGAAATTAAATTTTGCAAGTGCCAACCCTGCACCTACATTTACCTAGTTAGATTCATATTGTTTGACCTCGCAGAGTACATAGACGTACAAACAAGCCATGCTTGGATTTCGTCTATGGTTAAAAAAAGGTTATTTATGACTCTGATGCGGAATTGACGGTCAAAACCGTAACAATATAATTTTTATAAGGTCATTAAAATAATTGCTTATGCGTGCTGTTAATGAACCGAATAGAATTATATCGGTTCCTTCAATGAGTAAAAAATAAAAATAGTTGTAATTATCATATCAAATGTCTACAGTTCAAAGTTGGGATTTCAAGGATACTTATGAGGGATTTTCCTACAATTAGGAAGCTCTTGGTACCTTATTAATTTATTTATTAACTTCTAGTAGCGGTTTTGCCCACATGAAAGTAGAAAATTTATAGGAACATAGGTACTCCCGGGATGAACGGAAAGGATAATTTCCTACGAGCTAGTCCTTGACATAGACTGCCTGTGTGCTGCTTCCTAATTCTTTCAACCGTTTGAGCGCGAAGGTACTCCTTAGCACTCAAACATACACATTCTTACAAACTTTCACCTTTATTAAATCGTGATAATATGCTAACTTTTGCTCGCGGGTCCACCCGCATGAAATTAGAAAATACCAGCCTATGTCTAATTCTACGACAATGTCTACCGGTGTGCTAAAATTCATCTTAACTTTTGTGTTTTTTCCAAAACTACATAGGTAAACACATAGAAGAATACATAGAAACTTTACGTCTTTAAAATTTTAGTGTCATTTATATAAAATTAAACCCGCCTATTAATATTGCCTTGACAGTTATTACATCAGAAAAAAAAACACAATTCTTTTTATCAAATTCAAACACCTATTCTATATTTAATTAATCCTATAAAAGTATATTTGTCTAGCCACGATCTCCTTCGATAAGTCAGTATCTATATTTTATAAATTATTCCAGACGAGAATCACCCGCTTTGGCTACATGCTTTATTTTTTTCCTACTATTAGAAATTCCCAGTTTCGTGAGTCAACTCTGTGCCAGTTTTTATTGAAGCTGTAGTGGTGAGATCTATGTGGTGGTATAGAAACTAAAATTGAAAAACATATGGAGTAGCCCGAAGTTTGCAAGCATATACAACAGTTGAAGGATCCGCCCGTTTCAAATGAAGGCTTGAAAGACTTCACATCCAGTTCCACATTCCTCCAAATGGCAATCCGGTAATGATAGAGTGATATAATAAATTTATTCTTAATATGAAGAATGAATCCAAATAAATTAATAATGTAACAATGCGAGGAAAACCTCTCAATGTTTTATTTTTAAGTTTTTTTTTTTCGTTTCTTCAGTGCTCTTATAAAAATTGCAATCATTTTGGCGATTTTGAATAAGCTTTACTTACACAAACAGAAAATATAAGGGAGCCTTCAAACGGCGCGACGGCAACGCTGCAGCCGTGCTGCTGGCACTTTGCGGCTAATTTGAAGGCGCCCTCATAGTTCCGACAAAATCATTATGTCACGCTTCAACCTTTGTTGATGTTACTTCAGTAGATCTAAGTAAAAACATTGTAGTAAGTACAGAACCGGTTATTATGCATGTGTTAGATGCGCACAATATGTTTGCTCGTTAGAGACTACTTACATAACCGTATTTATTTTAATATACAGTTTTACTTCCGTATAGGTATATTTTAAGAAGCAGTTGGTAATGTTGCTAATTAGAAACCTATGAACTTTTTAGTACCATCATCTTTGAAAAAACCGAGCAAGTGCGAGACGTACTCGCGCACTATGGGTTCCATACAAACCTACCTATGAAAAAAGTTCAGTTACCTAATTGAGTTACAAAGATTTTTCCGAATAGCGAAAAAAGGTTTTTTGTGACGTAACTACAAAACAGTTTTTAGATATATTCCTATTTGTGTTAGACCTTTCTTTATGCCTTTCAGGACACTAGGTTAACGGAAAGTACTCTATGAATTTTGATTCCCTTCATAATGACGAAATATACATTTTATTTCTTTAACTCTAAAGTTTGATTTATTTCACAACTTCAAAGGATTGCAGACCTAAGTATTTATGGTTTTAATTTCAACTCAATACTTCACCGCGTTCCCGAGATAATGGGCAGACAGACAGACAGACGGACGGACGGACAACGGTCATGGGAAACTGATGGATGAGAGATGCACAGGACCGGTTAAGGTGAGACTTGGAGGACTATGTCCAACAGTGGACATCTTTCGGCTGAAATGATGATAATGATGATGATGATGATGATGATGATGAAGATTAATATTCATGTTACTTTTATGGTGCGCCTTCAATAAAATATTTTAATGAAGTTAACAAATAAACGTCATTCTTACGTCATAACATTGTACCTACCAATGTACTCCGTATCGGTGTATAATGAAAAAAACTGGCCAAGTACGAGTCGGACTCGCGCACTGAGGTTTCCGTGTAAACTACAATTCCCGAATGGAGTCTCGACGATTTTTCCGAATTGCAATTTTTTTTTGTGACTTAGGTAACAATAAATGTACTGTTTTCAGATTTTTCCCTATACCGGTGCTATAAGACCTTGCTTTATGCCATATTTCAGAATTCTGGTTCAACTGGAAGTACCATAAGAATTTCGATCTTTGAGAGTATCAGAATATACGTTTTTTTGCGACATAAACGGCCGTATCTTTTTTATTCGTTAACTCAGAAGTTTGATTTTTTCACATCTTGAAGGGACCGCAGACCTAAGTACCTATATATAAAGGGTCTTGACAGATAGACAGACAGACAGGCAGACAGACAGACGGACGGACAACAAAGTGATCCTATTAGGGTTCCGTTTTTTCCTTTTGAGGTACCGAACCCTAAAAAGCAACTGAAAGTATTGGCAAAATATATTCGAGTGATTTTTTTTTTCGGTGCGTAAAAATCATCCAGACGACATCCCCCGCCCTTGGGCGGAGCGGAAGATAGTTTCACACTTTACTGACTAAAGAACCCACCCCGTTCCTTCTTTACCTTTCATACCGGGGCCGAGCCTTCCTTTCGGAAACAGACCTTAGCCCCAGTAGGCTACGACCCTGCTGTGCACCTACGGTTGCTGACAATTCCTTGAGGCACGCGGGCGGTGCGCGCCGTCAACGACTTGGACATATATATATATTCGAGTGCTGAGAATTTCTATAAATAACTGAGTTTCATCAATATGCTGATTATATCTGATTTATCTTCAATAAATTTTCCCACGCAAATCGCTAAGTTTAGCGCAATAAAATTAGTGGTAATAGAAAATGGCTTCTGAGCAAATATCTTAACGTAGGTAATACCAATAGCAGTGGTGACCCAGTGGTAATGGCTCTGACTTACGAGTTGTAAGGTCGTTGGTTCAGACCCAGCTTGTTGCATTACTTTGTGTAATTTATCTCATCAAGCTCTGTGTTTCTTTAAATCAAGAGTGAATAGGTTACTTCTAGACAAGCGTGCTCCAGCATAGATCACATCATCGCTTACCTACCATCAGGCGAGATAATGGTCAAACGCCAGTCTACCAACTATTAAAAAAAACTGAAATAAACACTATCTACGGTTTATTTCAGTTTCTTTATAGTAGTAGTTTTATTTCAGCCTCTCAGGACATTGTCCACCTGCGTACCAAATATTCAAATCCGATGAGACGTTTGAGCAGTATTTTTAAGACAGAAAATCACTAGATGACTTCTTGCGCTTCTGCGTATCATACGCCACATGGATGTTATGATTCACAGTAAGGGTGTTTTTAATAATCGTGTGGATTTCATCACGCATGCGGGATTGCTCCTAACGCGTAGCCCCCGTAAATTTCCTTTTTAACCGACTTCGAAAAGGAGGAGGTTCTATGTTTTTTTTTATGTATGTTCACCGATATCTCGGCCAATTGTGGACCGATTTTGAAAAATTTATTTTTGATTGATAGGTTATGCTTCCAAGTTGGTCCCATAGAGATATTGTTGTAATCTGATCATAAACTTTGAAGATATGGAACAGAACTCCTCATAGGATTACAGCAGAACTGTCATAACAAGTGAAATTGCTTTGTTTATACATGTAATCGATGACTGACTGAAAGAAAAGAGGGAGGGGATGTATCGAACTGGTGTTTGGGATTATTAGAATCGTTGTGAGATGCACTCTGGCTATAAGGTATTTAAGTTTGGCTGAGGGGTACTTTTTAGTGGTGTTAACATAACTAAAAAGTGTAAAATAAAAAAAAACCCTTTTTACAAAAATTAATATAACCGACTTCAATGTTAAAAAAAAACACCGAAAAGTACAAAATAACTTTAATTTCGTAAGTCGGTGTTAAATAACGAAGAGACAAAACTATTATAGAAACACCGACTTCCAAAATTAAAGTTATTTTGTACTTATCAGTGTTTTTTTGTAACATTGAAGTCGGTTATATTTTTTTTTTTTTTTTTTGTAAAAAATTTTTTATCATACAAGTATTTATAGTAATGTGTGGAATCCCCCCGATTTGAAAAACACGAGTGAAGCGTGAATGAGTAAAAAACATACACACATATGAACAACTTTCGCCTCTATATCATCAGGATGATAATTTGATATACTGCTAAAACTATAACCCGTAACCGGTTCTTGTAAAAAAAGAGTCTTAAATAAATCACCAGCGACAAGTGTGTTAATTAGCGTAATGTACATAATTAGTGTACATCTATAATTGGTAGTAAACCTATATGCATATGAGTTTGGTATCTACGATTACTGGTTTCCATTGGCTACTAAATATGAGTTTGACATTCTAAAGGCCGCGTAGGTAAGGGTGACCATTCATGCTCCTCTTTTAATTAAATTTAAAAATAGTATTTTTTTTTTTTAATATAACAGTTGTAGTTACCAGAGCAATAGTCGCCCAGTGGTAACGGCCTCGATATGCGAGTTTTGGATTGTGAATTCAAACCCAAGCAAGTATTTTATTTTGTGTGATTTATTTTTTTCACTAGTCTCAAAACAGCCAGCGTCGAAAACTATCGTGAGGGTTTCCTCACAGGGACATGAACCTAGACCAAATCAAACCTAGACTAAGGACTAGAAACAAAATTTTAGACGTGACATCCATAAACCTGCACTGGGCGCCTGTGGTGGATTACGGGCACTACGGCCCATTCCCTCTCCTAGGGAAAAGGCCTGAGTCCTAGCAATGGGAACATTATACCTAAGTATACCATACTTATGGACGCTGGTTGTTCCATTACTATTTTAATATCAATGGAAACATTCTCAGAAACAGTTCTTTTTAACACGCTTAAATTAGCTTCACTTGTATGTTTGTAACCAACGCCTTTGAGCTCGATTTTGGCCTACTTTGGGCTATCAGATTTTCTTCAAATTTTGCACACACATTAAATACTGATGACAATACAATAATCCGTTTTTTTAGTGTAAAATAAAAAATAGTTTAAAAAAACTAAAAAAACACGCTTTCATAGCATATCAAACTATAAAGTGTAAAATAATTTTCAATATACTTAGGTAGAAAATAATAATAATGAACTAAAAATATTAATATCATTGTGAAAAAAGCGTGGGGCGCTTTGTGCCATTTTTTTCATATATCGAGCACCCTACGCTTTTTTCACAATGATATTAATATTTTTCGTTCATTATTATTATTTTCTGCCTAAGTATATTGAAAATTATTTTACACTTTTTAGTTCGATATGCTATGAAAGCGTGTTTTTTTCAGGGACCGTTTTGGTTACCCATTAAAGGGGTTTTGATAGGGTTTTTCTAAGCAGTTAATAAAAAACCCTTATCATATAGGTAACCCTTTTAAAGGGTTCAAAGGATCATTTTGGTTTTTTATAGAAAGGGTTTTCGATAGGGTTTTTCTAAGCGGTTAATCTAAAACCCATACGATAAAGGTAACCTTTATTCGATAGGGTTTTTATAAGCAGTTAATCTAAAACCCATACGATAAAGGTAACCTTTATTCGATAGGGTTTTTTCTAAGCAGTTAATCTAAAACCCATACGATAAAGGTAACCTTTATTCAATAGGGTTTTCCTAAACCGGTTAACAAAAACCCATACGATATGGGTTACACTTTTGAACGGCTTAAATTAAGTCGTTCAAAAGGGTTTCTTACACTGAACTCTTTTGAAAACGATAACAACGTAACATTTCAACTTGGAGCAATGTAATTATGATCTGTCGATGGTAGACATACGTTGCAAAATAGCATAGCACACGTTAAACGTCAGCGGCGGGGCGGGCGCCTTTGTGGTTACGTTTGTTTGTACCTACTGAGAACGAGATTTATTATCATTATTGCATGTAATATAGACACACGAGTAAATAAACCGTACAGGGGCAAAGCTTCCTAAGAACGTGTAATATTGTTACCTATTTTAGTAGGGCACAATAGGTGAAAACAAATTAAATTAAACATTTGTTAAATCGTTTTATTATTCAGAAGGTTCAAAATAGGATAAGTAACTAATAAGATTCCAATAAGAATTAATAAGAAAGTGCGAATTTATTAGTGAATGTAAATTTGTTTGTTAACTATTTTAATAAGACATGGGATTTTATTTAAAAAAAAAAACAGGTTTAAAAGGGAGATGTTAAATGGGGAGGTACGATTTTGTGGCGTGGCGTCTTCGGTATTTGAAGGAATTGCAGGGCAATCGAAATGGAGCCCAGCATCCTATATTTTATTCAAAAAATAGTTATTACAGTTAAAAAAAAAACCTTATAAGAGAACTGTTAACAGTAACGAAATATCAGTAAATCTCTATAATTTTAAGTAATTTCATTGCTCAAAATATAGCAACACTGTTTTTCCGTATCCGTAGGAACTTCTTAAAAGTGAAACGCACACTACGCACAGTACGATGTACTTGTTTTTGAAGCTGGACGTCTTTTAGGATTTTATTTTGCATTTGTGAATTTTGAACAATTAAAACCGGAAAAATGCCGAAAACGATACGAGAAGCTGTACATCGCTATTATTTATATGATGCCTCAAATAATACAAGTAAATGTACCAAATGTGGAAACATCTTAAAGGTATGGTTATATTCTAATATTTAGTTATTCTGACAATTTACTTAATTATTTGTTATATGATAATGAGTCATGTCCTCACCGTAAAACCTACCTGTACCATACAATAGGTAGGTACTTGTGTTATGTACCTAATTAATCAATCTAATAATACCTATATGGTAGACATCAATAAGAAACGTTATTCTTAGGTAAAATGTAGTTGAGCTATGAACTCAAAATTCGATTATTTTTCTAAAATAATGAAGCATAAATAAAGTTAATTGTTTAGTGGACGATTTTTTAAATTCAGCATTAATTGCTGAATTATCGTTTTTTAAGCTACCAGTTAGACGTGTAGGTATTTGGTTGTACTTTGATAGATTGTTTTTACGTACTTAACGCAGAACAGTTAGGTAGACAAATACATGACTTTATGGCCATGTAATATTTTTACAATTTATATTAGGTATTTATACGCCGCCCCAGAGCGCGCTCGGACCGAGCGCCGCCGATCCTAGCACAATTGCTGAGGTATATAAAGTGAAGTACAGTTGCCAAAACGGATCTTGAGCGCTCGGCGTCAGAGTGGGGATCGCTTTGCGCATTTCATACATTGGCGAGTCAATCGTCTTTGTTGTTAGAAACATGCATAAACGCAAGGAACGAATAAGGAGTGACGTCTAAGACGCGATGGCGCGGCGAGCCAATTACTAACACTCCCCGCCCCCGCGTCTCACTTCGCACCACTAAAGAGACCGAATATTTGACTACTGCGCAACCACTCGAGATCCGTGATGGCAACTGTACATAGGTACTTACCTACGAGTAGGTACATGAAATTGTCTTCTGCTCTAGGTACCTATCTATCCTGTGGTCTTGTGTAGTTCGCGAACGATGAACGAATAGGAAACATGCAATATAGGTACTTTTTTTTAATTAATGATAGGCTTGCGTTTGACCACCATCTCACTTGATGGTAAGCAATGATGTGGTCGACGATGGAACACGCTTGCCTAGAAGAAACCTATTCACTCTCGACTTAAAGACTCCTAAGTTGTAGCTAGGTACCTACTTAAGTTGAAGCAAAATGGCGATCGTCCTTCTATGCGCAGTAACAGATTTTTTCGGGTCAGTAACACAGCGGGAGGCTGCGCGTAACCATAGCAACGACGGCCATTTTGTTTCAATTTATTTGCCACGTAGGACCTACTACATACGAGTATTATATCTTTTTACTGTACCTACGAAAAGAAATGTTAGGTACCTAGTACTCTACTGTCTCTTTTTTAGGGTTCCGTAGTCAACTAGGAACCCTAATAGTTTCGCCATGTCTGTCTGTCCGTCCTCGCTTAATCTCTGTGACCGTTAGCGCTAGAAAGCTGAAATTTGGTACCAATATGTATATCAATCACACCGACAAAGCGGTAAAATAAAAATTGGAAAAAAATGTTTTATTAGGGTAGCCCCCCTATATGTAAAGTGGGAAGTAATTTTTTTTTTAATTTCAACCCTAACGTGTGATATATTGTTGGATAGGTATTTAAAAATGAATAGGGGTATACTAATATAATTTTTTTATAATGTCAATAATTTCGGAAATAATCGCTTCAAAAGTAAAAAAACTACTGAGGTGTCAAGGGACACCCGGATGGAACGAAGTTCCGTTCTGGCTTGCTTTCTATAAGAGAGAGAGTGAGAGACAGACAAAGAAACATGCGCAAGCCGCACGGCTTACAATAGCAAAAAGTATCGTTACAACTTTTCGTGAGTATTTTTTCCGTCTAGCCAATACAAGATAACTAAAAAATACTATCCTATTTTATGTACATTTTGACAGCACTATTTCAACATCTTCGAAACCATGAAAACGACACTCATGACGAAAAAGTTGATAATTTCTGACAGCCACCATCTTAGATTTACATTTTGACAGCACTATCGGCTTCAACAACATCGAAAACCATGAAAAAGACACCCATATCGAAAAGTTTGATGATTTATTGCAGCCGCCATCTTAGATTTACATTTTGACAGTACAATCGGTTTCAACACCCTCGAAAACCACGAAAACGACACCCATGACGAAAAAGTTGATAATTTCTTGCAGCCACCATCTTGGATTTATATTCTGACAGTACTACCGGTTTCAACACCCTCGAAAACCATGAAAACGACACCCATGACGAAAAATTTTTTTTTTTTTGCAGCCGCCATCTTGGATTTATATTTTGACAGTACTATCGGTTTCAACACCCTCGAAAACCATGAAAACGACACCCATGACGGAAAAGTTAATAATTTCTTGCAGCCGCCATCTTGGATTTACATTTTGACAGTACTATTGGTTTCAACACCCTTGAAAACCATGAAAAAGACACCCATGACGGAAAATTTGATAATTTCTTGCAGCCGCCATCTTGGATTTATATTTTGACAGTACTATCGGTTTCAACACCCTCGAAAACCATGAAAACGACACCCATGACGGAAAATTTGCTAATTTCTTGCAGCCGCCATCTTGGATTTATATTCTGACAGTACTATCGGTTTCAACACCCTCGAAAACCATGAAAACGACACCCATGACGAAAAAGTTGATAATTTCTTGCAGCCGCCATCTTGGATTTATATTTTGACAGTAAAAGTGTCGGTACAATTTTTCGTGAGAATTTTTTCCGTCTAGCCCCCTTTCACAACGCGCGATAAGGAACATCGTTCCAATAAAAGACATACAAAATTTTTACTTACCCATTGCTCATTCAATTGACTACGATAACACGGCTAACACGGGTCACACGAGATAACAATTATCGTAAATACGGGAGTTCAGGACACACACCTTAATATGAGAGTACTTGTCTAAAATCTAAATATTATAAAAACACGTGCTTCGTCTAAAAGTCTTCAATGTCTAGTGAAACTCGCACCTACTGAGCATAAATTTATTGAATAACCATAATAATACGGTAACCCGAAGAAAACCCTTACCTATAAGGGTTATCTCGATAAGGGTAACCCTAACACTGGGTTTCATATAGAACCCATTCAATGGGTTACCCATATTGAATAGGTAACCCTTTTAATAGGTTCGAGCTTAAAACCCATTCACGGGGTTACATCATGATAAAGGTAACCCTTTTAATGGGTTCGAGCATAAAACCCATTCACGGGGTTACATCATGATAAAGGTAACCTTTTTAATGGGTTTGAGCTTAAAACCCATTCACGGGGTTACATCATGATAAAGGTAACCCTTTTAATGGGTTCGCGCTTAAAACCCATTCACGGGGTTACATCATGATAAAGGTAACCTCATAAACGGGTTACCCTTCCAAAGACTTAACTCTTAACCGGGGTTGTACGGTCCCTGGTTTTTTTAGTTTTTTTAAACTATATTTTTTTAATAGTATCTATTGATAGGCATTCGTTAGACATTTACTTGGTGGTAAGCGACAACGATGTGGTCGACGATGAATTTTTAACACTTTTAAGAACATTATTTTCGCACTGCGTATCCTAATGCAAAGCTTAGCGATACCTAGTATTTTTTATTTGAGTTTAAACCGCTTTTAAGATTGATTTTTTTTAGGCAAAATTTTGTGAAAGACCTGCCCCTTTAGCCAAGTTACAACCGTTTCGTTTCGATTCTCTTGCATCGAACACCTCGAGTTGGTCACGCCTCGGATTCCTTCGTTTTGACATCATCTCAACGCTCAGTCACATGGTTCATCATCATCATATCAGCCGAAAGACGTCCACTGTTGGACATAGGCCTCCCCCAAGCGTCGCCACAACGACCGGACCTGTGCATCACGCATCCATCGGATTCCCGCGACCCTGACCAGGTCATCGGTCCACCTTGTTGGAGGCCGTCCAATGCTGCGTCTTCTGGTACGTGGTCGCCACTCCAGAACCTTTCGTTCCCATCGACCATCTGTTCTGCGTGCAATGTGCCCTGCCCATTGCCACTTAAGTTTGGCGATTCTTCGAGCTACGTACCGACGTAGGTAGGTTACCGAACCTTGGTTCTCCTGCGGATATCTTCATTTGTGTGTATATATCTTCAAGTGATCACGCAAGGAAACTCCAAGCATAGCCCTTTCCATCGCCCTTTCGGTGACTTTGAGTCTTCTTATGAGGCCCATTGTAAGTGACCACGTTTCGGAGCCATAAGTCATCACTGGCAACACGCACTGGTCATAGACTTTCGTCTTGAGACACTGTGGTATATTGGACGAGAAAACACCGCGCAGCGTCCCGAACACCGCCTAGCCGAGGATTCGACGATTGACCTCTTTCTCGAAGTTAGACCTACCCAAATGGACCGTCTGTCCCAGGTAAACGTAATCGTCCACAACTTCGAGTGTACAGTCTCCGATCTTAATAGGAGTGGGCGCTACATGGATGTTAACCATAACACGTGGCCAAAACAAAAAATCAGAGGCGTGGCCTACTCGGAGCGTTCGACGCAAGAGAATCGACACGAATTTGTAGTAACTTGGCTAGGGGGAGCTGTTGTTTAATATCAACGTTTTTAGGGCATAAACAATGTTTTTATATTATTATTACTTTCTTTTAAATTTTAATACAAATATTAAAAACAAAACAGTCATCAATGCGCATCTTTACTCCAGTCCCATGCATAGTAAAATAATCAAAATATCAACTGATGTTTCATTGCCTTGGCATTACATTCGCGCGTTCATTACGACGGGATTGTAAACAGCTAATATTTTTGTTAGTGAACTTTATCGTCAATAATTAAATAACCTTGGTTATGTCAAAAACTCCGATACCTACATAAAAACACAATACCCAATTAAATGAAGAACGAACGGAATAGACAAACAAAAACGATGAATAGTCGTCGACTTCAAGGACCATGCCATGTTTAATTTTTTAGGATATTATTGGTAATTAATAATAAGTAGATTCTATGAGCAGTGGTGGCCAAGTGGCCGGTCCCGACTTACGAGTTATAGGTCGCGGGTTCAAATCCAGCCAGGCGCATTACTTTGTGTAATTTGTTTCTCCACCACTGCTCTCAAAACGGTGAAGGAAAACATCGTGAGGAAACCGGCATGTCCTATATCCAAAAAATTCGAAGACATGTGACATCCACCAACCCGCACTGGGCCCGCGTGGTGGATTACGGCCCACTCCCTCTCCTAGAGAGGAGGCCTGAGTCCCAGCAGTGAGAAAATTATAAGGCTGACTATGCTATGCTATATTCTGTGAATGATCTGCGTAATATTAAACTGAATATATTGGAGCTACCAGTTTAGGCGACTCATTGTCTACCAAACTAATAGCAGATTGTATGCGTGTATCTCTAGCTGCAGTCGTCTTCATCTTCGACGCAGTTAGGCAAGCGTTCTGAACTTTTTTTTAATTATTGATAGGCTAGCGTTTGACCACCATCTCACCTAATGGTAAACAATGATGTGGTCGACGATGGAGCACACTTGCCTTGAAGTAACATATTCATTCTTGACTTAAAGACCCCTAAGTTGTAGCCATCAGGAAACACAGACTCCGGCAGGGAATTCTACCTGTCTACAAATGCCCAACGCTATCTCATATGTTCTGAAAAAAAATAAGCTGAAAACTATCACTATAAAAGTTCCTTAATTAGGAGACTTAGTGTTAATTGTTCACCAGATCAAAAATGAAATTTCTGTGTTTTTTTTTGAGAAATCAGAAACGTTTATTTCAAATAGATCAATACAGACACTTGAATTGTGTGAGAAATCATCAAACAACTTCTTCTGCTCTGGATAGAGCGAGAAAGACTGTCAGACTTTAACTGACTAAAAGCTACCTGTGCTCCTCAAGTTGCCTTTTGGGTTCCAGAGCTTCCTTCTAAAATCCCGCAGTATGGATGCTCCCTTTACTCCGGGACTTGATGAGGTTCATAACCGTTTTTCTAATAATAATCAATCGCTTATTGTAATCTCTAGCATTTGCAGTGTTTGAAAATAGTGTGACGGGCTCTCCATAAAATGACACTTTTGAAAATTATTTCTTCATAATTTAAAAAAAAAATTCATTAGTGGATGCGAGATGACGCATTTTTTTAAATTAACCTATCTCTTTAGTATTACAGAGAGCTGATAAAAAAAACTGGGCAAGTGCAAGTCGGACTCGCGCACTGAGGGTTCCGTGCAAACTACAATTTCCGAATGAAGTCTCGAAGATTTTCCCGAATTGCAATTTTTTTTTTGTGACCTTTGTAACCACAGAACTGTTTTCAGATTTTTTCCTATTCCTGTGCTAAAAGACCTTGCTTTGCGCCAAATTTCAGGATTCTGGGTCAACGGGAAGTACCCTATGAATTTCGATCTTTGAGAGTATCAAAATATACAATTTTTGCGACATAAACGGCCGTATCTTTTTTATTCGTTAACTTAGAAGTTTTATTTTTTCACAGCTTATAGGAGTATATGGCTTGAATTTCAACTCGATACTTCCACGCGTTCTTGAGATAAAGGCTCTTGCCAGACAGACTGACAGAAAAACAGACAAACAGATGGACGGACAACAAAGTGATCCAATAAGGGTTCCGTTTTTCCTTTTGAGGTACGAAACCCTAAAAGCGTTTTTAAATAAAATGGCTTACCTAAAGGCCACTGTGACTCATTGCAGAGGAGTATTATACAATTTAAAACATTCGCCAAGTAACCATTTAACCTTAGACCTCTCTAGTCAAGCGAAAAGATTAGGTGGCTTAGGTTTAGTAAATGTTTTGGAAGTCAGACGATGGATTAGCTGATTTGTGCTGTAAATCTTAGTTCATTAAATCCCAAGCGAATGTTCGCTCTCTCATTGTCTTTCTATTGTGTCTCTAATTACGGGTTTCAATAGGCCATGTTGCCATATACACTAGGGGACAAGATATCGTCCAACATGACGTGTGATATTATACGTGTAAATTATTATAAATATTTAAAAAACTATTTATTAGTTTATTATTTTAGCATATAATTATCTACATGCATTTTATTATTTTATGATACTTCTTTCTTTTCGAGTATCTCTAATTTATTTATTTATTGTGCAGTTTAATCTTTTTTAATCCAAAGGTTGACTGGTAGTCCACCATCATTCACGAAGACCTTCTTTAAAAAAAACAAAAAAAATTAGAACCCTAGAATTCAAATTGATTAGAAAAATTACTGTTTTCAAAAACAGTCAAAAACTTTTCATCCATCTTTTCTAAATTTTATTTCCCAAAATATCGGGAATACCGATTCATTTTCCAGGATTTCGGTATTTATTTAATTGTTATTGCAATACCTAAATAGGTTAAGTTCAAATCGACGTTCCATCTTTATAGAATGAAGGGCATATACGGTTAGACTAAACAGTTCTGTGACATTATCGAAAGTCTTGTTACGTATAAATCCATCCTATGAGTCAGCTTTAACCTTATAACGTTAAAGTTGATGTTATAACATTAGCCTGATTTAAACATTCCGAAAAATAATACTTTTAGACCCTGTTTTACTGCCTATGATTAAGTTTCCGTTAACTTACTTGGCAGATAATTTCATAGAAATTCTGTTCCATTTTTGAATTTATTCGGGAAGTAATGGCTATTCGGGCATTGTGAAACAGGCCCCTAATATTTTTATTTGCGTATTCTCCGCAATGAGATTGAATATAAATCCCTACACTCTATAATCCTTGTATTTCTGTTAAAATTTGTATCTTTATAATATAAAATTATTCTGTACCTGTGTTTGTCACCTAACTCCTCCTAAACGGCTTGACTGCTTTGGATGTCTTTTTTTTGTATATATGAATGGGTCCCTGGATGGTTTGATAATACAATTGGACTCGGTGGGTGGCGCTGCAATTAGGTTCTTAATTTTTTTCTGATAAAAAAAAAGCTTTAGGGTGTCTGTCGGGACTGCTAGTAATTTATAAAGTTGTAGTAATACGTTAAAATTAATTTGATGTTCGTAAAAATTGACAGGGATAAAAAATAAGCAAGTTTTTTTGTGTCAAGAACACGCAATATCTTCTAAAGAAATATTAATAAGACATTAACAAAGTTGACATAAGCCTAGGTTTATTCATAAGGTTCTTCATGAATACGACAAACATGTATAGTTTTGGAGACATCAATAATCTAAATGTCAACACATGAGCATGACTGCAGCGGGTCCGGTCGAAACTTCATGCACTTTTAACCACTTTATTTTGTGCAGTTAAATCATTGATTTAATGACCTTTGATTGATTTTTATTATGATTTGAAAATTAAAGCCGATCAGGAAAAGTGCACCATCTAGATCGATGGCAAAAAAAAACATTTTCATTCTTTGTTTTAATTCTAATTAATTATTAAATTAATTATCGTTCATATCAATCTGAATCAATCCAATTTAATTTAACACAGAATCGATTGTCTATAAAATTACCTAATTGTATCTTGTAAATTATGTTGTTGGTGTTCCTCATCTACATCTACACTAATATAGTAAAGAGGTAAAGTTTGTTTTTTTTTTTTGTAGGAGGTAATTTCTGGAAGTAATGGTCCAATTGCTAAAATTTTGATACCTATAGAAAGCGACTTTGTTCTTGAATGACATCCTTACTAATATTATAAAAGCGAAAGTGAGTTTGTATATTTGTTTGTTTGTTACTTCTTCACGCCTAAATGGCAAAACCGATTTTAATGAATTTTGGTACAGAGATAGTATCCCTGGAGACGGACATAGCCTATTTTTTTTAAAAGTGAGAAAAAGCTAGTAAGCTATATTTTATGTACGCGGACGAAGTCAGGGGCAAAAGCTAGTAACAAATAGATGGCCCTAGAACTGGTGAAACCGCTAAAATCGCAGGTCATTAATATATTCAGTTTTAGTTCTGCTGATCTTCGAGCCAACATTTTCCAGCTTTGTGACGCAGTACAACGTGACCGCAAGTAGTTTTTAGGGTTCAAACCATCCGAACGAAAAAACATAACCCTTATAGGATCACTGGCATATCTGTCTTTTGGACTGTCATAGCCAATTTGCTCTGCATCTATACTGTACTGATTAAGTTGAAACAAGACTAACACGCATTTGAGACCTAAACACTGACGTGTAAGGTAAATGAATAATTTTGGACTATGGGGAGAACTTTTGAGAAGCAAATCGAAAAAAAAAAATAAAGTTATTCAAACTGTACCATGCAACAATAACATTAATATTTGTTGTGAGATTTTTTAATAATTAATTTTAAAATAAACAGTTTTAACGGGGTAAACTTGCCAAGAGATCGCTCTAAACAGAAAGGTTTGGAAAAAGAAAGGGGGTTTCATGATAGCTACAACCCGGGAATCTTTAAGTCGAGAGTGAATAGGTTTCTTCTGGGTAAGCGCGTTTCATCGTCGACCGCATCGTCGGTGAGATAGCGGTCAAGCACAAACCTGTCAACAAAAAAAAAGGAGTTCTTTGGCCAGCAGTGGGACACACTACAGATTAATTAAAACAAAAAAAAAGAGTTATTTCAGAATATTCATGAAAATTGACCATCCCCCAACAACGGTTTCGAAGATAAAGGTATCTTCGAAACCATTGAATCTATGGCTATATATAATTTCAGAAAAAGTCGGATATACTCGTAGCGATCGCACATAGTCATAAAAACTATATTTTAAAAATGCCAATTCTTTGAAGAGAAGCACAGTGTCGAAAGGTTTTTAAATAAATCTTTGACGCTTTTACTCGTACACGAGCCTATAAAAGTTTATTTTCCATACTCGTTTTCGCACATGTATCTTACAGTTCGCACATTGTGCACTATCGTATCTTCAGCCAATTTGAAAACGAGTTATGAATAAGGAAGCGCCTAGGGCTGTGTACGTGTGTATATACACAGCCCTAAGCGCTTATTTTTTAATCAATTGCTGCACATCGTGTTAGGGTTCCCTATCTGAAGGGTGATCAACGAAAACGTGATACTATGCCTCCACCAACCGGCCTTCCGTCTAGCTGTCTGTCTGTCAGTAGGTTACACTCATGAATCGGATTGGGTAAACAGATGAAATGTTTACAGATCACATATTTATTTATCAAAATGCACTAGTACACAGTACAAAGGCGGACTTAATGCCTTAGGCATTTTCTACCAGTCGACCTCTTCTTCTTTTGTTTATTAGTAGGCACGGAACCCATCATGTTCGAATCTGACTCGCTCTAGCTAATTACCTGATTCTTTAACTTACACTTAACTGTTAGCGGAATAGTATGAATTCAGTCTTGTAATTGCATTCTAATTGCATTTGCAAGTACCTATATTAAACATGCAAAAAAATGAAAATGTTACAAAATATCATGTCCACTCATTACATACATCGTTTAAGCACCTATTCACAAAGTTAACTCTTCAAATTGAATGAGTATTTCTTCAGTCGAAAGTTCAAACAACATTATTTGATCACTACTGATTTCCAAATAATAATATCTTGTTTATTATACACAAAGATTGACTAATACTTGTCTGGAACCCTCAGCTTATGGATCCTTAACTGCATACTTGATTAAAATTACTCATCGTGAAGAAGTACGATTGCAACAATCGTAATATAGTTGGTACCAAGATTAATCTTAACTTATATAGGTTTTCTTTCCTTCCTTTTTCTTGTCGTTCCGAACCATGGCTTGAACCAAAATCGAACCTCGTAGTGGGGTTGACTTCCACCGTATTTTCCGGGCGATCTGTATAATTGTAACACCTTTTTTTTTATGGTGGGAAAAAATCATGCATTGACATCCCCCGCCCTTGGGCGGTGCGGGAGATAGTGTCAGACTCTTACTGACTAAAAGACCCACCCCGTTCCTTCTAGCCTTCATACCGAGGCTCGAGCGCCCTTTTAACCCTGGCCCCAGTAGGCTTCGACCCGGCCGGGTCCCTGCTGTTGCTGACAACTCCTTGAGGCGCGCGGGAACAGTGCGCGCCGTCGACGACTTGGGCTTGGTCCGGACAGTTACCGGACGGTCGGACAGTGAGCTACCCATTGCTCACTGTCCGCAAGCCCGCGTCTACGTTGGCCGTAAATCGGGATCAGAATCCCGGCGACGGCGGCGGCGATAACGCCGTTGCCTGATGCGTTCGGCCTCCTCCTTTGCGAGCATTACTGCTTCGCAGAAGTCGGCGACCGCCTGCCACTCCTCCTCGCTCCGGACCATGGCCTCAACCAAGGCCCGGCGCGAGAGGTCTCCGCCGCCGATCGCCCCCACGAGGGCACGGCGATGCTCCGCCCAAGCAGGGCACACCTCGACAGTGTGCTCCACCGTGTCCTCCGGGCGTTCCGCACAGTGGCGACACCCGGGCGTCACTTCCGCATGAATCGAGTGCAGGAAACTCCCGAACGAACCATGTCCGGTGAGTACCTGCGTCATGCGGCAGGTCAACACCTGATTTCTTCCAACTGGCCATGTCTAGTGAGGACTTACGTCAGGTGGAAAATGAGGACGTCGTGGCGCCTCTTCAGCTACTCCTCAAAGGGAGGACAAACTGCTGCGATTGGTGTGCCCGAACCACGGGGTAAAGTAGGTTTTTCTATAGCAACCTCATTTGTTTGATATAAATAACAACTAAACACCCGTAGTTAATTATTTCACCTTTCTATTAGTCCATTTTTTTTCGGAATCAAATCAGTACATAGGAAAAGATCAAACATAAACAAACAAACATTTTGATTGCTTCTTAACATTAGTTTAGATAATGACCTGACCGCAGAGAGGTGGCTCAATGAGGAGTTCAATAAGACTAATCGAGATGTGTTGGTTAATTCGCGGTTTCGTAGTGTAGACTATTTTTTGCAGCTAATGATCGTTATAAATACCGTGAAACAGAACAATAGGTTATTATCATCTCTTGATGCCAATAATGTCAAAGCGCAAAATTCGTATGTGTGTGTATGTTTTGGCATACGGGTAGAATATGTCCTGGACATAGGATACTTTTTACTACAAGAGATGATTTGCTACTTTTAGCAGTTAGTATTGTGTGTTAAAACGAAAAAACAGTTGTTATTTATTGCTCGAACAAAACAATGATTTTCATAGAAAACAAATTATCAATTATAATTATCAAATTATGGATTCAGTCTAAAATCAAAAAGGGAATCTGTGGTTTCTTTATTATGTTAAGTTTTGTTTACTTGACATTGACAGCCAGAGATTTTGTTTTAGCCTGAAAACTGGAGGGATCAGATATTTCTACATGATTTTGCCTAACTCACTTATAAAAAATGTAAACATTACATTTATATCATAAGCAATTGTCTAAGTAGGTAATATTTATTGATTTTAGATCTGAAGTACCGCAATAGCTGTAGTGGCTTACTTTCCATTTCTGCTTAATTCAATCATCATTAAACTTTGAACCAATAGAATTTCATTCAATTCAACTCTTAAAGATGCTGACGGATCTTTGAAAGCGAATCTAGCAATCAATTATTAAATGTAAATTAAAATTAAGTAACTACAAATGAAGCAATATTATAATATTTTCGCAAGAGTTTTCCGAAGTTCTCACGGATATAAATAGACATTTAGTTAATATTATATTGTTTAATAATCATTTATGTATGTTTTATTCATGTCGTATTTGTATGTAAACAAGAATTACATAACTCTTCGTTTTACTAGTTAAGCAGATATTATAATAATTAATTTATAATGAGCTACAAAACCAAACTATGTTGAATACACCATCTTCATCATTTGTATGATACACTGATTATTACAAAATATTTCATTAAAATAGTACCTAGCTAGATTAGTTTTGAATGTTTGGGATGATGATTCTTTGAATCAGTTTCGTAATCTTTGAAAAATATATCTGCAAAATACTGATTCAGAAGGAAATTAAGCAATTTAAATTTTTATCAGGATACTGCCACAGTATACATACATAAATTATTTAAATACTAGCTTAGCATTTACGATCATATTTGGATAAAAAAAAATGGTTTTACTAAAAAACAATTAAACTATTGTTTAGCAATTTTGCCTTCAAGACAATAATAGTATTTCGCAAAAGTTTACAAACACTAAAAACATAGTTTATGTATCTGCTTCTAACCTAGGAAGACAATCGTAAGTTAAATCTTGACGATGTGGCGATAATCTTTTTTCTCACTAATCCAGTTGACTGAGCTTTAGCAAACATATGTCACAATGGCGATGATACGAAGCTTTAAACGAACCCATTGTGTTTTCACTCACGTACTATTTCTTAATCTGTGTGTCATGATTTTTGTGTCAGTTTTTATAATGTTCAATTATATTTATAGTACCTACCGTCATTTGTAATCTGCCTTTTCATAATGCACTTTGCATAGAAACCGTTTTAAAGACTTCCTTATAGAAACGTTTTTTTTACGCTAAATGCAACGGATCTTAATCGTTACATAACTCATTTTATTCTAGATTTAATTTACCTATATTTGATAAGCACAAGCAAAATGAACATAAATTAATATACAAAATAAACGTTTACGCCTAGTCGCCTAACGATAAACGATGAGACAAGATAATAATGCCGTCCACATATTTATTTTATGTTACATAATAAACTAACTTACGAGTGATGGAAACCTACTTTCAATTAATATTTATATCATTAGGCACCCTGCACACAATTGTGTAATTACCAGTAAATCAATAATATTTAAAAGTGAGCTTTTTAAATTTATACTGCCCCTTTACAGTTCAGGGTAGCCTATACTCTTAGGAATCAGTAAAAGCTAACATAATTTGAATGTTCTTAAAATAAATTAATGTTCTTATAATTACGAAACATATATCATCAATCATAGAATCTATTGTTGATGAGCGGGCATGTCCAAAGTTCACAAAAAAATGTTGAGGTCTCTTGAAAACATAGAGTGTGTCGAGGAGCGCGTCACTGCGACCCATCCTACATGATGTCAGCCATCTGCAAGTGCCTGCAACTCGGGATATATATAAAATGAACGATCTTACACTAGTTACTCATTCGTTAGTTTGAACTCAAGACGAATACTAAGCAACATGCTCAAATACGTGAGTGGAGATTTTTTATTTATTTAATTATAGTAAGCACTAAAAGATATGTATGTGCTTTAAAAGTTTTCCTAGTAATTAGTTGTTGAAAGTGTGTCGTGTCTTTTGTGATGCATCTGAAAGATGTGGTAATGGTTGAAAGATGCGCAAAAACAATGGTTGTAGGTGTCATACCGGAGTGACTTGATGAATCCTGACCCCAGGGTTACGTTACATCAACTGGTCTGTGATTATCGTGCCATCACGTGCCGTAATGCTTTATTTAGTATTTCAATATCTGTTGATTACTGAATATTAATTCTAGTGTAAACTGTGTCATCTCTGAATAATTTTGATCTTTTGAGAAAGCTTTTTGCTGTTTCAATGTCTTGTTTTGTTTGTCCTATTATAGTAAAAGAGCATGCAATTTCTCGAATGCATTTGGCATACTGCACATACTTGGAAAGTTGGTCCTTTAACTCGCCAACAGTTAACAATGGGTCGTCAGTTAAACTGTGACTGTTTACTGTTGCTACCTAACCGTTAGCATTTAGAACTTACCGTTCCTGTAACTAGAATGCATTTAAAACGACGGGTATGGTTTAAATTACTCTTTGCTAAATTGTGATATTTTTACAACTAGCTTAAAAAGATAACTATACAGTTAATTAATAGACATATGGATGTTACTAGTATTGAAATTCCTGTTAAACTGGACGACAATTAAAAAAAAAATTCTATGAGTAAATAATTTTAAAATATATTTATTACAAATTATAATAAAAACCAGTACGAAAAGCTATTAAAATTTCAAAGTTACTTATGCACTTACATACATAATCATATTTTTTCACGAAAAAAGCCTTAAAGCTTCGTCTGTTTCTTGAAAGCAAAGTAAATAACCCAAAACAAATGAGTACGGCACAATAAATACTCAAACGATTGCTCAACCTTATCATCAAGCAAAATACCTGCAAACAGAGAAAACGTTTAACAAATGTTGATTTAAATGTGTAATGTTTGGACAATGCATGTGCATGGCTTGCACTTAAAGGAGTACGTACGGCAATGGTCAAAAGAAAAACTATGACCCTGGAATGCAAATGTTAACTGAAAGAACACAGAGGGGTTTTTTGTCAGAAATAGTCAGATACGCCTGTCAAGTTATTTGATTACTTCCCACATAAAAACCTGGCAAATGCGAGTCGGACTCGCTCACGAAGGGCTCCGTACTTTTTTGTTATTGATAGGCTTGCGTTTGACCACCATCTCACCTGATGGTAAGCGATGATGTAGTCGACGATGGAGCAGACTTGCCTAGAAGTAACCTATTCACTCTTGACTTAAAGACTCCTAAGTTGTAGCTATCAAGAAACACAGACTCCGGCAGGGAATTCCACTCCTTGGCTGTACGCATAATAAATGTGTTCCTAAAACGCTTTGTGCGAATAGGTGGGATGTCTACCGGTGGCGTGTTATCTATACAACATTAGACACTATATTATAACCATTTATTCAATTTAGTTTTTCGAAAAAAACATTTATTTTGTATGGGAGTAAAAAATATGTATTTTACTCCGTTTTTAGTATTTGTTGTTATAGCGGCAACAGAAAATACATCATCTATGAAACTTTTAACTGTTTACCTATCACGGTTCATGAGATAAAAGGCAGTCTTAGTTAGTAGGCTCCCATTTTTACCCTGTGGGTAATTAAACGGCGTAATTCTCGGAATGGTTTGAGGTGCCAAGTGGCACACCCAGCTGACTCAAATGACAATATTACTACCCATGGTGTTTTATCGTAAAAGTAATGGTTTTTTAATAAGTCAACTAAAGAGTTGTGCGAATTATTTTGTCAAAATCTTGAGCAATTTCATAATTCCCACACAACGGTTAAGCATTTAGCTATGCAATTAAGGAGTTTAACAATAAAGATTGCAATGTTTTCTGCGCTCTGTCATATACATTTTTATATGACTTGGTTTACCAATTTAAGTATGTACCATTAAATGCAGACAATGAACTATCACAGACATAGCTCACTTAGTAATCAAAGTCATACTTATAATAAATCTGAAGAAGTTTTTAGTTATGCGCATCACGTAAAATGTACGAAATCGATGTAAATAACTTTTATACATTAAGATTGTGTTACTTGATATTAATATAGCCTAAGTAATCTTAGGCTCTGTTTCATCGACAAACTACATTCATTTTGACTGTTAGGCGGTACGATGTTCGCTGGGTCAACTAGTTCAAATTAATCCTCAGAAGAGAAGTTGTGTCAGATAGAGGATACATATTTATAATATTAAATTGGAAACGTTCTTGTTTCCTGCTAACAATTGCCAACAACTTCACACTATCCCAGTTTTTATTTAGAAAATGACTCCTACCACGTAACCTATGGTCTACCTGTACGGCGAGTATCCTTAGTATACTTACGTTGTTAAAACCTCTACGGTCCGGACTAAGTAGCCTTGTCGTTAATACCACATACATCGAAGGACTGGAACAATTTGTCTGCTGCGGTCTTCCCATCCGATTATAATTTGGGTGTCTTCAAGGCTCTTAATAAACTAGTGCGCCTCGTCATGAACGATTACATCACTGCTTACCATCCGGTGGGATCGCAGTCAAGCAATAATGAATAAAAAACGGCTTTTTAGCGAGTGACTAGAATATGTAACTCAGGCCATGGTCTACCCATGTTTTCTTTTCTTAATCAACCATGACCATCATTATAATAAAAAATCTCTTAAACGAGTAGTAATTTGATATACAGTAAAATCTATTAGATTCATGCATTCTCACATTTATACGGTATTTAGGAAGGATGTATGACGCTTTTTTATGAGGATTTTCTTCGTAACGTGTCGATGGCCAAACTATTTATTTTTAATGTTAAATTCTCTGCTTGGCCCAGTACTTTGCCACGGGCATGCCATCCGCTGACGCTGTCATTAGACTCCACGTGAATGGGTAACAAGGTAGATAAGGTCCCTAGAAACGTACTTTGCTGACTAAAACTCATCCGTATCCCTTCAGTTGTCCTTTCATTGTTTCAGGACGGTAGTAACTTTTTCGAAGTATACCGCAATCCTTTCAGGTATCGGCCCTAATGGAAAAATATGTATGATGCTGAGAATACAATGTTCTTTTTACAAGCTTTTTTTACCCCTGTACCAATGTTAGTTCGTCTGTAATTAAATTTTGCAAATTAAATTTGATCCACTTCCCGGTTACCGATTGAGGAGAAATTTTAAATTACATGGTGCTTATCTGATGATTGAACTGGAAGGTGGTCATACGAACTCAGATAACCCTATCGTGTTTGAGCATTTTGGAATGGTCATGATTAGTACTAATTGTAAAGGTATATACCGAGCTATAAAAGCTTTCGGTGAAAAAAATAAGATTTTTATTAAACACTTGTAATAGATGTTTTTTTCCTTAGGTAACACTGGTGTGTGTGCTGGTAGCGGTCTGCGCCGGTGCCCCGCAACAGAGCCCACAAGACGTGCAGATCCTGCGCTTCGATAGCAATGTCGAGCCCGATGGTTACAGCTTCGCGTAAGTTTTATCTGTTCTTTATACTGGGGTTTTAATTCTCTAAGTATTATTGGGATCTGTGTGAATCGTCTATCACCAAATATGCAAAACTGTAAGGCCTAATGTCATGTGTTTATAGACGCGTATTCGTCATTATACAGTTACGCAACGATACGACGTCACCAAAGTTTCATAGTTTTGTGTGTTTTTCACACTGGCGTACACCAAATGTATAAATAACGAATACGCGTATATGAAGCTACGCGTCCGTGGACAATAGGCCTTACGCAAAGACACGACGGCACAACGTTGCCGCTTCGTCGACAGAGTTTCCTAGTTCTGTATGTAAGCTTCACGCAGGCGTACACCAAGTGTATAATAACGAATACGCGTATATAAAGCTACGCGTCCGTGGACAATGGGCCTTACGCAAAGACACGACTGCACAACGTTGCCGCTTCGTCGACAGAGTTTCCTAGTTCTGTATGTAAGCTTCACGCAGGCGTACACCAAGTGTATAATAACGAATACGCGTATATAAAGCTACGCGTCCGTGGACAATAGGCCTTACGCAAAGACACGACTGCACAACGTTGCCGCTTCGTCGACAGAGTTTCATAGTTTGTATGTAAGCTTCACGCAGGCGTACAGCAAGTGTATAATAACGAATACGCGTATATAAAGCTATGTGTTCATAGAGAATAGGCCTAATAGAACAAAAAAGCAGAGTCTTACGGAAAACCGCAAAGTTTTGTAAAATTTTCAAGATAGTTATCCTATTCAATACTCAAGAGTTCATAGGTTAAACTTCGTCACAATTTAAAAGGTCGGAAACATAAACCTACACCCACCATTTATGTTGACTCAAGCATTCTTCGGACAATAGCCTCCGGGCATCCCAGCGCATGTCGCAAACAATACCTAAAATACTAACATATGTGCACAGACACCTGGTATTGGGCACACGCGACTTGTACTGATAACATCACATAACTAATATCTCGCGTCCTATTAGGCCATAGGTCAAATGGTCGTTAATATGCCTAAAACTGGAAACTATCTATAAGATTGGATCTAGAGATGGGTCACGAATATACAGCCGGAAGAATATCCTTGCAGTAAGATGGACTGGTCTGGAGGTCTAATGATTAGTTGCCCTAACTGCTATGCTGGAGATTGTGGTTTCGATTCCCTAAAGTCGACTGGTAGAAAATACTTATGGCATTAAATCCGCCTTTGTACAGAATTATGTGCATACATCTTTAATAAATAAATAAAATTCCCACCGAAGAAAATGTTTGAGTGATGAGTACAATCATTTGTTCTGGGTGTAATTTATCTGTAATATGTATGTATTTAGAAATATATAAGTATGTTTATCAGCTGCTTAGTACTAATAATACAAGCTCAGCTTAGCTTGGGACTAAATAGCGCTGTGTGAAATTTGTAGAACATTATTATTATTAGGTGGGTTAACCTTTAAGTAATCTAAAGTTTAAGTTAACTGACATTTAAAAAAGTTTTCGAAAACCAAAAGTTCCAAGAACAAGATATTAATTAACAACAGACACATCATTATAATACAACACCCAAGGTACTGTATTGAAATATAAACATAATTACTTAATCAGCCGGTAAATGTGGCCGTTAGTTGCGAAACGAGCCGAGTCAAGAGTAGGTGATGACCCTTTGTGACGTAACCACCTAACATTATACAACGCCCATTGTAAGCCATAAAAATAATATACTTATAACCGTTTTGGGAAATAAAAAACTATACTGAACGGTTTACTTAATTATGTAATGAGAAAATTGAATATTCAGGAAAGTTAGTTAGCGCTTTGTGCCATATTTTTCACACCCCACGCTTTTTTCACAATGATATTAATATTTTTCGTTTTCTACCTGTATTGAAAATTATTTTACACTTTTTAGTTTAATATGCTATGAAAGCGTGTCTTTTTAGTTTTTTTAAACTATATTTTTTCATAATGTATTCAGAAATTATAATCTAAAAAAGATGTGTAAATCATATAGTCTGCAATTTTCCGGTAACATATATATATAGAGGTGCATATCTGATCATATATGCATGATATTCAAAACAGTTCGAACCGTTAATTAGATGTAACCGTAAAAATAAAAATGTTAGATCAAAGTTTTTCTTTCATATAACATTGCGCGTTGAAGTCTTTTGTAAGACAAAACAACCTCATGTTAATAAGTTATCGGGGAAATAAATAATTGTAACAAAAGCATTATTTATTACAAGTAGTAATTACAGAGTTAATTGCAGTATTTTAAAGAAACGTTCGCATACAAACCATAGTCGTATTCTATCAAAAACACTTCAAATTTTCCTACATTTTGACAAATTGACTGAACTCATACAAGTATTGCAACTTAAATTTTAATTTTTATATAAGTAGGCGAATTAGTCTTCAGAATTTTTATATACTTTATCATCAAGAAAATAGTTGAAATCATATCATAAAATCATTATTTGATTATTTGAATTTATAGACTTTTTTTGTTTTGCCTGTTTACAATACTGTAATCACACTTCATTAAATTGACAAACTTAGTTTATAAACAGGAAAACGGAAACTGACAGTTACCTACAAATGAGCGAGTACCCAATTATTATTCTATTAAACATTTAAAAAAAATGTACATATTCATTTTTTACTTATTTTTTTGCCAAAATACAACCTTGTTTTTACATCATAAAGTATTCCATACAATTAAGACATTAATTATATATACGATTCTGGTTTTGTCAAAGATTCCGATTCCGGGATCAATTCTAGGTCAAGGAGACAGACTTATTCAATTTATTTAAATGCCATTTTCATAAATGCTTATGTTGCTAAAGTAATGTATGTATCGTTATATCTTGGGTATAAATCAGCGATAGATAAGGTTATCTGTAATTAATCGGTACTCGAGATAAAGATCAAAGACCTTTGGCCGTAGTATTTAGGAAACAGAAGAAAAAAATATTGGCATCAACGTAGTCATTACTCACAGGACAGATGGTCGAAACGTTATGAAGTAGTGACAGCGCAGACAGAAAGATGCTGCGTTAGAAGGTTTCCCATAAGGTGGACTGATGGAAGCAACACGCTTAGGACCAATCGTAGTGGCGACACTAGTTCTCAAACGTCTTTTGACTGAAATAATGATCTTTGCGTACTCATTTCTACGACCTTATGAGAGACATAGTGAGTTATATCCACTTTGGTGCCTTTGAACCATCATCATCATCATCATCATTATAGCCGAATGACGTCCACTGTTGGCACAGTGCCTTTGAATATGATTTACAAGTATACATAATTTACATCGATATGGTTAATAATAACTATATACAAGATAATTAGATACAATTTAATAAAATGGTTTTTCTTTGCTACAGCTATGAAACCAGCGACGGTACATCCAGACAGGAGGAAGGTAAACTCGACAACCCTGGTTCAGAGAACGCAGCCCTGACCGTCACAGGACAGTACGCCTACGTCGCCCCTGACGGCAAACACTACACCGTCACCTTCACCGCAGGACCCAACGGCTTCCAGCCCAAGACATCTTTAGGACAATAAGCTAATACACCGAAATAACTTGTAAATAGAAATACTACTCTGAACAAATTACCAGTACAAATACTACGATTAATAGTAAAATTACTGCCATTACCAGTAGTATTACTACTGTTACCATTAGTATTACTACTTTTAACAGTAGAATAACTACTATTAACGGTGAAATTACTACTATTAGCAGTAGAATAGCTGCTATTAACAGTAGATTTGTATAGTTACAGTAAAAGAGATCTCAGTTACGGGATCGAATTCTAAATTTGCGTGCCATAAGGACGTCTTTTGTATATTTCTTTGTATTTTTATATCATTTATTATCAATGAAATAAATACTTTTTTTATTAATTATTGTTTCATTTTAAAATCGGAAAAAAAACAGTAATTTATTTTTAGATGTGTCGATACGAACTATCTGTTATTTTTATTGCCATAAAACTATAAAATAACAGTAAAAATAATTTTTATTTTCTTATCTTTTAATTGTTCCTTGAGACTTAATTAGATACCTAATTTTGTATTCAAAATCGTGTTAAAACAATTAAGCGTTTTACGACTCAACTTTTGTCGTATCAATACGAATACCTAATTTATTACTTAGCGTTAATTAAGATGGTATTTTCAGTTAAGTTTTTAAATATTTAATATTACTACACAGATAATATGAACACATTACGAAGCAGTTTTATACGGGGATAATAAGATTTGCAGCTATTCAAAAACGTTTCGTTTATTGTTATTTGATGACATAAACGTGCTCACCAGTCCACAAGGACAACTGGTAGCGAATCGCGAATGTTTTTTAAGAAATCTAACTTTAGAAATGATTTGTGTAACATACGTGCAACTTTAAAACGTGCTATTATCACTACAATTTTATCCTCGACTTTACGCAACTGTATAATTGTGTATGTCTGTTTTCAGCTATGTTTGGGTTTAGTTTAAAAGCATTGCTGCAATATATAATTACGAGCATTAAAATGCGCGTTATTTACTTTTAGTCTCTTTTTATTTCATCAGTGATATTGATTAAACATAATTTTGGTTCAACCCATTAAGTTTATTAATTTCAAGTAGAATCGTAGAAAACGGAGCAGGAACAGGATGAATAGTATACCCCTCTCTTTCATCTAATATTGCACATGGAGGTGGTACTGGAGACTTACCTATTTTTTCCCCCCATCTTGCAGAAATTACCTCCATAAGACTAAGACTATGCTGAAGTAGTACTTTCTGAAGTGCAAAGGTATTTTATAAGGAAGACCTGATTCTCTATAAAGTCAATTTCTAAATTCTCCACATTCGCCATGAGCATTGGTGATCGTCGAGATATTTACATATGTATAGACCCATGGTTTATTGGCTGTGGATGTGGAAAATTACTGCATAGCTAGCTGAATCTTTACCTTAGAACTTACGAGCTATAAGACTTCACATCTAGGTAAGCAAATGCAGCGTCTAATTACCCTCAAAGTTTAACAACAGTGTGAGGGCTAACAGTTCGCAAGTTGTCAAATATTGAGTGTTTTAGCTCGTTAAACACATATTTAACTTACGTGTAACTTAAGTTAAATATTTCATGCAATCTTTACCAAATCATGGCTTGAATTCATTCGAGATTTTTTTTTATTACATTTATATAGTAACATTTAACGAGTAACTATTTTGAATGCCATTTATGGCATGTAAATACATAATATAACTTAATGTCATAATTATCAAGTTATTAAAGCAACTTTGTTGCTAAACAACACACAACATTTTACAAGGTAACCATCACGCTTAAATTCCTTATAGTATTGCCTCATACAGATGTTAGCTCAACTGAAGGGACCCAGTAGAGCCGATAACTGCTAGGACAGTCGGAATGTTTGAAAGACTGACGGTGAACCTATAACACTAAGAGGAACTAAAGGACCCAAATGGGGTTTAATCAGTAAAATTCTGACCGGGTGGGTCAGAATTTTTCAGTCTATCTTATAGCGAGAGCATTTATTTAATAAAATCCCATCAAAAAATTCTGTAGTACTTACATCACATTTCTCCAATTATATAAAAGTTCCTTGTAATAAAGACGACTCTATTTTCATTATCTATATTTAAATAAAGAATCCAGACTACTGTTAAAAATAACCTCAAATAATCAATAACGTTATCGATATAGATAACATTTATACATTAAAATTGTGTTACTTGTTACTTCATAATTATATTACTTAGGTTTTTTTCATCGCAATCAGTTGACTATATCGAAAGATATGTTATCCCGTCAACGTCAAACTCTATTATAATGACAAATTCATTGTAAAGTCGATGTCCAGCTAATTACATCTAATTTGTGATAATTCATTGACTGTTAGACGGTTCGCTGGGTCAGATAGTATAATAAACCAAAAAATACTATCCCGACCCAGAGAGTAAACCCAAGAACATCAAGCTTGCAAGCGGGAGCTTTCTAGGGCCAATTTCTGCCACGGTAGCGAAATTAAGGGTTAAGTGGACAAAGGTTTTATCTCACAAAAAATTAAAAAAAATGACTTTTTTGCATGGACATAGGTTTTATCTGATGGTAAATCGATCCATGGATTTAAAACGCCCCAATTCTAATTTGTTACATAGTTACAGATGCTAGCAAAGGTTTTAACTGTCAATCAAGTTTATACAAGGTGCAGTTTTAAAACTGCACAATATTTCAGGAGGTTGTAGTAAAACTCATAAATAATCATATAAAAAAACGATACCTGGTCAATAATCAGTAATACTTGTTATTTAATTTTTTAATTACTCTAAACTAAATCGATTGATCGATGGCCGCGGGGGCGTGGCTAGGGTGTGGCGTGCGGGATGATGATTGGATGATACATTATTTATGAAACTATCGTTGCGAGTTAGTGTGTGTGAAAACGACCTTTATTGTTCCGTGTTTGTGTGTGTGAAAAAAAGCGCGGTTATAAAAAAAAAAAAAATTACCTACTTATTTTATTATTGATTCGGGTCGAGAATCACTAACATAATTACCTCCTGAAATATTTTGCAGCTTTAAAACGACACCTTGTATTTCAGATTTGAAATGTGCCAACAGCAGAAATATTACCAGAGAATTGTAATAGTAGTTAACACCTTTGTCCACTTACCCCTTCAATTGTTTTAAAGAATTACTGTGACCTTGACACGCAAAGGGCAATTCAAGGAAAACGGGTAGGTTCTAATTAGTAAAAGTCAGATTCTCTTTTTCGCTCCACCCAGGGCGAGAAGAATATATTTCGTGGTTTCCTATCTCAAAAAAAGAACCTCATTAAACCAGGACCAGCAATGTAGACGTCATATTAAATAAAGTATTTTATGATACAAGACTACGAGTATATTATTGACAGGCCTGTTGGTCTAGTTTGTTGGTTAGTGGGCCTGACTGCTATGCTGGAGGTCGTGGGTTCGATTCCCACCCAAGACAAATGTTTGTACGATGAACACGATCATTTGTTCTGTGTCTGGGTGTAATTTATCTATAGTATATAATAATATGTATTTAGAAATATATAAGTATGTTTATCAGTTGTCTAGTACTCATAACACAAGGTCTGCTTAGCTTGAGACTAGATGACGATGTGTGATAGTTGTGGAATATTAAATATTTTAAAAAATATTTTACTTGGGTTTAGGATTTCTTTCGTATCTACTAATTTTAAAACAAGATACTGGGTTAACTTGGCAAGGCACGTGACTTAGGTAAAGGCACGTGAGCATATTCACAAGAAGTTGGTAGAACCATCACAGCAGTGATTGGTTGGATTTGTTTTTTCACTACAGCATTGTTTATTCATATGTATATATCTAAATATGTATTTACCATTGTTTTTGTTTTCTCTTCTGTTTGTCTATTATTTTATTAAGTTGTACCTGCCATGTTATGTTTCTGCACCACCTTAAGGTCGACTGGCAGATAATGCTTAAGGCATTAAGTCTGCCTTTGTACAGTTTTATGTGCATAAAGATTTAATAAATAAATAAACTAAATACTTGAATTCCTATTTTCGATAGAGGTACTACAATGTGCTTATGATTTTTACAGCAAGTAAACACAAACATTTCATTTTCTTTTAAACTCCCACACAGCTACTGCAGGTCGATCGAAAATCATTTAAGACCTAACGCAATAACATTAGGCTTAGAAATTTCTCAGCCAGTGTTCAATGTATGTTTCGTAAATATATCTAAATGCCAACGCACACAAGACGCATCGTCGTGAAGGTTCTTGCATCCGTTTGTGTGTACCTAGGAGTTACAGTGTATAGTTCAGTTACATTCACTCATCACGATGAGTTTTGTGTCTGGTCGACTATCTATATTTTTTGGAGAAAAAAAAATCCAAATTATCCAGAAGTATTATGTTCAAATACTTCTGGATAATTTGGATTTCAAAATTCTGAAAGGTAAACCGTGGTCCTAGGACGCAAAAGGCAGCTGAAGGAAACTGGTGTGGTTTTAGTCAGTCAGTGGGAGAAGTCACCTTAAGAAATAAAAAAACTCTTTTACCATTTTGCTTATTGTACAGGTGTTCTCTCTTTTTCCCTCTTTCTCTAACAATCTTTTTAGCTTTTCTAAGGTTGCATGATAGATCTACCTTAGAAGTGATTGAGCATTAAAGATGGGATTTAGCAATTACCATTACTCTGGGCATGGCACATTGCTCGCAGAACAAACGGCCGTTGGGGCCGAAAGGTTCTGGAATGGCGACTACGTACCGGAAGACGTAGCGTTGGCAGGCCCCCTGCAAAGTGGACCGATGACCTGTTAAGGGTTGCGGGAATTCGATGGATGTGGGACGCTCGGGATCTTTCATTATGGCGACACTTGGGGAGGCCTATGTCCAACAGTGGACGTCTTTCGGCTGAAATGATGATACTGATGATAACCCTGGGCAGGTAATCGTAGGTTGAAGTCCGCTTGCAAACGAAGCGGCAAGGACTAAATTATAACTTTGACCTCCTTACAGAATGACATTTTTTAGGTACTTCAAATAGTCCCACGAAGAATTTGACATCAAGTGCCGATTAGTATTGGAAAATCCGTCGACTTAAGTACTTCCTCAAACAACATCCTCGTTAGAACCAAATTACCATAATCTCCCAAAATGTTATCTTGAAACGACTGCAGCAAACGCCGCGGCATTGACAGCGTCGTTGAAGAGTATATAAGTATATTTGAAGCAAAAGATCATTTGTATTTTTTTCTACATTGCACATACGACCTTGACTAATATTGTTGACTCGAATGAGCGCGTATGCATAAGATTCACCGTTTGTAGAAAGCTTCATTTACATCGGAAACAATGTTGCGCAACATTTGCTCTCAGAAATATGATTGTATGATGCGTGGAGTAATGTTGCTGGGAACAACGAATGTGGCCGTGTTAATGCAAGCTAATATTCCATTTTCAAAAGGACACCTCACAATATCACAATGAAATTAATTCTTTCATTTATTAAACCCCACCCAAGCGAATTTCGGCGTTTGCGCATCTATTGTCTTACTATTGTGTCTCAAATTGACGGTATCTGAAAAATATTTAACTTTTTAACCGACAAATATTGTATTGAAATGTGAAAGTCTGCAATAATCAAATCAACTAAATATTTATGGTTCAAAACCATAAATATTTAGTTGATTATTCATCTAGCACGCTAAAGCGTGCAACCCAATGGTTTGAACCACTTCTGGTCGCACCGAATAGCACTTTCTTATCTTTTGGTAAAAAAGGCGTGGTGCCGATCACCTCGCCGATTCTGCGCCGTTCAAGTGCAGTCCCGCTCTTACTCGCTAATGGTTAAATAACGGTTTTAAGTGAACGAAAAGGATAGAAGCATAGGAAAGTGCGATTCGGTGCGACAAAATGTGTCTTGATCCTTCATAATTAAACAGATTTTACAGAAGATACTTATCATGCGATAGTAGGTACTTTCTCGTTGGATTTTTGACTTTCACGAAACAACTCGCCACAGTAAAAACTGTTGCGGGAAACGGAATCGATGTTGCACGATTGTTGATCAACATTATTCCCACTGTAACGGGCCTTTATAAATGACGCAAGTTCGAATATTATCATCGTGCGACAGATGTCAGTATGTGCCGCACTCTGACACGAGTGCTTGAACCTTCGTTATTTAAAACGGTTACAAAATAACTGTGACGAAACCTACGTAACCTTTTGTATCAAACGGTGGTGGGATAACTGCATTTGCTAAACTACAGTTTTGGTTTACGACCTTTTAATTGATTACGAATGAACTGAAGATGGATTTGATTGGTGATAAGTTGAATGTTGATAGATATTCTACAATCTTTTTATTTTAATATATAAACATAATAGTACCTACACAAAAGGTTCTCCATCCGTACAAAATTATTTTTAATTTATGCGAAACCTGATTATCGGTTTTTGTTACTGATTCTGAACAAACTATGTTTAGAATCAGTAACTGAATCGATTCCAACAGTTTTTATACCATGTTATATTTTTTCCCAAAAACATTTAAAAAGGTCATAAGTTGGACACTCCGATATCAAGTACAACAAGGCATAACGGGTATTAGGCGCCAGCATACAGCTGGGTGCAAGTGCAAAACAACCCCTCAGTTACCCGGATGGCCCAGTTACTATGTATTTTTGTTGGCATAACAAGCTCATAACTTTGTGATTTTTCATGATACAGTTATGAAATTTTGTACATAAATTCTTTACATAAAAGTACTAGACCCATGTTTCAAGTTTCGTATAATATACTAAAACTAATGTTGTATACTAGCTGTTTTCCGGGGGTTTACCCGCGTCTGGGGTACTATTCCACTCCCGTGGGTCACAGCATTATGTTATAAAGCCTCTTTCGATAAATAAGCAAACACTAAAATGGTTTTTCAATTTGAACCAGTTCCATGTGACCGCTCTCAAAAACAATTATTTTCTTATATGTTAAAAGGCAGTCAACCGAGTACAAAATCAAACTGTCTGTCTGAGACTGCGTAATCTGGCTAGACAACACATTGCACGACCCAGGAATCAAACCTTTGGTTCATCAAAAGTGTTCACTACCAACGAGCCAGTTTATTCACTCGTGCATGTATGTAACATTATTTACAGTTAGGGATATAAGTTCTACTACTGTGGAAGTGGTGGTAAAAGAAATGGTGTAGGGATGTAAGTAAAAAGGATTAATGATAGGCTTACAGATGTGAAGATTTTGTTAGAGAATGGAATGTTGAATGTTGTTAGTGTATATACACCACAAGTAGGATGCGAAGAAACAGTGAAAGAGAAATTTTGGGAGGATTATGATAGAGCTTTAATGGCCATCCCTGTATATGAGGAATTGATTGTTGGCGGGGATTTTAATGGTCATGTAGGAAGAACGAGAGGTGTTTATGAAAGAGTACATGGGAGATGGGGTTTTGGAAGCTCGAACAATGCAGGGGAGACGCTATGGCAATCTGCTACTGCATTTGACCTGGCAGTAGCCGATACTTGGTTCCAGAAAGGAGACGAACACCTGGTCACATACAAAAGCGGTAACCACAAGACGCAAATCGATTACTTCCTGGTTAGGCGTAATCAGCTAAAGCACGTCAAAGATTGCAAAGTGCTACCAGGAAAAGCCTTAGTCGCACAGCACAGGCCCCTGGTTATGGTGTTAGTAGTCAAGACACAGAACAAAAAAACCAAAGAGCGTCCTCCCCCTAATATAAAATGGCATATGCTAGAAAAGAGTGAATGTGCGAAGAAACTCAGAGAGCGAGTGGTAGATAAAATGATGGAGATGGGAGACATGAATGAACGAAGTATAAATGAAAGCTGGAATGAGATTGCTGAGTGTATTAGACTTGCAGCGAAAGATATTTTGGGAGGGACGAGAGGAAAGGGTACAATAGATAGGGATACATGGTGGTGGTCGATAAATGTACAGAATGTGTTGAAGAAAAAAAAAGAGGAAATTTAAGGAATGGCAGCATATAGATCCGGAAAACGTTAGTTTAAAGTCTGCAAAAAAAAAGTGAATATGATGCTTTAGAGAAAATAGCCATAAAAGCCGTGGCAATAGCATAAGCAAAAGCGCAAAACAAGCTATACGGTACACTAGACAGTCCGGCAGGCCAAATAGATCTATACCTGCTTACTAGAGCAAGAGACAGAAATGTGAGAGATGTGTGTTAGATAAAGTGTATACGCGATGAAACTGGAATGATTCTATCAGAAGATGAAAAAATCAAAGAGAGGTGGAAGGACTATTTTGAAACACTGATGAATGAGGAAAACAACTGGATTGGTATGGATGAAGTCAGAATAGCTGTAAATGGAATGAAGATTGAGTGTGGAAGTTATTGCGAGTGGATGGATGGACGTGATTAGTTTTGTTCTTCAATAAGTTGTTGCAGGAAGAAGCCATACCTGATGACTGGTGCAACAGTTCTCTGGTGCCCATCTTTAAAAACAAGGGTGATGTGCTTGAATGCAACAACTATAGAAGAATAAAGCTAATGTCACATACTATGAAAGTCTGGGAGAAAGTTATTGAAAGGAGACTGAGAGAAGAGAGTGAAATTTCACAGAACCAATTCGGTTTTATGCCTGGTCGAGGTACAATAGATGCCATTTTTGCCATACGCCAACTGTGCGAGAAATACAGAGATGCGCATAAAAACTTGCACATGGTATTTGTTGACCTCGAAAAGGCATATGACCGGGTACCTCGTGAGGTTCTGTGGTGGGCCCTTAAGGAGAAAGGTGTGCCTGGAAAGTATGTGCAGTTGATCCGAGCAATGTACAGTCAGTGCAGTACGCAAGTCTGGTCTACGGTGGGCAACACTGGTAGCTTCAATGTGGCTGTCGGCTTACATCAAGGGTCGGCTCTCAGCCCTTACCTCTTCCTGATGATAATGGACGCTTTGACGTCGGACATCCAGGAAGAGGCTCCCTAGTGTATGCTGTTTGCCGACGACATTGTGCTGGTTGCCGAGAGTGGCCTAGAGGTCCAGAGCAAATTGGAGGCGTGGTGGCATAGACTGGAGAGTGTTGGCTTAAAATTGAGTAGAACGAAAACTGAGTACTTGTTCTGCGATTTTGGCGGTCTCTCCTGTTCTGTGCCCTTAGCTCTCGCTGGAACGCCCATACCAATCTGCTCCGACTTTCGGTACCTTGGGTCGCTTATCCAAGGAGATGGTGAGGTAGACCGAGACATAACACATCGGATCAATTCAGGATGGATGAAATGGCGACAGGTCACTGGAACAACTTGTGACCCACGGATGCCCCTCAAGTTGAAGGGTAAAATCTACAAGTCCGTGATAAGACCTGTCGTACTGTATGGATCAGAATGTTGGGCTGTGAAAAAGACGGATGAAAAAAGATTGCATGTAGCGGAGATGAGAATGTTGAGATGGATGTGTGGTGTGACGAGATCGGATAAAGTGAGAAATGAGTATATTAAAGGAAGTTTGAAAGTGGTGCCAGTGACTGACAAGCTGAAGGGGAATCATTTATCTTGGTATGGTCATGTAAAGAGGAGAGATGAAATGCATGTTACCAAAAGAGTTATGAGTATACATGTGGATGGGTGTAGAGGGAGAGGGAAGCCAAAGAAAAGATGGATGGATTGCGTGAAGAACGATATGAAAGAAAAGGAAGTTAGTGATAGTATGACGAGTGACAGGGTAGAATGGAAGAAAAAAACGTATTGCGCCGACCCCAAATAAGATGGGATAAGGGCAGGAAGAAGGAGATGTATGTAACATTATTATGGCGTAAGGGCAAAACATTGGCTGGCCCCGGCAATATCTTGGCCCGCAGATTGAAAGTAAAGTAATTTAAGTGTTTTTTTTTTGTCAGTTGAAAATTATTATTTGGTCAGCACAGAATTATCGTAGTCAGCAGAATCATTAATACTCCGGGAACTAAGGGCACCACAATACCAACAGGTTGGGTTTGAAGAGACTCATCGCCTTCATGTTAGGCTCCTTTACAACCTGTAGAGAGAAATAGGAGATATACGCACAATGGACCAATGGATTACATCGACCTCTAACGACCGTAGGTATTTTATAAATTACTAGCGGCCCATTCTGGCTTTGCACGGGCAATAAATATAGCCTATGTTACTCAGAGTGAATGTAGCTTTCCAATGGTGAAAAAATTTTTGGAATCGGCACACAGTTTTTGTGTTTATTCATTACAAACACACACACAAAAATACAAATTTAATTTTCTGTGGCATTTATTTGAACACTGCCCAATATCACATATTATATACCGTTGTTCAATAAATTATTTTATGCCAGCCACTAGAAGCAGCTCAATTCACTATATTTGCTGACAAAATCATTTTGAAGATGACTATTTCTTTTTTTAGCTGAAAGTTTCAATGATAGTCCTTTCAAAACCTTTTACTGTGTGAAGTTCCGTACATGCAGTCTATGGGTCAACAATACAGAGGGCATACAGCGCTCTATGCGTGCAATGCTATGATTCAGAATAAACAAGGGGTTGCCACACTACTGTAATTAATGCTTCCACTTTGTTCGCAGTGGCGAAAAGTGATGGCTTTCACGTCATCACTTGCAAGCAATGCGTCTCCATCTCACGCAGCTTACGCGCCAGCGCCAACAGCATTCTGCAACCCAGAGCAAACAGGATTGACCACTTCATACTTACTTTATAATAAATACTTGGATATTGAATATGATGATTAAATAGTAAACATTATTGTTTTGTTAGTTATTAGAAAGTAAACTAACATTAGTTTCTAAGTTGTACGCATAATAATCAATCGAAAATTTATCTCCACCTGAGACACAGAGGGCGTTGGAAGTTGTAGGAGGATTTCTAGCCACCGTAGGTGCGAGTTTGCAAACGGTGAGCAATGGGTAGCTCGCGGTCTGGTTAGAACCAAACCCAGGTCGAGAGCTCGTTGTGTTCCACGCACGCCTCAAAGAGATAACAGGAAAATTTACAGAGCCAGTTAGTTCCTATGCCAGCCAGGACTGCAGATTGTTCGACACAGTCCAGGTGGCCCTCACAGAGAGCAACTGAACGAACACTGCGGGTTTTAAGGCAGTAAAATTCTGACACAAAGAGTATCACAATTTTATCACTTTACTCAGAACACGAAAAGTAATTTGATAATACGCCAAGTAAAAAAAAATATATAGACAGTTAAGCGCCGTACGCACCATCTTGACGTGCGTCCCGCCAAGGCCATACAGATAAAATATGATAAAATCAACGATAAATCAGGGCTGTCAGGTGCAAAAAAAAAGGAGTGATCGTACGACAATACGACTACTAAAAATCGAAATTTTGAAATGAAAAGATCGTACAACCAAGAAGTACAAAGTTTTTGATAAAAATAACTAAAATTCTTTTACATTTTTTTTTGTTTTTATTAAAATTAACTAAAATTTTGCACCTGGCAGCCCTGATTTATCGTTATTTTATCTGTATGGCCTTGGCGTACTCCAGGATGGATGGTGCGTACGGCGCTTTATATAAGCCATAAAAATCAAACAAAAAATATAAGTTCTACACACGGGAACGTGAAATAACTATGACAGACAGCTAGGCGCTTAAAACTAATAAAAAAATCTGACTAATCTAAAAAGCTGTAAACTTTTTCAGAAGAATACTATACTAAATCAAATTAACCTGGAGTATTTACGTTTCAGTATCTATGGGCTACGTATAAGTAGAACCATAGCGCCTACAAAATTTTCTTAGCAAGTCATCGTTCTTCAAAAAGGTATCGATATGTAAGGCGTACACATGTGAAATATGTCTAACTATATTGTAAACGACTTCGTAAATATCGAGCATTAATATATTTAAGCTTTATATGAAGTATATTAAATATAAAAACTATAAAGAAAGGTTATACATTTATGTTAAATAAATCATTATGGCCTAGCCCAACTAATAACGATCAACACAAACTAGATGGCATTCATAATCTTGTAAAGACCGTCGTTTGACCAAAAATATGTAAATTAAATTCATAAAAAGATGACATCATATAACTGGATATTCGTTATAATTCCATTAACACGTACTTCAAATTGAAAGTAGGTACTTAAGCAAAATGTACATAACATTTAAAAAAATATTCTATTATATGTTTTGAATACTAATATACCGCATTCCTATATTCTAGACGCAAAAATAAATCTTAAAATACTTTATACAATCTCAGTATCTAGCGGGCTTATTGAATCTGGTGATTACACTGAAGATTAAGGTTTAAAAGGCGGGATAAACATGACTCCTTCCCAAAAATTTGCTTGCTGTAACAAACAATAGTAGTTTATGAAAAACTGACAAGGTTTACTCTACAATGAAAAAAGAATACAGATTGGATTGAAATGTCCTTCTTACCAGATTTTTTTTTTTTTGAGGTTTCATCATAACGTGTTTTGCTCTAGGGTGGAGGGAGAACTCAGTAGACTTTTGCTGACTAATACGAGTATATACCTATGTACTTTAGTTGCGAGGCTTAGACTTCTTTTGAAGTTACTATTTTTAGCTTTCTAAAATTATATAATAGTATCATACAGTCGACCCAGCCTATCGCTGTTTACTGCCAGACGTATCCCTTTCATAAAATGCCTCTAACCACCCTAAAAATGTAAAGGGAAAGATGTGGAAGGCCTTCTGAATCTTTTATTTTAATTTTTAAGGTGGTTGGTCCACTTAGCTTTGGGGTGGTTCACGCAACTGTAGAACTCATCGATTAGTAGGTAATATTATTACCTATGGAGTACGTAATATTAAATTATAAATTCAAACACATTTCAATACAATAAGCTTTATAATTATCTCAGGATTTAAGTCTAACATAAAGACGTGAACGATGTCATCAATCGTGACTGCTCAGAGTTCCTGAACTCCTTAGTCTCCATAACGCAGGCATTAGAAAGGTCATCCATGATACAATAAACAAAGCATGGATTTAAACATAAACCTATTAACATAGCTGTATGCAATTATTTATTATGCTTCACTTGGTTCAAGGCGTAATTTACATTTATCATAGATAGGTACATCGTGTCAACTAACCTTTAAGAAAATTTTATAATATTTTGTCGAGTTAAAATTATTGTTGATGATAACGCTAGTAAGAGCAATGGTAGTCCAGTGGAAATGGCCTCGACTTGCGAGTTTTACGTCATGGATTCAAAATCAGGTAGCTTACTAGATACTTACTTGGCTTATTTTGTGTAATTTATTATATCACCACACCTCTTAAATATGTGAAAAAAACTTTTTAAAGAAACCGAGATTTCTTAGAACCAAAACATTGAAGTGGATATCACATTGATATCCACCTGCATTGAGATCGCGTGATAGATTATGGCCCACTCTTTCTCCTAGAATGACTGAGTCCCAGTAATGTATTCATTATAAGGTAAATTATGGCACTGATAAGCTAATAACTTTAATATTAGAAGTAATCTATACTAATATAATAAAGAGGCAAAGTTTGTTTTTATATTTTTTGTTTGTAGGAGGTATTCTCTGGAAGTAGGTACTGGTCCAATTGCTAAAATTTTTGCACCGTTAGAAAACTGCTTTGTTCCTGAGTGACATAGGCTATATTTTATGTACGCGAGCGAAACCGCTGGCAAAAGCTAGTATACAATATTTATCAAGATACAGCACATAGGTATGTGGGTTACGATAAGTTATCATTTCAGGCTGAAATGATAACTGATAACAGGCTGATTGATGGCGTCACGGTTTGTGAGATACCTATACCCAGTGATTACTGGGCACAGGCATCTTACAAACCGTGACGTCACCCTCGGCCCACTGTTTTCCATATCCAGTCTGCTCTAAATACTTTTTAAGGACGTCGGTCAATTAACATAATATTTGACTGATTGTGAGATTTATTAGTTTCTGTAAAAATTACAAATACATAGCCCGACCACTCCAACAATCAATATCGGACAACTAAAAAAATCCAAATCCAATCAAAGATTTTTCATTTTATAAAGTTACTATCAAACAAGTTATATCAGAAAAATGATCAATAAGTAACCTGACAATGATGTCAACAACCAATAAATACATAAAATCACGCCTTCAAATAGATTGATTTGAATTTTATTTATCTTCTCTAGATAGATGCCCATCAATAATAAAGCCTACGGCGGACTATTTCTGTTCATTGAATATTTATTTGAAACTAGTAGAGTCGGTTTGTATAGTATCTGGTTACTTTTACAAATCTTTACAAAAATTCGCATGGTAACAACTTATTAGCAAGCAAGATCTTTGATTTTTAGGATACTTTTAGGGGCTCCTCCTCCTCGAGTCGTATTCCACATTACTGAGGGTCGTAAAGTTCCCGCTGGATTAGCTTCTTATTGATGGAATCTCGCCATCTGTGACGGTTCTTAGCGTCATGAAGTGCGACGTGTAATTGGGTGTCCAGTGTGTAGCGGACCTGATCTGCCCATTTTATTGGGCTGCGGCCTCTTGGACGGTTGCCATCAACCATGTCAGTTACGATGAGCTGTTCAATGTTATGGCCATTTTTCCTGGCAATGTGGCCAAAAAACTCCAGTACTCTGCTCATGCAGGTCAGACAGTCTGATCTTGATGTTCAGTTCTCGTAAGATAGAGCGGTTTGTACAGAAAGCAGTCCAGAGAATTTGAAGCATTCTCCTCCAGCAACAACATCTCGAAGGCATCAATGCGGTCGCGGTCCGCCTTTTTAAAGTCCAAATCTCAACCCCGTAGCTAAATACGGAGAAGACTAAACATTTGACCAGTTTAGTTTTGGTTTTGCGTAAAATGTTGCGATCCCTCCGTATGCCTTGCAACTGCGACATTGCACTTTTGGCCATTCCTATGCGCCTATGCGCAAAGGGTAAAAAAGGAAAATAGGGTCCCGGCTGAGACTCCGCTGCCCTTCTCTCTACAGTTGAAATTTTTACAGATGGTGTATTTCTGTTGCCAAAATACTAAAAAACTGGGCAAGTGCGAGTCTGACTTGCGCACTGAGGGACTTCCGTGCAAACTACTATTACCGAATGGAGTCTTGCAGATTTTTCCGAATTGCAAATTTTTGTTTTGTGACGTATGTAACAACAATTTTACTACTTTCAGATTTATTCCTACACCTGTGCTATACGACCTTGCTTTATGTCAAATTTTAGGATTCTGGGTCAACAGGAAGTACCCTATGAATTTCGATCTTTAAGAGTACCAAAATATACGTTCTTTTGAGACATAAACGACTGTATCTTTTTTATTCGTTAACTTAGAAGTTTGATTTATTCACAGCCTAAAGGGACCGTAGACCTGAGTATATGGTTTTAATTTCAACTCTCGATACCTCCACGCGTTCTCGAGATAAAGGGTCTTGACCGACAGATGGACGGGCGGACGGACAACAAAGTGATTCCATAAGGGTTCCGTTTTTTCCTTGAGTCCTCCGGAATCCTAAAAACCGAATAAAATTAATATTTTGTGGGGCTCGAATACAACAAACTTGATATTTTTTGCCTTTTTGCTACGGACGGTACGGATCCCTTTGTGGGCGAGTCCATTCGCACTTAGCCGGCTTTTTTGTAACCTACAAACAAAAAGATTGACCGTTTAACACTTTGTGCAAAATAACATATGTTTTATTGTAGCAACTTGGATCACAAACTCGAAACACCGAACGCGGACGCAGTCGTGGGTATTGCTAGTTATACCAAATTGAAGCTTCGACATAGCGATGCTCTAATGGAATAACAAAAAGGCACTCATGTGTAGATTATGTGTGCTGAAGACTTGAGAGTTTTGTTTTAATTTAATTAAAACGCCACTAACAAGTAATGTACACTCTCAAAGCAAGTCGTTCACGAATAACTCAAACGAATGTTGTCAATATTAAAACATATAAGTAGCAAACTGCTAATACACTCAGATTTATAAAGCGGAAAATTCTATTTTTTTTTTTAAATCAGCTAATTACTAAACCTTTTAAAAAAAAAATGATAAACTCGCGTTTGGCCTGATGTTACGCGATGATATGGTCGACGACAGAGCACATGCTTGTCTAGAAATAACCTTGACTTAAAAACTTCTAAGTTGTAGCTGTCAGGTAACACAAACTCTGGCTGGGAATTCAACTCTCCCCTCAAACCCCAAGCGAAGCCGGCGTTCGCGCGTAATTTCGCGCCATTCGGTTAATACTAAGATTATTAAAAGTCCGCTTAAATTATTAAAATATTGAGAATTTTATTTATACGAGGGTATATGTCTAAGAATGTAAATAAGAAGGTTTTCATAAAGTAGTCTGTAAACATCGAAAATAAGCAACCTTTCCATTTATCTATACTTACACCTACTTAAATCCTCAAGATCGAAGCGTGAACTGTGAGCACAATTAATGTGTTCCCAAAACGTTCTGTGTCCACCTTATAACGGTGGCGTAACGCCGCACGTCAGGGGCCTAAGTCTGTTTTTATAATTCGTCATTCCAAAACGATCCCATTGCCATTTTGCTAAAAGTTTGTAATCTGCTAATTCATAATGATCGATCATTGATCGATCAATGGTCTTGTAATAGAATTGTGGTAGGATGACAATATCGAGCTTATTAAAAGCACTAATTGCGCAATGAGGTCACTGATCAAAGGAACTGTCAAAATTTTTGCATATTACCATATACGTCAGATATTCATTTGTCATTATGCACGAGATTACCATTCTATGCCATTTCTTTCAATGGAGTGTCAGTGGTTGACCATTGGAAAGTCATGGTGACGATATTAGTAGATTACCAAAACTTGTCAAAATCAACAATTATGAAATCAATGATAGACCATTCTGACACTATTGTAATAGCAGACTTGAGGCCCTGGTGGTCCGTTGAGGCCATGGTCCGGAGCGAGGAGGAGTGGCAGGCGGACGCCGACTTCTGCGAAGCAGTAATGCTCGCAAAGGAGGAGGCCGAACGCATCAGGTAACGGCGTTCTCGCCGCCGCCGCCGCCGCCGGGATTATGGTCCCGATTTCCGGCCACCGTAGGCGCGGGCTTGCGGACAATGAGCAATGGGTAGCTCGCTGTCCGGCCGTCCGGTAACTGTCCGGACCAAGCCCAAGTCGTCGACCGCGCGCACTGTTCCCGCGCGTCTCAAGGAGTTGTCAGCAACAGCAGGGACCCAGCCGGGTCGAAGCCTACTTGGGCCAGGGTTATCCGAAAGGGAGCTTGAGCCCCGGTATGAAGACTAGAAGGAACGGGGTGGGTCTTTTAGTCAGTAAGAGTCTAACACTATCTAACGCTCCGCCCAAGAGCGGGGGTTGTCATTGCATGATTTCTTCCCACCATAAAAAAAAGGCCCTGGTGGTCCGATGATGGAACGGATTGGGCGGAATGACATTGTACGAACTGCCAGACGTATTCCTTTCATAAAATGCCTCTAACCACCCTAAAAAAGTAAAGGGAAATATTTGGAAGGCTTTCTGAATCTTTTTATTGATGATCTTGTTGGCTCGATTTTCAATTGGCTCAAGCGCATCAAGTTGATATTTGGCAGATTCATCCCGAAAATGAGAGCAGCACTTATACAAGATTTTATTTGTGTGTTTATTAAACTTAACTAACATCCATAAAATGGTACTAATTATTAGTTTATCAATTTGTGTTTTTTTTCTGCTGAAATCAGAGAAAAGTAGTTCCTATTATTCATCCATGAGCTCATTAGGAAAATAGTAGTTAAAGAGTCAGTTTATCAACCAAAGTAGAGTATTTCGTATTTCTCACAACTTTAGATCAATTAATGCAATCAAAAAGCAATTTTAGATCGTATGGTAGATTAAAATAAAAAAAAGACGTGTGGCACTCGGGGACTGCCGCGGTAAAGCTATTGCATAGCATTTTTATCAACTTATGCAATTATAATTATTTATTTATTTTATTTATGCAGTATTTTTTTTTCTTTGATATTAATTGAAGTTACACTTTCACACATTGAATTGAATTTTGATTGATTGTTCACTCATTTGTTTTCTTATCGGTCACCACGCTCAAAAAACAAATGAGTGGGGGGTGTTAGGTTATTTTCGTTACGGAATTTCTGGATTCGGTCTCCACGCTCAACGCCCACGATAGAAGCTATGCAATAGCTTAAAAAAAACCTTAAACAAACCGTCTGTGGAGCATACCAGTTAAAGGAACGAACTCAATTATCAAAAAAAAAAAAAAAAAATTATGTAGCAAAATCAATGTTTTTTTAAGAGTTGTACCGCAGATAAATAAATAAAATACAAATTTTGCAAATAAATGCATGATATGTGACGCTTCACGCCTGCATTAACCGCTCACGATTATATATCACGGCAAAGAATCCTCATCAAATGAGCATAACCTAGAATTTATACAATCCGGATAATTTATCGAATATTGTATAAAACAATAGAAACCAATCTAATAAAATTATAATATAATTCTGTTGTGATAAAATTATACGAATTAAATGAATTAATAAATTTCTTTTTTTATGAGACAATAGGTGCACCTAATTAACGCTCTATATGTGCATATTAACAATATTGATCAAATAAAGATATTCTAAAATTATATTGTTACATTAATTGGCGCTTTGTATTTTGATCAATATTTAAAAATATTCAATTCAAATTTCAAACAATAAAGTTGTAGGAATATAAATTTTCATAGCACCTCACTAAAAATAAGTAAAGTTATAGAAATTTTATGTTTTATTAATTGTCCTGTGGCCATGATAAAATCTTTAAGTAAACTGGTATCTGACTGAAAATAGATACGCCTTCTATCTTCATCATCATCATTACTTCCAAAAGACGTCTACTGCTAGACATAGGCCTCCATCAAGTGTCGCAATAAAGATCGGTCCTATGAGTCTCGCATTCTCTGAATTTCCGCAACCCTCACTAGGTTATTGGTCCACCTTGTGGGAGGTCTTCCAATGCTGCATCTTCCGGTACGAGGTCACCACTTCAGAAACTTTCGTCCCCATCGACCTCTGTCTATCTTACAAAGTATGATTCCATTAAGTTGAGCATTTTCAGTAATAAAATATTTTAACAAGTACTTTAATGCTTTAGTATTTGTTACTGCGATAAAAACATTCGCACATAAGTATGAAACAACACAACAAATATGTACGTACCAGGATTGTAAAACGTTTTCGATTAGATCTACCTGATTGTGAATATTTTTTTGTTGCTTATGTCATTTTGTAAGTAACAACTGCGTAAAAAATGTTAAAATTTGTGCATAGAAGCGAAGAGAAACCTTGTCATATTCAATTCATGTATTGTCTTGTTTGGTTTCCGCGTTTGGATTCTAGACGGCTATAAATTGAGTAATTTAACTTCTTTTTAAATGACACAAACTAGTCCTTGACTGTGATCCCACCTGATAGTAAGCACTGATGCCGTCGTACATAGTGAAGCGCACTAGTTTATTAGGAACCTTATTCACTCTAGCTTGAAAACATCTAAATTACAACCTAACCTAAATATTACTTCATTTTTCGTTATGCTTTTAAACTTGAGATTTGATGCAAAAACTAGTCTCTGTTTTTCTTCTCTTTGCTGGAACAGGCTGCTCTAACCAGTAACTGTCCGGTCCAAGCCCAAGTCGTCGACGGCGCGCACTGTTCCCGCACGCCTCAAGGAGTTGTCAGCAACAGCAGGGACCCAGCCGAGTCGAAGCCTACTGGGGCCAGGGTTATCCGAAAGGGAGCTCGAGCCCCGGTATGAAGGCTAGAAGGAACGGGATGGGTCTTTTAGTCAGTAAAAGTCTGACAATATCTCCCGCTCCGCCCAAGAGCGGGGGTTGTCAATGGATGATTTTTTCCCACCATAAAAAAAAAAAGTAGTGAAACTCCATTAGGATCTAGTAAAGTGTAATATATTCCAGTCATGTTTATGCTACCGCGGAAATCTAAAATAAATCAGCCAATTAATAAATCAACTGTCAGTCTGCATTCATGCTGCTAAAGTTGCGTGACATTTCATTCGAATCGGCACCCCAGACTACCAAGGTTTTAACATAAATGGTGTAAAGGCAATAATTGTATTGTGAATTAATATTTTCCATTTGATACTCCCCACATTTCTACAAAATGTTGTTATCTGGGTTTATAGTAGAAAAACTTGAAATCCTATTAAAAACAATGTTCTGTAGGTATATAATTTTTATTTATCTATTATGCGGCCCACTGAAGAAAATTGGGACTCCTATAAGGAGATGCGAAATCGCTGCAGTCGTTTGTGTAGAGATGCGAAAAGGCGCCACATCCACAATTCAATTGACAATTCAAACACTACACAAGTATGGCAATTTCTAAAGACTCTTGGTATTGGCAAAGCCTCTAGCAAGAGTCTTCCGGATAAAATGGACCTCAATGCCCTTAATGCGCATTTTTCTATGTCACCTGTTACACTTGATGATTATGTTAAATCTTCAACTCTTAATGATCTCTCTAACCTTCCTTTGCCAGATAATACTTCTTTCACTTTTCACTCGATTACTGAAGCAGATATTAAGAAATGTATCCAATCAATATCTACTAAGGCAGTAGGTGACGATGGCCTTCAGCTCCAAATGTTCCTACCTATACTGAATGAAATAGTTCCAATCGTAACTCATTTAGTAAATTTTTCTCTTTTCTCTAACTCTTTTCCTTCTGCTTGGAAGAAGGCTCACGTCATACCGCTTCCTAAGGTGTCAAATCCTTCTTTACCATCCCAGTTCCGACCAATATCCATCCTCCCAATCCTCTCCAAAGTCCTTGAGAGTGTTGTTCAGAATCAACTGTCTCGTTATTTGTCCTCTAACAGCCTACTGAGTCCTTACCAGTCTGGTTTCAGACCTGGCCATAGCACTATAACAACCCTTGTCAAAATAACCGACGACATTAGACTGGCTATGGAAAATAAATGTCTAACCATATTGGTTTTATTGGACTTCAGTAGTGCTTTTAACTCAGTTGATTTTGACATCCTCTTAGGAATCCTTTCCTCCCTTAATATCTCTGCACCAGTAATTGAGTGGTTCAAATCATATCTTCGGGGCCGCTCGCAGTCGGTTCGGTCTGGTGAGGATTCCTCAGAATGGTGTGATTTGGCTGCGGGTGTACCTCAAGGTGGCGTCCTCTCTCCTCTTCTTTTCTCTGTTTTTATAAACGCTATCACTAAGGTCCTGACTTCTAACTATCATCTCTACGCAGACGACTTGCAGTTATATCGTCATTTTAAAATAAGTGAACTGGCTGAAGCTGTAGATGCCATCAATTGTGACCTTGAAAACATAAACAAGTGGGCTAAATCCTTTGGACTTTTACTGAATCCGACAAAATCTCAAGCGCTCATTGTTGGTGGCAGATACATGCTCAACCTATTGGATCACCAGTCTCTCCCGCAAGTAGTATATGATTCAGTGCCCATATTGTACTCGAAAAGTGCGAAAAACCTAGGCGTCCATATAGATACCAACCTCTCTTGGGAGGTTCATATTGCTGATGTTAGTAAGAGGGTCTTCTACTCTTTTCAGTCCCTTAAACGTCTCCAAAAATTCTTGCCATTTCATACTAAGGTCACTCTTGCGCAATCTCTTCTTCTACCGCTAATAGACTATGCGGATGTCTGTTTTCTAGATGCAAAGGAGGTTCTTCTAAACAAACTCGAGCGACTGCAGAACTTGTGCATCCGCTTCATCTTCGGTCTCCGCAAATATGACCATGTGTCGGAGTTTCGGACCAGATTGAAGTGGCTGCCCATTCGGCGTCGGCGTGATTTCCATATCCTATCACTACTCTTCACTATCCTGCACAATCCTAATTCTCCTCAATACCTCCGTGAACGCTTTGAATACTTCGTTCCGAGGGGTAAACCCTGTCGCACTGCCAAATCTCTTCTTCTTCGTACTCCATTTCACACTTCCAGTCGTTATGATGGCTCTTTCGCTGTCACTGCAGTGCGTCTATGGAACTCTCTTCCCCACTCCTTACGTGACAGCCCGTCTCTAGATATCTTCAAGAGGAAACTTAAAGAACATCTCCTTTCACAATGACATAGTAGGTATATATATGTATTTGTGTATATATTATATAGGTATGTATTCATATATGTATTTATGTATATATTATGTGAGTGTGTATTTATATATGTAGGAATGTTTATGTATTATTTTATTCATATTATTTCTAATTTTAAAATTGTGCACTGGATCTTACCCTCTACTGTGATCTCTCTCTATCACTCAATGGTTTGCTGGAAGAAAACTCAACTTTGAGTTAAGCTCGCCTTTGTACATGAACTCTGATATCCACTTATTTGTTATTTATCATGGTGTACAATAAAGAATTAAAGAATGCGTTGGTATGATGACTTTGACGAGACATGAGAATTTCCTTGAAACTTCACATTTTCTATTCTTTGATGATATTCAAATGATTCCTACATTTCTATAAGAGCGTACTCACGGCATCCATTGATGTTTAAGTGACCTTGATTACGGCGGTAATTGTTAGATAAACATTTAATACTTAACTATGACCTTTGTCAATTAGTTAGAGTATTCGATTTGATCCTCAAGATCAGTCGTTACTTATGAAAATCTAATATTCGAATTGTTTATAAAATTTGAGGGTTCCGTCATTTAAACTCCTCGTTTTTAGTATTCTTATATTCTTTATTGTACATAACTTTTACAATTTATAAACCATAAGACAGCCGGTGTACACAGGCGAGCTTAACCCAAAATTTTCTTTTAACAAATCTTAATATCTCTACAAGAAATTTTATATTATAAAGAAGTATAATTATTTGTTCATGAGTTCTCTGAATGAAATAATCCGATACAATTTGCCCTACCAGTATGTTATTTCTTCTCCTGCCTTTGCTCAAATGGTGTAACTACAAGAGAGAAATCGCTGAACAAAAACTAGTCAACAATAAAGTTAGGAACATACATCACTGCATGTACGGTTCGTCAGACTTTTTGCAACTTCGCAACTATGCAAATAAACTCACGAATCTGTATTCAAATGGCATAATTGCATTGTTTAGGATAATCCTACGGCGATCGACCGTGCAAAGCCTCAAACATTCAAATATCTTGTTACATAAAGACGTACATAAATGTTCATAGAAAATATTATATTCTCATCAGTGATCCATAATTTCTTAACTATTTGAAGTGTCACCAATTTAAAAGTTACGAAAACTGGTGCATCTTGCAGAATACTATAAAAGGAAGAGGTATGTCTTAGAAAATAAATTTATTTATTTGTAGTATAACACACCAACGCACAAAAGCTGTAGTAAACTAGACGTGTGTAAAACAAAAAAGAAAATAAATAACTGCCGGAACGAGCTTTACGCAATTGGCCAAAAACAGGGAAAATCTTTAATACCGCGAAGGCTTCTGGCATTGTCTGGCATGAAAGTTCAATTACTAAGCTTCCATCTTTCGGTTTATCTGATATTCTGTGTGATTGGATCGTCGACTTCCTGAGGGATCAATTCATTCGAATGGTAATTGATGGCAGCTCGTCCGGTCATTTGGGTATTAATGCCGGGGTTCCTCAGCAAACATTGTTCTTACCGCATATAAATTACCTTTTTAAACCCAGTATCTTTGAGTATACACACAACAGCACTTTTGCTAAGAGGTCTAATATTTCCGAGATGCTTTGATTGAGCTCTTGAACTTGTCCTTGAAGGGGATCTCTGATTCGGGCGATGCCAATCTAGTCAAGATCAATGTTGCCAAATCTAGGTGAATCTTTTTTTCCACTAAACGGACTCAATTTCCCCCGGCTCTAATTTTCCGAAAAGTGACCGTGCCGATAACGGATCATCTTAAGCTTTTTGGAGTAAAGTTGTCATTGTCATCTACTGATCTACCCTCAATTTCGGCTCATACACGGAGGCAAAAGCTCAACTACCTACCTGCCACCAAAGGTGAGACAGTACTTTACGTCAGAACAGCTGCTCAACCTTTTCGATCATGTATGGAGTACTGCTCTCATCTTTCGGATGGATTAGCCAAATGTCAGCTTAATACGCTAGAGTCGATTGAGAAGCGAACAATTATCTTCAGCAATGTTGCACTCGTCGTTTTAAAACTTGCACCACTACAGCCTTGTTTTGAGAACGTATTTAATTTCCGTACGGCTAAGGATTGGAATCTTTTTTTTAGGTAGGAAATCATCTAATGGCATCACCCACCCTTGGTGTTTCCTGATAGCTACAACCTAAGGGTTTTTAAGTCAAGTGTGAATAAGTTACTTTTAGGTAAGCGTGCTCCATCGTTCACCAAATCGTCACTTCCCATCAGGTGAAATAGTGGTCAAACGTGAGCCTATTTATATTTCTATAGTAATATTATAAGGAGAAATTATTTGTATTTTTGTGATTAATAAACTCAAAAACTATTGAAACAATTTTAATTTTTTTTACTCCTGTAGATTTTATCATTGAATGACATGGGCTATATATATTATTTTCTTATTCACGCGAGAGAAGCCGCTGGCAGAAGCTAGTGCTTAAAAAAATGGAATTAAATGGCCTTTGCCCTGGAATAGAAGAAAAGGCTAAGAAAAAAAGAAGAAAAATTGTATTCGACATTTAAAACGTTATTTCCTGTATCATGAGAACTGCTAAAATATTCTATATAACGACAATCATTTTAAATTAACTTGAATGAGGTTAACAATATTTCGAACGATCTTAAATCAACGTATTCAGAAAGAAAACCAACGACGTTCGACAAGAATATTGCCATAACTAATCATGAATGGAAATAATATCGTGACAAATTTATTTGACGATAATCACAAAAAACAGAAGTGTCACCTGAAGCTAATTATCATAAACTATATGTAATTTATTGGTGATTGTAACGTGAGACTACTACATATAAATGTTAGCAAATTATAGATCATTATGGACCGCATTTGGAAAATGTTGATCTTTTTGTCACATATAAAATGGTTTAATGCAAAAGTGATGCTAAATCGATTTGTAATGGACATTAATTAACATACTTTTATCAGTTGATCTTGTTTACAAATATGTGTTCTTCCTTTTTTTTATGGTGGGAAAAAATCAACAACCCCCGCTCTTGGGCGGAGCGGAAGATAGTGTCAGACTCTTACTGACTAAAAGACCCACCCCGTTCCTTCTAGCCTTCATACCGGGGCTCGAGCTCTCTTTCGGATAACCCTGGCCCCAGTAGGCTTCGACCCGGCTGGGTCCCGCCTGGAGATGCAACGCCGGGGTGAAAGTCTACTGCCGCGACAGGTCACGGCATGGCGGACAGAGCTCCGGCGGGATCTCATGGTGAAATGGCGTCAACGACTATCGCAACCCAGTGCTGGGCACGCCACAGTCATGGCGGTAAGTCCCCTCTTTGAGGCGTGGCTGGAAAGACCTCACGGCGTCCTTACCTTCCGCATGACGCAGGTACTCACCGGACATGGTTCGTTCGGGAGTTTCCTGCACTCGATTCATGCGGAAGTGACGCCCGGGTGTCGCCACTGTGCGGAACGCCCGGAGGATACGGTGGAGCACACAGTCGAGGTGTGCCCTGCTTGGGCGGAGCATCGCCGTGCCCTCGTGGGGGCGATCGGCGGCGGAGACCTCTCGCGCCGGGCCTTGGTTGAGGCCATGGTCCGGAGCTAGGAGGAGTGGCAGGTGGTCGCCGACTTCTGCGAAGCAGTAATGCTCGCAAAGGAGGAGGCCGAACGCATCAGGCAACGGCGTTATCGCCGCCGCCGTCGCCGGGATTCTGATCCCGATTTCCGGCCAACGTAGACGCGGGCTTGCGGACAGTGAGCAATGGGTAGCTCACTGTCCGGCCGTCCGGTAACTGTCTGGACCAAGCCCAAGTCGTCGACGGCGCGCACTGTTCCCGCGCGCCTCAAGGAGTTGTCAGCAACAGCAGGGACCCAGCCGGGTCGAAGCCTACTGGGGCCAGGGTTATCCGAAAGGGCGCTCGAGCCCCGGTATGAAGGCTAGAAGGAACAGGGTGGGTCTTTTAGTCAGTAAGAGTCTGACACTATCTCCCGCTCCGCCTAAGGGCGGGGGATGTCAATGCATGATTTTATCCCACCATAAAAAAAAAAAAAAAAACCTCGAGTTCCAACTCCTGGATCCTATCAACGACGATCGCAACCCCGCGTGTCGCAAGAGCGACCGCTGCCTTATACGACTCTCCCTGCGCTAGAATCAGCGAATCGTCTGCGTAGCAAACCACGCTGACCCCGTCAGGGAAGTCGCCGCGTAGCACGTAGAAATATGTGTTCTTCCTGCAATAGGATATATATAGGATATTCTTTTCATAAGAATTTAGGTATCAAAAACACGTTGTATTGTCGCATTTACAGGGGTTTTGATTAAATATGCAGTTACAAAGACACAACGACGACACAATTTGTTAATATAACTTACAGTTTTAGTATAATTTAAGCAAAATCAATTCACTACTAGCATTTTTTCCATATTCTTAACAGTAAAAATATGAGAAACAGCAACTATTTGACTCAATACCGTCTTCATTATGAACGATTCATTCATTTGAGCTTTAATTAATTCTTGAATTGGTGTTTTTCTGGTTTTTGCTGATCAGGTGCCATGTGATCTTTGTGACCCCGGTTGAACCAGAATCAAGCACTTCAACGACTAATGGATGCTTTGACTATACTCTTGTTATAATCTTTAGTCAATATTGCAATTATGCATGTTTTAAGCATTAATAGTAACGATGGAAAAATTATTTATTAAAAACAAGAATATTGAAGGACAAATCAGTAAGTAGTCTTCAAATATTTTTTCGTAGGCTTGTGATCATTTCTTTTGTATGTTCTATTAGCTGAATAAACATGGCGTTTACTTTTCAACACTCATGTTGAGTGATAAAATAAATTCATGAGAGATCAACGAACTGAAATCATTTATGTTTTCTATAAGAAATAAATTTTAAAAAAAAACCATAAGAGTGGGTACAGCCTCTCATATTCATGAATAAATTCCGGTGGCTAATTGTGTAGCTCATTGCAGATCGATCTATGCAAAGTTTTGTCTGGGACAAAACAAACACGCTTACATTGAACAAATTATCGCTTATGATGATAATAACATATAGAACCAACTTACTATATATGCGAGCAGGTAGATACTTGCCTAAATTTGGTGTGCCTCTTAGAGGGAAATATTTGTTTAATTTTTGATAATATGAGAAGTCATGAAACTCTACATGAACAAAAATGTTTAGAAATATTTTTGGCTCAAAAATTAATTATCTTGCTACCAGGTAAGATGATTTAGACGAGTACCACAAGGGCTGGTTCAAGACGATGCGAGAAAACGAAGGATCTAAGGGAAGAGTTTGCCCAGCTGTGGGACAATAATTACTTTATTTTTATTGATATAAACTAGTGCTTGACTATCATCCCACCTGAACTATCAGGTGGGATTGTAGTCACTGCTTAACTGCTACCAAAGCAGTGATGCAATCGTTGAGGGTGAGGCGCCCTAGTTTTTTAAACGTCTATTCACTCTTGCCTTGAAGACACCTAAATTATAATCGAACGGGAAGACCGCAGTAGGTAAATTGTTACAGTCCTTCGAAGTAAGTACGCGGTATAATGAGGCTAAAAGCTTAGTCCTAAATCCTCCTTTATTAAAAAGAAAAGGAAAAGTTTATACTATAACCGATTTCATCCAATTCCTACTTAGATCTTATTTGAGTGTTCTACGACATCGTCAATATCTATTCTATCCTTATTTTTCATACTGTAGAATCTGAATACTATTATTATTATTATTTTTTCAATAGATAGATCGGCAATACCCAAATCATAAACTGACATATTTGTACGTCAAAAATATTTGTTCCAGATTCAAAAGCATCTTCTTGACATGCATATTTATTATATACTAAATAGGGCTCGTACCTTCGTCTGTGCAGAGTTAGTACTTCGAATAGCTTATATTTTGAATAATTCATACAATATCCTTATAAATTATAACCTATGTTTTATTCTGATATATAAGCTATATTAATGTAAAATTTCATTAAAATCCATTCAGTAATCTTTGCGTCAAAGAGTAACAAACAACCTTACCTACAAAATTTCGCGTTTATAATATTATTAGGATCACATATTCACATTACTATCGTGATATCGTGACCACGACCATAGGGCCCGGAAACAGATTTATGCCTGCAATATAAAATATGCCCATAGGTAGAATAGTGACGACTCTGATTGTCATGTCGCCCATCTGTTCTAGGCAGAAGTATTAATAAATTACGTGGTCCAAAGAAACGGCACAGTCTCGTGCGAACTCTTGCGCAACAGGCCGCTAGACGGCCCGCGATAATACTCACATTACGACCAAATAAGGTAAGTCGATATAGTGTCACATTTAATGGGAAAATAAGTGCTTTAAAATCAATCACCAAGAAGCATTAAAAATTGGGTGCCCTATATTTAGAAAGTAGTCCAAGGAAAAAGTGTTTTTCTTTTCAACGACTGAATATTTTCGTGCTTATTCAAGGTCAAACACAATATTTAAAAAGTCAAATTGTAGAAAGAAAAGATGGTCTTTATAACTGCTTACTCGGAAAAGTCTACGTAAACTACTCAATGCTATAAAAGCGGCAACTAATGAGGATGAAAGAGATGAAGTACTAGTGCAAATCCAATCCGATACCTTATTGCTAATTGAACTAGTCTATAGTGGAAAATATTCGAAATAGTTTTAACTAATTTCAGTTTATCTACTCATACTCAACACAAGTAATATGTAATATTTATAAATTGTTTTAACACGTTCGGTACCAAGAACGTATATAATTCGTTCGTCTGCCTGTAACTTACCTCCTGAGTTGTACATAACTGTTGTTGACTTGTGTTCGTCCTCAGTACCCGATTAGTGAGTCTAAGTCTAAACATGCTTAGCATACAGGCTTTTTTTAATTTTTCAATTTAAATGCTGGGTCTCTAGCATGGAAAATGTTAAATTTTCACGATACCTCATGTCATCGGAGTTTACCACCTTCAACCCTTATCCAATTAAAATGATTGATGTTTACTAAGTGCGTAACACTGCTTTATTACTAAATAATTAAAGTGTTTGAAAGTAAATAATAATAACATTTTTCAGCGAAATGTTTTAGTTCATTAAACTCCAAGCGAACGCATTTATTCTTACTATTGTGTCTCAAACTGACGGTATCTGAAAGGTATATGAATAATGTCTACCAGTTTTGTTATTTTCTTGATGAGGTGACTTTTATAATATTAAGCAATGACGTTCTATATTGTCAACACTAAAATAAATAAAATCGGTTCTAAGTACTCCAACAAAGACATAAAATACCCGCATGTTAGCTAGGTTCCGTGCAATCCGTGTGTAAAATTGACCGAGTGAGAAAAATCATAATTTCGTTTCGCCAACAGAAAATCAACAAATCACATAATTTATTTCTGTAAATTAACTCATTTCTACGAGTATAAAATAGTTAGAAATTCAATTATCTTTGTATCATTTGGATTTCGTTCTGGACAACTGTGGAAACCCACCCCGTTCCTTCAAGCCTTCATGCCAGGGCTCGAGCTGTCTTTCGAAACTGACCCTGGCCCCGGTAGACGGCACTTTAGTTATAAGTATAGAAAAGGCTTTCAACAGGCCGCAAACATGCAAACACATTATAAGCTTGTGGAATGTTTCAACGTTTGCAAATTATTGTTTTATTTATTGAAAACACGTTACAAATACAAAATAAGTACAAGAGGGCAGCGAAAAAATCACATCGAAACCCTGCAAATAGATATAATAAAAAATAATTCTATTGTTTTTTTATAAACATGTAAACATTATTCAAAAAACCTACACTGTATTATACTTTTTCAAATTCATAACTTGTAGACTAGGACTCGTTTATTAAACACACATTTAATACCTAGTTTTAAAAATGAATAATTTAATTCTTTTAAAAAAAATTTCAATGGTTTCAAACGTCTATTAGGGAGCATGTTATTGCAAAATTCGCATATCCTTGGTTGCTAAAGTGCAGTCTCGAAATCAGACACAAACTTCACACAACGCGCTTTTAGCACTTCATAAACATACAATCCGGAAAGAATGCCATATGTTCTGAGTTTATAAATAACACGATAAAATATTTTACTAATTACTGTTATACCGTCCTTTTATTGCTAAACGGACATTAAATAATAAAATTAATTAATGCTTCATCAATAACTACTATAATTTGTAATACGTTATGTTAATTCCATGACATAGTTGGCTACTACCTACGATTGACGATGATGTCTACCTTGCTAGTTTACTATCTCATTGTTTAAAACATTGATCCTCAATCTTTTTTATCTGGAGATCACTTCGGTTTCTTGCATGTCCGCTAACTAGAAGTTCAGGAAAAAAATACCTAAGTCAATAACAATAGTAGATTATGTAACTAGAAGATAAAGCATTGACTTTAAATCGCAGGCGGCACGATGAATTCCAATCGAAACGATGCAGATGGCGTAAAAAATTATTTACACTTTTTTATTATAATACATAGTTAGGTTTAGTATAAATGCTTAATTCCGTTAATATTAAGTTGCTTGTGTACGGATTTAATATCACAAATTCAAAATTTGTCATGGAAATTCTTGGAATGTCTTTAAAATTAAAAAGTATCATGTAGGTACCAAATAGAAAAAACTAAATTTCTAATTTTCCGTTAGTGTAGTTCTTGAACCACAGATTGAGAATCATTGGTTTAATAAAACAAATACATATAGAAGGTAAATAAAGTGTCATGCCCATAGCTACTGTAAACGTTTATCTTGTCACCCGGTACTGTTTGTACATTAAAATATGTAGATGATAGAAAAACATGCTTTCAATAAATTGGCAAGTTAACCAATTGGTTTATCATTTTCATCATCATCATTTCAACTGAATTATGTATAGGCCTCCCCCAAGTGTCGCCATAACGACCAGTCCTGTGCATCTCGCATCCGTCGGATTCCCGTGCTTCTCACCAGGTCATCGGTCTACCTTGTCGGAGGCCTTTCAACGCTGCGTCTTCCTATACATGGTCGCCACTCCAAACTCTAGAACATTTCGGCCCCATCGACCATCAGTTCTGCGAGTAATCGGCCCAACTCACAGTCACTTAAATCTGGCGATTCTTCGGGCTATGTCGGTGACCTTGGTTTTCCTACGGATATCTTCATTTCTGAAGCAATCATCTAAGGAAACTCCGAGCTTAGCAATTTCCATAGCCCGTTTCAAACTTCTGATGAGGCCCATTGTGAGCGACTAAGTTTCAGACCCATATATCAGCACTAACAACAATCACTTTCACTTTTAATTCAAATAATATTAATTTTATTAATAATTTAAAATAAAAATCCTAAGGTTGTCTGGAAGAGATCGCTCTCAACGATAAGACCGCCGTTGTGCCCGTTAATTTAAGTTTTTGTTTAAGCTGTATTACTTTTTGGTGTACAATAAAGTTTATTCTATTCTATTCTATTTCGATCTGGAAATTCATATTATCAAAAAATACATGAATTTTCCAAATCGTTTCAGAAATGTTGGATTTCTGAATCAAACTTCAAAAAATACGGCCAAATTGAGAACTTCTACCAACACTAAAATCTCAAAAGAAAAATCAGTTTCCGTACACCTTATGTCATGTTACGCGAACATAAATTAATTCAGCAAACAAATCAATCACACCATATTCAGAATTTATAAAACATTTTTTTTTTCACTTCAATATCAATAAGGAAAACACAAAAGTACCAACATATTTTATTTCTCATGGCAATTTACTACGTACGTATTTAATTTTTTCTAATCTATGCGATGCAATATTCAGTATCATTACTTATTTATTATGTATTGCTTATTACTATGATTATACAATATTATCATCGTATTCATCATTTTATGGTGGGCGTAATTCATGAAAATATATATATCCACAATATAAAATGTAACCAATAATAATGTAATGTAATGTATTGTAATCAGTATTTCCGGGAAATACACTTATGTATTTAGATTATATCTGTCATCTTTCTTCTTTTTATTGACAAGAACCATTTACAAACATACAGTTTATTTGGTCGGTTTTGAAGTATTTAGGTAAAACTTTCGTGCATTTTTCGACTTCGTTTTCGTGATATTAAATTCTTATATTTTGATTTTACGACATGCACTTAAACCTATCGTAAGCTCATCTTTCGGGTTAACGTAAAAACTAGCAATGCTATTACTCTTCCCAAAGTCAAAAGATGACAGTCTAATGGTGGTGATATCGACCGAATAATGTGTTTTAATATGAACATAACAGTTAGGTACACAGTTAATCCATCTCATTATTATGATTTATGGCAAAATATGAATAACTAATAAAATATTAGATTTATCGACAGTGCCACATCTTGTCATATCATAAAACCAGTCGCTGAGATCGAAGGTAAATGTTCCTGGTCTTTTAAATTTATCTTATAATATTACATTTTTTAAACTGTAATTTTGTAATTAATTGTGTGTAATTCAGATACAAATTGTTTGTTCATGAATAAAAATGACTAATGACTAATTAAATCCAATCTTAACGGAGATTAGCCAGGTGCGCTGGAGATATTCTAGTACTCAAGCGTGTGCGCAAACACAAATGCACTCTTCTTTTTTACTCCTATAGTACAATAGGATAGCAACCCGACACGACCGCGAAGAAATCAGATGCAGAATCAATGGATTGCCGTGCTTTTGAAAGCACACACCTTCTTTAAGAGGGTATCACATCACCAACTCTCAAACTCCGGTACATAGAGTCATTAATACTGTAAAAAACTCAATATATTATCCCATTTTGCGCGATCTACAAATTAAACTCAGGACCCCAAGACAGCAATCATGCTTGCGAAGGTAATTTAATTATTATTATGTGATAAACAAATACTTCTCATTACCAACTTTAATAATCAATAAACTTTAAACTATCAATATCGGATTTTTATCACGGAGGTAATAAAAAATACTACATGAAAATAATAAGGAGACAACTAGATAAGCTCTTTAAGTTATGTTGTAATATAATTTTTAGTACCATACATTAGCATTAATTTAAATGTTCTGTCTTATTGCCATTATAATTTATGGCAATGAAACTACTCAGCCCATTCTATTCAACACACTTTCACGTGCTTGGGCAAAATAAAATTACTACTTATTCAAATTTTAGACAAAATAAATAAGAAACAGATGATATAAAACCAGCCCAGCAGGTGTCACGATTATCTAAAAATAAATAATATAAAGTGTAATAATAATAACACAGCACTCAGGTGGCAAGCAAACATGGGGTTTTAAAGGATTGATCGATTAAAGTGTACTCTTTTTTTGAGCTCTGTGAGCGGGATGAAGGAAAACATAAGACAAGAAATCAACAACATTGCTACACAACTTCTGAGGCGCATTTCTATGAATGTTAGAGTTCCTTCGCGACTCTGGCACTCTTCAACGCAATCGCTTCGAAGAGTGCCAGAACTGCGAAGGACGACATTAGAATAATGTCCTTTTGCCATGTCTTCAGTTCCCGATTTTTCAATTTAACGCGTTTACACAAATATACATACTTAGTTTTTATGCATCTACAAAAGTGAATTCTTTCTAAGATATCCTGTACATAAATGGACAAAAGTTATAATTGGGGTAAAGGAAGACTACACTTAAAGCCGATGGCGATAGGCTTACCTGACAATCCGACAACTTTGTGAGCACCTGCCGCAAAAATGTGACAAAGAGGACGCGTTGTCAAAAAAAACAATATTAAATACCAACTTGAATGGTTTTGCAAGATTAATTGATATTGAAGAGCGATATATTCCCGTTATGTATGCTTTACATAAATTTAACCATTCAAATACCGTAATCAAAGACACGATAGAAAGACAATGAGAGAGCGAAGCCGGCGTTCGCTTGGGCTTTAATTAATTAAAACCCCATAGGATGAATTACTCCTATATCATGTTTTTTTATAAGGCGGGAAATCAAAAACCATACCAAGTTCCTTCAGTTGTTGGTTGCTTCTTTTCGTTCTACCACAGGTTTCCCTTTCTGAAGTCGACCCATGGCCCCAATAAGCTTCGGATCTGCTAGGCCCCTTCGGTTTTACTGACATCTTTTGAGGCGCACGTGGCTGGATCTTAGTGCATTTAAAAGTATGTTAACTCGCAACAAGCACTGATTTTATAATATTCATGATTGCTATCATTTAGTAACGATATTCTAAAATATTATAGGAAGATGTTTAGGTAAATTGGTGAGCAATAACTAGTCTTCTTCTGCTTTATAAATATTTTAGAGCTTCGTCAAGCTACAAACTTTGAACTGATATCATCAGTGAAGAAAACCATTTATGCTATTCTAATATCAAAATTACTGTAACTATAACTATGTGTGATGTTAAAGCCTAATTGTACTATAATAAAAATAATATTGTTTACTTTTCCATACTTACAAACGATTTTATCAAGATAAACTTATGATTATCTAGATAAACTTGCACTCTATTTAGCGAAATTATGTACATAATATGTAGGTTATCACGACAACTTAATTTAAAAAAAAAAAAAAAAATTACTAACCAAACTATGTACACTTAAGACCCCCAAAAAAAAGTATTGAGCGGATTGGAGGTTTGCCCAGTTTTGCTAAATCTTATTATGTAAATGGCAGACGGCAATATATTTAAATTACTCGTGGCAATTTACGTGGTTTAAAAGAATGGTGGTACAAAAAGAATCCACACTGAACCGTTTCCACTGTTTAGTATAGATAAATGATATTTCCCATACTTTAAACCACAAATTAATGGTGTAATTTAGTACTCAATATATTAAAAACAAAACTTTACTTAAGTACTTACGTAGTTAACAACTTTCACGTTAATTTCATCATTTAAAATCATAACATAATCATTGAAAACACAGATTTGATTACAGTTCAGCAACATATGCTATCAAAAAAAAAAATACAAATATTTTAATATGTTTATAAATAGAATTTATCTTTTGAAAATGGAAAAAAAAATACTTTTATATAATTTAGTAGCAATATTCTAGTAAATGTGCGTACCATGGGGCCATTTATGATATTTGTTAAAGATTATTTGTTTGTCATGAACGAGCATGGCAGTTGAGAGTATACCATGCTAACTTAATTGTCACGCTGATGATTACGCATGTATTGGATCATTCCGTTCCCTTCAAAATGAGTGTGCCGAATGGTACTTAATAATCATAACAGTTGAGATTGGTAATTTATTAACTGCCACTCGTATATATTTTGACTTGTTTTCTTTATTTACATTGTCCTCACATGATGAAGTATATACCAAGAATAATGTTAATATTTGTTTTTATAATATGTAATATGATTTAAAAGAGTGTTCATACAGATTCTTGTGTGTATGTTTCCTTAGAGATCTATGATTTAGAATGTGCAAATAGCTTCATTTTTCTGATTGACCGACTTCTTAACAGTTTAAGACTACCTGTGAGTGGTAATTGGAATAAGTACTTTGTGTTTGCGTTTGGGTTTATATATCAATGACTTGGTACAGACAACGGTGTTTTTGTATACGGTGCATATTTAAGGTCATTCTATCTTAAGCCCTGACTATAGTTTATTTGCTTAAAATTTTAGTGCAAACGATTTAAAAGTGTTAAACAAATACTTCAAAATTATTAAATGAATATGATCACATAAATCTAACTGTTTCCAAATGAGATCATTATACACATCAACATCTTAATAAAACTATTCATTTAAATTATAATTTAATTCATTGGAATACTAAAATCAACTATAAAATCTGTATCATTTGTCGAAACGGACATAAATCTTTGTACATAATCTGTAACAGAAGCTTAAAAACCGATCTATATTTTAAAACATGTCGTTAAAGCTGCTATAAAATTAGAGGTTTGCATACGTTTGTCAAAACGTTATGTTATGATTCAGCATCATTATTGTAGGATATTTTTATAGTAATATTTTACAATACAAAATACATACACGTGAGGTAAATTAATTTTGTGTGATCATGTCACTATTTTCGAATGAAAAAACGAACTTGTTCAACTCGTTTACGTTCTTTAAATTAATAAAGAGGATGTTTATATGACCTACAGAACATTTCTGCCCTGTTACGATAATGAGCAAATGTCCGCAGGAGATTCGCTAAAAAATATTCTATTATAGTATTTTTTTATGAAGGCAATAAATGCTTACTACCAGATCATAAACTTTGCCACGGATTTGAATAAATTTTTCATTCATATTTAGATTTTTACAATAGTTTTAGTAACGGAAATCATTAAAAACATCGTAAATTCGAGTCTCTAGTAATTAAAATACAAAATAATAAAAATTGTGTTGTTTAATAAAAGTATAATGTTTACACAAGACATTGCCAGCACCGAAACCGTTGTGGATACGATTTGTATGTTAATAAAGTATTGCTTAATTAGTTATATTGTTTTACGATATTATCAAAAAGCATCATCATTAAAACGTTTATTTCTAAATATTACAAAAATTAACTCTATATTACCACTTTTATGGCTTCACAAATTTTCCGCTGATTTTCGTAGTCAGATGAACTGGTGTTCAGGACATTGTTTTAAATTAAGGTGTTCTAGATATTAACTAACATAATATATTCGCAATAGTTCTATAATAAAATCACCTACCAATATATTAAACTTGTGATACCGACAGTACATGACAGCTTTTTAGATGATACGTTAAAGTTACTTAGTGAACTCATTAATTAAATGATTAAACCAACTAGGTAACAGGCGATAAATAATAATAATTCAATCAGCCTTACCATATCCGCGCTGGCTATTTAGTAACACTTTGGCATCTTGTAATTAATGTAAAGAAAATATGCGTTAAAAAGAGATACATATCTAAATAAACTTCGACAGCTTATATTAATGGTTACAGAAAAACCTGTCGGTAGCTCATCAATATGAATGATTAATTAAGTTTTGGAAGGCATCATATATTATAATTACAGATCAATTAGTCAATATGTCAGGAAATCATGTTACGCATAATTTCACACGCTCTTTTATTACAAGCTAACATTTTTTTTTTTTTAATATTGCCCTATAGTGGGAATTACCCATTGGAACTCCAATATTCAATTACTAAAAATATAATTTTTGTATAACAACACTAGCACTACTGTCAAGTGTCACCAGACTGTCGAAAATAACTTGTGTCAAAAAAATACGCAACAAATAAAAATTTACCTCCAATATGCTTGCTTCTTCAAAAACGCGTATTATTTAAACTTCCCTTTCTACGTTGTCAACCGGTATGCACAACTGTACATTACTCCTGTACCGTGGGTAGGTACGTTCACAGACATTTAAACTCACACAATACTCTCAGACTCGGGACAACTGTCGATTGGCCATACCAATATTTGTTCCGGGCGGGAATACCTCTACCACTGCGCCAACTGAGCCGCTTACATTAAATGATAGTCTTGACTTACTTTGACTTAGGTTTCTGTGTCCCCTAGATGGGGCAGAGGGCGTCCACAGTGCGCCGCCATCCCGTTCGGTCTTGAGCTTCGCGTTTCATTTCGCTCCAGGTCTTCCCAATGTTCTTCGCCTCTGCGATGACTGTTCGTCGCCAGGACCATTAAATGACAGTACCTATATTCTATTTCGAAAGGGCTATTTTGATTATTAGGAATCAAAAGTTTTAAAATATGTTGTCATGTCAAAATTCACATTAAACAATAATACAGTATATTATTTAAGAGTTATATAATATTTTTTTCATTTCTATTAATCATCTAATCAACAATCTAGAGTAGATAAAACAAAATATTTAGGATAGAGTCTATAACACTTCCTTGTGGAACTCCAGTTTTTGTTTCTGAAATCGTAATAGTGTTTTGTATTCTTTGTTTATTCAAATCATAGTTTTATTTACTTATAACTTTATAACTGTTTGAAATACTATTCGCGAGTTATTTAAGTATGTTTTGTTAATACTTAGGCAGATTTTTAGATGCTTACCCTTATGAAACGCTTGTTACGGATCTAAAATTATAAACTGAAGTCAAATATTTAATTGAATAGTAATAATATAACGAAATAGTGGTTTGAATTTAAACATTCTGAACAGTTCTATAGACAAATGTAAAAGTATGGGATCGATACGTGTTATTTCACCAGAAAATAAATTCAATTTGTCTAGTTACATGATATTATCATAAGTCAATATTGGAGTTCCGCCTGACATACGAACATTATTTACTTAATTAATTGGTGATGTTCAAGTAATTCGTCCGTCGAAAATGTTAAATAAACAATAATATTCTGACTAAAAATCACAGGATACTAATGTATTAATTTTAAATGTTAAGGTCATCGTCTTTGAATACAGCTATTATTAAGATACATACTATAATTAATTACTGAATTTAATGTAAACGATGCAAATTTAGCTATCTATCCCGACCTTAAACTTAGTTGTAAGTAGTATTTATTAATTTGAAGACAGATTTTTTGCAAATAATAAATAGCTTCTGCTCTTCGATATTATAATTCGCTAAAATAACAGCGTTTGAATATGTCAAATAGTATCAGCTATTTCAATATTGCTTCTCGTTGGAAAAACTAATTCAAATTACGGCTAGACTAGCTTAAATATTACATATTTACAAAGCCACCACTGCAAAAAATTATGCTGCTACTACAAATATCAATTCCAATCGTTCAAATGTAATTTTAATTTGCATGGTTTGCATAGTTGTAATAATTAATCTGGATATTTTGTAGTCAATTTATTTAGGCTAAACTCGATTGCGATAAAAATATCAATAGAATTTCTAATATGACATGTGTAAACTTTATGAGAGGTACCAGCGCACAAACATTTATTAAGCTACCTTAAGGCGTATAGCCCCTTGAACCATCTGCGCGAAATTATGTGAACGCAACTCTCGCACTCGCCTAGGCGGCAGTACGCAAATCTGTGCATTTATTTGCGGCCAGCAGCGCCCGGAAAGCGCTTTAAATCCATTTTCTCTGCGAGATATTGATTGATTTACTGCAATGTTCACTTTGAAGAATATTTAACCACCAATTTTGTAAAAATGTTTCTAAAGGTCCAAGCCGTTTCGAAGGAGTAGGGAAAAGTTGCGAAAAGTTGCGAAATTGCTAAATATTTTTTTTTTTGACAAAAGTATTAATTGCACGAAAAAAACAAATGTTGATATTATTGTTCATGAATCTATAATAAACATATATTTTTTTGAAACCTATTGACCTAGCCGTTACGGAGGAGTAGGCCTTAGAAAATCACTGTTTTATGGCACTTTTCGGGCGCTTGGCCCTTAAAAGAGCCCTTCCCGAACGTCTATCGCTAACGCGCACATGGATTTAAAGCTTTTTGTTTCATCCAACGCAATATTTGTTATAGAAGAAACGCTAAAAAAGAGAGATAACGCCTGAATGCTGTGTTGGTATTCGGTAATTCCGTCACTCACTTGAATATTTCACAAAACCGGATCCAGGAAATACATGTTTTTTTAACGTATCATTCAGAATATAAATTCTACTTTTTAAAATGAGTATTTATGAAAGGCCAAAGTTCACGCCAAATTTTCAGAGGTCTTTTACTTACTGGATAAACTTTACTCAAATTTATGATTTGATTTCAACAGAACCCTATATTTTAGAAGCACAGTTATGTTGTAAATACCATCCACAAGATATCTGAATTTCCAAAATACCTAGAGAATGATGTGTAATAACGTCATAATTAAAGAGCGGTTGTATAAAATTTAATGCATCTCGGGTTGGGCGCTCTTAATATTTCAGTACCTGCATGTATCATAAGTATTCAAAGGATGTTTATAAATACCATGTAGATACGTATTATATCTAGTATCATAGTTAATTATGTCAAATATCGTCGTAAAAAACATTCTTAATTAATATTAGTAGGAAAACCTTTTATTATTTGGGCACAATATTCTATATTAATTGTAAACTCTTGTATTATGTAAAACCACAAATATACACAGGTGTGGGATTTATAAATAATATTTTATGGCCTCAAGATGTGCCATTTAATTTTGACATCTCCAGTATGACGTCAGTCGTTTAATAGTTTCTTACTACCAGTATGATTTACGTTCAATCTCTATACTTAAGCACTTAACGCGAAATCGGTGAATATTTTAAAATATGACATAATGTTTAGGAACTACTAAACTCCAAGATCCACAAAAAGTTAACACTTACAAAATGTAAGTGTAGTAATCATAAATGCCAAGGAGCTTTTGGTGTTAAGGATGGAAAATATGTAGGCAGTTTGGTCACTGACGAAACCACTTTATTATTAATATACTGTTGATAATCAACGTAAAGTGGACTGTATTTAAAAAAAAAATTGTAAGAACTAGTGCTTGACTGTGATCCCATCTGATGGTAAGCAGTAATGTCGTTGATGATGGTGAATTATGATGGTCAACATCTGAACTTTTCTAGTTCAGCTGTTGAGCAACATAATTCACCACCAATTATTTCTATTAAGCTAGAAATATGATACCAGAAATTTACCAAAATAATAAACGACATTTAAAGTTATAAATATTTTCATACCTGATCAAATTGTTTTTGATTCTAATTGTTGAGATATAAAAACGACACCTTTATCTCTACTTCAGATGCATCTGTCAAGAAGACTGCGGTTAGCAGCGAGCATATTACTATGGTTCGTGCTACAAGCTCTGGGTGCCGACAAGTACACCGACGAGAACAGACCCTACGAGTTCGGATTCAAAATCGACGGCCAGCAGCACAGGCATGAATCTAAAGGTAACTGAGATTTATCTGCATGAGATATACAAAGACATATCATACTGAAGCGATCGTATTAGCAAATGATTTACTTTAGCTAATGATTATTTTTTCTTTATAACCTCGCAAATAAATAAATTGGTCATCAAACTTTGAAAACCAAAATCTAATTGATATTTTTTGATGCCTGTGTATAAAATAACATTATCTTCTTTTTTATAAACCCACATAAAATAATTCACTTTAAAAAAAGATACCAGTATTTTTTTTGGTTTGTTCTTCGTTCGTCCCGAAGTTTTGTCCCACATTCCAAAAAAATATTGTTTCGTCCCACATCACTATTGAAGTTTTGTTTCGTCCCAAGTTACAAGTACTTTAAAAGTACAGTCAACAAAAATAATGTCTGTTCAAAAGAAAAGGTGAATTTTGAATTTTCGCGGGGTGTGTACATTCGATTTTCGAAAATTTTTTTTTGTTATGTTGATACACATATGTTTATCATATGTTGGCATTATCAGCCAATTTGAATTAATAGTTTGTTGTTGACAACTGAAAAGATTAGTTACGTTTTTGGGTGTTCTTCGATTTTTGACTTTTGAAAAAAATGAATATGTATTAAATTCTGCGTTAAAAATGGAATAAAGTGCTCCAAGGCACTTAAAATGTTGACTGTGGCAATTGGCAAGCCCACTTTGTCTCAAAAAAGCGTTTATAGGTGGTACAAGCGCTTTACAGAAGGTCGAGGAGATGTTGATGACGATGAGCCTCCTGGAGTTGCAACCACGTGAACAAGCGAAGAAAACATCGAAACAGTGAAAAAAATTGTTTTAGAAAATCGTCGAATTACTATTAGGGAAGTTGCAGAGAATGTTGGCATATCAATCAGATCATGCCATGCAATTTTCTCGAATGTTTTGGGCATGAAACGTGTGGCAGCGAATTTTGTTCCGAAATTGCAAAATTTTGAGCAAAAGCAACGCACACACATCAATGCGTGCTCGTGATTTTTCGGCCAAAAACAACACCGTAGTCATGCCTCAACCACCATATTCACCAGATTTAGCTCCCTGCGACTTTTTCCTATTCCCAAAACTGAAGAGACCAATGCACGGAAAGCGTTTTGCCACAATTGATGAGATAAAGTCAGAATCGAAGAATGAGCTCATGGCCATACCGAAAAGCGCATTTCAGAAGTGCTTCGAGGATTGGAAAAAGCGCTGGCATAAGTGCATTATATCTGAAAGGGATTACTTTGAAGGGGACAAAATGGATATTGATGAATAAATAAATACTTTTCAAAAAAAAAACAAAATTCACCTTTTCTTTTGAACAGACTGTGTATATTTGAACTTTTTAAATAATATTTAAAAAAAATAATTTACATACTTCCAACAATAAAAAAACTCTGAACTAATTAAAACGTAAGAATATTTTTTATTTTGTAATTAATCACATATTTAAAAAATATTTAACTAATTATTACAGTAAAATAAAATAATAATAATAGAAACCCTACACTAATTACAACTAAAATCAAATTAAAATATGGCTAGACAACATGTGTAACACATCAATCTTTTTATTTTAACTATATGAGTATTTTACTGATTACGGAAATTAATACTATTGGCCCAAATTAGTCAATACAAGCAAACAGACAAAGGATGTATTATAAAAAAAATGACTTTTTTTCTAATCATCTAAACAGATTCCAGTGACGTTAGCTCTTGACATGCTTACTAAAAGTGGCTATAGAGTTAATAAAAAATAATACGTGTTTTTTTCTCAAGGAGAAGGCAGAGAGGAGCTATAGTTTTAAATAGTTTACTGTTATTATTATTAAGTCTTTACTTCTATACAAATATTATAAAGAGATTTATGTTTTGTGTATTGAATAAAATAAAAATAAAATCTGCAAGACTGACTTTAATAATAATTTCACCAGAACAATCCTACCTCATTATATAAAGTGACATAGGCAAATATTTTCTATTATCACACGGGCGAAGTCGCTGGCAGAAGCTAGTATATAAGTTGTGCTCATAAAATAGTAATACATTTTTGCTGCTGAGTGTACAAAAATATAAAAATAGCCTATACAAAAAATATATGGGCCGAACAAGGAATATAAAATAGGACGAAACGAGAACAAAATAATTAAAATAACATTTTGGGACGAAAGAAGCATGTAGTTTGGGACAAACTAGGAATTTTTTATGTGGGACAAAACTCAGTGGGCCGAACGAAGAACAAATCTTTTTTTTTTTGTAAGTATGTATACTTGTATACCAAAACACTAATCGGTGCCCATTTTTGATAGGATTTTCTATATGTTGTTGTAACTGGTTAGGTGATTTTCAGCTTGAACTCTAGGAAAGATTTGACACGACAATCACTAAGTATACATGTGCTCAAAGAATTGTCACAATCACTTGAACGAAAATAACCTTGTGAGACAACCTTCACTTCTTTCTTCACATAGAATCAAACTGCTTTAGAAAAAGTGCGAAAAGCATATTGAAACCTTACCACAAGTTCTTAACGCGATCCATTTTACAACCAAAACTGAACTGTTAAAGAGATGGAGCTATTCAGGCTGACATTTTAACACGTCATGGTAAGGCCCCAGGTACCAGAACGATTTTCAGATTTTTTAAATTCAAATCATACCTATTCGACTAATATCAATTTTGAAATAGGATACAAAACATAGTCTCTGATTTAAAAAGTTTGTTGATTTTTTTACTTTGTAGCGAATAAGTTAATAATAATCTGTCCGGTTTAATCTTTTACGCAAATAGATAACATTATATTTTGTTTCTATCCAAACACATCTGAATATTGTGGCGTATAAGAAGGTCACAGGTGACTTGTAAACTAGCAAGATAAAATATCATTACTTTTTAAGGTTTATGATTTTAAAAAGTATAGGTGTTGATATTTGAATGGAGTAAAAAAATTAGGCGTAAGAAATATATTTTATAAATTAGTGCTTCTAGCAATACAATATAGTAATTTAACTGCATATCAGCGTTTGATTGCGTCTTCACATCGATAATATTATCATAATCAATGTTATGTATGTATAATACAAAAACGTGTTGACTATTTAGATAACATTTGAATAGATATAGCAATTTTAAGCTGCATTTTACAAAATATATGACTAATTTACAATTATTGACTATAAATAATACATTCTTAATGAAGAACACCCATATTTTAGAAACATATTTATGGTCTAATAGGTAACTGGTCTACTAATTTTCGAATTAAAAACTAACACGGCTTTTCAACACGAGAAAAATACAAAGTCTATAAGTACTAAATATTACTTAAAAACGACAATATCGAAGTGTAATAAGTATTAATGATATAATTGCATAAAGAGCCCATGACGAATTTCTTGATTAATTATTTCCTAGTACATATGTCCTATAATATAATTTAAAATCTGCATTAAAGCTGGTATCTTACAACTTTTCCAGACTGTTTGGTATGACCGTTTTTACAAGGCCACAAAATCGTCACGTTTTTCATTAAATACCATATTCTATTAATATTGATCATGTGAACACCTATTATAAACAAATTATGTTGATGACTTGAAAACTGGCTATTCGTAATATTGTGGTATAGCGAGGATAACATCGAACTAAACAGATATTTTATATAATACTAAAATCTACTCTTTTCCTAATCAACGATCTTTACGAAATTCTTAAATCACCTATAACTCATCTTAGTTTTTGTTGTTTGCAATTTGAGCTTTAATTCATTATTAAGTGGCATGTTATAAATTACAAGACCTTGGTAGGGCTTACTATTATATTTTGACTTTAATGGCGATAAACAAATTATCATAATATATTCTAATTCAATAAAACCGATTATCTTTACAGACAAAGATGGGATTATTATGGGCGAGTTTGGTTTCATCACCGCCGATGACGTGTACCATGTCACCGTGTATGCCACAGACAAAGAGGGACGCTTCAAAATTGTGTCCATGAAAAACATTCACTTAAAATCAGGTAAGATTTTAACTTTTACCCGCTGTTTGCTTAATTGTATCGTGAGAAGTCACCGGTGTGCTGAGTACGAGCTGTTTTTGCATTAACGTAATTGAAATGTTTACAGCGTTTGGCTCTCTAATTGGTTAAAAGCTTGAAGCTGGCTAATCGGAGCGCTGAACGTTATAATCATGTCGACGTAAAACAAACTCGCACAAGACATCTTGAAATAAAATAAGGAATTAAACTTCCGAACTAGAAAGAAGTGAAGTTAACTTGGTAATGTTTAATATTGTTAACACCAAGGTGATATTTTTAAAAACAAAACTAGGACGCTGTAAGCTTGTAAATCTAGAAAAATAATTTCTCAAGTATACAAATCATGTATTTCAGATGCTGTATCAAGCCTTGGTGTGCCTCCCTCGGCTAGACAAGGCCACGCTCTGGCATTACCACCTGCACAACCTGCCTCCGTACAAGCATCAGCGATTCCGCAACAATCACCGAAGCAAGGTGGATTTACTCCACCAGCAGCTCCTGGGCCACAAATCGCTATTGCAGTACAACCTAAACCACCACCCAAGCCTGTATCAATTGAACCACCTGGAAAATCATGCTCATCTTGCAGTCTCCCAACAACAACCACTCGGGCACCACCACCTGTATTCAATCAAGGGAACAATTATAATAGTCCAAATCAATTTAGCGCACCAGGAGCTGGCCCTCATAATCAACAAGCTTTCCCTCCCTCGTCTCCTATACAGCAAAGCTCTGCACAAGGTGGTCCCAGTGGTTCTTCATATAATCCGCAAGGAGGCCAACCAGCTTTCCCTCCTTCCTATTCTGGACAGCAAAACACAGCACAAGGTGGTTCCACTGGGTCTTCATATAATCCACAAGTAGTCCAACAAACTTTCCCTCCCTCATCTCTCGGACAACAAAACATTCCTCAAAGTGGATCCAGTGTTTCTTCATATAATCCACAAGGAGGTCAACCAGATTTCCCTCCTTCAACTCTTGGACAGCAAAATATTGCACAAGGTGGACCCAGTAGACCTTCATCTAGTCCACAAGGAAGCCAGCCAGCTTTCCCTCCTTCATCTTCTGGACAACAAAACATTGCTCAAGGCGGATCCAGTGCTCCTTCATACAATCCACAAGGAAGTCAACTAGCTTTCCCTCCTTCAACTCTTGGACAGCAAAATATTGCACAAGGTGGACCCAGTAGACCTTCATCTAGTCCACAAGGAAGCCAGCCAGCTTTCCCTCCTTCATCTTCTGGACAACAAAACATTGCGCAAGGCGGATCCAGTGCTCCTTCATACAATCCACAAGGAAGTCAACTAGCTTTCCCTCCTTCAACTCTTGGACAGCAAAATATTGCACAAGGTGGACCCAGTAGACCTTCATCTAGTCCACAAGGAAGCCAGCCAGCTTTCCCTCCTTCATCTTCTGGACAACAAAACATTGCACAGGGTGGACCAAGTGTTTCTTCATATTCGCAAGGAAATCAGCAAAGCTATCCATCTGGTCAGCAAAATATTCCCCAACAAGAACTCGTTGCCCCAGATGGCGCACCATCTTTTGCTCCACAACCTGGTCAAACAGCACAAAATTATCCCGGCTCACCGAATTATAACCAAGTACCCGGTGCTTCTAATGTGCCTAATACACAGCAAAGAGGAGCCTTCCCTCTTGCTGGACAGACTCAAAGTGGAGCTGGACAAAAAGCTAGCTCATTTGTTGGTAATAATAACCCATATGCTGGAGCTGGGCCTAGCGGATCCCCCAATCCCATTCCAGATGCTGGTCTTTTAAGCCAGAATAATGCTAAACAAGCTGATTTACCTAATGCTCTAGCTACCGGACAGACTTCATCTCCGCAAGGTGGAGCCGGAGAGAGAACTGCAAAACAATACATTGGTCCTGAACAGCAATATGTCTCAGGACCTAGCAGCTCACAAGGCCCTGGACCCAATCAAGGAGGACCGCGTGGTTCTGCCAAACCTACACTGTTTTCCGCCCAAATGCAAATAGTTGATAAGAATACAAACATTTATGCACTCGGGCCTAATGAGCAAAGAGGATTACCGCCAGGACTGAGTCAGGGTGATATAACGCAACTGCTCTATACATTCAACTACACTTTAGGATTCCATGGTCACTTTGAAGAGGGCTACTCAAACGGTGTCAAGAAAGGTTACTATTTCGTAACTGGAAGGAATGGTGTTCGAACGAGGATTGATTATGTAGCTGATGAAACTGGATTCCATCCTAAAGTTTCGCAGGAAGTCCTCGACCTATTGTCTGAAGAAGTTCCAAAACCAGAAACCGAAAAAGATGAGAAATACGGCCTCAAAGGCTATGAATTCAAATGGTTGTATTATCCTGTTGAGCCTAAAAGAAGATAGATGATACTTCCAAAATCGTATCAAGCTAAAGTGGACCTGATGTTTTGTAAAACCTCTTAAAGCCTCAGCGTTAGTAATGTAGGCAAATTTAAATGTATAGCTTTACTATATCTTACTATTAATTTAAGATTAGATTAATTTTAGAAGAATAAGTCTTTAAAAGTATTACATTAAACTTTATTATAACAATGTTCAAAGTAACACACTGCCATACAGGAACTGCCATAAAATAAGATCACCAAAAGTAACTATTAGTAGTCTTTTAAGTCCATAGAAGTTCAAACACGTGATGACATTTAGCACCTTGTATAATAACTCGTTTAAAAATAAAAATGAATAGAAATATAATAAAATATATTTGAAAAAGATACATAATGTGTTTAATTATTATTAGATACAATCTACATAATTATTTAAAAGAATAAAAAACAACACTGGCATTAGGTATACTTTTTTGATAGTAACAAAAATCAATTTTAAGTGCAAAACTAGAATACTATGCCGATTTCTAGTTTTGCACTTTTATCTGATAGCGTTTTATATATGTTTGGTTTTATATCAAATATTTTTTATTAATCATTGGTCATGGTATTGATGATATTGGTTAGGTTCATTGTTTTGAGTGTATTCGTTCCAATTGCTTATACTTTTTAAATGTTTTTTATAAGGCCTTCTTCTTAATGCAGACATAAATATATTTTACGAACATTCCCTTTTATATTTTTCTAGACATTTGATAAATAATATAAAAATTTAAAAATAACTTTTCAACACACTTAATCGAAAACTTTCCTACCCCCCCCCCCACCGCTAGCCTGCAGCTCGGGCGAATTCTGCGTCGGTCGTAATGGCTAAATCAATTAAAGTTATAATTATAGCTCGACCACAAAATTTCCAAATTATAAGTTTTACTTGAAATTGACAAAAAAAGTTAAATTATGGAACTACACAATTATTATGTACCTACAAAATAATAATAAGAATAATAAATAAATAGCAGTGTTTAAAACAAAATACAAAAAATGCATTTAGAATCAAAACAAAAAAAACGCTGTATTTTGTGTACATTCTGTTCTTAATGAGTAATAAATTCGTTAAACTTATTTTAATTAAAAAAAAATGGATAACAAAAATATTAAATTAATAGACAACACAACATTTTTTTCGGCATTTAGTAAAATTAATTATTATATGCATAAAAGTTTCTGAAAAACTCCGTTTGTTGTCCGGTCAATTTATACATCCGAGGTTATGCCGATTCCTAGATATGACGAAAGCATATGACAGGGTGTCACATAAATATCTATTACAGAAACTTTACGGATCAGGTATTAGGGGTAACGCTTTTAATTGGTTTAAATCATATTTACATAATAGAGTACAATTCGTAGAAATGGAACATTTCGATAGTATCACCCAGGAAATGTACAGCATACGATCTGACATGGCTACCATAAATAATTCAATACCCCAAGGTAGTGTCTTAGGATGTCCCCTATTTATAATTTACATAAATGATTTGCCAAAAAAGATCAGTTCGTCATGTATTTTGTTCGCTGATGACGTTTCCTTATTATTTAAAACACCAGCAAACGTTGACCATTTAACCATTTTAAAAACATTCTCAGAAACCGAGCAATGGTTAAATAACCATAACTTAGAAATAAACTTATCTAAAACTAAAGTATGCCAATTTAGAACCTACCAAAGAACCCCAATAAATCTAAACATATTAACGCAACAATTAAAATTGGATGAAGTCAACGAATTTACACTTTTAGGCCTAACATTAGATTCAAACCTAAATTGGAAGAAACACATATTGAAAATACAAAAGCAAAATTGTCCCAATTTATTTATGCACTAAGCTTATTGAAACGCAATACAGACTACAACACCGCCTTATCTGCCTATTATGCGTACGCCTACTCCTGGTTAAATTATGGTATCATTCTATGGGGAGAAAGTACCGACTTCTTGGACCTCTTCATTCAGCAAAAGAAATGTATCAGAGTACTTATGAACATAGATCAACAAGAAAGTTGTAAGCCACACTTTATTAAGCAACAAATTCTTACACTACCATCAATTTATATACTGCAAAGTTGTCTATTCGTTAGGAAAAATAGGCATCTCTTTAAATCTAATATCGAACTCAATGCAAACTATAACCGACGGAACAAATCTAGACTGATAATACCCTTCACAAACTTAAAAGTGGTCGGGAAAAGTCCATACTCAAGACTAGCTAACATATTTAATAAACTACCCGAAAGTTTAAAATCTATACCAAATGACTTAACGTTCTCGAAACAGTTGAAATCTCTGTTAGTAAAAAAAGGCTACTATACCGTGGAGGAATTTAAAACTGACAAATTGTAAATAGATAAACCTTATAATATGCAACAAATATATGACTAATACGAAATTTTTTATATGATTAAAATTAATGACTTAATTGACAATTATTTAATTTAATTTAATTTTAAGTATTGACTAATGTTTAGCATAATTTAAAAAATTGTAATAATGATGATGATGAATAATAATATTAATTAGAATCAATATAATATAATGTAATTTAATAATTTATATGTAAAATTTGCAGTGCCCTTCCAGGGTGCATGTTAATACTGTGTCATGAAATTTTAATGCATGCTTAATATCCAGTGTTTTACATGTCAGCAAATAAATAAATAAATAAATAAATACAAAAATTCGCACCCAGCTGAAAATTGGTAGGATTGTTCAAAACGCCATAATAAAGAAACCTAAAAATTTCTCATCGAAACGACAACTGGAAAAATAATAAAAAAAACTGGGCAAGTGCGAGTCAGACTCGCACACTGAGGGTTCCGTGCAAACTACAATTCCCAAATAGAGTCACGAAGATTTTTCGGAATTGCAAATTATTTTTTTTTTGATGACGTAGGTTACAACAAATTAACTGTTTTCAGATTTTTTCCTATACCTGTGCTATAAGACCTTGCTTTGTGCCAAATTTCAGGATTCTGGGTTAACGGGAAGTACCCTATAAATTTCAACCTTTGAGAGAATCAAAATATACGTTTTTTTGCGACATAAACGGCCGTATCTTTTTTATTCATTAATTTAGAAGTTTGATTTTTTCACAGCTTGCTCATAAAATTAGCTCAGACAAAAATCGTAGATCAGATAATTTACAACAAAAATATCTAATACTTTTTTCCTAAGATCGCCACCGTTTTTGAGATATAATTGAAAGTTCAAAAAGTTGAAAGAGGTAATCGTCATAATATGCACGCGTTTTCACGCCACCTTTGAGGACTACCTTAAAGGTGGCATGAAAACATGTAAGTATACTAGTACTTAGCGCGTTTTTAGGGTTCCGTACCTCAAAAAGAAAAACGGAACCCTTATAGGATCACCTTGTTGTCCGTCTGTCTGTCTGTCAAGACCCTTTATCTCAAGAATGCGTGGAGATATCGAGTTGAAATTAAGACCATGTTTATGACGATTACAACTCTTACAACATTTGTTGCCACCAATTGGATCTACAAAGTCTGGAGCACAGGCGTCAGGTAGCCAGCTTTTCGATATTTTACAGAATGCTATACCAAAAAGGCGATTTTTCAGCAGTCATAAAGTTATCAGTGTACCTACTTATTTACTCGATAAGAAGTTGCGATTCAATTACCGAGAAACATTAACAATTGGATTTGTTCTAATTGACTTTGACAATCAGAGAATGGGTTGTGATAATCAGATTGAAAAGTTAAAGGTTTATTATAGTGCCACTTTTGTTTTAAAGGTGTGAAGTGTGCGCAGGAATTACATGAGTATTGCTTCCACCGTCACTTTTCTACCATCGGACAACCCGACGTACGTTGTTAACACCTCTACAGTCCGGACTAAGCGTTTCGCGTCGTCTTTTACACTGCGTACATCAAAGGTTTGGAAATTGCCTGCTGCAGTCTTCTCGTCCGATTATAATTCAGGTGTCTTCAAGGCTCCAGTGAATAAGCTCTTAATAAACTCGTGCGATTCACCATCAACGATTGCATCACTGCTTATCATCATGTTGGATCGTAGTCAAGCACTGTTTAACATCATTTAAAAAAAAATATACCGTTTCGTCACATAACAGCAACAAATCACTAATAAACAGAAATGCATCTTATGACCAGGGGTAAAGTAGAGTTATTCATGTAATTGCATTGAAATGATATTAATATGGATCTTCCTGGGATTTCTAATGAAAAATGCCGTGTGGCCAACAATGTTACTATTATAAAAATAATAAAAACCTTAGAGAGTCGGTATTTCTATAATAATTTTGTCTCCTCGTTATTTAACACTGACTTCCAAAATTAAAGTTATTTTATAGATACTTTTCAGGGTTTTTTTAACATTGAAGTCGGTTATATTTTTTTTGTAAAAAGTTTTTTATTTAACAGTTTTTAGTTATAGTACCACCACTAAAAAGTACCCCAGACTCAGACAAACTTAAATAACTTATAGCCACAGTGCATCTCATAACGATTCTACCTAATAATCCCAAACACGGTTAGATTACATTAATTTAATTTTTTCCTTCTGGCTTCATCATCAGATCAGTTGACAGTCAGTCGTCGACTACACGTATAAATAAAGCAACTTTCCTTGTAACCACAGTTCTGCTGTGATTCTACGAAGAGTTTTGTTCCATATCTTCGAAGTTCATGATCAGATCATAACAATATTTCTATGGGATCCACTTGGAAGCATAACCTTTCAATCAAAAAAATAATTTTCAAAATCGGTTCACAATTGACCGAGATATCGGTGAACCTCCTCCTTTTCGAAGTCGGTTAAAAATACAATTTTTTTAGTATTTTCAATTGAAAAAGATCTCTCTACGTCTACCGTGATGAGTAAAATTTCTGCTCTTTAAAATTAATCTTGGGATTTGACGCATATCCACTTTATTCTTTCGCTATATGAAATCCCTCAAACTCTACCTAATTCCGACCTCGGCTAATGACATAACACGGAATAATAAATAAAAATGTGTAATAAATAGGTTATTAAAATGAGAATATCACCAATGCATTGGTACGTGAATGACCCTGATCAACATTAGCTGAGACGAGAATCATAGTTTCTTTTCTGAAGTAAAAAATCGGCCAAGTGCAAGTGAAATACATCATCTGTGAAATTAAAACTGTCTATCACGTTTTATGAGATACAGCCTGGTGACAGACGGACAGCGGAGTCTTAGTAATAGGGTCCCGTTTTACCTTTAGGATACGGAACCCTAAAAAGTGTTTTTTTTTTTAATTGTTATAAACTAGTGCTTGACTGCAATCCCACCTGATGGTGGTTTGAAAATTATACTCGTCATCTATAAGATAAACGGAAATTGTACCTAATTATTGAAAGCTATCAACTTTTATGCAAAAATCGTATGCGTAGGCATAATATACCTAAGCTCATAATAACTTAACAATATAGTTTTTTGTGGAATTACATCAAGCGCCATCTATTGTACGTCGACTACATCAATATAAACAAGATATCTCTTTAGTTAACACGACATCGTGAAAGCTGCGCAGACGCAACTCGCGCAGCACTGATCTTAACTTAGTATTTCTACTGATTGTCAATAGATGGCAGCTTAATTTAGCATGTTTGATCCAACGAGCCTTATAACCAGGGGTCGGAATTAGGTAATTAATTATTTAATTAAGTATTTATAAGCACTAATTTCATACAGTCATTATCCAATGATTTCTCTTTTTCCACGTAAAAAAAATACGTCAAAATGAGAGGTCCAAGACGTTTAGTTTAAGGGTGAGTTGCACCATTTAACTATAACGATAACAAAGCCGTTAACAGTTGTCAAATCGTCGAATTGACCAATAGGCGGACGTTTCTCGGCTGGTTATGGTTTGGTTATCGTTATAGTTAAATGGTGCCACTCACCCTTATAATTTAAATAACCCTTCTTGCAGTCGGGTAAAAACGGCTTCCTCTAAGGCCTAAACTACCTTTGCAACTCGCCAGTGTTAACTGGTGACTTGGCAAAGGTATTTTAAAGTGGATTATTGCCTTGTTATTAATGAACTGGCTTAACTTGGTTTAAATAGGTTACTTACGATAATATACAGGGTTACTTGAAAAACACCGGCAACATCTCAGGACTATGTTACTAACATCATAAACCACAACTTTTGTTCTATGGCTTTTAAAAATGTATCATACTTTAGTTCATCACATTTTTCATACAGAAATAAAAATATTTAAATTGAATGATCTAAATATTACAAAATTGAGAAGGGAAGCGGGATCGGACGGCGGGGATGCTTGATGTACTTGCGTCACGTCATCTTGCAGGTTTGTTTTTGGTAAATGAATTATGTTAACACGCTTATATTAGCTTCACCTGTATGTTTTAACCAACGCCTTTGAGCTCGATTTTGGCCTACTTTGGGCGATCAGATTTCCTTCAAACTTTGCACACCCATCAAAGACTGATGACAATACAATAATCCGGTTTTTTTTTTACTGAAAAATAAAAAGATAGTTTAAAAAAACTAAAAAAAACACGCTTTCATAGCATATCAAACTAAAAAGTGTAAAATATTTTTTTATATAGGTAGAAAATAATAATAATGAACGAAAAATATTAATATCATTGTGAAAAAAGCGTGGGGCGCTTTGTGCCATATTTTTCGTAAATCGAGCACCCCACGCTTTTTTCACAATGATAGGTATTAATATTTTTCGTTCATTATTATTATTTTTTACCTATATTGAAAATTATTTTGTAAAAAGTCTTAGAACAAAAGTTGTTGTTTATGATGTTAGTAATAGTCCTACAAGGTTGTTACTATTTCACAAATAACTCTGTATGTATACTCAATTTTATTACATAAGTCATTCCACTATAGGACAAGATTTTTTGGGGTTGGGGTAGTCTTCATGGCACTTGAATTTCTGGAGATAAGGTTTGGGAGTGTCTTTTACCTCACTAAAACAACCCCATTGATCACCATTAGCAGACAGAAAAGGGCGCCATGGCCTGTTAAAAAATGACCCTAAAATCCCTCTGTACGAGCTATAAAAAAGTCTCCCCTGAGCCTCATTGTGCACGACAGTACATAATCACTGGACCGCCGTCTTTTCTAGGGCCACTCGGTCGCCGGACAGAGTGCCACTACTGTGATAGCTAGCGACCCTGAAATCTCACCTGCCTCAAGTGGTGCAAGTGGGGTTTCGACATTTTAGATGTCCTTTTCTCTTTTCAGCCGGCTTCATAGTAGAATGACTTAACCCGTTGACTGCCGGCACGCAGATCTACGCGAGACACAATGGCTTTTCAATTGTGTCTGTAATTACGGCATTCGAGAGGTTAAACAATGCGCTTGTGTGAGAATTGCGGCTTCTGTATCTACTCGAGCGCGTGTCGCAGCTCCTGCCTCCTCAGCCTTACTGCAATGGATTAAATATATTAACTCGTCTTATTGATAACGAAGTAAAGTATCTCGAACCCAAACCATAAATAAAATAAAATACTTATATTAAATCCTTCCAAATATACTAGTAAGTACAACATTATTTTTAGTTTCAATTTTTCCAATAGAAGATTCCAATAAATTTTACACCATGTTATATTTTTTCCCAAAAATATTTAAACAGGACACAAATTGGACACCATTGACATTAAATACAACACAGCGGTCACGGCCGGTCATAGCGAGTATTAGGCGCCAGCAAACAGTAGGTTGCAAGTGCAAAACATCCCCTCAGTTGCCTGGATGGCCTGGTGACTACGTATTTTTGCTGACATAAGCTTATAACTTTGTGATTTCTCATGATATGGTTATGAAATTTTGGACATAGATTTTTAACATAAGAATACTAAACACGTGTTTCGGGTTTCGCTTAAACTAAAAGTTATAACTAATGTTGTATAAAAAAAAATCTTTAAAAAAAAAATAAGCAAATCCCACTCTTATAACAGCTACCTATAGGTATAACTTATTTTCAAATAGAATAACATGCCTATTATAATGCAGGCGCCAAAGGTAGGTTGAGTATGCAAAAAATCCGTAACAATTGGATATTGTCAATAAAACAATCTTTATAATAATTCCAAAGCAGTTCATCTATTTAATTTATAATAATATAAGAGAATGTAATGTAAAAAAATAGACCAATAAATCTCCTGACAAAAAACCCAGAATCATAATCTGTATGCTTTTTTATGTTAAAAATTATGCACAGAATGCGGTTCCGTACCTCAAAAAGATAAAAACGGAACCCAAAAAAGGACAACAGACAACAAAGTAATCCTATAAGGATTACTTTGTTGTCCGTCCGTCCGTCTGCCTGTCTGTCAAGACCCTTTATCTCGAGAATGCGTAGAGGTATCGAGTTGAAATTAAAACCATATACATACTCAGGTCTGCGGTCCCTTGAAGTTGTGAAAAATCAAACTTCCAAGTTAACGAAAAAAAGATACGGCGTTTTATGTCGTAAAAAACGTATATTTCAACATTCTCAAGGGAATGAAAATTCAAAGGGTACTTCCCATTGATCTAGAATCCTGATCATATCACAAAAATGATGACATAAAAAATGTTCGAGACTCGATTCGGGAAGTGAACTGTTTGTATGTAATCCTCAGAGCGCGACTCCGACTCGCACATGTTTTTTTTTATAAAACGGCAACTTTAAAAAGCATAATATAAACATCATTTCCGTTAAAATAGACAGCGACATGATTTTTATGAAGCCACTTTTTAAATGATGGCTGGTTTTATTACTGTTGCAATAAAATCACATAAACTTTGCTTTAAATTAACATATAAGTAGGTACCTCGCGATCTATGGTTTTATCACGCAATACAGTTGTGATAAAATGACAATATCGAGCTTATTAAAAGCAATAACTGCACACGCTGACGTTCTAATTGTAGTTCAATGATCAAAGGAACTGTCAAAATTTTAGTAGATTTCCGCATACGTCAGATATTGATTTGGTATTTTGTACAAGATTACCATTCTATGTCATTTCTTTCAATGGATTGTCAGTGGTTGACCATTGGAAAGTCATAATGACGCCATATATTAACAGATTACCAAAACTTGTCAAAATCAACCATTATGAAAACAATGATAGACCATTCTGACACTATTGTAATAGCAGACTTGAGGCCTTGAGTATGAGTGGTTTTAATCGATACCTCCACGCGTTCTCGAGATAAAGGGTCTTGACAGACAGACAGACAGACAGACAGACAGACAGATAAACAGGCATACAGACAGACAGACGGACGGACAACAAAGTGATCCTATAAGGGTTCCGTTTTGCCTTTTGAGGCACGGAACCCTAAAAATTAAAAATGTGTTTAATAAGACATCATCATCATCATCATTTCAGCTGATAGACGTCCACTGCTGGACATTGGCCTCCCCTAAGACCATGACTTTTTCAGGTAGGAAATCACCCAATGACTTCTCCCGTTCTAGAGCGGATCGGGAGGGCGTGGCAGACTTTTACTGACTAAAACACACTTTTTTTTTTTCGATGGGAAAAATCATCTTATGACAACCCCCGCTCTTGGGCGGAGCGGGAGATAGTGCCAGACTCTTACTGACTAAAACACCCATCCCGTTCCTTCGAGCGCCCTTTCGGATAACCCTGGCCCCAGTAGGCTTCGACGCGGCTGGATCCCTGCTGTTGCTGACAACTCCTTGAGGCGCGCGGGAACAGCGCGCGCCGTCGACGACTTGGGCTTGGACAGTCACCGGACGGCCGGACAGCGAGCTACCCATTGCTCACTATCCGCAAGCCCGCGCCTACGGTGGCTGGAAATCGGGATCGGAATCCCGGCGGCGGCGAGAGCGCCGTTACCTGATGCGGTCGGCCTCCTCCTTAGCGAGCATTACTGCTTCGCAGAAGTCGGCGACCACCTGCCACTCCTCCTCGCTCCGGACCATGACCTCGACCAAGGCCCGGCGACTAAAACACTTCCTTCTTTGCCTTGAGTCCCAGGACCCCGGGGTTCCCTTACGGACAACCCATGGCCCCAGTAGGTTTTGGCCCTACTGGACCGTACCGAAAGACACAGCGTTGGAAAGCCTCTTACAAGATGGACCGATCATCTGTTGAGGATTACGGGAATCCGATGGATGCGAGACGCACAGCACCGGTCGTTATGGCAACATTTAGGGGAGCCCTAGGTCCAGTGAACATCTTTCGATTGAAATGATGATAATTATGGTTACTGATAAACGAAAAAATAAATAAAGCAATGTATCACTGCAGTTAGTACCTATATAACAAATATTACTCACCTTGACTGTTGGATTTTTGTCATATCCTGCAAAAATTAGACTTCCCATGCGTTAAAAAAACTTAAGTGGCTCATTTCCTTTAATCGTGATATTAAATATGTAAATTTAATCAATTAGAAGCGTGAGAATGTATATTTGTATAATTTAAATAATTATTGCTTTACGTCTCCTCTTGCGGGTTAACGCATGATGGGGCAATACTGTTTGACTAGAAAAAATTTAAAATACATAGAAAGCATAAAAGGAAACAAAATATTTTAAGGAACTAATATGTGGCTGGAAAGACCTCACGGCGTCCTTACCTTCCGCATGACGCAGGTCCTTACCGGACATGGTTCGTTCGGGAGTTTCCTGCACCGGATTCGTGCGGAAGTGACGCCCGGGTGTCGCCACTGTGCGGAATGCCCGGAGGACACGGTGGAGCACACAGTCGAGGTGTGCGCCGTGCCCTCGTGGGGGCGATCGGCGGCGGAGACCTCTCGCGCCGGGCCTTGGTTGAGGCCATGGTCCGGAGCGAGGAGGAGTGGCAGGCGGTCGCCGACTTCTGCGAAGCAGTAATGCTCGCAAAGGAGGAGGCCGAACGCATCAGGCAACGGCGTTATCGCCGCCGCCGCCGCCACCGGAATTCTGATCCCGATTTCCGGCCACCGTAGGCGCGGGCTTGCGGACAGTGAGCAATGGGTAGCTCGCTGTCCGGCCGTCCGGTAACTGTCCGGACCAAGCCCAAGTCGTCGACGGCGCGCACTGTTCCCGCGCGCCTCAAGGAGTTGTCAGCAACAGCAGGGACCCAGCCGGGTCGAAGCCTACTGGAGCCAGGGTTATCCGAAAGGGCGCTCGAGCCCCGGTATGAAGGCTAGAAGGAACGGGGTGGGTCTTTTAGTCAGTAAGAGTCTGACACTATCTCCCGCTCCGCCCAAGAGCGGGGGATGTCAATGCATGATTTTTTCCCAACATAAAAAAAAAAAGGATCTAATATAAACATCAAACATGATGCGCAACGTACACATGGATGAGTGTAAGTGTATATATGTAACCAAGTATCATTCTTCCTCCTAAAGTTTTTATTAAAGGCCAGAGAGTCCAAGGTAATTTTTACATAGCAGGGGTGGAATGACATTAAGACGAAAATCTGGATCTTTGTGACGACAGAAAAGGATAAGTAGTTAGAGTCTATCTAATAAGTCAACCGACTTGGGTAATTATTAAGGTAAAATGAAAAGTGATGTAGGCAACGCAGGTTCAAAAATCAAAGTTGATTATGAGATACTGATCATTGTTTACTAATAGTAGAACCTTATAAAAATTATCGAATATAAGTATTTTTTAAATAATTAAATATTATACAAAATTCCCAAGTCGGTTGACTTTTTAGACAGACTATACATTGTAATATAAATCTGACAGCTGTCACCCACACCATCTTACAGCAATAGTAGTGTAGCGTGAGTTTATTTTACATTAACACATTCGACACGTTTATGACGTTCGGCGCTCCGATTGGCCCGCTCCAATCGCGGTAAACGTTTTGATCACGTTAACGAAAAACGTTAAAACAACTCTCACTCAGCGCACTGAAAAACAAAACGTACAATCCACTATAGTCTGTCTAATAAGTCAACCGGCTTGGGAATTTTATTTAATATTTAATCATTTAAAAAATACTTATATTCGATACTTTTTATAAGGTTCTTCTGTTAGTAAACAATGATCTCTATCTCTTAATCAACCTTGATTATTGAACCCGTGTTGACTACATCAGATTTCATTAAATCCTAATAATTACCCAAGTCGTTTAACTTATTAGACAGACTCTAGATAAAAAGAACTAAAAACAAACAAAAAGACAAGACGATAAACTGCCAGGTAGGTAAATCAACCGTCACCGGAACCTATCAGATGGTGGTGAAACATGTTTTAAATATTTTAAATTCGTTAAATTAATAATAATAATAATAATAATATTCCACAACTAACACACAACGCCGTCTAGTCCCAAGCTAAGCAGAGCTTGTGTTATGGGTACTAGACAACTGATAAACATACTTATATATTTCTAAATACATACATATTATAGATAAATTACACCCAGACACAGAACAAATGATTATGCTCATCACACAAACATTTGTCCTGGGTGGGAATCGAACCCACGACCTCCGGCATAGCAGTCAGGGTCACTAACCACTAGACCAACAGGCCAGCCACCAACAGGCCAGCAAATTGTTTCCGACATTCTGTTGTTATTGAATTTTTGTCAGGGGACTGCCACTAAATCGAAACTAATTCGATTAGATTCAATAAAGAGTATGTCGAAAGAGATCACAATTTCTAGATTTTCGTTTAACCCTTTCGCGAGCATTGGCAAAATAATTGCCAAACCGCTTTTTAAAAGTTGCGCCAAATGAAGTATATTGATACTGTGCAACTAAAGCTATATATGATTGTGACGCTCTTACTACGTGATTTTATTAGTAGGGTGGCGCAACTTTTAATAAGTTGCTCGAGAAAGGACCACAAAAATAAAAATATAATGCAGAAATATTCTAAAGAAAATGAGGTCGCTATTCGCAAGGAAGGTGCACATAAAACTGTTTGCTCATAGTTTGCTCCTATGAGCAAACAGTTTTATGTGCAGCTTCCTCTTTTTCTTCTTCTGCTTCTTCTCTCTTCATCTTCTTCTTCCGGCTCTTATCCCATTACTTGGGGTCGGCGAAACACGTTTTTTTCTTCCATTCTATCCTCATGTTCCATTCTGTGTCACCCGTCACACTATCACTAACTCCCTTTTCTTTCATATCAGTCCTCACACAATCCATCCTTCTAACTCTTTAACTCTTTGCTTATAGATAAATTGAAATATTTGCCGATCGTCCCACATACGAATGTAGAAAATAGCATAACGTTTGGCTATCACCATGTAACCAATTACGTTTTTTTTTTTTTATAATGGCATAACAATAGAAGCAGTTTTCTACAGCAGACGCACAATAACTGACCTGCTTGCAGGCCAGCGGGAGTCGTGACCCAACAGCAGTGATTCAATGGTTCCCGCGATAATCTCAATAACAAGACAATTGCATAAGATTCGCATTCATGAATGAATCTCTGCAGCTACTTGCAGCCACTATCGCTGCGTGCTTTTGGCGGGAAGCCTCCACCAGTCGTACCAAAGCCGGCGCGTGCGCAACACGCGTTCGTTATTCAAATTTTCAAACTCAATGCGATCGCGAACGCGACGTTTCGTCTCCTAGTCTTTTTGTTTTAAAATTGTTAAATGGAAGTATTGAGGACACACCTCATTTCCTATTGTAGCGATTCTGTTTAAAATGGTGTGAATATGCTTTGTTAAACAATAAGAGAAGTGTTAGTTCTACTTTCTTAAACTCTAAACAAAACATATACTAATTGAGTATTTGATGTTGGACATAATTAAGTGAAAGACGTTTCTATAATAGAAGTAGTTAGCTTACATTTCCATACAATAACATGGTTAAAAGCAAGATTTCCTAACGTCCAACTAACCCAGCTTAATAATAACAAAAGCAACTAAAAAACTGCATGCAACTATGACCTTATCACATAACAGGTCCAGGAGTGTCTTATTTATTACTTAAATCAGGCAAAGAAACCAAATATGAATAGTTATATGATAATATTCTTTTGTGCTAATTTATTTCACCTTTGCCACTTAACATATAACTTTTGACATATTCAAGGTACTCTGTTTAACACTCCTTAATTTCCGACCAACAATGCTTCCGATCTGTATTGACGGTCATTAGCTATCTTGACATATAGCCGATTGAAGACTAACAATAGTTTTATTAACATAAGAATATATATCGAGGCAGTTTGGGTATCACCCAATAACAATGAATGAATATAATGTAAAAATATTTGTTACTTTATTTATCTTCGCATCTAAATTTCGTCTTGCAGCAATTTCACCAATGGAATGTAAACTAAAGTTCTCTTTGATGGTCAAATAGGAAAAATAGCCCATTCCAAAGGTATAACCAGCTGTATCCTCTTTTCTGTATATGAAAATAAACTGTCGTCTGTCCAAGTTGCATATCGCTACAATGTCCCCCGTAATATTCTTCGCAGTCCAATCATTGGGTTGTTCTAGCGTGAAGTTTCAATTTATAATAACAAATGTTTTGACTATCATAATATGGAACAGCATTCGGCTAAATGTCAACACGTTGGCATTCAATTTGTTTTCTTTTTTTCTCCTAAAATATCATCAATACATTAACTAGGTCATAACAAAACGTTTTTAGCTAGTACAATGTACCGGGTACCAATTTTTTTTCTTTTTTTTTTTGTTGTGGGGGAAATTGCCAAATTACTTCTCTTGCTCTAGAGGAGGTGTCAGACTTTTTCTGACTAAAACCCACCTGTGTCTTTCACTTGCGTTTTGCGTTCGAGGGTCTCAGTAACTCTTTCAAACATCCCCTCAATAAGTACCAAAATATTCAGCTTAATATAAATGCATTAAAATTGGTATCAGTTTACAACAGCAATTGGTGAGTAGTTTTTTTTTGGTGGGAAAAGTCATCCAATGACAACCCCCGCTCTTGGGCGGAGCGGGAGATAGTGTCAGACTCTTACTGACTAAAAGACCCACCCAGTAAGTAGTCCAATTACTGCTGATTACTATGCTTCACAAGACACATTTAAATTTAATTTTATTTATTGTAAAACGGCTCCCTTTTTCCTGAAACGAGTCACAAAACAATTTTTGATATAGACACATGACTGTACCAATTATTACTCATATCACACAAGGTCAACATTATAAATTGCATTATGACATAGCTATTTACAAAATGAACACTATGGTCAGACAAGGGCACTCGAAACCCATAAGTGCCTTTATTCAAGTATATCACATCATCAATCATTATTTCATTAAGCAACAAAAAACATTGTTTGAACAAAAGTCTTGTCATTCTACTGATCAGTTGAAAATTAATGAATTTGTTTGTTCGATTAGATTAGAATTACTTGGTAGGAAATAATAATAGATGAATTTTTAGCAGGAGTCACTGGTCAATGCCAAAATCGAAACCCAATCATCACCACACTTAGGTACTTCAGCCACAAAATATCGTTGCCGTGTTAGGGTGTTTTTAATATCGTACGGATTTCATCACGCATGCGGGATTACATCGCATGCCGAAAATGTCCAAATGCAAAAAAAAATGCGTCCAGCGTGCGTATCCCACGCATTACAATAAATACAAGTATGGACATTTGCGGGGGTTACACGTGCGGGACAATCCCGCATGCGTGATGAAATCCGCACGATATTAAAAACACCCTTGGGGTTTAAAAGTAGGGTACCGGTGTCTTTAGAGAGAGACGCACAAGGCGTGTTTGTGTTGTTCTTGGCACGGTGAGCATCAATGAGGGAATAGCAATCTTCTTCCCACTTTAGGTGGAGAAGCGACTGTCAAACTTTAACCGACTAAAACTCAGTCATGATCCTTTCAGTTGGTTGTGGCGTTCCAGGGCCGCAGCAACTTTTTGAATAGTCCTCTTCTTTGTTGTTCCTTGCATTGCACGTACACAATACATATAATGCGGGATATTATCGAGAGCAGTGGTGGCCGAGTGGTAATGGCCCCGACTTACGATTTGTTGGTCGCGGGTTCAACTCCAACAAGGTGCATTAATTTCTGTAATTTATTTTATCATCACTGCTCTCCAAACGGTGAAGGAAAACATCCTAAGAAAACCGGCCACATCCTAAAACCAAAAATCAAAAGACATTTTTTTTAAATACATGTGACATCCACCAACCTGCACTGGGCCCGCGTGGTGGATTACGGCCTCATCCCTCTTCTGGGGAGGAGACCTGACTCCCGACAGTGGAAACATTAAACGCTGATTATGCTATAAATATATGCTAATTTATTGCGGTGACCACATACCATCGGATGATCCGTTAACTTGCTGACATAATGACGAAATTCTCAGCATAGTTTTAAATTAAGACTGTAACAAAGAAAAAACCATTTAGCCACTCGTGTTCACATCAGTCAATTACAGAAATAAAGAAAGTGCACGTTATTGTGCTATTACAAAATGTTCATGAGCCGTGAGCAGCCAGCGAACTATCAGTCTTAAAAGCAGTAATAACTACCTACCTTATTTAGTTAGCATTTTCCGGAAGAGAATCGAACTTCGTTACGTCGGAATTAAACAATATGATGGAATCGACGGTGAAAACAGGAAAGAAGCATCGCAACGTATATACATACTGTTAGAAGCCTGAAATTGAAATCTGATTATTTTCAAGGAGGACTTGTTAAATTGAAAATATTAGGCAAAAGTGCTCTGATCGATGAAATGTCTGACAAGATAAACTAACAACTGAAGAAGAACAGGTGCGTTAAAACCCACCTGCGCTTCTTCAGTTGCCATTGTTGACTGGCCTGTTGGTCTAGTGGTTAGTGACCCTGACTGCTATGCCGGAGGTCGTGGGTTCGATTCCCACCCAGGACAAATGTTTATGTGATGAGCATGATCATTAGTTCTGTGTCTGGATGTAATTTATCTATAGTATGTATGTATTTAGAAATATATAAGTATGTTTATCGGTTGTCTAGTACTCATAACACAAGCTCTGCTTAGTTTCTCTCTGCTACATGTATCGATAATGTTTTTTGTTGCTGCAAGTATTTAGAAAAAGCCATTGTAAATTATCTGCCTTCTGATCATAGCGGCCTAATGGTAACATTTGAATCCAACTTACCAATACAACAAGTGCAGATACAATTCAGACCAATAACATCCGGTAAACTAAATAAATTTAATAGCACTTTAACTAGCAGGTTGGGTGATTGGAACCTTGCAGAAAACAATGGTAATATTTTGTATAAAAATTTTTTTTCAGTAGTTCAAAAGGAGTTTAATCAGACGTTTGAGAAAAAAACTAAAACTACCTGCCCTAAGTTTAGATTTAGTGACTGGGCAACTAAAGGAATCAGAATAAGTAGGGAAAGACTTTTCGAGTTGTATGGCCTTAAGCCTATTATTAACACTGAAACTTTTAATAAATATGTTGCTACTTATTCTAAAATGTTTAAAAATACTTGTAAGGCAGCTAAGGCCTTATACATCAGCAACAAAGTTAAAACAGCAGATAATAAAATAAAAACGGTTTGGAATATAATAAATAATGAAACCAACAGAAACAAAAGAAATAATAATGATTACACATTGGAGACTCATCATGGTCTTATTAGCGATAACAAACTAGTTGCAGAAGAATTTGTAAATTTCTTTACCAGTATTCCAATTAAAACTACTGAAGCCCTAAATTCGTCGCCATCGCATGCTTTTGGTTTATTACAGGCGAACGTTGCAGCCTGTTCGACTGAATTTAACTTTAAACATATAAACCCCATAACAGTAATAAAAGCTTTTAAAGAAATCAAGATTAAATTGACAGAAGATCTATGGGGTATGTCTATCAAAGTTTGTACCTCAATTATTGAGACTGTAGCGCCGTACTTAGCGTTAATATTTAATTTGTGTATAGATCAAGGAGTCTTTCCGGATCTAATGAAATATAGTAAAGTGATACCACTTTTTAAATCCGGAGACAGTAAAGACACTAATAATTATAGGCCGGTGTCCGTTTTGCCGGTTTTTAGCAAGATATTTGAAAAGGTGATGTTAAATCAAATGCTTAATCATTTTAACACCAATAACATCTTACACGATAAACAGTATGGTTTCACCAAAGGGCGTTGTACAACTGACGCTGGTGTCTCCTTACTAAAACACATTTTTAATGCGTGGGAGGAGGCACAAGATGCTATAGGCATCTTCTGCGACCTGTCTAAGGCGTTTGATTGTGTGGTTCATGAAACATTACTCCTGAAACTGGAGCATTACGGACTAGGCAAAGCAGCGTTAAGCTTATTAAAATCGTATTTGAATGACAGACAGCAACTAGTTCAAATAAACGGTGTCAATTCGTCGGGATTAAATGTGAAAATGGGGGTACCCCAAGGTTCAATTTTAGGTCCTTTTTTATTTTTAGTTTATATTAATGATTTACCCTATTTGCTGAAAAATAAACTTAATATGGTGTTGTTTGCTGACGACACTTCTTTGATTTTTAAGATAAATAGAAGGACTAATAATCTTGACGATGAAAATAACGCTTTATTGCAGGTCCAAAACTGGTTCACTGCTAATAATCTAGTTCTAAATGGGAAAAAAACTAAATGCATAAGATTTTCCTTACCAAATGTCATAAGTAGTGATTGCGACATAGTATTGAACAATGAGAAACTAGAATTTGTTGATAAAACAGTTTTCTTGGGGATTACGCTTGATTCTAGGCTACAATGGGGTCCTCACTTAACATCTCTTGCAGGACGGCTTAGCTCGGCTGCATATGCTGTTAGAAAAATCCGCCAATTTACGGATGTTGATACCGCTAGACTAGTCTATTTTAGTTATTTTCATAGTGTCATGTCGTACGGTATCTTACTATGGGGACGGGCTGCAGACATCGAGTCAATCTTTATATTACAGAAAAGAGCCATCAGAGCTATTTACAATCTCCGCCGGTGCGATTCTTTAAGGGAACTGTTTAAAGATATTAACATAATGACGGTACCTTGTCAATATATCTATGAAAACATCATGTATGTTAGAAAAAATCTTCATCTTTTTAGCAAAAGAGGCGATAGACATAATTATGTTACAAGAAATAGGGATCAATTAGTTCAACCAGGTTTCAGACTGGCTAAAGTGGCCTCTTCTTTCATGGGGTACTGTTTGAAATGTTATAATAAAATACCACCCCAAATATTAGAACTCAATGAAACGAAATTTAAATCTTGTATTAAACGCACACTATGCAGGCAAGCATATTATAAGTTGGAGGATTATATTCAAGATAAAAATGCTTGGCTCAATGCTGGTCCAGCTCCACTACCACTAGGGCGTACTAATTAGTTGATTAGTTGGAAACTAATATTATTATTTTTAATTTGAAAGACACAATTGCATTGTATAATGTAGAAGCACTTTTTCCAAGTTTGTGAATGTGAAGCACCATGGAGCATTTTTATTAGGTTACAACTTCTTTTTTGACATTACGAGCATGGCAGTTGAGAGTTTGTCATGCTCACTCAAATGTCTCGCTGTTGGTGGCACGTGTTATTGGGTCGTTCAGTTCCCTTCAAAATGGTTGAGCTGAGTGGGGCTGATGCACGCGTCATGCTCGTGAACGGGTGCCGTCAGATGGGACTGGTCATCTCTTAGCTGCCAGTGGCTTAATTCAGTTTCTATCTTTTAATTATTTTACATTTTTTATTTCATTATCGACATTGTGCTCACATGATAGAAGCAACAAGTAATATGTAACCAAGCATTATATGTAACACATAATATGATTTAAAAGAGTGTCCATGGAGTTTCTTGCACGTTCTTCTCCATAGAGACCTACTCTTTGGAACGTGCAATTTAGCTTCACTTTTCTTGGACTGACCGACATTTGACTATTCAAAAGTGCCTGTAAATGGTCTATTTGAAATAAATGTTTTGATTTGATTTGATTTGATTTGATTTGATTTGACTTAGACGACTTTGTGTGATAATTGTTGAATATATTATATTATATTATATTATATTATATTATATTATATTATATTATATTATATTATATTATATTATATTATATTATATTATATTATATTATATTATATTATATTATATTATATTATATTATATTATATTATATTATATTATATTATATTATATTATATTTTAGAGTAAATAAAAAAAAATCTGATATCACGCCCTTTTGCTCTACCCAGAGCGACAGAAATTATATTATACTAGCTTTTGCCCACGGCTTCACCCGCGTACATAAAATATAGCCTGTGTCATTCAGGAATAAAGCAGCTTTATATTTAAAAAAAAAATTGCAAGCAGACCATACTCTCAGAGATTACCTCCTTCAAACTTTACCTCTTTATATTATTAGTGTAGATGATGATTTCACACCTCAAAGAAAAATTGGTTAAAAACAATATGAAAGTAAGAAGAGCAGTACATTCTCCATCTATTTCTTCTTAAAAAGAGGTGACAAGGATCCTAGTATAGCGAATCTAGTGTAAAATTTACATAAGTACCGTAAAGGATTTTCACAGTTGGAAAGCTGAGTAAGATAGCCAAACGCGGAATTGAGGTAAAATAACGGACTAAGCTATCTTACTGTGACATATGCAAACCTTAAACTTTCTAGGAAAAACCTTTTGTTTAAAGTATATAACAAACATGATACCACACTAAACATTTGACTGCCTTTCTTCTCTCTTATTGGCCTGGTTTATGTTGGAATCCTGGATTGCAAAAAGCAACTGAAGGAACACAAATGAGTTTTAATCAGTAAATGCCTGACACTCCCTTTGGCTCCATCCAGAGCGGGAGAAGTAATTTGATGATTTCCCACAAAAAAAAGTGGGTCGACTGATAACAGTGCCCTTGAAAATTAATATGTTGTGTCTAATAATATGAATATTTAATAGGACCCTAAAACAAACGCCACTCACACGTTGTAACTGTTTCAGGCTCCAGTCGATTAAATCTAATGTCTAAACGGAATCTTAAAAATATAGCCATATTTGGAATTGATTTTTATGCCTCTTGTACGAGTAATAACATAAAGAACTTTTTACACCGCCTTTTTATATGTCATTCAACCATCACCTAAAGCTAGGTACTCAATCTTTTCCTAGAGAATTAATTGTATTCAATATATAAATAAAGCTGTCTTTGTTTTGGACGGCTTCAATTCCTCACATCACTCAGGTTTCTATATCAACTCCTTCACAGTCTAATCCCTCACTGCATTTGGAATTAAAACTTAGCAACCTTCGCTTCATTTGTAATTCAACATGCCGCCCGCGACTTTAAGACACTGCTTTATCACCTAGTCACATAAATCTACTATTGATTAATCTTATATTGTAACTGTTAAATTATAGATAGACACTAAAGTTATTTATTGCTGCAATAAATATAATTATATCATATATTTCAACTCAAGTACAAGACTGGTCCAATTACGTAATCGTAGAACTCTTAGATATATCTGCAGCACACGCGTAGAAGGAAGCTGTTTCTTTGAATGCAAGCACGTAGCAGGTTATACTCAATTACGTGTAATTAAAAGATCTTAAAACGACACAATATTGCTATGTTCATGTAGACAGTAAACTGTTCCGTCTATACGTACGTAACGCTAATTGTACTCACATGTCTAGTTAAGTAGTAAGTGTAAATGCTAGGAGTATAATCTAATAACTTCTCCCGCGCTGAGTGGAGCGAGACGGAATGTTAGACTTATAATGACTAAACTCATCAGTACGCCTTTTGCCCTTTCGATTCCAGGGTTACGGTAACCCTTTCGGATAATCACGCTGCCCTGGCTGACATCAGCCCTAAGGAGCCCCGTCAAGTAGGCTGACATGTACTTTAAGCATGCGTCGAGCATAACGCACTGGAAATCTGGGCCTGTTCCTTTATAGGGCGGGTAGGTAGGTACCCATTGCTCACCGTCCGCAAGCCCGCGCTCATGGTGGCTGGGATTCGCTCTATAGCCCACACCCAGGGCATTACCTTTAAGGGCAGTTTTTAATCCGTAGTAATCTTAACTAATAGTTAAATCTAATAACGAATTGTTAGATTAACTCTTTGAATGTCGTAATTAGAGACACAATAGAAAGACAATTACCTTATGTCGGACTGTGTAACTTAATACATTCGAAAGGTTAAGCTAAATCTTCTTTTTTGAGTAAAAGTTATTCCGTTGGTCAAACTAACAATAGATTGAACAATAACGTACCTATATTGGTGAAATTTTACAATTTATTACTATTGTTTAACTTAACTACAGATAAAAAGCGCGCTTAATCAGGTTGTACAATCAACGCTTCCCTGTTTTCTTATTTTCTTGTTCTGTTCTCTTGGTCTGAAATGCATCTTTCTAAATGTGTATTAGGTACATCTTGCAGAAGTTTTGCTCTTCATTCAGTCAATGAACTGGTAAAGAATCATGTGTAGATTACGGAACTGCTTTATTTACTTATGAGATAATAACCTTAGATTATGATCCAGCACGTAGTATGCAAAACTATTTAGTAAACTATTTGTCCATTAGATATTTAATACGAATTATAAAAATCTAAAGTACGTAAATCCGTTGGTCAAGGTTGTCATTCGTAGATCTTTGACAGTCGTTACAGGCAGTCAGACGCCAGAAAGTCTGACCATCGATCTACCCAAGCAGTATCGTGTTACCCAGTAACTGGTTTGGGTGTAGGTCTGATAGACAGTCGCTTCATTTAAAACACAGGTCTAGTTAGACTGGCAGGCGACCTCTTAATAGACTAGTGTTCTTCACCATCAACGATTGCATTACTGCTTACCATCAGGTGAGATCACAGTCAAGCACTAGTTTATACCAAAAAAAAAAACCGGCCAAGTGCGAGTCGGACTCGCCCATGAAGGGTTCCGTAGCAGCAAGTAACATAATATAAAAGTTCTTGTAGTTCGTTGTAACTTTGATCGATGTTTTAATAATAGTGTATTTTTTTAGATTTATGACGTATTAAAAAAAAAACTACTTACTAGATCTCGTTCAAACCAATTTTCGTTGGCAGTTTGTATGGTAATGTATATCATATATTTTTTTTAGTTTTATCATTCTCTTATTTTAGAAGTTAGAGGGGGGGGACACATTTTGCCACTTTGGAAGTGTCTCTCGCGCAAACTATTCAGTTTAGAAAAAAATGATATTAGAAACCACAATATCATTTTTGAAGACCTATCCATAGATACCCCATACGTATGGGTTTGATGAAAAAACAATTTTTGAGTTTCAGTTCTAAGTGTACCCCCAAATTTTATAGCTTTTTTTCTATTTTTGTGTGAAAATCTTAATGCGGTTCACAGAATACATCTACTTACAAAGTTTCAACAGTATAGCTCTTATAGTTTCGGGAAAAAGTGGCTGTGACATACGGACGGACAGACAGACAGACAGACATGACGAATCTATAAGGGTTCCGTTTTTTGCCATTTGGCTACGGAACCCTAAAAACCAAGCTACGAGAAAAGACAGGAGAGATGATGGTACTAAATATTGACCACAACAAAACATACCAATAACTAATAATACATTACCAACCCGCACTGAGACCGTATGTAGATTACGGCCCATTCCCTCCCCTAGAGAGGGGAATTGAGTCCCGGCAGTGGGAACATTGAAAGGCTGATTATGCTCATAAAACATAAAAGTAATATTAACTATCGTTTACTTTACGAAACTGACAGTAATATGTAGGTACAATAATTATACGATTATGCCGATACCGGTAAGTATCAGCGGTGTTGCATCGCATCACAAATATCCGTAAGGAAGTGATTTTTTTCCAGATTGATAGGCCAAGTTAAATAAACTGACCAGCTAATGAGGAAAATGCTTTTTTGTACCATATACTTTTCATTTGTATCAGGTTTATGCTTTATTATACTAGGCTAGTATCTGCCAACGGCTTCGCCCGCTTCTTTCTGCATACAAACTTTAGACTCCCGTTTTATCACCTTAGACATGAATTACATATAATGCTTGCCTATGTCATAAAAGGTAACCTTATGCAATTTTTCACGCTCCTAGTCCTAATAATTTTTGATGTGCGTTGTTAAGTCAGTCAATCAGTTTCTCCTTTTAAACTTAAAAATCATAATTCAGAATTTATTTAGATAATAAATTCTGAGTTATGTTTTTTTTTGTAATGAATATGCATAGTTTACATTAGGTGTGAATGTCCAAGTCTAGAAATTCTCTTAATTAAAACCTATTTTTCTAAACCTGATAAATACCACTTTGCTTAGTGATTTCTTTCTACTTTAATACGTTGAACTCTTGAGCGGTTTCACACGAATAAACTTGATTCGTAAAATAAAATAAAAAAAGCGCTGGTTAATTAAAATCGATGATTAATCCAAATACCTACCAATAATAAATGATGTCAAAGAAATGACTCAAATGAGATTTAACTCCCAATGTCTGAATTGAGAATATGCATTTCTAACTTATCAACTCTACTTTAGAATGAGATCATGTCTAACATTAACGCAATGTTAGACATGCTCTCATTAGAATGCAATTGCTCATCATCGAATTCTCAATTTAGAAACCGGGTGTAAGCTATCTTCCATAAATTAAAAGGTCAATTAATGTACCTATACCTAATTCTTTTGTACATAGATACATAATATACAAGTCTAGTCTAGGTGACCTAGAAGGCCATTAGGTCCTTCTAAAATCACGCTTAGCATATTGTTTTTATTTCATGAATATATTTAAAACTATATTAAAACGTGCTACATCCAACAGGTTTCTTAAAGACAATAACATTACAAAGCATCAGCGCAGTGGTGGCCGAGTGGTAATAGCCCCAACTTACGAGTTGTAGGTCGCGGGTTCGAACCCAGCCAGGTGCGTTACTTTGTGTAATTTATTTCATCACCACTGCTCTGAAAACGTTGAAGGAAAACATCGTGAGGAAACCGGTATGTCCTAGAACCAAAAATTCGAAGACATGTGACATTCACCAACCCGCAATGGGTCCGCGTGGTGGATTACGGCCCATTCCCTCTAGAGAGGAGGTCTGAGTCCCAGCAGTGGGAACATTAAAAAGGCTGATGATGACAGTTCTATCTCGCAAAACATTTAATTACAACTTGAGAAGTCAGAAAAAGCTCAACGTCACGATAAAGCGCGTAATTATGTCTTATTGTCAAAGATGCTAGTGCGAGAGTGAAGAAACGGGGCGACAATAGGGATGCGCTTACGCATCGGCTTTTAAGTTATCACTATATATTTTAATCATATTGTGTCAGTGTAGATGCAAACATTTCAAATTCATAGGGAAGATACGATTTAAAATTTGAATCTGACCACTGACCACATTGACGTCGCCCGATCATTATTATCAGTAACATATGCACACGAGTATGAGTCATCGCCGAAAGTCTCAAATGTTAAATTCTTTCTTAATATCGTCACCATTTGATTGAACTTTTTAATTTTATTGCTGGCTGACTTTTTGCATTATTAATTTTTAATGATGCACAAAAGCAATTATACAGATACCTGCTGCTTTAGAATCTAAAAGATGATACTGGTAATATATCTGTCTAGTCAATTTTAATAACAAAACTAGTAGCTGGATTGGAAGAAGTTTTAACTGGTCCCACGGCAAAGGAGTACAAGCATTCGGCTAGTGAATCAAACGTCTTAGAAAGAATATTGCAAGATTTGGTCTAATAGGAGCCTGATAGACCTTCCCCAGTGGCAGGGTTGGTCTGGTTAAGGCTGAGAGCATTCTTCTTCCGGCTTCCTGCTAAAAAACACTAATTAAATGTACTTAGTAAGTTAATTCTTAAAAAAAAAAATAAATGACAAATTTTGGCAAAGGTTTTACTCCGATGAATGACGTATATTTTGAAAATAGATTTTAAACATCAATTAAAAATAAATGGGAACGGTATTTTCTAACTGACTACCCTAAGTAAAACACCGAAACAGACTCTAAATACTAACATTTTAAAAGATTAACTTTGTTAAAGGAAAAATAAAAGTAGGCTGGTAAATGTTATATGTGTGTGACATATTTGTGATAAAAGTTGAGTTCCCATAGGAAAATAAATATAATATGGTGGCACACACGATTACTAAGAACAAGCCATTGCATCTATTTAAAGTGTGAAACATTAAAATAATACAAACAGTGCGGCATTACGAAGTAACCGCGGCGGCACGCTTGCCTTACAGTATCGCATTACTTCCCAACATTTCCTGTTTATCGTAACAGAATCAACAATTTATTACAATTACTATTCCACTATTATTTAACCGAAGAATACCCTACATTAGGTACATAGATAACGAATAAATTGCTGATGATTTAAGGTATTGGTTCAATTTTACGATGCGATAAAGGTTTAATTATAGGAACCAAGTTACTAATAATAAGTCCTTAGCTATGAAATTACCGTTTTTAAAACGAATTTTTTCGATCTTCGGATTGAATTAAAATTCTAAATTCGAATAAACTTTATATTTAAGGTACGTTATTCTTTTTTTAAGATTAGTTACTTATTGCTTTTGTTTTGTGTTTTGTATTTTCTTTAATATCGCTGTAATTTATTTTAGCCCGATTTAAAAAAGGGCAAATACATAAATTACGATCTAATGTTATACAATTACATTAGATATTTACTTCATTAGAATAACTCAGACTTTACTTGCGTGAAAACCACTGACCGGAATCAAATCAAAAGATTTCGACAAATTGATATTCTCCTATTTTATAAGTCGGTTGAAAACAAAATGTATCTCACCCAATTATGCAATTGTTTGATGTAAGTATAAATGCAGGAAATTGAAGAGTGAATAAAGTGAAGCACTAAGCAACATTCTTGTTGTTTGTTAGCTCATTCTGCATTCGTAAGAACAACAGATGCGTTTTGTAACAATACTTAGGTATGTGGCCTAGTTCAATTATTTGTTAATTTTCCAAAAGTTGCGTATTATTTACGACACACATGGCATAACTTTGCTCTTCTTCTTCTTCCTGCCCTTATCCCATATTACTTGGGGTCGGCGCAACTCGTGTTTTTCTCCCATTCTCTCCTGCCACCCGTCTCACTATCAGTAACTCCCATTTCTTTAATATGCATCGTTAGATATTAGAAAACAAAGTTCCCCACCTCGTCAATACCGTCAATTAGAGACACAAAAGTAAGACAATAGCAGCGCGAGCACCGTCGTTTGCTTGGGGTTTATGAATTAGACAGAATATTTCGTTCGTGATAAACTGAAAAACTACGCAACAAATCAATCATGCGGTTTTCATCAATCGTCAGAATAATCCATAAGGAAGGTTTAGATGTGCAACACATGTATATTTTAGAGGAGAAAAGAAGAGAATTTCAAAAATTGGTAACACTCGTGCGAAAATAAGCAAAAATAATATTCACAAACTAACAGTGCAGACTGTTTCGAACTGTCAAACGGTAGCAATTTCTATCCTATACTTACGGAACTGCACGTTACTTGGTTCCGACGTCGATCATGACCAATCACATAAAATACACCAAATGCCCACTTGATATGCAAGGGACGCGAGCATTTTCACTATCGTTCAATGTCCCATTGTACGCGCACTTTCTATAGTAAACAACGCCATAACAGAAGGAATTTATAAATAATTACGTATAACACTATTGGTTATGCAAAATTGTGACTTAATCAATACAACGCTAATTTTTATCGCAGCTACTTGCCCATTTCCGTGCATGTTATGTGGGTGAGGAATAATTACTTGTACATGACAAACAAAACAACTGGCTTAGTGATGTTAATCTATCGTGTTACTATGTTTTTACCTACCTACTGCTGCCTGAAACTATACACGTGATAATGAGATTCGCGTTTTATAATTAATATTGTGTAATATTTAGAAGGCCTCCAACAAGTTAGACCGATGAACTGGTGAGGGTCGTGGGAGTCTGATGGATGCTAGTCACACAGGACCGTTCGTAGTGGCAACACTTGAGGGCCTATGTCCAGTCCAACAATAGAAGTCTTTTGGCTGAAATGATGATGATGAATATTTAGATATTTATTACAGCTGCACGTGTCGATTTTCAAGGTTAAGTGTCGCTTGCCGGGGTCGGTCTGTGGATAGGTGACTATCTTAATATACCGCGATATGACCGAACCTATAAAAGCGGGATATGCTGTTGGTCCTGGTGATTTTAGTAGTCAGAAGCCATGTTACCAGCATTACTAACGGGTATCTATCGCGTAATCCGCTTACTACACTTACTTACTTACTGGGTAGTGAAAGTTATACTAGGCAGTTGCTCTATATAAATTACTGATATTCAGCTGGACTCGGTTAGACTGGAGGCGAACCCCAACGTAATTGCAAAAACGCTAGAAATATTGATTAATTTACATATTTATATTTATGTGGACTAACTGCTGCCTGCAACTTCGCCCACGTGACAGTAGAAAATTATCCCAAGGACATGGTCTACCCGTGAACCAAGTTTCATGTACATACACTCACAAACTTTCGCCTTTATAATCTTATTCTTCTTTTTCCCTTATTCCATATTACTTAGGGTCGGCGCTACATGTTTTTTCTTCCATTCCTGTCATCCGTCACACTATCACTAACTCCCTTTTCTTTCATATCACTCCTCACACAATCCATCCATTTTTTGTCCTCCTTTGGGTGGAGAGGGAGAGCCCTCTCCATCCATCTTTTGCCTTTATAATATTTATTTATTTATTCAAACTTCATGCAACATAAAAGTACAAAATGCAACCTTAATGCCTTAGGCATTCTCTATCAATCTACCTAGGGTGGTAAGGAGAAAACATGGCAGGTGCATAAAAAAACAAATAAAATAATAATACTATTAGTGTGATTATTTAAGTCTTAGATCAAGCAGGTTTTTGTTAAAGTTTTGCATGTCATCGTCAGATGAAAGATTACAAGTATGAAGGCAACAAAACCCACTCAAAACAGACGAATATTCTTCCAAGAACCAGGAAACAATTCCATCGAACATCAACCTCCAATCAGTAGACTAATGCGTGAGAAAACAGCTATAAACAAACAAACAGACAATCTGATTACCGTCATTGATTGCTCCAACATTAGAGCGAATGTCGTCGATTGCCGCGAGTGCTGTCTCAATGCCAACTGTCCCATCAGCCCACGTAGACGTCAACCTTGCCATAACTAGAGCATGTGGTACGCAATTTGACTAAGCAGTTGTTTTTGTGTGCGCCGACTCGGAATAAGGATGGTTGGCTGGTTAAGTTCAATGTTGTGGAATTTGCTACCTCTCAATATCAAAAGTCTACTATGAGCTCTTGCATGCCTCGGCCCTTCGATGCCTTGGACTTTCCATAGAGTTTCTTGCACGTTCTTTTCCATAAAGATCTCCACTTTGAAACGTGCAACTTATACATATAAGTTGCACATGAAGAGAGCACATGCTCTCTCTTCTAATATATAATTTGACATTGAATTTTACTTTGTATTTAATTTTCATAATATTTTTAAGAAAATTATTAAAATAATAATTTGAATTCTATTCTTTTTTATCATTTGGTTGATTCCCAAGTAATCTGGGTTATCAAATTTAAGTAGAAGGTTTCATACTAGTTAGATCGGCTACAAGGAATATTTCCGGGGCAACGCGCTTCAATAAACGTTTGAATGTAACACGGTACGACTAGCGCAGTGGTTCAGTGATTGACTACTGCGCTGCTTGTCGTAAGTTCGATTTCGGCACGGAAAAAGTATTTATCAACCAATGAATTTGTTTACTAACAATAAAAAAAACTAATACCTGAATGAAATAGAGTGTTAACAACAGAAATTGACTTAAAATATCCCGCCGAAAATATTTTTTCATGAAATTACATTGTACCTTTTCTCTTTTTTTTTTTTTCAGGTTTCGCATAAACCGAAAATATATTCCATAACTTTTTGATATTTTTTAGTAAAGACATGGTATTTATTAAAATTAATTGCTAGGAAATAATAAACAAATTAAACAATAACTTAAATAATTAAAAATAATATATACACTAAATGCCTAGTTAAATATGACGTCATAAAACTCCTCCGCATCGCTGTCGACTGGAAGTGTGCCCAAAAGGCTGGCGGCATTGCCACGTTGTATGGCAATGCTTATTCTCTGACCGAGGTAGAAGCCAGCCCTTGGGTCACGCGAAGCGTCAATTAAGCGTTTCGCCAATTCTTTAAAAAGCATATGAGCACTCGGACCCCACGGCCCGAGAGTTTCAACCCCAAACGGCTCAAAAATATAACTGCCGACGAGGCTGTTATATTTCCGCCGCTTGAGGTTCTCTGCAGCCGTCGCGGCAGCACCAGCACAGCACGAAGAGCTAGGAAGATGGGATGGCGCAAGAGTATCGACACAGGTAGCGTCCCACACCAAAGGCCTACCCATCTTCCAAGGAAATAAAGACATACCGTCTGGTCTCTTACCATCGTCGCGTGCCAGGCCATGAGGTTCCAAAACAGCCGGAACGCCGACGGTGACAAGGGCTCGTCGGATGATGTCGTTAATGTTCGCGTGCCGCGCTATGCGTCCCGCACTTCGACTGCATGACAGGCCGTGGTGACCGAGGCTGTTGACAACTTCGCCACAGTGGCAGCGATGAGGAGAACAACAGGGAGCACCTAGACGTAGGGCAACAGCTAAGCGGAAAGTAGTATCGTCGAACAAGGTGCCAATATTCGACGACGGCAGTGCGTGAAGCCAAAGACCTGACTCCCAATTTCCCACAGCCAGCAGGCGCGCACGCTCCGCAGCAGTAGCAGATGTTACGATTAGGTTTTCCTGAACTACTTTGCAGAGCGGCTCATCCCACCGTCTCTGGGAAGCCGGGTTGTTAGGTGGATTTGTATTCGGGCAAGCGATTCTCCAGGCATCCAAAGCCTCGGCGAAACACGGCACTTCTAAAGGAATCAGTGTAGAAGTTAGGATGTTCCTGATTAATTTATCAGTGCCGTGGACCGAAGATATGAATGCCGGTAAACTAATACTGGTAATTTTGCGGACGCCGAGGCCTCCCATACGGATGGGAAGAGTAACTTGAGCCCAAGCTCGATCGTCCAAGGTCATATTTAAAATTAAAGTTAGGGTGTGCCGGATAATTTGGTCCATTTTTTCCAAAAGGTGAGGGTGCTTCCATAAGTGGGAAGCACGAAGGAAATATATTAATTTAGGACCGAAACAACAATAACGGATTAGGGTAATGGCCGAATGCATATTAATTTCGAGCAATCTTTCCGAAACATCATAGAAATTTTTAATTTTTTCCTCCACAAAACTGGGAAAGGAATCCTCAAAAATTGGAGACCCAAGGAGGCGAAGAGAACTTTTGTCGATAATTTTGATTGCAGGAGCTATTGCATTGAATTTTGAATAAGTCAGATTTTTGTCAATACTTTCAGATAGGAATAACTCACACTTAGAAAAGTTGAGTTCTAGTCCAATAGAAGAAAGTTGGTTTTTTAAGAATTGTAGATCGTTGAAAAACCTTTTCTCCGGTTTTTCTGTTGTCAAACAGATGATTTATATTATAGTTATTTTAATATTGTTCATTATTTTGTTTCAGGAACCACCGAAAACTGTGATGAAAAATGTTTAAACAAGAATTTATATTATTGGTAAGTAACTTTGTCGAAAGATTAAGACTCGGCTAACCAGTAGATACACATTACAACCAAAAGGAAATGAATTTATAACTATTAACTTATGAAATTACCTGCCATAGAGTTGTATTGCTCAAGTTACATATTATGATTCGTTAGCTTTAGCTTGCAATAACTGCTCTGCATTCTATCTTTCAAAATTTTGTCTTTTTTTCTTGTGAAGTGGTAAATCATTAAATATTTTCTCCCACTCTGAGCGGAAGTTCCAGGCTTTTATTTTACTGACTAAAATCCACCTGTGTTCCTTCAATTGTCCTTTACCTCAAAGTGATGACTAGAGATGTACCGTTGCCGGCAATATTGCCCAAAGTATTAATGCTGGTGGCAATATTGCCAGCAATATTCCCACTTCGAGCAATATTGCCAGCAATATTCCCACTTCAAGCAATATTGCCAGCAATATTCCCACTTCGAGCAATATTGCCGGCAACGGCACATCTCTAGTGATGACAGCATAATGACACTGCAGTCCTAAAAAACAAAGAGCAACTGTTGGATTTTATTATAATCTTTATTGTACACCACATTAACAAAAATGCAGGATAAACATTTAAAAGAATAAGTGCACAATGGGCGGTCTTATCGCACAAGACAATCTCTTACAGACAACCTTTGGATGGACTGAAAGAAAGGAGAGGATTTTAGTCGCTAAAAGTCTGACACTCCCTCTCGCTCTAGCCAAAGCAGGAAGAGTCATGATTTCTCAAGAAAAAACAAAAATAAGCCTTAACCTATTGTTCAGCCATTAGAAAATAGGTTAAGGTTTACATTTACTTTTCCTGTCTTTTTTTCCTAAAGATTTCACTTTTAACTTTAGTTAATGTTGGTTTTAATAAGGAAAACTTTATGACTGACCATATCTCTAAGTTACACAGTAACATATTGACATCATACGTATAAAGTGAACAATAGAATTAACATTAACAATGTTACTGTCTTCGATTCTTAATTAGGAACGAAGTACATTCGTGTACCAATATTTTGTTGGAACAATATATCTTATTGTGTGCAGCCGAGCGCGTGATGTAATTGGTAGAGTGGTTCCGAATATTCCGGTGTTGGCAATCTAAATATGGCTTGGTCAGGAACCTGTACAGCGAGATGCAATGTGAGATAGAAAGGAAATACTCAAGCGTAGTACTACTGAAACATTACGAAAATGGTTTAAGGCTACTGTCCATGAACGCGTAGCTTTATAGACGCGTATTCATCATTATAGGTTTATAAACTAGTGCTTGACTGCGATCCCACCTGTAGCCCGATTCATGTTATCAAAACCGTAACGATATCGTAGCTGTTAAGTCGTTTAGGCCATTTCCGTATTCACATCCATCAATCGAGTTTGAACGACACCGATTTTAAAGTCGTTTGGTAGAAGAGTCGATTTAAAAAAAAAAGAATCTGTGTTACATTATCCTGGTAGAATACTTATTAATGTAACTGGAAATAAGTCGATCGATCGTCTAGTTTCGAGCTAGTTGAGTGGTCGTTCTATCCAATCCCGATTAAGGAACACGTGAATACCGCTTTTGGAAAGGACTTCGATCGAACGACTATAAAACTTCAACGATATTTGTCTTGTTTGATTTTACGTGAATCAGGCTACTGATGGTAAGCAGTGATGCAATCGTTGATGGTGAGGCGCACTAGCTTACATACAAAACTGTAAAACTCTGTCAACGAAGAGGAAACGTCGTGCCGTCGAATCGTTGCCGTTTATATGTAAGCTTCACGCAGGCGTACACCAAGTCTATAATGACGAATACGCGTCCGTGAACAGTAAACCTAAGTCTAAATGCGCCTACACGGTTATAGTTGCGTTAAACGTATCCTAATATCGTAAATTTCGAAAACAATTGTATTCTTGTCACAGTTATTTACCTCGATAATTATCTATCACAATAATATTATAGAGGCAAAGTTTTTTGTATCTGTATTTTTGTACCTCCGTCACGCTCAATCGCGCGAACGGATTTAAATGTTTGGCACACAGGTAGACCATGCTCTAGAATAGCACATACATAGGTTAGTATGTTCTTCTACTTCCACGTGAGCAAAGTCGCGGGCCGAAGCTTGTATTTTCATAACAAAGCATGCATTGATTGAAAGTGGTGTGCCGCAAGTCTGACCCGCAAAATGTTATCAGATCATTTTGCGAGTCAAACTTAGAGATTGAACAAGATAGAGAGCTGGCATACAAATAAAGCTAGTAAAAAAACATTTATTTATCGTGTGTTTTGTTTAGTAAAAAAATCCTTATATTGGTGTCAAAAAATATCAATCAATGTAAAATAAAATACTATCAATTCATATTGTTTGCCGAAGTGTGAAATTAAATATTCTAATATTTCAGGGTCCCAAAACATTAAGTAGAAAAACGATGACGAACGAAGTTTTGTAAATTGACTGTAAGCAATGTTGGTAAATAATTGCTGAAAATACTGTTAGGTCAAATATACAATTTGGTTATCACACAAAAACGTCAGGTTCTTTGTAATAAAAACTACGGTTGAATAATAATACCTAACAAAATTGAGGTAAACTAACTCCGCTGTCAGTTCATTGCAATTCAGTTGATACCTAACTGTAAAATGTTCCATAGTCCTTCATAGTCATAAATACCTGCACAATTTTATGTCTACCAAGAGCTGGTTCATTTAAATAACATTTGCCTGAATAAATACGATACGATTAATTAACACACACTCAGAGATGATTTTGATGATTTTTTCACCATCATCAACAACTACACTATTTCAAACGAACGATGTCCACAGTTGGACATAGGCATCCCTAAATTGTCACCACAATGAACAGTCGTGTGCGTCTCGCGACCCCCACTAGGTCATCGGTCCACCGTATGGGAGGCCTTCCGATTCGTGGTTGCCACTTCAGAACCTTTCGACCATCTACCATCTATTCTGCAAGCAATGGGCCCTGCCCACTGCCACTGCCACACATTGATCTTTTCATGGTAATTAAATTTATCGCTGCCTATAACATCATCATCGTAGCAACAACATTACTATGACGTCTTAAAATCATCGTGAATCGTGTATGTGAGAAAGGGATAGTGCTATACGACCTATATTAGCTTCATCTCTTTCTCACACCAGATTTATTATGATTTTACGACGTCATTCTAGGGCCATAAAGTATCACCATCAACATCGACGTGTAAGGAGATTTACGGATGCATTGTGTTAAAAGTTTTAAGTCACGCGATAGTCTAGTTAGCGAATGTAAGAGTACCTATCTACTGACATTTTATATATACAGGTCTTCATTTGGTCGAACTTACTATACTAGTCTGTACAGACAGAGGTCAAAAGTGCAGTTGCTCTCTATTAATAAAGGGTCTAAAATGTATCTATAGAAGAGGGACAATGGTTCATGACATTTAATTTGTAGCGTAAAATCTAAAGTATTGAATAAACTAGTTGTGGATCATTTATTTATTTAATTCTTTATGCACACAAAAGTTCAGAGGCGGACATAATGACTTAAGGTATATTCTACCAGCCAGCCTTTGGGTGATGTAGAGACATTATTATGGTAGGTGCAATATTAAGCATTAAATATTATAACACACTTTATTTTATACAAATATATACCCTCATATCATTAAACTTTTACTTTTAAGAAAGTATAGACACATTAGCTTTGGTAAAGTGTAACTGCACATTCGACCACGACTGAACTGATAATCATCTCGTATATAGGTATTACAATTTAGCAATAGTCGAAATTGTCAGGACAGAACTGTGCAAACAACCTTAGGACAAAATATTCCATAGGTATTCTTATTTTTTTTAATAAGTTAAAATGTGCTATAGAATAAACAAACCAGTACCTACCACACTCGATCAATGCTTTTCAAACTGGCCCTTTACTTTATGATTGGTAAATAAATTTTTATGAAGCATTTCTAGCAACTTTATTTTCTTGTCACACGCCTTAAGAGTGAAAGTAACATGTTCCAATGCTCACAATATCTACTTGCAATTACCAACATACTCGTAAAGGACCCAATTTCACGTAATGAAACTTGATTTCGTTATAAGATTATATAAGTGTTACACAAATGGTATTTCCTGTATTAAACATTGATCCGGTAATACAAGGATGGGTAGATACAATTATATTTGTTGATCGAAATATAAAACACGTGATCTCTGATTCTGTTTTAAAAAATAATTGATCTGAACTCAATTTAGTTGTTTCGTTATTAAGCTACCTACGTAGTTTTAATTAAAATACCAACGTACGTAATTAAAATCATTATTAATAGTAGCCAAATGAATCGTTTAGCTGTTCGTCCGGTCTTCGTTCTATCTACATGTTACATATTAAGTTCACTTTTGCAGTGTCTTTTCCTTATACATAAAGTAAAAGACTGTGCAAATATAAGTTATTATATATAAGTTAATAGTAACAAAATATGGATCACTGTTGTCCGAATTTAATGAATTTTGTAGTGGTTCTAAGTATTTATAGACCACTAAGACTTTTCGTATTTTTTAATAACAAAATAAACGTGGTGTTTGTTTGAAAGTTAAAGCAAGTCAAAACTAATTTGACTAATAACTAACTCCTAGTTTTTCTGCCTAAAGCCAAACCTAACGCCTACGCTTGTCAGCTCTGATTAATCGAAATTTCTAAGAAACAAACCTCAGCCTTACTACCAAATCGGGATTATCGCGTGATTACGTTTTTTTACAAAAAAAAACTTTTTGTAGGTAGCATGGCTAATCTAGCACCAGATGACACATTGTTTTCAAGTTGGCCTACAGTGGAAAAATATGTTTTACGGTTTATGTTGTTGTTTTGTTTTAGTTTATCGTTCCGCAATATTTCAACTGCTTTTTTACGACAAAAATCAATTAAATTGGTCTTCGTTATTTGAAAATTACCTGTATTGAGAAAGTAACTTCCAAAAAGGTTCAGATAGTTTTTTTTTTTTTTAATGTCAATTGAGTTTGTTTCGACTATTCTGCAAGAGTCGTTCAGATTGTCATGTTGAGGCATAACTACGTACTCGTATTCATTAGTCATTTTCAAATTACATACAAACGTTTCTTTTCCCGTGATTAATTCCGTCCTAGCCTTCGCTCAAACACAAAAGGAGATGTAACAACAGCCAAGAACCATACAATATAATATGTACACGATTCTATACCCACGTCCAATTAACTACACCTGTACGCAGGTACCGAACAATGGTGCAAAAGAACTTTTCGCACAGACTTGCTCCCGACGTGCATTCGGAAGTCAGTGGTCCAAGTTGCCGACACAATGCGCATTCTTGCGAGATTGTTTACACTCACGGTGATTACGCATTGATATTGTTGTTAGATAAAGCTGAATATCTACGCTAGTGTGTGTTTAGATCCCGAACGATAAGCTCTAGTAAAAACCAACGTGTTACACAGGTACGTGTGTTTCCCTTCATATATTTGTCAGATTTCCAGTTTTTTCCAGATAATAAGGAAAAGCGAAGAACACTTATCAGCACGTATGGCTTCATAGTAACAAGTTTCTTCCGCTACTTAGCCAACTCATGTTTTATTTGTTTTTTGCGTTTTCCTGCTGATCTGATTCATGCGATACATTTCCCACCAGCCATGACGTCCAACCAATATTGACAATGAATCACCGCTAGGTCGAATAACAAGCACTTTGACTGTATCCTTACGGTGACACATTTTAAATTCGTCAGTCTTATATGGAGCACTAAGGTCCCATAAAAAAACTATTGTAGTTTAAAAACCCACAATTAGCCTTGCATTTACCTCCAAAGTCATTTGTCGTTATTCCTTATAGTTTTGTATTGTAAAAGTAACCAGTGTTTTCCAAAACTTTGTATTTTTGTACCGAAACTTTGCCCAAAAAACTTTTAACCTAAACAGCTAACCTTGTTAAAGCTATGCTCTCATAGCGATGATTAAACATAATGAATGTCCAAATAAAACAGTCGCTAAGTACATAATTAGCGTTTAAATTGTCCATCTGACGCGAACTAATGACCTCTTCACTTGTAATTAGTCACTAGCGCTAAATATCTCATGTTTTAGAAGCTACTAAAGGACCGCCTTTAGAGCATCGACCTTGTGGAACAGGTCCAGACGTAGTGCAGTTGATGAGGTTAAAGCTTTAGCTTACTTTACTGTATTTTTTTTTTGTTTTATTATTTTTAGCTTTTTTTACTTTATTAAATATTTTTTGGTATCAAGTTTCCAATGCCATTATTGTTTTGATTGGCCTTTTTTAGGTTCTGTACCTAAAAAATAAAAACGGAACACACTTATTTGTTGAGTACTAAACCATTGGTCTACCTGCATCTTGGGAGGTAAGCCCATGTTAAAACTGCCCACGGAGACAGCATTCCTTCGGATTTCCATTCCTTTCTGAGCTAGAGAGCTCATAAAAATATACCAGTGAATCAGACGTTACGTCAGAACGCCCTTATTTTGTAAACTTTTCTTATGGTGTTTTTACTATGTCTAATGTGATTTTGATTAGTCTTCGTCTGCAGCGACTGTCTTATTCTACTGCGAATTTTAAAAATCTGTGAACAACTTTTTGTTCGCCCGTTAATACAGCTACAAGCTAGGCATTCATTACGGTGGCCCTGGAAAACAAACGGTAATTGAAGGGACACAGGTTAGTAAAAGTCTTACACTCCCTCTTGCTCCACCCACAATTCCCACTGAATAAAAAAAAATAGACCTATTACTTAATGAAAGTCGCGGGAATCTGATTGAGGCACATTACCGGTTGTTATGGCGACACTTATTGTTCCTGTTTGTGGCGACACTTATTGTTCCTGACTGTGTTTCCCACTGTTGGACATAAGGAGGCTTATGTCCAACAGTGGACGTATTTCGGCTGAACTAAAGATGTATGCCAACTCCAATGGCACCAACATCTACAAGTTTGGTATAACATAAATTCCATATGAATCACCTAGGAACGTAGCTACCACCGTATCACCAGTATTAATGACGATATATTTATTTGTAGAGCTCACGATTTATGGTAGCATAACACCGTAAAATGTCGTTCAAGCTCAAATTATTATTAACTAGCTTTTACCCGCGGCTATGCCCGCATACTTAAAATATAGCTTATGTCTCTCAGGAGAAAAGCAGCTTTCTATTGGTTAAAAAATTTTAGCAATCGGACCAATACTTTTAGAGATTACCTCCTACAAACAAAAAAAACAAACATTTATTTATAATAACAAACATTAGTATGGATGAGAGTCGTGAAGTGGTGCTAGCTGCACATTTTGTAATAAAAACCATATCCCTTTTGTAATTTGCCAGAGTCATGTAAAAAACGGGCGGCTCAATTTATTATTATACAGCCTCCGCTTGGGTCCAGCTACACCACTGCTTCAAACGCGTGTTAGTACTATTCAAACAATGACGAATTTAAGACGAATGTAAAAAGGGACACATTCATGGTCACACTGCCTCGTAACGGACAAGTTTCTCATTAGATAATCGGCAACTGTTCGTTAACAAACAATATGCACCTAATTACCACGTTTTATATAGTTCGTTTTATCGCATTTAGTGATAAAAAATAATATAAAGTCTTATTTTAATAGTGGTGTGACACACTTTTACGATTACGCGATTACTAGTAATATCAGTCTTATTGTGCAATTAAAAGACCTTTGAAGTTGTGGAGTGTTAGATAATAATCTATGCTGTGGGTGGCAAATCCGCAAAATCTTGCAAAAAATGTTAACGACGCCGACGCAAGTCTATTCTCCCAGTACAAAAACCTGTGAAAGCTGCTATGTAAACATTGAAACATACACACACGTAAATAAACACACCAATTAAAATTCATATGCTATACAATTCCCGAAATACGTTAAAATGGTGAGAATTGATACTAATGATTGTTTACGTAAGGAAGTCGTACAAGAGTAAGATAGCTGTGTGATATAAAGTTGCTTATTACACTGGTGTACATGTTAGTGGCCAGTCGGGCAGTACTTGGGTTCAAGACAAAGAGCAAATGTGGAGCAAGTTATCGGCCAGCTAACTGATGGTTGCGTAACGCACGACGGCAGGGTTGCCGAAGCAGTTTGACTTGTGAAGTTGGAACGACATTACTATCAGTTGGTACATTTAAGAGTAAGAGACTCGTTATGTGTTATGTCATTCAAGAAAGGTTGTTGTCGTGATAACCATATACGACGAAGTGTTCTCAGATAGTGACCTGTTCTCTTATTTGCCTGAAGCAGTGCTGCGTGGTCCACATTAATCATAAATATGAATATTTTTTGATTGCCTTAACATTTTATACAGTGCATTATTGATAGGTATAAATCGTTCCTTATACATGGTCAGTCACAGGGTGACTTCCGGGCACCTTCATACAATAAAACATCGATAGGTATACATGATGCGTTGGGAGTCTCGGAGTGCCTTCCAGCCACCATAAGCTTGTGAACGACGAGCAATGGGTAGATCGCCATTCGATAAGGACTTTACCAGAATCGTGTTACACGCGCGCTTCAAAAAAATATCAACTAAATTCGCTGAGGCCGATGCCTAACAAGGCTTCTGGATTGATTGAAAGAGTTTCTTCGACATTGGAAGGCAAAGGGCAACTAAAGGATCACTGATGGGTTTTTGTCATTAAAAGTCTGACAAACCTATCAATATACATCCCGAATATAAGTCGATAGACAAACCCGTCTCGCTCTGACCAAAGTGAGACAAGTTATTTAGCTTCAAGCTGAATAAATAAATTAAAAAGTGTACATGATAAGGTTAATTTGGGGACAATTTACCACGATTTGTCAACAAAGGTAATAAATATTTTAGAATTGTATTACTGCTATTACGTGCCTTTGACTTAGAGGTCAATCATAGGTTTGGCCTCCACGTTAGCCTCCAACACTTCAGCAATCAACATTTACCTACGTGCTGTCAATATCAGGATTCACAACATGTCCATAATAGCAGCATATTGTGACAACAAAAGCCATGATGACAACACATATTACCGAAGCCAAAATATTCCATAACACATCATGCTTCCTGATTGCAAATGTCCCTTAGGTACTGTATAGCCGATTAATATGCCATGCCACACGTATTATAATTATTGATTCACGATAACCCTGATTAGGAGTTACGATACTGTAAGTATGTTTTTTTTATGGACAGGCTCGCGCTTGACCATCTCATTCGTTGGTAAGCGATGATGTGGCCAACGATGGAACACGCTCGCCTAGAAGCAATCTATTCATTCTTGACTTAAAAACCCCTAGGTTATGTCTATCAAGAAACACAGATTTCGGCAGCGAATTCCATTCCTTAGCTGTACGCATAATGAATGTGTTCCCAAAACGCTTTGTATTTATGGGTGGAATGTCCACCATATACCGGTGGCGCAACGCCGATTTCTTGATTCCATGGCAGTAGTAGCCCTGATCAACTCAAGCGTTCGTTTACTTCGTTCGCCAGTTGCAACTCTCACGCTGACCATTAGGATACACCCACAGACTTTACATAAAACGAGTAGATATCTATGGGTATCTTGTGTTTTGACCTAGTTGCAAAACCGCTAATACTGTTTATGTAGTCCCATGTTTCAAATTTCGAACGTGGATTGTATTTTTTTCAAGGTCGATAGACACAGGCATGTCTATGTTGCGTATTGCACCACAGTTCAAACTAGATGGTAAACTCAGATGCAATATAACGCTACGTGCTTATTTTTACATGGCCACTTAAAAATAGCTGTATGTTCTGTCTAACTCAAACATAAGAAGTTTTGTTTTCTAAATACCACTGATCAAAGTCAATGGCCAGTTTTTGAAATGAAACACTTCCGGAATGCTTTTTCTGAAAGCAAATCTTTTCTAGCTCAAACTACTTACGAGTACCTACTATTTAACTTTTACAGAAACACATAATACCTGCCTATTATTATCTAAGTAATTTTGAATTGCCACAAATTGTCAAGAACTATTATTACATATTCCGAACAAAAAATTCCTGCACAGTTTCGGAAATATGAACCTTCAATGGTAACTCAGGCACCTTATTAGCATTTCTCCATAGCACATTTAACATCAATTACGTCATATTCTTTGAAATCTACAGATTACCCGTCTGCCAGTATAATTTTATGTGTATCATTGCGCTGACTCTTATATAATAAGATCGAATCAAGCATACTTTGACGAAATACGCATTCATATTAAGTATTCATATTAAATTGAGCGTTCGTTTTAATTCGAAACTGCCCACGTTACTTCAGATTGTGTGTGCATCTACAAACATACCGCCAGATTGTTGAGCGTGGGTACTTAAAACGGATTTATCAGCTTAGCAAATAAATATCGGTTACCAGGCCTGCTAAATTGTTCAAAAGAGTTATTACTGGAACACACAGGGCAACTGAAGGAATATGAGTGGGTGTCAGTCAACAAAAGTCTGACACTACCGGTCGCTCTACTTGGAGTTCACTCTGGATGGAGCGACAGGGAATTATTTGATGATTAACTCCAAAAAAGACTTATCCAAAATAATACTTACATTTGTAGCTAATTGACCTAATATCTAAAATTCGCTTATGATTAGTTGAATATGCACCTGAGTTTACTAAATAGCTACTTACATCATTAACAATAAAGCTGTCATCGTATGTAGATTCTCTGCCGTAACTCAATCAACGCGTCTTTTCATTGACAATTCATTTCAATCGCCGATTTCATCCACAAGAAGTTGGCGATAGCCATTCTTAATCGTCATGATAACAACGTTATTTCCTTCATTTATCAATTACCAACGACTCTTCACGGTTTGAGGTTTTTAAACAAAAAATCGAGTGAAACGTCAATTGCAATGAAACAGGCAAATGTTCTCATGGCTACTTTTTTTGAGAAACCTACTATAATAGGTAGTTATGTTGAACTTATCGTCGTCATCAGGCTATTAACGTAATTTATTATTGGACAAATTCCTCTAATTATGTTCGTACAACTGTGATGAGACAAAATAATAAAGCGACTCTACGATATAACAAGATAATTATGATAAAAAAAATATTTGAAAACAAGCTTTTAAAAAATTGTCTCCATATTGATTTATTAAGACATAGTTTTTTTTCGCTTTCTTCTCAACTCCCTTTTAAATTGATGACCTAATTTCAACCCAGCCAGGTGCATTACTTTGTGTAATTTTTTTCATCTTTTCATCACCACTGCTCTCATTATGGTGAAAGAAAACATCGTGAGGCATCACAGCGCCCGCGTGGTGCATTTTCCACGCGCAGCCCATTCCCTTTCCTAATGAGGAGACCTGAGTCCCAATTGTAAGAACATTATAAGGCTGATTATGTTATGCTTATTTATGCTATCTAATGGGGTTGCAGAACAAAATTAATAGTCTGCAATATTGGATTTAGAATCGCCTAGCATAGCATGCATTGTCATCCAAATTGAACATGCCTGCAACATTTTAGCTCAATTGGTTAGAGGTAACTATTATAAAATTCATTTGCAAACGGCCTAAACAAACAACATACAAATATTGCAAGTTAATGAAAAGCTTGTTAAAACAAGACTAAAAAAAAGACAATACTAAAATAAAACAATTGTGTTAAAGGGAAACATTTGACACTCTTATATTGTTTAGTCAAATAATTATATAACAATGTTATCTCTAACAAACCGTATTCTTTTGAAAGATCGGAGATAAGCTTGTTTTTTTATATCATAACCTCTATTTATTACATCCAGTCCAGTTGAATGAGCTTACTTAAGTAACAATTGCAAAGCAGTTCTATATTCAGTTTCGTATGTGGTAACTGCAAATCATTTTAATTCAATGCGTCAACTTAACAAATGTTAATTGCAGGATTAAAGATTCGAAGTGAAAGTAGGAACATTTAGCTAAACATACGACGCCATGTGAAGTTCCTCATGTCTCAACCTTTTTATGTTAAACGCTTCCTGGACGTCACACCGAAGTTGATTAGAAATCGTTACCACATATAGCTATTGAAGCCTGTAGGCATTGACTAATTCAACGATCAATTATAGTCTAGTAGAAATATAGAAAGTTTAGTTTTAAATTAACTCTTTGAATGTTGTAATTAGAGACACAATAGAAAGACAATTACCTTATGTCGGACTGTGTAACTTAAGACATTCGAAAGGTTAATGTAGCTAGGAAATTATCAATTAACTCATACCGCTCTGGGTGTAGTGAGAGGGGGTGTCAGTTACTAAAACCCTTTCTATGATCCATAAGTTGCATAAGTTGTTTGCGTTTCAGGGTCCCGCTAACTCTTTCGAACTATCCCACAGTTTCTAAACTCTATACTGTTAGGTACCTATCTCGTTACAACTACCGACTACCCCCTATTTTTATTTTAAATTCTTTCAGTTCATTCAAAGTATGTCTGGCAGCAATAGAACCACCTTTGTACTCTTAGATTTAAATTTCGTAACTATTTCGGTGTACAATAAACGTTATTCTATTCCCTCGTTTACCTTTCTTCTTATATAGGTCCGAGACGCAGGACCAACATTTTTTTCCTGCAATTTCCCCATATCTCTTGGGATCGACGCAACACATTTTGTTCTTCCATTCTCCTCTCTCAACCATCATGTTATTATGCTCTCCATTTTCTTTATTATTATGTCCTGCTCATATTCGTTCACATTTTTTGGCATAACATTTTTATGTATTTACCAAATTCTCTGTTAAACGTCGATAAAAAAACAAATACTTAGAATACAAGTTTACAGAAAAGGATGCGTTTCAGTTTTAATTTTCATACGACACAGATTATAATACGCAACTCAACAATGTTTTTCAATTCCTCACAAAAGATGAGAGATTTTAATTGGGATTATTTTAAAGTGGTACGCGATGTCCGATTACACACACATGTATAATTAACAATATTATGGTCCGACCATTGTATAAGAATTATAAATGGCGCCATGGTCATAAAAAGAACAATTATATTATTATTTGTGCGTCACTAGCAGGCCAGTCCTAGTTTTTCAAATGCAAACGTAATTAAACATATACACAGATATTATTATGGCAATGTTACATAATTATTAATTACATTATTGTATTGTTTTTCTTGCAAAAAACTATTTTATTGCTTCGTCATTGATGTTTAGTGTCGAGAAGATCATTAGAAATAGATGCAATAAAAAAATATGTGCAATACTGAGTATAGACGGGGGTAACAATAGTGCAAAAATAGGTACTAACAAACTGTTTACGATCAAGATTAAAGATTTAAGACTGGCCGATTTGACTTGCTACAAAATTTCAGATTTCGTAATAAAAGTTAAAATTACAACAACAAATAAGCCTAATCAACCTGACAATATTACCTCTGCTGAGATTTAGGCCTTCTCTCTAGAAATGTAAATGGTAATCCACCAAGCGGGCCCAGAGTGGCTTGATGGAGGTCACGTGTCTTCGATTTTTTTATTCTAAGATATAAGCACGATGTTTCCTTTCACCGTTTAGAGAACAGTGGTCGTGAAATTAATTACTCAAAGTTCCCGCCTGGGTTAGAACCCACGACCTATAACTCGTAGGTAGGTACTTACCACTGGGCACCACTGCTCTCAAAAGATAAAATACTTGCTGGGAAACAATTGATAAACAATTGATAGAACCTCATACCGGTATTTCACCTCACCTCATACATGATACCTTTCCAGTATTTGTAACATTGAGGCTTATTACTCTACAACCTATTTGTAGGTAGTTTACATTTATTGAAAAGCAATTACCAACTTACCTGTTCTGGTCCAGTAAATAACATATGAATATTTATGGTAACTGATTAGAATAATACACATGTTTCCTTTTTAACAGTCTATTATCGTTAAACTTGCACTTGAAAGCTAGTTGTCCCTATATTTTAAACCGATGACCGTCGCATGTCGGTCTAGGTTTCATTGCACAAGCCATGAACGTCAGCGGAAAAAAATATTTTAAATATATTATACTGCAATATTCTGAGGTCTATTATTATGAACTCATTAATATTGATTAAATATAACGCCTAAGGTCGTATATAATGAGAATGACACATGATTGCATGTACAAATATAGACACAGTGTAGTTATTAATTTATGTATTTTTTTAATTTTTCCGTCTTAAATTTTACAATCAAAATAAACCCGTATATTTTATTTTTCTGCATTTGCATTTCAACCTTAGTATTTATCTTGGTATGTATCCGGAATCAATCACTCAGGTTAGCTACGAAAGGTAGCTTAGCCCCAGTATGAAAGGCAAGAAGGAACGGGGTGGGTTTTTTAGTCAGTAAGAGTCTGACACTGTCTCCCGTTCCGCCCAAGGGTGGGGGATGTCATTTGGATGATTATTACCAACCAAAAAAAATGTTCGTTATGAAGAACCGACCCAGAACCTAGCAGTACTTTTTTATTGTTAGCTAACACTTATTTTTATTTCATTCTTTTTTGTATATCTACAGAGTGTCATATTCGCATTAGGCAAAAAAAGCTCTTTAAATAAAGGTTAAAAAGAACATACATTCAGCCGAACATAGAACCTCCTCCTTTTCGAAGTCGGTTAAAAAGAACCTTAGCCTCTCCGTAGTTGCCGCCTTGTTTTATTACTCTCTCCCTCTTATAACTTACACTGACAGATCAAGTTTAGCAAACAAAATGGCATCAACAACTGGTGTTCAGGTGTTGTTTGATCAAGTTAGGGGGCCATAAAGAATGCAAGCAAGGTCGCCTACATGTCAAACTACAATTCACTTGGCTCGCATACCTTTCAGCTTACACATAAGCTTAAGGAAAGCTCATTATCATAGAAATGCAAGTGCATAATGATATCTCAATAGCGATTTGCTGGATGTTTCTAAAGTATTTACCTACTAGGCTTTGAATCAACGTGCGTTTATTCGAAAGAGTTAAGTTAAAAAACACAGGTCATTTATCCTCGATTGCTGATTTAAACATTTGAAGTATTTCTCAAACTTCACTTTAGCCTGAAAACCTGTCAAAATTTGACTTGTGTTAGGCTCACCTAACCTAACCTAACCCTAGTTAAGCAAAATTTTCAACCCACCAATAGTCAGTTAAAGTATGACACTCAACCCATAAAATATACCCTTTAGTTAATAAAATATTCTATTCTATTCTGCTAAAATAGGTAGTGTCCAAGGTGAAAATAATTACATTTTATTTAGTCCGTATTTAAGATTATAAAAAAATATTGCACACGTACTTTTTCTTTTCTTAATTAAACAAAAAATAACAAAGATAAGAATTAAACCAAAAATGACAAAGATATAGCCCATTAAAGTTACGTGTGACATCACCCCGTGTGAAAAAATGCAGCACGGCGTGACGTTACATGTAACTTTAATGGGCTATATCTTTGTCATTTTTGGTTTAATTTGCAAATAAAAAAATACGTGTCCCTTATTTTTGAATAATCTAAAAGACGGACTAATCACATTTTTTACGGCAACTAACCTATACGGCGATTACAATTGAAAATACTTCATATCTCAATCATTTTCGATACTACAGTATAGAATCAAAATCAAAATCAAAATCAAAGCATTTATTTCAAATAGACCATTTACAGGCACTTTTGAATAGTCAAATGTCGGTCAGTCCAAGAAAAGTGAAGCTATATATGAATATTATCATCGATGAGTTCCACAAACAGCATCTCAGCTATAAATAACAAAGCATAGAGGTCAACGTTAACGAGCCAGATTCGGCTGAACTTTTTATATTAAACCAAACGAAGCATTTCATTGACCACCGTTGTAATAAGTACGATAGAAAATCATGTTTTTAGCGGTGAAGTCAAGGCCTTACCTAAGTGGGTATTGGCCGGTCACATTGCACACCGTGAGCAACAAACACTGCAACGCGACTTCTTTGAGCATTGCGTATGCTTAAAGAACTTGTGTTGCAGTTTGAAACACTGCAACACAAGTTACTTAAGCATACGCCTTTAATTGATTAAACCCCAAGCGAACGCCGGCGTTCGCTCTATCATTGTCTTTCTAGTGTCTCTAATAACGGTATTCAAAAGTTTAATAGGCAATAGCCTTTCCCAACTTTTTTTAAGGTGGTAAATCGTTCAATGACATCTCCCTCCCTTGGACGGGGCAAGAGGACGTGTCAGACTTTTACTGACTTCCACGTTCCAGGGTTCCGGGGTTCTCTTTCGCATCACCCATAGCCCCAGTAGGCTTTGATCCTGCTGGGCCCCTACGGTTGCCGACATCTCCTTGACGCGCGTGGAACACTACGCGCCATCGACGACTTGGGCTCGGTCCGGACGATTATCGGACGGTGGGACGGCGAGCTACCCGTTGCTCGTCGTCCGCAAGTCCGGCCTTTCCCAACTATAGGTACGCTTCTAGTCAGAGTAGTCAAACCCAGCTGATTAGTACTAGTATTTTTCATAGAGCGACTGCTTATTTGAACTCAACAATCCACTAACTGGTTAACACCATACCCCTTGTTAAGACTTGTGTCAAACATTTTCTTTGCTTCTGACTATCAGTAACAACTGTCAAAAGCGTTTTTTAAACGACAGTCGAAACCAAAGGTTTGACGTCTTTTCTGAGGTACAGAGGAATAATAAAGCCCAAGCCTCACGGAGAAGCCATAGCAGTGCTGCCAGTTCACGCAACCAAAAAATTTCATGCAGCTCCATGACGCCTCACCCGGTAACTGTTGGCCACGCAGCCAATTCATACATTTTTTAGTGTCAGGACCTGGCTACGCCGCCATGGCGTCCCGGTGAAGCACGGCCAGTGAGGGGACAAGATCCATAGACTGTTGTATCCGTATAATATTGTAAAGTGGTTGATATTGTACTGTTCTGTAGGTTAAGACCTAGCTCAGCTAAACCATGTCGGTTATTTCAGGTTTCTGATTACCTGAGACGACTGTCAAAGATCTATAAATGTCAAATCGCACCAACGACTTAGAATGCTTTCGGAGGCGCATAGGATAGGAGTCTCAGGTATAAACAAATGGTCACCCATTCACGAAATGACATACTAACGTGGCTTAACCTTGCAGATCGACCCATGTGGTTGACAACATAGTCGCTCGCTCCTCACTCGCATTACAGTACACAAATTACGTGTGGACACGGCGCTAAACACGACGTTACATTCACGTAATGTATGTTAAAGACCGCATTAGACTTAAATGGTCATTAGTTAAATATCTTATTATTAATATTTATAAGTAACCGCGTCTTTGTCATCTATTTGTAACAGATGGATAGCGCAGACTGTAAAATCTTAAAAACAGAAACTTAAAAAAACTGACGCCACCAAAGGGCCAGGCGGGGCAGTGGCCCGGGGCCTCCAAGCACAAGGGGGCCCACACCTCATAACAAACCTCTTATTGAGCGAATAATTCTCTTACCTTCAAAATTTAAATAAAATAGGTTGCAATTAGTTTAAGACATAGCGCGCACTGGTGACTTTTGTCACGGTAACAATATCTTTTTTACCCATTTTTACCCAACTGTCACGTCTTCAAGTGCGCGCACTACATGTTGGGTTCATAAGCACGGTAACTTTTTTGTCAAAAGTCACCTGAGAATATCGTTTATATTGATCGAAGTTCGCGTCTTTGTCATCTATTTGTAACAGATGGATAGCGCAGACTGTAAAATCTTAAAAACAGAAACTTAAAAAAACTGACGCCACCAAAGGGCCAGGCGGGGCAGTGGCCCGGGGCACAGTAGATAAATATACAGTAGGTTATCTAAGGCCGCCCGCCGAGTTATTAGCCTACTCTTGCGTTGATACCCAGGGTTGTCACTTTTACTTTTAGTTAATATTTTCGAACAAGCAGCACTTGATCTAAATTTATAAAATAAAAAGCATATTATGATTGAATATTTTACCAATTTATAAATTTTTAGTTTATAAACTTTTAGTTTCGCTTTAGCCGAGCCCTTTCGGATGCCATATTTATTTATTCTTTTACATAACATATACAATATGCACATCAAAATACTCGTTACAATGTCTACTTTCACATAAAATAATAACCTTTTGCATAACTCAATACATAAAAAAGTTTCTAGAACAAAAACTGCAAAAGTTACAATTTCGGTCATATTATGAAACACAAATCTTTCGATTTCTCACCCAATATTATACCAATTGTCAATCTAATGGCTATATTATCATTTTTTAGTTAAGTTTTAACTAGGAATACAGTAATGGTGAGAATTGGACACAAAACAAAAAAGGTAAACATCAGTTTACAATTACGTAATCGGGATCGCGAACATTACAAACTTCGATCATTTCTAAAACTATGCTATCTTGAATTTATCGTTCCCAATATACTATATTAGACTCAAAAACACTAATTAACTACATAGAACATCTATCATGTACCGACAACATAGATAAAATCTCTTTCAAAATAGTTAACAAACAAATTTACATTTTCACTAATAAATTCGCACTTTCTTATTCATTCTTATTGGAATCTTATTAGTTATTCTATTTTGAACCTTACTAAACTAAGAAATCGTTAATTAATGGCAAAACAGAGACTTAAACTAACATAATCTTACCTATACTTTCGTAAACACAACATAAACAAAACAAAACTTAGAAATATGTTACATGACGCTATTCTATAGTAAAACTCAGTCTATAACTTACACTAATCTAATAAGACATAAGTTCCTAAGCCTAATAAAATCAAAACAAACATTTATGAAGTAAAAACATCCTATTCTAAGTTTAAAATGTACATAAAAACTACTTGCGTGCTAGGTGGTCCCGACCACTACTTGCGCCCTGGTGCTTGCAAGGGACCTCCGTCGCCGACACAATACCATATTTTCTAATAATATTTAAGTATAAGTAGGTACTTACATTTCTGGTTGAGTAGGAAGTATGAAGAATGATAAGTCCGGGTTTGCGAAATCATTATTGAGGCACCCGAAAACACAACAATATTTTTTTCCCCTTTTTGAAGTCATGATACTCGTAATTTACGACAAGTGTCCGCCGCCCGCGCCGGCGAGAGTTGACGAACGCAAGCGGTCATGTAGCGTACGCGCGTGCTCACAGTCGCGCTGCACAGCCCGCACTGCCGCCACCTTATTCCCCCATATATTATGCTAGCGTGTGCGTGAAATCGCGTGCCGACATGGCGCGCGGCGCGCACGCACACATTCAAACCGAGAGCGGCACGTTTGTATGAAGATGTTTTACTGTATATTTATCTACTGTGCCCGGGGCCTCCAAGCACAAGGGGGCCCACACCTCATAACAAACCTCTTATTGAGCGAATAATTCTCTTACCTTCAAAATTTAAATAAAATAGGTTGCAATTAGTTTAAGACAGCGCGCACTGGTGACTTTTGTCACGGTAACAATATCTTTTTTACCCATTTTTACCCAACTGTCACGTCTTCAAGTGCGCGCACTACATGTTGGGTTCATAAGCACGGTAACTTTTTTGTCAAAAGTCACCTGAGAATATCGTTTATATTGATCGAAGTTCGCGTCTTTGTCATCTATTTGTAACAGATGGATAGCGCAGACTGTAAAATCTTAAAAACAGAAACTTAAAAAAACTGACGCCACCAAAGGGCCAGGCGGGGCAGTGGCCCGGGGCCTCCAAGCACAAGGGGGCCCACACCTCATAACAAACCTCTTATTGAGCGAATAATTCTCTTACCTTCAAAATTTAAATAAAATAGGTTGCAATTAGTTTAAGACATAGCGCGCACTGGTGACTTTTGTCATGGTAACAATATCTTTTTTACCCATTTTTACCCAACTGTCAGTCTCTCACGTCTTCAAGTGCGCGCACTACATGTTGGGTTCATAAGCACGGTAACTTTTTTGTCAAAAGTCACGGTGACAAAGTCACCTGAGAATATCGTTTATGTTGATCGAAGTTCGCTGTCGTTTCGTAACGCAGTGTAACGTTGTCTAGCAATTAGCGATCGATCACGTGACACTTCGAAAGCTTATGTCAGTTCCATACATTTCGGAGATATCGAATTTCGTTATCGTCAGTAAAAGTCTGACACTTCTTTCCGCTTCACCGAAATCAAAAGAAGTTAGTAAGTTAGTTTGATGATTTCCCATGTATGTAAAAAGGGCCCCAGATTTATTTTTTGTCCCAAGGCTGTTAGTCACGCCACTGATTAAAAATAAATTAATTGAAATACATCAGCTGTTGCGAACTAAGCATAAAAATAACCCTCTGCAATCTACATCTATATAGACTATTTAAATGATAAGAACAAGACAAATAATAACGCATTTGCCTCGACCATTCTTGTTCGAGCGCAAACGCCTTGCCAAGGAGACCACACAATAGATTATCGCAAGGTCTTCGCCAAAAGTACCCACGTTCGATTAAATAAGACTAGGTACTACAAGACAGATGCAATTTATTTGCGCCCACTTTACTTAGCATGAAGACTGACAATGAGAAGCTACACTAAAGATATGTAGTAATGGTATTAATACTGAATTTCTGCCAGTGGCATGTCCTAGAATCAAAAATTCGAAGACGTGTGACATTCAACGCGCACTGGGCCCACGTAGTGGATTATGGCCCATTCCCTCTCCTAGAGAGGAGGCCTGAGTCCAAGCCGTGGGAACCTTAAAATGCTGATTATGCTTATCCTGCCAGAGAACTAAGATATAAATTGCTCCTAACCCCTTTTTTATCATCAAATTACTAGTAAATTAGGGAGTTTCTGAGACTGATTAAAACCCACATGTGTTCCTCCGGTTGCCCTTTTTATTCCTGGGGAAATCACGTAGCCCTGTTACTAACCCCAAGCGTACTTACTATCATAAAATATAAAATACAGGTTTTAGAAAAAAAATAGCTGTCACTCATCACAAATGGATTTTTTTGAGATGACGCCTGGCGTAGATGGACGTAATTCCGCACGGAGCAAAGTAAGCGTTAGTCATCATTTTATTGACAATGTTATTATTGTTTCTTATTTTTTCATTTGTATTGTTGTTGCAGTACACAATCAGTTACAACATTAAAAAAGTTAAAAAAAAAACAATTTTAATTTCGGTTTTCGGTGTTATATGACAAAGAAACAAAACCAAAAAAAAAATGTTTTTTTTCTAATACGAGTATTTTTCCAAAGGTTTTTGATACGTGAATAACAATTATACCAAATTTTGGTTAAATTTTGGTTTAGGAGGTTAATGATAATGAGAATTTGACTGTTCCAATGAGCCATTGAATTGGAGTATAACATAAAAGAGTCACGCTACTAAACTCAGTTTGATTAATTTCTAATAAATAAGGCAAAATCATAATATAAATATATTGCCAGACCAGGAAAATATTAAGATTTTACACAAAACTATGACGTCATAGTTTGTGGGTAGCCAATAGTGCAAAAATCAAAACAATCAAATCTTATATGTCTAATTAATAATTACCAAGTTACCAATAAAAATAAAAACAACTCATTTGGCTCAATAGAATCTAAATCTTGACTGAGACTTCAATATATTTATTTTTCGAATTTACTTATAGATCTTAGTATCCCATTTAATTTACTAAAATTGACATAAAAGTGGGCCGTTTTTGTTTGGTTTTATATTACAATGTGCCACAATTGGTAATAATAATTGTAACAAAACCCATTATTGTGAAGGACGGCACGGTTGACATCTGTCGGGTATGTCACTGCTCGGAAGAATCAATTCGCCACATTATCTCTGGTTGTTATCGTTTAGCTAACGGAGAGCACTTGCATAGGCAACCTTGTCATCAGCCATTATCCACCAGCAACTTGTTCTGAAATACTCTTTTGTGGAATCGAAAGTGCCATACTACAGTTATATGCCCGTCTAGTTCGCTGTCCGACCGTCCGGTAATCGTCCGGACTGAGCCCAAGACGTCGACGGTACATTTTGTTCCACGCGCGCCTCAAGGAGTTGTCAGCAAACCGTAGGGGCCCAGCAGGGTCCAAGCCTACTGGGGCCAAGGATCTGTTTCTGAAAGGAAGGTTCGGCCCCGGTGCGAAAGGCAACAAAAAAACAGGAGTGCGTTTTTAGTCAGTAAAAGTCTGACACTATCTCCCGCTCCGCCCAAGAGCGGTGGATGTCATCAAATGATTTTAGCCAGTTCTCGATAGTGAAACTATCACATTGACAGGGAGCGGTTCATTATTACTCATAAGATGTAGCCAATAAGCCTGGCCTAAAATGTCTTGCTGATGGTGGCACGTGTTATTGGGTCATTTGGCTCCCTTCAAAATGGTTGAGCTGAGTGGGCTGATGCCCGTGTGCCCGCTTGTGAACGGGCGCCGTCAGTTGAGACTGGTCATCTCTTAGCTGCCAGTGACTTAATTCAATTTCTATTTTTTAATTTTTATTCCTTATCTTCATTGTACTCACATAATAGAAGCAACAAGAAATATGTAACGAAGATTCATGTAACTCAATATGATTTAGAAGAGTGTCCATGGAGTTTCTTGCACGTTCTTCTCCATAGAGATCTACGCTTTGGAACGTGCAATTTAGCTTCACTTGTTTGACTGGCCGACATTTTGACAATTCAAAAGTGCCTGTAACTGGTCTATTTGAAATAAACGTTTCTGATTTCTGGTATAGTGGTGGTAGATTAAATCCCGCACGACGAAGACCTCGTGAAAACCGACCAAGATAAGTAAGTCAAGTATCTTGTCTATAATTATATGGAATTTAGACTCAGTGATCATGATACTGATAGTTTTGTCGGCCGATGGTTTAAGCGCTATGAGCCTCGACCAGCCGTTATCAGCAACCGCAGAGGCCCAGCTGGGTCGAAGCCTACTGGAGACCGGGTTAGTTTCGAAAGAGTAGCTCAGCCCCGGTATGAAGGCTCAAAGGAACGGGGTGTGTTCTTAGTCAGTAAGAGTCTGACACTATCTCCCGCTTCGCAAAAGAGCGGGGGTTGTCATTAGATGATTTTCCCACCATAAAAAAGATGCCTTAAAATGTCCTTGATAGGCGGCTGGATCAGGTTCCTCTCTTTTGAACCCACCACAATTTGAACCCTATTCCCAATACGGCTGGATTACTATTTTTATATTCCCAAGGTTTTGTTCATCTGTATTATTTTTCAAGAAATATTAAAAAATGTAAATTACGTGCTAAAAAATGAATAAACGGAATTATAACAAAAAATGGTCGTATCTTAAATTAGCTTTTATTACAGCAAATAATTTTGGAATTTGATTCGGTGGTATTTTAAAATACAAGTTAATTACTCTATTCAAATTAAGCTCTGGCATTATAAAACAGATGTGCCTGCCAGCAATAACCATAACACTAATATATCTAGCCATGGCACATTCATATCTAGTGTGTGAAAAATCCTAAAACGATGTGTTAGGTACCTAATAGTCACCTACACAAACTATATACGTAGTTGTTGTAGGAACAGCTTGTATTATTCCGGAAAGTCTAAAAGTGCTATTAAAGATAATTTTGTTATCGTGTAAAACAATAGTTTTACTCACGCATCCACGCACCAGCATAATAATGTTTTCTATCAATATCACCTATCACTGTAGGAACAACATGTTTGTAATCGACGCCCTGTAACATTATACCTTGCGATTAAATCATTAACACTATTCATTTACAATTATAATCATTACTGTCCGCATTCATAAAACAACAATGACACCTATTTATTTTCTGACAGAGATATTAAAACAAACAGACCATGCGTCAATATGTGAAATATTCATATCTGGTACAAAACAATGTTATCAGAGATACAGCTATAGGTCGCTGGCTGAACAAACAATATAAAGCCTTGTTCACAAAATTCACTCCTCTAACGCTCAAGGCTTCGTTTACAAGTGTGAACGTTGCTCAATGTCAAGCGGAGAGAACTAATGATTACGGCACGTTAGTCGTCGAGACAAATCGCATGCATATATCATTATGCGTAAACCATACTATAACTTCCTATTGTACAATTAAGTTGTAACACCGTACGTGTTTCGTCTGTAACAACAAATGATCAGTGTTTGAGGTCGAGGTCATGGCTCTGTACAGTGGTAAAACCACGATATTATTTTTACAGACAACTAATTTTACAGTTAGTTAACTAATTCTTTGTAAACTTTGTGAAATATCTTTTTTCTGAAGAACATACCTAATGATTACGTTACTTTACTTATACATTTAGTCTTTAGAAAAACAATGCAGCGTCCAAGCCAAGGTTCTAGGCAGATCCTTGTACCTTACTAAAGACTATATTGTTCCGAATATGACCACTGACTAACACTACGACTAGCAGTACTTTTAAAGTCTGGAATAATAACATCAAAATAAGAAGTGTTCATGGCGTTAAAACGGCAGTTGTTTTACAGTTTATCCTAATGTACGCACCGTGTGCGTAGGCTTACGATCGATAGCATCAATGTATTAGCATCTCTAACCAGTGATCCGTATATCTCAAGCTATGGCCTACAAAAGTACACTGTTACACCATCGACTTAACCATTTGAAATCATTTGTCATTTGGCGTCAATAAAAGCCGAAACCATACGGGTTACTCCACCAGCCATTTGATTTATGAACCAACAGTGCGGTGGAGATTGCAATCTCGGGGCACTGTTGGTAAATTGTGGCAGTGTAGCGGTGCAGTACCTTATATGTATCGCCGTGGTCTGTAATTGATGGAGCAAGGAACTATGAGCTGATCACGATATTTTGTAACTATGTCAATTGGTTTCATTATGCAGAAACCGTATTTTATGTTGATTTAGAACCTTAATTATTATGAGTACCTAGAAATATGATATGGATATAAAAACTTCTTAGCGAATTTTTTTTTACAAGCTTTTATTTAGTTTAAAAGTCCCGATGTTTGTTTGTCTGTAATAAAATCTTAAAAAAATTTAATCCACTTCCCGATTACCGATTGAGCTGAAATTTTGCATGCATGTGTAAATCAGATAACAATGCAAAATTATTATGACAAGGAGCTTATGAATCGGAATCGGAATGATGGAATCGGAAGGTGGCCATAGGAACTCAAATAGCCCTATCGTGTTTGAGCTTTTTGAAACGGGTTTGATGAGTATTAATTATAGGTATAGGTTATGAGCTATATAAATGTGTCTAAAAAATGGCTAAATGGCTATAAAAGCCTGTTATGAAAAAAAAAATATTTTCATTGAAACCTTGTTTAGCTCTAATTTTTGTTCACGTATTTATCAAATAATGCATCATAAGACGACGCGAACGATATTCAACACAGCATTTTCGAGGTTTCGGGTCACGATCTATGTCAAAGCTAACATATATGACATCGTTCATAATAAGACATCACCGTCAGTCGTGCAAGACTTCACGGTAGCTTTCAATACAGCGTTTGTTTATGAACAATTTAAACAACGCAACTGAGTGAAAGTGGTCAGCGTGGTTCCACCGTCCTGTCCCTTACATGGCCTGATTCCGCAACCTGTCCAGAGTCCACCATTCATATCGTACGCGAAATAGAGAAGAATGAATTATATAATAAACATTTGTATAATTAGTGAGACGGCACCGTATATCGTTTGACAGATGACCATTTACAAACGTCTAGTCGAGTAACATTGTTATGTACGCACAAACGTAAGGCGCATACATAATTATGAAGGAGAAAGGTGGGAAATACGAAATAATCGCTTATTACAATAACTTGGCTCATTGCCACATTCTCACGTGAAATTATGCAAAAAATATAAATTAAATTAAAGTAATGGCTACCATTTAAATGGTTATGTTCCATAATCTTATCTATTAGTAGGGCTGACAGTTAACACAGGTAATGTTATGTAGCATATAACAATTTTAACCACTGAAATATGTAACTCTTGATAAACCCAGTTTGGTTTAAAGCTGTTTAAGAAAAGAATAGGATGAACTAGCTAGAAGAATTTGAGGGAGCCCTTTGCTCAATCGTGAAACAGTATAAAGAAAATAAAATGCATGAAAAGGACAACATGATAAATCTAAATAACTATACTGTAGCACCCCTGAAAAAATATTCCACAGAGATTTTACATGCGAATGAAATCGCAGGTATAAAATTTAGTTTGATATAATGGAGCAACAATTAATAAAGCGTTAAATATCGTTTAACAACCGCTGTTTGCGACAACTCATGTTGTAAAAATGCCAGCATTATTTCAAAATTTTATTCCGTTGACCGATCATAAACTTATAAGCACCGATATCGATTAAATTTATATGTACGCTATTAGTAAACGTGATTTTGCAAAATATAACAATGTCGGTATGTACCAATATGCTATCCGTTAAGTATTAGAACGAATCAGTGATTATTTCAGAATCATCATTAGCTCAAACTTAATATCATGATTATATAGATTTCAGCTATGTTCAAAAACCTATTCTTAAATAATTAAATCAGGTAATAGTATTTGAGTCATGTACTAATTTGCATTTTCTATAGGTACAGGTTCATTGAAATGTCCGATGGGTGTGTACATTTTTTTTTTTATGATTGCTGGTCTCGTGTTTCACCACTATCTCACGTGATGGTTAACGACGATATGTTCAATAATGGAGCACGCTTGCCTAGAAGTAACCTATCCACTCTTGACTTAATGACCCCTATGTTTTAGTTATCAGGGAACACAGATTCCGAATATAAACAAATAATCAAATATGTAGCCTTTTTAAGTGAAAGAAATCAAGCTATTCTTAACAAAGTACAAATATAAAACTAACATTTTGTAAGAAGAACTTCACATCGTATTTCGACTACAAAGGATTAGAATACGTAGGTGTACTTCCCCAACGAAATATTAATCAATGATGACTCACTCGGATAAACTAGACCAAAACTAATCAAGCAGGTACTTAGAATTCAAGGCGACTACTTGAGATTTTTGTTTGTGTACCAGCACAGGATCACAATTAGAAAGTACATAACATTTCAGCACATGCCGAAGTGTCTCAGCAGTTGTGCAATAGGCTTATTGTGTAACTGCGATGCAATACATGCTAATGTATTATACTTCCGAATGGACATGTCAATTTAGTTAGCGCTCCACTCTTGCGCACCTCCAATCACGCGAATCTCGCCCTAGTTTAGAAAAACTGAAATCTACGGATCATTTTTTTTTCAATGTTTTATTACTGTAATATTATACAAGCGAAAATTTGTGACTATGCTTATGTATATTTATTGGTGTATATTGTTACTCAGTCACGCTTAAACGACTGTACGAATTTAAATGATACTAGGCACATTAGTAAACCACGTTCTGAAAAAAGACAGAAGTTAATTTGTATTCCGGGAATATGTTCCCTCAGGATAATTTCCTACGTTCAAGCGAGCAAAGCCACTGGTCAAAGCGGTCATAGCATATATTTCATAAATCAGTTATACGTTTAAAATTGGATTTAAAAAAACCACAGGAATAAAAATGTAAGTCAAAATTTAAAAAAAAAATCAAGCTTTTCCTATTTTTGACCGGTTTAATTCACCTCCATAATATCTATAAATAAATGTCCTCATTATCATAATTATAAGGATTTACATGCCAAAGTAATAAAAAGTAGAAAAGTAGGTACAACTTTCAAAATAAATCAGAAAAACAACATGCTAAAAGTAGGTCAAGTAAATAAATCTATATTCTGACGAATATATCTGCTATCCAATTACCTACATATCTTATATATTATTTATAGCCATTAAAAGACAAGTTTTTGCGCTCGTTATATAAAATTGCTGAGGTGCGGAACCAGAAATTAGCAAATTGGAACGAAATGTTCTGATGCATGTGAGCGAGTGAGGGCCGCTGCGACAAGCTTACTTAATACCTAGATACATTACCTCGTAACAACTTAACACGAAATGACCTAGTAATAAATCAAGTCAAAAAATATATAAGTCTTGCATACTGCATACTTTATTAAAATATACCGAAAAAATTAATGCGAGGTATGTTCTCATAATACAAATGGTTCAATACGTAATTAATAGCTAAATGGTTATGTTTCTTGAGGCATTTTATTTGAAAAACATTAAAGATTTAAACTTAAAATATTTCAAAACATACTTGGAAACATATTCCCACGCACCAATTTATAAATCGCAACATATGATTTTATTTCACAAGAGTAGACATAAATAATATCTACTAGAATTCTTGGAAAATTACTCTATTGGTGAGTGTAAAATACATAAAGGTTTTTTTTTATAAGGTGAGGCAATTCTAAGTAGGACATCCGTAAAGGACGAAGATCATGAACAAACCTGGATTTAGGGTGTTTTTAATATCGTGCGGTTTTGATCTCGCATGCGGGATTGCCCCGCACGCGTAATCCCCGCCAATGCAGATTTCATTCAAGTATTTTTTATAATGTGTGAAATACGCGGGATGCGTTTTTTTGCATTGTGAAACTTTCTGCATGCAGAGCAATTTCTCATGCGTGATGAAAACCGCAAGACAAAACACCCTTACAGAAACTACTAACATTTTTGAGTGGTAAAATTGTTTGTAGTCTTCCCATCTTCGTCATTTCAGGGACCAGTAGCACTTCCATGCTATATTTACCCTATTGTGTACATCTTTAGTCGTATAGTATGTTGGAGATACTCGTCTAGTATTGCAAATAGTAGTGAATAATGATCATTGATTCTATATAGGAGTAGAAACTCCAGTAGTGGTTTTAACATCATCATAAGCTAAGCATTATATGCTCAGCAGCGTGTCGCCTTTGCTACTACTGAGCATAAATCTGCCTTTTATTGTGCCAATCCCCACGTTTCTGCGTCAAACTCATCCAAGTTCTACCAACGATGGCAAATGTCGACTGCCCAGGTTATAATAAATTTGAACACATATTTACAGTAGCACATATTTTGAAATCGTTTCGTTATTATTTAATGTGAGCCATGACTTTGTATAATACTAAATTAATTCACAATGAATTTTCTCACAAATTATTATTGTCCCAAAATAGTACAATGAAGTAAAATAATTATACCTAGCAAAAAATAACTTAAACGAATATATATTTTCATAATTTTGTTAACTAACTGAATAATTAATGTCTTAATTATTTTAACAGAATAAATTAAATACTCTATCTCAAGAAACATTTTTACATCTTTATGACTTAATCTTCATTTGTAGCGTAAAAAATATTGCTTATAATGTTTCGACTTCATGGATATCAGAAGATTTCAACTTTTAACTTAAACATCGCATCTTGAACATCCAGAAACTACCTGACTTTTTTATCCAATCCCTAAATATCAATAACATTCTTAGATTAATTCTTAAAATATTTTTTGCCAGCGCTCTAGATCACCAGTAGCTACCTGCCATCAATCAGGAGTAATTTATCTATCAAAAATGATAATGAAGCGCAAAGGTGCGCGCACGCCGTCACGTTGTCGCGACTCGCTCGCGTGATTACGTCACTAACTTTCGTCGCGTGAGAACCTTCGCATTGTGGCGAGTCGCGAGTCGCGTTCGCGCATCACTTTCATTGTTTATACGGAACTCCGCGCACGAAACGGACGCATAGACGTACGGAAGATGTAGCGTGCATGCTTGTTCATTTTTAACAACGTGCGTAATAATAACGTAACGTGATCTACGTTTATTAGAAATGACAGCAATAGACAGTAATTGCGTTACGAGACAGCATTGAGCATTCATAAGTTCATAATATACATATTTCTAATATTGCATTGAGACTTTGAGTGCCATAGGAGCAACTATATCTGGACATTGTAGATAGCACTTAAGAACAACACCCACAGATAGTACGTCTTCACGTCTGAATACAAGTTTATCTAAATTCTAAACATGAGTATATGTTCAATTTAAATCCAGGCATCCGACAGCTCTGCATGCTAATCTTCGTTCAGTATTCAACATTATTGCTGGCTTTACAGGAAACCTTTATTTTAGATCTAGAATGCGGGATTATAGCGACGTTCGTTCATATGCAGTGCTGGCTGCAATACGTTACAGTTATAATAAGCATTAGCAGTATACGGTAAGGAATGTGTGTGCAGTGTGCGACTGAGCGGCGACAACCATCACATCGATCGTATAGCACACATGCAACTCGCATAGACAGTGTCTAATGAGCTTTTTAACAACCCACTTTTGTTCCCAACTGCATACTTCCTGCGGTAAATCTCTTTACTGCTTTTCCAATAATTGAAACTTTTGTTGTGCTCAAAGCAGCCATTTGAAGATTTCGTCACAAATTTACGATGGTGAGTTAAGATACTTAACCCAAATTAACTTGTGGCTTATGATGTTTTACTAATCATTTCCGTACCAACATACAGTTTGACAGCACGGGTCTGCTGCGAAAGGTATAATTAAATTATGTTTAGTGGCGTAATATTAATTACATTCGAATAATATTTGGCCAGCCTACTTAAAACGAGTAGCAAATTGCGGCAATAATACGTTTTAAATTGTAATACTTCAAGAACATCAAATTAATACAAACCCACTAACCCAGATGATGCAGAGTTTAGCAATCGTAACAAGGAAAGAACGAAACTAGTCATATGAGTCCGGCGCAGAGAAATATTTAACTAAGTTTCTAATGACTACGAGACACACCTACTCATGGCTACGTCACCCAAACTTCTTATATGGAATCAAATAAGTTTACGTTTTGTAGGCGACTAATGAAGGTCTTATAAGGAATGTAAATTATCTATGATTAACAAGGTTACCATTATTTCGTTGAATGCGGATTTGCGCCCTCAGAACCCACGCGACGCCTTTGACGACACCCACGACTTGTACGGTCACCACCAGTCAACCAGAGATACAAGATCCCCAACATGCACTAGTGCGTAATACCGTCGCCTTCAGCTTAGCAATTACACGTGGATAAATAACCAGTCGCCTACACATTGATACCTCAGTACTAGAGCACACTGATCTCATATCTCGTATTTCTGTCACAAATTATTCTGTTGATTGATATTTTAATTGTAAATTGATATCCATGAATCTTTTAATCGTGCGCAAAAACGGAGAACAAAAAATATCTATTGCGGAAGTCTGTAATTATTGTAATGTATCTATCTATTTTTTATACTATGTCGAATCCATATAAAGATTTTAAATTTGACAGTCCCTTAGGAGATAATAATTGAGGCGTCTAGAACATAAACTAAATTCTAGTGAAAACCGACAGTTAAATTGATCGTTAAAGTGACCCAACAGAATATGTCGGTTAGGCTCAAAACGTGTTAAGTGGGCGTCCAATCCAGGCGCCGATGACGCCAACACCAGTCGGACTATAATCCAGTCCTTTTTATACCATTTATGGTTGTAGACCTAATTCAAGTCGGTGATTCAGTGATCACTATCACCCTGGAAGTATGACGAAGCATAGATAGGTACACATATTGTTGTGGTAAAAAATATGGTTTGTTATTATTCAAATTTTAATGTTACCGTTTAACAAGTAGTTGGTAGGGTTCAGCTATTACTTCAACTGGTTCGGCAACAACAATAGGCTCGAAGACAGATTCGGTGACAATGATAGGTTCGAGGACAGGTTCGGCTGTGACAGAGACCGGGAGGTGGCTGCCTTCGACGTGGGTCCCGTCGTGGCCGGCGCTGTACTTAGTAACGTATGTCTGGCCGTCGTCGCCTACGTATGAGACCTCTCCCTCAAGGATCATGACGTAGCCGGTACCGCCCGGAGAGGGCACGAGCCGGCCGCGCTCCGACACCACGGTGCCTTCAGCCGTCACGTACCGCAGAGCGAACTGACCGTACTCGTCGTGAATCTCCTCATGTTCCAACGCTGGCAGCTTCCGAAGCGCTACGACGGCAGGGTCAGGAGTCATTGGTGCTGCTGCTGCCACAGCGAAGACACACAGAGCCACCATCAACTGAAATAGATAAACGTACTATTAATATCAAAATCACTAGTGAATGCATTAAACATTGCTAGTTTACAAGCAAAAGAAATACTCACGAATTTCATGTTGAAAGAAATGTTTTGGAGTGATGAGGAGACACGATGAATATTGCTCAAGTTGCTAACTAATGCCATTTCTCCAGCAGGGAAGTACTTATATACTGAAAAGAAATTAGTATTACAAAATATTACAACAAAGCGCAATTGATGAACCTGTTTAGTGGATACTTAGTAATGAAAGCAATTAAAAAATAGATTTACTTTAATGCATATTTGTATCTTTGATAAACTCGTATTTTGTGTAATAACAGGAATTAGATAATATAACTGGAAGAATTGCTTTATTAAGGCATTACCTTGTAGACTATGATACAATTACAAAGTTTAATTGTTTTGATTTACTTTTTACCAAATTATTCTTTCGTTTCCTAAACAGGACATAAGGAATTTCTGGAGTAGAATCCCTTGGAATTATTTTTAACTTTCACGCGAGTACGTACTACTGGAAGACGCTAGTTTAATGTATTTAAAATTAAAAGAACACAATTGACTTTCGCAGGGGCCTTACCAAGCACAATTTTCAATAAAAAAAGAACGACGGCGAGGAAATTGTTGATGAAATTATTAAGTGTCAGCTTGCCTTGTATAAGTTACCATGATATATACCAACGAAATAATTGACTTTGTTTTATCTAATCAAGATTATGGCCAGACTGCAAAAAAGTCGTCATAATTGGAAATTGACTAGACTTTTTATTAAAATAAATAATCATTAGGCTTAGTTTTTTTATGCTCGTGGTGTTAATGGTATTTGGCAAAATTTAACGTTTAATGTTATAATTCACTTGACAATTTAATTTGACCAATAACATAATACCAACTTTTAATTTTTATATGATTATTTATTTATTAAACTATTGCAACAATTAATTATAATAATAATAATCTTTATTAAATCTTTTACACAGTAAAGTACAGTTATATATAATAACCACAAATAAATCTTAAATAAATAATTATGCTAGTACCCAACCAATAACTTATCTGACAGCACCGACAGACAACACACCCTTTCCAAATTTAATACAATAGCCCCAGAAATTAAAATTATGGAAAAAAGCTCTCTTCGTCTCCTATTTTCGAAGATTCCTTTCCCAACTTTGTCGAGGAAAAAATTCAAAATTTTAATGATGTTTCGAAAAGATTACTCCAATTGAACATGCATTCGGCCACCACTATAATTCGTTTCTGCTGTTTCGGCCCTAAATTAACTTATTTCCTTCGCGCTTCTCATTTATGGAAACACCCCCAGCTTTTGGAAAAAATGGACCAAATTATTTGGCATACTCTAACATCAATTTTAAACGTAGCCATGGATGACGGAGCTTGGGCTCAGGCTACTCTTCCTATCCGTATGGGTGGCCTCGGCGTCCGTAAAATTTCGAGTATTAGCTTACCAGCCTTTATATCCTCGGTTCACGGCACTGAGAAAATAATCAGGAATATTCTATCTCCCTCACTGAATGATTTCAATGTGCCGTGCTTCATCGAGGCTATAGATGCCTGGAGACTCGCTTGCCCGAATTCTAATCCGCCCGACGAACCATCATCCCAAAGACGGTGGGATGAGCCGCTCTGCAAAGTAGTTCAGGAAAACCTGATTGCAACATTTACTGCTCCTGCAGAGCGAGCGCGCCTGCTGGCTATGGGAGAGTGGGAGTCGGGTCTCTGGCTTCACGCACTACCGTCGTCGAACATTGGCACCTTGCTCGATGATAACACTTTCCGCCTCGCTGTTGCCTTACGTCTAGGTGCTCCATGCTGTTCTCCTCATCGCTGCCACTGTGGCGAAGTCGTCAACAGCCTCGGACACCACGGTCTGTCATGCAGCCGTAGTGCGGGTCGCATAGCGCGACATTCGAATATCAACGATATAATCAGACGCGCTCTTGTCACCGTCGGCGTTCCAGCCGTATTGGAACCCCATGGCCTGGCACGCGACGATGGCAAGAGACCGGACGGCATGTCGTTATTCCCTTAGAAGATGGGAAGGTCGATACTCTTGCGCCTTCACATCTTCCTAGCTCGTCGTGTCGTGCTGGTGCTGTCGCTGCGGCTGCGGAGAACCTCAAGCGGCGGAAATATAACAACCTTGTTGGAAGTTATATTTTCGAACCGTTTTGGGGTTGAAACTCTTGGATCGTGGGGTCCGAGTGCTCACAAGTTGTTTAAAGATCTATCGAAACGTCTAGTTGACACTTCGCGTGACCCAAGGGCTGGCTTTTACCTCGGACAGAGGATAAGCATTGCCATACAGCGTGGCAATGCCGCCAGCCTTTTGGGTACATTACCAGTCGACAGCGATGTGGAAGAGTTTTTTGACGCCATATTTTAGTTTGATTTTAGTTAGTTTTAATTAGCGTAGGGTTTTATTATTATTATTTTTTTAATTTACTGTAATTATAGATTTTAGTTGTGTATGTAATAAGTTAAATTGATTTAAAACCAATAACTATGTGTATAACTAAATTATCGATATTTCAGGACTTATCTACACTAATATAATAAAGTGGTAAAGTTTGTTTTTTTGTTTGTAGGAGGTAATCTTTAAAAATACTGGACCGATTGCAAAAATTTTTTTTTTTTTTTTCATTTTATGAACGCGGGTGAAGCCACGGGCAAAAGCTAGCGGAAAAATATTTTTAAACCTAGAATTATGTATAATTAGCGACTTTCCTGAGCTAGGTTTACATATAAAACCTATGTTTCAGTTAATCACTTACAAGACTAAACATTACGGGAGCATGTATACAGAATTATAGAATAACAACTTAAGAACTAAACCTTACAATCATACTAAAACTTCCAATAGTTTTTCTGTGTCTGTGCAATTGAGTTTTAATAGATATTCCGATATCAATGTACTCGTACTACATTTAATATAATTTACGCTATATTTATCTATCTATATAAAAATCATAATTATATTAGACGATACAAAAAAAATGCGTCCTGTGACAAAGTATAGCTATTCAAGTAATATTTCTTTGAATAGTATTTTTAATAAGTTAATAGAAGTTAATCGACTTGTACAATATAATATTGAGTACTTAAATTTCAAAAGACCATCATTACTAATTATATCTACTAATCAGGTTCAACAATGGTACTTTAGCCGAAATACTAATAAGTTTGCAATATATATAAGCTTGTCCCATTTGTAGAAATGATATCAGTTTGTATTTTGATTCATTCGCATCGTGTCTTCCTGTCACTCCAAAACAGTTCTTTAAACATGAAATTCGTGAGTATAATTATCTTTTACTTGTAAAATGGAAATGTACAATGTATTGGCTTGTGATCATCGATATTAACAGTACGTTTATCAATTTTAGTTTTTGGTAGCTCTGTCGCTCTTTGCCGCCGTCGCAGCAGCACCAACAGGGCCTGATGCTGCCGTTGAAGCGCGTCGGAGGCTGCCAGCGCTAGAGCACGAAGAGATTCACGACGAGTTCGGTCAGTTCGCTCTGCGGTACGTGACGGCCGAAGGCACCGTGGTGTCGGAGCGCGGCCGGCTCGTGCCCAACCCAGATGGCACCGGCTATGTCATGATCATCGAGGGAGAGGTCTCGTACATCAGCGACGACGGCCAGACATACATCACCAAGTACACAGCGGGTCTTGACGGGACCCACGTCGAGGGTAACCACCTACCAATTCCAGTGACTGCCGAACCCGTTCCCGAACAAACCCCTGTCGAAGTACCAATCACATCTTTCAAATATGTCGCCGAAAGTTGAATTAAAATTTAAATATTCATATAAATCCGTTTCATTACATCATTGACTTAAAATCCATTACCATACCACAATATATATTTAATGTCTTTGCTTATTCATACCTATATATTGACGGTGATTACCGAATCACAGACTGGATAAGTTACAACCACAGAACAGAAAATAAAGGGTTACAACCATAGACGTTCGTAAAAGGACTGGAATAAGCATTATACTATCGGTGCCTGCATTAAACGTCATATTGACGTGTTTTAAATTACATGCCAGTCTTATCCAAGGCACCTCAAAGCAAGCCGCTGGGATCCTGATCCCGATTTCCAGCCAACGTAGACGTGCGCTTGCGGTCGGCGTACAATGGCTAACACGCCATATGGTAGTCCGGTAACCGTCTGGATCGAGCCCAGTCGTTGACAGCGCGTAGTGTTCCACACGCGCCTCAAGGAGATGTCAGCAAATCCTGCAGCGCAGCGGGGTTACAGCCTACTGGGGCTATGGGTTAAGTGAAAACGAACCCCGGGGCTCTCGAACGCAAGGCAAAGAAGGAACTAACGAATTGGTTTTAGTCAGTAAAAGTCTGACATGCCCTCACGCTCTCCCCAATAGCAGGAGAAGACATTGGATGATTTTCCATTTAAAAAAAAAGTCTTATCCAAGGCATGACATTTTACCCACGCCGCCAACAATGTCGTCTGCCCATCTTGCTGCCAAATGACCAATATTTCTGCTTCTGGTCCTACTTCACCTATCATCACTGCACCTTGCCAGCTGTCCTGCCCAGCTCCATTTGAGTTTTATTATTCATTTTCCTATGTTGAAAACCTTCGACGTAAGAAGGTATTCAACTAATTTCGGATCCCGGTGTTTGCAACTCGTTCTATTACACGTATACCAAGCATGGAACGCTCCATGACTTTCTTTGCAACTCTGAACCTATACACAGCCTCCTGCATGAGCGTTCATGTCTCAGGTCAGTAAGTCATGGCGGGCAGAAAACACTGGTTATACCTACCTACTCCAGACACTGAGGATTTTTAGCTGATTTTAGAATACTGCTGCTTCACTTGCCGAGTCGAAGCTCCAAAGCCTTGGGCATATATATTTCGGGGAGTGTGCACTGGAATTGTATAATCTAATTCCGCCAAATCCTTTCCATCATCGGACCACTAGAAGGTGTATGGCGTTGCGCCAGCAATCATGATAGACATCCCACCCATACGTCCAAAGCATTTTGGGAACACATTTATTTTGCGTACAGCTAAGGAGTGGAATTCCCTGTCGGAGTCTGTGTTTCTTGCCTGAAAGCCATAACTTGGTGGTCTTTAAGTCAAGAGTGAACAGGTTACTTCTAAGCAAGCGTGCTTCATCGTCGGCCACATCATCGCTTACCATCAGGTGAGGCGGTGGTCAAACGCGAGCCGATCAATAATATAAAAAACCTAAATTGTATTCGTCTTGATATCTCCGTTTGTAAATATTCTGTGCCAAATTAAATAATCTCTGGTCTAGATACACCATCTCTAATTCTTCTTTTCCAACTTTAACAGGAGGATTTGAATCGTTGAAGAAGCGTTAATAATATTCGTCTTGGCCATCCTAATGCCTACCTTAATAGAAGAATCAAAAACATTTTAAAGCATTTTCTGAAGGTCATCGATGTTTTCAGCAATGGCACTAGGTCACATTTGTAGGTGTCCACCTGTCTCACTTAAAATTTGTATCTTAATTGAGACAGGTAGACACCGTTGATGTTAACATAAAAATAATCCCATTTCATCAATCCATTTCATCCCCATTTTCATTTCTTTTAGAACTGCTTTGAAAAGTCTCAGTGAAACTGCATCGCTCGATACCGCATCGGTAGTTCTAGATAGCTAGATAAATTTACATATGTGGAGGATTTAGCAACTAACTTGGAAAATGGACCCAGATACAGTTTAATTTTTTAGTTACCTTCTTCTGGTTGACAGCGATGCGGAGGATTTTTTGACGTCATATTTATTGAGTAGTTTTTATTTTTAGTGAATAAGAATTTTAACTACTTATTTAGAATTTCAACATTGAAATTTTTAGCAAGACATCACAGTTCAATACCATAATAAGTCATTAGAAGTTGTAACTTGTACAAAGTGGCCCGTTTGTAGTGGTCCCAGTATATAATTACTAGAAGACTATTGCGAATAACTTTCCGAAATACCTCCTCTTGTGTTCATGAATTATGTAGGTATATGTTTAGAATAGTTTAAGAAACTACTCATAATCAAACTTGATAGGACATTCGGAAAATAAAAATCATTGATCGAAATAAAATTGTCTAAACATCTATTTGTAATGTCAAAAGCACACATTTTTCTTAATATTTTCATTTCAACTGTTTAAATTGGGAACCTTCTTCTTTTTGAAGTTGGTTAATAAAGTGTAGTTAGTAGAGGAAATATAGAATAGTTTAAAAGAGACACGTTAACTGTACGTTAATTCCAGGTGTCACCCGATGACTCCAGTTAGAACCATCTAACAATTAAATCCAGTTCTTTTATGACCATTAATTATGGTTAACGATATTAAGTAAGTCACAAAAAAACTCTGCAGAAATGACGAATAGGTTTTAAGTAGATAGAAAAAAAAGATTCTATGTTATCATAAAATTTTTAATGTAACCTTTTAGCGACAACTTTCAAGAGTACGGCTATTACTTCGACTGATTTAGCTTCAATGACGGGTTCGGTAGCGGTGATCGGTGCGGCTATCACAAGGGTTCGGCAACAATGACAGACTTGAGAACAGGTTCCGCTGTGACAGAGACCGGGAGGTGGCTGCCTTCGACGTGGGTCCCGTCGGGGCCGGCGCTGTACTTAGTGACGTATGTCTGGCCGTCGTCGCCTACGTATGAGACCTCTCCCTCAAGGATCATGACGTAGCCGGTGCCGTCCGGAGAGGGTACGAGCCGGCCGCGCTCCGACACCACGGTGCCTTCAGCCGTCACGTACCGCAGAGCGAACTGACCGTATTCATCGTGAATCTCCTCATGCTCCAGCGCCGGTAACCTCCGACGCGCTTCAACGGCAGGGTCAGGATTGGTTGGTGCTGTTGCGGCAAAGGTGAAGAGCGACAGGACTACCACAAACTGCAATTGATAAACCATCTGTTAATATTGATGATCACAAATCAATAAATTGGTACATTGCCAATTTAGAAGAGAATAGAATAAACTTTAAAAAACCAAAAAGTAACACCACTTATACTACTTATTTAGGTACAACATATAGAGATACTCACGAATTTCATCTTTAGAGAATTGTTTTGGAGTGATGAAGAGACACGAAGTGTTTTGCTCAAATTGCAAACTGATACCATTTCTCCTAAAGGGACGAACTTTTATACTACAAACTTATTAAGTATTTCAACTAAAGTGCCATTAATGAACCGGATTAGCGGACAATTAGTAATGAGAGTCAATTGAAACATAACTACCTTGTACCTACCTAGTTACGTAATACAATTTGATTAGCTTGCATATTTTTTTTAAAAAAGAATAAATATCACGATAATAATGAATTTTTTACACCACCTGCTCGATAATGTCGTTTTATACGTCATACAAACCCCACTTAAAGCAAGTCATTCTATCCCTAGGGAGATAATGCAGTATGGCCGATCCCTAGGGAATTATGAGATTTGAATTTGGAACATTAAAAATCGTCAACATTGTGAATTAAAATGTAGGCGCATCGAACAAGTTGACTTAAAATTCAAACCAAAGAGTATGTAATCACTATGATTCAAACTGGCCACTAACAAAAAAAAGGAAAATAGAATAAAACGTGCGTATTGTACTGACGGGAGGTCGGGAGAAAATTGAAACTATAGAATCTTGGAGTAGTGAATTTTGTTTGTTTGATGAACTTGTAAATATAATACTTATATTTTTCTGATATATGATTTGGTCGACCAAATTGTCTTTTAATTATCTCACAGATGGTGTAAAAAGTAGAGTATGCAACACGGGGATAAAGCTGTCTTTGTCTTGGGCGGCTTAAATTCCTCACTTCACTCAGGTTTCTTTATTAACTCCCTCGCAATGCTCGGGAGTTAATTTTATAAATCCCTCACTATCGTTCGGGATTAAAATCAGCAACCTTCGTTTCGTTCGGAATTCAACATGCCGCCCGCGACTTAAAGACACTGCTTTATCCCCTAGTCACATAAACTACTATAATTTACCTGCATGTTATTTTATTAGAATCGTATTGTCTAATCTGATAAAACCTGATAATTGTGTTATTGAAAGTCATCAAGGGAAACCCGTCAGCGAAACAAAATTTCTTGACTGTCAATTTGTCAACTAGGTACGAGTAACAAGGTACATAATTGACATGTTTCAGTGACCTTCTTCTAATTCTACGCTGTTTATATTTAAATAGAAACATAGACCACCTGCCTCGTTGTTTACCTCCAATAACAAACAGCCCAAAATTATCCACGTTAAATCAATTTTTCATGCCAGACGTGTCTCATAGTCTTTTAAATAAATGATGCTGTACAGAATATGAATTTATAATTCCTCATTGTAATCTTTCTGTTCCGCCACATTCCTGTTTTTGCTGTTTTGTATAATTATGATCTGTCAGTACAACATTTACATATAACAATACTACTCCTACATAATTAGTTGGGAGATGATGTCAACGTGATGCATCTATTGTGCCCACAGTGTATAATTAAATTTACTAATGTATCCGGGTTTTCGTCAAAATTAATTATTTTCTAATTAAACACTTTTTGTGGACTGCAGTTTCCTTATCTTTGAGTAATTCTAGATTACGACAAAAAATAAGTTCTGAGCATATATTAGACGATGTTTTACTTCTATAATTTTTGTATGGTTGTGGAAAATGATGTCATTCGAACGACTTATGTCCGTCAAAACATAGTTAACATGTAACCGGGCGGAAAAAAAATGGCAAATCAAAGTTAAGTAAGTTTTGAAGATCATTACCGCGGATAATTTTTTTAAACGTTCTCTGTAACCACTAAGTTTCCAAAATATAGTCCAAACATGTTTTTGCTATTTTGTTTAGTAATTAAGTCATATTTGAATATTTTTAATTACAAACTCTTAAAGTGAATAGTCAGAGTAAGGTTTAGGGGGAAACCCATATTTACGAATAATATAAGCTGTGTGTTGACTACAAAGAAACAAATAATATTTATATCTATTGGTTGAATACCTGCATAATTGATACACAATTTATGTGAAATATAATATCAGCATGAATATTGATACAATAATAAAACGTTCACAGTATAATTTATATCTAAACGTCACAATTTTAAGCCACAAAAGACAGTGGATTAGACAGAAAAACCTAATGAAAACATACTAAGAAATAAGGTTAAAGAGAAGAGTTTTAAAAAAGCCGTCTAATTTCTCCTATGACTATGAGTCACATGTTGCTCTTGGAACTGTTTTGCACTAAAAAAGAAGAGATATTAAAGTTGTCAAAAAATAAAAGGCATGTTTTGACATTTGTATTTTGACTACCCAGTGACCTGTTCCGGTGTAGTGTACCTACTACTAAAATAGCTACTACTTTAGTAGTAGGTACACTACGTTTTTTTCAGTTTCAGTCCAAGATACATTCTAGGGTTTTTCTCAAATGTCAAAACGGGCTTTTTAATTTTTAACGAGTTTAATTTTTTTTTAATATTTATTCAAGTCACAAGCAGTTTTCATTTAACCGAAATTGAGTTGAACACTGAACACCAATTTATACCACCAGAATAGTGAAAGACAGGTATGCAAATCAACAAACGCCTAGTCATAGATTTTGACATGCAAATAAATCACGCAACCACCACCGTACTGAGTCGCTTTGTCTAATCCGTAAAGTCATCGACATCGTCCAATTAAAATAAAGAATTTAGGCGGAAATTACGGCCAATTACTTCGGAACAAACAAGAACATTCGTGGATTGGTTTTTGTTCAATACCTTACATTATTTAGTCATGCAAGTTAGCGCTTCCGCGTAGGTCCTTACTTCGCGGCCCACGTATGTCCCGAGGTTGTTGCGGCAGGCAAGTAGGCAACACAAACACATTGATATTCCATGGCATCAGCCGTGAGTAAGGCTGACATGGTTACTTGGTTAGTCCTTCTGACATTGCTGTTGGACATTTCCTTATACGGAAGATGTCACACCCAACATGAGCTTACGATGCGCCACAAGAATGCATCATTTTATTAGCGTCACTGCTTTACTTAGATGTTTTTGATGTTGCTGCTTATTCGTTGACTGGCCTGTTGGTCTAGTGATTAATAACCCTGACTGCTATGCCGGAGGTCGTGGGTTCTATTTTCACCCAGGACAAATGTTTGTATATTGAGTACGATCACTTGTTCTGTGTCTGGGTGTAGTATATCTATAATATGTATGAATATGTATGTATTAAGAAATATATAAGTATGTTTATCAATTAAATAGTACTCAAAGCACAAGCTCTGCTTAGCTTGAGACTACATGGCGTTGTGTGATAGTTGTGGAATATTATTATTCAAATTGTTTGTTCGAAAACACGCTCTTGACTTGCAGTATTCACCCTCACGACGTACAGTGGAATTTTAAAACCATGTAAACCAGTTCTCTGAAACTTATTTGACTTTCATCGATTTTTTTTTCATACTAATGGGAGGTCCGTATAACTTGTTGCTTCATCTCGACCTTCGGGGCTGAGTTAACATCTATTGTTTAACAAATTACTTATTCGTCTGTAATTCGTGGCAGAACCATTGTCTCTCAGTTGCCCGATTTTACGGGTAGTGCACATCAGAAGAGGTACATGTCTATCTGACAAGGAAAAAAACATCGCGTGATGAATGTAAACACTGTAACGTATTTTTAGTTACGGTTAATTGCCGAGAGTGCCAGTTGTCGTGTGCTGAGGATTTTCCCGCATGACATTAGCTTACAATACATTTTGCTTTACAGATTGATCCCATGGTATTGATAGCTTCGCAAAAGCATTTAGCCAATCAACATATATTAGACTTAGTCATTTTGAGTTCCATTATAAAGCGGTTGTACTTACCTAACATAATCTTTTTAGGGTTCCGTACTTCACAAGGAAAAAACGGAACCCTTATAGGATCACTTTGTTGTCCGTCCGACCGTCTGTCTGTCTGTCAAGACCATTTATCTCGAGGAGAAAGCGAACGAGTGGAGGTATTGAGTTGAAATTAAAACCATATACTTAGGTCTGGTCTGTGATCCCTTCAAGCTGTGGAAAGAACAAGCTTCTAAGTTTATGAAATAAAAAGATACGGTCGTTTATGGCGCAAAAAAACGTATATTTCGATACCTTCAAAGATCGAAATTCATAGGGTACTTCCCGTTGACCCAGAATCTTAAATTTGGCACAAAGCAAGGTCTTATAGCACAGGTATAGGAATAAATCTATAAACAACAAATTTGTTGTTACCTACGTCACAAAAAAAAATACTGTTTTGCAATTCGAAAAAACTCTTCGAGACTCCATTCGAGAATTGTAGTTTGCACGGAACCCTCAGTGCGCGAGTCCGACTCGCACTTACCCAGTTTTTTATTCTTGATAGGCTCGTACTTGATCCCTATAATAATTAATATTTTTTTTACATATATTTTGTAGGTCTGAGAATAGGTTGTAAGCCATTTTACTCTCCCAACCCACTACTCCTATTTCTGTGATTCCACAAATTGGTCAGTTGTGTAGAAACTTGGGATATAATAAAACTCCACCAATTTTACATTGCTACAATATCTGTCAAAAACTCCATTTAGGTATGTGTTTCCATTCTATTACTTGAACCTTAATAACTGAAAACATTACAAAAGTGAAGTTCTCAAAATTGTGACTAATACGTAAACAACACATTTTATAACTGTGTTAATTAGGTAATTTGAGTTTTTCAGCCAAATCTTGTTAACGTTATCGGTGTACATCTTTTTGTCGCGATCACAGCCTGTATTACAGCAATTCATGTGTGACAATGCTCAATTACGTGTATATAGCCACGCAATAACATTAATATAAGTTCGTTCAAGTAGTCCTTGACACCACTTAATAAATAGCTATTACCAACAATCCCTAGTCCCACGCTCGTCTAACCCGCGATTGAAAATGTACACTAATCAGTAATCAACTACTGCAGACCTTGTCTTAACCCACAATAAGCAACTCTATATTGTTATTTTAATGCGGGCTTATGACTATATCTACTACTTATATTTGCCCGCGGCTCCGCCCGCGTAGGTACATAAAATATACCCTATGTCACTCAGTTTTCTGTACGTACAAAGATTTTAGCAATTTGACTAGTACTTTCAGAAATTATCTCCTACAACCAAAAAATAAACATAAAAAAAAAAAAAACTTTACCTCTTTATTATATTAGTGTAGTTGTAGATTTAGATAAATGCAATAGATAAGTATGGTTTTAATATAAGGGAAAAGTATTATATATGTTTGATTCATTGGCTGTTTTCTATGAAAGAATATGACACCTGTATCTTGTTATCACTTTTTTACCTAAAGGAGTGACAATTTTAATCATTTTTAAACCCCTACATCCCCTTCTCATCGGCAAAAATAAACAAAGCTCTGACCCCACCTTCCATGATTACGTGAACATTTATATATTAACAGTGATGAGCGGTAGTTATCAATTTGAGAACTTATTGTTAATTACATCTGAGTTTATTCATTTATAAAAGAAATAAGGCAAATTGCATTAAATTATGGAATTTGGCAACGTCATCATTTGGGGGTCTATTAGCTTCACTTTTCTTGGACTGACCGACATTTTGACTATTCAAAAGTGCCTGCAAATGGTCTACCTATTTGAAATAAATGCTTTGACTTTGACTTTATAGAAAGTCAGTTGTATCCCATAGCAGGGCAAAAGTTTCCTTTCTATTCTCTTCTCTGTTCCTAGCTACATCTGTACCCCTAGCCAAGTTGCTAATCTGCAATAGTTAACGCTTGTAGAAAGCTTCAAATGTACGGGAATGACGTCCTCTTAACGCTCAGTCACGTGATCAGAACAAAAGAATTAGCGGCAAGGTCAACTCGAAGCGTTCGGCGCAAGCGAAACGGTTGTAACTTGGCTAAGGGGGCTGGTCAATCCTTTAGATAATAGTCTAATTCGTTACGCTTTTTCCTTCTGGGCCTACCGCGTCGCCGGTTCCTGCTTTTCGAAATCCAGTCAGTGGTTGTCTTTGCCTAATTTTCTTGTGACACACAGCAGATATGGCCTGCCCAGTTCTTCTTTTTTTTTCGAATTCTTCGTAATCGCGTGTCCAAAACCAGATAAGCGCTTTACTTTGTGTAGGTGATTTATTTCATCACCACTACTGTCAAAATGGCGAAGGAAATATACTAGAGCCAAAAAACTCGAAAACACTGCTGCACTTGGCCGACAATATGGAGAAAGACTGTTACCATACAATGGTCAATCTATCTCTCAGGTCTCCTAGAGAAGAGGCCTGAGTCTCAACAGTGGGAACTTTATACGGCTGATTATGCTTATGCTCAAGTCTCATTCGTCCCCTTTAACTTGAAAGATGTCGACAAGGTTAATATTGTCGGTTGCGCAGGACCAATTTCATGAGACACGCAGTTGCATAGTATACCTTGTGATGATGAGTCATCTTACAATTACCTACATAGTAGTTAAGTCATTTTGCTATCTACCATATTACCCTACCTAGATTAAACGTGTTTAACATTAACAGGTGATCATTATTATGACCGCTTAGACTGTTTCTTTGACATATTTAAAGCCTCAGAGACATTAGAGGACAAGATGTCCCCCTACGTGACGCGGAATGTCAAATTGTCCAACAACATGTCCCGGGTCATGTGCGTTACAAAATGTTGAGAGACAAGTTGCAAGTTGGGACACTGGACAAAGTTGCAGCGTCTCATAGATTGAGCGTTGCGTATCTTGTTGGGGATCATTTTGTCCCTTAATGTGTCTGAGGTTTTTAAGGAACAATATAAATGGACAGGACATATTTCTCAAGTCTTTATCCACCGTAACGAAAGGAAGATATCATGCAAATAAAGCTTAAAGATATAGCTATTGTATGCTATTTTTTTGTTGACACTACTATATTTCGTCTGTTTACAATTGTACTAGTTTCTATCAGCGGCTTCGCATGCGCAAAAGTAGAAAATTATCCAAGGGAACATACTCCTGGGATGAAGAGTATCATATTCCTGAACATGATTTAGCCACGTGCCGAATGTCATCCAAATCCGTTCAGCTGTTTAATCGTAAAGGAGTAACAAACACATACACAGACATACATACAAAAGTTCAGATGAACTTTTGTATGTACTAAGATAATAAGTAATTTGTGTGATGCCTAGCTGTATTCCCGGAACCACTCGCAAAACTTGCAAACAATATCATAAAAAAATTCTTGTTATAAGCGCACACTAACGTGAGGCGAGTAGGATGCGGCCAATGGTACATGGTATCCTACTCGCCTCATTCCTCACCTTTAACATAATATCCCGAAATCTAAGTAGAAAACCGGTATAGCCTGCGTGAACAAAGCCGCGGGCAATAGTTAGTTATTTATAATAATTGTTTTCAACTTGTTTTTATTTGACTGTACTTTATGCTTTTAAGCGAGATGACAACAGAAAAAGTAGGTGAAATCGGAAGGTGCCAACTCGCGCGGACTCGCGCGATTTACTTGAGCGAGTTGACGAACAAGCCACTTTCAAAGGGTTGCTGCGTTACCTATAAATCGCAAATAGAGCCAATTGCCAACATTATAGATATTTATTTATTAAATGATTTATCTATTATTATTATTTATTTACAAATGTACAGAGGCGTACTTAATGCCTTAGGCATTTTTACCAGTCATCCTTAAAATTCTGGTCTCAATTTTATTTAAGCAATAATCAATATCAAACACCTTTCAGAATGTCCAAGTTTGAATTGCAAGTTTTCGTTAAAATTACGCTAATTTACTCATGAAGGTACTGGTGCCTAATTGACAGTGAATAATAAAGACTACGTCTCTTTCCAGGTGTGTGCATGCAGCGTACTGGCTGCGTTGGACGGGTACAGCCCCCAACAGGATCCTGACCAGTTCCACATTCAGACAGACGAAGATGACGAGCGATATTTCTTATATCAGACACACAACGGGCAGTACAGAAAGGAGAGGAGGCTGAAAGATGGATCCGTTGTTGGTAAGGAGGATTCCAATTTTATATTCATAATACAGGGTGTAAGCAATAGATCTCCGCGAATTTTAAGGGCTTCTTCAGTCGATGAGACTGGATTTTTTTTTCTTGAAACGAAAAAAAGTCGGCCTCTCCATACAAAATTATAAACTTGATTGGACAGTTTGTATGGAGAGGCCGATTTTTTGTTTCGTTTCCAGATAAAAATCTTGTGGAAGGTTGTTCAGTTTCGTCTACTCAGCAAGCCCTTATTTTTTTGTTTTTGTTCTTAAAGTTTGCGGAGACCTGTTGCTTACACTCTACCTGTATAGTACATCTTACAAAATAATTATTTCTTGAACTACAATAAATTAACTATTATATGGGGACAGTCTTGAGTTCTTGACCAAATATGTAACTTTTTTTTGGGCCAAAGCATTCTTGAATAACCTGACATCGATACAATATTCTAAGAGATTATTGCCACAGCAAAACGAGCTGCGAGCTTACTGTTTAATATTAGGTGTAAACGTTTTGCTCTTTCTCCAGCACCTTAACCTCCGGTCCGTTATGATCAGTAATCGTTCAATTTAAAGATACAGCATCCACCGACTTCCCTTTTAAATTAGTACATCTTACAGCCTCTCCAGCTTCTGTCTTGTTGATTGATACATCAATATGCATTGAATTTCAAGATCACGATAAATATAAAGTAGAGCAGCCACTTTTAGAGTTCCATTGTCATTATGAAAATGTTGTCGACCTACACATACTGTGTAGTTCATTGTCCCAACGCTACAACGTCCATGTAGGCGGGATATCTATGTATGTATATAATAACAATTGCCTTCTGAGGAAATAAGGATATATAAAAAAAACGTTAAAATTGTTGTTTTAGGTACAAAAGAATTCGTGACGGACCATATCTGTATTAAATTACGTTATCGCACGGAAACAGATTTTTCGAATTTCTATTTTATATGTATGTGATTTCCGACAAAAAACAGTGCTATCAAGGCCACTCCCTATCTTTATAGATTGAAAAATAAACTAGAGCTATATTTCCCATAGAGTATGTTCAGAATTGGCAATGCAGTCATTATCATTGTTAACATTACAGGTTCATCGGGTTGGGTGGGAGCTGATGGATATTTGCGTCTCCAGGACTACATCGCTGACAGCCAGGGCTACAGGATATACAAATCCAAAACTGTTTACGTTGGAGAGAACCGACCAATTGCAGTATGTATAATTTAAACCTTTTTATTTTAGCTGCGTGTTTTCATAATACTGAACGTATTTTTGTATGTGTTTCAGGAGTCGTTACAGATAGCCAAAACTGCACCAACAGATTCAGGTTATGGAGTTACACCAGCACCAGCGCCTGTCCACCGGTATCGCGGACCACCGCGGTACACCTCCACGACACAAGCCCCATCGCCTTCTTCATCATACGGACCACCTAACTACCCTGCAGAAGTATCAGTGACACCTTCCCCACCTACTTACCCACATCCGACAGCAACACCTCAAGTTTATGTATCACCTAACTCAATCGACTCATCAACAACAACTTATGACTTCAGACCAACTGTGACACCGATCACAGCCAGTGAAGCTGCAACGACGCGTAGTCCTTACGAATACGATTCATCGAACACTAATACCCTTGACGATGAGTATCACGCCAGCGATAGTAAACGCTACGATGTGTTTAATCCTAACTCATACAGGCACGCTGATGCCTGGCTACAACGACAGCAGCAGTTGCGACAGCAGCAGCTACAACAGCAACAACAATCTGGACTCAAAATCGGTGATGGATACACTCCTCAGTTCTCAACGTACGACGGTTCCGCCTTTAGAAGAAACGGGTTCCGGTACTATCTTCCAAAGCAATATCATGAGGAAGAAACCGGTGGCTCCAATGAAAGAACTGGAAGCTTTGGTTACGTAGATCCGTTTGGTATTCGACGAGTGATATACTACAACACAGCGCCAGGTGAAGGCTTCCAAATACGCAAAAACAATAGGTATGTGGGTCATGACGCGACCCCATATGACCCTAGACCCGTGAATTGATGTAGCAAATGTGTGTACATACATGTGTGAATTTGAAGTTACCTAATTATTTATTCATCAGTATTGTTAGTTCCCATGGACTATTTATGTAATAAAGGAGACAAAACGATCTAATCGAACGAAGCGAACAAGTCTTAGCCATTAATTTGATAATGTAAGGAAGACTTATTGTACGAGGAAAGTTTTTTGGTTCATATGACAAAATATTTGAAGTCAAATAGCTATAATGGTTTTTGTTTGTGACTGGTTTTTCACAACCAAAAATCATTACTTTCTTATTTTTCAGTGCCATTGTACTATATGTAGGTACAGTAAACCGGTTATTAATATTGTATGATTTTGTATTTAAACATCTTAATGTGAAATAAAAAATAATATTTTTAAAGTACAGTTAACATACTTTATGAAATTCGTGTTAGTGTGACGATACGTTGTGTCATTTCCATCAACATATTTTAATATTAAGTTAAATTAAAATAATACAAAATATACCGTTAATTTATTTAAAATAATCATCAAAATATCAAAGAAGGACAGTCTCTGGTCATTATGTCTATACAAGTCATAAGGTCTTTGAACTCATCTTGATTGTCATCTAAATGGATTTTCTTGCAAATGGACAAGCGTAGGCGCAGCTGTACGGCTAAATGATTCTGGTATAACCTTTTAGAGTTTGTAACTAAAATGTACCAGTTACCAGGATCAAGAGATACAAGAGGTACAGCATGCAATCCATCTAAGTACTTAATTATTATCATTCTCTTCAATCCCGCAATGTAATATGAGTTCCAAAAAAGATTTCTAGTATATTTTTGTAGACCAATGAATTTGGGATTATGGACACACGTATTTAATAAGATATACTTAACCGGGTGCATGTTCTTGAAATGTTTTTGCGAATAATTTGTCATTTTTAAGGAACATTTGTCAAAAAATCAATGACATCTTGTTGCAATAACTGTTATAATGCTTTGGGTAATAATTTATAATTTAAAATAAAATTTATTCCTGTCTAATCAACATTCTTAATTTCTAGTAGTTAATTACTGTACTCTTTTTAATTATTATGTAAAGATTGCACAGCATGTATTTATACTAATTTTATTGTTTTAATGTAAGTTCGTACCTACATAAATAATTTGTTAACAACATGTGGTTTTATTTTCAAATTAAGTAACTTTGAAAGTACCTGTAGTAACGAGAATGGCTCGAATTCTTACGACTCGTTTTAAAAGTAGTTTGGCAAATGACCTGGGTAAATGTGTCGCATTAACAATAAATCATTCCTGTTTGTGCAATTATAGTTTTGGTCTATATAACTGAGTGGCTTTATTAATTAGACCAGTGTTGTGCATCAGTATCACCCAGGTTACCCGAAAGGTAAAAATTCATTGCTATCTAAATATTTCGATTGATGAGATTGTGTATACAATATTCTTAACTTATATACATACTTTTTTTCAGAAAAATGTTCACGACAGCAATATGGATTTTATTTATAACACAAAGCTTCGCAAAGGACATGGGTCCTCATCAACGTTACCAGAATGGACATGACAGTGGGAGTCCAGCAAATTATTACGACAGGATACACTTGCCAAACCCTCACTATAAAATTAATTATTTTTATGAACAAAGGAGAACTGATGGAGATTCAGAAATTGATCAAATTGAAGAAGAAATTGGAAAGTACATGCATTACCAGCTTTTCACGACGACCACAACAGCAGAGACGGTGCCAAAAATTGAAGATGTTAATGAAACATTTAAAGAGATAACAGACCGCAGTACACTTGAAACACCGACTGTCGTACCAGAAACTCTTCATCAAAACCATGAAGAAGTAACAACGACTTTACCACCGATGCCATCAGCACCAAAATTACGGATACCGATCCATCAGCATTCACCAAAAACGATAAAGCTGTCTCCGCCAGTCACACAGCGAGTGGAGATGAAAAAGGTCCAGAATACTGACGTTGCAAAATCTCATTTAAACCACCATAATTTGCAGGCTCATGAACCGACATCAACCCATCACAGACATCCTCATCATCGGCTACATATCTCACCTACAACCACAAGTTCACAGGCTCCTATTGAAGCAGAGGCACAAACCAAACATGCTTCAACTGAGAAACACATTTATCTGTCGCCAACAACACACGCCCCATCATTTAAAAGCCGACATGCCCATAATACCAAAGTCAGACCAATATCAGCTCCTAGAACCGTATATAGAGGTAGATACAAATTCAGCTGGGATGATGTTAATGATATGCATACATCAATTGAGCCAAAAGTATCTCAGATAAACGAAAACCCAATACCATCTGTTCCCACATTGTCGCCCTGGTATGATGGCTACGGAAAATAAAAGTTAATGAATATATGTTTTAAAATACAACAATTTGATCTTTTTTTTTTTGGTTGGGTTAAGGTCGTGCACTTGCAGGAAGAACAGGCTCAAGTACTCTATCCTATGTTTCTTTTGCCAAAGACGAAATTGCAACAACGCTAAACCTGTCGTCCTGGATGAAGACGGCCAGAATGTGGAAGACCTAACACCATATTGTATACCCGTCTCCACCTCCAGAAAACATTATTCCTCCTTCTCCACTCCCCCCACTGATCTAGACGGGATGAAACCTGGTCCTTAAAAAAGGGCGAAAGTTTGCGGACGTCATACCGCATAACAGTCAATAAATGTGGTAGGTATATCTTTCGATATAGTCAACCGATTGCGATAAAACAAAGCCTAAATAATATATCAATTAATATAAAATATAATTTATAAAATTAAAATTGTGTGTAAACAATTTTAATGTATAAAAGTTATCAACACCGATTTCATACATTTTACGTGATGCGCGCACAACAAAAACTTCTACAGATTTATTATATGTATTAACGAACCCGATATTTTTGTAATTTTTGAGAAAACTATGAAGTCTAGACGCATTACTTTGGTATCAAATTAAATTTTATAAAATTTTTGTGTCATACTTTTCTCTAGGACTATTAGTTTAACCAGTACGTGTCTTTGAATATGACGCAAACACAAAATTTTCACTTTTCAAAAAAAATACCTACTTTGACAAACTGTATCACTGCAACTAATGAACCTAGAGTACTGGGGTTAAGCTCAAATTGTAGTATATTTGGTTAGCTTTATTATATTATAAGCAAATATACTTTAAATTGCTTTCTTCGGGTTGGTTTTTCGAAAAATCTAAAAAAAAGTGCCAAAATTTCGCAGTTATTTTTTTTCGAGCACCAACTTTGGTGTTATTGGTCAAGTCGTCAGAATGTAGGTGTTACTCCATTTGAAGGAAACTTCTTTTACTCAGTCGTTATGACAACAGGGAAGACTTAACTGTCAATTTGATTGAGTCGAGTGGAGGCAATGGCTATATTTCACCGGGACACCATGGTAGCGCAACTGTTCGCGCTACTATGGTGTCCCAGTGAAATATAGCCCGACACCAAACTAGACACAATACTGACTTGAGCCAAGATTTTATATATCCTATGGATAAACTAGATTGACTACGAAGCAATCACACTCTAAAGTGTTCTTTATGATCATTGGCATTAAGTTCATATTGACAAGCAAACAGGGAAAAATGTACTGAGCAAAAAAACGACAAAGGGTCGGTTGTCCCTTTCTTACCTCTTTTTTAACAAGGGTAACCATAATTTTACTAAATTAATTGTTATTATTTTGTCACTGTAGCATGTGATATTAATTGATGGTGTAAATTTTTATATCGACAGCAAAGTACCAATAACTCCAAACTGTCTGTGAAACCTGAAAAAATAGTTGAATTTATTGAGCAGTCAAAAATTTTAATTTAATTAACTAATAGCAATAACGACTTTTGGTTTAATTTATTAAACTGCTTTAATATATTTTATTAAAGGTCTCTCTAATCACTTGTGTTTTATAAGTTTTAGTAATTATTAGTGTCATATGAGATAATTGTGAAATTACCGACACGTTGGTTTAGTTAGATAGTATTTCCGCGTTTTAATTTAAAGCATTTTTAACAAAAAAAAATCAATTCGGAGATTTAACGAAAGCCCTTTTTAAATTCATAGCGGTAAATTATGAACATGTTGAAGAAATATTTTTAGAAGGTATTGGTATAGTGCGTTTCACATAAGAAAATCCTTCGTCGTAATGTTAGCTTCCCTGTCTGTCTACAGAAAAAAGAAAAGAGTTGCCTATTCTAGCAAAATTGTTGCTCGAAATGCGAAACGAAATTGATTTTAATGGTAGTTGCAAAACTTTTTGGAGAGTTATGGATACTTTGCCGTCGATGTAAAAAATTACAGCATCTATTAATATCGCACACATGCTGAAGTGACAAAAATAATAACAATTAATTTAGTAAAATTATGGTTACCCTAGTTAAAATAGAGGTAAGAAAGGGACACACCGACCCTTTGTCGTTGTCTTGCTCAGTATATTTTTCCCTGTTTGCTTGTCAATCGAGTTTATCCGTAGGATATTATAAAATCTTTGGGTTAGATTTTCATCTCATTACATACACTTTGGTGGGGGCGTGGCTGGCGGCCGGACTGGTGTACGAGCTGGTAGCTCCACCAAATTGGTCGCGCAACCAAACAGACACCAAGTGAGTAACGCTCTATGGAGCTGTATACATTTTGTTGGTGGCGCGACTGGTGGCGCGACCAGTCCCGGTGAAATATGGCCCTTAATAAAGGAGTTAGCCAATTTGTTCCAAAAAACTCGTGCAACGTAACTACAGGATTTTTGAATTCACAACAGCATTTATACTCCCGCTTCCACCACATTGTATGATGATTATGATGATGGTGACATCTAGCCGATTTCGGCCACAGCGACCGCATTCTTTGTCTCCTCATAGTGGTTGTGAGCTCAGATCTGCTGCTCTTTTATGTGCCCTCATGTGACTTGCATATCCACCACATTGTATAATAAATAAATGTAAACCAACCGATTTCATAACTATTGCCTTTTCCACTTCAGTTATTTGTTCACAACTCTTATTACAGCATAATATCACTTGAAATACTCACAAAATATGGATTTTATTCTATTATCCTATTTATATATCCTTGTTATTTCGAAAAATCATTAAAAAAGTTGTCATTGCTTTTGGGTGATAGCTCTAATATAAATGAAGTAACATGAAACATGACTGTTTAGATATTACAAAAATATTTTTGCTAATTTAGTCCTTTTAAATAATATTAGTTTATTTGATCTATATACACATAATTTTATATTATTTAGGTGTATCCCTGTATCGCAGAATCCGTTATATCTCAAACCAACAAACTAACGTACTAGGTTTAGTAATACTAACTGATGAAGGACACCATCAGTTAGTATTACTAAACCTAGTACGTTAGTATAATCTATGCTATGATAGTATATGTTAGTATAATCAACAACTAAGTACAACAAACTTATCTACCTATTATATTATTACCTATTACTACCTATATATTACCTTTATAAATTTTTTGGGACAAAAAATAACATGGTGTAAAAACTATTGGAATCCAATCAGTTACTGATTATGAACAAACTTTATTTAGGTTTTTATTTATTTTCGCATAAACTAAAAATAATGTTGTAAGTATACATATTTTAAGTCATAAAAATAAAACTGAAAGTTTCAACTTTCTTCTGTAACTGTACTTGTAATAAAATTGGGCAGTGGGTCCAGTAGATTCATTCAAAATGGGACTAAGTCGAGTGATCCCACGGGCCCAAATCGAGCAGGTCTAATCGACCACAGACCCGCCAAGATGACCCTACCCTGTGACACCGCATCCAATAATTGAAATCTATAAAAGATAGAAAGAAAAAAAAAACGTTTATTCGTGCCTCACACAATCGTTTACTTTTAGTCTGTGTGACTAAAAATACACAATGAAAAGAAAAAAGAAAGATAAAATCAGTGCGAGGCCAGAAAGGTGACTTTTGAAGAGATAAACTTAATTCCTTAAACAGCGCGTTCTAATATTATTATGTAAACTATCATCATATCCAGCAACTGGATCGGTATAGAAAAACCTTTAAATTCAAATAAATATTTTATTTATAGATAATATTTTTATATACAATATTTATACGTAATTTTTTGATACATAAATTTGCCGAAATTACATTTTAGTCAATGTAAAGAATGAAAAGATCTTGAAATATGAATGTCATCTAAGATTTGATTCGAGTCATTTAAACATCGCATCAGTATAAATCGAAGTCAGATTCTCTGACAATGTAGATAGGCTGGTCGTTCTGGCGATCGTTACGTAACCTTCTTTGGAAGTGCCACGGGAGAGGAGGGAAATGAATATTGGGGAACCAATTCCAGAACCAGTCGGGCATAATACCTTTAGGTCTATCCACTACTTGTACTATAACAGGTACGTCTTCGTCATATCTTTCTTTTGATTCTTCTGGTTTCAATTCCGATGGCCCTTTGGATTCCTCCGATTCCTTAGAATCTTTCTGAATAACCTGAATAACATCTTCGGGTTTTGCTACACCAACTTGATCGGTTAATGCCGGTATTTCATGTTCTGGTTCATGTTCTGGTTCATGTTCTGGTTCATGTTCTGGTTCATGTTCTGGTTCATGTTCTGGTTCATGTTCTGGTTCATGTTCTGGTTCATGTTCTGGTTCATGTTCTGGTTCATGTTCTGGTTCATGTTCTGGTTCATGTTCTGGTTCATGTTCTGGTTCATGTTCTGGTTCATATTCTGGTTCATGTTCTGGTTCATGTTCTGGTTCATGCTTTGGTTCATGTTCTGGTTCCTGTTCTGGTTCATGTGCTGGTACATGTTCTGATTCGTGTGCTGGTTCATGTTCTGGTTCATGTTCTAATTCATGTGCTGGTACATGGTCTGGTTCATGTTGTGGCTCTGGGAGGTCGATTATTTTTTCTTCGCTCTTGATATCTGCCTCATTTGATTTAAGTTCAGGGGGAGGTGGGGGTGCTGGTAGGTTGGTGTGAAGCTGGTCCGGCGTTGGCAATGCCACTGCCGCTGATAGTAGACATAGAACTCCAAGAAAATACATGATCTACAAAAAAAAAGTTTTTAAATTAAAGAATCATTCAAATAATAAAGTAGAACAAAAATATATTAATTTTCAAAAAAAACTCAACTACAATTTGTGAAATAACTTACCTGTCCTGAATGATCCCACAATATTATTCTCTAGAACTGATGCACGTCTTTTATAGATAAATGTTTATTTCAATTAATGACTAATACAATTGAAAATACATTAAAAATATCATCGAAAGATCAACATAATATTGCGGTTAACGAAATCAACATACATCAGTAAGGCAATGGAATTATTTTAGAGAAATTTCCATTAAGCATAATATTTGTTACAAATCAAACGGTAGAATTCAACAAACGGTCATTAATGAAATCTGTTTTAATATAGGTAGGTAATTATGAATTTGAAATATTTTTATAAATCGGCTAAAAATACTCGTTTTTTGGACTTTTTTTAATATATAACAACAGTTTAAATTATGACAAATGATCCATTTTCCTGTTTTAGGGGTGGGATATCATAAAATAACTTCTACTGCTCTGGGTGGAGATTTTAACTAACTAAAACCTACCCGTGCTTCTTCAGTTACCCTTTGCATTCCAGAGCCGCGATGACTCTTTTGAATAATCCCGCAGCCCAGACAGACATATCGCCTCTAGCAGGACCTATCAATTATTCTAACAGCTTTTTTAGGCACAAGTGGAACATAACGCGCCGTCGTCCCGGACCAGATCCTAATCGGATGGTAAGCTAAGCATTAAACGCCGTCAGATAACCCGCATCAGTGGTGGCCAGGAATCGACCTGCAATTCCCGATGCCCTAGGAGTCTCCTTCGGCGGCCCGAGTGTGACATTTGGTTCTCCCTCACGCTTTTCGCCACAACCACTGCTCGCATTACTGCTTCACAGAAGGAAGTGATAGCTTCCTAAGCCTGTGACATATGAAAAACAGACACTGGATCGCTATGCGAATGTGATGAAGTTTTAAAATGGTACTCTGCGAACTTTAAAATTCGATTTAATTTCATTCGCAAGCTTCTGTCTTCGTATTCTAATCAAGTAGGTACATGACTGATTTATTTTTTGTGTTGGTTCAATACGAGAAAGATCCTGCCTTTGTCCCATGTCTTTTGAGGTCGATGCAACACGATTTTTCTTACTTTCTGTCCTGTCAACCGTCACGCTATCACTGATTCCCTTTCCTTTCATATCAATCCTTACCTCACACCACACAATCCATTTATCTTTTCTTTGGCGTCCCTCTTCATCCATCGAATGTGATGTTAATATACCTTACTCATAACTTTTTTAGTGCATTCCACACCTCCTCTTCACATGACCGTACCAAGATAAACGTTTGTACTTATTGCAATCAGAAGTAAGTTTTACATTTCTTGAGCAGAGCAATTAAAATTGCGCAAGAACGTTGCGAATGTAAGGTGGTGTTTGCTACTTTTAATAAAACCATTCATAAAATTATAATTCCTAAAATACCTACACTGGAATAATACCCTGGAATATAATAGAAAACATTCGCTTGAACGCAACTCCTTGCTATTCAGGTGCTAACAGACGCCTACATCCTATGTTATGTATGTTATGTTATGTAATCATGATCTTATTACGGGCATTATGCGCCATCAGATGCCATAGTCGCCGACATCTCTAGGTACATTGATTTGCCGCCTCTTCATAGACATCCACTTTGGTTCTCCGGCGGCCATCTTTATTCCTAATTCCATTATGTAAAGATACTCCGAATATAGCGTTTTCCATAGCTCTTTGGGTGACTTTCAGCCTTCAACTAAATTAAAATACATTAAATGAAAATTAAAAACTGCTATCACTTGTTGTACTCTTCGCCAGTCTTTACGTCTAATTAAAAGCCTGAAGGACAACAACCAGATTTGATATCGTGTTACCCAGTTACTGGGTCGAGTATGTCAGAGAGTCAGTCTCTCATCTGGTTAGAATGGAAGCCGCAAAATCTAAAAACCTTAGAAAAAGATTTTTCAAATGATGAATCTTCATCACTTACTCGTATACATCAATTTTTCTGATCCTAATGTTATATGTACAATTAGCTTCTGCCAGCCATTTTACTTGCGTGAAAATAATTATGCCTATATCACTCATAAAGTAGCATTTTACTTTTGAAATAATTTTTGAAATAAATTGGTTCAATTGCTTTTGAGTTTATTAATTACATAAATCATTCCTCTGTATGATAATACTACTTATAATATAATAATAGTATCATAATACTTTGTATGTCCAAGAACCTTATATTCAAAGACATATGACATTAACCGGATGCACTGGGCCCGCATGGTGGTTCCATTCCTTCTCCTGGAGAGAAGGCCTAGGTCCAAGCAGTGGGAACATTATCAGGCTGATTATGTTTATGCTTACGCTTAATAGTAGTAACTCTATTAATATTAAAGCACATACGTCTACGTAGTCGTTTTAATTTTCGATGGCTTCCGACAGCCAGGTTTGATTTGGACTACAATCATTTGATTTTTCCCTTCGGGTCACAGTTGTGTATGGAATGATCCTTATTATTAGAACGTTCTATAACTTACCAGCTGGTGCCAGTGACTTCATTCGCGTCAGACTCCTAAAACAGCACAATAACAATGTCTCAATTTAAAGATTTATTTATTTGCACGGTATGCCAAAAAAATTTCTAAAATGAAACTAGCCTGATAGTTACTTATAACATCAAAATCGGTCCATCAGTTTCAAACATTAGCCCGATGAAACAGACAAAAAGATAGACCGACAGACAGGCTAAAATGTTGCAAATTGCATTTATGTTATTGGTCTCGAAATATAAGTCTGTGGTTTCGAATATACTTTCAAATGCATTTAGCGGATAACAAAAAAATATTGCAATTGAAACATTTTATTTAAATAACCTTATAAACGATTTTTTTTTACGTCTGTTACATATATGTAACAGACGTTTCAATTTTATACATGTGTACCTATATATTTTCAAGGTAAAAAATCAAAGACTCCGTTGGAAAAAGACGATATTATCTAAAAAAAAATATATTTAAATTACTGTAAATATCATTTGGAGCTAGCTAGTTCAAGGACTTCAGGTGCCACTGGGAAATGATTGCTCTCAGCGTGATCTTCATCGATGCCGACATTGTACTTGGTGACGTACGTCGGTCCGTCGTCAACGATATACAAGACCTCTCCCTCAACGATACAGACGTAGCCACTGCCGTCTGAGATGGGCATGACCCGGCCGCGATCCGACCCCACAATGCCTTCAGCACCACAGTGTGAACAGACGTGAACCTTTTCATGCTCCATAGCTGGAAGGATGCAATAAGGGTGCTCTTTAACGGTGAAGCCAAGATCGATGAAATGGCAACAGTGCTAAAGAATGCTACCATGTTGTATTTGGGCTTTGTGATGTACCAACAAAATTGTTTTTCTTTCTTTCTTTCTTTTACCAGCTACAACAAGTAAACGTAGTGAACAAGTAAACGTAGGGTTAGAAGACATTACACTACTTTATTTGTTATAGGAAACTTGTTGAACTTAATCATGATGATTCAACATTATCATGAATAAGGAATAAAGTAGGCACTAATGATATTGTTTCGTAGTCCGAATGATATTGCATTCATTAATACAATAATATCGGTGGAATACAAAACGACCTAATTTTACACGATTTTGCAATAGACCATTTTTCTAATGAGGGATACGATAATGGCCTAAAACTGGATTATTTGCAATCTTTCACAATTACGCTTTTTCTTTCATTGGAATTTATGAAATCATTACCTTAACAATTCTAATGTGGTCTCTAATATGATTAGTAAAGACCATTTGCAATAATTAGTTCATTTAATTTTTTTAAATATATAATACGTACATTGCACTTGTATGATCAGTTCAATTTTAATCTTCAACTGCTTAATATGGTAAGTTTTACTCAAAATCCTTTACTTTTGTGTTTCATGTGTTTCAATCACATCTTTTTTTACTTTTATGTAATAAGTATTTGTGATCAAAATTGTAACTTTATAAGATATTTTTGACCGTTTAAACTTTTATATATTTAGATATCTAAATTGTAACTTTCGTAAATTGCTTTTACTTTGTTTCTACTAACTTATTGACCACTATTTGGTTTTTATTGTTTTTTTTATTAATTCAGGTCACATCGGGAGTTATTTTTGCCTTTATAGGCACTCTTTTATTTGAATTCACAAATTCTGCAGCAATCGACTATGAGCCAATCAAAATCATCGTTAACGAAAATTTTAATACGCAGCCTGGGCAAGTCTCCTCGGAGCTGCAAGCTATTGAACCTGGCGTTTTACATCAAGGAGCAAACTTTTACTTCAAGCCACAAGTAAATTTGCCACAAAACTTTATTCCATCGCACATTGAAGCTTTAATATCATTTATCCAGCAACATCAAAATTCTTGCTCGAAAGATGCTTCGAAATTTGCTGCCGAGAAAAACAAACTAATGGAAATTCTGAAACCATTTATGAATCCATCACTGGATATTACAAAAAAGACTCCATCGAAGATTGTTTTTGAGAAAGAAAATAATTTAGGAATTGTGAAGCCAGAGTTTATTCCACCTGCGTTAGAAGAAATTGTGGCTGAGCCACAACCAGTACCAGCCATAATTACTGAAGAGCCCAAACCTGTCGCAGAACTTCTCGTCATTCCAGAAGCTCCAAGTCTATCACTTAGCAACGTCTATTCTCTTACAGAGGAAGAAGTGAAAACCGATGAATCAGCATTACTGAAAAAGCAAACGGGTGTGTATCCCACAATTCCAGAGATAACCGTGCGACCAATCCAAGAGCCAATCTTTACTTACGTTCAGACCAAACCAATGACTTCAGAACTTGTAAATATTCCTGAAGCACCAGTTTTACCCTCATGGTCATTTAACGGTATCCCTTCGAATGTTAAAAAAGAAATCATCAAAGAAGAGTCAGTAATAACGGAAGCACAAAGGGGAGTGTTTCCTACAATTTCAGGAATAGCAATGAAACCAATTCAACAGTCGATCCTTAACTACGTCGATCCCAAACCCATCGCTACAGAAATTAAAGTCATTCCTGAAGCTTCAGTATTACCTCCACTCTTAGCTAACGATATCAAACTTGTTGAAGAAGGAATGCATATCGAAGAACCGGTTGTTGTTGTCGTTGACTCCAAACGCACCATTCAAGAACTCGAAGAAGTGATTCCAGAAGCTCCGGTATTACCTCCTCTATCACTTCCCGATGTTCCTTATATTGTGAAAGAAGAAGTGAGAAAAGAAAAATCAGAACTACTGAAAGAGCCAACGGGTGTGTTTCCAACAGTTCCAGAAGCAGCTGTGAGGCCTAACCAAGAGTCAATTTTTAATTATGCTGAAGCCAAACCTTTCATTGCAGAATTGCAAGTCCTTCCTGAAGCTTCAGTACTACCTCCACTTTCATCTAATGATATCAAACTTGTTGAAGAAGGAAGGAAAATCGAAGAACCGGTTGTTGTTGTTGACGTCGAGTCCAAACCCGCCATTCTAGAATTCGAAGAATTAATTCCAGAAGCTCCAGTGTTATCTCCTCTGGTACTTCAAGATGTCCCTTCTATTGTAAAAGAAGAAGTGAGAATAGGAGAATCAGAACTTCTGGAAGAGCCAACCGTTGTGTTTCCAACATTTCCAGAAGCAGCTGTGAGGCCCGCTCAAGAGCCGATCTTTAATTATGCTGAGCCCAAACCCTTCATCACAGAATTGCAAGTCATTCCCGAAGCTCCAGTATTACCTCCACTTTCAGCGAACAATATCAAACTTGTTGAAGAAGAAATGAATATCGAAGAACCGGTTGTTGTTGTCGTTGACTCCAAACCCACCATTAAAGAACTCGAAGAAGTGATTCCAGAAGCTCCGGTATTACCTCCTCTATCACTTCCCGATGTTCCTTATATTGTGAAAGAAGAAGTGAGAAAAGAAAAATCAGAACTACTCAAAGAGCCAACGGGTGTGTTTCCAACCGTTCCAAAAGCAGCTGTGAGGCCCAACCAAGAGTCAATTTTTAATTATGCTGAAGCCAAACCTTTCATTGCAGAATTGCAAGTCCTTCCTGAAGCGCCAGTACTACCTCCACTTTCATCTAATGATATCAAACTTGTTGAAGAAGGAAGGAAAATCAAAGAACCGGTTGTTGTTGACGTCGAGTCCAAACCCGCCATTCTAGAATTCGAAGAATTAATTCCAGAAGCTCCAGTGTTATCTCCTCTGGTACTTCAAGATGTCCCTTCTATTGTAAAAGAAGAAGTGAGAATAGGAGAATCAGAACTTCTGGAAGAGCCAACCGTTGTGTTTCCAACATTTCCAGAAGCAGCTGTGAGGCCCGCTCAAGAGCCGATCTTTAATTATGCTGAGCCCAAACCCTTCATCACAGAATTGCAAGTCATTCCCGAAGCTCCAGTATTACCTCCACTTTCAGCGAACAATATCAAACTTGTTGAAGAAGGAATGAATATCGAAGAACCGGTTGTTGTTGTCGTTGACTCCAAACCCACCATTAAAGAACTCGAAGAAGTGATTCCAGAAGCTCCGGTATTACCTCCTCTATTACTTCCCGATGTTCCTTATATTGTGAAAGAAGAAGTGAGAAAAGAAAAATCAGAACTACTGAAAAATCCAACGGGTGTGTTTCCAACAGTTCCAGAAGCAGCTGTGAGGCCCAACCAAGAGACAATTTTTAATTATGCTGAAGCCAAACCTTTCATTGCAGAATTGCAAGTCCTTCCTGAAGCTCCAGTACTACCTCCACTTTCATCTAATGATATCAAACTTGTTGAAGAAGGAAGGAAAATCGAAGAACCGGTTGTTGTTGACGTCGAGTCCAAACCCGCCATTCTAGAACTCGAAGAATTAATTCCAGAAGCTCCAGTGTTATCTCCTCTGGTACTTCAAGGTGTCCGTTCTATTGTAAAAGAAGAAGTGAGAATAGGAGAATCAGAACTTTTGGAAGAGCCAACCGTTGTGTTTCCAACATTTCCAGAAGCAGCTGTGAGGCCCGCTCAAGAGCCGATCTTTAATTATGCTGAGCCCAAATCCTTCATCACAGAATTGCAAGTCATTTCCGAAGCTCCAGTATTACCTCCACTTTCAGCGAACAATATCAAACTTGTTGAAGAAGGAATGAATATCGGAGAACCGGTTGTTGTTGACCTTGACTCTAAACCCATCATTCAAGAACTCGAAGAAATAATTTCAGAAGCTCCGGTATTACCTCCTCTATCACTTTCAGATGTCCCTTATATTGTGAAAGAAGAAGTAAGAAAAGAAGAATCGGAACTGCTGAAAGAACCAACGGGTGTGTTTCCGTCAGTATCAGAGAGGCCCATCCAAGACCCAATTTTTAATTATGCTAAGGCCAAACCCTTCATTGCAGAATTACAAGTCATTCCTGAAGCTCCAGTACTACCTCCACTTTCAGCTAATGATATCAAGCTTGTTGAAGAAGGAATGAAAATCGAGGAACCGACTGTTGTTGACGTCGAGTCCAAACCCGCCATTCTAGAACTCGAAGAAGTAATTCCAGAAGCTCCAGTGTTATCTTCTCTGGTACTTCAAGATGTCCCTTCTATTGTAAAAGAAGAAGTGAGAATAGGAGAATCAGAACTTCTGGAAGAGCCAACCGTTGTGTTTCCAACATTTCCAGAAGCAGCTGTGAGGCCCGCTCAAGAGCCGATCTTTAATTATGCTGAGCCCAAATCCTTCATCACAGAATTGCAAGTCATTCCCGAAGCTCCAGTATTACCTCCACTTTCAGCGAACAATATCAAACTTGTTGAAGAAGGAATGAATATCGGAGAACCGGTTGTTGTTGACCTTGACTCTAAACCCACCATTCAAGAACTCGAAGAAATAATTTTAGAAGCTCCGGTATTACCTCCTCTATCACTTTCAGATGTCCCTTATATTGTGAAAGAAGAAGTAAGAAAAGAAGAATCGGAACTACTGAAAGAACCAACGGGTGTGTTTCCGTCAGTATCAGAGAGGCCCATCCAAGACCCAATTTTTAATTATGCTAAGGCCAAACCCTTCATTGCAGAATTACAAGTCATTCCTGAAGCTCCAGTACTACCTCCACTTTCAGCTAATGATATCAAGCTTGTTGAAGAAGGAATGAAAATCGAGGAACCGACTGTTGTTGACGTCGAGTCCAAACCCGCCATTCTAGAACTCGAAGAAGTAATTCCAGAAGCTCCAGTGTTATCTTCTCTGGTACTTCAAGATGTCCCTTCTATTGTAAAAGAAGAAGTGAGAAAAGAAGAATCGGAACTACTGAAAGAGCCAACGGGTGTATTTCCAACAGTTCCAGAAGCAGCTGTGTGGCCTGTCCAAGAGCCGATCTTTAATTATGCTGAGCCCAAACCCTTCATTACAAAATTGCAAGTCATTCCTGAAGCTCCAGTATTACCTCCACTTTCAGCGAACGATATCAAACTTGTTAAAGAAGGTATGAATATCGAAGAACCGATCAATATTGTTTTTGATACCAAACCAGCCACTTCTGGATTCGGAATCATTCCAGCTTCAATTTTGCCTCCGGTGTCTAATATTCCTTTGGTTGAAGACGTGTTATCAGAAAAAATTACAATTATAGCAAAATCTATTGACCGGCCTTCTATTCCAGAATTTTTTGGGAGGCCTATTGAGCGAGAGCTAGCCACTATTGACATGGAACCAAAACCGGTTAAACCAAACCATATAGTCATGTCAGAAAGTCCTATTTTACCAGCCTTGCCATTTAAAGGAAAACCTTCTGTTGGTGAGGAAATTAAACCAGAAGAAACGATAAAAATTGAGGAATCCACCGGCATGTTTACAGAAAACTCTGCAAGACCGATTTCAGAGCCTATTACAGTATCAGAATCTGTGAAGCACTTTGTATTGGAAAATAACAAATCTCCATTAGCTACAAAAGTGAACATAGAAATACCAATACTATTAGAAGAATCAATAGAAGTATTTCCTCCGATTGCAGAAAGGCCTTCATCAGAACAGACACTAGAACCCCTCCAGGAACTCAAAATGACCAACCCGTACGTGTTGGAAGACGTTTCTCAACTAAAACCAGAACATGTGATACAAATCAAGGAAACATTACCCCCTAGAATCATTCCAACTTCTAATAATCTGGGAGTATTCAGTTATGAACCATTTGTATCTCATCTCTCTAATCGTGTAGCGAAGTTGAAAAAACTTTCAATACCAAAAGGAGCTTCTTTAGAACGTTTCTTGCTTAAAAAACATCCATTTAGATTGCCTATAATGTCTTTCCCAAAACTATCCCTGAATGCAATGAAGTCACCTATAAGGGAAAATAAAAAACAATTTCTGTATACGACTTCTTACGCAAATGATATTGTAGAAAAACGTATTGCCCCAGGCATGGGTTTTAAAAAGTATGCTTCTCCGAAACATGTAAAAATGTATGTCCGTTCTCAAGTTCCAAAAGGACCCAGTTATTTGTAATATTATTGGTGCAGAAGGTGCTATAATGGAATAAAAACGTAAATGGTGATTTCAAATAATTTTTATTTACATTTCATTTATTCCTTACCTATCGAAAAAATTACAATTATGTATTAGAAAAAATTGCACTTATATACTATACATACAAAGGCTATTTATTCGTTCCTTGGAATGAATGACAAAGACACTGGTTTATCAGGTTTATTGATAAGAAGAGTTCGAATACCAAGTTCGCCACCCATCCATTTTATGTTAAATTCACGAATCAGCTGAAACCCAAAAAAAAAATTATTATATTAAGAAAGATAATATAATAGTATCTATATCCTGAAATAGTTTCAGTGCGAAAGCCTAACAAACATAAACACGCAATCACAAAATTTTGCTTTTATAATATTAGTATGGTTCACAAGACTGCAATGGTCGATGTAGCGTCACTTGGGTGAGACGAACATACACATAACATTATTTTCTCGAAACAGTTCAGGCCATTTTCGATCCTATAACTTCGTTGTGTATAAAACTATTTTGTACTTGTAACCAAGTAGGCATTGTATAGATACGGTATATCAAAAAATTCATTCAATTTGAACCAAAAGTTTAAGAATTATAACTGGTCAAAGTTTCTTAATTTTGTCACACACTGACTGACCGATCATCAAAAGTCTAAGGCACTTCCAGAAGACAGAAAAGCTTCAAATTTTTGAATACAATTAGTGTGTATATATTAATGAAGAACTAAAATATTTTTCAATTTCGGTACAGTTGTCTAGATACACCTACTACGTCAATCTAAGTCATCAAGGTCCCTTAAGTACGGACTGAATAAATTAACAGACTTAGTATTACATGGATCTCACAACTTTTTACGATAGAAGAACTAAGTTGCAAGCCTTAGTGTTTTTTAATAGTTAAGTTTTTGATGGCATAAATATTTACCCGAATTAGAGTGATGCATATATTTTGCTCTGCTAATCTTCTCGCTATGCAAGATCGAGGCCCAAAACCGAATGGTAAACTGAGAAAAGGGTGAATATTTTCGTAATTCTCAGAACCTCTTAACCAGCGTTCGGGTTTGAAGTGTAACGGATTTTTAACATATTGCGGCAGTCGAGATGCCACCATATTTTGCGTTACTATTACTGTCTGAAACAGAGACAAAATTAATCACAACATAATATATTATGATTCGTAATTCGTCGTTGTCATTTAGGTACTTACTCCTTCGGGAATTAGGTAACCTTTCAGAACAATTTCCTTTTGTGTTAAACGCCCCACGCCAATCGATACAGGATTTAGTCTTAAACTTTCTTTGATACAACTTTTTACATAAACAGCTTTTGATACGATATCCGAATTGATCTTCGTATCTTTTGTAGGAAGAAGCGCTGAAATCTCATCGAACATTTTTTGTTGAACTTCAGGATTTCTACTGATGTGGTACAAACAAAAGCTTGTAGAATATGCGGTCTGAAACCAAAATATATATATACTCATGAATCACTGAGTTAATATGTCTAAAAGTTTTCGATCAATATTTACCGTGTCAATAGCAGCCATAAGTATGTCAACCATCATTCCTAGCACATCCTTCAAATCAAGATTGTCTTGTTTAAGAAATGATGCCAATAAAGAGTTGTCGTTGTCGTCAGCGTGAATAAAGAAATGCGCCCTTGCCATTAAGATTTCTGTGGATACCCTATAAAAACACAGATTAGTACGAAAAAAATCATTTAAAGAATAAATTGTACACATTTACTCTTTAAGGCCCAAGCGCCCGAAAAGTGCTGTAAAACAGTGACTTTCTGAAGCCTACTCTTCAGTAACGGCCAGGTTAATAGGTTTGAAAAAAATATATGTTGATGAACAACATTATCAACATTTGATTTTTTCGTGCTATTAATACTTTTGTCTAAAATAAATATTTAGCAATTTCGCAGCTTTTCGCAACTTTTCCCTACTCCTTCGAAACGGCTTGGACCTTTACAAACATTTTCACACATAAAAATTGGTGGTTAAATATTCTTCAAAGTGAACATTGGATATGTAAATTAATCAATATTTCGCAAAGAAAATGGATTTAAAGCGCTTTCCGGGCGCTGCTGGCCGCAAATAAATGCACAGATTTGCATACTGCCGCCTAGGCGGGCGCGAGAGGTGCGTCCACATAATTTCGGCCAGATGGTTCAAGGGACTATAAACCTTAAATGATTACAACTCCACATACTTTTCCAAATATTCCTGGGAATCAGCAAGTGTCTTATAAAGTGGAGTTTTAAACAGTTTCCAAAGAAATCCTTTATCTAGTCTCATAATTCCACTATTAGATCCAAAAGCTGCTTTAATACATTTACTACTCCTTGAGTTTGGGTCTTGTTCTTGAGGAGTAAAGCTTCCAAAGCGTTCATTGAACGCTACAGTTCCTATAACTGAAACATTAAGAAGAGTATAACATAACTTCCCTATTAAATCTATTTAAAATAAAATAATGATTTGCCTTGTTTCTGACAAACCTTCTAAGTTCAGTCTATTCAAATACGGCAAAAAGTCTTCGTTGTGGGAAATATTCCTTTCTTTAATCCATTGTATGAATTCTGTGATTACATTATCTGTTTTTTCAACATGATTTTTTACACTCTGAGGACTGGTAAAATTCTTTTGGAATGTACTTCTCAGTCTCCACCATTCTGGGCCGTTGCTGTAAATTGTTTAAAATATAAAGTATTATGCGTAACATTAAGATCATATCAAAACTATTGGCTGTTTGAAAATATGAAATTATGAGTAGATAGGTAATCTAATGACAAACATTCATTCTAATTATTACAAATAGATTTTGTGGCGTAGACTAACGACCAATTTGAGTAATCAAATGATAAGTCATCTTCATTAGAACATACCAGATTTTCCCGATGGAATCATCAGCCATCTACGTAAGTATACCTATACCTTTTCCCTTTGAAATAGACAGAAACTACAGAATACGTTCTGCTACGATCCTTGCAAAATTCCCTGTCTATCCTGAGCGACAGCAAATACAACGTTATGTTTTCCTAATATTATAAATGTGAAAGTGTGGATGTTTGGATGTTTAGATGTTTGTTACTTAATCACGCAAAAACGGCCGAACGGATTTGGATGAAATTTGGCATGCATAGGTATAGCCATTGACATGGAAAATAATATAGGCTACCTTTTATCCCGATTCCTTAAGTACCTAATGCCACGCGGGCGAAACCGCGGGCAAAAGCTAGTGAAAAATAAAGAATACTTTACGTAGAAAGTAGTCCGCCAGTATTATAGACATGCGGCTTGTTCAGACGGTAGTATAACATGGCGACGTGACTCCTCCTTGCTGGGTATCGATGGTCTTGCCGAAACACCGCTTCTATATCTTCAGGGTCGTAGACGTGAAGCAGCCTAACTCCTGGAACTTCTCGGACCAGGCTGCCGTATCGTCGCCAGTTCAGCCAAGCGGTTTTTTCCATTGCTTCCGCATCGTAATCACCTGAAACAATATTATTATTAAGACATAAGAATCTTTACTTCCTAAATTAACACGAGAAAAACTCATAATTAAACCCAAATACGTACGAAAATATGAAATGTAAAATTTAAATGCATTTTTATGGCATAGATTAAATAAAAAAATCTTGTTTTATTTTAATATCTTAAATCGTTTGGACTGGTGTTTTTTTTTTAAGGGCTGAAATCATCCAATTACTTCACTCTGGGTAGAGCGGGAGGACGTGTCAGATTTTTACTGACTAAAACCACAACTGTGTCCTTCAGTTGCCCTTTGCGTTCCAGGACTACGTGATTCATTTTCAGAAATTCCCCGCGGTCCTAGCTAGCGGGCAGCGGCCCTGCTGGGCTCTTATAATTTGCTGACAACTCTTGAGAAAAACGTGCATCACTACGCGCTGTTGACGACTGGGTTCGGTTCGGTTAGTTACTGGACGGCCAGACGGCGAGCTACCTATTGCTCGACATCTACAAACCCGTATCTACCGTGGCTGGTAGTCGGGGTCGGAATCTCGGTGGCTGGGGCGGGAGGACCTTCGCTCGCTAGCATTACTGCTTTGCAGAAACACCGCTGGCCATTCCTTCTCGCTCCAGACCATTGCCCGAACCAGAAACCGGCGTAAAAGCTCGCTGCCACCGATTGCCTCAATTTGCTCTGCCCAAGCGGGGCAAACCTCCATCAAATGCTACATCGTGTCCTCTGGGCGGTCCACACAATCGTGATACCCGGGCGTTTCTTCCATACGAATCCGATGCAGGAACCTCTCGAACTTGCCATGTTCGATGAGGACCTGTGTCAAGCGGAAGGTAAGAATGTCGTGCTGCTGCTCCAGCCACTTGGACTGGTCTAGACAGTAGATTTTAACATTTGTAGGTATATTTAGACCTACATCGAGCCACCTCATAGAAATATTTGATTTTAGGCACCGATAATTATTACACAAACAAAGCAGAGAAGAGAAGCATTAAACAGATTTAAGTAAACTACTTACCTATATAGGGTGCGTATTTATACAGCGTCCCCACAACTGGATAACTCTTGGGTCCCGGGATTTCTTCAAATTGTTTTAATTTTCCTTTCTCATGAACTCCTTTATTCTCAACACTAAACGCTGAATTGGATACAAAACTCACACATTTCCTGTTATTGGCAAACTTTTTCGATAATTTCAACATGATTCCACAATATAACTGTATCGTGCAGATCGCAAGACGTCACTGAGTGAAATCATCAAATTACAAAAAGATCCCGTCCTCATGAAATTATGCACATAACATAAACAAAGGTTGAAGCAAGCTACTCTGTTCATGTTCTACCTGGAAAAAAATATGTAAATATATATCTACCTACATTTCACTTTACAAACGGATGAATATAAACTTTTTAACGGTTTCGTGGTTTCTACGCAAATCGAGATAACTGAATGAATAGGAATACTTAGTTTTATTCCAAGTAAGAATCGTCATATCTATTCTTGAACTTCTATTCTTTAATAATGGCAAGTAGAGCCGATGTCGACTATTCTGCCAATGACTAAAGTGAATTGGAAAAGCAAGCGTGTTTATTATTATTTCAGAAAATGGAAGGGGCAGTAACTGTAGACCACCATTCTTTGATTGATACAGTTGAACTTGATGTGTTAATATTGGATAAGCTTGGACTTGTCTTAACTTATAAAGACTATTAAGATCTTAACTTTTAAGAGTATGGTAGCCTAGTGGTTACAGGTCATGAGTTCGAAGCCAGATCCCAAATGACTATGTAACATCACGCCATTTATTTCATTAAGTTTGAATAACACTAAGGGAAAACATCGGACTCACGATGAAGAAACCAGCAGGTTCAAAACCTTAAACTGCCAGCCCGAGTGATACAAATAGATCCAACTCAGCAGTGAAAAGGGCGCGTAATTTTAAATTTATTTACCGGAGTATATCTGTAGGTAGGTACTTAAAACAATTGTAACTTTGGAAGTGTATTCGAGTTACAGCTGAACACTCAAGTAAACGAAACTCAATCAGCAAATTGCGGTAGTATTTCAAAGTATTTATACGATTGATTTTTAGTTGACAGTATCTGTGCGTTTATGTACATACCATGTTAGATTTAAATAATCCAAAAATATACAATTTATTATTATTGCAATTGACTAATTATGCTATATAAGGGCCGTGTCAGCATTGCACAGGCATAAAGTGCACATGATGAAGGAGCGCAGAAATTACAAGGCCAAGTTTTGTATAATTCATTTCATCAAAAGGAGGTTACTGTTTCTCATTGCTCCTCGCTCCAACCAGGGCCGGAATCGCAGGTCGCCAACGTTGACCGTCGATCGCCCCACGAAGACATGGCGGTGCTCCACCCAAGTGAAGTTTTCCACCATATGTTTCATCGTGAGCTCCAGGCGATACGCACAATTGTGACTCACGAATGTTTCTCACCAGATCCAAAACAGGTACCTTCCGAAAACGTCCGGCGAGGACCTGCGTCGGATTAACTCATCGAATGCCGTAATTAAAGACACAATAGAAAGATTTATTTTGAATTGGTTATGTCGCACTGTGTAACTTAAGACATTCAAAAGGTTAAAGTTGCCCAAATTTGATTTTTCTTAGGGGCGCAGTTTCTGAAACTGGCACCAGGCGTTTATAAGGCTACTTATGGCACTGCTAGCAGAGTCGAAACATAGATGGAAATGCTGAGTGCGTAGCGTAATAGCGAATGACGGGTAGTAAAACCACAAATAACCAATCTCGCAAGTAGATGACTAATGCACAATTTGTCTCTCTTGTCGTCAGTTAACATTAATTTTATCAACCGACTTTAACAAGGAGCAGGTCGTCTTCGGCTGTACATATGTATTTTTTATGTATGTTCACCGATTTCTCAGTTAACTGTAGACGGATTTTTTTTTATTTGATAGAGTTGGTCCCATAGAAGCATTTTTATGATCTGATGATAAATTTCGAAAACATGGAATAGAACTCCACCTCGTATTTTCAAGTAAAATTGCTTTGTTTAGGTATAAGTGCAGTCGATGACTGACTGAAGGAAAAAGGGGAGGAGACACATCGAACTGATCTGATGATGAGCAGGCGGTAGGCACTAGAGCTCTGTAATAAATCAATGTATTCTAGCCGTCATCATGAGGAAACCGGCATGTCCTAGAACCAAAAATTCGAAGACATGTGACAGACACCACCCCGCACTGGGCCCGCGTGGTGGATTTAAAGCCCATTCCCTCTCCTAGAGAAAAGGCCCGAGTCCCAGCAGAAGGAACTTGAAAGGCTGATTACGCTATGCTTATCCTAGCCGAGTTTGAGATTATAAGAATTATCATGAGATACCATCAAGCTGATCTGATGATGGAAGGTAGGCACAAAAACTCCATAAATAAAACAATGTATCCTAGCCGTGGCTTATTAGAATTGTCATGGAATGTTATAAGTGGTTGTAAAAATTAAATTTTATAGACTAGGTACATACTGTAGTACTCGCACATTATTTAAGTTTGGCTGATGGTACTAGTAAATAGTATAGAAGCACGGTGATTTAACACCAAAATAAATTAAAAAAAGTAGTAAACTAAAACCCGACTACGACATAACGACATTGAAAAAGTATGAAACAAAATTTTCAGGATGCTGAAATAAACAAGGTAGGTTGTCATAGTCGGGTTTTAGGTTTCTACTTTTTATTTATTTAAACTATTTTGGTGTTAAATCACCGTGCTTCTATACTATTTACTTGTAAAAGCTAAACGGTCAAATTAAGGACAAGGTAATTATAAAACCTAAACCGCATACTTTTGAGATAATTTTCGTTTTTTAAAAATAATTCACTTTGCTAAGATCTTTCGATTGAGATACATTTTAAATCTGTTGATTGATGTAAGATAATTAGGTTAGGTTAAATAAAGTATTAAATAAAACCTAAACCCAATGCCGAGGTATGATGCCATAATAAAAAGAACTCTATTCAACTAGACGTTTCGAATGACACCTGTTTCCAATCTGTTGGCTATCAACAGACATGAAACAGATTAGGTTAGGTTAAAACCAAAATATTTTATAAAACCTTAACCACATACTTTTGAGCTATGTCGCCGAAATAAAATAAACTCTATTCAACCAGACGCTTCGAATGACACCTGATTCAAATCTGTTGGTGGGTTGTCATTTTTGGGAACAGTTTTACGCAATGCCCTTTGTCAAATATTTTTGTAGAATCGTACAGATCGCCGAGCCGCATCCAAAAATGTATGAAAGTACTGTTATGAATATATTAAAAGATCTTAAACACTTGGGTTAGGTTAGGTCAGGTTAACAAACCTTATAAAACCTAAACCCCATACTTTTTAGAGATGTCGCCATAATAAAAAATTCTTGCCTTGCTAAGATCTACTGATTGAGAATACAATTCAAATCTGTTGGTCGATGTTAGAGTTGGGGGGACGTTTTGATGCATCGTCCTTTCTCTATGAGTAACACAAATCCACCATCTTCGTCTTCAACTATAATTGCACACAATTGCTGTAATAATAATATTTGTTCTTGTCCTACCATAATTAATACAAATAAAATAAATTATCTAGGTATTTTTGTTGACAATAATCTATCTTTTTGTTCTCATATAGATAATATGGTTACTTTCAGGGTGCGAAAATTAATTTACGTTTTTAAAAAATTACGACTGGCAGCCAAGCCAAAAAGCGAGTCTAGCACTTGATTAGTCAGTAATCCTATATTGTATTACTGTGTGGGGAGGTGCGTCGAAAACCATTATTAAAACCATTAGAAGTTGTTCAACGAGCAATTTTGAAAGTTTGCACGTTTCAGCAGTATCAGTTTCCGACGTACCTATCTTCTTTATCAATCTTGCAAAGTTCTCACGGTTCGGCTTTTTGTACTCCAAGCTGTCATGCGCCAGCATGCTTACTCATATTATGACAGGTCCACTTATCTGTCTAAGCGTAAACGAAATGTTATCGCATTAAATAAGCCTTTAAACCTTTCCACCCACATCCCTCCTTTGGCTTTACCGTAGTCGGGTAAAAAGGACTATTATATTGAGTAAAAAGATTTTATATATCCTACCCAAATCCTACCTATTTGTGACATTGCGCATTGGTCGGATTCGCGATATAAAGTCCATTTCACGAAAGAAGTCCCGCGGACAATTGTGGAACTAAATTTGACAGATGGGGAGATCGGCCATGTTGTCGATTGTCGATGTTATCAAGGTGCGTTTGTTGTGGTAGATATTTTGTGAGTTTATTATTGGATTAGTGCGTTATAAGGTTTATTTACGATGCCAAAAGTTGTAAAAAGTGCAGGTCGAGAAATGATATTAAAGGTGAAGGAGTTTTGTGAAGCGGAACACAAGAATCGCGGTGTTTTAATACCAATAAGCAATGTTCGCAAAAGAATCGCCACCATGACAGGTAAATTTTGGGGCCATATACAGATTTTTTTTCAATTGATTTACAGATTGGAATGAAGCTTTTTGTTTTTTTAATGCACGATTTTTATTAAGGAAAATTTGAAAAGGAATTAACGCAACACAACAAAAATTTGTAAAGTTATATTCAACAATAATGTAATTAAATACGAAAAAAATCTTTGTTTGAATTTTAATTTTTTTTTATTGTTCATTTTATTGCAGGTGTTTCAGAGATCTCAATCCGATCGAAAAAATGTGGAGCCTTGTAAAGAGACGGGTAGCGGATAAAAACGTGGGCCAAGATCCAAAAGAAATTGTACGCCTAACAGAAGAGGCTTTTGAGACTGTTACAGCGGAAGATTGGGCAGTTCAATGTAAACATGTACAGCATTTGGAGGAAGAATATTTAAAAAATGATGGTCTTATGGATGAAGCAATGGATCGATTTATTATATCCACGGCTAGTGATAGTGAAACAGAATCTGATTCTGTTTCTATTCACTCTTCTGACAGTGATCATAGTATGACCGATCATAATTATTTAATAAAAATTTGAATAAAAGTTTTAAATGTTATTTTATTTTTCTAATTTAAAGTTGGTCGAACATCTCCATTTTATATTTTAGAAATTACAGGAAGATTTATTTTTCACTAATCTGACCTTAGCAGTATGGACATCAAATGGTACCTATTATATTAAAAATACATTCTATTAAAAACATTTTTTTTTCTTATCTGACTATTCGAATAGGTACCTAGTTAATAAAATGAAAGTAAATGAACTAGAGTCTGTGCGGAAAGTAAACCATCGTAGGATTTGAGGGCGCTGCTGTAGATAAATATCGTTTTTGTTATGTAAGCAACATTGTGACGTCATTATAGTGCGACTGTTAAATCTTGATATTTTGAAACTATGTTAGACTAGCTTCTTCCAGCGGCTTCATCCTATAATAAAAATTATCCTATTGGCTGAATTTGCTCACCTAATGAAACTGCAAAGTTATAGCTTATGTGCTATATTATTGCAATGTTTATGATTAAGTTTATCTGTCTAGTAGTTTTTGCGCGACACATCCATATATACGAGTACCTCCATCCATCTTCACAAACTTTCGCATTTATAATATTAGTAGCCCATTTATTGAACTTGCTCACGTGATGAAACTTAGCAAAAATATAGGTTATAAGCTATATTATTGCAACGTTTATCATTAAATTCATCCGTTTATAAGTTTTTGCGTAATGCCGTTAATTGTGGCGACACCTAGGGGAGGCCTATGTCGTCGAACAGTGGACGTCTTTCGATTATAATGATGATGAACATTTAAATGCAAACACGAACCGGTAAAGGAAAATAGCGTGAAGAAACTGCTGTATTGCCTATCTAGGAAGGTTCCACCAACGACCACTTACCCAGTTCCAACGAAAATGGGTCTATCACTTTGACTGGGATCGATCTATTATCACTGACTGGAATATTGTAGCTAGCAGCAAGTTTATGTTAACCCTAAATGGGACACACTACCACTTTCTCGTTGTCTTCCTCAGTACATTTTTCCCTTTTGCTAATCAATGAAAAATATTAACTTAATGACTATGAAAATAAAGTACACTTCAGAATTTGTAATGTTGCTTCGTAAAAAATCTATTTAACCTGTAAGGGACCATCTCGTATATAAGATCCTTGGGATCACTTGGTTGTCCGTCTGTTTATCTGTTAAGACCCTTTAACTCGAGAACGCTTGGAGGTATCGAGTTAAAATTAAAACCATACACTCAAATTCTATTGAAGTTGTGAAAAAAATCAGACTTCTGAGTTAACGAAAAAAAAAGATACGGCCGTTTATGTCGCAAAAAAACATATTGTTACGTACGTGGGTAATCAAATGCCGATTTACTAAGAGACAACTTTATTCACCACAAACAATAACAAAATAGTCCAGTCAACAATAATCCGAATCGCAATTAACACTAGAGTACCGTTACACTATCGCTTAGGTCGTTAGATAAAATCACTTCAAGTACTAGGGTAGTTCGCTCTTGATCGCAGTCGAAATCACAACTGACTCGCTTCCGGCCGGGGGCTCGTATTTATATGCGGAGCCAAGAAAATTCTAGATACCGACTTCCCACGAACGATCCAGAATTCCAGAACAATTGAATCGCTTCTCGAAGTCATAAATCATTTTTATTACTCGTGGTAATAACAGTCACTTTCATGCGAATTTCGACTCTATTGTTAACGTTGGAGAGTACCATTTCCCATAAATACCTAACTACTACTTGTAAGTACTTTGTGGATGTTTCGAGATTTTTCTAAGGCTGGCTACGTACAACCATTCTAGACCTTTCGAACAGCAATGCGTTTTAATTATTACGTGCTACTCTTTATTTTCTCGGAGATATGGCGGGTTCACGTTTAATGGCGTAACAATATATTTCGATACTCAAGGGAATCAAAGTTCATAGGGTGACGTTGACCTAGAATCCTGAAATTTGGCATAAATCAAGGTCTCATAGAACAAGAACAGGGAAAAATCTGTAAAATTGTAAATTTGTAGATCCGCCACAAAAAAAAAAATTGTTTGCAATTCGGAAAAATCTTCGTAACTCAATTCGGGAATTGATTTCATAGGTAAATTTGTACAGAATCCTCAGTGCACGAGTCCGAGTCGCACTTGCCCTTTTTTATTTTAGTTACTGTATCCTTACTCAAGCCTGAAAAGAAATATTCTAAGTTAGTCGAAATGCATTATAAATTTAAAGTATCAATACTCTTTGTACTAGCCATCGAAAATATTGACCAAAACAAAATAAACAAATATCGTCATGTTCAAATGAATTTCCGTTTAATTTATATATATTTGGAGATAACAGGGACAGGAGTTCACCTAGGAAGTCTAAAAACATTAAAATAAAAGTGTTACGTACCAAAAAAACAGCATACCAATGTTTCCCAAGTTCGTGACTTTGTTTTGATCAATAATGGTGTGATTTGCCATTTGTTATCTTTGGCAAAACTGTAATATATTAAATATTATTTCCCTTGCAGCTCAGTGAAATTTTTTATCACATTTCTGAAGATTTCAATTAAAAATCACAATAAAATAACATAATAAACAAACCCTCTGTCAACATTTGGCATTTGACGGATGGCTGGGTTGGGTTGCTACTTAAAATCTTTAATGTTGTTTTCACTTTACGCCACGACGGTTCTTTTATCGCACAGACAATATAAATTATTTCCCCTGATTTCCCCATATTTAACCGTGGCAACATTATGTCGCGCGAATACAGCGCTGCGTCTGCGGGACTTCTTTCGTGAAATGGACTCTAATTGCTTTTGACGCAATTCGGAACGCGGTGAATGTCATCCACAATTTGACAGTTGTTTTTTTTATAGGTTAGTCACAAAACCAAAATAACTTAGTTTTAAAAACATATTTATTTGAGTTAACCCAAGGCAAAATATTATATAACATTCAGAAGAAAAGTAATGTCCGTGGGTGAATAATTTGTTAAAGGTGTTTGTAAGTAAAATTAACCTAGTCAGCTGGTGAATGGAAATGCTTCTATTATACAATATTATATTTTATAAGAAGAAAATATAAAGTGTTATAATGAATATCTTAAAGAGATTAGTCTGTTCACAATTTGTAAATAAAGTGAGTAAACAGTACGTTTTTAAACCAAAAAGCTATAGCAACAGACGGCTTATAAATATACTTGGTATTGAAACATCGTGCGATGATACTGGCTGTGCTATTATTAATTCAAAAGGCAAACTGCTGTCAGAAGTTTGTCACTCTCAGAATCTAATGCATTTAAGAAATGGTGGAATCATACCAGACATTGCACAAGACCTCCATCGAACATACATTGAACCCACAGTAACTAAAACATTACATGAAGCGAAATTAACCATGGAAGATGTTGAAGCTATTGCTGTCACAGTGAAGCCAGGTTTGCCACTCAGCCTTATTGTGGGCATGAAATATGCCAAGCATTTAGGACGGCGATATAATAAACCAATAATACCCATTCACCATATGCAAGCACATGCACTTGTGGCAAGAATGCACCATGATATAACATTTCCATTCTTGGTACTTTTAATATCTGGAGGACATTGTTTGCTTGCTGTTGTTCAAGATGTTGACCATTTCCAACTTCTTGGTGAAAGCATGGATTCTGCTCCCGGTGAAGTTTTTGATAAAGTAGCTAGAAGAATGAAGTTAAGAAATGTTCCTGAGTATTCCCAGATGTGTGGAGGCCAAGCTGTGGAAGCAGCAGCATCAAAAGCTACTAATCCTCACATGTTCAAGCTTCCTCTACCATTATCTGAGTACAGGGATTGTAATTTTAGTTTAAATGGCCTTAAAACCTCAGTTATGTTTCATTTACACAAAAAAGAATTAGAGCACAAAACTGTGGCTCATGAATTAATCCCAGAAGTAAATGATTTGTGTGCTGCCATGCTGATGGCTACTACCAGGCATTTAGTTCATAGAACACAGAGAGCTATGGCATTTTGTAAAGAAAATAAACTAATTCCAGAAGAGAGGCAACAGCTAGTTGTATCAGGTGGAGTGGCATGTAACAATTATATATTTAGTGCTTTACAAATGTTATGTAATGAAACTTGTTATGATATTTATAGACCTTATCCTAAATTATGTACAGATAATGGAGTTATGATAGCTTGGAATGGCTTGGAGAAGTGGAATAAAGGTCTAGATATAACCACTGATTTTAGCAGTTTAGATATAGAAGCATCTAGTCCTTTAGGAGAAAGTTTAATTGAACAAGTCCGAGCAGCTAAACTACCTACAAAATTGATGAAAATAAAAACAAGCATTTAATTTCAAACTGACTTTCATTTATTTATTTCCTGTTCCACTACTGTTACACACACATTTGAAGGGCAGTGATGGCCGAGTGGTAACGGCCCCGACTTATGTACGAGTTGTAGGTCACGGGTTCAAACCCAGCCAGACACATTACTTTGTGTAATTTATTTCATCACCACTGCTCTCAAAACAGTGAAGGAATACATCGTAAGGAAACCGGCATGTCCTAGAACCAAAAATTCGAAGACGTGACATTCACCAACCCGCACTGGGCCCGCATGGTTGATTACGGCCCATTCCCTTGCCTGAGTCCGTTAGTACTTATTCTCATCTATGCCCGAGTCCCAGCAGTCGGAACATTAATTACGGCCGACTATACTGTTCCACACAATCATAAAAAATCGCTCAAGTGCGAGTCGTAGAGATGGGTCGTATTTACCTACTAGAACAGATCCGAGGAATAGGTAGATTTCGATACTAGGCGGCACCTATTCTCACTTTGACAGTAACAGTACCTAGTATCATGAAGTATTGCGAAATCCAACTGCTCATATAATATGCCTCATAGCACTAACGCGTATTCTAATTGCATTCCATTCATTCAACATGTTATAAATCTGCCGCTCTTTCATGTTTGTCAAAATCATTCGTTTGTCAGCCACTTGAATTTATACCCTAATTCAAAGTGCATGAAAGTAACACGACGCGCACGTGAGTTGTACCCGTACAAGAATATAATATATTCTGTCCTTTTTTATTTAACTACGCTATTACGTAGTCTTCCCATCTTTATCTTTCAATACTCGAGACTACTCAGTAATCATTCGATCCGCGAATACTCGATACCAATGAGTAGAATCTGTTTAAAAAGTCAAACGACTTGGGTAATTATTAGGATAAAATGAAATCTGATGTAATCAACACTGGTTCAATAATCAAGGTTGATTAAAGTCTGTGCGGAAAGTAAACCATCGTGGGATTTGAGGGCGCTGCTGTAGATAAATGTCGTTTTTGTTATGTAAGCAACATCGTGACGTCATTATAGTGCGACTGTTAAATCTTGATATTTTGAAACTATATTAGACTAGGTTCTTCCAGCGGCTTCACCCTATTCTAAAAATTATCCTATTGGCTGAATTTGCTCACCTAATGAAACTGCAAAGTTATAGCTTATGTGCTATATTATTGCAATGTTTATGATTAAGTTCATCTGTCTAGTAGTTTTTGCGCGACACATCCATACATACGAGTACCTCCATCCATCTTCACAAACTTTCGCATTTTTAATATTAGTAGCCTATTTATCGAACTTGCTCACGTGATGAAACTTAGCAAAAATATAGGTTATAAGCTATATTATTGCAACGTTTATCATTAAATTCATCCGTTTATAAGTTTTTGCGTAATGAGTAACAAACCGTTAATTGTGGCGACACCTGTGGGAGGCCTATGTCGAACAGTGGACGTCTTTCGATTGTAATGATGATGAATATTTAAATGCAAACACGAACCGGTAAAGGAAAATAGCGTTAAGAAACTGCTGTACTGCCTTTCTAGGTAGGTTCCACCAACGACCACTTACCCAGTTCCAACGAAAATGGTTCTATCACTTTGACTGGGATCGGTCTATTATCACTGACTGGAATATTGTAGCTAACAGCAAGTTAATGTTTACCCTGGTTAAATATAAAGGTAAAAATAGGACACACTACCACTTTCTCGTTGTCTTCCTCAGTACATTTTTCCCTTTTGCTAATCAATGAAAAATATGAACTTAATGACTATGAAAATAAAGTACACTTCAGAATTTGTAATGTTGCTTCGTAAAAAATCTATTTAGCCTGTAAGGGACCATCTCATATATAAGATCCTTGGGATCACTTGGTTGTCCGTCTGTTTATCTGTTATGACCCTTTAACTCGAGAACGCTTGGAGGTATCGAGTTAAAATTAAAACCATACACTCAAGTCTGCGGTCTTTTGAAGTTGTGAAAAAATCAGACTTCTAAGTTAAAGAAAAAAACGATACGGCCGTTTATGTCGCAAAAAAACGTATATTTCGATACTCAAGGAAATCAAAGTTCATCCCGTTGCCCTAGAATCCTGAAAGGCATAAATCAAGGTCTCATAGAACAAGTACAGGGAAAAATCTGAAAATTGTGAATTTGTAGACCCGCCACAAAAAAAAATTGTTTGCAGTTCGGAAAAATCTTCGTAACTCAATTCGGGAATTGATTTCATAGGTAAATTTGTACAGAATCCTCAGTGCGCGAGTCCGACTCGCACCTGCCCTTTTTTATTTTAGTTATGTACTGTATCCTTACTCAAGCCTGAAAAGAAATATTCTAAGTTAGTCGAAATGCATTTTAAATTTAAAGTATCAATACTCTTTATACTAGCCATCGAAAATATTGACCAAAACAAAATAAACAAATATCGTCATGTTTAATTGAATTTCCGTTTAATTTATATATATTTGGAGATAACAGGGACAGGAGTCTATCTAGGAAGCCTAAAAACATTAAAATAAAAGTGTTAAGTACCAAAAAAACAGCATAACAATGTTTCCCAAGTTCGTGACTTTGTTTTGATCAATAATGGTGTGATTTGCCACTTGTTATCTTTGGCAAAACTGTAATATATTAAATACTATTTCCCTTGCAACTCAGTGATTTTTTTTATCACATTTCTGAAGATTTCAATAAAAAATCACAATAAAATAACATAATAAACAAACCCTCTGTCATCATGATATGACATTTGGTATGTGACGGATGGCTGGGTTGGGTTGCTACTTAAAATCTTTAATGTTGTTTTCACTTTACGCCACGACGGTTCTTTTATCGCACAGACAATAAGAGGTTCAGATCATTGTTTACTAATAGAAGAACCTTATAAAAATTAACGAATATAAGTATTTTTTAAATGATTAAAATATATTATACAAAATTCCCAAGTTGTTTGACTTTGACTATATTGTCTGTGCGATAAAAGAACCGTCGTGGCGTAAAGTGAAAACAACGTTAAAGATTTTAAGTAGCAACCCAACCCAGCCATCCGTCAAATGCCAAACGTCACATCATGTTTGTTTATTATGTTATTTTATTGTGATTTTTAATTGAAATCTTCAGAAATGTGATAAAAAATTTCACTGAGCTGCAAGGAAAATAATATTTAATATATTACAGTTTTGCCAAAGATAACAAATGGCCAATCACATCATTATTGATCAAAACAAAGTCACGAACTTGGGAAACATTGGCGTGCTGTGTTTTTGGTACGTAACACTTTTATTTTAATGTTTGTAGACTTCCTAGGTGAACTCCTGTCCCTGTTATCTCGTAATCGTTAATCCCGTATTGAATTACGAAGATTTTTCCGAATTGCAAACAATTTTTTTTTTTTGGCGGATCTACAAATTTACTATTTTCAGATTTTTCCCTGTACTTTTTCTATGAGACCTTGATTTATGACAAATTTCAGGATTCTAGGTCAACGTCACCCTATGAACTTTGATTCCCTTGAGTATCGAAATATATGTGTTTTTGCGACATAAACGCCGGTATCTTTTTTTTTAGTTAACTCAGAAGTCTGATTTTTTCACAACTTCAAAAGACCGCAGATTTGAGTGTATGGTTTTAATTTTAACTCGATACCTCCAAACGTTCTCGAGTTAAAGGGTCTTAACAGATAAACAGACGGACAACCAAGTGATCCCAAAGATCTTATATACGAGAGGGTCCCTTACAGGCTAAATAGATTTTTTACAAAGCAACATTACAAATTCTGAAGTGTACTTTATTTTCATAGTCATTAAGTTCATATTTTTCATTGATTAGCAAAAGGGAAAAATGTACTGAGGAAGACAACGAGAAAGTGGTAGTGTGTCCCATTTTTACCTTTAAATTTAACTAGGGTAAACATAAACTTGCTGCTAGCTACAATATTCCAGTCAGTGATAATAGACCGATCCCAGTCAAAGTAATAGAACCATTATTGGTTGGAATTGGGTAAGTGGTCGTTGGTGGAAACTACCTAGATAGGCAGTACAGCGGTTTCTTCACGCTATTTTTCTTTACCGGTTCGTGTTTGCATTTAAATGTTCATCATCATTACAATCGAAAGACGTACACTGTTCGACATAGGCCTCCCACAGGTGTCGCCACAATTAACGGCATTACGCAAAAATTTATAAACGGATGAATTTAATGATAAATGTTGCAATAATATAGCTTATAACCTATATTTTTACTAAGTTTCATCACATGAGCAAGTTCAATAAATAGGCTACTAATATTATAAATGCGAAAGTTTGTGAAGATGGATGGAGGTACTCGTATGTATGGATGTGTCGCGCAAAAAACTACTAGACAGATGAACTTAATCATAAACATTGCAATAATATAGCACATAAGCTATAACTTTGCAGTTTCATTAGGTGAGCAAATTCAGCCAATAGGATAATTTTTATTATAGGGTGAAGCCGCTGGAAGAAGCTAGTCTAACATAGTTTCAAAATATCAAGATTTAACAGTCGCACTATAATGACGTCACTATGTTGCTTACATTAGAGATGGGCTTAAACGTTAAAAAAAAATAACACTGCTAAATGCTAATGCTAAAAATAATTAACAGTTAAAATTAGCAGTTATTTTCAGCAACTGTTAAATTTTGGTCACAGACGTATAAAGAGTGAGTTTATACGTCATTATTTCTCATTTCCTTCATACTTTTCACAGGCTTATTTTTAGCAACTGTTAAATTTAGTCACAGACAGATTTTTATCACCTAATTAATTCTCATTTCCTTCATACTTTTCACAGGCTTAGGACTGTCAACTTTTTCTGTTGGCGTATTTATAATGAGAATCAATTTATTTACAACGATTTCTTTTTTTTTCATATGTTTTTTTTTTAGTATTCGCAATTTTTATATCGTCTTTTGTTTTTTTTTCTTGTTTCTTTTTTTTATTTTTTTTTTTCTTAAATCTACTTATCACTTAGTAACAAAATAATTATCTTAAAATTTTATATATTTTTTATTTCCATTTAAAAATGTTAATTGTTGAAAAGGCTGATACCAGATATTATTTTGTTGTGACTGCTAAATTTAACAGCTATCTCAGAACTTATTTAACAGGTGTTGACACTAAAAAAATTTAGCAGTGTTAATTTAGCAGCTTATTAATTTTAGACCCATCTCTAGCTTACATAACAAAAACGATATTTATCTACAGCAGCGCCCTCAAATCCCACGATGGTTTACTTTCCGCACAGACTCTACCAACTAATCTCGACAAGACTAAGTATTACGAAATACCTATGTATGAAATCCAATTACTTTCTTTAGTCACAGAATTTAAAAAAAATGTATTGAAAAAATCGTAAATCAATGATCTTTTTTAGATGTTGAGTCGAGTCATAGTATGGATTAAAGGACTATGGCCATATTTAAAGCACAATGACCACATTCGATAAGTAATAATTGATACTAGGTGGAACAGGTATCTGGATCGCGTATTTTTAAATACCTACTAAGAATAGGTGCACCTAGTCCCAAGTTTACCTAGTACAACCCATCTCTAGCGAGTCGATCTTGCGCATCGATCGACAGATCCGTACAAACTTACAACAGATTCACTGACCTCTACTATTTAGTAGATATGTACAAAGATTCTTCCGAAACGCAAAAAGTAATCATTTTGCGCCTAAACGGCCATATCTAAGAAATAAACCAAAGAGTAGGAGACCCAAGTTAATACTAACCCGTAGTTAGTATTTTAATTTCAGCTTGATACCTAGACGTGTTCCTGAGAAAAGTGAGAGTCAGAATAGCGGATGACGAATTAAATGATAGCAATTACCGATAATCCCCCAATGCGGGAATCCGATGGATGCGTGATGCACAGGACCAGTCGTTGTGGCGACGCTTGGGGGAGGCCTATGTCCAACAGTGGACGTCTTTCGGCTGATGTGATGATGATGAATTACCGATAAAATGTGCTATGTGAAGGAGACACGATTGTTTTATTTCTCAGGAACTGTCGAACTGATAATAAGTGATAAAATAATGTTTAGATAGATTTTATGAAAAAGCTCTAATCGATATTGACCTCCATAGAGAATAGTATTATAATTGTTTGGACATCTCTAAAGCTGTCACATGCCAATGCCATTTTTGATGTTCGCTTTGGCTTTCTTTCAATACAATCTGTGTTTGCATTTTGCAATCACTTTTTGTGTGCAGTACAAGTCTATAATGAATAAAATTATAGTATAAATAACTTCACAACCATATCAGTTGCCAAATTATGTGCAACGACGTAACGTTATTACCGTTGTACTAGTATAGAGTGCATCTTGTTTTGATTTGTAGTCTGTTTATAGCAAAATGGATATTCTGGAGAAGATTTACCGGAACGTCCGGCAACACATTGCTAATTTGTCGGGATCGGTACCAAAAACTGTAGATCTGCTTAATAAATCAGTGGCGAATGTGAAGTTGCCACCTTTTAATAAGGACAATGTACTGTACTATTATTTACTATTACAAGGTCTGGCTAGTTACACAACTTTGTCAGTCAGTGTGATGAACCCACATTTAATGGTCAGGTATGTAAACATTATATCATGAAAATTATAATATGTTTATGTAGCTAGTTACTTTATTTCATTTGAGAAAATTGTTTGTTCTTTTCAGATTGTTTCCACACAGAGATGTCACAGATATTTTATTTTTAACTGCGGGAGGTGGTGCAGGACTATGGCTCTGGGCTAGACCACACATGGCTGCAGCAGCCCCGGCCAGACGCTTTTCATGGGCATTTCTTGGAGGTTGTTTGTGGCCACTTGGATCCATTTTCTTATGGGCCATCTTAAGAAGCTCAGTTGGCCAAAGACCAGTTATAGGCACAGTCTTAGGTGTTACTACAGGAGCAATGCTCACTAATATTGCTCTAGATTATTTCAACTATGTAGAACTTATGTTCTGTGGAGAAGTAACACTACCTGATGAGATATATAGTCCCAACAGTGATGATGAAAAATATGATATTGATATATAAGAATGATTTGACAATGTTACTTTATGCTTTACTGGTTAAAATTGATTTAATGAAAATGGAAGGGGGTATTTACTTTTATTGTCTCTGGATACAAGGCTAGTTTGCATGTTGATGATATTCTCATAAGGATTTCTCACTGATGGTTCATTACATTGTCTTCATGTATGAAACCAGTAAAAGGTCAGGGAGTAATTTGCGAACTGCCATTATGTCCAGAGCAAATTATGCACATTTGATAGTTGTTAAGTCTTACTATGTTATGTTGGTGCACCTTCTAGCATGTTGATGTTGTATTATCTTTCCAAGTCTGTCTAGTCTTTCACTAAGTGCTTCGAATAAAGTATTTAATAATTTTTCTTATGCATTTTAATTTTCTCTTAAACCAATAACCTGAAATGTTTAAATAAATCAGAAATATTTGAAAGGCCTCTCATGGGCAATTAAAAAGAAAAGTTAGTGTCCAGTTCCAATTGATTGTTTTCTCAGCAAGAAACAGCATGGGTACTCTTTTTTTTTTTAATTATTGATAATACGAGGAAAGTCGACTGTGTCACAATATTTACCTACTATAATGAAAAGGGATTGATATAATCTGAGTTAGCAGGTCAACTGTTTTCTCAAATTCACTTAGTAAAAAGAAGCTATAAGAAATAACTACCGTCTCCAACTTCGCATCAGACTCGTAAAATCGCACAAAACCTACTATTTGGTCACAACTTCAACCTTTTTTTGCGCAGAATGTTAATTTCGTTACTAAAATAAAAGTGACCTACGTTACTCCTTATAACATCAGCTATCTACCAGTGAAAGTTCCATGAAAATCGATCCAGCCGTCCTGGAACTAGCCAGAATAAACAGAACAGGCAAAAATAAAAGTAGATAGAATTTCGTAGTCCCTTCTATTCAGGGCCGGTTTATGATTGTCGGGGCCCCTAGGCAATGCACGTCTTGGGGCCCCCCTACCCTCTTCTAACTTCTTAATATATTTTGTGTCTAATGTCATAATTACGTTTTTTTTAGGGTTCCGTAGTCAACTAGGAACCCTTATAGTTTCGCCAAGTCTGTCTGTCTGTCCGTCCGTCCGCGAATAATCTCAGTGACCATTAGCACTAGAAAGCTGGTAGTATCCGACCGAATGTTCGGTTTCGGTTTAGGTCGAGTTTCGGCAAAAAAAAACGAGTTTCGGTTTCGGTGGCAAACTTGCCGAAACTACGACCGAAACCGAAACTGCACTCGGGAGTTCTCGTGCTGTGATCGGTCATGTTCAGCAATTAAATTCCTTCCAAGGGTAAAGCAACGAAGACATTTTGCCATGTCCACGTGCTAATCATGTCGTCACTGGCTTGTGTTTGCAGTTCGTTTTACCTACTTCCAAACTAAAATCCAGCGCAGTCAAATTTAAAAAAAAAAAATAAGGACTGGCTGATTATAGTAATGTTTTCCTTATTTGTCCCTCAAAACATGATCGTGCGTGATTGATACGCCGACCAAGTGGTAAAATAAAAAGTGGAAAAAAATGTTTTATTAGGTTAATCCCCCTACACGTAAAGTGGGAAGTGATTTATTTTTTTATTTCAACACTAACGTGTGATATGTTGTTAGATAGGTATTTAAAAATGAATAGGGGTTCACTCAAATCATTTTTTGATAATGTCAATATTTTCGGAAATAATCGATCCAAAAGAAAAAAAAAATGTGTGTGTCGCTCCAACTTTTGAACCATAACTTTAGAAAATATTTAAAAAATCTCAAAAGTAGAAGAAAATTATTATGAACTTGATGGGTTGAAAAATTTTTGAAAAGTTGTACAAAATAATTTCTGACCTAAGTTTATAATTTAACCGTATATGCAAGCAATTTTTTTTTAACTTAGTTTACATATCTTATTATTCTGAATCTATCTTCTTTCAAATAAAAAACAGAATTATTAAAATCGGTTCACGCAATGCAAAATTACCACCGAAAACCCAACCTACATAACCCGCTAATGAAAGATTGTGTTTAATTAACTCTATTTTGTCAATAATTTTTTTTACTGTTTATGAAACAGTCTATTTTTTTTTCCTGAAGCGCAGGGCCCCTGAACCTGGCGGGGCCCCTAGGCAGTTGCCTAATGGATAAACGGCCCTGCTTCTATTCCCCTATTATTTTCTTTGATATTCTATATGGTCGAACGTTTGCCGGATCAGCTAGTCTTCTAATAGCTGAGCTGAGCTGGCCTCAATTTATTGTCGCCGAACGCGTCACAGATTAGTAAGTGATCCTGGCGCAGAACCAACAGCTTTCCGAGGAACATTCACTACCAACTTACAAACTTCGGGCTGTTACTTAGTAATTCATCATAATTAAAAAAATCCAAGACCTGCTTTTGCGCAGTCAATGTTAACTACAGTTGTGCAGTTAGTTAGGCTAACCGAGTTCCTATTTCTAGTGGGTGTCAACTGTATGGATCGGTAATAAAATAATATATTACCAAACTCAAAAAAAAAACAACTTTTTCATAATAAATTTTATTACAAGTATAGAATATGGAAATAGTGATGTTACATAATTAATTGTTCTGAGGGGGCTTCGACCATTCCACATTGAGGATCAAGTGATCATAACCGTGTCCGTTTAATGTCTGGATAGCTTTAGCAGCATCAGCACGGAACTTGAAGTGAACATAAGCAAACCCTTTGCAGTGGCCAGTGCTCTGAAACAAAACAGAAGATTTATTTTTTGAAATTGTGCTTACACAACATTAAAGTTGTTTGTACGTTAATCTAAAATGTAACTGACTGACATATCAACTCACAGCCGTAACTACTAAGACTAGGAACATGAAATTCTGCCCAAGGCTTCCTATTATGACGTAGGCGAACACCAAGAGAGGATTTTTTAAAACTAATATTGAAATATTCATCTAGACGACCTTGTGTTAGTGAAAACGAAGGCAATAAAGTCGTCATCTGCTTATTAGAAACTCATTAAACATAATTGATTTTGATCGTTGAAATTAGGAGGTGCATCCTCACGATTTCAGGGTTACCATTTCATTTTTTCTATATAAATCCCACAAAAAAGATGAAAGAGGTTAGAAAGGAAATACTTTCCGATTTGTACGAGTGCCGCCGCTTGTCTCACACCCTTTAACTCCACTACAGGCAATAAACCAATACGAACGCGCATTACGCAAGTAACAGACCACGCATACTTATATCGCAAAATTACTATTGGTAGTTGAACTATGAGCATTACCCTACTTTGTAGCACACCTGACCCGGGCCCCACAAGGCTATTCTAACCTCTCATCTGTTCTGTGATAAATCCTGTAACTTACTTTTTCCTTAGCGAGATATAGCTTCTGAACGGGACCGAAGCCCTTGACGAGATCGTCAAGATCAGCCTCCACTGCGAAGTTGCTGAGGTTGGAGATACGGATGGCGGCCACGTCGCGCGCGCCCGGCGGCTCCCGGCCGGTGCCGCGGCCCGCGCCTCCGTCGCGCAAGTATGGCGCCACGTATTTGTTGGTCGGCGTGGCTTTCGAATCTGTCAATAAAATGGTATTATTTTATTACACTTAGTAACTTCTCGATTTCGAGTCCATGGTTAACTTTGAGACAACTTGGGCTGAATAGGTGGACATTAAATGCAGTACTTGAATAGGTCCTCAAAACAGCAAGTGTATAGACATGTTCTGGACATAGTGAAAGTGATCCCGCTCTTTAAAATATTGGTAATATTATAATGAGGAAAATTTTGTATTTTTTTTTGTTTGTAAAGAAAAACCTTAAAAACGACTGTACCAATATTTTAAAATTCTTCCACCAGTAGAATGCTACTTTATCGTTGATTGACGTACCTACGCTACATATTTTGCACTATTACGCAGACGAAGCCGCTGGCATAAGCTAGTTTTCTTATATTATAAAAAAAAAGCGGCCAAGTGCGAGTCGGACTCGCCCATGAAGGGTTCCGTAGCAGCAAGTAACATAATATAAAAGTTCTTGTAGTTCGTTGTAACTTTGATTGACGTTTTAATAATAGTGTATTTTTTTTTCGATTTATGACGTATTAAAAAAGAACTACTTACTAGATCTCGTTCAAACCAATTTTCGTTGGCGGTTTGCATGGTAATGTACATCATATATTTTTTTTAGTTTTATCATTCCCTTATTTTAGAAGTTACAGGGGGGGGACACATGTCTGTCTGTCTGTCTGTCCGTATGTCACAGACACATTTTTCCGAAACTATAAGAGCTATACTGTTGAAACTATGTGAGTAGATGTATTCTGTGAACCACAGAAAAATTTTCACACAAAAATAGAAAAAAAAACAATAAATTTTGGGGGCCCCATACTTAGAACTGAAACTCAAAAATTTTTTTTTCATCAAACCCATACGTGTGGGGTACTTATCTATAGATAGGTCTTCAAAAATGATATTGAGGTTTCTATTATATTTTTTTTCTAAACTGAATATTTTGCGCGAGAGACACTTCCAAAGTGGTAAAATGTGTGTCCCTCCCCCTCTAACTTCTAAAATAAGAGAATGAAAAAAGTAAAAATAATATATGATGTACATTAACATACAAACTGCCAACGAAAATTGGTTTGAACGAGATCTAGTAAGTAGTTTTTTTTTAATACGTCATAAATTTAAAAAATTACACTATATTAAACATCGATCAAAGTTAAAACGAACTACTTACAAGAACTTTTATATTATGTTACTTGCTGCAACGCAACCCTTCATGGGCGAGTCCGACTCGCACTTGGCCGGTTTTTATTTTTTTGTTTTTAGGATGCAAGTACTGGTAAGATTGCTAAAATTTTTTCACCGATAGAAAGCCACTTTGTTTCTGAGTGACATAGGCTATATTTTATGTACGCGGGCGAAGCTGCGAGCAAAAGCTAGTAGTCAATAAATAGTATCCTAGACTTACCAATGCCTGCTGCCTTAGCAGCTTCATTGGCTGTGGTCTGAGCCAATTGAGTGTGCTTGAAGGGGCAGCTAGTGGTCCAATGTTCTCCCTGGCAGGTTCTGCACTTGAAGATCACACTGCTGCTTTGTGGCTGAAATAATACAGGAATTTTAGTCCATCAAAGCATTCATTTTTTAATTTATTGATTGACTAATTTTGTGTGATGAGTGATATGAAAGAAAAGTGAGTTAGTGATAGTGAGACGGGTGACAGGACATAATGGAAGAAAAAAACGTGTTGCGCCGACCTCAAGTAATACGGGTTAAGGGCAAGAAGAAAAACATTAATAAATTTAGGCAAATCATGCCTTACTACAAATTATAATAAACCCATTTAGTCTCAAAACCAATATTGTAAAATTCTTTGTTTGTTTATAAGGTTCGTAAATTATAATCTCTGAATGTTCTTATTTGGTTTTGAAACTTATTTCACTGATACAAAGCAACACTATTGGTAAGTGTCATATCTTAAGTTCTAATACCACAAATCTAATTTTTTGTGATAAAAATACATCATGTTATGGGGAACGGAAAGATGCAGGATTTGAAACAAAGGTGATATTATGTAATTTAACACGTCGAAAAGTCGCAGCAAAGCTATGTAACTCACGTTGTATTACCACAGCAACAGCATTAACTCAGTTTATTCCAAGAACTGAATTATGTACTGCTAATCAGTCTGTCTGCTTTCTTGAAAAGCTAACTGACTGATTATATGTTACTTTTTATCACAAAAATTAAGTTCTTACAGGACATGTCACGGAGCAAAGCCAATGACAATAGAGCTAGCAGCTTTAACTAAATTGCTATGCCTGATATTGCATTGCATTGCATTTTATTGCCTGTGTGTATACCTTGAGACCATCGAGCTCTCCATCATCAGGGCGCTGGCTTTCTTCTTTGCTGGTAATGAACTGCATGTAGACATCTTCAGCAACATTGGTTGTAGCTGGATTTGGACCAGGCTTATCATTGGCAGAATCACCAAATTTGCTCCAAGTTTTACGCTTGGCTATGTCCTAAAATAATTACACATTATAAACAACAGTTGAGTAAATATTATGCTGGTATTATAGAAGAAAGTACAAGTGAATTTCAAATGGCAAACACATATTCATTTATTTATACAAATATTATAACGCTTTGGGTTGGTTTGTTTGGTTGAACATGCTGTTTTAAATTGACAAATTCTTTCAGTTTGACACACCACACAATATGGCCAAAATAGTAAACAAATATACAGGTGGAACTGCATGGGACAGATAGTAACAAATATTTGCTAAAGTTGTAATGTTATAACATGACAAAATGTAAGGACCCAGATATGCCATATTTATCTATTGATTGATATTATAAGCCAAATTATCTTGCCTACAATAAATACTGAGATACCTGATACAATTATTATAATTTTCTCTTACAGCAGCTAATAACCTTTTGAATACTGACAATTAGAGACACAAAATCAAAATCAAAGCATTTATTTCAAATAGACCATTTACAGGCACTTTTGAATAGTCAAATGTGGGTCAGTCCAAGAAAAGTGAAGCTAAATCGCAATAGAAAGACAATGACAGAGCGTATACTTGGGGTTTAATTAGTTAATATTTACAGTGCGTTTCACTTATGAAGTTCTTTCACCGTAATGTCGGCTCCCTGTCTGTCTACAAAAAAAAGAAAGGAAAAAAGGAAAGAGCTGTCTACTCTACCAAAATTATTGCACGAAATGCGAAATGAAATCGATTTTAACAGTAGTTGCAAAACTTTTTGGAGAATTATGAGGGAATGAGATTTTATAAAAAAAAAAAGCAGATCTAAAAGGAAGTTGTTAATGGAGAGGTACAGTATTGTGGTGTAGCCTTTTCGGTATTTAAAAGAATTGCAGGACAATCGAAATGGAGCCCAGTATCCTATATTTTATTTTAAAAAAAGTAGTTTTTACAGTTTCCAAAAGAAAAAAAAAAACAAACCTATAAGATAATTGTTAAAAGTAACAATATATCAGTTATATGCCTACTTTTAAGTAGGTAATTTCATTGCTCAAAAGGGAACAACGGCGTAAGAACTTTTTAAGTGAAACACACTGTAGTTTGGTAAATCAGTTTTCAGCAAAATATAAGTACACAGATTCTGGTTGTTGTGTCTTTATTCTGTATTCATCATCATAAGCCTTTTTAATGTTTCCACTACTGGGACTAAAGCCTCTCTAAGAGAGGGAATGGGCCGTAACCGTATACTGTATTATACCCAAACAATTATATGACAAAAACAGAAGTTAAGTACAGAAAGTTTGAGAAAGCAAGTGAACACTTTGGGAGTGTTAAAACTTTTCATACATACCTTTGATACTACACGTTTCTCAATTTTGTAGGTACGGACAATCTTGACTTTCTTGTTGTCATTGTCATATTTATATTCCGTTACAATCTTCAATCCATTTTCTACAACTTCAGATGGTGGTGGCAGAGCTCCCTGATCAATCTCAACCTCATCAGCCCATGAGGACTGGATTTCGTCAGCTACAGGCATCTGTAAAATATGTATTAAAACTTTTTTAATACATATAACATTTTTATAATAGTGATGGATGTGACAGCATGAGTAATCTGTATGCCAGACTTTTTGAAACAAAATTACACTTAACACTATACACTTACAATTAATTGCAAAAACAACAAGCAGACTCATGTTAAGAGGTTAATGCAATAGTAGGCAGTAATATTATAAGCCTGTCACCAAACAAAATGAGATTACTTGAATTTCTTGTCAAAACAATGTTTCTAATGCAATGACATGAATAATTTATGATCATTATGGGAAATTTTCCTCCTTTACCATTGTACATCACACTCAGTTAAAAATGTTCGCAGTTGTTCTGATCTTAATTATGTGATCATTTTGTTGACAGTTTACAATGGATAGTAAAACTGTTTGTACCTCTGAAAAAGCTTTACGCAAATAATAGCCAGGTACGAAATGAAATGACGATAGCAGAAATGCAACCACGAAACGAAAACCTGACTTTTGTTGGTTAGAAAACGTGAATGTTTCCAAGATAGTAAATCTTTGTTAATATCATTTAAATACTACTTACGTTTTATTTCTGGTACTTTAATCGCTTTTTATTTTGTAGAATATTTAAGTTTTCCAGGTTATTCTATTTGACAGAAGGACAACGATAATCTCGATCCCCGTCAAAAACTTCAATCCCCCTCCCCTCGCAAACCGCGCCAAACCTGTCCGGTCCACTTGCCCCCCTTGCCCCTCCGGTCCTCCCTCACCTAGTTCTGTTTCGATATAGTATTGCAAACAGCAAAAACTGCAAAAAGATACCGTAAATTAGTGCTTCCGATAGTGTTCGCCGAAGTACCCTTTTATTTTCCTTTATCTTAGGTCCCTTACTACTTGGTTTTTGAAAAAATTGATCATAAATCAAAGAAAAAAAATAAAAATTATTTAAATACAAGGTGTAAGGGACAGCCCTCCACAAACTTTAAGGTTTTATTTTTTTTTCGTTTCCTGAAAAAAATTTTTGTGGAAGTTTGTTCAGTTTCGTCTACTGAGCAAGCCCTTAAAGTTTGCGGAGGGCTGTCCCTTACACCCTGTATTTTTCAGAGGTAAAAATAGTTTCCTCGTCTTAACTTTACAGTATAATTCAGAGAGGGAATTTTGATCTGATTTGTATACCTACTTAATGTATTTATATCACTGATCAGGGGGCTTACCATGACCTCTTATAGCAGGGCTGAAGTTGAACTGCCCGGTATTTTTGTACTATGACTTCGATATAGCAGGCCTGTAACTGGCCTGATAAGTAACGTTTTCGAAATCCGCTCAAGATTCGTTCACCTTTTTTTTTGTACAGATTTTTGTAATATGGCGTGCTATTTGACGTGTATTTGACAGCAGATGACCGTCTTTTTAGCGTCTATATTGTCAAATTAAGCGAACTTCAAGCGTAACTGTTCACATCTGTAGAAAAATCGTTCAAATTTAGAAATGTCATGGTACGATTTTTAGCGATTCAGAAGCAGGCCTGCTTTTGAAAGGAATTTGCCTCACTGGGAATTTAACGTTTCCATAAGAAGTCATGGTAAGCCCCCAGGATGGTGGTATTACTACGTAACATCATCGTCTTCTTGCCCTAGTTTTATTTTATTTAGGATTAGTGCAACGTGTTTCTCACACAATCTATCCATCTTTTCTTTAATCTCTTTCTCCCTCTCCACCTATTCACATAATTGGCTCGGCTCATAACTTCTATGCTTATCAATACTAACAAATAGTTTGACAGATTTGATCATAAGTGAAAGAAATAGTTTATAAAGGTGGTCCAACGTTAACGGGTCGATATACCATATATTCAGCTATCACATATCACCATTTAAAACCACTTTTTACATAGGTTTCCATAGGTCTCGGAATAAAACTGATCTATTTTTTTTTTTTTGAAAAACAACACAGCGACACTAATTTGGCTCTTATTTAGGGTACTTATTTAGGGTCAAGCATAAGGGTAAAAAAGAGTCAATTAATTCCCAGAAATCGGTATCTGGCCGGATAACAAATCAGAATAAGTCACTATGTAATAAAATCTAATTTTGACTGAAAATGCTTCAATGCGATCTCGTAAGTTGCATGCGCTTCTAGTTTCTGTGTTTATCTTCACAGTTGAATTCCTTGTTTTTCTTCCTGAACTCTGATTTGCTTCTGTTTGGACTCTGATTTGCTTCTGTTTGGACTTCTTTGTTTTTATGATCCCTACGACATTGGCTACCTTATTTGGACTACGACTTCTCAACGATTATACAAACCTGCAGTGCAGTGACGATTTTACGATGTCTCAGTACACACCGCAGGAATATGCCGAAATGCATTTTATTTATAGCGAATGCAGAGGCGTTGGTAGAGATGCAGCCCGCCTTTATCGGGAAAATATCCAGGTCACCGTGTATTTAGTAGAGTACATACCGCATAATTATTCTGTATAGGTACTTTGTACGCAATGCCGACTATTAACTACAGGTCATTGAACTCACTCAGCTGACATTTTCTTAAAGATACTAATTTCGTACATGCGTGAATTAATACAAGTTTTGAAAAAGAGATACTTTATTTTTTAATTTTATCTTTACAAATCGATAGTGTTTCATTTACCGGATCGACCCTCCACGGGATTAAAACGATTAAAATTTAGCGGTGTATATTTTTTTTATTTGAGAATGATATAGAACGAATTGTACCTTAAAATGGGGTAAAATTCTAAAGTGTAAATACTAAGTGCAAAATAAACTCATTTTTAACGGTGGCAACAACTTTTTAAATGTCATTAAAATTATTGTAGGATTATCCAAAATCGACTAACAAATAACTAAGTTTCGGAAATCACATATTTTATAATATGAAACAGATTATCGTTGATTGACTCCTTCGCTACTAGTATTACTTTTATCAATAAAACGGTTTTGTATTGTGCGTCGTACTCGTGTGAATCAATGCTATGCAGGATATATGCAGCGCGTCATCAGCCCAGCCATGTCTTGCGCATTCCGTATTTCGAATTTGCTTTAAAATTCTAGTTTGGTTTTAATAGAAAATAATGAGTAAAGTTTGTCACATGCATGGGCTTCTTTAGTAGGTGGCTTAAGATTACCAGTTTAAATAATGTAATCTGTGCTTATAATTAATCAAAGGTAGTCGCATCACTATTTAGTTTTTGTAGTGGGTGGCGCTTGCTGGCGTAATATTGGCGTGCTGGATTGTTGGTACATAATTAAGCGATTGTGAGTCAAGTTAAAATAAACTTAGCGCTAGAAACTTACAAATCTATCGTAGTAGCGTGTGTTTTATGACTGAGTAACAAAAGTGTTGTTATTTTGTATTCCGTAAGTTTCATGCAGTTATTTACTGTACTTGTGATTGTAACCATTGAAATGGAATGATGTCAAAACACTTGTGATAAACTTGTTTGCAACTTAAAATACCTCAAAAGTCCTAAGTAAGCTTATGCATTTGATAACAGATTGCCTTGTTGGCTCAATAAATTACTTATACATTTAACGAAAAGTTACGTTGTTAGAGGTAAACTGTAGTCTTGTAATTCAATTAAGTTTACTATTAAAACTAAAAGCTTTCAACAGCTAATAAATCACTGAAAGTAGCCAAACTTTTATTGCTTTCATTTTTCAATATTTTTGATGAAACTTACACCATCACTAAATTCCTGAATTCCTTACAGATTTTAATAATAACATCAGTAGAGTACTTAATAGATTATTTTTTCAGGGGTCACCTAATTAAGGATGTTGCGCTTTCTAAGCAGAAGAGGGCGTTCATCAAGTCAAAACCGCAATAAACAAACCCAGAAGGCATCAAGCAACAAAAATTTGATACAATGCAAAGTACTATTACTTGATGACACAGATTTGTCTATTAACCTATCTAAAAAGGCCAGTGCAAATGACCTTTATGAGCAAGTTTTTTACTCTCTAGATTTGATTGAAAAAGACTATTTTGGACTGCAGTTTACTGATACTCATAATGTGAAACATTGGTTGGATCCAACCAAAACCATTAAAAAGCAAGTGAAAATAGGACCACCTTACACTTTGAGACTCAAAGTAAAATTCTATTCATCTGAACCCAATAACTTAAGGGAAGAATTAACTAGATATCAGTTCTTCTTGCAATTGAAGAAGGATATACTAGAGAGCAAGCTTGAGTGCCCACATTCAACGGCAGTTGAATTAGCTGCATTGGCCCTGCAGTCTGAGCTAGGAGATTTTGATGAAAATGTTCACACTCCAGCAACTGTATCAGAGTTTAGATTTGTGCCTAATCAAACTGAAGAAATGGAGATTGAAATATTAGAAGAATTCAAAAAATGTAAGGGTCTAACACCTGCTCAAGCTGAAGTCAACTATTTGAACAAAGCAAAGTGGCTTGAAATGTATGGTGTTGACATGCACATTGTCTTAGGTAAAGATGGGTGTGAGTACCACCTGGGATTAACACCAACAGGCATTCTTGTTTTTGAAGGGCCACAAAAAATAGGTCTATTCTTCTGGCCTAAGATTAGTAAGTTGGATTTCAAAAAAAAGAAACTTACTCTTGTTGTGGTTGAAGATGATGACCAAGGGCGAGAACAAGAGCATACATTTGTGTTTAGACTGCACAATGAAAAAGCTTGTAAGCACCTTTGGAAATGTGCAGTGGAACACCACACTTTCTTCCGCTTAAGAGCACCAGTTAAAGGACCTTCAGCCCGACAAAACTTCTTTAGAATGGGTTCCCGATTCCAATATTCAGGAAAAACAGAATATCAGACCACTCAGCAAAATCGCGCCAGACGTACGGTTCAGTTTGAAAGGCGACCTAGTCAACGATTCGCGCGCCGTCAGAGCCATGTGTTGAGGGAACGTGAGAAACAGAGTGTAGCTAAACCAGAGACTGCACCATCTGAGGCAACTATTGAACTTCCAAGCACATCATCTGATACAACAGCAGTGCTAGTACCTGAAATTGATACTCTATCAAGAAAGAGTAGTGCTAAATCACAGAAGTCCACCCTCATTGAACCTGAGTCCAAACCTGAGATTGGTGAACCATCAACGAAGAATCTACTCAATGAAGAACCACATGAAGAAGTGTTGATGTCGAAAGACGATGCTATTAGCAACAAAGTGCTATTCAAAATGGATAGATCTCTTAATGAGGAAAAGAAGAGTAATTTAACTCAACTTGTGATTAATAAACCTGCTTGCAGCTGTTCACCTGTTACAGAATCAAACCCACTAAATGATCTCCTTATGAGCTTAGTTAAAGAAAAACTGAACAATGACGACTCCAAGAATGAAGCAAAGAGAGATCAGTTGGACTCGGCAAGTGAAAAAGAAGTCCCCAACAATCAAACAAAATGTTATCTTTCATCGACTAAGGCTCTACCACCTGGCCAATTAAAATGTAATAATATTTTGAAAGCCAGAGAAAATGAAGTGAAGGTGATCAATGAGTCCACTAACATAAATTTGGCTATACCATCTACCCCTTCGCCAAAAATATTGAATGAGCCCACAAATCCCATCAATTCGCAATATGTGTCAATTGTAGTGGTAGAACCTCCTCATAATCAAGCAAAGTTGGCTTCTCCTAAGCCTATAGAGAAGAAAGAAGATGTAACTCCCAAAGTGCAGCCTATATCATCTTTGTCGCCCTGGCTTGTTTCTTCTGAACCAAGCTCGCCTTCGGGGATTGGGGAAAAGGAAATTACAATAATTCATCGTAAGTCTGTTATTACTACACAGTTGTAGTGTAGCTATATTAAGTACATTTTAAAATAACCATTTGTTTAAAAAAAAACAAAATGACAATGTAATGTAATAATGCATTTTGTTTTCAAAATAATCAATTTATTTAAGTAGTGCCTTACAAAATTGCCTATTTTTAAATAGTAAGAATGAAATCTTAAAAAAAAAGTAGAGTAATAATTTACTTCTAGTTAATAGAATTCAGCAGTTATCTCCAATATTCGACACCAGGAATTATTGAGACTGTTTATGTGCAAAACTGCTATTTGAAGGGAATTAGTATACCCTAGGGCAAATTAGTCCGTCCAAAATGTGTTACAACCAGCTAATTAAATCTAGGGTAAGCTAGTTCACCGAAAGTAAATTAGAGAATGATGCATTCCTTGCTTAGTAGGTACAATTATAATGACGATATGAATTTTCGCTTTCAAAGTTTCGACGGAAACCTAAAGCGAGATGATGCCTTTATTACCACAATATATTAACATTATGTGTCAGCAGGTTTCATTCCGCTTGGGTGTACTAAGTAGATATCGATACTTATATAAAGTACCTTAACCAATACTTAAACATTACCATGTACTTAACTATTGTACTTAGCATTTTAAATTTTTATGACTAAATTTGAGATTAGCATAATTATTTTTAAGAGAATTTATTTTTGACAAATTAATAACCTAGTATTTTTATATCTAGAGATGAGTTATGTATACATTCCTTTTATTTACTTATAACCTATACAGAATATTTTTAATCAGTGCAACACTATCTACAAGATGGCATCTTTAATCCTTAAAAATATTGCTCTTAAAATGCTACCTACCCTCAATTCTGGAGTATGTGGCCACTTTGCTCAATTAACGAAAATAAGTAAAACTGAAGATAAGCATTGGTTAAAAAATATCCTGCATAAAATAGTAGTAGTATTTTTGATGCCGTCCTTATTCGATTATTCTGTAACAACATATACACTTAACATTAAGTACAACATATCAGTATTATGAAATGAAACAACTAGCAAGATAGGTGCCATAGTTTATAAAATTGCCATTCGAAAATGCTCTCAAAACCTTACATCAAATCGCTTTTTAAATCAAGATTCGTATTTGATTTTGTATATTTGCCTACAGTATAAGCTGGTTACTGGGTTAGCACAGGAAAATAGCACTATTAAATTAGTAATAAAACCGCAATGATTTACATTCATTTACATGTCATTAGCTTTTAATTCATAACTTATGTACTTAAAAAACTAGAATATGTTGTTTCTTTCATTTTAAACACATTCGCAATGGATGATTTAATAAGTTATTTTTTAGAGATCTGGCCAATGGTAGACAGAAACGAGTCCAATTAAGTTTTTATATACATTCAGTTTTTAAATGTATTGGAACTTTACAGTTACTATTCATAGGTATAATTTTAATATATAGGTAATTATGTTGATACTATATTAAGACTCATATTACAAATATCGTGCCAATTAACGAATATTACAAGGTGCTTGGGAACAATATAACCGATTAGTATAAATCGAATCTCGATGAGCAAATATCCAACTGGTTATCGTTACATAATACATAATTATTTAAGTCTGCAATTAAAATGTACAAAGCAGTCACAACTCTGATCATCGATATATTAATAAGTAATTGTTTTTATCAATATGTATGGGTTGTGCAACGATTATTAGGATACGCAGGCGCGGAAGTCACGGCTCATAACCGAAGTGCGGCTACAGTTAGGGTAAAGATATCCCTAGGGTAAAGTCAGGGTTAATAGCCGCAACGTGCGGTTATTTTTCGGGCAAAATCAAGGTTAATAATAGACGAACAGTTAGGTGATCACTAGGGTAAAGTGAAGGTTAATAGTGGTTATGTGTGGTTACGCTGAGGGTAAACAAGGAGGCTTACAGCCCAAGTTTGGCTACTCACCTGTATTTCGCTAGTTGAAATTAGGTTTATGTAGTCCATTAAAGTCGGTGATAAAAGTATCTTCACTTCGGCTCACAGCCGTTACGGAAGCAAGCATTTGCCTATTACTTGTTTTTTTATGTCTGCCTAAATTTAAAAAAAATCATACCTATCAGATTATGTTGTTAGTAGTATACATATCAAATAATGTACTTACCTACACTTTTAAAAATATTGATTTCATGATTTATTGTTAGCTTGGCTATCATTGCTAGCTTTGATTTGATTTAGTTAGCCGTAACTACTTCGAAAAGTTTAAATGTCAATGAGTATATTTTAAAATGTAATTATTATTTTACTACATATATGCAATGCATGTTTTTGATTTGACAATTGTTTATGTTTTTAGATGTAAGACGAAAATATCGGTAATTATTGTATGACTGCGAAAGTCCCCGGTCGGCCATTTTTTCTTAAATCTTAGTTTTTTAAGATATGTACCTATATCCTTTCCTAAAATATATATGGGGCGACAAGTGGTCGACTGGGAAATTTCGCGGTATTTATATCTACTTATGTGTATTGTTATTAGCATTATTTTACCATATTATGATACTACTTATTGGGTTATAATAAAATATTTATTTTATTTCAGAGCCTTTTATTTCTTATTTGCATTTTAAGTGAATTTACTTCTAATTACTTGGAAAACACCTACTTAAAACTAGAGGCGAACTCGCATTTTTGCCCGCCTTTGAACATTCAATATGACCTAAATCAGTAAGGCGTGAAGAAATAATATGTAATCAAATGAAGATTATTGTTGATTCCAGCTATATTAAAAAAAATCAAGTAGTTTATAGGTCATCGCGCCCCATGCTCGAGTTTTATGCTTTAGTGATAAGCTCTGCTCATTGTTGATGAGGACCTAGATATCGCTCAGATCATAAATTTGCACCTATTGCCTGACATCTCAGGTCAAGGAAGTCCACGACTGTTTTAAAAAATGAAAGAAATATAACAGCGACAAAGCCTGCAAAATTCCAAAGTACTTACATAAGTTAGACTTCTTGTAAGGTTTCCATACGTCCGGCCAACACTACTAGGCCTCTATACTAGAGATGAAACGGATAGTGGTTTGGCGGGATACTGGATACCGAATAATCGGCAAGCTACGAGGCCGGAGCGCCGGATATCCGGCTACCGAATATTCAGCCATTTATTGGATTTCATGACGCGATTAGTTTGATTTGCTAAAATTTATTTTTCAGCACCTGACAGTAACATTTTCAGCGTAAGGGTATTTTCAGAAGGTGGTCTAGTTTACGAAGCTAAGTGGAGTCGCCTCTTACCAAAAATGCGGAAAATTTGGTATTAATTCACCACAATTTGCCAATTGTTAATTTTGAATACTAAACTAATTAATTTTTTTTTTCCTTATTATTAAGAATAAATTTCTTAATAATTGATTACAATCTAGCCTAAAAGACTAATAAGTAAACTAATTAATAAAACAAACATTTTTGACTTGCGATTATAAAAATAAACGGTGTCCATAACCTGTTGTGACGATTTGCCTGGTGTACAATAAGAATTGTTAGAATTTTACGATCCGGAATCCGGCCGGATACTGAATTACTATCCGGTATCCGACCGGATAATCAAAACAAGGTCGGATACCGGATAGTTACCGGATATTCCTTTCATCTCTACTATATACCTACCTACCAACTAGCAGTGTTGGTCGCCTGGCGCTCTATCATATAGTGTCGGGCTCTTCGAATTACCTAACGTGTCGTATAAATGTGACTGAAATAAAAATATTTGCCGATTTAGCTATATATAACAACTAGCTGCTGCCATCGGCTTTACCCGCGTGGAAGTAGTTTTCTCCTTACAAACTGGACCGCGCGCCGTTTCATCCCCATATGGAGTGAATTTTGGGAAATTTTCTCTTAGTGCTCGCCTACATCATAAAAGCAAGCCTTGTGCAGAATTTCACGTTCCTGTCCTCTCTCAGTAGTTTCGGCTGCGCGTTGATATAAGAAAGAAAGAAAAATAGTTTATTTGGTACAGCACAAACACAATACGTAATTAGATAACACGAATCCAAAATAAAAGAAGCAAACAATAAAAATAGTTGTGTGCCTCACGGCTACACCAAAATAGGTCCAGTTCAGCATGAATGCCAGACTACTACTAAGTAGTACCTGACGCTGGTTTTCAACTGAACCTATGGTTGTGACGGAACGGACGTGAAACTGTTTTGGAGTGCAATATATTATATCAGTCAGTCAGTTTCTCCTTTTATATATATAGATAAAATCAAGTACCTAGGTATCTACCGAGTTTTCCGCTCCTCGCTCTGCACAGTTGCCAAGTAAATATGTGACGTTCTAGATTTGCAGCCCGCTGCGGCCGTATTATGACATCTTAAAACCATCATGTTTTCTGTGTGAGAAAAGGATAGTGCTATTCGTCCTGTATAGCTCCGTCTCTTTTTCACACCGAAAACATGATGGTTTTAAGAGGTCATAATACGGCCCCAGTTGGCCTAAAGCAAATCAGTCACTGTTCAAACATGGTTCAAATCTAGGTATGACCTACTTGATATGTTTATATTTTTTTAATATTATTAAATGTTTTCTTTTCACGTCATTGAATATTATGTCACAAATTCACAACTGATGCACTAAAAATATTTGCGAAAATATAAATATTTTGAAAACTATTTAAAAAATGAAGAGGTCTACTGACAAAATTTCTTCAGAAAAGTCGTCGGAAGATCTCGGGAATGTATTCTCATTCAAACGATATTTTATAAATAACTTGGACTCTTATCATGGAGAGTTCTTATTGAAGGAAGTAACGAAACTGATAAGCGAGAAGAATGCTGCATCGGCCCCGCCTTCAGTAACTCTCATTGGAGAAGACGCAGTTTTAGAAGTCCCGGAGCCTGAACAGCCTTACGAAATTATAGGTAAGTAAGTTATCTTATTTTTACTTAAGCCTGCCTAAAAATTATATGGTAGAAGAGATAATTTTATTCCTTCCTCACGCCTTAATCCTGCGGGATTGTTCGAAAGAGTTACCGCAGACCGGAAACACAAAAAGCAACTAAAAGAAAACGGGTGGGTTTTAATCATTAAGGGCCTATCCCTAAGTTACCAAACTAGACATTATACAGACACGAGAGTCGCCACACGTCCGAGCTGGTCGCGTCACCAAATTGGTTGCGCAACCAAACAGACACCAGGTGAGTAACTCTCTTTATAGATGTAAATATTTTGTTGGTATCGGCGACTGGTTGCGCCGCCATGGTATCTCCGTAAAATATGTATAGACCTTAAAGTCTGACAGGGGTGTGTCAAGTTTTTACTTACTTAAAACTTGTCTTCTCTTGCTTCACGCAGACCGAGAGAAGTCATTGGATGATTTCCCCCTCAAAAAAAATGCCCTTAGGTACCTCGTGCGCAGTAGAATGTGTAGGTGGTACCACTACTTACCCAATATATGTATGTGTCAACGTAATGTGTAGATCAGTAGGCACATATTACGGACGGTTTACCCCCTTTTCTAAGGTATTCGAATGAAATGAGAGAGGCTGTTCGAGCTGCCCAATTGATAATGCTGTATGGTCTGGACCTACCAGCATACATACTAATTTTGAGTTCTGTTTTATGGTTGCAAAACCTACTAGGTACTGTTACCAACCCAAGTATCAAGACTTTGGATCATGTGGCCAGGATTGTAACTAAAGATGAATGTATACCGATAATGTTGACATGCGGCACTGTTATATTGGATGTCAGTTGCGACAGGGAAGAGCTTCGAATTGCAATGGAATACATGGAACGTAAGCTTTAATTTAAATTTCTTCACCAAGTAGATAGGAAAGATAATTACGTATTTGCCTGTGTTTATTTTTATACAATATTTTGTATTAAACAACAAATAGATACCGCACACTAGAAATAAATCTTTTTCTGGAAACTACGTCAAAATTGAAACAGCAAATAGGTATGAACGATACATTTTTGCATCAATTGGCGTAAAACACGCAAATATTGTCAATCGCAATTGACCGTTTCGGGGACCCTTTAGGCAGAGGTGTAGTGTACCTACCTGTATAATAAGTACCTACCTACTACACTTTCATTTTGCTAGTGATCTAGACTTTTATTCCTTTTTATTAAGGACGAGTCTATTACCATCAAACTTGCACAAATCCAGACTCAAGTCCGCTACCTACTGAAAATTTTTAGATAGAAAAACACTATAGGTAATAGTTCAGTAGCTTGCGACCCATAGACCAACGAGGTGTAAAGTTGCTACTTTATTGTGCTTATTTTTGTAAAACCGCGTACAGACATCGCAAATGGTTCGTATCGCATGCCTCGGGCTGTGTAGACGAGTGTGCTCACAGTGAGTGAAGCTTCTAGAATGGAAGTACGTACAGAGGCCTGACAAGTTCTAGAAAGGGTCGCCATAAGTACCTACCACTATTATTATTAAATGGAGTTTAGTAGGTAGTACGTATAGTTTGTCTAAAAAGCCAAACGACTTGGGTATGGAAACATACACACACACAGGAAGCACAGGAAGTGAAGGTGCACAGGAAGTGGACCTGGCAAAGCCCTGAGGCTTTGCCAGGTCCACTTCCTGTGCTCACGCTTTCTGAAGAAGGAGTTCATCATGTAGAGGCCCTCCTTCTCCATAAAACTAGCTAGTAGGTATCCCCGGCGGTTCCGATGTCTAAATCCGAATTGCCCCACTCGCAGCTCATCACTGTTGGGCACGCCACAATCATGCCGGTAAGTCCCCTCTTTGAGGCGTGGCTGGAAAGACCTCACGGCGTCCTTACCTTCCGCATGTCGCAGGTACTCACCGGACATGGTTCGTTTGGGAGTGTCCTGCACTCGATTCATGCGGAAGTGACGCCCGGGTGTCGCCACTGTGCGGAACGCCCGGAGGACACGGTGGAGCACACAGTCGAGGTGTGCCCTGCTTGGGCGGAGCATCGCCGTGCCCTCGTGGGGGCGATCGGCGGCGGAGACCTCTCGCACCGGGCCTTGGTTGAGGCCATGGTCCGGAGCGAGGAGGAGTGGCAGGCGGTCGCCGACTTCTGCGAAGCAGTAATGCTCGCAAAGGAGGAGGCCGAACGCATCAGGCAACGGCGTTATCGCCGCCGCCGCCGCCGGGATTCTGATCCCGATTTCCGGCCAACGTAGGCGCGGGATTGCGGACAGCGAGCAATGGGTAGCTCACTGTCCGGCCGTCCGATAACTGTCCGGACCAAGCCCAAGTCGTCGACGGCGCGCACTGTTCCCGCGCGCCTCAAGTAGTTGTCAGCAACAGCAGGGACCCAGCTGGGTCGAAGCCTACTGGGGCCAGGGTTATCCGAAAGGGCGCTCGAGCCCCGGTATGAAGGCTAGAAGGAACGGGGTGGGTCTTTTAGTCAGTAAGAGTCTGACACTATCTCCCGCTCCGCCCAATGGCGGGGGATGTCAATGCATGATTTTTTCCCACCACAAAAAAAAAAGCTCAACACACAGGTGCATTTTTCCAAAAAAAAAAATCAATTTTTAATTTATATTCTGATCTGGCCAGGAATTTCTTAGGCAACCGGGTGCGTTATATTATTTAATACACTAGATTTGTCATAAAATACGTTTCATCCATTAAGGCCCAAGCGCCCGAAAAGTGCCATAAAACAGTGACTTTCTGAAGCCTACTCGGTAACGGCCAGGTTAATAGGTTTGAAAAAATATAATTATGTTTATTATAGATTCATGAACAACATTTGATTTTTTCGTGCTATTAATTACTTTTGTCTAAAAAAAATATTGACCAATTTCGCAACTTTTCCCTACTCCTTCGAAACGGCTTGGGTCTTTAGAAACATTTTTACACATAAAAATGGGTGGTTAAATATTCTTCAAAGTGAACATTGCAAATGTAAATCAATCAATATTTCGCAAAGAAAATGGATTTAAAGGTTAGCCACGCGCTTTCCGGGCGCTGTTGGCCGCAAATAAATGCACAGATTTGCGTAGGTACTGCCGCCTAGGCGGGTGCGAGAGGTGCGTCCACATACTTTTGGCCAGATAGTTCAAGGGACTAGTTATAAGCCTTAAACAGACCGGTGAAGGTCGTTCTTAATCGTATTCTCTACTAAATATAAATATACAAGATCATTGAATTACAAAAATCAATGTACAAGATACAAGTACCTATGTTATTAGTTGTCTAGTAGATACTCATAGCACAAGCTCTGCTTAGTTTGGAACTAGATGGCGTTGTGTTAAAGTTGTAGAATATTATTACGAGTAGGTATTATTATTATTAAATACGGCCGTGAGGGTACCTACCTACTAAAGTATTATTTTTTTTTTATTCTGACAGTTTTGAAGCAATTGCTGGAGAAACAAGCTCCGCCACCGAAGCCAGACCAAGACAATCCAGCAGCTGCTGCTACGTCTACCGAACTCGACGGCGCCGGAGACTTCATGAGGCGTTATTTGATACTGATATCTACTGTCATGACTTGGGCTTGCACCAAACCACTGGATCCGGTAAGTCCACGTTTGTTAGAAATACTTCTTCGTGCGTTTTGATCTGCCGAGGCCGATCTGCCTCAAAAAACACCATACTCCGTTAGTCCCGGCTGTCGTGTAGATCTCTGACAGTCGTTGGAGATCTATAACAGTCGTTGCAGATCTCTGACAGTCGTTGCCGATTTCTGACAGTCGGTACGTACTTAGTAACCATAAAATCTGGCACCAGTTCTGCAATAGGGTATCGTGATACCCACAGAAAAGATGATAGAGCTTAGAAAGGAAATACTTTCCGATTTGTACTACATATAACGAGTGTCGCCGCTTGTCACCCATCCTTTAACTCCACCACAGACAATGAACCAATACGAACGCGCATTATGCAAGTAACAGACCACGCACACTTACATAGATCGCAAGTTTGCTATTGGTTGTGTTAATTATGAGAATCATCATATTATTATTTTGAGGCCTGCTCCGCCCACAAGGCCATTCTGACCTCTTTCATCTTTTCTGTGGTGTTACCCAATCACTGCAATGGGTTGTGGAGGTTGGAAATAATGGCTCCATGTAGAAAAAGATATTCAGCTGCATTCGGCTAGACTGACGGCTAATCCTAAATACAGGTCGCGCGATGAATCAAGATCGCTCGGCAAAAGTGGAAGGGGCATGCGCAGTATTCAATTCTAAGGTCTATTTGGCGACGTACGGGCGGATGTGCGCCGTCGGCGACACGTCATTTGGTAGATAGAGTCGCTCTTCAATTCCCGCGTTGCGTTCTCGCGTCTCATTAGCGCCCTCCACACGTACAGTTCGGACGGCGGGAAACAGCACGCGCCGTTCCATCCCTCGCTCCGAACTGTACGTGTAGATGTGCGGGTCTAACAGTTCGATCTGGCATGTGGATGCGCGTGCATATCTTACAGTTTTACGCGCGCATCACGTGTAAATGTAAATTACAAAAATGGCGGTTTGGAGCATCGACTGTACTCTATCTTGCTTGGTTATTTTGGGACGTATCAGTGCTAATAAACAATCAAAATCGTCACTATCCATTCTTAGGTAATTTTTAAAATCTTCCGGATGATACTGTCGTAATTCCCTTAACATCGGTAAATGTCCATATCTTTGTCTGTATTCTTTTACCCACACTCGTCGTTTTTTTCGACTGTTTAAACAAACTACAAATCCAGCTAACGCGATGACCAAACGATCGTCCATTTTTCTTACAACTGCGTAAAAAACTTTTAAAAACACTTTCGTTCCACGCGCCAATCCAAACTGCAGTCCAAACTCTTGAAAATCATTCACACGCACAGTTCGGAACGTTTGTCTAGATTATTCGGCAATCCAAACCGTGAATGCATTTTTAATCGTAATTAGCATAACAGTTTGATCTGCAGTCCATACTGTACAGATCTAACTGCGGTTTGGAACGCAGTCCAAGATGCGCGGTCCGAACCGTACGTGTGGAGGGCGCTATTGGATACCGTTGTACTTGGGTACTGTTGCGTACAGCTTGTGTTATCGTATTAGTAATACGTAGTCGTAAAAAAAATGGTTAAAAATAAAGTTTTAAAACGGCTAGCCAGAAAAATGGTTTACGACGTGAATTGTTACGTTAAGAAAGAAACTAACGAATGTTTTTTTTTTTTTTTTAATTTTAAAAATTTTAATTTTTCTGAATTTACCTACTTACAAGATAAATTACAAGCAAAAACTAGTGTTATTTTAAGTTATGTTACTAAGGTTCAAACATACGAAATTAAAAATGAAATCCTAACATACTAAGAATTTCTGTGCGCAATTGTACACATGCGCCGATTGCCCCCACTACTTTCACCGAGCGATCTTGATTCACCGCGCGACCTGTAAGTTGGAATTACGCGAAGCAGATTGATTAGCGCCCTCCACACGTACAGTTCGGACGGCGGGAAACAGCACGCGCCGTTCCATCCCTCGCTCCGAACTGTACGTGTAGATGTGCGGGTCTAACAGTTCGATCTGGCATGTGGATGCGCGTGCATATCTTACAGTTTTACGCGCGCATCACGTGTAAATGTAAATTACAAAAATGGCGGTTTGGAGCGTCGACTGTACTCTATCTTGCTTAGTTATTTTGGGACGTATCAGTGCTAATAAACAATCAAAATCGTCACTATCCATTCTTAGGTAATTTTTAAAATCTTCCGGATGACACTGTCGTAATTCCCTTAACATCGGTAAATGTCCATATCTTTGTCTGTATTCCTTTACCCACACTCGTCGTTTTTTTCGACTGTTTAAACAAACTACAAATCCAGCTAACGCGATGACCAAACGATCGTCCATTTTTCTTACAACTGCGTAAAAAACTTTTAAAAACACTTTCGTTCCACGCGCCAATCCAAACTGTAGTCCAAACTCTTGAAAATCATTCACACGCACAGTTCGGAACGTTTGTCTAGATTATTCGGCAATCCAAACCGTGAATGCATTTTTAATCGTAATTAGCATAACAGTTTGATCTGCAGTCCAAACTGTACAGATCTAACTGCGGTTTGGAACGCAGTCCAAGATGCGCGGTCCGAACTGTACGTGTGGCGGGCGCTATTGATTTCCCCATGCCTTAGCACTTACCTGCTTATTTTTTTCCTGACATAACTTCTGGTCACTGTAGCGCAATTTGGTAGATGAGCATGTATATGTATGTATAGGTATCTATACTAGGTACAATGTTTATTATTTGTATTCGAAATAATCCTTCACAGGAGAATCCAGAAATACCTTTCGTAGAAACCGATTTCAGAAAAAGGAAACCGCATCCGAACTATAAGTTGCACTATGACGCTGAAAATACAGTAATTGGCATCGCCAGGAAATATAGGTCGATAATCGGGTAAGTTTGAAGTCAATTGTTCTCTCTCCAATTGTGATCGCATCGGTCGTTTTTGGTCAAATCTAGCGTTGTCAGGTACGTTGTCACGATGCCTCAACCTGAGGCATACGACGGTACATTCATACGTGCGTCCCGAACGACACATGCTCAAGCTGAGCACGCAAACCACCACGCACGGTGTTCGTCAGTAGAAAACGCAAACAACACCTGTCCGTCTACACGGAGCGCTTGGCTCGTAGGTACTGTAACGGATACAGTACCTATAGGATGTTTTTATTTTAGTGAAACTCACACTCAAACAAAGGGAGGAATACTAGGTTAGCTGAAGGTTTAAATATTACAATTGACGTGCTGCTTACTGTAAGTTATTTTTGTATACCGATAAAAACAATGCATAGGTATCTACCAAATCAACTAGTTGGGCAGTTAATGAATGGATAAGAGATACCGAGGATTGAACTAGAGCGTTCAATTGGAGATAAGTACCCAAGTAACAAAGTTCTCCTGTAGCGCACAGTTTATAGGCTCACAGCACTAGTAGCTCTCTCTTAGTGGTTCCAGGTTTTACTACCAAGCTTATAACAGGTTACACGGAGTTCGTTTGGGTTTATAGTACACCTGTTCTTATAAGTTGACTTATAGTCGTGTATAGAACGAAATTATAGGCGCAGTAAAGGCTAAGATGACCTATAAAAGTGTTGCGTAAGTGTAAATACACTTGAGAAAACTTGGTCTAGTAAGTTAGGTACACTTATAATCGCCTACAAGAAGTAATTATAAATCCACTATGAGTGTATACGCCAGTAATAGTAATTTATAGAACTAAATGCACTTAGAACCACTTGCATTTGTTACTTGACCAAAAGGGTTTATAAGTCAACTTTATGTGCTAATTTTAAGCAAATTAGTTCTACAGTGGTTTCTTCTAAGAGTAAGTGTACTTGGTATTATTGTGGACTCTCGAATGCTGTTATAGTCTTAATTTCTATATAAAGGTTTCTTATAAAACTATTAGTATCAAAAGATATCTTCGTAAAGTCCGTTTAAGCTTTTAATATTTATCGCATCTTCACGGCCATTTTGTTACAATATGGCGTTACCGTAGGACTAATATTATTTTTAAACACAACTTAGTAAATACGCCGTGTTCAAGAGGCGAACAAAGTTTGAAATGTAAAACACAATATACTTACCTACACCGAAAATATTTATGCGTTTGCCGTGCTAACATACAAGGTGTCGTTTTGAAGCTGCAAAATATTTCAGGAGGTAATTATGTTAGTGATTCTCGACCCGAATCAATAATAAAATAAGTAGGTAATTTTTTTTTTTTTTTATAACCGCGCTTTTTTTCATACACACAAACACGGAACAATAAAGGGCGTTTTCACACACACTAACTCGCAACGATAGTTTCATAAATAATGTATCATCCAATCATCATCCCGCACGCCACACCCTAGCCACGCCCCCGGGCCATCGATCAATCGATTTAGTTTAGTGTAATTAAAAAATTAAATAACAAGTATTACTGATTATTGACCAGGTATCGTTTTTTTACATGATTATTTATGAGTTTTATTACAACCTCCTGAAATATTGTGCAGTTTTAAAACTGCACCTTGTATATGCACATATAATATTACGTGCGAAATACTTGTTAATACGTTTTTATATAAAATAGATTAACTTATTTTTTAATTTTTATTTTTCTCTACAATACAACAAAATGTTACAAATGTTTGAAGTAGCTAGTAATGGAAGCGCGGAGTAAGTTACACGCCTGCCTGGTTCGAGCTTCGCGGGAGTAGATAGTTCTGCGTAGTCCAACTGTAAGTGTCCATTGGTCTAAGTGGTGCTCGTCAAGTTTACTATGAGTGTTTTATTGGCAAAAGTACGCGTATAAAATGGGCCCTTTTCTGTGGTTATAAACTTTTACTAGCCTGTTATAGTCCTGGCTCCGGAACCACTACAAGACCACATTCTGTTACTTGGGTAGGTATCCGTATGTCCAGTAGTACCTAGACCATGTAAAGGTTTAAAGATGAATACTATTGTGGTCATTTATACCAGAAATTTTCGATTCGAGTGCAAGCAAAAATGAACTTAGCGGTGGTCAGGCGGAAGTGTGGTACCTACATAGATTTACCTACAAAACAATATACTCGTATAAATTATATTGAACAGTGATAAGTGGAAAACTGCAGACCGACAGTGGGTATGATGAAATATGTTATGTTAACAGAGCGACAGTAATTGCTGCAGGAGTGACATATGGTGGTAGAGAAGATGTACTTTTCTACTGGTTTCAAAAAGCTTGGGAGTGCGAGCCTATTATGCCTATACTCGGCCGAGGCTCTAATGCCGTACCTCTGATACACGTTGCAGACTTGTCACAGTGAGTATTGGGGATAATGTTACTCGTATCTTGATAATATTATTCGTTGGTAAAATTTGTTTCCTCTGTACGTAAACCGGTTTTAACAAGATTTCGAGTAAGTACAGGTTACAGCTAAAAGCAATTATTGCCGTGTTAATTTAGCTGTATTTAAAACATCAAGTAACTTGAAATCAATTCAAATATTGGGAACGCTCGCTTCAGTTCTCTTAGAGAGTTCTCTGCTACAGAGAGATTCTTACGAAGATTTGAGATCGATTTGGTAGAAAAGCTTTGGTACCTAGGTTCTTAATGAAACACTACACGATACCATTCCTTTCAGAATTGTCTACAACTTGCTTCAGGATTTTCCAAAAAAGCTTTACATATTAGCTGTAGAACAGAACATTTCGAAACAAAAAGACGTTAGTAACAATGATGTTTATCCTTTTGACTAGTGTGTGGTATGTTCCTACGATAAATGCATTCCTTTTGCAGATAATAAAGCCACTTGGACGTACTATTGGTTCTGGACTGTTCAAATGTATTCCACCTGAGGACGCTTTCTTGATTCCAGAAATTGATGTAAGGAGTTTTTTTGCATCTTTGAATCTTCTAGATTGTGGGTCCTAACCGAAAAAGCATATTACAAGGTTAAAGACTATGTCGAAGACACGCTTGTTTGGCAATGACTACCTCTGCACATGTGGCCCCCTGGTAAATCATCAATATTTTGTCTATAACTTCTCCACCTTTGTTTTAATAATTATATATACTTACATTATTTTTTTTTTCTCTCTGACACATTGCTTTTGCAATATTTTTATTTTGTTAACATTTTATTGATAGTTGTAATCATTATATTATACCTGATTTTTTTTCTATATAGCCTCTTTTTGTATTGTGAATGTGAGAACACTGTATACTCCACGAACTCTTAGACTACTTCCTATTACGACTTACTTTGTTTTTTACTGAGAAAATTTTTATTGTGCTTTTGTGTACAATATTTGACACTGTTCTTACATAATACTTATATATCAATATTGTAAAAACACCCACTTTTTTAAAAGAGTAACCATGGAGTTTCTTGCCGATTCTTCTCCATAGGAAACGACCAATTTGGAACCGTGCACTAGCTTCTGACGTTTTATAAGTGCCCATGTAGGCCTATGTGAAATAAAATATTTTTGATTTTGATTTTGATTGTTTGAAGTTATACTCGTAAGTTACCGATCTGATTTTAACCATTGTTTACTTATAATATTCCAGCAAAGAATATACGATTTGATCACAATAAATTTGCATATGGAGCCGACTTTCATTGTAGAGACAATGCCGATACAGTGGGTATCTGAATTGACCTTTGCGGAGAACGTGCCCACTCTTATGAAGCAATTTAAGAAAGAGAGGGGATTGAAACCTTTTAAGGTGCTTAATAACAAAAGGTTTAGCTAACTGTCGTTTATTGTTACAAGGTAAACCACCACCAGTATTCACACATGTACGTTCCCACAGATTATCATATATGGCCCGCCAATTACTGGAAAAACGACTTTGGCAAAAAGTATTTGTGAAGCTTATGGTCTTGTCTACGTTTCACCAGAAACCGTGGCTCAAGATTTGCTGGATGAGTTAGTTAGTAATAAACTTTTAACATTTTATTTAGATGTGCCTCACACACTTTACAGAATGTCATGGAACACAGATGGCTGTTCTGTTCATAATAATCAGATAAACTTATCAATAGCAGTGTGCCCATTGTAATTGATAACAAGTGAGTCATTTTTCGAATAGCTAAGCGTATGCTATTTACGCAGGACAAGTTCTTTATATAATCGCATGTAGTTATTTTGAACTTGATACACAGGACTTCACCTGTGTATCAATCAAATATCTTTAGTTGTCAACCTATTTACATAATTTTCCAGATACTACAAGTTGTTTTCTTGTAAGGTTTACGAAAAGGTTGTCAACATAATATTGTTTGTACCTATTAACACTTTTGGTGCCAAGAACATACAATCATTCATTCGTGTACCGACAACTCCCGTCCAGAGTCGTTGTTTTAGGTATTGTTGCGAGTAATTTATGTTCATGCTACGACTAGCGAGTTCAAATCTAAGTATACTAGCATTTATTTAGGGAATAATTACGCGACTTGATTCTGCCTTCACCATACTACAGTTGCCATCACGGATCTTGAGCGGTTGCGCAGAAGTCTAATATTCGGTCTTTAGTGGTGCAAAGTAAGACGCGGGGGCGAGGAGTGTCAGTGATTGGCTCGCCACGCCATCGCGTCATAGACGTCACTCCTAATTCGTTCCCTGCGTTGCTGCATGTATCTAACAACGAAGACGATTGGCTCGCCAATGTATGGAATGCGCAAAGCGAACCCCACTCTGACGGGCTTGTTCGTGCCTTCCGATTTCACCTACTTTTTCTGTTGTCAACTCGCTCAGACTTGAAAATCTCACCTTTTTATGTACAGTCAACTATAAAATTATACATTTTATAGTTGACTGTACATACATAGGTACCCACTATAAATGTATTAGAAATTGTTTTCGACTTGACTTTAAATAAAACACATCGTTTATGAGAAAGATCAACATGACACTAATATAATATTGCATATTTACCTATTAATTACCAACAATATCACAAATCAGCAATAAGTAACGTAAGTTGACGTACAAATATTAATTAATGTTGGCACTCGTTTGAATAAGTGAAATGGGAAATTTAGAAATAGGTACACGTGAGTGAGATAATACGCAGTATCGATAGGTACGTCATTTTGTGTCGCAAAATCAAGAGCGCCCACACGATGAACCAGATCTTTCTTGGATGCGTTCCGTTTCACGATTAACCTGTGTCCTTCAGTTGCGCTTTGCGTTCTAGGACTACGGGTTTCCTTTTCAGAAATTCCCTGCGGTCCTAGCTTGCGGGCATCGACCCTACTGGACTCCTACGGTTTGATGACATCTTTTTGAGGAGCGCGTGGATTAGGCGCGGTTGATGGCTGGGCTCGGTTCGGTTAATACTGGACGGCCGGACGGCGGGCTACCCAGTGCTCGCCGTCCGCAAGCCCGCTTCTACCGTGGCTGGTCATCAGGGTCGGAATTTCGGCGGCCGAAGGATCTTTGGCCTCCTTCTTCGCTAGCATTACTGCTTCGCAGAAGGAGGCGACCACCTGTCACTCCTCCTCGCTCCGGTCCATAGTCTGAACCCGGGCCCTACGCGAAAGATTGTTGCCAGAAATTGCCTCCACGAGGACACAGCAGTGCTCTGCCCAAGCGGGGCATACCTCTATCGTGTCTTCGGGTGCTCCACTGTGTAATCCGTGTGGTTCACACAATAGTGATTACCCGGGGGTTACTTCTGTCTGAATCCCATGCAGGAACCTCCCGAACTTGCCATGTCCGGTGAGGACCATGCAGGTGCAGGTAACATGAGACAGTCAAAACTAACGTAAAATGTTTTTAAAGTAACTTGGGTATCGTGCACCACTGGCCGCATCCTACTCGCCTCATACCTTTTACATAATATCCCGAAATCTAAGTAGATAACCGGTATAGCCTGCGTGAACAAAGCCGCGGGCAATAGCTAGTTATTTATAGTCTTTGTTTTCAAACTGTTTTTATTTGACTGTACTTTATAGTTTGAGCGAGATGACGACAGAAAAAGTAGGTGAAATCGGAAGGTACTAGCTCGCTTGGACTCGCGCGAATCGCCGAACAAGCCCTCTGACGCCGAGCGCTCAAGATCCGTTTTGCCAACTGTACCATCGACAACCCGACGTACGGCGAGTTTTGACCTTAGTCTTTTCAGTCCGGACTTTGCGTTTTGCCCTATCCTTTATACCGAAAATACTAGAACAATTTTACTGCGATAAGCTTACATTAAAAAAAACGTACCTCTATTTAACTGCTTTCAATTATTTTACGACTCTGCTAGGTCTTTGGCACCGGAAGTGTTAGGTAAATTAATGATGTCCTGTCATAGTCGTTTCGTGTGCGACATTGGGAGGTCGGCGAAACAGCTGCAGTAAGCATGCCTACTTTTGGAGAAGAGGAAGACGTTAACTTGATGGATGCTGACGATGATATCGACGAAGAGGACGGGGCGGCTCAGGAACAAACGAGGCAAACCTTGGCTATCCTGCAGTCAGGTCGACAGCTGTCCGATGAAGAAATTATGTCGTAATTATTACAATTGTCCTAATTTGTACCAGTAGTAGCTAGAAACTGCTTGGCATGGTAGCTAGTCTCTATGCAAATTATTATTATAGTAATAATAATTTGCATAGAGACGGCCTTGTAGCAACTTGTTCTTAAATACAATCTTGTGGAATTAGATGTACCCTACTATAAGAACCACCATTTCTCGAGAATGGTGTATTGGGATCGATCTATCATTACTGATAGGACTAGATTGTTGCTAATAAGCCTGACATAATCGGACCCTGTTCCCGATGTTGGTGGGCTACTATTTTATGTTTTTTTTTCATATGCTTTTTTAAGAATAATAAGAATACATATTTAAAAATATAATTAATATGTTATAAGTATATAATAGAAAATAAATGACACAGTAATCATTTATTTAACACACTATAGACACACATCAGTGGTGCTCTGGCTCTTATACCTATCAAAAGAGTCGGATCTCTCACAATGCGGGTTGTTTAATAAAAAGAAGCATGATAGACAAACACAGAAAAAAATGTAATAATAATATACTCAGCATGCAAATAATAATAATAGCAATAATACAAAAAATACAATAACTGATCGATGGTTTTTTTGGCAATGTATTCAAAATCGTTAGAGTAAAAGCCCTAGTTCATAACTATAACTTATTTGATTCGAAATTCTACAGATATTTGCGCCAGAAGTTGCTAAGTCGTGATGCTGCTAATAGAGGATGGGTGCTCGACGGTTTCCCGTTGACAATAGCTCAAGCTCAAGCATGTAAGTATATTCGTATATGCTAGACCAACAACGAGTGGGTTTTAAAATGAACATGGACAAAACTAAAGTCATGGTAAATAACCATGTACATGGTGGATGCACCCACTCCGATCAAGATCGGAGACTCTACACTCGAAGTTGTAGACGATTATGTTGACCTGGGATAGACAATCTAGTTGGGTACATCCAACTTTGAGAAAGAGGTCAATCGTCGAATCGGATTCGGCTGGGCAGCGTTCAGGAAACTGCATGGTATCTTCTCGTCCAACATACCACAGTGTTTCAAGACGAAAGTCTATGACCAGTGCGTGTTGCCAGTGGGCCTCATCAGAAGGCTTTCAGTCACCCAAAGAGCAATGGAAAGGGCTATGCTTGGAGTTTCCTTGCGTGATTACATCAGGAATGAAGATATCCGCAGGAGAACCAAAGTCGCCGACATAGCCCGAAGCATCACAATACTAAAGTGGCAGTGAGAGGTCGCATTGCTCGTAGAACAGATAGTCGTCTTTCGGCTGAAATGATGATGATGAGATCAACAAATTCTGCTAATATTAAATGACGTTAGTTTACTGCAAACCTTTTTTTGTTTTTAAATCAATCATTTATGTTTCTAGTATTCGAAAAAGGCGAAGAACAAGATTCTGAAGTAGGAGAAGAAGCCGATGAGGAACCCTTTGATGAAGATACGGATTTGTATAGCAATGTATTAAAAAAGATGTTGCCAGGTAATTAGTATTAATTTCTCTTTTCTTAAAAATATGACATTTTATCTTAATTTATTTAAATTTTGTTGCAGACATTGTGGTATCACTGGAAGCTAACGACGATTTCATTTGCGAGAAAGCCATGCGACAGCCTGAAGGACATTCGCGATTGGATGAGGAGTCGATATTGAAACGATTGAGCGAGTTTCGATCTGGTGATACCCGAGATATTACCCCTCTCAACTTTTTTGACGAATTGGATATACACCCACTCATAGTACCTGTTAAAGATCATTCGGATTATTTAATGAAGGGCCCATACGCTGCTGTAGCCCTTAGAATGGGTCGTCCATGCCGCTACGGAAAATTAATTGGTCAGTTACAGGGATTCTTAAAGATTGCTTCTTCCGATTAAAATTTTTATACGCCCGTTTAATATTTAATGTATTGATTCCGCAGCACTTATTGAAGCTGCTGAAAAGAAAGAAAAAGATGACGCAGAAACTTTAAGAGCCAAAGAAGCAAAGGCACAAAAAGAATTAGAGGACAAATTGAAACAGGAACGCGAAGAGAAGATGGAATATTGGGTAATTATTCAGCTAGACCTATCTTCTTTGTTTTCAAACTCAATTGACTCAAAATGGAACAGCTCGACTTAACATTTGCAATTTTTTTTTATAGACGGATTTATACGCATTGATGCGTGAGGAAGAAGAAGCAGCTTTGGCAGCGGCGAGTGAGCCTATGCGCAATTACTTAGTCCATCATATCTTTCCTACGCTAACTCCTGCTCTGCTTGAAGTAGCCAAATTACGCCCTGAAGATCCGATCGACTTTCTGGTGAGTTGCATAATTATTGTTGTGATAGCTTACTTGGTATACAACTCTGACCCACTTTTTGGATCCATGTTTAGTGCCTGCAGATGTATGTTTAATCGGTTTAAAGAGACTCAAATCAAATATGGGGGTAGCAATTTGAAAGAGTTAAATTTTCAAATACCGTTTTTATGATAAAGCGTGCGAAGATAAAGACTATACACACAGATTTTGGTAACCGATAGCAATATAGAAATTATTTCAGTGACACTTCGCATTAAACTCGGTTTCTATGTGATTGAAATTCCGCATTTTTTGAGAAAATACGAAGAATAAAGAATTTATTTGCGTTAGGTTATCTATAAATGTTTTGGCATTGTCTCCAGACTAGGTAAATTCAGTCTGGGTGCAAAAAGAGAGACGGTACGTGCATGTCGAACTGTAAGGCTTGGCTAATTTAGGTAGTATTATAGTGCAAATTTTGGTTAGTTATAACAATTACTTTGGAAATCGTCAGGGGGAAAAAACGTTCAAGTTAAACCCAATTGGCGAGGCATTGGAAGCAAAATACGAATTGCACGAGGAAAGGAAGAGGTTAGCGGCAAATTGTGACGAAAAACCTACGGAGGCTGTTAAGGCACAAAAAGCCGCGGACATTGCATTAGGAGATAGAATTGGTCATGATCGCAGATTCGCAGATAGTGTTAACACCTACGCGGCACCAGAATAGGCGACTATTTATTTTTAAATTGCCTTATTTTATAATTTCATGTATTCTTTTATTGGGTTTGATCACATTTGAACCTGGGTACGCTCTGCATTTGGACTGATATGCAGTCCTTCACGCAATGCCAGTGGGTTTAGAGTTTTGTCTACCATTTATGAATTCTGAGTACGGTTTGGTACATTTAAGAATTAGATTGTTTTGTTTTTGTTTATTTATCTTATGATCTTTGACTAATACAAACGTCCTTCAAAGCGAAATAAATGTAATATTTATTTTATTCATATTATAGTTAATTTTAATTACACTTTTGTATATTTAATAAAAGCAAACACCATAAGAGTTATCTTAGTTTTGTGCATTACCTACGTACCTACCCATTACTTACAAAACATCAAATGTCCTAGATGCTGCAGTTGTACATGGTGATCACATGCCATCAAGTGGGCCGCTTGCTTGGTTTCCAATCAATATAAAAAGCGGCCCACATTTACCTGCAATCATCAGTTTTACCTACTTAACTACCAACGATTCTTAGATTATTTTATTTGGTGCTTATCAGGCGGAACACCTTTTCAAGCTGAATCCAACTGGTAAGATGCTTGAACCGGGATATAATTTCCAAGCGGAAAACCTACTGGGAAAGATCAAAATTCTGGACGACGCTTTGCAGGATCTTGAAATCGTAATCGAACCACTTATAACTTCTGATTGTGAAATATACGGTCCAGAGTCATCCCGTAAGATAAATCCTATGAGTGCACTTTAACAAAAAATACGTCTGTAATCTCAATATATAAAAAAATACATTAAAATGACTAATTTTATATTATTGTCATCATGATGAATGCCGCGTATTCAAGTTGTGTATAACAAAGTTGTAGGTCAGCGTCATGACCCTGTTTTGTGGGAGCTATTTTGTTATATTCAAGATTCTTACCTCTTTTTCCAATGAATACGGTGCAAAGTAGTGATTTGAAATTATGTTTGTAATAAGAATCGAGGCTACCAATTTTAATTTATGTTCTAATATTTTGGTATGTAGTAGGATTATAATAGCTATGACCATTGGTCAAATTGCAAAAGGAAGAATTTGTGTGCATTCTGTAGATATGTAGGTAGATTGCTATAGATTGCCTATTACTTCAATTGATGCTAGTGTCATTGTTAATAAAATACTTAGCATAAAAACCTATTTTGGTTTTGTGTAGATTTATCAGGAGCTTTTAGTATTATCTAGTACCTACTGTAAAGCTACATGGAGTTAACGACTATTCAAAATAACCATAAAAACGATGGATAAACTTGAGTTTTCTTTACACAGACTGAGACTTTGGTTGGGTATCTACCGCTTAAAAGTCAACTTTCGCGCAAAATTTATGGGCTTTCACAGGGAACTATACTGGGTCCTGATTAATATCCATCAACGATCACGATGTAATTCTGAGCTTTAATTTCTTAATTATGGTAAAAGCGGGTTTCTCCTTTAACAAGTCAGCGCTTAAAAGTCAACTTTCACGTCAAAGTTATGAGCTTCCGCAGGGAACTATGCTGGGTCCTGGTTAATATCCATCAACGATCACGATGTAATTCTGAGCTTTAATCTCTTAATTATGGTAAAGGCAGGTTCCTTCCTTTAGCAAGTCCCAGGTAAATCTGAAAACTTACAAGTGGCACGAACAATGTGACGCATCGTCAGATATTATAGACATTCGACCCTTAGGTACCTAAATAAATTATGACCTACTGTAACACGCGCATAATTATTACCTTTTCTTTCATATCAAAACGATTATTGTTTGTTGGTTAATTGCCACTTTGAATTATTAAAAGGTTTTATTGATAACAATCACAGTGTAGCAGTTAGCTATGATACTCACACAGCTAAACTAATATGCTTTTAGGTATGTATGTGCATTAGATATTAAAGTTTATTTTTATTTTAATATCTATGTTTATACAATTATAAAACAGTCAGTTAAACGTAATTTGCAAATCAGATTTTTCAGTTAAATTGTACCTATAGTAGGACGACAGAGAAAGACAAAGGCATAGAATCACTTTATTTATCTAAGGTAGGTACCTACTTGATTAGACCGTTAAAAGTGACCTTTTAAAATGTTAATGACTTATATAGGTATCTATGGACATAACCGTGTTAGTAGTATATAGAGAAATTAAAGTCCATCAAAACATCACGCAACGGGTGATCAATAATTTCGATGTTATCATTGTTGCGTGATTCAGTCAGCTTATTGCCGATCTTCTGTATACACAACGTGAACATTTCACCTGAACATGTGATAGGACATGAAAGTGTATCCTGAATACAATTTGAAAAATGGTAATTCGGGTTCTAAAAAGAACCGGTCACCTTCAGATGTTAGTGGCGTGTCGTTGTTGGCTGCAAGTCTACGTCATCAGACTACAGAATTTTTTAATAACTCAACATTGCATGGAGTACGATATATCGCTGAAAAGGACAGGCCGTTTTGTGAAAAGTGAGTACTTAAAATGTCTTTTTTCTTACTTCTTATTTGATGAATTTTTTTTCACCTATTATTTAATGAACTTCTTCCCCGGCATTGGCCTTGCTGATTCACTGACTGACCTTCAATGGCTGTAATTTCTATGACTTCAAGAGTGTACCTACCATCTTGCAACTTCAGTACTGATCTAGATATTCATACATCGTAAAAATCATCGTATCTTCTGTTTTTAATCAAACTGCAATGACTGCAATGCAAGCACATTTAGTATCACATTGCATAGAATATAAAGATAGAACACGTTATTCTCTTTAATAATGCTTATATTGCTCATTTCTATTCCTTACGTATGTTGGTAGATTTTAGATCCGATAAAATCTGTTTCGTTTTCCAAGACTAATAAGTTGTACCTACTCATCTCCCTATATTCTATTTCAGGTTTATGTGGTTCAGTTTTACAGCCGTCGGTGCTGTGACCACTTGTATCATAATCGTCAGTTTGTGGGAAAAATTCCAAACTAATCCAACAATTACGGGTAAGTCTGTTATTCATCATCATCATCATCATTTCAGCCGATATACGTCCACTGTTGGACATAGGGCTCCCCCAAGCGTCGCCACAACGAACGTGCCTGTGCGTCTCGCATCCATCAGTTTGGTCAAGTCTGTTATGGAAATATTGAATGACATACATATACATTGCTTAGGTACCTATTGGTTTGCCTTTTTTAAGCTATGCGCCATATCCGATCCGTATATCCCACATCCAGGTAGTTCCTGTAACTTTGGCCATAACGGCAATAGAACGCACTTTTATAGGGCACTTTCAATTTATGCCTTTTTTGATGGCCTGCTGCAGTGCCGATGCAGTGCGACAACCGTGCGGCACCGGTACCGCGAACGTTCGACAACAGGACGGAACGTCACAAGCACCACGTGTTCAATTGAGTGTTGAATAGTGCGGTGTTAAATAGCGCATCACTGGCATACAAACGCACAACAGCCAGATACGTTTTCAATGTAGGCCCTTGTTATCGGACTGCTATCTTCAGACTGCTAACGTATCTACTGCAACCGGTCGGCTGCGGCTCGGTAAACGTCCTTATGTGGCCCTGATTTCTTTCGCTCAACTTTGACCACCACTCGGTCAAGAACTCAAGGTACATAATAGTGTAAAGCAGTCCAAATACTGATGTTACAGGTTTGGATACGGACTTCCATAATTGGGATGTGCCTTTTCCTGCAGTGACGATATGCGACGTCGACCCCGTTGATGATGAATTACTGGAAACTTACATTGAAAGGTATCTACTTAATTGTACGATACTAGCTTCTGCCAGCGGCTATGTCCGCATGAATATTGTTTTTTTTTTTTTATTGGCGAACGCGAAGTCGGAAGTCGACAGACAGACAGAGTTACTTTCATATTTATAATATAATATATTAGTATGGATAAGAAAACAAAGTAGATACTTATACTGTTTCAAACGCTACATGAGAAACAAACGTAGGAAAAAGGTATCTAGTCTATGCCTATGTAGTATCTGCAATCCTACTATTTTAAACACGGGTAAACCATGGCCCTGATTTATATCGGATACATTTTATGCCAATAGTAGCTACTTAAGTATCTACGTTCCCGTGGCATAATTTTAACTTTCATGCGGGTAAGGCTGCTGGCAAAAACTAGTTTGCCTTAAATATAATTATTATCATTATATATTACCTACTGGTGTATTTTTCCAGTATTTGGGGTTCGGAGCCACCAGAGAAAGCTGGTGAGATGTTGCACTGGTTGGCGACTCTCAACTATCGGTCCATAGAAGAACGCGCTTCGGAATTCCTATCAGATCCTGCACTTGTAGGAAAGGATGATGGAGACGAGCCTAAACCAGCTAAAAATCCCAAAGATGCTGTATTTGAAGTAATAACATTTTAATATATTTCTAATCATTTAAAGCTGCTGGTTGGTTGATATGCCACGCCACTATACTCTGTTCAAAATAACAATAGACATTTATGAAAACCTTTTATTATTTTCCGTTGAAACGATTTTGACTTTTATTACGTTGGTACAAATGGCGGCTGCAGTAAAATAATAGTTGGTATTGTAAGTACTTTTTAACCGACTTCGAAAAGGAGGAGGTTCTATGTTCGGCTGAATGTATGTTTTTTTTTTTAATTTATTTTTTTGTATGTATGTTCACCGATATTTCGGTCAATTGTGGACCGATTTTGAAAATCTTTTTTTGATTGAAAGGTTACGCTTCCAAGTTGGTCCCATTGTAATATTGTTATGATCTGATAATGAACTTCGAAGATATGGAACAGAACTCATAGGATCACAGCAGACCTGTCGTAACAAGTAAAAATGCTTTGTATATACGTGTAGTCCATAGAAATATAAAAAAAGAGGAAAAGGGGGAGGTGATGTATGGGACTGATCTGATAATGAAGCCAGAAGGTAAATTAATGTAATCTAATCGTGTTTGGGATTATTAGAATCGTTATGAGATGCTCTCTGGCTATAAGGTATTTGCGTTTGGCTGAGAGGTACTTTTTAGTGGTGGTACCATAACTAAAAAGAGTAAAATAAAAAACTTTTTGCAAAAAAATACACCCGACTTCAATGTTAAAAAAACACTGAAAAGTACAAAATAACTTTAATTTCGGAAGTCGGTGGACTCCCGAAATTAAAGTTATTTTGTACTTTTCAGTGTTTTTAGGGTTCCGTACCCCAAAAGGAAAAAAATAACCCTTATCAAGACCCTTTATCTCGAGAACGCGTGGACGTATCGAGTTGAAATTTTAAACCATATACTCAGATCTGCGGTCCCTTCAAGTTGTGAAAAAATCAAACTTCTAAGTTAACGAATAAAAAAGATACGGCCGTTTATGTCGAAAAAAAGTTTATTTTGATACTCACAAAGATCGAAATTCATAGGGTACTTCCCGTTTACCCAGAATCCTGAAATTTGGCACAAAGCAAGGTCTTATAGCACAGGTATAGGTAAAGATCTGAAAACAGTAAATTTGTTGTTACCTAGGTCAAAAAAAAAAAATTCAATTCGGAAAAATCTTCGAGAATCCATTCGGGAATTGTAGTTTGCACGGAACCCTCAGTGCGCGAGTCTGACTCGCACTTGCCCATTTTTTTTTAACATTGAAGTCGGTTGTATTTTTTTTTGTAAAGTTTTTTTGCTTTTAATGCCATCCTTATACCTACGAAATAGAAGTTAAAATCGGTTGAACAGACAGTAAAAAAATTTTTTTTAAACGTCTAATCTTATCGCGAATAGGGTATAACTAACAATAGTTTATAAGAGGTTTTTAATTCAGAGGTTCAATGTCACCCTAAGTTGAGCACAGCGGTAACGTTGAAGCATGAATTAAGATCCTAAGAAAAAGCATCTCCAACATATTGAAATCCGCTCAGTATTAGATGTAAGTACTGCTGCATCGCCATTACAAAACATTCAACCGATAGCCTGATGACCGGACACTGCATGATTTTTAATTTGGCAACAAATCAGCTCATAGTCATTGGACTGATTGCATAATTAAAGGAAAAAAAATATATTACGCACCAACAAATTAATATTCAGCGAATTTTATTTTCATCATTATGCTAAACTGCTAATGCATAATGACGTAATTAAAAAAAATCTAAAATCTAAATAAATGATCTAAACCACTTAGTCAATTTATAGTAATGTTTAGCCATTATCTAAAATCGCTTTTTAGTCACTTAGTTAGTCTATTGCTATAGGTATGCTATTTGTGTGGCCCGGTTTTTTTCGATGTTTGTCTTATAGAAGAATTTTCTATTTTTTTTTTTTAAATAAGTCAAGTAGCTATTATCTGTTATTGAAACAGATAATAGCCTAAGTCCTGTGTTGGTTACATTTGTAGATATGTTTTTTGTTCCCAGATAGTCCGTCATTGTGAGTCATTATTTTACGACTGTGAATGGAAGGGAGATTCCGAGGAATGTTGCGATGTGCTTATGCCCGTATTCACCGAAATGGGATTCTGCTACGCTTTTAACTCAAAACATGCTGAAAAAGTTTGGCCATGGTATGAATAATTTTCCTTAGTACCTAGATACCTATCTACGTGTTTCAGAGAATCCTTATTCAAACGCAAAAAAAAAACCAGATATTTTGAACCAACTGTTTATAAATTTACGGTGTTTAGCTGATGTTTCGAGAGTTTTCTTGTAATAATGCTTATGAGAAGTTAGTAGAATCATAATCTATCTGTGTGTGTCAATCGTTAATGTTTCAGGCAATCGCAGACTCAAGCTGAGCAATTCAATGAAGCATTTATCCACGAGACCGACGCTAAATGGTCCTTCATGTTTAACTCTGATCGTAAAAATACCACATTTGACGTGCGTAAAATTCTTTCCGTACAGTTTCTTATGGCTCAGCTATTTTTTTTGCGCTATTATCTATTATGTATCCTTTTAAAGCCTCATTGCCATGCCATGATCTAAAATTAGTTTATTTAATTAGCTCTCTTTGCTTACCTGGTCATACTTTTTTTGATCAGTATTATCATCTCCATAACGCGATATTGCTTAGTTATATCTACACTATGAAGCATTGAGAAGCGAAAGGCTCTATGTAAAAATTATTAGTTTTTTGCAGATATTTATTCACTCTACAGAAGAAATGGCTGGCTTGGAACAAAGTGCTCAGCACTCTTGGGACCGCCGTGTGGAGAAAGTGTCCTTCTCTGTAAAGCACACGTACACTACCGAAGACGCTCGTCAGCTGTCCATTCGACAGCGACGATGTGTGTTTGCTGATGAACTTCACTTGGAGACTTCTAATATTTACACTTATTCGGCTTGCATGAGACAGTGCCGCATGCAACGGAGTCGGGCATTCTGCAAATGTGTGCCGCATTTTTATCCACCTTTAAGTACGTTAATAAATTATTAACTTTTAAAGTATTCGGTCCTAAATACCTGTGGTACAATTTAAAATAAGTCTCAGACCATACGTGCCAGATGTGAATATGCTAAGCTATCTTCCATTCTTGTCAGCTAAAACTCGCTGTTCCAGATTTATGACCGTCGTTTGTAGTTGAACTGATTGTTTTTCAGAAGGCTATAAGCAGTGCACATTAAGGGAGCTAGGCTGTATAGCTAAACACGCGGCCGCAATAACAGACGTTTCGCGTTGCACCTGTGAACTTGGATGCTCTCACACAGTATACGAAGTGGAAAAACTCTCCGACGTTGAGTAAGTTCTGTTGTTACGTCATTTCACTCAAACCATTGTTAATCTGTGCTATTGTTCTGGACGTAGGTAGGCGGTGACGCGAAACCAATTTGTGTATTACTAATCTGCTTACAACGTCATTGTAAAGTATTAATAGGGCTGTATTACGCATTTGGGGTGTAGGTAGGTCTCTACACTCCCTACTTATAGATTGGAACAAAGAAACTCTAAATAAAGGAACTGGAAGTGCAGTTGAATGGCGGCTCTAGACAAACAGCAGTTTTCTATGAAAATCCTCTTACCTCTATACACGGATAGACATTCGAAAGTCACTATTTTTATCACAGTCTCACTGACTCAGTCTCTAACTCCAATCATCATAAGTTTATACTTACTACTTCTAGGAGAAAATTATCGCATGGAAACAAATTACCGGAATAAAAAGTAGGTACCTATACTGTCCTCTTCCAACACATACTATAATCGTGTACCAATGGCTCCGACTTACGAGTTGTAACCTAGGTCGTGGGATCAAACCCTGCCAGGCGCATTACTTTGTGTAATTTATTTCATTACCACTGCTCTCAAAACGGTGAAGGAAAACATCGTGAGGAAACCGGCATGTTCTAAAACCAAAAATTCGAAGACGTGACATTCACCAACCCGCACTGGGCCCGCGTGGTGGATTACAGCCCATTCCCTCTCCTAGAAAGGAGGCCCGAGACCCAGCAGTGGAAACATTAAAAAGGCTGATGTTGATGAATATCTGTGTAATTTTTTCTGGAAGCATCGAGAACGGGGGCCTTACCATGACGTGTTAAAATGTCAGGCGTGGAAAATGAAATGGAGCTAGGTATATAGGGTGTATAGCTCCAAAATTATAGTTCAGTTTAGGTCGTAAACTGAATCGCATTATGAACTCGAGGTAGGGCCTCCGGCTAGACGTTACAATAAAATCACTTAAAAACTACTATTTACTTACAGTTCCACACGAAGCAGCGAAAACACCCTATTGGAAACGGAATTCGTATCATGGCCCATGGTACGCTACAAACGTGAGGTACTTTTCGGTTGGGTCGACTTGCTAGGTGAGTCAAACTAACGTATAATTCCGATAATTGAATATTTGTATAGGTTTTCCTATTAGCTGTATTTGTAATCACGGACTTTCATAAGTACTTTTGTGGTTTTTATGGATTGTTTAACTGTGTAACCTGTTCTTGGATTTCAGAGCAGACCATACAAAATATTTGGTCACTTTCGTGTAGGTACGAACTGGCACCTGATTTTTGTGTGAATTTATCAGTAGGTAATTTGGCATCCATAATAGAATTATGAAATGATAACATACTGGGGTGGGTGAGTACCTACGTAAGCCATACGGGGATGAGTACCTATAGACTAATCGCTCTCCCTCCTATAAAAGTCAGATTAAAATTCATCGTGGCTAATTGTACCCCATTAATATGTTTTTCATTACTCATACTCTGAAAGTAGGTCTGAAGTTGCCTGAGGAGCGGGCTGAAAGTGATACTTTTTATCCCTAGGGAGTTTTACTTTACAACTGACAGCTGTCAAATTTAAAAAAAATAAAAACTAGTTCTATCTTCACATTTCTATTGAACTATGTTCCAATTTTCCATACAGCCAATCAATCACAGCGCGATATAAAATTGAAATAACTAAAAGACAAGTATTAATTAAATAATGTTATATTTTAAGTGATTTATTTGTTCAACTATTTTTTTTAAATACTTTATTTTTAAAAGATTACAATTAATTTCAAATTTTTCATTAATGAGGCTGAATAGCTAGCCGGCCGCAGAAAAAAAAAACAAAATGGCGGGAAAGTGGCAATCAGTCGTTGGATTTTTCGAGTTTTGTTTACATTTCCGTACAACAGAGATTTGTATTAACACCTCATGTTTATCAGATTAAAATAGTGATTAACGCCTAATTTCATAAGAGAGGAGGTTAAAGCAGTAGTGGAATACCTTTTACCGCCTAAATCAGAAGAAAGATACCTACTTAAAATCACAGGTACGACGACTCAGGTTTTAGGTACAAACTTTTTATTTTATTTTTAGTTTCCTCGTATTCGTAATGAAAAGCACAGTGTTTACCTCGGGGTGAAAGTAACCCATTTAACCCCTCGAATTAGCGACCTCGCTTCGCTCGGCCGCCAACTCCTTCTCGGGACGAAATGAGTTACTTTCACCCCTAGTGTAACAATGTACTATTGTATTTAGATACTGTTTTTGGTAGGCTGGAATAAGGACTCGTATCGTAATCACAAAGAAAATATTTACGACGGATGCCTTTTAAATTTTGTCGTTTGAAGAAACAAACAACTAGGTAGAACCTTAAAGTATTGTTTTTCAATGTAGGTACCTATTCACTTCGAAGTTTTATACATTTTTCCATTCGCTCGAACCAGTTATTAAAACACTTATTCCACTCCAAAGTCGGTATGTCCAAAATGACCGACTTGAAAGCGTCGACTGCTTCATCACTGGACTGGAACCTCTGCCCACGAAGAGTCATTAATTTTAGGAAATGTAAAGAAATCGTTAGGGCTTCGGTCAGGACTATGGGGGATGGTCAAGAATTTCTACGTTTTCCTGCTTCAAATAATCAATTGTTTTACCAGCAGTATGTGAGCTTGCGTTGTCATGGTGTTGGGATGATGCGTCGCTTTGGGTTAGATTTCCGAACTTCGGCGATGACTTGTGGCAAAAAACCTCTACGATCTTCAAGCGCAATTTTTGCAACGTGAGCGTTCGAATCGGAACTGGTCGACGAGCGGGCCGAGGCGCTCCGAGATAGGTACCTATCGTGTCCGTGAGCAGTGTATGTGCGTTGCTCGAGCGCGCTTTGTATGTAGATTGACTTCTGTAGCTGTATATTTTGTACATGAAGTGACTGCCTATCTGACTGATCAGTACCTTTTCAGTGTGACGTGTCAGATTTTCTGGCTTCTAACTATTCGTAACGACTGACAAAGGTCTCCAAATGACAGCCGGGACCAACGGCTTAGCGTGCCTTTCGAAGCACGGAGAAAACGCGGTGTGTTAGGATGGTCCATAGGCTTATTTCGGAAAGAGTTGATTTAGCTTTGGCAGCGACCTGTACCAACCCGTTATTATTTTAGCAACGAGCTCCAAGCACACATTTATGCCATTATCTACCGAAATTAAAAAAAAAAATCTGTAAGCAGTTCATCAATATTTTCAGTATCATTCGGTGGGATCGCGGGACTGTTCTTGGGTTTCTCCCTACTATCTGGTGTGGAGCTTTTATACTACTTCACGTTACGTGCGTGGTGCGCGGCTGTGAGAGACGGGGATGTCTTGCGTCAAGAACGAGCGGAAAGACTCGCTAAGCCTAAACCTCCACATGATTTGAGCCTCGTACCTTGGTCAGTGTTCTTTTTTATAATTTGAAAATAGGAAACTAAATTGGCAGCTAGTCTTGGACGGTGAAGAATTGGCGAATTGAGTTGGCGTTAGTGGGAATTCACCTTTAGGGCCGGCGCCCACTGTCGGCATGGCACGGCAAAGGATTTTACCACTAATCAAGTTATTTTTATTTCGATACCCCAATGCCGCGGCATACTGTAGCATGCCGCGGCCCGCCATTGCATTTCGCGAGACGTACCTAATGTGTCACTTTGTGTCAAGGAATTATGATTATTATGATTGCTAAGTTTGTTGAAATATGGTTGAAACTTGCGCAGTGGTCATTTCGTGTGGTCCGGTCGATGTGCGGGGGGCACATTAACCGAAATAACGAGAATGAGGGAAAAGACGCACTTGCGCGCGCGTTTCTTTGTCTCTCACACTGACCGAGCACGGCAAGAGATAAGCAAAACTGATTGATGCCAGTGTGGCTGGGCTTTCAGTACGATGCCACAGCATGCCGTAGCGCGACCTGCCGTGCCATGCCGGCCCCTTAAAGTTCACATAACGTGGCGCCTTTGTTTCCAAAGGCTTAGGTTCAGTAGAGGGCACCTAAAAATAGTAGTAAATTTCATCAAGCGTCTATTTTCTTTAATCGAGCACAAACCCAAGCTAAGATTTTAAGTTTTAATTAAGTGTTCTGGGCGGTGTTGGAGCTGCCGCGCTACTGTAGCACCTCGGGTATGTTCGCGAAGGTGTTGTTTTCACGACACTATGCGCAAGCGAGCTGCTTCTATGGTGAACCAACTACGGCCAGCTTTAACACTGATGACTTTATGACTGATGATTTCTGTATGCCCTCTCATCCAGCATTGTCTTCTCGGATATAAAGAATTTATGTTATTAACCTTTTAGTGCACAATGGTTATTTTGCTTTCACGTAGGTGCGATTAAAGAAAACGTCGTTGACTAATAGTATATTGGTTACAGGTGGAAGCAACCGCCCGCGCCCCGCAGCGCCCGGCCCATAGTGGTGCGTACTAAGAACGTACAACCGCCAGAGTACTCACCGCCCCCATCGTATCCCACTTACTTGCCCTAATTATAACTTGTACAATTTTGACTATTCATTCAGATTATACTATTATTTTAAATGACTTATTATTATTTTTATAGGAAAGGGTAAGAAATGAAACGAAAATAAATTTCAGTTAATATTTATTTCATTATTTTTGGTCATACATGCATTCATTCTAATGTCGAAATTAGTATAATTTATATCAAACTACATTATTGTGACAATTGGACACAAAAACAGTCAACACGTTCCAAAATTCGAGAAATATAAACATACATACAGTAAAGTCTAAAAAAACGAACACAATAATGCAGTTCAATAAATAACAAGTTTACAAAAAAATAAAGTTTTCGAAACATTTCGTGTGATCCGTGTATGTATTCTATACAAATTTATTTTACAATTTGTTATCTATGAACCAAGGGTACTAAACCATACGCAGCACCAAACGTCTAAGTACTAAACAATTAGGAATTAAATTTCTGACTAATCAAACATAAATATTACTATAATGCATTCATAAATTGACTGGCAATCTATTACTCACGCACTCCACTCATTAACGGTTATTACCGAATGAATGAATCATAATACTCTTGCATCGTTTCCAAATATCAGATATTAAACATGCTGATTGTATTTTTATCGCAATATTTGTAAAATTAAATTTACAGATGTTTTTACTTACTTATCTACTTACGGTATGATTACATATAACATAGACACATAAAACTTGCAAATTCTATTCATCCAATAAGATTTTAAAACTACAATGCCATAAATTCAGCTATTTTCCAAGGAATCTTAGCAACTTTGGCATTATAATACCTTTTAAAACCCATTTTAAAAAGGATCTACTTCTATGACCTATTTATTTTTAATATTAATTTAATACTTCTAGTGCAGCGTATGACTTGTAGTATCGCTGACGAGATGACAAGTACAATCATGATTAACCTATATATACGTACAATTATATTAAAAGTTGCATAGTTTTTTTACGAAATATTAATATAAAGGAATATGATACAATTGCATACTACATTGAGACGTTTAACATTTAAACAGTTTAGGATATTCCTTTGGTTTTTACAATACATAAAACGGAATGCTCACTCACTGGATTATAACTTACTCTATTTGACAATACCATTGTTTACCGTAATTAGAGACACAATAGAAAGACAATGAGAGAGTGAACGCTTGGGGTTTAATGAATTAACACAATAAAATGGCTATAGCAAGTTTAATATAATACGTATATCAAAGGAGGAGATGCCTCGTAGTACATCAATTGAAGAATACGAGTGAAATACGTCTTAGACGATGAAATGGAATCCTGCGATTGACGTATAGCATGGCTGTCAAACAAAATTACATTGGATTAAGTTATTACAAAACATTGTATTGTATTCCATAATGGTATACGCACAAATACTTAAGATAAAATTATACGTTGAAAGATCTTACGAGGTAAAAATAAATAAGTTATAAAACCGTTATTAATAATGATAAAGCAATTTGTAAAATAATTTAAGTAGCACGGTAAATTGAAGTAGTACGTAAGTCACCTCATTACAATTTTTGACACACTTTGTGCACGTTTTTAATATATTTTACGATAATAATACAATACAGCAGAAAACTGTTACCATTGTTTTTTTTAGAATACCTTCCTGATAACAAAGTTAGTATCATTGCAATCAGACATAAGTAGTATTCTACAACTTAACATTGATTGAGATTTAAGTTAAATAAATAAAATAAAAACTGAGCAATTTTTTTTTAAGTATTGCAGGTGAAGTACGGGCGAAATGCAAAATCACAAATCAATCTTATCTTAACCTAATCGCGAATACTCAAACACGTAATTTCAATTCATATTTATATTTACAGAATAAAATAAGTAGGATTCAACTTATATTCCTAATTTCTTTAAAAGGGATCAAAGGACCATTTGCTAATAAATTGATTTCTGTAAAATATTACTATGAATAAAAAAATAAGCTACACAAACTCAATCGATTTCTAATTTTTTTTTTTTTTGTGACAACTTCCACTATTATGAAGAAATAAAGACAAGACAATTTGGTTAATGTGTATGCAATGATAATGGAAATATTAATATGTGAACTTTCGCTACAGTTTCTGATTTGATTGTGTTCACACCGGCTAACAAGTTTTGTACTGTTGCAGGTTTCTATTTATTAGACAGCAGGTGACAGAAGGATTTGGAAAGAGTCTGTCAAGCGTTATTTGGCACCCCTATTTATTGCATAAGTACTTTAAAACGTTTATAACGAGTAATTGGCATAAAAAATATTGATTATACCCACAGACTCCGCCTCGACCCAATTTTGAATAAAAATATTAGTAAATTCGACGATGACCTAGTATTACTTAAAAATTATATGTTAAGGGAAGGGAGGATTTTTGAGATCAAAGATAAGTTCGTTATTTGCCTTAGCTGTGTGTTAAAGATCATTTTCATCCTCCACTGGTTATGGGGCATGCTATTTAGGCGGAACGTGAAGTTATTCGAGTGTTTGACAATCACATTGATCTACACCCTCTGTAGTACCTTCTCTCAATTTACACAGCTTGACCAGAAATATTATATAATTAAATTCCTGTTATATGCCGTGTTGTTATTATCTTATTATAATTTGCGCTATATAATTAATTATATTTGTTTTCGGGCATTCCTTAATTGAACTAGAAAGTTTTATTATAAAATAAATTGCAACTAAAGCGTAAAGATGAGTGTGTTTGAAACACACCTGTGATTCATTACGCAAAATTATATTGCTGTCATACGAATCACCATTATACTGGGGGCCGAAATTCTGAAGCAAAATCAGACAGTGGACACTTTACAGTTTAGAAGATTTTCATCTTCAGATACTTCCCTATTCCAATGATATGTTGGCCGGTAATCATATACTTGACAGACTCAATAAAAGTTGAATTAAGTTTCTTTTTCAAAATGCACAAATTAGAATGACAGATTTTAATAACTTAGCAATAAAGTTAATAGGGAATATGCATGATAAAAAATTGTTATCCTACTAGTTTAACAATTAATATGCCAAAAATTTAATATTAACTGAAAATCAAATCAAAATTGGTAAAAAAGAATTTTAAACAAAAATATTTTCAACAAAATATTCTATGGTTGCCGTACGGGCGTGAAGGGCTTTGACGTCAGAGTACGCGTCGGACTTCTCTTTTATGTAGCTTTGAATCGTTATGCCTTCGTTGATAACGAAATGAAGATATTTTAGAAGGACATGCATATTCTCTATTATGTAAAACCAAAATGTTTTGAAAGATTTTAAATTTATCTAAACGTATAAAGCACTGTATTCAGGGAAATAACTACTTTTAAAACAGAAATGCTAAGATGATACGTGTATGATATTCAGCGCTGGAAGTATCCGAGAATTCCTTTATCACAGCAGATGTCACGTCAATATTGCCAACTCTATGGGTATAAAACACATCCAACATAACGTGCGGATGCGTTACGACAAACCACCTCTCAGTGGTTTGTGTGGGGTTTAAACTCAAAACTAAGACATGATGTTCCATTGTTAAAACATGCTAGCTTGTTGAATGCTAACAGACGTACAGTATGTAGTTTTTATAACATGGAGGTTTTGAGTTTAAGCCTTTAAACCTGGGAACAAGACGACCTGACGAAACGAATAGGGTCGAACTACAACTTACAAGCGTTCGGCTTTTGTATCTAGACGAAATGCTTCTTTGGATAAAATGTTTGGAATCTCCGAATGGATGGCGACCGCTAAGCAAAGGGCGTTTGAAAATGATAGATTTATGTTGTAAAAATGGGCAGATTTCTAACGCATGCAAGTCTAGTTAAACCCTCATAGCACAATGGACGCTGAAAAAAGCGCCAGCGCTGCAGCGTTCTATACCGAACGGCAATAGTATAATTTTACTAGACTGGGACTTAAAAATTAAGTAACAGCCAACTAAACCCCCAGGTAAGATTATTCACCGACCGTTAAAAATAAATATTTTAAATTTACATAGTAACATAAACGAGGACTGATCTGATTGTTCGTCAGTGCCCCTTACTCTATCACTACGGAGTAAAAAAGGTAACTATAGAGCGGGAGAGTCCCCGGTGGCATGGAGTAGGGAGCAATTGGATTGCATTCGCGCAGTTGCATTCCTAGAACTACATTTGAACAGATTCTTTAAATAACTGTCGTGATTTCAAGGTTGTACAACATTCAAATTGCAAACAATCAACTTAGTCTATATAACGCTTAAGTTGATAGAGTAAATGGTAATACACGTAAATATTTAAGTTTGTGTATTCAAGATTGAAACACTCACCACTCAAGTTTCCGTGAGTAAAATAGGATAGATTTTTGGTAAGTGTTTAAACAAACAGTAATCCTACATAAATCTAGATGTTACTTGCCGGATCCATTAGCTTCTTACCCCATGCCGGTTGGCATACATGAAAGCTTCTCATGAATGTGATTACGTGTGAGTCAGCACAGCTGCACGTGGTCGTTGTGTTGGTGCGGCCACAGCGGGCTGGCGGCGTCGCCGGCGGGCTGCTTGTCCTTGCAGCGGCGACGGATCACGCGCGCCAGGCGGGAGAACTTCTCTGGGTCTGATAGTGTTGCCTGTTAACAACGAATTGACAATATAGAGCTAGTATTTTAGAAAAGATTAGTTCATTGGCGTAAGATTTTTCTAGAATTTGTCTTTAACACGTTCACTGTCAGCACAATTCTTTTGAAGTTAATAGCGTTGCCACTCTATAAAGCCACGCGGACACGCCAGGCGTGTCGGCGGCACTGCATCTTGTTAAACATGCGTGTCCAGTGGCACCTCGATAGAGTTAAATTCTAAATCTGTCTTTTTTCGGTTTAGCGATGAGTATTAGTTAGTTTGCCATTCGCTGAACAAGAATAAAGGTGATTCAAATACGGTAGTGAGATTTAACCTGGAATTATGGCTGAAAATAATTTTTGAAGTAATTATCGTAATTTTGTAAAAGATCATAAACATTTTGTGCTAATTTTGAAATATTTCATAACATTAACTTAGATAAGTCAAGTATTGCAAGTTTACGGAACGATACCTATTTTAGCGTATTTATTTACTACAAAAATAAAATGTAGGTAGCTACTTAACATTCAATAAATTATCTTCAATATTTTATTGATTTTTGTAATATGTACATTATTTTAGCTATATTTGACGTCTTAGTACAAAGGTTGACAATCTATGATTAACTTGTTTAGGTGGACACACCTGGCCGGTTCTCGGCATTACATAATCACTTTAAAAAAAAAATACAGACTAAGAGATTTTTCCGGGGGCCACCTTAAAAATCCTTAGGTTATTGCTAGAGGATTATGTGCTGAAAATTCCAAAAGAAAATTTTGGCTAACTTTCGAAATATCACTGAAACATTTAGGACGCCTGGCGTGTTCGCGGCGTAGTTATAGAAATTCGCAAGAACACACTAGGCGTGTCGGCGGCATTGAACGTGTTAAATTTAGAGACAGCACTATTTTTTTTATGTTTTTATGCATCTTAGGACACTGGAGTTCTGGACCTTTGGAGTAAGCCCTCCTCGAGGGGTCGAAGCTAACTCGTACTGGCCCCATAGACACTTATCATGCGATAGGTTACCATCCGATGATTATCCCTGTACGAGCTATGCATTTAGGAACAAACCCCAGTTGGTTCCAACTATTATCACATATGGAAAACAAAGATAGGGCTATGGTTTTGGGAGGTTTAAGTAGACCGTTTACTAAGAACTATGTAAAGATTATGGCCCTTGTCCGACTGAAAAACGTCATTAATATACATCGATAAAAAAGGCAGGAATACCTTGCACACTCAACAAATGGGCCCCCAAAAACAATCGCTAGATCAAAGTGACGTAACAACAAGGGGGCAAATATCCTGCGATGCTTGAAGAGTGGAGAGGTATACCACGGTTATCAGAACAATCTCGGAAATATAGTCAAGATCTCTACAAGCTTCTTATTGGATTATACAAGTCCAGTATTTGAGACGTTTTAATCCATCTAGAGTGTATTAATGCGACCGTTAAGATCTAAAATGGAATGCTCACCTCAATAGTAATAGCTAAAATGATATGAATGGCGGGTATCAGCAGCAGATAGACGCGGAACTTGGTTTGTTCAAAGTTATCGGAGTCCATGGCTTCTATCTCCATGTAGTCAGAGAGCCACTTCCATGGGCATAGTAGGAGTACGGTCACGAAGATACATTGTGTCACTAGTGTTATTACCATTGAATCTGAAAAAAGAAATGGCGTATAAAAGAATGTCTTGTAATCAAGCCAAGAGCTCTAAATAGTCAGGTCGCAAGGCGGCTTTCACTTAGAATTTTTGATAAATTTTTGGCATTGTTTCATTGATTTAACTTATCGAAGTCCACGTATTGCTGGACACAGGCTAAGGCATTCAATGCCGCCTAAACAAAATGTATCTTTCTACTTTCGAAATCAAGTACAATTTGTGATACTGTCATGACAATAAATTATTGTAAACAAACGATACTTACAGTTGGTACAGAAGCGTTGTCGAAAAGGCCAGCCTTTAGCATAGACACAGGCCATGATTAAGTACTGGTATGCCGTAACAATGAAGAGGACTGTGTTCTCCCAGCATTGCACTTGTTCCACATCCGGACCACCTTCAACTGCTTTGAACCTGAAATATACACAAATGCATCAGCACTGGCAAAGCAAACTGGCGCTCTCAAGCACTGAGATCGCTACACGAATCAGTACTTGAACACGATCAACTAGCTATGACAACAGACGTCATGCTTCCACAGTGTAATTTCACAAGGAATTACACAGTGGAACTGCCGAGCAGAGAGGATTGGTCAAACAACCTCATCACATGCAAGGCTGGAAGCCTGATCTGGTTTACAGACGGGTCCAAAATGGGTGAGAATGTAGGATGTGGAATATTTGGCATTAGCCCGAAATTCAGCAAAAGCTTGAATCTGGGTAAACATGCTACCATATTCCAAGCGGAGGTATACGCCATTATAGAATGTGCGGAGGCCAACCGTCAACGAAAAGAGTTGCTCTAACAAGGTGGCGAGTCACAATAGATCTTTTAGGTTGCAGTGACTACATCCCCTACACTATGGGTGATGCATAGCCCCTTATCTTCTAAATAATAATAATACACAAATGCATAAAAATATTTAGGCCTACAGCCCACGAATAGCGCGCGTAGCTTGATTGAGAATGATTTGCATTAAGAAAATAGTGACTCATCGTTGTCACTCGGCTTAGCCACGCCCCTTGACCAATTAGATCATATTAAATAAGAAAGCCGTGTTTATATTGACCACTTAGTCTAATTCCTTCAGACCTTTTTTATTAATTTTAAAAACCTCGCCTATTCGTAAAAATAAAAGTCTAAAAGTAAAGTATTCTAATAGAATTTTAAAGTAACTACTGAATTAAATTGAAAATATAGTATTATAAAACTTTGCCACCAAACTATTAATATAAAATATTATTGGTTAAAATATTTTAATATTTTATCCCAGTGTGAACCTTTTGCTTTTTTTATTAATGGTTTAATTTTCCTCCTTATGGCTTATTCGCAGTAACACTGATGAATCACTATTTTCTTAATGCGAATACTAAAAGGTGGACGTTAACATTGTGGTTTCGTATTTAAAGTCAAAACAATATTAGAACTCACCACGGCTGGGCATAGAGCAAGTAAATGGCGGCGATCTGCATGAAGAGTACGAGAGCGACCTGCATGATGAGCGGCAAGAGGCTGGAGAGCGCGACGAGCGAGACGGGAGGAGACGCGCGCGTCAGCGTGGGGCCCGGCGCCGCGCGGCCCAGCGACAGCGCCAGCAGCGTCGTCAGCACCAGGTCGATGTACAGGAACTGGTTGTTGCCCAGGATCGAGTAGAACTGACACACAATACACTTCTTGTAATACCTTACTACTAGCCAAGCATGCTCCACCGTTGACCACAGCAATTCTGACCTTCAGGTGAGATGGTGGTCAAACGCAAGCCTATCAATAATAACAAAAAAAAAACTTGCTAACTAAAAAATCCAGCCTTACGAGTAAAATAGCACTTTTTCTTTGATCAAACGTTGTAAATCAACATTCGTTGCAATCAACATTCTAGGTAAAGTTACTGATCAGTAAAAAATAAATGTTAGATTTAGACAATTTTTTCAACAAGCATAAACGATATAATCTATACATATAAATAAGGGCCGATTTTTCAATCCCCAGATAAACAACCAGATAGCCTTTATTCGATGGATAGCAAGATTTTGAGTTTTTCAATCGTCAGATAGTAGTTAACTGTCGAATAAAGCCCCTATCGGAGGAATATAGTTATCTGCTACTTCAAGGGCCGGTTAGGGTTTTATCTGTCCGTTATGTATGACATTTTAGGTTATTTTTGCCAGTTGCATTCATTTCATTTTGTGATTTGTGCCCTGCGTTTTGATAATTTTGTACTGTAATTTATAATTTAACAATATGGACGTGTTTGAAACAATTGATGACGAAGCAATTCAAGAAGAATATGAAATCTTTAATTATTTAAACCCTCCTGAAAGAAAAAGCCGAGTTTTACGTTAGAGGCCTGATAATTTAAATACATGGGACGACACCGAATTTTGGAGAAGATTTCGCTTGAAAAAAGATACCGTAGCTTACTTGCTTTCGTTGATTGAGGATAAAATTAAACATGAAACAGATAGGTAAGTTATTTATATATGTTTCCTACATCAAGCATCTTTGCAATAATAAAATCAGATTGTAGCGTCTTATACTTAGTTTTTTTTTTTTATATTTCAGGAATAATTGTGTGCCAGCAATGCAACAACTATTACTCGCCCTACGATTCTATGCAACTGGTACTTACTATATAACAATTGGAGATTTTGGAGGACTACATAATTCCACACTATGTAAAATTGTTAAAAGAGTGACTGAAGCTATTTCCTCAATGCGACAAAATTTTGTTTCATTGCCCAAAAGTCGTGCTGAAATCTTGTCCATACAAGAGAGCTTCTATAGAATAGCACGATTTCCAATAGTTATAGCAGCTTTGGATTGTACTCACGTCAGAATAATTTCACCAGGTCAGTAGTACTTTATTAGTTAAATAGTTTGTTGGTTCTTCTTTGAGTTTTATTATTTTGAATACCTACCTATATGCTTAATTGTTCTTTCAGGTGGAGATACTGCAGAAAATTTTCGGAACCGCAAAGGTTACTTTTCCTTAAACATCCAAGCCATGTGCAATGCAAATTTACAGTTTGTTGACATTGTTGCACGATGGCCAGGTTCGACTCACGACAGTCAGATATTTTCAAATTCAGCTGCCAAATATCTGTGTGACAATGGAGCTTTTGGTAATGGGATTGTGCTTGGTGATAGTGGATACTTTCTAAATAATTATTTGTTAACACCACTCAGTAATCCCCAAACACAAGCTGAAAACTTATACAATGAATCTCATATTAGGACAAGAAATGTCATTGAGAGATGCTTTGGTGTCTGGAAAAGGAGATTCCCAGTGCTAAGTATTGGGTTAAGGTGTAAAATACCTCTTGCCCAAGATATTATTGTGGCTACTGCTATATTACACAATTTAGCACGTAGCAGAAATGAAGGTGAGCCTCCGGTAGACCCTGAGGTTCAGATACCACCTCTGCTTATATTTCCACCCATACCAGCTGAAAACAATGAGGGACGTAGAAGCTTAACACGGGATACAATATTAGAATATTTTATATCACTCACTAGTTGATTTTGTAAAAAAAATAAAATAAACAACTTTTATAATAAAAATGAAATTTTATTTTATTGTACCATAAAATTAACACTATGCAGCAAAAACATTAATAAGTATTTATCATCATGTATATAAATATTAATGTTTTTGCTGCATAGTGTTGAGCATCAGTTGATGTAGCTGTTGCTTCCTATTCTCATCATTTTGGAGATGCAACATTTTCAATTTGTGCTCTTCCTCTACAAAAGAATGCTCCTTTTTGGCAATTTCCTTTTGAAGCTGCACCAACTCTAATCGAGCTGCACTTAACTGATCCAGTTTTGCAGTCACACTGGCTTTATTCGGTTTAAGTGCTTGTGACACCTTGGATTTTAAAGATTTTGGGTTCCATGTACCCCATTTATTTTGCGGATCTGAAAAACAGAATAACAACAGATTTTAATAAAATTTCCTAAAAATGTCATCAACACTTGTACAGATTTGGCCTAAAGAAAAGAAAGCTAGAAAAGGCCAGGTTTCACTGAAAATTAAACAAAGGAAAAAACTAGTTGACAAAACCTTATAAAAATTAACATTGAAAATATACCTGTTATTTCAACTTCATCATGATTTATTATAAATGTTTCATCCAACAGAGGACTTTGTTTCACATTGTAATCTGAAATTTAACATAGTTTGTTAGACATACATAATCATACCCAACATAAATATTATAGGAATACTGGCATTGACAACACCCAACCGCTAGCAGTCCGTAGGAAACCCGGCACATCATTTGCTCTGTACATAGAAGCTGTGCTGTTCTAGGAGGATATAATAAAGATTTATAATATTGATTTAGATGACTGTCGACTGGCCTGTTGGTCTAGTGGTTAGTGGCCCTGACTGCTATGCCGGAGGTTGTGGGTTCGATTCCCACCCAGGACAAATGTTTATGTGATGAGCATGATCATTTGTTCTGTGTCTGGGTGTCATTTATCTATAATATGTATGTATTTATAAACATATAAGTATGTATAGCAGCTGTCTAGTACTCATAACATAAGCTCTACTTAGCTTGGGACTAGACTTGTGTGATAGTTGTGGAATATTATTATTATGAAATAAAACTTTTGCAAGGCTCAGTGTTGTATGGGATGGGACGTATTGTATCATTATGTATTACAAACATACCAGTAGATTCTTCCATCATTCCATCTTCAACGTGTATAATATTGACAGTCTCAATGGGTTGTCTTTCTACCGGCAGTACTAAATCTAGAAAAAAGACAGGTTTGATTAAATTCAAGAACATAAATGCATTGAGAGAATTAAAACATGGATAGAAAGTAACATTTAATACATAGGTACCTGTGATATTGTCACTGTCTTTACGTGCATCTAATCCAGATATATTTGAGCATATTGCCAACACTTTCTCTTCCACATCGTCGAAGTCAGGAGCAGTAGAAGGTCCACCGCCTGTTCTATACAACTCCTGTCTGTGGAGAGTCACTTTTTTCTTGGTTCCTTTTTTTAGGCTCTCATACTTTAATTTTAATGTTTTAGCAGTGCGTACTGCAGCTCCACTTGTTGAAGCATTAAACAATGTCGCAATTTTGTTCCACGCATCTTCTTTTTCTTTGTTTGTCACAGCATCGGTTCTTTTATTTTCAATCACAAACCGATATTTCGTCACCAATTCTGTTAATAACCGTACTTCTGTACCATTGAAATTAATAGCGCGCTCGCGTTTCTTATTTATTTCCATTTTATATATCACAGAAAACCAAAATTCAATATATTTTACAATAAATTACACACGCTAAGGACTGAGCAAACGACAAATTAGAGGTTATGTTTTGTATTGCAATAGACGTCAAATGTCAAACGCACGTTTTATTGCTATTCTTGTTTAACACGTTGAATACTGTATCTGTGCATCTCGCTTGCACAGAAATAGTGTGAAGTTGGCGAGCATAAGCCATAGATAGCTATTCACTAGATAAAACACGATTGAAAAACTGAAAATATTTATTCACCCGATAAACAGCCAGATAATTTTAATGGCTAGTTAGCTATTCGACGACTTATCTGAGGATTGAAAAATCGGCCCTAAAAAGAGTGTCTGTTTCTAATATTGAAATAACCGCTTTTTACAGATGCAGGCTACTTTTATTTTAGAAAAAATAAATTCAAAATCCTGTAGTCCACGCGAACGAAGTCGCGGGCACAGCTAGTTTCTTCTATAATCAAGCTGCTAATCTCTCAATCCTTACACGAATTGACTCATCATTTTATGCTAAACTAGCTGCTAGCCTAAATTACTCTTTGTTACATCAGCTACCTGCCCGTAAAAGTCCCGTCAAAATCGGTCCAGCCATTTCAGAGATTAGCCGGAACAAACAGACAGACAGACAGACAAAAATTGTAAAAAATATTCTTTTGGTGTATGTACCGTATATATATTCATACGCATGTAGTTAAAAGCGGTTCAATATTACAAACAGACATCCCAATTTTATTTATATGTATAGATTAAATATTTTAAAATAATAAAAACTATACTCACATTATAAAGAATAAGGATTGAGAAGAACTGAATGAGGGAATAAAGCGCCATGTATTTGAAGATTGCGAAAGAGGTACTCAGAGCGCAGCGTCCTTCTAAAGCAAGCAGTTTCACGCATTTAATGTTCTGCTCTTGAGATGTAAACGGAGCCGCCACTGAAAGTCAAAGAAAATAACACATAAATCATCAATAACGATATTATTTACATTTAGACCTTTTCGTAAACTCTACAACATTATTTTTAGTAATAGCGCAACCTGAATATACATACAACGTGCCGTTTTGAAACTGCACAATATTTCAGGAGGTTGTAATAAAACTCATAAATAATCATATAAAAATACGATACCTGGTCAATAATCAGTAATACTTGTTATATGGTGTGCCGTGCGGGAGATGATTGGTGCTTTATGAAACTATCGTTGCGTGTATGTGTGTGAAAGCGCGGTTTAAATAATGGTGCGTTTGTGTGTGTGAAAGCGCGGTTATAAGGGAGGTATCAGACTGGCTGCGTTTTAAAAAAAGGTAGTTCACACATACCGATTTCCATAAATAAGAAAAAAATTACCTTCTCATTTTATTATTGATTCAGGTCGAGAATCACTAACATAATTACCTCCTGAAATTTTTTGCACCTTTAAAACTGCACCTTGTATTGTTTGTTAAAAAACAGTAACGAATCGATTCCAATAATTTTTACACCATGTTATATTTTTTCCGAAAAATATTTAAAAAAGGTCAGAAGTTGGACATCACCGACACTAAGTACAATACAGGTCACGTCAGGCTATAGCGGGCATTAGGAGCCAGCTTACAGCTCGGCGCAGGAGCAAAACAACCCTTCAGTCGCCCAGATGGCCCGGTGAACATGTATTTTTGCGGACAACCAGGTAACATAATAAGATTATAACTTTGCGATTATATACAGTTATATCATGATTGACGTGTTTCGGGTTTTGCATACACTAAAACGAATGTTGTGTTAGAAATCTAGTAACTAGAGGCCCGCCTCGCCTTCGCACGAGTGTTAGAAACCCTGTCTATTAGTGAGAACCGTCTGCAAATCCTTTTAGTAGTTTTTGAGTTTAACGCAGACGGACAAACGCGGTGCGGAACTTGGTAAGGATGTAAAGATAATTCATACCTGATGCGTCAGCTTCAGAAAGTGATATGCCAACATGAGCAGCTTTCAAAGCGCCACAGTCGTTTGCTCCGTCGCCGCACATTCCCACCACAAGATCTTCACCTTGCAACGCAGTCACTAGCTGAGTCTTTTGATCAGGACCGAAACGACCAAACACCATGCCTGAAAGGGAAGGAATACAGCATGATAACAAAATAACAACATTTTGATTCTTGGAATAAAAATCATCTAAAAAACGAAGAAAATGAGTTAGAAAATTGACTGCAATATAAATGCACATTTTGTACAAGGATTCCTTCTATGACATGGGTGAGCACTGAGCACTAAGAAGGGGTTTTTGAAAATTCAGAAAAAGGGTTGAGAAGGGGGAAATACTCTTGTGTGCAAAATCTCATTCCGTGTACCGATATACTTGTCTAGCACAAATAGTGACCTAAGTAAGTAATAACGGTTGTCTTTTTCGTTTTCAGAAATACACCTAATAGAACAATTTAGGAGGTTATAAAGATTTTAAGGAGGATTCTTATTTCTTGGGTTAATATACTTGAAAATTGGTAATTTTTTAAATTAAAATGACCAAGAATGGACTGTTATTATTACTTTTTCAAAACTACCCTCAACATACGATTTAAGGGGTGTTAAAGTTTTACGAAATTCAAACATACTTGCGAACGAATTCGCAGGCAAAGAGAGCAAGTCGATCTATAATTTTGTATTACTTACTCTGGCAGTATTCCACGAGCGCGCGTGTGCTTTTATCAATTTATGTAAACGAAGTGACGACTAATGCCGGAGTTCCTCAGGGGTCTGTTCTCTCTGCAACTCTCTTCCTGTTGCATATCAACGATCTGCTGGTGCCCGGTATCTATGGGTATGCAGATGATAGCACAGTTGTAGAGAGATACCTGCCCAGTGCTCGGACTAGTAAGGAGCTAATCCGGTCCGAAAGAGAGGCTATGGTAGAGCGAACGAATATCTCACTTCAGGCAGTCTCCAAGTGGGGTGAAGCCAATCTGGTGGGATTCAACGCCGCCAAAATACAAGCGTGTCTGTTCACCGCCAAAAGGAGCCCGTTCACCTTGGTTCCTACTTTTCAGAATTTATCCCTGGGGTACTCCGACCGCTGAAGGCTCTTGGGGGTTGAAATTCCCTCAGACCTAAACTTTGGGCGGTTTATTGAGTCCAAAGCCAAGGTAGCTGCTAGGAAACTAGGCGTTCTTGCAAAGGTCCGGCGGTACTTCACACCGGGACAGCTTTTAATGTTATACAAAGCACAGCTCCGTTCGAGTGTGGAGTACTGCAGTCACATATGGGCTGGTGGTGCAAAATGCCACCTGGCAGCTTTGGACTCGGTGGAAAGGCGTGCAAAGAGGCTAATTGGTGATCCAGATTTGGTTAAGTCCAACCTTCAAAGCCTTGAGCACAGGCGTAGGGTAGCCAGCCTTTCGGTGTATTACAGGATGCATTTTGGAGAGTGTGCGCAGGAATTGCATGACTTGATTCCGCCATCGCAATTCTACCATCGGACAACCCGACGTACGGCGAATATTCACCCTTACATTGTTGAAACCTCTACGGTCCGGACTAAGCGTTTCGCCTCGTCGTTTATACCGCGTACGTCGAAAGACTGGAACAGTTTGCCTGCTGCGGTCTTCCCGTCCGATTATAATTTGGGTGTCTTCAAGGCTAGAGTGAATAGGCTCTTAATAAACTAGTGCGCCTCACCATCAAAGATTGCATCGCTACTTACCATCAGGTGGGATCGCAGTCAAGCACTAGTTTATCTCAATTAAAAAAAAAAAAAAGTAAACGGCACATAAAATTCAAGAGCTGTCATGATCAAAGCAATGACATCAATTGTTTCTTACCTCGACTCAGTACTAGTGGCATTAGTTCAGGATAATGAGTACGTATCACCGCCCAAGTTTTACCCTCCAGTGCCAACACATAAGTATCTATCGGCAGTTTCGGAGGCCCACCTTCACCAACCACCTGAAATATTACATGTTCTCAGATCAACATTTTTGTTGTTAAACATGTCATACATACTCTGTTATTTATGTCAGTAAAATAGTGAAGTTATAATAAACGAAAGTAATTAATATATGACAATTATTCTTCGGTGATCGTCACGAGAATATACTTTTAGGATAACTCCTATTTCTTTTGCAAATCGAAGTCTTGGTCTAACAGTGTGCCACATTAGAGTCGTTGAGCTTTGATTGAGCCGACACTAGGAATTACTCCTATATCGTGGGTGCGTTACACAAGATACCCAGACTATCTGTAGCCCATGCAAATATTTATTTTTGCGTCAATAGGGTACGCAGCGCTCAGCCACTGCACCAAACGTGTCATGAGATTAATAAATAATTATCATGACGATCACAGTTTTTGTAACTACAGTATGATTTTAAATTCTAACTGATATTTATAGAAACTTACTTCCATCTTCAGAGGTGGCCGCGAATCAGTTGACTGCGGTTGTCCTGTACTGATGAGTACAAGTTTCTGATGTGGTTGCACCATCAGGCAGCCGCGCGCCACCGACATTGCAGTCATTATGTTATCCCCTGCATAAACAAAATTAAAGTTCGCATAGCTGCACATGTGCATTTCCAGCATCTTTACAACTTGTTAATGTGAGAATGTTGCAAAAATTTAGTTTCTCATGCCTCGCTTTAGTAAAGCAGGCGAAACAATATGCAGATTCGAAAGTCAGCAAATAAGGGAATGTTATTAATATCAACGTTCCGAAATAATATATGTGTATTTTGTGTAATAAATAATAACACAAACCTGTGACCATAATCAGTCTCATTGAAGCCTCATGAAGCTCTCTTATCACTTGGGTCGTCTCTGGTTTCAGGCTATTTTGCATGACTAGAAAGCCTAGGAACTCCATATCGCACTCAAGTGTATCTCGCTTGACCCTCTGTGCGTCAACCCATTTCATTTTGCGATCAAGTTTCTTGTGTGCAAGACCGATTACTCGGAAACCGTTAGATGTATACTCATTGAGAACAGAACTGAAGTTTTCTGGGAGAGTCTCTGGATTGCACATTAGGGCAACCTACAAAAAAAAAAATGACATAGAAGAACCTAAAATAGACAAGTGTGCTGTGATTTTCATAATGCCACAAGACTTTTACCTTTTCAGGAGCACCTTTCACGAAGTAAACCATTTGTGGCTGCCCAAGTACATTAGTTATAACACCCATTGATTGTTGCGCCGACGAGAAGTGGAACCGTCGCAATAGACCGATCTAGAAACAATTTTTATTCTTGATGAAATTATTACAAAGTCAGTACTTATACATTGTTTTTTTTCTTGTGCATCGAGGACAAACGATGCAAGGAGGGGTCCTCAATGTTTAGGGTCGTGACCTCGGCGAACAACTTTATTGTGGAGTATATTTCACGACGTCAACCTATCTTCGGTGATGTCGATGGTGTCGCAGACTATGGTATCTAGCGAAGAACGGATTTGCACGACTAGAAACCAACGTAACCAACCAAGTGTAGAGACCAACTTATCGGAGTCCTGCCTTTTCCCATCTACCTGGGCAGAAGTCTTATTAAATGAAATCAAGTAAATAAACATTTTAGGTTTTCTTCGTGATCTAACTAATCTGGCAAATCTCAAACTAAATATGAGTTTAAAATAATAAATAAGTACAAATGTTTACTTTGATTTTGGTCACACTTGTAAAAATTGGAAATAATTACCTCATATGGAATCTCCATGGTGAAAGGATCGAAGTCATCAAAATTCTGTGAAGCATCATTGGCGGCGGTGACGGGTTTTACGATGACTGGTGTCAGGTTATCGTACCGAGTGTTTTCTGGTCCCGGTTCTTCGAGTATCTGCGAAAAACTCAACCAGATTAAAACGAGCCCGAAAAGCGATCCGCTAAGGAGGTCGCAGGCTGAAGACCTTGAGATCCACCACTGCGGAGCTGGGCGAGACAGGTGGAGGCTACACTGGCCAGTGTAGCCTCCACCTGTCTCGGCCAAAGGGTATTACAATACGCCATATGGTGTAATTAACACAGTTACGAGCTTCTGACTAAGTTTAATGAATTACTGTTGAGACCGACATGCGACAGTCAACCTGCTTTCTGTGGCACTTAACCCTAACTTCAAATTAGCCGCAAAGTACCTCGCGAGGGTAATGCGGCAGCAGCGCTGCCGCCGCGCTTCTTTGTTATTCTATGTAAATAACAGCGCGGGTGTAGTGCAGCAGTCGCGCGTTTTTTATTTATATGGAATAACATAACACTCGCATGGCACTTTGTACATATCAACAATGCTTCCATGTAAATCAATTAAATCATTGAACAATAATAATTTTATTATTGAGCCTTCACAACCTGCACATAAAAAAGATTGTGATTTTGTTTCCAGTATCCTTTATAGGAGACACTATGGTTCAAGACCAAAGTCGTAAATGCATCATATTCGATATAATATTTATAAACTAGCACTTTGTTTCAACGTTATCCGCGTAAACTTAGTATTGTCTTCTAAAGTACATCAATAAGTTTATAGATATTTGCATCTTAACAATTTATAAACCATCTAGCTAACAACTTAGGTACTATTAATAAATGAATCGTAGGACACTTAAACCCTCTTTGGAATCGGTTCTTCCATTTGGAAGCTACGATGACATGGTCAAATTTCGGACGGCCTAGTTTTCGTAATTAATTCATTAATTCAATAAAAATAAAACCGTATTCTGAGAGTTTTGATAATATAATACTAGACAGAAACTAAGGTCAATGTTAAATCTATATTCAAAGCCAATATTGAAAAAAATATATGTGTCAGAATCGAGGACACCGACACTTGAGATAAACATCAAGTGTAACTGGTCCAATGTTATCAGATGCTTAGTACGAAGAATCTGATAAACGTCATTCGATGTGAAATACCTAACTGGATCATTTCCTTGTATTGACGCTAGTCATGTGTTATGGGAAATAATGACATCACATTGTTATTTAAAATTTGATGAGATATATTGTGATACATGATTGACATTGCATTTTTTTTTTTAAATATAAATGTTATCATTTATCCTACTAGTTTAATTAATACACCGTTAAATTTTAATCGTTTTAATCCCGTAGAGGGTCGATCCGGTACATGAAACACTATCGATTTGTAAAGATACGTGCTGTCCAGTGTGCGCTGGGCGTTTGGGATCACAGAACGATTTAGTTAACGCCAATCGGGGAGGCTCCTTTCATGGAGAAGGACTTAATGAGTACCACCGATGCTGCAGTTAACGTAGCCAACTACTGAGCTCAAACAGTTTAACGAGTTTACCATCGATTTTAAAAGTAGTATTGTAATAGTAGTATTAGTCATTCGGAAATCGAATTAAATTTGCACATAAATAAAGAATGAAAGTATCTATATTAGTAAAATAACAGTTTCTTTCTAAATATTGACATGATATTTATCGTCACATAGAAACAGTAAGTACGTATAAGACACAGTAAAAATGGCTTACCCATTGCGTGAATTCAAACATCTTAAGGTCCAAAGGGTCTCCTTTCAGCTGCCCCCCAATGCTGGTGAGAGAGTGGCAAGACGCCAGCGCTTGTATGAGTGGGCTGGTCGTGGGTAGTCCGCTCACTTCTACTACATTTTCGCCGAACTTTTCACCGGAGCGCGCCGGTATTACTGAATGGAAATCTAAGCCGTCTTCGGTTAAGGTGCCAGTCTGAAATGTAAAATTTAAGTCAGTGGTGGGGAAATATGGCGAGAAGGGCGTTAGTGAATACGGCTGATAGTAAGGGTCACAGCTCATTAGAGCCACCCGGCACCCACTCCGCACCACCTCGCCTCCTGCGGTTAGTATTCTTTATATGGACTTGTATGCGCTCACTATATCAACTCCGTAGCGTCACCGGATCTCCTCGGTCGTAAGCCCTCCACGCGCGAACGGCGGATGGACCATTCGGTGACAACTCCTTGCTCGCATGCTTGACTTGCGTTGACCGCGCGTTGCCAGCGCGCGGGTTCCGAGTGGACCGCGCGCTGCCCCGAATTATTCACGCAAGGACGATAGCGAAAGCGACTTCCACTCGTTGACCACTCGTTCTCGGTCCACTGGTTACCGCGCGACGTTTACTGGTGATATCGCGGCGTCCACTCGTGGACCACCTGTCGACAACGAGTGGACGCCGTGCGACGAGGCGGTGCCGGGTGGCTCGAATGAGCTATGATCCTAAATCATGTGGCATCAAAGGGGATGAACGACTATGCTTAGTTGAAAGGTGATGTATGCTGAGATAATAGCTGATTTATGGAAAAGCTTAAAAAACAATAGAGATAAAAGCAGGAGAACATAATGTTAATCTGAGTTTGAAATTGGCTTCAATACCAATTTACACGAGCTTTACAAAAAATAATAATTCATTTTCTACACATAATATTATAAAGAGGGTTAAGTTTGTTTTTTTGCTCGTAGGAGGTAATCTCTGAAAGACTTTCAAATAGTTTCTTTTGGTAAAAAAAAAAAACTTTCTATCGGACCTACTGGCCTGGTGGTTCTAGGTATAGAAAGCTGCTTTGTTTCTGAGTGACATAAGCTATATTTTATGTACGCGGGCGTAGCCGCGGGAAAAATTAGTAATAAATAAGTTGTAAACTCTCATAAATTTTGATGAAACATCACAATTAAAAGTAACTACTTCAAATAATCACAAACGCAATTCTTTTTCCAATATTTACCTTATCAAAACACATAACTTGTATCTTCCCGCAGATGATGATCCTCGGCGGAGACACGCAGAAGATCCTGTTCTTGCTCAGACGGTTCTGACTGTACACTATGCCGGCTGTCATGGCGGCGGGTAGCGCGGGTGGGACGACGATAGTGATGATGTCTAGGGTGCGGAGGATTATTGTGCTCAACGGACTCTGCGGAGAGAAATTAGGTATTTTCATATTTTTATTTTTGTACAATGTTTTATACTAAACAACTAATAACAGTGAAAAGAAATGTTTTCCTGAATTAATCAGCAACAAAATTGGTTGTTAAATAAAGGAGCAATTAGCATTTCAAAAAATGGTATAAGGGAGAGTGGGAGCGTGGTGGGTACACGTTAACTTAGCGCCGAGACTTAGCGTCGTAAGTATCGCCGCACATTGGCCACATGCCACAGCCATAAACGCCACCACGAAAAGCTAGAAGCGGCTACAAAGGAAGCTGCAGCGCGCGACAGCCACTTGTGGCCGGTGACTGCTACTTTAAATAATCCATACGCGCGGTATCATAATGGATTCTGACGAAGAAGATTTAAATAAATGCGCGAGTGGTGTGAGATGGCCACTAAATGCCGATACAAATATCGGCATTTAGTGACCAGTTCGGGCGACAGGAAGCTAGCAGTGGCGATTTGTAGCTTGTAGCGGCCACCGGAATCAATCTTGTGCGGCGAATCCATATAAAATGTATAAAAAGTACAGGAAATATAGCGGTGGCGGCGTTTTGTGGTTGTGACCGCTGGCCGGTGTGCGGCGTCCCAAGTCTTTTATACACGCATAACCCAATCGTAGTGACGTTTCCTTTCAGTTCATTCTTTTTCTGCTGTTAATTTCCTATTCCACCAGATTTAAAAGGTTATGCAACGGATTTGAAAAATTCTTTCTATTTACGAATAGGGATAGTTACTTTTTGCAACAAAGTAGTAAAAAAATATTCAACTACCCAATATTATTATGTATCTACATCTAAGGAGGAATAGTTGAAAACAACATGCTCATATCATAATGACTGAAAGTCATTGATATAAAGTTTTAATTTCGTTATACTTTATGTTTGAGTCAAAAGAAAGAGTTACTGCAGTAAATTGATTGACTTGAACTTATTCATGATGATGATGAGAAGAAAGTATTTAAGTCAAATATAATACTTGACATTTTATATCAATATGGACGCCAGTTGAAAGAGCAAAGCACTTCAAACGACTAATTACGTTAATTTGTTTCATCATCATCATCATTTCAGCCGATACACGTCCACTGTTGGACATAGGCCTCCCCCAAGCGTCGCCACATCGAACGTTCCTGTGCGTCCCGCATCCATCGGTTTCCTGCTACCTTAATTTAATTTACCTTGTTAATTTGTTTACTGACTACATAATTCAAAACGTTGTACAATAAGTATAGTAAGATTTCACTTACGCCTCTAACAACATAAAGCCAGATAGAGTAAGCCATTCCAATCGCGGCAATGCAGAACATGAATATGACAAACTTGACGGCATCTCTGTAGAATTGGAACCCAAAGGGTTTCGGGAACAGAATACTTTTTAATAGTTCTCCCTTAGCGGTATAGAAACCGGTGCGTACTACTTTTGCTAAAACCTGGAAAAAAGGAAATAATTTGAATGTATTGTTATGTTTCTTATCAGCAAACTATTTCACTACTTACCAAACTTGTACTCAACATGTAAATTCTTAATACATATCTAAATTAATATATTACATTAGCAAGCCCTTAAGCTAACATAAGTGTTTTAAAAATGAATACCTGGTTGTTGCCATAGAATCGCGTTTGCATAACATGAGTACCAGCAAATAAGGTATGTCTTTTGTGTCCGTCAGTAGAGTATATTTCAGCAGACGAGCAAGGGGGTCCTTTCATTACTGGTACACTTTCACCTAAAATAAACATCGATATTTTACAAAGCTGCATCTAGCATTAAAAAGTACAGTTACCTCAGTTATAAAGATATTGGGTGAAGATGATCACCCAATATCTTTCGATGATCGGAACAATAGCAATGGAACAATAGCAATAGCATCGAAATAATAAATGGATATGCCTCAAATTCCGAGATTAATTTTAAAGAGCAGATTTTTTTATATGACACTCAGAAATACAACAGAGCAAAAATCTTCCTGCCTTCATTACGAGGAGGAGAAAGTGTATAAGTTTGTTAACCTCACCTCAGTTGACGTAGAGATCTTTTTCAACTAAAAATACTAATGTTTTTTTTTTGTTTGCCTTATCTAGCTCTGTGGTTTTTAGTTGTAATATTGTTGGCCACACGGGATTTTTCGTAAGGAATCCCAGGAAGATCCATCAACATTTCGATGAAAGTACATGAATAACTCTACCTAATTCCGACCTCTACCAAGTAAGAAAGCACATAGCATACATATTACATTCATACACCATAATATTCAATCGATTAATGTCCATGTCTGCGTACCACGCGATCAATTTTTTAATGACAGTAAACCGTCCTGACCTAATTTCTCGATGGTCGTCTCTATTGGATACTTGACGATAGTTTTAAAATAACCCTTCGAGCATTCCAGCCAACTAACATCTGTGACATTCACTCATGGAAACTAGATCTATCCCTTTATAAGTATTACAGCACTTGTTGCATTGACATCACAGATAAATATATTATGAAAGCAATCTATATGAGTTGTTTACATGAATCTTCTATTATGTAATGTAATAATTGTAACATAATATGGTGAATAAATAATAGTATACAACTCACACCTAACACGTGGCATACATATAAGTAAACACTGTAATAAGTCAATAGAACTACATATTGATTTATAAACCCAAACAATTTGATTGACAATATCAATTCTTAATAAATGTCAATTTTGTATGTTCCATAGAAGGAATGCGTGTGTAATTTGTAACAAGCAATATTGGAAGTCGGTTTAAATTGAATCGGGTCCAGTTGGGTCGTGTCTGCCGTATGTATTAATTTAGCTGGCGCGAGAGCTCGACAACAGAAATGAAATACGTTTTTTCTTTCAAACAATAGGTACCAAATTAGTTAAAAAATATCCCTCTGATATTTAGAGATGATGAGAAGCACTCCCTATGCAAGAGAAGTGGTGTACAACGTTTTAAAGCTGCTTAAAATTTAAGCATTTCACTTAAATATCCAAAGCCACCCTCTCGTCATACAACATACATACAAACAACACCACCGTCACCAACGTGTATTCTAACAAATAAAGAGATCATTAATTCAAACGCCATCGCCAGCTCGAAGCATTGGAACACACGACATCGCGTCACATAGCCAAACTCGATGCGTACCTGTAAGCATGCTTTCATCAACGATGCAGGTTCCAGTAAGCAGCATGGCGTCACACGGCATGACACAGCCGTCAGGTGGTAGCCCCAGCACATCGCCAGGCACGAGTCGACAAGCGTTAACCACACACTCCTCACGACCCATGCGGGTCGGGCGTAACACGGTAACGGTGAACGCACTCGTCGAGCCGGCCAATTTGTGCAGACGGAAGCTCATCTGTTTGAAAGAAATAATTATGGTATTAGCATAAATTCGTACTCTTTTATGGCCGTGTTTAGTTAGTAGCTGGACGATTTTTATTTTTTTTTAATGTTGCAAGAATAATGAGGAGAATTACTTGTAACAAGGTCTAAGATAAAAGAGATACGAGAGAGTTACGAGTCCGATGTTGCGAATTCGAGCAGATAAAATTATGTTTAAAATGTAGATCTTCCTAATATGTTACCTTTTTAGTTTGATATAACGCCAACATGCAACTTGCAACAGACAGGATGAAAACGCAAGTCGCATACTGATAGTACTCATCCAATGACCACAGTATGATAGAGAAAACTTGGAAAAGATAGAAAGGATTGAAGACTTCGTCTTTGAATAACGTCCAGTAACTCTTGACTTTCACCTCCACGGAGTTAGAACCATAAAGTTTGATCCTGGAAATCACAAGAATGTTTAAAAGACGGTTGTATTGATAAAAAGTAAACAGAAGTATTTAATTCGCCAAGACATCTAATTAATATTTGAACGCTGATTACGCAAATTCGCTAAGTAACTATGTAATTTTATTTTGCACTTACAATTCGTTTTGCTGTCGTTTGTTTATGCCGCATATATTTTCCATCAATAATTGAATAGTGAGTTTCTCATTGAGTGCAAGAACATTAATAAAGATTCCTTGATCGTTAAGCCAAATGAAACGGTTGTGTTTGAAGATAAAATATCGCAGTCTGTTATCTCTATGGTTGGATAGGTTCAGGTCAATTTCAAGCACTTTTTCTGTGGACCATACTCCATCAGCGTCGATAACTAAAAAGTAAATAAAAAAATTAGACATTAATTGGCATAAGTAGATATAAAATTTGTAGGTAAATAAAAATGTTAATTTATGGTACACTGCATCGAGTAGTCTGGGCTGACGCGTGGCAGAGTGAATGAAAAAAGATACCTACATTGATCCGACATTATGCCACTTCGTGACCAGCCGTATTAGCTCGAACCCAGCTCTTGCAGTTCGTCGAAGTCAGCGTTAAAGAACAATTTGTCAATTGACTTACCACAAATTTCCTCAGCCGTTTTCAGACTGCATTTTATGTATTTGAATCGGTTGTATGACGGGTAATAAGCCAATGCAAAATATGGTAATCCACATAGTAATATGCACACGGTGTGTAGTAAAATAGCGCGTAATTTTGAATATTTGAAGCCGTGTATGTTGATGGTTTGTTCATCGCCGCTGCTCTCGATAATTTGCCACTGCGTCTCGCCAATGACTTCGTATTCGTCTGCAATTTAAAAGAAAAGGTCTGCATACCTTACCGGGGATAGCTGTTGGGCGTGGGTGGTGGCACTGTGTTTGCATCGAATATTCGCATGCTCGCATGTTAGACACAGACAGCAGTTGCAGTTTGTTAGATTTCATTCATGCATTGTTTTACAAAAGTACTAAAAGTTTGCAAAATTAAGACTACCAGTGCCTAGACGACTTCATTGAACCCACTCTATCGTCGTTATGTTACATAGATTTATTCAATCGATTTTCAAGCTTATCTGTTTTTTTTTATAGTATCCTTTATCAGGTTTACAATCACTATTGTTATTTCAGTCGAATAAAGTCAACTCTCTCAGCACATCGTTTTACCAATGCAATGGTCAAATTTGGTACCTATCGAGAGACTGCAGTACAGCCCAAGTTTTTATCGAATCGAATGCTCTCTCGTAGTGCGTGAAAGCGTTTTCTGTTTATTGTATCGCAAAGTACGTAGGTATTTGGTCTACGGTGCTGAAGCTTTTCAGAATATGACTTGTTCGAGAGGTTGAAAGATGAGACGGTTCGTGGTGACTCTGGAAACAGCTAAAAGACATGCTCAGAAAATGTTCGCCCTTTTTAAAGAAGAGTTCCACCACACTTCCGCATTAGACGCCACACACACATACCCATGTCTATGGCGTGGATATACCGAATACGTGCCAAAGCACGTCTTCGGTATATCGCTAGGTCATTTGCTAGATTCATGGCGGGTTTAGTAATTGACGTCTGCAATAGTCCGTAGAATGCTCCAGTGTCTTTCGACGTTCCGATTTGATAGATATGGCTTCGCCGGTCTTCAGTGGCGTGAGCTGACTCTGCTCAATAGACAGGTCCCTTGAGGACAATAAACTTGACACCACCCTAGGACTGCTGGTCAACATCCCGAAAATAAAACATGTTACTAGGTTTTATTTTTAAATTAAAAGTCCAGTAGTAATAGTCTAGTCATCGATTTTTGTTGCCGATTCCCGTCCGAGGATTCTTGCCACCCATTGCCTTGGCGTTACCTTGACCGGTAACGGAGTCAAGCAATAGGCTGCAGGGACCTTTTGTTTAATTGTACTTATCATAAGGTTTTCCATAACCGCCACTCTTGGTAAGTGTTTGCTATGTGGTTGTTACAATGCTCAGAGAATTTTGCTGCCCATTATCTAATGAGTTCAGTTCAGTTTTATAATGATCAGGGTAAACTTATGTGACTTTGGAATGAGCAGAGTAGATAATCAACATAATACAGTAGCAATTTCAGCTGTTAAGAATGTAGAATGTGCTATTTGAAACTTCGCACTTTGTACTTACTGTATTAATCAATAATTGTCAGACCATGAAGTTATACATAATTCTGTTTAAGTATACATAAATCGAAAGTGAGGGTTATAAATTGATTTGATCAAGTTATATAATATCTCCTTATTTACAGTAAGACATTGTCAAATAATCACCGCCTAACTGAGAAGCTAGTGAATGGAAGAACACAGCATTAATATTATTAAATAGACCTTATACCTACACTCTGGAAGATGTAATGAATGTCCTCAGTGATGCAATTAAAGAAGGTCAAGAGGCATGGTAGGAACCAGGCCTAAAGTATTTAAGGAATAAACCATCAATTCGGAAAGAAGGTGGACAATCCACCCATACATTCAAAAATTCGGGAATACCTAAGGAGTGAAAGTTTCTGTCTGAGTTTGTTTTCTGCTACAACCTGGAGCTTTTTAAGTTAAGAATGAATAGGTTACTTCGAAGCAAGCATGCGTCAAGCACATCATCGCTTATCACTAGATGAGATGGCAGAACAAAAAGAAGAATTGGACCAAAACATATCTGAACATTTATCAACTTTTTTTCAAAACTCAAAACGCCATAAGCTGATTCAGTTAAATTGAATATTATTTACTTTAATTAATCATTGCGCCCAAATTTTACAATAATAACAGTAATAATTCTGTATTACCACATCCTTTTTTTATAGTGTAAAGTGTTATAAATTAATTTCACATAATTTATTCATTACTATCAATCAGGCAATAGTACAAAACAAAATAATCAATTGAAAAACGTCAATAGTAGTAAAAGTAGGTTGTAGAGAGGCTGTTACTACATATTTTAAGTGGTATTTGTCCACTACCTAGTGGACTGTGAAAATATCTTCAATTTGATTAACTTCTATTTCCTGAAGACAGTGTTGAAACAGAAAATCACACAGGGATAACCAAACAGAGTTGGCAAGACAATCTTGTTTAAGGGAAAAACCTAGCATGGGCTCCGAACATATTGTTATTAGGTACTCAAGTTATCTAGAGAATACTAATAAGTTTACAAGGAAAACAGCAAGCAGATCTGAACAAATAATGAATTCCCTATAAGCCCTTTATTCAGTTCACTATACTCACTCCAAACAATGGAGGGTAGTTTTTTTTTAAACTATTTTTGTTATTTACTTACCCCTTCTGTTAATATTATCAATAAATCTGGATAATTTCAAAATTAAAGGCAAAAAAGGCATTCTAACTTAGCAATAATTTGCATAATTATTTTTTTTTAATGATTTTTTAAGTCCGGAATTATTTATACTATGTAAATAATATGTATAGCTACAGACTGAATCTCTATGTATAATGTAAAGGGTAATCGAAAGTTATATACTCAATATACCAAATTCTGATTGAAATAATTTACTGTTACATTTTGCTATACTCAAATGAGTACAGCCCTAGTGCAGTAATATTTCCCCTTCTATTTCTTACTTTTATTTGCGTAGATTATGTTAGGAACATAAGTATTTTGTAAACAAAAAACCATCAGTTCATATTTGGGTTACTTAATAAAAAAATAAGGCATGAGTTTCTTTCAGCATCTCTATATAAATATGTAGTACTAGCTGTGCTCGCGACTTCGTTCGCGTGGACTACAGGATTTTGAATTTATTTTTTCTCAAATAAAAGTAGCCTATGTTATTCCTTATTACATCAGCTACCTGCTAAAAAAAGTCCCGTCAAAATCGGTCCAGCCATTTCAGAGATTAGCCTGGACAAACACACAGACATACAGACAAAAATTGTAAAAAATGTTATTTTGGTGTATGTACCGTATATATATTCATATGCATGTAGTGAAAAGCAGTTATTTCAATATTACAAACAGACACTCCAATTTTATTTATATGTATAGATGAAATGAAGCATAATTTTTATTTTAGAAAAGTGCATTAATTTGTTAGTATTGGTTAAGGGAATGCAACTCGACAAACAATTTCACTGTTTTTCATACAACTGCTCTTATGCGATTATGACTTTATTACACATTTTTCATTAGATATTTTGGAAACACAGTATCTTGTGGATATTATCTAGGCTTCTATTGAAATCAATTTATAAATTTGCATAAAACTAATCCAGTAAAGACCTCTGAAAATCTGCTATTTTGCATGGACGTTAAGTATACCAATAGAAGCCTTGCAAATTTTATTAAGATTCTAAATGACAACAATTTTTTTCAAAAACTTTGAATGGAATGAAAAAACAGGAATAACTTTTGTATAATATTCGAGTAAATTACGGAATTACCGAATGCTAACAGAGTTTTTAGGCATTAACTCTTTTTTTCACATTGCCTTTTCGTCAAACATTGTGTTGGATTGCATTATTAGATAGAGTAACAAGCTTTTAAACCATGCTCGATGTTGACAATAGGCGAGTGGAAAAGCAGCCTCTTAAGCAATGGAAGTGTCCATTGCTTAAGTGTTAATGAGTGCACAAGGATAATTAAGGAGCACCCCCACAATTAAATAACTTAGTCACACATTTTTAGGTAAAAACAAATACAAAGCAGTGCAAGCACATAGTGCAATCACCTCACATATAAAAAGAAAAACACAATACAACTCGCATCCTTTAGTAAAATGTTAACAAGAGTTCTTAAATATTGTGTTTTTTTTTATTCCAACAGTATCCCCGGCAACACATAAAACTTACACTAAAGCTGTGTGTTCACATAATGGCATGTAGGATAAATTCGCAAACTAGAAACATGATTAAATTAAGAAAGATCACACCAATTGAACATTATGTTTCATTCATTAAGCGAACGCAGGTGTTTGCACACCTATTGTCTTTCTATTGTGTCTCTAATTGACAAAATTGAAAGGTGAATTCTAAGACAATCCCGCTTCATGAATAAGCGATGTTTCAAAGTTAGTATTGCCTAGAAATAGAATATATGGACTCTGTCCACTACAAAGGGTGTAAATATCATTATGAGAAATTGTGTTTTTGATGACATTTACTCACACAATCTTGACTTGTAATTTTAATTTGAGGGCAAAATAATAGAAATTAACTACTTATCATTCGCTGAAAGCTCTCAATTACTTATTCGCAGAACTATTTATTTTTGAGCCAAAAGTAGTAGTGTGTGAGTAAGTGAGTAGTATCCTATGTAGCGGACAGGGATGATGTGTTGGTAAAACATAAATTTAATTATTCAGCTTTAGTAAGTTATGAAACGATGGCCAGCAAATAAAAACTTCGAAACCAAGCAATCAAATATAAAATGACATAGTTAATGTGATTAATGGTTGGTATAAATTGGGCCACTTGTGTTAGGATCAGATTTGATGTTCACAATGGTTTCATAACATTGTGAAACAGAATGACAGTGGAGCTGCCATGCACTGGTGCTGATGAATGATAAAATTATTATGATAATACTCAAGACAGCCAATGATACCAGAAATATAAATGTGCAAACAAAAATATTATTCTATTAAGGAATGGTTTTATTTTAAGCTATGCTTGTAATTAATGTTAATTTCTGATGTTTTTAAAATGAATCTGTGCTGATTTGTATGATTGTTCATCATCTTGATAAATAAATAGTTAGAATGAAATTAACACATGTCATAGCTACCTACTTGTAAAAACTGAAAAATCGTAAATCCTAAAGAATTTAATTAAAGAAATCGAAATTTTAAGGCATTATGTAGTTGGTTGGTCAAGAAATTGACATGTCTGTTTCAAAAATACACTAATTGTTTTATTTAACAAAATCGATTTCACTTTGTAACAAATCTTGACCCTCCACTATCTCATGAAACGTGTGCTTTTTCATATGAACATAAAAATGAGCAAGTCTAGTGAGACAGTTTCCCTTGGCACATTCCAGAATATATCAGTTTTCATTGAGTACTTCTATGTAATATATGTTTAACATGTGAATAATTTTTCTTTTCGAGCCTTATGTATAATAGATTTGCGCTTTTTAATGAGTCACAATATATTTAATCAAGTGTGCGAGACTTACCATTGGCGGCGCAGGCATTATTAATGTTCGGCATTCCCGCGAAAACTATTAAAAGGTTTATAACACAAAAGAGTTAAGGCATATTACTTAGATGTTGTTTAGTTATTTTTGAGTAACCGGTGCTACCTCATCGCAAATTATTTAAGGTTTTTATGTGGATTTTCTCCGCACCTATTCACATCACACCTTGATACGAATGACAGCGAGAATGAATTGATTCAAAGATTATAAAAATAAAAATGTCAAATCAACCACTGATTTGTCTCTGGTATTAGGTATTCCAAATATCGACTAAAATTATTTGATGTACTCTACTGTTCATAGTTTGACATTTAAACATTAAAACAATATAAATAAGCAATTTTAATAATTTTAACTTTAAAAACAGCGTTACAGGTAAGTTACAGCAGCCGATTCTCAGAATTTCTAATACTGCGACTGAAGAACTCTGTATCCATGGTCACGAAATAACTTAAAAAAAAAAGAATCTCAGAATTATTAAATTATATTTTAATATGGCAAAGGTATACATTTGAGCAAGTGTTTTGCATGTCTTACAGATGGCGCTAGGTTAGCGGACAAAATGAAAACGGATGTTATTGATTTGGCGCGAACGCGTGGACAATACGATGTCAACCTTTTGAGAAATAAAAGAAAAAATATTTTTGTGTAGCGATTTGCTTAAATTGCAAAATGCCGCACGGAGTGTTTGCAAAAAAAAGTGACTTTTTAGAAATCGGTGAATATAATTTTTCGTGGCCCGGTGAAAATGGCACTTTTCAGGATTTTGGTTCCGTAAATTACACAATGCCTTCAGGTATGTAAAATTGTGGAAACTGTTGTTATTATTATTTGGTAAATAATAACGAAAATACATGGAGTTAATAAATGTACAGGGCCCTGGTATTGGCCGTGGTGTCCACTATGGAGAACCACACAGCATCCTCTCTTTCAGGTGAGAAAACTATAAATTTTCTGTTCTAATACACCACCTGAAACATTAAAAACTTATGAAGCTGTATTTTTAGCTATCCAACATGCTCTTCGTAGCTTCTTACTGCGCTCCAAGCACCAAGAAAGGTCAATTGTGGATGCATACTATTTTAATATTTGGTAAGTGCGGAAGAAGTTTGTCTGTTTATTTTATTTAGGCAGGTACAAGCTATCGGTGTTTAGGATCTGAATGAAACTAAATGGAATGGGGCACCATCAATATTTATTCGCTTGCATTTACTACAACATATGGAACAGTCAATTTCATCATAATCTAATCAACAATTTTCAAGATATGAAATATTAGTGCGACGGTATTATGTTGTGATGTCAAAATACTGATTGTGATACTATTTGGTTCATGACAACTCATCTGGATAGGATAGGAATGGTTATAGTCTGTCTAAAAAGTCGAACGACTTGGGTAATTATTAGGATAAAATGAAATCTGATGTAATCAACACTGGTTCAATAATTAAGGTTGATTAAGACATCTTGATCATTGTTCACTAATAGAAGAACCTTAGAAAAAGTATCAGATATAAGTATTTTTTAAATGATTAAATATTATACAAAATTCCCAAGTCGTTTGACTTTTTAGACAGACTATACGAAGTTTCAAAATGGAACTCTTGAATGACAAACTACACCGATGTAGGTATAAATTGAGTCACTAGGTATGGGAGTTATGACAATCCTGTGGCTAAAATAGCTTGCCATAGAACATTTAGTTTTTGTTGTACGGCAAAAATGAGACAAGAACAAGACCTATAATCGACTTCCAAACAGAAACACAAAAAAAAAATCAAAATAACTTTTACTTCGAAAGTCGATGTTTTTGATTTTGTTTGTTTTTTAATCTGTATTGAAGTACAGACATCCGAAAACTATTTTTCGGTTTCTATTTGGAAGTCGGTTGTACTTTTGAGGTTCCATACCTTAAAAGGAGGAAACGGAACCCCATATGATCATGTAGGAACACTTTGCTGTCTGTCCGTCCGTCTATCTGTCTGTCAAGACCTTTTATATCGAGAACGCGTGCAGGTATCGAGTTAAAATCAAAACCATTTATTCAAGTCGGCGGTCTCTTGAAGCTGTGAAAAAATCAAACTTCTAAATTAAAGGAAAAAAAAAAGATACGGCCGCCGTTTATGTCGCAAAAACGTATATTTTGACACTCTCAAGGGAATCAAAATTCATAGGGTAGATATAGTCTGTCTATTATGTCAACCGACTTGGGAATTTCGTATAGAATACCTAATATTTAATCATTTAAAAAATACTTACATTCGATACCAGGGATGTTAGGGAGCACCATAACCGTAACCGAAACTATCGGATATCCGATATAAAATAATATTCATAACCGTAACCGAATCCGAAATAAAAGTTTCGGATAATATCGGATAGGGGCGGAGCATAAAGTCATAATGTGTCGCAATTAGACACGTTATGACAGGTTGTTTTGTTGATCGGCCGGGCAGCGGCCGACACACGCGCGCATTGTTTGTTTTCTTCTGTGGTTCCTACCAAATAAAACCATTTTATTAGCTATTTATATTTTACTTCTGAAATCCCTTAAAAATCTAATATCTGTAACCGAAATTATCCGAACCTAACGGATAATCCGAAATAATTTCATATCCGGTATAATAATCATTTATAAATCCGTATCCAATCCGTATCCGGAATTTCATATCCATAACATCCCTATTCGATACTTTTCATAAGGTTCTTCTGTTAGTAAACAATGATCTCTATCTCTTAATCAACCTTGATTATTGAACCCGTGTTGACTACATCAGATTTCATTAAATCCTAATAACCAAGTCGTTTAACTTATTAGACAGACTCTACTTCCCGTTGACCTAAAACCCTGAAATTTAGCATGGAGCAAAGTCTTATAGCACATGTTTAAGAATTCTGATAACTGAAAATTTTTAGTTACGTCACAAAAAAAAATCTTTCGGAAAAATCTTCGAGACTCGATTCGGGAATTCATTTAGTTACCCAATTAGTTTGTACCTACGGAACCTTCAGAGTTTTTTTTTTTTAATTTTAAGAATGATGATAGAGTTTCTACGAAATCTAGGCCCACCTCCCAATAGCTTTGTGTGTTACATAATATATAATATATAAATTATAGGATAGGTAATTTTGAACTGAATAAAAAATATTATGGCAACAAGTTCCAAATCTTAGTCCGTTTAAAGTTATTTTTGGTTTAACTTGTTGATTTGGCCAATAATCAATGAATAGCATTGCTTGTATAAGTAACTAGCTTTTGCCCACGGCTTCGCCCGCATACGTAAAATATAGTCTATCTCACTCAGGAATAAAAGCAGCTTCCTAACAGTGAAAAAATTTTTGCAATCGGACCAGTACTTTCAGAGATCCTCCTACAACCAATAAAAACAAACTTTACCTCTTTACAATATTAGTATAGATAAGTATACAAGGTGTAAGGGACAGCCCTCCACAAACTTTAAGGGCTTGCTCAGTAGACGAAACTCAACAACCTTCCACAAAATTTTTTTTCAGGAAACGGAAAAAAAAATTCCGCCTGGAGAGTCGGAATTTTTTTTTTCAGGAAAAAAAATATTTTTCCGTTTCCTGAAAAAAATCAAAAAAACCAATCAGTTCAAAAACACCCATCCAACCATGTAACACAGACAGCTGTTGGAAGTTGGGCACAGGATTTGCAACCTTCTTTACATCTGGTTTTTCGTCCTAGCCTTCATGCTGTACTCAATATGGGCATGGCATGTGATATGTTCACCTGATGCCTTTTCCTGGAACTTTGGCTTCGTGTTCCTGAATCTCGCACAAGTTGTCTACTTGGTTTACGAGATGAGGCCAGTAAAATTCGACCCGGAGCTCGAAGAAGTTTATCATACGCTGTTTGAGCCGTTCAAGGTAAATTGTGCATTCTTAACGCATATTTTCATAACGAGACGGCATGGCAGCTCATCTGTTTCTAAGCTGCCAGTGGTCGCTGGATACACGGCAAAATACTTCGTGAACCCAGGTAACCTTCACGAAATGGTTAGTAACACTAAGGCACTGCTGGCTTTCCCTGAGAGGCTCGGGTGGCTCGAATGACTCATTTATCCCACCCGTACGCATAATACGCATTTTAGACGCCAAGTTGCGGACACCAGTCCGAAATAGAAATACAAAAAAAATCATAACGTATCTATATGTAGGTAAGTACCTACCTATAACCTACCTACTTATTTTTTAAATTTACGTGACATTAAAACCAGTAGATTATTTAGTAAAATTTTTAGCCACACGTCTTTCTACTAAGAATTACTCGTGTGTCAATTACACCAGAGAACATCCTCCAGTGCCTAAAAGTTCAATATTTGTTTTTTTAGTTTCGATTTTTCTAATAGCCATCATTGCGTAGGTGTCCCGATTGCAGTTCAAGCGCATGGTATCTCCAGACTTTGCGCACGTGATGTCATTGCACGCCGGCGAAGCATATGCCATGCAGAACCTTACCAAAACCGACAGGCTTGGGCTACTGCTTTCTGGAAAGGTAACAATTTAAATAAAGATAATGTGCTCATCCTACCTTAGAAACATCTAATTCCTATTTCGCTTGGCTGTTGAATATTCTAAGATTAAACCCTCTGGTTGAGGTCTAACCGCACGACGTCTGTGTCGTGTTGTGGGAGGGACGTGGCCAGGCTGTGGCCTTCTCTTCACACTGGCTGAAGTTCAGGCACCGGAACTCGCCTTTAACTACATGCAATATGTACAAAACGTTATTTTTTAGGGATGTGGCTTGGCCACTTCCTTCACACGGGAGGCTCTAACCGCACGTCGGTTAGAACTTTGTTTACGGGCTTGTTTAACATTGTACATACATAGGTATTCCTTTTTTGACAAGTAATTGTTCAGTACAAGTCACACATAATTATGTACTCGTATTTACTGTCCCTGTCCCTCTCGGTTTCATCCGCTTTTTTGGTTACTTCTCTGCTCCCATGGGTTATAATATTCAAAATATAACACCTACAACCGTCATAGGCACTTCTAAAATGTCAGAAGCTAGTGCACTGTACCTGTACCTAGTAGTTCCTCAGTAAATGGGCTATCTTAAACTAAAATATTTTTTCAATTCGTACCAGTAGTTCCTGAGATTAGCGTGTTCAGTTCAGTTCAGGCAAACAAACTGTTCACCTTTATAATTTTAGTATAGATTGTTATATATATATATACCTACCCTATGTAGGTCTACTCTTACTACTCGTAGCTCTCTTCATGGCAGCTATGTATTATTTGTAATTTATGAAGAAAAGAAGAAGAGAATTTATGACTAACTTTCCAACATTTCCTTTAATTAAATACGCCCCTTTTGTACCCGGCGATATTATACATGATGGTCGGAACTTTTTGCGTCACATTGCTGCCAAAAATGCGAACCTTGTATTTTTAATTTAAAATTTTTCCTTTGCAAGCCACTCAGCATCTCGGAGAATATTATAAAATTCTGAATTGAAATAGAACTAGAGATAACTCAGCTAGATGATATCAAACTGACGAAAATTTTTACTTTCGTTTATTTACACTAATATAATATCTACACTTCTACACTAATATAATAAAGAGGTAAAGTTTTTTTTTTTTTTTGTTTGTAGGAGGTACTCTCTGGAAGTGCTGGTCCGATTGAAAAATTTTTTTACCGATAGAAAACGGCTTTATTCCTAAGTGACATAGGCTATATATTTTATGTACGCCGGCGAAGCTGCTGGGAAAACTATACGGTTTATATAGGGACAACAATTTACCTATTATTATCAAGTATTTAGGTACTTGGTGTCTATATAAGATTTTAATACCTTCATTGTAAATAGACTCGAATCTGATAAAACTACTTACGCTGACTTACGCAGGATAAAATCTTTTTTTACCGAAAATAACTAACGTAGCAATTTATCTTGAGAAAATTAGCTAAAGAGAGACCTCCTTTACTAATTTAGAAGCACTTAATCTAAAAATAAATGTGTTCCATCTTAGTTTCGTCCTGGGAAATTATGTTGGATTGTCAAGCAATCAAGTTGTTTTCGACCTAATTATACTTGAATTCTACGGTAGGTATCTATTCTACCATTTTATTTTAGGTGTCAAATCATCCAAATCATCCTATCGCTCTGGGACTTAGCAAGATCGAGAGATGTCAGACTTTTACTTACTAAACCCACTCCTGTTCCTTCTATGTTTCCGCTCCAGGACCCCAGGGATCTTTCGCACAACTCATGGCCCTAGTAGACTGTAACCCTGCTGGATTGGGACCCTAGTAGGTACCTACCATGGGATCCAAAAGCTAAAGCTACAGTGAAGTCGAAAAGACAAAAAAAAAATTGCCTTTGTGATCACATTATAGCGTCAACGGCTGCCTTCCTTTGTCTACTCAGATCATCTTTATCTTGAGCTTATTTGTGGCTTCGGCGTATATTTAATCCCCAATTCTCGCATTCAACATTTCAAAGTTGAATAGATATTTTCGTACTTTTCAAACTTTAGCTAGAAAAACTCGAAATAAGATAGGGTTTGACATGTCCATAACTTCAAATACTTGATTCAGCAACAGGCCCCTAATCTACCCGTACTCATAAAAACTTTCTAGTTCCATGTTCAAGCCCGGTTCAGTAAATTTATATTCCATGGCCACTCATAGAGTTAGAAAATTTAAAACAATTTTTCAGGCGGCACGTGCCAATGTTTGCAATGAATACGTATCGTACCGCGCCTCACCTAACGACGTGCACGTGCCTTTTTATACGATACCCTGAGATAATATTAAAGTACATCGATTCCCACTCTTTACCGAAACATAAGTTTACCGAAAAATTTATAGGGTAATGCCTGACATTGTTCGCGGCCGTGTTTGAGGCTTTAAACTACGTACTTCGCCGTTTGAATGTAGGGTTGTACCTATGACCTAGTTTAAGGGCACGTACAGGACTTTTCCTTCATAGAATCTAGTACTGCATGTTAGGTCTATAGAAATATGATGTACTTACTTCATTGATTATACAAAAAACCCTTACTACCTGGTTGAATAATTCGTTATTGAACTTTTACAAACATGTTTTAGAATTATTCTCCCGAACAATCTTGCAGACATAGCAATACCTACTGCTATGTCTGCAAGATTGTTCGGAAGAATTACCGTAGTCCTGGAACGTAGAGGACGACTGAAGAAAAACAAGTGGGTTTTAATTACTAAAAGTCTGACACGGCCTCCGAGAAATAATTTGATGATTGAATTTGGATCACAAAAAAAAATAAAAAATAATTAGGAATCAAATTACTGTTGATTACTACCAAAACCTAGACTAGCAAGCAGACGTACCGAGTGTAATACAAGGAGCAATAGAAGGAAAGATAGTTCATTTAGTAGCCGTCCAGTTCGCCGCACAAGTTACTAAAGCGGCCTGTAAGCAACTTCGCACCCAGCTTACTACTCCCGAACTTAATACTCCCAAATCCCCTCTTACTAATGTGCTGCTGGTTGTAAATGCCGTTGTAAAATCCAACTAAAACTTTATTTAATTTACCTTATGCTCTTAGATTAGGAACTTTAGCGGGCAGGAATTTTGGACCAGAAAATCTTGAAATACCTATTTTATTATTTCTACAGATTATTTCTGACACATAAGTGGACTTTTGGCAGTCTCTCTTTCGTGCGTGAATCGGTAATCGTGTGCAAAAGAGCGTGAGAAGATGTTGAAAGGGGAGAGTATGACCGCGCTTTCAGTGCTTATCACTCTCATCAGACGCGTGCGCATAGCACAATCGTGTACGCTACTGAGAACGCACGAAAGAATTGCTGTGTAAGCCTGCTTTTCCACCAGAGATATGTTATGCAGATATGCTGCGAGGATGTACCAGCTAAGATGTGAAACTGTGTGACCGTTTCCACTGATACTAGCTATGTAGCGGTGCGAGTAAGATGTGCTATGAAGATGCGCTGCCGCAAAGTGGATGCGCGAGGGAGATGCGCAGCTCGAGCTATGCGATGTATCGATAGTAGAGATCCTTAGCACGCATCCATAGCACGCCCCCTTCCATAAAAGAAAAACCATATCTTAGTTGAATCCGTTTCCACCACTGCTAAGCTATGTACACCAATGAATACTCGTATGATTAGTGGATATCAAACGCATAGTAACGTAGAATAGCACATCTCTGGTGGAAAAGCACCCTTAAGGGGGCTATTGATGCGGTTAGAAAAAAAAGACCTATTAAGTCATAGTCTTTGCTAGCTAAATATAAGCTTTACTGAAAATTTTGTTCGTGTCTAGGTCAATGTTATGAGCGGTCATCAATTCCTACACCCAATTCTGCCTTGTGAGTTCTTGGACTCTCCCGAGTTCGAGTCGAGTCGAGCCACGATTGACGAAAAATTTAAGGTAAGTTTTTATACAGAATCCAGGTACACCTGGTCTACATGTCTTGGCCAGGTCTTAGAATTGATCACTTCATGAGTCATAGTGAGCCAACTAAGACTAGTTAGATATGCTTGGATAAACTTGGATTAGTTTGGCCATATCATTAATGTAGGATTTCCATGATAATAAAAGGTCTAAATAAATTAAAAAAAATATTAAATGAAATAAAATTCTATTATGTCATTGGCATAACTGTACTATAGCTACATTCGAACTGTTAATTAACTGCCGGCCTGTATTAGTTAGGTATATCAAATAATGCAGTTTTGAGTCCTAACTATATTTCAACGCCCTTTTATTTTAAATTAAAAAAAATAATTATTCACTTATAATGAATAATTGTCTGACACCATGTTAGGTAGGTACGTGATGAAAACCACAAAGTGAAATCAACATCTATACCGGTGGACGTCAACATAACTATTTTAGGATCATGATCAGCTATGTTTCACCATATCATGATATAATCGTGCTTTTAACTAATAATACCATTAAACGTGACTGTTCATCGATTGGCTAGTCCTTGCCATAATATTGTGATCAGCGAACAAGTTTAGCTATATCATGAAATAGCCGGTCATATGACCGATGATATCATGAAGTTGTCAGTTCTAAGATCTGACTACGACATACATATTCATTCCAGCCATAGCCTAGGTAGGTAGGTTTATTAAAACCAGTAGGTAAACGTGTTAAACCGATTCACTTTTATATAACCAGGAAATGTGTTCCTTTTATGATTGCAAAGTGCCCTCATAATCATCTACCACCGTTCAATGTCACCCAAAATACATTCACTCAGTGGCAGCCATTTATCGCTACATTTCCAAATATTACCGTCACGTTTGATGTTATCTAAAGGCGTCTTATTTCACGCAATAATGCTTTGGTGTAGAGTATCACCTTGTTAAGTAAGGCAATGGGGCTAACTAACACGGCTGGTTGGTCGACTGATGAGTTCATTATTCAGGGGGAGCGGAGTTCCTGACACTACTCCGTAGTAAATGTTCCAAACCTATTAACCTATTTAAATAAGTGTAACAAAGTGTTTTAGTTGTGTAAAGGTCGTGTTGCTCAAGTTGCTCTTCCGATTTATCTTTTTGGGCGTCTATTTCTTGATCTATATCTATCTTCCTTTAAGAAAGAAAGATATAGATCAAGACATAGGCGAAGTAAATATTGTGTCTTTCTTTACGAAAGAAACAAGATTTACTTAAGTAGGAATGATAGCGACCGAAGATATTGATGCCTTCCCTACCTTTTCGATTTTGTATGGTAGCTGTAGCGTGTAACGCAATATTCTTTAAAATCTTGTAGTTTTTGTACCGGTCTACAAATCTTGATACACACAATAGTAATTATATATTTTCAGAATAAAGAAAATTCTTTGGTCTGTTAGTAATATTATCAAAAAATATGAGACATACCCATTTTTTTACGAAATGCAGTCCTTACATTTTGCACCCTTAGCGCCCGGTCTACTAATGTCTAAAACATAAGCGTTACAACAGGTGCCTTTGTGGCTGGACTTAACGGCTCAGTCACACCAGATGCCACCTGGTGTACTCTCATATTTTACATTTTTATTCTAATAAAATTTGTTTGTCTGCTATCTACACCGGTGCAGCGGGAGCTACATACATTGGCTAACTCATAAATTTTGTCGACAGTGCCTACACATTGTATAATTTTTGATTGATATTCTTTGTTATTCCGTACACAATTTCAAAATAATGGACAACGTTCAAACTGTAACTGAATTGTGCTTTGGTTTTGATTATTTTTAAAATCAATACACTTTCGCTCATCGCAAAAAGATCAATTCAATTGATAGTACAAATATTGTACACTGGTTTCGATTTTATTCATTTACATTGATGTCAATTTTTCAGTATTTTTCTTTAAGCAAAGTAGGCCAACAGTCGCTACTACAGAGAATAGGCACTTTTAGCTTTACGGGACAGGTCATAAACAACTGCAAACTAAATCGCATAAATTCCACTAGCATGTCCAGACCGAAACACCTCGTTGGCTAGCCGATGCACGCCAATTACTCTGCACAAAGTGTCAGCTGTGATAACGCCTTTGTGGATTAGTTTAAAGATAACACGTATACCTAGTATCACTACAATATACGCGGGATTGTTTGAAAGAGTCGGCGCAACTCTAGAACGCAAAGGGTAACTGATCGAGTCTTTCTAAAAAGTTAAACGACTTGGGTAATTATTAGGGTTAAATTAAATCTACTGTAGTCAAAGCTGGTTCAATAATCAAGATTGATTAAGAGATCTTGGTCATTGTCTACTAGTAGAAGAACCTTATAAAATGTATCGGATATAAGTATTTTTTAAATGATTAAATATTATACAAATTTCCCAAGTCGGTTGACTGTTTAGACAGACTATACGGGTGGGTTTTAGCAAAAAGTAATAAATATTCATTGATAAAAAACCGCTTTTATTATTGATAGCCTTGCACTTGACCAGTATCTCATCTGTGGCAAGCAATGATAGGGTCGACGATAGAGCACGCTTGCCTAGAAGTTACCTTTAATTCTTAACTTAAAGACCCCTAGGTTGCAGGTCAGGACGCACAGAAATAAAAAAAAATAGACACTTTAAAGAAGAAAGGAAATTTAAAATTTTAGAAAGCAACTGCACTTTTGACCCTTGAATATAATATAGGTTTGTCAAAAACATCAAAACAAACGACAAAAATAATAATACTGCTAGATAGGTTTAGCCTCTAGAATCTACTTCTTACCGCTATCAGTCGGCTAAAGCCTAAACGTACTTTTTATCACACAATCACGATTTTACTACAAAATACGAGGCAAAAGAGATGCGAAGTTTCGTCACCCCTTTCCCTTACGTACTTACATCACACAATGTGTGACGTATCGCTAAGTGATACATTTGCGCCAGGGGTCGCAAAGCTGAGTCATAGATGACAAAGAAGTTATGGGATCGATTACTAACTCAACCCTCACGACGAGCATTAAGTAAAAAGCTCCCTTCAATGGTATTACAGTAGATGTATAGGATTTTTTCATTAAGACATTCTTTCGATTTTATTCAAATGAGTGCTTTATTTGCATTACTAACTTATATCAAACTTCTGCACCAAACTCAGTTATATTATTAGGACCTTATGTGTTCTATCTATTGCAACAGATTGTCGTAATTACACAACTTAGTTACCGAACTTTATCTTTCGTGTATTTACGATCAACGCCTGCTGATATTATTTTCGCCATTCGTATACTTACGTATACACACTCTTTGATCGCTCTTTGGCATTACCTACCCCATTCCGTTGACCTAATTGTTGCCTGATATGGCTGTATAACAGCCGAAGTGGCTATAAATGCGAGAAACTGGGTTAAATATCGATGAAGTCTAAACAGTCTCGTAAAGACGTGCAGAACTTACCTAAATTGCTTCTTTCGCTATCAATCACATTGAGCTGTAGGGATTCATTTTTAATGTAGCACTTCTATTTATAGACTGGAATGTAGATTTTATCAATAAATCTCTCATGAAAATTGTTGCATCACTATGATTACATTTTCTCTTAGACATTTTACTACATGACTGGATCAGAATGTGTCTACACATTCTTCATTAATAGGTTTTCGGAAATATGTCGCCTATCATGATGGCTCAAAGGCCTGTATGTTGACCAGAAAATTGGATATTGAATCGTGACCAGTAGTAGATGTAGGTACACAGCAGCATAACCTGAATGTGCGTTTTAGCAAAGAGGTATTTCCATGCACATCATGTAGTTTTTACTGTTATACAACATGTAAGATAATAATCGCACATCCTGAAAGTAATATGTTCGGAATCAGCTACTGTATCGATTTCGGTTATTTTTAAAGTATGTAATTTTTTATTCTAATTCATGACAATAAGAAATTACCCGTTTTGTAAAATTTTTGATTCATCTTGATTGCGTCACTAGTGTTGTGTGTGCGTACGTATCTACTAATCTACCAATACCGATGCGCTGCCGGTGTAGTGTTTCAATTTCTTAACACTTAACGTTCTAATTGGGATGTATAAGGGCATTATTCCAGTTACATTGTAACAGTCCAATTTCCAATCACCTTGGTGATTCTCTCATGGTGATTGGAAATACTATTAATATCCAATTGTCTACACTATTCTAGTTGTTGATGAGAATGTTATTAAATTAGCTTATCAATATGGACAAGCCACGCGAGTTCCTCGTTTGATTCTATCAAACATCATATTCCCATAATAATATAACACGTATTTGGCTCGCTATTTTATTGAAATGGTCCCTCCAAACAACACGTGGCAGCAGGCATTCATCAAGTTATAATAGTTCAACTAATAACTTTCTTTACACAACCGCGATAGCGGCTGATACTATTTTACGTAATTGTATAGTGAAATAACAAGCTGTTTTTATGATAACTGTTCAATTATGTGCCTTATCTTTTTTTGTAGTAAAAAAGCTGAAATATAGGTCAGCAGGTCATTAAAATCACTACACGGATTCACGGAACTCAGTTCAAAAAAAGTATCATGTAACAGACGGTATTGCAGTACATTTTAAGTAAATTGCATTTTAGTTGTGTAATATAACTATTATTTCAATAAATGCCTCAATAAACTTGTGAATGTTCAAAATTAGTTCAGATTTGTGAGCCGCAAATAGTGCTCAACCGCGTAGCGGGACGGTTATTTGTTACGACTTCGTAGTCGAGCGTAGCCGCGATGCTTTTACGTCAGCTTCGTCGTAGCAACAGTAATTTAGAGTCCTGACTTCACACACAGTTCCAGTTCATTGTACACTATGAATATTTTCCCGTCGTATAATGACGAATGAACTTACTTTATTTCCTTATATTGCGACACGCGAGCGCTTTACCAACCCTTCGAATACCAACTAATATTTATTCTTTTATTCTAAAACAAAGCCTCTCGTTTAGGTGTCGATAGTAGCCGCGTCATCGTGCCGCTACGTGTATTGGCAGCGGAGTTCCCTGGAGTATTTGTTCGTAAAGGAGCCGTATCTTGCTTGCGTAGTAACAACACTGATCGCTCGAGATATTACTACGAAGTTGTATGCGATGAACAATAAGATTGTGACTGAAAGGGGCTCGCATCTTGATATCAGGCTGCCGAGTATATCGCATGCTCTTGCGAGAAGTCCGAGGAAGCTTCGTGGAGCCAGTAAACTGCCACCGACAACAACGGTTCAACCTGTACCGCCTGAAAAACGACCTAGTAAGTATGATCCTAATTCAAATGTTTAGTTTGTGTTGTATAGGTATTCAAGCCAGGATAAGTATATGTTTTCACGATGCATAAAGTCTGCTCATAAAAAGCCAGAGCTACGGTACTAAGAAGTTGCTACGGACAAAGTCTCTACGATTGCATAAATTCTTCATGACAGCCGGCTCCTGAAGCTGCAACTATGCATTAATGTGATAGTTTAGTGTGGTGCCTTATCACGTAGTGCAAGCCCTCCTGGTGTTCTTAAAGAGTTACATATATTTATGTTTGTTTTAAGCATGCTAAGGGTAAGGACAACAGTCTGCTGCAACGGAAAGATTCCAATTTAAAATATTTACATTTTCGTACTAAGTGTGCTGTGTCTGCATAAAATTGTGACTAGACGTGCCCAAGACCTGCAAAGTAAATTAGAAATTAAAGTACTGATACCATCGGTTAGTTTGTTGACCAATCTCGATAGATGTAATATTATTTATTTAGTATTTTAATCAATCAGGTTACTGGCTGCTTCTCACCATATTGTTATTTTCAGAATCGGAAAAGTTTTTGAGCACTTTGTGTCAACTATCCTAAACACTTTTACAAAAATGTTCTAGAAGCTTACAGAACTTTCCCTCACAGATTGCTGGACACGCGGCTCGGAGCCTCTTCCCATAGCTGTGAAACGCAACTGTAACTCCTCATACAACGGGGGCGACGAAGAACTGATGCCCTTAGCAGCCCATGAAGCTCCGGCCGCTTCGTCAGACGACCTGTCAGTTGCGGACAGCTGTCCTGACACTTCTTCCAAGTACCATAGTTGCGAGGCCGTTGAGACTGATGATGAACTACGGCATTAGTTCGGTGGACCTATATCTACTGTTTTAAGCGGACAGCTAATGTGAAAAAAAAATACATGTACTGCATGCGGGTACTTTTTTATTAAGATTGATTGTTTCCACTTTTGAAATAAACCCTCAAGGCTGAAACCGCTACTGCGAGTTAAAATAGTGGGGTCCGTAAAGTTTGTCCCTATAATTACCTATTATGATAGTTATCTGCTTACCAGTATATTCCATTATCGCTTAGCACGAATAGGTTTCAATAAGCGAGATTAAGGCTGACTAAAAATCATGCCGAGGAAGTATAAAACTGCCGAGAGCTTCAAATAGTAACCATATAATTTTATTTCAGCTCGAACAATATTTTTATGCTTGTTATTGAACATAAAATGTACTGTATCATGTATTCTTTGATGTTTTATTGTGATATTCGTAAAAATATAAGACAAAAATAAACTCTGTTTAATAAAACGTTTCTTTTCCTTGTTTTTGTTATATCAGCCGACGCATAAAGAAAACCAGAAGTTTTCGAGGGAAATGGTAAAAGATAAATACACAAACAAACAACCTCTTACCCCAAACACATAAGAGTACAGTTTTCGTTTCGTCGAGTATAAAAATACATGGAGAAAGAATAAAACTCTATCCAAAACGATTTGAATTCCTGCAGTGTCATTGTCAAACAGTTGCATTTGCATAGCTATTAGTTTCAGCACTTACGTGAACGATATGGTAAGTTAAAAGGTGCATTTTGCGATTTCATTCATAATGATAGGAGAGTACAGTAGGGTAGGACTTTAATGGAGGGCGGTATGGTAATGGCTTTATTATATGTGGACAGGACTGACACCATCCCGACACCTAAGCTCCCCTCGACCTCCAATCAATCAGTAGACGCAATCCAGTTATCGCGTGAATGCACACAACTCGGCGGATATTAAGGCGACCGTTGACATTGAATATTATCTTTGTCAGGGGAAGAATATATTGTAGTGGATTTAAATGATTCACAAAGCCGTCTATTTGTCTGCACTTCTACACTAATATTATAAAGAGGTAAAGTTTATTTTTATGTTTTTTGTTTGTAGAAGGTAATCTCTGAAAGTACTGATCCGATTGCTAAAATTTGTTTACCGATAGAAAGCTGCTTTATTCTTGAGTGACATAGGCTATACTTAATGTACGCCGGCGATGCCGTGGGCAAAAGCTAGTGATAAGTTATTTTACGTGCCACACCCAGTCTTTAACAACGTAAGACTACTCTCCAAAACTCAGACTCAGCTTAAACACTAATTAGACCTATATTATGGTTAGGTACTTTTTAACCGACTTCAAAAAGGAGGAGGTTCTATGTTCGGCTGAATGTAATTATGTTTTTTTTTATGTATGTTCACCGATATCTCTGTCAATTGTGGACCGATTTTGAAAATTATTTTTTTGATTGAAAGGTTATGCTTCCAAGTTGGTCCCATTGTTATGATATCGGCCACACATCGCTTACCATCAGGTGAGATAGTGGTCTACTGCAAGCCTATAGGTACATAATAATAAAAAACTTTTTACAAAAAAAAAATACAACCGACTTCAATGTTAAAAAACACTGAAAAGTACAAAATAACTTTAATTTCGCAAGTCGGTGCTAAATAACGAAGAGACAAAACTATTATAGATACACCGACTTCCGAAATTAAAGTTATTTTGTACTTTTCAGTGTTTTTTTAACATTGAAGTCGGTTATATTTTTTTTTGTAAAAAGTTTTTTATTATTATATATAGGCTTGCATTAGACCACTATCTAACCTGATGGTAAGCGATGTGTGGCCGACGATGGAGTACGCTTGCCTAGAAGTAACCTATTCACTCTTGATTCAAAGACATTTTGGGTTATGGCACGGTTATAGTTATCAAGAAACACAGACTCTGGTAAGAAATTTCATTCTTTAGGTGTACGCATAATTAATGTGTTCCCAAAATGCTTTGTACATATGTGTGGGATGTCCACCATGTACCGATGCCAGAACGTCTAGTAGCTCGATGATGGAACGGACTTGGCAAATTAAATTGTGCAATTCCAATGCACACTCCCCGAGATGTAAAAGATTGCATTACACGCAATAAGTTGTGGTAAGTAATACAATCAATTGCTTAGAGAAACATCTTTCATATTTAGGTAAGATAGGTCAAGCCAAACCTCTAAAATTAACATTTGGCATGTGTAGCGCGACCAAAAACTCCTAAAAAAACAGTTCGGTGAGAGATATCGAGAGCCCACGCGAAAACAACGTCTTGTTCGCTGACGGGATAAGTTATAGATATGAGTTGAACCAAACAGTGCAGCACTGTGCCAAATCACTAATTGGAACTCCTTTTCACATAAACTTCTCAGCGCCAAGCGGAAGAAGTAGAGCATAAACTTGGTGTCCAAGCAATAACTAAATCATGTAAAGTTCATAGATATTTAATATTTCGTGTGTTAACATAGAACTTAATATTTTAAGTTTATCAACCTAGGAGAAGATATTCAAAAACTTCAAAGCATTTATTTAAATTAAACCATTTACAGGCACTTACGAATTGCCAAGATCAGTCAGTCACACAAAAGATGAAGGTATTTCCACGTTCCAAAGTGTAGATCTTTAATTTCTGTGGAAAAGAACGCTGAAAAAAACTCAATGGACATTATTTTATCATCATCATTACAAAATTATTGTTAGGTAAATGCATCATTAATAATAAAAATCTTTATTTGAAACTATAGAAATATGTAAATATAGGTACCTAACAATTTATTTATGTACGATGATAGCTGGAATAATTTGAAACTGAGACGCAGCTATCAACGTCCACCTCCAGAAAACAAGAACAGGAGTAGTTCCATATCTTAGACATTACAATATTTACTTATCCTAACCTAAAGTAGAGTGACGTGTGTAGTGAGTGTGTAGTGGGGGTGTGGAGTGGAGAGGTGTGTAAGGGTGTATGTAAAGAGAGTGTGTGTAGTATGTAACTTTGTGATGTTAAATTTCAATAAGTTATTCACTTTCATCATAAGTTTTTAATGTTAGCCAATCAGTTAATTTAATATACATATAATATAATTATAATGTGAGAACAGTGTAGAGAAATACATAATAACACGTTATGGGACCGAAACTTAATTTAAAAAAAAATTCAAGATCAAACAATTAAAATAAACTGTGGCAGCTGAGAGATCACCAGTTCCAACTGACGGTGTCCGATCACGAACACTACTCATGCGCTAGCAAGCTAGCTTAGCTTAACTATTATGAAGGGGATCAAATATTCCACATTATATAATATATGTGAGAAAATTGTTTAGAAAGACATGCACGTTTTGTGGCCGAAACTTAATTTAAAAAAAAATCAAGTACAAAGAATTAAAATAAACCTTGGCAGCTTTTTTTTTTATGTTGGGAAAAAATCATGCATTGACATTCGCCGCTCTTGGGCGGAGCGGGAGATAGTGTCAGAATCTTACTGACTAAAAGGCCCACCCCGTTCCTTCTAGCCTTCATACCGGAGCTCGAGCGCCCTTTCGGCTAACCCTGGCTCCAGTAGGCTTCGACCCGGCTGGGTCCCTGCTGTTGCTGACAACTCCTTGAGGCGCGCGGGAACAGTGCGCGCCGTCGACGACTTGGGCTTGGTCCGGACAGCGAGCTACCCATTGCTCACTGTCCGCAAGCCCGCGCCTACGGTGGCCGGAAATCGGGATCAGAATCCCGGCGGCGGCGGCGGCGGCGATAACGCCGTTGCCTGATGCGTTCGGCCTCCTCCTTTATTCCATTTCCATTACTGCTTCGTAGAAGTCGGCGACCGCCTGCCACTCCTCCTCGCTCCGGACCATGGCCTCAATCAAGGCTCGGCGCGAGAGGTCTCCGCCGCCGATCGCCCCCACGAGGGCACGGCGATGCTCCGTCCAAGCAGGGCACACCTCGACTGTGTGCTCCACCGTGTCCTCCGGGCATTCCGCACAGTGGCGACACCCGGGCGTCACTTCCGCACGAATCCGGTGCAGGAAACTCCCGAACGAACCATGTCCGGTGAGGACCTGCGTCATGCGGAAGGTAAGGACGCCGTGAGGTCTTTCCAGCCACGCCTCAAGGAGGGAAACCTTGGCAGCTGAGATATCACCAGTTATAACTGACTGTGTCCGTTCACGAACCGAACATGACTCATGCGTTAGCAAGCTAGTTTAGCTCAAGTTCAATTATTATGAAGGGGATCAAATAATCCAGCACATGCGTCCCTTATCCGGTAAGGCACATTCATTTGTGAGGATTAACTGGTAAGATCTGTTACATACTCGTAAACACTAATGACAACGTACCTACTATCTATTCGCTATCGACCCTTGCTCAATGTCGGATGTGTTAAGGCTCTGAAGCGATAAGAGTTTCTGAAATACATACTCAAACGTTATTTAGGTAATTTAGAGCAGCTACGCGCGTTATGTACTCAAGTACAATGTAAGATAAACGTACATTATTCGATAAAGTGTTTTAGAAAGTCTACTGTATGATCCTATATGTATCTATAATACACACATCATACGTAGTTATGCATAACTTAGTCAAAACTAAATTACTTGACGGCCTCTGATACAAGAACTACTAAACCAGAACCAACTGATTGAATGTTCATAATATATATGCCTACGAATATGTAGCTCAGTATAAAACTAGTAGGATATCGGAATCAATATTGCAAGCTTTGCGCTCCACAGCCGGGTAACTAGTTTTGTAAAGTATACTTGTGTTGTCCAACCCAAGTTCGCTCAACGAGCTAAATGGATCTTAAACTATCTTTGAAGTATAAGTTAACGCAACAGATACAGAGACATAAAACTATTAATATCTCAAAACTTTCATTAAAATTAATCGTAGATAGATAAGTAGTAATGAACGGGTAAAATTCTACACCGGTTTCTAATCATCTCACATCTGTGGAATTAAACACGTATGCTGGAGTCGTTTGGCTCTCAACCTGTACCATGATGCCAGCAAAAGCAGCAGATATCCGTCCCAGCCTGCCAAACACTCCTAGCTACAGATGCTGGTCTTGTAGCCAAATGAACCTCATCTAACTGAGCTTGAAGCGTGTTGGCGTTGCTTTTTGGCGGAGTCCACTAGCGTGGGCGAACGATACACGTTTCAAACGCTAATTAACTTTACTTTGTCTCTGACATTTATGACTCCAACGGCCGTTTAATCAACAAAAGGTAACTTCAGCGGTATTCACGTTTATTTCAGCTAGTTTATGAATGCAAATAGTTGTGTGTTTAAATACGATTAAAAAGGGAATGCATGCATTCGTTTCAATTACTGTGCTTAATATACACGCGTACGTAGGTGGTAAACATGCCCGAGCTGTTAAATTAATGCATAAATAATTTCACTAATGCTGTGGTAACAGAATGATGCCGTGCATAAAATAATACCGGCACGTGCCCATTATTTTCTTTCACTGAACCGTAAAGAGACACACTCCCCGGGCTGATGATGTAACTCTGTTGAGACTATCCGTAATACTCTTTTCTGAGGATATAGGCAAATTTATATTAAAAGATGAGTAGGTACCTAATGTGTATAAGGTATATTATTGAGGATTTTCGAAATAAACCACAAATTGTTTCTCTGAAAACAAAGTTTTATTTTATTCAACACGCTTTTACATTATAGCAATTATCGTTTAACTAAAATTACACTTTTATCTCACCTGAAAACAAAGAAACGACATTTAAAGTTTAATAATATCGCCTCCTCAATTATATCCCTTCAATTATCTCTCTACAAGTTTTTATAACAATAAAATGCACAAAAATAATCTAAACCTCATCTGTCATTGAATGACACGTCACCCCGTATCCACAGCTTAAAAATTAAAAAAATGAAATGTCATTTCCAAGGAGGTCATTTCATTACATCTCCCCCCCATAGGAACGAAAATTCTAAATAATATAATACAAAAAAATATATATATATTTATATATATGAGGATTTATGACGCGAACTAATTTATTTCTAATTTCTATTAGTACAAAAGATAAATCAGCTCTCGCAGTTTCATATTAGCGCGCAAATAACTAAATCGTTCCATTTAATAAAACAATAGCTGGTCACGCGGAGCGCCACTCGACCAGCAATGTGTCATATTTGTTAAACAAAGTGTTTAGGCAACATTAACAGAACCCGTGCTGACGTAGGTACCTGGTGATTAAAATTAATTACTAAACAATCGGGGAGCACGGTTACACGGCTAAGTTATGGCATAATTACAGACTGAAGGACGTGATTGATGGCATAGCTAACAGATTGAGTTCAATAGGTACAACAACCAACTAACTCTTACACCACAATCATTTAACACATAGAAAGGACATTTTTATTTTATATTTTTTATTATTATTTTTGAATTAAACTTCATGCGTGTGTGTATTTTGGAGAGTGTGCGCAGGAATTGCATGACTTGATTCCACCATCTCATTGCCACCATTGGACAACCCGACGAACGGCGAGTTACTCTTACGTTATTAAAACCTCTAAGGTCCGGACCAAACGTTTCGCGTCATCGTTTATACCGCGTACATCCCGGGACTAGAAAAAATTGCCTGCTGCGGTCTTCCCGAAAAATTATAATTTAGGTGTCTTCTGATAGGCTCATAATAAACTAATGCGCCTCACTAGCAACCATTGCGTCAGTACTACCATCAGGTGGGATCGCAGTCAAGCACAAGTTTATATCAATTAAAAAAGAAATTACAGTAGTGGTACATAGGCGGACTTAATATAACAAAGCACTCTCTACATCATTATTTTCTTTCAGGTGTCAATCATTAAAGAACTTTTCTTGCTGTGGGTGGAGCGAGAGGGAGTGAAAGACATTAACTGACTAGAACCCACCTGTGTTCCTTCAGTTTCGCTTTGGACTCCATGGCTTCAGTAACAAGAAATAGGTAGGTATGATGTTTCTTGTGAGCAATGTATATAGTGCTTATAAACACAAGTAGGTATCTACTAGGTACCTACCTACTAATCGAGAATTTATAAAAATAAAGAACCAATATTATCTAACTTCAACACAATGTTTGCGAGAAACTTTTAAGCTTCTCTGCGAGTGTATGACATGTCTATTATATTATTAACTATATCATCCTGTCGACTTTTGTACTGCTTTGCCGCGACCGTAATTTGACGGAAAGTTTGGCAGACTAGTTCGAAACGTTATAAAGATCGCGGTATTTCGATATTCGCCGTACACTCGCGTAAAATGTAGGTAAAGTAAACTTGTTAAGGCTGTGCAAACGTGGGCTTACCTTCCAAAACGATCGATTTAACTTTAGGTACCACCTCGCACATAAATGGCCTAGATCAAAGTTTACCAATTACGATACCTACTTACCACGCTCACCACAGTTACCACCTATGGTTTAACCATTTTATTTTGATTCGCCAGAAATAAGAGATTTGGATAAGTGGCTATTCATAATGATTAATATATCTTCAGAAGTAAATAAAATGCCAAGCAGGGCAGTTCTTATGCGGCCTTTTCATGATTGATGAATGTGCGAACGGGTCGGTGTGTTACTGAGGGCCTCGAAGCCGTTTCTTTCATAGATGTGAATATCTCAGGCAACCGTGTTACGGCACTAGGCAAGAGCTGGTTCCAAAGTAAGTCACCGTTATGAGATTAATTTTTAATTAGATTGAATGGCAATGTTTTCCTCACGAAACATTCTTTAGAAAACAGTAAAGCTAGAACTACACTGTGCACACGTGCGTCGGCCTCTATACATTTTATATGGAAACTAGTCTTGTAGAGCTACGCTTGATACACGCCACAGGCGTGATACAATTGCCGTTACGGAACTTGAGCGCTGGCTTCAAGTTGCGCAGAAGTCAAATACTCGGTCTCTTTAGTGGTGCGAAGTGAGACGCGGGGGCGGGGAGTGTCAGTGATTGGCTCGCCGCGCCATCGCGTCCTAGACGTCACTCCTGATTCGTTCCCTGCGTTGCTGCATGTATCTAACAACGAAGACGATTAGCTCGCCAATGTATGGAATGCGCAAAGCGATCCCCACTCTGACTTCTAACTTAAAGGTAGAACTACACTGCGTACACGTGTACCACACACGCTGATCTCGGCGCGTCGGTCTCCTCTCCTCTTTTATATGGAAACTACACTTGATACACGCCACGCGACGTCGTTCTATGTACAAATCAGGCGTGTTACACGTGTGTGAAGGACTAATGAAGTAGTAGCTTTATAAATATGTGATCGGTTAATTAGTGCTAACATATTAACACTACAGATACTAGTTATTTAAACGATGCTCCAGAATAATTTTGTTAGCAGTGGTTGTGGGATCGCGTGTTTATAAGTAAGTATCATATCATGTTACAAACAAATTAAATGTGAAGTGTTTCAAATTAAAAGGCACTTAAAAACTATTACCTATTTACCATATTATTATACATGTCTGTTCTCATAACAGAAGAAACTTAGGTATTTATTTTTTTACTAGCTTTTGCCCACGGCGTCGCCCGTGTCCATAAAATATAGCCTATGTCAGTCAGAAATTAAGCAGTTTTCTATCGGAAAAATTTTACCAATCGGACCAGTACGATTACTGACCTCCTACATACAAGAAAACAAAGAACAAACGGTAAAGTTTGTTTTTGGAACGAAGTTCCTTATCGCGCGTTGTGAAAGGGGGCTAAACGGAAAAAATTCTCACGAAAAATTGTACCGACACTTTTACTGTCAAAATGTAAATCCAAGATGGCGGCTGCAAGAAATTATCAACTTTTTCGTCATGGGTGTCGTTTTCATGCTTTTCGAGGGTGTTGAAACCGATGGTACTGTCAAAATATAAATCCAAGATGGCGGCCGCAAGAAATTATCAACTTTTTCGTCATGGGTGTCGTTTTCGTGGTTTTCGAGGGTGTTGAAAACGATTGTACTGTCAAAATGTAAATCCAAGATGGCGGCTGCAATAAATTATCAACTTTTTCGTTAGGGGTGTCTTTTTCATGGTTTTCGAGGTTGTTGAAACCGATAGTACTGTCAAAATATAAATCCAAGATGGCGGCTGCAAAAAATTATTAAATTTTTCGTCATGGGTGTCGTTTTCATAGTTTTCAAGGGTGTTGAAACCGATAGTATTGTCAAAATTTAAATCCAAGATGGCGGCTGCAAGAAATTTTCAACTTTTTCGTCATGGGTGTCGTTTTCGTGGTTTTCGAGGGTGTTGAAACCGATTGTTCTATCAAAATATAAATCCAAGATGGCGGCTGCAAGAAATTATCAAATTTTCCGTCATGGGTGTCGTTTTCATGGTTTTCGAGGGTGTTGAAACCGATAGTACTGTCAAAATATAAATCCAAGATGGCGGCTGCAAAAAATTATTAAATTTTCGTCATGGGTGTCGTTTTCATGGTTTTCAAGGGTGTTGAAACCGATAGTATTGTCAAAATTTAAATCCAAGATGGCGGCACCAATAAATTATCAACTTTTTCGTCATGAGTGTCGTTTTCATGGTTTCGAAGATGTTGAAATAGTGCTGCCAAAATGTACATAAAATAGGATAGTATTTTTTAGTTATATTGTATTGGCTAGACGGAAAAAAATCTCATGATTAGTTGTAACGACACTTTTTGCTATAGTAAGCTATTGTAAGCCGTGCGGCGTGCGCATGTTTCTCTGTCTATCTCTCTCTCTCTCTTACAGAAAGCAAGCCAGAACGGAACTTCGTTCCATCCGGGTGTCCCTTGACACCTCAGTAGTTTTTTGTTTGTTTCTTTATCTATACATCTATACATATAAATAAAAATTTTACACCACCTGCTCGATAATGTCGTTTTATACGTCATACAAACCTCACTTAAAGCAAGTCATTCTATCCCTAGGGAGATAATGCTGTATGGCCGATCCCTAGGGAATAATGAGATTTGAATTTGGAACATTAAAAATCGTCAACATTGTGAATTAAAATGTAGGCGCATCGAACAAGTTGACTTAAAATTCAAACCAAAGAGTACGTAATCACTATGATTCAAACTGGCCACTAACAAAAAAAAAGAAAATAGAATGAAACGTGCGTACTGACGGGAGCGTTATAGAAAATTGAAACTATAGAATCTTGGAGTAGTGGATTTTGTTTGTTTGATGAACTTGTAAATACTCGTATAATACTTATATTTCTCTAGTATATGATTTGGTCGACCAAATTGTCTTTTAATTATCTCACAGATGGTGTAAAAAGTAGAGTATGCAACACGGGGATAAAGCTGTCTTTGTCTTGGGCGGCTTGAATTCCTCACTTCACTCAGGTTTCTTTATTAACTCCCTCGTGATGCTCGGGAGTTAATTTTATAAATCCCTCACTGTCGTTCGGGATTAAAATCAGCAACCTTCGTTTCGTTTGGAATTCAACATGCCGCCCTCGACTTATAGACACTGCTTTATCCCCTAGTCACATAAACTACTATTGAGTGTCTGTTTGTAATATTGAAATAACTGCTTTTTACTATATGCGTATGAATATATATACGGTACATACACCAAAATAACATTTTTAAAATTTTTGTCTGTCTGTCTGTTTGTCCGGGCTAATCTCTGAAAAGGCTGGACCGATTTTGACGGAACTTTTTTTGGCTGGTAGCTGATGTAATAAGGAGTAACATAGGCTACTTTTATTTTAGAAAAAATTAATTCAAAATTCTGTAGTCCGCGCGAACGAAGTCGCGGGCACAGCTAGTAGTCTAGTCAAATTAGGTCATTTTTTAATAAAGATTGGAATAAATTCTCTGGAGAGGCAAAAACGTTTCTGATGGTATTGTATGAGTGAAAAATAGAGTATAAAAAAAAAAATCATTTGGCACCCCTACGGAAGGGGGTGAAAACTGTTTATTGCTCATAACTAACCAGAGAATATAGGTGTGCTCACCATTTTTTTTTTTATGGTATATTTAACCTCAACCTACATTATTGCATTTTAATTATTTTAATTCGACCAACGCAGCATTAGAAAAAAATAAAAATGTTATTTTTGGCCATTGCGGCATTGGGGAAAATTGTGTAGTTTTGTAAACTGAGGAAAGTGTTATACATTTCGACCTAAGTACATGATTGATTTTGCACCCCAGTGCGACGTATGGAAATTAGTTTTTCACGTTTTTTTGCCTCTGTACTTCGGGGGAAATTTAAGTAGTTTTGAAAATAATCACATTACATTAATTTGGTTTCCTTTATATTTGCACCCTATAAAAAATTAGCATTTTTTTATGGAACATACGTGTTTCTAGTGTTGTCTTAATTGCCAAAGAACTATTACGCCATGGAAGTGACAAGCGCGTGACACGGAATAATAAACTGACAAGAAGAGATAAGCGTAGTTATTACTTAGGAGTGTTGTGGGATGTATTTTACGAGGAAGGAGTACTTTCTGATTGTAAATGCTCTGTTAGTAAGTGTTAGTAAAGAAACCTAATTTTGTTTTTATAAAAAAAAAAAGTTAAAAAAACCGTCTATATTTAAACAAAAAAAACGAGTGTCCTGCAAGCATGTCCTTTATTTATCTTCTATACATACATATAAATAAAATTGGAGTATCTGTTTGTAATATTGAAGTAACTGCTTTTTACTACATGCATATGAATATATTATATACGCTACATAGAGTTTGACCATCGAAAGAAGACAACGAATTATTAATCAAACGTTATGTATGGCAGCATTTAAAAAAATTAAGAATTGTCAAAATTGTTTTCCTGCATCTTATTATACTCATTTTGCTTAAAATAATGCCATAAACAATCACTAGTTCGATGGAAAGGCTACTATTTAATGTAATTGACAAATTTAAAGACGCAAAAAGTGAATTAAATTAAAAACATGCAGATAAAATGCGACGGTTGGATACAATAATATCATTTCTAGGTTAGTTTTTTAATTACTATTATAAAAACTTGATACTTTTTGACTATTTAATAATTGTAATATTACTCACACGGTGTATTATACTTTTCAGGAGGTTTCGGCAATGAGTAGACGAAACTCCTAATAATGAAAACAGTAAAGGACATGGAAAGTTATATATTTCGTATGCGCGCTATCTAGCAAAGTAGCGGCGGACATTTGAACGATATTATATTCCATACATAATGACATCAATCGGCCATCCAAATTAATAAAAAAAATCGATAACACACAATTTGTTTTATTGAAATTTAAAGTCAAAGTCAAAAAGTCAAAGTCAAAGTACTTTATTTGCCAGAAACATGGTAATGAGGATGTTGAATTCAGTACATAAGTTCTACATGTTTCACCAATGATTGGTATACAAATATTAGTTAATATAATAAAATTGTCATTTAAAATTATTAAACATTAATTGAACATTATTTAAACATCATTAAATTATTAAACATTATTTAAACATCCTACAACATTAAAAAAGGACCACAATTGAATAAAATATTATTTTGCATTTTTAACATGTCTCAATTAGATAATATATATTATGTCACTTATATTTTCTTTCTACGTCATTCTTGTCATAAAAAAAATCGCTTAAGTTATAATAGCATTTGTCCAACAGCCATTCGCGTAATCTCATTTTAAATAATCTTATTAAGTGCAATTCTCTGATAGATTTTGGTAATTTATTAAAGACCCGTATTGCCATCATGCTACAGTTTTTCTGATACAAAGAACTTTTACAGCAAGTGCTTCTAAGTATCGTCGGATCCCTGCTAGGGTACAATTTTCTTTTTCCAAAAGTTTCGAATAATTCTGGATGTTCTTTTACAAATACACCAATTTGCATTATATAAAGACTAGTGATGGTCAGCAAGCCAAGCCTTTTAAAAAGTGGACGACACGATTCTAAAGGGCCTACACCACAAATTGCCGTTACACACTTTTTCTGAACAAGAAACGCTTTATTTATATTTGTTGAATTTCCCCAAATCAAAAGACCATATCTGAGAACGGAGGCAACATATCCGTGATATGCTGTCAGTGCTACTTTTTCGCTAGCGATTCGCCTTAGTTTCCTTAATGCAAATACAAATCTATTAATTTTATTACATACAAGATCTATGTGACTTTTCCAGTTATAGTGCTGATCAATCAATAAGCCAAGGAATTTATATTGATCTGTCAGCTCAATAGGCTGTCCATCGGCTTTGACGTCACATACCATTTCTTTTGAGTTATATAAAGATTCCAGGGAAGTGTTTATTGAAAGACCCACTGGCTCCACAAATGATTGGACCTGTGCTTTGTATAACATTCGATGATGTCCTGGTATGAAATGCCGTCAGTGCCGGATTAAACCGACGCTATCTATTGCTAATTCGACCAAGGGGCCCCCTACTACTAATCAATTAATTTAGTAGATGATCGTTTTTTGCATACCCCGAATGATTAGAATTTTGTTAATAGGACGTCTTAGGTTTTCTTCTGACAAGTAATACAGAATTAAGGAGTCTTTTCGATGCTGATGGCGAAGCCTTTGTGAATTTATACAGAAAAGCTGTACAGTTAAGATTTACTAATAGGATGCAACATTTATTTTTCTTAGAAGTAGTCACATTTAGCCAATTTTTAAGTGGAGTAATCTTTCTGAGAGATTGATTTCATCAACATGCCAACATCGATAGTCATCATCATTTAAGCTGAAAGGCTTCTATTGCTAGACAAAGGTTTTTCCTATGTCACCACAACGGCCGGTCCAGTTTATCACGCCTCCATCGAATTCACGTGAACCTTACTAAATAAAAGGTTATTTTTACCCTTGTTGCGAGACCTTTCAACGTTACGTCTTCAGGTATCCGGTCGCCATTCCAGAACCTTTTGGCCCCATCGATCATCTGTTCTGCGAGCAATATATGTACCCAGTTTACTGCCACTTAAGCTTATCTTCCTCTCCATTGCTCTTTGTGTTACTTAAAACCATCTGATGAGGCGCATTGTGAACGACCACGTTTCAAAGCCAAATGTCACTACGCACAGGCAATGTAATATTCACATAGACTAATTATGTAATTATGTCTAGATATGTAATTCCCTAAAAACCTTGTTTAAGCTTATTCTTAGTAGGGTTATTAAGATTGAGCTTAACATACACATATTAAAATTAAGTGGTTTTAGCTAGCGCTGCTAGAAGCTGCTGACTAAAGCTACCCTTTCTAAAATAAGCTTGAACAAGGCTTTTATTCACCAATAACTCCGTGGATTTTAAGATCACTTGCGTAAAAAGTACGATGATGGGATAAATTCTAAGAGATCTTCTATTCTGTAGTTTGCTTGCAGGATAGTCTGAAGTAAAGTGACTATCTCATCACATCCAAAAAAATCAGCTGTATTTAGGTTTCACGCAGTACCAATATTTTGACTAGTTTTTTTTTATGTTCAAAAGTGCGGGATCCCTGAACGCGCGGGGCCCCAAAATGGGGGCGTCTGTAACATTTGCTACTCTTGCTACATGGCTAATCCGCCACTGAGTGCCATCTAACCTTTGCATGAATGTCGAGTTTCCTAGCAGCTACCGTAGCTTTGTGCTCAATGAACTGCCCAAAGTTTAAGGAAATTTTAACTCCCAAGAGCTGAAGGCGGTCGATACACTCCAAGGATACATTCTAAAAAGCAGGTGCCAAGGTGATCAGGCTGCTTTTGGCAGTGAACGGACATGCTTGAGTTTTGGCGGCATTGAATATAGCGGCTAAATAAGCAGCACATGTTTAATTGTTAAATACACATGCATCATATATATATCGCATACTTATTATTTTCATGAATAATCAAACGTATCAACTCCGTTTAAGTGGCGTACAGCTAGGGTGAACAGCTTCAATTTTTTTTAATACGGCCTCCTTTTTGTTTTGCCATCTTTCGTTGGTCAGAGTCTACACCAAAATAACATTTTTTGCAATTTTTGTCTGTCTGTCTGTCTGTTTTTCCGGGCTAATCTCTAATATGGCTGGACTGATTTTGACGGGACTTTTTTTGGCAAGTAGCTGATGTAATAAGGAGTAACATGAGCTACTTTTATTTTAGAAAAAATAAATTCAAAATCCACACGAACAAATTCGCGGGCACAGCTAGTTTCAAATAAATTAGTTGTATTTCGGTTGTCTTTAGAACTATAAACCGTGTGACAGCGCTGATTATTCTACGGCATCGGGTAAGGTAGGAACAAAAAAATATTAGTACCTATAAAAATGTGGAGTTTTAAGTGTGCGTCTCAAAAAGAAACTGGGTAAGGGCGAGTCGGACTCGCACACTGAGGGTTCCGTATCAACTAACTTAAATAAAATAAATATCTAGCTTTTGCCAGCGGCAATTATTCCTATACTTATGCTATAAGACTTGCTTCATGCTAAATTTCAGGGTTCTAGGCATTGAATTAAATGGTTCTAGGTCAACGGGAAGTACCTTTATGATTCCCTTGAGTGTCGAAATATATTTTTTTTTGCGACGTAAATGTCGGTATCTTTTTTATTCGTTAACTTAGAAGTTTTTACTTTTACACAGCTTTAAGGGACCGCAGTCTTGAGTATTCGGTTTAAATTTCAACTTGATACTTGCACTTGTTCCCGAGATAAAGGGACTTGAGGGACAGACGGACGAACAACAAAGTGATTCTATAAGGATTCCATTTTTTCCTTTTGAGGTACAGAAAGAAATAAAGATCGACAGAGAATTGCTATGGTTATATGGTTATCATAATTTCTTTTTAAATAAATACTTAATACAGGGGCAGGTCGGGAGGTCACGACAAACACTTCATAATCCATTTTTCACAACACAGCTAATAAAATAGAGGAAATTATAGTTATTAATTTGTATAGCGCAGGGATCGCTTCTTGCCACAAAAATGATCTAAACACATATACATGCACGCACTTACTTACTCTCGACCCCGCCGCGCGCGCGCCGCGCGACCCCGCGTTCGCCCTCCGAGCGCCACGAGGCGCAATATGTATTCACGTTAACTCTACATAAACTTCCAGTTATATATTTCTTATTTTTATTACGTGCGAATGTTTTATGTATAGAATACATTATATATTAAAAAATCCATGACTACACTAATTTGCCCCGAAGTACAATCTACAAATATTGTAAAATGCTGTTTTCCTAGGGGTGCAAAAGGGTGCAAAAATAACTGGGTGTATAGGATGCTTTAAAAAGCTAATTATGAATTTGCACCAACTGGCTAAATTTCCCTTGAGCCGCAAAATAAAAATAATGATTTATTAGTGTTTCATACACCTCACACTTTTTTCGTGAAAAGTAATTATACACCAAAGGGGTATCTACATATATCTAAACTTACCACAACGAAATACTTATGAAATTTTTAAATTTTGGGACTTTAATGTTAAAACCTAATATTAAACGATGTTCCGTACATAACAGGAATGGTGCAAACTCAGAGAAGACTTATATTCATGTCTTCTAATGATTCCACAAAAAATTACAACTACACGAATTAGGTCCAATCTTTTTGCTAATTTGACTAGACTATAGTAATATTAAAGAAGTATAGATTGTATGTAATATTGTTCAGTTTTTTTTTCCAGCTACATGTAATTTAACAGCTGCAATTATTTTCAAAGGTCAGTTGCACACGTTAATTCAAGTTGTTTGAAGTTTACCTTGTCTGGATACTTTAACTGGCTTATTATACAAATTACAAGCAAAACATACTCCTACTTCAACATTGTAAAGTACCTATTGTAAAAGTTACCTTTTACAGCACGTTACAATGTTATTTTTAACAAAATGTTTTATAAGTTCTTTTTTGAGGTGGGAATTAGCCATCAAAAAACTCTTTGGGTGGACGAGAGGTGTAAGACTTCCTACTGACTAAAACACACCTGTGTCTTTTCAGTTGTCCTCTGTACATTTAACATCCATGAAGCTTTTCTACACTAATGTTATACTCGTAAAGAGGTAAAGTTTTTTTTTGTAGGTGGTAGTGTTGGTTCTGATCCGATTATTGAAATTTTTTCGCCAATAGAAAGCTGCTTTATTCCTGAGTGACACAGGCTATATTTTACGTATGCGAGCGACGCCGTGGGCATAAGGCATACAATATAATTAGTGTCATTATTTTGTAAGCTTTCTTCTTTTCGTGTCGATAAACTCACACTAAGACCTACTGTCCACGGACGATTCCTAGACGCATATTCGTCGTAATACGCGTCTATGAAGCTACGTATCCGTTGGCAGAAAGCCTTAATCTTGTCTGACCGGTATTGCATAAAACCTAAAAGGTGTGGGTCGGTGTGAAGGACGAGCAGAAAAACAGGTGACGCATGATTTTTGAAGGGGCTCTATGTAACCTTTAAAGTCGATACTAAAACATTTCATGTTGTCATGTTTCCCCCTGTAAAGCCATTACTAGGTTCATAATTAAAATGAGTTAAGACAAGCTTAGTAAAAGATAGCCACGGAAACTTCGTAAATACAGGGTGTAACAAAAACGGGTGGTTAAATTACTAAAATACTGTACTTAAACAAACTAAAATTCATTTACCTATACATATAGGTATATTAATACTAAAAACCTGCTTATGATCATATAAATTGACAACTTTTTTAACTAATTAGGTACGAAAAAAAAACTCTTAAACAAATTTTGGATAAAGAAGTTGATGATAATTATGTAAGAAAATTCCAATGCTTTTTGTGGATATTTACTGTAAATTATTTCAAGAAATTTGCTTGTTTTCATTGGCAGAAGCAGTATCTAAAATATGACAACCTATTTACGTTACAACCTGTATATTTTAGCTTCCCAAAAGTGGTTGGAAGTTAAGCGAAAATAGGGTCTTCATTTTGCATTATTATTTTAACATGACAAGCAAAGTGAAGGCAAAGATGGTTCGTTATGATGACCTATATAATTTTCTAAACTAAAAGTACTTTATCTAATGGGTTATATTCAGCCATAATCGTGAAGAATTAGAAACCTACTGCACTTTGTTAATATTATTAACTAATTAGTACATACCAATATTGTACATAAGCAACTTAACTATTTACTAACTATTAATTCGAAACCTATGTATAATATACGTCAGCAAAATACACTCAGGCGTTGAAGTACCTACTCCTTCACATCGCAATCATCCGGAAATGTGACAAGGAGACTTGTAGCGTTATCACGTTGAATGGTAATGCTAATTCTTTGGGCAAAGAACGAGCCAGCCCTCTGGTCACGCAAAGTGTCGATCAGTCGGTGAAAAATATCCTTGGAAATAAGACTCACACTCGGATCTCATGATAAAAAACGAAGCATTTCGACTCCAAAAGGCTTAAAACATAGTAGATAGTAGATACTGAAATAGAAAACCAAATTATGGTAAAATTACTACGTTTCTTGCTGACATTTCCGCAATTAAAATAAATGTTGTGCTCTAAATCTTATTCCAGACAACAATTTATGAACCAAGTCGCTATTTCATAACACCTGAATAACGGTGAACTTACTTCACTAAAAGGATAAGTTTTCGTGAATGAATTGAATGGAAATTCACTCAGCTCGGTAACGAAGAACTTATAATCAATATTTATGGGTTTGTTTTCGTGTAATGTAATCTAATCAGGGGGAACACACCGACAATAGTGTTGTAGCGGCTCGTCTGTCTTTCTTTATCTAAGTAAATGAGCTGGTGACCTTACAGCACAAAGGTGACTCAACAAAGCGATACTGAGAGATACGATCTGATCACCTGCAGGCCGAGGTGGTCAAGGCTGGCCTGGCCTGGACTCGCAATGCTTTCTTATCCACCACCACTCCGCCGCACTATTCTTGAGCATTACATGCGATTACCCACCATTTCAAGCGTTATCTGATGGCCTATGGCGTAGCTAACAAAAGACCTCTGAATAAGGTTGAAGTAAGATCGATATGCTTGACCGTCTGATTCAATATGGGGAATGTTTTAGTGTAAATTAATTACGCAATTAAATAATGGTAAGCGTTCTTACGTATTGTGAATCTATGTAAATCGTCTTACAGTTAGACAATTTCAGGTACGAATTTTTCTGTTTACACACATTCAGTCCATCATATTCACTTATTTTATCGTCCTCCGGTAGACCCTGAAGAGACCATACATCCCTGACATACGAGTTTATAATAAAACTCAATATACTCACCAAGTAGATATCTACTTTTCGATTTAGTTCATTCTACTTTGGCCAGCTTTTATTTCAGGCGGCAGACTTTTAGGAGTACTTTATTTTTACCGATGGCCTTGTACCAAGCACCGACACAGATAATAAGTACGAACACAAGTTTACGACAGTGGGGTATTAAAAAAATGTTAAAAATGGTTTAACCCTGAACCACAATATGTGCTTCAATGAAAGCGGTTCGTACGAAGTAAATGTCTAGTTGGCAACATGAGACTTGTCATCATCGTATTGTGACGAGGTTATGAGCTATGAGGCTGCGTCGTCGTCGCTGCAAGCTCCCGCATCTTGTCACGTTGGAGAGCTGCCAGCCGCTAATCGTCGCGCGGTTATACATTCAATCTCAAGGGTTGCCTTAATCTATTTATTTAATCGAAATAGATAAACAATATATCATGTCATAAAACGGTCTTATTTTAACAATTAAATTATTTATCAATTTTGATTTCTTCAACACACTGCTGCAAATAAATACCTAGGTACTTAATATGTTTAAAAAGAATTAAGAAATTGACTAAGAATTATCCAAGCACAAAGCTTAAATAAAAGCCATAGAGGAATCGCTCCTGAAACATTTATAATCTCTCACCGTAACCGCTTAACGTTTAACTTCCTCATGATTTATAGAGCATTTCTTGCTGAAAAAGTCTGGACCACTGCGCGGCGCTCGGCTCGTGTCAATACTAATAGTATACGCCGCTACACAACTAGACTCAGATTGAGGGTAAGAAATAATGTCACCAACACAAATCGAGCATGTTCTTCTTTCGTTTTGTATTATTGTGCAACAATACCGGCGACAATTGAGTGAACCTCTAACAGTAATCATAATTTTGGTACAAGTTTCGAAGAATCGCAACAAATCACTCGATTTCACACTCGATTAACGATATAATTGACAGGCTGCGGCTATCGGACGAGTTGATGTTGTACAATAATTTTATTGATAATATCTAAGTAGGTAGTAGCGAGATGGAAGTAAGGGTTGAAGCGGGCTCGAGAGGGAGGGCGAGGGGGGGGCGCTTGGCGCGTGCGTGCGGTGGCGCCGCGCCCGTCTCGCGGAGAGCGGCCAGTGTCGTGCCGCGCGGCGCCGCGCTCCATCGCCGCCGAGCGCCCGAGCGCCTGTCCACGCGCCCAGCTCTACTATGCGACTCGCGTGCCGCGCTCACTCGTGTTGTGGTGCTTTATGATGGTACGGCATGAGAGTGCCAGATATGCGGACGTTCCGTGACAGAAGTGCTGCTGAACTCGCCACCGCCACAAGTGGGCGGAGAGACGGGACGCGTCCTAGGCTGCTCAGGTGAGCGGCCCTTCGCATCTCACGCCGTTGCACGCTGGCTAAAGACGCTGCGATCTCGGGGTCGATAAGGCATTTTGCTGGCTAGACTCGAATGAAAGGTATATCGTAAGTTAGACGAAGCTTATTTGCTACGAAAAGTGCAGACTGTGCTACGCACGGTGCTACGAGTCGTAGCGCCATATGGCATTTAGATTGTGATTATTCTGAAACCCTGCCTTATCTGCCAACTATGTATAATTATAAAAATGTAGCGTACCACTCTTCTTATGCTTATTTTTATGTATTTTTAAACTAGTTTTGCAAGGCAATCTGTTCTGCCAATGCTGACACTTGAATAATGATAATTAAAACGAGATATACGTATACTATTGTCTCTTTGAAGCAGTTAGATGTGTCGTTTTACTGAAACCAAAATACCGTTTCTATCAACAACAAACCGAGAGAGACACAATCGCGTCTCGATCTGTCTGAAAGTATAAATTGTACACACATTGCTACACACGTAATTTGACCGAACTTGGCAACGTAACTACTATCGTATACTTATCGATGTCATTGAATGTCCAATAAATGTAAATAAACAACTCGTATTGATGTCTTTAGTTAAGAAGAGGAGTTAAATCCTGACTGTTTTTGGAGTAACTAAGGAAAATTTCAAGCCGTCTTTTTCGTTCAACGTATTTTGTTTGTTCGCGTTACTAAATGCGATGGGAACTTGTAAGTCAATAAATTCCTTGAGACATATTTGTAGGGCGATGAGTCGTGACTTGTGAGTCGTCACGCAATATCAGGAGTGTATTGTGTAGCATATCTTGGAGGCGGAAGGCTTCGAGCCAGCGCCATCAATCTCTAGGCCGTCAACGACAGCTCGTACACACGATGCCTCGATGTAATGGTGATTGAATACATTAGCTCTATTTATGCTTTCACTGGAATTTATTTTATTTTGTTGGGGGGCTTACAGCTAACGATATAAAAATATAACGACAGGGTAAATCACGACCAGCCATTTACACAGCAAGAAATGTTCTATAACTCTACATATTTAACATGGGAATACTATTGAAAGTTAAAGAAGCAATTGAGATACATATATACGAAGTTCAGTTGTAAGACAATATAATGTAATGCAATTACAAACCATTGCTTTTAGACATAATAATGTTTAATAGTACTGTAATTGTAATAATACTGAACTTATGATTTAGAGGCACTTTGATACAAATGAACACAGTGATTGGCTTTTGACTTAAAATCGTAATGAAAAAGGCTAGAAGATGGTACTATCAGCATTGAAAGTGAATACAAACATTTTGCAAAATTTGGGAATAGATAATGAATAAATAGTGATTAACCTATTACTGAGTGAATAATAATAAAGAAACTGAAATATTTGAAATTACATATAGTCCAGTCAAGTTAGACCAAATAATAAGGGTTAGGTTACAATAATTCGCACCCAGTTGAAAATTGGTAGGATTGTTCAAAATACCATCATAAATATAATAGTAATAATATAATAGTTGATTAGTTTCTACAATACAAGTATTAAAAATGGCTATCAATAGGACATTGTCATTGTCATTGACTGTACCCAACTCTACCTACCTACTCCTAAAATAGCTTTATCCGTCCTCATTTTTCGAGGACTATAGTTTTTTTCTGATCTGATTTGGAGGAATGATACGTTATACCTTTGTCCAGCCTGTACCGCTATCGGTCAAGTTGATGGATAGATTTTATTTAAGTATATTTTTAAATCATGTTATACTAAAGTCTGGACTTTTCTGTGATATAACTTGACAACCACTTATCCGAGTTATATCTTCTGGCCTGATTTTCCTTAATGTTATAGAACGTAATTGATCTCGGATCTCTGTCTGAAATCTTTTCGTTTGTCAAATCAATTTTATTTTCAGTTTTATTTAATCTTTGGAATATGTGGAATACACATAAGTAACCTAAATATTAAATTACTATCATTACACATTACCATGTAAAGTCTACTAGTTACTACATCCTTTTGTCGGTATGTACTTACGCGATAAACTCAAAAACTATTGGCTGGATTTTCATGAGACTAATTCATGAGAAAGGTTTACCAGTATAAAAATTTGCAACACACGTGTGAAGCAGGGACGGACCACTAATTTATACTAAACCTGAAACAAAACACTCAGGTGTCGGGGAACTTTTCCACATCCGAGAAGGTGTCCAGAGGACTGACAGCATTACCACGTTGAATGGCAATGCAATTTTTTTTGGGTTTAGAACGAAGTAGACCTCTTGTCACGTAGAGAAATCAATGTGAAAGAAAAAAAATGTCTCATTTAGTTATTTTCTGATTCCAATATCATTCTCGTGCTTCTAACCCAATTTTTTTAGGCGCAGCTTATCATCTTATTCCATCCCCACTTCTCAATTAGTCATCTTAATGATCACTCCCATTCTAGACATGTCATCTTTCACACAGCTCGTCCACTTTCTACGCGTTCATACTTCAAACTTCCCTCATGACATTTTCATAATAACATTAGTTATATTTTCACAGCTGGTTGTTAATATTTGGTTACGATACCTAAGTTATTTAACATGACTTTCGGTAAAACAAGGGCATGATTGCAATTAGTGCAATTGTACAGGTCAGCCATTTTTGCATTCAGAATAAAAGATATTATAATTTAATATTAATCATATTTTTTTTACTGTAATTTTAGTCAGTTAAGTATTTTTTTAATGTAAGTTATTCGTTTTTAATTAATAAAATGATACCTTACTATAAAAAAGAATGAATGAATAGATGGTCTCGATCTGCATTTTATTGCTATAAAATTATTCTCCTTGAACCATGAAATTAACTCTATAGTTATTTTATGTATGTTGTTAAAAAGAATATTTTTTTGGCATACTTATTTACTCGCACCTTTTGCATTTGTAACAAATATACCCCTCTATCGTAGGTGTGAGTTAACAGCACCTATCTTTATGGTACTGCATGGCCAAACACTTCTTCAACTCAAGGATTCTTAGCCCAAGTTTCTTAAAACTCGACACAAAAAAAATACACAGCGAGAATATAATAGGCTATTAATTTACGAAAATGCAATAAAATTGCATTTCTTGTTTCTGTATAGGTCGGCAGTTATTCTGTAAGAAGATATTGTGGACGTAGGCGGCGAGACGGGCGCGACAAGCCGTCGCCACGGCTCATGCCAGTGCCAGGCTGCACTCACACCGACTTACATACGACATGTATTGTGTACAAATACATCGGCTATAAATTACTTGAGAACAACTCTCTCACACATGAACCAATTGTTTATTTAGTTTTGTGTTCTTCACTCACAAAAGAACTGTTTTACAATTAGAAGAGGCAGACCAAGATGGAATTGTTTTATACTTGGAGAATGGTATAAATAACACAGCACTTGTGGAAGCATTGGCAGGGGTTAAAAGAAAAGAAGGAAGTAAATATGAAAAGAACGTTTAAAAAGTGTAAAAAAAAATCAAAATATTTCATATTTCACATAGGGTCTACATGGGCACTTACAAGACGCCACAAGCTAGTGCACGGTTTCAAATGATCGTTTCCTAGTTTTAACAATTGGTAGGAAACTCCATGGACAAAGTCGTTCATGGAGTTCACGCTAATACTATGGAATATCTAACAGAAGAAAATAAATATCAATTTGCACAACCTGAGGATCGAACTCAGCACTACGCTCAGCTGCGGAACCGGTATTAAATACCCAAGGAGGTAGTCAATTAGTATATTATTTAATTGGTGAATCTACCTATTTCTCTCTTTGCCTCTACCTAGCCTTTTCCTAACTCGGGTTCGGCTTTCAGTCTAGCCGGAATGCAGCTTTACCAGTATTTAACATCAAGTGACTGCATATCTGACCTCCACAACACATTATCCCTTGGCTAGTCTGATATCAGATACAATCCGTAACGAATGTCAAAGGCTTAAAAATGACTGCCAGGACCAAAAGGCTTAACAAGCTTTCTGAGGCACGGAAGAATCTTGTTATTTGCAGAGTCACCCATCCTGAGGCTAACTTCGGCAAACGTTGCTTAACCTTGGATCTCCAAGCATGGACAAGGTCGGTTGCAACTATTTTAGCCATGAGCCATGAATAAGTACTCATTCTAGAAAAAGAAAATAAGAACTACATTATTGTAGCAAAAATAAAAACCGTACATTGCAATGCCAATTTCGTTATGTGTATTGGTTTTCAAAATGACATCTCATGGCGCTCTTGCCAGCGTTTGATAGTAATCTTGTATTGGAACATATTTTTCTTAAACCGATATCGATATTCCAAGACAGCAGAAAACGTAAAATAAGTACGTGATGCTACTTCAAATGACAGAAATTATAATTGGTAACTGAATAAATCTTGTCTAAAGGTATACCCCGAAAGATATCTGGCAGTGCAACACATATGTAGGTATATCCCCAATTGTGTTTATTTTTTGTCTGATTCGAGCCTATTGCTGACAATTGGGCCCCAAACCTTCCTGCTGCAAATAAAAAAAATAGAAGTGAAAAACACACTAAAATTGTTCATCTCGGGAATCGAATCGGTCATCCTCAGCAGTAGCGTTTATAATCCTTCCGACCGAATTTGGTCACGGTGACCAATCTCAATAGAGCATAGAGCAGTGGAACCACAAATGCTAAATTTGCAGTTAATAAAGCGTCATGGGGACCTATTGAATTGTGAAGATTAGGTTCTAAAACGAAAAAAGTCTATGACAAGTTTCCATTTTAGTGTTGGGGGAGATAGAGTAAAAATTTTCAAAAATGTAAAAAATACTCGAAATTACTGGGGCGCGATTGATTTTTTTATTTTATTTTGAAGGTAATCCTATCAGGATTACGAAAAACCAATAATCTGATGGTTTTCACGGGGCGATGAAGCTAAAACCATTGATAAAAGTGAAATTTTCAACGTTCCTAACAAAATTATCTTAGCAAACTGTAGTAAAAAATTGAACATATCAACAAAATATTAACAAGAACAACGTAGACAGATCAGGTGCAGCACCAACGGTTTTCCCGAGGCACACCACCAAGCTGCTACAGAGTGATTCTTAATAGAAAAACCCAATATCACTTTTCCCGACCTGGGTATCGAACTCAGAACCCTACGCTCATCAACTGCGCTTGCGACCACGAGATCGACGACGCAGTGAAAATGATTACATCTGAAAATGTAGTCATATAAATAATGCCAATAAATATTTCAGTATCACTGTAGGTAGTAACATAATAATTGTGTGGAAGTGTCGCTACTGTGTAATTTAACTGCATTATGTTTTACGACACCGCATGTTACTTCGACGTAAAAATACCTTCTTGGCGGGTATCGTATTCGTAAGTTCGTAACCTACAAGTACGGCGAACAAGCTAATAAAACATGTGACTGTTCGGGGCAAGGTGACCGTATCACGGATCGCGTTACCCGTAAGATTTTTATTACAACGTATTTATACACCATTCTCCATAAACGACATTGCTTTTGAACAGTCGAGAGGTTCTCTATTTGGAAAGCAGTGTTTAGACAGCTACCAAATTGTGAACTTAAAGTTAAGACTTGCTGATCCCTAAACTTTTTGGACTATATTTTCTTTATTATTAGTAGGGTCGCGTGTAGCTATTGTCTCACCTCATAGGTTGACGTTGGAGCACGGGCCTAGAAGTAACCTATTCACTCTTGACTTAAAGACCTCTTTTCGTAGTAATCACCAAATAACTTCTCCGTCTCCTGCGGCGGTGGCTGAAGCATGATGTGTCTCTCGAGATTTTTCAGCCACCTCTTTCGCTCGCGGTACTGCTTGACAGACTGACTGCTTCCCATTTCCTCTCGCCCCTTATCATGGCCTGTACAAGGGCCAAACGTGACAGGTCGCCGCCACCGATCAGTTCCACGAGGACAATGGTGGTACTCCTTTCAAGAGGGCTCCCACCGTATGCTAGATCATAAAAAATTCTGAGAAGATTTTTAGGGCCGGGCTGTCTATTCAATGGTGACACCTGGGCGTTTATTTTCGTCAAACCGTGCCGCTCGGAACTTCAATGTCCAGTGAAGAGGGAGGAGGTCTAGGTTGTAATTCTAGACCTCCTCTAGGCTCTAGGTTGTAATTGTAACAATTAAAAAACAGCTTCCGCAATTCAACTCCTTAGCTGTAAGCAAGACGAAAGTGTTCCCAAATCGTTTTATATGAATGGGTGGTATGTCTACCAAGCGCTGATGGCGCATCGCCTTACCTCTAATAATCCGATGATGAAATGTTCCGACGCACATACCCCGAAATGTAAACGATAGAAAACCGAAAGCTAGCAACTTAGCGTCGATACCCAAGACTTTGAAGTTTTGACTGGACGAGTTAAACCGACTAACTTAAATCCTGATTTGCAGTTTCTTAATTCAATTTGAGTTTAGATTCAGTTTAATAATATTAAGGCTGTGAAAAAGACGGATGAAAAAAGATTGCATGTAGCGGAGATGAGAATGTTAAGATGGATGTGTGGTGTGACGAGATTGGATAAAGTGAGAAATGAGTATATTAGAGGAAGTTTGAAAGTGGCGCCAGTAACTGAAAAGTTGAAGGGAATCGTTTGTCTTGGTATGGTCATGTAAAGAGGAGGGATGAAACGCATGTTATTAAAAGAGTTATGAGTATACATGTGGATGGGTGGAGAGGAAGAGGGAGGCCAAAGAAAAGATGGATGGATTGTTTGAAGAGTGATATGAAAGAAAAGGAAGTTAGCGATAGCATAACGAGTGACAGGCAGAATGGAAGAAAAAAACATGTTGTGCCGACCCCAAATAAGATGGGACAAGGGCAGAAAGATGATGATTCAATTAATTTGACTTTTATAAAATCTCAGGTCAATTTAATATTTCCTATTTTTTCTTCTTCTTCTTTCTATTTAGTTTTTGTGCAACACTTAACAAAGCTTGGTCAAAGTCACGTAGGTAAAGTAATCGTTGAATAAATTCAATAACTTATTTCCCCTGTTGAATGTGAAGGCTGAATACAGAGACGTGAATGACCAGATGGCACACCTAATTTAAGATGAAACTAAGAATATTCAATGGTTTTAAAGCTGTGAAAAATTACACCAATAATAAAAATGCTTATAAGTTGCGTAGTGGACATCGCATCCATACGCACAAAAAGTTTTGGGAAAACATTAATTATGTATAAGGAGTGAAATTCCCAGTCAGTCTGTGTTCCCTGATGGTTATAACCTGGAGTTCTTTAATTCAATAATGAATAGGTTACTTCTAGGCACGCGTGATCCATCGCTGACCACATCGCTTTCCATTAGGCTTTGCAAGAGTATCAACTGTAAAAAAGGACTAAAGGTTCTATATTCACAATTTATGTATAACGTTATGTTGGCACGAGTAGGTACATAACTACATCCACAGAAATCGATTCTGAATGAACACAGTTCGAATCACGAACTTGACATTGATGGATCAGTTAGCCCAAATAAGTTATTACATTATTTCTCATTGCTTTGAACGCTTCGTAACAATTTCAAAATCCTTTGATGAAAAGACAGATGATTTAATCAGATTTAATAAATAAATAGATATCTTTTTATCCATAGTTGTAGAGTCTTTATGTCGGTAAACCAATTAGAAAAAAAAAACAGCAATTCCGTACATTGTGTCGAGTTAAAATGAACAAAAATATACTGAACTTTTTTCAATTTTAATTGTTCACTTTAGTATAAGTTGTGTGTTGACCAGTACCTATCTACTATCTAGAAATATGTTGAATGATCTTATAATAAAACAAATAGACAGTATAGTAACCTACGCGACTGTAGGTATACCACACGTTGTTTAATGTAGATAGAATCTTATTTCCTAGAGAATAAAGACACTTTCAACTTCATTTAAACAACCTCCGTCTCCTCAAAAATGTTAATCTCGCAAAACGTTAGAATAGTCTAGTCTAGACAATCGTCAAGCTTCATTTGCGTACGTTATTACCTTCTATGACAGGCACTGCGAATATAAAGCAGTATTCAAAATACACTCACGATTTTAGAAAGACTTGAGTAAATGTTGGCTATTTACGATCATATTATTTACAGTTTATTTAAAAACTTTTTACAAAAAAATAAATAACCGACTTCGCTAAAAAAACACTAAAACCATAAAAATAATTTTAATTTTGGAAGTCGGTGTTAAATAAGGAACAAACAATACCGAGAAACACCGACTTCCGAATTTTTTTATATATATTTTTTTTTTTTGTAAAAAATTTTTTATTTCACTCTTTTTAGTTGCAATACACTTACAGCCAGAGTACCTTTTTCTCATGACAATTCCAATTAACGCAAACCCTGCTAGGATACATTGTTTTATTATGAAGTTCCCTTGTCTACATTCCGGCTCCATCATCATCATCATCAGATCAGTTGGATAGTACCTTATAGCCAAAGTGCATCCCAAAACAATTCTAATAAGCTCAAACACGGGTAGGATACATTGATTAATTACGGAGTTCCGGTACCTATCTTCTAGCTTCATCATTATCATGATCAGATCAGTTTGATAGTACCTTATAGCCAAAGTGCATCTCATGACAATTCTAATAAGCCCAAACACGGCTAGGATACATTGATTAATTATGGATTTCCAGTGCCTATCTTCCGGCTCCATCATCATCATCAGGTCACTTCGATGATACCATTTTCAACATACCTATTCAGAACCATTTATTTATTTGTATTATCGTAGTCGCATATGATATCTGTGTGAGTATGAACTTCCGTTGGCCATTTCTGATCTTCTTCACCAGTTCCACTTCATCAAATGTCATTTTTTGAATGCTTAAGTCTTTGATGAAAATACCAAAAGAACTATATGGTTGCCTATAATATTTGAAGAGTTCCCTCGATTTCGCCAAGATTCCATTATCAGATCCCGACTTGGTGACCATTTGGGAAGTATACTCTTTCCAATAAAAAAGAACTTTTCAAATCGGTTGGCAAGCAACGAAGTTATGCCCGAACATACATAAAAAAAATACAAACATCCGAATTGAGAACCTCCTCCTTTTTTTGAAGTCGGTTAAAAAACCTGTTTTGATTGTATTTACTTTAGACAATGTAATAATAAAAAACCCCACTATAAAAATATCTTATTGTTGGGAAAACTCTTTACTCAGTTATAACTTTGTTAAGAGTAAATCTTCCAAACTTACACACAGTTATGAGTAAATCTCCCAAACTTGCCCACAGTCTGACAGCCAGCAAATAAACAGCTACTAAAGAATAATTTTCTCAGTTTTATGTGCACATGCCATGTTCACTTTGTTTTCTTGTGACTCGTGAGTTCACATACTGCCATAAACGTTACATATTGGGGTGTAAATTTCCTCTGTACACAGTTACAAACCACGCACCCTGCCAGGCCAACAACTTCTATTCAATGGAAAATTTCAGTATTGTGGTCCAAGTGAGTGGGACAACTATTTCAATGACCTACTGTGAGGCTGGCGAGCTTTTAATTAACTCTCGTGCTGAGCATAGTTATCATTATAATAGAAATACGTATAACAAAGCAAAGACATACCGTACGAACATGGACATGCCCTTTCCGTAAATGTCGACGAAGGTAGAATGTTTTGCTTTCATTGGGGAGACTATATTTTCATTGTTTTAGAAGTTATTGTTTCAACGTTATATTGAATAGTTATTAGAGTTTCAGGGCGAGGTTTGTAATAAGATTTGTAGAACTTGTTTGGCACGTATTAAAATGATCTGAATGATATGTGCGATAACATGATTTTTAGTGTGAGAATCATCTAATGACATCTCCGCGCCCTTAGGCGGAGCGGGAGATAGTGTCAGGCTTTTATTGACTAAAAACCCACTCCCGTTCCTAGTTCCGTAAAGAATTATATTATAATCCAGAGAAAGAATATGGGGATGGAATACAATACTCTATTTCAGGGTGACTAAGGGATAATATTGAAAACAGAATGTTCTCAAAACAGAATGGTCATCGTAATGGTCAACATCCCACAATGACATTATCCCCCTCAGCTCCTTCCACATTGAGGTGCGGTATACCGGAACAGACGACCTTTACAGGTTGTACTAGTGCCGGTTCACTCGCATACTAATTATACAGCTGTGTCTAATCCTTTAGAGATTACCGGAGAGTGGGTTACACCCACTAGGTCTAGAACGGTACCTGTGACTTGATTAGTGTAGACGGCACTGGAATAGGTAAATGCTTCAAACATCGGTAAATTGATAGAAATTGTAAAACTACTCTTTTAAAGTATTCTTAATTGTATGGGTACAATGGTGGTGGTGGTGGCAATGATAATTATCTACATGACAAATATAGAAAAAACTGAACGCCTTAATGTAAAGATGAGGAGTGTACTGCCGACCTATTCTGTTAATTTTTTACCGAGAACACTTAAGTGCTGGAAATTAACTTTCATTCGGGCTTGATTGGATGGATTGAGCACTTCATGCCCATTTCCTCGAAGCGTTGTTAATTTACAGTATACTTAACGCTACTGGTCAGTATAAAACATTTTTTTCCCAAAAAAAAAACAATGCTTAAAATATTTTGGTTTTATCTCAGCACTTGTTTGCTTAGAACAGATGATATAAAAATGTGATATTAAGAAAAAGTAATTTATAGAACTCAAGAGTGGTTGAAACTTTTCCGATTAATGGTTTGCTTGAAGGACGATAACGCAGAACTGTATTAACGATTGCACATTAACACAGAGAACTGTGTTAACGTGCAATAACGTGTAGAACGCAGAAGTTTTATACTAGATCGATATCTGATTATAGCACTTCCGACTCAAGCGATGGTTTTGCCATAATATTGGGAAGGAACACTTCGATTCGGCCTTGTTTTAGATGATAAAGCCAGTTAAAACCTATTATTTAATGGACCGTAACTTTTCGAAAGTCGTAATTATTTAAGTGTTTCAAATAAAGATCTCAAACTTTACTTCGAAAAAGTTTCTTTTCGGTTCCAAAATGGCAATCAAATAACATTTTATAAAAGAAATGGTCTGACAAAAATTTACACTTTAGGCTTACTCTGAAACCATGTGGAAGTGTATCTATAATATAGGGTATCTTTAATCCTATCATTGCACGCTTTGCATACCAAAGGCTTCCATTACTGCATAGGTTACCGACAGATTTATTCCAGCATAAAGGGTAAATGGAAAATAGTGAAGTACGTAGAATAAAAATGCGTACATGTTTTACGTTTCAACCAAAAGAGGTGGAGGGAGGAGTAACCAATTCAGATGTAAAATAGCTCTCTGTTAGTCTCTATCAGACAAATATGCGTTTTAAATGTTTCGATGTGCAGTTTTAAACATGTTCACTTTTTTATTTCTATTCGTGGCTAGTTTTAGAGTAATCACAAATGGAAACAGAATGCTTTGTTTTAAAATTTGATTCACCAGCGTTTGATTTTTTTATCCTTGGAACAGGAGTTTTATCAAATGCTTTCAATCATTTTCTTGTTTTCTCTTCCTGATAAAATACGATCTTGACCATGATTGATGCCACACAAAAAATTGTAACCTTTAATATTTTTGTAAGTATTTTTCGCTCACATTTTTACAGGAAAGGCGTTAAGTCATTGGCCCCTGTACCTTCAATAAATCAAGGTCAATTTATGTCTCGCTCCTAGACCATAAATCGACCTTGTTGTATTCGGCTTTGCATTATAAAAATACATTCTATTCCATAGTTGGAACATAAAACTATTGTACTATATAACTGTTTCTGTGAATAATCCCAGCATTAAATCTAATGGGATACATACATATACAATGCAGGTACTTACGAGTACATTCTCTATCGACATTACAAATATTGAGGCAGATTAGTATTCGTCGTCCGTCCCGCAAGGACACAATAGATGAGACTGTAGCATCTTTAAATATTTTATTAGATTCTTTTATGTCACATTTCAAATGGACGTTTACGGACTTTACGATCCTGCATACACATACACTATGTATGGCTACATAAGTATGGACTATTCGCGAGCTACGTTGTCGGTGTTATTCGTTGGGGAAATATTTTAGGAACGCTCTCTTGAAAGTCTTCCAAAATGCAAATAGTTAAGTCTTATTCGAAAGTTATAAAACATGGCCCCTAGTCTAGAAGTTAACACTGCATGCACAATAGTTTTGATGGTCTGAAAATGATAAATGAAAATGTAGTTTTGTCGTTTATTTTAAGTAAATTCTTTCCTATAAATGTATGCGTTGTAGAGAACCGTTCGTCAGACGTATCCCCATAATGCATCAGTCGGGCTATACTCGTAAGTAATGCAATTTAATGCAAATGTGTTGATATGGCGATAACAAGCCCCACGAGTGCATGAGGCGGATTCCTCGCCGCTTTGCCGCCGCCGACTCGCTACCGACCCGCGCCGACCCGCCGGCTCGCGCGATGACTTAATGTGTGCGGAAATGTCGCGGATTACACGCCTACCGACCGCTGCATACTCCCCTACGTTCCGTCACGAAATAAACTAGTTCTATTGTTTTGTTTGTGGTTGTTCCGCTATGCAGAATACATACACGTTTACATATTTAACTCTAACTTATGATGACCAAAACCAACTAAGAATCTGTGTGGATAAGCAATTGTTTTAGTTTGTATTCCGTGTTGTTTGGTCACGTGTTTTGTTTAGTTAGTGCCAGGATTATTGCCGTTTCATCAAAATCACTCATAGCCTTTCTTCTACACGAGGCGAAAATTTTACGCAACTCATAAATTACCATTTTCAACCAGTAAACTGGTGTATGAGTGAGATATTGTCGCGAACGTAAAATATCATTAAACTTAAACTTGCGAACGCAGCGGCGAATCGAAACATCCTATCTGGGTCGAAAAACTTAAAGATGAACAAAACTAATATCAGGAGAAGCGTGTGGTGCGTAGCAACTAGCTACGCGACGTAGCCGACTACGGATGCCTACGCCGTCCGCGTAGCCGTATCTCGTAGCCAAAGTTCGTAGACGAAGCCTACGCAAACATACATGTAGTTCACCAAACAAGTTTTAAATTAAACTTGCGTTTAATTATTCTCAAGAAAGAGGTCAATGGGTCAAATCCGTGCACTATAGATTTTAGCAAAGTGGTGTAATTTTAGTTCTTAACCGCGTTAATAAAGTAGAGTAAATGTTGTTTCGAGACTTGTTAATAGATTAGTGAAGCTAATTGAGAGCTGTCTTCTTGTTCATTTATTTTACTGGCTCGTGTATAAAACTTTTTAATAATACATTCTGTATGTAGGCACATACAGGATATACAGTTTATTTTATTCTTGAATTATTCTTGATTTTCTCTGTACCAATGGCTTAGTAGTCGGGCCTATGAATATTTCCTCTGTTGGTTTTAAACTTAGTTTATTATCGAATGACCTAATCTTTAAAAACGATTTTTTTACCATTAAAACCTATGGTTCTTTAGTGTTGTCTTTTACGTTTTGGGACTACGGTGACTCTTTCAAACAATCCCGCAACCTTTTATTTCTATGTATAGAGTTTAGAAAGGTTGAAACCAAAAGTAAAGTACTCAGCGTTGGATGATTAGATTTTTACTATTTATTCAGAAATATGAGTAACCTAAGCAGTTTTCTGGACATGTTGACAAAATTAAGAATTACTAAGAGCAAAAAGATCGCAGAGCGAGCGAAGCGAGCTCGAATTTCTATGTACCCAACTTCTTTTTATTCTTGTAACTCCTCCTAATATTAACTTAATCGCCATAATGCAGGAAAGGTAAATGGAGTATATGTAAGTTGCTTAGTAGTGAATTTGTCGTCTCAAGCAGAAAAAGCAAAGAATCAATGGTGCAATAGAGCGAACGAACCGGGCTTAAAATTTCTAGCAGCCTGCACTGGCAAAGTTTACCATTTCTTTTGAACATCAATATATATTATGATTCGCTCTTGGGGACTGCTCTAGAACCGAGATATATAACGTGGGAGCCCCTTAACCCTCAGGGTATATTGCACCTTACGTCATTGTTTACTATAAATCCCAGATGTAGTGATGAATCTTTATGTGTTTGTGTATTTCTATCTGTTATTGGTCCTATTTAACGAACCTTCGAATATACACATAAACTTTGAGTTTAGTTCATTTGGTAATAAAAATATTATGTATGTAGGTAAAATGTAGATGTGTTAGTTAGCAAGGTGGTACGGAGCTTTACTTTAGATATACACTCGCTTTCTCGTCTGTTTGCCTACTTTATGACGTGGATGAAAACGTATATGATAACCGATTATGTAAACATGATAACTGTTATATATGTATGTTGATTCCGTAGCCTGCTTCTTCTTGAACATCTTCCTTCCTTATACATTATTTTTGTCCTCAGAAAGGGTGTGCTCTAACGTGAAGTGGGCAGCAGGGTGTGGTGATGGAGGTGGTAATACTGAGAGCGAGAGCCCAACTGAATCGTCTAGTGTCGTCGGGTGAGAGGCGCGCGGGGGGTGAAGAGCGACCTCGCGAGGGGGGCGGCGGCGCGGCGCGGGGCGGGGCGCGCGCGCGCAGCATGCCGCCGGCCGCGCCCGCGCCGGCCTCCGCCGCGCCCTGGCTCAATGCCACGCTCGTCTACAACGCCACCCGGCTCAACGCCACTTTCGACACCGACTTCGAGCTCCTCAGCTCCAACTCCACCGACGAACATCACCACTGGTTTTGCGCTAAATGGACCAATGCACAACAAGATCTCTTTCAGGTAAGCATCATTATTTCAGCCAAAAGGATAACTGTTGGACATAGGCCTCCCCCAAGTGTAGCCATAACGACCGGTCCTATGCATCTCGCATACATTGGATTTCCGCAACCCTTACATAGCCATCGGTACACCTTGTGGGAGGCCTTCCAACACTGCGTCTTCCGGTACGTAATCGCAACTTCAGATCCTTTCATACCCATGTGATGGTTAAGCATGGAGAACTTTATTTTTCATTCAAAAAAAAACATCAATGTATATTTCTACCCATGTTTGCAAATAAATAAATGATTATGATTATGATTACAACAAATAAATATTTCATCCCCATCGACCATCTGTTCTGCGAGCAATGAGCCCTGCCTGAAGTCAACAATATCTTAGTTAAAAATGCATCCTGCAAGTGAAAGCTTTTATACTAAACAAAAATTGTGGCACAACAAAAAGATGAAATAGTGTTTGAAAAAAGTTACACACATGAACTGTTTGAAATATTTTAAAAACATGTCGCTGCAACACTGTTGCGTGTCTTTTGTTTGCCATCAATGGCTCGAAAAATCTATTTTGATCTCTCTCTCTATCATTTAATGGTTTGCTGGAAGAAAACTCAACGATTAAACTCGCCTATATATATATGTACTCTTGATCGGAGCAATAAGACAACCTAACAGCTAGGCACTTTTTCTTTCGTGCATTTCTATAAAAATAGCAAACGTAATGATTAAAGTCAGTGCGTATTCGGTCGTCGATCGCTTAACTCAAACCATACCAAAACCATTCAAACCATCTATTAGATTAAATCAGCTTAACTTTCTTACTTATAAATATATGTATTTAGTTGTCTGGGTCATTTCACGCAGGCTCATTTTTTGCTAATTTCGGTGTTACTTTTTATTTGTTGGTTTTCAGATGCAAAAATTAACTTATCTTATTCTAGAACACGATAACTGAAGCTTGTGTTCTAGAATAAGATAAGGTCATTTTTTCATCTGAAAACCTACAAATAAAAAATACCACCAAAATTAGCAAAAAATGAGCCTGCGTGAAATGACCCGTCTAAACCATAACCAAACTAAAGTCGTATCATTTACACGGAACCAAAATCAAACCATAACCATCAAATGAATTAAAACCGCTGACATATCAACCAATCCAGAAAGTTAGTATTACGCAGACATATACCAAATTTCTACATGGTCCTTCGAGCTTATGAACCTCGGTTCGCAAAGTTCAGTAATAAGTGAAGTGTTTGTGTACCGGAACCTTGCAACCAGTGTGAAGTGTCTGTAGGGAAAGTAGGAGGATCACGTTGGAGGAGATTTACCAGTTGTAATAATATTCACTTATGTTATAAGCTGTTATGGTGTGTGAAAATAAAACTGTATTAACCTGAATCTCTATCCCGAATACAGGCAGCCAACTTGTGTTTCGCAATCGCGTTCCTAGCGCCGAAGAGTTTCAAGCAAAGTATCTTAGTGCTTCGAGCGCTGGCTGCGGCGGGCGCCGTGCTCATGGGGCTGTGGGCCGGCGCCGAGGTGTGCGCGCCCGACGTGCTCGCCTGGAGCCTCGCGCTAGTGCTCGTCAACTCTATACACACTGTGTTTCTTATCATAAGGTATGTATACTGCACTTAGTTGATCAGTCACTGGCCTGCTCACAGAAAAGATGAAGGAGATTAGAAAGGAAATACTTTCCGATTTGTACTGCAACGAGTGTCGCCGCTTGTTTCCCACCCTTTTAATCCACTACAGACAATAAGCCACTACGAAGGCGCATTACGCAAGTAACTGACCACGCACACTTAGATCGCAAGTTTGCTACTGGTTGTGTCATTACGAGCATGATCATATTTTGAGGCACGAGTTCCCCGCCCACAAGGCCATCCTATCCTCTTTCATCTTTTCTGTGGGCCTGCTCATAGGACTGTGTGCCGGTGCTCTTAGAGTTCTCCGAGCAATTAGAATATGTATCAACTGCCAGGCTGTTGCTTGGACGAGACATAATAGCTGTCTGGTCGGAGGATCCTCCCTTTTAACGGAGGTTTGCGGGCTATAAAAAACTTTGTTACCATGTTCTTGCGGTTTGTTCCTAGGATTTGTCCCTAAGGTCACCATATTGTACAACTACTGAGTGCTTATTCAACTATCTGCTGATGTTATCAACAATTTCCTTGGAAATTAACTTAAAATATGAATTATATTTTTACCGTAACATAAATTTTGTATGTACACCGAGTGGCTAAAAATGTGGCCCAAACCCTAAAACTTTGAACCTTTGAAACCCTAAAACCTTATGATCAAACAAAAGGTATTCAACACACTACTAGTGGCTGCCAGAGGCTTCGAGCGGGTGTATGTAGAAACTTCTCCTTAAGGAACATACTCGCGGGATAAAACGTATCCTAATAGTTATTCCACAACATGGCCTATCCGTGTGCCAAATTCATTCAGCCGTTTAAGTGTGAAGAAATAACATACACACGCGCATACGCATACTCACAAAATTTCGTCGTTATTAATGTGATTTTTGAATATCCACATTCAAAAATCACATTAATAACCGCTACCTATTCTCATTGAAAAATAACATAGCTGCTTTAACGGGTTTAAGTGAATAATTTCACATTGGGTTAGTTGTTTAATTAACTAGCGTAGGATATAAACCAAAGGATATAAAAGTTCCTCAGAAAAAGTCAGTTTTTAAATTACGACTTCATACAATTAGGAGTCTCTAACAGGAAAGCAAAAAATTATTTTTTCGGAACAGTCATTTTAATTATGTGGTCGTCGCAAGCGCTGGTGCAGCATACTCATTTTACATTAAATCCTTTGAATTTACCAGGTACAGGAGATCATCCTTCGACAGCAAATAAGCAGACCCAGCTGAACGTATCCTTATGCGGAATATGCTGGAATTGATATTATAATATCGATATATCAAACACAGAAATAAAAAGTCATAAAATGGAAAGATTTACAACTTGAAACTGAAAAATATACTTATTTTTGGGTAACTGTACCTGATACTGACAGCTTTAGCATAAATTAGTATTATAATATACTGGTCAAGTTAGGTATAAACTAACCTAATGAAATTATTCACTTAAACCAGCTAGATAAAAAAACTACTTGTCTCTTAGCATTAAAAAACAAAAAGAATAGCTATTAGTTTGTTTTCATGTTCAAGTTTCGTTCTTGCGCCAAATTTATTGCCACCGAGTATCATCAACTAAGCCCTTTGCAAGTCACGATGAGTAAGCACTTGCCGGGCAATGCTTGCACATTAAACTGTCGCTGCCCGAACTCTGCAAAGGCTGATTGGTGGACTTTGCCCACTTTAATTAAAGCACGTTAACGTTCCTAAATCTTGATGGGCAAAGTTTTAGTAGCACGCAAACTGGCGATTTTGGTACCTATCTGAATAAAATAGTTCTAAGTTATATTTTTATGTTGATTGAACCCTTCAATGTTTTATTTTAGTTAATATACTCAGTCATGTGCCAATTATTTTGGGGTTGGCTTTCAGCTTACATAGACTGCCATGTGATCTCTACAACCCAGTAAATAGGTAAAATAACCCTTGACAAGACTGGTGCCAGAATTTTTGCTTTCTGCCTACCCGAAACGACTGTCAATAATCAAAAAATTACATTATTTGATATTTTAGCTACTTGATAGTTTAACACTTCCATTCTCTCCTGCAGGTTTCTTCCTCCAGCGCTATCTCTTGAGCTAACAGACCTATACTTGAAGCTGTTCAAGCCTCTGAAAGTGAATAAGAAGCACTTCACGGAGCTGACTCGCGAGGCTCGGATAGTGCGGCTCGAGCCCGGCGAGGCGTATGCGGTCGAAGACGTCACGCCGGCCGACGAGAGACTATCTATACTATTAAAGGGAAAGTATGTTGCTTCCATAATATTATATTATCACTCTATGCAATATGCAAATGTGCTATTTCAGATAATAAAAAACCGGTCAAGAGCGTGTCGGGCCACGCTCAGTGTAGGGTTCCATAGTTTCCCGTCCGTCACAATAAGTGTTCCCACTTTAAAAAAAGGCTATTTGTTACGTTGACATACTAAGTATGAAACTCTAATAAATATGGAACCCTAAAAACGGGCCCAAAAGTAGTAAAAATTTCACTTCAAAAATTTCGATTGTGCACTCGTATACTTAAGAAGGCACGATTTTTTACCACGGTAGGTCATGAAAGCACGGAAAATCTTAACATCGACTTTTAAAAAGATGACATCATTACGCAACGCCATCTATCGAACCATTTATGAACTGGTTTTTACCTTAACATTTTGATAGATGGTGTTAAAAAAATGAATTTTAGTTTTGTTCTAAATTGCCTTAGCATGTTCCTGATAGAAGTTTTATGTAGTTATAAGATGATACCGCCAATGCCAAGGAGAGACCAACCGAACAATTCGATAATACCCGACCCCATCAACTCAGGAAAAATCCTTAACAGCGCGAACGCGTAATAGCCCAAAGTACAGTGCCATCTCTCGGGGAATTGGGTTACTAATTAATACATAGGTACCAGAAGAAGTTTTCGGTGGTAATTTTGGATTGCGAGAACCGATTTTAATAATTCTTTTTTTGTTTGAAAGAAGATACGTTCAGGATAATATAATATGTAAACGAAGTTTAAAAAAATGCTCGCATATACGATTATACTACAAACTTAGTCCAGAAATTATTTTGTACAACCTTTTTGTCTTTTTTGACCAAAAATTTTGTTTCCATTAAGTTCAAAATGATTTTCCTAGAAAGTCCTTATAAAGTTCTACTTTTCAGATTTTTTTCATATTTTCTAAACTTATGGTTCAAAAGTTAGAGGGGGGACACACATTTTTTTTTACTTTTGGCAATTACTTTTGACATTATCAAAAAATGATTTGAGTAAACCCCTATTCATTTTTAAATACCTATCCAACAATATATCACACGTTAGGGTTGAAATTAAAAAAAAAAAAAACACTTTCTTCTTTACATATAGGGCTACCCTAATAAAACATTTTTTCCAATTTTTATTTTGCCACTTTGTCGGCGTGATTGATACATATTGGTACCAAATTTCAGCTTTCTAGTGCTAACGGTCACAGAGATTAAGCGAGGACGGACAGACGGACAGACAGACATGGCGAAACTATAAGGGTTCCTAGTTGGCTATGGAACCCTAAAAAGCATTTCCTGACTTCCATCTCAGATCAGCCTCTGCCTACATCTATCGATAATAAGAAATTGTCTGAACTTTATAAAGTGGTTTTTTCTGAGATTGTTTCACGAAGTGGTAGTCGAATTAGTTACATGAATTTCAAAAACCTATTCCAATACTTACGAAGTATCTATAATAATAAATCAATTACAGTAGTGGTCAGGGAACCGCTAAGGGTAATTTATTAATTAAACCATTGGGAACCTTTGCGTGTGCGTCATATGTTACAGAATAAATTGAATACAGAATAAGTGTCCCCAAAAAATCTTATGAAGATAAAATATCGAGGGTACAGGACTACAAAATAAACAATTCAAAGACAAGCGAACCCTCACGATGTAAAATAAGATACCTACACATGTTCCTTTTGTTGTCGTAGAATTATTTTTCTTTGTTTTACCATTGCTGGCATTGTACCGTGAGAGAAAAGAAACATTTTATATTCTGCGACTAATTGACTGACTTTGTGCGACGTGGCTCAGAATCTCTTATCTACTATATAAAAATAAGTCGGGTTTTCCTTCCTGACGCTATAACTCCAGAACGCACGAACCGATTTCCACGGTTTTGCATTCGTTGGAAAGGTCTCGGGCTCCGTGAGGTTTATTAGAGTAGAGTAGGGTAGAGTAGGGTAGAGTAGGGTAGAGTAGGGTAGAGTAGGGTAGAGTAGGGTAGAGTAGGATAGAGTAGGGTAGAGTAGAGTAGGGTAGGGTAGAGTAGGGTAGAGTAGGGTAGAGTAGGGTAGAGTAGAGTAGGGTAGGGTAGAATAGGGTAGAGTAGGGTAGAGTAGCGTAGAGTAGGGTAGAGTAGGATAGAGTAGAGTAGAGTAGGGAAGGGTAGAGTAGGGTAGAGTAGGGTAGAGTAGGGTAGAGTAGGGTAGAGTAGGGTAGAGTAGGGTAGAGTAGAGTAGGGTAGGGTAGAGTAGGGTAGAGTAGGGTAGGGTAGAGTAGGGTATAGTAGGGTAGAGTAGGGTATAGTAGGCTGAAGTAGGGAAGAGCGGGAGCGAAGCCGCGCGGGCAAAAGCTAGTTTAAATTATATTTTGTTCTATAGCAGAAATATAGTCTGTCTAAAAAGTCAAACGACTTGGGAATTTTTGAAGAAATACTAAGTATTTCTTCAAAAATTCCCAAGTAGTAAGTAAGTCCCAGTAGTAATATAAGTCTTATATTACTACTTTAAACTTATATTCGATACTTTTTACAAGGTTCTTCTATTAGTAAACAATGATCATGATTTCTTAATAAACCTTGATTATTGAACCAGCGTTGATTACATCAGATTTCATTTTACCTTAATAATTACCCAAGTCGTTTGACTTTTTAGTCAGACTATACATGATGCAATAATGAACACATCTTTGTTGGGAAATCGTATGCGGTTAATCACCAGTTCTATAAAGTATGTATAGCGTAATAGATTCGTATTTGTCTGGGTTGGGCTGCCGGGGTAATGCACGGCAGTCCATAAGCTAATGGTTCCAATTCCCCCGTAAGCCATTTCATAGCCACTATAATGAAATTAAGTACCTAGTCTACGAGTACATAACGCTGCGAATACGCCTTAAGAGCGTAGTATTTTTACTTTTACCTTAATTACTAGTGCATAGTAATTTAATTAATTTATAATATTAAATCACTATGCAACGCAGTAGCAATTGTAATTGCCGAGGTTCATACAAGTTTATGACCAAAGTACGGTGCTGTATAATTATAATAATTATTTAACGCTGTTAAAATTCCTGTTAAAATTCCAAACGCTACAAAATTGTGTGGTTAAACGGCGTCATAGGTCACGTCGAATAAACGTATTTATCGGGTTGATTACCTCCCGCTTACATTGATAATTCCAGTGGGAAGCTCTTGGGGAACTAATAGGCTGTATTATCTAATAATCTAAGTTATTAGGGCCGTAATATGGAGACTAATAATACTAAAGTTGAATCATTGTACGATAATTGCCTTATAATTAGTAGGACTGTTACTAGCTTCTGCCATCTGATTCGACCGTATAAATGTAGAAAATTATCCCAAAGAAACATATCTCCCCTCCGGGATGAAAGTATTTTTTGAGTGTTACATCCGACTCCGTTAAGCCGTTTGAGCTTGAAGATATACAAACTTTCACCTTGAACATATTTGTGAGATGCGTGATATTTATTTTGTCTAGATACGGTAGTTCTCAAAGTAAGCGACGCTGAGATACAGATCTTGGAGACCATAAGTCTATTATATTCTATATCTTGGATTTTTTTTCAGTTGGAACATCATCTAATGATTTTTCCCGCTTTAGGGTGGAACGAGTGTTAAAGTTTTACTGACTAAAACTCATCTGTGTATCTCAGCTCACTAAATAAATGAATAATACTCTGTGTGCAAGCAAGCAGTTTGCTTGCACACAGAGTATTATTTATTTATTTTTAAGTTACAATAGACTCATTTTATAGGCACATAGGTACAAATAAATTAAATTGAATTGCATTAAATTGCACAAAATTGAGATAATTAAATTAATTTGCAAAAAAAATTTGATAATTAAATTAAATTGCACAAAATTGGGATAATTAAATTAAATTGCACTAAATTAAATCAGTCAGAAATTGCATTAAATTAAATCAGTCAGAAATTGCATAAAATTAAAATTTAACCGAATTTTATCATTACCCTGTTACCCTTAGCGTTCTAGGGTTACTCTTTCAAGCTTTCCCGCAGTCTGAGCAGTCATCGGTCATACTCAGGCTTTACCATGATGTGTTAGAATGTCAGTCGTGCGAGCGAGAAAGAGGGATAGATAAACCACCAACCAACCACCAACTATGGATAAATAAAATCTTTGCAACCTATATAGCTCCAACCTTTAATAGTTTAGTTTAGGTCGTAAAATGGATCACGTTAAAATCTTGTGGTAGGTCCTCTGGACCCCTTCAAATGAATGGGATTATTGTGTGAGAAAACTAAGATCGTTTACTTGTTGTCAAACAGGATGCGAGTGAGCTGCGATGAAACACATCTCCACTACATACAGCCCTACCAGTTCGTTGATTCTCCAGAGTGGGAGGCCAATCGCGAACAATCAGACGACGTCTTCCAGGTAATTAAAGAAACAATTAATCATCATCATCATTTCAACTGAAAGACGTCCAAAGTTGGACGAGCAATGTGCTCCTGCACACTGCCACTTAAGCTTGGCGATTCTTCGAGCTATGTCGGTAACCTTAGTTCTCCTGCGGATATTTTCATTTCTGATGAACAATTAATATTCATCTTTAAGAGGCTGCTTTTCCACTCGCCAATCGTCAACATCGAGCATGGCTTAAAAGCTTGTTGCTTCATCTAACGCAACCCAACGTGATGTTTGATGAAGAGGCAATGCAAAAAAGAAAGATGATGCCTGAAAACTCTGTTAGCATTCGGTAATTCCGTGATTTACTCGAATATTTTATAAAACTTGTTCCAGGAAATAACTACGTGTTTTTTTTAAACCCTTAAAAGTTTATGAAAAACATTGTCATTGTTTAGAATCTTGATAAAATTTGCTAGGCTTGCATGGTTGTACTTTTTTGACTTTTTTTAATTTTTGAGTAAATTATGAAGTGTCAAGTTCATGCAAAATAGCAGATTTTCAGAGGTCTTAACTGGATTAGTTTGACACAAATTTATATATTGATTTCCATAGAAGCCTAGATAATATCCACAAGATACTGTGTTTCCAAAATATCTAATGAAAAATGAGTAATAACGTCATAATCGCGTAAGAGCGGTTGTACGAAAAACAGTGAAAATGTATGTCGAGATGCATCCGATTAAGTACTAAAATTATTGTAGTAAACGGTACCCTGGTAGCTATAAAAGTCTATTAGTTCAATTTCTAGTTGATGACTTTATATGCTAGTCTATATGCACATCATGTTTACTTACACACATACTTTACTTGAAAGTACTTCTTCTCCATAAATTTCGACTACGTAACTTCATTCATGAAACATAAGAGAAAATTCGTTAATATCTTTGCACGCATGGCTCGTGTTGGACGAGACACAACTCATTGTAATTCCACGCACAGTTCCTTGAAATAATTCAGGAGCGCTTCGGGATAACACATTATCTTAATGACTAGAGATTTATTAAACTGCCTCCACCAAACACGATTAAACACATATTGACGTTTTCCAACATATTTTTGTTTGTTGCGATCGCGGCGTTCTGGCAAACAAAAACTTCATAAAGATAAGAATCTTGGATGCGAGGCTGATGCTAGAACGTGCTTCAGCCTTACTTTATGAAGAAAATGTATGAATATTAAAATAACGATTTTTCTTCTTGACGAATTGTATAAATTATCTAACTATACTGGTAATATAAAGAGAAAAGATTTGTATTTCTGTTTGTAGTGAATAAACTTAAAAACTACTGGACTGATTTTTTAAAATTCTTCACCAGTAAAATGCTTTGTCACTGAGTAACATAGACTTATATTATGTACTTTCACGCGAACGAAACCGTAAGTAGAAGCAAGTTCATACACATTTTATTATACACCAAGATAATAATCTTGATTGGACGATGTGTATGATAATGACGGTGTGTTGTGTTGAAATGTATGTGATGATGTAAAATATATGTAACCGTGAGTATTTATTAATAACATAATGGGAAACTTAATATAAAAAAGGGCCACGGTAACCCAGACATAAAGCACTTACTTAATTATGATATTAAATACATACCTCCATGCTAACTATGAAGGCATGAAAACAAGTGACGATTAAATTAAACACCTACAGCTAAAAACGACAACATAATCATAGTGACAAGTAACTCTATAAGTATTCCTACACAAGTTATTAAATACAAGAAGTGATTGCCCGTATTTTGTTGACACTGGCAATGTATTCCATAGACGAGCGGCCTGGACAGTAAAGGAGTTATATCCAAGAACATACTGGAATACATTGGCAATTTAAGTCTCAAGTTATCTGATGACCAAAGTTTCGTGTGGAAATCACAATGAAACTGAAATCGTTTCTTGAGTTAAACTGAGGTGGAAGAGGAAAACGAGGAAAACAGCACATTATACAAAAGGGAAAGGATACGAGCGTTCTGGTCAAGGCAAATTGGCAACTACTTGAGTCTAACACGGAATTCGGAAACATGGCCGTATTTAAACCGAATATAAATCTTCCTCATGTAAAATGTTAAAATCGCTCAACTTTATTCAGTGTCAGTGAAATCAAAATTCTTGTCATCAACATAGTCAAGGTTGAATAGAAGAAGAGATCAATTTTATATCACTGTAACTACGTAATATATTGTTATAAGTACTTATCATAATCTGTCTGATCAAATTCGACCAACATACTAAGACGAAGGGCACCAAACTCTCACCCGAGGGCGTGCCGTCTCAGGTGCACATTAATGATCATCTCGTTTAGCCTTATACCTTTACTTATACCATCGGGGTAGGTACGTTAACCTGAAATATTTATATATAGAGAGAGAACAGTCTGTTATGGTCGGATTCAGCCGTTTGAGCGAGATGAGATTAAACGTTACGTGAATATTTTACCTGAATATTCAATTATGTTTCACCTTTTGATTCGCGTTTTCATATTTTTCCGACCACGTGAGACGTTAAATTGTTCACCTTGTTTTATAAAAGGATATTCCTAATCCTATGTATGAGCGAAAAATGTGCTTAAAATGGTTTGTGTTTAGCCGTGAAAACTTTGCCTTTGAAACTAAATGATTGATCCATGTACTAGTGAAATCTGACTTGAAACCCTTGTGGATAAGTACTTCACATAGTTAACATGACTACAACATGAAGCCGTTTCAAAACAATGCTTCAACTACAATCGGTGAGTATACAAGAATATGAATATATTATTACGTAAGTACATAAGTCTAGCTACCTAGTTGTTTGAGCAGATTTGACTTAAATGTGTATTTCAGTCTTGGCTATGATGACCGTTAGTTTGTTTCGGGCAAACTTTGACAACAAAGTGAAATGCCAAGGGAAAGCGTTGAAGGGTGTATTTGACGTTTGACGTACCCCTTTTGTAAATCAAGCTCTCGATGCTGCGATACAAAGAGGAAATCAAAAATCATTTTTCATTTTTCACAAATGTCGGCTCAAATAATTTATGTAATATGAAAAAATAGGGGCATTTATTAAAGATCGAAGATTTCTAAATACAAAATTAGTCACGTTTGCGTTCCATCTCATTTCAAGTTTTATTATGATACGGTAAATATTGAAGTTGACGTCGCTTGCCGGCAGCTGCATATAAAGTATCGAAACTACAACGTATCAACCGCAAAAGTGACTGGCTTTATTGGAAAATTCGGGGCAACTCTATTCAAAGCTATACGAATACTTGTTGGGCAGAAGATCTTATCTCCGGATACTTTCAGTGCACGTGCTTGCGCCGAACTGAAGTATATAAGTAATGTAACCCCATTTTCCCTGAAAGGAATATCTGCTGCGATTATCTGTGCCTCGTGTAAAGATGATACTCATTGGAATATATATTATGAAAGTTGAGGCTATGATTGAAGGGATTCAAAAGCTTCTTGAATTTAAATGTTGCGATGCTTAAATTGTTCTCTTGATATACCTAATTATGACTAGAATAATAACAGCCACAGGAGTTGATCACCAAGGTTGAGCAACACTCATCAAGGTCGATCTGTGTATGGGTTACCATCATAACATACCGAGATTCCTCCGTGCTCCGGAAAGCGCGTTAAGCCTTTTGTCTCGATTATCATTTATTAATGTTTGACGGTCATTTTAGATAGCTAGAAATCTGACGACACCAGTCTTGCCGAAGGGACCAGTGCCACCCGATTACTGGGTTGTGGAGGGCAGATAGGCAGTCGCTCCATGTAAAATACAGGTATCCAGCTGCATACAGGTAGGCTGGAAGCCAACACCACCATAAATGAGAAAAGGCTAGGGAGACATAAAGTAAATAACTTTTTTTTACGGTTTGCTGACATATGCTTGAACACTACGCGCCGTCGACTACTTGGACTCGATCCGGACGGTTACCGGACGGCGAGCAAAGGGTAGCTCGCCGTCCGCAAGCTCTCGCCAAGTAGATATACGCCTTATTATTTTTGTAAATCGCACTTTGTTTATTTTTGAAATTCACCTGTAGAATTTTTGATTTTGAACTACTTTTGTTTCTGCCATAAGACCACTCTCCGTACTCCTCGATATACTCCAATAAATATAACTCTTGATGAAGGACAACACTTCGGAGTCTCTGTGGAGTTGACCGATATAGAAATACCTGCCACAACCGCGATACCTATGTCTTCATAAAACTACAGAGATATGGCGTCTATTCTCAAGAAAATACACATTGGATTCGCAATGTTAAACTTTGAAAAGGAAAAAGTTTCTTTTGAACCTTTTTAGAGCAATATGGTAGGCTCCAACTAGATTACTTTAGATATTGCACTTTCTTATACAGTGTCGTACAGTGATCAACGAAAAACTGGGGCCCCTTTTTTTACATGCGAAATCATCAAATAACCTATCCTGCCCTGGCTGAAGCGGCGGGTGTCAGACTTTTACTGACTAAAACGAGTTGCCGTTAATAAATTAGTGTTGCAACCTATTTTTAAATACACTCACTCAAAAACCCGCTCTTATTTTAACGCTTTTAGGCACACAGTAGACTGTTTTCCGCACTAGTGCAGAAAAGTGCGGGGGTCACCCCCACCACATATTTATTACATTTATAAGTATCAGGCTAGCCGCGCGTCGACCCCCACGAGTCGCCGGTCAACCCCCGTTTAATCATTTCTTCGTAAGTGTATTGAAAAAAGTCGTTTGATACAAGTGCAAATTTGTCACTGCAGCCCACGGCTCGTACAAATTCCGCCTCGGTGGCAATGACTATCTTTCTGCACTTGTATCAAAATGTACTATTATTTAGATTTCGAAGGTGGGAGAATTTTTCGGTACTTCAATAAGAGGTTTGTTAATCAGGTTTTGGGGGGTCTTGAGCTTGGGTGCCCCAGGGTACTGCCCCGTCTAGCCCTTTGTTAGCTGGCGCCAGTGTTCATAGATGAGATTTCATAGGCCATTTTATAATTTAGGAACCGGTGCCTGATCACAATAATGAGGGTTCATTATTTTGTTAATAGAATTGTTTCTTAGATTCTTATTATGTATTTGTTGTTTTTTTTTATATTTTATTATGAGCTCATGTTTGATCCCTATGATGATGTAGTGAAGGATGGAGGAACCTATGCTTGCCTAGAAGTAATCTTCTTCTTTCTTTAACATCAGGTGAGATAGTGGTCAAACGCGAGCCTATCCATAATTTAAAAAAAAACCTAACTAATAACTCTTGACTTAAAATACTATCGAGCTGACCGCCATCAGGTTGGACCCCGACTTTTAAGAGCACCATTTATATCTCTGATCTCCTAGTATCTTTCTAAAAGCCGGTTTTTGAATTAAGTATTTGAAGTCAAGTCAAAGTTTCAAACCCTACTTTTATTACCAAAGTTTGACAGGTCTTCACGCGCTAAAGTAGAGTTTGATAAATACTTCAAACATATACAGAAATTGAGGGTCCATCCACGTGTCATATTAAGTTCCTGATGCTGTTTCTAACGTGGTCAGTTGAACTGACAGCCACACTGTTTGCAGGTGAGCGTGATTGCAGAGGAGGTATCCACGTGCGTGTGCTGGCCGCGCATGCGCTTGGAGCGCGTGTTGCGTCACCGACCGGCGCTCAAGGTCGTGCTCGACTGCCTTATAGGTCAGTCCTCCTTCACTGTTGTTGCAACTGACAATTCACTTAGCTAAAAATTTTGGGGACTAAAATGTATAATCTCTATGAGCATTATAGCGTAGGTTTGTTTTCTGCACTGTGACTCTAACAATTTGTTGATACGATGAATTGCTTAACATTTTATTTATACTTTGCGGAAACCGCTCGGTCGAGTCGCAGCGCGCGTCTTATGGCCATAACTAGTGCTGTAAGAAACTCAAGTCTTTTAGTCTTCATTTCAAGACTAAGTTCTTCGAGCTAGGCTGAGTCATGAACTTGAGTTGATGTGACGAAAGCGATTTGAGCGATTATTTTTCTATTGACGTCCGTCAAAGAGTAGGCAAATATATTTTTGTTATTAAAACGAACGTATTTTGTCACTTTTTGTTACTTTTGTCTTGATATGCAATAAAGTATATCTAAATAAATAAAATTGTAGCTTGTTTCCCGTACAAAAATAATATTAAATAATCAACATGACTAGTCAAGACGATAAAGTAAGACCATCTTCACCCAGTATATTAAGTTATATACGAAGCGAGCAGGCCTTTTCTAAATCAGGAAAAATTACCAAAAGAAACTGATTGGGAAATAAATTATTTCAAACTATAGCTATAGATTTAGAGAACTCAGTCATGAGTTCTTTTAAAAAGACTGAGTCTTTGAGTTCTTTATGGCAGGACTCAAGTCTTTTTACAAAATACTCCAAATTCTAAAGGACTTGAGCTCTTAAGTTTTATTTATAAGACTTGAGCCTTTAAAAATAGCTCAAGTCTTATTAAATGAGACTCCAAGACTTGAGTTTCTTACAACACTAGCCATAACTCTTTTCTTCGAAAAATGTCTGGCGGTTCGCCGCGTGCAAGACGCATTAAAGTTATGATATTTTTTCATCAAATACAAGGCCCTCGACTTAAATAGCTTTCTTTTGTATCGTTAACGTAAAGGAATTCTTATTTGTGCCAGGGGCTATTGTTTATGTAAACCAAATTAAGGAGTGAATGCGTGGCAATTCACTTCCGAAAATTTCTAATTTGGGTTCCCCCTTAAATAGAACAAAGTTCCCCCAATACGAAACATGCGGTGAGTCGACAAAATAATTTATTCATCCAATCTAACTTTTTATTAATAATGATATCGATATGGATTTTTGTTAATACAGCGGTACCTACATATGTCATTTCATTTTATATCTAGGTACTGAAGGGTTTTATCCATCCATGTAATTATCTTCTTTTTGAGTCAAAAGCCTTGTGTTGTTTGGGCCCAGTTGGTGGCTACTGATGGCTACGTTATCTGCAGCATCTGTGGCATTCATTAAGTCCTCCACAGTGCAGGTGCCACTATGGGCACTCCAACGTGTGGCTCATATTTTGATCTGGGTCACAGCACACACATTGCATATCCAATGGACCTACAAAACCCCATTTCGCCAATTTGTGTTTGTAGCGATCTACCTGGGTGTGCAACCGATTTAGTGCTTCCTTTAGGCATATATAGACAATTCACGTCCAGGTGGCTGGTGTTCCTGAGGTTTCAAGAAGGCGGATGATGGTAGGTTCTACAGCTTGATTTTAAAAATAATTGTGCGGTTGAAAAAATAACAAGAATTGAATTTCGACATCACCTTTTCAAACGTGATACCATCATCGCTTACCATCAGGTGAGATTGTGGTCAAACGCGAGCCTATCCATAATAAAAAAAAAAATGTTATACACCACAGGTCATCCTAGACCTAACATCTAAAATAATAATCAGACTGCGGGAAGAACATATTGCAATTAAACGTACACTAAAAATACATAGGTTTATTAATATCTCACTTGAGAACTGAGATTCTTGAATGAGGATTGCGTAGTGTAAACTATGAGTAACCTATATGTGTGCAGGTCTATTTAATCTCCTCTAACATCAGTGTAACAAGATTCTGTTCGCAAACTTTCCAGGCAAAGACATTACGCATAAGCTGTACTCAGTGAGCGAGGGTCTGACGGCCGGCGTGGGCGCCGAGCACGAGGGGCAGCAGTCGCACCTGACGCGCTCGGCGAGCGTGGACGCCGTGCATGAGGGCACGCGCGGCCGCTTGCGGAGCAACGCGTGGCGCGCCAGGACCACTCTCACTAAAGGTAGATAGAATAATACTTTATTATATACCAACTTTAAAGCCCGACTCTTTCCACAGATTCCTAGTTACATGAATATGGAGATTTTATTGAAGATTCAATCAAATCTACATTTCTCTTAAACTCTTTTTATCATTTAATCGCAATAGGTAGCCATATTAATAGCAACGTTAGTAAACGCCTTCACAAGGTCCTCAAACGTCTGCTCTTTCACACCTGGCCCACATGGTGGAGAAATGGCACTCTATACATCTGCTTGTATGGGCATGTGAGGTGCCCTAGTCCAGCATGTGGGCCGTGTTCTGGACGGGAGCATTGCGCTCAGACAAGGTACTAGGCAGATCCACCTTCATTTTCCATATTGTACATATTTATAGCTGTCTACCTGCGATTGACTCTTAAAACTATAAATTAAAATCACAACAATTCTAAGGCGTGATTTCTTATAGAATATGGTAAACTTGTAGGTTCACCAGGAACATCGTACTGGCAGCCGATGGTTGCCCGCCAGTTCCTCCGGCAGTCACCGTTTGGGCGGGTAGCCCAGCCTCCACGACTGCTGACGCAAGCGTCGTCAGCGAGCTTGCAGCCGGCAGTAGCGACGCAAAAGCGCAGCCCACCGCGCCGGACCACGTCGTTCAGGCGCGGCCGGGAGGTGAAGTTCGCGGAGATGACGATAGCCGCGGAGCCGGCCGTGTGACGCGGGCCGCGGCTCCAGCCCGAGCTGGTGCCGCTCGTCTCGCCACAAACCTTCTCGCCCTCCCACACGTCGATCTCCCCGTCTCTCAAGACTCCCTGACCGCTAGCCGAGCGAACGGACTCGCCTCGTACCACTGATTTCTAGCCTTTGTCGTTCACTGTGACCTCTACTACCCAGTGTCCTTGCAAACAAGTGCTATATTTTATAATATAACAATAAACATTGAACGACTCAAAAAAAGTGAAATGCGAAAGATTACGAGTTTTCGTTAAGTGTTTTCGGTTCGTTCACAGAAAGAGCTTCCTGTTATAAAGTACTTGATGTAATTTATTTTGTTACTTGTATAACATTTTCTCGTTCGCTCGAAATAAGACTCGTACGGTGGAACTGTTGAAAGTCTGCTGCGGTGGCACTGATCTAGCAAGTGAAATCTTAGTATAAGTCGAGTATGATAATTTTAATAAGTGCCGGTGTATAATTATAATTATTGTGTGAGAAAGTAGTATAGTGCCGATGTACCTATCAGCTGTTTGCATCAGTGTACGTGATCACCTAACGCTCAAGTAAAACCAAGAAACAGTACGCTGAAGTGATTTTTTTATAAAAGGAAGATAATATGCAAACAGAGCGATATAGTTCCATATACTGATAGAAAAATGGAATTGTAATTATATCTAATTTTTTAGCAATTGATAATTTAAATGTGGAATTCTAAAAGTATTTTAATGTTAAAGTAATTAATTGTTTATTAGTAATAAGATGTGTTAAATTCGTGATAAAATAAATTAAAGTTACTGCGCGAGTTATTAAGTAGGTATTATTCATCAAAAAATTCTGCATATTTTCGAATTCCGTGTTCTGTGACGAATGAAATTCTGGTTTAAACTTAAGCGACGTTTGGTTATTTTCGAAGAAAACGTCAATAGTTTGATAATGTGCCTGTCGTGTAGTTAAGTGCAAGCAGCCAAGTTTCCAGTGATACCATCTACAGCACTATGTTATAATAACTCGTAGCATGTCGTCTACACTGCTTCTTATAGTCGTACATAGCCACAAATAAGCGATGGTCAAAACTGGTATTTCTGCTGAGTGTACCGTATATTATTTTTTAAAGAATTTTAACTGCTTCTATCACATGTTATTTATATTATGTTATCGGGTAATTGCAGAATCCGTTAGTTTACAATAAATCTCGTTAAATAATAATTAACTACTTTTTGTTTATAAGACTTTGATTGATTACGAAGTATCAAATTTGAATGGATTTCTCGTGCTCGAATACTGTACATCTGCCAAAAAAAAACAAAACTTGCAAGATTTTATAATCAAATGGAATTCACAATTATCCGAAGACATATATGTACAAGATTGGCATCTACTTGTTAACTTAGACTATTGTTAGACCATAAGAAATAGACAGCAAATATTAAACACGAAAAATGAGGTTAAATTATATTTTCGTCAATAATTCTGTTCCTATCCAATTATAACTAATATTTGAGCGAGAAGTCAATTTGTGTAAAATTTTGCAACGATTTTGGGCGTCGACATGCGACCAGGGTTAATGGAAAATATTGTAAGTAGTGAAAATTACAACGAAAGAAGTGTTATATATGAAAAAAAAAGTTGAAATAAATGTCTACCTGTTTGAAAAGCGTTGCTCAATGTCAAGATTCATGTATTAAAACAGTTTTTTTCCGAAATTGTGGCAACTCTACATTTGGTCAAAGAGTGTTTCGAGTTATTGCTTAATAGTAGATTATGTAAATAGGGGATTAAGCAATATCCTTAAGTCGCGGTTGATATATTGAATTCCGAACGGAACGTAGGTTGCTAAGCTTTGAAGCTCGCTCTGCTCGGGAATTAATATAATTAACTCCCGAGTAGAGCGAGGGAGTAATATAGAAACTTACGTATAAGTGAAGTGAGGAAATCAACACAAAGACAACTTTATTTAACCTCAGTAAATTTCACTACTTTCTGAATCCACCTGCGACTTAATCACGCTGCCTTATCTCTTAGTCACATAATCCACTATTTCAGACTCTATTACAATATAATTATTGACATCAACCATAAGTAGTAGGTTACCTTTAGACAAATTAAACCAGTTTTTCAAATTCGTGTGGTCAATGTGTACGGTTTTGCCATAAGTTATAATGTTTTATGGTATCTACTTGCTTTTATACTATTTACTAACGATTAGGACATGAAAACAACCCAGAATTTACTTGCAATATTTAAAATACATATATAAAACTACATTTTTTAACACCTTTTAAATTATTACATAAAAATAATATTACAAACGACTCGTTTAATTACACCAAAACGGAATTTATAGATAGTATAACTTTAAGAACTGTTCTAATGTTCAAATTGCACATTTGGAATATCTCACAAAGAAAAAATATTCAAATTCATCTAAATGCTAAGAGCTGAGCTTTTAGTAAACGTATTTACTCATGTAATATAAGCATCATGGGGACTCATAATCGATATCTCTACCTAAGTAAGTGCCATAACACATCTGCATATAGAAAGATTCAAATATCACAGGCTGGGGACAAAGGAAAAGTGTGACGAAATAATCGACCAGTCTATTCTGTAAACATCTTACTGTGAAAATTTACATGGAGTGAACTAGAAATGAAATTTCATTCAAGCATGATTGAATGTTTTGACAGCTTTTTTCTCCCGCTCTAGACAGAGTGAGACGGAGTGTCAGTCTTTTACAAACTAAATGTGTAAATTGTAACTGGAGAAACATCTCCAGTTACAGTTTACATTCCAAGGTCGATCAATCAAGCTAACATTTCTTTAAGATGCTCGTAGAACATAACACGCCGTCGACCCGGGCCTGGCTCTTATTGGACGGCGAGCTACTTATTGTTCACTGTCCACAAGCCCGCAGATGGTTTGGTAGCTGCAGTGAAGGTTCTTCGTTTAGGTATATGTTTACAGAATCGCACTACTGGTTACAAGTCTCGAGGCCCTTTTATACACTGGATGATTATCTCAGACTTAGTCTTGTGACGTTTGAATCAGTACCATAGATACATAATTATTCACCTTGATGTTTAGTTGATGTTGTTGCTTCACGATACGTGTACGGTGTCAGACTAGATGAGCATGTAGTTCGGTACCTTACTGTACTTAAATTCGTCGAATTAATACAGTCGACGATACATACGTAATTTAAGAGACCGTACAACGAGGATCAAGTCATCACTCTTCACTACTTAGATAGGTAAACTTAATCCAATATGAGATGTGCGCACTCATTTTCATAGACTACGGCAACAAGAGAGAACTTCTAAATAATAAGGTTTAACAAAATAGATTTGTAATCATACTTTTCTGATATTAATATTGCAGAGTATTTTTACGTTTTGTAACGTATTTAAAATTGGCAAATAAGCAACTGTGTCAAGTTAAGAAATTGATAGACAAGTTAATATTTTCATTGTCATTTTATTGCAAACATGAGTATTTTCACGTCATGAATTTTGCTCTTTATTGAATAAGCAGGGTCACTTATTTATAAATTTATCCAATTCTTATTTCTATCGAGACTTCCAATATTCTATATCCTTTAATTTTAATTAAGATCGACTGTATATTCTGTGGGCCCAAACATCATTGGGCAAATGCTTCCCTTTTGAGTCTTCCACTGTTGACTATTGTTGCCATCTTTGGCCACATCAGGTGAAGGGACTCCTATTCTAGAAAATAATTCCGTGTCCCCGTTTTTAATTGAAATATTTGAAGCCTTTTTCGTAAGTCCCATCACTATAAACTTCATCATTCTATCCTGATTGTACGGTGTCTGTCACGAATACATATCGTTCTTCGTCTTGTCTCGTCTTGTTAGTTCTTCTCTAATGATGTAGTAATGTTCTCGGTGGGCTAATTTTTTAAAGCAGTAGGTAGTTTATACGAACAGACTTCAGACGCATTAAGTAGGTATTCACACCACATCGTCACCGTCATCATAGCCGTAAAACGCTTTGTTAACGACTTAACTAGTCGCAACAGACGATAAGAGGATGATGTGATAATGATCTACGAATAACACCGAAGAAAACTCACTTACAAGCTAATGTTTCCTACGCTTCCAATTGAAGATGATTGGATCAAAGTCACATCATTCTCTACGTTTCTTGCAAATTACAAAAATGTTGGCCTTGCTCTTATGGTGTAATAAAATAACATTATAAAAGGCTAGTGAAATTTTGATAACTAAATACCAACTAGACTTGAAATTATAAATTGATAAGATAAATCATTATGACATTAATTATGTATTAACTAACATAAAACTCACACAATATTTCATGCAGCTTTTTGGATTTGTGTGTCATTTGTTACTGATAAGGATTAAGTACAACATGCTTGAGACGACTTCGGAACAAATGACTCGATGTTATCACAGGAATTGAAACTGGACAATCCGCTACAGCATCAGCCAAACGTTTATTTGCCGAAAAGAGATTACATCCTGAAATTCCTGAAAACATCTACTGGTTCTTCACGTAAATGTAAGGGATTTCCACACTTTCCTTGAAACTTTTTATCATTCTTTGTGTTACAAATATAATCAAGTCTAAGTTCGTATGTTTAGTATCGTGTATTTAGCAGCTTAAAATATATGCAACGCCCTGCAATATGGTAATATAATCGCTTGACTGTATTTATTTGTAAGTGTCCCTAGCATGTCACTAGTGTGATGATGTAATTTATTGTCAAAGCTACTTATATTTGTAAAAAAACGGGAGCAAATTCTGAATAATTTAGTGCTTTTGTATTTTACTATCATTTCAAGAGCTGGCATAGATGTTATATTCGTCGCTGTTAGGAGAAAGTATTATATCATTTATCTATTACGTACAAACAATAAATTAATGTCAATATCCATACCCATAAGTTACTCACTTGTCATAAGAGAATGAAATTGTGTATGTATTATTAAAATAAATGTGATCAAGCACTTATGTACAAAGTTAAAACAATGCAATAAATCTTCCAAGGTGTTTCTTAAAGTGTACACTGACGTAAAGTTAGGACATGGGATAGTGCCGATTTCTTCCAATATATCACCACTGAACTTTTGACACACATTCATTTTTAAGTAATTACATCTAAAATAATGTATATTCTTCAATAACTAGGAACAAGTAGGCAGTTACGATGTGATACTTATCGACATATTCATAGACTTGTGAAAGGCGCGAGTCGGAGTATGCATAGTCATTGTTTTAGAAGTTTTAGTTTCATACTACTGTGCAGCCAATAAAATCAATAGTTGATAGTGATATTGAGAACTTAAATGCTATTTTATCTATGTGTGTTGTTACATAGTATGTATGTTGTATCTGCTGAACTAAAACAATGATCGGTAGCGACACTTGGCAGGGCGCCTCTGTGATACACGTTAGCTATTAGAATAGGAGTCGTCGGTTCATATTCATGTATTCGCAATCTGATGTTATTCTCGATATGGGTTGCCTCCTGCGTCTCGTCATACAAGACATTACAGTTATTGATTATATTATTGTATTTATTCACTTTATTAACATGTTTATTATGTCTTTAATAAAACAATTGCTTATTACATCGTTTTATTTTGGTAACAAATATACTTATAAGTACATTACGCTCCTCAAAATTCTAGCAGTAGCTCTACAAAAATGGTATTTGTGTGGAGTGTAATTATAAGTCTATATCTGAATCGTCACACCGCTTTTTCTTTTTCTCACTATCTACCTGTTCATATTGTTCCTAACATGAACCATCCATTTCCCGGGTACAGTTAGTTCATCATTCACTCTCTTTTCGTTCATATCCATCACTTTCTTTCTGTTCAAATTGTTCCTAACCCGAACCACATTACGCCCCTCGAAATGCTAGTAAGTCGCTCTACAAAAATGGTTTTTGTGTGGAGTATAATTAGTCTATCTGAATCGGCACACTGCTTTTTCTTTTTCTCTCCTATTTACCATTAGTTCATCATTTACCTACTCTCTTCCTGTTCATATCGTTTCTAACACGAACCATCAATTTTAATCTTCTTTACCGTTAGTTCCTGATTCACTCTCTTTCTCTTCATATCCATCATTCTCTTTCTGGTTAAATCGTTTATTTTTGTTTTTGAATATTCTATTCCTTGCCGTCCATCACCATTTTTTATTCATCAGTTTTTTTTAATGACGTGCCTTATATCCTCATCATATTTTTTTTTGGATTAGGTAGGGACTAACTAGATACAGTTATTCCGATTATTTACTCATATGGTTATTCAGCGCAATTCAACGTCCGTCCAGTTTTCCAAGCAAGTGGGTATAAAATTATATTAAATGTGTTTTTAATTTGCGCATGCTAACGACAGCATTTAGCGCTGTTCGGCCACATTCAGTATTGTACCCTATTATCATTGGTAGTCTTACGCGTACTAACGACATGGTGACAGCGATTATCGCTGTTCTGCCGCATTCTTCACTATATGCGGACTGTCTTCGACTCCTCATTGACAGGTTGCTAGTGGCATTAGTTGATTGGCTCCATTTTGCATTTTAGCGCCATCATTTTGCACACAATGATCGAGAGAGAAAAACATAACACTCCAGTTTTTGGTAGTCGTGTAAAAATAAACAAAAGCTATAGATAATCTAATAACAATATGGAATATATGGATAAAGAAAAATTTATATTGCTCATATAAAAATTGTCTTGCCTACATATGATGTTAACACTATACGTGGTACTGTAAATATATAGCACGCCATGTCGACCTTTCACAATCTTACGATAAGATCTTGTATAAAGTAACCAAATCAGCTACGCGAATAGACCTAAATAAATTGGAGTTTCTTCCTTAGCTTAGCTTAATAAATTGGAGTTGCTTAGCTTAGTTAGTTACCTTTGTGTAACATTGGTTTTCTGACCAGCAACAAAATTGTGCGCCGGGTCGTTTCATCGCGTGAGCCATGCTGTTTATATTAGCACATAACAATCAGTTAGCAAATAGTGGGGCTACATGCCGTAATCATTGCAACAACGTACACAGGTAAACAAGATCGGATTAGTTCCCTTCTAACAGCGCAATCATATAGACATGTTTCATAAAAAACTGTGTTTACAAGTTGACATTTAGACGAACGATGACCCCTGCACGTTACGTCACACAGACGACATATTCGACTTAACGTACATAATATTGTTTAAAATGGTAATCAATGCGCGAGCGCTGATAATGAGCTGATAACTCAGTAGTGTGTGCGAAGGCAAGGCACTGCGCCGGGCCACGACATGCGTCTTTTTTAGTTATAACTAGAAGAATCGTTTTACTCATAAATTAAATATTAAACGTAGCTATAATGTCGTTCCTTATGAGAAAGTGTATCGTGAACTTGAAGAATGTGAACAGATGTAGCGCTGTGTGTGTTTTGATGCAAACTGTAAGTAAAACAAATATGTTATTTGAGTATTATTCACGGATTTTCCGCCAAAACCCTGACCTCTTAAATCAATAAATTAGTAAAAGTGTCCAATAACCCGAAGAGAAGAAGAGACGTCGAATCCGATAATATAAAAGTATTCAGTCATTATTCATTGTCAGCAAATTAACTTAAAATTTGCATCAGTTACAATCACGGGTTATGAAGGTCAATACCAAAGTAGAATGAGTCCTGTTATCACCGGCATTTGTTTCGAGCCACTATGTGTTGGTAATCAGAGTGATTACCTATATTACTTTTTACTACATGACAAGTATTGAATAATAATTATTGTACCCTATGTACCTACTTTTGTTGGATAATCTGACTTGTGTGTGGCACTGATTATAATCAATACCACACAAAAATCAGAGCCAATTTTCTTCATAGTAATAAGATAAGAACATTATAAAAAAGAAACAAAGCTTATCAAGTAATTACCGAATAACTGGGAGGTGTTACACGAAGATAAGGTGATATTGAGATTCGCAAAAGTCAACAAGATATAAAATTGGTTCAGAATTGCAGGAGAAATTATTAGTTGGAGATCGACATAATTATGAAGAGAAGAACGAATAATACCTGCATAAAATGGTGTAGGTATCTTATTCATGGCAGTAGTAACAATCAACGGAAAAGTAATGTAAAATGAGAAGCCACATGTAGAAGAATAGATGGTAATGAGCAGTAGGGCACTATCGTATATTTCCGGTTCACCTCATTAGGGTCTTTTCAAGAAAGAATATAGATATAGGTACCTACCATGTTAAAGCAACTTTCTATCTGAAGTTGAAACTATTCCTCATTTTATACCAAGGCGTTATGATGTCTTATTCGTAACTTAAATTCATGTCTTACTCAGTCAACAGTCTTATAGTCTTAATTCTAAGATATTATTATTTGGCGCAATAATTGATTTGCCTTAACAACTGGTTATTCCACTGGGGAATAACAGTGGTTTCGATCGTGTCAAAGTCAAAAAATAACCGAAATTCAGCAAAATCCAAATTGTCCAATCCATCTCCACATCAAAATTAGATCAGCAGTTTAGGCAAGAACACGTAACAATAAACAGATAGAGTTCCTTTAACATTTATAGCATTAGTTTAGATGTTTCTTGAAGTCAAAAATTGTTATTTTCAGGGTAAACATCGATCACAATTTTCGACTAGCGTCCAAAAACGCAACATAATATTGTCTGAGGTGCATCTACGACACAGGAAGTTCCACACGAGTCAAATAGTAAACAAAGTCGTTGCTTTCAAATTATCGGACATCGGCGAAGGCATACGTGAAGTAGTTATAAAGGAATGGTAAGACCGCATTATCCTTTTATTTGTTTCTAAAGTTTTATGTCCCATTTTATGCCTTCTTTTATGGCACTCTAGCTTCCACCCATGACTCGGTCAGTCTGCGTGAAATAAGTCCTTCTCACCTTTATAAATTACTAGCCTCTGCCAGCGGTTTCGCCTGTGTGAAAGTAGAACTGTCCTATGTCGCTCGGTGATAAAGTTGCGTTCTACGGGTGAAAGAATTTTTAAAATACTTCTAGTAGTTTTTGGATTAATTAATTACAAAACGAAAATATAAAATCTTTAATCTTTATAAAACATTTTAGTATAGATGACATACGGTTTAATCCTTGATATAAGCTATCTTTGTACTAAATCTCATACAAATCCTTTCTCCCATATGTGCAAAAAGGAGTAGATAACAAACATACACACACACATATAAAACTTTCACTTTTCTAATATTAGTGCGATCCACAATTTATTCATTAATTTTCTATATGTACTAGAATTTTAACAATACAATACCGTGAACTCATTAGAACTGGTATGCTAGTTAATGCTCCCAGACATTGATACTCGTACATTTTTAAAATACAATTAGGTAGGTACACATTATTCGAATTAATTACCTATATAAGTATTTTGAAATGAGACTAATGTTATCTTTTGAGCTGGTCATGACGCGCATGATGAAACAGTTACGTATTTGTACACAACAAAGACAGTTTTGTTTTAGAAATTATTCGAGTTCGTATATTATTACAAACACACTAGCTCAGTGGTTCCCAAAGTTACCTGGAGCGCGACTCTCCTAACAAAAAGTAACAAATTCGGTAATTAAGGGTCCTCTTGGTTTTATATTGGAAAAAGAGTTGGAACTATACATAGGAATGAAGAGGACTACATAAACAGAAAAAAAAGACATTCAGGGCCGATCCATAATACAAAGAATACTATTTCTTAAAATGAGAATGATGCGTTTGTTTCTTAATTTTGTCATTATAACCTTAGCAACTTCAACTTTAGTTACTTTTAATGAACGTCTCATTAAAAGTAACTAAAGTTATTAAATGAGACGTATCACAAAGCGCCGAATTTATTTCGGTATTTAAATTCAATAAATAAATCATAGCCGGAAATCTCGGTATGAGGTACTGAAGGGTAAAAGACTTACAGCTCCATGCTTTCGCACGATTCCAATTTCATCTCATGGATCATCACATATTCTCTCGCGATTCACCAATGGGTCGTGCGACCCATACTTTGGAAACATTTCACTAGCTCATAAATACGGCAAATCGGATTATTGTTATATGATTAATTACTATAGGGAATATTGAAACATTTAAGCAAGTTTCTTGTTATTACTGAAGCAAAACCTATAATGATTCTTTTGTGAAAAGCAAATCAAACAATAAAAAGTGTTTTGATGAACGAGAAGAGAATCTTAATATCGATAAATATTTCTAATTCCAGGTTCGTGAAAGTTGGTGACAAGGTGCAGCAATTCGACAATATCTGTGAAGTGCAAAGCGATAAGGCAGCAGTGACGATCACCAGTCGATATGATGGAGTAGTCACTAAACTGTACCACGAAGTTGACACCACCGCGCTGGTTGGACAACCACTTGTTGATATCGAAGTGCAGGGAGGAGTTGATGAAGGTGGGTTGAAATATCTAACTGTCAATATTTTATTGAAAACTTTGTGAAAATGTGTGGGAATGAACTAAGAATGTGTTAGATTATTGATGTGTGTATAGCACATGAAACAAATGTATAGCAACAACTATCATGGAAATTCACAGTTTGAAACTTTTGTGAGATACATAATGTTTTTTTTTTCTATTATGAAACGGAAACACTCATGATAGAGTCAGTCAGTTCATAAATAAGGCCTCTGATAAAGACCAATATACTAATTACTAATATTCGTTCCTGTTAAAAGTCAAAGGTAACTAGACCCTAGTTTAAAAATAATATAATATAGACATTTAAAAAATATAAAGGGAATTCCCAGAACAGATTGGTAAATCGTCAATGTCAACATAAATCCCGCCTTTATAGAAGTGGAGCCCCTGACAGAAACTAGTTTGTTAATATTTTTGCATACACAGTCCAACAACATACCTTTCCGAACAAGCAACACACTTAAACAGGAATTAAAATTTAATGAACTTTTAATTACAGGTGCGTCTGCGCCACAAGAAAAACAAGTCACAGCTACCAAACAGGATCCAGTAGCAGACAAAAGCCGGAAAATAAAAATTTTGACCACGCCTTCTGTCAGGAGGATAGCTGCACAATTCAAAGTTAGTTGAATTAAACACATTCAATATTAAAATGATTCAATCAAGCGATCTGCACCTACCTACGTATACCTACTAGATTAACCTACCTACTAGACCTAACCTACTAGATTAATATTAACTTATGCTATACTATTTAATAGAGCTGTGAAGGCCAGGTGGTAACAAATAAGGGTAAAAACTGACTTACACGTTTTACACTTCTTCGTGCAGTTACACCCTTAATAGAATATACACCACTAAATTTTAATCGTTTTAATCCCGTGGAGGGTCGATCCGGTACATGAAACACTATCGATTTGTAAAGATAAAATCAAAAAATAAAGTACCTTTTTTCAAAACTCGTATTTATATACTCGTAGTGTTTCATGTACCGGATCGACCCTCCACGGGATTAAAACGTGTATAGTCTGTCTAAAAAGTCAAACGACTTGGGAATTTTGTATAATATTTAATAATTTAAACAATACGTATATTAGATATTTTTTATAAGGTTCTTCTATTAGTAAACAATGATCAAGTTCTCTTAATCAACCTTGATTATTGAAACAGCGTTGACTACATACGATTTCATTTTACTCTAATAATTACCCAAGTCGTTTGACTTCTTAGAGACAGACTCTAGAGAGTTTTGTTAGGCCAGTGGTAACGGCCCTAACTTACGAGCTCTACGTTGTGAGCAACCAAGGCGGGTACTTCATTTTGTATAATTTATTTCATCGCTCAAAATGGTAAAGGACCACATTGCGAGGAAACAAGTATGTGCAACTAAAACTTCAAAGAAATCGAAAAATCCGTGACGTCTCTCAGACCAGGTCCATGTGATGGATTACAATCCATTCTATCTCCTAGTGCGAAGAACTGAATCCCAGCATGGAACTTAGACTGATTATGCTTATGTTATTTAAATGCATGTAATTTTATTCCCCAAGGTATCAAACCCGACAAATTGTGTCACTCCTCGAAACATTTTCTGAGAAACAATAAAGTCAGCCAAGAGCTAACCACGGTCCGTTAATTTTCCCCGTTTATGTGTTCTTTCTATGCATCATTTATTTTGTCCTTTTTTATTAACCCATGCATCATTACTTCCTTTTTTTTAAGGTAGACTTAAGCACCGTGAAAGCCACTGGGAGGAATGGTAGAGTTCTCAAAGAGGATATGCTGGCTCATTTGAATATCGACTCAAATGCTTCTAATGAAGTACCTGATCTATTAAGTGTGAATGCAATACCAATACCTTTAGTACAAGCACAAGCAAAAATGGAAGTGTTATTGGCAGATCGAGTAGTGCCTGTATCTGGTTTTACCAAAGCTATGGTGAAATCAATGACCGAAGCAATGGTAAGAGATTGAATGATAAAATCGTAATCAAATATCATATTTAAAGCAAAACTAGAGTTAAACATAATAATATTAAACATTTGCAGAAAATACCTCACTTTGGATATAGCGATGAATATGATGTGACAAAACTTGTTGAATCCCGTGAGACATTGAAGAAATTAGCAGAATCGAAAGGCGCGAAACTGACATACATGCCAATCATTATAAAAGCCACCTCCTTAGGTCTGGAACAATTTCCTGTGCTCAACAGCAGTCTGGATAGCACTTGTGAACACCTCACTTACAAAGCAAGTCACAATATCGGCGTTGCGATGGACACACCTAACGGATTAATCGTTCCTGTAATAAAGGTAACTAAACCAGGATATTGTCCGGTAGAAGTTTGAACCAGAGTGGCAAATAAATATGTTTAAGCCACTTTCAAATTTTTATCACAACCTTTCGGAAGCATCTACATACTATTAATTGCTTTTATATTTAGGGTTTCGTACCTCAAAAAGAAAAAAACGGAACCATTTTATGATCACTTTCCGTCTGTCTGTCAAGACCCATTATCTCGGAAACGCATAAAGGTATTGTATTGAAATTAAAACCGTATACTCAGGTCTGCGGTTCTATGAATCAAAATTCACCCTGAAGAACCCTGGGGCAGGGCGCAAACGTGTCTTGTGTCAGATACAAGCTACCGATGAATGATTTCTATAGAACCAATATGATATCATCCACTCCCTGCGCATACGTAAACATTTTTTGTATCCAGTTGCTTCCGCTTAACATATACTCATGACGATCAAAAAGTGTTCGGTGTCGGTAACTGGAACAAAAAGTGTCTCCGTTTGCGCAGCGCCTTAGTGAACGAGTTCGACTCGCACTTGCCCAGTTTTTTTTTTGGAGAAATAATAATAATATATAAAGAATTCATTTACTCACTTCAGCTCGTTATCTTTTACAAAACTATCATTTCCTTTATTTTCCAGAATGTACAATCGAAAACGATACTAGAAATAGCCCGAGACCTGAACACACTTCAAGAAAAGGGATCGAAGGGACAACTAGGACTAAATGAATTGACTGGAGGAACGTTTACATTATCAAACGTTGGCATTGTGAGTAGCTGATATTGTTCGTATGTTCCTAGACTTTTCTAACCAGCAGTAATTAAATATAATTTTCATGTGATAATGTCGCTTTAACCAACGACTCCATAATAGCTGAAATCAGGTCACCCATGAGACTCACCACCATATGCCAAAGACGAATCTTTTACTTTTTTGGCCACATTTCCAAAAATAGAGGTGATAACCTGGAAAAGTTGCTCCTGATAGGAAAAATAGATGGGAAAAGACCCAGAGGCAGGAGTCCGATACGTTACGTTGGTCATGCCAAATCCGTGTTACACTGGAGAGCACAGTCTGCGACACCATCCACATCACCGAAGATAAGAGAAAATGGCGAAATATAGTCTACAAAAAAGTTATTCGTCGAGATCACGACCCTCAGCATTGAGGAAAACGACCCAAGGAGGAGATCTGTCGAGTAGTCGAGGCCTACCTGTCGGACAGGTATATTGTCTACCCCGGTCACCAGGGAGACTGGAAACGTCGGGAGATGTCGTGCGGTGTTCCGCAGGGGTCGGTACTAGGGCCACCCTTGTGGAACATCGGGTACGATTACGTGCTGCGGGGCGACCTCCCTGACGGGGTCAGCGTGGTCTGCTACGCAGACGACACGCTGGTTCTAGCGCAGGGAGAGTCGTATCGGGCGGCGGCCGCTTTAGCGACACGCGGGGTTGCGATAGTCGTTGGTAGGATCCAGGAGTTGGGACTCGAGGTGGCGCTGCGCAAATCCGAGGCCATGTGTTTTCACGGTCGCGGCCGTCGGAACGCGCCACTGTCGGGTTCCCAACTAACGGTAGGAGGAGTTCGCATCGGCGTCGGGACATCGATGAGGTACCTGGGACTCATCCTCGACAGCCGATGGAATTTCGAAGAGCATTTCCGACGTCTGGCTCCCAAACTCAACCGGACTGGGGCCGCTCTCGGGCGGCTCCTGCCCAACCTTGGGGGTCCAGACGCCTCCTGCCGGAGGCTCTACGCGGGGATCGTTCGGTCCATGGCCCTCTACGGGGCGCCGGTGTGGGCGCTGTCGCTGCAAAAGCGACCGGCGGCCATTCTGAACGCCTGCCAGAGGGCCATGGCAATTCGGATGATGCGGGGATACCGCACGATTTCCCGCGAAGCGGCGAGCCTTCTGGCTTCTGGCTGGCCACCGTGGGATCTGGAGGCAACAGTCCTTGCACTTGCGACAGGTCACGGCATGGCGGACAGAGCTCCGGCGGGATCTCATGGTGGAATGGCGTCAGCGACTATCGCAACCCCGTCATGGGCACGCCACAATTATGGCGATAAGTCCCCTCTTTGAGGCGTGGCTGGAAAGACCTCACGGCGTCCTTACCTTCCGCATGACACAGGTCCTCTCCGGAAATGGCAAGTTCGGGAGGTTCCTGTTCCGAATCAAAGCGGAAGTGACGCCCGGGTGTCGCCACTGTGCGGAACGCCCGGAGGACACGGTGGAGCACACAATCGCGGTGTGCCCTGCTTGGGCGGAGCATCGCCGTTCCCTCGTGGGGGTGATCGGCGGCGAAGACCTCTCGCGCCGGGCCTTGGTCGAGGCCATGGTCCGGAGCGAGGAGGAGTGGCAGGCGGTCGCCGACTTCTGCGAAGCAGTAATGCTCGCTAAGGAGGAGGCCGACCGCATCAGGCAACGGCGCTCTCGCCGCCGCCGCCGGGATTCCGATCCCGATTTCCAGCCACCGTAGGCGCGGGCTTGCGGACAGTGAGCAATGGGTAGCTCGCTGTCCGGCCGTCCGGTAACCGTCCGGACCAAGCCCAAGTCGTCGACGGCGCGCGCTGTTCCCGCGCGCCTCAAGGAGTTGTCAGCAACAGCAGGGGCCCAGCCGGGTCGAAGCCTACTGGGGCCAGGGTAATCCGAAAGGGCGCTCGAGCCCCGGTATGAAGGCTTGAAGGAACGGGATGGGTTTTTTAGTCAGTAAGAGTCTGACACTATCTCCCGCTCCGCCCAAGGGCGGGGGTTGTCATAAGATGATTTTTCCCATCGAAAGGAGGAGGATCCAAAGGAGGAGAGGAATGTCGCTTTAATGCCTAATTCTTGAAAATTTTGTTTACCAATTAAATTAAATGTTTATCAATAATAATGTCCAAATAGTAAATGGATGTTCTTTGATGTTTCAGGTTGGAGGAACATATACTAAACCTGTGATATTACCACCGCAAGTAGCAATTGGTGCCCTAGGAAAAATACAGGTACTAACCGTAATATTAACGACAATATATAATAGATAGATATATTTAGCCGTACGTTGTAGGCGGCGTTACGAACACTGTAGGAATGGTGTGGTAAAAGATAAATAGTAGTTTATGTGACTAGGGGATAAAGCAGTGTCTTTAAGTCGCGGGCGACATGTTGAATTTCGAATGAAGCGAAGGTTGCTGATTTTAATCCCGAACGATAGTGAGGGATTTATAAAATTAACTCCCGAGCATTGCGAGGGAGTTAATAAAGAAACCTGAGTGAAGTGAGGAATTTAAGCCGCCCAAGACAAAGACAGCTTTATCCCCGTGTTGCATACTCTACTTTTTACACCATCTGTGAGATAATTAAAAGACAATTTGGTCGACCAAATCATATATTAGAGAAATAAAAGTATTATGTTTACAAATTCATCAAACAAACAAAATTCACTACTCCAAGATTCTATAGTTTCAATTTTCTAAAATGCTCCCGTGTCGTTAGTACGCACGTTTTATTCTATTTTCTTTTTTTTGTTAGTGGCCAGTTTGAATCATAGTGATTACATATTCTTTGGTTTGAATTTCGAGTCAACTTGTTCGATGCGCCTACATTTTAATTCACAATGTTGACGATTCTTGATGCTCCAAATTCAAATCTCATTATTCCCTAGGGATCGGCCATACTGCATTATCTCCCTAGGCATATAATGACTTGCTTTAAGTGAGGTTTGTATGACGTGTAAAACGACATTATCGAGCAGGTGGTGTAAAAAATATATTTTCATGCTGTTATTCTATGAAATATAATAAGTAGTAATAAGTTTTTTTTTGGTTCATGGAAATGAATATTTCTTTTGGAAGTCAGTCAGTTTGTCTTTTTTGCGATTTGGAATCCCATCAAAGGTATATAATATACGGGAGCTGGCTAGTTATGACTTCCTTGAAGATAATTGTTCCAGTTCTTAAAATATTACCATACCTTTCCGTTACACTCTGTAGAGTATACCTACAGTACCTACCTATTATCTATGCGTTCCAAATAAGAATAGGGAATCAATAACCTCGATCTGTCAATTTTTTTTTTGCTTTGTTTTACTGAGCCAATAACGTTTTTACTTCACCTGGATTAACTAAATCATTTGAAAAGGAGGGATGAAACGCATGTTGCTAAAAAAGTTATGAGTTTACATGTGGATGGATGGGGGGGGAGGAGGGAGGCCAAAGAAAAGATGGATGGATTGTGTGAGAAGCGATATGAAAGATAAGGGAGTTAGTGATGGCGTGACGAGTGACAGGACAGAATGGAAGAAAAAAACGTGTTGCGCCGACCCCAAATAAAACGCGACTAGGGCAGGAAGATGATGATGATTAACTAAATCCAGGTGAAGTAAAAACGTTATTGTTTAATCTAAATTCGCTAAATATGTCATAATAATACTTTAAAAAGACTATTTTCTTTAGGAACAATTCGCCTTCTTCTATTTGCCACTACTCAGATACTTCACACAGTGACGCAGAAATTAGTAAAATTGAAAAACTGGACTTTTTAGTTCATGATTCGTGAATAAATTTCATTAAAAAAATCTTATTTTGCTCACTCTATCCAATTATTTTTGATTTGAGAGCTATACACACCTATTCTCATTTGGAACGCATTGTTTAGTCCAGTTTTCCCGTTTTATATACGAAAGCAGCCACGTCAAGACACCATGTTATAGCTAGATAAAAAATAAACCAAAAATACAATATTAATGTCCTCTTTATATGCAGGTACTACCGAGGTTCGATGCTGAAGGAAACTTGAGGAAGGCTCATATTTTGACAATGAGTTTTTCAGCAGATCACAGGGTCATTGACGGAGTGACTATGGCGCGTTTTTCAAATCACTTGAAAAACTACCTCGAAAATCCATACTCGTTGCTATTGGACTTATAGAAAGAGCATATTACATGTTATTTATGTTTATACACAATTTTTTCCAAATTTCTAAAAATAGACGTATTTTCAAACAAGACTTGGGACTTACCATGAAGTGTTAAAATGTCAAAGCGAGCGAGACAGAGGGATGAAGCTACACAGCCTATATATAGTTCCATAATATCCCTTTAACACAGTTCAGTTAGGTCGTCAAATGCACCGCGTTAAGGGGATGCATTTTCTCGACATACATTTTCACTGTTTTTCATACAACCGTTCTTACGCGATTATGACGTTATTACACATTTTTCATTAGATATATTGGAAAAACTGTATCATGGGGATATTATCTAGGCTTCTATTGAAATCAATTTGTAAATTTGTGTTAAACTAATAAAGTAAAGACTTCTGAAAATCTGCTATTTTGCATGAACTTTGACACTTCATAATTTGCTCAAAATTTTAAAAAGTCAAAAAAGTTTTACATCTTGATATTTGTAAGGCTTCTATAGCCTTACAAATATCAAGATTCTAAATGACGACAATTTTTTTCAAAAACTTTAAAGTGTTAAAAAGAACACGTATACCTGGAACAAGTTTTGTAAAATATTCGAGTAAATCATGGAATTAGTGAATGCTAACAGAGTTTTCAGGTATTATTACTCTTTTTTCGCGTTGCCTTTTTGTCAAACATCACGTTCGATTGCGTTAGATGAAGTAACAAGCTTTTAAACCATGCTAGATGTTTACGATACGCGAGTTGAAAAGCAGCCTCTTAAGAGCTCGTGGTAAGAACTCTGGTTTGAATTGTTTGCTTGTTTTAAAAATACGTCCTGTGTACAGATTTTAATGTATATTCTTTATCAAAATAAAAGCCCGATTTGTTACTCATAGTTTTATTTATACTGTAACACATTTAGACGATACAAATGTTAACAGTCATTTCTTTTAATATATCTATCACCGGCTCTGTCAAACATTCTATGTAAGTCCTTCGTTGAACGAAACGAAACGATAACGAAATTTACCGAAACAACATTCAGGGTAATTTCAGGACCCTCGTGGTCAATATGATCCAGTATTTTCGCGCATGACATAGTTACTTTGCTTTTAGTTCAATTCTCAAACTTTCTTATTTCTAGTAATTATGTAATGTGGTCAAATAATGTAAGAAACAGGTTTTAAAAAGCTTGTTTTTCAGGATATATTTTATTTTTTAATTCATTCTTCTTCAAGGGAGATTTCGTACGCCATATGAGTGCGTCAATTGTTAACTCTTTCAAATAACAAGGTACCAGTCTTCAAGACGTGATGAAGAAATTCACCGACGCAGGACTTCGAAGCGAGTTACTTTAAAGTAAGCTATAGTCCATTCTGGGATACAATGCGGCGTATATTCTCGATGAAATCTTGCAAATATCTCGGTAAATATCAGAGCGTCTACACTATTGATAGGCGCCCATTTTAACGCCAAAAATGCCATATCCACATCACAATATTTCTTATCTGCGAAACATATAAGTGTGTTCTGAAAAATTTACATTTATAAAGCGGCCTTACACCGACGCTCTTATCTATTTTAAGGCGCCAGTACATAATATGTATGTCGGAATTAAGGGAGTAAAAAAGCGGGTAAAACAATAGATGGAGAAACCACTGAATTAAGGTAGAACTACACTGCCCACTCGTGTTCCTCACACGCCGATCTGGGCGCGTCGGACTTTGTACATTTTATATGGAAACTAGACTTGTAGAGCTACACTTGATCCACGCCACGCGACGTCGTTTTACGTACAAATCAGGCGTAGTACATGTGTGTGTCGGTCTAATGGAGTTCTAGGTTTACACCTCAGATCAATAAAGTAAAATTACATTCGTATTTATGTTCTCTGCGTCACCCCATCCCTGTAATATTTGTAGGAAGGTAAGCTGTTCTGAATTCTTTAACGAGAAATCAGTTGCATTTTAAAGTAGATTATCTAGACGATGAGGTGGCAAAAGTTACTTTAAATCACTGACGATAATACCCCCATCGCATATTTAGTACAGATTTAGATAGCACATTTCATTAGCTTGTAATGGCAACACACACATAGGCCAATGTAATGAGTTGCAGGATTGTTTGAAAGAGTTGCCGCGACTTTGGAAGGAAAAGACAGCCAGAAAAACCCGGGTGGATTTTAGTCAGTAATAGATTGAAACTTCCTTTCGCCCCACACAGAACAGAAGTTATTATTTTAATGATGATGATTACCACCTCAAAAAAGCCAATGTAGGTAATATGTGTATCTACCGATGATTACCTAAGTATCTATATTTTAAGATAGTCAAAAATACTTTTAATTAGACACAATCTGTGTAGCAATTTCTTTAGTAAACATGTTTATCTTATCTTGTCTTTCGATCACCTCGAAGAAGATATAACAAAAATAAGTAAGTATACTAATAATAATTAAGTAAGTATACCTAATTAATGCCTATTAAAAAACATTGTTGCCACCTCTGGACTCTATTAGACAGAGTAGATAGTGGTTTTAAATATCACGTAGTAGGCCACGTGAGATTCCTACAATAGATAGGTCTTTTGAAACAATTTGATCTAATTGTACGACGTTTAAATAATTACTTTTTGGTACAAGTGGAAAAAGTTTGTTATTGCAACCGAGGCGAATTTTGCACGAGTCGTAGGCGAGAGTGTTATGGAGCCGAGAGCTCCTGTGAAAAATTTTGAAAAACGAATTTTTTTAATACACTCACGAAGAAATCAATAAACGGGGGTTGACCGACGACTCGTGGTGATCGACGCGCGCCCAGCCTTATACGTTACATCGCCGTGCCCTCGTGGGGGTGATCGGCGGCGGAGACCTCTCGCGCCGGGCCTTGGTCGAGGCTATGGTCCGGAGCGAGGAGGAGTGGCAGGCGGTCGCCGACTTCTGCGAAGCAGTAATGCTCGCTAAGGAGGAGGCCGACCGCATCAGGCAACGGCGCTCTCGCCGACGCCGGGATTCCGATCCCGATTTCCAGCCACTGTAGGCGCGGGCTTGCGGACAATGAGCAATGGGTAGGTCGCTGTCCGGCCGTCCGGTAACTGTCCGGACCAAGCCCAAGTCGTCGACGGCGCGCGCTGTTCCCGCGCGCCTCAAGGAGTTGTCAGCAACAGCAGGGGCCCAGCCGGGTCGAAGCCTACTGAGGCCAGGGTTATCCGAAAGGGCGCTCGAGCCCCGGTATGAAGGCTTGAAGGAACGGGATGGGTTTTTTAGTCAGTAAGAGTCTGACACTATCTCCCGCTCCGCCCAAGAGCTGGGGTTGTCATAGGATGATTTTTCCCATCGAATAAAAAAAAGCCTGATACGTTAAATGTAATAACATTGTGGCGGGGAGAGCACGCGCACTGTTCTGCGTTAGTGCGGAAAACACTAAACTATTTTGCGTGCTAAAAGTCGGCGGGATAAGAGCGGGTTTTCAGGTTTATTAAAACATAAATTACCTACGTAGTTTCACAAAAATGATAAGGCCTGTTTCTGACGTCTAATAAGACGTCATGAACGAAAATCCAAGCTTAAGTAACACGTCTATAATTAAGTACAATTAATAACTGAGAACATCGTTATACATACCAGCTATCCTAATGAAATAAACCTTTCGTGGGGATGATATCTGTATATCGTCGAGACTGAGCGCTAGAAGGGACCGTTGCTTGTCACCCCAGTTGCGGTCCAACTCGCGCATCAAACTCAGGCGAGCCGGCTTCGTCAACAGTCCCTGCAAATCCTTCAGCTGATTCTTGCTTATAACATGTGTTATTCGTGAAATAGCCTGCAAATACGTTGCTACGTTCATTTCATGGTATATACTTAGAAGAGTATCTAAGGTTGGTTTTAGTACTCGACCGACCTTCGGTGCTTTCTATTCCTGACGATACCTACACATAACCGACCCTCAGTTTGTAACGTTCAGTGCTCGCCTGACCAACCGTCGGTCAAGCGCGTCCTCATGCGTGTCGACCAACGCGCTATGGAAACATATTTACGCGTTCAGTACTACACCGATTGGTGAACCGACAATTTGTAAATGCGTCCATTTGGTGTACGTGTTTGTGACTGGATCAGTCCGGCCAGTTTGGTTGGTCAGGAGAGCGCTGAACATTACAAACTGACGATCGGTTATGCTTATCATCTAGAACGATGGTACGCGCCAACGCGGTGACATTCGGTCGAGCACTAAAACCGGTGGTAAGGTGATTTTTACATAGCCTGGGAAGGATGACAACAGGACCAAAAATATGCATCTTTTAGATGAGAGAAAAGGTAAGTATGTATAAATCCGACAGCTGTCACCTGCTCCATCCTACAGCAATTGTAATGTAGTGACTATATGTTAAATAGAGATTTATCAAAGAAGATGCTGCGATGATCTCAAATCAATTAGGACACAAACAGAAAGATGACGATGAATAGTACCATTTAAATACGTGGGTCGGTGGGTATGACTACGGAACAGTAAAAACAGTGGAAGTAGCTTGAGAAAATGTTTGTTCCAGAACCGGTGTCGCCAAACTCATACATTTACAATTTACTCTTACTGCAAACCCAAAAATATGATTGGCTGAAAACAAAAACAGGGCGTAGACGAAATGCAAAAAAAAATGTTATACGAAATGCAACTTTAATATCAACAATCTATTAATCAAATTGACAAAAACAAGAAAGAAATACATCTTTGACTACCAAGTACCGCCACTCGTCGCTAGATGGCATTGTTCAGTATATATATTCAGTATGAACTGTAACAGCGTAAAAATAAGATTGGTATTTGAATGGCGTATCACTGACACGAATGCAGGCTGCTACTCTAATAATGAAGTAACCTTATTCGATCGAAATAATATCGATTGTGTGAAAACGTATTTAAAACACAAATTGCAAAAAAAAAATATTGTATGCGATAGTGTGATAGTATTAAAATAATGAAATTAATATGATTAAAGGCAATTTTTAAACGTAGTAAAAAGGGTATTTATTTGCATAGTACATCAATTATCATCATCTCAGCTGAAATCATCGTCATCGCCCACTGCTAAACATAAGAATATTAAGTATAATTCAAACGTCCTATGTTGTTCCTAACTCTTTAACTAAAATTTAAAATACATCATAAATATCATACCACAATTTTTATTTTATTAAATTTATTAATTTAATAATTATCTGTATTATATTACTTACAAAAACCATTAAACTATAATATATAATTACTTTTATTTTAAAAAGGCAATGTAATTCATATCGATTGATTTTATCGATAAAGTCACGCACTATTTGGATAGCGTCAAAAGTATAGGTAGACTAACGAATATTCCAGAAAAGCTATTAACCGAGAAAAGAAAATCAACTTTGTTTTTTATGTCACTAAGGACTAGTTTTGTTTGTATATCCTGCGCAATGTTTCACGTAAGTACTTAATTTTATTTTTTCATTTTATTAAAATAAATCCGAAAATAACACTTTTCGATAGTATGATAGACCTCCACGAGTTAGATTTTTAGTTCGACTATGGTTTTTAAAGCACAGTATGGGACAATAAGGCATTTTAATATTATTTTTCGTTAATTATTATGTTGCGCAGTCTAGTCAGAGAATGAGGGCGCTTGAACAGCAAGTGCGCAACGCGGTTCTTACTAGCGGCGACAGTGCCACGCCTACTTACTTCTCCACTGTTTTTACTGTTCCGTGGGTATGACTTCCATTGGATTAAAAATGGGATTCATGTATATGCATCGTTCTCTCCAATACCATACCACCTAAAATGGCCGCTCCGTTAGATAAGCCTTGATGATTTCACGATTTTCATGAATTTGTGTAAATGTTATTTATTTGTGTTATTGTTGTTTTTCAATGGTGGAAAGGAAACAGATGCTAAAAAATCCACCATAATCCATTAAGCTGGAACTTTGATTTACCGATTGGATATCGAAGCTATATTTATGAATTTGTAAGAATAGCTGTCATAAGCGCCATCATAAATTGCCTTCGACAAAGATAAGTAGGTATGGTATGATAACTACCTACAGGCGTCGGGAGAGCATAAATAACACATTTAGCACAAGTAAAAGTCTGCAATAGGATGAGAAACCTGTTACGCTCAAAAATTAAAGATTAGCAGCAGGCCAAATATACTGTGTCAGCTTCAACCATAGCTAGGAATAGCTTCTTCTTTCTTTTGTCAAACTTCCGGATCCTGTGTGATTTTGACGCCATTCAGATGTTTACCGCGAATTTGACGATGTCATCAACCCAATGCTCTTCTGGATGGCCCTGGTTTCTTTGACCCGACCTTAGCCTACAGTCCATATCTTCCTCTCCATACGCAGACGGTTAATTGGTAGCCAACAGTTGTCGGCTTACTTTATTATAAGTAGATAAACAAGTGCGAAGTGGCATACGATAACTACAATCGAAATTACAAATTTGATAAAAAGGTTCCCGATATAATCAATAATCATTAATGACATGCGTGATTATAATCGAACAAATCAAAGCTACGATAAATTTCTAGAAATAATTCCGCTTATATTCACGGGTGGTATCTAATAGGTAAGTTAGTACCACCTATGGATATAAGCGGCCCTAGGTGGGTCACTCGCTAAAACCGTTTGATGAGCAGGCAATTACAAGCAGAAAATATTTTTATGCAATGAATTTTATAACATTTTTAAATAACTAAGTACAGAAATTTTATTTAATCTTACACTACCTGTTTGGTCCCGTACTTGAACTCTTTCTCTACGAACAATGGATCCCAAATATTCCTCAGGACGCTGAAGTCAATTTTGATCATTAACCATGTAAACGGATTTTGCAAAAGGATTAATTTGGGAACTCGCCTCTTCCTTGGCTTGTCGCTTTTCCTTCTCCATGAAAATGATTTTTGAAAATTCTTGACGAAACTTAAAGAACTTTTTACCCGTTTTATTATAACATCACCTCTATCATTGTTTCGAGGATTTAGCTGGCGATATTCAACAATGGAATGATTGAAGTTGGTAACTAACGGAGAGTATGGGTTGATGTTTTGTGATATAATAGGCCAAGGTTTGATAAAACCAGAAAATTTATTGTATTTATTAGGTTCAAAAAGTCGTGTTACAAATGGACATAAACGCCTAGGTAAAAATAACAGCGGTGATGCCATCTGAAAAAGTATCAAGCGATGTATTATGATAGTAATTTTCCTTGTAGTAGGTACCAGTACCTATATCCCACCAGAATCAGTGGTCATGTCCAAACGGAACCAACTCACCATATGTCCTGCATGTTCAATACATGTCGTTATTGCATTCTTGATTTCAAAACTTTTCCATGTTTATTATTTACATAAATCTAAAAACTTTGACACTATAATTTTTGTACTTTAATATAAATAAATAATATTCTAAAATGCCATATTGACTTGCAATGTACCGATTTTTTTGTTATGACAGATAATCTGGAAGTCTAATAAATTGACACTATTGATTAGACAAAATTCGGTAGGTTTCGGACCTACGTTCTAATTATTAAAAATGAATTTCTGAAGTGACCTTTTTGTTATTGGTTGACAATATTTTAGCCCATGCTGTCCCATAGCTGGGCAAAAACCTTTCACCAATGTTTACGCCACTTACGAAAATAAAAACATTGCGTAATTAGTAATTAGACTGTTGCTGCTGTTACACTAATTTGGCATTTATGATTTTAGTCATCCTGAGACGGATGTCCAACGTTATATCACCCAAGAAAAGCCCAGACGTATCCAACGACTTGTCTGCCAGCGGCTTCGTCTGTTTCTTCATGTACAGTTTGCGTTCTAGGACACCGGTGGCTTTTTAAATGTTTCTGCAGCCCAGGTAGGCATTGGCCCTACTGGGCACCTTCAGTTCTATTGACATCTCTTTGAGGCGCAAATGGAAGACGTGCCGTCGATTTAGGCTTGGTTCTTACTGGATGGCCGGACGGCGACCTATCCACTGCTCGTCTGTTGTAAGTCCGCGTCTAAGATAACCTGCGGCGGCGGCGGCGGCTGAACTTGAGGTAGTCCGCTCCCACACGGTTGCGGCCACCTCCTTCGCTTGCATTACTGCTTCGCAGAAGCAGGCGACCGCATCCCATCCCCTTTCACACCGAACCATGGCCTGAACCAAGGCTGAACGCGAGAGGTTGCTGCCACCGATCGTCTCCATAAAGACACGGCAAAGCGGGGCAGAGTTCAACCGTATGCTCGACCGTGTCTTTCGGGTGATCCGTACAAAGGTGACATCCAGCCGTTTCATCCGCCTGAATCCGAAACTAGAACCTCCCGTACTGGCCTTGTCAGTGAGTACCTGCGATAGGCAAAAAGTGAGGATGCCGTGACGCCTCTCTAGCCACTCCTCATAGAGGGAACTTACCGCCGTGATTGTGGCGTGATCATATATTTTCCTTAATGGTTGTTATGAATAGGCTGTATGAAAAGCATAATTCAGGTGAAGTGTGTGATGTGTAGGTACTTATATAATACTGTGTCGGTTCTAGTTGTATGGGTTTGTATAGTATAACCGTAATTGTATGTTATTATCGAAGCGAAAATCACTTGGCGTGAGCATATTACTAATAAAACAGTGAGGATACCGGTGGCAGTTCACACGTCTAAGCAGAGATTTATTTATTTATTTTAAAAATAGAACGGCCGAAGCCAATTATACTATTTAAACTCGTACCTATTTTTTTAACTCAGACATGCATCCTTCTCACAAAAATTTAAACACTGACTTTATTATTTTCCATTCATCCACAAACAATCAAGACCTGCGTTTGAGTTCAGGAGAGCGTTAATGGCGGCTATTGTCCGAGGAATAGGCGACATGGAACGTGCAATAGTACGGGAAGTTGGAACAGCGAGTAAACGACGTTTTCTGCCACGACAGAACGAGATCTCCTCGCTCAACCAACTTATTTAATTACTTAATTAAAATCAATCGTTTATGCCATTTTTGTATCTAATCATATTTTATTTATTAATATAGAAGGATTTCATTAACGTTTTAATAATGTAATTATTATTATCTATTTACTACATTCATTAATCGAATGAAGATACAGTTGAGGCACGTAAGAGATTAGCAGGTAGGTAATTTTATCATAGAAGAATTAATGTATGGCTTATAATATAGATAGTGATTATTTTGCTGACAATATTGTTGTTTGTCTAATTACTAGGCACATTTTCTAGGTATCTTGTGACCTTAGCCTCTTAATCTTGATTCTAGTATCGGTTTATCGTAGTGCTGAGTTCATATAAATTAGGGAGAATTCGGAAATTAGTTCAGTTTCGGGTATATTCTTATAACGGTAAGTGTTTCTTATATTAAAATTAGCTTAATGTTTATTTTTGTGTTTAGTGCTATTTCTGTATTCTGGCAGGTGAGTACCTGTCTTACTTGCCTTAACTTAAAACTTCTCTAACGCATATCACTTTGTGTTAAAAAAAAATTTCTTTCCTCCACGTCTATTCCGTGGGTTCCTTACCTTATTCGCAAAAATGGAACCTTTTCCAAAAAAATCCACTTTTTCCGAAAAGGGCCTTAACTTAGTGATGGATCACTTTGTTCGTTATCCGTTTGTCAAGGCCCTTTATCTCAGGAACGCATGGGGGTATCAAGTTGAAGTTATCAAAAGAAACTGGTTTCTGGTAGTTGAAGGTATCAAATAGTCAAGTCCCTCTTGAAGCAGTTAAACAATCAAACTTCTACGTCAACCTATGCTCCGGTTATAGTGCATATTTTATGCTCGCAAGGGAATTAAAACCAATTCCTGTTCACCTAGAGTCATGAAATTTGGCAAGAAGTAAAACCACAAAAGGCTTTTTTCGTAAATGAAAATAGGTTTTACCTTCGGTACATGAGTCCGACTAGCACTTGGCCTATTTTTTTATATTTCGAATACATCCAATAAACTACTCTCACGCACGACGAAAGGCCAGTAGGCCTTTGGCTGCCCAAAATACTCGAGAAATAAGTAAACGAAGAGTAAGGCAGGTATTCCCTGCGTATGTTTCAACCTGACCTTCAATGGGACTAAAGAGCAACTTATTCATTGCCAATTTTTCAAAGAGTAAAATAAGTTGTCCATATTATATTTCACTACCCTGGGTGTATACACTAACACTAACTAACTATATACACTTATTTCTGAAATATCCATCCTTACATAATAACAAAACGAAGTCCCCACCGAATTGGTCTGTCTGTTCGCGACGTGCTTAAAACTACTGAATGGATTTTCATGAGGTTTTCACCATTAGACTTAGTGATTTATGAGGAAGGTTATGATTTACCAGATTTTGTAACAAGTCATGTGCTTACTCATTTTGTCTTACTAACCAACCCTTATTACAATTCAGTTCTGATTAAGTCTACAATAATTCACGCCGTTTTGTGGGAAAACCAACAATTTAAAAAATTATGTGCTTTAATTTAACTACTTATTTTAAACATGGAAAAGAAATTGTTGTTGTTTGCCAAAAACAACCTATGCTCCTTAAGACAATATGCCTAGAGCAGAACCAGCCGAAAGCTCTAGTTATCGGGTCATATCAAAGCTTCACTTTAAAATCTTATTACAATAAAACTTAATACCTTTATAATTATTCTAATTCTAAAATATTTAACCTCCATTTCTCTGTAACATAAAAAAACTTATTACACTCTACAAGTGTCAAAGATTTATTTGCAGATAAATCTTATAATATAAAAATGAATCGCAAAATGTGTTGGTAAGCGCATAACTCAACAACGCCTGGACCGATTTCGCTAATTTTTTTTTGTTATGTTCGTTATTATGAGGAGAAGGTTCTTATGGAAAAAAAAATGAAAATTAGGGTAGTGTAGGGTAGAGTAGGGTAGTGTAGGGTAGAGTAAGGTAGAGGAGGGTAGAGTAGAGTAGGGTAGAGTAGGGTAGAGTAGGGTAGAGCCTACTCTACCCTACTCTACCCTACTCTAGAGTAGAGAAAGGTAGAGGAGGGTAGTGTAGGGTAGAGTAGAGTAGGGTAGGGTAGAGTAGGGTAGAGCAGGGTAGAGTAGGGTAGAGTAGAGTAGAGTAGGGTAGGGTAGAGTAGGGTAGAGTAGAGTAGAGTAGGGTAGAGTAGGATATAGTAGGGTAGAGTAGGGTATAGTAGGCTGAAGTAGGGAAGAGCGGGAGCGAAGCCGCGCGGGTGCAGCTAGTCTATAATATAAAAATGAATCGCAAAATGTGTTGGTAAGCGCATAACTCAACAACGCCTGGACCGATTTCGCTAATTTTTTTTTTGTTGTGATCGTTATTATGAGGAGAAGGTTCTTATGGAAAAAAAATGAAAATTAGGGTATTGTAGGGTAGTGTAGGGTAGAGTAAGGTAGAGGAGGGTAGAGTAGGGTAGAGTAGGGTAGGGTAGAGGAGGGTAGAGTAGGGTAGAGTAGAGTAGGGTAAGGTAGAGTAGGGTAGAGTAGGGTAGAGTAGGGTAGAGTAGAGTAGGGTAGGGTAGAGTAGGGTATAGTAGGGTAGAGTAGGGTATAGTAGGGTAGAGTAGGGTATAGTAGGGTGGAGTAAGGAAGAGCGGGAGCGAAGCCGCGCGGGCAAAGCTAGTATGGTTATAAAAGTTCTTACAACGGTTATATAAACAATAGTAGCTTAACATAAATATTTAATCATAACATAAGGACATGCAAATTGTTAAGTATAGGTAAAATAAAATTAATTAGATATTTATTATTTCAATAATTCAAATTATCATTATTAATTTTTGAACTGGGGGAATTCTTTTATAGTATAAAAGGGATTCTCAATCAAAAACCTGCGTAAAGCCCTTTTGAAGCGGACTATTGGGAGTTTATTAATTCGATCTGAAATTTTATTATAAATTTTAATGCACATAGGTAGCAACTTCGCCTATATAGTTCCGTTCTCATTTAAGGAGTAATTAATAATAATACAAAAAATTATTTGGCAATTTTTTTGCTTTATAATATATATAGTATTTTAAGTTCCTTGGAAGAAAGCTAATGAATCTGAAAAGTCATTCTTTCGTAGAAAATAGCATCAAAAGGGCTACGAATTTTAGAACCGGGCAGGAAGAAAAATTTCCTTTTGAATTTTCCGTGTCAGTAGCAGGCATCAACTATATACGAGTATGTATAGGTCATCACTTACAACTAACTTGTACTATTATTTATTCTGTGATATTGTCTACAGAAATGTGGTCAGTGTTAGCGGGCGTGTTAGCGGTCGCGTCTTTGGGCGCGGCTTGCACCCCTAGTGTTACGACAGTCAGCGGTACCCACGCTCCTGCCACCGTTTGCTCCGGAGCACTCATCTTCTCCGACGATTTCGATACCTTCGATCTCGACAAATGGCAGCACGAGAACACCTTAGCTGGTGGTGGTGTGAGTATAATCTTTTCATTAACAAACACATTTTTTTTGTCTGATATTTATTTTGACTATATATAATCAATTTGCCTATCGGCCCATTTCTGCTCCGACAGAAGAGGCTTATGCCTAATTACGATTTACGATTGATAAGATCGATCTTCCAACGGTGTGCCCCTAAAGTCTGTTTTCCATGACCTAAATCAAGTAACTTTATTAAGACATTCTGATATCGATCGATATTCTACGAAAGTAACAGCCTTATGTCTTTATACTTATTAGGTATCGTTGAACGACTTAATATATCAATATTGTTCCAATCAAAATCAATTGTGATGCCTATGAATCTGCACAATATAACACTTGTTAAGATACCTAGTCCTACAGCACTCCTAGCTAAATTGTCATTACTTTGTTCTAGAACTGGGAGTTCCAGTACTACAACAACAACAGGACGAATTCTTTCGCACACAGCGGAAGGCTATTCATCCGTCCCTCTCTTACTGCAGACCATTTTGGAGAAGCCTTCCTCTCTTCTGGAACCTTAAACATTGAGGGAGGCGCACCCGCTGACAGGTAAGAGTATATTTTTAAAACCAAACTGCTTCAACAGTAAATTCCGTCCGGTGGGTCTAGTAGATTGGTAGAGGGTAGTTCGACAGAGGTTGATGTTGAAAACGTCGTCCAGAAACTACGACAATTACTCTTTTTTTATTCAAAGCTCTACCTTATTAACAAAGGACCCTAAACTCCCTAATCGATGGAATATCAGCAACTAAATTAACTGAGTGTTAAAAACATCACACTTTTGTGATTTTTGATCCATTTCATTAGAAGATTTATAAAAAATCCTTGCGATTCGAGGAAGTCTCAAAACCGTCCCAAACAAGCTAGCAAACATTCCCTGGAATTAACCCCAAACCACAACACGATGAGGTTATTGGACCTAAGAAGTACGCACTAGCTAAGTAGTCAAAACTCATCAACAATACAAATCCGACCAGTATTTGCTAAACGCACAGTCAACACCTAATTTAATTCAAAACAAGAATAAAATTGTACAACAAAACAGTTAACGAGCGATCCTTCATCAACCATTTTTTACGCAATTTTTAGATGTACAAACCCACAATGGTGGGGTTGCGAGCGTACGGGATCTTATGAAAACATTTTGAACCCAATCAAGAGCGCCCGCGTTCGTACCGTCAACTCCTTCAGCTTCCGTTATGGCCGCCTTGAAGTCCGCGCGAAAATGCCCGCTGGAGATTGGCTGTGGCCAGGTAAGCTGTTCTGAAACTCTGTATCCTCAGTAGTGAGTATAGTAAGTAGGTAGTTAAACGGAAGGCGCAGCAGGTGGGCCAGTCTCTCAATACACTGTGTCTTCCCTTAAGATCCACTAAGTGAGTTGTTTACGAGAATTAGCTCTAACTGTGAAATGCAAAGTACCAGTCGTTGTAATGAAGCTAAGGGCAAATCTGTTGTATTTTAGATTTTTTCCAGGATCAAGACTTATAAGTGAAATATTAATCTTCTTTTGTTTCTGTAGCTATCTGGTTGATGCCAGCGTACAACACATACGGCACCTGGCCCGCATCCGGAGAGATCGATCTGGTGGAGTCTCGCGGCAACCGCGCCATGACATTGAACGGTGTCCATATCGGTACACAGGTATGTATTCACTCAAAATATAGGTTTTTGTACTTATTTAATACAGTTGCAAAGGTATAATGGTGGTGAAGATCATCTAAATCTTACGTGTGACGTGTCTTAGACACATTTTTAACTTCAATTCTATGTAGCGTATTTTAACTTCAAAAACATACATAAACTAAATTTACTCCAACAGGAAGCCGGTTCAACCTTGCACTATGGACCTTATCCTTCTCTGAATGGTTGGGAGCGCGCTCACTGGGCCAGGAGGAACGGAGCTGGTTACGACACCAACTTCCACCGTTATCAACTTGAATGGACACCAGGTACGTTTACAACTAAGTATTGGCAGTGGTTTTGCCCGCGTTTACTCCATGGTAACATAATACTGGGATAAAAATTTCCTTGTCTAGATTTCATCCAAATCCTTTTTTTGAGGCGTGTTTGATTAGCACACATCCAAAATTTCACATTAGGTATATTATAATATTGGTATGATATAGTTATAATATAACAGGAGTTAATCTTTGCAGATTTCTTGAGGTTCAGCATTGATGACGTTGAGGTTGGGCGTGTGACACCCGGCAACGGCGGTTTCTGGGAATTCGGCGGCTTCAACAGCAACCCTAACATCGAGAACCCATGGAGATTCGGAAGCAAGATGGCACCTTTCGACGAGAAGGTACAAACATATTCTTCTACGTCTTCTTTTCGTTAACTTGAGCCCGGAACGGCACATCAATTACAGCATCATAGGCAATGAACGCCACTTTCATTATGAAACTTACTAAAATGGTTACAAAATAGTTTGGTTTAATTAGCAACATCTTTATGAAAAACCTGATCTATGAAGGGGCTTGATGAATTAATATTATCTATTTGAGCTCTAAGAAAAATTTAAGTATTTCTCGAAGCGGTTGTTATCCAAACTTTTATATTCTTTATTTAATGATAATTGTAATAATATGTTTGTATAAAAATGTTTTTTTTTTATTTATTTCAGTTCTACCTAATCATGAACGTGGCTGTCGGCGGTACTAATGGATTCTTCCCTGACGGTGTCAGCAACCCAGCCCCCAAGCCCTGGTGGAACGGATCACCAACGGTAAGTAGTGCCTTCCTAAGTTTTAAAAGAAATGGCAATACTGCTCTGTTAACCGTCAAAGGTTTACAGAGTGTAAATAGACCCATCATCAAGCCAAGATTCGAGACCTTAGGTACGGTCAGCGCCATCAATTGGTTACCCCCCTTTTCAAAAATAGTTTAAGGTGAGAGGATTGCTGCTAACAACCGTAACACCGAGTATGTGTACCTAACCATTTTGCATAAAATATATTATTATTTATAATTTTTCATTCTCAGGCCCCTCGTGATTTCTGGAATGCAAGAGGACAATGGTTGCCCACCTGGAACCTGAACCACAATGACGGACAAGATGCCTCCCTACAAGTCGACTACGTTCGCATTTGGGCTTTGTAAACGAACATCTGCCTATCAACACCAAAGTCAAAATGTAGCTTCCAAGATAATATACCCAACTTTGTATCTACAAAAACGACTGAAATAACAATAAAATATTTTATTATTAAGTTAATACGTTTTTCTTTTGTAGAATGTTGCATCTCCTTATATTTGAATTGACCATTCGACCTCTATGTCTTCTTATTTCTTTTTATTATATTTAATAGTTTGTATACTTTAGTATTTGATAATTTAGTAGGTACAAGTTCAGGCTCGAGATTTGCCAGTGAACTATGACTTTGTCTTAACTAGAAAGTGGAGAGATAAACTTGTTTCTGGGACTGGGATGCAAATTGGGGAAAAAGCGATTTCTATTACGCTATCACCACTTGTGGGGTTTCCACATTAACCACTTACATCGCATTCAGATCCGCCAGGATATCCGGCGGCAGAAAGCGTGGCAGGAGAGTTGCTGAAAATGTCGTATACGAGATCACATAACAGGACCTAAAACCGACCCCTGCATTGCATTATGTGTAGGGTTTGAGACGTAATTTCCTTCCGATAAACCCAGACATAGCTGGGTAAAAACCCGTAGCCAAGCCCGCTTTGTACGGTTATCATGGAAATCAAAGAATTGCGCAGATTTTATGTTGTGCTTGGGAGGAGGCTCACACTGATTTCGCACTGAAAATTTAGGTAATTCTGGGACGGATGTCTACTGTTGTATCACGTAAGAAAAGTCCCTTTATCATTTTTTTAAATGCAGGTAAAAACTAACTGCATTATTAAATAAACCAGTTTTTCAAAAAGTGTTTCTCAATCAGTATTCAACCCCTTCCTTAAACTAAACTACAATCTTGTAGGTATTACAGACATGAATAATAAGTGGAACACATATTTACCTTAAAATCTGTTATGATCATTTTGCATTTGAATATGCTATTCAATAATAATCATAACAGGTAAAGCGTTTGATGAGCATATTGTCTCGGTTCCTATTGTTTGGGTTTTACCATATATAATTTCCATTTCAATAGTACCTACCATATTACATATTAAAACAGTGAGGATGCCTGTGAGAGTGTGAATCAAGTTCACACTGTCACTAACATGCCCCATACACCCGTATTCTCGGAGGTAACAACTTATTTAATTAATTAATTAAAATCAATCGTTTATAAGTTACTGATTGTTGTAACTAATCTTATTTTATTTATTAATACCGAAGGATTTCATTAACGTTTTAATCATTGCAATAATATTATCTATTTTCTACGTGTGACGAACGAATGTGGGGTACAGTTGATGCACGTTCGTGATTAGTAAGTAATTTAATCGCATAATAATTATGTATGGCTTGATATAGATAGTGATTTTTTGCTGTCAATTTTATTTTTTGTCCCACTGTCAGACACAGTACTTAGGTATCTTGAGTCCTAAGCCTCTTAATCTTGATTCAAGTGTCGTTTTATCAAAGTGCTGAGTTCATATAAATTTAGATAATTCGGAAATCTGCTCACTCTCGGGTATTTTGTTGTATTGGTAAGTGTTTCATATTTTAAAATAAGCCTCATGTGATATTTTTGAGTTAAGTGACAATAATATATTCTATCCTATGAGTGCAATGCGTTTTTTTACATAATTTAAAAATAATGTAAAAGAAACCAAATATTTATATTCAACCTAAGTAATATATGATCAAGTGATCTCTATTTTTTCTATGCGAACCACCCAATAAACGCACGCACAACAAATGCTTGTACCTACATACCTAATACTTATATCTACCTACTACGTCTAAACTGCCCAAAATATATAACTGAGAATTAAGCAAATGAGACAAGTATTTTATTTATATTTTTTTTTCAGCCTAATGAGAAACCTTTTTATGAGACTAAATTGCAACTTAATCATTGCCAATTTTTGAAAAAAAAAAAACCGATACCACGTTCGCATATTTCGACTACCCTTGTAAATAACAAAAACAAGTAGGTGTTGCAACCAGCACCCTTACTAAGTTATGAAGTACTGAACTTGCGTTAAGGGCAGTGGTACAAACCTACATACAGTAATAGATATCGATAATAATTGCACGTATAAATATATTAATAATATTTGCAGGTGGAACAAGAAAAAAGTGTTTGCTAAACTAAGGTTAATAAAAACCTAAATTATTTTCAAATTACCGAGATTAGAAAATAATTCGATCATTAATCCATTACTTTATTATAAAACATATTTTTGTAATTTATATTCATTGATATTACCTATTTGTGTATCTACCTATTGATGAGAACGTGTCATTGTGGTGAGTTTTATTTTGGTGAAAGAAAATTAGCCGGGTTATTTTCTGAAAAAAATTTAGGCGTTCGGTGTCAAAATAATTACTAGACAAAAGAAAATTTGTCAAAGATTGTTTAAGAGGTGATAAGGTTGAAAGGATTAGGCGCATAATGCGTGTTGTGCTCTGTAGCAACGCCACCGTATATTTTATTATTATGATAAACCCATTTTTATGTACGGCTGACGTACATAGCGTACATGCATTGTTTGTGAATGTACGCCTCTTAATTTAAAAGAAAAAAGTAAATTAATGTGGCGTTGCTGCGGAGAATTCTCACTAGCAACGCCACCTGTAATCAACATTTGTAGACACAATTTCAGCTATTTCTCTAAAGTTACGTAATGTACGAACGCTGTGTATTATGTACACGTGATAAGTATGAAAAAATATGTTAATTCTAAACTTTAATTCTAAACTCACTTATTTTCCCTTAGTGCATTAAGCTAATGTATTTTAGCTAGCTACAGATTGACAGGAATATTTGAACAAAGCAGATTTCATTAATAGAAGCTTATTATTACGAGTAATTAAAGTAAATAAAAAAAAACAGAAAATATCTCTCAAAAAAAGAAAAATCTGTAAAAAATACATTACACTAGATTTACAGTGTATTTATACACTCAAGTGCAAAAATTCGCGCATCATCACTTGTTATGTTTAGGCAGCCATTATCATGAATGTGAATAGATATTATCATAAGTACCCTAAATCTATACATATAAATAAAATTGGAGTGTCTGTTTGTAATATTGAAATAACTACTTTTTACTACATGCATATGCATATGAATATAGGTACATGCACCAAAATATTTTTTTTTTTTTGAATTTTTGTCTGTTTGTCCGGGCTAATCTCTGAAATGGCTCGACCGATTTTGACGGGACTTTTATGTCAGGTAGCTAATGTAATTAATAAGGAGTAACATAGGCTACTTTTATTTCAGAAAAAAAATTAAAGTCACGTAGTCTACGCGAACGAAGTCGCGGGCACAGCTAGTGATAATATATAATTTAAATAGTGTTATTATATTATGTTAGCATATATATGAAATATATGACGACATAGTATAATAAAAAATGATTATTTAAAAAGTCACTCTAGAGATAAACTTGTGTCATTTTGAGTTGTGTGTGAGTTTGAGTGTGTGTTTGGTAATTTTACACGAATGTTGGTTAATAGAAGTTTAGTATTACGGGTAGGTATAACAATGGTTACAAAGAAATTTTAGCTTTATAATAAATAAAAAAAAAATAAACAGAAAATATCTCTCTAAAAAAGAAAAATCTGATAAAAATACATTACACTACATTTACAGTGTATTTATACACTCAAGTGCAAAAATTCGCATATCATCACTTGTTAATTGTTAAGGCAGCCATTATCATGAATGTGAATAGATATTGAAAAAAAATATATACAAAAATTGAAAGACTATTTCATTATCTTTCTAATGATATGAAAAACAGAGTAAAAAACCGGCCAAGTGCGAGTCGGACTCGCCCATGAAGGGTTCCGTAGCAGCAAGTAACATAATATAAAAGTTCTTGTAGTACAGGATACGGTTAAGAACGACCTTCACCGGTTTGTTTAATGGATGAAACCTATTTTATGATAAATTTATAATATTAAATAATATAACGCTAGGTAGGGTTGCCTGAGAAATTCCTGGCCAAACAATTTTTTTTTTTTTTTGTAAAATGCACCGGTGTGTTTAACGAATAAATTTAATACTAACCGAAAGAGTGAAGCCTTTAGAACATAAAAATGTTGGGTTGCCTATTTGTTTCCTGGCATAGCTATGGGTTGCCAGGTATAAACAGGTATGCATAAACAGGTGTGCTTTTTTTATATACAACAAATTATATATCAAAATAAACGCTGTTTCATTACGAATACGATGTTATAGTGTTGTCTGCAAAAAAATCTGGTATGGATAACGGTTGTGCATTTTTCTAAAAATAAAATAAATTTTCAATTTTTAATTAATAATAGGCCAGGAATTTCTTAGGCAACCCACCCGCGTTATATTATTTAATACACTAAATTTATAATAAAATACGTTTCATCCATTAAACAGACCGGTGAAGGTCGTTCTTAATCGGATCTTAGTCGTTCTTAATCGGATCTTAGACTATTGTGTCTTCGTTGTAACTTTGATCGATGTTTTAATAATAGTGTATTTTTTTAGATTTATGATGTATTAAAAAAAACTACTTACTAGATCTCGTTCAAACCAATTTTCGTTGGCGGTTTGCATAATATATTTTTTTTAGTTTTATCATTCTCTTATTTTAGAAGTTACGGGGGGGGGATATACATTTTACTACTTTGGAAGTGTCTGTTGTGCAAACTATTCAGCTTAGAAAAAAATGTTATTAGTAACCTCAATATCATTTTTGAAGACTTATCCATAGATACGCCACCCGTATGGGTTTGATGAAAAAAAAAATTGAGTTTCAGTTCTATGTATCCCCAAAATTTATTGTTTTTTTTTGCTATTTTTGTGTAAAAATCTTGATGCGGTTTACAGAATACATCTATTCAGTAAGTTTCATCAGTATAGCTCTTATAGTTTCGAAAAAAAAATGGCTGTGACATACGGACGGACAGACAGACAGACAGACATGTCGAATCTATAAGGGTTCCGTTTTTTGCCATTTGGCTACGGAACCCTAAAAAGTGCCCTTGAAAAGTTTTAGAGCACAATATCCAACATTCGTGTAAAATTACCAAACACTTAAGACTCAAAATGACACAAGTTTATCTCTAGAGTGACTTTCTAAATAATCATTTTTTATTATACTATGTCGTCATATATTTCATATATATGCTAACATAATATAATGACACTATTTAAATTATATATTATCACTAGCTCTGCCCGCGACTTCGTTCGCGTAGACTACAGGACTTTAATTTTTTTTTCTGAAATAAAAGTAGCCTATGTTACTCCTTATTAATTACATTAGCTACCTGACAAAAAAAGTCCCGTCCCAGTCATTTCAAAGATTAGCCCGGACAAACAGACAGACAAAAATTCTAAAAAAAAAATATTTTGGTGTATGTACCTATATTCATATGCATGTAGTAAAAAGTAGTATTTCAGTATTACAAACAGACACTCCAATTTTATTTATATGTATAGATTTAGGGTACTTATGATAATATCTATTCACATTCATGATAATGGCTGCCTAAACATAACAAGTGATGATGCGCGAATTTTTGCACTTGAGTGTATAAATACACTGTAAATCTAGTGTAATGTATTTTTTACAGATTTTTCTTTTTTTGAGAGATATTTTCTGTTTTTTTTTTTATTTACTTTAATTACTCGTAATAATAAGCTTCTATTAATGAAATCTGCTTTGTTCAAATATTCCTGTCAATCTGTAGCTAGCTAAAATACATTAGCTTAATGCACTAAGGGAAAATAAGTGAGTTTAGAATTAACATATTTTTTCATACTTATCACGTGTACTGTCACTTGCAAAAGTCCATAAGAATTCTTAAAACTTATTCGTTTGACGTTTAGTTTGACTTACGACCTTTTATTTTCAAGTTTCGCCAACAAATGATTGAAATTCACAATTTCATCAACTTATCTTAAGTCAAGATGGCCCAGTGGTATAGGCACACAGATTGAAGCGCAAATCAGTGTGCCGCAAGTTCAAATCCCACGCAATTATTGACTTTTTGTAAGTTCTTACCCGATTGGAAGTTATGTATTTGCATTACAATATTAAATTATTCTTTAACTTGTTCACACATTTCTTGGAGTTAGAAAGGTAGATCACAAAAAAACTAAATAAAAAATTAGATTTCTGCGAGGTAGACATGAGTTTTAACTTAACCGAAATGAACTGTCGTTTGGTTGTAGTTGTTGGTTAGTGACGTGAGGTTGACAGTATTGTAATATTCGCAAAATGCAGGCTAATATTAGTATTGAAGTGAGGGCGACTATAAAAATGGGTTTATCATAATAATAAAATATACGGTGGCGTTGCTACAGAGCACAACACCATAATGCCACATTCGCAAAATGACATATTGACGCAAAATGCCACATTCGCTAAATGTCATATTCTCAAAATGCCATATCGCAAAACGTCACATTAACAAAATGCCATCTTCGCAAAATGCCACATTCGCCAAAATATCACTTCGAACTCAGTATTTTTTTTATTTGGACGTTAATATGTTTTTATGAAAAGCAATCTGGCTAAAACTTAATAACTGCTTGATTACAAGTAGATACATAGAAGATACATTGATTAAATTATACACTGATTGAATTTATTAAATTAAACCTTTAATATATATCACTGAATAGTTTAGTTAGTTAAAAAAAATTATTAAAAATGAGCGGAGGTAAGTAATTTGGAATAAAAAACTAATTAGTTTATTCACAGGGTAAATAACATCAGTGTAATGACAGTATTTATATCGCCCACCTGGCGCAAATTTTCATAATTACTTTAGTTTACATTTTTATTTTATTTTATGTTAAAATAAATGAAAAGGTATAAATGTGATTAAATACTGGAAAAATTTAATTGGTATTATTTTTTATTCATAAATTTATTGAAAAGCCCACTGCAAAAAGTAAATTTAACAATTTTTATTTTAATTTACGTAAATCGCACATTATGCGTTAGTTATGATTTTTTTAGAATGTGTCATTTTGAGAATGTGTCATTTTGTGAATGTGGCATTTTGCGTCAATATGTCATTTTGCGAATGTGGCATTGTGCGCCTAATCCGGTTGAAAGAGAGTTAAATTTCGATTTCATATTGAGTTTGTTATATAAAAGAAATATAGGGAACAATGATGTACCTACTTGTATGTTTCATACTTCTGAATAATTCGTACTGTTTTTATTTATGAACAAGTATTTTCATAATTTTCGGAAAAAAAATTAGACGTTTGGTGTCAAAATAATTTAAAAAAAACTGGACAAAAAAAGTTTGTCTGATTTTTTTTAAGATAAGGCTAAAAGAGAGTAAAATTTAATATAGGGGAAATGAGGGGAACACAGTGATTTACTTATATTTCATTCTTCTGAATTGTTCGTATTTTTTTTTATAAACCAATGCTTGACTACGATTCCACAAAATCCAATGAATAATTAAAAGTGGAATAGACTACTTCCTTTTGGATTATCCGTGTCATTATTGTTACCCACATACGAGTGTATATAAGTCGTAACTTCCAACTTGTTCGATATTGTTTACAGTAATGTGGTCGGTGTTAGTGGGCGTGTTAGCGGTCGCGTCTCTGGGCGCGGCTTGTACCCCTAGTATTACGACGGTCAGCGGTACCCACGCTCCTGTCACCGTCTGTTCTGGAGCACTCATCTTCGCCGACGACTTTGATAAATTCGATCTTGAGAAATGGCAGCACGAAAACACGTTGGCTGGTGGTGGTGTGAGTATAATGTTTTTTATTGGCACGTCATACTTACTTTTTTTCTTTATCTGGATAGCTGATGTTATTTATATTGAGTAATTTGAGCTGCTTTTTATTTTCCCGCGGGAACGGGACTAAATTCCAGACGCCCTCTGGAATTCAGTCTCGTTGAGGGGGCACATCTCCGAAATGGATAAACAGATTTCGACGAGAACGCTGCACTTTATGTTGCGGGTTCGGAAATGAACAAATATTTGTATGGCCCATAGACTTTCTCATGTCTATGGAGTGGCCTACTGTTAATTATTCTAAGTCTGGGTATCTAGTGTAGGTACCTATAGGTACTTGAGTTAACATGATTGGCAAACGCACCGACTATACACGAGCTAATCCTAGTGTGAGCCAAAGATTAAAAAAAAAACCATTGTTACCATAACCATACTGTCCTTTTTCAAACGAATGAATTAATGAGCATTAATATTGGCCTAAGCATTACTAATTAAGATATAAATGTAACCTACAGCCCTCACAACTAGGTCGTCATATTTTATTCTAGAATTGGGAGTTCCAGTACTACAACAACAACAGGTCGAACTCTTTCACACACAGCGGACTGCTGTTCCTCCGTCCCTCTCTTTCTTCCGACCAGTTCGGAGAAGCCTTCCTCTCTTCTGGAACCTTGAACATTGAGGGAGGTGCACCCGCTGACAGGTGAGATCTATTTAAAAAAAAACAATATGGACATCTAGTAACCATACCGCAAGTATACTTTCTTCGACGATAAATCCTGGGTGGGTCGAGTGGAAGCAGGTAGTTCGATAGGGGTTAATGATGAAAACGGTATAGAAATACACTACCCACACGCTTGCTACACACGCCGATCTGGGTGCGTCGTTATTTATTAATAAATAAATTATGTATTAAATGTAATAAATAAATTAATCATTTATTTATTTATCTTTTTTTTTTTTATTTGAGACTGAACATCGATTGTTTAGTATGTACCTATGTTGCATGCACTAATGGATATCTGATCGGTTTGTGGGTGGCATCTCTCTCTGAGTACTAGGCTATCTTGCGACTACTTTTGTTATCTTGGGTAAACCTGTTGAAACAATTGTATGCATGTGCTTATAATAATAAATAAATATGGAATCTAGACGTCGTTCCACGTACAAATCAGGTGAGTTACACGTATGCGTCGGTCTAATATAGTTCTAGCTCATTAGGTAGGTACTTTTGCAAAAGTAGAAATAATGATGATCTTCTCCTCCACCTTGGTTCTAAAGGACCGAAGAATTCAAATTCAATTCAATTCATGTTGATAGAATTAGCCGCAGCACCAACTAGGTATCTAATGGTTAAAAAAAAAACATTTTTTTGCGATGTTTACCCATTTTCCAGAATTTAACAGGCACATTCTCATTTCAAAATACGATAGAACTACTCAAGTCGCCAGTAAAGAGTTTTTCCCGAAGTATTTCCCAAGTATTAGTACCTACGTTACTATTTCGATGCGGGGAAGTCTCAAGTCCCACCTAGACAGGAAAACAAACATTACCTAGAATTGGCCCCGAACCGCAACACGGTAACTTCACCGTGTCACCGCTGGAACTACGAAGTGCGGACTAGTTAAGGCCCTTACTCTCATTTAATGTAATCTCATACATAAAGCATACGCTCCTCGGTAATGGCTGGGTTAATAAACTTGAAAAAAAAAATGTTATTAATTCATATTCATGACTTCGTATGACCAATACTTTTGCCAAAGAAATTTTTTTATAACATGTTTTTTTTCGGTTTCGCTTGTTTTCCCTACGCCTTTCAAACGGCTTTGATCTTTAGAAATGTTAACTCAAAATTGGTGATTACATGTTCTTCAAGATATAAGTACATAGCATAAATACATCCAATACCGATATGGACACCGCATATGGTTTGCATATTTTGCAAAGAAAAATGGTTTCAAAGGTCAGCGGGGCTCTGTGTGGGTGCAGATGGGCAGTACGAGTATGTGTGCATTTAACTCCGCCCAGATGTTCACGAGACTTTACGCCTTAAGCAAGCTAAACTCATCAACAATACAAATCTGACAAGCATCCGATAAAGAATCTTTGGGCACGCTTTTAGTTAGGTAGTTGATTGAGATAAGAAGTGAAGATAATCCTGTTGTATGACGATCGGTTTCTGATTGTAAACGTTTTTTTTATAATTGGGTTTTTTGTGATTATGCCGTGGACGTAAATGCTTACTTGATCTACTTATGACCTTTATCTACTTATATCTATATAATCCTCTATCTATATCTAAATAATCCTACCGACTGAATTTCGATCATGGTGGCCAATCTCAGCAGAGATTAGCCCAGTATGCAGGAGATATAAGTGGTGTGCGAACCCAGGTGCACTCTCTGTTCCTTTTATCCAGTGGATGCCTCCAAATTATCTTCTATCCACTGTTGTTGCCAGCACCAGCAAATGTAAGATAGCTAGTATGGGGATGACAGAATCATTTGGTTCCTTTTTTCCCAGTGAAGCTCTTCTTGGTTTTGCAATAAACAAGGCAAGATATGCTCATTTAGATCCCCTGTGGCCCTGTCCACATTTTAATTAAATAAACTAGAAGTGCTATATCATATAGTGACCCCAAATCAAACTTCAGCAAAAATTAGATTAAATTGATCTCTTGATAATGAAACAAGTTTTAGTTACGTATTTCTAACGTAGTTACCTACTACATTCTGCTGCCTACATTTTTTTACAAGTAGTTCATAGCCAAGCAGAAGCGTCATCACCTGGAATTTTCATTCGTTACGAGGAAGAAAATAAAGAACAAAATGGTTAACGTTTTTTCATTAAACATGTTTTCCTAAATTTTTCCAGATGTACGAACCCACAATGGTGGGGTTGCGAGCGTACGGGAACATTTACAAACATTTTGAACCCAATCAAGAGCGCCCGCATTCGTACCGTCAACTCCTTCAGCTTCCGTTATGGCCGCCTTGAAGTTCGCGCCAAGATGCCCGCTGGAGATTGGCTGTGGCCAGGTAAGCTGTTCTGAAACTCTGTGTCCTCAGTAGTCAGTATAATTAGTAAGTAGTTAAACGGAAGATGCGCATCTCATTACGCTGCGCCTTCCCTTAAGGTCCACTAAGTAGGTATGTGGTTTACGAAAAAGAGTCAATTACATCGAAGCTTAGGACAAACCTATGGCTATATCTAGCATAACGGCCTCATCTAGCATAAAATGACGAAAAAAAATTGACGTGTAAAAGTGTTTTTTAAACCTATTTACAAAATAAATATCATATCATTTATCATCATCATCTGAAATTCTGAAAATGTGAAAAGAGTTACCTACATTTTAGATTTTTTTCACGTTCGAAATTTTTAAGTCAAAATATTAACATTCTGTTGTTTCTGTAGCTATCTGGTTGATGCCAGCGTACAACACATACGGCACCTGGCCCGCATCCGGAGAGATCGATCTGGTGGAGTCTCGCGGCAACCGCGCCATGACATTGAACGGTGTCCATATCGGTACACAGGTATGTATTCACTCAAAATATTATTATGGGATATTAAATATTATTTTTAATGGATATAAACTAGTGCTTGTCTGCGATCCCACCTGATGGTAAGCAGTGATGCAATCTCTGATGGTGAGGCGCACTAGTTTATTAAGAGCCTATTCACTCTAGCCTTGAAAACACCCAAATTAAAATCGGACGGGAAGACCGCAGCAGATAAATTGTTCAAGTCTTTATTCCTCATTGTTCATTCAGATCCCCACAAATTGACCTGACGTGTCCTCTAAAGCCGTTGTGCCTATCCATATTCTAGATTTTATTCAACTTGTAGCCCTTTTTTTAACTTCAAAAATATATTTAAAACTGAACCAATTCCAACAGGAAGCCGGCTCAACCTTGCACTATGGGCCTTATCCTGCTCTGAATGGTTGGGAGCGCGCTCACTGGATCAGGAGGAACTCAGCTGGTTACAATAACAACTTCCACCGCTACCAACTTGAATGGACACCAGGTACCTATGTTTGAAACAAGTATTTGGAGTGGCATCACCCGTGTGAATGTCGAATATTATCCCACAGGAACATATTACTGGGATAAAAAGTCTCCATTTAGGTAAGTACTACGGTCATAGTCCACTCGTGTCACAAGTTTCACCAAATCCGTTTAACTTTTGAGACATGATTGATTAACCGGAATTTGACATCATTTTATACTTTTTAGGGTTCCGTAGTCAACTAGGAACCCTTATAGTTTCGCCATGTCTGTCTGTCCGTCTGTCTGTCTGTCTGTCCTCGCTTAATCTCTGTGACCGTTAGCACTAGAAAGCTGAAATTTGGTACCAATATGTATATCAATCACGCCGACAAAGTGGTAAAATAAAAATTGGAAAAAAATATTTTATTAGGGTAGCCCCCCTATATGTAAAGTGGGAAGTGATTTTGTTTTTTAATTTCAACCCTAACGTGTGATATATTGTTGGATAGTATTTAAAAATGAATAGGGGTTTACTAAAATCATTTTTTGATAATGTCAATAATTTCGGAAATAATCGCTCCAAAAGTAAAAAACAATGTGTCCCCGCCCTCTAACTTTTGAACCATAAGTTTAGAAAATATGAAAAAAATCTGAAAAGTAGAACTTTATAAGGACTTTCTAGGAAAATCAGTTTGAACTTGATGGAAAGAACATTTTTGGTCAAAAAAGACAAAAAGGTTGTAAAAAATAATTTCTGGACTAAGTTTGTAGTATAATCGTATATGCAAGCATTTTTTTAACTTCGTTTGCATATTTTATCATCCTGAACGTATCTTCTTTCAAACAAAAAAAGAATTATTAAAATCGGGTCTCGCAATCCAAAATTACCACCGAAAACTTCTTCTGGTACCTATGCATTAATTAGTAACCCAATTTCCCGAGACATGGCGCTGTACTTTTAGTATTTTTCCTGAGTTGATGGGGTCGGGTATTATCGAATTGTTCGGTTGGTCTCTCCTGCCCGGCATTGGCTGCATTATCTTATAACTACATAAAACTTCTATCAGGAACATGCTAAGGCAATTTACAACAAAACTAAAATTCATTTTTTTAACGCCATCTATCAAAATGTTAAGGTGAAAACCAGTTTATAAATGGTTCGATAGATGGCGTTGCGTAATGACGTCGTCTTTTTAAAGTCGATGTTAAGATTTTCCGTGCTTTCATACCTACCGTGGTAAAAAATCGTTTCTTCTTTAATATATTCGTAATTTTACGAGTGCACAATCGCTGGAATTTCTACTACTTGTGATACTGTTTTAGTTATCACCGTCCTTTGTGGGCCCGTTTTTAGGGTTCCGTATTTATTAGAGTTCCGTACTTAGTATGTCAACGTAACAAGTAGCCTTTTTTTAAACTCATAAGTGGGAACACTTATTGTGACGGACGGGAAACTACGGAACCCTACACTGAGCGTGGCCCGACACGCTCTTGGCCAGTTTTTAGTAGATCTATTAGGATAATTTGACACTTTGTATTTATTTATTTATTAATGCTTTATGCACAATACACTGTAAAAAGGCGGATTTAATGCCGTAGGCATTATTTACCAGTCGACCTTAGGGTGGTGCAGAAATATAACATGGCAGGTGCAACAAATAACAAGAGACAAATACAATAGTAAATACATACTTAGATACACACATACAAATAAACAAAGTTGAAAAACAAATCCAACCAATCACTGCTGTGATGATTCTATCAACTACTTGCGAATATGCTCACGTGCCTTCACCTTAAAGGAAAATCTGCTGGTCGCCATCCTGATATTCAGAGGGAGCGCATTCCAGAGAGATATCGCCTGGACAAAAAAGGAGGAGTGGATAAGTCCAGAGCGGTGTGAGGGACATCGTAGAAGACGATTATTTGTATACCGAAGATTTTAATGAGCCCAGAGCAAAGAAATTGCATTTCTGAAATCATATAAGAAGGGGAAGAAGGCTTATCAAGAAATGAGAACAGGGTAGTCAAGGCCCTTAGCGCTCTGCGCTGACGAATTGGTAACCATTTCAAGGGCGAACGATGCTCTTTGTTGTATAACAACAATAATTAATACTACATTTATAACAGGAATTAATCTTTGCAGATTTCTTGAGGTTCAGCATTGATGACTTAGAGCTTGGGCGAGTGACACCCGGCAACGGTGGTTTCTGGCAATTCGGCGGCTTCAACAGCAACCCTAACATCGAGAACCCATGGAGATTTGGAAGCAAGATGGCACCTTTCGATGAGAAGGTACAAATTTATTCTTCTCCGACTTGTATTCGATGTGTCGGGCCTAATAGAAGGCCACGTTGATTACAGCATTAGTACAATTCATGTTCGTTAGGAAACTTACTAAAGTTATACAATAGTTTGGTTTATGTGTAACTGTAAATAATATCTTTATAACACAACTGCCCCAGCCAAGTTACAACCGTTTCTTTTGCGACGAACACCTCGAGTTGGCCACGCCCTCGATTCTTTTGTTCTGATCACGTGACTGAGCATTGAAATGACGTCATTCCCGTATATTTGAAGTTTTCTACTAGCTTTAACGATTGCCGATTATCAACTTAGAAAGGGGTACAGGTCTATGAAGATGCTCGGTTAATTTATTCTATCTATTTTAGTTCATTAAGTATTTCATGAAGCAGTTTCCTGTTTTCATACTCTTATAATATATTCCAAATCAGCTCTTCATTTAATATATTTTTTATTCATTTCAGTTCTACCTGATCATGAACGTGGCTGTCGGCGGTACTAATGGATTCTTCCCTGACGGTGTTAGCAACCCATCTCCCAAGCCCTGGTGGAACGGATCACCAACGGTAAGTAACGCTTTCCTAAGTTTAAATGGATATGGCCAGTTAACAGTGCTCTATTCTTCTTGTGTATACAGAGACCATTGTATACAGAGGGAAACAGAGCCATCATTAAACTGAGATTTACATTTAACTGATTTATCACCTCGTGAAGGTAACCTAACCTAAACATTTTTCATAAATATATAATTTATCATTCCCAGGCCCCACGTGACTTCTGGAACGCGAGAGGACAATGGTTGCCCACTTGGAACCTGAACGTCAATGACGGACGAGATGCCTCCTTACAAGTCGACTACGTTCGAATTTGGGCTTTGTAATCGAACATCTAGTCCCTTCGCTTAAGTCAGAATTACTGAATAAAATACCCAACTTTGTACAAAAATAACGAAATTACAATCCTAACTAATATTATAAATGTGAAAGTGTGGATGTTTGTTACTTAATCACGCAAAAACGGCTGAACGGATTTGGATGAAATTTGGCATGCCTAAAGCCTTTGACATGGAAAAGAACATAGGCTACCTTTTATCCCGGTTCCTTAAGTACCTAATGCCACGCGGACGAAGCCGCGGGCAAAAGCTAGTAGAATATATTTATTAAGGTACATCGTTTTTCTTTTGTAGAATATTGCAAATCCTTTTGTTTATATGTAACAAAAAACATCGGCCTCTAGTTCCTGTACTTTCTATTATACTTTTTTAAAATTTTGTATACCTACTTGTATAAATACCTAATTCGTGATAATTTCAAACCATTTGTTTGAAAAAGGATTTAAGTGTTGGTTTTGGCTTGCAATGGAATTTGAACTTAAGAGACCACAACATTTTTTTTTTTGTTTTGGCTTCGATCGGTTTGTGGATTTAGCCAGTGACAAATTAAGAAAATATTTAGTTTTCACAGTTTCTCAATAGTTTCTCTCATTTTATGCTGATGAAGCTGCGGGGAAAAGCTAGTCGTAAATAAAACTCTTGTTTTCGATATTCTTAACAATTTTATACACACAATGGAATGATACAAGATAAAAAGATCATACCACAATCAGTCCATATGATAGAATCGTGGGCTCATATACTGCGCAGGTTTGTTACTTGATAGCGGTGTCGACGTGGCCATAATGTAAGGTGGGAGACGCCGCTTGTCCGTGAACGGACTCACTCTTGAATAATACCGCCGTTCTATCACCTTAAAAAAATCAAAAGTTGTTATTAGTTCTTTTTCCCAATGAGGGTGTTTTAAAATTATGTTCACCAGGTGGCAGCACTGAGCCGTAACGTCCAGCCCCCCTAGCCAAGTTACAAACGTTTCGCTTGCGCCGAACGCTTCGAGTTGACATTGCCGCCAATTCTTTTGTTCTGACCACGTGACTGAGCGTTAAGACGACGTCATTCCCGTACATTTGAAGCTTTCTACAAGCGTTAACTATTGCAGATTAGTAACTTAGCTAGGGGTACAGGCACCCGTCAAAACGGTTATAATTATGACAATAGTTAAACATTAAGGGTGAGTTGCATCATTTAACTATAACGATAACAAAGCCGTTAACAGTTGTCAAATCGTCGAATTGACCAATAGGCGGCCGTTTCGCGGCTGGTTATGGTTTGGTTATCGTTATAGTTAAATGGTGCAACTCACCCTAAAAGTCAGACGTCAACGTCTTTTGTATACGTTTTCAAAGGAAAAGACCTAACGGCTAGGTGGCGCCAACTGGTGGTGTGAATTTTCTTGAACACCCTTATTTAAAAGTATAAAGAACCATTTTTATACACTCATAAAAATACGTACTTTATCAAAGAATCTAGTTAATTTAACAGAGTTGCTTGTGCCTGCAGCTAACGATCTGGAAATGTAAATAAGAATACATTCGTTAATTAAAATATATTTAGGTACCTAATGGAAAAACATCTAAAAACCTAGTTAATAGTCCGGGTTCCCTAGTACATTTTTCCCACTTGATTACTATCAAGCTAATTTTCCGTAAGTAGCTTCATTTTGATGAGTCGCCCAACAATTTCCTATACACAACTCTCGATTGTGGTAGCTAACAGAGATACCAAGGATAAAATATGTATGAGATGATGACTCTAAAAATGTATTACTAACAGGTTTTTTTTTGTTAAATCTCTAGATAATTATCTGAATCATTCGAAAAAGTATTTGTCCTACAAAATGAATGGTTTGATAAAAGAGTCCCCCTCTTCCAACATGTATCGAAAACGAGGTCATCATAAATGAGTACTAACCAGCTGATTTTTTTTTTTTGTTACTTAGTTTATTTTCATATAATTTAACATGTTGTCCTACAAATTGCGCGGTACATGTCTGCGGATGGATGTTTGTTTATTTAGGACAAATCTTCCAAATAAATTTTAAAACTCGGTTCTATTTTAAAATATCAGTTGTTGAAATTTTACAGACATGCCAAGTGTCGTCATTCTAAATCCAATATGGCGGACTTTTTAAAGATGTATATGTACCCTCCATGTAATCAATGATTTAGCACAGTCTAGTTACCCAAATAGGGGACCTGTCAGCTATTTGAGTCTACTCAAAGCTATACATCCTTGGCTAAGGGCGTCAAGCCAGGTACATAATGGTGAATGACATATTTAAAGGTCCGCCATATTAAACTTATAGTGACATCATTTTAATGTTTGAGTTCTTCTCTGCAAACGCTCTATCAAATGTGATACCCATAGATATCATGAATTGGTAGGTACTTAAAAAAATATACCCGTATTAGTGGATTTTTTAAGTTTCTGTAAAAACTGTGTTACTTTTTGGTGTACAATAAGGTTTATTCTATTCTGTTCTATCATCCAATGACTTCTCCCGCTCTTGGCTTGACTTAAACTGACTAAAACCCACTCCTATGTTCCTTCTTTGCCTAGCGGTCCAGGGCCCGGGATTTCCTTTCAAAAGCGAGCTCATAGCCCCAATAGGCTTCGACCATGCTGGGGCCCCTCTACAGTTTTCCTGACATCTCCTTGAGGCGCGCGTAGAATACTACGCGCCGTCGAAGACTCGGGCTCGGTTCGGATGGTTAGCGGACGGTCGGACGGTTAGCGGACGGTCGGACGGCGAACTACCCGTCCGTAAGTCCACTCCTGCGGTGGCTAAAAATCGGGATCGGGATTCCGATGGCAGCCTCCTTCGCTAGTATTACTGTTTCGCAGCAATAGGTGAGCGCCTGCCATTCCTCCTCGCTCTGGACCATGGCCTGTACCAGAACCCGGCCGCATTAGTGCATAAGGTGTGATTCAGCAAAACCCTTTTAATTAATACACGCATAGGTATTATGGAATTAAAAAAAACTAGGTCGCCATCTTTAAGTGTCTGCCATATTGGATTTAGAATGACATCACTTTGCTGCATGCATTGTTTTAAAATTCAATTGTAAGATTTGACTTGAGCAATCTAAGATTTATACAAACATTGTTCATACAAGTTGAAGGAAAGCTGGTAATAAAATACTTACCTCGCTTGATGACAGTTAACAAATATTTCATCAGCGCCGCATTGCTCAGCTATACTGCTAGCTAACCTTCTATACTGGTTCTTTCTTTGTTTCTCTTCTGCCATGTCGAACTTAGTTCCAATTACTAATATAGGAATCTGAAATTTAAGGCAAATGTGTAAAGGTAAACTTAAAAAAAAAAAAATAGTTTTTTAAAAAAGACACATTTGTATGTCATCTTGGAAAAGTTTTTTTTTTAAATATACCTAGATAAAAACAAAAAATGCAAAATGCGGAAATCAGTGTTTCTGGTTTTATTCCTTCGTTGTTTAACACCGACTTCCGAAATTAAAGTTATTTTGTAGTTTTTTGTATTGAAGTTGGTTGTATTTTTGCTAAGTTTTTTATTTTACTATTTTTAGTTGTTGTAGGTACCCCTCAGCTAAACCTGAACAGTGTGCAAGTTCTATAGTAAGTTACATAAAGAATATAACGATTACAAATGTGTCTAAGTACCTATAACATTTAAGGAGTTCCCTCAATTTCTCTGGAAGAGAAAACTCGCTCTGCAAAAAACGCAAGTTGTCGCTTACACTCGTTTGTTCTTCCTAAAAAGGCCCGTTTTAGGGATCATTTCGAGCGCTTTGATAGAGTGACTCACCTGTGTAGAACCAAGGAATTGCTCTGGATCTACGTCTACATGAGGCACAGGGTTTGAACTGTCTTGATTCAGAATCTCCGACAGCCATTTTTGTAAATTAATTTGACTTTTTCTGTTAGTTAAATCATGCACCAAAATAATACCTGAAAATATTTGAAATTATAATTAAAAACCTGGTCTGATCTCTTTTAAAAATAAAGCAAATTTATGTTTTATGGTCGTTTTATCTTCGGCTTTTATATCGCATCATCATTACATGCGTAATAATTGTGTTAAGTTATATTATATGAGTGGCCAGATTTTTAAACATGAAGCAATTGATCTGGGATACCTTTCGTTTGTAAAATACGCGATAAATAAAAGAAAGGCACCAGCAGTACTCATTATTCATTTTAGGGTTTCGTACCTCAAAAGGAAAAAAACGGAACCCTTATAGGATCACTTTGTTGTCCGTCTGTCTGTCTGTCTATCCGTCTGTCTGTCAAGACCCTTTATCTCGGGAACGCGTGGAGGTATCAAGTTGAAATTAAAACCATATACTCAAATCTGCGGTCCCTTTAAGCTGTGAAAAAATCAAACTTCTAAGTTAACGAATAAAAAAGATACGGCGGTTTATGTTGCAAAAAGACGTATATTTTAATACTCTCAAAGATCGAAATTCATAGGGTACTTCTCGTTGACCCAGAATCCTTAAATTTGGCACAAAGCAAGGTCTTATAGCACAGGTATAGAAATAAATCCGAAAACAGTAAAGTTGTTAACTACCTAAGTAACAAAAAAAAAAATTGCATTTCGGAAAAATCTTCGAGACTCCATTCGGGAATTGTAGTTAGCACGGAACCCTCAGTGCGCGAGTCCGACTTGCACTTGCCCAGTTTTTTCCATATCATATAGATGAAGTGGAGTCTTGATTTCTCGAAAACAACACGAGAGCTCGACGCTTGACTTACATAATACACAAAGGCTATATTTAGACATTATTGATTTTGTGCTTTCATAAGTAGGTATGTACGTAGCCTGTTCGGCACAAATACGTATTTTCCATTCGAATTCATGCCGTTGTGAAATACCTATCTTTGCTTTTCTGGTTATGAGTAATAATGAGAGTCTACGGCTAGCTTTACGATTAAGGACGCCTTCAAATTAGCCGTAAAGTACCACAAGACGGCAGCGCGGCGGTAACGCGGCGGCAGCGCTGCTGCGCGCTGCTTTTATCATTCCATGTAAATAAAAAACGCACGACAGCTGCGCTACAGCCAGCGGCAGCACCGGCAGCGCTTCAGTCGCGCAGCACTTTGCAGCTAATTTGATGGCGCCCTTAGAGGGAATAGGTATTTTTCAGATCAGAAATATTTAAACTCCAATATCCATAATAAACACACCATGCGTAGGCTGATAAAACACGTTCCTAGTATTTCTGTGACCGTTTGAGCCTCCGACGTCCCATAGCTCCACAAAAAATGTGTTTTGTGCCTGTGTGCCTTCCTTGTACCTGTGTAGCTTGACCTCGACGGAACACCCCACAGTCCATCCCGGTGATAATAATGGCTTATTGTGTGCGATCAAATACGTCAGCGACGTTTTTCCTACACCTAAAACAAAACAAAAAACATATTTTTATAGGTTGATTGACATATAAACAAAGGAAGCTTAACAACCAGCATATGATCATAATAAGGGCTTTATCACATTAGCGGTCTGCGAGCGGCTGCGGGGCGGGGCGGGGCGCGCGCGCAGCGAATGCGTCGCGAACACGAAGCCGCGCCACTGCACAGCGAAGACGTCGCGGACACGTGGTAAATTCGCAACGTGTTCAACGCGTATTTGTTTCAAGTTAACGAAGTACAATACACTCAGTAACAAAATGGACTCCGACGAGGAGACACTGCTGTTGGTTTTGTTACTTCGAAGAAGCCAGAAACCCGCACCTCGCTGCCTCTCCGCAACAAATTCGTTGCGCACCCGCTCCGCTTTGAGGACGCCAGAAATCCGCTAGTATGATAAGGCTCTAAGATTTGCCGTGTTATGTCATATCCTAAAGACCGATATCTAACGTAAAAGTGAGAAATCATCACACAGCTCCTCCCGATCTGGACAGAGCTAGAGTGTAACATAACATAAGCATGCATTTATTTATTTCTCTTCCACAAAAGTGCCTTTCAAACTATCATTACTTATGTAACGATAGTTTGAAAGGCGCCCACACACAAGTACAAATTTTCCTTTGTGGGAGACTGGCATCTGCACTTGGAAATCCTGTCACACAGATTACCAGCTCCCAAAGACTGTGTCATAGACATACTTTAGTAAATAAGTGGTAAGAACTTGCTTGCACTTAGCTTTAGTAAGATGGTATATTTAAGTAAGAGTGGGAAAAAAATTTTTCGTTCCTCCCCAGGTGGTGACGATTGGAACTTTTTATTTCTCACTCGTTCCGCTATCGACCAAGAGTAAAAATACAGTAATTGGGATTTTCTAACAATTTTAGCTGTTAGCCACCATTTCCAAAAAGTTCAAGATTCTTTAACAAGTGTCAGACTTTTACTGACTAAAATCCACCTATGTTCTTTCAGTTGCCCTTTGCGTTCAAGAGCCAACCGGGGTAGCTCTTTTGGACAACCCTGCAGTACTAACGGCTCTAGTGGGCCCCGTCCGGTTTGCTTGCTGACATTTCTTTATGACGTGCGTGGAATAAAACGCGCCTTCGACTCGGGTTTGATCCTTTCCAGTAAATGTTATAGCAATGGGTAGCTCACCGGTCGCAAACCACCTAGGTTGGCCGAAAATAGTACTGCGAGTAGGAGTTCGGAGCAGTCTGCGTGTCTCTTGCGGCGGGATGATGGCGGGGGCGATGGCCTTCTCACTCACGGTTTTCACCATCTCTTTTGCTTGCATTAATAGTGTTAACACACGCTCGAATCTAGTAAGACGCGACGGACCAAACCGGTCGGACCAAATCCTATCTCGCAATCGCAATAGACGAACAATAAAAAAAAAACGCAATAATCATATAATTCAATCCATAGACGATCAATTAAAAAAAAAACGAGTTTATTGATATATTAAGTCGATTCTTAGATTAATAAATAGGTCTCAAATCGTCACCCCTACACTTGATGTCGTACCTACGCAAAGCAACTGTCCGATCCAGTTGTCTATTGCCAGGCGGGTTTTGTCCGTCGAACCAAATTCGAGCGTATTCACTACCTTAAGTAGGCGCTACCCATTTTATTTCGGCCTCTGGCACTATACCATGATTTGAACCAGGGCCGGATGCAAGAGTTCACCGCCACCGATCGTCTCCACAAGGACACGGCGGCGGTGCTCCGCCCAAGCGAGGCAAACTTTTTCTTGGCCTTCGGGCGATCTGCACAATAATTACTTACACGGGCTACACTTTTTCCCGCACGCCGAACCCGAAACAGGAGTTTATTTTGAACTTATATGTAATTCCAAGTCAATCCGAAGATATCACAGTTCAAAATAACTCATTTTAAAAAAAACCGGCCAAGTGCGAGTCGGACTCGCCCATGGAGGGTTCCGTTGCAGCAAGTAACAATATAAAAGTTCTTGTAGTTCGTTGTTACTTTGATCGATGTTTAGTGTATTTTTTTTAGATTTATGACGTATTAAAAAAAAAACTACTAACTAGATATCGTTCAAACCAATTTTCGTTGGTAGTTTACATAGTAATGTACATCATATATTTTTTTTTAGTTTTATCTTATTTTAGAAGTTACAGGGGGGGACACATTTTACCACTTTGGAAGTGTCTCTCGCGTAAACTATTCAATTTAGAAAAAAATGATATTAGAAACCTCAATATCATTTTTGAAGACCTATCCATAGATACCCCACACGTATGGGTTTGATGAAAAAAAAAAATTTTAAGATTCAGTTCTAAGTATGGGGACCCCCAAAATTTATTGCTTTTTTTCTATTTTTGTGTGAAAATCTTAAAGCGGTTCACAGAATACATCTACTTACTAAGTTTCAACAGTATAGCTCTTATAGTTTCGGAAAAAAGTGGCAGTGACATACGGACGGACAGACCGAATCTATAAGGGTTCCGTTTTTTGCCATTTGGCTACGGAACCCTAAAAAGGCCAATTTAATATGCGTTAAGGTGCGTGGCTCGCGTTGAAACTGTTTATGTACTATCAAAATTAAAGACCAGAAATAATTATTATGCATAATATTATGAATTATTGCTTGCGCAGTATAATTCTCAATTGAACGAATGAATCATAATCTTATAATATAAAAATGAATCGCAAAATGTGTTGGTAAGCGCATAACTCAACAACGCCTGGACCCATTTCGCTAATTTTTTTTTGTTGTGTTCGTTATTATGAGGAGAAGGTTCTTATGGAAAAAAAAATGAAAATTAGGGTATTGTAGGGTAGAGTAGGGTAGTGTAGGGTAGTGTAGGGTAGTGTAGGGTAGAGTAAGGTAGAGGAGGGTAGAGTAGGGTAGAGTAGAGTAGGGTAGGGTAGAGTAGGGTAGAGTAGGGTAGAGTAGGGTAGAGTAGGGTAGAGTAGGGTAGAGTAGGGCAGAGTAGGGTAGAGTAGGGTAGAGTAGGGTAGAGGAGGGTAGAGGAGGGTGGAGTAGGGTAGAGTAGAGTAGGGTAGGGTAGAGTAGGGTAGAGTAGGGTAGAGTAGGGTAGAGTAGAGCTGAAGTAGGGAAGAGCGGGAGCGAAGCCGCGCGGGTACAGCTAGTTCTATATAAATATACATAAATAGAATGCGTATTGCGTAATATAGTTGAAGCAAAGCTAAGCTGATAACACGTCAGGAACTATATAACGTGCTTCCCGTTAAGTATTTCAATAGAACTTATGAACCTTGAGCGAGCAATCACAATGCGCAAGCTGTTGATAACTCTATATCCTATGAATAGTTGGAATAGTAGTAGCCAAGTAAAACGACGGTTTAGCATCATTAAGTAGGCAATCATAATAATAGTATGATTACCTGCAGTAAATAGTTATTTTTTTACAAAGCTAAATGTTTTTAAAAAATTGTAATGCAAAAAAAAATAGCAGCCTGTAGAAGTATTGGAATGTTTTGGGTTTTCCCAGCTCCCGCCAAAACAAACTAGTCCATAAGGTTGGCTAACCTTCAAAGGTGTCATGGCTACAGTCATGTTGGCAAATCACAAGTTAGACCGTGAATTTAGTGTATTTTTTACATATTTATCAGTGCAAATGGACAAGTAGTGTAATAATATATATTGAGATTTTATTTACCAGAATCACCAAGAACGACGACTTTAACTTTCTCAATTGCGGCCATTCACAAGATTTTAACTCGGTACGTATCTTTTCTATTATTTTGACATTTACTTTACCAACTTTCTAAACCTAAAAACAGGTATTGCCATATTGAAGGCTTTTATTGTGATGCCAGCGTGTATAAAATCGACTAAATTTCTTTTGATTTATAATTAATAAAAATAATGATTTCACGGTTTTGTTAAATGTTTACAAAATCTATTATTGAGTCTTTCTCAAGGCAGTACGTAAAATATTATTTTATTGCATTTGTATCGTTTTACTCACAAAGAATTAATTTTTAGTACTTTTATTGAAACTTTTAGTATTTTTTCAGCTGTTAGTGTTGTCATGTTGTGACATTTGTCGGATTGCTCATTGTTCGTTCACTGTGCTTCTTTTGCTTTGCGAAGCTAAAATCAATACATAATAAAATAACTACGTCCGCCATTGTACAAGTGTTTTATCATGTTCTATTTAGCTGTACAGTAAAATGCAAGGAACCAATGTCACATACATCGAGTCTTTATCTCCCGTAAAATAAAACAATGGTCATTCAATACAAATTATTTATTGTGCTTCTTCTTATAAAGTCTGTGCATCTATACTGTGGACCATACAATGGACAAATATGTAAGAAATATTCAACGGGGTACGTATGGTATAACTATACAGGAGGTTTTGACAATGAGAAGATTACAACAGGACTTTGGAAAGAAATGATATCGAAACTGAAAGAGCCTTGTCGAAGTAGGGCTGAAAAACTGTTGTGTGCTTATGCTTTCCCTAAATGCATAGATAAAGATGGAGTAGGCTATTTTGCACTGCCACTTTGTTTAGAAGACTGTATGGCTGTTAAAATGCAGTTTTGTTACAATGATTGGATAGTTGTTGAGGAACAAAAACGACGCGGAGTTTTCTTTGAAAATAGAGGTCACTTTCGATTTCCAGAATGTGAAAAACTACCAAAATTCTCAGGGAAAGGTCTACAAGTAACATGCAATAATGTTGGAATTACAAATATGGACTACAGCCAAGTTACAACAACATGTTACAGAGATAATGGACGCTATTACCAAGGCACTATGAATGTGACAGAAACTGGACTAGCCTGTCAAGCTTGGGAGTCACAGTCACCACATCAACATACAAGACCTCCTTTAGTTTTTCCAGAAGTTCAGAATGCCACTAATTATTGCAGGAATGCTGGAGGTGAGGAGACTAAGCCTTGGTGCTATACAATGGATCCTAATGTGCGATGGGAACATTGCGATATCCCATCTTGTGCCAACACTAGTGATGAATTTGACAATAGTAATGGACCAAATAATATTGTTATGGAGAATTACTTTACACCTACATTTGTATTGTTGCTCTCAATTGGTGGCCTTGGATGTGTCTTGGGAATAGCGTCAATAGCTTTACTGTGCCATTATTTTGTTAAAAACCATTACCTAAAATGTAATATATCAAGCCGCAGGAATATACCCAATATGGACATAGACCTGGATAAACTACCTAGTAATTTAGCTTATCATACAACTGGTGCACAACTGAATCCTAAATTAGAAAAATTGGAGTTTCCAAGGAATAATATAATATACATCAGAGATTTAGGGCAAGGTGCTTTTGGAAGAGTGTTTCAAGCGAAAGCTCCTGGACTAATTCCTGAAGAAGAATTTACTCTTGTTGCTGTTAAAATGCTCAAAGATGAGGCTTCCCATGATTTAAAGTTAGATTTTGAAAGAGAAGCTTGTTTGTTAGCTGACTTTGATCACCCAAATATTGTGAAACTACTTGGTGTGTGTGCTATTGGACGTCCAATGTGTTTGTTGTTTGAATTTATGGGAAAGGGTGATTTGAATGAATACTTGAGAGCTTGTAGCACAGCCTCCAATTTCCCACCTGTTGAAAATAGAGAAGATTTGCGATTGCTTGTTACTCCCCTCAGCCATCTAGATCTTCTTCATGTTGCTAGACAGATAGCATCTGGTATGGTCTATCTATCAGATAGGAAGTTTGTCCATCGGGATTTAGCAACCAGAAATTGCCTTATCAATGATGATATGGTAGTGAAAATAGCAGATTTTGGATTGTCTCACAAAATATACTTACAAGACTACTACAAGGGTGATGAGCATGACGCTATCCCTGTGAGATGGATGCCTTTAGAAAGTATACTGTATAATAAGTATACATTAGAATCAGATGTGTGGGCATATGGTGTTTGTCTTTGGGAAATATTTTCATTTGCTCTTCAACCTTATTTTGGTATGACACATGAGGAAGTAGTGAGATTCCTCAAAGATGGAAATGTTCTTGCATGTCCAGACAATACACCCCGGTGTGTGTATGATTTGATGAAACAGTGCTGGAATCACAGTCCAAGTGACCGCCCCAACTTTAGGATCATCTACCAAACACTGGATAGTATTCAACTTATTTTGGAAAGAACTCATCCAGAATGAATCGAAAGTGTATATTTGATTGATTAGAATGTAGACAAAACATTTTGTATGATAATTTTAGGACCTACTTTAATTATTTATTAGTATCCACCAAGTGTCATTTTTTGGGTAATTCATTGGGGTAATGATTTGTAATAATCTTATTAAAAATTCCATACTGGTTCTAAGTTATCCCAGTTAAAATATGTATGAATATCTTGCCCGAAGAATTTATATATACTTGTACTTAAGTAATATGATTTCCATCATGCAAGCAATTGAATTTATTGGTCAATTTGTAAAAAGTAATTAGTTATTTTATAAGTAATCTTGTTCACACATGCAAACACATTTTTTCAATTTCTCTTTAAACCCAAGACTGATTTTTGTTAGTATGTTGGTATTCTTATTTAAAGTAGGCTAGCCTTTAGTTGTCCTTGTACATTTTAATTTAGAAAAAAAGTTGAAGCTTTTGTAATTTATGTAGTTTTGAATTTATAGTATTAAGTTTTGCCAACTCTTGTAATTTTTTAGTCATTGTTTATAAGCTTAAATTATTTTAAGCAAAATTAAACATCATTGTTGATGTTCATATGCATATTATTTGCATAAAACGATGTTTGTAAGATTTGAAAATAGCATTTGATTGGCTGTGCCTGCCAGTCAAGTTATTAAGTTTTTGCATTAGGTGATTTAACAATAATAATCAATTGACATGCTTTTATCTCAAAGCATTTCTAAAATAGTCTGATTAATACTTGCCCAGTATGAGAAAAAATGAACTTGCCGTTTTAAAAAGAAATTATGAGTGTGTTAACTAAAATCGGAATTGTGTTGCAGCTATGATTTTTATAAAATAGTGTAGTTAAGCAACAAAATTGGACTGAATGTCTCCCTAGTGATCGATAACAATATGTGTTGAAAGTGATATGTCCAAAGTAAATAAAATGTACATACTGCCAAACGATTTAAAGTTCTATATATACATACAAAGAGTGAATTGTAATATTTTTCGTAACGCTGACAGCTAATATATAGGCATCTTTAATTTTTAGAGTACTTTTATTTATGTACGAATTGATTAGTTTTACGATATATTATTTTGTCAATGAAAATAATGTAAAGTACCTACCTAAATAATTGAATAAAATTGTTTTTATGAAAGTGTAATTTTTATCCTTATTTAACTCTTGTTTGATACGAAGTAGGGATGTTGCGAATATTCGCATCCGCATCCGCAAATGCGGAGCTTCCGCATTGATTTAGACATCCGCATCCGCAATAATCAATGCGGATGCGGATTTCATACAAGTTGCGACGACGTTCGTTGTAGTCACGGGACAGTAAAAAAAGTGGAAGTAGCTTGAGAAAATGTTTGTCCTAGAACCGGTGTCGCCAAACTCATACATTTACAATTTACTCTTACTGCAAACCCAAAAATATGATTGGCTAAAAACAAAAACAGGGCGTAAACGAAAAGCAAAAAAAATATTATACGAAATGCAAATTTAAAATCAACAAATTATAAATCAAATTGACAAAAACAAGAAAGAAATACATCTTTGACTACCAAGTACCGCCACTCGTCGCTAGATGGCATTGTTCAGAATATATTCAGTATTCAACTGTGACTACGTAAAAATTAGAATGGTATTTGAATGGCGTATCACTGACACGAATGCAGGCTGCTATTCAAATAGTGAAGTAACCTTGTTCGATCGAAATAATATCGGTTGTATGAAAACGTATTTAAAACATAATGCAAAAAAAAAATTGTATGCGATAGTGTGATAGTATTAAAATAATAAAATTAATATGATTAAAGGCAATTTTTAAACGTAGTAAAAAGAGTATTTATTTGCATAGTACATCAATTATCATCATCTCAGCTGAAATCATCGTCTTCGCCCACTGCCAAACATAAGAATATTAAGTATAATTCAAACGCCTTATGTTGTTCCTAACTCTAACTAAATTTATTTAAAATACATCACAAATATCATATTACAATTATTTTATTAAATTTATTACTTCAATAATTATCTGTATTATATTACTTACAAGAACTATAATATATAATTACTTTTATTTTAAAAAGGCAATGTAATACATATCGATTGATTTTATCGATAAAGTCACACACTATTTGGATAGCGTCGAAAGTATAGGTAGACTAACGAATATTCCAGAAAAGCTAATAACCGAGAAAAGAAATTCAACTTTGTATTTATGCAATTAAGGACTAGTTTTGTTTGTATATCCTGCGCAATGTTTCACGTAATTTTATTTTTTCATTTTATTAAAATATATCCGAAAATAATACTTTTCGTTGGCGTGATACACCTCCATGAGTTAGATTTTTAGTCCAACTATGGTTTTTACAGCACAGTATGAGACAATAAGGCGTTTTAATATTATTTTTCGTTAATTATTATGTTGCGCAGTCTAGTTAGAGAATGAGAGCTCTTGAACAGCAAGTGCGCAACGCGGTTCTTACTAGCGGCGACAGTGCCACGCCTACTTACTTCTTCCACTGTTTTTACTGTTCCGTGGTTGTAGTGCATCATTTGTTTCTTGTAAATGAATAATTACGCGTTTGTTTGCGCTATGGATTAGGTACTTACCGTATAGATAGATATTTTGAGTGAGTGATTAACAATGTCACCACCGACACAAAATAAAATATTTAAACATCCGCGTCCGCGGATGTGAAAAAATCGGCATCCGCAACATCCCTGATACGAAGCACAGACAATATCATGCTTTGTTGAAACACGTACTTCTATTTTAAGTTAATCAAACTAAGATCCGAAGTACCTACCTCACCAGTGCCACCAGACTCCATGAGCCACTGCTGAGCTTAACCTATGCTTTTACAAATTGGCTCCTAACTAGTATGACTGACACTAGCCATCCCTCTCATTTTGATGGTGATTTTGATTACCTACACAAAAAAAAATGCTAAATATCAGCATTTGTCAGTCAATCAATGGTTTAAAAATTAGAAGGATTTCTAAGGGTCATATTTGTAGGTTTTCAGATGAAAAAAATATCTTATTCTAGAACACAAGTTTCAGTTATCGTGTTCTAGAATAAGATAAGTTAATTTTTTCATCTGAAAACCTACAAATAAAAAATACCACCGAAATTAGCAAAAAATGAGCCTCCGTGAAATGATCCATAGGTGGCCGACCTGGAGAGAATCTAGGTACCCAGTTTGGCAACATTTATATTAGTGATGCAACGGAAGCGGAAACGGAAACAGAAGTCAAAAGTAAATTTTAGCTTAAACGGAAACTGAAGTGTTATTACTATAAAGAAAAACCACATTTTTTTTTTTTAATTTGTTTAAATAATTGAATATTAGTATTAATATTTGTTCTTTTAGTACTCGAAATTAAATAAAGGTAAATTATATTTTATAAAAAGTAGTTTCGCCGCTTTTACACCTTGCAGCCTGTTTCTGTGTTTTTCATATATTCGACCAGCTCCGCTTAACAATTGCTACACTGCTGGGGGGAGCTGATAAATACTGACGCACTACCGGCAACAGATGGGGGTATTTGTTGGCATTGATTTTCCACCACATAAGTAGATCCTCATGAAGAGACAGCCTTTTCTCTTTTTTGTACTCCCGAAGGTGCGAACAAAACTAATACCTACTTATAAGCAAACAACATAAAAAAAAAAACAAGATTTAGGTCGTAATTGTTATCACGTGTCGGGGCGCGGTGATAAAGAAGAAACTCGTTGCGACACGTTTGTGTACCGCCCCCGCCGCCACCGTGCGCCTCTCCGAAGAGCCTAGTCGTCCACGCGCCCCGCGCTCCTCGCTTCCGTTTAGAGTTCCGTTATAATTTTGCGGAAGCAGAAACGGAAACGGAAGTGAAAAAGTTCCGCAGAAGCGGAAACAGTTCTGTTGCAACACTAATTTATATCTAAAAAAATATACCTAACGAAGATCTATTTTCACCTAAATTAGTCGGAATAATCGCTAAATACCAACCATCGCCAAGCGATTGACGCTAAATACCAAAAGGGTGATGATGAACATCACCAAAAGGGTAATGCCCACCATTCATACAAACTGGCCAACAGTAAACGTATATTAAGACGACTTTAATTCATAGTTTTAACTAAAATAATGTTATAGTATTTAATGATTAGATTCAAAATGGCGGATTTGATTTGTAAAAGAAAACATTTTTTTATTTCAATCAATCAATCAAAATTATTTATTGTTTGTCACATCACAGGTGGTTTAGATCTTACAATTGCATTAGAGTCGCTGCAACATACCCATAAGGTGTACAATACTGTAGTAATCATTACCCAAGTACCTAATTATTAAAAAAAGAAAGAATTATTATAAAATTATTAGGTACCTACTCACGTCAATATCCATAAGTCATAAAATTAGTCCACATTGTCAAAATTCTAATTTCATAGTCACACAAATACAGTTTAAATTATTAGATATTTTATTTTTCAATATGTATTTATCATTTAAGAAGTCGTTTATCGAGTAGTATGCTTTATTTATTAAAAGATCTTTAAGTTTAATTTAAAAAATATACAAGATTACAATGTTTTTATAGAATTTGGTAGTTTATTGTATATTTTTATTCCTATTCCAAAAATTCTCGATTTAAATTTAACTGTCCTACATTTAATTGCACTCAATTTATTTTTATGTCGGGCACTTCTTAATGTTTCATAATGACTAATATCGCATTTTATCATTACTGCTGCCTCATAAATATATAGTGAAGGGAAAGTTAAAATATTTAGCTTAGAAAACACTTTACATAAATCAGTCGGTTTAAGTCCACAAATAGGTACTTCTTACATTTTTTCTGCTGACATTTGAACAAGTGACCGACAAATCTGACATTTGGCGCCTCGACAAATTTTTTGAGTTATCAAAATTAAAATCGTGATGGTGGCCATGCCAGTGTCAGTCACACCCCTAAGTAAAAAGGGTTTTCTACAAACCTGCTCAGTCACATGAATGAACATTCATAGCAAGAGCAGTACACTTAATGCATTTCCTGTTGAAACAACGACTTTGAATAATATTCTTACCTACTTTTTTAGTCAACGAAATAAACAGCTGAACTGAACTAATATTAAACAGACACAGCCAGCGCGGTCGTTTGTCCTTTACATGGAACACGGTGCTGATAAAACCCATAAATGTTTTAGACGGTATTCTGTGTACAAACTAGCCTGCGCAGGCAAAACTGTGGTTAAGCTTGTGCGTGTGATAGACCCATTACAGAAGGGTGCACTCGTCATTAAGATCCCGCCCTTTACCATACAATCACAATCAATTACAGATATAATGACTGAGGAACGGTTGGTGACTGAAGTGCCCAGCAGCTTGAAGCAGTTGGCACGTCTCGTTGTCCGAGGCTTTTATACTATTGAGGATGCCCTCATAGTCGACATGCTCGTAAGAAATCCCTGTAAGTATGTAAAAATCAATTTATTTTATCACATTAATTCTATTCATATTTTTTACACACGTTGTAATACATCTCTTTTTTTTTTCAAACTCTTTGCAAATAGGTATGCATTTGTATGCATTTGTACATTTTTTCTGTTTCCTTCTTCTTGTCTTTATTTTATATGTGTGAGTTGTGCATGAACTGTTACATGAATAAATAATATTTTAAATGCGCGACTGCTACTGCTAACTCTCTGAGCTGATAGTTAATCAAACGTAAGCGTGTCTTACGCTCCGTTTATGTTCTGAATGTGAAATCCCTTTAAATTACCTATTCGTGGAATAGGAAAAGTTAATTGGACCTCCATTGGATAGATTTTATTCGACAGAGCTTAAAAAAATAATTGACACGTGAATACTAGCTCAATTTGCGTGCCATTTATTTGAGATGTTCTCTGCTCTATTACGGGATACTCGTCAGTAGGCTTAACGTTTGTTACCATGATGACGAAGCATGACGATGTACCAACACTAAGACCAAAACTAAAAACCGTTTCAATTTTTAATATCTTTAGAGAGGTCTTGCCAGAGGTGCAGATAATCGAAAGAGTCGCCCTTGGCGACCTAGACCTTAGCGCCCAAAGGGCAACTGAAGGAACACTGAATTTTAGTCGGTAAAAGTCTGACAATCTCCCTCCCTCCATCCAAAACGGGAGAAGTCATTTACTGATTTTCCACGTACAAAGATATCGTTAGATAAGCCTTATCGATATCTGGCCATATTTATGCCATAACTATTTTAAAACTTATATCCTTTTCTCAGGTATGAAAGAAGACGACATTTGCGAACTTTTAAAATTCGAAAGGAAAATGTTACGGGCCCGAATAGCTACGCTAAAAAACGATAAATTCATACAAGTGAGATTAAAAATGGAAACAGGTACGAAATATAAATAAATATCTACATACCTAAGTAATTTTATCTTTACCATATCCGATTACCTTTTTAAATAGATAGTAGCAATCAGCGGCCGTAAAGGTAACAACATGGACGACGCTGAAACTTGTATTCTCATAATGTCTGACTACCCCGATAGTATGAAAAAGCTGTTAAATTATTTTAACTAACTTTATAATGGGCCTACCACACGCACAAGTTTCACTACAGTTTTGCCTGCCTAGCCGGCTTGTAGGTATAAGAAAAATCTTACGTGTGGTTGGTTTGGTAAAAGTCATACAATTTTACACTGCAGGCCGATAGACAGTGTAAAATTGTGGTAAAGTTTGCGCGTGTGCGTGTGGTAGGCCTATAAAATGGGACTTGCTATTTGTATGTGCCAGTTCTACAAATTGCTGCTTTCAATTTATTCACATGAAACTGCTCGACTGTTGTGCAGTTCATCATCATCACGCTAACAAAATTCTATGATAGTAAAGTTTCCTTGGAATGATTAGACAGGATTCTTGATAAAAGAATTAAGTAGGTACTCTCTAACATCTCTTAAACTACACTCGAGAGCAAAAAAATCGCACATCATAACTCTTTTTATTCAGGACAGTTTTTGTCATGAATGTGTATAGATATTGAAAACATTTCATACACTATTTAAAAGCCTATTTAATTACCTTTCTAATGGTATGAAATACAGTGTAAAAAAATATTCTTGAAAGGGTTTAGAGCACAAAATCCAACATATGGGAAAAATTACCAAATTTCACTGAAGAAAGAATGAGAGTCAAACTTAAAACTCTTGGTCCTCCTGATTGTCAATAAAGTGTATTCCCTCCCTTAGCCCTATTTACAGCTGTTACTCGATTTTTCATCAACCGTATTAATTTTACCATGAAATCTTAGGGCATAACGTCCCACTCCTCGTCAATGACAAATTGAAGCTCTTGGAGGCGTGGAGAGCCAGGCTTTTTGCACTACGTCTTCTTTCAAGGTCATTCCAGATATTCTCAATTGGATTGAGATCAGAACTACGAGCTGGCCTCTCTATCGCAATGATTCCAACGTCTTACATGTAGTCGCAAACTGTTCTAGCGACATGCGATCTGGTGTTGTTCTGTATGAAGGAAAAAAAAATCTACCACAAGCCACACAAGCAGCTTCACATATTCTTTGAGCACTTTTTTGATGTATCATAAAGCCATCAACCCTCTCGATATTAGGCCAGTAATGGCCCAGTGATGAATACAATGTCAGTTTTAATGTCCAACATTATGCCACCCCAAAATGCCTCCAAAACCTACTTGTTCGCTTGTGCAGCATTGTAAAAATTACCATGATGACCTTCTGTAGACCCTATAGCATCTATCATGATCATCTAAGTAATTCTGCACTTATCAGAAAACACAACAGCCTGCCATTAGGCATACACCCAATTTAAGTGTTTCGTGGCAAATTATTGCCGGGCTTGTCGGTGAGCTGTGGTCAATTTGGTACCATTTGCTGAGAGATTTGCAGTCAGGCCTGCTTCACCCAGTCTTTTCCTAATCGTCCACTGATTTACACTGACATTGGGAACTTTTTGAAGCTTTTGTGTCAGTTCAATCGTGTTTAGTCGCCGATTTCTCAAAGTACTTGTTACTAGAAAACGATAATCGCACCCTGATCCTACGCGCCAACGGCCAGATCCTGATCACCGAATATACCAACGGGTCTCTTGAAACCTCTGGTATATCAGACGAATAGGGAAGCGGCTAAAATTTAGCTGTCGAGCGACTTCATTTTGATTATGGCCTGCTTTAGGCAAGGCAATAACTTGAACGGCTTCTGCGGGCATGGTATCCATATTTTTCCAGTAAATCCACCTGTTTCTAATAAAGACGTTATCACGTTACCGAAAACTGATTAAAACTCCAAAACAGCACCCTTTTTGTAGCTCCAGGTAAAGGTGCAAGTAGTGAAATGCAAATGGGTGAATTTGGGGAATTGGGTATATCGCTGGTTTTTGTGAGTTACGTGAAGTTCAATGATCTTAATTTTGTGTTTTTATAAAGCTATCTTTGTATGCTTCAATTTTGCTTAATTATTTGTATTCAATATCTATAGATTTAAGAAAAAAACAGTATTAAACGAAATTACAAGCCATGTGCGATTTTTTTGCTCTCAAGTGTATGTTCTATTTTCAGGACCAGATGGAAAGGCACAGAAAGTAAACTATTATTTCATTAATTACAAAACATTCGTAAACGTAGTTAAATACAAATTAGATCTTATGCGAAAACGTATGGAGACGGAGGAGCGCGACGCTACCAGTCGCGCCAGTTTCAAATGTCCCTCATGTGGGAAAACATTTACAGATCTTGAAGTAAGTTTGCATGATAAATGGGAAATTGAGTACCTATTACTTCACCTTTTTTCCGTGAATTTCTATATACCTAATGGATAAATCGTTTCAAATCTTGTCTTTAGTTGATAAGGCCGTGCTGTGTATAGTCACATGAGATATCATCATCATTCATCATACACATATGAGATATACGTCTATAAAATAGAACTGCTCGCTGATCCTTGAGCATGCCTGTTAAGATACTTTAAGCCGGGTATTCACTATGTTCGCTAACTGTATTCTACGCATCCGCAACCGCTCTGACGGAGACGGTACGCGCATCTCAATAAGAAACACGCATGCTCCACAGCCCAAAATTGAGTGAACACGTCGACACCATTAGTGGCTCGTGCAGCATCTATTTTATTTTCTTCTAGAAGACTATCGAAGACCTTGCGTGGAGCGTGATTCATGACAGGTATCTACGTACTAAATGTGTTTTTTTTGCAACCGCGCACGACTGAGCTCCGATTTTTGTTCGCTAAAAAACCGTCATCGAACGAAGCGCTGAGCGCGGAGCGCGCTCCAGAAGCGCGGCCGTATCCACTATATGGAAAAGTTTGAGGAACACAGAGTGCAAGAAGTTCGCAAACATAGTGGAAACCCGGCTTTATGGGCCTGCCACACGCACAAGCTTCACCACAGTTTTGCCTGCGCAAGCCGGCTTGTACCCTAAACCCCATGCGTGCGGTTGATAACATTTTTAACAGTTTTACATGGTGTTCCGTGTAGGTATAGATACAATCCGGCAAAACTGAGATGAATTTATACCATTGTTTACAAATAAAACACTTCTACCCACTACCTACCTATATCATACCAAAGCCAAAAGAAACAACAAAAAATTATACTTATGTAATACCAATATCTTTCGTATTTTCAGGCAGACCAGTTATATGATATGATGACACAAGAGTTCCGTTGCACATTTTGTAACCAAGTCGTAGAGGAGGACCAGTCGGCACTCCCGAAGAAAGACTCGAGATTATTGCTGGCCAAGTTCAACGAACAGTTAGAGACACTATACATTCTACTGCGGGAGGTGGAAGGCATCAAACTGTCGCCAGAGATATTGGAACCAGAGCCAGTCGACATCAACACTATCAGAGGGTACCTAATTAACTATTTGATTTTTTTCTTTCTTGGGAGACGAAAATGTATCGACTTTTAGACTACTTACGTGTTCATCGCTTCCATTGGACAGATTGTGGCGTTAAAAACTTGTTTAAAATATTTATGACGTCTTAGGTTAAAATTTTTTGTTATTATTTTGTTATTTTATTTATTCATAACAATTTGCATTGTGTTGAATCCAAGGACAAATATGCACGCACAAAACATATCATAAAAGAAAAAACAGAAACAAGATACAATTCTGAATCACAATTCAAATAAGTGTCAAACATTTCCAAATAATATATAATGTCAAGCGATCTATTAAAATGTCATACAATTCCAATAATAATGTCAAAAGATATAAAATGTCGAAGCATGATTCTAAAAGTAAACAATGTCAAAAGGTAAATTAAATGTCGGCATATAATTCTAAATTATATAATGTCAAAAGATTAAAAAAAAATAAAATACAATTCATTTATTATTGTGAGACATTAATTCCGATATGTTATAAAGACATTTTTCTAATAAAAAAGATTTTAATTTTGCCTTAAACAAGTGAGTGTTGTAAATCAATGTCCTTAAATCAGACGGCAACTTGTTGAATATTTCTACAGCTTGATACTTCGAGCAATGTTCTACTACGTTAATTTTTGGTACTATTGGTTGTTTAAAAATTTTTCTTCGTGTGCTCTCTCTAATCTCCCGTTCCTCTTGTGATTCGAACTCATGTATATACTTGGCAAAATGACTTAAGAGGACCAATACGTAGAGACTAGGAACTGTTAATATTGCTAATTTTTTAAAGTAATCTCTGCATGAGACAGTTTGAGAAATTCTGACTATAGTCCTTATGGCTCGTTTCTGGAGGATGAAAGCTTTCTGCCAGTTGTAAGCATAACTATTTCCCCATAGCATTATGCTATACCTTAACCTAGACTCAACTAGCGCATAATATACGGCCTTTAACTGTTATATATTTAATTCGTCCCTAAGGCTCCTAAGTGCGTAACATGCTGACGAAATGGACGATTCAATAACAGCAAACTCCGGTTTCCAATTTAAAAGCGAATCTATGATTGTCCCTAAGAATTTAACCCTGTCTACCAATTCAATGTTGTCACCATTTATTTGTATATTTAAGTTATCATTATTACGTGCCGTAGTCTTAAATAACATGAGGTTAGTTTTGCTTGTATTTAACAGTAAACAATTGGCTTTAAACCACTCGCAAACCTTTTCGATAATAATGTTTGTATTCAAAGTTAATTCTTCTATGTCTTTTGCCCCGATTATTACATTTGTGTCATCTGCGAAAACAACAAGTTTCTCATTTGGCCGGGTATTATTCATAAAGTTGAGCAAGTCATTTGTAAAAATAATATAGAGTATAGGTCCTAAGATTGACCCTTGGGGCACACCACAATTGACATATGACATTTTTGACTTGTATGTCACTTCGTGATTATTCTCGTCTATATTTTTGATTTCTACATACATTTTTCTATTTTGTAAGTACGATTTCATGAGTTGTAAAGTCTTGCCTCTTATACCATAATGTTCGAGTTTAATAAGCAATAGTTCATGATCTATCGTGTCAAAAGCGGAACTAAGGTCAACAAATAGTCCGGTTACTTTCATTTTATCATTTAATTTACTAACTATGTCATTTATTAATGTATTCATTGCATCCGAGGTACCGACTCCTTTTTGATATCCAAATTGTCTCAGATTAATGATTTTGTTAATACCTAAATGTAGCATTAAAATCCTAGTTTGATAACGATTGAACAAAAATACATCTGACGACCGTCCTTGACTTTTAGTACCAAGGCGGTGTTACTAACAGGTCTCATGTTATGAAGAGATAAAGCTGTCATTGTTTGTTTTGAAAAAAGAAATAGCGCTATTTGGCTGGTATAGCTGCATCTCTCTCTATTTTTTAATTTGTTATCAATATCAAAAGTGTCTAAATATGTAGCTATCATTTTTTTTTGTGTAGACTCAGATTGTCTCTTTAGAACAAAAATTTCCCATTATTTTTCAAAATATCTTTATGGTTTGCTATTTCTGACCATGTTTACACAAACAACCATCGTCGCGATCCACCTCGACGGGGTTCCTCCAATGCGTGACGATCTTTGCCTATCTGTCTGGATGCATTTAAACAACGCGGTCTGATTACTTCTTCCAATCTGGCTGTTTTTCTCTAACATCTGCTAGATACCGAATTATGGAAGGCAGAACAGTGTTTTAAAAATACAACCATGCAACTGCAGTCAAACGGTAACGCAGCCGCTAGGCCGATCCTATATGGTGGATTGACCCTGATAGTTCGAATCAATCGGTGTCGATTGCTCAGAAGTAATCAACATCTGATTGTACCCTATCTATTTTTCCCTTTATGCAATCCTTTAACAGTCACTATGTTGTGCTCCATTGCTCGTTAACAAATCTTAAGTTTAGTGTTCTGTCCATAATGGCATATTTAGACTGGGTCGTCCACCGACTTTGGCATGCCGAAGACAGCTCGGTCGAAATGCTGCTTACACAGAGATGACTACCAGCTTCGGCTTAAAAGTGTTCGTGCCGTTTAATACCGAACTTGGTCGACTTTGGCTACGAACTGAAACGTAAGACGTAAGTGTGCCATAACTGTTGCACGTTTAGAACAGTGCAGGCCAATATTGTGACAGTGATATGTGCTTTGCATATGGTTCAAAATCGTTTGACAATCCACGTGGCAACCGGCTTAGTTACTGTAGCTGGTGCTCAGCTTTGGGCATCTTAGAACGACAACCTAACTTAGTTTAGACAATGTTTTTGTACCGATCTCCTTCATTCATAAGACATTCTAATGCCCGCCTTATACCTTATGGTATAACTGACAGGTTTGCCTGTACAGGTGAGTTGTACAGCGTGAATGTATGTTACACACCTGTGCAGGTTTCCATACATGCTCACCTGGGTAGCAGGTATAACTGTACAAGTAAACCTGTCAGGTATACCCTAGCGTGTATGGCTACCTTAAGACAGTTCACATTCTAAGAGTTAAACCTTCTTCCAGATTAAACTCAAAACAAATGGCCCAGCGACCTCCTGGCCAAGAATGGTCGGGCGAGGCCACGCGCAACCAAGGCATGTTGGTTGAGGAGACCCGCGTCGATGTCACCATTGGCGAGGCAGACAACGCCAACGACACCAGTGCTTTGCGCAAGGAGCGGCCTGTTTGGATGGTGGAGAGCACCATCGTCACTAATGATCAAGTAATGGAGTTATACTATTATCTTGCCAAAAGTATAGAAGATTTTTTTTGACAACAATTAATGGTCGTTTAGAGCAATTTAACGCAGCATACTGGCACACAACGTCAGACGAACCGGCGAAACAGGCCATCAATGAATTTGAGGTAGGACCACGATCAAATGTGAAGACGCTGGAGACCAAGATAGTTGCTATACACTGTCAAAGCACGATCGTACCTATTAAAAAATCGTATAGATATAATCGCCCAGAACATTGTAGGTATACCACTCCACTTTAAGATTCAAGTTCGCTTGTATATTTATAAAGGCCTTTTAAAAGTGGCCTATCTGCTACTTCGCGCTTAAAAAACAACGAAGTCTTAAGACTTAAAAAGTCGCATTTGTGCTGTTTTATATGAGGTGACCTGCTATCAAGATATACCACCAATAACCAGATTTAATGTATCAACGTTCATTGTTTCAATATTTAAAAGGGTATCTACATATATTGGAAATTATTTGATCGTTTAAATGACTTCGTTATAAGTTATTGGCATGTGACTTGACCTAAATTTTTGCGTAGTATCTTCCGATAGCACATTTAAATGCGCACATACCGTGTGATTCACTCGGAAATGACTCGCTCTAGATAAATTTAACGCGAAACCAGGTGAGTAGGTTTCCTTCTAGATAAGATGATCGTTTATCGATAGCTGTCTATTATTTTCTTTTAGAAAATCTTATCAGTTGTTCAATTCTATAAAATTAAAAGAATAAAAAAGAATCTTCAATATCACGGTCTTCATCTTTCAGATAATAAGAAGGCCCTATTAGGAGTATGACGAGCGGTTTTCTTCATTAATTCCACACCTACAGAATTCTATGTTATGGAACTAAAGGCATTTCTAATCAAACAGAAGAGAACTTTTCAATACTACATCTTAGAGAATCACCAAATCCCTTCAATCCTAATCGAGTTCTGAACGATCATTTGTTGATACCTAATGCAACATTAAAACATCTGAGAGTAATCAATTCTTGGTACATTTACAGAGTGACAGCGTTCATTCGACGGATGCTGCACTGGAGAAAGCGGCCACCAATGCAAGCACCGCGAAAACTGTTGGGAAAGAGAAGAACGACGATATTATGTCTGTCTTGCTCGCTCATGAAAAACAAAACACTGGTAAGGACAAGCATGGATTTAAGCAGGGATGTATTGTATTGTATATCAGGGTATTATCCGCAACTCCACGAGTAAAGCGCGTATTTTGCGTACGGGTGGGACAAATGAGTCATTCGATCCAACCCAGCTCCTCAAGGAAGGCCAGCAGCGCCTTGGTGTTACTGACCATTTTACGGAGAGTACCTGGGTTTCAGTGCCTGGGTGGCCGAGTGGTAATGGCTCCGACTTACGAGTTGTAGGTCGCGGGTTCAAACCCTGTCAGGCGCTTTACTTTGTGTTATTTATTTAATTACCACTGCTCTCAAAACGATGTAGGAAAACATCGTGAGGAAACCGGCATGTCCTAGAACCAAAAATTCGAAGACGTTACATCCACCAACCCGCACTGGGCCCGCGTGGTGAATTACGGCCCATTCCCTCTCCTAGAGAGGAGGCCTGAGTCCCAGCAGTGGATGACCTGGGTTTCCGAAGCACTTTGCCCTGTATCCAGCGACCACAGGGAGATGAGTAATAGGGATGTAACGGAACCGAATTCGGAACCGGAGCTTTTAAATTCGGCTTATCGGAATCGGAGGCAGAAGCGTCAAATGATACATTAGTAAATCTAATCAAATAGCGAATTCACGACAGTCTTAATACGAAATAAATCAACAAGTGAAAGAGTAGTAGGCAGAAGGCACGAGGGGAAGGGATGTTCCCCGCGATTTATGTTTCGATTAAAATTTATTCGAATCGGAATCGAACCTCCAGAACGGCAAGCTACCCATTGCTCGTTGTCCGCAAGCCCACAGCTACTGTGGCTGGTAGTCGGGGTATCGGCGGTTAGGGCGTCGGGATGTCCGTATCCTCACGCATGCTGCCATCTTCTTGCTAGCATAGGTATCTTTGAAAGGATGTAATGGCTGAGGTTGGATATCGATTAATTGTTTGCTATCGGTGATCAATAGTAGACATCCTTAAAAAGAAATTACTCAGTTAAAAAAATGAAATATAGTAGGTACATCATTAACAACTCGATTTTTGATTACAGGTAACAATGCAGCAACGAACGCTCTGAAGGGAATAGAGCCGGATAGTTCAGATTCCAGCGACAATGAATCTAAAGACCCATATAAACTTAAGGACGAATTGGCTGCTGTTGGTAAGGGCACTCAGAAATATTTAAAATTAATATCTTTTTCACTCAACGGCTCTATGGTAAGAATAACATTAACTCTAATGACTGGCCTGGTCTAGTGGTTAGTGACCTTGACAGCTGTGCCAAGGGTTGTGGGTTCGATTCCCACCCAAGACAAATGTTAGTGTCATAAGCACGATCATTTGTTGTCTGGGTGTAATTTATTGTCAAATATGTATTTAGAAATATACATATTGTATGTTTATCAGTTATCTAGTACCTACTCATAGTACGAGCTCTGCTTCATCATCATCATCATCATCTGGGCCCGCGTGGTGGATTACGGCCCATTACCTAGAAAGGAGGCCCAGCAGTGGGAACAATAAAAAGGCTGATGATGATGATGATGCTACTTACTTTTACTTACTAATACTTAGGGTGAGTTGCACCATTTAACTATAACGATAACCAAACCATAACCAGCCGTGAAACGGCCGCCTATTGGTCAATTCGACGATTTGACAACTGTTAACGGCTTTGTTATCGTTATAGTTAAATGGTGCAACTCACCCTTATTGTTTTTTTTATGTTTAGTTACTGTAATTGTTTGTTCAACCGTTGTAATTAATTAATTAAATAAATAAATGATGATGAATAAAGGTCGGAGAGTTTGAGCTACTAGCGTGAATTTGACTGTTTCATTAAATTGGAACTTTTTAAGGAAACAAATATGTTAACATTTTGTCCTGTCCTGTTTCAGCTGAAATGGAGAGTGAAGATTCTGATACAGACGACAACGCGCCTTCCGTGTTGGTCAACGGCAAAACGGTACCACTCACGAGCGTGGACGATGACGTCATAGCTCAGATGACGCCTTCCGAAAAAGAAACGTATATCCAAGTCTATCAAGAGTATTACAGCCACATGTATGATTAGATAAGCGTTAATTGAAAACAAATCAACTAATCAGACGTTAATAAATATCTTGTCTTTATCTAATGCGTTTCAATGAGGGGGTTATTTAGAATTGGTTTACTAAATTCATTTGTTTTTGAGTGTCGGTCTATGACAGTAGAATGCTGATAATTGCACGCGAATCACTAGAGTCTGTCTAATAAGTTAAACGTCTTGGGTAATTATTAGGATTTAATGAAATCTGATGTAGTCAACACGGGTTCAATAATCAAGGTTGATTAACTCTTTGAATGTCGTAATTAGAGACACAATAGAAAAACAATTACCTTATGTCGGACTGTGTAACTTAAGACATTCGAAAGGTTAAGAGATGGAGATCATTGTTTACTAACAGAAGAACCTTATAAAAAGTACCGAATATAAGTATTTTTTAAATGATTAAATATTGCACAAAATTCCCAAGTCGGTTGACTTATTAGACAGACTATACGCGCATTTGACGACTGGTTTTGATTCAGTCGATTACGGCGAGCTATCCATTGCTCGACGTCCGCAAGCGTCTACCGTGGGTCCGTGGCTGGTAGTCCGGAGTCTCCACACAATACTAACCGAATTGGATGAGAACGGCCTTGCTTTCCTTTGAAGTTGATCTAAGCTGTTAACACTTTGTTAACGGGCTTTATGCAAATGCCTTGGCCTGTACGAATTCGTACCAATAACCAAGCTGCTCCCAATCAGCCTATAAACATCATGAATTGCCACTTGCAGATAATTTTTTTAAAGACTGCTGAATTGTTAAAAAAAAACGGTAGGTATACCGTAGGAAAGCCAAAGCCCAAAAATTCAGCTTTAAATTAGTATCATCACTATTAAAACTGATTCAGGAATTAAAAAAAAATAAAAAATAATTGGGCGCATAAGGAAATGTGCTCACAACGGTATCCATTTATACATCTCCGCAAAAACGATTATTTTTTATGACACCAGAAAAAAGTCAGCTTACAGTAAGTTACTACTTAGCTCAATTTGAGCCAGTCTGCTCTATCAATAGTTTACAGGAAATTTTAAAAGACAAAAAAAACAAACGCACCACTGGTCTACCTCGAAAAGAGACGACCGTTTTATTGTTTCAATTTTACTGCGAAATCGTCACTTGACCGTTGTCGATTCGCATAAGGAGCCGAGAATTAAGAGTTCGAGGAGTGGCTATCAGCGACTGGACAGCATGAACACGGTTAAAGGAAGGCAATCTTAGGGACAGCGCAGACAGAAAGGAGCGCAGCGGAAAGGATTTTATTAAGGCACTCCAAAATCAACTTTAAACTTATTGAAATAAAGTGCATATAAGCTTGAACCTGACAAAAAATAATCGCGCATCCTCGAAGATACGCGGGAAGCGTATCTTCGACATACGCCATCCGTCAGAAAATGCCCGAGACTGCGCGAGAATTATTCCCCTGTCTACGCTGACCCTTATTCCAAAACGGGCTGCCACGGGCCTGAAATTAATGGCCCGCTACCGGTAAGCGTGCCTTCAATTTTCTCGAGAATATCTTGATTGGAGCGTCGCGCAATGGCTGTCTTTCCCAGCGATCCGAATTGCGATAAGTGTTTATATCACGAATCCAACCAAATTTAATAGTCATAAAATTTATGGGCTATTAACTAATAATTGTGACGTTACGCGTTGGTCGGATTCGCGATATTATCACTTTTGTCGCAAATTCCGATTTGCGACAAAAGCGATAATATCGCGAATCCGCAGGGTTGTTCACTGACGATTGCAGAATGCGTTTGCATGACAAGAGAAGCTGTGTTTATGTATAGGCGTCCAAGTGAGCGATTCGCCTGTGCTGTTTCAGAAAAACAGGACCATTAATTTAAAATCGTACTTTGAAATTTAAGGCTTTCTACCGGATTAACATTTTTAAAAAACAGTTCAGGATTCCTTGAAGAAAACATCTGCATCGCACTTGTACATTGAGTCGATTCGGTTGCTCACGAATGTTCACGAGTTGCGAGTTTGTTCGAAGAGTTTCAGTAGCCTACCTAACGTAAAGGGCAACTGAAGAAACACAGCTGGTAAAACCAACCTCAGTAAACACCTGACACTCCCTCTTGCTACGCCTAGAGCGGTTATATGACGATTACACACTTAAAAAAATGTCGTGTACAAAACATTTGGTATTCAGTTAGATGAATAGCGCCCTTACTGCTACGAAATAAAGACGTCGTTCACACAAAACGTTGGCAAAAAAAAAAATAAGTATTCAATGTCAATTCAACTGTATTTTCAAATAATAAATTACTAACAAAATAAAAATATGTTTTTAACATAACTGTACAATAATATTTTACAAAAAATTTAACACAAGTTGGAAATATGGAACTATGGAATATAATTCTGAATAACATGAGAATGTTATAATACTGATATTTTTTGTATATTATAAGTACCTTAGGTAGAATAATCATTATGTAGCATATTAACTAATATAGGCACTTCGTTAAGCATTATTGCTAATATTTAAAACATCTCACTTGGAAAAAATTCACCTAAAATGAACACAATCTCGAATTTTACTATTTAACTATTTAAATCGTAGCATTAATTAAGATGTTTGCCCCATTTCTCCCAATACTCTTCTGTTTGCATTTCCATTATTCTGGAGAGACTTCTATCACACGCAAACATTTCTTCTTCGCCAGTGAATATCGCTGCATTGGCATCTTCCTGTTAAAAAACAAGAGTGTCTTTAGTAAGAGCTGAAGATATAAAATTCAGTAGTAGGTCATGCACTTAACCCTACCGGCCTCTGACGGCTACTGTGAGGACTTTTCCGGGTCTACTACAGCCATCCTAGGCAGTCTGCTAACCCTCCCAGACTTCTAGAGGCGTCAGAGTGGGGATCGCTTTGCGCATTCCATACATTGGCGAGCCAATCGTCGTCGTTGTTAGATATATGCAGCAAGCGCAGGGAACGAATCACGAGTGACGTCTATGACGCGACGGCGCGGCGAGCCAATCACTGACACTCCCCGCCCCCGCGACTCACTTCGTAAGTACCACTAAAGAGAGCGAATATTTGACTACTGCGCAACTTGAAGCCAGCGCTCAAGATCCGTGCCGGTATCTATATTAGCTTTTAAATTTATTTTATCATTTACCTCACAAGGATAACATTATTTCAGTTAGTCCATCATCTATTATTTTCTTTCTTTAGCCTTTCTATTTATGTAAACCATCAACATGGTACACAACCACAACCAGTAATAGGAATTACTGAGTATTTCCTATTACATAATTTGAAAAAATGCAGTCTAGCCACCACACTCCAATTACTAGGTCATATGAATGCACGCGACGCGACAATTTCAACCTCACACGCGAAGGTGAAATTGTCAACAAAATTCAGCCTCATGTCGATTTCGAAGTTGACCACTGGGCTAAACGACTATAATTTTTTTTTACCTTGACTATTACTTTTAATTTAAAAATAAATTATGGTTAAAATTGGCTACTTCACTCATTTTTGTATTATTTGTTTAAAAATTAACTTTACGCAAAATCGTAAATAGAAAGAATTTTTCAAACCCGTTCAAAAGCCAATGCAAACTATTGGCATGATTTACTTTTTTATTCTTAGAGGCCAATACGAGGAATCAATAGCAAAAAGAACCAGGTCTGCAAGCCGTACCCGAACGAAGAAACGTATAGTATATTTTTATCAGGCGTTACCTATTTTTTTTATGTTATAATGAAATGGAAATATAATACGTAAAATTTGAGGTTTCCATTGACAGTTATTACTGTTATATTAATTATTTTTGCTGTTGATTTCCTATACGGACTGTATTAAGATATGGCCTAGGTTTTACTTTTGGCGAAAAGAAAAAAATATATGGTGACTGGTAATTAGTGTACGATACTTGAACACGTGATTGTGCTCATGATAGCCAACAACTTTTACTGTGGGAACAAACCTGAAATCGCGAAAAAAAAAATCGGCTGTTCAATACATTTATGTTTGCCTAATGTACTAAAAAATTAATATTTTTTTCGCGATTTCGGCTTTGCTCCCATAATAAAAATTGTTTGTTATCATGAGCACGATCACATGTTTAAGTATCGTACACTAATTGCCAGTCACCCTATATATGCCAGCAATGTATGGCAAAAGTTTCATTCCCCTTAATGTAAATTAGAAACTCTTTCAAATTTAGTGGAAGAGGAAACAAACAAGTAACAAAAAGGATGCAAGCACAAGCTACAATCATACAATGTGATGACACCATCATTAGGTTAGGGGCCATTCATTTATTACGTAAGACGATTTAGGGAGGCAGGGGGTCGATCACGTCATTTTTTTCTTATAAGAGGCTGGGAGGGAGTCCTGATAGTTCTTACGTAAAGTTTAGAAAGTTAAAATTTTAAAAGCGCAGGTAATCGGGCGATTCCCGATGTGCGCTCGGATGCGTATGGGTAAACGATTTCGATCAACGTCACTGCGCCTCCCCGCTTGTAAACGGTAAGAAAAAATTGTTACTTTTTAAAATAAACATCAAAACCAACCAAACTTATATGTTTGGACTTTGGTTGGTTTTGATGTGTAGAATCTATAACATACCACATAACATTTGCTCCTATAGATTCTTACGTAATAAATATTAAACGGGTGCAGGGGTCGGCCTATTCTATTTTTTTCTTATTTGGGGGAGGGGTCAATAACTAGTAAAAATCATCCTACGTAATAAATGAATGGCCCCTTACACGCGTAGAAAAGAGATCCACGCGCCCACTCTTCCTCATACAAATATTTGAAATGCTGATTGCTGCTTCATTTTATAACCAATTTTGATGCGGTTTTCATAAAATGATTTATTTTATTTGTTGTTTAATACACAATATTGTACAATACAGGCAATTATTCCATTGAGGAAGATATCTGCCCAGCAATAATGACAATGCCCAATTTCTTATCACAAATATTCGAAAATGTAAATGCACAATTTACATTTCGAGCTCTATTAACTTACTGAATCTTTTGTAATCTTCAAATCGTCCATGAGCGCTCTATCGGCATCAGCAAAGTCCGTTTTTACATCTGATTTAAACAAATCCTTCGGCTCACAATCCGCTGCAATGACGACCTGTAATGTAACAATGTTTACATATTACTTAATGAATTGTGTGACATCTTGAATTAGTACTCTATTGTTAATTTAATTATACTTACTCTAACTCTGTTGTCATAGAGTGTATCTATAAGCGTAATAAATCTCCTTAGTTGAGATCTCAACATTGTTACTGATAATTGAGGCAGGTCTCTAATGAACACAGTATGGAACGTCTTAGATATCACAAGATAATCACTAGCACCCAATGGCTGGAAAACAAAAGCAAATTATGGTACAGTAAGTGTTAGGGTCGGCGCTGCGTTAAGGGCGCGCCCGTGCGGACAACCGGCGCGTGACGTCGCGTGTGTGACGTGTCCATGTAGCGGAAACCTGTCGCTAGTTCAACTTTAACGATATGCATGTCGATGGAGAACTTTAATGTGTTATTACGTAGCAAAATGTATCTATGGGATCACGCGGGAGAACGCGTAACGCAGCGTTAGCTCTAAAACTTTATGGTACTGCTGAGACGTGCGCTACTCGCTGCGCAGTACTCTATATTGCAGCTGCTAGGAAATGCGTCTTTCTTCGCATTCCGAATGGCCATTAATTTTGAATCATACTATACAAGTTATGGGGAAAATTAAGACAAATATTTTAAAATAACATAAGTACATTTTTTCCTTACCCTGTCACACAACTCTTCAAAAGTCGAATCCAAAATTCTTCCACATGATTTGGCAAACTTGACATTTCTACCCATTATGTTGATCACACGAGGCCTGACTGTATCATTCTCCTTAGATATTAAGAACTTGAATAAATTGTCTACTGCATTGTTCTCAGGTGTGAGCTCACTGTTTCTGTAATCAATTTAATTGCTATGTGAATAGCCATACATTATATGACAAAATTATGGTTATAATAGTTAGCAAAACAAAGAGAAGTATTTAAAACTTCTACAATAATATGAATTTCAAAGAAAATTTGAATGGACTGCTTATACACAATGAACATGGTCATGGTAATCATATTTATTGGTTCCTTTGGACCAAAAGATGCCATAACATGAAAACTTAGTGCGAGGTAAAGGGTTTCAATTTATGCATTTTTTTTTTGTATTTTGGCACAATAGAGATCACTATGTGTATAATACAAACATAAACCCCAATTAAGACAAATAAAACATATAGGTATTTCGTTTCACAGATATTCAGTTCTGCATAATAAATTGAACATGCAATAACAATCTGGTACTTACAGAAAATATTTACTATATTTTGTGCCAGTTCCCCGTAATCTATAGTCAACTCCTGAATCTAATTGAACCACAGTACAATGAGATTTAAGCACAGGTATAAAAGGCAAGAAGTTTGACCTCTGCAGCCCATTTTTGTACAAATCATCAGGTTTTCTATTACTAGTTGCTATTACAAGACAACCATTATCAAATAGTTGCGTGAATAGTCGTTTTAAAACCATTGCATCACCAATATCTGTTACCTACAAATAAAAGAAACACAAACTTACGATTGGAGGTCATTCAATCACAAAGAGGGAAAAACCAGTCTAATAAATTTTACGATATCCAAAAAATAAACAAAACAGGAAAACTGGAATCAAAATTCATACTAATTTTTAAATATTCTACAGTCTATTAACATAACATGCATATTTACTTGCTTGTCTAGCTTCTACAAACAACAAAAGGGTACATCAGCAGCATAATCATACATTTTATTTCAGTACTAAGCAACACGGCCTACTACTTTTAACTGCATAGTAATAGATATTACTAGACACAAAGGAACCAGGCAGAATATAAAATGCGAGGACAAATACCACATTTTTTAATAAAATGTAGAAAGATAGGAATTATCAGAGGAGAACCCAACAACTCCTGAACTAAAAGTCCAAAAAAGAGTCTGAGAAAATAGAACTGAAAACCCTGACAAAGATTATATTTGAAGGGGATGACGGGATCTAGAGTGTGCAAGCGAACAACTCCCCATCAACCATCTCAGTTGGCTTATCTTATGAATGTTATCAGCACATTATCAAATGAACATTCAGAATTGTCATTCTATAAAATGCTGGATTATACAGATTACTAGTAACATAGACATAATAATATAATACCTGGCACACACATTAATTATGAGTAAGACACATTATGACTTACTTGGAATTCATCAAAGCAAATGAGCCAAGATTCCTGTGTGATGTCAGCAGCAACTGGGGGAATTGGATCAAATGGCTTTGAGCCTTCGTCACGGAAGGAACTCGCTCCTTTTCCAGATTTAATTTTGAGCTCATGAATCCTGGCATGGATGTTCAACATGAATGAGTTAAAATGGACTCTCAACTTCTCTTTTATCTGAAAATATGTATGCAAAATACTTATTAATATATCACAGGAATAAAAGCAATGAATAATAACATATATAAATTTTATAAATAGTATTAAATTACCGGCACTGTTTCATAAAACAAATCCATCAACATAGTCTTCCCTCCTCCAACGCTGCCGTATATATAAAGCCCATTTGGTGCTATTATTTTCTGAGCCTGAGGTTTTTTAAAGAAGCTAAACAGAGAGCCTGCACTCTGACTCTGAAGGGCAGGTCGTTCAAAGGCGATCACTTCCTCATACACTCTCTGCAAGTTCTTCACAACATTTTCCTGATGTTCATCTTTACTTAAAACTCCACTTGACACTCTCTGAGAATACAATGACCATGGCCCATCGCTAGATGAAGAGCTTTCGCGCGCTTGCGAAGATAACAACTTCATACATTGATTACATCTCTTCCAATGGTACTTGACAAGTGAAGAAACATGAAAACATGAATTTGGTGCAAACATCTTGTTCATTGTCAACTGACTGACTCGAATGCGGAAAATATTGGCATTATATAACTTTCAAACCTCATAACCTTGCATGGATACTGTAAACAGTTTTACAGGTTTTCACTATAACATGAATCACATTTGTACATCAGTAGAAACATTTCTATTGACGTTTTTCGCAGTCCAGCACGTATGAAAATGTCGTCGTTATTTATAACACTGTATTTTTGTATTCTGTTGCAAATTATTCGAAGTCAAATAATGGGAAAATACCTAAATAAAATAGGTATCTAAATAAATTAGAGACCAAGGAGACATGGAACGCAGCTGCCTAAATTCACCTTCACAATTTGATTCTGACAGACACTGACAGTTCGAGCTAACTGTCAGCTGTCTAGTGTCAGTGTCACAATCCCTGCGTTCCGAATGCGTCAAAAGCGATAATATTGCGAATCCTTCCAACGCGCAACGTACAAAATATTACTCAATAACCCTTATAATTTATGACTATTAAATTTGGTCGGATTCGCGATATAATCGCTTTATTCGGAATCGGAACCCAAGGAAAAATGGGAATAGTGATCCTGCGTTCCGCGACTCACGGGCTTACGATAACATCGCTGATAATGCGTCAAGAAATCGTTGACACAGACAATTTTATAAACTACGTATATCGTTAATGGCCCCATGTGCTCCCGCTTATGGTTACTCGATACTGTTGGCGTACTAATATCGATGTTGTTGTGACTCGGAAAGCTGGCAATGTCAATCGCTGCAACTAGACCAAAATCACTATTATTAGCCTGGTATACTTAGGGTGAGTTGCACCATTTAACTATAACCATAACAAAACCGTTAACAGTTGTCAAATCGTCGAATTGACCAATAGGCGGCCGTTTCACGGCTGGTTATGGTCTGGTTATCATTATAGTTAAATGGTGCAACTCACCCTTACAGTACTCTTTGATTATTAGCGCGTCAGTCAAGAGAGCTGTTTCGCGAGCCAACTGCCCGTAAACACGATTACGTCACCATTATCGATTCCTTTGCGCAGTGCTTTACGCACTAATTGCGATTTGGACGTGATTCGGAACGCGACGAATGGCTTGTCAAATTTTATTCGTTCAGAAACCAGTACGGTTTAGTTTCGAGTCGGTAAAAGCCTTTTGAACGAAACTTAATTTAAGTTTACCATACACCCAAAGAAAATATTGTAGCTAATCTGAACAGTATAACCTAGCTGGCTTTCACCTAATGCTTTTACTGTTGGAGCTTCAGCTACTAAGCTTTAGTGGGCTTACAATATACCTAGCATACTTACCTACCAGTCGCACAACCTGGTCCCCCGGCTAGGTATTGGTTCGAATGAATTAATGCGAATCCTGTCACTCTCTGCTGCCGCAATTCAAGTACCTAACACACTCTCCAAGTCTACCTGCAGGCGTATGGCGATTAGCTGGATTTCGTTCCGTGCCCTCAAACGCCCGGTGCGGCTGCTTCAGATAGGACGGGAGGTATATCCTCTTGCTCACTTTCTCCTTTACGACCGTTAGCCCAAGTCGCCGGTTTAGTACCTACTTCGTGTTCCACGGCCCAAACGGCCCGGCGGAAATAATATTGACGGAGCCCGCTATGCTAGAGCCGATGCTTACCAAGGCTGCGGGATTATTTAAAAGAATTACCGCAGCGCTGAAAAAGGCAACTGGAAGAAAACAGGTGGGTATTATTTATTTATTTATAATAGTACTGCCACATCACATACATTTAACATTATTGGAAAACAATTGCATTACTATGGTCTGATGTACGTGACAATGAGGGCGTACATAGCATTTACAATTTAACATCTCATATGAATATATAAAAATACAAAATATACAATAAAATTAAAATTTAGTCAAAATTATTTGTAATACAAATGTCGAGATTTAATTAACACAATATTATTTATTTAATCTTAATTTAAATTTAATATTATAAAAATAGTAACAATTCAATTAAACAATTCAAGTTCAAATTCCGAGTATGCTCTTGACTTTTTTCTTAAAGTCACGTGGTTTATCGTGGAACACGTCTAGATCGGGCATTTTCAGTATAAGAGCATGGTACTCGTCAATGATTCTACGGAGGGGTGCCTGACGTCCCAAATTAGATTTTATTGGTGGAGTGTGAAAAAGATTTCCGAATTTTCCTCGAGGATAGCTGCGAGGAACCTTCAAAGACAGATTCTGAAGAAAGTAGGAACACTGACTTTGACCGCTCATGATTTTATGAAAAAAGCACATGTCCAACAAACATCTCCGATCACGAAGAGGACAAATTTTAAATTTTTTTAAGCGCTCTTTGTAGGGATTCCTGTGCGAAAAGCCACTGAAATTAAAGGCCAGATGCCTAGTAAACGCTCTTTGAATACTTTCAACGCGCTGCGAATGTACTGCATAAAACGGATTCCATACAACGCTAGCAAATTCAAGATGACTGCGCACTAAGGTTTGGTACAGCAAGATTTTGGTGCGAGCATGTTTAAAACCGCTTGTGTTCCGTTTCAAAAACCCGAGCATTTGAGCTGCTTTAGTGACGGCCCTGTTGACATGCGAAGTAAATTTAAGTTTACTGTCAATTATCACGCCAAGATCTCTAATTTCATTTACTTCTGCCAGCAATGCGCTATTGAGCTTGTATTTCGTAGCAAGTGGTTTTGTTTTTCTTGTAAATTTAATATGAAAACATTTACTTGCATTGAGAGTCATACTATTGCAGTGACACCAATACAATATCTCGTCTAGGTCACTCTGCAATTGGCGAGAATCAACACCAGAATTTATAGTTTTATAAATTTTCAGATCATCGGCAAATAAAGCCACCTTACAGTGTTTTACCTTCTCCACCACGTCGTTAATATATATCAGAAAAAGCAAAGGTCCCAAATGCGACCCCTGAGGAACACCCATGCTCGCAAAATAAATGGCCGAGTTAAATCCGTTGACCATTACTGACTGGGGTCTTTGTTTTAAATAAGACTCGAACCATTTCCAAATCGCACCACCCACACCAAACTGATGCAGTTTCCGAAGAAGAATTGAATGGTTGACTCGATCAAATGCGCTGCTAAAGTCGGTATAGATGGCGTCAACTTGCCTGCCTGAGTCGACCTCATTAGAAATGTCGGAAATATAGGGGACCAAGTTGGTAAGGATTGAGCGACCACGTCTGAAACCGTGCTGAAAATCTGAGATATTACTGTCAACAAGATGAGAAATCACGGGATAAACAATCATTTCAAATAATTTTGAAAAGCAAGACAGTATGGAAATAGGGCGATAATTTTGAATGTCAGAGTTTTCTCCTTTCTTGAAAACTGGCACAATGCGTGCTTTTTTCCACTCTGATGGAAATGTGCCATCTGCTAATGATCGATTAAATATCAATGATAGCGGCAGAGTGATAGCAGATCCACACCTTTTCACAAACACGGGAGGAATCGCATCGGGTCCGGCACCTTTCGAAGAATCGATTTTTTTAATCGCATTAAGTACTTCAGACTCTTCAATATTTAAAGAGCATAATGTTTGTAGCGGAGACTGGTGACACTGGGTGTTAGGTGTGGAAGCTTCCGGAGGGGCTGTACTAGGCAAATAGGATGAGGAAAAATGTTCAGCAAAAAGATTAACAATTTCAGGGCCTGTCCCCACAACCCGATCCTTTAAGTTCACAGTAGCAGGCATCGACGAGTCTGCACCTCGCTTATGCTTTATAAAGCTCCAGAATATTTTAGGATTTTTTGAGATGTTGGCTTCTATGTTATTTTTATATTTAGAGAAACATTTATCGTAAATTGCAGTTTTAGTATTAGTCAGTAAGAGTCTGACACTCCCTCTCGCTGAAACAGTTGTTTGATCTTCATTTTGAATACACGCGCCGACATCGCGCGAAATATCCGCAAGTAGCGCTACAAAACGAGAACTCGCCAAAACATTTCCTCCACTAACCACTAACTCCACTCTTCTAGCCTGCCAACCTTTGTCTGCCAATAAAAATAAAAATGTTTTGCTACAATTTTCGAGCTTACATCTTCCGCCCTTACTACCCGGACCCGGACGGATTTGCGGACGATGCCAATGGGAAGCTCGCCGTCCTGGCGTCCGGTTACCGTCCGGGACGAGCCCGAGTCGTCGACGGCGCGTAACGTTTCACGCGCGCCTTAAAGAGATGTCAGCATAACCGCAGAGGCCCAGGGCTGAAGCCTACTGGGGCCATGGGTTCGCTTCCGAAAAGGAAACCCCGGTCTTGGAACGGAAGACAGAGAAGAAACTTAGAAGCAGGTTTTAGTCAGTAAAAGTAGCGCTCCGCCATAGAGCGGGAGAAATCAATGAATTTATATCCCATAAAAAAAAACGCGATAGATAAAACAAGAAAACTTCTTCTTCTTCTTATAAACAAGTAAAAACAGCATATTTTTTGCTGATTGTTTGTGTCGAATTATTTCTTGAGTCAAAAACCCAAGAAATAAGAGAATGCCACTTTATTGGTAATTACAGTTTTGAGCCGTTTGGGGGCAAAACGCTTGGGTCTTGAAAAGGAGACGCGCACTCAGACCCCATGTCTGAGTGCGCGTCTCCTTTTCAAGAAAATATCACGCTGACTGATCGTCACTTTGCATGATCAGAAGGCTCGTTCTTCGCCCAAAGAATTAGCCATTCAACGTGCGTTGCTGCCAGCCTTCTGGGCACATTTCCGGACAGCGATGTGGAGGAGTACTTCGACACTTGAGTGTATTTTGTGTTTTTGTATTACATGTACAAAAAAATATTTTCAATACACTTGCTCAGAAAGTGACTCTTATTGCACTGCACTTAGGTACATAATGGCCTTTGTTACCAAACTGTGACATTTTGATTACCATTACGCACTAGTGCTATAATGTAGTTAAAACCTTATTGTTCAACCTCTCCCCCGTCATAATTATATTACATGTATCGTGTCAGGATGGGCGCAGGTCGTCCCCTACGAGTCGCCGGACAACCCCCGTTTATTCATTTCAATGAGTGTTTTTGAGAAAAGTAAAGGGTAATAAATCAAAGGAAAATACCTCAGTCACCTTCGATTTGCAGACGACCTGGTTTTGTTTTCGGAAACAAGCTCACAACTCCAACACATGATTGAAGCCCTTCACAAAGCTAGTAGTACAGTAGGTCTCGAATGAACATCTCTAAAACCAAAACTATGTCCAACTACATTAAAACAAACATAAAAATAGGTTGTGAAACATTAGAATATGTTGAACATATGCATACACACATGCATTGCATGCATATGAATACAACATATATGTAGGTACGTACTTAGGAAAACAAATTGGTTTTAATAGAGACAGCAATGAGTTGGAAGTAGAAAGAAGAGTCAAAAACACATGGTCAAAATACTGGAGCTTCAAAGAGGTATTTAAAAGTGATATGCCCATAAAGCTGAAAAAGAAAGTTATGGACTCTTGTCTTATCCCGTGTTTAACATATGCGTGCCAAACATGGAAGTTTATCAACAGAACAAAAAACAAAATAACCACATGTCAAAGGGGTATGGATCGTAGTAGGTATGTTGAACATAAGAAGAGTGCAAAAAGTAAGACACGCAGATATAAGAGCTAAAACAGGAACAACTGATGCCTTAAACCAGGCACAAAGATTGAAATGGAAGTGGGGCGGACATGTAGCGCGACTTCCGGACAGCCGATGCAGAAAAACAGTAACATCGTGGCGGGGACCTTTAGGCAATCGTCATAGAGGTAGACCCTACACACGCTCGCGCTGGGAGAATGAGATCAGTAAAATAGCTGGACCGCAATGGCAACAGATAGCCCAAGATCGTGAGAAATGGCAATCCTTGGAAGAGGCCTTCACCTGAGAGGGGTTCTTAAGAGAAATCTGTAATTATAAATTATTAATAATAAGTATCAAATATTTAATTAATAGTTATGAATCTTTATATTTTGAATTATTGGTTATCAAATTATTAATTACCTACCTATTATTATTATTAATGATCAATTATTATAATTACTAATTATCAATTGTTACTATTAAAAATCATCATTATTTTTACTTATTATGAATTATTAATTGTTAATTGTTATGATTATCAGCAATTGTTATAATGATATTATCAATTATTATTTAATATCAATAATTAAAAAACAAAAGTCAACGATACGAGTATAATCTTCTCTAAAGTAAAATGAAAACGTGAACATCCTTGTGAATTAATTTTATTTTAACTTGTCATAATTTTAATGAATTGTTACGTATTATTAGGAAATAAAAAGCTTCTTTAATATTTATTTATTTGTAAAACACTGGCAATCTCTCAATACTACGCTACTAACATCATAAACAATCATTTTTGTTGTATGACTTCTAAAATTTATCATATTTTACTTCATCAGATTTTCATACCAAAATAATAGTAGTTTATGTGACTAGGGGATAAAGCAGTGTCTTTAAGTCGCGGGCGGCATGTTGAATTCCGAACGAAACGAAGGTTGCTGATATTAATCCCGAACGATAGTGAGGGATTTATAAAATTAACTCCCGAGCATCGCGAGGGAGTTAATAAAGAAACCTGAGTGAAGAGAGGAATTCAAGCCGCCCAAGACAAAGACAGCTTTATCCCCGTGTTGCATACTCTACTTTTTACACCATCTGTGAGATAATTAAAAGACAATTTGGTCGACCAAATCATATACTAGAGAAATATAAGTATTAGAGTCTGTCTAAAAAGTTAAACGATTTGGGTAATTATCAGGATTTAATTAAATCTGATGTAGTCAACACGGGTTCAATAATCAAGGTTAATTAAAAGATAGAGATCATTGTTTACTAACAGAAGAACCTTATGGAAAGTATCGAATATAAGTATTTTTTAAATAATTAAATAATATTTAATTATTTATATATCATATATATTATCATACAAAATTCCCAAGTCGGTTGACTTATTAGACAGACTTTATACGAGTATTTACAAGTTCATCAAACAAACGAAATTCACTACTCCAAGATTCTATAGTTTCAATTTTCTATAACGCTCCCGTCAGTACGCACGTTTTATTCTATTTTCTTTTTTTTTTTGTTAGTGGCTAGTTTGAATCATAGTGATTACATACTCTTTGGTTTGAATTTCAAGTCAACTTGTTCGATGCGCCTACATTTTAATTCACAATGTTGACGATTTTTAATGTTCCAAATTCAAATCTCATTATTCCATAAGGATCGGCCATACTGCATTATCTCCCTAGGGATAGAATGACTTGCTTTAAGTGAGGTTTGTATGACGTATAAAACGACATTATCGAGCAGGTGGTGTAAAATAGTAGTTTATGTGACTAGGGGATAAAGCAGTGTCTTTAAGTCGCGGGTGGCATGTTGAATTCCGAACGAAACGAAGGTTGCTGATTTTAATCCCGAACGATAGTGAGGGATTTATAAAATTAACTCCCGAGCATTGCGAGGGAGTTAATAAAGAAACCTGAGTGAAGTGAGGAATTTAAGCCGCCCAAGACAAAGACAGCTTTATCCCCGTGTTGCATACTCTACTTTTTACACCATCTGTGAGATAATTAAAAGACAATTTGGTCGACCAAATCATATATTAGAGAAATATAAGTATTATATTTACAAGTTCATCAAACAAACAAAATTCACTACTCCATGATTCTAGTTTCAATTTTCTATAATGCTCCCGTGTCGTCAGTACGCACGTTTTATTCTATTTTCTTTTTTTTTTGTTAGTGGCCAGTTTGAATCATAGTGATTACATACTCTTTGGTTTGAATTTCGAGTCAACTTGTTCAATGATTCCTACATTTTAATTCACAATGTTGACGATTCTTGATGCTCCAAATTCAAATCTCATTATTCCCTATGGATCGGCCATACTGCATTATCTCCCTAGGTATATAATGACTTGCTTTAAGTGAGGTTTGTATGACGTGTAAAACGACATTATCGAGCAGGTGGTGTAAAATAGTAGTTTATGTGACTAGGGGATAAAGCAGTGTCTTTAAGTCGCGGGCGGCATGTTGAATTCCGAACGAAACGAAGGTTGCTGATTTTAATCCCGAACGATAGTGAGGGATTTATAAAATTACTCCCGAGCATTGCGAGGGAGTTAATAAAGAAACCTGAGTGAAGTGAGGAATTTAAGCCGCCCAAGACAAAGACAGCGTTATCCCCGTGTTGCATACTCTACTTTTTACACCATCTGTGAGATAATTAAAAGACAATTTAGTCGACCAAATCATATAATATATTAATTATAATTTAATAGAGAAATATAAGTATTATATTTACAAGTTCATCAAACAAACAAAATTCACTACTCCAAGATTCTATAGTTTCAATTTTCTATAATGCTCCCGTGTCGTCAGTATGTACGCACGTTTTATTCTATTTTCTTTTTTTTTGTTAGTGGCTAGTTTGAATCATAGTGATTACATACTCTTTGGTTTGAATTTCGAGTCACCTTGTTCGATGCGCCTACATTTTAATTCACAATGTTGACGATTCTTGATGCTCCAAATTCAAATCTCATTATTCCCTAGGGATCGGCCATACTGCATTATCTCCCTAGGCATATAATGACTTGCTTTAAGTGAGGTTTGTATGACGTGTAAAACGACATTAGCGAGCAGGTGGTGTAAAAAAATGTTTAAATGAAACGTTCTAAATATTACGAAGTCTATGCGAAGCATGCGATAGCACAATAGAGGAATGGAGTGGGATCGGGGGGGAAGGTTTGATGCGCTTGCGTCGCATCATACAGATGTAGATAGGTATAGCAAAATACAGAGTTGAAATGTGTTAGATAGAACAACGAAATCTTGAAGGTTCGTTTTTGGTAAATGTATTAAGTTTAAAAAGTCATAGAACAAAAACGTTGTTGTTTATGATGTTAGTACCTAATAGGTACAGACCTGCAAAATTATTAGTGTTTCACAAATAACCCTGTATATTAGGTCACTTTGCCTACAGTTTAAATAACCGTTTTTCTGGCTAAACACATTTTGGATCAAGTCTTATCTGAATTTTTTTTTAAAGGTTCATGCTATAGAATTTATTCGTTATTGTCATCATTAGAAATAACATAACAAGTTAGGTTATTTCAGTGTATTAATATTAACATGTACCTAATTAAAACTGATGACATTCGAAAATAAGATATATTTGCGTTACGACCCACTTAGGGAATATAAAAAATCATATCGTCATTGTCGTGATGGCCCGGAGGTCAAGCATGAGGATACAGGTTCGAACCCGGTAAATTGGCACTTATTTGTGTAAGTTAATCATAAGAGGCTGCTTTTCCACTCGCCTATCGTCAACATCGAGCATGGTTTAAAAGCTTGTTACTTCATCTAACGCAATCCAACACGATGTTTGATGAAGAGGGAACAAGAGAGATAACGCCTGAAAACTCTGTCAGCGTTCGGTAATTCCGCGATATACTCGAATATTTTATAAAACTTGTTCCAGGAAGTGTTTGAAATAAATTGTCGTCATTTAGAATCTTGATAAAACTTACATGGCTTCTATTGTAATATACATTTTGACTTTTTTAATTTTTGAGTAAATTATGAAGTGTCAAATTTCATGCAAAGAAGCAGATTTTCAGAGGTCCTTGAGAGAGGACTGGATTAGTTTTACACAAATTTAAAATTGATTTCAATAGTAGCCTTGATATTATCCACAAGATACTGTGTTTCCAAAATATCTAATGAAAAATGTGTAATAACGTTGTATTCGCGTAGCGAGCGGTTGTATGAAAAACAGTGACAATGTATGTCGAATTGCATGCCCTTAAACCGTAATCAGTTAGGTACCTATTATAGGTATACACACACACACAATACACAATTAAACGTCTGGTAAAAGTCGCTGAAGTCGCGGGGATGCGATGGATGCAAGACGCACAGGACCGTTCGTTGTGACGACACTTGCGGGAGGCCTATGTCCAACAGCTGAAATGGTGATGATGATTAAAATTTGATAAAGATAGACCATTGAAGCTTCACTCAGGTTATGTAATGAATGTGTATTGTTACCTACTATATGTATAATTTTTTTTCTCTTGTTTTCTAAATACAATTTCGTCGTTTGATACACGTGGAGATTTGTTATTGCAACCGAGGCGAAATTCACCCGAGCCGTATAGGCGAGGGTGTTATGGAGCCGAGTGCTGCAGTGACAAACTTTCCCCACTTGTATCAAAATGATGTACTATTTTATGCGCCTACCATATTGTCTCTTCACCACCCTAGGTTGACTGGCAGAGAATGCCGGCATTAAGTCCGCCTATGTACATTGTGTTACATGAAGATGAAATAAATAAAAATTAAATAAACTAAATTAAATATATAATTAATAATAATAATAATATTTAATATATATATAAATTAAATTAAATTTAATAATTGGTTTAATTTAAGATTTCACTAACTCTTCTTTACTCATTTCTGCACACTACTGTCTACATCTCTTATAATTTCTCCTTTCGCAGGTCTGCTGGAAGAAATTTCTATTTGAAATAAGCAGTACCTTTGTACAAAGTTTTCTAATAATGTTATCCTCCTCAGTATATTTGTGTGTACATAAATTGTAAAATAAATAAATAAATAAACAATTGATAATTATTTATAACAATCCTGAAACATGTCCTCAATTAGCGCCCTCGTAACCTATGACAATGTCGTAAACATTGCACATTAATTTACTTACCCGCAGGACAATAACGACTTACAAGAATATCTAAAGGCTCCCAATGATTTTAGCGACATGTGCATAAAACAAGCAGTTGAAAAACAAGTTGGGGTCAGAGTGCTTATTTAAAAATGTCTCTCATAACAATAAATAACAAGAATATCTTGAGAAAGCAGGATGTGGTCAAATTGAAATCGACGTCCTGACTGAATTGATGCAAAGTAAGTGCTTATTGCAAACAACAATCAACAGTCACACATTATCGTGACATCCTCTTTTTCTTCAACGGGATGAAACAGGGGTGCCACTTTAGTGTGATGAATGTAATTTGTTTTTTAAAAAGCAAATTGCTCTGTTGTTTCAGCTTCAATGAACCAGCGATCCTTTCTTTCTGCATGAGCAATAATAATATTATGAGTAATTGGAAAGAATTATAGTTGACGTAAGGTGAGAGTCTATTTATTCAGCACGCGCCCTAAACGATGACTAAGAAAGTAAACCAGCCTCCCTAGCCAAGTTACAACCGTTTCGCATGCGCCGAACGCTTCGAGTTGACCTTGCCGCCAATTCTTTTGTTGTGACCACGTGACTGAGCGTTAAAACGACGTCATTCCCGTACATTTGAAGCTTTCTACAAGCGTTAACTATTGCAGATTAGCAACTTGGCTAGGAGTACAGATTATGAAATTCAAGCGAACGGCGCGTTCGCTCTCTCATTGTCTTTCTATTGTGTCTCTTGTAATTACGGTATTCGAAAGGTTAAGGAAAGTTTATCTTGATAACCACCTTGATTTCTAGTTGTATTGGCATAATTTACATAGCGCAGTCAGAATCAGTAAACTTCAAAGAGTATCAGAATCTTATCTCTACTTTCAAAAGTTTGAAGTCTAAAGCCATTGTATTTAGTCATCATCAAAATCACTCTAATATTATAAAGGTGAAACTTTGTGTACAATATAATAATAATAATATTTCAACGCCGTCTAGTCCCAAGCTAAGCAGAGCTTGTGTTATGAGTACTAGACAACTGATAAACATACTTATATATTTCTGAATACATACATATTATAGATAATTACACCCAGACACAGAACAAATGATCATGCTCATCACATAAACATTTGTCCTGGGTGGGGATCGAACCCACGACCTCCGGCATAGCAGTCAAGGCCACTAACCACTAGACCAACAGGCCTGTCTGTCTGTGTAGTAGTTAAGTAATCTTTTCATATCAATTCTTCTTCTTCTTCCTGCTCTAATCCCATATTACTTGGAGTCGGCAACACACTATCACTCAAACTACATTTTATTTCATATCACTCCCCACACAATTCATCCATCTCTTTTTTGGCCTCCCTTTCCATCTCCATTCAGAACTCTTTTAGTTTTTTTTTTAATATAAATTATTCGTGTAAATAAACTAAAGTATAATTTAAACAACAACAGTAAAAGTTAATGTTCAGATTTTAGTTTCAATGAATATTTGCATCTTGAACCAAATAGTATAGACAGAAGTAGTTAAATATAGTCTTGTCTCAGATAAATCCACTATAATGGGTCTACGCCCTACGGCCCAGACGGTTTAGTATCCTTTGAAGTATCAAAGAGTACTTATTTTACTGGTAAGTAGTGACTGACCGAAACACGATTTTCAGCCGAAACCGTAAGCGAACGTTCCTACGGCTCCTCTGTCACTTTCAGCCGAAACTGACGTAGCACCAGAAATACAGGCAAAACCTAATATTTTGGGCTCGAAAAAGTTATCGAGTCATTACAAAACTTGCCCGAATTTTCATAAAATACTAAATAAATCGATTATATATGTGTGGAACATATGATTGGGTACACAGTACACACAGTCGAAGGAGACTGTCTACACTAGACAGTCTAGTCTTTCACACTCGCCAACTCAAAGACGCTATTATTTCAATCGAACCGAATATTCGGCAATGGTCGAAACCGTAACTCTAGCCGAAAGCAATTTTTCGGCCGAAACCGAAACCGGATCCGAACCTACGGCGGGACACTAACTCTTAGTTATAAATAGCCGCAGACGTCAACAAAGGTACTAAATGAAACCTAAAACAGCCCTGAATGAAACGGCAGCGCACGCGCAACGTCTCCGCCCGCTTAATTTACGTGGTGTTCCTTTTTTTCTGTCTGTGTCTTCTGTCTCCTGGAAATCCGTCGCGACCAATGCTGCAAGTTATTTTCAAACACTGCGTACCTACTTCAGCTGTCCTAATGCTTATGAACACTTGTTTGTAAAGTATGACGTTATATTATAATCTGTAAAAACATATGCATATTTCGCAGAATTAGATAGGTAAGCACTAAGCAGTGTATGTAGCTGTTGCCAAATACTATTAAGGCGCTTGATCATTCAGTTAGTATTTCTTCAACTGTATGTCATGTATTTACCTTTACCTACAGTGAGAGATAAGATAAGCCCCGAAGTGCAACGTTATTTGCCTAAAACATGATGAACATCTTACGTCATGCCACTGTATTTTCGTGAATTGTGCGCTAATTTGTGGCGTAGATACTAAATACTCAGCTGATAATAATATTAGTTAGATATCCAGCGAATTGTGTAAACGGTAGGTACATATTTCTATTATTATCAAATTATTTTTGTTTGCTTACACCGAAGGAGATAAAATTATCGATTTGCGAACTAGTTGAACATAAATAAACATTTCAGGTGTAACTATTGTAGTCAATGTCAAGGTTACCTTCGGCGAACTGACCTACGGAACCTAAATTGCTCTTGAACTCGCTCACACACTGGCCTCAATTGTGCGGTTGTGCCCCATCTAATGCACCGGTTAACAACCTCTAGTGTCAAGGTGCCTGGTGTTGTTTGCATAGTGAAAGGAAGTCTCAAACCTATCACATCTACGAGCGATAAGCCAGTCCACAAACTGATCACAGTCTTTCATTCATACGTAGGTAGCACTGAGATAGATCTAGATAAAATAATTAAATCATGATGAGTTGCTACATTGTTTTAGGGGAATGCACTGATATCAGAAACTTTAACTAATTAGACAATCATTTTATTAGCTGCTGTAATCTAATCATATTATCGTCAATCAGCTCTTTTTCACTTCTTGTACCAGCTGCTAAACAAGAGAAATTATGGCAACATTTACGAAGATCAATAAGATTAAGAACGGAACGCGATTTTAGTGAACTAAAATCGTGATAACCTTAGTATCCTGAATCCTATTAGTGTACCCATCGTAGATTGCAATGTGAACTTGAAATCTACTTTAGAAGACAACACTACACAATCACACTGTGAGACAATCAATGTGAGCTCCTAACTGTTCGTATCCTTGTACTGGGTTTATTGATGATAGATACTAATTTCTATAGGTCTGTCATATTATTTATTATTCTCTATTCACCATTCAAATTATTTGGGATCTCTATTTTTTTATTTAATTTATTTAATTTTTATTCATTTGTTACATCGATAATCTTAATATAACATCTGCCAAACTGCATAGCAGTTTGTCGGCAGGGCGCTCTCGTGAACTTCGCTTATATTTATATTTAAGTTTATAATTTATATTTAAGGTCACATCTGGTTACCCCCCAAGTTTGTAGGAAGGTACTCGTTGTGAGGTAACCAGATGCAGCCCCACAACACTAACCGACCGAGATCAACACAGAGTAGCAACTATGGACACATAGACATGACATAATGAGGCCAAGGCCTAATCTTAGTAATGACCCATTTCATCTTTCACATTATCGACTCATCATTTCTTATGTTGTATTTAGTTTAGTACTATGGGCCTGAAAATTACAAACAAAATCATAGACTTAAAACATATCACCTCTTTCATAATAGTTCTCTGTATTGTATTATAGACATGACCTAGTACAAGACACGGATGCGTCCAACCAAAATCCGCGCGGTGTAAGACTACGTAGGATCATCCATTGTGCGAAATAAGCAATCACGTGCGTAGTCGTGCACTGTGGGCATGATATATAAAAAGTTTAACCTTATCCTGCCCAGTGTTCTGAGCGCATCCCTGTTGCTGCCAACCCTACCAATTACGAATTTGTTGCAAAAGCGCGAGGGTGGTCGACTCATGCGGGCTCAGCTGCGTATAACTTTACACATCATTTTGCACATCACACTGTATAGGTATGCTGTTTGTACCTCTATTTAAGTCTGCGGATGTACTTTCTATACTTGAGATATCCGCTATCTTTGTGTATTGAGTTGGAATGAATGAACTCTTGCCCTACGTCGGATTTTGCAAGGAACTTTCAATTTCCTGACTCTAAAGTCTGAGGAAAACATTTAAAAGATTTCTAAATCTTAAAATTTTGAGAGCGGCTAAAAATCAACTGTAAGAAAAAATAACGCTTTTGAAGCATTTAACTCGATATAATAAAAAAAAAACATCAAAAAGAGAACGTTTAAGTCACTGGTCTATAAAAGTTAATGTAAGGTAAAATCCACAGAACAGAAAATACAGTAAAATCATTGATGTAGGTTGCCCACAGGTAGGTCTTACAAATTAAAGGACTCGGGGCGGGCCCAGGGCGTTCAGGAACTCATAAGTTAACACACTTACAAGCAAAGCAAGCAAGACATCTTTAGAGAGCATCAAAGATAAACTACTGAAAGTACTCAAAACATTTATTACATGGAATTTCCAGATGTAGCTAAACTGTTTTTTACTGAATGTTTGCTAAACAATCTTCGATATAGATGTGAAAATTTCAGAGATTTGTTTCTGAAGTTTATCTATTAAAGATAGTTAAAGTACCAGTAACAGTGTCGTTAATAACTCGATAAGAATTATTAACGACACTGGTCCTAGTGTCATGCTAAAAATATTTTGATTGATAGGTATTTTAGAAATGGTGTTGTCAAAAAGCTAAGCTTGATGATAGACTTTCCATCAGTTTTTACTTATTTCGCCGAGAACTATAGTAAACTTTTATCCAGTCTACTAATTGAGTTTTGTCTGTATACTCGCTTATGTAGCTACAGTGAAATATTGTCATCAACTAATGGATCTTTTTCTAAATGATACATTTTCTGGACTCAAATACACTTACTTAAATATTTTTCCACATAAAAATTAAATGATTGTAAAATTTATGAACCTCTTAGGAAGAAGACTGGTTCAGTTATTAAAAGAAACTAAAAGTAAGTAGATGGTAGTTAAAAATATAATAATCGTATGACGATAAAGTTATCTGGCACAGTGGCATACAAAGATATCAGATCATCCAAAACTTATAACCTTATCAAAACATAGCTATATTAACCGAGGCCAATCCTGATCATTCCATACAAAAGCACTCGTGTCATCTTGATTCACGAGCAATTAAGGTGACTGCCAGCAGCCAAAACAATCGATCGTTGCAAATGGCCGTCTCGTTGACACGCACTTGTCAGACGCGCGCGAGACAGTCCCGTTCGAGTCTCTCTGTAGTCCGAACTCACAGGACTGCCAATATCTGCTTTATATCACACAAATAAGAATATTTTTTTCACTGATAGCGTGCTATGTTAAATGATATGTAACTTTTAGGTCACGTTAGGATTAAATTGAACGATCCCACTCATGACACACTAAAGTACAACTGTAGTAAAATCAGGGTTTCAATTTAGACTCTTTAGTAGAGTCAAAAATAGATTTCATTGTCATTAGGTACAGCTTATTACATATTTATTTTTCGTCACAGTAACAAACTAGTATCTACCCCATTTACATGAAGATATTAAATTAAGATGGTGCAGTTACATTAAATTGTTTTTACACTAATAAAGACCTACTTATTAGTTCTAATTTTAATTCGTTGATGATTATTATGTGTATGAGTGTGCTAGCACTCAGCTGATCGCTGGAGTGGGAAGCTGTCTTGTTACCAACCGCACTCTCAATTAACTGCTCTTAAGTCATGAAATCTTTGATGTAATGTAACCAAATCATTTATAAAATAAGATTAATAAGTACCTATCTGTTCTTTTGAGAGCTATAATAAATTATCAAAATGAATGTGCTCTGTGTTAAGCAAACTTAATAGTGTGTAAACTCTTCGTAAATGCAGAAACAGTAGGTAGGTAAGCGTTTTAAATGCGTATTAAATTTAACTCGTAACAGTGTCGCGTCCTTGCTTCTCTTGATAAGGAATGATTATATTTATAAAAGTAACAAGCACATGCTACATTAAATTAATGGATTTTTGACAATGTTACATTTCATGGACGGTATACCCAATTTTCCGTCAATATATCTTAATAATGTTCAGAGATGCAGTGATGCGATAACTGATTTATCGATCGTAGACATCGTTTTGGCAGGATGTTGCCTGTGGGTCAAGGGGAATTCAATCAATAGGAGCGAAAGTTATGGTACTGTCCAGAAATCATTCAATTAAACTGAATATACGTTTTTGTCGGTTTAATTACGAAATTGGGTCCTTTTTCCACACCACCTAAGAGGTAAGAACCGTAGGTGCGTTTTTTTTATAGAGGTCTCCCCAATAGGCCTATTCCTCTCTGAAATTCCATCCATATGGAGGAACCGGTGGCCTTCAGTATGATCCGGAACAAAATTGTAGTGCAATTTCGCCTAACAGATTGGGAACTTCGAGGTCCCAAAACTGAAGTAGCGTACGTTGTCGAGATTAGGTAATGTGTCAGGAATTGTGTCATTCAGTTAAACGGAGGCGGTGCGTTTGCACGTCGATTATATGAGTCGAGGGCAGTGTTCCTCGGCCAGCGCGAATGGCAGACACAGAGACGTCGACCGCCTACTCGAGTACTCACCTACTCTACGTCAAATCCGCGATTGGCAATTGCGATCAGCTTTAAGGGCAGTTCAGCTGTTGTTGAATTATAAATCTGGACAATGAGAAAATGGGTTTTTTAATAACATCCCGGTCAAATGTAGTTTAAACTTATAATGTTGTACGAAGTAAAGGAGCTACAGTAAAGTTGTTTTAAAATTTGTTTAAATTTTTAAATATTTGATAAACCAAAATATAAGAAATACTTATTGATTCGATTCGTAATAAGCACTTAAATTATTCTCTCCGGAATTCTTAGGCAGGATTTCAAGGTCTTCTATCTTTTTTAAGAATATTTTGTGAAAATAAGAAGATTCAAGATGCAATGCATTTCTTAACGCAAAGTCACTCCTTTGTTCACGAGTAGACAAAAACTGCAGAACAACTACGTTCTACAATCCGTTCAGTGTTCTTGAGACTTAAAAGTTTTTCATTCGTTCAAGTTTTTATCCGTTATTATTACAAACCAGGTGTAAAGTTTTGTGGTGGCGGCCACGCACTTTAACCCAACAGGTAAAAGTAACAAATAAAAACACCTTGCGTTTTCATCTCTCACATTAAATTTTTCGCCCCTCTCCTGTGACTTTTCTTTTAAGTCCGTACACAATTGTGTTTCTTCTACATATAAATACTAAGTACATTTTGCATTGATATCTTGCACCTTCTCAATGCGCTTCCAAGAACGCTAGTGATGACTTTATCAGCTTGTATATGCTATAAATAACGTAGATACCTAACTAGTGCTCTGGGTCGGTCCATAATCGTGGGAATAACAGCTGTCCAGAAAAACGAAGTTTTAAAGGCAAATTCAACCACAGCCAATGCTTAATTATTAGAAATTAAATAGTAATTGGTACTAAAATTAAAGGACAGTTGCTTTATAAATACATTTTATCCAAGAGAGACCGACAATTTATGCGTGCACTAACATACGAGCGTTATTATTGGAGTCAAGAGCTAGAAACTAAAATTAACAACATACAGCTACAAAATCTTAATCTACACCATGTTTGATTAGCTTCTGGGTAATATTTAATATGGCAAATTTTGGCTTGTCTATAATAAACACCCTGGTACTCCAATAAATGCAATATATTTCAAATATACATACTAGTATTTAATTTACTTTTAGGCGACGAAACTTTTCTATTACCCATATTCTTACATATCTGATTTGAATTAAATGCTTCTCACGAAAATTTATCTTCATAGTGGCTGTGAGACCTAATATTGGGCTATCAATTAATTTTTGCGCTAAAATTGTTCAATTAATCGTAAGCTATATACAGTTCTAGTGGAGTTAACGTTATCGTCAGCGGTCGAAGCCCCTCGTTCACGTTACCAGATTACATACTAGCCTGAACTTTGATAGCCCTGTTTTCGCATTACAACAATTTCACCCTCCAACTTCTGTGTCATTTCTATATTTAATAATAACGATAAAAAATTCAAAACGTCCATCATAAGACACGTAATTTCCATTATTCAAAGACCTCTCTCGTTGAAAAACTATTTCAATGGTATTGATTTCAATCAAAGATTCACTCCACATGATAAAATGAAAATAACTTTGACTTTGCTTGAATTAGAATACTTAAGTAGGTACCTAAATGTTCAATAGACGTTTACATTGACCGTTGCAGATTTTATTATTCAAAAGTGGTCGGAGACGATCGCGATAGCAATCTCAAGTTGTCGTGTTCTATAGACAATGGCACATAATATACGCGTTGAAGTTGAAGCAATCATTGGCTAATTAAAATTTGCTGTGCGTGACGCGACCACGAAGTGCCTTACTCACTTATAGGCTGCACACGTGCCTGTCAATGAACTTCGCAGACCATGCCAATAGCCGAGCACGCGTTAAACCGCCAAATTTATAGGCACAGGCATTGATCTATCTGTCACTCGTCGTCAACCAAAAGTTCTTAACTTTAAAGAAATATATTGCATTCACTGAAATAAATTATCAGTTTCTTGCATGCAATTCATAAAAGTTACATTGATAAACCACTTGCCAATGACAATAATAATTGAAAGATTTTTGTGATTTGCTGTGTGAACCTACAAATGGGCTGGTGCTTCTATCTAGACTAGGGGCATCGAACTTAGCTCTACATTGATATTAAACTGTATATTTAACTGATTACTAAATAACTTGTTACGAACTTAATTTCTCGTAAGGTACTAACGTGCAAAGATGAGGACATTGTCGGTCCGCGCAAGGAAGTCGTCCTGTTCCGTGTGAGTGACGAAGGTCCTGCTCGGAGCTGGTGCATCGGCCTGCACGCCAGCGGGCGGCTTGCGGCGCTCGAAGCGTTCCATCATGTCTGCCGGCACAGTTGGCAGCTCCCGGCCTGTCGTGTTCGGGGCTTGGGTGAAGCCTAGTTTCGCCAGCAGGCTCTCGCGGATCACTCGTAAGCTGTGTTCTCGCGCGTTCTCGTAGGAGCGACAGGAGGCGCACGCGATCTGAGCTGCCGGAGGGTCCTGCGGACAGGCGAGCTCGGCAGCGACGGCCGCCAGCCACGCGGCCAGAAGCAGCAGGCTCGCGGGCCTGGCCCGCGGCCCGCGCGACGCGCCCAGCGGACGCGTGGTGCGGCAGAGCGGGGAGGCGGCGGCGTAGCGCGATGAGCGATGTGAGGCCGCGGGCGGCGCGTGCTACACTGCACACGATTCACATTCGACACTACAGTCGCACGCCACGCCACGCGGCGTTGCCCGGGGCGCTGCAACCGCCCGCGCCGCGCCCCCGCAGCCCGCGGCCTGGCCTGCTGACTCACGCGCTGGCGGCGCCAGGGCTGCGCTGGGAACTCGGAAAATGCGCCCAAAGATGAAGTTGCACCGCCAGCGTGTCAACAGCCGCCCGCCCTGCGGATACTCATAACCTGAAAGTTATTGATGAAAACTTCAGCAGGAGTTATTTCTTCTGTTAAACCTTTAGCAATATGTTGATATAGGTACCTAAGTTATACATATAATCTTTCATAATAGAGTAAATGGAACTAAAATATTATATTTCATGGTTTTCCTACTAGATACTTGAGTGAACCTACTGGCAGGAATAACAGTTTAATATTCTAATCTGTTTAGTAGTTATATCTAGGTAACTAAATTCGGCATTGTTTTAAAGCTATAGGTATAGTTGATCTAATGAATTTTAAACAGGAGCTAAATCAGTTACCAAGCAGAGCTACGTGCTGTAGGTAAATTCAGAGTAAAATAAAATATATCTTGTGTTAGAAATATTTATGTAGTAATTTTAAACAGTTTATTTTAACAAGTAACATATGGACTAATCCGTTGTGCAGAGTAGCATAAATATTTTGACAGCTCTCACGAAAAAATGCGAATCCCCATCGTTCAGGTAACAACTATAGAAAAGTCTGGATTATATATCTTGCTGAGAAACAGGCTAAGATGTAAGTATGAGATAGTAGGTAAATCTATACAATCTGTCAGTGCAGCACATTTTATATGCATAATGTTGATTAGATGTGAAAAAAAAATGAAACTAAAAATAATTCATAAGAATTACCTACAATGATTACTTTTATTTTCAAATATTTACACATAAAAAAAAGATTTAACTAAGCATATTATACCTACTTATATGTATTTATAAAACATTAGTTTTAGTATATAATGCGAAACCCGAAACACGTGTCCAGTATTTTTATGAATAGAATCTATGTAGGTACAAAATTTCATAACTACCATGAAAAATGACACAGCTATAATCTTGTTTTGCCAGCAAAAATACATAGTCACCGGACCATCCAGGTGACTGAGGGGTTGTTTTGCATTTGTACCCAGCTGTTTGCTGGCGCCTAATAACCGTTACGACTTGCCGTGACCTGTGTTGTACTTAGTGTCGGTGGTATCCAACTTGTAACCTTTTTAAATATTTTTGGGAAAAAATATAACATGGTGTAAAAACTATTGGAATCCATTCATTTACTGATTCTGGACAAACTATATTCAGGTTTCGCATATAAACTAAAAATAATGTATATAAATGTCACCGTTAAATTGTAAATAATGTTACATTATAATCTATCTCGCGAGATTATAAACTCTAGAAAGAAAGTGAACCAAAACGTACAGCTTACAATTTAACGCATTATTTTTTATTTAGATGAAAATATAAAATAAAGACCATTAAAAAACTAAAAGTAAACTAAAGTATGGCATTAAGAAACTTCTCCATGGACTTTTTATGTACCTAACCAAGAGACTGGCGGCATTGCTACGCTGTATGGCAATGCTGGTCATCTGTCCAAGGTAAAAACCCTGGGCGAAATGTCAACAAGGCGTTTTGAGAGGCCTTTAAACAATTTGTGAATACTTGGACCCTCGATCCAAGAGTTTCAACTTTTGGTTGGATATATTTTCGAGCCGCCTTCGGGCTCGAAAATATATCCAACAAGTTTATTATTTTTCCGCCGCTTGAGGTTATCCGCAGCCGCAGCGGCAGCACCAGTATATTACGACGAGCTAGGAAGATGATATGGAGCAAGAGTATCGACACAAGTAGCATCCCACACTAAAGGCCTACACATCTTCCATGGAAATAAAGATTTTTGTCGTCCGGTCTCTTGCCATCGTTGCATGCCCAGGCCATAAGGTTCCAATACGGCCGGACCGGGGATGATGTCGTTAATATTCGCGTACCTAAAATGATCACTTGTCTTAAATTTTTGGATTTGAGAAGTTCCTGAAGTGCGGAAGTGTTCAGGGTCCTTCCTGAATAATTCCATGTAGATAGCTAAATCGTACACTCATTATCATCTCTCTGTATATCAATTCTCTCTCGTTATAAAGTACTCAAATAATAGTAATCTTAGAATAATAACAAATATATAGGGTGACTGGCAATTAGTGTACGATACTTAAACACGTGATTGTGCTCATGATAACAAATAATTTTTATTATGGGAGCAAAGTCGAAATCGCGAAAAAAATATCAGCTGTTCAGTACATTAGGCAAACATAAATGTACTAAACAGCTGATTTTTTTTCGTGATTTCAGGTTTGTTCCCATAGTAAAAGTTGTTGGTTATCATGAGCACAATCACGTGTTTAAGTATCTTACACTAATTACCAGTCACCCTATATAATAATAGTAGTAATCTATCTCCTTTCTTTCAGTCCATTGTACATCCAAAGGTTGTAAATTGCCCTGCCCCCCTAGCCAAGTTACAACCGTTTCGCTTGCGCCGAACGCTTCGAGTTGACCTTGCTGCCAATTCTTTTGTTCTGACCACGTGACTGAGCGTTAAGACGACGTCATTCCCGTACATTTGAAGCTTTCTACAAGCGTTAACTATTGCAGATTAGCAACTTGGCTAGAGGTACTGTACCCCTAGCCAAGTTGCTAATCTGCAATATTGGCAATATAATATGGGCTGGTCCATAAGACCGCCCATTGTGCACTTGTGTTTAACATGTTTGTCCTGTATTTTTGTTTATGTGGTGTACAATAAAGAATATTATTATAAATAAATAAATACTCGCTTAAATTAATTGGTTAATATCAATTTACGTACGTTTTAATGGAGCTTATTTTTACTACATTATTATAATAGCCTTTCTAAAAATGCTGATAAGAAGAGGCTTTGATTGTGTAATTGAAGTCTCAGGTATATGGTAGGTAGGGGTACATTACTACTCATAAAAATGTTTTTATGACTACTGAACTGATACAGGGTATTCTATGCATTTGTAAACCCATCTGTTGGGTTGTCTCCATCAATTTTCACGTTGGAGTCGGTAGCTAAATATCACTAACAGTCTACAATTTATTATATTTAAAATGCAAAATAAAATACCACAGGTGACTCGTTTTGTCTGAAGGTTCCTTATTTCGAATTTGATAGTAGAAAACGACGCTGAAAAAGTATGAAACAAGATTTTCAGGATGCTGAAATAAACTAGGTTACTGGAGAACGAAAAACAGTCCAAAAAAAGAAAAGCCGTAGTTACACGTTATTAAAGTGTTACTTTTGGTACTTACTTATAGTGTAGGTATTTCATTGAATATAATTTTATTTCAATATCATTAGACAGGTATCCTTAGACTCTAAAAATGCGTTTATTGCCATCAAGTAAGATATAAACTGACGATGATTGTAACAGCTTTGTCTTACTACAGTTTCTCAAAGTGTTTCTTGTCTCTACAAATAACGTATTCTTTACATGTTTGCCGTTTGGTTACCTCAACGACTACGCAAAAGAATTTCATACTGGACATTGTGTTGTTTCTTTTTTACCCGACTACGGCAAAGCCAAAGGAGGGTTATGACTTTAAGAATATTGTTGATATATCTCTCTTCAAGCTAAACCTCTCACCCTTATGTAGGTACGCAGTTAATCATCTTCATTGTCCGCGGTAACATGTCCATAAGTCAATTAACCTAAATCATACCCAATTTAGAACTGGACAAAGAAAATCGTTTCGGCTGCTAGGTGCTTTTTTATATTTTTTGCAAAATTATGACTAAATGAGTGAGGATACGGTCAGTAGTGTTAGTGTCGCATTAGCCACTACAGGGCCAGCCCGTTTTGCTTACTTACCTACATCTAATCTCATCAGATAGCTAATGTTAACTTATAAGGCTTAAGTAACTTAAGCTACTTTTGATTATATCGCTAGAAAGGGATTTAAAATCAAAACTACATTTATAACTATATCATAGACTTTATCGTACTATTTGTGTTTTTTAATGTGGTTACTGTGTATCATACTTTGTTGGAGATCCAGTTAAATAAATAAAATAAAATAACAAAATTTGACGGAACCTAAAGCTAATGTTTTAATGAGTAACTAACTATAGCTGATTTTTATTTTACTGCAGTAACGGGAGTTAATTCCTGGGGAAAAAAGCTAGGTTTTTCTTTTTTTTGGTGGGTAAAAATCATCCATATGACATCCTCCGCCCTTGGGCGGAGTGGGAGATAGGTAGTGTCAGACTCTTACTGACTAAAAAACCTATACCGTTCCTTCTTGCCTTTCACACCGGGGCCGAGCTAACCCTGGCCCCAGTAGGCTTCGACCCAGCTGGGCCCCTGCTGTTGCTGACAACGCCTTGAGGCGCGCGGGAACAGTACGCGCCGTCGACGACTTGGACTCGGTCCGGACAGTTACCGGACGGTCGGACAGCGAGCTACCCATTGCTCGCCGATCGCGAGCCCGCGCGTAAAGTGGCCGGAAATCTGGATCGGAATTCCGGCGGCGGCTGGGGCGCTGTTGCCTGATGCAGTCGGCCTTCTCCTTTGCTAGCATTACTGCTTCGCAGAAGGAGGCGACCTCTCACTCTCTCACTCCTCCTCGCTCCGGACCATGGCCTGTACCAAGGCCCGGTGCGAGTGATCGCCGCCGCACCCCCGAGGGCACGGCGATGCTCTGCCCAAGCGCGGCACACCTCCACTGTATGCTCCACCGTGTCCTCCGGGCGTTCCGTCCGCACAGTGGCGACAACCGGGCGTCACTTTCGCACGAAATGCACTTTATGTAAGGTGCATCTCTGAACCAACATTGTTACTATTTGCAAGCAAAATTAAAAATAGAATCGAGGGAACTCCTCAAATATAAGCAATCATATATTATATTGTTCTCGTTTGATCACTAAACTAAGTAAGTATATGCTTAGTGATTTTGGTATTTTCATCGAGAACTTAAGCATTTACAGTCAAAAAGTAACATTTGATGAAATGGAACTGATGAAGAAGACCAGAAATGGCCAAAGGAACTTCATACTCACATAGATACCTAATACCTATCACAATGTTTGTGTAGTTGAGCGACTATAACAATACAAATAAATAAATGGTTCTGCATAGATAGATTGAAAATTTTATCATCGAAGTGACAGCTGATGATGATGATGGAGCCGGAAGAACATTGGCACTGGAACTCCGTAATTAATCAATGTATTCTAGCTGTGATTGGGCTTATTAAAATTGTCATGAGATGCACTTTGATTATAAGGTACTGTCGAACTGATCTGATGATGGAGCCGGAAGTTGGTAGGAAGACACGGGATCTTCATAATAAAACAATGTATGCTAGCAGAACTGTCATGAGAAATATAGGCACTCTGGTTATAACTTATAAGTGTATGTATAAAAAAATAACCGATTTCCGAAATTAAAGTTATTTTGGTCCTTTTATTGTTTTTTTTTAGTAAAGCCGGTTTTTTTTTTGTTAAATGTTTTATATGAACATTTTATATGTTAAAACGAGTTCCCTAAGAGTTGTAGATCGCGGGTTCAACTTCAAACCCAGCCAGGAGCAACTTTGTGTACAAAACGATGAAGGAAAACATCGTGAGGAAACCGGCATGTCCTCGAGCCAAAAATTCGAAGACATGTGACATTCACCAACCCGCACTGGGGCCACGTGGTGGATTACGGCACATTCCGTCTCCTAGAGAGAGGAGGCCTGAGTCCCAGCAGTAGGAACATTAAAAGGCTGATTAAGCTATTGCTATGCTACGATACCTATAGCTCATAATATGCAATTTTTTTTTAATTTTTGTCTGTCTGTCTGTTATTTCCAGCTAATCTCTGAAATGGCTGGACCGATTTCAACGGGACTTTTGACATGTGTAACTTAGGCTATTTTTTGTATTCCCACAGGAACGGAACTTAGTTACAAATGGAAGACTTCTTGACTTCTGACTGAACTCTCATTTCATTTTCTTTATCACAATATTCACTTTCACGATAACTTCCATCATCTGTATGAGTATGCAGCGTGTACTCAACATTAAGCTTCTGGCTTTCGCCAAAATCGGTCAACTGGGGTTCTTGTAGCGTACCTATGGCATCCATATCTGGAGTGAGACCATCGAGAGACATGAAGGAAGCAATTTTCCTCGGCATCTCGAAGGCTTTCGATAGGATCTGGCACAAAAGCCTTATTAGAAAGCTTCCTTCTTTCAGTCTGAAAGACCTACTACTATAACTAGTAGGCATTTCCAAGTGGATATCGATGGCTGCTGGTCCTGTCAATTTTTCATTCATACCGGATCTCACACTCATCTCTCAGTGGTCTGTGCTCTCAGCAACGTTGTTCTTGTATTATATAAATGATCACTGTTGCTGAGAGTTACATGTCTAACGCACGAGTTAGTACCTAAGTCAGAGAGTCAGTCTCTCTGAGAGGCTATGGTTGGAGATTCAATGCTACAAAATCCATCCTATTTCTTGGTGTTATGTTGGCATGGCATCCACTGCCAATGTTGGCCATACATGAGGCTAAGGCTCAACTCGCCGCAAAAAAGTTGGGAATCCTAGCAAAGTTAAAAATGGCACAACTTCAGCCACTTGGGGTGCGAACTATTTGTGAACGAAACATAAATTTTTCTAAAATAATAAAAGTAATATAAGTTAAAATCAGTGGCGTATTAGCTATGTAGTAAGAGTAGCAAATGCTACGGGCCCCGTGCTTTTAGGATCCCGCACTTTTTTTTAGGGTTCCGTACCTCAAAAGGAAAAAACGGAACCTTTTTAGGATCACTTTGAAAAAATCTAACTTCTAAGTTAATGATTAAAAAAGATATGGCCGTTTATGTCGCATAAAAACGTAGGTATATTTTGATACTCTCAAAGATCGAAATTCATAAGGTACTTCCCGTTGACTCAGAATCCTGAAATTTGGCACGAAGCAAGGTCTTATAGAACAGATATACCGAAAAATCTGAACAGTAAATTTATTGTTACCAATGTCACAAAAAAAAAAAATATTATTCGGAAAAATCTTCGAGACTCCATTCGGGAATTGTAGTTTGCGCGGAACTCTTAGTCCGACTCGCACTTGCCCAGTTTTTTCCATAAATTTCTTATTAATTGATTACAATCTAGCATAAAAGACTAGTAATTTAACTCTAACTTATTTTTATACGGTTTTGTTTAAACTAAGAATAGCGTCCTTTAGCACTTATAGAAGTCCATCCAGCACTTTCTTAGAGTCTGATATTGATAAAAACACTGTTCATTTATATGTATAGCACAGCATTGATCACTATTAAACACTAACTTTAAACACTACACTAACTCAAAAGGTTTAGTTCTCTTTAGTCTACAGCTGTAGGTATAGCCTCAACATTCACGTGTCGGTGAAGTCTGTGTTCGTGGGCTTCAGCAAATTTTTGAATGATGGTGGTCAATTTACAGACTTTCCTCCAAGTAAAAGTCTACAGAATAGAAGATCTCTTAGATTCCCTCGTTATCGTAGGTAGGGGTACTTTATACGTTCCCAATCTTAAAATTCACGGGGTTATTGGTGTCCATTGTAATTTTTACATAATTAAGTACCTACACAAAAAAAGACGGGTTGCACTCCGGGAGTGCCGGCAGAAGTGAAAACTTGATTATTAACGTTGAGCATGTTTGATATTTTGGAATGGTTAGGGAATAATTTTGCACCAATTGCTTTATCAGTATAAAAGTACTATCATTTATGTGATAGAATACAATATTCATTTATTGCGCTATCGTACACAAACATGACAATTTATATTACATTAAAAATTTAACACTTTAAAACTATTACAATTATTTTACATTAAAAAGTTTATCTCTCCGAAAAACTACTGAGGTGTCAAGGGACACCCGGATGGAACGAAGTTCCGTTCTGGCTTGCTTTCTATAAGAGAGAGAAAGAGAGAAAGACAGAGAAACATGCGCACGCCGCACGGCTTACAATAGCTTACTATAGAAAAAGTGTCGTTACAACTTTTCGTGAGAATTTTTTCCGTCTAGCCAATACAATATAACTAAAAAATACTATCCTATTTTATGTACATTTTGACAGCACTATTTCAACATCTTCGAAACCATGAAAACGACACTCATGACGAAAAAGTTGATAATTTCTGACATCCGCCATCTTAGATTTACATTTTGACAGCACTATCGGCTTCAACAACCTCGAAAACCATGAAAAAGACACCCATATCGAAAAAGTTGATAATTTATTGCAGCCACCATCTTAGATTTAAATTTTGACAGTACTATCGGTTTCAACACCCTCGAAAACCACGAAAACGACACCCATGAGGAAAAAGTTGATAATTTCTTGCAGCCGCCATCTTGGATTTACATTTTGACAATACTATCGGTTTCAACTAGGGAATGCAAACCGGTTAACCCGAAAACCGAAAAACCGGTTTTTCGGCATATTTTTAATGATTAAAAAAACCGGTTTTTTTTTCAAGTAACCGGTTTTTTCGAGTTTTTTTTATTACTTTCAAATGACACTGTTTTTTAGCAAACATTGTTTCAAAACGCTGTTGAGGCTTGATATCAGTTGTAGGTTTGTTTATTAATATTTATGTACTATAGTGATAGCTACATCAATTGTACAGTTCTTCTGTTTACGATCATTAAAAACCCAGGCCAGCCGCGTGTCGTGGGAACAGGCAGTGAGTGCTGTCAAGGCCAGAATTAAAATCTCGCAAAGACACCAAAATTCCTATTCGCAGATAGAATACCCACCGTTGTTACTTATCATAACATCATCAGCTTAAACAAGTTGCTTTTATAGAAGAGAGTGAAAAGATCAAAATCTTTGCTTGTTCGTTACACTGATGAAAAACTGAAATTCACTACACTTGAACTGATATTCTTGCTACCGATGAGAAAATTTTCAGAATCAAGGAATATTGCAACAAGCAAAATTATCGGATGTAAGCTTCTAACTGCTTCTAACTGTCAATGGCGAGTACATCACCCACCTTCGGTTTGCCGACGACATCGTGGTCATGGCTGAGACTACGGAAGAGCTCAGTACAATGCTCAATGACCTCAGTAGAGCTTCCGAAAGAGTGGGTCTTAAAATGAACATGGACAAAACTAAAGTCATGAGAAACAACCATGTGGCACCCACTCCTACCAAGATCGGAGACTCTGCTATACTCGAAGTTGTGAACGATTACGTCTACCTCGGACAGACAATCCAGTTGGGTAGACCTAATCTCCGTCGAATCCTACTCGGCTGGGCAGCGTTCGGAAAGCTGCGCGGTAGCTTCTCGTCTAATATACCACAGTGTCTCGAGACGAAAGTCTATGACCAGTGCGTGTTGCTGCGAAACGTGGCCGCTTACAATGGGCCTCATCAGAAGGCTTAATATCACTCAAAGAGCAATGAAAAGGGCTATGCTCGGAGTTTCCTTGCGTGATCGGATCAGAAATAAAGATATCCGCAGGAGAACCAAGGTTGCCGACATAGCACAAAGAATCGCCAAACCCAGGGCACATTGCTTGCAGAACAGATGGCCGTTGGGGCCGAAAGGTTCTTGAGTGGCGACCGCGTACTAGAAGATGCAGCGTAGGAAGGCCTCCTACAAGATGGACCGATGACTTGGTGAAGGTTGCGGGAATCCGATGGATACGGGATGCACAGGATCGATCATTGTGGCGACACTTGGGGGAGGCCTATGTCCAACAATGGACATCTATCGGCTGAAATGATGATGTGTAAGCTTCAAACTCCAAAGAACACTCTCAACAGGTTATCAGAGTGCTGAATGATCATCATGCGACATCAGTAATGGTTTGGTGAGGGTATCACGGAATGACCAAGGTTAATTTTCGTGAAAATGGGCTACTCTAATTTCAGCTAAAGAGTATCAAGATACTATCGTAAACCCCATAGCAAAGCCCCTTAAAGCCTCTCTCTATTTGATAATATACTAGGGGTTTTTCAGCAAGACTTAGCTTCCGGTCACAAGGCACGCACTACCCAGGCTTGCCTTGCAGCGAGTGTTTCGGCTAGCCCAGACCTCAACCCGTGAACTACAAATTAAAATCTAAATTAAAGAGCATGGGCTGTATGTAACAATAACTCAAAATCTTTAAAAATTCTTTACGTTCAGCAGTGGACAACTTTCCAATGATCACCCTGCGTAAACAGATGACGCGTGGCCTGAACGCTTAAGAGCCTGTAATAGGGCTAATCTACACTAATACTAATACTCGTATAATAAAGAGGTGAAGCTTGTTTTTTTTATTTTTGAAGTGAAAACTTCTTTAGCGGCGTTGAGCACTTTTTCTGTAATGGGTATAAAATCTTAAACTCGCGTCAGGACACGTGACCTGATCGAAAAAGCGTAAGACGGATGGAGAGTAGACAGCTATCCCTTATCGCGCGTTGTGAAAGGGGGCTAGACGGAAAAAATTCTCACGAAAAATTGTACCGACACTTTTACTGTCAAAATATAAATCCAAGATGGCGGCTGCAAGAAATTATCAACTTTTTCGTCATGGGTGTCGTTTTCATGGTTTTCGAGGGTGTTGAAACCGATGGTACTGTCAAAATATAAATCCAAGATGGCGGCTGCAAGAAATTATCAAATTTTTCGTCATGGGTGTCGTTTTCATGGTTTTCGAGGGTGTTGAAACCGATAGTACTGTCAAAATGTAAATCCAAGATGGAGGCTGCAAGAAATTATCAAATTTTCCGTCATGGGTGTCGTTTTCATGGTTTTCGAGGGCGTGGAAATCGATGGTACTGTCAAAATGTAAATCCAAGATGGCGGCTGCAAGAAATTATCAACTTTTTCATCATGGGTGTCGTTTTCATGGTTTTCGAGGGTGTTGAAACCGATGGTACTGTCAAAATGTAAATCCAAGATGGCGGCTGCAAGAAATTATCAACTTTTTCGTCATGGGTGTCGTTTTCATGGTTTTCGAGGGTGTTGAAACCGATGGTACTGTCAAAATATAAATCCAAGATGGCGGCTGCTAGAAATTATCAACTTTTTCGTCATGGGTGTCGTTTTCATGGTTTTCGAGGGCGTTGAAACCGATGGTACTGTCAAAATATAAATCCAAGATGGCGGCTGCAAGAAATTATAAAATTTTTCGTCATGGGTGTCGTTTTCGTGGTTTTCGAGGGTGTTGAAACCGATAATACTGTCAAAATGTAAATCCAAGATGGCGGCTGCAAGAAATTATTAATTTTTCCGTCATGGGTGTCGTTTTCATGGTTTTCGAGGGTGTTGAAACCGATAGTACTGTCAAAATATAAATCCAAGATGGTGGCTGCAAGAAATTATCAACTTTTTCGTCATGGGTGTCGTTTTCGTGGTTTTCGAGGGTGTTGAAACCGATAGTACTGTCAAAATATAAATCCAAGATGGCGGCTGCAAGAAATTATCAAATTTTTCGTCATGGGTGTCGTTTTCATGGTTTTCGAGGGCGTGGAAACCGATGGTACTGTCAAAATGTAAATCCAAGATGGCGGCTGCAAGAAATTATCAAATTTTCCGTCGTGGGTGTCGTTTTCATGGTTTTCGAGGGTGTTGAAACCGATAGTACTGTCAAAATATAAATCCAAGATGGCGGCTGCAAGAAATTATTAAATTTTCCGTCATGGGTGTCGTTTTCATGGTTTTCGAGGGTGTTGAAACCGATAGTACTGTCAAAATATAAATCCAAGATGGCGGCTGCAAGAAATTATCAAATTTTTCGTCATGGGTGTCGTTTTCATGGTTTTCGAGGGTGTTGAAACCGATAGTACTGTCAAAATGTAAATCCAAGGTGGCGGCTGCAAGAAATTGTTAACTTTTCCGTCATGGGTGACGTTTTCATGGTTTTCGAGGGTGTTGAAACCGATAGTACTGTCAAAATATAAATCCAAGATGGTGGCTGCAAGAAATTATCAAATCTTCCGTCATGGGTGTCGTTTTCATCGTTTTCGAGGGCGTGGAAACCGATGGTACTGTCAAAATGTAAATCCAAGATGGCGGCTGCAAGAAATTATCAACTTTTTCGCCATGGGTGTCGTTTTCGTGGTTTTCGAGAGTGTTGAAACCAATGGTACTGTCAAAATATAAATCCAAGATGGCGGCTGCAAGAATTTATTAACTTTTCCGTCATGGGTGTCGTTTTCATGGTTTTCGAGGGTGTTGAAACCGATGGTACTGTCAAAATATAAATCCAAGATGGCGGCTGCAAGAAATTATCAACTTTTCCGTCATGGGTGTCGTTTTCATGGTTTTCGAGGGTGTTGAAACCGATGGTACTGTCAAAATATAAATCCAAGATGGCGGCTGCAAGAAATTATCAACTTTTCCGTCATGGGTGTCGTTTTCATGGTTTTCGAGGGTGTTGAAACCGTTGGTACTGTAAAAATATAAATCCAAGATGGCGGCTGCAAGAAATTATAAAATTTTCCGTCATGGGTGTCGTTTTCAAGGTTTTCGAGGGTGTTGAAACCGTTGGTACTGTAAAAATATAAATCCAAGATGGCGGCTGCAAGAAATTATCAAATTTTCCGTCATGGGTGTCGTTTTCATGGTTTTCGAGGGTGTTGAAACCGATAGTACTGTCAAAATATAAATCCAAGATGGCGGCTGCAAGAAATTATCAAATTTTTCGTCATGGGTGTCGTTTTCATGGTTTTCGAGGGTGTTGAAACCGATAGTACTGTCAAAATGTAAATCCAAGGTGGCGGCTGCAAGAAATTGTTAACTTTTCCGTCATGGGTGACGTTTTCATGGTTTTCGAGGGTGTTGAAACCGATAGTACTGTCAAAATATAAATCCAAGATGGTGGCTGCAAGAAATTATCAAATCTTCCGTCATGGGTGTCGTTTTCATCGTTTTCGAGGGCGTGGAAACCGATGGTACTGTCAAAATGTAAATCCAAGATGGCGGCTGCAAGAAATTATCAACTTTTTCGCCATGGGTGTCGTTTTCGTGGTTTTCGAGAGTGTTGAAACCAATGGTACTGTCAAAATATAAATCCAAGATGGCGGCTGCAAGAATTTATTAACTTTTCCGTCATGGGTGTCGTTTTCATGGTTTTCGAGGGTGTTGAAACCGATGGTACTGTCAAAATATAAATCCAAGATGGCGGCTGCAAGAAATTATCAACTTTTCCGTCATGGGTGTCGTTTTCATGGTTTTCGAGGGTGTTGAAACCGATGGTACTGTCAAAATATAAATCCAAGATGGCGGCTGCAAGAAATTATCAACTTTTCCGTCATGGGTGTCGTTTTCATGGTTTTCGAGGGTGTTGAAACCGTTGGTACTGTAAAAATATAAATCCAAGATGGCGGCTGCAAGAAATTATAAAATTTTCCGTCATGGGTGTCGTTTTCAAGGTTTTCGAGGGTGTTGAAACCGTTGGTACTGTAAAAATATAAATCCAAGATGGCGGCTGCAAGAAATTATCAAATTTTCCGTCATGGGTGTCGTTTTCAAGGTTTTCGAGGGTGTTGAAACCGATAGTACTGTCAAAATATAAATCCAAGATGGTGGCTGCAAGAAATTATCAAATTTTCCGTCATGGGTGTCGTTTTCATGGTTTTCGAGGGTGTTGAAACCGATAGTACTGTCAAAATATAAATCCAAGATGGCGGCTGCAAGAAATTATTAAATTTTTCGTCATGGGTGTCGTTTTCACGGTTTTCAAGGCTGTTGAAACCGATAGTATTGTCAAAATGTAAATCCAAGATGGCGGCTGCAAAAAATTATTAAATTTTTCGTCATGGGTGTCGTTTTCATGGTTTTCAAGGCTGTTGAAACCGATAGTATTGTCAAAATGTAAATCCAAGATGGCGGCTGCAAGAAATTATCAACTTTTTCCTCATGGGTGTCGTTTTCGTGGTTTTCGAGGGTGTTGAAACCGATAGTACTGTCAAAATTTAAATCTAAGATGGTGGCTGCAATAAATTATCAACTTTTTCGATATGGGTGTCTTTTTCATGGTTTTCGAGGTTGTTGAAGCCGATAGTGCTGTCAAAATGTAAATCTAAGATGGCGGATGTCAGAAATTATCAACTTTTTCGTCATGAGTGTCGTTTTCATGGTTTCGAAGATGTTGAAATAGTGCTGTCAAAATGTACATAAAATAGGATAGTATTTTTTAGTTATATTGTATTGGCTAGACGGAAAAAATTCTCACGAAAAGTTGTAACGACACTTTTTCTATAGTAAGCTATTGTAAGCCGTGCGGCGTGCGCATGTTTCTCTGTCTTTCTCTCTTTCTCTCTCTTATAGAAAGCAAGCCAGAACGGAACTTCGTTCCATCCGGGTGTCCCTTGACACCTCAGTAGTTTTTCGGAGAGATAAACTTTTTAATGTAAAATAATTGTAATAGTTTTAAAGTGTTAAATTTTTAATGTAATATAAATTGTCATGTTTGTGTACGATAGCGCAATAAATGAATATTGTATTCTACCACATAAATGATAGTACTTTTATACTGATAAAGCAATTGGTGCAAAATTATTCCCTAACCATTCCAAAATATCAAACATGCTCAACGTTAATAATCAAGTTTTCACTTCTGCCGGCACTCCCGGAGTGCAACCCGTCTTTTTTTTTGTTTGTAAGAGGTAACCTCTCGAAGTACTGGTCCGATTGCTAAAATTTTTTCACCGATAGAAACCTACTTTGTTCCTGAGTGACATAGGCTATATTTTATGTAAGCGGGCGAAGCCGCGGGCTAAAGCTAGTGGTGAGTATTTTGAGTAGAAGTATATATTAACTTCTTGCTTAGATTCTCTATGTATGACATCATTCTGAGACATTCGTTTTTATGAAGATGAGATTTTTTTTATTTTTAACAGGATTCATATTAGGTATAAAATATATTTTTTAATAGATAAGTTCCAAGATAACTTTAAAAATATTTATTTAGAATTACACAAGCAAAAAAAAAATTAAAATTTTCACTTAAAAAAAAATTTCAAAAAAACTAATTTTAAAACCGGTTACCCGGTTAACCGGTTTTTTTCTTAGGAAAACCGAAAAAAAAACCGGTTTGTTATTTTGGCGGTTTTTGCATTCCCTAGTTTCAACAGCCTTGAAAACCATGAAAACGACACCCATGACGAAAAATTTAATAATTTTTTGCAGCCGCCATCTTGGATTTACATTTTGACAATACTATCGGTTTCAACAGCCTTGAAAACCATGAAAACGTATTGTATGTATGTATTTGTGTTAATGTATCTTGTTAGTTGTTATGTGGATAGTTACCATGGCGACAAGAATAACATTGTAAAAAATATGGCGAATGTCTCTCTGTTAGAGGTTTGCACCGGAGCGAGATTTCAACAACCGATTGAATTCACCGGTGATTGACCAATCTCCGGAGAAAAACCGGAGGTAACCGGAGAATAATGAAATTTTGTTTCTTTTTTAATTTATACATTTAAAATGAAGAAATAAGAATAATTAATTGATTTAATCATTTATTTAAAAAAAAAAAAAACGTTTTATAAAGACAATAAATGCTGATTTTGGTTTAAAAAACACAGCATATCAACAACAGCGTCATAGCGTAATATGTTTCTTCTATCATTATGTACTCGTATTTGTCCTGTCGTCGAAAATACTCTCTCTGACCTTATAGAAGTAGCAGGCACAGTTAGGTATTTGAAGGCTATTTCGTCTAATGGCTTTAAATGTTTCTTGAATATCCAGAATTGCACAACTTTATCCCAATTGTGGCATTTTTCAGGATACGGTGTTTCCGTATTCATTTTGATGAAGCGGATGTCATATCTGCATTACTGGTGTTTCTTTTTAGAAATCCAAGCAAATCCGAGCGACCAGTTTCTCATGTAGGTACTATTTTCACTTGACGTGGCTATTTCTTCTGCGCTTTGAGATATGCTTCGGATCCGGAAAATATTATTTTATTCTGCCTTTACAGCATCTTTAGAACCCAAATTATTTATTTAATTGATTGTTGAATGTGTCTTTTATTTTATGTAAATCTATAATATAAAATTGAATCGCAAAATGTGTTGGTAAGCGCATAACTCAACAACGCCTGGACTGATTTCGCAAATTTTTTTTTTGTTGTGTTCGTTATTATGAGGAGAAGGTTCTTATGGAAAAAAAAAATGAAAATTAGGGTAGTTTAGGGTAGTGTAGGGTAGAGTAGAGTAGGGTAGGGTAGAGTATGGTAGAGTAGGGTAGAGTAGGGTAGAGTAGGGTAGAGTAGGGTAGAGTAGGGTAGAGTAGAGTAGGGTAGGGTAGAGTAGGGTAGAGTAGGGTAGAGTAGGGCAGAGTAGGGTAGAGTAGAGTAGAGTAGGGTAGGGTAGAGTAGGGTAGAGTAGGGTATAGTAGGCTGAAGTAGGGAAGAGCGGGAGCGAAGCCGCGCGGGTACAGCTAGTTTATTATATAAAAATATAAGATGCGACGATCACCGGAGATCAATCGGTGAATTACCGATTATTTCAATCGAGTACTTTTACCGGTAAATCTCCGATGATTCTCCGGTACTCACTGCTCCGGTGCAAACCTCTACTCTCTGTGCAATATACGAGCTTCAACGCACCGGTTGATTTATTTTTGCTAGTACCTACCCAATTTCAAACGTAACAGTTGGCGACGAGGACAAAGTACAAATTACGCGTGCATAATTTACATTGTAGAAATGGCAAAAGTATCCGCTATGGTTTCGGTCGGCACTTTAACAGTGTTTAGCCACGAACACCAAGAATGGCAACTGTACAAAGAAAGACTGGAACAGTGGTTTCTTGCAAATGAAATCGGGGTAGAAGTGGATAAAGCCGGTGCTAAACGTCGAGCTATTCTGCTCAGTAACTGTTCGGAATCAACCTACAAACTGATTCGAGATCTAGCTATACCGCGACAGATCGGTACATTGAGCTATGATGAAGTAAGGTCCTTGTTGGATGGACATTTCGAACTGAAAAAGTGCACGTTCGCCGAAAGATACAAATTTCACAGCGCCACGCAACATGTCGGCGAAGGGTTGCCAGAGTGGGCGGCACGAGTACGTGGCTTGGCATCGCACTGCGGGTTCTTGGCGCAAAATCTCGACGAACAGCTTCGCGACCGGTTTGTGCTAGGCATGGCACCCGGACCGGAAAGGGATAAACTGTTTACGAAGGCGATGTCGGAACTAACTCTAAGCCGGGCTCTGGAAATAGCTGAAGGCGTACGCTGTGCTCGCATGGGGGCACAAGAAACGACACGGCAACCGGATCTGGGTACACCGTTTCAAGTGATGAAGATGGACGCGACTACACGGGGCACCGCAGCGCGCGGCAGCAGCGCGCCCGCACCACGCCACAGGCAGGAAGCAGCGACACCTGCAGCAGGCGACGGCGTCAGTGGCTGCACAGCTTGCGGCTACGCAGGCCATCAGGCATCGTCGTGTCGGTTTGTACGGTATAAGTGCAAAAAATGCGGCGTTCAGGGACATCTTAAGCGAATGTGTAGACAAACTGTGAATAAGCAACACTATGTCGAGTGCTGTGAGGATGCTGACGATGATGGTAAGCAATTATGCTGTAATATTCGCACTATTCGCGGCGAACCAATGCGGGAATCTGTTTGTGTCAATGGAATTAGGTTAACTTTTGAAATAGATACGGGTTCACCATTTACCGTTATTTCCGAGCAAACGTATCTTAAGCATTTCAAAAACGTAACTTTAGAACCCAGTGATGTTATTTTGCATAGTTACAACGGTGATAAGTTATATATTGCGGGTAAAATAGAATTACTGTTTACTTATAACGATAAATCTTTAACAATAGGAGTTTATGTCGTACGGAATGGAGGCCCTCCCTTATTAGGCAGAGATTTTTTTTCACAATTTAACTTGCAAATATGTTCGATAAATAACTGTAACGATTTCATATCCGAATGTTCTTCAAAATACCCACAATTGTTTGGAGATAAGTTAGGTTGTTTTAAAGGCGTCAAGGTAGATTTAAAGTTAAAACCAGACGCAAAACCAATTTTTTTCAAGGCTAGACCATTGCCTTTTGCACTTAGGGAAAGTGTTGAAAAAGAACTTAACCGACTTGTAGATTTGGGGGTGTTAGTACCCGTAAAATACGCGGAGTATGCTAGTCCAGTTGTACCAATTTTAAAGCGTGATGGTTCTATACGTTTGTGTGCCGACTACTCCGTGACTATCAATAAACAGTTACTTGTTGATAAATATCCTTTACCTAGGTATGACGAGCTGTTTTCTAAATTACATGGCGGTAAGTATTTTAGTAAATTGGACCTTTCGCATGCATACAATCAATTGTGTTTGAATGAGAAGTCACAAATGATCACTTGTATAAACACGCATAAGGGGTTATATAAGTATACTCGCTTAGTGTTTGGTTTGGCTAGCGCGCCAGCTATTTTTCAGCGAACCATGGAAGCGCTTCTATCAGGGTTAGATGGTACTCTTTTATTTCTTGACGATATTTTAGTATGTGGGAAAGACAGGGAGCAGATGACGAGCAGGTTAAACGAAGTCTTTCGTAGGTTACAAGAAGCAGGCCTAGTTCTAAATACAGATAAATGCACTTTTTTCCAGGAATCGGTATCCTACTTAGGTTTTGTCATAGACCGTAATGGATTGCATAAGTCACCAGAGAAAATTAAAGCCATTTTGCAAAGTCGAGTTCCCACTAATACAACGGAGTTAAAATCATTTTTAGGTATGGTCAATTATTATCGGAATTTTATAAAAAATGCATCATCGATTTTAAGCCCTCTGCATGATTTGCTGAAGAAAAATGAATCTTGGTCATGGACTAAAAGTCATGACGAAGCGGTGTTGAGAATTAAACGAGAATTAGTTTCTGAGACCACCCTAGCGCACTTTAACCCAAAAGCTATGTTAATTGTAACGGTTGATGCGTCACCGAGCGGGTTAGGCGCCGTGCTATCACAGGTTGAAAGTGGGGTTGAAAAACCTATCTCCTATATTTCTCGTACACTATCTGCAGCAGAAAAACGCTACAGCCAAATTCAAAAGGAGGCTACCGCAATAATTTTTGGAATAAAAAGATTTCACCAGTATCTATACGGTCGAACAGAACCTTTTATTTTAAGAACTGACCATAAACCTTTGATATCAATATTTAATCCGGACAAAGGCATTCCCGAAATATCTGCAAATCGCTTACAACGTTATGCCATTTTTCTATCAGCATATAATTATAAAATAGAGTATGTTAGCAGTACTCATAATTGTGCAGATTTCTTAAGTCGATCAGTAGTGGACGACTCAAAAACGAACATCTCACACTCAGAGCGTGATGAGTCGCTTGTTGATAAATCAAGTTATGTGCGGTTTGTTTACGAAGGAGAAAGGTTTCTGTCACTAACAGATATCAAAAACGCGATTAAGTTGGATAATGTTATTAAAACCGTCATTGATCATCTAAAAAATGGTTGGCCGAGTAAAATTAGTGAACCTTCAATAAAGGATTATTATAGTCACCGGTTAGTATTATCAGTGGAAAACGGTTGTCTTATGAGGGGTCACAGATTAGTAATTCCTACAAGTTTGCGATTTAAAGTGTTAAAAGAATTACATTCAGGACACTTAGGAATCACAAAAGTAAAAGAAGAGGCACGCAATAGGTTTTGGTGGCCGGGTATGTCCGCGGCCATCGAACAACACATCGGTGCGTGCGCCGTATGTATTTCACAGCGTTCTGCGCCTCCGCGCTGCCCCCTCACACCGTGGCCGTTCCCTGCTCAGCCGTGGCATCGTGTGCACATTGATTTTTTGGGACCGATTAGCGGCAAAACATTTTTAATAGTAGTCGATGCTTATTCTAAATGGGTTGAATGTTTTGACGTTTCATCGGGATTTACTTCGCGAGTAGTAATTGAAAAGCTATGTGAAGTAATGTCAAGATTTGGGTTATTTCATACGATTTGCTCAGATAATGGTACTTCTTTTGTGTCGCAAGAATTTAAACAGTTCTGTGCTAGGAACAACATCACTCATTTAACTTCTCCACCTTATAATCCGGCTAGCAATGGACAAGCGGAGAGCTACGTTAAAATTATTAAAAAAGCAATTAAAACATATTTGTTATCAGGTACTTGTTTAAGAGATTTAAATGTTAAAATATCAGAATTCTTACTAAGATACAGGAATTCCACACATTCGACTACAAACAGATCACCAGCTGAAATATTATTCGGCCATAATTTAAGATGTCGGTTGGATCTTTTGACACCGACCACCTCGACACCATCCGACACAGCACTCGACACAGCGGTGAAAGTCAAACAGTGTTCGCAGATTGAAAATTATCGTGGCAATCGTAAAGTACTGTTCAGTGTGGGTGACCAAGTCTTAGTGAAACTTTATAACCAACAAAAACAATATTGGTCACGTGGTGTAATCATTAAGAACATTGGGAAAACCATATTTTTAGTACAACTGAGTGGTTCAGGTCTAACTGTCAAAAAACATGCCAATCAGTTGCTCAAATATAGAGGGAGGAAAGATAAGCCATGCGAAGAGATCGTTCCTGCATTTATAATACCATCATACTCGACTAGCTCCGGGCAGCAGCCATTCGAAGTTCCTATAGAGCAATCACCAATGGAGCCTGAAACATCATCAGCGCCTGTTCACGGCGAACATTCCGCGGAAAGGGCTGTCCCTCCGGTAGCCCCCTCTATAGTCACTGAGCTCGTCACTCGGCCGAAACGAAATAGGACTGCAGTAGATTATAGGAAGTTTTTCTAATTAAAGGTGGAGGGATGTTATGTGGATAGTTACCATGGCGACAAGAATAACATTGTAAAAAATATGGCGAATGTCTCTCTGTGCAATATACGAGCTTCAACGCACCGGTTGATTTATTTTTGCTAGTACCTACCCAATTTCAAACGTAACATTAGTATTATATCTGATGTTTGTACACTGACAACCCTTAATCTATCTCCTTTCTCTCAGTCCATCCAAAGGTTGTCTGTAAGAGATCGCCCTGTGCGATAAGACCGCCCATTGTGCACTTATTCTTTTAAATGTTTGTCCTGTATTTTTGTTTATTTGGTGTACAATAAAGATTATAATAAATAATAATAAAACGACACCCATGACGAAAAATTTAATAATTTCTTGCAGCCGCCATCTTGGATTTATATTTTGACAGTACTATCGGTTTCAACACCCTCGAAAACCATGAAAACGACACCCATGACGGAAAATTTGATAATTTCTTGCAGCCACCATCTTGGATTTATATTTTGACAGTACTATCGGTTTCAACACCCTCGAAAACCTTGAAAACGACACCCATGACGGAAAATTTGATAATTTCTTGCAGCCGCCATCTTGGATTTATATTTTTACAGTACCAACGGTTTCAACACCCTCGAAAACCATGAAAACGACACCCATGACGGAAAAGTTGATAATTTCTTGCAGCCGCCATCTTGGATTTATATTTTGACAGTACCATCGGTTTCAACACCCTCGAAAACCATGAAAACGACACCCATGACGGAAAAGTTAATAATTTCTTGCAGCCGCCATCTTGGATTTATATTTTGACAGTACCATTGGTTTCAACACCCTCGAAAACCACGAAAACGACACCCATGGCGAAAAAGTTGATAATTTCTTGCAGCCGCCATCTTGGATTTACATTTTGACAGTACCATCGGTTTCCACGCCCTCGAAAACGATGAAAACGACACCCATGACGGAAGATTTGATAATTTCTTGCAGCCACCATCTTGGATTTATATTTTGACAGTACTATCGGTTTCAACACCCTCGAAAACCATGAAAACGTCACCCATGACGGAAAAGTTAACAATTTCTTGCAGCCGCCACCTTGGATTTACATTTTGACAGTACTATCGGTTTCAACACCCTCGAAAACCATGAAAACGACACCCATGACGAAAAATTTGATAATTTCTTGCAGCCGCCATCTTGGATTTATATTTTGACAGTACTATCGGTTTCAACACCCTCGAAAACCATGAAAACGACACCCATGACGGAAAATTTAATAATTTCTTGCAGCCGCCATCTTGGATTTATATTTTGACAGTACTATCGGTTTCAACACCCTCGAAAACCATGAAAACGACACCCATGACGGAAAATTTAATAATTTCTTGCAGCCGCCATCTTGGATTTATATTTTGACAGTACTATCGGTTTCAACACCCTCGAAAACCATGAAAACGACACCCATGACGAAAAATTTGATAATTTCTTGCAGCCGCCATCTTGGATTTATATTTTGACAGTACTATCGGTTTCAACACCCTCGAAAACCATGAAAACGACACCCTTGACGGAAAATTTAATAATTTCTTGCAGCCGCCATCTTGGATTTATATTTTGACAGTACTATCGGTTTCAACACCCTCGAAAACCATGAAAACGACACCCACGACGGAAAATTTGATAATTTCTTGCAGCCGCCATCTTGGATTTACATTTTGACAGTACCATCGGTTTCCACGCCCTCGAAAACCATGAAAACGACACCCATGACGAAAAATTTGATAATTTCTTGCAGCCGCCATCTTGGATTTATATTTTGACAGTACTATCGGTTTCAACACCCTCGAAAACCACGAAAACGACACCCATGACGAAAAAGTTGATAATTTCTTGCAGCCACCATCTTGGATTTATATTTTGACAGTACTATCGGTTTCAACACCCTCGAAAACCATGAAAACGACACCCATGACGGAAAAATTAATAATTTCTTGCAGCCGCCATCTTGGATTTACATTTTGACAGTATTATCGGTTTCAACACCCTCGAAAACCACGAAAACGACACCCATGACGAAAAATTTGATAATTTCTTGCAGCCGCCATCTTGGATTTATATTTTGACAGTACCATCGGTTTCAACGCCCTCGAAAACCATGAAAACGACACCCATGACGAAAAAGTTGATAATTTCTAGCAGCCGCCATCTTGGATTTATATTTTGACAGTACCATCGGTTTCAACACCCTCGAAAACCATGAAAACGACACCCATGACGAAAAAGTTGATAATTTCTTGCAGCCGCCATCTTGGATTTACATTTTGACAGTACCATCGGTTTCAACACCCTCGAAAACCATGAAAAAGACACCCATGACGAAAAAGTTGATAATTTCTTGCAGCCGCCATCTTGGATTTATATTTTGACAGTACCATCGGTTTCAACACCCTCGAAAACCATGAAAACGACACCCATGATGAAAAAGTTGATAATTTCTTGCAGCCGCCATCTTGGATTTACATTTTGACAGTACCATCGATTTCCACGCCCTCGAAAACCATGAAAACGACACCCATGACGTAAAAGTTGATAATTTCTTGCAGCCACCATCTTGGATTTACATTTTGACAGTACTATCGGTTTCAACACCCTCGAAAACCATGAAAACGACACCCATGACGAAAAATTTGATAATTTCTTGCAGCCGCCATCTTGGATTTATATTTTGACAGTACCATCGGTTTCAACACCCTCGAAAACCATGAAAACGACACCCATGACGAAAAAGTTGATAATTTCTTGCAGCCGCCATCTTGGATTTATATTTTGACAGTAAAAGTGTCGGTACAATTTTTCGTGAGAATTTTTTCCGTCTAGCCCCCTTTCACAACGCGCGATAAGGGATAGCTGTCTACTCTCCATCCGTCTTACGCTTTTTCGATCAGGTCACGTGTCCTGACGCGAGTTTAAGATTTTATACCCATTACAGAAAAAGTGCTCAACGCCGCTAAAGAAGTTTTCACTTCAAAAATATTATTATGTAGTACCTAGGTACTCTGAGAGACCCTATTAAAAATAAGCTTGACCGAGGCTGTACTAGTATACTACGCTTAAAATTAACTAGCTTCCGCCAGTGGCTTCTCTCGAGTGAAAGTCATAATTTCTCCTAAAATTTTACCCCGGGGCCCAGGAATAAAGGCAAAAAAGGAACAAGAGTGGGCTTTAGTCAGTAAAAGGCTGACACGCCCTCCCGCTCCGCTCAAGACGGGAGATGTCTTTAGATGATTTTCAACCTAAAAAACCTATATTATTTTATGTGGGTTTTGTGTAGGTACACGTATTTTACATGTGTTATCATCAGGTAGAAATGATTTCAGTTAGTGAGGTTTTTAACACGCTTTTAGTAGCTTCACCTGTATGTTTGTATGTAATCAACGCCTTTGAGCTTCGATTTTGCCCAATTCATACCGGGGCTAAGCTACATTTCGGAGCTAACCTGGCCTCAGTAGGCTTCGACCCAGCTGGGCTGCTGTAGTGGCTGACAATTTCTTGAGGGACGCGGGAACAGTGCACTCCGTCGACGACTTGGGCTCGGTCCAGACAGATACCGGACGGTCGGACAGCGAGATACTCATTGCTCACCGTTCGCAAGCCCGCGCCTACGGTGGCTGGAAATCGGGATCGGAATCCCGGCGGTAGACCATTATTGACGTGTAAAAGTGTTTTTTTTTTTAACTTATTTGTAAAATAAATATAATTTATTATTTACCAAGGCAACGCACTGGATCAAATCAGGATGGATGAAATAGCAACAGGTCACTGGAACAATTTACGACCCACCGATATGGCTAAGTTATAGGGTAAAATCTATAAGTCCGTGATAACGCCTGTGCTACTGTGTATGGATCAGAATGTTGGGCAGTCGCAAAAAACGGATGATCAAAAATTGCATGTAGCGGAGATGAGAATGTTAAGATGGATGTGTGGAGATATGTAACTTATCAATATTTCTATGGGACAAACTTGGAAGCATGACCTTTCAATCAAAATAGTAGATTATGTGACTAGGGGATAAAGCAGTGTCTTTAGGTCGCGGGCGACATGTTGAATTCCGAACGAAACGAAGGTTGCTAGTTTTAATCCCGAACGTTAGTGAGGGATTTATATAATTAACTCCCGAGCATCACGAGGGAATAAAGAAACCTGAGTGAAGTGAGGAATTTAAGCCGCCCAAGACAAAGACAGCTTTATCCCCGTGTTGGATACTCTACTTTTTACACCATCTGTGAGATAATTAAAAGACAATTTATTATTTACAAGTTCATCATAACTATCATTCAACATGTTTTGAGATTCGAAACAAACAAAATTCACTTCATGTTTGTTTTTTCTTAGTGCCCAGTTTGAATTTCGAATGAACTTGTTCGATGCTCGTATATTTTATAATGTTGACCACAGAGATATTGACGATTTTTGATGTTCCAAATTCAAATCTCATCATTCCCTAGGGATCGGCCATACTGCATTAGCTCCCTAGGGATAGAATGACTTGCTTTTGGATGACATATAATAGGGACATTATCGAGCAGGTGGTGTAAAATAGTAGTTTATGTGACTAGGGGATAAAGCATGTCTTTAAGTAGCGGGCGGCATGTTAAATCCCGAACGAAACGAAGGTTGCTGATTTTAATCCCGAACGACAGTGAGGGATTTATAAAATTAACTCCCGAGCATTGCGAGAGAGTTAATAAAGAAACCTGAGTGAAGTGAGGAATTCAAGCCGCCCAAGACAAAGACAGCTTTATCCCCGTGTTGCATACTGTACTTTTTACACCATCTGTGAGATAATTAAAAAACAATTTGGTCGACCAAATCATATATTAGAGAAATATAAGTATATTTACAAGTTCATCAAACAAACAAAATTTACTACTCCAAGATTCTACGGTTTCAATTTTCTTTATCGCTCCCGTCAGTAAGCACGATTTATTCTATTTTCTTTTTAAGCTATTGCATAGCTTCTATCGCGGGCCTTGAGCGTGGAGACTATAGATGCTGGCGGGAAAAATTCCGAATCATTCCCGTCGAATACTTCGGAAGTATTCCGAAATATTCCGAAACTTTCGGAATATTATAACTGTCAAAAAAAAACCAAGAAAATCGACCTTACTACCTATTTCGCGCTTGGAAGTTGTAAAATATTATCTTTAGTTGTATTGTGAGCGGTAGGAATATATTAAGTTTATAGTTGTGAGTGCACCTCTTCAATAAAATCTTCGCTTGGTGGTGGTTTGAAGTGCTCCGGCTTCATTGAAGTCAGTTCTATATTTTTACTTAAACATTTTTGTTTCAACATTTTTTTATGTCACGTATATACATATAGTGACTAATAATACTGTTCTGAAAACTGCATCAAATTCGGTTCAGCCAAATGCGAGATGATCGCGGACAAACATACATACATACGGTTCAAACTCATAACCTCCTTTTTTAACACGCTTTTATTAGCTTCACCTATATATTTGTTGGTAATCAACGCCTTTGAGCTCGATTTTGACCAGCTCAGGGCGATCAGATTTTTTTAAAACTTTGCACACCCATCAAAGACTGATGACAATACAATGATCCTTTATTCTATGACCTTGATCTCAAGGGCAATGACCTTTACTTAAACCTTTACTTCATTAAAATGTTGGGAATCACCTGTGACACCCAAGGGCCAGACCTTGACCTCAAGGTCAATGATTTTGACCCCAAGGTCAAATGTATAAAAAGTTGGAAAACACCTGGGACACCAAAGTCAATCACCTTGAACTCAAGGTCAAATGCAAAAATGTTGGGAAACGCCCGGGACACCAAAGGGCTGCTTTGACCGCGCCGGCGAGCGCTACTTCTCTAAATAACACAGATCAATTTTTTTTTCGATAACATTTTAGGTCAAATACTTAGGGGTCTGTGGTCATGGTCATTGACTTTAGGAAAAGCGTGGGGTGCTCGATTCGACTCTTACGAAACATATGGCACAAAGCGCCCCACCCTTTTTACAATATAATATTAATATTTTTCGTTCAAACACACAAACAAAACAAACATAGAACAAACAACAACAAACACAAACAACAAATTCAATGTATTTATTGACTGGGCTATTTACGCGTAATGTTTTTATTGACTTGGTGGGCTATGCGACTCGCGAATCAAAGATCTCTCTCAACCGACTTGGGAATTTTGTATAATATTTAATCATTAAAAAAATACAAACATTCAGTACTTTTTATAAGGTTCTTCTATCATTGGGTTCTTCTGTTATTAAACAATGATCTCTATCTCTTAATCAACCTTGATTATTGAATCCGTGTTGACTACATCAGATTTCACTATATCCTAATTATAGTTGCAAAACTTCTGAAACATTCGGAATAATTCCGGAATACTTCTGGGAAAGTTTCTTTAAATCGGAATTATTCAAAATGAATTTAATTAAGTTTTTTTTTTTTTTGGCTGAAAAATTGTATTTTGCATCGATCGTCGATCGCCGCCGCCACTGCTGCAGCGCTGACCACAGAGTACTTTGTACGCTGGCGCCGCGACGCGCGCGCGGGCCCGACCGACTGCTAGTACTGCCACGCACGAGTCACTCGTGCCGTGCGTGCAGGCGATGGCGGTGCGGGGTGCGGTAAGAGGGGATATGCTCCCGGAGAAGTTTTCCCCCCCCGCGAGAAAGATTCGTACCCCGCAATCGAATGTTTCCGAATATTTCGCCCGAATATTTCACCGGATTGCCGGAATAATTCAATCGGATTACACGTGTTTGTAAGTTAATAATTGTTCAGTGGCACATACGTAAGTAAAATATAAATGTTTATTTTAATATAAATGGGATTGATTAATGTTAGCCTGCGATTAACAGGATTTTTATTCTTTTGTTTTTAGGTAGGTACCTACTTATTTCGAAATCGAATGCTATTTTTATAAATGTCAGTTGTGAATTAAAAAACCAGGTCTAGCATTATTTGATTTGTTTTTTGAAAAAGGGTTAGAGTCTGTCTAATAAGTTAAACGACTTGGGTAATTATTAGGATTATAGATGCTGGCGGGAAAAATTCCGAATCATTCCCGTCGAATACTTCGGAAGTATTCCGAAATATTCCGAAACTTTCGGAATATTTCAACTGTAAAAAAAAAACCAGGAAAATCGACCTTACTACCTATTTCGCGCTTGGAAGTTGTAAAATATTATCTTTAGTTGTATTGTGAGTTTGGTTGAGCGGTAGGAATATATTAAGTTTATAGTTGTGAGTGCACGTCGCATCAGGTAGGTTTATTTTATTTATGCAGTATTTTTTTTTCCTTTGTTTTTTTTTCTTTGATATTAATTGAAGTTACACTTTCACACATTGAATTGAATTTTGATTGATTGTTCACTCATTTGTTTTCTTATCGGTCACCACGCTCAAAAAACAAATGAGTGGGGGGGTGTTAAGTTATTTTCGTTACGGAATTTCTGGATTCGGTCTCCACGCTCAAGGCCCGCGATAGAAGCTATGCAATAGCTTAATAATTATAATTTCATAAGTTGATAAAAATGCTATGCAATAGCTTTACCGCGGCAGTCCCCGAGTGCCACACGTCTTTTTTTGTTAGTGGCCAGTTTGAATTTCGAGTCAACTTAGCGATGCACGAACATTTTAATTCACAATGTTGCCGATTTTTGATGTTCCAAATTCAAATCTCATTATTCCCTAGGGATCAGCCATACTGCATTATCTCCCTAGGCATAGAATGACTTGCTTTAAGTGAGGTTTGTATGACGTATAAAACGACATTATCGCAGGTGGTGTAAAAAAATAATTTTCAAAATAGGTCCACAATTGACCGAGATATCGGTGAACATATCTACATAAAAAAAAACATACATTCAGCCGCACATAGAACCTCCTCCTTTTCGAAGTCGGTTAAAAACTAACACCCATCATAAGTATAGCATAAGCAATAAGCATCCACTTCGCTTCATTCGTCGTCGTACCACACGCATGTGCCAGTTAGACACGCAGGGCACCGTAATATCACCATTGTTTGATCCATTCGCGCCGCATCGCTTCGCGTTCGCATTGAATCGTCGATGTAGAACATCGCGATTGATTTGTTGATACCTTGACAGCGAAGTTGTCGTGACTCAGAACGCGCGGGGATTATGTCTCATATATTTTGTGGTCCGGAGTTTTTGGCGGGATTTCTTGGATTGATGTTCAGTGGCTGTTTTAGTTATTTGCAAATTGACTCCTATTGGATATTGTGATGTAAAATTGGTGTAGTTTTGTATCATAACTATAATATCGGCGCAACTGGACAATGTGTAAATCATTGAAACAGGCGTGATCTCGGTAAAATGGAGCTGATAATTTTATTGTACTTTTGGCTAGCTCAGCGAAGTTTGCCACATAAAACAAAGACATTAGAATGTGTATAATACATCCATATTTCAATGGTAAAAAAATTAACTGTTAATTCGAAAACAACTTAAAAGACTTAGTATTCAAGCCAAAAAACTTAACAAAAAAATGAACGATTTAATTGTGACACTGACAGCTGACACTTCTGACAGCTGCTTGTTGTCTTCATGTCTTGTGATATGTTGTTTGTTATTTTCATTTCTCTTAGAACTAGTATTTTGTGATAATTAAGCACTTACCTATAAGAATTTTATAATAGTAATGGACAAATGTCGCATTTGCTTACGATGTCGCAAAAATGTACTCTCAATATATACGAAAACAGACGGAATTACATTTGCCGAAATGATGTCTTCTTTTGCTAACGTTAAGGTATTTATAATTTGATCACAAACTACAGCTTAATTTTATAATTTCATTAATATTGCTTTCGTATTAAATACACTATAGTCTGTCTAAAAAGTCAAACGACTTGGGAATTTTGTATAATATTTAATCATTTAAAAAATATTTATATTCGATACTTTTCCTAAGGTTCTTCTATTAGTAAACAATGATCAAGATCTCTTAATCAACCTTGATTATTGAACTAGTGTTGACTTCATCAGCTTTCATTTTACTCTAATAATTACGCAAGTCGGTTTTTTTTTTTCTATGGGAAAAATCATCCTATGACAACCCCCGCTCTTGGGCGGAGCGGGAGATAGTGTCAGACTCTTACTGACTAAAAAACCCATCCCGTTCCTTCAAGCCTTCATACTGGGGCTCGAGCGCCCTTTCGGATAACCCTGGCCCCAGTAGGCTTCGACCCGGCTGGGCCCCTGCTGTTGCTGACAACTCCTTGAGACTCCTTCCGTCGACGACTTGGGCTTGGTCCGGACAGTTACCGGACGGCCGGACAGCGAGCTACCCATTGCTCACTGTCCGCAAGCCCGCACCTACGGTGGCTGGAAATCGGTTGACTTATTAGATAGACTAACAATTAATTTCGAAAAAATCAACCAATTATTGATATATTTATAATAAATGGCATGGCATTTGAAGCAAGTTATTAATTAAACTACCCATTTCATTTTTAGATTCGAAATGAAGATGGTTTCAATGATAAAATTTGCCGTTCCTGTCGCGGAAAACTCACTGACGCTTACAATTTTAAAATAGAAATTGAAAGGTACTGTGTGTCTGTCATCCAACACTAACAAACAGCTGATTGCTATGTCACTGTATCAAAACATAATTTATTGCAAAATGGGTGCATCTAACATTGGAAGTTTTCTCATATTTTACAGAGCTGAAATGGTACTACAAGAAACTTCCAACTTGAAGAGAATAAACTTCAGTAACTTACATGACATTAAAATAAAAATTGAAATTGAAACTGACTGTAAGCCTTTGTTGCCTTCCATAGAAAATTTCTCTGAAAAATTATTTAAAGGTCTTGATTGCCTATCATACAATAACACTCTTATTAAAAAAATTGAACACCCAAATGAATGTGAGGATATTAATAAAAAAAAGAAAGCATTGTCTGTGGGTGAATTCCTAAATTCTATTAAAACAGAATCAGACAATGACTGTGATTATGTAAGTACATAGTAAATTATTATTTTTAGTCTAGTCTTTTTTTGCAATAATTTAGTTGTTAGGGTTCTGTTCCCAAAGGGTAAATTGGGACCCTATTACTAAGACTGCTGTCCATCTGCCAAAAGGCTGTAAGTATCTCATGAACTGTGATAGACAGTTGAAATTTTTGCCTCTATAGCAACAAATACTAAAAAACAGAATAAAATAAATTTAAGGGGGCTCCAATACAAAAAATGTGGCTTTTTTTCTATGGACAGAACAGAACTGTTCCTGTCTTGCAAATGGCCAGTTTTTTTTAAATAGAAAATATATTGTACTAGAATAACTTAAAAACTAATCTAATTTTTTATATTGTAGCAGGACTATGAGATAGGTGCTGATGACTACAACTCTGATATGGATAGTAATTATAGTTATGATACAAAGACAAAATATACAAAAAAGAAAAAAGTGACGAGTAAGTACAAACTGAAACCAGATCAAGAGCGCTTTTAACAGAAAGTAATAATAATAATAAAAAATCGTTTATTTATGATATATTTAAGTATACAAGTGATATTTTCTGGAAAGATACTAATATTTACATACATTATGAAATATATCTAAAAAAACAGGTTCTGTGAAAGCACTTTTAAATATTTTAAAGAATTAAAACTTGTAAATATTTTAAAGATTTAAAAAAAATATATTATGGTATTGTAGATCAATCAAGTACTAATTGCTTATTTACTAATTCTTTGTTTTATTGTTGTATTCTGCATTTCATTGTAAATATGAATTTAATAACTTTATAAACAAAACATGTTTTCAGAATCTAATAAACCAAAATCTGAGAAAAAGAGCGATTGGTTTAGACCTCTCTTATCAAAGCCTATAAAGCCTAAGTATATAGCAGATTTGAGGTTAGCTCGGACTGATCCTTTGGTGAAAAAACCCAGAGCTAGAAAACCCCCTGCTCCGAAGATAAATATTTGTCCTTATTGTGGTAAACTATTTCAGAACTTAAATTCTCATATATTAACACATACAGGTAAGAATTATAATTGTATTTATAAACAACAACCTTTCGTATAGATGTCGCAGCCATATCGTTTAACACGCCGTATTATGCGATACGTTCTACAAAACGGCGTCCAAAGTTTCGCTCTATTGTCAGTGTAGGGTGACTATAAATTATGCTGATCAAACCAAAATAAGTTTGGGTATGGTTGACTGAGGCCCCTGCGGAAGCCTAACTCGAAGGGAGTATTCCCCTTCCAACCTAGCCTGTCCAAGTCAGGTATAGTTGCCAGAAGTCCCGATGTGGGTGGGACGTCCCGATTTTCACTAACGTCCATAGTCTATCATTTATTATATTTCACCTGTGTTGACATACTGCTGGTTAAAGGCCTCCCTCCATTTCTTCCGTTGTTACCGTCTCTCGCTCGTGCACATATTGCCAATTCCTAAAGAAGACGTCTAAATCGTTCTGCCATTGCCTTCGTTCTGTTGCAACCTCGCCTCGTGATTTCAGAACACTTTATACTTGAAATAGTTCATATTTTCTTTTGTTTTGGCTTGCTAGGCTATAAACCAATCCTGTTCCCGTATTAATGGTTAAAAGAAACGACTTCTACATTAGTTTTCTTCACCTATGCAAGACTTTTTGCGTGAAAAAACTCATTTAATTTATGTTAAGTACTGTTTAAAACAAAACCTAAACCTGCGGTGGAATGCAAACATTTACGAGCTCAAAAAATAGGAGGTAAGTTATCTCCTTAGGGCTGATTCGAAAGAGTCACCGCATCCCTGAAACGAAAAGGAGAAGTTATTTGATTTCCCAACCTCAAAAAAAAGTCTGTCTTTTTCTATGCGTGCATCTTATGAACATCCTACCTAGGTAGGTACTTCTAAAATTTTTGTCGAGTCTTGTGAGTAAGTTTTAGTGGCGACTAGTAAAATTCAAAGGATTGTATATCGTACCATCAAAAGAAACTGACCTTCCGATAAAATTAACTGGTGATCCAGAACCTGCCATGCTCATGTAGGTAACTGTCCCGATTTGAAAACCAAAATTTTGTTTTTTTTTACGTTTCGTCCCGAAATTGAACATGCTGAATAGTGTTGCCAGGTCTGTTTGGATAAAAATCGGGACAGATGGTAAAACAAATCGGGATTTAGGGTTTTAGATCGGGACAATTTTTTTTTTAATAAAGATTTCTTTAGATGGGAGATCATCCATTGACTTCTTCCCCTCTGGGTTGAAACGAGAGGGCGTGTAAGATATTTACTGAGTAAAACCCAGACTTCTTCAGTCGCTATTTGAGTTTCAGGGATTTTGATTTATCGGGACATTTAGCGTCCCGATCAGGTGCAAATCGGGACGCGTCCCCAGACCCCTAAAAATCGGGACATCCCGCGCAAATCGGGACGCCTGGCAACACTAATGCTGAACCAGGCTTAGGATGTACAATTGCCAAAACGGATCTTGACTAATATAATATTATTCTTATTGCATTAATAGTCGACGCCTCCCACGTAAGTTGTTGTAACCCACAAAACGGCGATTTTGTGTTTTTCACTCAAAAGTGTCTAATTATAAGTAATCTATTACTAAAATTAAAAAAAGACTAAAAAGTCTTACTATTATAGAAACTATACTTGCATACTATTCATAAAGATTCATTGAAAAATGTGGTTAATATCGCAAAAAGTAACTTTGATTGAAATGCTCTCCAGTAAAATTGCAGTTTTGGGGTTACAACAACTTACGTGGGAGGCATCGACCAATTGACCATCTGATGGTCAATTGGACTTCTAAAATAATAGATCTGCTATTTTAGATATAAATGTAAGAGTATTATTGCTATACTATAAGTGACTTACTTTTTAGGGTTCCGTACCTCAAAAGGAAAAAACGAAACCCTTATAGGATCACTTTGTTGTTCGTTCGTCTGTCTGTCTATCAAGACCCTTTATCTCGAGAACGCATGAAGGTATCGAGTTGAAATTGATACCATATACTCAGGTCTGCGGTCCCTTCAAGCTGTAAAAAAATCAAACTTCTAGTTAACAAATGAAAAAGATACAGGTGTTTATGTCGCAAAAAACGTAAATTGTGATACTCTCAAAGATCGAAATTCATAGGGTACTTCCCGTTGACCTAGAATCCTGAAATTTGGCACAAAGCAAGGTCTTATAGCACAGTCGGAAAAAATCTGGAAACAGTAAATTTGTTGTTACCTACTACGTCACAAAAAAAAAACTTGAAATTCAGCAAAATCTTCGAAACTCCATTCGGGAATTGAAGTTTGCACGGAACCCTCAGTGCGTGAGCCCGACTCGCACTTACCCAGTTTTTTAAAGGACTTACATAGGTACCTACTAATTTCACGGTTTGTGTATTTCAAAGAGTTGAAACATTATTTTCATTCGTGTCGCCATTATATTGTTAAGTATGCAGCGCTATTTGCGGCGATTATCAGAACCAAAACTTTCAAAGCGGCGTATTGACGATACGCCCGTTGGTATGTGAGCTTCACGTTTCTTAACCGCTTTGACGAATGCAAAGTGTGCATTCAATGCAGCGCACTTTATTTTTTACGTTGAACCATATTTCAATTCGGGTGTAAAATTAAAATCTGGCTCAACTTAAGGTAGCCGCATTACATTACAGCGACATGTTTCGCCTACTTGTAATACGGCGTGTTATATGGAATGGGTATCACTAATTCACTATGAATAAAATGGGAAATTATTTTTTAGCTGAAAAGAAATTTAAATGCGATCAGTGTGAGAAAGCATTCTTCACAGAAAATTGTTTGAAATCGCACATAAAACTGCACGGGGCACCTAAAAAGTTTAAATGTGATCAGTGTATTGCTGCTTTTATCAGCCACACATTATTGAAAAGGTAAGGTATTAACTTTATAATAAAATAAAAAACTAAATTTTATATAGTAAAAAAATAATACACTAAATATTGTAAGTATTTAGTCAGTGTCTGGGGCGTAAAAGTCATCGTTAATTTTCATCGATTTCACTGCGGATGAAATTAACAAAGCAAATGTTTAGCTAAAATAATTTATAAAAAAATAAGTAAGTATTAAAAAATTATAATCCTGATTTTGAAAAAAAAAACCCTTTAGTTAAAAAGCCCCAGGCACTGCACTAATTTTTTCTGACGAATCTTCCTAAGCGTGTCTTAGGCCCGTATTAATAAACGATGCTCAACTCCGTCCTCAAGTGCGATATCATTTGATCCCCGATTATACGATGTCAGAAGCTCAAGATCATTGCTAATTAATAAACACATGAGTACAGAATCTCAGTTACCAAGATCAGCTCCTCAATGCTCTATACTCAATGTGAACGATTACGTCACATTGACCGAAGTTTATAAATTATTTTTTTGTCATAGTTTTGGCCTGGGTACTAAGTTCTTTAAGCCATGAAGTTTATAATCAAATTCGTCTCGTTTCGTTACTGATGTGTCGTAAGATTAATTGAAATACTTTTATTTTGTTAAGGACGTATTCACATATTTTGACAAATATCACGGTTTTTCGGGAACCATTATGATGCTCTAGGAATCATAATTATGAGTATATCTTGGTATCAAGTAAAAGACAATATATTTATCTCCAGGATGGCATAAAAAAATATTACGGTCTCATATAAAATTTTCATGTAAATACGATTTTACCAACGCACTAATACAAGAAAATTACGAAACACAGAGTCTGAGTAGGAACCCGTAACTTAAATCCAGTAAACATTTTTACTTTAAAAAACATAAAATAATACAGCTTATATAGTCTTCAACATCTATAGCTAATTATTTTGAACCTACATAAATAACTTTATGATTTATGACCAAAATAAAACCACACTCAATATTTCTTCATACATTTTTCATTGAACGCGCGATGTCTAGCGTCAGTCCGCGCTCAGAAGCGCTTGTGAACGGATGTCCTTATCGCTCTCTTACAAAAAATAAATACGTCTAAAATGTGTGCCGACTTGTATACTGCGACTGCAAAGACGTGATACTTTTTCAGACCGAAATAAAAGTACAAATTAATATCATACTCATTTTTTTTAAAATTGTTATTATGGAGTAATAATGGACTTACTGATACAGAATGAGTTTTATTCTAAAACAAAGACCAGAAATGGCCAAAGGAACTTCATACTTACATAGATATCACAATGTAGATAGTTAAGCGACTTTTTTTTTCTTTTTTTTCCTTCTTTAATATTCCTTCACAATTTTTTTTAATGTTTTTGGCTTGGAAACTAAATCTTTATCTATTAATGGAAATTCAAGATGGCGGCTGCAATAGATTATCAACTTTTTCGATATGGGTGTCTTTTTCATGGTTTTCGAGGGTTTTGAAGCCGCCAGTAATGTCAAAATGTGAATCCAAGATGGCGGCTGCAATAAATTATCAACTTTTTCGATATGGGTGTCGTTTTCATGGTTTTCGAGGGTGTTGAAACCGATAGTACTGTCAAAATATAAATCCAAGATGGCGGCTGCAAGAAATTATCAAATTTTTCGTCATAGGTGTCGTTTTCATGGTTTTCGAGGGTGTTGAAACCGATAGTACTGTCAAAATATAAATCCAAGATGGCGGCTGCAAAAAATTATTAAATATTTCGTCATGGGTGTCGTTTTCATGGTTTTCAAGGGTGTTGAAACCGATAGTATTGTCAAAATGTAAATCCAAGATGGCGGCTGCAAGAAATTATCAACTTTTTCGTCATGGGTGTCGTTTTCGTGGTTTTCGAGGGTGTTGAAACCGATCGTACTGTCAAAATGTAAATCCAAGATGGCGGCAAAAGAAGCGCTCCTTCAACGATTGTTTCACGTCATCAGTATTGATGCCTAACGCTTCCGACATACCCAAATACTTGTAAGTTTCGGTTGAGCTGAGGGATCTAAGGTGTATGGAATCCGAGAGTTGAATTCCCTCGGATTCCATAATCTCTCCTCGCTTTACATGTATGACTGCACATTTGTCCACACCAAAGTCCATCCTGATGGCACTACTGAAGGTTTCAGTTACCTTCAGTAGCTCCATCAGTTGCAAGTTGTTGGGGGCAAAGAGTTTCAGATCATCCATGTAAAGAAGGTGAGATATGACCTGACCGCCTCTTTTCAACCGGTAACCTAAGCCAGAACCCTCCAGCAGTGTGCTGAGAGGGTTCAAAGCCAGGCAAAACCACAGTGGACTCAGACTGTCACCCTGGAATATGCCACGCTCAATCCTTATCGGTTCGCTGTTCTCCCAAATCTGTCGACATCCCGGATAGTGAAGGACTGTTCTCCACTGCCCCATACATGACATCAGGAAGGTGCGCAAAGTTGCATCAACTTTATACAGTTCTAGCACCCTCATGAGCCATGTATGAGGAACAGAGTCATAGGCCTTCTTATAATCTATCCAGCATGCCGACAGATTCTTTCGAGAACGTCGAACCTGTTGGCTAATGGCAATATCGATGAGGAGCAGCTCCTTAGTACCGCGGGACCCGTTCTTACATCCATTCTGAGAGACAGACATGATAGAATTTGTTTCAATATGACTGTTGATTTTAGCTCTCAGAATGGATGTAAGAACTTTATAGACCGTCGGCAAACACGTAATCGGTCTATAATTTTTGGGTTCCGCAGTACTACCTGATTTATGGAGCAGGTGGGTTATTCCTGTTGTTAGAAACTGGGGCAGCGATCCTGACTCTAAGGCAGATTGGAACTGAGATGCCAAGCGAGTGTGCGACCCTTGAAACCATTTGAGCCAGAAATTGTGCAGCCCGTCCGGCCCTGGAGATTTCCAGTTCGGTAACGGACGAACTGCACGGGCTACATCTTGGGGGCTGATGGTTATTGCCCCCATTTCTGGTAAAAGGTCGCATGCGCGCTCGACCTCTCGAATCCAATCACCCTCGGTGTGACTGACAGGCGCCGACCAAATGCTGCGCCAAAATGAACACATGGCGTCATCATCCGGCAGGCGCGTATCAGTCACACCTTGGTCCGGTCGCTCCCAAGCCCTGTAAACCCACCTTTCATTGCTTTGGAATGTACGATTCTGAGTGTACCGCTCCACTCGCCGCTTTTACCTACGAATACGGTTTGCCCATGCATAGATCTTCTGCTTCAGGAAGTCGATACGCTCTGTGACGCAGGGCAGATAATCTCGAGGACTAATATCAGTCCCCGAGAATGCCCGCCTCACAAAGCGCATCACTCTAGGGCGAGTGTTGCCCTCCCTGAAGCAGATAAGCTTGCCGATGAGTGCTCTAGCCTCACCGATACGCCGCTCTATCCTGCACTGCCAAGCAGGCACAGCTGGTCGTGTAGCTCTGTTACAATTAGGAAATTTAACGTGAGCTACACGACATGCTGCTACAGCCGCACAGTACAAGATCGAGTGGGTATCAGCGAGGTCTTCGCTGCTATCAAAACAAATTGATAGCTGCGAATCTAAAGCACACACCAGCGCCCTATTTCTCTTGTGCATGGGCAAACGAGGTAGGCGTGGTCTAAGTTCCGGCGGTATGGAGCGGTATTCCCGGAATGCGTCTTCCAAAGCGCCCCTCAATCGTTCATTACATTGGGTACTCACAGATATAGCCGCGTCATCATCGGTGTCACCAACGTGGTCGGGTCGCGGTGCAGCACTGGGTTGACGTTGCGCCGCGGCCGATGGTGTAGCGGCTGAAACACGGCTACTCTGTGATTCCAGGCGCAGTCTATCAAGTACGGCGTCATCCAACATACGATTACGCTGGATGACCCGCACCTGATCCGATAGTCGTTGGACCGAAACGTTGACAGCTGGCTCAAGCACCTGAAACAGAGAGAGCATCCGACCACGGTACGCAGTCAGGTTAATTCCCCCCTCTGTAGCCCCAAAGTATGAGCGCATGACATTTTCATTGATGGATGATGTCCATCGCATGCGCTGCACACTTCCACCGACAGCGGGAACCCTGTCAGAGGCCGGAAGGCCTCGAGGTCCCAAGCTGGCCGGAGGTCGGCCTCTTCCCCGCCGACGCGCAGGTGGTGGTGTCGTCGGCGGCGAGAAGTATTCGTCGCTCGAACTCGACGCAACTGCAGCTTCCGGAATCACTGGACTCACGGCTGGCGCTGGTCCCGGCGGCTGCGAGGCGGAGTTGAGCGACGAACCCGAAGTTGTTGGGTGTGTTTCTAGTCTTCGTGCCCGGCTTCTTGTCAGCATTTGTCAAATTTATTTCATCGCCATGTCGTTGTTTATTCACTTTTGTTGTAAGTATTGTATATGTAGGGCCGTGACGTAATAAATTTCTTATTTTTTCCTGGTAGTTTTCCGGTGATTAGACATTTTTTTATTGTATTATTAAATTAAATTGAGTAAAAAAAATTGACGAGAAAAAAATTGCTGTCAGTCAATCTGACAGCCGAGCCACAGATTATTATTATTTCATTTATTTATATTTATACATATTGTTTATATTTTTAAATATTTCTTATAAAAAAGGATATTAAAAAAAAAAAAAACATTTAAAAATACAAAAAATAGTAGCCCACCGGCATCGGGAACAGGGTCCAAGCTACCGGTGGTTAGGGCTCCTGAGAGAGGAACCTCCGGACAATACGCGCCGTGTCAAGGAGTACTGCCTTCTGGATCAAGCCCTTGATCCAACTGCCTAACGAGAGCCTCCGCAGATGTTGATCGAGGCTCTTGGCTATTAAGCCATTGGCCGTCACGACTATCGGCACAATGATTGCTCTATCCACTTCCCACATGTCGACAACCTCGCGAGCCAAGTCAAGATATTTAGTTTGTTTATCCTTCTCAGCTTTCACGAGGTTCTCGTCATGAGGGACCGCTATATCAACAATCATTGTGCGACGCTCTAGCCGATCTATCACCACTATGTCAGGCTTATTGGCAACAATAGTCCTGTCAGTGATGATAGATCGATCCCAATACAATGTGACGCTGCCATTCTCGAGAACTGGGTCGGGCACATACCTATAGTACGGTACCTCTGATTCAACAAGATTGTATTTAAGAGCAAGTTGCTGATGGATAATCCTGGCTACAAGGTTGTGTCTGTGCAAATAGTCTCCGTTAGCTAAATGAGAACACCCAGAAATAATGTGTCGGATTGATTCTCCGGGCCGGTGGCATGCCCGACAGATGTCAACCGTGCCGTCCTTCACAATATATTTCCGGTAGTTGTTCGTCATCATAACTTCATCCATAATAGCAAAGACAAAACCTTCGGTTTCTCCAAAGAGATTACCAAAGCGTAGCCAGGAGACGGACGCTAAAAGATCTACATCGGGCCCATGTAAGGCCCGGTAAAAGCGCCCGTGAAGCTCCTTGCCCTTCCATACTTCCTTGCGTTTTTATTATTATTATTTCGTTTATTTAAACATTAACATATAAATTATATTTTTAAATATTCAATAAAAATAAAAAACATTTAAAAATATAAAAAATAGTATCCCACCGGTATCGGGAACAGGGTCCAAGCTACCGGCGGTCAGGGCTCCAGAGAAAGGAACCTCCTGACTATACGAGCCGTGTCCAGCAATACTGCTTTCTGAATCAAGCCCTTGATCCAGTCGCCTAACGAGAGCCTCCTAAGATGTTGGTCGAGGCTCTTGGCTATTAAGCCATTGGCTGAAACAACTATCGGTACAATGACCGCTGAATCCACTTCCCACATGTCGACAACCTCGCGAGCCAAGTCGATATACTTAATTTGTTTATCTTTCTCGGCTTTCACGAGGTTCTCGTCATGCGGAACAGATATGTCAACAATCATTGCACGCCTCTCGCTTCGGTCCACCACCACTATATCAGGCTTATTGGCCACAATAGTCCTGTCAGTGATGATGGGCCGATCCCAGTACAAAGTGATATGACCGTTATCAAGAACTGGGTCGGGCTCATACCTATAGTATGGCACTTCCGATTCCACAAGAGAGTATTTCAAAGCAAGTTGCTGATGGATAATCCTGGCTACAAGGTTGTGCCTATGCAAGTACTCTCCGTTAGCTAGACGGGAACAACCAGAGATAATGTGACGGATTGATTCTCCCGGACGGTGACATGCCCGACAGATGTCAACCGTGCCGTCCTTCACAATAAATCTCCGGTAGTTATTCGTCATGATAACTTCGTCCATAATTGCACAGACAAAACCTTCGGTTTCCCCAAAGAGGTCACCGAAACGCAGCCAGGCTACGGACGCCAATTGGTCTACATCGGGCCCATGAAGGGCCCGAAAAAAGCGTCCGTGAAGCTCCTTGCTCTGCCATACTTCCCTGCGATCGTTAGTGTCAAGCACTATCGGTTTGCGCCATTTCTCGTTAGCCAGGGAGAGCGGGGTGAGTCCCTTGTCCACTGCCACTACATCTCGATGCATACCCACGTCGGCAGCTAGGAAATATTCCCTGAGACTGCATACCTCGCGGTTGTGTAGGGTCTTAGCATTTAAGAAGCCACGACCCCCACACTTCCGCGGGATATACAGCCTCATCACCGACGATCGTGGGTGATGCATTCGGTATGCAGTCAGCAGTGTACGGACCCGCCTATCCAGGGCGTCAAGTTCTGTTTGAGTCCATTTGAGTACGCCGAAAGAGTACATCAATACCGGCATGACCCAACCGTTGAAGGCACGCACCTTGTTTCCGCCTGAAAGAAGGCTATTGAATACCTTTTTCAGGCGTCCAAAGAAACGCTCCCTCAACGATTGCTTCATGCCAGTGATACTGATGCCTAGAGCTTCCGACATACCCAAATACTTATAGGTTTCGGTTGGAGAGAGGGATCTCAGATTTATGGAATCCGTGAGTTGAGTGCTCACGGACTCCACAACCTCCCCTCGCTTTACATGCATGACTGCACATTTGTCCACACCAAACTCCATCCTGATGGCACTACTGAAGATTTCAGTTACCTTCAGTAGCTCCATCAGTTGCAGATTGTTGGGGGCAAAGAGCTTTAAGTCATCCATGTAAAGGAGGTGAGATATAACCTGACCACCTCTCTTCAACCGATAGCCTAGACCTGAATTCTCCAGCAGTGTGCTTAGAGGATTCAAGGCTAGACAAAACCAAAGCGGACTCAAACTATCACCCTGGAATATACCTCGCTCAATCCTTACAGGTTCGCTATTCCTCTGGATATTTCGACATCCTGGATAGCGGAGGACTGTACTCCATTGCCTCATACACGACATCAGGAAGGTGCGTAGTGTTGTATCAATTTTATACAATTCCAGCACCCTCATGAGCCATGTATGAGGAACAGAGTCATAGGCCTTTCTATAGTCTATCCAACATGTCGACAGATCCTTTCGGGAACGTCGAACCTGCTGGCTAATAGTCATATCAATGAGGAGCAGCTCCTTAGTACCGCGGGACCCGTTCCTACATCCATTCTGAGAAGGCGACATGATCGAATTTTCATCAATATGACTATTAATTTTACTTCTCAGTATGGATGTAAGAACTTTATAGACCGTCGGCAAACACGTGATCGGTCTATAATTTTTAGGCTCCGCAGTACTACCTGATTTATGGAGCAGGTGGGTTATTCCTGTTGTTAGGAACTGTGGCAGCGACCCTGACTCTAAGGCAGACTGAAACTGATATGCCAAGCGAGCATGCGATCTTGTAAACCACTTAATCCAGAAATTGTGCAGCCCGTCCGGCCCTGGAGATTTCCAGTTAGGCAACGGACGGACTGCACGAGCTACATCTTGGGGGCTGATGTCTATTGCCCCCATTTGTGGTATTGGATCGCACGCTCGCTCGACCTCCCGAGTCCAGTCACCCTCGGTGTGACTGACAGGCACCGACCAGATGCTACGCCAGAATGAACTCATGGCGTCATCATCCGGGAGACGCGCGTCAGTCACACCTTGGTCCGGTCGCTCCCAAGCCCTATAAACCCACCTTTCATTACTGAAGCAGATTAGTTTGCCGATGAGTGCTCTAGCCCCACCGATACGACGCTCGATCCTGCACTGCCAGGCTGGCACAGCTGGTTTTGGTCGTGTAGCTACGTCACTGTTTGGGAATTTGACGTGAGCTACACGACATGCCGCTACGGCCGCGCAGTACATGATCGAGTGTGTATCGGTGAGATCTTCGCAGTCATCAAAATAATTTGACAACTGCGAATCCAGAGCAGCCACCAGCGCCCTATTCTTGTTACACATGGGCAAACGAGGTATGCGTGGCCTAAGTTCGGGAGGTATATTACGATATTCCCGAATCGCACACTCCAAAGCACTCCTCAGTTCACTATTGCACTGGTTACTTACGTTAGTGACCGTGTCAGAACTCACCTCGTCTGTGTGGAAAGATATGTAGCTGGACGGTGGTACCACAGCTGGTACCACAGGCTGCGACGGAGGGGTAATGACACGGTCACTCATTTCCGTTCGGAGGCGATCAAGTACAGTATCATCCAACATATGATTACGCAGGATGACCCGCACCTGATCCGACAGTCGTTGGGCCGAAACGTTGACGGCTGGCTCAAGCACCTGAAACAAAGAGAGCATCCGAACACGGTACGCGGTCAGGTTATTTCCTCCCTCTGTAGCCCCATAGTATGAGCGCATGACGTTCTCGTTGATGGATTGCGTCCATCGCATGCGCTGCACACTTCCGCCGGGAGCTGGGACCCTATCAGAGGCCGGTGGGCCTCGAGGTCCTAAACAATCCGGCGGCCGGCGTCCTCCCCGACGACGCGTAGGTGGTGGTGTCGTCGGCGGCGAGTAGTACTCGTCGCTCGAGCTCGACGCAGCTGCTACGGCCGGTGTCACAGCACTCACGATGGGGCTGGGTTCCGGCGGCGGCGAGGCGGAGCTGAGCGACGAGGCCGGAGGTGGTGGGCGTGCACGTCGAGCTGCGGCTCTGGTCAACATTCACTTTTCCTCGTCGAGATTTTTCGTTGTCATAAGTATGACATGTAGTATATTTTACGTGAACCCATTTTCGAGAGTTACACGTATTTCACAGTAATTATTGTAGGTTTTATTGTATTTCTAAACCTGTTTTTTCTTCGGATAATTCCATTTTAATAAAATATTTCAATATTTGTATTTTGAAAAAATCTAAGGAAAAATTTTTGACACGTCAGGTTGACAATCAGACCACAGATTTATTATTATTATTATTATTATTATTATTGATAGGCTCGCGTTTGACCACTATCTCACCTGATGATAAGTGATGATGTGGCCGACGATGGAGCATGCTTGCCTAGAAGTAACTTATTCACTCTCGGTTCTGAATAGTTATGTTAAAAATGGTACCGTCGAAGTGACCTGATGATGATGATGGAGCCGGAAGATAGGCACCGGAACTCCGTAATTAATCAATGTGTCCTAGCCATGTTTGGGCTTATTAGATTTGTCATGAGATGCACTTTGGCTGTAAGGTACTATCAAACTGATTTGATGATGATGATGGAACCGGAAGTTAGGCACCGGAACTCCGTAATTAATCAATGTATCCTAGCCTTGTTTGGGCTTATTAGAATTGTCATGAAATGCACTTTGGCTATAAGGTACTATCAAAGTGACCTGATGATGATGGAGCCGGAAGATAGGCACCGGAACTCCGTAGTTAATCAATGTATCCTAGCCGTGTTTGGGCTTATTAGAATTGCCATGAGATGCACTTTGGCTATAAGGTACTATCAAACTGATCTGATGATGATGAATAACCCTATAGTAATCCAATCGGGCGTTGAATTTTGTCATGAACCTTGAAACTCGATAAAAATAATTTGTTCGAGCTTAGAATATAGGTTATAATGACACGTATGACATCGTAGTGCAATTCGAGTATAGTACAAAATAAAACAATATCTTCGAGTACCAAGATAAATTAGGACACTTTTCACTACATATTATAAAACAAAGTCCCCCGCCGCGTCTGTCTGTCTGTCTGTTCGCGATAAACTCAAAATTTACTGCACCGATTTTCAAGCAGTTTTCACCAGTCGATAGCGTGATTCTTGAGGAAGCTTTAAGTATATAATTTGTTAAGTTTTTGTATGTATTTTTGTGTACATTAACGATATTTGTTGAAGAGGTCGGGAAAAAATAAGCCGTCTGGGAGCTTATAACGAAAACGCTGCCTAAACCCTTTGAGATATAACAAAATAATGTTTCATGGAATTGTGTATCTTATATAGGTCTATAGGAAAGTCCGCGGTGGCATGTGTCTATCTCTTAAGGTTTAACATATTATATCCATTTTACTACTTTTAAAAATTGGCATTCATGAAGTGTTTATTGGAAAGCTATTTACATAATTACGGTATTAATTCTTATCAAAATAAGTTACTTCGCGTTCAAGACTATATTAGTATCTGTAAATTACTTTTTGAATCATTTAAATCGGACGTACCATTAGAAAGCTTTCATAAATTTAATAATTCTCAAAATTAAATTCACGAGTTCACGAGTTCCGCTCTTCAGTAGATACGCATGACGCGGTCGCTGATGGTCCCCCCGCACCTTTTTGCCTACTGTTTCTTTAGCTAATAAGCCGAATGACAATAACGCACGACTGATGACTGTGTTTTCTTTTGGATGTTGTTGAAAAGTTATAATTGCATTTTTGTTTTGTGTTTGTTTTCTTAACTAACACAACACCAACAATGGTAGTATATGTGAATTAAGGTAGTAAGAACTACGCTGCTCACGCTTATAAAATGGAGGTCCAAAATTTATGGGAAATAACATTAGGTTACGCCACGCGGGCGAAGCCGCGGGCAAAAGCTAGTGTATTTATAAATCAATTTTTCCTGTTGCCATTTTCATATACAAGGAATTAAAGTTGCCACAATATTATGATATTAAATTAACGATGATTTATTCATCTCCCAGTTACATGCTTTAAAATTATTCAGTCCCATACAATCTTTTCACACAAATACAATACAGAAATTGGCTATGCTACAAATAGGGTCTGGATAGTACACATAACGGCTAAATCCGTTGTATATTTTACCTTATAATTATAAAAAAAAAAACTTTTTCCAAAAAATATAACCGACTTCACAAAAAAAAACACTAAAGTCGGTGTTTCTCGATATTTTTTGTTCCTTATTTAACACTTACTTACAGCCAGAGTACCTTTTTCTCATGACAATTCCCATTAACTCAAACCCTGCTAGGATAAATTCATTGTTTTATTATGAAGCTTCCGTGTCTACCTTGCGGCTCCATCATTATCATCAGATCAGTTTGATAGTACCTTATAGCCAAAGTGCGGCGCATCTCATGATAATTCTAAATAGCCCAAACACGGGTAGGATACATTGATTAATTACGAAGTCCCGATGCCTATCTTCTAGCTTCATCATCATTATCATCAGATCAGTTTGATAGTACCTTATTGCCAAAGTGCATCTCATGACAATTCTAATAAACCCAAACACGGGTAGGATACATTGATTAATTACGGCGTTCCGGTGCCTAACTTCCGGCTCCATCATCATCAGGTCACTTCGATGATACCATTTTCAACATACCTATCCAGAAACATTAATTTATTTGTATTATCGTAGTCGCATAACTATGTTCATTGTGATATCTGTGTGAGTATGAACTTTCACTGGCCATTTCTGGTCTTCTTCACCAGATCCACTTCATCAAATGTAATTTTTTGAGTGTAAATGCTTAAGTCTTTGATGAAAATACCAAAAGAACTATACGGTTGCTTATGATATTTGAGGAGTTCCCTCGATTTCGCCAAGATTCCGTCATCAGATCTCGACTTGGTGACTATGGGACCATTTGGGAAGTATACCCTTTCCAACAAAAAAAGAATTTTTCAAATCGGTCGTTAAGCAACGAAGTTATGCGCGTACATACATAAAAAAAAATTCAAACGTCCGAATTGAGAACCTCCTCCTTTTTTAGAAGTCGGTTAAAAATACATAAGTTTTCATAGTTTTAACTGTATTTTACGATTAGATCGAATATTAAATTGGAAATACCTACTTGCTTCAGACATCGTACGAGTATTTATTGAGTTTGAAGATTTAATTCATGTCGGAGAGGGGTTGTGCGTTGTACCTAATTGTCTGATAAAATTAATCTCAAATACCCATTTGATTTTGTTAAATATAATATTTTTAAAGAAATAAGCCTGGGAAATAATCGTAGGTTTACAAAGAAATTGGTCGTTATTACCCGTAACGATATGGCAACTACTTATTTTTGCTATACGAGTAGTACTCGAAACTGGATAAGCAGGCAATTACATATTGCCATATAGTAATACTGATACTAAAAATCAAACAAGCTTGACTCAATTAATACTTACTAAGTAAAATAAAATAATACCTCAAATATCAAGACATGTTCGGTTAAAGTATAAAATTGAGCGAACAATGGGCTCTATGTGTGCGTGCGCGTAAGGTCGATGTATTGCGACCAAGATACCTAAATTCGAGCGAGTGAATCTTGCTCACGCGTCCTTAAAACTTTGTTTAAAAGCGCTGTATCACATAACGAAGTAGTTTGCTACCCAAGATAGGCTTAAATTGTAAAAAAGTCATGGATTTATTTATTTAATTAAACGAACGGCCGAAGCCAATTACACTATTTAAACTTATACCTAATTATTTAACTCAGTCATGCATTCTTCTCACAAAAATTCAAACATTCTAACATTATCGCCTTCCATTCACCTGCAAACACATCAAAACCTGTGTTTGAGTTCAGGAGAGCGTTAATGGCGGCTACTGTCCGCGGAATAGGCGACTTGGAATGTGCAATAGTACGGGAAGTTGGAACAGCCAGTAAGCGATGTTTTCTGCCACGACAATAATTGTCTGGGACGAACAGATTGAATATTTCATTGTGCAGGCCGGGATCATCAATAATACCCCTAAGAATTTTAAATACAACTGTCATCTGATCGCGCGACCGTCTTACTTCCAGGGAGTTGAAATTTAAGCAACCCAACAAGAATTTAGTGGGATACAAATAGGGATAGAACCCGTACAAGGGCTTGTAAAGGAACCTAAGGAATGCTTTTTGTACTTTCTCTAAAGCTAATACGTACTGCTTTTCATACGGATTCCATACGCACGCACTAGACTCAAGCTTGCTACGGACCAACGCGCAAAAAAAACAAGCTTGATAACGTGGGAGTTCTGGAAGTCACGACAATTCCTTAAAACAAAACCAAGGCGCCTGAAGGACTCCTTAGCAGTAGATGTGATGTGGTCGTGAAAAGTGATGATGGATGTATTTATCAACACTTTACAAATGTTTATTTTGCAACTCAGTGTACACAAATAACATAACGCAATGTAGTGTTAGTACTAACCACAGAATTCGAGGCATTCCTTATATTTAAATCTTTAACATTTTTGATAAACGATATCGCATAGGCCAATAAATAACGTCATAGTACTCTATTTCATCATAATAATTAACTTCACTTAAAATATTTTCAAACTCCATATTTGGCGCTACCGATAATTATGACCTCAAGTCCCGGTCGGTCAGCATTCATGATCTGGCAGCTCAAGTAGGTACAGAGATCTCTGTAAACTTAAGTTTCGAGTTTCGTTTATTAATCAGACAACACTCGGCTGATGTCGTAAACCTAAGCTGAGCTTGAGCTCGAACTTAAGCTTGAGCTTGAGCTTGTGAATCTCGTTTATTAATACGATCAAGACCTCAACCTTGGTATCAGGTACGAGATCTTGGGCTGAGGAACGTTTATTAATACGGGCCTTAAATCCCCTATTAGTTATGCTGTGCACATGGGCGGTGCCAGCAGTTTTCAAGCACAGGGCACAATCCCTGAGGCCACAATCCTTTTTTAAATTTTTATTTTTAGGAACGCAGTTATAGAAGCTTGTATTGCGTGTATAAAAGGTTAATCCCGGCACTGTAAATGGTGGCGTATTATTATGCACCTAATACACTGCAAAGGCAACGACACAGAACAGCAAATAAACGGGCCACCTGCTACTTTAAAACTCTGATTCGATTTTTTTTTAAAGTTTAGGTATTTCCTCCCCTTGCTCGGATAAATGCCAACATGTTCAAATTCATCGATCTCATCATTTCAGCCGTTAGACGTCCACTGTTGGACGTAGGCTTCCCCAAGTGTCGCCACAACGAAAGGTCCTGTGCGTCTCGCATCCATCGAATTCCCGCAACCTTCACCAGGTCATCGGTCCAACTTGTCGGAGGCCTTCTAACGCTGTGCCTTCCGGTACGCGGTCGCCACTCAAGAACCTATCGGCCATCGGCATCGTCATCTTCATCGATCTCACTCCTCTTCAATTGCCATTCGTAAATTTGAAAGCCATGTCGGAAACGTGTTCAGGCTCGGGTACTTGCACCAGTAAGGGCTCGACCTAACGTTTCAGTTCATCCCATAAGTGTTCTATATAAGTCCGGGCTTCAAGCTGGCCCACGTCGCATTGATACTGGGTCACCACATGAGCAACAAAAAGCCGTGCATTATTAGGTATTAACTGCATATCCTGAGCAAGGTACCATTTATGGTCTGCGAGATGTACGGCTCATCGCGTAGGATCGATGAAAACTAGCGCCAAAAAAAACTAAACCTTAACCGTAAATTGTAGTCATATTATTAGTATTGTGTTTGTAGATTGACAGTACCTACTTTAGAATGTATTTATAGTCATTTTAATCGTCATAAAGCGCCCTTTCTGTAAAGTCGAATCCAAGGTAGCGGGTGACCCGCTTTATTCGCTTTCCATAACAAGTTGCATCTGCATATCATATTTATATAGACATCTCTAGTTCTTTGCTGCAGTCAATCTGACAGAAATATTCACCGTATAAGAGCATATTTTACTTTCAGTCACATGATGGTGCATGGTGGTGAGAAAAAACATGTATGCGATGTTTGCAATAAAGCATTTAAACAGGTATGTGTAAAATAAATAATTTTACCTATTATTCTATATACCTACACTGAAAGCAACTCAACTTTCAGTTTAGGTAACACTAAAAGTTGAGTTGCTTTTAAAATGAAAATTCTATACAGTGTCTGACCGACGAAGATATTCAAATACTCATTATCATTGTGTATAGAGCTTTCAAGTTTTGATAGCCTTTGTTCCAGATTTGGTTAAACAAGTACCTACGGCTTTAGTAAGTTCCTTTAGGATCAGTTCAATTCTAATATTAAATCCATATGAACAATCTGATCTCATCATCATCATTCATCATTAAATTTAAATCCATGTGAACAATCTGATCCATATGAACAATCTGATGAAAAGCATGTTGCTAAAAGAGTTATGAATTTACATGTGGATGAAAGGAGAGAGAGGAAGGCCAAAGAAAAGATGGATGAATTGTGTGAGAAGTGATATGAAAGAAAAGGGAGTGACAGGACAGAATGGAAGAAAAAAACGTGTTGCGCCGACCCCAAATAAAATGGGACAAGGGCAGGAGGAAGAAGAAGAAGATGAACAATCTGATCTCTTAAAGCACGTTTGATCGTTGCGACTCCTACACCTTACGTACACACCTACACCTAAAACTAGTATTGGGTAGGCACTAAGCACCAGAAAAAAACCGTCTCCACTAAACGGTTTTTGTGCGAAAAGAGGCCTTTGCTCTGCAGCAGGACACACATCACTCACAGTAACACACAGGCTGGTATCGCTACTATGAACAGTCTCATCTGCCTTCAGTTCCAATTTCAGTTTAAAGCTAACTCTAATGACGTCATAGGGTAAATACTCTACCCTGGCCTTTTTGAAAGCGAACGTAGAGTTCAACTGTCAATGTTAAGCACGGAACAGTAAAAACAGTGGAAGTAGCTTGAGAAAATGTTTGTTCCAGAACCGGTGTCGCCAAACTCATACATTTACAATTTACTCTTACTGCAAACCTAAAAATATGATTGGCTGAAAACAAAAACAGGGCGTAGACGAAATGCAAAAAAAAAAATTATACGAAATGCAACTTTAATTTCAAAAGACTATAAATCAAATTGACAAAAACAAGAAAGAAATACATCTTTGACTACCAAGTACTGCCACTCGTCGCTAGATGGCATTGTTCAGTATATAATATTCAGTATGAACTGTAACTACGTAAAAATAAGATTGGTATTTGAATGGCGTATCACTGACGCGAATGCGCTCGCTGCTACTCAGATAGGGAAGTGACCTTATTCGATCGAAATATGTGTCGATTATATGAAAACGTATTTAAAACATATCATGCAAAAAAAAATTGTATGCGATAGTGTGATAGTATTAAAATTATGAAATTAATATGATTAAAGGCAATTTTTAAACGTAGTAAAAAGGGTATTTATTTGCATAGTACATCAATTATCATCATCTCAGCTGAAATCATCGTCATCGCCCACTGCTAAACATAAGAATATAATTCAAACGCCCTATGTTGTTCCTAACTCTTTAACTAAATTTATTTAAAATACATCACAAATATCATACCACAATTTTTATTTTATTATATTTATTAATTTAATAATTATCTGTATTATATTACTTACAAAAACTATTAAACTATAATATATATTTTAAAAAGGCAATGTAATACATATTATACATATCGATTGATTTTATCGATAAAGTCACGCACTATTTGGATAGCGTCAAAAGTTATAGGTAGACTAACGAATATTCCAGAAAAGCTAATAACCGAGAAAAGAAAATCAACTTTGTAGTGATGTAGCTAAGGACTAGTTTTGTTTGTGTATCCTGCGCAATGTTTCACGTAATTTTATTTTTTCATTTTATTAAAATAAATCCGATAATAATACTTTTCGGTGGTATGAAACACCTCCATGAGTTAGATTTTTAGTCAGACTATGGTTTTTAAAGTACAGTATGGGACAATAAGGCATTTTAATATTATTTTTCGTTAATTATTATGTTGCGCAGTCTAGTTAGAGAATGAGAGCGCTTGAACAGCAAGTGCGCAACGCGATTCTTACTAGCGGCGACAGTGCCACGCCTACTTACTTCTTCCACTGTTTTTACTGTTCCGTGATGTTAAGCATATTATTATGGCCGCTTACTCCAACTTACCCTGCTCAGAGTTAGAGTTGGGTTAACTCTAGAGTACTCGAGTTTAAAAGGACGACCTTGGGTTGCAACTCTTCTCTACTCTGGTTAATTTTGAAGCCTTACCATGACGTGTTAAAATGTCAAACGTGTAAACGAGAAAGAGGGATGCAGCTATACACCCTATATTGCTCCAGATCATTAACAGTTCGTGGTAGGGCCTCTGATCGGCGTTTCGCGAATATTCACACGCCGCCGTGGTTTAGACGTAGTTAGTGCAGATCCTCAGCACGTAACGTGGCCTTATACAATCTTAGTTTCAGTATATGCGAAACCAGAAACACCTGTCTAGTATTTTTATGTAAAAAATTTATGTCCAAAATTTCAAAACCGGATCACGAAAAATCACAAAGTTATAACCTTGTTATGCAACTTGTCCGCACAAACGCATGGTCACTGGGCCATCCGGGCGACTGAGGTGTTGTTTTGCTCCTGCACCCGGCTGGACGCTGGCTCCTAATGGCCGCTATGACTTACCGTGACCTGTGTTGTACTTAGTATCGGTGGTGTCCAACTTGTGACTTTTTTAAACATTTTTGGGAAAAATATAACATGGTGTAAAAATATAACATCTGTGCGATAAAAGAACCGTCGTGGCGTAAAGCGAAAACAGCATTAAAGATTAGCAACCCAACCCAGCCATCCGTCAAATGCCAAACGTCATATAATATTGGCACCGGTTTGTTTATTATGTTATTTTATAGTGATTTTTAATTGAAATATTCAGAAATGTGATAAAAAAATTCACTGAGCTGCAAGGGAAATAATATTTAATATATTACAGTTTTTCCAAAGATAACAAATGGCAAATCACACCATTATTGATCAAAACAAAGTCACGAATTTGTGAAACATTGGTATGCTGTTTTTTTGGTACGTAACACTTTTATTTTAATGTTTTTAGACTTCCTAGATAAACTCCTGTCCCTGTTATCTCTAAATATAATAAATTAAACGGAAATTCATTTAAACGTGACGATATTTATTTATTTTATTTTGGTCAATATTTTCTATGGCTAGTATAAAGAGTATTGATACTTTAAATTTATAATGCGTTTCGACTAACTTAGAATAATTCTTTTAAGGCTTGAGTACGGATACAGTAACTAAAATAAAAAAGGGCAAGTGCGAGTCGGACTCGCGCACTGAGGATTCTGTACAAATTTACCTATGAAATCAATTCCCAAATTGAGTTACGAAGATTTTTCCGAATTACAAACAATTTTTTTTGTGGCGTATCTACAAATTTACAATGATTTTTCCCTGTACTTGTTCTATGAGACCTTGATTTATGCCAAATTTCAGGATATAAGGTCAACGGGATTCACCCTATGAACTTTGATTCGCTTGATTATAGAAATATACGTTTTTTTGCGACATAAACGGCCGTATCTTTTTTTTTTCGTTAACTCAGAAGTCTGATTTTTTCACAACTTCAAAAGACCGCAGACTTGAGCGTATGGTTTTAATTTTAACTCGATACCTCCAAGCGTTAAAAGGTCTTAACAGATAAACAGACGGACAACCAAGTGATCCCAAAGATCTTATATACGAGATTGGTCCCTTATAGGCTAAATAGATTTTTTACGAAGCAACATTACAAATTCTGAGGTGTACTTTATTTTCATAGTCATTAAGTTCATATTTTTCATAGATTAGCAAAAAGGAAAAATGTACCTACTGAGGAAGACAACGAGAAAGTGGTAGTGTGTTCCATTTTTACCTATATATTTAACTAGGGTAAACATAAACTTGCTGTTAGCTACAATTTTCCAGTCAGTGATAATAGACCGATCCTAGTCAAAGTGAGAACCATTTTCGTTGGCACTGGGTAAGTGGTCGCTGGTGGAATCTACCTAGATAGGCAGTACAGCAGTTTCTTCACGCTATTTTCCTTTACCGGTTCGTGTTTGCATTTAAATGTTCGTCATCATTACAATCGAAAGATGTCCACTGTTCGACATAGGCCTCCCCCAGGTGTCGCCACAATTAACGGTTTGTTACTCATTACGCAAAAACTTATAAACAGATGAATTTAATGATAAACGTTGCAATAATATAGCTTATAACCTTTATTTTTGCTAAGTTTCATCACGTGAGCAAGTTCAATAAATAGGCTACTAATATTATAAATGCGAAAGTTTGTGAAGATGGATGGAGGTAGTCGTATGTATGGATGTGTCGCGCAAAAACTACTAGACAGATGAACTTAACCATAAACATTGCAATAATATAGCACATAAGCTATAACTTTGCAGTTTCATTAGGTGAGCAAATTCAGCCAATCGGATAATTTTTATTATAGGGTGAAGTCGCTGGAAGAAGCTAGTCTAACATAGTTTCAAAATATCAAGATTTAACAGTCGCACTATAATGACGTCACAATGTTGCTTACATAACAAAAACGATATTTATCTACAGCAGCGCCCTCAAATCCCACGATGGTTTACTTTCCGCACAGACTCTATAAATTATTGGATTCGATTCAGTTACTGATTCTGAAAAAACTATGTTCTGGTTTTGCATAAACTGAAAATAATGTTCTATAACAACATTTTTTCCTTTTACAGAAGCACTTACTGAAACGACATAAGATGATACATAATTTTGGAGTCAAACCTATTAAGTGTGAGCTATGCCCAATGACTTTTATCACTAATTACAACCTGCGACACCATATGCGCGTGCACACTGGCGAACGACCTTTTAAATGCGAGGTAATTGTATTTTGTAGATTTTATAGTACTTACCTACCAAACTATTTTGAGTCATTTTTAGGGTTCCGTAGCCAAATGGCAAAAAACGGAACCCTTATAGATTCGTCATGTCTGTCTGTCTGTCTGTCCGTCCGTCCGTATGTCACAGCCACTTTTTTCCGAAACTATAAGAGCTATACTGTTGAAACTTAGTAAGTAGATGTATTCTGTGAACCGCTTTAAGATTTTCACACAAAAATAGAAAAAGAGCAATAACTGGGGGTCCCCATACTTAGAACAGAAACTCAAAAAAATTTTTTTCATCAAACCCGTACGTGTGATGGATAGGTCTTCAAAAATGATATTGAGGTTTCTAATATCATTTTTTTCTAAATTGAATAGTTTACGCGACCGACACTTCCAAAGTGGTAAAATGTGTCCCCCCCCTGTAACTTCTAAAATAAGAGAATTATAAAACTAAAAAATATATATGATGTACATTACCATGTAAACTACCAACGAAAATTGGTTTGAACGAGATCTAGTGAGTAGTTTTTTTTAATACGTCATAAATCTAAAAAAATACACTATTATTAAAACATCGTTCAAAGTTACAACGAACTACAAGAACTTTTATATTATGTTACTTGCTGCTACGGAACCCTCCATGTGCGAGTCCGACTCGCACTTGGTCGGTTTTTTTTTTATACCATCATCTTTTTTTTTATATTTTACCTAATTATACCAGGAAGGTACTATGTACTGTGACTGTGACCATCTATCCAAAAGTGCTATGTAAAGTAAACTTCGTATCCTAAAGCGATGTTTCTGCGCTTAAGAGTTCTTCTAAAACCCCTTTTCTCAATAACAAAAAAAAACCAAACTTTCGTCACACAGAAGTCGGTGTTTCTGGTTGTGTTTAGTATTTTTTTGATATTTGGCGTTTTTTAATTTGTTTTTTAAGTCGGTTGTCTTTGTTTGTACAAAGTGCTTTATTTTTTACTTTTTAGCTGTGGTATTCCACAGTTAAAACTAAATAACGAGCTAGTTCTAAGCGTAGTGAGCAAGATCTGCGTAGCGAGCAAGTTCTCTGCGTAGTGAGCAAGTTCTCTGCGTAGCGAGCAAGTTCTCTGCGTAGCGAGCAAGTTCCCATTGTAAATTTTTGAACAGAGACGAGTTGTTAAAAATCCCTTCATTAATAAATACGCGGATAAAAATACATTAAAAATACCTCGCATATTGACATGATACATCAAAATTATGTACCTACTTAGAACTTATAAATTTAAAAATAAATGTTTATTTCAGATTTGCTCGCAACCGTACAGCTACAAACATGATTTCAACAGGCATTGTTTAAAAAAGCACGGAGTGTTCATGAAACGAAGATCGGTGCACGTAATGAATGAAGAAGTATTACAACAAGAAAGAGCTATTATGAGGGAGCTGTCGCTTCGAGCACACGGCATTATAAAAGGTGGTGAAATAGAAAATCCGTTTGAAGGTCCACAAGCAGCGATGGCGTATGAACAAGCTATGAAAGCTATTGAAGAAAACAAGATACCCCTAATATTTTAAATTTTACTTACGCAAAAGATATTTACAAGTACCTAACTACATTTTTTTTTTAATTAATACAAGGTGTCGTTTTGAAGCTGCAAAATATTTCAGGAGGTAATTATGTTAGTGATTCTCGACCCGAATCAATATTAAAATAAGTAGGTAATTTTTTTTTTTTTTATAACCGCGCTTTATTTCACACACACAAACACGGAACAATAAAGGGCGTTTTCACACACACTAACTCGCAACGATAGTTTCATAAATAATGTATCATCCAATCATCATCCCGCACGCCACACCCTAGCCACGCCCCCGCGGCCATCGATCAATCGATTTAGTTTAGTGTGATTAAAAAATTAAATAACAAGTATTACTGATTATTGACAAGGTATCGTTTTTTTACATGATTATTTATGAGTTTTATTACAACCTCCTGAAATATTGTGCAGTTTTAAAACTGCACCTTGTATAAAATACACGTTTATTTTAATTCTCCTGTCAAATGTTAGGTGTTTAGTCAGTATAAAATCTATAAACCAACAAACGACCTCAATCAATATAAGCTGTTTTATTTCCATTTAATCGTTTCAATTGTAATTTTTTACTTGCTCAAATGATGAGAAAATAATTTTTGATAATTAAAAGTTTATTGCAAATGGAAACCTGGTTTTTCTTTTATTAAATAGGCACAAATACCGGCACGGATCTTGAGCGCTGGCTTCATGTTGCGCAGAAGTAAAATATTGGGTCTCTTTAGTGGTAGACGTGAGACGCGGGGGAGGGGAGTGTTCAGTGATTTGCTTGCCGCGCCATCATGTCATAGACGTCACTCGCGATTCGTTCCCTGTGCTTGCTGCATGTACTTATCTAACAACGACGATGATTGGCTCGCCAATGTATGGAATGCGCAAAGCGATCCCCACTCTGACGCCGAGCGCTCAAGATTCGTGCCGGTACCTATACCCCTAATAAGAATTACTCCTGTATCGTGAGTGCGTTCAGAAACATCTAAATTCACGAACACAAGACACCCAGACCCGGCACATCTATTTGTAGCGTATACAAATACCTATCTGTTCCGAGCGGGAATTGAATCTGCGACACGCAGCGTAGCAGTCAATCTCTCAACCACCAACCATGTCTCGTTTTTCATGTCCTGACTGTCATCTTTATATTTCTTTAAAAATTGCCGGAAGGATCGATCTTCGAGGTTAAGTAACGTTTGCCGAGGTCCGTCTCCGTGGATGCGTGACCATTCATTACATACCGAGACTCTTCTGTGTCTCTGAAAACATGTTAAGTGCGTCTTTTTCGAGTAACATTTTCATACAACCGCTCTTTCGTGATTATGATGTTATCTCTCATTGTTTGCATTGCCTCTTTATCAAACATCGCGTTGAATTGCGTTAGATGAAGCAACAAACTTTTAAACCACGCTCGATGATGAAGATAGGCAAGTGGAAAAGGACCCTCTTAAGTTGTTGTTCCTGAAAATCATTTGTCATATTCGTTACAGGTACCAGAAGTCAGAAAATCTGCCACCAGTATTGCCAAGGAGTGGGTAATAGGTATTATATGTATAGATAGAGCCGCTTTATGTAAAATACTGTTATTTATGTAGCTAGACTGAAAACCAACCCTAACATATAAACGTAAGCTATGTGATCATCTACTTGCTGAAGAAGTCCACAACTCTTTTTCTTTTTCGGAGATATCAATTCGTAGGTGGTACTCATATGTGCTATTTTTTATTTGTAGTGCACACAACAATCCCATGAAACACTGCAAAGTTCAAATAAAGGTCTTAGGCAGAATTGTCTGCTGTAGTGTAAATAAACCTCTCGACCGAATTTCAATCACGGTGGATAATCTCAACAATTAGTCAAGTACCTACACAGCATTGGCTCGCCAATGTATGGAATGCGCAAAGCGATCCCCACTCTGACGCCGAGCGCTCAAGAAGATTTGTGCCGGTACCTGTACAAGGGTGTCCGGAAACACCTACCAACGAAGGTACCTACTCTCTGTTCCTTTACTCTCATAGTCCGATATCACCGATGTGAAATCTGTATGATACAGTACTTTATGGAACCAACCGAAAATAAAATCGATGGAGAACATTGGACGTCATTTATTTAGCTGTCTTGACGCGGACTTTGTTGTTGACCAAAGAGAATTTGGCTTCAAGGGCCTTACTTATTAGACCCTTCACCCACGGCGACTTTTTGTAGCGATGCTATAGCGAGTTCACATCGATACAGTCCCGATGCTGTAGCGCGTTGGCATCTTTTATATAGCGCTTGCAAATGCGACTAACGCGCGTTAGTAGCGATCCTGTGGCGCGCTTACGAAACGCGCTACAAAAATTCGTTTTGGGCAACGAAGGGCCTTAGGCCTGTTGTTCTCGGACTCGTAGCTTCATAGACGCGTATTTGTCATTATGTTTGATGTGCCTATGCCTACTCACAGCTTACGTATAACATATAAAAGGTATAAGGTAGGTGTAAGGTATAAGGTTGACTGGTAGAGAGTGCCTTGTTGCATTAAGTCCGCCTATGCACCACTACTGTACATGAAGTTTAAATAAATAAATAAAACTATGAAAGTCTGTCGACGAAGCAGCAACGTCGTGCCGTCGTCGTGTCGTTGTGCGTATAATAACAAATAGGTACCTACGCGTCCGTGGACAGACCATATAGGAAGATATAGGTACCTATGAAAATTATTATTATTATTATATTTGTTAGCCTGTTCTGTCCCACTCCTGGGCAAAGGACTCCCTCCACTCCTTCCATCTTCCGCACGCCCTGGTTTTCTCTTGCCAGTTCTGGTGGAATCTGCCTAGTTATGAAAATTATTATTTTTTATTTAGGTATTTAATTATTTATTCTTAATTTGTTGTACCGTTTGCTACATTTTTTGATATATGTAGGTAATCTAAGCGAGCCAAAACATTAAATGAACTGATTCTCTGTGCACAGGACAGAATCATAAGACTTCAGAGAAGACACAGATGTAAGTAGGGTAAATACGCCAAACGTCGGCCGCCCCCCAAACTTCGGCCGTCTGTACATTTTCAGCTTGCATTCATCCAAAAGGTAATTAATTGTCAAGTTTGCTTCTCAAATTGCAACCTTAGTTCGTACTCTATACGTACAAACCGTTACTATCCGATTCCGTCACTTGTTCTTCTCATACTGAGCGTCAGTAGCGATAGCGCCGTTGAAGCTTCAAATTCGCATGTAAAGTATAATATATAATATAATATATTCCACAACTATCACACAACGCCCGTCTAGTCCCAAGCTAAGCAGAGCTTGTGTTATGGGTACTAGACAACTGATAAACATACTTATATATTTCAAAATACATTCATATAAATACATATTATAGATAAATTACACCCAGACACAGAACAAATGATTATGCTCATCACATAAACATTTGTCCTGGGTGGGAATCGAACCCACGACCTCCGGCATAGCAGTCAGGGTCACTAACCACTAGACCAACAGGCCAGTCAAAGTAGCTTACTTGAAGTGAATACTCACATTTCAGGGATTGATATTACAATGATAAGACATTTATTTATTTTTGTTTTAAGCCTTATTATCACTAAAGGGTTATTTTTACAATATATTTTAAGATAGTTTTTTCAACGATTTTCGTATATTTTTCAGGGCAAAATAGGAGGCCGCCATTAGGGTAACAGTTTTGACTTAAAACCGGATTCTCGGCCGTGGCCGACTTAAAGTAAATGCACTCTGTTTTATAAATTTCAATTATACCAATTCCGTTGGCTTAACAAGAGAATTTGCAAAGCTTATAGGCAAATAAATCTATTTTACGTTTAATCGCCAAATAACGGCCGGGGTGATATCAGTCGAATCTCGAGAAATAAGGTACAAGAAATAAGGGCCGACATTAGAAATATTAAAGATCGTAATGTCGACCAGCCTCGAATTCGAGAGCCACTATACAGGCTGATGAAAAAATACTTTTATATTTTTTAATTGATTGGTTAGTCATTTTTAATTTTTTTATCAATCTTATTTTCTCAAAATTAAATATTTATTATTATAATTGATTAATATTGTAAAGAAGTTAAGTTTAAATGTAGGAGTTGACAGTATTGAAGACATATTTATGGTAGCTTTTTGGTGTGGGACTTGCTACTTATCTATTAAACCCTCAAAGCAGGGAGATCGGTTACGATTTTTTTTGTTAAGGGGAAACAAAAAAATAATTATTTTACTATTAAACAAATACAATTACAAATGTGTACTTAGTGTTACATTAGAATTTTGCCAAAATAAATCATGTTAATAATTTTTGTCACCATCTTAATTTAAAACACCTTATACCCGGCCGACATTTGGGAAAAACGCGACCGACCATGGGCCGTAAATGGCCGACTTTAGGGTTTTTCTGTTCTCGACACATCTAAACCTAATTACTTTTTTCTTTTAGTAGAAATGTCGATCTTATGCCTATAAACATGAAATAGATTAATCAAACTATCTTAAACCGCATCAGAAGCTAACTTTCGTTGGAAACTGACGGTGCTAGAGATATCCACAGTCAGAAAATCGCTAAGGGGGCCGACATTTGGCGTATTTACCCTATCTTCAGAGAAAGCTATTCTACTTTAGAGTTGCAATCTCTCACAGATAACAGCGAAAGTTCATAAGCATTTAATACTTAATATTTTGGACGTAGGTTGAAAACGGAAACCCTGTAAGCATTCGCTGTCCAGACCGGCAGATACAGTAGATGCCATGGTCACATTATGGGCATGACTTGGTAGCCCTTACTTTCTGCAGTATAAAGTAGGTATATCTAGAAAGAAGCGACAAAGCGAATTTCACGCGTACCGTGAAAGATATTTCGAGGTAGCGGGGGAAGACTTCTTAAGGGGCCGGCGACGGATGAATTTCCATACAAACGTAATACCACGCTTATTTGCAGATGGAGCATATTTCCAACATATTATGATGATATTCGGTTATAGACAATATTTATCTAGGTTCCTACGTCTTTCTTTTTTAAAAAAACAATAAGAAATTTCCGCGAATTGTATTTCGCACTTTTTTACAGCGTAAATGGCAAAACATGCCATTTGGCTTTTCCTTTAAAAATAACAATATTTCTAATTTCTCGACGTAGGAATCTAGATAAATATTGTCTATAACCGAATATCATCATAATATGTTGGAAATATGCTCCAACTGCAAATGAGCGTAATATTACGTTTGTATGGAAATTCAGCCGTCGCCGGCCCCTTAATAGAACTGTGCCTTTGCGCAGCAGTGGTGCAACACAAGCCTGTTAGCCTGAAAAAAGTGAAAAGAAAAAGATACTCAATAGCCCCGCAATTAATGCTGTCTCATAAGCTTTTTAAAATCCATTAGAAGCGTGAAACAGCAAAAGCTAAACCTGAGATGCAAAATTTCACTCGATGTCTGTTAATATGTTTTTTCTATACCTAACTATAGGTACCATTACACCTTGTCATAATCCTAATAACCCTTGTCACCAAGCCCATCATGAAGAAAAAGGCTTTTGTTACCTAAAGAGTGTAATCTGAAACTCATCTTCGATCGAATTATAAATAACAATGCGTCGGTTTCTTCTCACTAATGGACCCTTTTATCCACCTATCAATCAATATCTGCTATATAAGGGTGGAAAATTTTCCCAAGAACATCAGTCCTTTGCGAAAACTAGAGAAAGCCGTACCTACCTACTTCAGTCATGGTAAGTATTACTTATTAGTTTCAGTGTTAGAAATCTTATACTTTTTAAGAGACAGAATATAAAAAATATGTTATTATATCTAAGATGTTTTAATTTTGCGCAAACTTATGTAATGGGTTGCCCTGCATGGCGTAGGTTCAAATCTACAACAGAACTTTGCAGAGTATCTACCACTATGGCTAATTGTTCATTTTATAGTGTTAATGAAAACATTATTTACATAAATAGATGTAGTCTTTTTAAAATAAAATGTTTAATAATTCTTTTCCTGCACATGTCCGACTCTTGAGTGTTGGTAGAATTCAATAAAATGCAAGTTTATAATGTTGCCTTTTAAATGGCATAATTATGCCATAATTTGATACGGCATTAAGCTAGAAGGCCACACAAAAGTTCAGGTGGCTCTGTAGGGGTAATGCATGACATGTAGGTAGTGTAGGTAGAGCGCGAGCAAGATAACTTGGCGCGTAGCTGGGGGCGTTCTTAATGTTGCCAGCCTAACAAATCTATTTTCCTTAATTTGATTAAAAACGCTCTTTCACACAGTGTAATTTAAAGAATTTATTTAATTTTTACCTTTACAAATAAAATAAAAAAATCGTGAGAAGTTTGTAAATCTTTTATTGAATATCTTAATAAATTAATAGCACTTTAAGCACCAGAATTCCACACTAGTCTTTATCAGAAGAGTCGGATAAGTCCATTGTTAACTTGTCCATTTTGAGATCCATTAACCTATCAGATTTAAAAAATATTTTCTTGTAGAGATACATTATCATTCTTCTGGCATCACAGTAACGCTTGCGCATTTGTATTCTCTTGTAGGGGCTTTGTTTATTTATGTGCAGTGGTATGATGTATTATCCATTATTACAATACAATTCTGTTTTAGATTTGGCACTATTTATTCTTTCATGGATGAAGTTTGCAGAATCATATCGTCATGATAGTCACTTGATTAAGATTTAAGCACATAGTAGCAGTACATTTTCAACAAACTTTGTTGACTTGCTAGGTACCGCTCGGGTACGCATATTTAGGGAAATTTTATTGTGATGGTCACCCGAAAAATTATTTGACAAATGGGTCTAATTTTGGAAAATGATACCGTAGGCCCAATATTTTCTCATTTCTCTTCACAAACACGTTTGGCTTTCAAGATAATATCCCTGCTAGCACTTTTAATCACTTCTGGTATAATAATGACGACTATTTACTTTAGAAATGATAAAAACACAGAACACAACACATTTTCCTGACACATGATATAAACGTCTAACGATTAGTTTCCAATTTCGGCCACGCGCCAACTTTTCTTGCTCTACCTCTACCTACGTTTTATGACCTGAGATTATTTTAAGAAACTTTATTTTAGTTAACTTAAATTTATTTTCAGATAACACGGCCACTTGTCTTCGTGATAGTATGTTTTGGGTTCTTTATTTTAATTCAGTCACTAGTTCCGAAGGTGATGGCAATGAAGAATTCGAACGTTGATGAGTACATGCTAGAAGACCAGAGAACTCGCAAAAGGAAAAACTACGTCGTGCGATTGGCTCGAGACAGTGAGATATTAGGCAATTCTGCAAATATAGGAACAAGTTACGACACAGATACCATTCAGCCTGACGCTGCGAACCCCGAAGAGTTGTCAGCTTTTATCGTTGATTATGCCAACATGATACGGAATGATGTCGTGCTATTAGACAAGTCTGTCGAAACAAGGACTCGGAAAAGGGGTAATATCAAAGTTGGCAAGCATCATAATGTAAGTATACTGTAGTTTGTGTAATGTTATTATCTGCCTAATATTGCATACAACGATCGGTAAGCAGGCTTGACCGAAGAATTGGTGATCGCTGCTTTTTATTAACAGAGTTGTTGTGTTGGGTATAACACTCATTGAACTAGTGGAACTATCAACTCGTACTGTGGTTGAGAAACCGACCGACGAAAAAAAAAAATCAACCAAAATGGATAAATCGACTCTGGAATACCAGATCAAAAAATAATTATTTCTATACACAAACACGTCACTTCTGCGAAGTTTTGCTAACTAATTAGATAGCAAAACTTCGCATATACTCTAATCTGATTAGATTAGAGTATAATTCATGGCAGGATGAGTATGAGGCTGCACATTTTTTATGTTCTTACCCATTCATCACAACTGTAATTATAGTAGTTGTGACATAATAAAAAAAAATTGATATAATAATATGTACTTTGTTCTTATACGAAATACGGTTGAATTTGATTTCAGCAAGCTATACCGGATCCTCCCTGCACTTGTAACCCTAACGTAAGTAAAAATACATTCAAATAGGTAGGACTGGCACTACAACTGAAAATATTTCTATTGACCAGTATGTAATTTTATTTTCAGAAAACCACGGAAGACTGGGGCGAAAATACATTCCCGCGATACGTAGACACTTACATTTGTAGCAAAGAGGCCTGCCCCTGGCCGTACCAGTGCACGGAGAATAAATACAACGTAATTATTTATGACCTAGCATTATGTGGAAAAGCTAGACTCCAGCGCCGCCATGTTCTTGCTAGATGGCGCTAACAGAGACATGAACAGTTAGAATCTAGTGATTTTCTAGCAATCATTTAATCAAGTCCAATAAAATGCTCCTTGACTTTATAATGCTTCCATTCACTAAAACCAAAGACGATACGACGGACGGCACGGTTGGCGCAGTGGTTGAGTGATCGGCTGCCGCGCTGCGTGTCGGTTCGATACCCGCACGGTTCATTTGTATGGCCTACAGATAGGTGTGGTTTATGAACGCAAGATACACGAATTATTCCTAGTGTGGGGAAATCTTTTTTTTTTTAAACTAAACATTTTGAATTCAGCGCCATCTAGCGATAACATGGCCGCGCACTGGCTTGCAACTTTAAACCACGTTCTGAATCATATTTTATATTGTTTCAGTTAACAGTAATTAAAAGGAAGGAGATGCTACACCAATTTTCCGAATTCGAATTGCAATCCGAGCTACAACGTAAATGGGTTGGTGAATATCGTTCTATAAGCGTGGGCTGTGTGTGTGCAAGAGACTACTACGGAAGAGCGAAGTAATATTTGTATTGACTAACTTACGACAATCGGGAAAGCGACTCGAAAATGTCTTTCCATATCAGTTAAATATGTGAAACGAGCAATTATGGGCACATTTTAGCCACGGACATTTTGAAAAATAAAGTTGTGGATCTTGTTATGAAGAAGTTTTATTTTGTATCCCTATACCGCCATTTCTTTCCGCAAATGTTTAAATTCCATGAAATCAAGATCACTTTTAAACTAACCATTCAAGCTTTTTCTTCAACAATGAATCTGTGAAAATCAATAGGTCCAGTCAGCAACCTGTCTAACTCAATGTAGTCCAATGCAGATACCGGCACGGATCTTGAGGGCTGATTTCCACTTGCGTACTAAGTAAAATATCGAGTCTCTCTAGTGGTATGAAGTGAGACGCGGGGAATGGAATTCTCGTAGTGATTGATTCAAGCGCTCTAGATTCGTACCGGTATTTATACCAGTTTTTGTATGGAATGATTGCTTATCAGAACTCCACAACCCAGTTTCTGGGTAAAACGATACCCCTTGGATGGCTAGTCATAGACTGCCTAATCATGAAGATTATAAGAGATCTATAAATAATTACAGTGATCAACGGCTTTCACGTGAAATTATGAATGTAGAAGTTATTTTGTTTGTTTAAACGCGCTAATCATTGGAACTGCAAGTCAGTTTGGAAAAAACCTTTCTGTATGAGACAGACAGATTTATGACGAATAGCAAAAGCTATATTATATGGGATAAGGCATCACGTGCCCACGGAAGCGGAGAAGTAACCAAAGAAGCGGACGAAACATGGAACAGTAAAAACAGTGGAAGAAGTAAGTAGGCGTGGCACTGTCGCCGCTGGTAAGCACCGCGTTGGGCACTGTTTGCTGTTTAAGCGCTCTCATTCTCTAACTAGACTGCGCAAAATAAAATTAACGAAAAATAATATATGAATGCCTTATTGTCCCATACTGTACTTTAAAAACCATAGTCGGACTAAAAATCTAACTCATGGAGGTGTATCATACCACCGAAAAGTATTATTTTCGGATTTATTTTAATAAAACCGGCCAAGAGCGTGTTGGGCCACGCTCAGTGTAGGGTTCCGTAGTTTCCCGTCCGTCACAATAAGTGTTCCCACTTATGAGTTTAAAAAAAGGCTATTTGTTACGTTAACATACTAAGTACGGAACCTTAAAACCGGGTCCACAAAGGACGGTGATAACTAAAACAGTATGCATGTAGTAGAAATTTCAGCGATTGTGGACTCGTGAACGTACGAATATAATATAATCATGAAAGCACGGAAAATCTTAACATCGACTTTTAAAAAGATGACGTCATTACGCAACGCCATCTATCGAACCATTTATGAACTGGTTTTTACCTTAACATTTTAATAACCGACCCCATCAACTCAGGAAAAATCCTAACAGCGCGAATGCGAAATAGCCCAGCGCCATCTCTCGGGGAAATTGGGAATTGGGTTACTAATTAATACATAGGTACCAGAAGAAGTTTTCGGTGGTAATTTTGGATTGCGAGAACCGATTTTAACCTTTCAATCGTGGAAATTACAGACACAATAAAAAGACAATAGGCGCGCGAACGTTCGCTTGGGGTTTAATGAATTAATAATTCTTTTTTTGTTTGAAAGAAGATACGTTCAGGACAATATGTAAACGAATATACTACAAATTTAGTCCAGAAATTATTTTGTAGAACCTATTTTGTACAAAAACTGTTCTTTCCATCAAGTTCAAAATGATTTTCCTAGAAAGTCCTTACAAAGTTCTACTCGTCAGATTTTTTTCATAATTATTTTCTAAACTTATGGTTCAAAAGTTAGGGGGGGGGGGACATTGTTTATTACTTTTGGAGCGATTATTTCCGAAATTATTGACATTATCAAAAAATGATTTTAGTAAACCTCTATTCATTTTTAAATACCTATCCAACAATATATCACACGTAAGGGTTGAAATTAAAAAAAAATAACTTCCCACTTTACATATAGGGGGGATACCCTAATAAAACATTTTTTTCCAATTTTTATTTTACCACTTAGTCGGCGTGATTGATATACATATTGGTACAGCTTTCTAGTGCTAACGGTCACAGAGATTAAGCGAGGACGGACAGACGGACAGACGGACAGACAGACGGACAGACGGACAGACAGACGGACAGACGGACAGACAGACGGACAGACAGACATGGCGAAACTAGTAAGGGTTCCAAGTTGACTACGGAACCCTAAAAAAGGAAAAATAAAATTACGTGAAACATTGCGCAGGATATACAAACAAAACTAGTCCTTAATTATTTAATTGCAAAGTCGATTTTCTTTTCTGGAATATTCGTTAGTCTACCTATACTTTTGACGCTATCCAAATAGTGCGTGACTTTATCGATAAAATCAATCGATATGTATTACATTGCCTTTTTACAATAAAAGTAATTATATATTTAGTTTAACCCTTTGTGTGTCCAGAACGTGGATCCACGCGAGACACAATAACTTTTTAATTGTGTCTCTAATTACGGCATACGAAAGGGTTAATAGTTTTTGTAAGTAATATAATACAGATAATTATTAAATAATAAATTTTATAGAATAAAATTGTGGTATGATATTTGTGATGTATTTTAAATAAATTTAGTTAAAGAGTTAGGAACAATATAGGGCGTTTGAATATACTTAATATTCTTATGTTTAGCAGTGGACGATGACGATTTCAGCTTTGGCTGAGATGATGACAATTGATGTACATGCAAATAAGTACTCTTTTTACCGTTTAAAAATTGCCCTGCAACATATTCATTTCATTACTTTGATACTATAACAGTATCGCATTCTATTATTTTTTTTGCATAATATGTTTAAGTTTTCATTCAATCGCTATTATTTTGATCGAATTAGGTTACATCACTATTGGAGTAGCAGCCTGCATTCGTGTCAGTGATACGCCATTCAAATACCACCCTTATTTTTACCTAAATACAGTTCATACAGCAGGCATTGGCATCTAGCGACGAGTGGCAGTACTTTGTAGTCCATGTATTTCTTTCTTGTTTTTGGCAAATTGATTTATAGAATGTTGATTTTAAAGTTGCATTTCGTATTATTATTTTTTTTTGCATTTCGTTTCCGCCCTATTTTGTTTTTAGCCAATCGTATTTTTGGGTTTGCAGTAAGAGTAAATCGTAAATGTATGAGTTTGGCGACACCGGTTCTGACACAAACATTTTCTCAAGCTACTTCCACTATTTTTACTGTTCCGTGGGACGAAACCACAGAGGACAGTTATAGAATATAATTATATAGTAAAGGAAAAAAATATGGATGGACTATGTGACGGAAGTCTATAAAGGGCCCCTTTGTAGACTAATGAGATGACGATTTAAAAGAAAAGTATTGAAGAAAGATATTTAATGCGGAACACAAATAAATTGAGATCAAGAGCAAGGGAATTATGACCGATACATTGTGCGGGTCAGGACAACAGGGAAAAACACTACGTAAACGCAATTGTTTTCTATAAAAGAAACCACACGAATATTAATGTTAAAACTAATATATTTAAGTATTAACAAAAACTATATACACAATAGAGAAAACATTCACTATCTAAGTTTTATTATAACGTGGTATTACTAGGGAACATTTAAATGTCATAATAACATAAATCTTGCATGTACACAACTTATAATCGCGTTCCTCATTACATAACATGAAAATAATTTCAAAAGCTTGTACACCGGTAGGTCTATGATATAGTTTCATGAAAGATACTCCCTGTTATCACATCAAGATAATGATAGTACAGTCTCATGCGCAGCGGGAGTCGGTACTTCTCCCAGTTGCGGCATAATGTGCGACAGTGCAACTCTCGTCTCGTTTATCATGCCCATCTCCCGTCGAAGCACGTCCTCGGTCACAGTATGAATAGACTTGAACTTCAGGTTGATACCATGTACTTTGTACACATGGTTATTCAAATTCACTTTGTAACTGAATGCAACATTGCACACCTGCAAAAGAAAATGTTTGCTTATGAACTTTAGATAGATGACGACGAGGTCAACGATAGAGCACGCTAGCCTAGAAGTAAAGGGCCTATTACACTACGCGTTATACAGCACACGATATTCAGACTCGTCTTATTTTTCACTCACACACAGTCTGAATATCGAGTGGTGTAATAGGCCCAACTTATTTACTCTTAACTTAAAAGACCCTTATCAGGAAATACAGAGACTCCAGCGAGGTTTTACTCTCCTATATGCAATGAAGTGTTTCCAAACGTTCTGTGCGTATAGGTGGGATGATCACCATGAGCCGGTGGCGCATCGCCGTACGTCTTATGGTGTCCAAAAAGTAACCGCAAAAACTAGGAAGTTTTGACTCCATGACTGCATCGTTGTCGATGATCTCTTAGAAAACAATTAATACAACTGGGGAGTTTTTGAAGTTAAACCTAGTAGTTATCATTAACAAATCTTGTTGATAGGGATTATAAACGATATACATAGGTGTGCTATATTTTTTGAGATATGGACATTTTAGATTAATTTACAAAGAATTAGTAATTTATGGCAAAGGCGTAGTAGTAGAAGTAGAACTTTCATAAAATGTAGGAGAGAAAAATCTGGCAACATTTCACCATTCTCAATAGTCCTGAAAGATATAAGTTACCTCTAGCACTATTGGGCATTCTCAGCTATAATATTATTGTTGTGGCCATTTGATTGTTAGAATCATGTGGTACCTACTGACCTCGCAATTATAGGGCCTATCACCAGTGTGGGTAATCAAATGGTTCTGCAGATGGTGGCTTTGCGTGAATTTTTTACTGCAGAAGCCACAGTTGAACCGTTTTTCGCCAGTATGTATCGCCATATGGCGGCGCAGACCGGCCATCTGGAACGTGACAACATGATATAAAGACTATGACGCACCTGACATGTGTACGGCCGCTCCCCGGTGTGCATTCTCTCGTGGTTTTGCAACTGATGTTTCGCGTTGAACGACATTGTGCAAGTGTTACATTTGAACGGTTTGTAACCCGAATGTATGCGCAGGTGCCGATTCAGATCACAACGCTGAAATACATCAATTGCACTTATTTTTTCTTAAATTTTATCAAGCACATACGAGGGGATTTAGAAAAACAGCCATTAAAAAAAAAAAAACTAACTGATACGAATATTGTGAAAGATTTTTATACTTACAGCAATAAATCTCTTTGTACATAAATTGCAGGAAAACGGTCTATCTCCTTTGTGAATTAAATTATGTCTGAAACAATTATTTGTTTTTAACATAAGGAAAGAACTAACTATCAATTGTTGACAAAAATGAATACTTGTACTTTATAATGCAATACATACCTGACCAAAGATTTTTGGCTGTAAAACCCTGCTCCACATACTTCACAAATGTGGTCTTTTATTCCAGTATGTTGTTTAGCATGTGTGAGTAAATTACTCTTCTGAGCAAATGATCTTGGGCATTGAGTGCAGCTGTACCTCTTTTTCTCTGCAAGATATTAAAACATCAAATTATATATTTTGAAATAATTTTAATCCATTACAACCAAGTATCATCTGTAGCATTCTTTATTTTAAATAGATTTCTAAGTGAACATTTGTATTTATTTATTTATTTATTTATTAAATTAGGTTCACCAACGATTATATACACTGAATACAACAACATAACACATATATAAAATTAAACTTCAGCGCAACAATCACTTAGAGGTAAACACCGCATGCATGAAACAATAAATTAAAGAATTAAGCTACCATAAAAATACATCCAAAAAAAAAATTCATGAATTGGAAATAATTAAAAGTTTCAAAAAAAACATAACAGTTAATAATAATCCATAGCAAAATCATTTAAAAAAGAAAAACATAAAAATTTCATTAAAATTATAAAAAAAGAAAAGAAAAATATTTAAAATCATAAAACAAAAAATCATTAAATTCATTAAAAAAAAAATCATAACTTAATGTCATAAAAAATTCATTGGATAAAATTGGTAACATTGACAGAATTAATTACAGTGATAAAATTAATTACAGCGTTAAAATGAATAAATTAATAACTTGATAAAATTAAGTTTAGTGACAAAATTAATAAGTCAATAACAGTGATAAAATTAATTATGGTGATAAAAATGAATAAATTGATAAAATTAATAAATTAATAACAGTGATGAGATTATTTATATGAAAATGACTAGGGGTTGATAGGTAAACAATTAATAATGGCCTTCTGTTTAGCGAGTGAATCAAAGTGGAGATCAATAACATCACTGTAGCCATTCACTGCTTTACACATTCTCGCAACAGGTGAATTGGCTCCCAGAACTGTTCGTCTCATTGGCATACAAAGAGGAGTGATAGCACTACGCGGGATTCTAGAGGGTGCACGAAATCTGAAAAGGGCGAGTAAGCTAGGGCTGTCTATTTTATGCTTAATGACCTTATAAGCAAGCATTGCATCAATTAAGTGTCTACGTTTGTCTAGTGAGGTCATATTAAAATACTCAAGTCTTTTGTTGTAGGACTTAATTTTTTTGGCGATACCATTGGAAAATGCGAGGTGCCATGCGAAGCGTTTCTGGACACGTTCAAGTCGCAATGAATGTGTTGCGTAGTGAGGACGCCAAACGACACTACAATATTCAAGAATGCTACGAATGAGGCTGTTATACAGTAGCATTTTGGTTCTCTTGTTACGAAAAGTTTTACAATTTCTTAGGACGAACCCTAACATTTTCGAGGCTCTTTTAATAATACTGTCAATGTGTGGTGTAAAAGTTAGTTTCCTGTCGAACAGCACTCCGAGATCCCTTATTGTATCAACTTCCTTAATTTCAACTTCGGATATATGGTAACTACTTCGTATTGGGATGTTCTTTCTTGTGAATTTAACATGGTAGCACTTTTTAGGATTTAGCTCCATTTTGTTAGTTTTACACCATTGAACAAGACGATTTAGGTCACTTTGTAGTTTTAATGTTTCCTCTTCAGACCTAATAATTCTCATAAACTTTACATCGTCTGCGTACATAAAAAAATCCGAGTACAGAAAACATGATGGAATATCATTAATGAAATAAATAAATAAAATAGGCCCCAAATTCGAGCCTTGGGGAACTCCAGAAGAAACGTATTGCAGAGTTGACTGATAACCGTTAACGACCACAAAGAAAAATCTATCCCTTAAATATGAGCTTAGCCAATCTAAAAAGGACCCAGAGATGCCGTAGGCGCGTAATTTCGTCACCAAGATTTTATGGGAAACTTTGTCAAACGCCTTGCTGAAATCCGTATAAATAACGTCAGTTTGATGACCTGCATCAATAGCCTTTACGAGAAGTTCTGTAAAAGGGACTAGATTTGTGCAAGTAGAACGGGATCTAACAAATCCGTGCTGATGGTCACTTAAGAAAATCTTTAAATGATCCTGAATATATGGGCATATCAGTGATTCGAATATTTTGCCAAACGTGGATAAAATTGATATGTATGTGTGTGTAGTTGGTTACAACGTCTCGATCATCCGATTTGTGAACTGGAACCACCTTTGCGATTTTCCACTTAGATGGAAATATACCGGTTGCCAATGAAGTGTTATAAATTAACATTAGTGGGTAAACTAGCTCAGAGGAACAAGCTATTATGAATACTGGAGGTATTCCATCAGGCCCAGCCCCTTTCTTTGGATCCAGATTTTTCAATTTTTTGTGGAGAGATTCACAAGAAATAACAGGACTAGTTAGCTCCAAACTATTGTTTTCTAAAATTTTCATGTATTCGGAATAGTATTCAGCTCCACTACTATCATCAGGGCTGTAAACAGACGAGAAATAGTCTGCAAAAAGTTCACACACTTTAGACCCGTCAGAAGTAGCGGTAGTTCCATCGGTCATGGTTAATGGGTAAGCGCTTGAACCTCCTCGTTTAGCTTTTATATAAGTCCATAGCAACTTAGGGTTAGATGACAATTCGTCTTCTAAGTGTTTTATGTAATTTTTGTAACAAGTAGTTGCAAGATTTTCACATCTTTTGCTAATAAGTTTAAACTCTATTGCATCTAATGGGTTCTTATACTTCTTAAAACGCTTTCGAATCTTATTTTTTTCATTTAATATTTTAATCAATTTACGACTAAACCATAACGATTTGAAAAAGATCTCAAAAGAGCTTTGTAATCAATAACATAGAGTGTGTTGTTCCTAAACTTGATAATTACTTGAATTTTGAAATCAAATGTCCTAATTGAAGAAATGAATCTTTTGTTACCATTATTATAATATGATCAGATCATGGAATGTTAGCTTGTTGTCAAAAGTGACACTCAGAACCTTCATTCTTTTGGCCTGGTAATGAAAAAAAAAGAAAGAAACAAAAAGAAAACATGTTTATTCCGCTCGTATGGTACAAAAAAGAAGTGTGTCAAGTGTGGACCAGGCTTAACTGACTTGAACCATAGACAGCTAGGTTGTCTAGGTTATCTATTAAAACAAGCATAATATTATAATCTGTGCGACGCCGGCCGACTGGTAATGGTACTCTCGTTCATTTTTATGCATAGTTGATAGATAGGGTTTCATTCGCGTACGACTGTACGCGAATGAAAGTGAATTTTGGAAAAAAGTTTCAAATCATCCACATGCAGTAGACTTTGCTCATGATGAATAAATTGATGGAAGATCGTTGATCATTATTAAGAATACAAGTGGTCCTAGGATTGATCCTTGACTAACTCTGAAATGCGTATGATTGGGTTGGGATTCACAGATGCCTAGCCTGACAAACTGCTCGCGATCGCGGAGGTCGTAAGCAGGGAGCCACTGTAGACTAGGAAGAAAACCGATAGTGCATAGTATTGCAAGGAAAATATAATTATTAACTCTATCGAACGCCTCAATGAGAAGTGTTTGACCAGTAACTTAGGTATATACCTAACATTGGATAGACCAGTGAAAATATCAGAATATTTTATAAAATGAACATAATAATAGTCAAGACATACCCTGATGTGTAGCTATGTGATTGCCCAGAGTGAACGTAAGTATACCACATACAGGGCACACTAGTTTCTCCCGTTGTTTAGTGACAGCAGTGCGTACCATTCTCACAGGCTTATCTCTTCGTACAATTTTGTCTACTCCAGATGATGGAGTTTTTGTTTTGTATCCTGTGTGAACTTTTAGTACTGTTGCATCCTTTGGTCTCTTTAATAGGATAGGTTGGCCTCTTGTACCATTCTTTAAAATAGGATCTATAAAAAAATTAATTTAGGTTAATTATGAATTGCTGCAGCAACTTCAGATTAACCTAACTTGACTTTTGTGTGCAGCTTCGCTTCCATCAACTGGCTACTCTATTCCACTCTACTCTACTCTACCTTACTTTGAGTAGTTATCTCTTTTGGCTAGTTACATTAATAACTTGATACTTACAGCAAGTGATTGTAGTAGCTCGTGATTTATTCTCACCGGAACCACCAGAACCCATGTCAAATTCATCTTTGAATTTCTTCAAAACTTTTACTTTTCTTACAACAGTTTTCCCTTTGAATACTTTGATATCTGACAGTTTTGGTTTCTTAAATTTAGTCTTAGGCTTTTCAACTGGAGGTACGTAGTCATCATCATCATCGTCTTGGAAAACATCATCATCTAAATATTCTACCTCAGCCTGAAAATAAGTAGTCACTGTGCTGACAACGGCATAAAAAGCAGAATTGTCAAAATTTGACCAAAATTATGCATATTGGAAATACAAAAGAAAATTAATTTCTACTTACATCAGGATCAGCTTTGGTAGCATAATTAGTTCTTGTAGTTCTCCAAGTTAACTGCACATCATCATCAGAGTTATCAATTTTCACCTCCTCAGCATTAGGATCTACTTTTCTTATGACTGTGTTAGCAATAACTATGTCTTTGCCATCCATAGTTTCCACAGGCTTTTGTGGCACCTCTATTTCCATCTCCCATTTTGGTTCAGGTTTTATTGTTAATGGACCAATTTCACTTTTGATGTCCGTAAAGGAATCAAATGCAATTTTTTTTGTAGGTACATTTTCTTTTTCCCTTGCTAATATTTTTCTCAGTTTCTTATCAGACCTGTAAAGATTTGGATTCAATTTTAAATTAACTAGCAAAGACAAGTATTTGGAATTGTAGGCAGGCCTCCCATTTGCAGTGCTGTAGTACCTACAGGCTAGATGGACTGGCCTTTTGGTCCAGCGGTTAGTGGCCCTGATTGTTATGCCAGAAGTTGTGGGTTTGATTCCCACCTAAGCAAAAGTTTGTGTGAAGAGCATGATCATAATTTTGTTCTGTGTCTGGGTATAATTTATCTATAATATGTATGTATTTAGTTATATATAAGTACATTTATCAGTTGTCTAGTACTCATAGCACAAGCTCTGCTAAGTTTGGGATATCTAGTTAACTTGTATTGTCACAACAATAGTTTTAGGTCCATACTGTCTGTTATAGACATAGAACAAGGTTTGATTTAATTTTTGATTTCAGTAAAAAAAGTAGGTAGGTGCGAAAGTAAACACAAGCGCCTGCAAAACAATATTTTGCCAAGAGTGGTTGTAGTGGATTCAATTGACTAGCAGCTCCACCAGGGTTATCCGAAAGGGCGCTCGAGCCCCGGTATGAAGGCTAGAAGGAACGGGGTGGGTCTTTTAGTCAGTAAGAGTCCGACACTATCTCCCGCTCCGCCCAAGGGCGGGGGATGTCAATGCATGATATTTCCGACCATAAAAAAAAAAAGCAGCTCCACAAAATTTTAATAAAACTCTCTACTAGTAAAAGTTTATGAAGTGACAATGATTAAGAAGATTGACTCTGTTGAATTATTGAAGAAAACAAAGTATGCTTACCTTTCAGCCACTGTTTTAAGTAGGTATGCCTTCTCCAAAGTTGTGCAGCATTTGAGGCAAATCTTTTCAGGCAAACCATCATTGGATGAAACCTGAAACATTTGGAAGCATGACATTAGCATTTTTATTGTAAAGATAAATAACATGCATATTTCTGTGGTATGCATACATGATTATAACAACATTTATGTAATATGTACATGCAATTTTTAACTATTGTGCTTGTTTTTCTAGTTTGTTGACAGAATTATGTCACTTTCATATTGTATTCAATGATAGTTTTGATTGCCGGGTATTTCGTTAAAGATCTCCCGCGGTTATCGGTTATCACTTATCCCGACACTATTGAGTTTGTTTTGGTCAGAAATCAACTGACAAGCACGAGTGCCCGCTAGTTTGTATACAAAATGTCGCATTTCCAACTTACCTTTACGTCGGCAATCGCTGTAAGCATTTCAGCATAATTACCAGACAACTTATATCTGAAGAGAGGACATAATGGTTTTTTGTTTGTCAGACAAATACGACACGATTTCATGTCGATAGTATCAATTGGATCTAACATTATCCACCAACCAAAACTAAAGTGATGGCTGTATAGTAATCCGTTTTTATATCGAAGCACTTCACTTTTCCTAAATAATCTTTAGGGATTGCTTGCTTGGTACAACTTTATGACAATCTCAATTCACCACCTCACTACGCCGCCATAGACAATGAAAAGGAAATAGTGTGCGTTGTAGTTTGTCAAATTTTGAAGTACAATGTTGCCAGCATTTTGGAATTCTCCTTATTCTAAAACAAACTTTACTTTACTTTTTGGTTTTAGAAAAACTCATTATAAAATTGTGAAATAAATTAATATTACAAAAAAAAAATCAATACCTTTAAACGTTCTGTTAATAGAGTGCTTTTCATGAGACCTACTTGCCTATAAACTGTGTATAGAATGGTGTTCCCATTCACTAAGGCATGTGGCAAAATTAAGTGAGACCATTTCCGAGTGACACAGTGTGAATGAAGTTGACTGGCCCTAAATGTGAACTTTGTACATACATGAAATTAACAGGTGGTTTTCCAGAAACGGTCTTTATGAAAAGAACATTATTAACCGACTTCGAAAACGAGGAGGTTCTATGATCGGCTGGATGTTTTTTTTTATGTATATTCACCGATATCTCGGTCAGTTGTGGACCGATTTCGAAAATTATTTTTTTGATTAACAGGTTATGCTTACAAGTTGGTCCCTTTAAGAATATTGTTATGATCTGATCATGAACTTCGAAGATATAGAACAGAACTCTTCTTATGATCACAGCAGAACTGTCGTAACAAGTAACATTGATTCGTTTATACGTGTAGGGAATCGATGACTGACTGAAAGAAAAGGGGGAGGGGATGTATCGAACTGCAGAGTTACCATGACGTTCAAAGTAAGATTGTTTCAATATTGTTTCGGTTTCCCACGTAAGAGATGGCGCTAGACAACCTGTATAACTCTGTCTCTTACCTACACTGAAACAAGATTAAAAGTTTAAAACAATCTTACTTTGAACGTCATGGTCCATGAAGAAGCCGAAAGGTAAATTAATGTAATGTTGGGATAATGGGTTGTTGGTTTGGGATTATTAGCATTGTAAACGTTTGCACTCTGGCTATAGAGTATTTGAGTTTGACCAAGGGGTACTTTTTAGTGGTGGTACCACAACTAAAAAGTGTAAAATAAAAAAAAACTTTTTACAAAAAAAAAATACAACCAACTTCAATGAAAAAAAAAGATACTAAATAACGAAGAGACAAAACTGTTAACTCGGCGTCATGGGGGTTGGGTCTGTGAGACCCGTCACATTTTATATCGCTTCTAGTTCGGTTACTATGTGTGCAACGTTGCTGTTCTTCTCAATAACTGGAGCTGTTGAGTTCTTCTATGCATCGTAGTCAACACTTTTGACGTGCAACAGCCGCAGTGAGAGTTACACGATCTCAAAATAGAAAAGGGTCTGTGAGACCCATCCCCGCAGTTCATGTAACAATTTTGCGCCAGTTTGTAAAGATGTTATTTTATTTATTATCCGTGTATTTATTTGTTTTTTGTTGTTGTTTACAATTAAAGTTGCTAATATATAGTTTAATGTATAGAATTTGTGTTTACTAAAGGTATTTAGTAAAAAATGGATCCAGAAGAGATAGAACGGCAGCGTATTCTTTCGAATTTACAAGAGTCTGACTCTGATTCTGCTTTGTCCGACCAGGAGATGTGTGATGACGAAGATCGCTTGAGTGAGCGTAGTAATCTTAGTGACACAGAGCAAGACCTCAAAGTCTGAGTTTGATAATGATATTCCACTGTCTACGCTAACGGACATATCGTTCGCTGGTGGAGTATTGGATATCTGGAATCGGTTAGTTCTTCAAACGCAAACCATGAGTGTTCTTCGGGTTTTTATTATGGCAAAAACGGTACAAGTAGTATAAGACGGCTTTTCTACAAAATGTCAGGACTAGAGTCGATAACATAATCCATCAATTGCCAGGAATAGTACCAGTCGTTATTTTTTAAATCTCTAATAAATATGATAAAAACATATAATAATAAGATATTTGAGTTTAATTTATTTACTTTAATACCTCAAAAACTAAACACAAATAAAATATTAACTTTATTATTTATTTATAATATATTGGATAATTTGATACCTAATGAACGGGTCTGTGAGACCCACCCCAACGTCCGTGTAACACTTTCCCACCCCCATGACCCCGGGTTAAAACCACCGACATCCGAAATTAAAGTTATTTTGGACTTTTTAGTGTTTTTTTTTCATTGAAGTCGGTTGTATTTTTTTTGTGAAAAGTTTAAAAAAAAAATTAACCACAATATTTTTCGTATAAACCACATTAAAAAATTAAACAAATGAACGCATTTTTTTTTAATTTTCTTTACTGCTCTCAAATAAAAACATTGAGATTAAGCAGTAGAAAAAAAAATCTACCATGCTAAAACCTTGCTAGCACTACAACCATAGACAACTTACACTTGCGGTTATCAAACATTGCAGAATTTGTTCTTGTCAAAATACAAGTCAAGTCAAATGTGTGGTGTTGGTGTGTGAGGAAAACAGGACTGAATTACGGTTTATTTTATGATCTATATCTAATTCATTTAGAAATTACTGAAAGTATTTATGTCCCTACACGTTGCTGTAACATAAGAACACTCATTACTTTTACAAACTGTTGCGTAAAAAATGTTATAATGGCTACCTCCTACGAAAATTGGTTGAGTCGCAGGAAAGGTAAATATTTGTAATTTATTTGTTAAGTATTATTTCATTCGTATACTAATAACCTTTTTCTAATGGTAGAAAGCAAAATTAATAAACTCGGAGCTAGTTCATTTACATGTGCGGAAATATACTATTTCATTATTGGTACATGCATTTCACATTTCAGGTAAACAGAGTGATTTATATAAATTGGATACTAAGAATAAAACACCCGAAGAGAATATAAAGGAAATCATTCAAGGTTTATATTTGAAGAAACCATTTCACAATGACACCTCACCCACCAGCAAAAATAACCCCATGGAGTTCAAGTCAGGTTTCAGAGGCATGCAGAAAAGTGGATCTGATAGCCGTAGACTGTCCTACTTAAATGCCTTAGTCACACTTTTATGTAAAGAAGACAGAAATAATTTGGGCTTCACACCAGATGAACTGATGACTTGGTAAGCATAAATCCTTGAAAGCTAATACTACTAAAAAAATTGTACTATACTTCTACTTAAAGAGGTTATGTTATTGAATTGCTAACAACTGTATAAGCATTTAATATTCATCATTTTAAAGTTAATAAGTAAAAAAGTAAATCTATGGTCTGTGTAAAGATAATGTCTAATTATGCATTTATAATATGTCAGAAGCTAGTGGAAGAATCGGAATAGGAAATCTTTGAGGCTGCAGAGTCTATAGCTCAAATTTAATTATTATTTTTTTACAGTATTCGTGTGAGCCTTGTAGATGAAGCTATGGTAATAAGAGCTTCAGCGCTGAGAGTGTTACGCTACCTAATCAAGACAGAAACTGATGTAGCAACATTCAATAACTTGAAATTACCATTCTTAGTTATAAGGTAAACCCGATTTTTATTATCTTCTTTTGCATTAATATTACAATATTTTGTTAGCTAGTAATATTCTGGCTAATTATGTAAATAATTAATATTCACTGTGTAAATGAAGCCGCAATGGGCTATTTAATTATAGCCCTGCCACATTGCTGGCGTATTTTTTTTTAACTTTTGTCCAAAAGTGAAACCTAAGCCATATCTCAAAAGACTATGAGAAATCAATAGCAAAAAGAGTTATGTCTACCAACCGTAACCAAACAAAGTTAGAGACTATTTAGTAGATTGCTATAGTTTTTATCAGGCGTTATTTTTCTTAATTCATTAAACCCCAAGCAAACGCCGGCATTGCTCTTTCAATGTCATCTTCGAAAGGTTAAATAAAAGTCTAGTCATGTTTGATATTTTAAGTTTTCATTTTTTGTTCCCATAGTTTTGGTTTCGGTGTTTAAGGTGGGTATTCCTAAAATAAATATTGTCAATCACCATTGCAACACTAATGCGTATTTTTTCAATTAATTTATTACTTTTTTTTTACTAATTTTAATGATTAAAAATTGTGAGTGTGAAAAAAATATAACAGTAATAACCGACTTAATATATTTTATCAATAGAAACCTCAAAATATGACATATATCCATTTCATTATACAAAAATATACTAGCAATGCTTCTATATGAATCTTTATTCGGTTACGGCATAAAGACTTGGTTCTCTTTGCTATTGAATCCTCATAATTGTCCTGTAACATATAACCTAGGTTTCCTTTCTGGTGAATAGAAAAACACAAATCAAGCCAATAGTTTGTTTGGCTTTTAGCATGCTCAAATTGTATACAGCAGTTACGAGGGTTTATTTATAAAGTAACTGTGAGAAAAAACTGAATAAAATGTACTGCATAAATGATAATAAAGCAGGAAAGGCAAGGTGAAAAATCTTTTTCAATTTTAAAATCAGAATTTATCATATACTCCACACTATCCTGTTTTGTGAAGTTTTAAAACTGTTTACAAAACATCTTGATAAAATGCTTTTTTCAATAAGTACACGAAAACCCGCTTTTATCCCACCGCTTTAAGGCACGCAATAGACTGTTATTCGCACTAGTGCAGAAAAGTGCGCGTGCTCTTCCCCGCCACAATTTTATTACATTTATCGTATCAGGCTGGGCGCGCGTCGATCGACTCCACGAAGCGCCAGTCAACCCCCTTTTATTCAAATTTTCGTAAGTGTATTGACTGCAAATTTGTCACTGCAGCCCTCCAGCTCCATAACATACTCGCCTACGGATCATGCGAATTCCGCCTCGTTCACAATGACAAATTTTCTGCACTTTTATCGAAATGTACTATTGCGTAATTCCTATTTATGCTTTTCATGTATATCAAAATCGGTTTGCATTTGGCGAAGTTATAGCCGAATAAGATACAAAAATAAAAATCAACAGACTTGAGAACCCGGAAGGTTTCAATAACGTAAGGGTTGATACTCGCCGTACGGCGCGGCGGGTTGTCTTATGGTAGAAATGAGATGGCGGAATCAAGTCATGCTATTCGCGCGCACACTCTCCAAAATGCATCCTGTAAAATACTGAAAGGCTAGATACCATAAGCCTGTGCTCAAGGCTTTGCAGATCACACATAACCAAATCTGGATCACCAATTAGCCTCTTCACACGCCTTTCTACTGAGTCCAAAGCTGCCAGGTGGCATTTTGTGGCACCAGCGCATATGTGGTTGCAGTACTCCACACACGAACGGACTTTTAAAAGGTGTCCCAATGTGAAAGACCTTTGCAAGAACGCCTCTGCAGTGTTCCATTAGGTTTTACTAGCGGAGGCAATGTGGGCCGACAGTTCACCTCGACCGACTTGGCAAGGGACCAGAATGCTCTGCTAACGTACGGCTGTGCAAAGAGTTTTGCCAATATGGGTAATGCGGTCGAAGCGAGCCTTCTTAAGTGCCTTTTTGTAGGACTCGGCAGCATGGTTGAAGACTCTCTTCTTTAAGCTTAAAGCCCGTGCTTTGCGATCACGAGCGTCAACTCGGACGAGAAACGCCGAATGCTTACGCTCTTCAGCTTGAACGCAATCGGTGTTAAACCATGGGTGAGCTGAGCCACCGATGGGTACGTCGCTATAATTGATGGAATACTCCATAAGTTGACGTATCACATCGGATACAGTATCCGCGTACTTCGGCGGATTTTCAGAAGAGAAGCAGACCTGCTGCCAAGGATAAGACGCAAAGAAGTGTCACACCTCATCCCAATTTGCTTGTAATGCCACATTCGCCGTTCTCCGCTAGAGTCGCTGTCAGATGGGGAGAAGGACGATACAGACTTCACCAGACAGTGATCTGAAGTTCCAAGTGGTGAGAAAACTGTTACGACACATCTGTCTGGATCGGTGGTTAGGTTAGTTCCAGACAATTGGCAGTATGACCGACTCAGTATGATTAACTCAACACATCAGGCACTCTTGTCGCTTACTTTACCAACTGGGAGAGGCCCATTGATACTGTAAAGTTTTGAGCTTCTATCCTAGCGTGGTCCGTCCTCTGGTACGAGAAAAGCCAGTCTTGGTGGTAGGCGTTAAAATGCCCCAGAGTGACAAACTTCGCATCAGGGTGCCGATGCAGAGTCTCATCGGCGGCCTCACTGAGGTGGCCAAACAGTCGAGTTGCCTCCTGGTCACCGCTGTGCGATCAGTAGACATAAGTATAGACAATTTTGTCCACACCACTGTCCACCATTAACCATAAAGTAGATAAACTGGGGTCCTTAATGTGACGGATACGCTGGCAGCAGACGTCATTGCGGACGTACACACAGACCCCGATACGCTGCAGGAAATGGTGCTCCAATGAGTATCCCGGGCAATCGAGATACGCTGCAGCTCCAATGAGTATCCCGGGCAATCGAGATACGCTGCATCTGAAGGATATCTGATCTGCATCTCCACAAGAAAAGTAAGTAGAGCTTCTCAGTCTCAAGGTGGTGGTAAACCGCATCGAGATTGGAGTGCAGTTCTCGAATGTTTGAGAAGTACGTATCTACTTAGCCGACCTTGCAAAATCCTCGTACCTGAGACAATCTTGACCTTGGACTGGAACGATCTGCAACTTTACTCAGTGAGAACTAAACTAAATTAGTCGTGTTCACTCAAAAACGCAAACGAACACTAGGCCAAACGGCCTAGTGTTCGTTTGCGTTTTTACACTAGGCCGTTTCAGTCTACCTAAACTCGAGGTCGAATACCTGGGGGTCATCCTAGGCAGTAAGTTATACTGGAGCACTCATCTAGATAGACAACTTTGTCAATTTTTCCATTGTGACGTCATTATATTAAGGTCATTAAAGTAAGGTCTTAAGGCGCTTTGGGGTGCAGCCCGATGCCGCGCATTGTATTCGAATACTGTCATTAAAGTATGTTCCTTTATATGTGGTAAATAAGTTCTAGATTGTATCGCTATCTTGTATCGAGCTTCGGTATGAGCAGACCCTTAGCTCAATCTGATTATCAATAATTCCTTAGATCAATGGATTTAATGCTTCGCAACGAAGAAGAACGAGCGCAAGCGTTGCGAGTAGTGCGTCGAGTAGTAGCTGTAGTAGGCGCGACGGGGGGAGTGCGGCGGCAGCGCGGCGCCTTTGTGGAACATGGTTTATTACGGTGCCTTGCTGCAGTGGCCCGCGCGGCCACTGCTGGTGACGGTACTGGTGACCGACTCTCAAGGCCCGCGATTGCTACGCTGGCAGAGATCTGTAAGTATCCAGATTGAACAAAGATACCAAATAACTTATTAAAATGTTGGTAGATAAACTAGTCTAATCCTCGAGGACATTTGGCAGAGGTACACTTGCGATAATGTAGGTATTCACTCACTTATTTGCAGGTGTTCTCAACCCCGACATGTTCATATCATGTGGCGGTGTGAACGCAGTGACGCGCCAACTAGCCGAGTGTGCGACACCTCGCATGGCGGAAGCGCTATGTGGAGTGCTACTCCATGCATTGAACGACCCCACCTCGCGAAGGGCTGCGCGGATTGACCTCATGTGTCTCAGTTCACCTTACTGTGATTTTCACTTCCGTCCAGCCGGTACTGAGACCAGCAGGTATGTTATGATTTAAGTTAAGCATAATTTTATTTTAAAATTTCATAGTTAACTAGTTGATATTCGTCAATTAAAAAAAAGTATATACTTGTGATGGTGCTTTTCATAGTTTAAAATTTAGTATTTCAGGAGTATGAGTAAAAAAATCACAAGACATGGGCATGAGATTGTGCTTAGTAATAGTCTTAACAAACAACCTGTAGAATTACTATAATTACCACGTCAATAGTTAAATATTTCGATAATTGAATCACAAGAATGAACTTACACTACATACCATCAATCTACTTAGCCTTTTCTCCAATCATTAAGGTCGGTTTCCTTTCTAACGGGATGGAGCTGAATACCAGTATTTTACATGGAGCAAATGTCTATCTGAAGTTCATAGCTCCAGTAACTGGGTTTTGTCTACTATATTCCATCATAATCTGAAATGATGTGGTATAAAAAAGAATTGTTCAATTTACTGTTTGGAACAATAATTAATGTTGAACTTTCAACATTACTCAGAGATGAACGCGAGATGCGGTTTACATGTAGTCGTCTGGCTCTCCTGTGCGTGCTTCGCAGTTGGCCAGGGTTGCTCCACTTCTGTCATCCATGTAGCACGGGTGGACTGCGCGCCCTAGTGGCCGCCCTCTACCTACCACGATTAGAGGTTCGAGTGAGTAAACCACTACTTTTTATTGATTAAACCCATGTTCATGGTAAATTTAAATACACAAAACACACACGCACGTCAAAGCACAATACTTAAAAAACTTGTATAGAACATGTCTGAGAGAGATTAATGAATATGCAATATTGTAAACACATTCATTAAACGAGGGGAAGACCTGGTGACCTGTAATACAGGCCAAAAGCCTAGCTTAGGCACCAGTCTCCTACAGTATGAATCCAATTATTGTTATTATTTTGGTTTTGTAATTGCTGTGATATTGTGGTGAGAAATAAACGAATTATTATTATTATTAAATAAATCATTCGCAATAGTTCCTATAATTCCCCAATATTGATGAAGACAAGTTCTGGTCAATACTATGAACTACGATCAAATTACGTTTTGACATGTTGCTGTTGGCAACACTGCAACTTTTACTTTGTGTTACCAGCCAGCAAGTTTTTAATAAAACACTGTCACACTACTATAGCAACGTTGCTCAACAAATATATATTTTGTTTACCATGAATATAGGACTAGATATTTTTTTTTTCAACTGAAGTACAATTTAATGTATGGTTTTTCAGAAAGCGATATTAGATCTCTTGTATGAACTAGTCGGATTACCACAACCGGAATGGACAGATGAGATTTCTGTAGCTTTAGATGCAGTTGATCCATCTGATTTTCAAGTAAGTATACTTTTGTCTTCATTGAGTACAGCATATTTGTGGTGTTGTTGTGTATTGCAATTTATGATTAATGTTTTAGGATTCCTGGCGACTAAACGAAGGTTTCGTTGCCGCCGAAGGCACTGCCATATTACCTCATCTTGGTGCTACGGGCCCTGATATAATAGAAATTCATCTTGCACTCTTACTTCAGTGTTTCTTAGAGGTATGGGACGAAATCCTTATTTATGAATATGGATGTTACTATAAAAACATAAATTTCAAAATTTAATACAACTTGTATATTTCAGGCTGGGTTGTTAGACGGTTTAGCTGAAGTGATTGTTACAAGTGATACTTTTATATCTGTCCGAGCTACTGTGTTATTGGGTCAACTATTGCATTTAATACACCTATATCTACCTCCTCAAATATGTAGTATAACGCCGGCGCTTCCGACGCTCATGTCTCAGGCTTCTGCCGGGAAGCCACAGGCCTTAGCCGCGGTGGCAGCCTTAAGGAGACTGCACTCCATGCTCGAAGCGAGGCCGGCAAGTAGCAGCTTGTTCCTAGACCACATCATACAGTATTGTAGTGGTGCATTTAGAGAGAAAGTCGAAGATAATACTAAAAGTCGAAAAGAAAAAGACAATGCTAGTATGGTTAAGCCAAAACATGACGTTTCCTTCCATAAAGAAAATAGTATTGAATTTTTGAACGATTCTGATAACGAAAACGAGCCAAAACAGAGGCACAGTGTTGGCTCCCGAGATGATGTTCCTAACAGAAATGTGAGTGCTTTAGTTAAGAGTAAAAGTGTTAGTTCTCGGACTAGTGCTGCAGTCAGTAGAGTTACTAAGACGGCGAAGTTCTTCAATCTGTTCGAAAGAGATAGCGACAGTTTGATTCGATGTACGTTGGTGATGCAGAATAAGGACGGCAACACCTGGAATTGGGATATAATAAGGACTATATTAAAGGTACGAGCTTCAGTTCATTTTTAATATATATTGTGTACTCATTAAAGACATTTTGTTTATAATAATGTATTGTTTCAGGAAAACGACACACCCTTATTAAATCTTAACGACAGTGGTCACAAGGCGTGGGTTATGCGTATAATAAATTATTTGAAGCCGTCTTCCAATAAATATTCTCACACAGACTTGTCTAGTACTTGCCACGGCCACTCCGCCACTCGTGCGGGCTGCCAACTTATTAGGCATCTATTGAGGCATAATGATGTAAGTATGTGATAAGAAAGTAAGGTGGTGTACCCAAGTACTGATTCTCTACTTAGGGTATTTCTAATATCATTTGGGGCCCTCCCCGCACGCGTCGCTTTGCATTAAATACTTGTATAAAAGGACATTTGCGGAGGTTACGCATGCGGAGCAAATCCGCACGATATTAAAAACACCCTTATAGTTTTTTTAAATTATATTGCTGTTAAGCATACACGCACGCCGTAGATAAACGCGTAAGCAGGACTGAAAGTTACCGCGGCTCTTTAACGCAAAAGGCAGCTTAAGAACATGGGTGGGTTAAAGTCAGTAAAAATCTAACACCCAGAGCAGTAGAAGTTATTAAATGACTTCCCATCTAAAATAAAGATGATAACTATTCAACTGTTGTGCCATCTTGTTATAAAGTATAACAAGATGATAAGATCAAATTATTAAAAATAGTAATCTATTGTATCTAACCAACAAGATATGGGATGGGATGGGAGAAGACACTCTGTAATTCAGATTTCTATGTAACTTGAAAGTCAGGGCTTCAAATATTGTTGTGTAAAAAATTTACACCGGGTTATTTGTAAAACACTAACAACTTTGCAGGACTGTATTACACTAACATCATAAACAAAAACTCTTGTTCTATGACTTTTTACAAAACAGAATTCATTTACCAAAGCCAAACCTTCAAGATTTCGTTGTTCTATCTAACACATTTCAACTCTGTATTTTGCTATACCTACCTACGTCTGTATGACGCGACGCAAGTGCATCAAGCACCCCCGCCGTCCGATTCCCGCACCCCTCCGCTATTGTGCTATTGCTTGCTTCGCATAGACGTCGTAATATTTAGAACATTCAATTTAGGTATTTTTATTATGAAAATCTGATAAACTAAAATATGATAATTTTTTAAAAGTCATAGAATAAAAGTCGTTGTTTATGATGTTAGTAACATAGTCTTGAGTCTTGAGAGGTTACCAGTCTTACAAATAACCCTGTGTGTCAGTAAAAAGATTTTTATCAAAATATGTTTGACACCATGTTAAATTTCAGCTTGAGTGCCAAAGGTTGTTAGAAGACTTGTTCCTGGACGTGAGCCGTCAGATCGAGGCTATAGAGACGGGCCTGAAGGCACACGAGTGCCTCTTCAGTCCCCAACATATGTGTAACACTATGTGCCAGATGTACTTCTTGTTCATCGGCCAACTGTGTCATTCGCAGAACGGATTGAGGCTATTTAAACAGACTGGATTGTATGAAAAGTATGTTTGCAATACCTTTATTGTTCAGTCAGAAGTATAGAGTGAGGATCAGTTCACACTGAGACGCGACGCTGAAAAGATACACATTTCTTAGTGAGAATTCAGAATACGTTGCATCACGTAGCACAGCGCCGTTAGGTTTCTCGAATATTTTTTTAGTGTAGTAAATAAGCGAGAGCAGTGGTGGCCGAGTGGTAACGGCCCCGACTTACGAGTTGTAGGTCGCGGGTTCGAACCTAGCCAGGCGCATTACTTTGTGTAATTTATTTCATCACCACTGCTCTCAAAACGGTGAAGGAAAACATCGTGAGGAAACCGGCATGTCCTAGAACTAAAAATTCTAAGACATGTGACATTCACCAACACGCAATGGGCCCGCGTGGTGGATTACGGCCCATTCCCTCTCCTAAAGAGGAGGCTTGAGTCCCAACAGTGGGAACAATAAAAAGGCTGGTGATGATGTAGTAAATAAAGTTATATTTTGAGTCGCTCTTCGTGCAGCGTCGTAACGCGTCTTCGTGTGAACTGACCCTAATGAATTGGTGCTAAACTTCTTTTTATGTCCATCATTTTTTTTTTAATTCAGCCAATATCCTTTTTTAGCTTTGAATAAATAACGTATTTACTTACAGTTTTGGACACTTTTGGTCTGTGTATTTCCATCTCTTTTTTTCCGCACTGAAAATATGTTTTTTAAACATCTAATGAAATTAATTTTTGTGGTAATTTCTCAGCCTTTTAGAACTATCAACAAGAACTCATCATAGTTGTTATGTCAAGCTAGTAATATCTAGTCTGGATTACACTATGGACTCGTTTCCAAGAGACATTTTAGCGAAGACACTGACATGTAACATTCAAGCTTCAAGATTGTACGCAACACAATTTTTAAACGTCCTATTAAGAGCGTCTCGAAAATCTCGCGAGTTAGTCCGGAGAAAAGCGAAATTGAAGAAGAATGCTGTCAATGACCATCTTAAAGCAAATCAAAGAGATAATAGTGAGCCCAATAGTGGTGTGGACATGGATACCTGGATATTACAAATGTTGGTCGGCCAAATTAAGGACGAATCGAAAGTGGTGGTGAAAACTGCGCTTACGATTTTGGAAGAAGCTTATCATGTTCCTGTAAGTATCAATTGAAATCATGAACAATTTGGTTGGCATAGTATATGATAGACAAAAAGTAAAAAATTCACCTCCTCAAGGAAAAAGCATGCACGGCAATCCTTTCTCTCGTTTTAGTTAAAACGGCCATGGTGGTGTGGGTCATTGTTGAGGTGCACGTTCACCCGACTCTTTATGAGCTATGCTCCTTAGTGTAATTGAAAGGCGTTTTAAAATTGTAAATAGTTTCAAAGCAGGTTATATTCCAATGACAAATCAGTCTACCTGGCAACACTAATTTCATTTTAGTGTTTTTTTTTTCTTATACTTCTTATAAACGTGCAATGTCCTACTTACTAGAGTGCCCCAAATGGCCGTTTACCTACACCCTAGATGATCACAAAACCTACGACAGCGCAATAAACGAGACCTACTGGGCCCAAACAATATAATATAAGTAATATACCATCGACACGAAAAGGAAAAGACAAATCTAATAAAACATTTTGTATTTCTTTCAGTCTTACGTCGAAAAATTGATAACGATGAAAGAGACGCTCTGTCAGAACTGTCACTTAGACAAGACCACGGAACCTTCCGCTTTGGATTTTGCTGCAGTAAGTGACAGAGGGTACCTATTGTGGTTGAGTCTTGAAGTTGCCGTCGCCGTTCAATCGGTGGACGCGAAGTCGAACGCTTTTCTCAAGAAACATCTGGATTTCTGGACTAAATCTTACAACTATCGGTGAGTTTTATATTTTTACTAGCTCACTCGGTAATCATTGTTTTGCCATATAAATTATATTTTAGTAAAGAAAAAGATGAAGAGTGGGGGGTAGGAGGGTAAAAAATAGCCCACGACCAGAAATATTCTCGGGACCTACCAAAAAAAAAAATCATAAAAATCGGTCACGTCGTTACAGAGGAATTCGATTCAAGCTTCATCTTACCAAGATTGTGCCTGTTCCAATGATTTCACACATCGTTCAGTTCGGCAGACACTTGAAATACAAAACAACAACAATTTTACATCACAATATTCACTAGGAATTAATTTGCAAATAATTAAAATAGACACTGAACTTTACACGAAGAAATCCCGTCAAAAAACATAGGTACAATATTTATTACAGGAGATACTACATTACATTTTAACAAAATTTCCATTGATATTGTAATGGGTCAAAAGGATGCGGTACATTACCCTCAAGACTTCCTGAAATCACAATATCGAGTGTTCTTCCTACATTCGCTCAAATGGTAAACTGTAACACTAATATTATTTAATTTTCTGGTTTTTGGTTTCTTAGGGTTTTTATACTATATTCACTAAGAAACCTAAAATCAGAAAATTTATATAACGCAATCAAATTCCAAGTTAAATTTCTTCGCAAGTAAGCGCCTAGAAATCGATTTAAGAGAGTTTTCGCCTATTATTGCGATCGAGATTTGGTTCCGGAGAAAGTCAATTTGTACGAGTACTTCTACCGGAAGAAAACAAAACTAAAAATTTAGCGTACTCAGAAGTACTTTAAAATGTTGGCTACTTATTATTATAGTTATCTACATAATAATAACATTATTAAACCTAGTAGAAACTTTTATCCAACGTTCTATCGCATATCGTTCCACTCATACGCATAATAGGGTGGTATATCTAAAACAGTATCTTATTGTAGTTCGACTTAACAAATACTTCTAACTTCTATGCAAACGAAGTCGCGGATAAGAGCTATTTATTATAATAAATAAAGCAAAAAACCTAATAGAAACATTTTGGACTTCTACGCGGACGAAGTTGCGGGTCTAAGCTAGTTAGATATAAAGTTTTATCTTGGATAACGGCTTTCTGATGCCTTATGTGTAAAAAAATAGGCATAAAATAAGAACTTTGGCCTTCCAACAAATAACGACCAAATCGTTATCGGAAGGGCAAGGTTCCAATTTTATGCCTATTTTTTTTTAAGTGTTTTCAACAGTTTTCATGACTAAATATACGTGTAGCATTTCTGAATAAGAGCTCAGGTTGGCCTTTTTCCAGTCTTGGCTTAAACTATGTCAAACAAAATGTGAGTCTCGCTAGCTGTACATAGAGGCACCTCTGTGTCATGAGAACATTTTCGTACGATAAAACGTATCTGTCTATGTTCTGAGATTGTGTTCTGTTACCCCAGCTACGTGCGACTAGTAGAGGCGGGCGTGCACGAGGCGCTAGCGGTGAGCGAGACGGGCGGCATGCGAGGCGCCCCCCGCGCGCGGCGCGCTGCCCGGCCGCCGCCGCACCTGCACGCCGCGCTGGCACCCAGGTCCCGCACCGCGCACCCCGCGCACCCTACACATCGCGCCCGGGCCTTACTGGCCGCTGTGCTACCCGACCACTATAAGGTAAGCGAACGGTGACGTTTGCCGGGCCTCAATAAAATATTAAATTCATTGTCATAAAGAACAATTTTTCGATCAAATATTACACAGCACACTTTAGGGCCTGCGCTCACTTGAGACAAGACGTCTTAGACAGAACTGTCTGAGACGTCTCAGACAAAACTGTTTTGTCTACGACAATTTTTTCTACGCGCTAGGGCTGTTGATAAAATATCGATATATCGATATTATCGCAGTATTCAAACAGCTGAACATATAAACATGTATTTGTAAACCACTTAAGAAATATTGGTACTGTTTGGTACGCATAAATGCTTTATTAAAATTGAAGAATAATTACTGAGAACGCTACATTTTCATACATTTATAATTTCATTTGTTTAATAAATATTATGAATTATAAATTGAGTAAATTATTTTTGAGCCGATTACGATTATTTTTTAAGACAAAGCCGATAAAATAAATTCGAAAATAATATCGATATTTCGATATTTTATCAACAGCCCTAGCGCCCCATGTCGTAGATAGAGATGTTTCTACCTGGTAACTACTCAGATGCAGTGTTTTTATCCGGGTAAATACACAAATAGTGGGTATTTACTATTTCGATTTTTTTAAAGTCTTTTATACATTTTTTTTAGCAATAAAAACATGTTTATCAAATACGTTTTATGTATGAAATGTACATGGTGTCTGCAAAGAATAGTTTTACTTACAAATCATGTAAAAATTGCATGTCCGTATTTTTAAGTATTATATTTGGCGGTTTATATTACTTTGATTTTAGTAGTTTTAATTAAAAGACCATTGGAATAACACAGCATGTCATAAAAAATAATTATTGATATACTACATTAGTTAAACGTGACAAACTCTTGAGTGTGTGAGATAATAATAATAATAAATTTATTGAACCATTGTTACAGAGAGTTGCCTTAAATTATGATAATCGTAACTTATTGCAGAAATGTAACTATTGACAAGCTTCATTGTGTAGTCTATACGGTGGTCCCCAAACTTGGCAGTGCCTGTATCTTGGGGACCGGGTTGATGAAGAACTGAAACGGCACAACAGGCAAACTCGCGTACATGCTGACATGTTGCCTCACTCTTTAAAGGAAATACATTCTGATTCCAAATTAAGTGAAAAGAACAAAGAAAGAAAGAAAAATATTTTATTTGGTATACGTACACAGATCCACACAATGTAGAAACAACATGTAAAACGCTTGAACAAAAAAAAAATTATTGTAAAAACATATGAAAGTAGGCGAACTTATAACATAGATGTGTTAAATCTATCTACGCGAACTAAAATTCAATTAAACGTTATTAAATAAAAAGTTCCAAACAGTCTTAAAGGTTTATACCCAGGCTTTTGGGTATTTACCGGGTAAAAACGCTGTTTATACCAAAATTTGGTATTTACCCGGTAAATACCCGATTGACTTTTACCCACAGCCCATCTCTAGTCGTAGAAAAAACCGTTTTGTCTAAGACGTCTTGTCTCATGTGAGCGCAGGCCCTTATTGTATTGACCCATTTACAAGCCAATGACCATGTCTCAAAGTAACGACTATCACGATACGATTTCTTTGTAAAGTAATACACGACTATAATGTCAGCACTATCAACTACTACAAGTGACAGCCAAAGACTATCGCTATCTCATAGGCATTGACCAGCAGAAATTATACTCATCTACGCCTGAGATAGTATAATAGTATAATATGAAGGTAAGATAAATCTCTACATTATTAATCCTTTCAGATCCTGCAACGCAAGAAGTGCGCCAACGAGCAAGAGATCGCCGATATAAAGGCTTCGTTGTGGGCGGTTGGCAACACAGCTGTGACGTCACAGGGCCTCCATCAACTGATGAGCTTGAGTAACGGGTACTTAGAAGACTCGGTATTGGTACATATCGTGAGATTGGCTAAGTACAACCCCGTGTATTCTGTGCGAGCGACTGCCTTTTATGTTCTTGGACTTATTGGAAGCACCTATGATGGGGCTAATTTACTCTCTGATCTAGGTAAGGATACTAAACAAACAGATTATGTCCGTAATTCTCTTTGTCCCTATATTCATAATATGACATGTTTTATTTTTTTAGGATGGTTATGCGTAAGACATACGAGACACGATCAATTTCCTGTGATTCCCGACGAAACCTATGCCTCTTTTGAACAAGGAACTAACGTGCATTACTATGTGACGTCACCAGAATGTCGTTACAACACTTACGACACAGAGATGAGCGAGCATTCAGACCACACCGATCAAAGTGTTGCAGAGAGTTTACATTCGGATACGACGAAACTTTTTGGTAAAGCTGGATCAATATCCGCAGATAACTCGGAGATAAAAGACCAAGATGTGACTGACCATAAAAGTTACACTGATGGGAGACCAGACAAAAGAAAGTCGCATACGTTACCATCGCAAAGCTGCTCTAGTTCACACGACCGGCCGATTTTATCAGAGTCTAGAACTGTCGATATACTCCGAGACTGCTCTAGCTACGAACGACCGGGACCACATCGGGTTCCTATGGCGGAAAATAGGTTGTTAATAGGTAGAATGAACTCTTTGGAACATCATGAAGGCAGAGTTAGGAACACCAGTGAATCTAGTACCAGTGGAGTTAGTAGTTGCGATTCTTTTCTTGGGAAATATGCTATTCCGTAAGTATAAAACAAGTCCTACTAACATCATGTCTATATTATTTAAAGAGTGTTGGAGAGGCAGTGGTGTTTATCCACATTTCGCGTGATGTAAAAGGAACAGGGAAAATCGGGATAAAAAAAAAAAACCAATAACACCGTATTTCCCAGCACAGGACCCTTCATGCTTAACCATAGCGCTGAAGAATTTCTCTTTGCAATTGTTCCATTTTATTCTCATATGATGTATTGTTTTCAGCGACAGGGTTTTGACTTTGAGCCCAATACCGAGCTCGTCTAGTTTGTATGGCATGAAGAGTAGCAACAGCACGCACCGTCCGAAGATATCAGAGCTACAACGTCGTACTTCCACTTCCAGTGAGTTGAACTTACATTATTTTCCATTGTCTGATTTTTGTGCCCCACTTGTGTTTTCATATGTCGACTCGTTCCTTTTTCAAAAAATTATATTGTTTTACAGGTTTCACGGGTAACGAAGTAGCCAGCTCGCCTCCATCTCAGATGGATATGACAGGATATGCTACTTTGAAGTCTCTTAATAGACGGTAAGAAAGTACTAAAACCTTAATTACATAGTTTCCACTATGTAATTAAGGTTTTAGTCGCTTGTTCAGCTTTTAAATGTGGCTCTTATTGATTCGGATTGTTAATAAGATTAATTTGTTGACGTCGGTATTGAAAATGAGGCATAAACGTTGCTGGTTACAGGTTAGTGGTAAAATGATAAAAGATTGTGGGTGTGAAGTGTGGGTGGGGTTAATCATGTAGTGTTGTTTGTAACCCAAACTTTAACCTTTTGAGCGTCAAGGTCTAGTATAGAAGACAGACGTTTCCGTGCCCTCCACGCCATGACGTTATTAGGAGACAATATCTAATTTAACATTTATTAATAAATATTCGTAAAAAAAAAAGCTTTATTTTGTGCGTCTGCCTAAACAACCCTAGATTATTATTTCAATAGAAACCTTTGTATATTTTAAAAATAGGAAAATTATAGTAGTATGTATTATACATTTATATATTGGCGCTTGAGTTCGATCGAAAAAGTGTGTGATGTTGACTGTGTGATTTATCTTTTGACATATTTCTTCTAGGCCATATTTGTCAGAAAGTGCTGCAGGTTCAAGTGAAATGGATGACTTGAGCTGGTTACTATCGGACACAAACAGACGTTCAAAACCATTCTCTTCACTGAGAGACAGAGCTAAGTCTACTAAAGAGAGAATGGCGAAAATGAGGTAATTAGATTCCTTTACCTTCATGTAATTTTGTATTTTCTTGTTAATTATTTTATTGTAGTTTTACAAAACATGTAACAGAAGTGTAAATAGGTTATAATTTCGTTGATTGTTAAAGTTTATTAAAGTTACATAACTACTATATTTCGTTCGTGCGTCGCCGAGGATAAATAGCCTAGCCAGTTAGCAATGCTAGGTAACACCATTGAGTCCTAGCTGATTAGACCTAGCTGAAAATATCTTAAGAGATTTTAATTTTCGGACCTGACCAGAGTGTTGAAAATACAAAGTGCGCTTTTATGAATGTATTTACTTAAAAGTCATCTACTGTTTGAAAACGAGCATAAGAGCAATCCTATACTCTGTAGCAATACAATTATAGGGTATCTCCAGTATACATGATGTGACATTAATTTCTTTCTGCAGTCTGTTGGAGTACGACTGGAAGCCTCTACCTTTAGGAGACAATGCTCGCGCATCTCCACCGAGCGCTGCAGGCGGCGCGCCCCCGCAGGCGCGGCGCGCGACGTGCCCGTCCGCGCCGCCGCCACAGCGCCTTTCGCACGGACACTCGCCCGCTTATATTGGGATATGTCTTCCTAGAGACTTGATGGAATTGTTTCCCAGGTATTCCTTTTTTTATAATATTTATATATTGGCAGTAAGCGCAAAGCACGGCGAGACCTCAGTAGTTCTAGAAACGATACTGTCAACACTTTCCATACAAATTAAGCGTCACCGGTTCACTTATAGAAAATTACGCTTCGTGACAATAGGCTAGTGGCCGTAAAAAATGTAATTAGTCCGCCTTTTAGATTATTCAAAAATAAGGGACACGTATTTTTTTATTTGTAAATTAAACCAAAAATGACAAAGATATAGCCCATTAAAGTTACCGTGTGACGTCACGCCGTGCTGCAATTTTTCGCACGGGGTGACGTCACACGTAACTTTCATGGGCTATATCTTTGTTATTTTTTGTTTAATCGAAAACAGAAAAAAAAACGTGTCCAATATTTTTTTATAATCTAAAATACGGACTAAATAAAATGTAATTATTTGTTTTTTGACTGCTGGTTGGAGACTGCATTACCATTTACTATGATGTTTGTACTAATGTTTATATTCTGCAGAGATGAAGATATAATTGACGAAGACACTGACAAAAGTGACCATACGAAGCGTGATCGCATTCCGTCATTCCTTGTGGACACAAGTAGTGCTAGTACGGAAAACAAGTCTCGCGCCACACCTGATAGTCAGAAATTGGCTTCACATAAAGGTAAGGTATTTTTTAATAATAATAATTTTAATGTCATTTATCGGACTGTGTAAACGAGTTTAATGGAAGGAAAAACGCAAAAAAAAAGCTTGTCAAATACCGTTGGACGTTTTGCTATCACAATATTGTTTAAAACATTATTATGATTAAAAAAATGAACTATTATAGTGGGCTGTTGTGTAATATCTCTCATTATTTTAGATCTTGAATACAAATTGTAATCCTTTTTTTACAGCAAGTTTAACCACAATAGCAGTTCAAATTCACAAACTGAATTCAGATAAAACTGATACAACTGCCTCCAACGCAGACACTTCGATCGCTAGCGTAGAAACAAGTGACAACCCACGTTCAACCAAAGAGAAAACCAAAAGGATTGTCACTACTGTCAATGTAGACGAAAGTGTAACACCAAACAAAGTAAAAGATGAAGTTAAAACGGCTAATAACGAAGTTAAAGATGATAATGCAGTCGTTAATGCTATTGAAATAGAGGCGCAAGTCGCAAATCAAGTGAATCAAGAAGTGGGTCTTCGGTCTATTACTGATGGGGGTGACAATAACGTTCATAGTGTAGTGAATGCTAGTTCGTCGTCTGCGAGTAGGAAATGGCGGCATGTAACTGCGGACTGTCTGGCATGCGTACGGACAAGACCTCCTTCGTCGCATGAGTTGCGCGAAGCTTTCTTTGCTGGTAAGGACTATTTTTACAAGCGCTTCGTTCTTTAATCCCAATCGATCCTGTTTGTAATAAGAAACAAAAGTGTTTTGGTTATTATTATGTCGCCTATTTATAGATGTTGGGTTTTGTCTCAACAACTGTCACTCAGATCTTTGTGAAAATCCTTTTCTAATACCCAATGCCCTGGAGCTACTGTGTTTTATTGATAAAATTAATGTTTCAAGGCATGGATGGGTCGGGTACGAGCGCCAATGAACCCCACAGTCCGACCACAGACAAGCCCGTTCCTGACAATAAATCAGTCCCGCAAGCAGAACTGCTGCATCAAGTGCATTTCATGTCCAACCCTATACATTTGAGACAGGTATATATTTTTTTTTTATCATCTGATTTATTTCGGAATAAAACAATTTCTTTGATTCTGGTAAACCAATCAGTAATTGTTTTAGAGAAGAGCCACCTTAAGCAAACTTCCGAGAATCTGTGTCAATGTTTGTAAAATTATGCACTTAAACACACAAAAAATACAGTTTGAATTCAATGTCATCAGAAAATCGTGTAATTTACGTTTCTCCCGTGCTGGGGGAGCGGTTAAAACTGTATACATTTTAAAACTGAGAACAGATTGGTTCTTTTCAATCTCACGTAACCTCAAACGTAACATCACATTCGATTATTGTCAACTGCCTTCTGAGGCCTTAGTGCCAGTTGATTTTACGTTAAAGTGATCGAAGCGTTTACTGCGTTTAGGTCTCTGATTGGTCAAGAACGGGCCAATCGGCGCGCTGCACGTCAAACGAGTCCTCACGTTAACGTAAAAGATACTCACACTAGGGCCTGTCAGTATTACGAGGTAATTAATAGTATTTGTCTTTCTTTTTAGGCTCGCTCAGTTCTACTCTCAATGAAGCAACGCCACCCTGAGGTATTTCGCAGTCCCTGTGTTTATTCTGACGTTAGTGCCTTACTGGCCAGAGATACATACATGTTGTGCGCGCGGCGGTTCGTGCAAGAACTATTTCTTGATACTTGCTTCGATTGTTTTGCTATGGAGCCGGCCGCGGTGCTATCGCGCCATGGTGTAGCATCGCCGTCGGCTAGCATCGGGCCGGTCGTACATGAATAGTATTTTGATATTTACGGGCTTGTAAGGTCGTGGACGTATTTAAAAATAGTGTTTGGATCAGAGTTCAAGATTTCATTCTTTGTTAAAGAACTGATGAGATGAGAATGCTATGTTTGCTTAAAAATGCTATTATTTTATCAATAAAAAAAATATAAAATATAGTCTCATTCGTTTTTAATAAAAAACATATTTTCTTTATAATGTAAATATTTGTGAAACCTGTCCAAATGCTTAGTTCGCGACCTTACATCGTTAATCATTATTATTAACGATTACTGAGGTTTTACTTTTACAGGTTTTGGTAATTTATAAGGTACTAATTTAATTATTTTTGATGCTGTAACTTACTGTTATTCTATTTTCAAGCACTTGTATGGATTTGAATTTATATTATAGCACTTTAATATAGATAGGTTACCTTAAAATATGAATGTAAAAAAACAATCTAGTTATTTACGGTTTAACGTTACACAACAGTCTTCAATTAGTATTAGAAGTTATTGTTGAAGTTAAACATGTAAAATAGTGCTAATTTATATTATTTTATAACGTAGGTCTTCCGATTTTATCGGATGAATATAAAATAAAATTATGACTTCTCGAAAAGTGTGCGTCAGTCTTATAAATCTAACCTAGAGTCTTAATTAAGAGCTAATTAACTCTCTACATAGATTTATTAGTATATAACAAGGTTTTAGGTGAACGTGGAAACTACAATATGTAGAAAAAAAATCAAGAACTGTAAATGGCGACCATTTACTTGAACAATTTTAAAGAACATGTTTTTTTTCTTGTTCTAACAATCCTGTTGGGTTCTAAAGGTTGACTGGTAGAGAATGCCTTGTTGCATTAAGTCCGCCTATGTACCACTACTGTACATGAAGTTTAAATAAATAAATAAATAAATCCGTTTTCTTAATGAGAAACCTACGAGCCCGAGCGTGGTTAAATTCTGAACAGTCAGAATTAGGAGGATTTTAAGGCAATAATTTGACTAAGTTCAATAAAGTGGAATTTCTAGTTGTCGCAAATACAATTTTCTTGACTTATTATTGCTCTCAAACACTAAAAAGAAGATAAACTAAAAATGTTGAATTTTACGCCCTAGCGTAAAATGGTCACGGTGAGTGTGATTGTTCCGTATGCTCGTAGATTTTAATATTTCATATCTGGTTATCTGGTTTTAGCGCCAGTTTTTATATACCAACCCACGTTCATAGAAAATCATGTATAAATACAATAATACCTAAATACCAGCACAACAAACTGATTATTATCATCCTTTAAAAAACAAAACTTATAGCTTTATGATAAACATGTAAGAATGTCGAATAACCAATTTATGTATGTGAGATAAATTTCGCTAATAGCCGAGATCTTATTACCTACATTTAAGTAATTAAAGGTGTTTGTGATTGCAGATTTCTTATTTGCTTACAGAGCTTTTTATGTATTTAGTATGAGCACTTAAATCGACGCGATTGCCTTAATGTTATTCTTTAAAGAAAATAACGAAACTATTAATTTACTAGTCTCACAGAATGACAATAGTTACTGACCCAACTGACTGAATATTGCACCATTCCCACTGACTCCAATAGTTAATTATAGCGTACCTATTCACCTATCCCACCTTAAACAACGATACGAAATGTTCCCTAGTTTCAAGCATATTATTATAGTTTTAAATACAACTACAACCTTGTGTTCATTATTTTAAAGTCTTATGTTTGCATTTAATAGTACTTGTTCTCTTTTTTCATTGTTGTTATTTATGGAAACTCGATCAGAATAGCAATTTAGTGTTACTTTACATGATATTATAAGTATTAATACAGAGCACGCTGGATGTCACATATGACTACTTGTTATATAAGGGTTGCTACGTACATAAGCTGGCCGGCATTGTCGGTTCGGCAGTGTTTGTCGAGCAATGAAAGCGATCCGTAGCAACTATTACATTACATTCGGCATCATTCGGCTTCCTGTTGCCCGGTCTAGCGAAAGCTAAGCGGCATTTTCCCAAACATTCATCTACATGTTCGATTAATCCCGGCCCGCTTATGTGTGTAGCGACCCTCAATGTTTGTTAATGTTCAATAATAGTGTGTAATCTGTAGTTGAAGTAAGTTTTTTCATACCACTTGTGGATTGTTATTGAATTGTGAGTAAAAACTGTCAAACGCAGCAGTATTTATAGAGGGAAGTTCTTGTATGCTATCTAGTTAAATAATATAATTTATGCGTCCTCGATATCCTGCATTTATGAGACTGTAACATTTAATATGAATATCAGATAAAAGCCTCTTATCTACTGCTACTTTCCTGTTAAATACTAGTTCTAAGAGTTGATTCTGATACCGAAGTAATAAAATACTACTCATTTCATTAGTCGAAATTCATAATTGCATATCTAATTATATCTGTTCTTTTTTAATAAATAAAAAATACGAAAAAGTGCCATCGTGCTGGTTCCTTGCAATTATATTAACATGTTACATTACTCTTAAGTATCGACCTTCTATTATGCCACTTCATTACAATAAATATATTATTTTATAATGTACTACTGCGTCTTATTTAGTTTCCACTTATACTCCATTCGCGTTAAGATTACACATTTAAACAAACTTTTTTTACCGTTCGTTCAAACGATTTTGAATTCTATTCCGTAGAAATGAGGATGGCATTCAAAGGAAAAAAGTGCTTACAACACCAACTATTTATCATGCCACCAACACAATAAAAGTGAAAATCGTTTGAACGTACAGTAAAAAAGGTTTGTTTAAATGTTTAATTTTAACGCGAATGGGGTACTTATAGGTACTTAGAAAAAATATGTATTGTGGACGAAAAGGGTAAATGAAACAACGAATTCCATTATAAATAATAAATTACGTTATTACAATTAAATCAACATGTACTAGTTGATGAAAGTCGGTACTGCCTCCTTAAAATATTATCATAATTATAATTTATTATGACGAGTTTAACCACTCTACAAATCTACTGAATAACTTAAGTGCTACTTTGACGATTCTATCCCAGAAGCCTGGTTCTTCTTCCTCACGCTGGCTGGCTGTCGGGTATTCATCATCGAAATTTTCCAACTGCCTTTTTTCTCTATGCGAGTCTTCAATGCTGTCGAGGTTTGCTGAGGAACAAAAGATGAACGCAGATGGATTGTTACGGTTAGTCTAGGTTATTAGTTAGACCTACAGCTTTTTTTTAGTGATAAACCATTTAATAATCCTTTCCGCTCTGGGTAGAGAGAGCGAGTATCAGACTTAGTGACTAAAACCGACTTGTATTCCTTCGGCTGCCTTTGCGTTCCTGGGGCCACGGTTAAATGTTTCGTACAATCTAACGGCTTTGGAGAACTACAGCTAAACAGTAGTATCTGTACAAAAAAGGCTTCTATTTACAAAATTAGGTGTATCGATGTTATAACTTCTCGCAAATTATAGACTGGAAGGTAATTGCAGAGTATGTAAATCACATATTTTGAGTGTGCGACCGTCATGCTGTCGCCATGGTTGGGTGAAGTTGAAGCAATTTTTGTAATGTTAAAAAAGTTTAGTGTTTAGTTGTTGCGGGGCGATAGTGGAAGACACGGTTACAGGATTGATCGAAAGATTTACCACAACTCTGGAACGCCAAGGACAACTGAAGAAACCGGGAGGTTTTTAGTCAGTAAAATTCATTCCATACATTAATTTTTACCTGAAGCAAAATATTGAATAACGAAATGTTTCTTTCTATGTTAAAGAGAATTATTAAACTATACTTACATGAAAAGCTAGGAGAATTAAGTGAAATCTGAAACAAAACAATTGAAAGTTTAATTAATAGCAAATACTTTTATTCGGGACAAAGACAGCACGACTGTTACAAACACAAAGTACAAAAGAACGAAACTACAGAATGCGCCGAACGTGCCCGCGCCGAAAGGGTGACCACCTCAGCATTTGCTGAGCGTCAGACACCCAGAGCTGGTTTTCATTTCATTTAATTAGGTACCTATGTATTTATTTGTGCACACTTGCTCTGTTAAAATTGGGGCGAATTCCGGTCGGGTTGCGGCACGAAATTCGCTCGCGTCAATCGTAGCAATTAGGACGTCTTTCAAACTAGCGTGCAACTCACTAAAACAAACGACAGTGAGTCTTTCTGAGTTGAATTAATATAAATTAACACATTTAGCTCCTGGATTTAGGAATTATCATTTACCAACTCAGAGTCCGAGCTTGGAAATTTCTGCAAATACCTTATCACTAATATCACTTTCCCCTAACTGGGAATCGAACCCAGAAGAAATATAAAATTTCTAATAATAAAACAGATAATCACTCACTTGATATGCCAATATACACGAATAAAATAAAGTTAAAAGAGCGACGGTTAACAGTATCGTCCTCATGTTTACGGTTTCAATTACCACATTGATTTCCCATGACTGTGAACTTGCCTTTTATACGAGGGCGTGGTTTCGCCTGATTGTGGCGGAAAATCATGGCTTGTCGTCTCATCACTACTATGGGAAGTGTTTACTGCTCTTCGTTTTAGAGTTCCGCAACAAAAATAAGAACGGAAGCTTCGACGTTTTTCGATGACAGTTTTTTTTTTAAATGACAAATTAGTGCTTGCCTGATCCCACCTGATGGTGAGCAGTGATACAATCGTTAATGGTGAAGCGCACTAGTCTATTATTAATTTATAGACTTGAGTCCGCTCAGAGTGGTAAGGCAACTTGACTATTATTCTATGAGGTTGGTAACAGTTAGATATATACTGTTTCTATTGAACACACGAGGATAGGTAGGAACTTAAAATCGCTCACGGTGACTTATGATGGCGATATAATCGGAAAAAGACCGCGATGCTGTCGCTGGTCTTATACTTTCGCCCAGGTGTCGACGATTCTGGATCGCTAGTATTTGCTAGTATCATGATACCTATTCATATTATGGCGATAAGGCATCGATACTATTACAGACTGGCAGAATCTGTCTAAACTTCCACAGCTGCCCGGCTACGGCATCTCCCTACACTCCCTTTTCTCGATGTTATGCTACGCAAGTAGCGATGATGCAGAGTTGCATATTCGATACTATGTGATTGTACCACTTCTTATATGCGTTGCAAGTGCGACAATCAGCCAAAAGTTGCCATGTAGCAAAAGGCTTCTGAATGATACAGAACGTCGTCGGGGGTGACCTGCTAACCCTTGGTTATGTAGTTTTTCAAATTGCTGTTTAACTCCATAAGTTTCTAATCTGTAATGTTAGGTATGCATGTAGGTACACATAAATAGGTAATTAATTAAAAGCATTAGAAGTTACTGTCCTCTAATGCGTTAGCAGATAGGATTCTTGCACGGAACTTTGATATCGCGTGCCCGACTTGCTCTTGACCGTTGTTTTTTGTGTTTTTCACCATTGATAGATAGGTAGATACCTAAGTTAGCATTGCATGTGTCTGTACATTCCATAAGAAAATGTTTGGATTGCTCAGGATTTTCAGCAGTACCTAAGTGCCTGTAATATTTTATATAATGTATGTGCAGGTAACTATCCCACCTAGATAATTTTATTTTTTTCTTGGTTAGTCCACGCTCTCATTTCATTACTAATGTGTTATGTGTAGATCCCGTGTTCATATACTTAATAGAGCATAAACTTATTGCAATAAATCAGGTAGGTACCTATAAATCCACGCTACGATCTGCTTGGTACTGAGACATTCTTGAAACTCCCAAGAAGATTTTGCTAGATCGCATCAAAAGCAGCGATATTCTGGCTAGCAATCTCAAATGGAGATGGGCATGCCATGTTGCTTGAGAGGATCGTAGATGAAGGGACGCGTCTTATACAGGATACAAAGTGACAGCGCGGTAGACCAATACAAAGAGGGCATCAGTAGATATAGCTGGAAATATCTGCACTAGGCTAAAGACGAGAAGAGAGAGTCCAGTGACAACATAGGTACATATGACGGAGGCTGTTCATTGAATAATGGTTGAACTCATAGTTTTTGGTTTATTAACATTTATTAAATAAACATCATGTGTTGTTTGGAAAATAAAGGCTAGGTATCTGTAGCTATCTGTATTTTATTTTTAATATTTTGCCTGGCTCAAATATTCAACGAGGAACACCTCCGGTCGCTCAGTAGCTACGATGCTATGCGAAGTTGTAGATAACAAGTTTTTTCTTGATAACTGGATATCTACTTACGAAGTAAAATATCGTAGGTACCTAACGGAAAGATCGTGTAAAAAACACCTGAGCAGCTACTGGACTAGATGGGTTCCAAAATTAAAAATTTTACTGACTTTTGGTGTCGCCTGTACCCACATACAGGTAAGATAGTGTGTATGTTTTCATTAGCTAAAGTGACCTTGTCGATTCAGTTGCATGTTCTGCATGAAAGCATGCATACAATAGAATACTGGACTGTGTACCATAGGCGTGGAACTCAAACGGAAATGACCAGTCATCGTCACGTAATGTTTTGATTGCTTATGGAAATGATCATTAGAACCTAATTATTTATTTGATTAGGTAGGTAGGTATCTACATTTTATTTGTTGAGCATCAACAAAAAATACCTAATTAGCTTTGATTTCGCGAAAAGTGGTAACAATATAAATATGTACCTACCTATCTTTTAGATCTTTTACTTCCCGGTGTGAAATAGGCTCGGTGCCGATGCGCTCCTTACCGTGTAAGGCATGCGTCGGTGAGCATACGGGTTACAACTTCATTAAACCCCAAGCGTTCGCGCATCTATTGTCTTACTATTGTGTCTCAAATTGAGGGTATCTGAAAGGTATCTAGGTAGGTCCTTACATAGACTCGTAGCAAATTCGATCGTCTATGGTACTGCTCTCATCATTAGGATGGATCTGCCAGATACCAGCTTGATGCGCTTGAGTTAATTGACAAACGAGCCAGGCGGATTGATTGGTAATGACGATGCACTCGTCAAGTCGAAGCTTCGAAGTCTTCTAGAGTATCGAGAATCGACGCCAATTTGCTTGCCTGTCCGTTTCCTGCCGGTAGCATTTCGGGAAATGAGGGTCAGAATTGCTAAAATAAATTCCACCAAGCCTGTTCCATCATTGGACCCCTAGACTTAAGGCGATGCGCCACCGGTAGGTACCATCGCGGTCATTTCTGCCTGATCACTATTCATTTAAGAAAAATTTCGCTTGAACCCTGCGGCGCGGCGCCAAACCCTTTGAAAGTTTTCGACTCGAGTGCAACCAAAAATGAACTTAGCGTTGGTGTCTTTGATGGTACATTCCACACATACGTTTCGGAAACATATTCATTGTGCTTCTTTGATTTCGACGGTTATTGTACTATTTCATAGACCATACGGTAGACTACGGGCTTCATCTTCTTTCTATCTTTGTGGAGTGGATGGAATTTACTAGTATCACTGATGATGATCTTTATGTAGGGTAATTTTGTCTGTTTTCTCACTAGTATCTATACTTAAATAAAACATTTCAGTAAAAATATGGAACACATTTTAATTACGACTTAAAATTACAATTATCTATTTCTTGGACCCTCCAAAGCCAGAGAACCCCATGATCTGAGCTAGTTCAGACTGCGCGGGTGTGTCTTCAGGCTCCTCGGACTCCATAAGCTTGCGTTTCTTGTCGCGGCGTCTTTCACGACGCTGCTCTTTAACCCTTGCTTCTTCTTCAGCTGCTTCCCTTAGTCTAGTGTCGAGCTCGTATTCACGCTTCTTTTCTTCTAGTTTACGTTTATTGTTTGCGAATCGGGCTTTGACCTGTGAACAGAAAATAATTACATGGTTATTCGTTGCTATAACATAGAATACCCGTAGGCGTGGGTGGAGTGGGCCCTCGACCTCCGCCTCGCACCCAAAGGGGCTTCGCACAAGCGAGGTCTCTTAAAGAACGATTTTTTTTTTTATATATAATTGAAAGGCTCTCGTTTGACCACTATTTCACCTGATGGTAAGCGACAATGTGATCAAACACCGCTGATGTGCCTTCGCCCCCGTCTAAATGTAGTCCACGCTATGCCTCTGCTAGTATGATGCAGTGAAATCAGCAAGGTTTTACCGTATCATCAGCGTCAAGGTGAGGTCTATGTCCAAACGTCCATCTTACACTAAAATGTTGAAATTCTACTAAAATATTTTCTGAAAATAAAACGATGCCCACACTAGGAATTACTCTCGAGTCGTGGATGCACAAACATGTACTCACATACACACGAAAGGGTTAGGGTTAGCTCCGTAAGGTAGCTCGGCCCCCGTATGTAAGGCAAGAAGGAACGGGGTGGGTTTTTTAGTCAGTAAGAGTCTGACACTATCTCCTTCTTTGCCCTAGGGCGGGGGATGTCATAGGGATGATTTTTTACAAAAAAAAAACATACATAAGTCACCCAGGCCCGGAACACCTATCATAGAAATATTAGTTCCATGCGGGATTTAAACTCGTGATCCGCAGCGCAGCAGCCAATTGCTCAACTACTGGGCCAACCGTGCGTGAATTCAGAGCATTTGAAATCATTATATTGTGTGTATACAAAATTCCAATCACAACGAAATCTTTATTCGAAGTACTCAACTACAATGCCAAAACATGAAAAGCCCACGCCCAATTAAGAACATTCAGCGTAGCTCATTAATCGCTTGCAGGTGCGGCAGAACACAAAAGACAGATATCCTGGACACAATTAGTCGCCAAATGATTTGGCTACCAAGAGACCATTGTTGAGAAACCAGCAAACAACTGTCTGTCACTATCGGTTCCGATCTAACCACTTCTGTTACATCTCTAGTAACTCTTGCTGACTTGTGTTCATACCCAGGATCCGAACAGCGAGTCGAAACGTCCGTAAATCCATAGATTTGGGCACGCCAGAATCATGGCGGCAATTGGGGAACCGTCGCGGCGTTCTCACCTACAGCATGACACAGATTCTCACCGGACATGGTAAATACGGGAGATATCTGCACCGAATTCAGGCGGAAGAAAAGCCTGGGAGTCTCTACTGTGGAGACCGCGGTGGAGAGGTGTGCCCAACCTAGGCAGAGCCTCGTTGTGTTCTCGTGGGAGCCATCGGTGGTGGCGATCTCCTGAGCCGGGCCCTAGCTCAAGCCGTGGTCTGGAGAGAGGGCGAATGGGCAGCGGTCGCGTCCTTCTACAAAGCAGTAATGCTAGCGAAGGTGACGGCCGCACGTGTGAGGGAACAGACATCTTTACACACCAGACCTCGACTACCAGCCATCGCAGCTTGTGAACAACGAGCAATGGGTAGCTCGCCGTCCGGTCGGCCGGCAACCGTCTGGACCGAGTCCGAGTCGTCGACGACGCTAGTGTCACACGCGCGCCTCAGAGTTGTCAACAAAACTGTAGGGGAACAAAAGGGCTGATGCCTACTTAGAGCCAAGGGTTGACTTCTGAATAGGATACCCTGAAGTAACTGAAGGAATATAGTTATGCTTTAGTCAGTAATATTCTGTCACACACTCCCAGTCCACCCAGGTGCGAGAGAAGTCATTGGATGACTTTTCACCTCAAAACAAATCCACAGATTTTTCAATTATTTTTACACCCCATATTCTGAATCCTTGGCACTGAAAGTGTTAAAAGACCACCAAGGAACCCCCTGTGTACAACACCGGTTATATATTCCTTGGCAGTCTGTAAAGAAGTCACCCCTTAAGTCTCACTGTGCACAGGCAGCACATGATTAGTCATGTGAATGTCCATGACCTTGACCCCAGAGATCCACCTACTTAAAAGTTGGAGACAGGGTTTCAGTATTTTAGGTTTTCTCCCTGTGGACACCTTCTTCGAGTGGGATCAGTCCTCTTATAAACACGCTGAGAAGATGAAGATTACATGGATTTTGTGCCAAATGTAAGAACTTTTGAATATTCTAAAATTTTAATTTTCTTATTTTGTAAATATTATCAATATTAACCTTTGAATTGTGGAAATTACAGACACAATAGAAAGACAATAGGTGTGCGAATGCCGGCGTTCGCTTGGGGTTTAATGAATTAATCATCATCATCATTTTAGCTGAAAGACTGCCTGTGACTGACACTGTGGGAAATAGGCCTGCCCCAAGTATAACCATAACAACCAGTTCTGTGGGTCTCGCATCCATTGGATTCCCACGACCCTTACTAGATTATTGGCCCACCTTGGGGGAAGCGTTCTAAGACTAATAGATACATAAATTAGGTACCCTTTATTACCAATACCATGGAAGTACCTAGTACGTAATATAATGTTATTCACTCTACAAACCTGATCTAATGAACTTCTTTCAATTTTCATGGACATGCCAAGATTCCTTTGATGTTTCTTTCCATTGATGTGGTCCAGAAAGTTGATGGAGTCCTTAACAACACAATCACAGACATTGCAGTAATATCCTCCTGATTGTGAGGTGGGAGTGTTCTTTGTTATTACTACACTTTTACCAAGCTTGGAATCTAAGTCAACTTTGTAGTCTCGCTGTTTTAGAAGTTCTCTTTTTATTGGTGGAGCTGAAAAGAAATGAGTATGTCTTAGTAGAAAAGTTTTACTATTTATTATGCATGTTCATTCAGTCAATTATGTTAATAATTTTTCCATAGATTGAAATATTGTTTGTTTACTAATCCACATAAGTTACTGAATGAAGGTGCAGTAATTATAATTACATTTATCAATATTACTTTATAGTAAATAATAGGTCAATGGGTCGTCTAGTGATATACTGCTACCTTCAAGTCTCTAGTCCGACCTAGGCGTGGTGGAACAAGGTAAATAACAACAAACTATCAGGGGTAAGTTTTACACTGATCGTTTATTTATAGGATGCCACTAGTAATAAATTGGTTATAGTACCTTTCTTTTTAGCTCGTTCCTCTTCCTCTATTTCAGCTTTCAACCGATCTGCAGCAATTCTTTCGAATTCGTCTTTGTCCCATTTTCTACGGTGGTCATCAGGTCTCATAGTCATGATGGTGGATTAATGTATATCCTCTAAGGCACAAAAACAATTTTATTACTACTTTAAACAAGTAGTGTGGTGAATTTCGTTCATAAGTACTAAATAATCGCCACAATAAATAAATGGGAAGAGCAACACAAGAGCAAAATGCATTTATTTTGACAAAAGTGACATGTTCACATGTCAAATACAATGACAGTGACAGCCGTCGTGTTGTTGATTTTGTTTATGGTTTCGTGTCTATTAAGTTTCTAGAAGTTTCAGATTCGGTTAAAAGTTTTTATTCTGTTCTTTTTTATTTTTATTATAGCAATCCATGTCTTGCAGCTAGACTAATATTAACATTATTTTTTTCTCGTCAGTTTTCAACATGATTAATTTATGTTGTTAAGGAGGCAAACATAATGGTTTAGTTAATAACAGACATTGTAGATGGCGTTACCTAATATGTAGATATCTCAAACTCTTCATATGACTATGATCAATTATGATTTATCGGACAGTCCCGGACAGGGACAACTAGCTCAAATAATAGAGAAATACTGTCGATGTTTCACTTGTTCATAAACTTATTTAAATACCTATTTCACTCCGTTATAATAAACAGGAATCGCTGCCAATGTGTACCTACCTCTTTCAGTAAAATATAAGCCGGTTGCAATAGAACTGTGCCAAGACAATCGGGACATGATCAGTGACAACTTCGTGACATGAGCCCTGGTAGGTATATGAAGGAAAAGGGGCTCAGCGTCATGTTGAAGCCAGCTAAACCTGTAGGGGCTGTAGCTAAGTGAAGTTAAGTAGGTAAGTAAAGTTAAGTAATCGTGGGTTCTACACTTCAAATTGATCAATTATCTTATCCACAACTAGCTGTCACCCGCGGTTTAACCCGTCTTAGGTTAGGTAGGTACTGCTAAGCTTATTTTGGTTGAAGCATGTGTTATATAGCCTTTTTCGACAAATTGATTCCACAAAATTAAAAAATAATAATCCGTACCAGTAGTTCCTGAAGTTAGCGCTTTCAGACAAAGAAACAAACTTTTGAGCTTTATGTCATTAGTAGTTAAGAATATTTTTAACGTACCTAATTTCAAAATAAAATTAAAACTTTGATAGGTTCTTTTTCTGTGTTCATTTCTAAAAAAGGCTATCGCACAAAATCATCTTTATCCTACTCACTCTTGGTTTAAAGACGCTTTACTTTAGCTATATACACAAGGTCAGTGTTTCTAAATTGTTTCGGGTGGGATGTCCACAACGTAGGGGACGTCTTGTGGTCTGATGATGGAACGGGGTGCATAGAATTAGACTATGTAGGTAGATAATCCACAAAACGTAACCGGTAGATGCTGCTGCCAGTGGCTTTGCTCCCGTGAAGGTAGAAAATTGACCCAGTGGAACATATTCCCGGCATAAAAAGTGTCCTATGTGCTATTTTAGTGCCGTTTTAACCGTGTGCTATTTCATCCAAATTCGTTCAGCCGTTCAAGCGTGAAATAATAACAAACGTACAAATAAGTCTACGTACTTACAAACCTTCGCCTTTATAATAGACTAGCTGTAGGTACCTGCGACTTCGTTCGCGTGGACTACAGGATTTTGGATTTATTTTTTCTAAAAATAACCTATGTTACTCCTTATTACATCAGCTACATGCCAAAAAAAGTCCCGTCAAAATCGGTCCAGCCATTTCAGAGGTTAGCCTGAACAAACAGACAGACAGACAGACAAAAATTATAAAAAAAAATATTTTGGTGTATGTAGGTACATATTATATTCATATGCATATAGTAAAAAGCGGTTATTTCAATATTGATAAATGATAAATGATAAATGATATTTATTTTGCAAATAGGTTTAAAAAACACTTTTACACGTCAATTTTTTTTTCGTCAATTTATGCTAGATGAGGTCGGTGTTTCCTATCTGACTACCCTGAGAAGAAACACCGAAACAAACTCAGGGGTCAAAGTCTCTTTTAAAGTCCATACAGTAAATATGTAATGGTCAAATCACATGAGAACCATGCAGATTTGTCTGAGATGGTCTTTTGAAGAAAGAACCATACAGATTTGAGTGGACCTGTCCAATCAGTGTAAGCATTTGTCAGTATTCGAAAAGCTCAACTTAGGACTACTAAGGAGCTCCACGACTTGACGAACAATACCAAAGAAAGGACATTTGGGTAGGCCGCAGAAAATACTCAAATTGCCAGACATACGTTAAAATTACTGAATAGAAAAGAAAAAGCAATCAACATAGTCCTCACATTTACAATAATCTAAGGAAATTAATAGTTTACAAAATATTTAGCAAAGTAAATATTTGTGTCAAAGAAAAACAAAATACTTTAAGTACTTAAAATGTATACAGGTCAATTTGTAAAATAAAATAAAAATAATCTCCAATGTCAAATTGTAAAAAATTAAATAAAATAAAAAGAAAAGGCACATTTGAAAATAAAAATAATAAAAAAAAAAAATACAAAAAGAAGATAAAAATAAAAATATCAACAGTTGTAGTAAGTAGTATTACAAACAGACACTCCAATTTTATTCCTATAGATATGTCTGTAAAAATACTTTTTCATTACTCATACTCTGAAAGTAGGTCTGAAGTTGCCTGAGGAGCGGGCTGAAAGTGATACTTTTCATCCCTAGGGAGTTTTACTTTACAACTGACAGCTGTCAAATTATTAAAAAAAAAACTAGTTCTATCTTCACATTTCTATTGAACCATGTTCCAATTTTCCATACAGCCAGTCAATCACAGCGCGATATAAAATTGAAATAACTTAAAGACAAGTATTAATTAAATAATGTTATATTTTAAGTGATTTATTTGTTCAACTATTTCTTTAAAATACTTTATTTTTAAAAGATTACAATTAATTTCTAATTTTTCATTAATGAGGCTGAATAGCTGGCCGGCCGCAGAAAAAAAAAACAAAATGGCGGGAAAGTGGCAATCAGTCGTTGGTTTTTTCGAGTTTTGTTTACATTTCCGTACAACAGAGATTTGTATTAACACATTATGTTTATCAGATTAAAATAGTGATTTAACGCCTAATTTCATAAGAGAAGAGGCTAAAGCAGTAGTGGAATACCTTTTACCGCCTAAATCGGAAGAAAAATACCTACTTATAATCATAGGTACGACGACTCAGGTTTTACAAACTTTTTATTTTACTTTTAGTTTCCCCGTATTCGTAATGAAAAGCACAGTGTTTACCTCGGGGTGAAAGTAACCCATTTAACCCCTCGAATTAGCGACCTCGCTTCGCTCGGCCGCCAACTCCTTCTCGGGATGGAATGAGTTACTTTCACCCCTAGTGTAACAATGTACTATTTTAATCTAAATTAGAATTGAAAAAAATAAGTACCTACCTATCCGATTGAAATAAAAAAGTTTAAAATAAAATAAAATCATCCATTTTCTTGCTCACTTAATAAAAAATATAAGGACAGTCTCCTAAGAACATTTTCTCCTAAGAACGTTGCTAGGAGTAAGAGCAGGTGCCCTTGCTGCCTAGCAGCCAAGTCAAAAAAAAAACCCAACAAACAAAAACACCAATAAAATAATAGCATAAATCGTCGACGATCTTATCACTTTTCCGAAACGTGATGGTGAATTCTATACATACAAAGAAAACTAAGTCGAATCGGTCGTCAAAGTAATTTATACCTACTAGGGATGCAGGAATGCTGTCGGAGAACAGTTGATGAGGTAAAGTGACGTCATTACGAAGGGAGCAGGAAAAACTGATGGGGGTAATGACGCCCAGCGCTGAGTGCCCAATAAAAAGAGTTGATGAGGGCCCGACTGTTCTATAACGCTGCAAAGACATGAATTTATTAGCTTTGAATACAATATAATCGATTAGTGCCTTATTTAAGGCATTTTTATACAAAATATTCAATCTTTAGATAGAATTTGAGTAGACACTTGGGATGACTGATGAGAGAACAGTCTCTGAATTATTAGCTCTGAATATTGCGGCATATTTGCGGTACTTACCTATCCATCATAGGGCGAAACTAATAATAATTCTGTACTTTATATGAAACGAATTCGCGCTTTGAGTCTTTAGATTTGATGTAGCTTTTGAATTAATTGTGTCACTGACGAATACCTACATGTATACCTAAGTACCATAGGTAGGTACATTAAAAATTTTTTAGTAACAAGGACTGTGCTTACTAATTTTGTGTTATCCTTATTACAAATCTGTACCTATTCATTTAGTTACGAACACGTGGGTACCTAAATTATATTTTCAATAGGTACCTACACTTGCTGCACTTAGGTACATATATAATGGCACTTGTTGCCAAACTGTGACATTTTAATTACCATTACACACTAGTGCTATAATGTAGTTAAAACCTTTTTGTTCAACCTCTCCCCCGCCATAATTTTATTACATTTATCGTATCAGGATGGGCGCGTGTCGTCACCCACGAGGGAAAGAAAAAAAAAAATGGGCGCGCTTAAGTAAACAGATTTTTATCGCCACAAAAGTTTACTGGTTTTACAGTTCTTTTCTTCACAAGTGTATTGAAAAACGTCGTATGATACACGTGAGTAATTAATGATTACCGTTCTCGGCTCTTTTAAGACCCTTGCTATGGCTCGGGTCTAAATACCGCCTCGACTGTAATCACTAACATTACACACTTAATATCATAATGTACTATTATTTGTTTTGTTTGGTGGGTGTTTTATTTTCAGTACAGTAGCTATGTTTTAAGTTTACTGAATTAATTGGTTCTCAAACAATCTTTTGGTACATTTGTGGCGAAATTAATATTAAATCACACAAAGAAAATTAAAAATTCACCAATTGAATATTATTATCATGTACTTTTTTTTTAATCTGGTAAGATAGTTAAGTTTCCTGATGTGCTGTTTAACAAAAAACTGATCTATCACGTTGACAATATCCATACGGTAAACACCTGAAAGCTTCAGTTTTATTTATTTACCTATTAAAACTTCATGTAACGCAAAGGTACCTACAAAGGCAGACCTAATGCCTTAGGCACTCTCTTCCATTCAACCAAGGGTGGTAAAGAGAAAACATTGTAGGTAGGTGCATAAAAAAAAGGAAAGGTGAATTCCCTTGCGCGTCGGGGGGTTATTATTATTACATAATTGCGCGTTTTTACGCAATACACGAAAAAAAAATTTTTTTTTTGTTTTCTAGGAAAAATAATAATATAGAAACCAAAATCTACCACGCGACAAGTGCTTTTTTGTTGCACAATTAAAAAATTACATATTAATATACATGTAGGAAGATTTCTACATAACATACGGACAGTGCACGTGTTGCGATTTATCTTTTTCGTTTATTATAGCAGTGCTCATAGACGAGTATGGGTTAATGCGACGCGATTTGGGACAAGAAGCCTGACGGAGTGGCGTCGTGAAGAGAACGAGCGCGGCCGCCCAGGCGTGACACATGGCATGGCTATAATATTATTATGACGAGAAATTTCTTCATTTTGCCCTTTTTGCCGGCGAGATAGCAGTTATCTATCATGTCTTTTGTTTTTTTTTTGTCTTTGTAGGTACCTTCTCTTCATAGTTGTTCGTCTATTTACTTTATACGTACTGGACCTTGTATTAATAACTTTATTGTTTTATTTTTGGTTGAAGCGGAATGGATTTTTGTTATAACATATATTTACCTTTTTTCGTACCTACTTAGTATTGTTAATTGTAGAAGTATGTAATAATTTACTCAGTGTAGCATAGCAACGGCTTGCTATCACAAGGTTACAATATAATGTAGCTATGAGGAGGCACGCCGACGCGACTCTTCGAGCTACGTCAAAGCTACGACGCTACGAAGATGCTACGAAGTGACTACGGTGACGCTACGAAGTGATTACGGCGATACTACGAAGTGACTACGGCGATACTACGAAGTGACTACGGTGACGCTACGAAGTGATTACGGCGATACTACGAAGTGACTACGGCGATACTACGAAGTGACTACGGTGACGCTACGAAGTGATTACGGCGATACTACGAAGTGACTACGGCGATACTACGAAGTGACTACGGTGACGCTACGAAGTGATTACGGCGATACTACGAAGTGACTACGGCGATACTACGAAGTGACTACGGCGATGTTACGGAAATTGGATGACGAGGCTTAAACTAGAAATAAATTAGACCAATACACACGTGTAGCACGCCTGAATTGTATGTAGAACATGTCACGTGGCGTGGATCTAGTGTAGCTCTACAAGTCTAGTTTCTACTTGAAATTAGAGACCGACGCGCCCAGATCGGAGTGAGTGTCACACGTGTGCGGAGTGTAGTTCATTCATTCTTCACCTTTATAGTTGCGTGAAAAAAAAAATGAAATTCCATTACTTGACTCTGGCTTGGCTCTAATTTTAAAATGAGTTTCATTTAGTAATGTACTCCATGGCTGAAAGGCGATATTTCGTCATATTCTGAAAATAAATATCTACTAAAGTACCTACCGACTAAAAACAACTCAACAAGGTCTCTTTTAAACTCTATATATTTTTTTGTGTGACCGGATTACGTGTGAACAATGCTGAATAGATTGCTATCGCCCTATTCACGTGGGTACTTACATACTTACCGCTTGTATACCCATGGGACCTACAACGAAAATATCAGTGTCAGTGGAACCAACACGGTTAAGAAAATAAACCTGGTTAGGATCAATCCTAAATGGAATTATCTTCACTCCGCTCACCGTAAAGCGGATTTTTTGCAGTCGCTTTCAATGTAAATTGCATCGGTCTCATGCGGGGAACACAACCAGAGAGAACCTGACGAGGAAGGGTGGAGGGATCGGCACACGTCGAGTGCTTGACAAATTGACTTCACCAAACAAATTGGCACAATTTTCTTTACACGTCATCACCTTAACAGTCATTAGGCTAACGCTAAATCGTTGGTTCTTAACGTAAAAAGCAGCTTTTCAGAGTATAAAGGGAGCCATTATAAAGATGAGTTCGTAAGTAGACACTGGGATACTTTGTGACTTGGATCTATGTTACAGTTAATGTGTGAGAGGTAGCGCTGTTATTTATCACCCACTTACCGTGATGCTTTACGTTAATATTTTAACGGTTGATGTTCGGTAACCGGGGTCAATTACGATATTTCAAGAGGAAAACTGTAGGGCGAAATCGTAAATTATAATTAAATTATAGGTATAATCTAAGGTTGAATTGGTTGAACAAGCTGTTTTTGTTAAGGTGGGAAATCATTTAATTACTTCTCTCGCTCTAGGTGGATTCAGACTATTATTGACTAAAACTACTCCTATGTTCCTTCAGTTGCCTTTTGCGTTCTAGGACCACGAGTAACTCTTTCACAGTTTTCCTTACCATGTATCGGCTCTGCTGGTGCCCTACGGTTGCTGACATCACTTTGAGGCGTGCGTGGAACACTACTCGCCATCGACGACTCGAATTCGGGCTTGGGTTGTTGAGTAACCAGAGGTCAATTACGATATTTCAAGCGGAAAATTTCTTTGGAGAGAAATCGTAAATTATAATCAAGTTCTATGTATAATTTTAGGTCGAATTGATTGAACAAATTTTTTTTAAGGAGGGAATCATTTAATGGCTCCTCTCGCTCTAGGCTGGAGCTTTTATTGACTAAAACCATTCCTATGTTTCTTCCGTTACCTTTTGCGTTCTAGGTTCTGCTGGAACCCTACGGTTGCTGACATCTCGTTGAGGCGCGCGTGGTTGACTATGCGCCATCGACGACTCGGACTCGGGTTTGGGGTGTTGAGTAACCAGAGGTCAAATAAGATATTTCAAGCGGAAAATTTCTGTGGGGAGAAAGGATAAGTTATAATAAAGTTATAGGTATAATCTAAGGTCGAATTAGGCGAACAAACTGTTGTGTTCGGTGAACTATGAAGATGTAAAACATGTCACGAGGGATTTGCTCGAGTTGTCTAGGTGTTGCGGACGGCTTCGAGCGAACCGGAGAGACGCCCCCGGCTGTTTCTGCTTCAATAAATCATCTCTATCTTACCTCCCAACGTATAATGAAGTTCGATTGTATCGTTGAATATTAATAACTGTACGAAACCCACGTGAATGTAGCCATATAGCTACTGACGAACGTCGATAGCTAGTTTACGTAATAGGTTTTGTTTTTCAACCCTAAAGCTAAATGGATGTCTATTTTTGAAAAGCACTTTGGTTTGTTTTAATTCAAACTAACTAATGTTTCGAATGTTTAATGTTTGGTCCGAATTTCGATATTAGTTGCTGGATAGATTTTTTAGGAACAAGTAGGTAGATATTATTGCGACAATATGTACTTACTTACTACATAAAATATTCTTCTTGCAATTAAAATATTTATGACTAGTTTTTGCCCGCAGTTTTGCCCACATACATAAAATATAGCCTATGTCACATAGAAATAAAGCAGCTTTCTATCGATGATTGAAATTGAAATGATTGACAAACAAAAAAACATAAAAACAAAAACTTTATCTCTTTATAATATTAGTATAGATTTTTTTCATATAAATTGGTTAGTTGTAGGTATAAGATACAGCAACTACTTATATCTACTTTAGAAAATATACTGAAGGTACGTAACTACATAATACAATCCATCTTAATTTCGAGCACACGCAAATTTAACTCACCTGTGGTATTTTTCAGAAGAAATGGAGGTTCTAATGCATCATAAAATATGAAACTAAAATATATTCCACTTGATTCTCATAAAAAAAAATTATAGGATATTTTTGATGACGTTTACGCTCATAATTATGTCCTATATAACTTTTATTACATAATGGGTCCCGGGACAAATCATTTTTCATAAATTGGACGCAGAAAATATAGAAAAGCCTTATATGACAGTTTTCCATTAAAAGATCAATACTCTAAACTCAATCATTTATTCATAACTAGCGGGCCGAATCAGCCATTTTTACGCGAACCTCGCAAAATCTGTCCCCGGCTATCAACTGACAGAACATAGTACGTATAGATATGTAGCAACGTTATTTGTTATAATGTCGTGAAATGAATTATGTCAACACATTTTCAAGGAAAATTCCTTCTATCGAGTCGTTGCTCACTATCACATTCCTATGAAACATATTGAAAACAATTTGGAATGGAATTTTATCGACAGGTCTCGAATCCCGAGTCTGTTAGAGGGAATACTGGTAAAACTATCTTCGTCTGTATCCTTGGCTGTCACAACCGTAATGTACGTTATATAGATCAAAATAGAAGCATTTATTATTTAGTTTTATTGATTTTGCTGCTACTTCTAGTGCAGCATACCTATTTACGAATCGGCAGGTTTCATTTTCATTTTGAGAGAGTTGCGTCATAGTAAAGATTTATTAAATAGAAAAACCGGTCAAGTGCGAGTAGAATTCACGCGTTTAGGGTTCCGTAAAAAATTAACTATGTAAATATTTCGAGTCCGGTATCGAGTCTCGGTGATTTTTCCGAATCCCGAATGTTCATGAAACTTTTATCATGAATCACTCTGCCTACTGGTAAAAACTACATGAAAATCTGCTTAGTAATTTTTTAGGATACCGCGTTCATACAGACAGACTAACGCGATAGAGGACTTTGTATTAGAATATGTAGGGATAATAATTAAAATATAATCTATCGCACCTACCAAAGATGTGATTTTAAGAAATTGCCTTAAAATAAAGTTGGAAGGCTTGGACTTACGGCGAAAAACCTCAAAAGGTCAGGTAGATTTGTTCAAATATTTATCACGCACGGACTAGGTAGGCACTCCTTAGGTAAGCCACATTGAGATAAATCTTCTCACGTACCTCCTAGTGGTATTTACTTTTCCTAAATATCTGGTAGTTTTCCTACGTGTCAGTTCTCAGTACCTAAGTACTGTCTGTGGTTTGGAGTGCTACGAACAACTTCAACCACATGGAATGTGTTTAGTGTCTGCAGCGAAGTGCATATGTGGGGACGAATAGACAGGTGACAGCTCGTTATAGCATCGTCTTCAACATGCAAGACATTATTAACTTTAAAACAAAAATAAAAGCATTTCATCGATAAAATATGCTGGAATTTATTGTTGAACCTATACTTACTTCTGCTTTCCTTAGAACACGCCCATATTTTCATTATTGGCTCTTGGGCGTTCGTTTAATTTCCGTTCAATATCTAATTGACATTAATAAAATTCAAACGCCCCATTACGTGAGGATATATTGATCATAAAAATGAAATCCAATAAGAATAAAAAGAAGCAGGCAAAGGATGGTGATAAAAAACAAAACGGTCTCAAAAAACGTCAATTTTGTGTCGTCCCAGTGAAGGGGTGTTATTTTTTATTTTAAAATGGCTGACCAATTTGTATTTTCCAACGGTTAAATTAATGTGTGTAGGAGAGATATGATGGGTTTCGGGATTGGACTGCTGTAAATTATAATTTATATTTGCTTTGGTGATGCGTATGTTGTACTTAAGGACAAAAATACAACACGCTTTTATTTAAAATGGTAAACGTAAAACCAATTACGTTTACCTACCAAGTTTTACAGGTACAGTCTATTAATTGAATAGATAATTCACGAAAACTTGCATTTAAAATTTCTTAGAGAGTTACTGTAAATTCTAAGTAACTTGCGCGTGATAAGCGACGTCACGACTATTTTATCCCAACGACGTTTGCTGTCAAATTATCTCGCACTAATCTTGGTCGATCAGCTCTGTCAAACCGAAAATTATGGCTAAGGGCCGATTCACACCGAAAGGACAGCCGCTGGTAGCGATGCGGTGAGCACTTTCAGTGTCAAATAATTTTAAATTTTTTCTACATATTTAAAAGATTCGTATCGCTTGAAAGGTTCAAGAAGCGAGCAGTCTAGCTACGTGCGTCTTGTCCGTGGTTTTTTTTTAGTGAGTGAATTAATGTATTTCTGTTAGTGATTTTAAATTATATTAATTATTTATTTATAAAAATTAACTAGTTGCAAATCGTACAAACTGTGTACTCCTATATATATAATGACATATTTGCACAGAACTATACTACTGTATAATTGAATGAAAATCTATTGCAAATATGTCGTTGTTGTTCCTAATAATAAATATACTAAAATACTGAGAATTTCAGAGCAACATTGAGTATTTACCGTATCTTGTGTTGCAATATTGCGTGACCAAGATGCCAGCAAGCGCAAGGAGAGCACGTTTCGCTCGAATGCATGGGGGACCATTGAACATGGACCCATGTCCATCGTGTCTGAGTAATACGACCATCCGTATGTATTTGTGTGAACTCAGCCACGACGTAGGTACCTACTGTAAGATGTTACCTGAAAAATACGGCTTGAGCTTTGTTCTTTGAGATACATTTTTTAAGTTAAGAATAATGGGCATTATTGCCTTTTTTTAGGTACTAGCTTTTGCGTGCAGCTTCGCCCGCGTACATAAAATATAGCCTGTTACTGTCACTCAGGAATAAAGCAGCTTTCTATCGGTGAAAAAATTTTAGCAATCGGACCAGTACTTCAAGAGATTACCTCCTATAAACAAAAACTGGGCAAGTGCGAGTTGGACTCGTGCACTGAGGGTTCCGTGCAAACTACGATTCCCGAATGGAGTCTCGAAGATTTTTCCGAATTGCAATTTTTTTTTTGTGTATTTGGTAACAACAAATTTACTGTTTTAAGATTTTTTCCTATATTTGTGCTATAAGACCTGGCTTTGTGCCAAATTTCAGGATTCTGGGTTAACGGGAAGTACGCTATGAATTTCGATCTTTGAGAGTATCAAAATATACGTTCTTTTGCGACATAAATGGCCGTATCTTTTTTATTCGTCAATTTAGATGTTTGACTTTTTCACATCTTGATGGGACCGCAGAGCTAAGTATATGGTTTTAATTTCAACTCGATACCTCCACGCGTTCTTGAAATAAAGGGTCTTGACAGACAGACGGACGGACAACAAAGTGATCCTATAAGGGTTCCGTTTTTTCCTTTTGAGGTACGGAACCTTAAAAACAACAAATAAGCAAACTTTACTTTTTTATATTTATGTTTATTATATTAGTGCAGATTCCTCACCTATATTTTAATTGTCCTTAAGGCTCCCTAAGACGCGACGCATGCCAATTAGTAGTGTGAATTACGCATAGAACATTTACTATGAAAAATGGTTGCCGTATCGGTCTCGCATTGTTGAGTCGTCGCAATTGTCTGCCAGTAGCCTTCTGCATGTTTAAGTTCTTTCTTATTCTACCTTACTTTTTACACCAAGTTCAATCAGAAAGCTTGACAATGTGTGAATTATGTAGGCTAAAGCCAGACAAAATTGAATGGAACTAATGAATGTAATTTATGTTTTTTGGGAGTCGCATCAAAAGAGAACTGGAGTAAGGTTTCAGTGTCCTAATTAACTCTACGTATACTGTTGAGCCTGCCTAGACGCAGTTTAAATAGATATATAGTTATTTCATATTAATTTATGCTTATTAAGTTATTGCACGTCCGACTTAAATAACAGATTTCACGAGGACTCATTTCTGGCATATTTATGGAGCTGTGCATCTTCTTCATTTCGAGTGAAACGTAATTTTAGAAAGTAACTTTGAGTAGCGTAAATAAAGCCTGGTAAGTTACGCTCATCTGGGCCCTGAGCCTCATCCGAGGCCTTAAATCATACACCTTAGGCCTAGGTACACACGTATATGTGTATCTAGAAAGAGTGGGTGTGGGTAAGAACATAACGCGCTTGCATCGTTGCTCTCATCTCAGCTCTTATTACTTTTTTTTCATATTTTTTGGGCGTTTATTTACGAGATCGTGAGCACGGGCAGCAATTTTCGGGTAAAAATGTTAAATAAAATTTCTCGAGCTTGAATTCTCTATTTCTGACACTTTTATTTGATATCAAATTCTTAGGAAAAACTTTATTGCCAAATATTTAGTACGGATCTAATATTTTATATTCTTTCAAGCTTTTAATGTTGAGGAAGAGTAATCTGTTTTCTCCATTAACGAATAATGTTGAGGTTGATTATAAGTTAGATTTATTAAAGAAGAAGAAAGTTTAGACTAACACATAAGTATTACACGTAGGTATTTGTAGCAAGATTAATTACGCACCTTTTTTTTATGGTGCGAAAAAATCATTCAATGACATCCCGCGCTCTTGGGCGGAGCGGGAGATAGTGTTAGACTCTTACTGACTAAAAGACCCACCCCGTTCCTTCTAGCCTTCATACCGGGGCTCGAGCGACCTTCGGATAACCCAGCCCCAGCCCCAGTAGGCTTCGACCCGGCTGGGCCCCTGCTGTTGCTGACAACTCCTTGAGGCGCGCGGGAACAGTGCGCGCCGTCGACGACTTGGGCTTGGTCCGGACAGTTACCGGACGGCCGTACAGCGAGCTACCCATTGCTCACTGTCCGCAAGCCCGCGCCTACGGTGGCCGGAAATCGGGTTCAGAATCTCGGCGGCGGCGGCGGCGGCGATGCTCTGCCCAAGCAGGGCACACCTCGACTGTGTGCTCCACCGTGTCCTCCGGACATTCCGCACAGTGGCGACACCCGGGCGTCACTTCCACACGAATCCGGTGCAGGAAACTCCCGAACAAACCATGTCCGTTGAGGACCTGCGTCACGTGGAAGGTAAGGACGCCGTTAGGTCTTTCCAGCCACGCCTCAAAGAGGGCACGTACCGCCATGAAGTTACGCACCTACTAGACCAGTGGATCCCAACTTTTTATGTTATGTCGGACCACTTTGGTTTCTTTATTGTTAGCAGCGATCAGAAGTTAAGAAGAAAATTTGAATATGTTAATCTAAAATAAAAAGTTATATCATAAATATGAAGCTTCCAGCGCACCTATACAAAGTAACGAGACACTGTCATTGAAAATTTAAAATCATTTGGCATCAATGTTACCTTTCAGTTGAAGTTTAAATATGCACGATATGCGCGTGGAGATGCAACGCCGGGGTGAAAGTCCGCTGCCGCGACAGGTCACGGCATGGCGGACAGAGCTCCGGCGGGATCTTATGGTGAAATGGCATCAGCGACTATCGCAACCCAGTGCTGGGCACGCCACAATCGTGGCGGTAAGTCCCCTCTTTGAGGCGTGGCTGGAAAGACCTCACGGCGTCCTTACCTTCCGCATGACGCAGGTACTCACCGGACATGGTTCGTTCGGGAGTTTCCTGCACCGGATTCGTGCGGAAGTGACGCCCGGGTGTCGCCACTGTGTGGAATGCCCGGAGGACACGGTGGAGCACACAGTCGAGGTGTGCCCTGCTTGGGCGGAGCATCGCCGTGCCCTCGTGGGGGCGATCGGCGGCGGAGACCTCTCGCGCCGGGCCTTGGTTGAGGCCATGGTCCGGAGCGAGGAGGAGTGGCAGGCGGTCGCCGACTTCTGCGAAGCAGTAATGCTCGCAAAGGAGGAGGCCGAACGCATCAGGCAACGGCGTTATCGCCGCCGCCGCCGCCGCCGGGATTCTGATCCCGATTTCCGGCCACCGTAGGCGCGGGCTTGCGGACAGTGAGCAATGGGTAGCTCGCTGTCCGGCCGTCCGGTAACTGTCCGGACCAAGCCCAAGGCGTCGACGGCGCGCACTGTTCCCGCGCGCCTCAAGGAGTTGTCAGCAACAGCAGGGACCCAGCCGGGTCGAAGCCTACTGGGGCCAGGGTTATCCGAAAGGGCGCTCGAGCCCCGGTATGAAGGCTAGAAGGAACGGGGTGGGTCTTTTAGTCAGTAAGAGTCTGACACTATCTCCCGCTCCACCCAAGGGCAGGGGATGTCAATGCATGATTTTTTCCCACCATAAAAAAAAAAAAAAAAAAAAAAGTTGAAGTTTAAATTATAAAACTTTTCGCGGACCATGTGTGCGTACCCCCATCCCCCAGTGGTCCGCAAATCAAAGTTTGAGAGCCATAGTATAATAGATTATCATCCTACTGCCCTTATTGAAATATATTTGGGGTCGGCGTTACAAATGTCTTTTTTTATAATAGATCTTTAACGCCACCTCCTTTCTAGCCATATTCACACAATCCATTGTTTGCAGTAAAATCGTGGCTATATTTATAGCTCTGTACATTTTGTCTAATTGTCTGAACCTCTAACTCTGGCGTAGCTACCGAAGGGTTAGGCGGGGCAGTGCCGCGGGTTCCCTAAGGCTCAGGGGGCCCAAATCTGATTAACAAACCTTTTATTGAACTAGCGAAAAATTCTACCACCTTCAAAATCTAGGTAAATAAAAACTCAATAAAAGTCTGACACTCCATCCCGCTTCAGTCAGAGCAAAAGAAGTTTTTTTTTATGATATCCCACGTAAAAAAAGGGCCTCCAGTATATTTTTTTGCCCCAAGTCTGCTAGTTATCTACTTACGGCACTGTCTCATCACCAGCCATTTAATGTTCCCACAGCTGGGACTCAGGCCTCCTCTCTAGGAGAGGGAATGTGCCGTAATCCACATGTCTTCGAATTTTTGGTTCTAGACACTGTCTAGATTGCACTATTAGAAACTTAGTGCATTATTTGTTACATAGAACACGTATATAGCAAATAGGTACTCAAAATAGCAACGAAAATGGCGGTAACATCAGTGACATTATTCATCTTATTTCTCAGCGCCCGACCATATTCCTATGTGCATTCCGTTTGCGAATGCATTGTTTGTATAAAATAATACACGAGTAAGACAGTCATTTTGACTACGAAATGGGAAATATTAGGTACTTAGATACCTAGTCTGTAAGCTGTTTTCGATTCGAAAGGTTGAAATTCTTTTCGAATAAAAATCTTTATGTTACAGAGTTACCGTGGTCCTAGATCGTAAACGGCAACTAAGGGAACACAGGTGGGTTTTTTGTCAGTAAAAGTCTGTCACGGCCTTCTGTTCCACCCAGAGGGAGAAAATATATATTTGATAATATCTACGCCACTACAAAAAAACAGGCAAGGTCGAGTAGGACTCGTGCACTGAGGTTTCCGTACATGCTAAAATTCCCGAAAGAAGTCTCGAAGATTTTTCCGAATTGCAAAAGTTTTTTTTTTGTGACTTATGTAAAAACAAATTTACTGTTTTCTTATTTATTCCTATACCTGTGCTATAAGACCTTGCTTTATGCCAAATTTCAGGATTCTGGGTCAACGCGAAGTACCCTATAATTTTTGATTTCTTTGAGAGTATCGAAATATACGTTTTTGGCGACATAGACGGCCGTATCTTTTTTATTCGTTAACCACAGACTTGATTATATAGTTTTAAATTTCAACTCAATATCCACGCGTTCCCGAGATGGTCTTGACAGACCGACAGACATACAGACGGAAAACAAAGTGATCCTATATGTGGTCCGATTTTTCCTTTTAAGGTATGCAACCCTAAAAAGGTTTAAGTGAATCGTGATTTTCATCAATTTTAGTAATAAAATCCCGTCTCCAAAATGGTTTCTGAAATTAACGATTTTTAGCCTACAGCAGCTGCGTTCGTTCAGTCAAGTGTGTAAGGAGTAGGTACCTATATACCTAGATATGAGAAATACAAAAACACAGAATGACTCATTTGTATAGTTTCTTTCAAGCAAAAACTGTAATAGCTACAACTCGATATTTTGCTAAATCATTTACCCCGGTCCATTATTATGAAGGAACAAAGAAAATGAGGCATGTACAAAAGGTAAATCCTCGTACTTAAATAACGTTCAAAATCAAGGCGAAATATCATCTCAATCTCAATGAATGTCAAAATGTAGGGCAAATAGGTGTTTTTGACAGATTGCGACTGCGACGCGAATGTTCTTAAAAAATACGAGAATTATCCCTCTGGTTTCTTCGATTGATGTTTACGGAAACATTTCGTACCAATATAAATACCAGCGAGCAAATATGTTCATTCCGTAGGTACTTAAATAAATAATGTTTTACCTGTTACTCGAGCGTTTTACTGTTAGCTTGGTCGGAAATAAAAGCGGTGATTTTTTTCTTTGTAGGCACCACATTTGTCAATATTTGAAGCGACGTTAATTCGCAATTAAAATTCTCATTGAACTCGTAATAAAATAAGATCAATCGATGTGAGTTCTCAGTTAGACTCGTACAAATTAACAGAAAGCTTTAGCTATTACTTTAATTATTGTCTATGAATAAAAGTTAATAAGCACTTTGAACTAGGTGAAATCTTTAAATGCAAAATAACTTAAACTAATTGGACTAATAAATCAAATTAATTTTCACATTCCAAACCAAATAATACCAGCCTAAATAACATTTTAATATCGCTGAGAAAGCATTGAGCACATACTTTAAGCAAATAAGACACCTCATAGAAATTAAATGAGAATTCTAGCACTTTATAATTTTATATTATTAGATTAGACACTTATTTGGAATTAGACATACAACGTGTTATGACGGCAAAGGAATAGTGCTAGAATCATCTATTTCTGTGAAAAATAGGATCATGACATTGACAAATGAAGAACATCCATTTCTTAAAGTGCTGGTACATTCAATAAGACATTTCCATAAATTACTATAAGACAGGTACATCTCAAATAAAAACGTTTCTTTTGTTGTACTCAATCAAGCGGTATGATCCGGCAATTAATTAGTAAGTAGGTAGTCTTTATATCGACGATACGTGACCTAAATAGGGTGGATGATGTAGATGGTATGATTGTACCTAAATAACTGTTACTGGTATTTTGCTACTAATGTCCACGAATAGAACGTTGTCGAGGAATTTGTGTGCGAGCGTTTGTGCGTATGCAGACTATCTACGGAATTGGCTTTCAGTATATTTGCATCAGACGAGGTCGGAACCGTAACCGTCCTGACTACTGCAGAACTGACCCCACAATATCGTTATAACAATGAAAGATCAAAGTGTCAAGATGAACAGACCAATTACAGAATACGCCAAGCAGAAATACCTTGTTTCCCTTTCCTACCATCTGTTATGATTTGAATGCTTAGCCGCTTTTCAGATGTTAATGGAAACCGTATTTCTTCTAGGGAACCACCTGAAACGGCTTACACACATAAACGTATTGCTTTAAAAAGAAAAACAAAATAGAGTCATTATCATTACCCACTCGCAGTATTGTTCATAAATGTAAGAGTTAAGATAAATGGGGCAATTGTGGCGCTTTTAAGCGAAGGGTTAACGACCTATCATCACATTATATTTTATAAAAACGTTCTGTGACTCGGAAATGCTGCGTCACGGTTGTATAGTTACAGAATGAGTAATCGTGAACTTTGATGTTTACTGAAAATTGAGCGACGTTCAATTAAACCAGAAATAACCTTATTAATGTACCTATAGTTAAACTAACATAATAATTTTAGTCGACTTTATGATCTTTCAACAATCTCTGACGATATTACGAAATAGTTGTCCAACATTTCAACATCAATTAAGTTTACTCTGTCTTAATGATAACTTTAAGCGTATCTATTATTAGAATGGAGCTAACTTTATGTACTTATATAAATATCTGTATAAATTTACGTGGATTCCATTCGTCTTACACATCAGACTTTGATGTCAAAATGGTTCCCTGGTTATTTAATGAAACTTCCTATGAATGTGGTTGTTTTTATAGGTGGGAAATCATCCAATGACTTCTCTGGCTCTAGGGCGGAGTGTGAAGGCGGGTCAGACCTTTTCTGAATAAAACCCACTTCTGTGTTCCTTCTTTGCCTTCGTTCCAGGGCTCCAGGGTTCTCTTTCGCTAAACCCACGGCACTAGTAGCGTTCGACCCTGCTGGGCCCCTAAGATTTTGCTGACATCTCCTTGGTCCAGACTAGGGAATCCAATCCCGAATCAAAATCGTGATCCCACATGCCTGCGGTTAGCGGTATTAAAGTCAGCAATTTTAGGGATTTGCTGTATTAGGATTTTTAATTTCTTTTTTGTTTTAAGTAGTAATAAACATAAAAATCAATCAAGTGCGAGTCAGACTTGCACACCGAGTAGGTATGTACCTTTTTCTTCGAAGATTTTCCAAAACGCAAAAAAATATAGACATTATTTTGTAATTAAAACATACACTATATAAATAAATGCTTTTATAAAAAAATATAATAAGATATTTAACGGCTCTTCATCTAGGAAAGTAAATTCACGTACTTTGGGGAATCCCGGGTTATAGAGCACCTAAACTGACATTGATTACGTTCCGTTTCAGTTGCGATACAAGACTTACACAACAATGTGAAATAGAAATTCAAAAATTATTTAGCTGCAAGGTAAAATTGAAAATAAAATAATTATTTTCTCATACATATTCCAAGTTTCATGTAAAGTTGTTTCATGACTTTTTAATGAGAATGAGTTGGGTCTAGTATATATAATCAAAACTGGGGCAGGTCGTCGGGATCCAGTTTTCTTATAAAAAACTTCAATCACGCAGACGTGCGGGATCCCGCATGAGTAATCCCGCATTTCTGATCCTGCACAAAAGGTGCGGCGCTTGCGTGATTGGATTCTCGAGTCCAGACGGTTAGCGGACGGCTGGACGACGAGCTACCTATGCTCGCTATTGGCAAGCCCACGACTACGGTGGCTGGAAATCGGGGTCGGGGAGGCGTAAGGAAGTCCAGCCTCTTACGCATGTGGCCGCCTCTTTCGTAAGTATTACTGCTTCGCGAAGGACACGGCCCGGCGCGAGAGGTCGTTATCGACGATCAACCCCGCGAGGATACGGTGGTGCACCGCCTAAGCGGGGCACACTTCCACCGCATGCTCCATCGTGTCCTCCGGACGGTCCATACAAACCAACCAGGCGTTCGTTCCGCCGAATCCGGTGCAGGAACCTCCCGAATTTCCCATGTCCGTTGAGGACCTGCGTCATACGGAAGGTGCGGACGGCACTCTTCAAAGAGGGGACTTACTGCCATAATTATGGCGTGCCCATCCTATAAATGTGGTGTGTAAGAAAAAAATTATATGAAAAAAATCACAGAAATAAAAGACTGAAAGGGCATTAATTGATTATAATTATTATCTAATTGCCTGTTCTTAAAACTAGATCATCATGGTGAAGAAGAGTAAAAATCTCCATTATTTATCATCTAAGTACATTTTTTTATTAGACACAAAGGCCACAAACACGACACATACACAGAATCAATACACCCCATTAGCAATAATTACGATATAATATCAAGTAACTTGCGTGAGTCTTGGTAGTCGATCTTTCAGAATACCTATCTTAAAGTTATTATAATTTGAAGAAAGCTACAGCAAGCGTATATTACTTTGTATTGTATACCGACGGTCTATTTATACCAACTTATAAATAGTTTCATAAAAATGTGCATAATTTACTAGTAACACATTTTTGGTTTGGGCGCCTTCGAATTAAAAAAACGCGCAACTGCTAGGCTACACCCGTGCTACTGTCGCGCTGCACTTAGCGGCTAATTTGAAGGCGTCCTTAAGTAGTAATGTGGCGACCTGTGTTCCGACACTTTTACTCAAGCGTCAAATATAATAGCCATTTTTGGACTGGGGATAGTCCGAAAATGGCTATTTATAAATGGATCGATATAAATTAACTGAAAATAGAACAAGTTCGGCGGTTTTAAAACTGAATTATAACATTTAAGCAATTTAATAACACTTGATTTGTAATTTTAGTTGTATTGTACTTATCGTTTCAACCAACTTTCGCCGTCCGGACCGATCCCGAGCCATCGACGGCGCCTAAAGATCTCAGCAAAACGTTGGGGTCCAGTAGGGCCAAAGCCTACTGGGACCTTGGGACGGCTTCTGAAAGGGAAACTCGTGGTCCTAGAAGCAAAAGACTACGGATGGAGCATAAGTGTGGAATAAAAAATTCATAAAAAAAAACGTAATAATTTATACGAATACCAGCTTTTGTCCGCGCGGCTTCGCTCCCGCTCTTCCCTACTCCACCCTACTAAACCCTACTCTACCCTACTCTATCCTACTCTACCCTACTCTACCCTACTCTATCCTACTCTACCCTACTCTACCCTACTCTATCCTACTCTATCCTACTCTACCCTACTCTATCCTACTCTATCTTACTCTACCCTACTCTACCCTACTCTACCCTACTCTACCCTACTCTACCCTACTCTACCCTACTCTACCCTACTCTACCCTACTCTACCCTACTCTACCCTACTCTACCCTACTCTATACTACTCTACACTACTCTACACTACTCTACTCTACACTACTCTACCCTATTCTACACTAATCTACCCTACTCTACCCTACTATACCCTACCAAATTTCACATAAACTATCTACTAAATAGTCCTAACAAAGCCTAAACATTTGGTTTGGACAGGCGAACCCGTTCTTGAGTGATAAAATTACAACGAAAAGTGGCAATGATTTTTATATATTTAGATTACCAGTGTAGGTATACCTACACAACAATCAACTTTGAAAAGGCTTAAGGTAATTCCGCTATAAAGAGTGACCAAATGACAAGTGTGTCCGAGTTCATGTTGTCGAATAATTAATTAGGGAAGACCGTGGACGGTCAGTAGTTATCTCTTCGGGGCAACACGTCACCCTGTTTGTCCCGAGCTTGCTTACCGACGGGACACCCTCATCTTGAATATTTCACTCAACAAGTACCTCGAACACGTAACGATTCTCAACGTGTACGGGTTAGTTGGAAATTAATCTGTACGTGGTTTAGTTCTGCCTTCTTTAATATTTGAGTGGCTTGTTCAAACTAATCGATGAGAGACGGTGAGGTTCTCTTTGATGTAGAACAGATGCATACAGATTTGGTTTTATGACCACGTGTGTTTACCACTGTAGTTTTGAACATCTTTATGAAGTTTAAAGACCGTTTCAAAATCGTATAAGCTTCTGTTTAAGATTGAGAGCTGTAACGTTTAATCATTTTTTATTTATAACATTTAGCAGCGTTTTCCCTGTAGGTATAACATGCCAGTCCCATTAGGTGATACCGTGATGTCATGTTGAAAACTTCAATGCTTTTAAATATTCTGTCAGCGTTGAATTTTAAATACTCTATTTGTTTTTAATTGTTCAATCTGTCCGGTATTGAATTATAAGTGGGCGATACAGCTTTTAATGAATTCAATTTTCATTCGATTGGAAGTTGATTACTTCATAATAGTGTGCTTTGAAACGGTCTTTAGATCACTTGGAATCGAAAATGTGATTGCAGTGTACTTACTAGGGAATAAAAATACAGAAATTATTATTGGGGTGTCCTGTATTTAGCTCAACATTAAATTGAAATCATTATTGATAGTTTCATTAAGTTCAGATTAACGAAAAACCTTTCTTTTGTATCCAAACACGAACGGCGAGTATCCACCCTTACGTTGGTGAAACCTCTACGGTCTGGACCAAGCGATTGGCCTCGTCATTTATACCGCGTAAATCGAAGGACTGGAACCACTTGCCTGCTGCTGTCTTTCCGTCCGATTATAATTTAGGTGTTTTCAAGGCCAAAATGAATAGACTCATAATAAACTAGTGCGCCTCACCATCAACGATTGCATCACTACTTACCAACAGGTGGCATCGCAGTCAAGCACTATTTTATATCAATAAAAAAATAATTGTTAACATCAACACAATAACTCGATCAAAGAACTCAAGATGTCCTTAATTAACAGCAGTATAACTGAACTTGGTATGCATACACATAAATACATTGTAATATCAAGTGTTCTGTCTGCACTATTAGCAATTCTTAAAGGAATTTCCGAGCGGTACAAGAGAATTCCGTCTGTGTAATTCCCTCGTGATTCCAGTTAATTCTGGTGGTTCGCAAGAGGTGTGAGCTGGAGTTATTGTTTGTCCATCGGCCGCGTGGCGGGGCCGCCGGGGCCGGCCGCCGGCAGCCGAGCCAAGCTCTGCACACCGAATAGGATTACGGTTTGTCCACGCCGCGTTTGGGGCTTGCATTGTTCTCCTACATCGTCCACGGCTTAAGTGTCGCCCAGCAATCTGTACCTACTTACGGTAAACGTTTATTGTGCACCAATTACCTATTTGGGTAGGTACTGATGTGTTTGAACTCTTGATACAAAAATGAAGAAAAGAAATCATCAACTGCAGGATTTACTTCGATTACTTTTATAATCCTTACCGTATAAAGCTCTTGAATTACCTAATGAGACATTGATAAATGAATATTATTGAGTTGATTTTCTTCTATGGATATTGGATCTAACCTAATGAACCATTTTTACAGTGTAGGAGCTTATGGCTAAGTTATAATGTCAATCTCTAACGGTCTGGTCACGACACTCACGACCTAAGTCTTAGCGTTGCAGCATTGAAAAGCGGACGGGGCGCTATGAGCGGCGTCTCGTGGCGTGCTTTAAGCTAGAACTACATTAGACCGACGCACACGTGTGAGACGTCTCAGACGTGTGCGGTGGGTGTGCACACTACACCGACGCCACGCGTAACACGTGTGACGCGCATTACAACCTTTGATTTTATCGAAGGAACTGTAAATTGGTAATTTTTCTTATTACAATAATGATACCCGTAGATGTTACTCGGGCCGTCATCGCTCGCGGAGTGATGCGAAAGACGTGTGATGCAGAACTACACTACGCACACGCGACCCGACGCGTGGATAGCCCCGCCCACCTTCCTCTAAAATTTCTGGGACCGACGTGTCGGCGTCGCAGACGTAGCGTCGCATGGCGTGGCGTGGATCAAGTGTAGCTCTAACAGTCTATTTTCCATATAAAATGTATGGAGACCGACGCTCCCAGATCGGCGTGTGTAGCACACGTGTGAGCAGTGTAGTTCTACCTTTAAACGTTTTCATACTTTTGGTCTTACCGCTCGCCGCCCCGTGCTTAGCTTCCGCTTACAGTAGCAAGGAACGAAGGCTCGGGAACGGGCCGTTAAGTTAAGCACGCTTACCAAGGTCAGTCTGTGAATGGGTGACCATCTTTACATAACAAGATCCCATCATATCTCGGAAAGCACTTGCCGTTGAGCCCGGCTATCATTTGTGGATATTTGACAGTTGCCAGTGTGTCTTTGATAGTCGCCGATGGTGGCTCTTGTGTTAGCCAATTACTGCATTGTGGATGTCAGATTAGGTAGGCTCTACATGTAAAATACTAGTATCCAGCTGAATATAGTTTGACAGGAATTCGACCCTAACACAGTTGGTAAAGGCTAGGCCGTGCGATGGCTAGAATATTACCTAGCCAAAATAAAGTTAACTTGAATAAACATGAATTTTTCGACGTCAGCAAAGAATGCTGCTAAAAATAACAGAGCTAATGTTAAAAATTCGCCATTGGAGATATTTAAAAGAAAGCACTCGCTGGGCGCGTACCCGAGCATATTTTGGACGCGTCTCGTAACAAGATTTAATTTAATTTTTTCCACGCCGCTATTTTATTATATTACCTACAGATTTATCTTTTTTACGCCTGTATTTTATTATTTCGTAACGTCAAAGATTTAATATGGGCGTGATAACTTCTGGCGAGCCGTTAAATTATTAAATTGTTGTTAAAATATAAATGTATCTATGTTGTGTTACAAAATGAGTCGCAAAAAGTACATGAAATATTGTTTTACGATATGTTGGGCTTTGTTTTATTTGCAGCGGCTACTGTCAACTCAGCGCTTGTTTGCTCGATATTTTGCTACATTCCAGTCTGAATGGTTTGTTGAATATCTAGTAATAAATCCTGAATAGTTTGAACATTTTGTTTCTGTTAGTGTGTGGTGTGGTGGCGGTGCTGTACAACATGTGGGCCAGCCGGGGGGGGGGGGGAGGGGCAGGAGGGGGAGGGCGCGGGTGGGGTGAGGGACGGCCTCTATATATTGCGAGCTTTCTGTTATGGACCATTACCGGCGCATTACTGCGCTTATATGAAAATTACCTACGATACAATTTCAACAAAAGGAAAGCGAAAATGCCTTCAAATACACGTTGTCTCCGGATGTATGTGTTTGTGCTCGGGACGAGACAATTTACCTCGGGGGTGCCATAGGTACACATTATTATGTAGATATACATAGATATACCTTTATCATTTATGGTACTGTATATGGTTAACGTTACGCTCATTTTCATAAAATTGTTACATCTATTTTCCTAGAAGTTAATTCAACTGAATCACGGCTGCTTCGTCCGAGCTGTGCCTAAGGTAAACAGAGCCGGATGCACTAGGCGGATTCAAGTTTTATTTGTCATCTTTCTACAAGCGAAATGGAAAACAAGGCAATCACAACTTTGACAGAGCTGAGGAAACTTTTAGCCGGGACTGGAGTAAATTGACTACATTGTGTTACTGTCGCTGTGAAATCATGTCTCTTCTGAATGAAAATATGGGCCGGAGTTGAAAATATAGGCCGGAGTTGAAAATATGGGCCCGAGTTGAAAATATGGGGCCGAGTTGAAAATATGGGCCGGAGTTGAAAATATGAGTCGAAATTCAGATTTCACCACCCACCGATAAAGGTCCTAACTTTCCCATATTAGCTACTTATAAGAGAAGTCTCTGGTAAAGTACCTAAGTATTATAATAGTTGAGAATATAAAAAATGCTTGAAATTACTTTTGTTTCTATATTTATTAGATACTAGCTTTTGCCCGCGTACATGAATTATAGCTTCTGTCACTCAAGATTAAAACAGCTTTCTATCGGCGAAGAAATTAGCATTTGAACCCGTACTTTTAGAGATTACCTAATACAAACATAAAAAAAACAAACTTTACTTCTTTACAATATTAGTGTAGATAGTGTAGACTAGCTTCGGCCAGTAGCTCCGCCTGCGTGAAAGTACAAAATTGTCCCAAGGGAACATAATCCCGGGATAGAAAGTGTCCCATGTGCAATTCCCGGACGTGGTCTACCGTGGCATACATAACATTTCATTCAAATCCGAGGAGTAACATACACACACACACGCACATATAAAATATCGTCTATATAATATTGCTAGCTGCTGCCAGCGGCTTCGTCCGCGTAAGTGTGGATTGTGTAATTGACCTAAGGGAACATAATTCCGGAATAAAAAGTGCTATTTCAGGACATAGGCTACTCTGTTCCCTATACGAGGGGAACACGTGGACGTGTTCTGAAAGTAATCCACGTAGTCCGCATATTCACAAAAACAAAATTTATAAAAATTTAACACTATAGAGTAAATATTGCAAATTGTAAAAAACATATATAAAAGTCAATGTCAAATAGTAAAAATAAAAAATAAACAATGTCAACATTGTAAACATAAAAAATACCACACATCGAATTGACAAACTCAAAAAGAAATGGGCTGTAGGATGACTGATGGATGGATCTCTTTTGTGCTTCTATAAAAAATCTAAATAAACAAACTCCCATTTCCCGTTCTGGTTGTTCGACCCTCTGTGAAATAGACTTTTCATAATATTTTACAGTAATACAGTAACATATACTTAAGTAGCGGCTAGTTTACACTTTGTTAACTCTAAAGAGCGCATGTATTAAAAACTTAAACGCTGTTTGTCTCCGAATGTAGCGGACTAAGCTGCACGGGATAACAGCTTGTACTGATTTATTTGGGCACTTGAATAAAAATACAAAATGTTACAGTTTTTATAATTAAGTACTTAAGAATTAACGGGTGTTTACAATGGTTTTGTAGAAAGGAAATTTAGTCTATAAATCTCAACCCCCATTTCTGATTTAAGCATTTGAAGTTGAGTATTAGTCTGAAAACATGTTTAACGCTTTAAATTTAACAGCTTGCATCGGATTAGTCCAGAGTCACGAGTATTTTTGTATTCTATTCGCCAGGGTCTATTTGTGTCTGGGTACCTACTTTATCTCGTTTAGTTCTACAATAGCCATAAGTGACAGAAAAGCTGATCATCCATCTCGTTAGATCAATCGAATCGTGACGATCCAAATACTCCAGTGTTTTGGTCGTGGATGTGCGACCCTGGTGTAATAAACGCGAGAGTGTTTGTCGGATATATTCGACATAGTTGGTTAAAAGGTTAAAAAGGGTTGAGACGTTCTTAACTAGAAATACTCAATTCAGAAACCCGTGCTCAGACTACTAGTACTAGGCTATAAGATGTAAGAAGAAGTATATTCAGGTTTTATATTCGTAGCAACCGCGTAGCACTGCTACGCGTGGTTGATGCGAAGGGTTACGTAGCACCTTAATGTAACCATATTTGTATTGTAAAGGCGAAAGTTCGTTTTTAGTATGTATGTCTATCAATCATCTAAACGTATGTATTTTATTGAAATTTGGCACGTGTCTTCAAAAGGCAGATAGATTCCCGGCAGTATGTTCCCTGGCGATAATTCGCTGCTTTTACGCAAAAAACTCGCTGGCAGGACCTACTTTAAAATAAATAATTTAGTGTGTTGAAATGTAAATGACATGACAAACCAATTGTGCACTGTTTAACTTGGAGCGATCCGGAAAAAAATCCTCCCGCATTCCGGATCATGCCGGTAAATTAGTCGTAGGTAAAATTTAACAAAAGAAATGTTTTTTTCAGAACACGATTTCCCGCATGCAGTATATTGGCAGAATAATCTGCTAATGTAAATGAAACCCTACTCGGTTCTATAAATCGGATTTGACTGTTGGAACTTTTCCACCGAAGTGTATTGCGCCTCAGAGGTCGTTGTAAACAGGATTTATATCTTTGCTAGTGCACGCACCACATTTGCTGCAGGATTTGAATTATGGTTTATGGAGGATGAGCGGGATTCGTTAGGAAGCTTTAATGATTGTAACAGCACGCTCATATTACTCATTGTTAGGTCAGGAACTGTATCATCTAACATCATAATTAAACTATTCGGCTTGGCTTTGTTTCGTTGGCTTTGAAACTATTATTTGTTGGAAATTTCAACGCTGTCTACAGACACAGTGTACACAAAATACAATTCTGCAGTGAGCGTTACAATTGCCTCAACGTCCTACTATTCAATAAGCAAGCATAATCAGCCTTTTAATGTTCCCACTGCTGGGACTCAGGCAGAGAGGAATCTAGCAGAGGGAACGTGCCGTAATCCACCATGCGTGCCCTGTGCGGGTTGGTGAATGTCACATGTCTTCGAATTTTTGGTTCTAGGACATGACGGTTTCCTTACAATGTTTTCCTTCACCGTTTTGAAAGCAGTGGTGATGAAATAAATTACATAAAGTAATGCGCCTGGCTGGGTTTGAACCCGCGACCTACAACTCATAAGTCGGGGCTGTAACCACTCGGCCACCACTGCTCCTATCACAGAGTATGCAGCGATATTTAAAAAAAATAGCGCAGCACTAGTATTCTGTTCTGATAGGGCTTGTGATGCCCTGAATACCTCTCGGAATGTAGACAAAATACGAGTAACAAAGATAAAACTTATTTTACATAATCATTATTTTAGTTAACAACATTTTGTATATATTTTCGATATGAAGTGACCAGAGGTCCTACCATGAGCTCTAAACGCGATCCATCTAACGACCTAAACTGAATTGTTAAAAGATGGAGTTATACAGGGTGTATTTTTTTTTTGTTATTGATAGGTTCGCGTTTGACCACCATCTCACCTGATGGTAAGCGATGATGTGGCCGAGGATGGAGCACACTCCATTAGCTCCATTCCTCTTTCTCGCTCGAACGATTAACATTTTAACACGTCACGGTAAGGCCCTGGTATGACAGTCTCTTCAGGCGTTTTTCTCTTGATATACCTACTTATACAAAGTTAACGTTTGTTTGCAAATGGCCACAAACGAGCCATTATAAAGTTAACCTTAGTTCGGTCTTCGTTCAGTATTGTTATTAAGTTCTCATAGTGATTTCATATTTTTCATAGTATTTATTAGTTTATTATTTTAGCATATATATGTATTTTATTATTATAAATAACTTATTTTATATTTTTCCATTTGAACTATTTGTTATTATGTATTTGTTTATTGTGCAAACCTACCACAGTGTTGTCTTTTTTAACCCAAAGGTTGACTGGTAGACAATGCCTTGTGGCATTAAGTCCGCCTATGTACCACTATTGTACATGAAGTTTAAATAAATAAATAAATAAAGTTATTGTAATTTTTAAAATTTAAAGTTGTATTTAAAAAAAAAGGCTTTTTATTGATATAAACTAGTGCTTGACTGCGATCCCACCTGATGGTAAGCAGTGATGCAATCGTTGATGGTGAGGCGCACTAGTTTATTAAGAGCCTCTTCACTCTAGCTTTGAAGACACCTAAATTATAATCGGACAGAAAGACCGCAGCAGGCAAATTGTGCTAGTCCCGTGTATCACACTTCATACTAATACGAGTATTATAAAGGCAAAAAGTTTATAAGTGTCTATATTTTGTATGTTTGTCAATTCGTCACGCTCGCATGTCCTGGATCAGCATATATTCGATATTTTGATCCCGGATGTAACTTCCCTTATACTCTTCTAGTATCTTGTAGGCGAAGACGCTGGTACTAGTAATATAGGAAAAGAAAATTTGTATGTATGTGTGTGTGAGTGTGTTGTTTTTTTTTACGTTGAAACGGCTGTTTGACACATGGGTGGGCCATATCCTGGCACAATAGCACATAGGACACTTTCTTTATATACTCCCTCGGGATAATTTTTGTAATATCACGTGGGCGAAGCCTCGGCAGGAGCTAGTTTTGAATATTTCAAGTTTTAGTAAAAATACAGGTAGATTCTGTGTTTTACAGGTGACTAACTTTTGCCAAGGATTTCGCCCGCGTACATAAATATAGCCTATGTCACTCAAGAATAAAACAGCTTTATATCGGTGAAAAAATTTTAGAAATCGGACCAGTACTTCCAGAGATTACCTCATAAAAACAAAAAAAACCCTTGTCGCTATAAACAGCATATTCCTGGAAGAGCCTTTTCATAAGGAATTTTAACACAACAGTCTTAACGCGAGTAATATTAAATCAAAACCTAACTAATTAAATTACGTAACTTCCAGCCATTTTTCGTTGCCAGTTTGAGGTTGGCGGTGCGATGTAAATGGATCGCCGTGTAATTGCAAGTATAAAATATCAATTTGGCGGGGGCTCGTCACCTGCGAGCTTGGATTAAGGACTACACGGGTAGCTACCTGTTAATATGCAGATGAGGCTCTCACCTTACGAGTTACGAGTAGAGCTGGGCCGACTAGTAGGCGACTAGTCGGCCTCAAATACATATTAATCAGTTTCAATCAGCTACGGGAAATATCGCTATACTTACAGCACTTTTGTTTAAAAAAAAAACATTTTAAACAAACAGTACATAATAATCAAACTATAATTTGTACCTAAATAGGCTTAAACTTGTTTTTTTTTACATTAAAACTAAAAGCAAATTGAATTTTTTAAATGGACAAACATTAGACGTACCGACAATTCGCCGACTGTCCATCCACATTTATAATGAGAAACCAAGTACATTTCTTTGGCAAAACTCATAGGCAATATACAACAAACTTTAATTTATACAAAATTAAATTGGTTAAAGTAAAATATTTTCTATTAAAAATATATGAACAGATTAGGCTTATAGTTGGCCACACGAGCTTCGTAGCCGTCTAGTCCACTAGTCGTGCAAGTCCATAGTCGGCCCATCTCTAGTTACGAGTCATCAGTCTGAGTGCGTTCTGTGACAAAATTTAACAGGTTCATATTTCTATGCAAAACCTCCAGGCAGGAAAAGGCACGCGTCTTTCTGCTGAGAACTGAAGCTTTTGTGTTTTTTACAACCATTTTATAGCCATGGTGATGTGCCCTAAAAGGAACAATCTTGTCAAAATGAAATATATTTCAAAGTAACCTTAAAACATCTCGAATGTACCTATTTATTTTGGTGGAGCTGAGATTTTAAATACATTTATTTAATTCAGGTGTCTTCATTAAGTTGCTTTTACCTTCTTAAGCAGATTTCAAGATGTGTTTAAGGTAGGGGCTATCTGATTAACAAAAGACTTCGTATTTTACTAAATGTATTTATTTTGTTCTTTGCCTGTTTGGCATCAGCCGTTGTTTAAAATGGTCGGAAATTAGGGACTGGAATATTTAGTAAATGATTTTAGCACTGACACGCGGATAGCGAACGCCTGATTGAATCTCTGATCAGTAAATCGGTGATTTGATATTGTGGTTGGTTGTTCGAAATGTCAAGGGATCATCCTTGACATAAATGTGTTGTTATGTAAATTTAATTTTAATCTACCTCACAACTATTTGAATGGCGCGCATCAATCAAACTATTACGACTCCCATTCCAATAAAACTATTTCAGGGCTTAAGTGTCCAATTAGAAGACTTTGTAGGCTTCTGAATAATTGCGATGATAGTATAGATATTTGTTGCTTATCTATTTCAAAAATTCAAGCTCGGAACTTCCACCAAAAATAACTAACCACTACATTTTGGAATAACGCAACTCTAAATAATCTTTTTAGTTTTCATTTTATTTATGCGTGCTGTGTATAACGTATAATATTGTACCAAAACGTTTCTATAAGAAGCATATACCTTTAGGTTGTAAAGTGTAACAATTGTAGATAGGCCAATAAATAAATGAATGAATGACAAAATTAAGCAATCATTTAAAAATCTATAACATAAGTGCGCTTTCAATTTATGCGTACTGCAACCGGCCGGCTGCCGCACGTTTACAGTGCCGCAGCCATCCGGTTGCAGTACGTTATAGCAGTCCAGCGCCTAAGTCGAATGCGTATCTGGCCGTGCGTTTGTATGCCAGTGATACGCTATTCAACACCGAATTGAACACCGGTGTGATATTGCCGTCCGGTTGTCGACCGTTCGCCGCACGGTTGCCGCACCGCGCACTTTGTATGAAAACCACGATCGCTGACGCAGTACGACTAACGCACCGCATCCGCACCGCTGTAGGCCGTCAAAAAACGCATACTAGCTTTCAATGTATGCGTTTTTCAATGTGTGTTTTTTTGTTTGTTTTGGTTTTTCATGGAAACTTAATTTAGAGCGCTTGCCCTAAATTAAGTTTCCACGAAAAGTCTCTATGAGTGACGATATTTCAATTCAGACAGCGGCATTAGCTGGTTCCGAGTATCTCATGCCAACACGAGCTGGATGATTAAATAAACCCCCTTCGTCTCCATTTCCATGAAAGACTCTTTGCTAAAATAGTTTCTGTACCTACTTCTAGCTATAGGAACGTTGCGCTATCGAAGCAGAATTAACTATAGTTTGAACAGAAGCACATAGTTTTAACCAATACAACGAAAGTGCCGAACTGGTATTACAAATGTTCATTGGAACGCATACCATGCATTTTGGAAGACCCGCTCGCCAATACAAGTCGTTCCAATCGATTTTGGCTCTCTAACGCGGAAATTCTCCGTAGTGGCTTCTGAAATTCTTATGCGGTAGGTAATACTTGTTGTTCCTGTTTATACGACGATGTGGAACGGCTTTAAGACAATGGAAGATGTTTAGCTTAAATAAATGAGTAAATTTTATTACAAGCTAGCGGACCTTGCAGATGTTGCCCTGAACAGTCCAATTGTGAATCAAAACCTACGGAAGAATTGTATCTACCTGTAGATATATAGTCAACGTCTAGTTTCTACTTATTTTCCCTCATCCTAATCCCAATCAGCCTTTTTTAATGTTTCCACTGTTGGGACTCAGGCCTCCTCTCTAGGAGAAGGAATGGGCCGTTATCCAACACGCGGGCCCAGTGCGGGTTGGTGAATATCACATATCGTCGAATTTTTGATTCTAGGACTTGCCGGTTTCCTCACGATGTTTTCCTTCACCGTTTTGAGAGCAGAGGTGATGAAATAAATTACACAAAGTAATGCGCCTGGCTCGGTTCGAACCTACGACTTCCAACTCTCTCTACTTATTTTACTGTAGTTAAACTATAGATTATTATTGTGAACGCTTACGAGAAATTCTTGTCATTATCACCAACGCTGAAAACTCAGAGAGAGAATATTTTGGAAAAACCATCTGATACAGCTAGTCATGTTTTTGTCGAAAGTTTGACTATAACCGTTGGATTTTACCCGAGTTTTAACTAAATATTCTGTCTGTAACCGGGCCAACGAAAGACAAAAGAAACATTTTATTTCATTATCGTCACTAGGTCGGCCTTAGTATCAACGAAATTAGTTTTGAGTATCTCCCATTGTTCGGCAAGGCTGGTCACACCGTGGTTAAAGCGGGGCAAAAGGATCGAGACTTGAAATGTTAATGAGTAACCTACTTACCCCATCTTTGTTCTACAGCGTGATTAGGCGTCGCTTTGTCTCTAGTAGTCCGGGGGATATTCTAGAATTAGTCAAATATTTGCGGATTGTTGGACGGTGCTCGTAAGTATATACTTACTACAGGTACCTGTATACTATGCGAGCACATCTTTCAGACAGTTTATTTGCACTATTTATACCTGCAGGGCAGTATACGTTTACCTCCGTCAGTTTTGTTTGTGTTTGTCAGCGAAGAAACGTGTTTGTGTTTGTGTGATCATGTTTTCACATCGTTTAGCTGTTATGTTTATGCGTGTGTTCTAAGTACAAAATTGCGGTGGAGTGACAGGCACAATTTTTTTGTCTGGACTCTGACTTAAATTACTGGTAGATACTCTTAGTATTTTTGGTTAGATACTCTTAGTATTTCTTTGCAATTTTTTCGATGCTTTTTTTTCGGTTCGTTTAATTATTTGCGAATTAGTTTTTAGTTGATATTGTCATGTATAATTGCTGTAGTTTTGTATTCTAAGTATCTAAATCACTTTACAAAATGTTGAATTATTGAAACAGATGTGATCTCAGTAAAATTAAATTAAGAATTTTATTACAGTATTGATTAGCAAAGCTTGCCTTGAAGGCCGACTTGATTGGCATTTACTAATAAATACTGCAAAAACATTATAATGTGTTACATCCGTATTCTAATGGATAACAAAGTGACAGTATGCAGGGTCAAAAAAAAAATATTTTTAAACTTTGCTCTGGCCAAATGTACAAGAAGTGCGAAGTTAAAAGAAAAAACAAAACGTAGTTAACCTTGCCAGTTTATTACGAAGGACATTTTCTCACATTGTTTTCATTCTGGTATATTATAGGGTCAAAATCAGCCTACACCATACAACGAGCTTCTTTAAGAAGAGCATCGTAAGCTTCTCCTCAATTTTGAGGAAGGATTTTTTTCTTACATAACTAAAGGATATATAAGTTAATATGCTTATTGTGCCTTTACTAATACATGCATGAATAATAAGTCTTTACATTTTTAAAACGATTTTGTAATAAATACTTTAAGATTAAGAAAGAAAACACCCCTTTCTGCAAAAAGTTCAAACTGTCAGTTATGATCTTCTCCCTGATAAGGCTCGCTATTTGCGAAATTTCCATGCGCGCAATATGTCGAGTACGTACCATAAAATAAACATTTCCATCGCTGTAACAAAAAACTTGAGGGATTACATCCGTATAAATAACACAGCGTGAAAATAACAATATCGCTTGGAACTCTTGGTAATTTTTCACCCGAGTGTCAAATGCTCGTAAAAGATATTGGAAACAATTTGAGCGATATCTGGCCCCCGCGGACCTATTCGATAGAGGACGTCTTTTACGAGAAATATGAATAGCTATCACTTATTTGATCTTCATACTTAATAATGCTCGAACGAAAGACTCAATCACTTTGTGATTAAAATTGACAATCTATTTCTACTCCATTATGTAACAGATCAAACATGAGACTTGTTAAACTTTCAAGTGGGTGAGCCTATTACAAAAGGTTTGTGCTATCTTTAACTTTTCATTCAAGACATTTATTTTTTCTTGTCCGTCCTAAAAAAACAAGTGAGCGCACCATCCGCCCGGCATCATCAACTGTAGTACCTAGAGGGTAAAGCGCCTTGTTTATTTATGTGATTGCTGCGTTCATTTCAGCTTTCTAGAAAACCACTTTATTTTTTGTTGACCTCATTTTATTTTTAATTTTGTTTAAGTTACCATTACGGTCCCTAATTTTTGAGTTCCGAGTCTAACTATCTCTCGAATTTCCAAGTAAAAATAACGTGGTAGAATCAGAGTACAATAGCGTTACTTCTAATCGACAATGTTCGACACTTGTCTAGTTGTTAAGAGATAATCGAATTTGTTCCTCGGTATTGTTGTAGAAAGAACATGAGTGCTACGTACTTGTTTGTATGTTAACAGTCTAGATTTATGAGCAACATTTAGTTTTCGGTCCATTCTTTTCGAGTTCAGGATTACTATTAGTAATGTCGATGCTTATTGGTGCTGAGCGGGCCGCAGGGTGGCGGAGGCCCGGGCCCCGGCGGCGCGTGCGACTGGCGGCCGGCCCGCCCTCATTAATTCTCTCTCGGCCAACACACAATTCGGCCCGCGCTGTATGAGAATGACAGCACTCGTTAGTTATCCCCCCGTTTGTTATGTTGTTATGACTCCGACACTATCTATTAACTGTTGATAGTGTAATTTACGAGTTATGGTTGTAGGAGGATTATAACAAGGTTAGTCCGCCACGGCTTGCTCGTAACAAATGCTGCACGGCGTAATAAAACTAAACATAAACTAAGTACAAACTGGGTGTTCACGAACACGTTAAAGCTTAACGACGCTATCAGCTGGAAGTGTTATTTGAACCGTCTACGGGGAGACGTAGAGTGCACCGTAGAGCCTGACTCGACTACTCGAGACTAACTCTCGCCCTGAAACGTTACGAAACAACACGGCATCAGCTCGTATCGCGTGTGACGCATGCGGCTAGCTTATGACTATGTAATGTGTCCCAACACTATGCGAACTCGTTCATCTTGCATAAAAATTCGAAACAACAAAAACCATATCTAATCAACTAACTTGCGTACCCATAAAATTTTAATTTTCGAATGTTTTGACCAATATACATAATACTTACTGATTCCATAGTTATGACACCGTTTTGCGTATCCTGAAACATGAAAATAAAACCGTGCTGAAGCAACACACGCGAGTAACTACGCACGTATTTTCCCTTTCATTTCCGGTTTGCTCAGTTGTGTAAATATTTGAATTGTAACATGAATAGACTTGAGCGTTGAATTCTAAAACATTGTATTATGTAGTGAGAGTATCTTCATAGTCTTTAGGAATAACAATTACAGATACTTATACTGGGCGAATTCTATTTTCGAAGAAAATTTAATAATCCATTTAGACACTTCTTTTAAATACAGTAATTAATTCAGTGTCATTTTCAAATTCGCTAGCATCTTTAAGCATTCAAAAATACACATACTTAGACCAAAGGCCAAAAATGTCCTGAAATTACCACCTAAGGCCATAGAAAAAAACATACCAAAAAAAAAAAACACTACGAGAGAAAACCTCTCTTTCCAAATAACTTTTCTAAAGTTAAACAGAATAATTTCATTAAACAAATGGTACATTAAGTTTAGTCACGGTTGTAAATACAATAGTGTCCTTAGGATTTCAAAGTGTTCAAGCAATTACAAAGGTTTCGCCCTGGGTGGCTCGAAGGCTGTCCGAGATGTATCTAAGTAAATAATTAACGAGCGCCCTGAATTAGGACGCGGGCCGCCTGTTCACATGGACCCATTTTATGTTTATAGTGACAAATATGAACCTTCGGGCTTAATATTACGTACTATGCACTCACACTCGTCTGGTAGGGTCGGAAGCAATTTCGCCATCAACTATTCATACCATACCTAAGTAGGCGACACTTAACTGGTAAACAAAGTATGTACCTGCCCCCTCCCCACTCTGTATATTTATTTTGAGAGCAATTTCCCTAATAACTTTGAGGCGCTTACAAAGGAAATTGGCGATCCGCCTTGAGGACACTTTGAATCTTCCCAGGAATGTTACGAGTATCTCTTCCCACGGGAAATGTCTCTTTAGTGCATGAATTTTAAACTTGTAATAATAAGGCTAACGCTAACCGCGGCTTCTTAGTGAAATTGTGATGGTTGACTTGATAAACGTTGTCTTTTATATATTTTTTTTGTGATATATTTTAGAATAAACTTCATTGTAGATACTCGTCGAGTCGAGGCTTCAAAGACTTGTGCATCGGCGCCGAGTTGCTAGCCTGTCGGATTCTACCGGTTGCATTTCGGAGAGCGTGCGATGGAATTGCATAACCTAATTCCGCCTAGCCTGTTCCATCATCGGACTACCAGGTGTACGGCGATGCGCCACCGGTACACGGCCGGTGGACATCCCACTTATACGCGTAAAACGTTTTGCATTGTGCACACAGTTAAGGAGTGGAATCCCTTGCCGGAATCTGTGTTTCCTGATGGCTACAACCCGGGTATCTTTAAGTCAAGAGTGAATAGGTTACTTCTAGGTAAGCGCGCTCCATCGTCGACCGCATCGTCGCTCTCCATTAGGTGAGATAGCAGTCAAGCGCGAACCTACCAATAATAATAAAAAATCAGCATTAGACAAGAGACAACACAATATAGCAAGAAAAATCAAGTAATAGGTATAAAAAAAAACATAAAAAATTAACTGGCTTTCCGACTATCACGAGATGGAGGCTTACGATACAGAAGACTAGACATCGAGAGAAGAGTCCTAGTATCCTCTCTCTTCTAGATAGATACATCAATGTGGAACGAAACACGTGACTGCAAACGGGCCATTCAAGCTTCTGACACATTAAACTCACAAGATAAAGTATTAATCAAAAGAATAGAATATTTTTTATCTGATATATTGACATGTCGTCGAATCCAAAAAAATATGAAATATTATAATTATACACGTGACGTGACAACCTAAATTCATGAGCACAAGGACGGACGGTCATATCTACTAGGTGACCTTTGGATAGACTGTAAAAAACATAACAAGTCCTTTACTGTTCAGGTTGCTCGTCTATGGAATGTGTTGCTTGTGGAAATTAAAGGTGCGCAAACACTGCCTCTATTTAAAAGGCTTGTGAAAGATCTTGACTCCGTGATCTTGTTGTTCGTTTCTTCACTTACTCTCTTGCTTACCTATATATTTTGTATTATGTATATGTATATATCTATTTTAATATTAAGTATTTATTAAGTTTTGATACTTTTACATTTGCACCAAGTGCAACCCCATTTTGTGTCCAGGCAATCTCTGACCAGTCAACGTTGCCTGGGAGAAATCGCTTAGTGCGATAAGGCCGCCAATTGTGTGTTTTTTTATTATATGGTTTTTTTTTGTAAATTTATAATCTTGATGTGCAATAAAGTATATATAAATAAATAAATAACAGCAGATATAATAAATACATTTATTAAGTACTTACTTTTTCTAGTTCTTATATTTATTTGAGTCATAATTCGTACACAGGCCTACTATCAACATTTTTTTTTAAATTCTTATTATAATTCAATCAAGTTCTAAGATCACATTTAAATTTTAGCACAGCCTTTATAAGGTCGATGGGTTATCCATCAGAGAGAGCTATTTGCAACATTTCGATATTGCTGACCATTAAGTTGAATTTTACTGGCTTCGCTTGCAATAAGGTCGAAGACTATCCCAAAGGACGATCTAGAACGCGGTTTACCCGTATACAAAGTTTCATCCAAATCCACGTGATTGAATTGAATAACGTCCATCCAAGTTCCAACAACACACATATAACATTAGCAGGAAGTAGGATCACGTTAAAATGAGACCTTTCTAAAGCATTTACAGTGAAGCTACTTGACCGCCTACGCGTGTTATTTCTAATTGAGGAAATACCACAGTTAATGTAAAGAGAAGGCCACATCTCATGTGAACTATACATCGGTCACATCGGAGTCAAGGCTACACGTGTTCGATTGATTGAAAGATTCGCCCCAAGAATCCACCACAAGATCGTTCAAAGTAAGCAAAAAGACGAAAATTGATGGAAGCGGGGAAACTTTAAGGTTACCCCTTTATGTTTCCATTTGTTTAAAAAGGAGAGTATTGAAGTCAAACTACAGTACCTACCTACAAAGCCGTTAATCCTACTAATAGTATAATGGTGAAAGTTTGTATGTATAGATAGATGTTTGTTACTCTTTGACGCAACAACTACTAAATGGATTTCTATGAAACTTGGTACACGGGTAACCCATGTCCAGGAATAGTATATATGATATAGTAAAGGCAGATATATCGGTGATATAAGTAATTTTTCAATAAACTTGCAGATCAGAAAGTGACTCTTATTGTACTGCACTTAGGTACATAATGGCCCTTGTTACTAAACTGTGTCATTTTGATTACCATTACGCACTAGTGCTATAATGTAGTTAAAACCTTATTGTTCAACCTCTCCCCCCCATAATTTTAATACATTACCGTATCAGGATGGGCGTAGGTCGAGTCGCCGGTCAACCCCCGTTTATTCATTTCAGTGAGTGTATTGAAAGGTAAATAAAAAAAATATGGGCGCGCATATGAAAACACATTTTTACCGCCACAAAAGTTTACTAGTTTTACAGTTATTTTCTTCACAAGTGTTTTGAAAAACGTCGTATGATACACGTGAGTAATGAATGATTACCGTTCTGGGCTCTCTTAAGACCCTCGCCACGGCTCGGGTCTAAATACCGCCTCGTCGGTAATCACTAACATTACACACTTATATCATAATGTACTATGGTGATACCCTTTTTAAACACAAAACCATGGTTCCTAGTATGAGGTTGGGGACTAGTATGAGGATGAGGATATTAATCCTCCTCGTAACAACTCGATAGCGTGGTCTCACGAATGTGCTTGGTTGGAACTGTGTGGCTTGTTTAAAAAAAACATCCTTTTACTTATATCACCAATATATCTCCCCTTACCTACTTTTATCCCGGGAGTATGTTTTTATGATAATTTTCTTCTATGACGCGGGTGAAGCCGTTGGCAGAAGCTAGTTATTTATATGTGTAAAAGCCTCTTTCTAAACACGATGTGCCATTTAAACGCTCGTACCTACAACACTTAACAACATGCGTCGGGAGAGCGAAGTACCTTATTTATGAAAATGTGCTCAAATGAGGCCATACTAAACGCCTAGCAGGGTGAATAATGTTATACAACTTCGTTGAATAATGATAAACAAATACAGTCAAACTAAATAAAACCTAATGAAGCAAGTACAAATCCAAAATACGAAAATACTAAACAATTTCCATAATGAGATAACGCATTGAGTCAAACTGATTGCGAATTTGAAATAATTCGTCATTTATGTCTTATCAGCGAGAAAGTAAGATTTTATCAACTGAGTGATGAATTCGATTCGTCTTGGGGTGAATTACAGTCAAATGTAATTCCTTTTTGAATTGAAAGGGCATACAGATCTTCGTCACAATAGAGTAGATCTTGAGTAATGTGTAATCAGCGTAGTAAAATCTAAAGCGGGTCTGTTCAAACAACGTCATCCTTTTGTTCTCGTAATAAACTGTCAGGGCACAAAAGAAATTCACCGACATCGGATGTCGCCCTGTTGAAATTTAGAGCTTTTCTCACATGCTAACGGCCGTGTCCCATCCACTCAAAGGCGGTTTATGAAGAGATCCGCCACCCTACTTGTATCTCTGTACGAATGTCGCATTCGGATCCATTGTGGCTTAAACAAAGGCGTCTATAAAAGAGTACAAACTAATAAACGTGTCTATTCTCTCCCACAATAGGGCTTATAGGTTAAAGAGTTTTCGCAAAGGAATATAATGTAGTACTTTTGTTTCACAACCTACTGCACTATTTTTAGTGTCATAGTAACGATCGTAAGCGGAAAACCTCCGTAAAGGTGCTTTTGTTCTCTTTCATGTTACTTTACTAATGGAAAAGGGTTGGGTACGAGTATATTAGCTTTCTGCCGTGGCAGGCGTCAATTGCAATTGACTGGTTCATTTGTATTCGTGTGGGAAAGTGTTTTTACATAACACAAACGTCATGTTGGGGATCTTATTGGGGTTAAGCAGGGCGGGTAGTGCCGAACACCGATGTTCATTAATAATACGGAAATATTTTTATAGGTATACGTGAGTCTGACGGATGTTATCAGATAAATTGTAATTTGTCTGGATATTATTGATTGGATTGTAATTTATGTCTGGAAAATTAAATTCACTATTTACTAAATGACTAACAAAACCTTTTCAAGAGCGTATAATCAGTAAGTAATCAATATCAATTTTTTGCTATGCAATAATTTATATTTTTAATTTTTCAGAATTCTTTGATCTTTATTTTGCAAACATTGTGCGTAATATATTTCATACATAACTATAAAAAAATATATCCAAGGTGTAAAAGGTAACAGCTTTTCTCGTAACCACATACGTAAGCTGTTGCATTTTTTTTTTAACTAACTTTCAACACGTCCATATAAAAACCATTACGGTGCTACGAAAGTGGAGATACACAGCCGCTGCTCTCCAAAATATAGTTTATAATAACCCTTCTGCAGCTGTGGCGTCGTAATTCCTTTCTTAATATTAATATTAAGACCGAGACAACGATAAAACAAGAGAAAAAGAAATTCATAACCGCGTTCGTATTTCAGTGGTTTAATTATTTTAGGAGTCGTAAATTTCGTGCTTATGTTGGCTGATTTTATTAACGTTGGCTATGAATGGTGGGGAATTAAAGGAATCTACAAGTCAAAACGGCATTTTTTTTAAACCGACCTGAAAAGTTTCTGTTTGACCCAAATTTAAGATTTATCTCACACAATGTAAGGTGAGTGTAATATTTTTAACGTTCTGCGTTGTTACTGTCGAAGAATACGATTTATCTTTAGTACCTGAGAATGTAAAGTAGTGTGACTTTACTTCTAGGGGATGGGCAGTATGGGGCTAAAAGAAAGCTATAGATAGATTAGATTAATTATATTGTTGCTGAGTATTTGATCATGGGTTCCATTCCACGGTTTAGCAAACTGCTGTTCGATTTTTCCATTTAGAACTTTTTGTAGCAGTCCGCAGTCTATGTTTCTATACTGTTGATGGCAATATACTCGCTTTCATTGCTTGAGAGCATTGAATTGCAGCCTACCACAGTACAGTGTGGTAGCAGCCCCGATTTAAAAGTTGTACATCGTGGGTGGGTCGTGGTGGCGCTTTACTTTCTATAATTTATTTCATCAGCCCTGTTCTTTTAAACGGTGAAAGAAACCAGCATGCCCTAGAACCAAAAATACGATGCCGCGTGATTTCCATCAACACGCACGTCTTGCGTTATCGACTACGGCCCATCACCTCTACTAGAGAAGAGGCCTGAGTCCCAGCAGTGGAAATTATTCATATGTAGTGCGGTAAGACTACCAAACCCTTCGACAAATACAAGCGTGATATTACGTTATGTTCCTGACGTAAACCAAGCCCAGCTTTTGTGAGGTTTATCATCAAACGAACCAAGTATATTTCTCCTACATGCTGAGTAGTAGAATTCCAGCTACTCCGCATTTAAAGCAGGTTGTAACACTTAAGTAAATGGAAATAGGGTTGCTGTGTTGCTCGTAAAACATGTGATCCTTAACCCTACGCAACACAACCCTACGCGCGGCGGTCGCTACGTATTCACCGTCGCAAAGCTCGGAATACCAGTGTAACTATCCCTTAATCCCCCATAATCTTCCATAGATGTCGTACTAGACTTAAGGAATTAATGAGGTCATGTGTCCCTGATATATCATAATGGAAACAACTTACCTTGTTCCCCAAAAGTTTGGGATGAGGTTGGAAATTCTTCGAATTCGTGAATGTAGGGACTGTTAATGAGATTTAATGAGCGAATTAAAAGTTTCACGGATGTTTGAGTTAATAATTTGTAATAAGACCTATCAAATCTTTGTTTGTAAGTGTAGGTTTCATTACAATAGGATAATAGGGTAATATGACCAGTTTGCTGGATTTAACTCGAGAGTATACAAATAATAATAAAGTTTCGAATAGTCGAAACAACAGAAACACATTTAAAATGGAATAGCTCGATCACTTACATATTACACAATTATTTACGTACTAGCACACAATTACCAGTGTTAAAATGACAGTAATCTAAATGTAATATGGCGTGGTAATGCCGCCAGTCTTTTAAGCACATTCCAGTCGACAGCGATGTGGAAGAGTTTTTTGCCGCCATATTTTAGTTTAATTTTAGTAAGTTGTAATTAGCATAGGGATTTCGTTATTATTTTTTTGGTTTACTATAATAAATTTATGAATTAAAAATTGCTTAGTTTCTTTTTGAACTTTTTTATTTGTCGGGCATTTTAATTGTAAATATCCGAATAATCTATAGTACAAATTCTCATGATGATCATTGATGTTTTTTCCTAAGCACTAATGGTTAGTTTTCATTTTCCTAGATTTTAATTAAATACGAAATGTTTGTTCAGCCACTGAATTCCAGTTATTCCGAATCCAGAAACGAAATCTACAAAAATGTGAAAGCATTCGAAACTAAAACCGTTTCACAGAAATGAAATTTAAAAAAGTTAATAAAAATTCGCGGGCCCTCAGATACGGAAGTTGCAAATCACTGGAGTTTTCCGATGGGTCCCTCCGGATGTTGGGAGGGAACATAGTCGCCGCGGCGTGAAAGAAAAAGTTTCTCGATAACCCACAATTTGCTGCGGGCGCTGGTCAGCGAAACGCGCTGTACTACGCTTACGATGTACGATATAACAGTGGGAGATGTGTATTTTGTTCTTCACATTTTTTTTTCTTTGAAGGAAATTTGTCGATAGAATGATTCGAATGTGGTGATTTGACCATTGCTTTTTGTTGTCACGTGCATTGGCCATTTCTGACAATAAGTTCTTAGAAAATATTTTGTGTTTCTGAAGGGTTACTTAGTGTTTTCAAGTGTGTATAAAAAAGTTGTTTGGTAGCTAGAATACACGCTATCGACTTAAGCGTGTATTCTAGCTATCACACAACTTTTGATAGCTAGAATACACGCTTAAATTCGTTCGCGTCGTCTTAGAACCAATACACTCCAATGACAGTTTGCAATCTGCGGTGCAGTCACAGGTGAAATTTTCAAATGGACACTAAATGATATAGTTTATCATCACGTGAAAAATTCAGCCCGTATACAGAAATTTTGACAGGCAAGGCGCGGACAGTAAAGTAACTAAACAAAAACAGAAATTATGTTAAAGTTTATAATAGTCAACACACACAATAGTTAAAATAATAATTACTAAAAGAAAGGAACCACCTGTATACATTGACTTGAACTTTATCTATAATATGTATGTATTTAGAAATATATAAGTATGTTTATCAGTTGTCTAGTACCCATAACACAAGCTCTGCTTAGCTTGGGACAAGACGGCGTTGTGTGATAGTTGTGGAATATTATTATTATATTATTATTATTATTATAACTTGTTTTTTTGAAGAGTGACCAATAGCGCGACGCTCCGTAGATAATAGATGTTTACGTTTCTTTATCTTGTGTGATTGTTATTTTTTTTTTTGTTTACCCACAATGGTGTAAGAATGTTACTTGAATATCTGTACTAACGCAATTAAGTTATCACTATTTGTAAGCATTTGTGATTAAGAAAATGGTACAAAAAGAAACCAAAACTGTAAAAAGACTGTATTTGAAGAAGAAATAAAAAATAAAAACTGTATGTTCGGATACCCACGAAGAGTTTAGGTAAAGTATTATATAGATTTGTTTGGGATCACACTAATTCTGTAGTGTTTTTAATAAATGAAGGTAATTAATCAATGTTTATCATAATTATTATCAATATTTATGTTCGCACAAAATTAATATAAACGTTCGACATTTAACTGGTTTTAACTAGCTTAATGAGGCATACAATAATTAAATAGGTATTCATGCGGATAGAGTTTAATTTTGTATGTATAAAAGTCATCCATTCATTAGCACCTATTTTATTTTTGTCCAATCCCACATTCACCTATCTCACAGGAACTGTGTACTTATCCGGGATAAAAAGTAATTTATGGTGCTCAGCGATAGGACTGTTTTTATAAGGATCGAGAGTTTTTTTTAATATTATTGACAGGCGACCATTTTGACGCGATGATGTGTTCGATGTTGGAGCTCGCTTGCCTAGAAATGACCTATTCAATTTTGACTTATCTCTCAGTTTGATAGCTATCATAAAACACAAGACTCCTGCAGGGAATTTCACTACTTAAGTACCATTTTTATCTGTTATAAACTAGTCATCATCATCATCATCATTTCAGCCGATAGGCGTCCACTGTTGGACATAGGCCTCCCCTAAGTGTCGCCACAATGAACACTCGTGTGCATCCCGCATCCATCGGATTCCCGCAATCTTTCCTACGAGTAGGTCATCGGTCTACCTTGTAAGAGGCCTTCCAAATAAACTATTGCTTGACTTCAATCCCACCTGATGGTAAGCAGTGATGCAATCTTTGATAGTGAGGCGCACTAGTTTATTAAAAGCCTATTCACTCTAGCCTTGAAGACACCCATATACGCAAGGAAAACATTTCGTAATCGGATAGCTCAAAAAGAAACAGAAAGTATTACAAGATATATTTTTCTTTTTTACGAACTATATGTCTAAAGTAACAAATAATAATTATTATATTATTATAGTTAGCCCATATTGTCCCACTGCTGGGCAAAGGCCTCCCTCCACTCCTTCCAACGATCACGGTTCCTCGCTTTCTCATTCCAGTTCTCAAGGAAGCCATCCAGGTCGTCCCGCCATCTTCTTCGTGGTCTGCCTCGGCCCCGCGCTGCTGTGTCTGGGCACCAATCCTGCAAATAATAATAACTCTTTACAATATTAAAAGGAAAATATGTATTAAACATTAAACACGTTAACATTTACGTAGAATTGCTTGGCACAATACACCATAATTTCTTTTGACTCCAGTTCGTTTCTTTTGCAGGGATTTTTATTCTGGATTCGTGAACTTCGTACTAAATTAGCCCGATAAAAGATTTTGTGTAAAACTATTGGAAAGTCGAATCGAGTCGCAGTCGTTCCTTGTCCAAGTGGTAAGGTTGAGCGTATAATATGAAAAAATACAGAAGGCAGGTTTGACCATAAACGCGGGTTTGCGGACAGTGAGCAATGGGTAGCTCGCTGTCCGGCCCTCCAGTAACTGTCCGGACCAAGCCCAAGTCGTCGACGGCGCGCACTGTTCCCGCGCGCCTCAAGGAGTTGTCAGCAACAGCAGGGACCCAGCCGGGTCGAAGCCTACTGGGGCCAGGGTTATCCAAAAGGGAGCTCGAGCCCCGGTATGAAGGCTAGAAGGAACGGGGTGGGTCTTTTGGTCAGTAAGAGTCTGACACTATCTCTCGCTCCGCCCAAGAGCGGGGGTTGTCATTGGATGATTTTTTCCCACCATAAAAAAAAGGTTTGACCATAAAAAGGTTTTTTCAGGTGGGAAATCAGCCACTAACTTCTTTTTCTTTAGGGTGGAGCGACAGGACTTGTCAGACTTTGGTTGACTAAAACCACACCTGTGTCCTTTAGTTGCCTTTTACGTTCTGGGATCGCGGATTTGCTTTTGAAGAATTCTCTGTGAACCTAGCGGGCATCAGCTCTTGCTGGACCCCTACGGTTTTATTGACATGTCTGAGGCTCACGTGGAACACTAAGAAACGTCGGCGACTTGGGTTCGGTTCGTCCGGACGGTTGCTGGACGCCTGGACGGCGAGCTATCCATTGCTCATTCTCCGCAAGCCCGACCGAAAAAAGAATTTGAAACAGTTTTGTTTGAAAGAGTTATCGTGGCCTTTGCAAAGGGCAACTGAAGAAACACTTGGTGAAAGTCTTACACTCCCTCTTGCTCCACCTCAGAGCAGGAGAACTCATTTAATTATTTTCTGTGTAAAAAACAGGTTTGACTGTAAAGCAGAAAAAAGTTTTACATAGCAGACCGCTTATTAAATTAGTCTCATTATGCAAATTATTCACCAACATGTCTCACCTGAATACAACATTCATATAGATACAATACCGAGTTTTCACATTAATATTCCATACTAGCTGCCCGGACAGACTTCGTTCTGTCAAAAGTTAATATTAACATTTAATTATTATTATTAAAACCTTCCGTGTGCCTTAAGGAGCATACGAAAAAAAGAATTAGCCGAATTGGTCGAGCCATTCTCGAGTTTTGCTCTAAGGAATGTTGCTTTTGAATTTTTATTTATAAAAAAGGAATTGGATGAATTTTAGTACACAGGTATACCGTATCCTGAAATAGCACACAGGAATGTTTCTTAGGAACAATTTTCTACCTTCACGCGAGCGCAGAAGCCTTCACTGACAGAAGTTAGCTGTAAATATATTTAAAACTTTTCTAGAAAACAACGGTACAGGATCCATTGAAGATAAATACGGTTTCGGGTAAAAACTGTTCCGTCAAAGATCTCAAATGGACTTTTATATGATTTTCCAGTGGAAAATTCAAAGCTATTGAGTAAAATAAAATTGGAGAGAGCAGGTGTTCCCAGCGGGGGTCGGCAGTGACTAATGAGCGGTCGTGGCGTGGATGGGGACGACGGGGGCCCCCCGGGACCCGCTTAAATACTTTACGCCGAACATATTAGCAAATATCGTATTACGGAAAACATTTATAATGCGTACCTACCTTTAATAAAGCCACTTAGAGAGTTCGTGGGTGATGTGTGTAGTGAATATTAAGCCAAGAACATCCCCACGGGACCTTCAGGTTCCGGGATTTTATTAACAGCGTTCATCAGGATTGTAACTCCCTACTTCTATAAATATTTATCATTTAATTTGCATGTTTTTTATCATCTCTGGTACTCTGGTTTGAAATGTGATTTTTTTAATAATCATTAAATTCGAATCGAGAGTGAAATCTTTTTATTATTATTATAGGCCCGCATTTGACTACTATGTTACCTGATGGAAATCAATCATGTTGTGGACGGTAGAGCATGCTTGCCTAGAAGTAACCTATTCACCCTTGACTTAAAGATCCTCTGCTGACTGTAGCCACCAGGAAACACGGACTTCACAGGGAAATCAACTCCTTACCTGTACATGCATCATTTCTACGTATACTCTTTTCAACTTCAACTAAATTCGTAGTGTACTACAAAAACAGTGTCTTTGGAACTACCATGATTATTATTTACTGAGGTAAAATGATAATTTCATTACCAAGTCTGAATAGTAACAGGTAATAAACATTTATAATTTGATTTTCTCAGAAACGTGTCTACAGTATAGAGTAACTTGATAGACGCACGTACGACATGAACATTTATGACTGAAATATGTGATATACATACGCTGTAGCCCAGTAGGTAGGGAACTATGTATCATGTATCTATATTGATTTTAAAGGTAGACAATATACCATGAAGTTACTTCGGCATAATATACTGGAACAATAACGTATACTCTTCCCACCTAAAGGTCGGAAACATATGTCCCGAACGTGTAACTCTACGTAGATATTTATGTCGTCAATTTGTGAACATTTGTAACTTTGTCAGATTTTTCGTGATGTGGAAAACGTCAAAGCGAATGATAGATGACTATCGTTCCGCAATTTGGTATGGAAATACGTGCGAAATACCTGCAACAATATTTATGGGGGCGTTTTGGTAGTATGCTCGATTGACAGTCGCCTAGAGAGCGGCTTGTTTATGGTGGGGCGCAACGATTTATAACCACTTGGTCTGCGCTTGTAATAAACCAGATAACTCAATTTATGGCACTAAAACGGCTGTGTGTCGTCTTGTATGATGCTGTAGTTATATCAAGTAGAGTTACGATGATCACCTCGGGTGCGGTTAATAGCGGCTGTCCTTGCGAACTCGTGCAATGGCCGCCTGCGTGATGTGACTTATTGTTGTCTATAATTATTGCTCGGACACCAGGTATACGTAATTGTCATATCGGCTGTCCAGTGTCCGGCTGCCAGGTCGATCACACTGCCGTCCTGATTAATTTAGTACCACATCAAATACATCCGTTAGAGCTGAAGTGGAAATTAAAACAAATACGGCATATTTTTTCGAAACTTTATATTTTATTCAGTCGTTCATTTGGTGAATACATTTTATTAAAATATACAATAGTGCGCGGAGATTTTAACTTATTCTTTAATAACATGGCAAATAAACGGCCTATTGAGGATGAGGACGCATTTGTCTAGCTCACTCCAGCCAGGCTCGCGTTACGCGGGAGAAAAGATCTACGAGTAGAAAAATATGAAAGTGTTGCCAACGCTTTAATTCTACACAGCTCTACATTTCCCTCTCAAAGCGGCTTTACGGTACTGAATAATGAAAATACGTTCATTTAAATATAAATATCAAAGATACAAATACAGATTTACCAAATTGGATGGATCGGTCGATCGCGATGGGATTGTGGCGCCAAGATAATTACAGATAGCTTACTTGTGCGATATTATTAATACGTGTTTACTCTGTGTTCCAATTGTAAAATAATTTCCCTCTCTCAATTTAAATTAATACCACTTTGGTAGCATAATTCCTCTAACGGTTACGCTTACTAAGTATTGATTTATGGAGATACAATAGTTTATCTTGTGGAATTGTTTGTTTATTCAATAATAACAAATTACGTTCGTTTGTATTGTTATATAGGTACTAAAACTTCCTATTTCTGCTGTAATAAATCAGATTACGTTTTACCTGTGACGTTGAGGCATCCATCAAACGAGGCAGTGCTATACAGAATTATAAGTAAATTATCCAGTTGGAACATAACAATAGAACATGACGTAGAAATATCACCGGCCAGCGGGCAAGCGGCGAGCGGGGCGGCCGTCTCCTCCGAGGTCGATAACAAATTGGAAACTGGATAAACGAGGTAATAGTAAATAAAATATATCTCAGCCAATTTCATTATTGACAGTTCATATCGTTGCAGCCACACGTGCCTTTTAAAGCTTAGAGTGGGTTTATCGGAACAGATGATATTTTTAGATATTGGCATTGGGACGGGACACGGTAGGGATGTCACTGTTCAATAACATACCTATGTTATTATACGTTGATACTTGAATTCTGTTAGGTATATATATTTGTGTGAAGTCTTGTAACAATGATATTACAGTACTAGTTTCTGCCGGCGGCTTTGCCTTTTTTTGTGTTTATTCATTTCAAATAAAAATACAAATTTTTCTTCTTTTGTAATATTAGTATAGAACTAAAGACATTATATTATAGTTTTTAGCGATGTTAAATCTGATCTCCATCTGATCAGCTTTCCTATCTTTATTTGTTCTTTTCATTATTAATTGTTTGTGTGTGTGTACATAAATAAAAAAATAAATAAAGACATGTAACAAACACAATAGCTTGTTCCATTATCTACGTTAAACTACATGTATCGTAACGTTACACTGTGCGTCCTCAGAACTGCGGCAGGACGATGTAAGTGGCCTGTTACGACGCAACGTTTACCACAATTAGTGTTTGTGTCTGTGTCCGCCAGTGTACTGAATAAAAGCGATTACACTAACACTAAGACGGCAGCGGTTGTCTACTGACTGCAGACTTGTAAAACCATTCAAGGAGCTGCTCAGTTTGGCTGACTCCCTAGAGACTGGATGGGGAAATATGGCATGGACTGTGAGACCGGAATATTGTTGACTGGCACTTTACTAGCGACTTCGTTCTCGAGTATGTTTTCTTAACTTTAATACCCCTTATTTAAACTGTATTTTGAGGGTTGCTCTGCGGCCACGGTTATCCGAAAGGTAATTCGAGCCCCGGTATGAAGGCTTGAAGGAACGGGGTGAGTTTTTTAGTCAGTAAGAGTCTGCCGCTCCGCCCAAGAGCGGGGGTTGCCGTTGAAAAGAGTTGTTTTGAAAAATTCATAAACTAGTGCGCCTCACCATCAGAGATTGCATCACTGCTTACCATCAGGTGGGATCGCAGTCAAGCACCAGTTTATATAAATTAAAATAAAAAAAAGAATGCCAGTCTTAATTATTCATTTTGGTGAGAATGTGTGCCAAACAAGTTTAATAACTCAAGTAATAAGATTCTCCCATAACCTGTATGGGAGAATCTTATGGGATACAACCTGTGGGCATCTAGAAATATAAACCAATGTAAGGAGAACTGGTTTGGCCTAGGCGAAACTGGTGTACCTAAAATCGGGTTTGGCCGTTAATATAGATTATAATATTATTGTATATAAATAAAATATTTGAACAGCATAGTAACTATTAAAATTTAAATCAGTTTATAGTTTACCTATATATAGTATATTTGCGTTGTAAATGCGTTGCGTTGTTTAATTAAACGTTGTAAATGTAACTAATTCCTTCTCCTTTCTTCTTCTTTTCATTCTTTATTTTTTCTTCTTTCTTTTTTCTATTGTTTTATTTAGAAAACAGCTTAGCTTTAAAATAAGCATCACCTTTATACTTATTTTTTTTGTTTCTTTCTACTTGTATTTTATTTTATGTGCGTTCATGAATAGTTATATACATAAATAATTTTCTGTCACGGAATAGCGAAACAAGATGCTTTTAATCTTTACTAGTTTTAGATTCAATTGGCATATTAATGTCAAAATGATTGGTAATTAGGTACAGCGGCTACACGAAGTTGATTAGCGTCAACTGCTAAATTGGGGCACGAGTAGTCGAATCAATATCTATAGACTTCAAATCTTGAAGATAATCTGAAGGGTTCGTATAACAATCCGAGCTTAATAATTAAGAGCGGCCAACTCAAGGTACATTTCCATAAAATCGAATTTCCGTGATTATGATGTTATTACACATCTTTCTCTAGCTATTTTGGATACACATCTCGTGGATATTATCTAGGCTTCTATAGAAATCAAAGCTTAAAATTTGTGTAAAACTAATCTAGTAAAGACCTTTGAAAATCTGCTCTTTTACGTGAACTTTGGTCCTACATAATGTACTCATATATTAAAAATATAAAAGTACGTCCATTAGTCCGCCTTGCACATTTAATCGAGATTCTGGACGACAATTATTCTAAAAACTTTTAAAGGTTAAAAAAAAACACGTATTTACTGAAACAACTTTTGTGAGTTATTCGAGTAAATCACGGAATTACCGAATGAAAACAAAGCTTTCAGGCGTTATCTCTCTTTTTTCGCATTGCCTCTTTATCAAACATCGCGTTAGATTGCGTTAGATAAAGCAACAAGCTTTTAAACCATGCTTGACGATAGGCGAGTGGAGAAGGGTTCTCTTAAGTCCATAATATATTCCCACAATTGTTTGCTGTACTTATTTAGAAGATAGTGCCTTCATTGGCAAAATTTTATATAGTTGAGTAGTAATGTGTCCAATTATTTTCTCAATTAGGTAAGGTGGTAAGATTTAGTGTGACATTAGGATGCTTGATGACCTTTGGAAGATAACAATTCGACATAATCGGAACATTATCACACGCGTATTATCTACAATAGTCAGATTAGTATCTACACAGAATTGGTCTGTTTACAGGTTCAGTTAGAATACAGTGTATATTAGGTAGAATCCTGTATTAACCTGTGGAAATAACAGGATTATTTACATAAAAAAATATTACGTTTATTTCCCCCAAAAATCTCGTATATTCCGACTTCTAGAACTGGAATTCAAGACCACACTGTTGAAAGTTGCAAATTGACTGATATTACTTTAGAACTTTAGGACATTTACATGTAGAAAAATAGAAGAAAGTCATTGAAAGTAATTTTTTTTTGGCTGAAGAACTTGAAACGACAATCTCGTAGCGCTACGGGCTACGGCGTAGACCTCGTAGAGGGTGGCAAAATAAACTATTTCTATTACTGAGTACACAAGATTATATTTGTTCAGGGTTAGATATTGACGAAAACTTACGTCAACTCTATTTGTCTTTGGTAGACTGTATTTTTGCAACTAGACGAAAAGAAAAATGGCGCGGTATAATCTAGGTATTTTGTTTTGGGCTAGATTTCAACCAAGAAAAATTCATTATTTTCTTTTTTACTAAGTAAACGCTTTTTTTAGAACAGATCAATCACTGTCCAGCTTTTTGTCAACTATGTTGGGGTCGGCTTTTAGTCTAACCAGATTTATTTGAATACCAGTATTCTAGATGAAGTGACTGCCTATTTCATCTCTTCAATCCAGTAATTGGGTAACACTATACCCCTTTTAATATTCCCACTGCTGGGACTCAGCCCTCAGGCCTCCTCTGTAGGAAAGAGAACCACCACGCGGGCGCAGTGTGGGTTGGTGGATGTCACATGTCTTTGAATTTTTTGTTCTAGGACATGCCGGTTTCCCCACAATGTTTTCCTTCACCGTTTTGAGAGTTCCTTGGCTAGACTGGTGTCATACATCCTGACTTCTGACTATCCGTAACGACTGTCACAGACCTACAAATGACAATCTACACTAACGGTTCATCGTATTTTCCAAGGCATTGAGCAAACTCAGTGTGTTGAGATGGTCACCCATCCACTGACCGACCTCAGGAAACGTTGTTTGACCTTGAAGATGGATCCGTCGGGTTGTATTGTTTTAACAACGATTTTCTTTTTCTAGAACATTCTTTTCCTCATTTCTAGAACAGCTAGGCCTAAGGCACCTTAAGGCGCGGCCTAAGGTCTGCCCTTGTACCTGTATTTGCGTAAAGTATTAAATAAGTAGCTAAGCAACAATATGCAAAAATGTTAACATAATATTCACTATACACTTGTGGACGACGAGCAATAGGTAACTCGCCGTCTGATAACCGTCCAGACCTAGCCCAAGTCATCAACAGCACGTAGTGAAAGAGAGAGATGTAAACAAACCGTAGGGGCCCAGCAGGGTCGATGCCCACTGGGATCACGGGGATTTTCAAAAAAAGAAACTCTTGGTCCTAGAACGCAAAGGGCAACTAAAAGACACAGGTGTAGTTTTAGTCCGCAAAAGACTGACACGTCCGTTCCATCAACGGACCACTAGACGTACGATGTACTAGATGTAAGGCCACCGGTACATGGTAGACATCCCACCCATTATTATTATTTAGAAGATAAGGGGCTATGCATCACCCATAGTGTAGGGGATGTAGTCACTGCGACCTAAAAGATCTATTGTGACTCGCCACCTTGTTAGAGTAACTCTTTTAGCCCGGAGGCTTCCAAGAAATTTAGAATACTCCTAGCTTTTAGAGTTTTAATCTCCTCCGGGCGAATAATGTGTCGGCCCAGATGGACACTGCGTTTGTGGACAAGGGGCCCGCATTCACACAAGAGGTGCTTAGGCGTCTCCCTCTCCTGATTGCAGTACCGGCAAACATCAGTGTCACTCAGTTTCATGTGAAATTGGTGCCTGTTTAGTTTGCAGTGGCCGGTTAAGGCGCGGGCTATCGCACAGATGTTCGTCCTGCTAAGCTCAAGAAGCTCGGCAGTTCGTTTTTGTGAGTAGCCTTCTATGAGAGATTTGGCGTGTAGCAGACCTGGTTGTACCAACCAGTTCTTTTTTGAATCGCCAAATAAGTTGCCCTTAAGGGTCTGCATGGCCTGGTTCTTTGAGATACCACAGAAGGGTTCTGGACCTATCTGATGACCTTGAGCCCCAGCCCGTGCAAGTTCATCGGCTTTTTCGTTGCCGTTGATTCCAGAATGACCTGGATCCCACCCATACGCACAAAGCGTTTTGGAACACATTTGTTGTGCGTACAGCCAAGGAGTGGAATTCCCTGCCGGAGTCTGTGTTTCCTGATAGCTACAACTTAGGGGTCTTTAAATCAAGAGTGAATAGATTACTTCTAGGCAAGCGCGCTCCATCTTCGACCACATCATCGCTTACCATCAGGTGAGATGGTGGTCAAACGCGAGCCTATCAATAATTAAAAAAAAGATTTTCCACCTTAAAAAAAAGACCAAGAAAAGGAGATTGTTTTAACCCAATATTTATTTAATAAAAGTGATTAGTAGGTATTTGCTCCTGTAAATTCTTTTGCGAAAAAATAATATCTCCGAGTTAAGGTAACGCAACCCGGCTTATGAATAATGTATTACGAGTACCTTCAGTGTAAGCACTTAAAGGGTCCAAATGAAAAAGACGCCAACTTTGCAATGCTGTTGAACACTTTTTCTTTAAAATTAATAAAAAAACTCTCTGAGCCTGATTTGAAAATACTTCGAATGTCTTTTATCAAGGATTCCAGTACATATGATTGTGAATTTATATTAGGTTTTTATTCGAGTGATTTTGTCAATATATTATATGAAAATTCTTGGCATACTTTAGTTTTATTATTAGTTATTGATACTTTAAAATTTACTTATTCTAAATTCTGTAGATAAAAATAGGTATCAACACTAATACCCTTTTTTATTTTTTTGAGGTAGAAAATAATCAAATATCTTCTCCCACTCTGGGTGAAACTAGAGGGTGTGTTGTATGAAAATTGCACTGACTAACACCCACCTGTGTTCCTCCAGTTACCCTTTGCGAGTGCTACGGTAATTTTTTCAAACAACCCGCAATCCTAGCAGGCATCGGCTCTACTTGGCCCCTTTCAGTTTAACTAAAACAACCATTCTAATCCCATAACGTGTGTTTATGTTCATTACAGAACCGGTAAAATAAAGTGGTTGTGTTAAAACCTCAAAAAGGTTAAAATTAAGGAGAACAACGTCACCGTTCACGTTTGACATGTACCACGAGTCGCACAGTGAAGCGCGGAACACGAAAGCTGGAGATACATAAAAGGAATCGCAGGTAACGAGAGTACAGCGCTGTAGCCTGTAAGACGAGGCGGTTACGCCACGTTACGCTCCATTATACCATCGTAGCCTCAGGAAGTTATTACGAGTAATGTAGTGCCGTCAGTACGCGTCGCTTTTTGTCATACGGACAAAAGAACCGAGATAGTTTCACAGTAACAAACAAGCAAAGCGCCCCCGCGAAACGAAATAATAATGAAGTATCTCTTGGTCTGTTATTCGTGACTAGAGACCTTGTCTAATTAGGGTTGCGTCATAACCAGCGGACCCTGAAATATTACATCTTTGTGGTTGAACAACATGTTGTTGGCGTAATCGTAAACGGCCCTTTTAAGTCATTCACTATAGTCAGTACTAAGTTTGTTGTGGTATTGTTTTGCTTTATGTTTCATGTTCATTCTGAACGGATTGCGTTTTAAATTTATTTGCGAATTCACAGTTGGTTACCAAAAAAATACAGCGCTCCAACTTTTTTTAGTTTTCGTTCAAACATTTTTTCTTGTTTCCAATCTACGTTTCAGGAGAGCATGTAATAGAAAGAAAAAACGTTTACGAATAACCGTTTCATACATTCTTATAAATTACAAATGCATAGATATGGAAAAATTTAATTAAAATCTGTGCGAGACCAAAAAGGCGCCTAACTCAGCATATTGCTATGTTTAAAACGATAGATATCATATATGTATAATTTAATAAAACACCAAAAACTAGGGGAAACAGACTCGGATTTAAATGTCTCCTTAATAACATAATCAGTGCCACAGTTTTGACCGATCCACTAGGGCAAATGGTAAGAGCATGATGTATCTTAAACAGCCTCCACAAATAATTCCAATTTCTACATCAAAAAACCCAATATAAAAAAAAATGATTTCTACGTAGACGAAGTCGCGGACATAAGTTAATATAATATAATAAGTTAACCATTATTTTTCGATTGTTATAAGGGTTATCTGGAGAAAATAGGTCACAGTTGTGTTTTGTAAGCGATGATCCAGGATCCCGTATATATCAGCGTGCATGCTTCAACAGCGGTAACTCCTAGCGCTGTGACAGCACACACCAGGTGTGTTGGCAGAGCATGAACTATTACTTGCTCCGCAGTAAAAACATACACAAGAATATTCTACAAACTCTTTTAAACAACACCAAATAAAAAAGCCAAACTTGAAGTCAGCGACGTGAGATTATGTGCATAATTTTCAAGACAAGTCTTAAACGTAGTATATAAAAATAATTCTCACATTTTGTATTGCCTTTTAAAGGTCGTAGCTCCCTTGTCAAGCGTGACAAAAATATTACCTATGTATGAAATACATTTGCAGAGGAGGAGATTGGCTGCCTGTGAAATGATCGTAAATTTCGATGTATAATGAGCTCATAAATCTGGAGCGCCGCTCGATATCTCTGTGCTTTCTACCTTGGATGTGTACCTATAAACATTTTTTTTCATTCGTGTTTCTGTTTACATGTGCTGCTGGCTAAAAGCTCCGCATATCAATTTCGCGAGGCAGTCGTGCGCCGTGTTCGATTGCGCCATACTTCTATGTTTGCTTTAACTATTTTTTGACCGCTTTTGATAAAGTTCGGCAGTCACCCGTGACTGCATGCTCTGAGGGTGCTGATTGCATGTAACGTTTAAAATCATTCCTGTGAGTGAACGCAAACACAAGCTGAACAATTGGGTTAGTCCAAGGTTTTTCTGCACACAGACACTCTCAAAGAGCAGTCATAACCACAGTTTCTACAATTTAGCTCTTTATTGCAAAGAGTATGTCATGTAAAAACTCTGTTGAATCAAATGTAACATCAGCGTTAACACAGAAATACCCTTAGATATAAGGCAGGAACGTAAATTAATTGAATAAAAATTCCTATAAAATTAATCCAGCAATCTCTGGATATCTACAAAATGAAGCGAATTTAAAGCTTCTAAACCATGCTTTTCCAAGAAAACGGAGCTTTGATTAATTTGAGGAATTACGCTTTTCTTTTTGGTGAAGTAACCTAAATTAGTATTCCAATAGCACCGGACCATTTTTATACATTTTCTTACGCTACAGCATAAGTTATTCAGTTTCTTGTTGTAATGTAAGCAAAACATGTAGGTACCTCAGAAGATTTAGAACAAGGTAATTCAGTAGTTAGCCAGAGGCAAGGACCAAGAGAGACTTTTTCGTCTTGTTTGTAAATTGAAATAAATGTTACGAAATATTACGACAAAGAGATTGAACAATTAAAAAGGTCCACAAGACTAGCTGAAAAGACTGGATTTTGCTTTGTATTTTTAAATGCGAAGCAGAGCAGAATATATTTTGCTGAGGAAATTATTATATTGGTAGTTCTAACTGTGAATAGTTCGTAAATGTGTGGACTTTTGTCTGGGTTCGGAGATTGGTAAAGAACTCGTAGAATATTAGAGGACTACTACGAAGTTTAATGAAGTAGAAACACTGAAAATACGAAGGAAGTTTACTAATTGCATTAGAGCGAGCATAAAACCGAGGCGTCAAGAAAAAATAGAAGCTACATAAGCATTGCATGAAGTGTGACGGTAGTAAGTCGGGCCATTTGAGGGATTGTAGCGTCGCACTTCCTCCTACGAAAATCTTCGGCAGGGCTATCAAGAGCGAAAGTGGCTTGGGTTAAATCCAAAGTAGATGTGTTCCGGCCGAGCTTAGACTTTGAATAAATCAGGAGGGAGAGGTCGCAAGGTGAGTCCCGTCCGCCTCCGTGCCTCGGTCGGCCGTGGACAATATTGCATTTGTATGAGTTCGTTATGCGTCCGGTCATTTGCTATCCTTTTATCGAACTCACCCTTAAGTAAGGAAGGATTTAGAATTATTCGACCTTCGTGGAGCCGTACCGCTGATATTTTAGGCAGAGTATATGATCGCTGTAAGGATATCGTCGGCTGTAAGAGTTTCCGTTGATTACTGCTATAAGGAAGGAAAGGCAAACATGACTACGGTACACCCTTTTCACCGATATTGCATCTTAACGTATAATTTTATGATTTTACATGAAAAAATAACGAAGGTTTTCTCTAAAATGGTTTAGTATTAGAATTATCATAATTATTTACAATATTTTTTCTAAATGTTATTCAAGCAGAAATGCGAATGCTTCCAGCTTGTAGAGGTCTGTAATTATAGTACTCATCAGACCTCTTATGAGATGACCTCTCATTAGGCTCGCTTAGCTTAATGGTTTTTACGTCGATTGCAGTACGACGAATGTAAATTAAATTATAAATACTGAGAATTTTATTTTTGTTGTTCACAAGGACAACATTATGTTTAGTAAAAACAGGTTCAGTAAGTCAAAAAGTATCTAATGTAATTGTAAAGTATGTTCTAATCTAGACAGAGTTACTTTCGCATTAATTTGTAATATTAGAATGAAATGGACGGATTTACCCCAAAAAATGTCCATTAAATGCCTTTCCCTATAGTAATTGCAACTCATAGTAATCCAAGATCATTGAGCCACCAAACTTGGACAATAACGCATTGTCTTCGTGGTTAGTGGTTTCATCCCTATCTCAACCCCTTTCAAGCCGTCTATCGAAATTCCTTTCGCATTATTTCCCTTCAAAAGATATTTAATTAATTTATAAGTCAGGCGGGACAAGTGCGTCGAGCATTATATCTCACTTTTTTATGAAATTAAAAAAAAATCGCCATCTAGCAATGATGAAGGTTTTGTCTAACGTCAAATTAAATCTGTAGATAGCATATCTCCATTTATCAAAGTGTGGGAAGCGTGCGGGAATTTGGTTTGCAGTGAAATTTTATCTAGTCATACAAGTTTGAAAGGTTGTGGTAAAAATATAGTTATTTTACAGTTATAGATTTGTATATTTAAAGCAAGAAATAATACGTTAGTACCATGCGGAAATATGCTACGAAGTTCTGTTAATGGTGTCTTTTCAAACTAAATTTCATAGTTTCGTTAGTCTAAACGTAATAAATCTTGAGGACCATCCTTCTAGTTATTTGGGGTTAGTCCAATTGTAGACGCACTTAGCCTAAATAAATCATCAATATTTTTATACAAAGATTTTTTGATTTGATTATTTGTTTCAGATTTGGCAACAAAACATAAATAACTATATGACAAAAAAAGAGAATCCTCGTGGAAACTTGAACCTTAACAATTAACAATTGGATCGATTAGTACAAAACGATACTACGATTACCAGGTAGCTTTATTCGGTAGATTTTTAGATAGGGAGTAAGAGCAGATGCCAAATATATTCAAACTTCTTTTTTTAATGTTAATTTAGTTAGCTTAAGGCTATTACTGTGTCAGTCAGTAAATCAGTTGCCACTTCTTTTGATTTAAAATCAGATTATAAACGACACATGGCCTCTGTCCTACATAAAATCAATCTCTTGATTAAATCTTTAGTTTATCGTATCGCCAGACGTCCCTAGTTCAAAGTCTAATGTTTAATAAAACGTAACCCTTGCCTCTTTACTCGTACAATCTCTGAAACGTAGGTTATTTTGTTAAAACAGAATGAAATCCAGTGATATACAATCTAATAGCATGACTTTTTTACTTTAACATGAAAGTATACAAGTAAGTAGCTGGGTAGCGATTGATATGTTTCAATAATAAGCAGTTATACCGTATATAATAACCATGAAAACGCGAACTTTTATAAGGAACTAAATTATACAGAACGGCTTTCTTGCTTCATAACACAATGGCTTGGGTGAAAATATTTCTTTTCATAAAGTGTGGGCTGTTTGCGGCGTTGAACCGACATCTGCCTTTCGACTACGATGTGCTGTAAGCCTCTTTTTGTATTGCCAGTGGCTTCACTATACTTTTTCGGAACTCGACTCTATGGCAATGCTTGTTGCACAGACAAAACTATCTGTAGACAAAAGATTTTTTTATTATTATTGATAGGCTCGCGTTGACCACCATCTCACCTGATGGTAAGCGATGATGTTGCCGATGATGGAGCACGCTTGCCTAGGAGAAATCTATTCACTCTTGACTTAAAGACCCCTAAGTTGTAGCTATCAGGAAACACAGACTCACGCTTTGTGCGTATGGGTGGGATGTCTACCATGTATCGGGGTATTTAGTATGTAAGAGAATTTACCTCACAATGTTTGTGTGATGAGCACGATCATTTGTTTAGTGTCTGGGTGTAATTTACGAGTATCTATAGTATGTATGTATTTAGATATATATAAGTATGTTTATCAGTTGTCTAGTACTCATAACACAAGATCTGCTTAGCTTGAGACTAGACGGCGTTGTGTGATAGTTGTGGAATATTATTATTATAATGTTATCAAGACACTTTTCTATATTACTGTGTTGGAATATGTTGTTAGTGATTTGTGTTATAAAATATTATCAGGCAGCGAGAGGCGGTGCGTTCTACCATTTGATACGCCTCGGTGACATTACACGATCGTAAAGTAAAAACGACTGTGTCTAAATTACACCGTGCGATGAGATTTCGAATGGCGGCCATGAAATAGAGCCACGATGAACAGACAGTCACCTGCGACTCGAGCTAATATTGTATAAAATTGCGTGTACAGACACAAGATCTCATTAAAACTTTACAATTTATTCCGTCACCATCTCGCACAGAGTTGTCAAGGAATTCGCCATTTTTCTTTCTTTCCGCGCACTGAAATTTTCAATTTACATACTTATGAAAGGTTTCATAACAAAAATCCGTACAAAACCGGTCGCCTCGAAAAATCCCTTTTGTTGCTGTCGCGGAACGGCACAATTTTCTTTGGGTAAAAAATGAAGTTTATAGTTAGTCTATGAAATCTAAAATATACAACTTTATTTTTAGTTTTTAACCCGAAACACGTGTCTAGTAGTCTTATGTTACAAAGCTATGTACAAAATTTCATAACTGTATCATGAAAAATCACAAATTTATAAGCTTGTTATGTTATCTAGTTATCCGCACAAATACATGGCCACCGGGCCATCCGGGCGGTGTTTTGCTCCTGCACCTAGCTGTGAACTGGTAGTTAATGCCCGCTATGACCTGACGTAACCTGTGTTGTACTTAGTGTCGGTGGTGTCCAACTTGTGATCTTTTTTAAATATTTTTGGGAAACAATATAACATGGTGTAAAATTTATTGGAATCGATTCAGTTACTGGTTCTAGACAAACTATATTCGGGTTTCGCATACCTACATACTAAAAATGTGTTGTATAATATATGAGACATGTAAAGTTACATCTACCTGTTTTAAAAAAGTAGCGCACAACTGGCCTACGATTGTAGCAACTAATATACACGTCAAATACTCTATAGAAAAAAAAAAAAAAATGGGAAAAGTATTTTCCAAATAAATGCACAAACACTAAGCTTGACACGGATTGTTCACTGTCCGGTTGACTATTGTCGCATTGAAGTACCGAGGCCAATATTTCCACAAAATTTGTATTTTTGTTGACAATAATCCTTTGCTATGCACGATGGATTCATATGCATCACATAAATGCATTGTTGTCGAACGCTACGACCGGACATAAAATTATATTGTATCCCGTATTATAAGTTATCATTCAATGTAATCAGGCCTTCTCATAACTTCTTTTTGGGTAACTTTTGGATATTTGATTCTTTTGGGGTCGCGGGCTAGTAGGGTTGGTTGAATCATAACGGATTAGCTTGACTGTACCGTATTATGTTCCTCAGAGGTCCCGAGGTCAATACTCTTTTTATTATGTACGCATAATCATTTTCAGCACTGATGGATATTTCAGAATCACATTACAGCTATATTCAGCGTTTTTTACTTAATTTAAAGGTCGTAAGCAGTTTGATGGATCGTAAAACTGCATTACAATCTCAATATCTAAGTGGATTTTGTGACAGTCTCGTGGTTTAAGATCGTCGTCACTCTCATTTATGCCTGTCTGGCATCGATTAGCGGTCATGACTCATGGTCCCTTACCTTTCAATGTACCTACCTAAAGGTACCTTTCTGTACAGGCTCTCGTCCCCGTCGATTCAAATTCGAAGAGAGAAATAAAGTGTTAATGACATACATTATTAGCCTTTTAATGCTCTGACCCGGTATGAAAGAAACGGGGTGGGTTTTTTAGTCAGTAAGAGTCTAACACTATCTCCCGCTCCTCCCACCAAAAAAAGCCTTTTAATGTTCCCACTGTTGGGACTCAGGCCTCCTCTGTAGGAGAAGGAATGGGTCGTAATTCACCACGCGGGCCCACAGTGCGGGTTGGTGAATGACACACGTCTTCGAATTTTTGGTTCTAGGACATGCCGGTTTCCTCACGATGTTTTCCTTCACCGTTTTGAGAGCAGTGGTGATAAAGTAAATTACACAAAGTAATGCGCCAGGCTGGGTTTGAACCCGTGACCTACAACTCGTAAGTCGGGTTACCACTCGGCCACCACTGTTCAAAATAAAGTGTTAGTTATCTGTTATTTTGGTGTAATATTTACCAAAAACCCCGAGGGATTCTTGTAATAATTAAGCTGCGACATAGCTAACTCCCCATGGCTTCGATCCGGGCAAATTCAGAAAGTTGGTATGTTCACTCATTATTCTCGGCTCCGACCTCCCGTAGGATTCAGGAATAAGGTAACTTTTCCCTAACTCGTTGTCTCGTTATGTTAATCTCTAGCGGGAGGGCGTTTATTATAATTGCGCATTGACCGCTACGTCCCGCTGACCTCTACAATGTTCTACACCACTTCAAAGTAATGTCATAATCTATAAATACTAACTTCCGCCAGCGGCTTCACCTGCGTGAACATAGTTTCCTCCATACAAACTTTGGACCCTCGTTTCATCCCTTCAGGGTTTAATTTTGCAACATCCTCTCTTAGTGCCTACGGCATAAAAGAAAACCTTTTGCAAAACTTCATATTCCTAGCCCCAGTGATTTCGGCTGTTCGTTGTATGTGTCAGTTAGTCAGTTTCTTCTTTTATCTGTATAAGGTGACTGGTAATTAGTTACCGATACTTAAACACGTGATTGTACTCATGATTACAAACAACTTTCCCAAAGTAACTTTATCTTCTTTACTCATCCGTTTTCGTTTATCACAATAACAAAACGCGGCTAACAGTTGGTCGCAGGCGCGCGCGCGCAAATTTCAAAGAGCTGTTTTGTGATTGCGATAAAACTAATAAAAAAAAGAATGGAAAACTTTCTATTGACCGGTAAAGGCGCAAACTAGCATATTACAAAAAAATTCCATGACAAAAAAATAATTGTATAAAGAAAAAGTTTCTTTGGGAAAGTTGTTTGTAATCGTGAGTACAATCACGTGTATAAGTATCGGTCACTAATTACCAGTCACCTCATATATGTGACGGCGCCAGGAGTGGCTGAGCGATATTACCGTCATCATTTTCATTCAGTGGTACTGGGTTCATTTTGATGAAATTTTAATAACTATACACTTGAGTTTTTCAGTTGCTTATAATGTCAGTTTCACAGTTCACAATTAGTTATAAAGTCACTTTTATAATTCACATTAATGTTGTAAGTACCTATACTAAATAATCACGAATACACGGGTAATACACGGGCACGACAGTTTCATGTTAGAGGTGTGTGACCCTTGAAACTGTGCAAGCCAAACTGCCCCCGCATCTAGGGTCGCAGCTAGGGAATGCAAAAACCGCCAAAATTACAAACCGGTTTGTTTTTCGGTTTTCCTAAAAAAAAACCGGTTAACCGGGTAACCGGTTTTAAAATTAGTTTTTTTGAAATTTATTTATAAGTGAAAATTTAAAATTTTTTTGCTTGTGAAATTCTAAATAAATATTTTTAAACTTATCGTGAAACTTATATATTAAAAAATATATTGTATACCTAATATGAATCCTGATAAAAATAAAAAAATCTCAACTTCATAAAAAACGAATGTCTCAGAATGATGTCATACATGGAGAATCTTAGCTAGAAGTTAATATATACTTCTACTCAAAATATCCACCACTAGCTTTTGCCGACGGCTTCGCCCGCTATTAGTGTTAGTGTAGATTAACACACGCTTTTAAGCGTTTAGGCCACGCGTCATCTGTTTACGCATGGTGATCATTGGAAAGTTGTCTACTGCTAATCGTAAAGAATTTTTAAGGATTTTGAATTATTGTTACATGCAGCCCAGGCTCTCTAATATAGATCTCAATTTGTAGTTCACGGGTTGAGGTCTTTTTTTTAATGGTGGGAAAAATCATCCGATGACAACCCCCGCTCTTGGGCGGAACGGGAGATAGTGTCAGACTCTTACTGACTAAAAGACCCACCCTGTTCCTTATAGCCTTCATACCGTGGCTCGAGTTCCCTTTCGAATAACCCTGGCCCCAGTAGGCTTCGACCCGGCTGGGTCTCTGCTGTTGCTGATAACTCCTTGAGGTGCGCGGGAACAGTGCGCGCCGTCGACGACTTGGACTTGGTCCGGACAGCTACCGGACGGTCGGACAGCGAGCTACCCATTGCTCACTGTCCGCAAGCCCGCGCCTACGGTGGCCAGAAATCGGGATCGGAATCCCGGCGGCGGCGGCGAGAGCGCCGTTGCCTGATGCGGTCGGCCTCCTCTTTTGCGAGCATTACTGCTTCGCAGAAGTCGGCGACCGCCTGCCACTCCTCCTCGCTCCGGACCATGGCCTCAACTAAGGCCCAGCGCGAAACGTCTCCGCCGCCGATCGCCCCCACGAGGGCACGGCGATACTCCGCCCAAGCAGGGCACACCTCGACTGTGTGCTCCATCGTGTCCTCCGGGCATTCCGCACAATGGCGACACTCGGGTGTCACTTCCGGTTTAATCCGGAACAGGTACCTCCCGATCGTGCCATGTCCAGTGAGGACCTGCGTCATGCGGAAGGTAAGGACGCCGTGAGGTCTTTTCAGCCACGCCTCAAAGAGGGGACTTACCGCCATAATCGTGGCGTGCCCAGCACTGGGTTGCGATAGTCGCTGCCGCCATTTCACCGTGAGATCCTGCCGGAGCTCTGTCCGCCATGCCATGACCTGACGCGGCAGCGGACTTTCAACCCGGCGTTGCATCTCCACGTGCATAACGTGCATGTGTGCAAGGACTGTTGCCTCCAGATCCCACGAAGGTAGGCCAGCAAGAAGGCTCGCCGCTTCGCGGGAAACCGTGCGATATCCCCGCACCATCCGTATTAACATGAATCTCTGGCAGGCGTTCAACATGGCCGCCGGTCGCGTTTGCAGCGACGGCGCCCACACCGGCGCCCCGTAGAGGGCTATGGACCGAACGATCCCCACGTAGCGCCTCCGGCAGGAGGCATCTGGACCTCCAAGGTTGGGCAGGAGCCGCTTGAGTGCAGTCCCCGTCCGGTTGAGTTAGGGAGCCAGACGTCGGAAATGCTCCCCGAAATTCCGCCAGCTGTCGAGGACGAGTCCCAGGTACTTCATCGTCGACCCGACGCCGATGAGAACTCCTCCTACCGTTTGTTGGGAATCTGATGGTGGCGCGTTCCGAGGGCCGTGAAAGCACATAGCCTCGGATTTATGTAGCGCCACCTCGAGTCCCAACTCCTGGATCCTACCAACGACTATCGCAACCCCGCGTGTTGCTAGAGCGACCGCCGCTCGGTTCGACTCTCACGGGTTGAGGTCTGGGCTAGCCAAAGGTCAATCATCAGCCTTAATGAAGTCCGAAACACTCGCTGCAAGTCATTAAGCCTGGGTAGTGCGTGCCTTGTTAACGGAAGCTGAGTCTTGCTGAAAAACCCCTAGTATTTTATCAAAAAGTGAGAGGCTTTAAGAGGCTTTGCTATGGCGTTTAGGATAGTATCTGGATCCCATTTTCACGAAAATGAACCTTGGTGATGATGATGTTATGATGAGTAACAACGGTGGGTATTCCATCTGCGAACAATAATTTTGGTGTCCTTAAGAAATTTTAATTCTGGCCCTGACAGCATTCACTGCCTGTTCTCACAACACGCGGGTGGCCTGGATTTTTTATGATCGTAAACAGAAGAACTGTACAATTGGTGTAGCTATCACTATGGTACATAAATATTTATAAACAAACCTACGACTGATATCAAGCCTCAACAGCGTTTTAAAACTATGTTTGCTTAAAAATAGTGTCATTTGAAAGTAATAAAAAAAACTTGAAAAAACCGGTTACTTGAAAAAAAAAACGGTTATTTTAGTCATTAAAAATATGCCGAAAAACCGGTTTTTCGGTTTTCGGGTTAACCGGTTTGCATTCCCTATCGCAGCTCCTTTTAAAAAGCTCCTATAAAAGGAGAAACTGACTGCACAGCCGAAAATGTTTGGATTAGGAGCGTGACATTTTGCACAAGGCTTCCTTTTATGACGTAAATGAGCACTAAAAGATAATTTTCCTTTCATAATTCACCCTTTTTTTTTTTTTTTTTTTTTATGGTGGGAAAACATCATGCATTGACATCCCCCGCCCTTGGGCGGAGCGGGAGATAGTGTCAGACTCTTACTGACTAAAAGACCCACCCCGTTCCTTCTAGCCTTCATACCGGGGCTCGAGCGCCCTTTCGGATAACCCTGGCCCCAGTAGGCTTCGACCCGGCTGGGTCCCTGCTGTTGCTGACAACTCCTTGAGGCGCGCGGGAACAGCGCGCGCCGTCGACGACTTGGGCTTGGTCCGGACAGTTACCGGACGGCCGGACAGCGAGCTACCCATTGCTCACTGTCCGCAAGCCCACGTCTACGTTGGCCGGAAATCGGGATCAGAATCCCGGCGACGGCGGCGGCGATAACGCCGTTGCCTGATGCGTTCGGCCTCCTCCTTTGCGAGCATTACTGCTTCGCAGAAGTCGGCGACCGCCTGCCATTCCTCCTCGCTCCGGACCATGGCCTCAACCAGGGCCCGGCGCGAGAGGTCTCCGCCGCCGATCGCCCCCACGAGGGCACGGCGATGCTCCGCCCAAGCAGGGCACACCTCGACTGTGTGCTCCACCGTGTCCTCCGGGCGTTCCGCACAGTGGCGACACCCGGGCGTCACTTCCGCATGAATCGAGTGCAGGAATCTCCCGAACGAACCATGTCCGGTGAGTACCTGCGTCATGCGGAAGGTAAGGACGCCGTGAGGTCTTTCCAGCCACGCCTCAAAGAGGGGACTTACCGCCATGATTGTGGCGTGCCCAGCACTGGGTTGCGATAGTCGCTGACGCCATTTCACCATGAGATCCCGCCGGAGCTCTGTCCGCCATGCCGTGACCTGTCGCGGCAGCGGACTTTCACCCCGGCGTTGCATCTCCACGCGCATATCGTGCATGTGTGCAAGGACTGTTGCCTCCAGATCCCACGGTGGTAGGCCAGCCAGAAGGCTCGCCGCTTCGCGGGAGACCGTGCAGTATCCCCGCACCATCCTTATCGCCATGACCCTCTGGCAGGCGTTCAGTATGGCCGCCGGTTGCTTTTTCAGCAACGGCGCCCACACCGGCGCCCCGTAGAGGGCCATGGACCGAACGATCCCCGCGTAGAGCCTCCGGCAGGAGGCGTCTGGACCCCCAAGGTTGGGCAGGAGCCGCTTGAGCGCAGCCCCAGCCCGGTTGAGTTTGGGAGCCAGACGTCGGAAATGCTCCACGAAATTCCACCGGCTGTCGAGGACGAGTCCCAGGTACTTCATCGTCGACCCGACACCGATGTGAACTCCTCCTACCGTTAGTTGGGAACTCAATGGCGGCGCGTTCCGAGACTGGCGACCGTGGAAACACATCGCCTCGGATTTGTGAAGCGCCACCTCGAGTCCCAACTCCTGGATCCGATCAACGACCATCGCAACCCCGCGTGTCGCTAGAGCGACCGCCGCCTGGTACGACTCTCCCTGCGCTAGGACCAGCGTGTCGTCTGCGTAGCAAACCACGCTGACCCCGTCAGGGAAGTCGCCGCGCAGCACGTAGTCGTACCCGATGTTCCACAAGGGTGGCCCTAGTACCGACCCCTGCGGAACACCGCACAACATCTCTCGACGTTTCCAGTCTCCCTGGTGACCGGGATAGACTATAAGTCTCTCCGACAGATAGGCCTCGACCACTCGACAGAGGTATTCGGGCACCCGGTGGTACCGGAGTGCCCTCCGGATCGTACTCCAGGGCAGGGAGTTGAAGGCGTTGGCAATGTCCAAGGACACTGCCACGACACACCTGCCCCGGGACACCGCAGCCCCCGTCGTGAGGGCTCGCACGCGCATGATGGCGTCCACCGTAGAGCGCATCCTGCGAAAGCCGAACTGTCCGTCCGAAAGGTCCGGCCCCACCCGTGTTAGGCGCCCGACGAGGCGGTTTGCAATGACTCTCTCAAAGAGCTTGCCCACCTCGTCGAGCAGCATTCATAATTCACCCCCTAAAGTGATGACGCGGTGGTCTAAAGTTTTATATGGAGAAACCTATTTACATGTGAGTATGCCGCTGGCAAAATCCCCGACCCGACTGGTCTGTTGGTCTAGTGGTTAGTGACCCTGACTGCTATGCCGGAGATCGTGGGTTCGATTCCCACCCAGGACAAATGTTTGTGTGATGAGCCTAATCATTTGTTCTGTGTCTGGGTGTAATTTATGCTATAATATGTATGTATTTAGAAATATTTATGTATGTTTATTAGTTGTCTAGTACCCATAACACAAGCTCTGCTTAGCTTGGGACTAGACGGCGTTGTGTGATAGCTGTAAAAAAAAAAAAAGCGCGAGATTTTTTTTCGTGACTGATTTGATTCTCGCACACAAGCTTTGACGTCCATTATGAGTTTGTTTGTCCCCCACAAAATGATGAGAAACTGTAATTGAATTTACAAACTTGCTTCAAGATTGAAAAACTTAGTGAATACTCATTTCATGCATGCAAGATTGTGATTCAATATTTTTCTTTTATAAATTCAGTTTGAGACAGCACAGAGTCAGCAAAGTTATTCACAATTGACTAAGTCTTGTTCAGCAATTTTTAAATATTTCTACAATGTCACGTAAACACATCAATCAAGTTTGTAAAGTTTTAGTATTAAGCTATCTTTTAAAAAAGTGATTATTGTGTATAACGAAAGTAGATAAATCTTTTCTTAGTGGGAAACCATCAAATAATTCTCTCGCTCTGGGTGGGGCGAAAGGGAGTGGTAGAGTTTTACTGACCAAAACTGACCTGTACCTTCCACTGCTATTATGTACAACATATATATTTGCTATTATGTACAACATAAGTAATAGTTGTAACTGTGTACTAATCTACTTAAATTGTAGTGCAAATAAAGATTTATTATTATTATTATTTATTGCCTTTAGCATGCCAGGGTCACGGTAACTTTTTCGAACAATACCGTATAATAACAATATATATCTCTGCTTCATTTTAAAACATTTTTAAACACGAGCCTAAAGCCAAATACATCACACCCCATCCCATCGTTAGCGCCATCGCAAAAACTGTCACTCTAAAATCTAAATCGCACACAAAATAGTCTGACGTATTGTTAGCGTTGTATTTATGTGCCTATTTCACACGTAGGTCGTAGAATCATATTTTCTGTATCACAATAAAATTACCAACAGTTTTTTTTTATGGTGGGAAAATCATCTAATGACAACCCCCGCTCTTGAGCGGAGCGGTAGATAGTGTCTGATTCTTACTGACTAAAAACCCACCCCGTTCCTTCGTGCCTTCACACCGGGGCTGAGCTATCTCTCAAAACTAACCCTGGCCCCAGTAGGCACAACAGTTTAACATTGATCAATTGCACAAATAGAGATAATCTCTAAGAAAGTGCTTGAAGAAATAGACTTGTGTAAATGTGTAGAAGAGCACTCTACTTAGTTTTAACAATCTGTAACACACAATTACACTAATGTTATAAAGACGAAAGGTTGTGAGTGTGTGTGCATGTACGTTTGTTACTTCTTCACTACATAGCTAGACCATGTCCTAGGATTACTTACATAGGGTATTTTTTATCCCGGGATTAGATTTATTCTCTTGGAATATTTTTTTACTGTCAGGAAGGCGAAGCTGCTGATGGCATCTAGTAATAGATAAGTTAAAGTACTTATTACCTAGTCTTTTAGGCTAGATACAATCTAGCCTAAAAAGCTCAATCAATTTATTATGTTTGTTTTCATAGTGAAGTACAAAAGTAACTGCAGGAATTAATTACTAATATTCAGCTTAAAAACTCCCCATCCCGCGTGGTAAGGTAAGCAGTGAGCACGATGTATGTTTATCCAGTTCGTGAACAACAGATCTGATAAAGTCTTTATTGATTTAAGTATTCGCGTGGGTGAGCCCGTTTGCGGCTCGACTAAATATTAATACAAAGGAAAACTCATGAAAGGAGAGAGGACAGCCGCGGTATACACGGTCAGTTAAGCTTTCGGAAGCCATTGATTTTTATTATTACAAGCCAAGTCAAAAAGGAAGTTTACCTAAAAGCCATTTCTGCTCCGTTATTTACGGATGGGCACAAAGAAGATGAAACGGAAATATCTCATCATAAATCGGATAAATGTGCGAATAATTAAAACATTAAACAGCTAAACGTTTCCTGAGAAATGTCTTCATAGGCATTTGTGTTTCATTCAATGAACTTTCTACAAAGACAAACAGAAAAAGTGGATAATATTTTCTTTTCTTTCTCTCCGACCGTTATTGCGGTCGCCCTTTTTGGAGAACAGTCTTTTTAAAGAGATTATTTTAACAAAGTTTTATGAATATCTTAAATTGTAGAAAATACTGTTTACGACAAATCTTTACTAATATCAAAAAAACTGCAGCATTTGTTTGTTTGAACGCGCTAATATCAGGAACTATGGTTCGAATTGACAGATTTGGTGTTGGATAGCCCATTTATCGAGAAAGGCTATAATATACCTAACATAACGCTACGACCTACGAAAGTAGAATAGTAACCAAAGATGCAAGGTATAGCTTACATAATATGATTTAAAAGAGTGTCCATGGAGTTTCTTGCACGTTCTTCTCCATAGAGATCGACGCTTGGGAATGTGCAATTTAGCTTCACTTTTTTTGACTGGCCGACGTTTTTCTGTAATTGGTCTATTTGATATAAACGTTTCTGATTTTTGAGTACATTTATTTGCTCAGAAGTCAATGCTGTTTTTAATCAAATGTTAGTCGTTATCTTGTCTAAAAACACGGCTCGTTCGCTAAACACATTATTATGTTTATTTATTCACGGGTGCAGAGGTGCGGAAAGGTCCCGACTATGTTTGACTGTGGCGATTTATTTAACGAGTGGCTGTATTTGTTTGCGACGCTGTCGGTCGACGTCGGCCTGCCCTTCTAATGCCACCCATTAACTTCATGCCCACTGTAAATTACAGAACTTTCAACTTTATCACCTACCTGTTAAGGACTACGTTGACTGTCTCTGGCCTGTCTTTGTCTACGTCGTCTTTGCTTAATTAATGACTTAATAGTGGCTTCGTCATGTGTGCGCGCCAAGTGATGTATAGTGTTAACTCAAGTTTCTGCCACATCAGCTCAGTCTAAAATACAATGATGGGTAATTAGTTACCGCCACTAATTTGCTGAATTAACTAAAGACGAATCAAATTTCATATTCCGTAGTACTTTTGTGTTTACCGAAATATAACAGTTAGGTACGTTAGAGGAATACAAAGACAAAGCCTTCCGCTCCGCCTGTTGTTAATGTTTAACTTTAGGAATTTTAATAGCTACAACAGTATGAAAACAACTAAGAAAGTAATTAGGGAGAAAGTTAACGAAATATTATCACAATCATAATAAGTACGTGTTCTCTGTAATTATGTTTATTCAAAACATGGGTTAGGTGTGTACGTGGCAAAGTAATAATATGATGTCAAGTCACGAGGGCCGGACATTAGCCTTTCATGTTTCGTTTTCGTCATAAAGGATAAATCGTGTGAGAGTGGGACCGCTTACAGCGGACGGTATATAATAACCCAACATATTTGTCTCTTTGCCGTTCAAAGTATAAACAAAAAATTTTTTTCTGTCAGTTCCTTTTGTTTTTGGCTTGTGTCATCTTTAGATCAAAGGAACAGGGTCGTGTCAACAATATGACACTAAAATTAGGGTTTTTGTCAGACTGACAATAAATAGAGCTTTTTCAGAACTACACAACTATATCAGGCTATTGGCAAATGGTGACATATTTTTATTATAGATACAATTGTACCAACACAAATCAATATTAACTCACACAGTTGGGATATCTCTTCATCAGCAATTTTCTTAGTTGCTAATGAACAGGTACCCAGCCGTATTCTGTGAAGAGCATGCATGTTTTATGTAGACATGTAATAAAAACAGCCTTAAGATGTTCTTGAAAATCGTTTAACGAAGCACAAATTGAAGCGGCCGAGAGCGTCTCCGCCAAAACTCTTCAAATCTAATAACTTACAGGCGGCTTGCCGGCAGTGAAACCGCGACGGATTATACGGCATAAGTACTACTTGTCGGTTGCATTATAAAACAGATTGAACACAACTCCAGTACCAATAAACAGAAGTTTCTATAAACTTTACAGATTCGACTTTGAGATAGCAAAGGGAACAGTATCAAGAAATGACTAAAACTATTTGAAACTAAGTTCCTCGATTTGTATCCTCATTTTGGAACTTGAGCTCACTGTTTAATATAGGTTCCAGTTCAGGTATTTTCATTGTAAAAGTACAATCATAGTACGGTTGCGTACTGTACAACCCTAGTAGTTTTCCAAGCTAATAAAAATGCACGGTAGATTCTGATGAGGGTTTTCGAAGCACAAAGTGAATAAATATTCCATTTTGATCTGAAGGGTTCAGTTCTTTATGGAGCGAATTTTAATACTTGAAAGCCAAGTGAAGAGAATTTCAGATTCGTGTAGGTTTAACAAAGCTACTATTATTATACCATTTTTTCCAAAAATAGGCTTGGGTGTAAGTATTCGAGTCACGTCGCTTTTTGGTTTGTCTCGACGGTTCCTTGTAACTTATTTATTCCTTATATGAAGTTCGAGAATCAGAGAAATTCCACGCTCACCTGCGCTTGAGTGATGACACAGGAACCTCTGAGGATAATTGAATTATCCTCGCCAGCGATATTCCGGCCGCCGACGAGGGATCTATACATGAATATATCTTCAATACCGCAGACCATGACAGACATTTCAGCAGTACGAGCGGATCTCATAAAATACGTATCCTTACGCGCAAATATCTGGGAGAAAATAAAAATACAAGATACGTTTATTCTATTATCATAGAGGAGTTTCAGTTTTAGATATTTTTGCGTAAAGATAGTGTGTATTGTGTTCGGAAAAGATTCGCGTATTCGCGATTTACATGAAACATTAGCATAATTAGGACCACAATAAGTCTTCGGAAATGGTCTTATTAGAGAATGGCCATTACGTCAAAGCACTTACGACAGTAGTTTTCCTACTTCTTGGCTGGTTGATTTCGCTTTCCACGAACCATTTATCTTTGGCTGTGCGGTCCATTATGTTAACGACCGTGCAAATAGTTCCGGAAGGAATAACCTAACATAAGGGGAAATTAACTGACACTTTTCTGCATTTTGTTTTGGTTAACGTGTTATTAACACAGATAAATAACAATATAAGTAAGTACTTTGTGAGTTTGGCATGTTTACCTCTTTCTTTTATTAAAATATGTTGCCTCAGAGTTACTCTTGTTTCGTGAGTGCGTTTATAAACATGTGCATGTACATAGGTATACAAGACACTCAGACTCGGAAAAACTATCTATATCCCATACAAAATATGTTCCGTGCTCGAATCGAGCCCGCGACACGCAGCGCAACAGCCAGTCGCTCAACCTCTGCGCACACCAACATTTGTGTTAAGTTTTGTTACTATTTATTTGTTAATAAAGTTTATAATACACCCGTATTTTTTAATTAGAACGAAAAAAATGTGTCTCTTTCTGTACCCAGTACTGATCATATATGTGTAGTCAAAAGTAGAAAAAAAAAGGAAATCCCAAAATTGACCACGAAAATTTGTCATAATTGTTAATTCATAATTGTAACAATTATTCATAACAATTGCTACTAGAATAGTAGCCAATACTACGCGCAGTGTCTTTCCATTTTTATCGCTATTCATTCATTCATAATCATAAGCCTGTACAGTAATTCCATAAATTGAGTGACATTTTGGGATATAAACAAACGCTCATAACTTTGCTGTTTGTGAATACTATTTATTGAGACTTTACTTAAATAATAACTAGACCTGTTCTAATAAGCCCTTTAAGTATTTGTACTAATTAAAAATTAGTGGTGTATACCTCATAATGTGAACAGTACAAACATTTACAAAACAAGTATACAATGGTTGTCTCATCCCACAGGACACTCAAATATTCCCAGTACTGAAACTTCACGAGAACAGATCTATTTGTGTGTTAAGTATCCGTAGCTTGCTAACAAACGATGCTTGTGTAGTATAATAAACAAACCAATTTAAAAACTATCATGGCTCGCCACATCCGGAGTGATTCTGGAAAATAAGTCCCTTCTGAACGATAAAAGGATCGCTTTCTATGAAGTGCCACGAGTACGCACTATTAACTGTCTTCCTCTGTAGGTACTTCAAAAGGTAAGAGCATAACGTTGTAAAAACAATTTTCCTTCTTTTCGTTTCTCTTTAATTTCTTTAAGCTGTCCTTATGTCTCGGCTTTAGTGGTTCTTCACTTAAACGTTTATTTTAGATTTTAAGACGTTTTTCGAAAAAATATTTACGTTAGCTCCTTTTGTTTCATCTTTAGTAGTAATAATAATTAAAGGTTCGTTTGATTTGTCTGTTGGTAGGTATTTATGCTCACGTTCATTAAAATATAACGTTCATGGATTTAATATAAATAGTAGAACACAGTAAATGTAATAAATGTTGCCATGTTATTAACATGTAAACATACATTTGCTAAAATAGCGTTTAAACATAAACAATATATCAATTTAATTTTAATGTAAACACGATTCAGCTAATAACATCGGAACATTCATAAATTGGAAATTTGTGTACATAACTCGAAATTATGATATTAAATGAAAAGCTTTTCAGGAATAACACGATGTTTGATTTTACCTAAATTCTTTAATCAAATAATATTTGTTAAATGAGTGATGTAATAATAACAAAACGTCAGCATCCGGCCGAATGAATTTGTGTCGTGTGTATTATTTTAACAATTATCAGGAATATTAACGGGCGATCAAAACGGGCCGGGAACAAATTGTGTTGATTTATGATGGGCTCGCCACCCATGTCGCTCCGGTATGGAAATAGAATGCATGTGCCGCCACCGCGGACCGCCAACTTGCTGGAATAAAAAAATTATTTACGAGTACGTGTCTAGTTTATTGTATTTATTTGCAATTCAGTAAGTAATATGTATTTAAAAAAGTGTTGTATTTTTTGCATTCAAGTTATTTTTCTCCAAACTAAGAGATGTTTAATAAACAACACAACATAGGTAATAATTATGTCCATTATTTTTCTTAAAATATTCATCCAGTTTAAAAACAGAGCGCTGACTAGCTCTTGATCTAAAGATCTAGTATTGCCACTTAACGTGGTTATGCTGCGGGTCTTCTGGTCACATGTTCGGATGATAGCGATGTTGAAAAGTATCTCGACGTCTAACTGTATTTTGAGTTTGTATATGTGTACCTACATAGTTTCATACCTTGAATAGCTCATCGTAACTGGCATGGTTGATGGCAAACGACCAAGAGGCTGCAGCCCAATAAGATGGGCAGATGAGGTCCGCTCCACACTGGACGCCCAATTGCACGTCGCACTTCATGACGCTAAGAACTGTCACAGATGGCGAGACTCCATCAATAAGAAGCTAATCAAGCGGGAACTTCATGATCCTCAGTAATGAAGAATACGACTCGAGGAGGAGGAGGACTTTTATACACCGGATTCAGGCGGAAGAAACTTCTGGGTGTCACCATTGTGTGACAGCCCGGAGGACACGCGGTGAAGCTACGGTTTTGCTGACGCTGTCGACGGGCTCGGTCCAGAAGATTATCAGATGCCGGACGGCGAACTACCTATTTTTCGTCGCCCGTAAACTTGCGCCTACTGTGACCAGAAATAGCCCTGTGGCTCTTGAAGTCCGGGGCGTCTTCTTCGGTGGTGCAGAGCTGGAAGCGAGAGGTCACCACTGCTGAAAATAATGTACATACATGATTAGGTTTACTGTAAACAGTTAGTATTTTAGTTATTTGCATGCATATTATATTGCCATATAATATATTTTTGTGCATTTAACCTAACTACCTACGTACATATTAGGTATCTACAAAAACAAAAATTGTTTGAGTTGAATCTTTAGTAGATTACTTAGCGTCTTAAATCGGGCTGCTATTGTATTCTGTAAACATCTTGGCAGTGCGGTTTCAACTCATGTTTGAATGCGGATGTGGATTTTTTGTGTTTTTTGATTCAAACATGTTGTTGCAGCCAAGAAAGATCTTCCTTTGAATAGCCTGTAAACTAATTTTAAAGCAATGTCTTTTTTTACGAAAAAAACGTTATAATTACTGGCCTGTTGGTCTAGTGATTAGTAGCAACTGACTGCTATGCCAGAGGTCGTGGGTTCGATTCCCACCCAGGAAAAATGTTTGTGCGATGACCACGATCATTTGTTTTGTGCCTGGGTGTAATTTATCTATAATATGTATGTATTTAGAAATATATGAGTATGTTTATCAGTTGTCTAGTACTTATAACACAAGCTCTGCTTAGCTTGGGACTAGACGACGTTGTGTGATAGTTGTGGAAAAACCGTACCTTTATGTATCAAAGTAATAAATGGATACTGTGTTCATGTATTTTTAGCTTTAGGTACTTATTGAACTGTTATCTTAATAAATTACTTTAGTGATGGTATGATTAGTTAAAGATCTATCGATTAAATAAGTTAATAATCCAAGTTGTCGATCAGATACTCACAAAGTTAATTACAGATTGCAATCGCCTATCTCTATAATTATGTTTTATTTATAAAACAAGATTGCGACTGTAGATACTCTCAGATTTATTGCGTCTGGAGATCTTGGCCAAAAAATAAAATGTATGCCAATAAAACTATACCCACCTCTATCTAAATACATAAAACATTACTTAGTATCGTTTAACTTAGTCACAAGCTCTGAAATTTATTAGAGACCGACCGAAATATCGGCTTCGGTTTCGGCCAAAAGTAACCGATATTTGGCTCGAGCAAAACTAGCTTCTTTGAGGTCACGGTTGTGATAGATACTTAAAAACTTACCTACTGATTATTTTGTCTACGTGTGTTATACTTTTCATTTAATCGACGATTAGGCCTCCTACAAGGTGGACCGACGACCTGGTGACAGTCGCGGGAATGCGGTGGACGCGAGACGCACAGGATCGGTCGTTGTGGCGACGCTTGGGGGAGGCCTATGTCCAACAGTGGACTCGGCTGAAATGATGATGAATTGACGATTTATTTGAAAAAAGCCGAAACTGGATAAAATGGTGCCGAAAATTCGGTTTCGGCTTTGGTGCCAAATTGGGTTTCGGTCGGTCACTAATTCATAACTTTCAAATAAATATTTGACGTGCGTGTTTGGGAGTTTCACAATTTGACAAAATCAAACTGCATACGGCAGTTTTGTGGTCGTTCGGATATTTAATCAATAAACGCTCACAACATAGAGGAACATTTTTGGCCAATCAAGCGTAATTTTTAATATTATTTATTATAATAAAGTTTTAAAAAAAATGCTTACCTACATATGTCAAAATACCTACATGAAATGACTGAATTTTCTGTATAAGCAAATATAAATAAGTAGCGAATAAAATACCGATTTTCTTCCAAAGTAGCGATTGAAATTGTGAAATATTTTTCAAGGCGTAATCGTATCTGTTTGCGTATAAATATTTTCTGTGTAATAATTAAATTTCAATTGAAGAAGGAAAATCCTTATTGATCTTTTCACGTGAGACTGCCCATTAAGATTAAATTAAAATTGCTTTATTTATTAAAAACATTTCATATTCTGAATACAAACAACATTTAATATTTTTTTTCCGAAATAAATTGAGTAATAACTGATGACCCTCCTCGCCTTTACATGGATGCAAATTATATTTATACATATCCCTCCCTAGTTTATTTCACTTTCTATACTTAGTGAAAACAACATACAAATCTGTTGCTCAGTTTAGGAGGAGTAAGCGGATAAAAAGACAAAGCTACTTTGTTTTATATCTACATTAATATTATAAATAGGTAAAGTTTGTTTTTTGTTTGTAGGAGGTAATCTCTGAAAGTACTGGTCCGATTGCTGAAATTATTTGACCGATAGAAAGCTGCTTTATTCCAGAGTGACAAAGGCTATATTTCATGTAAATGGGTGAAGCTACGGGCAAAAGCTAGTACTAAATATAAAGATGCTTGCCATCTGGCCGAACCGAAATAGTTCTGCCTACCTACATTACACCTAATTATGTAATTTCAAAGAAAGCTACCGAGTAATACTCTCGTAAAGAATCCATGGCTATTAACTGATTTTCCCTCAAGCCTCATCTTTTATTGTCAGTATTTACACGCATTGTTCAGACGAAATAGGTTTTTATTCACAACAAAGCTTCTGACTTTGTGTTGTAACAAAATTATGTGAAATGGAAAAAGATTCCCCTTATTTTTTCATCAAAATATTACGGGGATCTCGCACTCTTTTTGAATTCTGTGCAAAAGTACCGTGGACTGTTATTGTTTTATTATTTTTTAAAAGCAGAGCCATACAAAAAATAAAGAAAGAAAGAAAAAATATTTATTTCGGGACAGCCGCTAGGGAGGTATACTGGGTACCTACACACAACAGAAATGAAATAAAAAGTGACAATTCATCATAATCATCATCATCGTTTCAGCGGAAAGACATCCATTGTTGGACATAGGCCTTCCCCAAGTGTCTCCACAATGAACGGTCCTGTTCCTGTGCGTCTGGCATCCATCGGATTCCCGCAACCTTTACCAGGTCATCGCTTAACCTTGTAGGAGGCCTTCCAATGCTACGTCTTCCGGTACGTGGTCGCCATTCCAGAACCTTTCGGCCCTAACAGCCATCTGTTCATCTGTTAAAAGTAGCAATTATAAAAATAATAATAATACATAGTGTGTGCTTCACCGAAAGGGAAATCCAGGTTTCTGGAACACAAGGGAAAGCAGGAACATAGGTGTGGTTTTAGTTGGTAAAAGTCTGACACGCCTTGCTCCGCCCTAGAGCGGGAGAAGTCATTGTATGATTTCCCTTTCCCCCCTTAAAAAATAAAGGGTGTGTCTCACGGTTGCGCCAAAAAAGGTAGTCTAAGTATTCCACTTTTATATGTTAGTGGTCATATTATAAATAATTTCAAGTGGTGTTAGGGCCAATGTAGCTTAACGCATAAATATGAAATGTGAGTGGGCGAGACTGTAGGGTTATACAGTCTGCTGAAGTACTTCCACAATACCGTAAATTATAATAGCAAAGAGCTGTTAAGGGTATACATCAAATATTTACAAGAGCGAACGCTGCGTCCACCTGTGTCCTCAGATTCAGATAAGGGACCGTATATAAACCACCTTATACTTTTAAGTGTGGTTAATATTAAATACCCCTATGTGGAAGTATATTTTTCCTGAAATATTAGTCTCATTATGCTGATATTTCATTAAAAAGCGTTATTAAAATTCGAAGTAAAAATCAAACATAATTTCAAAAGTAGGTACAAATAAAAGTACTTACATACGACAGTCCATTTTTATTTTTGCCTCCGTTTCAATTGTATAATTTTATGTATTTTTACAGACGTTAGAATTCTATTTTATTGGTGTTTTACATATAAACCTTTGGGATTAGAAGAAAGCTGAGGGCAATTTTGGGATCATTGGCTTTACGAGCCATAAAACCTTTTTCGTATAGAATTATGTGTGAAATATTTTCTTTATATCTGTGACATGTTGTTATCATATTATCCCTGAGAGGAAGCATATTTTCCGAATAGTTAACCTCATTAGCGGGCCCTTTTATGTTTACTTATATGAGTTGTTTTGACGTAAATTAGTTAAGTTTGGGTTTCTGTGATGAATCGTGTTGTGTGCAGATGAGATTGTCTGCAGAGAGTTCGTTTGGGGTGCGCTAACAAATTACCATGTAATTTACACACGTCATAATTAACGCAATTCATATTATGCTGAATAAATGAGGCTTTATGTTTGTTTTCGTTTTCAGTAATCTTGAGGGAATATTACGGAGACTAGTGGGTTTTGTTCCATTGGAGATGCATAGGGAATCTCGTTACCAGGCGGCTTTAAAACTTTTAAAATATAAAGATTCATTTATTCTGCATAGATACCCTAGTGCTAATATCTATTCAACCAAAATGAAAGCCCTGGATACCTATATCAAAACCCCACGTCAAACGAATAAGTACTTACATTAACCAACCAATGTTTACGCAGATAGATTATATCGATTTTAATACCGAGAACCGCCCCTGAACGCATATCAACATTTCAATTTATTTTCTTTTATAGTGAAATGAAATTTTGTGCACAATCTCATTTGAATAACTTGTTTAGCGGCGAATGAATAAGTGTCTGCTGGCTTATTATTACGTTTACACACACTAAGGATGCCTCACAAACGATTTCACAACGTTATTAATGTTTACTTTAATAACGCTACGACTTTTTTAGGTTTTAATAAAATATGCCAAACCAAATATTTTGTTGCGAACTGACGAAGTAAATATATCCAACAAAATTTGAATATAAAAACGAAATACAGCTGAACAGCCCTCATGCCAATTTGTTGACAAAAAACAACGAAAATGCGTGGAGTGTGGACGGTCCCTAACGTGTACTACGTGGAAAGTATTTTATTACCGATAGACCGAAATAAGTGCTTAGGTATTTATTGTCATTTTATTTGTTCAAGCGAAGTGCAAACATGGAATATATCCGCGTAACCCTTTTCAGGGTGTCTACCACTTTCTATTTATGTCAGTACGAGTTGGGTGGCGCGCCCTCTATAAATCAGAGGCGTTTTGTTCAGGCCCATTACGCCGTTTTACCGCCTTCCTACTGAGACAAAATTAGATCATACCGAAGGGAAAACCCCGTTCTACCCATACATAACTTTTGTTGTAAAACCTTTAATACTTACAAGGCAATACGTGTCGGCTTGTTTACTGCGGGTCCGTAACCGCACGCGCCGGTCGGCTTCATATCCGCTTGTATTGCGGATCTATTTCCTAGCTTTAAGTACTTCCGATGTTATGAATGAACACCTGGAGTATAAAGTTTTCTAGTGTAAAGGTATCTATAGTTTTACCTACAATCCATAAACGCGCTTTAATCACCGTTGTCTGAATATGCGATGTATCGGCAGACCATATTGGTTTCCAAGGAATTCAGAATAAGCCCTTTTCGATTTCCTGATCTCTACAAGAAAGGCGCATTTTTTTCGAGAACAGAATCTTTGAGTAAGTGAAACGGCATGGCGAACGTTACTTTATAAAACCGCCGGATTAATAGAAACACCAACTTAAGTAAGCCTCTGAAACAGAAAGTTATTTAATGTATTTATTCGCTTAATCTGCCACTGGAATTAATCAATCCCGGCGGCGAATATTGCTCTGTTCATATATTCACGTTGCAAAGTGAATGTAAGCGTAGTTCATGCAACATGACACTGTCTATCCATTTACGCACCAGTTTCTGTGCAGTATGTACCACGGATTTACCTATATATTTGGTTGCTATGTGTTGCATCAAATCGTAAAAGTCAATAGAAAGCCATTTAAGCCAATGAAATACTCCGCATCACTTTCTAGTCCGACAAATTCATGAAATAAAAGCCCACTAACACAGTTTTCGGACACGATAACACTTTTACTCAAATAAACAAATCCTTATTTCCACAAACACAAACAAAGCTGTTTACATAAAATTGAATAAATAGTCATATTCCATACATATGTCTTTTCAATTCATTTCATTCTAAGGACACAAATTGCAAATATCTAGGAGTATGAATACCGAAGTATTTGCTCATATATTTCAGCGTAGTCGTAAAAAATAATGGTGACAAAATGTCAAATATCGTGCCTACACTTTGATTTATAGCAGCATTTAGTGTCTACTGGGTACCTTCTGGTAGGGTTAGAGATATGCCTAACATTATAATATGCTATCATAATTCATGATTCCGTCATCCTTCTTATAATACAATTTATATATGCCCCGCAAACTAATAGAAAGTAGGTATAGGGCTTAAAAACAGAAAACCTGGAATGTGTAGCAAGCAGTTTTTCCGAGAATCAGATTATTTTCAATAGGTTTTTTCCATCTATTCTAGTTATTTCAGATCCTACTATGCCGCAGATTATTCGGTCAAGCAAAAACAGAAAATATTGATTGCTCCCGTAGACAATATTAATTTTAGTTTAGACATTATTTTAACCCAATATTTAAGTTTGTAACCCTAGTTGAGTATTTAAAAGCGATGATTCATTTAAAAGGCAGATAATTTATTTAGGTTAGTGAAACAGAAGGCACGGAGTGGATGATTAGGGGCGGTGCGGGGCACAGAATACATAGCTACGTACAGAAGATCAACTCTGTACTATGAGGGGAATCCTACGGAAAGACGGATATGCGCAGCTATACGGCGAATCCAAGTAAACTTTTGACTATCATTTTGTTTGTCGCATTTGAGATGACCATTATGTATGTTTTTGTTGTGCGATTGTCTGTTTTCACTCGTTATATTGTGATGACCTTCTGTATTATCTGTGTAGTATTTGGTACGGGTGCGGGCACGGCGCGGGCGCGTTTAATTGGGTTTGTTTCGAGATCGGTTTCCTAGGAGTGATGTCCCTGTCTCCCGCCTCGCCCCACTAATATTAATACGATGAGAGTGGCCCGAGAAGAGCAATCATAAATCCCGTCCGTTGAGACTAAATTACAATGTCAGAATGTATAATTTTGTAACTGACGCAACTGTTTTACCATTATTATTTATGGAATATTTTAGGAATTATTGATTACACGTTTACTCAGACCCAATGTGTCCATTTACAAACAGATTATCACGTCCATACTTCATGAATATGATAAAGGATTCGATGGCTAATTCTCGTATGTAAAAAATGAATATTCATTTCAAATCGTAATTTTATAATCTCAGCGACATTCATTCACATACAAATATACATAGGTATTAAAAACGTCAAAATTAAAAGTAAGTTTTCTTTACAAATTAAGACTGTGGTTACAATACGATCGTTCTTAAAAATACTGAAGTTATTTCATGACGTAACGAAAACCTAAGTACCTTTCCCGTCCAGTATGTAAAAGGCTACACATTTTCCAAGTTTGACGAAGCGATGGTAAAGTAACGGGCGTTTGAAAGGTGGCAAAACAATGGCTGAGATTTACATATACGATGCAACAATGGCTACTGAAATGTCGATTTTGTTGCCTCAGACAAAGGCCGATTGAATATTCTTAGGCAACCATTAGCATAAACTTTGAAAACAAAACAATGACGCCATTATCTTTCATCGTATCAGACTGCACTGTCAAAGGTTTCCTTGGAAAAGACACATGACGAGCTATCCTTAATGGGATGTTTCCATGATCAGCACTCCAGACATATTGATTAGTGATTTTTGTAGGTACATACCTATAGCCTTGGCCCCCACTCTTGACATTAACGCCCTTTCTCTGCGACACCCACGAACAAAAAGAATGTTAGTGTGACATATCCTTTGTGGAATTAATTAATTTGCGCGAGAGATTCTTTGTCGTGAAAAACACAGAAACATTTTCTTTCAATAAAGGAAAGCAAGTAAATTACTTTATACCATTACGTAATCCGAGCCTGATTTAGCGGCAAGATGAATCGACCTGATCCCGTATTAGAGATAATTTAGCTTATGTCAACAATCAACCCAAGGCGAGGCTATTAATACTGAGGATACAAGTAGTTAGACCGATTATCGGGCTAATGCTCATGAACCATAGACGTAATGATACACAGTACTTAATAACGAAAAAGCACCGTAATTACACTGTTTTTACAGAGTACGAAGTAAGTGGAATGAAAGTACGTACAAGGCAACTGCTAACATGCTTAAAACTAGGGTGCCAAAGTCACGCAAAAGTACTTTCAATGACAGACTCAAATTGTAATAAAATTAAAATGTACCTAAACATAATCAACCTTACAATATTTCCACGGCTAGAACTCAATCTTCCTCTCTAAGAGAAGAGGAAAAGGCTGTCATCAACCACGCGTTCTCACTGTGCGTTGGTGAATGTCACATGTCTTCGAATTTTTGGTTTTATGACATGCCGGTTTCTTCCTTTACAGTTTTGAGAGCAGTGATAATGAATTAAATTACACAAAGCAAAGAGCCAGTCTTGGTGACGTGTGACCCATGACGTAGGACTCATGAGTCGGAGCCGTTACCACTGGGCTACCACTGATTCAATAAAAATCAAATTAAAACTTATTTTGTGGAGGTTGTACCAAATTAGTTTTTTTTTTAAATATCTGATGTAAAAATCAATTCTAAAGGATTTATTTGGATTCAAAACTAGCATTCCATTTCCTAACTAATCTGTGACAAAAAGTAAGTAGAGTAATTAAGGCATGTCAATGTCGCTAGAGTAGTACAGCGTCGAAGCGACATTTTAATATACCTATTCAACGTAGATCCCTGTTTCTATGGGGCAAGCAACATGTGTCTAAGTGATTTGAGATTGCGTGGCTTAGTTTTAAACACGGGGCTCCTCGGTAAGCACAGCATTAACGATAGATAATCCTGCCTTTAGTTGGGTGACCTGTTACGTATATTTAAGTTCATGCTGCCCCGGTCGGTGGCGTAACTACTGCCTGAGTTTTGATCTCCGGTTAATGTTTAAACTTTGATAAATGGAAAACGGAGTTTAGGAAGTTTCGTCGGTTAGCGAAAATTGGATATGAGTAATACTTTACGTAAATAGTGTAACTTTTGTGTATGGATAGGAAGCAAAACAAAAAACCTATGTAATGAAAAGGCTTTTATTTATATAATATAAGAACAACCAACAAGGCATATCTATGTATTTAGAAATTTATAAGTATGTTTATCAGTTGTCTAGTACTCATGACATAAGCTCAGCTTAAGGTTGTCTGGTAGAAATCGCTTTAATCGATAAGACCGCCTGATTGTACCCATACATTTATGTTTATGTTATTTTAATTTTGGTGTACAATAAAGTTTATTCTATTCTATTCTATTCTCTGCTTAGTTTGGGACTAGACGGTGTTGTGTAATAGTTGTGGAATATTATTATTATTTTCATAACAAATAAAAAATTATATTATTTTTTCATAAAATAAAATCGAACGAAACAGCGGTCGGTATATTTAGAAAAGAAAGTATCAGCGACTGCGTGAAGTATATATCCACCTACATCCAATTTATCACCGGAAAGCAAGTTATATTTGGTTCGGAAATTGCGGTGGTGTAGTGTCATGTGTGAGTCACGTGTCACGCTCTGACGTCACTCCTCTTTCCCGTCATTGATCACTTAACACGCGCTAGATACAATATTAATTTCACTCTTCCTTAAAAGATTAGATTCGTCTTATTTTATGCAGCTGTTAATTAATTTATCGTGAGAGGCGTCAGGATGTTTGGTTAGAGTGCTTTAAATTAATAATAACTCAAGCCTATTATTAGTCTGTGCGATAAAAGAACCGTCGTGGCGTAAAGTGAAAACAACATTAAAGATTTTAAGTAGCAACCCAACCCAGCCATCCGTCAAATGCCAAATGTCATATAATATTGACACCGGTTTATTTATTATGTTATTTTATTGTGATTTTTAATTGAAATCTTCAGAAATGTGATAAAAAATTTCACTGAGCTGCAGGGGAAATAATATTTAATATATTACAGTTTTTCCAAAGATAACAAATGGCAAATCACACCATTATTGATCAAAACAAAGTCACGAACTTGGGAAACATTGGTATGCTGTTTTTTTGGTACGTAACACTTTTATTTTAATGTTTTTAGACTTCCTAGGTAAACTCCTGTCCCTGTTATCTCCAAATATATATAAATTAAACGGAAATTCATTTAAACATGACGATATTTATTTATTTTGTTTTGGTCAATATTTTCTATGGCTAGTATAAAGAGTATTGATACTTTTTTATAATGCGTTTCGACTAACTTAGAATATTTCTTTTCAGGCTTGAGTACGGATACAGTAACTAAAATAAAAAAGGCCAAGTGCGAGTCGGACTCGCACACTGAGGATTCTGTACAAATTTACCTATGAAATCAATTCCCGAATTGAGTTATGAAGATTTTTCCGAATTACAAACAATTTTTTTTTTGTGGCGTATCTACAAATTTACAATTTTCAGATTTTTCCCTGTACTTGTTCTATGAGACCTTGATTTATGCCAAATTTCAGGATTTAAGGTCAACGGGATTCACCCCATGAACTTTGATTCCCTTGATTATAGAAATATACGTTTTTTGCGACATAAACGGCCGTATCTTTTTTTTCGTTAACTCAGAAGTCTGATTTTTTCACAACTTCAAAAGACCGCAGACTTGAGCGTATGGTTTTAATTTTAACTCGATACCTCCAAGCGTTAAATGGTCTTAACAGATAAACAGACGGACAACCAAGTGATCCCAAAGATCTTATATACGAGATGGTCCCTTACAGGCTAAATAGATTTTTTACGAAGCAACATTACAAATTCTGAAGTGTACTTTATTTTCATTGACATTAAGTTCATATTTTTCATAGATTAGCAAAAGGGAAAAATGTACTGAGGAAGACAACGAGAAAGTGGTAGTGTGTTCCATTTTTACCTTTATATTTAACTAGGGTAAACATAAACTTGCTGTTAGCTACAATATTCCAGTCAGTGATAATAGACCGATCCCAGTCAAAGTGATAGAACCATTTTCGTTGGCACTGGGTAAGTGGTCGCTGGTGGAACCTACCTAGATAGGCAGTACAGCAGTTTCTTCACGCTATTTTCCTTTACCGGTTCGTGTTTGCATTTAAATGTTCATCATCATTATAATCGAAAGACGTCCACTGATCGACATAGGCCTCCCCCAGGTGTCGCCACAATTTACGGTTTGTTACTCATTACGCAAAAACTTATAAACGGATGAATTTAATGATAAACGTTGCAATAATATAGCTTATAACCTACATATATTATTGCTAAGTTTCATCACGTGAGCAAGTTCAATAAATAGGCTACTAATATTATAAATGCGAAAGTTTGTGAAGATGGATGGAGGTAGTCGTATGTATGGATGTGTCGCGCAAAAACTACTAGACAGAACTTAATCATAAACATTGCAATAATATAGCACATAAGCTATAACTTTGCAGTTTCATTAGGTGAGGAAATTCAGCCAATAGGATAATTTTTATTATAGGGTGAAGCCGCTGGAAGAAGCTAGTCTAACATAGTTTCAAAATATCAAGATTTAACAGTCGCACTATAATGACGTCACAATGTTGCTTACATAACAAAAACGATATTTATCTACAGCAGCGCCCTCAAATCCCACGACGGTTTACTTTCCGCACAGACTCTAATAATTCTGACACCAAATAATCTACCAGTGGTACGATTTTAGCCCATCAGTTTGACGTGATACATTTTCAAAATTGTTTCCATAGTGGGCATTAATTCAAAAAACTAGACAAGTGCGAGTCGGACTTGCGCACTGAGGGTTCTGTACAAACTTACCTATGTAAATAGTTTTTTTTTCTTCGATGGGAAAAATCATCCAATGACAACCCCCGCTCTTGGGTGGAGTGGGAGATAGTGTCAGACTCTTACTGACTAAAAAACCCATCCTGTTCCTTCAAGCCTTCATACCGGGGCTCGAGCGCCCTTTCGGATAACCCTGGCCCCAGTAGGCTTCGACCCGGCTGGGCCCCTGCTGTTGCTGACAACTTCTTGAGGCACGCGGGAACAGCGCGCGCCGTCGACGACTTGGGCTTGGTCCGGACAGTTACCGGACGGCTGGACAGTGAGCTACCCATTGGTCACTGTCCGCAAGCCCGTGCCTGCGGTGGCTGGAAATCGGGATCGGAATCCCGGCGATGCGGTCGGCCTCCTCCTTAGCGAGCATTACTGCTTCGCAGAAGTCGGCGACCGCCTGCCACTCCTCCTCGCTCCGGACCATGGCCTCAACCAAGGCTCAGCGCGAGAGGTCTCCGCCGCCGATCGCCCCCACGAGGGCACGGCGATGCTCCGCCCAAGCAGGGCACACCTCGACTGTGTGCTCCATCGTGTCCTCCGGGCGTTCCGCACAGTGGCGACACCCGGGTGTCATTTCCGCTTTAATCCGGAATAGGAACCTCCCGAACTTGCCATGTCCGGTGAGGACCTGTGTCATGCGGAAGGTAAGGACGCCGTGAGGTCTTTCCAGCCACGCCTCAAAGAGGAGACTTACCGCCATAATTATGGCGTGCCCAGCACGGGGTTGCGATAGTCGCTGACGCCATTCCACCATGAGATCCCGCCATGCCGTGACCTGTCGCGGCAGAGGAGAAAGTCCTCTGCCACGACAGGTCACGGCATCTCCACGCGCATGTCGTGCATGTGTGCAAGGACTGTTGCCTCCAGATCCCACGGTGGTAGGCTAGCCAGAAGGCTCGCCGCTTCGCAGGAAATCGTGCGGTATCCCCGCACCATCCGAATTGCCATGACCCTCTGGCAGGTGTTCAGAATGGCCGCCGGTCGCTTTTGCAGCGACGGCGCCCACACCGGCGTCCCGTAGAGGGCCATGGATCGAACGATCCCCACGTAGAGCCTCCGGCAGGAGGCCTCTGGGGCCCCCAAGGTTGGGCAGGAGCCGTTTGAGAGCGGCCCCAGTCCGGCTGAGTTTGGGAGCTAGACGTCGGAAATTCTCCTGGAAATTCCATCGGCTGTCGAGGATGAGTTCTAAGTACCTCATCGACGACCCGACGCCGATGCGAACTCCTCCTACCGCTAGTTGGGAACCCGATGGTGAACAACATTTTTTGCGACTTAAACGGCCGTATAATTTTTACGATAACTTAGATGTTTCATGTTTCAGCGCATCGGTCGCTTCTAAAGTGGTTGCCCATACGTCAGCGCAGAGAGCAAAGGGCGCTCACCACCTTATTTTCGTTTCTTGATTCTCCTAATTGCCCCAGTTATTTAGCCCCTCACTTTCAATACATTTGCGCTAACCACAATAGAAATCTGCGCTCATCTCATAACCGCCTTCTCCATTGTCCCACTCATCGTACTGACTTTCTTCACTATTCCTTCTTTATTCAAGCTATTTCTTTGTGGAATGCGCTTCCCCAGGAGATCAGGATGGCAATAAGCAGATTTACATTCAAAATCAAAGTTCGCGAGTTAATTTGTAAAAAGTTGGCAGTAGTTTCATCACAGCGTTAATGTTTTTCTATTGTCGATTTGGACCAATTATTTGACTATTTTAGTGCATTTATGTAGTGTATTAATTTAAGTATATATTGTATAGTTGTATATATTTATTCTATGGTTTATTAGTATATCTATTCTATGGTCTATTAGTATTTAAATTCTTGTATTTGCCTTTTTCTCACTCTTTTATTGCACCTACCACTACTTTTTCTCCGCATCACCCAAAGGTTGACTGGAAGAGAATGCCTAAGGCATTAAGCCCGCCTCTGTACCCATGTGCATAAAGTGTTAAATAAATAAATAAATAAATAAATAAATAAATAAATAAATAGATGTTTGATTTTTTTACAGCTTCAAGCTGACCTGATAAAGTGTCTTGATAGACATATAGACAGACGGACGAATAACAAAGTGATCCTATAAGGTTCCGCTTTTACCTTTGATGTATGGAACCCTAAAAATTATTGTCAATCAACTTCAGTGCTACTTTTCCGTGAAAAATTTGACATTTCCTACTGAAAAATTATATCTAGGACAAACAATTCCCCACCACTGTCATGTTCGAAACCTAGCACATGTCAATGGTCCCGAGCGGTATCAACGCTTCGTGTGTTTCATAAAAATGGAAGTGGTAACGAAATATGCATGCGAACAATATTGAACTGTCAATCAAATATTTTGCATAGGTGCTGCATTGATCCCAGCGTCTATTTATTGCTTTACAATTATATATTTCTGAAAATATATCGCTTTGTGATTCTTTAAAACTGAGAGAATGTCTCATTCATCTGGCCTAGTTTTCGTACCTGTCTATTTTGTGTCGTAAGCCACTGAGCACAAATGATACTTTGATACATTTAGTGATCAGGGGAAAGTAATCATCATTTCAGCCGATAGACGTCCACTGTTGGACATAGGCCTCCCACAAGTGTCGCCATAATGCACGATCCTGTGCGTCTCGCATCCATCGGAAAAGTAATATGCAAATAAAAATATCAAATTGTAATTAAAAAAACTAGGCCAGATGAATGAGACACTCTCACGGCCTCAAAAAGTCATCCTTTTAGTTGAATTCTCTGAAGATAAACATACGAACCAAAACATTTAGTAATGCTCAAGGGGATAAGAAACCATTCGTCACAGGTATATTGCATCATGGTATTTTTTGAGTTGGGTGACATCTCTTTGAAGCGTGCGTGGAATGCTACTACGCCCATTTGACGACTCAGGCTCGATTCGGACGGTTACCGGACGCCGAGTAGGAACCTAGATAAATATTGTATAGAACCGAATATCATCATAATATGTTGGAAATATGCTCCAACTGCAAATGAGCGTGGTATTACGTCTGTATGGAAATTCATCCGTCGCCGGCCTCTTAACTACTTATCTTTAAGCGACTTCAATTATATTAAGCCAAAAGTTGCCTTTTTATTTATGCTCGATTTGCTATAAGGCTCAAAGTGACATACACAATCGATTGGCCAAGTATTGGCAAAAACTTCAAGTTGTTTTCGGAACTGTCAAACAGACGACTTGTGCAAAACTGAAAATTAAGTTGCGCAATAAAACTTGTTGGGTCGTGGATAGTGTGCATTAAAAGGAAACCTGCGCTGCGGGCCACCGCGGCGGCGAAAAGATGATGCCGGTGGAGAAATAAAAAGCTAAGTGAGAACTTTTTCCTTGCACTTTTCTGTGAGAACTGCAGCTGAATTTAAATATGCTTTCGCATTCCTGAGTGAAATTATTAGATGCACCTGTACTTTATATGCTCACAGCAACATATTTTGATTTTTAGTCTAACAACGTTGCAAGCAATATTCATTATTTCGGTGTCAAAAACATGACCCAAACATTAACAACATGCGTTAAAAATTCTAGCCGCTTGTATATTATTTTTTTTGTTTACTGTAGCTATTACTAGTGTCAAGTGTGTGCTTGTTTGTACCTTTATTATACGTAGGTACTAGGGTGTTTCATATTTTTAAAATGTTCGATTTTTTACTTGCCTCGAATTCTTGATACCACTCATGCACAGAGTTATTAAACCAAAAATCACCATAATTGGTTAATAAACGCCAATAAAGTTTTTTCATACAGCTAGTACGTTAGCAGTGGAGGTTAAATCTACACTAATATAATAAAGTGGTAAAGTTTGTTTTTTGGTTTTCAGAAGGTATTCTCTGGATGTACCTACTGGTACGATTGCTAAAATTTTTTCCCCGATAGAAAGCTGCTTTATTCCTGAGTGACATAGGCTATATTTTATAGAAGAGCTAGTTTTTAATATTATTATTTACTAGCTTTTACCAAGGGTTCGCCCGCGTAAAAAAATTAAGCCTATGTCCGTCTCCGGGGACCCAACTATCTCTGTACTAAAATTCATCAAAATCGGTTTTGCCATTTAGGCGTGAAGACGTAACAAACAAACAAACTCACTTTCGCTTTTATAATATTAGTAAGGATTACAGTGGAGGGTAGCAAGTGTTACGAATGTGTTGTTTTGTCTAAACAGGAAAACTTACTCCCTTCCTCTAGTGGTATCAAGAATTCTAGCAGAGTCAAATGAAAAACCAAACACCCTAGTAGGTACCTACGCTCAAAATAAACCGAAATAATTATATACATTTTTACCCACACATTGTACACATAATTACGTTTCAGGAAAACCTACTTATTAAGTAACATGCCTGTTGAAACAGAACAAAGGGTGTGTAGGCGTTGATAACTATTATGATAAATACGGCTACTGATACCTTGATACGCGAAGAATATTCTAATAATAATTAAACCTTGCTTTGAAAATAACAAAGGGTTTAAGAAGCTGAACAGGAGAAAGGGGTTCTTTGGGATCTATTCATACTAACTTAGACAAAACGATGTTTCAAATTACAAATTTCGTTAGCCCTTGAGACGCATAGGTACCTACTTACAGCATAAATCTTCCAGAAAGCTTTGACATAAATCAATAATTTTTTTTAAATTCATTCTTCTTTCTTCTCAGACTTTTGCGGACTAAGGGCATTTTCAATTTATGCGTTTTTTGACGGCCTGTTGCAGTGCGGATGTGGTGCGTCAGTCGTATTGCGTACGGACGATCGTATTTTTCATACAAAACGCGCGGTGCGGCAACCGTGCGGCAAACGGTCGACAACAGGACGGCAACGTCACAATTGCATCACTGGCAGACAAACGCACGGCAGCCAGATACGTATTCAATTTAGGCGCTTGTTGTCGGACTGCTAACGTACTGCAACCGGCCGGCTGTGGCACGGTAAACGTGCGGCAGTCGGTCGGTTACAGTACTCTTAAATTGTTAGCGCCCTAAACACCTACAGAAAAATCCGCAGCCCTGGCAGCAAATCAACCATTTGGAGTTTTGAAAAATAACCTCCGAAACGAGGTGCAGATGACTCAATCAAACTGTTCTAGGTATCAGGTAAATGGAACAGACTTGTTCTCTTCACCATTGTTTCCGAGAATTTTCTACTGTATTCATACGTGCACTTTTAAATGATATTTAAACTAGTGCTTGACTGCGATCTTACCTGGTTGTAAGCAGTGATGCAATCGTTTATAGTGAAGCGTACTAGTTTATTAAGAGCCTGTTTACTCTAACCTTGAAGACACCTAAATTATTTTTTTCTACATGAGCCCATAAGTGACCAAAGTCTTGTCGCTTTTCTGGTGGTTGCTACTTTTTCTGGGTTTAAATAGTTGGAATATAGTATAGCTGAAGGTTGCGGGAATCCGATGGTTGCGGGACGCACAGGATCGTTCATTGTGGCGACACTTTGGGGAGGCCTAGTCCAACAGTGGACGTCTATCGGCTGAAATGATGAATAGCTGGAGTCATTGGGTATATTTCTTGACAGGCTTCCCTTATTGACGACCTTATGGTGACTTTTTTCAAATAAGGTTCTGGGAACCGAAGCGTGCGAGTGTGCGTGTAGTCTTCCACGTGCGCTTTTCACGGGCCCAGGAGGGTCGATGCCTGCTAGGTTTGCGAGAATATTCGAAAAAGTTTCTGTGCCTCTGGAAAGCAAAGGGCAACTGCAGGAAAACAGGTGGGTTTTAGTCCGTAAACTTCCGACACACCCCCTCTCGCTCCACCCAGAGTAAAGCTTTACCACTTGATGATGTCCCATTTTAGAAAAAAATAAAACGATGGTGGCCTTTGTGGAAGATTGTAATTAAGGCGAAATAACGACTAGTAAAGAAGAAAGGAAGATGAAGATATATGTTACGCCACCATTTTTTTATTATTATTCTCGTGTGGTCATCGTGTCAAACACGATGACCGCTATCTCATTTGATGATATGTGATGACTAGCTATGCCCACGACTTCGTTCGCGTGGACTAAAGGATTTCTAATTTACTTTTTCTAAAATAAAAGTAGCCTATGTTACTCCTTATTACATCAGCTACCTGTTAAAAAAAGTCCCGTCAAAATCGGTTCAGCCATTTCAGAGATTAGCCCGGACAAACAGACACAAATTGTTATTTTGGTGTGTGTACCGTATAATATTCATAGGCACGTAGTTCAAAGCAGTTATTTCAATATTACAAACAGACACTCCAATTTTATTATATGCATAGATATATAGATAGATGTGCTCGACGACAGAGTATGCTCGCTTAGAAGTAACCAACTTACTCTTTTGACTTAAAATATATCGGCATGAGGACAAGAAGATCGTTTATTTCGAACAAAACACAATACAGACAGAAAAAGCAATTTGAACAGATGATAAAGTTAAAACTATAGCGCAGCTATCAACGCGCCCAACTCTTAATGAGAGGAATGGTTGTTTCAGACTAATCCAATAATGAATTCTTAAAATGAAAAAATAATTGTGATAGTAAGGAAAATTTAAACAAAGTATATTCTATAAATCATTTATAAGTGCCATATGTGTGTGCGAGTACCTAAAGATGAGTGAGAGAATGGATGTATGTGTTTAGCATTTTAAGGCGTATAGTCCCGTGAACATTTGGCCGGAGTTAAATGCACACATATTCGTACTGCTGAATGCGCCCGAATAAAACCCCGCTGACCCTTTAAACCATTTTCTTTGCGAAATATTGATTAATTTACAAATGCAAAGCATTTTGAAGAGCACTTAACAAGCAATTTTTTTGTGTACGCTAAACTTATTTCTTAAGATAAAAGCCGTTTGAAAGCAGTAGGGAAAAGAAGCGAAAAAATCATACATTGATAATGTTGAACATTAATCTTTAATAAACATAATTATTATATATTTTTTAAAACTTATTGACCGAGGGGTAGGCTTCAGAAAGTCACTGTTTTTTGGCACTGGTCGGGAGCTAGGTCCTTAATATGTAGGTATATTGAACTTCCACAAGTTTTTCAGTTGCACAATATAAGCAATTTCAATCACATGTCTATTTCTTGCATTCTTTCCTTGTTACTGAATAAATACTCGTAGATAAAGATAAGGGCGACATACCTAGTTATTTTTGTACATTTCATTCATAGAGAGACGGTGGGTTGCGCTCACAGATAAACATGGTTATGCTAGAATAATATTTCACAGACCCTTTGAAAAAAGTTATTTCATATTTCACAACGAACATCGCAGGTAATGTTTGCTAACTGTGTGATAAAAATAAAGTCTATTGTGAAGTAGAGATCCCGAGTTTTAACAAGATAGTAAATTCATTGTGTTACATTTTGTGCCTCACAAACAGCCAGAATACACCCGGACTCCTAGTTTTTGTTAGGCTTCATTTATTATTTTACTCTTAGTTATGTAGCTGAGTACTAGTTTAATACGTTTGTTTACTTTATTCTAGTTACTTTTTGTAGCTTTTAAAGTTGTTGATGTCATAATTATGTAGCATTTTTGTGTCTGAGTTGGTGAATCTTTATGTAACTGAGCGACTTTTAAATCTATCTAAATAATAACATGAGTAGGTGAAATTGATTTTTTTTTTTAAGAAGTAACTTTTTTTCGGAACTGCTATTAGGAAAATTGTCTTAATAATAGCAAGCTACACAACCGCCCAATATGTAATTTGAAAACAAAAATGCGAAAAGAACACAATTTCTTTGATGATCCACAGCATCAAAACCACAAGCAAAATAAATATAGAACATAAATTATACAGTCCCAATTTTCCTATAACGTCCCTTATATTTGACAGCAGTAATTAAAATAAATACTAAATTTATAGACTTTCCGTAACAATAACGGGTTCAAATTAAAAGCTTCGTTCGTTTAAATTCTAGGAAACGAACGACAAAAGCCTGTGTATACTTATACCGTCACAAGTTAATTGAAAATGATTGTGTTAATTCGCTGTTATTGAATTGTCACATATTTAACCGTATTCCGACAAGAGCTTCGGGCTTTTCAATACGGCAATATAAATTATTTTATTTCGTGTTTAAATTATCTACAGGATTGGCAGCAGTTAAAGTCGGTCAGGTTATAAAAAGTAGGCGTTTTAACCGTAAAATCGGATAAGCGAGTCAGCAAAAGAATGTTTCCTTGTGCTCGTTCTTAGAACTGGATTCTTTATTTGGTTTTGATTGGGTACAATATTAATATTGCTACCTTTGTGTTTTTTTTTAAGTGGGAAATCACCTAATGACTTCTCCTGCTATAGAGCGGACCTGGAAGGCTTGTCTGACTTTATCGCACCTATGTTCCTTCTTTACCATTTGCGTTACAGGATCGTGGGTTTCCCTTTCAGAAGTCACCCTTGGCCCCAGGTGTACGTGTGTTTATTTCAGGATATAAATAAAAGTTTAATAAAATTTTGCATACCTACTAATTAATCAAAATACTCATTACACTACCACTAACATTATCCACTTATTACTAATCTGTTGAACATGCTTTTAAAGAAAAATCAATACAGTCAAAACCTGCGTTTGGTGTAGACTTAGTATCAGACCTTTGGAAAAAGGAGCTTTTATAAGATCACCTTCAGAAGAAAACGTCCATCTATTACAGAGGTTTCTATCAGGAAACTAAACTGCAAGACAGGAATGTCATGACATAATGTTAAGATTTACTCTTTTCAGTTATAAGTAGTTGTATACTACCTACTTATGGCGATAAAGACCTCTTAAGTGACTTCGTAACAAACAAGTATGACGTCATTAAGTCGCTTTCAGCTCATTCTTTGCTTTTATGCCTTTTGCTAACCCCATGGGGTGTCTACTTGAGACTAGTGCCTAGGCAGGTGCGTTGCCAGTAATTGAAGCGTGTCTGGGTGTTCTTACTCACCTAGTACGGTAGGTAACTACATATAGTTGTTATATCAGTACTGGTAGTAAAACCTAGGGGAATAGTGTTGTATGACAAAGTTGTCTCAGAACAAAAATATATCTACAAAGTACAAGTATGAAAGTTTTTAAAGATATAAATGTGGGATTACTTTGTAATATTTTTCTTTAAATGTTCTTTATTTGTTTTTTTTTTCAGTCTGTGTCTACATGTGTTTCAATTGAAATAACTTTCAATTCTTGAATGACAACTACATGTCAGGATGTCGGTATGTACTTTAATTTTCTACATACGAGTACAGGTACCACCAAATAGATCCTCATAAATGACATCCGAAGGGTCACACATAACCAAAAGGGTTCATGCAAAGCACCCTATCATTCGCCCTAACATCCGGGTAACTAATTATTCAGTATTTATTTATGAAACAGGAACAAAATCCTTTGTGTTTGTAGAAATAACAAATTATTTTATTTAGTTAGGTCTTCAAAGCACTCGCCAGGCGAGTCTCGTAGAGTCGTAGCAATGCAAGGAATTCGGAACGAACTTTATGAAAAAGAAAGGAAGGTAAAGACAAGAGAAGATTTATTTTATAATATGTAACTCTACTAGAAGAAACTGCAAAAGAAGGAATGCTAGAAAATGGGACCTAGCTGCAAAATCCCGCCGCCAGATGTGACTCGTAAATTATTCGAAGTGCGAGCATAGTTGTGTTATCGTGAGAGTTCATTGCCACAACATAATATAATCTTTAAGATCAGCACAATGTAATCTAGTTTTAGATCTTTAGAGTGGCTAAGGCCAATTTTTACGGGACACAAAAATGGCCGCAATGTAGAAGGTTTAGTAAGGATTTTTTCGGATATTCTTAAGCAGCACGAAAACAATAAGTTATATTAGTCTGTTTTTCTTACTTAGAGATTGCTTTTACCCAATCTAAGGCATGTTTTGCGTAGACATAAATCTCATATACCTAGAGGCATAACTCAAGACGTCAAGACAAATAAATACGTCATAGGTATAGTAAAACAATAAGAACTTATTAGGTTAACATATACTGTTTTTAGATGGAGCATTACAAATTGAGATCGAGCAGTGGTGGCCGAGGGTAATGGCCCCGACTTATGAGTTTTAGGTCACGGGTTCAAACCCAGCCAGGCTACTTTGTTTAATTTATTTCATCAACAATGCTCTCAAAACGGTGAAGGAAAACATTGTGAGGAAACCGGCATGTCCTAGAACTAAAAATTCGAAGACATGTGACATCCATCAACTCGCACTGGGCCCGCGTGGTTGATTACGGCCCATCCCTTATCCTAGAGAGGAGTCCTAATAGTGGGAACATTATAAGGCCGACTATGCTGTGCTATTACAATAATAATTGAACGTTAATTAAGTTATTGTTAATCCGCAATTCGTAGTTTTATTTTAGACTAGCTGTTCCCGCGACTTCGTCTGCGTCAAATTGGTAAAACACAATAGTAAATAATAATTCTGTGCTTCATACCAAAAGCATCCAATTCATTTATTATTCTATCACATAGATACATAATTATAAGTCAAAGTGCCAATTACCACGTGAATGTAGACGAAGCAGAAGAAATATATAAGAGTCGCAGCTGTTGCTGATTTAAATATTGGCCTGCTTCATGGGAAAAGGCGTTTAGTTTAGGTAGGTTTCCAATTTTTTTTCCTTTTTATGACAATTGAGCCGGTTGCGACTATTCTGCCAGTGTCACGTTGAGACGGCGACTCAGTGAGGATCGCCGTCGAAAGGTTTCCACTTTATTTTATTTTACATTTTTTCAATCCTCTCAAACTTTGACAGTGTATAGTAGTTATATCTTGACTAGTTACTTGCTACAGCTGTCTTTCGTGAGTATACTTAAACTCAAAAACACTGTTTAACTATAAGTGTTCTGTTCGCCTGAAGCTCTATGTGCTGCATTTAATTTCTTTATACCTTTATTTACTGGCCATCGAGATCGGTAGACGTAACACCGCTCGACTATTTTCTGTGGGGCTACGTGTAATCTTTTATTTATTCCTACAAATTACAGAGTATTGCCTACATAATAGTTAATAATAATAATACTCCACAACTATCACACAACGCCGTCTAGTCCCAAGCTAAACAGAGCTTGTGTTATGAGTACTAGACAACTGATAAACTTAATACTTATATATTTCTAAATACATAAATATTATAGATAAATTACACCCAGACGCAGAACAAATGATTGTGCTTATCACACAAACGTTTGTCCTGGGTGGGAATTGAACCCACGACCTCCGGCAAAGAAGTCAGGGTCACTAACCACTAGGCCAACAGGTCAGTCAGTTCATTTATGCAAAGAAAACATTCATAATTGTCCCACTAAGATCGCGGCGGACATATTCCCAAATTATATATCCCACATATTGCCATCGAATGCAGATTAAAATAAGACAAAAAGAAAAGACGTAAACGGTTTGTTTTATTTAATTTCAAAGATCGTTTTTATTGAAAAACCCTGTAAAATCATACAACTAAACTCTTTTTGATTACAGCAGAACTTATATTGTTTTATTGATTAATTAACATTTGAGATACCCATCATCTGTAATAGGTTTCTTGTAATTTATCCATGCTAATAATATAAATGCAACTCTAAGAACTTATTATACTCAGTTGAACAAATTTTGAAAAATTGCGGTATAAAGATTGAATAAATCTTACTTTTTACCCAGGCAGTACATTCCCTTAGGATAATTTCCGACTTTGACGCTGGTAATTCCATAGCAGTGGCATATATAGTATATTGGAGATGTTTGTAGGTACAAATAATTATTAACATAGATAAACCGAAAGTGGATACCTGTAATTATTTAATTTTGAAGTTCTGCCCCAATTAATCTAATATTTAAGTTTATTAAGGAAGAAAAGACAAATAAAGTCTCTATATAGTAAACGCCAAATAAAAGATCGAATTAATACACGAGCAAGCGCATGGTGATACAATTAGACTTGCCACGAAGTTATAATCTAGTTCTGAATTTGTATTACTGCCTTGGCCCATATTTATTCTCTAAATATGTATGATGAAACTTGCCAAAATATTTCTTTAAAAGTTTGTAAGCTCGACATAAGTATGACAGCGCGTCAAAACACGTCCTGGGAAGTTTCACAGTTCAAATATTTGTTTCTATGACACGGTGACGCAACGTCTCGACAAACGAATATCTATAAATCGAATCGATTCAGCGTTCGGATAAATAACTCGATTTCAAGTTGTACAAAGAGCTTCATGGAGCTCTCTAACATGAAAAAACGCGAAAAAAAATATTAAAATTGGAAACACGATTTCTGAATTCTGATTCATAATTAATGGATATTCTCGTCTATGTAGCAGAAGATTGCGCACCCACTAGTTGTAACAAAGATTAATGTTGTAAAGAAACCGTGTCATCCTAAAGTTTTAGACAGGTTTTTTACTGTTTGAACTTGTGAGTAAATTGTAATTTCTTTTTCAATTATTTATTCCCTGTGTCAATCTTTCTGATTTGATAGATGGACAGGAAAAACTTATCGTATTTTCCGTGCAATGTTTTCTTTAGAATGTTTGTTAACGGTGAGCCATGTCGCTGTCATCGTATGATGTATGTTATGTGCAAGGCGGTTCTATCAGATATTTTCTATTTCTGTCACGACGCTGGTGGCCACGTCGTAAATCCTGCAATATTTTTGTTAAGGTATATAATCCATATATTTTTTCGTTAGTGGAATGTGACCACAGCCTGATAAATGTGCCTGCTAAACTGAGATAATGTACATCGCGTCCTCAGTATTATCTCGCTACGTTTTCTCAAAGTGATCTCTTGACTATACAAATGTCAACATTAAGCATTACAAATTGTTTATGAATGTAAAACTGAGCGTTTAGGCCGGAGTATGAATGGATCATTTATCATAAGCTGGCTTATGATCTGCGGCTTTAGCGTTATTTATCGATTGTGGTTTAATTGAGAAGTTATTGTTGGTTTATGTTGATCGTGTATTCTGGCTGTGGCTAGTCTAGAGTTGTAATTAATAAGTACACGCCTCGCTCGCTCGCAGATTGCAGTCGCAGCTCTGAACTGCAGCAAATGAATGTGGGGCCGTTTCAATTAACATTTCCTGTTGTTATTGCTTATTACGTCACTCGCTCATGAAAGGAATAGACGGTGCCGTTTAAATTACCTTCATATTGTATTTCTTTTATTCTAACTTAGATACAAAGTGCTCCCTTCTAAATTAATTAGGTATTCGTTTTGAGATCAGCCTACCTAATTAAATATTAATTTCTCATTTTGCTTAAATTTTTGGGCTTCATTAGTTTGTCTAAATATTTTATTTAACCTTTTTCTTATATAAAAGTAGGCCGGAAGGTGTCTGACCTTTCCCGGGTCCATCGCGAGGCCTCCCTCTTCTTGTAGAACACGTTAGCGCTTTACATTATCCTTTCTTTGTTTCAATTTAAGTTGGACATTTATGATCGTCTTATTGCGGAATTACAGGACGGAGGAATCTAGTGGAATCGGTGGGACGTGCTCTACTCATGAGCTCTGGGGGATTTCTATAAATCCTACCTCAGCTCCCTCGTTCAATCTGTAATGATAAAACTTTAATGTGCAGTTGTTTTAGCGGAATGGAAGCAGCTAGTCATCTCCAGACGTCTCTATGTATTTCTACAGCGTTACTTATCTTTGTTATTTCAAACTAACAAAGATTTCTCGAGTAATTTGCATCAAGCGTTAGCAGTAACTGTGATATTATTTAATAATATATCTTACGTCTACAATAGACAATGCTTTACAAATAAACTTGGTATAACAATATAGTTCCAATGTCTTGTATGGGCACGGCGACAGAAGTGGCAGTCTCCTATCGATACGTATTTTAGAGTACAGACAGGAGATTTGGTGTCGAGGGGCTTTTCTTGGGGTTTTGCCGGATACAGGGGCGTAAGTAACTCCACGACTGAAATGTGTTTCTCTACAAAAATATCTCAGATTTGTGTGGATCTACTTCTCGTAATGTTATATTCATCAATGACGCACGCAAAGCTGACTTTACATATCAGATTTACATTCGTGAATTAAAACGTGTCAATAATTCTGTTGTTTTTCTAGTTTGCGAGAACTTGGTCGATGTTCTTTGTGTATTTTATTTTACTTAAGTAAGCCTGCGCTGTATTTTTTCGTTTCGTATTCGTAGCTTTTCAGCAAAATACGTGTTCTCTTTTCATGTTCTGCAACACAACAAAAGGAAATGAAACAAGTTGAAACCTTATATTACACATTTAATTAAGCAGCCTATATCGAAGCAATGGCGCCGGTCCAATTAGATTTTGAAAAATAACTCCCACGATCGTATCCCACATGTGAGATTTTTCAACAAGTTTCTCAATTTGGGCGAAGGCTTAGCAGTTATACGACACCCGAGGGACTGTCGATCGTTTTGCCTACAAAGTATTATTTTATATGAATTTGCCTTCGCCGATAGGTATATTACATTAAGTCGAGCTATCTTCTCTGTTCACGTCGTATTGGACGTTGGCGAAAAGGCTCGTATTCTTATTTCTACGATCGGACTGGACGTTGAACGGTGGTGCAGTAACAATTGTTACAAATTGGATGGAGAACATTTTTGATATAAATTTTCATGAGCTTTTGTATTTTATTCGCAGAAACTTCGATTTCAGATATTACGTAGGTATGTAGCCTTGATGTAACACTGTAATGTGGTGGAATGGAGGGAGGGTACGTAAAGACTCGTCTTTCGTGGTGCTTTGCCAATCGCGATCAAGAGCATTGGGAACGGAACAAGATGTCTATCTAAATGCAGATATCTGGCGTGTTGTGTACACTTAACCAGGCACGCGACGACTTTACATACAGACGATACTAATTAGCAAATTACATGCAGCTTTAATTAATTTTATTTAAAAGAGCATCGAATTGCTAAAGAGAATATGGTAATTAATTAATTTAGCGTGTACCTTCATATGTATGAGCTAACTTGAGGGCAAAGATCCCTTCTCATGCACAGAAAAAAATGTAGTAGCTAAAATAAAAACAAATATAATTAAAAACATTTTCTGTATAAACAAACCTAACCTAACACAAATCAAGTTTGAAGGGTCCGCAAGTCGCGTTATTTACATTGCAACTCAATGTTGTCAGTAAAACAAAATTAGAAAAAGTTATATTCGGTTGTTAGTGTATGTAAATACAGGTGAAACTAAACATTAATCTTAATTAATACCAGCTGCACGAATAATTAAATGAATGCAGACGAAGCAAAAGAGATGAGTACAAGGATGGCTTGATTCTCTTCGTTTGTAGAATTTGCATGGTCGCACTGGTTAGCTAGTCCCTGTATAACTGACTAATTTCGTTTCAGTCTTAAATAAATATTACCTTTGATCATACCTTATTTTTAAAGCCTTCAAAAAAAGGTGGAGGTCCTTCAATTCCACTGTTTTTTTTTCTCGTTCAGTAATATCTTCGTTAAATATCAACATATTTTGAGGATATTTTTTTTTTGTTATGAAGAGTTTTTTTTTATTTGGTTTTGATTTATATTTTTATTATTAATTTGGTGTAAATCTGATGAAGAATTTCGGAGAAAGATCTCTGGAACTTCATCCTAGTATTAGTTGAAAAATCAAAGAAATTAAACTAGAAATACCACCAGATTCAGAAATGCTGTAACTTTTAATTGTAGTTTTAAAAACTGGCAACTATTTTTTCAGTTATTTTTTTGTCAGATCTATATTTACTTTATATACATTTTTCGAAATTATATTAATGTAGTTCGGTAGTTATGTTGTGTTCCGTCCTAAGTGTATATTTTACTCACGAAAACGTTGATTATAAAAAGGTAAACTTGGAATATTTCGTTGTTTCCTTCTATTAACTCCATGTCAGGAAAAGAGCTTTACCTACAGCTCCCAAACTTGGTTTTCTCTCAGTATCTACCCGAGATTGGAACTATGCCCAATAAGGGTAGGCTCCTAGGACCGCCATAAACGTGCTATATAATACACAGCTTTAGGGATCTTCTCCAAGGATTAAAGACGTGATCACTTTCCAGAATACTGTACCCAGTAATATTTAAGCTATTGTTTAGAAACACGCATATGAATTTTGAAAGCTTGGCAGTCTTGTGAGGACCTCGTCTACATTATCTTAGCATGCAACACTAGTACACAAAGGGGACCGAGTTTACGTCTCTTTATGCACCAAAAATCTTATTTAGTTTTCCCGCAGTGTTGACAGACGTAGGTAGGTTTGTGTAGCCAATCATCTCCATTCAAGGAAGGATATGGAGGGGCTTAGCACACATGTAAATATAGAATCAATTTTAGGAATAGAGGGGAAAATGTCAGCACAAAACTGTCAAAGAAAACGTGAATTGGCAGCAATCGTCTATCATGATTTATATATTGGAAAAAGCTCATGTGCTAGTCATTTAAACTCGAGTTAATTGGCAAAGTTTTTTTTTATGTGATAAATCATTAAATAACGATTGTTTTCTGATTTTAATAAGTTCGAAGGATCAAATGCTCAATTTCTCGATGGATTTTCGGTCCGAAAAAAGAAATTCCCATTTTCAATACTTGGAATAAAATATAAAAAATAAATAAATGGGAATTCGTATTTTTGGTGTGTCCAATTATATATTAAGCTTTTTGTTAGTCGATCTATAGAAACTTGGTGTTTTTGATAATAGTAAATATAAACGTTAGGAATATTTATTTCGTAATTATAAGTATGGGATGAATAACAAATCAGAGTTGTTATTAGCAATTATGCTGGGTTCGGAAATTATGAATCGATACTTTGAAATTCGTATAATTGTGACTGTCGTTATAAAATTTTTCACTTTAATGTAGTATACCATTGTACAATAGCAATTACTTCAGCGTCTACAATACTGGAGTTACCAATCTTTAAGCCCAGTGTGGTAATTAAACCAATGAGCTTCGCAGCCACCAGAGACGCAGCCAGCATGTTCATCAACGGACATTTTACGACCTTCTAATTATGATGAACGTACATTTATAATTAAATTTGGCCGGGACTGGTCGCGTTACATTTTAATAATATCATAAAATGCTAATTTACTTCATTCAGCGGAGATTGCTCCGCAGTTAAATATAGCCATTGGGTGTACCGAGGACCACCGGATATTGCTCAGCGCATAGAAATGAACATCATATGACTGTTTTAATACCCTTTTCATATACGTACACATCCTGGCTTATGAATCCTCTCACTAATTTACACAATGACAACAGTCAGCCCTATGTTAATAAACTCATGTTTTTAGAATCCTTTTTATTATATCTAATATTTAAGAGCAAATTTCTTTCAGTAGTAAATGTGTTCATCCGATACGGCCATAAAATTTTAATTAGATCCTCGTTTTCAAAGTCGACCAAAAATATATTTCATTGGTGCTATAAAACGTCCAACATAATGTCTAAGCATAAAAATATCAAAAGTTATTTTCTCGATATTGACATTTAATTTATATTTTGGAAGATTGGATAGAAGTGACAGTGCCGCTGTCGTCATATTAACGTTGTGGACAGCTGGGAGCCGCCGGATGCTCTCGAAATAAACTAGCCGCCCCCCCGGCCCCGCCCGCTCCTCGCAGGTGCCACTCCGAACATGCATCATACTTCACAAGTAATTAAGCCTTGAAAGATCGCTGCAAACATGCTGCATAAGCGACACCGCTGCTACAAACATGCATCTAATAATAGACTTCGTAATTAATCAAGTTACTGTGTCTTACATATTTTATGCTCTTGTTATGGTTATATTTTATTTTAAAGAAAGCTTACAGAATCAAAGATGAAAACAATTAAGTATAATTATAATAATTTTGTATACCGGTACAAAAAAACAAATCGGGTAAAACAAATCTAATAAACTATTTGAAGTCCTGGATTCTGAGCTAGGTAGCAACCAGTATTACAGGAGCCAAATAAGTCATAACATAAACATAAATAGCAACTATCAAGCAGTTATTTATGATTATCTCCAAAATACTCCTTATTTAGGATTTTTCTAATGTTACGGCTGTCATTGAAGTAACGACCTCGTTACATTTGCTAGGACAAAGTTATACAAAAACTTTTATTATGAAAAGGTTCTAGATTGCAGTCATGAAATATTGTTCGTTTAGCGGTCACGATTTCTTAGATTAAATCACTTTCTCTGTGATATAATAAGGCTTTTAGCGAGCTATACCATGTAAGGGCGATAAAGTATGAAATGGAAAGCGAGACGCTCGCAATGCGGTGCTTTATGAATTCACTTTGAGCGCGGTTGTGTTATAAGCAGTGGCGGATTGGGCGTGTAGCAAAAGTAGCAAATGCTACAAGCCTCGCGCATTCAGGGATCCTGCGCTTGAACAAAATTAAGTAAATAAACAAAAAAAAAAACTAGTCAAAATACATATATTGAAATCCGAATGAACATAGCTGATTAACAATTTAATTAAACAAAAACACAACAACAACAACATTAACAATTTATTTTATTTTATTTAAATTTTAGCTGATTTTTGCTGGTTATCAATCTCTTAGATTTCCCTTATCTTGTAATTTCCACATATCTTTCCCAATCTTAAAATACACTGGATTATTGAAAATTAGAAGAATAGTAGCTACTTATTTAATAGGTTTACCCAACGCGGGGCTTGTAGCTAATTCGACTAAGGGGGGTCGAATTTGCTACAAGCCCCGCGCTGGGCTTAATCCGCCACTGCTTACAAGCCGCTATAAAGGGCCTTTCACGACCTTGCCGCTGTGAGCGGTAGCTAAGCGCGGGGCGGGCCAGCGGTAAGAATAAAAGTATGAAAATGTTTGAAGCACGCCACGAGACGCCGCTCATAGTGGTGCGCGTCCGCTTGCCGATAACGCCCCGCTCGCCGCGCCTCTCGCCGCTAAGGCCGAAGTTGTGAATTGGCTGTAAAACTGGCTCATATATCTGAAAGGTTTTGACGTAATATAATTTGATGGAAAAGATTCAGTGAATATTAGAATGTAGTTGTGAGCCGCAGACGTAATCTTCGCGGTTGTGTTTCCGCCACACGTCGGGATTGCATGATTAAGGAGGAACTCTGCTCTTTTGCCCTCTTTGTACCAAAATGTTTTCACAGTTGGCGGATGTCATGTTGAAATGAAACTTTCGAGAGTAACTCTGTTTATCTAATGTTGAAGATATGGTTTACAAATGGCTTTTTTTTGTAGGTGGGAAAATCATGTAATGACATTTCCAGCTCTTTTGTGTCAGACTTTTACTGACTAAAAACCCACACCTGTTCCTTCGTCGCCTTTCGTACCAGGGCTGAGTCTTCCTTTCAGAAGCAAACCCTTGGCACCAATAGGCCTCGACCTTGCTTGGCCCCTACAGTTTGCTGACATCTCCTTAGGCACGCGTGGAACAGTACGCGCCGTCAACGACTTGGGCTTGGTCTGGACGGTTACCGGACGGTCGGACGACAAACTACCCATTGCTCGCCTTACGGCTTACAACAGTATCATAATCTCAGTGATTTACTAAAAAAAATTACTTTGCATTGTGAATTCTTCCATAGCGACCATAGCGCATTGTAGCAATGAAGAAAAGCCATGACAGCATTCCCTCTCTTCTGCTCTGAAATAAATGTGTCAGTTGAAATGGATTATTTATTAGTATTTGTGAGTTTTGTAGAGGCCTAGATCTGGTAGGTATTGGGTCTGGGATGTGTATTTGAAGAAAACTAATTCTTCGCGTTGTAGTAATAACTTATATTTCTTTTAGCTCCAAAAAAAACACATTTCAATCAAAAGTCACTTCACTATTAAAAAAAAAACAGCGATTCTTTTTCCAATCGTTTTTCAAATCCTTAAAAATATATTTATCTAGGCAATCCGCTAGCTAATATGAAAAATAACTTGTGCGATCGTTTTATATATCACAGAACCATGTGAATCTTTGACATTTTTAGGATCCTGGGGTCCCGGACGTTGTAAGGCGTATGACGAAAATGTTTATAAATACACTAGCAAATTCGGTAAACGTCGTTCTACTAAATTCATTTTATCAAAGAAAAAATAGGGGTGGGTAGGAGGGTTAAAAAAATCTGGTAGGTCCGGCAATAGGTCATAGGCTACCTTACGACACAAACACCTTACACCATCAATATTGTATTATATCCTCATCATCAATATTGTATACCGCTTGAGACACATTGTTTCCACTGTAGAACTCATATTACAAAATAATGCGAGTTTTCTTAGATTTTTTACAAAAACGGTTATAAGTAGGTACGCGATATTACAGAAAATACAAAACACAAAAATAACTAATTTCAAAAAGAGAATAATCACCAAACAATAAAGAAACTAATAATAATAAAATTTTAATATAAAGTTTATTTGAACTTGAACTTACTCGTATAATTCCTGGTCAATCCAAGATATATGACTTCAAAGCATTCCGTTTTAAAAAACGGCAATTTCATAGGTAAAGAAAGACCTAAGTATTACAAAAAAAAAAAAATATAAATCTGTCAAGCCATTTTGGTGGAGTTCAATAACAAACACTCATACGAGATTTCTATTAGATGATATATAAATATGTGTGCTTTAATAACTTGATAAATGGAAAATGAGTAGCAAAAGTTCACTTGATATTTTGAGATCATTAATCTCGTGTAAGAAAAAACTAACTAGTCTTCCATAATTACAGGGTCGTGATTGCTTTAATCGTTAATAAACACGTCTTTTTAATACCTATTTAGTACTTACTAGATATGTTGATTAGTCTGTACTGTCACATACCTATTAATATTGAATTATGGACACGTTGTGAAAGTAAATCATTTTTCAAAACTGGCTCCTACCTCACCACTTTTAGGCACGCAATGAAGTATATTTTGCACTAGTGCGAAAAAATGCTCCGGCTATACATACATACGAGTAATATATTATAACATCAGGTACATCGCCAGGCAGTCTCCACTTTGGACGGTCACTTTGCAGCCCTACGAAAATCGGTCTTGTCGTTTCGATTAGAATTCGCGAACTAGTTCTCACAATAATTTGTTACTGAATAATATTTATATATAGGCTTTTTATTCGAGTAAGTGTGTTGTAAAACGCCGATTGATTTATGTGGGCATTTGTCATTCCAGTCGCTCAGCTCCACAATGACCTCGCCTTCGGCTCGGGCGTATTTTACACCTCGGCTGCAATGACAACGTTTGCCCACTTATATCAAAATACACTTTTTTTTAATTGTAAAAGTGGCTTTTCTGCCCTGTCCCCCTAGCCAAGTCACAACCGTTTCGTTTTGACGTCATCTCAACGCTCAGACACGTGGTCATAACAAAGGAATCGGAGGCGTGGCCTACTCGAGGCGTTCGACGCAAGAGAATCGAAATGAAACGGTCGTAACTTGGCTAGGGGGGCAGTTGTCCATAGGAAAGGACCAATCAGAACTGTGCACTAGCTTCTGATGTTTTATAAGTGCCCATGTAGGCCTATGTAAAATAAAATGTTTTGAATTTAATTCAAATCACTACAATATTGAGTGGAGTATTTAGTATTTACCTATTCACCCACACACATTAGCTTTACAAAGTGATCCCAAAGGCAAATAAGGTATTATCGTAAATCTGTAATAAGTCTGGCCTGAAGCATTATTATTTTACAGTTGATGAGGATAAAAAAATATCTACTGATGAAGACTTTCATTCGATTTTACTATGATTACTTTTTTATATAAAATCGGGCGGTTTTTAAAACAGGTTGTTGATAAAAATGTCGATTGAAAATATTTATAGACATTTCAATCGTTATTGACACTTGACCCATAAAATATCTCTTTAATATAATCGAAATATAAATTGAAATATTTTTAAAATCAACTGTGCTATGCCGTCGAGCTTATAAAATGTACCTGCGCTTCATGGAATTGGCCGCTTGGGGAAATAGTGTGGCGAAGTCGTGTATGAAAATATTTACGCTTTGAACTACGATTCAAGAGTCTAATATTGAAAAATACCTTTGCCTACTCATACGGCGAACAGTTTGCTTTTATTGGAATAAGTTTAAACCGAGATGTCGGGAATAAATATTATAACGTGTTGATTTTTCAACCGTAATAATTCAATCAGTTCAGGTCTTTTTATTATGTGTTAAAATTTAACTGTACATAACTTTTAAATACCTCATTATTATCATCATCATCATCATTTTAGTTGAAAGATGTCCAAGGCCTCACCCAACTGCATTCATAAATACTTCCACGACTATGTGTAATATTTTTTGCTGCACTACGCAGGTAATTTGGCATATTGGCACTAAACAATAAAATATTGGCATATTGGCACTCAAGTAGAACGGACGTGTGTCTTATGTATCAATTATTTGATGTTAAAATATCTACTAGTGAGATATAAAATGCGCGATATATTTTCTAGATCACAATCTAGAAAATATATCGCGCATTTTTGCTAAGCTAGTGATTTACTTTAAGATTATGTCAGATATGGAACAGAGCCCTCGGAGTTTCCCATCTCCTTCAACCCATGGACTTGATGAAAAATTTGAAACGATGGACACCAGTGAAATTAGTAATTGGTTGATATCTATATATCTAGCTTGAATGAAGTGTGTTCCATTGCTCAAGAAGGAAAGTTAAATTTCGATCAAAAACTGAAGATCAGCTGTCGCGCAAGATAGGACATGGCGTTTCGTAGATGGCAATTTTCTACCAGGACTTGAAATTAAAGGCTCAGGAAGTAGGAAGCTCTGTTCGAGCGAATGTCAACAGTACGGGCATGCTGCGAAGATTTGTCGCGAAGCTGTCTAAACATGTGCACTTTGAGGTGAACAAGGCCACCAGTGGATGATCAGGCAACATGCATGCGTTTTAATATGCCGAGTAATCACAAGAAGGGGATTAAGACTGCCCGGCTAAGAAAATTGCTGAGACAAGACTCATAAATTCGATTATTTATAATGAGGACACGTAAATAGCGTCGTCATATTTTCTGTTACATAACTCATACGAGTTTTATAACTTCTTAACAATATTATGCCTATTTACTTATAATTTTACTGATTGTGCTAATCGACCTAGTTTATATAACCGATACTTCGCAAAAAAAAAAAATAGTAGAATGTTGTGTCACAATAATGTCCTGCAGTGATGCAGATTTGATGATTAAGCAAAGTATTCGTCTGTATTAGACTAAATAATATTGTTCATAAGTTATTTACTTTTTATTTAATGAATTTTAGTTTATATATTATTAACATATACTAGTAAGCACTTAAATAAGTTACCTGACATACAGGTTTGTACTCGTATATACCAGTTCAGGTTCAGGTAGAACACAATTTTGTAACTTTGCCTCTAGGGTAAAGTTACAAAATTTTAAGCCCGTATTGTAGAAATATTTATGTAAATCAAACAATTCAATAAACATTATTACTGAGTCTCGTTATTACTGAATTATGTTGATTTTTATGTACTTTTACAAGTGGGAATTAATCAAATAAATTATTCCACTTTAGATGGACGAGAGAGAGTATCAGTGACTAAAACTCGGGTGGGTTTTAGTCATTGATACTTCCTTTGATCTGATGATGACTGATATTCCTTCAGTTTTCCTTTGCGTTCCAAGGTAACACATACGAACAACCCATAGTTATGTAGTTTTTTTTTTTGGGATAGGATATAATCAAACAACCTCTCCTGGTCTGGGAGAAGCGAGAGGGAGTGTCAGATTATTTTGACTATTTTGACTAAAACCCTCCTGTGTTCCTATAGTTGTTTTTGCGTTTCAGGGTAACACTTTCTAACAATCCAACAATCCATTATTATGGAGATAGGAAAAGGTTCCCTAACAAAACATGTCAGAACTTAGCGAATATACCGCGGGGTAGCACGGCACGGGTAAAAGAACGGGATCAGGCTAGCTAATACCACCTTTTGTTTCCATAATAACTCAACTAACTTTGTGGTTGCGTGATGGGTGGCAAAGAATCCCCTATTTGTCTAGTAAGCATTACTAACAAAGTTTGTTTTTCACACTCCAGCACACACTGGCTGCTACGGATGTCGCCGGCCTAACTTTTCCTCCACCCAACTTATATTTGGTGTTCCCATAGGCTGCTAGTGATCGGTCAGCCATAGACTACGTATATTATACATACAACGACTATTCGTTAAAGTTTTTTAAATGATAAGCACCAATCACATGCTGCGTTCTGGAAGACGCAGCGTTGAGAAGCCTACCGCAAGATGTTCCAATGACCTGGCGAGGGTCGCTGTTTGTTGGATACGAGACGCACAAGTGCGGTCATTGTGACGATACTTGGGGAAGGCTTATGTCCAATAGTGGACCTCTTTCGGCTGTAGTGATGATTATGATGACATGCCTGTAAACGTACACACGTTCATATACGTATTTTTTTTGCATGCTTTTTCGTACTATCTACCATTGTATACCTATTGTATAAAAGAAGGTACAATACGTGTTGCGCGACTCCAAGTAACACGGGTCAAGGGCGGGAAGATCATGATGCATAGCATACTCGGTCTTACAATTTTCCCACTGTTGGGACTCAGGCCTCCTCTCTAAGAGAGGGAATGACTATAATACGATACATGATGATGACTACAATACTATTAACTACAAATCAAATCATGTCACTTCAATCTACATATTGTGATAAACTATTATATTAACCTCTCGAGTGCCGTAATTAAAGACACAATTAAAAAGCTATTGTGTGTCGTGTGGATCCACGTTTAGACACACAACGGTTTAAGTTAATTTTATTATCAATCTACTTAATTAATATCATTATTAATTTAATTGAATCACTTTTTTATAAGTACATTAAACGTATTGTACTTTCTGGTAATTTAACAAAATGAAGTTATACTAGAAAGGCACCAATGCCTGTCACACAGTTAATACCAGCGCAGACATCGCCGTTTACTCTAGCTTTACAAAGAAAAACGTAACGTAATACATTGTATTTTGATAAGGATAGATAAGACGTACCAGATACATGCCTTTCGGTTAATATAAAAATGTATTACAAAGTAACGTACTAAATGTATATTATTTGGTGTTTCCTTAGACTGCAAGTTTTTGGTAACTGGTCAGCCATTTGCAACTTTTCTTTGATAGCAACTTCAGGCAGCGGCTACACCTACGTGAAAGTGACGTAAAGGTTCAGTTGAAAACCAGCGTCAGGCAACTGCTACGTAGTGGCCTAAAATCACGCTGAACTGGACGTATTTTAAAGTTTTTATACTATAATAATGTTATATCATTGTGTGTTTCTGTATGCCAAATCAACGCGTTTTCTTTCTTTCTTCGTCTTTTTAGGGTTCCATACCTCAAAAGAAAAAAACGAAACCCTTATAAGATCACTTTGTTGTCCGTTCGTCTGTCTGTCTGTCTGTCTGTCTGTCTGTCTGTCTGTCAAGACCCTTTATCTCGAGAACGCGTGGAGGTATCGAGGTAATTAAAACCATATACTCAAGTCTGTGGTCCCTTCAAGCTGTGAAAAAATCAAACTTCTAAGTTAACGAATAAAAAAGATACATCCGTTTATGTCGCAAAAAAACGTATATTTTGATACTTTCAAAGATCGAAATTCATAGGGTACTTCCCGTTGACCCAGAATCCTGAAATTTGGCACAAAGCAAGGTCTTATACTCGTAGCACAGGTATAGGGAAAAATCTGAAAACAGTAAATTTGTAGTTACCTAAGTAACAAAAAAATAATTGCAATTCGGAAAAATCTTCGAGACTCCATTCGGGAATTGTAGTTTGCACGGAACCCTTAGTGCGCGAGTCCGACTCGCACTTGCCTAGTTTTTTTTTATTAGTGACTAGCCGTTGCCAGCAACCTGACCCGCATGGTAGTAAATTGTCCCAGGGGAAGAAACACCCGGGAGAAAAACTATCCTATTTACTAATCCAGGACATGCGACGAAACAAGATACACGGGTAGATGATACAAGCTTCATCGGAATCTGTTTCGCTGAACGTTCCAGCATGAAGAAGTAACAAACATACAAATAGATGCACTTACAAACGCAATCATAATATTAGTGTGATAAGTTCGCTTATGACCACTATATCACCTAATCATAAGCGATGATGTGGTCGACAATGGACCATGTTTGCTTCGAAGTAACCTATTCACCCTTTTGACTCAAATACCCCTAGGATGTTGCTATCAAGAAACAGACAATAAAGCTAGAACTACATTAGACCGATGCACACGTGTAACACGCCTCCCCTCCCTAGCCAAGTTACAACCGTTCTCTTGCGTCGAACGCCTCGAGTTGCCCACGCCCCCGATTCTTTTGTTCTGGCCACGAAGTTGAGCGTTGAGATGACGTCATTCCAGTACATTTGAAGTTTTCTACTAGCGTTAACGATTGCAGATTATCAACTTGGCTAGGGGTACTGATTTTTACGTAGAACGACGTCGCGTCCGTCGCGAGGCGTGGATCAAGTGTAGCTCTACAAGTCTAGGTTTCATATAAAATGTATGGAGACCGACGCGCCCAAATCGGCGTGTGTGACACACGTATGCGCTGGGAATCTTTAAGTCGAGAGTGAATAGGTTTCTTTTAGGTAAGCGCGTTCCATCGTCGACCGCATCGTCGCTTTCCATCAGGTGAGATAGCGGTCAAGCGCGAAGCTATCAAAAAAAAAAAAAAAAGTTCTAGCATAAGATCGATGATGCGACTACGCTGGACCGCTGTTCGCTTCGGACCGAATGCGGGTACCGGTTCGTACGCACAGTGCCTGTTCGTGGCCCTACCATCAATCTAACCGCTCGATATGCCCTACAGCCAAGCCGCTCAATCTTCTTAACGCCTCTCTCAAATTATGATTCCTGAGCAGATTGCTCATAAATTTGACATATTTTTACATAACAATAAACACAGAAAATACTTCTGTATGATTCCTGTGTTCTGTGACAATAAAGCTATGATCATTGTTTGTATTTTTTTTTTTTTTTAGTTTGTAGTTGCGAGATTTTTAGGCTTGCTACAGCAAGCCTTGCTTGCACTTTGGTGCATACTGTAAGTGTAGCAGGCAATTGATTAATAAATAAATAATTAACAGATTCTGGCAGGAAATTCCACTCCTTAACTATACGCGTAGGTATGATATCCACTATGTACGCAGCGCATTGCCGTTGTTACGTCTAGTGGTCCGATGATGGACTTAGAATCATACGACGCAATTCCGACGCACACTCTCCGAAATGCAACTTATAGAAAACCGACAGACCAGCAACTTTACGTCGATGCTCAGGACTTTGGAGCATCGATTCTATGAGCGCTTCTTTGCCAATTATCGTTTTAGTATAGACTTTCGGTGATGTAAAGGAACATATTCATTTTATTCTTCATGCACAAAAGAGTACAAAGGCGGACTTAATGCCATAAGGCATTTTCTACCAGTCAACCTTTGGGTGATGCAGAGACAAATTGTGGTAGAACATAGTACGCCTGTGATAAAAAAGTATTCTATACCCTTTTCTATGTTCCAATGTACCTACCCCCCATATTAATCAACTGTTCAGGCGTAAAATGATAACGTACAAAGAAACGGACAAACATAACATCTTTCATACTAGGTTCAATTAAATAAGAAAAAAAATTTAGAGAGCTATGAATTGTATGACATCACGGTATTATCAATAGGAGCGGAGAAGTAACCAAAGCCGCGAGTGAAACTGTGGGGGACAGCTGGTTTATAATATTTGTTTGGAAGTTAGGACTTCCATAGGTTGAAAGTGATCGGCCAGCCATACATGTTACGCGGCGGGTGTGCTTTGTTCATAACTGTTTTTCATTTAACCCTTTCCTACAGGGTTACCGTAAAACTTGGGCAATATAAATAATGTATACTGCAAATAATGTACAAATATGCTCGCCTCTAGATCGGAAAGAGAAGCAATAAAACGCGTAAGGCGTATGCGGTCGGCTTCCGTATGAAAGGACGAGTGTGTATATAAAAAATCTAACGAGGATGTAGGACAGGCGCGGCCGGGTGCGTCAGCCGGCTTCGCGCCATTAATCTCAGCTTTATTATAAACACAGGAGCCGACTAAATCATAAACATGTTTAATGTGAACCTACTTCGTGAGCCCTTTTATTCGAATGCTTTAAATAAAGTGTTCATTGAACTGTTTGGTTCAATTCTCTATCGGAGACTGTAGTCACAGTACCTTCTTAATGTTCACGGGTACGATTGACACTTTAATAAAATTGAAAATCTTTGTTCAGGACACATTTTTCAGAAATGGGTCAGACATTTAAATTGTTATTGCTTTTCGATCGAACTGTAGATCTACAGTTTATAAAAAGTCTAGTTTCTGCCATTGGCTTCGCCCGCGGTTTTTTTTTTTTGACGTGGGTAATCGTCTAATAACTTTTCGCGCTCTAGGATGGAGCGGTCAGACTTTTACAGTCAAAATAACAGCTATGTCTTTTAGTTGCCCTTTGCATTCTAGGACCATGGATTTCCTCTTCAGGAATTCTCCGTGGCTCCAGCGGGCATCGGCCCTGGACCCTTACGGTTTTGCTGACATCTTTTAGAGACGGGCGTGGAACATTACGCACCGTCGACGACTCTGGGTCAGTCCGGACCGTTACTTTCCAGACGGATGGACGGCGATCTACACATTGCTCGTTGTCTGTAAGTCTGTTCCTATTGCGTTTGGGGATCGCCTTATGTATGACTCAATCGTCTCCTAATGCTTAAGGCGTCTCCTGTCGCGGTGGCAGAGGTGTGAGCATGTACATTTTACGTTCTTTCACGGCTCTCTAATATTAATGCTTCCCATTCTCTCGCTACGGACCCTTGCCTGAACCAGGGCCAGCCAGGAGAGTGAGAAAGAATCCCACGGCGGTAGTAGACCGCACGATCTCCATGTAGGGCTTTCTGTAAGAGGCATCTGGGCAATTATCCTAAAGTCCAAATTCTTTCAGCTCTTTGAGTGTGAAGAAAAACAAGTACACACACATACATACATACAAACTTTCCCCATTATTTTATTTATAAAACATATACCTGGCGGCTACCTACTCATTTTCTACTATTTATCTACATACGATAACGTATGTAACTCAAGTGTTTCCGCATATGAAGGAGAACATTTCATATTTACGTTGGACAGTGAAAAAATTGTATTGGGATTGGGACAACGATAAATAATACGTGTCGGAAAATAATAACTCATTCTGCAACATGTGCTAACAATGGTCCGTAGGGATAACCTATATTTTGCTTTGTAATTTCGAATGTTATATTTTTAATATCATTCAAACAGAATAACACAACGTATTTTACCAACTCATAACTTGAAATGTACTAAAATTAAAAATAATTTTTACAAACAGAACACTACAACTACACAATAAACGTACTTTTTCGTATTTTTCTCAAAGAATATGGCTACAGTCACATCTTCTGCCAAAACTTATTATTACGGCTGTCTACGAGGAAATATTATTTTATTTACTTCATATTAATATCCGAATAAATGTTTCACGTTTCCTTTCATAATATTGCGTTGATATTATAATTATATCATTGTATTTGCTCTATTCTGTGCTTCGCCCAAAATTGGTAAATACATTTAATAACTATTAATATTGCCCTTAAATTATAGTTAAGGGTAGGCCCCTAATAAATTAATTACTATCCAGGCGCAAATATTATGGTCTCGTTTATTTATTATACCTAACGAACGAAAATTGGGCAATACTGAAATGGAACGTATTTATCGACACAAAATAATTTGTAGTATTATTGTGAAAGTTTTAATTGGTCAAGTTCACGATCCGTCAGGTAGTGTGCAGCTGCTCTTAATAACTGTGCCGAAGCTTGGCGAACTGCTCACGAACACGCCACGTGCCACGCGAATCAAAACGTGGAACATTCAGCTGCTTAAAGATTGATGACAATTACTGCTTCTGAATTTATTATTAGCTACTTGAACCTCTCGTGTTCGGTTCACAAATACTTTTGCAATGTTCACAGTAACTACCCCATTTGGCCCTCGTAATTATTCCGCTGGGTATTGTTAATTTAATAGTTGCCGCGCCGACGACGACGTGCTCGCAGCGTTTACAAATTTTGTTTTGATCAACATTCTTAGAGGATATTCGCCAGTAAAGTTGTTTTGTAATTAATCTTCACGACTCACCCGCTCGATCTTGCTGAACTAATGAAATTGTAATTAACGTTATTACCTTTTCAATACGCTTTTTCTGTTTTATTGCGGGACTGAAAGTGTATATTTAAAATGTAATTCACTTTAAACTTTAATTAAATAAACCCATTAGCTTCTATTGAATGACGTATGATATCGATCTATCTTCAACACAAGTCAATAAACAGAAAGCAAACTTAATACATACCAAAAGCTAATTAATTAAGATAACATCGTTAATAGAGTCAAACTAAATTCTCATGCTAAATTAAGTTTAAATTATATTGTCAAAGTTTTGGTCTTGTAAGAAAATGAGTGTGGGAGCGTATAAATCCATGAATTATAACAATATTGCCTATAAGGATTACGAAAGTTTCTGCGCCGCCCCCCGCGACCTAACATTGTTGAACAAAACGACATAAATCTAAGTTAAAAGTTAATTTTGTCAATCCGGATAATTCCTCAAGGTTTAATCAGACTAAGTTGGGTGTAATTAATGTTCACTAAGGCCACACAATCTAGGAAAGCTTCGGCTTAGCCCGCTACGGAAATCGGAGTTTGCAGCGGCGGGCTGGGCGGGCGCCGGGAGCCAGCGCGCGCCGCCAGCCGAGCCCGCCCGAGCGCGCCCGAGCGCCGCGCGCCAGTGCCATGGCGGCGAGCGCCCGCACGGAACGCGCCGCGAGTTCCCGCCGATCCACTACCCCCTTATTAAAATTTACGTCACTCGTCTGTCAAAACTCAGGCCAACAAATAAGCCGACGGACCTAGTTAATTAGACGCGTCCCCAGATGGAAGTTTTAATAAAATTAATTCATAAACACTGCGGACTATGAAGTGATAAAGTTTACCGCTTTTTTGTGCGAGTTTAAACAACTGGAAAACTTTTTGAAGGACTTGACGGTACAGTTTCAATGGATTTTTGTAGGTATCGATGTGTTATCATTCATTTTATTGTAAATCAAATGGGCGTATTTACATGCTGGTTAATAGTTTAACCGGAATGTAAATGCTTAGCGTTGGTGACAACGGAGGTCACATTAATCATTTTTAATACGTTCTAAATAATTGTTTTGATATGTCGAAGAAGGCCATATTTGACTAGAATATATGTAAAAACATAGGAAATAATTTATTATTTAAATGTTAAACAACCCAATAAAAGGTAAACAATAAATTTGTAAAAAATAACTAATTAACAAAACCAAAAAGGCCAAAAAAAAATAATTAGGAGAACACGACTTAAGGGTCAATTTTATTACGTCACCGACGATAGGGACAGATGTAAGTTGAACAAAATTCAATGAAACAACTGTGGCGTGATTAAAATGCAGAACAAAAGGTTCACCATTACGTGGTCGATTTCATTACGGAATTCGTCAGAGGCGGCCCCTTCTGCCGAATTGCCGATACATCGACCTTTGGCGGCGGCTCTTCCCTCTTTTCTTTAGTAAATCACTGCCTATCTACATAAAATAACGCATAAAATACTATAGAAATTCATCCAATCCGAACCATTGTGCCAATGTTTAATGAATCGGTTAAACACATTTTATTTAATTGCTTTTACACCCAAATAAATTTTATCGTCGCTTCTCCCTTCACAACTAAATTCGTTTCAGAGCATTCAATATAATCGGAATGTCCTATAGCATTTCGAAAGGGCCGGCTGGCCTGAAATAGCAGGATTAATTAAAAAGTAATTATATTTTCATAATTTTACTGCCTAAATAGCTGAAATTATTTACGTGGTTCTTCAAATTGTGTCGATGGAATGGTTATGGGTTTATTAGTTGCTTGGTTGTGTGTAAGTAAGTTTTATTATGAGGTAGAAAACGAAAGCAGTTTTACCGCCGCCCGCCGTCGCAGGCCGTCGCCGTACTTTACTATCATAGCGGCACCCGTCTTACGTTTTCTTTAGTTTCTGAAGCTAAGGGCCTGTTTCAGCAATTGCTTCGGCACGAAAAATATAGATAATAGATTTATTTCCCTTCCAGTCGTCTTTTGTAATATTTTCTAAGGTCCATGTCGCAGGGTACATACCTATGCTTTTTTCACACAAGTAGTGAGACCAATGAGATTTCCTATCAGCTATAATGACGCGTCTAACCAGTTCGACCCTAAATTTTAATCTTTAAAGGATTGCTATCTTTACATCCCTCCTTTACTGTCCACAACTAACTATTGTAAAGTTAACTATTTGTGAATGTGCTTAAGATGTTCATTTCCGATGTACCCACATAAATACTCGTACTTAGGTTGCTTAGTTATCAAAATGTGGGTTTGATATTGCAAACATCTTGAGCTTTGCATACCCCCTGGGGAATGTACGCGTGAAACTCATACACACATTCCCCTTAGGGTTATGTTGACCCAAGTTGACATTTTCACTCAAGGTTCGATAGCTTGATCTTCAAACCCTAATTGAAATGAATTTTTTATGAGATGTTTTCCTCAGTATCGAAGTTTGTAGCTAAATTCTTCGAGCGAGTAGGGTTTGGTAAGCTAGTTGCCTTTTGCAGGAAGTAGGGTAATGAGTCTAATTTTTAGGACAGAGAACCTTTTAAAGTCTTCATTAAATAAGTACTTGGAATCTAAACAAAGTTTTAAGTTGTATTCCTCAATGCTGAGGGTCGTAACCTCCCTGCTTCATCACTTTCATTTTTATGATGTTCCTCCATCTATTACTGTCTCTGGCGGACGGTGGATCGAAAATCGGCTTTCAAAGACTGAGGGACTTCAATTTGCAAGTGCCGGTTTTTTTGACGGATATTGCTTCTGTTAGTTATTACTATATAGAAAAATGATATTTGAGCTAATTTGGCACAAAATCGAAGCAATTATGATTTTTTCACGAAAAATTTGTATGAAGATAGTATGAAAAATCTAAATATCTCTAAAACTGCAAGGGAAACCGTAATATCCTCACAGGCAGTTTTAGAACTAATTATTCATGATTTTTTGACATAGTCCATATAACGGAAATAACTGCCGTTTTTTTTTTAAAAAAATCATTGAAAAAATATTATTTATTTTTATAAATATTTTTTATATATATCAAAGGGTTACTTTTAGTGTTTTAGTCAAGAAAGACGGTATGCACTACGTTATTTACTCATGTATTGATTATGTAAAACCAATTATAAAGTTTAAAAAAAATATATATGATAATTTAAATAAAACAGATGACATAAAAATAATATTTAGGTAAGTACCTACTATAAACACAATAATAAAAAATATTTAAAAGACTAATTAATGGAATTAATATAATAACAAATACCATTACATATAATTAATTGTCACTTTCGTTGTCAGACTCCAATTCTGAGTCAGAATCCAGATTGGAGATATCTAAGAACTTGAACTCAGTTTCTTGAAACTAAATTAATTCGAGAGTTTCAGGAAAAAGTTTCTGTTTTTTCTTGATATCTAACTTAGGTCTATGTGCACTTACAAAAGGGTCCGAAGAAACAATAAGCATATTAAGAGTATCCTGATTAGAATCTTGCCTGCTGCGTTTCTGTGAATGATGTTCCCGAAACCTCCTAAAATCTTTGTTTCGAGACTCTGAGGCTTCTTCCGAGAGAGTCCCAATCGGCACAATATCATTTTTCTCGATAATATCAGCCCCGTGTATCAATAATTTATGTACGGTTGACGACATGTAGTACCAATTGTATAGTTTTCTATAACCGCCTGTGAGGATATTACGGTTTTCCTTGCGTTTTAGAGATATTTAGATTTTTCATACTATCTTCATACAAATTTTTCGTGAAAAAATCATAATTGCTTCGATTTTGTGCCAAATTAGCTCATATATCATTTTTCTATATAGTAATAACTAACAGAAGCAATATCCGTCAAAAAAACCTGCACTTGCAAATTGAAGTCCCTCAGTCTTTGAAAGCCGATTTTCGATCCACCGTGTGGCGGTGTGAAGGGCCTTGTATATCGTGAAGTCAAGAATGCTGCTGATCTGGTCGGACTAACGTATTGGGCAGCACCCGCGAGGCCTTTTTCAGTCTACTTTACCGGTCATGATGCCTTAGCCTTAGTTTCTATTAACGATATCAAATCTCATAACTCCAAAATATATGGGATTGATATGCGCTCAATACGCTGCCGATATATCCGATGGTCTTCCAAGATATAGTTTTTTAGTAGTTGTAGATCTAGTTTTTTCTGGTGCGGTCTTGTCGTCCAATTATAAATTAGGTGTCTTCAAGGCTAGAGTGAATAAGCTCTTAATAAACTAGTGCGCCTCGCCATCAACGATTGCATCACTGCTTACCATCAGGTGGGTGCAGTCAAGCACTGATTTATATATAAAAAAAAATAACCAATCGTATAAAAAGGCCAGTCCCCCTTTTTTGAGGTGGGAAATCATCTCCCCTCTAGTTTGGAGTGGGAGGGCGTGTTAGACTTTTACTGACTTAAGGATGCTACACACGTTACGAAGAATCGTTACAATTGGACGGTACAGTTTAAACTGCACAGTTTCGTAGTGCCCACACACAGAACAGACACGTACTAGAAAACTGTACGATTATTCATTCGTTGAGCTATGGCTTCGACTGACGACGCGTTAGCAGTTGTTGGTTTATTATGATACGCTGATGATCTCAAGTTGATATATGGAGTTGAGGAAATGGCCGATACCTTAACTCTTCAGGAGGACATTAATTCAGTCTTCCAATGGAGCATTGAAAACAAGCTCTTATTCAATACGGCTAAATGTAGTGTTATGTCCTTTAGTCGAGCTCATAACCCTCTGCATGTGCAATATTTTTTAGGAGCGGAACCGATTTCTCGAGTTTTTTCTATTAAATATCTAGGTATTTTGTTCGACCAGAGACTAACCTTCCACGAACATATGCGGAACCTTGCCACTGATTCTTATCGCAGACTAGGATACACAATCCGAAACATGCGTGAATTTAATAACCCTTTGGCAATTAAACTTGTCCACATGGCCTTAGTCAGTAGTAAATTAGAGTCAGCTTGCAATATTTGGAATCCCTATGAGACTTCTTACGTCTTGCTTCTAGAGAAAGTCCAAAAAACATTCCTTAGATTCATGTATAAGAAATTATTTGGATACTATCCATTTTTATATCATACAAAATTTTTACTTGGAATGCTGAAATTTAACTCTCTGGAAGTAAGGCGTAATTACTTTTTACTCGTCTTCGCTTGTCGAGTCCTTCGGGGTGAATCTGATTGTCCTGAATTAGTTGCTCAGCTGGTGAGGTTGTTTGTTCCTCCTGTACCTAAACAACACCTCAGGCCGCGAACACACCGATTGTTCGCTGATCCTTTATCGCAGACAGTTTCAAGAGCTAACTCGCCACTCGTTCGTGCGCTTTCTGTGCTTAATGCTCTTCTGACTCTAACACCAGAGTGTGACTTGTTTGCTGGGAGATGGATAGATGTGTGTCGTGAATGTCTGAGGTTTTGTGAGAGGATGGATGAAAAATAAGTAAACGTTGTCTTATTTGGTTTTGTGGAATATTTTATTTTATTTTATATTAGTGGTAATGTATATGTTTTCTTCTTTTTTTTTTCTTGTTCCTGTACAACGCATTAGTTTAGTTAGACTGTAATGTTGTACAAGTAAATTGTAAATTATTGGCACACACAACCATTTGGTCCACGATCCACGCGAAAACTGAACGACTGGGCACACACGTTACGATTATCGACATAGTTTCTTCCGATCCCGATTTATCTATCCAAAATTTCAAACTGCTCCGTTCAACTGTACAGTTTTATAAAATCGGACAAACTGTACAGTTTTTCTAATACGTACATGTAGACTTATCGTTGCAGTTTGAACTGTACTGTCCAATCGTAACGATTTTTCGTAACGTGTGTAGCACCCATTAAACCATACCTATATTCCTTCTTTGTGCTTTGCGTTCCAAGACCATGGGTTTCCTTTTTAAAAGACAACCCATGGCTCCAGGAAGCTTTGTTCCTGCTGGGCTCCTACAGTAGGCCAGGTAGGGGCAGGGGTCTCTCTGGGGAGATGGATATCTTGATACAGATATACCTAAATTGATTCTACTGTCTGTAATTAGCGATTGCATCTTATTGGCTCAAACCGTGGTGGCTTTTGATAGAAGCGATCTGATTTCACATTATTATAGTCATTAAATTTGCGTACATTATTTGGTTAATTTTGAGCTTTCGAATAATTATTGGAATATTCGACTCAAAATTAACAAAACAATATTTCGGTATCTCATGCATGCACTTAATTCGATGTAGGTAGGTATTTTGTTTGTAAACTTAATTGCTAAATTCGATACACTTATAAATAGCTAATGGCAAAAAAACGAATAAGGTATTGAACGAATACGATTCACAATTGATTATAATCAAATGAAGTTTGATTATTAAGTCGAGAACCATTCCAATTATGTCAGAAATTAATATTGTTTCAGGGACAAGCGCTTTTGCCCCGGATGACCAATTTAATTTAACATGGACTTTCTAAGACTATAGACAAGATAGGACAGCAAATGATGATGTAGGGGACCCAAATCCGATGTGTACCACTTTTTTTGAGACCATTTCGATTAAGCCTAATTTTGCTGTAGTAATAATAATAATAGCGCTGACCGTTTGTGGTTAAACCCTGTTTCCGATACCGGTGGGGATTCTGTTTTATATATATATATATATATAATGGATTTTATTGACGATTTTCGAAATAAACCACAGATTGTTTCTCTGAAAACAAAGGTTTGTTTTATTCAACATGCTTTTACAGTATAACAATTATCGTTTAACTAAAATTACACTTTTATCTCACCTGAAAACAAAGAAACGACATTTAAAGTTTAATAATATCGCCTCCTCAATTATATCCCTTTAATTATCTCTCAAGTTTTTATAACAATAAAATGCACAAAATAATCTAAACATCATCTGTCATTGAATGATACGTCACCCCGTATCCACAGCTTAAAAATTAAAAAAATGAAATGTCATTTCCAAGGAGGTCATTTCATTACATATCCCCCCCATAGGAACGAAAATTCTAAATAATATAATACAAACAATGCACCTGCAAGCTATCTTTATACCTATTCGTTTTCTTCTACTTCATCTTCTGCCGTAACAGGTTGTAATTTTGTTATATGGAATAAAGTTGATTCTGTTTTTCTGTTGCCAGTGTCAATCTTATAAATGGAGTTCGATATTTTCTCTATTATCTTGAAAGGGCCTATTTTTAATTCGTCTAATTTTTTCCTGTTCAGTCTATTTCCATTTTCTACATATACACTGTCTCCTACCTCGAACTCTTGTATTTTCCTATTTCTATCAAATATTTTCTTGTTGTACTTGTGAGATTTTATTGTATTCTCTAATGCTAATCTTCTATCAGCAATCCACTTGTCTTCCTTTTCTATTGTTTTAATTTCATTTGGTAAAATACTGACATTTGTACCATCCAGTAAATATTTTGGTGCAAAACCTGTAACAGAATGGTCTGTTTCATTATATTTCTGTACACATTCTCTTGCTACTGTTGTCCATGTTCTCTTATTATTTTTCTCATTTATTTTACATCTTATTTTATTTACTATTGTTTGGTTTAATCTTTCGTTCAAGCCGTTCGAAAATGGCGTATTCACAGCTGTAAATATTAGTTTGATGTTATTCTCCTGCAAATACTGTTTAAATTCTTTTGAATTGATGCCTGGATATTGGTCTGTTAGAATTATTCCAATCTCATCTGTCTCGAGTACTTTCTTTGTTAGTTTTATAAAGTCACTTGCGTTCTGTGTTTTTGAAGTCACAATAAACGCATATCTTGTGTAGTGGTCTACTAAAAGGTGTAAGTATTTTTTTGTTGACCTAGATCCTCCAAAGCCACCTATAGTATCCATTGACATTATCTCAAATGGTTTTGTTGCTGGTCCCAGTTGTGACATTAACCCAAATTTTCCTTGACATCTTGATTTATTTTTTATGCATATTTCGCATGTTTTACAAATATTTATGATATTTTTTGTTAGGTTTTTAGCTGTATATAGTGGACTTATTTTTTTCTGTAATTGTCTGATTCCAATATGGCATAAATCTTCATGCACCTTTTTTATAATTTTTTTACTAAATTCTTCTGAGAGTATAATTTTTTCAAGTTTCTTTATTTTTTTATAATAGATTTTATATTTATGTAGTAGATTTTGTTTCTTTTCTTTTATTGTTTCATTTTTTTCTTGGTCTTCAACTATATCTTTTATTTGTATTAAATTAACTATTTTTAATAGTTCCTCCTTGTTATCTTCTGATTCTAATACAGGGTTTCGGCTCAAACAGTCTGCTTCTATATTTTCTTTACCAGGTATATATTTTACTGTAAAGTCATATTGAGATAGGTAATATGTGAGGTCACCCAATTCTTCATCTGTCCTGCATTTAATATTCATGTTCTCTAGAGGTTTGTGGTCTGAGTAAATAGTGAAATGTTTTCCAATTAGCCAGTGTTGCCAGTATTTAACTGCTTCTTTCATAGCAATACATTCCAAATATATGGCCTTTTTTCGTTTTTGAGATTCGTTTAGTTTTTTTGAAAAATATGCCACCGGTTTGTCTTTACCGTCTAGTTGAGTCTGTTTTAATATTGCCCCGATACCCTCTAAAGACGCATCTGTAAAGATTTTTATTGGTAAGTCTTTGTCGAATATTTCCAACACAGGTTGAGAACATAAATATCTTTTTATTTGATTAAATGATTCTTCACACTTCTCTGACCACACAAACTTTTCATTTTTTCTTAATAAATTATGTAATGGGTCTAAAATAATTGCACTTCTTGGTATGTATTCATGGTAGAAGTTAATTTTTCCCAAAAATTGTCTGATATTCTTTTGTGTCTTAGGAGTTGGAAAATGTCTTATCGAGATCAAATTGTCTTTTAGTGGTCTTACCGAATTGTTCTGAATTACATGGCCGAGGTACTTTACTGAGTCTGAAGAAAAGTTACATTTCGTAAACCTCAATCTAAAGCCTTCTTGTATATGCCTCTAATACATTTCTTATGTGTTTTATATGTTCTTCAAAGGTGTTCGAGTATATCAGAATATCATCAATATAGTTTACGGAGTATCCTGTGAGATTGTGCTTTCTTAGAATATTGCTTAAAATTCTCTGGAAAATTGCTGGTGATGTTTTCAAGCCAAAGGGAAGGCAGGTCCACTGAAAGTGGCCATCTTGTGTGACAAATCCTGTTTTATATCTATCTTCCACCCGTAATGGTATCGCCCAGAATGCTGAATTTATATCCAGTGTAGTAAAATACTTACAATTTCTAGTTTTAACAATCAAATCATCTATTAACGGAAAAGGTTGAGCTTGTGGAACAACAATTTTATTTAGTTCCCTGAAATCTATACACAAGCGGGATTTCCTATTTTCACCCTTTTTAAATGCCAATGTCACTGGAGCAGCGAAAGGACTGTAGGATTCTTCTATTAAATTATTCTTTAGTAACATGGATATTTGCTTTTCAATTTCTAATTTATCTTCTATTGTACATCTGTATGGTCTTTTACTACAGTATCTATTTACTAGTAAATCTATGTGAGCTTCATAATCTCTAACTGTTCCTATATCATACTTGTCCTTTGCAAAAATTGTTTTATATTCCTTTATTATTTTCTCGATCTCAATTTTCTTTTCATTATCTAAATGGTCTGTCATACTTACAAACTCTTCTGTTTCTATATGTTCATTAAAATTTATTGCTAATGTTTTTATATTCTTTTCTTCATTTCTGTTATCTTTAGACATTTCATCTATTTTATTTGTTCTTATCTTTTGTTCTATCCGCAAGTCCTCGTTTTGGGTTAGTTTGAATTTCTTTATCATATCCAATCCGATTATAAAATCATCAAAATATTCATTTTCTACTATGTATACATCCACCTCTTCTTCTAAATCAAATATTTTTATTTTTATTGTTATCAAGCCATCTGTTTTTTTCACACCATTAACCGTTTTCATATATGCTATATTCTCATTGTCCTTTTTTTCTTTTATTTTAATCAGTCTTGAATTTATTAAAGAGATCTGTGAGCCTGAATCATAAATGCCGCTCACTTCTAGTTTATTTTCTAATAATAATAATAATAATAATAATAATAATATTCCACAACTATCACACAACGCCGTCTAATCCCAAGCTAAGCAGAGCTTGTGTTATGGGTACTAGACAACTGATAAACATACTTATATATTTTTAAATACATACATATTATAGATAAATTACACCCAGACACAGAACAAATGATTATGCTCATCACACAAACATTTGTCCTGGGTGGGAATCGAACCCACGACCTCCGGCATAGCAGTCAGGGTCACTAACCACTAGACCAACAGGCCAGTCAAAATAATAAGATAATAAGAATAAGATAGTAATAAGAGCTTGATTTTGATTAATGGTGTACTTACTCGTTTTTTTTCTCATTATTTATATCTACTTCAATAATGGAGTTGTTATTTACATTTCTGGGTTTAAAAACTTTTTCAGATTCATTTTTATTTTTCTTGAACCGACATGACTCTTCCGGATGATATCTTATTCCTTTGTTCAAAGATTCACAAGTGTTACATGGCTTCTTCTCATTAGTTTTATTTTTATAAAGGAATGTACAACTCTTTATTGTACTTGAGTTTTTCTTGTACATCATACCTTCATATTTTCTTATCTCATTGAACAAATCAGTAGTGTCATTGAGTTCATCTCTGTTTAACCTATTTAAGATAAACCCAGGTAAACCTGTTGCAATAAGATCTATCATTGTTTTGGAGTCTATCGATTTGTTTATGTCTAGCATAAGCCTTTCTTTTCTAATAGCGTAATCAATTAGTAGTCCTTCTTTATATCTAAATGCGAGAGCATATGTAACTATGTCCCATCCTCGGTTTTTAAAAGTTTCTAAAAATTTGTCTTTCCATTCATTCCATTCAGCCTTTATTGTTAGTTTTATGGCCATCGAGCTATACCAATCCAAACAAGATTTTTCTAAAAATAATCTCAATATATCTATTTTTGTTTCATCTTTTGATATATTAAAGCGCTCACACTCCTTTTCAAAATTCTCAATCCATTGCATTGCATTAGGGTTCTTGCTTGTGAATTTTTAAATAATAAATTTCTCTGAAATATGTTTTAGGTTATGTTGATTTTCTTTCTTTGTAGTAGTTTCTATTAATTTTTCCAAGATATGTTGCAAATTGTCGTTTTTGTCTATTGGTTGTTTTGTGCTTATTTCTTCTAAATATTGATCTAAAAATTGCATATTACCTTCCTCATCTCTATATGTTTTCTTAAGATCTTCATCCAATTTTATCCATATTTTTCTACTTTGATACCTTTTCTTTATACTATTTTTTATTTTTGAGAAAGTATTCATTTTGACAATATATGTATGATGAATCACCGGCTTCAGCTCATCAGGTAAAACATAACATTTTCCTTCTTCTGTAGATATTGAGGTTATGGCTAATACATTTGATTTGCCATCATTTGAAGCTATCATCGTAAACTCAAATTGCAGCTGGTCCATCTTCTTTTAGTTAACAAAAATGTCGTTTTATAATGGATTTTATTGAGGATTTTCGAAGTAAACCACAAATTGTTTCTCTGAAAACAAAGATTTGTTTTATTCAACATGCTTTTACAGTATAACAATTATCGTTTAACTAAAATTACACTTTTATCTCACCTGAAAACAAAGAAACGACATTTAAAGTTTAATAATATCGCCTCCTCAATTATATCCCTTTAATTATCTCTCAAGTTTTTATAACAATAAAATGCACAAAATAATCTAAACATCATCTGTCATTGAATGATACGTCACCCCGTATCCACAGCTTAAAAATTAAAAAAATGAAATGTCATTTCCAAGGAGGTCATTTTATTAAATATGTATATATTTGGTAACATTTAATAATATAATTTATAATTTAATATTGTTGAATAAAGGGAATAATAATAACTTTATTTTGAATGGCATAGATCTATTTGGTTTTGAATACTTTTAAAGGCCATATACAAATACTTCTGTATATAAAGCGTGAATTGAAAAATCAATTGATTATTATTAATATTTCTTATGAGATTCATCAGATCCTGATTTTTCTATGGTTTTGCTTAAAGAACCGTGTCATCTTAAAGTAGAATATAGTTTGTTACTTTGACAGTGTCATCTATAGATACTTTTATACAAAATATATGTATTATTGTTTGTAATGAATATTCAATTTTTCAGTAGTAGAATGCTACTTTATCACTGAGTGTTTAAGGCTATATATTTTAAGTTCACGGGCGCGAAACCACAGACAGAAGCTAGTGCTTGCTAAATATGCAAAATATTTATGAAAAAAAAAACAACAAAAAGTCATGTTACTTTCAATACAAAATTGCAAAATTAATATTAATACAGTTATGAAAAAAATCTAATTTACGTTTCATGAAAAATATCATAATTTAAACTCTACTCTACTCTATTTTAGAGTTGGCCACCCTGTATATATTCAAGTCTTTCTAGTCTATTCTACATTATTCTCAAAGTTATCTGGCTCTATCGTCCCGCCAACGCCCATCGGATTTATCTCAGAGGATTCTAAACGTCAAAGAATATACCGACTAGATGTAGAAATGTGAAACATAAATAATAAAGAATAAACTTAGAATCGGTTGTAAGGACATATTTCTCTTACATTTCTGTTCACTTACAATACTTAATAAGGACGCTTACATTTGAAATAAGTAGAAATTGGTTCTGAAAACTAAATAATAACATTTACTTAAACAAATTTCTTATTTTTAGTATATGCGAAACCAGAGACACTTGTCTAATAATTTTATGTAAAGAATCTATATACAAAATATTATAACTGTATCATGAAAAATCACAAAGTTATAAGCTTCTTATTTTAGCAAAAAACATAGCCAGCGGGCCATCAAGGCGACTGAGGGGATGGTTCGCACTTGCACCCAGCAATTTGCTAGCGCATAATGCCTGCTATGACATTCCGTGATTTAACATGGTGTAAAATCCATTTTAATCCATTAAGTTACTGATTCTGAACAAACTATATTCAGGTATCACATATACTAAAAATTTATGTTTGTATAGTCTGTCTAAAAAGTCAAACGACTTGTGAATTTTGATCATTTAAAAAATACTTATATTCAATAGTTTTTATAAGGTTTTTCTATTAGTAAACAATGATCAAGAACTTTTAATCAACCTTAATTAATGGACCAGTGTTGACTACATCAGATTTCGTTTAACTTTTATAATTACCAATTTTTATTTTTGTTTTTCTATTCTCTTCTATTCTATTCTATTACCCAAGTCGTTTGACTTTTTAGACAGACTCTATCACTTATTTCTATGATACCTCAGAAGCTCAATAATACTACAGGTATTCTTACCATAAAAAAAATAATATATTAAAATTTCAGTTCTCAATAAAAAAAATTACTAAATATTTAATTTACAAACACAAAGATTAACAATTAAAAATGCTAATAAACTATATGTCATAGAAAAAAAACAAATAAACGTAATGACAGAATGTTGTTAAAATTAAAAGAGGTAGGTAACGCTGTCCTAGAACCAAAAATTCGAAGACATGTGACATCCACCAACCCGTACTGAGCCCGCGTGTCTTAAGTAACGCTGTATAGCTGTTGCTTACAAGATGATCAGTGTTGAGAATTGAGCCAAAAAGATTATTGATGCTATGATACACTCGTCGAGTCAAAACTTCAAAGTCTTGAGCATCTTTGCCGAGTTGCTAGCCGCTAGCATTTCAGGGAGTATGCGTCGGAATTACATAAGCTAATTCCGCCAAGCCCGTTCGTCAGACCACCAGACGTATGGCGCTTTATCACCAGTTCATGGTGCACAACTCATCCATACGCATAAAACGTTTTGGGAACACATTCATTGTGCTTACAGTTATGGAGTAGAATTCCCTGCCGGAGTCCGTGTTTCCTGATAGACCTGCGAATCTTTGAGTTATGAGTGAAAAGGTAAGCGGGTTCTGTCGTCGACCACGTTGCCGGTCTTGCATCATTTAGATAGTGGTCAAGTGTGAGCCTATCAATAGTAAAAATAGTATCATCTGACCAGAGTTCTACAACTAGTTTTTGTTGTTAGCTAACCTAATGAATGAGATTTTAGTGTTGAACTAGACTGTCCAGGGCTATACAGAGCTACCTCGTCCCTGGAACGCAAATAGCATCTGAAGAAACACTGGTGGTTTTTATCCAGTAAAAGTCTGACTCTGTATCCTACAGTGGGGGGAGTTTTGTGTTGATTTTCCACGGAAACAAGAACAAGATCACTCGATTTGTTAATTCAACCAACTGTTGGTAACTCTATTTCCTAAAGATAGGTACTGTATATCTCCTGACTGGTTACATAACAAAAGCACTGGTAGACCGTCAACTCGTTACACTTGGGCCCTATTTATAAAAACTATTTTTATTTTATTGTACATTTTTTACTGTATTATTTTGTGGTGTAGGTACAATAAAGAGTAAAATATCTATCTAACTATAATGATACGTTGAAACATTCTGTACTTAAATTTTCTGGAATTTAATCTTTGTCTCTGCTAAGTAGTACCTATTTAAACTAATCATACGGTTTGCGAGTTTTCTTTACATATACAAAACAAAGTTGCCTTCAACGTCCGTGTGTTTATCGGCCAATTTCTCCTAAACCTCGCAATGGGTTTTCATGCGGTTTTCACTTAAAGAAAGAAACATAAACGAGGAAAGTTTATATATATAATTTGCACCCGTGTGAAGCTTGTACGGGTCACTAGTTATAAATAAGAGAGACGTAATTATAATAACTGAAGGAAGAAATTCAAACATCAGAGAAATAAACATGGCCTGATCTAAAAGTTTCATGGGTCTGTGCGGCTTTTGAACTAAATGTATAAAACTTTCAAGACAATATCTAAGGCGGAACTAATGTTACCCCCTATTTAAACGGCTTATGAGGTACTTATCGCTGTAAAGTAGCTACTTACTAATTGCGTTACGGGTTTGCGTTTGCGTTCAGTTTGCGGTTATCGTCTTCTGCGCAAATGTTCAGATCGTTTGCTACACGTGTCTCTTCGATCGGGTCGGTCTTCACGAAATGGATCTATTCCGTGACTATCGTACATATCAGGCGGTAAGAGGTTAGTAGGCAAAGTTTTCTGTAATCTTTTGTGTTTCCGTATGGCTGTTTATATGCGTCGAACTTATAAGTTCAGAAGTCATTAATGGCTTTGTTCTTTATCGTTATTACGACTCTTTAGCGGCATCGTCTATGTACCTATAATAGAACCATTAGTTGCACAATATTAACTGCAAGACCGGGCAATATTCTCCTAGAGCTAAATTTTAGCTAATGAGCGATAATTTTCTCGGAAAATTTAGTTACGTCGTCGTGGTTTTCGACTTGCTCTTGTCGCTACGTTAGCAATAGCAGAATTTGCTGTTTCTTTTTATACCTACTAACCCCCCAGTGCGAACAGAGTAGTGTTATGTATTAATCAAACTGTAAAACACCATATTATTGAAAATCGGCTGTAATGTAAATAATTTTGCTTTATATTATTTCCTTACTATAATTTAACATTTCATTTCCATTAACATTTTTAATAATTTGATTGAATAAATAATTTACAAATTTAGTCATTTTATTATTAACATAAAATAAAATAAATTCAATCATTTTAACATTCACATAAAATTCCTTATTTCTATAATTAACTTCTAATTAACGTTTCCTCATAATGACGTTTGATAGAAACTTGGTCATGAAATAACAATTTTTTTTTTAATGGTATAAATCAGTGCTTGACTGCGATCTCACCTGATATTAAGAACCTATTCACTCTAGCCTTGAAGACACCTCAATTATAATCTGTTTTAATGTACCATCAAAGACACCCGCCTGACTACCGCTAAGTACATTTTTGCTTGCACTCGGAATAAAAACTTCAAAAGGTTTTGTTTGGCGTCGCGCCGCAGTATTTAAGCGAATTTTTTTAAAAGTGATCAGGCAGAAATTACCGCGATGGTACATTGAGCTAGTGTCCACTCCACAATTTAATATGTATTTTGCGTTTGGTCGGGATAAGTTAGTTATTCGATCCACCCTAGCTCCTAAAAAAGGGCCAGCAACGCCAGGACTTGTTACTAAACATGACACGTAGGGTAGGTACCTGGATAAATAAATAACTTGATGATTCTGTAATCTATATACAATATTATTTTTAGTATATATGCGTAACCTGAATATAGCTTGATCAGAATCGGTAACTGAATCGATTCCAATAATTTTAACACCATGTTACATTTTTTCTTCCAAAAATATTTAGAAAAAGTCACAAGTTGGACAAAACCGACACTAAGTGCAACATAGGTCACGGCAGGCCATAGCGGGCATTAGGAGCCTGCGCACAGCTGGGTGCGGGAGTAAAACAACCCCTCAGTCGCCCGGATGGCCCGGTGACCATTTATTTGTGGGTACAACCAGGTAACATAATAAGCTAGGTAACTTTGTCATTTTTCATGATACAGTGATGAAATTTTTTACATAGATTCTTTACATAAAAATACTAGTTTCGGGTTTCAGATATACTTAAACTATTATTGTATATAAGGCGGTCGTTACTGACTGACTGATGTATCAACACACTCAAACCACTGAATGGATTGCGTTGTTTGTTATAAGCATAAGCGTAATCTGCCTTGTTATGTTTCCACTACTGGGACTTAGGCTTCCTCTCTGGGAGAGGGAATGGACCATAATCCACCACGCAGGCCCAGTGCAGATTGGAATTCTTGGATCTAGGATTATGCCGGTTTCCTCACGAGGTTTTCCTTCACCGTTTTGGCCACCTCTGTTCTTATTTGAGATACAAATAAAACAAAAGAAAAGATTTTCCAAAATTCATTATTGAAAAGAAAAGAAGAACGAGAACGATACGAGAACGATAACGAGAAGAAGGGTATCTCCTAACTTTGTATGGAGAAACTTACGAAGGTAGTCCTAGATATAGAATAAAAAAACGAATAGTCGCATTGAAAAAAACATTGATAAAACAAATATTGTAAAAATAATAAATACATAACATTGGTAAAAACCGTGAATTTATGTTAATACAGTTGCCATCACGGATCTTCGGCGGTTGCGCAGAAGTCAAATATTCGGTCTCTTTAGTGGTGCGAAGTGAGACGCGCGGGCGTGTCAGTGATTGGCTCGCCGCGCCGTCGCGTCATAGACGTCACTCCTAATTCGTTCCCTGCGTTGCTGCATGTATCTAACAACGAAGACGATTGGCTCGCCAATGTATGAAATGCGCAAAGCGATCCCCACTCTGACGCCGAGCGCTCAAGATCTGTTTTGGCAACTATACTTACGTGTCATGTGTTAGAGAAATATTTAAAAATGCAATAAATAATTAACCATAGAGAGCCTGCGGCTTCATCCGTATTTTTTCAATCAACTCCAAAATGAAGGAAATACTATGTTCGGCTGCTTGTACTTTTTTTATTTATGTTCACCGATTTCTCGGTCAATTGTTGACTGATTTTGAAAATTATTGTTTTGATTGAAAGGTTATATTTTCGAGTTGGTCTCATAGAAATATTGTTACGATCTGATGATGAACTTCAAAGATATGGAACGGAACTACTAATAGGATCACAGTAACAAATAAAATTGCTTCTAGACATGTAGTCGATGACTGACTGAAAAAAGAGGGGGAGGGGATATATTGAACTGGTCTTATGATGACCACAAGGTGGACATTGGAACTCTGTAATAAATCAATGTAAACGATCCGTGCTTAAGATAAATAGAATTGTCATGAGATGCACTCTGGCTATAAGGCACAACCGTGCTAATCTGATGATGGAAGGTTAGCATGAAAAATCCGTAATAAAACAATGTATCCTAGCTGTGGCTTGCCTTATAGGAATATTAGATATAAATGTTATGAAACAATATTGATATTGAAACAAGGTTTGGTTAGTATGATTATAAGCCAATTAATAAAGCTTTACTCGTATTAACCAGCTTCTGCCAGCGGCTTTGCCCTCTTGAAAGTTGAAAATATATAACCTACTAGCTTTTGCCTGTGGCTTCCGCTACGTACATAAAATATAGCCTATGTTACTCAGGAATAAAGCAACTTTCTATCGGTGAAAAAATAGCAATCGAACTAGTACTTTCGGAGATTACCTCCTTCAAACAAAAAAAAAAAAAACTAACTTTACCTCTTTATAATATTATTAGTGTAGATAGCACTCGGAGATAGTGCAGCTACAATTAATGTTTGAAACCGTTTGCTCCGTCACTTATCACAAAGTTCATTGGAAGACCAGCGTCAAACAATATTTTTCTGTCTGGCAACATTGCTGAAATTAACCTTTTTGAAGCAGCCGTGTGGCACACACAATGTTTTTATTTTATTTGTGTGATACTGGTGATTGTTGCCCAATTAATATTTTCTCTTCTTCTTCAAATTAACCTTTCAATCATGAGAATTAGAGACACAATAGAAAGACAATTGGTGTGCGAACGCGCGTTCGTTTGGGGTTTAACTAGTTAATGAAGAGAAATTAAAAATCGGTTTAACAGTTTCAGAGATTACATACAAACTTGCAAATTTTACCTTTCTATAATATTAGAATAGACATCGTTCTTCCATTTTATTTGCGAACTGTCGAACAAAAGATTTCCATATCTTGTTCTTCCAAACATTTCAACTTGATAAAAACTTAGTAAGTTATTGACACTGTGTGGCTGATCAGTATGGTTAATCTGCCTTAAACCTAGCATGTTCGTGGATGATTGACTATTCTTACCCATTAAGGGCCAAGCGCCCGAAAAGTGCCATAAAACAATGATTTTCTGAGGCCTACTCCTCCGTAACGGCTAGGTCAATTGGTTTGAAAAAAAATATATGTTCTGTAAATATCAACATTTGATTTTTTCGTGCAATTAATACTTTTGTCAAAAAAATATATCTAGCAATTTCGCAACTTTTCCCTACTCCTTCGAAACGGCTTGGACCTTTAGAAACATTTTTACACATAAAAATTGGTGGTTAAATATTCTTCAAAGTGAACATTGCATATGTAAATCAATCAATATCTCGCAGAGAAAATGGATTTAAAGCGCTTTCCGGGCGCTGCTGGCCGCAAATAAATGCACAGATTTGCGTACTGCCGCCTAGGCGAGTGCGAGAGTTGCGTTCACATAATTTCGGCCAGATGGTTCAAGGAACTATACGCCTTAATATCTTGGTTGCTTCTTTTCTTGACCACTAGTAAAAGTTTTTGAAATTGGAAAGCATTTGTTCAAAATCAGATAATAAATATAGCTAGCAACCAAAAGCTTTTAACCTTTCTCATTAATCATTCTGTATAGTGGCGAAAACTGCATGAAAATCCATTTGGTAGTTTTTAAGTTTATCGCGTTCATACAGACCGACAGACGCGTTGGGGAACTTTGTTGTATAATATACCTGTAAAGATATATTATGATTATTTAATATCTTCTTTTTAACTCTTTAATAAGAGTTCGTTCCGATTATACTGGTAATTCTCGTAACTTGACCGGTAACCCAAAATCTTTAAAAAGGTATTGTTTTATTACCAAAGGGTTTTTGTTGATTTTTGACAAAAACCTCTTCAGGCAGGTAAAATAAAGCCTGTTAAGTGAGGCTCGACCACCGAGGGTTTCATAATACAACGATTTATTGAATTTTTTTTATTATCAAAGCATTCCTTTTAATTTAAAAACTGGCAAGCAAAAATACTTTTAAAAATTCTTTAAATTTCCTCCTTTTATTTTTCCTGGTAGAGCCGGGTCGGCCATTACGAAGATTTATTTGGTTATAACAGTTCCACAGTTTCAACTACTTTCACGTACACGTATAGTTCTAAAGACGTACACTTTAAAGATAAAGGCTGCCTTCAAACGGAAAAAGTTAGGGATTTCCAAAAACTCCGAAAGTGGAACGGAGATAGCACGAAGAAATAAAAACCTAAAGCACAGACCGCACATAGAATCCGGATCTCAGCCCTAAAGCCTGGACTACAAATAGACACGACCTATGTAGACTAGCTTATATGTTAGTTGAGGGTAAAAGTAGCGCCTTTATTTGTCCTACTCTCAGCAGCCCCTACATGAATCTCTCCAAAAATACTACCTGATTACTTCATTAATTTACCCATCTTAATTACATCTTACAAGTTTACAAGCTAGCTTTTCCATCGTTAAGTAAACAAGGTTAATTATGATAACCATTTATTATAATGAAGACGGGAAAAGTAAAATATTTAATTTAAAGAATATTCGTACAGGGTTTTACCCCTTCAATCATTTCGAGTTGCTTCATTAAAAACGGTCCGTTTCAGCCGACGCAGACGACGACAGGAAAATTAAAAAGCGTAAAATAACAGAGTAAGAGAGAAAGTATCATGTATTTACACGAACAAAATGCATTGGTGGCGCAATTCATGTGAAGCATGAAGAATAAACGTTGGCATATCATCTCGTTAGGAAATATAGGACACGGTGCGACGCGCTCTGCAAAATGTGTTCCATTGCTCTTTGTGTCGCCTTCTTTTGTTCCGTGATCTACCCGCTACCCACATGCCCAGCAACGTGTTGTGTTGTTTTTCAATAACTCGCTGTAGAAGTACCACTGCTAATTAAAAGGTCGTTATTACACTCCACCCTATGAGAGCAAGTTACTTTCAAAATAGTTACAGCATTTTCTATGTCCGACGTCTATAAGCTAAAGTGCCATTCTCTGACATTTAGCGGCTTTTTGGTCTTTGATGTAATCAGCAAAAAAATCTCTTGATCGATCTGTCTTAGCAGTATTTTTTCTTTTACTCTCTATAGATTCTTAGATAAAAAATAGACTGATAGTTAAGTGCCATTAATTTTTTTTTGTGTAAACTATGATTTTGATAGATAGCGGCATTACAGCTTGAGGACGGAACAGCCGGTCTATGTTTTTAAAACGGGATGTGACCTGCTTTTTAGGGAAGCGTGACACACATAGTGCTGTCATGACTAAACAACCATTATTTATAATTTTATTGTTTGTTACGTGACTAACTTAATGTGACAGCATTAATTTCTCACTGACAATTATTAGAAAGTGTTTGCAGGTTTGTTTGTCGCTTAATCATTAACTACACTAATATTATAAGGTAAAGTTTGTTTTTTTTTGTTAGTAGGAGGTAATCTCTGAAAGTACTGATCCGATTTTTTAAATTTTTTTCACCGATAGAAAATTGCTTTATTCCTGAGTGACATAGGGTGAATAAGCTAGTTCATAAAAGTAACTATGAGTTATTTATTTTTTTGATATTAGCGATCCACCCCAGCTTCGCACGGGTGTAATAAATCTTCGATATTCTCAGCTTTTCTCTACTATAATATGCATGTATTATACACTTATACCTTCCTTGTCAATCATTCTGTCTATTCGCGAAAGCCGCATGCAAATCAGTTCAGTAGTTTTTGAGTTTATCGTGTGTACCTGTGTACACACAGGCACACGCAGTGCGCGACTTTAATTTAAACAGATGTTAGGATGTAAACTCCAACCTAAAATAGGTACAGTGTTCAGAAAATTTCAATAAGGGCCCATTGTACCAGCTAGACAAAGCCTTTTCAGGTTCAGGTCGAAGCTATTGGCTATTAAGCCTTACAACTGTCAACCTTTGTCTGTATGTCTATACAACGTTAGTTTCAGTATATTATGCGAAAGAGTTTATGAGTTAAGGTGTGCAATAAAGTTGTGTAATAATAATAATAATTATGCGTAACCCGAGACACGTGTCTGGTATCTTTGTACAAAATTTCATAACGGTATCATGAAAATTCAGAAAGTTATTTAGCTTGTTATGTCAGCAAAAATACATAGTCACCAGGCCATCCAGGTGACTGAGGGTTTGTTTTGCACTTGCACCTAGCTGTTTGCTGGCGCCTAATGCCTGCTATGACCTTTTATGACCTGTGTTGTACTTAAAGTGTCAGTGGTATCTAACTTGTGAGCTTTTTAAATATTTTTGGGAAAAAATATTACATGCTGTAAAAACTGTTGGAATCAATTCTGCTACTGATTCTGAAAAAACTATTTTCAGGTTTTGCATGTACTAATAATAATGTTGTATAATGAATGTGACATCCTCATCTAGAGTCTGTCTAAAAAGTCAAATGACTTGGGTAATTATTATGGTAAAATGAAATCTGATGTAGTCAACACTGGTTCAATAATCAAGGTTGATTAAAAGATCTTTATCACTGTTTACCTACTAATAGAAGAACCTTATAAATAGTATCGAATATAAGTGTTTTTTAAATTATTAAATATTACCTATACAAAATTCCCAAGTCGTTTGACTTTTTAGACAGACTTTATATAGATATTCCGTTTTACAAAGGCAGGTAGGCTTGGTTTTGTATGTATGTCTTGAGTTCAACTCGCCTTAGTGAGTTCGAATCTCTATCTATACCTATCATAAAAATAAAATCTATATTGCCATAACTTTCATAAAAGGCAAAATAAACATGACTAATTACAATACGTTTAGGGTTTATTTAACTCATTATTCTTTTACAAAAAAGCTCTATAAAGCTTACATTATTATAGTCCCTTAACGTGTTTGTCTATCGGTCTGTTTATGGTAAACTCAAAAATTACTGAAGAGATTTTCATGCAGTTTTCACCAATGGACGTCGAGTAATTTATGTGGCAGGTTTAGAAACGTCTAGACATCAAAAAAAATTTAATACCACACTATAAATTAACAATAACTTAATGAACTTAAAACAATGGTGCCATATAATTGGCCATATGCAAATAACTGAATCCGATTCAGCCTTCTAATGCTATTAAAACATTAGTTTGCAAACCACAACTGTTGTTGAGTCAATTAAGGATGTAAAGCATAATTAACTTATTAAATTATAGCGAATAATAAACGTATTACGTGCGTGCACACCCTGTAGGAAACCGGCGGTATTGTTCAGGGTGTGCGGAGTTACGAAGCCTTCAATTAGTGAGGGATTCTCTTTTCTCGCTATTCCAGCCGATTAATAAGGCTCCTTTTCTACACACCTACTGATGAATGGAAGTACACTTTGTGTGGAGGTGTGGCTGTCACTGTTATTTGTATTTGCTACAATAGAATGTATACAAGGTGTCGTTTTGAAGCTGCAAAATATTTCAGGAGGTAATTATGTTAGTGATTCTCGACCCGAATCAATAATAAAATAAGTAGGTAATTTTTTTTTTTTTTATAACCGCGCTTTTTTCCACACACACAAACACGGAACAATAAAGGGCGTTTTCACACACACTAACTCGCAACGATAGTTTCATAAATAATGTATCATCCAATCATCATCCCGCACGCCACAGCCTAGCCACGCCCCCGCGGCCATCGATCAATCGATTTAGTTTAGTGTAATTAAAAAATTAAATAACAAGTATTACTGATTATTGACCAGGTTTCGTATTTTTACATGATTATTTATGAGTTTTATTACAACCTCCTGAAATATTGTGCAGTTTTAAAACTGCACCTTGTATTTTTGGCGATTGATTCTATCTAACCTGCATCCCTAGCCAAGTTGATAATCTGCAATCGTTAACGCTAGTCAAAAAGTAATCAAATGTATGGGAATGACATCAACTCAACGTTAAGTAGTCGGGACAAACAAATAGAAAATTCGTAGCCAAATTCATATCGCTCAAAATGATAGAATGAATTTCCACAACGTTTAACGCTACATCCTTTGATAAACAAGCGCTACATTGTAGAACGAGCGGCCGACTCAGGCGCGTCAACATGGCTAGCCATTTATTGTTTTCTACAACTGCTCACACCGAAGCGTTACCGATTGGAGAACGGAATTCGACACGATACGGTTGTAACCTGGCTAGGGGGGCTGTTCCTTGGCCAAGTTGCTAATCTGCAATCGTTAACGCTAGTAGGAAACTTCAAATTTCCGGGAATGACTTCATCCCAACGCTCAGTCACATGGTCAGAACAAAAGAATTGGGGGCGTGGCCAACTCGAAGCGTTCGACGCAAGCGAAACGGTTGTAACTTGGCTAGGGGGACTGATGTTATAAAAACTTTGGAAGAGGATGAAAAAATTCATAGCTGATGAAAGTGTTCCCAATACATTTTGTATAAAAGGTGTAAGGGACAGCCCTCCACAAACTTTAAGGGCTTGCTCAGTAGACGGAACTGAACAACCTTACACAATTTTTTTTTTTCATGAAACGAAAAAAAAAATCAGACTCACCATACAAAATGATAAACTTGATTGGACAATTTGTATGGCGAGGCCGATTTCTTTTTCGTTTCCTGAAAAAAAATTTTGTGTAAGGTTGTTCAGTTTCGTCTACTGAGCAAGCCCTTATAGTTTGTGGAGGGCTGTCCCTTACACCTTGTATATCTACAACATTTTTTTTAGTATATATGCGAAACCTGAACTTAGTTTGTACAGAATCAGTAACTGAATCGATTCCAATAATTTTAACACCATGTTATATTTTTTCCCAAAAATATTTAAAAAGGTCACAAGTTGGACACCACTGACACTAAGTACAAGGGTCACAGCATGTTACAGCAGGCACCAGGAGCCAGCGCACAGCTGGGTGCGGGAGCTAAACCAATCCTCAGTCGCCCGCATAGCCCGGTGACCATGTGTTTGTGCGGACTATCAAGTAACATAACCAGCTTATAACTTTATGATTTTCCATGATACAGTTATGAAATTTTGTACACAGACTCTTTGTATAAAAATCCTAGACATGTTTTTCAGGTTTCGTGTATACTAAAACTAATGTTGTATAGGGTTGTCCACGATTTACAATTACTGGCACGGATCTTGAGCGCTCGGCGTCAGAGTGGGGATCGCTTTGCGCATTCCATACATTGGCGAGCCAATCATCGTCGTTGTTAGATATGTATCTAACAACGACGATGATTGGCGCATGGCTGCATGTGCAGCAAGCGCAGGGAACGAATCACGAGTGACGTCTATGACATGATGGCGCGGCCCCTCGTCTCACTTCGCACCACCAAAGAGACCGAATATTTGACTTCTGCGCAACTTGAAGCTAGCGCTCAAGATCCGTGCCTGTAATTGTACCGGTAGCGCATCGCTTACGTCTAGTGGTCCGATGATAGAATGTGCCTGGATACTGCCTAAAAAGTAAACAATAGAAAACTAACACGCTAACAACTAGGTGATGATACACCAATTCGCACATAACAACCAAACAAACTATATTCTAATCAATCACCAACCGTACTCGTGATAAGCGATAACTATCAGATTGTTATCAACATAAAAAGAAGAGGTTAGAACCGACGATATTTGGAGTCGAATTATGTGATTATTTTATTATCTCATAGACCAGTGGTTCATCATGTGTAAGTATTCAGCATAATTTGGCTGTGGCCCCTTTCTATTTTTATGGTTCCGTACCCAAATGGTAAAAATGGGACCCTATTGCTACGACTGTACTGTCTGTCTATCTGTCATCAAATTTTCATAGATGATGTAGGTATTTCTGTCGCTGCTATAACAACAAATACTGAAAACTGAAACTTTTTTTTGTTTCATGGTAAGCAGTGATGCAATCGTTGATGATGAAACTTTTTTTTTCCTTCCGTATCATTCACTTTAGTTGTATAGATATGACACGGAACCCTTCGTGCACGAGTCCAACTCGCACTTGGCCGGTTTTTTTTTATTTCCACCCACATTCATGTGTGAGCAGTACTCAATTAGTGAAAACTCTGTAGTCACACATCATTCCTAAATAATGAAATAAATAGCTTTTTACTTAAGCGAAGAGGTTTAAACTTTACGATGAAGCACAGTTTACATAAGCGAATCGGAGAACTCTTCATTTGAAAGTTTTAAACAATTAACGGACTTCGTTATATTTAGCATAGTATAGATAAGGGAAGTAAAGAGAAAGAGAATAAAGTTTTCCAAGAGCAAAGTCGCGAGCGAGATGTATAGCTACGTACTTATGTACGGGAGTTTGAATTAAAATTAGCTTTCATAGTCTCGAAGTAAATTTGAAACCTGCTTTATTTGGTATAGGCCAACACTAGTAATATATTTTAGAAACGATATTTGAATAGCTCTAAATTTATTTTTGTTAAATATTCAGGTAATGTAATCCAAAAAAAAGAGACTTTCTACAATTCTTTTTTGGCTCAAAGGACATATTTTTTTTATCTGACACTGTCAATGAGAGAAGTGGCCAAAAGACAAACAGCACTGGTACATTGAAAGTCACGTGGAGACTCGACCAATCACTTGGTGATGTTCTGAAAACGACTCTAAACAAAAGTTACAAAGGTAGATAAAAACTTACAGTTTATGTAATCGTTTCTTTTTGTTTTAATTTATATAAACTAGTGCTTGACTGTGATCTCACCTTATGGTAAGTAGTAATGCAATCGTTAATAGTGAGACGCACTAGTTCACTCTAGCCTTTAAAACACCTAAATTATAACTAGCAGACAAGTTGTTCTTACACAAAATATTCGGCCACAGTGTCCAAGTTGACCCATTTTCATTTCAATATTTTTTTAACTGATTAATCGGACACTATCAAATTCTTGAAGCTGTTTAGTAGTCAGATTTCTATAAAGTTTAAAAATACAATAATATATATGAAAAAAAAAGCGTTACTAAAACTATTTTAGGGTGAATTTTTTTATATACTATATTATATACTATGTTGGAATAAACAACATTGTTATAGTCTTATTTATTTTTACGAAAATGGTTGTTAAAAATGCATTCCTAGAATAAAATGGCTTCGTTTTTTACCAAATGCCTACCGTCATGGTTCAAAATTCATCTTATATATTTCGTTGGAAATATTTTTTCCAATATATTTGCGTTTCAGTGTAAAAAAGCCGGATTCATTTAGTACGTTATAGAGCTGCATAATATCATAAAAGAACCCCGAGCTTAAAATCCAACGCTGTCCTATTTCTTTTGTTGGTAGGTATTACATTACTAAACGCGGTTACCCACTTTCGAAATTCGTCTTGATATTGAAAAGGGCAGCCAAAATTGAAGGATTAAATGTTCCGTCTGCGTCAATATGATAAGAGCTGTGAAAGGCTCGGCTCCCAACCCCGAATAAATGTAAAGTTGAAACAGAGGACAAAGAACCAGCACTGAGATTGGTCCGAAGCGATCGGTGACAGCTGTGTTTCATGTCGCCTCACTCATCCTTTATGTCCCAGCTGTCGTGGCAGCCCTCAGACTTCACTACTACAAACTTGGGACCTACGAAATGTATCTCATTAACATTTCATCAAACAAACGCTAGGCAATGTGTTACTTTCCAATTTGATTTTCTCCTAAACAACACGAATTTAATTAACACAGCGATCTAATTTGTATATTAAAACAACAATATTTGCTTTACTAAATTGCCTTTGTTATTACCAGAACAATATATTTTTTACGTAACAAAAAAATAATCAAAACACTTCCAGAAGTTGTAACAAGTTTCAGGAGGAAAACTTGAATTGCGGACACAAGTTGTTTCAGTCGCAATATTTGAGTCGTACATAAAACACGACGTTGCTCTGATGGGAATGTATTTGGATAAAATCTAATAAGCTTTTTGGAATGGTGCGTAAATTAAGGCTTTGTGTTTGCAGATTTAATCAAATTAGAGCCGTAATTTATCAGAATAATATGAATAAGGGTATTAGGGGGTATTAAAGCCACCTAATTCATTTGGTATTCTGTAAAATATTCGTTTTCAAATTATTCTCGTGCAATTTAAGATTTAGATTTAAAACCAATAATCGGAAAGGAATTCGTAAAAGTTCACCAAAACGTTAATCTGTCTTGGGATCTCTGTTTTATTTGTACGCAAATCAGGCTTCTAAAATTACATTTCAAATCCTCGTGATACGCTTACTGTGAGCGCATTTTGAGCGTGTTACGAGAATAAGCTCCTTTTTTCAGGTTCAGTGGATAGTGTGATTGACGTAAAATGTGTGTGATTGTGTGGCGAACTAACATCCATAATATTGTGAGCTACTGAGTGACTACATCGTACTGTGTTGAGCTGTGAACTAAGGAGTGTAGTGGTATGGTGAGGTCGACGAAGCGGATATCTGGTGGTATGGAGGTCATACCATCGAGCGGAAGCCGCATCCTTGTGGCGTTCTTTGCTACTGTCTTCTGGGGAATGGGTAAGTTTCTTAACATTAGTAACGACATTTTAAAAATTGAATTAAGATTGAGATATTAAGCCAACAGTTCCCGGAATATGATTGCGATTACCTGAAACATATTAAAATATTTAGCTAGGAACTCAATACTTATTTACTCGTAATTTATCTAAATACTAGCAACTTGCCTGCCGCTTCGCTCCAAGCACATACTTCCAGGATAAAAAAGTCCTATGTGCTATCCCAGAACTTAGTCTATCCGTGTACCAAGTTTCATCGAAATCTGTTCAGCCGTTCGAGCGTGAAGAAGTAACAAACATATATTCATAAAGTTTCGCCTTTGTAATGTTAGAGTGATCTAGGTTTTAAGAGTTCAGGAATCAATAATAACGGCTGAACTGATTAATCTTTCAGGGTATTGTACTTGGCGAGATCCATCCGTAGATTAATTGGTAGCCACCTGATTCATTAAACTCCGAGCGAACGCCGGTGTTCGCTCCCTCATTCTCTTTTTATTGTGTCTCTAATTACGATATTCGAAAGGTTAATTCGAGTACTTAGGTACACAAACTCGAAGGCTTTGTGCCTCGGTAGCACAAAATCCTGGCTCTTTTGAAGATCAGGCTTTTGACAGACGTTACAGATAGTCAGAAGCCTTAAATCTTAAGCCGTGTACAGACATCGCGAGGCGCGCGTCGCGAATTGTTCGTCACGCTTGCCTCAACCTGAGGCATACGACGGTACATTTATGCGTGAGTAGCGGACGACACATGCTCAAGCTGTGCACGCAAACCGCCACGTACGGTGATTCGGTATCTGCCTCATAAACACGTCCACGCGGAGCGCACGGCTCGTACTAAGGCGGCGTTTGCAACGGTCGTATGACGCGAATGCTCACTGTGAGCACACACGTCCACACAGGCCGAGGCATGCGAGACTAACCATTCGCGACGCACGCCTCGCGATGTCTGTACGCGGCGTGACACTAGTCTTACCAAATGATATAGTGCTGCTTAGTTACAGCAGGGTTGTAGAGGTCAGATAGACAATCGCTCCATGTAAATTATTGGAATACAGCTGAATCTGGTTAGACCAGAGGTCGATCCAAATATAGTCTGCAAAGATCTAGAACTAGAACCTAGCTTGGGATTGTGGGATTTTTTGAAAGAGTTACCGTAGGACTGAAACGCAAAGGGCAACTGGAAGAACACAGGTGAGTTTTAATCAGTAACAGTCCCTCAAAAAAATGAGATATCTTATTACCCAGTTACTGGACTGTAGAGGTTAGATAGGTACTCGCTGAATGCAACTAAATTCGGCTAGACTGGAAACCAAACCCAATAAAATATAGTAAGCTAACATATCTAGTTTAAATGTGTATTTTTATGCTTGTCAAGAATTTTAACTTATCTTCACCGACTTGAATATTCTCTTAAACTTTAAAAGTAAAGTTCATGCATGTAAATATTTACGTGTAATGGAGTAGAGCAAAAACATTCTCTATCCACGGCCTCACAACATCGATATTATTTTAAGTATTTTCTTTTTCGTACACACAGGGTTAAATGTCAAGAAGGTAACTGAGGCTATGAGGTGGGCGTAGAGAAACTGTATCCTTTAGATATTGAAGTTATATACGATACATGTACAAGCTGAAAGGTCAACATAACCTAAACAATGTTCAGTATCTATGTACCAACCTGAAAGAAAATTTTCAATACACTTACTCGAAAACCCGCTCTTATCCCACCGTTATTAGGCACGCAATAAACTGTTTTTCGCACTAGTGCCAAAAAGTGTGCGTGCTCTTCCCCACCACCATTATTTTATTACATTTATCATAACAGGCAGGGCGCGCGTCGATCCCTGCGAGTCGCTGGTCAACCCCCGTTTATTAATTTCTTTGTGAGTGTATTGAAAAAAGTCGTTTGATGCACGTGCGAATTTGTCACAACAGCCGTCGGTCGCAATGACAAATTCTCTGCATTTGTATCAAAATGTACTATTTCGTGAAGACAGGTATCTAAACAGACAGAAATGTCAAGAAGTAAGTCAGTCAGAAAAATGATGCCCATTGCACATTCTAAAGAGTAGATCTCAGAGATGGAGAAGAATGTGCAAGAAACTCCATTGACACTCTTTTCAATCATGTTACGTATTATAAATATCTCAATTACAGGTTTCTGGTCTCTACTAAGTTAAGGATTCGTAACCTTTATTTAAGAGGCTCCTTCTCCACTCGCCTATCGTCAACATCGAGCATGATTTAAAAGCTTGTTGCTTCGTCTACCACAATCCAACGCAATGTTTGAGAAGAGGCAATGTAAAAAAAGAGAGATAACGCCAGAAAACTCTGTTGGCATTCGGGAATTCCGTGATTTACTCGAATATTTCACAAAACTTGTTCCAGTGTTTTTTTTTTAAACCATTTAAAGATTTCGAAAAAAAAAAATTGTCGTCATTCAAATCTTGATTAAATTTGCAAAGGGACAAAGTTCATGCAAAATAGCAGATTTTTAAAGGTCTTTTCTGGATTAGTCTTTCACAAATTTATAAATTGATTTCAATAGAAGCCTAGATAATATCCACAAGATGTTTATTACACGATGTTTCCAAAATATCCAATTAAAAATGTATAATAATCGCGTAAGAGCGGTTGTATGAAAAACAGTGAAAGTATACGTCGAATTGCATGCCCTTAAAACGAAGCACTCGTGTCTCTAACATGTAATTATATCATATCAAATAAGTAATCATCTTGCTCTCTAGTCATACAACGTTGTTGATTAGGTGTTAATCTAGCTTCGGTTTGAGTTCAATTCGATTATCTTAAAGTGCCTTTGAATAAGATATCAATTACGTCGCTTCGTCGACACCGAACTGAATTATGTTGAACTCATCTTACTAAATCATACATAATACGGGAAGCGCCTATATGGAAATTAAGCTACAATATTTGCCTTCAACGTCGTTGGCCTAGCTTTTTTCATACTATTTTTGAGATCCTTAACCGAAAGGAAGAAACGGGATCTTGTTGGGTTCTAGGCTCGATAACCAGGTAGGGATCATAATAGCATAATCAGCCTTTTAACCTCTCTGTTAATGTTCCCTCAGCTGGGACTCAGGCCTCCTCTCTAGGAGAGAGAATGGGCCGTAATCTACGCGGGCCTAGTGCGAGTTGGTGGATGTCACATGTCTTCGAATTTTTGGACATTTTCGGACATGCATGAATTATGTTGAAATCATACATATTATGGGAAGCGCCTACATGGAAATTAAGCTACAGTATTTGCCTACAACGATGGCCTAGTTTTTTCCAAACTATTTTTAGGGTACCGTACCCGAAGGGTAAAAACGGGAAACTGCTTTCACGATTTTTTTAAAAACTGTGAGAGCGATTGAGGCGAGCTGAGTGGGTCTGATGCACGGGTGCCGTCAGTTGAGACTGGTCATCTCTTAGCTGCTCTTTAAATTTAATAATCTTTTAACTAATTAGTTTTATTTTTTATTACTTATCTACATCGTGTCCGCATAATAGAAGCAATGAGAAATATGTAACCAAGATTATTATGTTACCGGTAACATATAATTTTGGCTGCTGGTTGGTCCTTAATATGATTAAGAGCGTTCATGGAGTTTCTTGGACGTTCTTCTCCATATAGGTCTATGTTCGAAAGAACATGCAATTTAGCTTCACTTTTTTTCGGACTGACCGACATTTGATTATTCAGCAGTGGTTGTAAATGGTCTTTTTGAAATAAATGCTTTTGATTTTAATTTTTTGAGAGTTTAATAGGGACTTCTCCTAATGACAGGCGATAACTTAGGTTGTATGCTGCTAAATACCAGTATTTATATACTTAGAGCTACTGCCTGATCTTTTAAACACGGTTTCGTATATCCTGTAACTTTAAATTTCAGAATCAATTTTTATTATCCAAAAGGCCTTCGCGTAAAAGATGACTATAAAAGTGATTGCAATATTAAAGCACGTGAAAAATAAAGAAAGAGGATCAAAAGTAGATTGATATTACTTCATAATAAAAATTCTTTATTATGATAGCGGCTTTCAATTTACGAGGATCTGAAATGAAACGATAGCACCTGTAAATATCAATTTTTTTTATTTTTTATTTTATATTTTTTGATAATTTCATACAAGGGAAAGCGCTTTGAGCAAATATTTCCTCTTGCTAATACAGACAGGCAACGAAGGAACTGGAGTGAGATTTTAGTCAGTAAAAGTCTGACACTATCTCCGGCTCCGCCCAAGAGCGGGAAAGTCATTCGATGATTTTCCCACCGAAAAAAAGGTATACTCGTATATCTACACTGATATTATAAAGAGGTAAAGTTTTTTTTTGTTTATAGGAGGTAATCTCTAAAAGTATTGGTTGGATTATTTCACCGATAGAAAGCTGCTTTATTCCTTAGTGACAAAGGCTATATTTTTATATTTCATGTACATTGGCGAAGCCGCGGACAAAAGCTAATATAATATATACATCAAATATATCATCAGCTTCAGTCCAATCATTTGCGTCTCGCATCCATCGGATTCTCGCAACCCTTACCAGGTCATCGGTCCAGCTTGTAGGAGGTCTCCCAAAGCTGCGTCTTCCGGTCCGCAGTCGCCACACCGACTTGTATCCTTCGGACTCCCGCAATCCTCACCAGGTTATCAGTCCACATTTTTGAGCGACCTTTCAACGCTACGTTTTTCGGTATGCGATCGCTATTCCAGAACCTTTAGGCAGTAACCGACTTCTGCGAAGCAGTAATGCTCGCTAAGGAGGAGGCCGACCGCGTCAGGCAACGGCGCTCTCGCCGCCGCCGGGATTCCGATCTCGATTTCCAGCCACCGTAGGCACGGGCTTGCGGACAGTGAGCAATGGGTAGCTCGCTGTCCGGCCGTCCGGTAACTGTCCGGACCAAGCCCAAGTCGTCGACGGCGCGCGCTGTTCCCGCGCGCCTCAAGGAGTTGTCAGCAACAGCAGGGGCCCAGCCGGGTCGAAGCCTACTGGGGCCAGGGTTATCCGAAAGGGCGCTCGAGCCCGGTATGAAGGCTTGAAGGAACGGGATGGGTTTATTGCCTGCTGCCACTGAAGTTTGGCGATTCTTCGGGCTATGTCGGCAATCTTGGTTTTCTTGCATCCATATCTTCATTTCTGATTCAATCACCCAATTAACTTCGAGCAAAGTTTTAATCTACACAAATATTATAAAGAGATAAAGTTTGTTTTTTTGTTTGTAGGAGGTAATCTTTCAGAGATTACCTTCTGCAAAAAATCAATGGTCCAATCGAACCAGTCCGATAGCTAAAAACTTTTTACCGATAGAAAGCTGCTTTATACCTAAGTGACACAGGCTATGTTTTATGTACGCGGGTGAAGCCGCGGGTATATTTATAAATTATTTACACATATCGTGCCGAGCACTTACGTTTGATTGCCATTGTGATAATTTGTGACAATGATATTAGCTTCAACCGAATAACGGTTTATGAATTGAAAATGAGCTAAGTACGTGAGTAAGGAAGTGTTTCCAGAGAGTATAATGCGAGTTTGTTTTACGGTAACGCGATCGACACGTTTATGACGTTCGGCACTCCGATTGGCCCGCTCCAAGTTCTTAACCAATCAGAGAGCCAAACACGGTACACGTTTTGACCGCGTTAAACGTTAAGCGCACGTTAAACAACTCAGCGTACAGAATGTATGAGACGACCATGTTTTTTTGTTTTACGTTTTTTTTTTGTACATAGAAAAAATATCACACGATTATTCTAGAAGTACTCAGAAGGGCGTTAATAATATTTTGTTAACATTTAGAATAGAAATAAAAATAGTTTACCAGTCGTGGGTGTCTACGCGTGTTGAAAGGTCTACCTATCCAATTAGTTCACGAATTGATGTTAGCTCAAAATTGCTTTACAGAAATTGGTGTTATTATTTTATTCAAAGAACTTAATTATTTTATTAACATAAGGTAATTACCTAATTTATATTCAACCTAGTAGATTCTCATATTGTTTTTTTTCTGTTTTTATTAAGAGGCTTTTATTAGAGATGTGTCATCCCCATCGTACCCTTTTACATTGATTTTTTAACTTAATACAGTGATAATTAATATCATTTAAAGATTAATATAATTTTATTTAGACATAATTAGTTACCCGGCGAACTTCGTACCGCTTGACAGTCAATTAATGTAGTATATCTTTCGATATAGTCAACCGATTGCGATGAAACAAAGCCTAAGTGATGTATCAAGTTACACACAATGTGAATGTATAAAAATTATTTGCACCGATTTGGTACATTTTACGTGACACTAAAAACTTAATAAAGTAATATAAATGTCAATAGAAGATTAATTTATAAATTTTTATTCATAACGTTGATAGAAGACTCATTTTATTTATAATTTATAAACCTTATTTTCTTAACAGATCAGTCGCTTTCAAATTAATTCAGAACACAAACCGATAACGAGCAATTAAAGGATAGATAAGAACTCTGTTTAAAGAACTTTTGATTTACAGCTTTTGGAAGTTCGTAAGATCCCTTTCATCCCTAGTTACCATGATACCGTAAAGTTACCTTTTCAATATTATTAATTAATTGTAATAATAATTTGTTTTATGTACAATCAACGGTCCCTGCGTATATAAAGACATGTCCAAAACATCATTTTTTTATTTCATTATTTACTTTGTTTAAACAAAGTCGATATATATAAACCTAAATAATTATATACTCGTATACAATATATTATTATTATTATTGTAATAAACCTGCTTCTGCTAGCGTGAAAGTAGGTTTCTTCATACAAAATTTGGACTACTTACGGGGTGAATTATGGATGGATTGGGGTGGTTATCCTTTCTGAAAATACATCCATGAATGTATAATACTCACATACATATGTGTCTATGTCTCTCACTCTTTCACGCGTAAACAGCTGAACAGATTTGGATGAAACCAGAATTAACACATAGAGCTCTCCGTCCGGCCTAGGTCGACGATGTGTCGTGTATTATGTGCACCTCTAAGACGAGTCAGCAAACGAAAGGGGCCCACTGGAGCTAATGCCTGTCAAGACTGCGGGTTTGTTCGAAAGAGTTAGTTAGCTGCTCTAGAAGGTGAAAACCGTGTGCACACGTGCGAACAAATTTGTTGTGTTGCATGATACGCAACCACTTGTTTAGCATATGCGTGCCAATAACGAACATCGAACACTGTTCGTCAAACATGTTTGCGGCGATCCTATTAGTATGTTCTGTATGGACGTTGTTCTTCGTGAATTCCGCTCAGAACACCAAATACATGCCATAGCTATTAAAATAGAGTTCAAAACTGTTGTGGGCGAACTCAATTCGAACTGTTCGTATTTTTTGTAATATGCCGTCTATACGAACGAATCAAATGTTCAAGTTTGATGTTTGTGTTCCCTATGTTCGTGTTCGTGCGTGCGTTCACGGCTAAAGGCCAAATGAACACACACACACATAAATCTGATATTCCTACTTTGATGAATACGTAAAAACAGTTCATAAAATGAAAATGAAATTGGATTGCTTAAAAAAGAGAAAGTAGTTGCTATAAATAAGTATTATTATATTAAATTAAATATTAAACTACTAACTTCTGGCCGCGGCTCCGCCTTCGTGAAAGTACTTCCCAATTTTATAAATTATAGCCTGTGTGATAATCCTTTTTTTATCGGTGGGAAAACATCAAATAACCACTTCCACTCCGGGTGGAACAAGGGGGAGTATAAGACTTTTAAAGGCATGTGAGTTTACCTGTGTTTCTTCTTAGACAATAATAAAATATAACTAATTCTACAATCTCCATTAAAATACAATACCACTTTTAATTTATTCTGTCAATATTTCAAATCGTATTCGATTGAGTTAATTTCAGTCAGAATTGAATATTGAAAGATAAAGTCGTACCAATTAATACTTCAATCTAGTAAAATTGTATAATATATTTTCAATATTTCACTATCGACTTGAACAAACAATGGAAATCTAAATTCTTGTCGTGAAATAATTTTCAGTTAACTAAATTTAAAATCGATTAATGTTTTAAGATTTGGGCACTATTTTAAAAGCTTTGAACACTAGGTAAATTATTATAGAGATTAGTAATTGTTCACAAAGCCTTTGTCTGGCTCTGTTTACAAGCACTTGAAGGACCTAAACCTTTACAATTTGGCAGCTGAACATTTTAGAAAAGTAATGAGGATAATTTGTGGATGAAAGTTACGGAGAACAAGACTACGATTATTTTATAACAGAAGAAAATTGATTGAAAGAACTTTTTGTTATATTGTTATTTCTTCCTAAAACATTTATAAAAATAGGCTTTAGGAAGAAATAACAATATAACAACAATTTCTATTTGCTAGTAGATTCAGGGTTGATATTGTTCAATAATGTTACATCCATATACCTATACAAGTCCTGGACCTTTATAAATCAAATATTAGTTATTATGTTACTCATGTAATATCTTCATTTATTCCAGTCACTCTCGTATGCCTAATGGTAGAAGGGTCTCACAGCGGAGGGGGTGATTGCGTTAGGTTCGGAAAAGGTGCTAGAGAGATAGCGTTTCGCCATTAAGGACACATTTCCGATTTCTCACCTGTTTACCCTAAGGTTAAAAGGCTTACTTGTTACCCACATGCCGAAAAGGCAACTTACAAATTAGATTTTAGTTTGTCTTTTTCGAAGTTTAAATACAAATATCCCTTGCAGGGTATTAGAAAGACAATTTTGCAATTCAACGTTATGGTTATTTAAGAATATAATATAAGCAATTTGCGACTGAGAAATATAATATAGGTATCAATAACGTACACATTATTCCACTGCGAAGGCCAAACGTCATGAGTACGTATCTAACTTTGATTTATAACGTAATAAGGGGCCTAATCGTTGGGGCCAATAAAAGCTTTCCCTCCTTGAATTCCATATAATGTACGAAAGTTTTTGTGGTAACAAAAACAACTACATCTGGACGACATCTAAAGGAAAATGGAACACAAACGTAATTCAGTAAAAATGATGGAAATAGCTCTCGCTTGTCCCATGCGAACATTGAACATGCTGCCACAAAAGAATTATGAATGTGCCTCTATTTATTTCGTTTTATTTTACGAAATATAATATTATAGTTGATAAATAATGGACCTAACTCAATTTGGTCTTTGTTCTTAGACAGAAAAATAGAATAATAAGAATGACTAAGATTGAGTTAAGTCTCTTGCTGCCAGTGTTTGGAGTTGTTAGATTTACACAAGAAAGTCAAAAATATAAATATTTTTGACTTTCTGAATCCAGTTTCACCAATCACGTGTATAAAAAAACCCTCAACTTACATAAGTAATCATTAACGTTTTTTTATGATCTTTCCAACTTCCCTATTTGCCCAAATGAAAATGTAATAATGATATGTAAATTGGACAGGCCACAAATTACAGTATTAAATCCATAATGATGTCATGCGGTACTAAATCGTTCTAATTAACTATTAGTGAACATTTTAAAATTAAAGTTGAGTGCCGATAAATTACTAATTGATCATCGAAATGAATATGTCACAGTAGTAAACTAGGTAATTAAATAACGAAATCTAATCAATTTAATTTTGTTTCAGTGAATTACTAATTAAAAACAGCATACAAATTGATTTTTACACGTGGCGTACAATAGAGATTCGTACTTTATGTAAATAAGTAATTAATGTTAATTGTCGTACGTAGGGAATTAGAATTTCTACAGAGGTAATTCCTGGGAGGAATCAGCGTTACTCTGCGAAAGGAAGTCACACTCGCAAACGTCGTCTTCAAATAAATTAACCCTTGTCTCTAGGAGCCATTAAAACGACATTTGTATCACTCGCTGGCAGGAAACTACCAATCTGTCTCAGTCAGCGCCAATTGGTGCAAACACATCTCCATTTTGGTCAAAACCAAATCTGCCGGTTAGACAAATATCATGTTTTGCTGACCAATATTTAGTTTCTTAATAACGATAACTTTTCTTCAGTAAAACAGATTTGTTTACAATCAATCGTAAAATTAGACTCTGTAATAAGTTTGGAAACTCTGAGAGAAAAACAAGGTAGCCTATTGTAATTTGGGCAGTTATTGGAATCGGTTTTATTCGATAAAGTTCGAATTTGGCTCCCCAGAATAGTCTGGCTAGGTACTTTTGTTATGATTACAATTTTACAGCTTCTATAAAAGTGTGTTCTTTTTCGCATTAGCCTTTATATAATATTGTTGGGGATGATCCTGCTACAATTGGCGACTTAGTCGTCGTAATCAACAAAGAGCGCTAACAATATTCCTAAAGCCGTCTCTCACACTTGGCGTCTTTCCAACCAGCTATTCTACAATCACTGTGATTGTAGTATGATGTTATTAGCAAGTAAATTACTATATTCCTAATACCTCTAATGCTATTTTATAGAAATAGAGAAACGAAATTCAGTATTACGAAATTCTTTTGTTTTCGTATCCGTACACACGCGTAGCAGCTTCGCCGTAGCTCGTTTAGTTTAGAATTTATATTGAAACTATAATAGTAAATTGTAATGTACGAAAAACTTTGAACGGAAATACAACTAGTTCTATGGATTATTTCATGGTTTGTTAAACTTTTTACGTTTCCCGACAGGCACTTAATGTCCCAAGTGAACGTAAACGCTAGGAAGTGTTCCAAATGTTGCGGAATTCATTTGTAACTATAGCATTCAAGTTGGTAAATATCAGAAGTTATTGTTGTAGAAAGGTAAAATCTTGCTTCTACTCGAAGCGGACGCTAAAGTTTCGTTTTCTACCTTTTTTATTATTGCTTTCACAGCCGATTGAGTTCTACTTTGAGTAAACTTATTCTTTGATTTTATGGACTGTGTACCTACTACGCTTTTATTTTCAAATTACCCTAGTTAACCACGTCGATATTTTAATTTCTGTGAACGATCAATAGATCAATGCAATTAAATACCAAATACTGGCCGCCGCGCCGCTGGCGGTGATTCGACCGCGACACAATTTGTCCGCGTCACGAGGCTCTGTGACCCAAGAGGTGTTACCTGCATTATTATAATAGATTGCCCGTAAATTCCTCATTTCAGCATTGGCTTAATTCGGTTGAATATTGCATATAACGTGATGTCAAATACTAAAGATATTTGATATACTTTACCACGATAATGTAGGTATTGATAATAATAATATAGTCGTAACGGCCAATGGCTTAATAGCTAAGAGCCTCGAACAACATCTGAGGAGGCTCTCGTTAGGCAGCCAGATCAAGGACTTGATCCAAAAAGCAGTACTCCTGGACACGGCACGCATTGTTAGGAGATTCTTCTCTCAGGAGCCCTGGCTACCGGTAGCTTGAATCCTGTTCCCGATGCCGGTGGGCAACTATTTTTATTGTTAGGCAACTAAGGCCCATATATAAAATACGCAAACAATCTTACAAAATAATAAACTAATACATATAAAAGAAACTATAACAAATTATTAAAACTGTAAACTGTTGTATATGAAATGACGGCGTTGTGTTTCGCTGCGAGATCGGTATCCTTCCACGAAATTGTCGATACACGACACCCTTCGGCCAAAACTCTCCTTTGAGGAAGGTGTCCCAATGATGAGTCGGCGCCCGCACCACAAACCTTTATCAAATTATCACGTATTTGATGATTAGGCACTGTTTTCAGTTACCTGTGTTAGTTTAACGATGTCACACTACACATTATACAGGCGATAGTTATATGATTTATTTATTTAATCTCCATGCAACATACATATACATACATAGGCGGACTTAATGCCTATGATTATTACTCCGTCACACTCAAATGAGTAGGTTAACTGATTTGAATTGAATCTGGCACACAGATAGACCATGTCCTGGAATAGGACCTGGAAATCCTGGGAGTGAGTTAGTAGCGACATCTATGTTGCCACATAAGAACTCATTCACTCACTCAATGCTACATTGCGGTATCAGAGTATTTCGCGTGATTAGAGCTTTTTATAAAACAGTCCAAATATCAAATACTAAACAGATGACCAGTTAAGAACTTAAGACCCGTCTACTCAGAGGATCCTCCCTTTTCAATTGAGGTTTGCGGGACTTTTTTTATTGAATAACTAGTGCTTGACTGCGATCTCACCTGATGGTAAGCTGTGATGCAATCTCTGATAGTGAGGCGCACTAGTTTATTAAGAGCTTGTTCAATCTAACCTTGAAGACATCCAAATTATAATCGGTCGGGAAGACCGCAGCAGCCAAATTGTTCCAGTCCTTCGATGTACGCGGTATAAACGACGAAGCCAAACGCTCAGTCCAGACCGTAGATCTTTCAACAACGTAAGGGTGGATTTTTGCCGTACGTCGGGTTGTCCAATGGTAGAAATGAGATGGCGGAATCAAGTCATCCAATTCCCGCGCACACTCTCCAAAATGCATCCGGTAAAATACCGTAAGGCTGGCTACCCTGCGCCTGTACTCAAGGCCTTGTAGATTGGACTTAACCAAATCTGGATCACAGCATAGTCGGCCTTATAATGTTCCCACTGCTGGGACTCAGGCCTCCTCGTTAGGAGAGGGAATGGGCCGTAATCCACCACGCGGGCTGTCTGTGAATGTCTTCGAATTTTTTAGTTCTAGGGCATGCCGGTTTCCCTTTCGATGTTTTCCTTCACCGTTTGAGAGCAGCGATGATGAAATAAATTACAAAAAGTAATGCGCCTGGCTGGGTTTGAACCCACGACCTACAACTCATAAGTCGGGACCGTTACCATTCGGCCACCACTGCTCTTCTGGATCACCAATAACTTTATACCCTGTTCCGTATGTCTCCAAAGGTTTTCTGTGATAATTTCCTACTTTCATGCAGGCAAAGCCGCTAGTTATTAATAATCTGTATTTCCTTTAGTTTAATTTTCATTTATGAATATCTGAGAAGGATATTTATGTAAATAAGAGGACAGCCAAATGTACTAAAAATAGGACGTACCTGGTATGATATTTTGGCTCCAGTGAGACAATTGGATTACATGACGTTACCCTTTCTGTTTCTATTATGTACATTGTACATAATATAATAAGCCGGTAGTGCCGTATACTTAGGCTTACTTTTTTGTATGTGGTACTGTGGGTAGTCTTATCTTTTCTCTGTATCTTTCTGTTTTAGCGACTCGTGTATTTTGTTGCCAGTAATATAACTTTCAGTTACAAAGCTAGAGACGCATGTACATTATACAAACTCGTAGGTCGTTACTTAGCTCAGCTTTGGCCTCACAAGTTTTTAGTCTATCGTAATGTCGAGACTGAGTTAGCCTAAAACAAAGGCAGGGGTCGACTCAGACTTTCAAACTCTCCACATTAAGTTCATTTATCAATCTTTCATTCGTGTGCACCCGACCTTAACAAAAGGTTTACTCGTTGATTAATGGAAATAGAAAAAAAAATGCCTGAAATGGAATTTATTTAAGTTTCTCGTTAAAAGGATTGGGATTAGGAAATTAAGAAGTGATCTTTGACGTCCCTATAATAGTTGTGGGGGAAGTTCTTAGTGTTGTTGTTAAAGTATTAGTGGGCTTTGGGAACAATTTTCAATCTATGGTGATACCGCATCTCCGGACGGTGTTATTTTACTGTAGACTTGACCTTCCTTCGTTAACTTAAAGTACTTAGAAATAATAATGGGTATTTAAGCCCAGGCTTTCATGTAGTTCCAACATTAAATTAGAGTAGGCACTAGTTTATTTTTAGGGTTTCGTATCCAAAAGGTAAAACGGATCCCTATTGCTAACTTCGCTGTTCGTCTGTTTGTCACCAGGCTGAATCTCATGAACCGTCACAGCTAAACAGTTATTTTTACAGATGATGTATATCTGTTGTCGCTACAACAACAAATATTAAAAACTGAATAAAATAAATATTGAGGTGGGGCTCCGATACAGCAAATGTGATTTTTTACATCCGTTTTTTGTTACGTACTGTACAGAACTCTTCATGCGCGAGTCCAGGTCGCACTTGACTCGTTTATTAATTTACCAGGCGTTATCGCAGCAATTTTAAAAATACGTAATACTTTCTAAACATGATTTACACAATCATAATTCATAATTAACGAGCAAAATTTTATCTACTGTAGGATAAGACTATGACACACTCGAAAATACGAAAAAATTAAAACATGCTATGAAAACAGAACTTTTGCCAATGATTGTGTGAACACGTAAAATAGACGTGCCCACAAGGTAGTCATTTTAGCGCCATGTGTGGACCGGTGAATTATTAAACTGATTAACTTTATCAAAATAAAACACAATTATACCTTTTTTGTCCTATGATGAGTTTCCTGACAGTTCTTGTCTGACAATTATAGTGATGTGACCTAACGAGATTTAACCGATTTTTTACAATAACGAATCAGTTGGCAAAAAAAATGGAATCGGATTACCGATTTTAGATTTATAGATGATAAATGTGAAAGTTTGTATGTGTGTGTGGATGTTTGTTACTCTTTCACGCAAGAACTAGTCTACTAGTCCAAGATCCTAAGGCCGCCAGACGTCATGTATTTTCTGACGAACGAAATGTGGACAATTGAGTACTATTAGTATGTACTAAGAACGCATGCCTACCCGCTGGCTTGCTTAGACGGCCAATTATCAGGTATCAGGTAATCAAGGTACATAAAATTATTACTTACCATACGTAAATTCTCAAAGCTGATTTTTACGTATTTTGTAGGCAATATCTTTAAAATCAAGTTGCCAATACTCCCAGACACATTCCGTCGGCCTTATTGTTTAACAGACGCTTTAAAGCTCCCAAAAAAATAATGTAACTTCACGTATTTTCTCAAGGCTGATTTTTACGTCTGTTGTAGGCAATATCTTTAAAATCAAGTCACCAATACTCCCAGACACATTCCGTCGGCCGTATTGCTTAACAGACGCTTTAAAGCTCCCAAAAAAAATGACATAACTTCACGTAAATTCTCATGCTTGATCATTCGTCGTTCGTCAGAAAATACGTGATGTCTGGCGGTCCTGGGATCTTACTCTATACGAATTTTAAAGAAATTTTACAGTAAACCAAAAAACCTGACAAAAACTTAAAACCTGAAATAACGCGGGCAGAACTGCGGGGGACGGCTAGTGGTAAATAAAATGCAGTCTGTATAAAATAATAATTTATTTATTATTCACTGTTAGAACTTGACTCTTGATTTGAACTCGTATCCATATCGGAATCGGAATCTTTTCCAACTAACCGCGATGATTAATTATTGGCCCTAATTCGGTCAATCCGGATATATTTATTCCAGTCCTCTGTTATAGTTTTTTGAGTTTTTTCTATTACTTTTTTCCAATTTTCTGCCGTTACATGCGATTACAAGATGGCCGTTCCGATTTTGTCGATTAGTGTGTCGTCGAGTAGTGTCAATCTCTATTGGCAGAAGTTCCGTTTAACGCATTACACATTTTTAAGTTCTATACTTTTTTATTTTATTTACTTAATTTATTAACAGTTAATTATAACCACAATAATTTACTTATTAATTTACGAAAGACAATATTTTTTTTATCATTTCATTTTTATTTTTTTTGCCAGTTTATTTTTTAGTAATCTAAAGTAGTATGCGTGCCACGGAAAAAAATGAACTGTCAGGGAACTCATCATAGGACAAAAAAGGTATAATAGAAATTACACTCATCATTAGGTATATCTTATCTAGGAGATAAGGTACATTAATGATAAGTGTTATTTCATCGGAAAAAAATAAAGTAAATTAAGTTTCCATTCGATAAAGAAGATGGAATGTGCTATCAATCATTATTGTTATTTATCTGACTACGATCTGCCTCAAATTTGCACGGGTGTTATGTTTGAATATCTTGGGTTTTTTCTACCATAATATCCATTTAGTAAACCTATAAACCTTTTTATGAATCTCTCTGTCTATTGGTGAAAATGGCATGAAAAACTGTACAGAAATTTTATCACAAACAGACAGATAGATGGGGGGACAAAATTTTATAATATTTTTATGTACGAAATTTATAAGCAATTAATATATTAGCAATTTATGCAAGGATCATAGACTATTTTAGTTTTTGTATATAGAAACTTTAGTAGGTCTATACTTGTCGGTACCGAACGAAAGTTAAATCTTAGTAAGATTAAATATTGTAAATGGTTATTCGTCCAATTAGAGACGTTAGATGAAACAAACATCACTCAACCGCCTTAGTTAACTCAGTAAACATAACAAAACTAATTATTTTATAATATCCCTTTTATCATCAATATTAAGCACTAAACGTACCAAAATCTTAACGAAACAAATTACTTAGTAAAGTGATCTTGGCAGCTACGCAATATTGGGTTAGTAGCAGGGGTCCGCAATGTAATTCAATGAAGCAAACAGTAGCTGTGGGTTGTGTTGTGTAGCTGTGCCGCTATACCAGTATATATAGGCCGAACCCAAGTCATTGATATCTCGTGCTAAAGTGTCCGCATGATTGATCGACTCCGCGGCTTTCCTTTCAAGCGCACATTGATATTTTATCCCTTATTTAGCTTTCAAGTGATTTGTACATTATTTCCTTTAAAACATTTTATAAGGCAAATAAATACAACACAATATAAATATGATGTCATTTCGCTGGGGTTTATGTTTGCTTTCGTGATTGGCATTCATTGAGCTGCGGGACAGCCCGTTCTACTTCAAATGTCATCGTGAATTCTTGTCCCGCACAATAAAATTAAGTGTCCGCCTTCATATCCATCTCAGTTTTACGATTGTTCTATCCTCTATGAGCGAATATATTATGGATGTCGTGAATATATTTTACTGCAGTTTCTTCTGCCTGATGATCCATTTCCTGAGAATTGTTTGACATCAATTCGTTATAAAGATTAGATAATGAAGTACTTAAACTGGGACAGGTTTCTTTAGATAAATTAAACTGGTCATCAAAATTAGGAGCCTAGGCATCGGCTTGCGTTTATGTTCACGTAGGTACTTGTGTGTTGCAAGTTGGCGCGACTTGTAAAGTAGTTAATTGCACAACTTGTGAACGTTCCCGGAGAATTGTGTACGTAATGAATCTTCCTATATCTATTTAGGAACGTATCAAACTGTTCCCGGCAACGCGAGCAAAGCTTAACCGCCGTGAGATAAATTAAATCGCCTGTATTTCGTTTGTTGTTTGTTATGAAATTATACCTTGTTAGAAACTTTTAACAATATATGTTTCTGGAGGGAGATGTAAACAAATTTGACCCATATGGCTGTGCGATAAATCGTTTACAGTGTTTTTCGAGAAACTAGAGTAATTTACGATGTTTTCTGTCCATTCAAGCCGGGAACTATCCGCTATTGACACATATACTTCGTATACTTAACAGGCTGATCGCCTCTGAACCCTTTCAACGATTGATGTCCTCCTCATAACTTACCAACCTTGATAAAGGGCGTCAGTTAGTTACTGCACTCGACGGTCTCTTCTGTTGCTTTTACTTTAAAAATACTCTGGAAATAGCTATGAAACTGGGAAAAATACTTGTTAATCTTGACGATATTTCAGAGATGATTAATTCGAGACATGGTCGTCCAACTAAGGCATTTAAATCTTTTAATTTTTTCCCACATTGTTAGGCAACATATCATGTACGTAATAGGGTAGTTTCCAGGGTCAAAATAATTACATTTCATTGAGTCCGTATTTTAGATTATAAAAAAATATTGGACACGTATTTTTTTATTTGTAAATTAAACCAAAAATGACAAAGATATAGCCCATTAAAGTTACGTGTGACGTCCCCCTGTGCGAAAAAATGCAGCACGGCATGACGTTACACGTAACTTTAATGGGCTATATCTTTGTCATTTTTGGTTTAATTTACAAATAAAAAATACGTGTCCCTTATTTTTGAATAATCTAAAAGACGGACTAATTAAATTTTTTACAGCAACTAGCCTAGATATTATATTATACAGACAGCACTGAGGGTTCCGTACAAACGTACCTATGTAAATACTTCAACACCTGAATAGTGTCTCGAAGATTTTGCCGAATTGCTAAAAAAGTTTTTTTTGTGACGTAACAACAAATTTATTGTTTTCAGATTTATTCCTATGTTTGTACTATAAGAACTTGCTTTATGCCAAATTTCAGGATTCTGGGTCAACGGAAATTTTTGCGTGTGGATTTCTACACGATAAAGCAGCGAAGTTTTTTTTTATTATTTTTACAAACAGTAGGAACTTAAAAACAGTTACACTCATTCATTAGACATTCGCTCTCCCATTGTCTTTCTATTGTGTTTCTAATTACGGTATTCGAAAGGATAGTTGTAACATTCGTTTAAAAGTCGAAATAAACGTGAGAAACACTTAAAAAAAAGACGTGTGGCACTCGGGGACTGCCGCGGTAAAGCTATTGCATAGCATTTTTATCAACTTATGCAATTATAATTATTTATTTATTTTATTTATGCAGTATTTTTTTTCCTTTGTTTTTTTTTCTTTGATATTAATTGAAGTTACACTTTCACACATTGAATTGAATTTTGATTGATTGTTCACTCATTTGTTTTCTTATCGGTCACCACGCTCAAAAAACAAATGAGTGAGGGGGTGTTAGGTTATTTTCGTTACGGAATTTCTGGATTTGGTCTCCACGCTCAAGGCCCGCGATAGAAGCTATGCAATAGCTTAAAATGTGATTTTGTCAAAGACATCGTTAAACTAACTGATTCTCATATGATTCACTGTCATGTATCCTGTATGGTTGTACATTAAACCCTTCGATATAGATTAGATAGACGGCTGAGACATAGGACAGAACTTAGTTGATTTTAAGATAGGGATCAGAAAAGCAGGTGGTGACTATATCACGTGTAGGTGTTTACCGTTGTTGATATGACGTAACTTATCGTTGATATGACTTATCGCCAAAAATTTGTCTCCGAAAAGGTGTGGCAAAACTTTTCATAATTTTTTTTTTGTTTTGTTGGTATGTCTAGTGAATGAATGTTACTGCTGAGATTGAGGTTCTAAGTTTGAGTCCTAGGTTGCTGATAGAGGTTTTTCATAAGGAATTTCTCAATAGCAGCCTAAGGCTGGATTCGTGCACGGTTGAAATCAATAGGTTTCTATGTGGTACAATTATGACCAAATTTTTAGTATATGTAAAATCTGAAACACCTGTCTAGTATTACTATTATGTAATATTAAACAGTCTAGGTAGTATACTGTTGTGGTACCTGGTTAGCGACATAAATACATGGTCATCGGTTCACCCGGGCGACTGTGGGGTTGTTTTGCTGCCGCAGACAGCTGTGCGCTGGCGTTTAATACTCGCTATGATCTTCTTTGTACTTAGTGTCGGTGGTATCCAACTTGTGACCCTTTTAAAATATTTTTGGGAAAAAATATATCATGGTGTAAAAAATATTGGAATCGATTCAGTTACTGATTCTGAACAAACTATATTCAGATTTCGCATATACTTAAAATAATGTTGTATACTGCGAAATGTGGCGCCAGTGACTGAAAAGTTGAAAGGTAGTCGGTTGTCTTGGTATGGTCATGTGAAGAGGAGAGATAAAGCGTATATTACTAAAAGAGTTCTGAGTATACATATGTATAGATGGATGGAGAGGGAGAGGAAGGCCGAAGAAAAGATGGATGGATTGTGTGAGGAGTGATATGAAAGAAAAGGGAGTTAGTGATAGTTCGACGGGTGACAGGACAGAATGGAAGAAAAAAACGTGTTGCGCCGACCCCAAGTAATATGGGATAAGGGCAGGAAGAAGAAGACTGCGAAATGTGGGAAATGTAGGTAACCGTTTAGGGATAAACATGGTGTTATCTTATGATTTGTTTCTGATAGCTTCACAGTTTTAGAATTTATATTATTGCAACCATTACCGCGCCCGCCTACGGCAGTCAGTAGTGTCTCATGTTACAGCAGGTCATGTATCTCTTCTAAAAACATCGTAGTGCTGCAGGCACTACACTACGCCAGTGTGAGTTGAACCCAAGTGTCAATCAATGCGGGGAATTTCTGAAAAGGAAACCCGTAGTCCTAGAACGTAAAGGGCAATTGAAAACACAGGTGTGATTCAGTCAGTATAAGTCTGACACGCCCTCCCGCTCTAACCAGAGTGGGAGAAGTCATTGGAAGATTTCCACCCTGAATCAATGACATGACACTGACAATAAGACACTACTGAGTCGGTAAAACTGATCCCACCAAAAATATACCTGTTAAAAAGACGGCCAAGTTCCTATTTGCTAATTGTTCGCCTAAAAAGGGTTGAAATCCAATCCAATGCCAAGTTTAGATGCACTTTAAAATCGATCATAATCATCTTCATCAACGCCTGATGCACTGGTGAACATTTGCCATTCCCAAGACTTACTTACTACTTCTAAATTTGAACTTGGCAGGTTAATTTAATTATATATATATATAATAAATTTAATACAATTAATCAAGTGTTACGTACACCATGAAAACCTGCCAAGTTCTAAAATTTCTTATTTTCTCCACCCCTCTCTTCGTATTCTAATATCACTGGTTCATATGGTTCATAAATATTTTTATTAAAAATTCGATATTAGATTGAGCCAACTCACGTTTGTCCGATTTCTTAATTTCTTAATTTTTTGTTAATCTACATTTAACACACGACCTGTGTGCCAAATTTCATAACGCTATGACAATTGGAAGTGGCGTAAAGGTTTTGATCACCGGTCAGTGAGTCAGTCAGTGCCAAAATTAGCTATATTCACAGGGTCATATTTCAGGATCTACTGAAGCTATATCTATGAAATTTGACATATTGCTTTAGTACTAGTATATGATTACGTAGGTACAATTTTATCTCGGTACTTGCAATAGGCATTGAGCTACAAGGGGGTCAAAAGTGAGTCGAAACGGTTCGTGTAAATAGTACACGGCACGCGGCCTGTTGCTGGAACTTGGCCTGCGCACGGCCGTGCGCTTAGATTTTATCGTAGAGAGAACAAACAAAAACAGGCCTATTAAGACGATGAACCTATTTTTACTGTGCCTGTACTTTTTGTGACTTGGGACTTAAACAAAATGTATGAAATCTGAGCTAGGTATTTGCGAATCTGAGCTAGGTATTTGTGAGCTATCAACAATGGATTTTCGATAATTGAGGAGTGCTCCGGTTATAAAATACTGCCCACGGCTTTCATACGTTACTTCGTGATTATCATGCTGTTGTGCAAAACGACTATCTACTTAGATCTATAATGCCGGTATATGCGAGATAGCTATCATAGATCAACCAGTTTAATTACCAAATTGATACTAACATAATGAATGCGAGAATCACTCTGCTTGTTAAGTTGTCACTCCTAAACCGCTGAAGTAACGTTCATAAATTTTTAATAATAGACATTGAATGGATCTTGAAGGACGACATTTCATACTGGGAGTATGATTCGATTGTATAATTTGGTACTCATTTGAAAGAAGCCGGTAGCAAAACCTATAGCTAAATAAAATAATATTCGTTAAAAAATTACATGACTATAGATATTAGGTTTTGACAAAACATGATACATCACTGAAGAAAAAAAAGAAAAAAATTTTCCTGTTCGTCAAAATTAATTAAAGATGTAACATAACATATGTGTCACAGATAAAGATATTGATTAGGTATTCATAAAAAATCGATGATTCAACATCCGACTTTTGATACGCTAATGACTTCGCCTTATTACTTGTTACAAATATCAATGTTCGGTGGGTTTATCAAGGACTTATCTTATTTAATTATACGCCTACATTGTAATGGTAAGTAATCACAAACGAATAACGAACTTTTGTAAATCTTCTATCATCATCATCATCGTCATCACTATTATATCAGCCGAAAGACGTCCACTGTTGGACATAGGCCTCCTCCAAGCGTCGCTACAACGGCCGGTCTTGTGCGTCACACATCTAGCGGATTCCCGCGATCCTGACCAGGTCATCGGTTCACTTTGTGGGAGGCCTTCCAACGCTGCCAAAACTTCTATAGGTACATATAATAAATCTGTAGAAGTTTTAGATGTGCGCGCTTCACGTCAAATGTACGAAATTGATGTAGATAACTTTTATACATTAAAATTGTGTGTAACTTAATATATTACTTAGGCTTTGTTTTAGCGCAATCGGTTGACTATATCGGAAGATATACTTTATTCATTGACTGTTAGGCAGTACTAAGTTTGCCGGGTCAGCTAGTTAAGAATAATGACATGTTTTCATAGAAAATTAGAATTCTGGGATCTCAAATTTTCATTAAGAAATCTGTAGTAACTGTTTTTTCTTTTTTATCATTTTAAGTGTTTTCAATATAGACAGTGGTAGTAAAACATGCCTCTAGAGCAGTGGTGAAGATTCCTGACCAGTTCTGCAGTTGTGGCACGAAAAAACCAGTAGTACCAGTGTGTGTGTGATAAATATAGTATCACTAGCTGCTGCCAGCGCCTTCACCTGCTTTGAGGTAGAAAATTATCTCAGGAGAGTAATACTCTCGAGATAAAAAAGTATCAAAATATGTGATATTCCAAGACATGGACTACACGTGTAAAAGTTTCATCGACATCTGTTCTACCGTTAGAGCGTGAAGAAGTAACAAACATACAGACACACAAACTCACAAACTTGAGCCTTTATAATATTATTATGATAGCTATATTTTCTGTAAGACAAACTAACTTTACAGACCTAAATTAAGAATTTATAATATGCGGTAAATATTACGAAGGCTTACAATAAATTCAATTTAATTTGACATTTAGTTACCTACCTTGATAGGAAATTAAATAAAATGTCTTACATTTATTTAGGTAGGCCAGTCGGTCCGCAAACATCGTTGATTTTCTCCGCTTCTTTCTTTATATTTCCAAATATAATTTCCTTTTCTATTTTCTAACAGTTTAGGTCTCTGGGACATCAAAAACACTTGAAGCTTTACTTACCGTTATAAGATTAGGAAGGTTCCAACAAACTGAAATTTCAGCTTGTAAAGATCGCTACCATTTGCACTCGATTTTCAGTCTGAACGGAATTAAGTTAGGAGTTTCGTATCTAAATAAAATTGGAAATTGCGATGACGTCACGTAGTACCAGCATAATACTGTTCCATTCCGATAACAGGATATTAGAAAGTCTAAGTTCATATTAAATATTATTATGCGAACTACTTTTTTTGTTCTTGTGTAAAGCCTCTTCCAGCCGATGGGATAAGTATAAAATCCTCCTACTTATGGCAGTGTGAGTAAGGTATAAGACATATTTGATATGGATTAAACGAGTAAAGGAAAATGAAGTTTTGTGAGGGAAACGAATATGTTTGTTTGAGCTCTTTTACATGCTGCTGCCACATTTTATCCCGGAAGCTTTCTTCGGTTTCACCTGCGAGTTCATTTCATATTACAAGGCTAACATTATTACATGTTTGCTAATCTTAGTGAGCTTCTTTAATTCCTTTTTGATGGAGGATTCAATGTCTATTTTATTTCTCATTTGGTGAGAATGTTTTCTATTTATTTATTCAGTATATTTGCACGTTTCCCAACAATGTTTTGGAGAGCTGGCCGATGCCCAGGGGGAATGTAGGCCAGTCTAAAATGCTGTTTGCTCTGACCTCATCTATTGTTTCCTGCTACAATAGGAAGACATTTTGATCAATGAGACGGTAGTTTTCTTCTCGTATCAAAATCTTTTAAAGATCCATGGTAAAATAAAGATACTTATTTTATAAGATAGAAAGGAAAATATAAAATCATGTCATAATTTACTTTCTCGGAGCTTACATACATGTGCGATTTTACCTTTTTATGAAGCAGTAATATCCTTTTAAATAAGAATCTCTTCTTTCATACAATTCGATTGGTTGTATAAGCAGAGTAACATTCGAGACAAAAGATACGATTTACGAGAATTTTTCATTAATTTCTAAGAGCACAGTTTTATGTATAACTATAATTTATATTTATTTGTATTTTTGCAACTACAACATAAACTGCTAAAGATAGAAACTTGACTTTTTGATAGTACTTCTTGGTTGTAGCTTATAGAGAAATTGCGTGCAAAGAAAGGATTTTGTGAAAGTCAACCTTAAATGTGGGAAAAAGGTCGGCTGCCATTAAAAGAGGATAAACGAGTGTTGAATTAGGTTTTTTTACTAGCCTGCATAGTGTCCCACTGTTGGGCAAACGGCTCTATCTACTTCTTCTAAATCTTTCTGTCTTAGGCGATCTCTGGCTGTGTTTGCCCTGCGAATTTGATTAGATCGTTAGACCATCTTCACCGCATTCGACCTCGACATGGTTGAATGACGATCCTCGCCATCTCTCCGGGTGCGTTCATGCGACGTAGTCAGCCCACTTCCACTTCAACCTAGCTTTTTTCCCCTGACATCTGCCATTGGTATTTATAACGTGATCTGTTCGCTTTACACCTAATATGCTGCGCTCTATGACCCATTGATAAATCTTGAGTTTGGAATTTTGTTGCAGTAAGAAATACTAAATTGGCTTTAAAAGTCTAGTCTAGTTTAGTTTTAGAGACGCTCAAAATGCAACACACACGTATAAGTGATTCTTCTTCTGGGTCGGTACACCTTTTGCCAGAGTGGTCGTGATCATCACTGTGAATCACGATAAGTGATCATCCTTGTAATGCGGCGCCATTCATCGCGGACTGCAGCTTTCTGGGTACATTCATAAACCGAGCACTAAGTTGCGGCCTTGATCTGGTTTGTCCATCTCATTGGTGATCTACCACATGGCCTGGTGCCCTCAACTTTGCCCTGCACTACGAGACGCTCTAAGGAGTCATTACTACGACGCGATACATGGCCGAAGAAGGTCAAAATGCGCGACTGCACTGTGGATGATAAACGCTTCCTGACGCCGAGTTCTTTTAATATGGAATCATTCTTACGAAACTCTGTCCACGATACTCCTAGCATCCATCTCCAGCACCACATCTCCAAGCGTCAACTTTCTTCTTCTCGGATTCACGAAGAGACCATGTATGTATAAGTGATGGGCCTCTCTAATTATACTAGTTTTTTATTTAAAAAAAAACAATGAAATTGGCCCATCCGTTTAAGGGCTACGATGTCCGGTACATATTGAACGACATCACCGTCAAATATAATTAGAAGCCCCACTTTAATCTTCTTCGGGTTAAAAATCGTTGTTACTAGTCCTCGTTTCACAGTTTCGGTAATGGCGGCCAATCTTGGTAGACTAGCTTTGGAAGTGAGAATATTGCCATTGATACCATCGTTGCCGGTGAGCAAATCAACCAGACTAGGAAGAGATTAGGCACAGGACCAACTTTTGTGGTGGCAAGGCATTACGCCGTGATCTTCCAAACACGAGCTTCAACTGTCACATGCCTAAAGGAATAACTTCCAGTATACTTGACCTGGGAATCGAACCCAAGAATTGTCCTCTCAGCAGTATCGCTGGTTTTAAACGAGGAGGTAATATAGGTATTCCACAAATATCACACAACGTCGTGTAGTACCAAACTAAGCAGTGCTTGTGCTATGAGTACAACTGATATATTTCTAAATACACTAATACTAATATCATAAAGATATAAAGTTTTTTTTTTTTTGTAGGAGTTAATCTCTGAAAGTACTGGTCCAATTGCTGAAATTTCACCGGCTGCTTTATATCTGAGTGATAGATATTATATTATATATTATTATTATATTATTTGTCCTGGGTGGGAATCGAACCAACAACCTTCGGCGTAGCAGTCAAGGCCACTGACCACTAAACCAACAGGTCTGTCAGGTGTTGTTCTTTATACAGGAACAAAAGTCAATACAAAATGCATTATCTATTCTCCTCACGATTACACTGACTTGAGTTATAAAGGGATTGCAACGTCTACTTTATATCTTCATATCTTTACGTGGGTACATGGTTACGTACAAGTCATAAATTAAGATAATTGGTATTACTAATAGTGCAATAAATGGACTTATTTTGTATTGAGTAATATGTTATTGTTGATATAACATTGATTCAGTTCACTATTTTTAGAATTTATCATCATAGTCTATTTTCGTGTTTTATCACTTCTTGATAACGCTTTACTGTTGAGTTTATCGTGCAGAACATTGAACCAGTGGTAACAGAACATTTACTCCTAAAGTCACAGGTATAACTACCGGCACGAATATTGAGCGCTCAGCGTCAGAGTGGGGATCGCTTTGCGCATACCATACATTGGCGAGCCAATCGTCGTCGTTGTTAGATACATGCAGCAAAGTAGGGAATGAATCACAAGTGACGTCTATGACACGATGGCGCGGCGAGCCAATCACTGACACTCCCCGCCCCCGCGTCTCACTTCGCACCACTAAAGAGATCGAATATTTGACTTCTGCGCAACTTGAAGCCAGCGCTCAAGATCCGTTCCAGTAATTGTATTCCTAGTTTAGGAATCAGGGTGTCATTTTTTATGCGCCTTTATTGAAAGAAAAGGAAGTTAGTGATAGCATGACGAGTGTCAGGGCCGAATGGAAGAAAAGAACATGTTGCGCCGACCACAAGTAAGATGGGACAAGGACAGGAAGATGATGATGATGATGATGATGAATTGAACTTAACTGATAACCACCCACGTCAGATTGGTCCAACGAGTATTATCATGTCCTATTCGTCAGGGTCGTGTGATTGCGACTAGATACTGCATTTCTTTTAAATCTTCAATCCCCATAGGTGGTAGAAGAACTGATGAGATGGAGTATTTGGTCGTTGAAGTGCGAACCTGGTGGAATAAATGTGCGAGTGTTTGTCGAATATAACCGCCATGGGTAGATAAAAGGTTAAGAATGTTGTAAGAACTTAATAGTATCTGTATATATAAAAATCAATGCCACTTTTCGTTGTAATTTTATAACTCAAGAACGGGCTCACCTATCCAAACCAAATGTTTAGGCTTTGTTCGGACTATTTAGTAGACGGTTTATGTGAAGTTTGGTAGGGTAGAACAGGGTAGAGTAGAGTAGAGTAGTGTAGAGTAGGATAGAGTAGGGTTGAGTAGGGTAGAGTAGGGTATAGTAGGGTAGAGTAGGGTAAAGTAGGGTAGAGTAGGGTAGAGTAGGGTAGAGCAGGGTAGAGCCGGGTAGAGTAGGGTAGAGTAGGGTTGAGTAGGGTAGAGTAGGGTATAGTAGGGTAGAGTAGGGTAAAGTAGGGTAGAGTAGGGTATAGTAGGGTAGAGCAGGGTAGAGTAGGGTAGAATAGGGTAGAGTAGGGTAGAGTAGGGTAGAGTAGAGTAGAGTAGGGTATACCCTCGCTTCCGCTCTTTTATACTCCACCCTACTATAGTAGGGTGGAGTATAAAAGAGCGGAAGCGAAGCCGCGCGGGCTTAAGCTAGTAAATAATAAAGTATTGTTAATATTACTCTGTTTCCTAAATCTTTTAAAAGGGTTTGTGTCTATTCTGGTATTGTGAAAGAGGTCCTTTTTATTTTTCGTACAACTGAGCGAACACAAGCTTTTTTCCAATACTTTTTTAAGCCTTTCATTTTTAAAATGAAAACATGAAGTTTCATGATTAAATATATGCAAAACTGATTTTATTTTTTACGTACGAGTACTTTCCTTTAGGTTTAATGAAAATTGCATTATATTACACATCCTTTCAATGTAATTTGCCTTTATGCTAGAACAATGAATAAATCTGATTAATGTAGTGAAATCCGAGTTGTTCAACGGAACCCTTATAGGCTCACTTTGTTATCTGTCTGTCTGTCATGGCCCTTTCTCTCGCAAACGCGTGAAGGTAACGTGTTGAAATTAAAACCTTATACTTAGGTCTTTTTTTTTTGGTGGGAAAAAATCATCTAATGACAACCACCGCTCTTGGGCGGAGCGGGAGATAATGTCAGACTCATACTGACTAAAAGACCCACCCCATTCCTTCTAGCCTTCATACCGGGGCTCGAGCTTCCTTTAGGATAACCCTGACCCCAGTAGGCTTCGACTCGGCTGGGTCCCTGCTGTTGCTGACAACTCCTTGAGGCGCGCGGGAACAGTGCACGCCATCGAAGACTTGGGCTTGGTCCGGATAGTTACCGGACGGCCGGACAGCGAGCTACCCATTGCTCACTGTCCACAAGCCCGCGCTTGCGGTGGCCGGAAATCGGGATCAGAATCCCGGTGGCGGCGGCGGCGGCGAGAACGCCGTTGCCTGATGCGGTCGGCCTCCTCCTTGACGAGCATTACTGCTTCGCAGAAGTCGGCGACCGCCTGCCACTCCTCCTCGCTCCGGACCATGGCCTCAACCAAGGCACGGCACGAGAGGTCTCCGCCGCCGATCGCCCCCACGAGGGCACGGCGATGCACCGCCCAAGCAGGGCACACCTCGACTGTGTGCTCCACCGTGTCCTCCGGGCGTTCCGCACAGTGGCGACACCCTGAACACGATCTTCAGCCTGAATCCGGAACAGGTAGCTCCCGAACGTGCCATGTCCGGTGAGGACCTGCGTCATGCGGAAGGTAAGGACGCCGTGAGGTCTTTCCAGCCACGCCTCAAAGAGGGGACTTACCGCCATGATTGTAGCGTGCCCAGCACTGGGTTGCGATGGTCGTTGACGCTATTTCACCATGAGATCCCGCCGGAGCTCTGTCCGCCATGCCGTGACCTGTCGCGGCAGCGGACTTTCACTCTGGCGTTGCATCTCCACGCGCATATCGTGCATGTGTGCAAGGACTGTTGCCTCCAGATCCCACTGTGGTAGGCCAGCCAGAAGGCTCGCCGCTTCGCGGGAGACCTGCCATGACCCTCTGGCAGGCGTTCAGCATGGCCGCCGGTCGCGTTTTCAGCGAATATAGGTACTTAGGTCTGAGAACTCTTAAAGCTGTAAAAAAATCAAACTTGTAAGTTACTAGAAAAAAAGATATTTCGGTTTATGTGGCAATATACGTATATTTTGACACTCACGAGGAAATCAAAATTCATAGGGTACTTCCCGTTGACCCAGAATCCTGAAATTTGGCAAAAAAGCAAGGTCTTACAGCGTAAGTATAGGAATAAATCTGAAAACTGTAATTTTTGGTTACGTCACAATGTTTTTTTTGCGATTCGGAAAGATCTACCGAGACTCCATTCCGGAATTGAATTATTTAAACATTGGTAAGTTTGTACGGAACCCTCAGGGCGCGAGTCTGACTCGCACTTGCCCAGTTTATTTTTTTTACATTCATGAAGTGTCAACAGATTGTCTTGGCTAGCGATACCAACGACCAGTAGATTCCTTGCCCTCGTTTTTCTCATGTATTCGCACAGGATAAACAGCATCCTTCTAAGATTATCAGATCAATTTGGAACTATGAATTGTTAAATCGTTCGCATCCGTAAATTGTAGATGTTCACGCTTTATATGTGAGTGTTTATGACCAAAGGAAGTTGTTACCTCGTCTCTTGGTCTAATATGTTTCTTTCAAGAAAGATGTAAGATACTATCTTTTGCCCGCAGCTTCGCCCGCATACATAAAATATAAAAATAAAATATAGGCTATGTCACTCAGGAATAAAGCAGCTTTCTATCGGTGAAAAAAATTTAACAATTGGACCAGTACTTCCAGAGATTACCTCCTACAAACAAACAAAACATAAAAACAAAAAACAAACTTTACCTCTTTATAATATTAGAGTAGATGTAAAAGAGCAGCAAATTTAATAAATGCAAATAGTGTCAAAGTCGAAACACTTGGGTCATGGCGCTCACGTGCGCGTCTCCTCTTCAAGGAAATATCTCACCAACTGATCGATACTATTTGTAGCCAGAGGGCTGGTTCGTCCTTTGCCCAAAAAATTATTTACATTCCACATGGCGATGCTGCCAGTCTTCTAGGCATATTTCTGGATAACAGCTATGTGGAGCAACAAAGTTATTATTTTAAAGATTTTTTATTCATTTATTTACTGACTTTGTTTACAAAAATCTCTATGTTACTGAGGTTGAAGAATACATTTTTTAGGTTAAGCTCTCTTTTGTACATACGAGTACATACATTGTGTCACAGGTAGGTTTTCATGTACAGTAAAAAATAACAAAAATGACAGTAAAATTAACTGTTTCTCTAATCCACCGTATTAATGTCTATTACACCAAGATATAGACCATTGCATTATGCCTAGCTTAACTATGTTTTATTTTTTAAGTGAGGAAATCATTTAATGACTTATCTCCCACTCTAGAGCGCAGCAAGACGATGTATCAGACTTTTACAGACTAAAATCACACCTTGTTTCTTCTTTGCCTTTTTGCCATCCAGTATAATGAGTTACTATTTCAAGGACCCATGGCCCCAGTAGGCTTCGGCCCTGCTGGGTCTGCTGCCTTAGGAAGTACGTTAAGCCGAGTGCAACGACTTAATGTATTTTCTAAGGCACGGAGGAATGCTACGTTAAGATGGTCCACCTACTCACAGAGCGACCTTCGCAATCGTAGCTCAACCTTGAAGGTCGACCCTTACTGTTGTTATTATTCTAGCCACGAGCTCCACACATTTTAAACCGCTCTCTTATAAGTGGTTCTGAGAGAACGTTAGATGTACCTTAAAAATTGCCATTTCAGGCAAGCTTTTCGATTTTCACAGTAAGTACTTAATTTTTTTAGTATATAAACCTGATAAGTGTATAGATTGGTATTATCTATCTATCTACACTTCTAAACTGATATTATAAAGAGGTAAAGTTTGTTTTTTTTTTTTTTTTGTTTAAAGGAGGTGATCTCTTTAAGTACTGGTCCGATTGCTAAAATTTCTTCACCGATCGAAAGCTGCTTTATTCCTGAGTGACATAGGCTATTTTTATGTACGTGGGTGAAGGCGCGGGTAAAATCTAGTACTTAATATTATAAATTAGACTTTCGTAGTAGGTAGGTACTTAAGTTATTTTAATAGTAGGCATATAGGTACCTATCTATACTAATATTATAAAGTTGAAGAATTTACCTACTCGTTTTTATGAAGAAGAAGAAGAAGAAGAAAAAGCTTTTATTCGTACCTCACACATACAGTAGAACTAGATTAATAATAATAATAAAAAAAGAAAACTTTAAAGTCTGTGCAAGGCCAAAAGGGCGCCTAACTCAGCATATGCTGCGATATTTAAAAAGATAAATAACGCAGCGCTGGTATTCTGTTAGGGCCCGCGGTGAAGCCACGGTCACATTCACGGAGGTTCAATAAAATAAAAGGTACCTATCGAAAAAATTATGACGCAGGAATCCGAACTGCTGGTTCTAAATAGTAAATTATTTTATTGTTCGATAGTTTATTTATACGAGTATCATTATGCTACGATCAAAAGGATCGTTTACATTTTACTAAAATTATAAATACATCGATATTACCGAAAATATAACATACAAAGAAACCAATTAGTAAATTGTTTAAAATAAATAATAACATACCTTTTACATTAAGTTTATTTTAAATAATTTTAAGTCAATCCGAAGATATCACAGCTCAATCAATTCAGTTTGTAAAAAGTTTTTTTATTTTCAGAAGTCGGTGTCTTAATTTCGGAAGTCGGTGTTTCTATAATAGTTTTGTCTCTTTGTTATTTAACACCGGCTTCCGAAATTAAAGTTATTTTATACTTTTCAATGTTTTTTAAAAATGAATTCGGTTATATTTTTTTTTTAAGTTTTTTATTTTACACTTTTTATTAGTTATGGTACCACCACAAAAAATATACATCCCCATCAGTTGAATACATCCCCCCCTCCCTTTTCTGACAGTCAGTCATCGACTACACGTATAAACAAAGCAACTTTACTTGTAACCACAGTTCTGCTGTGATTCTGTGAAGAGTTCTGTTCCATATCTTCGAAGTTCATGATCAGATCATAACAATATTACTATGGGACCAACTTGGAAGCATAACCTTTCAATCAAAAAAATAATTTTCAAAATCGGTCCACAATTGACCGAGATATCGGTGAACATATTTAAAAAAAAAAACATACATTCAGCCGACCGTAGAACCTCCTCCTTTTCGAAGTCGGTTAAAAACATAGGTAAGGATCCAATAGTAGACATAATATATCATGTATGATCGGTAGGTTAGACCTTTCTAAAAGTTATCAAAATAATATCTATGCAACATTATTTTTTAATATGTGCGAAACCTGAACATAGTTTGTTTAGAATCAGTAACTAAATTGATGCCAATAATTTTTACACCATGTTATATTTTTTCCCCAAAAATATTTAAAAAAGATCACAAGTTGGACACCACCGATACTAATTACAACACAGATCACGGTAGGTCATACTGTGCATGGGACACGAGTTCACAGCTAAGTATGGGAGAAAAACAACCACTCAGTCGCCTGGGTGACCCGGTGACCATGTATTTATAATAAAATAATAATAATTTATTTAAAAGACAACTTTTGGTCCACATTGTATGTTAGTAACACTTATTTCTATGTTAGTTCAAAGTTTTATAGTTTCATCATTGCACACGAGTATTAAATCCAATTACACACTAGATCAAAATGTCATAAATTACAATTACAATGTCAGTTAAATATTAAAATCATCAAAACAATAAATTTAATTAATATGGTCAACAGAATAAAATTTCAAATTAAAATGTCATTAATATAATAATAATAAAATTAAATGCATGAATGAAACGTACACAAAGTTACCTGCCCCACGCCTGATTTACAGGTGCGTGCAAGGCCTGCCAGTGCCGTATAAAGGGCCCATCCAACCTAGAGGCAACGACAGCAAGAAGACTGTTGCTACTGCCCCGCACTCTACTCGCTAACGAGGTCGCTCTCTTGCGCATACTGGTATAAAAGCAATCAGTGCGTACCTCTGCGAACATTCCCGACGCGCTGCAGAAGCGAGGCAGCCGCAACAGTGCTCTAAGTGAGTTGTTATATTGCACGCGGAGAGCGCTGTAGGACTTATGCGCATATGAAACCCACAGACCGCACGTATAAAAAGATGTACAATAGGCTCGAAACAAGGTGATTTTGACTTCCTTGGAGCTACGGGCAAATCTACGCGCAATCATATTCGCCCTCACCGACAGCGCCCTCCTTTCTCGCTCAATATCGGCGTCATCTCTCAGGTCAGACGTCAGAATATGACCTAAGTATTTAAAACTTGATACCCGCTCCAAGGACACCCCGCACAACCTCACTGGTGGAATCTCCGCCGGACATTTGGACCCAGCTTTGAAGACCATTTATGTCGCCAACCAGGTACCATAACTGGCTCATAACTTATTGATTTTTCATAATACAGTTTTAAAATTTTATATTTTATTCTTTAAGTGCATAAAAATACTAGACACGTGTTTCGGATTTCACAATACTAAAAATAAGATTGTATATATACGAGTATATTTGAATATGTGAGGAGTGCTACCTATCCAGTTAATGCAGCTGTCTGTCTGTTCTTTTCGTACGCACAGGGGTTCGTGAATAAATAATCATGGGTTGATTTACAAGGTCAATGCTTGCCGTAGTCGCTCGGTAAATGGCTGGCGATTAAAGGCTACGCAGGTTGTCTGTACCTACATACATACGTACGATACATAGCGTATATAGGTCCGTGATCCCCACAAGATCTAAAGAGTAGTTCGAGTGAGAAGCCTCTGACGAATGTCTTATGTTTGTGCAGTACACATGGCTGGTCATTTACTAGAGGCTTGAACGTATTTGGCACAATATTGCTATCTGCAACGCTTCACTAGCACGCAGATATACGTGCTAGTGAAGGTGTCTGGTCGACTTTTCATTTGTACCTAAATGCTAAAAGTAGTCGATCGGGATCGCTATAGTAAAATACATGAAGCGCGGTCTTCAAATACTACTGTCTCTTGTTCCAGTTTTAATACGTTTAATTCTCTAAAATCAATGAAGTATTACCGATGCAATACGAATGTAAGAAAGAAAATTAATTTATTTGTTACAACACAAGGCATACAAATAATAGCTAGGTAAAAACGAAACAGAAAAAAAGCGGAAAATATAATTATGTGCCTCATGGCTACAACAAAACAGATCCAGTTCAGCATGAATGCCAGACAACCTGACGCTGGTTTTCATCTGAACCTGAGGTTGTGACGCAACGGACGAAACCGTAAAATTCTTTTGTAGTGTGTAATAAAAAATAAAACATGTTCAGTAAAAGTCCGACTCTCTTTAGTATAAAAAAGAAATGTACAAGCTTTGACCAAAACTCTAGAAGATCTAATACGAAAATAACTAGAAAAATTCTTTCAAATATAAGCACATTACTCACTTCATTCTAGATAGGTAAGGTACCCTTAAGTCCAAACAGGTAGTTTAGGAAACAGTCTAGAATAAATAACTTTTATCTACGTATGGAGACCATTAAAGCATTAACTCAACTAGAATGAAACGAACTCCGAAACCTAACTATACATATAAAGGTCATTTTCGTATCCAAGATAAAGTCTATTTTCTATGCCATTTTGGAATCGTATTGCATTGTTGATACGGGATTTCGGAGCTTAGTAGTTGCTTTCATTGCGGTTAGTAAATGGATCCCCTAATTGTGATTGTTACAATGGCTACATGTTTCACTGGTAAATCTACTTAGCAGGGTAGTTGGCTAGTCATCGTTATTAGCTTGTATTATTTTAATGGCCGAGAAATTGCTATACATTATGTCAGCGTATTTTGTTCTGATTTTGGCTGGGATAAGCTAATCTGAAATTATGTAAAGTGATTGTTTATTTTTATAATCATACTAGTATTAAAAAGGTCACCAAAGTCATGGTAATCAGTCCAGTTAGGTAGATCTAATTTCGAAAAAGAGGTCGACTATCGAATCCGTCTTGGCTGGGCAGCGTTCATTGTGGCGACACTTCGGGAGGCCTATGTCCAAGAGTGGACGTCTTCCAGCTGAAATGATGATCGGTAGTGTCCACTGTAAAAATAATTACATTTTATTTAGTCCGTATTTTAGATTATAAAAAAAATATTGGACACGTATTTTATCTTTTTTCGATTAAACAAAAAATAACAAAGATATAGCCTATTAAAATTACGTTTGACGTCACCCCGAGCGAAAAAATGTAGCACGGCGTGACGTTACACGTAACTTTAATGGGCTATATCTTTGTCATTTTTGGTTTAATTAACAAATAAAAAAATACGTGTCCCTTATTTTTAAATAATCTAAAAGACGGACTAATTACATTTTTTACGGCAACTAGCCTTGAAAGTTTGAATGTATGTGTGTGTTATGGAGCATCTGTATACAGGGTTAAATGTAAAACACTTGCAACCTCTAAAGCAAAAGTCTGTGAAAGTCTGCCACGCCTCCCGCTCCACCCTAGAGCGGGAGAAGACATAGGATGACATCCCACCTAAAAAAAGAAAAGTATACTGTTTTGTCCCGGCATTAGGTATATCTCCTTGGGATCATTTCTTACACTCATGCAAGTGAAGCCGCCGGCAGAAGCTAGTAATTATTACGCGATCAGTCATCCTAAAAAACTAGAAATGCACGGACTTTTGACTCGATGTCATGCATTGGGACTGGAACTTATAACCCAAGAAACCCTTTCATATATATTAACATTTACTTACATACTTCACAAAACTTTTTCCAGGAAATACGTGTTTTTTTACCTTAAATGAATGAATTTTAGACCTTAAATGTTTTGAAAAAAAAAATACGTTATTTAGAATTTCGTTCAAATGTGCAAGGCTTCCATGGACGTACTATTTTATATTTTTAATATATGAGTACATTATGATGGGCCAAAGTTCACCTAAAATAGCAGATTTTCAGAGGTCGGTACTAGATTGGTTTTGCACAAATGTATATTTTGATTTCCATGGAAGCATAGATAATATCCACAAGATATCTCTATATCCAAAATATTTGGAGAAATATGTGTAAATAATAACATCATAATCACGAAAGAGCGGTTGTATGAAAATGTACCTCGAGTTGGCTGCTCTGTTACAACCCGAGCTTTATTCGGAAATTAGGTATATGTTAGCTTTCAAGTACAGAAAGTTTTCATAGAACTAAGTATTCATTTCCCTTGGCTCCACACATTCAATACCTCTAACATTCGCAATATAAAGAACCAATTCCATCTCTAATTACAGTTTCTGACAACTATTTAACTACGTTACCGATCTATGAAATTACGAAACTTATTTGAAGTTGCAAAATGTAACATTGTAAAACATTGTGTCATTCAGAAAATGAATTGATATTTTCACCTAATTATAATTGTAAGCAATGTTATGCCTTGTAAATTCAATAAATTGCGCTGAAAATTACGAAGTAATCTAGAACAATGCTCAATTGTGGTTACTCTCTGTGGAATTGAGAACTAGAATTTATTTATTGTTATTAAAACTCCGATTTATGATAATGCAGTTTGTGTGTACATATGTATTTGTTCGTTACTCCATCATAATCAAACGGCTAAACGGATTTAAAAGAAATTTGACACATGGGCAGACCGTGTATGACCATATTTATAGAAGATATTCCATTGGCATAATTTTCAATTATTACACGGGGCATGCCGTTGGCTTTACCCAGAAGTGAAATTATAAATATAAAATTGTACTATTGAAAGACTACTGGTAAATGTTTACGAACCTGATGAAAAACCCAATCATACTAAAATCGGCATCAACAAAATCATTAATCGTGATTAAACTAACAATTAGCGCATTTATTCAGTTTTAGTTCACCCCTTAGTTTCTTTTGAGGACAATCACAAAAAGACAGAAGCGATTTTATTTGGCCACTCCCCGGATCTATTCTGAGGTCGAACAAAGATAACCGGTTCTCTCTTTGTCCACAGGTGTACGAGGTCTTCACAACTTGGAGATCAACGTTCCCAATGCAGTCTTAGTAGGAGAGACTGTGACTTTAGAGTGTAGCTGGCAGCTGGAAGATGAAGAAGCTTTATACAGTGTCAAATGGTATCGAGGACGCGAAGAGTTCTACCGGTACATCCCGAAGGAACTGCCCCACACCAGAGTCTTCCCCCTGCCAGGAATTGAAGTAGATGTAAGTAACCAGCCTATGTTCTATGAGCACCTCATTTTCCTTCAGAAATATTAAGAAATAAAGACGAAAATACATTTCAATCTAAGTAAACAGGAAAATAATTCCCTTATTAATGATATTTTCCTTTCAAATTTCTTGAAGGGTACCTGCGGGTATACTAAACAAGAAAGGCGCAAAAAATCTCGTTATGGCTTTGCTAATGCCCACAGAATAAATACCGTTTGCTTTACCTATAGTAAAAGGAAAAAATAAAGCAAAGCCAAGATAAATTAGAACGAGGTAAAAGCTTTTACTGTTGGTACTTTATAAGTGATGCAAATTAAAGCTCATTTTCAATTAAAGATTTACAGTACGAAGACTTCCCGCATGCAAGGGGTACAAGTAAAACGAAGAATGTATTTAATTTCGTTCTTTCTCGAACTCTACTTAGTATTGACATTGATGCTACAAGTAAGCATATAAGTATCATCTATAACGATCCAACAAGACACAATTTGTCGACAGTCAATCAATTACAACAAATTACACAAAAAGACCTCAACCGCATGCGTTAAATATATCCCCAGATACTCAAATGCAAAGAATATTAACATTATTATTATAACCGATCACTAGGAAGATCATAACTTAACCCGCATCCACTTTATTCTTCTTTATTCTCATTTCGGGACCATATATCGTCCCTAAGTCCAAAGATCGTATTCAGAAAATTCAAGCAAATCCACTCTTTAAAACTTTCCAAACAAATTTCACGTTCAAAACTGATAAAGCTGGAGATACAGCGTGTAATTTTATAGCTTTAAACCTGGAAGCATAGAACTTGTGTTGAAGCATAGCACTGGGCTGCAAAAATTCCGCATCGCTACTAACTAAAAACGGTCATAGTTTCTTCACTACAAAATATGATTTCGAAAACCGTAGTACGTCATACATAACTGATTAGTACGTAAAAGAAAATACATGCTACTTTTTGCACACTATTTATTTTAATTAAATATTAAAATGGATTTTTAACGAATGATACGAACTAAAAAAACTTGAATTTTGTTATTTTTCAAAAGTCAGAATGTTATTTTTTAAGACATAACTTGTACAAATAAAACCTCTTTGAAGTTTATAATAAGCATTACTAATCTGCTTGTAAATACATATATAAATTATACGTAGGTATTATCTATGTGCATAACTTTGGGAGATATCGTAGTTTTTCTATATGACCGTTTCTTTTTGAGTCCCAGTGTACATTTGAAGTCACTTTCAGTACGTTACTATTGTTAGTATAGGCGTGAACATACTCTCTCTCGAAGTTTATTTATTAACCGCTCTTTTATGGGATGTTTACATTGCAAGCACTATTTTTGGATCGTGAAAATAAACGAGTTTAGTGTGCACGCGGTTTCTCACACAGGATCGGCCTTTTTAATCTTTCGTTGTTAGTAAGTTAGACTACATATAGATTTTCAACGCTACAATCATTAACTTGGAGAACCGTTTGATTAATACAATGAAAATCGTTTTGTTTGGTAAAAGGTCCAAACCAAGCTTAATATAAAGCGAGAAACTCTGGCTGACATATCAACGCACAGTCAAAATTACTAAAGCATTTAAGGGGATGCATCTCGACATACACATTTCGTTTCACTTTTTTTCATACAACCGCTCTTACGCGATTATGATGTTATTACACATTTTTCATCAGATATTTTGAAAACAAAGTATCTTGTGGATATTATCTAGGCTTCTATGGAAATCAATTTATAAATTTGTGTAAAACTAATCCAGTTAAGACCTCTGAAAATCTGCTATTTTGCATAAACTTTGACACTTCATAATTTACTCAAAAATTAAAAAGGTTAAAAAAGTACAACTATACAAGCCTAGCAAATTTTATCAAGATTCTAAATAATGACAATGTTTTTCAAAAACTTTCAAGTGTTTAAAAAAAAACACGTACTTATTTCCTGGAACAAGTTTTTTTAAATATTCGACTAAATCACGGAATTACTGAATGCCAACAGAGTTTTCAGGTATTATCACACTTTTTTCGCGTTACCTTTTCGTCAAACTTTTCGTTTACGATAGGCGAGTGGAAAAGCAGCCTCTTAATTTTGCACAAAGCTTTTTTATATGACGTAGGCAAGCACTAACAGAGGATTTTCAAAAGAAGACGTTCAATAAATGTATGGAGCTTGAGCTAAAAATAATCTGACATATACAGACTTAAAGAGCGTAATTATCTTGATTTTTTTTGAGCAATAACATTTTACGGCCCTCAGTTTTTTTTTTAAGTGAAGTGCGAAAGATATAATCATGTATCAGTATACATTATTTTATACGGTAAACCACCTTGTGGTAATTGACGTAACGGTATGACCTCTCCTTTACCCCTCTTTTAAGGGGATAAAACGGGGATCCAAAGTTTGTATGGAAAAATCTACTTTCACGAGGGCGAAGCCACTTGCCGAAGCTAGTATACGATAATTGATAAAACTAGCATCTACAAAGAAAAGTGCAGTCATCTATACCTCTATGTATGTAGGAGTAATATTTAATCTTAAGTAGGCTCTGAAAAAAATGTATTTTCAAAACTCAAAGAGAATATTCGAAGATAATTTCATTAGCTATACGTTAATGCAATACGCCTTCAGATATTTTGAGGACTTTGAAACAGTCAAGGCCGTCTTTTGTTTAAATATTAAAGATTTATTTGCCAGTATTATTAATCTTAATTTTCTTTGTCAACTATACTTTTAAGAGTATCCAAACCATTAGTGAAGAACAGTCAGTACATACATATTTAATAGAAAGACAAGCTAGGCTGAGTCAGAATACTTAATTGTTATAAAAGTAAAGTTGTTAAAGTAATTACTTAGCTTAATATTTATTAGTCTTCTTTGACTTTCCAGGTAGGTAAGTTGCTTGCTGTTACTTTGCCCATCACTGGCGCAAACTTAGTAACTTTAAGCTGAATACAATAACTAGACAGCTTTTATATCAACACGCTATGATCAAAAGCTTCTAGTTTATTACTTTTTATAGTTTATTAATTACTTTTAGGTTCTGGGAATAGAAAAGATGGCCCTAGCACAATCTCTCTAGTTACATAAAACTGGAGTTTGCAAAGCGGTTTCCTGCGGCTCTGTCAAGATTTGATAAAGAACATAGATAACGAACTGTATGAGTGAAATGCAGTAACATAGAATGTTGTCTTTTGAAGTGATTTAAATTATTGAATTAAATATAAGTAAAATCTACGTTATGTGAAGATATTACAGGAGAATTAAAGTCGCCGATATAGCCCAAAGAATTACCAAAATCATTTCAGATACTGTCAATTTGAGACATAATAGTAAGACAATAGATGCGCGAACGCCGGCGTTCGCTTGGGGTTTAATGAATTAAGAAACATTGACCCGAGCACATTGCAGATGGTTGATGATGAGGACGAACGCTTCTAGAGTGGCGACCGCATACCGGAAGACGCAGCGTTTGAAGGCCTCCCACAAGGCAGCTCGGTGACCCAGGAAGGGTCACAGGAATCCCATGAATGCGAGACGCACAGCATCGGTCTTTGTGACGACTCTTGGGGAAAGCCTATGTCCTGTAGTGGACGTGACTGAAGCGATGATGATGATGATGAAAGAAAACTATATTTTATAGATCTTGTACTGTTCGACAATGACGCTAAGGAAATTGCCAGATTTAAGATTAAGCCTAAGAGAAAACTCACTTATATAGGAAAAAATATAAACTTTTAAATTTTGGTGGTTATAAACATTAGGTATGTATCTATATATTAAAATTTTACAGATACAGAGTGATATTATTTTTATAAACCGTAGAAATCTAATCAGAAACGAAAGCAGCTGCTTAGAGGGTCTAATTAATCCAATACTTTGCCGTACATGGAATGTTGTAATGACTGTGTCTCCTTGCTTTGTCGGATTGTATAATATCTACACAATAATCAGGAATTAATTAACCACGTGATGTTACTATTGATCAATCACAATAGGAGATAAGCACTAATAACTACCCGGATTTGTTATTATTAGATATCAAGACATCACATACCTTCTCTGAATCTGAACTGATAATTTTAAAATTAGTTTTTATGCTTAAAATGGTTATGTTCTGCACAAAAAAATTGTGTCGTCTTATTACGTACTAGCTTATGCCCGCAGCTTCACCCGCGTACATAAACTATAGCCTATGTTACTCAGAAATAAAGCAGCTTTTTATTGGTAAAACAATTTTAGCAATCGGACCAGTACTTTCAGAGATTACCTCCTACAAACAAAACAAAAAACAAACTTTACCTGTTTTTAGTGTAGATATTTTATTTTATTTATTAGGGAATTACATAAAAAAGCTTAACAATAGTTGTACACATGTGATATTAACAATGTTCTCTATATATAGGTATACTCTCCATAAATACATGAGACATTTGGTTTGTCAAGGGCCGTAATTTTCAATTTTTTTAAAGGAATGCAAAAAGATTTTTTAAATAACATTTTAGTTCACAACCAATAGTGCTGGCTTATTAATATTTTTTTTTTTTAAATATGTTTTTTTTTAATTTTCTTTTAGGTTTAGAAAACAGATCTAGATCGCTGAAATTTTATTAAAATTGCTCGTAAGACGATGAAGAGGGACACAAAAGCCAGCACTAGCCAGCAGCACTTGAACTCGTAAAAATAAATGGAAAGAGTCCATGATGCTGTAGGTGTCTGAGACAATGGTCTACATTGTAAACACAAACGCATAATTGGCTCAATTGTTTTTCATTAAGTTTGCATCAAAGAGTATCTTGATTGGAAATCGTAAATAAAGAATGCTTCAAATCCATCCAATATTAAGTTAGAAATCTTCCAAATTTGGTAACACAATAAGGATGCAGACACTGAAAGGTGACGTCATCGCTATAAGGTTACGTGTCTATAAAAGAGTTAGCGAGATGTCCCCATCGCGCCCTCATTCTTGCCGCGATAAATCGTGGCATGGCGGACAGAGTTCAGGCGAAATCTCATGGTAGTATGGAGATAGCGATCAATTTCAATGCTGATTTCAGAAAAATAATTATTTTTAGTGTTATTTTATTTTTAATATTAAAGACTAGCTGCCCGCCCCGACTTCGCTCGGGTGCAATTTTTTTATACATAAAACAAATTTGAAGAAGTTTTTATCTATGCGCGCATTACGTAAAATGTACGAAATCGATGTAGATAAATTTTATACCATTAAAATTGTGTGTTACTTGATATATTAGTTAGACTTTGTTTCATCGCAATCGGTTGACTATATCGAAAGATATACTACATGCATTGATTGTTAGTCGGTACAAAGTTCGCCGGGTCAGCTAGTATTAAATCATCATCATCATCATCATCTTTCTGCCCTTGTCCCGTTTTATTTGTGGTCGGCGCAACAAGTTTTTTTTTCTTCTATTCTGTCCTGTCACTCGTCACGCTATCACTAACTTCTTTCATACCACTTCTCACATAATCCATCCATCTAGCATCTATTCATTCAGCTAGTATTAAATATTGTACAAAAATAAAAATAGGAAACTCTTATTAACCTGTTTTTAAATGTACCTACACCGTAACTAACATTTTAACAGCTTATCTTAGAATTCACTGCCAAAAGACAACCCCTATTGAGAGCATTTCATTAATGCGGGCTTCTAAAAGGTATGGAGCCTTGACGAGTGAGCCAAATTCGCACTTGACTGCCTGCAGGCTATCATAAACAATTCAATAATAGAGGCTTTATCTGCGGAAAGATAAAAAGCTATGGTAATTGTTCTATTAAAAATATAAGATTATTGGCATAATGGCTGCGGCACGACAAACGGGCACATAAAATAGAACAACAAACGATATTGTGGGGAAATCGTACATTGATCCGCGTCGTTCCGCCTAACTTTCATGGGCGGAGGTTTCTTATGGCTTTGGAAGCTGAAATAAGCAATTTCGAGTTGAAATCTGACGTATGATTTCATCAAACTTCTGAAGCCAAACGTAGGCCGCGAATAATTTTGTGTACATGGAGGATAAAATTGAAAATCTGTATATATTTTATTCCTTTTATCCTATGAAATTTGTATTCAAAAAACCTTGTCTCCAAGTATATAATGAAAAGGCTCTTCTAGTGTGCCTCACCATCAACGATTGCATCAAGAAGAACAAGAAGACATGTTTATTTAGCACACAATGAACAAACCAGTATTGAAAATTAAAATTTAAAAAATTAAATAAAACACAACAACAAACATCTCACGGCAGTGTCAAATAAGTTCAGTTCAGATGCAGCATAATGCCAGAAGAAGAGAAAATCAGTTAAGCATCACTGCTTACTATCAAACAGGATTGCAGTCAAGCACAAGTTAAAGACACAAAAAAGAACTTACTTAACTTTTTAAGTATTAGTAGTCGTAAACTATTATGAGTATATCCATTTAAAAAAAAAAAGATAATACACATGAAAATAATGATCTAAATATTCGCCAAGGAGGAGCAAGAAGCCAAAGAAATTTGAATTGCTAGCTAAGTACTCTCAGGAGCTAAAGTTGGAAGATGGCTGCTCACCTGAAGTGAAGTTACAAAATGAATATGCGAATGATAAATCCGAGACGGAGTTAGTGCCACAGAAAGTTTGACGTTTATCTAATGAATAGGTTTTCAATTTAATAAGAGTTTAATTTGGATTATAACAAACTATGTAGGTCTTATCTACAAATCGGTTCCACCGCAATGGCTTTGAAATTGAAAAGGACGAATTAGAGGGTTATCGCAAAAGCTAGGGGTCATCCTATGTGTAAAGTGCCTATATGTATGTAGATCGGAGTTTCACAACCTTTTTTAGTTTTGATTTCTTTTATAACGGACCCCTTGGGACATGCTCGTGGACCCCGGGTTAGGAAACCCTGCTTTAGTTGTACAATTGTACACTTACTGGCAGATAAATATGTACTCTTTTTTCTATAAAGTTAAGTAATTACCGTTTTTTGAGGGTGGGAAATCATCAAATAACTTTTTCCGCTCTGGGTGCAGCGTTATTTTTTTTTATTTTATGAAGGAGTTTTGTCACAATTTTTTTTTAAATTTTATTAAGTAGTTTTGTCACAATTTTGACCATGTCGCTCCATCATAGCCAAATTTTGTATTTTGATTTAATTTAGATGATTGTAATAAATTTAGTATAAAACTCTTCTCTGACGCTTCGTCTGACATAAGCTTAGCTAAGATTTTGTTGCAGTGTTAAGAATAGAAAGTAGAGAACTTGAAAATGAAGAATTGAATAATTATTTACCTAATGAAACAAATTCTTCTTCTTTTCGAGTCGGTGTTCTCAAACTAGATTTTTTCTGACCAGTATTTGGCAACCTGTACAGCTCTATTATAATGAAATATATTTGAGTAGGTATCTACCAATACCACCGGCATGACATAATAAAATAGTAAGCTAAGAAGTAAGTTAACCAAGAGAAAATTTCAAAACCTAGTTTCTTTAATCTGAATACGACTGTTTTTAAACCGAAGGTGTTTCTGAGAAAGCTAAGAATATAAAATAGTTTTTAGAGTACGATTTGTATATGTACGAGTTCCACTTCAAAAGTTTTCCTTTTTTACGGGGAAATCGCTTTCATCTCACTATAATATTTGTAATGAACCAAAAACACGTCCATCGTCTCCTTATAAACGGTATTCGTAATAATTTAGTAAGGCATCATTTATGCAAAAGACGAAAATCAAATTTATTAGATTTAAATCAATATCAAGGTATTTTGTTAAGATTGTTCATCTTAACAAAAAGCCAAAATACCTTACTACTTTTTATATACAACCCATTATAGTAACGTATTTTACAAAATACGTTACTATAATGGGTTGTATTATATGGTATATCATTAATTTTTTTTATCATCTTCGTACAGGCTGAAATCTTATGCGTTAGGTTCATAATATTTGTACCAACTTGATTTTTTTCTACATTTTATTTTTCAAAAAAAAAAATGCAATTCAGGAAATTTCGTTGCAAACTACCGTAAAACAATACAAAATGATACCTCACGGATCGATCCGTGTCAGTCGTAAACAAGGCGATGTAACTAATTCGTATTTTTATTACGCACTAAAACATTTATTTCGGATGCCTTCCAATATCATGTAACATTAATCTTAATTTGTGGCACTATAAATTACTTACAAATTGTAGTATTCGGGGTACTTAGCCTTGGAAGGGTACTTTTTTAAATTAAACGTTATTATATGATTCATATTGATTGCTGCAGTTGGTTTATGGGAACTGTAATTAGGCGTGGCTCAAAGCCTCGGTTCCTAATAAGTGAGGTGACACGATATAGTGTTAATTTTCGTGATAGTGTGTCATAAATCTGCGACGTGGTTAGAGGTGTGAGACTGAGTAAAAACTGAGCGTATATAGCAATAACATTCATGGGCTGTTATGTTTAACAGCATATTAGGAGCATAATCACTGGGACGTAGCAAACAAATAAATGTCATTTTATTTCATATAAAACTCTTTACGAGTTCACTTGCGAACGCGTTGTGAGGGTCTGAAACTAGTCAGGAAAGTTGCGGTAAACCCCATAACACATAATTATGTACGTGACAACAACTATACGAATATAGACGAAAACAATTATTAATCCGTAATAAATTGGACTAATCTTTTACTTTTAATCCTTACCTAGTATTATCAATTTCTTTGACATTTGTTTTTGATAAAATTATATTTGTGGCCTTCTTTCTTTATCAAAATAAGTCTTATTCTATATTTAGACACAGTTTTTCTCTCACGTGATTTTTTTATACAAAAAAACTTTTTACAAAAAAATATAACCGACTTACTAAAAAAACACTAAAACCATCAAAATAACTTTAATTTCGGAAGTCGGTGTTTCTATGATAGTTTTGCCTCTTCGTTATTTAACACCGACTTCCGAAATTAAAGTTATTTTGATGGTTTTAGTGTTTTTTTAGTAAGTCGGTTATATTTTTTTGTAAAAAGTTTTTTATTTCACACTTTTTAGTTGCCAATTGACAATTCCAATCAACTCAAACCTTGCTAGGATACATTGTTTTATTATGAAGTTCCCGTGTCTACCTTCCGGCTCCATCATCATCATCAGATCAGTTCGATAGTACCTTATAGCCAAAGTGCATCTCATGAAAATTCTAATAAGCCCAAACACGGCTAGGATACATTGATTAATTACGGAGTTCCGGTACCTATCTTCCGGCTCCATCATCATCATCAGGTCACATCGATGATACCATTTTCAACATACCTATTCAGAACTATTCATTTATTTGTAACTATTGGACATATACATTGGGAGATCTGTGTGAGTATGAACTTCCGTTGGCCATTTCTGGTCTTCTTCACCAGTTCCACTTCATCAAATGTCATGTTTTGACTATAAATGCTTAAGTTTTTGATGAAAATACCAAAAGAACTATATGATTGCCTATAATATTTGAGGAGTTCCTTCGATTTCGCCAAGATTCCATCATCAGATCTCGACTTGGTGGCTATGGGACTATTTGGGAAGTATAACCTTTCCAACATAAAAATAATTTTTCAAATCGGTTGGCAAGTGACGAAGTTATGCGCGAACATACATAAAAAAAAAAAAAAAAAAATACAAACATCCGAATTGAGAACCTCCTCCTTTTTTAGAAGTCGGTTAAAAAGGAAAACCGGAAGAGTTCAACTAAAGTAAACGATTTAGTCGCTTTTAATTACAATTTTGTTTCTGAATTTTGATAGATGGAGAGGAAAAGGGGGACTAAATAAGATAGATAGATTGTGGGAGGACAAATATGAAAGAAAAGGAATTGAGGGATAGCATGACAGTGACAGGATAGAATGGAAGAAAAAAACGTGTCGCACCGACACCAAGTGAAATATAGTGGGATAAGGGAAGGAAGATGACGATTGTTTCTAAATTTATTTACTGAATAATACAATTTCGTTATTCGATAATAATGAACATATATTATTCAGCAAAATACCTATGTAGCAAAAGAGCAGAGGGGCGAGCTCTTTGGCTAGCTGTGGCATGATGCGAGCTGAAAGCAACTACCAAAACCATTTTTACCTAGCTTTTGTTGCATTTTTTAGGCACAAGCAAAGACGGAATAATAGGGGGCGGTCCCATATTGTTCCATCTATCTTTAGTTCTCACTTCTCTGACCAGCCTAAACCGCATCCAGATCGTTCGTTTGTTTTTAAGTAAACTTAGGTTGCGATGGCCGTCTTCAGATTACTCTACTGTGTGACACTGTTGTCCCTTTAGTCTGGTCTCATGCATCATTCTCATGCTGTTTTTCTACTCTCCCAGTTGCATTTGGACTTAAAGAATCGTCTCCAACTTTGGCGATTCTACTATTATATACAGTTAATGTTCTTTTTCCTTCCTCCAGATATCTCGTTCGGGAGCACGGCGCGTGGTGTTACAGCAAGCGACGCCGGCGATGGCGGGGCGGTTCCGCTGCGAGGTGTCCGCTGACGCGCCGACCTTTCACACCGAGATACGGTCCGCACCCCTGGAAGTTGTCGGTAATTAACATTGTTTTTTACGAAGTTATGCGTAAGGTTAGATTAGGTTAGATTCCGATCCAAATCTTTGACTACATTTGTTACGGAATAAGTTATTTTCACGTATTTTAAAATATTATTAAAATATTATTAATTAGACGACTTTAAAAAAAAATTAACGATAGGTTATCGAGAAATTTTAAATTCGGGCCGGTTTTGATAAAGCCACATAGTTTGTCATTATCTTTAGCGGAAACGGTTTATTTACGTATGGTTTACCCCAAATACTGTTCAATGGCATCGTGAACTCTTAGATAATAATCTAAGTCAAATTTTCCAACGGCTTAAATTATTGTACAGCACAGTTTCAAACCCTAATGACCGTTATAAACAGGATTATCTTGTAAAATCAGAGCAATGAAAAATTCAAGATTATTATCAAACAAAAACAAAAGCTATTACGATAGTTTTACAAATTTAATTGAAAAGTTTATTCTCAGAACAGAAACAATAACATGAAATAAAATGCTTAATGGAATATGCTGTTTCTGTTCTAAATGATAAATTATATTTATTTAAAAACAGTTTTACACGTCTTTTTTTTCGTCAATTTAAAGTAGATAAAGCCAGTGTTTCCTAGCTGTCTACCCTGAAAAGAAACACCAAAACAAACTCTAAAAAAATCTATCTATTAAATTATCAAGAAACAACTGAACTGTGGTGTTAAATTACTTTTTTATTGAATTCAAATATCCCAGGGTATTTTCACTTCAATCTAGGTTATCATTTCGGTGAAAATATCAAAAATTATCATATTTTAGGAATATTAATGCAGTGGCCGGCCCGCAATTGGCGTGGGATTAGGATTACCATAACTTGGGGAATTATTGAAGGCAATATATAATGAAAACAGTCGAATCTAAAATTAATTTTCACTTTGGTAATATTGAGCCAACCATACGTAATCAGAAAATGTGTGAAACAAACAGGAAAACGCTGTATATAGAGGTAATTAAATTATTATCAGCATGACTTTTTGACAGAGAGCAAGATTTGTTGAAATACTTACAAATGAAGGATAATGAATAAACAGGAGTCGGTTTTCGTACGTTTTTTCGACTAAGCTAGAATTGCTTAGAAACTAGATTAATACTTCTAGGCAAGCGTGATCCATCATCGACCATATCATCGCTTACCATCAGGTGAAATAGTGGTCTATTACCAGTTTTGCACATGGAACAACTGCTTTTCACGCAGTTTCGACAGACTGGTTGATTATTATTATCTTTTAAAAAGACTCTAGGACTACTCATGTATCATGGGCGCGTGCCCAAATATTCAAACTTACATATACAAGGTACAAAAACCTGCATAAATATATGCAGGAAAAATAAATATATTTTTCGCGCGGGAATCGAGCTAGCGACACGTAGCGTAGAAGCGAATCGCTCAACCACTGTGCCAAACCGTTAATTATTCAGACTGGTGGCTTGACTAGCCGTAACAACTGTCAACGTTCTACTCAAATGACAGACTTCAATGTTAAAAAACACTGAAAAGTATAAAATAACTTTAATTTCGGAAGTCGGTGTTTCTATAATAGTTTTGTCCCTTCATTATTTAACACTGACTTCTGAAATTAAAGTTATTTTATACTTTTCAGTGTTTTTTAACATTTCAGTCGGTTATATTTTTTTTTGTAAAATGTTTTTTGTTTACACTTTTTAGTTATGGTACCACCACTAAAAAGTACCACTCAGACAAACTTAAATAACTTATAGTCACAGTGCATCTCATAACGATTCTAATAATCCCAAACACGGATAGATTACATTCATTTTTTTTCCTTCTAGCTTCATCATCAGATCTGTTCGATACACCCCCCCCCCCTTTTTCTGACAGCCAGTCATCGATTACACGTATAAACAAAGCAACTTTACTTGTAACCACAGTTCTGCTGTGATTCTATGAGGAGTTCTGTTCCATATCTTCGAAGTTCATGATCAGATCATAACAATATTTCTACGGGACCAACTTGGAAGCATAACCTTTCAATCAAAAAAATAATTTTCAAAATCGGTCCACAATTGACTGAGATATCGGTGAACATACATAAAAAAAAACATGCATTCAGCCGAACATAGAACCTCCTCCTTTTCGAAGTCGGTTATTTAACTGACTTCGAAAAGGAGTGTATTTACACTGGAACAAAAAATAAACAGGCAGTTTAAAGGGTCTAAATTTACAGTGAAAAAGTAATTCTTCTAGCATATTTGACTGGCCTGTTCGTCTAGGACTGGCCTGTTGGTCTAGTGGTTAGTGGCCCTGACTGCTATACCGCAGGTCGTGGGTTCGATTCCCACCCAGGACAAATGTTTATGTGATGAGCATGATCATTTGTTCTGTGTCTGGGTGTAATTTATCTATAATATGCATGTATTTAGAAATATACGAGTATAAGTATGTTTATCAGTTGTCTAGTACCCATAACATAAGCTCTGCTTAGCTTGGGACTAGACGGCGTTGTGTGATAGTTGTGGACTATTATTATTATTTTTATACATTTATTTATCTCAAGACCTGGACATTTGTAAGGCGTACGAGGAGCCGAAACCAACTCGCAGAGGCCTTTTTAGACAATTACAATGGAACGTGGTACCAACCGGTGATTATCCCTGTACGCACTATATTAGTGCATCCAAGAACAACCCCCGGTTGATAGGAAACTATTGCGACACATGGAAAACTAAGATACAATGCTATGGTTATACCCTTTATTTATTTTTTACACATACAATATTACATTTTTAACTATTTTTATTTTTAACAAAATCATATAAAAAAAGAAATTATTATTATTATATAAGATCATACCTTAATAATAAATATACCGGTAATGCGAGGAAAACCTGTATGGTGACAGTGAACCGAGTCGAGTGCCTAACAGACGAACATAACTGAAGAAGCTCTTCACCCAACAAAAACGTTATTCCGGTACATTGAACAACATTACCGACACGACACTCGCACACGGAAATCCTGCTAATATTGTACCTAATGTGAAAATTTTGTCTTTTTGAGTTCGTATGGTTGCTACTCTATCACTCATCGACAGCTGACGAAGTTTGAATAAAATTTAGCATATAGAGAGACTGCGATATTTTTTTGATTTATGTTCAAAATCGCAGTATATACAAGGTGTCGTTTTGAAGCTGCAAAATATTTCAGGAGGTAATTATGTTAGTGATTCTCGACCCGAATCAATAATAAAATAAGTAGGTAATTTTTTTTTTTTTATAACCTCGCTTTTTTTCACACACACAAACACGGAACAATAAAGGGCGTTTTCACACACACTAACTCGCAACGATAGTTTCATAAATAATGTATCATCCAATCATCATCCCGCACGCCACACCCTAGCCACGCCCCCGCGGCCATCGATCAATCGATTTAGTTTAGTGTAATTAAAAAATTAAATAACAAGTATTACTGATTATTGACCAGGTATCGTTTTTTTACATGATTATTTATGAGTTTTATTACAACCTCCTGAAATATTGTGCAGTTTTAAAACTGCACCTTGTATTACGAGTACATTTTATACTAAAAACTACAAAAGACATTAATGGTTTATAGGCTAGTTGGTAAGTTCGGTATAAATAGTATCTATTATTATTATTATGAGCCCATTGTGTCCCACTGCAGGGCAAGGGCCTCCCTTCCGTTATTCCACTCTTTTCTGTCCTGAGCGACTTCTGGCCAATCCTTAAGGTAGGAGTCCAAATCGTCACGCCATCTCCTTCTGGGCCTACCGCGTCGCCGGCTCCTGCTGTTTGGAGTCCAGTCAGTAGTTGCTTTCGCCCAATTTTGTTGCGACATGCGGCAGATGTGACCTGCCCAGTCTATCTATTATAATTTGGTTTAATACTTAGAATAATTTATCTCCGGATTAACTACACACTTCCATAGTAGACGAGTGAAACTGCGAAAAAAGTCTAAATTTAATTAAATAAATTATAAGTCTAGTTTGATAACCAAATTACAAATTATAAGATAATAACATTACATCAAAGTTTTCAAATTAGTCATAATGTTAAAATTTATCATCTTTCTTATAGTTCGTTGCTCAGATAGTAACTTAATCTGTAAGAAAGTACCAAGTTATTTATAAAGTTTGAGTCAGGGTAAGTCAATTTTGATTACCTCGCTATTAGAACTGAGTAATTTAATTTATTTACTAAGTTATTCACCTACACACCCATGGTGAGAGTAATAATAAATAATACATGAGAGGTACTAAGGAATTATACATATCAAGAGGACATGGACAGATGTACCGTTTACCTTTATCATTACTTATTCATCTGCGGGTCGATATTCAAGGTTAAGCAAAGCTTGGAGAGGTTCGTTTATAGATCGTAAATCCTCTCTTTTTAGGTTAAAAACTAGACCCTATTACTATGACTTCATTGTCTGTGTGTCTCACCAGACTATCTCATGAGACGTGAAGTAATTTTTTTCACAAATGATGTTTTTCTGTTGCTCTAAGCAACAAATACTAAAAACAGAATAAAATAATTAATTGGGGCTCCCATACAACAAACGCTACTCGATTTTAATATAGATTGCGAGTCCGACTCGGAATTGGTTAGTTTTTTTTTTTTTTTTAATAAAGTCGCTTTGGTCACGCGTCAATATTATCCCAAAAAATACGACCTGGCTAAAAAGTAATCTAGTAATCCAAACTATGGTTTGCCTGAGTTTGCCCCCAAGTTTCATCAAAATCCATTTAGTTATTAAGTCGTGGTCCTAACAACCAAACATTCAGACTTACATTTTAGAATTGCAATATCAAGACTCTTCATGTAGAATTTAGTAGTATTCTGTGAAACAAAATTAATGTCATTTAGCCTTTTTTACTCTCAAGCAGCTGAACGGATTTGGATGAAAACACAGGTCCCGTGTACCTGTGTTTTCATCCTCATCTTAGACTATGTCCTGAAATAGAAGATAGGATAATTTTTATTCCGGGAGTAAGTTCCTTTATGAACTACTAATACTTTCATAAGATTCAAGCCTCTAGCAGAAAGACTTAATTTAACAATAATGCTATTACCAAGTCCACATTATAATAACAATTAGACCACACCACACGTCGCAGATTAAATGCCAGATAGTTTAATCGTCATCAGATTATATTTCTCCTTTAAATTAACCGTTTAGTTTGACTCTAACTAAACTGGTTCAGTTCCGGTTCTAAGATTGCAATCTTGAATTAAATTGGACTTCCATTTTCCATTTCAATTATTGTTTATCTATTTAATTGGATAATTTCCTAATCATAATTTGTACAATCGGTACTTACAACAGTATTTAGGCAAAAAAAGGTATCTTGTTAACATATTGTACTTTTTTTAAAGGAGTTTATCCTAGTAATCACGTTGCCCAGCATAAAAAAAAAACACAAAAAGTTACAATCTACCTTAAGACTAACTCAAACAATTGTTCAGCTTTATCAGATATTGGAAAAGCGAGGATTGTATTACAAATAACAATAAATTTTACAGCTCCCAAAAACATTGATCCTCGTATTTTCGTACCGAACACACTCCATCAGGATATGGAAAACATCATCGATCAATCCACAGTTTGGAGACAAAACTTTCTTCATCAAGTAGTATTTATTTGATGGAATATGTCTGGCATGAAGTCTTAAAGATATGAAACTTATTTTAATATTACAATCAATCTATGGAATCTAAGAAATCTATGGTTGGATAGTTCGGTAGGCTCAGTAGCATACATACCCCTTTTTCTTTAAACCTTATAAAATTCTTCTTACCAAAATTCTAAACATTTCTTTTTGCTTTTTAAGCTGTTAGAAAATCCAAGTTGAATTTAAGATCTTAACCACGTAAGGTTCCTGATAAGATCGTGCCTTAAGGGTACCTACCATGTCATTAGGAAACATTGTTTTTCAAAGAACCGTTCAGTATGTATGTATGGCCAAAATGGCATGTAAAATTTTACAAACACGATAATAATATGTAGTCTGTTTAAAAAGTCAAACGACTTGGGTAATTATTAGGGAAAATGAAATCTGATGTAATCAACACTGGTTCAATAATCAAGGTTGATTAAGAGATTTTGATAATTGTTTATCAATATTAAAACCTTATAAAAAATATCTAATACAAGTATATTTTAAATGATTAATCCAAAATTCCCAAGTCGTTTGACTTTTTAGACAAGCTATATGTATGTATCTAATGTTTACAATTTTTTCTTTAGGCATTGTACTATCCCAACGCTGGAAAAAGACTTAAACATTTAAATTGTTTACTGTGAATAGCCGAAAAGAAACATTGTTTATTTGTTAACAGTAACCTACATTTATCGGATAGTGATTTACCATTAAACAATTGTATCTGGCCCAGGAGTACTATCGGTATTTTTAATACTGTTAACTAATTCTGGCGTCGAGATTTGATAATACCTACCATTTTCAATGCTGCGTTACAGGAATTAAAAACCAGCAGTGAAGAAGAAAATTAAAATCTAGAGTAAGATTGCTGCTCAGCACGCTTAGCCAAATTGTTATTCTGCAATCGTTAACGCTGTCGAAAAGTGATGAAACATAATTGGGAATGACGTCATCTCAACGTAAAGTCGCGTGGTCAGAACAAACGAATAGACAATTCGTAGCCAAGTTCACATCGTTCAAAATCGTTTCTACATTGTACGCTACATTGTAGAATGAGCGGCCGTATCAGGCGCGTCAACATGGCTACCAACTTATCGTTTTCTACAATTACTGTCACCGAGGCGTTACCGATTAGAGAACGGAATTCGACACAAACTGGTTGTAACTTGGCTAGGGGGGCTGCTTTTTTTTTATCCACACTGGCGTTAATAATTTGCCAACCCTATGACTATCCGTAGGCGCGGACTTGTGCACGGCGAGCAATGGGTAGCTCGCTGTCCGACCGTCCGGTAACTGACCAGACCGAGCCCAAGTCGTCGACGGCGCGCACTATTCCTGTGCGCCTCATGGAGTTGTCAGCAACAGCTGGGTTGAAGCCTACTGGGGCCAGAGTGTAGTTCCGAAAGGGAGGCTCGGCCCCGGTGTGAAAGGCAAGAAGGAACGGGGTGGGTTCTTTAGTCAGTAAGAGTCTGACGCTATCTCCCGCTCCACCCAAGGGCAGGAGATGTCATATGCAAGATTTTACTCACCGAAAAAAAAAACCGTATGACAATCTCATCTCACGCCATATTACGGGAGCTGCACAGTGGGACCAAATTATTGAAAAAAATTACACCTGCGAATTAGCTTTTATGATGTATTCATTTTCAGCACATATTGAATCTAGTGAAGCTACCATCATTCTAATGAATTAAATTTTAATCTAACATGGAATCATATATATCTGACCTGATCAATGTGAATCAGTTCTTAAAGACCAACTATAAGAGTCCCACAGTAAGAGTATTTCCTATAGAAAAATGCCCATCCACTCGGAGTGATATTTGACTGTACGACTAGCAGTATATGGAAATATATTTTAAATATGATGATAATTTAAAATTCTATTATGTAATAATTCAATAACAGTTGTAGCTTTTGTTTATACAAACACCAGACTTTAAAAAACGCGGAGTCATAATTTCGACACCACCGTTACCATGTTTTATTTTTTTTAATTATTAATTTAAAAAAACTGGCGTTCCAAACAAACGCTCAACACGGCAATGTGGATTTTTCCTCAACTTAGGCGTAATCAATCAAGTGAACGAGACTTTGGCAATTCAATTCTATAATATTCAAGTTTACATAATTGTTGTTATCAGTCATTTCCAGCAAATAAGGTGAATAATGAATCAACAGATAAACTACTTACATTTTTATGTAGGTAGGTATCTGCCATTCGGAAAGTACAGATTACAGGATTTTAATCTGGAAAGATTCTTTACTTTTTAATATAGGTATTTTTGATTTTCCTTATGATATGCCAGAAGTTTAAATTAATGAAAGACTTACCAGGATAATTGCTTTAATAATATTAGGCGTGTCAGCAATATATTTTGCGAAATTGGAAAAATCCATAGATGCCATGGTTCAGAAATTAGTTACCATGGTATTTCCGCTACAAGTGCTGGGGTCGCTGGTCGACGATTTTGCTTCATGGAACTACGCTTAGACAAAGGCTTGGTTATTGGGTTGGTTTCACCTGGATGGTGCACCTAAGAAGTTGCACCATCATTTGTGACAATCGGAGGATTCGTTAGTACTAAACAGATATTGTCACAGTAGGACTTTCCTGAAGGTGCAATTAAATTCGTACATTAAACTCAGCCTCTTTTTTTCTTCTTCTAATAGTATTTAATCAAACGCCATTTAATCCCCAAAGAATTCAGACAATTGTTGTTGGTATTTTTATATTTCGTTAGCGAATAACAATCTGTTGAAGCTTATCAACAGTTTTCATCTTCAGCGCAGAGCTTTTCGGTATACAGTTGAGGCTTGATTAAGATCTTAACGCAGACTTTGAAGTCCAATCCGATTTGTTAAAGCCTTGGCCTTTATATTGATAAAGTGAGATCCTAATTTTATGCGGTGGAAGTCCAAAGACGCTTGGATTTCATGGAGACATTATCTAGCGAATGCAGGTTCAGTATGAGACAGCTCGGGACTGTGGTTGAGATATTACGACGCTGCAGGAGTTAGGAGCTTGTTCGATCTAGCCGTCTTTCTACTTACGTGAGATACGAATGTTTAAAAATAATGTATCAGTTCCTTGATTTAAACAGTATGTCGTAGCATATTTTTTATCATTCTAGTAACATATTTGGAAAAAGCTGCCTCAACCTGGCTAATTTAATCATTTTAGAATCATGTCTAAAATAAAATGGTTTCACTGAAATAACTGTTATTACTAGATATATGACTAACGCGCGTATGGTTTCAAATTAAGTGAAATTCCAGAATTTTCTGTTTCAACGGTTAAACTAATTTAGTAGAAAGGTGAATAAAACAAAAATGGGATACTTTTACGAATTTGCCTGTTATAAAATTGCAAACTAATTGAATTCTGTTTAAATAGAATGTGTGTTTTTATTTTCAGACTCAAAATTGAGTATAGGTTCTTTTTTAATCTTATTTCCAATTTATTATAAGTAACGACTTGGTTAGGGTGTATTTACGCGATAAACCATTGTGTACGATATTGGTTAACCTAATTACTAAACAAGTCAATTTAAAAACAAACAATTCGTTCCGTAAACGTTCCTTATCGGCATTTGCATCGATACTAAAACGTCGGCACCGCTCTACCTTGTTTACCGATTTCGTTCGGGACCTTCAAGGCTGCTACTGTTCATGGTCACGCGACAATTATCCCCGTGGTGTCACCACCAGACACTGACACCAATATTTCGAACCACGTATTTAGGACTGTAGTACCTGTCATTAAATAGTCATTTTTGAAGACAATTAACTTAATGACTTAAACACTACATTGCAGTCACGTTTAAGATTCCTTTTATCAAATTCAACGCCATTGTCTCAATAATTTTGTGAATTTCTATTTCAATTTTTAGGATTCAAGGTATACATAGAAATACACCAAAAAAGTAACACAACCTATACAATGTGTAGGTTGTGTTACTTTACCATTGCCGCCATTGTACCCATACAGTTAAGTTTATAACTCAAATGTATGGGTACTTATCATCATCATCATCAGCCTTTTTAATATTCCCACTGTCCAGCAGTGGGAACATTAAAAAGGCTGGCCTCCTCTATAGGAGAGGGAGGGCTGTCTTATCGCTGCGCTGACAGCAATATCTACTAGAAAACCTTAGGATGGATCGTAAGAAATTAAAATAATAGGTAGATAATAATATACATAACATAGCTTAACCTCCAAAATATATGTGATTAATGACCAGATTATCTATGATTATGCAACAAAAATCAGAAACGCTATCAGATGTAGGTATAATTGACATGTTAAAAATATGGATTTAAAACGCTTCTGCCACGCGACTGATGGCATGTAGATAGATAACTCGTTAAGCAGTGTATTACTGCACAAAGCCTTATTCTCGTAGTAAATTTCTGCGTGAGATGTCCTTTTCAAAAACAAAATTCCAGGCAGATTAATTTCTAAGTTCGGCTCGCCTGATTATTTTTTCGTCGCCTGCTCTTTTCTTATACAAGGTGCAGTTTTAAAACTGCACAATATTTCAGGAGGTTGTAATAAAACTCATAAATAATCATATAAAAAAACGATACCTGGTCAATAATCAGTAATACTTGTTATTTAATTTTTTAATTACACTAAACTAAATCGATTGATCGATGGCCGCGGGGGCGTGGCTAGGGTGTGGCGTGCGGGATGATGATTGGATGATACATTATTTATGAAACTATCGTTGCGAGTTAGTGTGTGTGAAAACGCCCTTTATTGTTCCGTGTTTGTGTGTGTGAAAAAAAGCGCGGTTATAAAAAAAAAAAAATTACCTACTTATTTTATTATTGATTCGGGTCGAGAATCACTAACATAATTACCTCCTGAAATATTTTGCAGCTTCAAAACGACACCTTGTATTTAAAAGCCTTTTATTGAAACTTTTACGGCTTTTGTCGGGTTTATATGTAGGAGATTGCAAATGGCATGTAAAATACGTGAAGTTACGCGTGCGTACTCTTAGGCGTGACTGCCTGAGAGTGTCACGGATCCGTGACACGCACGGTTAAAGCGCGCGTACTTAATCCGAATACGCGTATTGCATAGGCAACGGTATTGGAGAACCCCAAAGTAATGAATAGGCGTATATTAGACTCCGTCACTTCAACGTATACTCCGTTCATCGCTTTCCTTTAGGTGAAATTGAGGTCAAGGTCATAAATGAAGAAAAACAGCTTTTTGGGATTGGAAATCATCAAATAACTTTTCCCGCTGTGGGTGGATCGAGACAAAGTACGTAACGAACACATAAGAGGGACTTTTAAAGTAAAAACTTACAGAGTCCAGGTTAAGATGGTATGGACATGTCATGCGGAAATCCGATGACCATACCGTGAAAAAGTGCTATTCCATGGCTACACAGAAGAGAGGGGGAGGTAGACCGCAAATTACTTGGATTTTAACAAATGTCCACTAGGACATGCTAAACCTTAGCCTTACGGATGACGATGCTTATCAGCGCAATGAATGGCGCCGCATGGTCAAGAAAGCCGACCCGGCGTAACGGGAAGAGACGAGGGCAAAAAGTTGGATCGAGAGGGGGTGTCATCGAAAGGCAAGAAGGATCAGGGTAGGTTTTTTAGTCAGTAAGAGTCTGACACTATCTCCCGCTCCGCTCAAGGGCGGAGGATGTCATTTGGATGATTTTTGCTGACTAAAAACTATTCTCGTGTTTTCTCATTATTCTTTGTGTTTCATGACCGGTTACTCGAACAATCCCGCAGATAAATAGCTTAGACGAGTGTTGTTTAACTCTTAACTTTGACCGAAACAGGAATCTCGAAACACATGCTGTAAAGGTGCTATTTTGCATTCAGTACGAAGCACGTGCGAGGGACGTGACAGCGGGTTTTCAGCCACGCCAAAAACAAGCATTTTGGAAACAAGAAGAATGGTCTAGAAAGACCACCATTTAAAGTTAAATAGGAAAACATAGCTCAGACTTCGCCCAGCTTTAAGATGGAATAGGTTAACAAAAAATAAACATATAATAATTTAAAGCAGTCAGTGCGAAAATAAGACAAATAGATGAGGACTTCCTTATATTTTATTGGGAACTGGACGTATTCCCAGTAGGTCATGATAGTATGATCCAATTTGTAGTAATTAAGTATATAAGGAAGCCTAAATGATCAATTAGCAGTTTTCAAAGTAAATTGAACAGTAAAGAATTCTGGAAAAATCAGACTAATATTATAAAGGCGAAAATTCGTGTGTGTGTTTGTATATTTGTTATTTGTTCACGCTTCAACGGCTGAACGGATTTCGATGAAACTTAGTATAAAATTAACCCCATAGCACATAGGATAGGATAATTTTATTCCGGGAGTAGGTACCCTGGCAGGCCGGCAAAGTCGTTATTGGCACCAGTTAGGTATCAATAAAAATATCACGTACTGTTTAATTGTCGCAAAATTGGTCAAACTATCACGTTCTGTCAGGAATACACAATTCGAGTTACCCTTAAAACTTGCAGATTTATAACACCTCACCATTTAAATCCATTGAAAAATCTACCCGTACTTTTTGCCGCACTAAATCTATCTTGCCGCACAGCTTGTTACAGCTGTTTAGATCGAAGAAATCGCATTAAGTTCTCTGTGAAGATTTTACCTACTCTGTAGATTGGTAGAAATAGCATTTCTTCATTCCTTGTGAACTGACGTAAACTTGGGGTCTTCATTTTGTTTTTACGGCCATTCCGAAGATCGTCGCCATAATATTTTGTTAATGACCGCTGGAACGATGCGATAGACATTGACTCTGAAACGAAACACGAAACTTTGTATTTCCTCATCGTGTAATAGACCCCGAGGGTTCCATAACGTTGTGACTTACTACGTTCGCGCACCTCTCTAAATTATAGGGCTTTCCTGTCCCATCACGACGTGATTCCCCTCCATGAATCACGACTGACGAGCTCATTTGTGCGACGTGATGCCGCTATACAGATTAATTAGCTTCAAAGGATTCTTGAGATCTGAGGGCCGCATTTTCAATGTTTCCCATAGGTATAATGTGAGTAACGAAGTTACCGGAATAAACGCGATAGTTGCGAGTAGGAACGTAGAGGTATACGTAGAACCCACGCACATCCTTATAATTACGGAGAGATTAAATACATCACCTATTCCCGGAACGTTCGCTGGTATTTATTTATACGCTAGGGAAGGTTCATAAAGTAAAACAAATCCCTTAGTATAAAGAGATTTGATTCTAAGCGCCTTGATTTTTTTCCTATCTGGAAGGCACGCCGTGGCCCACAAAGGGAGGTAAACAAACGTGCCATAAACACAGCTGCCTGTATTAATGTGATAGCTCCGAACAAAGTACACCTTCATTTCATTTAATCATAACCTTTATTTATCGTGGCTAAGTAAATACTATTTGGAAACCTCATGCTGGTAATTTTATAGTTGTTTGCCTACTACCGGCTACACTGTTTGTACTTGTACGAAATTTATTATTATTGTACAAACTTTGCTATAAAAAAACATAACAAAACTTATTTAATACATCCAGTGTTTCATTAATTCATAAGATAGACCTTATTAAGTTGTCTTTATTCATTCATAGCTATGAAATATGAGTACTAAAAATGCGTAGGTTTCTTCGTAGACCAATCTTCTGAAACGCCCCACTGACCTGCCAGCTAAACCTTTGCAGACATTACACAAACTACGGCATGAAAGCTTTTGAATGTTCGCCTAACGTTGGCCATAAAGAGAATTTCGTGTTTTTGTCAAGAACAGACTAACATGGTCATATTCATCTTGGCTCTCACAACGTACGTAACATTTGCGCAATGCTCCGTCAAAAGCTAAAACTGTGTAACGTTAACCGCGCTGAAGTGATAATTAGCAAAATGGTACAGCTATCAAAATGCCAGCGGAGTGGTTAGTTACCTACATTTGAATACCACTTGACATCTAAAGTAACCGCGTTCATTAAAAAATTTAAACCACATACGTACTAATTAATGTAACGACGTGACTTTGCGGCGAGTGCGCTCGGAAAAGTACAGCATCAATATATTTCACGAAATTTTTATGACCCTTGTCGAATTACCAACGAAAATTGATGCCGAGTACTTGCCAAAAGCCTTTTTCGACCGTAAATAAGCTTCTCACTCCTGTTAAGCTTGTTAAATAAAAAAAGCTTAGGGTTTAAAACTATCTTTTGAATGGCCATTTTATTTTGCAACAGTATGCTAATATTATGATGGCATGTTGTACAAGATAAGCTGGCGTTGGAATCTTTCCAGCTGCGACACATTTTCTTAGTCAATAAAGCTTAATAGTGGCACATAGCGGCTGGCTTGTCAGACTGGATAGAGGCTGCCTGGGAGCTTTTGTTATGACGCTATGGGAGATGGCTGTATTCGACAGAAAGCCATTCGGGTTACATAATGGACACAAGCGTCCTCGCAGGGTTTGCTCGAGCTCTGCTGGAGATTGCTGATTTGGTCGTTTTGAGACTGCATACTGTATGTATTGAAAAGCTGAGAATGGTTAAAATAGATGGAAACTTCTTCTAAAATTATTTTAATGAATTATTTAGCCATTTTTGGAATAGCAGATTGGATCTTAAAGTGTAACCTTCAAACCCAAGCGAGGCCAAATTTTCGCTAGATGGTGCTGAATAGTGATTAACCAATGTTTTTAAATTTCTTATCGGACATTCTTTTTCTTATCGGAATCAGAACCGAAATCGGAGGCGTAAGAGGAAGCAGAAGCGTCGTTTTAAACACAAGTATACTCTATTCAAAATAACATTAGACATTTATGAAAACCTTTCATTACTGTCCGTTCAACCGATTTTGACTTTTATTGCGTTGGTGGCATGACAAATGGCGGCAGTTAGCTTTTAATGCCATCCATATGCCTACGAAATAGAAGTTAAAATCGGTTGCACAGACATTAAAAAAGGTTTCTTTAAATGTATAATCTTAACGCGAATGAGGTATAAAACTAATAAAAAACTCAAATAAGTAATTAAGAGCTAATTCACAACATTCCAAATAGAAAACATACAACACCACGCGTGTGATCAACAGACAGTACGGGGGTAGAGAGTTTCTAAAATATACTGGAACCGAAATCGAAATGAAAAAACCGACTTACTAAAAAAAACACTAAAACTATCAAAATAACTTTAATTTCGGAAGTCGGTGTTTCTGTAATAGTTTTGCCTCTTCGTTATTTAACACCGACTTCCGAAATTAAAGTTATTTTGATAGTTTTAGTGTTTTTTTTAGTAAGTCGGTTTTATTTTTTTTGTAAAAAGTTTTTTATTTCACACTTTTTAGTTGCAGCCAGAGTACCTTTTTCTCATGACAATTCCAATTAACTCAAACCCTGCTAGGATACATTGTTTTATTATGAAGTTCCCGTGTCTACCTTCCGGCTCCATCATCATCATCAGATCAATTCGATAGTACCTTATGGCCAAAATGCATCTCATGACAATTCTAATAAGCCCAAACACGGCTAGGATACATTGATTAATTACGGAGTTCCGGTGCCTATCTTCCGGTTCCATCATCATCATCAGATCAGTTCGATAGTACCTTATAGCCAAAGTGCATCTCATGACAATTGTAATAAGCCCAAACACGACTGGGATAAATTGATTAATTTCGGAGTTCCGGTACCTATCTTCCAGCTCCGTCATCATCATCAGGTCACATCGATGATACCATTTTCAACATACCTATTCAGAACTATTCATTTATTTGTAACTATGTTCATTGAGAGATTGGTGTGACTATGAACTTCCGTTGGCCATTTCTGGTCGTCTTCACCAGTTCCACTTAATCAAATGTCATGTTTTGACTATAAATGCTTAAGTCTTTGATAAAAATACCAAAAGAACTATATGGTTGCCTATAATATTTGAGGAGTTCCCTCGATTTCGCCAAGATTCCATCATCAGATCCCGACTTGGTGACTATGGGACCATTTGGGAAGTATACCCTTTCTAACAAAAAAAGAATTTTTCAAATCGGTTGGCAAGTGACGAAGTTATGCGCGAAAATACATAAAAAAAAAAAAAATACAAACATCCGAATTGAGAACCTCCTCCTTTTTTAGAAGTCGGTTAAAAAGAAAAGAAAAGATGCAATATCAATCAGAAGTTCCGAACTTTCGGAATTGGAATCGAACCTTCGTAACATCTCTGAAACTGAAATCAATATTTTTTAATTTATTCTTTTTAGTATACACAAATTTCCATGCGGGATCATTATAATGGTTATTAGCGGCCGTACTAAAAACACCATCTTTCGCAAACCTGGCTATATGCGAGCCTGAAGCATCCACCTCAAAAACTTTGCTCACTAAGTCAGCACCTTGAATACAATACCCGGATAATAACGTGTTAATATAACAAGGGTCAAACTTGTTGTAGAAATTTCTTAATAACATAAACATAAGATAAACTTTTTTTCAAATTCCTTTACGTGAGTCGGTAAACAAACCAACTTCATATAATCTGGCTGTATTGATGCAATTTTTGAGTATTTATGACATGTAGGTATGGGAAAACATTTTCCTAAAAGTCTGTTGGGAAGCGAAGATATAATATACTTTTGTTCAGTGCTTAGCCATTTTTGGCTGGCAGAATCCTATCACTGAATTGAAAAATATTTCTGCGTGTTCATACATACTTACAAAAATAAAAATAATAGGATGAATATAAATTAGATACTCATTTATACATATTTTGAAATGTATGCAAGTGAAACCGTCTATGGAGCATTATTCTAACAAATATTGTGTTTTCTTTATACAGAGGCCCCTGAATGGGGTCCCAAGTTGGTATCAGACCGGTCGTGGTACGGCGTGGGGTCCACGTTGCGGGCGACGTGCGCCTCGCCGCCTGCGCATCCACCAGCTAACCTGACCTTCGCACTGAATGGACGTGAGGTAAGAACTTCAAGACAAGTTCTAGGAAACATAGCCATAGAAGAGATTCTGTTTACTCTAAGTTCCCCTATGCACCACTAGTACACTACCACCACTATATATCACTATGCCGTTCCGACGTCTTTAAGTCAACATCGTCACCGGCCCACGCCACGCCGAAAACCGACGCTGTGGACTCGTCGTAATACGTTTGTGGTCACGGCATTATGCTGAGCGCTCGGCCATTTTACGCGTACGTGCCGCATATTTTTCCTATAGAATATTTATAATTTGTAAGCTAGTCTTAATATTGCGTCTTGTCTCATGTGGTCTTGTCCCGCAAATAAATTGTTTTTATTTTTCTTCCTTTTAGAATAGTATTACTAGGTATTTTATTTTTACTACCTCGTACTTTTACTATGATGGGCAAATGGCCTTCCCCCATTCCTTCCAAAAATCTCCATACCTCGCTTCCTCTTCCATAAAGAAGACATACCATAATTACACATAAAGATTCTTTTCTAGCCTAGTTTTGACCCAAACCTGAGCAAAGGCCTCCTCTTTTCCCTTCAACATTTCTCTGTCAAGCGCGATCTCTTGTTAAGCTAAAATAAAAATAAAAACTGAATATCTATGGAGAGAATGCTCTCAAGGATCGCAGAGATGCCACCCAAAATGCCACTAGCCATTATAAGATAACAAGAAAGTAATCGTTTGTCTAGTAATTTCGATTATCCGTAGCTACACGAAAATTAAATGAAAACAATAACATTACGGGGAACAGTGAACAAAATAAAACCATCTATCTTCTGTATTGTATTTTAAGTTTATGATGTTAGATATTAAAATCAATATTAGTGCTGGCAGCTAAAAGCAGCTATGTTAAATATAGCCATAGTATCGCAATGTAATAATAACTCAGTTGGGTCAGCAGATCGATGCTTTATTAGTATGGACAGCAATGCTCACCGAAGACGATTCTTTTCCATCGAAATAATTTGATTAACTTCAAAGGTAGAATATTATATTGTACCTGTGCTTTGTCCCTATTCTAAAAGAGGAATGTCATTGACACGATTGAACAACGTGAGTTTATTACAATAACTTTCCCTTGATATAAGATATATATTCAGACTCAGCACAAAGCTAACTTTAAAGCTGATTTTAACATAGAATACTTCGAGAGACGAATGTAGAAACACTTTACTGTAAATCTTAGTCTAGGCAGGATGTGCCTACCTACCTATTTCTAAAGCCTACAATGCAATGATAATCTCAAACAGGATCATAATATACCAAATAATAGTTACATTAACAATTTATTTTATTGTTTTGTAAAAGCCAAACAACGAGCAATGGTGGCAGGTTTTTTACTTTGTGTCACTTATTTCACCATTGCTCTCAAAACGGTGAATGATAACATCGTGAGGAAACCGGCATGGCCTAGAACCAAAACTTCGAAGACGTGTGACATTCACCAATCGGCATTAGATCCTTGTGGTGAAATAATACCGCCCATTCCCACTCCTAGAGAGGAGACCTGAGTCCCAGCAGTGGGAACTTTTGCTTATCCAACCATCACTGGCATTTTATAAAGATGAGTTTCTGAAACTTCTGATAAACCTCATTTATTCCCGTGGTAGCAACCAAAATAGGTTAAATACAGTTAAAAAGAGGAAATTTCTAGTCGTTAATGTAGATGTTTAACTGAAATTAAGGCCACGGGGTGGAGAGGACATTAGAAACAGTTAACCCGAAGCACATGTTACACCGGGGATTTTACAGTTCGTACCAGCTATTTAACTGGAATAGTTTTACCTTATCTGTGAAAGGATTTTTGTAATGACCTAATATTATAGTGGTACTTACCTTTGAAAACATTTTTAAAAGGAACTATCAAAAAGCTTTTGATCCGTAAGTACGGTAGTAGCTGCTGATTCTTTAAACCTCTGTAAGTAAACACTACAATTCTTTAACCCAACTGAGTGCTACATGCTCAAGTTACACAAAGTAAATTCCCCTCAGAAATATGATAACAAATTTTCCGGAATTCGACGCAAGTATTCTGCTGCCAAATTATATTGAAATTGATATTTAAAAAATTCGTTAGATCAGCGGACAGAAGCAGACAGGGGTCCGCGTGTCCACGAACAATGGAACAGCTCTTACTTGCTTCATTTTGACGCGACCGTTGTTGTTTTTGCCGCCGTCACTGCCCGCTGCGTAGGCCAGTTCATTAATCACAAAACAGCTCAGAGCTATATAAGCTTCCTTTATCTAACGTAGAACTGTGTAATATCCGTAATATTTCCCGCTCAACCGCTGTGCGTCCCAGAATTATATGATATTGTATTTTTCCCAGATCGACATGGATTCTCTTATACACGAATTGCCGTCGTGGTTCAAATGGGACCCGCCGCCGAAAACGGAAACTACAACTACGGAGCAGCCGGATGATGACGTGAATTTTAATATATTTCACGATGAAGGAAATATACAGTATTTAGATGAGTCGTATATAAATTTACATAAGGAAGAGATTAGAAGGCCTTCGAAGGAGAGTTTGAAGCCGGTGTTCGAGAGAACGGGTCCAGATAACAGGCTGCCTTCAGTGGGGGAGGTGTCGTTCGTGGTTAGGAACGAGGCGTTCGAGCGAGGCAGTCTGCGGCTGACCTGCATAGCGAGCATATACAACCTGCACGCGGCACGCGCAGAGCTAATTTTCGATATGGAGCAGCCAGAGGTTGCCTCCGTGCTAGGCGTCCGTAATAGAGCAGTAGGTAAGTGCAATCGATACTAGTGTATAGCGACTCTGGCTCGCGAATTAGAGCTCGGATAAAACAGTGCGCCCGTATTCTGGTCATTGTATAATCTTGCTAACCTTGACTTTGTCGCATTATGGTGCAATTAAGGTACCTGTTTCCACTAAAATAGATAGCGCCTTCTTTGTTATTTACATAAAACAATATTATGAACAAGTTATACTCGTAATTCTCGTAAGTCTAATATTACCACCACCATCTTATAATTAAGGAATAAATGATAAAAAAACAGGAAATGTATCTTACCGTAGCATCTGTGGTGTAACAAAATAAAAGAGCATACAAATAGCCGCGGATCGGCTAAGGATAAAAGTGCATAGTCCGGTAATGCGGTTTAGAGCTCGGTTCAAACCAATTTGCTCCTACCAGGACTATAAATAGGACACTGAACTGTACTGTATTTTGCGATTTATTTATCTTCATATAAGCCTGTTATTCAAAGCTGTTTCAATAACTCTGTTTAATATTGTTTCAGATTCATCATCTCGTAGTCTTTGGCGAATACCAACAACGCTCATTCCGTTATTATACAGCGTGCGGTAGTTTATTAAATATTCAACGTTAATTAAGTACAAAATTATTTTTAAGTACTCGCTGTTCGCGTTAAAATGACTCTCATTGTGTACAAATTCATTGAACATATCCAAACTCATGAATTTATATTTTGTTGTACGATGAATTCCTTTCTAAGATGTAGATAGTGTTGCGAAGATCGCATGAAATCACTGTCATGTTCTTTTAAAAGAATTGTTTATGATTATTTAGAAATAGGTCGAACTGGCCAAACATAGGTTTAATAAAAAGAAATAATCAGAGGATAAGGGATTAGATGAATTATAATACATTAGTAGAGGTTGTCTGATAATAAATAAGATACCCAACTGTTCTATCAACCATGCATTCTATTTTCAAATTTAGAAAAATGTATTATTTTTATGAGAATAAATAACAACGTCACTTATCAAAATTCCGAATAAATATTTATGTATTTGTAAATAATAATATCCTGTGGATAGAATTTCATGAGATATAAATAAAAATATCTTCAAGGCGTAAAACGTTTCTGATGTCACGGACTAAAACTATGTGTAAATAATAATGTGATAGCTAATAATTAAAATTATTCTTAATAGAATGTCTGTTTCAGAAGTACCTAATAGATAACGTATGTGAACTTATCTTCCAGAGTTATAAAGTACCAACAATATGATATTATACTTATAAAATTTTATTTCATTATAAGTTGGGGCATATTTTTTACCCTCGACAAAGACTGATGAGTAAAGATTAATCGAGGGAGATACATGTCATGCGGTTCTGTTATCTGTACATAAAATTGATTTATACTGAAATCTATACTGTTTTATCGTTAAAAATAATAATTTTATCAAAAAACCTTTGTCATTTTTGAATAACTGACGATTTTTAACACTTTTAAGATGAATTTAAATTTCGGACGTGTCAATAAGGTTAGCTACTTGTTATTAAATATTTGTAAATAAATAGTTATAATATATAATACTATGTAAATGAATATGGATGAATAGAATAAAGAAATATGTTGGATTTGTCTAAACTATGGTTTTTTTTTAATATACCTATTTACAAAATTTTTATTCGTGGTTAGTTTTAGCAGTATTTACCCTTTTTGAAGTGGAAAACCTTCAAATAACTTATTCCGTTCTGGGTGGAGATATAGGGAGTGTCAGACTTTTACTGACTAAAATCCACCGTGTTCCTTCAGTTGTTTTTTGCGTTTCAGGGTCGCAGTAACTCTTTCGGTCACCCGGCAGCCCTGGTGCGAATACTTACCCTAATGCTGTAAATGTGTGTACATTGTTCCCGACCTACCTCCCATAAAATCTATTCACCATACAGAGAAGCACGTTAGTTCCATACCCACAAAACATTTTCATAAGTACACACTCGGTCCCACATCGGCGGACGACCATCAAACAAATAATACAACACTTAGGCGATATTGATAGCCGACATTTTCGTTCATAGCTCCGTACTTAGGAAGAATAACGAAGTAATTTCCCCTTGGAAGAGTTCCACCTAAGCCTCAATCAATCATAGTAGGAGATTGAGTCCACAATAAACAGTAGAAAATCCAGCCGTTATCCTTATGGAGAAAATCATTTATTGAACAGTTACTGTCGGAGAAAATGGATTATTCAGCTTCGAATCAAGCATGATGTATTACTTGTGCCTACTTTAATTTGCGAAGGTATGTGAGTGCGCGAGATTCTTACTGAAGATAATAAAATAACGAAAGTTTTGCACGTGTGCTATCGACAACATGATGGATTAAAGTATAATTTGTTTACAATACAAGGCCATTTTATTGCTTTATTTATAGTTGGAAAAGTACCTCTATTTTTTGTTATTGTGGCCACGTAACCGCTGGAAATACCATTTACGAACGTTTGGGCAATTCTGATACGGCGTATAGGTATACATTAAATGCCGCCTCGGGTAGGGCGCGCTTACCCACAATAAAGCCAACACTTAGTTTTCCAGTATTTACCAATGTCTGTAACCGCCGTGCGGCGCTTTTCAAAACCAATAACAATCAGTTACCCCGTTCTAAGGCTTTCGCCTGCCGACACTATTGTCTGGACTCTTCGTTAGGCGCTCTTTTCATTTACCCAGTTGCATTGATTGGACCAAATCCATCACGGCCCACCGGCTCCCTTTCTGCCTGCCCATTGATTATTCCCCCAGTTTCGTGAAAATGAAACTTTATGAATTGACGACGGGGCGCGTGACCGTCGACTAACTTTGAACTCAATGGCAACGGTTTTACAGAGAAATCGAATGAAAAATTCATAAATTATAATGCTAAAGTAATAATAACATGAGTTTCAAAGTTAAATAGATTTCAGTAGACGTAGGTTCGTGTGGAAATTATGGAGTTTGAAAATAAAGGGATGTTCATTTAGTGAAAGTTAAAATAAATCTACAGTCGTTGGTCTTAAAAGCAAAGTTGTAGTTTGTTTGAGATAGCTGCGGGCGTGTTCTGGACAGCCGCTGAAAAGCACTCGTGAATGGCGTGTTCAGTGTGTTCCAAAATAATGGACGTGTAATTAAGCGTTCTGGGTACAATGTAAGAGTAACTGAAATGGCAATGTCATTAATTTTACCTTGATAATATAAAACATTCAACACAGGGAGATATTCTGATATATGAGATCATTTCACTATATGAACAATTGTGAATACGTAAAGGTATTTGATGCGAAATATTTTGATTCAAGTGTGATTTAAAGTCATATTAGTCTGCTACAGAACACTACTTGATTAATGAACAGTCCTATAGTTACGGAATTAAATTCCAGAATCGTGATGCGAAAATTATGGATGGAATTATTGAATATTGTTTATTTAGCTTCTAAATTAAGTCTTTACCACTTAAGCCGACCTCAGAGCCCACTCGACGCCTATTCAAGGGCGAGTGCTCTTTAAACTGAAAGAAAATCCCTCTGAGAAATGAATTAATCCGTGTTTCACTGAGAATTTTGTTCTTTACTTAAATCTGTTCGCATTTTTATCCATTTCTAGCCTTTAAAGCTTCACTGAGCTACGAATATTTGTTAACATTAAGAAATACTTTAATGTTTTGTATTAGTCACTATCCAAGTTTATGGATACTACTGAAAAATCTATTTTTATAAAATTAAGTATTTAGTTGGGCGAATTTGTCTGTAACATAAAAAGTTAGAAAATGAGAGAAGTTTGTGGAGAATTTATTTCTCTATTCTAAATAATCACTAAAAGTTTCAACATTTTTAACCCAAACTTTCAGCGTATTTCAATTTTTCAAGTATTGTTCTTTCTGAGAAGTGTATTTCTCACCAAAAAATACTAATTCTGAGCAGGATATAACAGTCTGAAGCAAGTCCTAGAAACCCAACAGTTAAAACACAATCGACTGCGTTTTCAATAGAAAGAACCATTGGTTCAGAAACTCAGAGATAACATCTCGGAAAACAAGGTTTGCGAGAGAGGTTGACATGAAATATTGTCAGTTTTCCGTCAACATGCATTGTAATGTAAGAGTGATGCGGCCGGTATCGACAGGGGATGACACGCGACCGACGCGACCTTCTGTCAACACGGACTTGTTTGCACTGACCTCGTCTGTGTGCCTCTGACGTCGGTGGACGTGTGGCTAAATACCCATCATCTTTATATCAACAGCCACCAGGAATATGCCACGACTCGTGGAACAATTTTCCAGATTTGGGAAAATACTATGTTGATTGCAATTTTGTATTTTAGATGGATCTGATACACCTAGTTTACAAAGTTCGAAATACTGTCCATACGTTTTGATATGAAATATTTTGATATCTTCATTTTAAGCAAAAGACGTCGACCGCTGGATATAGGCATCCCCCAAGTGGGTCATCGGTCCACCTTGTGAGACGCCTGCCGTCGCTGCGTGAGCGTTCGCCACTCCAGAACCTTTCGGCCCCGTCGAGGATCTGTTCTGCGAGCCATGTGATTGGTATTCTAACCGAAATAATGGTAAAATGATTTTTAAATTATTTTTAACAAAACATGCTGGATAAACAGTTGCTGCCTTAGAAAGATAGTTCAAAGAAAAAAGTAAACAAAAAAAGTTTCTATTCCAGATGAAATACCTTTTTTGTTCAAGTACGTAATTTTAATATTCTATTATTATATTTATGTACTTTATTTGCTATCAACATTTATTACAGAAAAGTTTACATTGAACATCAGATCGTGTATACAACAAATAGTTATAACAATTTATATTTTTCAAATAAAATAACATTGCTTATTTATGCTTTGGATGGTCCAAACTTACGATTTTTTGATCACGTCTACAAAAAGTTGAGTGTTTTTTGGAAGTCTGACCAAATATTTAGACTAGAGACAAGTCTACCAATATGAAAATTAATAAAAACATAACATTAAACATGTTACCTAAAGAGAATTTGTACTCCTTTAGTAGATATTTGATGTACATCTCACACATCATTTACAAAACGCTAGAAGTATTGAAGTCTTGTAAATGAGTTCTGCAAATATTACTGTTACTTTGTTTATGTACCATATTAATATCTGTATTAATATCCAACTGCAATGTAAACTAGCTCAAAGGATTTACCGTGTTCTAATATTTCAGTGGCGTCTAAAGCGGCAATACTAGGAAATTTTTAATGCTGCAACAAAAGAGTTATGTAGCTTCAAAGTAGCCTATTTCAGCACTAGTGCCAACAGAAACGTAAGCCTGATTCTACGCTGTCTGCAGTTTATCATGCGGACATAACGAACGGCTGCTTCGGTTCTCAGCTCCAGTTATTTTATTTACACTTATTCATATTTTATAGCAATGAAGAAATACTAAACGTAAAGCTTTGTGTAAACATTTGATTACAATGACGATTTGTATCTGGTTTATGGAAAGAAAATATCGACTTGTAATTTAATGATTTGATATAAAAAAAACTCATTGAAACAATCGCAGTAACCAAACTCGTTAGAAAACACACGGCACGTTTTGACATTTGAGAAAGACTCTAGAATGTCACTTGGAACGAAACTGAAAGAAACAATAGAATAATAATTAGGGGTCCGGTGTAGTAGTAGCTATTTTAGTAGTAGCTGCACTACACCGGACAAGCCGCTATGTGGTCAAAATACAAATGTCAAAACGGGCCTTTTATTTTTTGACAACTTTAGTGCGACTTTGAACGTTTGTCACCTTTTTTTTTTGTGGTGGTAAATTATCAAATAACACTTCCAGCTATGGGCAGCTCGGGTAAGATGTCCTGTACTTTACATTCTTCACCACCCCCCTTCACTAGTATTACTGCTTCGCAGAAGGAGGTAACACCTTCCCAGTCCCTTTCATTCCGGATCATAGCCTGATCCAGGAGCGGAAGCGAGAGGTCGCCGCAGCCGATCGCCTCTACAAGGACACGGCGGTGCTCCTAAGTGGGCCAACAGGCCTAGCCAAGTTACGACCGTTTCATTTCGAATCGCTTTCTACAGTAAGTAACGCCTCCAATTCCTTCGTTCCAGGTTGAGATGATGTCATTTCCATACATTTGAAGTTTTATACTAGCGTTAACGATTGTAGATTATCATATTTTTATTACATTATCATATTACCGAGAAATGATAGAGAGGGGCAACATGTGTATAAAGTGAGGGACTATATTTGAAGATGTGAGTAGGGGATAGAGTAGAGTAATGGGTGACTTGCAGTCTGCTATCGCAGCTTGCAGGATGCCCATTATGCTACAATAGTATTGACCTTGAATAGTCACCCAGAGTGCACTGAAGCAAAAAAAAAAAAATCATATTACCGTTTCTATCCAAAGTCCTTGAACGCCTTATCCATAGTCAACTTAGTGCTTTCCTTTGTAAAAACTACCTTCTTAATCCTTTCCTATCCGGGTTTCATCCAGGACATATTATAGCACTACTACAGCTCTCGTTAGTATTACTGACGATATTAGACTTGGTATGGAAAACGGAAATCTGACGGTACTTTCCGTGTTTCAGCAATGCTTTTAATACCGTCGATTTTGATATCCTACTCGGCATACTAAGTTCTCTTAACATATCTCCAATGGTAATTGATAGGTTTCGTAGTTACCTGTGTGGCCGTCGGCAACGTATTTGCATTGAAGGTTCGTCCTCATCGTGGTGCAACACCTCTGCCGGCGTACCGCAGGGGGGCGTTCTATCTCCTCTTTTTTTCGCTATCTTTATAAATTCAATTTCCAATGAACTTCTCTCATCCTACCACCTTTACGCTGACGATCTGCAAATATATTCGCAAGCTCCGCCAAATGAACTGTCCGAAGCAGTTAACATGGTCAATAAAGATTTAACTCGTATTTCTGAGTGGAGTGTGGCTCATAGTCTGAAGGTCAATCCTATGAAGACCCAGGTCATTGCTGTCGGCAGCCCAAGTTTGCGCTCAAGAATTGACTGGACGTGGCTCTCACCGATTGCATTTGATGGCTCAACCATCTCCTATAGCGACTTGGTATTATTATTAATAAGGACTTTTCGTGGAGTCCTCAGGTGCAGGAAGTTGGCCGCAAGTTGTTTGCGTCTACGGGGTCTTTACGAAGGCTGCGCAATTTTCTTCCAACTGCTACCAAAACTGCGCTCGCCCAATCCCTCCTTCTCCCAATCCTTGATTATGCCGATATCAGTTATCTGGATCTAACTAAAGTGCAGCTAGATAAGCTTGAATGACTTCAAAACTTCTGTATTAGATTCATATTTGGATTGCGCAAATATGATCACATTTCTGAATTCCGTATAAGGCTCAAGTGGCTGCCAATCCGCTTTCGCCGGAATGCCCATATTTTATCGTTGCTTTACAGTGTCCTGTTTATTCCTACAACCCCGTCTTATCTCAAAGAACGTTTTAAGTTCCTTCATGATACACATACTAGACACTTGAGATCATCGGAGAATTTGATACTTTTGATGCCCTCGCATTCTACAAAGTTTTGTGACAAATCGTTTGCGATCCAGGCGGTGCGTTTGTGGAACGCGTTGCCATTACCAATTAGGCGAGCCCAGTCACTAGTTTCCTTTAAAAATCATGTAAAAGACCATTTTCTTTCTCTGTAACGCTATCCTATTTCTACTTTATTTTGATTTCTTCCACCAACCCTACTTTACTCTTTTTCCTTTTGTTCCGTTTTTCAATGAAATTATGTAACTTATTATAATATGTATGTGTATATATATTTATAGTTATGTATTGTGTTTTATACACCTAGAGTTTGATCAATTTGTTAGCAGTACACCACAGACTACCCCCTGTATTATTTTCAGTTCTTATCCATCCTAAGGTTGTCTGGAAGATATCGCTGTTAGCAATAAGGCCGCCATTGTACCCATAAATTTAAGTTTCTGTATAAGCTATGTTACTTTTTGGTGTACAATAAAGTTTATTCTATTCTATTATCAACTTGGCTAAGCTCTCACATGTCAACCGAATGCTTTATCGTGTCCACCGGGCGATCCGCCCAATAATAACATCCTGGCGTTTCTTCCCGCCGATTCCGAAACAAGAACTTCTCAGATAAACCGTTTTCGGTGTGAACCTTTTTCAAGTGAGGATGCCGTGGTGCCTCTATAACAACCCCCCAAAGAGAAGACTTACCACTGCTATTGTGGCGTACCAAAAATTTTATTTTATTTTCGATTGAACAAGCGAGCTTTACCTATACTCTATTTATTTTAGACTGGCAAAGCAGTAAACAGTTCACTTTATTGTAAGTAGGTTACCGCTGCCTGAGAAAATCTTCAATACCGCTAGAGGCTTGGTTGGACTGGCCCAAAAGCAAAGCTGATCTGACGTGTCTACAAGTTTACTAGAAATTAACCGAAAACCGGGGGTATTTTTAACTTTACATTCTTACCTTACAGGGTGCATTATTTTTAATACTCGTACTTAGCATACTTTGTCCCACTGCTGGGTAAAGTTCCCCCCTTTTTTAGCTTTAGATATATGGTTAGAATGCCGAGTTCTTTTTCTATTGATCTCCCATACAAAAAACGTGTTTTTTTTTGCCATTTTTATAGATTACACAGACTTCTTCGTGCGCGAGTCCAGTTGGCCGGTTTTTTCTTACCTATACCTATTGGAAAATTTTCCTATTAGAATGTTCTTCGAACCCGTTATTGATGTGTTAATTGGTGTAACTTGGTAAAAATCGCTTTTCCCCACAAATTTTAAGCTCCACTGATTTTTTTTTTTGTGATGTATATTAGGTATAGAGTATCTTTCTGTCTTGCCATTTGTTACTGTTCATTTTCAATATTCTGAGAAACAAGCACTCGGTTGGTACCAGGAACTCTTTGAGTGCATGTAAGTAGGTACCTAACCAAGTTTTTGATTGAGCACCCTCAGCTGAGTTATTGTTTCTTCGCAGTATTGAGATCATAATGCTGGTAAATTGTGAGTGTAAGTGGGTAAGGCTATGTCAAGAACAGCCTGCTTTTATGGTAATTGAGGGCCGGTTTAACGGACCATTCACGTCCTTGCTACTGTGAGCGGAAGCTAAGCGCGGGGCGGCGAGCGGTAAGACCAAAAGTATGAAAATGTTTGAAGCACGCAATGAGACGCCGCTCAAAAAAAAAAATGTAAACTCACATACATAAGACACCTAAACCCGAAACAACTATCTTTAGGTCTTTGTGATCGCTTCCACGATAACTTCCTTTATCGTAAGGTTTATTTAAAGTAAAATAAAACCGACCAAGAGCGTGTCGGGCCACGCTCAGTGTAGGTTTCCGTAGTTTCCCGTCCGTCACAATAAGTGTACCCACTTATGAGTTTAAAAAAATGCTTGCATATACGATTATACTACAAACTTAGTCCAGAAATTATTTTGTAGAATCCTTTTGTCTTTTTGTACAAAAACTGTTCTTTCCATCAAGTTCAAAATGATTTTCCTAGAAAGTCCTTATAAAGTTCTACTTTTCAGATTTTTTTCATATTTTCTAAACTTATGGTTCAAAAGTTAGAGGGGGGACACACACATTGTTTTTTACTTTTGGAGCGATTATTTCCGAAATTATTGACATTATCAAAAAAATGATTTTAGTAAACCCCTATTCATTTTTAAATACCTATCCAACGATATATCACACGTTAGGGTTGAAATTAAAAAAAAATCACTTCCCACTTTACATATAGGGGGGCTACCCTAATAAAACATTTTTTTCCAATTTTTATTTTTTACCACTTTGTCGGCGAGATTGATATACATATTGGTACCAAATTTCAGCTTTCTAGTGCTAACGGTCACAGAGATTAAGCGAGGACGGACAGACGGACAGACAGACATGGCGAAACTATAAGGGTTCCTAGTTGACTACGGAACCCTAAAAAAACAAATGAAATGGTAAAAAATTGGGCAAGTGTGAGTCGCTCTGAGGGCTCCATACAAATTTACCTATTAAAATAATTCAATTCCGGAAAAGAGTCTCAAAAGTTTTTCCGAAAGACAAAAAAAAAATTGTGACGTAACAACAAAACAGATTTTTAGATTTTTTCTTATACCTAGGTCACAAAAAAAATTGCAATTCGGAAAAATCTTCGAGACCCCATTCGGGAATTGTAGTTTGCACGGAACCCTCAGTGCGCGAGTCGGACTCGCACTTGCCAAGTTTTTGCTACATAAGCCGATGTATCTCTTTTTTTTCGTTAACTTACAAGTTTGATTTTTTTTACAGCTTCATGAATCTGCAGACCCCATTTCACTTCGATACCTCTGTTCTCGAGATAAAGGGTCCCTTGACAGACAGACGTACAGACGGACGGACGGACAACAAAATGATCCTATAAGGGTTCCATTTTTTCTTTTTGAGTTACGGAACCCTAAAAAACTGGAAACATCGGCCCACTTACTACTGAGTAAGTATGAACTTGTGTCGAAAAATTAGGTATTTTATTTATAAGTACCATTTACAAAACGGATATTTTTAACTGTGCATGTACAATCTTATTCTTCCCTAAAAATACCAATTGTACACAAAATATTCCTTTTTTAACCACCTAGAAGAACATATTTTGGTACATAATTAGTATTTTTGGTAGAACAAAGGCATACTTTGCAGTAGAAAACGGGAGTAAATTGAGGAACAGTTAAGTAAAATTGATCAAAATACTACCTTTTACAAAATTAAATTACTTCCAACCACGTCGACGATATCGAGTAATATGGCACGACTTGGATCTTAAAATAGATATTATTTCAAAAACATATGAATGAATCATATAATATTATTATCTTTTCCTCTCCAAATTTTATATATAGCAGACACAATCATTGATGTAAGTAATATACTTAATCTAATATTAAGCGTAATAAAAATAGATTGTAAAACTACATTTATGATTCTAGAAATTCCCAAAATAATTCATTATCTTGTGATAAGATGATTCATCAATTAATTTGGGAATTTTATCTATTTATGTAACAGGAAATAACAAAAGACTCAAAAACTCAGTGACTCAGACTCAACGCTGAGGCATTAACCTAAGCCTAATTTAAAAACCGTCTACATTCATGATAAAAGATAATACATTCATTCATATAAGCTTCTTATCTCGTAATATTATCATAATCATAATTCTGACTAATCAAATTGTCACAAGGTGACCACAGTTTTCAGTATGATTTTATTTTAAGGCGAAGGGGTCAGGGTAGCGCGTGAAATTCAAATATTTCATAACTTTTCTTGCATCTTGCAGGTCAGAATCAAGATGTATTTATTAACGTAATTATAATAATTAAAATCATCAATATAACCTTCACAGCTCATCTTTTCCTATTGAATGGCTATTTGATGTTAAAGTTATTCAAAGCGCGAATTAAAATTATATTATTAAATACATGTCGGAAGCATGTAGTTTCACTAATCAGCATATTTTCATGAAATCAGCATATTGTAGGTAGATTCATGGAATTTGTATGAATTTTACATAACATAATCAATCCCACTGCTGGGACTTAACTCTCTTCTCTAGGAGAGGGAATGGGCCGTAATACACCACGCGAGCCCAGTGTGGGTTGGTGGATTACCCATCGCCGTTTTAAGAGCAATGGTGACCAAATAAATTACACAAAGTAAAGCGCCTGGCCGACTTTGAACCAACGACTTACAAGTCATAAACCGGAGCCGTTACCACTGGGTCATAGCAACAATTTTCATATCCTAGATAAGTAGATAGGTAGGTTGTTTACATTGAAAATGAATTTACATCGAAATAGCGATACGAGAAATTCAACGAACCAGTATACAATAGGATTTGTCTAGACCGCGCTATTTTCAAATTCGGAAGAAATATAAAATTCAGCAGCAGTCCACGTAAATTAGATCAGTGTGTATCCTTTCTTTGAGAAAATGATACGGCGACGCAAGAAGAGATAATCTTATTAGAATGACGAACTTAGTTTGGGCTACTAACTAAGTTTGCCTCATAAATACGGGCACAAAATGTCTCCGCCAGCTGGCAGTGTCTTAAAAAGGATATCATAAACAAGTGCCGCTTGATCTTTGGGAAATAACAAGAGTTTATTATTAAAGTTGAAGAGCTCTGCAACTCCATTAAGCGAGACAAAATAATGAAACATAATATTATTTGAATGTTTCGGATGAAGTAAAATGTCCAAATAATGTCAAGCCGTCACTCAAGTAAGCCACAAGCAGAAGCGCATCGGTTTAGCTTTGAGCTCATGTGTTTCTACATTTTATTCACATAATATTTTACTTTACGTTAACCTACATGGGTACTTTTGAAACGCCACAAGTTAAGTTTCAGTTGGTGATTTTCTATGGAAATGAACAGATAAGCATTTCCACGGTTAATCTATTATTCAGGGTTATTTTATGCATCGCCTGGAGGACACGCTAGAGTATAAGTTGGAGGTCTGCTCCGCTTGGGCGGAACACCGCCGTGACGTCGTGAAGTTGATTATACGGAGCGAGAGGAATTGGGAAACAGCACCTTCTTCTTTGAAGCAGTAACAAGAGCGAAAAAGATGGCGGAAAGTGTAAGGAGGAGAGGCAATCTTCACGCACCGCCTCTCGCAGAAGACGTTTTGGGCATATGGTATCGCAGGACGAGTCTCGACCAATGTAAGTGCGGGCTTGCGGACGACGAGCAATAGATAGCTCGTTGCTGATAAGGAGCAAGCCCAGGTTCATGGTGCGTCGTGTTTCACACGCGCCTCAAATAGATGCTGCTTGATTGATAGGGCCCGATAGAGCCGATGCCTGCCGAGCGACAGGATTGCTCGAAAGAGTTGCCCGCAAGTGTGTTTAGTCAGTACAAGTCTAACACTCCCCAGCTTCCTCCTCGCACCATCTAGAACAATATAGGTTATATGACTATTAATCCAGCCGGCCTTCCATATCGTAAACGTGTACTGTGTGGACACACACGTGATTTTGCTTAGGAATTTGAAGCATCTGAAGTTGTGTAACGGTACCAGGATGCAAGTAAAAGCATTGCACAGCAAAATTGTTGAGGTTGTTATTTTAACCGGGTCTGTCCAGGGAGAAACAGAGTTCATCCGTGTATTCCATTAATCCCAAACGATCTTTCTCTCGAACTCAAAAGACTACAGTTTCCTTTGAAAGTTTGCTTTACGATGACAACAAATAAATCACAGGGCCAAACCATTAAAACCGCGATGCGCGCGGATGTAATCGTGGGCGAAGTGATAGTAGGTAATATGACAACATATTCCATCGAACATAAAATATTAAAAAAATATGATTTATGTGAAAATTTAATTCAGAAAGAAAAAAGCAGTGGTTTATGTTATCATTTCTAATCGCATAACTGAGCACTATGCAGGGCATTGACAAAAAAAAAACCAATCTGTTTAATGCCATTATCAACCTATGGCAACAGGATCATAACCCTGGGATCACGTAGTTTAGAGCATATCTAAATTAAATTATATAATCTTCAGAGTGATCGTCGTCGTCTATCGCGTTAGTTTCAGTTGCTATCGAGGATTGATAAAGATTATAAAATAATACAATCTGTTGGGCAATCGGCGCCAATTTCACAATATTACCTACTAGATTTTTTTTTGTTGAATGATCATTCTTTAGAGATACTTTAGAGTTTTTACAATTATTGCTATAGAAGTTAATTGTTTGATAACTTCCATTATTAGATATTTTTGAACTCATTCCATGTATTTATAATGTTTAATTAGTATTTATAGTAGATACTAGGTGTTTACTGACTGAATATTGTTCAATCGACTAATCTATACCTAATATTAAACCTAACTATAACTATTTCATTAATATTTGTATGCCACTTACTGTGGCAGAACACAGAGACACGTAGAAATATTTTGTAACACCTTAATACCTGTGTGCACAAATAAACTTTTTGTATTTGTATCTGTACCTCAAAGCGTTCACATACTTTTATATTTTGATGCAAACTAGACCAAATTTTCAAAGATAAAGAGAATATCAACTTCATTTAATTAAAAAGAAAACGTTTTATAATATTTCATTGAACAGTCGTCCCACTTTTTATATTTAAAGCCCACTTAAGTAACTGCACAAAATATGGCGTTGAAAAACTCCTCCGCATTGCTGTCGACTGGTAATGTGCCTAAAAAGCTGGCGACATCGCCACGCTGCATGGCAATGCTTATCTTCTGTAAAAACCAGTCCTCATGTCACGCTAAGTGTCAACTAATTTCAAACCAAAAAAATAAACTTCATTCACACTTCGCTCATTTCTATGAACAAAAATACTGTAACGCGAAAGCGCTTTCAAAATAAAAGTATCTGGTTACTTTAGTGTTTTATGGTCGCTCCATCGGGGCCTGATGGGACCACTCGATCACTGCCCTAGCCTGTGGCTCGGGCTTGACGACACAACCGCCGAGTTTCCGCCGAGGTCATAGAAAATGCATGACAATTTTATCCCCAGTTTGATACAGATACAAATTGCTAGCAAAATGATGCGTATAGTAGAGGATTCTTAATATTGCCTATTATATTAGTAAGGTGATGAAGGTTAAAATAATTCGACACTTGAAAAGCAAAAAATACTAAGCGACATTGAGTAAACTTTACAGGAAAGTGATTTAAAGTTAAATTTTTTAGAAAAAAGTTGTTATTTAAAAAAAAGTCTTTATTAGATACTATTACCATGATATTAATAATATCTAATTTCGACTATTTCATCATTTTTACCAATTTTTTTGCTACAAATTTTACCTTTTAATCACTTTCCTGTAAAGTTTACTCGATGTCGCTTAGTAATTTTTGCCTTTCAAGTGTCGATATAAATATCGACACTTTTAGGAAGAACATTCTAAGCAACTAACGTCTCTTAGTTGATAATATCGTTCTAAACAATTTTTTTTCTTTTTTGTTCTTTTACTAACATAGTTTTTAAGGTGTTTGATTACTAACATAATATGGACCACGGTCTGAAATAAAGTATTTTTATTTTATTTTATTTTATTTTCTTAATATATTAGGTACGTATCTACATGAAAGGAGAAATTAACTGACTGACATATCAACGCACAGCCGGAACTACTCGGACTAGGAGCGTGAAAGGTTTCCTTTTATGACGTAAGTAGGGTGGTAAGAGGGGATAACATATTTTCATAAACATTTTTAAATTATAAAAGAGAAATCCCATCCTACAAAAATCGGAAACTGTCGTTTACGATGTTCTTCCAGAAAAGGCTTGATATAATATTACACCTACAACGCTATGTCATTTCAATTTAAGCTAAAACATATTATAAAAATTTGCTGCAGTATTCCGGTCCGATTATACACTAAGTGTCGTCAAAGCTAAAGTTTATAGGCTTAATAAACTAGTGCGATTCACCATTAATGATTGCATCAATGCTTACCACCAGGTGGGATCGCAGTCAAACACTAGTTTATGTCAATTAAAAAAAATTGAATCAGGTTCTTATTTTTGTAGAGATTGCTTTTAGTGATTAAACACTAAACAACAGCACTTCGTACAGTTTATTGATCATTCTATTATTAGAAATGAGAAGTTGTTATTGTTATTGTCTTTGAACACATGACTAATGGTGATTTATTTATTCTAAACGTTGCCTTACATATTTTGGAAGTAGTACTGTATCGTGAATACGTTCACAAACATGTAAACTCACATTCACATGCTTTCCGAGGCACTGCGTGATCACCCATCTAGGGACCTACCTCGGTAACCGTTGCTTAACCATGAAGATCAACCCGTGCTTATGTTATGTCCTTACTTAAAAGAAAATCCACCACCACCTATCTTGTACCTATAAACTCAAGTGCATCCACCTGCATGGTGGATGCACTTGAGTGTTAGCCATAATCTCCTTTTGATGATCTGGGAATAAAAACAATACACCTCACCGCCTCTGCATGTCTGTCTCATAAACTACTGATCGGAAAACTTTTTTTTTCAATAGACATGAGCAAGTTTAAAAAAAAATTAAGTTTAAGTTTTTTTGTAAATGTCCTATGCAAATTTGTGACACCCGTATGATACTGGGTCGCTAGTTAAGAATAAATCACATCTTGTAAGTTGATATTTTCACGTATTTCCGCCCTAGGAGGCCGGTAAAAGGCTCGTGTTTATCGCTTACGTTATTCACGTGACTTTTGATACGGGTGTCTACTTAAAGCTATCCCGACCTAACTTGACATTTCATTTAATATTTAGTAGAATTTACTGAAAATATTTGTCCAAATTAACTGTTTACATGTCTGAGTATGTTGAAATGCAAATTATTATTATTACAGCTAGCCTGTAAGCCTGTGCGTGCTGGTAGTGTTGACATATGGCTCTGAAATATGGGCGCTCAAAATGGGCCTCGCCAGATTTAATAGTAATCACCCAAAGAGCAATGAAGAAGATTATGCTCGTGTGCTAGGCTCCTTGTTCGATCGAATCAGAAATGAAAATATAAGCAGAAGAACCAAGGTTACCGACGTAACCAGATAAATCGTCAAACTTAAGTTCAAAATTCAAAATATTTTATTTCACATAGGCCTACATGGGCACTTATAAAACGTCAGAAGCTAGTGCACGGTTCCAAATTGATCGTTTCCTATGAAGAAGACCGGCAAGAAACTCCATGGTTATTCTTTTAAAAAAAACTGGTTGTCGTTACAATATTTCTATACAAGGTGCAGTTTTAAAACTGCACAATATTTCAGGAGGTTGTAGTAAAACTCATAAATAATCATGTAAAAATACGAAACCTGGTCAATAATCAGTAATACTTGTTATTTAATTTTTTAATTACACTAAACTAAATCGATTGATCGATGGCCGCGGGGGCGTGGCTAGGGTGTGGCGTGCGGGATGATGATTGGATGATACATTATTTATGAAACTATCGTTGCGAGTTAGTGTGTGTGAAAACGCCCTTTATTGTTCCGTGTTTGTGTGTGTGAAAAAAAGCGCGGTTATAAAAAAAAAAAAAATTACCTACTTATTTTATTATTGATTCGGGTCGAGAATCACTAACATAATTACCTCCTGAAATATTTTGCAGCTTCAAAACGACACCTTGTATTACAGTAATAATAGATATTATGTAAGAACAGTGTAGATCAGCCAATATTATACCCAAAAGCACAAAAAAAAATCATAAGAAAAAAAAGTAAGTTGTAATAAGAAGTAATCTAAGAATTTATGGAGTCTACAGTGTTTATAGTTTACACTACGAAGTCTGTGACTTATAAATGTAATTTTTACCAATAAATATGTTTATCTGTTTATCTGCTTACCTGTTCTCACATTCACATTATAAAAAAGAAGCTGTATAAAAAAAGGCCAGAAAAATATAAATAATTACAACTATCAATAAAATGATAACAAAATAAATTACCAACGAATTTAAGATAGTTGAAGTCTAAATAATTTAGAAAAATATTGCAAAAGCAATGTCTTAGAAAACAAAACGAAAAAAAATGTACTTACTAAACGAAATAAAGCAGTTAATAGACACAATATTAATGAGTTACCAGGGGGCAACATGGGCAGAGGTAGTCAAGTGGCAGTGGACAAAGCACATTACTCGTAGAACAGATCGTCGATGGGGCCGAAAGGTTTTAGAGTGGCGACCGGGAAGGCCTCCCAAGGTGGACCGATGATCTGGTGTGGGTCGCAGATTTCCGATGGATACGAGACGCACAGGACTGGTCGTTGTAGTGATGAAAAGAGTATATGGCCTGTTGTCTTTCGGATGAAATGATGATGGTTATAAGCTAGCCTGTACTACTGGACAAACGCCTACATTTTTTCACTTGTTCCCGGTTCTGCATCACTTCTGCCCAATTCTTAACGTAGACATCCAAAGCGGGACTGCCATCTCCATCGTGGCCTGGTCTGCAACGAGGACAACCATTCGATTCGGTATCGAAACGAATGACTGTATCTGTTGGGATTATTTAAAGTTTATTTTTTATTAGTTATGGGAAATGCTGTTAAATGGTGTAACTTCAAAAAAAAGGAGGATGTTTCCATTTCGACTAAATATTTTTTTTAGTTCATTGTTTACCTTAACTAATTGTAAAAAGACTAATAATTGTTTTTTTTAATGATATATTTTGTGTTTAAATTTGTTGTAGATCTAGCGAAGACATGATAGACACTGAAACTTTTTAATAAATAACCAGAAACCTTCCGGAATTTCTGCATTCACACGTCTATTTATTTTCATTTTATTTCACCACTTATTTGTAAAAATTCCATGTTATCGGGGCTATCTAAGTAACATGGGACAAGGGCAGGAAGATGATAGATATATTCGCGTATAACCATTTTGTTTATGGACCGGTCTTGATGGTTCGTTTTGTGTTGGGTTTATTTATCGCATCGTGATAGTCCCCTTATTTAAATATTATTAGCATTAAACCTTACATTGAGGATACATGCTCTCCTCAAATTCAGCAAATTATAATAGGAAACGTATAATCTATATATTTAGTGTAGTATGCTAATATTATAAAGAGAAAAGATTTATAAATGTATTTTTGATTTTTTATTTATAATGAATGAACTCAAAAATTTGTGGCCCAATTTTAAAAATTCTTTCACCAGCAGGATGCTACTTCATCACTGAGTGACATAGGCTATATACTTTCTACTTTCCCGTGGTTGAAGCCGCTGACTAAAGCTAGTCTTTCTATAATATTATTCTGCATATATGCGGTTTTCACCTATCTCCTTCCAAACGGCTTGATCGATATGGATGAAACTTTGTGTGTATATTTGAGTGGGTCCCTGCATGGTTTGAAAATATAGGATAACGTATGCTGGGACCGCTAGTATGCAATAAACGTATAGTGAGATAATATATAGACTTGACTACGAAGGCACATACAGACAACAAATAATGTATGTAGATTTAGTTATTATGGGCATTACGTTAATTCGATAGATAATTAAACATATTTATAAAAAAAAAAGTATCGTCAACTGACCGTCAATCAATGGCAAAGGAAGTCGGTTTCAAAATTCGAAGAAATAAAACCGTAACCAGAAACCTGTGTTTCTAAAATTAAAGTAATTTGGCCATTTATTTATTGTGTGTTTTAATTGGTATTTGTTTGTTGTTGTATTTTTTTCCTTATATAATGTGTTAGTGTTGTGTGATGGAAAAAACATAGAAAGATTAAATATGAATGAAAAAGTATTTTTCTAAAAAAATTCCTTAGATATTATTATCATGATACATTGCTTGTTCTGGCATTTAGATCAATATCTATCACGTATCAATTATATCATATTATCAAAGATAGTGTGGTGTTGTCATGTTAAGGTCTCTGCACACAGCGGGCGCGGCGCGGCGGGACGGGACGGCGACGCGACAATGAGCAGTTGTAATGTACTAGATATTACGGACGACGCCACACAGAGCCGTCCCGCTCGACGCGACGGTAAACGTCGCGCCACGCCGCCGCCGCGCCGAGCGGGAATACAAGTCAGAAGCGGCGGGGACGGGCGATTTATTTCATGCACCCATTTCCGTTTACGTTGTTTTTTCTTAGCTAGCGCAAATAAGAGCAAGAGCGTTTCCACGTCTGAATTGCTCAACATCTTTTTGATGAATGAATAGCGTCGCGATACGGTCGGCGCGATCGCGCCCGCAGTGTGACCGATGCCGCCGCGCCAGCGCAGCGTCGCCGCCCCGCCACGCCGCGCCCCGCCACGCCACGCCGGCTGTGTGCAGAGACCTTTAGATTTCGAACACAGCTGACGTGCAATGCGGATATTATTATTATATTATGACGTGCACTTCCGACGTTATACGGCGAAATTACTTCAGTGTTAAAATCAATTAACCATTTTTTAATATACAGGTTAGATTAGGTTAGGATAGGTAGGTTATTTAGGTTTAATGGACAGAATTGTGTAGCAAATCGACACACGATAACTTACGATGGATGCGAGATGTACAGGACCGTTCATTGTGTCGACACTTGGGGGAGGCCGATGCCAACAGAGGACGTCTATCGGCTGAAATGATGATGATAGTAATGGAATCGTCACATACACTACATAAACTTGCTGTTTTAAAGGTAGATATTGCGTAAAAGTAGCAAAGAATGAATGTTTGTTTTTGAAGTAGGAAATCATCTAATAACTTATTTCGCTTTGGGTGGAGCAACAGAGCTTGTCCGACTTTTACTGACTAAACCCATTTGTATTTCTTCAGTTGCCCTTTGCGTTTTAGGGTCACAGTTACTCTTTCTAACACTCCCGCATCCCAAGAATTTGATTACATATCAAAAACATTGGCTAAATGGATTTGACAAGTTACATAAATCATTAACAATTATTATGGCAACGAAATCTCCTGAGACAATGCAATTTTTGCATGTGTAAGAGGTATTTTTATGGAATAATAGTGGCCCAGTGGTAACTAACCTCACTTAAGATTAGTATGGCACAAATTTAAACCCAGGCAGGCACTTTACTTTGTTTTTTTTTTCATCACCATTGCTCGCAAAACGGTGAAGTGTAAACATCGTGAAGAAATCGGTATATCCTAGAACCAAAATTTCAAAGACGTAACATCCACTAAATTGCACTAGGCTTACGAGCTGGATAACGACCTATTCTCTCTCTCACAGAGAAGGCCTGAGTCAGTTAACTAAGCAATATTTTTCCCTATATGCTAACGGCTTCGCTCACGTGATTGTAGAAAGTCGTCCCAAAGGAACTTTTGGGACGACTTTACAACAACGCGAGAAAAATTCTAAGGGCTATTCCAGGACTTGGTCTACCTGTGTACGAAGTCTCATTAAAATCCATTCGGCCGTCCTAACGTGCATAAGTAACAAACATACACACACATTCACAAATTTTCACCTTTATAATATTATCTTCTACAAAAATCTCGTGTTGTTATCGAACTCCTCCGAAATGGCACGACCGATTTTTATAACATTTTTTGTGTATATTTGGTATGAGTAAGTCCGAGAATTGATTCCAGGCTATTTTTTATCTTCCTACCCCCACCCCTTCATTTTTTCTTTGATAATTTGTATGACAATTCAATGTTCAACGGGTCACCTAATTACAATGATAAATATATTAGTGTGATTGAATTGTTTAAAAAAAATCATAAATTCCGGGATCAAAGATTTATAAGAAGCTGACAAAAATCCGGTTCTTAATAAGTTAATTAGCGATATGAATATCATAAGTATGTGAAAATAAGATAAGGTTACTAAAGTTTTTAATACTTTCATGAGAATTTCACATGTTACCGTAAAAGTTGATTTAATGTCAAACTCAGGAATTCTGATTCAGTAGATACTGCAAACTTTGAAAAACGGCTTGCGAGATTGCTCGAAAGAGTCTGCAGCCCTGGCATGCTAAGGGCAACTGAAGGAACACGGCTGGGTATTAGTCCGCAAAAATCTGACATCGCTCCACTCAGAACGGAAGAAGTTATTTGATGCTTTACCACTCTCAACAAAGGAAGGCTTTCGAAGATAACATATATTATACTATATAGATAGTATAATAACAATAGGTGCTGTGCTCGGCTGTCATTGTGCCGAATGTCGTGACTGCCAATGACCTTATAGCCAAAAGCTTCGACAATCATCTGTCGAAGTTGTCGTTGCGTGGTTGAATCAAGGGCCTGATACTGAAAGCAGTACTCCTTGAAACGGCTCGCATTATGAGGAGGTTCTTGTCTCTTGAGCCCTAACCACTGGTAGCTTGGACTCTGCTCCCGACATCGTTGGATTACTACTTTTTATATTTTTAAATGTTCCGTCCAAGCTACTGGTGATTAGGGCTCTTGCAAGAGCAATTTGCGAGCAATACACGCTGTGTCTAGAAGTACTGACTTCTGGATCAAGCCATTGATCCAACTGTCCAACAAGAGCCTCCTTAGGTACTGGTCAAGGCTTTTTTTGGCTATCAAGCAAATAATCATAACGACTATTAGCACAATGCTACTTCTTACATGGCGACAACCGCGCGAGCCAAGTCAAGATAGCATCAATCTTAGTTTTCTTATCATTCTCAGCTTTCACGAAATTCTTGTCATTAAGGACCGCTATGTCAACAATCATTGTGCGACGGTCTAGTCGATCTATCACCACTACATCATGCTTATTGGTGACATTTAGTCCTGCCAGTGATACATTTTGCAATATATTGTGCTTTAGTACGTCATACTTAGCTTGTTAAGATGTTTAAAGTTGTTTTTTCACCAAAATGATGTAAGATAGTGAAACGGTACGCGAGGAAAAAATCCAGTAATGGGATTCTTCACTTCACATTTCTCGTCACAGAACTATAGTGTAAAAGGGCTAGCAGCTAGCAGAGCTAGATACTTACTTTTACATACAAAAGCTGAGAGATGAGCGAGGAATGTGTGCGTACCGAAGTGTGTAGGTGACCAAATGGAACTAAACAAACGTGTCATAGCAGCGACCAGCAACTGTTCGTGTAACAGGACTGGAAGTTGGTTAGTGAATGAAATAGGAAAGAAACGTTTGCTGATTACGTATTAGGAATTATTGTGACCTGCGAATCGATTCTTTAGGTAAAAAAAAAAAAAACAACAATAACAACAATAGATTACTTCTGTGAATTCATTTGAGAAACTTTTTAGGACTTATATAGTACCTGCACGGTACCTAACCAAAGGATCCATCAATAGAAAATCATTATCATCATTTCAGCCGAAAGATGTCCACTGTTGGACATAGGCCTCCCCCAAGTGTGGCCGTAAAGACCGGTCCTGTGCTTCTCGCATCCATCAGATTCCCGTAAGTCTCACCAGGCTATCGGTTCACCTTGTGGGAGGCCTGCCAACGCTGCACTTCCGGTACATTATCGCCATTCCAGAACCTTTCGTTCCCAACGACCATCTATTCTGCGAGCAATGTGCCCTGCCAATTAAGTTTAGCGATTCTTTGGGCTATGTCTGTAACCTTGGTTCTTCTGCGGATATCTTCATTTCTGATGTGATCTCGCAAGGAAAATCAGAGCATAGCCTTTTCCATTGCCCTTTGAGTGACTTTAAGCCTTCTGATGAGGCCCATTGTAAGCGACCACGTTTCGCAGCCATATGTCTATGTATATTTATTAGTGTCTACATGTTGTTACTACATTGTGTGTATCTACGAGTGTGTATGCCAAATAAAATAGTTTTCTTTCTTTCTTTTTTTCTTTATGTCATCACTGGCAACATGCAAATATTGGTGTGATGAGCACGATCATTTGTTCTGTGTCTGGGTGTAATTTATCTATAAATACCTATATATAAGTATGTTTATCAGTTATCTAGTACTCATAACACAAGCTCTGCTTAGTTTGGGACTAGATGGCGTTTTGTGAAAGTTGTGGAATATTAATATTATTTTGGGCCTCCGGAAAAAGATAGTTTTTGGGATATATTCGAATTTACCGCCACTAGGAGTTTTGTAGTAACATAAGTACCTACGTGATAATTGTTAAGATGCTTAAAAAATTATCAGTTTCCACCTGACAGCTGTGTTGTTGGGAACTAATCTTGTTATGAAATTAGCATTGTGTTCTTATAATTCTTACATTGTTACGTGAGCAACAAAAATTTTGACGTCGTAAGAGATAATAATGCGTATTATTCATGATTTCTCTGATAAGAACTGATCACCCGACCGTTTAAATACGTCTTAATGGAAGATATATTTTAAATTGATAAGAACCCTTCAATTGGCCTGACAACATTTGGTAGGTACTCATTAAAATACTGAATATACCAATACTGAACTGATGTATTTGGTGTGTAGCGTTAAATATAATATATTTAAAAGAAGAAAATGAACTCATTCAATGACCTATGTTTGTATTGTAGTTTATTTGATTTTTTATTTTATATGATATTTAATTGATAATGAATTCGTATTTTTATAATAGCATCGCATTGACGTATTGAAATTTAAAATAAATTTTATGGGACGAGCTGATTAGCAGACGTAATATATAGTTCACGCAGAATTAAAAATAAGAACGATTCAACTTGCACATACAAAGTTGCCGCAAAAGGTATTATTCGTCTGAACATGTCAAACAAACAATCAATCAACTTTATATTATTACAAAAGATTAAAATTCTTGGCTTTCTTTGTTTAATCTGAAAACGAAAAACAAGAATAAAATAAAAACTTTGAGCGTATTTGTTTTGTATAAAACGTATATTGTTATATTGTAAAAAAACATCTTGAAAGTAGTATGGTCAGAATCGGCCATTGAATTGATTTCAGCTATTATTTGCCAACAATTAATATAGCTTTTTTTTTTTTAAAACACAAATGCATTAAAGTAAAATTTCAGAGCTTATATTATGATTGTAACAAATTTTTTTTTTTTTTTATGGGTGTGCCTTATTCCAATTACATGTTGTATATGTACAAAGTTGGTATAAATAATAAGTTAATATTTTATTTTCTTATGATTTTTTTTTTGATATATAAACTGTAAATCTTAAGAAAAGAAAAATGGTGTACATATATTGTTATTTATTTTTAATAAACTATATCAAATTAAATTGATTACCTATCGAAATTTTGTAGAAGTATGTGATTAAGAAATCAGACCTTTGCCCAGCAGGACATAAAAGGCTAAGTAGATTAGATATTTTTATTGTGTCCAGATACCTATTCATATCCATCACATCTACGATTTTTTTCTAATTTAATTGGACCCAGTGTACTGGAATATCTTTATTGCACGATATTGGAAACTTTTGTTAACGGTAACACAAATATTATCTATATGTGTTATTTATGAATAAATAAAATAAAACGCCATTAATTTCCATTACTCTTAACATAACATTTTAAATGTATATTTTGTTTTTAATTTGTTAGAATTTTTGATTTTTCTTATAATCTAAGGCGAACATTGCATGGTAAGTTTTGCTGTCAGTTTTGCCACAGTCAAAGCCTTGATTAACGTTGAATGACGGTTTTTAGTACTGATTGACAAAAACCATCATTCATGATTGATGGAATTGATTGACGGTTTCATGACCGTTTAATGGTCGCCTAAATTAGTTAGTAGCCAGTCCGGGATGTTGGCCCGTTCACAGGTGAATTCCTTCTCCAGTTTCTTCCATTTGTCCCTTTTTTTAGGTTGGAAATAATCCTCTAAATGAACCGGGCGTTTCTTCCGCACGATTCCATTTGTTCCTGTCACTTACAATATTCTCCCAATATTGTTTTACGTTTATTACACAGTTGTGTCTATTAAGCCGTCAGTCTACCTTCTCTTCCGTCTGCCTCCTGGTCCCTTTCTTTTGTTTATTATACCAAATAATTTATATATATATATATATTTCTTGTCTATTTTTCAAATTTGGTACGTTTGTGCCAAATATCTAAGCATATTTTTTTCTTTCTATTCATGTTTTATATAGCAACGTATTTCGATAAAACGCCTATAGCGGTGATAACTAAGATATAGAAATATACGAGCATTAGGTTACGTAAAATGGCCGTAGGCCGACTTTCATTCGAAGTCCGCGAAAGCTTCCTTACCTACAGGCTTCCGGTCTTCTAACGTTGTGTGAGTCCGGAAGTCCTGTAGAGCAAATCGTCGTTTATTCGCTTTCAGCTTGCCGTTCCATATTTTGTTGGCTACTGAAACGGTACTGCATGAACTTGTACCTAACATTTTATTTATAAACCTATAGTTTTTTTGTATGAAAGAAAAAAATTAAGAAAACGTTCTTGTAAATCTACACTAATATAATTAAGAGGTAAAGTTTGTTTTTATGTTGTTTTGTTTGTAGAAGGTAATCTCTGAAAGTAGTGGTAACATTTTTTCACCGACAGAAAGCTGCTTTATTCTTGAGTGACATAGGCTATATTTTATATACGCGGGCGAAGCGGCGGGCAAAAGCTAGTAAAGAATAAAAACGTTGACCCATACTAAGGATTGAACTAAGGCTAGAGTGAATACGCTCTAATAACCTTGCTTTTGCCATCAATGATTGCATCACTGCCATCAGGTGGGATCGCAATGGAGCATTAGATTATATCAATAAAAAAACTCTATCGTAGGTGCATTCACAAACATATATACACTCGTATACACAAAACACCCAGACCTGGAAAAACTACCTGTAGGCCATACTAATATTTGTTCAATGCGAGAATAAAACCCTCAGAAGCCAATCGCGTAAACACTGCGCCAAACGTGCCGTCAATTAAGCCATTATCATGTCGCTCATAGTGATAATTTCTACTATAGTTTCACTTTCTTGATCAAAAACATTTTACAAAAAATATAAGGTGTTTCGAGTAGTAAAGGCATAACATATCATAAATAATCAGTCTTTTAATGTTTCCACTGCTAGGACTCAGGCCTCCTCTCTCTAGCAGAGGGAATGGGCTACGGCCCAGCATGCGTGTTCCGGTGCGGGTTGGTGCCGACATGCCGGTTTCCTTAAAAAACGTTTCCTGCACCATTCAGAGGTGATGAAATAAATTACACAAAGTATTGCGCCTGGCTTGGTTCGGGGTCGTTACCTCTCGGCCACCACTGCTGTCAAAGATCGTAGGCTGAATGTCTTCAATTATTTTCAAGAATCTTGTTCCTTTATTTCAATGACTCTTTTTATAGTAAGCTGTCGATTCTAAGCCATTTTTACCTGACACATCCTTTTTATTAATGTGTGATAGATAGATAGATAAATATACTCACTAATGTACACCATAAAAAAATTCAGTAGGAGCTTAAAATTAATAGGGTGTAACAATGGACGGTATAATCGCTAAAAGCGATTTTTACACACAACCTTTAGCCTTTAGCCTTTAAGGCTAGCTTTTGCCAATGACTTCGCCCGAGTGAACGTAGAAAATTATCCCAAAGGAACATACTCCCGGGATAAAAATATCTATTCATGGACAGTTTCCGATATCCTATTCATGGACATTGGACATGGTCTGCCTGTGTGCCAATTTTGAACCCAATCTGTTGTTACGTAAGGAGGAGTAATTTGTATAGACAAAGATGCGGATACGGAAGAACGGGTGCGTAACAGGCGCGGCGCGACAGTCCATATAGTCCTTGTCTATAGTGGGCACGTGGACGCGGGAAGCGGCGCAGGCTGTTCAACGCGGGACGCACGAGGGCAACTCACGCCATAGGTCGTTCATACAAGTAGCCACAGTGAGTGAGCGGGTGATGAGTGGAAACCCTTGTCTCTGCAACCGCGCCGCTCCTCGAACCGCGCTGCCAGTCTAGCGCATTCCCGCACCCGCGCCGCTACCCTCAGCGCGCTTCCAGTCTGTCCAAACAAATTGCGCGCGTTCCCGCACCCGATTCGCTACCCGCAGCGCGCTGCGAGTTTGGCCAAGCAAACTGCGCGCATTCCCGCACCTGCGCCGCTGCCCGCAGCGTGCTGCCAGTCTGGCCAAGCAAATCGCGCGCGTTCCCGCACCGGCACCGTTCCTCGCAGCGCGCTGCCAGTCTGGTCAAGCAAATCGCGCGCATTCCCGCACCCGCGCCGCTCCCCGCAGTGCGCTGCCAGTCTGGCCGAGCACTTATACTTTTACAATATCTACACTCACATAAACTTTTACCTTAAAGGTAAGTCTACGCTAGAGGAGCCGAGCATTAGCAGAGCAGGAGCTACACTACACAAATTTGAGCTCAGCTCGTGCTCCACTCGTGCTCCGCTCGTGTTCCGCTCGCGTTCCACTCGTGCTCCACTCGTGCTCGACTTTATAATACACACCTTTATAATATTACAGTAGTAATACTGGTAATACGCAATTTATAAAACAATACTGATTCCGAAACCGATCTGTAATATACCAGTATCATTTAAGCTTGGAAACAAGACGGTTTCGTGCCTAAGCTTTTTGTTACAGTTCTGATAGACTCGAATTAAACGGATTAAGGTGTATAGCGGACTTCGTAAGCCATTGTTAGAATGAATGTTTGGCGAATTGAGGACAATCCTGTAATGACCGTCTTGTTCGGCAAGCAAGCCGATTCGCCGATTGTACTGATCGATCAATAATCTTCCACAGGAGTATGACAGGTCACTAACACAAGTAAATGACAACTATTATGTATACCGGTTGTAATGACTCCTTCCACTCTGATAGGGCGAGAGGGAGTGTCAAATTTTTACTGAGTAAAACACCCTTGTTTCATTTGTTGCCCTTTGCGTTCCAGGCCCGCAGTGATTCTTTCGAACAATCCACCTGGAGACCCAACCGCTGGAACCTACCTAAAATTTGTGCCATCCCAGTTTTCGCAAAGACACTCGCCTGCCAAAGCGTCCTTTCCCATGCCGCTACCAGAGCATCATCAACGTTGATACCAGGAAAGGGTGTACCGTGCGGCACGTAATCGTTTCCGATGTTTGATAGGAGTATCCCCAAAACTGTACCCTGCAGAGTCCTACCGCATAATATCTCCTACCATTCCCATCTTTCTAGACCCGTGTAAATGTCAGATCTGTTCATCAAGTAAGTAGACCGCGACAACGCAGCAGAGGTAGCTTGACCGTGAGTATCGCAAATTATGCAACTCCAGGGGTAGCTTGGTAAAGACACCTCCAAGACTACTCACGACAAGCCACTGCTTACCTACTTACACCCTCACGCAAATGATTGCGGCCACTGTAGAACTTTCCCCAACGGAAATCAAACTGGTTGTCTGCCAGATCTAACAATATATTTGCTTGGATACCAAGTAATCTTTATTATATATGCGAATTGACAGCTAATATTGATTAATGATTATGATATTAATTAATTATATAACAATCACAAGAACATTTGCGCTATTATTCTATGGAAAACTACTAGAAATATCGTTTCTGACAATCTTAATAATCGATAGTATATTAATTAGTGATGAAGTACCAATTAATATTGTGTATTTGATCAAATGTTTGATAACAAACATGTATCTAACATTTGAATCTATCAAGAGCGCACGTACACCGCAGTATATTTATTATAAAGAAAAGTTTTCTTATGGGAACGCAAACAGTGGCGGACACAATAACGGGGTACAAGTTGGTAAATTAGATTCGCGCCCCGGGGACGGGCGACGGCGGTAGCCGGTGACAGCGCGGGGTCGGGGGAGGCTAATCACGTCACGACGAGTGTGGAGAGGACCCGCACCTCCATCAACTCCTCGATGACCTCGGGACCTTTAATATACAGCAATAACTCCAAAAACTTTTACCATTATAAATGTTGCAGGTGAAACTGTCATCTCAAAGACTCTTCAAGATGAAAACTTCCAACAAATGATAACAAGTCTAGGCTGAAATATCTAGGTGAACCAAAGTTTATACATCAATATCGTAATACAAAAAGTAGAGCGCCGGGCTGAGGTCGGGATAATACGTAAAGCAGGAATACATAAAGAAAATAAATGACATTGTTTTCCTGCAAAATCGCCGAGACGCTGAGTCTTTTAAAGAGTTAGGAAAATCCCGGCTTCACGTCGGACACTTGAATTTCACTTCGCTGCTTAAGGTAGCTTGTTTCGCTTCATTTATCTCAACCTACACAATTATTCCATTTCATTTTTTTACAAAGAAATTAATTAAAACTGTGGCGCTTTTAATGAAAAACAACGCTTTTTTAATAGTTGTTTGGCTTAATTTATCAAGGCAATACCTGCAGCTGGTGAATGTTGTGATTCGAATTCAATTGTAAAAACTGACTGAGAAAATATTTACATCGTATGATTGAAATTAATTTAGCGTGTGTTTACATCCCGGCCGTCTGCATTGTACCTACGATTGACATATTATTTTATTCATGACGATGTAACAATGGCTATTTGATTTTTGTACAAAAAAATTCATGAATCATTTCAAGGTTTTGTGTATAGTGTTTTGACAAGATAGTGTAGGTACATAAATGATAGTCTGTTTACAGGACAAACCTGTGTCTTACCAACGCAGTAGGTTCATTTGAATTTTTTTTTGCATTTTTATACTTCAAACAAAAGTGCTTAATAAATTCATTGTTTTATTTTTAGTCGATGCAGTCCGTCCTTTGTCAGTCCGAGAGTTACAGAAACAGTTTTGTTTGTATCGACAAAATAACGAAGATTTATGCAAGAATAAATACTGATGCAAATAAAATAACGCTTCGTTGATCACGATACGAAAATAAAGCTCACCTAGAAACAGTTTGTCTTTCGGTGAAGTTATAGATGCCAATAGTAGAAATGGGATTCTAGAATGCCGTGAGACAATAGGACAGTTGCCTCTATTTATGCACTGATACAAACTTTAAATTCAATGCTGTCCAAAGCTTCAAACAGTAACTCTTTTGAAAATGTTTGTATAGAATAGTGTGGGCAGATATTATTCTGATTTGTATTAAATAAAACGGAAAGTAGATGAAACAACGAACAAAAAGTCAGAATAAAGCCTTCAGATGATTTGGAAATCAAGAAAGGTATAATGAAAGAAGTGTGAATTCCACGAAGATCCAAAATTGTTTCTCTTTACGATTAATTTAAGCCTGTGATGTCAGGCATGTCATCTTAAACTCAATCTGCGTTTTACAACATTTTTTGACAGTTTTTTCAGATCTCTGATTATTTAAAGGTCCCTAATACGTCAAAATATTTTCAATAATGGAATTTATGTGCATTTGTGATTTAATGAAATGTTCGGTAAATTCAAATAAAACGAAATAAGGATAATATTTGGAGTACATTTGCTATAACGTTACCGATTTCCAGTAACTGTACATAGACATATCATTATTGCGTAATTTTCCGTGGAACCAGTATATGTATTGATTATTTTGTGTGCAAAAACTACGAACAGACAATTTTTAAGTATTTATTTTTGGAGCTATCGCAGTCTTGTAGCAGCGGGCCGAGGATGATAGATTTGTCCGCTCAATCTCTGTCTACTCAGATTATTGGAAATTTACATTTACTTTAGATACCTTGTAGTGACAACGACACCGCGATTTATTAACAAATATTTTAAGCAAATAGCTTTCTTAGTTAAAAATTACTTCGCTCTAAGAGGTTTGGCGAGATGTATAGCTTGAAAGCTCTCTTATTTCGATTAATATTTAAAACAGCAACCACTTTAAACCGGTAGGCTTCTCCCATTTCAAGTTAATTTACACGTGCCAGACAAAATAAAAAAGTATATTTAGTAGAGAACGTATACAGAAAACCACATTAACATTGATTTATTTTACAAAACCCTCGTATAGCGCAGTACCTAGAGATGTAACGACAATACAGAGCTATTCATAAAAAACAATTGAGTGGAGGAACGAATGGAAACGTTCGGAACGTGCAATTTATTGCATTTCAGCTGGAAAATAATTGTTCGCAGCTAATGTTCACTATTCAATACTTTTTCTTTAGTTTCACGTCGATTACATCAATAACTTTATGAGTGCCCATTTTCAGCTCAATAGGCATCAACAAGAGTCGCTATACGAACCTAGTTTCGAATTTGTTGGTTTCATATTTATACTCATCATAAAATTCATGAAAATTGTTCAAAAATAAACGTGACTCTAATGTGAAAAAGTTTCACGTTTCACTTTATGATGTCACAGTACATTATTATGATGTTTTCAGTAAATATGTAACAAATTGGCAGTTTAAAAAAACAAATAGGATGTAAGCAGCCGACATGTTAGCATGGAGGAGCACTCAGAGCGAGCCGGAGGGTACATCCGTGTCTCCGCTCGCTTTTTGCTCGGAACGAGTTGCTACAAAGTGCTCTTGGCGAGCCACTGTACCTCCTACTCGACATTAATGCATTCCATTACGAGTTATGCTACGTCCATGCAAATTAACGTTCATAATTCTTCGCTGTTCGCTCTTCAGTGTGTGCCGATTCAAATTTGACGTATTACGCGAATCATACCATCGAGCATAACCAAATACGGTAATTGAAAATGGAGTTTACTTAGTAACAGTATTAACAAGCGCGGCACGTTCATTGAGCGCACTTCGAATACAAATAACGCAACCTCGACGTGTATCATTCTTGTGTCGGCTCTCCGAATATTTTCGTCAATTTTCTCATTTCGAATGTCATCGTAAATTTCGTCTGGTGTTTGTGCGGCGTTCGTAATTGCTGTTCGTCGATTGGGCGCGTTCTGACTTACTGCGATTGTTGTGCGCAATCTAATCCAATTAATTTGTGGTTTCGTCGATATATGGGTGTACAATTAAACTCATTGGTTCCCTTTGAGCCAATATATCTATAGCAACTCCTTCAACGGTATTATTACCACAGATCGTATTTAGCTTCTAATGATCACTTATAGAGCCTAAGTTATCTTGTAAAACACTTGACTATTCTATTATAAATGTACTTACTTATAAGCAGTTTCAATTGGTATTAAATGATTTCCTTGTAACAAATATCTCACTCTTTTGTATTTTCCAGGGACAAATAAATACGAAGAATATTTTACCATAATTTCTTTCATTATTGAAACCGTAAGCAATTTACCTGAATCACGAGGCAAACCTTACGGACGCAGGTTCCACAAATGATTTTATCAACATAGGTGCGGCAACCCATTTCATTTATATAATCTCCCGTAATTACCTCATTAGAGTAGTGGCGTGCATTGAATGTTGATTCACAGGTCGGGCTGTGTTTTGTTCACGTTCGATTCCAAAGTGTTCGTTGGGAATATATTGACGGTCGCATGGCTACGCTGCTACGAGCGTAGCGGTGCGTCTACGGCATTCGCTACGTAAAGGTAATTAGTATGGAAAATCTTAGCTCCATAGAGATAGAGCCATGTTCCACTAGAGCTACTCTTATTTTAAACTTTAAAAATAGAGCAATCCTATTGGTGAAAATCAGACACATCTACAGCTACGCAGCGCCTCTTCAGTAGAACGGCGACTTTACGTTGTACTACGTCATTTTGCGAGCCACGTTGTACTACGACATTTTGCGTACCACGTTGTACTACGACATTTTGCGTACCACGTTGTACTACGATATTTTGCGTACCACGTTGTACTACGACATTTTGCGTGCCACGTTGTGCTACGTCATTTTGCGTACCACGTTGTACTACGACATTTTACGTACCACATTGCGCTACGTCATTTTGCGTACCACGTTGTGCTACATCATTTTGAGTACCACGTTGTGCTACGACATTGTGCTGCTACATTTTTCATAACACGTTGTGCGACGTCATTTTGTGAACACGTTGGAGACAGATAACCGTCACCTGCTACCGATTTAGAACCTTTTATCAAGTAATCGGTGGATACAACAATTAAAAATTAATAATACTCTCTTAACTGCTTGAAAAAATCTAATGTAATATAAATTTTTATTGTACAGCTGTAAAGTTTGTTTGTTTGTTTGATTGAATGCATTGATCTCAGGAACTGCAATACCGAATTAAAAACCTATTTTAATGTTGAATAGCCCAATAATTGACGAAGGCTATATAACAACATGCGACTCACGAGAGCGAAATAGTTGCCAAAGAAACGAGTGAAACCGTGGGGGACAGTTAGCCTATTATAATCGAAAAATATTTTCAATCAGATTAGTCCACATCGGTCATGCCTGCATTGATTAAAATCTAAGCATTCAATTACATGATACTTTATCACTATTGCATTTTAATCTATATCTCTATAATATAAAAATGAATCGCAAAATGTGTTGGTAAGCGCATAACTCAACAACGCCTGGACCGATTTCGCTAATTTATTTTTTGTTGTGTTTGTTATTATGAGGAGAAGGTTCTTATGGAAAAAAAAAGAAAATTAGGGTAGTATAGGGTAGAGTAGGGTAGTGTAGGGTAGTGTAGGGTAGAGTAAGGTAGAGGAGGGTAGAGTAGGGTAGAGTAGAGTAGGGTAGAGTAGGGTAGAGGAGGGTAGAGTAGGGTAGAGTAGGGTAGAGTAGGGTAGAGTAGGGTATAGTAGGGTAGAGTAGGGTATAGTAGGCTAAAGTAGGGAAGAGCGGGAGCGAAGCCGCGCGGGCAAAAGCTAGTTAAATAATAAATCTGTAGAAGTCTTTAGTTGTGCGCGCATCACGTAAAATGTGCGAAATCGATGTAGAGAACTTTTATAGGCGCGTTAGTGTAACTTTATATATTACTTAGGTTTTGTTTCATCGCAATCGGTTGACTATATCGAAAGATATACTAAATTCATTGATTGTTAGGCTTTACGAAGTTCGCCGGGTAAGCTAGTCACAAATAAGTACAAAACTAATTAAGATAATCGTAAGAAATCTTAATGGTGTAATAGTAGACCAAAGGATTTTACCCCACGACATTTACATATCTCGGTGGACCAATTTCGATATAAAACAACATTGATAATCAAAATGATCATCAGCATTGGTATTTTATTTTCTTTGACCAATTTTCTATGATTCACTCACTGACTATTATTTTTTTGTAACTGCCCCATCGGTCTCGTGGCTGCAACCGCGACTGCTGAGCGTGGGGTCACAAAATAAATAGGTACAGAAGTCAATCTACTTAAAAAGCGCGCTCGAGCAACGCACACATAGACACCGCTCACGGACACGATGTCTCGGTCGCGTCTCGGTCCACTCGTCGAACAGTACCGGCTCAAACGCTCATTAGTGTGCGTCCACCTAGCGTAGGTATAAAAAGTGAAGTACATACATGAGATTGTCTTCTGTACCTATCTATTTTGTGGTGGGGTCCTGGGTTTGATTCCGGGGTCGAACAAAAAGTGCTATTGGGTTTTTCTATTACGAATTACATTGTTGCAGCCTTGAGTTTGGAAGTTGGTGGTGTGACACACCCTTGCCTTGGAAAGCACGTAAAGCCGTTGGTCATGCACCTGATTGCCGTCCGTTTAGAACTATGAGAGTAAAAGAACAGAGAGGGCAACTGTGTGTGTTGCGCACGCACTTGTACACTATCATATCACCTAAGTACTTGGCAGAGAGTGGCCACCGTAATTATTTATCTACATCTTTTACACTAATAGACTATATTTTATCTACGCGGGCGAAGCTGCGAGCAAAAGCTAGTTTATTATATTTGAGAATACAAACGGTATTATAGTAAGTATTTATAAGCAGATTTCCCTCAACATTAAACTTAACAAAATACTTTACTACCCACAATATTTTTCCTATATTAAGTTTATATTAGTTAATAAAAAATGTAACGGTATAGTAACTCCCTCCCCAATAATCTTTACTATTTTTGATAGACGTCATTAAATGATACAAGCGGCATAAAATAAATGGTGTAAGGGACAGCCCTCCGCAAACTTTAAGGGCTTGCTCAGTAGACGAAACTGAACAACCTTCCACAAGATTTTTTTTCAGGAAACGAAAAAAAAAATCAGCCTCACCATACTAAATCATAAACTTGATTGGAAAATTTATACGGCGAGGCCGTTTTTTTTTTTTTCGTTTCCTAAAAATTAATTTTGTGGAAGGTTGTTCAGTTTCGTCTACTGAGCAAGCCCTTAAAGTTTGCGGAGGGCTGTCCCTTACACCTTGTATACAACAAAGCAAATGCTTTACTTAATATTTTCCTAATGGTTCTTCGGGACTGCAAAATAACCCTAATAGGCTAAAACTTTTCTCGTATAAAGAAACAGAATTCATCGTAGTTAGACTAAGCTTGTGAGTGCATCTAACATATTTTTACACCCTAACATTAGTTTTAGTATATAAGCGAAACCCGAAACACGTGTCTAGTATATTTTTATGTAAAGAATCTATGTACAAAATTTCATAACTGTATCTTGACAAATCACAAAGTTATAAGCTTGTTATGTTTCTTCTTTGCTTCCGCAGCCACTGGCGCCTAGTGTTCGCTATGACCTGCCACGACCTGTGTTTTATTTAGTGCCAGTGACCAACTTATGACCTTTTTTAAATATTTTTGTGAAAAATCTAACACGGTGCAAAAATTATTGGAATCGATTCAGTTACTGATTCTGAACAAATTCAGGTTTCGTATATTCTAAACATAATCTACACTTACATAATAAAGAGGTAAAGTTTGTTTTTTGTTTTTATATTTTTTTATTTGTAGGAGGTTATCTCTGAAAGTACTGATCTGGTTGCTAAATTTTTTTCACCAACAGAAAGCTGCTTTATCATTGAGTGACATAGGCTATATTTTATGTATGCAGCCGCGGGCAAAAGCTAGTATTGTTTATTATACTTCAAACACACACACATATACTATCGCATAATATTCATTCATGTCCGTTTAATCCCAATGCTTTTCATTCTGTTAAAATTGTGTCGTGCTTTTAAATTATTCTCTCGTTGTATGGCTTTATTTTAATAATATAATGATTCATTTAAATTATTGTGGATTAATTATAAATTATAAACTGTATTCTGGGTTACATTATTAGTTAAATTGTAAGTCAAATTAAATTATTATTCGTAATTAAACGGTTTCAATATTATAAAAATATACACTATCGGAAATAGTGAGATAGTCCTAACACAAGGGTATTTCATAACTTATTGGGGTTACTTGTAACTCCGTAATGTATGTATAATGTATGAGAAACTATTAGCAAACGTCAACTGTAACAGGGCTAAATTAATGGAAATATTATGCTTATTAAAACTTAAAATTGCACTTTTATAATATTAGTTTAGATAACAAGCAATCCGTCCAACCGTAACCAACTATGTTGGGATCAGCTTCCTACCAGTACACTATTTTTCTGGGTTAATTTCACTATAATATCACTCTAATATTATAAAGCTATAAGTTGCAATAGTATGTGTATGTGTGGTACTCCTTCACGCGCAGCTGAACAGAATGCGATAAAAATTGACGCACAGGTAGACTGCCTAAAATATTATACACCACTAAATTTTAATCGTTTTAATCCCGTGGAGGGTCGATCCGGTACATGAAACACTATCGCTTTGTAAAGATAAAATTAAAAAATAAAGTACCTCTTTTTCAAAACTCGTATTAATTCACGCATGTACGAAATTAATTTCTTTAAGAAAAAGTCAGCTGGGTGAGTTCAATTACCTGTAGGTACTTTGTGCGCAACGCCGACTATTAACTACAGGTCATTGAACTCGCTCAGCTGACGTTTTACGGCGGCGGCTTTTTATTTATTCTTATTGAAAGTTTTAAAAGTTTCGAATGTAATCGAAACTTTGTAAACAATGTAACAAGCATCTAAATATTCAAGAACGAACCAGTTCCCGCGAGACTCAAGCCTGTACAAGAAAATGCCTTAAAGCGAACATCTAAAGACCTCATACCTAATCCTTGTGTCTTGGCAATTATAATCCTTCGAAATTAAACAAAACACATCCGCTGAAATTAGACACGCATTTGTGGGGAATTAAAATAAACGTTTTCTCCCAGTCGGTACGTGAGCGCTCGTGTAAAGAGGGTGATTAGAGCACACGTCGCGACGGAACAGCGCGAGGCAACGCCGCCGCACGCACCTCAGACAACTGCGCCACTTCAAATTACTTGAATGCTGCGAGCTGCGCAAACAATTTATCTCAAACGAGACAACGCCTCCACAACCCCGAGAAAAGCCATGTCCACATTTTCATCATCCTTACATTTATATTATATTATAAAACAAAGTTCCCGACGTCGTCTGTCTGTCTATATGAAAGCGATATACTCTAAACTACTACCAATCAGTGTGAATCATAACAACAAGTTTAGGAAACTAGCTGGGTGCGGAAGCAAAGAAATCCCTCAGTCCCACGGATGGCCCGATGACCGTGTATTTGTGACGTCAACCAGGTAATATAACAAGCAACTTTTTGATTTTTTATGATGCATGCATATTATAGTAGAAAAAAGCAGAGAATCCCAAGGATTTGTAACACTCGAGCAAAGCCGGGGCGGGTAGTAGTAGCAATTAACAAAATTTAGAATTAAAGTTACTCTCACTGATGTACCGTTTTAAAAAAAAATCAACTTTTTTAGAATTCCAATGACCTGAATAAATGCAGATCGCAAAAACTTTTCACATAAAATGCAGCAATTCTATTGTCGTTGGAGAGGCAAATTTGAAATTGAAAATAGCAGTCGGAGCTGCAGCGCTCCCGTGCCGTTTATTTAGGAGCGGCTCCGCTTTGTTCTAATGTAGCAGCGGGATGCAGGTGGAACTTTCATAATTTACTACGTAGCCGCTGACCTTCGGCTTTGTTGCTGCAGTCCATTACGAAACCAAATTCATTATAAACTTTTATAAATACACAAGATCTATCGCTACATCTACTTCAGCACTCTAAAATACCCCAGGTGTGCGACAGACCAAGTCAAGCTAAAGTCACAACTGTTTAGCTTGCTTATAGCCAATTTTCCGACGAGCCATTCATGACGAAGTGTGCGATGTACCCTCGTGTACAAACTTCTGAAACCGCGTCGTCCAAACTCTTTTTATTTTTCAGCAAACTGAAGCTGCAAAAGCGAAGTTATTCGGAAAATTGGGCCAGTTGCAACGTATGATCCGAATTCCGATTATTGCAACGTAACAACTAGCGACGTGGCCCGAAAAAGGAGTATTAGCGGTGGCACGGCATTCTTGTTTACTTATGTAGATAACTACGTCTGTGAGACATTGTTTTCTCAACGTGCTCCGTGCTCGCTGGATGTAGGACGCCAATATTCGCATCACGGCAGAAACGCACCGTTAGTTGGACCGTTTTGTTCACTACTCAGCTATCTTAGCATTAACTTTTATGTGTACACACGGAAAATACCCTTATGACGTTGGAACATGAATCGAATTTTGTTTATATTTGTTTAGTCGAGCCCTGATGTTTTCGCTCTCGGGCAGGAAATGAGCTTCACATTGACTAGCGCTAACAAACACCTCCATAATAAGATAAGCTTCTACCAAATGGAAAAGGGATGCAATAGTAAAATAGCATTTTTACGCTACTTCATTAACTCTGGCAACATTGTTGCTTGTATTTCTAGTGTATGTACTGTTGGATTTCTGGCATTTGGTCTGTTTACGGTTCAATACAGTTCGGTAGTTTAAAATGTTCTCTAGTGCTGCAGTGAACGACTCGGCTAAATGGGATGCTTTGCTCTCAGTGACAGCTAGCCGTTTGGAACAACCACTATCATCTGTGGACTGCAGGGTTAATAACGAACATGAGGGATGTTATTGAACTGTTTCAAACATCGTGGTTTTGCGCTTTTGATAGTACTGTAAATCTATTGTGTGTGTGTATTGCTAAAACAGGCATGCATAGTAGAAAAAGCAATATCATATAAGGTCGCAACGATGCTTTGTGGAGGCTCGTGATCAACACATTGACGTATTTTGGAGCAAAGGTAATAAAAATAAAAATAGAGGGTGGTGGATGCGCTACAATTTCGAAAAAACAATCACCAAAGCCACTAGTTAAAAACCAACGACTTGTATTATAATAGGATTTATAGTCATTTTTTAAGTTTGATCAATTTAAAATATCCAATTTCTCAAGAACCATAAGCATCTAAATAGCTATGTACACAGTTCAAAGTCCATGGTCGTTATTCACAGTAATTCCCTCGAAAATTAAGATTTAACGATTATGATAAAAGACATGGCCGGATCGGATTTCTCTAGGAGTAGCGAGAAAAAATCCAAAAAAAATAAGTATGTTAATTGTTTTTGAGTCGTTTTGTTTCATAGCAACCATGGAGGATGAGGATAAATCGATACAAATTGCATTTACGTTTGGGTACACGCATAAGACAGAAAGTGTTCTTATCTGTAGTAACACGACTGAAGGTCAGACTAAAAATATAAAATACTTGTAAATACTACAATTGTATTGCAGAAGTTATAAAGTTAACTGGCCACCACTTTTCGAGCCGCCGCGCGTTTTGATGGTACTCACGGTACACATTATGAATCCACAATATTTTCAAGAGCGTGCACCCAAACGTCCTAAAATTATTTTGACATTTCTGCGCTCTTTAAACTAAACTGTCAAAACAAACTGTATGTGTCAGTCTTGTTGCGTTGCGTCATTCTTACAACATATTACTGTTTTGTGTTTTCGTAACTGTATTTGATTTTTAAACTTGGCTCCATGCTATCCTTTATCGGACTTTCCTTTACGCTTTAAATATTTATATTCTGCTGTGCATATTGGATTGGTTTGTTTACGATTTGGATTCTGACGCTCACGAAGTCAGTGTACCTGAAATGAACTGTGGCCTCCAATCGAATATGAGAGCATATTGTAAGAACTTTAACACCGTAACTACAAAATACATTGGCTGATATACATAAATAGGTTGAAGAACTACAGGAAAATGAATCTGGATTACCTAAACTACCTTCAATTCCACCAGTTGCTAATCAAGCAAATATAACGGCATCAGCCTCATTCCCTGATAACATATCTTCGAAGCTATCTAGTTCTTCCTTTCGAGATTTAAGAGAGGATGAAAACATTCAATGTTTCTTGTCTGAGTAATTATTGTAGTGATGATGTGTTATAATATTATGAAATAAATATATTTAAGCAAATGAATAAATTTTTATTTATATAAATAACTTATTTATATAAATAAAAATTCAAGTGTTATGTTTTTAGTGTTTTATTGCATGTCCAATTGTATATTTTTTGCTAATTCGCTTGAATATCCAAGAAATATCTGTTAGACGACGAGTTCTTCTTCGATATTGCAATTTAATGTCGATGTTTGAAAGTGACAATGTATTACCAATATATTATGTTCATCAATGTAAATACGTTTTACTTGGTATTTTGATTTTGGACTCATTCTTCACTAGCCTCTATGAATATGTATCACTGATAGTGTTTCGAACATTTTCATAAAATTAAAGGCGTTCTCATACTAACTTACTGTCACTGTCACTGTTATTGTAGATCATTGTTGTATTGATGTCAATCATTGCTATTTAAAATGATGAGGCGTTTTTTTAAAATCTTATTTATAGTGTCTCTCGCTCTATCTCTGATCATAAAAATTAAACTACTGTAAAGCCGTACTCTTAAGCTTTAATACGACGTACCGTTTGTCAGTGTAATGGAATATTTTTAGTTTGGGCACAGCTCCCTACTAATTCCGGCCATGTCATTTGCAGTAGCATGCAAGATTAGCATATTATCTCCAGTGATAGGCCATATGTTCTTTTATGCATTTTTAAATCAATGTCAAACTTCTTTTTCAGCCAAGAACGTATAATGAAATAATAATATCACATCTTCACCTGATTGCGAAAAATACGGGTTAATCCAGGACGTACAACATATTCTGGTGGAGTGTGAGCAGGGCGAATGCCTCAGGAGAATTCTGTTTAGCACTCTAAATATATTTTAAATATAATAAACGGTTTTAACAATGTCTTAGCTAAGCCTACGTCAGACGAGGCAAGAGTTCTATTTAAAATATATTACAATCATTAAAAATAACTTAAAATTCAAAATTTGGCTATGATGGATCGATATAGTCAATATTATGACAAAGCTTCTTAATAGAGATTAAAAAAAAGAATAATGAATACAAAGCCATTAGCACCGTAGTACCTGTTTTTTTTTCAATTTATTTCTAGATTGTGAACATAAAAATTTTCGTGGTGGGTTTAGTAACAGTTACTGTAAGTGGCTCGTTAATATTCCCGGAGCAGAGCGCGATAGTATTCATGTGAGTTAACTTGGGCCACTAAACGAGCTGCGAAACATTAGCGATGGATTAGAATGGACAGCCGAAGTGTAGTCATGATTAATGTTTACGTTAGTACTGTTAAAGTTTTTGAGGCCACACTTAATACTAAATGCTTCTATAGGCAGGTCGTTTAGCCTAGATAATGCCCTAATAGTAATGATATATATTTTTACTTTACCTAGTCTAGCCATAGGAATGAGGCTAATTCATTCAATTGCTGCTCAGTTTTAATGTTTTTTTCCACTATTTTTAATAAATTAAAATAATGGTATTAAAAAATACAAAATTGCTATGATTGCTCTCATCATAAAGTGGGAATGGAATCAGCAACAGTTATTAGAACCATGCTGAAACTTAGTTTAATTCGTGTGTGTTCCAGCCGGGATCCGGAGCCCGATATTTTGAAGGCTTGTGCCCACGCCTACGCTACGGTAGGCCGGCGACAGCGCGCAATGTTCCACGCGCGCCTCTAGAAGATGTCAGCAAAACCGTGGGGAACCAAAGGACTGGCACTGGAATAAAAAAAAAAACCGGCCAAGAGCGTGTCGGGCCACGCTCAGTGTAGGGTTCCGTAGTTTCCCGTCCGTCACAATAAGTGTACCCACTTATGAGTTAAAAAAAATGCTTGCTACGATTATACTACAAACTTAGTTCAGAAATTATTTTGTAGAACCCTTTTGTCTTTTTTGTACAAAAACTGTTCTTTCCATCAAGTTCAAAATAATTTTCCTAGAAAGTCCTTATAAAGTTTTACCTTTCAGATTTTTTTCATATTTTCTAAACTTATGGTTCAAAAGTTAGAGGGGGGGGGACACATTGTTTTTTACTTTTGGAGCGATTATTTCCGAAATTATTGACATTATCAAAAAATGATTTTAGTAAACCCCTATTCATTTTTAAATACCTATCCAACAATATATCACACATTAGGGTTGAAATTAAAAAGAAAATCACTTCCCACTTTACATATAGGGGGGCTACCCTAATAAAATATTTTTTTCCAATTTTTATTTTACCACTTTATCGGCGTGATTGATATACATATTGGTACCAAATTTCAGCTTTCTAGTGCTAACGGTCACAGAGATTAAGCGAGGACGGACAGACAGACAGACAGACAGACGGACAGACAGACATGGCGAAACTATAAGGGTTCCTATTTGACTACGGAACCCTAAAAATTAAGAAAAAACATAGGAGTGGGTTTTAGTCAGCAAAAGTCTGACTCGCCCCCCACTCCGCCCTAAAGAATCGCTTGATTTCCCACCTTAATTCATTAAACCCCAATCGAGCGCCGGCTTTCGCTCTCTCATTGTCTTTCTGTTGTGTCTCTAATTACGGTATTCGTAAGGTTAAAAGGGCGATCCACTAGTTTTGCTCGCTTCGTGCCTGAACCTCAGTCCTTTTGGAATATCCAATGTAGGTTTTTGAATATTATTTGAGATAGAGGTCCCCCTGTGTTCGTTAGGACAGTATTTTGGTACACTACCGCACTGGTTTTTACGCTTTTTACGGTTTCGTCCTCAAAAGGAAAAAACGGAACCCTTATAGGATCATTTTGTTGTCCGTCCGTCCGTCTGTCTGTCTGTCTGTCAAGACCCTTTATCTCGAGAACGCGTGGAGGTATCAAGTTGAAATTAAAACCATATACTCAGGTCTGTGGTCTCTTCAAACTATGAAAAATCTATATCTGTTTATGTCTAAAAAACGTATATTTTGATACTCTCAAAGATCGAAATTCATAGGGTACTTTCCGTTGATCCAGAATCCTGAAATTTGGCACAAAGCAAAGTCTTATGGCACAGGTATAGGAAAAAATCTGAAAACAGTAAATTGTATGCTACCTTCGTCAAAAAAAAAAATTGGCAATTCGGAAAAATCTTAGACTCCATTCGGGTATAATTGTAGTTTGCACGGAACCCTCAGTGCGCGAGTCCGACTCGCACTTGCCCAGTTTTTTTTAATATCTCAGAACCTGAATTTGAGAGTCCAAGTCAAACCATGAATGACGAAGGATAATGGACCTTGGACTACGCGGGCTCTCTTTATCACTACTGAAGGCTAACCTTATCATTGTGTTTCTTATAATTTTCTTAGATGGTAAATTTCGTCGGTATATTTTTCTCGCGTACCGCCGTAACAAAGCGCTGGGGTTCTAACTGTGCAAGGTCGATCTTAAAGCTTATTTGAATTTCAATGTATTGTTTGATAGTGCGATAAACAAACCACAGTGTTGTTTTAATTGAAAAAACAACCAGATAAACGCAGCGATGAAACGAAATACCGCTACATGCTCTGTCTTCTTTCTTCGACCATTCCATATTTGAAAATAAATAAAAATGAATTTCTTTTTATTTTCAGCAAGCGCGAACGTTTTATTTTTAAAATTAAGTTGAAGTAGGTATATCTCTAGGTACGTATAGTATAGTCTAGGTATATCTATCTGGCCAGTATTTGGAAATTAAAAATAATAATGTTTTATCAGAACTTATGAGGAATATAATTTTTAACCGACTTCAAAAAGAAGGAGGCTCTATGTTCGGCTGAATGTATTTTTACATTGAAGTCGGTTGTATATTTTTTTTTTTTTTGAGCATGTTAATAATTACTTTCAACATCAAAAGACACACACAGTCTTTCCCTCGTAAATCAAGATAAAATTGATAATCATTTACAATACAGACAAAATGCAGTATTAATGGTTATCCGAAGTGATTGCTCATGATTTTATCACTCGACCTATCAGTATCGGATAATGGTGCACGTCAATAAAGTTTGAACGGATTAAACGCTGATTGATACTCTTGAAGTGACCCCCTACTAAGATATCATCTTGCATAGTAACTAGGCACTACTATTTAATAGTTCCTAAATTGAAATTGAAATTGATGCCAAAGAATTGAAATAGCACACAACCCCGTCTACTCAAAAACTAAGCAGAGCTTGTGATATAAGTACTAAACAACTGATAAACCAACTGATAAACATACTATACTCGTATATTTCTAAATACATACATATTACAGATAAATCACACTTAGACACAGAACAAATGATCGTGCTCATCACACAAACATTTGTCTCTTGGATGGGAATCGAACCCACGACACGGCATAGCAGTCAGGGCCACTAACCACTAGACCAACAGACCAGTTTAAATCTAGATCAGATCTATAGCGCTGATAGATCTCCCGCACACGTGAGAGAAAGGACGTCCCCGTTCCTCAGCTGCCGGGACCCCGGAATTCCAGCCATCGTAGGCGTGGGCTGACGTGGCTGTGTGTGGGACGCACAGAAACATTCGTTGTGTCTGATACTTGGGGGAGGCCTATGTCCAACAGTGGACGTTTGTCGGCTGATATGATGATGAGGCCTGGGCTGCGGACAGCGAGCAATGGGCAGCTCGCCGTCCGACCATTCCGAGTCGTCGACAGTGCGTAGTGTTGTACGCGTGCCTCAAAGAGATGTCCGTAAAACCGTAGAGGTCCTGCAAGACTGGAACCTATTAGAGCTATGGTTTTACTTCCGATGAGGAAACTTGGGGTCCTGGAACACCTCAAGGAGTTGTCAGCAACAGCAGGGGCCCAGCCGGGTCGAAGCCTATTGGGGCCAGGGTTATTCGAAAGGGAACTCGAGCCCCGGTATGAAGGCTAGAAGGAACGGGGTGAGGTTTTAGTCAGTAAGAGTCTGACACTATCTCCCGCTCCGCCCAAGAGCGGGGTTTGTCATTGGATGATTTTTCCCACCATAAAAAAGGGTCCTGGAAGCAAAGAAGGAATATATCTGTAGTTTTAGTCAGTAAAAGTCTGACATTCGCTCCACTCTAGAACAGAAGAAATCATTGAATGATTTGCCACCTTAAAAGAAAAGCACCGGCAGATCTCAGTGTTATTCTTTACATGGTCGTCTAACTGGAAGCCGACTCAACATATCAGAGTAAAGTCAAGTTAATTTCATTATTGAATGAAACTCCGACGAGGAACTTCGAAACTCCAAAAAAAAACTTTTAATTACAACTGACTAAGGTTCAACGACCCTTGGCCCTGAATCAAAGCTTAACTTATTCCATGTACTCAGTTGAAATACAAGCAAAGTAACGAAATAATAGATCAGTCTTTTTTTTATTGTTTGGCTTTTTTTAAATATTTGGGTCGCGTTTGCCCAAAATCTCACCTGATAGTAAGCAATGATGTGGCCGACGATGGAGCACACTTGCCTAGAAGTAACCTATTCACTCTTGACTTAAATTCTTAGGTTGTAGCTATCAGGAAATACAGACTCCGGCAGGGAATTCCACTCCTTAGCTATACGCATAAAGAATGTGTTGCTTTGTACGTATACGTAAATAACGATAATTATTTGGCATCGCCTTCAGAGTTATACTACATCAGACGACGAGTACCTAATTGGTAGCTCGCCGTCTCGCCGTCCCACCGTCTGGTAAGTCCGAGATGACGGTGTATTGAGCTCGACGCGTACCTCAAAGAGATGTCAGCAAAACCAGAAGGGCCAGTTAGACCGATGCCTGCTAGGCCTGCGGGATTGTTTCGAGGAGATCCTGTAGCCCAAGAACATAAAGGGCAACCCCCCCCCTCTCCAGCCAAGTTACGACCGTTTCGATTCGATTGTCTTCCGTCGAACGCTTCGAGTTGGCCACGCCTCCGATTCCTTTATTCTAACCACGTGACTGAGCGTTGAGATGACGTCAGAAAAGCGTTCAACACAAAAGAAACAAAACGAAAAGGTCACTTGGCTAAAGCTGCTGATACAAGACAGGCGGCTTTGGTCAGTAAAAGTCTGATGGAGCGGGGAGGTTCGCCCCAGAACTGAAGAAGTTATTTAGGTTTAGAAATTAAATGTAGTACCTATAGTAATAGTACCTTTTTTTATGGTGGGAAAAAATCATGCATTGACATCCCCCGCTCTTGGGCGGAGCGGGAGATAGTGTCAGACTCTTACTGACTAAAAGACCCACCCCGTTCCTTCTAGCCTTCATACCGGGGCTCGAGCGCCCTTTCGGATAACCTGGCTATAGTAATAGTACCTGGCAAAACTAATAGGCTGTTTTTCAGGCCTTAATTTTGGTAGTAAACGTAGCGACCAACAGTTGAAAAACCTTAACCAATCCTGTCCGCTTCACCGCGTGTTTAGTAGGCTTAAGTTCAAGTAGACTACTTAGCACCGCCGCCTTGCCACCTCGCCGCGGCCGCCACGTGCATTCACTTGATTTTAAACGGTACAACTAACTTAGCGGTTAGGTAAATAAAACTTAATTAAAATATTTATGTTTTCTTTGAGCAGGGGTGGCCTAATGGATGCAGTTGAGGCCCAGCGGTAATGGTTATGACTTACGTAAGTAGGTATGTGTGTTAGGTCATTTATAGTTTGAAACATAGGCATAAACTTAACTTTATGTACTTTAATTCACAGCGTTGAAAGGCCTCCTAAAAGGTGAACCGAAGACCTAGTGAAAGTCACGGGAATCCGATGGATATGTCGCAGCCATCTAGTTAAATTAGCCATCCAATTGGACGCCTAGGGCGTTCGTTAAACGCCGGCCGGTATCCAATGAAATGGCTGAAGAACAACTAGCCATGTCGTTGATCGCAACGTTTAACCAGATGGCTGAACGTTGTGTAGTCATATAGCTTAGTAGGGTAACTGTTCTATGAGTTTATAACTTATATAAAACTACTTTTTAGTAGTAATACTGAATAGTGTCCATCAAGTAATATTGAAACATACAATAAATAGCGGAACTAAATTTGAATCGCTTGGCTGATTCTTGATCAGTCATTTCGAAAGGGCTAACTTTAAAACGCCAAGCTGTTAAACGTTGAGTGATTTTAGTTCAAACAACTATCGGCCTAGGCATCCAAATGGATGCCGGCGTTTAACGAACGCTCTAGGCGTCCAATTGGATGGCTAATTTAACTACATGGCTGCGACAGATACAAAACATACAAGACTAGTTAGTATGGCAACACTTGGGAGTGGCCTATGTCCAATATGGTCAATAGTGGACGTCCACTGTCTGAAAAAGAGCCGCCAAGTCTGTTCCATACTCGGACCACAAGATTTACGGCGTTGCGCCACCGCTGCACCGGTACATGGTAGACATCCCATCCACAGGCACAAAGGGTTTTGGGATCACATTCATTGTGCGTACAGCCAAAGAGTGGAATTTCCTGCCAAAGTCTGTGTTTCCTGATAGCTACAACTTAGGGGTCTTTAAGTAAAGAGTGAATAAGTTACCTCTAGGCAAGCGTGCTCCGTCGTCGACCACATCATCACTTCACACCAACAGGTGAGATGGAGGTCAAACACGAGCCTATCAATAATGAAAAAAAAAATATGATGATTATGATGAATTTATTTGATCGAGCAGTGATGATCAAATAAATTCATCATCATTGCTCTTAAAATAGTGAGAAAAAAACCGACATGATTTATTCCGCCAACCCACACTGGACTCACTTTCTTTGAAAGACTAGCGACCCTTATCTCAGAAGAAAGAACTTAATTTATAGGACTTCATACAAAGCCGATTATATTGTCTTCTTATTCAAGTATGTAATAAGCTGTAGCTTAGAACATACTTGAATAAGAAAACAACATAATCGGCTTTTAATCGGTAATCAGTGATTACGGATTTCTTATAGAGTAATCGAAGAGTTAAGAAATTTCTCTTCTCAGCGTATGTGAATAGTCATATAGATCATCATCATCATTCCATCGGAAAGACTATTGTTGGACATAGACCTCCTCAAAACACCGTATCTCATCCACGGTTTTTTGCCTCTCCGTAACCTTGACCGCTATTGGAGTCAAGGGTAAACAGGCTGCCGGCCACTAGAGGCTATTTTTCAATTATGCTTATCCTAGGTCGTTTGCCATAATTCACTCGCTTAGCATTTTTTTTTTTTGGCGGTTAATCATCCAATGAATTCTCCAGCTTTCGGGCAGAGCGGGAGAGTGTGGCAGACTTTTTAAGGCGCGCGTGACGGCGAGCGTACGTCTACGGTGGCTTGAAATGGAGGTTGGGATCCCGTCTGCTGGGGCGTGAAGGCCGTCCCCTCGCGCGTGCGTCTGCCTTTCTTCGCTAACATTACTGCTTCGCAGAAGGGGGCGACCGCCTGCCATTCCTCCACGCTTCGGACCATGTCCTGTACCAGGGCAGGGTGCGAGAGGTCGTTGCCGCCGATCGCCCCTACGAAGACACGGTGGTGCTCCGCTCAAGCGAGGCACACCTCTACCGTATGTGTCGAGACAGGTGTCTCAGGCAAAGGTGGAATACGGCTGAGACATTGTCTTACAAACATTAACTTTAAATCAGGTTTTTGAAGAGAGAATAAAATGGCAATTATTAGATAATAATAACTTCCCACACCTTATGGTACAAAATGAGTAGATAGGTACTTAAACGAGTCAGTTGGTATCGCTCATTCAATAAGAGCAATTGGGCATTTTTCGATAACCGCTAAATCCGAAAATTACAGTACAAAGGTATTGCAAATATTTTTATCATAAATCGCTGTCGCTGTTTTGTGCAACCAGGATTAAAACCTTAATCTCATTTAGATATTTTGTAATTTTAAGATGCTCATAAATCATTTTGATCCACTATCGTAGTGGATTATCGGTCCCGCCGATATTGTAAATACTCAAAACAAAAACAAACATTCAATCAAAGATTCCATTATTTATTTCAATTAAACAGCATGACACATGTCGAGCGAACAGAACGCGTTAAATAGCCACCTTTTTTTTTTTAAGTGTGAAGGTCTCAAATGAATTCTTAAGCTCTAACACCCTAGAGCTAAACTCCACCGGGTTTGAGAAACGTGTCAGACTTTCAGAAACAAAAAACGCAAAGGGTATATAAATTCTATGCCCTTTGCGTTCTGGGACGACGACTCTTTCAAACTTTCCCGAAGCCCTAGCAGGCCGATGTTTGCCGATGCTCTACTAGGCTACTCCAGTTTAGCTAACATCTCTTGGATTCGCGCATGGAACACCACAGTCACACAAAGCAACCACACTATAACTGAAGTAGTGGAAGTGAAGAAAAAAGTGCAGACGATAGATGCTGAGTCACTCGCTGTGAACCTGTGACGTCGCCAATGAAGACGACCGCGGGGAAGATGATGTGATGGTCTAATCGCAAAAAGCACTATAGGAGAAAACGTGACACAAAATATTGTTACGAAATTGTTTTAAAAGATTACACTAGGTTCAAAAACTTTCAAACACTGAAAAGACGACAGACAGCACCAACTGTAATCAATCTCACAAAAGACCTTTTACCTTCGTCTAATATCTCTAACATCTTTATATATAACTAGCGGTCCCGGCAGACGTCGCGCGTCCTTCTGTCCGAAAACTGGCTTTTTGGCAATTGAAATTCATGACAGGTGGTAGTAAATTCTACCTAGGGGCCCCCATATTTATAAATGAGACTGAACTAAAACTCTTAAACTTATTTTTCAAATAGACCGTGTTCCATCGTCGACCACACATCGCTTACCATCAGGTGAGATGGTGATCAAACGCAAGCCTATCAATAATAAAAAAAACTAGCGGGGCCTTTAGGTTGCGATGGGTTCAAAGGTTCATAGGTAGTTGCCTACATAGTCTTTATAGAAAATTCGGAAATAATTAGAATTCATATGGCACAGGTATCATGACTGGTTTTTTACACAAAAGCGGAGCCCACCCAAAAGCGCGGGGCCCGTAACATTTGCTACTCTTGCTATGTAGTTAATCCGCTACTGTAATTGACGCTGCAATTGGGTTCTCAATATTTTTTCTAGCGATAAACCCGCTTTCGGGAAGCACAACGTCTATCGGGACCGCTAGTCCCTTACAAATGAAAGGTAAACTTAATATAATAAAACAATAGTTCATATTAACAAGATTCTGTTAACAAGTTAAGCTATTACTAGGGCTTTCAATACCGGTATTCCGGGATTCCGTAATACCGTGATAACGGTACAAACATTAATATATATTATTGCGGTTTATGGTAATAAGTAGTAGGAAATTGTATTATCTGTACATATAATAAATTCAATTAAAGTATCTGTTTGTAACACTACATCATACCTACATGTTTGCTGTTTGGACTTTAACCTTTTGAATGTCTTAAGTTACACAGTTCGACATAAGCCATTGTCTTTCTATTGTGTCTCTAATTACGGCATTCGAAGAGTTAAAAGTGGCTGTGACCGCTGACTTGGATCTCATCAAGTTTAAATTAATGAAAAAATCGACGTGTTAAAGTGATTTTTAAAGCCTATTTGCAATGTACAGATTTCTTATTTAAGGTCCAATTATTTTTTTACTAAAGGCTTATGAAAGTATGCCTCCATGCTATTGCTTCTTTTTTATTGTTGATAGCTTCGCGGTGACTTAAAGATCCCCAGGTTGTAGCCATCAGGAAACGAAAAATCCGGCAGAGAATTTCATTCCTTAGCTGTACGCACAATTAAAGTGTTCCCAAAACGCTTTTGTGCGTACAGGTGGGATGTCTAGAAATTGTAGCAGAGCTGAATAGGCTCCTTTTAGCGAAAAATAGGCACGTTTGGGTTTTAGCAGCATTGAACCTGACCAAATTGGCGTCGACCCATCCTGAAACTGCCTCCAAGAATAAGTTCAAGCGCTCAACCGGAACGCTACTGAAACCAAACGCCAAGTTAGTTGAGAAAAGGCTAGGACGATAATGATGAAATGCGTATAAAAGTATTTTCGATGCCTACCTAGATTGTTGTTGTTACGAAGAGTAACTTAGGCTACATTTTACTCTTTCGCAGGAACAGTACGTATTTCAAACACACATTTGTTTGTCACAAAAGTTTTTTTCCATATACGTATTGACGGTTACCGAAAAAAACTTTTACAAAATTTTCACTGGGATATACCTAATACTATAATGAGCTTCTTTTTACATTATCGAGAATTTCCGGGTAGGAGGGGGCAGCATCTCCGAAATAGATAACACATTTTAACGAAGATGTCAATTTCTAAGAACTAATAATTTTATGCTGAACTTATTCCAAACATATAACTAGCTATTAATTATGATTTATCCGCGTAGGGTACGTTCCCGGGAACAATTATAATATTGACCCAGTAATTTCTATGCCTAACCACCTAACCAAGTTGAAGAATTAATTTAAAACCTAGCCCATGCTAGAAATGCCCAATGCATGCATTGCTTTACGAGGAATATTATGACATTTTGTAAAATCTGCGAACTATTCAAATATTTCTTTTAATCGTGTAAAAAAATATTAAAAGGAGAGTAATGTTTTTAAACTCAAGGCGAACGAAGTCGCAGGTAACAGCTAGTTATACTATTGAGAGAGTTTTGTATCATTATTTTCAGAAAGTAACCATTTTAAAGAAGAATTCAAAAATAAAAACATAATTTTAAAGATTTTATTATTGTCTTAATTGAACTTGGAGTTAATAACTTATGTAGTTGGACTTCACACTAATACCCGTACTGATACCGGTATTGAAAAAATCCGGTATTTGAGAGCTCTAGCGGTCTCGCTCCACACAAGGATGTATGTATAATGAAACTACAGCACCTATAATTGCGCACTGTTACATTCAGTTAGCTCTGTCCAAACTTCAAATTGAATTAAGTTTGTTCTGGCCGTTAATTAAAACTTAAACATAATTTCATATTGAGTTGTGGGCAAACTGTGCTATGTTCAATAAACAGAACAACGTAAAACTTTGTTGAACCTGCCTTAAGATAACAAGAGGAGACGAAACTCATTAAAGTTTTATGTTCGATCCTCGCGCCGCGCATCCGCCGCTGTTGATCTTTCTCAGCCACTTCTGGAGCTAATTATTGCTAATAGGCAAATACTAAATTGCTAATAAGACACATCGAGCATTCTTGAATTATTAAAACTCGGTGAAAGGTAGCAAATTACATATTTAGTAATTTTCAGAATCACTGCGTTGTGATAGTATTTAAATTTTCTAGAAAAGTCGATAAATAATGGATCAGCTGCTATTACTAAATCAAATGTACACCATATTTATTAATGATCCTGAAAAACACGGTTAAGCTTTAGATTAAAGATAATGACGTGTTTCGTCCAAGATTAATACAGGTAATTAACAACAATGCTCTCATTGATAGCGCGCTGGCAACGTCGATGAAAACATATTTTTCCAGAAACAATTAATATTAATTAAAAATCACCCATTTAATTTCTAATCTTTTGGAGGTATCGTGTCGCTGATAAATATTTGGATTATACATACATACGCAGTCTGTTCAAAAGAAAAGGTGAATTTTGAATTTTTTTGAAAACTATTTATTTATTCATCAATATCCATTTAGTCCTCTTCAAAGTAATCCCCTTCAGATATAATGCACTTATGCTAGCGCTTTTTCCAATCCTCGAAGCACTTCTGAAATGCGCTTTTCGGTATGGCCATCAGCTCATTCTTCGATTCTGACTTTATCTCATCAATTGTGACAAAACGCTTTCTTTTCATTGATCTCTTCAGTTTTGGGAATAGGAAAAAGTCGCAGGGAGCTAAATCTAGTGAACATGGTGGTTGAGGCATGATTACGGTGTTGTTTTTGGCTAAAAAATCACGAACAAGCATTGATGTGTGTGCGTCGCTTTTGCTCAAAATTTTGCAATTTCAGAACAAACTTCGCTGCCACACGTTTCATGCCCAAAACATTCGAGAAAATTGTATGGCATGATCTGATTGATATGCCAACATTCTCTGCAACTTTCCTAATAGTAAATTCGACGATTTTCTGAAACAATTTTTTTCACTGTTTCGATGTTTTCTTCGCTTGTTGACGTGGTTGCAACTCCAGGAAGCTCATCGTCATCAACATCTTCTCGACCTTCTGTAAAGCGCTTGTACCACCTATAAACGATTTTTTGAGACAAAGTGGACTTGCCAAATGCCACAGTCAACATTTCAAAGGCCTTGGAGCACTTTATTCCATTTTTAACGCAGAATTTAATACATATTCTTTGATCCATTTTTTTCAAAAGTAAAAAATCGAAGAACACACAAAAACGTAACTAACATTTTCAGTTGTCAACAACAAACTACTAATTCAAATTGGCTGGTAATGCCAACATATGATAAACATATGCGTACCAACATAACAAAAAAAAATCGAAAATCGAATGTACACAGCCCGCGAAAATTCAAAATTCACCTTTTCTTTTGAACAGACCTCGTACATACTGGCATGGTTGGGAGTAGGTCGATTCGACACCCAAATCATCCAAATGACATCCCCCGCCCTTGGACGGAGCGGGATATAGTGTCAAACTTTTACTGACTAAAAACTCACTCCTGTTCCTTCCTTGCCTTTCGTACCGCTTTCAGAAACAATTCCTTGGCCCAAGTATGCTTCGACCCTGCTGGGCTCCTACGGTTTGCTGACAACTCCTTGACGCGCGCGTGGTACGATACGCGCTGTTGACGTCTTGGGCTCGGTCCGGACGATTACCGGACAGCTGAAATATATTACAAATATTTTTTGGTGATGGAATATCATTGAATAACTTCTCCTGCTTTGGATGGATTGAGAGGGAGTGTCAGAATTTTACTTACTAACTAGGTACTACTACTACTACTACCAGTGTTTCTACAGTGGTCCTTTGCGTTCCAAGGCCTGGGCTACTCTTTCGAACACTAAGCCCTTACTTGACCATATTAATTGAAATAATTGTTATCTACATTAATATTATAAAGAGGTAAAGTTTTGTTTTTTGTTTGCAGGAGGTAATCTCTGAAAGTACTGATCCGATTGCTGAAATCATTTCACCGATAGAAAGCTGCTTTATTCCTGAGTGACATAGACTATATCTTATGCACATGGGTGAAGCCGCGGGCAAAAGCTATAAGTCTATATTCTTACAAACGATCGATAAAGCAACGTTTTCATATTCCAAATTATGTTATAAGTTATGGAAACTTCTGTAAACATGTGCGGCAGGTCACGTAGGTATTTTAATTTAAATGTTTTTTTCTATTCTTTCACATAAACAAACGATGCTCTATAGATAACTACAAATCATTTGTGGAAGGCGTAAATTATATTGATATAAATCACGGTTTTGTTTTGATAGAGACAAATGTATGGATCTTAGATTACGATAGCTAAATCTTATAAAATAACAAAACGACATAAAATAATGCTTTCAGCAGTTGCTGTTTGCGAAAATCGTAACGCTCACGAAAAGTCATCATCATCATTTCAGCCGAAGGACGTCCACTGCTGGACACAGACCTCCCCCAAGTGTCGCCACAACGAACCATCCTGGACGTCTCTTATAAACCGCGTTCCCGTGACTCTCACCAGCCCCCCTAGCAAAGTTACAATCGTTTCTCTTCCGTCGAACGCCACAAGTTGGCCACGCCCCCGAATCTTTTATTCTGACCACGTGACTGAGCGTTGAGATGACGTCATTCCCGTACATTTGAAGTTTTCTACTAGCGTTAACGATTGCTGATTATCAACTTGGCTAAGGGTGTAGGTCATTGATCCACCTTGTGGGAATCACGAAAAGTCAGCCTCAAAATATCCTATTCTCTAGACCCAGGGGTCGGCAAGTAGTTTTAAGTGGGGTCCGTATAATGTTGAACATTTTTATCGAGGTCCAAAAAAAAAAAACAATAATGGTACAATATTTATTTCAAACTAGCTGACCGGCCAAACTTGGTACTGCCTAATAGTCCTTTTAGCTAAGCTGTCAAAGGATAACGCCATCTGCAGGTATTACCAGAACCAGAATTATTCATTTCAAAATTACATTTTAATTAGAGATGGCATTTTATTCGAATATTATTTTGGTTTTTTTTTTTTCGTAGTGACTTCCAGATTTTCTCATCGTTAAAACCTTCCCTGGACTATTACAAATATTTCAAGACCAAAATAAACCGATTGAGTTCCAGCCGGTTTCGAGTTTTAGTGAGACTAACGAAGCTATTCATTTTTACATATATAGATAGAGTACTATGTAAGTATGTATGTATGACAGTCGCAAGCGCGCTGCAGTTTCGTGAGGACGCGGGATGCGCGAGGCCAATGAGAAACGCTTCCGCACATTTTTAGGGTTCCGTAGCCAAATGGCAAAAAACGGAACCCTTATAGATTCGTCATGTCTGTCTGTCCGTCCGTATGTCACAGCCACTTGTTTCCGAAACTATAAGAGCTATATTGATGAAACTTAGTGAGTAGATGTATTCTGTAAACCGCATTAAGATTTTCACACAAAAATAGAAAAAAGAAAACATTAAATTTTGGGGGTCCCCATACATAGAACTGAAACGCAAAAATTATTTTTTCATCAAACCCATACGTGTGGGGTATCTATGGACAGTTCTTCAAAAATGATATTGAGGTTTCTAATATCATTTTTTTCTAAACTGTTTTAATAGTTTGCTCGCGCACTTCCAAAGTGGTAAAATGTCCCCCCCGCCCTGTAACTTCTAAAATAAGAGATTGATAAAATTTAAAAAAATATAAGATGTACATTACCATGCAAACCGCCAACTAAAATTGGTTTGAACGAGATCTAGTAAGTAGTTTTTTTTTTTTTAATACGTCATTAATCTAAAAAAATACACTATTATTCAAACATCGATCAAAGTTACAACGAACTACAAGAACTTTTATATTATGTTACTTGCTGCTACGGAACGCTTCATGGGCGAGTCCGACTCGCACTTGGCCGGTTTTTTACGTGAAATATGGCACATCGTTATTAACATGTAATCACTCCGTTAGTTTGATTCTACGTGGCTCTTAAATGTATCTTCTTCTTCCTGCCCTTATCCCATATTACTTGGAGTCGGCGCAATACGTTGTCTTCTTCCATTCTGTCCTGTCACCCGTCAAACTATCACTAACTCCCTTTTCTTTCATATCACTTCTCACACAATCCATCCATCTTTTTTTCGGCCTTCCTCTCCCTCTCCATCCATCTACATGTATACTCAGAACTCTTTTAGTAATATGCGCTTCATCCCTGCTCTTCACATGACCATACCAAGACAACCGATTACTTTTCAACTTTTCAGTCACTGGCGCCACTTTCAAACTTCCTCTAATATACTCATTTCTCACTTTATCCATTCTCATCTCCGCTACATACAATCTTTTTTCATCCTTCTTTTTCACAGCCCAACATTCTGATCCATACAGTATGACAGGTCTTATGACAGACTTGTAAATTTTACCCTTCAACTTGAGGTTCATGCGTGAGTTACAAGTTGTACCCGTGACCTGTCGCAAATTCATCCATCCTGCGTTGATCCGACGTGTTACGTCTCAGTCTACCTCACCATCCCCTTGGACGAGTGACCCGAGGTATCGAAAGTCGGAACAGATTGGTATGGGCGTTCCGGCGAGAGCTAAAGGCACAGGGTTGGAGAGACCGCCGAAATCGCAGAACAAGTACTCCGTTTTGGTTCTACTTAATTTCAGGCCAACACTTTCCAGTCTTTGCCACCACACCTCCAATCTGTTTTGGACCTCTAGGCCACTCTCGGCAACCAGTACAATGTCGTTGGCAAACAGCATACACCAGGGAGCCTCCTCCTGAATGTCCGACGTCAGAGCGTCCATTATCATCAGGAAGAAATAAGGGCTGAGAGCCGATCCCTGATGTAAGCCGACAGCCACATTGAAATTTCCAGTGGTGCCCACTGTGGACTGGACTTGCGTACTACATCGACTGTACATCGCTCGGATCAACTGCACATACTTCCCAGGCACACCTTTCTCCTTAAGGGCCCACCACAGAACCTCTCGAGGTACCCGGTCGTATGCCTTTTCGAGGTCAACGAATACCATGTGCAAGTTTTTATGCGCACCTCTGTATTTCTCGCACAGCTGGCGTATAGCAAAAATGGCATCCGTCGTACCCCGACCAGGCATAAAACCGAATTGGTTCTGTGAAATTTCAGTCTCTTCTCTCAGTCACCTTTTAATAACTTTCTCCCAGACTTTCATAGTATGTGACATTAGCTTTATTCCTCTATAAGTGTTGCACTCAAGCACATACTCCTTTGTTTTTAAAAATAGCTCTTAAACAGCTCTTAAATGTATGAATACTATGAATAACTAGTTATATGACAATATTATTTAACAAATATCCGGCGGTCCCATGGCCGACCTTTCGCGGTCTGGACGCGGACCGCGGTTCGCCTGTTGCTGACCGTTGCTCTAGGCTATAACCAACCTGTACCATCGTGTCAATCCTATTTAGGGGCCTTACCATGGCATGTTAAAATGTCAAGCGCGTGAGCGAGAAACGGCTGGAGTTATACACTCTATATAGCTCCATCCCTTTAACAGTTCAGTTTAGGTCTTCAAATGGATCGCTTGAGCTCGTGGTAAGGCCTCTATTCAGCAAGACAGGATCCAGAAGTTTTTGTATTTTTCTATATACAAGAAGGCACATTTACTTGATTATAATATATGTAGACACTAAACAGATATGAGCATAATTGTGACATAATCTGATTATGACGTGAAGTAATGATATGTCAAGAAGTAGTTGACACGAATGTTGATGTCAGTAAATGAAACAAATGAAGTCTCATTTATTGCCTTCATTTTTGGACAGATTCGTTAAGATTTATTTCTCGCTATACCATTTATCTTGCTACATCAGCCAGAGAAATTCTCTACACAGGAGGTCTGAGATCTTTGCAAACTTCAGAATATTATGATGAAAATTGAAGTAAAAAACAACAAAAAGTAAATACTGAAATGAATCCTGTTCATTTCAAGTATTATTTAACGAAGTTAAACTAGCTGATTACGCAAACATGGCTTTATCGCATTGTTGCTGTAATTTAAAGCGGGCAATTCTGACTAATTAAGCTATTGCTTCATATTGTATTTAAACAGATGCGTTAACTTTATTAAAATGTGAATATATTTGGCATTAGCCTTTTATATAATGCCTTCATTTTCCAAATCCCCTAGGCCGAAATCCCCGCATGACACTTGACGGACGGGAGGCAAAAAATGCTGCATAAACAATGTTTTTGTTACTTTTTCAGACTTGCCTCTTTGTTGCCTTTAACGTACTACCTACGGATGACGAATAATACAATTTTAAATATACAGAAGATATTGTTATCAATTTTATCATGTACACCGTATAGCTTTAGAACAAAGATTAACAGATACCTATCAAAATTTTATAACGCAATCACTGTATAGATTAAAATAATGAGTGAAACATATATAAGCGCTTTCCAATGATAATCTTGTATTAGTGGAAAACATTCAGCCACTTAGAGCTATCTACGTTATAGTAAAAATTACTTGTTTTGTGAATTAATTGTGGTAAAAGGTGTAATATGAAAATGGCTGATATTTATGCGGAGACCAGCATGTCGAGTCGTGTGGTCCGTTTTAAGAAAAGTGCTGCTGAGCGGTATGGCTTGGAGGAGAAAGATGTGCACATCGGCCACATCACCCTGGAGGGTATGCTCGATGCTCCAGACATGATCTGCCAGGTACGTGCCTATACTTTTCCAGTCATGTATTTTGTTTTAATGGCGACTATGATCTAATTTTGGAAGTCTTACTTATGATAGAAATCTTCATCTTCGTCATCATAATCTACAACCCGAATTCGCCCACTGCTGAGTATTGCCCTGTTTCTCTTGTACCATGAAAATCTTAGCTCAGACTTAAAATTTCGTAGTCTAATAATCACAAACAGATCTAAAATCTGTCTAAATATATTTATTTATTTATTTATTTATATATACTTTATTGCACATCAAGATTATAAATTAACAAAAAAGGAAACCACACAATAAAAAACACACAATTGGCGGCCTTATCGCACTAGGCGATTTCTTCCAGGCAACCTTGAATGGACAGGGATTGCCTGGACACAAAATGGGGTTGCACTTAGTGCAAATATAAAAGTAACAAAACTTAATAAATACTTAATTCTAAAATAGATACACAAATACATACATACAATATATATATAAGCAAGAGAGTTAGTGAAGAACGAAGACAAGATTACAGAGTCAAGTAATGATCCTTCACAAGCCCTTTAAATGCAGGCAGTGTTTGCGCACGCTTTATTTCCACAGGCAATGCATTCCATAGACGAGCGGCCTGAACAGTAAAGGACTTATCCAGGAAAGTACTTGAATGCATTGGCATTTTAAGTTTCAAGTTATCCGATGACCTAAGAACTTTCACAAAGGAATTGAAACCGTTCTTTGAGATAACTAGGGGTAAAAGGGGAAAAGAGCACATTATACAAAAGAGAAAGAATATGAGCATTACGGCGAAGGCGAATTGGCAACCACTTGAGTTTAACGCGAAATTCAGAAACATGGTCATATTTACGCAAACCGAATATGAACCTTATACAAAAGTTTTGAAGTCGCTCAAGTTTATCCAGTTGCACTTCAGTGAGGTCAAGATAGCTGGCATCAGCATAATCAAGGATGGGTAAAAGAAGAGATTGTGCAAGCGTGATCTTGGTGGCAATCGGCAGAAAATGCCGTAGTCTTCTCAACGAACCAGCAGATGCGAATAACTTGCGGCTAACTTCCTGTAGCTGGGCAGTCCAAGAGAAATTCTTGTCAATGAATATCCCCAAGTTCTTGACTTTCTCACTAAAGGGAATTACTGAGTTGTCAAAAGAAACTTGGGGAAGAGTCGTCCAGTCGATCTTTGAGACCATTCTAGAACTGCCCACCACTATAACCTGCGTCTTCACAGGGTTCACCGTAAGTCCGTACCTCTTGCTCCAGTCGCAAATACGAGCCAGATCAAGGTTAACGGTCGAGATAGCCTCAGACAATTTCCCAAGAGGTGCCCGTGAATATATTTGAAGGTCATCTGCATAAAGGTGGTAGGAAGAAATTAATTCGTTGGAGATAGAGTTAATAAAAACTGCGAAAAGTAATGGTGATAAAACGCCACCCTGTGGTACTCCGGCAGAAGTACTACACCAAGAAGACATGGTCTCTCCGATGCAAATACGTTGCCGTCGCCCGAACAGGTAACTACGAAACCAGTCAATCACCGGTGGAGATATATTAAGAGAGCATAGAATACCAAGTAAAACATCAAAATCGACAGTATTAAAAGCATTACTAAAATCTAGCAATGCAAGGACCGTTAGATTACTGCTTTCCATGGCTGACCTTATATCGTCCGTAATATTGAGAAGCGCTGTAGTGGTGCTGTGACCAGGGCGGAAACCGGACTGAAACGGGTTGAGGAGATTATTTTTGGATAGGAAATTACTTAATTGGTTGTGGATTAAACGTTCTAGGACTTTAGACAGGAATGGTAAGACGGATATTGGACGGTATTCAGAAAAGGATGTGGGATTGGACTTTTTAGGCAGAGGAATTATTTGAGCATCTTTCCATGAGCATGGAAAGACACCGCTAGACGCAGAAAAATTGAGGATGTGACAAATGACAGGGAGGATTATGTCCAGCACCGGGAGTAACATTTTACGGCTGATACAGTCACTTCCTACTGCATTGGAAGTAATTGATAGTATGCTCTTCTTAACATCACACGCAGAAAACTGACCAAAAGCGAATGGAGAATAACTGGGAGTCGGAAGAGATGAAAGATAATCCAATGTATTCAATTTTATAGTCCTATCAAAATTGGACGAAGCTGTAAAATGATTATTCATCGCATTGATGTCTAAATCTTTAGGAATCGACTCTTGTCGAGTTTTACCGACCCCCAATGATCTAAGAAAATTCCAAACTTTGGATGCGTCCCCATTTTGGACTGAGTTATGAATGTGTTGGCGGTTAGCATTCCTACACACCTTATTACATTGATTACGGATGGAGACATATCTTTCTCTATTAACATCATTAGGATGACGCTTAAATTTAGACTTGGCTGTGGCCTTTTTTTTCATTAGTGATTTAATTTCATCCGTCAACCACGGTGCCGGAAAATGTCTGACTTTAACTGCTCGAACGGGAGCGTGGTGATCGTAAAGCTTAACAAGTTTGGTAGAGAAGATGTCAACTTGCTCATCGACTGATGTAGAGCTATATAGAGCAGACCAATCAATATTGCTAGCATCCTCGCAAAGACCCTCAACGTTCATGCCACCAAAATTACGTTGCATGAGAATTTTGGCTTTAGCTTTAGGTGGACGAATTTTATATGAGAGAAAAATCAGATCATGATAAGAAAAGGCATCGGCTGAGCATTGGCCACACTTAGCGACGCGATCAGGAGAGGAGACAATAATCAAGTCAAGAAGTGAAGGAGTACAATTAGGAAAATGGTGAGTGGCACTAAGAGGAAGAATAGTAAGATTGCTAGAAGCCGAAACACTACACAGGGAAGAAGAGCGATGATCCTTTTTCAGGAGACAAGTATTAAAATCACCCATGAATATAAAGAATAAAAATCATTTTAAATAATTAAACTTTACTTTAAACAAAAAATAATAAGTACCAGTTTCCACTAGTGAAATTCCTAATTCATATACCATTTATTTAATGATCAGTAAAAGCAAGTATTACTATATCAAATTTAATTGTACCTATACAATTTAATTATTTACGTAATAGTACTCTGAGACTGAACAGTCTAAAATAAATTTAACCAGATACTTTCAAGCTGGTATATTAAAGTATTAATATAAAAATCACGAAATTTCATAGCTGCAAGTGGCAAGTAAAAATTTAAAAGAAAACTAATAAGTGGAAAGCATAAGTAGAAATAACTCAGTAAAGAATACGTGTTCACGTACATAGTTTACACCGCCGCGACTCTCACGTACTACGTGAAGCATTTGTTCATTTGACCTAGTACTACTAGAGATAAACTACCAGCCAGTATCGATCGTTTAAGTAGCTTTTACTACCAAAATAACTAAGAAGAACAAAACGTTTTTCTTTTAAAGCCTATTTTTGTTTAATGACCTAATGTATTATTTAGTTTGTAATGAAAATGATCTCTACCTATACCAATACAACGAAATGAATACCTACAAATTATTTTTTCTGATCAAATAATAAAAAACTCTAATCAAATCTTAATTAAATATTCATCGCGAGAGAAGATCTAACAAACTTAATTATAGCCTAATTTATTCTTAAGCTATATAATTGCAAATCAGTAAATTCCGTTGTTAGAAAATCTTTTTATTTTCTTAAAAATTATTTTTGACATTCGTGATAATTTTCTCTAACTAGATTTTTATCTGAAACTGTGGGATGGTACTAAGAGTATTATATTTTCCGATAATGATAATATAATAAAATCCTTACATATATAGGGTGACTGGCAATTAGTGTACTATACTTAAACACTTGATTGTGCTCATGACAACAAACAATTTTTATTATGGGAGCAAAGCCGAAATCGCGAAAAAAATCTCAGCTGTTCAGTACATTAGGCAAACATAAATGTACTGAACAGCGGTTTTTTTTTTCGCGATTTCAGGTGTGTTCCCATAGTAAAAGTTGTTGGCTATCATGAGCACAATCACGTGTTTAAGTATCATACACTAATTACCAGTCACCCTATATATGTTATACATAAATGAAAGTCTCCCATAGCATTGGCCTGTCAGCTTATTCGCGATAAACTCAAGAACTACTGAACGGATTTTACTGCGGTTTTCACAAATAAACCGAGTGATTCATGAGGAAGGTTTCAACGATAAGATTTTTAACACACGTGCGAAGCTAGCGCGCGTCGCTCGTAAAATAATGAACAGTTAAATAATATTAATAAGTTAACAATTTAATAATTTTAATTAAAATAAAAACAAAATGAAGTTAAAAATTTCTTAAATAATTGAGCACCAAAACAATACAAATAATTGACACAGCTACAAGAACTTATCGCATCTTCCAGATCGATTTCACAACGGAACAGGAAGAAACAAACCAATCCGTAGCAGACCGCACGTGTGCCCTCGCCAGTGCCATGGTCAACGCCGGCCTAAAGCCTGGGGATGCAGCCATTGTTATGGGCAACAACCACATGGACGTGTGCATACCTTACTTCGCATGTCACTTCGGTGGATACTCCATGTGTGCCATTGATCCCAGCTGTGGTCAAAGTAAGTTGAATGACATATTCTACATTTATAATTATCATAAGGAGAAAGAAATAGCTGGTTATTAAAAAATAACAGTGTATTCAGATAATAAGCATAACATCAGTTCAGATCAGCAATCTAATTCCCAATTAACAATTTTTACAGCTGATTTGACAAGATTATTTCCGTACATCTTCCCAAAGATAGTGTTCTGTCAGAAAGCTTCTGAAGATAAGATCAAAGAAGCATTTAAGGCGAACAATCAGGAGGGAAAAATCGTCGTCTTTGACGACAAAGAATCAGACCTAGAGGCGTTTGTCAAGAAATATAACGGCACACACGTTAATTACAGGTAAAGAACTGTCTAGAAACATTACGTGATTCTCCTATTGAAATTGAACGTAAAAATCAGTTAGTAATGTAACGTCTGAAACAATAGAATTTCTGTCGAATTACATCATGATTAGAATTAAATCCATTCATAAATAAATATACTAATATGATTGATTTTTATTATTATTTATACGGACGTTCTAAAATAAAATGATTTTTTTTTTATGTTAAGCCTATGTTACAAGGAATCTTCCAGTTAGTACAATGTATATTATATTTTCAGACCAGCTTTGTTCGACCACTCCAAAACGGCAGCATGGCTGATGTTGACCAGTGGAACTACAGGCTTACCGAAGGTGGCAGTTATTCCCTTCGACACATTACTTAACGGAGTACAAAATTGGTGGTGAGTACTTCAAGGCTCTTAATAAACTTGTACGATCACCATCAACGATTGCATCACTGCTTACCATCAGGTGGGATCGCAGTCAAGCACAAATGTACGTCATTTAAAAAAAATATAAATTTTTTCCTAGGTTTTAAACTTTGTTGCCTGGCCTGAATTGATTACATCTATTCTGACGTAGGATGTATCACTTACTTATCATTGTATATCTTACATCCGATTTTAATAAATTTAAAACAACACTGATATGTTTAAAGTAGTAAAGCGATAAATAATAATTTAAAATCAGAGTCCTCGGCTTAGTCATCCGACTGGCCGATTAGTTTGGGTGCGGCGGCTTATAGCGGTCGTCGGTATTAGCAATTGAATCATTAATTTGCCAAACAATCATAATTCACAATACCTACCATAACTGTGAAACTGGAATTACAGAGAGAAATTTAACTTCTTCAAAATCAGTTTAAATAAATTAAAGAATTCCTATCAATTTAGAACTTGACATTTTTGGATATGCACAAGATATGACAAACTAGTACGCTTTACCATTAAAGATTGCATCACTGCTTACCACCAGGTGGGATCGCAGTCATCCACTAGTACGACAAGTACTAGTCTAGACGAGACTAGTCTGCTTAGGGCAGAACAAGATCTGTCTGACTTTTACTGACAAAAAACCCACCTATGTTACATTAGTAGCTCTTCGCCATCCAGGGTCATAGTAACACTTTCGAACAATCGTATAGCCCTGACAGGCGTCAGCCATAATGGACCTTGTCAATATTGCTGACAATATACTCGTATACTAAACCTAAATTGTACACATATACCTTTCTTTGTTTCAACATGGAACCCCTCAGGGATGTTAAGATAGCTTGTACTATATCAAAAACTGATCTGTTTTAACACACACCACAGGTTTGCATGAATATTATAAATCAATAACCAATCAATTAATTATAAGAAGATGCTCGGAACTTTGTTACATCGAACATGCCTCGAAACTTATTGCAAGTTTAGTTCGCAACATCGCATATCGGTAAATAATAAATTAATGGTGTTAGTTGAAGTTATGTCCAAAACTAAATTTTTGGGTTAGGTTAACGATAAATGCACCAATGATAAATGTTCGATTTACTTGAACTGTGTGGTGAGTCCACACAGTTCAAGTAAATCGAACATTTATCATTGGTGCTTAAAGTTTCGAGATGCTCATAAGCGCGGTGTTCAAACTTATCGCTTTTCACGCTGAAATCACACTAATATAAATACTATAACGCAGAAAGTTAGTGTGTTTGTACGTTTGTTTCTTCCTTACGCAAACGGCTTAGACCATGTCCTGGAATAACACATAGTTATAATTTATATTTGTAGGGAGTATGTTCCCTTGACATAATTTTCTACTGTCACGCGGGAAAAGTCGCGGGCAGCAACCGGTTTATTTATAAAACAGCTAAATAAGCCTGGAATCAACATTAACGAAGAATGCAAAGATGGTATTAAAAAATGTTTCTGATGACGAAGAGACAGTAAAAGATGTATTTTTGCTGTGTAGGTCTCCGTTCCCGCAAAGCTGTGACATCATCCTGGCTATGGCGACCCTCCAGTGGGTTTCATCACTTTTATACTTCATATCTGGCCCCTTGAAAGGCTCCACAAGGGTCCAGTCATCGGGTCCACTAACTCCCATGAAAATCGTCGAAATTATCAACAAATACAGGGTAATAATAATAGCAATAAACGATTACACACAGGTGTATTATATTAAAATCGCTAATAAACTTTGATTCTTGATGCTAACGTTTCTGATAATTTTTCAGCCCAACACTACAGCATTTACGCCATTTTTATTGGGTCATTTTCTGAACGTAGCAGAAAAAACTTGTGACTTATCGTGTTTCAAGCACATGCTTATTGGCGGGAGCGCCATGGAGAAACCATTACTGGACAGATTTAGAGTAAGTATTGTAACTCACATAATACCTGTACCTGATATAAGATCCAATCTGGATTATAAAGGAAAGAGTCCCTGTTCTTTTTTGACCTAATTTCATAAACTCGTCGGGCTTCCAAGCTTTATATTTTCTTTCAGGAATAATGTAGCTAGCTAACACATCTCTGTGAACTCTCAATGTATTCTATAACCGACTTGGAACTAAAAAGAGGTTATATATTCGGCTATACGTATTTTTTTTAAAGTTTGGAATTCAATCTTATGACCAATGATGAATGATGATGAATTCTATATCTTTATATTAATAATTAAAACATCGATGAAACATTTTCTCGTGTCTAAATAAATCGTGTATATCCACAGAAAATATGCGACGCGTTCTTGTACCTGGCTTACGGAATGACCGAGTTATTGGCACCCATCTTTGATTTTGATGACGACACACCATTCGGTTCAACTGGCAAGCCACAATCTCAATATGAATTCAGGGTTTGTATTTATTTAATAACGCTCGTGTATTTTGAAGTCGCTTTTTTTACTTTCTTGTAAAAGTATGGCGTCATAATGACGAAATAAGCATAATGACGATTGTAATAAAAAAGCAATACAATTTATTACAATTAACGTAGAACAAATTCTATTGTTTATCCTTTAATATCTTATACGTTGGTCGATTGTTAATGATTGATTACATTTTTTTTTGTGATATACTATCTAATGACTAATAATGTGTATTTTCAAATAGGTATTTCATATTTTAATTTTGTATTAGTTGACCTATTTTGATAATTATGTACTTTATTTTACAGCTTATAGATGACGAGGGCAAAGCTTTGGAAGGACCTTACAAAACTGGAGAATTATGGGTTAGAGGCAACGCATTTTTCGTGGTAAAAACTAATTTTATACCTATATATACATTATTCAATATACAGATAACTCATAACAATTATTCAGTTCGTTAACATTTATAAATTTTCGATAATTCAGTCTAAAAATAGTAGTCCAGTCAGTAACGTAAAATGTTTGAAAATGATTCTCAGAACTCAATCCCCAAAAAGGTAAACCGTTAGTAAATCCGTGTGCCGCGGATGATAATGCCCTAAGGATGAACACACATTCATAATTTACCTGCCCGCTAATGCTGCTTCGGCCCCGACTTACACAGGAACTCGATAAAGTAATCTGAATATTATAGCTGTAGTATCTATCCGAACGTTTTGCAAGTTAAAAGCAGTACAATTCTCATATTTTGGTTAAACACAGCGAAGTATTGATCTTTGGAACAATAACATTGCAGCTTTTGAGCTTAGAATGAACGCTGTGTTAAAACTGAGTTTTGTTTGGTTACCGAGAAACCTTCACGTTTTTTGTTCACGACATCATTGTCGTGATACGCTTTGAGCGTCATCGCTTTGAGGCCTTTTTACTCAATAACGATTGAATTTCCAGGGTTACCTGAACAATCCCGAGGAGACGAAGACCATGCTGACAGACGACGGCTGGTTCAAGACTGGAGACTTGTTCTACAAGGACGATCAAGATTATTATTACTTCGTGGAGCGCAAAAGGCTTTTAATTAAGCACTACGGTTTTCTGGTGAGAGAAAAATCTTTTCACACTTTTATTAGCATTTTTCTATCTAATTAAAAAATCCAATCAAATGACGAAGGTTTCAAAATAGAAGGCGCCAATAAATAAAATTCACGAAAAAAGTCAACGAATATTAGATTAAAATCTCAATGATGCGTAACATGGCAGTGTAATCAAATGAAATGCACCAATTCGGGTTAAAAGTTTCGTTAAAATGTATTATTGGGTTACCAAAACCTGTAAAAATAACGTAAGGCGAAAACTCAGTCAGCGTAAAGTTAGCTAGACTTATTTTTATCACGCTCTGATTCATCCAGTGGCGCACTGTCTCGATTCAGTTGATATGCGACGGGAAAACTACGACTTATTTCGCGAGAAAAATATCTGCCAAATCCTTGCTGCCCGCGTACGATTCGACGTTTCCGTTTCAAAAACATCTCTCCACGTTATTCAAATAATATCATTTCTGCCATTGTCTTTCATTAATTGATGTTTAAATATGATAAGATTCATTTTAAAAGTGACTTTACACATGAACAGTTCCATTCATTTTTGAAACCTTGTAAATTCAGTCACTCAAAAGTGGTAACGATATTATCAAACGGTTGAAGCCATATTCATTCTTGCAGATAAATTAATTTCGTGTTGCCAAGTAGGCTAGTAAATGTTCCTATTACTTAGATGAGTCTTTTATTTTGTTGTACCTACTTGAAATATTAAACTTGTTGAATGCAAAGGTCTTAAGTGTTTACTACAAAAGTCTGCGCTAAAACCGAGAGTAAGAAATTACGTAGACGTCTATCTACAATAATATTAGAAAGAGGTATAGCTTGTTTTTTTTGTTTGTAGGCGGTAATCTCTGGAAGTACTGGACCGATTGCTAAAATTTTTCACCGATAGAAAACTGTTTTATTCCTGAATGACGTAGGCTATAGTTTATGTATGCGGGTGAAGCCGCGGACAAAAGCTAGTCAAAGTTAGTAAAGCTAGGTAGTTAAAGTTTTTCAAATGGTAATAAATTGTTTTGTCCACAGATTTCGCCTTTGCAAATCGAAGGAATAATCAAACGGCACCCATCTGTGGCGGATGCCTGTGTCGTGTGCCTGCCGCACCCTGAATGTCAAGAAATGCCCATCATTGCAGTGCAGAGGAGAAACGGAGACAAAGTTGAAGTGAAAGAGATCTATGACTTAATTAGAAGTGAGTTTTTTTACTTACTTACCAATTAGCGAAACAATCTACTGCTTTGTTATTATCACACTTCTGATTTTGTTCATTCTGCCTCTAATATACAGCCCATCGTTCTGTGGACTGCGCTTCCTCTCGATATCAGGATGACCATAAGTCAATACGTATTTAACTTTTCGAAAACCGTAATTAGAGACACAATAGACAGACAATATATTATTATTATTTCACACATCACAATAGAAAGACAATATAATATATTATTATTATTAATTAATATATTATTATTATTACAATAAGAGACCGAACCCCGGCGTTCACTTGGGGTTTATTGAATTAAGTGGGGTATGCGAAATTATTTTCCATATTAATAGCAGAGCCTTCTCTAAAATCTCTTGTCTTTACTTTATATAAATATATTTACATATGTATGTAAGTATTTATTGTATGAAATACAATATACAACCTATTCTATTGTATAGACGTACATCCTAAAAGTAGTAGGTATGTTCAGAATCGGATACTGAATCGATTTCAGCTATTTCTTAAATAGGTATTTTTTTATGCAACTACCATGTTACCTATCTCTCCACTACGCTTGGTTGACTGGCAGAGAATGCCTAAGGCAATAAGACCGCCTTTGTACATCTGTGTTGCATGAAGTTTCAATAAATCAATTACAGATATAAATTCTTACGTATAACAAATTACGAATCACAATAAAGCAATTTGTCTAGCAAAATTAGTTAAACAGATCTTAAGCAAAAGATTTTTTTTCTAATACATATTAATACATATATTCATTATTTCTAATACATATATTTTAATAAAAATAGACTAAAAAAAACCTTTTGATCACATCAAAGTTATTAGAATAACAGAAAAAATAACAGTTGAACATCGCTATCTAATGAACTACATTTTTCTATTACCTAATTAAAATTGTCATTGAATAAAATCATGTGATATGGTAGCCCTTGGAAATATTACTAATCAACTATGTCATAATCGGCTAAAGTTATAAGATTAATCAGTTGTTGCTACACTAAATAATCTCGACCACACACATCACACACACACACACACATAGATAAATAGGTAGATAGATGTGTCACTGCGCAATAAAATTATTTGGTAGTTTTCCCATTTGTCTGAGGGTGATGATATGCATTCGATTATATAGATATTATGATAAATAATATTCCACAGCTAAGCAGATCTTGTGTTATAAGTACTAAACAACTGATAAACATACTTATATATTTCCAAATATATACAGATTATAGATAAATTAGTACACCCAGTCAAAGAACGTGATCGTGCTTATCACACAAACATTTGTTCGGGGTGGGAATCGAACCCACGACCTCCGGCAGTCAGGATAACTAAACAATAAACCAACAAGCCCGTCAAATTATATTGGCTTTATTAGAAATCACATAATATAGAACCTATTTGTTAGTGCCATAAGGAAGATATTACACTGTAGCTGCATTCTCTGAATTACAGTATTAGGATCCAGTTTCAAGTACGCCTTAATTTAATCTCATGTATAGGTGTGCTGTCAGTTTTGAGAGGTCTAGTATTATAATTTCCAGGAAGAGTCTACCTCATAAGAGGAATATAAGATAACTTAATCTTAACTTTCATGTTATCTAACATGAGATCATAATTTAGTACGAGTAAAATCATAATTTAATAAGGACTTAAGTGGGTCATAGCAAAAGTCTGATACGCCCTCTCGCCCCTCCCTAGAGTGTGAAAAGCTATTGAATTATTTTCCACCCCAAGCAAAGTTGTATGATATACTTACCTAGCTACAATAAGTAGAAAGAAGAAGACGCAAACTTAAGACTAACATATTTCAAACATTTTCCTTGACAAAATAAAAATAAAGTATGCATATAGGTATGTAGATAGGTAGGCGCAATAAATCCACGTGTGATGAAAACACCAATTCAAATATTTTGTTGAGAAACAGCAATCATAAATCCCTGCTTTCATTTGATGATTCAAGAAAACTCATATCGCATGTCATAATTACTTGTGTAACATTTGGCCCGTATTTTGCTCAGTAATAATATTCATTTATAAAGTAACGCGCAACTGTGACTACGGAATACATTTCATTTTCAGCAACGAAGTCAGCGCAGAAATATGAAATCTGTTTGCTTTACCATCGAGTCACGTCCATTGATTCAGTGTTCGCCAAATGATTATAGCAAAACAAAATGAAAATCTGCATTTGCGTTCGATTGTAGGAAAACAAATATTTATTTAATCTTCACGCAACACAACGTAGGTACAACATATGTATTATCTTTTTCTGATATTTTTCTGTGTACATTAATAGTAAATAATCATTTCAGCCGACAGACGTCCACTGCTGGACATAGGCCTCCCCCAAGCGTCGCCACAACGAACGATCATGCGCGTCCCGCATCCATCGGATTCCCGCTACCTTCACCAGGTCGTCAGTCCACCTTGTAGGAGGCCTTCCAACGCTGCGTTTTCCGGTACGCGGTCGCCACTCCAGAACCTTTCGGCCCCAACGGCCATCTGTTCTGCGAGCAATGTGCCCTGCCCATTGCCACTTAAGTTTGGCGATTCTTTGTGCTATGTCGGCAACCTTGGTTCTCCTGCGGATATCTTCATTTCTGATTCGATCACGCAAGGAAACTCCGAGCATAGCCCTTTCCATTGCTCTTTGGGTGACTTTAAGCCTTTTGATAAGGCCCATTGTGAGCGACCACGTTTCGGATCCATATGTCATCACTGGCAACACACACTGGTCATAGACTTTCGTCTTGAGACACTGTGGTATGTTGGATGAGAAGATACCGCGTAGCTTCCCGAACGCTGCCCAGCCGAGTCGGATTCGACGGTTGACCTCTTTCTCGAAATTAGATCTACCCAACTGGACTGTCTGCCCGAGGTAGACGTAATCGTCCACAACTTCGAGTATAGAGTCTCCGATCTTGATAGGAGTGGGTGCTACATGGTTGTTTATCATGACTTTAGTTTTGTCCATGTTCATTTTAAGACCCACTCTTTCGGAAGCTCTACTGAGGTCATTGAGCATTGTACTGAGCTCTTCTGTAGTCTCAGCCATGACTACTATGTCGTCGGCAAACCGAAGGTGAGTGATGTACTCGCCATTGACATTAATGCCTAGTCCACTCCAGTCCAGAACCTTGAAGACATCCTCCATTGCGGCCGTGAACAGTTTCGGAGAAATGACGTCTCCCTGCCTCACACCTCGCTGCAGGAGGATAGGTTTCGAAGTCTGGTCCTGAAGTCGGACTGACATAGTGGCGTTTTCGTACAAACACTTCAGCACCTCGATGTACCGATAGTCAATCTGGCACCGTTGGAGAGACTGCAGTACAGCCCAAGTCTCGATCGAATCAAAGGCTTTCTCGTAGTCCACAAACGCTAGGCAGAGAGGCAGATTATACTCCTCGGTCTTCTGTATAACCTGTCGTAGCGTATGTATGTGGTCCACGGTGCTGAAGCCTTTTCGGAATCCGGCTTGTTCGGGAGGCTGGAAGTCGTCGAACCTGCGCGCGAGACGATTCGTGATGACTCTGGAAAACAGCTTGTAGACATGGCTCAGAAGTGAGATGGGCCTATAATTCTTCAGTAGGGCCTTGTCGCCCTTCTTAAAGAACAGTACCACCACGCCTCTGCTCCATGCCTGTGGCGTTTTTCCCTCGAGTATGACGGAATCAAACAGCTTCTGAAGGGCCTTAAGGATCGGTTTTCCACCCGCCTTCAAAAGTTCGGCCGTAATTCCGTCGTCACCCGGCGCCTTATTGTTATTAAGCTGCTTCAGAGCCATCCTAATCTCGTACAGGCTGACGTCCGGGATATCTTCGGTATAGTGTCGGCTCAATCTAGCTCTTGGATCGTTTGCTAGATTTACAGTGGGTTTAGTGATTGACGTGTACAACTGTCCATAGAAAGCCTCGATCGCTCCTAGAAGCTCTGGTTTGGCGGATATGACTCTGCCATCTTCGGTCTTCAGTTTCGTGAGCTGGCTCTGCCCAATAGACAGATCTCTTGCAAACACCTTGGAGCCCTTATTTCGCTCAATCGCGTCTTTAATTTTTCCCGTATTATAATGACGGAGATCGCGTTTCAAGGACTTAGAGATCCGTTTATTGAGCTGCCGATATGTGTACGAATCGTCTGAAGACTGCAGAATCATCTCACGCCTCTCCTTCATGAGCTGGAGAGTTTGATCGGTGACCCTCTTGCTCTTATTTGTGCGAGTCTTAAAGAGTTTAGAGCCGACCGTATGGACAGCTTCCACGAACCCATCGTTGTATTCGTCCACGGAGCTTCCTAGGCATTCGAAACGATTTTGAAGTTCGAGCTGAAAGCTTTCGGAGTTATGGATTTGGATCTGTGCAGGACGGAGCGTAGACTTCATCAGTCGAGATCTTTCAAGCTTGACATTGATATTCAATGTGCCTCTTACCATGCGGTGATCACTTCCGGTTTTCACCCTATTGATCACGGAGACATCATTGAATATTTGCTTCTTCGTCGACATGATGAAGTCAATCTCATTTTTAGTTGCACCATCAGGGCTTTGCCAAGTCCACTTCCTGTGCTCACGCTTGCTGAAGAAGGAGTTCATCATGTAGAGGCCCTCCTTCTCCATAAAACTGGCCAGTAGATGTCCCCGGTGGTTCCTACGTCCAAATCCAAATTGCCCCACTCGCAGCTCGTCGCCGTCTCGTTTGCCCAGTTTCGCGTTGAAGTCCCCCATGACCACGGTGAAGTGACTCTTAGAACCATGCATGGCTCTGGATACGTCCTCATACATGGTCTCTACTTCGTCGTCAGGGTGTGTCGAGGTCGGAGCGTAAACCTGTATGACCTTCAGCGAATATCTTGATGATATTCTGAGTATAAGGTACGCTACCCTGGTCGACACACTCTCGATCTTCACAACATTGTTCACGAGGGACCTGTGGACGATAAACCCGACACCACCTTGGGACTGCTTGTCCCCTTCCCGGAAATAGAGCAGGTTACCAGATCTTAGGATTATCGTATCCTCCCCCTGTCTTCGGACTTCAGACAATCCCACAATACTCCATCGTAACCCGCTCAACTCCTCCTCGAGTTCGGTGATGTTCTCATCGGACCGGAGTGTACGTGTGTTGTACGTTGCCAGGTCAAGTCGTCGACGGTTTATCGCTCTCGCCCGGAGATTCTTAGCACCCCGGACCCCAGGGCCGCGCTCACGCCCGTCAACGTTAGCACAACCGCTGGAGTCGCCGAGCACTTGGGGCCTGATTTTTGTGCATCTGTGCATTTGGGGGGGTTTAGGACCGTAACCCGCCACGCTGGTCCAGTGCGTGTTGGCGGGTCGCCAGAGCCTCGTTTGTTAGTCAGCAGGGTGCACCACGTGCAGGTGAGGTTGGCTTGGGTCCCGATAGGTGTTGTTTGGGACCCCGTCTACACCCCCGTAAATAGAATAGTAAATAAATAAATAGATAATATATTTATGTGTATTCCTAGGTTGACTGGTAGAGAATGCCTAAGGCATTAATTCCGCCTAGAGATGTGCCGTTGCCGGCAATATGGGAATATTGCTGGCAATATTGCCACCAATATTCATACTTCGGGCAATATTCCCACCAATATTCATACTTCGGGCAATATTCCCACCAATATTCATACTTCGGGCAATATTCCCACCAATATTCATACTTCGGGCAATATTTCCACCAATATTCATACTTCGGGCAATATTCCCACCAATATTCATACTTCTGGCAATATTCCCACTTCACGGCAATATTGCCGTCAACGGCACATCTCTAGGCGGACTTAATGCCTTAGGCATTCTCTACCAGTCAACCTAGGAATACATAAAAATATATCATCTATTTTTTTATTTACTATTTATGCACACACAAAAATATCAGAAAAAGATAATACATATGTAAGACATTAGTACAAAGGTACCTACTGCTTTATTTCTAAAAAAAAAAAGAAATTTCTCCCAGCAGACCTGCGAAAGGAGAAATCAAAAAGAAATGTAGACAATAGTGTGTAGGAAGCAAAAGAACAATGTGTGAAGTCTTAATCCAAAGTATCATATAATTAAATATAAAAATAATATATAACTTCTACTATAAATATGTATCATACATAATACATACAATATATAAATAAATATCACAGTTGAGAGGAAAGATAGTGGTCTTTTACTCGATTTTTAAAAAAGTGAGATCGATTTTAAATTTCGAACGCTAGGCGTTAATATTATCATGTAAATTGCCAACTTTTCCCCGCGGTTTCACTCGCATCTTTAGTTTCTTCTTCTGTCTTAATGGCTGTAGCATGATGATATACCTATAACATATAGTCTGTCTCGATAGATGGGCTAATCTAACACTAGTTCCAAACAAACTGTCAAACCCGTCAGCTTTATAATATTAATATAGCTTAGTGAGAGTAATGGCGACTCAGTGATAACGGCCCTGACTTACGAGTTCTACGTCGTGGGTTCAAATCTAGGCAAGCGCTTTTTGTAGCGAAGAACAAAATAGTGAGTAAATCGGAATGTCTTGCAACCAAAAGTTTGAAGACATGTGACACCCACTAACCCACACAGGGCCGCACTAACCCATAGGGTGGCATGATAGATTACGGTTCATTCCCTCTCCTAGAGAGCAGGCCTGAATCCCAGCAGTGGGAACCTATTTAAAGCTGATTATGCTTAAACTTTGCTATTAATCAGATAAGTACGGCAAGGCAGCAAGCTTGTGTGACACTCATGCTCGTACCGAATTTTCTCGAAAAACTTATCATTAATTTGCAAATTGCAACAAACAGAATAATCAATGTTATTACATAACTCAAAGAAACACTTATTAATGCCCCATGTACCTGTACGATATATTTCCTTAACAGAAACTCAACTTCGATGAATCATAATTAATTGTTGTACCTCCCGATAATTTCTCTGATAAGCAGGAAACGCGGCTTAAAACAATCAATCAAAAGTGTTGTTTTGATTGATTTTTTATTGATACAAATCTCAAATACGATTTCGAAAAAAAATAACAACTAATATTAATCAATTTTTAAAATTGATTAATATTAGTTGCATATCCGATAGTACATTTGTTGTGACATCATGACTTAGAATACATTCTCAGATAAAACAAATAAAATAACACGTATTATTAAAATTGGTTTAGTCAGTCTCTCGAGTATCTAAGCTTCCCAAATATGTTAGATTTAGCCAGTGAGATTTATAAACCCAGAGTTTTTCTTAACCGTAATCGGTAACCGTTAGATAATAACGCTATAGATAAGTTCAAAATAAAAGTAATCTGTATTAAACTGATAGCAATAATGCACACAGCTGATGATGGATGAGAAGCGAAGAGAACGGATTTACCCCTAAGGCATTTGAGATAATATTCATAAATTCCTTTTGGTGCTGTTAATTTACATAAAATTTTCAAGTAATATCATAATCATAAATCTTAAAGATGAAATCAATTGAGTCGGAAGTAATTTTGTACTTAATCACAATTTATAATCGAATTATAATTCAAATATTTGGTTACATAAATAATTTATTAAGAAGGTACACTAAACAGAACTTTGAATGTCAATCAACACCGTGAATGCTTTGCATGCTCAATGTAGCTCCGTCGGCCGTAGTTCGCATTCAGCATCGCAGGTGGCACTATCTATTGCCGCTCACGACTGCTCACACGTTCCAGATTTATCACTACCGGCTAGCCACACGACTAAACAATTTCATTCTTCATTCTTTGTTCTTACTCAATTGCTAACTTATTGTTTTCAGAGAACATGGAAGGGAAGCGAGTGAGCGGCGGTCTTTTCTTCGTAGATTCATTACCCGTTACGCCCTCCGGCAAAGTACATCGGATAAAAGTAAAGGAGATGGCACGAGCAGCGCAAGAAGCGGAAAAAGTCCTCTACTAGTGAACTAGATAAAGTGCCAGTATTCGATTTCATCAATAGTGGCCACTTTCCAATGACGATCTAAGTATTGATAGTTCTAGTTTAAGTGTGTTGTGAATTCTCACTTCAGAAAATATTAGATATCTCCTGTGAAAATCTAACTGGAATAAGTACAAATTTCTCTAAAACTAATTTAGGACTAGCATGTATTGGTAGTGTTAGTATTTAATTGTTGTGTTGTCTTTATTGTATCTAGTTAGATTATAAGACTTTTACAAAAGACAATTGCAATCTTCATTTTATAAAATTTCATTACATTCAAATACAAATTGCGTCATGACACTTCATTATTTAAATGTAAGTTTAGAAAATTTAATTAAATAACTTATAACTTAATATTATTATTAATTTGTGATGATGTAGGGAAATAAGATTTGAATACGCCTGAATATAATGACTATGCCAAATAAATTATTATTTGTTAATCGTAACACTGTGTTTTCTTTCATCTTTAGACAAACAAAGGGAAGGAAGAATTACCCAAAATAATGAGGCTTAGGTAACTTCAAATACAATGTTCAAAACATCACAGTCGAATATCAAAAACCTGTGTAATTATTGAATTAGGTACACATTTTACAAAATTACAAAGTGCCAAACTCGCAAACAAGTTTGAACTCATTGTTTCGAATCGGATTATCGAAACCTGTACAACTGGTTGTAATACTCGGCAGTTTCTGAGTTATCGAAAATACACCTGAAAAGTTTAGATGTTTGCGAGCGCAGAAATTAAACTGAAACGATTCAAAATTCAGCTACAATTTTCGTTAAATTGGCTAAACCGACCTGCTTCTTAAATACACAAAGTATTTTACCTGTAAACTTAAATCTAGATCAATCATCAACTTGAACGGTGTTACTAGAAATTCTGATTGCTCTACAAAAAGCTGCTATAAAATATCTGGAATTGATACCTCACACTGTGTGGGTAAGCACAGCATACGTACATACGTTTAGTGATTCCCCCCACGGTAGACACTTCGCGTTCGGTAGCGGTATCTCCATAAACCAAAGTTGGATCGGCGCCGGAACGACTAGTGCCATCAAAGTTTTGAATTCGCTTTGATTGAACGAACGCCTCTAGTGACGTGACCTATCCTAGTTTCGTACCACTTTCTATTGGAAACACACTCTCAATCCAATTTTTAGTTTTCGCTTCACAAGTGGAAAACTAAAGCAAATCGACCTTTTGTGTCAGGAACTGGTCTTTCAAGCTTACTTTGATTTTAGTGTATTTTGATTGAAACAAATATTTTTGTACATATTGATTTGGTTGGTTTTGAATTCTCTGTTCCTTTATCGAAACTTACCGATCTTATATTTAAATTCGACACCTTTATGTTGCCCAGATCATTTCGCTTTTAATAAATCTCAATTCTATCCCCATACCGCTGTGCTGAAAAAATAGGAATTCTCGCCCCAATTTGGAATTGTACTTCTCGTTCGTAATTAGGCCATCACTTCCTTCCTACAACAAAGTAAAATTTTAACTTGTAATATTAAAAGGTTTCCGATAAGACACGAAGAACTAAAAAGACAAAAGAGAATCTTTTGAATTTAAAAGTAATAAGGAGCTCAACAAAAATGGCGACGACGACAGCGACCTGAAACAATAAAATTTTCGGTAACGACCAATTATTATTTTTAATCTGATTTTATATTTCAACCTTTCAGAGCCCAGAAGTTCAATATTTTATATTATTCAGTTATAATTTCTGTGATCTTTTATTATTTATCTCTCTAAATCACCACACAGGTAAAGGGCGTTCGTTATCTACACTAGTATTATAAAGAGGGAATATTTGTATTTTGGTGTGTATTTTTGTAATGAATAAACTCAAAAACTACTGTGCCGATTTCAAAAATTCTTTCACCATAGGAAAGCTACTTTCACCCTGAGTTACATAAGCTATATTTATTGCTCGTGCAAAGCCGGGACGGACAACTAGTCCAATATAAAAATAAAACAAAAGCTGTTCTATTACCTAAAACATTGCTCTACGCATAATACAATGGAAAACGTAATCGGAGTTTCATCACAGATAAGTCAAATAACCTGTCGGACAGATAAACTGGCACCAGCCAGAGGAACTGAAAACCAACGTAGTTACCATCAGTTTTAGCTTAATAGGTTCTCCTGGATTTCAGACACTGTGTGAAGGATATAAAGGGAGATTCAAGATAACGACCAGAGGAACTGACAACCAATAAAGATATCTTCAGTTGCGGTTTTATCTGCTGGTGCTGAGCAGAACTTAGCGTTCTGTGCCGATGGATTCACGAGATCGGTCGCACTGCTAATCTACACAATCAGGTATGTATATACGTCTTATATACATATACCTCCGTTGTTTGTTTAGGTATGCTTTACCTTCAGAAATGATAAAGGCGACAACGTGTAAGAAATGTACATACAGTATGCCACAAAACCGCTTTGTACTTATCCACGTAATTTTCTTGGCTAATGAAGTGTCAGTAAATTGATTGCTTCACCCAACTTATTGGCGGCGAAGTGAAAAATTCAATCAAAGCCTGTGAGACAAAAAGCGGAATAGAACCGGATGCGTCGATTAATTACCGTGCCGACACCGTCTAATCAATCCTCCGGCTACAAGGATGAACCTGCTTCTGTCTCACCAGCCCAATTAATCTGTATCCTGTTTTTACTCGACTTTTTCCTCTCCCGATCAAATCTTCAGCTATTCAAACTTTACCTACTCCCAATTTAACTTTATTTACCGAACGAACTCAAAGAGTATTCTGATTCCTACTATCAGACGATCTGTATTCGAAGTATATGTTAATTCGCTTGCTTCTGGAATAAAATGATTAATTGTAGTGGAATCCGGATGCCGGATGAATGTCGTAATATATTTGAAATTAATTGCAGCTGTGTTGCTGTGATAACCAAATTGCCAACTTACATTAAATTTTATTTTGAACTCGTTACGCTTAACTCCCAAACTACATTGATACATTTGTAAAAGTTTAAAAGTTGTATACATATATCTATTAGTAAAGGTCTTCAATTTAGTTTCGGTTCAATCCTAATGCGCTATGGATTACTATTTAATGATTTAATAATCTTGTAGCAGCAGTAGCAAGTCTGCGAAATATTTTTTCATACCTAATTTATTCATTAGATCGTAATGGAATTTGTAATAAAATGTAACGTTCAAAAACTAATTTACCAAAGAAATAAAAAGGACAGACCTTTCGTCTAAAGACTCCTTCTTATGTTTATTCGAGCGATGTTTTTTTTTTTTTTTTTAATTAAGATAAACTAGTGCTTGACTGCGATCCCACCTGATGGTAAGTAGCGATGCAATCTTTGATGGTGAGGCGCACTAGTTTATTAAGAGCCTATTCACTCTAGCCTTGAAGACACCCAAATTATCATAAGCTATCACTAACATATTCCTGTCACACGTGGTCGCACAAAGTGCATTAGCACCACTTGGGCTTCGCAGTTTGAAAGGGATAAAAGAGTGATAAAATTTTACGAACGTAACGTAGCAGAAGCGATCAGTTCTTGTGAGCGGTACTTTAGTAACAGTCGCAGATGTACATGACGCGTTACACGAGACGACTAAATAATGACGCGCCAACAGTTGCGGCCGACACTGTAGCGCCACGAGGGAGCTTATTCATTATTTGCTGAGCAATTATTACACCAATATTAAATACTTATTTTAAACGTCTGTGTGACTTTTAGCAACCTAAGACTGAAAAATGTACGATAAAACCAGTAGTAGGTACAAGGAATCTGTGACCCTAATATCCACGACCTACAACTGAAGCGTTGGAAGCATGTGTCGCAAAAACGTGTTCCAAAATCGTGAAATAAGTAGCGGCGGGTTGCTGGCAGAAGTCGCAGCCCTGACGAGGAATTCACTGACATGTTTTCCATTTCCTTCGATCTCTGGAGACTTTGGTACATTTTAGGATAAGCCACGTTGTAGTATGATTTTTGTGAAACTGATATGAGACACCCCTAAGTAGTCCTGAGTCGAATAAAAGGAGAGGAGTTCGTTAAACCCTAAAATTCATATCAAAACTAAATAATCTGTATTTACTCAAAGATGCACAACATCAAAGCATCACAAGCAGTTTTATGAGAAATATCTAAGTCTCTGTCTGCAATATAAACAAAACGACTTATAAAGAGAATGTAATCATCAATTTCGATGTCATTATCTGGCTAAAGATATCCAAATAATTGCATCATTGCTGATAGCGGCCGCGGGTAATTGTGTCATAAAAATAAAATCGTTTAAAAACAGCAAGTATCGTGTTGAAACGAGGGCCAACAAACGTCAATTTTCGATTACAAGTAATTGCAGAATGCGGCTCAGCTAACCGTTTAGTGATCTGCTGTCGCGTGCCCATTGCGATCGGTCACCGACCTTGGTTGCGATGCACTTTAATTTAGTAGAGGAGGTCTATTCCGCATTTTGCGGTGACTTTTTTTTCATAATATTTGTTGTAAGTTGTGGCCTAGATTCGTGGTCCCGGATGCGTGTGTCGGGAACTCGGGCCGCAAACGTTCGTCGTTCCGTGGACGATGTAGACTGACTCTGACGTCACAATTCCGCTATAGAGAGCGCTACAGCCTTCCGCTACAACCACAACTATACTTGTTTTGGTGAGTTCACTCTACGTGTTACCCATCCATTTCTATTATAACTGGAAAGTTTGGACAGTGCTGAACTATGCATAGCGAAACACGAATGTTTTTAGAAATAACTTAAATTTAGCATTGAAAATGGATGCAGTTGTAATATAATAATTTACGATATAGGTACAGAATATACACGTACGCTTTACTTATACCTGTATTTATGAGTACAAAGATTTTTAAAGTACAGCACTTAGTTATCTACTGCTTTTTGTGGCTGCTACTAGTAAAAGGCTTCGAAAAAATTCAAGAGAATTTATTAATGTTAAGTATTGACTATTACGTGTACTTAATGCAGTTTTTTGAGTTCGATTTGCGTTCAATTCTTCTTTTCAATTGATCGCTGCTTATAATCAGATTTAACATTTTCTGTGGCATTTATAGTTGATATTGAAAATCCGTTATGAGTTTCAATTTATTCTTCAACAGAACATCTTAATCCAATCACAAATTTCGGAGACAGGTTACTTACCTGCACAGAAAAATAATAATAATTTAATATCTACTTTTATACAAAGCTATCAAATCTTTAATCTCTCAGCCTCATTCAAAAACATTTTACGCTGTAAATCTTCAGCTAAAAGACTAATTAAAAAAGTTCAATTGAAAGTAAACAGTTTTTTTCATCACAATAGCATTCCTTTGATTGTCTGAGAGGGTATTGTGTAAGTGAAAAATAATAAAAAGTAATTAAGAGTGGATGCAGGCAGACCGAAAGCTTTGTATCAACGCCACTGGTCTTGGGTTTAAAGTGGTCACTTGATCCATGACCACAATTACTGTTCCCTAGTTAATCCTGTGCCCACTTTACCCTGTTGTCATCCGGGTTAACAATGTAAACAAACACATCTGTCAACGTTAAAGCCTTTTATTCATAATCCTTATTGAAGGTGATCCTGTACACATTCTGAGTGTGGTCACGTTTCAGCCTTGTCATTAACCCACCCCTTGAATTAATTTTAATCGTATGTTTACGTACAGAGGTAGCAATTATAATAGCGTTAGGCTTTTTGGAATAAGCTGATAGTTCGATCTGTTGTTGTACGCATTTACACTATTAATTACAAATTAATGATTGAGTAGATAATATCGAATCACGCTAATATACACATATTTAGTAATGTATGCGTATGTTTTTCACTGGTACACTCTCAAATGGTTGAACTGATTTTAATGAAAGTGGTAGACCATGACTTTTTGTATTTTGAAATTTTCTGCATATAGAGCAAACCCACATGCGTGATGATATCGGCACGATATTAAATACACCCTGATACTACTCGTATAGCGCAGAAAGTTTGTGTGTTTGTAGGTTTGTTGCTTCTTTTCGCTCAAACGGCTTAGACCATGTCCTGGATTAACACATAGTCATAATTTTTATCCCGGGAATATTCCCTTGGAATATATTTCCATACTCATGCAGGCAAAGCCGCTGGTAGAAACTAATAAAGAATATTTTTGTTGATTTAGTAAACAAAGGGAGAAAATATAGAACTCCTTATTATTCCATGGAAGTAGTGAGAGTCAGTAACAAAAACAAGTTATTATGGTTCACCAAAATCGGCAGGCAACTTATATTGGTACCTTCATAAACCCAATGCATAATTTATTTATATTATGTAACACCTTTTCTGCTGTTACGGACACACAAATACCCATATACAGGGTTCCCCAGGAAACCTGTACCAGTAAAGGTCTTTGGTCAGGGGGCATTAATACCTCTCATGTACAATGTTCTACGATATTTTGTACTTTTTGAAATTATTTATTATTTTAGTTTCAGTTTTTATTATATTTTCGGTGAATTTATAATCGTTATTACTTTTCTAACTTGTATTCTTTGAGATGTTTTAAATCTGAATTATGAATAAAATGATATTAAACGCAAACCTTAAATTCTAGTTATAATACTAGTAGCTCAGAATCTGATCATAAGATTAAAATTGCTGTTTGAGAGTTTATACGTGATTTAATAACTTTTTTTATATAATAGGTCGGGCGTGTGTCTGCAACTACACATTCAAAGTTCTCATTTTACCTACATATGGGTGGGACCATTTAAGTATTTCATTCAATACTCAAAAAAGGTACTGGCAGTAACTGGTGTAACCATCTAGCGCAGAGTACCTTGTGTTCCGAAATACATTGCCCTGTATCCAGCGCTCTACTAGATAGATTAAAATCTGATGAACTACTGACTCGTCCTCCTCAAAGCAGATTCTGCAGAATGGTTTGTCTGTAACTCCTGATAAAAAATACTTATTAAAGGATCTATAGCCAGTTGTATTCGTAATGTTTGTAACTTTACACAACTAAAGCTTTTATTTATTTATAATTATTATTGATACGTACACTCGCGTTTGACCACTATCTCAGCAGATGGTAAGCGATGATGTGGTCGACGATGGAGCACGCTTGCCTAAAAGTAACCTATTCACTCTTGACTTAAAGACCCCTAAGTTCTAGCTATCAGGAAACAGACTCCAGCAGAGAATTCCTCTCCTTGGCTGTACGCATAATAAATGTGTTTCCAAAACGCTTTGTGCACATGGAAGGGATGTCTACCATGTACCGGTGGCGCAACGCCGTACGTCTAGTGGTTCGATGATGCTTTCTCAGTTGAAGAGCCTGTTCTGTGACGTGGCAATCAATGGCAAGAAATGCCTCTTTGACCAGTGTACTCTCATCATCAACCATGGTTTGTGATGTCCGACGATAAGTGGTACAATCGGTTCAGGCCTTATCGCTGCCATAGTCGAACTGGAACCCCTTTTTGCGAGTTCATCCGCTGCATCGTTGCCTCAAGAATCACTGTGTTTTGATTCATTAAATGCATAGTTAGTTTGGTGTGTTACTGTCACGTTGCGTTGCATTGAAATGTAGACGTTTGTAATACTCGTATATCAGCCTAGAGCCAGAAGAGATTTTGCCGCTCTCATAGCTGTGAAATATTTTCAAATAAAATATTTAGAAAGCGCCTTGTGTTACGTGCTATAGCCTCCACCGATCCGTACTATCAAAGACAGTGTAATACTTTATTTACTTTGGAAATGCTGGATCGGATCTTTGAATATTTACGAGTAGGTCCTTTACTATCTAGGTAGGGTTCAGCAATATGCAATAGAATCGTAAAAAGAGCGTTACAATAAGGAATATAAAATACACAGATATCTCAGGTATACGAGTGAAAAACTTGTAGAGGTACCTTACTTGTATTCCTTTGGGTACTGTGTATGGTCTGATTGATTAGGTACCCTTTTTTCTAGTGGACTATCAAAATATCAGTAGCAGGACGCAACCATTTGCCCGTGGCCTCACTATATAATATAATATTAATATTATAAAAAGGTAGTTAGTTTTTATGTTTTTTGTTAGTAGGAAGTAATCTCTGGAAGTAATGTTCCGATTGCTAAAATTCTTTTCACCGATAGAAAGCTGCTTTATTCTTGGGTGACATAGGCTATATTTTGTGTACGTGGGCGAACTCGCGGGCAAAAGCTAGTGTAGGATAAGATGGATCAGATATAATGTAGCTGTCTGTAAGTGACCGTTAGCGCCACGGGATTTTTTGAAAAACTTACCGTGGCCCTATAATGCAAAGGAAACTTGGGGTTTAGTGAGCAAAAGTCTGACACGCCCTCTCACTTCATCTTAGAGCAGGAGAAGCCATTAGGTGAATTCCTTTCTCAAAAAAGAAAGCTTTGTATCAAAAAAAAACTGAAGCTTTATATCAGTGAAAAAAATTGTAATCGGATCAAAACTTTTAATTTCCTTCAGACAAGGAATTGGAAAACAAATTTACCTTTTTATATTATTAATGTATAAAACATATTCTAGAACCCTTTCATACAATCGTGACCTAACCAAAGTTCAGTAATGTAAACTGACTAAATAATTATAAAATAATTTATAATTGTAAACTTACTTTGAAATTAACAGTAAATTGTAGAAGGATTACAATTTACAAGACACTTAACTAAAATCTGAATCTCCAAGAGAGCAGGTATCAAATAAACCAGGTTCATTATATTCTTCCTAACTTTGATTACTCGAGGACCGCAAGAGGAATTTTAAACACGTTTTAGTTTACACCAAAGTGCTCCCCAGGTATCCCGAAATCTGACCGGAATACCTGAATACTGAATTTGTAGGTCAAAACCTGTAATGTGAAGACATGGATAACTTTGTTATTTTTACCCACTAATAAGTAGTTAGCAATAATTAGGGGCGGAGAGTACTCAAACACTATAATAGTCTTAGATATATAGCCTTAAATGAACGTGATAATAATTAGATGCAAACTAATTGTGTATCTAATTACCTTGTACGAGTAGGTACATTCCTAGAAGTGCTATACGTTATCTATACATATATGAAAGGCTATATGAATAAAGAAACTGACTGACTGACATTTCAACGCACAGTCGAAACTACCGGGACTAGGAGCGTAAAAATTTGTACGTCAGCTACCGGCCGATAAAAGTCCCGTCGAAATCGGTCCAGCCATTTCAAAGATTAGCCCGGACAAACAGACAGACAGACAAAAATTGAAAAAAATATATATTTTGGTATATGTACCGTATATATATATACGGTACAGACACTCCAATTTTATTTATATGTTTAGATATATAGATATAGATCTATAGATGTATAGATGGTGTGTTGAACAATCCTACCAATTTTCAGCTGGGTGCAATCTTTTGAAGGATGTGTAAATTGACCGGACTATTAAATAAACATTCAACCCGCCTAGCAGCTTGACAACTGTCCTAACTCATCTGACTTATAAAACAAATAATATCTTTTATCTATCAAATTGTATGTTTGAATAATCTTTAAAAGTATAATAGTTTAACTAGTTAATAAAAGCAAATAGGTCATGCGATCTCATTCTATATCACACAATGTACTTAACTCTGTGAAAGCATAAATCTTTTAAGACGTGGGTCATGATTCCATTGTGTAATCTTGGATTAGGATAATGTTTTATATATTATTATCAGAAAAATAAAACAGATCAGAAGGCCTAGCCAAGTTACGACCGTTTCTAATATTTCTAGGAAAATCAAAAATATAGAAACAAATATTTTAGGCCAATAAAAATTCTATTAGTCTATTACCTTAAAATTTTTTTTGGCCGTAAAATATGTAATTTAGTCTGTCTTTTAGATTATTCAAAAAAAAGGGAGACGTATTTTTTATTTTGTAAATTAAACCAAAAGTGACAAAGATATAGCCCATTAAAGTTACGTGTAACTTCACGCCGTGCTGCATTTTTTCGCACGGAGTGACGTCACACGTAACTTAATGGGCTATATCTTTGTTATTTTTTGTTTAATCGAAAAAAGAAAAATTACGTGTCCAATATTTTTTTATATTCTAAAATACTGACTATATAAAATGTCATTATTTTGACCCTGGACACTACCCTATCCAAGTTGTATAGACGTATGTACAATCGGCGCTCGACGGGTTAACGTTGAGATTATGTCATTCCCATACATTATGTAGTTTTCTACTAGTGTTAATAATTGCTGAATATAAACTTGGCTAAGTCCTCAGGTTAGTACAACTTATATTTAGCTGACAACGATACAAGAGGGTTATATAATTATGTATTTCTATTGACCACACACAAATTACCTTTAATGTATTTTAATAACAATATTCTTAACTATCGCAACTGAATAAGGATAATGATAATTTTCACTTAAATATCATGATATTACCACAATGCAAATATTAAAAGGTTTAAAAGCGTAACGTTGTTACAGAATAAATACAGCTTTGTGTGCCTCTTCTCTCAGGTCTGGTCGTTTATGAATACTAAAACACAATGTGCCGCATAATGGCACTATTATATTATAATAGTCTATATAAAATATCGATTACAGATTTTGTTTAAAATTTTATAAACTCATCCTGTCTGTACAATCAGCGGCCGCCATTATCAGAACTGAGTCAGCGATTCTTTTCATAAAAAGAATGGATGTTTTTACTTACTCTGAGAAAATTAAAGCCTAGACCGTAAGTTAGTAAATCTAAGTAAGCGTTTTGTTAACCTCTTCGGCTATCATAACGTTTGTTGGATACGAGTATATGAGACTATTACATTTAAATTCTTTGCTTAAGGCTGTTGGTATAATTGGATTGCAATGTACGTGTACGAACAATTCGTATCTCGGGGCAATTTATTAAGATTCCAATGTTTATAGATAGAATTAAAGGAATAAAAATCTGAACAAAGAATTACACAATAACACAACGTATGTTGTTACTGGGGTGCCTAAAATGTTTGGGTCGTATAAATATTTTACTTTACTATTGCATGATATTGTATTGGTACCCTTTAATAAATCAGTTATTTTGGTTATAATAATAAAATAGCTAACCTATTAGGGTTAACGGTTGACACCAACTTAAATCTAAATAATCAGAATCCGTTAATATGTCAATAAATGCCAACCGAAAAGAAGCATGTCATAATGATGATCATTATTTTGAATGTATTTGCCTTTTCTTCCGGTCTAACTGAATTCAGCTCAATTTCAATAATGCCATAGCACAAGTACTCTTTGGACTATTGTCAGATTTTATAACTTCTGACTACCGTAATGACTGACAAAACATCTGAAGGTAATCAAACTTTTTTTATAATGTTGTGTATATTGTGTATGTGCTAACTGTGCTAACTACGTCGCCTGCGCATATCTGTTGTTTATCACCCAAGAGCCATCTACATACTGACACCCTTGCTACGCCGTAGCACAGGGTCTACGGTTTGGACTACGGCGTAGCAAGGGTGTAGCGAATGTGGGACGGTGTTAGTTTATTTTTAGTTTGTAATGTTGCGAACGCCCAAAAAAAATGAAACCCTTGTATGATCATGTGTAACCATCTGTCACAGCCAATTTATTCCAAATCTACTGAACTGACCAAAATTTTAATTTACTACGACGTACTCGAATGAACTTTTGTGACCTCCAAACACAGATATCTAACGTAATTAAATAGATTTTGATTATCATTTTTTCGGGTTGGTTTTAAGTATGAATTCCGGCCAGCCGCTAGGTACTCAAAATACAAATGTTAATAGGCCTTTGTTTTTTAACCGCTTTACTACAACCTTAATTTGTTAGATTTATAAAATGTAGGATTTCTAATCACACACTACTCCCACAAGGTGGACCGATGACCTGAGCCCCTAGCCAAGTTATAACCGTTTCGCTTGCGTCGAACGCCTCGAGTTGGCCACGCCCCCATTTCTTTTGTTCTGGTCACGAGACTGAGCGTTGAGATGACATCATTTCCGTACATTTTAAGGTTTCTACTAGTGTTAACGATTGCAGATTATCAACTTGGCTAGGGGTACTGGTGAGATTCGTGTAAATGCGATGGAGGCGAGAAGCACAGAACCGTTCGTTGTGGTGACACTTGAGGGAGGCCTATGTCCAACATTGGACGTCCTTCGGCTGAAGTGGTGATGATCACTTTATGGTACCAACCAGCCTGTTTTAGAACTTCCTTGAGGAATTGTTTGAATTAATGTGAGTACAGGCTATTGCAGAATTAATATCTAATTCCTTATTTAATTACCAAAGATCAAATTTGCATTGCTAGATACTATTAAGTTACTGGCATACATCAATTAAGTTCGATATTATATGCACAGTCAGAGTGCAGTTGCTAGACAAACGTTAACACGGTATGGGAACTACCGCTGGCCAGAGCTTGGTTGATTTTCACCAAAGTGAACCATCAAGAAGAAACAAATGTTTAAAACCAATGCGCCTCACCATCAAAGACTGCATCACTGCTTACCATCAGGTGAGATCGCAGTGAAGCACTGGTTTATATCAATTTAAAAAAATCTGTAATAAGGTAATTAAAGATGTTACGTTTATGGGTAATTTTTTTTTTAGTATTAAGTTTTACAAAATGTGCTTATTTATACGTTAAACATAAGTAATGCAAGCGCTCATAGATATACTAGTCTAGAACTGTGTAAACCGCCCGGAGGACACGGTGGAGCATACGGTAGAGGTGTGCCCCTCCTGGGCAGAGCACCGCCGTGTCCTCGTGAGGGCGCTCGACGGCAGCGATTCCAGTCCCGATTTCGCGGGTTTGCGGACGAGCAATGGGTAGCTCGCCGTCTGACCGTCTGGTAACCATTCGGACCGACTTCAAGTCGTCGACGGCGAGTGTGTCACGCGTGTTCCACACGCGCCTCAAGGAGTTGTCAGCAACCGGGGCCCAGCTGGGGCCATGGATGATGCGAAAGAGATCTCCGGGGCTCTGGAACAATGGTAAAGCAAGAACAGGAGTGGGTTTTCAGTCAGTCGAAAGTCTGACACTATCTCCCGCTTCGCCCAAGAGCGGGAGATGTCATTGGATGATTATCCCACCAAAAAAAACATATCCAAATCGGAAAGATCAGATGATCATACAGTATAGCGTTGCCGGGTGTCCAGATAGAGCCTGACACGGTCAGGCTTTTTGGTTACGTGCCAAGCTAAATTAGGCAGAATCCGACCTGTCCGGCTTTTGTTAGGCCGTCTAACATCGATGTTTTTTTTTTATTTTTTACCTAGTATCGCTAACGAAAGCAGAGCGGATTAACGCTTAAATCTGTAAATTTTATTAAGTATTGTTTTTTTAAAACTTAAAAGGAATCTATAGTCAATAATAAAAAGCAATGTTTTACTTTAAAAAAAAACATTATCGGCCTTTTTACTAAAATGTCCGGCTAAAGTGGCTAGTCTGTCCGGTTATTCGGTTTCAAGACCTGGCAACCCTACATATATTACATACGTTGCCAAACTCATAAGTCGAATTATTGCATTCTGTCAGCAATACCAACAGCCAGAAATTATTACATAATAATCATATTAAGTACCAAAACGTAGGTACCCAATCATTTTCATTCCTGGTACAATAATTTTATCAGCAATAGCTTCGCCCACGTACATTAAAGAGCCTTGCCACTCAAGAATAAAGCAGCTTTCCATTACTGTAAAAAATTTAGCAATAGGACCAGTACTTTTATAGATTACCTCCTACAAAAAAAAAACATAAAAACAAAAAAAAATTAGTGATTGTGTGTGTAGTGTGTGTGTAATTTGCCTGCTGCTCGTCCAATTATAATTTAGGTGTCTTGAAACCTAGAGTGAATAGGCTCTTAATAAAATAGTGCGCCTCACCATCAACGATTGCATCACTGCTTACCATCAGGTGGAATCGCAGTCAAGCACTGGTTTATACCATTAAAAAAAAAGTGTAGATAGTTTTACACTGCAGTTTTTCTCTTCATATAGTTCATTTGATCTGGTTATTCAATGAGGGATTAATTTAAATAATTTCGTAAAAGTGCGCACAGATCTCAGTGCTGTTTAAATATTTCAAGGAGACCCGGGTTAGTAAGCACTTAGAGAAAGCGGAATATGTTAGCTGATTGCTAAAGAATGTTGTCACTTTACTTTAAAATAGTTTATTTTTTTGTCGAAATGGAACGTTTTTATTTTTGCACATTTATTTTCTAAAAAGCTTAAGGTTTTATCTTTTAGACAGTGTAAGATGGACGTTCACGCCTCAAGCGTTACAAAAAATATTATAGTTATATGTTTATATACGTAAGTCTTATTTAGTAATTCTTAGTTCTTTGAAAACTTGTTTTAAAAATATTTTGACTTGTATTTTAATGTACACATTTAGCTTTAGGATTGCTTGAATAACTGTCCTATATCTTTCTTATTCGTATAAGCCTTAGTCACAATTATAAGGATTTTTAGAATAACTCCTTCTGCTACTAGTGAAGCGACAGAGAAAGTCAAACTATTACTGCCTAAATCCCACCTGTGTTCTTTCATTTGCCTTTTGTGTGTGGTAACTCTTTCTAAGAATCCTGCAACCCGGGCAGGCGTCAGCACTTGTCTCGGCTCTTCACTCCTCCACAGTTTGAGGCACGATCTTGAAGCTACAGTACAATCTTTGAATGATTTTGATAGCGCCCAATAGGATTACTCAGTTATTTTTTTCCGTAAAAAACCTGCAATTGGGCCGCGTGGTGGATAATGGCCCATTTCTTGCCATAGAAAGGAGACCTGAGTCCCAGTAATGGGTATGCTATGATACTATGCTTTACTGACTTAAATGAGATTTATGAATCTTCGAAAACTAAGTGTTCGGTTTCGTTGGCAAGAAACTACTTAGTTAATCTTTAAAAAAAAAAAGTATTTATAACAATTAAGAGAAGACAGTGTAGACCTGTCAACAACGAAACAAGTTATGTATTTTATAATATTTGTACAAACTTTTGCTATTACCACAATTCACCAGGTTTGGTTTTTCAAAAGTTGAAAAGTTTTCTATTTCTGAAAGAGGCTTAAGATTTTGTTATGTTCGATAATGTATAGTTAAGCTATGTTCAGATGGCAAAATTTTGACGCGCATTTTCAAGTCGCTCGTCTAGACAACCTAATATGTTAGTTCGATCTTCGTTCAGAATTTTTATTAAGTTCTCATAGTGATTTGATATTTTTCATAGTATTTATTAGTTTATTATTTTAGAATATAAATGTATTTTATTATTATAAATAACTTATTTTATGTTTTTCCATTTGAACTATTTGTTATGTATTTGTATATTGTACAAACCTACCACAGTGTTGTCTTTTTTAACCCAAAAGTTGACTGGTAGAGAATGCCTTGTGGCATTAAGTCCGCCTATGTACCACTATTGTACATGAAGTTTAAATAAATAAATAAATAAATAAATAAATAAATAAATAAATAAATAAATAAATAAATAATATGTACTTGTACAACATTCGTTTTAGTAGAAAATATGCGAATCCCAAAATAACATTATTCCGAATCGCGAAAAATCACAAAGTTATAAGCTTGACTTACCTGGTTGTCCGCACAAATACATGGTCACAGGGCCATCCGGGCTTTCGAGGAATTGTGTTGCTAGGGCACCTGCTGCCCGTTATGACCTGCCGTGACCTGTGTTGTACTTAGTGTCCAACTCGTGACCTTTTTTAAATATTTTATAACATGGTGTAAAAATTATTGGAATTGATTCAGTTACCGTTTCTGAATAAACTATATTCTGGTTTCGCATATATTAAAAAACTGGGCAAGTGCGAGTCGGACACGCGCACTTAGGGTTCCATGCAAACTATAATTCCCGAATGGAGTCTCGAAAATTTATCCGAATGGCAATTTTTTTTTTTGTGACGCAGGTAACAACAAATTTCTCACACACAGCAAACAGCAACAAATTTACTCACAGTTTTCCTATACCCACTTGTGCTATAAGAGCTTGCTTTGTGCCAAATTTCAGGATTCTGGGTCAACGGGAAGTACCCTATGAATTTCGATCTTCGAGAGTATCAAAATATACGTTGTTTTGCGACATAAACGGCCGTATCTTTTTTATTCGTTACCTTAGAAGTTTGATTTTTTCACAGCTTGAAGGGACCGCAGACCTGAGTGCCTATATGGTTTTAATTTCAACTCGATACCTCCACGCTCTTGAGATAAAGGGTCTTGACAGACAGACAGACAGACCGACAGACAGACGGACGGACAACAAAGTGATCATATAAGGTTTCCGTTTTTTCCTTTTGAGGTACGGAACCCTAAAAATGAGGTTGTATACTATGATCACATGATCACGAGTTAACGCGCGACAGCGAGCGTCAACGCGGCGTTCAGAGAAAAAGTATCTAGGCGCAGGTGATCGCGCGTTGATGCACACTTTGATAATGTAATGTCAGTATGCTGTTCAGTTGAGATCACACTTTCAACGTGATTGCACGTAGTTTGTTAGTTTTCACACTGAATTCGTATAAATGAGTGAGTCTGAAGAATTGACGAGACTGAAGAGCACTCGCAAGGTACATATACATTTATCATCTAAACTCTAGGTCGCACATTGATGCGTGTTAAAGCGCGTTTCTTGTGAATTTATACTTCACCTTGAAGATGTTGATTAATTTTTATCTTTTTGTTACAAGTCAAATAAACAAAGATATTGTAAAGATCAATTGAAATTAGTATCACACTGATAGTTAAATTGATAATAAAAATAACTTTTTTCGAATGATTTCCTTTCTATTTGTCGAGTTATGGCTTACACTCATACCCCCAAAATTAAAAAGAAAATAGGTATTCATTTGGCATATAATATTAATTATGTATTCTATGACAAAGTCTAAAGTATGCCATTTTTTTTTCAAATCAACAAATAGACAGACCTATTGATTACTTTCGCATTTTGAATACTAGTTACAGTAGTATGGAATGGATATTACACTTATAAAGTATTCGACCTTGCATCACCCAAAGATTGACTGGTAAAAAATATTAATGATTTAATTCCACCAATATGAGTATAACAATTTTGCAAGTAAAAATAAAAAAATTACGTCAAGTAAAAACAGAAAAACATGAATTAAGTTGTAGTGAAAAGGCTAAGCTAGTGTTAATGATGACATCGTTCAGCTTTCGCCGTTTAATATTTTTAACAAGCACTAGTGTTATAATATACCCTTTCATCAGCCTTATAATTGTACACCCTCGCAAACGGGTAACGTTTTGATACGACTATATTTTTCTTTTACACTCCGTCAACAAGAAAATATAATTTTTAATAATACGCTCTTTTCAAATATTTTTCCAAGCCAAAACCGGAGCATATTCTTTGAGACTAATAATAAACGCAACGCCCGCACTGCTTTCCCAGAAATTCTTCTTCCAACAACATTAAACGAGAGACAAAATTAATAAAAAATAAAAAAAGATCATTTAGAAAAATATTTCCGACAAAAATGTCCAACTATCGTTTTCTTTGAGCTCGCCGTCCTATTCAGGTCCAACAGAAGGAAACCTTATCGTCCTTATTACTCTGACTACTAAACGTCTCTTGAAGGCGTCACTGAAGGCCAGGAAGGCTTCAGCGGACTTAATTCTACCAAATAATTTAGTAGCGTGCACTTTGAGAGACTAAAGTCATTTAAATAATTTAATTAACAAAGAATCTAAAGCTTATGGAATTCTCATTTATTATTTCTCAAAAACAGAGTAGGTACTTTAAAAGTTTCCTTTATGTTTGAACATTGTGTAAAGAGTAGGTGGGTGATTTATATTAATTAAGGAATACGCACCGGGAAGACTTCACAAACACATGAAGTTGTGAGTTCAACAAATCTTCATATAACCGTTTTAGTAGTGAGCACCAAGTTCCAGCAGCGTAAATCACGTGATTCTTAGAGAAGGTAGTTAGGAAACCACAGGAGTGCCGTATCGCAGCGCCCTCTGCGCCAGGAGCCAGGAAACTGATAGTTACAAATGGACGCCTGAATTTTCCTTACTGTTAAAAATCGCTAAGCTGCGGATGTACTACGTGTTCGTTTATTTTCATTTTCATCACGGCAGTTTTCACTTTTAGCTGTGTCAAGGACAACTAAGTTAAATGGTTATTGCCTAAATTTTTAATAACAGCATTAATCTGAAACTCGTTTTTTATGACTAGCCAGCATTGATAACATCTTGACTAAAAACCAGTTCAGAGCGAAAAGCTAGATATTATAGTTTTGTTTGAAAATGACAATATATGAGCACAAACAAATTAAAAACTAATTTCACTGTGAGACTGCAATGTTGTTCAGGTCACCACGGCTAACGTAAACGTATTTGAGAGCATAATGCTAGGTAATACTGCGCATTAGGGGTTCGTGGTTTTCAGTAATGCTAAAAAATTACTGTGTTTCCAACCAGTCGACTGTAAGGCAACTTCATAATCGGCTGAAGGCATGAAACCTATAACACTTATCCGACTAAATGGTGATTGACCGTAACTTTTATTTATGAAATAAAACATTTAGGACAATATTATAAAAGTATTAAAAAGTACTCCTCGTGACTCGATATTATCATAATGCCGTCTTGTCATTTGCAAAAAGCAGCTCGACAAACACATGCACCGGCAAACGTTGCCATCGCACGCAAAAACGGAAATGGAAAAGTATTTCCAAGTTACCCGAGAGCATTCTATTTTCGTTTTCCTTTTAACTTTTTTCCAACGCAAACGAGCTAGGAAAAAGCTATTAAACAATAAATGAGCCTCATAATCTCCCTGTACACTTGTAAGTTTGGGAAACTATCGTAACATAAAATACAATGAACGTATTTCCTGGCGGAGCGTGCTGGCGAACTGTGGCCAACTTTGATTCAATGTTGGTGTACGTGTGATAGTAGAAACCCCGCTACTAGTCGCTAGGGCTCCATAGAGCGGAAACATAAACAATCCTAAGTTATTCCAATGTTTGATCAACACAGCTTTTCAATGCCTTGGGCTATCTTTCCATTCAGATATGTTTCTGCCGGGAGGCGGCTATTACGCAATAGATTTTTTCAATTGAGTTGACTTTATAAATAAAATGGATATAGCGATACATTATCGCACACCATCTATCACAAACGATCCCTTGAGATGTTAAAGAAGTACTGGAACAACGCCTTTGTATATGCGACTTGTATTTTAAATCTCATTATCATATTTTACTTCCCAAAACATAATTATTTTACTTAGTGGTATTTTATATTCAGTTAGCTATTTAACATTCTGGTTTAAACCAACCAAACATGAACTGCCATTAGAATAACACTAAATGATCGACAAACACGACTGTAACTTAATAACTCTGCAGGCTCATTATGCGACAAGATATTAACAAAAACTTTGCACATACAAAAACAAAGTCAATATGTTTAAGCGTGTAAGCCAACGCGGCTTCTGCGAACGAAAATGTACTTTATTGCTAATATTATTCTAAGAGGATGCGATTGGCAACCCTAACGCTTTGTGGCAGAATTCTTCGATTTCGTCCCTAGGTGACGATATGGAAGCCTTATATCCCGACACAATAAAACTGTATTGTCCATAATCACGAGATTATCGGAGGAATAGCGTTTGTGGGTATGCAATCATAGCGTGTCCTTTACTGAACTACAAGCGAAGTTAATCATGCAGTTAATTGAGTTGACATGTGTTCTGTTTGCTGCAATGTCATTGTATCTAGAATTAGAATAGAATAAATTAAAGTTTATTGCACACCAAAATAGTAACAAAACTTTAATTAAATACGCCAACGAGAAACACATAATTGTACACATTTACTTACTATTCATGGCTTTAATTAGACACAATTCATGTTAAAAGCACATTAAGTTTTTGTAAGTCATTCTTTCAGTTTAGGCAAAATTAAAACCAATTTACTCCAATCTCGATCGCGATATCACACAGTATTTCGTTCGACTAATCAAATTTCAAATAAGGCAAATCAATAACTCAGGCTTCAAGTAGGTAAGAAAGTCTCAGCTGAAACACATCGAAGTTTTGACAGTAAACGTCAAAAGACATCATAAGTAATGAGAAGGAAAATACGTGGTAGGTACTTGCAAATGCGGGTCTCGAGCTAAATCGAGAACTCATTAGCAAGTCGAACAACAAGATCGCAAGTCATTGCATAGCACGAGACGAGAGGGGCGAGGGGGGGTGGCGGCGGCGGGGAGTGTTACGTGGGGGTAATTCATCCACTAGGTATAGTTTCAACTCAATGTCTCCTTACCCTCGTGAGCCGTGCGAGAACCGACTCATTATGCTTCTTTGTGCCTTTAGGCTTCCCATTCATTAATCCATGTATGAAACATTAAGGTTCTATGCTAACCTATTGTTAACCTCAGTATAATACTGTGCTCGTCCCACTAAAGGCTACCCTTTTACCTACTTTACTAGACCTACCACGGTGCTATTATTTCTTCATAGTGCTGCATTATATTATAGGCTAAGAAAACATTTATTGTTAACACGAACACAGTGTTATTATTTAGGGAAAACATTTTTAAATAACTGTCGCTTCATTCCTCTATCAATCACTTTATTTTATTATTTTTTTCTTTATCTCACTAGACTTCCTAAATTCTCGATATTATGTGAGCAGTGAGTTATGCCAAAATTGTATTAACAAAAACATAACTAGGTACGGAGTTAAATCACGAATTTAAACTAGAAGCAGAATTTATGACCCAGTTCATATTACTATTACAATAAAATAAATTCACAGACTCAAATAAATGCAGGTAAAACAGCAGGGAAAAGTGGCTTAATATCTGCTCCACAATCACCATTGTTGGGAACTCTGAACTCCAATGTTGTTCAAACAGACAGAAGTTTTATCGTTAAACCACTTTTCATATTTGATGTAAGATAAATTTAGCCGGTTCATGGTCTATTTTAGGAACTTTATTTACCCTACTTCTCGCCTTTGTAGCTTCAGTTGTGATTTCCTGCTACATCACATTATGCCAGGGTTCTGCGTTGTCTTTTATTTGTTATTGCTGATACAATTCGTCTAGGCGTCCGTGTTATTTGGAAGGGTTTTTGCCATATCTCCGTCTGCCACGAGGCGTGAGAAAAATGATAAAGAAAAATAAGTAATAAGAATCAGCCATCTTATGATGAAAGTTTTTCCCAGTGAGAATAGGAGAAGAAACGACAAAGGACGATTTAGGTGAAACAAAGCGTCTTTTTGTAGGCAGATATCTAACTACTTTTATTCAACATAATCATACAATTCCCTACTGAAAAACTTTTGTTATTAATTGTTTGAATAAGATTTTTGTGTGTCAGGAATTTGTACAACTTTATTCTTCAACAGAAATATTAAATATTCCACCGCCTTCATCGATGAAAACCAACAACAAAATATAAACTGGAACACGAAGATTCGAAGCTAAATAAAGATCTATACAAAAATTGGCTTCGAATTTCCCCAAAGAGAGAGCCAGAAGCATAACATTTTACTACTATGGCAGCATTCAGTAAAGCTCATTATTCTTACTGATAAACAGTTTACGTCCAACCGCTTACAATATTCTGTCGAGAACAAAGACGATGTTACACACAACTACACAAGTTGCTCCTACTTTACGGTACCTAGACTTGCGACGTGTCCAAACTCTGAGCCCCAAGTTCCACGCAACTCATGAATTATAAAGTATTGACAACTGAACACTCAGGTCAATGTTTGTAGACTATGTATATAAATTATACAGTCTTAGGCCAACATAGTTAGAAACCCAAGCCACACATGCTACATAACTTCAAAATATATTAAGTACAATGCATGTATAAATAGAGCAATAAAATCCCACTTACGACGATAATAAATATAGAATACACGATCAACTGGTTATAAAAGCACTTGTGAATGTTTCCCGGACACATAAAGTTATATGCAGTTATGAAAAGCTTCTGATCCAGAATGATAGGTATTTGAAATGCCGAACCCTGGATGTCACGCCGTTTTACATACAGAAGCACTGTATATAATAGTAAGTAAGCTTACTCTGCCCGAACGATGCGGGGACGTATGGAGGTATAACACCCACATCTTAGCCTTAGATGAAATGCTATCCGATCTAGCCGAGCTAGTTTTACAACCAGAAATGTTAGAAGTGGTCTGCCAATAAATCTCTTAGGCCGTGACTAACATTTATTGACCACTTCGCTGAACCAGCTAGCCGTAAAAGATTCAGAATATTTTAGAAGTATTCTTTGCTCTCTAGAATCCAATGATTGATTGCACTACGAATTCTTTAAAAGATTTCACGTACTTAAAATTGATCAGAAGACATAAACTATATCAGTCGCTTATCAGGTCGCTAAAAGTCGTAAAAACCGATTGAGGGTGGTGTGACGGTGTGAGTAGGTAGACAGGAGACAGTGTGGTCGTGGCGAAGAGCCAGCAATGTGTCACTGAGCTAGCTTCCGTAAAATACAAGTAGGTACCTAACAAACGCGTAAGAACGATGAATTGTTTTCATAAACTGGGCACGAAGTATATGATGTACGTAAAACAGCTGATATTAAAGATTCACAAAGACGTAGGTCCACGTTAGTACACACTTGACAGTAAAACACTATCTCCCCAGAGAAGTCGGTTGAGTGTTCAATACGTATTTTAATAGACAGTTTCAACTTCACAACTCGTTCAGCTTGTACTGGGAGAGTGGAAACATTTGTTCGAGCGGAAGCAAACAAAATTTTATGTTAAATCACGTTTTCAGTGCCAGAGGGAGGAAATCGTTTTATTGGAAGTAGAAAATTCACTTTAATTCAAAGTTTTTTTTGTTTTATTTTTAATATTGAACACGTAAATCGGTCCATATCGTTGTGGAGCAGATGATAAAATATGGACTGAATATAAAGCGGCATGAAATCTAGTCTTGTTTCTCTATCATCTTTTCGAAACAGAGCGACTGACTTGATAATTCTGCGCGCACACTTAATTCGCAGCAACAATCGTCCTTTACGATGGTCTCCTACATACCATTCGCCATTTTTATTTGTATGGAAAAGTCATATTAAACATGCCGCTCATGTTCTTCAGCTCGTTTACGGCTTGAGATTATCCATTTGAATTCCGTCTTATTACGTAATAAAAATCCCACAATGAATGAAGCTACATTGCTTGCTTGTTTTATGTGGAGTGTTTTGAGAATTTTAATTTGAAAAATTCTTTTCTTCGAGCTTTCTAAGATGAGTAAGTAAGCGTTCATTTTTTATTCTCATTCATGTTTTTCCTGTGGGATTATTCGATTCTTTTCTTTTCAGAGTTAAATGTCCTTACGCGCAACTGAAGAACGTTTTCTTTTATTTTAATGACCTCTGTTCCTATCGACTGTTTTTTAAGACTTTTTCTATTTAACTTTATTCTTTCTTGTTCTTCATGTTTGTAAGCCCGGGGAGGTAGCGTGGCGCGTTAGTGTCACATAAAATGTAGTACAGCTATAATAGACGAACTAACGGCAAATCGCTGCAACTTTATAGTAAACTGTGAATTTTACGAAACAGTTAAGCTTTCATTACGTTGTAATCTTACTTCTACTACACCTAAGCTTTACTCTGAGAACTTTAGTGCCATCATCGCGTAAAAAGAGAAAATCGTTAAAGAAAATATTAAGATTAGCCTTAAAACAGGCTAAACTTTAAAAAAAGTTTCCTTGACTTTTTTCAAAATGAGTCTAATATACGTTAAAATAATTCTACTGTTTATCGTTATTTCTTCTTATTACGAAATATCCCCATTCAGTAAATGTTTAACTTTATAAGTTTTAGTAATATTTTATAACATCTTTAGAACTTAAGTTTTATTGCTCGCTTTAGTAAAGTAAAAAGTATTTTGATCGATTCATATTAACATAACAAGTCTCCCGAGTCTTTTTACGAGCATCTTTTTGTATATCGTACCTTTATTTCATAAAGGTAGGTTTTATAAGAATACTTCTTTTGTTTTTGTCATTTGAAAGTAGTTTTAGTTTTTTTTATAACTTTGTCCTACACTAGGAATAACTCCTGTATCGTTGGTGCGTTCACAAATATGTAAACTCACATATACATGACACCCAGATTTAAAGAAAATTTGTGCCGTGCGGGAATCGAACCCGCGACACGCAGCACAGCAGCCAATCGCTTAACCACTGAGCCAACCGTGCCGACAAACTCGGCTGCTATTTATAGGCAAGCCAACTAATTATCATCACAAATTTCACTTATTAAGATTTGACTGACCAGTTGGACTAGTAGTTAGTAGCGCTGACTGTTATGCCGGATGTCTTGAGTTCGATTCTCACCCAAGACAATTGTTTGTGTGATAAGCACGTTCATGGAACAGAACACTGTGTTTGGGTGAAATTTATCTTTAATAGAAATAAGAATATTTAGAAACATATAAGTTTTTAATCAGTGGTCTAGTATGGCATACGCTCTACTTAGTTTGGGACCAAATGGTGTTATGGAATATAAAAAAAATCACCTATAGATATTGGTTGGCCCTTCTTTCTTTAAACATCATCCAATTACCTAATAAAACTTGTTATGTAACGAAATAAATATTAATCCAATATGTTACGATCATAGTTGCCAAATTAAACCATCAGATCAGTCGGTGTAGAAAAAGAAGAACAGATATTTAAATCATACAAAATAAAAGAAAATAGCCTACCTACCCTTAACTCTACATTATTCATCATAAAGTCCATAAAATGAACTATAAAAGCCACAAGCAAGCGCTGGTGGCGACGCGAACACCATTAGTATTAAAGGTACATTAAATCAAATGTCACTTCATCAAAACCAGTATTTTAAGCTCGTTACGAACAAACTTATCTTAAGGGTACTTTGGAGTTATTCTATGTAAAAAGCCTGATGTAACAGGATAGACACTTCAGTACTTACTTCTTATCTGTTTGTGACAAGCCTTAGGCAAAAAGGAAATTTTTATTTGTGATAAAATTGAATAAGTTAAGCTAAACTGTTTTACTGTCCCCGCACACGGGCCACAAAAAAAACGCCGCTTCAAGCTTCTTTTTGAGGCAGCCTTTTTTTGTAGCTCATGTGCAGCAGTGCCGCTACAAAAAAAAAGCTTGAAGCGGCTTCAAGCTTCTCCGGACACAAGGAGTCGCGCGCTTTAGCTGTTTTTTGCGGCCGCTTCTAGTGTTTTTTTGTGGCGGCGTTCCTTTGAGGCCCGTGTGCGGGGACAGTTAGGAATCACGAGTCACATTTAAAAGAATAAAGAAAACTAAATTGAGCATTAAGAATGAGTCTATGAAAAAGTTTTGAATTGATAATGTCAACACGTTAGCGATTCTCTTCGCTACGGGTACCAGGCAGAACAGCTCCCCTAGCCAAGTTACGACCGTTTCGTTTTTCTTGCATCAAACGCCTCATGTAGACCACGCCTCTGAGTCCTTTGTTCTCACCACGTGACTGAGCGTTGAGATGACGTCAGAATAAAGAAATCGGAGGCGTGGCCAACTCGAGGCGTTCGACGCCAGAGAATCGAAACGAAATGGTCGTAACTTGGCTAAGCCTGCAGTAATGCTTAGGGGCAGTGGTGACCCAGTGGTAAAGGGTCTTACGAGCGTTGCGGATTCAAACCTAGCCTGGCACATTACTTTTATTTTTTAATTTTGTTATGGCCTGTTGTATATCCCACTGGGCCACTGCTGAGCAAAGGCCTCCCCTTTCTCCTTTTAAACGTCTCTGTTTAGGGCGATCTCTGGTCATGTTTGCCCCGCGAACATGATCAGATCGCCACACCACCTTCGCCGCGGTCGATCTCGGCGGCATCGACCATCTTCAGGCGTCCACTGAGTGACAATCCTCGCTCATTACTTGTAATTTATTTCATTAGCACTGCCCTCAAACTGGTGAACAAAAACAACGTGACAAAAACGGTATGTCGTAGAACAAAAACATCGGAGACATGTAACATCTACTAGTCCACACTCCGCGTGGTAGATTACGGTCCATTCTCTCTCTAGAGAGACCTAACGGCCCGCTTTACGACCTTGTCGCTATGAGCGGTAGCTAAGTGTGGGGCGGCGAGCAGTAAGATTAAAAGTATGAAAATATTTTAAGCACGTCATGAAACGCCGCTCATAGCGCCCTGCGACCGCTTTCAAGATTAAAAGTATGAAAATATTTCAAGCACATCATGAAACGCCGCTCATAGCGCCCTGCGTCCGCTTTCCGATGTCTCCCCGCTCGCCGCTAAGACCGAGGTGACCAGGCCTTAAGTTTGTCAGAAGTGAGAAAATTATAAGGCTGATTATGCTATGCAAGCAGAATATGTCAAAATGTCATCATTACCATTTTTTGAGGTATGAAATTATCAAATAACTCCTACCGCTCTGGGTGGAGCGAGAGGAAATGTTACGCTTTTACGGACTAAAACCCAGTTGTTTTATATCACTTACCCTTTGCGCTCCAGGCTCACAATGTCCTTTTTAAAAATTTCTGTGGCCCTGGCAGGCCCTTTCTAGCCTCCAACGTTTTTTGCGGTTTTTTACTGGACGGCCGGACGGTATTGGATATAAGGGTATAGTTCATTAAAACACGTCATAATATTTCATATAAATGATTGGTTATAATAATAAAGTTGCAACTCTCGATTAAGCCAGCGAAGCCCCTGGCAGAAGCTAGTTCTCTAGAATTAAAGGGCCTATTACACCACTCGATATTCAGACAGTCTAAGTCGATGTCGTATAGTGTAATAAGGGTCAGACTGTCTTACTCGGAATGAAAAATAAGACGAGTCTGAATATCGTGTGCTGAATAACGGGTTGTTTAGTAGGACGTTAAGACTTACTTGGTTTTTTTCCTTAAGAATTAGGACTGTACTAATTAGTGTTCAAACTGCCACACCATACGGTTAATAAGTTTTTTATAAAAAGCTAAAAGCGGTGCCATATCGACCTGTTCGCCTCGAGTGTACTCCAGCAGTCCTCATCAGGTCGTCGAATGTGATTTGTTTTCGGGTCATTCAATTAGGTAAAGTGGTCGAACTACAGTTCGTGACTAAGTGCCTAAATACACACTTAACAGATCCATCCATCGAAAACCAGCTACTAAATACATCCTTGAACAGGTACCTACATCCCTACCATTAGTCTTACGTTGTGTTTAAGTTTGGTTTGTTCATGTCAATAGGTGGCAACCGCAACTCTATCTCTTACCTACTGAAGAAAGAAAGTTATATGAATCTATTTAACATGATCAATTCAAACTGTGTCTACTTCATTCCGTTCAAAACCTTTCACGAAAGCGTTCAAGTAAAGTTTACCGTTTGAAACAAACTAGTGAAACAAGATGGGAAGTTTGCACCAAACATAAAACTCTCAAGTGCAAGAAGAAATGTCATTACAGCCAGGGGTGAGCGTGAATTTGGCCTCTTTCCTCTTCATTTATAATATTAGCAAACTCCCGCGGAAACTTCCTTAATTAGACTCGCGTTAACCGAAACTTAATGTAAAGTACAGTCGACTTCTGCTCTTTTAAAGTCACGTAGATTCAACTCCTATAACTTATAACTCTTTTTGAGTTCGGTCCAGTGAGAAACTTGGATATCTCGGCCAAGTTTTAACACTGCGGCTCGTTACAGACGTACTCACATGGAGAAACGCGAATAAAATAACCTAATTGAGTTTCTAGGATTTCATAACAATCTGCTTTACTAAGTTACTACAAAAAGGAGGCAGTAGTACATTATTGTTACACATAAATTGGCATTGCTCATTGATATACAAAAAACCCCATTGCTGTAACATTTATTCATTTGCTCAAAACGATAAACCCACATTCACTAAGTAGATTACAAAATGGCGACTAAATAACAGAAAATACCAATAAGTATCCGACATTCCACATTCTCGATACATTTTATCAAACGTGCATTGCTTGGAGGAAGTTCCTGTTTCACGCAATAACTCAGCTGTATGAGATAATGGCATTTTCTTCGTGGTTGCTAACTTGGTACAACAGACACGCTAGATAGGTAGTTAATTCTCGATCAACGTTCCGATGAACTTTCCATTCCAAATTGTGAGCAGCGAAACAGTTTGTAACTTTAAGTCCGAAGGGCATCAAATCAGTTCGTGTAAACAAGACCGCAGTCTGGATCAAGCAAATGAATCCAGTTCAAGACGACATAAGTTCCAAATTAGGGCAGTTTTGCGTGTGAGTCCCGACTCATTTAAAATACGCTGAACGGGTTAATTAAGAGAACCAGCGGTGTGTGAAATTGTAAACGTATGTGAAAACATTCGGCGGTTTCTGGGAGACCACCCCACCGCCCTTAATGTTTACCTGTAACAGTGTATTGACCTTAAATTTAATACTTCTAATGGGCATGTTTCTACGTAATAGCACACCGTAGAGCTCCCCTTACTAAAGTATCTAACGATACTGCTACAGAACCGTTTACGTAGACATTAAATTGATACATGACTTCAGAAAGCCTGCCCATTATTTTTGTATTTATTTGACTTCAGCTTTCATGTATCATAGTGTGGTGGTATTTTATGTACAACAGTGGCCTGAAAAAAATGTGTGCCTTAGGTATAAATCGATAACACTGAGTACTTGAGTAGTCTTGGGGTAGAGTCTGGGGAGCTTTGGATTGTCTGCCTAAGTATAATCAACGTAACAATCGCGGGGTCTGATTAAGTGTCAGAAACAAAACGTTCCCAAAGCTCTTTAGAAAGAAGCTGGACAGTGAATTGTTGAAAAGTGAACGAATTCCATTAGCGGAAGTGGAATTAAAGCCAGGCTTGCTTGATAATTTAGCTGTGAGGGAAGTAATTCATACCAACTCGTTACTCGCCGAGTGATCATGCTTTTAGATTGGACTGAAAAAGGATTATTGTGCCTTAGCTTTTATATGTCACTCTGTACGCAAACGGATCACTTACTCGCTTGCCAGAGAGCCGTAGTTGGTTTCAAACTTAAGTATTTTGAAATGTTTTATTGAAGTGATTTTGTTTTTAATATTAAGTTAATTGAATCTCATTTGTGAACCCTAATAAAATAGGGAGGTAATAGACCATAAAGCAAAGACAATATACTACTACTATAGGTATATAACTTAACGTAGCGCATAATCTACTCAATCGGTACAGTAAATCTTTTGTTTTTATCCAAACAAATTAGGTTTGTAAAAAACCACTGACTTATTTTATATCTGGATTAAATAATATTGAAATAAAATGTGAAATCGCCTCAACCTTTCACGCGATTACGTCAAACAAGCAAGTTTCCCAAAGTTTTTCTATTTGTTATGTTGAAAGAGATTAATCCAATTTACTGAATAATTCAATTAGACACGATTTAAAGCCCGAAACTTCTTATAGAGATATATTTTCGTTAGTCTGAGAAATTACCTATCTTAGTGTCGCAGACAAATAAGTATCTCTCTAAGAACGTTGTCAAGTAAACGTGGGTTTAATTAATCAATAAAAGCGTTTTCTTATTTATCTTATGAAAACGCTGTAATGCGGCAGAACAGCCTGGCTTAATTGTGTGGTCTGACATTTTTAATTCGTATTTATATTTTGGATGTGAAAGTTAAAAAAAAAACAGACCAGCTTAGCTTTAATATAATTTACTCAAGCGGTAGGGTGGTCTACCCTAGAGCGGGACAACTTATTTGGTGATTGCCCATCGCAGAAAGGCAAAATTGTCGGAGTCCGAGGAGGGCTGATGCTTGGCAACTACGGAATTGTGCGAAAGAGTCACCGCGGCTCTGGTACGAAGAAACGCAACTAAAGGAACCCGAGGTGGGTTTTAGTCAGTAAAACCCAAGTCAATTAACTGGGTGTGGGTAGGTGCATTAAATAAAAGGCCATATTTAAAGGAAAATATTAATTTTAGATATAGATAGTTAAAAAGATGGCCAAAAGATGGATTGATGATAAATAATAAAATTAGCCTGAATACAAACATTACTGTTGCTGTTATATTATATGTTATATGGTATTATTACTGTTGCGACAGTATATTGAAAGGACAACATGTAAACCAAAAATAAAAGGATAAACTTCCTTCAGCAATCAAGCAAAAACCGCCATGTTTGTTTTTCACCGCTGTCAACGCCTGCGACATCAAAGTTTCCTCGATTTTCGTCAGCCGAAAATACGATGATTGATGAACTAGTGCACCCGGAAACCATTCTGCCACCGAGAAAAAAACTTTGTCTTCGCAAGCGGAAGCCGCATTGTTTTTTTTTTTATTTCTCGGCCTAACAACGGAAACAGCAAAAGCAACAAACATCTCCATCGATAAATTGCTCGCACCATTGAGTTTGCACAACTCTTTATTCTCATAATAAAGTGGACTAAATTGTTTTGTGCTTGTTTGAAACTGTAAATTATTTTGATTTGAGATGTTCAGCTCACAGAGTTCTGTTTTCTGTTCAAAGTTAATAGTGTCAGTTTTTATTTTTATTTTCATAATTAAATGAAGGGGATTTGTGTTGTAATTTAGGCACTTTACTTAATGATAATTTTAAATTCAATCTACCTTTTTTTTATTTTTCTCATTAAATGTCATGGTAAATCTCATTTCATAATTTTGGAACTTTCATTATCATTATAAATCTTTAATTTGATATCATTTATTTTAAGTTTCTAATGTCAGATATCTTGATACCATACCTTACTTGAGAAAAATTTTCCTCTCAGAGCACTTTTCTCAGTTTGTTCTCTCATTTTCGCATCATTTTTACTTGTAAGTTGTCATTGTCACAGATGACAAGTTATATTTCCGGTGATTTATTAGATTGATAAATTCGACGATTGCGATGAGATGTGGTATTATAAATAGATAGATACTTTTCAGACTGATAACAGTAGTCAAGAGGACTACAAGACTTAGAGCGGGGCCAGTCTCGGACGCCATGCAAAACAAAGAAATGTGCAAAGACACAATGTTTGCAAATATGAAGCATTTTAGCGATTTACTAAAAATCTACTAATCATTGGGCTTACCACGAGTTGTTCAAATGTCAGTCGTTCGAGTGACAAAGAGGGATGGTGCTCTACAATACACCCTATACACCATTAAATTTTGATCGTTTTAATCCCGTGGAGGGTCGATCCGGTACATGAAACACTATCGATTTGTAAAGATAAATTAAAAAATAAAGTACCTTTTTTTAACTCGTATTAATTTACGCATGTCCAGTTTCGATAAAGGTAATTTTTAGAGGTGGTTTCGTATTTTTTTCTATCGTATTAAATTAACGGTAGGTATTACTTTTAATCCCGAAGAATAACATATTCTTCTGATTCAGTTTACTGCGAAGATAATGTACTTTTGCGTTTTATGTTTTTATAAATTTTTCGATTAGCTCCTTTATTCCTCTTAAGTATAATGTGAGAGACTTTGAGACATTTTTAAGTTTTACCTTTACGTGGTATAAAACCAAAGTCGCTTTTCGCGACTGCCTGCTTATGTGCTAACTCCTACACGACACAAAGTATTTTTCAATACACTTACTCGAAAACTGGCTCTTATCGCACTACGAATAGGTTCAACGTGACATTTTTATCACCCTCGTGTTTTTTAATTTATCGTAACAAGGGCTTTTTTCATTCCAATTTCGTCACGGTCAACCGTGATTTTTATTTTTTTTAAAGCAAAGAGGTGGATATTTTTAAGGTTTTAAATTAATGAAAATAAAAATTGTGTTTATGAACAGAATTTCATGAATAAATAAGATTATTTACACAATAATTTGTTATTAACAATAAATTATCTGTGTTCTAAATTCAAAAATAATTGAATTTCTATTTTTAATTTTAAGTAGGATGTATAAGGTTTGATATCTTTGCTTCTTCTTCAATCTGCAAAAGTAAAGCGCGGGAAAAAAGTCTATTAAATATTATTTTTTATTTGTGTTATATTTTGTGAAAAAATGTCGAATTTAAGATTTGAAGAGAATTCTTTAATGGTACCGCCGCCGCCAGATATTGTGATTAAGTTAATAAGTACTTGCGATAACCTGCTGCCATCTAAATCAAAACTAAAATGTATGGAAACTTTGGAACATTTTCTTCAGTACAAAATGAACAAAAATGCGTCGTAATTTTCAGAGAAAGTAATTATTTCTTCGTGAGTGTATTGAAAAACGTCGTTTGATACACGTGGAGATTTGTCACTGCAGCACTCGGCTCCATAACACCCGCGCCTACACGGCTCGGTTGAATTTCGCCTCGGCTGCAATGGCAAACTTTCCCCACTTGTATCAAAATGTACTATTGATGCGGTTTTCAAATCTAGAAAGAGCAATAATGAAGAAAGGTTAAAGCTAGAGCTACATTAGACCGACGCACACGTGGACTACGCCTGATTTGTACGTAAAATGACATCGCGTGGCGTGTATCTAGTGTAGATCTACAAGTCTAGTTTCCATATAAAATGTATGGAGACCGACGCGCCCAGCGGCCGTATTATGACATCTTAAAACCATCATGTTTTCTGTGTGAGACAAGGATAGTGCTATTCGTCCTGTATAGCTCCGTCTCTTTTTCACACCGAAAACACGGCGTATGTGACACACGTGTGCTCAGTGTACCTTTAATTTGCACAAATGCAAAGCTGGGGCTGGTCACAATGGTAAATTGTTCGATGAATCTACATTTCTTAAAGTGCCTTGATTAGTTTCAGAGTTTCTAAGATCAACACAAAAGTTGTACGGAGCACTAGAAAACTAATTTGCAAGACGAAACACTCGAGACAATGACTCGCATATATTATTCACACAACTTTGTGATTGCAGGGCTATCTCAGATATCTTTGTTAGGAGACCCCTAATAGAAATATAAATCTCCAAGTCCGTAGGCTGACGATTTATGGAGCCACCCAACTTACCCTTTTTATTAGTCACGTCTGCAACATGAAATTTTTTCTTTTTCACTACTATATCTGCGAGCATCGAATATTTTTACAGCGAAAGAGCACAGCCACAACGAAGCGAAAGTTATAGACCTCATAAAACAATAATGTCCCAGCGTAACTTTGAAAATGAATTTTGGCGTAAACGATGTAAAATTAATCTTAGTTTTAATGTCTACATTTTAACAACATTGCCAGTGTCAAAAGTCAGTTTATTTACGGGCTAATGCTTCTACAAATAAAAACGATTAATAAATCGATGGATTTACCAATAGTTATTGACTGAAGCCTAAATAAAAACGCTCTATTGAGTAAATTGTGGAATTACTTTTATCTATTAAATGGAAATTTATGATACGGTTCCAAAGAATCTAGCTGGAATACACACATAAAACATACATACGTATGTGTCGCAGGATAAGTGAAAACCAGATCTTCCTATGATTTTTTTTTTTGCAAACTAGTTTATTATATAACTATCCTGCTAGTTTTTTTTTTTTACTGCAACAATGGTATTAGAGACATTATCATAATAAAAACCGAGTCTTTCAAATAATCCTACAGACAGATTCAAGTTTCAAAGCATGTATTTCAATTAAACAATTTACAAGCACTTTAGAACTATCAAGAAGTCAATCAGTTAGAAAAATTTTGCTAATTGCACATTCCATTGCATAATAGACAGTAAGTACTAGTGATGGGCCGAATGTGGTTTGTACCGAATACGAACTTCGGCCGAACATTCGATAAAATTTAAAAATTCGGCCGAAATTCGACCGAACTTTATTTATTTTTGGCGCTCTTTCTAGGAAGTAGGGGGAGAGTAGGGGGGGAGAGGGGTAGGTCAAGATTGTCAGGAAGTTAGGACAAGTCGCAACTCGCTTACGCGCATTCGCACTACCCGCACCTCCCGCAACCCCAGCCGGCTCCGTCTCTTGTCATTATAGAATACGTCATCTTCACGACACGCGAACTTAATTATTTCAATGTCAAGTGTCAAGAGGTCCTAAAATGTTTTTTTATAATTGTTTTTTAAGGAATATTTAAAAAATTTAATTCATTAAACTCCAAGCGAACGGCGTTCGCGCATCTATTGTCTTACTATCGTGCCTCAAATTGATGGTATCTGAAAGGATATTATAATATGTATAAAAAATTAATAAAAGAAAAATAATCATATTGATTATATTTTCGTTAATAATAATTAAAAGTTTAATTGATTTTATAAAAAAGAATGGAGTGGAGTGTTTACAAATATTAATAAATGACTGATTTGATAATTAATTTTACTGGTTTAGTTTCCGCTTTTTTTTTTAAATAGATGAGTTAATTAGATGTTATCTTAGACCTAATGTTCGGCATTTGAACCGAAAGTCGGCCGAATGTCGAAGTTCGGTTCAAGCCACCGAAATTCGGTTAAACCGAGTGTAAAATGAATTTCGGCCCATCCCTAGTAAGTACATATATACCTTTTTTAATAGGTAAGTAAGTAATATCTCGATCTCTTACAATTTCACGTCATTATTCTAATTGAATAAAATTACACATCACCAAATTTGAAAGTCAAGTGTGGGTTAATGAGGCGTTTAATTATAACATTTGTTTGGTCTGTTTTCCGAGCGACCGGACGAATTTATTGCCAATCAGACCGTGACACGACCGCGGTCCGCACGACATTAATACGTAACACTTTTATCCCCCAGTCGGAGATCGTGACTGAACACACAAATAATATTAACGATAGGCAGCTAGCAGGTACACATAACTACTGGGTAGTAATTGGGTAACAGTCGTAATAGTCACCTACGTGCAGTCGCTCAACGGAAACGTTCAGTAATTTTCCAACGTTTATGTGGATAGGTCTGTGGCCAGACCTAGGAATTGACCACTTCATAATATGGCCACCTAAAACTGACCAGATCGTTTAAACGTTAACAAACAACATAACAAACGTTAACATTGATGTAGGATTTCAATGTTATTAAAAGGTCTAAATAAAGTAGGCCAAACTAAGATTGAAATATCATCAAACTTTAATGTTTATAACGATCTAGCCAGTTTTATTTGGCCATTTCATGAAGTGATCGATTCCTAAGATCTGGCCACGACAGATACATTCCTTTTCTATTTGGTCGCAATATATATAAGGTAAGGTACGTCAATTTCATGTATGTACCTTTAGAGGTAGTGTTAATCCAGTAGCAGAACTTATGCAATTGACAATTCGTCGTACAAACATAATACGAAAAGTTGAACCAGTGACGACGCGAACGTTAACACCAAATACATTGCATATTTCATTGTTGAACCGAAAAGCTACATAAAAACAAGGTAACTCAGTTATATTCCTATAACAACAGTTAGTTTAAAAAAAAAACTGAATTACGTATTACTGCAGTTTATTTATTTTCCTGAAAAGTTCTCGATTTTTTTGGTGCTGTTAGAACTTAAGCAACGAATTTCGACCTCATCATCCGCCTGATCTGATCCCTTATAACATAGAGTGGACGTATCATTCACTCCTTCTTTCACATTCACCACAATAATCACTTCCTTTCAGGCCATATCTTCTTTTACACCACCCTTTTTAGGGTTCCGTAGTCAACTAGGAACCCTTATAGTTTCGCCATGTCTGTCTGTCCGTCTGTCTGTCTGTCTGTCCGTCTGTCCGTCCTCGCTTAATCTCTGTGACCGTTAGCACTAGAAAGCTGAAATTTGGTACCAATATGTATATCAATCACGCCGACAAAGTGGTAAAATAAAAATTGGAAAAAAATGTTTTATTAGGGTAGCCCCCCTATATGTAAAGTGGAAAGTGATTTTTTTTTTTTAATTTCAACCCTAACGTGTGATATATTGTTGGATAGGTATTTAAAAATGAATAGGGGTTTACTAAAATCATTTTTTGATAATGTCAATAATTTCGGAAATAATCGCTCCAAAAATAAAAAACAATGTGTGTGCCCCCCCCCCTACCTCCACTTTTGAACCATAAGTTTAGGAAACCCTATATGTAAAGTGGAAAGTGTTTTTTTTTTTTTAATTTCAACCCTAACGTGTGATATATTGTTGGATAGGTATTTAAAAATGAATAGGGGTTTACTAAAATCATTTTTTGATAATGTCAATAATTTCGGAAATAATCGCTCCAAAAATAAAAAACAATGTGTGTGCCCCCCCCCCTACCTCCACTTTTGAACCATAAGTTTAGGAAATATGAAAAAAATCTGAAAAGTAGAACTTTATAAGGACTTTCTAGGAAAATTATTTTGAACTTGATGGAAAGAACAGTTTTTGTACAAAAAAGACAAAAAGGTTGTACAAAATAATTTCTGGACTAAGTTTGTAGTATAATCGTATATGCAAGCATTTTGTTAAACTCATAAGTGGGTACACTTATTGTGACGGACGGGAAACTACGGAACCCTACACTGAGCGTGGCCCGACACGCTCTTGGCCGGTTTTTAGTTTATGTGAAAACTGAATATAGTTTGTTCAGAATCAGTAACTGAATGTATTCGAATAGTTTTCACATCATGTTTTTTTTTTCCCCAAAAATATTTAAAATGGTCACAAATTGGACACCACCGACACTAAGTACAACACAGGTCACGGCAGGTCATAGCAGGTAATAGGCGCCAGCAAACACCTGAGTGCTAGTACAACACAACCCCTAAGATTCTTTACATATTTGGAGATAAACGGAACAGAGAGTAAAGTCCCGCAATCATCCGTTGAAAGGGAGGATCCTCCGACCAGACAGGTGGTATGGTCTGGTGAGCAACTGCCCGGTAGATGATTTCGGGCTGTCGTATATGTTCGAATCGCGCGGAGAACTTTGATTGTGCGATGCAGGATTTCATATTTTCTTCGTAGTTCTTATGTGGCGCCATAGATGTCGCTACATCACTCCCTTCCGGAGATCGGAGATCGATGGTTCTTGATGCGTGCCAGGTCAGCGTAGGTTAGTTCCATTGGGTCGGAACCGATGCCGCATAGTTCTCGGTGAGTCGGAACTGTCTGCGGTGATGCCCCAGTGAATCGGGGTGTTGCTATCCCAGTGAGTCGGGATAATGATGTCCCAGTGAGTCGGGACGATGCTGCAGGCTCCAGTGAGTCGGAGCGGTGCTATACGACGTAGGGCTAGACTGCTGGCGTCGACCAGGAGAGGTTCTTTATAACTCTTCATGTGACTGCACGAAGATGCGGTGTGCCAAGGTCGGTGATGAGGCTGAGGGGGATGACCAGGTAGTCATGCTGGTGGTCAGGATACCCTTCATAGCCGTGGGTGCTGGCTGTATGACTCGCTGCTCGAAAGCGTGAGGAAGTGATGATGACGTCACGAAGTAGTAGCTGCACGAAGGCTGCGCTGACGTTCTTAGTCGAGGGTCACCAGTTTGGAGGTATGCGGAACAGAGAGTAAAGTCCCACATACCTCCGTTGAAAAGGGAGGATCCTCCGACCAGACGGGTGTTATGGTCTGGTGGGCGACTGCTCGATAGATGATTTCGGGCTGTCGTATATGTTCAAATCGCACGGAGAACTTTGATTGCGCGATGCAGGATTTCGTATTTTCTTTGTAGTTCTTATGTGGCGGCATAGATGTCGCTACACATAAAAATACTAGACACGTGTTTGTGTTTCGAGTTTCGCATATACTAAAACTAATGTTGTACACAGTATACTCTACCCACTCTTAATTTCTTTGTTTATCAATTCTATCACTGCTCCCCTCAAATACTCTTTCTATCGTTAAGCTGATGACCTGCAACTCTACGAGCAAATCGACATTGAAAGTCTCGATGACTGCATCTTATTATTGAACCCTGACCTTCTGGCTATTGGTAATTACTCAAACAGATTTGTGGAGTTACTTTTAATGTCATTAAATATCAGGCTATTCTTTTGGTTAGTTTATATACTTTTTACGAAGCTTGAAGAATTTCCTTAAGTTTTATTATTTTAAAGTGCTTGTAAAGTACTTTAATCACTTTGGTCTAATCACTTCTGTTGCCCATAATTGACTATGTTCATGGTTAGTAGTTCTGATCTATACCAAGATCTTCTAAACAAATTGGATCGACTTCGTAACATTTTTGGGTTTCGTAAAAATGATCACATTTCCTCCTTCCGTTCTTAGTTTAAATGGCTGCCTATCCGTCACTGGATCACTCCGATGCCTCTGCACGCTCTTCAACATAATGACCGATCCTTATAGGCACTCCTGATTATTTATAACAATATTTTAAACTATTGGGCAGCTTTCATGGCCTTAACCTTTGAACACCCAAAAATTTACTTCTTCGTATTCTTTCTTTCCTATAAAACTTGGAATATAATTCCTCTTGACTTAAAAAAGCTGAGATAAATCCTTTAAGCATAAAATTCGGAACTACTACTTAAAGTCCTCTCAACCATAATTTAGTATTAGTCATGATTAGGTATTATATTTTGCATCCACCAAACCGCACTGGGCCCGCGTGGTGGATTACGGCCCAATCCCACTCCTAGAGAGAAGGCCTGAGTTCCAATCTTTATAATGCTCCCACTGAGCATTATAAGGCCGATTATGCTATATATATATTTTGAGTTCTTTTAATTATAATGATTTAATATTTATCTCAGAACTTAACTAGTCTGAATTATTTTGGCATATATATTAAGTATACAGATGCTTTATTGTTTCGAATATCTGTTATATTTACTGTGCACACCTTAATCAACCCATCTGTCGTTGTTTTGGCCATCATGTAAGTAATAAAGTCAAGGAAAGAGATTTCTGAGTCAACTCTGAAACTCTGCTATTTGTGTTGAATCCTTATCCTCTACCTACATTCATACTGAAAACTTTTCTCACGACAAACAAGACAACAATCCACAAACTATTCTAATAGGAATGTAGTTTTTTTTACCGTGGATCCAATGACATCTCCTGCCCTTTCCCACTCACCACTCCTATTCCTTCTTTGCCTTCGTTCCAGTGCCCCGGGGTTCTCTTTCGCATCATCCATAGCCCTAGTTGGCTTCGACCTTGCTGAGCTCCTGCCCCTATGGTTACTGACATCTCCTTGAGATCTCCGCGAGGAACACTACGCGCCGTCAATAGGAAGGTAGTAAGGTGAACTTCAAACTCAACTCAATCCCACTCATTCACTTAAGGTTTCCCACTTCACTTCCAAGTTTACATAGTGTCTGTACACAGTGGCAGATGTTGGACATTTCTTTCATTAATTCACCAATGAAGCAATAAACGTTGGAGCCTGGCCAATGTAGACCAGTGTCTACAAAATAGCAATTCTTCTGTTGGGAGCCAGTGATTTAGGTGTGTTTGTAAGGCACAATAAATTTAAATAGAATATGCACGTTATGTGTACCTAATTGAAGGGTGATGATGGAGGACTTGTATTTGTGGCGCAACTCGAGAAAGGCCTGTAACTATTAGTTGACTACGATAAGTCGAGTTGACGTCACCATTGGTTTATGTGTGCAGATGAAGCCGCGGGCAAAAGCTAGTCTTTAATAAATTGTAATAGATACCTGTGGCTCTTTTAGCAGGGTATTTTTATAGTACTTGATAAACTATGTATATTAATAGTAATCAAATAGGTTATCCACGCAATAAAATGGAATTACAGTACAGAAAACTCCAATACCACGGTTACCACCTTTAGTTTATTATTCTTAAATTGACTTAAACCAAACCACCCACGTTAAGTATTTCACCAGAACCTAGAACTTTGCCGTTTATGATTGTATTGGTAGAATAATTTAGTCGCTTTCAGTAGTTGCCAGCTACTTCAGCGTTTACGTAACCTGTGTAAACTAGACAATACTGCCAACTGTTACACAATATTCTACGATAATTACTTTAATAAGAGCATACATAATGCGTAATGTAACGCCTGTATTGCCTAAAAGGTGTAGACAAGGGTGTCACCTACCTGCGGAATTGTTCGAAATTGTTATCGCGGCCTTGGAAAGCAAAGAAAAAATGAAAGAATACAGGTGAATTTTTGTCAAAAACAATCTGGTACTATCTCACTCCACTGACAATATGCCACCTCAAAAAAAGGTCTCACCTACTGATTATGTCCAATATACGTAGGCAGTAAGTAATAGAGTCGGATGAACAAATTAATTGCTACAAAAAATAATATCTGAACATGTACCATATAAACTCATCATCATTATCATTTTTTCACTGTTGGACATAGGCCTCCCCTAAGCGTCGCCACAACAACCGGTCCGATGCGTCTCGCATCCATCGGATGCCCACGATCAGGTTCACCTTGTGGGAGGCTTTCCAACGCTGCGTCTTCTGGTACGTGGTCTCCACTCCAGAACCTTTCGTCCCCATTGAGCATCTGTTCTGCGTGCAATATGCCCTGCCCATTGCCACTAAACTACACATATAAAAAAATCCTTTTTTTATCTGGTATAAACTAGTGCTTGACTGTGATCCCACCTGAAGGTAAGCAGTGATTCAATCGTTGATGGTGAGGCGCACTAGGTTATTAAGAGCCTATTCACTCAAAAATCCCATTTTCCCATTTTCCTTCTAAATACCTACTTACATTACCCGACTTACATTGCCCAACTCCACGCCGGATCAGAAACATCACGTTCAGCAGTCACTTGAGCAACGAGGCAGGCAATTTAAATTAACAACCTGTATCCATTAGTTCCGCAATTCTTCCAGTGGGTTTTTGATAAGACACGGCCAAGTGAATTCACCAAATGTGCAGAGAAACATTCATCATGTCGTAGCTGCGAGAACCCATCCGTTTGTCAGAGAGGGTGATATATTAACTGCAATACACGGCTAATTTCATCTTCAGCACAACACATTTGCCGCCTTGATATGAATTGGTATGGTCTTAAATTCCTTCTGACAGTCCTACCAACGTAGCGATTGGAAACAGCCGATATTTTAAGTTATAGAGAAGTAACTACCTTTTAACTAGCATTTTCGCAGCGTCCGCTTTTTCGTACTTCATTGCAGACTTTATTTTTAATATACACAGACTATAAAGAACTTCTTATTTACGTTCTTGGATTAATACCCTACAAATAAAACGCACAATATTTTATAATCTACGCGTCCACTTGATGTTTGACAGAATGGCACGAAATCACGCGTCCACTTGGGGTTACTCTTTCTCCTTTTTTTTTACTTGGAAAATGATCAATTGACTCCTCCCGCTCTTGATCCACCGAGAGTGTAAAACCAGAGCCCAGAGAGGAGTGTAAGAATTTTTCTTACTAAAATCCAAAACTTTTATTCCTTTAGTTCCCTTCTGCGGTACAAAGTCATGGTATCTCAATCATAAATGCCCGCAGAAAAAGTACCGTGTAAGATTTGAACTCGGTTAAATATATGTACTATGCTCTTCACTAAATGACTTTCTATTACGTGACAAGAGAGAAGAGATTTCGGTTTTGGTGACCCCCAAAAAAAATATTCTCGTTCCGTGATGCAAAACCGGCGCAAACACACAAAGGCGACATTCAAACAATATCCGCATATAACGTCAATAAAAATCTGATTCCGGAGCTCTTCCTACAACAAAGTAAAATTACTGCGTGGCAATTGACATGCGGATATGGAAATAAGATGAAGGAACACTCATTCATCCACACGTCCGCACTCATATCCTCGATGCCTGTGTGTGTACCGTCACACGAAGACACGACCTTGCTCTTTGTTCACGAACCCTCATATCTTGAGATCCTTCATTTTGAAAGGCAGTTCGTTATCCGCCAGTTATTCTGTTCCAAACATGTATAGGTTTCAGGAAAGAGGATTTAAGACTCATTTGCATGGGTCCAGTGTTAGGTAGAGTGACGGACATAGTGTACCATTTAATGTTACGTAGGTATAAAAGTAAATCTTTCTACAGCATTTAAATACCTAAATATAAGAAGAAAATAAATTTAAAAAATGTTTTTTGCTAGTCCTTCGATAAACATAACCAAAAAAATGTAGAGCTGCGTCTCGGTGCAAATCTAATCAAGTTTACTACAGATATCGGATTCAGACCGTGCTATCAATAAAGTTACGAAAGAAGTTCAAGGTTCATAAAGTCCCAAACTAAAAGAACACTGGACAAGCTTACCTTGACCTATGACATCGAGTCTTATTCAATCTGTGTCGAAGGGGAAGGCGGAAACAACAGTAATTCCTTTAAAACTTTGAAAGCAAGAACTAAGACGCTATTTCTCCGTGGGACTACAGTAATGGCTCGCTGAAATGTTTATGGCGGCCGCTTCGCGTCCTGCGAGCCTGCAACAAATCTCAGATCGCAATAAATCGTGCGCTGTACCTACGTACCGAGATTTATTCTTTGATTAGCGTCTCTCTATTCAACGGATACGTACACAACAGAAAATTGCAAACACCAAAGGAATACCAATCTATAGGCATTTATCTGCCTATTCCTATTAAAACATATCGATATATTTAACTATATAATAATAATAATATTCCACAACTTTCACAAAACGCCATCTAGCCCCAAACGAAGCAAAGCTTTTGCTATGATTATTTTTTTATTTATTTGGCTTTTCAAGAATGAGTGCACTATTACATATGTATAAAGAGATACTAGAGAGATTACTAGACAATTGATAAACATACATTATATTTCTAAATACACAGACTCTGTGTCTGCACAGAACAAATACCTAGTCATGCTCATCACACAAACATTTGTGCTGGGCGAAAATCGAACCCACGACCTCCGGCATCGCAGTCCGGGCCACTGGCCACTAGACGAACAGGCCAGTCAACTAAAGGAAAACTTCAAACGCAAACTTTAAGCTAACATTTCTTTTAAAATTTTTCTTTTGTTGTTACTTAAGTAAAAATGAGCCCCTCTTAATCTTAAGCTGTCTACCCGGGATAAAATAAATTGGCTAAGAGACTGATCCTCATTTCCTATTCAAGATTTTATAAAATGCGACATAAAAAATTCCGTGCGCTAACTGAAACATCAAAATGCAAAACTGTAGAAGACTGTGACGTAGACTGCTTAACGTTTACCCATCGTTTAAGAAAGCTGTAGATTTAGACATACCTTTAGTTGTCAAGTAGAAGCCGTATATATCTATGTACCTCAATTAGAAGTCGCTTAACAACTCATAAGAGTGTAGATTGATTAAACTTTAATCTAACAAAATGGTGAGTCTCTGTTAATGTGTTTAATAAAGCCTTCATTGTAGTACTACAATTCTACCTTCCTCGGGGAAATCAGCTGTTCTCCGTCTTGCCTCCGCATACCAGATGTCAGTGAGTACTGTGAGTAGCAAGCTATAGCGTTTCGCGTGTAATCTACAATAATTTACGAAACAGATCTTTAAAAAATAGATGTAAAATGTTACCTAGGTACCTACTACAACAGCATATTAGCAAATAGTCCAAAAAAGATAAAAATAGACATCTATGTGTAATTCCTAGCTCTCGGGTCTCTTAAGAGGGTCCTTTCCAATCGCCTATCGTCAACATCGAGTATGGCTTAAAAGCTTTTTGCTTCATCTAACGCAATCCAACGTGATGTTTGATGAAGAGGCGCAATGCAAAAAAAAAAGAGCGGCTGAAAATTCTGTTGGCATTCGGTAATTCCGCGATTTATTCGAATATTTCACAAAACTTTTTCCAGAAATAGGTGTTTGTTTTTAAACCCATTAAAGTTTTGTAGAAAAATTGTTGTAATTCAGAATCTCGATCAAATGTGTAAGTATGGCTTCTATTGATGTACTTTTTTATATTTTTATTATATGAGTACATAATGGAGATTTTCAAAGGACTTTACTAAATTAGTTTTACACAAATTTATGTTTTTATTTCTATAGAAGCTTAGATAATATTCACAAGATAGCTGTATATCCAAAATATCTAGAAAAAGATCGTAAAAGCGGTTGTATGAAAATGTACCTCGAAATGGACGCTCTTAAAATATTCTGCAATTAAATCATAAAGAATCGACAATTATAGAAACTAGAGCAGAAAAAGGTGAAATCATCGTGCAGCAATATTCTCCGTCGGCAGTACATCAGACTGCGTAGTGAATTGAATAGCACGTCAAGCTCTCCCCAGATAGTTCCGATGTTTACGTTTAATCAGCTCGTGGCTAGAATGTTTGATTTATACAAACTTGTGTCCACTACAGTTCGATTCTGAATGATGGTTCACATTTCTCTGTTTATTGTAACAATAAGGAAAACTTGTAACGGACGTAGATATCTATATGTAATATTTTGTCCGAACTAAATGGGAATTTGTTTCTGTGTCTATTATGTAGACATGTCATTGTCTATCTGACTTGTGATGGACTTGTCAACTTGTGTAGGAAACGTAGGCGTAGGCTTGCGGACGGCGAGCAATGGGTAGCACAGCAAAATCGACCTTTTCTATTTGCAGGATTTAGGACCAAAATTTTAAACATTATTTTTATTTCCCGCAGTGAAACTGTTTAGGTTCTTCATTTTTTTTGTGTGTGTAATTCAGTGCAGTATGTATTATTTTTAGAAATTATGAAAACTGTAAGTGCCTTTTTTGGTATTTCATAAGTACTCTCGTGACCACACACTACAGTAAGTCAGACGATACAAGACGTGAGACACCCGGACCTGGAACACCTATCTGTAGGCCATACAAATATTTGTACGGGAATCGAACACGCGCCCATAACACGCAGCGTAAAAACTAATCACTACGCCAACCGTGCCGACATTAATTCAATCTTGGTGTGGACGCCATTAACTATACCTGGGAGTTGGAATCCACGACGCATTTTATACACATTCTGACATAAAGCGTGCTAGCTATAACCACCACCAACGTTAATATAATTTTTTCAATACACTTGCTCAGAAAGTTATTCTTATTGCAATGCACTTAGGTACATAATGGCCCTTGTTACCAAACTGTGACATTTTGATTACCTTTACGCAATAGTGCTATAATGTAGTTAAAACCTTGTTGTTCAACCGCTCCCCCGCCATAATTTTAATACAATATCGTATCAGGCTGGGCGCAGGTCGTCCCCCACGAGTCACCGGTCAGCCCCCGTTTATTCACTTCAGTGAGTGTATTGAAAGGTAAATAATAAAAAAAATATGGGCGCGCATATGAAAACAGATTTTTACCGCCACAAAAGTTTACTAATTTTACAGTTATTTTCTTCACAAGTGTATTGAAAAACGTCGTATGATACACGTGAGTAATCACTAACATTACACACTTATAACATAATGTACCTACTATTTATTTTTTTGTTAGCCTGCGCGCCTGTTCTGTCCCACTCCTGGGCAAAGGCCTCCCCCCACTCCTTCCATCTTTCGCGCGTATACCTATAAGTGCAACTACGAGCTCTTAACGCGATCTATTTTACGACTTAAACTGAACTGTTAGAAGGATGGAGCTTTATATCCCTGCACAACTGACATTTCGACGAAGCGGCAATGTTATACCGTCGTGTCATTGCAGCCTCATTAGTCAGTCAGTGTTAGGTCTAAAGAAAAAGGACGTACCATAATGAGTTAAAACGTCAGTCTTCCAAGCGAGAAAAAGGGATGCAGTTAAGTACATAGGGTGTCGCTCGCTCGCACGAATGACATTTTAACACGTCATAGTAAGTCCCCTGAAGTCCAATTAAAGCTGTCACTCAAAACGATCCATCAGTTAGCGAACTGCGAGTCCCGAGCAAACACAAAAAACGTTTTCGCAGTCCCTTTCCTGCCCCAAAAAACTGCAACCTACAGCTGTTTCCCGGAATCCGAAAACTAACACTCATCCGTGTAACGTAACGCAATCGCTTCCCCCAAGTGCCCCGAGTAATTGGTATGTGGAGTTATAACATAGTGCTATTACCATCTGCAATCACTTTAGCTGCATCTAGGCAGATTGGATGGAAACCTACGCTGCGCCAGCAGAGTTGGGAACGGCAATGGATGCAGTAGACTGGTTCGAGTAGACACATTATGGTTAATTTTTTAAAACCAAAAGCATCGAGTCAGTAGACAGGTGTCCATCTAAATGAGACTGTAGTTATTGTTTTCTCATATTCAAATAACAGCTTATCCGTATAGTGTGTATAAAGTAGGTAACACTAGTTTTTAACCACAGCTTCACCCGCATACATAAAATATGTTACTCAGAATTAACAGCTTTTAATCAGTAAAAAAAATTTCGAAATCGGACCAGTACTTTCAGAGATTCTCTTACAATAGGTAGGTTTATCAAGCTGCATGTATTGCATGGAGCTTGATGAACTATTCTGATTAGATTGCCTGATTTTGTATGTACCTATTTTATTTGTTGTATTTGTATTTGTGATGACCTAATAACATAGTTATGTTGTCTGTTGTTAAACTTGTCTGTACTAACTCACTATGGGCCTTGATGCCTGAGAATAAAAGATTTTTATTTTTATACCTACAAAGACATTAATTATAACCAATTCCATCGTTTTTTTATACCTACCTAGTGAACCCGTGCACCATACATACCATACGTCCATACCAGCATACTAGGTACCCGTATACCATACGTACTACTTAATAATGGTAGGAGCGGTTCACATCAGGCTCCTGCCCAATTTAAGCAGTCCACAAGCCTCCTGCCAGAGGCCCTACGCGAGGATAGTTCTGTCCATGGCCCTTCACGGAACACCGGTATGGACACCGTTCAGGCCATGGATCCTAAGCGAGGAGGAATGGCAGGTGGTCGCCTCCTTCTGCAAAGCAGTAATGCTAGCGAAGGAAGCGGTCGCAAGCGTGAGGGAAAGGACGTCCTCACCCCGATCCCGATTTTCACCACAGTAGGCGTTGGCTTGGGGACAAAGAGCAATGGGTAGCTTGCCCTACAGCCGTCCGATAACCGTCCGGATCGAGCCCGAGTCGTCAACGGCGCGCAGTGTTCCATGCGCACCTCAAAGAGGTGTCAGCAAAACCGTAGAAGCCCGACAAAGCCGAAGCCTACTGGGGCCATGGGTTGAATTCCGAAAGGTAAACCCAGGGTCTTGAAACGTAAGGTAAAGAAGGAACATAGATGTGAATTTAGTCAGTAGGTAAAAGTCTAACACGCTTTATCGCTCCGTCCTAGAGCGGAAGAAGTCACTGGATGATTTCCCACCTTAAAAAAAATATAGTTACCTACCTAGCTTTAGAACCAATGTTTTATACCACATACTTACCTAATAAATAATGAATGTCCTTTCCCTCCTTTTGCTGAAATGGAATAATGTCCTAAAGTGTCAATTTCACGCCAATGAAATCCATTCCATGACCATTTCATTATGTTACAGATGTGGTGAGTGTCCGTTAGTATCTAACGACATCTTTGTTCAGTAATACACACTATAAATTCTTTCGTTCTTGATATTAATGTTTGGATTATAGGAGCACCCATCTATTTGTATGTGACGCACTATAAATTAAGTAATTTAGGTATAGTCTGTCTATTATGTCAACCGACTTGGGAATTTTGTATAGTGTTTAATCATTTAAAAAATACCTACTAATATTCGGTACTTTTTATAAGGTTCTCCTGTTAGTAGGTATACAATGATCTCTATCTCTTAATCAACCTTGATTATTTATTCAACCCGTGTTGACTACATCAGATTTAATTAAATCCTAATAATTACCCATGGCGTTTAACTTATTAGACAGACTCTACATATAATAAATGCATTGTTTTGTGACAAAATCTCTATCTCTATTACCCTGTAAATAATAGAATATTATTACCTATTACAAAAAAAAAGTAGTTTAAACTTATAGTAAAGCCATCACGCTTTAATATAAGTTTATATTACTATGATTAAACTTTAAGTTAAAAAAAGCCATAAAGCTTATGCTGAAACATTATTTAACATTGCAACTGCGTTCAAGATAAATGAAATTTTAAATCTGGTAACACTACTGTTCTTAATGTCACCGGTCATTCCCGGCGGGCTGTTCGTATTATAGCTCTAGAAGAAAAAGCAAAATAAAGTGTTATCCTATAAAAACCTATATTAATAATACTTGCCAAAAAACTAGAAAACTACGCAAAGACTATTGCACAATATTTACATCTTATAACTCTAAATAAAATGGTTCAACCAACCTCTAAAGTTTTAGGTAAGTTTTACTTTGTTTCAGTGTTCAAAGATAGTGTTATCTATATATTACAAAAACAATATGAAACGATGACGTGTATGAGTTACTATTCTTTCTTGAATGGTTATTTTATACATAGCCAAATATTCCTTTGAAAAGTAGATATTTTCTTTCTCCAAAAATGAAGAAATAGATGAAATGTTTACTGCACTTCTTATGTACAGTGCAATAATGTGACCTAATGTGACATTATCCAAACTTATGTGATTACTAGTTAATTTTTTGGTACTTACATCAACTTAAACTGGGCTAAAACCATCATTTTGTTTTAGAAATGGGAGGGTTAAAGAAGGTTTACATCAACAAATCACAAGTTGAAGCACAAATCAAGACAATACTGGAGACACACCCTGTAAAAGACGATAACTTTAATGCGTGGCTAGTAAAAGCTATCACTGTGATTGACTTGACTACACTGTCTGGTGATGATACAAGGTCTAATGTGTTTAGACTTTGTGTTAAGGTTTGTCCATAAATGTTTCCTTGATCACCAACAGACATGTATATTCTATTTTTCAGATGCACAATACTTCATTAAACGCCAAGCAAATGCCGGCGTTTGCGCACCTATTGTCTCTCTATTGTGTCTCTAATTACCACGATTGAAAGGTTAACTAATATCTTGACAAAAAGATCTATAGATATTTACCAGGTTAGTCTTGAATGTCTGTGAAATTCACCCACAAACACTCCAAGCACAGTGAGAAAAAGGTTTACATGTCAACCTACACACACATCCAAGATCAATTCACCTTGTTGAGATAGAACACATACATTAATCAAACATGCATCTCTGTACCTATCATTACTTTTGATTAGTCGGACCCCAAGCAACTTTGGTTTGGTTATATGCAACACATCCAATATGCATGGAGACTCATTTCAAGTAGCTTCCTTCTGTCCGGCCGTCCGGTAACTGTCCGGACCAAGCCCAAGGCGTCGACGGCGCGCACTGTTCCCGCGCGCCTCAAGGAGTTGCCAGCAACAGCAGGGACCCAGCCGGGTCGAAGCCTACTGGGGCCAGGGTTATCCGAAAGGGCGCTCGAGCCCCGGTATGAAGGCTAGAAGGAACGGGGTGGGTCTTTTAGTCAGTAAGAGTCTGACACTATCTCCCGCTCCACCCAAGGGCAGGGGATGTCAATGCATGATTTTTTCCAAGCATAAAAAAAAAAAAAAATAAAAAAAAAAAAAAAGTAGCTTCCTTCGTCACGCTGCTCTACATCCAAAGTTATTTGCTGTTTTCTGATTCACATGATTCTAGTGAACCACTTTAGAGTTTTACAACAGTTTTTAGTGCACAACTTTATTAGTCAATAAACTTCCTAAGTTTGTAGTCTGTTAGAAATATGTTTATCATTTTGGTTGACGTAAGAAGTCATCCATTAACTTTCGAATACCGTAATTAGAGACACAATAGAAAAACAATGAGAAAGCGAATGTCGGTGTTCGCTTGTGGTTTCATGAATTAAGTACATTTTTAGAATTAATATTTGTAATTTTGGGTCTTTTTCACAAATATGCATGTAGTACTCATGAACACTATTCAACTAATGGTAATAGTGTAAATATTTCTACATTTTGTATTTGTCCATAATTTTTATTTCATTCTTATTTTAATTTCTAGGCTGCTAATCCTTTACCCTCAGAAACACAAGAAAAGCTGGAATTAAAAGAAGCCATTAGGACTGCAGCGGTGTGTGTATACCCTAGCAGGGTGAAGGATGCATATGAGGCCATCAAACTAATGAAACTCACCAAAGAAATTAATATTGCTTCTGGTAAGGTGGACTTCCATTTTTATTTTATTTTTGTTTTAGATGAAAAACACTAGAACTAACTTTCTTACCAGGTTTGATTAAAAATCTAAAATTCTAAATGCATTTACAGGGATATTTGTAAAACAGTAACAACCTTGCAGGACTGTAACATTGTAAACAACAACTTTTGTTATATAACTTTTTCCAAACAATACATTTACCAAAAACAAACCTTCAAGATTTCGTTGTTCTATCTAACACATTTCAAGTCTGTATTTTGCTACATGAGGTGCGTCTGTATGATGCAACGCAAGCGCATCAAGCACCCCCGCCGCCCGATCGCCGCTCCCCTCCGCTATTTTACTATCGCTTGCATCGCATAGACTTTGTAATATTTAGAATGTTCAATTTAAATATTTTTATTTTTGTAAAATATGATAAATTTTTAAGTCATAAAAAAAGTAAGTCATGCAGCATTTATTGTTTATGAAGTTAGTAACATAGTCCTGAGGGGTTGCCTGTGTTTTACAAATAATCCTGTATATTTACTGTCAATCAAACTATTTTTTTTATTATTCACAATTTCATGTTTTTGATGTTTGTTATATAGAACTAAGAACACCAATAGGGCTGCACTAATATTAGGTAAATAATATTTGACTATCATTATAACAAATCTGCTGGCAGAGTTAATGCTATCATAAAGACTTATTTTTTTTACAGTTGCCACCGGTTTTCCTTCGGGTCTTTACCCTTTAGAGACAAGGCTGCAAGAAATCACATATGCAGTATCAAGTGGAGCTACAGAAATAGATGTGGTCCTCGACCGCAGTCTAGTTCTGACTGGGCAGTGGGACACACTGTACTATGAAGTTCAGCAGATGAGGAAAGCCTGCAACAAAGCTCACCTGAAAGTTATACTTGGTGTGGGAGAACTAGGAAGTTATGAAAATGTAAGTATGAAAAAACTAGCTTTTGCCCGCGGCTTCGCCTGCATACATAAAATACAGCCTCAGGAATAAAGCACCTAACTTTCTATTGGTGAAAAAATTTTAGCAATTGAACCAGTACTTCGAGAGATTACCTCTTTATTATAATATTAGTGTAGATAGGTACCAAGTACATAGATTACTTGTTGATGTATGTAGCTATTGTATAAAGCTAGAACTACATTAGACCGACGCACATGTGTAACACGCCTGAATTGTATGTAGAGCGACGTCGCGTGGCGTAGATCAAGTGTAGCTCTACAAGTCTAGTTTCCATATAAAATGTATGGATAACGACGCGTTCAAGTCGGTGTGTGTGGCACATGTGTGAGCAGTGTAGTTCTATCTTAGGATGTTCTTTAAGATTCCCTCTAGTTATGAAACAGACGCGCAGGATCGTTCATTGTGGCGACACTTGGGGGAGGCCTATGTCCAGCAGTGGACGTCGGCTGAGATGATGAGACAGAAACTATTCTAATTTTGACATATTCATAGATAATTTTCAGCGTGATATAATAACATTGAATAACGTCATCTTACTTATCTTAGGCAATAATATTTTCTATAGATTTACAAAGCTTCAATGGTGTCCATGATGGCTGGAGCTGACTTCATAAAGACATCGACTGGCAAAGAAGCAGTGAATGCGACCCTGCCCATTGGTCTTATCATGTGCAGAGCTATAAGAAGACATTACCAGGCAACAGGAGTTAGGGTAAGTTTAATTCTCTTAAGGCTGCCTTTTTTGTGGGATTAGGTTTATTTCACTGGCTATTAGGGTTTTTTTAGGTGAGAAGTCGTCAAATACCTCTTCCCTCTCTGGGTGGAGCGAGGAGAAATATCAGACTTTCACTGACTAAAACCCATCTGTGTTTCTTCAGTTGTCCTGTAGCTCCGGCAGGCACCGGCACAAGCGGCCCAAGTAAATTTTACTGACAGCTCTTTGAATGGCATGTGTAAAACAACTCTCCATTCACCCGTGCCTGGTCCTTATCAGATGGCGAGCTACTCATTGCTCGCCATTCGCAAGCTATTAAATCAGCCTAGTTGTTCCTTTGTGTCTATGGGCTAGACTCTACTGTGACCTCTGCTTCATAGGGAGTGTACTAGGAATAAGGTTTTCTGTACTCATCTTCGGTTCTTTTCTGATTCATTTCGTGGCGAGATCGAAGAATGTTACATCATTTCTCGAGAACTCGTCAAGGTTCACCGACTCAGCTCTTGTTTGGTGGCCAGTATTGATCCTGACTGTACGGAGTAAAAGTGGTTGAGAATAGTGTGACGAAAAAAAGCATACTTGTTCCCTATTCTACACACTAAAGGCCAATTTAGACGGTGCGAGTTTCTAGCACGTTTTGGTTCGAGGAATCTAGATTTATGAATGTTTAGACGAAGAAACTTTTTTTTATATATTTTTACTTGATTATCGTATGTTCCAGGCGAGAAACTCGCACTGCTGCACCTTCTAAATGGGCCTTTACTGTTGTAACTTAAATAAAATTGAATAATTAAATTAAAGTTTCACTAAAAAGTATTTACTTACAAATTGGTATCTAAAGGCGAAAAGTCAAGGTCAGGGTTATGATAAAGACTGTTATTGTTCTACAGGTCGGGCTCAAACCGGCTGGGGGCATAAAGACGGCGAGGGACGCCGTAAATTGGTTGGTCCTTGTGTACACGGAATTAGGACCAGAATGGCTTACACCAAAATTATTCCGCATTGGTGCTTCTAGTTTACTCGGTGAACTAATTAATAGCTTTGTTAAAGAAAAAGAATAATCTAAGTACATTTTTTTATATTTAGTTATTGTTAAATCAAGTGACCTTAGGTATACATAAGAAATAATTATATTTTGATAAAGATTTGGTGCCATATTGTTACGCTGTATCATATAATTTTATATCTGAATTTTTACTATTAATTATGGTTATAAATATATTGTACCATAAAAGACACTTTTGCCTGACCACCGCTAAGTTCATTTTTGCTTACACTCGAAACACAAACTTCAAAGGGTTTGGTTTGGCGTCGCGCCGTAGGATTCAAGCGATTTTTTTTTAAGTGGTCAGGCAGAAATGACCGCAATGGTACATGTCTTTTGAATTTTTATATCTAAGTAAGTAAATATATGTCTCACTTACAAAAAAATATTATAATTATATTTTTTTAGGCTATATTTTGTAGACAGTGGTTGATCGTATTTTATTTGCACATTTTCTGTTTGCTCGATTTTATAATGGATATTGTTGTTATTAAGTATAATTTAAAAAAATAAAACATTCCATTTTTTTAAACTTTTTATTTTATTTAGTTCATATAAATTATTATAACTTATCCACTATATGACACTTATGGTAACAGATATAAAATAGCTTAGAAAAAATCTTCGTAACAAAATACAATTTGTGTTTAGTTAACTCCTTATATTGCAAGGACTGAACTCCCTTTACCAACACAAATCGTAGATGGAGTAAATACGATTATTTACAACAAAAAAAAAAAACAATATTTACAACATTTAAACTCCTCAGAGGTCATGAAGATTAGATAATTTTATCAATACCCGTTCCATACGAATATAAACCTAATGCTTATGGAATAAAGTTCATATTCGTAGAAGCAAACGTAAATAGGCTCCTTACATGAAAATGAACTTTGCTTCAACCTGAATAAGGTTCACATTGACTTTTTGTACCGGACAATGTTTCTTTCTTGGGTACTGTAATATTCAATCAATGTTCGATGTTCATGACTGCTTTTCTACGGGCTCTTCGGCACGGAAGCCGTACTCGGGGTGCGCGCTATAGTTTACAACGCGGAGTTTCCCAGCCCTGTCCATATATCCATAGTGTCCTTTCACTAGCCCGTCGTTGTCTCGCTCTTCATAACGGAATTGACGGTTTTTCCTGCAATAAAAAATAATGATTACAAAGTTGAATAGATATCATTGATCATGGTAAAAAGAAACATCTTGTAGAACCTAGGCAAGTCTGAAATCGCCAAAACACAACATGCAATCATCATCATCATCATTTCAGCCATAAGACGCCCACTGTTGGACATAGGCCTCCCCCAAGCGTCGCCACAACGATCGATCCTATGCGTCACGCATCCACTGCATTCCCGCGACTCTCACCAGTTCGTCGGTCCACCTTGTTGGAGGCTTTCCAACGCTGCTTTTTCCATGCGCAGCGATGAGTCATGGAAATAGATGAAGTAACTAATCACATCACAATACACATGCAAAAATCATATTCATGTCTACAATGTTTTATTTTAGGTCTAACTTAGCAACTGAAGACCAGTCTTCCGACTACACTCACGACTGGTTTGACCGACCACTACTAGTAAGTGCGACTCTCTTGCAGAAGTATTTTAGTCCCTGGTTGAGCCACAATGATGTGACCACAGGTAACAATCACCAATATTTCTTAGTATCGCCCTCATCGTCATCATCATCATATCGGCCGCAAGACGTCCATTGTTGGACATAGGCCTCCCCCAAGCGCCGCCACAACGACCGATCCTATGCGTCACGCATCCATCGGATACCCGCAACCCTGACCAGGTAATCGGTCCACCTTGTTGAAGGCCTTCCGACGCTGCGTCGTCCGGTACGTGGTCGCCACTCCAGAACCTTTCGTCCCCATCGACCATCTGTTCTGCGTGCAATGTGCCCTGCCCATTGCCACTTAAGTTTGGCGATTCTTCGAGTTATGTCGGTAACCTTGGTTCTCCTGCGGATTTAGGTATCTAATTAGAATATCTACACACCCTTTGCCAGTATCATATCCGAACTGGTAACTATGAGGTCCCTTCATGCCGTGCATCCTGAACTCTGTCCTGCCGTCAGGGGCTGGAGCAGCGGGGGCAGCGTCTTGAGGGGGGGATGGTGGGGGTGCCTGACGGATGGGTGCAGGCCGGGGCTCATAGCGCAGAGGGGCGGGGCGCCCGTGGTGCGGTGGGTATGCATTATCTGGAACATTATACACTAAACATGTGATATAACCCTATATTCCTTTTTGTGTTCAAGGTACATCTAGGAAATCGAAGATTTTTTTTTTTCTATATTATTAATCAACAAATCAAAATTAAGTTTCTAAAAATTTTGATTTTAATGTACGTTCCGTTTTCATTTCCAATAGTTCTTCCTGCTCGTTAATCGGGAGTGGCAAAAAGGAATGCCTTTGGAGAATGAATTTCGAACCCAATCTATAGGTAGATAGATTTACATTTCTCTTCCGTGTGTCTATTAACTTATGAAACAACAGTATACTTCTTAGCACCGACTATTCACCATGGTACACCAGTGTGCCGCGGTACACTCTTTGCAGAACCAATCCAATTAAAAAAGCAAACAGAAATAACAAACTTAATACCTATACAAATCAGGTTTTAAAAAGAAAAAACCAAGTAAACAACTGTCCAATTAACTATATCATAGCCTAATAGTTATTTGAATTAGCATGAATAATCCAATTCAAATTAATATATTTGTATTTGATCATAACTCGTAACGTCGAGTGTACGAAATTGTATCTTTAACAATAATATTATTCAGTAGTTGGTTGGTACTGTCAGAAGGGTCGAACAATCTATTGAGATTATTACAGTAACTTTACTCATACAACAAGTTTTTGATTTATATATCACAACCTACTTCAAACAATCATTGTTATGTTATTATTAAGTTATATTACACGTACGTCCGGGGTATCTAAAGTTAGTTTCCGAAGTTTCTTGTTCCGCCGAAGTAGGCTCGCCATATGCTTCCGCTGACGTACCATCAGCTGACTGTTGTTGCTGAGAACCAAACAAGTTTCAAGTTAAATTCATATTCGCTAAATTCCCACCACATTTCACAATGATATACTACTGACCTTAGCCGCTTGTTCTTCCCCCTTCAATTTTCGTTGGTGTTCAGCTTTTTGGAAATGGTATAATTTCTTCTCATCGGTCGGTGTGTATTGTTCTACTTCGGCGCTGGACTGTGGCTTAAAGTATTTCGCAGGTTTTGCTTTAGGTACTTCTGGTATGGAGTCGGCAAACTGATTAAGAGGTATGGGAACTGGCTTAAAACCGCCAGTGTACTTCTTCGGGTATTGTTTAGTTGGTGTATTGAATGATTGTTGTTTAGGTGGCGTTAAATGTAGCGCAAGGGTAGGTTTTGCAGGATCGAGCTGTGGGTTTAGAGGTGAACTATTGTCGTCGTTTTGGGAATGCACATTGTAGTCAGATGGTTCAATTTGCTCGTTATTTTCATCCACGTGCTCTTCGTCTTCGGGGACATCGATAAAGAACTCGTTGACAGCATCTACTGAAGGTGGTTCGAGGTGTGTTGAAGGTACGGGGGGTAAACGCAGAGAAAGTTGACCTACACCCGCTTGGTTAGGGTTGAAAAAAATAGGAATTGATTCCAAGGGCAGTCTTTGCTGAAATTGGGCGTTACGTTTACTTTGGGTCTGTGCTTGAAGAATAGGCAACCAATCACTTTGAACATCGGCCGATTCTTTGGGCGCGTTATAGAAGTTGGGTTGGTTTTCTTGAGAGGGTGGTATCAGAAACGTGGGAGGTCCTTCGGGTGTTTCTGCAGATTTGTGAGGGTTCGGAGGGATAAGATAGCTGTCAACTTTAGCATCATCTGATATGTAGTAAACAGGTGTATTCTGTGTGCCTTCCGGAGTGAGGGGTACTTCAGTAGGATCTTCTTTATCAACTGGTACTTTAATCGTTGAAACTGATAATGTAAGCGGCAATATCTGAAACAATAAAATGATAACGATGATTCTTTGCTTTCAAGACTGGTTCTGAGCCCCTTTAAAATTACCTTATTGATCAGACGAGGTTAGGAATGTTCGATACTTAAAGCCAGCGTTCCCAAATAACAAGTGAAATTGGTTTCTTTGGAAATCAAACCCTTTCTAAGAATTGAAATTAAAGCTCTCTTCTATTGGCAGGTACAAACTACCCACCTATCTATGCAGTATACCTACTCAGTCATACTTTACGACGCCCCCGGGAGCAATTGATTGACCTACTTAACACACGACCAACCAGAACTTATTAAATCTGCTTGCCAAGTGAAAAAAAGTAGTGCATTAACTATTTCATTTATTTGTAAATTAACCAGACCATTTCTAAATAGCTTGAAAGGGTTACGAGATCATTGCACTACATCTCAATGAAAGAAGTTTCAATAAAAAATGTGAATTTGTTTTTCTATTAGATCATGTTACGTAAAGTTCAATTACGAACAACTGTGTCACAACAATGGAAAAAAAAGCTGTATGACCAGCGCAAAAAATCAGTGCAGGTTAAAAGGTTTGGGCCGACTATGGTGGTACAGATCTCTACCATACATATAGGTATTATAACTACGTGAAATACTTAGGTTTTTTTTTCTAAAAATAAATAGGTACCTATCTACTTATTTATCTACGACGGAATAAATCTTTATTCATTATCAATATTGGAACAACATTGAATGGGTTCTTCTCAATTTATTAATGAATTTTCTCCATATTGATATTGGTTTGGCTTCTTTTGAAATTTATAAGCAGGCATTTAGATAGATACCTACCTATAATAAATTGATGGTATGACGATGCAGGGGTGCCTAAATGGGAATAAAACTGGGAAAGGATTTTTCTTATTTCAAAATAAACTCTAAAAAAAAATTAATTAATCTTAACATTGCTTCTTTTCGTAGTTTCTTAAGTGTCGAGTCCTAATTAAAAGACGGTCGCAATTAACTTGCCATTTTTTTTTTCATTTTGTATTTTATTACGTCACAGTGGACGCAAACCTCTATTTTGAGACCGGCGTGAAGTACGTACATAATTTGCTGAGTCGATATTTATTAGACCATGACTATTACGAAGTTCTTTTGGTTTGTTTTCAATACGTTCGACACATAATAACATGAAGTCGGGCAGGAAGTAAGTTTAAATTGTTGCATCGGTAATAATCGATACGGCCTAGAGTGTTTTGGCGTGGTTTCTTTAATACCTTAACGCTTTTATATCCAATTAAATTAAGCAATTAATACATTTTGCAGCAAGTGGTTTTTTTTTACCAGGGGCCTGGCCCTGACATATTAAAATGTCAGGCGTGCGAACGAGAATGAGGGATGGAGCAATACACCCTATGTAGCTCCATCCCTTTAATAGATCAGTTTTTTTTTTATGGTGGGAAAAATCATCCAATGACAACCCCCGCTCTTGGGCGGAGCGGGAGATAGTATCAGACTCTTACTGACTAAAAGCCCACCCCATTCCTTCGTGCCTTTCGTACTTCGTAGCTTTCGTTTTCGTAGCTTCCCTTTCGGATAACCCTGGCCACGGCCGTCTTTCACTTATTAGCGGCCATGGGCACATTAGGATAAAGGGGCCCCTATGAGCATAATAAGGTACTATTTTGTTAGAACAGACAAATAGTGTGGATATATGCAGTTCACACAGTTTTTTAGTGTCGTTGCACGAGCCACAAGAAAGGCCGCTTTTCTTTTTGTGCTAAAAAAAGTTAGAAGCCGCTTCTAGCTTCTCCGGCCACAAGCTGTCGCGCAATTCAGGTTTTTTTTGTGGCCCGTGTGCGGGTACACTTTCTAGCAACCAGGATTGGTCCTTTTATGTAGATAATGCTTATTGAAGAGGTAAGTACCCTTCTTTCTAGCTTTGAGTTGAGCAAAATCGTTAATCATATTTTCAAAATCTGTGTTTTCGAGCATAGTTAACACATTATATCGACATTATTAGAGACAAACTGTCATAATTAAAAATTAGAGTAGCTGTCGTTTGGTAATCAAGTTGGTCGATTAGGGGGCCCCAACCGGTCGCGGGGCCCTGGGCACGTGCCCAGTGTGCCCAGTGGAGAAGAGGGGTCTGACCCTGGCTTGACCCAGTAGGCTTCGACCCAGCTGGGCTCCTGCTGTTGCTGACAGGTCCTTGAGGCGCGCGGGAACAGTGCGCGCTGTCGACGACTTGGGCTCGGTCCGGACAGTTACTGGACGGTCGGACAGCGAGCTACCCATTGCTCGCCGTCCTCAAGCCCGCGTCTACGGTGGCCGAAAATCGGGATCGGAATCCCGGCGGCGGCTGTGGCGCTGTGAGCGCCGCCGTTGCCTGATGCGGTCGGCCTCCTCATTCGCTAGCATTACTGCTTCGTAGAAGCCGGCGACTGCCTGCCACTCCTCCTCGCTCCGGACCATGGCCTATACCAAGGCCCGGTGTAACAGATCAGTTTAGATCGTAAAATGGATTAGAGCTCGTGGCCCTAAAAAGGACTCACTCTCCAGCCTTTTTAGGATTTCTGACAAGTCCTAAAAAGGCTGGAGAGTATGTTTGAAGATATCAAAATATGTGCACTAACTGGTCAATGCCAAAGACGGGGATGGCAAAGTTTTATGAGGAACAAGCCACTAAATTTTGACTATAATTTATAGATTTTTTTGTAATTTATTAAATAAAAATTGTATTTAATTTTAATTTGCAATCCGAAATTCTTATATCGTAATGTTTACAGTTGTTTGTTTATTAACAAAATAAAAGAGAAAGTCGGTATATTACCTACTGCTGTTTTAAATTACCTAGATAAATAGTTTTAAACATCTTACACTGATCCGAATTATTTTCCTGTGTGCCATCTCTAACCATCCCTGGCCTAAGATACGAATCCGGAACTTTCGTTCATCCGGCTATTCAAGCCACACTGATTCCTTATCGGTACTTCCAATGCAGTTAATCTAGATGGTTTTACTACCATTTCCCTGCAAGTGCGAAACAAGCCCAACCGCTAAATTACGCAATTAGGTGAGTCCACTCGTTTCCACACGGGATACTTTATGTGGTTCACATATCATTTCCTTTCTGACTACGTAATAAAAACTTATATTTTTCCATACATAGTGTCATCAGGAAACGAACTTACTGTATGACATAATACGAAACAGGAAGTGGCACAAGTTTAATCTTAAACACATAAAAAAGTGTAACTTGTGCAATATCGCCACTGGCGAACTTATTTGTGGACAGTAAAAAACCTGATGGCGGTCGTGAAATTAATGAACCGTGTCCGGAAACTAATTTTTACTTTCCACGGCGCGCCGGTCGCTAAGAAAGTATTGTGCGTAGATTGGACTTTAATAATATAATAATGTATCTCTGTGTAAACTGTGATACAACATCTACTGAGTTTTTATTAGGTAACTCATACTGATGATATATTAATTACGAAAGTCTATTTGACTTGATAGAACGTACAAGTTTGAGGTATTGCATATCAATACAGAAATAATTAGCATTGCTATTAAAAATTGGCAATACTGCCAGACAGAGTGATGTGACACGGTACTTAATTAAAATAAGAATAAATTATTTTACTTAATTAAAATATTAAAAATAGTAATTTCCAAAATTTTTATTTAAAATTAGGAAATCTGGACATTGCCTATCAAAATAGAAAGGATTAGCATTGCCATTTAAACTGGCAATATTGCCAGACAGAGTGATGTAGAGTACCTAGAGTATATACTTCGACACCTAAGCGTATTTTTTTTACATGTTAAGTTCTTAATTAAAATAAGAATTATTTTATTTAACTTAATTAAAATATACAAAAAAAAAAATTTCTAAAAATTAGTAAGTATTTTAAATTAAAAAACGTAGACAGGTAAGTAAACTTTAATAAACCATGCAATGTTGACAATCACGCGAGTTTTAATTTCAGTAATTTTATAGAAATCTTTGTATACTTAAGATATCTAAGTAATTGCCGGTAGTTGACGACGAAGAATGAATGGCCAATTAATAAGTTTATGATTATCAACAAGCAAATTAACGATGAATAGGTAATTTATTATTGGACACGGTCACGAAACGATTTTAGGGTCGCATGCCAAGTTCACAATCTCCAATACAACCACAATACGACCACAACGACAACAACCACTACAACAAACAACAACGATACGATCTACAATATCTACATAGGATATACTTTTAAGCACTTATTTAAGTGGTTGCTTATGAAGATACTAGCACAAAATGGGAATGAATTGCTTATATGGGAGCTTCCTCTAACCTATACTGACCTGACAGACAGGTTATCCCCCTTTAGCCTTATTTGCAATCAGCCTTTTCCCTCGGCCGTCTATGATGTCGGGATAGCTATCGGTCGGCGTACAGTCTAACTGAATGTAGCATTCAAATGTATGGAGAGACTGCCTCCCTCTCTTCCTCAAAACAATAATTGGATAACCCCTTGGCAAGACTTTCGAAGGCTGATGATGATGAAGACTTTCGGTGTCAGGTTCTCTGGCTTCTGACTGTTATCGCTAACTATCATGCTAGAACTACACTACGTGTGCCACACGCGCCGATCTGGGCGCTTCGCTTACATACATTTTAGTTGAAAACTAGATTTGTAGAGCTACACTTGATCCACGCCACTCGACATCCTTCTTCGTACAAATTAGGTATGTTACACTTATGCGTTGATCTAATGTAGTTCTACCTTCACTGTCAAAAATCTCACGAGTCACGGCGGAGTCTCCGTCAGTAATTGGTCACCCATCCTTCTGTAGCCTTACTTGGGTAGAAAAAAAGCCTTCCGCCGTCACCTACGTTTAGATACATACCTAGGTACAAGACAATTTTCTTCTGCTTCACGTGAAAAAAGGTACTTAGGTATCAAGTAATTTATAAATTAATTCCAAAATACGCATATTTTGACTTTATCTCGACTCAAACATTACTGAGTAATTAAAGCTGAACCTAATTAAAAATACCTATCCAAGCAGTAGACACTTAACGTAAAACTCAGACTAGACAAAATGGATTCTTGATTTCGTGGAAATCGTAATATATTGTTATGATGAACGAAGTGATCCTAACCTTCATATTAAATACGTAGACAGGTAGACAAGGCAAGTATCAGACTTATCTACATAATAAGTAATTAAGAGACTAGATGAAGCTGTTATTAAATTCAAATCTAGTGTGATAATTATTAAGATATGAACAGGTAATAATCAAGAGTGTAATTTACCACTGCTACACTAACGTGCTATTTATAAACCGACTATGTAGTCAGCACATCTTTATTATTTATCTTTGCTTCCTGCAGTTTTATTGCGGTGATTAATAACAACAAAAAATGGTTGATTACCCAGAAATCATTGGTTTATCTTTTTATCATAAGAAATAAAGAAGCAATAATATATTTTATAGTTTTACCGATAATTTTGTTCAAAAACTTGTAAAAAGCAAAGTTTGTTCCGTATTAACTGTTTAGGGTTAATGCGTGTCTAGCGTGCTTGAAATTAAAGCATTTATATTTAGAGCAAATTATTGAAACTTTTCCATTTTCCTAGTTGTTAATCTATTCAATATAATTCTACGGATAATTCGGAAGGGAAATGCCGAACACGTGTAATTTTAAAAATAATTGATGCGTAAAAGTTATTCTAAAAACCTCTAGTATCACAAAAATAAATGTTACATAATATGTATTAACAACAGTTAATAATAAATGGGATAGAGGGATAGTGCTTCAAACTTCGACCACTATGCCTAATAAATTGATGCTTCTGCTTCTGTTATGTGGCTGTTCACATGAAAGCTTTTATCAAAATTTAAATGATCAAACTCACAACGTTTTACCGGCTGAACCCAATATTTTTATTAGCTCGCACCGTTCTGTTGTTCAAGCTATATTTGCTTGAAAGATTTTTTGGAATTTTCTAGACAGCGTAGCAGTTTGATTTTGAAGCCTAAAAACAAACTGCATGAATGTTCAATCGATTGCACTTCAGTGGCTTGGCGTAGTAGGTAGGTAACCAGTAAGAATTTCAATAGAATAAGAGGTACCAAAACCTTTAGATGCTGGTTATATTACATGTCGCCTACTGCGCCTACTACATTCCTTCCAGAAGCTAAGATTCTTTATTCTTTTTCTTACTGTACATTCATTTTTCACTTCTCCTTTCGCAAGTCTGCTGGAAGCAATTTCTTTATTTATTGAGATTGTGTCTACTAATCAGTTAAAACATTAGAAAAAAAAAAAACTATTGTGTCACAAGCGGTTTGCTGTAGGTACCTACATGACAATAACAAAATATTATAAATAAATACAATTAAAATGTATATTTTTTTATAATACAGGTATACCCAAAATCTATAATATAAAAATGAATCACTAAATGAGTTGCTAAACGTAAATCTCGAGAATAGCTGAACCGATTTCGCTAATTCTTTTTTTGTTGTGTTTGTTATCGTAAGGAGAAGGATCTTATGGAAAAAAAATAGGATAGAGTAGGGTAGTGTAAGGTAGTAGAGGGTAGAATAAGGTAGGGTAGGGTACAGTAGGGTAGAGTAAGGTATACCCAAGTAACAAAGTTCTTCTGTAGCGCACAGTTTATAGGCTCACAGCACTAGTAACTCTCTCTTAGTGGTTCCAGGTTTTACTACCAAGCTTATAACAGGTTACACGGAGTTCGTTTGGGTTTATAGTACACCTGTTTTTATAAATTGACTTATAGTCGTGTATAGAACGAAATTATAGGCGCAGTAACGGCTAGGATGGCCTATAAAAGAGTTGCGTAAGTGTAAATAGACTTGAGAAAACTTGATCCCGTAAGTTACACTTATAATCGCCTAGAAGAAGTAATTATAAATCCACTATGAGTGAATACGCCAGTAATAGTAATTTATAGAAGTAAATGCACTTAGAACCACTTGCATTTGTTACTTGACCTTATAGGGGTTTATAAGTCAACTTTATGTGCTAATTTTAAGTAAATTAGTTCTACAGTGGTTTCTTCTAAGAGTAAGTGTACTTGGTATTATTGTGGACTCTCGAATGCTGTTATAGTCTTAATTTCTATATAAAGGTTTCTTATAAAACTATTAGTATCCAAAGATATCTTCGTGAAGTCCGTTTAAGCTTTTAAAATTTATCGCATCTTCAGGGCCATTTTGTTACAATATGGCGTTACCTTAGGACCAATTTTATTTTTAAACACAACTTAGTAAATACGCCGTGTTCAAAAGGCGAACAAAAATTTAGATGTAAAACACAATATACTTCACCGAAAATATTTATGCGTTTGCCGTGCTAACATATAATATTACGTGCGAAATACTTGTTAATACATTTTTATATAAAATAGATTAACTTATTTTTTAATTTTTATTTTTCTCCACAATACAACAAAAAGTTACAAATGTTTGAAGTAGCTAGTAATGGAAGCGCCGAGTACGTTACACGCCTGCCTGGTTCTATTAAATGCTCATAATGAGCTTCGTGGGAGCAGATAGTTCTGCGTAGTCCAACTGTAAGTGTATTATTGGTCTAAGAGGTGCTCGTCAAGTCTACTATGAGAGTTTTATTGGCAAAAGTACGCGTATAAAATGGGCCCTTTTCCGTGGTTATAAACTTTTACTAGCCTGTTATAGTCCTGGCTCCGGAACCACTACAAGACCACATTTTGTTACTTGGGTAGTAGGGTGGAGTAGGGGAAAACCGGGAGCGAAGCCGCGGGCAAAAGCTACTCTTTTGAAAAGAAAAACAGTTCATTTGTACTTACTCGTAATAACCTAAGTAACATTTTTTTTAATGGGTCTCCGTGTACCTAAGAGGTATGCGTCAAGAGAGGTATCGTGTCACCCAGAAACTGTGTTGTGGAGGTAATATATAGGCAGTCGCCCCATGTTAAATACTGTTTTTTCCCAATATATCAGAATTTGGTTAAACTGGAAGCAAACACGGTACGGTAGGCGCAGGGGTTGAGCGATTAGCGGCGGCGCTGCGTGTCGAGAGTTCGATTCCAGCACGGAACAATTATTTGTATTTACAGATAGGTGTTTCAGGTCTAAGTGTCTTGTGTATGTGAGTGAGTACACCCACGATACAGGAGTAATTCTTAGTGTGGGGCATCGTCTTTTTAAGGAAACCCCAACAGATTTGGGATGGCTATACAAGATTTTATTGTCTGTAAACGGGTCTATTCTGCTCTCAAAACGGTGAAGGAAAACATCGTAAGTAAACCAACATGTCCTAGAACCTAAAGTTCGAAGACATGTGACATTCATCAACACGCACTGGGCCCGCGTGATGGATTACGGCCCATTCCCACTCCTAGAGAAGAGACCTGAGTCCCATGATGATGATGATGGGTCTATTTATTTACAGGATTATGTTCTGTTCTAGTTCGATTAATTATCCCTACTAGCGCGATACTTTTCTGGACGAGAAAATAAAACAACATGATGAATGTTTCTCACGACAAATCACAACCATAAACCGTCGAGGAAATCCTTTTCTCTATGGAATTATATACCTGCTCGTGGTTGTAAAATCGATTTTAATGAGTTTCGACCATTAGAAAGCGTTTCTCTGAAGCCAGCAAGAGCTTCCTGCGGTGGCTTCTAGATCGTACATTGGGTCTTGGTATTAAGATTATTTTGGCTATAGGTATAATAACTGAAAAATTAATGTAAGAAAACTTATTTATTTTCAAGGACAAGATATTTGTTCTATTTTGGTTTACGAGTTAGGTTATTGGGATTTTCTTTCTGGAATTTGTTCATCAGTAGCAGCTCGAAATCTGGTTCTGATTCCATCAGTTGCCCTGTGCGTTCTAGGAACACAAGTTTTTTACAGCTCCTTTTAGCAATTCAGTTTAAGCCGTAAAATGGTTCACGTTAAGAGCTCATTGATCTCAATCCTATAAAAAGCAATCTCACTAAACACCAGATCTTCAGGGTTACAATTTAAAATTAATAAAATGCCTACATTAAATACTTAGATAATTATTTTATCCATGAGTAGGTAGGTAAGCTCACATCAGCAGACAACGTAATAAGTCTTAATCTTATCCATAAAGTAATACTTAGTAGATGCCTTAGTTTACAGCTTCAGATAGAGACCCTAGGCTTAAGATTTATCTAGACTTCGTACGTTGCCTAAATAAGATTGGGCTAATCAATGCCTAAGTAATTACTGCGGGACTCGTTTATTTTCTATACGTCATTAATTAAAAGAAAACTAAGAAAAAAAACTTGTTTTGAAAATTATATGATGACATAGGTAATATTAGTACTTATATATATAATATATGTTTATGTATATATATATATATTTTAGTCGTATTTATGTAGGTTTATGTTGTACACTGGATCCTACCCTCGAATGTGATCTCTCTCTCTGTCACTCAAAGGTTTGCTGGGAGAAAACTCATTGTTGAGTTAAGCTCGCCTTTGTACATGAATTGTCAATTATGAGTTTTTGTGTGTACAATAAAGAATTAAGATGACCGATTGAGGCGATGTTTTAGGGGTACCTTACCCAACGGATAATTTAACGGGATCCTATTATTAAGACTCCGTTGTCCATCCGTCCGCCTTTCTGTCTGTCTGTCTGTCACCAGTCTACATCTCATAAACCGTGATAGCTAGACAGTTGTTTTCCCAGATGATGTATTTTTGTTGCCGCTATAAAAACAGGTACTAAAAACGTTTTGGCCGTTTTTTGCCATTCGTGCACGAGTTTGACTCGAACTAGGCCAGTTTTCTTACCCATTGAAGAAGTTACAATAGATTAAAGAACAAAGTAGTTTTACATATCAGTCGCTATCATTCGAATCCCTATAAACGGCAAATAATATAGATTCCAGGTATAATACAGAACTTAGGTATACCTAGAATATTCCGATCGGATTTAAGTAGAACCGACGTTCACATAATCAATATATACTTTACTCTCATAATTATATAATACATAGGTACCCTCAATATAGGTATATTCTCCTTTTGGTTTACGTACCTATTTCTCGGAATACCTAAAAATAACGGGCACGAGTAGAGACTACCTACAAGTTGTTATTTTTCTCTTCCAAACACTAGGTAAGGTAATTTAATACGATACGGCTTTACCAGTTAATTACGGAAAATTTATAAATTAGGAACGTCTTTATAAAGTTGTCAAAAAAAAAGGCCCGTTCTGACATTTGTAGTTTTTGACTTCTTAGTGGCTTGTCCGGTGTAGTGTAGTGCAGCTATTATTAAAATAGCTACTAGGTACTACGAGTACACCTAATTATTATTTTATTGTTTCTCTCAGTTTCGTTCCAAGTCACATTCTAGGGTCATTCTAGGGAACTCGAGCCCTGGTATGAAGGCTCGAAGGAACGGGGTGTGTTTTTTAGTCAGTAAGAGTCTGACACTATCTCCCGCTCTGCCCAAGAGCGGGGGTTGTCATTGGATGATTTACCCCACCGAAAAAAAAAAATCGTCATTCTCAAATGTCTAAACTGGCCTTTTGTTTTTTAACGAGTCTAAAGAGAGGAAAATGTAAATTTCGCAAAATTTTCATCAACTGCATTAAATGGCAGAAAAAGGGGTAAGTACCTAAATGCGCGTATCACCCTCACCCCTCACACGCGATGGAATTAAATGTTACGAGAAACAAAACATGGTTCATGTTGATTGAACAACATTCTATACGCATAGGTACCTACATACTTAATTAATTTACTCCCAAGTACCTACATACTTCCATGCAGGATGGACCATAACTAAGAGGCGCTCTGCTCTGTGCCGGATTAACCATGAAGCAAGAGTAGCAAATGGGCCGCGCAACAGGGTGGGCCTCGCATGGACGCACAAAAGCAAATCAAGATACCTGTACTTAAGATGAAGTCTAACCACTCTAGGATCTTCCATAAAGACCATGTAGGCAACTGCTTATGGACTCATCACTACCTAAGTCCCTCTACCACACCTAAGGTCTCTTTAAAAATTAAACTAAAAAAAGTCTAAATTAACATTTATTAAGATTTTGGAGCCCTATTTGGTAAAATTTGCTACAGGCCTCGCGCTAGCTTGATCCGGCACTGACTCTGCTGTGTTCAGTAGTTTCCTGTCCACTTTTGCAGAAATCTGCTTGTGGCATCATCACATTTTTTTGAGGTGGGAAATCATCCAATAATTTCTTCTGCTCGAGGGTGTGTCAGCCTATTACTGACTCAAACGCACTTCTGTTCCTTCTTAGCCTTCGACAGCTTTCGCACAAACCAATAGGCCAATAGGCTTGTACCCTTCTAGACTCATATAGGCATCATCACATACGTTAAACTCTATTAACCGCATCAGGGAGAGAAGGTGTGATGATTCTACAAACCTATTTAGTGTGTTTATTTAAAGTAAAAGCGACCGCGAAAATAACCATCAGCTGCGCACTATATGTATATGTGATGTTTTCCGATTTATATTTCTTAGTGGGCCAAATGGTAATCATATTCATTACCTTATTATTCGAGAGTGTAAAATAAAATATCCCCTTTCAGGGGGTATTTATTTTTATCATTTCAGTTTGAAATGAAGCAAATTTTCAAATAACGTCTCCCGTTCTGAGTGGAGCGAGAGGGTGTGTCAGACTTTAACTAAAACCAGCCTGTGTTTCTTCAGTTGCCCTTTAGGTTTCAGGGCCACGGTAACTCACAATGCTGTTGCTGCTGTTCATGGGTTGAAAACCTGATGATCTGTAATTTAGGTTAAAACCTATAACAGCATCCCCACATTCACATAACTCATGTTCCTGCAAGTTTTTTGAATATTTGTTTAATCATAAGGTCTTGTTTTGTGAGGAGAAATAAACGAAGATTATTATTATTATTACAATTGAACATAAACTTTCAATTTTCGTATTTAGACTATATCTACTACCGCCTGTGGTCACGGCCAGCGGCGGCGGTATTCCATTACTTGCTTTCTAGGTCCAACTGGATAGAAAGCACTGCTTTCAATAACCTGCGATAGTAAGCGATACCTTTGCGGCTTCGAGCTGAGCTGTTCTATGTAGTAGACTAATTAAACCACCGAGAATTAATGCAGAAATGTAGTAGATAGTATACTCGTAAGTAGGTCCTACTTATTACCTAGCAACCGACCTTGTTGCTAGGTAATAATTCTGTTAAAGCAGGTTGTTAGTTATACCTGCTATATACAGATATAGGTCAGCAAGAGATGATCTTGTTAAACTCTCTTAACCTTTAAGCGGTCGCGCAGGGTCGAATCGACCGCACTCGATATATTTACGATCATAGTTTCAACATTTCTCATCGTTTTAGTAGCTTGTCATTAGTTCACTACGGACGAAAATAAATCCATTTCCTCTTTCTCCACTTCTCCTGAGAGACACAGAATGTGTGTGTTTAGGTTACGGCACTCACTGGCGTCGAAAAGACTATAAACGCAATTTTTACATTGACGAAAAGACTGATTCTGAAGAAGATTAGGCCCTAGTAGATGAAAAACTCTTTGATACCAATTCGAAGAATTTTGAAAAACTACAAATTAATTGAAGATATAATCAATACACACAGTAGTACCTGCAGAATTGATTATCTATGATTGATTCCCAACAAAATTTTGTTTTGAATTTAAACAAATTATTTTTTAGTTAAAAAATAGGTAATATCTACATATAAATAATAATATTACAATAAATTACCGTTTATTAATCGTTTTTCTAAGTTCCTGAAATCTCCCATCAGTCTCATAGGTTACGCGCGACCGCTACTGTTTTAAATAGTCGCGCGCCCGTTTGAAGGTTAAGAACAATGCACCTTTAATGTGTGTGTATGTTTTAACTTTGCAGTACGTTCATTAATTAAAATGAACGTAGGTAAAGAGCATTAGTGGAGCCAGAGAGCGTGTGAGGCTTTTACTAACTAAAAACCCTGTGTGTGTGTTCTTCAGTTGCCCTTTGGGTTCTAGGGCTACGATAAACTCTATTCCCGTAGCTCTAAGCTCATCTGTGGTAACAACCAGACATTGACAGCGTTTTATATCGTAATAATAAGGGCGATTTTTGCAGAGCAACTTTATTTTTACCACTGTGCAGACTTCCATCTTTTCTTCTTTCTACATACCTACTTCTAATGACCTACATTTTATTGCTGGTGCTAAACAGCGTTGCTGTATTTTGATATGAGTGCTTTAACTACATCCAGCGGTACCAAAATGTGGTTTAAGTTGTTTACAAAAACTGAAAAAATAGATATTCTTAAAACCGTTTTCCAGCACTGCTCGTTACAAAGTAGAAAATGTATTTTAAAAACTTTTTTATATTATGGAAACAAAATCCATAGAATCTAACTTTATACTTAGCAAGAAAACATGTTTTGCACCAATTTTGGTATTAACATTTTCTTGCCATCGCCTTGAAAATTGTTTCATCAATATTAAATTGCTTTGTAATTAGTTTTAATCAGGGAAAATGAAATAATTATTATGATTTCAAGCTCGCAAACAACCACCTCACTTGCCGTGTTGAAAACCAACCAAGCAATAAAAATCAACACCTTTGTTATACAGAACACTGGACACATGTGAATAAAAAAGAATCCAGCAAAATCTAATCAGCTGATATCTTATTTTTGAATCAAACTAGGTATTACACATAGTCTATATCCACCTTTTTTGAGTTCCGTACCCAAAAAATATCTAAAAATGAGACCTACTTATTATCACATCGCTGTCCGTCTGTCTGTCATCAGGCTGTATCGCGTAAATCGTGATAGCAAGACAGTGAAAATTTTCACAGATAATGTACCTACCTATTTCTGTTACTGCTACAACAAGTGGGGCACCCATACAGCAAACGTGATTGTTGTACCGTTTTTATTACGAACGGTACAGAACTCTCACACGGCCGGTTTTTTACTATCGGAGAAAACCTTCTTGCACTTTTGGAGAAGGTAGGGTAGAACTTTTATCTCGCTAAAATCATCTCAATGATAACCATGCACATAGAAGGGGGACCCAAGACCTCCCTCCGCACAACGTGTGAAGGGGCATATTCCTGAAGTGACTGTAAAGGGATCTATAGGTACAACATTAATTTTAATACCTATATGCTAAATCCGTAAAGAATCTATGTACAAAATTTCATAACTATACCATGAAAAATCACAAAGTTACAAGCTTGTTATGTCAGCAAAAATACATAGTCGCCGGGCATCCGTGCAACTGAGGGGTTGTTTTGCACTTGCACCCAGTTTTTACTGGCACCTCATGTCCTTTATGACCTGCCATGACCTGTGTTGTACTTAGTGTCGGTGGTGTCCAATTGTAAACTTTTTAAATATGTTTTTGGAAAGAATATAACATGGTGTAGAAACTATTGGAATCCATTCAGTTACTAATTGTGAACGGACTATATTCAGGTTCCGCATAAACTTAAAATAATGTCGTACAATGTACTTAACATAAACATACATTAGGTACATTTGACTGGTCTGTTGGTGTAGTGGTTAGTGACCCTGAATTCTATGCCGGAGGGCGTGGGTTCCATTCCCACCCAGGACAAATGTTTGTGTGATGAGCATAATCATTTGTCCTGTGTCTGGGTGTAATTTATCTATAATATGTATGTATTTAGAAATATATAAGTATGTTTATCAGTTGTCTAGAACTCATAACACAAGCTCTGCTTAGCTTGGGACTAGACGGCGTTGTGTGATAGTTGTGGAATATTATATATTATATCACATGAGATTCATAACACTTCCTATGATCCTAATTGTTCTAAGGCGCAGGAAAAAAGTAGGATAGTAATTATAAAACCAATTAGTATCTATCTAGAAGCTTTTAAAAACTTGTTTACTGTAACATCGCAATTAAATTGTTTTTGCACATTTTTTGTAGTTTATTTAATCAATTAATGGAGCGTTGTAAAATTATTATGTTTTAAATGTGTTGTTTTTTGTTTACACGTTCCTTACAAATTATTTCCTATAATTACATATTAATTTTTGTTATGTAAACAAATTCAGGTTTTTTCTACCTAACTATCATTACCTCTTCTACGTATTTGTACGGTTTTTGTAAGACTTGCACTGATAGTTTTCCATAAATTAGGGTTCCGTACCTCAAAAGGAAAAAACGTAATCAAAATTCATAGGGTAGGTACTTCCCGTTGACCCAGAATCCTGAGCAAAGCCTTGTAGCACAAATATAGGAATAAATCTGAAAACAATTTTGTTGTAACGTCACAAAAAAAAGCACGCACTTGCCCAGTTGTTTTTTTGAGATCATCCACTTAATTATTTCTTCCGCGCGTTTGTGTCCTTCAGTTGCCTTTTTCATTCAAGGACCATTGGTTTCCTTTTCAGGAATTCCCCATGGCCCTTTTGAACAGCGGTCCTGCTAAAAGGCTCATACGGTGTTGCTATCATCTCGTTGAGGTATGCATAGAACATTACCTGCCATCGACGACTTGGGCTCGGGCCTTATCGGCGAGCAACCCATTGCTCGTAATCCGCAAGTCCGTGCCTACGGTGACTGGAGATCGCCCTGCGACACCCGTGTACAAATTTATTACCCCGACTTATTTATATTTACTATTTTAGTTTGCCATTTGGGTAAAATTTCAGACGGATTTAAATCATAAATATATTTCAAGTTATCCATCGTAAAACATCAAATGCTGCTTGCGAGCTTTTCATAAAAAAACGCTTGCATCACTATTGATGGCGTTACAGATTAGGTAATAAACGTTTTTGTGTGAAATTAGAGCGTTTATTAGAGGATTTATTTCTCAAAAATGTTATAATATAAAAATTACCATTTTACTTTTCCGAGCTTTTCATTCTACTGAGACATTAAACAGTAAAACAATAATAAAAAGACGTGTGGCACTCGGGGACTGCCGCGGTAAAGCTATTGCATTGCATTTTTTATCAACTTATGCAATTATATATTATTTATTTGTTTTATTTATGCAGTATTTTTTTTTCCTTTGTTTTTTTTTTCTTTGATATTACACTTTCACACATTGAATTGAATTTTGATTGATTGTTCACTCATTTGTTTTCTTATCGGTCACCACGCTCAAAAAACAAATGAGTGGGGTGTTAGGTTATTTTCGTTACGGAATTTCTGGATTCGGTCTCCACGCTCAAGGCCCGCGATAGAAGCTATGCAATAGCTTAAAACAATTATTTTTAAATATCTCAGAACACAATTTGAACGTGTTTTATTTTTATAAATAAAATTCAAAAAGTAGGAACAATCACCCATCGGATAATACCGCTCTATTTGCAAACATTAGGAAAGTAGATTTTTACTTCAGGTTGGAGGGTTATAGACTTCCTTGACTTTTGTTTTTCGTAGATACATTCAAATGCAGATGAAATTAGGTTCCTATTATTGGAAACCGTTGTATAGGCTAACCACGGACTTGGATAAGAAAAAACGAATCGAAGTCCTGAAAAAACGAAATTCGTGACCTGAATAGATAATAATTTCAACTTCAACTAGTGTTAATTCAATGAATACCTACGTAACTTATAATTTCTAATTTGGTAGTCTATAGGTACCTACCTATCCATATAATAAGGTAGGTACCAATATATTGCAAATCAAATCTCGTTATAATTAATGCACCTGAAAAGGTTAATAGGTCCGTCTCTAGGTACCTACCTACCAAATTTTCTTATGTTGGTACTTGATAGGTAGGGTCTTTTGGACCGGCTTTTTGGACCGGGACCGCGGTCCCAACTTCCACCTATTTTTTTTTTGAATAAATTTATTTTTTGGGTGGGGGCCGCAAATAAAATAAATAAGTAATTTTTTTTTGGTAATTGTACTTTAATGCCTTTTTCCTTGTGGTCTCAAAATACTGCTCTAGAGGTACATATATAGCTACTTATACGTAGTCAGGAGAGGCATTAGATAAGAGAACTTATTGATATTGAACGTTTTCCCCAATGCAACATTTTTATTTTGAATAAAAATCAACGTTACATTTATGCAGTTGTTGCATAAAACCAGTCATAATAAAAACCACTTATTTATTTCCTGTTCAATAGTGCCTTACAAATTGGGTCATTACGTCACATAATTTCAATATAAGTAAGTTGGTAAAGTAGGTTTTAATGTAGATACTACATAAAATTAATGATGTAACCACAAAAAAATCTAGCTCACTAGAGTCACCATGTGCGATGGTAGACAATTAGGTAGGTATGTATTTAACAAACCAAGGTTTCAGTTACTAAACTAAGATTCACTGTCATTACATAAATATGCAAATCACGTACCTGCTTATACATAGGTACAAACTAGGTAGGTACATATGTCAGTATATACATACACAAATCATCTCAAATATTTGTCTTCATGCGGAAATCGAACCCGTAACGAGAAGAACAACAGACGTCGCGGTCACCATTTTAGTGACCAAGGTTAGAAGAACATAACAATTAATTTGTATGTATGTCTGCAAAAGTATGATATGCATGAACTTCCATTGTTTCTGCAATTTGTAACTTGTGATGTACCTAGGTAAATTATATTCGGTCGGCAGATGAGACGAATCAGACAAAAGAATACATTTCATTTGTAACGAAATAATATCGTCGAACTGTAATTTTCACAGTTTAAACAGATGGAAAAACATGCCATTACAGAATGCTCTACTGTTGTTCAGTAACTTGTGTAGCAAAATCGACATCTCCACGCGTAGAGCATGGTGTGTATGTCGTGTCATAACAGCTAATTATAGTAACATAACACCGTAATTTTCTTGACTTCAAAAAGGAGGAGGTTTTATGTTCGGCTGTGTGTATTTTTTCATTTTGCAGAATTTTGGTAAAATTTGCCGACGCAAAATGACGAACTCACAGATTAACCACCACATAATTAAGTCCTAGACCCTTCAAGCATGGTGTAAAAAGACCTATAGTCGCAGGTCCAAACCTACTAGGATATTACCTAAGTACACTAAACCTGACTAGTGGGCTACGAATTAATCGGGCTTTTAAAAAACAAGAATGATTTATTATCTGAGCACCTAGGTACTTGTTTTTTTTTTTATCAGAGAAACCTTATTCTCAGCCTACAATGTCCCCGTAAATTGAGTCCAATTAAATGATAGTTCGCGGCTGCATCTGGCTACTATCTACAACAACAGTGGTTCACCTCAACTGGTTTCAATAACTGACTTTGTTTTTATTTGTACTTATTGATAACCAAAAGTAATGGCCGGTTAAGAAACCTGGACAAATAAAACGAAAATTCCTAAACACCACGAAAATATTGAACGGATGATTATGATCTTAATGAGCTTGGTTTGGGTAACCAGTGAAAGATATTGAAATGAAAGTGAGACTAATAGGATGCGACCGTAGAACCAATTGTGGAGAAAATTCTGATAGAATCCATTGCCCTTGGTCGGCCTTGGTTAACTTTCAAGAGCTGTCACTCTGTGCGGATGCATAGAGTGCACTTATAAATTATGTATATAGATAAGTATCACAAGATGATGCCTATGTGACAAAACAAACGCATATTCCGCACTTAGGTTGGTATCTGGCTTTCTGGTGCGGCACTGTTTTAATTTATTCTTATGTAAATTAGATAAAATTAATCACAAAGAAATAAAATAAGAAATTATTCAGTAATCTGAAGTTCGAATGATTAATTATAAAAATTGAGCAGACTATTGTAGTTTTGTTTAAACTTAATCGAAATGAGGTTTGAGATATCTTTATTTTCCATAAGAATTTACAATTCACTTACATGAGAACTTAAAAAAATTAACTTATAAATAAATATTTCGCTAATTTAATGTAGATATCGTCACTACAAAATCCCTATTTATAATTTTAATAAAATTTTAATACTCACTAATAACAACCGCCGCCACATTTTGATAATGTTTAATTATATTTTCTACTTCACTATTACAACGACCAGTCTTTTACAAATCAACTCTCAATGAATACTGCACAACACTTTTTATCGAGAAGCTTGCGTTACAATTTCCCGCCCAGTACTGCGCTCGCGCCTCCCTTGCCACTCATAATATTAGAAGCGAATGGCCGCCGCGCTTACAATTTATGTAACTTCGCCAATCCAACGCTGCACAATATATAATTTAAACTTTAAATCATCGTTGTTTTGTTTTACACAAGTTAGATAAGTTTAGGTGGCAGCATCATAATTTACACAATAATTCATCCATGAAATTAATCGTCTTCTTCGGATTGTTAAGCGACCAAGTATCTGATTAGGTATTGCATGTTTAACTTAGGCTTCTTAGAGATATAGACTGCGTAGGAACTTGTCTGGTTTAATGATTTAAGTCGAGTTCATGGCCGAAACACTACTTATCGAAACGTCTAAAAAATCAGGGGACTTAGTGACCCTAGGTAGCCTTGGACCCAGAATGGTTGTGCCGTTTGAAGACCAAAAATATTAAGCCCCCTTATTCGGGTCTAGTAAGGACAGCGACATCTATAAATGTAGGTATTTATCTACCAAGCATCTTAAAAAAACAGTCACGGAATCATATTGGAGACTAGCTGTGCCCGCGACTTCGTTCGCAAGGACTTATTTTTTCTAAAATAGAAGTATGTCACTCCTTATTACATCAGCTACCTGTCAAAAAAAGTTCCGTCAAAATCGGTCCAGATCCATTTCAGAGATTAGCCCGGACAAACAGACAAAAATTGTAAAAAATGTTATTTTGGTGTATGTACCGTATATATGTTCATATGCATGTAGTAAAAAGCAGTTATTTCAATTACAATTACAAACAGACACTCGCAATTTTATTTATATGTATACATATGTATAGCTGCTATGGAATAACCGGCCTTCCAGGATTTTTTTCCATTGTTCAACTTCAGTCCAGCCGTGCCGAACACTGGTTTGTTTTCTGTGACATGGATTTTGACCAGCAAGAGCAAGCGTGACCATAATGGTAGATTGCTATTACAAAACTATTCTCGAGCCTATGGGTTTGTCGGTTTGTATGAAGAAATAGGAAATTTAACAAACCTAATTTTGTGGTAAATTTATAATTTTATTGTTGGATAGATCCCCGCTGATTCCGACCCAATCTGACCTAGCTACCGCTTAATTATGTTGTATTATGTAAATTAATATATTTCATTGTAGATTTATGCATTGTAAGTGTAGCGCAGCAGAACTAGGTAAAAGCAGTTATTCAACCGCATAGCCTAACGTAATATACTTATTTCTTCTAATTATGGTACTCCATAATTCAAATATCTGCGCTGTGAAGAAAACCTATATAATTAGTGCTACGCAATCAACACCTACGTGACTGAAGATCTGACCATGAGCTTTCAGTCCATGAATGGAAACAAATGAATAGATAAATTCTTTTAGCAATTAATATTGCAACACACTGCTATATTTGTCTAGAATAATAAATAAAACCACTTAGTGACAAAAACGGACATCTGGCCCAATGTGCCTTTACCTTCGCCTTACTAAAAAATTAATAAAGCATTGTTAATTTAACTTTTTGAGTTCAAGGCAAACACTGCCAAGATAGGTTTATTTTACAAATATTAAGATACCATAAATGGTTCACCTTACGATTCGTCACCATTACAAATAGTTCAATGGTAACAGGAAGGCCTTGGTCATTACCCTCACCAATGTTCTAAAAAATAGGCACTGTAGGAAAGAAACAAACAAAGTGAATAAGATTAATCATCTTTAGAACTTAGTACCTACTAATGTTTCTTTTTATTGTTGATCTATGTTTTTGTATTGGAATTCAGTCGTTATTGATGATGTTAGTTTAAAGACAATACCGACTAGTTATAAAATCAGAGCATAGCATTGCAGCTACACAAAATTCCACTTTAGTTCCTTTTTCAAACTGGTTAAGCAGATCCATCTGAGGAAGGCACACTTGGGGACTTACAAAGGACTATTATAGCTTCTGCGAACGTCTTCGCCAACGTGAAAGTCAGGCATTGTCCCATAGGAACATACTCCAGAGATAAAATGTATCCTATGTATAATTCCAGGATATAGTCAACCTGTGTGCAAAACTTCAACCAATCCGTTAGCCGCTTAATACAACAGATCCACATTAATTTGTTCTTTGTGCTTATATATAATTATGTAAAGTACGTGCAGTATACTAACTTTTTTTAAGATTAAAGGTAATGGAATTTTTATGAGATGCAAAGAACTGTATAACCCTCAGGTGTCTTCAACAAAGAAAACTAGTTTTATATTTAATTAGACGCTCCGTGACCAATTATACATAATAATGTGTACTATGTTAGGTATTCAACTCGTGCGCATCTTCCGTTGACGTAGTACCATGTTATTAAGTCGCAGTATATGAAATTGAATAATTCAAGGACCTAGATATAATGATGATCGGGCTAGAAACTGTCGAGCCGTTGACATGACAGTATCTGCTAGGTACCTGCAACTTGTCAGTCACGCAACTCGAATCGTTTACTGCGCGGCTTTTAAAATTTAGATTGACTTTTACACAATACCGATTATTGGCCAAACATTTTTTGTTAGTAAAAGAACAGATGCAAGGTCAACCGCGACAGGTATTACATCCCATCCAATTTCTTCATGCTTAAAATAAAACGAAGGTATTATTAGTAATACAACCCCATTATGAAATTAATGGGAGACTTATTAATAAATTAAAATACATGAACTGTTTACTGATTTCTTTATTGGATATCGCCGGTACAATACTAGTTGACCAATTTAAAATGCAATGTTTATTATTGTATCACTTCGAATAGTAATTTCGAACGCTATTTGTACACAGGACAACATACATAAATGATTGAAGACCTATTTTTAAAATAATACACGGCAATATTTCTACTTTTCATTTGGTGTGTAAATAAATGGGTTAACAACGTAAAAATATACAAAATTATAAAAATAATATCAAGTCATAAATTATTTATTTGAACAACTCTTTTTGTGTTTTTGCCAAACAGCTACTAATTTCATTAATTTGTGTACAGTTATATAAAAATTGATAGCGGACACACATCACCCCTAAATACAGAAATGTTTTTTTAATTCAACACTTATTATTTAACCTTATCCTACACTTTTAATCTCTTATGATCATAATTATTCACAAGCGACAAATAATACTGCTAATTAAAGGATAATGTGTATCAAGGCTGTAATTTTAATGAGTTTATAAAGTATGTTAATGCCAATAAACAGACTTTGTCCAATTATTACATTAACAAAGAATGCCATCAATACACTCACAACAAAGTTAGACGATGCAGTGAACTCGGGAACTAAAGAATTGTATCCGAAAACACACCAAAGGAAAAGTAGAAATGTGTGACTACAGTTAAGTTATAAACGACTTTCGCAATCAGATCATATCGTTTAAAACACGTTACAAATTAGATAAATAGTTCTCTATGCATATAGCATTTGCATACATAACTACTATGTAAGAACATATCACGGACCTGTAGGTTAAATGAGAAACTAAAGTTTCTGAGTTACTAAGGGCGCCTATCTAAAATTACGATTGATAAATATTTCGTACAAGCTATATTCGACTTACGACTATGTAGCAACATATCACATCCATTAATCGATCCATAGCCACAGTAATCAAGGGACTTACTGACAACCGACCACACTTAACTATTAGTGGGATTGAATATGTACTTGAAAATTCTACTCATTGAGTAATTAGCTTTGAGAAATTCAGAACAATATTAATAGTTTAATATCCACACAAAAACAGTTTCCCAAAGATCGCACTAAATAGTGTTATATTTTACATCATGTTTCATAGTAAGTACTTAAGAATAATCACTTTATGTATATCATTTATCGAAAGTACATATTTAAAATACATAAATAATTTTAAGAAATGTATACATTTTTGTATTTAATTTAAATAAATAAATCCATGAAAAAAAAAATCATTCAATTTTGTGACATTTTCAATAAACTTCTCCGCAACTAAAGTTACGGAAGTGAATTAGAGGATGTAAAATAAATTCGAAACACATTGTTATCATAGTAATATCCACGGAACAGTAAAAACAGTGGAAGAAGTAAGTAGGCGTGGCACTGTCGCCGCTGGTAAGAACCGCGTTGCGCACTTGCTGTTCAAGCGCCCTCATTCTCTAACTAGACTGCGCAACATAATAATTAACGAAAAATAATATTGAAATGCCTTATTGTCCCATACTGTGCTTTAAAAACCATAGTCGGACTAAAAATCTAACTCATGGAGGTGTATCATGCCACCGAAAAGTATTATTTTCGGATTTATTTTAATAAAATGAAAAAATTAAATTACGTGAAACATTGCGCAGTATATACAAACAAAACTAGTCCTTAGGAACATAAAAACAAAGTTGATTTTCTTTTCTCGGTTAATAGCTTTTCTGGAATATTCGTTAGTCTACCTATACTTTTGACGCTATCCAAATAGTGCGTGACTTTATCGATAAAATCAATCGATATGTATAATATGTATTACATTGCCTTTTTAAAATAAAAGTAATTATATATTGTTACGCCATTAAACGTGAACCCGCCATATCTCCGAGAATATAAAGAGTAGCACGTAATAATTAAAACGCATTGCTGTTCGAAAGGTCTAGAATGATTGTGCGAAGCCAGACTTAGAAAAATCTCGAAACATCCACAAGGTACCTACAAACTAGTGGGTAGGCATTTATCTAGGATAAGGGAAATGATACTCTCCGACGTTAACAATAGAGTCGAAATTCGCATGAAAGTGACTCTTATTACCACGAGCAATAAAAATGATTTATAACTTCGAGAAGCGATTCAATTGTTCTGGAATTCTGGATCGTTCGTGGGACGTCGGTATCTAGAATTTTCTTGGCTCCGCATATAAATACGTGCCCCCGGCCGGAAGCGAGTCAGTTGTGATTTCGACTGCGATCAAGAGCGAACTACCCTAGTACTCGAAGTGATTTTATCTAACGACCTAAGCGATAGTGTAACGGTACTCTAGTGTTAATTGAGATTCGGGTTATTGTTGACTGGACTATTTTGTTATTGTTAGTGGTGAATAAAGTTGTCTCTTAGTAAATCGGCATTTGATTACCCACGTACGTAACAACTGGTGTCAGAAGTGAAATGCCATTAACACCGAGAGACGACGAACAGCGACCACGAACAAGAAGGCAAATGGAGATGGATGCTGCGCGTCATCGTATGGAGGAGGAAGATCCGGCTGGTATGGTAGCAACAGAAGCTGCTGAGGCGCCAACAGGACCATCCTCGGAATTGAACCTCGCTGCGGTGTTGGCCGCCATGCAAGCTAGTATGGAAGCTGTCCGCCGCGACCAGGAAGCCGCTCGCCGCGAACAAGAGGCCAACCAACGTAAGCTTCAGGACCTAATCGCAGCGAACCAGGAAGAAGCTCGCCGCGAACAGGAAGCCGCTCGCCGCGATCAGGAGGCTAAGCAGAACCTGATCCTCGATAAAATCGACCACGGCCTCGTCACGTTGGGCGAGAAGGTAAAGAATCTCACCTTGGAGGTCAAGGAGGTTTCCACCCGAGCTGATAACCTCGAAACAAGAATTGATAGCCTCGAAACAAGCCTGCTGGACATCAACAAAAAAATTATCAAGCTCGAAGCACGCGAACCCGTTGCTGTTGGCTCACCATCGCACACCCCCTGTGCATGCGCCGCAAAATTTGATGTGCCGCATTTTGATGGCACGTCTTCCTGGACGGCATTTAAGTACCAATTCGAGACATTGGTCGAAACAAACCGCTGGGATGATAAGCAGTCTTTTGCGGCATTAACTTTGGCTCTACGAGGGGACGCTCTGCTGGTCCTAGAGAACCTTCCTCCGAACAGCAGGACGTTGGAGCGTCTCATGGAGGGATTAGACACTCGCTATGGAGACAAGCACCTCGAGCACGTTTTCCGCGCGCAGCTTCGCGAGAGAACGCAGAGGTCGAACGAGAGCCTCCAGCAGTGGGGAGTCGAGGTTGAACGGATGGTCCGGCGTGCATACAGGTCAATGACACCAGAGACGGTGGAAGTAAATCTGGTGCAAGCATTCATCGACGGTCTACGGGATACAGAAGTAAGGGCTACGGTGCGACTCGGACACCACCAAACTCTGAAGAGTGCGATGGCACACGCTTTGGAAGTGGAAGCGGTACGAAAAGATTCTCGTACGCACAGAGTACGGGAAGTAGTGGTCTCGCCTTCAGTGCAACCACGTCACCGAGAAGTAGTGGCTTTTTCTCCAGCACAGTCCCGCTATATTCCAACGTGTTACGGGTGCAGAGAAAAAGGACACATTCGTACCGATTGTCCTAAGAAAAAGAGGGAAAGTGTGGACTCCGGAACTCAAGTCAACGAGGAGTCGTTAAACTACATGTCGCCAGGGCCGCGGGGCGGGTGCTGGCTGGTCAACTGAAGGCCCCAACCATCACCATCAATCAAGTACACAATGGAAAAGGGCATAACAATGCTGACGCCCTGTCAAGACGTCCATGTAATGAGGACTGCAGACACCGCCAGCAGAATGAAGCCCGAGAACACGTTAATTTAATTAGGGCTGACGGCAACTTCAAGAAGTCCCAGGAAGAAGATGACGATATTCGACCTATACTGGACTGGAAGCGTAGCGGAACTAGGCCCCAGTGGAGTGAAGTATCGTCACACAGTCCCGTAACTAAGAGCTACTGGGCACAGTGGGACAGTTTAGTCCTAGAAAATGATGTGCTTTGTAGGAAATGGGAATCGAACGATGGCAAAGAGGTGACCACACAAGTGATAGTACCACGATGTGAAGTAGTCCCCCTGCTACAGGAAATACACGATGGTGCTTCTGGAGGACACCTGGGCATCAAGAAAACTCTACTGAAAGTGAGACAGCGGTATTACTGGCTCAATTGTAGAGATGACATAGAGCAATGGTGTCGGAAATGTACAGCGTGCGCATCTGTGAAAGGACCACAGACTAGGAGCAGGGGCAGGCTTCAGCTGTACAATGTGGGAGCCCCATGGGAACGCATCGCTATCGACGTCGCTGGACCTTTTCCAGTTACAAATGACGGAAACAAGTACATAGTGGTGATCCAGGACTATTTCACAAAGTGGCCCGAAGTCTTCGCCATACCCAATCAGGAAGCGACGACAGTGGCGAAGAAGGTGGTCGAAGAAGTAGTATGTCGGTATGGCGCACCTTTGGAAATCCATTCCGATCAAGGCCGTAACTTCGAATCTGCGCTGTTCCAGGAAATGTGTACACTTCTGGGAATTTATAAGACACGCACAACACCTGCGCACCCTCAGTCGGACGGAATGGTGAAAAGGTTTAACCAAACCCTGGAGAATCACCTGGCTAAGGTTGTCGATGACCATCAGAAGGACTGGGACCGGTATATTCCACTATTTCTGATGTCTTACCGATCGGCAGTGCATGATAGCACGGGACATACCCCAGCAAGAGTGAATTTCGGCAGGGAGATGAGACTTCCAGTCGATGCCATAACTGGCGTGCCACCTGACAAGACTAAGCCAGTTACGGACTACGTAAGTGACCTTCAAGATCAATTGGACGAAGTGCATAAACGAGTTCGTGAGAATAGCATGAACACCAGCGAAAAAATGAAAACTAGATACGACCGTAATGCCAATGCCAAGGGATTTGAGGAAGGTACACTGGTCTGGCTCCACAACCCGCTTCGACGGAAAGGGAAGTCGCCGAAACTCCAAGCTCGATGGGAGGGACCTTACACCGTGTTAACAAGGATTAATGACGTGACCTACCGCATCAAGAAAGGGCTAAGAGGGAAACCCAAGGTTGTCCATGTGGATAGATTGGCGCCGTATCACGGATCTAATAATGCTCGGGACGAGCATGACTAAGAGGGGGGCACTGTTACGCCATTAAACGTGAACCCGCCATATCTCCGAGAATATAAAGAGTAGCACGTAATAATTAAAACGCATTGCTGTTCGAAAGGTCTAGAATGATTGTGCGAAGCCAGACTTAGAAAAATCTCGAAACATCCACAAGGTACCTACAAACTAGTGGGTAGGCATTTATCTAGGATAAGGGAAATGATACTCTCCGACGTTAACAATAGAGTCGAAATTCGCATGAAAGTGACTCTTATTACCACGAGCAATAAAAATGATTTATGACTTCGAGAAGCGATTCAATTGTTCTGGAATTCTGGATCGTTCGTGGGACGTCGGTATCTAGAATTTTCTTGGCTCCGCATATAAATACGTGCCCCCGGCCGGAAGCGAGTCAGTTGTGATTTCGACTGCGATCAAGAGCGAACTACCCTAGTACTCGAAGTGATTTTATCTAACGACCTAAGCGATAGTGTAACGGTACTCTAGTGTTAATTGAGATTCGGGTTATTGTTGACTGGACTATTTTGTTATTGTTAGTGGTGAATAAAGTTGTCTCTTAGTAAATCGGCATTTGATTACCCACGTACGTAACAATATTATAGTTTAATAGTTTTTGTAAGTAATATAATACAGATAATTATTAAATTAATAAATTTAATAAAATAAAATTTGTGGTATGATATTTATGATGTATTTTAAATAAATTTAGTTAAAAAGTTAGGAACAACCTAAGGCGTCTGAATTATGCTTAATATTATTATGTTTAGCAGTAGGCGATGACGATGATTTCAGCTGAGATGAGGATAATTGATGTACTATGCAAATAAATACCCTTTTTACTACGTTTAAAAATTGCCTTTAATCATATTAATTTCATTATTTTAATACTATCACACTATCGCATATAATTTTTTTTTTTTGCATTATGTGTTTTAAATACGTTTTCATACAATCGATATTATTTCGATCGAATAAGGTTACTTCACTATTAGAGTAGCAGCGAGCGCATTCGTGTCAGTGATACGCCATTCAAATACCAATCTTATTTTTACGTAGTTACAGTTCATACTGAATATTATATACTGAACAATGCCATCTAGCGACGAGTGGCGGTACTTGGTAGTCAAAGATGTATTTCTTTCTTGTTTTTGTCAATTTGACTTATAGACTTTGAAATTAAAGTTGCATTTCGTATAACATTTTTTTTTGCATTTCGTCTACGCCCTGTTTTTGTTTTCAGCCAATCATATTTTTGGGTTTACAGTAAGAGTAAATTGTAAATGTATGAGTTTGGCGACACCGGTTCTGGAACAAACATTTTCTCAAGTTACTTCCACTGTTTTTACTGTTCCGTGGTAATATCAAAGAGTTCATGGTGAAAATGCCATGCACAAGGCAACTTGGCTTGTGTCGAAGTTAGAAATGGTTATGTAAGTATGTTACCACAAAACTAGAATACACTTCATATTCCCAGGCACATGAAATATTGGGATTTAAAGTACCTAGGATTACAGAAAAATATGTTAACCATATTCACGTCAAATGTACGTGATTGCATCAAGTGGTTAGGAGTTATCACGTTTTCGTTTCGTCAATAATATTATTATAGAACTACAGATACATCGGATCAAATATTATACTTATAGGTACAAAAGAGAATAAATATAATACGGAGGAGAAGAAATCCGGTGGGGTCCACCGAGCTTCGCAGTAAAGTAAACGATAGTGAAAATTTAAAGCCACGCTACTCACTCGACCGGGAAGCGAGTCAATCGTTATAGAGGAACACTCGGTCATGCACATCAATCTTAACACTGAATACGGTCACACTCTCGCACTAAACGTTAGCAGTCAGAGGCGCCTACCACTGCGGGTTGGGAGGCAGGTAGCCCTCGGGCGCGTACGAGGGAGCCGGCGGCGCGGCGCCGTAGGGCGGCACGGCGCCGCCCGGGCCCGCGTAGCCCGGGTAGTACGCGCCGCCGCCGTACCCGCCGTAGTACGCCGGCGTGGGGTACGCGCCGTAGCCCATGCCGTAACCTATGGACACAACGACCAATATTAATATTCACATGACATGATATCGTACTCGTCGCACTGGGCTCAGTACGGGTATCCTAGTATAATTAAAGGATACGCGGCTTACCTGGGTACTGAGCGTAGGGTCCTTCTGGAGGTGGGTTCCCGACGGGATAGGCTTGTCCAGGCGGGACCGGCGGAACAGGCGGCCCGGGCGGGCCATGGGGCATGGGGCACGGCGCTGGCGACTTGGACAAATCAGCTGGCGCCGCTGTACCGCCGCTCATCATGGCGGGGTGACTTAGACTGAGTGGCATACTGGGCGAGGGTTTCATATGTGCGGCGTGGGGGTGGGCTTGAGGCTCGTGGGAGCGCCCCATGAGGCGGGGGTGTGTGCTGCCGTGCTGCGACGTGTCGAGAGGAGACAAGGGTGCAGCTTGCGGCATCGGCTCGGGCTTGCGGATGCGAGGCGCCGCCGCAGGGCCCAGTAAACTTGAAACACTATGAGGCATGGGAGCTGGCGCAGGCGGTACAGTAAGTGGTGGTTCAGGCACAGCATCAGGTTTAGCGGGCGACCGACGTTTCTTCGTCTTCGCTCCAGGCTTCTCTTCACCAGTCGGGGAGTACGACTGTGTAATATCATCTAAGTTTCTACGGAAATCTGGCATCCCCTCTTTATTCAATACACTCGCAGTTCTCTCTAGTTGACTCAGGCTTGATTCCAGTGATGGTCGACCACCGGGCCTCTGATGCCGATAGTTCTTCAACGGATTAATTTTTCTTTCAACAGCATCAGCATTACGGCTCAAATCTGTTATATCCATTTTAGACAAATCTGGCATTTTAGAATGTTCCATGGAGTTATCTTCTATCGCCTTATTTTCTAAAACATCCTCGGAAGGTAATTTTTCATCTGTTGTTAAGACTAAAGGTTCTGGTTCAGGTTTTGATTCGTTTTGGTTTAGGGTCTGACTATCGGATGTTGTACTCGGTTTTTCTACTTCACTAGGCTTAGAAGATTCCGGAGTTTCTGATTTATTCTTATCTTGTTCTGCGTCAGAAAATGGTTTCGAACTCTGGTCGAGTGGTGGTTGCTTGTTGTCCTCCTCCTCGTCACTATCTAACACTTGAGTATCTTCGTCAGAATTAACTTCCATCTTACTTGTGGAACCGGGTTCATTACCATCAGCTTCAGTTTTCTTAGGTTCTCTCGGGATTTTCGTTATGCTCACGGAACCAGGGAGATTGGGTCGTAATAATCTGCCTTGTAGTGGAGACTTTGGACGCATGCCTGAATAAGATCTTAGTTCATTCAATCGACTTCTGATATCAGATATTTTTTGACCAGGGATCATTGGTCTCATTTTGTTTTGTCCTATTATAGAAGGCCGCATCACTCTGTGAAATCCTGGTCTAGGACCTGTTTTGGAAGTAATTGTAATTGCTGAATTATTCTTTAAAGACCCTGGTATGTTTGACACTGGACGACTGCCTAAAACTAAAAACAAAAAAAAATATTTAAAAAAAAATTAAATGTAAGACTAAGTTGCAATTCACAAATCCCAAGTGCAGGCTTACCTTTTTTTCCTATTGGGTTGTTGTCTTTATTATCAGCCCCTTTTTGTCCCAACCCTTTGAACGATGTCTTGATGGCGATAATTTTACCAGACTCTAACTGCATATAAATTCCTTTCGGCGATTTCAACACCATGACACGCTGTCCTGCCTTCAAAACTATGTTCGTCTTTTCGGCCGAGTTTGTTGGTATTACAACATCTGTAAAAGACACTTATATTCACAATTTGAAATTATCAGAATTTACGATGCTGCAGTTTTGTTAGTGAGCTTCACGGTAGCTATCGGGTAACCAGGTTACAGTTAATGTTAATTTCAAAGAAAAGAGCGAGAAGAACTAAACTGTAATTGAACTATAATTAGTTTAATTGCGAAAATGAGTGATGCTATCGATAATTAATCATCACGATTAATCTATCTCTCCGTGTGCTGGAAAATTGATGGCATTAATACTGCATGTATTGCAGTATTGATGCCATAACTTTTCACGACCCTTAAGAAAAGTTGAAGACATAACATTACCTAGCGGCAGCGTCATCTCCTGCGCCGTCATGCCCTGGCGGCGCCACACGTCGGCCGGGATCCAGCGCGCGCCGTGCTGCATGGGGCGCACGGACGCCACGGGGCGCTGCACTAAGTTGAAGACGTAACATTACCTAGCGGCAGCGTCATCTCCTGCGCCGTCATGCCCTGGCGGCGCCACACGTCGGCCGGGATCCAGCGCGCGCCGTGCTGCATGGGGCGCACGGACGCCACGGGGCGCTGCACTAAGTTGAAGACGTAACATTACCTAGCGGCAGCGTCATCTCCTGCGCCGTCATGCCCTGGCGGCGCCACACGTCGGCCGGGATCCAGCGCGCGCCGTGCTGCATGGGGCGCACGGACGCCACGGGGCGCTGCACTAAGCTGCCGTCTGCCGTCCGTACTGTACGATACGCTGTTGTTGGCTTTGGCGCTAACGCTGCCTTCTTTTCAAGCTCGTACCTGGACAAACAATAAGCGTTTCGATACAATATTTTTCTTAAAACATGAATGATCCCATCTACAGTCGTAAGCGCATCAAGGTCAGTATTAAATAAAGCAGTGTGCGGATGTTGTTTGGTGGTTTTTCTTATCCAAATAATAAAAATGAGTGAAGCTAACGAAATAACTACAGAAGAACTAATAGGACTTTTGGAAGGTGTGGAATTGGTAGCTGAATCCGATGACAACATTATATCAGACAAATTTTTTGAGGCAAGGACGAGTCTAGTGAACTAAGATCATTTTTCTAGGCCTTTTATAGAGGTCAGAAGGCCAGCGATAAAAAAATATACGTATGATAATTTTAAGAAAAGGCGCAAAGATCCTGAATGATCTCCTATAGGAACTCAATATTAATGAATACAAAGGTCACTAGATAAAAAAACAATTGTAGGTAGACGACTATGGTCTTGAAACGTACACTAATTATGTGACGGTAGACGTATAAATATTTCAATAATCACTCGTTAGCAACTGCACAGAAAATTTTTAATTTAATAAATATGTCTAGGTAGTCAAGGAACGAATGACGTGTAATTATTCGATACAACTTCGCGCACTGTCTTTCAATATATGAGTGTATAGACAAAAATAATTCTGTACTTAAAGAGAACTACCCTCGTCGTACATTAACTTTTCAGAGGTATCGGGTTTTCAGTTACGCTAATTTTGGTACAGAAGAGGAACCAAGGTCAGCACGTCCATCGGACGTTTGCACGGAAGAGAATGTGAAAAAAATATAATAATTGAAAGAGAAGACCATCGAATAAAATACAGGCAGATAGAACACATCCTGCAGATTAGTGCACCAAGCATTCATAAAATTCTACACGATATAATTAGAGTAAAAGAAAAATTACGATTTGGGTACCCCATACCCAAATCAGAAAAAACAAAAGATATGCAAAGTAAATTTGTGTAAGAAAATGTTAAAAAAGTATGAAAATAGAACTTCTGACTACATTAATATTATCATCAACGGTGATGAAACCTGACTACACTTTCTAAAACCAAGGACAAAATTTGGTTGTTTGAAAATGAGCGTACTCCATTCAAGTTCGAAAATCTTGGTCGATAAAAAAGAAACTGATTGCTATATTTTTTACAAGACGAGCAATTTTAGATAAAATAGTATCGGAAAGTCAGCGTACAGTTACGGCCTCTTCGTATACAAAAAAGTGTTTGCCTTAGGTTATCCAAAAACTCACGAGTTGCGTCTAAAATCAAGACGTGGTAACTGGCATTTTCACCACAATAATGTTCCTACACGTAGGACGCACGAAACGGGGAATTTATTTCTAGATATCGGAGTGAAACTGCTTGAACATTCTCCGCACAGTCCAGATCTAGCACCCTGTGACTTTAGTCTATTTCCAGTCATTAAAGATCAGCTTAAAGGAAAGAGGTTTGCCAGCGACACCAAGTTGTTAGCTGCTTGGGGCCAAATCTGCTCTGATCTCCCAAAAGAAAAATGGAAACAAAATTTTAACGATTGTTTTATACGAATGAATAACTGTATTTAGCTATGATGGTAATTATTTTAAAAGATTGTAATTAAAAAAATCTGTATTATAAAACTTATCTAGTGACCTTTGTAAATATCTAATTATATCTAATCGTAAATACCGTTTTTTATTTTTCTTTCCTTTCTTTTAAGAAAAATGAACCTGAGGTGCTACGAGCGCCACAAACTTGATATGATGACAGCGAGATGACTTGATATGGACAAAGAAATGACGTGATAAGAGATTATGGCTGTATCCAATTTTTTATTGCTTAACTGCATTAACTGCTATTTCTTATTATCGTTGTTGTAAATTAGACAAGATTTCGAAATATGTCATTATCTTCAATTTATCTGGTAAATATATTTAACAAAAAAACACGTAAATAAAGTTTATCGACAAACGATTACTTCATTACCACTTTTTTACGATGAAGGTATTCGTTATTCATTTTCAAGTTTTTTTGGGGCTGGAGGACACATCGCGTTGGGCATAGGTTGGTGAAAGAAAACGAGCCTTTCTGGAGTGCGTTTTGGCAGAGATGCCGAGCGGGTACCACGCGGAATTATAACTAGCAAAATCTTATCAAGTTTGTTTTGGTTCGTCTTGCCGCTCTGTGTATGCTGACTCTTAAATCGTACATACAGAATGTCTACTAAAAAGATTGTTTTATTACGATGCACACACTATTTATTATTATGTAAATTGTTTGCATAATACTCGTACATATATAATACTTGTATATTCGTGATAATAAAATAGTGACGTTATCGTTGTCACTGGACAAAGCCACGCTCTTTGACCAATCAAATCATAGTAAATTAAAAACACGTCTTCATATTGTTCAGTTACTTAAAGATGTAGAAAAGCTGTTTTAGGACGCAGTAGTAACATTAGACTCAAAGAAATTGGAGAAATGCTGTGATCACGTGGTTAATGTAGAAAAAAGATGAGGGATTTAGGGTCGAAACTGCGTCAAGTGGTCGCCCGCGCGGACCCATACAAAAGTGCTCCATAGTGGGGACCCGCGCAGGATCCGCTCCCTTTTGAAACGTAATAAATATTAAGTTCTCTATCGACACGACTACATGCACAACGTTAAAGTTGAAGTAGCGACACTGCGCAGGTAATAATCCGGTTTCCGCGATGGGGACAGTCGCACACGACACGCGCTTTGTCACACGACGGATGCCTGCATAACGCAGTTTCGCCCCTTAGACAAAAGGTTTAATTTTTACCCCAGTATGACTAATGCCTTTACTTGGCAGAGCACTGATGATGTCACTATTTTCTAATCGCGAATAAGGTTTTATACCTTACACTAGACTTATGTACAGGTGTATACACAGTATAACTATAAAATTTGCTCCAGATTAGAAACACAACATAATAAGTACAACCCATTAAGACTATTGGATACTATTTTAATTTCAATTAGTGTAAACTCACCCTCTTTGTGCCAGCCTCTTTTCAGCACTAGATAGTTTCTTTTCCTTTCTATCAACAAGCAGGGACTCGTGTTGGAATGGTTCCTTGCTTAGCATCCTCCCGTGTTGCGATATAACGCCTTGCATCAACACATCGATATACTTATCTTTGTGCTCGGAAAGGTCTTTAATCTCTGACTCCTAGAATAAAGAAAGAATATATAAGTTTAATGATAGTTTATAATACATTGCTACTACCAGCGGCTTTGCTGAAAACTGTTCCACGGGAACATACTCCCGGGTTAAAAGTACCCTATGTCCTATTCCAGGATATAGTCTACCCGTCTGCCAAGTATCATCCAAATACATTCAGCCGTTTAGGCGTAACATACAAACACATAAGCTTTAATATTAGTTAGGCTACCACTAAAGATTTCTCATGTGTCAAATTAATTTAGAACAGTCAGTGAGTGGGTCAGTTCTTCTAAATTTATCAAGTCCTAATAATGTCAAGCATAAATAAGCTTAATTTTTTTATACGGTGGTGCTTAATATAGCCCTTTAATCAACACTAACGAGTGGACGAAGCGTTAGCGTAATTGCGTTTGAACAGAGTCTACAAAGCGCTCAACGAATACACACCCTAATATTATAAAGGCGAAAGTTTGTGAGTATGTTTGTTACTTCTTCACGCTCGAACAGATAAACGGATATAGATGAAACTAGGTACACGGGTAGACCATGTCCTGGAATGATTTATATGAATGAGGATTTTATTTATTTATTTATTTATTTATTTATTTAAACTTCATGTACAATAGTGGTACATAGGCGGACTTAATGCCACAAGGCATTCTCTACCAGTCAACCTTTGGGTTAAAAAAGACAACACTGTGGTAGGTTTGCACAATAAACAAATACATAATAACAAATAGTTCAAATGGAACAATATAAAATAAGTTATTTATAATAATAAAATACATATATATATGCTAAAATAATAAACTAATAAATACTATGAAAAATATGAAATCACTATGAGAACTTAATAACAATACTGAACGAAGACCGAACTAAGGTTGAGAGGACTTCAAGTAGTAGTTCCGAATTTTACGTTTGAAGGATAATTTACTTTCAGCTTTTTTGATGTCAAGGGGAAGCACATTCCAGAGTTTTATGGTGGAAACAGCGTAAGAATTGGACATAAAGCCAGTACGGTGAGAAGGAATATGAAGAAGCATGTTTTTGGATGCACGAAGGTTAAGATTATGAGAACTGCCCAACACTTTAAAATATTGTTTTAAATAATCAGGAGCACAAGGATCGTTCATTATGGTGAAGAGCGTGCAGAGGGATCTGAGGGATCTCCTCTGACGGATAGGCAGCCATTTAAGCTGAGAACGGAAGGAAGAAATGTGATCATATTTACGAAGGCCAAATATGAAACGAATGCAGTTATTGAGAAGTCGATCCAATTTGTTTAGAAGTTCTTGGGAAAGATCAGAGTAACAAACATCAGCATAGTCAATTATAGGCAACACAAGCGACTGGACCAAAGTAGTTTTAGTGCTTGACGGTAGGAAATTTTTGAATCTATAGAGAGACCGCAGCGTGAAGGTGACTCTCTGGCTAACCTGAGCAATCTGTTTATTCCAGCTTAACCTATCGTCAATATATAAACCTAGGTCTTTAACGTGAGGTGAGAGAGGAATTACTGTATTACCGAAAACTAGCGGCAGTAGTCGGCTAGTGTCTAAACTCCGTAAAAAGTAAGGACTACCAATAAGGATAGCCTGGCATTTACTGACATTGACAGTAACCCCAAATCTGCTCGACCAATCAGCAATAGCCAGAAGGTCAGCATTTAGTAAGGAGATGCAGTCATCAAGGTGGTCAATGTCAGTGTGCGCGTAGAGCTGTAGGTCATCAGCATACAGATGGTAAGAGCATTTGAGAATAGCTGTGATAGAGTTTATAAATAAAGAAAATAAGAGAGGAGAGAGTATACCGCCCTGTGGAACGCCGGTTTGCAGGTCGCACCAGTCAGAAAATTTCTGATCAGCACGTACAGCTTGCTGACGTCCACGAAGATATGATGAGAACCAATCCCGTGCCAACGAGGAAACCCCAATTTGAGACAAGATAGCCAGGAGGATGTCGTGATCAACGGTGTTAAAAGCGTTGGAGAAATCTATTAAAACTAACACCGTTAATCTCGAGTTCTCCAGGCCATTCCTGACGTCTTCCGTGACTTTAAGCAAGGCTGTGGCTGTACTGTGGCCAGGTCGGAAACCTGATTGGAAAGGGGATAATAGATTATTCCTGAACACAAAGGATGAAAATTGTTTAAGAGCAACAGCTTCTAGGATTTTAGATAGGAAAGGAAGAATGGAAATAGGTCTGAAGTGATTTGATATAGTGGGGGTGGGAATTTTAGGAAGAGGGATAATGAAAGCCTTACGCCAGCATGTAGGAAACACCCCAGTCTGGAAGGACGAATTGATGATATGTGTGATAGTGGGGAGCAAACTTTTAATCAAGAGGGATAACATGGTTCTGCTGATTCCGTCACAGCCGACAGCCTTGGACTTAATCGCAGTGAAACTTTTGAGGATCTCCGAGTCGGTCACTGGGGAAAAAGAAAAAGAATCATGAGGTAAAATTGGCGCGGAAGTTATGTCAAGAATAGTGGTATTTTTGACAGGAATCGGCAGCATAGCCGACGATGAGAAGTGTAGATTCAAATCGTTCAACGATATATTGAAAGGAAAAGTATGAGAGGAGGACTTAGTTATGCCAAGCGATTTGAGGAACTTCCAAATATCAGCCGGTGAAGAATTGAGGACATTTTCGCAAATGTATCGGCGTTTTGATGCTCTTACCATCTGATTACAGCGGTTTCTAGCCAACTTGTACAAGTTCCAGATCTCCTCACTGCGATCTCTTCTATATCTTCGAAAAGCCCTGTCACGCCGTCTCATCGCCAATCGAACTTCCGGGGTAATCCATGGAGCCGGGGGGCGCTTAACACGGACGGCTCTCAGTGGCGCATGCGCATCAATGAGCTTCAGTAAAGTTCTATTAAAAATTTCCACTTTTTCATCCACAGTCGCTGCCTTTTCGACATCGACCCAGTCGACAGCATTCGCATCACTGTTGAGCTTATCCCCGTCCAGCCTCGCAAAATTCCGGAGGAATACAATGGCAGGCCGCTGTTTTGGTGGCTTAATTTTGTAAGATAAATAAACCAAATCATGCCTCGATAACCCGGGGACCGCAATCTGGCCATGATTAGCTACTAAATTCACCGAAGATGCTAGCATGAGATCAAGCCAGGAATCGTCTGTGTCGAGATTGTGATGAGTTGGGTTAAGTGAAAGGAGTGATAGACTCGACGACTCCAGGATTGCTCTCAGCTTGCGTGATCTATAGTTATCCTTCACAAGATCAGTGTTAAAATCACCCATGACTATGAGATGCTTGTACTCTGAGGAAACAGAATCAAAGAGAGAATCCAAGCTGGAAAAGTAATCAATGGCAGGTGGGCAGTATACTACTCCAAGGATAGCCTTTATCCCTTTGACATCAATTTCCAAGAGTAAGTATTCGGGGTTGCCGTTTGCAACAGCCGGCGAAGAGAAAAGGATCTTGTATGGGATGTCGCTGCGTAAGTAAATAGCGACACCCCCGGCTCTTTTTCCCGTGCGGTCATTGCGAATTAGGATAAAGCCGGGTAGGCTATAAAACGTGGAAGGTAGTTCGGGCTTGAGCCAACTTTCAGAAACTAGGATAGCGTGTGCAGCAACGTCACAAAATAACTCCAACATCTCAGAGTGATGCTGAGGGATACTCTGCGCGTTCACGTGACATACATTGAAACAATTTTTAAAATCCTGGAACTCACTACTCAAAAAAGAATTAATTGAAATGGAATTGTCAAGAGAAGAAAATGACGTAGAAGAATTATTGCAGCATGAATAAAATGAGTCGTCGTCAGACATGTATAATATAAAGTAAAATAAATAGATATAAAAATATGATAGATATAATAAAAAACTAATACTAATAAAATGTGAAGTAAAATTCACTAATAAAATTGCATAACCTGCCGGCAGACCGTTCACAAAAAAAAAAGTACTAGTGCGTGTTTCCGAACGCAAACGTGAATCACAACAAATAACCGAAGACTAAGCTTAAAGAACTTAGTATCCAGGCCAAAAACATAACAAAAAAAAAATTGCAAATGACATGTGAGAGTGCACTGACAGATCGCAAACAATAACAATGTCAATTATTATAATATTAAAACAGTCGGTATAAAAACAAAAAGTAAAACTCTGTGTAGTGCCTATCAAAAACTCGTTAAGAAAACAAAAAAAGTTACCGTACTAATAGGAAACACGTACCAAACAACAAAAAGAAAAAAAACAATATAGAACACAATACTGAATCTTACTACTTCTTCTTAGTAACCCGTCGGGATCGAGTCGAAGCCTGCGTCAACGGACTAATAGATTTGGTGTTGGACACCGGAGGACCCTCTTGATCCAGCAGTCTCCCATGCTCTGCTCCCAGCTCTACGACCTCCTCAATACTGAAGACACGGAGTCGCTTACCGTCCGGAAGTTTGACGTTGATGTTGCCGTCCATGGTCCATACGTTCGTCACACCGAAGAGCTTGCGAGCCGTTGAAAACGCAGACTGCCGCTGTCGAGTGAGGAACTCAGATACCACGTAGGAAGATCCCTTCAATTTGGTCTTGGTCTTCCAGATCACGTCTCTGACTGTGCTGTCCGCGCACTGAAGTAAGATTGGTCTAGCACGTCCATCGGAAGCGGTGCCCAATCTGTGGCAAACGGTCAGTGAAGATGGTCTCAAATCTGTTAACCCAAGCTTTGTCTGTAAGATGGTTGCCACAGCTTCAGGAACCTTCTCACCCGGAGTCTCAGGAACACCGCCAAGCAGTAAAAACTTTTTTCTGTGACGCATCTCAATCACATCGACACTCCTGCTCAGCTCAGTAATCTGCAGCTGCAAGGCACTGAGGACACTCCAAACATGCTCCTTAAAGGCGGTGAAATCTTTGTGGAGGCCGCTCAAGTCTGCTCCAGGTGATGATGCCTTCAAGTGCTCTTCAAAATCAGCCATCCGCTGGCTTAAAGACATCACAGCCATGCGCTGAGTCTCCGCAATGTCGGCCAAAGTGGTCATAATAGTGTAGAATGACTGTGCTAATTACAAAATGACAGCTCACACCGGCAAGTTAATGCAATCTGTCTTAGGGCATAAGTATTTACCTGCCCACACAATATATGCTTAATGGTAAGCTTAATTAATATAATTGGTAGGAATTTTAATTTTAATTATTTTTAAAAGTAATAAAAAGATATAAATATTCAGAGCGTATGTGTTTACTTTTTATGCACCTACCCGCAAAAAAAAAAAAAAGCAGCTTTTATCCCGGGAGTATGTTCTCTTTGGATACTTTTCTAGCGAATTTGCTGGCAGCAGGTAGTAATACCATAAGCTACGTTAAATCTTACTTTATCGTCGTTATCGAAGCATAGATTAGTGATTTCTTTCATAGAAAGTACAGCGTCAGGATTGCACTCGTCGACGACGCGATCAGCCATGCCTTGCTTGTTGATCTGACGGTCGTAGATCTTTTTCTCGAGACAGCAGTCCATCACGAAGCGGTAGACGAAGCAAGGCTTTCTTTGTCCGTATCTAAATGTTAAGAAATGTGAAGTTAGTAAAGTGTTGAATTGTAAGGTTTACAAAAATAAGACTATTATAAATCTGCTTTGACATGAAAGGAGGGTTCATGCTATTATTATTATAGGCTAAAGCTCAGAGACGTCAAGACGATCATGAGTTACGCAATCAGGACATTGCTGCTACAAATAACGGCACGAATCTTGAGCGCTCGGCGAAAGAGCGAGGATCGCTTTGGGCATCGTACACATCGGAACCCCAATTACTGTAAAGGATTGCACTCCCCGACCCCGCGTCTCACTTCATACCTCTAAAAAGATCTTTACTTTTGCGCAGGTGGAAGTAAGCGCTCAAGATCCGTGCCGGATTCTGTATATCATAGGGATACAATTAAGTAATAAAAAAATAATAAGTAATCAGTGTTCACATTCATTCATCCGCCCTTCAGAAGCAAATAACCTATTTTTATTTTATTTACGCCACAAACAAATACTTGCCTATAAACACGACAAACAGCCTGCGTGTCGTGGCAGGGGTTCCAGCTGGCGTCGAACACGATGACTCTGTTGGCGCCCACCAGGTTGATGCCCAGCGAGCCGGCGCGCGTGGACACGAGGAACAGGTATATGTGCGGGTTGGCGTTGAACTCGTTTATGAGCTTCTCGCGCTCTAAAGCATGCGTCGAACCATCCAAGCCTGCGAAAATATTATTAATTGATGTAATAATGAATGGTACTAATATTTATTTTCAAAAATCAGAATAATAATAATACTTACGATAGTAGTTAGTATTTCTCTCCCAGAGACAATTTGTTCCAGGAATGTAATTCTTTTCTAAAAAGTCTTCAATGAGATTCAATGTAAATAAACTTTGGCTAAACAGCAGTAGCCTATCTCCAAGCTTTATACTTTCATTCAATATGTAAAAGAACAACTCCATTTTAGCAGAATTTTCAATAATCCCAGGAATGTAATCTTTTAGCAACTCAGCTGCCCAGTCGTATGTCATTTCTTCAGCTTTCTTGACCATCGCTAATTCTTCTTCTCTATTCATCTTTTCTTCCTTTTCACTTTCTTCAGATTCAGAGTCCTCGTTATTCTTATCTTTCGACGTCTTCCTATCATTTCTCCCCTTAGCTTTCGGTTTACTCTTCCCCTTTGATTTTTTACTATCTTTGCCTTTACCCTTTTGCTTGCCTTTCCCCTTTTGAATTTCTTCTTCAGATTCGGATCCATCGCTCTTTCCTCCATCTGTTTTGGAGTCTTTCTCTTTCTTTTTAGCTGATTCAGATTTTGTATCTTTCAAAAGAAGTGGTTGATTTTTATTCGTTTTCTTCTCATCTTTCACTATTTTCTTTGTATCCAAGTCTTCTATTTTAACTTCACCATCAGACTCAGATTTCATCTCGGTTTTTTCTTCAGCTTTCAATTTATCAATTTCAGTCTTTAGTTCTGTTATAGGCCATGATGTTACTGGACTGCCAGAGCTGGCACTACCCAAAGGTTGTTTAGTTTCAAGGTGTGGAGGGAAGTTTGGATATGCGCATGGATAATTGTTACCATTAGAATTATTTTCTTGTCGTTGTTCAGCCGGGTAAGACGTATTCGGGGGATAACCATAAACGGTATTACCAAATGGCACGGGATTTGTATTTTGTGTTTGCGGTAAATTAGGTTCCGTTTTGATATCAACAGCTGGATAATTATTAAGAACAGCATTAGGTTCATTTTTAATAGCAGGTTGAGTTGGCACATTGGGTTCATTTTGGTTGGAAGGCATATTGTTCGGGAAGCTCGGGTAATTGGTAGGTTGATTGTCGTACTGGTTATAGGGAGTTGAATTATTTCCATATCCAGAAGTATTAGCTGCATATGGTGGGGGATATCCTTGAGGTTGATTGGGATAGCCTTGAGGCGCAGGATTATTAGGATTATAAGATCCCTGTGGCGTGTTGGAGTTGTACTCAGAGTATCCAGGAGGATTATGATAGCCTTGATACGGCGGTCTTTGTTGATTACCAGTGTAATTATCTTGATTATTCGAGTAGGGTTGCATTGCATTGCCGGGATACGGTTGATCATTCGGCGGTGCGTTATAGTTCGGTGGGTAATGCTGAGAGTTATTGTATTCAGGAGGAGGGTTGCCTCTGAAGTCTTGTGGCGGCTGATTATTTTGTTGATACTGCGGATTATTGTAGTACCCAGAGTTACCATAATAGTTTCCGTTACCCCAATAGTTCTGATTATAACCTTGTCCACTCTCAGGGGGCATATTCTGAGGATATTGGTTAGGGTAGTTATTGCCGTACGGTGGTTGTTGTTGGTAGTAATTACTGTCATAGTTCTGATTGTACCCTTGATTGGGTGGGTAATACCCAGGGCCTGGGTTCTGATAGTTATGGTACGGTGGGTAGGACCCGGAAGGTTGTTCTGGTCTGAATGAGTTTGGACCGTACGGAGCGTTTGGGTAGGGCGCGTTGCCGTAGATGTTGGCCTCGGGGCGTGGTGCCATTGGACCAGTGGTAGTATTAGGCGGTATGGTCGCTGCTGGCTTTTTTGATGCACCCTAGAATGATCAAAATTTTGATTATGCTTGGTTATTGCTGTAATATAATATCATTATCATGTTGTAAAAAATATAATTTACCCGTGGTTTGCCCGGTCGTCGGCCAGGCGTCCCCTTCAAGTTCCGTGCGCGTCCTGCCTTTGTAACGCCTCCAATCTCTTCCAAATCTAAATCTTCTTCAATAGCGGCGTTCACTTCACTACGCTTCTTAAGAAAGTTGTACAGGACGTCGGGATGATTCCAAATCTAAAGAAAGTACATATGATTAGTTTATGAATGGTTGAATGAGTAGTAGGAATTGGAATTTCTTATATTTCTTCTAATGTAATACTTTCTAATAATTTATAATTAAAATATTCACTAAAAGGCCTAAGTATAGCAATTTTTCTTCCTCGGACAGTCTTCAAAAAGCATATATTCCATGAACATTTAGGGTCTCAATATGGTAATGATAATAATCTAGTACGGATTATATTATTATCTTTACCATATATGGACTAACTCTGTCTGTTACACTTTCACAGTCCAACTACTGAACCGATTTTGATGAAATTTTGTATGGAGTAAACTTTTCTGATGCCTTCATAAGGAAGTTTACTCCATTTGTATCACTTTTTAGATAAAAAGTAGCCATTGTCCTTACAAAGCCTATCTGGCTTCAGCTTCGTGTCCACCATAACCGACATTCATGCAGACGAATACGCTGGCAGAAACTAGTACAAAATAAAACCTTATATTCATGATAGTGCAACAATACATACCTTACAACAAATTGCGAAAGCTTTCAAAGGATTTGGCACTGATGTAGAACGAACGACTTCGTTCATAAATCTCTCGTACAGTTTGCGCTGAAGCGGCGTCATTCGCACTAGGAGCACATATTCTTCCTTTTGAGGTAGCGTTGACTGCAGAACGGCGTGTGATCGTCTACAAACAAATTAGTAATAGCATATAACAGATAGCTTTTCCGAGTCTTGTGTAAGTGACTTTACATGTTTATGAACGCACCCACGATACAGGAGTAATTCCTAGTGTGGGGTTACGTTTTTTTAAAAAGAAAGAAAGACGAATTACATGAGTTAGCTAGAACTATATTAGACCGACGCACACGTGTAACACGCTTGATTTGTACGTAGAACGAGGCTACGAGGCGTGGATCTAGTGTAGCTCTACAAGTCTAGTTTCTATATAAAATGTATGAAGATCGACGCGCTCAGATCGGCGTGTGTGGCACATGTGTGAACAATGTTACTTTTAGAGAGTATTTTAATACGCTTATTTAGGCTGGACATATCAATTGACAAATGGTCGAAAAGAACCGCTGAAGCCATGTACAGAGTTATGTGGAAAAGTAAGAAAGAGATATTCAGGGAGCCATTTTCTAGCAGTAGGACAAATTTGGCTACATCAGGCAAGGCAAAATAACGCGATGTTAACTATAGCAAAGGCATCATAATTTCGGCTAAAAGACGTCCACTGCTAAACATAGACGTCTTACAAGCACCGCCATATAGACCGGTCCCTTTTTCTAGTGTTTAGCAAATTCCCGTATTTTTTTTCCAAATCTGTGTGAGTTCAATGTAGAAAATGTATAGCAGTAATCCCAGATCTATCACTTAAGTTTCATTGGCACTTAAGTTTTGGGAACACAATCATTGTGCATACAGCTAAGGAGTGAAATTCCCTGCTAGATTCTGTGTTTACTGATAGCTACCACCCAGGGGTTAAGAGCGAGTAGGTTATTCCTACGCAAGCGTCATTCATCTTCGACTAAATCATTGCTTACCATCAGGTAAAATAGAGATCAAACACGAGCTCATCAAAAATAATAATAATAAAAAAGTTTTAGTTCAACAATCAAATCGAAAGATATTCGAAAGATGAATGATAGTGTAGTTATCGTTTCACTTGACGAAACGAATTTATAATCAGGGATGTTAGGTTAGGGAGCTCTATAACCGTAACCGAAACTATCGGATATCCGATATAAAATAATATCCATAACCGTAACCGAATCCGAAATAAAAGTTTCGGATACTATCGGATAGGGGCGGAGCCTAATTGTGCTACGTATGACAGCCTGTCATAACGTGTCGCGTCGTAAAATATAAAAAGTATATATATTTTACTTCTGAAATTTCTTAAAAATCTAATATCCGTAACCGAAATTATCCGAAACTAACGGATAATCCGAAATAATTTCATATCCGTATCCGGTATAATAATCATTTCTATATCCGTATCCAATCCGTATCCGAAATTTCATATCCATAACATCCCTGTTTATAATGAGTGTGGAAATTTCACCAGTTATATGTTCAAGAAATAATAACACGATAAAGAGTTTAACCCTTTTACCGCTTGCGTCGGATTGGTTCGACGAATGTTATCGTGGCCTATTCGCCAGAGTCGTGTATTTGCGACTGAGTACTCCAATTCGTTTAGCTCTTCAATCCCCATAGGTGACAGAAGAGCTGACGAGATGGAGTATTTAGTCGTGGATGTGCGCCCCTGGCGGCATAAACGCGACAGTGTTTTTCGGATATATCCAACACTTAAAAGGTTAATAAGGGGCCATTCAAGTATTACGTAAGCACTATAGGGGGTGGGGTGGTTTTAGCATTGCTTATTTTTGATGACATGGGGGATGGGGGGTCTAGATGGTGATTACGTCAGCAGTATATATTTTTCTTAGTTTTTTAAGAGAACGATCTCAATGTTTCAAAATCACAAGAAAGTGAGCAGATAGATACACATCACTGAGCAGCAAACATCCAATGTCGTTGAAGATTTAGAGTCATGGATTCGTGTATCACGGACTCAGGACTCTTAATTTAAATTAAGTTTGTTTTTTCCCCTTTATTTCAAGCCTATTCCTTATTTGTAGACTTACAACTATGCTCATAAATTAATAACGAAACCAACACATTGACAAATACTTGTACCAATGTTTACGTAAGCATGGGGGAGGGGGTGAGAGCTTTGCTTACTTTTCCTGACAAGGGGGAAGGGGGAGTTAATATTTGCAAAAAATCTGCTTACGTAATACTTGAACGGCCCCTAAGTAAGAGAAACTGTTCTCTGATATTCTTACCTCTGTACAAAACCTACAAGTAGTGAATGCAGCACGTGGGCCCGGTATCTCATGAGCCGTATGTCCTGAGGTGTAGAGTCTATACATTGTCCGTTCTGAATCGGCCGCTCGAACATGTTGCTAAACTCTGTTTTGCTACCGAGGTAGTTCGGACGCACGAAGTCAACCATGCACCAGTATTCCAGTAAGTTGTTTTGCAAAGGATAACCTGAATAAAAAAGAATAGTAATAATTCAGTAACCCATAAGAATACATAACTTAAAGCATTATCATTTTCTCCCTGCCATTTTTCAAGGTGGGAAATCATCCAATGACTTCTACCGCTCTATTTATTTATTATAATCTTTATTGTACACCACAAACTAAAACAACAGACAACCTTTGGATTTACCGAAAGAAAGGAGATAGGTTTAGGGCTGTCAGTGTATAAACAGCTCTAGGGTGGAGCGAGAGGGCGTGTCAGACTTTTACTGACTAAAACCACACCCGTGTTCCTTCATTTCCAGGACCACGGGTTTCCCATTCGAAAGACAACCCATAGCCCCATCTCCCTGCTTTTACCCCATAAATTCTGTTCTGTTAACTGTCACACTTTCACTAACTCTCTTTAGTATTGTATCACTCCTCGCACAATCCAACCATCTATTCTTTGGGTTGCCTCTCCCTCTCTATCCATCCAACTGTAGACTCATAACTCTTTAGCTAGTGTTTGATTTTATGTTGCATGAAATGACATTTTTTTATTACCTATATTACTTTAAACAATGTATACAAACTTTCTCACTAACTAATTTGCGCCAATGTGACGCATATTTACCGTATATTTTTAATTGTGTCACATGAAAATCTTTTTTCTTTTCACATGAGACCAAAATATCACTATTATTGGTTGTTCATAGAACTTGTACAAATAAAAGTGGTAGTGGGTTGAACATACCTGTTAAAACAACTCTTCGTTTCGTCCTCATTTGCTTCAACGCATAAGAAATATTCGAGTGGGAATTCTTAATTCGGTGACCTTCATCGCATATCACCAAATCTGGGCCCGGCTTGACCAACGCTTCATACATTTCTGTAAATACCAAATAATAATAAATAAAGCATATTTTGGTTCTTAAAAAATCCACAAAGTGGAACCATACAGTTCAGATGATAGACAGTGCGTTTCACTTAAGAAGTTCCTTTGCCGTAATGTTGGCAATACGGAAAAACAGTGTTGCTATATTTTTAGCAATGAAATTACTTAATATTAGGGAGATTAACTGATATTTCGTTACTTTTAACAATATTGTATTATAATTTTCTTTTTTTTCTTTTGGAAACTGTAAAAACTATTTTTAAATAAAGTATACAACACTAGGCTCCATTTCGATTGACCTGCAATTCACGAGAACTCCACGCCACAATATCGTACCTCTCAAAACTCTCAGTCCGTCATAATTCTTCATAAAGTGGTGCGACTACCGTTAGAATCGATTTAATTTCGCATTTCAAACAACAATTTTGGTTGAGTAGGCAACTCTTTTCTTTTTTTTTTCTGTAGTCAAACAGGGGAGCCAACATTACGGCGAAGGCACTTCATAAGTGAAACGCACTATACTAGGTTGGTACTTTATTCATACCAATTTATTTTTAAATCCAATAAAACTAGCAGTGTAACAAATATTAAGTTAATGATTTCTCATAGTTGTTCCAATGAGTAGCCATGAGGCACTCTCCAGTTTACTAAGATCGCCTTAACGAGATATAGTGCATCGCGGCGATATTATTGTCCTACCACTTCGTTCTAAAATAACTGTATTCGTACATACAGTTATTTTAGAACGAAGTGGTACGAGTACGTATCTCCACACGAAGATACTATCGCGGCGTTGCGGCCAGTAACATTGGCGAGTAAAAGGACAAAGACACAGCGCTTTCACTGCAATACTGAGTCGCAGCCGGAAGAATAATCGTCTCGTGAGTTTAGCCGATGATAAAAGTGACGACTCATATTGAAATATTAGCGAAGGTGACTCCTAATTTGTCACTAATAAGGTTACTTTGACGCTGGGGTATAATTTTGGCCCTAACTTAATAACAACATTCTATGTTACTATTGGAACTATTATGTTTACTGTGTTTGAATTGGTATAAATATAATAATAAAGGTAGAACTACACTGCGCACACGTGGGCTACACACGCCGATCTGGGAGCGTCGGTCTCCATACATTTTATATGGAAAATAGACTGTTAGAGCTACACTTGACCCACGCCACGCCACGCGACGCTACGTCGGCGGCGGATTACACTGCTCACACGTGGGCTACACACGCCGATCTGGGAGCGTCGGTCCCCATACATTTTATATGGAAACTAGGCTTTTAGAACTACACTTGACCCACGCGACGCGACGCCACGCCATCACACGCGACGCCGATCCAACCGTCCCAGAAATTGGGGCCCTGCGTGTGACGACAGCCCGAGTATCATCTGCGGTTATCATTTATTTATTATTTATTTATTATATACTTTATTGTACATACAAAACATAACAAAGAAAAACTTATATCTAAAACACGTACAATGGGCGGTCTATCATTATTGTAAATAAAAAAAATTACTGATAAAATTTATTGAACTAATTCTAGCCACTCCTCAAAAAGGGGTATTTGCGGAGTGGCTGGAAAGACCTCACGGCGTCCTCACCTTCCGCATGACGCAGGTCCTCACCGTACGTAGTAAGTTCGGAAGGTTGTTGCACCGGATTCGTGCGAAAGAAACGCCCGGGTGTCACCACTACTTAGATCGCCCGAAGGACACGGTACGAAGTATGCCATGTGATCGGTGGCCATGACCTCTTGCGCCGGGCTGGTACAGGCCATAGTCCGGAGCGAGGAGGAATAGCAGGTAGTAGCCTCCTTCTGCCAAGCAGTAATGCTAGCTAAGTAAGCGGCTGCACGCACGAGGTAACGGCCCTCACGGCCCAGCCGCCGGGATCCCGACCCCGATTTCCAGTTACCGTTAGGCGCGAGCTTGCGGACGGCGAGCAATAGGTAGCTCGATGTCTGGCCGTCCAGTAACCGGACCGAGCCCAAGTCGTAGACGGCGCGTAATGTTCTATGCGCGTCTCAAGATGTCAGCAAATCGTAGGGGCCCAGCAGGGTCGAAGCCATGGTACGAAAGCAAAGAAGGAACTGGAGAGAGTTTAACATTCGAATTTATCGAACAACGAACAAGTCAAGAAGTACCATCTATAGTTATTAGATTTTTTATTTATTTTCACAAATATCACAAGATATAAAGAAGCCAAGTAAGTAGGTACCGTCGCGGTCATTGACTCCTGCGGCGCGGCGCGAAACCAAACCCTTTGAAGTTTTTGTTTCGAGTGCAAGCAAAAATGAACTTAGCGGTGGTCAGGCGGAAGCAGACGGAAGTGTCTTCGATGGTACCTACCTACTTATACCACAAAATAGATACTTATGATACAGAAGTCAATCTCATGATGTACTTTAGTTGCCTACTGGGGCCAGGGTAATCCGAAAGGGCGCTCGAGCCCCGGTATGAAGGCTTGAAGGAACGGGATGGGTTTTTTAGTCAGTAAGAGTCTGACACTATCTCCCGCTCCGCCCAAGAGCGGGGGTTGTCATAAGATGATTTTTCCCATCGAAAAAAAAAAAAAAAAAAAATGTACTTTAGTTTTTATACCTACCTACGCTAGCGATCGCGGTAGGGCACAAAATACCTATCTATTTTGTGGCTAGGGGCAGCGAGATGCGTGAGATGAGTGCGACCGGGCGATTGAGCCGAGCGAGATATCGTGTCCGTGAGCGGTGTTATGTATATGTATGTGCGTTGCTCGAGCGAGCACACTTTGTATGTAGATACTAGATTGTCTTCTGAACCTATTATGTGCCTATGCAATGCAACTCAAATAAGAATAGGGTTATATTCAATCAGTTTACAAAAAAAAACTGTCTTCTTATTTTTATTGTCCATATAATGTGTTGTAACAGGGCCCCTAAAAATGAATGATGCATCATGTCTTTAAACATATGTATGTACATATACATAATTCTTCTGGACGTGTGTTTGTCACCAAATTCTTCCTAAACGACTTGACCGATTTGGATGAAACTTTGTGTGCATAACGAGTAATTGAGTGTGTCCCTGCGTAATTTGAAAATACAATTGAACCTGATAGATGGCGCTGCTATCAGGTTCATTTTTTTAACTGGCAAGAGTCTTCGGACAGGACGACATCTATCGGGACTGCTAGTCTTTTTAAGTATATTTCATCTGTAAGTGTGTATGTCACCTAATTCTTCCAAAACGGCTTGACCGATTTGGATGAAATTTTGTGTGTATTATAAGTAGGTCCCTGGATGGTTCGAAAATAAAATTAAACCCGGTAGGTGGCACTTCGCATTCTTTTTATATGGATGTCACAAAAAATAATGTACTTATGGATGTCACTTTCACGCAAAAAAAAAACTGAAAGGATTTCGATAAAACTTGGTATATAGGTAGACCATGTCTTAGAATAACATATAGGATACTTTTTATCCTGAGAGTACGTTCCTTAGGGATATTTTTTACTATCACGCGGGCGAAGTCACTGTCAGCACTAGTATTCGCGCCACACGGTTACGCGTGGCGTCGGTGTAGTGTGCACACCCACCGCACACGTCTGAGACGTCGCCCACGTGTGCGTCGGTCTAATGTAGTTCTAGCTTAAAGAGTTTGGCACAAACTAACCCGACTTTACGGTATAGTGTAATTAATGCTCACCATCCAGTAGTTTCTTATCTTCATCAATGGGAGTATCCTCCTTTTTTGTATCCTCCTTCATTTCATCTGGCTTCGCCTGACTATCGCCATCATCTTTATCCAGTTTTGATTCTTCAGAAGCCTTATACAGAATAAAATAATTAATTAGCATACCCCTTAAAAATTAATAAAGAGAAAATTAATCGACCTTAAATAATTAAAATTAAAGCCGCTCTGTTTCTATCAGATCTGTTTTTGTGCTTATTTCTTCGAAATCATGGACCGGGTTTTAATATGGTTATCAGTAATAAGCAGTAATCGAAATAGGTAGGGCTATTTAGGTTCATTGACCGCAAACATTGATGTTAATATGGATATTCCACGGGATTCCGGCTGATACTACGGGATTTAATTGAATTTCATTATTTTTGTCAATATGTATAAAAAAAATATGTAAGCCAATAAGCGCATGATGTGCGACGTTGTAAATTTTACGTTAACAGCATGCTATAAAACTTTTTGCCAAGCGCGCGACGTTGCCGCCATTACAACAAAAAAATTGAAATAACCAGTGCCAATAACAATATGTTTGATAAAGTTTTAATTGGCTATAGTCCTATAGTAGTGAATTAGTGTGATTAGCGATGACAATGCGAAGCCTGTCAACTGGTTACACAATTTAAAAAAAAAAAATTGATGGATGAACCATTTAGTTCAATGAAATGCAGAAGCCTTTTCTAAAGTGAGCCAATGATGCTCACTCGATATTCGAAACGTTAGAAAGGTGGAAAGAGAGAGAGAAAACACATAGTGAGATGTTACCTGAGTATCTTCTGCATGTGGATCTAACTTTTTCATATCATCTTTCTCCTTCTCGGCTTCCTGCTTAGCGTCAGCTTTCCTTTTCTTACGAGGTTTCTTATCTTTTTTCATACTAAGAAGTCGGTAGAGCTCATAACCTATCATGAGAACTCCACCTGATGTAGTCCACTCCTATAAAACAAAAATAGCTTAAAATGAAACTGTATTCTTAAAAAACAAGCGTATCTATTAAAAACTTTGCACATATGATCCTTAATAAAAATATTCCATACCTTCACAACTTTAGCTCGCATTTGTAACGTTTTGTGACTATCGTTGAGCACGTAGATCGGGAAGTTCCGCGGCCGCACCTCTCCGTGCGCTGACAACGGACTTGTGCTAGCGTCTACTGGCAACCACATGTTAAACTCTGCCACCTGAAACATTATACAGAATGGATTTTAGATTTAACAACTAGCTTATGACAGCGGCAAACCTTGTATGGAGAACCCTACTTTCACGCGGGCGGCCGTGTGAATGTATGGTTCTCCATGGACGCCTGTTTCGTTCACTTAGGAGGTGAATTTTGGAAAATTCTCTCTTATGCCTTGATCACACGTACCGAGTAAACGGGCAAGACAGTGCTCTCGGCCGAGTACTCGGTACGTGTAAACAGCGCCGAGTGCTCGGCCGAACGCTTATCTTTACAACTCGCTTACATCACTGTCTCGGCCGAGCAACATTTCACTGTCTCACTCGTCTACTCGGTACGTGTGATCAAGGCATTAGACTAGTGCTCGCCTACGTCATAATAGGAAACCTAGTGCCGTACGTTGATATGTCAGTTAGTCACTTTCTCCTTGCATGTTATGCAGATTAATATACACATATTTAAAAACTGGGCAAGTGCGAGTCGGACTCGTTCACTGAGGGTTCCGTGCAAACTACAATTCCCGAATGGAGTCTCGAAGATTTTTCGAATTGTATTTTTTTTGTGACGTAGGTAACAACAAATTTACTGTTTTCAGATTTTTTTCCTATACCTGTTCTATAAGACCTTGCTTTGTGCCAAATTTCAGGATTCTGGGTCAACGAGAAGTACCCTAAGAATTTCGATCTTTAAGAGTATCAAAATATACGGTTTTTTTGCAACATAAACGTCGTATCTTTTTTATTCGTTAACCTTAGTATGTAGTTTGATTTTTTCACAGCTTGAAGGGACCGCGGACCTGAGTATATGGTTTTATTTTCAACTCGATACCTCCACTTTCTCGAGATAAAGGGTCTTGACAGACAGACAACAAGGTGATCCTATAAGGGTTCCGTTTTTTCCTTTTGAGGTACGGAACCCTAAAAAATAACCAAGCAGACGGAAAAGAAAATTAGGTACAAAGGTGATGACTTACCCAATTCTGAAGTGTATTGATTGGCATGATACACAACACAGTTTTAGACGACGTGTGTCGAAGGAATATATCACAGAAGCATACGATTTGTAATGTTTTGCCAAGCCCCATTGAATGTGCTAATATACATCCGAAGCCTGTTGATGTCGAGAATCTTTCAACAGATTCTATAATGTTATCAAATAGGAATCTTACACCTCCAATCTGGAACACAGACAAAGCACATAAAGGAAGTGTTCATTGACATGTATTGAGATCAAAAACTGAAAATATGAATATGAATGTCTGACTTGATTTGGACGGTGTCCATTTGGATCAAAAAGTTATTACAATATTCGCGGTAACACATTTAACAAAATAGAACATGATAAACATAGACTTATAATGAAATCAACAATAAAGCGTCTATTACACCACTCGATATTCAGACAGTCTTAAGGCTATATTTCACTGAGACACCATGGCGGCGCGATTAGTCGCCGCTACCAACAAAATGAATACAGCTCTATAAAGAGTTACTCACCTGGTGTCCGTTTGGTTGCGCAACCAATTTGGTGGCGCCACCAGCTCGGACTTGTGGCGACTCTGGTGTCTGTATGGTGTGTAGTTCGGTAGCTTAGAGCTATATTTCACCGGGACAATATAGCCCTTCATCTATGTAGCGTAGTGTAACAAGGGTCAGACTGTCTTACTCAAAATGAAAAACTAAGACAGGCTGAATAACGCGTAATGTAATAGGCGCTTTATGTAAAGTTTTTTACCTGATGAGGTTTAATAACTCTAGCAATTTGTGGTGCTAAGAATATGTCCTCGTCATTTTCTGGGTGGCCAATATTGATTAACACACGGCCTTGCTCGTCTGGGATGTTATACGCATCATTCACGTGAAGACCTTGAAGACAAAGAGAAATATTTTCAAACTTATAACTTTTCAGTGTCATGCGAAATGTTACACGCATAGTAATTAATATGGATCCATAACACAAATCTAATATGATAAGGTACATTGCATATGCCAGTATAACACACATGAAATTTACAACACCCTTACTTTCAAAACTTAATCTGTAAAGGTGCTCTCTCTTTGAGAGGATTCACGTGTAATGTAACATTATAGGTTCGAATTTGAGCATTACAAATACTACCTCTCTGACTGACGAGCATTCGCGTGTAATGTAATACTATAGATTCGACTTTGAGCATTAGCTTTTAGGTAATTCCATAATGTCAGACGAAGCGATCATTGTGCTGAGCGCGACAATATTAATGCGACATATTTACGTAAAAAAAACAGAAAATACGATATTGGTGTTACGAATTATTTCAAAACAGGCGAACCTGTTGTATGTAACAAGATATTACACATTGTATCATTACAAGGTCTGCATTGTAGGTAATCGGTTCTCCTCAGTCACTGATGTAATGCTTAAATCTGTAACGTTACATTACACGCGACTCCCAAGTGAGGGAGCACCTTAAGACGAAAGTAATAAAGTTGCTTCTGGGGTGAAGGACTTGAAACCCAGGAACTGGTTATGCTCCCTCCTAAATTTACAAATCTAAAGAAATCCTTTAATCGCCCCCATACCCTCGGGAGTCTGAGAGAAATAAAGAAAATCCACAATTGGTGCGGTGGCTGAGCAATGTTTACTGCGCTGCGTGTCGTGGGTTCGATCCCCGCACGGAACAAATATTTGTTAGGTTTACAGATAAGATATTTTTCTGAATTTGGGTATCTGTGTATATGACACAATATAATTCCTAATGTGAAGCCACATTATAATGAAAAGATATCACCTAAAGTCACACAAATGTGCAAAGTGAGACTCCTAATGTCAGTCACTTCTCCAGTACATTGGGTGTACTGGAGAAGTGGAAGGATCAGTTACATGTTTTGCAAGGAAACACATCACTATCATTATCCTTTCTATTTTAATAATCTCACCTGAGTTACCAGGATCCTCTTCGGCTTCAGGACTAGGCGGCACTTCTGAATCTGACAGCATTATGCAATCATCAGAATCAGATGAAGAAGACGAAGATTCCTCACCACTGCTGCTATCAACTATCTCTACAACCTACACATTAAAATTTTGTGTTAACTTCTTATCATGTAACTCACTGAAAAGACATTCAATGGAGGGGCTACTGTTCAATGTGAGATATTATAAATTAGCCATTTTCAAAATGCATAGTACGAAAATGGATGTATGGGATAGTTTTTTGGGCAAACAACCAGACTCTAGTAAGTCCAAATCAAAATAAAAAGATCATAGATATCACTATAATTTGATATTTACCTCTTTCTTATCAGCCTTCTGATCAGATTTCCCTGGTTTCTGAGCACCAGAAGTAGTAGGTTTCAACAACTTTGTAACTTCAACTTGGCCCGATTTCAATGTCTTTTTAGTTTCACCCGATGGTAGTTTCACTAGCACTGTATTTGGTAAACTAGAAACAACAATAGGTCTTCAATTAGTTACTTACATTTCCTATTAATCTTAAATATTAATATTTAAAGTTACAGTACATACTTCAGTTTCTGTCCTGGAAGGGACTTCTTCAGAATTGATGATCCTCCTTGCAACAGTGATATAGTTTTTTGATGAATTTTATTTTGTCTATTAATTGCTATTTGTCTTTGTACCTGTTCGAAATAACATTCACATTAGACATACACCTTAACAAAGTCAGCGAATTTCATTTTTTGTATGGAATAAGTAACTCTTAATCACTCCAGAGATATTGACAACACTGAGACATCATAAAGTGATCGCAATAGATTACCACCTGGAATCATTATTATTTAGAATATAGAAAAGAGAAAAGTTCTCAATCTTGATCATAGAATGGCAATATTAGGCATACCTCTCGGATAATTCTTTGTTGTTCTTGAACTCGAGCCAATCTCTCCGATTCCTGTCTCTGAGCAGCAAGTGTTGAAGCATCCAAGTTCTTTTCGTCCATGACTTCTCTAATATTCCGTCGGACATTTATAGCACTGGTATTCACTGGTTTCTTCTGTAACATGAGCATTTCATAAATAAGTTATCGTAATTTGCATTCTTAAATAAAATATTATAAAACCGCTTCACCGTGTCTGTTAGTTTTACTATTAGACAAAAAAAGAAGAAAGATGAAGAAAATTTTGATAATAATAATAAAGAAACAAACAAGCCAAGAATTTCAAAGATGTCTAGCATCAGTACAAAGTTGGGTTGATAAATTATTTTATGTCAAATCAAAAAAAAAACTGACCCATAATTCACGAGAATGCTGAATATTTAATAGAAACTTGGATTAATATACTAGACATGGTTTTAGTACCTTCATAGCGTAATATAATTAGACAACATCTAGTAATTATGGTGCAGAGTAGGTAGATATTGTATTGTATTTTGCAAATTAGTTAGTTTTTATTGTCTCTTTTATCTACTAGTGCCACTGCCTTAACTAGTCATCAAAAGATCTTAAGTAACTACTATTGTATATATATAAGTAATATACATAAGTAACAAGCTCTGAAATATAACAATCATATACATATACAGCATTATATCTTATCAAGTTCCATGATAGATCTAATCTAATTGTGTAAACAATACTAACCACATTCTTAGGACTAATCATGATCTTGTGACCAGTAAACATTATTATGTATGACCAAACTTAGATAACCATACATAAATCTCATCTCAAATAAACAGAATGTATGCTTTAGTAGCAATAATAGGCACCCAATATTTACACATAGATATACTGCTGTACCTATTGTTACTAGTTCTATTATGATTTAAATTGCATTGTTAATTATTCAACTTAATAGTTTCCCTAACCTAAAATATTTTAGTTTAGAAACATTGATATAGTAATACATCAATAATGTTATCAAAATTACTATAAGTGTAGACAAAATTATTGGTTATTTTGTTCAAATGATAACATTGTGACAAGGTAAACAACTTCAACATTTACCAATAATGTTATAAAATTGACATAAAATGTTAGTAAATAAACAATAAGGAACATGTTTTGTGTTAATCCAAGTATTGGCAGCAGATCAAAAGTCTGTTCCACAGTAAAAGTTATAACCATACATTCTGTTTATATTACTTTCAATGCATTTTATCACTGCTAACACAAATAATAGTAAAACTGGTGTTTGTGTCTGAATTTAGTACTGACCTAAATGTTACAGAAAATTACTAAGGATAGGGTTACTATAGACACATTATTTACACAAATTAGCAAAACAATAAAGATATCTTACCTCATCTTCATCTTCAGGCTTCTTTTCTCCATCCTTTGATGACTCTCCACTGTCATCCTCCTTTTTAACTATAGGCTTGACACTGATCTCTCCCATTTCTTTCAATTTCTCAGTGATATCAAAATCCTGACTACTCTCTTCTTGCTTGATGTCTAACAAGTCTTCAGATGATTTCTCCGGACATAAATCACCCTCTTCAACTTCAGCGATTTCAACATTTTTATTATCTAAGTCACCTTCATCAATGAGGTCACTAATTGAAAGGGTTTTAGGTTGTTCCTCTTCTTCTTCATGTTCCTGTTCTTGTTCCGGTTCTGGATCCTGTTCTTGTTCCGGCTGTTCCTCCTGTTCTTGTTTAACTTCAGGTTCTGGACAAGGCGGAGGCTCCTCAGGCAGTTTACTTGTGTTCTGTTGCCCTTTTTTCGCTTCCACTATGTCACCAGTCTCGGGGTCAATGTAACTCTCGTTTTCTTCATTCAATTCTTGCACAGCGTTGGGGTTAACTACGAATTCCTCCTCTGATAGTCCATCACTGTCTGTCTTACTATCTTCACTTGAAAAGTCACTTAATTCTAAGATGTTATTACCAACTAAGCTGCGAATTGTTATACCTGTGTCCTTTTTGAGTTTCTTTGTGAAATCATGGAAGTTTTTGACAGCTTCCATCTTCCGTTTGTGGCTCATGGGCCTGGGCCGAGGAGCCGCGCGTTTCCGAGCGCTCATAGCTGCTGCCTGAGCAAAGTGAGCTCGTTGTATTCTGGCGATGGTCTCGTCATCGTCCTCACTGTCCACCACCTCCTCCTCGGACTCCTCCTCTTCATCTTGCACCTTGCCCTTCATCTTATTCCTCATTGAACTACTGCCGCCGGCATCATCCATGACAATAACTAATTTCTAATATCTCAGATTCACTAAAACCTATCGCAAGTCATCATTTTCACGTCTTATTTCATTGAATGAAATCTTAGATACATTGGAGTTTTGTTATGAACACAGACTTCTTTCATAAATGGAAATTAATTTTCTTGGACACAAACAATCTTTTTCAGGATAGCTCTTTGTAGCACTTTTACAGGACGCGGCATTAAATATCCAAGGGAATAAGCCGGATGACACAATTATTCACATAGCGCGCCCGATCAGATCAAAAAATACGACATATCGTCATATTTGATTTTAATTATCTATAATAAAATAATGTCTGCAATTAAAATTTAGGAAGCCATTACTTCCGCAATAAATAGCCTATTCAACTATTCGTATAGAATTTGTGTATTCGACAAGCGTGTTTACAAAAATTGTGGATGGGCGACTGCGTCACAAAACGTCACGGAGACCTTATTAGCGATGACTATTAAAGTGTTTAATTGCGAATTCTGTTGTGCCAAATGTCTGTGTAACTCTCATTACAGCATCTCGCACTTGCCATTGAAAATGCATCCTTGTTGTACCAAAACAATGCGTCAAAAATTGTAACAGCAAATGTTTTTAATGCATGGCAACATTATTGATTTTCCTCACGGGGTTGACATTCAAAATAATTGTCTATGAATTACTTCATGGTAAGAATAAGGTGAGGTCCACAAGACCTTTTTTCAGATGAGTCCAATTTTATTCCATGCTAAATTGAAAGAAGTTCTTAGCGATTTTCGATCGATGTTTTGATGGTAGTTGGTAGTCAATGAATCACATCGAACTGCATTGAAACTTACTTAACGTTTAACTATTAATATTACAAAGCCCGCATATTAAAATAAAAAGGGTCTTGAACTTTTCGCAATATTTTGTAAAAGATACAACATCTAGTACAAGAAACATGATATTTCTTTTAGAGTGGGAACTATGAGCTATCGTGCATAGATTGAGCAGGGATACGGTCATACGGTATCGTCCTACTCCTTAGCGTCGAAGCACCCATCGCGCGAATAGTATGATCTTTTACTTTGAGTTAATTTACGGCAAGTAACGCTTACAAATGGCGGTTTTGCCAAAAAATCGTGACTATCATATTCGCTCGATGTGATGATAGATCTATGGCAATGTCTGGCAATAGAAACTTAAATCCGCCAAACAATCTAGGGATTATATTCCATTCTATTGCCGGTCGTTTGCATCATTTCACTTGATAGAATCGTAAAAACTGGCGCAAACAGCATATCCAGCAGGCTTTGCCCAGTTGGTAATCTACAATCGTTAACGCTAGTAGAACACTAATTAAATGTATGGGATGGAAATGACATCATCTCAACGCCAATGTTCAGTCATGTGGAATAAACGAATGGAAAATTCGTGGTCAAGTCCACATTGTTCAAAATGACAAATATAAATTATTTCTGCAATGTTCATAGCCAAGTTACAATTTTTGTAGAACGAGATATCGACTCAGGCGCGTCAACATGGAACTTATCGTTTTCTAAAATCGCTTACACAGGCGTTACCGATTGTAGAGATTCAATACGAAATGGTCGTACCTAACCTAACCTAAACCTGAGCTGATGGTCTAGTGGTTAGTGACCCTGACTGCTTGCCGGAGGTCGTGGGTTTGATCCCCACCCAGGACAAATGTTTATGTGATGAGCATGATCATTTGTTCTGAATATGTATGTATTTAGAAATATATACTTAAGTACTTATGTTTATCAGTTGTCTAGTACTCTTATCACAAGCTCTGCTTAGCTCGGGATAGTTGTGAACTATTATATTAGCTTAATTTAAAAAAAAATAGAACAAAAAAGAAAAATAAGGGGTTTATAAATAAATATTAAAGATGTTTTGTATATTCTATTTACACAGTATTCATAGCAACATAATTTATCTACTGAACAAGATGGATACATAAAGCGCATTTATTAATATGCCCCAACAAGGCGTTTTTCACGTAGCCTCAGACGTCGCTCACGTTCGAATTCCTTCATGCGAAGTTCATAACTGAAAGCACAAAAAGTATTTTTTTTTATTTAGTTGATAAACAGGCGTAGGGTAATCTTTAATTCATTAAACCCCAAGCGAACGCCGGCGTTCGCACACCTATTGTCTTTCTATTGTGTCTGTGATTTCCACGATTGAAAGCAATACAAAACAGCGACAAAAGAAGTCTAATATAATGATTTGAAAAGAAATACACTTTATAAAAAGACAATTATCCTACTTTTTCTTCAATAAGGGTCTAAACAGACCGACTGCATTTCAACTGCAATCCATAAAAGTTGAAATGCGGTCCTTCTATTTAGACCCTAAGAGTGCATTAATCCTTAACATATTACCTCCTTAGTACCTAAACCATTATCAAAAAAAAAACATTGATAATGTCTATTGATGTGATGATTTTCATCCATGTCAACAGAAAGTGATTATAATTCTCCAAAAAAAAACAAATTGATGAAAACAGTTTATCTGGGTCATCTAAATGTATTGTAGTAAGTTGAATAGTTACCACAAGTTATTTTAAATAGTTTGACTACTAGACTTAAGAAAATGCTATGAACTTATGTTAAAGTGCAAAGGGACACTATTCATAGTTTTAACCTTTCAATCGTGGAAATCACATACACAATAGAAAGACAATAGGTGCGCAAACGCCGGTGTACGCTTGGGGTTTAATGAATTAAGATCATCTAAAAGCTTATTAGTCTAGATTGTAATCAATTACTTTGTTCTTAATAATACAGTAAAAAGAATACAATATAATTTTTCATTGGTAAAATAATTATCAGTGAGTTGTGCAAAAGTTGTCTTCTATTTAGGTGTATCTGATCATTCATTATTGAAATAAATCACTATGAAAAAAAAAAGTGAACCAGCGACCACTAAGGCCATACTAAAAGGAGTATGGTATATTAGTCATGCAGGTAATGTAATATTAAATCAACATACTCATCCTTTTCACAGGTCAAAAAGGCATGTTTCTCATGAGCACACTTATAGATCAAAGGCATGTTTTTATAGCGGCACGATTGATATTCCAGTAAATAATGGGCACAGTAATCGCGATGCTTTGGTGGAATCTTAGCTGAAATCAGATCAGCTTCACGAGCTACCATCTCTGAAAAAGAAGCACTATAATGAGTAAATAGGTTTTGTTATTATTAAATTAATACTAATTCGCTCCAGACAATGTTTTAATACTAAGCCAAGAATGCCATTTCATTCAATTTTGGTATTTTTTAAGTATCAATAACACTTTGTTTTGCCTGTAACATAACCTAAACAATAATTATGTAACTTTTGTTTGAATCCACTGTAACACAAATAACACCATTTGGGATGATAGGAACTCACTAAATTATAGGTTTTCAACAAATTACCTCTTGGTTTTCTCTGGTAGTCAAAACCTGCTTGCGGGTCAAATGTTGGTTGATCATCCATATAAAGACCAACTTTCTTCGCATCGTAAGATCCTAGCATTTGGCCCATCTTTGCTGTTCAGATATTTATCTAACGAACCAGCTAATAATAAGGCCTTTACGAACTGTTGGCCTTAATATTTACAACTTTTAGTTTGTAAGCCAGCTGAGTAGAAGGCAGTGATACGGATTGTACGTAAAACTTGTGGTGTTGCCACTTGTTAGTAAAGTCCTATAACTCCGGGATTCATATAAGGAAATACATAGTTGAACATGCCTATAAGATAGTGAGATGAGATTGAGATGGATGTGTGGTGTGACGAGAATGGATAAGGTGAGAAATGAGTATATTATAGGAAGTTTGAAAGTGGCGCCAGTGACTGAAAAATTGAAAGGTAATCGGTTGTCTTGGTATGATAATGTAAAGAGGAGGGAGGGATGAAGCGCATATTACTAAAAGAGTTCTGAGTATACATGTAGATGGGTGGAGAGGGAGAGGAAGGCCGAAAAAAAGATGGATGGATTGTGTGAGAAGTGATATGAAAGAAAAGGGAGTAAGTGACAGTTTGACGGGTGACAGGACAGAACGGAATAAGAAAACGTGTTGCGCCGGCCCCAAGTAATATAGGATAGGGGCAGGAAGAAGAAGAAGACCTATAAGATAGTCGTTGTTAGATAACGTTATTCAACTAATTCATTCAAGAAAATTCATTTTTTGAACAATAATTTTTATTCGAAATTGTTACTCTGTTAACTATCAGCTGAATTCTAAAGGTCACTTTCGTAATATCTTATTTATTTTTTTGAGCACTCAAATTAAAAAAAAAGCATCTTTATCTTGATCAATTTAATATTTGTCTACCTTGCCTTTTACTCTTGAGTAAAAGGCAAGGTAGACAAATATTAAAATAAATCAATTAAGGAAAAATTAAAGTATTCATATGTCAACACTACTGGTTTTGACATTATTTGTTGTTGTTGCCAGCGTCAAAAATATTTTTTTTTTTTTGGATAATAATATCTTAAATTGAAAATTTTTTAAAGATCAAGTGAGATTCGACGCTTGGGGGAGGCCTATGTCCAACAGTGGATGTGTATAGGCTGAAATGCTGATGATGATAATGAAGTGAGATTGTAATGTAAAATTGGTGTAATTTTGAATTTCAAGTGTCTGCGCAACTAAACAATATATAAAATCATTGAAACAGGTGCGATGCGACCTCGGTAAAATGGAGCTAAGAATTTATTGTAGTGTTGACCGAAGTTTCTCAAGAAGGTTGACTTGATAAAGATGCGAAATAGTACAAAATCATTATGGAATGTGTACATTCTTATTTGAATGGTAAACAAATTAACTCTATAGACAAAGATATGGCTTAAAAGGCTTGTTAGTTAAGCCAAAAAAATAAACAAAAAAATATCATTGCAATAATGCGGGTAGTTAAAATTTTTAGACAAATGTTACGCTTCAGATTTTATTCCGTGTAAAACTTGATTTTATTTACTATGGTAAAGAAATTAACAATGAACCAAGATTCGATATAAAATGATGTATGAGGAACATCATTTTATAAAAACATACTTTAGATATAAAAATGGAGTGCATAAAAAAAAGATTTAAAAGTCATAACTTAACAGTTTTAAAAACAGTTGGTAAAGGAACATACGGGTATGTAATTATTTTGGTAAGCGACCCTTTAACTAACTTAGAAACGCAAACTGATGTTACGTTTTTTTGTTTTTTTAGGAATGTGTATTTATGTGAAAAGCGACAGAGTGCTAAATTAACAATAGTAAAGGATATAGAATTAAACGTAAAGCTTCCAGATCACAAACAAGTGAGTACAACAAATACATAAAACAATAATTTCATTTTCAAGCAATAAGCAGATACGTGACAGTATACAATGCGTTCCAAATAGGAATAGGATCGCCCGCCATGTTGTGACGTCACGATTGACTGTCAAATCGAGGAAATAAATTTTTAAACATTAATTAATTCACGAAAAATTTAATTTATTTATGAACTGTGAACGAAAAAGTTTAATCAGAATCCAGTTCTTCAATTTTACTCATCTCTAAGTTCTTCAATTTTGCCAAAATTTCTTCGATTTGACAGTACGTCGAGACGTCAAAACATAGGAATCGCTCCTATTCTCATTTGGAACGCATAGTACCTACCCTATTTCAGGATATAGAAAATGAAGTTCAGATCTTATCATCGCTGCATCACTCGAATATCATCAAGTTTTATGCATGCTATTACACTGACAACCATGTTATGATATCCATGGAGTATGCCACTAGCGGGAATCTAGCGGAATACATGTATCAGAAATGTCCAAAACTATTGCAACAGCAGGTAATTTTCGTTTATAATATACCTACGAAGTTTTGATTTTTACCTACTTACTAAATCTACCTACCGTTTATAAGAAATTATGCCACCATATCGTCAAAAGCTGTTGTAGTGCTCTTCCAGAGAACAATAATTTCAGTGGAAGTTATTGCCATAATAAAATTATCTCTTGTTTAGCTAAGTATAGTGCTATAAGGACCCCGGGTTTCCCTTTCGGAAGCGAACCCCATGGTCCCAGTAGACTTGGCTGTGTTGGGCCCCTACGGTTGTGCTGATGTCTTTATGAGCCAACGCTGCGTTAAGCGGAGCCTGCGTGTGCACCCGTTGCGCGACGTCGCGCGAGTATCGTGTGCGCCGTGTGCGGCGGTCCCCGTTGACCCTGGAAACCGGATTATTACCTGCGCAGTGTCGCTAGTTCAACTTTAACGGTGTGCATGTAGTCGTGTCGATGGAGAACTTTGACGTGTTATTACGTAGCAAAACGGGTGCGGAGCGTGTCTGCCCGGACTCAGTAATTTGTATGGGACCTCGCGGGCACCCGCGTAGCGCAGCGTTTGGCCTAAGGCGCGTGGAACACTATACGGGCCGTCAACGACTAGGGTCGTTGGTCGGTCCGGACGGTTACCAGACGGCTGGACGGCGAGACTTACCCATTACTCGTTGTTCGCAAAGCCTAATCTACCAAAAATTAATTTTTATCGTTATCTACTCACTCTACCATGATAATTAATGTGACTAAAGACGAACATGCTGCGTTAGGCCTACTGTCCACGGGTACGTAAGCGACAATCAGAGTACTTTGTAACTTACTGAAAGTTGTGTCGTTGCAGCTTCTTCGTTGTCAGAGTTTCATAGTATTTGTATGAACCTAAGCTGTGAGCAAGCGTACACCAAAAGTATAATGACGAATAGGTACGTGTCTATGAAGCTAGGTGAAGCTAGGCGTCCGTGGTCAGTAGACCTTACTAATTTACCTACTCTAATTAATGTTTTTGTAATTGCAGGAAATTCTTTTCTACTTTTGCCAGATTTTGTTAGGCGTAAACTACATTCATAATAAAAATATAATTCATAGAGATTTAAAAGCAGAAAATATTCTCTTGACTGGCAAACATGGTGTTATAGTCAAGATAGGGGATTTCGGAATATCTAAAATGTTGGCAAGGTAAGCATAATCTACTAGCATCACGCCTATATTTCCTCTAAATGGTATGCGATCAGAAGATTTGTTATATTAACCTTTATTTTCCGCAGTTTTTTTTTTTTTCGTATGGTTGGTCTTGTGATCGCAAGTGAAACTGCTGAGCATGGAGTCCAGGGTTCGATGGTCAGGCAAAAGATGATTGTGTTTTGGGAATTTCTATTTATCTCCTGGAACTTAAACATAGGTGTTTTATTATTTTTATTTATTTTAATATTACGATTATTATTTTAGTGCCAAGAAGACATCGACTGTGATAGGCACACCATACTACTTGGCCCCAGAGCTGTGTGAAGGCAAACCGTATTGTAGCAAAAGTGATGTTTGGGCCTTAGGTTGTTTACTTTATGAAATGTGCACTCACAAGAGGGCTTTTGACGCTGAGGTAAGTACTAGTATTGTGCTTACTGTAGCAGTTTAAACAGTGGAGTAATCAAATCAATGTAACAACACAAAGCGCATGTGCGAAGCCACGTTTATCACGAGCGTCTCCCAAAATTCCAATAACCACCAACCTGTTGCCAGCGGCTTCGCCCCTGTTAATGTCGGGACATCATCATCGTTTTGGGTGAATATGCACATTTTTCAAAGGGTGTAGCAGGATAAGCTAGGGCCAGCGGCCCCCAAGAGGTTTTGCCAAAATAAATTATGGTATTATATCAGTGACATGTATTATTACTGTTGACGTGAATTTAGCCTTCTATCTCACTTCGTTACGGAGATAATTGACTAAAATGAAAATTTACCAAAATTATTTTTTTCAAAAACTATTATAGCTACACTAATAAAACTAAAACTGTTTCTTAGAAAGTAAAGTGTTCTACATTATATATTTTTTATAGATTTTATTTACCTTAATTACTCATGAGGACACGGCGGTGCTCCACCCGAGCGGGACGGAGTACTCTACCGTAAGCTCCACCGTGCCCTATCCTATGATCCACACAATGGTGGTTTACAAGTTTACGATGAAATATATATTTTCAAGAACGTTTATCCAAAAGACAGATGTAAAGTCCTTACTAGCCAGGATGGTCATGATCAGTTTTAATTTTTTTTGGAAGTGTTGCACCCATCTGTTATTAATGCAATTTTTAGTGATAATACTAGACATAGTGATCTATATTATATATTTTTTCTGTGATTGTACCTCTTCGTAAACTATGAATAAAAATTAAACAAAATATATTTATTTTTTTTAAATAGTAATTAAGGTAAATAAAATCTATAAAAAATATATGATCTAGAACAATTTATTCTCTAAACCGTTTTAGTTTCATTAGTATAGCTATAATAGTTTTTGAAAACAATAATTTTGAAAAATTTTCATTTTAGTCAATTATCTCCGTGACGAAGTGAGATAGAAGGCTAAATTCACGTCAACAGTAATAATACGTCACTGATATAATACCATAATTTATTTCGGCAAAACCTCTTGGGGGCCGCTGGCCCTAGCTTATCCTGCTACACCCTTTTTCGTGGCGAAACCTTTTCTTCAGTTTTCGTGAAAATTGAGGACCCAGGTTTCTAATTTTCACAAAAGCTGAAGTATCCGTTTTGACCAGCAAAATTAAAAAAAAAAAATATGTTCACCCAGATAAAAAAAAACCCATGTGCCTATTCCATAATATGGGCTGCCACAGATAGCCGGATAGTTTCGCATCATTTTTAGTATTGATGAATTTGATAACTATTTACTCATTATTCCTAATCAACGCTTTGGTCTAATTATCAACACTAATATAATAAAGAGGTAAAGTTTGTTGGTTTTTGTTTGTAGGAGGTAATCTCTGGAAGTACTGGTCCGATTTCTAAAATTTTTTCACCGATAGAAAGCTGCTTTATTCCTGAGTGACATAGGCTATACAAGGTGTAAGGGACAGCCCTCCACAAACTTTAAGGGCTTGCTCAGTAGACGAAACTGAACAACCTTCCACAAAAATTTTTTCAGGAAACGAAAAAAAATAATCCGCCTCACCATAGAAAATTATAAACTTGATTGGACAGTTTGTATGCAGAGAAATTTTTTTTTTTCGTTTCCTGAAAAGAATTTTTGTGGAAGGTTTTTCAGTTTCGTCTACTGAGCAAGCCCTTAAAGTTTGTGGAGGGATGTCCCTTACACCTTGTATTTTATGTGCGCAGGCGAAGCTGCGGGCAAAAGCTAGTCGATTCTATAGAGAATTTTAAATTAAATATCTGCTGAACAATTCAGGTATTTTTTTTGACTGGGTCGGGCTACACCTGTTGCACTGAATCGCCTATATTCTATCTATCCTTTTCCGAGGGCTGTTGCTGACCGTCTTGTCAATTCCACCTCGTGAGATCGCATTCCTGCTCTAGTAAATGATGGTTCTAAGGGCTGCGAAAAGCGCTCCATCGCGCCTCGCCGCGCGGGCACCCGTCGGGGGCAGTCGCAGCCGCTCCTGTTTTGCTAAGGATAGAAGATATAATTATAATTTCTACAAAATCCAGCTTAATAACATTTAAATGCACGCCATTTAGTGGTTAATTTTGCTGAATGCTTGTGATTTTTAAGTAGTCGCTCATGTATATGTGTGTAAACGATACGTATAAGCAGAGTTGGATATTAGTCCTTAGAAATATGGCGAATCAAATGGGTTTTGAAGGTAAAATTTGACTAATTTCGATAAAGTGGAATGTCCGATTTCCGCTCTACTATTTCTGTGACATAATATTGTTCCAATTACACTAAAAACAAAACAAAACGTAGCGCCATCTAGCGGGAAAAGTGCCACGAATAACCCGTAGCAATCACCTAAAGAAAGTGCGATTCCGTGCTGACAGATGTAGCTTAACCCTAAGACTAAATTATGGTTAAATTTTGAAATATGCCTACTTAGCCAATAATGATTCTGTTTTCAGACGTTAGTGGGTTTAGTAAAGGCAATCACAAGCGGCAGCGTACATCCAATAGACTTGACGATATATGACAGGAGCATGCAGGACCTTATTGATTCTATGCTGTCAGTACTGCCTGATAAAAGACCCACTATAAAAGAATTAATGGGACGAATGATACTTTTATCTGATATTTACACAGTCTACTTAGACGCTGGTAACGACGAATTATTATATTTAAAAGCGAAACAATTTGTGTCTTAATGAAAATGATATGTAATTATGGAATGAAATAATAAAACATTGATTTATAAAAGGAATTTTGTTTTATTGGAAAAATAGAATGTAACGAAAACAGCTGTAGTATGGAGTTCTTTTCAGATAACATCAGAATTGCACAAAACCAGCATAAAAGTTTTCGAAACTTGATCTTCATAAAATAGGGCTTCTGATTGTTCTATTTTGTATCTGTTCTTTTGCCTAATAACCTCTGTTTAAGTGTAGTATCTGCCTTAAAAGCTAAAATGTAGTGTAGAAGTAAGGTCTGTTCTTACCAGCTTAACATAATCACACTTCATACCATTAAATCTATAAAAAAAAGGAAATATCTTAACCAGGCTGTGTTATCTGTTCTGTCAGCCTAAACAAAAGTCTGCATATTTTTGTAGTGGGTAACCTCCTTATTGCCCATTTGCGTGGTCGGTCTCCATTTCTTCCTCGTCATCTTCTGGAATCACAAGAATTAGTACATTTGGTTGTTAATATTCTGTCAAGTTCTACAGAAACAATTCGCCCAAAAAGCTCTTTAGGCAGTTTGACTGTTGTCCATTTTCAGCTGTGGCATTAGAGAATTCCTTTTTTCGTTCTTTGATAGGAAGCTGTGCTGTAATAATCATTAATAATGTTGCTTTTATGTTAATACACATTCGTAAATAATAAATATATTAATAATACTTTATATTATAAAGAGAAAAGATTTGTATATTTTTGTTTGTGATGAATAAACTCAAGAAGTACTGGACCAATTTTAAAAATTCTTTCGCTAGTGGAATGCTACTTTAACACGGAGTGCCATAGGCTATAAGTTTTCTGTTTCCACATGAGTGGTACAGCAAGTAGAAGCTTGTAATGTATACATAAAGTAGTAAACTTTATATTGAGAAAAATAAATAACAACTGCTTTGAAAGTATCTTTCAAATGGTGTGCTGCATCTGATATACCCATTGACTTGATGAAAACAATATTATTCTAAATTAAACATCATTTTGCGAAGTGTGCTTGCTGGAAGCGCTGGATAAAGGCCTTTTCCAAGTTACACCACAACTCAGAGTTTTCCACCTTTCCTATCCAGTGTCCTATGTTGGTTGTTGGTCTTCTCATCTTACTGAAATGGTTGGTAGTTGCAGATGGTATCTTATACAAATCTTACGTTGGCCATTAGAGTGCATAGGTGGTAGCAGAGGTTTCTGTCCAGGGATCTGGCCTGACTGGAGCATTCTTGTCAGTCTCTCCACTTCTTGTAAGGATGAAGCATTCTTGATGGCTTCTCGAATCTTATGGATTTCTTGAGGGGTAAGGTCTGAAACAGATATATGATATTTTTATTGAATGTTAGGGTGAAATTGTATGCCATAAATGCTGTTGTACATAAATATTTGTTTTATTTTTTCTGAAATCATAAATTAATAGCAAATCAAATATTTTTTCCAGAATGAGAACTTGAACTTACTTGTAGCTTTAGGATCAGGCATGTTTCCTCCAGGCACAAATGTCTTGGCCTTCCTTGTGATTTCCTTCTGCATCTCTTTACCTTTCTTACTTTTGAACAATGCATTTGCGTCATCCCTCTCTTTTTGTTTGATTTTTCTAAAATCTAACAATTTCAGCTCTGGGAATTTGTAGGCAACATATGCTCTGTAATCAAAAAGGCAATAATTTTATAGGTGTATATTATAATAATGATGGTTTCTTGAATGAAATAATTAAAGTTGAATTGTTGTTGATTCCATAACACGAATTTCTAAAAATGAATTACTTATCAAGATATAAGTTTTATCTATAGGTTTATGTCTCAAACATTGGCAAAAGAAAAGAGAGAACTTGGTACTATGATAACTGAAACTGAAAATTAACAGTTTCAAGTATTGCTAAAGGACCAAAGATGTATGTGACTTGTTATTAAACCTATACTTTATTACCTAATTCATTTAGACAGCATATCAGCAAGTAAATTAATGGCTTAATTTTTCGTGGGTGTCTGTAGGCACAAAATAGATAGGTACAGAAATCAATGTGCCATAAAATACAATACAATATGGGTTTACTTTTGTGGTTAATATTTTCCAATAAGCTGACATGAATACTGATTACATAACCATTTATTTAAAAACATCAAATTTACCTGTAATGCTGTTTGTTTGAAACTGGATTATGCAGTAGTGATAGTGTTCTCAATTTGGGCAGAGTGACTAGAGGGTCTAAATCACCAAGTTCTGTGATATTGTTGTTTGTCAATATCAAGGATTCTAAATTTGGTATGTATTGCTCCAAATTCTCACCAATTCTCCTGTAAAAAGAAATGATACATAATTATGCTTATTTCAAGTATGATCAACTTAGGAGTCTTTAAGTGGAGAGTGAATAGGTTTCTTCTAGGCGTGCTTCATCATCAACCACATCATCGCTTACCATCAGGTGAGATGGTGGTCAAACGCAAGCCTATCAATAATAAAAAAAATATGATGTTGTTTTTCTCTTTGATGGGTAAATTGTTAAAATCAACTCTAATGAACTTGAGTTTGCAGAAGGTATACAATTGCTGCAAATGCCTTTGCATCTTAGGCGACCATTATATGGTTATGCAAGCATCAATCAATTCCATCAATCATGAATGATAGTGAATGATGGTTTTCGTCAATCAGTACTAAAAACCGTCATGCAATGCATTAGATGGTAGGTTTTTCGTTAATCAAGGTTTTGACTGTGGCAAAACTGACAGCAAAACCTACCGTGTAATGTTCGCCTTAGGTCTGCAATGTGCTCAACAGTGATAGTCAAGCATAGCACATGCTTGCATGTAGTGTGGACTAAGAAAGTTCCCAGTAAAGGGATGTTTATATTAAGTTATGTTGACTCTGGCTCGGTAAAGATCGTGCAATGATTATTTTTACTAGATTTATTATAATAGGTACTTACACAATCCTGTTGTTGTTCAAAAGCAAGCACTTGATTCTTTTCAGCAAGGGAAATCCATCTAGCTTCCTGATATCGTTGTCTGAGAAGTCAATGGTGTCGAATTGATCTAAAGTTGCGCCCATATTCTCTATTTGCGGTATTTTGTAACCTATAAGAAGAGGCGGGAAGATTTAGTTGATAACCTATAGCTAATATAAAGTTATATCAATAACATCTAAAGATAGAGAAAATATCTGTTGAGGGTGTAATTATTTCGGGTAGAAGTATTCAAACAGTGAACTATTAGAAAATGTATCCAAGAACTAACCTCTAAGATCTAACTCACGATCTCGACATGGATTCATGTACTGCATCGAGTTTTGTATCAACTCTGTTGAGAGTTTCACCATTTTGCTTTTTAGCTAAAAACACGGGATTAAATTGTATTTCTCACAAATTATGTACGGTGAAACGATTATTTATTTTCGTAGCGTAGCGTTGCTTTGCGCAGCGTCGGTTTGTCAAATTGCTATTGACACTGACATTTAACTGACAATGACAAGCATGATTTTTTTTTTGGGAATAAAATTGGCTTGGATACTTAGTTATTTAAGCAGTTTAGGTATCATTAGGCTGGCCTCATACATACGGAATGGCACTCTCGATTACTATGTTATTGTTAAAATACTCCGTATAAAATAGAGTCCGTCTAATGAAAGCGTGACCTGAGAAAAGGAGGTTCAAACTAAAAATTTTGAATCTGGTATTATTGAAATAGTAGGAGAAAAAGTTTTGATACTTGAGTATTTTTTGTATTTATGACAATTGTATAATAGTTGTATAGGAACTTAAATTTTATTCAAAAACGTGTGTGTAGACTTAATTATTGGTGGGTGGATGGTAAAGGTCAATAACACACACAATGTTAGTTATTATTCCAAATTATTTTATTTTATCTGTTCTCTCAAATGTCGCTACATAATATTCAAATATTCTTTATTTACCATTTGGCCTTCTGGCAAGAATACTAAGTGCACAACACCGGATAGTCAAATAAAATAGTCAACATAATTTCAACTTTATCATGTCTCGCCAACACTAATAATGTGTTTCAAGACTGTTGGGTTGGAATTGATTCGTTTTAGCATGGAGAAAATTCAGATCTTTTGGGATTAGTCAAGCGGGAACATGTTTCGTAATCCAGTGATTGTTTCAAATGATACGGATCGACTCGTGAGACACAGAAAGTTTAGCAGCTATCTCTCTCAAACCTGAACTAGGATTTCAGTCACTATTTCCTTTACTTTCGCGATTTTAACTTCAGTTGAAGACTTTGATGTACTACCAGACAGAGTGAGGCAAATCTTTCATTACATCTCAACCGCTTTTGAACGCATTCTACTACTCATTAGCATGTGTTTTTGATTAAGTCGATTCACCAAAAGCCTTCTTTGTTCGATGTTTTTGTCAAATCTAGAAATATAAGAAGAAAAAAATATCATTATATCGTAAATATAACTATCTAATAATATTAGTCCCCAAGGATCAAGATTATAACGTCATACTAACTTAAAAATTTAGAAATCGTATATAAACATTGTTGGTTTTCATTGAAAACACCTTCTTTCTCTTCTTGTTTTTGTTTGAATTTATTAACCATAGTGTGTAGCAGTCTTCGCATGTTACTGTTTATTGTTTTTCCCATAATTAAGCAATTATTCTTGAAAAATAAATATCTGTTTGCAAAAACTGACAATTGCAACCATAGACTTTGACGTGATTTTGGCAGCAAAACAATGTTGCCAATTTAATAAAAAAAAAAAAACTCCAGGTTACGCTTTCAGTAGACGCACTTTAACTATTCTAGGGTAAAATTGATTGTCCGCAATTAGTAAGTTTCTGCGCAAGCTCTGGCCGTCCCTCGGATTTTTAAACGGTTATAGTGAACTTGTGTATCAAAATGCACATCATTTTGATTCATTTTGCAAGTTCCACAGAATATAGCAATTTGTGAATTTACTTTGTGGTCTTCTTCTACATTTTCACCATTTTTATTAATTTAATTTTGATGTCTATTGCGAGTTTAATTTTGTTAAACCCCAAGCGCTCTCTCATTGTTTCTCTAATTACGGTATTCGAAAGGCTAATTGTGAATTTGATTACAATTTCTTGCACAGATAGAGATGTTAGTCCCAGACCAAGTCTGAGCACCATAAGTCAATATAAGGAGAAAGCACATGTCTAATATACAGTATACGGACCAGTAGCTCTTCCAGGCATTTTCTATTCGGCATCTTGGCCCAAATAAAAATTTTTGTTGGTAGGTAATTATTCGAAAAATATCTTACTTAACTTGCGAACTGGCAAATGAACCATACTTTTTAAGGTTTACATTGCATAATATTTTGTTATAGGAAGTCCATTCTGTTTCCACACTTTTCAAACCTATCTACTTAAGGATCTATTACACTACGCGTTATTCAGACTCGTTTTGTCTATGGTTCGACGTATCTAGTCTATGGTACGACACCGCCAGACCCACCAACTTATCTGTGAACTGAGTGGTAGCGACAGCGTCGCTTTAGTGTTGCAAATTAATAAAAGTTACCCATGATTGGGTATGTCAGATAAGAAACTAGGTAAACATATAAACATAATTCTCTGGCATTCAATTGATATAATGTAGGTACCCCACTTACAAACTAAATGTTTAGCAAAGTAGGCAAATGAAATTGATTATCTTGCAAATAAACGTTATATTAAAAATAAAAAATATTCTGCATTTTGCATAAGTACCTACTTAGATGGATTCAGCAGTTATAGTAAGCTTGATACAAAAAACCTATACTTTAGTACTAGCTTCTCTATTTAAACAAAACTCAAATATCTAGACACTCAAGATGTGTCCTGTAGGACATGATCTAGTTAATAGATAGAATAAAACAAAAGTTTCATCATCATCAACTCATATACGTCCCCACTGTTGGGGCACGGGCCTCCCTTAACGATGTGAGGGGTAAAAAAAAAACAAAAGTTTGCTTAACAATAATTTATTAGAATCCCGGTTTACAATAATTATGATCTTTTGATGAACTTGCACGCCCAACTTCATCCTGGCTGTGAGGCCATACGCCACTTATATCCATGTCATCATTATCACTGTCACTTTCAGTTTCCGAATCACTTATCACTTCTATAATGAACGGTTTATCCAAATACACATCATGCTTCAAATATTTTGCTTGTAACTTGCGAACATGATTGCAATGCTGAGCCCACTCACTAACCGTTATACTTTCAAAAGCTTCTTGAACTAGGCGGGGGGAATCTCAGAATTTTTGTGGTCAATATTTACATCAGCAACTTTTCTTTTCATAGAGCACCATATTAATTCGATGGGATTGAGATCACAATGATAGGGAGGTAAGTACAAGCATTTGTGTCCATTTTCTTCTAATATTTTTTCAATTTCATACACAGGTTCAGGCTTATTCCTCTTAATTATTTCTAACAGCTGAGGTTTCGTCAACTCCTCTCCGTAGTCAATTTTATTTTGTGTCAACCATAATTGCATATATTTCTTTAAAATTAGTATTTGGTATTTTATTTACACAAATACGGTGATAAGGGGCATTATCCATTACTATTATTGATGGCTCTTGTAAATTAGGTACAAGTTTTTCAATAACCCACTTTTTAAAGTTACGTAAGTACTATTCATGTCGTCATGATAGTCACCACTTTTTGTGTTAGACTTAAAAACTAGAAGAGCATTTTGGACAAATCCGGTATCCCCTCCCGCATGAACAATAATATATCATTGCCCTTTTGATACAGGCTCTAACACTCCATCTACACCCTCTCCTTGCCAGCATTTACCTGATGTATGCGATGAATGTATATAGGTTTCATCTAAATAAATTAGCGGCCGAGGCTGTGGAGATTTATAATTTTTTTCTACAACATGCAAGTATTTTGCTCTCCAAGCTGATACTTTATTGCGCTCCATGAGTATTTTACGATTAGACTGCGACTTTTTAAAACGAAAACCCATTTTGTGGAGCAGCTTTCGTAGACTTTCTCTTTGTCCCGTGTAAGAACCTCTAGGAGCTTCTTAACAGTCGGTAACTCGTTTTTATTAGAGTAAAATTCATGTACAGTCTGTCAAGAAAGTCATGAAAAGAAGGGAGGGCGCCACCATCATTAACATGGTATCCCAATAAACTTCGACTAAAAGATGTTGATACTTTTATTTATAAAATAATAATTACCGATTTACGGTCCCTTTACTGCCGTGTAGGTACATTATTTTACCGATCTATCTGACACTCGTCTATCTATTTAATACATGCTTGCAAACGAGTTTTGACTTTCATTGGTAGTGGCTCCCTATAAATAAAAGTACTTACTCAGTCGTAGTGGCGAACAACATTTTTATTAGAACTAATTTTCATTCAAGTGACGTTTAATTTTACCTGATACATAATAGTTATAGTAGTTCTCATTTATTTATTAAAACTTTATCCAACACAAAAGTACAAAGGCGGAGTTAATGCCTTAGGCATTCTCTACCAGACCCCACCCAGAGAAACCAGACTTCTATATTTGCTTATTAGGATAATTATATGTTTATCCTACGTACCTACACGCAAGAGTTTATCAAAACAGACATTCTTCTGAATATCTGGTTTTATATTCATAAGAATGTCTGGTTTGATCAACCCTTGTTTTCGTCTTTTCAGCTTCTAGCATTTATGTACTTACTACAAAGTGCAAATCACGATGTTTTGCCTCTCTGCACTGCCGTCAGCATGGCGCTGAGTATCGATAGGTATGAGCTCATTGCAAAAATAAAAAGTTTATGAAATAAATCTTTATTGATCCGAATCCAAATAATCAGAGTCGAGGTATTCGACTCCAGAAATGTTGCCTGAAACTTCTTCAACATCTGACTCGTAGTTTGTTTCGTAGGTCGGCCTTTCCTGTGTTTTCCAAGCGTTGAAAATTTACCTCCATTCTTCATGCCTTAGTCCACAATGCGCCGAACTGTACTTTCGGTAACACCTGAAGTCAATAAAGATATGTTAAATATACAAATACATTTATCATACATAAATAAAATACACCAAAATATCAAAACCGTTAAGTAGTAGTATAATAAATCGTAGGTAAATTTCATAACCTTAGCAAGAAATAAACAACGTTAAAGATAGATAAATTGTACTTAAAAACAGAACATTGTCAAAACATTATATTTCCGTTAGTGTGTTAACCTTTAGAATATATTCACGTACCGGTTAACTTTGCTGTTCGACCATAAACATCGTCTTTGTTCGTCCCAGCACTCCCACCTTGAATTTCGGTCATACACCTTTGAAAAACTTTAAATATAATTTGTCTCGCACCGCTCTTATAAACATTTCGATTCATTTTTTGTATCTTAACGCTTACACGATTTAAAAAACTCGAAATAGCACCGAAATATTGTAAAAAATCAACCACACAGATACGACGTGACAGTTCAGGTACTCAGCTTAACAATTATTCAGTGTCGCCAGTATTAGCAAAAACAGTAGTTCCCAAAACATTCTTTTCATGACTTTCTTGACAGACTGTACTTTCCTCCGGATAACTCCCATGTCAAAATCATCTACATGAATAAACCCACTTTGACGTTTCCTCTCCTTGCCTGGGGTCCGAATTTTTGTACCAGCTTCTTCTGCTGTATGCCCTTCTTTAACTATTTTTGAAATTAGCCCTTGACTCACATCTGAAATATAGACAAAATTAATTAAGTATTTACATACTGTAGTTAAAATATTAAATGTAAGTATGAGTAACTATTTTTTACGCGGTTTGCGTACAAATCGCGTCACGTAAGAAGAACGCTGGAAGGCAGTGGAGTGGAGAGAATTTACGCTAAGCCAAACGTACCTATGCGGGAGAGCTCCTCAGATTATTCCAGCGTTCTTTTTACGTGACGAGAACTATAGGTAGTTGAATCACTCAGCTTTATATTTTTTAAGAAATATCGGGTAATTTACAAAAAGAAAGTAGACAACACTAACCTGTAGCTGCCGAAATTCGTTTGTATACTTGAATATGGAATAAACGGAGCCTCCGCCCGAGCTCCTTCTTAAAAAAAGGCTTTGACTTTAAGAATGATGCTTCGCGCATCACGTTTTTAAATCGCTTTCGGCATATTAAACGCTGAAAATGTAGAAATATCGCAACAGAAAACACAGAGCACCCGAATGTAGTAGACACTGACAATCGAATGACATTTCAACATGGCGGCCGTAGTTCCCATTTTCTCCATTTCACAGATAAGTTGGTAAGACAGTAATAGGGGTTAGACTGTCTTTCTATGACTGAAAAATAGTACGAGTCGGAATATCACATGCGATATTTAGCGCAGTGTAATAGGCCCATTAGGTACCTTACTACATATAGAACCACACTAATATTATAAAGGTAAAAGTTTTCGAACGTGTTATTTCTTCACGCTCGAACAGCTGCACAACTTTCGATGAAACTTTTAACTTAGTACACGGGTAAACCATGTCCTAGAATCTCTTTTAGAATCACTTTTTATCACGGGAGTAATTGTGTTCCCTTCTAATAATAGTATTCCCTTGGAATAATTTTCTCGTATAACGCGGGCGACGTTGCTGGCAACAGTTAGTACCTAGTCTACTGTATGTAGGTACTGTACTGTGTCTAGTCTAGTGTATTTTTCTACTGAAGTCGCACTGTACTGTACTAGGACGTAAATAAGGGGTAGAGGTTCTGTAGACTTAAAATCCAAATATTGAAAACATCTGTGATTTTATTGCCACGACAACCAAAGTCAAAATATATTGTCATAATAATACCTGTCGATGCGGAAGCTTCATAACTTTTTGCAAACAAAACCCTAATAAACATCATTTATGTAGGTAGACTTTAAAACATTGTAAACTTTGGTAGGGACGCATAAAATTGGTAATTCAATATTAACATCTGGCGCCGCCGTGAAATGACTGACTCGCCAAGCCAGCAAAATAAAATGCCAATTTGATATTTTTGAGAAAAGGTCGTCGTCATTTCATATTTCCATGCGTTCGAGTTGATCCACTACAGTAAAATCGTGTCGGAAGACGCAGCGTTGGAACTTGGAAGGCCTCCCACATGGTAGACCGATGACCTGGTGAGGGTTGATGGATGCGAGACGCACAGGACAGGTCATTATGGCAACACTTGGGGGAGGTCTATGTCCAACAGTGGACGTATTTTGGCTGAAATGACGATGACGAGTAAAACCGCTATGAGGTGGGGTAATTCTAGCTTCTAAAAATAGCCCTAATTTTGAGAATTTGTTGTGAAGGAATTATTGTTTGTGCGGTTCAGGTGGAACATTGCTAACTATTTAAAATATTCGATGTGGATTTGACAAGTCATAGGAAAATATAGGTCAGTGCGACTCGTCTCTTATAAGGGGAGTTTCCACAATAGGTACCTGGTTAGTCTGCAGCACACCTCAGCATGTCATAGTTTTCGAAGCACATTTATCAAACACACGATTTTCGCATTTTGTTTAACGGGCGCGACACTCACAGTTCAGTCATTCGATGCCATTGTATTTCCGGGGTAGCACCAAAGATTATATTTATGAAACGTCTTTCCATATTCAAATACGTGAATAATATTTAAAAAAAAAATCCGGAAGCCTGCTGCAAAAAATTGTAACCCACCTTTTAAGAAAAATATAAGTAAACAAGATTTGCAGTAAATGAAAACAGCCACAGTAATTTACTGTAGAAAAACAGGGAGACCTTTACCATGGTAACGGTTATAAGGATTTAAGGCTTCCATTTAGAATGGTCTCACACTTTTTACTACGCCGTAAAGAAGTTATAAAAATAAACCTTATCCCTGTGTTAAACTTTATAGAAATCTTGCTGCTGTGAACCAATGAAGATTGAAAAAATTAAACAGCTGCTTAATTAGATAGGTACTTATATTTAATTCTTTTAAAGAGATAGAGATATCTTCATCATTGCTGCCGGACCAGGTCCAGCACAGCCTGCACAGCTGAGTTGAATAATTATAACAGCCACTGAAGTTCACTCGAAAAATTCCTGCCATAATCCTCTACCCCTTATCGATAGAGATAATGCAGACATGTTTAGTTTGGGTGACATATAACTAACTCATTTTTTACAATAATCCGACTTACTGTGACTGACTATGTTATTGACGGCACAATGTAAGTACCTACCTATGCTTAGCTAAGTGTCGTCATTCTAAATCCAATATGGCGGACTCCTAAAGATGGCGGAGTAGCAATTTTTTTAAGCACCCCCATGATAATTCTTTCAATTAAAAAGGCTTGCAGAAAAAACATAAAAAACTACGTGACCATAAATCCAATATGGCGGATAATTGTGTATATTATAATGACTTGTTTTAAAAAATGATTTTTTGTTTTATAACTTCAACTTCATCTTGTTTCTGTTCGGTGACTCAGGGGAATTCTGAAGTAAGAAGGTAACATCAGCATATTAAGCATATAGGTATAGTCTGTCTAATAAGTCAACCGACTTGGGAATTTTGTACAATATTTAATCATTTAAAAAATACTTATATTCGATACTTTTCATAAGGTTCTTCTGTTAGTAAACAATGATCTCTATCTCTTAATCAACCTTGATTATTGAACCCGTGTTGACTACATCAGATTTCATTAAATCCTAATAATTACCCAAGTTGTTTCACTTATTAGACAGACTCTAGTTTAGGCTACAACTATATGACAATTTCAATCGAACTTGTCAAAGTGTGAACCGGCCTCACTCATAATCACAAAATCCTATCAACCTACTTAAACAGTTCCTAGGTATAGGTAAACTATCAACTAAGATGCCGACCCCAATCACTAAGTTCTCTCCATCATGAGTAGGTTAGCAGGTAGATACATAGTTATAACTGCATCTAATGTGGACTAGGTATATAAGTAGGCAGGGTTGGAAAAAAAAGGTTTTTTTTTTAATTTTATAAAACAAACAGTTCAAATTGTTTTTTTTTAATTCTTTTTAGTTTAGGGTTCTTCGCTTAGGGCTCATTATTTCAAATTAATTTGACAAATATTTGTCTCATTTCTAGACTAGATCTTTACAAATTCGCTGCAGTAAATAAAATATACATATTTAAACAAAATACGATCAGTGGATAAACATATATATTTTTATGTTGCGTAACTCTAAACAAGACTGAACGCTTTAAATTCACCCTGTATGTTCCAGTTAATGTTGTTTTTTAAATTGGGCGATATTGGAATGGGACTTTCCTAGCCTTGCCTTTTGATTGATTTGTAATTGGAATTTTGAATATTCTAATGCATGTTTCAAAAACAAGTGTTATCTTGTCCGAAATAAATCCTCGTAGGTACTTAGATCGATGTTTGATTGAACAAATTACTTCTCACAAAATTCACCAAAATCATGTTTTATATTAGTTACAACGCCAATATAACTTCAAAAATATAAAATGCATGTCCACAGGATCGAAGCGAGGCTGCGGAGCGGAGAAACGGAGAAATATTAACAAATTGCATAATAGATAGGTCGATCACCTACCAGGTGGTCGGACCTCCTCATCAAATCATCTTCTAAGTGTTCCCCCATTGAAAGCACACGCAGTGCCACGAATAGAGAGAGATGGAGAAGTCTTGCAAAAGCCGCAACAAAACTACCAGACGATCCATGACCACGACCACTCCGCCAGGATTGTACGACTAAGAAGTAGAAGAATAGATAGGTAGGATAGGGGATAGGTTAATATGTTTCTCCGCCCTGCATCCTCGCCCCGCTCCTGTGGACAGGCAGCCTTACAGTACAACAGTAAAACTTATTCGAATATAGAAGACGTTATTTGCACTGTTCTTGTAGTGACAGTCGTCGTTTAAATAGCATTTTTTTTTTTAATAATACCAGATTAAATATTTATAATAAAATTAAATTGTTAATACACATAATATTTGAAGAAAATCACCCAAAGGTTAAAAAAAAAAATTAAGTACTTAAAGAGACTAGGAGGTCTATTTAAAAACCCAAACGAAGCAAAATACTTTAATCTCCGACATTCCTTCCCCAATCTTGAAATATTTCCTGTAACCGGAGACAATACTCGGCGAAGTGTTTTAGGTACGCGGGGAAAATAAATTGAAATGGATTTTCAACACATCACATTTATTTATCTCATTTATTTATACTTTAGGCATTAGAAATGGTATACCTATAACTCGAAATCGTAGCTTAAACAATTTTTGTAATGTTAATTGTTTAGTTTTCAATTGCGGTTCATTAATTACTCATCCAATCATAGCATGTTATGAAATTTTGGTCCGGAACTGAAACTCCGAATACCTACCAGAAACATCATCATCATCATCATCACCAGCCTTTTTAATGTTCCCACTGTTGGGACTCAAGCCTCCTCTCTAAGAGAGGGAATGGGCCGTAATCCACTACGCGGGCCCAGTGCGGGTTGGTGAATGTCACATGTCTTCGAATTTTTGGTTCTAGGACATGCCGGTTTCCTCACGATGTTTTCCTTCACCGTTTTGAGAGCAGTGGTGATGAAATAAATTACACAAAGTAATGCGCCTGGCTGGGTTCGAACCCGCGACCTACAACTCGTAAGTCGGGGCAGTTACCACTGGGCCACCACTGCTCAACCAGAAACATACCAGGTTAAAAATACTCACAGTAGAGAACTCTAAAATACTGTGACGCACATACCACAAACTTGGTATGCATCATCTCCAAAAAGCTTTCTAAATATTTGGGTTACCCGTACTGTTTTAACTGTAGAAATTCCAACATACAAAAAGAACTTCCATTATTTGTTTGTGATATAATAACTCGTGATACTTTATCTTAAAGTGTACTCGTTGTTTTAAAATGTTTGACTGGCCTGTTGGTCTAGTGGTTAGTGGCCCTGACTGCTATGCCGGAGGGCGTGGGTTCCATTCCCACCCAGGACAAATGTTTATGTGAGTGCACGATCATTTGTTCTGTCTCTGAGTGTAATTTATCTATAACATATGTATGTATTTAGAAATATAAAAGTATGTTTATCAGTTGTCTAGTACTCATAACACAAGCTTTGCTTAGCTTGGGACTAGACGGCGTTGTGTGATAGTTGTGGAATATTATTATTATTACACAGCGCTACTGGGTTTATCATTTGGTAATATCTGAGTACCCTAGTTCTGTCCTCGCAAAAATCTATTACGTACGTGATTAATGATTAGGTTATGGAGAAATGTACACAATGTTGTTGCTACGAGTGTTTATTATGCTAGACAGGTTCTTATAGGATTGGAGATAAAGGTAAAGTATGCGTGTTAAACTGTAGGATTTCTTCCGACTTAATTAATATTTTACATCTTTTGAGAGTAGTGGTGGCTGAGTGTTAACTGCCGCGACTTACGAGTTGTAGGTCGCGGGTTCAAACCTAGCCAGGCGCATTACTTTGTATAATTTATTTCATCACCACTGCTCTCAAAACGGGGAAGGAAAACATCGTGAGGAAACCGGCATGTCCTAGAACCAAAAATTCGAAGACATGTGACATCCACCGACCCGCAATGAGCTCACTTGTTGGATTACGGCCCATGTCCATGTGTCTCTCCTAGAGTGAGAAATTATAAGGCCGACTATGCTATGCTATTACATGTTTACTTCACACTAATATATGAAGACGAAAGTTAGGGTGTGTGTATATTTGTTACTTCTTCACGCTCGAACGGGTTTGGATGAAATTTGACACAAGGGTAGACCATGTCTTGGAATATTACAATTCTACTTTCACTTTTCACAGATTGTTTGTTTGAACGCGCTAATCTCAGGAACTACTGGCTCTAATTGAAAAATTCTTCTATTGTTGAACAGCCCATTTATCGAGAAAAGCTATCTACACTAATATTAGAAAGAGGTAAAGTTTGCTATATTGTTTGTAGGAGGTAATATCTGGAAGTACTGGTCCGATTGCTAAAATGTTTTCACCGATGGAAGCTGTTTTATTTCCGAGTGACATAGGCTATACTTTATGTGTGCGGGCGAAGCTGCGGGCTAAAGCTAGTAGATTATATAACATTACGCTGCCACCATTCAGCCCTCGTCTGCGTCGGTATAATGTATGTAGTTCTAGCTTAAGTTGTTCGTGTACGCAAGTCACATTTCGATTTATTTATCACTTCATCTAGCTCATTACAGTTGTAAATTTTCATTGCTTCGAGACCCACATTTGTATTTCTACTGTACTTCCTAAAAGTAGCGACAATGGAAACCAAACAGGTACACGTACACTTCAGTAGCGTGTCAATAAAGAGGCAAGCCAATACAAATCCGAATTCTCGTCTGTTACTAACCAAGTGGAAGAACAAAAGTTTGGTAAATTGCCAGTCGTGTGAGTGAAAAAAAGGGATGGAGCTATACACTCCATATTGCTCCATCCATTTTCATCATCATTTATAGTCCCTTGAACCATCTGGCCGAAATTAAATGGTCACAACTCTCGTACCCGTCTCGGCGACAGTACAGCTATCTGTGCATTTGTTTGCGGCCAGCTGCGCCTGGGCAGAGCCGTGCTGACTTTTAAATCCATTTTCTTTGCGAAATATTGATTGATTTACATATGCTATGTTCACTTTGAAGAATATTTAACTAACAATTTTTATGTGTAAAAACGTTTCTAATGATCCAAGCCGTTTCGAAGGAGTAGAGAAAAGTTGCGAATGTGAATTGTTGTATGTAATATTTTTTTTAGACAAAAGTATAAATCGCACGAAAAAATCAAATGTTGATAATTTTGTTCATGAATTTATAATAAACATATATTTTTTGCAAACCTATTAACCTGGCCGTTACCGAGGAGTAGGCTCCAGAAAGTCACTGTTTTAAGGCACTTTTCGGGAGCTTGGGCCTTAACAGTTCAGTTTAAGTCATCAAATGGAACGCGTTAAGAGTTTGTGGTAGGTACGACCTCAGGTTTGAGATGCCGTGGATTAATCGTGAAATTGGGAGGTATGCTATGTAATACTGTACGTACTTAATGAAAAAGATATGTAATTGTCGTAATGATATGGTAGATTTAGGAACCTATTTCTGGCTCTAATATTAGAGTTATTTTTTCAATTAATAAATACGCAATAAGTTACACAGAAATCAAAGCTGTGATTAATCCCAGGATTGGTAGAAACACAGTTTGCAAGTTACAACCAATATCAATTTCTGTAACTACTCACTACTTTAGACGCGAATGTGGGATTAAGCATAAACTAATTCAAACTTCGTCGTGTTTTGGCCTTCCATATACACTCAATGAAGGAATCGGATAGCTGGCAATATATGTGTTTAGGTATATAACTTCGTCTAAGAGAGTTTTTCGAGGAATAGTTTATTTGACACGAAGTTGGCAGCGGAAGTGTAAATTACTTCCACATTATTCCCCGAAGGCGATGTTGGTAACACCCACATGTCATCGATGATAAGTTCCGTGTATAAGTGGGCAATAATCCTGAGTGGTCTACTAATGAGAACTTTCTATTAGCACACCCGAACTCTGCCTTTCGTAAAATCCAATGCCGAGTGAGCTGGATAAGTAAATATCGGGCAAAGTAATCACATTGCGACCACTAAATAAACGAGACAGGCAACAAACAGTTGCGCAGAGGTGCTCAGGGCGAAATGTAAGTTGATTTCTTGTCACCGCAGCTGCGCAGGCGCGGGCTTGCGGACGACAAGCAAGGGTTATCTCGCCGTCTGGCCATTTGGTATGCACCAAGCCCTAGTCGACGGCGCATTGTGTTCCACGCGCGCCATATAGAGATGTCAGCAAAGCTGAACGTGCCCAGTAGAGTCAATGCCTGTTAGGACTGAGACAATGATCGAAAGAGTTATCGTGGTTCAGGAACGCAAAAAGTAACTGAAGGAACACAGGTAGGTTTTAGTCAGTAAAAGTCTAGGTCGTCGCTCCACCCAAAGTGGGAGAAGCCATTTGAGTCTTTATCACGTCGAAAAGGGCAACAATAATTGGACGAAAATTCTATCATTTATTACCTCGATGCAGAAAAACTGACAATACAGATGGTAGGTAATCTATGTCAGTCGTATTCAACGCCGAGTTTTTCCACATTTCATGGAGGTACAAAAGACGTGCAAATTATAACGTGGACAAAAGACCTGGAAGAAAAACGTTTTGGTATATAACTAGGGACACATTTATTATTTTTGTATAGGAAAACGGATTTTCATTTGACCTACAGGAGGTAGGTAAAACCTCTTTATTGTTGTGTATTGCTCATGATAACAAAAAAAAATTATTATGGGAGCAAAGCCGAAATCGCGAAAAAAATATCAGCTCTTCAGTACATTAGGCAAACATAAATGTACTGAACAGCTAAAAAGTGCAAAGAATGCTTTGGAGGTTGATTCGACCTCTTATTATCTATATTACTATTGTTATTTATGATTATTTCTTTTGTATCTTTTTGTTGTTGTGTTGTTTTTATTATTTGTAATACCTATTGTTTATAAATTGTTTTTTATTTTAATTTTTAAATATTAATTGTTGGACCTTTACTATAATGATAATTTTAATGAGGATGATAATGTTAATGATAATGATAATGATTATGTGATTTATTTTATTCTTATTTTTTATTGTTGTATTGTAACTTAATAATGACTCTCTGCACGTATTGGTTTCGACTGTTAGTGCAGAGAGTTTTGTATTAGAAATAAATAAATAAATAAATAAATATACCTAAGTGCAGTGCAATAAGAGTCACTTTCTGAGCAAGTGTATTGAAAAATGTTTTTCTGTTATTTTGATGAATATTTTAATCGTTAACGTTTGTTGTTTATTTTCAAACGTAGGCAATTCTTCAGGATTTAATAAGATTTCGTGACTTCCTATTTCACATGGCGTTGTATTTTTGTTTGGTTAAGAAAACGCTACGAATGTGAGAACAAATAAACACTGCCAGGTGAAAATAAACATGCCTTCTTTGTTTATTTTATCCCCTGACTCTACTCGTCTTTCCAGTTTTGATCTGACACAGCAATTCAGGTATTTTTCCAGTAAATTCAATTATCTAGCGTAGATTATTTGATTTTCGCCATTCCATTTCGGAGTTAAATCTAATTTTAAGTCCTCTTGTTGGATTAAACGTTTACGGATATCAAAAAAAATGTAGTCTGGTAAGTAGCTACCTATTAGGAGCAGTGGACTGATTGAGTGTTAGTTGAGTATATTTATAATGGATTTTATTGAGGATTTTCGAAATAAACCACAAATTGTTTCTCTGAAAACAAAGTTTTGTTTTAATCAACATGCTTTTACAGTATAACAATTATCGTTTAACTAAAATTACACTTTTATCTCACCTGAAAACAAAGAAACGACATTTAAAGTTTACTAATATCGCCTCCTCAATTATATCCCTTTAATTATCTCTCTACAAGTTTTTATAACAATAAAATGCACAAAATAATCTAAACATCATCTGCCATTGAATGATAAGTCACCCCGTATCCACAGCTTAAAAATTAAAAAAATGAAATGTCATTTCCAAGGAGGTCATTTCATTACATATTTAAAAGACGTCATTGTTACGACTTCGCAATAGTATTTTCACATCACCTGCTTGCAAATGTCAAATTATATTTTATGCAAACCTAAAGTAAAGCAAGTTTACACTGCAATATTGTTATAGAGTGGTGTGGATTAAAACTAGTAAACTTTTGTGGCGGTAAAAATCTGTTTTCATATGCGCGCCCATTTTTTTTTCCTCTTGGGGGACGACGCGCGCCCATCCTGATTTTTTAGGGTTCCGTAGCCAAATCGCAAAAAACGGAACCCTTATAGATTCGTCATATCTGTCTGTCTGTCTGTCTGTCTGTCTGTCCGTCTGTCCGTCCGTATGTCACAGCCACTTTTTTCTGAAACTATAAGAGCTATACTGTTGAAACTTTGTAAGTAGATGTATTATGTGAACTGCATTAAGATTTTCATACAAAAATAGAAAAAAAGCAATAAATTTTGGGGGTCCCCATACTTAGAACTGAAACTCAAAAATTTTTTTTTCATCAAACCCATGCGTGTGGGGTATCTATGAATAGGTCTTCAAAAATGATACTGAGGTTTCTAAAATCATTTTTTTCTAAACTGAATAGTTTGCGCGAGAGACACTTCCAAAGTGGTAAAATGTGTCCCCCCCCCCTCTAACTTCTAAAATAAGAGAATGATAAAACTAAAAAAAATATATGATTACTATAAAAACTGCCAACGAAAATTGGTTTGAACGAAATCTAGTAAGTAGTTTTTTTTTAATGCGTCATAAATCGAAAAAAATACACTATTATTAAAACATCGATCAAAGTTACAACACATTACAAGAACTTTTATATTATGTTACTTGCTGCTACGGAACCCTTCATGGGCGAGTCCAACTCGCACTTGGCCGGTTTTTTTTTTATTGATATAAACTAGTGCTTGACTGCGATCCCACCTGATGGTAAGCAGTGATGCAATCTCTGATGGTGAGGCGCACTAGTTTTTTAAGAGCCTATTCACTCTAGCCTTGAAAACACCCAAATTATAATCGGACGGGAAGACCGCAGCAGGCAAACTGTTCCAGTCCTTCGACGTACGCGGTATAAATGACGAGGCGAAACGCTTAGTCCCGACCGTAGAGATTTCAACAACGTAAGGGTGGATATTCGCCGTACGTCGGGTTGTCCGATGGTCCACTGCCGGAGGCTCTACGCGGGGATCGTTCGGTCCATGGCCCTCTACGGGGCGCCGGTGTGGGCGCCGTCGCTGAAAAAGCAACCGGCGGCCATACTGAACGCCTGCCAGAGGGTCATGGCAATAAGGATGGTGCGGGGATACTGCAAGGTCTCCCGCGAAGCGGCGAGCCTTCTGGCTGGCCTACCACAGTGGGATCTGGAGGCAACAGTCCTCGCACACATGCACGATATGCGCGTGGAGATGCAACGCCGGAGTGAAAGTCCGCTGCCGCGACAGGTCACGGCATGGCGGACAGAGCTCCGGCGGGATCTCATGTTGAAATGGCGTCAACGACTATCGCAACCCAGTGCTGGGCACGCCACAATCATGGCGGTAAGTCCCCTCTTTGAGGCGTGGCTGGAAAGACCTCACGGCGTCCTTACCTTCCGCATGACGCAGGTACTCACCGGACATGGTTCGTTCGGGAGTTTCCTGCACGGGATTCATGCGGAAGTGACGCCCGGGTGTAGCCACAGTGCGGAACGCCCGGATGACACGGTGGAGCACACAGTCGAGGTGTGCCCTGCTTGGGCGGAGCATCGCCGTGCCCTCGTGGGGGCGATCGGCGGCGGAGACCTCTCGCGCCGGGCCTTGGTTGAGGCCATGGTCCGGAGCGAGGAGGAATGGCAGGCGGTCGCCGACTTTTGCGAAGCAGTAATGCTCGCAAATGAGGAGGCCGAACGCATCAGGCAACGGCGTTATCGCCGCCGCCGCCGCCGCCGGGATTCTGATCCCGATTTCCGGCCACCGTAGGCGCGGGCTCGCGGACAGTGAGCAATGGGTAGCTTGATGTCAGGCCGTCCGGTAACTATCCGGACCAAGCCCAAGTCGTCGACGGCACGCACTGTTCCCGCGCGCCTCAAGGAGTTGTCAGCAACAGCAGGGACCCAGCCGGGTCGAAGCCAACTGGAGCCAGGGTTATCCGAAAGGGCGCTCGAGCTCCGGTATGAAGGCTAGAAGGAACGGGGTGGGTCTTTTAGTCAGTAAGAGTCTGACACTATCTCCCGCTCCGCCCAAGAGCGGGGGATGTCAATGCATGATTTTTTCCCACCATAAAAAAAAAGGTTGTCCGATGGTAGAATTGTGATGGCGGAATCAAATCATGCAATTCCTGCGCACACTCGCCAAAGTGCATCCCGTAAAACACCGAAAGGCTGGCTACCCTACGCCTGTGCTCAAGGCTTTGAAGGCTGGACTTAACCAGATCTGGATCACCAATTAGCCTCTTCGCACGCCTTTCCACCGAGTCCAAAGCTGCCAGGTGGCATTTTGCAGCACCAGCCCATATGTGACTGCAGTACTCCACACACGAACGGACCTGTGCTTTGTATTATAATTCAATGTTTGTATAACATTAAAAGCTGTCCCAGTGTGAATTACCGCCCGACCTTTGCAAGAACACCGATACGATAAATGTAATAAAATTATGGCGGGGGAGAGGTTGAACAAAAATGTTTTAATTCATTAAACCCCAAGCGAACGCCGGCGTTCGCGCACCTATTGTCTTTCTATTGTGTCTGTAATTTCCACGATTGAAAGTACACTCGCATTAATTTACGCACGTACGTAATTAATTTTTTTAAGAAAACGTCAGCTGAGCGAGTTCAATGACCTGTAGATAGTCAGTACGCAACGCCGACTACTACGTACAGGTCATTGAACTCGCTCAGCTGATGTTTTCTTATAGAAATCAATTACGTACATCCGTAAATTAATATGTAATGATTCTTAAAGAAAATATTCATAAATCGTTCAACTTCCAATGATAAGCGATAGATGGCGCTAGTAGTTACATGAACTTTAGGCATTCGTTGTAGACATTAAGTAATAGTTTATAATATTAGACATATGGATTTGTTTTGTATAAATATATCATAATTGTTAAAATGAAATATTTACTTGCAGTTAATTATTAGATAAACTCTAATGTATATTAGTTAGTCAATTGATGTTACGTACTCTTACCTTGCTCTGATTGGTCGGTTAGTCGACCGAGTGTTTGTGAAAGTTTGTGGTAGGGAAACGTCGAGTTGGTAACTGTCATTTTGGACAGAGTCAGTCTGCTTTGAGTTGTTGAACAGAAAACATGTCCGACTAATCTGTGTATTTGTAAATGATTGTTAATAGAACGATAAGTATGAAATTGTGTTGATCAAAGTGAATAAAATATTTATACAATTTATCCTGAAGTGTTTGATTCATCACACTTCAGAAGTGGGATTCGAACCCACGCCCACAAGTGGTAATTTATGTATCACATAGATACATAATCGTTAATCTATCAACTATTCATATTAATACTGTCAGCAGACAAATAATCTCGATATAACCTACAAAATTTTTAGTTAATATACATTTTGTGTACTATTTCTTCTATAAGCGTTTGGTCGGGGCTACACTCCGACAACTTTCATCTTAACAGACGTTTAATATGTGTTAGATAAACAAATTGAGAGAGAGAGCCAGAGCTACACTCTGGTAGCGTTTTGATTTCTTTGTTTTACTACCCACATCGACAATATATACTGCATTACGATCACGCATTATCTAAATATGACACATTATATAATAACACATGAAATATTCAAGGTAATTGTTAATACATCGTAGCGCTGATTTTTTTCTAATGATAAAGTATCGTATTGATTTTACATATTTTATATCGAGCGAATGACGATGTATGCTCATTGAATTATGTTAGGGGGTGAACTAAGTATGTTCATCGGATTATGTTAGGGGGTGAACTATGTATGTTCATCGGATTATGTTAGGGGGTGAACCAGTGGCGTGCGAGCCATAGAGGCAAAAAAGCCCGGCTTGCGGTAAAATTTCATGACACAACACAACATCTAAGGTCATGGAACATTAAACCAATTATTTAAAATAAAAATCTAAACTTTAAACTTCGCGCGTAATGGAAGATTCATTCATAAATACAACTTACCCAGCGTTCCAAATCGAGATAAAAATGAATCGCGAATCCGACTAAATTTAATAGTCACAAAATATAAGCGCAACTGAATAATAATTGTGACGTCGCGCGTTGGTCGTGTTTGCGGTATATTCACTTTTATCGTAATTCGGGACGCAGGGTTAATGCAACGTTGCCATCTTGCACAGTTCTACGTAACAATGACACGCGATCTCCGATCTCGCTCTAACCGATAGGCTTCTTATCGGGCTTTATCTGCCATCTTATTCTTCCCTATAAAAACATGAAAAATGTGAGTCTGTGTGAGTAACGTATGTGACTGTGTGCAAGTACTCGTCGACCAGATTTGTAGTAAAATAAGCCCACGTTCGGGAATTTTATCAATGAATCTTTTACGCATGTTATAATACGAGGCGCCCTCTATGACGCGTAAAGTTGTACGAATTAAAAAGTACTCAGTTCAAATTTGCTTTGATCGGTTATCGTGTGTAATTATTGTTTTGATAGTTTTTTTTTGTTTTCCGTCATTTAACAGTTTATGAATTCGGAAACTATACTTGTGGTTGTGTGTGGATATTATGTGTGGAATTGATATTGGCCAGGTAGGGACGGGTTTGAGTTTTAAAGATAAATATAATCTTGTAACTTTACTATTTTGAATATTTCTCAGAAAAGTTAATAACAATGCTTGGAATACATCAGGTATGACTCAAATAACTTCGCTAGTGCCATGAAAATTCTCAAAAGTACTTGAACGCTGATAATTCATTCTTTATTATTGGTAAACCGCCAAAAGAAAGTTGGTTCTCTTTCTCGACAATTAAGTGATAAGTGTGTTTTAAAAAAGCGAACAACGAAATGCTACCGCTGTTTCAATTGTGAGTATTTGCCAATAATATTACATATTATTATAAAGAACAAGTGTTTGAAACACCAAGATTTCAAAAAAAAAATGTATTAGTTACACATTCATAACTAGATGGCGTTGGCGTCAAAAAACTAGTACATAGTACATACTCGGTTGTTTTATTTCACACTCAACTCAACCTTACATTAGATATTCATTAAGTTCAAATTAATCGTTTTAATAGTATTGGCTGACCATCCCGGCCGGCCGGCACTCGACAACAAGAGCGGCTTTCCGAATTATCTTTGATTGCAATTGCAAATCAGCTGTTGGTAGAATTAAAACGTTCACAAACTTTTTACGCTGGTTTATGTAATAAAATCATTTTTAAGTAAAGATACACAATTTGAATTAGAATACAATTATTTTTTTCTATTCATGTATTCAAACTTCACGATTATTGGTATGATGATAAAGTTGTTGTGGTGAAGCTTTTGTTATCATTATTTATTACTTACTATTAACATTATATTTGTTAATATAGGTCGCGCGGTGAATCAAGATCGCTCGGTAAAAGTAGTGGGGGCAATCGGCGCATGTGTACAATTGCGCACAGAAATTCTTAGTGTGTTAGGATTTTATTTTTAATTTCGTATGTTTGAACCTTAGTAACATAACTTATAATAACACTAGTTTTTGATTGTAATTTATCTTGTAAGAAGGTAAATTCAAAAAATTAAAAATTATAAAATAAAACATAAAATTAAAAAAAATAATTTCGTTAGTTTCTTTCTTTAACCTAATAATTCACGTCGCAAACCATTTTTCTGGCTAGCCGTTTTAAAACTTTATTTTTAACCATTTTTTTTTACGACTACGTATTACTATTACGATAACACAAGCTGTACGCAACAGTACCCAAGTACAACAGTATCCAATGAGAGGCGAGAACGCAACGCGGGAATTGAAGAGCGACTCTATCTACCAATGACGTGTCGCCGACGGCGCACACCCGCCCGTACGTCGCCAAATAGACCGTAGAATTGAATACTGCGCATGCCCCTTCCACTTTTGCCGAGCGATCTTGATTCATCGCGCGACCTGTAGTAGTGTAGCAATTCAGAAAAATCAGCATTACTGCACTGATGACACGTGGTAGCACGAGATTTTTTTTTAATAGGTAAGTAGTAGTTAGGTCAAGATTCCTTGGCTTGCCCCCTGTAAAGGCATCAGGCACGCCACTGGGGTGAACTATGTATGTTCATCGGATTATGTTAGGGGGTGAACTATGTATGTTCATCGGATTATGTTAGGGGGTGAACTATGTATGTTCATCGGATTATGTTAGGGGGTGAACTATGTATGTTCATCGGATCATGTTAGGGGATGGACTATGTATGTTCATCGGATCATGTTAGGGGATGGACTATGTATGTTCATCAGATTATGTTAGGGGGTGAACTATGACCTGTTCACCAGTGTACTAGTGTGATTTTAGACAAGAGGTTATGTGTGCCTAAATTGAAGCTAAGTAAGCTCGAGATGTTTTTTCTTACCAAAGTGTGCAAGTGTTACTTTAAGCCAAAAAGTTATGTACCTAAATTGAAGCTAAATGAGCTCGAAATATTTTTTTTCTTTTTCCCATGTGTGCTAGTGTTACTACAGACAAGAGGTTATGTGTGCCTTAATTGAAGCTAAATGAGCTCGAGATATAATTTTTTTTTTCCTTTTTCCCATGTGCGCTAGTGTTATTTCAGACAAGAGGTTATGTGTGCCTAAATTGAAGCTAAGTGAGCTCGAGATTTTTTTTTTTTAGCCAAGTGTGCCAAGTATTTTAGACCAGTATCATACTCGCCCAAATTTCTCACTGATGGTGACAAGCTCGTGTATTGAATCATTCGATTCCCTTCAAATGTGTGAACTGAGTGGTGCTGATATGCGCGTCATTTTCGTAATCGAACGTTGACAGTTAAGCCTAAACACCTCTTAAATGCTGGTGATTCATTTTAGTTTCTATTGGGTTACTTTTACTTTATTTAATTTCATCGAATTCGTATAATGTAAAATTTACCTATTTCACATAGCCATAATTGTCATTGTTGCCTCGGATTACTTTGTGTGGTACGATAATCTCCCTTTCGTCGAAACGAATAGTTGCAAAAACATGTTGTAGCCCTTATGAGTATGTCACAATAATGATAAATGATATATAATGAATGATAAATGATATATAATGAATGATAAATGATAAATGATGAGTGATAAGTGATCAGTGATAAGTGATCAGTGATAAGTGATCAGTGATAAGTGATCAGTGATAAGTGATCAGTGATAAGTGATCAGTGATAAATGATAAATTTATTTATTTATAAATGTTAAACGACAATTAATGATAAATGATAAATAGTAAATGGTAAAAAGTAAATGGTAAAAAGTAAATGGTAAATGATAAATGATAAATGAGATCTACACTTTGAAATAGTGATTTGATGAGGCCAAGAGTGTCTTTGATGAGGCCAAGCGTGATTTTGATGAGGCCAAACGTGCCTTTGATGAAGTTAAGTGTGCCTTTGATGAAGCCAAGCGTGCCTTTGATGAAGCCAAGCGTGCCTTTGATGAAGCTAAGCGTGCCTTTGACGAGGCCAAGTGGGCCATTTGAGGCCAAGTTGGCCATTTGAGGCCAAGTGGGCCATTTGAGCCCGAGTGGGCCATTTGAGGCCAAGTGGGCCATTTGAGGCCAAGTGGGCCATTTGGGGCCGAGTGGGCCATTTGAGGCCAAGTGAGCCATTTGAGGCCAAGTGGGCCATTTGAGGCCAAGTGAATCAGTCGAGAAGGCCAAGTGGGCCATTTGATTTGGCCAGATGAGCCAATTAAGATTCGGGTTAAGTGTGCCCGGTGCAGATGAAATTATCCTCAAGAGCGTAAGTAACGTATGAATTTACCTATTAATGTGATTTTAGTTTGACTATTTTGGCTTAATGAAGACGTAAACGAATTGAATAATTTATTAAGTTTATTCATATTATTTTCGAACTGTTTATTGGATCAGATTTGAACATTCTGTTATAGTTTCTGAAGATATTATAGGTATAGATAAATTGAATTAAAAGCATATTTTTACACTGTGATTTGATTCTTAAAAAAGGGTTTCAAATTAATGATACAAGTTACTATTTCATGTAAATGTTTTAACCACTGATTTATTATTTTTGAGGACTTGGATTCCGACAGAACTACAGAAGAAAAATTGCCAGTCTAATTGAACAAATGGATAGCTCCTGGTTCAAACAGTATAAACTTGAAGAAAAATCGTGCAAAGAGACGATCTGGAAGGAGTAATACACCACCACGATGCAAGAAGCAAAGGGGTACCTCATGTTGGTCTAAGAAAGTGGTTGAATGATTTTTCAAGGAGGAAAGCGTTACAAGTATCGAGGTTTGAACATATCCATTGGAACATTGTGATACGGGAGTTCCGTCACTTCTGTAAATTTTGAGAGTATTTAAGTTTGATGAGAAACAGTAAATAGAATTGATTTGTATTAAGCAAGTAGAATCAGAAACTGACTATAGATTTTGGCTCAAAAATTTGCTAGTGTTACCAAGAGAAAATAGAAAATTTACGAAACCTTGCCAAGTTTTGTAAGTTAGTATTTAGTGACGAAGTGGTAAACCAAACTAAAATGATTTTTTTTCTAATGAGCAGAATTATGGTCAGTTTCAAGCAAAAACGTTTGCTGGTAATACTTAAGGTATAACTTATGTGAATATGATTACGAGAAATTAATGCTTATAAACGGATGCATATAAGTACCTAAAAGAGCTGTAGATAGAATTTTAAACACACGGTATTTATGATAAGTCTATTAGGAATTGAGTCAAAGCATTAAATTGTAGACGAGCAAATGAATTTATTACACGTCTTCAATTCCTGTGACGTGTGCATACTGTAGCAGAGACTGATTCCATAGATAGAGAACACAGTGATATTTATTTTACAAGTAGGATAAAAATATTACTATTACATGACCATAACTAGTTCTCGTCGTCGAGACTGAAATCTAAGCCGGTTCCTAAGATGATTATGAAACAATGAATGATTTAATTAGAGCTAAATATTACATCGTAATTTATTCGGTTAAGGGAAGATAGATTGAAAATCCATACACTAGAGTAGAGGATCAATTTCAAGGTTTCAAATTAAAATAAAGTTTGACAAACAGTGCGATCCGAACTTCATTATTAGAACCTTTACTTGATACGAAATCGCGCACACATGCCGGGACTTTAGATTTAGGAGATATATTAGTACAATTAAGCCCTTAGACCCTCTAGCTGAAGAATCACTTTTATTCTAAATGCTTAAATTTCTATTTTATATTATGCTTTCAAATAATGAATGTAATGAACTCTGACTAAACGAGACGCCACACAACATATTGCAACATGGTGGCTACATATTAGTGAGTTTCGTTTAACCATTGAGAGTGTAAGATCTAGGACGCGTATGTCGATACCTTAAGCCGTAATACCATGTTTTCTACAGAAATTAAGACGAATCCTCTGTTTCTGTTTATAGTATTGAGACGAGAATTGATTATCAACAATATAAATATCAACTTTTCGAATACTGTGACTAGGGACACAATAGAAAGACAATGAGAGAACAAACGCCAGCATTTGCTTGGGTTTTAATGAATCGGATCTAGATTTCAAATTCTTATGGCTGAACCCGATAAAAAACTTAATGACATGAAATGAGTTGAGTGTGCGTAAATAATGAAGACTATACTTTCGAACAAAAAGCTGATCAATTATACTTTAATATCAGTAGAGAGTTTAACAGTAGTTCAGACAGTAGTTTAATATCTTGAATAATAGTGCAATCATGGATTTCTTTTATATACTTTACCCACTATCAAGAGCTTTTGCGATAGTCATGGTGTTGACCTTGTTCTTAACGCTATATCTTGTCTTAGGTTGACCGCGGTTTTGCTAAAATGTATAAACACTATTTTAAATCCCCTAGCAAAATAAAATGATTACTGACTATGACGAACACCAATGAAACATATGGGACTGCCACAAAACTACTAGGATCAGAGATACTTTAAATGATAAACATTACGAAGTAAAATACGTTAAAAAGTTTAAGATATGAGGTGAGCACCAATATTTGGGTTAGACTAGCAAAAAGATACTTTCGTTACCAGTAAAATCCCTACTACCTACAGCATAGGTGGTTTAATAAAGATTAGTAGATCTGACTGCAATTATGAGGGTAAAATTGAATTTGCCTCATTTTAAAATCCATAGATCCATTGAAAACAAAAAAAAAACAAAATGTTTTAAGTATAAAATTACTGGAATTAGCGGTTTTGGCAAACTGAGGAATAACATTCATAATACATACCTTCCTCCGACTTATATGATCTCGGATATATAGAAAAGCCTTTGACAAAAAAAATATACACTATTCTTTGTGTGATGAATGTTATAAACATATGACGTGACGATAAAGCAAATAATCAAGACTAAGCCGAATGTAATGATTTTGAATGTAAGACTCAGTTCCTGGTCGAACTGGTATTAAGTTTCATAATTTTAATGAAAATATCCTATCATTTTAATTGTAATCGTGCGTCAGGAGATCGCACGATGTCGGATGGCCGAATGTAATGATTCTTAAAGAAAATATTCATAAATCGTTCAACTTCCAATGATAAGCGATAGATGGCGCTAGTAGTTACATGAACTTTAGGCATTCGTTGTAGACATTAAGTAATAGTTTATAATATTAGACATATGGATTTGTTTTGTATAAATATATCATAATTGTTAAAATGAAATATTTACTTGCAGTTAATTATTAGATAAACTCTAATGTATATTAGTTAGTCAATTGATGTTACGTACTCTTACCTTGCTCTGATTGGTCGGTTAGTCGACCGAGTGTTTGTGAAAGTTTGTGGTAGGGAAACGTCGAGTTGGTAACTGTCATTTTGGACAGAGTCAGTCTGCTTTGAGTTGTTGAACAGAAAACATGTCCGACTAATCTGTGTATTTGTAAATGATTGTTAATAGAATGATAAGTATGAAATTGTGTTGATCAAAGTGAATAAAATATTTATACAATTTATCCTGAAGTGTTTGATTCATTACAAATACGAGTTTAAAAAAAATGGTACTTTATTTTTTAATTTTATCTTTACAAATCGATAGTGTTTCATGTACCGGATCGACCCTCCACGGGATTAAAACGATCAAAATTTTGCGGTGTATACCTAAGTGCAGTTCAATCAGAGTCACTTTATGAGCAAGTGTATTGAAAAATAAAGATCTTATTTGTTCAGTACATTATAATAGTGTTTTCAGAGATGACACCAGTTTTTTCTAGTAATTATTCAATTACTTATTTCTAATATCATCGAAAATAATAACGTAAGGCAGCTTAGATATTAAACTAATACTAAAGCTAAGTTAAATTACCAAGAAATGAAGAAATAGTGCTCCATCTCCGTTATCTTTTCGGGGAAATATTGTTACGTAAACCGAACGCGGAGGAGAGTAGGTACCTAACCAAATATGAAATACCATTTTATTGTTATTGTTGTAATAAAAAAAATAGCACATAAATCAAATATTTTATTATAATATGTATTCAATACATTAACGCTTAATTTAGTCAATATTAATTTAAAGTAGGTATATAATTAAAAACATATCCAACATCTACGAGTATCTATATCTGATAGACTAATATTTACTTTCTCAAATAGAACATTATATAATTTTGGTAAAATCTAAAATTAAGTTTAATTTGAACTCACTAGGGCAGTTGGAACTTTTGAAAGAGTTTTCCTGCAATGCAAATGGAATTTGAAGGACACAGGTGGGTTTAATTTAGTAAAAGTCTGACACACCCACGACTTATCATCAACGATTGCATCCCTGCTTACCAATAGATAGGATCGCAGTAAATAAAGCACGGGTTTATATCAACTAAAAAAAATCATTCATATTGTAGATAAGACATATTCTGTATATTGTTCTATATTTGGATATTTCTCATAGTGATTTGATATTTTTCATAGTATTTATTAGTTTATTATTTTAGCATATTGTTACGCCATTAAACGTGAACACGCCATATCTCCGAGAAAATAAAGAGTAGCACGTAATAATTAAAACGCATTGCTGTTCGAAAGGTCTAGAATTGTTGTGCGTACCCAGACTTAGAAAAATCTCGAAACATCCACAAGGTACCTACAACTAGTGGGTAGGCATTTATCTAGGATAAGGGAAATGATACTCTCCGACGTTAACAATAGAGTCGAAATTCGCATGAAAGTGACTCATATTACCACGAGTAATAAAAATGATTTATGACTTCGAGAAGCGATTCAATTGTTCTGGAATTCTGGATCGTTCGTGGGAAGTCGGTATCTAGAATTTTCTTGGCTCCGCATATAAATACGAGCCCCCGGCCGGAAGCGAGTCAGTTGTGATTTCGACTGCGATCAAGAGCGAACTACCCTAGTACTTGAAGTGATTTTATCTAACGACCTAAGCGATAGTGTAACGGTACTCTAGTGTTAATTGCGATTCGGATTATTGTTGACTGGACTAATTTGTTATTGTTTGTGGTGAATAAAGTTCTCTCGTCAGTAAATCGGCATTTGATTACCCACGTACGTAACAACTGGTGTCAGAAGTGAAATGCCATTAACACCGAGGGACGACGAACAGCGACCACGAACAAGGAGGCAAATGGAGATGGATGCTGCGCGTCATCGTTTGGAGGAGGAAGATCAGGCTGGTATGGTAGCAACAGAAGCTGCTGAGGCGCCAACAGGACCATCCTCGGAATTGAACCTCGCTGCGGTGTTGGCCGCCATGCAAGCTAGTATGGAAGCTGTCCGCCGCGACCAGGAAGCCGCTCGCCGCGAACAAGAGGCCAACCAGCGTAAGCTTCAGGACCTAATCGCAGCGAACCAGGAAGAAGCTCGCCGCGAACAGGAAGCCGCTCGCCGCGATCAGGAGGCCAACCAGCGTAAGCTTCAGGACCTAATCGCAGCGAACCAGGAAGAAGCTCGCCGCGAACAGGAAGCCGCTCGCCGCGAACAGGAAGCCGCTCGCCGCGAACAGGAAGCCGCTCGCCGCGATCAGGAGGCTAAGCAGAACCTGATCCTCGATAAAATCGACCACGGCCTCGTCACGTTGGGCGAGAAGGTAAAGAATCTCACCTTGGAGGTCAAGGAGGTTTCCGCCCGAGCTGATAGCCTCGAAACAAGAATTGATGGCCACGAAGATCGCCTGCTGGACATCAACAAAAAAATCGTCAAGCTCGAAGCACGCGAACCCGTTGTTGTCGGCTCACCGTCGCACACTCCCTGTGCATCCGCCGCAAAATTTGATGTGCCGCGTTTTGATGGCACGTCTTCCTGGACGGCATTTAAGTACCAATTCGAGACATTGGTCGAAACAAACCGCTGGGATGATAAGCAGTCTTTTGCGGCATTAAATGCCCTGCTGGTCCTAGAGAACCTTCCTCCGAACAGCAGGACGTTGGAGCGTCTTATGGAGGGATTAGACACTCGCTATGGAGACAAGCACCTCGAGCACGTTTTCCGCGCGCAACTTCGCGAGAGAACGCAGAGGTCGAACGAGAGCCTCCAGCAATGGGGAGTCGAGGTCGAACGGCTGGTCCGGCGTGCTTACATGTCGATGACACCAGAGATGGTGGAAGTAAATCTGGTGCAAGCTTTCATCGACGGTCTACGGGATCCTGAAGTCAGGGCTACGGTGCGACTCGGACACCACCAAACTCTAAAGAGTGCGATGGCTCACGCTCTGGAAGTGGAAGCCGTACGACAAGATTCACGCACGCACAGAGTTCGGGAAGTGGTGGTCTCGCCGTCAGTGCAACCACGTCAACGAGAAGTGGTAGCTGCTTCTTCGGCAAAGTCCCGCTATATTCCGACGTGTTACGGGTGCGGAGAAAAAGGGCACATTCGTACCGATTGCCCCAAGAGGAAGAGGGGGAGTGTGGACTCCGGAACTCAAGTTAACGAGGAGTCGTTAAACTAAATGTCGCCAGGGCCGCGGGGCGGGTGCTGGCTGGTCAACTGAAGGCCCCAACCATCACCATCAATCAAGTTCACAACGGAAATAGTTTGATCATCGAAGGGACGCTGAATCATCGGGCTTGCAATTTTACCATTGACACGGGGGCGTCACGGACTGTTATAAGACCTGAGTTGCTGAAACGCACCATCTTGTGGCAAAGGGAGTCTCCATCCTGCCGACTTCAGACAGCAACCGGCCAGCCAGTCTCCGTCCTCGGTGATACAGAAATTGAGATCAAAATCGGTGATCAAGTGTATATCCATCCTGCGTTAATTGCGAATATTACCGACGATTGCATACTGGGTCTCGACTTCTTGCGGAATAACCGATGTATTTTAGATATCGACAGGGGAGTATTGAAATTCCCAGATCAAGAAGTCTTCCTGCGAGGAATTAACTCATGCAACCTCTACTGTTTAAAGAATACTACACTGGCTCCGAGAACAGAAACCTTAGTCGAAGTAAAGTTTCCCAAGAAAATCAGGCAAACAAGATGTGTTTTGGTAGAGGATACTGGCCGGCACCCGGAGATCATCACTGCGAGGACATTAGTTATGACGACAGGGAAATCCAAGGTCAGGATTGTGAACCTTGGGAAAGAAGAGGTCCAACTGAAGAAAAACAGTGTTGTTGGGAGATGTGAAGAAGTTCAGTATCTCCGTCAAATCAATAAATCTCCAGCAAAGCAAGACACGACCAAAGTCGAAACTGATCACATCCAGCAACTTCTGGAAAATTCTAAGAGCAACTTATCGACTTCGGAACTACAGCAAGCCAGGGAATTTCTGCTACGGTTTCGAGATATCTTTGCAACGGGAAAAGACTGCGGGAGAACAGGTCTCGTCAAGCATGAGATAGATACAGGTGATGCTAGACCAATTAAACAGAGACCGCGCCGCATACCCTGGGCTAAGGAATCTGAGGTAGCAGGAATGGTAAAGGACATGGCTGATAGCGGAATAATTGAGCCTTCTACGAGTCCATGGTCTTCTCCAGTCGTACTGGTGAAGAAGAAGGACGGCAGCACAAGATTCTGTGTGGACTACAGAATGCTGAATAATGTGACGAAGAAGGACAGTTATCCCTTACCAAGGATAGACGATACGCTGGATATGCTCAGTGGCATGAAGTGGTTTTCGACCATTGATTTGAAAAGTGGCTACTGGCAAGTGGAAATCAGCGAGAAAGATAAAGAAAAGACAGCGTTCAGTACGGGTATTGGCAGCGGCCTGTGGCAATTTAACGTCATGCCTTTTGGGTTATGCAACGCTCCAGCGACGTTTGAACGCCTCATGGAGAGAGTCATGGTGGGCCTTCTTGGTGACGTCTGTCTGGTATATTTGGATGACGTCATTATAATGGGTCGCACTTTTAAGGAAAACCTGAGGAATATGGAGAAAGTGTTCACCAGGATACGAGGGGCTAACCTAAAACTAAGCCCAAAGAAGTGCGCCCTGTTCAAGAAGGAGGTCAGCTACCTAGGACATGTTATTTCCGCTGACGGGGTGAGAACCGACCCTGAGAAGATAAAGGCAGTCCAACAGTGGCCGGTTCCAAAGAACAAAACGGAAGTACGTGCATTTCTAGGGTTGTGCACATACTACAGGCGGTTTGTCAAGAATTTTTCGGACATTGCAAAACCTCTACATCAGCTGACTGAGGATAAACGAGATTTTATCTGGAACGACGACTGTGAGTCAGCATTCAACGAGCTAAAAGAACGGTTATGTGAAGCGCCTATACTGGGGTACCCGAGCAGAGACGGAAGATTTGTCGTTGATACCGATGCCAGCAACACGGGAATTGGTGGAGTGTTGTCACAGGTGCAAGGTGACAGACAGGTCGTAATCGCTTACTTCAGTAAGGCACTTTCAAAGCCAGAAAGGAACTACTGCGTGACTCGACGAGAACTGCTAGCTGTGGTAAAAACCTTGCAGCATTTCCACAAGTACCTCATAGGAAGACAATTTACTTTGAGGACGGATCACGCTGCATTGAAATGGCTTCTACAATTTAAAAACCCTGAGGGCCAAGTTGCAAGATGGCTCGAGCAGCTGCAGGAGTTTAACTTTGTGACGGAACATCGTAGTGGAAAAGGGCATAACAATGCTGACGCCCTGTCGCGACGTCCATGTAATGATGACTGCAGACACTGCCAGCAGAATGAAGCCCGAGAACGCGTTAATTTAATTAGGGCTGAAGGCAACTTCAAGAAGTCCCAGGAAGAAGATGACGATATTCGACCTATACTGGACTGGAAGCGTAACGGAACTAGGCCCCAGTGGAGTGAAGTATCGTCACACAGTCCCGTAACTAAGAGCTACTGGGCACAGTGGGACAGTTTAGTCCTAGAAAATGATGTGCTTTGTAGGAAATGGGAATCGAACGATGGCAAGGAGGTGACCACACAAGTGATAGTACCACGATGTGAAGTAGTCCCCCTGCTACAGGAAATACACGATGGTGCTTCTGGAGGACACCTGGGCATCAAGAAAACTCTACTGAAAGTGAGACAGCGGTATTACTGGCTCAATTGTAGAGATGACATAGAGCAATGGTGTCGGAAATGTACAGCGTGCGCATCTGTGAAAGGACCACAGACTAGGAGCAGGGGCAGGCTTCAGCTGTACAATGTGGGAGCCCCATGGGAACGCATCGCTATCGACGTCGCTGGACCTTTTCCAGTTACAAATGACGGAAACAAGTACATAGTGGTGATCCAGGACTATTTCACAAAGTGGCCCGAAGTCTTCGCCATACCCAATCAGGAAGCGACGACAGTGGCGAAGAAGGTGGTCGAAGAAGTAGTGTGTCGGTATGGCGCACCTTTGGAAATCCATTCCGATCAAGGCCGTAACTTCGAATCTGCGCTGTTCCAGGAAATGTGTACTCTTCTGGGAATTTATAAGACACGCACAACACCTGCGCACCCTCAGTCGGACGGAATGGTGGAAAGGTTTAACCAAACCCTGGAGAATCACCTGGCTAAGGTTGTCGATGACCATCAGAAGGACTGGGACCGGTATATTCCACTATTTCTGATGTCTTACCGATCGGCAGTGCATGATAGCACGGGACATACCCCAGCAAGAGTGAATTTCGGCAGGGAGATGAGACTTCCAGTCGATGCCATAACTGGCGTGCCACCTGACAAGACTAAGCCAGTTACGGACTACGTAAGTGACCTTCAAGATCAATTGGACGAAGTGCATAAACGAGTTCGTGAGAATAGCATGAACACCAGCGTAAAAATGAAAACTAGATACGACCGTAATGCCAATGCCAAGGGATTTGAGGAAGGTACACTGGTCTGGCTTCACAACCCGCTTCGACGGAAAGGGAAGTCGCCGAAACTCCAAGCTCGATGGGAGGGACCTTACACCGTGTTAAAAAGGATTAATGACGTGACCTACCGCATCAAGAAAGGGCTAAGAGGGAAACCCAAGGTTGTCCATGTGGATAGATTGGCGCCGTATCACGGATCTAATAATGCTCGGGACGAGCATGACTAAGAGGGGGGCACTGTTACGCCATTAAACGTGAACACGCCATATCTCCGAGAAAATAAAGAGTAGCACGTAATAATTAAAACGCATTGCTGTTCGAAAGGTCTAGAATTGTTGTGCGTACCCAGACTTAGAAAAATCTCGAAACATCCACAAGGTACCTACAACTAGTGGGTAGGCATTTATCTAGGATAAGGGAAATGATACTCTCCGACGTTAACAATAGAGTCGAAATTCGCATGAAAGTGACTCATATTACCACGAGTAATAAAAATGATTTATGACTTCGAGAAGCGATTCAATTGTTCTGGAATTCTGGATCGTTCGTGGGAAGTCGGTATCTAGAATTTTCTTGGCTCCGCATATAAATACGAGCCCCCGGCCGGAAGCGAGTCAGTTGTGATTTCGACTGCGATCAAGAGCGAACTACCCTAGTACTTGAAGTGATTTTATCTAACGACCTAAGCGATAGTGTAACGGTACTCTAGTGTTAATTGCGATTCGGATTATTGTTGACTGGACTAATTTGTTATTGTTTGTGGTGAATAAAGTTCTCTCGTCAGTAAATCGGCATTTGATTACCCACGTACGTAACAATATATATGTATTTTATTATTATTAATAACTAATTTTAAATTTTTCCATTTGAACTATTTGTTAAGTATTTGTTTATTGTACAAACCTACCACAGTGTTGTCTTTTTTAACCCAAAGGTTGACTGGTAGAGAATGCCTTGTGGCATTAAGTCCGCCTATGTACCACTATTGTACATGAAGTTTAAATAAATAAATAAATAAAAGAGAAACCCAATAATGTTGGTTCTTAGATTTTGTGGATTGTATTTAGTTTTCAGATTGTATTCAGTTTTCCTCTAAATTCGAATATTTCAGTTTAGAAGCACTCGCCATTAGCAAACAAAGAGGGACTTTAGAATAGCGCGCTTTAGCCGACCCTCAAACAAGATTAGAACAAATTCCAAACACTAGTAATAGCTTTCGTAATGCAAATCGGAAAACTAATGGAACAATTTACGATTAAACTATACAACATTAAGGGTGAGTTGCATCATTTAACTATAACAATAACCAAACCATAACCAGCCGTGAAACGGCCGCCTATTGGTCAATTCGACGATTTGACAGCTGTTAACGGCTTTGTTATCGTTATAGTTAAATGGTGCAACTCACCCTAAGGTAGGCGCCAGATAACCGTGGAATAACGGTCATTGACCCACCTACATTTTTTTTAATCATTCAAAACGTCATTTAAAAAACGGAAATAAAGGCATAAAGCTGTCTTGAATCGACATGTATCGTGATCCTTTATATGATCTAGCAATGAAAAGCAATTCATTGTTGGTTTTTCGGGTGCCTACGCAGAGATATTAGGAAAAGGTCAATGTACTTTATTCCACGGTTATCTGGCGCCTTCCATAGTTTTAGTATATGTGGGGCAAGTATTAAGAGAGCTACAGATATTTCTGTGAGCTTAGAACAAAATAGTTGGTCGATTAGTCATCATAATGTTGAAAGAAAGCTTCGTCATCTTGAGTTGAACTAGTTGAAAAATTGGACGCATTTTCTTTGGTTATTGATAGGCTCACGTTTGACCCCAATTTCACCTAATGGTAAGCGACGAAATAGTCGACGTTTGAATTTGCTTGCCTAGAAACTTACTTAACCTTCAATCTTGACTTAAAGACCCTCTGGTTGTAGCTATTAGGAAACACAGACTCCAGCAAGATATTCCACTTCTTGTGAACCTTTTTTTTTGTGGGGAAAATCATCCAATGACAACCGACGCTCTTGGGCGGAGCGGGAGATAGTGTCAGACTCTTACTGACTATAAAATCCACCCCGTTCTTTCAAGCCTTCATACCGGAGCTCGAGTTCCATTTTCCCTTTCGGATAATCCTGGCCCCAGTAGGCTTCGACCCCTGCTGTTGTAGACAACGCTTTGAGGCGCGCGGGAACAGTGTGCGCCATCGACCGGACTTGGTCCGGACAGTTACCGGACGGTCGGACAGCGAGCTACCCATTGCTCACTGTCCGCAAGCCCACGCCTACGGTGGTTGGAAATCGGGACCGGAATTCCGGCGGCGGCGAGAGCGCCGTTGCCTGATGCGGTCGGCCTCCTCCTTTGCGAGCATTACTGCTTCGCAGAAGTCGGCGATTGCCTGCTACTGCTCCTCGCTCCGGACCATGGCCTCAACCAAGGCCCGGCGCAAGAGGTCTCCGCCGCCGATCACCCCTACGAGGGCACGGCGACGCTTCTGAACTGCTCACGACTTCGGTCTTAGCGGCGAGCAGCGCGGCGAGCGGGGTGGCATCGGTAAGCGTGCGCGCGACGCTGTGAGCGATCTTACCGCTCGCCGCTCCGAACTTAGCTACTACTCACAGCGGCAAGGTCGTGAACGAGCCGTTAGCTGTACATACATTGTACAGTGTAGACATGTGTTTCTGAAATGTTTTGTGGGTATAAGCGGAAAATTGCTGCTATCTCCACTATGACAAGTTAGCGAGAGAATCGGCGTTTTCTAGAAACCAATTGGCACATTCATGTAGTCGCTAATGTTTAATTTGCTGACCATCAGCATTTTTATGCCAGCAAAAATTGTTGGCAAAATCAGCGCGAACTTAGAAATCGTTCACGTCGCAATATTATATCTGCCAGCGACCATCAATATCAAAATATAGGGAATTTAGAGATGTTTTTGGCAGTTGGCAACTGAAACGTGAATGTGAAAGTTGCTTAAAAATAAAGGATCCCTCTGGTAAATAATCTAGATTTTCTTCAATAGATTTGGCGCGTAATGTTACTCCTAGAAGTACTTAGTATAATTTCCTAAGATAGAGTAAAAGAAACTGTGATTTTTAATTCTTAAGATTGCGAAAAGAAATCCCGCGGGTTAAGTTCGTATACAAATAAATTCTTATGTCCGTTGAAAGGTTAATTAATACGGTCGTTAATGAAAATGCTTTGAATGCCTGCAAATCGGTTTTTATCAAATATTTGTGCTTCAATGTATATTTAATTTCAGTTATTATTCTAACGAGTGCCAATTTACATTCAGAGTATGTTTTAAATACTTAATTTTTGGAAGCCGTATGTTTTGCAACGTGGCGGAAGAAAAAGGCTTTGGTACAGTTAGAGTGAATTGGGAATAATTCCAAAAATAATATAACATATTGTCAAACTGTTGTGATTGGTGGAATATATCGTCAAGAGCAACGCACTATACTGGTAGTGCATCGGTATTGGTATCTACGCATGCACACATAAACACTCTTGACTCTAGTGATGAAATCAAGATTTATCAAAATAGGTAAGATTTTTCGAAGCTTTTTTTAAGCGAGTTCAATGACCTGTAGTTAATAGTCGGCATTGCGTACAAACTACCTACAGGTCATTGAACTCACTCAGCTGACGTTTTCTTAAAGAAATTATTTTCGTAAATGCGTAAATTAATACGAGTTTTGAAAAAAAAGGTACTTTATTTTTTAATTTTATCTTTACAAATCGATAGTGTTTCATGTACCGGATCGACCCTCTACGGGATTAAAACGATTAAAATTTAACGATGTATAATGCATACCTGTATAATATTTTCATAGATGAAGTGACATTCTGAGATATAAACAAATGCTAATAACTTTGCTGTTTATGAACATTGTTTATTAAGACTACTTGAATAATGACAAGACCTTTTCTAATAAGCCCTTTAAGTATTTGTACTAATTAAAAATTATTGGTCTATAAAATGTTTCAGAAACCGAATATTAGTGTAGGTATTATTTAAATCATTATCCATTTTATCTTCCAATCTAGGTTGAGTGGACGTCCAATGTAAGCAATGCGGCTGACTATCAATATTTTACATTAAGCGACTGCCACCCGACCTCCACGACCCAATTACTGAGAGAAACGGACATTATTCCATAGTCAAACAGACTGTTTGATGATGATAGAGTTGTATTATTTTATTAGGCTAGTCTGGCGATTATAGTCAACGTTCCGGTCATAAATTGTTATCGTAAAAAGGCAGTATACGTCGTACGTCCTTCAAACTCGTTGATACGTATAGGTAACGTTTTTGATAGTTGATAGTTTAGTCATTATCGTAGCTTGAGATGGGACTACGCTTGAGGAGCCGAGCACAAGTGGAGTACGAGTCGAGCCTATTCCGTAGGCATGGGCATAGTGTGTCGTCAACTTTGCAATTGGAACATTTGCATCTGAAATGTTCTGGAACAGTGATATGTATCATTTGGAACACTTGTAAAATCAACTCAAAAGAAACAAACGGATCATTTAGAACATCGGCTCAAATGAATAGTGATCTGTTACGTCAGGTTACATACCCTAACAGTTTTATTTAATTAAATTTTTATTCAATTCATAATATCTCAAGCAAACGCCGGCGTTCGCGCTGCTATTGTCTTACTATTGTGTCTCTAATTGACGGTATTTGAAAGGTTAGGAATAACTTTAAGCAGATGTTATAAGTTCAGGCCATTAATTATATTTATATTAATTAATTTTCGGGCAGGGCATTTAAAGTAAAGAGTGCTTCAGTGTTCTAATTGTTCTAAATTATGCATTTAAAACGTAACTTACGAACACTAAAAGGTTTCGGAACAGTGAGTCGGTTCAGTAAACAGTTACACATACCTAAAGTGGGTCCACACTACACGATTTTGAGCTCGACTTGCGCTCTAGTCGTGCTCGGCTCTTCTAGCGTAGACCCACCTTTGGATTATTTTTAAGGCTGCAGCCGAGGCCTGGCCTCTGACATGCCTAATTTTTGCGTGAAGTTATCAGTATTTTTGCATCCATCATAGTTTCGATTCAGCATAGCCCAACATCCTGGGGTGGCGCCAGACCATACTGGGGTGGTACGGCCTACTCCTACCCCGCTCTTATATACGCTTATGGATTCACTCAGCAAGGTTGGGTTCTAAGTTCGACAGGTCGGGAAAGTTATACCGAGTTCTATACGTAATTTCTTTGAGTCTCGATGTTAAATGCTACACAGAACCAGCGACCTTTCTAGCACCTATCCTATTAGAAAATTCCGTTGTAATGTTTTGGTATGTTTGGAATATTTATAACGAACGCGCCGTCAATCTGTGCTCATAAATATATAACGGCAAGTGTCATATTAAGTGGCATCGTTTGCACATCGTGTCCTGAAATTGCGTCCTATATATATTTAGTACGTACTAACTTCTGCCCACGGCTTCTCCCGCTTGAAAAGTAGGTACTTATAAAGGAAACGTACGACCGCCATAAATAGCAGCGTAAATGCTAATCCAGCTTATTGTCTACCAGCGCTCTTCCCATCCGATTATAATTTGAGTGTCTTCAAGGCAAGAGTGAATAGGCTCATAAACTAGTGCGCCTCATAATCAGAGATTGCATCACTGCTTACCATCAGGTGGGATCGTATTCAAACACTAGTTTACGAGTATATCAATTAAAAAAAAACACTCCAGGGTGAATTTTATAAAATGCTGATTACTTTGGATAGATCGCTATCCGGACGTCCGGTAACCGTCCGGACCGAGTCAGAGTCGTCGAGCGCGTCTTAGTGGCCCAGCAGGGCTGAAACCTACTAGGGTCATCATTATTATTATTACTTCTAAAATGGTTACCCGTGGGCCTAGAACGCCAAGGCGTTGCGCAAATGTAGACACTTTTAGTTTACAGTTACTGACACCGAACACTTTTTGATCGTCCTGAGTATGTGTCAAGTGGAAGAAACTAAACACAAAAATGTTTACGTATGCTCACGGAGTGGATGAGTTCATACTGGTTCTATTGAAATCAAATATAGATCGGTAGCTTGTATTTACACAAGACATCATGTTTGCGCCCTGCCTAAAGGTACATAGGTGTGGTTTTAGTCAGTGAAATTCCGACACACCCTCTCGCTCCGCCCTAGAATGTGAGAAGAGGTTATGATTCCCAATCTTTAAAAAAAATGGCTGCGGTAACGTTTTCAAACAAACCCACCCGCCTGAACAAGCCGACGAAACGTCTGTGCAAAAGTTTATTCACCTTGGGCGTAGATGACTCAGGACTTTTCATTTTATAAGGTAAACGGCCCAGTAACCGTGAAGTTATGAACTTCCCTGACTTTGCATGCGCGCTAGGCTAAAACTAGTAGATTTATAAAAATACATTTTATATGACTAGTTAGATAATTTAATATACTTTTAGTAAATTATACTTCTATTAAATTAGTGTAATTATTAATTAACAATAAAACAAAAAAAGTATAAAAAGGGCCAAATGTACCAGTACCCGGTAGAGTTGTACTAGTTAACGTTAAATTGTCCCGTAATCCGGTAATTTTAACCACCAATTTGAACTCTATTGCTTTACTTTAAAGTTCACAGAAATAAAATATTTTCAAATTAAAAGAGTAGTGAAAATAATTAGGACCTGTATTTTCCAAAAAAAAAAAACATTATCGTTTTAATTTTTTTTTTAATGTATGTTATACAAATTATAGGTTAACACTAGTAATATTTTAGTTTCATCTTGAGTAACTTTTGGTAAAAAAAATGTCACTAACTTAAATTTTTACATTTTTAAAATAGAAAAACAAACATGTAAGTTTTTATTGTAGCCTCAATATTAAAAATAGAACTAGGTAACTAGTCAATCAGTCATTATAAATAATAAAATAGTCTTTCACTTCTTTAAACCACGCTCCTAAACTGCTTTCTTGAACTAAAGCACGGGTTTGCGTCAGATTTTGGGCCACTCGCTGGCCTACTTCAGGGTGCCGCGTTATGAAGGCTTCAAACCGATGACTATCTGGTCTGCCATTTTTAAAAGAGTTTCCTCGCTTCAATTTTTTAATAAGTAAATTTACGCTATCCAACAACTGCGCCTTAGTTACAAGAAATCCACTATCTGCCACAAAAAATAACCATCTTATATATCTACCTACTAGTATGTAGGATTGTAGGTAGGTGTTTGAACGATGCTTATATCATTTAGCTATACATATGTCTGTATGTATAGCTATAAATGATATAAGCATGGTTATACAGGATGTATAGAGACGAATATAGCTGGTTTCTAAGAAATGCTTTCAAGGAAATTCGATATGTGTGACTAAGCCTTATATATTTTGTACTTATTAGACGTAGATGGATATATTTCCACGTAGGTGTACTGGTGTAGGTACCCGACAAAAGTTTTCCGTGATGGTATTATTACGGATTGACAGCGTTAGTTTGAATAATATTGTATCATACACAGTCGGATAAGTGTTAAATTTAATTCTTACACTAAGGGTGAGTTGCACCATTTAACTATAACGATAACAAAGCCGTTAACAGTTGTCAAATCATCGAATTGACCAATAGGCGGGCGGCCATTTTACGGCTGGTTATGGTTTGTTTATCGTTATAGTTAAATGGTGCAACTCACCCTTAGGCAACTTTATTTTGATTTTATCTAATTCGCAATTACGGTTTGATAAAGAATAAACGTCACAAACAATCCAAACATCAAAATGATAACTAGCCGTATTTTTTTAAAATACTGACTTCTGTCACCGATTATGCCTGTCCTTATGCCACTCAGTAATAAAGTATTTGAAAGATTTTTTTAAATCAGTCCAAACAAAAATACAAACATGTGAAAATACCTACATATCTGTAGGTATATCTTTCCTCTTCATAATATTAGTTTATATACAAGGTGCAGTTTTAAAGGTGCAAAAAAATTCAGGAGGTAATTATGTTAGTGATTCTCGACCCGAATCAATAATAAAATGAGTAGGTATTTTTTTTCTTATATATGGAAATCGGTATGTGTGAACTACCTTTTTTATAAACTCTGCTAGTCTGATACCTCCCTTATAACCGCGCTTTCACACACACAAACGCACCATTATTTAAACCGCGCTTTCACACACATACACGCAACGTAAAGCACCAATAATCTCCCGCACGACACACCCTAGCCACGCCCCCGCGCCATCGATCAATCGATCATGTTTAGTGTAACTGACGTCGCCGACGTGTGCATACACGCGCTTGCAATATTCGCCCACAGCGCCTTCGGTTAACGGTTGCGGTATCTAGTGATGAAAGATGACAGACCAATACTCCAATGTAGAGTTGGTGGAGATAGTCCGCTTGTATGCTATCAGTGGAAACATCGTAACGTCCATCTCAAAGGGTAATACTGGCTGCTACGCAAAGACTCCGCGAGTTTCGACGATTCGGCGTTCCCCGGCTTGCTGACGGTCGCGGCAACGAAGGCCTGCTTGTCGCTTTGCAGGAAAATATCCTGGAATACTTCAAGCGAGAGCCACGGGCCAGCACGCGGGATGCTGGTCTACGGTTTGGTTTCCTCACTACGGTCGGCAAGTACGTTACGTGAAAAGGTGATCACTAGTGATTAGTGCTTTCGACACTTTAAAACGAATGTGTTTGTGCTACGAAATTAAAAGAAAATCAGCAACGTCGTGCTAGACTGCTGTCTGTTTGAACAACACCTCCAGGTAACATAAGTACCTGCTTAGGTATTTATTTTATTTTATTAGTAAGTACATAAAAAGTCATTTGTAAATACGTTGTTAGCCGAATCAATTTGATTAGTGTAAATAAATTGATTTAAAAATTTTAACTACGGTAAAAATACCTACCTAACAGGTAGGTAAAAATAAATCACTTAAAAACCTACCTATCTACGTAACTAGCACAAATTATCTTGAAGTGTTTTTTGTCGGTCCTCAGCCCATTAAAAAGTACGAAGGGAAATTTCACATCCACCAATTTAATCTACAGATAAAAACGAAATTATTACGGAAAACTGACCTCGAGAATGACATTACCTACAGACTGCGTCTGGTAGGTACGTTCATGTACCACTGCGTATCTAAATCTCGAGCGCGCGCGCTCCATGATACCTACGGACGGAGGCACGGACGCCTCATAAGGTTTATTGATCTCGGCCTAACATTTTATTCATCAGCTGATACGTAAGTACCTATCGACGCGACGTCAACGTGACTTTTAAAAGATTTTCACATTGTGATGATGCTTAAAAGCGAGTAATTAAATAGCGAAATTTAAGACATTAATGTACATTATGATCATCGAATTCGATCTACATCTAAGGTTAAATTATTCATTTCGTAAAATAAGTGGGCGGAGCCTCGTACAGGTTGATGCACTCACACACACAGTGACACGGCGTGCGATAAATCGCAACGGGTGATTCTGTATTTTTTTAAGAAGTTTATTTAGAGAGTTATTCTGAAAAACGGTTAAAATTAAAAAAAAAAAACAAGTTTTACTGATTATTGACCAGGTATCGTATTTTTATATGATTATTTATGAGTTTTATTACAACCTCCTGAAATATTGTGCAGTTTTAAAACTGCACCTTGTATAGACTAGCCTGTATTATTATTATAATTTAGAAGATAAGGGGCTATGCATCACCCATAGTGTAGGGGATGTAGTCACTGCGACCTGAAAGATCTATTGTGACTCGCCACCTTGTTAGACTAGCGTGTAGTGTAGATATAGAGTAGCTATACACCTAGTGCCAAGCTGGGTTGTTACAAATCTTTGCTTTTCTCCACTATAATATTATGAATGTAGTACACACTTAAACCTTTTTTATAAACCACTTTATTTACTGGTGAAAACCGCATTAAAATCCGTTCAGTAGTTTTTTTGTTTATCGCGAACTTACAGACAGACAGATGCGCTGGGAGACTTTATTTTATAATATATATAAGGATAAGGATTTAGGCTCATTATGCCAAATAGGGTTAACTTATTAACTTTGAGTTAGTAATTAAAACAAGGTTAAATAATAAATGTTTCAATGACGTTCCTGATCCTCACCCCCTTTTAGGTTGAATTTCCAAAAACCACATCTTAGTACCCGCCTGTGCCATAACAATACGTATTTCGCAAAATTTCAAATTCCTATTCCCAGTTGTTTCAGCTGAACATATCGTATGACATACATATGTTACCCGATATGTACATCAACATGTGTGTCTGTCAGTTTCTACTTTTATAATACAGATGGGCCCAAGTTGGCAACTCGAAGTTTACAATACTCCTGGTTTGCGCAAGCGGGTCTTAGTATATTATATAAGTTATGATAGGAAACTAAACTGAACTTATTTATATCTATTAAATTTATCTACAGTATTGGTATTTAGGCGGATTTAATGCAACAAGGTATTTTCTACCAGTCAAAGTTTAGGATTCTCGCATGAAATCAGCATTTTACCTAAGTTACTGTTACATTTCTCCTTTCAAAAACACACAAACACTCGCAAAAATTCCAGGAGTAACTAGTAAGGTACCCTAGTGATCTGGCGGCATGCTTAAATTCAGAAGTTACCCAAAAAGACTAATAAAAAGGAAATACAACATAGTTCAATTACAATAGAGGACTTAGCAACTGGTTGGGTAAACGGCTCACTGGAACTACGCTCATTTCGCCACGAATTCAAACTCGAACACATCAGCTAAAGTATTGAAACTGATTGCAGGATACATTTAATAAATCTGTAGAAGTTTAGTAGTGCGCGCATCACGTAAAATGTACGAAATCGACGTATATAACTTTTATACACTAAAATTGTGTGTAATTTTATATTAATATTTCTTCACATTTTGTAAACGTACCTAGGTATTTTTTTATTATTATTTGATTAAAGGGCTTTGTCGCTTAGCGACCACGTCGCCCAGTACAGAAAACACAAAAACTTACAACCTACCTTATGGCTAACTCAAACAATTGTTTAGCTTTATCGGACATTAGAGAAGAGAGAATTGTATTACAAATGCCATCATCGTTTTACAGGGTCCAAAAACATTGATTCTTGTATTTTCATTACGGACACACTCCATTAAGATATAGAAAACAGAAAACATCATCAACCACACCAACCTAGGTATTTATACAGACCTAAAAGTACTTACCTACGTAACTGTGTCCTATCAAAACAAAGGTAGACCAATGGAGGGTAAACAGAGACGGCTATGTCTATACTATTGGACGATTTGCGTTGGTTTCGGCCTTGAACGAGGCCATATTTTCACAAATATGGCATGTATCGTAAAGCATTCTGCGTCATACTTTGGTGAATTATGGTAGGAGCAAGACCACTTTGATTCTATAGTGGAAATTGCTTAACAGGTAATGCCACTGATTATGTTCAGTAACAAAGCATAGCATAATCAGCGTTATAATGTTCCCACTGTTGGGACTCAGGCCACCTCTCTAGAAAAGGGCACAGGGCGTATTGGTGGATGTCACATGTTTTAAAATTTTTGGTTCTAGGACATTAAACATCACGTAATGTTTTTCCTTCACCATTTTTAAGAGTAGTGGTGATGAAATAAAATACTCAAAGTAACACGTCTGCTTGGGTTTGAACCCGTGATCTATACTCCTAAGTCGGGACCGTTATCACTGGGCCACCACTGCTCTCGATCAGTAGCACATCAAAACTATAGTTAACCATAGTTGTAGAAAAAAAATGTGATATAAAAGAAATGCATTGCCGTCGATTTTGTATTACTGTTCATTCGGTTTACAAATAGGTCCAATGAAAGCTATTCCATATGTTGCTGCTGAAATCTGTTTTGGCAGAATGCAAGTTGCCTCGTGTCGACGAGTAAGGCGATAATACCTCATGACGTGGTTAAAGGATTAACTAGTTGGCAAAATTAGTAGTAAGGGTGACTACCCAAATTCGCCTCTATTTGAATAAAATAGAGAGAATATCGTAATTGAAAGGTCTACTATGAGTAGTTACCACTACTTAGCATAGTCGTAACGGTTTCGACTTACAATTTATACGTCGTGAGATTCAAACAGGCGCTTTACTTTATGTAACTAATTACATCTACACTTGCTCACAAACTGGTGATGGAAAAAATCGTTACGAAACCGGCATCAAAAACTTCGAAGACATTTGTGACATCCACCAATACGTAATGGACCCGCGTTATGGATTATTGCCCATTTCCTTTTCAAGAGAGAAGGCTGGAGTCCCAGTAGTTGGAACAATATAAAGCTAATTGTGCTATGCTATATGAAATGTCATAAAATTCCTTACGATTCATTCGAATCTTGAATAACTTATAATATATTCAGTCAACTAAGTTTAAACTAATAAACAAACACATTGTACCGCAAGGATCTTTAATAAGGACGTCTAAACACAACACTGCACGAACACTTAACAAACTAGGTACACTTAGAGTTGACGTTGTTGTTTGTTGCCACTTACATATGTACATAGTAGGAACTATTAACAGCATTTACAGAGACATGTAAGAATTCGAACTCCGGTTCGCAGCAGTAACAAAAGGCATAGCTATTATGCAGTCATATGTGATAGTTATCACTGATTGTTGTGATAAGTTGGCACGCTATGCTACGGTCGTGTTTACATACGCCTGTCATATACACTATGGAGTGCTATAGAGGTGTTTTCAGGCTAGCGTCGCTCGTAGAATCGTAGCCACCAGCCAGTCGCGTTTCGCATGCCCGTCTGACCCCACGCGCGCTCACGACGCTACGAGCTACGCCGTAGCACGTCCCGGACTATCGTAGCACTAATAAAACTACGAAAAAAAAATATTCGAAAACGAACTTAATTTTCTGAAGTTCCCCAGTGAAGTTTTAATCCACTTTAACTTTTTAACTAATCGGTGTAAACTAAAACTATTGTATTCGTATAGTGGTGTAAATGTTTAAGTAAATATATCGAGGATTTGATTTGTTCAGTGTACGTATGTGGTAATTGTGAACTAGTGTGTGTTTTATGTGTATGTGTTCGTAAACTTAGGTTTTAAATATTGGTGAGTAGGCATGTCGTATTCTTAAAGTAAGTAATTATAGAGATATTTTTAATTATAAATTCCTATAAATTAAAGAAGGTAGAAGGAATTTATTAAGTTACTGAAAATGCGTGGTAATTAGCATATTCGTTAGGTGCTGACGTAAATATTGCCTCAGCTTGGAAGTAATAAATTACGCATGTAATTTGATTAGATTTATCAACAGTATCTACACTTTCATTCATGATGTAAAACTCGCGTATAATTGTTTCTCGTTTCAGTTAGTTTAATTTTCACAGCGTGACTAAGATTTTAATTCATATTTATGTTTACAAAACTACGATAACGGTGACAAACAATCGCTTTAACAATATAGAGCCAGTTTATAAATTATGTACTGATAAACGGGGTGTATAGGAAAGCAGGGGTGTATGGAAACAAAATTTTGATTAACAACATTCACTATATTTATTATTGGTTTCTAACAAAGAATCTTTAAAAAAAAAACCAAATTCATTTCTTCAATTTATTTAAATAAAATATATTAAATATTTAAATGGCGTGAAAATCCCCCTTAAAGTTTTGTTTCTATTCACCCCTGTGTACCTACTCACCCCGTCTGACGGCACCTCTTTCGAGTGAGGAACGTGTCAAACCCTGCTTTAATGCCGAAGTTTGACAGATTGTCAAGTTAAAGTGGAGATATATCAAATACTTGACTTCAAGTTCTTTACCCCTGAGTTTGTTTCGGTGTTCCTTCTCAGTATAGGTAGGAAACACCGGCCTCATTTTTTTTAAATTTACAAAAAAATCTACGTGTAGAAGTGTTTTTTAAAAACCTATTTGCAAAATAAACATCATTTATCACTTAATTCAGATATAGGAGAATATTTTTATTGAATTTGGAAGTTCCATAAAAAGTTAATACTCACACAACGTATTTTATCCTCAGCAGACTCATCTGACTTACAAATTTTTCCATTATTTCCAAAATTTTGGCAATAAACCGTGTTTGTAAATCCAATATTGTTTGTCAAACAAATTACTTATACTAATAAAGCTATCCATCACCATGTAGGACTATTTTTCCTTGAAAAATAATATTAAAAATGTTGGCAGAATGTGCCCAATATATCAATTTATCTCATTACTTTATGGTTGCTTTTTTTTCTTATGACATTATCCAATAAGACCGTGATCCATCAAACGACGTGATAGGTTAATTCATATTAGCGGGACGACACTGAATTTTTCTCCGACACGTGATTGGTGGGTCGATGTCCAGCAGTGAACCTCCGAAGGTTTATTAAAATTGTCTCCGAAGAAAGTGTTTTATTTTTAAAGTGTTTTTGCAAACATGTAAAGTGAGTTTCTGCCTGCGTGTTTACAAAAATACTTTAGACTTAGATCATTTTGTTGAGTGTTTATGTAAACATTCATTACTGTTATCATTTAACTTCAGTTTGTTCAGGGATTGCCCAAACATTTTCGGAAATGAAAGAATGTTTTTCTCTCGATGACAAAATTATTTAAAACAATATCGAATTCAAATATGTCTTATTTATTTAAAACTTTATACACTAATGAAACATTGTACAAAGGCGGACTTAAATGCCTTAGGCATTATCTACCAGTCGACCTCAGGGTCGTACAGAGATATAACATGGCAGGTAAACCTCAACTTTTTTTTTATTATTCAGTGTCTTTTATTTTAAAAACACATTCCATGTTTTACAGTAATTCACTGAATTTACTGAAAATCGCGTAATCATTTTACCTTAATAATTACTTCATTACGAAGGCGTTATATTTTAACGGACTAAAAGCTTTGAAATGATGGGAGTTGAGACTTTAATTAAGAGTTACAGCCGTAAAAACCAGCGCAGCTTCACGCAATTTATAACTCATTAATTTACGAAATCAAATCATTTCTAATATCATCTACAGAATGCGGTCGCTTTTCTAATATAATGTTCGAACAAACTTATGTAATTATCACCAAAGAACTTTCTGTGGCCGTCCTAGTGGATATAGATTTTATGTTGGTAATAATATCTGTCGTATATTTAACTAGATGTGCCTATGGGTCTGCTCACGAAAGCTGATATTCACTGTTATATTGCCATATCGTACGCACATTTAGACTGAAGAACAGAGAGTTTCGTTTTACGTGCTGTGCAGTTTTCGTATTTTTGTCTTTTAACCGACTTCATAAAGGAGGAGGTTATAATAATATGTTTTGCTGTATTGTATGTTGTTTTTGTTGTATCAAACAAATGTCTATAAAAGTACAGAAGATACAGTGCAGTCAAAACTAAGGGTACAGTAGGCGCAGGTTCGATTCTCGCACTGAACAAATACCTATTTATTTGGTATATAGAGTGTAGATCCAGGTCTGGATGTGTAAGTTTACATGTTTGTGAACGCATCTACGATATTAGAATAAATTCTAGTGTGAGTCAACGAATAAATGAAAATAAAGTTGATCAAATTTCGACATTGCAGATCACATTACTCATATTTTGATTATGACATTTTGTAGTGATAGTCGCCCATGCATATTTCAAAAGCATTAAACTTAAAAACTGTTTCAAAATAAAGTTTGAAACCATTTGTTCATTGCTCACACTGTGGTACAATGTTCTCTCTGAAACTATACTTTATCCTGCTGATTATATTTCTCGCACAAGTTTGTAGGTATTAATCCTTGGAGCCGTGGCTCGGGTTATCTGATAACCAGAAGGTATTAAATATCAAATATTGAACGCTATTATATTGTCCGGAAGCTTCCTTGTCTACAAATTTGGTAGATTAAGTGTCAAATTGGTTCCCATTTAGATGTTTGATTTAGTAAACCGGTGATCGATATTTTGGCCGAGGTCAGGAGTAATGGAGGTATAGAGAGGGAAAGGCACTGGGTAGTTGAAATGGGTTAGGTTAGGGTCGATTGAACACGCATTAGAGTATTTCAACTGTAATGTCTATGTTGAAAAAGTTTTAGAGGCAGGGATTGCCTCGTGAAGAGACAGGCAGGTATATAGGACCGTATAGTCTGTGGGTAGGTAATGAAATGTTCGATTTTCATTTGTTTCCCTAGGCAGGGACTGTGGCCGGATATTTGGCAACGTCGGAGTATACGAGTCTGTTTATACGTCGGTATGTACTAAGCACTTATATAAGTCATCGGCATTGGTAATAAAACTGTAGTTGTAAAAGTTTATCGCATCACGTGTCAGTTTACGTTTGCCGCTGTCCGAAATAAAGAGTTGGGGAAAGGATTTATGAATGTGTTTGTATTTACATCTTACTCAACTTAAATCTTTGCCGAATATTTGAACCGCTCTTTATTGAGCAATATAATGTGTTACAGAGGACTAGCTGCTCCTAGCGGCTACTCCAGCTTGAAAATAGAAAATTGTTCCAAGGGAACATAATCCCGGGATAAAAAGTATTCTTTGTACTATTTCAAGATTTATCGTGGCCCTGGGGTAGACCATGGTCTACCTCAAACCATTGTCTGTGTGAAATTTCATTCAAATCCGTTCAGCCGTTCGAGCATTAAGAAGTAACAAATATGCACACAATCACAAACTTTTTCCTTTATAATATTAGTTTGATAATAATTATAGTAACTACGTAGTTGGTACATACATATGTATTCGTATTATAATAGGTACCTATGCCAAAAAAAATACACTTAGACGTTGAAGTACACCACCATATCGCTGTTTTTTGGGCACGCCGGAAATGTACGCTGCTAATTCTTTAGGCAAAGAACGAGTCAGACCTCTGGTGACGCTAAGTGACATAATGAAGAAGGTACAACATTCACTGTTAGTTAGAATGTAAATAATCTAGGTTAGAAAAATTACTAACAGCGTCAGCATGTTTTGATATTAAATCGATGAAAAGTTTATGTCCTTCATCCTAAGTTAACTGCCAGATTCTGGGTTGAATCATACTATCTGCCTCTTTGTTCCCCCGAACGTAATCACGTTCGAAAGATTTTACTAAAATGGGATGAATCCAATGTTTTCGGGTGCGAAAAAACCAATTTATTTAAAGGGGCCAGCGCAACCACGCTGATATTTCCTGGACGTACTTTCATCTTTTCATCCCCCAGGACTGCTCTATTAAATGTACAATAGCTGTCAATTCAATTTACTGCGTTACGCTTTTTCACTTTAAAACATTTTCACAAAAATGATTTACGTTATTTCATACTGGAATTCAAAACACGTGTCCCTTTGAAATAATTTAATGGAGCGACAATTTATCGACACATTCTTTTTAAAATATATCTAGCTGTGTATCAGTAAAGCTTTTAAGGTATCATTTTAAACTCTTTCAAAGACGACTTTATTGAATTGATGTTAAAAAGCTCACAATGCACTGAAACATTTATCCGCTCTCTAGTGGAGGCGAATCTAGTTTAGATTTTATCGATATTTCTGTGCCAGCCTAAGTCAGTACGGTGTAAAAATGAATAGGTACCTAAGTGAGTTGAGTGAACGATGTTATACGCTCCAGTGACGTTCAAAGTAAGTTTGGGACTATATATTTGCATCGTAATCTTTATTCGCTAAACAGTGGCGACTGAGCACCTTTCGTACTATCTCTGACGTTTACGGTGACTCATCGCAATGTACTTTTACTAAAAGTGAACTGATTCTTTTCAGAATTTTACGATCATAGAAATAACAGATCACAATTACGCTGGATGAAAGGAATCCGTGTTATTGTGTTATCGCTACATAAATTTAAGAAAGACCTTGAGGAATTGGAGCATGGACGCAATTATTTTAAATTCTCGCCTCGTAGACGTGGAGAAAAGTGGATAACGATCATGAGATTATAATTCTATTAGCGTCATCATCAATTATCTATTTAACAGGAACGGGGCGTTTTTGCTGCAATGTTTATTTTTAATACAAAGGTAAACAGAAAACTTTATTTGGTCACAAGCGAAAGGTGAAGATACATAAACTTAAACTGAAGTTAAACGGTGATCGCCTGAGGCGTCATTTTAATTAATTGAAAGCATGTAGCATTTCGCAAGTTTTTAGTAAAAGTATTTTAAGGTGAGCGAGTCGGGTGAATGGCGCTGTGATTTTAGCAAAGCATTGTAACTCAGTCCAGACGTTAATTTGTGAGGTAGTGATGAAGGTCTGACAGTGTGACCCAAGTGGCTGGAATTGATGTTGGGACGTTCAGTATATTTGGGTAGTACAGAAACACAACATACACATTTACATACGAGGTAAAAGTTCATTGTATCTGGGATAGTACCTACAAAAGTTATGAGTATACATTTGCGGGTGGAGAGGGGAAGGGAGACCAAAGAAAAGATGGATAGAATGTGTAAAGAGTGATATGAAAGAAAAGGAAGTTAGTGACAGCACGAGTGACAGTGCCGACCCCAAATAAGACGGTGACCTACAGAAGTTAGCAATATAATATATATCTTTTTTTCGTGGGAAATCAACAAATGACTTCTCCCACTTTGGGTGGAGCAAGAGGGAGTGTCAGATTTTTTCTGAATTAACCCTACATGTGTTCCTTCAGTTGCCTTTTGCAAGGACCCCAGTAACTCTTTTGACTAATCCTGCAGCGTTGACAGCGATTTTTTTAAAGGTTGGCTTTATCTAGGGCTTTTTTTAAAGTTGGAAATCATCCAATGAGTTTTCCTGCACTAAGGTGGAGCTTGACGGAGTTGGATGTCAGACTTTTACTGACTAAAACTATACCTATGTTTCTTCTTTGCCTTTTGCGAATCACGTGTTTCCCTTGGGAAGTCAACGCATGGCCCCAGTAGGCTTCAAGTATATCTATGTATTTCGCCTCTCGTTTGTACCGCGTGCATCAAGGGACTGGAACAATTGGCCTGCTGTGGTCTTCCCGTCCGATTATAATTTAGGTGTCTTCATGGCTAGAGTGAATAGGCTCTTAATAAACTAGTGCGCCTCACCATCAACGATTGCATCACTACTTTACCATCAGGTGGGATCGCCCTAGTTTATTAAATATCAATAAAAAAAATATATCTGTACTACGCAGATATACTTTTTTTTACGTACCTACAGGGAACATTTCAGCATATCTGTCTACTCAGAAACATACGAGGAATTGAATATGTGTAAAAGCCACAGCTGTAAAGCTACGTTAGCGCTTAATAATTCACGTTAATGAGTCGTAATATTAATGATATTTTTGTTGTAGGTCCTACGAGTAACAACATTTTATGAGATTAATCTACTTTGTATTGTTTATTGCTTGTTACATTTTAGTGGCAGCGGGGACAGCGAATAGACGTTTGTCCGGTTGAAATACCGCGGTTTCAAGTACCTATTTTAAAGTCAAAGCTATTGATCTACGCTATCTATACTTACTTATACTTTATACTTAACAATTTTTTTTTGTGATTGTACGAGATAATCTCTGAAAATACTGGTCCGATTGCTAAAATTTTTTCACTGATAGAAAGCTGCTTTAATCATGAGTGACATAGGCTATATTTTATGTGCGCGGGCAAAGCCGCGGGCAAAAGCTAATTTGCAATAAATACGTGACAGACAGGTGGAGTTGTCAGCAACAGCAGAGGCCCAGCCGGGTCGAAGCCTACTGGGGCCAGGGTTATCCGAAAGGGCGCTCGAGCCCCGGTATGAAGGCTTGAAGGAACGGGATGGGTTTTTTAGTCAGTAAGAGTCTGACACTATCTCCCGCTCTGCCCAAGAGCGGAGGTTGTCATAAGATGATTTTTCCCATCGAAAAAAAAAAAGGTAATATATATTTTTTTAGTGCAAAGGCACATTGCGACATGATTCAGCATGCAAATATTCAAACACGATATAATAAAGGTGCTGAATGTTAGCACTTTTAGCACCTTCATAGCATGTTTTAAAATCTACAAAAATCACGAAAATATTTTAAGAAAAATGTTAAACTTTCTGAAATTAGGAGAATTAAAAATATTATTTTTTAAGATATTCTTACTTACACATTACTTACACAAACAAAATAATCACCTATATTTAAGATTAACGTCACACGTCGTATTTACTTGCAGGCTTGCACATAGTAACTATATTTTGTAACTCCGTTCCTAAAAACACACGAAATACAAAGTCTAATTTATTCTAATTTCCTCAATGAAAGCCGGGTATTTACGATGACACGTGCTGTTGAGGCGTCTTGAATTCTTGGGGCTTTACAACCCCGGTTGTGAGGCACTCGGCCCCAAGTACTTACAGAGATTTGCTTATAAATACCTTCTTAGTGTTGAAGTTTGCTGACGAGCGCCTTCATGGCTAGGTGCCCTAAATCCAATTGTGAAGTTTTAAAGTAACTTTTTAATAGCGTGAAGAGATAGTTTACGTCAGCATAATTTACAATGAAACTTAATGTATGTTATTTTCAAAATAAAATCAATCTAAGGATATCTTTTTTTTTTGAAAAAGATTTGTATATTAACACGTGCTGCACGTGCCGCTCTCGTGACGTGCAGGGCGCTCGAGCCCCGGTATGAAGGCTAGAAGGAACGGGGTGGGTCTTTTAGTCAGTAAGAGTCTGACACTATCTCCCGCTCCGCCCAAGGGCGGGGGATGTCAATGCATGATTTTTTCCCACCATAAAAAAAAAAAAAAAGGTGCGCACGTTATGACACAATATTTTCTCATACATACGTTGATAAACGTTTTGATAAACAAATACAAACAGCTCTAGATATATTTGATATTTGCAAGTGTTAGAGCGAAACACATTAACTAATAGAATTTACTATGGGTGCTTGGCGTTATGAGACGAAGTGCAAATATACCTATAATATATACAATACATAATATAATAAATCTGTAGAAGTTTTTAGTTGTGCGCGCATCACGTAAAATGTACGAAATCGATAAAAAATTACTTTTATACATTAAAATTATGTGTAACTTGATATATTATTTAGGCTTTGTTTCATCACAATCGGTTGACTATATTGAAAGATAGCATAATCATCTCAAAACTCCTTTTCTTTGTGTATATATATAGTATATATTTGTATGTATGTATAGCTATATATTTTATTAAATATGCTTTTGTATATGTATGTTTAGTTTTAGCTTTATATATAATTCTATAATTGTTTTAAATAATAAATAAATAAATAAAGATATACTACATCATAAGTGGTACGAAGTTCGCCGGTTAAAAATATGTTATTACTAGCTGTAATGACATGCGAAGCAGTAATGCTCGCAAAGGAGGAGGCCGACCGCATCAGGCAACGGCCCTCTCGCCGCCGCCGCCGGGATTCCGATCCCGATTTCCGGCCACCGTAGGCGCGGGCTTGCGGACAGTGAGCAATGGGTAGCTCATTGTCCGGCCGTCCGGTAACTGTCCGGACCAAGCCCAAGTCGTCGACCGCGCGCCTCAAGGAGTTGTCAGCAACAGCAGGGACCCAGCCGGGTCGAAGCCTACTGGGGCCAGGGTTATCCGAAAGGGAACTCGAGCACCGGTATGAAGGCTAGAAGGAACAGGGTGGGTATTTTAGTCAGTAAGAGTCTGACACTATCTCCCGCTCCGCCCAAGAGCGGGGGTTGTCATTGGATGATTTTTTCCCCACCATAAAAAAAGCTGTAATGACATATTTTAATTGTATGTGATTAGACGTTGCTTGTGTTGACAACAAATTTTACAGACAATAGGTCCGGATGTGTTAATTTATTGAAAAATTGGTCCGTTAAAAATTAATGTTTAAAAACTTTGTGAAGGTCATTGTATTGTTTTCATTAATAAATGCCATATAGAGTGTTTTACTAATTATTCCTAACGGTTTTCAATAGGCTGGGCATTACTTTAGTTACAACCCTCACTATTAATTAATTAATTAAGTTTGTTAATAACGTAAGTAGTGGCAGTTAACAGGTACTCCAATTTTTATGACTGTTAAATACCCTTTAGTGAACTATAATGATGAGGTCGAATAATGGTTATAATAGAGGTGGGTAGGTTTTGGGAGGCCTAAAAACTTTTGATCACCTAATTATTGATTATTATTATTTGACTGGCCTGTTGGTCTAGTGGTTAGTTGCCCTGACTGCAATGCCGGAGGTCGTGGGTTCGATTCCCACCCAGGGCAAATGTTTATGTGATGAGCATGATCATTTGTTCTGTGCCCAGACACAGAATTAATTTATCTATAATATGTATGTATTTAGAAATATATAAGTATGTTTATCAGTTGTCTAGTAAGCTCTGCTTAGCTTGGGACTAGACGGCGTTGTGTGGTAGTTGTGGAATATTATTATTATTATGGTAAAGTTAAGCACAACGGCTAACATTAATTTCACACAATATAAGACTATTATTTAAATACTAATGAACTACGAGTTTTTATAACCACCGTCATTACATACACAAAACAAAACACGCTTAGACCTCGTTCCTACCTTTTTTTTTCATTTAATTGGTAAAAGAGTTTTTAAAATATTCATTACAAAATAATTTAATCATACCTATAAATATAAAACGGACAACGAGTAATGGGTAGCTCACCATCCAGCCGTCCGGTAACCGCGTAGTGTTCCACGTGCGCCCCAAAGTGTCAGCAATACCGTAGGGTCTCAGCAGGGTCGAAGCCTACTGGGGCCAAGGGTGATGCGAAAGAGATCCCCGGGGCCCTGGAACAATGGCAAAGAAGGAACACTTTTAGTCAATAAAAGTCTGATACTATCTTCCGCTCTGCCCAAGGGCGGGGGTTGTCATTGGATTATTTTCCCCACCATAAAAAAAGGGTAAAATGAAATCTGATCTAGTCTACAGTCTACACTGGTTCAAAAATCAAGGTTGATTAAGAGATCTTGATCATTGTTTAATAATAGAAGAACCTTATAAAAAGTATCAAATATTTTTTAAATGATTAAATATTATACAAAGTTACCATGTTCCCCAAGTTATTTTCCTACCTAAAAAAAATACAATACACATTAGTTTTTCTAAAATTATTACTATTTTGGTAAAATTTATTATATTTTATGCTATATATAAGTATGTATAAACAAAATACGCTTAGGCATTGTTTCGTCAACGCTTGTTTTTCTGTATTCAAAAATGGTAAAATAATTTTAAAAATATACGTTCCAGTAGTTTTTGAGCATATTCATTACAAACAATCAAAAGATTTCCTCTTTGTACTATTGGGATAGACATATACAAACATTGTATTTCCAAATAGTTCTACCCTAAACGTAATAATTTTTCGTGAGATTACGTTTAGGTTTCCTCACGACGCCGACGTGGCGATGTTTTCCTTTATTGTTTGGAGCTGTGATAAATTGGGCACACATGTTTGAAAACACGTCGTGGCTGGACTTGCCGTAGTGTAGGTGCGACCAACATTCGACGCCATATTTTCAGAATACCTGCTCGAAAGATCATATAAAATGCTGGTAAGTTCGTCTGTTCTCTTTTCATCATCATTATTTCAGCCGAAATACGTCCACTGTTTTTTTTTAATTTATATAAACTATACAACGGTGTTTTTGAAGAAAAATAACAAACGTCTTTACTTGATGGTGATTTATTTGCGACTAAAAAAAAACATCTTACTGCACGTATTAATATATTGAACTGTACATACCGCCCACCAAAACATTAGTTTTCCATATAATGCTTGACTGCGATCCTACCTGATGGTAAGCAGTGATGCAATCTCTGATGGTGAGGCACACTTATTAAGAGCCTATTCACTTTAGCCAGACATCCAAATTATACCTAAATGGTTGGACCTAGGCCTCCTCCAAGTGTCGCCGTAACGACCGGTCCTGTGCGTCCCGTATCCATTGTATTCTCGATTAAAAAGGCGACATACTTCTTAATAGGTACTAGAAAAAATTGATTATTTTTTAACTTTTTAGATTCCTAGTTCATTTTGCTTGATTAAACACCCCTCTTTAGGTAAAGGTCTCCTCCCGTTTGTGACAATTTTTGCCAGCACAAGCCAGTTCTAGCTAGTAAGGTTATTAGTAAAATACCTACTATTATTGAAGGGTTTTGAATTGGATAATATTTTTGTTTTTTTTTTCTGTTGACAGAGTGGACGATATACGCTTCTTTTAAACTATTCTGTATTAGCTTATCTAATGCCCGCCATACACGCTGGTGTATACCTGATAGGTTTACCTGCACAGTTATACCTGTCAGGAGACCTTGTAAGGAAACCTGCACAGGTGTTCAACATTCACGCTCCGGTTTACACGTAGGTACAGGTCACCTGTCAGGTATATCCTAGCATGTATAGCGCCCTTGTAGGCCTATGATAAATATATAATATTGATCGATTTTTTTACAAACAAAAGAAGATTGCTCCACATCCTTACATATTACGAAACAAAAGAGCCCCACCGCGTCTTTTGAACGTGATAAATTCGAAAACTACTTAGGTAACAGATTTTAATCATCACTGAATGATTGACACTTTGCATAAGCAAATGACTAGGACGTTCTTTGCTAAAAAGTATTTTGGATCTGTCTCCTTAAACACTAAAGAGATGTATGATTTGTAAATTTTAACCAACAGTTTACTTCTTCTTCTGGCTGGACCTTATCCCATTTATTTTGTCTTGGTTTTCCATTGTGCACGATTTTTTGCCATGTCGGTGTCGAAATGAGCTTCTTTTAGGTTTCTTTGAACCGTCGTCAACCAAGTGGAGGGTGGTCTTCCACGTGTGCGCTTCGTCGTAGGCATTTCAAAGGCAAGCTTTATCATGCACTATTTAATTAATTTACTGTTACATTATCCTTGTTTGATTACGGGGTGAGGACGTGGCGATCTGTAATTATTATGTTATTATTATATTTAGCCTATACTGTCCCACTGCTGGGCAAAGGCCTCCCTCCATTCCTACCTTTGTTCCCGACTCTGAGCCACTTCTTACCGATTCATAAGGAATACATTTAGGTCGACCCACCATTTCCTTCTTGGTCTTTCGCGAGCCCGTTGATCTGTAATATAAATTATATTATATATGCATAGTAGAGAATTTCTAAAATTGTACACTGGATCCTATCCTCTATTATGATCTCTCTCTATCACTCAATGCTTTGCTGGAAGAAAACTCAACTTTGAGTTAAGCTCGCCTATGTACCTAACCTTTGTTATCCACTTATTTTATAAGTTGTTATGGTGGTAAAGCATAAAGGTTGATAATACTCGTAGGAATCTGGGGCGGGTCAATAGTGATACTATTTTTTAAAGTAGACCATTCAAAAGAAGATTATGAGATAGTTAATATCGGCCTAACGAAAGTTAAAAACGACCTGTAGCGTTACTAGACTAATAGTAAGCTAAAGATTTTTAAACACAGCCTCCGAATATTTTAATAGAACATGTCGAAAACAATGATGATCTATGAATACATGTAAGGAATATAAATAAATAAATAAATAAAACATTGTGATAGTTGAAAAGGCTCGGGGCATTTAGTCACATGGAATAGGTAAGCTAGCATTTTAACTGATTTTTACAAGCTCTGAGGAGATTCAATAAAAACAATTCTGCAAATGAAAATGAATCCTACTATAAACTGGAACGACGTAATAAGGATTTTATAGTAACTGCGATTGCTTCTACAACCAACTTAGCACCGCTACTGGGTATCTTATTAGTATTCCTTGGAAAGCTATGTGCCATGAAGCAACCTAATTAGTACTTGCAATGGTACACTTTACCGAATGAATTGCGTCAACGCCTCTAACAAATCAGTTTGCACTTCATATTTTGATTTAATTTCGCCTTGTTTTATACATATAATCTTTGATTATTAGATATGCAGATTAAAATATACAATAGTGAACAATGTTATATGTATACATCCTAGCTATTAAATATTATAAATTAATAGGTATACACCGCTAAATTTTAATCGTTTTAATCCCGTGGAGGGTCGATCCGGTACATGAAACACTATCGATTTGTAAAGATAAAATTAAAAAAAGTATCTTTAAGTAAACGTCAGCTGAGTGAGTTCAATGACCTGTAGTTAATAGTCGGCGTTGCGTACAAAGTACCTACAGGTCATTGAACTCGCTCAGCTGGCTTTTTCTTAAAGAAATTAATTTCGTACATGCGTAAATTAATACGAGTTTTGAAAAAGAGGTACTTTATTTTTTAATTTTATCTGATGTATATACAAACTTAAAATACAAATGGGTAAAAAAGTGGAACTCATCATCAAAAAAATCGTCCACATCAATGTCAATGGGAAAAGTGCCCAGAACGCTGGCAGCATTGCCACGCTAGTTGGTAATGCTGATTCGTTGACTGAAGAAAAGCCCAGCCTTCTGGTGATGCGAAGAATCGACCAACCTATTTCGTCTTTTTTATTGATTTAATACACACGGTCAGTGGCACGTTCGTGTTAAGTAAATTAGAGACTTCAAATGTACACAGAGACAATGTATTGTAAATATGCGCAAGTCAAAAAATTGTGTCATAGTTTTGAATATTTTAATCATAATTATAGATAATTATTTTGAAGAATGCACCAGTCGTACGCTTTTGGTAGATACTAAATTAACATTGGTAGAAAAGCAAACCAGATAATAGGATTAGATAATAGGATTATATCTGTCTCTTTCGCCATAACGCCGATTTTCTATAGAAGCCGTATGGATGTGATGGGCGCGGGCTTGCGGACGGCAAGCCATGGGTAGCTCGCCGTCCGAACATCCGGTTACCGTCCGGACCGAGCGCAAGTCATCGACGGCGCGTACTGTTCCACGCACGCAAAGAGATGTAGGGGTCCAGTAGGGTTGAAGCTTATTGGGGGCTAAGGATCTGTTTCTGAAAAGGAAAACTCGGCCCTGGTATGAACGAAAATGCAGGAGTGGGTTTTTTGTCAGTAAAAGTCTAACACACCCTCGCGCTTCGCACAATAGTGGGGATGACATTCCTACCTAATAACAAAAAAAAATGGTGTGATGGACTTTGACGTCAAAGTCCATGTCGGACTTCTCCTCCTTATTAGCAGCTTAGACGGTTTATAACTTTGTTGTTGATGAAGATATTTAATAAAATCTTTCATATTTATTTCATCATCATCATCATTTCAGCCGACACACGTCCACTGTTGGACATAGGCCTCCCCCAAGCGTCGCCACATCGAACGTTCCTGTGCGTCCCGCATCCATCGGTTTCCCGCTACCTTCACCAGGTCATCGGTCCACCTTGTAGGAGGCCTTCCAACGCTGCGTCTTCCGGTACGCGGTCGCCACTCCAGAAAATTTCGGCCCCAACGGCCATCTGTTCTGCGAGCAATGTGCCCTGCCCATTGCCACTTAAGTTTGGCAATTCTTTGTGCTATTTATTTACTAGTGCTAAACATTACGAGTATTTAATTAAGTAAATAAAAATATAGCATGCAAACAAGATAATCGTTATACATAATCCATAAACAACCGTCAATTTTACCGCAGTTAACAACCTTAAAAGCTTACAACACTGTTTGAAATAACCACAGTAAAGTGTAAATTAACATTTATGTCCATTAAAGTCAGAGTTTACACAAATTACATAACAGAAGTTAGTCCAAAATGTGTGTAGTTAACAACAAAGTTCAGGATTTCATATATTATAATCTGTATTAAAAGGAAGACTGAACTTGTGTAGTCTGTTTTCATGGGTAAAATGAACAGATAATGCAATTAGGCTTTTAATGGAATTAATTGGGGTACATTAGGGCACATCATTAGATAAAGTGTTGGATAGGACAATGTGGACGGTCTACGTGTGTGTACGTGTGTACACTGCCCATAAATTGATTTTCTCAATCATCTTAATTAAAAATGCAAATCAGGGTTGATGAACTGATACCTTTGCGCTAGTACGGGACTATGGGTTAATATTCTTTTTTAGGCTTCTGTACCTCAAAAAGAAAAACGGAACCCTTATAGGATCACTTTGTTGTCCGTCTGTCTGTCAAGACCCTGTATCTCGGGAACGCGTGGAGGTATCGAGTTCAAATTAAAAACATATACTCAAGTCTGCAGTCCCTTGAAGCTGAGAAACAAATCAAACTACTGAGTTAACGAAACAAAAAGATACGGCCGTTCATGTCGCAAAAAACGTGTATACTCTCAAGGGAATCAAAAGTCACAGGGTACTTCCCGTTGACCTAGAATCCTCAAGATTGGCATGAAACAAGATCTCATAGCACAGGTATAGGAAACAATTTGAAAATTGCATATTTGTTGTTACGTCACGAATAAAAAACAATTTTTGCTTTTCGGAAAAATCTTCGTAACTCAATTCGGGAATTGAACTGTTTTCATAGGTAAGTTTGTACGGAACCCTCAGTGTGCGAGTCCGAGTCGCATTGCCCGGTTTTTTTATTTTGAATAGGTTCGCGTTTGAGCACTGTCTCACTTGATGGTAAGCGATAATGCGACCGAAGATGGAACACGCTTAACTAGAAGTAACCTGTTCCCTCTTAGAGGGAACAGGTTACTTCTAGGTAAGCGTGTTAACCTAGACTAGGTTGTATGATATTCTGTACGTAATATGATGATTCTTGACGCATCTTTCGCTGTAGGTTGTTCTATAGGTTGTGTAAGCTTCACCACACGTGTAGCTACTGCACTGCTTGTCATGGGTTCGATTCCCGCACGGAACAAATATTTGTATGGTTTCCACATAGTTTGCCCAGGTCTGGATGTCTTGTGTATGCGAGTTTGTATGTTTGTGAATGCACGCGATACTGGTTTAATTCCTAGTGTGCAACATAGTTTTCAGGTATACTTTCTATTGTCTTTATTAGAATAGAATAAACTTCTTTTTTTTAATGTTCCTCTTCCTTGCGTCATACTCCTCAATTCTGAGGGTCGTGACCTCTCAGCTTTATCACTTTCATTTGAAAAATATTCCTTTATCTGACTCTGGCGGTGTGAACGGCATTATATACCGTAGAGTCAAGAGTGTGTGGTGCGGTGTGGATCTGGTCGGACCCACGTATTGGGCTACGTCCACGAGGCCTTTTCCCATCCACTTTACCGGTCACGATGAGCTAGGCGCTAAAATAAATAGATACTAGGTCTAGGTATTATGTCTAGAACACAAGTTCACAAATTGTACCTAGCGACGCCCCGGGGCGTCCCAAAGGCGTCGCATACCGGAACGCTCAGGTCATTGACACTTTCAATAGTCGAGGAAAAAAAGTTCTTTGAATGATGCTACAGAAGCCTAGAAGTACGATTCGATAAAGACCGTGCAATTAAATTTTGGAGCATTGTGTCCCAAGATTATTCAGATACTCTGAGTAAGTACCTAGTAGTCCTCGCCAAGTTTTCAAAGCTATTAATGTTTGCAGAATTGTATTTGTGCGGAACTGGCTTCTCCGCGTCGAAATTGCAGAACGTCAGAACAAAAATAAATTTTGGAAATAAAAAATGTTTAAGCAATATTATCTAATGCTGACAGTAATTATATATAATCCTTGTTTCTTTGTCATCTGAAGTATAAAAAAATGAACGTTATTTTTTTTTCGATTTCAAAGGTTTATTTATTAATTGAATATAGAACAGTTAAAAAGTTAAACACTTTAATCCCAATGATAAAAATTATAAAAGTTATGTTCGGAAATTTCTCACCTGTCTAATTACTTGTAACTGCTGCTTTCCCCATAATTATTGAGATTCTATACTTTACGATATTTTCTTTGTTTTTAATTTGGAGTTACACGTAGGTAAATTAAAAAAAAAAAAACAAAGAAAAAAAAAACAGCATTGCTAAAAATTTAATGTTAAAGAGGGCGCAGTATAGAAAAGATTGGGAACCTTTGATTCTAGTTATAACACAATTGTGTAGTTTCATCACATACAATTCTATACCTACCGAACTTGTCAATATTTGCACTGTGCAATACTGTTTTGTAACCCGGCCAAAAATATCAAAAGTCACTCCCGTCCAGTGGTTAGCCTCCTTTCACTTTGACCATGAACCGTTGGCTCGACATTCTATAATAAATTGTAATATGTAAGTGTCAATTAAGCAAACCCTTTCTTACGAAGTAAAGCTTAAGAAATTAAAACGCTAAGAGCATTAAAAAAACTCTTAAAGACTTGAAGTGTCTGTAGTACTATAGTAACCATAAAACTGTATTATAAAAAGAAAGAAATAAATTAAAGAAACCTTGTCCTTTGAACTTTATAACGTAATTCCGATTTAATTTGTGTCATTTTTTATATTCATCTCGGTTAGGGACTAAAATGATTTTATTTTCACACCGGTTTTATAATAAACCAAGCTTGTTCGGTCTTTTATTGAAAAACAGATATCTCGTGGAATTTTAATGCGGTTTCGACATGGATAAGCCTTCAAAAATATAATTTCGGATGATGTCCCATACGAGATGTGCGAGGTAGCTAAACTGTGTGAGAATGCTAAGCGGTACCTACTGTGAAAATGTGTTATTATTTTCACTAAAACTAAGCCAGAAGCTTGCATAGTACGAGGAAGTGTGTAGCGAACTGTTTATGTACACATTTTGCGCGCGAGCACACACATTCCTCGGTCACATCTATCCCACACATTCCACGCACAAATTCTTCAACCATGCGGTTGAAGAACGTATTAATTCCTCGCACACTATTCCTCTCTTTTTTGTGTGTTAAAATACTTAGCTCTTTAAGCTCTTTTCCATCACAGCTGCGCAAAGTTCACTAAGTATCTGAGGCTAGGAAAATGAAGTGATCTCATTGGTTGATAATTTCCTCGCACACTGCCTCGCTACCTCGCACATGTTTGGTGGCACAGCACCCTTATAATGCTTGCCTTGTTTTGTATGTTGGGCATGCACAGTGTGAGTGGGTCACAGTAATTACAAGGATATTGATTTTCCAAGGTACGTCAGCCATTTTGTGAGCGTTGATTGGTTTACCTACTGCATATGACATCGACATTTTAAAAGTTTGAGGTTTTGTGTTACCTACTCGACGGTAAAGAGACGCTTTTTCTGCAAATGACGTTGATGGTTATGAATTACCTTATTACTATCATTACCCGGCCCTTATCCCATTTTTGCCTCAAGTAAGAATTTTATGTTAATGCACTAGTGCGGTGAAGTGCAAATACATCGTTCGTTGTTCACACCCCAATGTAAGCAGATATTCAACAAAATAACCAATGTGAAAAGTAGGCCACCGCGTATGTATGTATAGTAGATTCTTCAAAACGAAAAAGATTGATATCTATTTGTCTGATTGTATCATCGTTCCATACTGTACCGAATGTCATTTCTGTTTATTTTCCCTACAAAGAATATAAACAATATTGCTCTCTCTGTTTTCAATATAATTTACGAGTATACGCTGGCACAAGCCTTTTATATTATTTTGCATTTATCGAATTTCCAATCAAAATGTGGATGGCTCCGGAAGAATAAAGGTCTATTCAGACTGAGTCACGATACGAGACTGCGTGCACTTTTTAAGACAGAGTATAGAATTTTATTTTCTATTCGAAAAAGGTTAATAATATTAGAGAGAAAATATGAGCAAGCGGCGCTAGTAGTATGCTACCTCCGTAATCACAGTATGCAAGAACTCGCTAAATTTGTTTTACGCCCCGCAACTTCACGATAGGTACGTCTTTCGCGAAGCCACTGACCTCTTCAAGTATCGTCGCATCTCGTCTCATTGTGAACAGTGTGAACTGACCCTTACATTAGCATTTTCCGTCGAAGCAGCATGTTTTCTTCTCAGCTATTTGCATAATCAGCCTTACAATGTTCCTACTGCTGGGAGTCAGGCCGTCTTCTCTTTAGGAGACGGATTGCGCGGTAATCCAAAACGCGAGCGTGGTGCGGGTTGGTTTGATCTTCATTAGAGGGATTGGGTCGTTCGTTATCCACCACGTGGCCCCAGCGGCAGGTAGGTGAATGACATCTATCTTTGAGGTTCATGGGCATGCTGGATTCCTCACGATATTTTTATTCACCGTTTTGGGAGCAGCGATGCGCCATCGCCAGCCTGGTTTCGAACCCGCGACATACGACTTGTTAGTTGGAACGGTTACCACTATTTTTACTCACCGTCAGTCTTCATTTCGATATTCACTATGTCTCTAGGAAAATTATCTTTCACATGATCTGGAGGTGGAGTTTTATTTTTGATGTTACTTATAGGCAAATCTATGGCTAGTAGGTATACGTAAGACTTAAAATCTATTGTTTGTAACCAAAATAATTTCGTACAATGATACTACTATTTCTAAATTACACCTCCCTGGGGTAAGAAATATTTTTTTAAGCTATTGCATAGCTTCTATCTCGGGCCTTGAGCGTGGAGACCGAATCCAGAAATTCCGTAACGAAAATAACCTAGCACCCCCCACTCATTTGTTTTTTGAGCGTGGTGACCGATAAGAAAACAAATGAGTGAACAATCAATCAAAATTCAATTCAATGTGTGAAAGTGTAACTTCAATTAATATCAAAGAAAAAAAAAACAAAGGAAAAAAAATACTGCATAAATAAAATAAATAAATAATTATAATTGCATAAGTTGATAAAAATGCTATGCAATAGCTTTACCGCGGAAGTCCCCGAGTGCCATTTTATTATGGATAGGCTCATGTTTAACCACTATCTCATCTAATGGTAAGCGATGATGTGGCCGACGATGGAATACGCTTGCCTAGAAACAATCTATTCACTCTTGACTTAAAGACCCCTAGGTTATAGCTATCAGGAAACACAGACTCCGGCTGGGAATTCCACTTCTTAGCTGTGCGCAATAATTAAATATAAATGATTACTTATTTGTAACTTATTGTAACATATTCTTACATCCGTAATATTTAAAACAACCAATCTAGAAATCTTTTTAACACCATCAATATCATTGTGTTACACATACAATTATTTTATGACCAAGGAAAATAATCTTAAATTGTATTTTTTATTATCTACAGCAAACATACCTATTGAACATACCTAATAGGAACTATAATTATATAACTTAATGATAACGCGTCATTTCCTTAGTGTAAGAAAACAGGAAAATGTAGTAAATAATATACCTACAAATAACATACTGGTATTTCCTTATCCAAAAAGTTAATAACATAGGAATGTTGATATTCATATGTACGAAATCTACACGGAACCCTTCCATTTGTAATCATTTAATATCTTATCCCTACGGGGTTTCTCATATAGGTACGCAGGTATAAGTATATGAGTTATACCTTTTTTTTTATGTTGGGGCAAAATAATCATGCATTGACATCCCCCGCCCTTGGGCGGAGCGGGAGATAGTGTCAGACTCTTACTGACTAAAAGACCCACCCCGTTCCTTCTAGCCTTCATACCGGGGCTCGAGCGCCCTTTCGGATAACCCTGGCCCCAGTAGGCTTCGACCCGGCTGGGTCCCTGCTGTTGCTGACAACTCCTTGAGGCGCGCGGGAACAGTGCGCGCCGTCGACGACTTGGGCTTGGTCCGGACAGTTATCGGACGGCCGGACAGTGAGCTACCCATTGCTCACTGTCCGCAAGCCCGCGCCTACGTTGGCCGGAAATCGGGATCAGAATCCCGGCGGCGGCGGCGGCGATAACGCCGTTGCCTGATGCGCTCGGCCTCCTCCTTTGCGAGCATTACTGCTTCGCAGAAGTCGGCGACTGCCTGCCACTTCTCCTCGCTCCGGACCATGGCCGCAACCAAGGCCCGGCGCGAAAGGTCTCCGCCGCCGATCGCCCCCACGAGGGCACGGCGATGCTCTGCCCAAGCAGGGCACACCTCGACTGTGTGCTCCACCGTGTCCTCCGGGCGTTCCGCACAGTGGCGACACCCGGGCGTCACTTCCGCATGAATCCGGTGCAGGAAACTCCCGAACGAACCATGTCCGGTGAAGACCTGCGTCATGCGGAAGGTAAGGACGCCGTGAGGTCTTTCCAGCCACGCCTCAAAGAGGGGACTTACCGCCATGATTGTGGCGTGCCCAGCACTGGGTTGCGATAGTCGTTGACGCCATTTCACCATGAGATCCCGCCGGAGCTCTGTCCGCCATGCCGTGACCTGTCGCGGCAGCGGACTTTCACCCCGGCGTTGCATCTCCACGCGCATATCGTGCATGTGTGCAAGATGAGTAATACCTGATATCCAAAGTAATGGGGTATTTATAATAATAACCCGAATTCTAATTTGGAACATGGTGGCCAGTCTTGGAGGAGATTAGACAAGTACATACGTTGGAGTTATCATAGTGCACAAGGGTGTGCATAAATACTCTCTGTTCCTTTACGTTCATGGTCTGATAGAACGGCTAGCTGACACGACTAAGGAGTGATTAGGCGCTGGAACTTTCAAACTTTTGTCTGTTACAGAGTAATTCCTAATAATATAATAATAATATTTCACAAGTATCACACAACGTCGTCTAGTCACAAGCTAAGCAGAGCTTGTGTTATGAGTACTACACAACTGATAAACTTACTTATATATTTCTAAATACACTCATATTATAGATTAATTACACCCAGAGAAAATGATCGTACTAATCACACAAACAATTTTGTCCTGGGTGGGAATCGATCGCACGACCTCCGGGATAGCAGTCAAGGCCATTAACCACTAGATCAACACGCCAGTCAAAAAAAATGGAAATTTAACCAAACTCGGAAATCGGAGCTGAGACCTCAGCTCAGCAGTCGTGCTTGCAATCCTAGAACCACTGAGGTAGTAAGTAAATAAAAGATTTGAGTACCGTAAATATAGCAAAAGAACACATAAAAGTTCCAAAATTAGAGTGTATAAAGCATTTTAAGAGCGATCGCAACCATGTGGGGAAACTTTGCCGTTAGCAATCCGCTAAAACCAGACACAAAAACTTTACTTGTTTAAGTGTATTTTAAGATTTGTTGAACCAAGACTGAGTTAACAGCGATTTAATAACGTTAAAACTCGCTTTAACCTTTAATCGCCGTAACCGAAAAATTGAACTGGGTCAAACTTTTTTCGAAGTTTTTAAAATATTGACATCAGGTCATCGTGTAGGTAAAGTGTCATGGGGAAAATATCTTTTTTCCAGCTGTGACAGTGAGACTAAAAGTTATTGTTTTTGAAGGAAATCAATAAACAGTACCTACACGACCCATCAAACCACAGTATTTTCTGTTCCTTCTAAACCTCTCAAGGCGATTTATATTAATTTTATTTTTTATAACGTGTGAAAACCAGCATATTCGGCATATTCTAGAATCAAAAAAATTCGAAGACACGTGACCTCTATCAATCCGCACTGGGCCCGCATGGTGGATTATGGCCCATTCCCTCACCTAGAGAGGAGGCCTGAGTCCCATCAGTGGGAACATTATAAGGCTGATGCTATGCTTATGCTTATTATCAAATAACTTCTCTCGCTCTAGGTGGAGCGAAAGGTGGTGTCAGACTTTTATTAACTAAAACCTAGGTTAGTTCTTTCAGTTGCCTTTACCTTTCTAGGGCTACCTCTTTCAATTACCTGCACTTTCATTCTCATGAACGTGTTTCATTATGACAAGGCGAACGTACTACCGTGATAAAAAGTCCTTTCATGGCCGCCACATACGCTAGGGTATACCTGTCAGGTTTGACTGTACAGGTGAGTTGTACAGGTAAACCGGAGCGTGTATATTGCACACCTGTGCAGGTTTCCAAACAAGCTTACCTGAGGTATAACTGTGCTGGTAAACCTATAGTGTATGACTACCTCAAGTCTTAATGTAGTTCATGGTCTATGTGAGCAAAATTTCATATGCGTAAATTCAGTTATGATTGATAAATAGTCATGAATTTTTTTACACTGATTACAGCTGCCACCACGGATATTGAACGCTGGCTTCAAGTTGCGCAGAAGTCAAAAATCGGGTCTCTTTAGGTGGTGCGACGTGAGACGCGGGGGCGGGGAGCGTCAGTGATTAGCCCGCTGCGCATCGCGCCATAGACGACACTCGTGATTCGTTCATTGCGCTTGCAGCATGTATCTAACAACGACGACGATTGGCTCGCCAATGTATGGAATGCGCAAAGCGATCCCCACTCTGACGCCGAGCGTTCAATATCCGTGGTGGCAGCTGTACATTACTACAATTCAAAGTCTGTCTGGATTCTGGATGCATCAACATTATTTAAGGTATATGCGAAACCTGAATATAGATTGTTCAGAAACACTAACTGAATTGTTTCTAATCATTTTTACACCATGTTATATTTTTTCCCAAAAATATTTAAAAAAGGTCACAAGTTGGAAACCACAGACACTAAGTACAATACAGGTTGACACGTTATTGCGGGCATTAGGAGTCGGCGTACAGCTGGGTGTTGGAGCCGAACAAGTCCTCAGTCGCGGATGGCCCGGCGACTATGTATTTGTGTGGACAAACAGGTAACATAACAAGCTTATAACTTTATGATTTTTCATGATATAGTTATGAATTTTGTACATAAATTCTTAATATACAAATATTAGTTACAGCACGTGTTTTAGGTTTCGTATATATGAAAATTAATGTTGTATAGCGCTTAATCGTTCGTGAAGTATCAGATGCATATTCTCTTGAGTAAGTTCAGAAGATTATATTAGCAACTTAAAGCTGAACGTGAGCCATTAAAGTTTATAGCTGAAAAGTTTTACGCAGCACTACTTCCAGCATTTGCATTAATTTTCTTCTTCTTCGTGGTATTCAATAGGCTAGGTAATGAAAAACCGGGCAAGTGCGAGTCAGACCCGCACTTTGAGGGTTCCGTGCAAACTACAACAGCATAGCATATGCTGAGTTAGGCGCCCTTTTGGCCTTGCACAGATTTTAAAGTTATCTTTTTTTATGAATCGAATTCTACTGTATGTGTGAGGTACGAATAATTTTTTTTTTCTTTCTTTTTTTTGTCTTTCTTTCTTTTTACAATTCCCGAATGGAGTCTTGAAGATTTTTCCGAATTGAATTTTTTTTTGTGTCGTAGAGCTAACAACAAATTTACAGTTTTCAGATTTTTTCCTATACGCTATAAGACCTTGCTTGTGCCAAAATGGTCAACGGGAAGTACCCTATGAATTTCGATCTTTGAGAGTATATACGTATTTTTGCGACATCAACGACCGTATCTTTTTTATTCGTTAATTTAGAAGTTTAATTTTTTCACAGCTTGAAGTTTAATTTCAATTCGATACCTCCACGTGTTCTCGAGATAAAGGGTCTTGACAGACAGACAGACGGACGGACAACAAAGCGATCCTGTAAGGGTTCCATTTTTTCCTTTTGAGGTGCGGAACCCTAAAAACCGGTAAAAAGCGAGTCAGACTCGCGAACGAAGGGTTTTGTACGAGTAGGTACCTTTGTTTCCTTCACCGTTTTGAGAGCAGTGGTGATGAAATAAATTACACAAAGTAATGCACCTGGCTGGGTTTGAACCCGAGACCTACCACTAGTAAGTCGGGGCCGTTACCACTCGGTCATCACTGCTCTCAAGCGTAAGTCTATCAATAATAAAAAAGTAGTATGCGCCTGTGAAGAAAAAAAAATACTATGATTTTACCACCTCCTAATCCGAAAGTGGCCGTTTCATACAGGTGACAATACGTTTTCGAAGAAATCGTTTTATAAATAATAAAATGTTCTATAACAGTAAAAAGCGTTATCGTGTCGTCGCGTCACTCGCAATTCTTCAATGAACTTAAACCCAGATGTCCATGTCAGCCTTTAGGTTTTTATGGACAGTTTGAACCAATCTCAAACAAACAGTTTCAACCGAGTAATCGTAGTTTACGTTTCAAGTTTATGATACAATTATTCCTACAAGCTCGGAGCCAAACCTGTATGTTACGTAAACACAAATTGTTTTCCGGAAATACTTCACCAGCATTTATTTAAAAGGAAAACTTTAAAGCAAAATGTATTTTGTATCAACACAACGTGAGATAAACGGATAAATAACAATATTATTTTGTATAAAACGAATTTGTTTACGGGTGGAATGGCTTCAACATATTAATGTCAATATTTCTACGAGTAACGATCATGAGTTACGACATTTTTTCGTGGAAATAAAACGAGATTTATTATCTTGTGACATGAAGAAAATAAAAAGAATGGAATACACGACTGTGATTGACATTGGGGCGTGTTCATAAATTAAACATCAATCACTAGCTTCTGAGGTTTCGTAAGTGCCCATGTAGGCCTAAGTGAAACAAGAACATTTTGTTTTTTTTTTTCAAATTTTGAATCATCGTAGCAGTGGTGGATAACGGCCCCGACTTACAAGTTGTAGGTCGTGGGTTGAAGCCCAGCTAGGCGCGTTACTTTACTTTGTTGTTTATTTCATCATCATTCAAACGGTGAAGGAAAACATTGTTCTAACTGAAAATTCGAAGATATGTTAGATGTCACATGTCTTCGAATTTTAAGCTATTGCATAGCTTCTATCGCGGGCCTTGAGCGTGGAGACCGAATCCAGAAATTCCGTAACGAAAATAACCTAACACCCCCCACTCATTTGTTTTTTGAGCGTGGTGACCGATAAGAAAACAAATGAGTGAACAATGAATCAAAATTCAATTCAATGTGTGAAAGTGTAACTTCAATTAATATCAAAGAAAAAAAAACAGAGGAAATAAAATACTGCATAAATAAAATAAATAAATAATTATAATTGCATAAGTTGATAAAAATGCTATGCAATAGCTTTACCGCGGCAGTCCCCGAGTGCCACACGTATTTTTTTAGTTCTAGGCCAATCTGCACTGGGTCTGGTTAGTAGATTACAACCTATTTTCTCTCCTAGAGAAGAGACCCGAGTCCTAGTAGTGAGAAATATAAAAGGCTGATTATGCCTGTGTCTATACTGATATGTAAGATAAGAAGAAAAACCATAGGTAGACTGGGTCCTGGAGTGAGTCAGCTGCTAGGTAGCGCCCACGATCTAGTATGCTAACATTTAAATCCGGTTTAGTACCTAAGTAAGTGGATTATGAGACATTTTTAGGTAGGTTACAATAAATATGAAAGCAGGTCGAAACGAAATTGGACCCCAATTAACTAACAAGTGAACTGGAAATCTTTGGAAATCTCCAATATAATTTAGGAGCTTTGAAAACGATTATAAATCGTACTTTGTACCATAACAACCTAAACGTTATTGGGGCTATTAAAATTATCCCTACTCACTAATATTATATACGTGAAAGTTTTTTTTTTTTTTTAATTATAAACTAGTGTTTGACTGCGATCCCACCTGATGGTAAGCAGTAATGCAATCGTTGATGGTGAAAACACTAGTTTATTAAGAGCCTATTCACTGTAGCATTGAAGGCATAATTCCTGTTGTAGCAATTAACTTTGCCTGTCTGTTATGCGTTGAGGTTTTAACTACTGAATAATTTTGATAAAATTAGCAATGGAGTAAAGCCCAGGGAAGGATATGGATTCTTTTTATCTAGCTTCGACTTTGTATCCTCAATAATCAACTTGCACCCGGATGAAGTCGCGGGCAGAAGCTAGTTTTAAATAAATTGTACTAGCTGAACAGGAAACTGAGCAAAAACGAATTAATAATATTTTGTTTTCGTTTCTTAGTTTTTTGGCTTTTTGACTTGTTTTTGTTGTGCTAGACTCCTACAGACCATGATATTATCATCCTCTAGAAAAAAAATAAAAAATCCATCAATGCTAAATTATTATTTAAAATCCGGCTGGTAATGTTAACGGCCCCGACTTACGAGTTGTAGGTCGCAGGTTCAAACCCAGCCAGGCGCATTGATTTGTGTAATTTATTTCATAACCACTACTCTCAAAATGGTGAAGGAAAACATCGTCGGAAACCGACATGTCTTAGAACCAAAAAAGTTTGAAGATAAATTTGACACCCGCATTGGGCCCGCGTGGTGAGAGGAGGCCCGAGTCCCAACAGTGGGAACATTATAAGGCCGACTATGCTATGCTAATTCCAATTCGTTCAAACTAAAAAAAAGAAAACTGTTTAGCTAATAGTATTACTATAGAAAACACAGTTTCCAATTTACGAATTGCTTATAAAACTTATAATATTATTGGCAAGTTTTGTAATGGAATAAAAGCAATTTACATTCAATTATTTGCAACAACTGTTGGTTTGAACTGAACTAATTAATGAAATTGTTGGATCATTAATTATTTACAATGATGATTTAATATATTGATATAAATAATCAGCAGACGAATAACAAATATTTAATCTGTCTCATTTTAAAACGTGATGGAAATACGTTTGTATTGATCACGCACGCTGTAGTAAAATAGTAATAAATAAATAAATTAATGAATTGGGTAGTTAACATTTTTTATATAATATTTGTTTCTAAAATTGGCTTTATGTCCAAAATCACAAATAGAGATCCAAATCCGTTCAAAATTAAGTAGGTAGTTAACTTAGAAACCTTTCAAATCACACAAAACACAAATATTATATTTTTTTATATTATTATATTATATTATTTATTAAATTTTTATGTACACTGAACTAAACTGTACTGTATATAGCGACCTATTCCCACAACGCCCTCACTTGGAGGTGACAAACAGTGGCGAACTCTCTCGGAAGGTTCTGGATCAGGTCATAGTCTTGACTGAGAAGGTATACGAAGCGGTCTCCTCCTTTTGTGAAATAGTATCCAATGCAACACACATCAACATCGAAATCCTTACGCCCCAGCCACCGTCTTAGGAGACACGCCGGGCGTCAAGAGTCGCAGGGCGATTCCTGGCCATTGAAGATGCAGACTTGCGGACGACAAGCAAAAGGTAGCTCGTCGTCCTACCGTCCGGTAAGGACCGAAACCAAGTTATCGCCGGCGCGTAGTCTTTAACACGCGGCTGAAAGAGATGTCAATAAAACCGTAGTCCTAGTAAAACCCCGCTAGAGCTGCGGGAATATTTGAAAGAGTTACCGTGGTTTTTGAATGTAAAGCCATTCAAAGATCACGGTAACTGAAGGACACAGGTGGCTTATAGTCAGTAAAAGTCTGATACGTTCTCTCACTCCAGCCTCCCTAGAGCGGGAGAAATCATTGGATAAGATTAAGTACCAGAAATAAAGAACTCCCTTACCTACTCCTATTCACACCAATATTTGAAATACTAATAGCTGCTTCATTTCAAAAACAATTTTGAAACTGTTTCTAGAATAAAAAACTTTTTACAAAAAAAATATAACCGACTTCAACGTTAAAACACTGAAAAGTACAAAATAACTTTAATTTTGGAAGTCGGTGTTTCTATAATAGTTTTGTCTCTTCGTTATTTAACACCGACTCGGAAGTCAGTTATATTTTTTTTGTAAAAAGTTTTTTATTTTACACAATTTAGTTATGGTACCACCACTAAAAAGTACCTCTCAGCCAAACTTAAATAACTTATAGCCAGAGAGAATCTCATAACGATTCTACTAATCCCAAACACGGTTAGATTACATTAATTTACCTTCTGGCTTCATCATCTGATCAGTCCGATACATCCCCTCCCCTTTTTCCTTCAGCCAGTCATCGACTACACGTATAAACAAAGCAATTTTACTTGTTACGACAGTTCTGCTGTGATCCTAGGAGTTCTGCGCCATATCTTCGAAGTTCATGATTAAATCATATAACAATATTTCAATGGTGGTCCCACTTGGAAGCATAACCTTTCAATAAAAAATATTATTTTTTGTATTCTTTATTGTTCAGCATAAAATATTGTACAAAACTAAACTTATGTAAGTTACCAATTGTGTTAATATTTATGTGTACAATAAAGTAACCATCTATCTCCAGTCTTTGTCTCAATTTATTCAGTGTCGGCGCAGGACGTCTAGTTCAATGCCTACATCCGATAAATACTCGTTTTGCCTGCCCCCACGTTTGGACACATATATCTTGTCCACTTTATTGACTAGCTAACCTTGTATCCCCCGATGGGTTAGCTGCTGGTGTAGGTATAGTACACCCACATTTCATCCAGTATGTTAAAGTATTTTTACCAATATGGCTGCGGGATTGTTCGGAAGAATTGCCGCGGCCCAAAAACATATTTATTTTATTTATTTATTTATTTATTGAGACAAACATAGTTTGATACAATTACATTAAAATCTTACGAAATTACACTAAGAGTTACATTAACAGGTTATCGATGGGTCTCAAAACTAGGCAAAGCCTGTATCTTGGTGACCCAATAGTTATGCAGAATTAGCCAGATATTCTAGGCTGAACTACGTACAAATTCTCATGATAACAATTTATAACAACAAGGAATTAGGAATTATATAAAAAGAATATAAAAAGAGCAACCGAATGAACACGAGTTGTTTTTGAGTCGGTAACAGTCTTTAGGTGGTTTTTTTCAAGTCTTGGTTGATATCCTACCTAAAAATGCTCTACCTATCTTTGGTGTAACAACAGGTCTAGATGCGTGAGGATATGCGAAGTTAGAATTAAAATATTTTAAGAAAAAGCATAATCAGCCTCGGTAGGTAAAATACAATATTGAGCTTTAATGCTCTAAGAACAGAGTACTTAAGCGCAGTATAGAGACGGACATCTTTGAAACAGGTAAGCTTATCGCTCCACCCAGCGTAGGAGAAGTTATAGGATGTTTTTCCAATCACAAAAAAAATACAGCATTACCAACTACACTAATTGGTGTCTATTAACTTTCGATACATCAGCAGACGATCTACACGATTGAATAGAATATGTGTTTAACATCATAAAACATTACAGCTTAAAATAGATTCACGAATTAGGTTTGTAAACAGAAAACACGCTCTGTTAATGAATATACAAATTGTGAAAAGTTCAAATAAATATGTGCACTGCGATAAGACATCGTCCACACAGTTTGTGCATGTTATCACTTAACTAGTTCAACGTGATCATTTTGTGTAACCCAGACTTACTATTTTGTGGCCAGACTAACAGGCAATTCACCTGGCGTTTAGTGATATCAGTCCAGATAACTCCTACGTAGAAAATGTTTGGGCGAATCAAAAACAAATTAGCATTGTGGTTGTGTTAAAGAGGTTTCTTATCTAGATACTTTCCTTTTAAAAAGAGGATTACTAGCCACAATATGTATGTTAACAGGCCATGATTGTTAAACCCACAAATTACGGAACACCGCGTTGTAGAAGCCATTGATAATACTAATTGTGAACGCTAAAATTCGAATTTTGAAAATCATCAAATAGGTAACTCTTCCCGATCGACCGTGTGAGAGCAGTGGTGGCCGAGTGGTAACGGTCCCGACTTTCGGTCGTGGTTTCAAACCCAACCAGGCGCATTACTTTGTGTAATTTATTTCATCACCACTGCTCTCAAAACGGTGCAGGAAAACATCGTGAGGAAACCAGCATGTTCTAGAACTAAAGTTTTGAAGACATGTGACATTACCAACCTGCACTGGGCCTGCGTGGTGGTGAGCCCATTCCCTCTCCTAGAGAGGAGGCCTTAGTCACAACAGTGGGAACATTATAAGGCCAACTATGCTGTGCTCGGCTGTGGAGTCAGAAGGAGTATCATACTCTTGCTGATTTAGTCAGCAAGAGTATAAATAGAGAGTATGAATAAGAGAATAAATAACCAACCTGTTCCTTCAGTTACTTATACTTTGTGTTTCAAGGTCGCGGTAACTCTTTCAAACTACCCGACGCTTAACCTCTGAATTGCGCAAAAGTTTCTGAGCATTCTGCCATTATAGTCATGGATTATGGAGGTATCTTGGTGCTCTTTAGCCAATCCGTTTGCCTCCTGGGAAGAGTAAAAATTATGATTTCAATTTGCTAAAACTTTCATCTGTTCCAAGTTCCAATGAAAAATAACAATAAGTTCACATTTGACTCAAACCAGTGAACGTTTTGTCGTTTTAATATTCCTTGATGTGGAATCAAAGAATCAAATCTCACAGGTACTGAGAACGGCAGCCCTCAATCGGGGTCAGCGGATATTCAGAATCGATGGGTTAACAATCGACACTTTCCCGGGATTGCGATTTACAATTTCAAAGCGTTTGCTACATTGAATGCGGTCATGTACAACCTGCATAGGTTCCAACATTTCACTAGCTAAAATATATTATACTAGCTTCTGCCAGCAGCTTCACCCGCGTGTATGTAGGTTTCTCTATACAAATTTTGGACACCCGTTTCATCCTATTGGGGCCAGGGTCTAGTTCCAAAAGGGACGTTTGGCCCCGGTATGATAGGAACGGGTTTTTTAGTCAGTAAGAGTCTGACACTATCTCCCTTTCTGCTCAATGGCGGGGGATGTTATTTGGATGATTTTTACCCACCAAAAAAAAACCCCGTTTTATCCCTTTAGGGGTTGAATATTAGAAATGCTCTCCTACGTTATAAAAGGAAACCTTGGGCAAAATTTCACGCTCCTAGTCCCTGTAGTTTCGGCTTTGCGTTGATATGTCAGTCAGTCAGTCAGTTACACCTTTTATAATATAGATGAATATGAACGTATTAAAAATACTGAAATCAATGTCTATAGAGGATTGGATTTAAACTTCATTTTTATAAGAATTATTTCGTCGCCGATGTCTCCTGAGGAATTACAGTCCATCTTTCAGCTTAGCTAGCTTTTAGAGACTAAAAGAGATTTGAAAATAAGTTTCAAAGAAAACATATTTATCATAACTGAAGAATGGCACAAAGGAAATTTTTTGGAGAAAGAAGAAAATAAGTAACATTTTCTGGAGACGATAAATTGAGACTAACACCAAGAGGGTCTTAAATAGGATATTAAATTAATTTTGTGACCAATAAAAGCATTTAAATGAGGATTTGTTTCCGACTTTTTTCAATGACAAATGTCGGTTACAATAATGCCCACAACAGTAATGTATAAGTATCATAGTGGCTTGCACATCTAAAGAACAAAGTTAGTAAAGTGCTCAAAACTTTACAGTTGGTAATAGATCAACTTTTCAATCATAGTTTGATAATAAGTTATTGTTGTTTTCTTAAAGTTGGTAGTAAAGTAGGGAATAACGGAGTGGTTTTGACAAATAATGAAAAAAATACTGTACTTTTATCTCTCTTTGGCGACTGTAGTATAAAATAAAAATGATCACTACAGGGATTGTTTTATTCCCTCACTTTGGACATATACATAAGTTATGCTTTTAAGACATGGAAAAATTATGTATCCCATTGCGAGAATTCTTCGAAAAAAAAACTTTAAATTTATTAAGCGTTTTTTTTTGTATTTATGTTGGATGTGTATTTTTATAAAAGGTTTATTCGTTGTGTAAACCTCAGATAAAACTAAATAGTGTGCAAGTTCAAAAGAACGATGCAACCATGTATTGAAGACACTGATCAAAAAACGAAAATCAACAGAATTTTATTTGTAAACTCTTAACTATCATTATAAGTATACAGGGTTATTTGTAGTTTATAAACAACAACTTTTGTTCTATGACTTTTAAAAATTTATCATATTTTGGTTCATCAGATTTTCATGCAAAAATAAGTAAATTGAACGTTTAAGTCTATTGGACGCAAGCGATAGTACAATAGCGGAGGGTAGCTGAACATGAACGTGACCTATTTACGGGCGACCCTCACTAGTCGGTCAGTAGCTTTGATGCGCTTGCGTCGCGTCATACGTGTCCTTGTAGCGAAATTCGGCAGTGCGGATCTTTACATGATGGTGTATCAATATTCTAATGTCGAGTACACGGAAATAGTGCGAATGCTTGCTAGGTGTAATTACAATGTTCGAAAGCTTGCTTACTATTATTACGAGAACAGCGCACGGGAGCCGGAAGTAGATACAGCAAAATGCAGAGTTGATATTTGTTAGATAGAACAACGAAATCTTGAAATTTTTTTTTTGTTAAATGTGTTATATTTTGTAAAAAGTCATAGAACAAAAGTTTGCGTATATGATGATAGTAATACAGTCCTGCAAGGTTGTTATTGTTTTATAAATAACCCTGTATAATTATCCCGGACGACACGGTGGAGTACACAGTCGAGGTGTGCCCTGCTTGGGAGGAGCATCGCCGTGCCCTCGTGACGGCGATCGGCGGTGGATACCTCTCGCGCCGGGCCTTGGTTGAGGGCATGGTCCGGAGCGAGGAGGAGTGGTAGGGCGTCGCCGACTTCTGCGAAGCAGTAATGCTTGCAAAGGAGGAGGCTGATCGCATCAGGCAACGGGGCTCTCGCCGCCGCCGGGATTCCAATCCCGATTTCCAGCCACCGTAGGCGCGGGCTTGCGGACAGTGAGGAATGGGTAGCTCGCTGTCTGGCCGTCCGGTAACTGTCCAGACCAAGCCCAAGTCGTCGACATTGCGCACTGTTCCCTTGCGTGTCAAGGAGTGGTCAGCAACAGTAGAGGCCCAGCCGGGTCGAAGCCTACTGGGGCCAGGGTTATCCGAAAGGGAACTCGAACCTCGGTATGAAGGCTTGAAGGAACGGGGTGGGTTTTTTAGTTAGTAAGAATCTGACACTATCTCCCGCTCCGCCCAAGAGCGGGGGCTGTCATTGGATGATTTTCCCTACCAAAAAAAATATAATTATACACTAAATAAAAAAAAAACCTTATGAACTAACTAAAAGTAATCTAAACTATGGTGTCAAAAAACTTCTCCGTATCACTGTCGACTGGTAATGTACCCAAAAGGCTGGCAGCATTTATTTTACGAGAACACGCTAGAACTGCGACATAAATGCGCGCTTTTGATTCGACGACGCGACCACGCTGGCTCGCTGTTCACCATATTATATATCGACGCTCCGGAGAGACTGCGGGTATAACGTGTTTGTGCCATATGGTACCTGTTCGTTGCACCTTCGTCACGTACACTAATGGCTCGATATGCCCCTACAAATCAGGCGCTCAATCTGCTGAACGCCCCGATTGCTCAGGAACAGAAATCCGACATATTCGTCATATTTTTTTATCTGAAATAAACTAGTGCTTCACTGCAATCCCACCTGTTGGTAAGTAGTGATGCAATCGATGGTGAGGCTCACTAGTTTATTAAGAGCCTATTCACTCTAGTCTTGAAGACACCCAAATTATAATCGGACGGGAAGACCGCAGCAGGCAAATTGTTCCAGTCCTTCGACGTACGCGGTATTAACGACGAGGCGACACGCTTCGTCCAGACCCTAGAGGTTTCAACAACGTAAGGCTGGATACTCGCCGTACGTCGAATTGTCCGATGGTAGAATGAGAATGAATTATGTAACAATAAAGCTAATAATAACAATAATTAATGTTTGTATTATTTTTAGTAGTCTGCATTGTTGGCTTGCTATTATACGCTGTGGTGCATATTGTAAGTATAGAAAGCAATTGGCAAATAAATAAGTGTGCTTATAAAATTTAAAGTTTCCTTGATTTCCCTAGGACTTCATCACCAGATCCTGACCTGATGACTGTAGAACCTTTCAAACAAAAAAATATTTGTTCGTCTTAGAGTCGAGACGTTGGAAACTCCACCTCCACCTTTTCGAGTTCCTCCAGTTCCTCCAGTCCACCTTTTTTGAAGTTGGTTAAGTGCTACTGATATATCTTTAGATGATTACACAAACTAGGATTGAGTTTAAAATAATCCTATTGCAATAATTAAAGCTATTATAAATTTAGATTGTGTTGTGTTACGAATATAAAAGTAGATCCTCGTACTTTCACTAAGGACGCCTATGAAATTAATTAAATAAATGGTTTAGCTAAGCTTAGTGTTAGCATAAATATTATCTTTATGAAAGCTCCTGGATTTCAGAAATGAATATATTTCAGCATAATAATTCAAAGCTAGGCTAATAAAAAAATACATGTTTAGCCCAAAAAAGCTATCTTATTATTTCTAATTATTGAAATCTGATTTTGTTCATAATCCTCATTTAATCACATGGTTGGCGCAGTGGTTGAGCGATTGGATGTTGCGTTGAGTGTCGGGTGTTAGATTCCCACACGAATCTGGCTGTTTATATAATATATGTCAGTTAGCATTACGTTATTAAACGATACAGGAGAAATTCCGTATGTATATTTTTCGGGTTCCGTACCTCAAAAGAGAAAAACGGAACCCTTATAGGATCACTTTGTTGTTCGTCTGTTTGTGTGTTTCAAGACCCTTTATCTCGGGTTGGCGTTAAGATATCGATTTAAAATAAAACTATATACTCAGGTCTACGATCCCTTTAAGCTGTGAAAAAATTAAACTTCTAAGTTAACGAATAATAAACAAAGCAATTTTACTTGTTATGACAGTTCTGCTGTGATCCTATGAAGAGTTCTGTTCCTTATCTTCAAAGTTCATGATCAGATCATAACAATATTTCTATGGGACCAATTTGGAAGCATAACCTTTCAATCAAAAAAAGAATTTTCAAAATCGGTCCACAATTGACTGAGATATCGGTGAACATACATAAAAAAAAACATACATTCAGCCGAACATAGAACCTCCTCCTTTTCGAAGTCGGTTAAAAAAGATACGGCAGTATAAGTCGAAAAAAAAAACGTATATTTTGATACTCTCAAAAATCGAAATTCATAGGGTACTTCCTGTTGACCCAGAATCTTGAAATTTGGCACAAAGCAAGGTGTTATAGCACAGGTATAGGAATAAATCTGAAAACAATTTTGTTGATACCTAAGTCACAAAAAAAAAAATTGCAAATCGGAAAAATCATCGAGACTCCATTCGGGAAATGTATTTTGCACGAAACCCTCAGTGCGTGAGTCCGAGTCGCACTTGCCTGGGTTTTTTTTTACTTATGTTAGTTTATATACGCGCAATGCATTGCGTTATAAACAATACAGGAGAAATTCTGGATGACCGTTTTCTCTACATAAAAAAGTCCTGACAGTAAACAAACGTAATTTCTAAATAATAACGAACAACAGGATCCTAAATGTGACGAAGGTTGAATTAATTATTTAGTGGATTTAACTTTTTTGACAACAGTATTTACACGTGTTGGTCACACGTCAGAGAACATCACTGAAAAATTCATTATAATTTCGGTTGGTTTTATTAATGGCTTATGTCGAAAATAGTTGATTGAATGACGGGCATTATATACCATGAGCAGTGGTGGGCGGTGGCCCAGTGGTAACGGTTCCGACTTACTGATTGTAGCTTGCGGGTTCAAACCCAGCCAGGTGCATTATTTTTAACCTCGAAAAGGAGGAGGTTCTATGTTCGGCTGAATGTATGTTTTTTTATTTTATGTATGTTCACCGATATCGCGGTCAATTGTGGACCGATTTTGAAAATTCTTTTTATGATTGAAAGTTTATGCTTTCAAGTTGGTCCCATTGAAATATTGTTATGATCTGATCATGAACTTCGAAGATATGGCACAGAACTCCTCATAGGATCATAGCAGAACTGTCGTAACAAGTAAAATTGCTTTGTTTATACGTGTAGTACTGGCTGAAGGAAAAGGGGGAGGGGATGTATCGGATTGATCTGATGATGAAGCCAGAAGGTAAATTAATGTAATCTAACCGTGTTTGGGATTATTAGAATCGTTATGAGATGCTCTCTGGCTATAATGTATTTAAGTTTGGCTGAGGGGTACTTTTTAGTGGTGGTACCATAACAAAACTGAAAAATAAAAAACTTTTTACAAAAAAAAATTAAACCGACTTCAATGTAAAAAAAAACACTGAAAAGTACAAAATAACTTTAATTTCGGAAGTCGGTGTTTCTGTAATAGTTTTGTCTCTTCGTTATTTAACACCGACTTTCGAAATTAAAGTTATTTTGTAAGTACTTTTTAGTGTTTTTTTAACATTGAAGTCGGTTTAATTTTTTTTTGTAAAAAGTTTTTTTATGTAATTTATTTCAACACTACTGCTTTTAAAACGGTGAAGGAAAACACCGTGAGGAAACCGAAATGTCCTAGCACTGAAAATTCGAAGACTTGTGACATCTGCCGTCTGCACTGGGCCTGTGGACGCGAGAACCACTTCCGACGCGAGGTCACCGTCATCGATCGGCCCATCCTCCGCCCAAGCTCATACCTCCATCATGTCCTTCAGGCGATCTGCACATCGTCGGTCACACCTGGGCGTTTTTCCCGCCAAATCCCAAACAAGAACTATCCGAAACTAAGACTACTGCTTTGGTACTCTATCATGCGTTATCTCAGAAGTCATCCCCTTTCTATGTATAATAATACATCTACGAAGCAGTAATGCTAGGAAATGAGACGGACGTACGCGCGAGGCAAAGGCCCTCGTGCCCCAGCCGTCGGGGATTCCAATCTCGATCCCGGCAACCGTAGACGTGGGCTTGCGGACGGCTAGCAATGGGTAGCTCGCCGTCCGACCGTCCGAAAACTGTCCGGGCCGAGCCCAAGTCGTCGAGGGCGCGTAGTGATCCACGCGCGTCTCAAAGAGCTGTCAGCAACCGTAGGGGTCCAGTCGGGTCGAAGTCTACTGGGGCCATGGGTGATACGAAAAAGATCCCCAAGGGCCCGGGAACAATGGCGAAGAAGGAACAGGAGTGGGTTTTTAGTCAGTTAAAGTCTGACAAGCCCGGCCGCTCCGCCTAAGAAGACTATTATATGATTTTCTCCTTTATATCTTTTTATTTTCCCCTCTTCTTATAATATAATTAAAAATATTCATACTCAAAACACCCCTCCTGATATTTTCTTCGCTTTTTCGCAAATACCTACTGCTTATACTCAACAGTAAATATCATGAGTTCATGACACTGTTTCGGGTATCTTACGAACGTAGAAGACATTTTGAATCCCAAAGCGAAAGGATTTAGAAACTTTAGTCTTTTGTGTTACAAACTTTGTGTCTTCAAGAAGTTTTAAAGCAAAGTAATATATTGTGCAAGATACACATGTTTCGTAATTAAGCTTAAAGTAAACAGTTATAAATGATGATTATGTATTTTTTACTACTTGTCTCTCGCGGTTTTATTCGCGTTTTAGTTCCTACTTCGCTCCTGTACCCCTAGCCAAGTTACTAATCAGTATCCCTAGCCAAGTTGCTAATCTGCAATAGTTAACTCTTGTAGAAAGCTTCAAATATACGGGAATGACGTCGTCTTAACGCTCAGTCACGTGGTCAGAACAAAAGAATTGGCGGCAAGGTCAACTCGAAGCGTTCGGCGCAAGCGAAACGTTTGTAACTTGGCTAGGGGGGCTGCAATAGTTAACGCTAGTAGAAAGCTTCAAATGTACGGTAATGACGTCATCTCAACGCTCAGTCACGTGGTCAGAACAAAGGATTCGGCGACGTGGCCAACTCGAAGCGTTCGACGCAAGCGAAACGGTTGTAACTTGGCTGCTGTTTATTTCAGATAAAAAACACACATATAATTTGTTTTTTCGTTAAAATAAAATAAACTTGTAAACATCATCATCATCATTTCAGCTGAAAGACGTCCAATGTTGGATATAAGCCTCCTCCAAGCGTCGCCACAACAACCCCAAGTCTCGCATCCACCGCATTCCCGCGACTCTCATAAAGTCGTCGGTCCACCCTGCGGAGGCCTTCCAAGGCTGCGTTTTGCGGTTTTTGATGATGATGAAGAACAAAGTGTACAGAAATCCAGTGCTTAATTATGGGACTAGCCAGATTGCATGTGATTGCTCTCAAAATACTGTTACTGGAACGTTTCAAACTTTACCATAATCAGCCTTTTTAATGTTCCCACTGCTGGGTCTCAGGCCTCTTCTCTAGGAGAGGGAATGGGCCGTAATCCACCACGCGGGCCCAGTGCGGGTTGCTGGATGTCACATGTCTTCGAATTTTTGGTTCGAGGACATACCGGTTTCCTCACGATGTTTTCCTTCACCGTTTTGAGAGCAGTGGTGGCCAAGTGGTAATGGGTGTCACTTACGAGTTGTAGGTCGCGGATTCGAACCCAGCCGCAGGCGCATTACTTTGTGTAATTTATTTCATCAAACTTTACCAAAAAGATGCAACTCTCGAACCTACATCGATAATTTGGGCTATTCAACACTTAAATATTTTTTCAATTCGTATTTCCTGAGATTAGAGCGTCCAAACAAACCAACGAACACTTCACCTTTATAACACATAGTAAGTATAAATTATGCCTTTTAATATTTTTGATGTTTATACACTGACAGCCCCCAATCTATCTCTTTTCGGTATGTAAGAGAATGACCTGTGTAATGTGCGATAAGACCGCCCATTGTACACTTGTTTTTATAAATGTTTGTCCTGTGTTTTTATGAGGTGTACAATTAAGAATAAAATAAATAAATAAATTATGCTACTTAACGGAATGATCCGATTACGGCAAAAAAGGCCCCTGAGAGATGGCCACGAGACTGAAAACACGGCGAAAAGCTAGTATGCAATCTATTTTATTTATTTTATAATCTTACTAGCTTTTGGTATTAGGTATTTAAGGAATCGGGATAAAAGGTAGCCTATGTTCTTTTCCATGTCAAAGGCTATATGCATGCCAAATTTTATCCAAATCCGTTAGGCCGTATTTGCGTGATTAAGTAACAAACATCCAAACATCCACACTTTCACATTTATAATATTAGTTAGGATGTGTATCATTACAGGTTTTTTTTATTTCTTCAACGTGATCTATTCTAACGGGTCCTCAAAATTAATCCAAAGTAGGTACTTATACAAAGGCTGCGAGGATTTTCGTAAGAGAGTTACCGTGACTCAGAGGGCATCACCACTCAAACCCCAAGCGAACGCGTTCGCGCGTGATTTCACGCCAGGCGTCCGCATACATTATAAAAAATTAAGCGATTTACTTATATGGTATTTATCCAAGAACGTAAATAACAAGTTCTTCTTAAAGTAGTCTGTAAATATCGAAAATAAGCAAACCTTTCCGTTATTCCCTATATATACCTGTAGAGTTAAGGACATAGCTACGTTTTAGTCAGTAAAAGTCTGACAAGTGAATGATTTCCTACGTCCAAAAAATTATTATTGGCATTTAAAGTAAGAGGTATTGTAAAATCATTAATATAACCCTATCAATTCTGCTAACCCTATTGAATGACTTGTTCTTGAAATTACCATACAATAGGGTAAAATAAACTGTGAGGGTTGTATTGATTATTTTAATGATTATAATTTTATAAATAAATACGAATTACGTCAGCCAATCAAATATTTTAATCAACATACAACTTGATACGTTTACGGTACTTATGTCAATAGTTTAAAATACCTATGATATTAATATTTATATACCACTTAGGTACTGTGGCAGAACACAGAGACAATATACAAATAATTGTAACAACTAAATTGTACCTGTGTACACAAATAAACTTTTTGTATTTGTAATTGACACTGATCTGCAAAAACAAAAAAATTAAGAAAATTTGAATTTCCCGGGCTACCTTTGAACATCCCCCTTAAGACACAAATTAAAATAAACAGGAAAAGAGGAAGGGATCTGGTTAACCCTCTTTCGACAGATTTATTTTCCGGGCTAAAATAATTTACATTCGGAAAACATTTTGGTTCTAAATACGAGTTGATATGAATTTAGTTTTATACTTTGGTCTCACTTTGTAGATAGGAGGTAGAATCTGTCTAAAAAGTCAAACGACTTGGGTAATCATTAGGGTAAAATGAAATGTGATGTAGTTGATTACATCACATTTCATGAAAACGGACGATGCGGTCGACATTGGAGCGCGCTTATCTAGAAGTAACCTATTAACTCTTGACTTAAAGATTCCCGGGTTGTAGCCATCAGGAAACACAGACTCCGGCAGAGAATTTCACTTCACCTATTCTTAAACAAAAACGTGATTGTTAGTAAGGGTTAACTCGATCCTGGAATAGAATGGGCAAATGAAACACTTTCTCTGGTACCATTATGAGTGGTGCAAGAGAGTCAGACTTGTGGTAGAAGTTATTTTGATGGTAACACACGCCCTATTAAAAAGGGCCCGAGCTCATTGACATCAGCAGGGCACATACCCCTACTTTGGACTGGTATCGAGAAATTCAAAATGGAAAAACTCTATAGGACTAACCCGATTCGAAAATCCAACCAAATGGGGCTACGGGTCTGCTTCTGAAAGTAAGAATCGACCCTGGTACGAAGAGCGACGAAGGAACAGGAGTGAGTTTTTATTCATTAAAAGTCTGACATACCATCATGTCGTCATTTATACCGCGTACTTCGAAGGACTGGAACAGTTTGCCTGTTGCGGTCTTTCCGTCTGATTATAATTTGGGTGTCTTCAAGGCTAGAGTGAATAGGCTCTTAATAAACTAGTGCGCCTCACCATCAACGATTGCATCACTGCTTACCATCAGGCGGGATCGCAGTCAAGTACTAGTTTATAACAGATTAAAAAAAAAAATACCCTCGCGCTCCGCCCAAGAGCGGGAGATGTAATTAGAAAATTTTCCCACCTAAAAAAATACCAGCACACCAGACTGAGGTATAGAAAACGACATAATTATATTATAATATAGAATTATAATTTAACTGTCTTGTCCCTATCAGTAATTCACAGCTAAGCGAGTTGATTGTAATTCGTAGTCCCGATAATTTGTGATCGTATTTTGTACGTCGTATTACTAGAGTAGCTGTAGTGTGAGTGAAGGAACGTAATTGCAAATGGTAACGTTATTTAGTGAATATCAGTTTCCACCATATTGCGTACCGGTGTTATTGACATCGCTAATAGCGCTAACAAATGATTTGTTGATTATCGAGTGTTTTGCTTACTAATTTATATTAAAGAGTTCTTTTGTGTGTTTGCTTCATGATCGTTTTTGCCGAAAGACGTCCACTGCTGGCTGTATGTCTGTTCGCACAATTTGCCAGTCCAGTGCTTCTCGTCACCATCGAATTCCTGAGGTCTTCACACCTCACAATGCAGTGAGGCATCCTCATCCTTCCTCCCTACGGCGCGTAGTGTTCTACGCGAGCCTCAACGAGATTATAACAATGCTGTAGGGGCCCAGCGGGGCCGATGCTCGCTAGGGCGGTCCTAGAACGCATAGGACAACTGAAAAACACAACTGGGTTTTAATCAGTAAAGTACTGACACGCCTTCTGGCTCCACCCTAGAGCAAGAGAAGCCATTAGATGACTTCACATTCACATCTCAAAGAAAAAGAAACTCTTGGTTCACTGGTTGAAAATTCTAAAGACTTTAAGTAAGTAGCAAAGGAGTTGAATTCCTTGCCGGTGTCTGTGTTTCCTGATAGCTACAACCTGGGAATCTTTAAGTCGAGAGTAAATAGGTTTCTTCTAGGTAAGCGCGTTCCATCCTCGACCGCATCGTCGCTTTCCATTCGGTCAAGCGCGAACTTATCTATAATATAAAAATGAATCGCAAAATGTGTTGGTAAGCGCATAACTCAACAACGCCTGGACCGATTTCGCTAAGTTTTTTTTTGTTGTGTTCGTTATTATGAGGAGAAGGTTCTTATGGAAAAAAAAATGAAAAGTAGGGTAGTGTAGGGTAGAGTAGGGTAGTGTAGGGTAGTGTAGGGTAGAGTAAGGTAGAGGAGGGTAAAGTAGGGTAGAGTAGAGTAGGGCACGGTAGAGTAGGGTAGAGTAGGGTAGAGTAGGGTAGAGTAGGGTAGAGTAGGGTAGAGTAGGGTAGAGTAGGGTAGAGTAAGGTAGAGGAGGGTAGAGTAGGATATAGTAGGCTGAAGTAGGGAAGAGCGGGAGCGAAGCCGCGCGGGCAAAAGCTAGTAAACAATAAAAATAAATCCACCTTATTACCAGAAAGAGGTGGCGAAATGATCTAGATGCGTACCACGAGAATTGGTTCGATCTGTGTGGGAGAAGAATGTCTGGAAGGACTTGGTACTTTGTCCAGCTGTAGGACGATTACGGCTAGAAAAATAAAAACAATATATTTTGTTACCGAATTAACATTCAAGTCAAACTAGTTAAACGACCACCTAGCTAAATATCGCAGCATATGCTAAAATAGGAGCCTTTTTGGCCTCGTTCAGGTTTTTTTTTGTTCTGTTTAAATGTCGTCGTTACCGTTTTTTATATAAATTTATGTGATAATATTTTTATTTTGTTTGTCCTGTGCCAGTTTTAAATAAACGTTTTTTTTTCTTTTCTTTCTCGTAAAACTTCATAAATTTTAGTATTAGATAGCACCTACCCATCTAGCACTTAACCCATAGGCTGTTGTCATCGAAGGTAGAATCTATTTGAGGCTGGAACTGGAATTTGGGGATCGGCAAAATAAAAGAAGCATAGACTTCTTTCTCAGCGCTAGATAAAGTCTTACTTTTTAGGGTTCCGTAGCCAAATGGCAAAAAACCCTTATAGATTCGTCATGTCTGTCTGTCTCCGCATTAAGATTTTCACAGAAAAATAGAAAAATAAAACAATAAATTTTGGGAGTACATAGTAGTAATTTTTTTTCATCATACCCATACGTGTGGGGTATCTATGGATAGGTCTTCAAAAATGATATTAGGGTTTCTAATATCATTTTTTTCTAAACTCAATAGTTTGCGCGAGAGACACTTCCAAAGTGGTAAAATGTGTCCCCCCTGTAACTTCTAAAATAAGAGAATGATAAAACTACCATGCAAACCGCCAATGAAAATTGGTTTAAACGAGATCTAGTAAGTAGTTTTTTTTTTAATAAGTCATAAATCTAAAAAAAATAAACTTATTATTAAAACATCGATCAAAGTTACAACGAACTACAAGAACTTTTATATTATGTTACTGCTACGGAACCCTTCCTGGGCGAGTCCGACTCGCACTTGGCCGGTTTTTTTTTTTGATAGGGTCACGTCAATCAAGTAGTCAAAATTACTATCTCACCTGAGCTGAGCTGTAGATGACGATGATGAAGGAGTTTTACCTGATTTTTATTTTTAGGTGGGAAATCATCTAATTATTATTTATTTATTTATTCATTAAAAAATAACAACACAACAATCCACACATGACACCCCTCGCCAATGACATCTCCCACCTTTGGGTGGAGTGAGGGCATGTCAGACTTTTCCTGACTAGAACCCACTTGTCTGTTCCTTCTTTGCTTGCGTACCAGGGCCCCGGGGTTTATTTTTACTTAACCCATGGCCCCAACAGGCTTCGACCCTTCTAGGCCCCTACGATTTGCTGACTTGTCCTTGAAGCGCGCGTGGAACACTACGCGCAGTCGAAGACTTGGTCCGGACGGTTACCGGACGAACAGACGGCGTTCTACCTATTGCTCGCCGTCCGCAGGCCTACGCTTGTGGTGGCTAGAAATCGGGATCTTGGATCCCGGCGAACTTTTACCCGTGAATGCTTCCTTTACTTGTAAAAATAGCTTTTCTTGAAATGACGATGCTTAGCTCTTCCATTACTACGGTAGACCGCAAGGTAGACCTTCTCTTCACGTATCGACATAAACTTTATGGAAGTCCATTAGGGAGTTCATGTCCTGTGGACGTTTACTATCTGGACATTATGATGAATGTGACAAAGACGCAGTGTTTGGTTTGATGCGAACTACTATACTTTATTTGTTTAGGTAGTTAACTAAATGTAAACAATTTTAACATGTCTTTTATCGAAAAAAATGTCTAAACAAATTATCTAGAAATGTTAATAATTAGGTATTTACCTAAACCGATATTAGGTAATTAACTAAATTTAAATAATCTTTGTATGTATTTTATACGATTTATTTTCATTAAAAAGACATATCAAGATTGTTTACGTTTAGTGAACTACCTAAACCGATGGAGTATAGAGTTTTGTGGTGTACAGGGTGATTTTTAACTAATAGGCTTTCTTTGTGGGGTGAACGTACACAAGAATTTGTTTTCTTTTTTAACGTGAAATAAACTCTTAAATATATTTTTTTAAAAAGCTCTTTAGTACCTACTTATATTTTATATTCGTATAACGAGATAAATGCACGGAATAGTATAACTAAGGTATACATCATACAGTGTATAAGCTCTTAATAAACTAGTGCGCTTCACCATCAACGATAGCATCACTGCTTACCATTAGGTGGGATCGCAGTAAAGCACTAGTTTATATTATTAAAAAGAAGTATTTTTATGCAATTTTAGGCTGTAACATATTTCGAAAGAGTCATCGCGGCATAGGGATGCAAAGGATAACTTAATATAAAGAACTCGGGTAGATTTTAGTAATAAACAGTCTGACCCTCCCTCTTACTACACTCAAAGCGGGAGAAGTTATTTGATGATTTCCCACCATAAAAAGGGATAAAAGTTGTTTAAATCCTTCTCGTGGAAAAGGCCTAATCTTAGGAGTTCTGAGAGCATCGTTAACGTTAGTGGAAAATTTCAAATATATATACACTTATATTTTTTTTTGGTGGGAAAAAATCATGCAATGACAACCCCCGCTCTTGGGCGGAGCGGGAGATATTGTCAGACTCTTACTGACTAAAAGACCCAGCCTGTTCTTTCTAGCTGGGAATGATATCATTTCAACGCTCAGTGAAGAAAGGAATCGGAGACGTTGCCGACTCGAGACGATCGACGAAAGAGAATCGAAACGAAACGGTAGTAGTTTGGCTAGGCCTGCTGTATAGTTTTAAATGCCAAATTCATTTTTTTATTTTAGTGAAAATACTCTATAACCTTAATTTTCTTTTAACAGATGACATCTTTTTCTTGTTCCTAAGTAGTTTCACTAACAGATAGGTTCATAATGAAGAAATATCACCCTGTATAATATGATGCTTGTTCAGTAACTAGGTCATATTAGTAAAGTTGTCAGACGGACTGCTAGATGTAGGTATAGTGTACAGAGTCAAACAATGATAAAAAAAAAAGACGTGTGGCACTCGGGCACTGCCGCGGTAAAGCTATTGCATAGCATTTTTATCAACTTATGCAATTATAATTATTTATTTATTTTATTTATGCAGTATTTTTTTTCCTTTGTTTTTTTCTTCTTTGATATTAATTGAAGTTACACTTTCACACATTGAATTGAATTTTGATTGATTGTTCACTCATTTGTTTTCTTATCGGTCACCACGCTCAAAAAACAAATGTGTGAATGTTAGGTTATTTTCGTTACGGAATTTCTGGATTCGGTCTCCACGCTCAAGGCCCGCGATAGAAGCTATGCAATAGCTTAAAAATGGAAAAACATGTGGAATATTTGCCATGGTTTCATTAAGGCCCAAAAGCCCGAAAAGTGCCGTAAAACAGTGACTTTCTGAAGCCTCGGTAACTATAACGGCCAGGTTTGAAAAAAAATTATGTTTATTATAGATTCATGAACAACATTAACAACATTTGATTTTTTCGTGCGATTAATACTTTTGTCTGAAAAGATATTTAGCTATTTCGCAACTTTTCCCTACTCCTTTGAAATGGCTTGGATCTTTATAAACATTTTTACCCATAAAAATTGGTGGTTAATTAATATTCTTCAAAGTGAACATAGCGTATGTAAATCCAACAATATTTCGCAAAGAAAATGAATTTAAAGGTCAGCCGCGCATTATTCGTGCGCGATTAGCCGCAATTAAATGCACAGATATGCGTACTGCCGCCTAGGTGGGTACGAAAGTTGTGTCCATTTAATTTCGGCCAGATGGTTCAAGGGACTATAAGCCATAAAGCAAGAGCTACGTTAGACAGACGCACACGTGTAACACACCTGATTTGTACGTAGAACGACGTCTCGTGGCGTCGCGTGGCGTGGATCAAGAGTAGCTCTACAAGTCTAGTTGCCATATGAAATGTATGGATACCGACCCGCTCACATCAGCGTGTGTAGCTCACGTGTGCGCAGTGTAATTCTAGCGTGAATCTTCTATTTCAGTATAAGGTACTAACTTCTGGCAGCAGCTTCGCTCTCAAAACCCAAGTTAAGAAATTAATTTGTAGCCGGAGAACAGTTGGGGTTATTGCAGATACATGTTAGTGAAAAAAATTTCAGGATCGGTTCAGTTTCAGAGATTAACCTCCTAAATACAAACATAGAAATGTTACCTCTTTATAATATTAGTACAGATTAGAGGAGAGCATTATGCATTATAAAGGATATCGAAAGAATTATCCAGATCAGAATTAACATTATTTGTGAATAATTATAACAGGCACTGAACTTCACTCAATAAAATCCCACCAAAAACTACTCCACCTTAGCTGTAAGAGTAGAGTTTCGTGACGTTTATTTTCCATTTAGTTTATTCTCTTTTTCAAATAAATAGAATTAGTAGGAATTATGGGAGACCCAACGAAACATTCACAGAGGTGGAATAATGTAAGACCCAAAACGCAAGATAGCTGTCCGTAATTTGCAAAAAACTTGTAGGATGCCATTAAGTTTTTTCTTTATTTTTTTTTTTAATAATATTTATTGGTGTTTTTGATTTTTTTTCGCTGGTTGTGGCCAGTTGCGGCTGGAGTATTTTGTAAGACCTAATGTGTGACAGCCTTTAAATGACAATTGTTTTTTAGGACCTAAAATATTTAAAATAAGTTTTGCTTTCATTTTTTACAGTCGTATAGAACAAAAGAGTATAAAGAAAGAAATGACAGTCAGTACGTGTCTCACTTCTTCGTAGGTCGGCTTGGTATTCCATCTTCAGGAGCTAAGTACGTACGGAATCCTAACTTATTTGATTAAAATATTATGTTTTGTAATTTTGCCTGGTGAAGGCAAGGAGGATGTATTCACAATTACGAAATACAGAGTTTCCTATTCACGATAAAATTCTTGTATGAATCCGAGTTTATCTAATTAAGGACGTCTATTCAATATATCTGGAGCGTGTTAGACACTTGAATTATCGAGGCGAAGACAAGAGCGATGTGAGCAAAACAACCGCGGCTAGGCACGACTATGTATTTTTGCGTTGCGGTATTATCTGAACGAGTTACCGCGGCCTAGGAACTACAATCATCAAATATCTTCTCCTGCTCTGGGTGGTGCGAGAGGAACTAGGCAATAAGTTAAAAGAATTACCGTGGTAATTTTTTTAAACGTTTCTGCTGCCCTGGCGGGCTTCGACTGTTGACCCCGTGTCTACGGTTTATGCCGGAATTACTGTTCGGCCGGACGACGGTGAGCTTCTCAAAGCTCGTCGTCTGCAAACCTGCGCTCTCAGTGGCCGGAAATCGCCCTGCAATTACCGATACCCAGGGCATTTCTGCAGTTAGCCTTTGTGTTTCAGTTACGCGGTATCTCTTTCGAATAACTTCGCAGCCAAAAATTGTGGTAAACTTCTAACGAACTAATCAGCATCCATCTCTGTGACAAATTCAGTGTCTATCTAACACACGAAGACTATAAAACTTCCTCAGAAAATGTACAGTTCCCCAGGGGAATCAGAACAATGGAGTCGAGTACCGCAACGCAATTAGGTAGTTGTACAGAGAATTTGACATTAAATTGAGTGTGTTAAGAGCATTTGTAAAACAGTATAATTTGTACGTATTACCTGGCTTATCTGTGAAGCTGCGTCCGTAGGCGATTCAAGCCGATCGCGATTGCGAAGCGATGCGGCGCTAATGGAACAAACTGGCAAGATAAATATACTATTATGTATGTTTATGGTTAGCGATCCGCCCCGGCTTCGTACTGCTGCACCTAGTTTTAGCCGCTATAATGAAAGACAAACTAGGTTTACTAGTTCTATCTAACCGAAGATTAGTAGGACACATCTAAGTTTAACCGCATGTGGGTGGCTGCACCTAATTGTAGCCGGCTAAAATTAGATGTAGCCGCACTTCGGCTATTAGCCGTAACACTTATAACAACATTAGCTAATAATTAACTGCTTTAAAGCGTTTCATTACGTCTCCACCGCTACAATACTCTATTGCGGTAGCCTACGTGACCAACCGCATGTACATAGGAGCGGTATTGCGATGAGCGGAGCGGAGCGGTCGCGATCAGTTGCTTTGATATTTTATATGAAATTTTCAGTGGTGCGATTTGTTTTGAATAAATGGAAGCTAAAGTGGCGACGACGCGCGCACGTAGGACAGAGCTGCTCCGTGTCTGACTGAATTCGTGTAAACCGCATCGAATCGCTTCTTAACCACACGATTTCCCTTAGGTATGTTTTGGAAGACGAAGAGTCATATGATCGCATTGAAATCTCAACTTTAGGACAGTCATCCTAAAGTTGTTCCTGCCTTAACGGTCGTTAAGGCGGGAAGGTTTGTACAGGTGGTGAAAGCCTTCATGAATATTTAAAAACTTTTACTATGAGACCAGGAATTGCGATGTAGTCAGAAAACAACAGCCATGGGGTGTTAAAATGCGTGGGATACTCAGAAAGTTTAAAAAAACTAAAAAACTAACTTCTATGGATAAAATATTTTTATTAAATATTTTCAAAGAACTCTCCACCAGCCTCTATAGATTCATGCGTCTGAACCAACTTTCGTTTTTTTTTACCCAAGACTCTGACCGGGCGCGGGCGCATTGTCATGGTGTAGCAGCAGGTACCCCGTGGAGCCCGGTCTTCGGTCGCTTGTTGCTCCTTGCAGACAAAACTTCTGGCAGGCATTTTGTGGTATACCATTCGGCGTTAATACTGATTTGTCTCGTAAAGGAACTGATAGGTATCCCATCAAAGTAAAGAAATTAGCGATCAAAATTTTCTCTGCTTTTTTCGATCGCTTCACTTTCGTAGGCATTTGTTCGTTTTGATACAGCTAAATTGTCGACTGACGCTTTGTTTCTGGATTGTATTGATAAATCAAAGATTCGTCACCTGTCACAATTTCGTAAACGCGCCAAGACGAGCTTGCTTCAAATTTATGAAACATATCACGGCACCACTCCACACGGGCTTGCTTCTGAGCTTTGGTGAGGTTGTGCGGCACCCAGCAGCAAACTATCCACCCCACGCGAAAGTACTCGTGTAGAATCTTGTGATCACTTCCCGAACCAATCTGCAGTGTATGCTAAATCTCTTCGTATGTTATTCGCCTGTTTTATTGAATTGTTTTTTTTTACTGCCAGCACACTTTCTTCCGTGACAGCCGTCGTAGGAGGACCACTCCTTTGTTCAACCCCCAAAGCAAGGCGACCGCGCTTAAACTCGTTATACCAGCGGTAGATAGAGTTGCTTTTATAGGTCCTTCATCCATAAAAGCAATTTGAAGTCGATCAAATGACTTATCAGGTACATTTAAAATTGTAGAAAATCATCGCACGAAAATGTTCTCGATGCAGATCCATTTTTAAATGAGATTATTTGATTTGGCTCTCGAAAAAAATATGGAGGGAAATTCAAAGCCGCGTACAGACATCGCGAGGCGTGCGTTGCGAATGGTTCATCTCGCGTGCCTTGAAATGGGTGGACGGGTGTGCACAGTGAGCATTCGCGTCATACAATCGTTGCAAGCGCCGCCTCAGTGCGAGCCGTGTGCTCCTTGTGGACGGATATATAGGTGATATTGTCGTATAATGAATTCCCGTAGTGTAGTTGTTTTGTCCAACACCGTCTTTTCTTCTTTTCTCTTTTTAAAATATTGAATGAATCAGTATAAAGGCCGCAGTTGCAATCTACACGCCTCGCTTTGTTGGAGCCATTTTTCTACTGACGAACACCATGCCTGGTTTTTTGCGTGCTCAGCTTGAGCACGTTTCGTTCGGGACGCATGCATAAAAGTACCGCCATATGCCTAGGTCAAGGTATGCTTGAAGAACCATTCGCGACACACGCCTCGCGATGTCTGTACGTGGCTCAAAATTCGAGTAATGGTATTTCAATGGTATACAAAGTTTTCAAAATAATTATTAGTGGCCTTATATGTTCGTGAAAAATCTTAGAATGGCAGGTAGCCATGCTCTAGCTATTCTGTCAGACTCATTATCAGGAGTGGATGTTTTCCGTAGAGCATTTCAATTGTGTTGGCTGCAAGAAATTGCGGATTAAGATAAGGTCGCCAATTGTATTGTATTTTTTAGTGTAAGGTTTCCTTTTTGTAAGTGTTTTATTTTTGTGTTCAACAAAGTACATATAAATATACACCGTTATATGATCGTTTTAATCCCGTGGAGGGTCGATCCGGTACATGAAACAATATCGATTTGTAAAGATAAAATTAATAAAAGAGTCCAATGACCTGTAGATAGTAGTTGGCGTTGCGTACAAACTACCTACAGGTCATTGGACTCGCTCAGCTGACGTTTTCTTAAATAAATTAATTTCGTACATGCGTAAATTAATACGACTTTTGAAAAAAGGTACTTTATTTTTTAATTTTATCTTTACAAATCGGTAATGTTTCATGTACCGGATCGACCCTCCACGGGATTAAAACAATCAAAATTTAGCGGTGTATAAAGTGTTTAAATGGTTTCAGTTAAGGTATAAAATAATTTTGTGGTCATAGTATTCAATAAAATTTATAAACGGCATGTAAAATGATGTCGGGATTAATTAATAAAATAAAAAGTTAAAACAAAATCACACGCATTATAGCATGTGTTTAATAAAAATAAGATTTGCTGGAACACTTCGTAACCCATACATTATAATATTATAAATGTGAAAGTAGCGTTTTCTGCCTGTCTGTTATGCTTTCATCGATAAACTGCTGAACTGATTTTGATTAAGTTTGGAACGGAGTAAGCTTCAACTCCAAGGATGGACATCGGCTAATCGGCTACTTATTATCTGGCTTCGACTTCCATTTTGCGTCTATAATAACCAACATTAACGCGGACGAAGCTGCTGGCAGAAGCTAGTATAGTATAATTTATTATAAAATATAATTTATTATTAGAAATATTTTATTTTCCTTTGTGGAGTCCTTGGTATAAGGGGCTGATGAATTCAATGCGTCAAATGAAAGGGAGGTATCGGATTTGTCACAATGGGCTCGTCCCGTTGATTGCTGCCCGGTCTCATTGTACGGGCCGCTTCAATAGGCTCAGTTATATCAATAGACGCCAGACTATCAATTTCTGTTAAGTATCATTGCCATGGGTTTCCGGGGAGTTGTAAACAAGATTAGAGTTTTGATGGACTCTCAAAGATGCCAACACTTGGGTTAGAGAGGGTTAGAGGATATTTTTTTAAGGTGGAAAAATCATCCAATGACATTCCTTGCTCCTGGGCGGAGCGGGAGATAGTGTCAGAATTTTACTGACTAAAAATCCACTCCTGTTCCTTTGTTGCCTTTCGTACCGGGGCCGAATTTTCCTTTCAGAAACAGATCCTTGGCCCCAGTAGGCTTCGACCCTGCTGGGCCCTTACCGTTTGCTGACAACTCCTTGAGGCGCGCGTGGAACAATACGCGCCGTCGACGTCTTGGGCTTGGACCGGACGGTTATCGTGCGAGCTACCCATTGCTCGCCGTCCGCAAGCTCGCGCCTGTGGTGGCAAAAAATCGGGATTAGAATCCCGGCGGCGGCTGGGGCGTGAGCGCCGTTGCCTCACACGTGCGGCCTCCTTTGCAGGTATTACTGCTTCGCAGAAGGACTATGTCAATAGAGGGTTTCGCTCGCTTCTATTAACGTAGTCAGGATAGGGCTGAGCGTGGGCACGCCACAATTATGGCGGTAAGTCCCCTCTTTGAGGCGTGGCTGGAAAGACCTCACGGCGTCCTTACCTTCCGCATGACGCAGGTACTCACCGGACATGGTTCGTTCGGGAGTTTCCTGCACGGGATTCATGCGGAGGTGACGCCCGGGTGTCGCCACTGCGCGGAACGCCCGGAGGACACGGTGGAGCACACAGTCGAGGTGTGCCCTGCTTGGGCGGAGCATCGCCGTGCCCTCGTGGGGGCGATCGGCGGCGGAGACCTCTCGCGCCGGGCCTTGGTTGACGCCATGGTCCGGAGCGAGGAGGAGTGGCAGGCGGTCGCCGACTTCTGCGAAGCAGTAATGCTCGCAAAGGAGGAGGCCGAACGCATCAGGCAACGGCGTTATCGCCGCCGCCGTCGCCGGGATTCTGATCCCGATTTCCGGCCAACGTAGACGCGGGCTTGCGGACAGTGAGCAATGGGTAGCTCACTGTCCGGCCGTCCGGTAACTGTCCGGACCAAGCCCAAGTCGTCGACGGCGCGCACTGTTCCCGCGCGTCTCAAGGAGTTGTCAGCAACAGCAGGGACCCAGCCGGGTCGAAGCCTACTGGGGCCAGGGTTATCCGAAAGGGCGCTCGAGCCCCGATATGAAGGCTAGAAGGAACGGGGTGGGTCTTTTAGTCAGTAAGAGTCTGACACTATCTCCCGCTCCGCCCAAGAGCGGGGGATGTCAAAGCATGATTTTTTCCCACCATAAAAAAAAAAGGATAGGGCTGAGCGCACGTTTTCCTTTTGCGGAAAATTGGTGCATTGGTTCTTAATATTCGGGAGCGGTCGGCAATTTTCGAAGCGACGTGCTTTGGTCGTATTGATATAATTTTAAAGATTTCCTTTTGAACCTCGATAATATGAAAGAAAGAAAGATTATTTACGCGTTAAAGACGCAATCTTAAAACTAGATAACAGAACATAACATCACAGCAGTTGATAGGGAAGATATGCGTCTCCTCCGCGCAAAACGGCCGAACGCTCAGCATAAAGCTGCGGCCTCACGCATACCTAATGCGTTGAGCTCACAGCGCTGGTTTTCAGCGTGGGCCGGTCGCTGTGTCGACATAAAGATGCTGAAACGGTGCAGTGAATAAAAGGAACTAAAAATAAGTACAGAAAAGTTATAAATAAAAATTAAAATAAATAGATAAGGTGACAAATACAATTTTATAAAGTGGCAACACCACGACGCGCCCGTAGCTCAATTTGATATATCAGAATATCAGCCTCCTTGCGGTTACCTTGGTAAGGCTACATCACAATGACATATCGTAGTTCTAAGAAGTGGCGATAGTGTTTCTTGTGTGGTGAACATTCCGAACGTTCACCACACACGGCTCTACCTTAAGCAAGCTAAAACTAAATGAGACTTCATAACTTCAAAATATAATAAATTAAAAATTAAAAAAAAAATAAGTTTTGAAGTTATGATTTATGTTTCTTTTTAGATTAACATATAATAATAATAAGCATAATCAGTCTTTTAATGGTCCCAGGTAACAACAAAGACTCCTAAGAGATCTGGGAGCCAAAGGTTGGAAGCCACTGAGTTGGATCAAATTGACGCAGGTTCTTCTGTTTAAGTTAGCCTCTCTATCTTGAGTAGGTTACATATGTTATATGACTATACTCGGTAAGGCTTTCCATCAAAGTTAAGTGTCTCTACGAAAAATAGCGTCACTGAAACCTGCCATTTTGTCTGTGTAGGCAGAGGGTAAATGTGTCGTCACTTTTATATGGAAGAAGGCATTAGTGTTGAGTTGATGCTGGGCCTGTATAATCAAGATATCGGATTTACCAGCGCCGTTCACACATACAGTCAACAAAAGACTTAGGTATATAGGCTGGCAATAAACCTTATTCAGCTATGCTGTTAATGTTCATTGTTACATACACGTGTTGAATTCACACCTATTTCCCACAACGGTTAGCAGAAACTATAGTACGCCATCTGCTTCAATCCTGTTTTTTTTACATCGTTTATTACGTTCACCGTCGGCCATTCACGCTCTCCGGTTGTGAGAGTGAGAACTACGTATCACTGATCTTTTGACGAACATCACCAATTAGTTTAGTTTAAGTCTGATCATTGTTAATCTGTGGTGGAAAAGGTAATTTAGAAACAGTAATTTTATATAACAAATTGCCTACCCAGTGCCACAGAATAAGTAATAGTACAAGCTAGTGCTAGCTTAAAAGCCTGTACACTAACCTTTTTTATTGACTGTATCTATGTGCGTGAGAAGTATGAACTAGCTGTGACTACTTACTATGACTTTACGTAGAGCAGTCCTTTCAAAGTTATTTCATCTGTGTCACAGTGATCTTTATTCACGTTGTCATAAGTTTTCTGTTAAAAAATAATTTATTCAAGGACTATTTAGTTTGTTATCTATGTTGATATAGAAAGAAGAAAGAAGAAGAAGGAGAAGGAAAGTATTTATTTTGGCGCACAAAACATTGTAGACAACAAAAAGTTAAGACAAACACAAAACAAAAAATAAAATAAAAAGTAACATTGTATGTCACACGTTTGCGCTAAAAATAGGTTCAGTAGATAGTCTAGTATATAGATTTATAAATATGTCAGAAAGGAATGTTTTATATATTCAAGGAGTATTCGCAATCGCACGGCAAATTTTTTCATGTTCTAGACATTAACTGTAACTGAAATGACATAAACGTTTTTGAAATAGGAAAACAGAGCTACTTACAGACACTTCCCATGATGTTTTAAAATGTAAGGCGTGCGAGCGGAGAGAGAGGGAAGGACCTAGAGTCTGTCTAAAAAGTCAAACGACTTGGGTAATTATTAGGATAAAAATAATGAAATCTGATGTAGTCAACACTGCTTCAACAATCAAGGTTGATTAAGAGGTTCAGATCATTATTTACTTATAGAAGAACCTCATAAAAATTATTGAATAAAAGTATTTTTTTAATGATTAAATATTATACAAAATTCCCAAGTCGGTTGACTTTTTAGACAGACTATATTAACCCTATACACTGTGAAATTTTAATGGTTGTTTTCCCGCAGCGAAATGGTTTTGTCTTAGTATTTACCTCGTTTCATAAATAAATAAAATATTAGAATTGCATAGCATTGTTGCGTGCCAGCTATTTTATGCCGTATCACCACATGCGGGAGCTTATTTTTGTTTGAACATTAATTTATGCATTGCTTTCCTTTGAAGCGCCGGCGCGTGCGACGCGAGTACCTACAAGTTACGTCTAGTTTTACTATTTTTCTCACTTTTTCTAGTTGTTGAATATTTTTTTAATTATTTTAAAACAAAAACATTTTTACTTTTTTTTTACTTTTTCTCTATGTTTCGAAAGTACTCCTTATGGCAAGTCGTTCTGCCGCGGGAAAACAACCATTAAAATTTCACGGTGTATAAGCTCTCTTTTTAACTGATCAATTTAGGTCGTAAAATGAATCACGTAAAGAGCTCGTGGTAGGGTGTCTCTGGTCTTCTGTTTGTTTGTATCGTTCTACAAAATAAACGACCGGATCGATTTTGGCGGGTAACGCGTTCCGATGATTTGTCTTGGTCACGCGACTGGCGTCGGCGCTGGATATCCTGTCAGAACATAAGATTGAGGTCGGTTAGAATTGCGTTACACACAGTTTGGCACCGAATGTTGTTCTCTTAGTTTTTGATACATTGAGATGGATCAGTACAGCAATAATATTATATTAAATTGAGAGTCAAATTGCTCATAAAACACAAAGGTAAAAAATAATCACGATAACCTTCTTGATAAACAGAGATTTCTGCGTATTTGTAGCTTCTATCCTACCTAACAGCTTTTGGAAAAAAACTTAAACGGGATGGGCAAAGGTAGGGCCCGTTCTGTACGTTCTTTTTTAAGTTTTTTTTTGCATTTTGCAAGTCAGGTACAATTTGTATGTTGATCAAAATATGATTGGCGAGCGTAATATGTATTTATTTACTGACTTAATAATCATTAAATTCATTAATACAACTATCTTAGTTCGTCCGTCTTACCTATTGAATGGCTATTTTATGAAAAAGGCGACAAACAATCAACATACAACTTGACAGCTTTCAATTGCGGCTGTTAGCAGTTTCCGAAAAAGAACCGATGTCTCTCTGCCTCACATCCTGCTGCAGGAGAATATTTCGCTAGAGAAACCAAAAACAAGGTTCGAGGAGGTGGTGGTGGTGTTGGGGAGGTGGTGTTCGGGGAGGTGGAGGTTTCGAGGTCTGGTCCTGAATTTGAGTTAGACTGACATGGTGGCGTTTTCGTACACATGTTTCAACACAAATAAATAAAAAAACACTTCGATGTGCCGATATTTCGCGAGAGAAGGTTTTGAAGTCTGGTCCTGAAGTTGGATTGACCTGGTGGCGTTTTCTTACACATGCTTCAACACAAATATAAAAAAAAGACGTGTAGCACTCGGGGACTGCCGCGGTAAAGCTATTGCATAGCATTTTTATCAACTTATGCAATTATAATTATTTATTTATTTTATTTATGCAGTATTTTTTTTCCTTTGTTTTTTTTTTTCTTTGATATTAATTGAAGTTAAACTTTCACACATTGAATTGAATTTTGATTGATTGTTCACTCATTTGTTTTCTTATCGGTCACAACGCTCAAAAAACAAATGAGTGGGGGGTGTTAGGTTATTTTCGTTACGGAATTTCTGGATTCGGTCTCCACGCTCAAGGCCCGCGATAGAAGCTATGCAATAGCTTAAAAACAAAAACACTTAGATGTATATATAGTCAATCTTATTCTGTATCATTGTATATGGAAATCTATAAAGAAAACGAATATTGAATTAAAAAAACGTCAATTACAGGTGCTTCCAATAATCCCAAACTTTCAAATCTACGAAACCATACATGTAGCAAAGACACGCTCGCACTTAAAATTAAAAAAAGTACTTAACTTGAAAAGGTTTTTCCACCTGTTTCTATACAATTTAGCTCTAAATGGGAGTCATAAAGTTGTTAAATTATGTGCATATTTAGTGCGCTAAGTGATTTCAAAACCGCTGTTTAATTAGCAATATTGTTGTGGAAACAAAGCGATCAGTGACGGGGTTTCATTATCATAATCGATTTTAATATAAAGCAATTAGAATATTGTATAGACGCGCTGTTACTTGACATATCAAAGAGCTTTGATTTACATGACAACTGCTGCATGGTGTCCATCTAGTCTATTCAGTGTCAATATAATGTCAGAATTTAACGTCAGTACCTAATACAATGTCACCGTAGAGCGCGAGCAAGATAACTTGGCGCGTAATTGGGGGCGTGCTTAATGTTGCCAGCCTAACAAATCTATTTTCCTTAATTTGATTAAAAACGCAAAAATATTTTCTTGTAGAGATACATTGTCATTCTTCTGGCATTACAGTAACGCTTGCGCTTTTATATTGTCTCTTGTAGGGGCTTTGTTTCTTTATGTGCAGTGGTATGATGCATTATACATTACTACAATACAATTCTGTTTTAGATTTGGCACTATTTATTCTTTCATGGATGAAGTTTGCAGAATTCATATCGTCATGATAGTCACTTGATTAAGATTTAAGCACATAGTAGCAGTCCATTTTCAACTAACTTTGTTGACTTGCTAGGTACCGCTCGGGTACGCATATTTAGGGAAATTTTATAGTGATGGTCATTCGAAAAATGATTTGACAAATGGGTCTAATTTTGGAAAATGGAACCGTAGGGATAATATTTTTTTATTTCTCTTCACAAACACGTTTGAGTTTCAAGATAATATCACTGCTAGTACTTTTAATCACTTGTGGTATAATAATGACGACTATTTACTTTATAAACGATAAAAAAACACAGAACACAACACATTCTCCTGACACATGACATAAACGTCAAACGATTCGTTTCCGAATTCGGCCACACGCCAACTTAACTTGCGCTAGCTCTAGACGTGTAATGAATATTCTGTAAATATATCTAATATCGATTGCAAACTTTCTTTTTTGTTTTGAGGTGGGATATCATCAAATAACTCCTCCCGCTTTGGGTGGAGCGAGTGTCACACTTTTACTGACTAAAACACACCTATGTTCTTTTTCGAACAATTTCGCAACTCTCATTGGCGTATTCAAGGTGTAAGGGACAGGTCTCCGTAAACTTTAAGGGCTTGCTCAGTAGACGAAACCGACTAACCTTCCACAAGTTTTTTTTTTTTTTCAGGAAACGAAAAAAATCGGCTTCTCCATATAAACTTTCTAATCAAGTTTTTAATTTTGTATGGAGAGGCCGTTTTTTTTCGTTTTCTGACCTGAAAGTTTATTGAGCCCTGTACCTTACATCCTGTATATAGCTTTATGGAGCTAGATGTTGGGCTACTGATTCGAAATTGTAATCATAAATACATCAATGACTGTTCCTAATGAGCGACACGGATCAAACTTAATTAATGAAACTTTATCTGCGACATAATTGGCCGACAATTCAGCAACATTGCAATCCACTACTTCAGACAAAAGACAGTGGGTCGGCTCGAGTAAACAATTAAAAAGTTTTAGGTTGACGTACAGTCGTACACAAAGCTTATAAACTTCTAATTAAAGTGAGAGGTATAGTCTGTCTAAAAACTCAAATGACTTGGGAATTTTGTATAATTTAATCATTTAAAAATACTTATATTCGATACTTTTTATAAGGTTCTTAACTATGATCAAGATCTCTTAATTAACCTTGATTATTGAACTAGTGCTCACTACATCAGATTTCATTTTGCCCTAATAAATACCCAAGTCGTTTGGAATTTTAGACAGACTGTTAGGTTAAATAAAAGTGCCTTCTACCTATCTCGGTGAATGTCACACCCATTATACCCGTATTCTAAGCTTTAATTATACCAGTAACAATGCAAAAATAAATCGCAATCACAGCATGTTGTCTACACGTCACAGGGGAGACAACGTAAACGCAAGACACGGGCTATTAGCATTTATATTAACCCTTAAGAAAACAGGTTTGTGGAAATTAAAGTGAATTAGATTACACCTCCATTCCCTTACGCTGAGTGAACGATGAAGATACAGAATTTATTTTATGCCAAGTTTATTAGGTTATCTTATAAAAGGTAAATGTAAGTACTCTGTAATAACTCTGGATGTTTTTTTCGTCATGGCACGTCTTTGAACCTGTATTTTTGTCAGTGAAATGGATACGAAGGGCAGATCGGAACATACGATGCCTGCATAGTGATTACGTGCTGCCCTGCACAATGAAGCTCAAGGGAAACCGTTAAATAGTCTCCTCAGGGATGTGCCCTAACAGGTCTTGCACAGAACGGGTTAAAAAAAGAGCCTACGTCTGCCTGAAACTAAAGGAACCCTGGAAAGAAATACCTGCTATATTTGATAAGGTGGGAACCTCAAGGCATCTTCCTAATTATGGCCTTGATTTTCATTAACTAGTCGTGTATTTTAGTGCTGTTAAGTTGCCAAAAGTAGATACGGAAAAAGGATCAGCAGTGGGTTGTCATACAGCATTAAACAGTTGTGTGTGGTTGGTGTGTGTTAAACATTACAGCTTTAACAAATTGGGCAATCGGATCGAAATAGTCACCTAAGGGCTTAGCCGAGTTGTTAATCCACAAATGTTAACGCTAGTAAAAAACTTTAAATGTATTGGAATGACGTCATCTCAACGTTAAGTCACGTGGTCAGAACAAAGGAATCAGACGCGTTACCGACTGCAGAAAGAGATTCGAAACGAAACGGTCGTAAAGCTCTGCTGGAATACAAAGGGCAACTGTAGAAACACTTTTTTTTACTTTTTCTGCTCTATGGTGGAGTTCGTGTCAGACTTTTCTGACTAAAACTGCTCTTGTGTTCTTCAGTTGCCCATTGCGTTCTAAGACCATGGTTTCTCTTTCAGAAACTAAACGTAATTATAGTGAGCATCATCTCTTTGAGACGCGTGAAACACTACGGCGCCGTCGACGATACAGACTTGGTCCTTACTGGACGTGCGGACGGTGAACTACCCATTGCTCGACGTCCTACTACCTACGCCCGCGCCTACGGCGGCCGGGGATCGCCTTGCGCCTCCCGATTCTCTTTTTAACGCATTATTTGCTGATAAACAATCTAAAAAAAGTTATATCTACCTAATCTATGACAAATTAACCTTTTCCATAACTGGATCATGGTGCTTGACAATGATCGATTACCACTAAAGCCATTGCACTTTTCAACACAAGTAAGCATAAGCATAATCAGCCTTATAATGTTTCCACGGCTGGGACACAGGTCTCCTCTCTGGGAGACGAAATGGGCCGTAATGCACCACGCGGGCCCAGCGTGGGTTGGTGGATGCCACATATCTTCGAATTTTTGTTTCTAGGACGTACCAGTTTCATCACGATGTTTTCCTTCACCGTTTTGAGAGCAGTGGTGATGAAATAAATTACACTAAGTAATGCGCCTGGCTGGGTTTGAACTCGTAAGTCGGGACCGTTACCACTGGGCCACCACTTTTGTTTTGGTGGTAAAATCATCCAATGACACCCCCCGCTCTTGAGCGGAGCGTGAGCGTGTGTCAGATTTTACTGACTAAAAACTCACTACTGTTCCTTTGTTGTCTTTCCTACCAGGGCCGAGTCTTTCTTTCAGAAGCAGACTCTTGGCCCCAGTAGGCTTCGACCCTGCTGGGCCCGTACGGTACTGGGTCACCACTGCTCAGTAACACACGTAATAGGTGCATCTTATGTAAGTACCTATTACGTAGGGAACCGAGTATTTAAGTTATTTCAAAACTGCCGAGATTATGTAAGGAAAAGCATCAGAAAGTGTTCGTCTGTCATCAATTCAACTACTAAGGCTGAGTTGCACCATTTAACTATAACGATAACAAAGCCGTTAACAGTTGTCAAATCGTCGAATTGACAAATCTGCTGTATGACAATATTGCTGGTTTTATCACATAAGGTAAAAGTCAGCCTAAGTTGGTTAATTCACATGCCATGGTAACCACAAAGGAATTCCCGACCCGAAGTATCTTCGTAAATTTAATTAGGTTAATTTCCAGCTAATTGGTTCAATATCGAAATAGTCTCGAAATGGAGGCAGTACTTAATATACGTCCAACACAGTCAAAAAAGAAATATTAACTAGTCAGCAAGACCTTACTTCCCAAATTTTTTTCGTAAACAATTTTTTTTAGTGTTTTCTTATGTATCTCATTGTCGTATATTTTACGGCACGTTTGGCGCAGTGATTGAGCCATTGGCTGCTGCGCTGCATATTGTAGGTTCGATTTTTGCTCTGAACAAATATTCGCATTGTATAGATACAGGGTCTGGGTATCTTGTGTATACGAGGACACATGTTTGTAAACGCACTCACGATACAGAAGTACTGTCTACCGTGGGGAAAAGTTAAAAAAAAATATATTTACGATGTTCTATTTACTAGACCGTGTCATTGTGGGGGCGATCGGTGGCAAGGATCTCTCGCGCCGTTCCCTGGTTGAGGAGGAATGGCAGGCTGTCGTCTCCTTATGCGAAGCGGTAATGTTAGAAAACGCGTAATGTTCCACGTGCGTCTCAAAGAGCTGCAAAACATAAAACAAAGTCGTAGAAAGAGGTCTAGCACGACCAAAGCCTACTGGGGCCATGAGTTGACTTTCAAAAAGAAAACTCGAGGTCTTGAAACACAAGGCAAAGAAGAAATATAGGTGTGATTTTAGTCAGAAAAAGCCTGACATGCCCTTTTGCGAGGGCGAGAAGTAATTATGCAAAGATTTCTCCCGCTCTTATTCCACTTTCCAGCTTGAAAAAAAAACTCTATTTACTAAACTTAATCTAGCGGCTGTAAAACTGTAATAAGCATGCAGGTAGTGCACAAAGCTAGCAGTATAAAGTAACGACATGGCTTACCTACCTTTATATATTACCCAGTGAGAGCTTAATGGCTCAGTATTCCACATGTAGGTTAGTATTCCGAATAGATTGCATGGACAGCTACTAATCTAGACATTCATTAAGCCATAGGGAAATAACATTGTATATAGATGCCAGTTAAATTTTATGCGCTCTCAATTCAGTTGGTACGTTTATTTTAATATATGAAATGTATTATGTAGGATGTATATTTTGAATTTCAACATTGTAACATACCGAAATACATTGTGACGCAGCCCAACACCTGTTTTTGATGAATTGTTTGTGTACTAACACCTCTGCTACCAGAGGGGTAGGTACATAAACAATTCGTCGCCTTTTTAGCCTCGTACTGATTTATAATTAATAATAATAATATAATAATATTCCACAACTATCACACAACGCCGTCTAGTCCCAAGCTAAGCAGAGCTTGTGTTATGGGTACTAGACAACTGATAAACATACTTATATATTTCTAAATACATACATATTATAGATAAATTACACCCAGATACAGAACAAATGATTATACTCATCACATAAACATTTGTCCTGGGTGGGAATCGAACCAATTGTTTTTTATATGTATTTTTAGTTTTGATACGTTCGTGTGAGACACGAATAAACCTTTTTCCTTTCTTTTTTTTTCAATCTACAGCCTATTATGTATAATTTTCTACGCTGAAGCATGCTTGCTTAGTAGTATTCACAAACATAGACTCCGACTGGGAATTGTACTTCTTAAGAGCCGGTTGTAGTCACAGAGTATTTTTCACCGATTTCGAAAAAAGAGGACGTTCTATGTTCGGCTGAATGTATGTTTTTTTTTTTGTAGGAATTTTGTCCGGGTCTAAGTCCATTGTGCGGCCTCTTTACAGCGATTTTATTTAAATATGTAAAAAAAAGTACCTAGTAATTATTCAAGATTTTTGGTTTTTGCCAGATTCTTTTAAAAAACATGCTTTACTATTTCTTGTAATTTTATATTTTAACTAATTTACTATTTAAACTAATTTATATTATGTTTTGATTTTTGCCCAGTGGTTTTGTCATATGGTTAATTTTAATAAAATATTTTTTCATGGTGACTTCTTTTATAATTAAGGAATTCCAGAGGTTCAAAAAAGTACAAAATTAGTAGAACCTGGTCTTAATTGTATAAATGTATTACAAAAAATATATTTTTTGTGTTCTCAGTTACAGCCACGAAACAATGGAACTCCTAACAAACGTGACGCTACATTTTCAATTTTATAATGGATTCTTGGTAACACAGATGTGCTACAGTCGCTCTTTTTGTTAAATCATTTTCTACCTTGTGGGAAAGGGAATGTTTTCTTTTTTTGCTATCTCATAATGAAATTTATAATTGGCGATTTAAAGCTACATAATAGTTACAAATTAAAACATTTTAGTTAAGTAAATTATTAAGCAGACAAAACCATTAAACCTGAAATCTAAATATATACTATAATCATACTTCGAATTTTCACACCCTTTATTTCTATATGAAAAACATTTAATTACACAAAAATGCACCTTTTTTATTATGGACAGGCTCGCGTTTGACTACTCTCTCATCTGGTGGTAAGTGAAGATGTATTCGACGATGGAGCAAGCTTGCCTTGAAGTAATCTTTTGTTATAAATATCCATATAATAGGTTGTAGCTATCAGGAAGAACTGACTCCAGCAGGGAACTCCACTCCTTAGCAGTATGCACGATAAATGTGTTCCCAAAATTTATGAGTATGACATTTTTTATAGTGTTAACACACGCTCGATCTTGGTACGACGGATTTGGTTCGTCCAAACCAAGGTCGAGCGTGACTCGGCATAATTGGTTCCTTGATTCAAAGTTTATTGTTTGTATCATAAAGTAACTTTACCTATCCAAAATCGCAAATAATAAGATATTTTCGAAATCATTCGATATTAATCAAGTTAGAAACCTTTCGAATTTGATGGAAGGGGAAACTTTTAAATATTATTTCTACAAACCAATATTTGGAATGCTGATTGCTGCTTCATTATAACCAAATATAATGCTGTTTCCAGATAAAAAACTTTTTACAAAAAAAAATATAACCGTCTTCAATGTTCAAACACTGAAAAGTACAAAATAACTTTAATTTCGGAAGTCGGTGTTTCTATAATAGTTTGGTCTCATCGTAATTTAAAAAAAAATATTTTTTTTTGTAAATAGTTTTTTATTTTACACTTTTTAGTTATGGTACCACCACTAAAAAGTACCCCTCAGCCAAACTTAAATACCTTATAGCCAGAGTGCATCTCTTAACGATTCTAATAATTCCAAACACGGTTAGATTACATTAATTTACCTTCCAGCTCCATCATCAGATCCGTTCGATACATCCCTTCCCTCTTTTCTTTCAGTCAGTTATTGACTACATATATAAAAAAAGCAATTTTACTTGTTACGACAGTTCTGCTGTGATCCTGTGAAGAGTTCTGTTCCATATCTTCGAAGTTCATGATCAGATCATAACAATATTTCTATGGGACCAACTTGGAAGCATAACCTATCAATCAAAAAAAAATTTTTTGAAATCGGTCTACAATTGACCGAGATATCGGTGAACATACATAAAAAAACGGTGTGTACGGTGAAAATCCATTCAGACGAACATTGAACCTCCTCCTTTTCGAAGTCGGTTAAAAATGATTTCTATTTAGTGTCATTTGTTGTTTAGTGTAAAATATTGTACAAAAAAAACATACATTCAGCTGAACATAGAAACTCCACCTTTTCGAAGTCGGTTAATAAGCACATCACAAATACCCAATTAGTATTAACAAACACTTAAACTACTTCTATGTACGTTACATTGAGTGACGCTCGACTTTGGTATGGGATCAAATCCGTTGTACCAAGTTCGACTGTGTGTTAACACTATTATAGTGCCTCCTAAAAAAGGGAGCATTAAAGCTTGTGATACCAGAACATTAGCATGATGTAAGATGAAATTTAAATACGATCTCTGTGTGCTTATGGTGGGTAGAAGAAGGGTGATCAATCAGATCAATGTCAATCAGGACGATCCGCTTCATTAAAGGGGCTACAGGTTATTTTTAGCTTTGAATTATCCATACAGTTCCCACGAGTAAATACATGTTTTACTGGCTCAAATATGTGGTTCGCACTAGAGACTAATTTAGCTACCCATTAGTCAAGCTACCAACCTCCCTCACGGTGCGCCGCCGCTTGGAGGTTTGGGGTAATTTTTTATAGAGGTTGTCTTCCTCGCGGCCCGGGCGGTTAAGCCAGGACCCACGTCCCCCATCAAAAGTCAGAAACATGACCTTGGACAATCTCTGGGGCTACGAGACTAACGGTGGCAGAAGGAGGAGCAAGCCTTCCTCCTGCCTGCCCGGCGGCAGTGTGAGTGCACACCGAGCCCGCTCTTACTTCGCCACTGTGCCCTCTGCTATAGCAGAGGGACACGCGTCGAAGCGTTCCGACAGACAGAACATTCGCAGACGGCCATCGAGGCCCCTTAGGCAGCAATACCCAAGGGGGTCATTGGCCGCCTCCCAGGGTGCACCGTCCCGCAGACTGGCCTTCGCTCCGGACGTATCCGCAAGGGAAATGCAGCCTGCGGGCACTCGTGGAGGTCACCGTAGGCGCGGGCTTGCGGACAGTGAGCAATGGGTAGCTCGCTGTCCGGCCGTCCGGTAACTGTCCGGACCAAGCCCAAGGCGTCGACGGCGCGCACTGTTCCCGCGCGCCTCAAGGAGTTGTCAGCAACAGCAGGGACCCAGCCGGGTCGAAGCCTACTGGGGCCAGGGTTATCCGAAAGGGCGCTCGAGCCCCGGTATGAAGGCTAGAAGGAACGGGGTGGGTCTTTTAGTCAGTAAGAGTCTGACACTATCTCCCGCTCCGCCCAAGGGCGGGGGATGTCAATGCATGATTTTTTCCCACCATAAAAAAAAAAAAAAGAAAAAGGTTATTTTTAGCTTGAAACACCCTTCAAAGTCTCGTTGTTCTAAAAATAGCGCTCTCTAACTTTTTTTTGGGAAAGTTATGAATTAAATTTAATACTTTTAGTACGTTAAATTACGATCCGATTATCTTATAGATGATCAACATCATCTTTTGCAGTGAAAAGGTCTAAAATTTGCGGAATTGTCATGTGTAACCAAAACGCATTCATTGTGCGTATAGCTAATGAGTGGAATTTCCGGCCGGAGTCTGTAATTTTCTTCCCTGATAGTTACAGCCTAGGTGGTCTTTAAGTTACGAGTGAATATGTTAAGTCTAGGCAAGCGCATAGTCAACCACATCATCGCTTCCCGTCAGGCTGCGATGATCAATATCTTCTATCTCAATAAAAGTCAAGCACGGACTTATCGAAATAGAAAAAAAAATGTGGGGCAATCGCAGACATGTTAGGGGAAATTTATTAATTTAAATAATTTAATTTAATTTATAACATAATAATTTCTGTATGACAATACATAAATTTAATTAATAAATTAAATTTAATTGAAACTATTACTACTTACTACTATTTACGTGAAACAAAAAAAAACTGTATAGGCTGTGGACATCTTTTGCACAGAATCAAATGTCTATAAAATTACCTAAGTGTTTGTATAACAGCTTGTAATAACAACGACTTATTAACAAGATCTTATACAAATACTAAGATGTTCCTCATAATAAATAAATATTAGACTTTAGGTCGTTAGTAATCGTGATATTACCGAGCGTCACATCCAAATCGAAATACAAATTAAAATTACCTTGAATCCGTTGTTTCAGGATTGACATTGGCAGATTAAACACGTGTTCACGTCCCCATTTCTACCATACCTACTTTATATTACCGGTACGTAGAAAACTCACGTTATACCGGGAAATGACATCGAATTGACAATTTTCCACATAGCAAGCTATTAAGCTAGTAGTAAGATTCCGTGAAATGATATCGTATACTTTGATATTTTATTATTTCTAATGCTGGCGTTATAGGATATAATACTTAATCTATACTAATAATACTTAATCTAATATTATAAAGCTGAAATGAAGAGTTTGTTTGTTTGTATGAACGCGCTAATCTCAGGAACTACTGGACAGGTTAGGATATTTTAGTGTTAGATTCTACTAACACTAAAATATTTTTTCAATTAATATATATATTGTAATAATCCATTTATTTCCAAGTATACGGTACATACAAGAACTTAATATTAAAAACGTCTCACGTACACTACCATTGCCGGTGTAGAAACATTATTGAAATTAAGATTTATTTAGCACAATTTTGTTACCTACATTACTTATATATCGCGGGTCTCAAACCATAGGGGCGTATCCACAAAACCCCTACTTTTCAGGAGAGACAAAAAACTTAATAACTTTTCCTATGATTGAGCCAGCTCGTTGTTTTTTTGCATGTAGCTATATATTTCTACTGCAATTAATGTAGGATTCTTAATTTTAGGGTATTTCCTCTATAACACTAGTTTTTGGTTGATACGCCTATATAGCATGACGACTATACTGTAAAATTCCGTCAAAATACTCCCTGAAATGTATGAAATTTATGGACGTAAAATCTTTTTTCTCAGATTGTTAATATTTATACCAATATTTATTATTATTTAATTGGTGACTTAAAATATTGCTATTTAGGAATGAGAACCCATTGAAATTAACGTTATTTACGTAATTTCAAGAAATCATACGCCTGTCTGGCTTGTCATAAATATTGAGAGGTGTTTTAACTCAAAGAGGAAGTATAAACCATTTTTGTTCCACAATTTAAAAAAAGGAAATGATTAATAGGTAATTACACAATATTCTCGTGTTTGAAAAGAAAAATAAGCATTATAAAAATAAAATTTATTCATAAATCTGAACATAGTTATTAGAAATATCTTTAAAATCACAAACATTTGAAATTGAGCTGAAACAAAACATAGCTCTCAAAAACGCTGAAGGAAATCATCGTGAGGAAACACGGTGAGGAAAGCATTAGTGATGTTTGTGTGAATGTCTGATTTCTCAAATTTGAGAATGCGAATGCGAATATTCAAATTCAATATTCGCGAATGCGAATATTGACTTTCAAACAAAGTGCGCGCAAAATATCAGACAGTTTTCACATTTCGTATCAGCCAAATTTAAAACGAACATAACAGAGCCTTAACAGACTAATTGAATGAAGTTTAACACAAAAAGTTTTTCAGGAAACACAGACTCCGGCAGGGAATTTCACTCCTTAGCTATACGCATAATGAGTGTGTTCCCAAACCCTTTGTACGTATGGGTGGAATGTTCACCATGTACCGGTGTCGCAACGCCGTTCATCTTGTGGTCCAATGATGGAACGGACTTGGCGGGATTAAATTCTGCAATTCCAATGCACACTCCGAAATGTAAACAATAAAAAACCGACAGGCTAACAACTCGGCGTCGATGCTCAAAAGACCATACACGATCAAACTTGTGCTTGATAGAGGTTGTACCGTCTCGTCCTCGCTAAGATCCCGATTTTTTTGGCAGATAGTTTGGCTTTTGCTTCGATGTAGAAGCCGAAATTGAGGGTAGTCGACAGCGGCACCCCAAGAATCTCTCAGATCTGAGAGAGATCTCGGAGAGACTGGATCTGAGATCCATAAGCTCGCTCGCCGGACATGTAACTCTCAACAACAGTGCTATCGTCTGTATACCCAAAGGTACTGAATTTAAGTAGGTCATTTATGTGCAGCAAGAACAGTGTTGCAGAGAGTACCGACCGCTGAAGGACCCTGGCATTAATATCCATTTGACCCGACGAGCAGCCATCAATAACTACTCGGATGGATCGATCCCTCAAGAAGTTTATGATCCAATCACACAGACCAGTGGTTAGACCAGAGGAAGGAGGCTTAGCAATAAGACTTTACATAGTTTCAGCTTAGACCCTATCGAAAGTCTTCAAGATATCAAGGGAGACTGTAAGCGTTTCACCATGCTTCTCGATGGCCTTGCTTTAGATGTGAATGGCATACGCTAGAAAATCCCCAATAGACCGAGTTAGGCGAAAACCGTATTGCCGGTCAATGAGGATGCCGTTTGTTTCTAGGTATGCCAGGAGTTATCTGTTAAACACCCGTTCCATACTCTTACAGAGGATAGACATAACGGAGATGGATAGGTAGTTTGCCAGGTCAGTTCGACTGCCCTTCTTGGGCACAGGCTGAACGGCACTTATTCAGTCTCAGAGAGGCGAAATAGGCGGGTCAAGATTAGAGACAATTCAAGTGCACAAGTTTTAAGAACAGCTGCTGGTATACCGTCGAGGCCACTGGCTCTATTCACATCAAAGTTACGCAGAACTCTACGAACGTCCTTCTGATGAATACGAATATCCGAAATACTCGTCACGCACCCATCTGGAGAAACAGTTAAATTCATTTGAAAAAAATTGTTATGATTTGAGGTTAACATGTTGTTTCACAATTTGAGATAAAATGTGAAATAAAGTTGTGTGATGGAAAAATATTAAAATATTATTTCCTTTTTGTTTGTCAGAAACATTCGCCAAATATTCGCATGTTTTTTACGAATGCGAATGGAAATATCAAAAAATGTGCAAATATTCGCGAATGCGAATGCGAATATCAAAAAATGTGCGAATATTTACGAATGCGAATGGAAATATCAAAAAATGTGCAAATATTCGCGAATGCGAATGCGAATATCAAAAAATGTGCGAATATTCGCGAATGCGAATATTTGTTACATTACTTACGTCTATATAGCTTGACAAAATGATTACAGGTTAAAGTAAAATAAACAGTCGTATGTTCATACGCCTTTATGGTTCGATGCGATTTCCTTGGATCACGATAAAATTGAAAGTCGTACGTGCGTACGTCTCTATGGCACGTCGAAACTGCCCCAATACGAAATAATATTGCTCTTACGTCAATTATACGGCTATTTGGTCTAAAAATAATTCTAGACTCTCCAGCATACGGCAAATAATATTTTTTAATTTATGCAAAAAGTAATTAACACTAAATTATAAGAAAAATTCATTTAATGTATTGCTTATAGTAGAATCCAATGGCATTAAAAACGAAAAATCACATTTTTGCATATACGCCCCTATGGTTTGAGACCCGCGATATATATAAGTGCGCTCCATCGTCGACCGCATATTCGCTTTCCATCAGGTGAGATAACGGTCAAGCGCGAAACTATCAACAATAAAAAAGAAATATGACCAATAGGAGTGAAGCAGTAATCGAAGGCTGGGATGAAACCGCGGCGGACAGCTAGTTTAATGATAAATGAAACGTCTAGTAGCGTTTGTGGATTTTTAGAGCAAATTGACCCAAAAATATCGATCTTAGAAGTATGAATTAACGTAAGGGACTTTTACTTAAAATGCAAAAATGTTCCTTACGATGATTGCTGTAAGGGTATTTTACGCAAAACGTAATAATGTCCCTTACGTTAATTCATACTTCTGGTATCGATATATTGAAAACTAAATAGCTCTGTTTAAAAAAAACCGTCCAGTTTTTTTATTGGATAATATTGTACTTTCTTCACTGTGTCTTTACCCTCATTAAAAAAATAAAATAACAACTAAGATAAAGTGGAAAAGAAATAGGAAAATTGGCAGGCCATGACTCCGCAACTCTTCACTAACGTAACGTTCAGATCTTTATGCGAAAAACGGTGAACGTCAAACTAAAGTAGATGATTTACAACTTCTAACAGCAATAAACTAACTAAAATACAAACTGGACGCTACATTGTCATAGACTAGTGTCATTGTTAAAATGCTAACATGTATGTACGTAGGTAACAACTATTTTAGTATCTAATAGTCATTTATTAACTGACTTCCAAAAACGAGGATGTTCTATGTTCAGCTGAATGTATGGTTTTTTTGTATGTATGTTTTGTGTGTTGTACCTATGTATGTTTTTTTGTATGTTTGTTTCGGTCAATTGTGGACCGATTATGAAAATTATTTTTTTGATTGAAAGCTTATGCTTCCAAGTTGGTCCCATAGAAATATTGTTATGATCCGATCATGAACTTCGAACTCCTCATAGGATCACAGCAGAACTGTCGTAACAAGTAAAATTGGTTTGTTTATATACGTGTATACGTGAGTCGATGACTGACTGAGAGAAAAGGGGAGGGATGTATCGAACTGATCTGGTGATGAAGCCGGAAGGTAAATTAATGTAATCTAACCGTGTTTGGGATTATTAGAATCGTTATGAGATGCACTTCGGCTATAAGATATTTAAGTTTGGCTGAGGGGTACTTTTTAGTGGTGGTACCATAACTAAAAAGTAAAAAAAATAAAAACTTCTTACAAAAAAAAAAAATTAAACCCACTTCAATGTAACAAAAAACCTTTAAAAGTACAAAATAACTTTAATTTCGGAAGTCTATATTTATTATAAAAACACCGACTAAGAGTAATTTAATGAAGTGGAATATCATTAAATTACTTCCCTTGCTTTAGGGTGGGCGAGAGAGCGTGTCAGATTTCTATTGATTAAATTCTTCAATAAACATACCTATGTTCCTTAATTTTTCCTTTGCTTTCTAGGGTCAAGGTATCTCTGTCAAACGTTTCCTCATTAGCTCTGCTTGTTCCCTAAAGGGTTCACAGCTAAAGCTTTGCTGACATCTCTTTAAGGTGCGCATGGTACACCACGCGCCGTCGACTCGGGCTCGGTCTTTACCGGACGGCAGGTCGGACGGTGAGCTACCCATTGCTTGTCGGTGAAATATGACGCTTGGATGCATTATCCGTTCCGGTCAACTGACCGGAATATTGGTGATGAAAAGATATACATAGTTATATCTTTTCATCACCAATATTCCGGTCATGTATATCGGAAATGTATATCTTTTCATCACCAATATTTTTAGGTTATTTGTGTTTATGAAAGCTTTAACGAGCACATTGTGATGTGACGGGTATATTATGCAGACGTCCACGAAATTGTGCCTTTGTACTAAAATTATGTTAAGCAAAGATTTATGATACGATGATTAATACTTTAATTAAGTTTGCTTCGTTAGACGCCACTACCACAGCGTTATCAAGTCTAAAACAGGGAACAGTTTCCTCTTCAATTTCTAGTGCATTATCTACGTATTTCTCTTTTGTAAGCTATAGGAAATTGCCTCTAATATTTATATTACTTTTGAATAGGACATTGTTTGTAGTGCTAACACAAAACCCTCGGAAGGCATAATTTTGTTGACTGACCCTCTTTTGTTGTTACTTAAATATTACGTTTTGGGATAGTTACAATAAAGTCTGTGACCTTGCTGGTATAGATGCTTTTGTGTAACTTAGGGTTATTTATTTTATGGTTGTTTAAGGTTAGCTAAGTCGATAATGCCTTAGCAACACTGTGGTTAAATTGGCCTCGCAAAGTTGTCAATTTGAAAGTCTAGCTAGAATTACACTGCGTACATGTGTGCCACACACGCCGATCTGCACGGGTTGGTCTCCATACATTTTAAATGGAAACTAGACTTATAGAGCTACACTTGATCCACGGCTCGCCATGACGTTCTACGTATAAATCAGACGTGTTGCACTTGGTCGGTCTAATGTAGTTCTAGATTTAGTCTCCTAGATGGACAAGCTGCGTTTTGGACAGTTACGCCCTTTTTTGAGGTTGGAATCCATTAAATAATCCCTTTCGCTCTGGGTGAAGACGGCGGGAGTGTCGGAATTTTTTCTTGACCTGCTGACTTTCTGTTTGAGTTCCAGGGCCACAGTAACTCTTCGACACTTTTTTTTTTATTGGTTGGTTTTATTTTTTTCTATCCCGCTCTTGGGCGAAGCGGGAGATAGTGTCAAACTCTTACTGACTAAAAGACCCACCCCGTTCCTTCTAGCCTTCATACCGGGGCTCGAGCTCCCTTTCGGATAACCCTGGCCCCAGTAGGCTTCGACCCGGCTGGGTCCCTGCTGTTGCTGACAACTCCTTGAGGCGCACCGGAACAGTGCGCGCCGTCGACGACTTGGGCTTGGTCCGGACAGTTACCGGACGGCCGGACAGCGAGCTACATATTGCTCACTGTCCGTAAGCCCGCGCCTACGGTGGCCGGAAATCGGGATCAGAATCCCGGCGGCGGCGGCGGCGGCGAGAACGCCGTTGCCTGATGCGGTCGGCCTCCTCCTTTGCGAGCATTACTGCTTCGCAGAAGTCGGCGACCGCCTGCCACTCCTTCTCGCTCCGGACCATAGCCTCAACCAAGGCCCGGCGCGAGAGGTGTCCGCCGCCGATCGCCCCCACGAGGGTACGGCGATGCACCGCCCAAGCAGGGCACACCTCGACTGTGTGCTCCACCGTGTCCTCCGGGCGTTCCGCACAGTGGCGACACCCGGGCGTCTCTTCCGCCTGAATCCGGAACAGGTAGCTCCCGAACGTGCCATGTCCGGTGAGGACCTGCGTCATGCGGAAGGTAAGGACGCCGTGAGGTCTTTCCAGCCACGCCTCAAAGAGGGGACTTACCGCCATGTTTGTGGCGTACTCTTCGACACTCCTTCAGCCTGTATGTAGATAATTTATAAGGTAGCATAATGCCATAGCATAATCTGCCTTATAATACTTCCACTGCTGAGACTCAGGCATCTTCTCTAGGACAGGTAATGGACCGTAATTCACCACGCGGCCCCAGTGCGGGTTGGTGGATGTCACTTATGAATTTTTAGTTCAAGGACATACCGGTTTCCTCAAGATGTTTTGAGAGTAAATGGTCATGAAAATTATATTATTGCACCTGACTGTGTTTAAACCCTCGACCTATAACTCGTAAGTAGGGACTGTTACCAGTGGGTTACCACAGTCTAGGACCATTATTTTGGCATAGATAGATAGGTTGATTCTTACACACACACACACTACAAACACATACTACAAACTGCAAACAGAGACACACATACTGGCATACTTTGCAAATAGAGATTTGCAAGGTATGCCAAGATAATATTAACAATTTCATTCTTTACTGTTAAAAATGCTGGATTTGCAAAGAAAGGAGGGGCTCGTTCGATATTACTTATGCAGAGCCAAAGCCACAAATCAGGCAGCGCTGACCCGGCAGACACTGCGGTCTTTGCCAGAAACCATTATTAATGCTAGCACCTTATGGAATATCTTTGTACAGTAATAAATCATCGGTTGACCAGAAGAAATATGAGATTATGATTTATGTCTTGAATATTGTATACGCTTACTTGTTGATATTGATTATAGAAAGAAAGAACACGTAGGTACAGTCAGGGGTCAAAAGTGCAGTTACACTTTATCGGAAATCATGCAATGAGTTCTCCCACTTCAGGCTAGATTGGAAGGGCATGTCAGAATTATTTATTTATTTATTATACACTTTATTGTACACCATTACACATACAAAAAGGAAACTAAAACACATACATATAATGGGCCGCCTTATCGCATTCCGCAATCTCTTCCAGGCAACCTGGTATGGACAGTTGCATGGACAAAAATGGGGCTGTCGTTGGTGAATTTTACTGACTAAAACCACACCTATGTTCCTTCTTTGTCCTGTGCAATTCAGGACCTCGAGTTTGTTATTCGAAAGTCAATCTATTGACATTTGTAGTGGAAAGTCAATGATTCACAACTAGTTGAACCTTGCTTAGTGTACCTACTTCTTCTTCAAATAAATTTTGGACACTTTAATATTGGTACAATGCAATTGCACTTTTGACCTACAGTCATCCTTAGGCCTACTGTCCATGGACGCGTAGCCATCACAGGATGCGTATTCGTCATTATACACTAGGTGTGAAACTGCATGAAGCTTACATACAAATACACAAAAACTTACTTAGTTATTGCAGGGAACTTTCCATTGGGAAAAAGCTAGCAAAGAGAATCATCCACATTATGTTTCCTTATTCTATTCAAATCTATTTGCACACTATACCGTTCCGACGTCTTTGTGTCACATCACGTCACACCGTCACTATCCCACGCAGAAAACCGCTGTGAACTCGTCGCAATATGGATGTGGCTACAGGCAGCATTATGCTGAGCCTTCGGCTGTTTTGCACGGACATGGCGCATATTTTAACTGAATGACTGGCCTGTTAGTCTAGTGGTTAGTGACCCAAATGTTTGTGTGATGAGCATAATCATTTGTTCTGTGTCTGGGTGTAATTTATCTATACATATAATAAAATCGTAGGAAAGCAAAACTGTACATTGAATATTTTTTTAAAAGAATACTTGGGGCGTGATCTATAATCGATATCGAATCCAAAAATATAGTTTTTAGAATTTTTGTCTGTTTGTCTGTTTATCTGTATGTATGTCCGGGCTAAACTCAAAAAGTACTGCATGGATTTACTTCAAATTTTGCATGAATATTACTAAGAGGTCGGGTCAACATATAGGCTACATATTATCACGCTATCACCTACGGGGGAGGAGCTGTGAATCTTTATTTTTCTTAAGCATTCTGTGACAGCGTGTAATCTAACGATGCATATTTAAATGTTGTTTTTGAGTAAGCCATGCTATTATCTAGCTTTACACCATAAAAACTACGCCATTTAAGTAACTTGGGCAGAGAAACATAGTTTAATGAATGATAGTAGTATAGAGACAATTTTGAAGCAGCGCTATCTATGAGAATTCATAAAAATCAAATCAAGTTACATGTTAACTTTTTGGAAATTAATAATTTAAATTTGATCATGTAGTTAGTTATTCTTAAAATTCATAGATAGTGATGTTATGTGATGTGCATTTTCTTCATAAAAGTTGTATCATATAGTTCGTTTTGACAAATTCAAGTTCCAACAAAACCCTGAAAAACTTGAGTAGAGTTGAGGAAGACAATTAAAAAAAAAATGCGGTGTTAAGTATGGTGACATTTTTCCAGCTCTGTGAAGTCGACCAGTTTGCGAGATCTCTTACGTATGACGAGGTGCCTTCATATTACACGTACGACAAGCAAAGGGGTGTATTTAACCGACATCGACGAGGAGGTGCTGTGGAAGGTTTTCCGGGAATTTTCAAGGACGCCGCATTGGGTAGGGTTTATACCGTGCATCCGAATAATGGCGAACGCCATTTTCTGCGGTTGTTACTTCACACTGTCCGAGGCCCAACATCTTTCGCCTTTCTGAGGACATTTGATGGCGTGGAGTATCCCACTTACCACGCAGCCTGCGTAGCACGTCACCTTCTCGAAGGTGATCAAAATTAGGATCCTCGCGGAGGTGAGCGTCAGTGACAGTCCCAGCCGCGTGCGTCATCTTTTTGCTGTCATCTTGGTGTTTTGTGGAGTCGCGAACCCGGTAGCTTTGTGGGAGAAGTATCGCCATCATCTGTCTGAATATTTTCTACGAGCTTTGAGGCGTGCTACTGGAGACGAAGTCGAAGTAACTGATGAACGCGTGCTGAACACCTGTCTCAGTTCACTTCAATATGTGATCATTTCTATGGGCAGCAATCCGCTGATCGAATATGGGTTACCAGCTCCCCAATCATCACCGCATCAAGGCCGTGGAAATCGGGAGTATAACGCTGAGACAAATTACGAGCCGGGCGAAATGACCACCATACGAAATGACCATGTCACCGTGTTCTCTTCAGAGCAAAAACAAATGACACCGTCCTTGAAAGCGTTGGGCAAAACCAGGGTAAAATGTTTTTCTTGGATGCTCCTGGTAGAACAGGAAAAACATTTGTTACCAGTGGCATACTTGCAGAGGTCAGGAGGCAAGGCAAAATTGCTATTGCTGTAGCGTCGTCGGGAATCAAGACAGCACATGCCATGTTTAAAATTCTCATCGATTTAGAGAGCGCCAAAACGCCTGTTTGTGGTGTGTCACGTAACAGCGATAAACGACACGTGCTCAAGGATTGCTCTCTGATCGTATGGGATGACTGTACGATGGCAAATAGGAAGGCAGTTGAGGCCGTGGACAGAACCCTGCAGGACATCCATTTGATGGGTGGTGTCACAGTTCTGTTTAGTGGCGATTTCCAGCAAACACTTCTCGTGGTGACGCGGGGATCGAGGGCTGACGAGGTGAATGCTTCGTTGAAACGATCTTTGTTGTAGTCACGAGTTCGTATGCTGCGCTTGACCATTAATATGAGAGCTCATCTCGGCAGCCACGGAACAGTAAAAACAGTGGAAGTAGCTTGAGAAAATGTTTGTTCCAGAACCGGTGTCGCCAAACTCATACATTTACAATTTACTCTTACTGCAAACCTAAAAATATGATTGGCTGAAAACAAAAACAGGGCGTAGACGAAATGCAAAAAAAAATTTATACGAAATGCAACTTTAATTTCAAAAGTCTATAAATCAAATTGACAAAAACAAGGAAGAAATACATCTTTGACTACCAAGTACTGCCACTCGTCGCTAGATGGCATTGTCCAGTATATAATATTCAGTATGAACTGTAACTACGTAAAAATAAGATTGGTATTTGAATGGCGTATCACTGACGCGAATGCGCTCGGTGCTACTCAGATAGGGAAGTAACCTTATTCGATCGAAATATGTATCGATTGTATGAAAACGTAATTAAAACATATCATGCAAAAAAAAAATTGTATGCGATAGTGTGATAGTATTAAAATTATGAAATTAATATGATTAAAGGCAATTTTTAAACGTAGTCAAAAGGGTATTTATTTGCATAGTACATCAATTATCATCATCTCAGCTGAAATCATCGTCATCACCCACTGCTAAACATAAGAATATTAAGTATAATTCAAACGCCCTATGTTGTTCCTAACTCTTTAACTAAATTTATTTAAAATACATCACAAATATCATACCACAATTTTTATTTTATTATATTTATTAATTTAATAATTATCTGTATTATATTACTTACAAAAACTATTAAACTATAATATATATTTTAAAAAGGCAATGTAATACATATTATACATATCGATTGATTTTATCGATAAAGTCACGCACTATTTGGATAGCGTCAAAAGTATAAGTAGACTAACGAATATTCCAGAAAAGCTAATAACCGAGAAAAGAAAATCAACTTTGTAGTGATGCCACTAAGGACTAGTTTTGTTTGTATATCCTGCGCAATGTTTCACGTAATTTTATTTTTTCATTTTATTAAAATAAATCCGAAAATAATACTTTTCGGTGGTATGATACACCTCCATGAGTTAGATTTTTAGTCAGACTATGGTTTTTAAAGTACAGTATGGGACAATAAGGCATTTTAATATTATTTTTCGTTAATTATTATGTTGCGCAGTCTAGTTAGAGAATGAGAGCACTTGAACAGCAAGTGCGCAACGCGATTCTTACTAGCGGCGACAGTGCCACGCCTACTTACTTCTTCCACTGTTTTTACTGTTCCGTGTCGGCAGCAATGCACGTGCATTGCAAGAATTCTCCGATGTCCTTCTAAGTGTTGGCGAAGGCACTCTGACAGGTGGTGCTTCCAGAGTCTCTCGGTAGAGTGGTATCCAGCTTAGAAGAACTCATTTGCTGTGTGTACGGGGACATCAGTCGTATACCGCACCAGCTTCTTGGGTGTGTGAGCGATAACGCCGACGCCCTAAAATGATCAGGCTGCAGAAAAAAAGGAATGCATTCTCTCGGAAATTGAGGGGAATGAAGTGGTCTACACCTCGATAAACACTATTGTCGAGCAAGATGACGCCACACATTATCCCGTGGAATTTCTGAACTCCCTGTCAGCAAGTGGACTTCCAGCGCATACCATCAAGCTGAAGGTCAGTGTCCCGATTATGCTTCTAGGGAACCTATCTCTTCCGAAGTTGTGTACCTGGACCCGCCTTAAAGTCATCTCGCTCCACAGACACACCATTGAGGCGGAAATTCTTACGGGTTGTGGCGTCGCCGCGTCGGCGAGCCAGTATTTATACCACACATTCCCCTCATACCTCACAACTTCCCGTTCCAGTTCAAGCGCGTACAGTTCCCCGTGAGTGTTTGCTTCGCGATGACCATCAATAAGTCACAGGGGCAGACACTGAGGGCAGCGGGTGTCGACCTCAGGACGAGTTGCTTCTCACACGGGCAACTGTACATCGCTTGCTCCCGCGTCACCAGTACTGACTCTTTTTACATTTTGGCTCCTGGCAGCATGACTACCAACGTAGTTTATAGGGAAGTGTTGTAAGGTATGATATCTTTGTACGTATTTTTACTCTTTTGTGTCCTGGAATGTATTCCTGCATTATTTTCTCAATTTCCTTCAGTCTCATCTTATGACTGAACTCAGCAGGATTTCCATATAACTCTCTTCACTTGCTTCGTTTGCAAAAAAAACTTATATTTTAATGCTATTTTAAAAGTTGTTTACTTATTATACTATAGCGACACTGGCATCTTAGGTATTTTTGGTGGTGTAGAGCCTTCACGCAGACGATGTCGCGGGCAGCAGCTAGTCTATAATATGTTTGTATTTAGAAATATATAAGTATGTTTATCAGTAGTCTAGTACCCATAACACAAGCTATGCTTAGCTTGGGACTAGACGGCGTTATGTCATATTTGCGGAATATTATTATTATTTTCCATAAATAAAGTTTATAATTTGTAAGCTAGTTTTTAAATTGCGTCATTTTGGTCCCGTCAATAAACTGTTCTTTTTTTTTCTTTAACATGTTCACCTATTTTTAAGCGAAAACGTTTGTTATTTTTTTTATTGTTGACAGGTTCACCTGTATCTCACCTGTTGTGATACCTAAACATGTTACACTCGCAATCAATCTATATTAATCTACACTATAATCTATATTGTTTGTTTACACGCGCTAATCTCTGAAACTACCTACTAGTCAGATTGGAAAAAAAATGGGATAGCCAAATTCATGAAAAATACTTATAGGATAGATAGAAAATATTTATTTAATGAAACGCAGAAAAATTAATAATAAAAAACACAAAAGCGCAATTAAATTACAAAACTAAGCAATGGAAAGAAATGAAAAAAGAAATGGAAACATTTACGAAATTAATCTTTGGTATAAGTAGTATAGGCTATTTAACATCACATTGCGAGCCACGAAAACGTAGCAGTAAACAAAGACACGGGTGAAACCGCGGATGAAGCTTGTATTTTGCAATTGGACCAGTACTTTCAGAGATTACCTCTTTAAAATAAAAAAAAAAAAACAAAAAAACAAACTTTATCTCTTTATTATATTAGTGTAGACTAGCTTCTGCCAGCGTATTCGTACGTGTGAAATTAGGTTTCTCCGTACAAAGTTTGGACCCCCGTTTTATCTTCCTAGGGGATGAATTTTGGAAAATCCTCTCTTAGTGCTCGTCTACGTCATACAAGGAAACTTTGTGTATTTTTTCACGCTCCTAGTCCCATTAATTTTCATGTTCCTAGTCCCATTAATTTTCATGCTCCTAGTCCTATTAATTTTCATGCTCCTAGTCCCATTAATTTTGACAACAGGCCAGTCAAATATAAATGACAAACTATCATAGATCACTAATTGCTTTCTGTGTCCTATACTCTTGCGATTAAGGCAGGAAATCTAGTGTTAGGCAGCGCCGGATTTAGACTTCGGCGGCCCATTGGCAGAGCGTGTGGTGGAGGCCCTCAAATCGTTTGTGATTGGTGTAGCGCGACGCGGTAGAATGTGCGAAAGGCACCATTTGTGTTACTTGGCATATTTCGTGCTACTTGATCTCGCAGATTTTTAAATGTTAACTTTTCTCGCTCAAAGAAAAAAATAAGTTTTTGGACCAACTATTTGTAACTAAACTCAGTATTTTTTTTTTCTACTGAGCATTTATCGATTTGGCGGCCCCCTTGTGGTGGCGGCCCGCAACTGCCTATGTTGCCTATGCTTAAATCCGGCACTGGTGCTAGGTAATAGGCATGTCACTCTTTATCCACTCGAATACTTAATTACTTCCGCCGAAACCGAAATGAGAAACATTTAATTTTCTATGTGTGTGTTAACAACGTGCTTGTGTGAATGTGTGTGCAATCCACATACTGAACGTGTGGACTGATTTAGCAGGTCTTTGTTTGATTTGCTTAAAGAGGTGAAGATTAACTTCACAAATGTTTATTTTACTCGTTTTTGGTACAGATATTTTGAGTAGATTTTGTGCCAGTGAGAGAAGAGTTTTTGTAATGAAAAGAAGGTATTTTGCTTATTTTGATAAAAAAAAAAACAATGTAGTAATATCAGAATCTGAATGTCTTTAATGTGATAGGTTACATACAGATGTTAAAACTTAATAATAAATTATAGTTCCATTATGTCCTGCCAATTAGGCATAAAATAATAAATTACAAATTATACTAAAAAAATATTTAAAAATAATTGAGTCAAAATTTAGTTGGATTTATAATGTGAAAATTGAGTCAGAATTATAAATGTTAAAATTGAGTCAGAATTATAAATGTTAAAATACACAATTATTCAACAATTTAGGAAATCCTGGATCGTGTAGTAAGCCTTATCGATTAAGAAATAACGTAATTTATTTTTAAGTAGGGTAAGTTCCTTAGGGTGAGTTGCACCATTTAACTATAGCGATAACCAAACCTTAACCAGCCGTGAAACGGCCGCCTATTGGTCAATTCGACGATTTGAAAACTGTTAACAGCTTTGCTATTGTTATAGTTAAATGTTGCAACTCACCCTTAGTGCTCAAAATGTCAACAGGTATTTTATTGTAGATTTTTGATGCCACGCCAAAGAAACTTTTGTCAAACTGAGCCGTTTTATGTGGTACATTAGATATTTTTAACATACGAGTATGTCTTTCTGATTTCAGTTTACCAAATAGATTTACATTGACTTTTACAAATAAGGCTACTTCATGTATAGGGTGACTGGCAATTAGTGTACGATACTTAAACAAGTGATTGTGCTCATGATAGCCAACAACTTTTACTATGGGAACAAACCTGAAATCGCGAAAAAAAATCAGCTGTTTAGTACATTTATGTTTGCCTAATGTACTGAACAGCTGATGATTTTTCACCCTATATAAATGCATGGAAAGGTCAATATCTTTAATTTTTTTAAATGAGGTTCACATAAGTCAGGAATACAGATGCCGACAATTGCTTGGACGCATCTTTTTTACGCTTTAAAGACTGTTAGTGGCGTTGCCCCAGAAAATCACAGCGTATGTCAGTGTTGAAGCAACATAGGCATGGTAGGCGGTTAATACAGCTGATTGATCAACAACTTTTGATAATTTATATAAAGCATATGAGTACTGATTGAGCTTTTTGCATACCTACTGTGTCAATGTGTGTTTGCCATGTCATATCAAAATCTATCCAAACTCCAAGAAATTTAACGCAGCGGACTTGTTAAATTTCTGTTCCGTTAAAGGGTATTTTAATATTTGTGTCTTTATTATTTCGTGTGAAATTGACCAATTTAGTTTTTTCTAAGTTGATAACCAGGTTATTGTCTGTGAGCCAGTTAATTATATTGCGAAGGGTGGCATTTATGTCTTTATCCTATTTAGTATATTATGAAGTAATCTTAAGTGACGAACTGTAGTACATCTTATAAGAAACTGAATAATAGAAACTAATGCGCTTCATCATCAACGATTGCATCACTCCTTACCATCAGGTGGGATCGCATTCAAGCACTAGTTTATATCATTTATAATGAACTTGGCATGTTAATTTAATTATATAAATAATAAATTTAATTATACAATTAATCAACTGTTACGTACAGCACGAAAACCGGGCAAGTTCAAATTTAGAAGTATTATAATTTTAGATATTTTTAACCAAGTACCTACGTATTTTCACAACAGCTATACCATATTTTATGTTGGGTGTATGGTAAAGTCAATTTTGACCAGATGGACCGTTGACGTGAATACGGTGGCGGGTAGTGGCTGGATGCGGATGACGGAGTACTGGGTGTGGTGGCGAGTCTTGGGAATGGCAACTCACGCTTGACCGATTTCTTGAATTTCTTAATTTTTGGTTAATTTACATATAACACACGACCTGTGTGCCAAATTTCATAACGCTAGGACAATTGGAAGTGGCCTAAAGGTTTTGATTACCGGCCAGTCAGTCAGTGCCAAAATTTGCTATATTCACAGGGTCATATTTTAGGATCTACTGAAGCTATATCTATGAAAATTGGCATACTGCTTTAGTACTAGTATATGATTACGTAGGTATATTACATTTTATCTCTGTACTTGCAATAGGCACTGAGCTACAGGGGGGTCAAAAGTGGGTCGAAACGGTTCATGTAAATAGTGCACGGCATGCGCGCGGCCTGTTGCTGGAAATTGGCCTGCGCACTACCGTGCGCTTAGATAAACATGCATAACATATAGTGAAACATGTAGTAGATCTTATCCTCAAATAAGTTCACTGTCTGTAACTCAAAGGTTTGCTGGGATAAAATTCATTGCTGAGATAAGCTTGCCTTTGTAAGTGAACTGTATGTATCTCCATATGTCATGTTATGTCCTTGTGTACAATAAAGAATTAAAGAATTGAAAAGCTGAGAATTTCAATGATCTGTTGCAACCGTGCGAAGTTGGGGCAGGTCGTTAGTATATTTTTGTTTAAATTCTTTATTGTTAAGGGGTTTGTATCCACACGGATACGTCAACCCCATTGTACCTTATAGTCTATTTACATACATAATCATAAACATAATCTTATATTATAAAATATAAAGGGATCTACTGCTTTAACTTCTGTAATTACTATAGTATATTTGATGATACAATACGGACATACTTTCGAAGCTAACTCTACTATAGTAATGTCATTACTGTTCTATATTTGTATCTCAGGTATGAGGATAAGCTGCGTTCATTCGAGGTTTACCTTTATTAACCTCACGCAAAGTTTCGTGCAATCGATAATTCATTGACCCTTGTAAGATAGCTACCTGATTACTAGTTGTGTGATCAATATTGGATACGATCCATATTTTTTATTATGCAACATTAGTTGTATAGAATATTGTTTTTATTTTATTTTTTGTTGTTGTTTGAAATATACTCGATAAAAGGCATTTTTAATGTAAGCATTTTGAGTTATCTGGTCTTCTGTTAACGCGAATGCGGTGTAGAGCCAAAGTTTTCAGAGTTAAATGTAGTGAGTTAATGTTAATTTCGACACAATTATTGTGTGTAGAGTTAAGGAAAGGGATTCCCTGCCAGACTCTGTATTTTCTGATAGCTACAACCTAGGGGACTTTAAGTCAAGATTAAATAGGCGTTACTTCTAGGCAAGCGTGCTCCATCGTTGGGGTGATAAAGCCACATGTCATGGGGTGATAAAGTGGTCAAACGCGAGGTTATAAAAACTCTAGATGATACGTTTTTTGGTGGGGAATCATGAAATAATTCCTGCTCTGACTGGAGTGAGAAAGCCTGTTACACTTTACAGACTAAAACTCGCCTTTTTTGCTTTCGTTACCCTTGACTGCGATCCCACTTGATGGTAAGCAGTGATGCAATCGTTGATGGTGAGGCGCACTAGTTTATTAAGGACCTGTTCACTCTTATCTTGAAGACACCCAAATTATTATCGGATGGGAAGATCGCAGTGTTAGTGTGTGTGTGTAAAGTGCAGATATGTTTTTATACTATAATTGGGTAGGTATGATACCATTACCCATTACCTTGTACAGGTCCATAGGATAAGCTGCTACTTTAAAATTTTAGATGGAAAACCCAATAAGATTTTACTTGGGACCTCGATAAACTAACGACGGAGTTCATTTTACGTTTATTTATTACCAACATCCACCAACGCGGGTTGGTGGATGTTGGTTGGTTGGACTGGGCCCGCGTGGTGGATTTACGGCCCATTCTCTCTCCTAGAGAGGAGGCCTGCGTCTCAACAGTTGGAATAATTATAAGGTCGACTACGCCATGCTATACTAAGTAAAGAACATACACCTTAATTATGCAAGTTATGTATTCTTTCTTTACAATAGTTTTTAAAAGAAATCAGCTATTCATTTTATGGTTCAATTTCTTAGAAAAGCTGAATAGAAATGTGATTACAAAAATAAGCGGTGCCAAGGCCAGCCATGTGTTACATTTAGTAATTATATGAAAGATTAATGACCCAACATACTGCGGTAAATGACATTAAGAAAGTATGACTAAGCTTTTTGTTGGCACAGTCCTCCAATCTGTTATTGGAGGACTGCCCAGTTGGATAGGGGAAGCTACACAAAAAGGCATAATTTGATAGATATTATGTTGTATCTGTAACTTTGTCCATCAGCCTTTTAAAGGCCTCAAACAAGGTAGACTGATGAGCTTGTGAAAGTTAGCCGATGTTTTTTTTTAGGTGGGAAATCATCTAATGACATCTCTCGCTCTTGGGCTAAGCGGGAGGGCGTGTTAGACTTTTAGTGACTAAAACCCATTCCTGTGCCTTTTTTGTCTTCATTCCAGTGCCCCGGGGTTCACTTTCACACCACCCATGTAGCCGATGTCAGTTGGATATAGCAAAACAAAAGCACAGGATCGGTCGATTTGGCAAAGTGTATGACTAGCAGTACTAGGGCTTTTTTTTTTTATGGTTGGAAAAAATCATGCATTGACATCCCCCGCCCTTGGGCGGAGCGGGAGATAGTGTCAGACTCTTACTGACTAAAAGACCCACCCCGTTCCTTCTACCCTTCATACCGGGGCTCGAGCGAGTATTAGGGCTGCAGAATTGTCAGATGAGTTACCGCGGCCCTAGAATGCAAAGGCCATGTTAAGAAACACAGCTCGGTTTTAGTCAGTACAAGTCTAATATACCCTCTCGCTCCACCCAGAGCATAAGCATAGCATAATCAGCCTTTTAATGTTTCCACTGCTGAGACTCAGGTCTCTTCTACAAAAGGGCATGAACCATAATCCACTACGCGTGCCCAGTGCGTGTTGGTGGATTTCATATGTATTCGAATTTTTGGTTCTTAGACGTGCTGATTTCCTCACGACGTTTTCCTTCACCGTTTTGAGAGCAGTGGTGATGAAATAAATTACACAAAGTAATGCGCTTGGCCGGGTTTGAGCCTATGACTCAAAACTCGTAAGTCGAGTGAGTCACCACTGGGCCACGACTGCTCTCTGGTCGGAAGAAGTTATTTGTTAAAATTTGAATAAAATCAAAAATTTTAATACCATTTCACCACAAAAAGAAATAGTGGCAGCACACTTTCCTTTCGTTTAGATTATGATGGTAATCTGTATTTTCTTATCATCTAGTTAATAATTCCCTAAGTGTTAGAAAGGTTGTGCAGAAATTGTTTTTAAACGGAATTATAGGGTCAAACCCACAGCAAGATGGATATGGGAATTCGCGCAAGTTTATGAAAAGGGTATTTTTTCTGACGGGAATAAATCTGATTTATGGTGACAATATTTTTTCTAACCACAAAATAAGCTTTGCGGAATTTTTACAGACCATTTTTTACATTTAAATCGAAAATAATGTCGAAAAGCCAAATCTACATATTTTAGAAAGTCTATGCAATTCTGTAATTAATTTACTGTAAGACTAGCATTTGCTCGCGGCTTCGCCCACGTACATGAAATATAGCCTATGACACTCAGGAATAAAGCAGCTTTTTGTCAGTAAAAAAAAAATGCAATCAGACCAGTACTTACAGAGATTACTCCCTACAAAAAAAAAAAAAAAAAAGAAATTAAAAAATAAAACTTTATCTCTTTATAATATTACCTAATTTCCCTCAAAAATCAAATATGTACCTAAATACCTTCTATAGCTGTAAAATAATTCTGTAAATTACTAAAATAGCTTCACTAGAATTACCAGCACGATTTACAAATTAAATTATACACGCTTGCAATTTTCATTCATAATAAGCTTTTTGTACGGTGAATCGACTATATTATTCATAATGAAATTATGCTTTTCCTAGAACAGCTCGTGGGGCGGAATAGCGGAACAGTTTTATTTTCCAGCAAGCGGTTTCCGTGCAGAACTGTGCCAAAATGCAAATGAGATAGTATTAAAATCATAAGCGTTTCAGTCAACGACGCGTGTGATGCCAAGACTGTGTTCAATCAATGTGCGACTGTGTTGTTGACTTGTTCTTTGTTATTATATTTATAACTTTATTATTATGGTTGCAGATTAACACAAAGAGCTCTCTTTGTATTGATCTGAATCTGAGGAAGTACTGTATACCATCTTAAGTAATAATAGATCTTTTATTACATTTCTAATTAGTAGAATTGTTCTATAATGAATATAGTTTTTCTTATAAATTTATTTTTATAGGTTTAAAGGCCTCCTCAGTGGACACAAAGTCACCCTAAGGGCAATGGAAAGGGCTATGCTCGGGGCTTCCTTGCGACGTTCTGATACGGCAATTTACTGGCAATGATTCTAATAGCAGAGATGTTCTTAGGTGTCTATGACTTTGGGCACGCTATATATAATCATGGCAATAACACCCCTCATTAAGGAGTGGTTGGAGAGACGTCACGGCGTCCTTACTTCGGGTAATTGGGATTTACCTAGTCCGAAGTGTCCGCGGTGGTGGCTGCGTGGTAATGGATCCGACTTATGAGTTGTAGGTCGCGGGTTCATACCCAGCCAGGCGCATTACTTTGTATAATTTATTTCATTTTTCATGCTCTCAAAACGGCGAAGGAAAACATCGTGAGGAAACCGGAATGTCCTAGAAGCAAAAATTCGAAGACATGTGACTTTCACCAACTCGCACTGGGCTCGCGTGGTGGATTACGGTCCGTTTCCTCTCCTAGAGAGGAGGCCTGAGTCCCAGCAGTGGGAACATTAAAAAGGCTGATGATGATAACGTAGTCCTAAACATTAAACATCCGCACGAAGTCAAAGCCATCGGCATTTGAGATACATTTTATTGAAACCTAGAAATATAGGATAGACAAAATGGTTCTATTCCACCATAAATATCTACTAACCTTAATTTGACGCGAGCTTTGATCTTGATAAAGCAAAGCTGTCAATTTAATTAATTAATTTACTCACTAACAAGATCATTCGAGCCAGCTGGAATGGGTCGATTGTTTTTCAATTTTATTTGATATTTCATTTATTAATTTTCTGGCAAATCTTGGAAGAACATTGTAAGCGTCAGTTCGCGGTTTCTGTAGAAAGCGAATTTTCTTTTCCTTTATTATTATGAAAAAGTATTTATGACAATAAATATGTTAACACGTTCGCTGCGGCTGTGATTTTTCTATACTTTCTATTCCTGCGGTACAAGGTCTATACATCTGGTAATAAAACTTCAATTGTGGCGGCAAAAGGTAACTTTTAAGAAACCATAATCTATTTTTGGCTTCATGTAAAAATATATCTCTTTCCTACACCGAACCAAATTGAAGCTATGCCCTCCGCATGACAAGGAAGTCTATTAGATACTTTTCTTAGCCGTATTGTAAGCGAGACGTATTACAAGATGTTTAAACCGGGTATCGCACTTAACTGTTAATGGGAATTCTAATATATCAGTAATTGTATGTATTACCAGTCATAATTTTTTAGGAAGACAATGGGTACGCGAACGAAATGGGTTCGCTTGGGGTTTAATGAATTAAGAAAATTAATCCCTTTCAGCTAAAAACCCAAATGTCCCTTACGATGTTTTTCCTATAAAGGGTCGAAATTAAGTACATTTAAAAATGTCTTAAAAAGTTTAAAAATATAAAAAAAATAATAACCCACCGGTATCGAGAATAAAACCAAGCTACCGGCAGTCAGGGCTCCAAAAAAAGAAAACTAAATTTAAAAAAATAACAGTGAAACATTAAGTTAAATTAAAAAAAACAGTTAAACGATTCTCTACACGTGTTCTTTGCAGAATTTATGTCTACATAGTCCATAGCATAAGCCCGTTTAAATATTATTTACGAGATAGTTTTAAAACATATGCCTTATGTAAACCAACATCTATTTCGGTTTTTTATGTATTTATCTAATAGCCGGTATATCAACAGATAATCTGCAGATTCAAAACGATTTGTTTTATTAAACGATTTACAGAGAATTGTAGAACATTTATTTTATTTTATTTTATTGATTTTAAGAAAACTTACAGCTAATACAGTACAGTAAAAACATTATAATATACAGAAGAAGGCCAATTACAAGTTTCCACATATATAAACTTATAAATAAAATTAAGAAACGTTCATTATTCAGTATATCAAGGTTATAGGCGTTTCTATAATATAATCCGGCATAATCTTTGGTAGTTCCTCGATACAGCTCGATAATTAACTGTAACTCAATACTTCCCGTCAGACGCAGTGCACAATATTCAATCATATTGGTAGTAGTTCAATAATTTCTACATGCTTGGTAAAAACAAAATGATACTCTGTCATGAACGTAATTTTGTATCATAAAATCATTCCAAATGCCCGCCCCCCTTCACTTCTGTGTTTTTTTTTTAAATAACACAAAAATTCAAAAAATCATGCCAGAGTTTCTATGAAATCTGGGCCTTTTTTTATGGTGGGAAAAAATCATGCAATGACATCCCCCGCTCTTGGGCGGAGCGGGAGATAGTGTCAAACTCTTACTGACTAAAAGATCCACCCCGTTCCTTCTAGCCTTCATACCGGGGCTCGAGCGCCCTTTCGGATAACCCTGGCCCTAGTAGGCTTCGACCCGGTTGGGTCCCTGCTGTTGGTGACAACTCCTTGAGGCGCGCGGGAACAGTGCGCGCCGTCGACGACTTGGGCTTGGTCAGGACAGTTACCGGACGGCCGGACAGCGAGCTACCCATTGCTCACTGTCCGCAAGCCCGCGCCTACGGTGGCCGGAAATCGGGATCAGAATCCCGGCGGCGGCGATAACGCCGTTGCCTGATGCGTTCGGCCTCCTCCTTTGCGAGCATTACTGCTTCGCAGAAGTCGGCGACCGCCTGCCACTCCTCCTCGCTCCAAATCTGGGCCTACCTTCCAAGAGTCAAGTGTGTTATGTCATTAGATAGTTAATTTTGAGCTGGTCTTTTTATTCACTTTTTTATAAGTGCAGGCAAGAAACAGAGTGCAGTTCAAATGTTTCCAATTATATTTATTTAAACTTCATGTACAGTAGTGGTACATAGGCGGACTTAATGCAACAAGGCATTCTCTACCAGTCAACCTTTGGGTTAAAAAAGACAACAGTGTGGTAGGCTTGCACAATAAACAAATAACAGAAACTTGAAACGGAAAAATATAAAATACATAAGTTATTTATAATAATAAAATACATATATATATGCTAAAATAATAAACTAATAAATACTATGAAAAATATCAAATCATTAAGAGAACTTAATAACAGTTCAACGAAGACCAAACTATGGTTGAGAGGACTTCAAGTAGTAGTTCCGAATTTTACGTTTGAAGAATAATTTACTTTCACCTTTTTTGATATTAAGTGGAAGCACATGGTTATGGTTAAGGCCCAAGAGAAAAACAAAGTTGCTTTGTCTCATGTAACCTCTATCATGCTTGGAGTGAATAAGATGCTCCCGCGCAGGTTGCTGAAATCGAAAATGCGATTTTACTCACTATTTTCGCGCAGCAAATCCTTACAAACGGCACAATTTATGACTGTATGTTAGTATCTTAACACTACGTGTATAAAGCACAAAAATACAATATATCACTACATAGTATAAAACAAAGTCGCTTCCCGATGTCTGTCCCTATGTATGCTTAGAACTTTAAAACTGCGCAACGGATTTTGATGTGGTTTTTTTAATAGAATGAGTGGTTCAAGAGGAAGGTTTATATTTAATATAAGCATTGCACCCGTGCAAAGCCGGGGTGGGCCGCTAGTAACATATAATCAGCTTTCTTTGGTTATAGCTATCTAACGATTAACACACATAGCTATTTCATTTCATTTATCAAAGGTGGGCCTTTTTTTTTTTTTTTTTTTCGATGGGAAAAATCATCTTATGACAACCCCGGCTCTTGGGCGGAGCGGGAGATAGTGTCAGACTCTTACTGACTAAAAAACCCATCCCGTTCCTACAAGCCTTCATACCGGGGCTCGAGCGCCCTTTCGGATAACCCTGGCCCCAGTAGGCTTCGACCCGGCCGGGCCCCTGCTGTTGCTGACAACTCCTTGAGGCGCGCGGGAACAGCGCGCGCCGTCGACGACTTGGGCTTGGTCCGGACGGTTACCGGACGGCCGGACAGCGAGCTACCCATTGCTCACTGTCCGCAAGCCCGCGCCTACGGTGGCCGGAAATCGGGATCGGAATCCCGGCGGCGGCGGCGAGAGCGCCGTTGCCTGATGCGGTCGGCCTCCTCCTTAGCGAGCATTACTGCTTCGCAGAAGTCGGCGACCGCCTGCCACTCCTCCTCGCTCCGGACCATGGCCTCGACCAAGGCCCGGCGCGAGAGGTCTCCGCCGCCGATCACCCCCACGAGGGCACGGCGATGCTCCGCCCAAGCAGGGCACACCGCGATTGTGTGCTCCACCGTGTCCTCCGGGCGTTCCGCACAGTGGCGACACCCGGGCGTCACTTCCGCTTTAATTCGGAACAGGAACCTCCCGAACTTGCCATTTCCGGTGAGGACCTGTGTCATGCGGAAGGTAAGGACGCCGTGAGGTCTTTCCAGCCACGCCTCAAAGAGGGGACTTATCGCCATAATTGTGGCGTGCCCATGATGGGGTTGCGATAGTCGCTGACGCCATTCCACCATGAGATCCCGCCGGAGCTCTGTCCGCCATGCCGTGACCTGTCGCGGCAGAGGACTTTCACCCCGGCGTTGCATCTCCACGCGCATGTCGTGCATGTGTGCAAGGACTGTTGCCTCCAGATCCCACGGTGGTAGGCCAGCCAGAAGGCTCGCCGCTTCGCAGGAAATCGTGCGGTATCCCCGCACCATCCGAATTGCCATGACCCTCTGGCAGGCGTTCAGAATGCCCGCCGGTCGCTTTCGCAGCGACGGCGCCCACACCGGCGCCCCGTAGAGGGCCATGGACCGAACGATCCCCGCGTAGAGCCTCCGGCAGGAGGCGTCTGGACTCCCAAGATTGGGCAGGAGCCGCTTGAGAGCGGCCCCAGTCCGGTTGAGTTTGGGAGCCAGACGTCGGAAATGCTCCTCGAAATTCCATCGGCTGTCGAGGATGAGTCCCAGGTACCTCATCGATGTCCCGACGCCGATGCGAACTCCTCCTACCGTTAGTTGGGAACCCGACGGTGGCGCGTTCCGACGGCCGCGACCGTGAAAACACATGGCCTCGGATTTGCGCAGCGCCACCTCGAGTCCCAACTCCTGGATCCTACCAACGACTATCGCAACCCCGCGTGTCGCTAAAGCGGCCGCCGCCCGGTACGACTCTCCCTGCGCTAGAACCAGCGTGTCGTCTGCGTAGCAGACCACGCTGACCCCGTCAGGGAGGTCGCCCCGCAGCACGTAATCGTACCCGATGTTCCACAAGGGTGGCCCTAGTACCGACCCCTGCGGAACACCGCACGACATCTCCCGACGTTTCCAGTCTCCCTGGTGACCGGGGTAGACAATATACCTGTCCGACAGGTAGGCCTCGACTACTCGACAGAGGTATTCGGGCACCCGGTGGTACCGGAGTGCCCTCCGGATCGTACTCCAGGGCAGGGAATTGAAAGCGTTGGCAATGTCCAAGGACACTGCCACGACACACCTACCCTGGGACACCGCATCCCCCGTCGTGAGGGCTCGCACGCGCATGATGGCGTCCACCGTCGAGCGCATCCTGCGAAAGCCGAACTGTCCGTCCGAAAGGTCCGGCCCCACCCGTGAAAGGCGCGCGACGAGGCGGCTCGCAATCACTCTTTCAAAGAGCTTGCCCACCTCGTCGAGCAGCACAATGGGCCGGTACGCGGACGGAGAGTCCGCAGGGCGCCCTGGCTTCGCGATGAGGACCAGTTTCCCCGTCTTCCAGCGAAGTGGGAACTGGCCCCTCTCCAAGCATGCGCTGAAGAGCCCTCTCAGTCGAGGCCCGAGAGCCTCCATGGCCAGGACCCAGGCTTTCCCAGGCAAGCCATCGGGTCCTGGGGCGGCGTTCTTGGCACTCAGCCTTTGCACCGCCACTCTCATCTCTGCCTCGGTCACCTCTGGAGCATTATCGTCGTCGTCGCTATTGCGGTCCGCGTCAGACACCGCTGGCGGAGGCGGAGCCATGGGCGGGGGGGAGTGTTCCCCTCGCGCAGGGAACAGAGCGCTCACCACACCCTCCACGAGTTGGGGCCGGAGACTCTGGGTCAGCGGGGGAGCCCAGGGGCGCAGTTTCTCCCGTACCAATTTGTACGGGCGCCCCCACGGGTCCGCGTTCAGAGACCCCAGCCACACGTCGCGGGCCTCGAGTTTGGCCCGCTTAATCTCCGCTCGGAGGGTGTGTTTTGCCTCTCTGTAACCTTCGTACAGCTCCGCCTCTCTGGCCTCCGCATCCGGCGCGCGGATGCGGCGCCTGCAGTATCTGGCGTACCGGCGTCGCGCGTGATTGCACGTGTTGCGCAGTGCAGCGATTTCCGGCGACCACCAGTACACCTGGCGCTTAGCACGTCCTGGACGGACTCGGGGCATTGCCGCATCGCAAATTTGCGACATGGCCTCCCGGAACCACTCCGCCTCGACGTCGATGTCGACAGGCCTGTCCGGTGCTTGCACCCAGGCCTGTACCGTCGCGGCTTCCAGGAGGAGCTCCCGGTCCATCTGCTTAAGCGCCCACCGCGGACCGCAAGGGCTCTGTCGGACCGGCGCGGCCGAGGTTTCGGCGGAGACGTCCAACCGGATATACCGGTGGTCGGAGTACGTCTCCACCTCCTCCATAACGCGCCAGTCAACGACACGCGGCGACAGAGCGGGGCTGGCGAACGAAAGGTCCACCACTGATTCACCCCGCCTCCGCACCAACGTGGGGACAGAACCCCGGTTCAGGACGACCAGGCCCAGCTCCAAGGCCCAGTCCTCCACCAACCGACCCCGTGTGTTCGTGCGCCGGGAACCCCAAGCCGTATTCCAGGCGTTGAAGTCCCCGCAAACGACCACGGGGAGGGTACCAAACCCAGCGACGACGGCACTTAGCTCCATAAGGGAGACATGGAGTTCGTCGGGAGTTCTGGTCGGGGACAGGTAGACGCCTACCACTGCAATGTCCCCGACCCGTGCTGCCACGCAACCCCGTCCCCTCGCAACAGCCTCGAGGGGCGGGGTACCGGCGGCGGCCGACGAAATTAGCGTCACCGAGCCGTCCAGGTCCTGAACCCAGCGGGGATGGACGTAGTACGGCTCGGAGACGATGGCGACATTGATCGACCACTGCGCCATGCTCTGGAGCAACAGATCCTGAGCGGGAGCGCAGTGGTTGATGTTCGCCTGGAGGAGACGTAATGGTGTCGTTATTGACATTCCATTACAGTCTCCTCCTGAGCCCCCTGTGAGGGCACTGCCGCGGCGGGAGCGGCGGCGACAGCGGCGGCAGCCAAGGCGGTGGCTGCAGCGGTGAGGACGTCAGGGTGGATGGGCCTGACCTTGCCCTTGGCCTTAGCGGGGGGGTCGCAGGACCTGCCCCCAGCCCGGTGGTCGGCCGGCTTGCCTGCAGCCGCACATGCGTAGCAGTGCGGCTTTGCACGGCATTCGACGGCCTTGTGACCAGGCTGTCCGCACTGGTGGCAGCGATCACTTCGATCCACCTCCGCGGCGCAGTGGGCCCCCACGTGGTGCCCCACGTGGCAGCGGTAGCACCGCAGAGGTTTGGGTTCCAGCATCTTGACTTGGGCCGAAACCCAACCCACCAATAGCCTTCGACCCTCGGTCGTGATGGCCTTGGCCGCCGACACGGGGCAGCTCACCGTAACGGCTCGCATGCCCGTGCTGTCAGCGCGGATGGTGCCCGCCCGGACCTGATCGGTCGTGCACCCACCCGCCCTGACGATGGCGGCCACCACTTCCTCCACCCTAACGGAGTCGTCCAGACCCATAATGCGCATGTCAATGCACTTGGTGGGCCTGGACACTCGGGCCTCCTCGACGTCTAAGGACGCCCTAATCCTTTCGGCCAGGGCGTCAGCGGCTTGTCCGCTGTTCGCACCTGGGACCTCCAGGATACGGGCTCCGGTTGCGGTGCGCCTCATACGGAAGCCCCCTGAGGCTCCGTATTCGTCGAGGTGGCCCACCACCGCCTCTTTCGCCTTTGCCATGACCATGTCATAGTTCACGCCCCTCTTTTCCGCAGCTGGCTGTAGTGTGATCACTACAGCTGCGGAAGTTGGGGCGCGAAGTCTGGCGGCCATGGCCCGCTTTTTTCGCTCCTGTCGCCGCTTGCGCTTTTTGGCCGCCCTTGCCGCCTTGCTCGCCTTCTTTTTAGCGCCGACGACCGTCCACTCGGCGCTAGCCGAGGGGTCTTCGGGCAGAGGAGGCGGCAGGCGCGACCTTGTCGCCGCCGCGGCGGGAGTCCCCGCCGGCTTAGTGGCACCCGCCACCCTGCCCTTCGGGGGAGGGGCAGGCTTCCCTTGCCGCTGTTGCTGCCTGGCCGCCGGGGCCGGCCTCGCAGGCTCCGGCGCCGCAACCACGCGCCTGGCTTGCCCCGACAGACCTGCCTTCGGTGCTGTAGACGTGGCCGCGGCGACGGCGGCATACGATGCCGTCCTTTTCTGGCCGGAGGCCGCGAGAGGGGGGCGCAGGACAATGCCCTCCAGGACGGAGAGCTGGCGCTGAATGTGCCCCTGGAACTGTTGCTGCTGCTGCTGCTGCTGCTCCCTGAAGGCAGCCAGCTCTTGCCGCAGCAGAGACACAACCTCGCCTTCCGCCTGGGGCGAGGGCCGGGATCGGCCCCGCTCCTGTCTGCTCCCCTCCTCGGGACGAGAGCCCTGGAGAGCGGCCACAGCCTCCTCGAGCCGGCCAAACCTCCCGCTGAGGGTGCGCTCGTAGGGCTCAAAAACGATCCCCAGCGCCTCCTCAATCGAGGTGTTGGCCAGCTCAATAGACCGCTTTTTGGCCACCCTCTCCCTCTTGTTGGCCACGCTCGTTATTGCGGCTGCCACAACCTCCCGAAACTTAGCCAGCGCCTCCACCATCCCTTCAGGCAAGTCCTGAGGGATCTTCGGCACTAAGGCGCTGGCCTGGCGTCCCTCGCTGGCAATCTCAGCGGGGAGCCCTCTTCCTATGCCCGTTTTTCGGGCTGCGCCCCGCCCCGAGGACGAGATTTTCCGGGCAGGTCCCGTCTCGTCGTCGGACACGGAGCGCATGAACGCCCTCCTCTTGTTGGACGTGGACGGATCCACCTCCATCAAATGGAGGGGCTCCCGCACCTCCTCCACCTCCTTCCCGTCTGAGTTGAGTGAAGACACGGCATCTGAGTCCGATGCCGCGTCTTCACTCACCTCCCTGAGGCCAAACCTACGGCCGGCCTCCATTGGCATCGCGGACGTGCTGGGAACTGGTCCCAGGGACTCCGCGCTGCCGAAGTGTGAGCCACCCTGGCTCTGTGCGTCCACGGAGGACGGAACAGGGTCCGAAGACCCGAGGCGATGGTTGCCCCCCCCAGAATACGAGGGGCAGCCCGAGCTCTGCTCGGGGAGGGATTCTCCTGCAAGCAGGTACCCTCCTGGGGTAGTTATTTTTTTGCCATTCGCGCTCATGGTGTGCTGATCACAGCTTTGCCTTTTTTGAATGGGGTGGGGTCCCCATTACACGTTCGCCATCCTGGTCATGTCTGCTGAACAGACACGTACCGGAGGCAAACCCTATCTCCCCGACATCACTATCCAGAAGGCGCCAACAGCTGTTGTGCCAGCGCTTCTGGACAGCGCACCCTCCGGGCGGTCCGACTGGACTCCGCCGTATGTTCCTCTTGGTCTGGTCTCTCGCTTGAGGCCTTCCGGCATGAGTAGCTCTACCGGCATAGCCCTCAAGGTCACTGAGACACGCAAGCCCCACCACGACGACAACGTGGGAACACAGTTGGTGGGGATCAAAGGTGGGCCCAGAATTTGCTTCCTTTTTTGACACGAATGTAGCAAAAAACTGTCACACAACAGTCAATTCAAACCTATGAAACCTGATTCCCAAATTAGGACGGTCCTGTATCTCAGAACGCAGTGTCTTAAAAGTTTGTAAGTTAAATTTATAATTAACATATAATAATATATATAATTATATCCTCAAGAAATTCATTTTGTGGTAAAATTTACATATGTACATAGAAAACTTAAACTATTTATACTAAAACCTTACTAAATACTTATGTATACTTATGTATTTAGTTAGGTTTCGTAAATAAATAAAATACAATAAAAAACTTTTAACAAAAAAAAATATAACCGACTTCAAAGTTAAAAAACACTGAAAAGTATACGTATAAAATAACTTTAATTTCGGAAGTCGGTGTTTCTATAATAGTTTTGTCTCTTCGTTATTTAACACCGACTTCCGAAATTAAAGTTATTTTATACTTTTCAGTGTTTTTTAACATTGAAGTCGGTAATATTTTTTTTGTAAAAAGTTTTATATTTTACCCTTTTTAGTTATGGTAGCACCACTAAAAAGTACCCCTCAGACAAACTTAAATAACTTATAGCCACAGTGCATCTCACAAAGATTCTAATTATCCCGAACACGGTTAGATTACATTAATTCTTCTGGCTTCATCATCCGATCAGTTCGATATTCCCCCCCCCCTTTTCTGTCAGTCAGTCATCGACTAAACGTATAAACAAAGCAACTTTACTTGTAACCACAGTTCTGCTGTGATCCTTTGAGGAGTTCTATTCCATATCTTCGAAGTTCATGATCAGATCATAACAACGTATTTCTATGGGACCAAATTTTCAAAATCGGTCCACAATTGACCGAGATATCGGTGAACATACATAAAAAAAAACATTCATTCAGCCGAACATAGAACCTCCTCCTTTTCGAAGTCGGTTAAAAACACAAAGTATGCTCAGGTGTCGCAGTACTCCTCCACATCGCTGTCATCCGGAAATGTGCCCAGGAAACTGGCAGCATTGCAACGTTGAATGGCAATGCTAATTCTTTGAGCGAAGAACGAGCCAGCACTCTGGTCACGCATTTTGTGGTTAGTAGTCAAATCTTCAAAATATTAGTTTTACATAAAAAAATAGCTCGATAATATTAATGGGCATAGATAAATCGTTTGCTATAAACATCACCTAAATGCTATTTGATAGCGGTTTAAATGTCACTTAGGGTCAAACACGCGATTTGAAGCGCTCGGAGTGTTTTTTGCGTCTCCTGTAAGGTTCCATTTTTGACTTAGAGCCCTTTTAACTAGGGCCACAGGTTTATTGCAAGCCTCTCTGGTCTACTTGTAAGCACTTTTTGAAGCATTAGGAAGTGAAATTAGGTTTTCGTTGTGGAATTTAGCAGTGACTTTAGATGTACGGCGATGCGTAATCGGCACAGTGTGGATTCCACTCAAACGGTCAAAATGTTTTGGGATCACATTCATTTTGGGTACCGCTAAAGAGTGGAATTCCCTGCCAGTGTCTGTGTTTCCTGATAGTTACAACCTGGAGGCATTTAAGTCAAGAGTGACTTCTAGGCATGTGTGCTCCATCGTCGACCACAGCATCGCTTACAACCTTACCGGTTTACACCCACTATCTCACAATACTCAATACTTAATTATTTATTGCATTCCACAATATACATGCATAGGTGGTATTTGAAAAATTTGACACAATTGTGGACCCTGTTGGGCACAGCAAAAGACAATATTAAATAGGACGAAAAGAACTTATAGACTAAGTTATTCTAAGTATAATTACATAAAACATTATATTAAACCAAGTCACCAAATAGTTGTAAAACGCGAGCCTATTAATAGCACAATCTGGTTATTAAATTGTATAAATAATAAAGTTTTCAGTGCGGGGACTCAGGTCTCCTCTCTGGGAGAAGTAACCTTAAAAATTGGCTGCCCTCGTTCCCTGCCTCCAAGATTTGTGCCTGGTTTACGGTAATAGCACGGTAATAGGCTCTCTAGCGCCCTTTAATACACGTAGGTAATTAAAGCTACTCTATCATCATTATCATCATCATTTCAGCCGAAACACATCCACTGTTGGACATAGGCCTCCCTCAAGTGCCGCCACAACGACCGATCCTTTGCGTTTCGAATCCACCGCATTCCCGCGACTTTCATCATGTTATCGCAGAGCTTTTTTATTCTGTATTCTTAATACAAAAAGTTTTCAGAATTCAGCATCACGAATATAGACTTCTGTTTGCTGAGATGCAGTTGTAATTTAAAAATGCCATTCCCACTCCACTTTTTGTGAAATGAAATTCTTCTTTCGCAGGTATGCTGGAAGAGATTTAGAAAAATAAGCATCACCTTTGTAGGTAACTATTTTTCTGTTTTCTTCTTCTTGTATGTTATTTTATGCCTGTACATGAATATTTAAATAAATAAATGTAATCAACCTCAAAGAACAGAAGAAAGAGGTTAAAATGGCCTTGTGGCGCCACTGAACCGATGAAAGAGGTTAAAATGAACTTGTGGGTGAGGCAGGCGAGACAAAGTAGGGCAATGCTCATAGTTCAACTACCAATAGCAAACTTGCGATCTAAGTGTGTGTGGTCTGTTAGTTACGTAATGCGCGTTCGTATTGGTTTATTGTTTGTAGTAAAGGGTGTTAGACAAGCGACGACACTCGTTGTAGTACAAATTGGAAAGTATTTACTTTCTAACCTCCTTCTTAATTTCTGTGGTTGTCGCCGACTTGTTCGAAATTGAAAGTGAGGTACTAGAGTAAGATCCCAGGGCCACCAGACGTCACGTATTTTCTGACGAAGGAAATATAGACGATTGAGTACTGTTAGTATGTAGTAAGAACGCATGCCTACCTGCTAGCTTGCTTAGACGGCCAATTTTCAGGTATCAGGTAATCAAGGTACAAAAAAATATTACTTACTTCACGTAAATTCTCCAAGCTGATTTTTACGTATATTTTAGGCAATATCTTTAAAATCAAGTCGCCAATACTCCCAGACACATTCCGTCGGCCGTATTGCTTAACAGACGCTTTAAAGCTCCCAAAATAATGACATAACTTCACGTAAATTGTCATGCTTGGTTTTTATATATGTTCACCAGACAACTATTTAAAAACCTTTTACAAGAAGACAGACCGATCCAAGGGGCCAATCATCCCCTAAACTCAATTTTAATTTCTCTGTGAGTAGGAGCGCGAGGGCATTATCCACGCGCATGAGACTGAGTGAGGCTTATATTATGATATATTAATTTCTCTTTCTCTCTCTTTCTCACTCTCTTACAGCTTACTCATATCAATTATTAATATTTAACAAAAATCAAGCAAAATCAAGTATGAGAATTTACGTGAAGTTGAGTCATTATTTTGGGAGCTTTAAAGCGTCTGTTAAGCAATACCCGACGGAATGTGTCAGAAAATATGTGACGTCTGGCGGCCCTGAGATCTTGGACTATACCTATACAAGTCGGCTCTTGCAACATGCGTTTGGATGCACCTATCGTGAAACAAGCCCAGCAAAAATGTGATGATCACTGAAGTATCCTTTGCACGATTGCACATTTCATTTGAACTCTAGACCGGATAAAAGAGTTATGGAGGCAAGCTTACTTTTTTTAGGGTTCCGCACCTCAAAAGGAAAAAAAACGGAACCCTTATAAGATCATTTTGTTGTCCGCCCGTCTGTCTGTATCGAGTTGAAATTAAAACCATATACTCAAGTCAGCGGACTCTTGAAACTGTGAAAAAATCAAACTTGTAAGTTAACGAGGAAAAAAAAATGTTAAATTGCTTTATGTGGCAAAAAATATATATTTCGACAATCTCAAGGGAATTAAAATTCGTAGGATAATTAAGAATCTTTTTTTTACGTTTATATGAAAAAAAAAACACTAGAGAACTACAAATTCATAGTAATAATTCAACCATCTTCTTCTTAGTACAAAGAGATAGTATGAAGCTGCAGCAAATTCGCAACGTTTTTAAGCCGATTCTAAAGGTCACTTTGTTGTCCTTTATTGGTATTTGAACACGGCGAGGGGGGGCTGTGCTGCCGGAATTAATTTATTACGCACCGTCGACGCGAAAAACAAATGAGCTTCTATAAATTATTCTATTTTTGAATCGAGACAATTAACCTAGGTTATAAATCAATTGAGAAGACCTCTCCAGCTTGCTACTAAGTGTCGCCGCGCACTTGGGCCACAGCCACAAACGCCGCCACGAGAAGCTAGAAGCGGCCACAAGTCACTTGTGGCTGGTGGCTGCTACTTTTTAACCCATGCGCAAAGTATCATAATGGACTCTGACGAAGAAGGTTTAAAAGCGCGAATGGCATGCGATGGCGTTTAGTGGCCAGTTCGAGCCACAAGAAGCGAGCAGCGGCGATTTGTAGCGTGAGGTGGTCAACGGCGTTTACAGTGTGTGGCGAATCCATACAAAATGTATGAAACCTACAAGAAATATGTCGGTGGCGGCGCGGCGTTTTGTGGTCGTGGCCGGTATCCCGTGCGCTAATAGATAGGCATGTATTACGTCATCAAAATAATGACAATCTAATTTGAATGATATGAGGGTTTTTAGGAAAATGCATACCACCAGTGAGCGCCACTTAGCCGAGGGGTCTTCTACTTTTGAAATCGTATAGGTACTTGATAATGTCATTAACATAAGTGTTTTGACAACACCCTGGACCTGACGACTCAGTGCTGCCACCTGGTGAACGGCTATCCTGTATTTATTTAAAGGATATAAGTATATGAATATGGCATTATCAAGTAAACGTTTATTCTAAAAAGGATTTGTCTAAATTGTTAATCAAGATTTCAACGAAAACGGTACTTGAAACAATACAAAACCAGCCGAGTTGTAACCGTTTCGTTTTGATTCTCTTGCGCATGACACCTCGAGTTGGCCACGCCCCCGATTCCTTTGTTCTGACCACGTGACTGAGCGTTGAGATGACGTCATTCCCGTGCATTTTAAGTTTTTTTACTAGCGTTAACGATTGCGGAGAGAGACAACTTTGTTAGAGGTATAGCTCACTTTTAAACGCAAAGTTAAACGACAAGATAAAACTAATAGTAAAGCTGAGAAGCTGAACGTAGTGTAGAGTCAGTCTTTGGAGAGTTACGTGTAGGGGAGAATCATTAATTTCATCCAGATTTTTTTTCTGTTAAGTTACAATGTAATACGGTTTTTTTTTTTTATTATGTAATGCCCCCGTGAGCCCTGTAAAACCTGAGAGATCTAATCTGTTTTTGGAGAGAGGTGGGCTGGTTGGAATAAGCCCACCTTAGGTTATGGCCGCTATGGTCCACGTACAATGATCCTCTTAAGACTTAAGTGCGGAAACCATACTCAGACATGGACATAGACATGCCCCCGTGATACAAATATCTGACGTAGATGCAATGATCTTTGCCATAGAAATTGTTTTATGCATATGTACAATTACTCTATTATTCTGGCATGACATTACTTTACCTACTAAGCCATGTCATAAGTTGTTTTTCTTTCCATTCCTTCCAAATAAAAATTCATGAAACATTTCTCTAATGGTAGCAAGAAATAGTAAGTAATGTGAATATACGTGAATATCAGATATTCCGTAGATTTTTACGCATCCATTTGGCTTAGCTGTCTTTTCCACGTATTTTTCTGCTTATTTTCGTGTTACGATGAATATGATTTCTGAAATATTTGATTCAATAAAATTTTCTTTAATCTGGATGCTTTCTTTAATCATTTAAATTCTCATATTTATTAAAGAAGCTTTTTATTCTGTCTCAATCTTGTCAAATATCTCTAATTTCCCAACATTTTAAAAAAGTTTTTGACATTGATTGTGTCCGAGATGAGAATAATAAATGTTAAAGTTTGCTAAGTACGAGAATAATTGGCCTTCTTATTTGTATTGTTCCATTTCAATGACGTTACCGTTTGTGTTCACCATTTGGCGCTAAAGGAAACGAAGGTTCTTATGCAAAGCTTTTAAAAGTGCGATCAAGGTCGTTATGATGCGCACGTAAGCAAAGATTGAATTAAAATCATTTCTTATATCATGAAAATGCAATGAAGTATAACATCGATAGCGTCGCAATATTGCTCAGTCACATTCCATTCGGAAAAGATGAAGGACATAATATTTCCGACAGAAAGAAGCTCTTTTTATGCAATTGGTTAATCAATCGGTTAGGTATAGTAAAATATTCACAAAACTCATACAAAAAAATTAAAAAAAAACCAAACTCGCTTTAAAAACCTACAAAAATGCAAATTGACATTTCCAAGGCCTCATACTACGCCAGCGCCTCTAGCGGCGAAAACAAACGCGATAGGTCTCATTTCAATTAGTGATTCAAAACTTTTAATGACTTATTATTGAGAATTCAATATGACTACAACAGTTTAGGAATTAATAATGGAATTTGGCTCTTTGTTTCGAACAGAGGGGCACGTCAATATGGTCAAGTTTGTTACGATTGAATTGTTTTTCGTTTGGTAACGTTCGTAAAGAGCCGATCAAATTGAAAGATTCTTGATGGCTACAACACGGGAATCCTTAAGTCAAGAGTGAATAGGTTACATCTAGGTAAGTGCGCTTCATCGTCAACCGCATCGTAGCTTTCAAACAGGTGAGATGGAAAGCCACGATGAGGCGAGAGGCGGTCAAGCGCGATCCTATCAACAAACGGCGCGCGCTGTTCCCGCGCGCCTCATGGAGTTGTCAGCAACAGCAGGGGCCCAGCCGGGTCGAAGCCTACTGGGGCCAGGGTTATTCGAAAGGGCGCTCGAGCCCCGGTATGAAGGCACTACACTAAAATAAAAAAAAATAATTTGGCATTTAAAACTATACAGCAGGCCTAGCCAAACTACGACCGTTTCGTTTCGATTCTCTTTCGTCGATCGTCTGGAGTCGGCAACGTCTCCGATTCCTTTCTTGACTGAGCGTTGAAATGATATCATTCCCAGCTAGAAAGAACAGGCTGGGTCTTTTAGTCAGTAAGAGTCTGACACTATCTCCCGCTCGCCCAAGAGCGGGGTTTGTCATTGGATGATTTTTCCTATCGAAAAAATCCTATCAACAATAAAAAAAAAACGATACATCGTTACGATTGAACTAAAAGGATATTGTGACGATATATCGCTTAAAGAAGCTTACCAATCACACGAAACGATTGGTCATCACGATCGATCATTTACTTGTGAACGTGACGTGCTAAAATTATTCAATACGTATCCTGTAAAAATGGAAAACGTACGTATTTTCCTATGCTGTGTGATTTTTTTTGTCGAATTTATTTGTTAAGGACGCGATAGCCTAGATATGTGGCGCTTGCAGTGGGCGCGCTCCGACTGCACTGAAACCAAATCCGAATCGTTGATCGCAAAGAGCCTCACACTATTGATCCATTGTGTGACATGACTTTTCATTGCACTTTTCGATATCATCTTCGATTGAGTAAATTGTCAATGATCTTGACACTCCCTTTCGATCCGTCGTTTCGATCGGTCTGCAATCGGATGGTTCCGTATATGGGGCCCTTTATACGGAATCGAGACAAAAGTAGGTACTTTTACGCATAGACTTATATCCAAACACGTGTAGGCACTATTAATTAAAAAGCTTTTTACCTCTTATAATTTTCGTAAAAATAAATTGGATATTTTTACGAAATGTAATTTGAGACTTTGGTAAGTACTTTTATTATAATTGGATTTATATTTGACATGATTAATTGCTCATAAAAAGTACGTGGAGCACTAAATCTATAACGAAATCATGAAGGGTTTTGATTAGTTTTGACTTTGCCTTAAATAGTTTTATTGATAACGATATAATGGATGGTATTGCATTTTGTCGTTGGCGTGATGGTTTTTATAAATATATTTATAAACACCTCTTAAAATGTAGATATTTCAAGGGTACCTACACGAAATGAGATTTTGCACACAAACGAAATTCCATATTGAAATTTTTCTTTTTTTAAGGTGGGAAATGATCCATCGAGTTCTCCCGCTCTAGGGTGGAGCGCAAGAGCGTGGCAGACTTTTTTCTTTGCCTTTTGTGATCCAGGATTACAGTTTTCCCTTAGGGAAGTCAAACCATGGCCTCAGTAACCCCATAAAGGTTAAATATCCAAAATCTCTTCATTATTGCTTGCCTATATCGTAAAGGAAGCCTTCTGTTGATGAAGTTTCGGTTGTGCGTTGATATGTAAGTCATTCAGTTCGTTCTTTTATAAATATAGATAGATATTACAAATAAAAGTTTTAGTTCATAATCGGTTCTTTCTTAAAAAATGCCAATGCATGCACTCATTCCATATCAAATACTAGTATTCAACTGCATCTACATACACTGGAAGCCGACTCAAAAATAGTTGGAAATAAACTATGTGAGATATGACCGTAATTGAAGAATTCTCTGTAAACTGCACAAAAATGTTACGATCGCAGTTAAACAAACACAAATTATATAAATTCGGGCGACATTATATTTCCACGCGAGCGGCAGCCAAGAATGAGGCCAATTTCGTTGTGGGTACAAAAGCTTAGCGTTGAAGAAACTTGGAAAGCAATTTGGAAGGTATTATTGTTGTGCCTATACACTCTAACGAAAATTTTAGACAAGAATTTAATTCCTTGTGTAAACTGTAGGTATCTAATACTGCAATGAAGTGTAATTTACGATAAGCTATCATTTTGTGTAAGATTAATATTTTGATAACAAAGTTAATAGCTCCGTGCTGATAGACCTGTCATTTGGGGGCAAAGCTTTAATGATAGGACATTATGAAAATTACCTTTATTTAGATACCAACACTTTACCAGTGACTTTGTTCGCGAGAATGTTTTCATAAAAACTTTAACCGTACTTTGAGAGTAATTTTGAAAAACTTTTAATTTCTACCATGTTTCAAGTATAGATATTAACTTAAGAAATAAGAATCCGCCGTACAATCTTTAAAACCCATTAGATTGTTCTACTGGAGATAGTTCTGAAAGCAAATAATGACAACCTTTATTATTTACTTAGGTTACTGTTTGTGCTAACTTTCAAGTAAGTATATTGGCCCAAAGAATGAAATTTTCGAGAAAATTGATGGCAGTGACCAATCTCAATGAACGTCAGGTAAGCAGGAATTCTTATTGTGCCAAAGCTTGTGCATAAACTGTCTGCTTCTTAACTCTCATAGTGCGTAGGGAAGCCAATCCGACACCTTAGGGGGTCCAGTACCCCTAGCCAAGTTGATAATCTGCAATCGTTATAGTCTAAGATCCGATTAAGAACGGCGTGGCCAACTCGAGGCGTTCGACGCAAACGAAACGGTTGTAACTTGGCTAGTGGGGTAGGACGAATGTGTTTATATGCTTCCCAAGATACCTAACTTCCGAACTCCGGAATACTACAAAGTAATTCTTGATGTAAAAACCTAACACCGCTTTTTAGGGTTCCGTAGTGAACTAGGAACCCTTATAGTTTCGCCATGTCTGTCTGTCCGTCTGTCTGTCTGTCTGTCTGTCCGTCCTCGCTTAATCTCTGGGACCGTTAGCACTAGAAAGCTGAAATTTGGTACCAATATGTATATCAATCACGCCGATAAAGTGGTAAAATAAAAATCGGAAAAAAATGTTTTATTAGGGTAGCCCCCCTATATGTAAAGTAAGAAGTGATTTTTTTTTTAATTTCAACCCTAACGTGTGATATATTGTTGGATAGGTATTTAAAAATGAATAGGGGTTTACTAAAATCATTTTTTGATAATGTCAATAATTTCGGAAATAATCGCAAAAAAAAACAAAAAACAATGTGCCCCCCCCCCTCTAACTTTTGAACCATAAGTTTATAAAATATGAAAAAATTCTGAATAGTAGAACTTTATAAGGACTTTCTAGGAAAATTATTTTGAACTTGATGGAAAGAACAGTTTTTGTACAAAAAAGACAAAAAGGTTGTACAAAATAATTTCTGGACTAAGTTTGTAGTATAATCGTATATGCAAGCATTTTTTTAAACTCATTAGTGGGTACACTAATTTTGACGGACGGGAAACTACGGAACCCTACACTGAGCGTGGCCCGACACGGTCTTGGCCGGTTTTACTCGATATGGACATCGAATCCAAGACCCAAAATAATTTAATTCATTAAACCCCAAGCGAAAGCCAGCGTTTGCTCTCTCATTGTTTTTATATTGTGTGTGTTTCTAATTACGCACTGTTTTTTTTAAAATTACCTTTATTATAATTTAATAAAAAAATCCTTGTTACATTTTTACAATATTTGTAAGTCGTATTCAAGTTCGATACATATTATATCGCTCCAGGGATATAGGGCTTCTACGGATAGTTACTTAAATTGAAAAGTTACCTACATAACATTAGATGTAAAATCACAAAGCCTTATATCCCTAGGGCCCATTAAAAGGAAATAGGGTACGATTACGATTAGAAGTAACATAGAAATATACAAAACTAGTTCTATGTAGCTCCTAACCGTACGTTATGAATGAATCATGGTAGATTTTTTAATCGTGGGAAATACCTCATGTGGGGTAGAAGTGAACCGACATGACTGTGGTGCAAAATAGCTGACCCCTCTGTTGTAAATTGTTTAAATGTTAATTTTCTGTAATTGCTGACCAAAATGTTCTGATAAGTAGCAAGGCTAAATCAAAAAAGAACCATGGCACTTGACATTATTAATATTATATTCTGCTCATATTTACATTTTCCTTACTTCTTCGCCCGGGAATATACCCCCGGGGTAGAAAGTCCCACTCCTAGAGAAGAGTTCAGGGTCCCAGCAATGGCAATATTATATGGCTGATTAGGCTTACATACTTTTCTCGTACAAAGTATTCTATGTACAAATATTATACCAGTACATAGTATACATACTTTTCTCGTACAAAGTATTCTATGGCCACCAGTACATGGTATACCCGAATGCCAGACAGTTTTTAGTAATAAATACTGCAATATTACAAAAAATGCAAAACACCAAGAAACTTATAAATAACTAGTTTCGGAAAAAGAAAACACACTCTTATTAAAAAGTTTATTTGAACGTTTTATTCCAAGTCAATCCAAAGATATCACAGTGCAGAATAACTCGTTTTAAAATACGCTAATATCATTGATTAACAGTTAATCAGTGATATTAGCGTATTTTAAAACGTAGATTATAATATTAGTGCTTGAGGAAGCTTAGAAGATAACGAGTACTCTGGGTTTACGAACACAGAAAAAATGTGTACGTGGACTAACCTTCTTACTATATAACCCCGAGTTTGATTAAACAAATTTAATAATGCTGCAAGGATGTGGCGTAACAAGTAGGACGGTGCGTGAAAAAAAAATAATGGAAAAATAAAAGACTGCTGAGTTGTCTCAAAAAAATCAAAAGTTTGATTAACAGTCTCATCTTGCTGCGATGCTGCGACTCTTTTATGAGATATTTGTTTTTTTTTAGATCTCGAGATTTGTGCATTTCTTTTTAGATACAAAAATTACATTATTTCGTTTTAGATACAAAATACAGTCACTTTGTTTTCCATTCTAATCAATTAATCTAATCAATTAATCAAATAATTCTACACAAATTTAAATATATTTTATAATGGTATGTGCCAAATTAATATTATTGACTGTAAATTTTATTATGTTTGACTAATGTGACTAATGACAGTGATGAAATTTCATGACATTATTGTACTATTGTGCATGCTTTAAAATATTTGCACGACTGTTAAGTCGAATATAGTGAGTCTTAAAAAATATTTCAACATGTTAATACCTATGTGTACCTATATTCTAGCAAATAAATAAATTTCATTTCATTTCATTTCATTAAAAAAAAAAGAAAACACTATAAATTCTACTTTTTTACAGCATTTGGCATCAAATGTATGGAGTCACCGTTCTAGGTAAGCTTCGCTTAGGCAATTTTCTACATTAAAATTCGCAGTTCGGTTTTTACCGAGATCGCACCTGTTTCAGTTATTCCATCATTGTCTCGTTGTGTTGAAATTCATCAAATATTTCCTTCCACTCAGGGTAGAATGAAAAGGGGTGTCACACTTATCAGACTGACTAAAAGCCAACTGTTCCTTCAATTGCCTTTTGTGCTTCATGTTTTCAGTAACTCTTTTAATTACCACACTAATTTTACATCTCCTACTTCCCCAAACCCCCGGGCCTTGGTACAGACCATGGACCGGAGCGAGGAGAAGTGGCAGGCGGTCGTTTCCTTTTGCGAAGCAGTAGTGCTAGCAAAGGAGGAGGCCGACCGCATCAGGCAACGGTGCTCACGCCCCAGCCGCCGCCGGGATTCCGATCCTGATTTCCGGCCACCGTAGGCGCGGGCTTGCGGATGGCGAGCAATGGGTAGCTCGCTGTTCGACCGTCCGGTAACCGTCCGGACCGAGTCCAAGTCGTCGACGGCGCGTAATGTTCCACGCGCGCCTCAAGGAGCTGTCAGCAACCGTAGGGGCCTAGCAGGGTCGAAACCTATTGGGGCCAAGGGTCTGCTTCTGAAAGGAAGGCTCGGCCCCGGTATGAAAGGCAACGAAGGAACGGGGTGGGTTTTTTAGTCAGTAAAACTCTGACACTATCTCCCGCTCTGCCCAAAGGCAAAAATTCTTGCCAAAAACTTGTATGAGATGTTAAAATTGAAGCAGCAAGCGATGAAGTTTGCTTTTGTTTATCTTCTGTTTATACTCGAATACCAGAGACAATGGAGGCGCCTCATCACTTGAGAGCTTATTCTTAGAAGAGCAGCTGAAACTAATTCTTAGAGTGCAGGTACATAGATACTACATACATAGATAGTACAAATATACTTAAAGTATAAAGGCTTTCTGGGCTCGGATTATTAGAAAATACTAAGTAAGTGTTTCAAAGAAAAAGTGTTGATGAAGTGGTTTTATCACACTAAAGAAAAGGAAAGGCGGAAAGGCGTGCGAAGAGGCTAATTGGTGATCCAGATTTGGTTAAGTTCAACCTCCAAAGCCTTGAGCAGAGGCGTAGCCAGCCTTTCGGTGTTTCACAGGATGCATTATGGAGAGTGTACGCAGGAATTACATGACTTGATTCCACCATCTCAGTTCAACCATCGGATAACCCGACGTACGGCAAATATCCACCCTTACGTTGTTGAAACCTCTACGGTCCGGACTAAGCGTTTCGCCTCATTATTTATACCGCGTACGTAGAAGGACTGGGACAATTTGCCTGCTGCGGTCTTCCCGTCAGATTATAATTTGGGTGTCTTCAAAGCTAGAGTGAATAGGCTCTTAATAAACTAGTGCGCCTCACCATCAGAGATTGCATGACTGCTTACTATCAGGTGGCATCGCAGTCAAGCACTAGTTTATACTATTAAAAAAAAAAGCTAGAACTACAATGCGCACACGTGTGACACGCGTCGATCTGGGCGAGTCGGTCTCCAAGTATTTTATATGGAAACTAGATTTGTAGAGCTACACTTGATGCGACGATGTTCTATAAGTACAAATCTGGGCCTCAAGTCTGCTATTACAATAGTGTCAGAATGGTCTATCATTGATGTCATAATTGTCGATTTTGACAAGTTTGGTAATCTACTAATTTTAATACAATGGCGTCATTATGACTTTCCAATGGTCAACCATTGACACTCCATTGAAAGAAATGGCTTAAAATGGTAATCTCGTACATATTGACAAATGAATATTTGACGTTTGCGGTAATCTGCTAAAACTTTGACAGTTTATTTGATCAGTGTTTGACCATTAGAACGTTATTGTGCAGTTATTGGTTTTAATATTCTTGAAATTATTATTCTATCACAATTCTTGACCGATCAATGATCGATCATTATGAATTAGCAGATTACAAACTTTTAGCAAAATGACAATGGGATCGTGTTGGAATGACGAATTTATAAAAATAGCAGACTTGGGGCCCAGGCGTGTTGCAGGTATGTTTCAGTGTAATGTAGTTTTATCTTTATATTATAAAGAGGGAAGTTTATGAACGTGCACGCTTGAACTCCTGAATGGATGTCGATGAAACTTGGTACGTGTTTAGAACATGTCCTGGAACACCACATAGGATATTTTGATACCAGGAGTATGCTCCATAATGACAATATTCCACTTACACGAGGGCGCAGCCGCTGGCAGAAGCTAGTATACGTTATAAATAGGCGACACTAACATTTTTGTGTTAAACTAATGAATGTTATGTCACAACTCTATTCTTTAAAATGTTAAGTAAAATCTGAACTACATATAGTACACCTAATAGGCTAGTTGCCGTAAAAAATGTAATATGTCCGTCTTTTAGATTATTCAAAAATAAGGGACACGTATTTTTTTATTTGTAAACTAAACCAAAAATTACAAAGATATAGCCCATTAAAGTTACGTGTAACGTCACTCCGCCGTGCTGCATTTTTTCGCACGGTGTCACGTCACACGTAACTTTTTGTTTAATCACTTTGTTATTTTTTGTTTAATCAAAAAAAGAAAAAAATACGTTTCCAATATTTTTTTATAATTTAAAATACGGACTAAATAAAATGTAATTATTTTGACCTTGGAAACTACCCTATTTCACTATATTCACTCCCTATGTAATTGAGTAAACTACTTAATCAAATAAATCCAATAACAGTTTTTAATTCCATGAAATCGAATCTCAATGAACCAAATAAGAACCAGGATCTCATGCACAGCCTAATTAAGTTTACTTAAAAAAAATACTCTTCATAGAAATCTGATGAAATAGATTTTATATTTCACTTTAATTAATGCATCTATAGATATAAATAGACGAACTAGGTTGCAGATATTGTTATTTTGCGAAAGCTTGAAAAGTTGAGCTTGGAAATTAGATGAGTTAGAAACCCAGCGGAATAGCAGGAGTGGAAAACTCAGGAATCACTATGAAATGAATACAAATTGCATTGAAGCTGCTCTCTATTTGTTTTGTGTATTTTAGTTTGAAATCGTTTGCTTTTGTTTATCTGGGTATATAGTCTGTAGTATATCTAATTGTTTGTCTTGGTTTGGTCATGTGAAAAGGAGGGACGAAACGCATGTTGCTAAAAACGTTATGAGTTTACATGTGGTTGGATGGAGGGGGAGAGGGAGGCCAAAGAAAAGATGGATGGATTATGTGAGAAGCGATATGAAAAAAAAAGGAGATAGTGATTGCTTGACAAGTGACAGGACAGAATGGAAGAAAAAAACGTGTTGCGCCGACCCCAAATAAAACGGGACAGGGTGGGTCTTTTAGTCAGTAAGAGTCTGACACTATCTCCCGCTCCGCCCAAGGGCGGGGGATGTCAATGCATGATTTTTTCCCACCATAAAAAAAAAGGGCAGGAAGATGATGATAAGTCTATTATATATAAAAGTAGAAACTGACTAACTGACATACTAACCGAAACTACTGAGATTAGGAGTGTGAAACTTTGCATAAGTTTTCTTTTTATGACGTAGGTGAGCAGTAATAGAGGATTTTCCAAAATTCATTCTCTAGGAGGATTAAACGGGGGTCCAAAGTTTGTTTGAGAAAAGTAACTTTCACGCGGGCAAAGGCGCTGGCAGAAGCTAGTTAAGTAACCAAACAATTAAGAATTAGTTACTGAAGAGCCATTCTGAATAAAGTTTATGCATTTTTGTAGACAATAGAGTGATATGAAAGAAAAGCCGACCCCAAAATAACACAGAACAAGGGCAGGAAGATGATAATGACAGATAGTTGTTCCGCATCATCATCATATGTTAGACAATAATAGACAATAATTTCTTAGCGTAGGCTATTATGTTAAGCGTGGGTATAAAGACCATTATTAGGTGCTTCTAAAATACTGCTACTGTTTTCTATAGAAACTGGGTACTTAATGACAATTGCATGATGCCATAATGAAACCAAGCGTTTTCATAGAGATCGAACATTTGCTGTAAAAACACGTTGTCATACTGTTTTCGTATCTGTCGGTGGGAACCCTTATAGGTAGAATAACCATATACAGATACCGCGAAATTCTATTCATGATATTAATTTGTTGGAATAATTAAATAAATTGAAAAAATTATGGAGCAAGGAAAGAATTTTTGTCTTGACAGAAACAGTTTTATTTTTCTAGTACAATGCTATTGACAGCTTAACAAAAGAGTTTTGATTAGGCTCATACAAGAAGTATTTATTTTAACATCCTCCCTTAATCAAAATTCCAATAAACAAAAAAAAAAGTATCAAAAGTGCTTAAAAAATAATAGTGAAAAAAATACAAACAACAATCAAGAACATAAACCTAAAGCTTTTATGCACTTAGTATGTGCTGTTGTTTGTAATGGCTTAGTCATTATATCAGCTGCCATTTCACTACTGCACTTATACTCTAAATTAATTTTGGACTCTGACACTTTTTCACGTATGAAATGAAAACGTGTATCTATATGCTTAGTACGGTTGTGATGAACTGGATTTTGAGCTAACTGATATGCACTCTGAGAATCTGTGTAAATTGTAACAGGAATATCGCTATCTTTATTATTTACCTCGGAAATAAACCGGCGCAGAAATAAAGCCTCTTTAGCGGCATCCGTTAACGCCATGTACTCTGCTTCTGCGGACGAAAGTGCCACAGTTGGCTGTTTTCTGGAACACCATGATATCACCCCATTTGCTAATACGAAGCAATATCCCGTATATGACCGACGATCCTTGGTACAATTTGCCCAATCGGCATCTGCATAACCCATTAGAGGTTTTTCCGATTTCCTATATACAATACTCAAATCAATGGTTTGCTTCAAATACTGAAGCACACGCTTAGCTGCAATCCAGTGATTTTTATTAAAGTTAGTGTTAAACTGACTTAAGTAGCTAGTTGCGAAAGCAATATCGGGACGTGAATTAACAGCAAGGAACATGAGGCAACCTACTAAATTTTGGTAAGGATATACATTCTGCTCACAATGTTCATCATGCTCTAATTTAGAGACTAAAGGAGTATTATAACCTCTACAACTCTCCATCCCAAATCTCTTTAATACATCTTTTATGTATGTTTTTTGATTTAGATGTATACTATAATCATCACTTTGATAAATATTAAGACCTAAATAATAATTTAATTTTCCAAGATCTTTTATATTAAAATAATCTTCAATGTCACGTTTGACAATGTTAAAAGTCATAATATCTTTAAAGAAAATTATTATGTCATCAACGTATATAGCGAGAATAACGAGCTCTGAACCAAAAAGCTTTTTGTAAACACAGGGTTCAGAAGCTGTTCTATGAAAACCTATTTTTGACAAAGTTTCATTCAATGCAATGTTCCAGGCGCGTGGTGCCTGTTTGAGTCCATATAAAGACTTCTTCAACAGACAAACCTTGTCTTCCTGGCCTTTAACAACAAAACCTTCAGGCTGACACATATAAACTTCCTCTTGAAGTTCGCCATTTAGAAAAGCCGTGTCGACATCTATATGCCGCATCTGTAGGCCTTTTTCAGCAGCAAAGGCAAATAAAGTACGTAAAGAAGAATTACGAATGACTGGGGCAAAAGTTTCAGAGTAATCTATACCAGGTACTTGATTATAACCTTTCACCACCAACCTCGCCTTGTACTTTATGACATTTCCAAGCCAATCGGTTTTCTTTTTAAAAACCCACTTACAAGGAATAACCTTTTGTTTTGGTTTTTCCACTAGAAGCCAAGTTTTCAGCTTTATCAATGCATCAAAATCATTCTGCATTGCTAGTTTCCATTTACTGGCATCTGGATTATTGATAGCCTGGGAATAGCAAGTCGGCTGATCTTGATCTTCCGAAATAATATAACTAAAGAAATCAGGAGGCTTCCGAGGTCGAGATGGGTATCTAGGAACTTCTACTGTTGGGTTTCTAGAACTCAAACTAGAACTCGGATCAGTTTCATTATATACAGTTTCCGGTGAAACATCACAATATGGATCTTGTGCATCCTCAAAAACTTCACAAGTGTTTTCCGAAAGTTGGTTATCAGAAATAGAAACAACGCGTTCAGGGGACTCTACAGGTTCCTGACTGTTTCTATCATGATAAACATTTTCAGATAAAATTATGTGAGGTGTAGCACTTTGTTTTTGTCCAACCGATGTTTGTTTCAATTTTGTGAAACAATCCTCAAAAAACACTGCGTCTCTCGACTTAAATAGCTTCCGTGGATTCTCAGTATTCCTAAAAAAGTAACTATTAGGATCATCTGTATATCCAACAAAATAGTTCTCACTCGCTTTCAAGTCCAACTTCCTTCTATGAGCAGCAGGTACTTGGACAAGAGCTCTGCATCCAAATACTTTGAGATGACTTAAATTTGGCTTTGTACCATGCCACTTCTCATAAGGAGTTGCACTGTTTAAGGCACGATGAGGTGACCTATTTTGTAAATAAACTGCTGTCTTCAAAGCATCTTCCCAGAACGCCTTAGAAAGTGAACTCTCAGCAAGCATACACCTTGCTTTTTCCACAATTGAACGTATAGTTCGTTCAGCCACACCATTTTGCTGTGGACTGTACGGCGTCGTAGTTTGGTGCACTATTCCTTGAGAAGAAAGATAAGCAGCAAAATCGCTATTTACAAATTCAGTTCCATTATCGGTTCTAAATATTTTTATTTTTAAACCCGTTTGCCTCTCCACTAACTTTTGGAAAAAACAAAACTTGTCTTTTACTTGAGTTTTCGAAGCAATAAAATAAATAAAAATTGTTCGAGTAAAATCATCTACAAATATTAAGCTGTTTCCTTGGAATGAAGTTTCTGGAAACGGACCGAAGAGGTCACTATGTACTAATTCCAATTTAGAAACTGCCGCATGATATCTAAGTTTCTTGAAAGGTTTACGAGCCTGCTTGCCTTCCACACAAGCAACACAATTCGTCTTGTCTACTCCTACATAGTCTATACCTACGTTACTACTCTTAAGATTATGCATCCCAATGCGACACAAATGACCTAACCGTCTATGCCAAAGTTTGTACTTAGAAACAGAGTCAGAGTGCACATCAAAAGCAATACCTCGAGGAATATTAACTGAACAATCCAGCTTGTACAGTCCTCCACAAGAAAAACCACGTAATAGACAGTCACCTGTAAAAGAAAAAATGTCAGAATTGTAAAAGCTACAGCCCTTGTTATTAAACACAATAGTAAATCCTTTCTCGACTGCTTTGTAAACTGATATCAAATTAGCTTTTAATTTTGGTACATAAACGACATCATTTATAGAATTAACAGAAGAAGATGAATTTATACTGATGTCACCAATTCCTTTTGTATCAACTTGTTCACCGTTAGCAACAGTTATTTTGCCCGATTCTATAGATTTGAAATTTTTTAACCACCTTCGTTGTGACGTCATGTGCTTGGACGCTCCAGAATCAACATACCAAACTTCCTCATGTTCACCAGTAGTAAGAGCAAAAAGAGAAGAATCTGGTTTAGTCAACTTCTCTTTGTTCTTCTTCTTTAGTGGACAATCCGGTCGCTTGTGACCTGGCGCCTGACAGTCGTAACAAACAATGAGTTTTTTCTTTTTCTTAGAACTCGACGACGGACGAACACATTTAGATTTCAAAGCAGAATCATCAATAATTGGTTCCTTTGACATTTAATTCAGTAATCTCATCTTCACCACTTCGCTGGTAACTGCAATGTTACTATTTTCTAAAGCCATTATTAACGGTTCATATTTAGATGAAAGACCTCCTAATAATATAGCTGCAATTGGACTGTCATCAATAATTTTGCCAATTTCGGCTCATTCCGCAGTCTTCATAAGCTCGCTGGAGATTTCTCCATGCTTCAGCTGCTGTCTGAGCTGATCTTACATGCGTTATGGCCATACCCTCTATTGTTAGGCATATTTTGGTAAGTGCTTTAGTGTCCTTTTTTACCTTGACCGCCTGCGAAGTCCTGTCTCCCTCTGGATAGCCTGATATCGCTTCCCATAAGTCTTCATGGAGAAGATAATTTCGCATCTTAAACTTCTATTTCGCATAATCACCTTTATTCGCCAATATAAAGGTAGGAATCGAAGAAGAAAAATTGACGATCGGACTAGAACAGTCTCCTCCTTTACTCATTTTAAATAATTTTCAATTTACGTATGACGTAAGATAACTTTGAAAATCTAACTATTATTTTTAGAAAATCAATATACTTCTTACTATTCGTGCTGATAACGTGTTGGAATAATTAAATAAATTGAAAAAATTATGGAGCAAGGAAAGAATTTTTGTCTTGACAGAAACAGTTTTATTTTTCTAGTACAATGCTATTGACAGCTTAACAAAAGAGTTTTGATTAGGCTCATACAAGAAGTATTTATTTTAACATAATTACAAAACTGTCGGTAGTATTACTAATTGCATCCAACCACGCAAAACGCAAAATTATACAGTTCTGTATTTTGTTAACTACCTAAGTTAAATTAGAACTTACGACCGGGTTTAAAAAATTACTGGTAATTTTATTTTGACTGTATTAAAGAAGAGTCTATTGTCTATTACTAAGAGTCTATTACTACGAGTCTATTACTAAGAGTCTATTACTACGAGTCTATTACTACGAGTCTATTACCAAGAGTTTATTACTAAGAGTCTATTACTACGATTCTATCACTACGAGTCTATTACTATGAGTCTATGTATTACTAAGTGTCTATTATTAAGAGTCTATTACTAAGAGTCTATTACTACGAGTCTATTACTAAGAGTTTATTACTAGCTGTTTGCAGTGGGTTCACCCTCGTGAAAGGAAGAAATTGTTTCAATGGAATATATCCCCAGGATATCCATACAAACTTTCACTGTTATGATATTGGTGTGATTATAAAAGTGAATAGTTTTATGTAAAAAAAATTCTCCTTTTGCAGGTACATTGGAAAAGATTTCTTTACAAATAATGTGTCACTTTATACCTGTTTTTCTATTTCTTTCTTCATGTATTATTTTGTCATACATGTGTGTGCACATTATTTATTTAAAAAAATATAATTATGATGTTCTAATATAGGCCACCGGAGGAAAAATCGAAAAGTTAATCCTAGTACCTACAAAGCTTTATTTTTTTGTTTGAAGTTTGTTCAGGAACCTTCATTGCTTCATTTGTGTAATTAGTGCCGAAATTATGTCACTAGATATGTATGTTATCATGTTAATCTTACATCGAATCCGACTCGGCTGGGTAGCGTTCGGGTAGCTACGCGGTATCTTCTCATCCAACATACCACAGTGTCTCAAGACGAAAATCTATGACCAGTGTATGTTGCCAGTGATGACATATGGATCCGAAATGTGGTCGCTCACAATGAGCCTCTTCAGAAGGCTTAAAGTCACCCAAAGAGCAATGGAAAGGGCTATGCTTGGAGTTTTCTTGCGTGATTGAGTCAGAAATGAAGATACCTGCAGGTGACCCAAGGTTGCCGACATAGCACGAAGAATCGCCAAACTTAAGTGGCAATAGGCAGGGCACATTGCTCGCAGAACAGATAGCCGTTGGGGCAGAAAGGTTCTGGAGTGGGGACCGCATACTGGAAAACGCACCGTTGGAAGGCCTCCTACAAGGTGAACGAATGACCTAGTGAAGGTTGCGGGAATCTGATGAATGCGGGACGCGCATTATCGTTCGTTGAGGCGACGCTTGGGGGAGGCTTTTGTCCAACAGTGGACGTCTATCGGCTATTTCAGCCGATGATGACGATGATGATGTTAATCTTGCTAGTATTATTGACTATTAAAGTATGTATCTGTCCCTACATGACGAAATCACCTTTCAATAAATTAATATCTAATAGAAATTTAACTTACAATTTATTAATGAAATGCCCTAAACTAAACGCATGTCATTTTTTAATCCGAACTTCCGGATCGGTTAAAAACTTTCATAGAAAATATATAAGTTATAGTGACAGACATGGGAATGTAAATGTGAAATAATAGATGTAACTAGAAAAAGTTTTTATTTCTGGACAATTTAAAATTATTGGCTACATTTTCCCAATAATGACTTTTTATATTTATGGCTCATGATTATTAGACGAATAAATAATTATGCCTTTAAAATTTATGCAACTCCAATTTAAGCCAAAACATATTAGACTAAATGACAGTTATGCTAAACTATGCATTATGCCAAAGTATTATTATGCAACAGTATTATTATGCTAAAAAAAATATGCGAAAACGTTATGCCAAACAATATTATGCCTAAAAATATTATGCCCACAAGGACATTACCTAAATTATTATATATATATTATATATATAAAAAAAGAGACAACTAACAATGTGTGTCTCACGGCGGCGCCAAATAGGTCCAATTCATATTTTCGAAAATTACAATTTATTTTAAATGGCTGATTACTAGGAGTCACTATAGCTATGAAATGTGACTGAAGAAAAACGGATGGATCTATTATTGCATCTACCACTATTTTTTTCTGCATCACCCAAAGGTTGACTGGTAGTAAATGCCTAAGGCATGATGTCCGCCTCTGTACTTCTGTGTGCCTATAGCATTAAATAAATGGGTTTTACTCAGTAATAAACACTTCGTTTTTCTCCACCCTGAGAGAGTTATTTGAATCCCTGCTAAAAAAAGCATCAAGCTGACGGATATTTTTACACCCTGTGTACGCTATACGCGTGTTACGCCTTGCTGTTCCAACAGATCCTATATCTTCTACTAATGTTCCGGGGCGTAACACTAAAGGTCATTTAGTTAGGTTACGCCTGAGACGTGCAATCACGTTGAGAGCCAACACCTTGCCGTATCGTACAATAAAACTGCGATCCACTTCGCTGGTCGTCCATTTGTTATTTAACACGCCATTTTTCAAGTACGTGTTTTGTTTGGATTGACGGGAATGGACGGAGTTAAGGTGTATGTTGGTTGAAAGTGACGAAGTAAATATTTGCTGAGTAAAGTTACGATAGTAATTTACCTACATTAAAAAGTATAAATAAGCCGACGTACGGCGAGTATCCATCTTTAAGTTGTTGAAACCTCTACGTTCCGGACTAACCATTTCGCCTCGTCGTTTATACCACGTACATCAAAGGACTGAAACAGTTTATCTTCTGCGATTTTCCCGTCCGATTATAATTTAGGTGTCTTCAAGGTTAGAGTGAGGGCTTCTAATAAACTAGTGCGCCTCAACAACATCTCGACTTACTAGGATATTATCACCCCGACTCGCTGGAGCATTATTATACCGATATACCGATTCCCTGGGACAACACTATCCCATCTTACAGGAGCATCATCGCAGACGGTTCCGACTCACCGTTAACTGTGCGATGTCAACCATCTATCTCCTGGTGGATGCATTTTCGCGATGTACGGACAACTTATTTACTATCGACTTCTAGTCTCCGTCTACTTATGAAATACAAAAAGACCATACATTGTCCAAATCCTACATAGCACAATTAAAATTCTTCGCGCAATTTGAATAAATACTACTATAACATATATGGTCCGACACCAATCACCAGGTAATTGCCAACGAGACACGACACTCGTCTGTTCGGAGGATTCATCATTTTCATCAGAAGTATGCGGGAATTTGCACATTGTCACACAAATCTCTAAGTCTATAGTAATCTAGTGTAATAATAATAAATCATTTATTTATCACAAAATTATTCCCATATTAAGACAATAATGTTGTAAAATGAATGAATAAATGAATGAATGTGATGTGTGTGTGTGTGTAATGTAATGTGATGTGTTCATGCACATCTTTAAGTGATGTTGCGTGAGTTTATTAATGTCTAGTTAAAAATTACACCAGCTTAATAATAGAACGTTCGCAGCAGGCCAAATTTCGACCTTCTATCAACACAATTTCTAGGTACTATACAGGGGATTTTGCTGAAGCTGTTTTGAGCCTAGGCATTAGGTAGGATTTACCTAGTTATTGCCTACTCCTCTGATATTTGATTTATAGCTTAATGCTTTACGTGCTATAAAATACACCGAAAAAACAACTTTTTTAACATTGCTAATGGGATTCGTTTTTTATTATAATCGATTTGTTGAACTGATTGTTTTTAAACAGAGATGTAAATGCAATATTGGGTTGAATGAAAAAATATTCAAAACTGAGAGTAATGTTGTAACTTTTGTTTTTGATAGATTGTCTGTATCAAAAACAATCTCTTTTTTTATCTTTAGGTATATAATGATTTTATATAGATATATGCTTATCTATAGTGGTTTTGTAAGCAGTAGCTACACCGTAGACTACCCCCTATATTATTTGAAGTTCTTACGATCCATCCTAAGGTTGTCTGGTAGATATCGCTGTCAGCGAACACAATTTATACAAAAACTCAAATCTATGGTAGTTTTCCATAGATTTGAGTTTTTGTATAAATTGTGTTACTGTTTTTGATGTACAATAAGGTTTATTCTATTCTATTCTTCATTTAATATATTTAATCACGGGTAAAATTAATTGTCACCAAGAAATATTGAGAAAATGGCTTTGTTGTTTTTGTTATTGTGTTCTTAATTGGTATTGTCCCCTTTTCTAATAATTATTAATTTGACTATCTTTGTGTCTGTTAATTGATTAAACATATTTCCGTCAAGGTTTTGTAATAAATGGAACTGATCAGCTAGATGGAATTGAGTAGGATTAAGTTCGGAAACATTTGTAGAGAAATACTTTAGATATTACCTACTTTCGTCCCGTTTTCCTTATTAAGTAAAGGAAATATTAGGATGACGAGTTATATTTTCCGCTTACTGAACTAATAAGTCTAAGTATTTCATTAACCAGTTCCATAACTAGTTGTTGTTTATTATTGGTTAGCTTTTGCCCGCGGCTTCGCTTCAAGTGCACATGAAATATAACCTATGTCAGTCAGGAATAAATCAGCTTTATAACGGTGAAAAATTTTAACAATTGGGCTGGTCAGATGGGTGGTCTAATAATAGATTACAAAAAAAAAAAACAAAGAAATAAATAAACAAACTTTACCTTTTTATAATATACCTATTATTATTATTACTTTAGTATATAGTATAGATATATAATAGATTGTGTAGATAGGCTTGATCACTATCTCGCCCGATGATAAGTGATGATGTGGTTGACGGTGGAACACGCTTGCTTATACCTAAGTAACTTATTTAGGTACTCTTGACTTAAAGACCTCAAGGTTGTAGTTATCAGGAAACACAGACTGGCAGGGACTTCTACTCCTTAGCTGTACGCACAATGAATGTGTTCTCAAAGGTAGGATGTTCACCATGTATCGGTGGCGCATCGTTGTACGTTTACGGTCCGATGATGGAACGGGCTTGGCGGAATTTAGATATTCATTACCGACGCACACTCCCCGAAATTCAATCGGTAGAAAACCGACAGGCTAGCAACATGGCGTAAATGATAGAAAAACGTGTGGCCATATAAATGTTTACCTACAGCCAAGCAATTGACGTTACCGAATTAAGAATGAGCTTTAATTTACAGCACATTTTAAATTTCCACTTAGCATATAGAACGTTCCTCAAAGCATTGCCAAAATAGCTTTTCACAAAGTCTATTCAAAAGCTCGCATCACATATCTACCTCAAGTACTTACATACCTACAAGAATTCATTCAAAACATTTCAACGAAATCTTCACTCAATAATCCTAAATGCTCGCTCCATGAATATTATTTCACATGAGTTCACATTCTCAATACTCGGAAACGTAAAATTACTATCGGAAGAGTAAAAAATCCTGCAAACTAATGCTAGGGTAAAAATGGATGAAATAATGTAGATCAAAAGATCTACTCTTTTTATCTTTTTTTTTTTTCGTTGGGTAAAAATCACATTCCCCGCCTTTGGGCGGAGCGAGAGATAGTGTCAGACTTTTACTGACTAAAAACCCAACACGTTTTTTCGTCAGAAATAGACCCTTGGCCCCAGTAGGCTTCGACCCTGCTGGGCCCTTACGGTTGCTGACAATTCCTTGAGGCGCGCGGGAACAGTACGCGCCATCGACGACTTGGGCTCGGTTCGGACTGCTACCGGACGGTCGAACAGCGAGTTACCTATTGCTCGCCGTCCACAAGCTCGTGCTTACGGTGATCTTTTGATCTGTACATAATGACCTATTAGTTTCTGTCAATGGCTTCACTTATCGAAAATTGTCCCAACTATTCATCCCTGAAGTATTAACATATTTACTTCAAGTAATGTCCGGTATGAAGAATATGTCCTATTTTAGGACATGGTCTACTCATGTGACAAATCCTACTCAAATTCTTTCAACCGTTAAGATTTGAATATATATCATAGACACAGACAGGCACTGTTAAAAATATTAAGCACAGATGATTGGGCGAATTTAATAGCGGAGGCCTTTGTCTTGCGATTGGCGGAAAAGGTGATGCGTAGGTAGGTGTCATGGTGACGAGTGCGGTATCTGGTGAGTGCAAGCTAGCTATTTTTTGTCACCATTACTTGACCCAACAACATTCAATTTTGATCGCCGTGTGTGAAAATCGATAAGCCAAGGACAGATTGTGCATAACCGTGTTTTACCCCTTTATGTCTAGCTTTACCACCACTTTTCCAATCGAAGACTTTAAGAACAATTGGGAAGTCAACTACTTCAGCGAAAGAATGTATGGTCGTACTTTCGTTATTGAATTTTTTAATTGAGTGGGTGAACTGCAGCAGCTCAGTAGTGTCACCTTCCGGAATGCCACTAATGAATAAAAGTAAAGGTCGGATGCGAACTTTAACAGATTTGTACGCGTAATATCTACTTCCAGCTCAATCTTTATGGATATCTAATTGTTTTAAAAGTCATTTGCAAGATTTTGTTTTTAATTCAATAAACCCCAGGCGAACGTTCTCTCATTGTCTTTTTATTGTGTCTCTAATTACGGTATTCAAAAGGTTAATAATATAAACTCGTGCTTGACTGCGATCCCACTTGATGGTAAGCAGTGATGCAATCGTTGATGGTGAGGCACATTAATTTATTAGGAACTTATATATCATCTAAATTATAATCGAACGGGAAGAGTGCAGCAGACAAATTTTTCCAGTCCTTCGGCGTATGCGGTATAAACGATGAGGTAAAATGCTTAGTCCGGACCGTAGAGGTTTCAACAACGTAAGGGATACTCGCTGTAAAGGTCGTAGAAAAGAGATGGCGGAATGAAGTCATGCAATTCCAGCACACACTCTCCAAAATGCATCGTGTAAAATACTGAAAGGCTGGCCATTTGGCCTGAACAACCTGACATACCAAATATTGCATGTTAAATAAAAGCTTTTAAAAAATGATACGCCATCATCAATCATCATTCCAATAAGCTTTCGACAAGCGTCGACATGTGCTTATAAAATGACGGTAACGATGAGGGATTATTCAGATCATCACTTCTCATCATGGTTGGTAAACGGAATGGTGACCGTACCTACATCAAAATATGTATAACTTTCTATTGGGTGGCCCAGTGGTAACGGCTTCGACTTAAGAGTTTTAGGGCGCGAGCAATCCCAGCCAGTTGCTATACCTTGTGTGATTTATTTTTTAATACACTTGTTCAGAAAGTGACTCTTATTGCACTGCACTTAGGCATATAATGGCCCTTGTTACCAAACTGTGACATTTTGATTACCATTACGCACTAGTGCTATAATGTAGTTAAAACCTCATTGTTCAACTGCTCCCCCGCCATAATTTTAATACATTATCGTATCAGGCTGGGCGCAGGTCATCCCCCACGAGTCGCCAGTCAACCCCCGATTATTCATTTCAGTGAGTGTATTGAAAATACATATGAAAACAGATTTTTACCGCCACAGGAGTTTACTAGTTTTACAGTTATTTCTTCACAAGTGTATTGAAAAACGTCGTATGATACACGTGAGTAATTAATGATTACCGTTCTCGGCTCTCTTAAGACCCTCGCCATGACTCGGGTCTTAATACCACCTCGACGGTAATCACTAACATTACACGCTTATATCATAATGTACTATTATTACCACTGCTCTCAAAACATTGAAGGAAAATATCGTTAGAAAATTGAAATGTCCTAAAATCAAAAATTCGAAGTCATGTGACATCCACTAATCTGTACTGGGCCCGTGTGGTGCATTACAGCCCTTTCACTGTCCTAGAGAAGAGGCCTGAGTCCCAGTAGTAAGAACATTATAAGGCTGCTTGTTTGTATTACCTTGTAGTATGAATGGAAAAGGAGAGGGACGCCAAAGAAACATTGAATAGGTTGTAGTAAGGTGTGATATGAAAAGAAAGGGCGTTAGTAATACCTTGGCAGTTAACAAGACAGAATGCAAGAATCAAACTACTACTACTAGAAGGAAGATCTGGTGAAGCGTGTTGTACAAAAGAATTGACCCGCTGACGATACTTTCCTTGATATTTTGGTTATGAAAAGAAGACTCGGTAATACCGGAAAACTGTAAAAGTTTTAAACAAATACCTTCTCTTCAAAGGATATTGGGATTTATATATTAGGTACTAGCGACCCGCCTCGACTTCGAACGGGTGTTACAAATCATTGAAATTTACGGCTTTTTCGTATGTATCTATTATTACACCTCAACCTTCCTCATGGATCGCTTTGTCTATTGGTGAAACCACATGGAAATCCAGTCAGAAGATTTTGGATGATTTCGTGTGTTTGTATATAATAATAATATTCCACAACTTTCTTATAACATCATTTATTACCAAACTAAGCAGAGCTTGTGCTATGAGTACAAGACAACTAATAAACATACTTATATATTTCTAAATACTCGTATATACTTACATACATAGGTACTATAGATAAATTACACCCAGACAATGAATAAATGATCGTGCTCGTCACACAAACATTTATCCTGGGTGGGAATCGAACCCACCTCCGGCAGTTCAGTCACGGTCACTAACCACTAGACTAAAAGTTCAGTCAGAAACGAATCAAACGAAGAAAAATTGTGAAGATATTTGGCTGAAGTGTTTTGCTACTGCCTTGCTGACAAGCTAAGGTATATATTTATGACGGTGTATAGCATGAGCTAATTACCTAATGGTTTATGATACCCGGAAGAGAGACATAGATCCATACATCCATTTCCACTTTAAGACAGGATATAGCCATGCATAAATTATTTACTGTAGTCTGTCTAAAAACTCAAACGACTTGAAAATTTTTAAAAGAATTAAAGAATCTGTTTTAACTGTTATTTGTTATTAGTAAACAATGATCATCTCTTTGCAACCGTGATTGTTCAACCAGTGTTGACTGCATCAGGTTTCAAGAATTTGATTATTTGATTAGATTACCCAAGTCGTTTGGCTTTTTAGACAGACTCTACACCACGTAGTACTTGTACTTCTGTAGCGACTCCTGCATTTGTTTGAAACTCTGACAGTAACCAATGTCGAACTGTTTGCGTGATGACTGCCCATTATACGGACAAGTAGGGGCTTATTAGAGTAGACACAAAGAAATGGCTTCTGTTGCATCTTAGTATGCGTGACTATGAATAAACTGGCGTTTTGACTTGGTTGTATATTTTTGCTGAGTAATATTTCTGATATCTTTACCTTTTATTCTCGCTTTGGGTGGAGCGAGAGGCAGTTTCAGGCTTTTACCAGCTTTTACTGACTAAACCCATCTGGGTTCTATTGTTGCTGGTTCTTTTTTAAGGTGGGAAATAATCTGGTTGAGTGTATCATGAGCATAGTATACGTGTGTTATCCTTAGCATGTGGATATATGGAGAGGGAAATAGTTATTTTTTACACAAGAGTACAAAGTTGCTTTTTAACCGCGTGCTCAATTTTGATGCCATGAATTTTTAGATTACTTCTTATTACTACTCACTTTTTTATTATTATTATGATTTCTTTCTTTCTTTTGTGCTTTTGGGTATTTACACTGTTCTTACATAATATCTATTATTACTGTAATACGGAAACATTTTATCAACAACCACTTTTTTTAAAGAGTAACCATGGAGTTTCTTGCCGGTTCTTCTTCATAGGAAACGACTAATTTGGAACCGTGCACTAGCTTCTGACGTTTTATAAGTGCCCATGTAGGCCTATGTGAAATAAAAATATTTTGAATTTTGATGTCCGAGCAAGCGAAGGATTCTAAAATTGAATCACGAGCGCAGTGAGTGAGAAATTAGGATCCTGAGCGTTAGCGAGAGAAATAAAAAAGAGCACGAGGTGAAAAATCTTTGCACTCGAGTGCAACACGTAACTTTTCATCCCACCTCAGCGAAGTGAATGCAAAAAAAAAAAACAAAAAGTACACCAAACCTCCTTGGTGTACTTTTTGTTTATTTTTTTCCGAGTCTTAACAAATTAAAAAAAGTTGTATGGTAACATTGATAACTAAGGCACCATGGAGGTAGAAGTAAATAGATTTAATGATATTTTGAAATTCACAAACTTAGTGCACACGATGTTCTAAATTTAATTTACTTTATCCCCTTGTGGATAAAAACGGCATTTGCACTCAGATATCGAAGAGCAAAAATGATGATGCTAACGGAACTGTGCTGTGCTGTGCAAATATTTTTTCATTACTCATACTCTGAAAGTAGGTCTGAAGTTGCCTGAGGAGCGGGCTGAAAGTAATACTTTTCATCCCTAGGGAGTTTTACTTTACAACTGACAGCTGTCAAATTATTAAAAAAAAACTAATTCTATCTTCACATTTCTATTGAACCATGTTCCAATTTTCCATACAGCCAGTCAATCACAGCGCGATATAAAATGGAAATAACTTAAAGACAAGTATTAATTAAATAATGTTATATTTTAAGTGATTTATTTGTTCAATTATTTCTTTAAAATACTTTAATTTTAAAAGATTACAATTAATTTCTAATTTTTCATTAATGAGGCTGAATAGCTGGCCGGCCGCAGAAAAAAAAAACAAAATGGCGGGAAAGTGGCAATCAGTCGTTGGTTTTTTCGAGTTTCGTTTACATATCCGTACAACAGAGACTTGTATTAACACGTTATGTTTATCAGATTAAAATAGTGATTTAACGCCTAATTTCATAAGAGAAGAGGCTAAAGCAGTAGTGGAATACCTTTTACCGCCTAAATCAGAAGAAAGATACCTACTTAAAATCATAGGTACGACGACTCAGGTTTTACAAACTTTTTATTTTATTTTTAGTTTCCTCGTATTCGTAATGAAAAGCACAGTGTTTACCTCGGGGTGAAAGTAACCCATTTAACCCCTCGAATTAGCGACCTCGCTGCGCTCGGCCGCCAACTCCTTCTCGGGACGAAATGAGTTACTTTCAGCCCTAGTGTAACAATGTACTATTGTTGCATGCCTAGGTCTCGGAAGCAAAGCAATGGAAAAAACTAGTAGTTAATAATATAGTTTAAATTGATAGCGCCAGGATAGCCTGTGAAATTCGTATCAAGTTGTATATTGATTGGTGGCTGTAATACGTGTTGTTTACAGAATTATATTTATTAAAATCTACAATACAACCTTCTTAGTTCGTCTTAGTCTACTGAACGACTTTTTTATGAAAATGGGAAATGCAAAAAACCTTAAGAATTGAAATTTCAATTTCGTTTTAATTTATTTTAAAATTTAAATTTCGTTGACAACCTTGGAACATACAACACACAACATCCTTATAATAACACACCCTGACCAAGACATCGTGCCCAGAAGCTAACGCTTATCAGTCGCGTGTCCGACCTAACCAAACTTGACAGACAAGCAAAAGAATAAACATTGCTTGCATTTGTTCTGTTCTAGATTATTCCGCCAGCTTTGAAAATATTTACGAGACTGGCACTTGGATTCTGGAATCAAAGTTATATTAAAATTTTTCGTAAAATTTTTCCTACGTGAAATGAGAAGATTTTATTAAACCTCATTTGTGCCTATTTGGTTGAAATATTAAATTACGAAATACAAAGCTGCTAGTTTATCGAGTATTTTTAAATACTTCTTACATTGTTACTAGTAAGCAAATAATGTTTTTATAATATAAATATAATATATTCATATTATACATAATAAAGATAATATATTTATCACTGACTACGTGACTGATCGACACTTTGCGTGAGCATTAATGTTCATAGCGGCAAATGCTGCCAGTCTTCAGGGCACATTTCCGGCGTGTCCAGATGATAGCGATGTAATTGTGTATTTAATTTTGTATACGTGTAGGTATCTACGTCGTCAGGTTGTTAGTAATTGTTGACTAATAAATAATTTTAAATAACAAATCTGGCTTTGTTACTGAAATGCAAGCCGATGGAAATGTTTCTACCCATTCTGACCTATGGTGCACAGACTTGGTCTCTGAATAACATCCAAAAGTCCAAACTCATCGTAAAGTGCTATGAGATGCAGCATACTATGTGTTAAATTAACAGATCCCACCGCTACCGCTGCACAGGACATTCGTCATCTGTTATGCTGCCCATCCTGCATAACCACCTGCACTTTTCAGGATCTATACGAGGCCAACAGTACAGGTTGCCAAATATTAGTGATTTGTTAATCTACTTCTTCTTTTCGCGTCAATGTTCTCAAACTAGATTTTTCTGACTAATATTTGGCAACCTGTACTGACTATTGTGTGTAGTGTAGTGTATCAAACGTGATCAACAGATCACACTACACTGTGCTTTTTAAATCAAATCGTTGATGTGGCTCGAAATGTTGCTCAACTTAAATGGGATTGGGCCGAACATGTCTACTGCATGCCTGAGAAACTGTGCGCCCGTAAAACATAGCGACTCGGGGCCGTGGTAGATCACGAAGGAGATGGTGGGACGACCTGGATATCTCTCTTATGAATTAGGAAGAAGAGGCGATAATGTCGTGATTGTTGGAAGGAATAGAGTGAGAACATTACCCAGCAGTGAGACCATCTTCTTCTTCTTCCTGCCCTTATCCCATATTACGTCTTGGGGTCGGCGCAACATGTTTTTTTCTTCCATTCTGTCCTGTCATCCGTCAAACTATCACTAACTCCCTTTTCTTTCATATCACTCCTCACACAATCCATCCATCTTTTCTTCGGCCTTCCTCAGCAGTGGGACAATATGGGCTAGTAATAATAATAATAAATAACAAATGAAAAAAAAAAATGTTTTTATTTTTTGTCCTAAAAGCAGCAATGCCACTTGACTAGTTTCAGATGGTATTCCAAACTAACAACCTCATTACAGTACAAAATTCCTTATACCATAATATTTTGACACGAGCTTACACAAATACCCTTTTCTGGTAAACAGCACGCTTCCACAAGAAATTGACCACCCGCCGAGTACTCTACTTATGATCTCTCCGTCTATTATGTAGTTTTTATTATTTATCAGCTTATAAAGACAATATTTATCGTGAATGGTCTTCATGATCTGTTTGTTTATACCAATTTCCTATTGATTAGATAATTGATTTCGAGGAATTCAGTTATATTTTAACAAAATCTCGTCTATACTCCTTCGATTTATGTAGTTAACTAAAGATAAATAATCTTGATATTATGTCTTTTTATTTAAAATACATCGCATAAAAGACAGATGCTGTAGATCACGGGTTCAAACCCAGCCAGGCGCATTACTTTGTGTAATTTATTTTAACATCACTGCTCTCAAATCGGTATGTACTAGAACCAAAAATTCGAAGGCAGGTGACATCCACCAACCCGCACTGGGCCCATGTGAAATGAATTACGGCCCATTCCCTCTCCCAGATGCTAAAAGAGAGAGATAACGTCTGAACGCTCTGTTGGCATTAAGTAATTCCGTCACTCACTCGAATATTTCACTAAACTTGTTCCAGGATATACCTTCGTGTTTTGTTTTTAAGTTTAAGTTTTATTAAATGTGCAAGCTTTCTATAGTTAAGTATGTTTTTTAACTTTATGAGTACATTATTAAGGGCCAAATATTCACGTTAGAAATCTGCTATGAGTTCACACAAAATAACAAATTTTCAAAGGTCTTTGCTGGATTAGTTTTACATAAATTTATCATTTCATTTTAATAGAAACCTAGATAATATCCACAAGATATCTGTGTTTTCAATATATCTAGAGAAAGATGTGTAATAACGTCATAATCACGTCGTAAGAGCGGTATAGTGTGGAAATATATCTTGGGTCAGCCGCTCTTTATAACTTCGGACTGACTTTGAATTCTATGTTCAATAAACTTTATATTTAAGGTAAAAGTTACGGGCCCGAGCGTGACCGTCTTCTCGCTAGATGGCGCTGATCTCACATTTACTAAGTCAAGAAAATGGTATTTGCTAAAATTGGAAATTCCACTTTATTAAATTGTTTGTACTAAAACCCACCGAATTCAGACTGTTCATGACTCAAACTATACTCCTTACTTAAGTATAGCACTATTATGTATCTATGCACTATCATTAATGACATGAACTGATTTCACACTTTCACCTTTTTTGGGTGGAACGAAAGGACGTATCAGACCTTCACTGACTAAAACTAACCTGTGTCCTTTACTTGCCCTTTGCGCTAACACAATTTCTTAAGTATATTATTTCCTTAGCCAGTAGTTACTAAGAACACCTCAAGCATAATTCGACCTAAACTTAGTTCATGATGGGTCAGCTTGCAATATTGTCGACTGTAAGTTGGTATGAATTTAATTTGTTGAAAACTCATTTAATAAGTGGATTCCTACCCATAATGTATTCGACTGGTTATAACACAAAGCTGTCATTACACATTTAGGATGTAAAGTAATTAGGAAAGGGAATGTGCGACATTTAATTTCTAATTAAAATGCTTTTGGTACGTCAAAACGTAATTATTTTGTTCTTGCCATTTAAGCTGCTTACCTGCTGCCATTGTTTTTTTTTCGGATTTAATTAAAATATTTAAACTTTTATAACTAAGAAAGACCTAAATCAGAAAGATTGTCTTGAGAAATACCTTCTAAATTATGCTCGTTTTTCTATTACTTCAATCGTATGCCTAGATATATTTAGTACAAAATCTATTCTATCCTAATAAACATTCCAATAGACACACTCAGAGGGTAGATTAATCATATTTTATTAGGGCTGGGTTCTAAATAAACAAGTGCGATTTACAGGTGGGATCTTTTCATGTGGGATCGCAATCAAGCACTAGTTCTATCTACACTAATATTATAAAGAGGTAAAGTTTGTTTTTTTGCTTGTAGGAGTTAATCTCTGAAAATACTGGTCCGATTGCTAAAATTTTTCACCGACAGACAGCTGCTTTATTCCTGAGTGACATAGGCACGGGCGAAACTGCGTGTACCTAAAAGCTAGACATTAAAAATAAAGGTAAACGAGTTTCACTAAATTACTATAACAGGTACTAAATCTGTACTTTATAATAATTTTCTCATCGGTGCGGTGCTCGTAGCGGACGGACGTGTCTTTTCCTGAGATCCTTCAGCAAACAGGAGGTTAATGAGAAAACTTAAAGCAAGGCCAGACAGGATGTAGTCGCGCGGCATCAACCAGCGTCCGGCGTGAACTCGCGTGAGGCACGCCATGCTGTATCTTTGATCTTTAATGTTTTAAGTTTTGCTTTTATAGCTTTTTAAAGCGCATACGTCGATAAAACGAGCTGAGTTGTCGCTCAAGATGCTCCCGATTAAATGACGGTATAAAAATCTTGTCTGAGTAAAATAATTTACACTATTTATTAATACACAAGTTGTTAAGAAATCTGATAATTTAAGCCACGTGTTTAATACACGTGGTTTAAATATACACATTTAAATATATCTATACCAATTAGTTAGCTGATAGCTGACTGTAAATATAGTAGAAAAAAATGATACTTACAGTAGGTAAGTATTGGGTTTTTTTTTTCTCATATTCTAGCCGGCATTTTTACTAATTAATCGCTGACAAATAAAAAAAAATACGGTAATATAATATACCTATATTGTGTTTCATATTATGATGAATCAACTGGATTTTTTTGTTAATTATTGATAGGCTCGCGTTTGACCACTATCTCACCTGATGGTAAGCGATGATAGGCTATCGATGGAGTATGCTTGCCTAGAAGTAACCTATTCACTCTTGACTTTAAGACCCCCAGGATCGACCATCGTGACCACCGTGGTGATTGTCACTTTCGTGTGAAAACACTCTTATTTTGTTTTTGCATGGAATAGCGCTTCGCTCAGCATTTAATAAAAGGATTAATTTCAAAATGTTTTCAGGTAAGTCGAGATGTCAGTCTGTTTCTTTAGGCGACTAGGTATAATATAACTAGCTCTTCTCTACAGTTTCTCTTGCGTCTTTGGCTATAGATCCGCTCCTATTACTCGTAGCGAGATGTTATATAATGAACTTATAGTCTTCCTCGAAAAGTGGGCTTTAGACAACACCCGTTCCTGAGATTAGTGCGTTGGACCAAATAAACTAACTCTTCCACTTTATAGTACTAAGGAATGTGCCAGATAACCGCGGAATATCGGTCATTGATCCGCCTACATTTCTTCACATTCTTAATTTCTAAAACAGAAATCCTTACTAATATTATAAAAGCGAAAGTGAGTTTGTTTGTTTGTTACGTCTTTACGCCTAAATGGCAAAACCGATTTTGATGAATTTTGGTACAGAGATAGTTGGGACCCTGGAGACGGACATAGGCTAGGCATTATAAAAAAAGTGAGAAAAAGGGGAGAAAGAGGGAAGGTCTTTTATGTACGCGGGCGAAGTCGCGGGCAATATTTACTTTATATTTATGTTAGTCTGTAAGGTATGTGTCTATGGGCCAAGATGCCTGAAAATAAATGATTTATTATTATTATTATTAAAAGCTAGTAAAGACATAAAACTGTCTTGATTCGACATGGATCGTGATCCTTTACATGATCTAGTAATGAAAAACTGCATTCAATGTTTGTTTTTCGGGTAACCTATGCAGAGATATTAGGAACTGTACTTAATTCCACGGTTATCTGGCGCCTTTCTATAGTAGAACACATAACATCATGAATCTCCTTCTCTCAATCTAGTCGGACACGGTTTATGCACGGACACGTAGTTTACGAGGACCCCTTTTAAACATTTTTACGTGCTCCGTGCCTATAAAGCACTTTTAGGAAACCCTTTATGTGTGTGACGCATGCTGGCAATATCCGGGGGTATAAACGTTGTGAAAGTGTATTTCTTGTACCAGGCATTAAACAGACCATTAAGTACAATCAACCGTAAAACTACATACTAGGCACTGGTATTTCAATTTTGACGTCCATTTTTTTTCGTTTTCTTTAAAGTAGGTACTTGTAGCATTTTTAGGGTTCCGTAGCCAAATGGCAAAACACGGAACCCTTATAGATTCGTCATGTCTGTCTGTCTGTCTGTCTGTCCGTCCGTATGTCACAGCCACTTTTTTCCGAACCCTCCATGGGCGAGTCCGACTCGCACTTGGCCGGTTTTTTGTTTGTTTATGAAGAAGAATAACGTGCAAGTTTAATAAGTGTGGCCATAAACTAGAACTGAAATGGTATTAAATAATAATAAGATCTAATCTTAAGTAGGACTAAACTGTACCTCAGGTGTCTTAAAAACTATTTTTTTTTTATTTAGGTATGTCAATATTTCCTAAGAATACACATGTATTATACTACATATATACAACATTTTTATTTTATTTTTTTGTATATTCCACAACTATCACACAACGCCATCTAGACGCAAGCTAAGCAGAGCTTGTGTTATGAGTACTAGACAACTGATAAACATACTAATATATTCCTAAATACCTACATACATATTATAGATAAATTACACCCAGACACAGAACAAATGATCCTGCTAAACACACAAACTTGTCCTGGGTGGGAATCGAACCCACGACCTCCGCCATAGCAGTAAGACCCACTAACCACTAGACCAACAGGCTAGTCCATTAGCTTTAGTATATACGAAACCCGAAACACGTGTCTAGTATTTACATATATGTAAAGAATCTATGTACAAAATTTAATAACTGTATCAGGCAAAATTACAGAGTATAAGCATGTTATGTCAGCAAAAATACATAGTCACCGGGGCATCCAGGTGACTGAGGGGTTGTTATTCACTTGAACTCAGCTGTTTGTTAGCGCTTAATACCCGAAATGACCTGCCGTGACCACAGTATACAACTTAGTGTCGGTGGTGTCCAAATTGTGACCTTTTTAAATATTTTTGGGAAATAAGGGTCTACTCACACCGAAAGAGCGGCGAAGGGCAGCGAAGCGCAGCGACCCGTTTACCGTTTATAGAATTCGCCGGAATTCCCGCGGCGCCGCGGGCATCCGCGCGACTCGTTCGAGTTTCTCATGCGATAATTAGTATTATGGAAATGAAAATAAAGTTAAAATTCATATGACACTGAAACTGCGCTCCGCTTCGCTGCGCTTCGACGCTCTTTTGGTGTGAGTTGAGCCTAATGCATGGTGTAAAAATTATTAGAATCCATTCAGTTATAGATTCTGAACAAACTATATTCAGGTTTCGCATGAACTAAAAATAATGTTAATAATAAAAAGTAATCGGAACAATTTCAATGAAAAACAAACTTAAAATTAATTATCTTACGACAGCTGACAACTTTAGTTATTAATTTGAAGGGGCAGGTGGTGCTAACCTATAAGAAATTGGGACACTAACTTAGATTATAGTTTTTTTAAAAATGTTTATTCATAGTAGGTATACTAATACTGCTTTTTCCAATAAAATATTTAAAAAAATCCCTGAAAACATACTACCAGATCAATAGCTTAAATCAAACTAAACTATTTAACTTTTCACAAAGAAACTGGTGTTTCGATCAGTCATCTTTACGGGGTAGATTTGGCCAAGGATTGCCCGATACAGAGTGTGGTGGGTATCATTCAGTGTGATTCAGCAGTAATTCCTAGTATGGAGCAAAGTTCATTTCTTTAAAAAAATGTACATAGATTGTTTGACTTGACATACATACATTGACATACGCTTAGGTGGTTAATACAGAACATCGATTAAGTAAGGACTGATCTAATGAACGAATCTGAATTGAGAATTTTGTGTTAAATTTTTATCCCAAAATTTCACCAGTTTTCAGATTAATGTACAGTTTCAGTAATAGGTACTAAAGAAACGGCCATAAAATATTTTTTTTACCGTATTTTTAGCGTACCGTTACATTCATCCGACTAGCAACTATTAAAAGGATTTTTACTAACCTCGTTTAAAGAGAAAAAAAGTTAATTAGAATTTGATTGCATTTGTATTCACAGAATCTACAGCTTAATTCATTACGTAAGACTAAAAGTCAACCGCAATGTTTTTTTTTTTGTACAATCTATTCCCGACCTTATTAATTCAATTATGGCCATCTTGTTATTCACCAGCATATCGATCGTGATAAAAAAAAAAACTGATGAGGTAAAATATGTTTTGGATTTTTTAAAGGTTATAAGCTCTACAGTTGAAAATAGTTGAGCGTAGGAACTCTTGAACAATTTGTAATGCTATCAGCACCTACGTTGCTAGTGCACATTATCCCTTACTTGGTTGCAACAACATACGCGGAACTTTATACTTTGAACATTTCTAGGATACCTTTATATACCTTCGTAGTTAAGCCTCCATACATTGCCCTCATTTGAGTTAAGCCTTAATAAATGGGTCGTTTAAAAACGCCCCTCGTAAGTACACGAGCCTTTGTGTGATCGCCAAAATTTCAAGCTCTCATCAGTCACGGACTAAAACTTATTAACGCAAATGACAACAATCATAAACTTGGACGTTTACGTTAAGAGAAGTAAGCACACGGACTAATGGGTCAAAGCAAAACTTCAGTAATAATAACTTACTTTCTGCGACACAGTTTTCTATTCCCGACTACCCGAGTCGAATAAAATTCCGCCACACGGTAAAATTGATTTTCAACTTTGCTCGAAACAATAGTAACAGTATATACGGACGTCATAAAGTCTGATGGGGTCGCACGTCAGTAGTAGTTGGGTTTGTGAATATTGTTTGAGGTTTTGACCTGAGAAAATTGATTTGAACTCTATCCTAGTAAAATTTAAAGGTATGTATACTAGCTAACCCGGCGAATATGGTACCGTCTAACAGTCAATTTTAATGTTGTAGGTATATCTTTGGATATAGTCAACCTATTGCGATGAAACAAAGCCTAAGTAATATATCAAGTATCTACATCGATTTCGTACATTTTACGTGATCCGCGCACATCTAAAAACTTCTACAGATTTATTATTTAATATATAGATTGGATCTTTTTCTGAAAAAACAGCCTAAGTATATTTGTTTGAGGTCAAAGATGACATGTCTTGGTTTGGTTTTTGTTTCCAATCACGCAAAACTACCGCTATTGGTCTTAGCAATTTTTTTTTGTGGTGCGTATTCATCAAATGACTTCTCTCACTATAAGATGAAGCTAGTCAGACTTTTACTCACCTACGTTCCTTCATTTTCTGTTTGTTTTCTAGGGCCACTCTTTCAAACTTCCTGTTGTCCCAGCAGACATCGGTTATTCCGGGCCCCTTTAGTTTTGGTGACGTCTCTTTGAGCTGAGCATGGAATACTACGCACCGTCGACTCTGGTTTGGAAAGGAGGCTCGCCGCTTCGTAAGGAGACCATGTGGGATCTCTGCACCATCCGGACGGCCATGACCTTCGGGATGCGTTAGACTTGTCACCTCTACAGTGATTTCGCCCCGTAATGGACCACGGATTATATGATCACAGCGACCATTTAGACTAGGCAGGAGTCGCTTGAAGGCAGTCCCGGCCACTGTTGCAATGATGGATTTTATCGTACCTACGTATAATGATCATAAAACTTTACAATGACATAAAAATCTAATAAACACACTGACAAACAAACATCTGATATAATACATTATGTACAGGCTGACTGGCATTCTTTGAATAATATTTACACCACGAATTTGAAAAAGTAAAACTAAACAAAAGAAAAATTTGATATAAAATCCGAAAATTCTGTAAAAAATAAGCTTAATTTCACTTTTCGGTTGCTAATAAATTAAGAGTAGGTAAAGTTGAAGAAAAATATTTACTTTGATGGAAAAACACGAATTTTCTAACATTGGACACATAAATGATGGAAGACATAAATTAACTTCAGTGAAGTCCAGTAACATTTTTCCATCACTGTCAGTCGTAAATAAGGTGCTACGTCATAATTACCAACGATGCCGTAGATCTAGCTTTTACTTTAATTTTATAGTTGGAAATGGAACGCGTGCAGGATGGATGAAATGGCGACAAGTCACTGGAACAACTTGTGACCCACGGATGCCCCCCAAGTTGAAGGGTTAAATATACAATTCCGTCATACTGTATGGATCAAAATGTTGGGCTGTGAAAAAGATGGATGAAAAAGATTGCATGTATTGGATATGAGAGTGTTGAGATGGATGTGTGGTGTGACGAGAATGGATAAAGTGAGAAATGAGTATATTAGAGGAAGTTTGAAAGTGGCGCCAGTGACTGAAAAGTTGAAGGGGAATCGTTTGCCTTGGTATGGTCATGTAAAGAGAAGGGTTGTAACGCATACTACTAAACGTGTTATGAGTATACATGTGGATAGGTAGAGAGAGAGAGAAGATGCCAAAAAAAAAATGGATGGATTGTGTAAAGAGAGATATGAAAGAAAAAGAAGTCAGTGATAGCATGACGAGTGACAGGGCAGAATGGAAGAAAAAAATATGTTGCGCCGACCCCAAATAAGATGGGACAAGGGCAGGAAGATGATGATGAAATTCGAGAGTGAATAGGTTTCTTCTAGGTAAGCGCGTTCCATCGTCGACTGCATCGTCGATTTCCATCAGGTGAGATGGCGGTCAAGCGCAAACCTATCAACAATAAAAAAAAATGGAACGCGTTCGAAATACAGATTGCATGTCATGTAATAATGCGCTCCAAACAAAGTATAGATCGTTGATGTGGCTCAGAAGGCTGCCCAGCTTAAGTGGATCTGGAACATGGCTAGCTCAGTTCCACCTAAGGAACTGAGTTGGCCATGTCTGCTGTATGCCAATCAAGCGAGAGGCCCGTAAAACACAAAATTGGTGCCTAATAATAATTACCTTAAAACTGAAATAAAATCAAATATATTTTGTAGTTCCTTCTATTAATAAAACCTTTGTATTTGGGAAGTTATACTTCAATAGCGCTATAAACGAGACAATTATTTAAACACTATCTATTGCCAGCAGTTTCGCCTGGGTGAAAGAAGAAAATTGTCCCAAGGAAACATACACCCGGGATAAAATAGTAGATTATGTGACTAGGGGACAGAGCAGTGTCTTTAAGTCGCGGGCGGCATGTTGAATTCCGAACGAAACGAAGGTTGCTGATTTTAATCCCGATCGTTAGTGAGGGATTTATATAATTAACTCCCGAGCATTGCGAGGGAGTGAAGTGAGGAATTCAAGCCGCCCAAGACAAAGACAGCTTTATCCTCGTGTTGCATAGTCTACTTTTTACACCATCTGTGAGATTGTAAAAAGACAATTTGGTCGACTATCATATATTACAGAAACATACCTAAGTATTATATTTACAAGTTCATCAAACCAACAAAATTCACTACTCCATGATTCTATAGTTTCAATTTTCTATAAAGCTTCCGTCAGTAAGCAGGTTTCATTCTATTTTCTTTTTTTTGTTAGTGGTCAGTTTGAATTTCGAGTCAACTTGTTCAATATACGTACATTTTAATTCACAATGTTGACGATTTTTGATGTTCCAAATTCAAATCTCATTATTCCCTAGGGATCGGCCATACTGCATTATCTCCCTAGGGATAGAATGACTTGCTTTAAGTGAGGTTTGTATGACATATAAAACGGCATTATCGAGCATGTGGTGTAAAAATAATCTTATGTACTTTTCCAGGACTTTTGCTTGGTCTGTGGGCCGTGGGTCCAATATCATCCAAATCAGTGCATTCGTTCGAGCGTGAAGAAGTAGCAAACAAACAAACATACACATTAACATACTTTCTATTTTATAATATTATAGTGTGATTTATCATTTTGAATAATGGTTCAGACATTTGCGACACTTTTGTTTGTAAGCGTTCGATTTTCTTCGAGGGCTCTCTGTAAATGAAACAACGTCACTTGAAAATTGGCTGTTTGAGAAACTTGATAAATGAAGAGCCTCCATAAGTGAGAAAAAATCTTAGGTCCCTTTAGTTCCAAGTTATTTAGGTTTCATTGTTATTGTACTCGTTTAGAAAATGGCTAGAATGGATGTAACTATTGTGAACGAAGGTGTCAAAATCAAAATGTTTTTATTTCACAGAGAGAGACATGGGCACTTATAAAACGTCACAAGATAGTGCACAGTTCCAATCAGTCGTTGAAAACCGGCAAGGAAATCTATGGGTACTCGTGTCAAAAAAAATACTGGTATTACAATAAAACTAATAATAACTATAAAAAACACGTGAATCGAAATAGAAAGTAATCTATGAATCCGCGGAGTCTACAGTGTTCTATAAAAAAGGCTGCTATATATAAAAATAAAAATAAATGAGTGTGGAAAAAGACGTCATACTGCGACCACAAACAATCATTTGAGACCAGAAAAGAAGGCTAATGATAACTTGCTAACGAACTTGGCTTTTGGAACTATCTAGCCTTTTTTTTTGTGAATAATCATTCTAGCTGTAGCCAGAGGAAGTTTCAGATTTTTACTGACTGAAACTCACCAGTGTTCCTTCACTTGCCCTTTGTGTTCTAGGGTCATGGTAACTTGAAGCTTTGATAGAAATCAATGATAGGTATGTAATATTTAAAGTGAAAATCCTAATCAAACTTTTGTTCCTATTCACCCCTGCGTTCCTATCTATCCCGTATGCGCGTACCTCCCTGTGACCACAAAAATATTAGACAGGCTCCTACTTATAAATATACATCACAAAGAAATAATAGAGTCAGCTTTTTAACAGCAAAGCGAATAGCTTTTGACTGACTGAAGTAAATCAACATACTGTATAGGTACATATACACCGTATGTATACGTGCTTGTTGCTTTGTTTCCCACTTAAGGAAAATGCTGTACGAACGAAATACTCATCTTGTTACATTTTAAGCATAATGTAACGTTTGAGTGTGTTTTCAGAATTATATTTGGGGCACACTGCTTGCCTTTTACTTGGAAACAATGAAATTATAAATATGGTTGCGTTGATACTGTGATATCGAAAGGAAATCGCATGAGTTGCTGTTTTTTATGTAACCAACTGGCTTGTAAAATAAAATTCGAAGAATTATGCTGTTCTAGAATAGGTTTGAAAGTTGGTAGAAAAAAGAATGTGTGTTGTTTTTTCAGTGTTGAAGTAATTTTTGTAAGGAAAGCATGAATTCGTTCAAATAAGTAAAAATATAAGAGTGCGCTGCCCGAAGTGTTTGATTTCATAGAAGAATCCCTATACGAGCCTACCGACGAGCTGAGCTGCGTTACAATACATTGGTTTGATATTTTCACCCATCTATCCGTAGGTGATGAAAATAAAGCATTAAGAGTTAAATGACCTAGCTTGAACTACATTAGACCGACGCACTCGTGGACAACGCCTGATTTGTACGTAGAACGACGTCGCGTGGCGTGGATCTAGTGTAGCTCTACAAATCAAGTTTCAGTTTCACGCGCCTAGATCGGCGTACAAGGCACACGTGTGCGCAGTGTAGTTTTACCTTTATTGTGTGTTCGGGCGCCGTCGGCTACCTTCGTAAAGCATCGGGCTGCTGAGCGGGCGACGGCGCGGGCGGCTATGCGGGTGTTCAAGAGAGACTCCACTTCGCTACCGATCTCGGACGACGACACTCGCGCGCCTTATATTTTAATTACTGTACTAATTTTATTGAGGTCGTGGGTTCGATTCCCACCCAGGACAAATGTTTGTGTGTTGAGCACGATCATTTGTTCTGTGTCTGGGTGTAATTTATCGACTTATATATGTATGTATTTAGAAATATATAAGTATGTTTATCAGTTGTCTAGTACTCATAACAAGCTCTGCTTAACTTGGGACTAGACGGCGTTGTGTGATAGTTGTGGAATATTATATTATATATTATAATTATTTTGGATATACTATATCAGTTTTACAGTCCACTGCTTTTTTATTCAAGTCCAAGTATAGACCCCAACATGTGTGTGAGTATGTTTGTAACTTCTTCACGCTCACACTACTGAACGGAATTGGATGAAGTTTGGCACACTGGTAGACCATGACCGGAAACAGTATATATGATACTATTTATCACAGGAATATGTCCTTTAGGGACAATTTTCTATCAGCCTTTGGCTGCAGTTAGGGTCTAAACAGACGGACCGCATTTCAATTGCAATCCAACTGCAAATTGCAGTTTGAGTCTGTCCGAACTGCACCATGCGCGGGAGGGCGGAGCGTGCGGACGGGTGGGTATGATGCAGTTCAAACGATGCACGCGACTGCAATCGGACCGCACGTTTGGTTTGCAGTTCTATTGCAGGCGTGTCAACTGCATTCAAACTGCAATTTGCAGTTGGATTGCAGTTGAAATGCAGTCCGTCTGTTTAGACCCTTACTTGTTACCTGTGACAAATGTTATGTTTCCTTTTTGTCGTTAAGGAGAACAGAAATAAAAATGCTTTTGTATGGATGTTGCATGCCAAAGCACACTTTGTGTGTCCCTGTGCCATTTGTCCAACAGCAGTTGTAAAGGCTTGTAAAGGACAATTCCACTTTCGAATTAGGATTGCATTTTTCTTTTACTCGAACATTTTCAGTAATGAATTGAAGCGTGTTTCATCGTTATGATCCATTTGCTTTTTAGGGTTTCGTACCTCAAAACTGAAAAAAAAACGGAACCCTTATAGGATCACTTTGTTGTCCGTTCGTCCGTCCGTCTGTCTATCTATCAAGACCCTGTATCTCAGAAACGCGTGCAGTTATCGATACTCAAACCTGCGGTCTTTTGAAGCTGTTAAAAAATCAGAAAAAGTTTTTAGAAGAAATAATTTAAGACGTGCGTGTTGCCAGTGATGACATGTGGCACTGAAACATGGTCGATTACAATACGCCTCATCAGAAGGTTTACAGTCACCCAAAGGGCACATGCACAAAATAGATAGGTATAGAAGTCAATCTACATACAAAGCGCGCTCGAGCAACGCACACATAGACACCGCTCACGGACACGATATCTCGGTCGCGTCTCGGACCACTCGTCGAACAGTTCCGGCTCAAACGCGTGTGCGTACACCGAGCGGTATAAAAAGTGAAGTACATACATGAGATTGTCTTCTGTACCTATCTATTTTGTAGCACATGGCTCGTAGAACGGAAAACTGCGCTGTTTTTTTTTTCGATCTAGGAAATCTTCCACTTTCTCCCTCAGCTCTAGGGTGAAGCGAGAGAGCGTTAGGCTTTTACTGACTAAATTTACGTTCAAGGAAGTCTACACGAACACTTTATCAAAAGTTTACGCATTTGTCCCAGCTGTGAGAATATTAAAAGTACGCTGATTTATTAAGTAGTAGTCTTGAATAATATATACACAATGTTGGACTATCGTAGGCCTTGGTATTTAAATGCATTTATTAACAGACTAGGCATTTAAATACCTTTTGTTCTGTACTAACTACTTCGTGAAGATCCCATTCATACCTACAATAGGGACATTTGCATTGGTTTGCATTGAATTGCCGTCGCACAATACGGTTCTGTTCATGGAAAACTTACGTTTTTGAGTGAAGCTATTAACGCTTTGCTTCATTGAATAGTTCGATTTATTCGATTGCGAAGGACACTTGAATGCACAAGTGAATTATGGAACTATTTTTAGGGTTCCGACGAAATAAATATTTAAGGGCCGATGACCTTTTGAAAGCCAATTTTATAACGTACACTTGTGTAACGTACGTTGTGTGCCTTTTTTTATGATGGGAAAAAATCATCCAATGACATCCCCCGCTCTTGGGCGGAGTGGGAGATAGTGTCAGACTCTTACTGACTAAAAGACCCACCCCGTTCCTTCTAGTCTTCATACCGGGGCTCGAGCGCCCTTTCGGATAACCCTGGCCCCAGTAGGCTTCGACTCGGCTGGGTCCCTGCTGTTGCTGACAACTCCTTGAGGCGCGCGGGAACAGTGCGCGCCGTCGACGACTTGGGCTTGGTTCGGATAGTTACCGGACGGCCGGACAGTGAGCTACCCATTGCTCACTGTCCGCAATCCCGCGCCTACGGTGGCCGGAATCGGGATCAGAAACCCGGCGGTGGCGGCGAGGACGCCGTTGCCTGATGCGTTCGGCCTCCTCCTTTGCGAGCACTGCTGCTTCGCAGAGGTCAGCTACCGCCTGCCACTCCTCCTCGCTCCGGACCATGGCTTCAACTAGGGCCCGGCGCGGCGACACCCGGGCGTCACTTCCGCACGAATCCGGTGCAGGAACCTCCCGAACGAACCATGTCCGGTGAGGACCTGCGTCATACGGAAGGTAAGGACGCCGTGAGGTCTTTCCAACCACGCCTCAAAGAGGGGACTTACCGCCATGATTGTGGCGTGCCCATTGTATAAAGTACCTTAAAAGTGCGTCATGAAATTATGAAAAAAATATTAAACAATAGGTACCTACTTTGATTCATGGACTTCATGGACTACAATTCTGTACAAATATTTTTTTCGTTTATTGTTTTACGTTTGTAAAATAAATTATTAAAAAATGTCTACTTACGTTTACTGTTTGTGCATATTTTTTTTTTACCTAAGCGATTACCAACACGAAATTTATACCTGTAGATAGAGAATATAATGACTGTAAATATTATGCAAATACTTTGTATAGTAACAGTACATTTTTTTCTGAAATATTAGCATTTTTTCGATAGTTTTGTAAATCATAACCTTAAAATGTCAATGCTGCGGTCGATAGGGAACCCTTCGTGCGCGAGCCCAACTCGCACTTAGCCGGTTTTTTAGCGTAATATAATCGAAATACTTTTTTGATGGAAAGGTCAGAAGATTGATTAAAATCTGTGGCATTGAATATCGAGACTTCATTTCATCTCGAGGAAATCCGGTGGATTCATCAAATCCCGAAACCAGGTTTCTGTTATGATGAATGAGAGTTTCTCGTGATCAAAGGTTAGAAAATTCATTCCACATTCATTTCATAATATTTCAGACATGAGTCGACAACATCGAGAATAAATTTAATATAGTCCCGTTTACATCAGAATTGCAGACATTTTTTTTTTATTAATTAATTAAGAGTTATTTTTAATAAAAATAAATTAAGAGATGTTTTAGATAGGTTTTTATTGTTACAATGCTTAATAGACAGCTTTAGTACATATTTTGTGCCAGTTTTAATTAAGTTCTTTTTTAATCAACAGAAATTGAAAATTACTTATAAAAAAGTTATGTTACAAAAAAATTAGGTTTTATTTTTTTTTTCAGTCTGAATGGCAGTTAATTAAAGCTAGACGTGGTAATATAATTTTCCCAAGTCTTCAACGGCGCGTAGTTATACCACGCGGGCCTAAGGAGATATAAGTTAATCGTAGGGGCCCTACAGGGTCGAAGCCTACTGGGGCCAGGGGTCAAGTGAAAGTAAACCCCAGGGCAATAGAAAAAATCAAAGAAGGAAAAGGAGAAGGTTTTAGTCAGTAAAGTCTGACACGCTCTCATTCAGTCATTAGATGATTTCCCACCATAAAAAAAGATATTATAATTTTAGTATAATACAATCTCACAGCACTGCGCTCCAAAACGCAAATCGTTTATGTGGCTCAAAAGGCTGCCCAACTAAAGTGGGACTGGGCAGAACATGTCTGCCGCATGTCTAACGAGCTGTGGGCGCGTAAAACGCTGGATTGGTGCCCGGACACAGCAACGCGGGGCCGAGGCAGACCACGAAGGAGATGGAGGGACGACCTGGATGGCTTCCTTAAGAACTGGAATGAGAAAGCTAGGAACCGTGATCGTTGGAAGGAGTGAAGAGAGGCCTTTGCCCAGCAGTGGGACAGTGTGGGCTAACAAAAAAAAAACAATCTCGGGTACGTCTCTGCAATCTACACTATATTATACAGATACTTAAATTGAGTAAACCCAGCCAAGCGCATTACTTTGTTTGTGTAATATACATATTTCATCACAAGTGCTTTCAAGACGGTGAAAGGAAACATCGTGAGGAAATCGGCATGTTCTAGAACAAAAAATTCGAAGACATGTTACATACATCAACCCGTACTGGGCCCGTGTGTTACGGCCAATTCCCTCGCCTATGGAAGTGGCCTTAGTCCCGGTAGTGGGAATATTATAAGGCTAATTATGCTATGATATACGGGCACAGTTCGTTTTATATGATCTAAGATCCGATAGAAGAAATCTCTTCTCTCATCTGTTATTTTAATTATGATAAATATTAAACGCTAGATAATGCGTTCATTAAGACATGCACCAGATTAGCTAGGCAACCTATTCGGAATGTCTTAATAAATACATTATCTAGCACATAACTTTTATCATAATCGAATAACATATGAGAGAAGGGATTTCTTCTACGGATCTCGTACTAATACCCTAAGATTAGTTCATAGTGTGGCAAAAATATACCAGCAATCGAGAGGCGAGCCAGAAGAATTATTGGCGATGAGACACTCTTAGAGTCGAGGCTTTAAAGTCCTGGGCGGAGCATCGCCGTGCCCTCGTTGGGGTGATCGGCGGCGGAGACCTCTCGCGCCGGGCCTTGGTCGAGGCCATGGTCCGGAGCGAGGAGGAGTGGCAGGCGGTCGCCGACTTCTGCGAAGCAGTAACGCTCGCTAAGGAGGAGGCCGACCGCATCAGGCAACGGCGCTCTCGCCGCCGCCGCCGGGATTCCGATCCCGATTTCCAGCCACCGTAGGCGCGGGCTTGCGGACAGTGAGCAATGGGTAGCTCGCTGTCCGGCCGTCCGGTAACCGTCCGGACCAAGCCCAAGTCGTCGACGGCGCGCGCTGTTCCCGCGCGCCTCAAGGAGTTGTCAGCAACAGCAGGGTCCCGGCCGGGTCGAAGCCTACTGGGGCCAGGGTTATCCGAAAGGGCGCTCGAGCCCCGGTATGAAGGCTTGTAGGAACGGGATGGGTTTTTTAGTCAGTAAGAGTCTGACACTATCTCCCGCTCCGCCCAAGAGCGGGGGTTGTCATAAGATGATTTTTGCCATCGAAAAAAAAAAAAAAAAAAAAGGCTTTAAAGTCTTGAGCATCGACGCCGAGTTGCTAGTCTGTCGGTTTTTTAGATCTACCGGTTGCATTTCGGGGAGTGTGCGTCGGAATTGCATAACCTATTTCCGCCTAGCCCGTTCCATCATCGGACTACCAGACGTACAGCGATGCGCCACCGGTACATGGTGAACATCCCACCCACACGCACAAAACGTTTTTTTTTTTAAGCTAAGGAGTGGAATTCCTTGCCGGAGTCTGTGTTTCCTGATAGTTACAACCCGGGAATCTTTAAGTCGAGAGTGAATAGGTTTCTTCTAGGTAAGCGCGTTCCATCGTTGACCGCATCGTCGCTTTCGATCAGGTGAGATGGCGGTCAAGCGCGAACCTATCATCAATTAAAAAAAATATGGTTAAAGATTCTCAGATTACTTTTCAATATTCACCAGCTTTTACGAAGGCATAATATTGATTGGCAATCCAAAACTGACTTTGAAAAGAAATTAACTTCCATTATCTTATAAATCCTTTAGAACTTCGACCGCTTACCAGCGTAAAAGAGCCGGGAAGCCAGAAAAACGGGGCTAAAGTTTTAAAACATAATTTACTGAAAATGTCACCTATGTCCATGTTGCCTGAAAATGGGGTTTATTTTGTTTATGTTTATAGAATAACTTCTGTTGATTTATACACACCAAAGTAACAAAAATACATAGACTTCACTGAAATTTTTAGGTACTTCGCTGATGAATCTTCTTATGAATGAGTCAACGTTGGGAATTTAGCTACGAGTATGGCTTCATCAGTGACGTTCAGGCATCTATCAGTGCTATTGGCGTATCTAGGAGGTATTTTTCAATAGATGCTTTTTTTTTTTTAGGTGGGAAAATCGGTTGTCAACAGATGATTTTTCCCACCATAAAAAAAATCTAATAACATCTCCCGCCCTTGGGCGGAGCGGGAGGATGTGTCAGACTTCTACTGTCTAAAAACCCACTCCTGTACTTTTCTTTGTCTTTCAAACTAGGGCCTGGTATTCCTTTCAGAAACAGATCCTTGACCCCAGTAGGCTTCGGCCCTGATGGGTTGGATGGTTTATTGACATCTCCCTGAGGCGCGCGTGGAACAATACGCGTCGTCGACGTCTTGGGCTCGGTCCGGACAATTACCAGACAGTTAGATGGCGAACTACCCATTGCTCGCCGTCCGCTAGCCTGCGCCTACGGTGGCCGGAAATCAGGATCGGGATTCCGGCAGCGGCTGGGGCGTGAGGGCCGTTGTTCAAGAGTTGTCTGGCCCCTTACATGCTTGATTTTAGCGTGAAATTATCAGTTTTTTGGCGTCCATTATAGAAATTTGGTAGCCCAACAACCTGGGATGGTGCTAGATCACACTAGGGTGGGCACACCCCCTCCCCTTCTTCCTATATACGCTTAAGTACAACACTCCCGTAATAAGCAGTCGGCAACGATATGACATCGTTTGTGAAATAGCATTTCGCCTCCGATTTCTTTGTTCCACGTCATCTTAACGCTCAGTCACGTGGTCAGAACAAAGGAATCGGAGGCGTGGCCTACTCGAGGCGATTGATGAAAAAGAATCGAAACGAAACGGTCGTAACTTAGCTAGGCCTGCAGGATAGACTCGCGCCTAAATCATCACCTGAGCAAGTATTCCTTATGTCGACAACAACCTGATCTGGAGTCTGTTTAGTAATAATAATAATTAGAAGAGACTGTTTTACAGAAAGAGGGCATTTACAAATAAAATTGGTGTTTGTATTCAGATCAGATTATGTTTAACTAGCAGTTTGCCTGCGATTTTGTTCGCAAGAATAATTGCTGACGATATAAGTTTTTGCATACAAACGAAATCCCATCTTTTCACCTCCTTTTAGGTTGAACATCCAAATATCGTTTCTTAGTACTACATCTACACTACACTAATATAATAAAGAGGTAAAGTTTGTTTTTTTGTTTGTTGGAGGTAATCTCTGGAAGTACTGGTCAGATTGCTAAAATTTTTTCACCTTTAGAAAGCTGCTTTATTCCTGAGTGACATAGGCTATATTGTATGTACGCGGGCGAAGCCGCTGGCAAAAACTAGTAAGTCATAAAATGAAGCCTAGTGCAAAATTTCACGTTCCTAGTTCCAGTATTTTCTCCTTTTATCAAAATCTTCAATCTTTACATATAGTAAAGACTAGCTGACCCGGCGAACTTCGTACCGTCAATGAATCTTATCAATGTATATCTTTCATTTAATATAGTCAATTGATTGCGATGAAGCAACCCCTAAGTAATATATCAAGTTACACACATTTTAATGTTTAAAAGTTATCTACATACAATGCGCGCACAACTATAAACTTCTACAGATTTATTATATGTATAAATTACACTATCAAGTTAATTTATGAAAACACGATATTTAATATTTTGAGAATTTATCTATTCTATTGAATTACTTTACAGAAGAAATGCCTACCAATTCTAATCTTGTGTCTTGACACTTCAAGACTCGTATTCAGTAATCCAACTGACTCTGTGTAAATGAGATGCCTTTTCATTTTCACCCACTAGACGTAATAGTATTTATTCGTACCAGCTTTATAAATGAATCCCCAATAATTGAAATATTTGCGAGTAGTCTGTACAAGAGCGATAACAATATGAGTATTAAAATTGTGACAATTTTTATCGATAAATGACAGTTTTAATGTCCTCGTTCATTGATGCATCTGCTGAGCATGAAGATCCGATGTTCGAGTAGGTAAAAAATTTTGTTTTCCTGGCAGTTAGGCCAGGGTTATAAACGGTCACATACAATTCGATTAGAGTCCGACCGAAACCGAATCTCCGGATCGCCTCTCAGTTTCAGCCTATACCAAAACTTACGTATAAACAGAAAACTGCCACCAATCACAACCTGTTTTTATTTTTTATTTTTGCTGCAAACCTTTGGTTAGATACAAAACTTTACTAATGATCTTTAAAAAGATCTCTAAACTTGCTATTTGCAGTACATAACTAGAGTTGACAGGTTGAAATTTTAATTTTCGTTTTATAATCAATACTCTAGACATTCCGATACCGATACGATATTTTATGTTCAATGTTTAGTAATAGCATGATGGGTGACAGGACAGAATGGATGAAAAAAACGTGATGTGCCTACCCCAAATAACACAGTACAAGGGCAGGAAGATAATGGTGCCTTTAGATATTGATACCCTTAACGTCTATAGAGTTTCTCACTATAAAATAATTTGTCTCTGTATCTTTGGTGCTTACAAAAGAATGAAGTGTATCCACGCTTACGTTGTTGAAACCCCTACGTGTTTTGCCTCGTCGTTTATACCGCGTACATCGAAGGACTGGAACAATTTACGTGCTGTGGCCTTCCCATCCGATTATATTATAATTTACATTTAAAAAATACTTAACTAACTATAAAATAAAACAAATAATAATAAAAACCCGTACGCTACTTACAACTAACTAAAATCTAACTAAAATATGGCGTCAAAAAACTCTTCCACATCGCTGTCGATTGGTAATGTGCCCAAAAGACTGGCAGCACTGCCACGTTGTATCGGCAATGCTTATCCTCTGTCCGAGGTAAAAGTCAGCACTAGGGTCACGCGAAGCGTCAACTAGACGTTTCGACAGATCTTTAAACAACTTGTGAGCACTTGGACCCCACGATCCGAGAGTTTCAAACCCAAACGGTTCGAAAATATAAAAAAACATATTATAATTTAGGTGTCTTCTAGGCTGGAATGAAAAGGTTTTTAATAGACAAGTGTGCCTCACCATCAACGATTGCATCATTGTTCACCATTAGGTGGGATCGCAGTCAAGCACTATAGTTTATATATGTGAGGATGAACCTCGACCTTTACCCAAAGGTAGGCAGCCGTCATTCATATTGCACCAGAAGCAGGGGCCAGTTATCGAAGGTCTCGAGAACACTTGCCAAATCCTCCAAGACGTCTCATGTCATGGGCCCGACAGTTTATAATCAACTACCTGCAGCTATTTCTGGTGCCCCGACTATAGGCAACTTCAAAGTTCGTTTGAAAAAATTTATTCTTTTGACGTAAATATTAATTTGGACTGAAAATTGTTGGGACTGTTAATTTTATAATTTATTTTAATCTATGATTTGACTTCTATTGACTTGTTTTCTTGTATTTTATTTTATTTGTTTGACATTTTATATTAAAACATTGTCATGTAATTATTTGTATCATTTGTTAACTATTGTGTAATTAGAAATATCTGTTTATGACTTGTAAGAATCCCTTACCAATAAACTACTATAACTATGACTATATCAAATAAAAAAAAAAAAGTGATTTTTCTGTCCGCCTTTGTACAAATCACTAGGATTATTAAATTGTTTTAGAGGTTGATACTATAATTTAGCATTAGTTCAGACTGACCAACTGCGAGAATTTCGGCAGTTCATAACGTCTGAGTTAGTCGGCGGTAATTTGATTTCGTCGGACGAATATTTTGAAGTATTAGCCTCAGTAGATTTTCACAGACACATAAAATTTTCGGAGTTGAAAATTTTACAAAGTTATAACTTTTGGAATATTTGTGCTTTGATGATGTATATAAATTGTAGCAATTTTTATTTGAAAACTTTTTCTCTGAGCAAGCTCATTAAGTTCTGTAACATAACTTTGTAATTTACTGTTATTTTTTACTAACGACCCTTTCGACTTCACACGGGGTATACAGAAAGAGAAACTGTCCCCATTTATCGTACTGCCTAAAATCCATTGTGTGATTTAGAAGGAGTTAGCAGATAAACAAATAGACGCTAGAAGCGATATTGTTTTACTAATATAATAAAAAGTTATTTTTTTTGTTTTTATGTTTTTTTGTTTGTAGAAGGTAATCTCTGGAAGTATTGGTCCGATTGCTAAAATTTTTTCACCGATAGAAAGCTGCTTTATTCCTGAGTGACATAGGCTATATTTTATGTACGCAGGCGAAGCGGCGGGCAAAAGCTAGTGTATTATGTAGAGACTATCTTCTGCTAGTAGCTTCACCCGCGTGAAAGTAGATTTCAACATATAATTTTGAATTCCCCGTTCCCGTTTCAGCCCCTCAGGGGGTGAATTTCGGAAAATCTTTCCTTATTCTTTTGTATACATCATAAATAAAACCTCTATGCAAGACTGCGTTCTAGGCTCAAGGGTTAGGACTGAGCGACAGTGAGTGAGTCAGGATTTAGGCTTTTATACCTATATGTATACAGAAAGATATTGTATCTAATAAATAAGTAAGTAATATTTACAGTCGATGAATGAGATTTTATTTTTATATTAGGTATACGATATAAATTGTTTAGCTAAAATCTTGTTATTTTATTGTTTACTAGGATGAAAAACTGGGCAAGTGCGATTCGGACTCGCGCAGTGAGGGTTCCGTGCAAACTACAATTCCCGAATGGAGTCTCGAAGATTTTTCCGAATTGCTAAATTGTTTTTTTTTTTGTGACGTAGGTAACAACAAATTTACTGTTTTCCTTTGCTTTATGTAAAAATTTCAGGATTCTGGGTCAACGGAAAGTAGCCTATGACTTTCGATCTTTGAGAGTATCTAAATATATGTTTATTTGTGACATAAACGGCCGTATCTTATGTATTCGTTAACTTAGAAGTTTGATTTTTTTCACAGCTTGCAGGGACTTTAATTTCAACGCGATACGTCCCCGCGTTCTCGAGATAATCTGTCGCTCGGTCTTGACAGACAGACAGACAGACGGACGGACGACGGACAACAAAGTGATCCTATAAGTGTTCCGTTTCTTCCTTTTGACGTATGGAACCCTAAAAACGAAGAAAAAGCCAAAATGTTCATGTTTTATTTTCCAAACAAGTTATTCGTAGACTTTTATCGAAAAAAGAACCTTCAACTTCCTCACCCCAAGCTATTACTGTATAAGAAGCAATACTACAAAAATAAAAGGGGTGGATTTAATAATAGAGGAAGTGTTCGTTTGTAGCGTGTAAGTGGGTCGGGTATCGAACCAAATCACCAGCGCCACCCAGCACCGAATAAAGCTGAATATTTTACTAACCCAATATCGTATTAGTACTCACAGAAATGTTGGCCTAGGTTTAAATAAATAGTGTTGAAAGAGTAATCTATCTACCAGTTTCAGTTGACTTCGTGGATTAGACTTATTTCTGTACATTTATTGTACCCTAGTTGCAGCCAGCGGCGTCGCTTGCGTGAAAGTGAAAAAATGTTCCAGAAATCTGAGAAGTATCCAATGTGATATTGCAGGACCGGGTCTGAATGATGTCCTCAGCAACCGTAGAGGCCCAGCAGGGTCGAAGCCTACTGGGGTCATGGGTGATGCTAAAGAGATCCCCGAGGCTCTGTCACAATAGCAAAGCAGAAACAAGAGTGGGTTTTTAGTCAGTAAAAGTCTGACACTCTCCCGCCCCACCCAAGAGCGGGGGATGTCATTAGATGATTTTCCCATCTTAAAAAAAAGGTCTAAGGATAATGGATATGAGAGATAATTTTGTAATAATATTTACGATAATCGATTTTAAAAACTAAATTATTGTAAAAATTATTGAAACTAAAAATATGTTAAAGTAATATTCAAAATCAAAGTTAGGTTTCTATTAACCCGCTGCGTTTCTATCAACCCCGTTTGACTGTACTTTTAAATTTTTGTAAACAATAAAGAATTAAAGACTTCACAGTTCTATTCCTCTTCGTAGAGTGGTATGATTTCAGTCAAACTTCGTCTGTGGAAATGTTTCCTTCTGCATTATTGCCGTTATGAATGGAAATTAAAAAATTCAAAACTTTTTCACGGACTGCAATCATGCAATTAAGTAGTCAAGTATTTTCATGAAAGAGCTTGAGTAATTAACGTAATTGTGGAAAGTCATAAATAGCGTAGGTTGTTGGTTGGTATCACGAACGCGTGGTATTCCCGGCACGCGGCGGTCGCTGCCCCGTGCGACCGTTAACCCCTCAAAGGCCGACTGCATTCGAGGGGTTACCTGCAACATCTAACCCTATTAGCCATTTTCCGGGTGCGGCCGACGCCGCGCTATTTTCATCTTTATATCTTAAGACATCGTGTCTCTTCAAATATAGGTCGTGAATAATAGTGTGAGGTCTGAACTCACTTAGTCGCCGGAATGGTGACTAAGTTAGTTCCCACTCGCCTTTTGGGATATAGTATTTTTATTTCTCTGGTTGTTTTTATATCTTGTTTGCTGAATATATCTAACAGAATAAAGACGGTAGTGAAATGGTTGGATAATTGTTCCAGTAGAAAACGTATTATACTTAATATTTATAATACGTATTTATTATTATTTTTTGTAGGTGTTTTGACCCTTGTACTATGGTCACCAATTACATAGTATTAGAATCAAGTCGTATTTAACCTTTTGAATGTCTTAAGTTACACAGTTCGACATAAGCAATTGTCTTTCTATTGTGTCTCTAATTACGGCATTCGATGAGTTAATATTTTCTTCTATCTAAATAATAAATCTGTAGAAGTTTATAGTTACGTGTATCATGTAAATTGTACAAAATCGATGTAGATAACTTTTATACAATAAAATTGTGTGTAACTTGATTTATATTATACAAGCTTTGTTTCATGGCAATTGGTTGACTATATAGAAAGATATATTACATTTGTTGAGTGTTAGGTAATACGAAATTCGCCGGGTCAGCTGATTATTTAATATTTTAATGAAAAAACTAACGGTTTATATTTTTTTTATTATTATTTAGTAGAAATTGACATCGAGAATATCAGGTTTCGTAGCAATTACTTGAAGCTAAGTGCCTTTGACACATGATATCTTAGAGTTTATGAGTTAGTTATTGAATTAGTGGACCGTGGCTTATGGTCCGTAACGTAGTGAGGAAGAAAACAATGTTCCTCGATCGTAAGTCTGTTTTAGTGCGTGATAATTGGATGATTATTTCGTAACAAGTTAATATATTTACCCGAATGCAAGAAGGGTTATGTTTTTCGCGCGTATCTTGTATGTTTGTATGTATGTAATATTCTTTATTACCTCATGTCTTCCAAACCGCTGAACAGATTTTTATAACTAACATATCGTTACATTCGTCTTGATAACCCAAGTGTTCTTAGATAGAGAGAGGTGACGTTAAAAAAAAAACAACATATCGACGGTGAGATGCTATATGTTAGAGTAAAAAAAAATATTTTTTTTAAATTCTGCAATATGGGTGTCAAATTAAAAAGCTTTTCATGAGGATTTCAAAATGGTATGTCATGACCATATTAAAAAAAAGTACAATAGAAAATCTATGTTATTTATTTTGTACTGAGGCGAATGCCTAGGTCGGTTTTTGAACTTTATAGTGATTTTACGTCTAAAATATAGTGAATAAGTAGTGATATTATAATAGTAACTAAAAAGTGTAAAATAAAAAAAATATAAAAAAAAACCCGACTGCGTAAAAAAATATTTTAAATAAAAACTGAAAAAAGAAAAATAAACAAGTTTAGTCCACAGTTCAGCAACAGTCGGGACCCATTAAAATAAGCTAGACTAAAATCATTCTATCTAATGTGGGTCCCGACTGTTGCTGAACTGTGGACTGAAGTTGTTTATTTTTCTTTTCAGTTTTTATTTAAAGTATTTTTTTACGCAGTCTGGTTTTTTTTATGATGTGGTTTTTTCTGTTGGTTATCAAGATTCGTGATTTTTTTTTTAGGTCGGGTGTAATATCCAATTACATCTCCTGCCTTTGGAAAAAGCGGAAGGGCGTGTCAGTCTTTTACTGAATTAAATCCACTCCTAGTTCCTTCGTTGTCTTTCATTCCAGGGCCGGGTTTTCCTTTCAGAAGCAAACCCATGGCCCCAGTAGGCTTCGACCCTGCTGGGCTCCTATGGTTTGCTGACATTTCCTTGAGACGCGCGTGGAACATTTCGCACTGTCGACGTCATAGGCTTGGTCCGGACGGTTACCGGACGGTCAGACGGCGAGCTACCCGTTGCTCGGCGTCCGTAATCAAGACTCGTAATGAGGTTAATTTCAAAAACTTACCTCAATAATAATAATAATATCTTAGTTAGATTATATAAGTGAGTATATTGGTTTAATCCGGTAGTTATGCTAATACTTCAAACATTATTTTGAAAACAAAGATCGCAATTTGCTCTTGGCGTTTGGTTACATCACATTCACAAAATTGGAAAAAAGTGCTACCTCTAGGTAGCACTTTTTCCCATTTTTGTGAATGTGAAGTACCATGGAGCATTTTTATTTGGTTACTACTTGTTTGACACTACGAGCATGCCAGTTGAGAGATTGTCATGCTCACTAAAATGTCTCGCTGATGGTGGCACGTGTTATTGGGTCATTTGGCTCCCTTCAAAATTGTTGAGCTGAGTGGGGCTAATGCACGCGTCATGCTCGTCAACAGGCGCCGTCAGTTGAGACTGGTCATCTCTAAGCTGCCAGTGACTTATTCAATTTCTATTTTTATTGTTACCATTATTATTTAATTTTTATTAGTTATCTTCATTGTGTTCACATAATAGAAGCAAAAAAGAAATATGTAACGAAGATTCATGTAACTCGATACGATTTAAAAGAGTGTCCATGGAGTTTCTTGCACGTTCTTCTCCATAGAGACCTACTCTTTGGAACGTTCACTTGTTTGACTGACCGACATTTTGACAATTCAAAAGTGCCTGTAATTGGTCTATTTGAAATAAACGTTTCTGATTTCTGATTTCTGTAGGTACCTACATAATGTATGAGACTATTCCGTTAATTTATCTATGTTATTTTTTTTTATAATAATCCCAAAACTGGGCCAAAGGCACTCTCTTTGTGAGATAGAATGTAATCCTAAACGATGTGATCGAAATAAAAAAGGCTTATTTTTAAAAATGTATTTCAAGCCGTTTTTTGAAGTTGTCAATGGAGAGATTTAAAAATAAAGTATCTAATAAAGGCAGGCCGTAGTCCCCAGTATTATTTTTAATCTGGGCTGGGCGAATATTGAATCGGCTAGACAGAGATCCATATATGTATATAACCTGATTGGTTAAAAGTTACATTTAGCTGTTTAGCTGTGTGGCTCGGAATATCTATTTTCAGGGATATGCTCTATAAGCCACTAAGTTTTAATTCGTACAAATACTTAAAAGGCTTATTAGATAAGGTATTGTTATTATTTAAGTAAAGTCTCAATAAATAACATTCATAAACAGCAATGTTATTAACGTTTGCTTATATCTCAAAATGTCACTCAATTTATGGAAAAATATTGTACAGGCTAATGAATGAATAAATGACGATCAAAATGGAAAAATACTGCGCGTAGTATTTTTAGTAGGAATTGTTATGCATGATTGATCCTATTATGAATTTACGAATTAGGATTCGTGGACAATTTAGGGATTTCGTTTTTTTTTTACTTTTGGGTACGGTAGAGCCCCATTTTTTTGTACTACTTAATTAAAAATGGAGACATGTTTATGCAAAATTGAACTCCAAATTGAGTTGTCGTTGTACACACACATACACTCTCTCATACATGTGAACGTACAAAGCTTGTACGAATTACTGAAACTATAGAACCGCACCTGCTATGCTACTGCAGCTGCTGCTGTAACACTCATATAGTATAGCTTAATTTTGTTGCTATATGTACTCATAGTCATAGTTTATCAGTTAGTAGTATCAACTAGGATTTTTTTGACGGTACAGCTGGCGCAATGGGTGAGCGATTGGGCGTTGAGCAGCGTGTTGAGTGTTAGATATCTGTACAAAAAAAAATATATGTATGGCCTATAGATAGGTGTTCCCAGTCTGAATCTTTGGTGTATCTATGTGAGTTTGCATGTTTGTGAGCAGTACAGGAATTGTTGCTAATGTGGAGCAATTTTTTTTTAAATCACTAAGCACTAATTACATGACTGGTAATTTCAGACTGAGAAATTCCTGAAAATAAAACATTAGATCAATTATTGGTTAAGAAATCGTGCTTCGATTTCTTGACCAATAATCCAAAATTAAATCACTAACAAATGTGACTGCCAAACTAACAGTATGGATTAAGTAGTCGTAAGGTTTAAAGTTACCCAAAGAGCAATGAAAACGGTTATGCTCGGAGTTTTCTTACGTGATCACACCAGGAATAAATCTTTATTTAACCTTGGAGAACCAAGTTACCGACATAGCCAGAAGAATCGCCAAGCTTGCACGGCACGTCGTTGTAGTCGCTGGGGACGAGAGGTTCTGGATTGGCGACCGGAAAGGGGACTGACGACCTGGTAAAGGTTGCGGGAATCCGATGGATGCGAGACGCATAGGACTGGTCATTGCGTCACTTGGAGGGAGGCTTATGTCCAACAGTGGACCTCTTCCGGCTGAAATAATGGTGATGAATTATGTTAATTAAACAATATGATTCAAACAATTATATATCAGTTTGAACTAACCCTTGGAACTCTCACTTATGTCCTATTTATCTTCCACTATCCCACTTATGTTCGTAATCTAATACCAATTACCATAATGCTCTGTCTCCTGTTAATTGACACGGTAAAGTACTCACATCAAAATCGATTAGTGACAAGACTGGTTGGCGTTAATAGGGAACGTTTATTTCTTACCGATGAATTAATTATGAGCCTATAGCCGATACAAATAGTAGTGTTTCATTAGTTGGGTATAATAACTAGCTTTTACCGCGACTTCGCCCGCGTACATAAAATATAGCTTATGCCACTCAGGAATTAAGAAGCTTTCTATCGGTAAAAAAATGTTAGCACTGGTACTTCCAGAGATTACCTCCTACAAACAAAAAAAAAAAAAAACATTAAAACCAAAAAACAAGCAATCTTTACCTCTTTATAATATTAGTGTAGAAGATGGGTATTGGCATATAGGTATTTTATTTTTAAGGTGGGAATTCTTTCAATGGCGTCTTCCGCTCTTGGGCGGAACAAGACTTTTACTGACTAAAACACACTCGTTTGTTCCTTCTTTGCATTGCGTTCCAGGCACCGGGGGTTCATTTACACTTAACGCAAGGCAACCTGCTGAACTTCGAACCTGCTGAACCCCTACGATTTGCTCACATCTCTTTGAGGCGCACGGTAGACACTACACGCCGTTGACGACTTGGGCTGCCTCAACCCTTTTTAGCTTTGAAAACATCTAGTTAATAATTTCTCCGGCTCTGGGTGAAGCTAGAAGGCGTGTCAGACATTTACTGACAATAACCCGCCTATGTTCTTTCAGATACCCTTTGCGTTCCTGAACCACGATAACTCTTTCAAACAATCTCGCAGACCTAGTAGGCGTCGGTATCACTGGAGCCATCCATTTTGTTGGCATCTCTTTGACGAGTCTCGAACCTCAACCTTACAACCTTACATTTTTTACCTGAACCTTATATTTCCTATTTTGAATGTTTGGTTGGACAATGAATTTCAATTAATTTTTCCCGTATCTCTTACTCATAGCAAATTCCATTGATATATCGAGTATCAAGAGTTCAGCTATGACTGGCATTCGATTAAATATTTTCTGTGTACTCTGCAAGGAAAAACAAACTTGAAAATATTTGCTTTCACCGCACCATGATACTAAATACATGGTTGTGACGTTTGAAGTCTCACTCGTGGTTTAAAAATGGAAAAAAATTACTGTCCCCGCACACGGGCCTCGAAAAAACGCCGCCACAAAAAAACGCTAGAAGCGGCCACAAAAGAAAAGCTAGAAGCAGCCACAAAAAAAAGCTAGAAGCGGCCGCCAAAAACAGCTGAAGCGCGCGACACCTCTTGTGTCCGGTGAAGATTGAAGCCGCTTCAAGCGTTTTTTGTTGTAGCGGCACCGCCGCACACGAACATAAAAAAGGCCGCCTCAAAATGAAGCTTGAAGCGGCGTTTTTTTGAAGCGTGTGCGGGGACTTTTTTTACTGTTTTTTTTTTATGGTGGGAAAATCATTTAATAACAACCCCCGCTCTTGGGTGGAGCGGGAGATAGTGTCAGACTCTTACTGAATAAAAACCCACCCCGCTCCTTCAAGCCTTCATACCGGGGCTTGAGCTATCTTTCGAAACTAACCCTGGCCCCAGTAGGCTTCGACCCAGCTGGGCCTCTGCTATCGTGAATTAATGTTGTTGTTTATATGCCGGCAGATAGAGCCGATAGGTCTTTATTTCATAAATTCATGGTGCCTGCCCCAGGTGTAAATTCTATTAAGTAATGAAGTTTGTGTAGCAGGTTATACCGATCGATGGATACAAGATGTGATAATATAAACATATTGGCTGGGGCTGAGAGAAATTTATTCAAGTAAAATAACAAATGAATACCCGTGTCATTGTTAACAAACTTTTCTATTAACATTGTCAGAGAATTAGGAGTTGTTTTGAGTTTAAAAACGAAGTTAATGACAGCGGTAAATATTCGCAGAATGGTCGAGCAGAAAGTTTGGCAGATTTGATGTTTATAACTCAGTTGATGTTTACAAGCGACGAACAATCTATAGACAAACCCGCTCATTAATAAAACAAGGAATTAAGTTACGCCGATAACAACGTAAATCTAACCGTACAGTTTTTGATTTGGAATGATAATAAACTGATAATTTTTATCGAGTTTTTGACAGAGTTTATACTTTGTTTTTGGTTTACTGAATCTGTGTTACCTGCTCAAAAAAATCAATTAAAGGACCAATTCTACACCTATCTTTGATGAAAGAAAAATCACATGTATAATTCATTTATTTCTACGGTAACTACTATATACTGTAATGTCAGAAGGCGTGAGCTCCAGGTGTGTGTTTCTGGGATCTGTAGTATGTGAAGAAAAACTCCAGTTATATATTTATTTTTTACACTTCGGTTAAATGGTCTACTAAAACTATTTTTTTTTTAAATCAGACTCATATCTTATTCTAAATTCAAATGATTCTTTAAAAGTATGTTCGATTGAGCAGCCTGCCATGCAAAAAGGTTCGTTCCCCATGCGAACTCCATAGATATCACAATACCAAAAAGGTTGTAAAACGTTGCCCAAACATTTCAATAGGCGTGCAATTCAAGCCTAATATTCAATAGAGGTCTCTTCAGTTATTGGTTATTTAGATGTACGGACTGGCAATCAAGTCTAATAACTTTGCAATCCGATCTGCGATTTGACCTTTTGTGAACTTTATGTGTATGTTTTTTATAGACTGTACAGATAAAATAAACCTTTTTTTAAATGTTATTTGTGTTTACTGGCAGTGGTGGTTCAGTGGGAACGGTCTCCGAGTTACGAGTTGTAGGTCATGGGTTTAAGTCCAGACAGACATTACTTAGGGTAGTACTGTATTATTTCACCAAGCACGGACGGTTCACATAAAGGTGATATACGGGCGTTTCTTCCTCCAGAATCCGAAGAAGAAACTTCCCAACTTACCATGTCCGGTGAGGACCTGCGTCATGCGGAAGGTGCGGAAGCTGTGGCGGTTCTCCAGCCAGTCCTCAAAGACTTTCCGAAAACTGCGAGAGAGTGATGCGGGCATGGAACACAACGTGCCGTCGATCCGGTCCCTTATCGAATGGCGAACTACCCGTTGCTCACAGTGAAAAGCTTTGCAACTCCCGACACCCTGGGCGTCTCCTAGGCGGCCGGAGTGTGAGGATTGTCTTTCCCTCGCGCTTTCAGTCACTTCCATCGCTCGAATTTATAATCTACTTTAGTCCATATAATTTAAACTGACAAAGGCCTTCTTCCGTAATTTCTAAGCTCTATTTTAGATCAGAAGTTTAATCAAAAATTAATAATGAATAGACTGGATATTCACTATGCCTATTTGTTCAGAAAATTGTGCGTGAAAATTGTAATTAAGTTTTGATTGATTGCAAACTTCATTACTTAGGATGATTAATATGAAAATGTTTCATGACGCACATTTAGTTTTTACTTATTTGTTTTTTATTTAGTCAGATTTAGTTTCACATTAATGTAATCGACTTTATCTTTATAATGACGTTTTTTGTTTCAGATTCTCATCACAGACGCAATTACAGAAAATAATTACAATGAGAGGAACAAAAAAACTACAGTGATTTTTATTGTATTAGATTTTGAATTGTGCCAGTGAAGTTTAGTGAACGATTGAAAACAGCATTTTTAATGATTTTCAGGAATAAATAAAGAAAATTGTCTTTACATACATCTTTGTCTATCGTGTCTTTAGAACGTATTTCAGTGATTTGAGTGAAAAGAATAAACGGAAGTACAGTGTAGTGACGTACCTAACTTATGATAGTGACAGAGAAAATCATTTTCACTGGTGAAAAATTAATCTAGTGTTTGTGGTTCACGAAATTAGACAGGTCTCAAAATTACACAGTAGTGTTGTGAACATCTCTAGTGAACAAAAATAGTGATGTCTGCGTGTGTGGTGGAAGAAGGCAGGGAGGAGGGCGGCGGCGCATGCGCGCTCGAGGCGGGCACGAGCGTGGATCTCGATGAAGTGCCCGAGCGCCCGCGCAGGGAAGTGCTGCTCAGTGCTCGCGGGCGACGCGCCTGCTCCGAGCAGGGACCACATCCCAGCTTGAATTTTCGTAAGTGTCATTGATATTGACGTAGTGTAGTTTTAGAATGTAAAACACATGTAAGCACAAAACACGTTTTAGCCGTTTGTCGACTTGCCATCATCAGACTTTAGCTTGAATTTTCGTAAGTTTCAATGTAAAGGTTATTATATGTGTGAGGTGTGTTATCGGTTGTTGTTGTGTGTGTTTTTAAAGAAACTGTCATTGACATTGCCGTAGTGTAGTTTTAGCATTTATCAACTCGGTACCACATTACAGCTTGAATTTTCATAAGTTTCGGTGTAAATGGTTATATGTGTGTGTAATGTGTTGTGTTGTAGTGTGTTTAAAGAAAGTATTTCGCTTTCCCCTAAAGTTTTACTTTGCGACTTACTATTGTTATATACAATGCTTGAATTTTCAATTATCACTGACATTGATGTATTGTCGTTTCAGAGGCTTCCGTTTTTTGTAATATTTTTTCGTTTCGCCTTGCCATTAAATTATAGTTTGAATTTTCATAAATGTCACTGCCGTGAATGTTAGTTGCATTGCGCTGTGTTTACCTGACAGCTTCAAACGGGGAGTAATGTTTTTTTAAGTGTTTTGTGTTCTCCTAATGTTTTACGTTACTATTGTCATATTTTGTTAAATAATGTATCATTAGAATAGAATATACTTTATTGTGCACTGAAATAGTAAAAATTTCACATAAACTTAAATCTGTGGATACAATGGCGGTCTTATCGCTGACAGCGATATCCACCATTCAACCTTAGGAAGGACTATAAGCTATAGCGCGCACTGGTGACTTTGTCACCGTGAATTTTGACAAAAAAGTCACCGTGCTTATGAATCCAGAATCCAACATGTAGTGCGCGCACTTGAAGACGTGACAGTTACAAGAAATCGGTAGAAAAATTATTGTCACCGTGACAAAAGCCACCAGTGCGCGCTATGTCTAAGAACTTAAACTAAATATGGGGGTAGTGTGCGAGTAACAGGACAGAATGGAAGAAAAAAACGTGTTGCGCCGACCCCAAATAAAATGGGACAAGAGCAGGAAGAAGAAGATGTCTGCGGTGTTATGCTAGCATAAATTAACCAAACAAAAAATACAAACATCCGAATTGAGAACCTCCTCCATTTTTAGAAGTCGGTTAAAAATCATCATTGTTTGTAAGACCACTGATTTGATTATTTTAATAGCTGGTTGTTTTTATTTTTATTTTGTGCTTACGAAAGGCTTTGTGTTTTTTGATATAGGTAAAGTTGCAGTGTTTAAAACAAACAACACAAGATAAAATAAAATAGAAGTCATTAACGATTTTATTTTTCGCTCGATTCATTAAACCCCAAGCGAACGCGTTCGCGCACCTATTGTCTGCCTATTGTGTCTGTAATCCCCACGATTGAAAGGTTAAACTCAGTCCTCTGACAACCGATTTTAAAGATGGCTGTATTTTTATCACAGAACTCCGTCGATCCGTCGTCCGTGAGCCTAACTCGTCGATGGCGCGCACTGTTTCCGCGCGCCTCAAGGAGTTGTCAGTAACCGTAGGGGCTCAGCAGGGTCGAAGCCTACTGGGGCCAAAAGTCTGCTTCTGAAAGGAAGGCTTGGCCCGGTATGAAAGGCAACGAAGGAACGGGGTGGGTTTTTTAGTCAGTAAAAGTCTGACACTATCTCCCGCTCAGCCCAAGGGCGGGGTATGTCATCTGGATGATGATTACTCACGGAAAAAATAACTGCTTTTTATTTACAAGCGTGGTTTTGACATTATTTCTCATCTGTTCCATCTGCTGTAGGTTGTTAAAAGTAAAAATAGTATCGCATAGTAAATACAAAACGACAACAAAACTAAAATTAAATAGAATCAATGATGTTGAAGGAAAACTATTAATGTTTTCTTTGAAATTACAAATAGCTTCAAATGACTACCACAATTATAAAATTTATGTTCTCCAAATCCAAAAAATAAATAAAATCACCGACTTACGAGTTGTAGGTTGCGGGTTTGAACCCAGCCAGGCGCATTACTTTGTGTAATTTATTACATCACCACTGCTCTCAAAACGGTGAAGGATAACATCGTGAGGAAACCGGCATGTCCTAGAACAAAAAATTCGAAGACATGTGACATTCACCAACCCGCACTGGGCCCGCGTGGTGGATTACGGCCCATTCCCTCTCCTAGAGAGGAGGCCTGAGTCCCAGCTGTGGAACATTAAAAAGGCTGATGATGATGATGACGATGATGATGTTCTCCAAATGACTTAAGACAATTTGCTTGATTGATAATAATAATAATAATAATAATATCATTTATTTGCTTGAAATATGGTTACAGGTACAGGTCTTAAATTACAATAATGTTTCTTCATATTCCGCCTCTTAATCAGCATGCAAATTTATTATGAATGGGCTTGACTCTCAATTATTTTCATCAAAAAATATTTATAATATAGTTAAAAAAAAATTACAATAAATAAAATTAAAAGATACAAATGTCAAAAACTAAAAGATACAAATGTCAAAAACTAAAAGATACAAAATGTCATAAATTAAAAATACAAAATGTCAAAAACTAAAAGATACAAAATGTCATAAATTAAAAATACAAAATGTCAAAAACTAAATGATACAAAATGTCAAAAATTAAAAAATACAAAATGTCAAGAACTAAAAGATACAAATGTCAAAAACTAAAAGATACAAAATGTCATAAATTAAAAAATACAGAATCTCAATAACTAAATGATACAAAATGTCATAAATTAAAAAATACAAAATGTCAAAACTAAAAGATACAATGTCATAAACTAAAATTTACAAATTGTCAAAAACTAAAATATTACAAAATGTTAAATTTAATTTAATTACAAATTATTTAATTCATCTTTTTTAATATTATAGTTTAAAAATTCATTTACCGTATAGAAACATTTGTCCATGAGCCATGCTTTCAGCTCTTTTTGGAAAAAATTCATTGGCAATTCTCTGATTTGCTTAGGTATCCTATTAAATATTTTAATTACCATACGACTTGCGTTTTTGTGGAAAAAAGCTGTCCCACATCTAGGCATTGCTAATTTAGTTGGATCCCTAGACATTTTGCCTATCTTATAAACATTTTCGCTATCTGCCTTATTAAACAAAGCCGGATGTTTTTTTACAAATAAACCCATCTCCAGTATGTATACGCATGCAAGTGTTAACAATTTATTCTCTTTAAAAATGGGTCTGCACGATTCTAATGGACCAATACCGAACACCGCTCTTAGGCACTTTTTTTGGACAATAAAAGCCCTGTCACTGTCCGTAGAATTTCCCCAGATTATTAAACCGTACCTCAACACAGATGCGACATATCCATGATAAGCTAACAAGGCGGCATTTCTTCCTACGGTTTTTCTTAGATTTCTTAGAGCAAATGCAAAGCTGTTTATCCTGTTATTAATATGATTATACGATAGGTACAAGTCGTTAATGGATTACGTTCTTAATTAAGTAGTTCTATGGACTATTTGTAAACTATAATCATATTAATGGTATTAAAAGATACTAAGTCCATAAGAGTGATGTTACATGATACTGATATCGAAAACTCGATTGCTCTATATTTATTTCTTATCTTCCGAATACCGTCAATTAGAGACACAATAGAAAGACAATGACAGCGCGAATGCCGGCGTTCGCTTGGGGTTTAACCTTTCAATCGTGGTAATTAGAGACACAATAGTAAGACAATAGGTGCGCGAACGCCGACGTTCGCTTGTTCATCAGATTCATCCTCATCCACCATCTTTCTGCGAGCAGCGTCACTTGCCCTCTGCCACTCAAGTTTGGCGATTCTTCAGGTTACAGGTTAGGTTAGGTACATAATAGTAGCAGTATTAAGTAGATACCAATTAGTATGATGCACTAGTTTATTAAGAGCTTATTCATTCGAGCCTTGAAGGCACCTAAATTATAAGCGGAAGGGAAGACCGTAGCAGGTAAATTCGTATAAAAAAACCACAAAAACCTATATTTTTTATATAAATAATAAATCCAATGAAGTCCTTAAATGTAAAAATGGGTGCGGTAAGCTTATTCATATTGCAAGCCAGGAAATAAACAATCTAAGGACCGCTTATAGAGTCCTATGGGCGAAAATAGCATACATATTATACACTGACCCCAAAAATTGGGGTAAGGTCGGGATAATGATGCAATGATATATACCTACCTTCATCAGAGGAACATTTTCAGGTACACAACGAAATGTATAACACGGTTTATTTATTTTGTGGAGTCCATTTCGGCGGGTATGAATTTCTGCAGGCCCTAGCTAGCCAAGTTACTACGGTTTCGTTTCGAATCTCTTTTCTACAGTCGGTAACGCCTCCTATTCCTTTGTTCTGACGACGTGACTTAACGTTGTGAATATGTCATTCCCATACATTTGAAGTTTTGAGTAGCGTTAACGATTGAAGACTATCAACTTGGCTAAGCCCTCTGCAGGCCTGGCCAAGTTATGATCGTTTCGTTTCGATTCTCTTGAGTTGAAAGCCTCGAGTCGGCTACGCCTCCCATTACTTTGTTCTGACGTCATCTCAACGCTCAGTCACGAGGTCAGAACAAAAGAATCGGAGGCGTGGCCGACTCGAGACTGGTGCAAGAGAATCGAAGCAAAACGGTCGTAACTTGGCTAGGGAGGCTGGGGTATGAAAAATTAAACTTGGAACATAAGTTTTAATTCACTGTGTTGTCTCTTGTCTGTCTTATCTCACATTTGTTTAACAGAGATGCAAAATATTAAAGCAACTATAGTTTTTTTGTCCTATGATGAGTTCCCTGACAGTTCTTGTCTGACAATAATAGTGATGTGACCTAACGAAATTGAATCGATTTTTTACAATAACGAATCAGTTGGCAAAGAAAATGGAATCGGATTACCAATTTTAGATTTATAGATGATAAATGTGGAAGTTTGTATGTATATGTGGATGTTTGTTACTCTTTCACGCAAGAACTAGTCTACGGATTTTGATGTAATTTTACAGTAAACCAAAAAACCTGACAAAAACTAAAAACCTGAAATAACGCGGGCGAAACCGCGGGGGACGGCTAGTGGTAAATAAAATGCAGTCTGTTTAAAATAATAATTTATTTATTATTCACTGCCAGAACTTGACTCATAATTTGAACTCATATCCATATCGGAATCGGAATCTTCTCCAACCGCGATGATTAATTGTTGGTCTCTAATTCGGTCGATCCGGATATATTTATTCCAGTCCTCTGTTATAGTTTTTTGAGTTTTTTCTATTACTTTTTTCCAATTTTCTGCTGTTACATACGATTACAAGATGGCCGCTCCGATTTTGTCGATTAGTGTGTCGTCGAGTAGTGTCAATCTCTATTGGCAGAAGTTCCGTTTAACGCATTACACATTTTTAAGTTCTATACTTTTTTATTTTATTTCTTAATTTATTAACAGTTAATTATAACCACAATAATTTACTTAGTAATTTACGAAAGACAATTTTTTTTTCATCATTTCATTTTATTTTTTTTTGCCAGTTTATTTTTTAGTAACCTAAAGTAGTATGCGTGCCACGGAAAAAAATGAACTGTCAGGGAACTCATCATAGGGCAAAAAGGTATAGTGGAAACGATATATTACTCTATTTTTTAAATTCCCTACTCACACGTGTATGTTAATTTCTTCATAGTGTAATGGTATTATGGTCTTCATAGTGTCTGGTACTTAAATTAACGCGGTAGTCAATATTGGTTCGTGACAAACGACTGTAGTGTTCGATTGAAAATTGAAATAGTGTGGATTGAGTTTTATGCTCATCGTAACAGTAGGTAAGACCAATTTTTTTATTAATTTTCGTTTTCCGATCGAGAACACAAGCGTAGTTTTTGCGTTTTTTTTTATGGAAATTTTTATAATTCATCTTTTAAAAACACAAAATCACAAAAATGTGTGTGTGTGTGTGTGAAATCACATGGTGGGATCACAGTCAAGCACTAGTTTATATTATTAAAAAAAATAGAATTTGTTTAACAGTAGCTAGTAGTAGTTTACAGATTTAAATAGGCTAAACAACAAAACTGAACGGACAAGCCACTATAGGTAGTCAATACATAAATGCCAAAAAGGACTTTTTATTTTTTGACAACTTTAAGTTACTCATTTGTTTTTTGAAGTACATTGTAGTGTAAAATCAAGTGAACAGAGAACTTTCAAGTTACGATTTGTTTACATTGAGAATTGTGGTATCGTAACCTTGACATTGTGTGTACACATTTACCTTCATCTGTATTAAGGAATTCACCTGTATTAAAACAAAATAAGGAAAACTTACCTACCATTTTCCTTATTCCATTTCTCAGTCCTCATTTATTTTACAGTTAATAATAAAAACTTGCGTACAGCTAAGGAGTAGAATTCCCTGCCGGAGTCTTTGTTTCCTGATAACTCTACAAACTAGGGGTCTAGAGTGAATACGTTATTTATAGGTGAAAAGAAAGAAAGAAAGAAAGAAAACTACTTTATTTGGCATACACGCTCGTAGATACACACAATGTAGTAACAACATGTAGACACTAATAAATTAAGGTGCGTGCTCCGTCGTCGGCCACATCATCGTTTACCATCAGGTGAGATAGTGGTCAACCACGAGCCAATACATAATATCATCATTTCAGCTGAAAGGGACGCCTTTAAGCTGAAAACTGTTGGACATAGGCGGGGAGGCCTATGCCCAACAGTGGACCATGTCCAGCTGTGTTCTGTTTTGTGGTTGCTGTATGGGTCCATGGTTTATCATTTATCATAATCACTTCAACTGACAGACGTCCTCTGTTGGCTTCCCCCAAGCGCCGGTCGCCATAACGGCTGGTCCTTTTTTTTTATGGTGGGAAAAAATCATCCAATGACAACCTCCGCTCTTGGGCGGAGCGGGAGATAGTGTCAGACTCTTACTGACTAAAAGACCCACCCCGTTCCTTCTAGCCTTCATACCGGGGCTCGACCATAACGGCTGGTCCTGTGCGTCTCGCATCCATCGAATTCCTGTGACCCTCTCCAGGTCATTGGTCCACCTTGTGATAGGTTCCTCTGTTCTACTCCCGAGGCGTTTTTCCCCTGAGTACTCGTGCTATATTAGGGGGTAACCGGGTCTCATCCGGTGATTCTTAGTATCCCTTGCTTCGCCGTTGCTTTGATTGCTTCCGGAGTCAAGAGTAAACGGGCTGTCAGGCACTAGGGGCCATCTTTATAAGGCACTGTTCATAAATGGGGGAGGGGGGTTTCTATTATCGCCAAGGGTTTGATTCTGAAAGCGGTACCCCCGGACTCGGTTCATGTAGTTCCTTTTTCTGGATCCCTGACCGCCGCTGCCGATAGCTTGGACCCTGTTTCCGATACCGGAGGGCTACTATCTACACTAATATTTTATAGAGGTAAAGTTTCTTTTTTTTTACCTACTTCGAAAAGGAGGAGGTTCTATGTTCGACTGAATGTATGTTTTGTTTTATTTAAGTATAGGATGTAATCTCTGAAAGCACTGGTCCGATTGCTAAAATTTTTTTTATCGATAGAAAGCTGCTTTACTCCTGAGTGACATAGGCTATACTTTAAGTACGCAAGCGAAGCCGCTCGCAAAAGCTAGTGTTTTATATCAACTAACAGTTTTTTTATAAAAACCTTTTGAAATGTGTGTTAAGAAATTGAATAAACGGATCTCTTTATTCTATTTTCCATCAATATAGTCTACAATTTTTGCAGCGGGTTCAGGAAGCGAGAAATATCATTAATTGATTGTTGTTCGGGCACGAGAAGTGAATTCCTAGCGAGTTGCGCAAGTCTTAATGAATGGGGAGTATTTTTCATTAGGCAAATGTTTTTATTGAAATAAAACGTGGAACGCATCAACTTATTGCTGTCAAGGGATTTGGGATTAAATACTTCGTACGTGAGTTTTAAAGAAAATGTCTTCAGGATGTTACAATCACACTAATATTATCTATAAAGGCGATTGGTTTCTTTGTGTGTTTGGTTGGATGTTATTTAATATGCGGGAAATCCATGTCCAGTAAGGTATTTTTAGGGTTCCGTACCTCAAAAGGAAAAAAACGGAACTCTTATAGGATCACTTTGTTGTCCGTCCTTCTGTCTGTCTGTCTGTCTGCCTGTCTGTCTGTCAAGACCCTTTATCTCGAGAACGCATAGAGATATCGAGTTTAAATTAAAACCATATACTCAAGTCTGCGATCTCTTCAAGCTGTAAAAAAAATCAAACTTCTAAGTTAATGAATAAAAAAAAAAGACGTGTGGCACTCGGGGACTGCCGCGGTAAAGCTATTGCATAGAATTTTTATCAACTTATGCAATTATAATTACTTATTTATTTTATTTATGCAGTATTTTTTTTCCTTTGTTTTTTTTTTCTTTGATATTAATACATTCAGAGATTATAATAATAATAGGTAATATTCCAACAACTATCACACAGCGCCGTCTAGTCCCAAGCTAAGCAGAGCTTGTGTTATGGGTACTAGACAACTGATAAACATACTTATATATTTCTAAATACATACATATTATAGATAAATTACACCCAGACACAGAACAAATGATCATGCTCATCACACAAACATTTGTCCAGGGTGGGAATCGAACCCACAACCTCCGGCATAGCAGTCAGGGTCACTAACCACTACACCATAAGGCCAGTCAAGTCCATATTAATTGAAGTTACACTTTCACACATTGAATTGAATTTTGATTGATTGTTCACTCTTTTGTTTTCTTATCGGTCACCACGCTCAAAAAACAAATGAGTGGGGGGTGTTAGGTTATTTTCGTTACGCAATTTCTGGATTCGGTCTCCACGCTCAAGGCCCGCGATAGAAGCTATGCAATAGCTTAAAAGACGTGTGGCACTCGGGGACTGCCGCGGTAAAGCTATTGCATAGCATTTTTATCAACTTATGCAATTATAATTATTTATTTATTTTATTTATGCAGTATTTTTTTTCCTTTGTTTTTTTTTCTTTGATATTAATTGAAGTTACACTTTCACAAATTGAATTGAATTTTGATTGATTGTTCACTCATTTGTTTTGTTATCGGTCACCACGCTCGAGAAACAAATGAGTGGGGGGGTGTTACGTTATTTTCGTTACGGAATTTCTGGATTCGGTCTCCACGCTCAAGGCCCGCGATAGAAGCTGTATAATAGCTTGATTAAAAAATTTTGCAATTCGAAAAAATCTTCGAGTTTCCATTCGGAAATTGTAGTTTGCACGGAACTCTCAGAGCGCGAGTCCGACTCGCACTTGTCCAGTTTTTTAACTAGAATCGTTCTCTACTTTTATACCGGCTAAGGCGGGAAATCATCCTATGACTTCTCCCGCTCTGGGTGTGTTAAACTTTTATTGACTAAAACCACACCTGTGGTTTGAGTTGTCTTTTGCGTTTTAAGACCACTGGTTTCCTTTTCACAAAAACACCACGTCCCTTGCGGGCATAGGCAAGGTCTTGCGGTTGGAAGTTTTATCTCCTCGGTTCGCGAGAACTCCAGCCTAGAATTTGCCGAAGCGATGATGTCAAAATCAAAATCAAAATCAAAATCAAAACATTTATTTCAAATAGACCATTTACAGGCACTTTTGAATAGTCAAATGTCGGTCAGTCCAAGAAAAGTGAAGCTAAATTGCATGTCGCACTGCTTTTGTCTCATTGTCAAATTCGCTCCCATATTATTGACTTCACTAACAAATACATAATAAATATGATAAGACATGTAATTAATTTTTCGAATAGTAAGTAGTTAACGATCAGCAGGATAACATTATTATTTTTTTATCACCCATCGATCGTGTTTTGTTTTTCTTAATTATGAAATATCTGTATCTGTCAACATAAATAAAGCTATAGCTTTATTATATACCTCAGATTAACATCTATCTGCAAAAGAATATTAATTTAATTTAAGACCACTATTACGTTCCATATTTTGACTAAATAAAATAAACTTGAATTCGAAAAAAAAATACTCAAGTAGGTATTACCAAAAATGAAAGTCATAAAAAATAAAAAAAGCGGTTGGTGCTTGCCATAGTTATGAAAAGAAAAGCAAACGTGCAAGAAACTCATATCCAGCAAAAAAATACGGGCAGTTTATTCCAGTGTTTCAAATGGGAAAAGTTGACTAATTTGCATGATGTGAAAAGCGATGAAAAGCTCGGCATGCAGATCAATACGTTGTAAACGGGCCAAGACTTGATTATACTGTGTCGCCCTAAACATTTTATGTCACTCTTTTACATTGAATGACACCAGCAAATGGAGTTGAGACTGTCAACTCGATGTAAAGGTCATTCAAGGTCCTTTTTAAGGAAACTTGCCTCAATTTTATCGACTCAGTTGCCATGACAACCGAAAAGAACTTACTAGCGCTGCGTTATTCTTACGGAATCCAGTAGGGCCAATACCTGCTAGGGCTGTGGAGATGTTCGAAAGAGTTATCGTGGCCCTGGTACGTAGGTAACGGGCAACTAACAGAACATAGTTGGGTTTTGTCACTGAAAGTCTGACACATCCTCTCGTCCACAACATGAAACAGATATATTTTATCACGGAACTGATATATTTTATCACGGAACAGGCATATTTTATCACGGAACAGATATATTTTATCAGTTCCATGATCTACCTAGAGCGGAAAAGATGACTAGATCTAGATGAATAGTTAACGTTTATGATAAATCAATCATTTATTACTTTTAGATGTTTGTCCTTTAGCAATCATGAACAAAATTGTTCTTTCTTTTACAAGAAACCTCAATAAATGTCAATAAATAACAAGCTATAACTGATATTTTGATTAAATCGAAAAGTCTTGGTCTTAGGCGCAAAATAATAATGTTAGATTAATGTTTTACAACCAAGTTATTTGAAATATAGTCAAGATTAATTTCTTTTTTCTTATGGCTTTACAATAAGTAAATTAGCCAGATTTTTTTTTACAAAATCAGCAAAGTTTATTTATTTTTTTCGTGTATGATAACGTCTTAAATAGAATATTTATTAGATAAAGAAACTAAGTGTAAACGAACTCTACCTACTCACAAACAACACAAAACTTTGCAGACGACTTTTTGTTCGTCATTAACAATGACAGAGATACAATCGTGGAACCTAATTGAACAGAGTATTGTACCCTAACACGAACAACAGACTTAATAGAAGTCACAGTTGTCGTGTTGCCGTCGATGAATTTCGTATGGACAATGTAACAGCGCCATAAAACGTATATGTGTAGATGTACGAGTATTAGGTATTGCAGGATTGGTGGAAAGAGTTATTGTGGCTTTAGAATGTAAAAGGCAACTAAAGGGGGAAATCTAATGGCGGAGAAAAAAATGACGCAGCGATGGAAGGCCTCCTTACAAGGTGGACCAATGATCTTGTGAAGGTTGCAGGAATTCGATGGATGCGGAATGCATAGGTTCGTTCATTGTGGTGACACTCGGGGGAGGCCTATGTCCAACAGTGGACGTCTATCGGCTGAAATGATGATGATGATGATGATGAAGGTGTCGTGGGTCTTGGGCAGAGCATCGCCGTGCCCTCGTGGGGGCGATCAGCGGCGGAGACCTCTCGCGCCGGGCCTTGGTTCAGGCCATGGTCCGGAGCGAGGAGGAGTGGCAGGTGGTCACCGACTTCTACGAAGCAGTAATGCTCGCAAAGCAGGAGGTCGATCGCATCAGGCAATGGCGCTCTCGCCACCGCCGGGATTCCGATCTTGATTTCCGGCCACCGTAGGCACGGGCTTGAGGACAGTGAGCTACCCATTGTAGCTCGCTGTCCAACCGTCCGGTAACTGTCCGGACCAAGCCCAAGTCGCCGACGGCGCGCACTGTTCCCGTGGGTTGAAGCCTACCGGGGCCAGGGTTAGTTTCGAAACACAGCTCGAGCCCCGGTATGAAGGCTTGAAGGAACGGGGTGGGTTTTTAGTCAGAAAGAGTCTGACACTATCTCCCGCTCCGCCCAAGAGCAGGGGTTGTCAATGATGATTTTCCCACCATAAAAAAAAAAGATGTCGTGGGAGTATCCGACTTTTACTGACACACATGTGTGTTTTTCAGTTTCCTTTACATTCTTGAACTACGGGTTTCCTTTTTAGAAATTCCCCATGATTTAGCAGGCATCAGCCCTGCTAGGTTCCTATTGTTTTAATGTCATCTCTTTAAGGCGCGTGTAAAACACTACGTGCCGTTGACTACTCGGGCTCAGATGATGAGTCATGGGTGTCTATTACAGTCGTTTATTATAGTCAGTGGTGGTCCTATGTCTAAGTGTGTAATGACTCATTGTAAAGCAAATCTTCCTATTTTCTTTCTACTTTGGGAGGACCAGTCCGTGTCAAAGAAGTAAAGTACATTCTGTCATCTTCGTGTGGGTCTATCGAGTTATCGTCTGTTATATTTAGGGCAAATGTACGTGAGATTTGATTGGCCTGATATCGGTCATTGCTGTAGAAGACCATGTTGTTGGCTGTGTCTGATGGTATAATGTATTTGTTTTATGAATGTGTTCTGTTTTGCGGTTGTTGTATGGGTGCTATTGGTTCATCATTCATCATCATCACTTCAACCGACGGACGTTCTCTATTGGACATAGGCTACCCCCAAGCGTGTGTCACTGCGGGGTGCCAACTGAAAATCAGCGCTGGGTGTTTGACGCCCAGCAATTGCTGAGTTGGTGACCCATACGGTTCAGGCACAGTCACTGCAACTGTATTGTATGTTTGTACGCTTTTTTTTAATTACTATTTTATGTTGTGGTATATTGTGTTGCTTGCGCCGAATAAATGCTATTCTATTATATTCTAAGTGTCGCCTCAACGATCGGTCCTGTGCGTCTTGCATCCATCGCATTCCCGCGACTCTCGCCACTTCATCGGTCCAACTTGTAGGTGGCCTTCAAATGCTGCATCTTCGAGTGCGCGGTCGCCACTCAAAAACCTTTCGACCCCACCGACCGTCCGTTCTACGAGCAATGTGGTCTGCCCACAGTCACTTAAGTTTGGCGATTCTTCGATATTATTGGTTGCCTGAAATGGTTTTATACCCTCAAGCAGTTAAACCATTAAATGACCTCCAGATAACAGACTAATTATGACTACCTACTTAACTTGACGTCAAGATCTTTTACGCATTTTCAAACGTTCATTTTTCACTTTACGATTATACAAATACTCGGTACGGTTATCCAAATACTTCATTGGCCAAATTGAAAACGATACATTAACTGCCTTCTATTATCGTTCACCCATCAGCTCTAACAAAGGGTATCTTCGAGTCCCAGATGAAATTTCCAGCTTTCCAGGCTTTCATTGATTTGGATAGTGAATGTTCAATCAAAGCCTGATACTGTCGGGTTCGGTAAGGGTTCCTTATCAGGGTCTGTCTGTTCGTTTTCTCTGTAATTGATTTTATTGCCTGAGACTCGTCCTGAATCTTAAATTAGAAGTAGAATTGTGTTTTTTGAAATGTAAGTGATAGCATTCGTCATTGTTGTTTATTCAAATGATATAATCGATTAATCGAATCTTTAAATGGATGCGTGGTGTTTTTTTTTTCGGTGGGAAAATCATCTAATGACATTCCCCGCTCTTGGGCGGAGCGGGAGATAGTGTCAGACTTTTACTGACTAAAAACCCACTCCTGTTCCTTCGTTGCCTTTCGTACCGAGGTTGAGCTATCTTTCGAAACTAACCCTGGCTCCAGTAGGCTTCGACCCAGCCGGGCCCCTGCTGTTGCTGACAACTCCTTGAAGCGTGCGAGAACAGTGCGCGCTGTTGACGACTTGGGCTCGGTCCGAACAGGTACCGAACGGTCGGACAGCGAGCTACCCATTGCTCACCGTCCGCAAGCACGCGCCTACGGTGGCCGGTAATCGGGACCGGAATCCCGAAATCGGGAGCACCGCCGTTGCCTGATGCGGTCGGCCTCCTCCTTTGCTAGCATTACTGCTTCGCAGAAGGAGGCGACCGCCTGCCTCTCCTCCTCGCTCCGGACCATGGCCTGTACCAAGGCCCGGCGCGGGAGATCGCCACCGCCGATCGCCCCCACAAGGACCCGGCGATGCTCTGCTCAAGCGGGGCACACCTCTTCTGTGTGCTCCACCGTGTCCTCCGGGCGTTTCGCACAGTGGCGACACCCGGGCGTCACTTCCGCACGAATCCGGTGCAGGAAACTCCCGAACGAACCATGTCCGGTGAGAACCTGCGTCATGCGGAAGGTGAGGACGCCGTGAGGTCTTTCCAGCCACGCCTCAAAGAGGGGACTTACCGCCATAATTGTGTCGTGCCCTGGATGTGTGGTATGGAGAAAATAGATAAAGTGAAAGGCTATATATTAGTGAGTTTCCTGAGTGACATGGCTATATCTTATGTACGCGGGCGAAGCTGCAGGCAAAAGCTAGTCCAATTGAATCGTCCATGTTTGTCACATACTCATTATAATTGAGAAGAAAACTATAGCATAGTCGGCCTTATAATGTTCCCACTGTTGGGACTCAGGCCTCCTCTCTTAGGGAGCGGGGAAGGGGAGAAAACTATGTATATTAGTATTCAATGAAACTCAACGAAGGAACTAGAAGTGAGTTTTAGTTATTAAAAGTCTGATACCTGTCTGGTCCTCGCGCTTCGTCCAAGGGCGGGACAGGTCATTGGATGATTTCTCACCTAAAAAAAAATCATAGTAAAGTTTCCTTTAATTTGTTCAACTAAGTTAGGGTTTCAACGTCTAATTCTAACAGGAAGTAAGAACTTGAATTAAGTTGAAGCTTTAAATCGGTTGTGGTTGAAGTCGCTTCGTAATTACAACAGGACGACTCGAATCGCCGTTCAAGGTTAATCAAGTACAAACTAATTGTGGGTCATTTGATTTGTCAATTAAAATTTGTATGTAGTAGAAATATTGCTTAGTAATTTATTTAAGCTGATTTTTCAGAAGAATCAATAAGGTGTTTTGTTAAAACTACACTGATATTATAAAGAGGTAAAGTTTGTTTTTTTGTTTGTAAGAGGTCTAATATGAATCTCTTAAAGTTGTCAAAATAGCTATTTTGTTTGTTTTTTACTGTTAATAAATTGGTGCTTATTTAAACAAGAAGCAGAGAATATAATTTTCGAAAAAAGTTTATTAAATACAATGTTCAATATATTATCACAAAGCAATGTGAAATCTAGATAAAAATATTCCTTCTTAATTCCCATGAATGAAACTTACTTAACTGCCTTTGTAGTTAAGTAAGTTAGTTTCATTCATGGGAATTAAAAATAATCTGACGAAATATGGAATTAAATAGTTATCTCCTTCTCTATCTATACTAATATTAGAAAGAGGAAAGATTTGTATGTAACGAATAAACTCAAAAACTACTGTGCCGATTTCAAAAATTCTTACACCTTTGGAAAGCTACATTCACCCGGAGTAACATAGGCTATATTTATTGCCCGTGCGAAGCCGGGACGGGTCGCTAGTGGGGTATAAAATAAATTCAAAATATATATTTTTTAAGTTTCACAATGGTTACTCTTCAAAAAAAAATGTTTTTACAATAGATATTAATAGGACATACCTAGGACATACATACCGAGGAATACTGTATGATTATAATATAATATACCTACATAATCTCCCCTTGTGCAATAGTTATTATTTATTACGTATGTAGTCACTTACTATCAACGCTAGTAAGTAGTGTAGTTAAAATCATTTTACTGAAGTCCGTGTTATGCTCCGTTTACTGAGAGACAAGTTAAATACCATTTTCCGAGCATAGTTTCAAACTCTGGACTGTTCTTGAGAATTTGCCTCCAAGAGTACTAATAATACTTCAACAGTAGTTCAGTTAGTGACTAATGAAACCTGCCAGGGTTTAAATTAATATAATTTCTAAAAAAAAGAGTTCTACCACATTATTTTTTGTATAAGTGAAATCTGAATATCGTTTTTTCAGAATCAGTAACTGAATCGATTCCAATAATTTTTACACGTTATATTTTTTCCCAAAAATATTTAAAAAAGGTCACAAGTTGGATATTACCGATACTAAGTACAAAACAGGTCACGACAGGCATTAGACGCCAGCGCATAGCTGGGTGCGGGAGCAAAACAACCCCTTAGCCGCCCTGGTAGCCCGGTGACCATGTATTTATGTCGCCGACCAGGTACCATAACTGGCTTATAACTTTGTGATTTTTCATAATACAGTTTTGAAATTTTGAACATAAATCACACAAAAATACTAGTATTTTTATGTAAAGGATCTATGTACAAAATTTCAGATGTTTCAGGTTTCGCTTAAATACTAAAAATAAGGTAGTATATAAGTCGGGCTGCTGGCGGGATAGTTCGAAAGAGATACCGCGGTCTTAGAATGCAAATTGCAACTGAAGGAACACTTCTCACTCCAACCGGAGCGGGAAAAGTTATTGATGATGTTTCATTTAAAATATGTAAATATTGAATTATACGAATTCAGTTGACACGTCACTGCCAATTTGTCTGTCGACAAAAGCATTGTGAAGTGGTCAACTTTAGTTTTTGTTGTAATAACATAAACTAGTATTTGACCGCGACCCCACGTAATGGTGGAATCGCAGTCCAACACTAGTTCATCGCCTCGCTGCTTACAATCAGGTAAGCAGTGAGGCAATTGTTGATAGCAAGGCGGACTAGTTTATTAAGAGCTGATAAACAAAAGTATCGGTACAATATCGAAACTACCTGATCGAACGAAGGAATGAACTTTGCATGTGAGCACAGGCAATTGCTTATTAATTATAAATGAGCTAACCGTTTCGTATTTACAGAACACGGCACATCGCACCTGTGGGGCGCGAACAACAGTCGTCGCGGCTGGAGTCGGAAGCGCACGTCAGCACCGCAGATGAGCAACGTCCACGGGTCCATGCCGAGGGTGGCGTTGGTGCTGCGTTCCAGACGGAGCTGGCCGGTGGCACCGCAGTCCTGTAGAAGGTAAGCAGTAGCAGCAGAGCAGTGGCCGAGTGGTAACAGCCCCGGCTTACGAGTTGTAGGTCGCGGGTTCAAACCCAACCAAGTGCATTACTTTGTGTAATTTATTTTATCACGACCGCTCTTACAATGGTGAAGGAAAACATCGTGAGGAAACCGGCATGTCCTAGAACCAAAAATTCGAAGACATGTGACATCCATCAACCCGCACTGGGCCCGCGTGGTAGAATCCCGCCTATTCCCTCTCCTGGAGAGGAGGCTTGAGCCCCAACAGTGGGAACATTATAAGGCCGACTATGCTATACTATGCTAAGTAGTAGCATCCCACTTTGATAACCTATCCTATAATCGGTTTGTATCATTCCGCTTACCAGCTGGTCAAGCAAAGTTGCAACCGTTTCAAATCTCTTTCCTCGATCGCCTCGAGTCGATCACGCCTCCGATTCCTTTGTTCCGACCACGTGACTTAGCGTTGAGATGATGTCATTCCCATACACTTGAAGTTTTGTACTAGCGTTAACGATTGTAAATTATCAACTTGGTTAAACCCTCTGGCCTCTCGAAACGGAGTGGGTTGCTGTAGGACGAATGAGAAGTACATCTCCACATTTATAATGTACTGCCAAAAAATGTGACTCAGTAAGCTTTTCTGTTTCCACCACCATTAACTGGCAGTCTTCAAAGAAACATTGAAAGAAGCGCCTTCTGACCTTTTTCTTTCCTATCATTGCTTTCCATCAAAACAGATCGAAGTTGGAAAAAATCTTAGTTGTTGATAGAGATATCATTATTAAGTTATGGCCAGCAGGAGACTGGACTCTCTGAGAGATGGAATGGGCTGTACACTGCACTTTGATAAACGGTGAGCTCTATCAACACGCAATGGGCTCGTAAATTTTTAGATCAGTGACGTGTCTTACCAGGATGTTTTTCTTCACCGTTTTGGAGAGTCCATTGGGACATTGAAATCAATTACCTACAAAGTACGTGGCCGTAATTAGTGGGGTAATAAAATTCCTTGCTAGCAGACAAGTTTACGGTTCAATACATTTTTTTTTTTTTTATGGTGGGAAAAAATCATGCGCCGCTCTTGGGCGGAGCGGGAGATAGTGTCAGACTCTTACTGACTAAAAGACCCACCCCGTTCCTTCTAGCCTTCATACCGGAGCTCGAGCGCCCTTTCGGATAACCCTGGCTCCAGTAGGCTTCGACCCGGCTGGGTCCCTGCTGTTGCTGACAACTCCTTGAGGCGCGCGGGAAGAGTGCGCGCCGTCGACGACTTGGGCTTGGTCCGGACAGTTACCGGACGGCCGGACAGCGAGCTACCCATTGCTCACTGTCCGCAAGCCCGCGCCTACGGTGGCCGGAAATCGGGATCTGAATCCCGGCGGCGGCGGCGGCGATAACGCCGTTGCCTGATGTGTTCGGCCTCCTCCTTTGCGAGCATTACTGCTTCGCAGAAGTCGGCGACCGCCTGCCACTCCTCTTCGCTCCGAACCATGGCCTCAACCAAGGCCCGGCGCGAGAGGTCTCCGCCGCCGATCGCCCCCACGAGGGCACAGCGATGCTCCGTCCAAGCAGGGCACACCTCGACTGTGTGCTCCACCGTGTCCTCCGGGCATTCCGCACAGTGGCGACACCCGGGCGTCACTTCCGCACGAATCCGGTGCAGGAAACTCCCGAACGAACCATGTCCGGTGAGGACTTGCGTCATGCGGAAGGTAAGGACGCCGTGAGGTCTTTCCAGCCACGCCTCAAAGAGGGGACTTACCGACGGTTCAATACCTGATATTCTAGCTACGCTCACGATGACGTTATATGCCATATCTATCTGAGTCTCCTGCTTTTCAAGGATAATATTTAATTGGCCCTTAGCCATTTGATGTGTTAAAGATGCAATGCACCTTGATGGTGCCGCATACCCCCGCAGTAATTATTGGATCGCACTAATATTATAAAAGTGAAAGTTTGTGAGTGTGTTTATTTGTTACTATCTTACGGTCGAACAGTTGAAATAATAATAATATTAAAGAAGTAAAGTTTGTTTTTTGTTTTTATGTTTTTTTGTTTGTAAGCGGTAATCTCTGGAAGTACTGGTCCGATTGCAAAAATTTTTTTAACGACAGAAAGCTGCTTTATTCCTGAGTGACTTGGGCTATATTTTATGTACGCGGGCGAAGCCGCGGCCAAAAGCTAGTATTAAATAAAACTAAATATATGCGTGGGTCACGTGTAAATTGCTTTGCGGAATATGCGCATAGTGTTTATGCAACGTGTAGCATAATGCTACCTATATCGTAAAAGGTAACGTATTAATATAGGTTATAATAAAATCGTAAAATATTAGACATTTATGTCGATGCTGTACCTAAGTGATTTTATTTTATGTCTCATATTTTCGATAGATTAAGTGCCCCATAAATCATATCATATTAAATCTTTGGAATGTTTTTGTATGCGTTAAGTGGTGCGTGGGATTTTCTAGGATTATGTAGTTATGATATGGTATAAAACTTATGTAGGTACGAGTAACTTGATTTTTCTGAGACGATACGTGGAATATGTTTGACTTTTAATAGACGTAGAAGTTCAAAGTATTGCCCTTCAGACACCTTGCTAGATATCTCGTTATTCGAATAAAACTTTTCTTCAAAACTTTTCTAAATACTCGTATAATGAGTTTTATAAGGTTTTAATTTTCTATGTTCGTGATCAAATGCTTCGTCGTGCTTATGTTCAATAATAGCATCAACTTAACCCTACTTAAAAGTCAAGGAGGCAGTCAAGGAGGTCGGAAGCGTTGCCAAGAAAGCTGACTGCACTTCCTATAGCGCGGGTTAGTAAGCGATAAGTAAACACTTTGCTAACTAAGAATATGTCGTCGGCGGCATATGCGGGGATGAAACGATAAGGTTTTCCGTATTATCTTACTGCCATTTGGTAAACGTGTTCTTGATACCAGATTTGAAAGATAATAAAATATAAATATTGGAACTGATATTGGTCGTTATGAAATAAGTACTGATGGCTTAATATCTATTACTACATTGTGTTCTGCCGCGATAAATTTCTATTAAACTTATTATTCATAGAAATTTATTGAGGCAGAACATACATCCTAGACAAAAGCATCCTTTATGCTCTACCCGTATGCCAAAAGTCATACCAATTCGCTCAACCGTCTGAGCGTGAAGGAGTAACAAACATACATGAAAAATATGTATGCAAATATCAGCGTGAAGTATGGTAAATATGCGAGTATGTAGGGTGACTGGTAATTAGTGTACGATACTTAAACACGTGATTGTGCTCATGATAACCAACAACTTTTACTATGGGAACAAAACAAATCGCGAAAAAAAATCAGCTGTTCAGTACATTTATGTTTGCCTAATGTACTGAACAGCTGATATTTTATTCGCGATTTCGGCTTTGCTCCCATAATAAAAATTGTTTGTTATCATGAGCACAATCACGTGTTTAAGTATCGTACACTAATTGCCAGTCACCCTATATACTACAGCCTTGCTTAAAGTCACAGAAGACGTCAGGATTGGCCTGGAGAACTCGAGGTTAACGGTGTTAGTTTTAATAGATTTCTCCAACGCTTTTAATACCGTTGATCATGATATCCTTCTGGCTATCTTGTCTCAAATTGGGGTTTCTTCATTGGCACGGGATTGGTTCTCTTCTTATCTTCGTGGTCGTCAGCAAGCGGTACGTGCTGATCAGAAGTGTTCTGACTGGTGCGACCTGCAAACCGGCGTTCCACAAGGCGGTATACTCTCTCCTCTCTTATTTTCTTTATTTATAAACTCTATCACTGCTTTTCTCAAATGCTCTTTCCATCTGTATGCTGATGACCTACAGCTCTACGCGCAAACTGACATTGACAACCTTGACAACTGCATCTCTCTACTAAATGCTGACCTTCTGGCTATTGCTGATTGGTCGAGCAGATTTGGGGTTACTGTCAATGTCAGTAAATGCCAGGCTATCCTCATTGGCAGTCCTTACTTTTTACGGAGTTTGGACACTAGCCGACTACCGCAGCTTATTTTCGGCAATACAGTCATCCCTCTCTCACCTCACGTTAAAGATCTAGGTTTATATATTGACGATAGGTTAAGCTGGAATAAGCAGATTGCACAGGTTAGCCAGAGAGTCACCTTCACGCTGCGGTCTCTCTATAGATTCAAAAATTTCCTCCCGTCGAGCACTAAAACTACTTTGGTCCAGTCGCTTGTGTTACCTATAATTGACTATGCTGATGTTTGTTACTCTGATCTTTCCCAAGAACTTCTAAACAAATTGGATCGACTTCTCAATAACTGCATTCGTTTTATATTCGGGCTTCGTAAATATGACCACATTTCTTCCTTCCGTTCTCAGCTTAAATGGCTGCCTATCCGTCAAAGGAGATCCCTCAGATCCCTCTGCATGCTCTTCACCGTAATGAACGATCCTTGTGCTCCTGATTATTTAAAACAATATTTTAAAGTGTTGGGCAGTTCTCATAATCTTAACCTTCGTGCATCCAAAAACATGCTTCTTCAGATTCCTTCTCACCGTACTGGCTTTATGTCCAATTCTTACGCTGTTTCCACCATAAAACTCTGGAATTTACTTCCCCTTGACATCAAAAAAGCCGAAAGCAAATTTTCCTTCAAACGTAAAATTCGGAACTACTACTTGAAGTCCTCTCAACCTTAGTTTGTTCTTCGTCAGAATTGTTATTAAGTTCTCTTTAAGATTTGATATTTTTCATAGTATTTATTAGTTTATTATTTTAGCATATTTATGTATTTTATTATATATTATATATAAATAACTTATTTTTTTTTCCGTTTTCATTAACTGTTATTTGTTTATTGTGCAAACCTACCACAGTGATCTCTTTTTTAACCCAAAGGTTGACTGGGAGAGAATGCCTTGTTGCATTAAGTCCGCCTATGTACCACTACTGTAAATGAAGTTTAAATAAATAAATAAATAAATACTGTGACTATTCTCACGCAACTAGTATTAATTGTGACTAAGTATACGACGTGTTGTTTTTGGTATCCCATAACTCAAGGATCATATTCTATAAATATAATTAATACTGAAAGTCCTAGAATATGTGATCTAAAATGCATAGTTTCGAAGATATCATCAATACTAACTAATTTAGATCAAAATTTGTCACTTGTTATGACAAATCTTGGTTTTTGTGTTGCCAAACATCGTATTAGTGATAGTAGAGTTATAAAAAACATGACAGCGTATAATGACATTACATAATTACGCTGTCATATTTCATGTAATAGAGATGTTTTATATTAATAATTGTGAACTATTGAATTATTATGTATGGAAAATAAGATAATTGAAAAATAATTCTTATGTCAGTTGATTCTTTGATATGTTCTCATAAAACACGTTGTATTCTATGTATTTGTATTTATTTATGTACAATTGAATTCAAATTGATGAAAATTTATGATGTCATAGCACACGTCACTCTCAATTACTTTGAAGAATCCTACATTGCGTCAGAATTACATTTTCATTTTTCTACGAAACGTCTAGGCTAAATATGTCTATAAAATCTGTCATGTTTATATTTTAATTATAATGATTTGATATTTGTCAAATCATATATATTATTTTACCGTGAAGTATATGTATTTTTTATTACTATGTTACAGTATATTATATAGGTAATACTGACATAGCCTGAAGGTTTGCCAAACTTAGGTGGCAGTGAGCAAGGCACATTGCTCGCAGAACAGATGGTCGATGGGGTCGAACGGTTCACGAGTGGCGATTGCGTACCAGAAACTGCAGTGTTTGAAGGCCTCCAACGAGGTGGACCGATAACCTGATGCGAGGAAGAGCTTTGTAATGTCAGAAAAATATATCAGACCACTGAATATGACGGTAAGAGTATTTCCGGTGGTTCGCCAGGTATTATTGCTTATTTCATTACATTTCTCTTGGGACTAGCCAGTTTAATTAACAATATTTTAAAATTTTAATGTAAAAATAATTACTCTCTTGGCGAACGTTTTTATAATTTATATGGTCATGTATCATTGCGCATTTATTTCCCGAAGGGAAGTAAATAAAAAGAATGGATGCTCTTTCGCAAGAGAGGAGTTTGGTGTACTCTGTCCTCACTTACAATATCATTTAATTCCAATTTAAGGGTATCTGGCGAAGGGTTGCACCACAGTGATTGATTAATTAATTAAATTATTTTTGTGTTTTAGTTCTTCTCATAACGTTCTTAAATTGTTATTTCATTTATCTGGAACAACTGTCCCTCTCACTGGAGTCGGGCGTTGATGGCTGCGCCACAGTTTTAACTTTTGCAGACATCATCGTTTTATCTTTTGCTTTCTGTATTGTTTTTAGTTTCAAATAAACGATTATTATTATTATTATTATTACTAAGTGTCTTGTAATGGATGACCATGCTTAGAAAGAAAGACAAACATTTATTTGAGAACTGCACAGGACAAACAACGATTAAAAAAATCTAAAATGGGTTTTTACCTGAAATAAATGTTTTTTTTTTTTATATACCTAAATAAAAAGTAAATACTTAATCTATAAATACTAACTTGAAACTAAAAAATAAAAGAAAACAATATTAAAAGAGAAGATTACTGATACTATTCAAAAGAATATACTATCAGCTTTTATAAAATGAAGAAATTCTGGCAGCCACGGAATCTGAGGCTATAAAGAAAAATGTAGTGTAACCACATCGGGTTTCGTACCCAGGACACCACGTCCACAAAACACCGCACTGCAAACATTTACCGTGTTCTATTTACTACAATCCTCAAGGGAGTAAACTTACGTTAAGTTACGCGTTAAACGCAATTTAAACCGTGTTTAACTCAACTAACCGTGTTTATTTATGTAATTAATTAACGTCTAAGTCACTTGCCGCTTCGTCGATTAACTTCGATCGTCCGCTTGAACCTTCAATAAAGACCAATTTCGTCGGCCGTCAACCTTTGCCTTTGCGAACCGGTTTCAGTTAATATGAAATAGTTTATTTCGTTTAATAAAGCAATAAATTAAGCTTGATTAATCTGTTGATCCTGTGCTGGCGCAGTGGTTATGGCACCTGTATCTCTTGCATAAGGTCTGTTCTGTTATAACCCTTATTACAAGGCAAAAAACCTTAATCAGCTTTTACTATTAATCAATGTATTTTTCCTTAACAAACATGCTGATGTTGCACTTTTACCCAATGCATGGGAATAATATACATTAGTTAGTTAGTTAGATTCTGGACGCCGCCGCGTAACCTATTCTGCCCTAATAGAGGAAGCACATAAGAGAGACATTGCCAAAATTAAGTGTTAAATTCGTGTATCTGTGTCTGTGGTGATTAAAGTGGTATAAGTAGAAAAATGCCTTTTTAAAAAAAAAGACAAACCGTTCTAAACGGGTTAAGTTCCAATGTGATTTTTTTCAAATCGCATGTACTTTTCTGTCATCTTGTCTAGGATATTACTGACACTCCAAGCTTCACAAACCATGTAAAGCTTTTGGCCCCGCTTGTCATTCATAGATCTTTGACAGTCATTACAGGTAGTCAGACGCCAGAAAGTCTAACTATCAGTCTATCCAAGGAGAATCGTGTTGCCTAGTATATGTAGATGCCGGCACGGATCTTGAGCGCTGGCTTCAAGTTGCGCAGAAGTGAAATATTCGGTCTCTTTAGTGGTACAAAGTGAGACGCGGGGGCGGGGAGTGTCAGTGATTGGCTCACCGCGCCATCGCGTCATAGACGTCACTCGTGATTCGTTCCTTGCGTTTGCTACATGTAACTAACAACGAAGACGATTGGCTTGCCAAAGTATGGAATGCGCAAAGCGACCGGTACCTATAACTGGGTTGTGGTCTGATAGGCAGTCGCTCCGGTGAATTGAATACCCGGATTTTACCGCATTTTAGCCACAGCCGGTTAACTGGTAGCTGACCCGAAGCTATATTTATATAGCCTTCTGATAGTTGTTCTGAGTCTAGCTAGGTGTTTTATGGTATGTATATGAGTTTGCATGTTTGTAACCACACCTACGATACAGGAGTAATTTCTAGTGTGGGGAACTTGAAAAAATAATAATTAGAATTTGTTCAAAGATTTTAGACATTTATATATTAATTGAGAGCAGTGATGGCCAAGTGGTAACGGCCCGGACTTACGAGTTTAAACCTAGTCGGGCGCATTACTTTGTGTAATTTATTTCATCACCACTCATCTGCTCTCAAAACGGTGAAAGAAAACATCGTGAGGAAACCGGCATATCCTAGAACCAAAAATTCGAAGACATGTGATATTCACCAACCCGCACTGGGCCTGCGTGGTGGATTACGGCCCATTCCCTCTTACCTGAAGAGGCCTGAGTCCCAAGAGTAGGAATATTGGAAGGCTGAATATGCTATGCTATTGATTATCCTATATATTAATAATACATTTTTTTTATCAATAACTTACGTATGTTTTCAACCTAAAAAGTTCTTCCCATTTGGTAGGAATCTCCTCTGATGAAAAAAAAAAAAAATACGTAACGCAGTTAAAGATTAAGTAGTTAAATTCTTATGTTATTAAAAAAGTTTTAATGTAATTCTGAATTTCAAAGATAACTTTTCTATTACAGATAACAATAATAAAGGAAATTGAAATACGAATATTAAATTGGTTTTGAGACCGATTCTCACCTTCATTGAGTTGGGTTTTGAAACGGTTCAAAGATCCGTAATAAATTGCGGCGAAAGGTTTGAATAATGATTTGTCACCTAAAAAAGATTTTGGTAGAAATACAGAGGGTGAGGACAACTGGCTTAAATAAAATAAATGTAAACCTCATGCCTTTAGACCCCGAAGCAATAAGCAGAAATCTTTCGCTTTTCTTTTTTAGGATTCCATACTTAAAGGGTATTGGAGCCATGGGTTCGCTTCTGAAAGGAAAAAACCCGGCACTGGTATTTTTTTTTTTTTTTTTTTTTTTTGTTTGTAGGTAAAGGCAAAGATGGAACAGGAGTGGGGTTTTTAGTCAGTAAAAGGGTGACACACCCTTGCGCTCCCCCAAGAACAGTAGATTGTCATTGGATGATTTTCACACCTAAAGAAAAAATACCCAAAGGGTAAAAACAGGACCCTATTGCCAAAACTACGCTATCCGTCTGTTACCAGATTGTATTTAATAAACCGTGATAGTTGAAAATTTCGCAATTTTACAAAAAAAAAAAACAAAAAAAAAGTACTTAAGTGAGGCTCACTCACAACAAATGTGATTTATTGGGCAGTTTTTGCTACGGACTGCACGGAACTTTCCGGTCCGGTTTTTTAATAAGAAAAAACAATTTAGGTAAGTTGCCCTATACTAGAACTATCTATGCCATTATCCTTATTCTCTTCTTAATCTTTGATGGGTTAAAGCTCTCACGGGAACCTATTACTATAGCTGAACTTAAATCTTAAGTTCTAAACTCAAGCTCTACTGATGAATCATATTATTTTCTCTGACGAAACATTACATCAAGTAAAATCCCAAACTTTAAATGATTTCTAAAAGTCTAATTATTTTAACCCTTGAAGTTAACCTAAAATAAACTTTGCAATTTAATTGATTCAAAATGTTACCTTACTGAATAAACGAGCAAAGGTCTGCAAACCGATCCAAAACTAAAATTTACAATTCCCTGTGCAGAAATAGGGACATAATTATACAGTGACATATAGTTACGTAGATACATGGTTCTTGATTGCCACATGCCATAAAACAATTATGTGGGCAATGTGGTGGTTAGCAAGGGGGATGGGGGGGTGGTGCGGCATCCCACCGTCTCATGTTGCGTTCGGAATTTAAATAAGACATTATCTTGGTGAAACAACACAGCTTTGCGTATTCGTTAAACTAAGCAATCAGATTGCGTTTCCTAATATTAGCTTTGCACGTTCTGTTTCGTATATTTAAACTTTGTTCTTTGTTTCTGTTAACCATTTTATTTTCAAGTTATCAAATATTTACATACTAAAAAAAGCACTTACTATAACTATTATTATTATTATTAATACGAAAAAATGGGGCTATATCCGTACCCGTTACTGATCATATTTTTGCAGTCAAAAGTAAAAAAAAATCGGAATTCCAAAATTGTCCACGAGGCATCATTGGTAAATTCATAATAAAATTAATCATTCATAAAAATTACTACGAGTTCTAGAACATACTATGCGCAGTGTTTTTCCATTTTGATCGTCATTTATTCCTTCATAATCAATATTTCCATAAATTAAGTGACATTTTGGGATATAAACAAACGCTAATAACTTGATTGTTTATGAATATTATATAATGAGGCTTTACTTATAAAATAACAAGATCTTTTATTATTAGCCCTTTAAATATTTGTACTAATTAAAAAACAGTTGTGTATAAATACTAAACAAAAAATAAACGTTGGGGTTTCAGTGTTTTCATACACACCAGATCCCATGAGCTTCCACCTCGAGCCTGCGCTACAGTCCCTGCAGTTTGTTCTTTTAACGAACGCGTTTTACCTTACCTACTAACGTTTTCAAATAACTAGTTGTTTTATTATCAACCTTTTTTGTTTGTGTTTGTTAAACATCGTTTTACCGATGTCTTACTTCAATTAAAATATTTTTTACTCTGTGGTTGCTACTATCAAAAATTCATTCTGCATACCACTCAGGCTTTATTAGATACTCTTTCTTTTCTTTGTAAATATATATATTTTTTTTATTAAAAGCCATTAAAAATAAAAGATTTTACGAACAAAATAAAAAGTTTTTTATTTTGTTCGTAAAATCTGTTTTTGTTTATGTTGGTATGCCGTTCAACTGTCACGCACCCGGGCCGCGCAAATGACGCGCGGTCACACCGAAACCCGACACTGCGACCCGACTTTCCCGCGTTCACTAAAACGACGATATCTCAGAAAATACGCATCCTAGCTCAACGAACTTTACGTTAGTGAAATTGATATAAAATAAGCTATCTGATTATGTAGGGTTTTGTGTAGATTCACTTTGTAATGTACTACTAATTTGAACTTGAAAGTAGTGTGATGGACTATTTCCCAGTTTTGTGTACAAAATTCGTCATATTTATAAAACAAAACCATATTTAACAAAAAGAACTGTAGTATTCATTATTACACACATCAACTTACAATTATAAACAAAAAGAACAGACCCTCTCTATACATTTTTTTCATACGATAAGCGAAACAAAAACAGGCGTCAAGTATCCGACACGAACGCCGACCAAAAAAAAAGGTATGTTTACACAACTATACCGAGAACTCGGTGAGTCATGCGGCTCAATGTAGTGTCTTATTACTTAGTATGATAGACGGACATAATACAAATAAAGTTTCAGCTCATAGAAATGTTTGGTTTACGATATCTGAGTAACAATACAAGCACTTGAAAAGACGGACTAAAAAAGACCCACTCGTACTTTGAATCACAGAGTGAATATTTTTGCATTTATTTGAAATCTAACTTTTCATCGTACAACACTATAATATTTGCTAATGGAAAAACACAAAACAAAGGCACGTTGTCTAACAAAAACATTGCCAAATGAACAAATGAAGATCACAAAAATCGAACAATTTAGGTAAATAAATGAATGGTCACGTGATGGTCACAGTAAAAATACAAGCTAGTGAGTGAAATCTGAACAACAGAAAAATTTAAAAAAAAATGAAGTCTTTCAAACAATTTAAATTTTTAAATCTTACTTGTTGGCGATTGCTGTACCAGCAAGGCCAAGGGTGATCGACGGGCGGCTACGGCACGGCGTCGGAATGCTGAGTGACGTCATGGGATCGGCATCTACGTTCGAGTGCACGCGCTACCCCGAGCCCAGACAAAAAAACACCCGTTAACCTCTTGACTCAATGGGCATGAGAACGAACGAACAGAAGTGGGTTTACAGTCAGCTATAGTCTGACACTATCTCCCGCTCCACCCAAGAGCGGGGGATGTCATTAGTTAGAAGATTGTTAATTTGAAAGATAGCTCAGCCCCGGTACGAAAGGCAACGAAGGAACAGAAGTGGGTTTACAGTCGGCTATAGTCCGACACTATCTCCCGCTCCACCCAAGAGCGGGGGATGTCATTAGTTAGATGATTGTTAATTTGAAAGATAGCTCAGCCCCGGTACGAAAGGCAACGAAGGAACAGGAGTGGGTTTACAGTCGGCTATAGTCCGACACTATCTCCCGCTCCACCCAAGAGCGGGGGATGTCATTAGATGATTGTTTTTTCGAAAGATAGCTCAGCCCCGGTACGAAAGGCGACGAAGAAACAGGAGTGGGTTTACAGTCGGCTATAGTCCGACACTATCTCCCGCTCCACCCAAGAGCGAGGGATGTCATTAGTTAGATGATTGTTAATTTGAAAGATAGCTCAGCCCCGGTACGAAAGGCAACGAACGAACAGGAGTGGGTTTACAGTCAGCTATAGTCTGACACTATCTCCCGCTCCACCCAAGAGCGGGGGATGTCATTAGATGATTGTTTTTTCGAAAGATAGCTCAGCCCCGGTACGAAAGGCGACGAAGAAACAAGAGTGGGTTTACAGTCGGCTATAGTCCGACACTATCTCCCGCTCCACCCAAGAGCGGGTGATGTCATTAGTTAGATGATTGTTAATTTGAAAGATAGCTCAGCCCCGGTACGAAAGGCAACGAAGGAACAGGAGTGGGTTTACAGTCGGCTATAGTCCGACACTATCTCCCGCTCCACCCAAGAGCGGGGGATGTCATTAGTTAGATGATTGTTAATTTGAAAGATAGCTCAGCCCCGGTACGAAAAGCAACGAACGAACAGGAGTGGGTTTACAGTCAGCTATAGTCTGACACTATCTCGCGCTCCACCCAAGAGCGGGGGATGTCATTAGATGATTGTTTTTTCGAAAGATAGCTCAGCCCCGGTACGAAAGGCGACGAAGAAACAGGAGTGGGTTTACAGTCAGCTATAGTCTGACACTATCTCCCGCTCCACCCAAGAGCGGGGATGTCATTAGATGATTGTTATTTCGAAAGATAGCTCAGCCCCGGTACGAAAGGCGAAGAAGAAACAGGAGTGGGTTTACAGTCAGCTATAGTCTGACACTATCTCCCGCTCCGCCCAAGAGCGGGGGATATGATATGATGATTTTCCCACCGCGAAAAAAAAAACATGCTGTTAGTTCCGCCAATCTACCATCATACAAAAAAAAAAAAAATCAACATAGGTACTTACAACCAAAAACCATCCCACCAACAAACATACAAATAATTGTCTTTCTGACCACTTTCACTTTACAGTGGCACATTAGACAAAAAACATGGCGGATTTGAGGTCATGTGACCTGCAATTTTGGCGCGCAAATTGCAAATTCAAAAAATGTTGACCGTTTTTTTTCTTCCGTTAAGTATTTTACGTAAAATAAAACGAATTTCACTAGTGAAATGTTTTGTGCAAACGTAGGAACGTATCTAAATCATGTTTCTAACGACATTTTGCCATCTGTAGCGTAATTATCACACACAACACGTCGAAACGTGCAGACCAGTCGCGTGAAATTTTCGACTACGGCTGACAAAATAACAGATCCTGACTAAAATCTATAACACACACACAATGTAACACTTAAAAACTGTTGATTACTTACTGTTATATTGTTTACAATCCTTTTTTATAAACACTCACACTTTGTTTACACTTTAACATTTGAAATTCGAACGAGCACTGACGTAGGCGCGGGGCCGCGCGGGGCGTCTCAAAACACTTGACATTCTATTGAAAATTGTTGACAGATGTCTAGCATGTGACGTTCTATGCCTGTCTCGTTCTATATTCTTACATTCTGACCAAGTATAAACGAAATAAATATAGTTTTCATCAACATTTATGACATTTAAAACGACCGTCGCCATACCGCCTTAATAAGTAGGCCGACAGTCGGGCTGTTTTTTCGAACCAACTGAATAAGTAAGTTTGCCAGTCAAACGGATGGTCCTAGGTTATTACTGTTTTATTAAATGTACATTTTTATTTTGTAAGTTTCTTCTGTAAAATGCCTTGGATTTTCGTCTATAATACACAAGTGCACAAGTGCTTGTAAAAATCACACATAAACAATCCTAGTAAATCTTACTACTGTTCGTACAGTTCCATATCACACGCATTCAAAACCGCTAAAGCTATCAGCTTCTGTAGCTATTGTTAATATGTGAATACATATAGTGGATCGTCTGCTAAGCCTTTAGCGCAGGCTCATGTTGTGACGAACGTATCTGGAGATGACGGATGTAATAAGCAAAATAGCGACGTGTGCGTGACCTTATTTTATACTAAGCTTAATCTAGTAGAAACGCTTGGCGTTTTTATTAATATCGCATTTAAATTCATCATATAGTGCAAAAGCGAACTCAAAACATGGGCAATCTTATTTGATTGTATGAACAATAAAATGAATTAAAAAAATGTATAGGTACCTACGACAATTTAAAAAAAAATCATAACACACAGTCGGATACTATGGAGGTACGCTTTTAGAGCAAGATCCCAGAGTACATCAGATATTACTTATTTCTGTGGGGTTCTGTATTGTCTTTTTTTTCTCTTTATTTTTATGGACTTTAAACTCAAAGAGCATGTCAGCCCTATCGTAACCTAAATATAGAGATATCGAATGTACCTTGTTAGCATGTGGGCCTGTGGGCTGGTCGGAAGAATATATTGTTAAATGGTTTTGATAAATTACAGTGTAATAGGGGTGCCAGAAATATAAATAATGTGGTCAGGGTTTTCATAAACACCAGATCCCAGGAGCTTACACCTTTTTTTATGGTGGGAAAAAATCATCCAATAACATCCCCCGCTCTTGGGCGGAGCGGGAGATAGTGTCAGACTCTTACTGACTAAAAGACCCACCCCGTTCCTTCTAACTTTCAAACCGGGGCTCGAGCGCCCTTTAGGATAACCCTGGCCCCAGTAGGCTTCGACCCGGCTGGGTCCCTGCTGTTGCTGACAACTCCTTGAGGCGCGCGGGAACAGTCCGCGCCGTCGACGACTTGGGCTTGGTCCGGACAGCGAGCTACCCATTGCTCACTGTCCGCAAGCCCGCGCCTACGGTGGCCGGAAATCGGGATCAGAATCCCGGCGGCGGCGGCGGCGGCGAGAACGCCGTTGCCTGATGCGTTCGGCCTCCTCCTTTGCGAGCATTACTGCTTCGCAGAAGTCGGCGACTGCCTGCCACTCCTCCTCGCTCCGGACCATGGCCTCAACCAAGGCCCGGAGCGAGAGGTCTCCGCCGCCGATCGCCCCTACGGGGACACGGCGATGCTCCGCCCAAGCGGAGCACACCTCGACTGTGTGCTCCACCGTGTCACACCCGGGCGCCACTTCCGCACGAATCCGGTGCAGGAACCTCCCGAACGAACCATGTCCGGTGAGGATCTGCGTCGTACGGAAGGTAAGGACGCCGTGAGGTCTTTCCAGCCACGCCTCAAAGAGGGGACTTACCGCCATGATTGTGGCGTGCTCAAGGAGCTTACACCTCAAGCTGCGCTACAGTCCCTATAACGTGCACTTTTAACATACGCATAGCTACTAGCTTGGGCCGACGGCCAATTTACTGGTATCTGATATTCAAATTACGCAATAAACTTAACTTATTTTTCTGAAAGTGTAACTTCAAAATTCATAAGTAGGTACGGTACACCTACGAACACTACTTCCTAATTGTTAATGAGAAATTATTTTTTTTATTTTTTTGGTTATTTGGTTAGTTTTGGAAATCTTAAGAGGGTATAAAGCATCCCATAAACAAACATAGATAAATATTGCCCTGTCTTTCTTGTCGTGCAGATTTTCCAAATTCTTTGGAATCGTATCCGATGAAGGATAATTTTGTATGGTTTCAGTCAGTTTCACGCTACGATTGACTGTTACTCTTTTGATCGATTTTTTACCTACTTCCTGTAATCTGATAGAATTGGAATTAAAGACACCCAGTCTGATGACAGATAGGATGTCATATAACAGATAACAAGAAGTAGATGGAAAATTGATCAAACTTAAACTTTCAGAAAAGTGAATTTGGTTTACTTCGTAACTTGAGTACCAGATATCGGTATTTTCGTTGTCGGCCCAAGTTTATAGCAAGTATGTGTACGCAAAGAAAAATTTTTATTAACAATACTCAATCTCACACATTTCATTAAACAGATAATTAGTTAGCTCAGAGATTTTGCCATAAAAGCGTATCTACGCAGCATCCAACTGTGTGTTATGATTAACGTCTCCTTTACATATTTTCAGTTCATTTTGTTTTTCTTACATTTTTCATCATTTTATTTCACTCGTATTCAATATCGCAATTATCCAAAATTCACCAAAGAATGCAAAATCTTTGGTAAATGCGATTCTAAAAAAATATACATAAATGCGATTCTAATAAAAATGCCAAGCATTTCTATTAGATTTATAAAATAAGGTCACACACATATCGCACCATCGGAGTAGTGGTGGCCCCGGTGGCAACAGCCCCGACTTATGAGTTGTAGATTATGAGTTCAAAACCCAACCAATCATAAATTACACAAACAATTAGTTTGTGTTATTTATTTTCATCATCACTATTCTCGAAAACATCGTGAGGAAACCGGCATGCCCTAGAACCCAAAAATTCAAACACATGTGACAGCCACCAATCCGCACTGGGCTCACGTAGTGGATTACGTCCCAGCAGCACATTATAAGGCTGATCATGCTATGCACAGGCACACATCGCCGATTTCCCACCTAAAAAACACACACACATCGCCATTTTGCTTATTGCATCCGTCACCTAGTCACAATATGAACTTGCGCTAAAGGCATAGCAGACGATTCGATTATTCACTATACGTATTCATATTCATATATTAACAACATATTGACATATTAACAATAGCTACAAAAGCTGATATTTTTCGCGATTTTCAACGTGTGTGGCATGGAACAGTACGCACAGTAATAAGATTTACGAGGTTCGTTTATGTGTGATTTTATATTTTGTTTTGTTTTTATTGGCTTTTAGCATAAAAATATTTTTATTTATAATGAAAAGTAAAGTATGTAATAAAACCTGAGTGCTACGCAGAATGAATTATTGATTGGAACAACCACACGAAAGTTTAAATACTAAATCGTATGAAGTTTCTTGCCGGTTCTTCTCCATAGGAAAAGACCAATTGAAACAGTGCACTAGCTGACGTTAATAAGTACCTACCTTTTTAAAAACAAAGTCGTATTTTGAATTTCGAATGTTTGTTATTGGCTAATTGAAGCACGAATATCGGGAAAAAGATGCATTTAACAAACTTATAAGACTTAATAAACGAACTATGTAGTTAACGATATCAAGGCATATTTGCATGCTTTATATTTCCAGTATTTGTAGAAAATGTATGTAACATCGACAGGTGATAATGCGATCCGCATTTGCCGCATATTTCAAGAAAATGGAACACCATTTCCTTTTGTTGACTTTTCAGCTTGCGTTGAAAGATATTCTGATAAACATTATACATTTATTATACAATATTATTTCTAGATGGATCTTTAAAGAAGAAAGAGTGTCTAGTGCGAGTTTTCAAACGTACTCGAATACATTACGCGGTGTCGTACATAGACGTAAACTAATAAAAAAATTAAAGGCTTGTTTTAACATTTAAGAAAAACCCTACAATATAACTTAAAATAATAATTAGGGGTCCGAAGTAGTAGGAGCTATTTTAGCAAAAATAGTAAAAAAAAAATTGTAAAAAGTAGCAGCTACTACTCACACAGTTAAAAAAAAAAATACAACCAAATTGAGATCTCCTCCTTTTTTGGAAGTCGGTTAAAAATACAAACGCGAGTATATCAATAATAAAAAAAAATTGAATTTGAAAATGGGCCTTTTATTTTTTGACTATTTTAGAACGAACAATTGACACTCGATTGCAGCCTACGAGATCAATTGAACGTGGGTATATTATATTTTTAGGGTGAGTTGCACCATTTAACTGTGACGATAACCAAACTATAACCAGCCGTGAAACGGCCGCCTATTGGTCAATTCGACGATTTGACAACTGTTAACAGCTCTGTTATCGTTATAGTTAAATGGTGCAACTCACCCTTAGGTGGGAAATTATCCAGTGACTTCTCCCGGTCTAAAGCGTAGGTAGCGGAAGGGCGTATCAGACTTTTAATGACTATAGTCCACTCCTATGTTCCTTCTATGCCTTGCATTCGAGGACCCCGGATTTCTCTTTTGGAAGCGAACCCATGGTCGCACGTGGGTGTGGTGCAGTGATAAGCGAAGCGAAACAACTCGATTGCTTGGTTTTGGTATAACCAGGAGCTCTTGCGATGCTGTTTGATTGGTTTTATATAAACAGAGGCTAAAGTGGCGACTTTGCGCGCACGTAGAACATAGCCACCGCGTCGCGTTGGTTTCGCGTGACTCGCATCGGATCACTTTGCAATCGAAGTCACGTTGAATTACCCTTAGGATGCCGCCTTACAACGTAAATGTTCGCTAACGTCAAATCGCATTGCAGTTTTTGGTCATTGTCACCAGACCAGCATTCATTACATTTACGACACACAAGAATTGGCCAGGGTTGCGAAATTGTTTGAAAGAGGTACCGCGGCTCAGGAACACAAAAAGCAACTAAAGGAACAAAGGTGGGTTTTAGTCAGTTAAAGTCTAACACTCAATCTCGCTTCACCCAGACAGTGAAAAGTTATTTGGTGATTTCCCGACCAAAAAAACACCACAGAAGGAAACAAGAAACCAAAAAGTTCTGAAAGTGTAACCTACTCTAACCTAACTCTCTGAAAAATTAAGTGATCCTTGAAATGAGATGAAAAAAGTTTAATACGGGAAGATTTCATTAAAACGAAATATCAATCAGCTGCCCTACAAAGTGAAAAGCTATCCTAATGTCCCTTAGTATACTTTGTGTCTCTATAATATAGTGAAATACTAATTCAGAACATAACGAATTGTACGCACAGAAATAATCGGGGGTTAGTATGTTCCATGAAAAGTGGCTTCAAATTTTTTTGGTGGGAAAATCATCCATAATGACATCTCCCGCCCTTGGGCGGATGCAAAGGGTGTGACAGACTTTTACTGACTAAAAACCCATTCGTGTTCATTCGCACCCTATGCTCACATCTATCGTATGCTCCACCGTGTCTTCCGGGCGGTCCACACAGTGGTGGCACCCGGGCGTTACCTTTACGGTGCAGGGACTTCCTGAACTGACCATATTCGGTGAGAATCTGCGTCGCTGAGAACCTGAGAACGCCGTGATATCTTTTCAGCCAATAATCAAAGAGGGGACTTACTGCCATAATTACGGTGCGCCCAGTCTCTTGGGCACGCCATAATTAAAGACGGAAGCGTACTCGCAGGGGCGAGTATTGTTCCAAAGGTCCAGGAACTCAAAGTCGTGAAATAATTAAACAAATAAAAATAAGCTTACAGAATTACAATAAACAAATCCAAAATCCTCTTTTGTGCAAAGAGGAGTATTAAAACATGCTTCATCTTGATAGCATTTTATGAGAAACGAAGGGACATAAATTTCTGACGCCATTATTACGTTACCTTTATCTTCCTGCCTTCAAAGAATTTCGTTAAAACAACGCTCTATGGGAAATGGGTTATTAACGCTTCATAACTTGGTGAAAAATGGGAGCGGACCCTCAAACCGCACGTTTGGAGTGCTCCCTGTAATTTGGGCTTCCAAGTGGGTGACCTTTCCCTTTGTCGCATTCTATAATTTTAATTGATTTTCACGAAAAGTTTAATTACGGGTGTTATTTGTTAGCTGCTAGCTTAGTTATAGCTGCTGCAAAAAAAAAATAGTATACAATGCTGTCTAGTCTTAAAGTTATCCTTCAAAAATAATAAGTATTGTATTAAGCACGGATATCGATTAAGGAAATATTGTAAAATCAAGATTTTTTTCAATGTTTGTCCGTCCATGGAGATTCTTGCAGGTTCTTCTCCACAGGAAACACCCAATTCGAACCGTGCACTACGTTCTAACGTTTTGCAAGAGAAAAGGTTGGCCTATGTGAAATATAGTACATGGGTATTTTGAATTGAAACAGTTTCACTTGAATAAATTATATAAAAAAGAAAAAAAAATGGGTTATCTTCCTCTTTTTCATTATGTATCTGGACGGCACGGTTTGGGCAGTGGGGGGCGATTGGATGTTGCTTATCGCGGGTACCTTCAACAGATAAGTCGTCGTTCCGGGTCTGGCTGTCTTGTGTATATGAGTTTACATGTTCGTGTACGCACCCAAGATACAGGAAAAAATCTTGTGTGAGCCAGCGTTTTTAAAACAAAAAAAAAAAAACCGACCAAGAGCGTGTCGGGCCACGCTCAGTGTAGGGTTCCGTAGTTTCTTGTCCGTCACAATAAGTGTACCCACTTATGAGTTTAAAAAAATGCTTGCATATACGATTATACTACAAAGTTAGTCCAGAAATTATTTTGTACAACCTTTTTGTCTTTTTTGTACAAAAACTATTCTTTCCATCAAGTTCAAAATAATTTTCCTAGAAAGTCCTTATAAAGTTCTACTTTTCAGATTTTTTTCATATTTTCTAAACTTATGGTTCAAAAGTTAGAGGGGACACACACATTGTTTTTTACTTTTGGAGCGATTATTTCCGAAATTATTGACATTATCAAAAAATAATTGTAGTAAACCCCTATTCATTTTTAAATACCTATCCAACAATATATCATACGTTAGGGTTGAAATTAAAAAAAAAAATCACTTCCCACTTTACATATAGGGGGGCTAACCTAATAAAACAATTTTTTCCAATTTTTATTTTACCACTTTGTCGGTGTGATTGATATACATATTGGTACCAAATTTCAGCTTTCTAGTGCTAACGGTCACAGAGATTAAGCGAGGACGGACAGACAGACAGACAGACGGACAGACAGACATGGCGAAACTATAAGGGTTCCTAGTTGACTACGGAACCCTAAAAAATTATGTCTACTTACCATTTTGGTGTTAGAAAATATCTTTGTCAAAAAAAATCAAGCAGAGATTAATTCTGTACCTACATATATCTCAATCTAGAACATGCTTCGCTCAAATCCATTCGCATAGCTAATATTTTCCTTCAATTGTGTTTTTGTAAATTTAATCAATTTTCAACTTTTTGTCGAGAACATAAGGTTTAATTTTGTTTGTTGGAGTCGCATAGCCAATAGCTGGTGGCATTAAAAGTTCTATAGCCAGGCATGTGTACACACGAAGGTACGATTGCTTGTCCTCTTTCCCCGATTCTATATATCGCGTTAACAATATAACCATCAGTATGTATGTATATCAGATCTTCCCTTTTGATAAATCTAACTTAGGGTGTTTTTAATATTGTGCGGATTTGCTCAGCATGCAGAAAATTTTAAAATGCAAAAATCGTGTCCCGCGTGATTATTCCACGCATTACAATAAATACTTGTATGAAATAGACATTTGCGGGGGTTACGCGTGCAGAGCAATACCGCACGCGTGATCAAAAACGCACGATAATAAAAACATCCACAGTGTGGTTCAATGATAACTTTACAGCGATAAATGAATTCAAAGAATTTTGGAAACCCATCTATATTACTCCAGATTATAATATTAATAACACTAGTCTACAAATTTTTGTTAAAAAGATGCAAAAGAAAATGAGCATAGATTTTTCGTTATATTTAAAGGTTCCTTAGCTTTTGAAGCAAATTTTATAGTAATTCCAACATTTCTAGATTTTCCGTTGCTCCTAAGTAATGCTTTATAAGCTAATATACAGTGAAAAAAATTTACATTACTACACCACTGATAATTATAAAATTTTAAATTGATCTTGTTTATCTTATTTTTCAAAAGTTATGATGTAAACAAGTGTAAATATTTTAGCTGTTTTGTAGGTTTCTTTCAATACTAACAACCCAAAGTTTTGATTTTGATTTACTTAGAATAGCTGAAATGATTAAGATATAGACTAATTTAGTTTACTTTTGGCATCTTTTTAGCATGTAATTTAGGTGAGTACCAACCATAAATGTAAAAAAAAATGTCCGTTGATGTATTTTGAACGGTTTACTAATGATTAGCATAAAATATATTGGCATAATATACATTGGCATACCAAAATTCAACATAATGATCATTACGCATAAAATTATTAGGCATACAACTTTTGCCATAATGCTTGTTAATAAAGAAGCATAATTTTATAAAGCATAATTTTATAAACGCATAATGATAAAAACACATAATGTTCTTTGGAATAAAACTAATAAACCCTAATCAATAACTCCAAACGGTAAGTTGCAGACACTATTTCGCCTTATTGATTGTAATATATTATTAGGCGTCCATGATGGATTTCAGACTCCTGCAACAAAAAAAAAACCTAACCTAACCTAACCCAGTAACCAAAAATACGTTTACCACAAAAAAATCGCCCAAAGATCAATTTAAAATTATTGGCTACATGGGAGTATGGACTTTTTATATTTATGGCTCATGATAATTTGACAAATAAATAATTAAGCCTGTAAAATTTATGCAACTCCAATTTAAGCCAAAACATAATATTAGACTAAATGATAGTTATGCTAAACTATGCATTATGCCAATGTATTATTATGCAACAGTATTATTAAGCTAAAAAAATTCCGATCCAAGGGGCCAATCATACCCTAAACTCAATTTAATATTCAAAATAAAACAAAAAAATATCTGTGATTTAAACAACGTTCCAGGAATAATAATTGATGTAGATGCTGCCAGGCTCTAACTCTTTATTAACAATTATATGACCCCTTGGATCGGTCTATCTTCTTGTAAAAGGTTTTAAAATAGTTGTCTGGTGAACATATATAAAAATCAAGCATGAGAATTTACGTGAAGTTATGTCATTATTTTGGGAGCTTTAAAGCCTCTGTAAAGCAATACGGCCCACGGAATGTGTCTGGGAGTATTGGCGACTTGATTTTAAAGATATTGCTTATAATATACGTAAAAATCAGCTTGGAGAATTTACGTGAAGTAAGTACTGTTTTTATGTACCCTGAGTACCTGATACCTGAAAATTGGCCGTCTAAGCAAGCTAGCAGATAGGCATGCGTTCTTAGTACATACTAAGAGTACTCAATCGTCCACATTTCGTTCGTGAGAAAATACGTGACGTCTGGCGACCCTGGGATCTGGGATCTACGGTCCGGACTAAGCGTTTCGCCTCATTGTTTATACCGAGTAGATCGAAGGACTGGAACAATTTGCCTGCTGCGGTTTTTTCGTCCGATTATAATTTGGGCGTCTGCAATGCTAGAGTGAATAGGCTCTTAATAAACTAGTGCGCTTCACCATCAATGATTGCATCACTGTTTACCATCAGGTGGGATCGCAGTAAAGCACTAGTTTATATTTTTTAAAAGCCACTCTGTTGTGTTTGACTGTAGAAAAGTTAAGTAGGTATGCAAATATAGATAGTCGACGATAAACATGTTAGGCAGCCCTTATAACGGGTGAAATATTGTATGCAGATCTTTTAATGATTTATTTCGAAGCTTCTTAAGTAAATTAGCAGCTATAATGTAGAATATCAAATTGTGAAATTTAACGAGATTTATTACATTTTTATAGCTTCGCTTTGTGATTTATTGGAAATTTCAGCCATAAATATCATAATGATGTAAATCTGCCAGCGTCTTTAATTTTCCATTTTTATAATACTTGTACCATTTAAGATAGCCATGTCTAATTTAGGTTTTATAAGTTATAGAATAGTTCCCTCTCCTAGAGAGGAGGCCTGAGTCCCAGCAGTGGGAAGATTAAAAAGGCTGATGGTGATGAAGTTATAGAGGGGTTGCTTTGAATAGAATTACCCCTATTTTAGGCTTCTTTCGTACGGGAATCAAACCCGCGATACGTAATGCAGCAGTCAATCGCTCGACCACTGCGACAACACTGTGATAATAGCTAAACGGAAGACAGCCGATAACAGAGTCACAGTCTCTCGATAGTGAGTGGATATCCGCCAGTAAGTCTGTGAAATTTCACGGCTTAACTTAATTTAAACCTTCCATGAACAGAATATAGATTCAATTTAGGTTAACAAACAAGTTAAAAGCTTTTCAAATTACTCCTAAGTGTGCTAGTTTAAAAACATTTTAGGAATCAATATTGTACTTTACGGTCCGACCTCACTGCAGTGTGGTTAACACCCTTTCCCGTATTTGGTTTAAGCGTTTGTAGGAAGTTTTCACATATTGGGTATTTTGTATGACGTCAATTGTTAAGGCTTATAGTCCCTTGAACCATGTGCCCGAAATTAAATGGTCCTACTTTCGTACCCGTCTAGGCGACAGTACGACTATCTGTGCATTTGTTTGCGGCCAGCTGCGCCCGGACAGAGCCCTGCTGACTTTTAAATCCATTTTCTTTACGAAATGTTAATTGATTTACATATGCAATGTTCACTGAAGAATATTTAACTACCAATTTTTATGTGTAAAAACGTTTCTAAAGATCCAAGCCGTTTCGAAGGAGTAGGGAAAAGTTGCGAATGTGATGTTGTTGTATGTAATTTTTTTTTTGGACAAAAGTATTAATCGCACGAAAAAATCAAATATTAATAATCTTGTTCATGAATCTATAATAAACATAATTTTTTTTTCAAACCTATAAACCTGGCCGTTACCGAGGAGTAGGCTCCAGAAAGTCACTGTTTTAAAGCACTTTTCGGGCCCTTGGGCCTTAATTGTTTACCAGATATTACAACAATTTCTAGTAAATTGGAAGTTTGAAACTGTGTAATTTATCCATATAGAAAATCCGTAGAAGTTTTTAGTTGTACGCGTATCACTTAAAATGTACGAAGTCGATGTAGATACTTGTTATATAGAGTGTAACTTGATATATTACATAGGTTTTGTTTTATCGCAATCGGTTGACTTTATCGAAAGATATATACTAGATTCATTGACTGTTAGGCGGTATGAAGTTCGCCAGGTCAGCTACTGGTCAAATAAATAGACCTTTTTGTTTTAAAACGTATAAGTTATCTGTATGGTGTAATATAAAGGGGTATTATATTATATAATTATATATTTTAAACATAGATCAAATTTAACTATTTTCTTCGAGGAAATCATGTTAAATACCCAAAATAAAAAATTGTCGGACGCACCATGTAAAGCTAATGACTTAGTATGGGAGATGCAATTTTTTTTTCGCGCAAGACTTTCTCAATGTTGTTCGTTTCTTTGGACAGAAGAAGTATTTAAAATACATATAAAACAAATCCACTTGTTCCGCAGGATGTACCTATATGTGAACTTTAAGTAGATAAACAATTTTTCAGGTTGTATATTTTACTGAATCTTAATACTTAATACTTGATGTTTGTATCGGTAGTGGCGAAATTACTGATGAATAGTGGAAACATATTTATTATTGTATATTTTAATTGACTGATTTGTTTTGTTGTTTTTTATAAAATCAAAAGGTGCCAACTCACGCACACTCGGGAGTTTTACAGTCGCGAGTTGACAGATCATTTTATTTTTCTTTTTCCTTTTCTTTTTTTTTTCAGTTTTTTTACCTACTATACTTTTCTATCTGCTAGGCTGACATAGTTAAGAATGCGATTACGATTCGACAGAAAGCCCAATACCTACCTATTTTTTGTTTAGTTCACTAGTGCAAAATCTGATTATTGCATGTTATAATAGTAGCAGTATATTTTCCGGAAATCGTTAATCCGAGCCATTATAAAACGTTTTTCCTGTAAACTTTATACCCTTGTTACTAAATCACCTCATTCGTTTCAGCTTTTAGAATTACATTTACAGCCTTTTAACGCTGTGGCGCGTTGGGTTACTCTAAATTCATTTTACTGTTGTTACGTACACTACCGTGTCAAAAGTAAATAGACACCTATAGATGTACTGAGTTTTTAAGATTATAAAAGCGGGTAGTTATGAAAAAAATATAAGAGTGCATGGGACCTAATCTCAGTTTATTAACACTATTTTAAAATGCCGCGGACAAGTGGGTCACTAGAATTAAGCGATTTTACTCGAGGACGCATTGTTGGCCAATTTGAAGGTGGTAAATCTCAGCGTGAAATCAGTACTGGATTAAATGTGCCTTTATCAACTGTTAATCGTGTAATCGTGCAGTTCAAAAGGAATGAGAAAACAAGTGTTTCTTCAAGACCAGGGAGGCCTGGACCTTCTGACAGACCAAAAAGGGCGCTAGTTCGTGAAGTCGTAAGAAACCCTGAAAAATCTGTGGATGATGTGGCTATTTCTTCAAATTTGTCACGAAGGACTGTTCAGAGGTACTTACACAGTCTTGGCTTTTATAAAAGAGTAGCCAAAAAGAAACCTCTGTTAACAAAATTTCAAAAAAAGCGGAGATTTGATTGGTCACAAGAAATGATTTCCAAGGATCTTAACTTTTGGAGGCATGTGATTTTTTCGGACGAATCGAGATATTGTCAATTCAGCGATAGTGGACGAAAATGGGTGTGGCGTCGCTCTGTGATGCAGTTGGAAGACCGATATTTGCAACAAACTGTGAAATATGGCGGCGTGAGTGTTATGGTTTGGGGGGCTATTTGGCATGGTGGAAGAAGTCGTTTGGTGTTCTGTGAAGGTAAAATCAATGCTGAAAAATATATTGAAATTCTAAAAGAGGGACTTCTACCAATCTTTGAAGGAAGCAATTTGAACCGCCAAGATTACGTGTTCATGGAAGATGGTGCGCCGTGTCATAAAGCTCAAAAAACGGCTGCCTGGAAATCTCAAAAAAGGCTAAAAATTCTACCGTGGCCCAGTCAATCACCGGATATGAACCCTATCGAGAATGTCTGGCACATTTTACAAATGAATATTGCAAAAAGACCTGGAAAGCCCTCGAATAAAAGAGAATTAGAGGCGATGTTAGTTGAGGAATGGAGTAATTTAAGACAAGATCAGATTGATGGTTTGATTGATACCATGCAAGCTAGAATAAAAACCCTGTTTGAAAATAAAGGAGAATCGACACACTATTAATTATCATGTAATAGTTTTTTAATTAAGTAATTAGAATTTTTGTAATAAATATTTTTTTCTGAACTACCCTGTCTATTTACTTTTGACACCGTAGTGTACTTACTTTAGCGAGGTGTTACTTCGGTGCATAGTACCACGCTGCTCCATCACCCAATTCATTCTTATTCCTGAGTCATTACTCACGGGTCGTTATGGGCCTCGCGTAAACCTACCTTATAAGAGGCTTTCCAGACTACAATTTTATGCATCGTATCGTAAATCATGCAAAATCACAACAAAAAAAAAGCATTTAACTCAGGCAACCAAAAGCACACAGCGAATACACAACAAAACGCACTAATTCACACTAAAATGAAATGTTCTCCATATTGAACAAAAGTGAGTTAGGTAGTGATTGTATTAGTCGCATTGTTGATGAAACAAAACAGAATCGTGCCTTCACTAGAGAAGTGAAGGCACGATTCTGTTTTGTTTTGTGTGAGTTCAAAGATAACATCATTTCCGTGGAAGCAAAACGACGCAGAGTTGACGCATTTCACATTCGCAACCGAAAACCCGCCAACGTTGCAACTGTCGTGTGTAAGATCCTTAACGCCTTTGCATTTCCTCTTTACGTAAGGTTCATTTTATTTAACTGCCGCATCAGCTCATTGTCACGTTCCACGTGTGCCGCTGCTTCCTCGAGGCGAGACGCTCCGGGTCTTAAAATGTTATTAGGCAGAAGGATACACTATCTTTTGTAGAGACTTACTGAACGTAATCAAGCTCAGTAGCGTCAAGTTTACGAGTCTCTTTACTGCTATTGACGTTGTTGATCACCAAAAAGAAAGTAGGAAACTGAGACAGCCTCAGATATTTTTTTACTAAATGTATCAGTTTTTTTTTTGTGTAACCCTCGAGTTACAAAGTTAAGCCTGCTGTAACAACTGCTGTTGGTTTTTTAGTCAGTAAGAGTCTGATACTATCTCCCGCTCCGCCCAAGAGCGGGGGTTGTCATTGGATGATTCTCCCCACCAAAAAAAAAAGCCTGCTTTAACAAAGCTACATATTTTCTGCAATGAATCTACTCGTCTATGAAAAATCTTGTTATTTTTATCAGCTTACGTAATATTAAAAGATCTTGGCATTTTTTAATCCTGTAATAATAAAAGGTTGTGAAATTAAATTTTATGTTTCAAGAATATATTTTTATACAAAGATTATTTTGCATATTACATTTTTATTTTAATGACATTGTCTTTATTTTTTAGAAACTTTAAGCTCACGATTTATAGCGAAACTTTAACAATACACCAGACCTTTTTAGGGTTCCGTAGCTAAATGGCAAAAAACGGAACCCTTATAGATTCGTCATGTCTGTCTGTCTGTCTGTCCGTCCGTATGTCACAGCCACTTTTTTCCGAAACTATAAGAGCTATACTATTGAAACTTAGTAAGTAGATGTATTCTGTGAACCGCATTAAGATTTTCACAAAAAAATAGGAAAAAAGTAATAAATTTTGGGGGTCCCCATACTTAGAACTGAAACCCAAAAATGTTTTTTTCATCAAACCCATACGTGTGGGGTATCTATGAATAGGTCTTCAAAAATGATATTGAGGTTTTTAATATAATTTTTTTCTCAATTGAATAGTTTGCGCGAGAGACACTTCCAAAGTGGTAAAATGTGTGTCCCCCCCCTTCTAACTTCTAAAATAAGAGAATGATAAAACTAAAAAAAATATATGATGTAAATTATCATGCAAACCACCAACGAAAATTGGTTTGAACGAAATCTAGTTACTAGTTTTTTTTTTTAATACGTCATAAATCCAAAAAAATACACTATTATTAAAACATCGATCAAAGTTACATCGAACTACAAGAACTTTTATATTATGTTACTTGCTGCTACGGAACCCTTCATGGGCAAGTCCGACTCGCACTTGGCCGGTTTTTTAAACTGTAGTCGATTGTACGCGTTCTATTCGTAGAAGTTTGTCTCGCAAATAAAGCTTATTTGGTCGACCTGAGTGGGGTCAAATTAGCACTAACTCTATAGGGCGATGTATTCAGTGTCGTACGTATATAAATCGCTCTTTCATTGAATTTGGGGCAGGACAGCTCACTCAAGGGTCGATTATTTTGTTTGCTGGTAATCTATAAGCTCGTATGCTGAAATTCAGGCCAGACAGTAAATCTTTTTTCAACGAGGGCGAGTGTAAAAAGGATCTAATAACATGCATATTTCACTGTTTTTCATACAACCGCTCTTACGCAATTATGACGTTATTACACATTTTTCATTAGATATTTTGGGAAACACGGTATCTTGTGGATATTAAATCTAGGCTTCTATGGAAATCAATTTATAAATTTGTGTAAAACTAATCCAGGTAAGACCTCTGAAAATCTGCTTTTTTGCATGAACTTTGACACTTCATAATTTACTTAAAAAGGCTAAAGTGGCCTCTTCTTTCATGGGGTACTGTTTGAAATGTTATAATAAAATACCACCCCAAATATTAGACCTCAATGAAACGAAATTTAAATCTTGTATTAAACGCACACTATGCAGACAAGCATATTATAAGTTGGAGGATTATATTCAAGATAAAAATGCTTGGCTCAATGCTGGTCCAGCTCCACTACCACTAGGGCGTACTAATTAGTTGGAAACTAATATTATTATTTTTTAATTTGAAAGACAATTGCATTGTATAATGTAGAAGCACTTTTTTCAAGTTTGTGAATGTGAAGCACCATGGAGCATTTTTATTAGGTTACAACTTTTTTTTTTTTTTTTTTTTTGACATTACGAGCATGGCAGTTGAGAGTTTGTCATGCTCACTCAAATGTCTCGCTGTTGGTGGCACGTGTTATTGGGTCGTTCAGTTCCCTTCAAAATGGTTGAGCTGAGTGGGGCTGATGCACGCGTCATGCTCGTGAACGGGTGCCGTCAGATGGGACTGGTCATCTCTTAGCTGCCAGTGGCTTAATTCAGTTTCTATCTTTTAATTATTTTACATTTTTATTTCATTATCGACATTGTGCTCACATGATAGAAGCAACAAGTAATATGTAACCAAGCATTATATGTAACACATAATATAATTTAAAAGAGTGTCCATGGAGTTTCTTGCACGTTCTTCTCCATAGAGACCTACTCTTTGGAACGTGCAATTTAGCTTCACTTTTCTTGGACTGACCGACATTTGACTATTCAAAAGTGCCTGTAAATGGTCTATTTGAAATAAATGATTTGACTTTGACTTTGACTTTGACTTTGACTTAAAAATGAAAAATGTCAAAAAATTACAACAAAAGCCTGGGAAATTTTATCAAGATTCTAAATAATGACAATGTTTTTCAAAAACATTTAAGGGTTTAAAAAAACACGTATTTCCTGGAACAAGTTTTGTAAAATATTCGAATGAATCAGTGAATTACCAAGTGCTAACAGAGTTTTCTGGCGTTATCTTTCTCTTTTCGCGTTACCTTTTCGTCAAACATCGCGTTGGATTGCGATAGATGAAGTAACAAGCTTTTAAACCATGTTCGATGTTGATGATAGGCGAGTGGAAAAGCAGCCTCTTAACAAAACTTCTAGTTGCTATTTAATTTCACTTTGTCCCGTGCAGACAATCATCCTTTATGTATTTTTTGTTGTTATGTGTAAACTATGTTGTCTGGAAAATAAATCAATGACAATAGTTACCTATGTAGGAAAATAACAATTTCCTGTTTTTTAGATAGTTATTTCTGTGATTGGCTAGTTGCAATTAAAAGCTATTACAATTTGATTCTTGTGAATCAGTCGGACTAAATGAGAGAGAGAATATAACTTATACTTACTTACAACTTTATTTTCTCTACTTACTCTGATTTACCTTATTATAGTTCTAAACTAGGTTAAGCGAGTAATAAAATGAAAGAGAAAGAACTTCAAGATAATGAACTTAAAACTAAAAAAAACTCGAAGCATTTATTTATGTTAATGAAACCATTTACTGATTCTTTTGAACTGTTAAGGTCGATCAGTCATAAAAAAGGTGAAGATATTTGCACGTTTCAAAGCGTAGATCTCTGTGAGAAGAACGTCCAAGAAACTCCACGGATACTCTTTTATATAAAAAAAAAACTGGGCACTGAGGATTCCGTACAAATTTACCTATGTAATTCAATAAACTATTCCGGAATAGAGTCTTGAAGTGTGGAACGAATTGCAAAAAAAGTTTTTTTTTGTGGTTTACTTACTGTTACTATTTACTGTTCGATTTTTTTTCATAGTATCAAGGGACCGTAGAGTATATGATTTTAATAACTACTCGATACCTATACGCGTTCCCGAGATAAAAAGTATTGACAGATAGACAGAAAGACGGACAGACAACAAGTGATCATATAAGGGTTCCTTTTTTGACTTTTGTGGTAAGAAACCATACAAACAATTACAAAATTATGTTTACAGCAAATCGTGTTTTCAAACGCTATCGTGTACATACTTATATATTTAGAAAAAAACTAACAAATACAGAAACAACGCTTTAAAATGTACTGCATAGATTTTAGCATCACGTGCTGTTTAATAATTGAATCAGTAGTATGACCACTAGACAATCAGTTGTTAACCGTGTAACGAGCAAGTCAGGGAAATAAAAAATTATTTTTAGGGTTCCGTAGCCAAATGGCAAAAAACGGAACCCTTGTGGATTCGTCATGTCTGTCTGTCTGTCCGTCCGTATGTCACAGCCACTTTTTTCCGAAACTATAAGTAGATGTATTCTGTAAACCGCATTAAGATTTTCACACAAAAGTAGAAAAAAAAAAAACAATAAATTTTGGGGGTCCCCATACTTTGAACTGAAACTCAAAAATTTTCTTTTCATCAAACTCATACGAGTATCTATGGATAGGTCTTCAAAAATGATATTGAAGTTTCTAATATATTTTTTTCCTAAACTGAATAGTTTGCGCAAGAGACACTTCCAAAGTGGTAAAATGTGTCCCCCCCCCTTGTAACTTCTAAAATAAGAGAATGATAAAACTAAAAAATATATGATGTACATAACCATGCAAACCGCCAGCGAAAATTGGTTTAAACGAGATCTAGTAAGTAGTTTTTTTTAATACGTCATAAATCTTAAAAACATACACTATTATTAAAACGTCGATCAAAGTTACCACGAACTACAAGAACTTTTATATTATGGTACTTGCTGCTGCGAGTCCGACACGCACTTGGCCAATTTTTTTAAAGTACCTAGCCTTCTAACATTCTTCCTTAGATTAAATCATAACAGCGGAAGATAGTTGACTCGCCTCTAGCGCGTGGACCGCTGAAATCAAGCCCCCGTGGCTTAATTTCACTCAGTTACACAAACGGCCGTGATACGCAAAAATATTTTTTTTAAGCTATTGCATAGCTTCTATCGCGGGCCTTGAGCGTGGAGACTGAATCCAGAAATTCCGTAACGAAAATAACCTAACACCCCCCACTCATTTGTTTTTTGAGCGTGGTGACCGATAAGAAAACAAATGAGTGAACAATCAATCAAAATTCAATTCAATGTGTGAAAGTGTAACTTCAATTAATATCAAAGAAAAAAAAAAACAAAGGAAAAAAAAATACTGCATAAATAAAATAAATAAATAATTATAATTGCATAAGTTGATAAAAATGCTATGCAATAGCTTTACCGCGGCAGTCCCCGAGTGCCACACGTCTTTATTTTGTTTTAGGTGGGATAAACGTTATCGTGTGCTTTTACGAGTTTACAAATCATACAAGTACAAAAAACAAATCACATTGAATCAGATTTTATACGTGCCTGTAGTTATGCACAGAGTCTAGTTTTTCTGATTGCAATGTTAACGCGTAACGTATCTCTCCATATAATATGTATATCAATGCATTCTTCTAGATCGAGTAGTAGTCGAGTGGTAATGGCTCCGACTTACGAGTTGTAGGTCGCGAGTTCAAACCCTGCCAGGCGCATTACTTTGGGTAATTTATTTCATTGCCACTGCTCTCAAAACGGTGAAGGAAAACATCGTGAGGAAACCGGCATGTCCTAGTTGTGTCTTAGAATCAAAAATTTGAAGACATGTGTCATTCACCAACCCGCACTGGGCCCGCGTGATGGATTACGGCCCATTCCCTCTCCCAAAGAGGAGGCCTCAGTCCCAATAGTGGGAATATTAAAAAAGCTGATGTTGATGATGCATTCTTCTAATATTTTAGTCAATATTCAAACACGACTACCAGAGGTAACAGTGATTACCGGCAGAGATGATACAAACAGAGACGTTAGAAATGAGCGTGTTAGATTTTTAATTGAAATAATTTGAAGAAAAGTACTCTGAAGGATCATCCAATAAGTGAAAAGCGCCCGAGGATAATGTTAAAAGGTCGTTTAGAATTTTAATCAAGTTAAATTGTAACGCCTCGTAATCTAAGAGCTGGGTGTGAACCGACTGAGATGAATGTAGGTACTTTATATGAGATGCAAGAGAAAAATTATGTACCTACACCTACATTAAAAACAATGTGTGCGTATAAGTTTGTGGTTGTCAGACCGCAAACTATCTTAATAGTAATGAGAAAATATCTGATGGCTAATTCTCGTACTCAAAAAAAGTTCAAATTCAATTCAATTAAAATTAATTTATTCTTTGTCACAGATGGAAAATCAGTTTACTTAATTTACGTATTTGCTTGTGGATCATTTATTCGAAGTGACATGAATCACGGAAGAGAAAAACACTAAGATAAGAGGTAAAGTTTGTTCTTCTCTGAAAGTACTAGTCCGATTGTGAAAAAAATCGATTGCACCGATTGAAAGCTGCTTTATTCCTGAGTAACATTAGCTATATTTTATGTACGCGGGTGAAGCCGTGGGCAAAAGGTAGTCAATAATATTTTTACAAAATTATTACTCATGTTGTTCCCCATTATCTTTACTTCTATAATTTTTTAAAGAGCATTTATTTTTTATTTTTACTAATAACGTATATATTATTACTAATGACATATTTACACAGAATTTAATGTCTATAAAATTCCTACCTGTACAAGAACTTGTTAATATGTCGTTGGTGTTCCTTTTTATAATAAATTAATAAATAACATATTTATAAACTCAAAAATTACTCGATCGATTTTAATATTGTTTTCCACCAGTAGATTGCTACTTAATCACTAAGTAACATAGGCATATACTTCCTACTGTTACAGCGAGTGAAGCTGCTGGCAGAAATTAGTCATTTAAAAAAATCGTCCAGATAGTAAAATTTTAATTTCATGGTCACACATACGACGCTACTCACCCACCCATATGTCGTCCTTATTTGTTATTTTCGATTTTAAGTGCTTGTGTGTACATAAATAAATAAATAAAATTTACTTGATTAGTTTATTCTTCAATATATTTTAATTTAATTATCTTACATTTATTAACATTCAATTAATTTTAATGTCGTGCTCTTCTTTACATTTTTGTTAATAATATTACTACACCTCATAAAAATAAAAATATGATGATGATATGATGCCATCTAGCCAATTTCGGCCACAGCGACCGCATTCCCTGGCTCTTCATGGTGGTTGTGAGCTCAGATCTGCTGCTCTGTTATGTGCCCTCATGTGACTTGCATATCCAATCTTGGCCGAAAAACTCCGATCACAGAGCGGACATGTCAGAACACTATTAACGGTATTGCTGTTGGTGGTCTAGCTTTGAGGTCGTCGCGTTTTTGGTCTAATTCCGACCTCTTTTTATTCTCAAAGGCCTGCAGGTGCCTCTGCACATGAAGTCTCCACTCAGGCCAATTTTGAGCTTGTGTCTCCCAAGTCGCGGGGTCGATTCCGCATCTCTTTATGTGCCTTTTCTGAACATCCTTAAAACGAAGAAACTGTCCACCACGATATTTCGTTTTCCTTGCTGGAGTTCAGAATAGAAGACACGCTTCGCCAGCCTCTGCTCGGGCATCCTAAAGACCATGGCGGTAAGTCCCCTCTTTGAGGCGTGGCTGGAAAGACCTCACGGCGTCCTTACCTTCCGCATGACGCAGGTACTCACCGGACATGGTTCGTTCGGGAGTTTCCTGCACTCGATTCATGCGGAAGTGACGCCCGGGTGTCGCCACTGTGCGGAACGCCCGGAGGACACGGTGGAGCACACAGTCGAGGTGTGCCCTGCTTGGGCGGAGCATCGCCGTGCCCTCGTGGGGGCGATCGGCGGCGGAGACCTCTCGCGCCGGGCCTTGGTTGAGGCCATGGTCCGGAGCGAGGAGGAGTGGCAGGCGGTCGCCGACTTCTGCGAAGCAGTAATGCTCGCAAAGGAGGAGGCCGAACGCATCAGGCAACGGCGTTATCGCCGCCGCCGTCGCCGGGATTCTGATCCCGATTTCCGGCCAACGTAGACGCGGGCTTGCGGACGGTGAGCAATGGGTAGCTCACTGTCCGGCCGTCCGGTAACTGTCCGGACCAAGCCCAAGTCGTCGACGGCGCGCACTGTTCCCGCGCGCCTCAAGGAGTTGTCAGCAACAGCAGGGACCCAGCCGGGTCGAAGCCTACTGGGGCCAGGGTTATCCGAAAGGGCGCTCGAGCCCCGGTATGAAGGCTAGAAGGAACGGGGTGGGTCTTTTAGTCAGTAAGAGTCTGACACTATCTCCCGCTCCGCCCAAGGGCGGGGGATGTCAATGCATGATTTTTTCCCACCATAAAAAAAAAAAAAAAAAAAAAAAGGGCATCCTAAAGACATGTCCACACCACCTGAGCTGCCACCTCATCAAGTATGCCTCAATGCCCAGGACTTTGGCTTTCCTTAGGACGTTTGTGTTTCTAACACGATCCGACCATTTGATGTCCATAATATTTCGGAGGCATTTGAGGTGGAATTTGTCCAAAGTTCGTAAATGCCTTCGATAGAGGCACCAAGTCTCTGATGAGTATAAAAGATTCGGGAGAACTACAGCTAAGTATCTTTGTAGCCAACTTGAGATCGTGAGAACGAAAACCTTGGGATGCAGTTTTCCATAAGCTGCCGCAGCCGCACAGATCCTCTGTCTTAGAGAATAGGCTAGTTGCCGTAAAAAATGTAACTAGTCCGTCTTTTAGATTATTCAAAAATAAGGGATATGTATTTTTTATTTGTAAAGTAAACGAAAAATGACAAAGATACAGCCCATTAAATTTACGTGTAACCTCACGCCGTGCTGCATTTTTCGCACGGGGCGGGTGACGTCACACGTAACTTTAATGGGCTATGTCTTTGTTATGTTTTTTTTAGTCGAAAAAAGAAAAAATACGTGTCCAATATTTTTTTTATAATGTAAAATACGGCTTAAATAAAATGTAATTATTTTGACCCTCGAAACTACCCTATTACGCTACTGTGTTAACTAAGCAGCTAACCCAGGCCGGGTTAGCTGAGCCCCGAAAAGGTAAAAAGGTAGCTCAGCCCCGGTACGAAAGGCAGCGAAGGAACAGGAGTGGGTTTTTAGTCAGTAAAAGTCTGACACTATCTCCCGCTCCGCCCAAGAGCGGGGGATGTCATTAGAGGATTTTCCAATCGAAAAAAAAAACATTATCTCCCGCTTTGCCCAAGAGCGGGGGATGTCATCGGATGACTTTCCCACCTAAAAAGAAAAAAAAATGTGTAAATAGTTACATATGAATAAATAAGCTGTTTACACGAAATATTGCATTCAATGTAAGTATTGATTTACCCTATCCTTATGGATAGATGGGACTACCAATAAACGTATTATTCGTACGAAATTATTATCAAGGAACTATTTTCTGAATAGATTTTCCACCGATAGAAACCTTCAGCTTACTAGCAATAAATGTACGTACCAAGTTTTATCCAGACATATTCTATTGTGCGGTTATCACTCTATGAAATCAAGGTCTCATAAATATGTACTTTCACAAAGGAAAACATTCTGTGTTTTACGAGGGCATGCCCTGATAAATGTCGAGTTCAAATACACAGGATATCGGTCCTACTGAATAATGAAACTCTGTGAAAACATCTTGGAGTTACGGCATCATAACTGGTTTCATTGCCAAGTGAGAATTGGGAGCCTGCGTTTTATAAACACAAACCAAATAGTCGTAGCTTTGTGTTTAGAGTTTCAGCTGGTCGAAAATGTACAACAACGTCCACTGCTCATTACAAACCTGTAGTCTTCTTGCTGAAACTTGTAAATCATGCAATGAATATTGGAATTTACCGTTTCACTAAAAATACGTTCAATTCTCACAGTAATTACTCGGTAGTCTGTTTGTTTATTACTCCAGCCGACGCATGATGGATCGATGGTTTTATGATTCATAGTTTACTTTTTCATAAACAAATTTTTTAAAACTGTATAAACATTTTACCGTGAAATAGAGCTGTTTTTGTTTGATTTTAGAATGTAATAACATAATCTAAGAATATTTGGAGGTAATAAATGTATGTTTTTTGTGTCTGCTTATTATAAAACACGTGTCTATTTGTGTGGTAAAGTTGATACCGATTTTAATGTCAATGAAGGGACTGACCGACGATCTGGTGAAGGTAGCGGGAATCCGATGGATGCGGGATGCACATGATCGTTCGTTGTGGCGACGCTTGGGGAGGCCTATGTCCAACAGTGGACGTCTATCGGCTGATATGATGATGAAGATGATGATGATGAAGGGACTGACGGGAAGATGGTCGTACAATATTCTTATTCATCACTATCTCCCTAGCTTTTCCCATCTAACTTGGAGTCGGCTTCCAGTATAACCAGTACCCCTAGCCAAGTTACTAATCTGCAATCGTTAACGCTAGCAGAAATCTTGAAATGTACTGGGATGACGTCATCTCAACGCTCACTCCCTTGGTCAGAACAAAAGAATTGACGACGCGGGCAACTCAAAGCGTTCGGCGCATGCGAAACAGTTGTAACTTGGCTAGGGGGGCAGATGTGACGGAATACTCATTTTTTACATGGAGCAACTGCCTATCAGTCCTCCTCAACCCAGTTACTGAGCAACACATTACTCCATGAACAGATTTTACATGCTCTCCGAGGCACGGAGTATTAGTAAACTCTCCTCTCTCCCTGTGAAACCTAGAAAAGTACCTACCTACATATGAATTGAAAAATTCACTTGTACATTATTTACATTAATATAATAAACAGGTTAAGTTTGTTCTTTTGTTTGTAGGAGGTAATCTCTGTAAGTACTAGACTGATAGCAAAAAAATTTTCACCGATAGAAAGCTGCTTTATTCCTGAGTGACATAGGCTATACTTTATGTACGCAGACGAAGCTGCGGGCAAAAGCTAGTAACTAATAATTTCATTACTAATAATTAGATGACGCTAATAAAAAAATAGTAATCAGCGTCATTTAATTATTAGTAATGATCCAAATTTCAGGAAGTCAAATAAAAAATAAGCTCCCTTATTTATGAGCCATCAATGGGCCTAGTTAGACTGGATGTCTTCCAAAGAATGAAAGATAAAACATACATATTTATCTCTTACTTAAACTTCAATGTTGTTCAGCATCAGTATTACAGTTTTATATAAGAAACATTTTTCTTTTTATTCTTCATTTCTATTCTAAGCACATCGCACCGAGACATTTGTTCTCGTAAATCATCGGATTTATTTAGAATTCTTATCGCCTTCATTGCTTTTCCTGTCACAATCCGGAAATCTTAATATTATTGTTGAAACAATATTTGAATTATATTTTGCGTGGCTATTGTTTTGATACGAGTATTTTTTCTTTTTTTTTAACCCTTTGTATGGCCGGAACGCGGATCCATGCGGGACACAATAACTTTTTAATTGTGTCTCTAATTACGAAAGGTTAAAAAAGAGAAAGATTGCCCACACTAGAAATTACTCTAGTATCGTGAGTGCTTTTAAAATATGTAAATTCACATACCTACACAAGACATTACACCGGAACATTAACTGTAGGCTATACTCGCACAAATATTTAAACTTTGACAGGTTCGGACAGTTTAACCTCTTAATAATAGGAATTAGTTTATATATTAAAAGTAACAATAAAAAATATGACAAATTGTTTGTTTCTGAAAGAACAAAAACCAATTACTAAAACTTTTAACTGGTAGAAGTTGCTGCAGGGTTTCCGTGGGAGTGTAATTAGCTTTTAGTCGGTTTTTATTTAACTTTTTGTTGTTTTGTTATTTATTTATTTATTTGAATAGGCACACCGACTTATTTACAATATAATATAAATAATTCATTATAAATTCATGAGGTGATCCTGTGTAAATAAGTCACTTACAGGTATGCACAACATTTAAAATAGGTCTAAGTAATTAAATAGATTAAAAACGATAAATAATAACAATAAACATTTAAGACAGTTACGGAATAAAAGAGATTAAAAACCAATGTCCCAAGTTAAAATAAATTAAATTAAAATTAAAATCACATTGTTATCAAATTACAATTAAATCTTAAATTAAATTACAGTATTAATACATATGTCAATCACATTATTATTAAATTAAATTACATAAGAGAAAAAAAAATCAATCACGATTAAATTACATAATTAAAATTAAAATAATTAAACATATGCACAATCAGCCTTATAATGTTCATACTTTGTGGGTTCACTTTGCATCCTCTCAGTGCAGGTTGACAGATGTCACATGTCTTCGAATTTTTGGTTCTAGAACATTCTGTTTTCCACGATGTCTCCTTCCTTGACTGTTTTGAGAACAGTGATGATTCAATAAATTGTAAAAAGTAAAGTGCCTAGCTGGATTTAAACCTTCGTCAGTCGGGTTGTTTTAAAAAATAGGCTTTATTTGGTTCGATTTTGTTTTTTGTATTATTCGTTTACGGTAGAATAGCGGCTGCTGTTGCGTCAGTAATTTGCTTTTTGACGCGCAGTGTGGCGCAATTCGATCCACTAGTTTGTAAACTAATATTCTCGCTGTGGCTGCAGATTTAATACCTAGATACTGTAAATACCTATGAAGTAATACCAATTTACCTGCAGCGGACTTCCTGTATGATTTTGGTGTCTTCAAAGTTTATTAATTTAAGGATCACCAACCAGTGTTACAAAATAAAAAACTTAGGAATAAAAATTAGTAGGTACTCATAACCAGGCTAGTCCTATAATGCACACTCAATTATAGGCAACCACACACCACAGCTTATGCATAACCGAGTGTGTGTGTGTAAGATTACATCGTATAAGCTTTTAATAAACTAGTGCAATTAACCATCAACGATTGCATCACTGCTAACCATCAGGTGGGATTACAGTCAAGCGCTACATAGTTTTGATCATTAAAAATAAAAAATTAGAGATCTGTAAGATTTGATTAAACGTTAACTAAAAAATACAGATCCAAAGCAACCCTACCTAATTCTATTATTTACAAGGCATTCTCGTTTCTTCTCTAGACTTGAAATTCAATCAATCAGCTAGACTCTTTGAAGTTTACGCTTTGTAAAAGAAATACCTATCGAATATCAATCTAGATAAAACCGACGAAACCAAAATATAAAGAACGTAAGGCTAATAAATCACAAGATATCTACCATCGGGCAAGAATGTCAGAGACGGCGTAAAAATGTGTCATATTTGATCGCAGGGATAACAACACACCAAATATAGAGTAGAACAAATACAGTTTAACGACTGAAGTAGTTAGTGGTTAAAGCTTCAAAACTCAGAAATTATCTATATATATAAATCATTTGTTGCAACATACAAAAAAAAAAAAAAATTTTTGTTTGTAATATCAAATTAAAATACTATTACGAAAGTACGAGTATATTTCATAACTATGTTTTTTCTCTGTCTATTTATTTCGGTTCTTCGAAACGAATCGACCGATTTTCATGAAATTTTCAGTCGGGTAGCTTACAAGGAGTAGGTAAGTTATTTTTATTGATTTACAGTAACGGGATTTTAAACTTCATAATAATAACCCATTTAACAATAAATGAAATAAAAAAAGCATCGAAACAATAAAAAAAATATTTTATTATAATGAGTAAATTAATCTGCTTTTAATTTTCCTGCGAGAAAGGGACTTGATTCCCAGGTCATTATGTGAATAAAGTCGCGGGTTAGAGCTAGTTTGTAATATTAATTAATTTTATAACTATGAACAGATGGTACGAATGTTCGACGAACTTACGAAAGATTAAACATGGAACGGCCAGAAGAATTTGATTTGTATATTATTTGGCACTGGCTTGACATAGTGACGGGCACAGATATGAAGAGAATGCTCCTGTAAAATATCTAATTAGAATTGATGCTGCGAAATAGGAAGATTGTCAGTGTATTAGCGATGTTTTACAAAATAGAAGCGTCGTTTTTTTAAAGAATATTTCATATTTAACCTTGTGCTTTTTTTTAATTTAATATTGCGCTATTTCCTACATATTATGATGTCAAATGGTTAGATAACCTACGAGAATTTTCAATATTGCTTTTATTTAAACATAGCATACATAACATATAATTAAAACTACCTTGAATAACTTATGACTTAAACAACTTTGACTGCAACCTTGACTCAGGCAAAGTTACGTACCTATTGATATTAATTAATAGATTTTTCTCTTTTGTCAAGGGTACTAGGTCTATTGGTGTCAACGAAATTTCCATTAAAATAACTTAAAATGTAGCTATAAGTGTACGAGTGACTTTTAAATGATTGGCAATTTTCCATAAAAATTGAACAAATTAGCTTAGTATCAGATCGACCGTCAATCATAACTCGTGATTATACATACAAAAATGCATGCTAGAATCAAAAGCGTGCTCATAACAAAAACGGCCGTTTTCATTTTATTTGTAATTTAGCTTCACTTGTTTGACTGACCGACATTTTGACAATTCAAAAGTGCCTGTAATTGGCCTATTTGAAATAAACGTTTCTGATTTCTGATAAATGCATGTTTTAGCTAAACAACAATATTAATGCAAGAGTTGATAATGTCCATGGTATGTTCGAAAGGGAACCGTGGGGTCCTGGAACGCAAGGCAAATATAGAACATAGGAGTGGGTTGTAGTCAGTAAAAACACAAAATATACAGGTACAGAAGTCAATCTACATACAAAGCGCGTTCGAGCAACGCACACATAGACACCGCTCACGGACTCGATATCTCGGAGCCCCGCGGCCCGCTCGTCGAACAGTTCCGGCTCAAACGCTCATTAGTGTGCGTCCACCGAGCATAGGTATACAAAGTGAAGTATATACATGAGATTGTCTTCTGTACGCCCTCCGCTCCGCCCTAGCGGGAAAAGTCATTGGATGGGTATCCCACCTAAAAAAAAACTGTTGACAATGTGTTACATAATAGTAGTTTATGTGACTAGGGGATAAAGCAGTGTCTTTAAGTCGCGGGCGGCATGTTGAATTCCGAACGAAACGAAGGTTGCTGATATTAATCCCGAACGATAGTGAAGGATTTATAAAATTAACTCCCGAGCATCGCGAGGGAGTTAATAAAGAAACCTGAGTGAAGTGATTCAAGCCGCCCAAGACAAAGACAGCTTTATCCCCGTGTTGCATACTCTACTTTTTACACCATCTGTGAGATAATTAAAAGACAATTTGGTCGACCAAATCATATACTAGAGAAATATAAGTATTAGAGTCTGTCTAATAAGTTAAACGACTTGGGTAATTATCAGAATTTAATTAAATCTGATGTAGTCAACACGGGTTCAATAATCAAGGTTAATTAAGAGATAGAGATTATTGTTTATTAACAGAAGAACCTTATGAAAAGTATCGTATTTTTTAAATGATTAAATATTATACAAAATTCCCAAGTCGGTTGACTTATTAGACAGACTTTATACGAGTATTTACAAGTTCATCAAACAAACAAAATTCACTACTCCAAGATTCTAGTTTCAATTTTCTATAACGCTCCCGTCAGTACGCACGTTTTATTCTATTTTCTTTTTTTTTGTTAGTGGCCAGTTTGAATCATAGTGATTACATACTCTTTGGTTTGAATTTCAAGTCAACTTTTTCGATGCGCCTACATTTTAATTCACAATGTTGACGATTTTTAATGTTCCAAATTCAAATCTCATTATTCCCTAGGGATCGGTCATACTGCATTATCTCCCTAGGGATAGAATGACTTGCTTTAAGTGAGGTTTGTATGACGTATAAAACGACATTATCGAGCAGGTGGTGTAAAAATACTTTTTAAAACGACATTATCGAGCAGGTGGTGTAAAAATACTTTTTTACACCACCTGCTCGATAATGTCGTTTTACACGTCATACAAACTTCACTTAAAGCAAGTCATTATATGCCTAGGGAGATAATGCAGTATGGCCGATCCCTAGAGAATAATGAGATTTGAATTTGGAGCATCAAGAATCGTCATCATTGTGAATTAAAATGTAGGCGCATCGAACAAGTTGACTCGAAATTCAAACCAAAGAGTATGTAATCACTATGATTCAAACTGGCCACTAACAAAAAAAAGAAAATAGAATAAAACGTGCGTACTGACGACACGGGAGCATTATAGAAAATTGAAACTATAGAATCTTGGAGTAGTGAATTTTGTTTGTTTGATGAACTTGTAAATATAATACTTATATTTCTCTAATATATGATTTGGTCGACCAAATTGTCTTTTAATTATCTCACAGATGGTGTAAAAAGTAGAGTATGCAACACGGGGATAAAGCTGTCTTTGTCTTGGGCGGCTTAAATTCCTCACTTCACTCAGGTTTCTTTATTAACTCCCTCGTAATGCTCGGGAGTTAATTTTATAAATCCCTCACTATCGTTCGGGATTAAAATCAGCAACCTTCGTTTCGTTCGGAATTCAACATGCCGCCCGCGACTTAAAGACACTGCTTTATCCCCTAGTCACATAAACTACTATATTGTCTTTCAAATTTTTGATGAGCCACATTGTGCATTATTAATCCTATTTATGAGTTATGATTTCTTTTCCAATTAGCGGCGCTAGTAGGCTATGCACTGCCTCTTAGGTTCGACTATTATCCAAAGTATGTAATCTCCCCAGCGCAACGAAAACGCAGCGTTGGAAGGCCTCCTACAAGGTGGACTGACGACCTGGTGAAGGTAGCGGGAATCCGATGGACGCGGGACGCAAATGATCGTTCGTTGTGGCGACGCTTGGGGGAGGCCTATGTCCAGCAGTGAACGTCTGTCAGCTGAAATGATGATGATGATGAATCTCCCCCAGCAAAAGCAATATACATTATCCAGCCAGTACTATCGCAAGGTTTCAACTCATTTTCCATTGATGCATGTTGCATATTATATGCCGTGGCATTTAAATTAATCGATGTAAGGTAATATTAATAGTTGGAGATTTGTGTTTTAATAGTTAAAGCTAGCTAATTAATCCTTCTTGCAGTCGGGTAAAAACTGTAGGTACGATTATTTGAGTGAATCAATCAAATAATTAAATTTTTGAAAAAATAATTAATTTACTGTCTAAAACCGTCAGAACTTCTTCAATTACTTTGAATTGTCAAGTCACAGTAATTCTTTGAAACAATCTCGCAAGCTATAGTAGACATACCGTTAATTTCATGTTAGTGGATACGAGCGTTCTCGAAAAAAATACGTAATCACTTTAGTTACTAACGAAGTTAAGGCCATTCAGCAGCCCTATATACCTACCTAAAGTTTCAAATTGATTTTATGGTATTCAGTATAAATACTTGTCTTATGTACTGTCCTGTGTGTCAGTGATCGTCAATACTTTTGTTTACCTAGGCACGAGCGCTGGAAGTTATGGCTGGGCAAAAGTCTCTTTGCTCAGCGGTAGGACTCTTCAAGCTGAAGCCACATCATCGCTTACCATCAGGTGAGATAGTGGTCAAACGCGTGCCAATCTGCCAATCAAATATATTATTATATATAAATAGTTATGTAAACAAAACTAACTTATGTAAACAAACTGATACCTACTCGTACGTAACTAAGTTGTTTCAACTTGTTTTCTTTTTTTTTCGTCGTGTAGAAGTGTGGAACGTTCTGTCATTAGGTACCTACTTACGAGTACGTATAAGTTACCTTTTTTCTCCATAAAACAAAACATTATTGTCGCATTATCAGGGCCCGGAAAATCTTCTCACAGTGACGTGAATGCGAACAAAAACGAACGTCTGAAGTTTTACGCTAGGGGAGTAGAAAATAGTATTGTAATGTGAAAAGGGTAAAATGTGTCACCAATCCTTCACTTTTTTTACTGCCAGACTATTTCTGCTGTTTTTCAGATGGCTTATAGTGAATACTTCGTATCTGCAAAATACGTAACCTTTTAGGAGGGCGACAATCCAAATTAGCACTTTATTATCACTTAATTTAAATGTTGTTGATTCTACGTCATCATCATGATCATCATTTCAGCCGAAAGACGTCCGCTGTTGGATATAGGCCTCCCTCAAGTGTCACCATAATGACAGGTCCTGTGCATCTCGCATCCATCGGATTCCCGTGCCCCTCACTAGGTCATTGGTCCACCTTGTGGGAGGCCTTTCAACGCTACGTCTTCCGGTACGATCACACTTCTATGTGGTTTTACTTTAATATTTAAAAATATTGACTTATTTCAAACAATTATTTCTTTTGTTTTTCATTTTTTTCCACAAGTTTTGACGCGCTGCCATCATGAGGTTATCACGTAAAATCGTTACATAAAATTAATTCAAATAAGGAATGCATTCAACTTTGTAGATGATACTTCAAGTATCAAATTAAAATTTATCGTGGTACAAGATTGTGCGTTTCGAGCTTTTCTTTCCAGAAATAAAATAAAATTAAACAAGCTAAAATTGCATACCCGAGGTATGCAATTATAAGCTAAGCTACTCATACTCTAAGCCATCGATGTGTGAAAAACAGCAGAAATAGTCTGGTGGTAAAAAAAAGTAAAGATTGGTGAAACATTTTACCCTTTTCACGTTATGGTACATGTAGTTTGGCCTATTTATAGATAAGTATTTTTAGCGTAACCCATTTGTTATTTATAGGGGAAATTCATATCTTCAATCTTCCCATGGGCGCGGCAAAAAAGGACTGCCCATGAAAGGGCCAAGCTGACTTTGCCATTCATTTGACATATTACTACAGCTTTTTATCTTTACTGTAAACCGTTGCAGTACGTTACGTACGGTACGTTATTTCAGGCCGTATTTATCAAAAATCCCTACATTGTAAATTTTAGTTTGATTGATATATGTATTTATATATCTTGTAGTTGAAACAAAAGGCTTGGTAAAACACACATCCGACATCGTAGATCTGAGTGCGTAAACCAAAAAAACGACGCTGAAAAAGTATGAAATAAGATTTTCGGTTTTTTTTTATGGTGGGAAAAATCATCCAATGACAACCCCCGCTCTTGGACGGAGCGGGAGATTGTGTCAGACTCTCACTGACTAAAAGCCCACCCCGTTCCTTCTAGCCTTCAGCTGAAATAAAGACGCTTACTGGAGAAAAGACAAAAAGAAAAGCCGTAGTCACACGTTAGTCGTAGCATTACGGTAAGGTATACTAACTACAACTACTACTACTATAGGTATAACGTGTTACTACGGTATTGACTCATTTGTCGAGTTTCGATAAGTAGTTTAGGAGCTAAGAGGGAACAGATGAACTACATATATACATAGCCTGGCAAAATTATAACCTTCCTTTGGCTTTGCCGTAATCGAGAAGCAAAAATACCGATAGCCATAAACCAAATGTATGAATTATTGGTTATTTAGATAACCTCGTGTGTCAACTTACTAAGTTAACCCTGGTTTGCATAAGTGGGCCTCAAGCTGCAACACTGAACTTCCCAGTTTTCGGAGCATACCTACTACGGTAGGTACTATACTTACGTAGTGTACTAGTGCCTGTTCAAATAATACGAACAAGTTGATGAGTAAGCTACTACGAAATAGTAGAACGAGGTCAAATCATATAAATTGTCGGTGTACCTCAAAATGAATAGAGTAGAAGTAGATATTTGTATAATGTAGATACCATTAACAAACCGTAAGTAATAAGACCAACTGTTACGGCTTTAGCTTATCAGAAATACCATAATTTAATCAAAAATGATTTTCCTATCCTAAAAAGTAATTATAATATAAGATCTTTAGAGAAAGATCAGAATAAAAAACTTATTATTTTTTCCTATCGAGAAAGGTGATGTAAATAAAACGCGAAAACGGGTACAAAAAGTATACATACTAAATACTTTTACCATGATAGCATACAATTACAATATCGCCAATCAATTTCAGTCAAAGTTAACAAATTAATGTTTATTTTATAGTATAATATAGGAGCTCTTACTTTTTATGAGACGTAACGTTCTTCGGTAACTAAAATGGAATGCTCTGGACTGTGCGGCGCGCTGTTACCAAAGGCTTTTACATTGTCTTTGTTTGTCGTCAGTGTTGCCGTACTTTTACCAGTCTTATTCACTTTTACTTATCAGTGTATAAAAATTATTAAATGTTTATTAAATGTTTGTTGTTGATTTATTAAATGTTTTATGCATACAAAAGTACAAAGGTGGATTAGATGCCTTAGGCATTTTCTACCAGTCAACCTTTGGGTGATAGGAAGAGAAAAATAGTGGTGCAATAAAAGAGAGAGAGAAGGCGAATACAAGAATAGGTATATTAATAAACCGTATATATATGTATTTAATAACGCAACTATAATACTCAAATTAATAAACTACAAACAATTGGTCCAAATCTACAATTGGAAATCATTTACAACAAATTAGGTACGTTTATAACTTTTACATGAAACAAATAGCATTTTAATGTTGCTAATAAAAAAAATAATTGTAGTGTATTTAACGAATTATAAAATCAGTAACACAAGAACCTTTAAATAATATCATTTTTTACAAAAAAAAAAAACGAATTCAGGCCACCACCCAAAATTGAATCTACTCGGGTATTTATCAAGTAAAATCCCGTCTATAGAGATGGGATACTACGTGTTATATATCAAAACTGGAATTGTCATGATTGAAGTTACCTACCTTCGAGTAGGAAGTTTGTTGCTAAATGTTTTGAATGTAAATGTGGGAGAGACTAAATTCTACCAGAATGGAAAAGTTTTGTGCAACTGCTTTTCGTTTACTAGTAAATCCTGAAACGAAGACTTGGTACTTACTTGAATGAAAATCAAACAAGTAAAATGTGCTTTGCATGTTAGACTGAGGAGACTTGAGTGTCTGTGCCGTCACCACAGGGCCACCACTGCTCATATCATTTTCATCTATACATAATTGAAAAGAAAAACCAATATATTCACATCAAACCAAAAAGCATTGCTTTTTCTTTTAACTTTAAAAAATCAGAGCTTAACCCACCAATGATTTTTGGATTATCATCATTACTTGATATCTTTTTCGTCATTGTTCATGCGTTATAATATCATTATAATGTTTTCACTAGATCTTATGAGGAGACTCGGTTGAAAATGATACTCAGTGACAATGAATTGCAAACATTTGTCAAAATGTAGGGAAATGTGAGTTGGGTTTGACAGACGGAGACGGAGATCGAAATGCGAATGTTCTTCAAAAATGCGAGAATTTTGCCTCTGACGTCACGACAGGTTATGCCTACGTCCATATTGTTCTAATTTCTGCTCCTTTTGTTTGAAAATTAACGCAATAAGCCAGTGGTTCCCAACCTTTATTTTTGACCCGAGACCTTTGGTTTCTATGTTGTGAGCAGGGACAGAAGCCTAAAATAAAATGTATCTTTAACAGTACTTTAGGTAAATTATGTTTAAACACAAATTATAAATTCCAAACTTGTAGTATTGCAGAAGAAAACGCAACGACTTTTATAGAAAACTAGCTTCTGCCAGTGGCTTCGCCCGCGTGAAAATAGTTTTTTTTCTAAACTTTGGACCCTCCGTTTCATCCCTTTTGGGGGTGAATTCCGGAAATTCCTTTTCTTAGCGGATGTCTACACTCTATAAGGAAGATTTGTTAGTACAAATACTTAAAGGGCTTATTAGAAAAGCCCTTGTTATTTTATAAGTAAAATCTCAATAAATAATATTCATAAACAGCAAAGTTATTAGCGTTGGTTTATATTCCAAAATGTCACTCAATTTATGGAAAAATTGTGCAGGCTATTGATAAATGAATGAATAAGTGACAATTATTAAGGAAAATCACTACCCGCAGTATTTTCTACTAGCAATTGTTATTTTTGATTGATTCTATGATGAATTTACTTTTTCGTGGTCAATTTTAGGATTTCGGTTTTTTCTACTTTTGACTACAAAAATATGATCAGTGACGGGTACAGATGATAGAGCCCCATTTTTTTGGTACTAATTAAAAAGTAGGGGATGTATATAGATTAAAAGTACTTTGCATCAATGTTATTTCTAGTTCGAACATTTTTAGGGTTCCGTACCCAAATGGTAAAAGCGAGACCTTATTAGTAAGACTCCACTGCCTGTCTGTCTGTCACCAGGCTGTATCTCATGAACCGAGATAGCTAGACAGTTGAAATTTTCACTGATTATGTATTTCTGATACTGCTGTAATAACAAATGCTGAAAAAACAATATAATAAATATTTAACTGGGGCTTCCAAACAACAAACGTGTTTTTTGCTCGATATTAATAACTGCGTCAGGTAGATAATGGTACGAAACCCTTTGTGCGCGGTTCGATTCGCACTTGGCCGGTTTTTTTGGTCATTGCGGATCACTAGTTGTCTACGGACGACCGGTCGGGAAACACTGTTTTAAAGTAGGCAGAAGTTGTCAATCAACAGGGCTTTACGAGTTAGACCATTGTGAAAACTCAAGGCTTAACTGAAGTCCTTTACTCAGTTAATACTTTATTGTTAAAGTTTCTTCTAGTTTAATCCGGAATCGCTGTAGAAAAAGTTACCGGGGAAATGTAAACAGATACCTGTAAGTAGTTTTTAGGGTTCCGTATAAAGGTAAAACCGAGGTTTTTGGCGGGATTTGTTGTTGTTGTTTTAATGTATTCGCAAATTGATTACTAGTTGTTATACTGATGAAAACTTGGTGTAGTTTTTGTATTGTATGTGTCTATACAACAGGGCAATGTGTGGGAAAATTGAAACATACGCGAACATGGTAAATAGAGCTCAGAATTTTATTGAAGTATTGACTATTTCAGCGGAGCTTGTCGAAGGCTGACTCTATACATTTTCTGCCAAATATTGCAAACAAAATCAAAATGAGTTACATAGGCATTCTAATAGAAAAAGTACCTACAAGGTATTTTGTATCAAAAATAAATATGCACCCTACTTACTTTTTAAACTTGATTGAAGCTAAATACATACACCGTACAGAAATAAAGGACTAAAAAATTAGCTAGAGTGAAAAGGCTCTTAAAGGCTCTTAATGAACTAGTGCGATTCACCATCAAAGATTACACCATTGCTTACCGTCAGGTGTGATTGCAGTCAAGCACTTATCTTATTTAAACTTAATATAAAAAAGGTAAAGTTTTTTTTTTTTGTTTTTATGTTTTTTTGTTAGTAGGAGGTAATCTCTGAAAGTACCAGTCCGAATGCTAATATTTTTTCATCAATAGAAAGCTGCTTTATTCCTGAGTGACATAGGCTATATTTTATGTACGCGGGCGTAGCTGAAAACAAACGCTAATATAAAAAAACGTTTTAGTTATACCGCTTTCACTTATAATTCAAACTTAAATAAGATCTAGGCCACTTAAGCCTTCAGTCTACGTAATAGTCAGATATGAATTTAATTTATACAAAGTGTAGGTCTGGTCGTCACACGCCTATCTGTGATCTTTTTGACGCGCGCCGCCACAGCCCCTCTAGCAAAGTTCTACCTAGCAGTATTTGACGAAATCGAATTCCTCTACTGTAAGACTACGGTCGGATTGCCTTTAAGTAATGTAATAGTTTATTTGGTCGGATTTTATTCTCTTCGGATGTAGGTTTAGGGGCTGTTTGGTAAAGTGTACAAATTTTGTGAACGAAAAACAAGTAATGTTCCATGATATCGAAAAAGATAAAATGATTAATTCTAGGCAAAGTAAGAAAACATTGATTACCACTGTTGGAATATATTCCTCGATAGTCGAAAGTTTACTAATACAAGGTTGAATTGCAGCTATCACATTTAAATAGATTTTATAATTTTATTAAGAATTTTAAATTCATTTAAATTGTTATTTAAATGCGATATACTCAATTATATTTTTCTACTATACGGAAAGGACGTAAAGAAAATCTGTACAAATGAAAAAAATAATTAAATAACAAATTGAATCCCCTGATGATCCCCTGATGGTACGGCGTAGTAATATGCTACGCAGGCTACGGCTACGCTGTCGTAGCAAATAACCTATGTGCTACGCGATTATGAGGATTGATCTCATTCACAAAACCTTTTCGGAAAAAATCGATGTCGGTAAATACGTATATAGAATACAGGGCGCATTTTGGTGTGAATTAGCTCAAAACCCTCGAAGTCATAGAAAATAGTTCATGCTTAAAAAAGTAAACCTACACACAAATCCAAGAATAAACTGCCTTCGTGAGATAGAATCTAGGGCCCAGGGTTATCCGAAAGGGCGCTCGAGCCCCGGTATGAAGGCTAGAAGGAACGGGGTGGGTCTTTTAGTCAGTAAGAGTCTGACACTATCTCCCGCTCCGCCCAAGGGCGGGGGATGTCAATGCATGATTTTTTCCCACCATAAAAAAAAAAAAAGTAGAATCTAGGGCTATCAAATATAGAAGGTTAAATCGGCGTAAAGATGAAGGCTTTATTTCCCCGAAAAGCGTATATTCTTATTCGAAACGTTAAAGATCCTGTTTACTAAACGAACAAAGAGACTTTCTATTCCATAAACTAAGTTTCCTTTCTTCTCTATTTATAAAAGAGAAGGCCTAATTCACTAACTCGTCAACGCCTAGCCGAAACCTTTACATTTGGATAGCTGAACTTTTTCACATGACGTGTTCATTTTAAGACGTGCACGAGGAATAATAACGAGGGAAAATTAAAATTAGTCATAGTCATAGTAGATTATTGGAAAGGGATTCTTACAAGTCAAATACAGAATGCTACATTATACTTAGTCAAGAAATCCTTACTAATATTATAAAATTGAATGTGAGTTTGTTTGTTTGTTTGTTACGTCTTCACGCCTAAATGACAAAACCGATTTTGATGAATTTTAGTACAGAGATAGTTGGGACCCTGGAGACGGACATAGGCTAATTTTTTCACGCAGGCGAAGCCGCGGGTAAAAGCTAGTGACTAAATATAATGTCAAACGATAAAGAATACCTATTTAAAAGAAAATACAAAATAAACAAACAAATAAATAGAAGTCAAATCACAAATAAATCATAATAAAAGGGTTAAAAGCGGTTGAATGCGAACGAAGCTGCGAGTATAAGCTAGCATTAGAATATTACATAGCTCTCTTTATAATATACTATTGGTAGTATTGTCTACTCTTCTGTAGCCTAATCTGAAGAAAGCTTGTCAAAATTTCAGAATAAAAACACTGAGTAAAAGAGTAGCTATCAGTCAGAAAGAGGATTTTCGTAGATCCGTAATTGGATCAGTATTTCCAGTTTACCTTTTACAAGCCAACAATTTTAGTTTTTCGAAATAGCACTAGATTCTGCCAGCAGCTTTGCTCGCAAAAAATTTGAAAATTATCCCGACGGCCAAGTACCTTAGCTCCTATTCCAAGATATGCTCTACTTTTGTATCAGATTTTATCCAAATCTGCTGAGCCATATGGGCGTGCAGGAGTAACCAACTTACAAACAGAAACAAACAATTAATTACAAATAAATTTTCAAGGTTCCCCAAATGCAAAATTTCATTTTCATTTACATGGTTTGCTGTAAGAAAACTCAGTTGTGGGTTAAGCTCGCCTATGTACATCAAATGTCCTGTTTTGTTGTTTGTAAAAAAATTTTTGTGTACAATAAAGAATAAGAGTGAAAAAACAATAGGGAATATGCATAAAAAAATATTTTATTTATTATTTTATCACTTTATCAATAAATATATAAAAATAGAATATTGACTGTGAAATCAATATCAAAACAAGTAGAAAAGTACTTTTCTACTTGGTTTGATCTCGTTAGATGTAACAATTTTAAATTAAACAAGTAGAAAATAACAGAATAAACTTTATTGTACACCTAAATTATAGTAACAGTCTATATTCTATATTAATTTGTAAAGAGAAAAGTTTTGTTTCCTTGTTTTAATGTTTTTTTTTATGTGCGTAGGGAAAGCTATAGGTATATATATAGCTTATGTCACTCAAGAATAAAGCATCTTGAGTGACAGGCGGTATATGTACTCGAAAGCCGCGGGCATAAGATTGTGGCCTCCCTATTAAGCAGGGTTCGTGCGAGCAGCAATGGCATTCTGGCTGTTGTTGCTGATAAATTTGACTGCCCTTTACTACAGCATCAAATTAGGGTGCTGACTGAAAGTAAAAAGTGACTAAGTATAATATGACATTTTTAATCTTTTAATTTTACTAACACCTAGATGATAAGTTTGCTACTAACCATTGGATCAATGATGTCTGAGTAAATAAAATGATTATTATTATTATTATAAGCTAGTTACAAATACACACAAAAACAAAATATCACAAATATTTCTATCCCTCTCTCAAAAACGCCGTTTCCTAAAGCAACCCTACGAGTGTGATGTAATTTGACGCCTAAAGTCATATTGGACTTCTTTTTCTTATTAGCAGCTTTGAAGCTTTATAACTTCGTTGTTGTAAGAAAATATTTCAAAAATTCTTTCATATTTGTTTACTAAAGCTAAGAGTTATTTAATTTAGCAAATTAAAAAAAATCGTGCATATTCCATAGTGTTCTCCTTTATAATATTAGTGTAATTATTTATCAGAGGTCGGAATTAGATAGAGTTATTCATGTATTGATTTCATACAGCGAAAGAATAAAGTAGATATGCTTTAAATCCCAAGATTGATTTTAAAGAGCATATTTTTTTATGACACTATCAGAAATATGGCAGAAAGAGATTCTGCCTGGATAAATGACGAGGAGGAGGAAGTGTATAAATTCGTTAACCTCACCTCGGTTGACTTAGATCTTTTTCAATGAAAAATACAAATACAAATGTTATGTTAAATATCTTTGCTTTATTTGACTTATATATCTCTGAGGTTTTTATTATTATTTATTTGTAATATTATTGGCCACACGGGATTTTTCATTAGATATCCCGGGAAGATCCATGTTAATATCAACATTTCGATGTAAGTACATGAATAACTTTACTTAATTCTGACCTCTGGTCATTACAGTTATTTATAATAATATTGTAAATTATTCACAGTGTGATATTTTAGTATGCATGTAAATTTTCTTAGACTTCCTTTTGTGGCCGCGTTACACCTGTAGTCGGCTCAAGGAGTGCTAAAAATAAACCCTAAGAACACGGCATTGTACTGCATAGTATACACAAGTATGTACATTTCTATGTAAAAGATACAAAGTGTTCTTGTTATTTGAATGACGTTAGTCTGTTTGTTATGGAGTCATGTTTGTTTAATTGTTGATATACTATATACTGTGTGTACCTACGTGTTAAAACAATAAACACTGGCTTCTGCCAGTGGCTTCGACTGCGTATACAAAATGTATGTCACTCAGTGATAAAGTAGCAATCCAATGGTGAAAAATACCGGCCAAACACGCGCACGAAGGGTTGATACTGTCCGTAGCAAAAAACGGCAAAAAAATTTGTACGTTTGTTGTATGAGAGCCCCCTTATTTTTTTTAAGAATTTGTTGTTATAGCTGCAACAGAAATACATCATCTGAGAAAATTTTAACTGTCTTACTATGACAGTTCATGAGATACAGCCTGGTGGGTCCCGTTTTAACTTTTGGGTATGAAACCCTAAATGTCAAAGAATTTTTAAAATCGGTTCAGTAGCTTTTGAGTTTATTTACAACAAACAAAAATAGAAATCTTTCTTCTACTTGTACAGGTTTAAGGAAAGAAACTTAAGTGCTAGAAAATAACCTTTTGTAAAGCTATCTAGACAAATCAAAATCAATCTGGCTCTAGACGCATAGAACCGGTCATTAATTGTAGCGTGTCTTGGGAGACCTTATGTAAAAGAAAAAAGAAAGAAAAACATTTTATTTGCTGGAAAGGCCAAAAAGTATTTACAAATTAAACATTTAAAGAATGCGCCACATCCGAGCAAAACGGCCGGACGCTCAGCATAATGCTTAGACCACAACGCTAGCGGCAAGTCTACGGCGCTGGTTTTCAGCGTAGGTCGATAACAGTGTCGACAAAGACGTCTGCACGGTCCAGTAGTTGAGGTTTTTCGACTGAAATGATAATGATGATAAGACGAATCTATCATCAATAAGACAAGAAGCTCAAGCTTTTTTTTCAGTTGTTTTAATTGTTGGAAAAGTTGTGTATTTATTGTTATAATTGTTCAATATTTATTGATGTAGTTTTATATCTCGAGTCTACCTATCTTCACAACTGGACATTATGAGGAATCATTGCACCAGTCACAATTTGCGTGCCAGGGTCAGTGACTCTTGAATATTCCTGCAACTTTTTTACTAGCACTTTACTATGAACTACTCAGATAAATAAAAAAAAAGTACATTGCTAAGCCCATTATCATTAAAATCGAAACAAAATATATCATAATAGCATAATCAGCCTTTAAATGTTCCCACTGCTGGGACTTAGGCCTCTTTAGGAAAGGCAATGGGCCGTAATGGCCCAGAGCGGGTTGGTGAATATCACATGTCTTCGAATTTTCGGTTCAAGGACATGATAGTTTCCTTACGATGTTTTCCTTCACCGTTTTGAGAGCAGTGGTGACGACATAAATTACACAAAGTAATGCGCCTGGCTGGCTTTGAACTTGCGACCCAGAACACGTAAGTCGGGGCTACTACTGCTCTCACTAAATATTTTAACTAAAGGTGAGTCTGAAATTAACATTTCTGAAAAACAACATCGTTAAAAGACAATGAATATAGTCTTGGTTTAATAAATATTAAAATTTGAGGTCTAGGCCTTTACTTAAGACCCATTAAAGAACGTTTCTAATGTATTTACTTAACGCTGTAAGTGGGTTACAGGCTTTAGCACCCTAATATTAGAAAGACGAAAGTTTGTGTTTGTATTTTTGTTACTTCTTCACGCTCACACGGCTGAAAGGATTTGGCTGAAATTTTGGTACACTGGTAGACTATGTCCTGGAATAGCACATAGGATGCTTTTTATCCCGGGAGTATGATTCCTTGGGATAATTTCCTATTTTCACGAGGGTGAAGCCACGTGTAGCTGCTAGTTTTTCAATAATGAAGTTTTCCACCAATCCAAACTTTGCTCGGGTCATGGATTGCCTATGGCCTATTCCATCTCCTAGAAAGAAGGTTTGAGTTTCAGTAGTAGGGAAATATTATAAGGCTAATTATGCTGATTTGGTGTTTAAAGATTAGAGTCCGCTGAGAACGTTTCATACAGGCTTTGCTATGTGTACAAAATACATATAGAATAAAAAAATATTTATAGATAGTTTTATTACTTTTAATATAAAAGTAAGTATCTAAATATAGTTAGAACTTTTCGTGGTTAATATGGACCATGGCATCAGTGTTCTTTTATGCTAGTCAAAGAATCTAGAACAGAAACAAACCATTTTACGTGTTTGAAGTAAATGTTTTGAAGTGCAGGAGTCTGAACTCCTGCACTTCAAAGCACCAGCAGAAATAATGATGGTCAGCCATCATTGTTTCTGCTTGAATCTCGGGAAAAGCTCTTCTTTCAGGCGTTTTCTCGTAGAAGTATTAACTTAAAGAAAATACGAGCATAAAGACACATTCACATCAATTCATCATTGTTTTTGATCAAAATGTTGTATTCTCGACTGAAGTAGACAACCCAAAAATATTTTTTATAGCTTTAGCTTTAGTAACGCCATCTAACGAAACTTTAACAATTCGCGAACACGCCATTCCCGTACCTACTGAAACCCTGAACTCAAGAGTTTTCATCTAATTATAGAAAATTCTGATAGATGGCGTTGTTACACATTGGCAGCTGGCTGTTAAAATGCACAAGAGATTCTAATTACAGTGGATAGATGTCGCTGCAGTTGCTGAGGACCAAAATAAGCTATCATTCTAATTTTTGTTTCGTAAATTTCGATTCTGTCCAGTATTCTATAAAGTTCTTTTTCCATTTTATTTACGCTTCATCTTAAAGCTATTTCTTTCTCAAATTTATTTTTATTAGGAAATTTAATTTAATTTAATCGAGCAATTTACGGAGCCCATTAGCGAGGTGTGGTGCATGACATACGATTACAAAATTAAATTTTCTTTATTAATAAGGGTCTTATTAATAATTGATTTTCTTTATTAAAAGTAAGCTGAACACACATTCTTGTGTATTTCTAAGAAAAATTTACAACGTTTCTATTTCAATATTCTATGTTAATGTTTATTTTACTAAGTAGGTCCTATATAGACTAGGTGAGGGGAATAAATAATAAGTTTCAATTTAGTTTCTGCTTGGTGTTTGAGCTTATCTGGCAGATACTTATTAATTCAAGGTAAAGAAAGTCTCAAAGCTGTTATTAGAGACGCACATTACAACAGTCCATTAATCTTTCGGGCCACTACATTTACCATTCAGCCATTATTTTATGTCTGGCCTTTTAATAAGCTGTTGAAGACTCTGTATCTAGACTGCTATGAATTTTTAATGGTCATTCCATTTGTAGGTAACATTATTATTTTGTACGCGCAGGTACTCTATTTTATTATACGACTAAAGTAATTTATGACTGCGTAAGATATTGACGTTTGACCTACATTTTTCTCTGATATATTCAATATTTCATAAATATTATGAAATATTATTACGTTAAAAGTACAGGATGTATCTCAAGAATCTTGCGTGTTCTTAAGAACTCGTTGGAGAGGATCATTATCTTGTTGAAAAGTTTCTTATGAAGTTTCGCGTTCCCGCAAAACATTCTGTGTATGTTATTCCTCACTGAAGTGACGGTACGTGACATTGGCCTACATTTTAATTAAAGTTCAAAACTACTTACAGTTGCTAGTAGAGGTCAAAGCGAGGCAACTATTCTGTATTCGGTATAGGTATGAATAAATGGAATTCGTAATATTCAATTATATGAACGTTATATCTATGAGATAAGTACATGCTTACTTGCGGTCTCATCAAATTTTCCTAACTAAAGTTATTTATAGTTGTGGGTGTATTACTGATCACTCCAGCTGACACTATAAACTCAAAAATTTTCCAATATTATTATATATTGTAGTAACGCTTTTTGGAATGTGCTGTCAAAAACAGGGTGAATAGGAATAGTACCTACATTGTTACACTAGGGCTAAAAGTAACTCATTTCGTCCCGAGAAGGAGTTGGCGGCCGAGCGTAGCGAGGTCGCCAATTCGAGGGACTAAATTAATTACTTTCACCCCGAGGTAAGCACTGTGCTTTTCATTACGAATACAAGGAAAGTAAAAATAAAATAAAAAAATTGTAAAAACTGAGTCGTTGTACCTATGATTTTAGGTAGGTATCTTTCTTCTGATTTAGGCCAAAAAAGATTTTCCACTACTGCTTTAGCCTCTTCTCTTATGAAATTAGGCTTTAAATCTGATAAACATAGCGTGTTAATACAAATCTCTGTTGTACGAAAATGTAAACAAAACTCGAAAAAAACCAACGACTGATTGCCACTTTCCCGCCATTTTGTTTTTTTTTTTCTATAGCCGGCCTGCTATTCAGCCTCATTAATGAAAAATTCGAAATTAATTGTAATCTTTTAAAAATAAAGTATATTAAAGAAATAGTTGAACAAATAAATCACTTAAAATATAATATTATTTAATTAATACTTATCTATAAGTTATTTCAATTTTATATCGCGCTGTGATTGACTGGCTGTATGGAAAATTGGAACATGGTTCAATAGAAATGTGAAGATAGAATTAATTTTTTTTTAATAATTTGACAGCTGTCAGTTGTAAAGTAAAACTCCCTAGGGATGAAAAGCATCACTTTCAGCCCGCTCCTCAGGCAACTTCAGACCTACTTTCAGAGTAGTTAAGGCTATTTTACTACTTCAATTCATTACTGAATTTATTGTAATTAAAAAAATATGCTTTATTAACAACCAATAACATTGTATCTAAGTGAAAATAAACCTAATCAAAGTATTGTTTCTATTTTCCTCCCCATAAATTCCTATTCACCCCGTCCCCCATCCACTATTCAGTGCCTAAGTAAACAGTTACTGCTATAACAAGAACTTTATAACCTTACAGCTCTATTAAACATATCGCTAGCAAGATCCTTCAGAACCCTTAATTACATTTGCGTTCGGATGTATATATAAAAACCGCGGACAGAAGACGTACAAAGGGATCCCTCGTATTTAATGTTCTCTGTTGAATTACTTATGCTCAGTGTGACAGGCTAATGTTTGAAATATCGACATTGCACGCCTCTATTTTAAGCACGTGAAAAGTGGAAGGGGCGTTAAGGTCTTGGGGTGTGTAGGGTGGCAAAGGGGGTCGTCGGCATTCAACAGGCGACGGTCGATACGGCCGGCGCCGCGGCGCAGCGGCTACGTTTACCTACCCTACATACCACTCGCCTCAGAGTAACACCACCTCACATATTTTTACAAAAATCTTAACTCATTACATGCTTTCTTCGTCTTCATTTTTCGTGTTATATTTTTGTAGCGCGTTGCTTTTTAGAACTCGACTTTGTTGGATGAAATGAAATGGAAAGATGGTTTAAATTAAAACTTCTTTTTTTTAAATAAAAATACAAAATTAAACCTTTTTAAAATGGTTATAAGGTAGAGATTTAGATCGAAATGAATTTACTATAAAGTTGGCTGCGTTACATAGAAATTGCTTCACAATCGGACTTGGTTTCCGGTCAAAATAAAGAGTCTTTTTTATTTTATCCGGCACCTGGTAACAGTTGTTATTAGCTGTGCCGGAGCCGGGCGTAGATTAAAAGAACTTGTATGGAATAATTGCAATGGCTTTATGGTTTCTGATTTTTATTTTCAACAACACCTCAATTGCAACTAGTGTTTCTGAATTATAGAGTTACTAAAATGAAGTTTTTAGCAAATAAATACACATTTTTATGAGGTGGGAAATCACATTGAGGCTTTTCTTACTCTAGGGTGGAACGAGAGGCCGTGTCAGACTTTTACCGACTAAAGCCCATCTGTGTCCTTCAGTTGCCCTTTGCGTTCTTGAACCACAGTAACTCTTTTAAAAATTCCTGCGGGCAACTGCCCAACCGTTTTACTGACATCTCTTTGAGGCGCGCGTGGAACATACGCGCCGTCGACGAAGCGTTCTCGGTACTTACTAGATGGCCGAACGGCGAGCTACGCATTGTTCGTCGTCCGCGACTACCGTCTCCCGGGAAATAAATACACTTGATTTGCAAATTCGGTTGTAGATACAAATGTTTTTGTAAATACTTAGTTATAAAACTACTTACTCGTATTTTATTAGGACTGACGAGGAAAGACTGAAAGGAAAGAGATTTGAATATTTTGAATTGCGCTTAGTTTTCCAAAGGTTTTTAAAATCAACTGTTTGTCTGGTAATCTATGCGATACGATTTCCTAGTGCAGATACTGATCTCCTACAAAGGAAGAAAGTGAATCTACTTTATTATTACTTTGTTAGGTAACTTTGTGCGACAGAAAATAAATATGTATGTAATGTTATGTTATGTTAGTTGGCTAGACAATCGTTTTCCCTAACTGGACTTATGGTTCAAAATAATGTAAGATGTCTTTTGCAATATTTAAGATTAGTTTCAGCCAGTGGCTTTGCCTGCTTTAACAGACTCTTCGAATGCCGTAATTAGAGACACAATAGAAAGACAATGGCTTATGTCGAACTGTGTAACTTAAGACATTCAAAAGGTTAAGTAGGTTTCTCCATATAAACTTTGGATCCCCAATTTATACACTTAGGGAGTGAATTTTGAAAAATGCTCGTTCAGTGCTTGTCTGTCATAAACGGAAACTTGTGCACAATTTCACGCACATAAGCCCTGTAGATTTAGCTTTGTATTGATATGTCAGTCGGTCAATTTCTCCTTTAATGTATACATACATGTAATAAATCTGTAGAAGTTTTTAGTTGTGCGTGCATAACGTCAAATGTACGAAATCGATGTAAATAACTTTTATACATTAAAATTATGTGTAACTTGATGAATTACTTAGGCTTTATTTCATTGTATTCTGTTGACTATATCGAAAGATACACACATTCATTTACTGTTAGGTAGTACGAAGATCGCCGGATCAGTTTATACACTAATTATTAGGTATTTATAAAGAGGTAAAGTTTGTTTTTACTTTTACGTTTTTTTGTTTGTAGGGGTTTCTCTGATAGTACAGGTCCGATTGCTAATTTTTTTTTGCCGATAGAAAGCTGCTTATTTGCTGGTTACATATTACGTACGCGGGCAAAAGCTAGTATATAATATATAGATGAAGACGGTGCCTCCTCCTTCTTGCGTTGTATTCCTTAATGCTGAGGATGACCTTCTTGCTTCATCACTGTCTCTCGTACGATATTCCTCCATCTGTTTCTGTCTCTGGCGGTGTGAAGGGCATTGTACATCGTAGAGTCAAGAGCGGTGTAGATCTGGTCGGACCAACGTATTGGGCTGTGCCCACGAGGTCTCCTCTCCATCTTTTCCGGTCACAATGACCCTTTTGAGGTAGCCTCTGTCTTTCCTTGCAATGTGACCGAAGTAATGATGACGGACTATACGTAATCTCTCATCTATTGTTCGATTTAAACCTCGTCTCGTGATTTGCCTTGTTATTTATTCCGCGTACGTCAAAGGAACAATCTGCCTGCTCTGGTCTTCCTGTCCGATTAATGAGAGTGTCTTCAAGGCAAGAGTGAATGGGCTCATAAACTAGTGCGCCTCACTATCAGAGATTGCATCGCTGCTTGCCATCAGGTGGGATCTATTGTGGTATGCAAACTATTCATATAAGCGTTTCATTTTGAATCTAAATTCTAACGTGTTACTATGGTGTCGTCCTTCATAAATATATCAACAAACTGACAACACGTATTTTTTAAATTAATTTACATTTCCTCCTTTAAAACAAATAACAACAGGATCGCAGTCAAGCACTAGTTTATATCAATAAAAAAAAAACCTCAGATTGTGACGAGTTTTCCGAAGGACAGTCCCTTATCTCGGTTCCGCTGGCGCCTTTGTGAACAAAGAGCTGTACTTTCGACGCGAAAATTACTCTACTAATGTATATTCCCTTATTTATTGCTCGAGTTTCACTAGCACGACGCATATGTAATACGTTTGTCCTTGTGTCGCAATATCACGCTCAACGAGCAATGTTAATATTTTCACAGAAGCGTTTTGTTACCGGCCTTTTTGTTCACGGTAGTTTACAGGTTTTTTAGTTTAGTTTTCACTGATATAGCGTATGATTTATGCTGTGAAAAATGTTAGTGCTTTAGCTTAGGCGGCACAGTTGGAACAGTGGTTGAGCGACTGGCTGCTGCCCTGCGTGTTGCGAGTCTGATTCTCGCCCCGGAAATAGTACATTTCGATACAAGTGCAGAAAGTTTGCCAATGCGACCGAGGCGGATTTTTTCTAAGCCAGACAAGACTGTTATGGAGCCGAGTGCTGAAGTGTGAAGACAAATTTCCACGTGTATCAAACGATGTTTTTCAACACACTTACTAAGATATAAATAAACAGGGGTTGACGCGTGACTCGTGGGAGTCCTGCCCAGCTTGATACGACAAACGTAATTAATATATAGTGTCGGAGGCAAGCCTGAGCCCTATTCCGCACTAGTGCGAAAAACATTAATAGCGGTATTGCGGTATCTATAAAAAATATATGTATGTCCAACAGATTCGGGTCTTGTGTATGTGCGTTTGTATGTTTCTGAATGCTTCCACAACGCAGGAAAAAATAATTCTTAGTGAAAGGCTTTTATAAAAATAATAAATAACTTGGCACGTTATCGTACTTTTGATCAGGAGTACAGTCATAAAAGAAGGAATCGTCAAAGATTAACGTGTATTATGTTTTTTCACGAAAATATTGCGTTGATTGCCGCGTTTTACGGTTATCGAGAGCACTTGTACGAGAATAGTCGTTGAGACATATGGCCGAGTTCCTATGGTTCCGGCGTCTCGTCGTAAACTCGGTACTTACCCGGTTGTGTCAGTATGTAGTGGAACTGATTTTACTCTACGCAGCTACGTGTGTACCTACCACCAACAGATGTTTCCGTTTGTAAAGGTTGCGATCGATACTGGTTGCATATTTATTCGCACTTTGCATTTATTTTAAATCTAATAGAAGTTGAGTATTATGCACCTTAAACAACCGTTTATCAGAAATGCTTTTGATGCTACAAAATGCCACCTAGCAGCTTTAGACGTGGATCACTACGACTGGGCTCGGTCCGGTTACCGGTCGGTCGGACGGCGAGCTACCCATTGCTCGACGTCCGCAAGCCCGCGTCGCGTGGCTGGTCGAAATCTCGGCGGCTGGGGCGTAAGGACGTTTGTTTCCACAGCATCTTCCTTCGCTAAAGGAGGTGACCGCCTGCCATTCCTCCACCCTCCGGACCGTAGCCTGAATAAGGGACCGATGCGAAAGTCGCTGCCACCGATTGCCTTCACGAGGATACAGCGGTGCTTTGCCGAAGCGGGGCACACAGTTTAGACCCGGATAAATAAAATATCTTTTATTGGGGATAGTATATCGTCATTTCAGCTAGAAGACATCCACAAGTGACCGGTCCTGTGCGTCTCGCATCCATCGGATTCCCGCTACCCTCACTACGTCATCGGTCCACCTTGTGAAAGACCTTCCAACTCTGCGCCCTCCAGTAAGTACGTGGTTGCCACTCCAGAGCCTTTCGTACTCATCACTCGACTATCTATTCTGAGGGCTATGTGCCCTGCCCGCAGCCACTTAAGTTTGGAAATTCTTCAGGCTCTAACGGTTATCTACGAAAAGTTTATTGGGTAGTTTACGAGTATTTAGGATACAAGTGAAGTGAAACTATAGAAAACAGCCAGTTGAACTGTAAATCTTAACATAGAATTCTGGCTGTTTCCTCCAAACACTAGTGGAAAGTTCTAGAGTACAATCAATTTAGTTATTCAAATATTGTTCGACAAACTTCCCTAATAACAAATCAGTTTAACTGTGTACTCAGTCAGTAATTGCTGTCCGACTCCATTTGAGGTTTGTGTAACTATACTTACTGATCAGCCCTCGTTTCGGAGACTCAGGATATTAAATAAATTGACTTCGAATTGTTTACATAATTATGTACACTGTAATTATGCGAGTTAAAGTACCTATGTCGGAATTAAATTTAATCTTTGATAATAAGACATAACTTTTTGCCTCTCTGAGATAGGAAAACCTCAAGAGACTTTTCCCGTTCTAGGGAGGATCGAGAGTAGTACATAGAATACTTTTTAATCACCTGATTTATGTCATTGATGTTGAGTGATAGTTAACATGAACTTTTAAGTAATATTTATTTTTCTTTTTAGGGTTCTATAGCTAAATGGCAAAAAACGGAACCCTTATAGACTCGTCATGTATGTATGTCTGTCTGTCTGTCTGTCTGTCCGTCCGTATGTCACAGCCACTTTTTTCCAAAACTATAAAGCTATAATGTTGAAACTTTGTAAGTAGATGTATTCTGTAAACCGCATTAAGATTTTCACACAAAAATAGACAAAAAGCCATAAATGGGGGTCCCCATACTTAGAACTGAAACTCAAATTTTTTTTTTTTCATCGAACCCATACGTGTGGAGTATCTATGGATAGGTCTTCAAAAATGATATTGAGGTTTCTAATATCATTTCTTTTCTAAACTGAATACTTTGCGCGAGAGATACTTCTAAAGTGGTAAATTGTGTGCCCCCCCCTCTAACTTCTAAAATAAGAGAATGATAAAACTAAAAAAAAATATGATGTACATTACCATCGAACTGCCAACGAAAATTGGTTTGAACGAGATCTAGTAAGTAGTTTTTTTTTTTTTTTAATACGTCATAAATCTAAAAAAATACACTATTATTAAAACATCGATCAAAGTTACAACGAAGTACAAGAACTTTTATATTATGTTACGTGCTGCTACGGAACCCTTCATGAGCGAGTCCGACTCGCACTTGACCGGTTTTTAATTATATCACAGAAGGTGTAAAAAGTAAAGTATCCAACACGGGGATAAAGGTGTCTTTGTCTTGGGCGAAATAAATTCCTCACTTCATTCAGGTTTCTATATTAACTCCCTCGCAGCCCTCGGGATTAATTATATAAATCTCTCACTGCGTTCGGGAGTTAAACTTAACGGAGTTCAACTTGCCACCCTTGACTTAGAGACTGCTGCTTATCCCTTTAGAGTATGTTCCTTTGGAGCAATTTTCTACTATCCTGCAGGCGAAGCCAGTTACAGCAGCTATATATATATATTCATATTTGTTACTCCTTCACGCTGAAACGACTGAACGGGTTTGGATGAAACTTGGCCCACAGGTTTACCATGTTCTGGAATAGAACAAATTCATTTTATCCCGGTATCGTGCCTGTGAGTGAAGCACGGAGTGGATTACTAATCCATATTTATTGGTTTCCAGTTCCCCCGTGTCGGTAAAGTAACGAGAAATAACTGAACGTTTCAGTGTACGCCTTGTCTATTCATGGACACGGTGTCTCTTAACCTAATTGCTGGAACTTGCAGCCGCGAACTTTAATTAAATTTAATGTGAAAGTTCGATGCTTACCTAATGGGTTTGTTAGGTTCTGTTGACTTTGAGTTTGGAAAGGTTTTGTTATATCTGATAGTTGCAGAATTAACTTAGAGCAGCTTTTTCAGTAGTCAGATAACTTTTTATTGAGGAATAAAATGGCAATTGACAGCTTACATCATTAAAAAATATGTCAAATAGTTATTTTTTTTGGGTGGGGAAAGTCATCCAATGACATCCCCCGCTCTTGAGCGGAGCGGGAGATAGTGTCAGACTTTTACAGACTAAAAACTCACTACTCTTCCTTCGTTGCATTTCAATTTATTCTTCTGTTAAAAATTATCTGTATTAAAAAATCACCCCTTAAAAAAAAGTAAGTTTATTTTGTATTTAAACCATAATGATAAACTAACAAATAATGGAGTTTTTTAGTACCTACTGTACCATACTTGTCAAAATAAAACATTAATTGGTATTTATTTAAAACCAGTGAATTATCTTTATTTATTTTATTTTATTATAATCAGAAAACAAACAGTATTAACAACTAACAAATTATGCAACTATTGACATGTTTTCACATTTAATTATCTATGAAGAGCATTCTTGAAAGTAAAAAAATAAATAAATAAGAAGTTAAATTACACTTTAACAAAACGACACAATCATAATATTAGGTCTTGCAGGAAACACACTAAAAACAGTTATCGAACCAATGTTTGGTAAGTATTCGATTGAATACACGCGGCTTAGAAATGAATAAGTCAAGATCAGATAAGTCAACCAAATTATTGTAGGACTTTGCGCATCTCATAAAGAATGAATTCTGTCTGTAATTTGTGTAGCACCGGAGAACGTTAAGAAGAAGAAAGGGTATTCTAGCAGATCTAGTGGGGGCGCGTAAATTAATCTTGGAGAGAAGTTGCAGGGCGTCGATGAAGATTGTGCTAACTTTAAATATATAAAAATCTTGTGTATTGTGTGTAATGTATTTGCTATTGAACATCTCCGAAACGGCTTGACCGTTTTTTTTATATTTTTTTAGTTAGTTTGAAAATGGGTCGCAGGCTATTTTTAGCCTTCCTACCCCACCACTTTTTTTTTCTTTGATAATTTATATGGTAGAACAACTTTTGCCAACTAATAAGCCAGTAGTTTTATGAAAATCAATGAACAGTTGAGGGTTTGAACCTTATTAAATTAATTATGGAAGTATATACACAGGTACTTCATACGTGTATTTAAAATAGTATAGGGCTATCATTCATTTAAAATAGTATGATCTATCCTGTGTATTTTATTTTTTAATTATTTTGGAAGGAAATCAACATAGTTTCAAGTGAGAAAAACATGACCGAAATTAACATTAATTATAATCAGCGAACCTGCTAATATAAGCCGAGACACCAAAATTAGTTCAGAGCATTTCGGCAAACGAGCAAATAATGGGACCTTACGTCGTACGACGAGGGTCTTCCCAAGACAACGGGAAAGGGCCCCTAATAGTGTCCTCTCTTACCTTTTATTGTCCCATCGAGTCACGTGGCAACCCCATTGCCATTTACGGCACAGTTTAAGGGCTCCTCCTGACTAATTTCTTTTGGACGCCGTCCAGGAAACAAGCAATTAGGCGTGTTTCACGTTGGTTTTATTTTACTCAACAACCTGTTTATTTATTAAAACTAGCTGACCCGTCGTACCGTCTAACAGTTAATGACTGTAGTATATCTTTTGATACAGTCAACCGATTGCGATGAAACAAAGCCTAAGTAATAAATCAAGTTACACATTTTAATGTACAAAAGTTTTCTACATCGATTTCATTATATTTTACCTGATGCGCGCACAAATAAAAACTTCAACAGATTTATTATATGTATAGATATATTGAACTTGATACTATTACTTTCTCTGCGTACAAGTCGGTTTTAGCGGATGAGAAGACGAAGTCGAAGCCAGAAAAAAATTAAGCTATGGTTCGCGCATACTCCGTTTCAAAATTTCATCAAAATTATGGTTCTTTAGTGTAACATACAGATAGAGTTACTGTGAAAAGTATTAGCAGAAATTTACTTTTCCTTCAATACGTTTGAGAAGATCTGATTTCGATGAAGAAAAACAATCTTTAATCATAACAATCTTTAATCATAAAAATGGGTGTCTAAGTTTAGGTTTAGAAAGGTATTTGATTTTCTCTACCTGAATTATAATATTAACACACTATCAAGTAATACTAAGTATCCATGAACAGTCGCTAGTCTCACGTCTTGAAATACCAGACTATATGAAACACGTAAGTTTAGTGGCAAATATTTGCTAATGACAGAGCAGCTGGGACACCAAGGGGTTTCAAAGCCCGGTGGCACCTCGCATTAACATGGTGCGACACATGGTAAATGATAAATGATAAATGATAAATGATATTTATTTTGTAAATAGGTTTAAAAAACACTTTTACACGTCAATATTTTTTTTCGTCAGTATATGCTAGATGAGGCCGGTGTTTCCTATCTGACTACCCTGAGAAGAAACACCGAAACAAACTCAGGGGTCAAAGTCTCTTTTAAAGTCCATACAGTAAATATGTATTGGTCAAATCATATGAGAACCATGCAGATTTGTCTGAGATGGTCTTTTGAAGAAAGAACCATACAGATTTGAGTGGACCTGTCCAATCAGTGTAAGCATTTGTCAGTATTCGAAAAGCTCAACTTAGGACTACTAAGGAGCTCCACGACCTGACGAACAATACCAAAGAAAGGACATTTGGGTAGGCCGCAGAAAATACTCAAATTGCCAGACATACGTTAAAATTACTGAAAAGAAAAGAAAAAGCAATCAACATAGTCCTCACATTTACAATAATCTAAGGAAATTGATAGTTTACAAAATATTTAGCAAAGTAAATATTTATGTCAAAGAGAAAAAAATAAAAAATACTTTAAGTACTTAAAATGTATACACGTCAATTTGTAAAATAAAAATAATCTCGAATGTCAAATTGTAAAAAAATAAATAAAATAAAAAGAAAAAGCACATTTGAAAATAAAAATAATTTAAATGGTGAACCTATATACATCATAACTTGAGATGTATTGAGAATCCGAGATCCCGAAAGTACCCGTAGAGTTAAGGTAGAACTACACTGCGCACACGTGAGACACACACGCTGATCCGGGACGTCGGTCTCCATACATTTTATTTGGAAACAAGACGCGCGACGTCGTTCTACGTACAAATCAGGCGTGTTACATGTGTATATCTAGGCTTTCCACTTATCGCAATGGTTTCCTGCTAAGTTGACTTTGTCCTTGGTGGGTATACTAGCATAGCGCGCACACTCTTACAGCAATAATTGTCAGATGATACCACGTTTCGCAAAAAGTCTAACGGGCCTGTTCGAGTTGACTTCGACCCCTAGCACGCATTCCTAGGACCCCAGCCTCCAAAAATTAAACAAAGAATACTGCTGGGACCCAGGACTCTTTTTTAGGAGAGGGAATGGACAATTATCCACCACACGGGCCCAGTGCGTATTGGCGGATGTGCATATGTATTCGAATTTTCACTTTTAAGCCAAGCCGGTTTCCTCATGGTATTTTTTTTTTCACCGTATTGAAAGTATGCATATATTATGTATTGAAAGAATAAGCTACTTTGTGTAATTTATTTTATCACTACGATAAAATAAATTACACTAAGTAGCTTATTCTTTCAATACATAAACACGTCGTATAGTCTGTTTAAAAAGTCAAACGACTTAGGAATTTTGTATAATATTTAATCATTCAAAAAATACTTATATTTGATTCTTTTTATAAGGTTCTTCTATTAGTAAACAATGATCAAGATCTCCTAATCAACTTTGATAATTGAACCAGTATTGACTACATCAGATTTCATTTTACTCTAATAATTACCGAAGTCGTTTGACTTTTTAGACAGACTCCACACTGCATTCAATACACAAAAGTAAACTACTTCATTGCTAGTTCAAAATTTTCTCAATAAAATAGATTGCCCAGGTCCACAAGCTCACATATTCCGTATTTATTACGACTGACGACCCTAGTCAGTCGACCAGTCTTTCCATGCCGTCCTCTCTAATTTTATAAAGAAAACTTCTTCCAAGGAATGTGCTAACCTCTCACTAAAATTTTTGGGCCCTATCTGATCTTTACTAGCCTTTCTTTGGTCACCCATCTACGTGATGTCCATTAGAAGAATCCAGTTTGGCGGATAATATTAAAATAACTGGATAAAAATAACACGAAAAGGGCAAAAAGATTGGAAAGGTTGCGTCGTAAAGGTACTGGTATTCATCCCCGAGGAATATTTCAGCCGCATCTGGGTAAGAGACATTATATTTTGAGTATCATTGATACCGTCTAATATAATTCTATATTAAAATCTCTTCTCGGAAAGCAAAATAACAAACACGAAGGTATCTCGGTCTGATCTTATTTTGCGATTTATCTGATATTATTATATCTGATCGCGCTAAAAAGAAATACCGTGCACGTTTTTCGCTATATTAGTCGAATTTTCTCGTATCTGAGTTTCAGTGAACTTAATGGGATTATTTTCTTCGTTATTATAGTATTTACGTCGTCATTTTTGTTGGCTGTATGTCGATGTTAAACAAATGTTCATAAAAGTGTCGTTTCACTTTCAAATGCCTCTTTATTTTGTAATTCGTTTCTCTTCTTCTTTATGCTTTTTTTAATGGTGAGAAATCATCTAATGACTTCTTGCACTCTAGGGTGGAGCGAGAGGACGTGTCAGACCTTTTCTGACTAAAGCCACGCCTATGTTCTTTCTTTGCTTTACTTTCCAGGATCCCGGGGTTCTCTTTCGGACTATGCTGTGGCTATGTTATCGGATTTGCACAAACATCGCTACTTATCATCAGGTGGGATCGCAGTCAAGCACTAGTTTATATCAAATAATAAAAAAAAAAACATTCGTGATATCGTGACAAATATGATCGAGTAGTTCGTCGACTCGCGAAGTAGGTATGCCTTGATCGCGAGTAACAGAGCGAGACAGTAAAATGTTGCTCGGCCGAGACAGTGATGTAAACGAGTTGTAGAGATAAGCGCTTGGCCGAACACTCGGCGCTATGTTCATAAGTACCGAGTATTTGGCCGAGAGCATTGTCTCGTCGGTTTATTCGGTACGTGTGACCAAGGCATTACAGCAAGTAGTAATGCTTGTGGACACTTATATCGCCACATAGAAATTTGCTTGACTGCTGATGTAGACAACAATATCGCATATACAAGGTTTTTGTTGTGACAACGCGAGACTACCATTTGCGTGAAAATGTAGCTACATCACTAGCCACCGTAGGCGTGGGCTTGCGGATGGCGAGGAATGGATAGGTCGTCGTCCGACTGTCCGGTAACCGTTTCAGCAAAGCCCAAGTCGTCGACGGGGCGCAAGCTGTTTTCGCGCGACTCAAGGAGATGTCAGCAAAGCGTAGGGACCCAGCAGGGTTGAAGCCTAACTGGGACCATGGGTTCGCTTCTGAAAGGAAAGCCCGGCCCTGGTAAAAGGAACAGGAGAGCGTTTTTAGTCAGTAAAAGTCAGACAATATCTCCCGCTCCGCCCAAAAGCGGGGCCAAGGGGGATTTTGTCGCAAAAAAAAAATCATTAATATTTCGGCTAGGTGATAATTAATTTCTTCTATACACATTTACAAAACTATAGTCTTCTCTGTAATTTTTACTGTATGTAACGTATTTTAAACGATCACAAAGCTAGACCCAGAACCATCGACTTATATTCTAGTAATAGACAAGCACGTTCATGGAAACTATTTTGTCAAAAAAATACTGAAAAGTTAAAACAAACGTTTGATGCAGCGCTACATTGGCCTTATGTCGTCTAACAGAACTATTAAAATATACAGCGCTAAGATAGCCTTTAGAAGATACTTTTTTTCGTGACCAAAATGTCTTAAGCGCCATGAATTTCGTGTCACTTACGCGTTTCATTCAACATAGTGTAATGTTCAAGGCGTACGGAGTTCATTACACCTGAGTCGACTGAAGTGAGTGTTCGGAACGCCTAATCTAGTACGAAGTACATGTATATCGACGTCCAGAACTCATTTTTGACCGGTCTATAACAACAAGTAGATCATTTCATTAATGAATTCCAGTATTGACTCCAGTCTCCACCAATATTCGGACGCTATTCAAATAGTCCCGGTTAGATTTTGGGGCGTAAAAGTTTACGAGTTCACTGGGTCCCAGGGGTCGATTATACCGACGTCGGTGTATCGGCTTCATACACCTACAGAATCCTTTAGATGTTCGAAATACTTTAATTTTTAGGGTTCAGTAGCTCAAAATGGAAAAAAAGAACCGTTATAGCATCATTTCATTATCTGTCTGCCTGTCAAGACCCTTTTTCTAAAGAACTTGTTAAGATACCAATTTGAAATTAATAAAATAAATAGTCAACCTAGCAATTCTTTGGAGCTGTGAAAAAATAAAACTTCTAATTCAACGCAATCAAACGATACGGGTTTTTATATCGCATTTGTCTCCCACCACCTTAGGTTGATTGGTAGAAAATGCCTAAGGCTTAAAGTCCGCTTTTGTATCTTTAGTTGCATAAAGGTTAAATAAAAAAATATTTTAACATTCGCAAGGGAATCAAAACCTTTAATACAAGCACAAGTATTCATGAAGACATCTGCCTCTCTTCCAAGACTCTGTAGGCAGTACAATGATTTGTCGAAGCGTTTCAACTTGGACATAACCCTGCCAATATCAAAGTACAAAAAAAGCCTGACCACCGCAAAACAACAGTGATTGTAATAATAATATAATTAATCTTCTTAAGTTTAATTTTGAATTTTTTAATATTCTTATTTAATTCTAATTATTAATTTATAAGCTTTACTTTAATAATTGTTACTAATTATTTAATTCATAATACCATAATATTAATTCAAATTGACCATAGACTAATGTATCCCTTTTGACCTTTCTATCTTGACTCTATTTTTTAGTTTTAATTTGACATGATTTATTGACATGTGTTTTTTTGTCGAATCTGTTTGGTATTTTTTTTTGTGAAATCCAATTTTTTCTATATTTCACCTAGTTATATGTGCATGCTGTGGTCTCCTGTAACTGAAGGAGCACATGTTGAAGGACCCCATGCCTAATGTTTTATACTGTGTCTGTGTAACCTTTGTTGGAGATCCTAATAAATAAATAAATAAATAAATAAATAAATAAGACATATAGAATTCTTAGGTTTGTTACCTCTAAGTTTATTAAACATAAACATTTTTTGACGATTACAGGCTTACATTTTGTAGGTATTTTTTTTTAGGTGAGAAATCATCCTACTACATCTTCCACCCTTGAGCGATGCGAGAGGGCGTGTCAGACTTTTACTGACTAAAGCCCACTCCTAGTTCCTTCGTTGCCTTTCATTCCAGGGCCGGGTTTTCCTTTCAGAAGAAACCTCATGGCTCCAGTAGGCCTCGACCCTGCTGGACCTTTATGTTTTGTAGTTGGAGAATTGAATGTGATTATACATAATAATATACCAATGTATGGTAAACCAATTTTTTAACTACAAAGTTAAGCTTATTCTGAAACAAATCTTAATTATTTTTGCCGTCAAAAAATTAAATAAATTAACGACCTCTTCCCGTGCGAGTTCGACTCGCACTTGGTCGGTTTTTTTACATGTCTCTAAAAATTATAAGCGTTTTTGAAATAACTGGCGTAAGTATGGTAAAATCTCTCAATGTTTTTCTCAGATGAGTAGATAGATATTCAAAATCATGAAAATATCTTCACCTAAGTTTTTAAAAAAAAAAATAGGTTTTCTCTTAGATTCTCTCAGGTTAGGTACTTAAAACACTAACATTTTATTAAAATTTTACTAAGAAATCCATTTCTGTAAATAACATTATCACACTAATATTGCAAAGGTAAAAGATTGTCAGTAGATTTTTATTTATGTTTATTACTTTTTCACGATCAAACGATAGAACGGATTTCGATTAAACTTGGTACACGGGTAGACCATATCTAGAAATAACACAAAATACTTTTTATTTCGAAAATATGTTCCCTTGGGATAATTTTTAGGGTTCCGTGCCTCAAAAGGAAAAAACGGAACCCTTATAGGATCACTTTGTTGTCCGTCCGTCTGTCTGTCTGTCTGTCTGTTACGACTCTTTATCTCAACAACTCGGAAAGGTATCGGGTTGAAATTAAAACCATATACTCAGGTCTGCGGTCCCTTTAAGCTGTGAAAAAATTAAACTTCTAAGTTAACTAATTAAAAAGATACGGCCGTTTATGTCGCAAAAAAACGTATATTTCGATACTCTCAAACATCGAAATTCATAGGGTAGGTACTTCCCGTTGACCCAGAATCCTGAAATTTGGCAGAAATAAAGTTCGTATAGCACAAGTATAGAAACAATTCTGAAAATAGTAAATTTGTAGTTACCTAGGTCACAAAAAAAATAATTGCAATTCGGAAAAATTTTTGATACTCCATTCGGGAATTTTAGTTTGCGCGGAACCCTCAGTGCGCGAATCCGACTCGCACTTGCCCAGTTTTTTTACTATAATATGGGTGAAGTCGCTTGTAACAGTTAGTTATTATAATTATGAAGGTGAAAGTTTGATGGTTTGCACATTTGCATGTATGTTTATTACTCCCTCACGCTCGAACGGCTGAACAGATTTGGATACAGTTTGGCAAACGGGTAGATCATATTATTGTGGAATTGCACAAAGTACCTAACCTAGGTACTTTTTATCTCGGGAGCATTTTTCCCTGGGATAGTTACTGGCAGAAGGAAGTGATAAAATAAAGGCATTATAATTTGCGTAGTTTCAGTTTTAGCCAGGCAATTTTCTTTACTATAGGATTAATTTCGGGGTCTTCATTATTCAATTTCAGTAACACTGAGTAGAGTAGTCCCTGATATAATGAAACTGTTTCGGTCAAATAATGCCTAAATTTATTGGAGTATGATTAATTCAGTATAAACAAATACATTTGTGGTAAACAAATGGGCTTTCTTTCGCTAGATTCTAGTTATACGAGTAATTGGTTTTTTTTTCGAGTTTGTGATTGATAGATTTGCTCATTGATATTTTTAAGAAGTCAAACAAATCAGGCTTACAATAATCAATTCAAAATACTAATCTTTTTGTAATCATTAAGATTTTTTCAATATACTTATTCGGAATCCCGTTCTTATCCCTACCGCTTTAAGGTAAGCAATGTACTGTTTTTCGCACTAGTGCGGAAAAGTGCGCGTTTTGATACACGTGGGTTACTGCAACCCTCGGCTCCATAACTCTCTCGTCTACACCTCGGGTGAATGCCACCTCGGTCGCAATAACAAAATTTCTCCCCTTGTATCAAAATGTACTATTGGTTTTTGTATTAAAATTCATGCTATTTGGCAAATATTTTCTAGGCGAAGATAAGGAGCAAAGTAAACATTTAATATGAATAGTTTCAGCAAATAGCTTTAATGGTTTATATTAAACTCTAACATTAGCGTGATACTAGGTATTAATTTCCCAACTGTTGGTTATAATCCTACAATTCAAATGAAACTCATAATTCACCCATTTAAATTGGCACTATTGTCTTTAGAAATTGGCTGTATAATCTTTATTCTTAACTATACAATTCAAAAGTAAATTTGAACCGGTTAGTTCAATATGAAATAAGAAAAAAAATAGAAAAAAGGAATGATAATAATACCTGTATCACAGCCACAATAGCCAAGACTGGATTAGATAACAAAATAATGTTGCTACTGAGTTGGCAAGGAATAAATTGTAAGACTAAGCGCAGACTTGAAACGACACTGTTATGAAATAACATTGGTTTGAGATAGAATAGATCTAGCTTTTCTCCGCAGCTTCGTTCGTGTAGGTATATAAAATATAGCCTTTGTCACACAGAAATAAAGCCGATTTCTATCAGTCAAAAAAAATTTGATATCAGACCAGTACTTTCAGAATTGACCTCCTACAAACAACAAAAAATCAATTTTTAGCTCTTTATTATACATATACCCCGTTAAATTTTAATCATTTTAATCCCGTGGAGGGTCGATCCGGTACATGAAACACTATCGATTTGTAAAGATAAAATTAAAAAATAAAGTACCTTTTTTTCAAAACTCGTATTAATTTACGCATGTACGAAATTAATTTCTTTAAGAAAACATCAGCTGAGCGAGTCCAATGACCTGTAGGTAGTTTGTACGCAACGCCGACAACGAGTTTTGAAAAAAAGGTACTTTATTTTTTAATTTTATCTTTACAAATCGATAGTGTTTCATGTAGGTACCGGATCGACCCTCCACGGGATTAAAACGATTAAAATTTAGCGGTGTATACATACATAAAATACCTATATGTCGATCTTATGTCAATCAGGAATAAAGCAGCTTTAGATCGGAAAATCGAAAATTTTTGACATCGGATCAATATTTTCAGAAATTACCTCTAACAAACAAAAAAACAAACTTTACCTCTTTATCAATATATAAATATAAGTGTATATTTGCCGAGTCTTGAGCCACACTAAATTATTTAAAAAGGTGGACAGTGAGTGAGTGTGTATGTTTGATACTTCTTCACGCTTGACACACGGGTAGACCATATTCTGGAGTAGCATATAAATACTTTTTATCCCGGAAGTATGTACTCTCAAACTTACCCGCGGGCGAAGGTTTTGGACGCAGCTAGTGATTAAAAGATGTCTTTAGACAAACTTTACAAAATCTTGGATAGCTTCGCGATGTAACTGTTTTATTTCTACAGAAAAGACAAGGAGTGAATTGTGCCTCCGGTGTGCGCACCGTCTTAGGAGGGACTTGGGAGACGGGCGGCAGTAAGCAGATGGCGGGTAAAATAGGATCGATACCTTCCCCATGAATAATTAAGATGGATGTACTGCTTTATAGGCTTTCGTAGTGTGAACATTATCATTTTGATACACCAACTTGGTGGAAAATGTGATCAGAATTTTTATACAGCGTTGGAGAGGTATCTTACGTAAAAATTGATAAATTTACTTATAAAATCAACAAAAACTGATGATTAATGAGGGAATATCTACCTAATACGTACTGTATTTTTAAAGTGGGGACTACTCCAATTATTCAAGGTTAAAAATAAGGTTGGATTGGATTCCTTAGAGGCGACTCAAGCTGTGAGACGTATAAACATAGTTTTATGAACATAGCTACTGTAATAACGTAGCGAAGACATATTTTATTCGGAAAAGGTAAAGTAATATATATAAGATATAATTAGTAGTGATGTTCATCTTATATGTATTATTTAACAAGGAAGGCCAAGCTTTGACTGGTGAATGGAGTTAAATATTTAGTTTTGATGGCTTATTACGAATTAAGACATATTGTAAGAGTACAATATGTCTTAATTCGCGAACATATTTTTATAAAAACTTTAACACCTAAATGGTTTATTGAAGGTAGTTTTGTAAAAAAAAAAAGTAAAAAACCGGCCAAGTGCGAGTCGGACTCGCCCATGGAGGGTTCCGTAGCAGCAAGTAACATAATATAAAAGGTCTTGTAGTTCGTTGTTTTAATAATAGTGTATTTTTTTAGATTTATGACGTATTAAAAAAAAAACTACTTACTAGATCTCGTTCAAACCAATTTTCGTTGGTAGTTTACATGGTAATGTACATCATATATTTTTTTTAGTTTTATCATTCTCTTATTTTAGAAGTTACGGGGGGGGGACACACATTTTACCACTTTGGAAGTGTCTCTTGCGTAAACTATTCATGATTTTAGAAACTTCAATATCATTTTTCAAGACCTATTCATAGATACCCCACACGTACGGGCCTGATGAAAAAAAAGTTATGAGTTTCAGTTCTAAGTATAGGGACCCACAAAATTCATTGCTATTTTTCTATTTTTGTGTGAAAATCTTAAAGCGGTTCACAGAATACATCTATTTACTAAGTTTGAACAGTATAGCTCTTATAGTTTCGGAAAAAAGTGGCTGTGACATACGGACGGACAGACAGACAGACATGACGAATCTATAAGGGTTCCGTTTTTTGCCATTTGGCTACGGAACCCGAAAAACTAAAACCCGACTATGACAAAAAGTAACGACGCTGAAAAAGCATGAAACAAGATTTTCAGGATGCTGAAATAAACAAAGTAACTGGATAAACAATAACAAAACAAAAAGAAAAGCCGTAGTCACACGCTAAAGGTACCTACCAACTGAAACACATTAATAACGTGTGACTACGGCTTTTTTACTCACATACATACATACAAGTTACAAGGCTCGCGGAATATAATTTTACATACAAAATAAATTTCCCCATTTCACTCCCTTAAAGGTAGGATTTTCTAGAACTCGTTCTAGACTGCGTCACTGTGAAGCCTTGTGCAAAATTTAAAATCCCTTGTTCGAGTACTTTTGGCAGTGCATTGATATGTCAGTCAGTCAAGGTAGAACTACACTACGCACACGTGTGCCACACACGCCGATCTGGGCGCGTCAGTCTCCATACATTTTATATAGAAACCAGACTTGTAGAGCTACACTTGATCCATGCTACGTGACGTTGTTCTACGTACAATAGGGTAGTTTCCAGGGTCAAAATAATTACATTTTATTTAGACCGTAATTTAGATTATAAAAAAATATTGGACACGTATTTTTTTATTTTTTTCGATTAAACAATAAATAACAAAGATATAGCCCATTAAATTTACCTGTGACGTCACCCCGTGCGAAAAAATGCAGCACGGCATGACGTTACAAGTAACTTTAATGGGCTATATCTTTGTCATTTTTTGTTTAATTTACAAATAAAAAAGTACGTGTTCCTTATTTTTGAATAATCTAAAAGACGGACTAATTACATTTTTTAAGGTAACTAGCCTATTCAGGCGTATTTCACGTGTGCGCGTCGGTCTAATGTAGTTTTAGCTTTAGTTTCTCCGTATATTTGCGGGGGTTACGCGTGCGGAGCAATCCCGCATGCGTGACCAAAACCGCATACTTACTGACTGACTGTCACTAACATCGTACGAGTGCAAATTAACCTTTTGAATGTCTTAAGTTACACAGTTCGACATAAGCAATTGTCTTTCTATTGTGTCTCTAAGGGTCAACTCACACCGAAAGAGCGGCGAAGGGCAGCGAAGCGCAGCGACCCGTTTACCGTTTATAGAATTCGCCAGATTTCCCGCGGCGCCGCGGGCATCCGCGCGACTCGTTCGAGTTTCTCATGCGATAATAAGTATTATAAAAATTAAAATAAAGTTAAAATTCATATGACACTGAAACTGCGCTCCGCTTCGCTGCGCTTCGTTGCTCCTTTGGTGTGAGTTGAGCGTAATTACGGCATTCGATGAGTTAAATAGTAAAACTTTTCTTGTTTATTGTTCTTTCTATTAGTGAAAGCCTTATCAAAGTCCGTTACCTGGAATTGGTAGAGTTTATGGAAAAACAAACAAATAGACGCAAAAAGCGACTTTGCTTATAATGTAAAGATTTACGTCGATAAGCTGAAGAAATGACAATTAATATTAACGATATATGTCCTTCAGTATTTCTGAAAACTTTTTATTTATACTCTATACATATAAATGAAATTGGAGTGTCGGTTTGTAATATTGAAATAACCGCTTTTTACTACATGCATATGAATATACGGTACTGTATACACCAAAATAACATTTTTATAATTTTTTTCTGTCTGTCTTTATGTTTGTTCTGGTTAATCTCTGAAATTGCTGGACCGATTTTAACGGGACTTTTATTGGCAGGTAGCTGATGTAATAAGGTGTCACTTAGGCTACTTTTATTTTAGAAAAAATAATATCAAAATCCTGTAGTTCACGCGAACAAAGTTGCGGGCACAGCTAGTCAAATATAAATGTACAATGCGTTCCAAATGGGAATACGATCGCTCGCCATGTTGTGACGTCACGATTTACTGTCAAATCAAGGAAAGAAATTTTTAAACATTAATTAATTTACGAAAAATTTAATTTATTTACGTACTGTGAACGAAAAAAGTTTAATCAGAATCCAGTTCTTCAATTTTACTCATCTCTAAGTTCTTCAATTTTGCCAAAATTTCTTCGATTTGACAGTACGACGTGACGTCAAAACATAAGAATCGGTCCTATTCTCATTTCGAAAGCGTAGTACATTACTAAATCGAACTATCTAAATAAATAATTAATAATATACAAAATATATTTTAAATAACAGTTAAGATGTACCTAAATAAAATAAGGAGACAATTACATTTAGTAAATAAATGCTTAAGGAGATTAGTGTAATAGTATCAAATTATTATAATTTAAGGAATCGTCAATAATTTTTGGAATATTTATCCAATAAATAATACATACTGTGGTAGTATCTGATGTTGCATGGAATAAAAAGTTTTTTTAATTTATTTTTCATACCTGAAAACTAAGATACAGTAAAGTCAGCATCATACTTTCAGTAAAAGGTCTTACGGCAAAGAAAATGCTACATGAACATTTCAAAGTTTATTTATATTATACATTATCGCCGGGTGAAGCGTCCTGCGAAAGGTCTGAACCACTCAGGCAGTCAGTTCAGGCACGAACTATCAAGTTTGAAGCTCATCTTCATTTTGTGTACTTTACTCGGAGTTAGCTGCTATTGATCTACTCACCCGGAAAGTATATTAACGTTGAAAGTCGGACTGAAGAAGAAATAATTGAAATAAAGCTGCGTTTTTATCGATTTCTTTAAATTACCTGTTATTATACGTAATCTATAAACTTTAATCTTGGGAACGTTAAGTAAGACACGAACTGTCGATAAAGAAAGTCAATCGCATAAAAAAATGGTATTAAGATTTGTTTATTTTAAAGATAACAAAATTTCAAGTTCAGATGAACGCAATTACGCAAGTTAGTAAAGTAGGTACTAAAATAATAAATACCTATAAGGTTTTAATTAATCTTTTGGGTTAGGCTACCTGTGAGATTATTCAAAAGGATTACCTGTAGGGTTAACGCGGCTTTAGAACGCCAAGGGCAACTATCGGAACACATGTGGATATCAGTCATATTTGTGGAGGCGTCACGGCGTCCTCACTTTGCGCCTGACGCAGGTCCTTTCCTGATACAGTTGTTTGAGTAGGTTCCTGTGCCGGATTTGGCAGAAAGAAATACCAGAGTGTTGTTATGTGAATGTGAATCACCTAGAGGACGCGGTGGAGCATACGCAGGAGGTCTGCTCCGCTTGGGCGGGAAACCGGTGTGTCCTTGAGAGGCGATCGGTGGCCTTAGTACAGAATAAGAGGGAAAGGCACTGTGCGCTTTAGTCAGTAAAAGTCTGATATCTCTTCCCGCTCCATCCCAAGCGGGAGAAGTCATTTTAAGATATGTCACGTAAAAAGTGTGTTTCAGTGAGAAAAAAATCTTACACTCCTTTTCGCTTCTCCAAGAGTGGGAGAATTTATCTGATGATTTACAACCACAGACAGACAGTAGATAAATAGTTTTAATATAATTGAGAGCAATCGTTTATATCCTAAGCCTAGCCCGTCTCATTATGTGACAAGTCGAAATGCTATGGTACTCGTACCAACCGTCGCAGATGCTTGGACGAAATTAAACTAAGCTGGAATTTGCATATTCAAATCACATGTTCTTCCAAAGGAGATCCTCAAAGAGTATAGAAGCTTTTGGTGAAGTTTTTGATTTGCGAAGCATGTTAATAAATTGAGAATCTTTGTGGCTTATGAAACGTTAATTACAATTTATGCACAGAATTCATTTACTTAAAGTATTTTATTTCAAAAAGTTCAATCGTGTTTAAGGTTCCGTACCTCACAAGGTAAGAACGGGACCCTTATAGGATTACCTTGTTCTCCGTCTGCCTGTCTGTCAAGACCCTTTATCTCGGGAACACGCGTAATTATCAAGTGATAACTACTGCAATCCCTTGAATCTGTGAAAAAAATAAATTTCTTAGTTAACGAAAAAAAAAGATACGGCCGCGTATGTCGCATAAAATGTGTATTCCAACACTCTCTAGGCCAGGGAATCAAAATTCATAGGGTACCTCCCGTTAACCTAGAATCCTGAAATTTGGCATGAAGCATGATCTCATAGCACAAATATAGGAAAAAATCTGAAAACTGTAAATTTGTTGTTACATAACAACATTTTTTTGTGATTCGGAAAAATCTTCGTAACTCAATTCGGGAATCGAACCGTTTTCATAGGTAAGTTTGTACGGAACCCTCAGTGCGCGAGTCCGACTCGCACTTACCCTATTTTTTTTTACCTACTAACCCACTACATAATAGCACCAAAAGCGTAGTTACTCTCGGACTGTGAACAAAGAGATGTCCAAAGACACAATGCTTGCTTCATATTTGCATTTTAGAATTGACGAAATCGAAATCTACAAATTTGATTAAAAAATTAAAACACGGTAAAACGTCGTTTGTAGAATATTCTGGTGAACAACCTAATAAGCCCAAACACGGCTAGGATATATTGATTAATTACGGAGTTCTGGTGCCTATCTTCCGGCGCCATCTCCTATCCTTTCCATCTCTTATCCTTCCTATCATAATCAGATCAGTTTGATAGTACTTTATGGAAAAAAAAAATACAACCGAATTGAGAAACGCTTCCTTTTTTTGGAAGTCGGTTAAAAAAAAGGCATCTTCGTCATCATCATTCTACTAAATTAGCTGCATATGTTTTGAATATGTATATTTATTCTGAAAATCAACATATTTTCGGATCATATATTTTTGCGCATAATCATGATCATCATCATATCAGCCGAAAGACGTCCACTGTTGGACATAGGCCTCCCCCAAGCGTCGTCACAACGCGCATAATACGCAATTAATAATGTATTTCTTAAAATCTTTCGACCGAAGATGAATGATTTGCACTGTATTAGCTACAGGTATATTGCTGATTTAATTGGCTGCAACACAATCTTACTGGCAAGGTTAATCTAATAACCAGCAGGTCACGTTAGCCTTTATAATTGGTGTTCATATTACGCGAAACGTAATCCTGAATAAATGTCTGTATAATAATAATAGGGAAGAAAAAAAAAATGGTGGCCCAGTGGTAACGACGAAGACTTCGATCCGCATTACTTTGTGTAATTTATTAATTCATCACCACTGCTCTCAAAAAAGAGGAAACTCACATGTCCAAGAACTTAAAAATTCGAAGAAATCCCACATCCCAAGAGACTATGCTTATATATATATGCTTTTGCTTATATTCTACATCTACACTACTATAATAAAGAGGTAAAGTTTGTGTTTTTGTTTGTAGGAGGTAACTCTGGAAGAACTGGTCCGATTGCTAAAATGTTTTCACCGATAAAAAGCTGCTTTATTCCTGAGTGATAGGCTTTATTTTATGTACACGGGTGAAGTTGCGGGAATAAGCTAGTAATATTATAAAGGCGAATGTTCGTAAGTAGATGATTGTGTATGTTTGATACTCGCTCATATGAGTGATCATAAGAACAAAGAAAAACAATTTATTCGCGTGTAATGACGTAATCTTAAAACTAGCTTAAAATATGCGTCACATCCGCGCAAAACGATTTTTCTTTCTTTTCTTTCTTTCTTACCCTGGTCCTGTGTCATTTGGGGTTAACGTAACACGTTTTATTCTACTATTCTGTCCTGTCACCCGTCACGCTATCACTAGCTCTCTTTTTTTCGTACTACTTCTAAACAACTCAACTCAAACAATCTATACATCTTTTATTTGGCCTTCTTCTCCTTGCCTATCTATATTCATGCGTTTTTTTTTAATTTTCTACTTTCACGCAGGCGAAGCCATAATTAGAAGCTAGTTCTAAATAAATATTGTACATGCATGCTCTATAATAGTCACTGTTAATTAATTCGTTTTGTAAGTCATGCCAATTAACCATATGTTGATTCTTTATGTAAATTGGCCCATGCGTGCAAGCTGTTATTTCTAAATCAAACACAGTAAGTACAGATTTCATCCACATTATCATAGAACCTACGCCACATAATATTTAAAAAAGAAAGTATTTCTTTGATGTATTTATTACAGCCCAACTATGGACCTCTTTGTACAAGTAGAAAAATGGCTGCATTTTCCGCTTCACGAAAATCATGAGGACCAGCTAACAATGTCACGAATATTTTAGAGTTTGAAAGCCGGTATTTTAATCCGCAAATTCCCTTCCATGCGAGGATAGTTTCATTCGCGAGTTAAAATTTCTACAGCAAAAGAAATTTACGACAAAATCGATCGATTCGTTAGTTCCAATTTGTCTAAAAATAAAGTTTGCGGGACGCTCTCGTTTGTATGTGTGGAGGTCGTCTCGAAAAAGGGTGAACTAATTTCCATGAGCTCTTAACTGTCAGGAAGCATTTTTTAGGTACCTACATTATGTAAAACTTCATAGCGTTTATTCAAACGGTTGAGTGCTGGACGGGAAAGTTGGAAAAGTCAGATCGCTGACACTGAAAACGCTATCTGGATTTTATTGTAATAGCCTCAGTTTTCAGAGGCAATCGAGGAACAGGTTTTCTCCAATTCTAGATACCTATGCTGAAAGCTATATTCCTTGAAATAGCTGCCGGCAGTTTTAAGACTAAAAGCTTTCTTCTCGTCTAGATGGTGTCACAAAGAGAATGTTCAATAAGGAGTTCCATTTGTCAGGTGCTGCCGATCAACGGAGGAATTATCTACGTACTAAAGTAAAATATTTTAAAGCTACTTCTCTGAATTAAGCATCAGTAACGACCCTGTCTTCTTTCACATATCTAAGATAATAGACAGCTTTTTAAGATATTTCTACTTCGATTTTTAATGATGAAACATCTTCCTTTTTTAGATGTTTCATCATTTGATCTTTTTTATAGGGAAAGTCTTATTTAATTAAATAAATATCTCGCCGTCAAGGAAATAGGAACGCCGGTAATATTTTCCCTTTCACAGACGAAGATATTTCAATTAGAGACGGGCTAACTATGGACTTAGCCGAAAACTATATTTATTATTTATTAAAATCTTTATTGTACACCACATAAACAAAAATACAGGACACACGCATACTATATTTTGTATTAAGGACTTATTTATTTGTTAATTTATTTTGAGAGCAAAAAAATCGCACATGGCTTGTAATTTCGTTTAATACTGTTTTTTTCGTAAATCTAAAGATATGGAGTACAAATTATTGAGCAAAATTGAAGCTTATAAAGTTAGCTTTATAAAAACACAAAATTAAGATCATTGACCTTCATGTAACTCACAAAAACCGATGGTATACCCAATTCCCCAAATTCATCCATTTGGATTTCCCTATGTGCACCTTTACCTGGAGCTACAAAAAGGGTGCTGTTTTGGAGTTTTAATCAGTTTCTGTTAACGTGGTAACTTCTCTATTAGAAACAGATGGATTTACTGGAAAAATATGGATACCACGCCCGCAGAAGCCGTTCAAGTTATTGCCTTGCCCAAAGCAGGCCATAATCAATATGAAGTCACTCGACAGCTAAATTTTAGTTGCTTTCCTGTTCGTCTGGTATACCAGAGGTTTTAAGAGACCCGTGGGTATATTCGGCGACCAGGATATGGCCGGTGGCGCATAGGATCAGGGCGTGATTATCGCTTTTCTGTAACAAGTACTCTGAGAAATCGACTACTGAACACGATTGAACTGACACAAAAGTTTCAAGAAGTTTGCAATGTCAGTATAAGTTAGTGGACGATTAGGTAAAGACTGGGTGAAGCAGACCTGACTGCACATCACTCAGCAAATGGTACCAAATTGACCACAGCTCACTGACAAGTCCGGCAATAATTTGCCATGAAACACTTAAATTGGATGTATACCTAATGGCAGGCTGTTGTGTTTTCTGATAAGTGCAGAATGACTTAGATGACCATGATAGATGCTGTAGGGTCTACAGAAGGTCATCAGGGCAATTTTAACAATGCTGCATAAGCGAAGAAGTGGGTTTTGGAGGCGAATTGGGGTGGCATAATGTTGGAAACTAAAATTGACATTTAATTCATCACTGGGCCATTACTGGCGTGATATCGAGAGGATTGACGTCTTTATGATACATCAAAAAAGTGCTCGAAGAATATGTGAAGCCACTTGTGTGGCTTATGGTGGATTTTTTTTCCTTAATGCAGAACAACACCAGATCGCACTTCGCTAGAACAATTTGCGACTACATTTAAGACGTTGGAATCATTGCGATAGAGAGACCGGCTCGTAGTTCTGGTCTTAATCCAATTGAACATATCTTGGATGACCTTGAAAGAAGACTTAGTGCAAAAAGCCTGGCTCTCCACGCCTCCATGAGCTTCAATTTGTCGTTGACGAGAAGTGGGACGTTATACCCACGTTATTTGATGGTAAAATTAATACGGTTGATGAAAAATCGAGTAACAGCTGTAAATAAGGCTAAGGGAGGGAATACACTTCATTGACAAACAAGATGACCAAGAATTTTAAGTTTGACTCTCATTCTTTCTTAGGTGAAATTTGGTAATTTTTCCCATTTGTTGAATTTTGTGCTCTAAACTCTTTCAAGGATGTTTTTTTACACTGTATTTCATATCATTAGAAAGGTAATTAAATAAGCTTTCAATTAGTGTACGACATGTTTTCAATAACTTTTCACATTCATGACAAAAACTGCCTTAACATAAAGAGTTATGATGTGCGATTTTTTTGCTCTCGAGTGTAATTTATACACAAATGTATAGAGACAAAGGATTTAAATCAATTGTCATTTTTTTAAAGAATTAACTCAGTGTCATACAATACAATGTTCAAACTCTATTATTTACTGTTACTGCGCCGCTCTTTTGATAATTATAAAACAGAAAGCCATAATCGATGAATAAACTATCCAACATTAAATGCTTTGTTCAATTTCAGCTAGTATTTCCTGAGATTAGCGCGTTCGAACAAAGTCTTATTTATTTATTTTATTTATAAAACTCCTTTTTCTTTTATAATCTCGTTACACCGTCCGTCTTTTGTTTGGCCTTCCTTTTCCTCATTTCTTTCACTTACATCGCCGTCTATAAATGTGACCGGATGGCTATTCAGTCACATTTAAAATAGAGATGGAACGACTAGTTGGAAAAGCCGACATGCTTTTCCGACTAGTCGGTCCATCTCTACTTTCAACTCTAGTTTCACCGGATTCGATTAAGAATAAAGTCGGATTCAAACAATACAGTTAAGATAAATAAAAAATTCAAAGCTTCTGAACTTTTTCAATTTAACGATCATTGATGAAAGTTCGTGGCCTGAATTGTCTTTCGAAGCTTAGGGTTTTAAAATTCATAATTTCTTGGATCGGAATTAAATTGTTTTGCAGGGAAAAAGATGCTGATGAATACGGAATAGTATTAAACTTCTTTACCTAGTTATTAAAGTTTGCAAAAAACACTAAGATACAGAGGAACATTAAAGATACAGGAGGCATACAGGCACGAATTACTTTTGGACCAAGTCTCCAGATACCGTATCAATTCATTATGTGACGCATAAGGCATGTTCGCAGAGACTCGTACAGATGGTTTCTACGCCATCATGCGTAAGGAAGCGGCCTCCATACTACGGCACCTGTACGGTTGTGACAACAGCATTTTGAAGATGAATGCTGCTGGACAGGACTGTCCCTTGCAGAGACACTGGGCGCCACCCTCCTCCTCCTTAGTCGTTCACTCTTGACAGAGTGGTCGTGGTTGATGATATTGCATTTTCATTTGGCGAGTGAGGCCCTCGCGATGCGTCTCCATTTGTCCCGGTTTACGGCGTCTCGAGAACTCTGAATTAAGGAGGTTTGTGTCACCCAGTCAGTCATAAATAAGATAAATTAATAAATAGTAAAAACTAACAATACCAACCTTATTATTTAAGCACTATGGTCAGTGTTGTGACCTACAAAACTGTAAGAAATAATATAAATCTAAAAATAAAATTATTATTACGTTTATTTACTTTACAAATTATTATTATTAATACATCACGTTTGCCAAAAAAAAACAACTATGCCACAAAATTTTCCTTTAATTTTTGACACTACTAATTCCTAAAAAAGAGTATGACTTTTTTCTTTTTATTTTTTTTTTTATTATTGATTGGCTCACGTTTGAGCACTATCTCACCTGATGGTAAGCGATGATGTGGCCGATGATAGAACACGCTTGCCTAGAAGCAATCTATTCACTTTTGAAGGTTATAACTATCAGGATACACAGACTGCGGCAGGGAATTCCACTCCTTAGCTGTACGCATAAAGAATGTGTTTCCAAAACGCTTTGTATGCATGGGTGGGATGTCCACCATGTACCGGTGGCGCAACGCCGTACGTCTTGTGCTGTGTGGGTTTTAGTGGGAAGTCTAATGACTTGAAACAGAATGCTTTAGGTGGGGCAAGAGACAGTATTACACTTTTACTGTCTAAAACCATTCAGTTGCCCTTTGCATTCCATGGCCACGGTAATTCTTTCGTATAAACGCGAGTCTTTATTGTCTGAAACTATCACTTGTGTTTAGATAAAAATATGAATGTTCCTATAAACCTAGTTCTTTATGTAACTTGGAAATATAAATTGGGTTTTTTTATGCGAACAGGAACATGTGAAGCGACTTCCTAAGTTGCTCAGTTTTTAGGGTTCCGTAGTCAACTAGGAACCCTTATAGTTTCGCTATGTCTGTCCGTCTGTCTGTCCGTCTGTCCGTCCTCGCTTAATCTCTGTGACCGTTAGCACTAGAAAGCTGAAATTTGGTACCAATATGTACATCAATCACGCCAACAAAGTGATAAAATAAAAATTGGAAAAAAATGTTTTATTAGGGTAGCCCACCTATACGTAAAGTGGGAAGTGTTTTTTTTTTTTAATTTCAACCCTAACGTATGATATGTTGTTGGATAGGTATTTAAAAATGAATAGTGGTTTACTAAAATCATTTTTTGATAATTTCAATAATTTCGGAAATAATCGCTCCAAAAGTAAAAAACATGTGTCCCCCCCCTCTAACTTTTGAACCATAACTTTAGAAAATATGAAAAAAATCTGAAAAGTAGAACTTTATAAGGACTTTCTAGGAAAAAAAAAAAGACAAAAAGGTTGTACAAAATAATTTCTGGACTAAGTTTGTAGTATAATCGTATATGCAAGCATTTTTTTACACTCATAAGTGGGTACACTTATTGTGACGGACGGGAAACTACGGAACCCTACACTGAGCGTGGCCCGACGCGCTCTTGGCCGGTTTTTTTATGATATAAAAAGCGGTGATGGTGAAGCGGACTAGTTTTATTAAGAGCCTATTCACTCTAGCCTTGAAGATATTAAAATCATAATCGGACGGGAGGACTGCCGCAGTACAGGCAAATTGTTCCAATCCGAATAAGGGGAAATATTTAGTCCGGACCGTAGTGTTTTTTTTTTTTTTTTTTTTTCGATGGGAAGAATCGTCTTATGACAACCCCCGCTCTTGGGCGGAGCGGGAGATAGTGTCAGACTCTTACTGACTAAAAAACCCATCCCGTTCCTTCAAGCCTTCATACCGGGGCTCGAGCACCCTTTCGGATAACCCTGGCCCCAGTAGGCTTCGACCCGGCTGGGCCCTTGCTGTTGCTGACAACTCCTTGAGGCGCGCGGGAACAGCGCGCGCCGTCGATGACTTGGGCTTGGTCCGGACGGTTACCGGACGGCCGGACAGCGAGCTACCCATTGCTCACTGTCCGCAAGCCCGCGCCTACGGTGGCTGGAAATCGGGATCGGAATCCCGGCGGCGGCGGCGAGAGCGCCGTTGCCTGATGCGGTCAGCCTCCTCCTTAGCGAGCATTACTGCTTCGCAGAAGTCGGCGATCGCCTGCCACTCCTCCTCGCTCCGGACCATGGCCTCGACCAAGGCCCGGCGCGAGAGGTCTCCGCCGCCGATCACCCCCACGAGGGCACGGCGATGCTCCGCCCAAGCAGGGCACACCGCGATTGTGTGCTCCACCGTGTCCTCCGGGCGTTCCGCACAGTGGCGACACCCGGGCGTCACTTCCGCTTTAATTCGGATCAGGAACCTCCCGAACTTGCCATTTCCGGTGAGGACCTGTGTCATGCGGAAGGTAAGGACGCCGTGAGGTCTTTCTAGCCACGCCTCAAAGAGGGGACTTATCGCCATAATTGTGGCGTGCCCATGACGGGGTTGCGATAGTCGCTGACGCCATTCCACCATGAGATCCCGCCGGAGCTCTGTCCGCCATGCCGCGACCTGTCGCGGCAGAGGACTTTCACCCCGGCGTTGCATCTCCACGCGCATGTCGTGCATGTGTGCAAGGACTGTTGCCTCCAGATCCCACGGTGGTTGGCCAGCCAGAAGGCTCGCCGCTTCGCGGGAAATCGTGCGGTATCCCCGCACCATCCGAATTGCCATGACCCTCTGGCAGGCGTTCAGAATGGCCGCCGGTCGCTTTTGCAGCGACGGCGCCCACACCGGCGCCCCGTAGAGGGCCATGGACCGAACAGGCAGGAGGCGTCTGGACCCCCAAGGTTGGGCAGGAGCCGCTTGAGAGCGGCCCCAGTCCGGTTGAGTTTGGGAGCCAGACGTCGGAAATGCTCCACGAAATTCCACCGGCTGTTGAGGACGAGTCCCAGGTACTTCACCGTCGACCCGACACCGATGTGAACTCCTCCTACCGTTAGTTGGGAACTCAATGGCGGCGCGTTCCGAGAGCGGCGACCGTGGAAACACATCGCCTCGGATTTGTGAAGCGCCACCTCGAGTCCCAACTCCTGGATCCTATCAACGACCATCGCAACCCCGCGTGTCGCTAGAGCGACCGCCGCCTGGTACGACTCTCCCTGCGCTAGAACCAGCGTGTCGTCTGCGTAGCAAACCACGCTGACCCCGTCAGGAAGGTCGCCCCGCAGCACGTAATCGTACCCGAAGTTCCACAAGGGTGGCCCTAGTACTGACCCCTGCGGAACACCGCACGACATCTCCCGACGTTTCCAGTCTCCCTGGTGACCGGGGTAGACAATATATCTGTCCGACAGGTAAGCCTCGACTACTCGACAGAGGTACTCGAGCACCCGGTGGTACCGGAGTGCCCTCCGGATCGTACTCCAGGGCAGGGAATTGAAAGCGTTGGCAATGTCCAAGGACACTGCCACGACACACCTACCTTGGGACACCGCATCCCCCGTCGTGAGGGCTCGCGTCGCGATGAGGACCAGTTTCCCCGTCTTCCAGCGAAGTGGGAACTGGCCCTTCTCCAAGCATGCGCTGAAGAGCCCTCTCAGTCGAGGCCTGAGAGCCTCCATGGCCAGGACCCAGGCTTTCCCAGGCAAACCATCGGGTCCTGGGGCGGCGTTCTTGGCACTCAGCCTTTGCACCGCCATTCTCATCTCTACCTCGGTCACCTCTGGAGCATTATCGTCGTCGTCGCTATTGCGGTCCGCGTCAGACACCGCTGGCGGAGGCGGACCCATGGGCGGGGGGGAGTGTTCCCCTCGCGCAGGGAACAGAGCGCTTACCACACCCTCCACGAGTTGGGGCCGGAGACTCTGAGTCAGCGGGGGAGCCCAGGGGCGCAGTTTCTCCCGTACCAATTTGTACGGGCGCCCCCACGGGTCCGCGTTCAGAGACCCCAGCCACACGTCGCGGGCCTCGAGTTTGGCCCGCTTAATCTCCGCTCGGAGGGTGTGTTTTGCCTCTCTGTTTTTTTTTTTTGTGACATATAGGTACAAATTACAGTTTTAGGATTTATTCCTATACTTGTTCCATAAGACCTTGCTTCATGCCAAATTACAGGATTCTAGGTCAACGGGAAGTACTCTATGAATTTCTGAGAGCGTCGCAATACAAGTTTTTTTTTTTTTGGAACATAAACAGCTGTATCTTTTCTTTTATCGTTAACTTAGAAGTTTAAATTTTTCACAGCTTCCAGGGATCGCAGACCTGAGTGTATAGTTTTAATTTCAATACGATACCTCCACGCGTATTCGAGAAAAAGGGTCTTGACAGACAGACGATCGGACGGACAACAAAGTGATTCTATAAGTGTTTCGTTTTTCCTTTTGAGGTACGGAACACAGTGTTTATTAACGAACTCCTTCGAAACGATTTGACCGACTTTTATGATTTTTTTTTTTTTGTTTATAAGTCTGAGAATAAAATCGTAGAGTTATTTACCCTCCTGCCTTATCCCCCAATTTGACAATTTATACGGCAGAACAACATTTGCCGAGCTAGCAGTAATATAACCTACCACTTCTTCAAATATGTACCAACACTACTTTACCTTTTTTCATTTGACACTTCGATTTTTCAATTGACAGTCAAAAAAGCCTTCAGTGAGGTTCAACTGAAATCTGGCAAGGTTATAGAAACCCCGAGTAAAAAAGGTCAACGTTATTGGTTTATTTAGTGGCTCCACCTTAAGGCTAGCTACTTACTGTCGAGGGGGATTTATTTATGTCCACTGTTTTATGTCGGTGCTAACCCACGGAGAGCGACACTTTGTTGTGCGCACAGATGGAATTAGTTAATTATATAGCAATTAGTATTAATAGGATTTTTTTCTATTAAAAAAAACTATAACAGGGATTACTTCTTTATCATAGTTGATTTCACAAACATGTAAATTATCTACACTAATATTATTAAGAGGTAAAGTTTGTTTTTTTGTTTCTCTGGAAGTGATGGTCCGATTGCTAAAATTTTTTCAGTGATAGAAATCTGCTTTATTTCTGAGTGATATAGGCTATATTTTATGTACGCGGGCAAAAGCTAGTACCTACTCAATAAATGTGTACTCAAGACTAAATATCTGTAGCCTGAAAAAAAAAAAAAATTGTTCCGAGTAGAAATCAAGCCGGCGACACGCGACGCAGCAACCAATCGCTTAATAACTGTACTGTCAATACTACTGTTGTACTATTTCTTGTGTTAATTAATTAAGTAATTTGGTGTTAGTAGTGTACGTGATTCTTTGAAACTGAGAGAATGTCTCACTCATCTGGCCTAGTTTCCGAACCTACCTATCTATTTTTTGTCGAAACCACTGGTGCGCAAATGAGTGCCTTTGATACATTTAGTGATAAGATCTAAGATAAGATTTTTCGAATCGCTAAAAAAGTTTTTTTTTTGTGACTAGAAATTTTTAGCTTTCAGATTTTTTTCTAAGTATTTTTGAGCTATGAGACCTTGCTTTATGCCAAATTTTAGGATTCTAGGTCAACGGAAAGTACACCATGAATTTAAATTCCCTTGTGAGTGTCGAAATATTCGTTTCTTGCGACATAAAAGGCCGTACTTATTTTTTTTTTTGTTATAAACTCAGAAGTTTAATTTTACACAACTTCAAGGAACCGCAGACCTAAGTATATAGTTTTAATTTGAACATGATACCTTCTCGCATTACCGAGATAAAGGGTCTTGACCGACGGATTTGAATTTTTTTAAAAATGCCGGTTTATTAGAAATAAATGCTTTTGATTTGATTTGATATGAGACCGATACAAAGACAGACATTTCCTGACAAATACATTCCTCAGAACCTAAAAAATATTCTTATTTGGAGCGTTTATCCTAGAGCAGGTATCGTTTACATCTTGTCTCATTTATTACTCACCTATCCTACGCTACGAAGTTGAAAGCAGAAATATTCTCATCGATTCCTTCACAGATTACTCCACAAGTTCGCGAGTGATAAGCTACAGAACCCAGCTAATACTTCTAAGCCTTATTTTATGTGACTTTGCACGTCTAAACATATCCTTAATATCGTGATATGGGTAAGACGGAAGCGATTTTGTGTTCATCTGTTTTCTTTCAAGCATTATTTTTTTGTTATTTTTTGTTTGTGTATATTGTTTTTGATTGTGGCATTTTTTTTGTTTTTTATGTGACTATCATGTAATACGTCTAATATGTCGTACCTACTTGTAATATGTCTCAAAACGGTGAAGGAAAACATCGTGAGGAAACCAGCATGTCCTAGAACCAAAAATTCGAAGACATGTGACATTCACCAACTCGCACTGGGCCCGCATGGTGGATTGTGGCCCATTCCCTCTACTAGAGAAAGGAGGCCTGAGTCCCAGCAGTCCCAACATTAAAAGGCTGATTATGTTTATGTATGTCTATGTTATCATGTAATATAGTGATCTCAATAATGTTACGAGGACTTATTGATGTAAATGTACGTTATATAATATAAAAATAGGGATCGGAAGAGCAGAGGCGTAGCGTGGATTAACTTAGACGTGGGTGAATGCACATGAGGTAAATTATATTTTTTTTGTTTTTATGTTTTTTGTTTTTAATCTCTGGAAGTACTGATCCAACTGGTAATTTTTTCACCGATAGAAAGCTGCTTTATTCCTGAGTGACAGTCTATATTTTATGTACGCGGGTACCGCCGCAGGCAAAAGTTAGTCAATTATAAAAAAAACCTTCGTTCTTAAAGAGCCTGTGCAAGGCCCCTTTAGGTGCCAGGCCGTGGGCGAGGGCCCACTTCGCCTACGCCTGTCTACGCCACTGTGGAAGAGTCTGCACGTGTGACCTTCTGCGAAACTTGAGAGCGTACGGCCACAAAATAGACATGTACAGAAGTCACTTTCATGTATGTACCTACTTTACTTTTTAGGGTTCCGTAGCCAAGTGACAAAAAACGGAACCCTTATAGATTCGTCATGTCTGTCTGTCTGTCTGTCCGTCCGTATGTCACAGCCACTTTTTTTCCGAAGCTATAAGAGTATACTGATAAAACTTAGTGAGTAGATGTATTCTGTAAACCGCAATAAGATTTTCACACAAAAATAGAAAAAAAAAACAATAAAGGTGTGGGGTACTTATTATAAGTAGAACTGTTACTCAAAAATTTTTTTTCATCAAACCTTTCGTGTGGAGTATCTATGGATAGGTCTTCAAAAATGATATTGAGGTTTCTAAAATAATTTTTTTCTGAACTGAATAGTTTTTGCGAGAGATACTTCCAAAGTGGTGAAATATGTCCCCCCCCTGTAACTTCTAAAATAAGAGAATGATAAAACTAAAAACTATATATGACGTACAATACCATACAAACCGCAAACGAAAATTGGTTTGAACGAGATCTATTAAGCAGTTTTTTTTAATACGTCATAAATAAAAAAAAATACACTATTATTAAAACTTCGATGAAAGTTACAACGAACTACAAGAACTTTTATATTACTTGCTGCTACGGAACCCTTCATGGGCGAGTCTGACTCGAATTTTCCGGTTTTTATACCTACGCTAGGCAATCGCGCTAGGGTCAGCGCGTTGCACCGAACTGTACGAGAGTGTCCGTGAGCGGTGTCTATGTGTGCGTTGCTCGAGCGAGCTTTGTTTGTAGATTGTCTTCTTTACTTTTCTATTTTGTGGTACGGCGCACTCTGGACCTGCTCCTGTTTCGACCTTTTCTGACAGGTCAACATGTGATTTTTACGGTAGGGACTTATTGTTGTCATTGTTTACTTACGAGTTGTGAGTCGCGTGGTCAAACCCAGTCGGGCGTATTACTTTGTATAATTTATTTCAGCACCACAGCGCTCAAATATCGTGAGGATGTCTTTGAACCAAAAATGTAAAGACACGTGACATCCACCATCAACCCATACAATAGTAATTTCAAAAACATAACCTAATAAAAACTACACCGCTAAATTTTTATCGTTTTAATCCCGTGGAGGGTCGATCCGGTACATAAAACACTATCGATTTGTAAAGATTAAATAAAAAAATAAGAAAACGTCAGCTGGGCGAGTCCAATGACCTGTAAGTATTTAGTACGCAACGCCACGCTACTACATACTGGTCATTGGACTCGCTCAGCTGTTCCTCTTATGAAGAGGATTTTCCGAAATACACTCTCGAAAGAGATAAAACGCGGGTCCAAAGTTTATATGGAGAAACTTACTTTCACGTGCTTGAAGCCGCTGAAGGTAATTAAATACTGTTTAATTTCGAAACTATTCAGAATCTACAGAACCATCTTATATAAAAAACAACAACAATTTGATACAAACAAAACATAATCAACTCGAAATAAATTTCGACAAATAACATACTACAAGCAACGAAATCACCATCAAACCTTGTATGAAGCCATTCAATATGAGGCGACACATAAAAGTAACAGCGATATAAGGTCAATTGCTCGTCAGTTGCAAAATTGTCTCAATCAGTTCTATCCAGGACAATTAAAGCAATTGCTACGTCATTATTCTTTATTACTAACGGCAGATGTTATTTCTGCTCAGTCCTTTGTGAAACTTGTGTATTTAGTAATGATCTTGTAAGATTACAAACGGTTCTGTCTATGTGAATGCGTATAGGTTCAGTATTTTTTTTTTTATAGTGGGAAATAATCCGGATGAATATACAAACATTTTACAATTTTTTAAATTTTGGTGGCGAAACTTTTTCTTCGGTTTTAGTGAAAATTTGGGACCTAGAACTCTAAACTTGTGTCTGACATGATAACTTTGGGGTCCATACTCTGATCTGGCCAATTAATGGTCTATCTGATCTGGGAACGTCAATCTTCATCCGACTATTTTGTAGGTACTTTACAGTCATACTGAAAAAAAAAATACAAACACAAGATCAAGGTCATAGCCCAATTCATCATCATCATCATTTCAACCGAAAGACGTCTACCGTTGGACATAGGCCAACGGTAGGCTCCCCCAAGGGTCGCCACAACGACCGATCCTGTGCATCTTGTAACCACCGCATTCCCGCGACTCTTACCTGGTCATCGGTCCATCTTGTGGGAGGTCTTCCAATGCTGCGTTTTTTTAGCCCAATTTATTAATGACTAGCTGTGCCCGCGACTTCGTTCGCGTGGACTACAGGATTTTGAATTTATTTTTTTCCAAAATAAAAGTAGCTTAAGTTACTCCTTATTACATCAACAACCTGCCAAAAAAAGTCCCGTCAAAATCGGTCCAGCCACTTCAGAGATTAGCCCGGACAAACAGACAGACAGACAAAAAATGTAAAAAATGTTATTTTGGTGTATGTACCGTATATATATATTCATATGCATGTAGTAAAAAGCAGTTATTTCAATATTACAAATAGACACTCCAATTTGATTTATATGTATAGATGTATTGATTAATTGATCATGGTTTCCTGGTATTTAAGTCAAATACACACAAGACATATGTAAATTTGAAAACAACAAAGTACTCGGTTTGGAAGATTTACGCCTATAATACGAGGCTGTCAAGGCAATGTCTTTAATCGTGATGGAATAGGCTGAGTAATCCATCTTGAGGACTTAAGTCAGAAGTGTTGATGAGAGGCTAAATTACAGACAACTAGTGATACAAAGATTATTGATGATTAGTAATGAAGAAGGTTTTATTTATCTAAATAATTACTTCTGTGTGGCCTCTAGTCATGAGAAATTTGAAATAACATATCAGCTGAATGAATTTTGTATTCATTAAAAAATGCAGATATACGAGTATTGTAAGTAATCGTATTATTTACACCATTATGAAAATTCTTAGAGGAAAGCCATAGCCTGCATTTTTCAAGTTGTTCTAGGCGTTAGATATGTGTTTAAGAGAAGCAGCACCCGCATTTACAGTCAAACGACTTTTTGTAAAGCTATAGTGTTTAGTAGCTTTTTGCCAACTAGAAAATTATCCCGTTCATAATCACTCGGGACCAAAAGTCTCCTGTATTATATGTATAGAACACGGGTAGACCATGTTCTGGAAGAGTCCAAAATATGGTCTACCCAAGTGCTAAACATTGATTTGGCTTTTTAGCTATTTGAACTTAAAGGTGTAAGTGTGTAACCACGTTGTAACATGCAAACACCTCTATTCGGAGTATAATAAAATTAAATAGCTTGAGTGTTAACATGTTTCATACAACCAGTGATCGGATTTGGATGCACTGTGAATCAGTTTAACTCGTGTTAATTTAAAGTAGCGAGTGGAAACATAAACCCCGATATTTTGGAGCTTCGTAAAGTGTCACACAAAATCATAATCGGCTACGCGTAAATTAATTTCAACCGACGAACTGGTAACTCAGTGAGGAGCCTAGCTGCGTTTTAATACAGCTTCATAGTTTTCCGACTGTAGTTTCGTTTAACTAATTTCATATTCGCCCATGGTTGAAATGCTTTGCAGGAAAAGATTCACGTATTTTTGATGAGCTCAAAGATAACACTAACTAAAATTTCAAAGCAGTTGTATATTATGTCAAATCTTGCATAGATCTTACGTAGCGTAAGGAAGGAATACCCTAAGGCCTGTCTTATGTAGTCAGAAACCGTTTTCAATGTTATTAAAGTGGATACCAACAACAAGGAATATTCATTTGAAAATTCTTCTTAAGATAAACGAACTAAAAAGTCGAAAACTGCCTGCTGCCGTGAGCAATAAAGATTAAGACTTAAAGTGTCGGCCATTTTGTTCGTATAATAAAAGTAGTCCTTGGCAGCATGCCGGAATGTTTTATCGGAAACCGAAGACTAAAAAATATGACTTCCTGAAAGTTGGAGACGTTTAAAAATTTAAGACGTTAGACTTTAACTGTTTTATTAAAATAGTGCAGCTTTCTTTATCTATACTTTAAACGATGCCATTATTTTGCTACCAAGTAAGTTAATTGATCTTAAGAGGTTTTGTTTCTGAGGTCAATTTTATGTTGTTAGTTGTAGTGAGGGAATGGGAAGTGGTCGTCTCCTGCGAAACAGTAATACAATCGAAGAAGATGGCGGCGACCGTGAGGGAACGTGGTATCCTCTTTAGAACCTTTCGAGCAGATCGACCATCTGTTCTGCGAGAAATGAGCCGTCTCCTGCTACTTAAATTTTGCGATTCTTTGGGCTATGTCGATGACTTTGGTTCTCCTGGGGATATCTTCATTCCTTATTCAATAACACAACGAAATTCCGAGCAAAGGCGAACGTGGATAGAACAAGTATACCTAATTCTAAAATGTATTTTAAAAGTTAAAAATAATACTGAAACTTTAAATTACAAACGACAATTTGAATTGAATTCCTTCAAACAGATAATTTGATCTCATTAGTCTAGCGTGCTTGATTTCCATTGTTAAAGAAAAGACAATAGAAGTATTCAATTCAATACATCGCGTTGGTAGCGAAACATATCGATACCCCTGATTGAAAAGTTTTTAGTGCTGTCAGTGTTGGTATAAAACCGAAGTGAAAAATCTGGGCTGATTCGGCTTTATATTTCATTTATATATGTCGCAGTATATGCTAAAAACAGCACTCCAATCGTATCAAAGTTTTTATCAGAACTTGAAGGATTTAAAAAAAAAAGCTTATCCATTACTTTATAAGTTTGTTAAATTTATGTGCTCGCAACATTAATCACGCTATGAATTAGCAAAATAAAATGAGTACCTAGTCTCCTCCCTGCGTCTTATTCCAATGCTAAGGGTCGTGACCTCCCTGCTTGATCACTTTCAATTTTTATGATGTTCCTCCATCTATTCCTGTCTCTAGCGGTGTGTTAGTACCTTGTAGCCTCTGGTAAGTTCTGTATATCATTTGAAGAAGGAGCAATATTATTATAGGCTGAAAGAATATTATAGCTAACACTTCTCCAGATGTGTGTATAAGAGGACATTAAGAGAGGTCCTGTGTTAGAGCAACTGCGTCGTCCATTACTGAAGTGTTATTCAGTAACGTTCTATTGGTTCCTCAACTTAGTGATTGCAAACAAAGCTACTGTAAATGCATAGAAGGTTAATACTTCTACACGAAATTCAAAGTATTTTTTTTGTTAATGGCTTCGCATTCTTATGCTTTTTAGTAACTGGCAGAAAATATATCAAGTCACCCTTCTCGACAAGCTTCTATTTTACCAAGTTTTTGTCCATTTGTTCTGTACACTTGAGATACGAAATTTTACCAATTTCCCATCACAATGTGTCCTTTAAAAGAAATTTATTTGTAAATATCTCATTGATACAGTCACTGAACTTAACTTTAAAATATTCTGCCAAAATCCCAAAGCCTTGACCTTTAAGTTAGTTTGTTTTTGAAAATCCAGATATTTTAAATAGGTAGGTACCCATCATATTAAGGGAGATCTATACCGAGTTCTGTTATATCTCAAATGGCTTTTTGAGGAAAAAGTCATACATATTTTAGTGGATCTATCCTGGCAGGCACGTATGAGTCAATCATCGTTTACCTGAACCCTAGCTTAGGGAGCTCAACGACCCTGTGAATATTACCGCCATGATACATATCACTTTATTGCGAGACACCCACAAACCGATAGATAAAGGTAATATCCCACAAAATCATAAATAATACATTTAAATGTGTCCCGAAACAAAATGTACGGTCTATTTAATAAATTAAACGAAGTCGATGGCAATATAGAGGTAATGGCCGATGAATATTTGCGTCGGTAACTCGTTATTGATATGTTGGTATCCATTAGTGGTTCCGTATTAATGAATGTCGATGATTCGAACACTTTGTTTTATATTTGACGTATATTTTTATTTATTTTGTTTTATATATTATTAAATTGACTTAAAAATTAACATAGTAGGTACAAAGGTGAGGTCATGGATGGACTTCTGAAAGGGACCCCCGTGAAGGGAAACCCGTGGTGTTCGAATGCAAAGGGCAACTATAAAAACATAGCTGTGGTTTTAGTCAGTAAAAGTCTGGTACGTTCTATCGCTCTATCCTAGAGCGGGAGAAGGCATTACATGATTTTCCAATTTAAAAAAAATGTGATGTTTATTTTTGAAGAAATCTCTAGCAGCATACAAAGAAGAGATGGAAAATGTTATTAAGTGATTTTGTCGCCGTGTATAAGGTAGGAAAATAAGGACAAAAATAATTCACTTTGTAATGACATAACAAACAATGTAAAAATGTACAATTATAAATACATACCTTCTGTAAAAGTAAATACGAGTGCCTATTACACTTACAAATACGTACTAAAAATCTTATACGATAAATAACAATATATACTTATATGTTACAAGGTAACACCATTATCAGAGATTGCATCACTGCTTACCATCAGGTGGGATCGGAGCCAAGCACTAGTTTACTTATATCAATTTAAAAAAAAAGGTATAACGTAACGGATAGATAGTTTTGTTTCACTGAGTTCCAGATATTTGCTGAGCGCTATTGGATATGTACCAGTTAGATACACTAAATCCTTCAAAGAAAATCGCATAATAAATTGGTTTGAGACTTTTATAAAGAGATTGTTAGGCTATACTATTCCAGATACCAGTTTCTAGAAAAAAACATATTAAAACTTTCTTTTGGAGAAAAGAACTTCGAAAAAACTCTATTAAGTATTATCGCAAGGCACACTACTTCACAGTGATTGACACAAAAGAAAAGTTTATTTTATCGTAACATCGTTTTGAAACTTAGCTTTGAGTTTTTACAACGTTTAATTTCTAGTTCTGTTTTTGTTTGAGAAGTAATCCCGAAAACTTTGGATCATGCAATATCAATTTAATAAATTTTCCGATAAGAAGATTCGCTTTAGTAAATATTTTGGTTAGCTAAACAGTTTAATAGAAAGAGAAGTGTTTTAATTAATATCTTAACTTCCTTATTATGTTTCTATTACAATAAGTAGGAAAATTAATTAATTAGAAATATGTATTAAATTGAGGCTTTGAAAGAGGACGTCTTTTAGTCAAATAGATTGATTTTATTGAGCTTCTGCCGGCGGCTTTGTCCACGTGAAAAAGAAATATGATCCCAAGAGAACTAATTACCGAGATAAAAATGATCTTATGTGTTATTTCAGAATATGGTCAATCCGTTCGTCTTTTAATAAATCTGTTCAGCTGTTTGAGTGTGAAGAAGTAACAAATTAACTTGTAATATTAGTGTGGTTAAATTGGAATGTAGAGTTTAGAATGTCAACAAAATCGGCCAAGTCCTCTCTTTGAGGAATGGCTACAGAGGCGCCACAGCGTTCTTACTTTCTATAGGTCTTGCAACGTTGTACACAGGTGATTTAAGTGGTACCTGTTCTGTCAGGAAGAAATGCTTAGGTTTCACCATTATGCGGATCGTCCGGAGGACACGCTGAAGTATAAAATGGAAAGCCCCGCTCGGGCGATGGACCGCCGTGTCCTCGTGAAGGCAAACTCTCGCGTCCTTTTGATTCCGGCCATGGTACGGGGTAAGGGGCCAAGCCCGAGTCGACGGCACGTTGTGTTTCACAGACACGTCAATGAGATGTCAGCAAAGCTGAAGGGGCGCAGCAGGGCCGATGTTTGCTAGGGCTGTGCGAATGTTAAATTGACCCTGGAACGCAAAGGGTCACTGAAGTAATACATTTTGGTATTAGCCACTAAAAATCGACACTCATCACATACTGTAGGCGCGGGCTTGCGATCGTAGGCGTGGGCTTGCGGACGGCGAGCAATGGGTAGCTCGCTGTCTGACCGTCCGGTAACTGTCCGGACCGAGCCCAAGTCGTCGACTGCGCGCACTGTTCCCGCGCGCCTCATGGAGTTGTCAGCAACAGCTGGGGCTCAGCTGGGTCGAAGCCTACTAGGGTCAGGGTCTAGTTCCAAAAGGGAGGCTCGGCCCCGGTATGAAACGCAAGAAGGAACGGGGTGGGTTTTTTTGTAGTAAGATTCTGGCACTATCTCCCGTTCCGCCCGAGGGTGGGGGATGGCATTTGAATGATATTTACCCACCAAAAAAAACACTCATCACACACATTCAAAATTTTAAAATGTCCCTTTCGAATACCGTAATAGAGACACAATAGAAATACAACGAGAGAGCGACCCGGTTCACTTGGGGTTTAATTAATTAAATTGACGAATAAAATTATGTGTAAAAATGTAAAAAAAAATATTTGCATAATAAATATCATTTAGCACATTCTAAAAAGCGATTGATTAATCTAACAATATTTTAGAAATTTTATTAAAAAATTAACTTTATACCTAAATACATTTTGTAATATAAACTTTAAACATCACACAAACTTCTACAATAGATCCCAACACACAAAGGGCAAGACAGATGATGATTAACTCTGAAAATCACGCTATTATATTTCATTCCTGCCGTACCTAACAACATAAAGTTGATTCCATTACCTGAACATTAATTTGATAACACGAACTTGCCCCAGGGACACGCTGGACACCACTAACTTACTTACTTACCTAATATTGTTCTCCCTCCTGGGGCTCATTAAACCTACTGTCACTCCTGTATATAAGTAGGGAAACAATGACACAAATATATAGATTTTTTTACTTCTACAGATTATTATTATTTTTTTTACTTACTTATGCTTGCTGATTGGTGATCCAGATTTGGTTAAGTCCAATCTTCAAAGCCTTGAGCACAGGCGTAGGGTAGCCAGCCTTTCGGTGTTTTACAGATTGCATTTTGGAGAGTGTGCGCAGGAATTGCATGACTTGATTCCGCCATCTCATTTCTATCATCGGACAAACCGACGCACGGCGAGTATCCACCCTTACGTTGTTGAAACATCTACGGTCCGGACTAAACGTTTCGTCTCGTCATTTATACCGCGTACTTCGAAGGACTGGAACAGTCTGCCTGCTGCGGTCTTCCTGTCCGATTATAATTTGAGTGTCTTCAAGGCTAGAGTGAATAGGCTCTTAATAAACTAGTGCGCCTCACCATCAACGATTGCATCACTGCTTACCATCAGGCGGGATCGCAGTCAAGTACTAGTTTATAACAGATAAAAAAAAAAAAAACTTAATAATATAATTATCAGGCAACTAAGGCTTATGTTAAAAAAAAAACTTAAACTATTTATACTAAAATCTAAATAAATACCTAACGAACATAAATAAAATACAAAAACACAAAGTGCACTCAGGCGTCGAACTATTCCTCCACATCGCTGTCATCCGGGAATGTGCCCAGAAGACTGGCAGCATTATAATATATAGAATGACTGTATTTGGATATTTAGAACTAGCTTTTTCCCGCAGCCTGTGTCACTCAGGAATAAAGCAGCATTTTATCGGTGAAAAAATTTTTAGCAATCGGACCAAGTACTTCCACACCTCCAACAAACAAAAAAAAAAACAAACTTTACCTCTAATTAATAATTTTATTTCGGGTGCCATCTAGACCCATAAAAACCTTAACCAAGTACTATCGCGGTCATTTTTGCCTGATCACTTAAAAAAGCTTTCGCTGAAATCCTGCGGCGCAGTTCCAAACCAAACTCTTTGAACTCGAAAGGGAACTCGAGCCCTGGTATGAAGGCTTGGACTTTGGAAGGAACGGGGTGGGTTTTTTTAGTCAGTAAGAGTCTGACACTATCTCCCGCTCCGACCAAGAGCGGGGGTTGTCATTGGATGATTTTCCCCACCACAATTGAGTGCAAGCAAAAATGAACTCATCTCACCTTTAATAATATTTTAGTTTTAGTATATTCTTAGACACTACACACACTAGACATTATTTCCTTTTTTGTAAACGTTATTATTTGAATAAATTATTATTATTTGGAACAATTGGAATACTGAAACACTCTTTACTTTAAGTGCCCTGAAGTCTTTAATTGATATAATTAATGACCTGGACTAAAAATATCTGCTTTAAATGATTCTTGAACGCGGCGCGCGGATTCAAAGGCGGTTTTTTTTTTGGATCATCTAAAATTGTCAACTTCAATTTGACCTTAATGACCAAATATTGGTCATTCATCTGAAAGCCTATAATGTTCTAAACTTTTGCGACATCTCTGTACCTAAATAGAAACAGACTCTATTTATATTAGGATGGGACACCGAGATAAGAATTTGAGTATCTCTTAAAGGAGATGGGAGGACGTCGACACCCCCCGCCTATGTACAAACAGAGGCTCTACCACGAACTTTTGACGCGATCTATTTGACAACCTAAACTGTAGTCTAAGGGCGCGTTCACACGACACGCGCACGCTCAGCGCACGCCACCCGCGTCCAACTCGCATTGAAATTTGTTAGATAAGAATTTGAGTCTTAAAATCCATTATTAGATCTCAAATTGCATTTAACGAGGTCTACACGCGCACGCCAAGCGCACGCCCCGCGCCCGCCTCGCGCCAACCCTACGCTCTCCCTGCCCGCGCTCTGCACCCTCCCCGCGTACGCCTTGCGCCCGCGCTATTGCTAGTGTTGTATTGACTGTGATCAATAGCCACCATGCCTAGTGAACGATGTAGTTCAGTCACTTGTAGTATAAGTGGGCGCGAGGCGTGTGCGATGCGGATGCAGCGCGTTTGCGGGTTTAATGCGGGCACAACGCGTGCGCGGGTGCTGTGCGTGATCGGCGCGTGTCATCAGAATACGCCCTTAAAAGGATGAATATATAAGGTGATATAGCTCCGTCCCTCTTTCTCGCACGCTTGCCTGACATTTTAACACGTCATGTTAAGAGCGTTCTTTTCGAGGTGAACCTTTTCATACAACCGCTCTTACGCGATTTAGTTATTACACATCTTTCTCTAGATATTTTGCGCTAGCTTTTGCCAGCCGCATCGCCCGCGTACATAAAATATACCTTAAATCACTCACGAATAAATCGGCTTTCTACCGATGAAAAAAATTTACCAATCGGACCAGTAGTTCCAGAGATTACCTCTTACAAACGGAAAAAAAAACTTTACCTCTTTAAAATATTAGTATAGATAAACAGCTATCTTGTGGATATTATCTAGGCTTCTATAAAAATCATAATATTGTGTAAAACTAATCTAGTAAAAATCTCTGAGAATTTGCTGTAAACGGCCCTCCATAAAGTACTCTTAAAAACATAAGAAAGTACATAAATAGAAGCCTGGCACATTTAATCGAGATTCTGAATGACGATAATTTTTCCGAAAAACTTTGAGAGTTAAAAAAAAACACTATTTCCTTCAATAAATTTTGTGAAATATTCGAGTAAATCACGGAATTACCGAACGCCAACAGAGTTTTTATGCGTTATCTCTCTTTTTAACCCCCGACGAAAAAGAGGGGTGTTATAAGTTTGAGGTGTCTGTGTGTCTGTGGCATCGTAGCGCCTTAGCGAATAGACCGATTATGATGCGGTTTTTTTTTATTTGAAAGCTGATGTTATCGAGATGGTTTTTAGATACTATTTATGAAGATCTGTTCCGGTGTTCAAGTCCATCAGCTCGTTTGTTGGCTGTGGCAGGAATCATAAACAGTTAATGGATATATACACAAATAAACACATATATGTGACCTAATGTTTGAAATACGTACTATCACTTGCAAAAGTCCATAAGAATTCTTAAAACTTATTCGTTTGACGTTTAGTTTGACTTACGACCTTTTATTTTCAAGTTTCGCCAACAAATGATTGAAATTCACAATTTCATCAACTTATCATAAGTCAAGATGGCCCAGTGGTATAGGCACACAGATTGAAGCGCAAATCAGTGTGCCGCAAGTTCAAATCCCACGCAATTATTGACTTTTTGTAAGTTCTTACCCGATTGGAAGTTATGTATTTGCATTACATATATTAAATTATTCTTTAACTTGTTCACACATTTCTTAGAGTTAGAAAGGTAGATCACAAAAAAACTAAATAAAGAATTAGATTTCTGCGAGGTAGACATGAGTTTTAACTTAACCGAAATGAACTGTCGTTTGGTTGTTGTTGTTGGTTAGTGACGTGAGGTTGACAGTATTGTAATATTCGCAAAATGCAGGCTAATATTAGTATTGAAGTGAGGGCGAATATTATTGGGCTGCATAAAAGTGGTCTTAATAAAACACAAATATCTGAAGAAACCGGACTGAATGTGAGTATAATAGCTATTAATGAATTGTAACTTTATTACAAATTAATCTTCTAATTAAAACGTATGCCATTTATGAATCCATTCATCGTATCTTTATGAGGTTTAAAAGAGAAATACGTAAATCGTTGGGTTTATTGGATTGGTTATTGGATTAATAAATGCAGTTTTATTTTAAAATTATATTCAATAATTATGATTATTAACATTTTATATAATGAAAATGAAGTGAAGTAGGTATAGCTGCCTAATATATACTTTTTTTTTTTTTTAGAAAAATATCTTTGGCTAAAAAGATATGAGGAAGAAGGTAGCCTTGCTAGTCGAAAGAGAAGTGGGAGACCGAAGCTTATTAGCGAGGCGCAGCGACGACATATGGTGGACGTATACGAAACGAATGGTTTCGCACCAACGAGACATTTTGCGGAATTATATGACACCTCGATGGATACTGTTCGCCGTGCACTTCACGCTGAAGGCGTGCATCACAGAAAACCTGCTAAAAAGCCGTACTTGACAGAGAGGCACAAACAAGAACGATTACGTTTCGCACTAAATATTTAATGTTAACTAAACTAAATGGCCTACCATTTTATTTTAACATATCTGTGATTATTCGTTAACAAACACTGTATTATATTGTGTTTACTTTCGTTTAAAACAGCTATATCTTTTAACTTGTGCCATCGCCTCATCTTAAGAATGCAGTGAACTCGCTATCAATTTTGTTGACAATAATCATGAGTCTATTTCGTTTTTTATTCTTCTACCCGCACTGTTTTAACATAATACTATAGTTCAATTTATTTTTCTCATCTAATTGACGATTATCTTGTGAGAACTAAAGTTCTTTTAACAGAAATTGAGGTTTGGTTTCAATCTTCTTTTCGTCAAGAAAATGAACAATTAAGCTATGACCTCAATACATTCATTGTGACGTTACACAAAAATAAAATGTTTACAAAGTCCAAATCATATATCACTTTTCAATAAATAACTGGATATAAACAATTACCTATATTTTATTTTATTAAAATTTGAATATCCGTTCATTGTTACGTTATTCATATTATGAATGGTCTAAGTGGGTATACTTCCAACAAACAATCTTAGGCGTAACATAGATAACGGTTACAAGATAACTTTTTGTCTAGGTAACAATTCGAAGTCACAATTCTCATAAATGTTTAATTTGTAAATATAAAGAATAAACATTTTTATTAAACACGTCTTTTTATTTCCACCTTATAACATCGAAAAGATGTAACAACTAAATAATTGCAAATTACGAATGTGATTCTTCTTGTGGTTAATAGATCACATTCGTAATTTGCAACTATTTAGTGCAAAAAATGCAATAGTATTTTTCATAGAAATATAAAAAAACAACTATATCAATATAGATTGGGAATTTTCAAAGTAAGAAATAACTGCAACGGACCGACCATGATTTGAACTCGGGTTACGTGATTTGCGAATCCAACACTTAGTTCACACGGCTACCAGCACATGACGTATTTGCGCGAAATTTATCAATGCTATGGTAAGAACAGAAAAATAATAATGTTTTTAAGCTCAGTGCGACGACAGTTCCTTAGTGTGTGTTATCTGTGGAATGTGGATACTCATACATGCGCACACATACGCACGGATGTATCGCGCTCGCTCGGTTCGTAGCAATGTAATCTTTAGCGTTCCTATGGACTTTTGCGGCCTTACTGTACCTACATGCCGAAGCTATCAAGCTGGTCTGATGATGGAGGCTGGAGGTAAGAGACGTAACCTTGGATTGCCTATATTAATAAACCCGACAAGTTTAGGCTCATTTGATTCATCTTAAGCAGTTCTAAACATTTTTCATAATGACCAGGTCCTGATGCTAGAACTGGGAAGTGGCTGAAGGAACCCTGGAACGCCTTCTAGTAAATATATCTTTAGTTTAGGCTCATTAAATTGATCTTTACCAGTTCTAAATATTTTTCATGATGACGAGGACCTGATGCTAGAACTGGGAGGTGGCTAATGGGACTCTGGGCACGTCTTAACCAGTTCTTTTACTTTTTATAGATTTTATGAGTCGGGGGCTTTTTAAAATTTTTAATTTTGCTATTATTTGCATTGAAGAAATTCATCAAGCATCGCGTTGGATTGCGGTAGATGAAGAAACAAGCTTTTATTCTTTCAGGCACTAGTAGACCTAATTCGGTACACTGGTGCCAGAGAGGTTAAACCATGCTCGATGTTGACGATAGGGTAGTGGAAAAGGACCTTCTTAAGGCCCCAGGTTTGTCACAGATATAGTGTCATTCGAAAAGGACAAAAGTGAAATATGAGTATGAGAGTAATTTTATTACCAGCTCAACCCTTATTTTTTGACGCTTAGAGATTGTTTTGACATTCGTGTTTGTCAAATTAAGGGCATACATACATTGTGTGGATATTTCTTTTTTAACTATGATTTATTATCTATATATATAAAAGAAAGTCGTGTTAGTTACACCACTTATAACTCAAGAACGGCTGAACCGATTTGGCTGAAAATTGGTGGGGAGGTAGCTTAAAACCAGGAGACGGACATAAGACCTACTTTGAAAATTGGTGGGGAGGTAGCTTAAAACCAGGAGACGGACATAAGACCGACTTTTTTTTTTTTTTTTTTAGGGTAGAGTACAGTAGAGTAGGGTAGAGTAGAGTAGGGTAGAGTAGGGTAGGGTAGAGTAGGGTAGAGTAGGGTAGGGTAGAGTAGGGTAGAGTAGAGTAGGGTAGAGTAGGGTAGAGTAGGGTAGAGTAGGGTAGAGTAGAGTAGAGTAGGGTAGAGTAGGATAGAGTAGGGTAGGGTAGAGTAGGGTAGGGTAGAGTAGGGTATAGTAGGCTGAAGTAGGGAAGAGCGGGAGCGAAGCCGCGCGGGCAAAAGCTAGTATTTCCATAAATGTAACTCATTTATTCATTCAAACTGGAATATACGTAGTTTATTAAACAAGATAGAATTGAAAATGTTTTTGATTTATCTTTTGTTTGTTAATCAAATTACTATTTTTTGGGGTGGAAGAGCGAGAGGACTTAGTTTGATGATTTCAAATAAGTCCTCTTACTCTGGGTGGAGCGAAAGTAAGTATGAGACGTTTACTGATTTAAACTCACTTGTGTTCCTTCAGTTGCCCTTTGCGTTCCAGGGGCACAGTAATTCTTAACTTCGAACAAGTATCTAATGATCTAATTTATTAAATTTTATTATATAGAAGTTAGTAAATTACCTTTAGGCTCAGCGCAAACGGGCCACCGGCGGCTGCCGCGCGCTATCGCTGACCGCATTTGTAACAGTGTCAGAAGCGAGCGACATCTATCGGTGTTCAAAAACCCACAGTGCCAGAATTTCATAACCCGCTCGCTATGCGCAGTCTTACGATGGACTCCTTACACGGATAGTTTGCTTACGCGTAGTGGAATGTAGTGATGTAACGAATATTCGCATGTTTCTTGTGAATTCTGCGAATGCGATTATTCATTACCTCACTAGTGAAATGGCATGGTGACGCGTGAAACATCTAACTGTTAGCTACGTTGGGGAGGAATGAGACAGTGGCGGGTGTTTGCGTTTTGTGTGGCCCGTTGCGTTCACAAGTGGCGAGTCGCGGACACCGCTGTAGCGAGTGGCGGTCACCGCCTACACGTGTGCGGCGCGTCTATACAAAATATATAAAGAGTGTGTTAAGTGGTGCTGCCGGCCACCAGTGGCTGTGGTCTCGGTAAGTCCCCTTTTTGAGGCGTGGCTGGAAAGACCTCACGACGTCCTTACCTTCCGCATGACGCATGTCCTCACCAGACATGGCACGTTCGGGAGCTACCTGTTCCGGATACAGGCGGAAGAGACGCCCGGGTATCGCCACTGTGCGGAACGCCCGGAGAACACGGTGGAGCACACAGTCGAGGTGTGCCCTGCTTGGGCGACGCATCGCTGTGCCCTCGTGGGGGCGATCGGCGGCGGAGACCTCTCGCGCCGAGCCTTGGTTGAGGCCATGGCCCGGAGCGAGGAGGAGTGGCAGGCGGTCACCGATTTCTGCGAAGCAGTAATGCTCACCAAGGAGGAGGCCGAACCCATCAGGCAACAGCGTTCTCGCCGCCGCCGCCGCCGCCGGGATTCTGATTCCGATTTCCGGCCACCGTAGGCGCGGGCTTGCGGACAGTGAGCAATGGGTAGCTCGCTGTCCGGCCGTCCGGTAACTGACTGGACCAAGCCCAAGTCGTCGACGGCGCGCACTGTTCCCGCGCGCCTCAAGGAGTTGTCAGCAACAGCAGGGACCCAGCCGGGTCGAAGCCTACTGGGGCCAGGGTTATCCGAAAGGGCGCTCGAGCCCCGGTATGAAGGCTAGAAGGAACGGGGTGGGTCTTTTAGTCAGTAAGAGTCTGACACTATCTCCCGCTCCGCCCAAGAGCGGGGGTTGTCATTGGATGATTTTTTCCCACCATAAAAAAAGTGGCTGTGGTCTATGGCCCTTTTGTGCTGAGCCTTACTATTTCAGTGTGTAGAGATAATTGTTTGATAATTTTATTGAAACTATACGTTCTCGTAAGCCTTTGGAAGGGAAGGTGAAAATATAAAATGTTTTTAGAATAAAATCCAATCAACGGGTTGTCTATTCGGTCAAATAAGTTAATAGGTTGTGTAGAACTCTTCAATTAGAATGTAATTGATGGGTTCCTCATCTATTCACTATAAGTAGCAATCTCCTCTGGTTTCTAATGAAAACACGATGAATATATGGCAGTGCCAAACTGAAATAAAGGAGTGCTTTCAAAGCCAGGAACACACTTGTAGCGCACTGCGCGTTCCCGATCTTATCTGGCGTTGAGACGCGGTCGCTGAGTGAATATCGCGTTTTAAGATGTCTGTGTTCGCGTTGCGCGTAGTGTGTTACTAATGTGTTCTTTGCACAATTTTCGGCTCCATATTCCTTCACTTTCTTCATTTCATGTTACAAACAAACGCGTGGGTAATTGTGCGTAGGCAGCTAATTTACGTAGGGTAGCATTATTAAGACATAATTCATCCGCGAACTTTATTACAAATTTAGCCACCTTATGTTGTTACTTACACAACCATTAGCATTAGAACGCTCTAAATTTGGTTTTGCCTTGGTTTTTAATTTTGAATATTTTCTTGCCTATGAGCTCGTGGCTGCCAGACTTTCGTCATTTTATCATAGCTAGTGGTTTGTCAGTGCATGCCCCCAACACATGTAAGAACGATGCCCTAATGAAGTTTTAGTTATAGTGGCTTTGGCAGTAATAGGTAACAAAGATGTGTAATTTAGCAACCTAAATTCGTTAAATTATAAAATTCATTTTTTTATATGTTGATTTGAACGGTATTAGTAATCTAATCTTGGCTGGCCTGTTGGTCTAGTGGTTAGTGACCCTGACTGCTATGCCGGAGGTCGTGGGTTCGATTCCCACCCAGGACAAATGTTTATGTGATGAGCATAATCATTTGTTCTGTGTCTGGGTGTAATTTATCTATAATATGTATGTATTTAGAAATATATAAGTATGTTTATCAGTTGTCTAGTACCCATAACACAAGCTCTGCTTAGCTTGGGACTAGACGGCGTTGTGTGATAGTTGTGGAATATTATATTATATTATATTATTATTATATTAATCATGATCATCCATTGCCTGACACATATGCCTTGATCATATGTACCGAGTAAAAGGCGAGACAGTAAAATGTTGCTCGGCCGATGATGACAATGATGTAAGCGAGTTGTAGAGATAAGCGCTCGGCTGAGCACTCGGCGCTTTGTTTATACGTACCGAGTATTCGGCCGAGAGTACTGTCTGGCCTGTTTACTCGGTGCGTGTGATCTGTGATCAAGGCATTAGTGTCGTGGTAACCCCCTATTGGATTTAAACGTGATTATAAAATACGGTGTACCAATTTATGAATTGCATTAAGTCAATGCAATTCATAAATTAAATTGGTAAGTAAATTATTGTTACCCTTAAACAAATTTAACTACAAAACTTAACTTGTTCAGTACCACACGACACAGCAGCTCAGGATCAATGTTGCAAATGTAGTAATTAAGTCTGAGCTCTAATCCCAGGTTGCACTGAGTAGTATAATAGCACAGTAATTAACATAGAGGATACAAGTAATAGTTGTACTACTATATCAGTTGAAACTGCGTAGGTATGGTTTAAATTGTTGTACAGAACTAGGTGTATGAATGAGGCAAGCTCTAAAAATCTCGCTCTAAATTTGGTGAAGTAAGTACACCTGTAGTCGTTTTTTGTAAAAAAAAACACCTTGTTAACTTAGTTAATATGAAAACGACGCGCGAGGTGAGTTGTTAATCCATCCAATTTAGGATGGGCACGCCATGACCATGGAATTAAGACCCCTCATGGCATAAAATTTACCGGTTGTAGCTCGGGATTGACATCATATTAGTCTCTTTTTTGAGAGTTGATTATCACAAAATAACTTCTCCCGTTCTGGATGGAGCGAGAGGGATTGTCAAAATTTTACTGACTAAAACCCACCTGTGTTCCAAGGCTACAGAGACTCTATCAAACAATCCTGCAATCCTGGTAGGGCTTAATACTTCATATCAAGCTTATTTTAGTTGTAAGATTTATCTAGAATGGCATTACTTGCAAAATGTACAAATACAAAGAAATGCTAGTTGTTTAGAAATACCCCAGGATATGCCTCACCTCCTTTCCTGCCCAGCTTGCACAATTACCTGCACTTTCCAGAACTAATGCGAGGCCAACGATAGAGCGGTCCAGGTGGCTAAATATTGGTCGGACCAAATTTGAGTCAGATTGATACGAAAGAAGAAGATTCTTCTTCTTCTTGGTCGTTTCACTCTTGCCAGAGTGGTCGTGGTTATCACGATGGTAGCTCTCCGGAAGCCGAGAAGAAGATTCCCTACTTGTAACATGTACAAATACAAAATAATGCTTGTAAAAATTTAGAAACATCTACATATTTAACTATTAAGCTATTGCATAGCTTCTATCGCGAGCCTTGAGCGTGGAGCCCGAATCCAGAAATTCCGTAACGAAAATGACCTAACACCCCCCACTCATTTGTTTTTTGAGCGTGGTGACCGATAAGAAAACAAATGAGTGAACAATCAATCAAAATTCAATTCAATGTGTGAAAGTGTAACTTCAATTAATATCAAAGAAAAAAAAAACAAAGGAAAAAAAATACTGCTTAAATAAAATAAATAAATAATTATAATTGCATAAGTTGATAAAAATGCTATGTTGCTTTACCGCGGCAGTCCCCGAGTGCCACACGTCTTTTTTATTTTTGCCTTGTGCTATAATATTGCGAGATACTAAACTGATGATAAAGGCTTTCCGGCAAATCAAAGTCAAATTAACCGAAGACCTATGGGGAATGTCTGTTAAAGTATGCACATCCATAATTGAGACTATAGCACCATACTTAGCTTTAATATTTAATTTGTGTGTGGACCAAGGCGTCTTTCCAGATATAATGAAATACAGTAAGGTTATACCACTTTTTAAATCAGGTGACCATAAGGACACTAATAATTACAGACCTGTATCAGTATTGCCGGTTTTCAGTAAGGTGTTTGAAAAAGTTATGCTTAATCAAATGCTTTACCATTTTAACAGCAATAAAATCTTTCACGATCAGCAGTATGGTTTCACCAAAGGACGTTGTACGACTGACGCTGGTGTCACTTTATTAAAACATATATTTGCAGCGTGGGAAGAAGCCCAAGATGCGATAGGGATTTTTTGTGACCTCTCAAAGGCTTTTGATTGTGTTAATCACGAAACCTTGCTTTTAAAGCTTGAACATTATGGGCTAGGTAAACTTGCACTCAGCTTGGTAAAATCTTACTTAATTGACAGGCAACAGCAAGTTCAGATAAATGGTGTCAATTCTCCGGGTTTGAAAGTCAAAATGGGTGTACCGCAAGGCTCAATATTGGGTCCTTTTCTCTTTTTAGTATATATAAATGATCTACCGCATCTATTAAAAAAACAACCACATATTGTATTGTTTGCTGACGATACGTCGTTAATTTTTAAAATCAATAGACGTTCCGCAAACCTTGATGACGTAAATAATGCTCTACAGCAAGTCCAAAACTGGTTTACTGTTAATAATTTAGTATTAAATGGAAAAAAAACTAAGTGCATAAGATTTGCGTTACCGAATGCTAAAAGCAATTATTCCGACATAGTATTGAACAAGGAGAAAATCGAGTTCGTCGAGAGTACGGTTTTCCTAGGGATCACGCTTGACTCGAGGCTACAATGGGGTCCTCATTTAACATCTCTGGCAGGACGGCTTAGTTCAGCAGCATATGCTGTCAGAAAAATCCGCCAATTAACTGATGTAGATACTGCGAGACTAGTCTATTTTAGTTACTTTCATAGTATCATGTCTTACGGTATTTTGCTATGGGGACGGGCTGCAGACATAGAGTCTATTTTTATACTGCAGAAAAGAGCTATCAGAGCCATATATAATCTTCGCAGACGCGATTCTCTTAGGGAACTATTTAAAGAAATAAACATCCTGACGGTCCCTTGTCAATACATTTATGAAAACATCATGTATGTTCGGAAAAATATTCATATTTTTACTAAGATAAGTGACAGGCACAATTTTAATACTAGGAATAGGAACAAATTAGATCAACCTCGATTCAGATTGGCTAAAGTACGTAGCTCTTTCATGGGGTACTGTGTAAAATTTTATAATAAAATACCAATTGAGATTCTACAACTAAATGAGTCCAAATTTAAAACATGCATTAAACGCACACTATGTAGAGAAGCATATTATAAACTGGAAGATTATCTCCTTGACAAAAATGCTTGGCTAAATGCTGGTCCTGCTCCACAACTACAGCCACTTTTACCTTCAAATTAGTTTTTTATTTATTTTTTATTTTTTTATATATAAATATATTTCTAAATATTGGAAGAGATACTATTCCCCTTTTTGTATTTTTTGCTTTCGAAATGTATTTTTTATTTATTTGTTTATTTCAATAGAGCTTATGATAATTTATTACCTTTTTTAATTGGAAACTAAATAGCATTGTATAATGTAGAAGCACTTTTTTTTTCAAGTTTTTGTGAATGTGAAGCACCATGGAACATCTTTATTAGGTTACAACTTGTTTGACATTACGAGCATGGCAGTTGAGAGTTTGTCATGCTCACCCAAATGTCTTGCTGGTGGTGGCACGTGTTATTGGGTCATTCGGTTCCCTTTAAAATGGTTGAGCTGAGTGGGGCTGATGCACGTGTCATGCCCGTGAACGGGTGCCATCGGTTGAGACTGGTCATCTCTTGGCTGCCAGTGGCTTAATTCGGTTTCTATTTTTAATTACATTTAATAAAAAGAATAATAACTTATTATTATTACGTAACTACCTACATTGTGCTCACATATTAGAAGCGACAAGAAATATGTAACCAAGATCTATGTAACTCATAATATATTTTAAAAAGAGTGTCCATGGAGTTTCTTGCACGTTCTTCTCCATAGAGACCTACGTATTGTAACGTGCAATTTAGCTTCACTTTTCTTGGACTGACCGACATTTGACTATTCAAAAGTGCCTGCAAATGGTCTACTTGAAATAAATGATTTTGATTTGATTTGATTTGATTTGATGTGACGGTAAAAAATGTAAGTCAGTTTGAGTATTCGTGTTGCACAAGTTTCACTACAAAAAAAAAAAAATGTTACTACTAAAAGTCCAGTGTAGAAAGAGGCGCTGAAAGCATGAGCTGTCACCGCAAGTTTGCACATAAATCTACCCCGTAGTTGAACTTTTTAATGGTAAAACTGTCACCAGTCGGTATGGATAACATTCTTTAAATGGTGATGCAAAAAAATTTAGCTCTTTTTAATATTACTCATAGCCCTTTGGATTTACCACCATGGTGACAGGATTGGTCAGGTAATAAATTTTGTGTTACCAAGTGCAAGATGTCCGCGGTGCATCAGACGTTCGGAATCGCGAAACGATTTGAGATTAATGGCACTCTGGGAGGCTACATCTGCATTTTGGAGAACTTATTACTTACGTCAATGACTCTGTTTTTGTGACGTTTTTAGATCTTAGCCGCTAAACCGAATTGTTCTTCAACAACTAGCGAATAAACGAAAGAATAACGAATAAATTTAATACTAACCGAAAGTATGATGCTTTTAGAATATAGAAACGTTGGGTTGCCTATTTGTTTCCTGGCATAACTTTGGGTTGCCAGGTACAAACAGGTATGTCAATACTAGTAGAACCCACTTGTTTAATAAATAAATTTTATATCAAAATAAACGCTGTTTTATTACGAATACGATGCTATAGGGTTGTCTGCAAAATATCTGGCATGAATAACGGTTATGCATTTTTACAAAAAAAAGTAAATTTTTAATCCTAATCCTAACTAATATTATAAATGTGAAAGTGTGGGTGTTTGGATGTTTGTTACTTAATCACGCAAAAACGGCTGAACGGATTTGGATGAAATTAGGCATGCATATAGCTTTTGACATGGAAAAGAACAAAGGCTACCTTTTATCCCGATTTCTTAAGTACCTAATGCCACGCGGGCGACGCCGCGGGCGAAAGCTAGTTAATAATAGTTTGGCCAGGAATTTCTTTGGCAATCCACCCGCGTTATATTATTTAATATACTAGATTTGTCATAAAATACGTTTCATCCATTAAACAGACCGGTGAAGGTCGTTCTTAATCGTATCCTCTAGTATTAATAAAGAAAATATAGTACATATACTGGTATCTCGTTGTATCTGGTTAAAACTTTGAGTCAAAAATAAATAGGGTTATTTTAGTCAAGCATGCTCCTTCATCGACCACATCATCACTTACCATCAGGTGAGGTAGTGGTCAAACGCATGACTAACAATAATAAAAATCCTTTATTTTTATTAATTTTCTGAACCAGCAGAAGTTGAAAATGATCTTTATGGATTGACTAATTCATACTCTGATGTAGCCACAATTTAAGGGTTAGGGGTCATTCGGCCCACTATGGAACTGGGACTGCGGACCAGTTACCCCTTTTAAAAATTGATAGTGGTTAACTGGGCCCACATCTGTTTTGCTTTCAGTCAAGTGAAGGGTGGCTTAAAATGGTTTATATATTATTAATAAAGAATTTGAATTGAATTTGAATTTGAATTTGAATTATAAATATTATACATTATTATTTTTATTACTATAACATACATTGCAAATTGCAAAAAATATAAGAAAATTTGATTTTCGCGGGCTTCCCTAGCGCTTTCGCCTTAAAAAAACATGTCTAATTAATCAATCAACCTATCTGATTATATATATTATAGCAACAGCTGATTTTTGGAACGAAGTTCCTTATCGCGCGTTGTGAAAGGGGGCTAGACGGAAAAAATTCTCACAAAAAGTTGTACCGACACTTTTACTGTCAAAATGTAAATCCAAGATGGCGGCTGCAAGAAATTATCAAATTTTTCGTCATGGGTGTCGTTTTCATGGTTTTCGAGGGTGTTGAAACCGATGGTACTGTCAAAATATAAATCCAAGATGGCGGCTGCAAATTATCAAATTTTCCGTCATGGGTGTCGTTTTCATGGTTTTCGAGGGTGTCGAAACCGATGGTACTGTCAAAATATAAATCCAAGATGGCGGCTGCAAGAAATTATCAAATTTTTCGTCATGGGTGTTCGTTTTCATGGTTTTCGAGGGTGTTGAAACCGATAGTACTGTCAAAATATAAATCCAAGATGGCGGCTGCAAATTATCAAATTTTCCGTCATGGGTGTCGTTTTCATGGTTTTCGAGGGTGTCGAAACCGATGGTACTGTCAAAATATAAATCCAAGATGGCGGCTGCAAGAAATTATCAAATTTTTCGTCATGGGTGTTCGTTTTCATGGTTTTCGAGGGTGTTGAAACCGATAGTACTGTCAAAATATAAATCCAAGATGGCGGCTGCAAATTATCAAATTTTCCGTCATGGGTGTCGTTTTCATGGTTTTCGAGGATGTCGAAACCGATGGTACTGTCAAAATATAAATCCAAGATGGCGGCTGCAAGAAATTATCAAATTTTTCGTCATGGGTGTCGTTTTCATGGTTTTCGAGGTTGCTGAAGCCGATAGTGCTGCTAGACGGCTAGACGGAAAAAATTCTCACGAGAATTTTTTCCGTCTAGCCCCCTTTCACAACGCGCGATAAGGAACTTCGAGAAAAAATTGAGAGAATTACATTTTGACAGCACTATCGGCTTGAGCAACCTCGAAAACCATGAAAACGACACCCATGACGAAAAATTTGATAATTTATTGCAGCCGCCATCTTGGATTTATATTTTGACAGTACCATCGGTTTCGACACCCTCGAAAACCATGAAAACGACACCCATGACGGAAAATTTGATAATTTGCAGCCGCCATCTTGGATTTATATTTTGACAGTACCATCGGTTTCAACACCCTCGAAAACCATGAAAACGACACCCATGACGAAAAATTTGATAATTTCTTGCAGCCGCCATCTTGGATTTACATTTTGACAGTAAAAGTGTCGGTACAACTTTTTGTGAGAATTTTTTCCGTCTAGCCCCCTTTCACAACGCGCGATAAGGAACTTCGAGAAGGACGAGATAGGTTGATTGATTAATTAGACATGTTTTTTTAAGGCGAAAGCGCCAGGGAAGCCCGCGAAAATCAAATTTTCTTATATTTTTTGCAATTTGCAATGTATGTTATAGTAGTAAAAATAATAATGTATAATATTTATAATGTAAATGCTTGTACCTGTACAAAATCTATTGTATACTTAATAATATATAAACCATTTTAAGCCACCCTTCACTTGACTGAAAGCAAAACAGATGTGGGCCCAGTTAACCACTATCAATTTTTAAAAGGGGTAACTGGTCCGCAGTCCCAGTCCCATAGTGGGCCGAATGACCCCTAACCCCAATTTAAATCGTAGCGTGCAACGTTTTGCACGGCCCAGTTGATAAACCCATAGAGATGCATCCGAGCGTGTCTAAAAGATAATGCGATTTGGAATAAAGTAACATGTTACTGTGTGATTCCTAGCAATTCGAAACGAATAATTTAATTTGTCTACCTAAACATTCACGAGTTAATAGTAAACTCGTGAAGATTTCCGTGAATATGGCGAAAAAAAAAACATTATTTCAAGAGAAAATTCATCAAATATTTATGTTTTTATGCCGAAATACAACGTGCTTATATCATATATATTCTTATAGAAAGCAAGGCAATAAACAACCTGATATCAGTCCAATTTTTGAAAACAGATGTTCCTTACGAACTTTTTTTAAAAATTGGATTAATAACAAAATAATGAAAGAAAACTATTTCAAAAACGTTTTCGCAGAAATGTGCGGATAGCTTAAGTTACGATAACAACTGCTCTAGACGCTGTGAAAGGCGATAAGTAAACCAACAAAGTCACCAAGAATACTCAAGACTCAGCTAAGTGGAAAAGATTGTGGTAAAAAGCTAACATTGCCTGTAAGTCGTGCTAACTTTAGAACGAAGGTAAACGTCATAGTTTCATTCATCTTAGCAGTCATACCAAATGTAAAAAAAAAGTTTTCTTGAAAATTCGTTTCAATGTAGTACTTAGTTCCACCCAAGAGCGCGAGCATTATTGGGATAATTTTCCACCAAAACAATCCCGTTTTTCTTTTTCAAAACGTTAACCTTCACTAGAAATTACTCCTGTATTGAGGGCGCATTCACAAACGTATACTTTTGTATACACAAGACACCTAGACCCGGAACAAGTATCTGTAGGGCATATACATATTTTTTCGAATTGAGAATCGAAACCGCGACACGTAACACAGCAGCCAATCATTTGACCACTACGCCAACCCTGCCGTCTTTACAAAAATAAATTGCAGTGCTAACATCATTGTCTTTTTAAGGTTCCGTAGTCAACTAGGAACCCTTATAGTTTCGCCATGTCTGTCTGTCCGTCTGTCTGTCTGTCTGTCCGTCCTCGCTTAATCTCTGGGACCGTTAGCACTCTAAAACTGAAATTTGGTACCAATATGTATATCAATCACGCCAACAAAGTGGTAAAATAAAAATTGGAAAAAAATGTTTTATTAGGGTAGCCCCCCTATATGTAAAGTGAGAAGTGATTTTTTTTTTATTTTCAATCCTAACGTGTGATATATTGTTGGATAGGTATTTAAAAATGAATAAGGGTTTACTAAAATAATTTTTTGATAATGTCAATAATTTCGGAAATAATCGCAAAAAAAAACAAAAAAACAATGTGTCCCCCCCTCTAACTTTTGAACCATAAGTTTAGAAAATATGAAAAAATTCTGGAAAGTAGAACTTTATAAGGACTTTCTAGGAAAATTATTTTGAACTTGATGGAAAGAACAGTGTTTGTACAAAAAAGACAAAAAGGTTGTACAAAATAATTTCTGGACTAAGTTTGTAGTATAATCGTATATGCAAGCATTTTTTTAAACTCATTAGTGGGTACACTTATTTTGACGGACGGGAAACTACGGAACCCTACACTGAGCGTGGCCCGACACGCTCTTGGCCGGTTTTTTTTTGTTATATTCTTTAATTTACACCACATAAACAAAAAATACAGGACAAACATTATTAAAAATAAGTGTACAGTGGGACGTCTTATCGCACAGGGCAATTTCTTACAGACAACCTTTGGATAGACTGAAAGAAAGGAGAAAGATTTAGGGCTGAGTATTAGGGAAATTTAAGGGATTTGGTTTTTTTTATTATTTATTTTGTACGCACAAACAACTATGTAACTTAACTTCGGATCCTTTTTTTTTGGTGTGGGGATAAAGAGCGTGTCAGACTTTTACAGACTGAAATCGACTTGTGTTTCTTCAGTTGCCGTTTGCGCAACCCATCATATTTTTCTTCCTTATCGATGAAAAGACTAATTTACTTAAGCAAAAGTATTATAATACGTTCAAGCTATTGAACTGAAGATTATCCAAGATTTCCGTGATTTGCCGTCTGAGAAGTTAAGCACAAGTATTATAATAAGTTAAAGCTTGAAGATTACCCAAGATTTCCGTGATTTGCCGTCAGAAAAGCCAATTTCAAAACTGAAAGCAAACCAATTCATACTAATCCGGGTTAACGTGAGGAAACATTGCCATAACAGTTCGTTCACTCTAGTTATCTTCACCTATACATCTCTAGCGAGTTATTTCGGAGCCGAGCGTTCGGTTAATTCGGACGAGCGTCATCGTCGTAATCCACTTAACCACACTGCCGAACACCGACTGACGTTACTCCGCATTCACACCAACGTAGTATGCACAAGTATGCCACAAATCCCAAGTTTCATTACATTGCTGAAGTGTTTGTTGGAGTATTCCGACATTGCTAACAATAAACAGATAAAATAGATAAACATAATTATCTGTATTTATTGATAAAAATGATATTTACAAGTCACAAAATAACAACAATTGAAATTTTTTTTTAAAAGTCATAAAAAAAATCTTTTTATATCACATGGGCACATATAAAATGTCAAGCTAGTGCATGTTTCCAAATTGTCGTTTCCTATGGAGAAGAACCGGCATGAAACTCCATGGGTACTCTTTTTAAAAAAAAGTGATTCATCACCTCAAAGTAATATATGAATCTGCGGAATCTACAGTGTTCTCATATTTACACTATTAAAAACCGGCCAAGTGCGAGTCGGACTCGCCCATGGAGGGTTCCGTAGCAGCAAGTAACATAATACAAAAGTTCTTGTAGTTCTTTGTAACTTTGATCGATGTTTTAATAATAGTGTATTTTTTTCAGATTTATGACGTATTAAAAAAAAACTACTTACTAGATCTCGTTCAAACCAATTTTCGTTGGTAGTTTACATGGTGATGTACATCATATATTTTTTTTAGTTTTATCATTCTCTTATTTTAAAAGTTACAGGGGGGGGACACACATTTTATCACTTTGGAAGTGTCTCTCGCGTAAACTATTCAATTTAGAAAAAAATGATATTAGAAACCACAATACCATTTTTGAAGACCTATCCATAGATACCCCACTCGTATAAGTTTGATGAAAAAAAAATTTTTGAGTTTCAGTTCTAAGTATGGGGACCCCCAAAATTTATTGCTTTTTTTCTATTTTTGTGTGAAAATCTTAAAGCGGTTTACAGAATACATCTACTTACTAAGTTTCAACAGTATAGCTCTTATAGTTTCGGAAAAAAGTGGCTGTGACATACGGACGGACAGACAGACAGACAGACAGACAGACAGACATGACGAATCTATAAGGGTTCCGTTTTTTGCCATTTGGCTACGGAACCCTAAAAAGGCTTTAGAAAAATGAAAATAAACTTATCACTAATGAAGTTAAGGAGGTTGAATTAATATTTAAATAAATAAAACATATTATTATTGCAAAAGCAATGTCATAAAAAGAAGAAGAAAAATCGAAGTTTATAATTAAATTAAAATTATTCATTCCATTGTAATAATTGAAACATAAAAAACACGAAAAAAAATATCATTAATTAATTTGATTCTTGATTTGAATATTGGATATATTATATTTTTTTTTTACAAAAGCCTTTTTGTACCTTATATTTTAATACGTCTGCCGCGTTACAGTTCAGTAAATAAATTGCAGCACATTTTTAGTTCATTGCAACATCTTAAAAAGAAAAGAGAATTGAACGTGACAGTAATGTTATTAAACCGTGTCTTCGTAGTGATACGAACCATGTTTGAGTGATAGATTACCATCAAAACGTTATGGATGAAGTCAATTTGTGTCGGAGGCAGTCGCTATAGTGAACGGGCCTTTGAGAGAGGACGTGTATGCAAGCGGATCAACATAATCCTGACTCAATGGCTTGTGGGTACTACCGTGGTAGGAAATATTGCACGTCTAGGATACTCAGTTATACCTATATGGCGGTATTCATCATTGGTGTAAGCCCTGATATTAAAGTTAAGGATCAATGTACGTTTGTATACGTATTTGTATTGATTCTGTTTATGTCAGAAAATATTTCTTTATTTCCGTAGAAAATGGGTAGCTTTTGTTGTGGGTGGATATGTGTGTGTGGTTTCTGCAATCCCATCTTCCTAGCTTGTTATGCTGTCCTGGTGCTGCCACTGCGGTGCGGAGTACCTCAAACGGCGGAAATATAACAACTTCACTGGTAGATATATTTTCGAGTCGTTTGGGTTTGAAACTCTTGGGCCATGGAATCCGAGTAGGTACTCATACGTTATTTAAAAAAAATATCCAAACGCATAGTTGACACTTCGCATGACCTATGGGCTTGCTTTTACCTCAGCCGGTCTAATTGTCGTACGACGATGCGGAGGAAACCTATATAACGGGAAATCGGAATGCCGAGCTGTTGCATCTGACTGCTGCTTAGTGTCCTCGCCGGCGCAGGAAGCCATAGTGGGCGTTGAACTTCAGGAAACGTTGAAATTATACACTACAGCTTTGACTATTCACTACTTTAATTATATTGACACTTAAATTAATCAAACAATAAGCGATTACAATAATAATTAACGATTTAGAGCCAATGGGTTTGCGAGTGTTCAAAACGTGCAACGGTTGTCAACTAGCTTACGAAAAAAATTGACATTACGTTTGCCCGTCATGACAGACACAACTCCATTCGGTGTTACCCGCTCATAATAATTACTAATGATTAAAAAATAACAAAATAAATTACAATTCACCAAATTAACGAAATTTCACTACATAATAATTTCACGCGCCGTTATATATATTATTCTTAAATATCGTCTAGTTTCAATTAACGAAAAAAAAATGACGTATAAAAGTGTTATTTATGACCCGTTTACAAAATAAACGTCATTTATCATTTCGATTTAGAAATATTGAGTCTTTGAAAATGAATTTGATAACACAATGAACAACAAAGTCGTGTTGGATGTAAAATGGTGTTCCTAGAAGTTAGCTCTAGAACATCATGTTTCCGTTTCACTATTAATCTTGTTATTCTGTGCGTAAACCCTTTTGATGTATTTCAAAGTCAAAGCATTTATTTCAAATAAACTACTTATAGGTTAGTTACTTTTGAATTGTAAAGAAATCAGTCTGTCAGAAAATTTATGTTAATTACCCATTCCGAAGCGTAGACCTCTATGAAGAAGGATGTGCAAGAAACTGCAATTTTTTGTCTTAAAAAGATATCTCCAATTTTTAGTTGCATCAGAATCTAGTCATCGGAGCGGACATGTCTGCCGCATGCTGAGTGAGTTGTGGATTAGAAGAACCACTTCTTGGGTCTCACTAAATGCAACACGACATCGTTGTAGACCGGGGCAAAGGTGGAGAGATGAGCTTGACAATTACCGAAAAGACTGGCCCACAATAGCTGAGGACAGACGTGTGTGGAAAAGGGAGGGAGAGGCCTTCGCCCAGCAGTGGGATATAATAGGATAACAACCACAAAAATTATTATAAAAGGTAGCACTTACATAGTTAGGTACAAAAGAAACAAACCACTTTCACAAATAAAACAAAAAAATATAATAAGCTTCCCAAGGATCTACAATTGAAAAGAATACTGTGGCAATGTAGCTCAGTTCACCTCCCGCATACCGCGTATGCTGATGAATGGAAGATGATATTGTTAAACAGCTTGTGGTTCTGTGAGAAGACATAGTGAGAGCACTTATTTTAGTGTTAATGGATATTTTGGTGTACCAAATAATAATAATTAATTAATTAATAAAGAACGCCTCGCAGCTGTAATGCCTTATTCTACGAAAACTCTCATACATCGGTAAGCACAGCCATTTCCCATAAAACAAAAACGGTAGCAAAATTTCACTGTCCAGTTCACTTAAAAATCCGTCGCCAGTAATCCATTAATAAATGTTGCCTATGAGAAAATGTTGCGACAACGGCGTAAATGCAATTACTGCCACTTGTTGCCGCGCTCCGTGGCTAAAATTGCGTTTTATTCTCGCTACGATGGAGTTAAGGGTTAAAACAATTTCAGGAACAATATTTAAAAGCGACACGCGATCATGAAGATTGACAGTATCTATCAAAAGAATTGCCAATATCGTTGTATTCTGGATTGAGTTTTTATCTGGTGACGGGACTTTTTTTTTTACCAATTTTTAGATACAGGTTTTGTCGATTTTTGGTTTGTTAGGACTGAAGTGTTAACGGATTTTTAGGTGACGCTTTTATGGACTGGACATCGTCGATTGGGTTGCTTTTATATTACCGATATCGGTAAAATTCAAATATATTGCAACAAGTAGCTAAGCATTTGTGTAAATCAAGTATCTATTTATAGAGTTTTCGAATTTTCTCCCTTTTCAAATATACCCTCCTAAAATCGATTTTGATTCGAAGAATCAGTTGACATAATCTTTGAGCAAAATCTTAACTGAACTCAAAACAAAAGTCTGTTATGAATGAGACCTATGATATGATTTCAACGGAAAAAGATTGACACAGAATCAACAAAGCTTTCAAATTCGATACTTTGACAAATACTTCGCTCTCACGACCGCCTTCAGCCGTTTATTTTACTTTCCGTTACGTTTCAAATTACAAAAGAATATTTTCCAATAGATTGTTTACCGTGTTTACAGAAATAGTCTTGGTACAAATATCGCCTCGACTCGATATGTTTAGAGAACAGATATTACTTCTGGCTTTTCATCTTGCTTTATGAAAAGGATTCTTACCTACTTGGGGATTATTGAATATGATAGGTACAGGGTGACTAGCTAAACAAGGGACATATTGAAAGAGTTATCAGTATTCAATTCTCGTTCCGTTTGACCTGTTTATACATAATATGAAACGAGAATCGCATACCACACTGGCCCCATGCTGGGCGCCAGATGCCTTTTTGGCGCCCAGCGTGAGTCAGTAAAAGGTGATGTCTTCACAGATTTAATGGACTCACGCATTTGTACCTAAAACATATCATACCTGTCACAAGAAATTTAAATTACATGATATTATTGCAGTTACAGTGGTCCTAGGCTGGGCACCAGTACGGCAGTGTAGCACCCAACGTGGGACAAATTGCCACTTTTATGGTTGTCGTGGGCTCACACGTGTATATTTATAGAAACACATCATATATATATCACAAGAGATATCAATTTTACTGTAACATTACAGTCATACTGCTCACTAGTGTATTGGCGCCAAAGGGCCAGTTACAGATTTCTAAGAGTCTGATGAATTCACGCATTTTTCAAGTACCTACCTAAGCAATACATCATACTTGCTGTAAAAGGTTAGTGACCAGTTAGGGTGACACTAATCAATAAGTAATCGAGTAGTGTGGGCCCAACTGGTTTTTTTTTTTCATTAGTGTTTTGGTGCATTTTGCCTACAAGTACCTACTTGTTTTACAGTTAAGCATTAATTATAACGGTTAATTTAAGTCCCTCGTTTTCGTCGTACTGTGTGTATATTTAGTTAATTCTAAATTGCCTAGCGTGCGGTTGTCGACATTTAATTACTTCTATCATTAATCTACTCAACATCGTGGCTGCTACTTAAAGTTACAGACCCCCAAAGGGGCCATATATAATTTCTGTTTTATTGTAAAGCTCTAAAATTAATTAAAATAGATGTGTTATATAACAGTTAAACTGATTTGTATCCGTAAAGATTCCCAACTATTGTGTAAAAAAGAATAACGTACATTTTATATAATGTTTATTTAAACTTAGTATGATTCATAGTCAATCCAAAGATACCATGGTTGATTATACACATATAACTAACATAGTAATTTTGCATATACCTATGCAAAAGAAGACGTTCGTAAAATAAAATCACATTGTGTAGAAAATTACTATGTTAGTTATATGTGTATAATCAACCATGGTATCTTTGGATTGACTATGAATCATATTAAGTTTAAATAAACATTATATAAAATGTACGTTATTCTTTTTTTCGAAATTAGTTATTTATTTATGTCTGTATGTCGAAAAGAAAACTTTTTGAGAGAATGTCTGTTTTTCACTTAGTAGTATTTGAGATACTTAGTATATTATCAATTATCTTGTTGAATTAGGTACTAAGTTAAATCCACAAGCCACCTCAAAAGAATCTTTTGTGAAAAGAAATTACCACATGTGTACGCTTGGTGAAATGTGAACAGTAGTTTACTTTTATTTATCAAGGTACCTATCTACCTACCTATTGATCAAAACGATTGACTGAGGTAGGTTAGATAAAATACCAAGAATTCTAATTACAAACGCTCTCTACAAAGTAGTAGGAGTTGTCAAAAGTAGCTAGTTGTAGTAACCTCCAGAAGAATAAAAACAAACGACGGTCGATCTCCGTGAGCTTCAAACAAAAACTAATAAAACGTCCGCTGAGCTTGACATAGCTAACGAGTTTGTGCAGTATCTTGAAATGTACTGTACAAACTCTGTCAACTTTAATACAGCAAAATGGAACCGACTTAAATGTTTAATAAGATGTCTTGATAATTGCAGAAACTTTGTAAGCTTGGATTGTGGTTTCTTATTAGAATTAAGTGTTTCTCGCTGGGGGCTTTATAAATTTTAAATATAGGTACTTGCAAAATCTCGAGTCAGACTGTGAGCTTTGAATAATTTCAACGCATTAATTTGCAAATTTGTGAGATTGTGACGAAATGAAATGTCCTGTCGTGACAATGCTAAACCACGTTTATATGAGTTGTTGATTTGTAACGTAAATTTAAATTTCATATTTGTTTTGTTTCAGGTAAGACAGTGGATAGCACTCAAAATAACCATAGTAAGTAATCTACTAATTTTTTTATTAAAAACATCCATTGTGTGACTAACAAAGTGCTGACATAAAAACTGTACAAGGTAGCGTAAAAGTGGAGGAAAGAGAAGAATTATTAAATGCTCGAAACATGAATAAAACATCCTCATCGCAAATGCATTGAGTATTATTCAATCTGGAACCTTTCATGGCTATCACAATAACGCATAGAACTGTAAATAATGTAAGAGCACTCAAAGTGAGAATTTCGAGCGACATTGTTTTTTAAAGCTCTGTGTACTATCTACTTTATACGAGTTTCAAGTGGAATTATCTCATGTCATATAGTTCTGTCTCTGAACGTAAAACTGATTCGTTATAACATTATTTATTTTTAAATCTCGGCGAATAAAACATAAAAATCGTTGATGCGAAGCCAGGGAAAATATAACAGCCAATAATATGAAGTGGCATGCGCTTTGACGAGAGATTAAATTGAATTAGGCTTTTAGAGATTGGATGACTCAAATTGCTGAAGAGTTATTTGTGGTTTTTTTGACATGAAAAAATGTGAGTCATTTCAAATATGCTTTTCGGTTAACATGTATATTACCGACGAAACAAAACTATGATTACTGCAAAACTAAAAGTTTCATCAATGTTGACTATTAAACGTTACAAATTGATGAGAATTTATAGTTCTGATTTCTAACCATAATGTAAAGTAATTTTTGTGTGCGTGTATATTGTTCTTACGTAAGTATAAGTACGTTAAGTAAGTATGTACGGAAAGAAATTAAATGCGAATTAACTTTGGATATTTCTTTACTTACGAAACGTAATACATTATATACACGAAGTCACAGAACTCTTTAACGCATTTTTAAAATCACAGCTATGTGCGTCATTTCAACCGCTTTGATTCGTGAGAGATTTGTGCGCCCGTAGCTAGGTATATAACATTACTGATACTACTCTACATTTCATTATGTCAAAACATTAGTTACGTGAAACAAATTGGAATTTCGTTTGATATACTGATATACCTGAATTGTAGGACGAGTGACATGTCGATACAAGAGTTAATTAATCGGAGAGGAACGCTCAACAAGCGTCGGATCGATCAGAGACGTCTGAAGTGTTAATGCCATATACCAACTGTACTATTTGAAGTGTGATTTCAGCAAAATAAATTAACTGGGAAGGTTGAGCTGAAGAGAAGGAATAGAATAAGAATAACTTAAGATAATAAGCAAGTGAAGTTTTTGTAAACAATTTTCTTCTGACTAATATTGGTTGGTAGTAAAAGAAAAGAAAACACGAATTTGGTAAATCGACTGCTAGAACAGAATGCGTGGGCGCGAATTTTTTAGTTAGTGTGCATGAGGTTAGTTTCCACACTGTTTTCCGATTCTTGTGCAATGACAATGGTGACCGTAGTGGTAAGTGAGGTAAGGTGGTCGCGCATTAACCAATCAGAGTGTACGCTCGCAGTTTGTTTTTGATTTGTTGAGACATATATTATAGTACAAACATACATACTTTAGGTAGATGCTTATTTAATTATTGAAACTGTTACAGACGGGTGAAGCACGGCACCGTCGCCAATAACAAATAAATCATTTTTTAGTTTCTAGAACGAATTTTCTTTTTAAAGAAATTCAGATTTCAAGGCACTTCCAGCACCGGACCACTAGACGTAGGTATTGCGTTGGCCCACCGTTATATGAGGGACATCCCACTCATGCGCATAAAACGTTTTGGGAACACATAAATTATGCGTACAGCTAAGGAGTCGAATTCCCAACCAGCACTAGCTTCTGACGTTTTATAAGTGCCCATGTAGGCCTATGTGAAATAAAATATTTTGACTTTGACATTGACTTTGAAAAACCAGAATATGTGTTTTCTGATAGCTTTAAAAGGGGTCTTTAAGTCAGAGAGAATAGGTTATTGCTAGACAAGCGTGCTTCATCGTCGACCACATTGTTGTACCAAGGCGAAATAGTAGTCAAGTGTGATAATGATTAATAATACAATCGATCTCTATTCACAGTAAAATAAACCTAGATATAACCACGCCTCTATCTATAAAATTTTGGGTGTCAAATTATGCCGTCATATGATTTATAAATATCTAGTCAACCTTCATTACTTAGAACACGACAGCGACCTGTTTAGTGTTTAGCGGTAGAAATATTGAATATACAATTACCTACCGAAGCTTTCATATTTACCGTATGTTCCACTATTAAACTAATGCTTACATTTTTTTTTTATATAAGTACACATTACGTATCTAAGCCTTAACACTACACAATGGACGGATGGATGACCACTTAAGATTAGAAAAAAAAATAAAAAAATTACCCATGTGCTAAATATAGCACAGGGGTAATTTTTAAAAAAAAATTTTTTGTCCACAGTTATCACACGACGCTGTCTAGTCCCAAGCTAAGCAGAGCTTGTGTTAGGAGTCCTAGACAACTGATAAAAATACTTATATATTTTTAAATACATACATATTATAAATAAATTACATCTAGACACAGAAAAAGGATCGTGCTCAACACACAAATATTTGTCCTGGGTGGAAATCGAACCCACGACCTCCGGCATTGCAGTCAGGGCCACTAACCACTAGACGAACAGGCCAGTCATGCATCATGATGATTGTATCTATATATCCTATGATCATTGGTCATGTATCTTGTACCTCGCCAATTGTACCCTAAATTAAGTGTCGCCTGTAACTGGGCACTTTTTCAAATAAAACATTATTATTTATCACTTGCGCCATTTTGTCACTGTAGCTTCCGGTCAGCGCACGATCATAATACCAGTCACAATAGAATCGGTTCTGTTTTGGTCACAGCTAATGGCAATTCTATGTCTGACGACCTAACACGGTCTGAGGTCTGTATTTAGTTTAGGAGTATTAGGCTGTGTTCATGAGCTCGTTGACACGAGGATGTGATTTTTACTAAAAAATAGGTCTTTGCAAACTGAAAATGAATCATACTTATTATTATAATCTCGAAATTTTGTGAGTGTGTTATCTTGGTTATTTCCGCCGAATCGACTATCTTGAGCTTCTCAGGGTCATCTACTCTCAATTTTGGCTAATAAATTGAGGTAAAAGCCCAACTGGCTGCCAAAAAATCGGAGATCTTAGCTATGGTGAGATAGTACTTCACGCCGGAACTATTGCTGAACCTTTATCAAGTACAAGTTCGATCGTGTACAGAGTACAGCTCTCATCTTTGGGATGAATCAACCTAATATCAACTTGAGGAGCTAGAGTGACCATCGGCAATAATGCACTCGTCTAGTCGAAGCTTCAAAATCTTGAGCGTCGACGTCGAGTTGCTAGTCTGTCGGTTTTCTATCGTTTACATTACAGAGTACACTCCCCGTGCACTGTAATTGCACAATTTGAGTCCACCAAGCCCGTTTCATCATCGGACCACTAGACATATGGCGTTGCGCCTCCGGTACATGGTAGACAACCCACCCATACCTACAAAACGTTTTGAGAACACATTTATATAGGAGTTGAATGGGCTACCGGAGTCTGTGTTTCCAGATAACTATAACGTAGAGATCTTTAAGTCAAGAGTAAATATGTTACTTCTAGGCAGGCATGCTGCATCCTGGACGACATCTTCGTTTACCATCAGGTGAGTTTCTGGTTAAACGCGAGTGTGTAGTGCATAACATTCACATAGCGTCGTTGTTCGCGATTAACTTATAGTAAGGTCGTTTTTGGCAACAACCCGCTGTTCGTTCGTTAAAACAAATGCTGTATTAATAAAACGTTTTGTGAAATACCGTATGATAGGAATATTTGTATATTTGGTGTACAGTACAATGTCTCGTGTGAACATAGCTTCATGGGTTAGAATGTGAAGACTTTAACGGATAAGAATCGATAAAATCATATGGATTATGGTTTTCAATGGGCGTATTGACAATAGGTATTTAGTCGTCATTACAGTATATACGTGTGCCTACGTAGGAGTTAGAAACGTTGTTAGCCTGCGGTATGCATTGCTGTAGACCGACAAGTGTTATCATTATGTGGTAAAGCTAATTAGAATATGTGAAAGCATAATAGACATATAGTTTTTTCAACTGCTGGGACCAGGAATCAGCAAATCGACAACAACCACTAGGGCGATGCTTGATAAGACTGCGGGATTGTTCGAAAGAGTATCCGTGACCCTGGAATTCAAATGGCAACTGAAGAACACACGCAGTTGCGTTTTGTTTTTTTTTTTATTTTAATTAAAAGGCTTTGTCGCTCAGCGACCACATCGCCCAGTATAGAGAACACAAAAACTTACAATTTAGCTTTATCGGACATTGGAGAAGCGAGGATTGTATTAATCGTACAAATGCAAATATCATAAGTTTTACAGTGTCCAAAAATATTGATTCTTGTATTTTCATTCCGGACACACTCCATCAAGATATGGAAAACATCATCAACCACACCACAGTCATCACAATTCGGAGACAAAACTTTCTTCATTAAATAGTTAAATTTATTTGATGGTATGTCCGGAACGAATAGTTGCGTTAATTCTGTTAATTCGATTATGGGAAAGATAAATGAAAACTGATGTTTATAATCAGACTTTGAACCTAAAAAAAAATAACGGCAAAATCGAGTGGCTAGTTTTTACCGTCCATGGATCAGTTCAATATGTGTTGATTTGATCATAGAATCCATGAGGAGTTTCAGTTATCCTCGTAGATACCGGAAGACGCAGTCTTGAAAGGCCTCCCACTAGGTACACCCAAGACCTGGTAAGGGTCACAGAAATGATGATGGATGGGAGAAGCACATGAAAGATCATTGTGGTGACTCTTGGGGAAGGCCTATGTCCAGGCCTTTCGGGTGAAGTAATAGTAATGATGCACTCAGGGATAGTTTAGCTTTTTTGAATTTTCAGAACCGGTTCAGTAGTTTTAGAGCTCGGTCCCGGTATGAAAGGCAACGAAGGAACAGGGTGGGTTTTTTAGTCAGTAAAAGTCTGACACCTCCGAACCGCCCACGGGCAGGGTATGTCATCTGGATGATTTTTACCCACTGAAAAAAAAACCCTTACATCATCATCATCATCAGCCTTTTTAATATTCCCACTACTGGGACTCAGGGCTCCTCTCTCTAGTAGAGGGAATGGGCCGTAATCCACCATGCGGGCCCAGTGCGGGTTGGTGAATGTCACATGTCTTCGAATTTTTGGTTCTAGGCCATGCCAGTTTCCTCACGATGTTTACCTTCACCGATTTGAGAGCAGCGGTGATGAAATAAATTACACAAAGTATATATACGCCTGGCTGGGTTCGAACCCGCGACCTACAACTCGTAAGTCGGGGTCATTACCATTCGGCCACTACTGCTCGCATAAAATAACAAACTTACAAATTTTTCCTCTCTATAGTACCATATAGAAAAGATAACGACAACAAAAGAAAAAAGCTACGGAACTTCAGTAATGGATATATTACGAGAAATAAGAAAATTATTCATCGGTCACTTGCATTAAATTCTTTGAGTATATTGGATCAAACGCGGTTTCACAGTGAATGCATACGAGCGATTCCCCTATTAAATTACGCGTGTTTCTGGGTCGTTCAGCCTCTCTCTTTGATTATGTCGCACTAGTTTCTGCTTGCTGCTTCGCCCACTTTAAAGTCGGAAATTAAACCAAGAGAATAATAGTCCTGGAATAAAAGTATCCTACATGATGGTAGAAAGGCGTCTTTCTGGTTCTACCTATCTGGGGTGTGTATTAAGGTTCCAAATTATGCAGACTGATTTTTATAAATGAAATGCGTGGGCTTAACCACAACTTTAATGCGACTAACTTAACCTTTGATTACGTCTTCAAATACACTCACAACACTATCTTTATACCATAAATAATTTATTAAAATCGATGTAGTGATTTAGACGTGAAAATGTAACAATTGAATTGGAGTTTAAATTGCACATTCTCGTCCATAGAGATCTACGCTTTAGAATGTGCAATTAGTATATTTTTTCTGACTGACAGACTTCTTGACAATTCAAAAGAAACTGTAAATGGTTTATTTCAAATAAATGCTTTGAATCTTGAATCCTGTTTTACAAATAAACACATTTTGTTCCACAGTTTGTGCAGTTGTTTTACCTCATAGAAGTTTCGCGATGTCGTTTACGGGAAGAATAAGTTTGAGTGAAATGATGGAAGTTAACCGAGGATTGTGTGCGACTAGTGTACTATTACTCAGCTTCTTAGTTCAGAGCTTCATTCTTTTAAACTGCATAATGTATCTACTTATTTATAAAGTTAACCATAGGGTTAACTTTATAAATAAGTAGAAGATAAGTAGAAGGAATTGACTTAAAAGATAGCTTTTAAGTCAATTCCTCAACTCGACTCAACATTCTTTATTCTTTACTTACTTATTATTATACTTAACTATTTATTGACTTAAACGTGGTTATGAAAACATGTTGTCATGGCTACTGAGTTAAATGGAGTGGAGGAAACTTTGTCCAAAAGGTCTTAAAATGTAGATGTACCCAACATATTTCACAAAGATTGTGTATAGCGTGTCACAAACATATTTTTAAGTCTTGTCATAATTAAGTAGAAAAAAATTTTTATTAAAAAAAACAACCGACTCCAACATAATAATATCTATCTAAAAAATTATGAATAGTGCAAAATAACTTTTTGAAATCGGTGTTACTAGTTCCGTTTTTAGGGTTCCGTACCTCAAAAGGAAAAAACGGAACCCTTATAAGATCACTTTGTTGTCCGTCCGTCCGTCTGTCTGTCTGTCAAGACCCTTTGTCTCGAGAACGCGTGGAGGTATCGAGTTGAAATTAAAATCATGTAAGTACTCAGGTTTGTGGTCCTTTCAAGCTGTGAAAAAATCAAACTTCTAAGTTAACGAATAAAAAAAATACGGCCGTTTATGTCGCAAAAGAACGTGCATTTTGATATCCAAAGATCGAAATTCATAGGGTACTTCCCCTTGACCCAGAATCCTGAAATTTAGCACAAAGCAAGGTCTTATAGTACAGGTATAGGAAAAAATCTGAAAACAGTAAATTTGTTGTTACTTATGTCACAAAAAAAATAATTTTGCAATTCGGAAAAATCTTCGAGACTCCATTCAGGAATTATAGTTGGCACGGAACCCTCAGCGTGTGAGTCCGACTCGCACTTGCCCAGTTTTTATTATTATTATAAAACATACAGCCGAACATATACCTTCTTCCTTTCTGAAGTCGGTTAAAAATCATGTTCCGACTAAACGTAAGTAAATGCTAAGAACCAATTCAAAATCAATGCCTATTTTTACATAAAACGAATATACTAAATGCGTCACGTTTTGATTGAGTGCCCTTCAATTATTTTATCTGGGGTTGTTAAATACCAATCATTGTACCCTATTAAAAATAATGGAATAAGTTATGTACTATAATAAAATGCGTATAGCCTTGTGTACGATTTGTGATAACTATCTTTTGTTTTCGAGGCAGATAGCATACATTGACATATAAATTCTTACCTATGTATTAGTTATACGTACACTGTACAGTCATTAATGGTATTTTTGTTTGTAATGAATTAACTGTAACAGTCGTTTTTAATGTAATCGATTTGTGTCTTTTAATTTAATTTTAATATAATATGTATATTATGTGATTTTGTCATTTTAAACAACCACTGTGAATAATGGTGTGCATGCCTTTAATTTATTTTTACACCACCTCGAGCAGGTGGTGTAAAATAATGTTGTTTTATACGTAATACATACCTCACTCAAAGCAAGTCATTCTATCCCTAGGGAGATAATTCAGTATGGCCGATCCCCAGGGAATAATGAGATTTGAATTTGGAACATCAAAAATCGTCAACATTGTGAATTAAAATGTACGTGCATCGAACAAGTTGACTCGAAATTCAAACTGGCTTCCAAAAAAAAAATAGAATAAAACGTGCTTACTAACGGAAGCGTTTTAAAAAATTGAAACTACAGAATCTTGGAGTAGTGAATTTTATTTGTTTGATGAACTTATAAATATAAATAATTATATTTCTCTAATTGTCGACCAAATTGTCTTTTAATTATCTTACAGATGGTGTAAAAAGTAGAGTATGCAACACGGGGATAAAGCTGTCTTTGTCTTGGGCGGCTTGAATTCCTCACTTCACTCAGGTGTCTTTATTAACTCTAGTTCTCTAATTTTTTAAATCCCTCACTATTGTTCTGGATTAAAATCAGCAACCTTTGTTTCGTTCGGAATTCAACATGCCACCCGCGACTTAATGACACTGCTTTATCCCCTAGTCACATAAACTACTATTGTTTACAATGAACCATCATCTGAACGTTTAATCTAGATTATTTTGTGAACAAGTTGTTGGTGTGCCTTATTAATAATAATACCATGCCATTACTGTCCCACTGCTGGGTAAAGGCCTTCCAAACTTTCTTCTCCTGCGCCATTTCTAACCAGCACCCCTAGCCAAGTTGATAATCTGAAATCGTTAACGCTAGTCGAAAAGTAATCAAATGTATGAGAATGACATCATCTCAACGTTAATTCACGTGGTCGGAAGCGGAACAAACGAATAGAAAATTCGTAGCCAAGTACACATCGTTCAAAATGACAGAATAAATTTCTACAACGTTTAACGCTACATCCTTTGATAAACAAACGCTACATTGTAGAACGAGCGGCCGACTCAGGCGCGTCAACCTGGCTACCCACTTATCGTTTTCTACAATTGCTGACACCGAAGCGTTACCGATTGGAGAATGGAATTCGACACGATACGGTTGTAACTTGGCTAGGGGGGCAGTCCTCGTGATACGCGTCCAAATCATCCCGCCACCTCTTTCTAGGCCGATCTTTCCTTCAGTAGGAGGTGGCGACGGTTGCACAAATATAAAAGAAAAGTCAAAAATGACTTGTCTTGTATTCATTCAGTTGCCCTTTGCGCTTTTTTGCCTTTGCTTTCCAAGATCACGGTAAATCTTTCCAACAATCGCGCAGCACCGCGCTGCGTTGCGTTGCTACGTCATATCTTTACGTTCGCATTTGGAACTCAGTTTCATATTATAATTTATATTATGCGAAGCTTTGAATGAATTATTCGGTGTCCTCATACAATTTATTGTGGCGTAAATGAGATTTATTTGTTTATATCATCGTATAAGGAAATGAGTTCCCAAATACTCGAGTCGTTTATACGGGAAATTGTTTTCTGTACTGAAAAGTCATGAATATAAACGGGAATATTAATTTTGAATTAAATTATACTAACGTATGAATTTCCTTAAGTCGCTCATATAACGGTGAAAATTTTCAAAATAGCGGAAGGAAGAAATGAGGATTATTAAATGATGGTATACTATGATTTAATAATATCCATTTCGTAGGAAGCCTTTTATTTTTCTAAGCAGTTATGTTTATGAACTTTTCTGTACTTACTATGTATGTAGAAAATGCAAGCGCTTAAAATATATATACACCCCTACTTTTTAATTAGTACAAAAAAAAAATGGGGCTGTATCTGTACCCGTTACTGATCATATTTTTGTATTCAAAAGTAGAAAAAACCGAAATCCTAAAATTGACCACAAAAAGGTAAATTCATCATAGATTCAATCATACATAACAATTGCTAGTAAAAAATACTGCGGGAAGTGTTTTTTCATTTTAATCGTCATTTATTCATTCATTAATCGATAGCCTGCACAATATTTCCATAAATTGAGAGACATTTTGGGATAAACACAAACGCTAATAACTTTGCTGTTTATGAATATTATTTATTGAGACTTTACTTAAATAATAACAAGGGCTTTTCTAATAAGCCCTTTAAGTATTTGTACTAATTAAAAATTAGTGTTGTATATATAAAACGTTACATTAAAAAAATAAACTGATAAGATTTTATTATAAAGACCTTTAACCACTGATCTAGGTACTGAATCACGTCACTGGAAACTACCTGTAGGGTCAGATATTGTTATATTCCGTCAAACTACGTAAAAGGTACGTGTCGTGGCGTCGCTGAGAAAATTTTGATCTTAGCTGGTCTTAAGGTCAAGATCTAAAAATGTCAGACATTTTAAACCGTTCAGGATATTCAGGTTAGACCTAAATGTCAGTTAATTTTGAACTTCAAGGAACGTTATCATATGTCCGTTACAGGTCATGGATCGTAAACAACAGTTGGCAACGTGTTCGAGATCGATCGATTGATCTACGCTGCAATAATGTAGATACAAGCCCCTGAACAAAGTCAATGAACTACGATATTATATATCGATCCGAATCGAACAAGAAATATTTATAGAACATTCATCTTTGTTGAATTAATCAATTTGGCAGATATTAACGAAGTTTCCTTGCGTGATCGAATCAGGAATGAAGATATCCACAGAAGAACCAAGGTTACTGATAAAGCACGTAGAATCTTCAAACTAAAGTGGCAATGGACAGGGCACGTTGCTCGCAGAACATATGGCCGTTGAGGCCGAAAGTTTCTAGTCCCCTCTTTGAGGCGTGGCTGGAAAGACCTCACGGCGTCCTTACCTTCCGCATGACGCAGGTCCTCACCGGACATGGTTCGTTCGGGAGTTTCCTGCACCGGATTCATGCGGAAGTGACGCCCGGGTGTCGCCACTGTGTGGAACGCCCGGAGGACACGGTGGAGCACACAGTTGAGGTGTGCCCTGCTTGGGCGGAGCATCGCCGTGCCCTCGTGGGGGCGATCGGCGGCGGAGACCTCTCGCGCCGGGCCTTGGTTGAGGCCATGGTCCGGAGCGAGGAGGAGTGGCAGGCGGTCGCCGACTTCTGCGAAGCAGTAATGCTCGCAAAGGAGGAGGCCGAACGCATCAGGCAACGGCGTTATCGCCGCCGCCGCCGCCGCCGGGATTCTGATCCCGATTTCCGGCCAACGTAGGCGCGGGCTTGTGGACAGTGAGCAATGGGTAGCTCACTGTCCGGCCGTCCGGTAACTGTCCGGACCAAGCCCAAGTCGTCGACGGCGCGCACTGTTCCCGCGCGCCTCAAGGAGTTGTCAGCAACAGCAGGGACCCAGCCGGGTCGAAGCCTACTGGGGCCAGGGTTATCCGAAAGGGCGCTCGAGCCCCGGTATGAAGGCTAGAAGGAACGGGGTGGGTCTTTTAGTCAGTAAGAGTCTGACACTATGTCCCGCTCCGCCCAAGGGCGGGGGATGTCAATGCATGATTTTTTCCCACTATAAAAAAAAAGGCCGAAAGGTTCTAGAGTGGCGACCGCGTATAGGAAGACCTTCCATGCAAGGTGGACCAATGGCCTGGTAAAGGTTGCGGTAATCTGATGGATGCGAGATGCAGGAGACCGTTCATTGTGGAGATACTTAGGGGAAGCCTATGTCCAACAGTGGACGTCTTTCAGTTGAAATAATGATGATTAGATATTAACATAATATAAGTGTTTATTTCATAGTTAGCAGGGATATCACGTGGAAAGTGCTTTTCACTATTTACTGTAAAAATATCTCACAACTTGTCGAGAAGTGAAGTGGGTAGTTGAAAATAATGAAACATTCAGTTTATTCTCTGAGAAGACTTTCAGTACTTGTAAAAACTTTTCAGACTGAACGATATAGTTTTAACGACACGTTTTTATGAAAGTTTCTTAAGTGGTTTAATATTACAAAACATTTTGTTAGAAGGTAGCGACGTTCGATTATTTTCTAGGAAGTACAAACAAGAGCAGGATGTAATTGAAAAAAGTGTGAATTTTATAAAAGATGCACCCAACGCGGTCACAAAAATGAATTCATAGTTGATGTTTTAAGTAAACATTTAGCAACAGGGGTGTTCGTACAGTAGACCCCCACATATTTATACATTGTAATGTAACCCGGCCGTGTTTGTGCATTAAATATCTTTTTAAATATTCAGTATTATGCCTCTGCCGCATTGTTTATTTATTTTGTATAATTTTGTCGTATTTGTTTACTCTAGCAGTTGTTGATGTTTTCTTAAAAACGAGGTTTATCTACTGGGCGTGTTTCGAACTAAATACCTTCATCTTATGTTTAGAATATGGATTAACGTTTTCATGTTTTACAAGCTCAGATGGATCCCTGAAGAGAAACTAACCATGATCCTAGAATGCAAAGGAAAATTACTGAAACAATGTTACTATACAAATGTTAGTATAGGTAATGAAGGAAATATTATCTGTACTAACATTTGTTCGCCTAATGGCAAAGCGTAGAGATCGAACAAAAATGTAAAATAAAGAAATCTAAAATCTAAAGAACACAGGTGGCTTTTAGTCAGAAAGTCTGACACCTCCTTCCACCTACAGTAAGAGAAGTCATTGGGCGATTTTTCGACTGAAAAAATAAAAATGGATCCCCGAAAAAGGCTAACCATATTTTTCCATCATCCTCCCGTTCACTGCTATTAGTGCATAAGCAGATTTGAGACCACGTTGCATTTTGGTTTATTTCAAACAAACAACAGCTTAGCGTCGAAAAACTCATTTAGTGTTAGTGAAAATAGCCGAATACGCCAGAATTTATACTCGCAAGCTGCCCATGGGATACAAAACTAATTAAGATCTGCCATGAAAGTACGGCACGTTTGGCCAAAGCCTCCACATTACATTTTACAAGCTTATTCTTTACTCATTTTCTCGTCACGTACTTAACTTTTCATGTAAACAAATGGTGCGTGATCCGATTTTTTTCCGTTAAATCGTTTATTTGTATTTGCGGGAGTGTTGTTCCACGATTACATTTGAACTCTGTGAAAAATGTTAGACAATACATTTGGGCGCCGACCCCATTTACATCATTCAGTAAGATGATCGTTTCGCCTCGTGTTACCAAGTGTAGGATGGCTATGTTACGATATAAAACAAAAAGGTAACACACAGGTACTATTATAAAAGCGAAAGTTTGTGAAAGAGTGTATGTATGTTTGTTACTTTTTTACGCTCAAACGCAACGCAACTTCGCAAACGGATTTCGACGAAACTTCGTAAACGGGTAGATTATGAGACGAAATTATGTTCCCTTGGAATAATTTTCTAATAGCACGCGGGCGAAGTTGCTGACAGTAACTAGGGTATTCATAATAAGGGGGATTTAAAATGATTTTAACTAAGTGCGTTTTTACAGTCCACAAATTTTAAACACTTGTTTTTCTAAAAATTTACCTAATATTTATCAATTACACTTTATGTTTTTGTAGGAATCAATCTAATCACAGCATGGATAGAACGTAAAATAAAAATGACGCAAAATAATTACGTCATCGCTAGTATTATTCAATCTAGTGTGGATAGTAGCACTTAGCTACTTGTATCATGCCTCAACACATTTGTTTGAGCAAAATACTTCACAACTGGGCTACTAGATTTGTAGAGAACAAACTAGTTTTGTTTGTATGTTCTTCTCCATCTCACATCGTAAAGTTCTAGTACATGGAACAAGTTGAAAAATTTTCTACATATTTATTAAGTTTATGAAACTGTTGATGCAAGTTAAAAGAACTCGGCAGTCTGTGAAAGTGTGTTGTTTTAAAATTTGTATTCTCTAGCGCCTATCTTAAAGTTTGTTTTAAGATAGGCGCTAGATAACCGTGGAATAATGGTCATTGACCCTCCTACTAAATATTGTGGGTATAGTGAGAAAATTGGTTTTGTAACTACCATGGCACATTTTATAAAATATTTAATTACGTACCTATATAACAATATTATCACACAAATACACTAGTATCAATATTTATTTTAATTATGGGTTATACAAGGTGCAGTTTTAAAACTGCACAATATTTCAGGAGGTTGTAATAAAACTCATAAATATTCATATAACAAAACGATACCTGGTCAATAATCAGTAATACTTGTTATTTAATTGTTTAATTACACTAAACTAAATCGATTGATCGATGGCCGCGGGGGCGTGGCTAGGGTGTGGCGTGCGGGATGTTGATTAGATGATACATTATTTATGAAACTATCGTTGCGAGTTAGTGTGTGTGAAAACGCCCTTTATTGTTCCGTGTTTGGGTGTGTGAAAAAAAGCGCGGTTATAAAAAAAAAAAAATTACCTACTTATTTTATTATTGATTCGGGTCGAGAATCACTAACATAATTACCTCCTGAAATATTTTGCAGCTTCAAAACGACACCTTGTATTTATATAGATTATATTTATTTGTTTAAGTATACTTTATTTACCATCATCCGTGCGTCACTGCGGGGTGCCAGCTGAAAATCAGCGCTGGGTGTTTGACGCCCAGCAATTGCTGAGTTGGTGACCCTTTCGGTTCAGGCACAGTCACTGCAACTGTATTGTATGTCTGTACTCTTTTTTTATTATTTTTTATGTTGTTGTATATTGTGTTGCTTGCGCCGAATAAATGCTATTCTATTCTATTCTATTCTACATTTGTTGACATTCTTAATTTAAAAAACGTAAATAATGACATACAGCAGGCTTGAATCGACATGTATCGGGATCCTTTACATGATCTAGTAATGAAAAGCAGTTATTTGTTTCTCTACCTACGCAGAGATATCAAGGGTCAATGTATTTTATTCCACGGTTATCTGGCGCCTTGTATAGTGATTCTATCACTATTGTGTGAGATTGTCATATTGTTCCTGATTGGTATCTTTATGAGTTTAAGATATAAGCTTGGTAGGTACCTTTTCCCACATGAATATGTACTTACTTACGAAGTGGGAAATCATCCAGTAACTTCTCCAGCTCTAAGATGGGACAAGAGGGCGTATCAGACTTTTACTGACTAAAATCCACCTGTGTGCTTCATACTGACAAATGCTTGCACTGACTGGACTGGTCCACTTAGAACTGTGTGGTTCTTTCTTCAAAAGACCATCTCAGGCTCAATCTGCATGGTTCTCACATGATTTGACCATTACATGTTTTGCTGTATGGACTTTAAAATAGACTTTGACCCCTGAATTTGTTTCAGTGTTTCTTCTCAGGGTAGTCAGCTAGGAAACACCGGCTTCATCTAGCATTAATTGACGAAAAAAAAAAATTACGTGTAAAAGTGTTTTTATAAAACCTACTTGCAAAATGATATAAATGATAAATGATCTTTTCATTTATCATTCATTTACAATTATGGGGTTATGTGTCCCAGCTGTGGGAACATAATTATAAGTACGCTGATTTATAAAATTTAGTTTATGGAACTGTCGATGAGGGCTATAAGGACTCTGAAGTTTGTTGCAGTGAACCTATCAATACTAAAGAACAACGGCGAGGAAATTGTTGATGAAATTACTAAGTGTAAGTTTACATCATCATGAAAGTATATTTCATGATGATGTAAACACTTAATAATAATTTACTTTATTTTATGAAATCAAGTTAATGTATTCTCAACTGAATATTTAATGTTGCCACCAATATAAATTAGTCAAGTTACATATCTAATATGAATTTCCTTTATAGAAAAATGTGTTTTGTCGTAGCGGTATATCGTTGCTGTTTTATCTTTATAAATTTTAGAAATAAATTACGTATTACCACGTTAATAGGCACTTAGTTACGTAGTAATAGGCTCGGAGAAGATTATAATATTTGAAAATTATGTAAATCACTTATTTAAACATTATAAACATCGATTATAGGAAAATTATGCGGGATAGTCCGTAAGCCAATTCATTTATTCATTTTCATCTTACTCCCAAATAACCGCAAAACTTTGAGCTAAATCGCTATCATTATGCGTCAACGACTTTTACTTTTATAGTTCAAAACTTACTAAAGCTTAACATTTCATAGATCGTAATATAATATTGCGTAGCCTCAGTAATGAGACGACACTTAGTTGATGCTCTTGAGTTATCGATTAACACCTAAAAGGATCAGGGGTAATTGACCGACATTTCTACCGTCCATAGCGAAAATGGCACATCTGCCCTTTTAGACAAAATTGAGATGTTTACCTAGGTACATATTTTAAATCAAGAAAGCGTTGTTTTCTCAATTAAATTTGTATATTTTTCATCAAGATTCTATGTTTGAGTTACCTACTCTAGTCTCACCAAACATAGCTATATATGTACTTAAGTACCTATGTTCAACATTTCGGGTCATTTAATTATTTTTTTGTCGGTTTTATGTAATAATAATATTCCACAACTTGTACACAACGCCATCTAGCCGAGCCAAGCTAAAGTAAACAGAGCTTGTTGTACCTATAAGTGCTAGATAACTGATATACATACATACTGTATATTATAGATATTACCCCCAGTTAAAGAACAAATGGTCGTGCTCATCACACAGTCATTTGTCTTGGGTGGGTATCGAAACCACGACATCCGGCATAGCAGTCAGGTCCACTAACTACTAGACCGACATTCGACGGGCTACACAAAATATGTGTTGGTCAGATGCGTCCCTTTTCGTTATGGCGGCAGATTTGGCGAGTTATCTCACGCGAAATAGCAGACAGGCCCGGCTGCTTGAGCCCCTTTAATCGCAACAACTCATCCGATTTGTTTCGGGAGGCTGCTGAACATCTTAATTGGGGTCTTGAAAGTATTCGTGGAAAATAATGTGTTAATATTCCAACTAAAAAGCGTTAAATTGGTTTAGGGGTTATATTATTATTGTCCCTGATAAATAAAATATCGATAAGATATGGCCATGCTTGTTAGGGATAACAATCACACTAATATTATAAACATGGAAGTTTTTGAGTCTCTCTCTGTGTGTGTGTGTATTTATTTCTTCTTCTTCCTCATACGGCTGGACGGTTGGCTCACGAGTAGACCATGTGCTGAAATAGTACAAAGTATACTTTTATCCGGGATGTATGTTGCTTTGGGACAATTTTTTACTTTTACGCAGGAGTCGCTGGCAGCAGTTATTCATCTTATATTCGTGTTTACTTTACCAATCATATGTGCCAACAAAAATAAATATTACCTGTTTTATTTTCGAGGAAAATCAATAAAAAAATAGTTACTAAACGATTTTTTTTAAACTAAAGATTATGTGGCCAGTCATTAAAAAAATCTTCGCAAAAAAAATTAAATATTCTTTTAACCCGTTGTGTGTCTAAACGTGGATCCACGCGAGACACAATGGCTTTTTAATTGTGTCTCTAATTACGGCACACGAGAGGTTAAAGTTGTTAGGCAGTTAGGTATCAAAAATGTAAAACTAAGTGTAGCTTTGTTTGTTCGAAAATTCCGAATTTTTTTTTTTATATATTTGCTATGTTTCTATATTAGAATATTCCTCTATCCTCCATTTTTCTATTACGGGTAAAAACTAAAACTGAAAAAGAAAACATTGTTTTTAACCAAATCCATTCATGATTAAAATCAAACGAACAATGAAATATAAAACGATCTTTCGAACCCACTGTCATAACTACACAATATTACATCGAAAACTGTCCAATAAACTGCGAAACACGAGAAACTACGTAAGAAACAATAAGAAAAAATAATGTTCGTTGTATTTGACCGAAAAAATAGTAAATAGTGATATACGGGACCCGTAGTTCTACCATATTGTAACGTAAGAGAACCATTTGTTATGCCTACTGTCTGTTCTTGACCGCGTTTGGCCTTCGTCGTGTGTGACCCGTTAATCAATTTGATAGAACGCTGTTCGACGCAGGTCAAATCCATAGACCATTCATTTTTGTTGCGTCCGTTTCGTGTTATCACTGTTTTATGAAGATACTGTCCTGCAGATCTTCTTTACAGTAACGGTTATTACGGGTTAAGGAGCTTTATCAAGTTTAAATAACCTGTGAAATACATTATGAAACACATATGAAATACATTATGAAATACATTATAAAATACATTATGAAACACATTATTATGCCCGTCGTGTCCCATTGCAGGGCAAAGGCCTTCTTTTCGTTCTTCTATTCTTTTCTGTCCTTAGTTACTTCTGCCCAATCCTTTAGGTGGGAATCCAAATCGTCACACATGAAATACTTTATGAAAAACATTATGAAATACAAAAACATTTGGTGTCTTTTCTGATTAAAAATTGCTGAAGTGTAATTATTGCCAAAAAAGTGTTCGTTTCTTGTATTTCTAGATTTATTTAGTGTTTCGAATCCAAAACTTTTCAGAACGAGACAATCAAAAGCTTCATAGAAGTACAAGTGGCGGTCAAAACAAAATAAGGATCATCCAGATCTAATTTGTTTTTATGAAACCGGATTTTTTGCTGCGTCCGTACAGGCAACTCACTTATAATCGAATACAAAACTTTATTTAGGTGGGAATGTATCAAATAACTTCTTCTGTTCTGGGTGAAGCAAGTGGGACAGTCAGACTTTTGCTGACTAAAACCCAACTGTGCTCGTAGGAGCACAGGTGGGTTTCAGAGTAATTGAAAAATTATTACCCTTTGCATTTCAAAGATAACTTAATAACGGTTTAAATTATATATTTCAGGAACAAGACTCACGACAATTGACGTTAATTCGTAAAACTGCCCCAAAGTAATTAAATTTCACGCGATACGACCCAAGCTCATTTCAAGGGTTACCTATTGTTATTCTCCTTATGAAATCATTGTTTAAAACAGAGATGTTTTGGAGTTATGATTCCAATTCCGATTCAGATAGTTCGGAACTTCCGATGATTTTGCGACTCCGATTCTGATTTCGGTTCCGATTTTATTGATATAAACTAGCAGTGATGTAATTGTTGATAAATGGAATACACTCATTTATTAAGAGTCTATTCGCTCTAGCCTTGAAGATACCTAAATTATAATCGGACGGGAAAACCACAGCAGACAAATTGTTCCCTCGATGTACGCGGTATAAATGACGAGGCGAAACGACTAGTCCGGACCGTAAATGTGTCAACAATGTAAAGGTGGACACTCGCTGTACGTCGGGATGTCCGATGGTAGAAAGGCGGTAAGTAGTGGTTTATTTGACGCTTCTGTCTCCGCCTCCAACTTCGGTTCCGATAAATAAGATTTTAAAAGTCTGGTTTCAAATTCGGTTCAAATACGATCGTTTCGGTTACATCCCTAGTTTGTAACATGCATGTTTAATCACTGGACATTGTTCAGGCAATGTAACTAGCTAAAGGATTGCCGCAGTAAGCAGTTTAATAACTAAACATGTAAATACGTGTTTTGTTCGTGTCTGGCAAATGGGATTGTCTTGATATTAGTTTGGAGTTTGAACAACTCTCAGCGTTTTGAGCCTTCTAAGTAACTTTAAGTATTTATAATTGTTGATCGTCTAGCTTTTCGTTTATGCCTAACATGTTCAGTTAATTAATTTAATACGATGAGGTATTGCGTAGAAAATCTATCTTACAATTTCATTTTATTGTAATGAAATTGTACCATTATTAGACTAATTTCATAAAGGCGAAACTAGGTGAGTGTGTGAGTATGTTTGTTAACTCTTTACGCTCGATCGGTTGAACGAATTTTGTTGAAAGTTTTAAGAGTGGAAAATGTCCTGGAATAGCACAGGATACTTTTATCCCGGGAATGTGTTCCCTTGGGATGATTTTCTAATTTCACGCAGGCAAAGCCGCTAAAGAAGAAGTTATATAAATAATAATTTAATAATAAGACCATTAATAAGACCACTTTTCATCATATAAAATTTATTTCATACATTTTACGTAATGCGCGCTGAATATAAATCTTTAGGGTTTTGTTTTCATATCCTGTAAATATAGTTTTTTATTAGCTGATTTCAAAACCACGGGTATTTTTGTTTAGTCATTCGTATGGTACCTACTTTAATGCAAGAAACATTACTCTTCAAGGGTGTCGCAACACTTGTTGAGTAAGGAAGCTTTCAGCTTATCAGGCGGGGGTACAGGAGCAGGTACTCCCCTTGACAGAAATAGGGTAGGTACACAGAAATAGGGTACACAGACACGTTACTGAGAGCAGTGATTGTAGATATCCCCATTTTAAGTGATTTCCTGATTGAAATACTCTTCTATACATGTATATATATATGGTTCTCTAGAGGTTACATTAAATCCAAAGAAAACTTAAAACTATAAATATCTATAACCTTACGTTGAATAATAAGAATTGTTGAAGAATTTTCTAAGGAATATTAAAACACAAAGTGGAGTTTCTCATTAGAAGCATAATATGCTAAATGATAAGCTTACACAGTTTTAATTTTCTTAGCGGCACGAACATTAGAAAGATAATATATAGGGACATTAGTTGCATTTTTCATTTTTTTTTTTTATGATCTTATATATTTTTTTTGTGAAAAATCGCATGTGTTTATGCGATTTTCCAATCATAAAAAATGAATACTCTCGCGGATCATTATATTAGTAATCTGATTATGAACTTGTCTTCGTATTACGGAGAATAATTTAGTTATGTATACCTAGTATTGTCTGTGCGATAAAAGAACCGTCGTGGCGTAAAGTGAAAACAACATTAAAGATTTTAAGTAGCAACCCAACCCAGCCATCCGTCAAATGCCAAACGTCATATAATATTGGCACCGGTTTGTTTATTATGTTATTTTATTGTGATTTTTAATTGAAATCTTCAGAAATGTGATAAAAAATTTCACTGAGCTGCAAGGGAAATAATATTTAATATATTACAGTTTTTCCAAAGATAACAAATGGCAAATCACACCATTATTGATCAAAACAAAGTCACGAATTTGGGAAACATTGGTATGCTGTTTTTTTGGTACGTAACACTTTTATTTTAATGTTTTTAACCGACCGAGGAGGAGGTTCTCAATTCGGATGTTTGTATTTTTTTTTTTTTTTATGTATGTTCGGGCATAACTTCGTCGCTTGCGAACCGATTTGAAAAATTATTTTTTTGTTGGAAAGGGTATACTTCCCAAATGGTCCCATAGTCACCAAGTCGGGATCTGATGATGGAATCTTGGCTAAATCGAGGGAACTCCTTAAATATTATAGGCAACTATATAGTCATTTTGATATTTTCATCAAGGAATTAAGCATTTACAGTCAAAAAGTGGCATTTGATGAGGTGGAACTGGTTAAGAAGACCAGAAATTGCCAACGGAACTTCATACTCAAACAAATATCACAATGAACATAGTTAAGCGACTATGACAATACAAATAAATGAATAGTTCTGAATAGTTATGTTGAAAATGGTATCATCGAAGTAACCTGATGATAGTGATGGAGCTGGAAGATAGGCACCGGAACTCCGTAATTAATCAATGTATCCTACCCGTGTTTGGGCTTATTAGAAATGTCATGAGATGCACTTTGGCTATAAGGTACTATCGAAGTGATCTGATGATGGAGCCGGAAGGTGGAAGGTAGACACGGGAACTTCATATGAAAATGATGTATTCTAGCAGGGTTTGAGTTAATTGGAATTGACATGAGAAAAAAGTACTCTGGCTGTAAGTGTGTTGCAACTAAAAAGTATGAAATAAAAAACTTTTTATAAAAAAAATATAACCGACTTCACTAAAAAAACACTAAAACGATCAAAATAATTTTAATTTCGGAAGTCGGTGTTAAATAAGGAACAAACAATAACGAAAAACACCGACTTCCGAAATTAAAATTATTTTGATCGTTTTAGTGTTTTTTTAGTGAAGTCGGTTATATTTTTTTTATAAAAAGTTTTTTTTAGACTTCCTAGATAAACTCCTGTCCCTGTTATCTCCAAATATATATAAATTAAACGGAAATACATTTAAACATGACGATATTTATTTATTTTGTTTTGGTCAATATTTTCTATGGCTAGTATAAAGAGTATTGATACTTTAAATTTATAATGCGTTTCGACTAACTTAGAATAATTCTTTTCAAGCTTGAGTACGGATACAGTAACTAAAATAAAAAAGGGCAAGTGTGAGTCGGACTCGCGCACTGAGGATTCTGTACAAATTTACCTATGAAATCAATTCCCGAATTGAGTTACGAAGATTTTTTTTTTTTTTTTGGTGGCGTTTCTACAAATTTACAATTTTCAGATTTTTCCCTGTACTTGTTCTATGAGACCTTGATTTATGCCAAATTTCAGGATTTAAGGTCAACGGGATTCACCCTATGAACTTTGATTCGCTTGATTATAGAAATATACGTTTTTTGCGACATAAACGGCCGTATCTTTTTTTTTCGTTAAGTCAGAAGTCTGATTTTTTCACAACTTCAAAAGACCGCAGACTTGAGCGTATGGTTTTATCTCGATATTTTAACTCGATACCTCCAAGCGTTAAAAGGTCTTAACAGATAAACAGACGGATAACCAAGTGATCCCAAAGATCTTATATACGAGATGGTCCCTTACAGGCTAAATAGATTTTTTACGAAGCAACATTGCAAATTCTGAAGTGTACTTTATTTTCATAGTCATTATGTTCATATTTTTCATAGATTAGCAAAAGGGAAAAATGTACTGAGGAAGACAACGAGAAAGTGGTAGTGTGTTCCATTTTTACCTTTATATTTAACTAGGGTAAACATAAACTTGCTGTTAGCTACAATATTCGAGTCAGTGATAATAGACTGATCCCAGTCAAAGTGATAGAACCATTTTCATTGGCACTGGGTAAGTGGTCGCTGGTGGAATCTACCTAGATAGGCAGTACAGCAGTTTCTTCACGCTATTTTCCTTTACCGGTTCGTGTTTGCATTTAAATGTTCGTCATCATTACAATCGAAAGACGTCCACTGTTCGACATAGGCCTCCCCCAGGTGTCGCCACAATTAACGGTTTGTTACTCATTACGCAAAAACTTATAAACAAATGAATTTAATGATAAACGTTGCAATAATATAGCTTATAACCTATATTTTTGCTAAGTTTCATCACGTGAGCAAGTTCAATAAATAAGCTACTAATATTATAAATGCGAAAGTTTGTGAAGATGGATGGAGGTAGTCGTATGTATGGATGTGTCACGCAAAAACTACTAGACAGATGAACTTAATCATAAACATTGCAATAATATAGCACATAAGCTATAACTTTGCAGTTTCATTACGTGAGCAAATTCAGCCAATCGGATAATTTTTATTATAGGGTGAAGCCGCTGGAAGAAGCTAGTCTAACATAGTTTCAAAATATCAAGATTTAACAGTCGCACTATAATGACGTCACAATGTTGCTTACATAACAAAAACGATATTTATCTACAGCAGCGCCCTCAAATCCCACGATGGTTTACTTTCCGCACAGACTCTATTTACTCGTACAAAGATAATAATATAAAATTTCTTTATATTATATCACTGTACAAAACTACCTAAGCGAATAATTAGTTTATTGTTATTGCTTAACTTAATGTTTATTGTTTAGATAAGTTGATATACCTACTAGCGTGGTGGTGTGCTCAGGATAATCACCTAATCATTACACAAGTGCTGTGCGAATGTTTGGAAGAATTTCCATGGCTCTGAAACGCAAAAAAGCGACTGAAAGAATACATAATATTATGGTTTTTAGTCAGTAAATTAAAATATATACGCGCTCAATCGTTGCCTGTTTTTAAAAGACTCGTTAGGGAACATAACCTGTCGCTGTGAATATCGATAGTCGTTATTTATGTACATATAATTTTGTCTATAGTCTTCAATAATTATGTACCTATGTATTTATGTATCTATTATGCGGCATATCTATGTATGTATTATACAGCATATGTATATATCTGTATATATATTTTAATATATATGTTTAACTCTAGTTTGTCACACCAAAGACAGCCCCATTTCTTGTCCAGGCAATTACTGTCCATTCCAGGTTGCCTGGAAGAGATCACGGAATGCGATAAGGCCGCCCATTGTATGTATGTGTTTTAGTTTTAGTTTCCTTTTTGTATATGTAATGGTGTACAATAAAGCGTACAATAAATAAATAAATATATATGTAGAAACGAGAGAAAAATGACGAAGAATAACTTCAAAGAGTTATGAAATTTAAATTGTTAAATTGCTTAACGAAAGACAAGGTGACTATTAATTGGTATTGCTTAGGTAGCTACCTCGATTTAATAGACTTTTGATAAAATACCCTATTCTTTTTTTATTAATTTACTTTGAAAGGTAATAAAATGTCCAATTTAATGGCAACAGGCTAGGATGGGTCGAATTCTTTTCAGGCCTAACAAAGCAGTTAAACTAGGTTCCGATCAGTGCAAAAACTCATTTCAAGGGTCATTTAACGAGCTTAATAAAGCGAGTCCCGGTTTGCCGGTAGTTTCATAATCTACTTGTACTTTTAAAGAGACCGACCTGAAAACAATTATATCATTATAATTATAATATATAAATTATTTAAAACTTTATATTGACTGTCAGAAAATTGCAAAATTCAGATAACTTTGAAGCCGATTTTTTTTTTTTTCTATGGGAAATATCATCCTATGACAACCCCCGCTCTTGGGCGGAGCGGGAGATAGTTACTGACTAAAAAACCCATCCCGTTCCTTCAAGCCTTCATACCGGGGCTCGAGCGCTCTTTCGGATAACCCTGGCCCCAGTAGGCTTCGACCCGGCTGGGCCCCTGCTGTTGCTGACAACTCCTTGAGGCGCGCGGGAACAGCGCGCGCCGTCGACGACTTGGGCTTGGTTCGGACAGTTACCGGACGGCCGGACAGCGAACTACTTTGAAGCCGTCGAAATCTAATATTATAAAGAGGTTAAGTTATAAGTTTTATTTTTTTATTTATCGCAGGTAATCTCTGAATGTACTAGTTCGATTGCTAAATAAAATGTGTTCAGCGCTAGAAAGCTGCTTTATTCCTAAGAGGCTATATTTTACGTGGGCGAAGCTGTGGGAAAAAGCTAGTAACTAATACAACACAAATTCTCATTCCACATTCTTCTTGGAAATCTTGTCGCAAATCAATCAGATTAATAAAATTGTATGAAATACTCGTAGTTAGTAAGGTCAGACGAGAAAAATCCACAGTAGAATATAGGTTTTTCATTTACTTCCATAGCCAAAACCAATTACCCTTTGCCATTACTGAGAATTTGAATTATTATAAGATACATTTGTGTATAAAGGGCGCCCAAATTGGATGTATACAACTTTGCTTAGACACTGTATTGATTTAAAGTCCCTATTGTTTTTTTTAATTTTTTTTTTGTTTAATAGTTGTTGATAGTTTTGCTAAGACCATGATCACTCTATTAAAATTATTAGCGCTTATTTTTTTTTTTTCATTTCAACGAGAATTGTAGAACGGCAAAGTTTTTTTAAACTACCGTTTTATTGTAATTATATGTATTTATTATAGCTTTGACAGATTTGAAGTTTCCTTGTAGATTTATTTATAGATATTTTAATGGTAGGTTACCTAATAATATATGCAACAAAACATAAGCATAAGTAAGCGCATTATGTTCCTACTACTGGGACTCAGGCCTTCTCTGTAGGAGAGGGAATGGGCCGTAATCTACTACGCGGATTTAGTGCGAATTCGCGAATGTCACATGTCTTCGAATTGGTTTTAGGACATGCCCCTTTCGTCACGATGTTTTCTTTCACCGTTTTGATAACAGTGGTGATGAAATAAATTACACAAAGTAATGCGTTGGATTTGAACCACTTACAACTCATAGGTCGGGGCGGTTACCACTGAGCCACCGCAACTCTCAAATTATATAACGATTTTATGAAAAAACACGATAAAAAGCAATCGCGTTTTTGGACACCAAAAGGGTGGCGATTTGGTAGATGTTATTTACTGTACAAAATTGCATAGCCTGTATTAATTCCATATTGATGTTGTGAAAAAAAATCATAATTAATATCCAATTTAAGCACCATATCATACCGGCCATCTTAAATAGAGATTGCAAATTTGTGTGATACAAAATCACTAAAATTCGCTTAAATAAAAAAAACTTTAAAAAAAAAAATATAACCGACTTCACTAAAAAAACACTAAAACGATCAAAATAATTTTAATTTCGGAAGTCGGTGTTTTTCGTTATTGTTTGTTCCTTATTTAACACCGACTTCCGAAATTAAAATTATTTTGATCGTTTTAGTGTTTTTTTAGTGAAGTCGGTTATATTTTTTTTATAAAAAGTTTTTTTTATTTCATACTTTTTAGTTGCAATACACTTACAGCCAGAGTAATTTTTTCTCATGTCAATTCCAATTAACTCAAACCCTGCTAGAATACATCATTTTCATATGAAGTTCCCGTGTCTACCTTCCACCTTCCGGCTCCATCATCAGATCTTTTCGATAGTACCTTATAGCCAAAGTGCATCTCATGACATTTCTAATACTTAAGCCCAAACACGGGTAGGATACATTGATTAATTACGGAGTTCCGGTGCCTATCTTCCAGCTCCATCACTATCATCAGGTTACTTCGATGATACCATTTTCAACATAACTATTCAGAACTATTCATTTATTTGTATTGTCATAGTCGCTTAACTATTTTCATTGTGATATTTGTTTGAGTATGAAGTTCCATTGGCAATTTCTGGTCTTCTTAACCAGTTCCACCTTATCAAATGTCACTTTTTGACTGTGAATGCTTAATTCCTTGATGAAAATATCAAAATGACTATATAGTTGCCTATAATATTTGAGGAGTTCCCTAGATTTAGCCAAGATTCCATCATCAGATCCCGACTTGGTGACTATGGGACCATTTGGGAAGTATACCCTTTCCAACAAAAAAATAATTTTTCAAATCGGTCGGCAAGCGACGGAGTTATGCCCGAACATACATAAAAAAAAAAAAAAATACAAACATCCGAATTGAGAACCTCCTCCTTTTTTAGAAGTCGGTTAAAAATGAACCATCATCTATTGATTAGACATTCCTATGGTTGTATTTTTTACGAGCTAAACTAAATTTAAGAAAGCGAGTGAAACTCTTTTGGCGTGTTATAAATAGATCACGTTGAAAGAAGAGCAACAGGCTTTTGTGAGGATAACTTGGCTGCTATTTATTTTTATTAACGATTATGTACCTTCAGCCAGTGGCTCGGTCGGCGTGGAATTAAAGTCTACTTCTCGCTTTATAAATTATAACCTACATAAATATTTAATCTGATACAAATTTTCATTCAAGTCTAGTCATTTGAAGGTTAAGGAACAACTGGAATAATAATATATCACACTAGCTTTTGCCTACAGCTTCACTAGCTTTTGCGTACATAAAATATATATGTCACTCAGGAATAAAGCAGCTTTCTATCGGTGAAAAAAAATTAGCAATCGGACAAGTACTTCCAGAGATTACCTCCTACAAACAAAAAAACAAACTTTATTATATATATATATATAGTGTAGATAACCTATGTTTAATCCAGGTTGTATACTACCCTAGTACAAAATGTCATCCAAGTTAAGTCGTTTGAGTATGAAGGAGCAACGAACATATATCATATACACACATAAATTTCGGCCCTTATAATATTAGTGTGTATACGAAGGTCCTTCGTACTGGAGTTACAGACACTTGTGCCTAGATGGTTTTAATGACTGTCTGACTAGTCTCTATATGACAGTAATATTCATTATTGTAAGGTTCGATACGTTTTAATTACGTTTTACCTAGCGCCTCAAGGAGTTGTCAGCAACCCTAGGGGCCCCAGCAGGATTCAATTCAATTCAATTCTTTATATAGGTAATGCTATATCACATGTGTTACATAAGATGTCAAAATAGTTAAATAAGTGCACATGGACTCTGTCGGGCACAGCAATGTCATACATGAAAGTAGGTAGAATTACAATTATTTGGGAACAAAGTTAAAACATAGAGAAAAAACAAAAAAAAATAAAAATAAATCGAATATACAAATCAAATAAAATAAAAAGTCAATAATATGGTAGATAAAAATAATAAAATGTCAAAAAAAAAAGGAAAAACATCATGTCATAAATGTCAAAGTAAATTCCTTCATTAATAAAAATAAATCCATTGTAAATATCAAAATAAATTCATTACAAATAGCAAAAAAAAAAAAATACAAATGTCAAATAGTAAATTATTAGTGTCAAAACAAATTCATAACAAATGTCATAAAAATGAAATGATAGCAAATTTCAAAAGGAAAAAAAAATATAATGTCAAAAAATAAAATAAAAATCAAAATCGAAGCCTACTGGATCCATGGGTGATGCGAAAGAGATCCCCGGGGCCCTGAAACAATGGCAAAGAAGAAACAGGAGTGGGTTTTTAGTCATTAAAAGACTGACACTATCCCCCGCACCGCCAAAGGGCGGGAGAAGTCATTTAAATGATTTGCCCATCAAAAAAAAAATGTATAAATGTATTCTATATTTAGTTTTCTGTTCTACTCTTACAGACAGATTTTAAATGTATTATATCTCAGGTATACTAGAAGACATTTATTACGAAACCTCTGTACCTAATTTTCTGTTCTGTTAGTCTAGTCCAGGTATTGTCGAAGTAGGATATGCGAACTTTTAAGGGTCTGTCATTTGATAGTAGAGGGTCCGCGACAAGATATTTTTGTAAAGGCTGGGTGGTTGCCAAGCGCATGCAACTCGTATTATGACGCCTATTATATTTAAATAAAAACTCTTTACATTATAATAAAGTTACATTTTATCCTTTTTTTATATTGAAGGAGTACGTGGGGCCATAAGTTTGAGAAACCTTGGTTTAGCCTATTGACATTTTTTGTGTTTGTTTTTTTTTATATGTAGTATATGTTACGCTCAAAGATCGAAAACGCTCAGTGAGCGGAAAAATAGCTCACAACGCGTTGTGGTCACAGTAAAACATCCACATGGCGAAATTCGTGTTATGGCTCTAATGAAAACGCGCACGACGCGTTGTGGCAATCACAGAAAGACCAAATAGCGAAATTCGTGTCGTGGCTGACATGTTATTCGATCTCAACGCGTTGTGGCAATGAAGAAAAACCATGACGCGTTCTGAGCATTAATAATATAATAATATTTTTAAATGTTTTTTTATTTTTTATTGAATATTTAAAAATATAATTTATATGTACTTTAATGAATAAACGAAATAATAATAATATAATATAATATTTCACAACTATCACACAACGCCGCCTAGTCCCAAGCTAAGCAGAGCTTGTGTTATGGGTACTAGACAACTGATAAATATACTTATATATTTCTAAATACATACATATTCATTGTTTTAACCATATCACGACGGACAGGTTGTACATTTTGTGACATTTGTAATGTGCCCTCAACTTCGTCGTTAACACTTCGCTCAGCATCTATGTTATCATCTGGAAGTAAGCAAGGGTTTATAATGTTCCACTGCAAATGATTACTGTATTGATAAAAAGTGCAAGTGTCGCTCCAAGAATATAAAATGCAACTCAAAATGCCACAGTAACAGTTCCTGTAAAAATAAATAGCAATCAATTACTTATTTTTCACAATTATAGTAATTTCTAATATATGTACCTACTTAAGTAATTAATTTGAGTACATTGTTGTTGTTTATTGGTGATCAATAAACATTTATGTTTGTGTTAAATATTTTTATTACTTGAAAGAATTTTAAATTGTGATAAAAAAATTAAAATCCCTAATTATTTTAGGTGAAGTAAAAGTATTATTATATAATTTACAAATGATTAATATTTTGTGTTCAGTAATTTATTACTTAATACGTTGATTTTTTTAAATATAAAGTAATCTCAATAAATAACAAATATCGTTTTATTTTAATTTATATAATTATATAACATATTTAATAATGACAAACACGTTATGCAGTAATTTTATAAAATAAAAAATATTTCTTAAGGACATCTACCAAAACGTTTCCAGCCTTGGCCTAGTAGGATCCATATCGGAAAGTAGTATGCGTCGTAATCAAATAATATTCCATACGCGTCATGGCTTTTCTTCATTGCTACAACGCGTTGAGATCGAATAACATGTCAGCCACGACACGAATTTCGCTATTTGGTCTTTCTGTGATTGCCACAACGCGTCGTGCGCGTTTTCATTAGAGCCATAACACGAATTTCGCCATGTGGATGTTTTACTGTGACCACAACGCGTTGTGAGTTATTTTTCCGCTCACTGAGCGTTATCGATCTTTGAGCGTAACATATACACAAAAAGTGTATCATTCAGTTCAAAAATTAAAAACTGTCAGCCTCTACTACAAAATTTAAATACAAACAAAAGAAGATATTTTACTCACCGTTCGCAGTGGTGGGAGTTATCAATCATCCCCTGAGTGGGTCAAAGGAAAAGTCGGTGTTCACAAAGGCAAAAGGTAATTGAAAATCAACTTGAAACAATGCGTAAATACGGCTAAGCCCTTAATGTTTTTAGGTAAATAAGCGTATCGTGCTGTAATTTGCGTGTGGTTTTGTTACGTGTCGCGTTACAGATACGAGGTGACAGCCTGATTGTGGAGATAATTGTGCGGAGAAAATGTAATTTAGGTGGTTATTTTGAGATCCGTTTTAATTAGCTATTACAAATGCGGCAATAAGCCGAAAAGTCGCCAAACTTGACACGCAGTGGACAGGGCACAATACTCGCAGATCTAATATTAACGGCAACGAAAGGTTCTAGAGTAGCGACCACGTACCGGAAGACGTATGGAAGCCTTCCTACTAGGTGGACCGATAACCTGTTGTGCTCTTCTCTAAGAAAACAGCCTTGAGCGCAGCGCTGGCTGCAGTGTCGAAATTCAAATAGATGCATTGGATTAACAATCCAATGTATGATAGGTCGATTGGATTGTACAATTACGGATCTTGAGCGCTCGGCGTCAGAGTGAGGATCGCTTTGCGCATTCCATACATTGGCGAGCCAATCGTCGTCGTTGTTAATCTCATATAGCAAGGCAGGGAACGATCATGAGTGACATCTATGACGCGATGGCGCGGCGAGCTAATCACTGACACTCCTCGCCCCCGCGTCTCACTTTGCACCACATAAGTATGTTTATCAGTTGTCTAGTACCCATAACACAAGCTCTGCTTAGCTTGGGACTAGACGGCGTTGTGTGATAGTTGTGGAATATTATTATTATTATTAAAAGTCTCTGGAATTCGATGGATGCGAGAGTCTCAGAACCAGTCGTTATGGCGGCACTTGAGGCAGCCCTTTGTCCAACAGTGGATGTTTTTTAGCTAACATGATGATGATGAACACAATAACTGTTTACAATAATATGAACAGTACTCTGCTCAAGAGAGTTTGCGAAATACAATTTTCTTCTGTGCAGGCCAGAAGCTGCCATAAAGTTTTATGGGCACTGTCCATTTAAACACAACTGAAGACAGACGCAATTGCGCACACAATGTAATGATGTGTTTCATTTTCGTTGCGTTTTCTTTGTAGCTAGTTAACTAGCGGCACTGATACTCCGCTAATTCTCCGTACGTCATTGGATTGCAACCTTTTTGTTATTAGACATCGCATTAATAGCAAATGTCATGCTATTTTGCAATAACAATTATGAATGAATGATGTGTTTATGTTCGCTGTTTTATAAAACAGTCACGATTCGGCCTTCATACTTCGCAATCTGAAAAGGGCAAATGACATCCATATTTTTACAGGATCCAGCTTTTTTCAAAGGTCATAAAATTACGGCTTATACTTTCGGTTTGTTTACTCGATAAACAGAAACGTTACAAAAGTTAAATGAATCCGGATTTTAATTCGGAAATGTTAATTGCACAATAAAATTATTAATAAACTTTTTTGCCTTTCCACGTGCAAAAGACAATTAGAGTGTGAGAACTGGGCAACGTTTCGCGCTGCCACAGACCTTAATTAGAGAATTATAAATTCCCTTTCGTGGGAGTTTTACGAAACACGAGTGCGAATCGTATACAGGAAAGTGTTACTAAAAAACTGGTTGGTTCCGTACTACAATATTAAAATTAAGTGAAAAACGCTGATAAAATAACCTTTCATGTACGGGAACCCTTATTAATTTTAAACTTCCTTAGGAATTCGCAAGAAGTGGCTCAAAGTGGGGAACAATAGAAGGAATGGAGAGAGGCCTTTGCCCAGCAGTGGGACAGTATAGGCTAGATGTAATAATAATATTATTTTAGCGGAAATAGGAATACACATATGTGAAAATTTCAACTCCCTACCTCTTACGGGATATGAAATACAGTCCGCTAATAGACGGACAGACTGACAGACAGACAAACGGACGTAAGGACAGTGGAGGCTTAGTAATGGGGTCCCGTTGGCACTTTTCGGGTACGGAACCCTACAAACGTACGTTTTCCATGAAAACCAAAGTACGATGTAATATTTTCATATCAGTCAACAGAATAGGCCGTTCAACTCTTTTGGTTTATATCGAACCATCGAACCATAACAACAAACACGTGCAAGTGTCTGTCGTTAATAAGTGCAGAACAGGTAAACTGTAAATAAAGCAACAAATCAATGTCGAGACTTACTATACCCAATTGCCAAATGTAAACAAAGAAAACAATGTATAGTCTGTCTAAAAAGTCAAACAACTTGGGAATTTTGTAAAATATTTAATCATTTAAAAAATACTTATATTTGACACTTTTTATAAAGTTCTTCTATTAGTAAACAATGATCTAGATCTCTTAATCAACCTTGATTATTGAACCAGTGTTGACTACATCAGATTTTATTTTACCCTAATAATGACCTAAGTTGTTTGACTTTTCAGACAGACTTCTAAGAACCTTCGACTATGTTTCTTCGACGTTTCCTTTACAATGAATGCATTGGTGTTTTCTTTGCACAAATTTTCTTCGGCGAAGAAAAATGCAAGCGTTGTTGGTCAAAGTTCACTCATGTTTTTCAGCAACCCTTTTTATGGTTTGTTTACCTTTTGTCTCACGGCTCCCTAAATAAGATATAGTAATGTAAGGTCTCAAGACGAAAGTCTTTGACCAGTGCGTGTTGCCAGTGATGACATATGGCTCCGAAACGTGGTCGCTCACAATGGGCCTCATCAGAAGGCTTAAAGTCACCCAAAGAGCAATGGAAAGGGCTATGCTCGGGGTTTCCTTGCGTGATCGAATAAAAAATGAAGATATCCGTAGGAAAACTAAGGTTGCCGACATAGCACGAAGAATTGCCAAACTTAAGTGGCAATGGGCAGGGCACATTGCTCGCAGAACAGATGGCCGTTGGGGCCGAAAGTTTCTGGAGTGGCGACCGCGTACCGGAAGATGCTGTGTTGGAAGGCCTCCTACAAGGTGGACCGATGACCTGGTGAAGGTAGCGGGAAGCCGATGGATGCGGGACGCACAGGAACGTTCGATCTGGCGACGCTTGGGGGAGGCATTTGTCCAACAGTGGACGTGTATGATGATGATGAATGTAAGGTGTATGTCCACGGACACGTAGCTTCATAGACGCGTATTTGTCATTATACGCTTGGTGACGGCGTGTTGTTGCCGCTTCGCCGACAGAGTGTCATAGTTTTTACGAAGACGCGCCTATAAAGCTACGCGTCTGTGGACAGTAGGCCTTAGTTGTTCAATATTTACGGTTGAAGGACGCAGGTGGCCCATATACTCTCCTGCCAATGTAAACATATAGTGAGAAAATCTTAGTTTGTTGGCAAACGCTCTACTCTCTAGTTCGACATGTTATTTTAGATCTTTCTAAGAATAAGCGGAAATATCCCACGAATATTATAAAGGAGAAAGTTTGTATGTGTGTTTGTACGTTTGCTACTCCTTCACACTCGAACGGCTGGACGGGTTTGGATGAAACTTGGTATATGGGTTGACCATGCTCTGAAATAGCACTTAGGTTACTTTTTATCTTGCGAGTATGATCTCTTGGGACAATTTTCTTCTTTCTTCCTAGTATTATATAGGCGAATGTTTGTATGAGTATGTTTCTTCTTGCTTCACGACTAAACATCTGAATAGGTTTAGATGAAACTTGGTACACGAATAGACCATCACCTGGAACAGGACATAGGATACTTTTTATCTCGGGAATATCTTCCCTTGGATAGGATCATTTTGTACTAGCTCGCGGGCCGCGTGGTTGATTATAGCTCATTCCCCCTCCTAGAGAAGAGGCCTGAGTCCCAGCAGTGGGAACATTAAAAAGCTGATTATTTATGTTATGTTACGCGTGCAAAGCTGCTATCAGACGCTAGTTATTAGATATTAGTTCAGTAAACGAGTGCTTGTCTAAGTAAACATTGGCGACAGCTTTGCACTGCTGCGTGCAACTGACAGCGACTGAGGAAGCAAACAGTTCACTGACTACTACTAAACGATTTATGTATTAAACAAGACGATAAATATGACGAATACTCGTAAAATTAACGATCGTAGGCCTCTACGGATGGTTAAATTAATTAATGAAATGCCTTATCTGTCTGCTGTAATAAATTCTCTACGGCCGTGTTTTGTACAGGTAGCTTCAATCTGTCTGTGATTAAAATCGTATCTGGCCACAGGCGTCCACTTCTGAGGATAGACATCCCCGAGGGAACCCTACAATGGACGATCCGAGACTCGCTTCCGTAATCTCCTCGCTTGAAAGCGGATCTGTTTTGTAGCTACATACTCCGATATTGTTGTCTTCCTATTAAATAAACATACTAGCCAATTACAGCACACACAAAATTAATACACAGTTTTCTTGAAACAGAAGAAACAAATGGCTGAAACAAAGAAGAAGAAAGAAAGTCAGATTGAAGCTGAACTAAACGAAATTGTATCGGACATAGACATATTTTGATTACGAAGTCTAATCGTATTATTTCAGTAAAGCAATCTTCGGTTGGCAATATTACATATCTAACTAGAATAAAAAGGTCCATTAAAAATCCCACAACCTAGATATACATAGTACGTTCACGGCTTTACTTGCGTGGAAAAGTTTTCTGCAAATTACAGCTTGCAACGTAAAAAGTGGCGTGAAAAGTGTGTGAAAGTGTTTCCAGTGTGGTCACACAGGAAAATTACAACCCAGAAAATCGAGAATTTCTTGCAGTGAGAATAGCCTTAGTTCTTTTGCGAACCGATTCTAATAAAGATGGACATAAAAAATGAATTATACTTTTGTATATCGTGAAATATTCGTAAAAATACGTCTGGCCATTACTCATTTATTTTAGAAGATCTTCATCCACTGTATCCCGTTTGATTCGCAACACCGTTCACGTAACAACCTAACCCAGAAAAATCAATTTATGATGATCCAATCTAACCCGAATTTTCCAGGTGTGTGGGATTCTGTTATTTACAACTTGTCGTTGTGGCTGTCTCGATACAATTTACTGTTTTATATTATAAGCTTGTATGACGACCTTGGTGATTCGTGCTCGATTTGTATCAGTAGATAATCTGTTAATGTCGCAGAATATGAAAATAGACTGACTCATACAATATTGAGATGTGTATCGTTCGCTCTTTGACGACGAATCGCTTTGTGGTTGCTGACTGTATATTCTCTCCGAGATTACCACAATTGTGATTTGATTAGTTTTGGTTGTGACGCGAAGGGTTTATATAGGGCCTGATTTTAGCTGGATTTAGGGGTTGTTTGTCAATTGAGATTATTCCTGTCAATTATCTTTGGTGTTACTTGATGTGACGTGACAAACTTGGTGGTAAAGTGTAGTAGTTGTATAATAATTAATTCCATTATTTCAATTATTGTCATAGTAGACATCCCACCCGTATTTACAAAACATGTTGAGAAAACCATTCATTGTGCGTACAGCTAAGGAGTGGAATTCCCTGTCGGAGTCTGTGTTCTCTGATAAGTAAAACCTGAATAAATAGGTTAGTTATTGGCAAGTATGCTCCATCGTCGACCGCATCCTCGCTTACCATCAGGTCAGATCAAGCTTATCAATAATAGTAAAAAAACGGTAAAGTGCGAGTCGGACCATCCATACTATCTATATGTATAAAAATCAATGCCACTATTCGTTGTAATTTTATAACTCAAGGACGGGCTCACCTATCCAAACCATATGTTTAGACTTTGTTCGGACTATTTAGTAGATAGTTTATGTGAAGTTTGGTAGAGTAGAGTAGTGTAGAGTAGGGTAGAATAAGATAGGGTAGGGTAGAGTAAGGTAAAGTAGGGTAAAGTAGGGTAGAGTAGGGTAGAGTAGGATATAGTAGGGTGGGGTAGGGGAGCGATGCCGCGCGGAGAAAAGCTAGTTATCTATAAAACCGAAAAATCACATTTGTTGTATGAAAGCCCTCTCAAATATTTATAATATTCTGTTTTTTTTTTTTTTGTATTTGCTGTTAAAGCTACAGAAATACATCATCTGTGAAATTTTCAACTGTCCAACTGTCACCGTTGATGATATATAATCTGGTAACAGACGAACAGATAGCGGAGTCTTATTAATAGGTTACCGTTTTACCCTTTGGGTAGGTACGAAAACCTAAAAAACGAGTTTTTGCTTGGAACAATAACAGCACATAGATATATCATCTACTTAAGATATAAGGTAACAGTTATTAATGGGGCATTTATCTATTGCCTAGTAATTAACGACCGTGAAGATTTACTAGGGTATTAGGTACTATTTATTAGTTACAGTAAAATATTGTTAGAAATTACGAGTGTCTTTCGGAATGCTTAATTATGCCATTAATGATTACGAACTCTTTAATGGGATCTTTAATAGGATGGTCGATGAAGCCGAAAGGATCCTGGAGTGATGACCGCGCACCAGAAGATGCAGCGCGGAAGCCCTCACACAAGGTATATCGATGACCTGGTGAAGGTCGCGAAAATCTGAAGGATGCGAGACATATAGAACCGGCCATTGTGGTGACACTTGGGGAAGTTCTATGTTCAATAGAATATGTCTATCGGTTGAAATGATGCTCTTAAGAGGGCTTTTCTCTACTTGTCTTTCGTCACCATGAAACCAAGCGGTTTAAAAGCTTGTTGTTTAATCCAACGCATTGTTTGATAAACAGGCAACGTGAAAAAAGAGAGACAATAGCTTAACGCTCTGTTGCATTCGATATTTCCATTATTTACTCGAATAGGTACTTCAGAAAACTTGTTCCAGGAAGTTTTTGGACAACTTGTTCGTCATTCAAAATCTTGCTTAAATGTGTAAGGGTTCTATAGATACGAGTATTATTAATTTATGAGTCTGAATTCACGCAAAATAACTAAATTTTAGAGGTCTTTACTGGATTAGTATTGCACAAATTTATGTTTTCATTTCAATAGAAACCTAGATAGTATACACAAAACATCTGTGCTCCCAAAATTTCTAGAGAAGGATGTGTAACAACGTTATAATCACATAAGGGCACTTGCGATGGAAATCACTGGAAATGTATCTCAGGTTGGTACGCTCTTAAATGACATTTACCTGTAATAGTCAAAAGTAATTGTACTCGGTCACTAGTCAGACCATTACAAGATCATAGATTACCTCTAGCACGTGTACAATATTGCGTGCAAAATTCCTGTTTATACCAGAATTGTGACTGCGGTACGGCGACAACCATTTATCTTATCCGCGCCGCAGATCTATGAACAAATTATTCACGAGTTTCCCAGCTGTCATTTGCTCCTCACTTTAATAAATAGTCGACTGCTTTGTTTAGATCAGAAAATGGTTACGTAAACATATCAAAACTGTCCTTTTAATGGTGATAAATGGAAAACATAAGCTAGAATGCAAAATTCCCTGAGGTGAAGAATCTTGTATAGAAAATACACATTATTCTTTTTCCTTCCACTGTTCTCAAAACGGTGAAGGAAAATATCGCGGGGAAACCTGCATGTCCTAGAATAATAAATTGAAGACATGACATTCATCAATTCGCACAGAAAGATCGCAGAGAAAGAAGGCCTGAGTCCCAGCATTGGGAACAATAAAAGGCTGATAATGCTTTTATTATATGCATTCTTTTTGGGACCCAACATGTATTATAGTCACTATAATGAATGACCTGGGGCCGTATTATGACCTCTTAAAACCATCATGTTTTCGGTGTGAAAAAGAGACGGAGCTATACAGGACGAATAGCACTATCCTTTTCTCACACAGAAAACATGATGGTTTTAAGAGCACGGCGACCGATGAATTTTTCATACAAACGTAATACCACGCTCATTTGCAATTGGAGCATATTTCCAACATATTATGATGTTATTCGGTTATAGACGATATTTATCTAGGTTCCTACATCTTTCTTTTTTAAAAAAACTTGCCTAAAACGAAATTAAAGCGAATTATAATTCGCACTTTTTTACAACGTAAATGGCATGTTTTCATTTGGCTTTTCCTATATTAAAAATAACAATATGTCCAATATTCTCAATGTAGGAACACAGATTATATTATCAATTTACAAATCATAGAAAACAAATTGGAAAAACATTAAGTTTTCATTCATCAATTTTGGTATTACGAAACACGTCCAATTTATCGCAAATTTCCAAGAGTTTACTAGTGCTATCGCCAGCTATCGCGGCAAGCGGGATGTCAGTGTCATTGTGTGCGTGCTGTCATTACTTCAGTTGCGTTCATAGGTCGAGTTTTATTGTAATATTTTTGACACTATTGACTTAAATAAAATAGTACGTAAGCATTTAAAGTTTAATAAAAGGAATACAGAACTCTTGAGGACATGTCAGACTTTAGCTGACTAAAAGCGCCGTCAAAAACCCCTTAAAAAAAAGAATAAAAAAAAAGCGCCGTTGACGATTTGGGTTCGGTCCAGATGGTTACCGGATGGCTGGACGGCGATTCCAAGCCCAGGGTGGTTAGAAATCTGAGTCGAGATCCTGGCTGCTGGGGCGTCAGGGTATTCCCTCGTCCATGCGGCCGCCTTCTTCGCTAGCATTACTGTTTCGTAGAAAGAGGGCTCGGCGCGAGAGGTCGTTGCCACCGATGGCCCCCATGAGGACGCGGCGGTGTTCCGCCTAAACGAGGCACATATGTACATCTCTACCGTATGCTCCACCGTATCCTTCAGACCGTCCACACAATGGTGATAACCAGGCGTTTCTTCCGCCTAAATTCGACGCAGGTGCCTCCCGTACTTGCCGTGTCCGGTGAGGATTTGCGTAACGACAGTCGCTAAGATCCTGCCGGAACTGTCTGCCATACAGCGACTTGCCGTGGTAGCGGAATTTCGCCCCGGGGTTGCATCTCCACGTGTAAATCATGCATATGCGTGCAAAGGACTGTTGCCTCCACATTCCATGGTAGCAGGCCTGCAGGAAACCGTGCAGATATATTGCAGGAAACCGTGCTTTGTCTTTGTACCATTAGGATGGCTAAAACTCCCTGGCATGCGTTCAGCTTGACAACTGATCACTTTCGCAGCGACGGCGCTCCATAAAGGGCCATGGACCGAACGATGCCTGCGTAGAGCCTCCAGCAGGAGGCGTCTGGATACCCCAGGTTGGACAGGAGCCGCTTGAGTGCTCCAGTCTAATCCAGTTTGAAAGAAAGAAAGAAAGAAAAATAATTTATTTGGTACAGCACAAGGCGCAACACAAAATAAACAATAAGTAACACGTTTGGAAACCAGACGTCGGAAGTGCTCCTCAAAATACCATCGGTTGTCGAGGACGAGTCCCAGATACTTGTAAACTTTTATTGTAATTTGGGAAACCGGCGGTGGCTCGTTCCGAGGGCCATGAAAACACATGCTCTCGGACTTGTGCAGTGCCACCTCGAGTCCCAACTACTGGATCCTCTTCATGACTGTTGCAACTCTGCGTGAAGAGAAGGCGATGGAACTTCATCGATTCCTCCCTGACGTGGCGGTTAGGCTCAAGGCAACTTGGGTCGAGCCGGACTACAAAGTCTCGCAGATCCTGACTGGACATGGATATTTCTGGAAGAAACTGTATGATATGCGGTTATGTGAGGTTAGCGTGTGCTATTGCGGTGATGAGGATGAAAATTTTGATCACGTTCTGTGGCGATGCCCCCCTTATACATATATATCTTTCGTCGCTGTGACGAACAGCGACGAAAGATATATATGTAGATGATGGACGGGATCACTTGCTTTGATGTGAGACCGGCTTACTACTGCAATCTCATGGCCTCAAAAGAGTTCGAACACGAATGGCACAGACTAAGGAGTAAGCAGGCAGCGAACCCGTACTGTGTGTTTGTCTTACCCACTTGAGGGGGGACCGTTAGTATGCCGCCCCAAGATGGGGAGAAAGGCAACATGGGGACAAGACGAGGAAATTTGTAAAGGAGTCAAGAAGCGGCTGCGGTGACAACGCGCTCATATTTATATGGGTGGGCTGTGTCCGCAGCCGTCTCATTTCGATTCGGCCCATATGACATGATGTCGGTGGGGCCAAGGCTGGTTGGAGGGTGTTGCAACCCTGCGTTCCGCTAGTTCGACCGCCGCCTGGTACGACTTTCCCTTCGTTAGGATCAGCGTGTCGTTTGTATAATAGACCACGCTGACCCCGTTGAGGAGGTCGCATAGCACATACTATGCAAATATAGCTACAAAAAACGGTGACATAAAAATATAAACTACACTAAAACTAGTGGCGGAGCCATGGGCGGATGAGAATGCTCCCCTTTTGACGGGAATAGAGCGTTCATCAGACCCTTCATAAACAGGGGCCGGTACTCTGTGTCAGCGGGGGAGCCCAGGTACGGAGCTTGTTACGCACCATTTCGTAGGGTCGTCTCCACGGGTCTCTGTTCAGAGTCCCCAGCTACACGTCGCGGGCCTCCAGTTTGGCCAGCCGTATCTCCGCTCTGAGGGTGCTCTTCGCTGTTCTTTATTCCTCGTACGCATCTGGTACGGGTGGAGCCGGATCTTGCGGATGGCCAGTTTGGCTTTTGCAGGGAGCACTCTAGTTGGACCCCGGTATCACCAGGTCTACCTCATTCGTGTGATCGAGGCCAACCTGAAGGACAGGTTCATTATCTGCCTCGCTCACCGTGGAGAATGGAAACGCCGAGAGATGTCGTGCGGTGTTCCCCAGGGATCGGTACCAAGATATGGGTCGGAATGTTTTTGGGACTTGTCCTCGACATCCGTTGGAATTTCGGAGAACACTTCCGACGTCTGGCTCCCAAATTGGACCGGACTGGGGCTGCCCTGAAGCAGCTCCTACCCAACATACAGGTCCTTAGCCCTTTGCCGGAGGCTCCACGCAGCATTGTTTGGTCCATGGCCCATTACGGAGCGCCGGTGTTGGCCCCATTACTGTGAAAGCGACCGGGGGCAAAGCTGAACGCATCCCAGAGGATCATGGCCATCCAAATGGTGCGGGGATACCGCACGTTCTCCAGCGAAGCGACGAGCCTCCTTGCTAGTCTGCCACCATGGGATCTAGAGGCAACAGTCCTTGCACAATTTGCGCATGGAGTTGCAACGCCGGGGTAAAAAACCACTGACGAAGGCGGTCAGAGTACCGGCGGGATCTCGGGGCAAGCCATAATTATGGCGATAAATCCAATCTTTGAGGAGTTGGTGAATAGACGTGGAAACATCCTCACCTTCCGCATGACGACACCTCACCTCGTGGTAAGTTCGGAAGAAACGCCTGGCTGTCATCATTGTGTAGACCGCCCAGAGGACAGGGTGGAGCATACGGCGATGGTATGCTCCACTCAAGAGGAGCACTGCCGCCGCGCCGTGTCCTCGTGGGAGTGACCCTGGTACAAGCCATGGTCCGGAATGTGTAGGAATGGCAGGTGGTCGGCTCCTTCTACGAAGCAGTTATGCTAGCAAAGGAGACAGTCGTACACATGAGGGAACATCATTCCTCACGCCCCAGCCACCGGGATCCTGATTCCTTTTTCCAGTCACCGTAGGCACGGGATTGCGGACGGCGACCAATTTGTATCTCTCCGTCCGGCCGTCTGGTAAGCGTCCGTACCGAGCTCGAGACGTCGATGTTGCATAGTGTTCCACTCGCGTCTCGAGGACATGTCAGCAAAACCGTAAGGGTCCAGCAGGTTCGAAGTCTACTGAGGCCAAGGGTTGAGCGAAAGAGAACATCGGGGCCTTGAAACGAAAGAACAGTTTTCATTTCCCTAAAAGTCTGACACTAAAAGAGCGGCAGAAGTCATTAAATAATTTCCCACCTACGAAAAAAAAAGCTCTCGCCTCCATAACATTTTCTGATTTGACCACAAGAAGACCACCTTGGGCACGCCACAATTATGGCAGTAAGTCCCCTCTTGGAGGCATGGCTGGAAAGACCTCACGGCGCGGGCGTCCTCACCTTCCGCATGACGCAGGTTCTCACCGGACACTTAAGTTCGGTAGGTTCGGGCTGTACCGGATTCGTACGGAAGTGACGCCCGAGTTTCGCCACTGTGCGGAACGCCCGGAGGACACGGTGGAGCACGCAGTGGAGGTGTGCCACTTAGGCGGAGTATCGCCTTGCCCTCGTGGAGGTGATCGGCGGCGGCGATCTCTCGTGCCAGACTTTGGTACAGGCCATGGTTCGGAGCGAGGAGGATCAGTGGCAGGCAGTCGCCTCCTTCTGCAAAGCAGTAATGCTAGCAAAGGAAGAGGCCGACCGTATCAGGCAACGGCGCTCACAGCCGCTGCCGGGATTCCGATCCCGATTTCCGGCCACCGTAGGCGCGGGCTTGCGGACGGCGAGCAATCGGTAGCTCGCTGTCTGACCGTCCGGTAACTGTCCGGATCGAGCCTAAGTCATCGACTGCGCGAACTGTTCCCGTGCGCCTCAAGGAGTTGTCAGCAACAGAAGGAGTCCAACCGGGTCGAAGCCTACTGGGGCCAGGGTTAGCTGCGAAAGGTAGCTCAGCCCCGGTACGAAAGGCAACGAAGGAACAGGAGTGGGTTTTTAGTCAGTAAAAGTTTGACACTATCTCCCGCTCCACCCAAGAGCGGGGGATGTCATTAGATGATTTTCCAACCGTAAAAAAAGACCACCTTTGTATGACATATCTGCTTTGTTATCATAATATGTTGAGATATTGGCGCGGTAATAAAATTTCCAAAAAACGCATTACTAGTTCGTACATTCACAAACAATTCCCGAAGTATTCGGCAAAAATAAAGCAAATAATGAATATACCTCATTTTACTAACAATAAATTGTAAGACGCTCACATACACTCACAAAGCTGCATCAATCCGTCACTTGTTTTTGTCAAACAGAGATAGCTATATTCCGCGAACGTATTTTGAATACGCGTCAACTTGCAGTAGCGAGTGACATTCGCCGGCCTCTTAAGAGGTCATAATACGGCCCCTGCACTACGAAACTGAATTGTTCAATACACGTACCAACGATGCATTGTGCATCGTTGGTATCAATTATTTTAGCTGTGACGCTATGTCTGCTCGTTTTGGAGTTAGAAACTACTCAGCAGGTTAAATAATACAACCCTTAACACCGTTTAATAGTTGTCTAATAAAGTACTCCTACATCGTTCTTAGGTCGTTAATTTTGAAAATATGAGTATATTTTCAAAATTAGTGACCTAAGAATAATTTTGTAATTATTTATTGGTTTACTAACTGACCGGGAAACGTTGTTTTGCTATATAAAGTTATTTTTGTATATATTATGCGAAATCTGAATACCTATACGAGTATATAGTTCAAAATCAGTAACTGAATTAATTCCAATATTTTTACCATGTTATATTTTTTTCAAAAAAAATAAAAAAAGGTCACAAGTTCTACACAACCGTCACAAAGCGGGCATTAAGCGCCAGCGCACAGCTGGGTACAGGAACAAAGCAAGCCCTCAGTCGCCCGGACGACCCGGTGACCATGCATTTGTACGGACAACCAGGTAACATAAAACTTATGTTGTATAAATTTATCAAAGAATAAAATTCCCAGAAGAGAACGATACATACATAATAAATGATCTTTTTTTAGATTTTTTTGTTATAAGATTAAATCACATTTTCCTATACTATTTTTTTTTTCCTTATTTTATAAACGGGATAAACGATGTCTAGTGGTTTTCCTGCATTACGATGCATTAAAATAAAGAATAAAAGACTATAAAGTTTAAATTGTATTGTTTAAATTGCAACATTCGTATTATAAATAATTAATTGCTTTAAAATAATTCTATTATTTTATGTATTTCTGTATTGGTTTGTTAAACAATTGTTTTGTATCTTTTTAGTATACCTATTTTGATTCAGAACTAAGAAATGTATGCTATGGCCTCTACACATCAATGCCGCCGGCGCCAGCGGTTTTACCCGGTGGCATGACCCACCGGGCTTGTTTTGCGTCTATCTATCGTACCGAGGATTACCTGTCGGTAATAACCCGCCAGGTGAAACGGGCTTTGATGTGTAAATAACCTTCACCTGTTGGCAGCACTGAGTCGTCAGATCCAGGCACCTGTAAAAACGTTTATGTTGATGACATTAGTTAAATTGACGTTAATGTCATATAGGTTTTCGGTTTTCGAAAGTAGAAAACCTCTCGGTTAAGTGGTGTGAATTTTACTGAAAATCCTCATTATTTTTCCTTTAAGTTAATCATTTTGAACACTTTCTTCTTCTTAACTTTCTTACATGGTGTCATGAACGACAAAACCAGTCCTAGATTTCAAGCTAAAAATGTAGTAATATTAGTTGATATTGTTTCTGGTAAATCGAGTTATTTTGTATGTATATTAATGTATGTGATGTGGCAGTACCCTAACTAAATACAATATTATAATATAAACTAAATCACAGTCGTCTTTGAAAAGCTGACAAAGGACTGGCCAACGTGAGTGTCTGGCCCGAATTTTCCTTGTAGTGTGCTCTAAGCTTTGATATTTTTATGCTACGGTGCCAAAGGATTCGGCATACCATGTTTGGGGCTCTGGGAAACAGAGGCTATTTTTCCTTTTATTTCACACGGTTTGTGCATTTAACTAGTGGGAAGTGTACGTACCATAGCCTGGACCCAGGCCAGACATGAAAGGTCACTGCCGTCGCTGAGCCCAAGTTCTGATTTTAGGAACGTTACACAAAATAGGGAAAATTATTTATTTCTTTTGTAGGAGGTAATCTCTAAAAGCTTTAATACCATTACGATAATTCCTTCACTGATAGAAAGCTAACTATTACTCAGTATTTTTCACCCGGAAAATCTATGATCTCTGTGCGATAGCTTCTACTTTCAATGAATCTTAGATATTGTGGTGACCATGGAGGCCACACATATAATAATGACTAGCATAGTGGCAGGATGGATATAAAAGCATAGGTGTTGATGTTCTAAACATGATTGATTGGTGATCTCAACAAAAGTCTGGACGTGATTTTTATATGAAAATATACCTACACTGATATTATAAAGAGGGAAATCTTTTTTGTGTATGTTTGTAATGAATAAATTACTGTGAAAAACTACTGTGCCGATTTCAAAAATTCTTTCACCATAGAAAACTACATTCACCCTGAGTAACATAGGCTATATTTATTGCCCGTGCAAAGTCGGGACGGGCCACTAGTATATTATAAAGTGCTTCATACGATATAAAAATGTAAAATCTACATAGAAGACTTTCATTTGCGTCTCCACACTTAACAATAAAATGCCGCGCCTGCACCTAGGCACACCCAAGGTACTTCCTATTTACTGAAACAACAATTACTCGTCTCGTACAATACTCTAGCCCATTCAGAGTACTGTGGACTATCGCAATAGCACCCATTACAATACCTTGTAGTTTTATTGGCATTCCGTTGTGGAAATGTTAGAAATGCGCTGTCAGTTGCCGGCTCTATATTGAATAGTATTTTTCAATTTCTATCCTATTCTGCATGTCTATCGATTGTTTTCATTGTTAGGTACTGCATAAAATTGAATCTTTTTTGTTCTTCTATCTGCGATCAGTGTTTGTCACTACGAGCAAATTTGGTGAGTGCACGTCACTTGTCTTCGAATTTTTTGGTTCTAGGACATGCCGGTTTCCTCACGATGTTTTTTGTGTCCCCTATCGAGAATTTCTCCTCATCGTCTATCTGTATGATATCGAGTGCACTATGTCAGTCAGAGTGTGTCCCCCATCGAGAATTACTCCTCATCGTCTATCTGTATGATATCGAGTGCACTATGTCAGTCAGAGTGTGTCCCCCATCGATAATTTCTCCTCATCGTCTATCTGTATGATATCGAGTGCACTATGTCAGTCAGAGTGTGTCCCCCATCGATAATTTCTCCTCATCGTCTACCTGTATGATATCGAGTGCACTATGTCAGTCAGAGTGTGTCCCCCATCGATAATTTCTCCTCATCGTCTATCTGTATGATATCGAGTGCACTATGTTAGTCAGAGTGTGTCCCCCATCGAGAATTTCTCCTCATCGTATGATATCTTTACGTTTGAGACGCTTTGTGCACTTATGCATCGTGAGCTTGCTGCCAATGTCCTTTTGCTTCTCCCGGTATTTCAAAGTGATGGGAGGAAATCCAAAATTCTTCCTTTATTGTAATGTTCAGATATTCGTGAATTTCCTAGTTGGTCAAGTACAATGAGACATTGCTGATTATTTATGCTTTCTCTGCAATATGTATGAGATGTAAAAAAATTAAATGGAATCTAGATGTACCTTTTTTAAGTTGGAGAAATAGTTTCATTTATTTAGCATGCTGTTTCAATCAGATACTCAACTCATTGTAAAATCTAAGCTAATATTATAAAGAGGTAAAGTTTGTTTTTTTTGGTTGCAGGAGTTAATCTTTAAAACTACTGGACTGGTCTCATTGTTAATTTTTTTACTCCTCATAGGATCACAGCAGAACTGTCGTTACAAGTAAAATTACTTTGTTTATACGTGTAGTCGATGAAGAAAAAGGGGAGAGGGGATGTATCGAACTGATCTGATAATGAAGCCAGAAGGTAAATTAATAAAATCTAACCGTGTTTGGGATTATAACGAGTAGAATCGTGATGAGATCACTCTGGCTATAAGGTATTTAAGTTCGTCTGACGGATGCTTTTCAGTTGTGGTACCATAACTAAAAAGTGTAAAATAAAAAACTTTATAACCGACTTCAAAGTTAAGAAAACACTGAAAAGTACAAAATAACTTTAATTTCGGAAGTGGGTATTTCTATAATAGTTTCCGGAATTAAAGTTATTTTGTACTTTTCTGTGTTTTCTTAACTTTATATTTTTTTGGAAAAAGATTTTTACTGTCGCTCTCTTACTCTTGACCCCCATGTTTTTCTTTGATATTTTATATGGCAGAACAACGTTTGTCGAATTAGTTAGTAGAGTAATAGGACTATAAGTTTGTATGTGTATCTGGGTACATTATGTTTATGAATACAAGACTTAGTACTGGGATACAAGACTTAGTTAGTTAGCCCATTCATGTCCCACTGCTGGGTGAAGGCCTCCCTCTCCCTTTTCCACACACGTCTGTCTTCGGCCATTGTGGGCCAGTCCCTCCGGTAGTTATCAAACTCATCTCTCTACCAGACTACAAGACATAAGGTACAAGACTTATTCAAAGGAAACTTGACAGTTTGTAAACCCGCTTATGCAAGTTTTGGGAGTCGGAACTGAGAAGTACTAGTGCACAATGAGCGGCAATGAGCGAATTCCGGTGACTATCTGATAAATTACCTCTCTGACTTTGGACGCGTTATGCGAAGCAGCAAGAGGTATTACAAGATTTACAGGTGCTAACATTTAGCTTTCAGAAACAAAAATGAGTATTGCAGGTGTGAGTAATGTTTATTGATCTCAAAAACAGAAATAGTTTTACTAAAAGTAGGAAAATGACAGATGTTGAGCTTGTTTTAAGGCCTTTTTTTACATAGCATGGGTAGGATGACATTATGCATCTTATATGCATCTTTAAGATGAGAGAAAAGGATATGTAGCTGCATTGTATAATAATAATATTCCACAACTATCACACAACGCCGTCTAGTCCCAAGCTAAGCAGAGCTTGTGTTATGAGTCCTAGACAACTTATAAACATACTTATATATTTGTAAACACATACATATTATAGATAAATTACACTCAGACACAGAACAAATAATCGTGTTCAACACAAACATTTGTCCTGGGTGGGAATCGAACCCACGACCTTCGTCATAGCAGTCAGGGCCACTAACCACTAGACCAACAGGCCAGTCAAAGTCAGTCAGTATGAATCCAACAGCTGTCACCCGCACCATTTTATAACAATTGTAGTGTAGGTATATCTTCATAAAATGTCATAGAAAGTAGTATCACGCATGGAAGGCACTATAAAAGCTTTGGATTATAATAAAACATATTATGCAATGCTCTTGACCCCATCGCATGTAGAATGAGCGTGAGTAATGTTCCTATAACACTAAAAACTAGCGCAGGCATCCAAGATAAAGCTCAGTCTAGACGCAGACGCTATTCGCTGTAAATATCATGTGAAAGTAATGACTGACTAACGTGTGCCCCGGACTTAGTCTGCGTTTGAGGAGTTACGGCGCGTAGACGAAATGGTAACAATTACTGAGTTAGGTACAAAGTTGTGAAGTTAATATTCTTTGTATATGATATAGTATTTCATCAAGCTAATAGGCCATTCATCCACCAACACGCATTAGGCAGTTGTGGGGTGATTCCTTGAAACTGACGACTGTATTGAATAGAATAGAGTAGAAATACTTTTTTTTTAAATATCTCATTCATGCCTATGTTTTCGTACCTACCTTTCTATTTTGTGTCGTAAGCCACTGGGCGAAAATGAGTATCTTTGATACATTTAGTGATCGGGAAAAACTAGTACTTATGCAAATAAAAATTTCAAATTATAAAGTAAAAACCAGGCCATATAATCACCCTGTGATGGATGCCTTTTTCCTCTACTAGAGAGGAGGCCTAAGTGCCAGCAATGGGAACATTATAAGACTGATTATGTTATACTTATATGTTAATATTGTACTGTACTAACGTACTGAATGCTAGAGTGGCGACAGAGCAACGAAAGACGCAGTGTTGGAAGCCTCCAACAAGGTGACTGGTGACCTGGTGTGAGTCGTAGGAATGCGTCTACTGCACCGGCCCATCACATTCTTTTAAACACCTTTGTAGATGAAGATGAAGGAAGCAAATGTTTAAGAAGATATAACACGTTTTTATATTAAGAAAAAATTATTACTAGTTACCTTAAAAATCTAGATAATATTAAAAGTAATACTATCTAGATTTTAAGGTAGCTAATTTAATAAAAATTTTGGCTACAATAAATTTATTTACTCAAATTATCGCGTCTACGCCAAAAAAGAAACCACTGTGAGAAAGAAAAAATCAGTTTTTTGTTTTTACTGAGATATATTTTCGAGGCTTGAAAATATGCTAATATTCGGAAAGTAACACTACTTTGGTGAGTCGGTTTGTAAAGTCCCACTGGTGCTCTTTATCATAACAATTCCACAAAGGAAGAAAAAGCCACCTCAAAACCTCCAAATATGCACGTGATGAAGCCGTTTTTCATATCCCAAAAAATGAAAGCAACACAGAGAAGTCATTATTATATAAAAATATATTATTCCATTCAATAGGTGGTTTTACTACGGACACAAAACATATGTGAAGAAGTGTATTTTGCTTTTTTTCCTTTGAGCTTTGTTATGACTAAGCTTGTTGTTTGTTCTTAAGTAAACAGACATGAATATGACTACAATATCTACGTATGTACAGATTACTTTGATAGTCTAAGCGAGTTTAGGTTTGAAGAATATTTTACGTTATTCATTACCTTTTAGGGTTCTGTACCCCAAAAGGAAAAATCGGAACCCTTAAAGGATCACTTTGTTGTCCGTCTGTACGTCTGTCTGTCTGTCAAGACCCTTTATCTCAAGAACGCGTGGAGGTATCGAGTTGAAATTAAAACCATATACTCAGGTCTGTGGTCCCTTCAAGCTGTGATAAAATCATATTTCCAAGTTAACGAATAAAAAAGATACGGCCGTTTATGTCGCAAAAAACGTATATTTGATACTTTCACAGATTGAAATTCATAGGGTACTTCCCGTTGATTCAGAATCCTGAAATTTGGCACAAACAAAGGTGTTATAGCAAATGTATAGCAAAAATCTGAAAACAGTAAATTTGTTGTTACCTACGTCACAAAAAAAAAGTTTTTTTTGCAATTCGGAAAAATCTTCGAGACTCCATTCAGGAATTGTAACTAGTTTGCACGGAACCCTCAGTGCGCGAGTCCGACTCGTACTTGCCCAATTTTTTTATTATGGATAAACTGGCGTTTGAACACTATCTCGCCTGATAATAAGCGATGATGTGGCCGATGATAGAGCACGCTTGCCTAAGAACGACCAATACTTGTTTGCGTTCAAATACACAGCAATTTTTTGAACCATTCCATATTCAAACTCTCCAGCCTTTTGTCAATGAAACAAAACACAATTATAATTTTGAATTTCACAAACAAAAGTTTAAAATACATGCAAATATAAATCGGACGTTCACTTATATTATCCAGGTTGAAAAACAAACGATGTATTTCCAGTCAGGCGTATTATTTAAAAAGTATTAAAAGGGATCGGACTGTTTCCATATCGTCGCCATAATGTGCTTTGATGATATTATTTGGATATTCATTAATCACAGAAGCGAAAAACACGAACAGATGTAAACAGATTTGGTTATGTCAGTGTGATAAATACTTTCGTTATTTACCTTTATGTGGACGCTTTTAACGCCTGTAAACAAATACGATTTGGAAAATACATTCCATGACAACAAGGGGTTTGATCTTTTTAGCACTTAATATCATGTCCAATCAAGAGTCAATTTTAAGATAGATTCTAACTGCAGGGGCCGAGTAGGGCCGAAGCCTGCTGGGACCGTGGCTTCGCTTCTGAAAGAAAAACCCGGGGTCTTTAAACGCAAGGAAAAAAAGGAATATAGGAGTAGGTTTTAGTAAGTAAAAGACACGCCCTTGCGCTCCGTTCTAGAGCAGAAACAGTAATTAAATGATTTCCCACCCTAATTTTCCCTGACATCCAATTCTAAGAACAAACTCAAATATAAAATACCTGTACCTACAACGCATTTTTTATCGAGTAAAAAAACCAAAGTCTAAAACCCACACATGTGGCTGCTTTCAGCCTTATTGCGAGTAAACACAGGCCTACATACAGATACAACATTCACGTCAATCTGAATCTACTCTTTGATTTATTATTCCATGAATCATCGTAGTGTATCTACAGACTAATAATAGTGAATTACCTTTGCCTACATATCATTCATCTCGTAAAGAGAGCGTAGTTTGGTCGTGTTCGATCTTGGTTATAAATAGTGATCGATTTGGCGGGCAAATTGACAATACGGCGACTAGTGATGGGCAATCGCGAGTCCGAGTAGTTTGGCGGACCAACGAAAACTTTTTATAGCGGTGATAGCTCGATTTTATCAATCACTGGACTCTTTCGACAGAACTTTCGGTCGTGATCTGACAGAATTTTCTCGTTTTGATGTATGAAGATGATATTAACTTTCATTCGTCTTCTTATACATTTCTATTTTGTCTCCTATAAAATAATGCCGTTACAGATATTTTAAGGAATACGACTCATATCTCGTTTATGGGTAAGTTTTCTTACCTTTACGCTTCAAATGGCAGTAAAACCGCAGAAATAACAGTGACATGCCATAAACTCAGCCAGTTAAAAACTGTGTATGTGATATCACTTTAAATTATATAAAGTTCCTGAGCCATATAAACCATTTTATCCTTACAATTATTATCAATCTATAAATATTTACAGAGAGTGAGTCTTCCTCATAAAGCGATAGATACCTATGCATGTATCGACTGATATTGTTATATTTTGAATGTTTCCCTAAATACGCTGCGGTAGCCTGATACACCGTTGTTATCATAATTTACGCCCAAAGATGACTAACTACTGCTCACATGACATAAGCTCGATCAAAATCATAAATAGGAACATACCTGTCTTCATTACTCTTGAAAGCGTAATCGTTGACTAGACTTTGTTGGTTTTCATAAACAGGAAGGCTCTCTTGCCTAAAAACCTATATACTTGAAAGAATCCTTTGTGACCCTATGAAAGGTATCCTCATTACATTAGAGTAGCACTGTAGTTACTTGGTCAACATAGATTCTTGTAGTTCCACTGTTGAATGTAACGTATATCGGCAGTCCTCCTCACGCAATTAGCCTTCTCTTGCGACACCCACAGGATGTCACTGGGAGGTCAATTAGTAGCCGAGCCTGCTTGGAAAATTACTAGTACAACACATGACAGTAAATATACTTTAGAGGAAATCCGGCGTGATGGCTTCTTGCTACAATCAATAATGTTGTGGCACTCGAGACAAATCCTTAGGACGATCGACCAGCTTAAGTCGGCTCTATATTTCATTTAGTTTAGTTAAAACATGAATTAAGGAAAACAATTGGAGTTGGACAGGACCAGACCTGACGAGGTGATGATAGTTGGAGTAAGGCATTCACAAACTGGAAGAAGAATCGTCGGTTCGTTGGCTGAGGCTGGCGCATGAACATGGAGATTGGCACAAGAAAAGAGAGGACTTCAATAATCAGAAATAAACTGGATCATGACGATGAACTCAAGTCCTGTAGGTATACTTTTTTGATTTCCACTCAAACTATTTTATATTATTTGGGTAAAATGATGCATTACTCTAGAACTTTTTGAAAACACTAGTATGAAAAAAAAATCGTTTAAAATGCGAAGTTTACATTCGATAAAATAGTAGGTGTCTATCGATAAGAATCTATCCATAGCCCATCACTAAGGATGATTGCCCTGTTTAGATGGTGCGCGCACGATGCGGGGCCATCATTGCGTTACACGCGCCGAGTGTGAATTAGTACATGTAATATCTACATTCACATCTACATACGTTTTACGACTTATTTTGTTGCTACTGAAAAAAGAACTGGATGCTCCATCCGCTTGTTTTTTCATGATGTTAAAAGCTTTTCGTAGCACCGCTACTAACTGTGTCAAAAATGAGTAAATAAGAGTTAAAATACATTTTACTTAAAAAATTTATGCGCGCAATTCATTTTGTTTTCCTATCAATGTAGATTATTGGTCGATTTATAAGTGCTACTTAAACAACAAACTTCGAACGAAGACGTCTTGGTGACGTCAAAATTCGATTTTCTATTTAGATTTTCAGAGAACTACAAACATTTTCGTAGTCGCAAGATTATAGGATCAATCTCATCTAGTATTCAGGCAAGTTTCCTGGAAGCCGTGTTAGAACCGACGGCGTTGTCTGCTGTAAAACCTCTAACAGCAATCTTAGAATCGCGTTTATGCATTAAAGTTTGATCTTCCTCTTTGAAGAGTCTCAGAACGAGTCGATAAGTTCGATTCGTTCCCTTCCCGATTGTTTATTGTTTTTGCTAGAGTATACGAAATAAAAAGATATTGCCATTTGGCGTATATTGCGGCTGCTTTCATACATATTTGATAAAGGTCAGAGCGGGCGGTTTTAATACCTACGTTTGCAGAAAATTGGGCCTTTAGAGCAAATAGGTGACACTTATCTTGAGCCCCTGTTCAATGATACGATATACGATACAAGCTCGTGTGATCGATTACTAACGCTTTGATATTCGAGATAATCAGACATAATTATACGGTCCAAGGAATTCAATCGGAGTTTACGCTCACGCACTTAGCCCAATTTCAGACAAACGATATCTCCGTGTTAAAATAGATTCACTGAAAATACTTTTTAAAAACGTCCTCAATGAAGCGTGAGGTTCTTGTCGACGAAATAATGAAACGAATATTCTAAGAAAGGTGAACCCAGCGGTAATTCTTTGCCAATATTAATACAATTCAATTTTCATTATTACGTGTTCGCGCTTTATTAGAATGGTGCCCTGTAGTGACAGGGTTCTAATTCAGACACTGATGAAAGTGAGACGAGGGGGCGCTAAGTACTTCCTAATGAAATTGTGAGATAAAACAATGATATTATTATTTTGGAAGTACTTTGTGTAGAGACAGTCATTTTCCTGTTACAGGACATTAAATTAATAAGAAAAGTGCAGTATCAACCATTGTTCCGGCTGACTCGTGTACTACACTATGATTGATATCCTGCAACTCTAACCTAGATTCCTAAAATTCTCCTTATCGATAGATCTTGGAATTTATGATGGTCATATCATGTTTACGTAGAATTTAATAGGATTTAAAATAAACAGTACCCAGAATGTAAAACTAAAATGGATAGTCGTATGCAGTGCGTCACAGATGTCCCTCTGGAGCTATAAATCATAATGGTCCAAATGAGTGCACGGCTAAAATACGTTCACGGCCAAACAACAAGGCACAAGCACGTTCAATAGTGACATAACATCGAAACGACCCGCTTAGGAAAGGCCACGCAGCATCTCTATCTCTAGCGTCTACGTAACGTTCACGGGATCGCCTCGCGGGGTGAAAACCCTTTTGCGGTCGCACAAAAACATAAGAGACGCGGCGTGAACAAGGTAAATAGGAATTAAGAGAGAAGGTTCAAGGGCTAGAATCGTGGGAGTCGCGCGCGAGCGGGCAGTATGTTCGTCCTGCTCGCTCGCGCCCTAGGCTGCGACGCGCAGTGACGCTCCAGTCGCGGTCTGCCGGCCGTCGCGACGCTCGGGCCCGCTACGCCGCGCCCGCCGCTGCCGCTCGCGCGCGACGTGATGCACTGCTAGCACCAGCGCGCTGCCAGCCGGTCCCGGAGCCGACTGCGAGGGACCCCGGCCCCGCGGCCCTCTCGCGTGTGTTGTCAACAGTGCAGTGTGCCACTGGGGCATTGTTTCATGTTTGTATATTTTGAATATACGGCTCATCAGTGACAAAATTTGATCAGCTCTTGATTCAGTTGTCATTATCTGAAGAGGTGGAAACCGCACGCGATTTCGGTATGCTATCGGAATACTCACTGGACCCTTATCCCCGTTCAGGTTTAGGAGTATATTATATTCACTCCACGCGATTATTGTAACGAGTTACGACACATAAAAGATAACAGTTTAATCCGAATATCACGCAGTAAAAAACATGCATTAGCGCTTTGCGCAGCGTTGCTTACGAGTACTCTAATGTGTAAAATATAATTCCGTTAAAGTGTCAAGGTTCTTTGAAACACGCAACGTTTTATGAATAACGTCAATTCTGTAATATGATCACAGCAAAAAATTATTTATTTACATGCTCAGTGGTAAGGATTTTCTAATACTTGCCTTTCGTTAGAAAAAAACACACAAATTCATTACTCCTTTAGTTCTTTAAAACACACTGATAGACACGCAAAAGGCTCTCCTAAACACTGGCACTTGCTGGAAAAACGAGATTTCTTACACATAAAGCACATTGAAGATATTGATTTTGTGAACAACTTGTTGCATGTTTGTTGGTCCATCGCGAAATAATATTTATAACGACACTTTCCTGAACAAAAATAAAATAAGGCGACGCTCTTAGGAAAATTCATGAAGATTCCGTTTCTGTACTTAGATAATAATTAATATACAATAAACTATCTCAAGCAGCTATAAGCATGCAAACATATTTTACGACATCTGCACACTTGCCGGGGCTATGCTCTGGTAATTAATCTTGGTAATTTAAGAAAGAAGGTGAATTATTGAAGACATACGCATGATCTACGTCTTATCATAATCTCAAAATATATTATTTTTATCGCTTCCTGTCATCAACTCTTTCTAACATCGTGGTTGCTTGATGTATTTTTAGGCAATGTCGTGCTATTAGTTACACGTTCCGTGGTTATAATATTTATTTTAACATTAAAATGTAACTAATTGGCCGTGAGGCTGGTCGCATCAATGTCAAATATAATAACGCTATGTAACTGATCGATACTGAATAACACACTTTTCAGCATTTATGATTGATGAAAAACGTTTTTTTCATAAACTTTGAAGGGCCATTAGAAATCCATTTCATTGAGCAGTTTCACACGAGGTATATGGTAATAGCAGTCAGTAAAACGACTGAGTTTTCGCGTAACTACAGCTGATAATAAGATTAGATTGTGATAATGTTAATGCAGTAATTAGATTGTACGTACGACGATGTAAACACAAATAAAAGGCATTTTAGCGACAGTCACGATCACAGTGATTCAATTAAACGAATGCATTAAACGCGTTACGTTTCAGCGTGTATAAAACTTTCAGGATTCTTGCCAAGATTTGTTTTTCTAAATCTGTGGTTAGCAAGTTCACTCGCGTACATTGAATTTGTGTTTACACGAGGCATCGTCGTAACGAAGTTCTAATGAATGGTATGAGGCATCTCATTAGCATCGTATAAATCTTGAAAGCGAATTTAGCGATTGGAACAACGCGAAGAGGGCACAGCGCTTCTCCGTTTAGTCGCCGATGACGTACGAATAGCTAGACAATTGAAACCAGCGACCGCTCAACGAGTAGTAATTGTTTCTGCCGATCGCTATTGGGCTGGCAATTCCTTATACAGGTCATAATAATATCATTGAATAAATGAAAATGTCTGATCAATGTGCTGTCGTACAAAAGCAACTAGGAAGTACTGTGACGCGTTATTTGGCATCGTCACAATGTTTCGACTGATTATTTCTATGTACAGTGGCCTTGACCGGCGATATTACCATTAAAATTGATTGCTTCAAAAATCCCCAATACCGTTATTTGTTTTATTATTAGCCCTTGCTGTTGTTTCATAAACTCTATTCAAATGAATGAATATACAGTTAATAAAGGTCACAGCTATTATTATTGATTTTTTTAATAACAAAAGCTTTGTGGAAAAGTACAGCGGTGAAAGTCTTTGACTTTGAATCAAATGGTAGGTACCTACTAGGTAGTATTGAACAGAAATTGACGGGTTTGTCTAGACTTTAGACCGAAGCTCAACACCAAAAACAATTTTGGAACACTTTGTCCTCGTGATCAAAGATTTCATTAGTATTCAAAGAGAAAATTTAATGAAAATTCCTCTTTCATTTGTGATCAATGAATGATTTGCGTTAGTTTTAGAACAACACTTATTTTTAAATTACAATCAGAAGAAATTTGTAACGTAGTAATGCAAACTGCTGTTATTTTGATTGTTTCAATTTCAAACATGCCATTTTCAATTTCAACAGTCGGTTATTATTTGTTTACACAAATTATTGCATTTAAATGGAACCGGAATGATTGGGCGTATTATACCGAAACCCATTATGATAATAACCACAATGCAGGAATTGATTGGTAGGAATTAATTAACGGCCTTAGCGAATTAAATAAAACCTATTAAAAGCTGAAATTCAAATTAAACAGTAATACTCTTTGGTACCTGGTACTCCATATTAACTGTAATCCTATCTACGTAGAATTGAATAAAACAATTTCAAATTATAATACATAATTTGATCAAGTTTTATTATTGAGAGAGTTTATCTTTTTATCTACAACTGAATTATGATTGGAATGTTTTTTCAATTTATCAGTCGATAATTCTTTAGAAAGATTTGCAAATAAACAGCTAGGATTAAAAATACATCTATTACTCTAACACTCAAGAGATATAATAAATATGGATTCAAAGTCCATTGTTGTATCTCTTCCCAGCCATTACATTTTCATTCAAGTGAAGATACCGAAAAACTATTCAATTCGGAGGAAAACTTGTCTAATTTCCTTATTTTGGCTAAAAGTAATTTTTTTCATCATTTCAGTCAAAAAACGTCTACTGTAGGAAATAGGCCATAATGAAATTATTACATGGTTATATTTCATACCCATAATAGGTACGAAACATAAACATGTGTTTCGAATTAATGTAACTACACGTCGATTATTCCTAATTTAAATGACTATATTGTAGTTCAGTATAACGATAATAATGTAATACGTAATTGTTACGTAGTAGGTATCTACTATATTGGTATCCATTAAAGTGTAGTCACAAATGGTATTATCCTGGTTTTACCCTAACCACATTATTGATAAATAATTTGGTCACAATAATATGCAATAAATTAAAATCATTTTGATGTAACTCAAAACTTAGAATTATTTCAAACTGGGCACTAGAAATGCTTCCTATATCTTGAGCTACACACGCATTTAAATACATATACACAACACACTCAGACCTGGAGCAACTATTTGCAGAGCATACAAATATTTATTCCCTACGAGAATCGAACACACGACACGCAACGCAAAATTCAGTCGCTCCACCACTGCATCAACCGCGATGTCTAATTCCCAACAAGTTAATTAATACGTCAAAAGGACCACTGAAATAGGTAAACTTCAAATCAGTATTCCTCTTTAACATAAAACATGGCCGGTCAGAATTCAATCGCTGGGAAATGTTCTTCAAACATACGGATTGATTTACTCAAGTTGGGTTTTTGGATGAATAAAAAAATCTTATGGAAGAACCAGCTAGCCCCAAAGTGAATTTGCTCCCATATTCAGAGCGACGCGGGATAGTAACAAACGACATTATATTCAGCCTACCTACCGATCCTCGAGATCTTACATGTGAATTATTCGATTGAGTCTATTGAAAGGTTTAAAGTGCGATTCCGTTTGTCTTTCCAGTACAGTCCCTATCCCAATTTTTGTGGCTTTACGCGGTTGAATTTATTACAACATAATATGGGCCATTTCAAAGTTTTATCATTAAACTTATCTAAAATATGAAACTTTTATCAAAATTTCGGCCACATCCTCCCATCAAAATCGGTTCAGTGATTTACGAGATAACTCTGAGCTTAACTATTTATTATGTTGTGGAATTTAGTTTTCGAGGGTTCATTATAATGTCCTGTTCCTTTTATATAATTCAAGTTTATTGTGTTACACATTCATGATACGAGTAATAAAGTGAGGACCTTATTTCAAGGCAAGAGCACGTATATATTTCGGAACCCAGCTGTTTATTTCGTGTTGCCGTAGACAGTATCGACGTGGTTTCTTATTGCTTATTTTAATATTTCAATACGACTGGAGGTGAATTAGGTATGCTCAAAGTGATAGCCTGTAAAGAACTCCGCGACTCTGCTTGGCAGTTGTCCAATACGATACAGCAAAGCGATACCTTGCTGTACGTTTTCATCTACGCCTGTATTCTCATCGCCATGAAACTTCCACATGACTGTATGTATAAGCTAAACATTGTAGCATGTAGTGTGGGTGCTCTAATATGAGCATTGACAAATTTATTTATATTTTATTCGATATGTTCATCCTTACGTCTGGATCTAGGCCATGTGAGTGAGTCGATAGCATATGATTCGATGTTTCTATGTAATACATTATTGTGTTTCTTGTAGGAACTTGTAATAAATAACTCAGCGATGGGTTAAAGTGAATTTACTAAATTTGTATACGTAAGAAACATTACGATGATGCCGAGATAATAAAATCCGATGTAAAAGACAGAAAACGAACACTATTACTGGACATATTTGTTTTCCCTTCGCCCTTCCCTTCCGTCTGTCAAAGTTTTCCTCTCGAGTTTCCCGATAATAAGCGTTCACATAAGTCGACTGACATATCGATACCTTAACTTTACTTATCTTAACTTCTAAGCCAACTTTGAAGACTGAACTAGATCTTTGTAACTAAAATTCTTACTCTTATAAAAAAGTGCCAAAACGTAGAAGATAAGGGAGTTGATTTGTGACGTGTGGGGCGATTGGTGTAATCAGTGCAGTGACGTATGGTGATAAGGTGTGGGTGCGCATATGTGTGTGGTGTTAGTGTGAGGGGCGCGTGCGCACGGCGTCACGGTGGTGGGAGGCGGGGTGTTCCGTTGCTGCGTGCCCTGGTGCGGGGCGCGCGCGGCGGCGCCCGTCGACGACGCCGACTATGCGTTGCGGGAGGGCAGCCCGCAACTCTTACACGATGATTACGGTAAGTCTCTTTTTATTTATTTTATTGAGTAGTGGTGTACCGTTTCCGGGAAGTTAGGGATATTTCATTCGTTCAACATTTGATTAACGAGTAAGAATATTATTACAGCCATCGACTTTCGGAACGCATGCAGATTGACTCTATCTCCGCATGGATACAATATTGTTTCGATAACAGTTAAAAATTACCTAACATGAAAGAAAATTTTGTCTTGGGCATTAGAAAAAATTAAAAAAAAAAAATGTGTAAAGTAAGGATATTGAAATATTAAAAACAAAAGTGTATCAAATGCCTCCAAAATATGCGGAACCGTCCACCCTGCCTCTGTTTTGTCTAACTCAAGCATATCTATTTAATTAGACTGCGGGGACGGTCAAATTCTTATATTATTCAGAAATATTGCATGGGATGGTTGGGTTCGAGTACCGAATTTCCGAGACTATTAGGAATTCAGTTCCATGACGAAAGGTTTAGGCAAAAGACGTCTTATTGTGTTATGGATTTTATAGATTTGAAGTAGGCTTTACTCCCAAAGTATAGAGGAAAGTAACCAAATATGGAATACCATTTTATTTTTGTGATATAATAACATACAAGTTCTGTAAATTAAATCATTTATTAGTATTTACAATTTGCCACACGTTTGCACTTAATTTAGTAGGTAACACTCTGGTTATATTAATTTAAAGTTTGAAATTTTCTCAAAAACAAAATCAGTAAAAAGGAAAATTATGTAATAGATACTAATAATGGATTACAACAAATCTATTTGCTAAAATCACAACTCAAGTTAACGAACTCTGCATCAGCGCAATTGCGATGTACCTAAAGCCCACACAAAAGACAATTGATCCTTGTCAAAACTACCTCAAAAAAAAATATTCTGGCAGTGAAAAAACTACCAACTCTCACCATGGGCACACCATTTGCTGAACTTGAAAACGGTACCTACACGAGTATTTTGTTTTAAAGAGATAGAAGAACTCTGTTTTGTGCTGCTTGAATATTAATATTTACGAGTAATGGCAATCTACACTAATATAATAAAGAGGTAAAGTTTACTTTTTGTTTTTTTTTGTTTGTATGAGGTAATAAAAAAAAAATTTTTTCACCAAAAGTAAGCTGCTTTATTCCTGATTGATATAGGCTATATTTCATGTGCGCGGGCGAAGCTGCGGGCAAAAGCTAGTATTTCATATTGAGATACTATTCCATACTTGGTTACTTTGGATTTGGCAGTTCAATCTAAAGGTAAACAAACAGATTTATGAAGTATCCTTTGTTTTCCAAAGAATAAGAGCTAATATTGCAAAACAAAAAAAATCTGTTTGTTTACCTACCTATAGATCGACCTATCAAATCAATATCAATGATACCCAAATTGCTGCATAGATTTGACGATGTCTGTTTCTTAAAATAGGAAGCTAGGCAGTTAAGGAATATATTATATTCTACCAATATCAGTCATCATTACTATTCACTATTGTTATACAGTGTTAATATTAGTGTTTATAAGGTACATACATTGTTTGCTTTTTAAAGTGCGCAGCATCACAGGCCATTACCTACTTCTATTATTGTTAAACAATTATCTAACAAGCAACTATTGACATTCAGATTGCTTTTATGAACGGTTAAGGTTATTTGAATAATACGACGCTCATAGCAAATGTTACATTTAATACCATTTTGCTGTTGTACAATACGCAACACCATTTATCTCTGACTGGTGTATTTATTGTATTTTCAAGGGTTTTTCAGGACACTTATCAAAATTTAAGGAATAAACATGCATTTTAAGCTATTGCATAGCTTCTATCGCGAGCCTTGAGCGTGGATACCGAATCCAAAAATTCCGTAACGAAAATAACCTAACACATTCATTTGTTTTTTGAGCGTGGTGACCGATAAGAAAACAAATGAGTAAACAATCAATCAAAATTCAATTCAATATGTGAAAGTGTAACTTTAATTAATTTCAAAGAAAAAAAAACAAAGGAAAAAAAAAATACTGCATAAATAAATAATTATAATTGCATAAGTTGATAAAAATGCTATGCAATAGCTTTACCGCGGCAGTCCCCGAGTGCCACACGTCTTTTTTTTTTAAGCTATTGCATAGCTTCTATCGCGGGCCTTGAGCGTGGAGACCGAATCCAGAAATTCCGTAACGAAAATAACCTAACACCCCCCACTCATTTGTTTTTTGAGCGTGGTGACCGATAAGAAAACAAATGAGTGAACAATCAATCAAAATTCAATTCAATGTGTGAAAGTGTAACTTCAATTAATATCAAAGAAAAAAAAACAATAGAAAAAAAAAACTGCATAAATAAAATAAATAAATAATTATAATTGCCTAAGTTGATAAAAATGCTATGCAATAGCTTTACCGCGGCAGTCCCCGAGTGCCACACGTCTTTTTTTTTATTTGCTTATACAGGTAGAGTAAGTTTGACATTGCAACGGAGGCAGAATTCATGTCATGCATTGACAAATTTCTACTTGTATCAAACGACGTTTTTCAATACACTTACGAAAAATATAATAAACGGGGGTTTTGGGAGTTAGGAACTCGCAGAGTGAGTCTGATACGATAAATACAATAAATTGTAGTAGGGGCAAGCTCGCGCAGTTTCCGTACTAGGGCGGAAAACAGTAAATTGCGTACCCAAAAGTGGTAAGGATAAGAGCAAGTTTTTGAGTAAAGCACTGGTAAACAAATATGAAATAAAAATTAAAATATCTTTATCAACTACGAAGTTATAAAGCTTCAAAGCTGCTAATAAGAAAGAAAAATCCAACATTGTTCTTGACGTCAAAAGCCATGACATATCACCCGTATGGCTGCCTTAGAAAACGGCTCTTGGCGAGAAAGACATCTAATTGCTTGAAACTGTTATATCTCGATTGCTATCTACTAATTTTAATATTATTTTCACAATTAGTAGATATTCTATTTTTGTATATTTATTAATAAACTGGTTAGATAACAAATATTTTTTCATATTAAATAAAAGTAAATATGTACGATTTACCTATGTATTTAAATAATCCACCATTTCGGTGTTTATAACAACCCAATTTTTAATGAATACAAAAAATGGGACTCTATCCGTACCCGTTACTGATCATATTTACGTATATGTAGACAAAAGTAAACAAAACCGAAATCCCATAATTGTCCACGACAATTTTTCATAATTAGTAAATTCATTTTTTTTTTTATTCTACATTTATCACACAACGCCATCTAGTCCCAAGCTAAGCAGAGCTTGTGTTATGAGTACTAGACAACTGATAAACATACTTATATACTTCTAAATGCATACATAATTATAGACAAATTACACCCAGATACAGAACAAATGATCATACTCATCACACAAACATTTGTCCTGGGTGGGAGTCAAACCCACGACCTCCGGCTTAGCAGTCAGGGCCACTAACCACTAGACCAACAGGCCAGTTGCATTAAATCAATCATTCATAACATTTGCTTGTAGAAAATACTACGCGCAGTGTTTTTCCATTTTTATCGTCATTCATTCATTCACAATCAATAGCTTGTACAATGTTTCCATAAATTGAGTGACATTTTGGGATATAAACAAACGTTCATAACTTTGCCGTTTGTGAATATTATTTATTTAGACTTTACTTAAATAATAACAAGATCTTTTCTAATAAGCCCCTTGAGTACTTGTACTAATTAAAAAATTGTGGTGTATCACATCACAGCTGTTTACCTTGGTGGAAAAAGCAGAATAGTAACTCAACTGTTGATCGTTGTGTTTGATTTTCTATGAAACGAAGCAAACCTTTTGGTATAGAGACTTTTTACTAAAACCAATTTTTATCGATGAAGATACGAGTCAATATACCTACAGTGTATATCACACTCCTAGTTAGCTAAATAACTACCAAATTACTAGTCCAACTTTCGATGATTTTAAACCAATTCGAAAGTTAAATGCTAATTAAATCGTTGGTATAATGAACGCTTTAATTGATTGAATGTTTTAAGAACAAAACTAGAAATGTAACAAAAGATTTATTATTTACGAAAAATACATACCTATATTTTTAAATAACTGAATACGGTTAATCTTGTAACGACACAATTTAACTTTATCATCACATATTTTTTTTTACTACATTTGCAGTTTCTTTTATTGTGTTTTTATTTGGTACAACAATATGAATAATAAAAAAAAAAAACAAATTAAGAGCTTTTAGGTATATGCTATTGTTGAAAACAATCTTATTTTGTTGAAACCCAAAAACAAAGTCTGGTCGAATTCTGCCTTCAGGTTAGCCTTTAGCGTTCTTGTGTTAACTTTTAAAATATTTTCTTTAAATAAGAACATTATCAATCCATCACTGAAGGAGCAATAAGCTCACACAAAAGATTGCTTCTCTTTATAAAAGAAAGTCTCGAGGGAACTTTATTTATTCCCAACAACGATTCATCAATGGGTTTTCATTTCCTTTATTGGTGGTAAATAGAGTTTAAAGTACAAAAGAAAAAGTAGTGCAATTTCAATTTACGTTTAAAGGTTGGTTCCGATAGTAATAAATCTAAAGTTTGCCTGACTTGTTGGCTCAGGAATCGAGTGTCGAAGTTTGCTGAGTGACATTAAATTACTCGCCCAACTTAAAGGTTACTCGGTAATTAACTAAGAACAAAAAGGTCTTGCCTATTTGAGCCTCGCCCTAAAACTTGATAACACAATTAACACAAGACTTAAGACCTTACATGGTATTATTATGTCAGCATTAGTAAACTAATGATGTCTCTGAGGGAAATGATTTCATTTACTTTGATCGGATTTCTCTCTCTGAAGGGTTCTATTTTGGTTTTATGAGCAGCGGACTGGAATTCGCTTCTCCGGAGTAAAATTTGAAATTATTTAAAGCATCGCTTCACTCGCTCGGAAAATTTTGGTATTGATGTTTAAGTCTTGTAATACCATCGATTCAGGCAATTAGTGAATCTGCTCGGGTTGCGGTATTGTTCGGAAAAGTTATTGTGGCACTCGTAAAGAGAAATTATTGAAGAAATACAGGTGGTCTGACACTCCCTCCTGTTCCAACCAATGCGAGATAAGTACCATGAAGCGCTAGCAGGTCACGTCAAATTGTGAACTATGTGTAATGTTTGGGTCACCAAGATACCGGCTACGCCTAGTTTGGGACCAGTTGCTAATTTTTAGTTTTATTTTCTGTCAAGTTATTTTTTTTTTTTAAACTTTGTTCTACGGAGAAAGGAATTTATTGAGTAAATTATTTTTTGATCATCGAATACTCTACTTATTTGTGTTATACCTAAATACAGCATACCGCGAAATAATGCTCTATATAGCAACGTGTTCACAGTAAAGTTGCGGAAACAATTAGAATAACTTCACCCCATATTTCCCTGAAGTGAGTGTGTAATCGACTCACACTTCACGCCTACCAATTAGTTTACTAGTTTTATCGTCAATTAAATGGAGTTTACATTGTGAGCGATCCTACGTTACGCGGGGTTACGAGGCTACGGAGCTAGGGTGCTCGGGAGCTAGGGAGCTATGGAGCAATGGGGCTATGCAAGTTAACATAATGATGGGCGGGAGTGGTCGCATTTAGCTACACAAACATTGGCGGGAGGTGGATCGATGGCAGACGCCGCCGCCGCGACCCCCTTCTGTTGACTTTAAATTAAGCCGAGTTTTCACCACTGAAAGACCCGTTATGTAATGTACCTATGCCTAGCTCCGAAACAGAAGCGCCTGTTTACATATGACGTAGATTTGCTTTTAATTAGCACCCATTTTTAAAGGTAAACTGCCGTTTAGTCAGAACAATGGTATCTTCAGAACACGGCGCTATGTATTAATGAAGCATTTAATTCCAGTAGCCCTAATTATTTGATTAAAAAATTCACAAAGAATAACGACCTTTAGATGCCACCTCCCTTTACAAATGGTTTCGAAGCAATATAATGACTTGGGCTATTACCGTAATAGCCATTATTTCATTATGATGCCCACAAGTTTCTACGCAGCAAAGCTCGTTAATCACAATCAACCCTTTACATCGTTACGTTTAGTTTCTCAATCCAATATTCTCCATTCTATTAGCCGGTTGACACAATCTGGTTAAACTCCCGTTACAGCAATGCTATTAAACGATAACCCGTAGTTAACTGGAGAAGTCGGATTGATTCAATTTGAAAGCACCTACCTACCTGTTCAGTGAGAGAGAAATCCCATTTGTGGGCACAGTGGTCGACAGAGTTTAATGTCAAGTGTGCTTAACTGGTAGCCTGCGTCACAAAGTATGAATGTAAAACTAGAGAGAAAAACACACGTCCATACAGCTATGTATGTATTACAGGTCCCTAATATTGATTTTGTCTTAAATGTAGGTCAAAGTTCCAGTAATGTTTTGGAGACTAAAAATATGATATTAGCTTCTTCGTTTGTCTCTGAAGGATTCAATAAACCATTCTCTCTGTTGCTATGTACCTATCTTATTATGGAATTGAGGCTTTTGTCGTTTATTCTTATTTGCAAAAGTCCTCATGTTTTGTCGGATATTGATATTTATTTAATATTCGTGATTTTTCGAGTATACTTAGTTAGTTGTTATAATAGTAATATCTTCACTATTGCCGCTGAAGTTTGAACTAACCAGGATGTTGGGCTATCGATTCACAAGGGCCTGGTCGTGAATAATTAAACGTCGTATCACCGGCCACAGCGATGCTCCACTCAACCTCTAATTTTTCGGCCGATTAACTTGCCTGAATGTTACGTACACCACATCTCAGTAAACAACACCCGGTTTATCAAGCCAACGTAGGTACACTCCAAATAAATTCAGCCCCATAATAAGTTGCCTTAACAAACACCCTTTGATATTGTATACTTCCCTAAATTCCGAAAACAGTTTGTTTTTCTTACCCGTGGTGACGTTTTAAAAATGTCTGGCCTTTTGTAACGCGGTTAAAGGTTTAAAAAAAAAATCGCCCCGCTATTAGCCGTAAGCAATTAAAACTGTGTTGGTATAGCTTTGAAAATGGTGAAAATGCGAGAGTACAATTAGTTGATTTTCTATTGTGAACTAAGTAACTATTTTCTATATACTAGATTAAAAGGATACTTATCACCTTTCATAAGTGTCCGTATCAGCATCAAAGTATATCAATAACAACCACAGGTTATAGCATAATATTACCATATTCCACCTCCCACAGCGAATGTCTGAGCGCATATTTTCTAGTCCCAGTCAAAATTTGCATAATAAATTTAGTTGATCGGCGTCCCTTGAGTTTTCTTCTAGCAAAATTGATTTTTACAATTCAGGATGATGCCTTTTTATTTTATATAATCTTATAATATAATCGTCGATAACCATGAAAAAAAAAATCTTATTTCATATTCTGATCAAGGCTTGAACACAATTTCTCAAGGGAGGTGGAAATTACTCGTTAAACAAAGCCTCTCAGCGTAAAACTACGCCTGATGAATACATAATTTCAATGTAGTACACGTTAAATAACTCTTAAATACCTATCAAAAAGTACTGATGACTAATATTGGAGGAAATTGATTATTCATTAACGGAACTGCAGTTTTTACTGAGCTGCGTGCAGTAGGTTCGCTTTGCTTTACTTTTTTAGGATAGGCAATCTAGTCTATGCTTATGATGCTATATGCTTTATGATACTAGACAGTTTTCTTTGAGAATATTGAACCAATTAAATATTTGTTCTCTCATATATTCCAAAGTTTGTCTTTTACAAAATAACTCGGAACGTTGGCTCCTTCAAATTGTTATTGTAGATGAAATTAGGAAAATTCAACAATCAAGGAGTTCGAAATAGGGCTGTTATCTTATAAATTAATTTTGATGGCAGAAGTCTTTAGCAAATTTTCCTTGTGCCCAAGTTGGCAGCTGAGACTTCTACAGTAAATACCTTCGACTTTGCTCGACCTGTTTGTTTAGAACCTTTATTGCTTGTTTGCAGTCGCCCCAGAGCCTGTAATAAGCTCACCGCGTCCAATCGGTCAACAGTCCCCGCTGCCGGGAATCGAAGAGGAGGACGATTCTGATTGGCCTCTCGAGGACGCTACGGACTTGACGATTACACCATCTTACAAGAGTACTCGAAGTAGCACTGACACTGCGTATACGTCATCGAGAAGTTCGGGGAAGAAGCGAAGTTTTGGGAGTCCGTCGTCGGTGAAGATATGTATATCGGCGGCGGCTAGGAAGTCTAATAAGGCACGTAAGCGTGGCTCAGGGGCCGCCAGCGCGTCGCCGTCGCCCGGGCAGACCGGCGAGGACGCTGCGCCGGCGCCGCAGCTAACGCTCGGCAAGATGCAGGCCGAGCAGGGAAGCATCGGCGAGCTGCAGAAATACCACGGCAGATACCTCAAGAGCCGCCGTCACACACTAGCTAACGTTCGGTGAGTTAAACTTTTTTTTTCTATCAGCCTGTTCTTGGGCGTTACTATGACGTTTTAAAATGTCAGGCGTGCAAGCGAGGAAGAGGGATGCAGCGGGTATATAGCTCCATCCTTTAACAGTTTAGTTGAGGTCGTATAATGAATCGCGTTAAGAGCTCGTGGTAGGGTCTCTGTTTTGTACAGTAAGCTTATTCTCACTGATTGACGACGGAGGATGGACGCCTGGATGGCTTGGGCACGCCACAACTTGGGAGTCAGTAATAGTCTGACACTATCTCCCGCTCCGCCCAATAGCGGAGAGGTCATTAAGTGATTTTCCCACCGAAAAAAAAAAAACCTGGATGGCTTATCTAGGCGTCCCGTCATCCTTAGTCAAACTCATTAATTTTTAATGCCCAATTAGCCAAGGTGTTGGATCCTAAACTAATTTCTAGATCCTGATATTAACCATCAAGTAGTTTGCATAATAAAACCATGTTTACAAATGTCAAAAGTAGTTAGCCTACAATAGCTTAATGATACCCAATTGTTTATTAAACGAAGGCTCGTAAAATGAGTTTTATGGCCTCACGAAGTACATTGGAGCCATTAAATGTGATGCAGGAGTTCATATACATAATTATAATGAACGGTGTCATAGAAAATTTATAGTTGTTAAGTGTTATACGAACTTCGTTATGTACCACGTAGTTCACACTTACCTACGTAGGTACTTCTACGTAGTGTAGTGTACGTCAAAAATCTTAGTTATAGTTTTAAACTATAGAAATTACTAATTCATGTTTTATTTCTTTTTTTGCATGTGGTGCACACAGATTAAGGTAAGATTCGTCTTGTTTGATAACTAATTAATAAAATTAACTTTATTGTAAAAAAGTTTTTTTTTTTTTGTGTAAACTAACACGAAATATTGATATCGGTAACTTTTCGCCATAGATTAAGAAATTGGTTTCTAATTATAAATGAGAGCGTAAGCGCATTTTTATTTAAAGGGGGATTGTTTTCGAACATTAAAAACTTTGTTTGATGCTGATAGCATTAGCACGCAATAAACACGCCTTTTCTTTTATTACCTACTTTAATAAAATTTAACCAATATCTATCCAGAATTCAGTATCAGTCTGGACTTTATCGAACTGATTTATACATGTTCAGGATTTTATCGATTTACCTATAAACATGTTTACATATCTATGTCTTACTGAAAGGCATGCGAAGCGTCGCAGCGCCACAACGCCATAAAGTGCTTGAAGTGATACAATATGCGATAAATTTGGGAAACTCGCTTCCAGATCACTACGAAGTAAGGAATTTACTGATTAGACTTTATATATGTACTAGTTGCTGCCAGCGGCTTTGCTCGCGTATAAAATTTTTGTAAGGAAACATATTCCTAGAATAAAAATGATCCTGTGTTAGCATATACTATCCTACTCGTATGTTAGCACGTGCTGACCTAGGACAATTTTTATACCAGCAGTTTTTTTTATAATTTAGCACACACGTAGATATTGTTCTGAAATAACTTCCAGGACACAATGTGTGCTAAATTTCATTAAACGAACGTTCAGCTTGAATGATGAACAAACATACTCATTCACTAACTTGTAGTATGAGTGTCTTAGTGAAAAGTTTTAATATTAAATTGAATACTGAAGTATGATTTAGTTTTAACTGTGTAATGTTTTTGTGCTCCAGTTTCGCATAGGTGCTAGAAATCTTTGAAATACTATTATATGTGTTATATTATATAACAAAGAAAAATGTATTAAAAAAAAGTAATACCTAAATAAATAATACTAAGTAAATATATATTATAAATGTAAACCTTTCTCACGAATGGCAAAAACTGTATGAAAATCTGCTCACTAGTTTTTGATTTTATCGCGTACAGACAGACAGACGCGATGGGAACTTTTTTATAGTACCTATACCTATGTATAAAGAAGGCTATTTACATACACACCAAACCATTCTGTTTGCTGGAATATGTTTGTGTCTCATCTTGAAAATATGAATATGTAATTACTTTAGCGTTTTCATTAAATAAAAAGCTTTCATAAAAATAATGTTTCTTTCGGTCACTGAACCTTTAAGTTTAGTTTACGTTACCAAGGCTACTTACTGACAAATGGTTACCGTTTTTACTTGTCCTAAGTCACCACAAATGTCTTTAGCGCCAAAGTTACCCCGGGACCGACGAGTAAATAATCACGGTCGGCTAGCCCTATGCTCTAAATTATATAATTATTCCGTCATTAAGAAAACAACGCTGCTGTAATTACGAACCTAACTCATTTGAAATTAATTATAAAGAACTTATAATTGCCAACGGATAATCAGTTAAGTACGTAAGAAAATCTCACGAGATTCATTGTGCCTAAGATTACGGCGAAGAAAAAAGAAATTGTTTTATAATACAGTGAAACCTGGTTAAGTGAGACATCAAGGGTACCTGCAATGTCGTTTCACTTATAGAGGTATTCCACTTACCCAGTGTCTCAGATATACAGGTATAAATAAATATCTGTCTCATTTACAGAGGGTTCCATTAATAGAGGTGAGAATACAGGTTATTTCAGTTATACAGGTGCGATCATTAAATAAAAAAACGTGTTATGTATGTAAACAAACAATGTTATCTCAGTTACAGAGGTTTATGCATATAAAATTTACTCGCTGTCTCAGCTATAGAGGTAACTATGATGATAAATCGAAAGAACAAATCCCAGTTATAGAGGCTTACCTCGTCCCACTAACAGAGGTAATTCAGTGCCAAGTGTTGGGACCTCAGCATGAGTTCCAGTTATGGAGGTTTCTCACTTATCCAGGTCCCACTTAACCAAGTTTCACTGTACTTATTCCTAAGTTTGCAAGGAGGATAAGTTTTTAAGTATGTTCGTTCAGGGTTCAGAATCGTGCACAAGTCACAACCCGTATGTGAGTCATGTAATATTAACATGTCACTTTCAGAGGCTGTGCTAAGTCGGTCGTTTCGTTTGTTTGAAAATCATTATAAGTGCAAACATAGCTGGGTCAGAGTATCTACTTGTTTCTTGTTTTATGATTGCGGAAGTGGAGAAGGAATGGAATAGTGTACAGTGTATTGGTCTTCGGTTTTTATTATTTTTAAGCTATTGCATAGCTTCTATCGCGGGCCTTGAGCGTGGAGACCGAATCCAGAAATTCCGTAACGAAAATAACCTAACACGCCCCACTCATTTGTTTTTTGAGCGTGGTGACCGATAAGAAAACAAATGAGTGAAAGCAGCTATCGGCGTTTTGGATGGGTGGGGTTAAGCAGCTGTTAGCGAGGTCTGGTTTTTGATGGAAGAGGTTAAGCAGCTGTTGGCGAGGTCTGGTTTTGGATGGAAGAGGTTAAGCAGCTGTTGGCGAGGTCTGGTATTGGATGGGTGGGGATAAGCAGCTGTTGGAAAGGTCTCATTTTGGATGGGTGGGGTTAAGCAGCTGTTAGCGAGGTCTGGTTTTGGATGGGTGGGGTTAAGCAGCTGTTGGCGAGGTCTATTGCATAAGTTGATAAAAAATGCTATGCAATAGCTTTACCGCGGCAGTCCCCTAGTGCCACACGTCTTTTTTATCATTTCAGCCGATAGATGCCCACTGTTGGACATAGTAAAGATAATCCGATCTCATCATCATCATCATCATTTCAGCCGATAGACGTCCACTGTTGGACATAGGCCTCCCCCAAGCGTCGCCACAACGAACGATCATGTGCGTCCCGCGTCCATCGGATTCCCGCTACCTTCACCAGGTCGTCAGTCTACCTTGTAGGAGGCCTTCCAACGCTGCGTTTTCCGGTACGCGGTCGCCACTCCTGGGCCCCAAGTCTGCTATTTTTATAAATTCGTCATTCCTACACGATCCCATTGTCATTTTGCTAAAAGTTTGTAATCTGCTAATTCATAATGATCGATCATTGATCGGTCAATGGTCTTGTAATAGAATTGTGGTAAAATGATAATTTCGAGCATATTAAAACCAATAACTGCACAATAACGTTCTAATGGTAAAACACTGATCAAATAAACTGTCAAAGTTAGCAGCAGATAACCGCAAACGTGAAATATTCATTTGTCAATATGTACGAGATTACCATTCTATGCCACTTCTTTCAATGGAGTGTCAGTGGTTGACCATTGGAAAGTCATAATGACGCCATTGTGTTAGTAGATTACCAAACTTGTGAAAATCGACAATTATGACATCAATGATAGACTATTCTGACACTATTGTAATAGCAGACTTGAGGCCCAGAACCTTTCGGCCCCAACGGCCATCTGTTCTGCGAGCAATGTGCCCTGCCCATTGCCACTTAAATTTGGCGACTCTTTGTGCTATGTCGGCAACCTTGGTTCTCCTGCGGATATCTTCATTTCTGATTCGATCACCCAAGGAATCCGATCTAATGATAGAATAATAATCTAATGTAATTTAAATTCATTTAATTTTGATATTAACATTTCAATTTTATGTAATTTTGTTATATCTATTGTCTGTATGTGTACAATTGTGTAACTAAAATGAGTCTTTGGTACTTGAAATAAATAAATAATAGGCTTCTCCCAAGTGTCGCAATTAATGATCCTGGGCGTCTCGTATCCATTGGATTCCCGCAACCTTAACCAGTTCTTCGGTCCACCTTGTAGGTGGCCTTCCAACACTGCGTCTTTCGGTACGCGGTCGCTACTCCAGAACCTTTCGGCCCTAACTGCCATCTTTTCTGTGTGCCCTGCCCATTGGCACTTAAGTTTGGTGATTCTTCGTGCTATGTCGGCAACTTTAGTAATCGTATTGTTTTATGTATATATTTATCTCAGGAAACTGGTACTGGTCCTTTGAAAGGTATGCAAGGGGCCAAACCCAAATCGCAGAGGCCTCTTAGACACTCTTTCAAAGAACGTAGTACCAACGACCAGCACACCCAAGGACAATCCTCGGGTGTTGGTAAATTATTTAATTCATTATTACCAAAAAATATTTTTTCTAGAGGACTTTATTTTTTGCAGATATTTATTTTTCTCATTAAAATTTGTATTATTTTCTTGTGTGCAAGAAATAGGTCACTTTTTTTTCAATCAAATTATCCTAATCCAACATAAAAATATACATTAACCAACGCCGATTATGGATTTCTCATGTTCTTAGAGTATTTCTTTAATAAAAATCGTGAAATATTTTTTGTGGTTTCCACAAAAATACTTTTTCCTTCGATATTTTCCTTATTATTATGAAACTCTTGATGCTGAGCTCTGCTCACGTTTCCCCGTTATTATAAACAACAATTGCAAAAAAATAAAACTGGTTTTTCTATTTAATAATTGGATGAAAACTTGAATATTTATGTTCTTTCTTTCAGCTTAATTTCAGGAAATAGAGTCATATTGTTGCTTATTATTTTAATAGTGAAACTTAGGTTCGTACCACACCAAGTTAGTTGAACAAGTATGAAAAATGCTCGTCTTGTCGCCGACGAAGTCAAGAGAGGAAAGTTCCACACTTTTTCTACCCATTGTTCCAGCTTCAGTGCTTAACATCGTTTTCTTTTTGTATACTTCAAAAATACGGTGGGATTACGTTGAAGCCTAGAACCTAGGGGTCTTTAAGTCAAGAGTGAATAGGTTACTTCTAGGCAAGCGTGCTCCATCTTCGGCCACATCATCACTTACCATCAGGTGAGATAGTGGTCAAACGCGAGCCTACCAATAACAAAAAAAAAGCGAGATTACAAAATGAAATGGAAACCAGTAGAAAACGTGAAATATTTGTCATAACAAGTACTAGGCAATCTTTGATAGTGTAGACGAACGATTGAATACGAAATTCTATCTAAATATTAGTAGAAATACTCCCGACCCTTTTGAAGTGTTTCAAACAGATTGCTTAGGTTTTGTGAAAGAAAAATACTGCCTTTGTTTTTTTCTGTTTCGTTAAAGGTGAAAAAATAGAAAAGGTTCGTATTGCTGAGAGATACGGTTTCAAAAAACCTTTAACGGTTGATAAACATCGGACATTCAATATTAATTTATACTTACCTGAATTCAATTTATTGGTCAACCCAAACGTAATTAACGCGTGATATGGATACTATATGTATGCTTATAATGGTCCCGAATCAGCAATATATCATTTTAATAAGTTCTGCATACGGACTTACGTGACCAATTTTAACATACAATAAAATAAATAGGCCTTGACGGGCTGAAAATTAAAGCCATATTTACTTTCCATATTTTATTCCACAGATAGAGCAATTTTAATATTATTATTTAAGCAAATTGAGTGCTCATGCGAAAATAATGTTTGTTCGGGAATTTAATCAAAGCAAGCTCGGAAAAATTGAATCGTACAATATTATATTTATAAAATAACTTGCGTTAACGTTAAACAAGTTACCGATGCCGAAAAGTATCGAAAATTCGAAATTTTATTAGTAAATTGAGTTTACCTCCGGTTTTATTGGGACGCGGGCGGCTTGCGGCCATTCCATTCTAATCCATTATGCCATTAGATTTGTATTGAAAAATAACGGGGCTCAAGATTCCGTTATTAGACAACGCTTTGCTTTTTTTTAGTTCCATTTTATTAATAGGCACCCGTCCTTCTGGATTTCAGCTGTATTTCCCCACGGGTTTGTCAGGTCTTGGCTGCTCCAACATGTGCTGCCGGTAGCTATATTTAGTCCCAAAAGGGACGAGTCATTTGTTAGTAGCAATTCTAGACTATAAGTCTGAGTATTTCTTTGCTGGAAAATTAACACTGATCAACCTGGGATTTGATTCCTGCAACAACTGCGATAATAATCCCACTACAAGAAAAATCCAGAATTAGATGCTAACAAGATAAATAACTCTCCTGTCGCAAGTCTGTTATCTGGAAGAAATTTCTTATAAAATAAATTCCTTTGTGCTCTGTTCTTTTCAATTTAAGTGTTTGTCCTTATAATAAAATCGAACATTTGTTTGTAGATATGTGTTTATGTTTGTTACTCCTTCACTTAAATGACTGAATTAATACACTGCCGAATTTCATACAAATCCGTGTATGAAATTCGGCATACAGGTAAACTATGTCCACAAAGGATACTTTTCATGCCGAGAGTATTTTCCTTTAAAATAACTTTCAACTTTCACACAAGTGAAGCCAATTCAATGGCAAAAGATAGTACATAAATAAATAGGTAAGAATAGTTATTTACCTCGCAGGACTAGACGAAAATTTTGATCGTAAAAATGTTTTGCCATTGCAACTACGATAATAAGCTGGTTTTGGCACCACTGCCAAATCCACAACCAAAATACTGTTTGCCTTCATATTATGCAAAATAGCACTTCTTTGTGGAAAATCTAGAACTTTTACTGACTGGCTTTGAATAATACTTTATTTATGATTCACGAAATAAGTACTAAATAGAAGATAGGATCGCTGAAAGTACTAAGAATAATGATGCAGACTTGCGACCTTTTAACCATTTGAAGAAATGAGCTACCATTTCTTCCCTGTCTTCTCATAATCTAATGAAACATTGAATAAAGTCTGAATGGAAGTGTATTAGCAGGTGGTTCTGTCAAGCCGTCACTGTGTTCGTATTTTCCTAAATGATTGATCGACACCGCCCGGTGATTGATTCTCTGTGTCACCTGATATAGAAACGTATGGCCCCATTTTATATCCAATACAATTCGAATACGCATACGGTACGACATACTATATATGCAGAGAAACGTGCTTTGTAGACCCTAAATCGAAGGATATTTTTATGAAGTTTCTTACGACATTACAAAAACAGACAGGATATGATTGACAGCGATTTTTATTAGACAGGGGCTAATGGCTAAATGATGGCCGTATTATCTTCCTCATGTTTATGTAGAATATCTTACGATAGGAAAAGTGATCATAGGATTTGCACCGAGACCTCTAACCCGCGGTGAAACCCAAAAAAGAGGGTAATGTTAAAATCCTGCATCTGTTGGCCCCTCTTTCATGCATCCTTATGTTACCCTAGAGTTAATTTAACAGGTATATGCCATAATACATTATACGTATATATACGGTAACCTACTTGAAACGTCGGGCCCGTAGCTCGCAGGGAAAACCATCAACCGGTTGAAGGATGCTCCTTTTTGATGAAGGGTTCACATACCTTGCTACTCTATAAACAAGCATTTTTCATTTATTTTGTGTTAAAATATGCGATGGTACGCATTCCATTCAGCCTATTACAGTTTTTGTTCACCTTCTTTGTTTTAGTTGCTTACTTTTTTAATTTACTTCATTAACAAAATATTGTTTAGTTATTTTGTGAATACATTTTTTCCGACTGATCTCGTTAACTTGTTATTTTAAGCTCAAATTGTGTTCATTCTTATTTATCAAAATGTTTTGGGGATATTGTTAAAATAAATACTATTCACTTCTAAAAACAAATATTCTACTAATTAATGTTAATTAATTAATGTTAATTAATTAATGTTGATTAATTAATGCGAGCAAAGATTGGTCATTTTACATATTTGAAAACGACTCTTGAACCAATTTAATTTTACCACTGTTTATTTTATGTAATTTACGATACACCATGAATTTATTATGAACTCTCCTTGAGGATCTTAAATACATAATCACTCTGGAATATTAAGACGTTAGAAGAACGATATTGCGTGAAGGCTGCTGCGCAATAAAACTAGATGGTCAAACCGTAAATTGAAAGTTATGACATATTTTATTTGAACTTTAATGGTTTCAGCAAAATAAACAAGTCACTAGTGTCTGTCATAAAACAATTTAGAACAAGTTGTGTCTAGAGACGTAGGTAATTATTTTTTCTATCGTCTTTGCCTCATTACTGAGGGTCGTGACTTATAATGACGTTGATGAGTTATCTTTCTATTGATCTGGCTCTGGGTCTAATGGCAGAGCTCATTCATGAGCGAACGTGTACGTACCATGGATGACAGGTGTCAGGTTCTGAATTATATACATAATAGTGCATATCAGGCTATGAATAAATTATTTAGGTCATGATTAATGTTTAGATACCCGCCTTCAAGTGAACGTAGAAAATATTTACTTAGTGTTGTTTGGAGTGTCTCTGTCTTATTTATTTATTTTAACTATATGTAGTAGTTATGTCTATAATAGACACGCTTCAGAAAATTCAGCTAGAAAGTGTGCTTGTGTGACAAGCATTCACCATTCTCAACCACATCGTAGTTAAACGTCAAAAAAAAACTTTCAAAATTTACCATTATTACGACGGTTTACCAGTCTGGCTAAAGTGTACCGCCCAGAGTAGTGAAGCATCGATAACTACATTCAACATCGCTCGTTTTTGTTTTCGAGGTCGTTTTAATGGCCTGCATATTTCAGCTTCGTTTTTGTAACGATGAAACTCAATTGGGGAATCGCTCCTCACAGGGCTCGATAAATTGCTAGTAACAGTTTGATTTTTGAGCGAATTCCGTTTGACGAGAATTGAAAGATGAAATTGCAAATAGTCGCAGATTGAGTGTGCAGGCAAGGGGCTATCGATAAAGGCAAACTTCCAAAAATATTTACTAAGTTGAGATAACAGAACTTGGCTCTTCATCGTGTTGTCTAATTAGCAGTTTCTATATTTCGCCGCTGGATTTACTTTGCAGTGCATAATTTTGAATATTTCATTCTTAAACTCATTTAAACATTTGTACATTCACAGTCGCTGCGCAAAACAAAAATTATGTTTGAGAATTTGCTTCAAAGGGAAAAGCAAAACATCGTGAGTCGGCTGCCGTTGTGTTCGTCGACCGGCGAGCTATGAAAACGACATGAAAGCCTTCCGCAATGCTCACACACCTCCGCCGCAGGTTTCCGCTGCAGGCCACTGCTCAAAGCGCCTTGCATGCTGTATGAATGACCGGAGACTTCCAACCCTCCTCAAAGTCCTTAGAGACCCGTTTGAGGTCGTGATGTCACGGAAAATTGCTCGGAAAAGTCTCATGTTGCATCTGACACGCGATGTGCAGACTCTGTATAAATGACTGCACATCTTCCCAGACATATTCAACAGTTTCAATTTCCACATTTCACTACAAGACTTCAGCATTTACGGAAAACAACTCTTTTCGAAAAAGTATGGTGTAATTTCCCTGAAGAGACGGCGCTGTAAAAATAATAGAGCACTTTCATTTGTGAATGATAGTTCATTAGGTGTCGGAGGCGTGACTAATGATGTCACCCCCATACACTCCACTGGGGAATTGCCACTTCGAAGGTTTCATTTACAAAAGTGCTAATCAAAATTCACGTAAGATGTCGCCAGTGGCTTGTATTTTAACATTAAGAGAAAAGAAGAATTTATTCTCATTATACTCCCCGTGTGTCTCGGCTAATAAGTTAATGGAGTCTGCTATAAAATAACGGTCGCGGTCGGAAAGAAAACAAATGTACGTGCCTATTTTTTAATATTTCATGAAGCGAACGTTTTTTCTAGCGGTCTTTTGTTCTTTTTCTCGAAGTCACTCGCTTTTTAATGAAACGCACGTCGTGAGCGAGGGAACGGATACGGCAGCCTTTCAAAGGAATTGTGGGAGACTGCATAATATGTATGTATCGGAGTGCTCTTAGAGTATCGAGTGGATGAATCTCCGCATTTCCGCGGCCAACTCCGCTGGCTTACACGCTGGAACATAAGATACAGTTTACGAGCGCGTAGGTACGTATTCAAAACATAACAGATATTTCAGAACAGACAAATGTTCGTAAACTTTAGAATTAAAAATAGATGTTTTAAAATTAAGTATACCTAGATTTATGTCTGGATTTCATGTTAAAATTAGGATACACAGTCGAGCACATTCAATTGTATTCTTGAAATGAATACCGAAGTCAATGACAAGTAATTTACTGTATTTACTACAAAATGTACAAACTGGTTCTCGGTATCAATCGTAGCATGTAATTCGTGTCTGTTAAACATTGTGAATGTAGAGAGGGCTCAGTAACAGTCGTAATTATTCGCTATCACTGCGATCTATTATGGAACACGGTGATGCAAACATTATTTACAGAATGTCAACATAAATCTAAGTTTAACGATATCTCGAATTAAAAGTAGAATTAGTGCGAGGTGTTAAACACCGCTGCTGGAAATTAGTTCAGTTTCATGCGATTTTCTATCAAGCGAGAAATATTCTTTCCTGCGATTCTTGTGAACAAACGGAACGATACCACTTTTATAAGATTGTTTGCTATCCTCTCTTTCCTTCGAATCGATGGTTTTCTTTACCCTCGAAGTACCTATTTGGGCACAGTAGGTGGCCACGTTTATAGCGGTGTTAATGGTGTTTTTCTTTGCTATGTAAACAGGAATATTGGCGCAATTTCGAAAGGATTGAAAAATATGAGTTAATTTGACAATGTGCAATACTCGAGTATTGCAAGTAAAAATGTATGCTTGTCACTCAGTGATAAATTAGCATTCTGTTGGTGAATATACATGTTTAGTAATTTCAAAGCCCCTGACATACAAACTTACAAATTTTACCTCTTTAACTTTTGAGTATAGACGTAAATGGGTACGCATTTCTCCCAACGCTGTCTATTAACTACAGGTTAATAGACAGCATTGATCTCGCTCAGCTGACATTTTCTTAAAGAAATTAATTCCGTACTTACATGCGTAAATTAATACGAGTTTTGAAAAAAAGGTACTTTATTTTTTAATTTATCTTTACAAATCGATAGTTTTTCATGTACCGGATCGACCCTCCACGGGATTAAAACGATTAAAATTTAACGGTGTATAAACTTAAATTTTCTAACAGAAACGAGTTCAATATTTCTCATGTTGAATCTCCTAAGGCAAATATTTTTAAAATACAAATACATATCAAAGTTTAGATAAGCTTTATGTCATAACATAACCGCTTCCCGAAGCGATGTGGAGCAAGAATATGATTTCAGATTTAGCTTTGCAGCAGCGGAGCACACGATATGAGATTTCTGGCCTGTCAACGCTGAAATCAACTGTGCCATATATTTTCTTCTTCTGAACAAAAAGTTTCGACTGACCTGTAATGATGGTCTAGTAGTTAGTGGCCCTAACTGCTATGCCAGAGATCGTGGGTCCGATTCCCACCTTGGACAAATATTTTTGTGATAAACACGATCATCTGTTCTGTATCTGGGTGTAAATTATCTATAATATGTATGTATTTTTATATTATTACCAGTTGTCTAGATAGATAGATAGATAGATTGATTCTTTATTGTACACAAAAAAAAAAGGACTCATAACACAAGCTCTGCTTAGCTTGGGGCTAGACGACGTTGTGTGATAGTTGTGGAAAAAAAGTTCTTCTTTTTCCTGTCCTTATCCCATGTTATTTGGGGTCTGTGCAAGACATTTTTTCTTCCATTTATCATCCATCACGCTATTACTATCTCTTTTTTCTTTCATATCACTTCTTCTGCCTTCTTTGATCTCTCCATCACCATCCATCCACATGTATTCTCATAACTCTTTTAATAACAGGTATTTTATCCTTCATTTTCACTTAAAACCAATTTCTTTTAAACTTTTCAGTTACTGGCGCCACTTTCAAACTTTTTTTTTAATTGATATAAACTAGTGCTTGACTGCGATCCCACCTGATGGTAAGCAGTGATGCAATCTCTGATGGTGAGGCGCACTAGTTTGTGAGCCTATTCACTCTTGCCTTGAAGACAATCAAATTATAATCGGACAGGAAGACGGTCCTTCGACGTATGCGGTATAAACGAAGGGCAAAACGCATAGTCCGGACCGTAGACTTCCTTCTAATATACTTATTTCTCACTCTCATTACATTCAACTCAACATTCTAAACATGTAAAGTATCTACTAATTATTTCACGTTTTCATTATACCTAAACAAACGATAAAAATATGGAAATCGAGTGGAAATGAGAAAAACTTTACTTGTTTCTTATGTTGATTGCTGAAAAACACTTGTTTATTTTTACGAACAGTCTTGACGAAAACACGACTATGATAATTTAATGAATAAGCTTTTCCTCATTATTATTGGTTCTCTAATGAACCTTTCTGAATATTTTGTCGGTATTCATTTCATTAAATATTAAAATGAGAAAAGGAACACGTAACAATCTTGACGTTTTTGAAATTGTTTACATAGAGAGAACAATAAATGAACGGCATATTTTGTTGCCTCCCTAATTTTTGAATATAAAGGTTTGCAGAATCACAAAAAGTTCGCTTTTTGTTATCCAATATTTTGAACCGTTTTGTAAAGCGGAACAAATAAATAAATATAAAATACAACGATTTCTCTTTTCGCTTTGTTCTTCAAATGTCGACCAAACGACAATAAAAGAAACAAAACCCAGTCGCCATCTTGAACGGGGAGTGAGATATGCTGCTGAGTTAGAGTTTCCATTATCACGTCGGGAAAAGGTTTCATAGTGGTTTCTGTTGGGAAATTCCTATTCACGTATTCTTCAATGCAGAACTTTACTTGCCTACACAGATAGATAGGTAAAGTTCTGCATTGTAACTTACAGAAGTTAGCAAAAAACAAGAGGTACAAACGAGCGATGTTGTATGCGGTCCATAAGACTTGTGCCGTGCGTAGAAGGGCTTATTATTATATGAAGCCTAAACTACCCCACTGTAAGGAAAATTCATTCTTCCATTCCTTCTGTTGATCTCAGCTCGGAGTCTCTTATTGCCAACTCTTGAGGAAGACATCTTAGTTGTCCCGCCATCTGCTTCGTGATCTGCTACGATACCATCGCGCGATTTCATGGCACTAATTTGGTATTTTATGGGTACATCGCTCGATAGGCATGCGACAGATAAGTCCAGCCCAGCCCTGGGCAGCCTTCTGAGCCAATAGTATAGTGTTTCGAATAACACTTAGTATATTGAGTTTCGTAGCAATTGCATGTTGCACTTTGAGAATGGACTTTTGGATGACTATTACCTATTGTGTAAGTCAATGACCTCGATCCGTCGAATATTGGTAAAAACGTTACTGTTTAATCTGAATTACCTAAAATTATATTATTTAAGCCATAAATAGTTTAAAAAAAAAAACAATTTTCATTCTTATTTTCTTGGTTAGTAACAATTCGCTTTCTTCCATTTGCTACTCAGACACTTCACACATACAGACATGAGCAGAATATATGAACTGGATTCTGATTACCTATACTTTTTTTCCTTCATGATTCGTAGAAAAAAAAAATTTTTTTGCTTAGCCCACCCAATTTCTTCGATTTAATATCATGGCGACACAACATGGCGAAAATTTGATCCTATTCTTATTTGAAACACATTATATTTTAATTATTTATGTCTTACCATTGCAATTATCGTTTGGCCCCTAAACCTCGGCCTTTCTCTATACTTTTATTTCCTGAATACTTTCTACGCGGTTCGCTGACCTATTCAAGTCATGTAAAATAATTTGGTAACGCCTATTAATCTGCCATGACATGGCTGAAATTACAATCCCCTGTCAGTTTCCTCATTTGGGAATACTTACCTAATTTTCCTTTAATAATTTTAAGGGTTATTTATTTATCTATAACAACGAGGCTTTGTTTAATAATCCACAAGGTAGGGGCACTTGGGCATTATTTATTAAATTGGCAACTGTAGGTGTCTGCTCACCTAACTGGGCCGAGGTCAAACGGATACTTTTTAGAGATTGTATACATTCCTTTACTACATACAATAACAACACTAATATTATTTTTGCGTACGTGGGTAATTAAATAACGATTTACTAGCAGAGAATTTTATTCACCACAAACAATAACAAATTTTTCCAGTCAACAATAATCCAAATCACAAATAACACTAGAGTTCCGTTACACTAACGCTTAGTTTGTTAGATAAAATCACTGCACACACTTATGTAGTTCGCTCTTGTTCGCAGTCGAAATCAAAACTGACTCACTTCCGGTCGGAGCTCGTATTTATATGCGAAGCAAGGAAAATTCTAGATACCGACGTATTAAATTTTATCTAAATAATAATAGTGGTAGGTACTTATGGTAGACGTTTCGACATTTTGCTAAGCCTGGGTACGTACCTCCATTCTAGATCTTTCGAACAGTAATGCGTTTTAAGTATTGGACGCTACCCTTTATTTCCTGGAAGATATGGCGTGTTCAAGTTTAACGGCGTAACATTAGAAAGGCGAAAGTTTGTGAGTATGTACGAGAATATTTTTTAATTTTTCATATTTTAAGGGCTAAACGGATTTCAAAGAAATTTGTTACGAGTGTTGAAAATGCCTTAGAATACATAGCATACTATTTATCCCGAGAGTACCTATCGAATCTTAAAAGGCAAAAATTACTATGCCACATTGTGTAAACTTACAGGATAGTGATTTAAAGTAAAATTTTTTTGAGAAAAAATTGTTAGTTAGAAAAATGTCCAGTAGTAGTATGTAGTAGTAGACTATTTCGTCATTTTAAAACTTTTTATTTCTAAAAAAACTAACTTTAAATCACTCTTCTGTAAAGTTTACTCAATGTCGCTTAGTAACTTTTGCCTTCAAGCATCGCTATGTTTCTTTGGGATATTTTTCTACTTTCACACAGGCAAAAACACCGGCAGACACTAGTGATTGATAAAATCAAAACGATGTTTTGATACGTGAAAAGCTAACGCATTTTAGTGATTTGTGAGCCTGATCTAAAAGGTTACAACCATTAAACAGAAACCGGTCAAGTTCGCTGAACTTGGGCATTTTTCATAATGACCAGGCATTACGTATAATGCCATATTTATCACTTTGTCCATAACATATATTATTTGTATCGAAATATTGTAGCTTATTTATTTTACAAATATGAAACCAAACATTCGTAAAGTTGGCTCCATTCGCCAGTTTTAAAAGTTCTCTCGTATTAAAACGAAGTTATACGGTCGATTTTGAAAACAAATTACATAGTGTTTAGTGAGGATGAAAAAGAGCTCTTCAGATGTATGATGGCTCTAGAAATCTACTTTTGTGTGTATTTAATTGACTGTTACTTACCTTTTCGAATGAAATGACGTAAAGATAGGGCAAATCTTTTCTCAGATGAAACGGTTTCGATTACGCTTTATTTGATTCTTTCGTGGTAAGGTTTTCCTAAAAAGATTAAGCCGATGTCCCATTTAAAATATGGATTTATCCTGACCCAGTTTTGGTTTAAGTAAGTACCCATCTAATGATGTTGAGGTGTCTATAGGAGAATGAAATTATATTTTTCTGTTGGTATGATTTTCAAATATTTATATCTATATATATTCAACAGTATTACTTCTCCAAGAATTATATTGTAGCTCCCCTCCTCCTCCTCCTTGAGTCGTATTCCTCATTATTGAGGGTCGTGAAGTTCCTGCTGGATTAGTTTCTTATTGATGGTATCTCGCCATCTTTGACGGTTCTTAGCGTGTAGCTCACATCATTGTAAAATGTACGGGACCCACTTGCTCTGATGCGTGCTAGGGCTGCTGGATTGTTATAAAGAGTAACCAAGGCTTCACAACGCAAAGAAACACATGTATGTTTTAGTTAGTAAAAGTCTAACATAACCCCTGGCTTCACTCAGAGTGGAAAAAGTTATAAAATTATCTACTAACTGCTGCCAGCCGCTTATTATTCGAAAAACGTCACATTATTGACTTTGTCATCTTCAATGTATGATTGATTACTTTCTGTGTAAGTGTTCAACTAACGAATAGTAGACAGAAGCATTATTCACCGACACGATCCAGAATACCCTTACTCACGGAACTGAAAGCGCGTGAAACTGATCGCGGGACATTCAATTATATTCTTATAACATTCCACTGAGTTCGGGTCCCAAGTGAATTATGTAATGGGGACCCCTGAATTCCCATTACCATGTCGGAATATCGGCCAGATACCAAAAATACAATTTATGAGTGTAGGTGGTCTTGATAGATTGATATCAAAAATCTAATTTAAAGTTAACATTTTGCTTGCCTACGCAAACGTGGGAAACGTAGAAAATACAATTCTTATTCAAGGTTTAGGCAAATGAAAATGTTGAGGAAAATTTATTTGAAAAGATTGAAGTATTCGGTGACTGGGTTTGAGTTATTTCTATGTGTGTACATACATGTACAATCTTAGAGTAATTACTTGGAGGGCGACGCGAGGTAAATTTTTTGTATGCTTCCTGTTGCTTTGCAGGTGTTCAAAGAAATTTAATTATTACAAAATAAACTAGGGCAAATAAAGGTGTTGGACACATAATTATTTATGCTAAAGTAAATAAAAAAGGCTTTTTATTCCTTGTTAAACAATCAAACTAAACATTGATTCCATTTACATGCAATTTAAATAATAACAAATTATTATACAATTAAATTAAGTAACACAATTTAAATGAACTAGTGGTCTAACATTTCAGTAATGTCTAGATCATTGAATGTATTTACAATTTTTACAAGATTATTATTATTAAATGTTTTATTTATTAACAAAGTTGTTTTAACATTACTGAAGTTGACCTCTCCTTTTAAGTGTGAAAACACCTGTGCCAGGAGAGGCAGGAGAGGTAAATAATATACAATATTATATTGTTTACTACGGTTTACGACGGTTTACTACGGTTTTAGAACATATTCATAATAAATTGTCAATTTTAAATTTTTTGAACAGCGAACATATCGCTCCTCCCACCGAATAATATCGTTATCGATAAATTCAAATTTTACAGGAAAAATAAAACAATGCTTTTTTATGATTATTGTAAAAATTGTCCAACCTAAGAGAATGATTTATATATCAAATGAAAGTTATTTTTTTATAGAATCATTCTAAATAAACTTATTTATTTTTTCTTTTATTAGAACCAAGTTATTATAGGAAATATATTTTACTGAATACGCTAGAAAAACATTATTTCGCAAACAAACATAACGACATTATTCGCGTAAAAACAAAAGGACAGCGTGCACAATAATAGTATACTACAATGTTATTCGTTAAACAAATACATTCAAACATAAACGGTAATAGACTGTAACTGGGTTTTTCGCCGATATAATATGTATTATTATATATTAAATTATTGTTTTAATACTATTTTATTCTTCAATTGCCTATTAAGTAATAACATTATTAGAAATATAACTTTCAACTAAACTATGGGTTTATGATAAAAGAAAACTGTTTATTAATAAAATGAAAAAACATAATCATATGTTTTGAAAAAAAAATCAAAATTTAAAATAGATTAGATCTGTCATAAACATTTCAGTAACATAATAGGTCTTCGTCATTATCATCATCACGGTCAGATTCCGAAGCTGGTTAGTTTTCATTACAGCTTCGGAGCGAATTATAAAACGAATAATAGTGAGCAGGTATGGCTTTAGTTCTGCATAAGTTAAGTAAATCTGCTAACAGAACTTGGCTGGCAGCAATTGGTTCAGAGTATGCTGGCTTTAGACCTGTCATTTCAACATTACCTGTTCTATTCTGTTTGCCTCTTCTTGATCTATTGATACAACTTTCCGTGTTTAACTCAAGGTATTGATCATCATAATAGAACTATATTGGGATTGGAATTTGAGACCTTTACTAGTACGATTTTAGTCTATGCGATTTAATTGCCTTGAGTATCTGGTAGTCCAGTTTTTACCAGCGATGAGGTCTTTAATATTGTAAAAATCAGTTTGTTCCATTTCTATTAAATTATATTCAGTAAAGGCATTCATTATAACACCATATACTTGGTCAGATGTATACAAAACTTTATTTTTCATAGCTCGTTCAATCAACGAATGCATACTGTCAACTTCGTTTTGACTTTGACCCGTTTCAAAAAAACGGTGGGTAATAATTTCTATAAACCTTTTTTACGGCATCTAAGTAAAGACATAACGGTTTTTATTCTGGCCTGCGCAACCATCCGAATAAAATGATATGCATTTGATTCCTCGTTGTCCTTCCAAATTTATGAACTTAGTAAACAGCTCCTTATTTCAATAGAGCTTCTTTTAGCTATAGAAAAGTGCCACACATAACTATGTCCAGATTTATTCAAAGCATTATAGACAGTAAAATTACGAGTATAAACTGGGTATTTTCTGTTGTAGTGAAAAATTACCACTTTTGATTGAGGCACTTTCTCTAAATCAAAAATAACCACTGTCGTATCATCCTTATCTGCTGTCGCTTTTTCTTCTTCTTTTATTTGACGTACTGTAGTCTTTCGTAGTAAATGCTGTTGATATTTTTCTTCCAATAAAGCTTCATTTATTTTGTTAGCTTGTTCATACAAATAGCATGTTTCACAAAAATCTTTCTTGGGTATAAAAAATGAGTAATTATCACACAAGGTGTACAGTCGATACATTTTGGAAATGTTTAGTTCTTCAGATAAATATTGACGCTTGGATCTTTTACTTGTATAATGAGACCCAACAGATGGAAATAGTTCAATATGTATCATTATACTCTTTCTTGTAACTTCGGACATCCTATGAGGTCTGTTATAATGAGTTCTTATGGCTAATAAATTAGGCAGGACGAGAGCTTAATATACAATATTAAGCTCTCGTCCTGCCTAATTTTCTCTAGAGCTGTAAAAACTACTTGTTCTGAAATTCGCAGACTATTCGAAAAGAATACTTTACAAACTTGAATAGAAGTCTAGTCCTGCTTGAAATAATATTGAAGTGTTTGTGTCCTGTTGGAAATGTTTTAGCTATTATTAATTTATTTTCTCTTTTTTTTTGTGTAAAACATTCAGACACAATTTATATTATTAAAATGAATAAATAAATGAAATGAAATGTTATTTTTTCTTTCTAAAGTCATACATTTTACAGGTTGTGCTTGAACGTGTCTCATGCCATTGGAGTTCACGATCTTTCAGTCTATAAAAAGTGTCAAATATCTCCTGGCGTTGTTCCATAGAAAATATTATGCCACAGCGTTTTTTGCATGAGCATGAAGGACCAATGGTCTTAGCAGCATATCGTTTTTTTGAACGTGCACCTTCCTAAGATTTACCGCTATTTTTGAGTTCTTGTTTTTGTTGTCACACCATTCTTGCTCATTACAACATCTTTTCCTAGTATTTTGTTTATTATTAGAAGTTAATACTTCTTCAGTGTTTGTATCAGTAGCCACGTAGTAGCTTGTATCAAACACGGTGGCTAGACAGCACGTGCCGTGATATTATTCTATCCCTTTCTTTATCATTAGAAAAAAAGAAACCGATGCGTTATGATAATACAGCAACCGTAGATTGAGTGTAGATATCGCCTCGGTAAACTATTGCAAAAGTAATTGCTATTTTTTTTAATATCATTAAAATAGTAACCAAGCATTACCATATTTTTCAAATAAAATCTCTACAGGAATAGTATTGTTAGAATACTTTACTACAAAACGAGTTTGCTGTTCTTACTCGAATAATATCGTTATCGTGACATATTGAAATACTTATTTGCAGTGCTATCCGTAATCACTAGTAGCGATGTTATTCACGTAAATAAGTACAAAAAATCTGTAACGGAATATTAGGGCTATGGTTATTATAAAAATACTAGTTTGTAATGTATTCATGGGAAAAATGTGAAAAAAATTGACAAAGTGTAAGAGAGTGCCTACATGATGAATATGAAATAAAACGCAAAGTATCGTTTTATCACATTACGATATTATTCGGTGGGAGGAGCGATATACTTTAATGGTTTAGTTACAACCAATAAATTAAACCTTAGAAATTTATAAAAACCGCATTATTTAAAAAAAAAAAAAAATTAATAGAAATACGGGTTTGAAAACCAGTGAATCTGTGAGATATGAAAGAGAAATGTAAAGAGTGTATCATAAATCGTATAACGCTCAATAGACGAGTTTTCAGGCTAATAGCTGTTCTTCGTATCCCTTGTTCGGCAGATTTACGATGTGCTAAACCACATCCATTCCAATCGGACGCCATTTTCCTCCCACTGATAATAATATTAAAATATATTCCTATTTATCGCCGATCGAGAATTTACGCATTATCGATGTTCATTTTAAAAGCATTGAATGTTACACACTGACCTTGCATATTTATGTTTTAAAGTGCAACTATTTTAGTGTGCTTTGTAGACTTACGAGTTGGTTTCTCTGGAAGCTGCCATACCTACTTCGGCGATACCACCTGAAAGCCATTAGACAACTTGGAAAATCTTATTGTTATTGAGACCTAAAAGTGGCAGCAGTAACTGAAAAGTTGAAAGGGAATCGTTTGTCGTGTTATGGCCATGTGAAGAAGAGAAATAAAACGCATGTTTTCAGAGGGGAAAGAAGAGGAAGGCTAAAGAAAAGACCGATGGATTGTGTGAGGAGTGATATGAAAGAAAAGAGAGTTAGTTACAGCGTGACAGATGACAGGAAAGAATGGAGAAAAAAACTTGTTGCGCTGACCTCAAATAATACAGGACAGGAGCAGAAAGATAAAGATGATGATGATGAATTTAGACCCAAAAGTCGTACTCATGTTATACGATAGTCTGAGCAAGAAAGCAACACTTAGAGTCCAAGTCTTGAACTCTAAGATGTCCGAAGCACTACAATAGTTCAAATATCGCCACAAATGGAGAGAGGTCGTCAAGAAGTTTAGTCAGGGAATTTAGGAAACTCAACAGTAAGCAAACAACTAGAGAGAAGAATTTTAAGGTTCAAAGTTTGAGCTTTGATTTTGAAAGGATCTTAACCATCAAGAAGGATTATTTCATATACGTATTTCAGACTAGTCAGACGCCCTCATATCTAGTCTGTAACTAATGGCGAATAATAAAAGCAAACGCTGAAATTAAATACGGTCCTTAGAATCCAATTGAATGCCATTCAGTTCAGAACAATTATTTATTCTTTTCTTAAAATATTGAATTTATATTACTACGAGCTTGCGGCTCCGCTCACTTGATTTTGGTACTTTTCACTTTTTATAAATTATAAACTATGTGGTAATACAGGTTATCAGCTATCCTAGTGCCAAATTTAATTAAATTCTCTCAGCTGTTTGAGCGTGAAGGAGTAACAAACTAAAAAGCTAAAGTTTATGTGTATATAAATTTTCACAAATAAGTATGTTTATTGTTCTCAAAATATATACATAAGAAACTTATACTCTTTAATACATATGTGCATAAACTAAACATAGTTAGGTTTTAGTATATAGTTTAGTTAGTATTTAAGTTTTTTTTTAATATTAGTTTGATAACTTTCTCATACTTTGAATGTATAAACCGGGTGGCCCGGTGACCATGTATTTATGTCGCCAACCAGGTACAATAACGGGCATAAACTTTGTGATTTTTCATAATACAGTTTTGTTTTGTACTTAGATAAATAGATTCTTTACATAAAATACTTGACAGGTGCTTTAGATTTCGCATATATACTAAAAGAAGTCGGTTAAGTAAGGTTGTCTACATAATAAAATAAAGAGGTAAAGTTTGTTTCTCTGTTTTTATGTTTTTAAGCTATTGCATAGCTTCTATCGCGGGCCTTGAGCGGGGAGACCGAATCCAGAAATTCCGTAACGAAAATAACCTAACACCCCCCACTCATTTGTTTTTTAAGCGTGGTGACCGATAAGAAAACAAATGAGTGAACAATCAATCAAAATTCAATTCAATGTGTGAAAGTGTAACTTCAATTAATATCAAAGAAAAAAAAAACAAAGGAAAAAAAATACTGCATAAATAAAATAAATAAATAATTATAATTGCATAAGTTGATAAGAATGCTATGCAATAGCTTTACCGCGGCAGTCCCCGAGTGCCACACGTCTTTTTTTGTTTGTAGGAGGTAATCTCTGAAACTACTGGTCCGATTGCTAAAATTTTTTTACCGAGTGAAAGCTGCTTTATTCCTGAGTGACATAGGCTATGTTTTATGTACGCGGGCGAAGCCACTGGTAGTAGCTGGTATAACAATAATATATATTAGCAGATAAACGAAAGATTATAATCAGATAATTAGCGGTTGCTCCACCATACTTGAGGTGGCTCAAGGATAATGGGCTGACCGCTTATAAAAACAAAAAATGTTGGTTGTAATTTCTCAGAAACAGGGAACCTAAAAGACAGGTTTTCGTAGAAAGAAAAAGGTCTACTCGGTTAAAACTTCGATAATTCTGTGAATATGTCAGTAAACTGCTTATGGTCCCCTATAAGACTTGACTGAATTTCTTGTAAAGGTTTTGTAAGTTAATATTCTTGTTAATTTCGCTTTGAGTGAAGTGAAGTGATAACGGCAAAGTAAAAGGTATGAACCCTTTCTGTATGTAAAACACATATATATTTCTTGTAATATACGAATTTATCTATTCACTGAAGGATATAAAGCGGTTTAGACCCATTTTTATGTTGTTCCATTTTATGTAGAGCAATAAATCTTTGAGGAGTAAAGATCTACCTACCTAATATGTACAATTAGTAACTGAAATAATGCACATCATAATATATCTTAATTGCTACATTTAGGTAGTGTTTTGTTATTAAGAAATTAGATATCTAATTGGTAGGCAAATAAAATGAGAATCGACGCATTGCGTTGGTAGCGCATTGGTATTGGTATATACGCACACAATCAACACGATGAAAACAAGATTCATCAAGAATTTATCAAAATTATGATTATTTATCCTAAAATAATATTTTCTAATTTTTTATTGGACACCATAAAAATGTACCTACAATATAAAATGCAGAAACTGACTGACTGACATACCGATGCACAGCCAAAACTACTGGGTTTAGGAGCGAGAAATTTTGCACAAGATTTTCTTTGATGACGGAGATGAGACTAAGAGAGGAGTTTCCTAAATTTATACTTCCTAGAGAAGAGACCTGAGTCCCAACAGTGGGAACATTAAAAGGTCGACTATGCTGTACCCTAAAGGGATGAAACGGGGGTCCAAAGTTTTTTATGGAGAAAACTAATATCAAGCGGGCGAAGCGGCGGGCTAAAGCTTGTATACAAATAGCAGAGTTCATATACACAGGCAAGTTTAAGTCAAAGATGACTGAATAAAAGTTTTACGATAAAAAGGGAGTAGCCGAATCTGAACATACTACTTTCAGGATGTGCGGTTATAATATCACATGTTGTTAATTTAGTAGTACATAATGAAAAAAACCATTTAAATTGTATTTTTTTTCAAAGAATATTGGAATTATGTTACTTACCTACTTACATCGTTTTGAATTTACATTATAGGACTGTTGAGATCGGACATAATAAAAAAGGTTTACTCGCGTATAACTATACGATTTATGCCTACGAAATAAGTTTTATATCATTATAAAAATCAATCGCGCTTATCGTATTAACAGACGTCATAAGAACTTTTCCCACAATATTTTTCTTTTAAAACACGAACGAATGTTTATTTATTTTCTTTATAACTAACTTGCGTCAGCGACTTCGCCCTCGTGAAAGAAGCAAATTATGCAGGGGAAAAATACTCTCCGCAATAATAAATATCCTATGGGTTATTCCAGGACATGATCTACCCTTGTGCTTAAGCTCATCCAAACCCTTTCAGCCGTTCATGCGTAAAGAAGCAACAAACATACACACTCAGAATCTTTCTCCTTTTTTTATTTCGCAATTATCACACAATGCCGTCTAGCCTCAAGCTAAGCTGGAGCTTGAGCTATGAGTCCTAGACAACTGATAAACACACTTATATATTTGTAAATACATACATATTATAGATAAATTACATCCAGACACAGAACAAATGATCGTGCTTCCACAAACATTTGTCCTAGGTGGAAATCGAACCCACGACCTCCGGTATAGCAGTCAGGGCCACTAACCACTAGACCAACAGTCCAGTCAATTATTATTAATTATACTTTATAATATAGTGTGTTGTGAAATGAGTTCTAAACTCTCTGAAGAGCTACTTATGGAAGAGAATCTATACTAAACTAAATAAGAAAACCTTGCATAAAATATCGTTAAATTCATTATTCTTTTGGTACGAACCAACCCCGCGCTGTAAATTGTAAAAACGTTGATTGGAAACGAAAGGTCATGAAGGAAATGCAGCTGAAAACTTCATCCGCACTTCGTTAAAGGTCACAATACAGTTTTGTTTTGTACTTAGATAAATAGATTCTTTACATAAAATACTTGACAGGTGTTTTAGGTTTCGCATATATACTAAAAGAAGTCGGTTAAGTAAGGTTGTCTACATAATAAAATAAAGAGGTAAAGTTTGTTTCTCTGTTTTTATGTTTTTAAGCTATTGCATAGCTTCTATCGCGGGCCTTGAGCGGGGAGACCGAATCCAGAAATTCCGTAACGAAAATAACCTAACACCCCCCACTCATTTGTTTTTTAAGCGTGGTGACCGATAAGAAAACAAATGAGTGAACAATCAATCAAAATTCAATTCAATGTGTGAAAGTGTAACTTCAATTAATATCAAAGAAAAAAAAAACAAAGGAAAAAAAATACTGCATAAATAAAATAAATAAATAATTATAATTGCATAAGTTGATAAGAATGCTATGCAATAGCTTTACCGCGGCAGTCCCCGAGTGCCACACGTCTGTTTTTGTTTGTAGGAGGTAATCTCTGAAACTACTGGTCCGATTGCTAAAATTTTGTAAACTATTAATTTCCTTAGATTATTGTAAATGTGAGGACTATGTTGATTGCTTTTTCTTTTCTATTCAGTAATTTTAACGTATGTCTGGCAATTTGAGTATTTTCTGCGGCCTACCCAAATGTCCTTTCTTTGGTATTGTTCGTCAAGTCGTGGAGCTCCTTAGTAGTCCTAAGTTGAGCTTTTCGAATACTGACAAATGCTTACACTGATTGGACAGGTCCACTCAAATCTGTATGGTTCTTTCTTCAAAAGACCATCTCAGACAAATCTGCATAGTTCTCATGTGATTTGACCATTACATATTTACTGTATGGACCTTAAAAGAGACTGACCCCTGAGTTTGTTTCGGTGTTTCTTCTCAGGGTAGTCAGATAGGAAACACCGGCCTCATCTAGCATAAATTGACGAAAAAAAAATGACGTGTTAAAGTGTTTTTTAAACCTATTTGCAAAATAAATATCATTTATCATTTATCAGTCTCAAGCTTAGCTGGAGCTTGAGCTATGAGTCCTAGACAACTGATAAACACACTTATATATTTGTAAATACATACATATTATAGATAAATTACATCCAGACACAGAACAAATGATCGTGCTCCCACAAACATTTGTCCTAGGTGGAAATCGAACCCACGACCTCCGGTATAGCAGTCAGGGCCACTAACCACTAAACCAACAGGCCAGTCAATTATTATTAATTATTATACTTTTTATATTAGTGTGTTGTGAAATGAGTTCTAAACTCTTTAAAGAGCTACTTGTGGAAGAGGATCTATACAGAACCTAAGTCTAAACTAAGTTAGAAAACTTTGCATAAAATATCGTTAAATTCATTATTCTTTTGGTACGAACCAACCCCGCGCTGTAAATTGTAAAAACGTTGATTGGAAACGAAAGGTCATGAAGGAAATGCAGCTGAAAACTTCATCCGCACTTCGTTAAAGGTCACAGTACATGTTGCATGACTTGACATTTTTGTTCTATTCCTGATTCTTGTGCTTTAGATAAAAATACATTTTATCATTAGACTAACATGTTTGAGAACATCAACATGTTTGTTTGTTGCCATTTGCCACACGTACCCCGAGCATCGGGAATCGCAGAGTGATCTCCGGACGGCGAGAAATGGGAAGCTCGCCGTCCGCTCGGCCTATAGGTAAGGACCGAGCCCGAGTCGTCGACGGTGCGTAGTGTGACACTTGCCTCAAACAGATGTCAGCAAACCGCAAGAACGCAGCAGGGTCGATGCTTGCTAGGGCCATGAGGAAAATTATAAATTAAATACTCATGGTCTGGCTATTGAAAGAAATATATGTAATTTTTCTATTTTTTTTTTTTTTTAATTTATTTGTATCATAATTATGCATGATTCTCAAATATTTGTTTTAGAAACTTTAATTTCTAATCTGGAGGTAGATGCATATCATATTTGTATGCCTCCGAGTATAACATAACGCACTGTTCTTCAAATATAAGATCTTTATTTATGTGCCCACAGAACAGTCAGATTCCTGTGTTCTGTGTATGTACGTGTGTTAACAAATAAAAGTGATTTGGCTTGATTTGAACATATGTGTGCTTTTAGTCAATTAAAGTCTGACACGTCCTCTAGCCCCACCAGAAAAATCATTAGATGATTGCCCTGTCCCCATTATCTTAAAAAAAAAACCATGTGTTTATCACACATGTCAATCACAACGCTACATTTTTAAAATCGTTTGCGCTGTTAAAACGTCACTTTGTCGAAAATCTCATGACGAATTCCGAATAATGTGCGGTGCGTGACAATGTAAACGCAAGGACAGGCTTTAAAGATAAAACAATATAGTTCTGTCTTAAGTTGGCTATTATCTAAACATCATGTAACATAAACGCACGCGCGTTGCCAGGGATGACATATGGCTCCGAAACGTGGTCACTTACAATGGGCCTTATCAGAAGGCTTAGAATCACCCAAAGGGCAATGGAAAGAGCTGTGCTCGGAGTTTCCTCGCGTGATCACATCAGAAACGAAGATATCCGCAAGAAAACCAAGGTTACCAACATAGCCTGAAGAATCACCAAACTTAATTGGCAGTGGGCAGGGCAAATTGCTCGCAGAACAGATGGTCGACGTGGACGAATGGTTCTGGAGTGGCGATCACGTACCGACACTTGTAGGAGTCCTATGTACGAGATATAGACTTTCACGCGGAAAAAACCGCTGGTAGAAGCTAATCCATACTAATATTATAAATGTAAAAGTAATTTTGTCTATATGTTGCGTTTTCACGCTAAAACTACTGAAACGATTGTGTTGTTTGGAAAGGAATAAGCTTGAAGCCCAATGGAGGACATAGGCTACTTTTTATTTCACTTCCCTTCATATCCGTAATACTCTACATTTACCCAGACAAAGTCACGGGCAACAGCTAGTTTTAAATATGTCTCATCTTATATCTTTCGATATCTACGCGTTGTTACCCGACTGTATCAAAGGGTGATTCTTTGATATCGAGAGGAAGTCTCATTCGTCTGACCGTTTTTTTTTTACAATTTGATATTTTTATTGGCATATTAATTTTCCCCGATTACTACTAAATTTATCAAAGGCACTCATTTGCGCCCAGTGGTTTACGACACAGAATAGATAGGTACGAAAGCTAGGCCAGATGAATGAGTTTCTTGCACGTTCTTCTCTATAGAGATCTACGCTTTGGAACGTGCAATTTAGCTTCACTTTTTTTTTTTAACGGACCGACATTTTGACAATTCAAAAGTGCCTGTAATTGATCTGTTTGAAATAAACGTTTCTGATTTCTGAGACGTTCTCTCGGTTTCAAAGAATCACCCCAAAAAAAGTGTAATGTTTTATTAGTGTATCTACTAGTTAAAATCCCGAAGGTCACAATATGTCCTATTTTGTCATACGTATTTAACAGAATAGAGAACGTTCGAGACATTAGGTAAAAGGTGTTGGAAAATTATCGTACCATATCTAAAGGGAACTCTTTTTAACAGACCATTGAGTTCTTACAAACGATTTAGCCGCTTCTTAGAAACATGCTCATGATTATGGATGGCCTCGGACGATAACTAAAGAATATTTTCTTTGTTATTAGTGTACAATATTCGTGTCAGTCTCTCTATAAGCAAGTCTAAATGATTGGCAGTTATGACATTTGAAATGTAGCAGAATAAATCGGCGAAGAGCCGAAAGAGTGAGCGTTTGTGAAAACGTCGACTTTTTTTTACAGAGTTTGAGTACCTATGTCTAATTTTAGTCAAAAGGTCATTAGACTGACAGTGAGTTTTAAAATAAACACGTACATAAAGCCGAAAGATTCTTTATAATGTATGTTTGTGTGTGTTTGTTTGTTATTTTTTCACACTCAAACGGCTGAATAGATTTTGATGAAAATTGGCAAACGGGTAGAATATGTTCTAGAATAGGATAATTTTAATCATGAAAGTATGTTATTTTGAGATAATTTTCTATTTATACGCAAGCAAAGTTGCTGTCAAAAGCTAGGTATGAAGATATACCTACATCTACATAACTAGCTTTTGACTTTTGAGCAAGTAGCTCGCAAGCCGTTTGCGAGCCGCTTGCGAACTGCGCGCGTGCATTTCATGTTCGTACAAAGCGCGCATGGCGAAGGGGCTTTGTACAAACATGAACGACGCACGGCTGCGCAAAACGCACGCGCGCCGTTCTCGAGCGACTGTGGGCGGACTGCAAGCGACGCCTTATTCAGGTCTGGACACACTATAAGACAACACTATCATTGTAACAGCACCTTTATAATTTATTTTAGGTCGGTGTTCAGCAAGAAAGCATGTCAGACTTTTACTGACTAAATCCCAATATTCCATGGCGGTAAGTCCCCTCTTTGAGGCGTGGCTGGAAAGACCTCACGGCGTCCTTACCTTCCGTATGACGCAGGTCCTCACCAGACATGGTTCGTTCGGGAGGTTCCTGCACCGGATTCGTGCGGAAGTGACGCCCGGGTGTCGCCACTGTGCGGAATGCCCTTAGGACACGGTGGAGCACACAGTCGAGGTGTGCCCCGCTTGAGCGGAGCATCGCTTGCCCTCGTGGGGGCGATCGGCGGCGGAGACCTCTCGCTCCGGGCCTTGGTTGAGGCCATGGTCCGGAGCGAGGAGGAGTGGCAGGCGGTCGCCGACTTCTGCGAAGCAGTAATGCTCGCAAAGGAGGAGGCCGAACGCATCAGGCAACAGCGTCCTCGCCGCCGCCGCCGGGGTTCCGATCCCGATTTCCGGCCACCGTAGGCGCGGGCTTGCGGACAGTGAGCAATGGGTAGCTCGCTGTCCGGTCGTCCGGTTACTGTCCGGACCAAGCCCAAATCGTCGACGGCGTGCACTGTTCCCGCGCGCCTCAAGGAGTTGTCAGCAACAGCAGGGATCCAGCCGGGTCGAAGCCTACTGGGGCCAGGGTTATCCGAAAGGGCGCTCGAGCCCCGGTATGAAGGCTAGAAGGAACGGGTGGGTCTTTTAGTCAGTAAGAGTCTGACACTATCTCCCGCTTCGCCCAAGAGCGGGGGATGTCATTGGATAATTTTTTCCGCCATAAAAAAAAATCCCAATATTTCTTCTTTCTCTTTGCGTTTTAGGGCCACAGTAATTTTTTAAACGTTTTCGCATACATTTTCATATCATAAAGTCAAAATAAATAAATTGTCTTATAACAATTTATTTAGAAGTTCAAAAACATGACTTACCCCAATTACGAAAGACATTTTAAAAAAATCTCATTACTTAGAGCAAAAAAAATAACAATGACTGCCAAACGAATTTGAGATGGACATTTCAAGAAAACCTGTTTGAAGAGCTTATCTCATAAAAGACGGTATTAAGAACGATGTTTAAAAATAAAAGCGTTGAGATTAAGTTGAAATCTGTGCTATCTTTATCAGGGATATTGTGGAACTCTGAAACTATCCGAATTAAAAATAATCCGTAACCGTAAACAAAACCGGTATAAAAGTTTCGGATAGTTTCGGATACTACAAGACTGGTTACGATAGAGTTTTGTTTGGTTTCTTGGTCAAACAAAGGATAATCTAGACATTAAAGGACTGCACTCAATGATATCTAAATTAATATATTATAAGGAGATAAAGTTTGTTTTTTTTTGTTTGTAGGAGGTAATCTCTGGAAGTGCTGGTCCGTTTGCTAAAATTTTTTCACCGATAGAAAGCTGTTTTATTCCTGGGTGATTTTATGTACACGAGCGAAGCCGCGGGCAAAAGCTAGTCCAAAATAATTTCACATCAGTAACCGCATCCAAAACCGGTATAATACAAAACCGGTATGACATGTATTATTTCTATATCTCTATCCGTATTCAGATACAAAATATCCATAACATTCCTGATCTGTGAGGCTTCATCATCATCATTCCAGCTGAAAGACGTCCACTGTTGGACATAAGCCTCCTCCAAGTGTCACCACAACGACCGGCCCTGTGCGTCTCTTATCCATCGGATTCCCAGGTCTCTCACCAGGTTATCTGTCCACCTTGTGGGATAAGCCTCCCCCAAGATGGACCGATGCAACCCTGTGTCTTCCGGTACATGGTCTCTAATCCAGAACGTTTCATCTTCATCGACCATCTGCTCTGTGAGCAGTGTGCCTGTTTGGCGATTCTTCGACGTTTATCTTAGCGCTCTTCGGAGTTTAAGTGATAAATCGGATCAAAATTAATTATTCACCATATAGAATTGAATGACATTAAACGAATGCAGGTCGCCGCTCAAGGGCCACCAGCCACAACCGCAAAACGCCGCCACCGGATATTTCCTGTAGGTTTGATACATTTTATATGGATTCGCAGCACACGGTTGTCGCCGGTGGCCGCTATACGCTACAAATCGCCGCTGCTTGTGGCCTGAAACGCCGTTCCCGCATTTAAAACTTCTTCGACAGAGTCCATTACGATACTGCGCGCATGGATTAAAAAAATTAGCGGCTTCAAGTGGCTTGTGGCCGCTTCTAACTTCTCGTAGCGGCGTTTGTGGCCGTGGCATGTGGGCCATGTGCGAAAATGCAAGCTCTTTTCTTCTTTACACAGGGAATAAATTCGAGAGATTATCCTGTTATACTTTGAGTTATTTTAAATGTGAGTCTATTTGGATGTCTTAATGTTTATTCATCAACTAGCATCTGCTGGCGACTGCGCTCGTGTAAAAGTAGACAACACTTTGCCGGGATAATAAGTACCATATGTTCTACTCCAGGATAAGATCGAGGCGTAAGGCGTCTATTATACAAAGCCATTCTGCCGTTTGATCGTGATAGAGTAACTAACATACAAACACCATAATACGTTCTTACATACAAACTTTCACATTTAAAATGAAACTGGACACCCAAGTTGGCAATGTCCTGAATTAGTAGATATAGATTATTTATCACGGTAAATAGAATGCACTGCAGAGATTCTCTTTCATCAGGACCTCTTTACAGACAGAAGCTTAAGAGCTAATGGCACATTATGAATCAAATTCATAAATACTCATTCGAGTTTCAAAATAAGAATGTCGGATAATGTTACCGTGAATGTCAAGTTGACAAGCGTGAATGATTTTTTCATGAATGAAAAAGTAAAGCATTGGAATAAATCTGACATCTACTCATGAATAAGTCTATGATACTCTATTTATACGCACCATGCCCCTATTTTTTTATTTTTAAGTTCGAAAATCATCTGATGTTTTTTCCCGCTCTACAGCGGAGCGTTATCTGAATTTTATTGAGTAAAAGCGCATTAATGTTCCATCAGTTGCCCCTTGCGTCTATTACCACGGGTAAAGTTTTAAAAGGTCGATCATGGCCTTAATAGGCTTCGGCCCTACTGGGCCACTACGGTTTTGCTGAAATCTTTATGAGGCGCGTAAAGAGCACTACGTGCTGTCGACGACTTGGACTAGGTCCGGACGGCGAGCTACCCATTACTCGTTGTCCGCAAGCCTACGCCGAGGGTGGCTGGTAATCGTAGTCGGGGCCTCGGCGGCTGGGGCATGAGGTTTCCGTGTACTACAGAATTTCGACCCGCAAGCGGGCAAACCGATGCCAAAAGCTAACAAAAAGGTTTTAAAAGCTTACTAATAAGTCTAATACTTTATACGCCCACATTTTCAACGTTAACGATACATAAACCTAAAAACAATAAATCCACGCTAACCCCACAAACTATTACCCTCACTTTAAGCTTCATATAACAGGATTTTCCCAACATTATTTTCCACCTACAAAACGTCATATCGTCCAAGTTAAATGATCTTTGTTACACAATTTTGCATTAACTAAGTTTGCGCCGGAGTTCCGCTTACCTGGTGGCCTACTTATGTTCGAGAGTTATAGTGCAAGATGAGAAAGATCCGCCGTCTAGTTGGGAACTACATTCGTGCATACTTTACCAACGCAGATTTATTCTGAGGTAAATTATGAAAGTACACTTAAGCTTTTCAGGTTCGCAAATATCTGTAAACTTCGTAGTAGAAACTTTGATTCTTGTAGGTTAATTTTTTGAGGATCTTTGCTGCTAAACCTCTCACGCATTATTCCAAAACGCGATCTAAATGTCGTGTAGTTCCTGGATGATTACTACTATACTAGGTTTAGGTTTTGAATTTGGAATTTAGGTATAAAAAATTAAGTTTATCAAGTGTCTGAACTATCTATAGTAGTAAAGATAGATCGCCGAAACCCCTAGTTAACCTAACTATGGTACCATGTTTGTATTTAAATTTTAATTTCAGAGACATTAAATATTTGTATTACATATTATTTAAGTTTAGCTTTGATTTTGTGTGTTTTTCCATATAAAAATCGATAAAAATGGATATTAATATACTTGACGGATTTGGAAGATTTGAATGTTTAAATTTTTCAAATACATGGATTTTGCATTACATTGAAATATAATTTTAATGATTGACACAAACAAGACCTGTTGCTGGGCACCAACACAGATTAGACACGCCACAACTCTTGTACTTAAGCTAGTACTAAGGCATTTTTTGTAATAAGACGGCTCATGTCGCCGCCAGGTAAAAACTACTAAGCAACTACGCGTTATTGGCACCCAAATAGGGTACCCATGAAAAGGCCTTGGTACCTATAGAGCTTAGTGAGGAGACCCCACTTATACAGACCTACGGTAATAGCTAAATAAGTAACAACAGGCTGACCTAGAAAACAGCATGAAGAAGCTTCGGCTTTGCGGTATTTTTTTCTTAATTGGTTAATCATCCTATGACATCTCCCGCTCTTGGGCAGAGCGGGACGTGTGTCAGACTTTTACTAAATAATGTTCCTGCTTTGCCTTCGTTCCAGGGCCCAGGGGTTGTCTTTCGCATCACCCATGGCCCCAGTAGGCTTCGACCCTGCTGGGCCCCTGCGGTTGTGCTGACATCCCCTTGAGGCGCGCTTGGAACACTACATGCCGTCAACGACTTGGGCTCGGCCCGGACGGTTACTAGACGGTCGGACGGCGAGTTACCTATTGCTCACCGTCTGCAAGTCGTACGGTATTAAACCATTAAGCAGCATTGTTAGAATACTACAGACAGTAGCATCAATTGGATACCCTCTCATATCAAAATATCATTGAAAAGGAGGGTAACCAGTTAATGACGCTGTCTGTATGAGTATCCAATGGCATCAGAACCTGAACTTTTTTTTTACTGATATACTTGTTTTTGAGAGCTATCTCACCTGCCCTCCTAGACAAGTTACAACTGCTTCGCTTCGATTTTCTTGTGTCGAACGTCTGGAGTTGGCCACGCTTCCGAATTTTTTGTTCTGACCGTGCCTGAGCGTTGAGATGACGTCTTCGCTATGCAGCCGCGGCGTGTTCGCGACGCATTCGCTGCGACCGCTCGACCCGCCCTTCAACCGCTCGCAAACCGATAGTGTGATAACGCCCTAAGCGAAGATGTGGTCGACTATAGACCACGCTTTTCTAAGCAAGCGTAACGTAACATATAAAAAGAAATTTTAACCTTTTTTTTTATGATGGGAAAAAATCATGCATTGACATCCCCCGCCCTTGGGCGGAGCAGGAGTCAGACTCTTACTGACTAAAAGACCCACCCCGTTCCTTCTAGCCTTCATACCGGGGCTCGAGCGCCCTTTCGGATAACCCTGGCCCCAGTAGGCTTCAGCCCGGCTGGGTCCCTGCTGTTGCTGACAACTCCTTGAGGCGCGCGGGAACAGTGCGCGCCGTCGACGACTTGGGCTTGGTCCGGACAGTTACCGAGGGCGCGGCGATGCTCCGCCCAAGCAGGGCACACCTCGACTGTGTGCTCCACCGTGTCCTCCGGGCGTTCCGCACAGTGGCGACACCCGGGCGTCACTTCCGCATGAATCCGATGCAGGAAACTCCCGAACGAACCATGTCCGGTGAGGACCTGCGTCATGCGGAAGGTAAGGACGCCGTGAAGTCTTTCCAGCCACGCCTCAAAGAGGGGACTTACCACCAGAAATTTTAACCTGAAACTGGACAATAACAGATTGTAATATGTAGGTATTATTATGTAAACAACACGCTTGTGTACCTAATGTATACATTGTACCGAGGCCAAGGAAAAGGTATTCCTATTTACACTTTCGGTTCAATAAACACATTGTACGGTCCTTTATAATTTGGGACGGACCTTTTGTTATTTACGGGTATTACAAATTTAAAGAACATCAGAATTTCTTTGGGGAAAAATCATATTGTTCAAATTGAAAATCGAATCGTGATGTTTTCACAGCCACAGTTGTATAGCTATTGTTTCAAAATTGTGAACTATTGTTATTTATTAGCAATACACCGCAGACTATCTCCATAAAATAGTTAGGTACAGAAATCAATTTACACACAAAGCGCGTTCGAGCAACGCACACATAGACACCGCTCATGGACACGATATCTCGGAGCGCCTCGGACCAGTCGTCAAACAGTTCCGGCCCAAACGCTCATTAGTGTGCGTTCACTGAGCGTAGGCATAAAAAATGAAGTACATACATGAGATTGTCTTCTGTACCTATCTATTTTGTGCCGCCTCTCTTTTTATTCTACGATCTTTCAGTTCATTCGAAGGTTGTCTGGTAGATATCGCTGTTAGTGATAAGACTATCATTGTACGAAGAAAATTAAGTTCGAACATAAGAGTTAAGTAAATGTTTTGGTGTTTAATCTGCCTTAAAAGTCAAACGACTTGGGAATTTTGTAAAATATTTATTAAATAAAAATACAAATATTCGGTACTTTTTATAAGGTTCTTCTATATGTAAACAATGATCAAGATCTCTTAATCAACCTTGATTATTGAACTAGCGTTGATTACATCAGATTTCATTTTACCATAATAATTACCCAAGTTGTTTGACTTTTTAGACAGACTCTAAAATATTGTTGCTAAAGTCTGTCTAATAAGTCAACCGACTTGAGAATTTTGGAGACTGGAAACGTCGGGAGATGTCGTGCGGTGTTCCGCAGGGGTCGGTACTAGGGCCACCCTTGTGGAACATCGGGTACGATTACGTGCTGCGAGGTGACCTCCCTGACGGGGTCAGCGTGGTCTGCTACGCAGACGACACGCTGGTTCTAGCGCAGGGAGAGTCATACCGTGCGGCGGCCGCTCTAGCGACACGCGGGGTTTCGATAGTCGTCCAGGAGTTGGGACTCGAGGTGGCGCTGCGCAAATCCGAGGCCATGTGTTTTCGCGGTCGCGGCCGTCGAAACGCGCCACCATCGGGTTCCCAACTAACGGTAGGAGGAGTTCGCATCGGCGTCGGGTCATCGATGAGGTACCTGGGACTCGTCCTCGACAGCCGATGGAATTTCGAGGAGCATTTCCGACGTCTGGCTCCTAAACTCAACCGGACTGGGGCCGCTCTCAAGCGGCTCCTGCCCAACCTTGGGGGTCCAGACGCCTCCTGCCGGAGGCTCTACGCGGGGATCGTTCGGTCCATGGCCCTCTACGGGGCACCAGTGTGGGCGCCGTCGCTGCAAAAGCGACCGGCGGCCATTCTGAACGCCTGCCAGAGGGTCATGGCAATTCGGATGGTGCGGGGATACCGCACGATTTCCCGCGAAGCGGCGAGCCTTCTGGCTAGTCTATCACCGTGGGATCTGGAGGCAACAGTCCTTGCACACATGCACGTGGAGATGCAACGCCGGGATACAAGTCCTCTGCCGCGACAGGTCACGGCATGGCGGACAGAGCTCCGGCGGGATCTCATGGTGAATTGGCGTCAGCGACTATCCGCTTGGCTGGAAAGACCTCATGGCGTCCTTACCTTTCGCATGACACAGGTCCTCACTGGAAATGGCAAGTTCGGGAGGTTCCTGTTCCGAATTAAAGCAGAAGTGACGCCCGGGTGTCGCCACTGTGCGGAACGCCCGGAGGACACGGTGGAGCACATAGTCGCGGTGTGCCCTGCTTGGGCGGAGCATCGCCGTGCCTTCGTGGGGGTGATCGGCGGCGGAGACCTCTCGCGCCGGGCCTTGGTTGAGGCCATGGTCCGGAGCGAGGAGGAGTGGCAGGCGGTCGCCGACTTCTGCGAAGCAGTAATGCTCGCTAAGGAGGAGGCCGACTGCATCAGGCAACGGCACTCGCGCCGCCGCCGGGATTTCGATCCCGATTTCCAGCCACCGTAGGCGCAGGCTTGCGGACAGTGAGCAATGGGTAGCTCGCTTTCCGGCCGTCCGGTAACTGTCCGGACCAAGCCCAAGTCGTCGACGGCGTGCGCTGTTCACGCGCGCCTCAAGGAGTTGTCAGCAACAGCAGGGGCCCAGCCGGGTCGCAGCCTACTGGGGCCAGGGTTATCCGAAAGGGCGCTCGAGCCCCGGTATGAAGGCTTGAAGGAACGGGATGGTTTTTTTAGTCAGTAAGAGTCTGACACTATCTCCCGCTCCGCCCAAGAGCGGGGGTTGTCATTGGATGATATTTTCCATCGAAAAAAAAAAACTGACTTGAGAATTTTGTGTAATATTTAATCATTTAAAAAATACAAATATTCGGTACTTTTTATAAGTTTCTTCTGTTAGTAAACAATGATCTCTATCTCTTAATCAACCTTGATTATTGAACCCGTGTTGACTACATCAGATTTCATTAAATCCTAATAATTACCCAAGTTGTTTAACTTATTAGACAGACTATATCTTGTATATTGTGGCCTTTAAGAAGGTCACATACTCATTAATTTACAAACTGGCAAGTTAATATTACTTTTAAGGTTTATGTTTTAGAAAGCTTAGGATTTATATTTGAAACAAGATTGATTGGGAGATGTCAAAAAATAGTCTAGACGTATTTTTTTATAAAAATACATTAAAAAGTGCTTCTAACAATATACTAATAAAAACTACTACTAAATACTAAGATACTTAAATCAAACCAAAAGCCTTTCATTTGAGCCACAATATGTAGCTATCGTTTTACATAATAGGTAAGAAGAAAGGTCTTGATATTATCATAGGTTATAAAAACCTATGATAATCCATAAAACCCATGATAATATCAAAACTATTCATTAATGAAAACAGCAAAAATATTCGCACACAATAGATTTTGCACCTATATTTATTTTTTAAACACATAATGCCTACTATAAAACGTTTACAAAAAAACTTTCATTTTGAATTATAGTTTTTATCTGTATGGTATTGCAATAACTTTAACACTATAAAAAACTAGCGTTCTCAATTTAATATTGTACTCATACCGTTAAATTTTATCGTTTTGGGATGAAAATAGCCCATAAACGAAGCTGTAGATATTTTGCTCTCTTCGTATTGGCCGGGAAAATATTACAAATTAAACCTCCGTAGCTGATTGGACATTGAAAGGAAAATCATGTGCGTATTGGTTATTTTTCACACTATTGTAATTTTTCGGTTCTTTGCGTCGTTTATTAATATTATTAATATTCCACAACTATCACACAACGCCGTCTAGTCCCAAGCTAAGCAGAGCTTGTGTTATGGGTACTAGACAACTGATAAACATACTTATATATTTCTAAATACATACATATTATAGATAAATTACACCCAGAAACAGAACAAATGATTATGCTCATCACACAAACATTGGTCCTGGGTGGGAATCGAACCCACGACCTCCGGCATAGCAGTCAGGGTCACTAACCACTAGACCAACAGGCCAGTCAAAAGTTTATTAATAGAGACGCGAGGAAATTGCTTTACAGTAAGTAAAGATGTGCGACATGGCAACATGACTGCAATCAGTGATGTAATGCAACACTGTATTATGGCCGAGTGACGAACAAAGGGCGGAATGACAGCGAACAGTTAACAATAGGATTCGATGTTCCGAGCCGGGCTTTTCATTTGGTGCTTACATACTCGTACATGATGCCGATTGTTTGAGTTTCAATTCGAGTTGTTCTTGTTGAACATAACACACTAGGTTTGAATGACAGTGAAATAAATGGATTAGCTTTTACTTTAAAGCTAGAACTGCGCACACGTCTGACACACACGTCGATCTGGGCGCGTCGGTCTCCATGCATTTTATATGGAAACTAGATTTGTAGAAGTACACTTGATCCACGCCACGTGACTTCATTCTACGTACAAATCAGACATGTTACATCTTATATTTTTATATTCTTTATTGTACATAACTTTACAGATTATACATAGTAAGAAAGCCGATGTACACAGGCGAGCTTAACCCAAAATTGGGTTTTCTTTCAGCAAACCTTAATATCTCACATGTGTGCGTTGGCCTAATGTAGCTTTAATCACCTTATCACACTAATATTATAAAGGCAAAATTTTATGCGTTTGTGTCGATATTTATTACTCTTTCATATTCAAACGGCTGAACGGATTTGGATGAAAATAGAGACATGAGTAGACCATGTCCTGAAATAACTCCTAGAATAATTAAATTAGTATTCATTCCTGTAGTTTGTTATCTTGGGATTATTTTCTACTTTCAGGCGGAAGAAACCGCTGACATTAGCTTGTTGATTTATATTATTATATCCTTGTTTGTTTATATTGTTTTGGTATTGACAGAGGTATGCATTTTAATTGAATATTTGTTATATTGCCGAAGTGCTTATTTATACTATCAATAATAAACATAACCATTCCATAATTGTTTAATAAACAAAATTCATGCGTAACTCAAAACATTCGTATTAAACGTCATTATACCCGGTTGTGATACCGTTATGCATGTATTTATATTTATATAATGAAACCAATGTTGTTAAATATTAACCGTTAGGTGAAATAACTTAATAATGTTAGTGGAAAGTGTGTTATAATGTTTTTAATTTTTTTTGATAGATTCGTATTCAAACTCAGATTAAATTAGTATCTCAATGTTTATTTATTTATTAAATCTTTATGCACAAAAAAACTGTCCAAAGGCGGATTTAATACCTTAGGCATTATCTGCCAGTCGACCTTAGGGTGGTTTATTTATTTATTAAATCTTTATGCACAAAAAAACTGTCCAAAGGCGGACTTAATGCCTTAGGCATTATCTGCCCGTCGACATTAGGGTGGTGCAGAAACATAACATAATAACACAATGACATAATGTTGGTGTTTTATAAACCGACGCTTTTAGCATAAAAACTTTAAATATATATGTTACTGTAAAAGCTCGAACTACGGTAAATCATAAGAGTTTCTAGTAAAACCTAAGATTTACCGACATGGGTTGGTAAATGTAAATATTTATTATAATAAAATGGGGCGATTTTGTCGGGCTTTTACCATTCTAATTCAGTACATGCTAGGTTTTACCAACGTGGACTGGTAAATGTTGGTTTTAGGAATAAAACAATGATTACTTTAAGAAGCGCGGTTGGTCACAATTCTAACCTAACCTAACCTATTTCAGCCAGTTCGAAATAACGAATAATACCTACAATCTCTCGTAAAAATGTGATTGTATTTTGATTGCACTTTGAACTGGGTGAAATAGGTTAGGTTAGGTTAGAACTGTGACCAACTGCGCGTGAGTTGAGCGAGCGAAGCGAGCGGTGCCGCGGTAGCGTCCAAGTTTTTTCGTCCATTCGAGATGTCATCCATCATGTTCCAGAACTGTTTGATATGTTTTTTTTTTTTTCAACATTTACCGGGCCTTTAATGTAAATACTAAGATTTACCAAGTGAATGGTGGTAAAAGTTCGAATTGCAAACTTTTATGGACCTTTACCATTAGTAATTGGTAAATCTTAGGTTTTACTGGAAATTCTTAAGATTTACCGTAGTTCTAGCTTTTACAGTAACATATACATCCGTGATGTATGACTTTCTCTAATGAGTTTCTCTTGGATCGCTGAATCTTTAAATCTTTCAGGAAGATCTAAGCTCTATTAGATTAAAATGGGCCTTGTTATATTTGGTGAATGTAAAAAAATATCAAATGTATGTAAAAATTTACACCCATTATAAACAAAAAACAGACGTGTGGCACTCGGGGACTGCCGCGGTAAAGCTATTGCATAGCATTTTTATCAACTTATGCAATTATAATTATTTATTATTATATTATTATTATTTGTTTTCTTATAGGTCACCACGCTCAAAAAACAAATGAGTGGGGGGTGTTAGGTTATTTTCGTTACGGAATTTCTGGATTCGGTCTCCACGCTCAAGGCCCGCGATAGAAGCTATGCAATAGCTTAAAAATCCTTGATTTCTAGAAAGATTTTCTCAGTTTAAATGCCACTAGCCTTTACACTAAGGTTTCCTGTATCGTGGAAGCTAATCTTCTTCGTCTTGTAGAGGCAGTAGACCCATTCTTAATCGACAGAAGAAAACATGGTGGTGAAATAACAACGTAATATCGGATAAGTAACATATGGCATATTTACAAAATCTCTGATATTTATAAGATATAACAACTGAATTTATAACTATATTTGATATAATGATCAGTTTAATATACGATCATCACCAATATACAACCACACCCCTTAATATTATGTTACAGCAACGGTTTTCAATACGCCGCGCCAACTTGTAATATTAACACTGTGTTATACGATACAGCTGCGACAAATACATGATTATATAATTTAAATGATAGACCTGATTGATGATTTTCGATGAAATTAACTTTACATCCAATAAAGATTTTTACGAAATTTTTACAGTAGGTATTAAAAATTATATATGTAAAGAAAATATATCAACAGTTGGTATATCTTACGTTTATTATATCTTGTGGACGTCATAGAAATTAAAATATAAAAAAATAACTTTATATGATATGAGACACACCCCGTAATATCAGGTATATTACTACCAATGTCTCGGAATACCAATAAAACCATAAAAAATTCAGCGGAAGAGCCCCGGGCTTGAACTTTTTAATAACAGTGTCATTTTCTCTTCCGTCGGTCCCTCATTTCGTATTTAACCGGCTCTCGTAAAACGTTTATTGGCATTTTGACAACTTAAATCCACGAGCATCGAGACACTGCTCATTTTCTTTATATTTCGTACGAATGAAAACAGTAAAAAAGTATTCCTGAAAAATAGGTAGTAGGTACCTACAGAGGATATGCAAAAATAGTCGCTTCTATACTTTTAAAGTATTCATTTTTGGCACGTGCATCAAACAATTCAAAAGTCAGTTTTATAAGAATTATTATTACGTTAATTCATTCATTCTCTTTATATAATTTATACAGTTTTTCAATGTTTCTTAAAACACACACACAAAAAAAAATAGTAGTCTGCCGGTGTCGGGAGTAGGGTCCACCAAGCTACCGGTGATTACGACTTCAGAGACGAGACCTCACAAAGCCGTTTCGAGGAAAACTACGCTGTGTATCAGCACAAAATAGATAGGTACAGAAGACAATCTCATGTATGTACTTCACTTTCCATACCTACGCTCGGTGGACGCACACTAATGAGCGTTTGAGCCGGAATTGTTCGACGAGTGATCCGAGACGCGACCGAGACATCGTGTCTGTGAGCGGTGCCTTTGTGTGCGTTGCTTGAGCGCGCTTTGTATGTAGATTGACTTCTGTACCCTATATATTTTGAGGTATCAGGCCCTTCTATTCCGCCCAAGAGCGGGGGTTGTCAGTCATTGGATGATTTTTGCCCACCATAAAATAAAGGCCCTTGATCAAACCGCGTAACGAAAACTTCGATAGATTATGGTCGTCGAGGCTTTTGGCCATCAAGACGTTGGCGGTCACTACAATAAGCACAACGACAGCCAAGTCCACTTTCCACCTGTCAATAAGCTCGTGTACTAAGTTGAGATATTATTATAAATGAACTAGCTGACTCAGCAAACGTTGTTCTGCCGTATAAACTACTAGCTTTTGCCAGTGGCTTCACCCGCGTAAATAAAATATAGCCTAATCACTCAGGAATAAAGCAGCTTTCTATCGGTAAATATATTTTAGCAATCAGACCAGTACTTTCAGAGATTACCTCCTGCAACCAAAAAAAAAACTACCTGTTTATAAAGTAGCTGACTCGGCAAACGTTGTTTTGCCATCTAAATTATCAAAGAGATAAGTAATATAGGTAGAGGTAGAATGGTCAAAAATAGCCTAATATCTATTGTCAGACCTACCAAACATACACGAAAATTTTCATAAAAAAATTCGGAGGAATTTTCGTTTCGGAGGAGGTTGATAATCAAGCACTGTGACACAAGATTTTATACATCAGAAAATAATTCTTATATTTTCAAACTTTTTTGTACTTTTAACTACATTAGACAAACGCACACGTGGATAACGTCTGATTTGTACGTAGGACGACGTCACGTTACATGGTCATCCAATGACAACCCCCGCTCTTGGGCGGAGCGGGAGATAGTGTCAGACTCTTTCTGACTAAAAAACCCATCCTGTTCCTTCAAGCCTTCATACCGGGGCTCGAGCGCCCTTTCCGATAACCCTGGCCCCAGTAGGCTTTGACCCGGCTGGGCCCCTGCTGTTGCTGACAACTCCTTGAGCCGCGCGGGAACAGCGCGCGCCGTCGACGACTTGGGCTTGGTCCGGAAGTGTAGCCGTACAAGTCTAGTTTCCATATAAAATGTATGGAGACCAACCCGCCCAGTTTGACGTACGTGGCTGACGTGCACAGTGTAGTTCTATTTTTATTGGTGTATTTTCATTCACACTCAATTAGATCTACGTATCAAACACACATCTGTAGTTCATAAAAACGTTTGTTCGTACCTTGAGGAAATCAAACCCTCTGCCAATACTGTCGCCAAACAAAACAAATCAAATGTAATACTAGTTTATTGCTTTATAGTCTGTATAGGTACAGTCAGAAACAGAAGTCGATTATCACTTAATTATTTAGCAAATCATTTAATTTAACAAAAGTAAAGTGTTCAAGGGCACTTTCAATTTATGCGTTTTTTGACGGGTGCCGATGCGGTGCGTTAGTCGTACTATCTACGGACGATCGTATTTTTCATACAAAGCGCGTGGTGCGGCAACCGTGAGTTGCCGGTACCGGGAACGGTCGACAACAGGACGGCAACGTCACAAGCACCACTTGTTCAATTCAGTTTTGAAAAGTGCGGTGTTGAATAGCGCATCACTGGTGTACAAACGCACGGCAGCCAGATACGTTTTTAATTGAAGCCCTTGTTGTCAAACTGCTAACGTACTGCAATCGGCCGGTTGCGGCACGGTATACGTGCGACAGCGGTCTGACTCTGGCATGAAACGTCTAAATTGAAAGCGCCCTAAGAATATTTACTCTTTGATTTGATACGAAATTGTAAAGTCGAATTATTTTTGTTAATTTTGATGACGTGTCAATTGGGCAGTGTTAATAGATTTTGTTACTAACAGTACCTTGATCAGACAAGGCTTCCATTGTTAACAACAGAAATTCACACTAATATTATGAAATATTAGTGTAAATTCCTGTTGGTAAAGTTAAAAAAAATCAAAGAAAAAAAAGCTGGTATGTACGTACATGTGTTTTTATTTTAAGGTAGGAAAGCATCTTATGAATTCTCCCGCTCTAGGGTGGAGTGCGAGGGCAAGTCAAATTTCACTGACTAAAACCTACGCCTTTCAGAAGTTGAATTATGGCTCTGGTAATGTATGTGTGAATGTTTGTTATTTTTTCACGATCAAACAGTCGAGATTTGGATGAAATGATGGTACACAGGTAGACCGTATCCTGGACTAGTTTACATGGGATACTTTATATCCTGGGAGTACATTCCCTGGCAATCGCGATTATAGACCCAGTGTGATTGCGGTGCTCCTGACCAGACGATGGCCCACTTATTAGAATGCCCAAAGTATCCACCTGCACTTTGGAAGACCAAAAAAACGTCACTAACACCGCTACCTATAAACGTGGCAACCTACTGGACCCAAAAACTTTGAGGGAAAAGAAAACCATCGATTCGAGAAGAAGAAGAAGATGTTCCCTTGGGATAGGTAATTTTCTTCTTTCACGCGGACGAAGCTACTGGTAGACACTAGCGTTTTCCTATTTCGTGGCGCCATATGGCACAACTTACCAGTAGAAGTTCGTAAGTAGTGGCGGTTAGCTCAGTTCCTCACCGCTTGCAAACTACATAATAATCCGATTTCAGCAGTTTACTCTTAGAACTAACTTGTCTGGAAGATAGGCACCAGCTTTATTTTGAGAACACTTTTCGAAGGCGTATCTATTGATTGGATTAGCTTTGATTTATTGGTACGAGATAATTTGTTACCTTAACTTGGTACGTACCCAATAGGTACTTCTAATTTTGTTTTCAATGATTTATATTACAACTAGTTTCTGACAGTGGCTTTTTGAGGGAACATTTCCATTGTCCTACGCTAAAAGTTGGTTTACCAGTACGCGAAATTTCATCAAATCCGTTTAGACGATTAAGCATGAAGGATTATTTGTTACTCATTAACGCGCGACGATTTTGCGTTTGAAAGAAAGAAAGAAAAAGTATTTATTTGCGGCAAACATGGCGCATACCTTAAAATAAAACAAATAACAATTTCGACTACAGTAGCACGTAAGTAGGATATGCGTTACATCCGCGCAAAACGGCTGGTGCTCAGCAAAATGCTGGGGCTCGTGGAAGACAGAGCCACAGCGCTGATTTTCAACACCAGCCGTCGTTGACGGTGAGACGCTGATCGGCCACCAAGGATTATACGTTATATCAGTTACAATTATACAATAAACAAAATAAAACAACAATAAACTATTAGGTATACGTTGAGGTGTATACAAAAATAAAGAATAAATAAAAACAACAAAACGCAAATTGGCTTACAAACATTGAACTAGTCGATTATTTCGTCGATTAGTCGTTTCTTCGGGCTGTTGGTCAGTGTGAGCCTATCAACAATAAAAAAATACTTTTATTGAAAAACCCAACATAACCTCAGCTCTAGTTTTACCTTTCACCGTTTATTACCAAGAGGATTATCTTAGCTTCATCGTCATCCATTTAGTACGGTTAAGAGACAATCCCAGGAGCAGTACCTAATACGCACAATTCTATTATACCTGCGGGAGAGACGGCCCCTTGATGACAGCTTTATTGCTGATAAGAGACAAGAAATACTTCCTTCTCTTCCCTGAATATATTTTAACAGTAAAAGCTCTGTGTTTCCTTATATTTCGTTATTAGAGATAAAAGGGACTCTATTTCTAAAAATCCGCTGTCTGCTCGCCTGTCCGTCTGTCATCAGACTGTATGTCATGAACCGTGATAGTAAGAAAGTTGAAATTTTTATAGGTGTATTTCTGTTGGAGCAGTGATGGCTAAGTGGTAACGGCCCCAACTTACGAGTTGTAGGTGGCGGGTTCGAATCCAGCCAAACGCATTACTTTGTGTAATTTATTTCATCACCACTGATCTCTAAACGGTGAAGGAAAACATCGTGAAAAACCGGCATGTCCTAGAACCAAAAATTCGAAGACATGTGACATCCACCAACCCGTACTGGGTCCGCGTGGTGGATTCGGCCCATTCCCTCTCCTAGAGAGGAGGCCTGAGTCCCAGCAGCGGGAACATTATAAGGCCGACTATGCTATGCTATTTCCGTTACCGCTATAACAACAAAATATAAAAAAACAGAATAAAATAAATATTTAAGGGGACTCTCATACAACAGATATGATTTTTTGCCGTTTTTATAAATAACTAGCTTATCCGGCGAATTTCGTGCCGCCTAATATTCAATGAATGTTAGCTAAACTGTCTAAGGATAACGCCATTTACGGTCATTATCAGAACCATCATACCTACATTCATTACATTTTAATTGATGTATTCGGATATTTTTTTCGTGATTTTTCATTTTCTCACCGTCTAAACCTTTTCTGGGCTATCACAAAAATATTTCAAGACCAAAAGGGGATTGCCTCTATGGTGATCCAGGACAAAGGCGGACATCAAATATTACTATCAATGATGATAAACATATTGTTTTTTCCATAAAGTTACTTTTTATTTACCACTTATTGTTTATTATAGTGGCGCTCATTTGGATCTAAGGGAATACATATTTTTTATGGCAAAATTAATGAACAAAGTATTTTTTCTCTAGTCAATTGTCCGCTCATGGCCTCAAATGGGCAATCCCCTTTGCCAAATCGGTCCAGCCGTTCTTAAGATTTAGCGAGACTAACGAACAGCTATTTATTTTTATATATATAGAAGATAGAAGATGGTACGGAAACCTTCGTACGCGAGTCTGACTCGAATTTGGCCGGCTTTTTTTTATTAACTTTCCCAAGTATTTACTGTTTGAAAAACGGTACATTTTTAATTAATAAAATGGGTTCGTTAACACTGGAGCTGCAGCATTTTATCAATACACTTTTAAGATGAACAAACAAATTGAGAATTTTCCGAAAATGTATGAAACATTTTTTTTTATTTAATGGATGCAGGCATTTATCACTTTATGTAACGAATAATGCTAAAAGAGAATATATTTTTTACACCACCTGCTCGATAATGTCGTTTTATACGTCATACAAACCTCACTTAAAGCATGTCATTCTATCCCTAGGGAGATAATGCAGTATGGCCGATCCCTAGGGAATAATGAGATTTGAATTTAGAGCATCAGAATCGTCAACATTGTGAATTAAAATGTAGGCACATCGAACAAGTTGACTCGAAATTCAAAACCAAAGAGTATGTAATCACTATGATTCAAACTGGCCAATAACAAAAAAAGAAAATAGAATAAAATGTGTACTGACGACACGGGAGCATTATAGAAAATTGAAATTAAAGAATCTTGGAGGAGTGAATTTTGTTTGTTTGATGAACTTGTAAATATAATACTTATATTTCTCTAATACATGATTTGGTCGACCAAATTTTCTTTTAATTATCTCACAGATGGTGTAAAAAGTAGAGTATGCAACACGGGGATAAAGCTGTCTTTGTCTTGGGCGGCTTAAATTCCTCACTTCACTCAGGTTTCTTTATTAACTCCCTCGCAATGCTCGGGAGTTAATTTTATAGATCCCTCACTGTCGTTCGGGATTAAAATCAGCAACCTTCGTTTCGTTCGGAATGCAACATGCCGCCCTTGACTTAAAGACACTGCTTTATCCCCTAGTCACATAAACTACTATTAATCAACGATTTACCATTTCATGTTCGAACATTTATTTTTACATGCTTTTATTTAACTTTCAATGCCTGTATGTTTGTTTGTTTAGGTCGAATCTTGCAATTGAATTTTAACGCAGTTGCCCCTAAACGATTAAGCTAAAATTTTGCACGCATGTTCAATTTGGATGACAACACATATTGAGCTAAGTGACAAAGTTCTAAATCCAATAATGTGAACCATGTTTTAAAAACTTGTTTTTTAGAAATGTTTTATTAACAATAACATTATGTTTCATTAGCACATTCATTATGCGTACAGCTAAGAAGTGGAATTCTCTGCAAGAGTCTGTGTTTCCTGATAGCTATAACCTAGGGGTCTTTAAGTCAAGAGGTAATAGATTGCTTCTACGCAAGCGTGTTCCATCGTCGGCCACAGCATCGCTTACCGTTAGGTGAGATAGTGGTCAAACGCGAGCCTATCTTCATCTTCTATCTATCTTCTTGTTCTCTATAAATAATATTGGAGTGTCTATTTGTAATATTGAAATAACTGCTTTTTACTACATGCATATGAATATATATACGGTACATACACCAAAATAACATTTTTTACAAGTTTTGTCTGTCTGTATGTCTGTCTGTTTGTCCGGGCTAATCTCTGAAATGGCTGGACCAATTTTGACAGGACTTTTTTTGGCAGGTAGCTGATGTAATAAGAAGATTCAAAATCCTTTAGTCCACGCTTACGAAGTCGCGGGCACTGCTAGTCCATAATAAAAAAAAACATCTTGTTCTGTATAATAAAATATCTTGTTAAACAAAAAGAACAACAGAACTCTGAACAATTAATGACTAAAGAGTTTTGTGACTTATAGACACAGTTTGAAACATTTTTTTTTAATAAATGTCAAGGTTACGTTGTGACTGCTACAGATATAATTTGAAACGTTTTTCTTACAATATAATTAACGAAGTTGTTGACAATGCCAGAGAGTTTGAGATTTTGTTAAGGGAGCTTACAGACACTCGCCGTATAGCTGCTGTCAACGACAGATATCTTCCTATAACTTTTAGATTAGAGTTTATAGGATGACAGACGTTCTTTATATTTACATCTGAGGGCTTAGCCAAATTGATAATCTACAATCGTTAACGCTAGTGGAAAACTTTAAATGTATGGGAATGAAATCATCTCAATGTAAGTCTCGTGGTCAGAACAAAAGAATCGGAGACGTGGCCAACTCGAGGCGTTCGACACAAGCGAAACGCTTGTAACTTGGCTAGGGGGTCTGGGGGCTTAGCCAAGTTGATAATCTGCAATCGTTAACGCTAGTAGAAAACTTGAAATGTACGGGAATCAAATTATCTCAACGAAGTCTCGTAATCAGAATAAAGGAATCGGAGGCGTTACTGAACGTAGAAAGAGATTCGAAACGATACGGCCGTAACTTGGCTAGGCCTGCTAATCGGTTACCATTGCTATGACGGGTGATTTCGATCTTGTCCCTTATTCCACACTAGGTCTTGCCCGCCACTTCGCCCGCATTCATAAAATATAGTCTAAGTCACTCAGAAATACATCAGCGTTCTATCGGTGAAAATTATCGCAATCAGATCAGTACTTTCAGAGATTAACCTAATATAAACAAAAAAAAAAAACAAACTTTATATTTCTTTAATAATGATAGTGTAGATAATAAGTTGTTTTTTTTTTCGGGATCATCTTCCTAGCTTTTTCCCAACTAGCTTGGGATCGGCTTCCAGTCCAACCGGATAAGGCTAAATACCCGTGTTTTACACGGTGCGTAACAAAATCTGACCTCCACAACCCAATTAAAGGGTAACACGATTCGCCTTCAATAGACTGAGACTTTGTAACTTTTAAGTACATATTTTTATCGGGATTTTTTTTTTTTTATGTTGAGAAAAATCAGGCATTGACATCCCCCGCCCTTGGGCGGAGCGGGAGATAGTGTCAGACTCTTACTGACTAAAAGACCCACCCTGTTCCTTCTAGCCTTCATACCGGGGCTGAAAGATATCGTATGGCTTTTAGACTATTTTAATTAGTTCTTAAGAAGTAATTTTATAGATTTCAAAACAAATTCTACACTATGTTCCTTTACAGCCTTTTTTTTTTATTGGGGGGGAAAATCATCCAATGACAACCCCCGCTCTTGCGCGGAGCGGGAGATAGTGTCAGACTCTTACTGACTAAAAGCCCACCCCATTCCTTCTAGCCTTCATACCGGGGCTGGAATTCCCTTTCGGATAACTCTGGCCCCAGTAGGCTTTGACCCGGCTGGGCCCCTGCTGTTGCTGACAAGTCCTTGAGGCGCGCGGGAACAGTGCGCGCCGTCAACAACTTGGGCTTGGTCCGAACAGTTACCGGACGGCCGGACAGAAGTCGGCGACCGCCTGCCACTCCTCCTTGGCCATGGCCTCAACCAAGGCCCGGCGCGAGAGGTCTCCACCGCCGATCGCCCCCACGAGGGCACGGCGATGCTCCGCCTAAGCAGGGCACACCTCGACTATGTGCTCCACCAAGTCCTCCGGGCATTCCGCATAATGGCGACACCCGGGCGTCACTTCCGCACGAATCCGGTGCAGGAACCACCCGAACGTGCCATGTCCGGTGAGGACCTGCGTCATACGGAAGGTAAGAACACCGTGAGGTTTTTCCAGCCACGCCTCAAAGAGGGGACTTACCGCCATAATTGTGGCGTGCCCAGCACTGGGTTGCGATAGTCGCTGACGCCATTTCACCATGAGATCCCGCCGGAGCTCTGTCCGTGACCTGTCGCGGCAGCGGACTTTCACCCCGGCGTTGCATCTCCACGCGCATATCGTGCATGTGTGCAAGGACTGTTGCCTCCAGATCCCACGGTGGTAGGCCAGAAGAAGGCTCGCCGCTTCGCGGGAAATCGTGCGGTATCCCCGCACCATCCGTATTGCCATGAGCCTCTGGCAGGCCATGACCCTCTGGCAGTCCTTACGGCCTGATCACTTCCATCTTAGCAGTGAGCGTGATGGCATCAGTAAGTGGGCACGGCGCTATGAGCGGCGTTCTGCAAACATTTTCATATTTTTGATTTTACCGCTCGCCGCCCCGCGCTTAGCTACCGCTCACAACGGACCGTTAGAATTATGAAACAAGTCATTATCATCATTTCAGCCAATGTCGCCGAAAGAAGTACCCAGATATATTTAGCTTCACACAATACCATAGCCGATGACAGGCTTTGGCTGTCGCCAAATGTCGTCGCTTGTCTGTAAACTCCCTTACAAACTGAGGGTGGTCCCCAAATACCCACTGATGTGTATAGCGACATTGCATTAAATTATGTGAACATATTTTATTCACATGTTAGTTATGATTCTCATCTCGTCAGAATAATAAAATCTAATGGACTAGCGTTTTGTCCACCACTGTTTTTTTTATTTCTACCTTCCTAATTTATTCTTTTGTTTTTCCTTGGTATGCGTGAGATTTTCTGATTTTATTTTTATACCACGCGTTCTATGCTGCTATTACAAATGGCCTAAATTATATCTCACTATCGACGGCGCGCACTGTTCCCGCGCGCCTCAAGGAGTTGTCAGCAACAGCAGGGACCCAGCCGGGTCGAAGCCTACTGGGGCCAGGGTTATCCGAAAGGGCGCTCGAGCCCCGGTATGAAGGCTAGAAGGAACGGGGTGGGTCTTTTAGTCAGTAAGAGTCTGACACTATCTCCCGCTCCGCCCAAGAGCGGGAGATGTCAATGCATGATTTTTTCCCACCATAAAAAAAAAAAAAAAAAATATCTCACTAAAAACATAGGTACCTGTTAAAAGGGGGTCAAGTTCCTATCGGCTAATTGTTCGCCTAAAAAGGGTTGAAATCCAATCCAATGCCAAGTTTAGATGCACTTTAAAATCGATCATAATTATCTTCATCAACAGCCTGATCATCGTTAAATTTGAATTTTATTATATTTTAATTATATTAATTAATTATATAATTAAAATATAAATATAAAGAACTTGGCATTGGATTGGATTTCAACCCTTTTTAGGTGAACAATTTTATTAGCCGATAGGAACTTGGCCCCCTTTTAACAGGTATGTTTTCAGTGAGATTTCAATACTTTTTTTCAAGAAATCGTACCCATTTTTTTCTTTTTGTGCCACGCCCGCGTCCATTGCTAACCTTAGATCGTATTGTCATTGTATAACTGTTTCATAAATATTTTACTAAAAATTTGATATTCGATTAAGCCAACTCACGCTTGACCGATTTCTTAAATTTCTTATGACATATTTTATACCCCCTCCCCCCTTTCTCCCCTCACTCCTCTTCGTATTCTCATATCACTGGTTCATAAATATTAGATTGGGCCAACTCACGCTTGACCGAATTCTTAAATTTCTTAATTTTTTGTTAATCTACATATAACACACGACCTGTGTGCCAAATTTTATAACGTTAGGACAATTGGAGGTGGCCTAGAGGTTTTGATTACCGGTCAGTGAGTCAGTGCCAAAATTAGCTATATTCAAAGGGTCATATTTCAGGATCTACTGAAGCTATTTCTATTAAATTTGGCATACTGCTCTAATACTACTATATGATAACGTTGGTACAATTTTATCTCTGTACTTGCAATAGGCACTGAGCTACAGGTGGGTCAAAAGTGGGTCGAAACGGTTCGTGTAAATAGTGTATGGCATGCGCGTGGCCTGTTGCTGGAACTTGGCCTGCGCACGGCCGTGCGCTTAAATAAGTTTGTCCCAAAAATTATGTTTTTTTTTTTTTTATCCAGCAGATTAGATACGGTTATTGTAAAGCTAATCATAGAATATTCTTACCGGTTCTCCATAGGAAACGACCAACTAGAAACCTGTGGGTTTTAGTCAATAAAAGTCTAACACCCTGTTCCGCTCATGAGCGAGAGAAGTCATTGGGTGATTTCCCCCCTAAAAAAAAGCTTTTGTAGTTTTTTATGTGCCCATATACATAGGCCTATGTATACCTAATAAAGTTGTTTTGAGTTTTGTTTAAGTTCATTAAAATAATTTCGTGCATAAATGTAAATTCTGCTGAATTTAACAGTAAATGATATGTAATTAATCTTTTTATATACTTTTTTTACTATTTGTCCCAAATCTATTTCCTCTCCGATAAGACCGCTAATATTATTGCACTCTTGTTTATTACAAATCTTTATCCAGTGCATATTATGAGGCTTACAATAAACTACACAAGAATTAAAGAAACTATTAAAATTTTTACTTATCGTTGCATGGTTATTCCTTACTACACAGAATCAGCTTACATAAGCTTTCCTGAAACACACAATTGCCTTCCCTTCGTAGAAAATAAATCAGCTATGTAGGTAATTGACTAAAAAGAAATCCCAGTCATAATTTTATGAACCTAAAACCGTCTACGTCGTTTGGGTAAAATGATTTACCGTCTAAATATTGTTCTAATTTTCGAAGCTTTGTGCAATTTATATAAAATAATACCTTAGTTAGCAGAACGGGAACAATTTGAACTAAACCAGGTGTAAAGTTCGGAAATTGCAGTTAGCGTTCAGAGGTAATATGCGATGATAGGGTTATCGTAATTACCGACAAAATTCTGCTCAGTGGGAAACACTTACACACACATTAGTTGCAGTTTCCACAGAAATTACACTAATATTATGCAGGCGATAGTTACAGAATGTGTTTTACACTGAAACATTTAGTTTTGTTATGGATAATTAAACATAACAGCATTTTCAAGTTCTGCACAAGACTCGGAGGCCTGCACGCTAGATTACAATAGTTTTTATAGAGTTACAAATTGTAATTTTGTGCAGAAAAAAATATTTGAATATCATCATGTCTGTTTGTTAAGATATTTTATTTGCATAAAATATGGTTTTATTAAATAAACAAAAGTTCGATTATGTCTTGCTTAAAACTAAAGCATTCAAACTTACTTTCTAAATGAATTTAAATGAAATTTTGCACATGGATAGGGCCATGTTTTGGAATAGTACCTACATAGGAATACTTTTTGTCCCAGGAGTTGTGTGTATGTTCCCTTGGGACTATTTTTCTACTTTCAAACAGGTGGAGCCTCTGACAAGAGCTAGTTCTAAGATAATACAAGTACCTGTCGTTACATTTCTCGCAAAGGTCAAATTTCGTAAAATTAACTGTGATCAAATTTTAAAATGCGGTTAAGATGCATATTAGAATTTAGCTTTTACCCGTGACTTCGCCCGCATACATAAAATATAGCCTATGTCACTCAGGAATAAAGCAGCTTTCTATCAGTAAAAAAAAAAAATTGCAATCGGACCAGTACTTCCAGAGAGAGTACCTCCTACAAACAAAAAAACAAAAAAAAAACAAACTTTACCTCTTTATTATATTAGTGTAGATTAGAAATGAAAGCACACAGCTCCCCCATTTTTGATGTTGATGACATATTAAAACTTTGAGGTAGCCCAGTATGTTGACCTGCGGAATTATTGGAAAGAGTCACAGTGACCCTTGAACGCAAAAGGCAACCAAAGAAATACGGGTGGGTTTTAGACCTTAGATGTCTAATACCTACTCTTACTCCACCTTTTTTTATTCAGTGGGTAAAAATCATCCAGATGACATCCCCCGCCCTTTGGTGGAGCCGAAGATAGTGTCAGACTTTTACTGACTAAAAAACCCATCCCGTTTCTTCGTTACCTTTCTTACCGGGGCCGAGCCTTCCTTTCAGAAATAGACTCTTGGCCCTAGTAGGCTTCGACCTTGCTGGGCCCGTCACCTGGGCTACGGTAGCTGACAACTCCTTGAGGCGCGCGGGAACAGTACGTGCCATCGACGACTTGGGCTCGGTCCGGACGGTTACCGGACGATCGGACGGCGAGCTGCCCATTGCTCGCCGTCCACAAGCACACGCCTACGGTGGCCGGAAATCGGGATCGGAATTCTGTTTCTCACTTAAAAAGCCCTCTGTTGGCAGACATATGTTGTCACATAGAAAAGGCAGTAATATTTGTTGGCTGGCAGCCTCTCTGCCATATTTTGACTCAAGGAAAACCAGGTCAAGGGCATGCTACAATGACACAGACGGTCGCTGTTGTCATACAATTTTGGGCATTTGTATCTCCAGTCTAATCAGAGTACGTAACGTACAATCAGCTTCATTAGAAATTGACCTTTTGACTTGTATCTTGTTAGGTTAGATTTTGTTATAATAAACTAGTTTTTGACCGCAGCTTCGCCCACGTACCTACAGAAAATATATATAACTTATGTCACTCAGGAATAAAGCAGCTTTCTATCGGTGAAAAAATTTTAGTAATCCAGTACGTCCAAAGATAAAAGAAAGTGACAAACAAAAAAAAAACAAACTTTACCTCTATATTATATTATCTAGTAATTAAAATCAAAACTCAAAACGAGAGTTGGTCGTGGACTAAAAGGGAAAGTGAACAATTATCTGATTTTATAACTTGACATTACTAGAGAATACATTCGATTTGGCGACCTGGTTGGCACAGTGGATGAACAATTGGCTACTACGCAACGTTTTGGTTGTTCCGTTACAGCACGGAAATAATATTTGTATGGCCTACAGATTGTTGTCTCGGCTCTAGGTGTGTTAAGCATGCATTGTTTTATTGTATATGGAAATTAATAACGGTGAAGGAAAACATATTTCCACTAGACCCTAGCTGCTGTAAGTTGACGCTAGATAATAGATAATTATTCCAAGGGAACATATTCCCAGGATAAAAAATATCCTATGGCTGAACGGTAAACTATGTACCGAGTAACCAGAACATTTTTCTTTACAGCGATCGCACAATGCCCTCTAGCCCCAAACTAAGCAGAGCTTGTGTTATAAGTACTAGACCACTGATAAACATACTTACATATATATATTAATAAATACATACATAATATAGATATTACACCCAGACACAAAACAAATGATAATAATAATAATAATATTCCACAACTATCACACAACGCCGTCTAGTCCCAAGCTAAGCAGAGCTTGTGTTATGGGTACTAGACATATTACATATTATTATATTACATATTATAGATAAATTACACCCAGACACAGAACAAATGATCATGCTCATCACATAAACATTTGCCCTGGGTGGGAATCGAACCCACGACCTCCGGCATAGCAGTCAGGGCCACTAGCCACTAGACCAACTGGCCAGTCGACCTGATCAACTGTTCAGCCGTTTATGCATGAAGAAGTAACAAACAATCAAATATGCACTCTTAAAAACTTTCACCTATAAAGAGTGTGATACATTTAGTGTCACAGCGGCCATAGCAAATTTTTTGCAGATGACCTTTTTCCTTAGAGTGGAATAAAAGATTTTCCTTATATGGTGGTCGCATACTCTTAGTCTATCAAAATAGTCCGTAGATAAATGCTGGCTACTTAAATGTAACTTCGTCGTCGGTAGTTTTTCACCGTGACAGCAGAGTGGGGGAGAGGGAGGGGTGTGCCATCCGCCTTTTACAAGTTATATTCATCGTTAAGTTCATTTACAATGTTGCGTTAATTATTATTAAGAGAGCTTATCTTCTCTTGGCATTTACTTTTTATTGTTAAAGTATGAAATTTATGGTTGTGAAGACCTACTTCTTTTTAGAATATACTTCAGTCGAAAAAAACGTTAATTTTGGTGTAGTCCACGTCCTAGAATCGGGAATATGTTTCTATTGGCACAAATAAGTTGCTTATAATCTACTAGCTTTTGCCCGCAACTTTGCCCGCGTACATAGAATATAGCCTACGTCACTCAGGAATAAAGCAGCTTTCATCATTCATCATCATCATCATTTCAGCCAATAGACGTCCACTGTTGGACATAGCCCCCCCCCATGTGTCGCCACAATGATCGATTCTGTGCGTCCCGCATCCATCGGATTCACGCAACTTTCTATCGGTGAAAAAATCGTAGCAATCGGACCAGTACTTTCAGAGATTACCTCCTACTTATTTACCTCTTTATTTTATTAGTGTAGATATATAAAAGAAGAGACTGACTAACTGACATATCAATGCACAGTTGAAACTACCGGGACTATAAGTTTAAAATTTGGCACATGACCTTCTTATGACGTGAGTACTAAGAGATGATTTTCCAAAATTCAATCTCTATGAGTCTGAAACAGGGGTCCAAAATTTGTATCGAAAACCTACTTTAATATATAATAACTCAAGTTTTCCTTCAGCTCGACTAGCTATAGAAATTTTGGCTTATTCTTTTTTATATAATAACATAAAGGCAAGCTTATTAAAAGACATTTTTTAGTTTCTTAATCTTTCGTAGCTTACGTAACCTCGTTTATACTTATTTGGAATTGGCTCACCACCGGGGTTAAATGAACAATATTAGAACTCAAGGTCCATATTCCCCATCAGTAGTTTGTGTGTTAGCGTCTGGCTATAACCGCTTCAAATTCTGCGTGATAAGTGGAGATATGTTAACCCCTTCCAAATTGGAACGTAACTACATCCTTGCTTCAAATTGCCCCAGAGGCAGGAAATAGTTGGTGTGCGTTTATATTTGTGCAAGTTTGAAAAAAGTGCTCCAATTACGCAGTTTTCCTGAATGATATTTGACCTATGAACGTTTGGTATAAATATCAATGTAACAAATGATTTGTCGCCCCTCTAAGGCGGAGTGAGAGGGCGTATCAGACTTTTACTCACTATACTTACTGACACTATTCATTGCTTTGAGTTCCAGGACCCTTTTTTTATGGTGCGAATATCATCAATGACAACCCCTGCTCTTGGGCGGAGCGGGAGATAGTGTCAGACTCTTACTGACTTAAAACCCACCCTGTTCCTTCAAGCCTTCATACTGGGGCTCGAGCTGTATTTCGAAACTAACCCTGGCCCCAGTAGGCTTCGACCCAGCTGGGGACTTTTGCTGACAACTTCTTGAGGCGCGCGGGAACAGTTCGCGCCGTCGACAACTTGGGCTCGGTCCGGACAGTTACCGGACGGCCTACGCTGAGTGGAACCGGATGGAGCGACAGATTTTTACTACTATTTTATTATTACTGACTAGAACCCAGACGTGTTCCTTCGGTTCCCTTTGTGTTGCGGGTCACGGAGACTCTTTCAAATAAAAATCCACAGTGGAGAACCGTAGTTCCCTACCAAATATATCTCAGCCGTAGCAGTGGATATCACGATCAAACAAACGGCTTGAAAGAACGTATTGATAGTAATTTCGTACATGTCATGCAAGTCTATGCTATACTCGTGTACTTATACGTAGATATATAATATAGACTTGCATGTAGCAAATTCTCGAACGCCATTCTCTGAATACCTGCTATTCGGAGAATCGTGTCAATACGGTACTACTGTAGTAATGTATTGTAACATACAATGTAAATGAATTTAAATGGATTGAGTCCAATTGCACTATCAAGCACACTGGTAGCTAGTAAAAGGTACCTACATTTTAATTCGATCAAATCCATACTAATATAACAAATATGAAAGTTACTCTGTCTGTCTGTCTGTTACGCTTCCACGGTTAAACTATTGAACCGATTTTGATGGCCAAGGCATAGGCTATTTTTTTTATCCGTCTTCGCCTTCCATTTTGCGTCTGCAGTAACCAACATTTACGCGAACGAAGGCACCGGTAGAAGCTACTATAACTGTGTTTCCTTAAGCCCTTTAAGCCTTCCCCAAGTGTCGCTACAACGAACGGTCTAGTGCGTCTCGCATCCACCACATTCCCGCGACTCTCTCCAGGTCATTAGTTCACCTTGTGGGAGGCCTTCCAACGCTGCGTTTTCGGGTGCAGGGCGCCACTCTAAAACCTTTCGTCCCCATCAACCATCCGTTCTGTCCTGTAGGTATGTATCTTGTCCACTGCCGCTTAAGTTTGGCGAATCTTTGAGCTATGTCGGTGACCTTGGTTCTCCTGTGGATATCTTCATTCCTGATGCGATCACGTAAGAAGACTCCGAGCATATCCCTTTCCATTGCCCTTTGGGTGACTTTAAGCCTTCTGATGAGGCCCATTGTAAGCGATCACGTTTCAGAAACAGTATTTATGTATAATGAAAGCTATCTTTATCAATAATTGCCGAGATTGGCGTACAGACAATCTTACAATATAATTAATTACATCGTCTCGTGTAGCGTCGAAGTAAACAATCAAGTGCGTCTAACTAAATTAGATAGGAACCCACTCGTTTGTCAACACAAATAGAATGATTACATTATACAAAACACGGCCTATTATTAAACCGCCAGGCAAAGGATCGTTTGACAGCGGGTTCGCCTGCGTGATAGTCGAAAATACTACCGAGATGAAAAGTCCGAGTGCCTACATGTCCAGGACACGGACAGGACACGAGAACAAAATTTTATCCAAATCCGTTTAAAGGTTTGAACGTAAGGAATAACAAACATGGACACACATTAATTCAGCTTCCAATTATGAATATTTTTTCCCGAAACATAGACTAACGATTACCCTGATTTGATAAAACTTAGTAAATTATTTCGCCGGTATATATCACGGTGACCTAAGTAGGCTTTTAGTAATTTCATCAATAATTTCTTCACTGTTGTTCTTTTTGTCTTTATAATATTAAATTTATGTATCAAAAATAAAAATCCCGACTGACACGATATAAACCCCTGGATCTAAAGCAAAAAGTTTGTGTTATTATCCCTTTATAATGAACACAAGGACTAAGGAAGGATATTTCGAAATTCAACCAAAATCAAATGTTAAATAAATTTCATGCCCATGAAAGGAGATGGTTTTGTATGGAACATTTTTATTTCTGGTCAGATATTTCACTTTTCACACAGGTGAAGCTACAAGAAAAATAGAAACCTACTGGCATCAGTAGGTATCCATTTTTCAGCAAAATGTACAATAAACGCACCTACTACGTATGTACATACAAACCGTTTGGTATTTTCGATTGACAAAACACAGAACTCGGTCGTGTGATTCTTTCAACACAACCGATACGGATCAAAGGATTCAACTGTCCTTGCTTTTCCTTTACAAGTTGATTATTTTCATATCCACAGGAATCTTTCTGTCTATGAACTTAGACATGATAAATCATTTACTAAACACTTGTCGCAGTGTTGTGAGAGCAGTGGTGGCCGAGTAGTAATGGCCCCGACTTACGAGCTGAAGGTCCCGAGTTCGAACCCAGCCAGGCGCATCTTTTTGTGTAATTTATTTCGTCATCACTGCTCTAAAAACGGTAAAGGAAAACATCGTGAAGAAACCGGCATGTCCTAGAACTAAAAATTCGAAGACATGTGACATTCATTCGCACTGGGCCCACGTGGTGGATTACGGCCCATTCCCTCTCCTAGAGAGGAGGCCTGAGTCCCAGCAGTGGGAACATCAAAAAAAAGGCTGATGATGAAACACTTGTCGCATGATCTTTGTAAATAATAGACGTGAGATGTTTCTCGAAGTCTGAACATGTCACATTTTTGCTAGGTTAAAGTTCTTGTTAATAAAATTGGTGCGTCATAATGAAGATGAGACGCCTTTTTTTTACGAGCGGTGATGAAGATTTTTAAACAATGAATTCTAGTATACGCCAAGTCTAGACAATTGATTTGTCTACTGTTTTTTTGGTAAGGTTAAATGCCTCATCTAGTTATTTACCTTTATTTTCATAATATAGAGACCAGCCTAACTGCCTAACCTTGGCCTTATAGGATAATTAGATGTGTTTTATGTCTAAAGGTGTTGATAGACTTGAGCAGTCAAGACACAGAATTTTATATAGGTAACAAAAAAATAAATGTGAGCGTTTTAGCAAGCATTCTAGTAAATAATAAATAATTTGCTTCGAGCTTTTTGCCGAGGCAAGCATTTCTGTATTTGTTTAACTTTTTTTAAAAATATAACTACAAATACAGCACACACAATCGTCAAGACTGGCATCTTCTCGAATAATATTTTTTGACGAACATTTCTTACTAGAGCGTTCGCTAGAATGATCGTGAAATAGTTCGTAACGAGATGTTTGACTCTATGCTTATCTCTGTCCATTATTCAGTCCAAAATGAACAAATATGTACCTATTGTATTTTAAGATACTCGTATATTACCACCATATTTCACACAAAATATTTTTTTTTTTTTATGCAATTAAGCTAGAACTACATTGCGCACACGTGTGCCACACGGGCGCGTCGGTCTCCATACATTTTATACGGAAACAAGACCTGTAGAGATACACTTTATCCACGCCACGCGACGTCGTTTTACATATAAATCAGGCGAGTTACATGTGTGCGTGGGTCTAATGTAGTTCTAACTTTATATATCTCAGGACCCCGAGGTCTTGGGCCTTTGAAAGGTGTACGAGGGGCCGAAACCAACTCGCGGAGGCCCTTTTGACAATTTTAATGGAACGTGACACCAACCGACGACTTGTGTTTTACGCGTAGAAGTGCACCCAAGGACAACCCCCGGTTGGTAAAAGACTATTACTGATTATTACCATTTAACTAATATTATAAAGAATTAAAGTTTTTTTTATTATTATTATTTTGTTTGTAGCAGGTAATCTTTGGAAGTACTGGTCCGATTGCTAATTTTTTTTTCACCGATAGAAAGCTGCTTCATTCCTGAGTGACATAAGCTATATAATGAGAGATATTTCATGTACGTGGGTGAAGCCGTGGACAAAAGCTAGTTATTGTTAATTTAAAAACGGCAAAGGGTCGATGTTCTATTACAAGTGAATGCTCAAGTCTATCAGCACCTTTAGGTAAATAGTTTCGTGTATTGACAATAGCTTTTGGCCGTCAGTTGGCGTCTCGTCGACTTGGCGACATAGGCTAACAAGTTCTAATTAACGGTACCAATAACTTGAAGAAAACAGATCGCATATCGGTAATGTGTTTATCTATTAGTTGACTCACTGGCCCATACATTATTTTGTAATTATTTTTTGTTAATTAAAGGTACACGTTCAATTACATTAATTCACTCAGAAATGTGAAAAAAAAAACAAATGTAGGTAACAAGGTATTTACAGATATGTAAATACCTTGTTACCTACATTTGTTTTTCATTGGCAGTGGGATATCTATTGAGTATAATTAGATGAATAGGTACATATAGATTGAATATAAATTAAATAAATAAAACTTAAACAAGTAAATTTGCTAAACTTTTTTTTTTTTATTTATGATAGGTTCGCGCTTGACCGCCATGATGGAAAGCGACGATGCGGTCGACGATGGAACGCGCTTACATATAAGAAACCTATTCACTCTCGACTTAAAGATTCCCGGGTTGTAGCTAACAGGAAACCAGACTCCGGCAAGGAATTACACTCCTTAGCTGCACGCACAATGAATGTGTTCCCAAAACGTTTTGTGCGTTTAGGTGGGTTGTTCACCATGTACCGGTGGCGCCCCAAACTCAACCGGGCTGGGGCTGCACTCAAGCGGCTCCTGCCCAACCTTGGGGGTCCAGATGCCTCCTGCCGGAGGCTCTACGCGGGGATCGTTCGGTCTATGGCCCTCTACGGGGCGCCGGTGTGGGCGCCGTCGCTGAAAAAGCAACCGGCGTCCATGCTGAACGCCTGCCAGAGGGTCATGGCAATAAGAATGGTGCGGGGATACTGTACGGTCTCCCGCGAAGCGGCGAGCCTTCTGGCTGGCCTACCACCGTGGGATCTGGAGGCAACAGTCCTTGCACACATGCACGATATGCGCGTGGAGATACAACGCCGGGGTGAAAGTCCGCTGCCGCGACAGGTCACGGCATGGCGGACAGAGCTCCGGCGGGATCTCATGGTGAAGTGGCGTCAGCGACTATCGCAACCCCGTCATGGGCACGCCACAATCATGGCGGTAAGTCCCCTCTTTGAGGCGTGGCTGGAAAGACCTCACGGCGTCCTTACCTTCCGCATGACGCAGGTCCTCACCGGACATGGTTCGTTCGGGAGTTTCCTGCACCGGATTCGTGCGGAAGTGACGCCCGGGTGTCGTCACTGTGCGGAATGCCCGGAGGACACGGTGGAGCACACAGTCGAGGTGTGCCCTGCTTGGGCGGAGCATCGCCGTGCCCTCGTGGGGGCGATCGGCGGCGGAGACCTCTCGCGCCGGGCCTTGGTTGAGGCCATGGTCCGGAGCGAGGAGGAGTGGCAGGCGGTCACCGACTTCTGCGAAGCAGTAATGCTCGCAAAGGAGGAGGCCGAACGCATCAGGCAACGGCGTTATCGCCGCCGCCGCCGTCGCCGGGATTCTGATCCCGATTTCCGGTCACCGTAGGCGCGGGCTTGCGGACAGTAAGCAATGGGTAGCTCGCTGTCCGGCCGTCCGGTAACTGTCCGGACCAAGCCCAAGTCGTCGACGGCGCGCACTGTTCCCGCGCGCCTCAAGGAGTTGTCAGCAACAGCAGGGACCCAGCCGGGTCGAAGCCTACTGGGGCCAGGGTTATCCGAAAGGGCACTCGAGCCCCGGTATGAAGGCTAGAAGGAACGGGGTGGGTCTTTTAGTCAGTAAGAGTCTGACACTATCTCCCGCTCCGCCCAAGAGCGGGGGATGTCAATGCATGATTTTTTCCCACCATAAAAAAAAAAAAAAAAAAAAAAAAAAAATGTACCGGTGGCGCATCGCCATACGTCTGGTAGTCCGATGATGGAACGGGCCAGGCGGAATTAGGTTATGTAATTCCGACGCACACTCGATAACGAAATTCATGATAAAGAATGTTTTATTCTTTAGAAGTATCTGGGACAAAGAGTAAAATCTCGCTAACCTCCACCGAAAAGAGAGGTTTGCGAGAATATAGACCCCTCCAACCAGACGGGTGTTGTGTCTGGTCTGCGCAACAGCCCGTAAGTGAGTTTCGGCCTGTTGTATATGTTCAAATCACGCAGAGAACTCTGATACCGTGATGCAGAATAGATTCTTTGCGGTAACATAGATGTTGCTACTGTTTACACTAACTGACTTCTGAAAATTATCCCAAGAGAATATAAACCTGGGGTATTAAGTATCATAGGTGTCATTCTGGGACAGGTTTACCGTGTTTGTGATACAAATTCATTCAGTGTAACATCTTCTTCTTCCTGGCCTTATCCCATATTACTTGGGGTCGGCGCAACCCGTTTTTTTCTTCCATTCTGTCCTGTCACCCGTCGCACTATCACTAACTCCCTTTTCTTTCATTTCACTCCTCACACAATCAAAAAGAAAGAAAACGAAACGAGCGTGAAAGCGTAACGTACACACATTATATGTACATACTTACAAACTTTCGCCATTACAATATTGGTATGATGACTAACTTTATTCTGCAACTTTTCTGCCATGGCCTAATTTACAGTATATTTTTCTGTAGCTTAGGACTCTCATCATTATCAACATCATCATTTCAGCCGAAAGACATCCATTGCTAAGCATAGGCCTCCTCCAAGTGTCGTCACAATGACCAGTCTTGTGCGTCACACACCTATCGAATTCTTGCGACTCTCACCAGGTCGTCAGTCCTTCTCGTGAGAGGCCTTCCAACGCTACGTTTTTCGGCACGCGGTTAGCGTCCGCTTCTAGACTCTTTCGGCCACATCGACCATCCGTACTGCGAGCAATGTGCCCTATCCATTGCCACTTAAGTTTGGCCATTCTTCGGGCGAATTCTACTATGACACTCAGCGGTCCGTAATGTACTCGTAGTTTTCGAAAAGTATTAATGAAATGGTTTTGGCTATTTAAGAAGTACCGTTTGACGTTTCACACTTTTCTATAAAAATAGTTTTGTATTGGCGTAACTCACACTATTTTTATTATCTTTTCCGTAAAACCATTGAATTATGAGGCTATTTTTATTTTATCACAAAATTGTACAATGTTTTTTTAAACAAATTAAAATTAAAATGTACTACGTGTTGAACTGTCAAACGGTACTTCTTAGATATGCGGCTTTAGTATTTCCGGAGATTAGGTATTCTCCGAACCTACAAACTTTAAATACTTCTACACAAAATTACTCTACATTTAGTAGAAAGTACTTCACTGAAAAGTGTTTTAGAATTATTTCTGGTAAATTAAGCATAAGCACCAACCTGGTATTTTAGTAATTAATATCAAAATCTCAAAATAATCATTTTATTAAGCTGACGGTACGCCTTTTCAGCAAAAGTCGGCAACTTTCCTTTTGGTAATAAGTTCTCAGCTTCATTAAGTGGCACGTACCTATTGAATGAATGATTGATCGATGTTTTGAAGTTGATTGAGATGTTCGTTTGCCGATACCCGAATAGCTTTGACGTATCGCTACAAATATTGTCTAATGTTGCCGATTTTGTGGCCGTTTGGATTTAATATATTATAATAATGTAATATTCGACAACTATCTCACAACGCCGTCTAGTCCCAAGCTAAGCAGAGCTTGTGTTATGAGCACTAGACAACTGATGAAAATCTATACAAGGTGTCGTTTTGAAGCTGCAAAATATTTCAGGAGGTAATTATGTTAGTGATTCTCGACCCGAATCAATAATAAAATAAGTAGGTAATTTTTTTTTTTTTATAACTGCTCTTTTTTTCACACACACAAACACGGAACAATAAAGGTCGTTTTCACACACACTAACTCGCAACGATAGTTTCATAAATAATGTATCATCCAATCATCATCCCGCACGCCACACCCTAGCCACGCCCCCGCGGCCATCGATCAATCGATTTAGTTTAGAGTAATTAAAAAATTAAATAACAAGTATTACTGATTATTGACCAGGTATCGTTTTTTTATATGACTATTTATGAGTTTTACTACAACCTCCTGAAATATTGTGCAGTTTTAAAACTGCACCTTGTATATATAAAAATCAATGCCACTTTTCGTTGTAATTTTTTATCTCTAGAACGGGCTCACATATCCAAACCAAATGTTTAGGCTTTGTTTGGACTATTTAGTAGATGTTTATGTGAAGTTTGGTAGGGTGGAGTAGGGTATAGTAGGGTAGAATAGTGTAGAGTAGAGTAGTGTAGAGTAGGGTAGAGTAGAGTAGGGTAGGATAGGGTAGGGTAGAGTAGGGTAGAGTAGGGTAGAGTAGGGTAGAGTAGGGTAGAGTAGGGTAGGGTAGAGTAGTGGTAGTGAAACACGTGTCTACTATTTTTATGTAGAGAATCTAAGTACAACATTTCATAACTGTATCTTAAAACATAAAAAAGCTTGTTATTTCAGCAAAAATACATAGTCACCGGGCCATCCAGGCGTCTTAGGGGTTGTTTTGCATTTGAACCCAGCTGTTTACTGGCGTTCAATGCCCGTAATGACCTGCCGTGATCTGTGTTGTACTTAGTGTCGGTGGTGTCTAACTTTTGGGTTTTTTAAATATTTTTGGGAAAAAATATAACATGGTGTAAAAACTATTGGAATCCATTCAGTTAATGATTCTGAACAAATTATATTCATGTTTCGGAAAAACTAAAAATATTTTGTATAATAATATAATATAATAATGTAATACTTGACAACTATCACACAACGCCGTCTAGTCCCAAGCGAAGTAGAGGTTGTGTAATGAGTTCTAGACAACTGATAAACATACTTATACTTATGTTACTAAATACATACATCTTCTTCTTCCTGCCCTTGTCCCATTTTGTTTGGAGTCGGTTCGCGCAACACGTTTTTTTCTTCCATTCTGTCCTGTCACTCGTCACGCTATCACTAACTCCCTTTTCTTTCATATCACTTCTTACACAGGCCATCCATCTTTTCTTTGGCCTCCCTCTCCCTCTCCATCCATCCACATGTAAATTCATAACTCTTTTAGCAACATGCTTTTTATCTCTCCTCTTTACATGACCATACCAAGACAAACGATTTCCTTTCAACCTTTCAGTCACTGGCGCCACTTTCAAACTTCCCTACTCATTTCTCACTTTATCTATTCTCGTCACACCACACATCCATCACTATGTACTAAATACATAGGTACATATTATAGATAAATTACACCCTGACACATAACAAATGATCGTGCTCTTCACACAAACATTTGTCCTGTGTGAGAATCGAACCCACGACCCGGGGCAAAGCAGCCAGTGCCACTAAATTTCTAGTTCAACACTATATTTCTCGGGCTCGGGTTTAACCTTTATTAATTCTTTAACAATAGGTGTGTAGTAAGTGGAAACCCGACATACCCTTTTGCATTCAGAGGCATATAAATTAATTGATGATGCAAAAAATACATACTACGTTTTGATACAAGCAGAGAACGTTAGAGTTATCAGTGCGACCGTGGCGGCATTTTAAGGTACAGTGAAAAATTTCCAGGTGTATCAAACGACGTTTTTCAATACACTTACGAAGACATGAATTGGTTTTCAGAAGTGTACAGGTTTGATGCGCGACTTGTGGGGTCGCGTAGCACTCAGCCTGATACAATAATAAATGTAATAAAACTATGACGGGGGCGAGTACGCGCACTTTTCTGCGCTAGTGCGAAAAATAGTAAGTAAATTGCGTGCCTAAAAGAATTAGGGATAAGAGCTGGTTTTCGGATAAGTGTATTGAAAAAGGTATAATATATTGCCAGAGCACGATCTTTACTACATTTGAATTGAGGACCCGAGATCATTGTCAAATTTGGAAAAACATACTCTGTTGCATACGAAACAAAATTCAATTTCTTTTGTAACCGTTATTTTTAGGGCTTTTTAACATTTGAGCTTTCACTTTAAAAAAGTTATAGTCGACACTTGTGTTGGTGGTCGTGGATTCATATTATCTCGAAATATAAATTGTAATAGTTAATATATTTTCTGGGACCGTAAACGAATAAGTCATGTTGGAGTCTTACCGTACGTGGTCGCCACTCCAAAACCTTACGTCCCCATCGACCATCTGTTCTGTGAGCACCGTGCCCTGCCAATTGCCACTGAAATTCTTAGATTCTTCGAGCTATGTCGGGTCGGTAACCTTGGTTTATCTGCGTAAATCTTCATTTCTGATGTGATCACGCAAGGAAACTTGTAACTTGTTTATTTTTATTCTCATATCATTCTTTTGCCACTTAAGTTTGGCGATTCTGAAACCAGTAGGTTAATTTACCTCTATTTAAATTAATTTTAGAGGAAAACCAAGGTGTCAATTTCATCTACTCTTCATTAACATGGCGCTCACAGTTCCTGGTGAATGGAATGTCAAGCTTCATTAGCGTACCTTTTCAAAATAAACGGGAGCATTAGTTTAGGTGATGTTTATTTAAATATGGCTGAAGTGCCTTCCAATTAGTGTCACGCAATAACTCGGTAATAATGGATAATTATTGCTCTAAATAATGATCTTGAGCTAGTCTTGCGTACAGTCGATGTAAAGTTGTGTCGATAGATTTTAAACCTACCTTCCTACTTAAAGACAATCAAAAACATTGACATGTTTATATACGGCTCGGGGGGCGTAGTGTTTGAGCGTTTGGTTGCTAAATTGCGTGTCAAGAGTTCGATTCCAGTACCGTTTCGAAAAGAAAGAACGAAAAGAAAAGACGTCAAAAAATAATACTCTAAACTCATCAGATGAAAGCAGTGTCGAAGAAAGTAGTGTCTTGGTGTTGTCCGACCAATTACCACACTCAGAAATGCTACTCAAAACCGACCATACTCTTGATAAGTGCTTAACGTTGATCAGTCCCGAGTAACACCTCGAAAACCCGACTTCTCACGTCCGGTTCTGGTATAGGGCATGATAAAGAACGAGAATCCAATACAGACAGCAGTCATCACATGATAACTATAAGAAGAAGAAAATAAAAGAATTTAGAGAGTTCATAATGATTTCATATTCACTCTAAAGATGATCTTCTGCTGGCCGCTTTGCCTTTTTCATACACCGCTAAATTTTAATCGTTTTAATCCCTTGGAGGGTCGATCCGGTACATGAAACACTATCGATTTGTAAAGATAAATTAAAAAACAAAGTACCTTTTCTTCAAAACTCGTATTAATTAACGCATGTACGAAATTAATTTCTTTAAGAAAACGTCAGCTGAGCAAGTTCAATAACCTGTAGATAGTTTGTACGCAACGCCGACTATTACCTAAAGTTCATTGAACTAGCTCAGCTGACGTTTTCTTTATATATATAACAGCTTTTTGCAATAATTAAATAACTAGTAACCATTTAGAAAGCAGATAAGAGCCGTGAGACATGCGATGATAGGACAATCCTTTTCCAAAGAGATTCTTCTGTCTGTACAGCAATTTTAAAACAATTTTCGTGGGAGCCTGTTAAATTAATTTAAAAAAAAAAACAATTTCAAAATCTTTTTATTTCATGAAGGCCTACATGAGCACTTAAAAAAAAATTGTCGAAGCTAGTAAGTTCACGGTTCCAATTGGTCGTTTCCCATGGAGAAATACGCGCAAGAAACTCCATAAGGCCAAACCGCAAGACGCTGTATTTAGTAAATGACGGTTCACTAAGTAAATTGTCGTATTTTTCAGAGGCTGTACAAAGATTGAGTTTTATTTATATAAAAATACCTGCGTCGACAAGGTCTATGACATAGACCAGCAACAACAAGTTCACATAAACTCTATATGAAGTTGTAGACATTTTGAAGACCTTAAAAAACACATGTGATTTGCAATAAAACACACACAACACAACAACAACAACAGCTGCAAAAAAGACTGGAACAATCTGCCTGCTGCGGTCATCCCATCCGTTTATAATTTGATTGCTTTCAAGGCAAGAGTGAATAGGCTCATAAACTAGTACACCTTACCATCAGAGATTGCATCACTGCTTACCATCAGGTGGGATCGCAGTCAAGCACTAGTTTATCAATAAAAAAAAAAAAAAAATAATTGAATATTATAAAGGCGAAAGTTTGTGTGTATGTTGTTACTCCTTTACGCTCAAACAGCTGAACAAATATGGAAGAAAATTGGAACACGGGTAGACCTTGCAATTGCACACAAAATATCTTTTTATCCCACTTACTAATCTGCAATAGTTAACGCTAGTAGAAAGCTTCAAATGTACCGAAATGACATCATCTTAACGCTCAGTCACGTGGTCAGAACAAAAGATTCGGCGACGTGGCCAACTCGAAGCGTTCGAAGCAAGCGAAACGGTTGTAACTTGGCTAGGGGGGCTGGAGTATGTTTCAGAGGGATAATTTTCTACTTTCGGCAGGCAAAACCGCTGACAACTAAGGGCCTGTACACGTCACGCGTGTTTTAGAAACGTGCGTTGACGGCGCGCTTTTATCCTGCTGCGTCTGATTCGCGTGAGTATCGCGTCTGTATCGCTACAAACGCACGTCAACGGCGCGTTTAAACAACGTGGTGTGCACAAGCCCTTAGCTAGTACGTTTAAACTACATGAAGGTTTACAGGTAGAAAATGACTATGGCATTAAATACGCCTTTGTGTAGTGTTTACTAGTGTAACAAGTTATAATAAATAAGTCAATAATTCATTCATAGTGTATTACAATGTTTGATGCGGAAAACTTATGAAGTAAAACTCTATCTCTTATTACATAATTTAATAGTGTTTTTGTTCCAACTACATATGTAGAGTACCTACAAAAAAACTGCTTAGTAATTTATTCAGCAGTTCTGGTTCCAGTAATAAAGTAAGCTTGCTAAGTTTATATAGAGCGCGGATGAACTGCAAATGACTCGCAGCTCTAAGGATTTATGTTTCACATTTATTCCGTAAATTGTGCTTACCCAAGACTGTATCCTCGACACGCGCTCCGAAAATGTGCAACTCCTTTAGTATCATTGTGTATCTAAAGCGCGGAGATTATTCACATTGCATTCCCTAGAAGAGCGACTTCATGTTACAATATTTGAGTCTAGAATAGGTACTCCAAAAATTGCTGATTGTTAAAAGTGCGAGCGCCCTCGAAACGCAAAGTTTCAGTCTCAAGGTGACCACTTGTAGAACTTTTTGAATAGCGATATTAAGCAGCACGACTTTCTTTTTTTTTCTGCCGGATCATGGTCGTCAATTTCAAAAGGCTTTTGTGTATAATGTGGATGTGTTTCAGCGACACATGTAAATTGTTTCATCATTAAACACGTTCATACGGCTACGTGTTGCGTGGGGTAATTACCTCTCCCAACCGTAAACGTTCTTTATTTTGTTTTTTATTACATACGAATGCTAAAAATTAAGAATTTTAGCGTCACAATCAGCAATATGTTTTCACATTTGTTCAAAGAACAAAACAATGTAATAAGCGCTGATTGAACATGTGTTTACTAGGAATTATGGAATGTTTGGTTTCGAAGATTAAAGAAAGAGGTTATTCAAAAATTGTTGGTTGTATTTCATCCATTTTATTGGTTCAGAAGTAGGTTAACATTCCGCAAGGTAATGGTAGGCGCAACTTGTTATTGGCCGAAACTGTTTTATTTTTGTTTTGTTTGTTATTTTTCTGTACCGTTACGTTGATCTTACGCGTCGATTTGAGCTAAAAAATATTGTTTATGTTGACGTGAATGATAAACAACTCAAATTATAATTCATAGAAGGAAGTACAAGTTAAGTTGTTTACGGCGCCGCGGCGTAAATATTCGTTGAGGAAAATTAATTTTCACTTAAGCTTTTCGCGAACTTAAAATGAAAGATTAGGATCATTTGCTGTACAAGTGGATAGAGTTTTGAAAAATTGTGATTAAAAACAATTATTTGAATGAGGTACAGTTTTTTTTTTACAACTGAAGACTAAGCTAGGAAGAGTAATTTTTTTTGGGGATCGTCTTGGCGCCGTGACGGCTTAGAACGTGCCTCAGATGAAACAATTATGTAAATATCTACTCACTAATTGCTCCACCGTTTTACTTCATTCGTGATGAGTACTGTAGTAAAAATTTATGTTAAAAAAATGTACACAATTGCTTAGACGATTTAATTTCCATTACTATGCTAATGTAAGTCCGTAGTATTATAATTTTGTAAAGCAATATTCAGGAAAAGAAAACTCAGTAAGTAGTCTTTAAATTATTTGGATTCTAATTTACGTCGCAGGCGCGCGGGATGAGAATAGTGGCTGTATCTATTCACTAATACCTTGCTACTCTGATCCTTAATCCTTCTGTCAAACGCTGAGATCTTCCCAAGTTTATGAGGTGTGTTCCAAGAAGATTGTAATATTAAGTACTGTGTACGTCGTGTGTATTAAGTAGGTACCTACCTACTAATTTGGAGGCATTTCAAACTAGATGTTGGTAGGCACTCCGATAGTCCGATTGTCTTCCTTAAAAGCGCTGGTTCACGGAAAAAATATGTACGAATTATACTTACCCACAATAGCAATACAAATATCAATGTTATTTTAATTTATTCATCAGAAACCGCAAAATAATTTATTACACATTATTTCTATGTACTGCAATAAAATTTTATTTAATAAATCATGAACTGGACAGTATAATTTAGTGCTCGGCTTTCATCATAAATAACAATGAGCGATACAGTAAAAGCACTAACTCATTAAATTGTCTGCATTTAAATTAATTTATTTAGGTTCTCATCAAAAATGAAACTTATCCAAAATTTTCTTGCTTAAAAAAGATTCTACTAATTATAATAATGTAATATATATTCTACTAAAGATCAAACTAAAACGGCAGTCGACACTTTGCTATGAGACAAGATAATCTCTAGAACATATGGCCAATGGGACTGAAAGGTTTTTTTTTGTTGGTTGGGAAACGATCAGGTAACTCCTCCCGCTCCCAGTGGAGCAAGAAGGAGTGTTAAACTTTTCCCAACTAAACCCCACCTGCGTTTTTCAGTTGCTCTTTGCGATCCAGGGCTTAATCGGTAACTCCTTGGAACTATCCCGCAACCTATTAGGCCGTAGGATTCGAGAGTGACTACAGTGTACCAAAAGACGTAGCGTTGGAAGTTTCCCACAAAACGCACCTGCCCCCCTAGTCAAGTTACAACCGGTTCTCTAGCATCGAACGCCTCGAGTTGGTCACGCCCCAAATTCTTTTGTTCTGACTATGTGACTGAGTGTTGAGATGACGTCTGACGTCATTCCCGTATATTTCAAGTTTTCTACTAGCGTTAACGATCGCAGATTATAAACTTGGCTGCGGGTACCTACTGTTGACCCGGTGAAGAACGCAGGAATCCACTACGTTAGAAGAGCACAAGGCCGCATGAAAAACCAATCTTAATGTGGGGTTAACTTTGAACTTATTAAAAAGCAAAACTAATAAGTCAGTCAAATCGTAGCTTTTTATAACATAATGTTTATTGTGTAGATCTTTAAAATCACGACGATGTATTCCACTTATTGAAACATTTCTGGCAGGTTGTCACAAAGCCGATAACGTAGTTTTTTGTAGAAAAATCGATGACAAACATAAATATCTAAAAGGTATACATTACACAAATACCTACACCATGTAACTAAAAGGTCTCACGCGTCACGTGCGTACGCTATACTAGTGACAATACGGTGTGTATAGCTACATAGGTACAATATTATGTTGGTGAGTAAAGGTACAGAGGGTGGTAATTATTAAAAAAACTGCTTCTGCACATGAAATTGTAAAATAATCCAATCCTTAAAAATGTGTGTGTGTTGATCAAAATTAGTATGAAAGTAAATTTTTTTTGGGGAATCGATTGCAACTTCCTTGAAGAAAGTTGTTTATTTACAAGGTCAGAAGCATTTTTTAGATTATGAATCTTTTTGGCGTACAAAGTACAAAGGACAAAAAAAAAACTAACTCATTACGCTTAAGTGGATTATTAACTAGAACGAATCACAGAATCTTAGTAAGCACTGGTGTTAAAAGTGATAGTGAGCAGATTACATTGTTCTTAAAATAACATGGAGATGACGCTATACCAGAGTGGATATTCGATAGGAGCGAAAGGTTCTTTTTTCAAATACCTAACTCCTCCTACTCTGGACGTGGCAGACTTTCACAGACTTAAACCAACCTGTGTTCCTTCAGCTATCCTTTCCATATCAAGGCCACGGTAACTCCTTAGAACATTCCCGCAACCCATCTGTAGGCGTTTGTCAGCCCTACTAAAATTATATCGCCTGTAGCCAACTTAGTGAAATGAACATTTTATTGGATGCCTATTTGTAAGTATTACCTACGATCAAGTTAACTCGTCTATTAAACGCCGACGTCGCGGCGACGCCGACCGAAAATGAAGTTACCCTTCATTTGCCTTAATGGACCATTTAATAATAAAACTGTGTTCGACTTGCTTTATTGAACCATGGTAATTTAAACATATGCGTTAAATCTCTCGCAGACAGCCGCAAAATAGCAAAATAGCATCAGATGCTTCTAATTTACGAACTTACGAGTATATAGTCTAACTAAGTACTAGCCTATAAATCTATGTAATTCGTAGTACTAATTTTAGTGAAACAAATATTATTATTAAATATAAAATGAAAAATATAACTCCAAAAATTTTGTGAAATAAAATATCATATAACTAAATAATATATCAATGCAAAGTTTTGTCAGAAACAGTGATAACGCAAATAACCCAATGGCCCAGACATACGAGTTGGAGGTCAAACCCAGCCAGGCGCATTACTTTGTGTAACTTATTTCATCACCACTGATCTCAAAATCGTGAAGGAAAACATCGTGAGGAAACCGGCTTGTCTTAGAACCAAATATTCAATGACCGCGTGATGTATTGCCCATTTCCCCTCCTGGAGAGGAGGTCTGAGTCCCAACAGTAGGAATATTATAACAGCAAACAATTTTTTTTTAAGTTGTGTAAAGAACTAAAGCTATGGAGGAGCGGAACCTCCCAATGCAGGTTTATTGTATTTGTCTATCTATGATACGACTACCATTTATACTAAGATTACGAAGAGGAAAGCTGTCTCTTCTTTGTTTGTAATCCGATTTTAAAAATTATTTTACCAGTATAATGCTACAGTGATACAGGCATATATATTTTTTACTATCGAGCAGGCGAAGCCACTGCATAGCATAGCATAGTCGGCCTTATAATGTTCCCACTGTTGGGACTTAGGCCTCCTCTCTAGGAGAGGGAAAGAGCCGTAATCCACCACGCGGGCCCAGTGTGGGTTGGTGGATGTAACACGTCTTCGAATTTTTGGTTCTAGGACATGCAAGTTTCCTCATGATGTTTTCCTTTACCGTTTTTGAGAGCAGTGGTGATGAAGCCACTGGCAGAACCTATAATAGTTTATTACAAAAAGGTATGATGTTACCTGTAGGTAGAATAATTTCCATGAATTATCACTGTATCATTTCCACGTCCACGTCGTACTTGCGTGGGGATCTTTAATACTTCATTTGAGAGAAGGTATTATAGAATCATAAAGATATCGCTACAAAGGAATTATCATAATACGGTTTTATTAAAATATCTACATTTGAGATGAGACGAGACACAATTGGATTGTGAAAGTTTTCCCCAATTCTTTGGATATATTTCTAGCATTACAATGTATTACTGACGTATTTTTTTTTTGGTTGGTTGTATTTGGTTGCTTTTACATTGTATAAGTATGTTTCAGGATTAATATTATGAACTTATTTTTTCATTAACTGAAATTTATTTGGTTATTTTATCCGTTCAATGGGTAGGTACCCATAAACGGAATTACTATTGCATCGATGGAGCTTAGGTGAAAAGATGGATTGTTTGAACAAGTCACCGCTTTGCGTGAACGAATCAGAAATAAAGAGCAGGAGTACCAAGGTTACCGAAGTCCGAAGAATCACATTGCTCGTAGAACAGGTGGCAGATGGGGTGAAAGGTTCAGGATTGGTGACGACATATCGGAAGATGTAGCTTAGGAAGGCCTCTTACAATGTGGACCGATAAGCTGGCGAGGGTCACGGGACTCCAATGGATGTGAGACGTACAGAACCGGTTGCTGTGGCAACACTTAGGTAAACCTATGTCCAACAGTGGACGTTTTCCACCTAAAATGATAATACTGATGCTATAATAAACATGGCCACCTACTAGTCTTTAAATTCATCAGCCGGTGATACGAAAAAAGACATCAGTCTAAAAAAAATATGATAAAGCGTATATTCCGCAGGTATATTTGTATGAATCTCTCTATGAGTTTGTTTAGTAAAATAAAATGATTTTGATGGATCTGAAAACTCAACATCGTCTATAAAGTTTTATATGTGATTTCATAAAATTTTAATTCATATTGATATTCCTTGCTTAACTGAGAGAAAATATAGGATTCTTTATTAAATTTAATTTTCAGACAGATTTAAAACGTTGGCTCTTTAATCACTCAATAGCTTCATCATTCTCGTCCGTTTGCACCGTTGTGTCCAAAGTAGAACTACACTGCGCACACGTGTGACACACACGCCAATCTGAGCGCGTCGATCTCCATACATTTTATATGGAAACTAGACTTGTAGAGCTACACGCCACGCGATGTCGTTCTACTTACAAATCAGCCCCCCTAGCCAAGTTACAACCGTTTCACTTGCGCCGAATGCTTCGAGTTGATCTTGCCGCCAATTCTTTTGTTCTGACAACGTGACTGAGCGTTAAGACGACGTGATTCCCGTACATTTGAAGCTTTCTACAAGCGTTAACTATTGCAGATTAGCAACTTAAGCTTAGCGGCTAGGGGTACAGGCATGTTACACGTGCGCGTCGATCTAACGTAGTTCTAACTTAAGTGACTCCATATTCGTAGGTACACTTTTTCTCATAGCAATCTGAAGCAAGTAGACTTTCTCGAAGTACGAGTAATTTCCCCAACAATACAAGGTAAATTTTCAGTGACATTTGTGTGCTCGCGCCTACGTGAATTCCTCACAAACTGTACCTTATAACTTCTTTGAGTGAACATCATGTCCTTAGCTTTATCTCAACTAGCTTGGGGTCGGCTTTCAGTAAAACCAGATGCGGCTGAATACCCGCGTTTTACAAGGAGCGACTGCCTATCACACCACCATAACTCAAATACTGGGGAACACGATACTCCTTAGGTAGACTGATGGATGACCATCCACATGAGAAACCTGATCTACGAATGGAACCAACGGCTTCACGTGCTTTCCGAGGCACTCTAGTTTTAAAATTTTTCGTAATCAGCAAACTCTGAAAGTTAAAACAGATACTGATTCATTCACATTTTAACCGGTCATTGAGAAATAAATCCAGAATAAAACATGCCGAATGTAAAGTTTATTGCTAATTAGCTCCTCGCGGTGCGTCCATACAACTTTACAGCCGTTTTATTTATCCTATGAAAGTTTACGTTACTTTACGAACGAAAGTCACGCTCAGACGTAAATATTATTTTAAGAGCCGGTTGTAGGCACTGAGTATTTTGTATGAACTCCGCCCGGGTCTATATTGATTTCACGGCCCCGTAGCAGCGGTTTAATTTTTATTAAAAAAAAATCAATGACTATTCCAGATTTTTGTATTTGCGAAGCCCTTTTAAAAAACAAGCTTTATTATTTTTTGTAACTTTCAAATATTTCCGTGACATAATCTCGTAGACATACGATTGAAATCGTAAGTTAGGGTCAGATGCGCGATTTTTTTATCAAGCCAACTAATTTAGGCGTATATTATTGCGGCTGTTGCAATTATAGTCAATTAAAAAAAAAAAAATTTCATGGTTTTCTCTTTTATACACCACTAATTTTTAATTAGTACAAATACTTAAAGGGCTTATTAGAAAAGGCCTTGTTATTATTTAAGTAAAGTCTCAATAAATAATATTCATAAGCAGCAAAGTTATTAGCGTTTGTGTTTATCCCAAAATGTCTCTCAATTTATGGAAATATTGTACAGGCTATTGATTATGAATGAATAAATGACGATTAAAATGGAAAAACACTGCCCGCAGTATTTTCTACTAGCAATTGTTATGTATGATTGAATCTATGATGAATTTACCTTTTCGTGGTCAATTTTAGGATTTCGGTTTTTTCTACTTTTGAATACAAAAATATGATCAGTAAAGGGTACAGATACAGCCCCATTTTTTTGTGTACTAATTAAAAAGTAGGGGTGTATTTGTGGTTTTCTAGAGGTTTAAAAAAGTTATGTGAATAGAACCTGACCTTAAGGTAATTCACGCCACATTTATACTCAACTTATTTAAGGTAAATCTGTTGAGTCATAGGTAACGTTACGAAGTGCTGTAGTATTTTTATCAAAGGAATAGCATACATTTGTTATGGAACGAATTGCAGTGAAATTGTTTTGATCTTTTAGCTGTATATATTTTGTTATGCGGTTCTCGCGGAGTGTAACTCGCTACTCCCTACTTGTGGATTCTGTGTAAGTACGGTTTCAGCGTGATTGTTTAGTGAAATTCATTTTATCAAAAATGTTTTCTACATTTGATATTTCAGTGAAATATAAAATTTGTTTGAATGGTTACTTGGTCTTTACCTATATATTCATTTTAAGACATTTGGTCAATCAAATCTCAAAATGTAAAAAAGTTGTAAGGCTAATGGTTATCCAAAGCTAATTGTGGTATCTAATTGTAGCAAATGTCATCTTTTTCAAACACGTAATTAACATGTTTTATAAAAAAGGTATGGTTAAGAACTTTCTGAAAAAACTAGATAAATACACAATTTTCTAGTGCTACGAGATTAACACAGATTTTTTAAAGCTGAAAACTTAAATATACAGTACTGGTAGGGTATTAACATCATTATCATAACAACCAAAAGACGTCCACAGTTGGACATGGGCCTCCCCCAAGTGTCGCCATAGCGACCGATCCTGTGCATCCATCGAATTCCTGCGACCCTCACCTCTTCCGGTACGTGTCACCACTCCAGAATCTTTCGGCCCCGCCGATTATTGTTCTGCGAGCTATTAACAATATATTAATTTCGAACAACATGTTAGCGATCTTCTTTGTATACTGTTTTAGACTCAATAATTTATTCACAATTATGATGTGTACAATATGATGTAACTCAGTTCTACTGATAAATGGATAGACAATCTGAATTACAAATTCTAGTGATTCCGCTTCAAAGAATCTAAAGTAGGATCATCTAGATAAAGGGCGACACTCGACCTACAGCGATATAAAATATTTATTAATATACTTACAACACACATTCGCATTTTGCAGAATATTTTACAACAAAGTTTTTGCTTTAATTTATAGTGACATAAAGCTTGTAGAGAATTTGGCGTCTCAATTCTTTCAATTTGTCACCTGGCCACGCTTTATGCGTGGAAAAGTTCTTATGACTTCGGCCTTCGTTGAGGAAATCTAAAATATAATAACAGCATTATGAAATGTCGTGTCCAACAAGAATTTTCCATCGTATAATAGCTTCATGTGATAGTGATATATTAAGCTGATCTACTCCACAGGTGAATAAAAACGTGACGCGACACGACCGAATCACAAGTATCTGACAGTGCCAAAGAAATTCTAACTTCTTAGCTATTTTCGGCCTCTACCCTTCAATAACTTGATCTCTCAAGAGCTTCCTCCAATGTGATGAATATTTCAGTACTTTAGTGAAAAAAAAAACTAATCAAACTATAAAGAAGTAAATGTCAAAGTTTGTTTCTTTAGTCAGTCTAGAGTTATTACAAGAAATATGAAGATAAAACATTTCTTAGTACTAGACAATTTCAGCCTTTGTTATAAATTTGGCTTGGAATTCAGTATGACAGATATCAAGGTTGAAATAAAGGCTATCGGAATGTTGTTGGTCATTCAACGAAATTAATAATTTAGGAGCTGGTCGCATCAGAAACATCGGGTTCCGGCGACGGACAAAATACTAATAAATAATAAAAGAGGTAGAAATTCGCCTGTTTTATCTACTTCCATTGAATGATTCAAATAGACTGAGCACAAGAAGAGAGGTGGGCAAACAGGGTAGGTAATTTTATTGAACGATCAAGATCAAATTGGGAGAAGCTTGAGGTTAAAATAATAACAGCCGCGATACCATGTTCCTGCAACGCAAAGGGCAACTGTGGGAAACAGGTAGATTTTAGTTAATAGAAGTCTGACACCTCTTGATCCACTTGAAAGCGGGAGATCATTGAGTTAGATGATTTCCCACGCGAGCAAGTAGGTAAGAAAGAAAAAAAAGACAGAAAAACAGTTTATTTAAGCATATCTCTTCCTGATTATGGCGGCAAAGCCATCAACTCGCACCTCAGCAAACATCCCGGACGTACTGCAACATCACGGCAGCAATTTAAAATAAACCACTTAGTTTTACTGACCGATGACCTGGTAAAGGTTGTGGGACGCGCTGGATCGTTCATTGTGGCGACACTTGGGGGAAGTCTATGTCCAACAGCGGACGTCTATCGGCTGAAATGATGATGCAAATCTTGCAATTTTTTTTTTGGGAAAAGCTCGTCGCTATTTCCAACCGCTGCAAATCTTGGTGCTACATCGTCATACGGAAGTTTATTCTAATAACAATCAGTGACATTTTGCAACAGAATGATTCTATTAAACTGATCATAATATCTCAGTGGAGAATATAATGAAGCTCCAATTGCTAACACTGACACAGAGTGATCGCTTAGTTGACAATATTACAGCTGGCTAATCATCTCAATTGATATGACTGGTCCAATAAACAAACACGACGTACATTTGTCGGGGACTGAATTCATGAGAGCGATATTATTGTTGTCAATTTATATCTGAATCAACTACCTACGTCACAACGTTATTAGTTTGTTGTCGGTAGTGCGAGCTTTTCCAATGTTGCATGTCTTTGTGATGCGTTGTAAACAGGTAATTTTAGATTTTGACATAAATGTCATAGTTAAAACTGTTAATTGGTCAAAATCGCTTTTAGCTCCAAGAATTGGTCAGAAGTACTTTTGACCACTTAAAACTACTGAATTTTACTTAATTTATTGTGACCGTTTTTTTGTAGTACTTACAAAAAGGGTTTTTTTTTAAATTAAGTTGACACGTTTTTAATTAACACTAATTTAGACTGAAGTCAGTCAAAACTTGTTTGGGCTAATTAGTATTGATTATAACATACACTGTTTATTTTTTGTACAAGTCCGTGACACTATTCTTTTACTCTCCAAATCTTCAGGAGTTGGAGAGGTAAACAATTTATTAGAATCAACAATTACTACCACCAAAACAGCACCGAAGTAATGAAGCAACCCAAATCTTACGACGAACTAATTAGTAAAGTACGACAGAAAAGAAAATAATGGGATGAACGAGGAGTAAATAAGAGAACAAAAATAATGGTTACTTAAAGACATGTAGGTAGGTACGCGGTGTGTGTACATGTTTTTCCTGGTTACTGGCTCCTGTAATACAGGTTAATTAATCACTTTCAAAATGTACCTACGTCGCGGATTCAAACCCAGCCAGGCACCTTCGCATAATCAGCCTTTTTTAATGTTCCCACTGATGGGACTCAGGCTTCTTCTCTAGGAGAGGAAATAGGCCGTAATCCACCACGCGGGCCCAGTGTTGGTTGGTGAATGTCACATGTCTTCGAATTTTTGGTTCTAGGACATGCTGGTTTCCTCACGATGTTTTATTTCACTGTTTTGAGAGCAGTGGTGATGAAATAAATTACACAAAGTATTGCGCCTGACTGGGTTTGAACCTGCGACCTACAACTCGTAAGTCGGGGCCGTTACTACTCGGCCACCACTGCTCTGAAAGCAGGCACCTTACTTTGAAAGGTGAACAAAAATATGATGAGGGAACCGGCATGTCCTAGAAGCAATATTTCTAAGACATGTGACTGGGCTTACGTGGTAGATTATGGCAACTTTGCTCTCCAAGAGAATAGGCCTCAGTCCTAGCAGAGGGAACATTATAAGGTTGATTATGCTAATATTCTTCAAGTAGATGAAATATCGCGGATCGTTTTCTAGATGGAAACTATGATGCCTTCTAATCTACCAGCTATGATAAACATCTGTCTGTCGAGTGATTACGGCATTCTCCCCTTTATTGTAGCCATGTAGCAACTAAGTGAGAAAATAGGTCATTCGCAATCAGGACACTGGGGACCATTTTTCCTTTTCTTTTACTCTGTGGCGAAATGTACTTTTGGACACAGTACCGAGTCATTGCTTTTTTTCCCATTTAATTTGGCAAATTAATTACTACCTATTAGAGACATCAATTGAAAGAAAAGGAAGTTTGACGAGTGTTAGAACAGAATGGAAGAAAAAAACAAATAATATGGGATAAGGGCAGGAAGAAGAAGAAGAGACATTAATTGAGAGCAAGTTCAATATTTTATCACCACCTCGGTAAATATCGTGAAGTATCTATCTTACCAGTAAATGATAAATGATATTTATTTTGCAAATAAGTTTAAAAAAAAAAAACACTTTTACACGTCATTTTTTTTTTCGTCAGTTTAAACTAGATGAGGCCAGTAAACGTTTACTTTAGCATCTTAATGACGTGCAGTCTTAGCTTTAGTTAAGTAAAATTTATTTTAGAAAAAAAAGATATTTCTATATTTATTTATTTATTATATTCTTTATTGTACACCATTACACATACAAAAAAAAAGGAAACTAAAACTAAAACACAAACATACAATGGACGGCCTTATCGCAATCAGCGATCTCTTCCAGGCAACTGGGAACTGATAATAGATATTTCAAAAACATTATTTTTATCCATTTTATATTTCTTGTTTGTAATTTTAGAATATATTACTATTTTATTAGGAATAATAGTGGTTTGGCGGTTACTTTTTATGCTTTGTATTTATTTTTAACATTTGCGCAATTGTTTCATTCTGCAATTTATGAAGAAATGTATAACAAACAGCTGGCGTATTCTACAAATAATATCACACTGGGCAGCCAAAAAAATGTTTTTATAGACAGCTCAGACTGAAACAAAAGTGGGAAAAATATCCATTACCCATTTTCCAATTTTTAATTTAGTTATTGTATTAGTTATTGTGTAGATATCACTGTGGTCTATAATTTAATACACAAACATCAAACAAATCGCTTGAACTCATTCTCTAATTTATTATCATAATCAATCTCTAATAGGTAGTAATTAACTTCTTATTACTCCAAAAAAACAAAATTTGTTATTTTACGATTTTCAAAAAAAACGTTGTAACTTTTACAAATCCAACCTCTTTTCAGATTTTCGGATTTATAAAAGGCATCTGTTATAACATATTATTTATACAAGCAATATATGTATGTGCCTGTATATCTTTGGGAGACATTAAGATTAACGTTTAATTTAGTATTTTGAATAACTTAATTTCGTTAAGCCCATTTCATCATTGAAATACCAGACGTGCGACTATGCGCTTCTGTTACATGATGAACGACCCATCCATAAGTACTAAGCGTTTTGGGGACATATGTAATGCATAAAGCTAAGAAATGGAATTCTCTACCGGAGTCTGTGTTTTCTGATATACAGCCTAGAGGTCTTTAAGTCAAGAGTGAATAGGTTACTTCTTGGCAAGTGTGCTCCATCGTCGACTACACCATCGCTTACCATCAAGGGAGATCCACTCCCTTGATGATGCCAAGTGTGTCAAGCGCGAGCCTATCAATAATAATAATTAAATAAAAAAGATTTTTCCTACAATATCTCTACCGTGCTATCTTCCACGGAAACCGTGCATTTTTCCGTAAACAAATAAGTCTATTTTACCTGGCAATAGCTGGTATCGATGAAGGAATTTTCTTTCAGAAGGCCCAGTGCGAGCTTTCCAACGTACTCAATCACGTTAACGTAAACGTTGGCTTTTGTCAAATCGTATAGAAAAAGAGTTTTTTCCTTTATTGTCACCAGATATCGCTTATATAATATAATTATTAAAGTTTGTTTTTTTGTTTTTATGTTTTTTTGTTTGTAGGAGGTAATCTCTGAAAGTACTGGTCCAATTGCTAAATTTTTTTCACCGACAGGAAGCTGCTTTATTCCTGAGTGACATAGGCTATATTTTATTTACGCGGGCGAAGCCGCGGGCAACAGCTAGTCGCTTATATAGGGTAACTGGTAATTAGTGACCGATAATTACACACGCGATTGTACTCATAATTTCAAACCACTTTCCAAAAGAAACTTTTTTTATACTCATTAGTTTTATCATAATAACAAAACAGTTGTTCGCGCTAATTCGCGCCCTCCACGGTCACCCATCGGTTTACACTGGTTTGCAAGCGGCCCGCGTGCTCTATCCTTATTGTAGGTAAGGTACATGAGGCAACGGCGTTATGCAGTTAACAGCTGAGCTTTGTTATTGTGATAAAACTAAAGAGAATAAATAAAAGTTTATTTGGAAAAGTTGTTTGTAATCATGAGTACAATCACGTGTATAAGTATCGGTCACTAATTACCAGTCACCCTATATAATTGTAAGGTAGGCGCCAGATTTTGGAAAAAAGTGCATCAACTCTCCTACATTTAAAAAAACGTAAATGAAGACATAAAGCTGTCTTGAATCAAATCTATCGTGGTCCTTTACATTTTCTAGAAATTTAAAACAGATCGTTGTTTATTTTTCAGGTTCAACCTACTCAGAGATATTAGAATAAAGTCAATGTACTTTATTTTAAATTTATCTGGCGATTATTTATAGTACAAATAGCCCTGACTGCTGTGCTAGAGGTCGTTGGTTTTATTCCCATCCAGGACAAATGATTGTGTGATGATTAGGATCATTCGTTCTGGTGTCTGGGTGTAATAAAATTATGGTATAATTATCTATAATGTGTATATATTTAGAAATATATAATTATGTTTATCAGTTGTCTAGTGCTCATAAGTCATAGCACAAGCTCTGCTTAGTTTGCTAAATGGCGTTATGTGAAATTTGTTAAATATTATATTATATTACTAGCTTTTCCCCGTGGCTTAGCCCACGTACATAAAATATTGCCTATGTCGCTCAGGAATAAAGCAGCTTCCTATCGGTGATAAAATTTTAGCAATTGGACCAGTGCGTCCAGATATTACCTCCTACAAATAAAAAAAAAACTTTATCTCTTTATAATATTAAGCGTGGATTATATTATAAACTAGCTTTTGCCCGCGTCTTCGCCTGCTTACATAAACTATAGCCTATGTTACTCAGGAATAAAGCAGCTTTCTGTCAATGAAAAATTTTTAGCAATCAATCAATTCAGAGATTACCTCCTACAAACAAAATAACAAACTGTATCTCTTTATTATATTAGTGTAAAAATTAAAACGCGTATCAGGGCTTTAAAAAACTAATACTAACAACCCAGGACTTCTAGGAATTATTCAACACAAACATACAATTTTGATTAATATAACATAATAGTTTAAATCGATAAATTTTATTAAAACAGTTATTGCAAATAAATGTATGACGAATGGCTGACCTATTCTACGAATAATACTATTTTATGATTTACGTCTAGAATAAATATTATTTATTATTCACCGTTGTTTACAACCTGCAGAAATGTTTGTGGACTTGTTTACGAAATAGTGGAGAGGGAACGAAAGATACAAATAGAAGCAGGTTTCTATTATTAGGATGGAATACGAAACTATAAATAGTAGAGACAAGTAAAATTCGTATTTCGGTTTGAAAAGAAATGAATGAAAGTTTTTCAACAAAAAACTCTTTGTTCGACGAGATGAAGTTCTAAAAGTACAACCTATGATATGATTTCATCACAAAATCAAAACAAAAACCTTATTTTGAAATAAATATAAAATCACTCATTCAAATACAATTAATCCAATGATCGTCAGTGTTTCAAGAAAACTGTGACCAGAGCGTATCGCACAAATAAAAATAATATGTCCGAAAAAATCATCCAATGACAACCCCCGCTCTTGGGCGGAGCGGGAGATAGTGTCAGACTCTTACTGACTAAAAGACCCACCCCGTTCCTTCTAGCCTTCATACCGGGGCTCGAGCTGTCTTTCGAATCTAACCCTGGCCCCAGTAGGCTTCGACCCGGCTGGGTCCCTATTGTTGCTGACAACTCCTTGAGGCGCGCGGGAACAGTGCATGGCTCTGGGACATGGTCTCTCAAAATGGGCCTCATCAGAAAGGGCAATGGATTAAGGAAATTTTGAGCATAGCCTTACTCAAAGTTTCCTTGCGTTTCAAATCAAAAATGGAGATATCCGCAGAAGAACCAAGGTTATCGATATAGCCGCCCTGAAGAAACGCCAAAAAAACGCTTCTCAAAATGCTCCTGGAGAGAGGTGGGCTAGCTGGATTAAATGCCTCTGAATTAATAGCTGCCACGGCCCACACACAACGGTCCATCATGAACTAAGTGTGGAAGCAAAACTCAATAGACATACGCTTTAAGTTTGAATCAGGATCGCATTATTTATCGTTCGCGATGCTTGATAGCAGATTCTCGTAGTAATCTTCGTCTTATTAAGTTTGCATTGTGCTAATCTAGCTTCAAGTGACTGTATTTACGTTAAAGTATGAATGAGACAAGCTTAAAGAAGAGAGTAGTTAAATGTAGACGTTACGCTTGAAAAGTTATGATGTTCCTTTTTATCGCTTAGATGTCTAAGTATGAGAGAAACTTCTTGGTTTAATAGTCAAATCAACTATTTTTAACAGGTTTCCAATAGTTTGCTGTCCCAACTGATGACAGACCGAACTAACAGGGCCTCTTTAGACCAAATTTCACAAATATACGAGTAAGTAGAGTACTTTTTCCCACGAATGGACAACACAAAGACAAAAATTTATTTGAAAATAATGCTTGCCATAATTTAAAATGCAGATGAAAACAATGTTTGCCACGTCTGTAAGTTAAAGTTCATTATAAAAAAAAAGTAAAAACTGTGGTGAAAAAATACGTTAAACGACAGAAGTCGATTGCTCAGGGTGTCTAAAAGTGTCAGGAGGTCAAAAACTACGTTATCATCGGCTTTTTTAAGCGCCCTGCCATCGAGACACCAAAAAGAAGATCGTATTATTCATACTCCGAGGCAGTACTCCAACATAAGTCGTGAAGCAGACGTATGTTTGTACATAGCTCTGTTTATGTATTATTAAATGGCAGTTAATATAAATGATCATACGATCGCGTCTCGTTAGATGATATAGTGTTTCATTTAGTATAATTTAATGAATCTCTAAATCATATTTATGTTTATGATATGTGGCTTGTCCAGGGCTATTTATAGGCGACCCCTATACTTCCCGTGTGTTATTAAAGGGTAATAGGGGTTCAACAAAGTAGGTGGGTTGCAGCATCCACCTATCGATATTTATAACCTTTTATTGTGATCAGGATTTGTATAGCCAGGAAACTGGGTGATGTTTATACGACATGTAACATAATTTACGCACATGTTGAAAGTAGTATGTTCAGAATCAGCTACTGAATCGATTTCAGCTATTTTTAAAATAGGTTGATAAATTCTTGATAAATAGCGCCACTAGGGTTTGTTTGTGCGTAGATACTAACACTGACAGAAACTGCCTAAGGCATTAAGTCCACCTCTGTACTTTTGTGTGCATAAAGCATTAAATATATAAATAAATACTCGTACCAATACGGGATGCGCTACCAATGCAGTGCGTCGAATTTAATTCCTACAATTAGGACAACTATTTTTTTTTTTTAATAATGGTGCATTTTTGGAAATAATAATCCTGTACACTTTATTGTATGGGCGATACAAACTTAGAGAATTGCAATAACCCTACGATTAGAATTTATAGATTGCTTGGTTCAAAAACAGTAAGCCTAAGGACTTGCAAAACAGTATCAAAGTCGCTTTGGGCGTCTATCTGTTTATCCGCTAACACCACCTAAACCATGTACCGGAATTTGATGCAATTTGCTCTAATAGAAACAGTGATAAACGAGAAAGATTTGTGTGCTCAATTTTACACTCGTGTAAAGCCGGTCACTAGTTCATAAATATCAGAATTTTATTTATTTCTCTAGTTTTACATTACTTAATATAATTTATAATAAAAATAGCATGTTTCATTTGGTACGCTTTTTTTTTAATTACACAACGCCATCTAGTCTCAGTAGAGCTTGTGCCATGAGTACTAGGCAACTGATAAACATACTATATTTTTTTTAAAACCTAGTCTTCTTTTATAACTAATGCTTATATATAAGTGAGAATAACGATAAAACAGTGGGGAAGATAATGTGAATACCTCTCTGTATTGTGCAATTTTGCAGTACTGTAGCGAAAATATAATGGAAGTTAAAGATTTATTTACAAATCTAATACAAGCGACATTACGTATCTGCATTGTTTTACTACTCTATTACAACGTGCATTGTAACATACGGCACGCTGTCATCTTATCTAGATTGTCATTTGTTTTCATTATCTCACACACTACCGTGTTATATTGCCGGCTTTATTAGCTCGATAATAAGGTCTATAATAAAGGAAATAGCGTGTTGTTTACATTGTGATTAGGTGCTGCTATGAAAGATAGACTCTGACTTTGTTAATAAGCGTTCTTAAGCTGTTTGTAGTCGGTTTTATAACTACCACCCGAGCGATTCCTAATACATTGCTTTGGTGCATTTTTTTTTAGGTGTACACAAAGGCAAAGCAGAGAGGTTGGTTATATTCCTCGAACTTCTGTTTTACCTACATGCCGCATTGTTTGGTCTATGGTGCTGCTGCCTTTTGGGTATCCGTCCTAATTCTTAATTGTACACTATAACAGCTTATAATATTAGTGGATGACACAGTTGATGTACATAGGCGAGCTTAATATATTTTTTTATTAGTGATAGAGAAAAATTATAATAGAGGGTAGGATCCAGTGTAGGTACAATTTCAAAAATTACAAATAATACGAAAATAAATCCGAATAAATGAATCCGTTTTGTAATAACTCTAATAAAACAAAATCTTTATGATACACAATTATACCCTATATATTTCAGAAAAGTCATAGAGTGACACAACGGGCGGTGTTATCGCTAAAAGCAATCTTTTAATGATCCGAGAGAGTACTCTCGTCCATGTCCAGACTACGTATCTACAGTCAGTTTAACATTATATTATCTAAGTAAGCACTTGGAAACGGGATGGTACAGCTTAGTTGAAACTGTTTCGCCGGAAGTTATGAAAATGCACTTATGAAACTTTAATAACCACCATTCAATACGGTAAGCTTTTTAATTAGCTCAATGAAAACTTCGCTTCATTAGCTCTCTCTCTGTTAATAAATATTTTATTAATATGGACGGTTCGTTCCGTCCGTTTTATGTATAAATGAGAATCAGTGGAAGGAAATGCTTGACTGGTTATAGCATTGGCTATACGGAAAATTATCAGTGGTTCTTATATGAAATATTCTGTCTTAAGAATTGTAAAAAAGTTTTAGTTTACAAACGTTGGATTCGATTGTAACTCTCCAAAGCATCTAGATTAAAGTATTCTTAAACTATATGGTACCTACCTTCTGTAGAATTAAAAAAGAAATGAAAAAATTAAAAATGAAAAAAGAAAGAATAATATTTAATTGCGACTCGCACAGGACTAACAACAATAAAATTATAAATGTTAAAAAAAGAAAAAAAAGAAACCAGTGCAAGGTTTAAAAAAGCTCCTATCTCAGCATTGCTGCGATATTTAAACATCATCATCATCATCAGCCTTTTTAATGTTCCCACTGCTGGGACTCAGGCCTCCTCTCTAGGAGAGGGAATGGGCCGTAATCCAACACGCGAGCCCAGTGCGGGTTGGTATATTTAAACAAAAAAGTGATAATTTATTCTATTTAAACTTTTTTTAGTGCTTTGTCAAGCTGTATTTTTTAACAATTCATTATTAGTCCTAAAAGTGAGTATTTAAGACACTTAGGTAATCAATACACGCGTGTATTTATTATCTAAATCGCACTCACTTATGCCTTGTAAGATTCGAAGCCCGTGATTTTAGGCAATCGGATTACTTACTTACCTTTTTCTCGTTTTGTTATTGAAAAAAAGACGTCAAGTTTGTACTGTGTACTTTCTGACAGGAGCGAGAAACTTGAAAATACCTTATTATCTTCTTATCTTCGTAATGTAAAAAGGAAGTCGACAAAGGCTCGTACAAGCAAAATGGTTTCCTGTGTGAAAAGTTTTGATGGAAAACGAATGCTGGAGTTTGGCCAGTTAAAAATCGATACTTTCTAAGCTAGGCTTGCTAAGTAAATAGCTTTTTAGGGTTCGGTACCGAAAGGGTAAATTGGGACCCTATTACTAAAGCTCTACTGTTCATCCGTCTGTCTGTTCATGTGTCACCAGGCTATAATATTACATGATATGATAATTAGACAGTTAAGATTTTCACGAATGATGTATTTCTGTTTCCGCTATATCAACAAATACTAAAATCTGAATAAAATATATACTTAAGTGGGGGCTATTTTGTATTTTTGATTGCAAGGCAAAGAAGGAAAAACAAGTGGGTTTTAGTCAGTAAAAGTTTGACATCCCACTCCGCCCAAGAGTGGGAAAAGTCATTGGATGATTTCCCACCCAAAAAAAAGTGGGGTTCCCATACAATAAACATGATTTTTTGCTACGAACGGTACGATACCCTTTGTGCACGAGTTCGACTCGAACTTGGCCGATTTTTTTAGTTTTCTCTCCCGCTAAGCTCTCGAAGCAAGTCTAACTTAGGCCTTGTACCGAAGTTCGTAATTGGTGCTTGATTAAACGATGTCAGATACTAGAACCGTATAATACGCCCGGGGGATATTAAAACTTCAATATTGTTACACTAATTACGTCTTATATCTTACGTTTAACAAGATACAGCAGATTATTTTGGAAAATATTCGCAACATTTACCATAATTCTCATACTATGTAGTCAAGAGATTACAGTATAAAATGAAAACGGTTCGGAACGCCATGAACTGCTTAAGTGATTCGGGACTGTACCCACTCTAAAATTTGCATGTCCTTCGGGACGCTTAGTGTAGCTACAAAATGTCGCGTTTTCCTAGTTAAAGTACAAAACTGAAATGAAGATTTATTCGAAAACTTTGACAGGCATAAGAACTTTAGGGGATACTATTCTTTTTTTGTTAAAAAAACGTTCTGCCTTACTAGGAATTACTCTTCTATCGTAGATGTGTTCATAAATATGACATCTCATCATCATCATCATCATTTCAGCCGATACACGTCCACTGTTGGACATAGGCCTCCTCCAAGCGTCGCCACATCGAACGTTCCTGTGCGTCCCGCATCCATCGGTTTCCTGCTACCTTCACCAGGTCGTCGGTCCACCTTGTAGGAGGCCTTCCAACACTGCGTCTTCCGGTACGCGGTTGCCACTCCAAAACCTTTCGGCCCCAACGGCTATCTGTTCTGCGAGCAATGAGCGAATAAAAAATGAAGATATCCGCAGGAAAACTAAGGTTGCCGACATAGCACAAAGAATTGCCAAACTTAAGTGGCAATGGGCAGGGCACATTGCTCGCAGAACATGTCATCTACACTAATATAATAAAGAAGTAAAGTTTGTTTTTTTTGCTTGTAGGAGGTAATCTCTGGAAGACATGACTCATGACTTGATTCTGCCATCTCATTTCTACCATCGGGCAAACCAACGTACGGCGAGTACCCACCGTTACGTTGTTGAAACTTCTACGGTCCGGACTAAGCGTTTCGCCTTGTCATTTATACCGCGTACATCGAAGGACTGGAACAATTTTCCTGCTGCGGTCTTCACGTCCGATTATAATTTAGATGTGTTCAAGGCTAGAGTGAATAGGCTCTTAATATACTAGTGCGCCTCACCATCAACGATTGCTTACCATCAGGTGGGATCGCAGTGAAATACTAGTTTAATATCAGATAAAAAAAAAGTACTAGTGCTAAAATTTTTTCACCGACAGAATGCTGTTTTGTTTCTGAGTGACACAGGCTATATTCTATATACGCGGGCCAAGCTGAGGGCAAAAGTTAGTCCCACGTATACAAGACACTTAGACCCGGAACAAGTATCTAGGCCATACTAATATTTGTTCCGTGCGAGAATCGAACCAACGATATGCAGCGCAGCAATCCTTGAGGTTGAGCCAATTCCTCAACCACAGCACCAACCGTGCCGACAGCAAAACTATGTAGTTACAATGTTTTAAGGTTCTAATAAGCTTTTAGGTTTTAGATACTCACAAGAACCAGTGGAATTTCAATTCTGTAACTCTTTCCCGTTTCTGCCACATTTACACTATAATCGTGTGAATGTTGGACTCTTGCTATTTAGTTCATCATCATCATAATCATATCAGCCGATAGACGTTCACTGTTGGACATAGGCCTACCCCAAGTGTCGCCACAATTAACGATCCTGCGCGTCCCGCATCCATCGGATTCCCACAACCTGCACCAGGTCATCGGTTTCCGTTCACATAAATAAAATCGGATTTTTATTATATTCTTTATTGTACAACAGAACAAACATTATTAAAAATAAGTGTATCGCGGGCGGTCTTATCACACAGGACAATTTCTTACAGTCAACCTTTCCTTACCACACCACACAAATCATGTACCACAGAAATCTTTCTCATAAGTATCTTTGGTATGAATTGACAATTGTGATGTTATATTAGGTGGTGCCTTGAGTCTAATAATGCTGAAATGTACCACTAGGACTACCTACTAAATATAAGTTTTTAATTACTTAAAAAATACTATAAAAACTTTAGGTACATAAACATGGCGGGCTTTGATATTATTTCAAGAGATACCGCGGCCCTGAAACGCTAAAAAACAACTGAAAGATGCCTGGGAGGAGTTATATAACGATTTACCACCACAAAATAAAATTGGTAAATAAAATTAAAATATTATTTTGTTAAAGGTTTGAGTATTCGGGATGTCTTAAAACAAAAAATTCTAAGACTTGTGACATCCAACCAACACGCACTGGACCCGCGTGGTGGATTGTGGCCCATTCCCTCTCCTAGAGAGAAGACCTGAGTCCCAGCAATGGGAACATTAAAAGGTTGATTATGCTTATGAAATTTTGAGGTATGAACATCTTGACCAAGCCCAAGTCGTCGACGGCGCGCACTGTTCCCGCGTGCCTCAAGGAGTTGTCAGCAACAGCAGTGACCCAGCCGGGTCGAAGCCTACTGGGGCCAGGGTTATCCGTAAGGGCGCTCGAGCCCCGGTATGAAGGCTAGAAGGAACGGGGTGGGTCTTTTAGTCAGTAAGAGTCTGACACTATCTCCCGCTCCACCCAAGAGCGGGGGATGTCAATGCATGATTTTTTCCCACCATAAAAAAAAAAGGTATGAACATCTTGCACTGTCTAAAGGACAAAGATAGCTAGGGATAAGCTTTTATCAAAATATTATAGTTTTTACTCCCTATTCCTGTTATGCATACTTTCATAATAAATCAAATTCAAGGACAGGTTTAAAATAAATAACAAAACTAAGTGATGAAATAAGTTTTGAACATTGATAAATGGCTACTAGATCTGTCATTTGTTACCGAGAGTGTTCAGTACGAACAGATGAATTTTACGCGGGAAAGTTGGCAATTCTAAGTAACGCCCCTAGCACCTGCTACACCGTGTAAACTTATGTCGTAGTAAGTAGGTACCTCATCTAGGTACCTGGCATCTGTAGATATTGAAATTCTACTGTCAGCAAAAGTGTATCTTTTATATGAGGTGGGAATTCATCAGGTAACTTTTTCCAGTTTGGGTAGAGCGAGAAGGCGTGAAGTCTTCAGTTGCCCTTTACGGATCAGTACCATGGTAACATCATCATCATCATTTCAGCCAATAGATTTCCACAGTTGGACATAGGCCTCCCCCAAGTGTCGCCACAATAAACGATCCTTTGCGTCCCGCATCCATCGGATTCCTGCATCCTTCACCAGGTCATCGGTCCACCTGGTAGGAGGCCTTCCAACGCTGCGTCTTCTGGTACATGGTTTTCACTCCAGAACCTTTCGAACCCGACGGCAATATATTCAGCGACCATGGCAACCCTTTCAGAAATTCCCACGGCCTTAGGAGACATCGCGCCTACTGTTTTTCTGACGTCTCGACCAGCTCGGTTCACACCGAACGGCCGGATGTTACCTACATTAAATTTAGTTTTAAAATTGTAAAAAAATGGTCATTGTGACATAACTGCAATAGTCAGACAAAATGGTACTGTGACACTTTTTATAGATAATAAATGTATTTTAATAAGCTGTAGTACATTATTTTGTTCAGTATTTTCATAGTTTCAGTATTTTATAGTTTTTGCAGCGCATGTGATGTAAGGAAATTTATAAATCACTAGCTTTTTCTCGCGGCTTCGCCCGCTTACATAAAATATAGCCTACGTCACTCAGGAATAAAGCAACTTTCTGTCAGTGAAAAAATTTTAGTAATCGGACCAGTACTTTTAGAGATTACCTCTTACAAACAAAAAAACCGGCCAAGTGCGAGTCGGACTCGCCCATGGAGGGTTCCGTAGCAGCAAGTAACATAATATAAAAGTTCTTGTAGTTCGTTGTAACTTTGATCGATGTTTTAATAATAGTGTATTTTTTTAGATTTATGGCGTATTAAAAAAAAAAACTACTTACTCGATCTCGTTCAAACCAATTTTCGTTGGTGGTTTTCATGGTAATGTACATCATATATTTTTTTTAGTTTTATCATTCTCTTATTTTAGAAGTTACAGGGGGGGGGGACACATTTTACCACTTTGGAAGTGTCTCTCGCGTAAACTATTTAATTTAGAAAAAAATGATATTAGAAACCTCAATATCATTTTTGAAGACCTATCCATAGATACCCCACACGTATGGGTTTGATGAAAAAAAAATTTTTTGAGTTTCAGTTCTAAGTATGGGGGGGACCCCCAAAATTTATTGTTTTTTTTCTATTTTTGTGTAAAAATTTTAATGCGGTTCACAGAATACATCTACTTACTAAGTTTCAACAGTATAGCTCTTATAGTTTCGGAAAAAAGTGGCTGTGACATACGGACGGACAGACAGACAGACATGACGAATCTATAATGGTTCCGTTTTTTGCCATTTGGCTACGGAACCCTAAAAGCATAAAAACAAAAAAAAACTTTACCTCTTTATTATATTAGTGTAGATTTCGTCTCCTTCACGCTTAAACACACATAACATTAACATGCTTGGCACATGATCGTTCGTTGTGGCGACGCTTGGGGGAGGTCTATGTCCAAAAGTAGACGTCTATCGGCTGAAATGATGATGATGATGGTGACGCTTAAACGGCTAAGTGGTTTTGGATGAATTTCGGTACACTAGTAGAACATGCCTTGGAATAGCGCATAAGTTAGTTTCCATTACAGGAATAAGAACTCTTTTGAAATTTTCTATACTAATGTAGGCAAAGCTGTTCGCTAATAGGGTAGTTTCCAGGGTTAAAATAATTACATTTTATTTAGTCAGTGTTTTAGAGTATAAAAAAATATTGGACACTTATTTTTTCTTTTTTCGATTAAACAAAAAATAACAAAGATACAGCCCATTAAAGTTACGTGTGACGTCACCCCGTGCGAAAAAATGCAGCACGGCGTGACGTTACACGTAACTTTAATGGGCTATATCTTTGTCATTTTTGGTTTAATTTACAAATAAAAAATACGTGTCCCTTATTTTTGAATTCTAATCTAAAAGACGGACTAATTACATTTTTACGGCAACAAGCCTATTCACAAAAAGGTGGACATAATAATAAATAAATATTTATTTCATAGGTGAGGATGACCAGAAATAAAAAGGTACAACAAAACCCTTGAATAAGTACTTATTGTTTAATTATTTCCCGTAATGTAATGAAATAAAAAGGTTTGCAATTTTTTGTTGGATATGGGTTTCATAACCCTATCTTAGACGGGTTAAAATCTGTAAAAATTATTAGATTATTTTTTTTATAAGTAATGTTTAAGGCCCGACCACTTAATTAACTGTGCCTTATTATAAGTTTTTTAACGTACTCAATCGCAGCAAAGTAGGTAATTGTTAATTTGTACTCAATCTGAGTAAACGCCACCTGGTGGCAAAAATAGAAAATCTCATCTTTTCCCTACAATTTGACATAAGCGAACATTTACGTGTACGTTAAAAAAATTGTATTATGTCCTCTGATTCCGTATTTCCTGTCTTGTGACGGAAGTATCACTGCCATTGCACCGTACAAAATGTCACTCAATTGTCGAAGGGGTGATGGAATTCCGTGAAACAATTTGAACAGTGTATTTCGATTTGAACAATCCAAAAATCGAATGACAAACGTAGAAAAACGCTTTGAAAATGAACTCTTGGCTGTAATTGAAACGCATTGAGGATATCCAAAGGGATTTCCAATAACTGAAAAACAAAATGTTTTTTGTTGTTTTCGATGTAACGCTAGGGTTTATTATGCGAATAGAATGTCATTCAATAACCCTTTTATTGCTATTGGTATTTTTGTGACTGTATAGGTATTCAGAATTAAAATTATAGTTTCCTACCTAGAATTTCTTTAACCTTTCAATCGTGGAAATCACAGACACAATTGAAAGACAATAGGTGCGCGAACGCCGGCGTTCGCTTGTGGTTTAATGAATTAATGACTGACTGAAGAGGTAAGTTGTTCTGTGGAGTTCCATATTCGACACTTAAAAGGCAAAATAATCTAAGTGACATTGAGTAAACTTTACAGGAGAGCGATTTATTAAAGATATATATATACAAGGTGCAGTTTTAAAACTGCACAATATTTCAGGAGGTTGTAATAAAACTTATAAATAATCATATAAAAAAACGATACCTGGTCAATAATCAGTAATACTTGTTATTTAATTTTTTAATTACACTAAACTAAATCGATTGATCGATGGCCGCGGGGGCGTGGCTAGGGTGTGGCGTGCGGGATGATGATTGGATGATACATTATTTATGAAACTATCGTTGCGAGTTAGTGTGTGTGAAAACGCCCTTTATTGTTCCGTGTTTGTGTGTGTGAAAAAAAGCGCGGTTTTAAAAAAAAAAAATTACCTACTTATTTTATTATTGATTCGGGTCGAGAATCACTAACATAATTACCTCCTGAAATATTTTGCAGCTTCAAAACGACACCTTGTATATATATATATATTTTTTTTTTGAAAAATAAATCTACACTAATTTAAATAAAGAGATAAAGTTTGTTTTTATGTTTTTTTTTTTGTTTGTAGGAGAATAATCTCTGAAAGTACTGGTCCGATTGCTAAATTTTTTTCTCCGACAGAAAGCTGCTTTATCCCTGATTGACACAGGCTGTATTTTAAGCACGCGGGTGAAGCTGCGGGCTAAAGCTGGTTGTTAATAATGTTAATAATAAAAATAAAATATGATTTATATCATTGTGTGTCGTATCTAAAGCCGACTTTTTTTTACAAATAAGTTTTCTAAAAATTTTAACTTTACATCACTTTCCTGTAAAGTTTACTCATTGTCACTTAGATCACTTTGCCTTTCATATCATCATTCCATAAAAGAAAGAACGTGAACGTGAGAAATTGAAAGTTTGAATGCATGGATATATGTATGTGTAAATGTTTGTTACTCTATCACTCTCAAACGACTGAATGGGTTTCGATGAAATGTGGGGCTCAAGTAGACCATTTCCTACAACAAAACATTGGATACTTATTATCCCGGAAGTAAGGTTTTTTTTTGGGATAGGTTTCTACTTCTCGTGGACGAAGACGCTTGTAAAACCTAGTATGTATATTATATATTTTGTTCTTCTCCATAGGTCATCAGTGATTTGAACCTTAAAAGACCTTCTGACGTTTCATATATGCAGTATGCACGTAGGGATTTATGTGAAACAAAATTTTGAATTTTAATCTATACCTACCTACATTAACATATAAGTAAAATTGGAATATGTAGGTTTTTGTACTATCAAAATATCATTTTTTTGTTTTATTTACATTTAAAATTATATTCAGTAGGTAACAAAAATGTATTTATTTTTTCTGTCTCTAGGTTAGTTTATTCAAGTTAATCTCTGAAATGGCCGGACCAATTATGACGAAACTTTCACCGGTAGATAGTTAACCTTTTGAATGTCTTAAGTTACACAGTTCGACATAAGCCATTGTCTTTCTATTGTGTCTCTAATTACGGCATTCGAAGAGTTAATACAATAAGGAGTAATGTATGTAGTTTATTTTTATTTTTGTAAAATAATTAAGATTCCCCTCAAAATATTTCTTGAATTGGTGAGCTGTTTTACGAGTTTGACGCGGACAAAGTTGCGGACCACACTTACTTTGGCTTTTTCTCGGTTGAGTATAAAAGTAACCTAATAATAATAAATATTTAATTAGAGCAAAACTCATACACTTAGTGTTAGTACTTAACAATAAATCTTAAACTAAGTCTTAGTAAATAAAATTATAGTAAATAAATTATACAGCAGTGTACTATGAAACATTAGTTTTGGTACAGTTATGCGAAATCCGAAATACATGTCTAGTATAGTAAAAAATCTTTGTACAAAATTTCATACCAATGTTAGCAAAAACAAATAGTCACTGGGCCATCCAGTCGACTGAGGGGTGGTTTAGCACTTGCACCCAGCTGTTTGCTGGCTCCTCATACCCGTTATAACCTGCCGAGGCTTGTGTTATACCTACTTAGAGTCGGTGGTGTCTTACTTACGACCTTTTTAAATATTTTTGGGAAAAAATATATTATGGTGCAAAAACTATTGGAATCCATTGAATTACTAATTCTCAACAAACTTTATTCAGGTTTCGCATAAACTAAAAATAATGTTATTTATGAACAGTCCACTCTGTCGATCATCCTCAGAACTCTGTCGAAAAAAGATCAAATTATCAGATCAGATTATTTACAACTAGCTTTTGCCAGCGGCTTCGCCCGCGCACATAAAATATAGTCTATGCCACTCAGGTACAAGCTAGCTTTCCATCGGTGAAAAAATTTTGGCAGTCGGACCAATACTTTCAGAGATTACCTCCTACAAACAAAAAAAACAAACTGTACCTCTTTATTATATCAGTGTAGATAACTTCGTTATACAAACACACTTAACTGCACTAAAATGTTACATAGTCTTCATTTTGTAACATTTTAGTGCAGTTATGTGTTAGTAGATATAAGGGTATTACAGGCCGCTAATACATCAGGGTTTAGTTCAGTTAATCGTGCGTGCAATACCGTACACACTAAGCTGTTGTGCCTTTGTCGTTTAATCACTTGTATCGAACACAATGCTAATAATATTATCTACTCATTTCAAGGCAATACTGTTAGAATCCTTACGCCAATACGATTACAACACTAATAATATAATACAATTTATTACGAGTATTGAACGCTCCCGGTCTCTGGGATCCGCTCAAAGGGCCTACTACTCGTACTTACTGTACCAACATATTGGAAATATTATGAGCGTGCATGTTACAGGAAATTTAATATCTTTTGCTTTTAGTACGAGAGTCGGGTTGGACTTTTACTTTATCGGAAAGAAAAGATAACACATTTTGACGGTTTGTTTATTCTGTCCGCACGTATGTATTATATCTATAGGAAATGTGGCCTTTGCCTCGCAAAGTGTCTGCTCTGTAGAATGCGATCAGGAGATTCCGTGGAAATGCGCAACCTATACGTTATTTTTAGGTGGGAAAATCATACAAAGACCTTTCCCGCTCTTGGGCAGAGGGAGGAGTGTGTCAGACTTTTACTGACTAAAAACTCACTCCTAGGACGAAGGCAAAGAAGGGCCTTCAACCTAGAGCCCCAGGTTTCACTTTCGCACTACTCGTTGCCCCAGTAGGCTTGTTACCGGAACTTCGGACGGCGAGCTACCCATTGCTTGCCATCCGCAAGCCCGCGCCTACGGTGGCCGGAAATCGGGATCGGGATCCCGGTGGCTGGGGCGAAGTTTGAATGAGTTAGAATAATGTTTGTATGATTGTTTCTCTTTTGCGCTAAAAAAGTTGTTAGAACTTGATGAAAAGTGCACAAGTAGACCATATCGTGGAATAGAATAGAATCTATTACCCTGGATGTATGTTCCTTTGGTATAGTTTTGGAATTAAACGCGGGCAAAACAAGTAACAACATATGATTAGGCCGTAGCTGGGCACGCCACAATCATGGCGGTAAGTCCCCTCTTTGAGGCGTGGCTGTAAAGACCTCACGGTGTCCTTACCTTCCGCATGACGCAGGTACTCACCGGACATGGCTCGTTCGGGAGTTTCCTGCACTCGATTCATGCGGAAGTGACGCCCGGGTGTCGCCACTGTGCGGAACGCCCGGAGGACACGGTGGAGCACACAGTCGAGGTGTGCCCTGCTTGGGCGGAGCATCGCCGTGCCCTCGTGGGGGCGATCGGCGGCGGAGACCTCTCGCGCCGGGCCTTGGTTGAGGCCATGGTCCGGAGCGAGGAGGAGTGGCAGGCAGTCGCCGACTTCTGCGAAGCAGTAATGCTCGCAAAGGAGGAGGCCGAACGCATCAGGCAACGGCGTTATCGCCGCCGCCGTCGCCGGGATTCTGATCCCGATTTCCGGCCAACGTAGACGCGGGCTTGCGGACAGTGAGCAATGGGTAGCTCACTGTCCGGCCGTCCGGTAACTGTCCGGACCAAGCCCAAGTCGTCGACGGCGCGCACTGTTCCCGCGCGCCTCAAGGAGTTGTCAGCAACAGCAGGGACCCAGCCGGGTCGAAGCCTACTGGGGCCAGGGTTATCCGAAAGGGCGCTCGAGCCCCGGTATGAAGGCTAGAAGGAACGGGGTGGGTCTTTTAGTCAGTAAGAGTCTGACACTATCTCCCGCTCCGCCCAAGAGCGGGGGATGTCAATGCATGATTTTTTCCCACCATAAAAAAAAAAGGCCGTAGCAGTGCTTATGGTTATTTGTTTGTAAATGTCACCACATAAATAAATACAGGACAAACATTATCAAAATAAGTGTACAATGGGCGGTCTTATCACACAGTTTCTGACCATTGACATATATATTACTAGCGTAAGGACCAGGCCAATCGCGCGATTAAATGGCACTAGCGCGCTGGCCCTAAAATTACAGTTTAGGGCCAACGCGACTCAGTTGACAGTGGTCCGTGTGCGGGAGAGAACGAATATTTGCTTGTCATAAAAATGCCTAGTTGTGTGGTAAAAGGCTGCAAAAATTTTGATACAAAGGTTAAAAAGGAACATGGGATATCGTATCATCGGTAAGTAACATTACATTATTTTTTTTACCATTAAGTTATTAAATAAACACATTTTATAGCGATAAATAATTTAATATCGAATTCCATAATGGCAGCCATTGTGTGGCCGCTACTGAACGCGCGAAGTGCACGAAGTAAACTTGTACGGACGTAATTTTTATTTATTTCATTGTTGAACTTAGTGCTTGTAATTTTGAATTTTGGTATCTAATGTGTTTTATATTCAATAAGGGTAAAACAAAAACATTAAAAAAAAGCTTAGAATCGATACCTAGGTACCTAATTGAAACTGAAAATTGTATTCTTAAATTATTTTGAAAATGTAGTTTTATTTTCTTCACGCTAACTAAGATGACCGTTAAACTACTACATAGCTTTCGCCCGCGATTACTTCCGCGTAAATTTCGGTTATCGCGGTTGCAAGTGGATTAAAAATTGCTTACCTATATCCTTTCTTGGGGCTCAAGCTTAGTCCGTACCACATTTCATCGAAATCAGTTCAGTAGTTTAGCCATGAAAGCGCGGTAGACAGTTATTTTCGTATTTATAATATAAGTAAAAGTATGGATGTATGGACAAATTCGCGATGACGAATTACGACTCAATTTTTTTTTTTACAGATTTCCAAGTGATTCAGCGCGTAAAGAGATTTGGAGTTTAAGAATTATTAGGAAACAACGAAAGGAGCCTTATTTCAAGCCTCATAAAAATACAAAAGTATGCTCTGCTCATTTTTGTGACAATGATATTGAAATTTCAAAAGCTGGACTCCGGAGGTTAAAAGGATCGGCAATATCACGATTTGAGATTAAGGTGTTGGCCTCACGCATTCCTATTTATCTATATATTTAATCCTATTTATCTATCTATTTATCTATACTTATATATATTTATTTAAATTTCAAATAAAGCTGATTGAGACTCATTTAATTTGTTTTAATTATATTTTCATAGTGACCTGTAAAATATCATCGCAAAAAGGAAATCGTTATGTATGTACCTACCTATAACGGCATGCAATTGATTTAATTATACTGACTGCCAATATGCGAAAAAATGCATACGCGCGAACAAGGTTACGTCGAACACCTATGCAGTGCGGCTGTCACGTAGTTCCTATGAGTTATCACAGATGTCGCTATTTTTGCTTGTAATAAGAAGGTTTTTAAGAAATGTTCTGATGGGCGCATCCTTCCTTTCGAAATCATTGTTTCTGACAGACAACTTTTGGATGGACTGAAAGAAAGGAGGTAGAAATCTATGTATCTAGGTTCTTTTCAGAAATTCCTTTATTCACTACTATTTCTGTTCAATTTACTGAAAAATGTCATGTCTAATGATCTCTGAATATCAAAAAAAAATTCAGGGTCTATTTCAAAATAAATGCAAAGTTGTAAAAATCTTGAAAGAAAAAAGTAATCATATTGTGACGTTTCAGCTGTCAAACTTCAGCTGAAACTGCTGAAATTTTTCTTTTTTATTATTGTCTTAACTGAAAATAGTTTCAGTTAAGAAAATAATAAAAAAAAAATTGTCGCTCTTTTTACCTAGCTGATATAGCTCAGCCAGGTAAAAAGAACGAGATTCCAAATTATGTTTACCTACATAATGTATTTCTGTTTCGTATAATAGATTAATAAATAACCGGTTGTAACAGGTCAAATCACGCAGGGCACGCCATCACGTTTTGTACCAAACATTTGTCTGTTCGCGTAAACATTAACAAAATTATATAGAAATTTTATTACCGACAACCACCCGTTATTTTAGCGTGACCATAACAATAATATACGATCATATAAAATCGTGTGACGCATGTTTAGGAATATGTCCCAGATTTTTTTGGATGGAGGTACCGTCAACAAAACAGTTCGGTATGCAAGCAATTATGCTGTACGCGGGCAATATCCGTTGTTATGATGTATAATAACGTAAAGCATACACCGAGACGATATTTATGCAGATGTTTATAAATTACATGAATTTAAAAATAAATACTTAATAATACACTTATCTTTTTTACTGTCAGTACTTACCCATTTAAAATGTGAACATGCGCAATTTCCGACAGTTTAATGTAGAATATTTTGTAGTATTTAAAAGTAACTTGTGGTTTGGTTATATCAGAAATAATTTTAATCGAGCGTGGGTTGTGTATTACGAGTTTATTTTTTTGAAATCTTATGAATGCTTTCTCGAATTAAATGGCCGAAGAGGATTAGGAAAACTAAACACACATGATTTTATAATGCTGTGCCAATTTATGAAATATATTGGTGATCAATCACGGGGATCAGTCGACCTATCTGTTAAGATTTCCCAAGTATATTGGGGTCAGCTTCCTGTCTTGCCGGATGGATACCAGTATTTTACAATGAGCAACAGCCTATTCAAACCTTCCCGACTCAGCATCTGGGTAACACGATATGCTACACATGTATGCTGTCTATAAAAAAAAAAAAAAAAATTGCTGTCTATAAAAATAAATGTCAGTCAAAACCGAAAGCTTAACGTACTTTGCTCGGCATGTAAGAGTCTTGGCATATCGTGAGTGGTCACCCATCCGCGGATAAACCTAGGCAAGCGTTGATTACCCACAACATCTGACTTGTTTGGCTGAAATTATTTAGTATGCAGAACAATACAGGGTAGAAACCTAAGGCAATATATAGTGCAACACAAAAAACTAAATCGTTGAGTAAAATTTACTAATGCAACGTGACGTAATCATTGAGAGAGACAATGCTCTGGCCACAGCCACTGCAAGTAACGCCTTGAGCGCCGGGAGTCGCTGGTCGATTCGTAGCTATCGCTACCGTAAGCGCGGGTTTGCGAACGGCGAGCAACGGGCAGCTCGCTGTTCGAAAAGGACCAGACACGAAACAACAGTGCATTGTGTCCAATGAACCCCTCAAAGAAATAGCTGCATAAGTGTTGGAACTAGGACCGATGCCTGCCTGGGCGGTGACATTGTTCAAAAGAGTTACCTCGGCCCTAGGAAGAAAAAAGCATCTAAAGGAAAATGGATGTGTTTTCGTCCTAAAAGTCTGACATTGGTACTTTAGTTTTGCAGCTCTTAAGGTTATGTCAGTAATATTGATTTTCCTGCGGATATCTTCATTCCTGATGCGATCACACGAGGTAACTCCGAGTATAGCCCTTTCCTTTGCCCTTTAGGTGACTTTAAGCGGTCTGATGAGGCCTATTGTAGACGACCACGTTTCAGAGCCATCCTATGTCATCACTGGCAACATGTACTAGTCATACGTCTTGAGACACAATAATAATGTTTGTTTCTAAGAAAAGAGAATTGAAAAAGAAAAGAGATTGTGTAAGCAGAATGTAAGAAAAATATGCTCGTAATTATATAAAAACAATTTTCTTTTGTTACAAATTGATTGTAATATTTTTCTGATTTTTTTATCCCATTAACAATTAGTTAGTGTAAGTTAAATTCAAAGGAAATATAAACAAAAACGTAACAGGTAGGTAGGGATTAACTTTTGAAGAATCTTTTCAAAAACAAAACTTGCAAGTATTCGCGGTTGCCTGGCAACATTGGTTGTGTTATTTATTTATTTATTATTTATAGATAACTTTATTGCACACCTTAGCTTATTATAGGATAAACATTTATAAAAGAATAAGTGTACAATAGGCGGTCTTATTGCACAAGGCAATTTCTACCAGACAACCTTTGTATGGACTGAACGAAAGGAAAAGATTTGGGGCGGTCACACTATTTATGTTGTACACTACATAAATAGTGTGAATAAATATATATGGTACAATAGAAAAAAATATAATATATAAATAAATTATCAAATAATAAACTAATAAATATTAAGGTTGTCTGGTAGAAATCGCTTTAAGCGATAAGACCGCCTGATTGTACCCTTAGATTTAAGTTTATGTTTATGTCATTTTACTTTTGGTGTACAATAAATTTTATTCTATTCTATTCTAAATATTAAAATATACAATAAAGGGGAAGAAAAATTAAAATGACTGGTAGTGCTCCTTCACCATTTTTTGAAGTACGGTAGCTGATTGTTACTTCAGTAACTGATGGTTTTGTAGGTATATTTACAAGCATACAGTCGTAAAAATACCATAGTCATAGTATTTAAATTAGATAGAATATTTTCCAGTTTTCATGCACACTAAGAAACACCCACTAAATGGCAGAAACACAAGAAGTCGACAAAAAGCCTAGAAAATGTCGTCACTCGTCTCACATAATTTCAAAAATTATATCCGCAAAGATTTTAATTTTCATTCTTTTATTATTAAGATAGTAACTAGTTTCTCCTTCTTTTTATTTTCGTATCAATGAACTCGCAGCACTACAGCTTTGTTATTGGTCTCGTATTTAATAAATCCTGGAAGGGGTAGTTGAACAGACAGTATAGCAGGTGACGCATGTCCTGTGAACGGGGTCCATACTGGCACTGTGTTTGGGGTAGGTTGAGAAAGCCCCAATATTGGTCATTGGATTGTGGCTAACCTTGGCCCGCAGTCGGTTAATAGATTTCCAGATTAGCCACTCCTGCATTTAACATCAAGAGGAGGAGTTAGGCGTTGTTGTTTCCTCAGCGTGCATCTCTCGTCATCACAAAACGTTTATAGGTATTTAAACGTGCAGGTAGCTAAAGTAACATGAACCAATTGTGGAATAAATAGATTTCACACGCTTAAACGTAAGGATAAATCTACTTCTATTATTATAAAGAGGTAGAGTTCGTTTTTATGTTTTTGTAAGAGGTAATCTCTGAGAGTACTGGTCATTGCAAAATTTTTTTCGCTGATAGAAAGCTGCTTTATTCCTGACTGACAAAGGCAATATTTTATGAATGCGGACCAAGCCGCGGGTAAAAACTAGTAATTAATAAATTTTGTATTTGAAAATTAACTTTTCGAGGTACCGTTAATTAGAGACACAATAGAAAGACAATGACAGAGCGTTCGGTTGGGGTTTAATGAATTAAATCATTACACAATAGTACATTATGATATAAGTGTGTAATGTTAGTGATTACCGTCGAGGCGATATCACAAAATAGGTATAGGTATTTAGGCCCGAGCCGTGGGTCTTAAGAGAGCCGAGAAAGCTAATAATTAATTACTCACGTATATCATACGACGTTTTTCAATATACTTGTGAAGAAAATAACTGTAAAACTAATAAACTTTGTGGCAGTAAAAATCTGTTTTCATATGCGCGCCTATGTATTTTTGATTACCCTTTCACTAAACTCACTGAAATGAATAAACGGGGTTTGACCGGCGACTCGTGGGGGACGACCTGCGCCCATCCTGATACGATAATGTAATAAAATTATGGCAGAGGAGAGGTTGAACAAAAGATTTTAACTACAATATAGCACTAGTGCGTAATGGTAATCAAAATGTCACAGAAGAGTTAGTAAGAAGGGCCATTATGTACCTAAGTGCAGTGCAATAAAAGTCACTTTCTGAGCAAGTGTATTGAAAATTTATTTTATGATTTAATCGTCAAATATATAATTTTCGAGGATCACCATCTTCGTTGCCCTTATCCAACCAGCTTGGGGTCGGTTTTCAGTCTAACCAAATGCTGAATACCCATGTTTTACATGGAACGACTGCCTATCAGACCTTCACAACCAAATTACTGGGTAACACTTACAGCACTTCTTTGAATAGGATGATGGTGGCAAACACATACAAACGACTTATTTACGTAAAACGTCGTCAACGATTATTTTTAACCCAAATTCAACTATAACCACTATTACTATAGTCTACGTACCATCATAAACGATTTAATGACCGTCCATCCCGGAAATACAAGTCAATATCCACACTTCCGTAACGAGTATGCAATGGCATCAATATAGCATACCTGCATATACCAATATTAGCACAGATACGAAATGAACAAAATGCAAAAAGGATTTCGTGTCTGCAATAAATAATTCAGTGACGATGCGAGCTATGTCAGACTATATAAAGTTTTATTGGAATCATATTAAATACTAGCTTTTACCCGCGACTTCGTCCGCGAACATAAAATATAGCATAATATGTCACTCAGGAATAAAGCAGCTTTCTATCGGTGAAAGAATTTTAGCAATCGGACCTGTAATTTCAGAGATTACCTCCTACAAACAAACAAACCTCTTTATTATATTAGTGTAGATATGATATCCTTGGTTCGTGGCTACTTTGGTCCTTTATTTTAAATTATGTGTTGGACTTCGTCTTAATTACTAGCAAACTGAATAATGTGCATTGTAATTTGTACTTCCATAGCAAAACTGCCCCCGATGGGAACGTATATCGTAGGTAACCTAAGTTATATTGTAGAGGGTACTAATAGTCGTTGATCGAATAGATATTTATAGCTCTATATCCTAAGGTATAGAGCTGATATCTTGATAGATGTGTCTTTGAAAAAAAGTGTCCGGTGTGATCACCGGACACATTCGTCTTGGACTTGGTCTTGATAATAATCAAGACCAGCAAACTGAATTAGTATTTAAAAGTAAGGTATGGATAAGATATATATATTGTATAATTATCATATTGCAGCTTGAGAGAGAGACCTTGAGTTAAAGTCTAAGTATTTCTAGGTCTAAAGTTGCAAAACTTATTTTGTCTAAACGAATTTTCGTGAAACCAAGAATACATCAAGGTCATAGAGTTATAATTTATCTTTTCCTTCGTAAAATCACCTCTGTTAATTGTAGAATATTCTTTGAACTAACAAAATACTGACAGGTATATTATATCATTACTAATTCAAAAGATAAAAGATTTATTTACGGTTAAAGTAACAATAAACATGAGTCTGTCATCAGCTCATGAGTCACGTCTCGAGACGTTTTCACGTCACACGTCTTGCACGGTCACTTGGCAAATGTCCGTCATTCTAATCTATATTAAACTAGCCATTGATTTACAACAATGCCTATTGTTTTTTTCAAACATAGACATACAGAACAGGACTGAGCTTCACCGACACAGGTAATAAACAATCTGTAAAAAGAGACAAATCGAATGTGCGGCCAACACATATCTCTTTTTTTCTGACAAGTCTAAAAAACTGTTAAGTTTTTAAACAAAATATAATCACCTTGTTTTGCATTTAAATGTTGAAGTAACACACTATAATGTTTACAGTATTTAGCAACAAATGTTTTAAGTCATCCTTCTTGAATTCTTTATTGTACACCATGATAAATAACAAAATATGTGGATATCAGAGTGCTGTATGTTTCTCTGAGTTAATCAACACTAAAATAAAATTGTCAGCTGCTAAAAAATATTTGTTAAAATGTGTCCAGTAGTACACTTGAGATTTACATCACATCATAAACTTTGAATCAAATTGTGTATAATTAAATCAGCCATTGAACTTCACCAGAAAAATCTCGCGAAAAATTATCCAGTTACCTGTTTCTTTTCAGTAGGACGTAGAGATGAATATGACACTGACAACCTCCGACATGCAATGACCGCTTGATTTCTTTGTCTCTTTCACACTTTTGTGACCGTATTGATTTGGCAGTTGAAAAAGGAAAGCATAGCCCAGTTCTCTATGTTTATCGTATATTATTAATATAGCTCCCCATTAGTAAACACGGATTACTAAAAGATTGATGGAAATGTTTGTTTAAATTAATCATCCATTAATTGGTTGTTGATTATTGTTTTTTTTTTTTGTTTGACAGAAAATTATTGAAGATGTTTTACTGTGCTAAATTGGGAGTGAAAGTAGAATATAAATTGTGTTAGTTTTTTTAACCCACGCAGTTGGATTGTGGTTGTGGTGGTCCGAAAGTTCATTCCCTAAGTTCTTACCTTAACTATCAAACACGGGCCAGTACCCACATTAATCTAAATATCTAACGTAACTTACATGTTGTACCGAAGGTAAATTATAGTTTCCCTCCTAAACCTCTCGACCTTGTAATCATAAATGACTAGATGATCCAGTTATGTATAATATGGAGTATATCTATTACTCAAAACGCATACCTATCATCAAATAAACAAATAACAGACTCATAAAGACGATTACTATTAATTTATACTTTACTAATGATCACTTCTTGGTTGACGCACTTCCCAATACATTTGGTTGTTGTACATGATCTAGAATTTTGTCACTAAAATTAATTTGCTCACGTGCCGCTCATAAAAGACTGGAATAATATTATGAAAAATATTTTGGCATCGACCTCTGTAGAGATCGTTTGTGGTGGCATTCAGTGTTTTTTATATTCAGTGGTAACCATGATATTTATGAATGAGTCGGATTTAATTTAATATAAAACTTGAATTCGTTATTTATATTACAGTTAGGTTTTCTTAATTTAATTTAATAATTTGTAGATTATACTTAAGATTTTATTTCAAATAAATTTTAAAATAATATCTTGTTGAATTTTATGTTTAATTTGACGCACAGTTAATTTTGGCTTCATTCCAGAAAAACTGTCTGCATTTATATTGCGACTTGTCTGGATCGTTTTTCATTCCTAAAAGGACTTTTTACAACAACAATATTAGACGTGGGGAAAGATTGAGACACGATTACACTTAAAAACTTTGTTGTATTAAATTGTTCACACTATTCAATTAGGCACTAAGGCTGCCTTATTTCTTCAAAAGTATTTTTGAATCTCGGTATTTTACTGTGGTAAGGCATTTTCCGTTTGAGGGTTACAGCGCCATCTCTGTACAGCCTCTGAAACTACTTTGTCTGGGTGGCGCTGTAAATTTCATGTTTTCACGTGGCCTCTGCATGAGGTTTGCTGGAAGCCGAGTATTTTCTTAGTTCGTGTAAATGCCGACAGATGCCGTTGGGTCGCTTTCCCGAGCTTTCGAATTTCACCACGACTTTACATTGGCGCTGTATTAGGTTTCTGTTTTGGTTTCTATACAATATTATAATATGAATACATATCAAATAAGATAAATTAATACCACGCATCAGATGGCAATGTATATACAGAAGATTCAAAGTTAATTAAAATTTTGCAATTTGCTTTGGTTTTGCTGCTTAGATAGATCCTTTGGCTTAACTTTGGAAACTTTCGAGACACGTGGATAATTTCATCTTTAATAAAGTATAAGTAGGTAGATAGCGATACCGTCAAGTAAATTGATCATACCGTAGATTCCATTGAGCTGGTAGTATTTCTCAAATATTTATGCAAAGGAAAAGAAAAAAGAGAAAGTTTATCATAATTTTTCTGTTAATCTCAGTACCTAATTACCTACTTTTTGACAAAGAATTTTAATTATTATAATCATTTCCTTTGTTCTTTTGACGGAACATTACGTTCTTTTAACGGAAAGATTTCATGCTTAGAACAATAATTTAGTTATGATGAAATTAGAGTGCAATATGTTTTCCGTTTCAAAGTTTAATGCCTTTCAAATACCGAAATTAGAGACGCAATACAAAAACAATGAGTGAGCGAACGCCGGCGTTGGAGTTTAATGAATTAAACTTGACTTGCCTCTTATCTTTCAAATTATTCGGGCTTACTGATGAAATTATACGGCCACCCTTTTTTTTTAAATCGACAGACGCGCTATCATTTGACTGGCCTGTTGGTCTAGTGGTTAGTGACCCTGACTGCTATGCCGGAGGTCGTGGGTTCGATTCCCACCCAGGACAAATGTTTATGTGATGAGCATGATAGGTATAATTTATCTATAATATGTATGTACCTATTTAGAAATATATAAGTATGTTTATCATGTTGTCTAGTACCCATAACACAAGCTCTGCTTAGCTTGGGACTAGACGGCGTTGTGTGATAGTTGTGGAATATTATTATATTATATCATTGAAAATCGAAAATTTCTATCTAGGAAATTGGTAAAAATGGTTGAACTTCCTTTCGAATAAGTACGCGAAAATCCTTCTCCTATTTTGGCAGGCCTAAGGTTCTAAGTTGTCTACTGCTTGATTAATTGTTGAAGTTTTTTTCTTCTTTTGCAGGTACGAAACTTTCGAAGCTAATCGTAATGAAATGAAGGTGATGAAAGCCGTATAGGTAAATTACTTTATTCTATAGTATCATTGACACAGCTCAGCGTCACGTACAGTTGACGTCAGTGGATAATGATGAAGTATCATTGAAGAGGTTAGGTCATATTTTAAGGCTACAGAATAGTTCAGAAGAGTACCCATGGCCCTTTTTTTTTAATTGATGATAGGTTGGCGCTTGACCACTATCTCGCATGATGGAAAGCAACGATGCGGTCGACGATGGAACGCGCTTACCTAGAAGAAACCTATTCACTCTCGACTTAAAGATTCCCGGGTTGTAGCTATCAGGAAACACAGACTTCGGCAAGGAATTCCGCTCCCTAGCTGCACGCACAATGAATGTGTTCCCAAAACGTTTTGTGCGTGTAGGTGGGATATCTACTATTTATCGTTGGCGCATCGCCGTACTTCTGGTAGTCCGATGATGGAAAGGGCTAGGCGGAATTAGGTTATGCAATTCTGATGCACACTCCCCGAAATGCAATCGGTAGAAAACCGACAGACTATATCAACTCGGTGTCGATGTTCAAGACTTTGAAGCTTCGACTCGACGAGTGTATCGTCGCCAATTATAGCACCTAGAGTGCAAAGGGCAATTAAAGGAACACAGGTTGTTTTTAGTCAGTTAAAGTCTGACACTATATTGTATATAAGTAAGTGATGTGTATGTAAATAGCAGTATAGGCATATTTTTGCTCTAAATGAACATTCAGATTTAAGGCCATATTTTATGACTGTGAAATTGTTCAAAAAAATTACCATGAGCTTGAAACGCAAGACTGAAGGAACACAGGTGGGTTTTAGTCAGTAAAATCTGTCACTTCCTCTCTCTTCTCTCAAAATAAGAGAAGTTATTTCATAATTACCCACCTAAAAAAGAGCTATATTCGAAGTCAGTTTTAAATACCTTCAAGCGGTTCAGCAGCAAAGAGAACCAAAAAACCTTTAATGAAGATTAAAACTCCATCATCAACACTTCAGCTGAAGTGTCACCACAGCGAACGATCCTGTGCATTTTGTATCCATAGGATTCCGGCAACCCTCGCCAGGTTGTGAGTGACTTTTGGTGAGCAGTCACCACTCCTAAACCTTTCGGCCCTATCGACCTTCTTCCTACTTGGTGTTCTTCATGGTTGCCGATTCTTCGGGTTATGTCGGCAGCCTTAGTTCTCTTGCGGATTTTTATTCCAGACGCGATCACACAAGGAGCATCAGCATCATCATCATTTCAGCCGAAAGACGTCCACTGTTGGACATAGGCCTCCCCCAAGTGTCGCCACAATGAGCGGTCATGTGCGTCTCGCATCCATCGGATTCCTGCAACCTTTACCAGGTCATCAGTCCACCTTGTAGGAGCCCTCCCAACGTTACGTCTTCCGGTACGTGTTAGCCATTCAAGAACCTTTCGACCCCAACCGCCATCTGTTCTGCGAGCAATGTGCCCTGCCTATTGCCACCTAAGTTTGGGGATTCTTCGTGCTCAAGAAGCATATCCCTTTCCATTGCCCTTTGGGTGACTTTAATGTTTCTGATACAGAAATGTCAATACAGTCAAGTTCAAGGGCATGACTTTGAATATCAAAGAGAATCTTCACTTTCTGTACTTTACTACCACAAACGAAAAACTATGTTCCTACAATAAGGGTGTTTTTAATATTGTTCGGTTTTGATCACGCATGCGGATTGCTCCGCACGCGTAACCCCCGCAAAAGTCCACTTCGTACAAGTATTTATTGTAATGCGTGGAATACGCACGCGGGATGCGTTATTTTGCAGTTTTTAATTTTCTGCATACGGAGCAAATCCGCATGCGTGATGAAATCCGCATGATATTAAAAACACCCCAATTTGTGTGTAAACCTGATGATCCATCATCACAAGCTTACTCACTAACTAGGTAATAATTTTTATTTCAAATATCGAAACCGTTTAATTAATTTCAGACTCCATCCTAAGGTTGTCTGGAAGATATCGCTGTTAGCGATAAGACCGCCATTGTACCCATAGATTTAAGTTTACAAGCTATGTTACTTTTTGGTGTACAATAAAGTTTAATTAATTTATTTATTTATTTAAACTTCATGTACAATAGTGGTACATAGGCGGACTTAATGCCACAAGGCATTCTCTACCAGTCAATCTTTGGGTTAAAAAAGACAACACTGTGGTAGGTTTGCACAATAAACAAATACATAACAAATAGTTCAAATGGATAAATAAAAATAAGTTATTTCTAATAATAAAATACATATATATGCTAAAATAATAAACTAATAAATAGGATGAAAAATATCAAATCACTATGAGAACTTAATAACAATTCTGAACGAAGACCGAACTAAGGTTGAGAGGACTTCAAATACTAGTTCCGAATTTTACGTTTGAAGGATAATTTACTTTCAGCTTTTTTGATGTCAAGGAGATTTATCCTATTCTATTTATAAATGCCCAGAGAATGATAAACTTACTGAAAGCATAAACATTATAAAGTTAGACTTTTCCTGTGGTAGAACTAAACCTATGTTCCCTACCTAATTGTGATGCAGACCGTACCTATAAACTATGTATCTACTTTAATTTACGTGTAAACCTGACGGTCCATCATCACAATACACGCAAACTAAAAATTTCCATTTATAATATCGAAACCGTCCAGTTAATTTTAGATTTATAAACACCAAGAGAATGGTAAACTAACTGAAAATATAAACATTATAAAGTTAGACATTCCTCAAGTAGTACTAACCTAAGTTGCTTACCTAATTGTGATGCAGACCGTACCTATTTTAATCAACGGCAGGCATAACGAGGAAGTTGCCAAGAATATTATAACAAGAGCGAGAAAAAAACTAACTTAGCTTAAGTAATTTCAAGTTTCCCTAGTTTGAAGGAAACGGAGTCATCGGAAATAAACATAAAAGAACAATTTATACATGCTGTTTAGTTTGTTATGTAAGCTTAGAAAGAACCATTTGAAGTTTCATTTTTGGTTAGAAATCATTCTACGACTTCTCCCCCTGTAGAGTGGTGCGAGAGGGTATGTCAGAGTTTTACAGACTAAACCACACAAGTGTCCTTCAATTGCCCATTGCGTATCCTTTTCAGGAATTTCTGCAGCAACATCGGCATCGGCCTTACTGACGGGCCCCTACATAAGTTTTGAACATTCACTAGCAAAATATTAGAAAAAAATTAAAGTATTTAATAAAAATCTTAAAAAGAAGTTTTGGTTGCTCTTTGCTTTCCAAAGCCGCGGTAACTCTGCAATTATGGGGCATTAGACACCCAGCGCTGATTTTCAGCTGGCACCCCGCATTGACGCAAGCAGTAGCGTTTATAATAGACAGCTCGTGGCGAGAACAATAAGGATCTGTAACTAGCTCCTATTATAGACATAGGAAATATAATTAACTTCGCATAAAAATAACTAACAAAGAGCATTGTGTGTGGTCGATGCTATGAATGCAGTTAATTTTATGAAGCATTAAAACCGCAAAGTGGGATAAAAACACGTGTAATGTAACATCCTGGGCTCGGGGATGTTTAGAGAGTTCCCATGGTCTTGGAAAGCATAAGGCAACTAAAAGAACATGGGTTGGTTTTAGTCGGTAAAAGTCTGACATTTCCTCTCGCTTCACACAGAAAGGAAGAAGTTAATTCTTCTTAATTCTTTATTGTACACCATGATAAATAACAAAATATGTGGATATCAGAGTTCATGTGTATGTGCTATTTGATTATTTCCTCTAAAAAAAAAACATTCTAACTTATAATTTAAAAAGGAACTTTTTTAGGTACTCGACTTCCAACTAGGCAAATCGTCAACATCAAAAATCTAGAATGTTTTTGTATTGACCTGGCAAGTAAGATTCATTCCCCCATCGAAAGCAACTTTCAGAAGAAAGTACTTGCAGAAGCAAGCAATCAGTGAAGGTATTATAAGTCTGTTACTATAATCTGATATTGTGATTTGAGAGACCAAAGCCTTATTATAGGCCATTTGAATACAATATTTACCAGCTAGCTTTTGCCGCAGCTTCGCCCGCGTACATAAAATACGACACTCAGGAATAAAGCAGCTTTCTATCGGCGAAAGAATTCTAGCAATATGACCAGTACTTCCAAAGATCACCTCCTACAAACAAAAAAAAACAAACTTTACCTCTTTATTATTTAGTTTAGATGTTAAGCTGACGTGGTCGACGATGGAAGAATACTAGCTAGCATAATTTATTCATTTATTTCAAATAGACCATTTGCAGGCACTTTTGAATAGTCAAATGTCGGTCAGTTCAAGAAAAGTGAAGCTAAATTGCACGTTCTAAAGAGTAGTAATTAAATGGACAAATACAGATAAAAGAGTACAAAGGTACTGCTTATTTCAAATGAAATTTCTTCCAGCAGACCTGCGACAGGAAAGTTGGATGAGAGATGTAGACACAGTGTATACAAATAATAATAACATAATATAATTCTCTGGAAAGAGCCAGCAGAGTGAAATTATTTGCCAGAGTTCGGGACTCTGGCAAATAATTTCACTCTGCTGGCTCTGTTTTAATTACGTACACTATATTATTATCTCACGAGCAAAGCCGCAAGCACAGCTTGTATTACAATATAATTATAACAGAAATTCATTCATACTGGGAGTACATAAGTTTTCAGCAATTGCAAAAGCGACAATATTAAATGTTTCTCAGCTAGATGCCGTTTAAAAGTTTTCACTTGAGAACACTGGAGCCCGCTGTAGTTAGCTATGAATTTAAACTCGCATTTCGCATTTGCAAGAAAACTTGGACTTGGTATTTAAATTGCCGTTGGCCTGCTTAGAGGCATCTCGTCTTTCTTCAACTAGAAATCAACATAAGTTCTTTCTGTTGCAATCTAAGAAAAACACAAGCAATCGAAATAAAAAAAATATATAAAAAAAGACGTGTGGCACTCGGGGACTGCCGCGGTAAAGTTATTGCATTGCATTTTTATCAACTCATGCAATTATAATTATTTATTTATTTTATTTCTGCAGTATTTTTTTTCCTTTGTTTTTTTTTTCTTTGATATTAATTGAAGTTACACTTTCACACATTGAATTTAATTTTGATTGATTGTTCACTCATTTGTTTTCTTATCGGTCACCACGCTCAAAAAACAAATGAGTGGGGGGGGTGGTAGGTTATTTTCGTTACGGAATTTCTGGATTCGGTTTCCACGCTCAAGGCCCGCGATAGAAGCTATGCAATAGCTTAAAAACAATGTTGTATCTCTTTCTCAAATAGTTTTTTAATGTTTAAGATTCGAAACATTAATTAACGTTGACGACAACGAAATTGTATTTGGAAGCCTATAGACTCAATTTCTGTCATTGGATTGCTGGGTTCTTTTAAAATCGTGCGGATTTGCACCGCAAAAAATTTCTTAATGCAAAAAAAACGCATCCCGCTTGCGTATTCCACGCAGTACAATAAATACTTACATGAAATGGACATTTCTTACGCGTGCGGAGCAATCCCGCATGCGTGATGAAATTCCACCATACCTTTTTTTTTTTTTTTGGTGGGAAAAAATCATGCATTGACATCCTCTGCCCTTGGGTGGAGCGGGAGATAGTGTCAGACTCTTACTGACTAAAAGACCCACCCCGTTCCTTCTAGCCTTCATACCGGGGCTCGAGCGCCCTTTCGGATAACCCTGGCCCCAGTAGGCTTCGACCCGGCTGGGTCCCTGCTGTTGCTGACAACTCCTTGAGGCGCGCGGGAACAGTGCGCGCCGTCGACGCCTTGGGCTTGGTCCGGACAGTTACCGGACGGCCGGACAGCGAGCTACCCATTGCTCACTGTCCGCAAGCCCGCGCCTACGGTGGCCGGAAATCGGGATCAGAATCCCGGCGGCGGCGGCGGCGGCGATAACGCCGTTGCCTGATGCGTTCGGCCTCCTCCTTTGCGAGCATTACTGCTTCGCAGAAGTCGGCGACCGCCTGCCACTCCTCCTCGCTCCGGACCATGGCCTCAACCAAGGCCCGGCGCGAGAGGTCTCCGCCGCCGATCGCCCCCACGAGGGCACGGCGATGCTCCGCCCAAGCAGGGCACACCTCGACTGTGTGCTCCACCGTGTCCTCCGGGCATTCCGCACAGTGGCGACACCCGGGCGTCACTTCCGCACGAATCCGGTGCAGGAAACTCCCGAACGAACCATGTCCGGTAAGGACCTGCGTCATGCGGAAGGTAAGGACGCCGTGAGGTCTTTCCAGCCACGCCTCAAAGAGGGGACTTACCGCCACGATTGTGGCGTGCCCAGCACTGGGTTGCGGTAGTCGCTGACGCCATTTCACCATAAGATCCCGCCGGAGCTCTGTCCGCCATGCAGTGACCTGTCGCGGCAGCGGACTTTCACCCCGGCGTAGCATCTCCACGCGCATATCGTGCATGTGTGCAAGGACTGTTGCCTCCAGATCCCACGGTGGTAGGCCAGCCAGAAGGCTCGCCGCTTCGCGGGAGACCGTGCAGTATCCCCGCACCATCCTTATCGCCATGACCCTCTGGCAGGCGTTCAGTATGGCCGCCGGTTGCTTTTTCAGCGACGGCGCAAATTCCACCATACCTCACATTAGGAATATGAAAATATTATTTGTTAATTTTTGTAACAGAAAATTTCTTACTATTTCTTTTTGACGTTGCTTTCTGATATGAGGAAATTGTATTCTGTGAATAACGTTATGAGTTGCACCTTTTTATGATAAAATTATATATATTAGTTAGTTAATAAGACCTAATGTGTAACTGTTAAGTATTCCTCAATAAATACGAGTAAATACATTCAGTTAGCGATTCATAAAATATTGTCGAACACTAGGTCAACAACGGTTTACGTTGTTTTCAGATAACAGTGAGGGAATCTGTCGCCTTTCTTGAGATAATCTTTTTAACAAAACCGACGAGCAGAGAAATGTCAAAGGATTATGTACCTGTCTATAGAAGATAATGCCAAGTCAACGATTAGATTAAGCAAAATATGAGAATAACCTATTTATAAGTTGTCATCATCTTCATATTCCTACCCTTATCCCATTTTGTTTGGGGTCGGCTCAACACGTTTTTTTCTTCCATTCCGTCTTGTCACCTGTCTCGTTATCGCTTCTCTTTTCTTTCATAATGCTTCAGACACAATCTATCCAAATTTTCTTTGACCTCCATCTCATCTATCTACATGTAAACTCATAACTCGTTTAGTAGCATGCAATTCACCCCTTTACATAGACATACCAAGATAAAGGATTCTTTTCAACTTTTCTCACTTTATCCATTCTCGTCAACCATACAAACAGCAACCTATATATAAGTCCTAAATAAAATACATAAGCTAATAACGAAGTTCTTCGTATTCTTGCAACTCAGTCTAGCAAATTGTGAAGAGCTAACCAAAATCTATCAGGAAAACGAAGTCCAGGAATTCAAATTAAAGTACGTACAAAGAGATAAGACTCGAATTGCATTCGTTTGAACCCTGAATACGTTGTCGTCTTCATTTCGAATGCTTGAGAAAAACGCAAGGTGGGTTTGAGCTAAAATTGAAAGATGTACGAAACGAATTCGGAATTCTAGGTTTTTTCTACACGAATATTATAAAGGTAAAGTTTTTTTTTTTTTTTTTTTTTAATTCTTTTTTGTGCACATAACATGACATTTGGAGATACAGACAGTTCATGTACAAAGGCGAGCTTAACTCAGCATTGAGTTTTTTTTTTGGAGGTAATCTCTGAAAGTACTGATCCGATTGCTAAATTTTTTTTACCGATAGAAAGCTGCTTTATTTCTGAATGACTTCCGCTATATTTTATGTACTCGGGCGAAGGCGTGAGCAAAAGCTATTTTTTTTTATAAAACGGCCCCACACTAGGATTAACTGCCATATCGTGGATGCATTCACAACCAGAACACCTATCTGTAGGCCATACAAATATCTGTTCTGTGCGGAAATCGAATCCGTGATACGCGTTGCAGCAGTCATTTGCTAAATCAATACGCCAACCGTGCTTATCATATGCTTCCTTTATCTATATACATATAATAAATCTGTAGAAGTTTTTAGTTGTACGCGCATCACGTAAAATGTACGAAACCGATGTAGAAACTTTTATACATTAAAATTGTGTGTAACTTGTTATATTACTTAGGCTTTGTTTCATCGCTATCGGTTGACTATATCAAAAGATAATACTAAATTTCGGCTCAAAATACACAAACGGAACATTTGTAACATCGGCTCACAAGAAACAAACGGATCATTTGGAACATCGGCTCAAAAGATACAAACTACACAAAATGTTACGAATCGTGATTTGAGAATAATTTAAAGGAGATGTTTTTAGTTCAGTTTGTTAATCATATTACACTCTTTACGTTTTAATTTGAATTTTAAAAAAACAATGCTGGTCACAAAAAGTAAAGACCGTTTCAGTGTTCTAATTGTTCCAAATGATGCATTTAAAACATCACTGATGTTTCAATCTTTCGGAACACTAAAATGTTTCGAAACAATGAGTCGGTTCAGTAAAGAATTACACACGCCTATTTGAAAACCATTTTGTTTATTTATTCATACATTGTAGGTATCTGTTGATATGTTTCTTCAAACTATAAAAAGGCTACATATATATTTGTTACATTGGCACTGTGCCTCGAGGAAGTGTTAAATTGCGTGAATTTCTCGTTACCTGTGCATTAAATAAATACGTGTCTAATTATATCTGAAGGTGAAATATATATCAACGCGGTATAGTATGCGCGGCACTTTGAAAAGGTGTACGAAAATATAATGCGAATGTGCTGTGGATTTTTTTCATGTCTATTTTGTTCTAGGATGTGAGGCGAACATAATATGTCTTCGGACAGATACAGATACGATTTTGTCTTTCCTCTGATTTATAACTCACTTTTTTTTCTTATTTTTAAAAATTATATACTTTATTGTACACCAAGATAATAAATATGACAATAAACATGGCCTATAAATATAATATAATAAAAAATAATAAATATGGCCATAAATTTAAAAATATACAATTTGTGTCCTCTCCTCAGAGCTCGTGAAATGCAAAATATTTTTCACGAGCTCTTCCAGGCAACCTGAAATGAACAGAGATTGCCTGGACACAATACGAGGTTGTGATGCATTTAAAGAAAAAGCAGAAAAAAATGTGGAAAATAGTACATATTTACCACTAAAATAAATACATAATGTTCCTTCACAAGTCTTTTGAATATAGGAAGTGGTTGCGCGTTATATTGACACGAGTAATATAAGTTGCCCGGACAGTAGACAGACCTAATATTTACAATGTACAACATATTGTGAAAATTTAATAAACATTCCCTACTCCAATACCCGTAAGGAATGAAGCAACTTTAAATTGACTGCAACAAATTAAACTTCCGTTGTCTAAATTAATGGGAAACTCATTTTTCCACGTTTTGAAACGTTTAACAGATTCCAGTGTTGAGAAACAATAGCCTCGGACAAATAACAAATCCGTCATTCACGTCATAAACCATGTTTACGGCTGCCGTAGCATCGATTTCTAGTTTATATCCCACATTCTATGGTTCTGTGTTTATATTCTCGTTTTGTTTATTTTCTTCGTCAGTTTTGCCAATTGATAGTTTCTAATTAAAGAGTGAACTTATCTATTGTAACCTAGTTCTGCGACCCAGTTACAAACTCAAAAGGGTTTTCTGGAAAAAAAATACTTTTTAAAATTCGTGAAGCAGCTCTGTTGAAGTTGCTGAGTTAGTTTTTATGATTGAGTTTACGACATTTATTAATTGGATTTTAAATGTTTGTGTATATTTCTGCAGTTCCAGATTCACAAGAGAAATTATAACAAAATAATGAGCCAGTTGGTCTTTACTTTGTAAATTGACAGATGTAAATGGTTAAAGCAATATTTGATTACATGTAGGATATAAAGAAGCTCGATAATAAGTATTATGATCATAGTTTTTCCTTAACTATATTTTATAATCTGATTGTTTTTTTTAGTGAACAAAAAAAAAACTTTTATTATTACTAAAAAAATATATTATTTTTTATCAACATAAACCTGGAAAGCTACGAAAGGAAAAGCGCAGTAGTTTTTAAAAAAAGCAATGTTGACTTTTCTTCTTGGTGCTCTTATATTACCTACTTGGGGTCGGCGCAACATGTTTTTTTTTTCTTCCATTCTGCCCTGTCAGCCGTCACACAATCACTAACTCCCTTTTCTTTCATATCACTCCTCACACAATCCATCTTTTCTTTGACCCCCCCCCCCTCCCTCTCCAATTTTAAAATCGTTCGTTATAAAAGATTACAAAAATAAAACTAAAAAATTTCGCCACAAGTTACTTGGTCAACTGGCTATTGTCCAGTAGCTTGTCCAGTTTATTTCTCCACTGTGGCGTGTCCGACACTTGCGCTTACTTCGTTCAGCTGCCAGCCGTCTTTCAACCATCGCTCAACTAATTTAAACGTCTGTCATGCCATCAGCCAATCTGTCTAGGTCGTTATTATATCTTCTAAACTTGTTAACATCTCAGGTGTTTATTGTTTACGAGTTCTCTCGGTGATGTTATGGAGTCAGAGAAAATGTGAACATTGTAGTTACATGAGAATTAGGTTGCTTTCATTATTGCTAAATTAAGATTTACACGTTTTTTAGCACGAAGAATCGCCAAGCTTAGTGGCAATAGGCAGAGCAGATTGCTCGCACAGATGGCCGTTAGAGTCGAAAGGTTCTGGAATGGCGACCATGTACCGGAAGACGTAGCGTTGACAGCTCCTACAAGACCGATGACCTGATAAGGGTTACGGGATTCCGATGGATGCGAGACGCTCAGGACCGTTCATTATGGCAACGCTTGGGGGAGGCCTATGTCCAACAGTGGACGTCTTTCGGAAATGATGATGATGGTGATGACTTTTTTTGTGGTGTGAAATCTACACTAATATTATAAAGAGGTAAAGTTTGATTTTTTTTGTTAGTAGGATTGATGATCTCGCCGCGGGCAAAAGGTGAACAAATAGCAATTTGACCAGTAAGTACTTCCAGAGATTTCCTCCTACAAACAAAAAAACACAAAACAAACTTTACTTCTTTATAATATTAGTGTAGATATTTTATAAGTAAGTGCTTAACTATTACTGCTTCTGGCTATTTCTGAGATAACCCAAAAACAATCATTAGCAACTATATTATGGTGAAAAAAAAAACATTCTGTTATACACGACCGAGATTGCATTGTTACCGCAAGATATGCAGATCTTATTTTAGGTAACATAGCCTAGGATTGCAATGCAAATGAAAGCACCTACCTACCCTACATAGTGAGAGCAAAAGCTCCAAAAGCTCATACTTGGAGCAGTTACGTAAGGCACGGTCGATAACTACGCTGCCGACGGTACATTTGTGCCCCGATTCGCGAAATTACGTGGTAACCGTTTGCCGTTTTAAATATCTGTTACTTCTAGCATGTTAACAAGTATGCAATTTGGAGCTAGATAGAAATTTGTAGTGTTTGGTATAGGTAATGACTTTTTGGGATTAAGAAGTCTTGAAGCGAATGTGTAGGAGTTCCAAATGAATTTCATTTTATAGAATCCGAGTAAGATAGCGTTCAGTCTTCTTTAATTCTTTATTGTATACAAAAACTTAACATACTACTAGTATACAGTGATTTGACAATTTCGATAAGTACAAAGGCGAATTTAAATAAACAAGGAGTTTTCTCCCAACAAACCATTGAGTGATAGATAAATATTATTATAAACCCAAAGTGATATAAACATAAATCAATCTAATATATGAAAATATATTATTCCTACATATTATTACACTCTATATCGATATACAATCGTATTCGTGGAGGCCAAAAATAAAATGAATAGAGAAATTCATTCCGTTATAATTTTGTTTTTAAATGTTGCATCCACTGAACATGTGGAATGGAGCATCCTGTTTGTCTTATCAGAGATCAAATTTAAAAATAAATTTGTTACTAAAAATGTCGTTTACACAGTTTTAATAAAAGTTTCCTTAAGTTCCTGGAACATAACGGTCAGTTGAAGCAATAATTCTATCAAGCACTTTAAACTCTTTTTAAGATGCACTTATTTTAATGTACCTATAGTATTTTATGCAATATTCTAAGTAAAAAGTTTATTTCACATTAAAGTTTGCTAGCATTGCAATGTTTTCTAATGCTCATAAAATCTCTCAGGCACTTACGATACTTCGAGAGGAATTATAGCTCCACCTATTTTTAGACGTCGACCACCCAGCTCTGCACTTACACTTACAATAAATCTGTTCGGAAGGTCGTGAACTTCTGATTTAGATTTCAAACTGGTACTTGAATTTCAGCGGGCTTAGCCTCTGCTAAAAATATTTGATCTCTCATAAATTCAATTGGTTGAAAAGGCAGAATTTCTACAAAATTGAACGGATGCTTAACTTTATAGACTTGCCTATTTTTATTATTACAAAACTTGTATAGAACATGTCTGAGAGAGATTAATGAATACACAATATTGTGATCACATCCATTTAAAGAGGGGAAGACCTGGTAACCTGAAATACAGGTCAAAAACCTAGCTTAGGCACCAGTCTCTCACAGTATGGATCCAATTAGTGTTATTATTTTGGTTTTGTAATTGCTGTGATATTGTGTTGAGAAAATAAACGAATTATTATTATTATTATTTAAGTACTGAAAATATTTTCATCATCATTTCAGCCGAAAGATGTCCACTGTTGGACATAGGCCTCCACAAGCGTCGCCACAACGACGGCATTCGTCTGATTCCCGCGATCCTTACCAGGTCATCGGTCCACCTTATGGAAGGCCTTCCATCGCCACGTCTTCCGATACGTGGTCAGCACTCCAGAACTTTTCATCCCCATCGACCATCTTTTCTGTGTGCAATGTGCCCTGCCCATTGCCACTTACGTTTGGCGATTCTTCGAGCTATGTCGGTAACCTTGGTTTTGCTGCGGATATCTTCATTTCTGATGTGACCATGCAAGGAAATCCCTAGCATAGCCATTTTCACTGAAAACATTGTAGACATAACTAACTAATTTTAATAGAATAAAGATACCGTTTCACAAAACTTTTTCAAACGTACCAGCAAGAACTAAAAATTTGAATGAACTGAAAGATAGAATTCACTGACCCCTCAATGGATAAGAAACGCAATTTCAAGTACCAAGTTTAGAAGAATCTTCTAAAAGAGATGTCACGCTGTAAACAGCAGTGAAAGTTCTTATGTAAGTTGAATCACGTATCTTTGAACGCGTTCGTGACAACCCTGGACAGAAAGTTAACGGAATTAAAGAAACCGGATGAGATATCACTTTATTTTATTTTATTGGCTACAGTAAAAATGCAAGTCATATAAGGCAGAGAAAAACTGCGATAACATTGTGTGATAAGAACAAATATACAACGATTTGTTTGAAGAACATCAGACAAATTGTGACACAAAAACGTAAACAAAGATTTCGTGGTTTACTCGTTACATATAACAGTTTACATTTACCAGTTGAGATACACGATCATTCAACTTTGCGTATGAATCACTAAAGAGGAAATAAATTTTATCGCGTGCCTAATAAACATGCCAAATACAAATGCAAACAAATCAAGTAGATTACTATTGGACTAATAGTTTGGAATAATCGTTAATTTTCCTTGTAAATCACGTTGGGATATATCTATAATCTCAATTTTTTCATTACTTCGTTTGCTAAAACGAATCTCTGTTGGTTGTTATGTGATATATGCATATACATTGTGACGTATCTTTGTTTTTGATATAGTTTCTACCCAAACATTCCGTTTTCATGTATCATCGAAATAAAGGGCATAGACAAAGTGAAGTTCTATCAGCGATAACATTGTCAGAGAGTTTTTTTTATGGTTCAACAAAAACTTTTTTTTCTAGCTGGAGTGAGAGGGGTTGTCAGACTTTTACTGACTAAGACCCACCGGTGTTCCTTCAATTGTTTTTTGCGTTCCAGGGTAACAGTTAGTAACAGTTTCGAGCAATCTCACAGCAGTTAGCACTCAAATATTTGTTTGGCATTGGATTTTAGGCTCAATTCAATTTATTGACATGAAAAAAAAACTTTCAGTTCAACAACAGCCAAACAGTTAAAATTTTGCAGTTTCAATAATCATTATTGCTGATAGAACGACACTTTTTTGAAAACCCTAGATGTGTTGTTAGCTAAAAGTGTGGTGCGGAACGATTAACTTGCGCATTAACCAAACGTCCTAGCAATAACTTAAACAGATCTTCATCATATTTATTTTCCCATTACTTAACATCTCAAGGACTTAAGGTTGCACCCTCCAGCAAAGTTCTCGGTCTGCGTGCGATGGAACCGCGCCAAAGCAATTAAATCGTGAGCCGCACGCGAGGGTTTCTCCGCCACTCTTGCGATGCCGCGCGCACCAAATTGCTCTCGTTACTTGCACTTTTTTAGTTTTAGGATAGCCATGTAACTCCGATCTTCGTCGGAACATCTGGTTATTTAAATCTCAGTTTGTGTTTCATGTATTGTTTGCTGGCCAAATGTTTGGCAAAATGGTGTGGTAGCAAATGTTGGTTACGAGTAACTTTTAGAACTTATTGATATACAACATTATTTTTAGTATAATTATGCAAAACCTGAATATATTGCGTTCAGAATCAATAACTGAATCGATTCCAATATTTTCAAGACCATGTTATATTTTTTCCCAAAAATATTTAAAAAGGTCACAAGTTAGACACCACCAACACTAAGTACAACACAGATCACGGCAGGTCATAGCGGGCACTAGAACCCAGTTCACAGCTGGGTGCAAGTGGAAAACAACACCTCAGTAGCCTGGGTGGCCTGCTGACTATGTATTTTTAATGACATAAAAAGCTTATAACTCTGTGATTTTTCATGATATAGTTATGAAATTTTGTATATAGATTTTTACATAAAAAATAATTTTTACAAAAAAAAAAATACAACCGACTTCAATGTTAAAAAAACACTGAAAAGTACAAAATAACTTTAATTTCGGAAGTCGGTGTTTCTATAATAGTTTTGTCTCTTCGTTATTTAACACCGACTTCCGAAATTAAAGTTATTTTGTAATTTTCAGTGTTTATTTAACACTGAAGTCGGTTGTATTTTTTTTTTTTTTGTAAAAAGTTTTTTATTTTACACTTTTTAGTTATGGTACCTACCATCACTAAAAAGTACCTCTCAGCCAAACTTAAATACCTTATAGCCAGACAGCATCTCATAACGATTCTAATAATCCCAAACACGGTTAAATTACATTAATTTACCTTCTGGCTTCGTCATCAGATCAGTCCGATACATCCACTTCCCCTTTTCCTTCAGCCAGTCATCGACATCGACGACAGTTCTGCTGTGATCCTATGAGGAATTCTGTGCCATATCTTCGAAGTTCATGATCAGATCATAACAATATTCCAATGGGGCCAACTTGGAAGCATAACCTTTTGAAAATTCTTTTTTTTTTATTGAAAATAAAAAAAAAAAGAATTTTTAAAATCGGTTCACAATTGACCGAGATATCGGTGAACATACATTAAAAAAAAAGAAACACATTCAGCCGAACATAGAACCTCCTCCTTTTCGAAGTCGGTTAAAAATACTAGACACGTGTTTCGGGCTTCGCAATATACTAAAACTAATCCTGTACATTAGTGTGGTGACTTCATGAGGTTGATTTCTTACATATTCGGAACGTTATTTATCGGACGTGCCGAGACAAACGAAAAAGTTTGTGTTGTCTGAAATAAATCATATCGAAACTTATTTCATGCCAAGTTTTTTAACTTACACCAACGGTATGGAAATTCTGCGTAGGTTTTGTTATTATTTTCCTTTGTGAGGGCGTGAAAATGTACCAACAATATTATCGGTAAAATATTATTTGTGGGAAGGTAAGGATGGTGTATTATGTATTCAATAACATTTTCGTAACAATATTGTTCTAAGCTTATCAAAGTATTTGGTTTTCTTGGTACTTACACACAGGTGGCTTACAAAATGTTCCATTATAAGTCATTCTATTGACTCTGAATACATAAACAACAGGCGAGATGACAAAATTTAAACCGTGAATAGAAAACATTGAATCCATGAATACATTTAAATATTTGGAGACGAGGCAGTGGTCTCACACAATGGTTTGTAAATGATCTGAAATTTAAAACGAACCAAGTGTGTACTGAATTTGAAAACTTATTTATACTGTTTATGTTGGTCATTTGTCTTCGTCTGAAGTGGACGATTTTCTGCAACTTTGAGACATTTGAATTTCGTGATAATAAAACTTATTATTTAGCAATATGCTAATAGACTCAAGAGCTGTTTAGTCATTGGAATTCAAACAGTTTAAATGAAATCTTTTCGGGGCATCTTAATGATACTTAAAGCTATTTTTTTAGGCTATTGCATAGCTTCTATCGCGGGCCTTGAGCGTGGAGACCGAATCCAGAAATTCCGTAACGAAAATAACCTAACACCCCCCACTCATTTGTTTTTTGAGCGTGGTGACCGAAAAGAAAACAAATGAGTAAACAATCAATCAAAATTCAATTCAATGTGTGAAAGTGTAACTTCAATTAATATCAAAGAAAAAAAAGACGTGTGGCAATCGGGGACTGCCGCGGTAAAGCTATTGCATAGCATTTTTTATCAACTTATGCAATAGACCTCGCCAACAGCTGCTTAACCCCACCCATCCAAAACCAGACCTCGCCAACAGCTGCTTAACCCCACCCATCCAAAACCAGACCTCGCCAACAGCTGCTTAACCCCACCCATCCAAAACTAGACCTCGCCAACAGCTGCTTAACCCCACCCATCCAAAACCAGACCTCGCTAACAGCTGCTTAACCCCACCCATCCAAAATGAGACCTTGCCAACAGCTGCTTATCCCCACCCATCCAATACCAGACCTCGCCAACAGCTGCTTAACCTCTTCCATCCAAAACCAGACCTCGCCAACAGCTGCTTAACCCCACCCATCCAAAACCAGACCTCACCAACAGCTGCTTAACCCCATCCATCTAAAACCAGACCTCGCCAACAGCTGCTTAACCCCACCCATCCAAAACCAGACCTCGCTACCAGCTGCTTATCCCCACCCATCCAAAATGAGACCTCGCCAACAGCTGCTTATCCCCACCCATCCAATACCAGACCTCGCCAACAGCTGCTTAACCTCTTCCATCCAAATCCAGACCTCGCCAACAGCTGCTTAACCTTTTCCAACAAAAACCAGAACTCGCTAACAGCTGCTTAACCCCACCCATCCAAAACGCCGACAGCTGCTTTCACTCATTTGTTTTCTTATCGGTCACCACGCTCAAAAAACAAATGAGTGGGGGGGGGGGGTGTTAGGTTATTTTCGTTACGGAATTTCTGAATTCGGTCTCCATGCTTAAGGCCCGCGATAGAAGCTATGCAATAGCTTAAAAAACAAAGGAAAAAAAATACTGCATAAATAAAATAAATAAATAATTATAATTGCATAAGTTGATAAAAATGCTATGCAATAGCTTTACCGCGGCAGTCCCCGAGTGCCACACGTCTTTTTTTTTAAGCTATTGTATAGCTTCTATCGCGGGCCTTGAGCGTGGAGACCGAATCCAGATATTCCGTAACGAAAATAACCTAACACCCCCCACTCATTTGTTTTTTGAGCGTGGTGACCGATAAGAAAACAAATGAGTGAACAATCAATAGCAGCTGTTGGTGAGGTCTGGTTTTGAATGGGTGGGGTTAAGCAGCTGTTGGCGAGGTCTAGTTTTGGATGGGTGGGGTTAAGCAGCTGTTGGCGAGGTCTGGTTTTAGATGGATGGGGTTAAGCAGCTGTTGGCGAGGTCTGGTATTGGATGGGTGGGGATAAGCAGCCGTTGGCAAGGTCTCATTTTGGATGGGTGGGGTTAAGCAGCTGTTAGCGAGGTCTGGTTTTGGATGGATGGGGTTAAGCAGCTGTTGGCGAGGTCTAGTTTTGGATGGGTGGGGTTAAGCAGCTGTTGGCGAGGTCTGGTTTTGGATGGGTGGGGTTAAGCAGCTGTTGGCGAGGTCTATTGCATAAGTTGATAAAAAATGCTATGCAATATCTTTACCGCGGCAGACCCCGAGTGCCCCTCTTTGAGGCGTGGCTGGAAAGACCTCACGGCGTCCTTACCTTCCGCATGACGCAGGTACTCACCGGACATGGTTCGTTCGGGAGTTTCCTGCACGGGATTCATGCGGAGGTGACGCCCGGGTGTCGCCACTGTGCGGAACGCCCGGAGGACACGGTGGAGCACACAGTCGAGGTGTGCCCTGCTTGGGCGGAGCATCGCCGTGCCCTCGTGGGGGCGATCGGCGGCGGAGACCTCTCGCGCCGGGCCTTGGTTGAGGCCATGGTCCGGAGCGAGGAGGAGTGGCAGGCGGTCGCCGACTTCTGCGAAGCAGTAATGCTCGCAAAGGAGGAGGCCGAACGCATCAGGCAATGGCGTTATCGCCGCCGCCGTCGCCGGGATTCTGATCCCGATTTCCGGCCAACGTAGACGCGGGCTTGCGGACAGTGAGCAATGGGTAGCTCACTGTCCGGCCGTCCGGTAACTGTCCGGACCAAGCCCAAGTCGTCGACGGCGCGCACTGTTCCTGCGCGCCTCAAGGAGTTGTCAGCAACAGCAGGGACCCAGCCGGGTCGAAGCCTACTGGGGCCAGGGTTATCCGAAAGGGCGCTCGAGCCCCGGTATGAAGGCTAGAAGGAACGGGGTGGGTCTTTTAGTCAGTAAGAGTCTGACACTATCTCCCGCTCCGCCCAAGGGCGGGGGATGTCAATGCATGATTTTTTCCCACCATAAAAAAAAAAAAAAAAAAAAAGACCCCGAGTGCCACACGTCTTTTTTTTTATTTATTTATTGTGCACACCTACCACAGTCTTTTTAACCCAAAGGTTAACTGGTAAGAATGCCTGGTTGCATTCAGTCTGGCTATGTGCCACTACTGATGGTTAAACAAGTAAATAAACCACGGTCTGATAAAAAAAATGTAAATTTTAATCGATTTATCGATAGCATTATACTTCCTAAAATATACGAAAAGATATTTATCTTTTTACCATTTCATCTTTTTTCGTACCATTGTGAAATAAGATTCACCTCCGCCAAATCAACTTCTTTGTGATTCATTTTGGCAGATATACATAGAGATATCTTCTTAATTCGGCACTTAACTTTCGAAACTTAGACTTTTTCAATATAAATTAGTATATATTTTGGCCGAGTAGGTTGACGCAAGATGATGGATGCATTTTGTGAGGAGTGATATGAAAGAAAAGGGAGCTAGTGATAGTGTGACGGGTGACAGGACAGAACGAAAAAAAAACGTGTTGCACCGACCCCAAGTAACATGGAATAAAGGCAGGAAGAAGAAAAAGAAGAAGGTTGACGCAAGACGGATATACTTATAACCACTAGTATCCTAAAGAGTATTTCTAGCTTAGTTCAAACCGCAGCTACAAAGTAACGCTACATCAAAGTATTAAAATATATACAACCAGATATAAAGGCCACATTCATTACCTTAATTAACCATTATTAAATTATCTAGACAAGGCAGCCGACTTACCACTGCATTTTGCTCACAGTACAACATGAATTAAAAATGGCCGGATTCACTTACAATAATGTACTTTTCGGAAACTTATGTTAATAGAATTGAGCCCGCGTTGAGTCCCCGGAGCGTAGCCGTAGCGTATTCGTTCCGAACCCAAATGTTTGTACTCGTACTAGTATACGCTCCCGTTCCACTTGGCCGCGTCTTCACACTGATTACTAAGATACGCGAATAAGGAACTGTGTGTGTTTGTGTACAGCTGTTATTGTACACTTACATATGGGATTTAATGCTCCTATTTGAAGATTTATAAGGAGGACACTATAGTTTCTGTGGTATAAAGTAAAAGATAAGGAGAAACTGTGGTTCTAGAATATAAAAGATAACTGACACAAATTTAGTTTTAGTCAGTCTTCTTCTTTTTTTGTCGATGCCCTCAAATTATTATATTTTTCCTAACCAATATTTAGTAACCTGTACAGCTCTATTGTTGACCTCGTATTATAGATCTTGAAAACTGCAGGTGGTTATGCAGAATGGACAGCTTAGCAGTCAATAAAAGTTTGACACGATCTACCATATCACCAAAGAGCTGGAGAAGTTATTGGATGATTTCTCACCTCAAAAATAAAAGACTTTCGTGATATATCTACATGTGAAGACTGATTTATCTTTATAAACTTTATCAATAAGAAAAAGATATCTCTAAGTACAAAATTCCAGACAACGGAAAATTCAGTCTCGAATTCGAATGTTCTTTGAAGTTGGTCGCAGATATGAAGAACAGCGCGCAACGGAGAAAAATATGTTGTATAAACATTACCTATGCTTCCATTTCCTTTAGTTGCAAAACTATACAAACAAAACCATAAGCGTGCATACTGCATGGAGGTAAAACATTACCATACGATTGCAAACATAAATACAGTATGGTCATGTGAAGAGGAGGGATGAAACGCATGTTACTAAAAGAGTTATGAGATTACATGTGGATGGATGGAGAAGGAGAGGGAGGCTAAATAAAAGATGAATTGTGTGAGAAGTGATATGAAAGAAAAGGGAGTTAGTGATAGCGTGACGAGTGACAGGACTGAATGGAAGAAAAAAACGTGTTGCGCCGACCGACTCCAAACAAAATGGGACAAGGGCAGGAAGATGATTGATGATGTCTTTGACATTTTGTTAAGTTTGATACGATCGACATTTTTTTTTAACGTTGATGCACTCTAGGAATTACTTGCGCACAAAATACTCAGACCTAAAACGAATATCTATAGGGCCTACCTACAAATATAATTAGTTTATAATTTTAGCATATATGTTTTAATATTATAAATAACTTATTTTATTTATTCTGTTTGAAGCATCTGTTATTTGTTTATTGTGCAAACCTACCACAGTGTGGTCTTTTTTAACCCAAAGGTAGACTGGTAGAGATTGCCTTGTTGCATTAAGTCCGCTTATGTACCACTACTGTACATAAAGTAAGATGAATAAACAATAGTTAAATATTTGTTACGTGCGGAAATCAAACCTGCGACACACAGCGCAGCAGCTAATGCGCCAACCGTACCGTCAATCTCTGAAAATTTTGGAGTAGGTAAATTGGGGATCAAGTCTAAGATTGGTTCAGATGAGATTCCAAGATAACGCCTGGTAAAGGAGTAATATATGCATAAGCGTTGACCCAGTTGTGGCAGGAGCAATACGGATGGTTCTGAAAGCCAGCCAATCATGTTACTTTCAAGGATACACCGAATTGTTGGAATTCGCAGTAGAAAACCGAGGCTGGTGGCTTTAATGCCTTACCTAGTTATGTTAAGTGATACGTAAAAGCTAGGGGGTATTCCAAATATGCTGACCATCACTGTTTCATCATGACTTAAGCTAGAACTACACTGCGCACACGTATGCCACACACGCCGATCCGGGCGCGTCGGTCTCCATACCTTTTATATGGAAACTAGACTTGTAGAGCTACACTTGATACACGTGTGCCACGTGATGTCGTTTTACGTAAAAATCAGGCATATTACACGTGTGCCCCGGTCTAATGTAGTTCTAGCTTTATTCGAACTAAACTATACAAGACATCCAGGCTCTGAAATTATATCTGTAGGCCATACAAAAGTTTGATCTGTGCGGGAATCGAACTCGCGACACCCAGCGCATCAGCCAATCGTTTAACCACTGCGCCAACCATGTCGCCTATATTACCAGCATTTGTATTGCAACAAACCTATATTAGATAGGTATTTTAATTAAGCATTGCACTTTTGCTATATTGAGTGTCCAAAATGACATGCTAGTATTTTATTGATAGGAAAAACTAGTCAAGATCATCATAACAATCATAATTTTAGCCGAAAGACGTCCACTGTTGGACATAGGCCTCCCCCAAGTGTCACCATAATGACCGGTCCAGCGCATTTCGCATCCATTGGATTTCCGCGACTCTCACCAGGTCATCGGTTCACCTTGTCTGCCACTTGCAACTTGCAACGCTGCGTCTTCCGATATGTAGTCGCCACGCCAGAACCTTTTGTCTCCATCGACCATCTGATCTGCGAGAAATATGCCCTGCCCACTACCACTTAAGTTTGGCCATTCTTCACGCTATATCGGTCACCCTGGTTCTCCTGCGGATATATTCATTTCTGATGCAATCACTAAAACTTTTTTTTAAGAAGCTTATATTGTCCCACTTTTTTTATGGTGGGAAAAATCATCCAATGACAACCCCCGCTCTTGGGCGGAGGGGAAGATAGTGTCAGACTCTTACTGACTAAAAGCCCACCCCGTTCCTTCTAGCCTTCATACCGGGGCTCGAGTTCCCTTTGGGATAACCCTGCTAGTTCCCTTTCATACTGTCCCACTGCTGGGCAAAGGCGTCCCTCCAGTCCATCCAACGATCACGGTTCCTCGCTTTCTCATACCAATTCTCAAGGAAGCCATTCAGGATCACTAAAACTAGTCAAGATAAAATTGAGAAACATCGAGAAACGAAATACAACAATCCATCGACATGACAGCTAAAATACAAATAAGTTTTTTAGGTTTTTAAATATGTACAAGTATAACACAAATTATTCAGCACGGCTGTTATTTGTTAACATAATATTGACTTAATGTGGTCAGGCAAATGATAATTGTTGTCATTAACCACTCAATTTTTGTTAAAACGTAACTAATTCCTGGTTATATTTGTATGTAAATGTTTCTGAGAAAACTTTGTAAAAACATTGTTGGCTTTATAAAAAATACATCTTTGCGTATTACAAAACTACGCAGGGGAAATGGAAAAAAAAAACAAACAAACAAATAATTTTAGGGCCCACGCGAGCGGCCCTCGCCGTCCTGTCGTCCGGTAAAGACCGAGCTCGAGTCATCGACAGCACGTAGTCACAAAATAGGTATCGTAGTGTTTCACGCGCGTTTTAAAGAGATGATGATTTTCCCACCAAAAAAAAAATTCTTCAGGTGGGTTTTGGTCAGTAAGTCTGACACGCCCTCTCGCTCCGCTGAGCAGGAGAAGTCATTGGATGATTTCCATTTCAAATAAAATATGGCAGGGCCCCTGATATGCATTTCTCTGGTGTCATAGTTTACTACCATAAATCTCGCATATGCAAACATTCAGACAGAAGAATACTATTTTTTTTAAGACTTTTGCACCTGAGATACCAACCCATATGTTGATAATAAGCTAGCATACAAACATAAAAAACTTCTTTATTGAAAAAATACCTTATTTACCAAGCACTTAGGACCTCCGCACTAAACAATACGAAAAGTCTGTATTATCCATTAGCGCTATTAATAGGACTTCATTCAATTCATGAAGCCATTTGTGGCCGCCTACTAATATTAATGTCCTACAAAGTAGTAAGAAACTAAATCACGGCCCATAATTTGGTTTCTACCGCCAGTTGCTCTTCGGAAAATTCCATATTTATGACCAGCAGTATTATGAAAGTGAAGCAATATGCGTTCAGTGTAGCGTGACGTCATAAACCCAGTTCAGAATGCATGAAATAACATTAGTTGTAATGAACCGTACACTCGTTACTTATATTTCGGTCGCTGAATAATGGTGGTCTTTTTTTGAGATGGGTAAAACCATCAAATGACTTCGCCCGCTATTGGGTGGAGCGAGAAGCCGTGTTGGGCGTGGTGTGTACTAATTAAAACACACCTGTGTTCTTCAGTTGTCATTTGCATTCCAAGGCCACGGTAATTCTTTATAACGTTTCCATAGCCCTGCGTCATCGGCCCCACTAGGTTTCATTGGTTTTGCTGGCATGATTGCGGATTGAAAAACGTCGCTATAATGTAATGTGGCTCACACGTTCAGCTGTAACGTTTAAATTCGGTTCAAGTACATTTAATGCGCATGTTGCGTTTGTAATAGCGGCTTAGTAACGTTGAGCTCAAATACAAACGGGCGCATCGTCGATATGCTGTTTTCAAAAATTTAATTCCAATAATCCTCACAAGTATCAATGCATAACAATAAAATGACGTCATGATAGACAATGGTGTCGTAACAAAGTGAAATTAGAAAGTCTGGACTTTCTAATTTCATTTACTACTAACTTATTAGTTAGTCACGGATAATATAGTTGTATCTAAAATTATAACCTAATCTAAATCAACCCAATAATTAATTCGAATAATCACCCCAAGAGCGAGCGAAGCGAGCTCGGAAATCTAGGACACCCGACTTAGAAAAGTTGGTTTAGAAAGATATTACTGTGACTAGAGTAAGCGCACAAAGCGAGTAAACCAACCACCGTTATTTCTTTCGCGTTAGGTTACGTTATGCCCCGCAGACAAAAATAGGACACCCCAGGGGGACCCCTGGACTTCGACCCTACCCAAGCATTATTTGGATCAGTTATACTAAATGTATACTTACACGTATGTATACTTTACACAAACGATAAGGCTAAGCGTTGGACACCACTGTGAAGAACGTATTGTTACCACAGTCAGGCTATAGGCTACATTACAGTCACTTTTTTCATTCTGGCGCGCCAACTTGTAATAAGGCATAACTTCTTGTGCTGCGTCAAGCTCAAGCTCAGCTGAAAAGAAAAGCCAGTCAGCAAGGTTAATAGCAAAGCTGACTGTCCAGAATGTACCGGTCGTATGTGCTTAGGTACTTAACATCGCTCGATGCATCTCAGTTGTAAGCTACTGTGAAAGTATGCCAGACCTCTTAGGCCGAACGCTGTATTACGCGGGCGCCCGCGCGGCCTTATACAAAAGTGCTACGTTCAGGAGCCCGCGCGGTCAGAGCGCTGCGCCTCGGGCCATTTTGCTACGTTATTACGTATTATTATAGTTACATTAAAGTTCTCTATCAACACGACTATATGCACACCGTTAAAGTTGAACTAGCGACACTGCGCAAATAACAAATCAGTACCCCTAGCCAAGTTGGTAGTCAACAATAGTTAACGCTTATAAAAAGCTTCAAATGTACAGGAATGACGTCATCTCAACGCTCAGTCACGTGGTCAGAAAAAAGTATTGGAGGCGTGGCCAACTCGAAGCGTTCCGCGCAAGTGAAATGGTTGTAACTTGGCCAGGGGGGCTCGTTTCCGCAACGGGAACCGCCGCATACACGCACGCGCAACGTCACGACACGAATGCACGCGCGGGTTCCTCTTAACGCAGCGTTGGTCCTTACTTCCTAACAAAATCCTTGAATCAAGTACTACGCTATTTACATGAATTAATAAATACTAAGAGCGAGATAATATTTACCTCATCAGCATTATCTCAAAGTGACGTAGCATCGTTTTTGTTGAGCCGCAATCCTGTTTTGTTTCGTAATACTCTTTTATGGAGCATTAAAAACACGTTTTTAATTATCTACAGGTAGAAAACTTGAGTTTTATCAATTACGTAGGAAAATTATAAGCAAAATGTAAGCAAGCGTGTAAATTTCTTTGTTTTTTCCTATAGTTTTTTTTTTTAGTTTTGTACAGTTTGTGGATTTAGCCAATGTCAAGTTTAAAACAATATTAAAACCTATTTATCGATTTAATTTTATCGGCAAGCTTCGTAGAGGCAGTGGAGGTCTACTACAATAAAATTCTCAGCTCCATTTTACCGAGATGTTTGAATAATTCTACACATTATCCAGTTGTGTGCAAACCACACCAATTTTACATCATAATATCCGCTAGTAATCAATAATTAAAACAGTCATTGAACTACATTCGAAAACATCCTACCAAAAACTCCAATTAACTAATTTGAGAACGGTGCAGTTGGTGCCTAAGGCCTGTATGAGATACAGGCTATAAATTAGTCGCAAAGGCACTTTCCGACTAATTTGAAGGCGCGGCGCGACAGCAGCGCGGCTGCAGCACTGTCGTCGCGCTGCTTTGTTATTCCATGTACAAACAAAGCAGCGTGCCGCACTACACCCGCGCTGCAGTCGCGCGTTTTTTATTTATATGTAATAACAAAGCAGCGCGGCACTTTGCGACTAATTTGAAGGCGCCCTAAGACACCAAGCGATATAGCAACCAGTCACTTTATTTACAAAATTTATTCGGCTCTATAGAGAGGGTACCTCACCTGGTGTAGGTACGCTTGATAATGCAAAACGAAACATGTTTTGTTAGCCAGGCGAGTGGCCGAACCACCACCGTCGTTCTAGTGAGATAAAGGCCTGAGTTTCTGCTTCGAGGATCAGGTAAGTATGAAATGAAATACTAGAATGAAACATTTTACTAAGAACTGGAAAATTGTGTATTTACAGTAGTGATGTCTGACATATTTGCCGCATGTCGAATGAGCTGTGGGCTAAAAGAGCCACTTATTAGGTCCCATTAAATGCAAGGCAATATCGCGGCAAACCAAGGTGAAGGTGGAGAAATGAGCTGGACAACTACCAGAGGGACTGACCCGCAATGGCCGAGGGCAGACGTGTGATAAGGAAAATAACTGAAACACTGTAGTCAAATAAATGTGGAATAACGGTCATTGACCCTCCTTCATTTATTGACATTCTTAATTTCAAATACGGAATTAAAGATTCATTAAATTCATTAATGGTTTTTCGGCTACTTTCTTTTATTCTATTGCAATCTGTACTCAGAGATTCGGTAAATTATCAGGAAGGTGTAGTCCAGATTGGTTTTCCTTTCTTAAGGAAGAAAATTTGCCATTTGTCTTCCTTGAGGTGTAATCAGACAGGCCTTCGAAAATGTGTGACGCTTTCTCAGAAATTGATAAGAGATTAGCGTGGAAAGAGAACATTTGGCAAGGAATAGGTTCAAGTAGTGTTTAGTTGTAATCTGCTAGTAAAGTTTGTTTTTTTTTGTTTTCATGTTTTTTGTTTGTAGGAGGTAATCTCTGAAAGTACTGGTCAGATTACTGAAAATTTTTCACCTTTAGAAAGCTGCCTTATTCCTGAGTGACATGGGCCTTATTCTATGTACGCGAGCGAAGCCGCGGGAAAAAGCTGATAAGGTAATAAAATGAATCACACAAATATCATAAAGGTGCTTTGAATTTATGTATGTGTGAGTGTTTGTAACTCCTTCACGTCCAAACGACTGAACAGATTTGGATACATTTTGGGCCACGGTAGATCAAGGCCTGCGATATCTACTTTGTTATAGATTATGTTTCCCTGCCATAATTTTCTATTTTTTCGCAAGCAGATGCTAGTTTGTGTCTGTTTGTTACTCTTTCGCGATTAAGCTAAATGAACCTATTTTGATGAAATTTACGAGTAATAGTAAGCCAGAACCTCAACGGAGGACATTTATCCCATTTCTTATCTAGCTTTACCTTCGACTTTACGCCCACAATAACTGACAAATACATATAAATCAATTGGAGCTTGTATGAAAAAGTATCGCTTGAGAACGACTGGAACAATTTGGCTGATTTTATTGTTCGAAATTGGAGGTTAGTACGAAAAATTTTTTTGGAAAATCCACCGATCACTAAATCAGGGTGGGTCTCTAGTTAAATATAATTTTAGTGAAGGCCTGACACGATTAAAAAAAATACCTCTTCTTATTCGTCGTGATACACTTGACTGAGCGGACGTGATCATCATGTAGCGGCTTCTGGTAGATGCTTACGTGACTTGTCTCACGATCTTTTGCTGATTCTCCCTGCTGTACGCTTGGTACGATATCCTGGTTCAGTTCTGCTAGTGCTGCCCACACCAAACTTATTTTGGTCGGTTTATCACAAGGGCCAATTTCTTCTCCATCTGGTGACCCATATAACTTCCCTACACAAAATGTTATATAGCTGGAGAGTTTCTTTGAAGATCTCAGGAACCACATCCACCACCGAGACCTCCTCTCACCCCCTCTATCGTCGACCATATCATCGCTTACCATCAGGTGAGATAGTGGTCAAACGCGTGCCTATCAATAATAATAAAAAAAGTACTAGTTCGAATTGAAAAATTATTTTAGTGTTGGATAGCCCTTTATTGAGGATTGAGGCGACAAATTACGGTGACGCACACTTAACTGTGTGGTAGCGGAAAAATTATCAAAGATGCGGTTGAAACCTCGGGGGACAGATGGTACATATAAGTCTGTCTAAAAAGTCAAACGACTTGGGAATTTTGTATAACATTTAATAATTTAAAAAATATTTATATTAGATGCTTTTTATAAGGTTCTCCTATAACATATATATTTATATTAGTAAACAATGATCAAGATCTCTTAATCAACCTTGATTATTGAACTAATGTCGACTACATCAGATTTCATTTTACTCTAATAATTACCCAAGTCGGTTGACTTTTTAGACAGACCTATACATGTACAAAAAATGTCATTTAAAAATATCCTTCCACTGTATATTCTTGACGTAGTTTATCCTTCCTTGTGCAGTTTTTTCTCACTATTTTACTCTCAAGATTAGAGTTGATTTATTCCGTTGTTAACCCGCTGAGTTTAGTGTGATCTTAACTGCATAAACTTAACATTATTTCGTAAACAAGGACTGTAAAAAAGTAAATGGCATTACACAATATGTTTAATATTGTGTAATGCCATTTACTGTATCTTTCCCTGACGGAGTCTGTGTTTCCTGATAGCTACAACTTGGGAATCGTTAAGTCAAGAGTGAATAAGTTACTTCTAGGCAAAGGTGCTCCATCGTCGGCCACATCATCGTTTACCACCAGGTGAGATAGTGGTCAAATGAGAGCCTATATATAATTAAAAAAGGTAATTATTGAGTTCATCTTATAATAATAACTGCAAACGTTTTTTTGCCATACAATTTACGTATTTTAGCTACTAACATGGAGCAATACGTTGCTAATATCATGTTTGAACGTAATAATAATTTAAAAGTGTGAGTCTTTTAACAGTAATGGCCTGATAAGCTTAAGCTTACAAGCTTTTTGTTAACTTGCAATGTAACTATGTATGTTGTGTTCAAAAGTTGCAACTCAATTTTGAAGCAGATATCTTCAACCGATTGAGTGGAAAATTTTCAGGCATTCATACAATAACAAAAAACTCTCACAGCTACTGAAAAATACTAAATAATATCCGTGACATTATTCAGTAAGTGAAAAATTCGTAACAGAAAAATAAAAACGCGCCGCTTTCTCAACTTATATTTCGAACCCCAGGCACTAACTGTCCAATACATTTATTGAATTTGTATAGTGGTCAGTATTGTCGTAATTTTTCTTGTCAACAAGATTTCCAGCAGAAAATATAGTGGAAATAACTTACAATATGTGAGAATTCTTGATTTGGCCAATATTGCTGACGGTACCGATATCTGCGACGCGCGATGTGAGGACTGCAATAACTGGAACTTTTGTAGACCGTACTCTTAAAAGAAGATTGGAGATATAGAGGTGAACCGCGAACCTTAAGAGTTTATTAACATGAAAGTGGTCGCACTTTGTAGGTTTATCGAGAGAATATGTATATGTTTTTTAGTTAGGATTAGGCAATATAGTAACATAAGTTTATTGAAATGATTTAGGTAGATCAATGTCAAACAGTTCTCTTTAGATTATTTTGTTGAAAGTAACACACAGTTAGTGTACATTACTTCCAACAAAAATTTCAACCCATCTTTTTTTTAAAGGAAACATGAAATAATTTCTTTTCCAATCTGGGTAGAGTTAGAGGAAGTATCATGCTTTTACATAAACCTAATCCTAAAGTATCGTTATATACAATTTTGCTATGCCAGTGTTATTATATTTTTTTCTTGTGTGAAATCTGTTCACTTTTTAAGGACCACTCGATCCTTCTGAGGCAATGAAGCAATCATATAAGATTTATATTTTATGTCGCCTATAATAAGGAACCCGACCCAACCAGATTTCATTTGCATACAATGTTTGAGATTTTTCATTATGCTAATATAAAGGAAATATAATATTGTCTGGTGCGATGCTATCATGAGAGCTGTGTGAATCGAAATTAAGCACGTGTCACATAGAAGGCGGGTAAAAACGAGAACAGCTATGGCGCGAAAATTAGATTTTAAACGAGACTCAAAAAAATAAATTGTCTTTAAGACAAAGTTATCAAAGAAATAAAATACCTATAAATGGTTTACTGGCACAACACTGGGTATCAAAAAAGTGAAATCTTAGCTCTAGACATATTGCAGAGATTCGGTAGATTGGCTCTTAAAATAAATTTCTACTGTAAAGATTACTTTGCAAATATACTCGTATGCTACAGATAAGTAAAGTGATAGAACGAAATTTATACCTATTACTTTACCTATTTCTATTAATAAAAAATAAAAATAACTATCTACATAACTCAACTTTTATCCCGGCAGAATGTTCGCTGTGACGACTTTGATATCTTTCAACGTCCATGAATGCGTGGGTTTGTCGAACATTGCTCAAACCGTTTCTTTTATATACATTCTTTTTATTACTAATGTTACTTTGAAGTACCCACCATGTTATATAATGACGTAGACGCAACAGCGAAAAATATGAACACGACATTTTTAGAAAGAGTTAAAATAAATGAACATCGTAAAGCGTCTGTTTCCGCCCCCGTTTTTTGTGTGACACAAGCTTTACAGTCTACAGATGATTACGTGAGAGTGATACTGCAGGCTGGTTTCGTCGGCAGCCTTTTACGATAATGTTGTAAAGGACCGCCGCTCCTTTGTCTTGCCTTTGAGGTTCCGAAGAGAAAACCACTGATCTGATTTGGTAGCATATTTTCTCCCGCTTGTGTTGTTGGTATTTTTAGTCGAGTGTCAAGGTCTTTGTTAATAACTCTATCTGTAGCCTCTCTTTCCTGTTGCTTCTTCACGATGGATTTTACATACCTGTGAATTCTTTGGTTTCAGTCGGTAACTTTCCTGTAGGTAATGATTATTTTGTTAATTGTGTCATTTAAATATAGTACAATTACATCAATGAATGGAAATACAATTGCAATTACGTGTATTTCACTACAACTGACGTTTACAAAATATTATTGTCAAAGTAAATATATTTATTCTTCTAAGTCGTACTCTCTTGACAGAGTGGTCGTGGTCATGTCTCGGTCGAGTCCTGCAACACGGCGTCTCTCGCAATACGACGCCATGCAGCTCTGTGTTTGGCGACTTGGGAGTTTTCGTTAACGCTGCAGTGTGTCACCGATTTGATGAGGTCCGTCCACCGTATTGGAAAGCGTCGAGGTGACCTTTTCCCCTCAACTTTCTCCTGCACCTCCTATCGTTCCATCGAATCCTCGTTACGGGTGCTATGCGCGAAGAATTAGAGTATTCGTATTTGCACAGACGTCTTATACTTACGAAATATATTTATAAAGGTCACACATTTATAGAAACGTAGAATCTCAAATATGTTTTAAAATCAAGCCATGCGTGTAAGCTAGCATAAAGGAACGGTGGGAAGGAAAGATTGTTCAGCATAGAGTGTTACGTCACAATTTCGTTCAATACACAATGCCCGCCTACTAACGTCTAGGTATTTACGTATTTCCCTAGTGACTTTAGTTCATTGTTAGGAGCTTTAGGCTAAGTAAATGGCGTTGGGTGTCTGACGCCCAGCAAATGATGAGGTGGTCACCCTTTCGGTTCGGGTTCGCTCGGCGCAGTCTGTACTTTTGTTCTTTTTAGGGTTCCGTAGCCAAATGGCAAAAAACGGATTCCTTATAGATTCGTCATGTCTGTCTGTCTGTCTGTCTGTCGGTCGGTCGGTCGCTCGTCTGTCTGTCTGTCTGTCTGTCCGTCCGTATGTCACAGCCACTTTTTTCCGAAACTATAAGAGCTATATTGATGAAACTTAGTGAGTAGATGTATTCTGTAAACCGCATTAAGATTTTCATACAAAAATAGAAAAAAAGCAATAAATTTTGGGGTTCCCCATACATAGAACTGAAAGTCAAAATTTTTTTTTTCTTCAAACATCAAACGTGTGCGATATATCTATGGATAGGTCTTCAAAAATGATGTTGAAGTTTCTAATATCATTTTTTTCTAAACTGAATAGTTTGCGCGAGAGACACTTCCAAAGTGGTAAAATGTGTGTGTGTCCCCTGTAACTTCTAAAATAAGAGAATGATAAAACTAAAAAAAAAAAAAATAATGTATATTACCATGCAAACCGCCAACGAAAATTGGTTTGAACGAGATCTAGTATTTAGTTTTTTTTAATACGTCATAAATCTAAAAAAATACACTATTATTAAAACAAAGGTTAAGCATCGCTTGCCAAGGTTGACCCGTAGATGGGTAACCATACATTACGTATCTTTCGTGTTTTGGAAAGAACGCTAAGCCGTTGCTCTCAGTTGTCATTTGCAGACCTTTGACAGCTTAAAAATTCTGACTTCATTTTTCCCATGGGATGTCGTGGTATGATGCTTATTAAGAAATATATAATAAACTATATATGTATTTCTTAATTTAACATCATATCATATAACATCATATATAATATATAGGTACATACGATACATGACCGGCACTGTGCGTGTCGCATCTATCGGATTACCGAGACCTATCGACCCCATCGACTACCTGTTCTCCGAACAATATGTTCTGTGCACTTCCACTTAAATTTTGGCAGATTCAAATGGTGTTTGTATGTTGTGCCCTTAGAGCGATTGTTTGATAGAAGACGAGAGTAACAAGCGTAATGATAATAAATATATCGGCAACACTCTAAGATACTAAGGCATTACTTTATATTGCCTCTTAGTACAGTAGGTACCCACTCTTACGAAAACCTGACGTTCCCGCCTTCAGAGTTCCTCCTTCAAGAAAATCGTAAAATGCAAATGAAAAACAATAAAACTTCGAGAAATTGAAACGAGTGGCGTTGTTTACGAACGTATTAGCTTTTGTTCGAGGCTTTCCCGCTTAGGCCAGAGAATCGAAGAATTTGTTTAGTAGTAACATTACGTTGACCTTTCCTGAAAATAAAATTCCAACATCTTGCCCTTATCTCGTGTTATTTCGGGTTGACGCAACACGTTTTTTCATCCATTCTGTCTTGTCAACCATCACGATGTCACTGAAAATAAAAAAATTCGATAATATGTAATTTCTAACATGCGAAGTGTCACTTTTTTATTGACTAAATTAATTAAAAAGTGTGCTTAGTAGACACTTTGCGTGACCTCAGGGCTGGCTTTTACCTTAGATATAAGATAAGCATTGTCATACAGGCAGCGTGGCAATGCGGCCAGTCTTTTGGGCTCATCACCAATCGACAATGATGTGGATAAGTTTTCTGACGCCATATTTAAGTTTGTTTTGAATTAGTTTAGGGCTTTATTAATTTTTGGTTTTACTTTAATTATAGTTAATTAAATATATTTTTTTTAATGTAAATTAGGTATATGTTATAAAGAAAAAAAGTAGATATTTCAACCTAAACGTCCAGAATAATAATAATAATAATAATATTCCACAACTATCACACAGCGCCGTCTAGTCCCAAGCTAAGCAGAGCTTGTGTTATGGGTACTAGACAACTGATAAACATACTTATATATTTCTAAATACATACATATTATAGATAAATTACACCCAGACACAGAACAAATGATCGTGCTCATCACACAAACATTTGTCCTGGGTGGGAATCGAACCCACGACCTCCGGCATAGCAGTCAGGGTCACTAACCACTAGACCAACAGGCCGAATCGTATTCTTATCTTACTCTCCTTCTTTTTGTAGAGATATATGCGGAAAACTATAATTGTAAACAATTATTAGCTTCTGAGAGCAGCTTATAAACAAAAAAAATCAAGTGTTAACGGAGCTAACTGTGCAGTACTCATCTGGAGGCACGAACTTTAATATCTCCATTATATTATAACAACAGTTCCTAAAATAATAAAGGAAAACAGCGAAGGCAACACGTATATCATAAATCCAAATATTTGAAAAATTTGCGTCATACGCCAACCCTCGCTGGGTTTGTTAGGTGGATTAAGTACGGCCCCCTCCCCCTCGCAGAGAAAATCTGTTTCCCATCTGTGGAAGCATTATAAGCTTATTATTTTGATGTTACACGTTGATGCTAATCAAATAAACATACAAACGCACATACTTACACTTCACACGTTAAGCATTTGATGGCGAACTGAAGTTTTTATAATTAATCGTAGGCGACTGCATACAATAGTGAAATCACGACACTCATGACAGAAATTCTGTCTGTATTCATAAATAACTGTAATAATGGGATCTTCGGCTAGCGGATCTTAATACAACCTGTATTAAGACTGTGTAACCTAGATCGGACGCCAGGACACTTTTCTTGGCGCGGGCTTGCGAACGGCGAGTCATGTGTAGCTCGCCGTCCGACCGTCCGGTAACCGTCCGGATTGATTCCAAGTCGTCAACGATGCGTATGTCAGCAAACAGTAGGGGTCCAGCAGGGCTGAAGCCTACTGAGGCCATGGGTTGACTTCTGAAAGGGAAACCCGGGGTCCTGGACGTAAGGCAAAGAAGGAACGTAAGTGTGATTTTAGTCATTATAATTCTGAAATGCCTTCTCGCTTCGCCCTAGTGCGTGAGAAATCATTGGATGATTTCACAAATAAGTTTTCAAATACCGTCAATTATGCCTTGTTCACACGTACCGAGTAAAAGGGCGAGACAGTGCTCTCGGCCGAGTACTCGGTACGTGTAAACACAGCGCCGAGTGCTCGGACTACCACTTATCTCTACAACTCGCTTACATCACTGTCTCGGCCGAGCAACATTTTACTGTCTCGCCCTTTTACTAAATACGTGTGATCAAGACATTAGAGACACAATATTAAGACAATAGCAGCACGAACGCCGGCGTTCGCTTGGGGTTTTATGAATTAAAAGAAAATGATATTAACCCTGCTCAGCTAATGTCCACCGACTTACTATCTAATAAATTGTATATCTCCATCTATCTGTCATGATGTTGTGTTATGACGGCAGATGGGTAGGGAGGAATCGTCAATTGAATAAAACTTCGATATGAACTGAGGCACGCCTTTGTATGTAAAACTAGCTTTTGCTCGCGGCTTCACTCGCATACATAAAGTATAACCTATGCCACTCAGGAATAAAGCAGCTTTCTATCGGTTCGATTTCAGAGAGTACCTCCTACAAACAAAAAAAAAGACGTGTGGCACTCGGGGACTGCCGCGGTAAAGCTATTGCATAGCATTTTTATCAACTTATGCAATTATAATTATTTATTTTATTTATTTATGCAGTATTTTTTTTCCTTTGTTTTTTTTTTCTTTGATATTAATTGAAGTTACACTTTCACACATTGAATTGAATTTTGATTGATTGTTCACTCATTTGTTTTCTTATCGGTCACCACGCTCAAAAAACAAATGAGTGGGGTGTGTTAGGTTATTTTCGTTACGGAATTTCTGGATTCGGTCTCCACGCTCAAGGCCTGCGATAGAAGCTATGCAATAGCTTAAAAAAAAAACTTTACCTCTTTAGAATATTAGTGCAGATTTGCACTCAAAAGACTTGCTAATATTGTTAGGCTAGACACTATTCAATGTTGAGTAAGATGGATAAGCTTAGACAAGCGATTGACGTAGGTATTGTGTACAAAATAGAAGACTGTTTGAGACAAACCAAAAGCTAGACAGCTCAAAGTCGTTTGTCAAAAGTTTTTCAATAACAATATTTAAATGGTGCACAATGCTTGCCTACATTAAGGAGACATCAGCTTGAAATTCGTCTAACAAAGTTGAAGTCACGCTCTTATTTCAGGTCGTTTGTGGTATCCATCAACCCGGAGTTCGATGTTTTTCTCTTTGTTTGATTAAAAAACAAGCAGTAGCTAAAATTTTTCCTCACGCCCCAACCACCGCCAAGAAGAAGACGCTCCTGGGCCTCAAGTCTGCTATTACAATAGTGTCAGAATGGTCTATCATTGATGTCATAATTGTCGATTTTGACAAGTTTGGTAACCTACTAATTTAATGGCGTCATTATGACTTTCCAATGGTCAACCACTGACACTCCAGTGACATAGAATTGTAATCTCGTACATATTGACAAATGAATATTTGACGTTTGCGGTAATCTGCTAAAACTTTGACAGTTTATTTGATCAGTGTTTTACCATTAGAACGTTATTGTGCAGTTATTGGTTTTAATATGCTCGAAATTATCATTCTACCACAATTCTATTACAAGACCAGTGACCGATCAATGATCGATCATTATGAATTAGCAGATTACAAACTTTTAGCAAAATGACAATGAGATCGTGTTGGAATGACGAATTTATAAAAATAGCAGACTTGGGGCCCTGGTGACGAGTGTAATAAGGCGATTTGTAGCCGGGGTTACGGACGACGAGCATTAAGTAGCTCTTCATCCAGTAAAGACCATGTCTAAGTAAGTCAACAAACCCAATAGGGCCCCTAGCAGGCTAGGACAGCAGGAACATTTATAAGAGTGATCTTGGTCCTGGAACATAAAGGGCAACTGGAGGACACAGGTGGGTTTTAGTTAGTAAAAGTTAGACGCACCCTCTCGAGGGACCCTATATCGAGAGGTCACTTCCTTTTTTTTTCATTATTGTTGATAGGTTTCGCTTGACCGCTATCTCACCTGATGGAAAGCAACGATGCGATCGACGATAGAACGCGCTTACCTAGAAGTAATCTATTCACTCTTGACTTAAAGATTCCCGGGTTGTAGCCATTACTTGATGAATTCCCACCTCAAAAAAAGCAGTAAACTAGTAGGTAAAGGTTAATGTAAGAATACTTGATCGATTAAAACCGGCCAAGTGCGAGTCGGACTCGCCCATGGAGGGTTCCGTAGCAGCAAGTAACATAATATAAAAGTTCTTGTAGTTCGTTGTAACTTTGATCGTTGTTTTAATAATAGTGTATTTTTTAGATTTATGACTTATTAAAAAAAAAATAAGTACTAGATCTCATTCAAACCAATTTTCGTTGTTAGTTTACATGGTAATGTACATCATATATTTTTTTTAGTTTTATCATTCTCTTATTTTAGAAGTTACAGGAGGGGGACACACATTTTGCCACTTTGGAAGTGTCTCTCGCGTAAACTATTCATTTTAGAAAAAAAATGATATTAGAAACCTCAATATCATTTTTAAAGACCTATCCATAGATACCCCACACGTATAGGTTTGATGAAAAAAAAATTTTTGAGTTTCAGTTCTAACTTTCTAAGTATGGGGACCCCCAAAATTTATTGCTCTTTTTCTATTTTTGTGTGAAAATCTTAAAGCGGTTCACAGAATACATCTACTTACTAAGTTTCAACAGTATAGCTCTTATAGTTTCGGAAAAAAGTTGCTGTGACATACGGACGGACAGACAGACAGACAGACATGACGAATCTATAAGGGTTCCGTTTTTTGCCATTTGGCTACGGAACCCTAAAAAATAATAGAAGACGCAATAAAAACCAGGCCTTGGGCGGTATCGACGTGGGCCGCAGAACGCGCCGCTTTGCCCATAAAAATCAAAATTGTTCGATAAAATTGAGTGCACTGTGGCTCTGTAGGACGGACAATATCGCCTGCAGGCATGTTTGAAACGTCCTCGCAATAAGGCCACATGTTACAGTTGTCTTTTCTAGTTGTACATGAAATATACGGGTAGGATGTTTTTTTATTGGAGGTTTTTCAAATATTGTGTTCCGGCTCATTTTTCGGGTGAAGGAAAACTTTATAAGGAAACCGGCATGTTCTAGAACCAAAAATTAGAAGACATGTGACATTCACTGACCTGCACTGGGCCCATTCTCTCACCTAGAGAGGAGGCCTCAATCCCAGCAGTGGGAACATTAAAAGGCTGATTGTGCTATGTACTCTTAGACAAACTAGTCTTTTGTGCAGCATTTATAAAAAGCATTTAGACGAAACTGTTTCACTGATTTGAGTACCTACTCGTACAACCAATACCCCACTTTTTATGATACACTAAAAATTCACGAACAACTCCGAGTAAAAGTCACTAATTTAACGGCCGGTCGTTTTTCCGAAAGACGAATGGTAGATCGTGACAAGTTTTGTTTTCTAAATAAGGGGTCTGTTAAAGTTTGTGTGGGGCGTACCAGCACCCCAGCAGCATCGGCTCCCACTCGTTACGTCATCGCCGGGTCGATACGGGGCGCACCCTGCGGCCACCCGAACAAACGCTCCGCGACGACAAATTCACCAACTTTTAATACTTTTTACATGCCTCTTGTTATCAACATTTTTTCTCTACTATTATCTTGTAAATATACTTCAGAAATGTATTGAAAGACTGACCTAAAACCCTCCATAGTTTCCTTTCTTTTCGTGTTCGTAACTTCGAAAGCATAGGTACCCTTCGTATTATGTCTAACTGTTCTTTACACAATCCGTTTCTTTTCTTTTCAGGTAAGTTGCTTTCCTGTTTGCTGACATCGTTAGTGCTTAAGGAAACAAGAAGTTGTTAACAGCTGGAGAAAATTTGGCACCCTTCTGAACAAAAGGTAACTACTTAAGAATTTGGCTTACACATTTACACACGCGCGTTGGTAAAATTGAAACAAAGTGAAAAGTTTTGCGGAAAAGTGAACAGCTGATTCACATCGGTTTTCATTACTGAAATAAGTTTTCATACCGAATTGTGAGAATTTTCAGCAATATTTTGTATAATAAATGGAATATCAATGTCATCATTTATAATAATAAGAAACACAGCTGTTTGATCAAAAACACACGTTTTAAATCGTAAAAGTTGTTTTACAATTTTATAGTTAAAGCAAAAATTTCAATGTGCACACGTTGCTATCTTTAAATATTTTGAATGTGCGATTAATAAAATAAAGTAAATATACTCATGACCCAGCATTCGTGCGTTTACGTCAGATGCATAAGGCACAGAACCTTCCCACAAAATAACGATGCTGCAGTATTAAAAAAAAAACAAAATGCACTTTTACTGCAATGCAACAGAAGGTCTTTATGCAATCAGTATTGAATATAAATATTATAGTAGAATCTTCTTAAAAGTACTTACATCAAATTCGTAGTGTAATCAAATTTTTAAAAGATTGTTCGAGTAAGACATTTTTTGCCAATCAAGTACATTTGCCTTTTTTGCGGTGGGATATCATCAATTAACTTTCACCGCTCTAGGGTGGAGCGAGAGGTCGTGTCAGACTTTTACTGACTAAAACCCACCTGACTTCCCCTGCCACGGTAACTCTTTCAAAAATACCCGTGTCCTAAGTAGACATCGGCCTTACTGGGCCCCTGCGGTTTTGCTTTCAAGCGCGAGTGGAACACTTCTCGCCGCGAACTCGAGCTCAGTCCTTATCCATTGCTCGTTGTTCGCATTGCTCGCACTTACCATGGTTGGGAAATGCCCTATTGATCCCAACGCCCGTATCGTTTCCTGTGGTAGCAATTAGGGGATAAGAATATAAGTTCCCTCATGGTAAATAAAATGACCAATTCCTATTCCATCTCGCTACGAACCATGGCCTGAACCAAAGCCGGGTGCAAGACCTGGCCACCGCCCATCGCCCCCAAGGGGCTTGGGACAAGGCGCTGGTCCCACTGAAAGGGTCAGAATACCACGAAATGCTCGAAGAGCGGTCCGCTCAATGATGACACTCGAGCATTTCTTACGCAAAATCCAGAATCCCGATTGCATCAATTCTTAATAACGTACCACATTTACAAAGATAAGCATGTAAGCAAGGAATCTTGTCGTACGTACATTACGGGGCCCCATCTGCCGTGAGGTGTTTCAATTGCGTTCAGAACACATTTTATCCCGAGGCCCCCAACTAGGATCTCTGCTAGACAGAAACGGCATGTTTATGCCTTGATATTAATCAAAGCAGGCATTCGTTGGCGGTGTAGCGAAATGTATTACTCAGGCTTTGCGTAGGTTAGATTAAGACTGTGTTTATAATACTAAAGCTTGTTCTCACGATCATAAAAAAAAAACAAGTGTTGTTATACCTACTGCTTTTCTTGAGGTGGAACATTTTTTTTGTGTCTGTTATAAATTAGTACTTGACTACGAGCCTACCTGATGGTAAGTAGCGATGCAATCGTTGATGGTGAGGCGCAGTAGTTTATTAAGAGCCTATTCACTCTAGCCTCAAAGACGCCTAAATTATAATCGGACGGGAAGACCGCGGCAGGCAAATTGTTCCAGTCCTTCGATGTACGCGGTATAAATGACGAGGTGATATAATAATGCTGCTCCACCGACTCTGCCTCATTGTAACTCTTCAATGCAGGAGGTTCACATGAGGAACAGAGAAGTTCTGAGAGAGCTGCGTCGTCTAGACGTGAATAAAGCCAGTGGACCAGATAGCATACCAGCGATTGTTCTAAAGGCTTGTGCGCCCGAGTTGTCTCCTGTATTGACGCGCTTGTATCGCCTCTCATTTAGGACTGGTATAGTGCCCAAGTCCTGGAAGCTTGCCAACGTGCAACCCGTGCCCAAAAAGGGCAGTCGTGCCGATCCTGCCAACTATCGGCCGATTTCGGTAACCTCCATACTCTGCAAGATTATGGAGCGTGTATTGAACTCGCGCCTCATGGCATACCTGGAAGGTAACGATCTCCTCAGTGACCGACAGTACGGGTTTCGCCGCAAGCGGTCTACTGGGGACCTACTGGTTTATGCCACCCACTTGTGGGGCGAGGCCCTCGAGAAGAATGGGGAAGCGATTGCCGTTTCCTTAGACGTCTCGAAAGCCTTCGACAGGGTATGGCACGCTAGCCTATTGAGTAAGCTTCCAGCGTACGGCATTTCCCCTGGTCTGATTAACTGGGTAAAAGACTTCCTGAGTGAACGGTCTCTCCGAGTTGTTGTCGACGGATGCTCATCAGAGCCCATGACGATTAATGCCGGAGTTCCTCAGGGGTCTGTTCTCTCTGCAACTCTCTTCCTGTTGCATATCAACGATCTGCTGGTGCCCGGTATCTATGGGTATGCAGATGATAGCACAGTTGTAGAGAGATACCTGCCCAGTGCTCGGGCTAGTAAGGAGCTAATCCGGTCCGAAAGAGAGGCTATGGTAGAGCGAACGAATATCTCACTACAGGCAGTCTCCAAGTGGGGTGAAGCCAATCTAGTGGGATTCAACGCCGCCAAAACACAAGCGTGTCTTTTCACTGCCAAAAGGAGCCCGTGCACCTTGGTTCCTACTTTTCGGAATTTATCCCTGGAGTACACCGACCGCCTTCAGCTTTTGGGGGTTGAAATTCCCTCAGACCTTAACTTTGGGCGGTTCATTGAGTCCAAAGCCAAGGTAGCTGCTAGGAAGCTGGGCGTTCTTGCAAAGGTCCGGCGGTACTTCACACCGGGACAGCTTTTAATGTTATACAAAGCACAGGTCCGTTCGTGTGTGGAGTACTGCAGTCACATATGGGCTGGTGCTGCAAAATGCCACCTGGCAGCTTTGGACTCGGTGGAAAGGCGTGCAAAGAGGCTAATTGGTGATCCAGATTTGGTTAAGTCCAACCTTCAAAGCCTTGAGCATAGGCGTAGGGTAGCCAGCCTTTCGGTGTTTTACAGGATGCATTTTGGAGAGTGTGCGCAGGAATTGCATGACTTGATTCCGCCATCGCAATTCTACCATCGGACAACCCGACGTACGGCGAATATTCACCCTTACGTTGTTGAAACCTCTACGGTCCGGACTAAGCGTTTCGCCTCGTCGTTTATACCGCGTACGTCGAAGGACTGGAACAGTCTGCCTGCTGCGGTCTTCCCGTCCGATTATAATTTGGGTGTCTTCAAGGCTAGAGTGAATAGGCTCTTAATAAACTAGTGCGCCTCACCATCAAAGATTGCATCGCTACTTACCATCAGGTGGGATCGCAGTCAAGCACTAGTTTATCTCAATTAAAAAAAAAAAAAAAAAAAAAAAAGGTGAAACGGTTAGTCCGGACCGTAGAGGTTTCAATAACGTAAGGGTGGATACTCGCCGTACGTCGGTTTGTCCGATGATAGAAATGAGATGCCGGAATCAAGTCATACAATTCCTGCGCACTCTCCAAAATGCAACATTATTCCACATATTGTGTGCATTATTATCTATTTTATGAAAAACTTATGCTACTTACTTAACTGAAACTTATACTATTACTACTTACTTACTTCTCACTTTGTGTAGAGTGAAAAATATAAAGATTATTATTTTTATACATATATTTATTTATCTCAGGACCGGCCGGAACGCGGTTATTATTATAATTCCCGCTCTTGGGTGAAGCGAAAGGCCGTGCCGAATACATGGCATAGTGTTTTTGAAGTGTAATTTTCTTTGTGTGCGCTAAGCACTATTTTTGTGGATATTGAAAGAGACTGAGTCGTCACGCTCGGCTATGTAACGCTTGTTCGAGTAGGGTCGAGTCGGTCGACCTTAGCCGAAATTTTCACTTCTTGGTCACAGTGTGTTGTATGTTTTATTAACCTCTGTTATTAGAGCTAAGCTAAACTAACTCAGCTCAGCTCTTGTTTAGCCACCCATAGACTTAATTATGATGTACGTTCTATTTTAGACGATATTACCTAAGTAAGTTTTGATACCAAAACTCTGTTTCAACCAACGTGACAATTTAATAGTACAGAGTATTTACTGAGCAAATACTTTTGTAGAGCTGAGAAATTGTCACAAGTTTTAAATGATAGCTCTTTCATGAGTTAAGTTAAATTAGGACATTATTCCAGACTGGAAGATATTTTTCACTTAGTATTTTTATCTTGCACATTATTCTTTTTTATGATAAAGGGTTTTTATCTGAACCAAACATTAATAACCAACTTAAATCAGAGGCTTTACCTGCGTGAAAAACGAACAATATTTTATAGTTACGTGCTATTTGGATAAAATTGTCTCAATCTAAATCAATTATCCTGCTATGGGTGTGGAAATTTTCGAAAGAGACTACTCGTAGCCCTAGAATAAAACGGGCAACTGGACTCAGGAGGGTTTTAGTCAGTAAAAGTCTGACACCCTTTCGCACTATCCTAGAGCAAAAGAATCCATTTGATGATTTCTGACCTCAAAAAAACTTAGACCATGATCTACCAGTGTTCTCAATTCATTAAAATGGGTTGAGGTAAGATCGGCACTGGGGTAAGAACGTCTAAATACTACTTATTCAGCTTTATTTTTAATGATAGCCACATTGCTGTGCAAGCCGGAACATAATGACTCGGCATGCAAAATGGCTGACATTAAATTTAAAGCTAAATAAGTGACATAATTTATTTATACGTTCTTACCCCAGTGACGATCTTACCCCAATACACTATAATTTTTATGATCAATAAATTTCAAATAAAGCTTCCTTATTTACTTAACACGTAATAATTAATAAGTAGCCTTAATCGTTGAAAAACCAGCAGTATTAACTTTGCAAACAAAATTGTTTGGCACAAAAGTTCTTAGCAAAGTACCTACTGTTTTTACGTAATAGGGCTTCATTTGTTTGATTACATAATTGATGGCTTTTTTCAAGTATCAAAAAGCTTTGTTGGTCAATACAAAACACTTATTCACCAGTTCACAGTTCTAAATCCAGTTTACATGACTCCTGTGGGAGTATTTAAGTACTAAAACGAAGCCACTCAATCCGTGTAAACGCTACTCGCCTAATGGAGTACCAAATTAGCTGTTTATACGATTTAAAGTACAAAATTAGATAGGCACTGCAGACTGGTGGAGAAAGTATAAGGGTGTTTTTAATATCGTGCGAATTTCATCACGTATGAAAATTGTAAAATGCAAAAAAAAACGCATCCCACGTGCGTATTTTACGCATTACAATAAATACTTATACGCAAGATATTAAAAACAACCCATTATCGGCCGCATCATCGCTTACCATCAGGTGAGAAAGTGGTTAAACGCGAGCTTATCCCAGAGCAGCCTTATCCCAATATATCAATCCATTTAAGGAAGAACATTGTAAGCAACAGTTTCCGTTTTTATTTTTGCAGGAAGGGATTTTTTCTTTCTTAATGAAAAAATAATTATTGGTTTTATATTATATGAACAACAAGTCACATTTTTTAGAAAGATACCTATTACAAAATACTTTTAAAATTAGGAAAGATAAAGCCCCTTCCTGCAAAAACAGTACTATCAATCCTTCTTAGGAAGAACATCGTTATTGCAGAAAGAATTTGTTCCTTTCCAACAAAACCAGCCTTTTGAAAAGCAGCGTCAGGCAACTACCACGTAGTTCTCTGACAATTTTGCTGAACTGGACTTATTTAGCGTAGCCGTGAGACACACATGGTTAGTTCTCTCTTTTTTTTATAACTAGCTTTTGCCCGCGCGGCTTCGCTCCCGCTCTTCCATACTTCAGCCTACTATACTCTACTCTACCCTACTATACCCTACTCTACCCTACCCTACTCTACCCTACTCTACCCTACTCTACTCTACCCTAGTCTACCCTACCCTACTCTACCCTACTCTACCCTACTCTACCCTACCCTACTCTACTCTACTCTACCCTACTCTACCCTACTATACCCTACTCTACCCTACCCTACTCTACCCTACCCTACTCTACTCTACTCTACCCTAAAAAAAAAAAAAAAAAAGTAGGTCTTATGTCCGTCTCCTGGTTTTAAGCTACCTCCCCACCAATTTTCAGCCAAATCGGTTCAGCCGTTCTTGAGTTATAAGTGGTGTAACTAACACGACTTTCTTTTATATATATAGATTATTAGTGACTACAGGTCGCGCGGTGAATTAAGATCGCTCGGTGAAAGTAGTGGGGGCAATCGGCGCCTGTGTACAATTGGACACAGAAATTCTTAGTGTGTTAGGATTTTATTTTTAATTTCGTATGTTTGAACCTTAGTAACATAACTTATAATAACACTAGTTTTTGATTGTAATTTATCTTGTAAGTAGGTAAATTCAAAAAATTAAAAATTGTAAAATAAAACATAAAATAAAATAAAAAATAATTTCGTTAGTTTCTTTCTTAACGTAACAATTCACGTCGTAAACCTTTTCTGGCGTGCTGTTTTAAAACTTAATTTTTAACCATTTTTTTTTTTTACCACTACGTAGGTATTACTAATATGATAACACAAGATGTACGCAACAGTACCCAAGTACAACAGTATCCAATGAAACGCGTGAACGCAACGCGGGAATTGAAGAGCGACTGATCTACCAATGACGTGTCGCCGTCGGCGCACACCCGCCCGCACGTCGCCAAATAGACCTTAGAATTGAATACTGCGCATGCCCCTTCTACTTTTGCCAAACGATCTTAATACACCGTGCGACCTGTACATGTTGTTACTACATCTACATCTACGAGTGTGTATGTCAAAAAAATAGTTTTATTTCTTTCCTTCTTTTCCTAATTAAAAAGTATTTGTGACAATATTTAAAAAGAAACTATTCTAATAGATAGTTTTACGTATACACATCAGCCAGCGGCTTCGCCCGCGATATTAGGTTTCTGTAAAAACTTTGAGCCTCGTTTTATCCCTTTAAAAAGTGAATTTAGGAAAATCCTTTCCGTTTTCTTTATATACATCATAAAACAAATATTTCATTATAACCGACTTCAAAAAGGAGGTTATATGTTCGGCTGTATGTCTTTTTGTATATATGTTCACCAATTTTTCAGTCAATTGGGCACCGATTTTGGAAATAGTTTTTTGATTGAAATATTACTCTCCCAATCTGGTAAAATAGAAAAATTGTTATGATCTAATTAAGTTCGAAGATATGGAACGTCCTTCTCGTAGAGTTATAGTAGAACTGTCGTTACAATTAAAGTTGCTTTGTATAAAGTACGTGTAGTTCATGACTGACTGAAGAAAGAGGAGAGGATACTTCGAACAGATCTGATGATGAAGCCACAAAACCCTGTAATAATCAATGTATCCTAATCGTGTTTTGAATTATTAGAAATTAACGTGCTTTTTGATTTGCGGAGGAGTCCCGGTGTTTAACACTAGCTTCTGCCCGCGGCTTCGCCCGCGTATACAAAATAAAACCTATGTCACCGAGGAATAAAGCAGTTTTCTATTCGTGATAAAATTTTAGCAATCGGACTAGTACTTCCCGAGATTACCTCCTACAAACAAAAAAAAATTAAAAAAAAACTTTACTAATTTATGTTATTAGTGTAGATAGGTATGGTCACCCATCTGCAGACCAACCTCCGCAAGTGTTGCTTAACCTTAAAGAATGACGTTTGCAGCTGTTATTGCTTTATCATAAGCTCCACTAGCTACATATCACTAAAGAAGTATAAATAAGCTCTTGCACAACTAAATGCTACTAAAAGACTGAACTTCCTAATGAGTGAACAAAGTGAAACTGGTCCAAGTGGCCATCAGGCGACAACTGGTCATCATAATCCACTTACTGTCATCGCAGCGAGTGAAATCTGGAAGCTCTGGAAAAACAACACGAATTGAGTAAAATCGTCGACCATATTTTCATTTATACGAGAGCTCACGAATTTATACGAAAATATTGCACGGTTATTATATTTTTTTGTTTGGTTTCCGGAGTACCTACGATGGTAAGGCTTATCTCATTCTGTGGATTACTGACAGATGATCGAAATTAAAAAAAAAAGTGCACAAAGAAAAAATGAACCAAAAACTTTCAGGCATCAAAATGTATTTTTATTTGTTTATATCAAGCATTAACCCGTAGGAATATTGATAATTTAAATGAAATTAAATCACTACAGCATAATATAGAAATAAATTAGTTTAGATAAATTATTATTGACTAATAATAATAATTTATAGCTTTCCATTTTCAAATGTAAATATTCACTGTAACGCATAAAATCATAAGGAATTCAACATAATTCTGAAAACTAATTAATGTAAAAGTTTAGCACAATGATCCGGAATTTCTTCAACGGCCGTCAATTTATTCCTACTGAAGCTTTCCAAACTTCTTAAGGGACCTTTAACCACTTCTTGGACTTATCATTAATTTCATTTGTTCCACACAATTTCTTGCTCATTTTCAACATTTTAGGTTATTGCTAAACATTATAAAATATTAATTAAGAAAGGGTTATGGTTTTAGCCAAAAAAAAGCGTTGTAGGCCCTTTGGTAGCACAACCATAAACTGAGCTGATTTTAATGAACGCGATGTCAATCAATTTTTAATTATAGTCCTGGTGACAAACCTAATCTTCTATTATAGGTGCCTATTTTTAATTTTCTTTAAATTATGTTATATCCAAAACGGTTTGGTGTATCAGCGAAAAATGTTTATTTACCGACAGTAAATATTGTATTTTGCACTGGACCTAATAGAAAAGGGGACAAAATATTACGTTATATTTAAATTTAATGAACTTGCTATGAGAAAGAAAAACAAAAATACATACTACTAGCGCCATCTATCAAAAATAACAGAACACCAATCGTGTTTTTTCCATCTTCGAGATTAGTTTCATCTGTATGTTATTCCTACTTACTTATCCGTATACAAGCTAAGCCCCGTTTATAAATATTTGCGTCGACTACGCAAGGCTGCAGGGTCCCAGTGCCAAATATTTGCCACTATTTGTAACATTTTGCATCAATGAAGCATTCAATTTAACTATCGTTATAAATGTGGAAGTTTAGATGGTGTTTTTGTAATAGTTATTTGATGAAATTTTGTTTGGAGATGCACACGTGTACATACGTGTAGGGATATACAAGTCCCAGGATTATCCGAAAGGGCGCTCGAGCCCCGGTATGAAGGCTTGAAGGAATTGGATGGGTTTTTTAGTCAGTAAGAGTCTGACACTATCTCCCGCTCCGCCCAAGAGCGGGGGTTATCATAGGATGATTTTTCCTATCTAAAAAAAAAAGGTATAAGGGACTGGTCTCCGCATTATTAACTTGATTGGACTGTTTGTATGGTGAGGCCGACTTAATTTATCGTTTTCGGACAAAAAAAAGTTTATGGAAGGCTGTTTAGTTTCGTCTGAGCAAGCCCTTAAAGTTTGTCAGCAGCAGTAGGGGCCCAGCTGGGTCGAAGCCTACTGGGGCCAGGGTTATCCGAAAGGGAACTCGAGCCTCGGTATGTAGGCTAGAAGGAACGGGGTGGGCTTTTAGTCAGTAAGAGTCTGACACTATCTTTTTTTTTTATGGTGGGAAAAAATCATCCAATGACAACCCCCGCTCTTGGGCGGAGCGGGAGATAGTGTCAGACTCTTACTGACTAAAAGACCTGTGTCTGACACTATCTCCCGCTCCGCCCAAGAGCGGGGGTTGTCATTGGATGATTTTTCCCACCATAAAAAAACCCTTAAAGTTTGCGGAGACCTGTTCCCTGTATATGTAGATACAAAATTATTTATTTTATTTTCTGTATCAGGCAAAATTATTAAACTACTAGCTTCTGGCAGCGGCTTCACCCGCGTACCTGAAGGTTTCTCCATACAAAATTTTGACCCCGTTTCATTTCCTCATGGGGTGAATTTTGGGAAATCCTCTCTTAATGCTCCTCTACGTCATAAAAGAAAACCTTGTGCAAAATTTTGTGCTACTTGTCCTAGGACTAGTAGCAAACTACTAGCTAGTAGTTTCGGCTGTGCGTTGATACGTCAGTCAGTCAGTATCCCCTAAAATAGATTAAAGCTGGGTTAACTTCTTAATTCTACAGATCATTTTTTTTTGCATATCTAGCAAGACATACATAATTATGTATATATTAATATTGCAAAACAAACCCCACCCTTATTTGCATACAAATGACAGTTTAATTCGGGTTTACGTATATTTTTTTAAACGGATAAGAATTTTTTTGTTTGTTTTGCATTCACGACGACATTGATATATACATATAATACATTTGACTCTTCACAATCTATCACATTTTCAGTCAGCATTCACCAGACAGAGTTTCAGTTACCACATACACCGCAAAATGTATATTTTATCTAGATTTTGGAATTTTTAGCAGATTTGACTTTTAAATTACATCATTTTAGTAAGTATACCCCCTCTTAAGTTATCAACACAATAGCAAACCCTTTGGTATTATATTTATATTAGATAATAATCATAGATAATTATAACACTTTTAGCTGTAAAATTTTATGAAAGCGGGTTTCGCAGAACATACAATTATATTTTATCGGTTTCTTAGCTTCTGTTAAATACGTAATTTTATGCATGAAGTGCAATAAACATAAATCATCAGGAGTCATAATCGTTTGAATAATTAGTCTTGCTCTGTTATATTTTGACGAGAGTACTTATGTGCTCATTAAGTTTGGTTAATACGCACATTAAGTGGCTGAAGCCGAGGAAACTATAATTATGACAATTTCATGCTTTAATTGAGCACTACAGTTAAACTGTTAGGTACCTGCGTGTATTTGACACAATAATTATGAAACTTTATGAGTACGTAATTTTCCATCTGCAAATCTCCCTGAATTTTGCTAGCCAGAAAACAGCGCGCATGTTTATTAAAAATATGGTTATAGGTACTGCACAATGTATTATTTTTTATGTCTCATAACTCTAGGATATGAATGAGAGATCCATATCAAAGTATCAGCTGGCATAGGAGTTATTATTTAATTAATCTTTTTTTTGTTTTAAGTTATCAAACAAAATTATTCGATACGATTATTTGCAATTTAATATGACAGCGTATATATGTACCTGATTTCATTTGTTTATTTGCAAACTACTTTAGATTTATCGATGACTGGCAACGTCACAAAAGTAAAGAAGGATATTTTTTGACCTAAATTAATATGATTGATGATATCTTCAAAATCTTCTAGGACTTTTAATATTATTTTTTCCTTTTAGAATATAAATCTTGAGTTATAAGACGCCAAAAACAACACATCGTAAATAACGATATTTTCTTATTTATTTATGTATCTACACATACACGCTTAAAATCGTAATACAAAGTTGCTGTTTATTTCAAATGAAATATCTTTTATTACACCTATGACAGGAGAGTTACTCGTAGATAGAAGATGATGTGATGTGTGTGAATATAATTTAATAGGGTAGTTTCAAAGGTTCAGGGTCAAAATAATTACATTTTATTTAGTCGGTATTTTAGATTATAAAAAAATATTGGACACGTATTTTTTTCTTTTTTCGATTAAACAAAAAATAACAAAGATATAGACCATTAAAGTTACGTGTGACGTCGTGCGAAAAAATGCAGCACGGCGTGACGTTACACGTAATTTTAATGGACTATATCTTTGTCATTTTTGGTTTAATTTACAAATAAAAAAATATGTGTCCCTTATTTTTGAATAATCTACAAGACGGACTAATTACATTTTTTACGGCAACTAGCCTATTATATTATTAAGTACAAATTTTTTGTTGCCTTATGGTTTTTATAAATGCCAAAACCTAAAAAAATTACAAAAAGACTCGTCCCCAACCTTGTTCTCTACAGGCTGTAACGGAAATGTGTGGTCATATTGTAAATAATGATTCTGACCACAGAAATAAAGGTCCTACACATTTACGGTTTTTTCAGTTGTACTTTTTAATCCCTCCTACGAATAAGGTCGTAAGGCAAAAGGTGCATTTTACATTTCAGGAGAGGCGTTTTTGTAATGATTAATGATTTAGTAATAATTTATTGAAAACCGTTTTAACCGATATTTTTTGCATTTTGTCATCAATCATAAGTTTCAGATTACAGTACCAGACTCTAGACATCATAAGAAATAAGAATATTGATTTTATTTTATATAATACTAGCGGCCCGTCCTGGCTTCGCACGGGGTTTTAGTAAGGATCCCTAATCTTTTCTAGCAATGAACATAACCTATGTTACAGATACCGGCACGGATCTTGAGCGCTGCCTTGAACTTAAAGTCGTGCAGACTTGAATGAGAAGTGAAGTATTGGGTCTCTTTAGTGGTATGAAGTGAGACGCGGGAGCTAGGAGTACATATTTGTAGTTACAGTGATTGGCTCGACGATGTGTACGTTGCACAAATTGATCCTCACTCTTTCGACGAGTGCTCAAGATTCGTGCCGGTACCTATACTCAGGGTGAATGTAGCTTTCCAATGATGAAATAATTTTTGAAATCGGCACAGTAATTTTTGAGTTTGTTCATTACCTAGCATACACACAAAAATACTCCCTCTTTACAATATAATTAGTGTAGAAAATTTTACAAAAAAAAATGTTAGGAGGCATCGTTTTATCAAAAATAATTAAAAATAACTCGTTCATTTTTATAATATTTCATAAACATAATTTACGTGACCCAAGTAGTTAAGGCCCATATTAATTAAGTTAATATTTGATCATATCCAACATTTGCCTCCGTAGGCTTATTAATTTTAATGATCTGGCAACCTTTAATCAAAGTAGATTTTCAATGGTTAAAAAAATATAAATGCGTTTTTAGCTACTTTATAATTTTAATTATTAACTTTGTTTTTGTATAAAATACATAATCTTTTAATTCAAATTAATAATAACATTTGGGACCACGAATCCGTATCGACTAATAAGCATATAGCATAAGCATATGCTTATTAGTAGATACCGATTCGATCTAGTAATACAATTATTTTATAATTTTGCTGATAAAAATAAACGCAAAATTATATGAATAACACTTTATGACTTACTATATTTATTGCACCTGGTTATCTGATAAGGACTACATACAATGACCTACATTGACAACGTTTTACTGCCCAAGCGATTCGGACCAGTAACCACTGTGTTCAGGAAGCACATTGACTTAAAACATTATCACTAGCTTTTGTACGCGGTTTCGCCCGCATATATAAAATATAGCCTATGCCACTCAAGAATAAAGTAGCTTTCTATCGGTGTAAAAATTTTCACAATCGTACTGGTACTTTCAGAGATTACCTCCTACAAACAAAAAAAACAAACTTTACCTCTTTATAATATTAGTTTAGATGTAGATTAAATGTTTGTGAGGCACATTTTTAGTGTAAACATATTTTTATAAATATTGTTTTTGGTGTTTTTTTAATACTTATTTAAAATACTGGGCCCGATAAGTTTTATGCTAAGTACGATCTACGTTAAATTGATCATTTAAAGGGATTCAGTAGTTAGTAAGAATCAGGACTTGCCAGCAGGTGGCCAAGCACAAGACTGTCAATTAAAAAAAAAAAAGTTAAGTTATTTCTTTTTTTGCAGGAGTCATCCTCTGGAAGTACTGATCCGATTCCAATATTATTTTAATTATACAAAATTGCACTTTGACCGAATGGAACAGGCTTAAAATATATAATTTCCGTGGGATAAATTACTGGAACAAATACATTTTTTTTATTTAACCATAAATTTATAACACTTATTTACAACTATACTTAGCGGGCCCAGTATTTTAAATAAGTATTAAAAAAACACCAAAAACAATATTTATAAAAATATGTTTACACCAAAAATGTGCCTCACAAACATTTAATGAAATAACTGTCGGTGACAACGAATCAAGTATTGTAACATGAAAATTATGACAATACCAGCCTGGGACAGGTTTCGTTTGTGTTACGGTGACTTCTAAAAAACTGTAATTAGTAAATGTCAACAACCAATTAATCGTTTTCACAAAATTAACATACTATGTCGTGTACTTGGTTAGCCTCTAGAGATATAACAATGAAGTGTGTAATTAATTAAGCCTAAATAACTTTTCAAATTCCCACACTTTTAAGTCAAGAAACTGATTTTATTTTTGTGTTGTACAGAGGTAACCGAATATTGGTCTGAATTTTATTACAAAGGTTAAATAAGTATAAGAGAACGCGATTTCCAATTTGTATCGATTTACAATTAATAAAAATACCTATGTCGTAGTCTCACAGGCCCGACGTCGGTATTTAAGTAAATTTTTCACGGAAATCATTGCTAAATTAGTACTGCTTTTGGAAATTTTACGGTTTTTCATGAATTATGTATCTACATAATTCTCACAATCACCACATTGAACAATACATGCGTGCGTATGTTATAAATATCTAATATCAATTTAGTCAAACACATAAGTGTGAATCATGTTGTCTCACTTGGGTTTGCATATCAATGAATATGCAATCACTTAACTGAGTATCATTCATACCAGTTATTGAAAACTAAGGTTTGATTAGATACAACTGGAAAAAGTGTGTATACTCATCAATTAATATTATAGTAGGGACGAATAATTTAAAAACATTTAATAGGTTTCCTAGGAGCAGTAGCAAATGATCTGACAGTAAAGGTACGATGTTAATACAAACTTAGTTGTTTTTAAGTACTGTTTAAACTGTGTTAATAGGCTGTTGGCACTTGTAGATACACCAAGATAAATAAAGGTTTGATATCAGCAGATAAGAACCATAACAAACAAATCGCAATCAAACAAAACAATACTATGTAGGTATCTATAGTATCTAAGTATGGCATACAATGTGCACAAACCACACGTTCTGTAAGTAGGCATATCGAATTTCGATTTAATGTAAGGTTTCAGATATCGAAAACCGCTAACACCGTAATTTAGTCAAGGGCGCTGCTAACATTTGCATTGACATAATAAAAAGGTTGCATTGCGATAGGTCGAGGGGATCGCAAACGTCAGCGTCAGCAGAGACGAGTGTCGTATGAGTGATATTAAAGTTAATAACGCGCGAGGGATGATTCAGGTCGGTGCGCTCATCATCAGCCAGGCGAGGAGACGAGCCGACGTCCGCCGTGCCGGTGTCTGGGGTCGGGCAGCCGCGCTCCGCCGGGCACCGCTCCGCTCCCGCACCCGCGAGCGGACCGGCCGCCGGCGGCTGCACGCACAGTCCTCTCCTAGCCGCGAGCGAGCGCGCTGCTGCCGCGGCGCGCCCTCCGCACTCAGTCAGGCACATGCCTACGAAATGTCACCTACCTACATTTTCCGATAACGTCCGATTAGCAATTAACACCGCCGAATAGCACGCTCAGTGCACGGCGACGTTCGATAGTTTTAACAGTTCTATAATTAACAGTTGTTGTATTATCTTTTTTTGTCGTGAAGTTTTTTCGAGTAAGATTTTAGTTTACGCGTAACGATTACATATATGGAATGTGTTGCTAATTCACAGCCTTGAATACACAGAATAGCATTTTGTTTTTTGGTGTGTTTTTATTAGTCGCGTCGCCGGTAATTATGTCTCGTCGTGTTTGTGTGTACATTGTTTGTAACGCGTGTAGTTTCACTGTGTTCTCGAGTAAAGCAGGAAATAAGCAGTAAACGTTACTGTCGCCTGCATTGTTTTGTTATACATATGTGCCGATAAATATGCCTCACTTACTTGGATTTGAGAGTGACGTATGCAATCCGGTTTTTTGTTTACGGATCTGATGCTGATGCTGACCTTGCTGGTAAGAACGCGAGACAGTATGTGACGGTGGCGTTAATGCAAATGTCATTCGGAAGCCTTATTGTTTTTAGGTTAAGTCAAAAGACTTACTTTGTACGAGCGGTAGACGTACAAAGTAACATCAGCCGTCGTGATACGCATGGGCGAATGCCGAGAACACACGGCTTACCGTTCGCATCTAAATGTACCATTAACTACGTGCTGGGTTTCGTATTCGACGAGAAAAATGAAATCTTAAGTATTTGTCTAATTAGAAATCACCACGCGCGTTTTATCGATTTACTCGTACACTTATGCAGGAAACTTTATCTACGCAGATTACTAAGTAGTGCATGACACAATAGTGGTAATTATTGTTGCAAAACATGATGACTTTACGACTTAATCATCTGCCTGACAAGAATGGCAAATGACAGCGTGTTTCTGGATTGTTTAGATATCTAATAACAACAACGTTTTATGTGCTTTTATAAGTAAACTAGGCATAACTTATGATAAATTATAAAGAAAAAAAATTACATACCAATATCGTCATTAATTTATTATAATTATGTAGGTACTTTAAACTGGCAAAAATATATAAACATCAATAAGATATGAATAAATACTATATTAATAATAATAATTGACAGTGCTTACAGCAACACAATAGAATCGTTAGCAATATTATAATAATACATAATAATGTTACGTCATATGTTTACATAGTAACTGTTTTGGCGGTAGGTACCTACTTTTTCGTGACCACGTTCGTAACTGATACATTGTGAACTGTCAGATAAAAAAGATTAAACAGACATTTATTTACAACTTAATTAGAATTCCTAACAGTGGTCAAGTCAAAGATTATAAGATAAAAAAAACTACGATTAAACCGGTAATATCTACTCAAATTCATCCGATGTTATCAACCTGCCTACTTATTTCTTTCTTTAATTGCGTCGAGTACTAAACTACAAAGATAGCGTCTTTTACAGCTTGCAAACTATATTTTAACTCCCACCTAGGAGGATGGAATTCATCTTGGAGTAGAAACTCGCTAGCTTAGTCCATAAAGAAGGCGTATTGACTCCATACAAATTGCGCCAAAAATCGGTCCAGCATAACCAGCTTATTAGCACATTCTTATGTATTATTGTACCGTAAAATTAAAACCGAATCAATTAGAACATTTTATGCGCAGTTACAATGGAGCTAATCAAATAAATAAAAACGAAAAAAAAACTTACTTGATTGTTTACATTTTACACTATTTAAAATGCAACCTACTACTTCTTATTTTATATATTCAATTATTAGGCTGTCGCTAACATGAAACAATTTAACCAATGTACAGATCCTCAAGCACAGGCGTAGGGTAGCTAGCCTTTCGGTATTTTAAAGAATCCATTTTAGAGAGTGTGCGCGGGAAATGCATGACTTGATTCCGCCATCTCCTTTCTACCATCGGACAAACCGACGTACTGCGAGTATCCATATCCACCCTTGTTGTTGAAACTTCTACAGTACGGACCAAGTGTTTCGCTTCATCATTTATACTGCGTACATTGAAGGATTGGAACAACAATTTGCCTGCTGTCTTCAAGGCTAGAGTGAGCTTATTAACAAACTAGTGCGCCTCACCATCAAAGATTGCACCACTGCTTACCATCAGGTGGGATCGCACACAAGCACTGGTTTATGCCAAATAAAAACAATACAATAATAAATGCATTCAGGCTTATATCCCCACGAGCCACTTAATGATCCATAGCCCTGACTTCGCTTTCTGAATACTCGTGCAGTTTTGATAGTAAAATATATTTTCTAACTTCGATTTGGTGTTGCATCAAGAGTGGCCTCCGTAGTACAAGGACATTCTTCATCAATAGATAGCTTTGACTTGCGATATTGGATACACATTTGTCAATAGTAAAAAACTATTTTATAGATGGATACAGAAATCTAAGTATTTATTTAACATAAAGTACTCATTTAATTTTTTAATATTGCACAGCCTTATACAACATTGTTATTTGTTTATGCGAAACCTGAATACCTGTACTTTATTCAGAATTAGTAACTGAACGGATTCCAATAGTTTTTACGCCATGTTGTATTTTTTTTCCAAAAATATTTAGAAAGGTCACAAGTTGGATACTACCGGCACTAAGTACAACACAAGTCACGGAAAGTCCTAGCGAGTATTAGGCGCCAGCAAACAGCTGATTGCGATTGCAAAAAACAACCCCTCAGTCGCCTGGATGGTCCGGTGACTATGTATTTCTGCTGATATAACAAGCTTATAACTCTGTGATTTTTCATGATACAGTTATGAAATTTTGTACATAGATTCTTTACATAAAAATACTAGACATGTGTATCGGGTTTCGTCTTTACTAAAACTAATGTTGTATAAGCATGCATACTAGTAATTACTGAACTAACAGCTATATGTTTTTATTTAATTGATTAGAGTTATGCATTCAATAAAAATGTTTGATTTTTTCAATAGGCTAGTTGCCGTAAAAAATGTAATTAGTCCGTCTTTTAGATTATTCAAAAATAGGGGACACGTATTTTTTTATTTATAAATTAAACCAATAATGTCAAAGATATAGCCCATTAAAGTTACGTGTAACGTCACGCCCGCGTCGTGACGGGGTAACGTGACACGTAATTTTAATGGGCTATATCTTTGTTATTTTTGGTTTAATCGAAAAAACAAAAAATACGTGTCCAAAATTTTTTTATAATCTAAAATACGGACTAAATAAAATGCAATTATTTTGACCCTGGAAACTACCCTATTATTTTTAGTCAATAAGCGCTTCATTACTGTGGGTTTATTCTGCACTATATTCTTTTTAGATATACTTTCAGCTACGTTCTTTGTTGCGGCTCTTCCTCTAGATTACAATGTATATTTTGCATCTGTTTCCTCACTTCAACAGTCCATTTATATTAATATCCATAAAACGTGCCAACATCATAAATATAAGCTACCATTGAGTACCACCATTGAAGTAACTGCATTCTACACTATTCACATGACTGTATTTTGTAAATTTGTTCCTGTATATCTATTACAGGCTGGTCGCACCCGCAAACCAAAATAAATAAACGCGAGCCTATCAATAAAAAAAAACCTCCAACAGATTAAGTCGTAACATATTTTTTTAGTAAAATTTTATAATAAACATGTAAAGTTAATATAATTAATCATTTATTTATTTAATATTTTTTTTATTTGTTTATATAATTTCTTATTGCATCCAGCGTCTGGTACTGAGATTTTAAACTGATTATTATTGATTACGTAATACCAAAAAAATACTTACACAATTAACTATTACAACTTGTTCTTATGTGTAGGAGGTGTCGATATATTAAAATTTGGTAAGAGCTAGATTTGAAAAAAAAAAATTAGTTAGATTAATATATGTACACAAAACAAGCCTAATTTTATGTCAACGGCCGGCTGAGCTGCGGTATTGTTCCGAAGAGTTACCGCGGCCCTGGAACAAACGGCAACTGAAAATACACAGGTGGGTATTTGTCAGTCAAAATTTGACACTCCGTCGCGCTCCACCGAAAGCGGGAGTAGTCATTTGACGCGTATCTGGCAATAAATCAACGCAATATATTTAACATAGGTCAAGTGACGCGATAGAAAATTGAAAATTCATTTGACTAATCATACAGCAAAAGCACGTTTCACTATTCGTATTATTATAATTTTAGTAAAATTGTAACTATTTTTTAAATTATTGACTTACGCCACTCGGGAATAAAACAGCTTTCTATCAGTGAAAAAATTTTAACAATCGGAACAGTGCTTTCAGAAATTACCTCCTAAAAACAAAAAGAAAATCAAAAAGACAAATTTTACAGCGCAAGCATATCAACAAACAAATGTATTTTAACAAATATTAGTCGATATGCTCGCGATTCACCACTATCTCACTTGGGCCTCAAGTCTGCTATTACAATAGTATCAGAAAGGTCTATCATTGACGTCATAATTGTCAATTTTGGCAAGTTTGGTAATCTACTAATATAATGGCGTCATTATGACTTTCCAATTCTCAACCACTGACACTCCATTGAAAGAAGTGGCATAGAATAGTAATCACGTACCTACATATTGACAAATGAATATTTGACGTATGCGGTAATTTTCTAAAACTGACAGTTTATTTGATCAGTGTTCTACCATTAGAACGTTATTGTGCAGTTATTGGTTTTAATATGCTCGATATTTTCATTCTACCAGAACTATATTACGATACCACTGACCGATCAACGATCGATCATTATGAATTAGCAGATTACGAACTTTTAGCAAAATGACAATGTGATCGTGTTGGAATGACGAATTTATAAAAATAGCAGACTTGGGCCCCAGATAGTAAGTGATGAAGTGACCGATGATACATTATCGTCGGTAACATATTCACTCTTGACTTAAAATCCCTTAGGTTGTAGCTATCAGGAAACACAGACTCCGGTAAGGAATTCCACTCCTGCTGCCTTAGACTGCCTGAGACAACTAAAAGATCAGCCTGTATTACGTTAGTGACGTCACAATCATGATGTAGCCTATGTAATTTCATTATTAATAAACGTTAAGAGGATAACGTGAAGAGTTTATGATAAAAATGTTTTGTATGCCCTCGTCACGTTATTATTAATAGGAATAATAAACACATATGTTACAATCTGACTATCCTTAAGTAGTATTGTTACAATTCTACGCAAGCAAGGCAAAATTTCATTAAGATTATTAACGTTTCGTACAACGTGCTGGATTTAGTAAGCAGTGGAATTTTCATTATACATTTCCTGCTTCAAAATTAATTAAGATAAAACACCATAAGTTGCTTCTACACAGATTCAAACTAAACTTATTGGCAGGCTTCACTGTCACACCAATCGTACTAAGTTAGATCGATGTTATCGTGACCATTTCTATCCATTAGTTCCCAGACCTTGACGTTACCCTTATTACCTTCCTAGCTTCTTGCTCTCATGGAATCAGTACTGTAAAGTTTTTAATCCTTTCCGTAGTTTTTTGAAAGAGAACATCAATATATCTATCGTCACAAACTTACATTTATAATATTGTTTATCATATAAATTATTCCAATGTATAAACTATATTACTGTAAAGTTTCCAAAACCTCTCAAATATTTTTTGCACAAAAGAGTAACACAAGCATCCATAAACTAAGTACATTCTCACAAACTTTCACATTATTATATTAGTAGGATATGATTATTAGCTGTATCTGTACGTGTTAGTTTGTTTTTAATACACAAACAGATATCCCTTTTTTAAATTTAGAAAAATGTTGGGCTATTTATTCACTGAAAAAGAAGAGATCTCAAAACCATTGAGAATACTCTCAAGTTTTTCTCTAATCTTTCTATTGTCTGTTACTACACTGTTTTTCTTCTCAGTTTGTCTCCAAACAGATAGCTAATCAGTGATAACTGTCCTCCTTAAATCCTAATTACTGTCCTTTCTGTACCAATAATCATAATTCACGGACTAAAGAGAAAGTCAATACGCCGCGGGGTCTATTGATAAAATCAAGTAACTTATTGTGACCTTTCCATTAAAGACAAAAAGATTACTTTAATTCTACGAAATGTCGGCAACTGTAGTCAAGGAACTCATTTTAGCATTGGCAACCCTAATTTAGAAACTCATTTTCGAGATTATTTGGTGTGAGAGAATTTATGACTAATTTGATTTACTTATAGTGGGAGGTTTTATTTAGGGCTTCTAGGAATACTGCACAATTACTGTGTTTTAATTTTATGAATAGTTTGACAATATCTTCCTGTGAAAGATCACCTTGTTCACCTTGTTTTATGTATTTACACATCATCAGTATTATGTAACTATTGTTCATTGAGACATAAACCTTTGCTTTTGAGAGATGGCTCACACTAAACATGCAGCTGAGTACGCACTAAACATGCAGCTGAGTACGCACTAAACATGCAGCTGAGTACGCACTAAACATGCAGCTTTGCACCCACTAAGCATGCAGCTGTACACCATGTAGATCAGTACTCAATACTCCATCTAGTGCCAATTGATCATTCTCCGTTCCTTATCCCAATTGATTTGCGGTTTGCATTTGACCAAGAGATTGAAACAGTCGGCGCAATATGTATTCTTCTTCCATATTTCTTTATTGTTTGTCATCTCAGTAGTCACGTCCATTTTTTTTTTTTTAATGGTAGGCTTGCGTTTGACCACCTTCTCACCTGATGGTAAGCGATGTTGTGGTCGACGATGAAGCACGCTTGCCTAGAAGATTTTAGATATTTCATCATTTAGATAGAGCATCCATCTTGTATTCGGTATTCCCCTGCTGGTCATGCTGTTTAGGTAGCTAGTAAGTAAATAATATTGTCAGTGTGTTGTAAAATATATTTTGATAATGCACACCAAGTAAATTTTTATTTAGAGGAAGAAATGCGACTTACTTAGAAATTTTAAGATTATGGTTAATACCTATTTCTGAGATAAGGCATTTATGTCTGATTGCTATATTACTCGTAGAAATGTTTTCTTTATGATTTCTTATCAATACATACGTTATAACGGATAATCTGTTTTAATTTTATTAATGCGTTGTTTACGATGCAGATAATGTAATTTACTACGAAAATATTAATCATAAGGAAATAATAAAAAATCAATTACATTATTGGCAAGCCTGTAAAGCAGGTTAAAAAAAGTACTTAGGTGCCTACTTCACATAATTTTGCACCTTTTTTTAGGCGGGAAAATATGACATCTCTCGCTCTTGGGCGGAGCGGGAGGGCGTGACAGACTTTTACTGACAAAAACCCACTCCAATATTCCTTCGAAGCCTTGCAGTCTAGGGCCAGGTTTTTCTTTCCCAGTAGGCTCGACCCTAAATAATATTACTTCTGGATTTACATTAAATAATATAAAGTTATCAAGTTTATTGTTCGGCGTCAGTTTGAAGCGACGTCAGATATTTTATTACTAGTTTACCTTATTATTCTAGCAGCCCACACACCAATTTACATTTACCTGGGAAGGTAGACATTTTAATTGTATTTATTAAAGTATTTGTTACAAAACGTGTTCTAACTTACTGCGTGGTTGCTATTGGCATATTGTTTCAGACTTATCAGCTTGCATAGCAATGCCTAGGCACTAAATAATAATATCCACGAAATGAGAAAAGTTAGAGATCGGATCGCAGATTTTTTTATCTGTGCGCGGCGTTTAGTTGGCGCAGATTGCCAATTAGCTTTTCATTGCGATGTGCATTTTCCATTTTCACGGTGAATTTCTTGGTACAAAATATCTAGTAAACACTTTGTCGTCTACATGAATAATAGCATCGAATTAGAGATGCCAACCGTTATTATTGTTCTATGAAAATTGGGTTTTCAGAGTTTGAAAAACTTTTTCAAATAAACAACTCTGATGACAGCTGTCAGATTAATGTTTTCAGCCATTTTGCGTCACTTGTTTCAGCTTTCGTCTAGTCTGGCTACAGTTGTCTAATTCTTTTGTCTTACAATAATATATAGCCTACAAATGTATTTAAAGAAATTTATTCTCAAAAAAGACTACAGTCACTTACATGAGAATCATGGTACAAACAGTGCTTATTATTAGACTTTTTCGTCGTTCATAGTTTTTTTTTGCATGAGTGGGTACTTCTATAATGCATTCAACTTATATGGAATTTCTATAGTAGTTGGCTGCTAGTGGAGTGTGGTTAATATTTTTCGACTACTTGTCGGGCTAGTTGTACTTTGAATACATTATAGAATCTGTAGCAAAACTGTACACTGTAACTCATTATTATTATTATTGTTGTAGTCAGTTCTTAAATATAATAATCAACTAATCAACACAATAATCGGGTCTAAAACGTTCACTGTTTCTATTAACTACCATTAGTTTGTCACTACAATCTAATTAAATACACACAAGGGCCGCTTGTCTCGTCAGCCGCGAGTTTCCGTCCCCACGCGGTTTAGTCTAGTGCCAAGTAATCACTAGCATGACCGCCGTTTGATTAATTACCCAAGTTCAGGTGCGAGAGACGTAAACGATGGTAATTTACGTATTTATGTGCTCAGTCTGAACAATCATTATCTCTGTACTTACACTCGTGACGTGGGAATCTGTGTGGATTGTGTGAATGTCGCTAATTATGGTAAGTGCGTGGAAGAAGCGCGTCAGCTGAGATGATGAAATTAATCAGTGCATAGGTTAAGTTTTTTATTAGATCTACTTTTTGCCTTAGTAGGTCTAGTTTATAATATAGTAGCTTTTGCTCGCGCCTTCGCCTGTTTACATAAAATATAGCTTATGTTACTCAGGAGTAAAGCAGCTTTCTATTAGTGAAAAAATTTTAGCAGTCGGACCAATACTTCTAGAGAATACTTCCTACAAATAAAAAAACCAACTAGGTATTTTTTTTTAATATTAGTGTAGACTAAGTTCCTGCCCCAGCTTTGCACGGATGTTAGAAATCTTGAAGTTCTTGACTTTTTATTTTCTATAACATATTGCATAACCATAAACAGCCTTATAATGTTTCCACTGCTGAGGAGATCTACGTCCGTAGGTCTCCTCTCTAGGAGAAGGGCTATTCTTTAGTATGCATGTATTAAACATCCAAATCTTCCTTGTGAATCAGTCTATTGGTGAAAACTGTATGAAAATCTGTTCAGCAGTTTTTGTATTTATTCCGTTTATATAGACCGACAGACTCGGTGGGGACTTTGTTTTATAATATGCAAAGATATTATTACAAATTTATTTATATGTTAGCTAGTAGATAATCACACTAACATTATAAAGTTGCAGCGTAGTTAAATCGTGTGTATTGTGTATGTTTGTAACTCCTTAACATTGAAACAGCTTTGACAGATTTGGATAAAATTTGGCTAACGGGTAGCTTTCTACTTTCACAATATTATACGTAATATAACATAGGTACACTCTTGTTTGTAACACACAAACACATAAGCACTAAAAATATATCACTACTATTTAAGTTTTGCTTGGTTACATGTACAATCGTATACCTAGTAGGTACAAAAAAGGAACAAACAAACAGTAAGATGGTATACTTTACAGAAATCAGAAACATTTATTTCAAATAGATCAATTACAGGCACTCTTGACTTGTCAAAAAGTCAGTCAGTTAAAAAAAGAAAAGTGAAGCTAAATTGCACGTTTAAAGCGTAGATCTCTATGGAAAAGAACGTGCAAGATACTCCATGGACAATCTTTTAAATCATATTATGAGTTACATAAATCTTGGTTACATATGTTTCTTGTCGCTTTTATTATGAGAGCACAATGTAGATAAGTAATAAATAAAATTAATTATGTTCGTAATCCCGCTCAAAAACTGTGCAAAGCTCAACATATCAAGTTCAATCTCTGGGATAACAGTACAAACCAAGTGCGAACACAAGTAAATAAAAACTGCATTTACATTCTGATTTACTGCTTTGTCATATTCAAATATTTCTGTGAATAATATACACTGAGTTGCAAACAAAACACCTACTGAAGCAATAAAACTGTCTCACAGTATTGTGCAAGTTAATATTATCCTAGATTCGCTGGATTGTGCTGAGGATGCTTTTAAACTTACGTTAACTTAAGAGTCTGTCTTTAATAAAAACATGAAAATGTTTATTTAGTTTTTTAAGTAAATTAAAACATTATACATGTATTTATACTAGTTGACTCGGCAAACGTTGTGCTATATAAATTATTCAAGAAATTAATATAGAGTGGGTGGTAGCAGAGTGAAAATTGCTTACAATCTAGTCACAGACCTACTTAATACACATAAAAATCGGTGAAGCCATTTCGAATAATTCGATAAGATTTTACACGATTTTTTTATGTATTAGATTTAGGCTGCGGATAATCTTGGCCATATTTCTAGAATCTTTCTGAATTCACATTGAAAATATCGATAGAAATTATCGTCATGCTTACCCTGACATTTTTTCACGTGTTACTTGCGTTATGTTAGTAAAATAATTATTTTAATCTTAATACAAAACTTATTTGTTTTGGTCCTCACTTTTAAGTACCTAATCGATATTTCAGATTTTGCAATAAAGTCAGATAATTATGACTGCACTTAAAAGATCATCATAAAGACGTCATAATACAGAACGAGTGCATAATATGCAAATGCTATAAAAGACGAAATTATTTACACCGTGGTACAGTTCTAATATTTTTATAAAATAAAATAATATTAAAAAATGGATACAATCAAAATATTTTTTAAATTTTACCAGTTCTTAATTAACATCGTTCTCAATGCCTTTTTACAACTTTTAAAGTAATTTTAAACTGCACCCGTGGCGCGTTTAATGAGTTTCAAAATAAACTTAATGATTGTTGTGAACCTTCATATAGTTTTTTCCTTGAATTTAAAGAAGAGATGTTTATTGTGTGAATTTTGTCGATGTTCTGATACATTTTTATTCTCATCTTCGCACGTTTCACTTAATGTTTTCAGCGAATTTCTGTTGTATTGTATTAATGTTTTAGCGTTTGTATATAAAACTTTTATCGACGCCTCGATCTTCTCATCATACACAAAACGAACCACGTTACATAAACCATTGAATCGTTCACATTCCATTGCACTTTTTTCCAATCGTTCCAATATCGTTTGCTGATGACGCTTCTAGTAATAGTTCAATGGTCTGTGAATTAAAATGCGAAACTTTATCTACGACCAAAAGATTCAATTTAACCTGTAAATGGTCGTACTTCCAATTATGATTTATCCCACGCAAGTTCCATGACACCACCCCACAGTATATAGGCTTACGGGCAATAAAGAAGAACTTAATTTATCACGGGTTACTGGCCAGCAATAAATATTATTTTATCTTTAAGTATAGAATTCTCTTGAACAATATACTTAAATCGGGGAAAGAAGAAATTGGTCCGTAAGAAGGAACCGTTTTTCCTCCTTCCGATGGTAAGTCTTGTACTAGAGATGTTACGGAGGTTCCATTCCGATTCCGAAAGTTCGGAGTTTCCGAATGATTTGCCAACTTTGATTCCGATTTCGATAAATTTAAATCGGCACTTATATTGGGGGTAGAAACAAGTTTATACTTGACGCACGGGGAACTTCCCTCCCCCGTGCCTTCTGTCAAATACTCTTTCACTTGTTGGTTTTGTTGATTATTTATACGAGGTTTTTATTATTTAAGTAGTGTTTTATTTGGTGCTTCCACTTCCGGTTTCGGTTCGGATAAACACTTTCGTTACTTCCCTAGTTAAGACCAATACGTTCTTATGTTTCGTTCCAATGTGAGCTATAGAGAGTAACGGCCCATGATTTGCACATGGTGGTATTTGCGTCAAATCCGTGTATTGAAGTTTGTATTACATTGGCATGTTGAGCCGTGCTTAACTATTGAAGCGTTAGTAATTATTTTACGCTATTTGCTTCTGGCTAACCTGCCTGGACTGTTTCGTACTGATGTGATTCTTGATAGACTAACAACAGTGCGAAATACTGGTTGGGCAACCCTAATATAATATTACCATGTCCATCTATTCCCAAATTGTTTTTGCCTCAGCAATTTTAACCCTAGTAATTAACCCAACCATAATTATTTTTTACTTGGCCTTAAGAAAATTTGCAACTGCTTCTTTTAAAAGATTTTTTTCTTAGATTCATTTACCTTACCTTTTTATGTCTAGTGAAACGTGAACTTATTATTATAGGGTCGGTGTTTGGAACTCGAGTATATCTTTTTCTTGTGTTCCTTTCTAGGACAAGACGCTAATAAGAATTTGTAATTGAACGAACATTTGAGATTGGCTATCGGATATTGTTAATGTAAGTTGAACAGTTTCTTACAGAAACATTTTTCGTGAGAGTCCTGTTCCTGAAGTCAATTACTTTATGTTGAGAGGTCGATAAAAGGGAATCTACTATCAACAATATTGAAAACTGACTTTTTGTCAAAATAAAGTTTCAAGTAAAATTTTCTTCCTAATATAATTAAAATATTATTCATTTTGCGTTGTAAAGAAGAAATCTGTGTAATTTTGAACTTAATGCTCAATTGAATTCATTTTTATTTTTAGTTAGAATAAAACATTTCTTTTTTTTTTATATTTAAAGCAGTAACTATGTTTTGAATTTAGTATCTAGAATACATTTTTTATTATTTATTAGCTCATATGTTTTATTGTTTAGGAAACGAATATAATATCGCAATAAACCGCTAGATAGGTTCATCTAGCCGTGCATATTATGGTACGGCTAGATAACACAGTAGTGAGGTGGCGCTGTCAGTGATCAAAAATTAAAGATCGTGTCCCAATTCAGACCTCTGTCACACAGAGACTGCTGCATGATAATTAAAACCTCCTTCTTTTTGAAATCGGTTAAAAAAGTTTGTACACATAATGCTCAAGCAAAATTCGATCTTATTGTATTATAATTATGTTAAACTGGACATAAATTAAAAATAAACAGGATCAGTAAGTGTATAAAATTCAAAGTCCAATTTTCTTTTTGTGCGCCCATATTAGCACAAAATTCTTTGATATCCAAATAACATAATAATGAGTTTTGAAACAAGATAATGAAATATGAAAACCAAAAAACCCAATTATATCTCCCACCGTCATAACATATTTTAATATGACTGATTATATAGGTAACTAGGTAGTACCTGGGTAAGGTTCTTTTTTTCTTCACAGATGTTTCTCGTTTGTTACATCCCTATATATGTACTTAGGTATGTAGGGGAGACCTGTACAAAACCGTACACCGGGGTAAAACAGTATAGCAGGTCTATTCTTGCCAATAATTTAAAGTTCCCGCGCGCAAACTGCACAGCGGAGTCGACCAATCGGAGCTACTTACCCACAAAAACTTGTCGCTATAGGCATGCGCGTTATCAAAATAATCGATTTTATTGTTTATCGGCATTCTTGGTCTTATTTTTGTGAAGATTCAATCAATAATAGTGAAATTTACGTATATAACAGGTATGTGTCCAATCAACTATGTTAAAGGGTGTGTTTTAACTTGTAATTAACCAATATTTCAGTAAGTAAAATCGGTTTGTGTGGGTAATAGTGAGTGATATATTTAAACATTGAGTCTTGGGTCAAAACCGTACGGGCAAAACCGGCCACTACACGATTTTGCTCCACATGAATGAATATAAACTTACTTATATTTTTTTATTTTAGGTGCAGTTAAAATGCCGCGTAATTATAAAAGGACTACTTTTAAACAATAATGGGATCTAGATAACACGAAAAAAGCCAAAATCAACATTACGAGATCAAGTAAAATGATTTAGACAGAACGATGACCTGGAGTGTTCCACGCACAAAGGCTTGGGACGATTTATACCGATTTTTTCTGCTTCCCAAGAACAAAGTCTAGTTTTGCATTTCATGATCATGTAAAAACGATTATTTGGTCTATTTGTGGCAATATCGTATATAAGATACGGTTTTGCCCATGTGTTGGGGTAAAACCGTAATTGGAAGATGTTTAATAATTTTTGGTTTTTATTTTTTAAGATTTTAATTATTACAAAAATTTTCATGTGATTATATTCCTTATGAGACTGACTAATTATAATTGTTGAAAAAATTAATTAGTGTTTTGAAATGAAAGACCTACAATCCTAAACCCTTAGCTATACGATTTTGACCCGGTCTCCCCTACGAATTTGTAAAAGAAGAAGATACGTTTAGGTTTTAGTTGTTTTATAGCGTTGTTTAAAATACAGTTTTTAATTTAATTTTACTCAGTTTCTAAAATACTAATCATAATCAACGTGAAAATTTAGTATGTAAAACTCATGCCAAATTATTAATTGGGTGTTAAAAACAGAGATGTGAAAATAGGCACCAAGTTCAATATTATGATATGGTGTGGTTGTCGACTTAAACGGATGCCAAATTCTATAAACCATCTTGAAATTTATTTATAAGAACTTATAACCACCACAACCTGGCGATACAAGGCGCCATAAAAGCTTAGAATAAAGTATTTTTACCTTTTTCAAATATGTCAGCGTGGGTATAGGTGCCCGAAATTTATACAATGAACTGTTTTTTTATTACTAAAAAACGTAAAAGGTCGCAATAGCTGTTGATTCAAGACAGCTTCATGTCTTCATTTCCTCTTTTGAAATTAAGAATGTCAACAAATGTAGGATGACCGTTATTCCAAGTTTATCTTGCGATTGTAATAGAACCTTACAATTAAGGGAAATCACTTACTTTTAACATAAATGTGAAGTTATTTAGCCAAATAAGATAATTTGTGCATATATGAAAACTAACCTAATTAGTAGATATAGTGCGATCCCCGAGTCTCAAAGAATTTGCCGAATCTCTACCGTAGTAACTACATTTATTTGCCTGTAGGTACTTGAGCTACTATAACTTAATTCTTGCCATATTTCAGGATTCTAGATCAACAAAAAGTACCAGGTTTTGTTTGCCTTGTGATTGTCAAAATATGAGCTTTAACGGGGCATGAACGGTCTTTAGATTGAGTTGACGTAGAAATTTGATTTTTTTTCTTCTCTAAGGGGCAGCAAACTTGAGTATTCGACATTAATTTCAGCTTAATAACTCCACGCGTTCCTGAAAAAAAGGGTCATGAGAGACGGGCAGACTGATCCTATAAGGATTCCGATTTGGCCAACTGAGGTGCGGAATCCTAAAAACCAGTAGCTACATTAATTGATTTCAACTCTGCTACTGACGTTAATTTATTTCGATTCTAGTTTCTTTGCTGAAGAAACTTCCCCTCTTTTTATGATCTGATAGGGACAAAGGTAGAGAACATAAATTATTCATTGTGAGTCCGTAATTTTATTAAGTCATTAAAAGTTTCAATGTTTCTTTTAATGAAGGATGTATTTCGATTACGTGAGACAATACAATATATCTACCGATATTATTTTAGGCTAATAAATGCATTCATTTATAAAAGAGAAGGGAGTTACTGATAGTTTGACGGGTGACAGGACAGAATGGAAGAAGAAAACGTGTTGCGCCGACCCCAAGTAATATGGGATAAGGGCAGGAAGAAGAAGAAGAAGAAGATGCATATTAAAACTTGAAAATTTGATCAAAACTTTAGGATTTGAACTAAAACTTAAATTAATCTGAATAACAGAGCAATGACATTTAGGAGCTGACGACATAGTCTCGGAATATAGTTCATGGAAAATCTCTGAATATAGAGTAATGCAAGAATGTGTTATGTGTTATGTTGAACCATAAACACGGGTAATTTGAGTGGACTTTAAATTCGTGTGGATCGTACCATATAACAGATTGCCTGTGCGCATGTCGTGCATACCGTCGTAAACTCTGACAACAACGCTTTGATGGTGTCGAACAAGATTACGTGACGCACAAATACGCGCTCGAGATCGTTTAAGCTTTATCTCCCTTTTTAACTTACGCGCCTGTCAGTGACAATAAAAACTCCGTCAGCTGAAACCACCCATGCGGCGGCCTTGTAACGATCCACATTGGACCCCCGACATTAGGTACCTACTTCTCAAAAGAACTCCTAACTAAATTTACATTTTTATTCGAATTTCTACGTCAACGTGTACGACGTGAAGTTAAACAGAAGTTACAAGTAAAACTGAAACTTGTAAGGGTTGCTTTGTATTGGACTATTCCGATTTACAGGGTTGCCAATCTGGATCACTATACAACTTTTCATACATATAGATTTTTTGATGAAATATATTCAGATATATTTTATCAAACAAACATTACCAAATATTTTATCATAATAGGGTAGCTTCCAGGGTCAAAATAATTACATTTTATTTAGTCCGTATATTAGATTATAAAAAAATATGGGACACGTATTTTTTATTTTTTCGATTAAACAAAAAATAACAAAGATATGGCCTACGTAAAGTTACGTGTGACGTCACCCCGTGCGAAAAATGTAGCACGGCGTGACGTTACACGTAACTTTAATGGGCTATATCTGGTCATTTTGGTTTAATTTACAAATAAAATACGTGTCCCCTATTTTTGAATAATCTAAAAGACGGACTAATTACATTTTTTACGGCAACTAGCCAGCCTATTGTCATTATTATCCAGACTTTTTGCTGCTCGCTCAATTTGCCATAGATTTCAAATATATTAATAAAAATTCAATTCTAAATATATTTAGTTTACAGCCTTTAGACCGATCAACATTGTACCCATTGAGTTTGGTTTTTCAATGTATCTTGGTACTTTAAAATTAGATAGTGAAGTTAATACAGCGCTTATGATCTTAAAAGTGATCTAAATAAAAAACTACAACACATTAAATAAAAAATAGCTTTCAAACAATACCAATAAAAACTACTTCAAACCCCAATAATGGGCAAAAAGTGGTCGGAATTCGGATTCAGTCACCCTTTAAGGGTTTTTCAGTATTTATGGGGCGTATTAAGTCGGGATCTATTTTCACGGATTAATATGGCGGACGGGTGTGCAGGTCCGACGGATTTCTGCTGAGTTGGAAGGATTCGACGCTCATAAATCTGAATCAAACGTTCGCATTTTGACGACGAATATCCGAATAGGAGTCGAATGACCCTTTTCAAAGTCGCACCAAGCGTGATAAAATACGTATCTAAGTGGATATGTCGAAATCATGTTAGCATCCGCTTGAATGATGTAGGTTATTATGTCAATTGTTATCTGTTTTAAAAACGTTTAATTAAGTTTTATTTCCTTAAAAATGTTAGTTGTGTTGTGTGAGACTTTTGTAAAGCAAAGCTATTTGCAGAATAAATTAGTAAAATTAACGAGTCCTCTCATCATCATCATCATTTCAGCCGACAGACTTCCACTGTTGGACATAGGCCTCCCCCAAGTGTCGCCACAAAGAACAAACGAGTCCTCTGCAGGATACAAACATCTAATGCAAACAAGGAACGATCATCAATCACTACGTCAGCTAACTTAATGTTGAGTTAAAACTTCAGGGTCTATAGGTTTCCCCGTCGGCGAAACCTCGTGTGTCTGGATTCGCAGTGCGATTCACGTCCTCTATAGTTGCGGGCTTGCGAACGGCGAGCAATGGGTAGCTTGACATCCGATTCCTCAGTAAGGACTAAGCTCGAATTGACGGCACTGTTCCACGCGCACGTCAAAGAGACATGTCTTACTGAAATCAGCTGTCATGGCTATTTAAAAGAGTTTTCGTGGCCAACGCAAAGAGCAACTAAAGGAACACTAAGCTTTAGTAAATAAAAGTCTGACACTCTCTCTCGCTCCACCCATAGCGGAAGAAGTCATTAGACGATGTCCCAAGTAAAAAAAAATAAAAAAAGTGTCTACAGATGTCGCTTCAACCGTACAGAAGTTAAGCGCGCGTTAAGATTATAATTAATGCCTAGCTTTTGGCCGCGATTTCGCCCGCGTACATAAAATAGCCCATATCACTCAGGAATAAAGCAGCTTTCTATCGGTGATTAAGAAAATCGTAGCAATCGGATCAGTACCTACTTCCAGAGATTACCTCCTACGAACAAAAAACAAAAAAGAAAACAAACTTTACCTCTTTATGAAATTAGTGTAGATGATTAATTTAGATTTTAGTTTTCCTTAAAAATAAATAACAAATTATTTATTTCTAATTTACATGCATAGTTTACTACAGTAGCTACTGTACGTACAGTATGTACTAAAGATTATTTCCAAATGGTAGTAGTAGTAGTAGTACAGTAGTAGTATTTTTGTTTCTAATATTTTAATGTGATTTAAAAGAAATACATGTTTTTCAAAAAATATCTCAGGACAGCGCGTATTTTCAATGAATTACAATCATATGGTAATATTATTTAATAATTCATAAGCCCAGTTATCTGGTGCCTACAGATTGCAATGACGTGTTCCTGCATTAACACATTTATTGAAATGTTGCTCTTATTTACTGTAGCTGTCAATCTCCAGTGGATTTCCGTGATTTTTACAAATCACTTTGTTCAGACTCAAATCTAGCATAGTTTTTATGTAAATTATGTGGTTAAAGTATACCGATGACCTGACATAGATACCTACTCATATATGAGTTGCCTGTTGGTCTAGTGGTTAGTGGCAGGGCCACTGCTATGCTAGAGGTCATGAATTCAATTCCCACCCAAGACAAATGTTTCTGTGATGAGCAAGATCATTTGTTCTATGTCCGGGTGTAATTTATTATATTTAGAAATATATTGGATCGTTTGGTGTTGTTGTTGGATCGTTGTGTTTGGTTCGTTGGATTTATTCTTATGAAATTATTATTTCACATTACTTTAAAAATCATTCGTGCATTTTAGTCTAACAGTCTTCCTAAATATCTCTGTTTTTATTTTTAAAACTGTAATACCATCTTTATGTCTTATTTACAATGTGGCATTAGTTCTAAACCCTCTAAAGATTTCCTGATGAAAGAGTCTCTTCAGCACTTCGACTTTCTGACTCCCTCCCCATATTTATGACCGCTTATCTCCGTAACGACCCTAAAGACTGATTTTGATGGACACATCTTGCAATGCTCAATACCTACTTCAGCATCGGGTAGGGTGACCAAGTGCCTCGACAGGCCCAAGTAATCCCTTAGGCCGAAGGCCGAGGCCGACTAAGATATACGACCGCGATAATCTTCACTCAAGGCTCATGATAGCAAAATCGCTGAACAAGATACAAGTTTCTCGGCGAAACGGTCTTCGGTTGTCGCGATGGGAGATTAACGGCAAAAGGTGGGCAGTCCAACTTAGATTTCGAACATTCAAAGCTAATTGGCGTTGGATTTACCCTTTTCATCACTAATTAGAATATTGGAGAGGGTAATATATGGTAATAGTTTTTTTTTTTTTGCTGTAAAATCAGCCAATGACTTCTCTCACTCTTCTCTTCTCTTCGGAGCGGGAAGGCATGTCAGATTTTTGCTGACTAAAACCCAGTTGTTTGTTCCTTCTTTGCCTTGCGTTTTAGGACCCCCGGGGGTTCATTTTCACTTAACTCATGGCCTTAGTAGGTTTCGACCCTGTTGTTCGATTTGCTGACATCTCCTTGAGCAAATAGTTTTGGAGGTGGTGATTTAATCTTAGCACCCACGTAATAATTAAAATGTTGAATCTTTCATTGTTATCAAACTATTAGCCATTACCACTCCATAAATGGAAAGAGAACGTGAACATAAAACTAATATTGGACGGTTATTTTAAGATTTTATTATTGATTATTAGCTTTTGCCCGCGGCGTCGCTCGCGTACATAAAATATATGCTATGTTACACAGGAATAAAGCCGCTTTCTATCGGTGAAAAAAAAAATACCAATCGAACCAGTACTTTTAGAAATTAACTCCTACAAACAAAAAAAAAAAAAACTTCACCTCTTTATAATATTAGTAAGTATAGATAACAAATTGTAGTAGATATATCGGAATCCTTTGGTGTGTTTTTAGCTACGCTGCAGTTTACCTTTAAGTACATCATAATAAAACAGCCCATTCAAATAACTTTTCTTTAAATATAATCTCCATAAGACTGGCTGGGACTCACAGACCTCCTACCGAGATTCGAGCGAAAATTATTCGAAATCGATTCAGCCATATCGAATGTCAGCATAGTATCAGTTGTGACTAGCAGTAGTTCGTGTATTATATTGCACAGACGATCTAATAAAAATGTATTGTTATGTGTTACGTTGTTATCAGATAGACCAACTGAATGTATTTGTATTTTCATATATTTACATATTGATTTGTAAAATAGCTAAGTAATCTATAATAATAATAGAATAGAATAGAATAGCATTTATTCGGCGCAAGCAACACAATATACAACAACATAAAATAATAATAAAAAAGAGTACAGACATACAACACAGTTGCAGTGACTGTGCCTGAACCGAAAGGGTCACCAACTCAGCAATTGCTGGGCGTCAAACACCCAGCGCTGATTTTCAGCTGGCACCCCGCAGTAACGCACGGATGATGGTAAATAAAGTATACTTAAACAAATAAATATAATCTATATAAATATAACCCATACTTAAAATAAATATTGATACTAGTGTATTTGTGTGATAATATTGTTATATAGGTAGGTACGTAACTAAATATTTTATAAAATGTGCCATGGTAGTTACAAAACCAATTTTCTCACTATACCCACAATATTTCAACAAAATATATCGCGGGAAACATAGTGCATCGCGCGATGCGACGGTTGACTTGATGACGCATAAATCGAGACACACATCGCTGCACCGGCTCGGCAACTAGCCGCTATCTTGGTCTAAGACAAATATATACAAATATTACGTAAAAATAATTTTGGCTTCCAAAAAAAATAAAACCGACTTACTAAAAAAAACACTAAAACTATCAAAATAACTTTAATTTCGGAAGTCGGTGTTTCTGTAATAGTTTTGCCTCTTCGTTATTTAACACCGACTTCCGAAATTAAAGTTATTTTGATAGTTTTAGTGTTTTTTTTAGTAAGTCGGTTTTATTTTTTTTTGTAAAAAGTTTTTTATTTCACACTTTTTAGTTGCAGCCAGAGTACCTTTTTCTCATGACAATTCCAATTAACTCAAACCCTGCTAGGGTACATTGTTTTATTATGAAGTTCCCGTGTCTACCTTCCGGCTCCATCATCATCATCAGATCAATTCGATAGTACCTTATGGCCAAAATGCATCTCATGACAATTCTAATAAGCCCAAACACGGCTAGGATACATTGATTAATTACGGAGTTCCAGTGCCTATCTTCCGGCTCCATCATCATCATCAGATCAGTTCAATAGTACCTTATAGCCAAAGTGCATCTCATGACAATTGTAATAAGCCCAAACACGGCTGGGATACATTGATTAATTTCGGAGTTCCGGTACCTATCTTCCAGCTCCATCATCATCATCAGGTCACATCGATGATACCATTTTCAACATACCTATTCAGAACTATTCATTTATTTGTAACTATGTTCATTGAGAGATTGGTGTGACTATGAACTTCCGTTGGCCATTTCTGGTCGTCTTCACCAGTTCCACTTCATCAAATGTCATGTTTTGACTATAAATGCTTAAGTCTTTGATAAAAATACCAAAAGAATTATATGGTTGCCTATAATATTTGAGGAGTTCCCTCGATTTCGCCAAGATTCCATCATCAGATCCCGACTTGGTGACTATGGGACCATTTGGGAAGTATACCCTTTCTAACAAAAAAAGAATTTTTCAAATCGGTTGGCAAGTGACGAAGTTATGCGCGAACATACATAAAAAAAAAAAAAAAAATACAAACATCCGAATTGAGAACCTCCTCCTTTTTTAGAAGTCGGTTAAAAATGAGCTTATTTAGATTGCTAAGGTTTATAATTATAAATTGGAAAGGAGTAAAATAGAAACAAAACGAAAGTGGAGTGAATACTATGTGGTTCCTGGCGACACAGATGCTACGCGCTCGTCAAATACAGGCTGCCTACTTTGATTGTAAATCAAAGACTACCTACAGACACCCTTATTACCTGGAATAAAACAATCTTAGAACTTACTTACTTCATTGTTGTAATATATAGTTGTATGCCATATTTTTCTGCTTAAAACGTGTAAACAGATGTAATGGATACTATCTAATTTGAATTACATAAAAACATATTTCTTTTCAAGTTATTTTCGTCTAAAGTTTTCCATAAGAGCAGCAGTATATGACCTTCATAAGAGTTCTAATAGAACACCGAATAAATGAATTTTAAGTTGTAAATAAAATAAAAACAGTGTATTGTTATTCAATCTGATTACGGCGCGACTTCAAGGTTGCCAATACCTTACTAGATAATTCATGAAGTGGGTTAAAAATGGGTACAAGTGGTGCTCAGGAGTAATATTTAAATAAAATATAGGAAGCAATTTATTACACATCAGGAGCTTTTATATATCAGTCTTGTGAGACTACGAAACTAACCCTGATTTTCTTCTTTGTGGATATTTTCACGTGCTTAGCCATCTACTGTATTTTTTTAGCGTGGGCAATCAACAAATAACTTCTCTCGCTTTGTGTGTAGCGTGGAGAGGGAGTGTATCCCACTCGTGTTTCTTCAGTTATCCTTGTTTTACAGTAACTCTTTTGAACAATCCGTAAATAATATACCTACTACCAATTTCTGCAAGTGGAAAGTAAAAAATATAGCTATAGCTTATGTTACTCAGTAATGAAGAAGCATTCTACTGGTGAAAGCATTAAAAAACCCAGTTTAGTAGTTTTTGAGTTAATTTATTACAAACAAATAAAATACAGAAATTCTAAAACTACAGCTACACCGTCTTTTCTCTTTATGATATTTATAAGTTAGAACTATTCATACTGGAGCGTAGACTAACAGAAACATAATAAATATTGTCTTCGCAATAGTGACATCTCACATAATTTAGCTGAAAGCTTTTATGAAAAATATTTCAGCAATATCGCACTTCTTCATACGAATTCCACAAATTCAAAAATGTGAATACGAGTGCTATTTACGAGAATTAATGGGCATCACGTGGTCATAACCAGATGTCATTAATTTTATGTGATACTGCGCATTTTATATATTTTCATCTACAATAAATAGCATGAGGAATTGCGTAGCAAACCTACGGGTGTTAAATTCTGTATTTTTATTAAAAGAACTGTCACGTTGCTATGTCACATTTATTATATTTTATAAAGCTTATACCCACGAGCACATATATATTCATTTGTTTGACAAACGCTGATAATCTCGCCTACATGCTACTTAGTCCGAAATACAATTTCGTCGAAATGTGCGTGCAATGTTAGACAGGCATGTATCTTCAAAGCGGTATTTCCAAGGATTACGAAGGAGACGTCTGTACCAAACACACATAATCCCCTTAATTTTGCTAAATTAAACGTCTGTTTCGTTGAGAATCTTCACTTTTGTCAATGTCGGGATGAGGTTGGGTTTATACTCTATTCTTACTGAATATATTTCTAATCAAAAGAGTCTCGCTACCGCTAGACTGGCGCTCCGCTTGCATTCACCACGTATTTCCTCCAGCCCGCAATATTTCCTAATAACAAAAGACTATGTGTTCAACCCCCACGCTTACATTCTCATCCCAACATAGTCATGAAAAAAGTAATTTCATAGTTTCAGTGCTGCCTCAGGCGATCGCGCGCCCGAGGCACGTCACCGACTACGTAGTATAGGTACATTGCGGGTTATCGAACTGTGAAATGGTCTCACATCATGCACGAATGCCTTATCCTTATTTAAACGCACACATTGTGAAATACAAAATGTTTCGCAATATGTTTCACTTGAACCCTTTTTACCGTTGTCGGATAACTTCATTGAAAGTGCTTCGTTTGAAAGTCAAATGTATCGAGTTTTGAATTTCAGATCCTTAATCTACGAAGAACATTTGTAAGAGCTAGAAACAGAATAAAGTTTGTTAAAGTTGTGAACTGACGTAATTATGAATTAAGTCTGAAAAGGGTTTCTTCGGTAATCAGTAAATATTTATTTTTATTTATAACTAGCTGTCTCCACGGCTCCACCCGCGTCTTTGATCACTGCTCAGCTCCTATGGGTCGTAGTGTGATGTGTAGCATATAGCCTTCCTTTATAAATGGGCTAGCTAGAATGGGCTGATTCGAATTGATTTTCTTTAGTGTGAACTAAAGAAAATGAATTCGAATCATCGGTTCCTGAGATAAGCGCGCTCAATTAAACAACAACTCTTTAGCTTTATACAAATAATATTAGTAATTACAGGTAAAACTTTGCCCCACACGAAATATTTCTCTATTGTGGTTGCATTATACACAAGACACCCAGACCCGAACAAAAATCTGTAGGCCATAAAAAAATATTCAGTGTGGGAATAGAACTCACCACTCACAGCGCGCCAACCGTCACTCAAAACGAACTCGGACTGAAGCAACTTTCTTTCGGTGAAATAATTTCAGCAATCGAACCAGTACTATCAGAGATTACCTCCTACAAACATAAAAAGAAAAAAAACAAACCTTACCTCTTTATAATATTATACACCGCTAAATTTTAATCGTTTTAATCCCGTGGAGGGTCGATCCGGTGCATGAAACACTATCGATTTGTAAAGATAAAATTAATTTCCTGTAGGTAATAGTCGGCGTTGCGTACAAACTGCCTACAGGTCATTGAGCTCGTTCAGCTGACGTTTTCTTAAAGAAATTAATTTCGTACATGCGTAAATTAATATGACTTTTGAAAAAAATGGTACTTTATTTTTTATTTCTATCTTTACAAATCGATAGTGTTTCATGTACCGGATCGACCCTCCACGGGATTAAAACGATTAAAATTTAACGGTATATACATATAAAGTGTAGATGGACAATTTTTTTTTTCCATTTAGGTAAATCATCCAATGATTTCTCCCGCTATATAGCGGAGGCGATTAAAGATTTTCAAGAAGATTTTTATAAAAAAAGTATTCTATGTCCGCTTCCTAGTTATAAGCTAACTCCCCACCAATTTTCAGCCATTTCGATTCAGCGGTTCTTGATTTAAAAATAGTGTAACTAACACGACTTTCTTTTATATATAAAATATAGATTATAATTGAGTTCTAATTGTAGCAGTAGGTATTTAACTACAATACATAAACGGTTCCTAAGGAAAAATAAGTTACAAATTAGTTTGAAGGATATTATTGCAAACGCCCCACGCTTTGTGACTCAAGAAAACCATGATAATACGGTAATTGAACTCATAAAATGCTGTTCTTTCTTTTTTGTTTCCAAAAAACTGAATAGAATAACAAACTTTTTTTTAAGTGAAAGTAAACATTATCTTTGCCTTTATTAAGTATTTCTTTCTAATATTCCGTTTTGAAGAAAAAACAGCCAGGTGCGAGTCGTACTCGTGCACGTAGAGTTCCGTATATCGACATTAGGAACTATTTTATAATCTTTTTTTAGTTACTCCTGTCTCGGTATTTGTTTCTTGAGAAATCACGTTTGTTGTATTGGAGCCCCACTTAAGACCCAAGCGCCCGAAAAGTGCTTTAAAACAGTGACTTTCTGGAGCCTACTCCTCGGTAACGGCCAAGTTAATAGGTTTGAAAAAAAATATGTTTATTAAAGATTCATGAACAACATTATCAACATTTGATTTTTTCGTGCGATTAATACTGTTGCCTTAAAAAATATTACATACAATGATTTTGTTTTATATAATTTTTTTTTTACAACAACATCACATTCGCAAGTTTTCCCTACTCCTTCGAAATGGCTTGGATCTTTATAAACGTTTTTACACATAAAAATTGGTAGTTAAATATTCTTCAAAGTGAACATAGCATATGTAAATCAGTCAATATTTCGCAGGGAAAATGGATTTAAAAGTCAACGGGGCTCTGTCCGGGCGCAGCTGGCCGAAAACAAATGCACAGATAGTCGTACTGTCGCCTAGACGGGTACGAAAGTAGTGACCATTTAATTTCGGCCAGATGGTTCAAGGGACTATAAGCCTTAAATGTTTATTTGTTGTTATAGCGGCAACAGAAATACGAGATCACGGTTCATGAGACACAGCCTAGTGACAGACAGACAGGCAGTGGAGTCTCAGTAATGAGGTCCTGGGTACGGAACCGTAAAATTATGTGAACCTCTACAAGAATGTTTTACATTAAATGACAATCGTACTTTGTAGACTTTGTTCTACTAATAGCCACTAAAAATTCTGTCTGATGCTTCAAGTGCTAGCTATATGTTTATTCTACCAGTGTCTCATTGAATTTACTTGTACATTAGTCGAGAAAATGCCTATAAACTGTGTTTATAAGGCTTTGTCTAAATTTTGCTGTCTCTTAAAGTTATCTATAACATTTATAGCTTGGGGACCGTAATAAAAACACCCGATCACGTAGTTTGAAATGGCCATAATACTAAGCGACTGTCATCCCCCCCCCCCCCTGCACATGAAGACCGCTAATACCAACCAACTATCGTAATCCGTGAATGTGTTGGGATATCTACCAAATAATGTTGTCTAGGAATTTTCAATATGGCCATTTTTTGGGTGGGAAAATCCTCCAATGACGTCCCAGTCATTGGAGGATCGCTCTTCGCCCAAGAGCGATCCTCAAATCCGAGAGAGCGTGTCAGACTTTTATTGACTAAAAACCCACCCCTGTTCCTTCGTTACCTTTTATAACAAGGCCGAGTCTTTCTTTCAGAAGCAGACCCTTGGCCCCCGTAGGCTTCGGCCCCTGCAGTATTATAACATTAAAGTAGTTCCACAATTCCGTGAGGTCTAAGCCAAAGTTATACGAAGGATTTCTCTTTTATTTTTCTTAGTATAACTCTCCAAATGTAAGTCATTTGGTACAAGGTTTGGGTGGACCGATCAGGAGAACGTTCGATTTATGGCCCCCAACCTGAACAATGTGTCATTAATAACTCTAAATTAGGTTAAGATCCTCAAATCGTGACTCTTATCCGGGACTCTTGAGTCGAATTTATCGCTGATTTCAAATCAGCTTCAAGTGCCATAAAAATAATATTGTAACGTTTTTCTCCGAAAAATTCGGCGTGAGGTATTTGATGAGAATATTATTGTTTTATTTACAATTATTATTAAGCAAGCTTTTGGCGCTTATACGAAGCAAAGAAGCCGTATGTTAGCCAGTAGTCAACGCGCCATGTTATAGATAGTAAAGCTGCAAGACGATCGCGTTTGTTTTTTTGCAGAAGTTTCTTTTTATTCGTTTTAACCTATCTCCCAATGTGACCAACTCGGATGTCGAAAATAACCAGACAAATTTTCATATTTATTTTAATGGGAATGATACGTTTTTAATATCGTGCGGTTTGCCGATGAAACCCGCATGCGTGATGAAATTCGCACGATATTAAAAACACCCTCAACAATTTTGTATAATTTTAGTATCTACCACACATTTATTATTATTTATACGCTGGTTCAAAATGGGCTGTCGTGTGTTTCATAAATTTTCGCATATTTTAATAGGGTATCCTACTATTAAAGTATGAAATATTCTGCTTTTGGTGTTCAGCATTGAATATGTCATTTAGACAATTCTGCGATAAAATTCAGGATCTACTTATTGAATTTAGTTAAGTAGTTTTGGGCTCAATTAGTAAAATGTTTAAATGATAAATGATAAATGATAAATGATCTTTATTTTGCAAGTAGGTTTTATAAAAACACTTTTACACGTCAATTTTTTTTTCGTCAATTAATGCTAGATGAGGCTGGTGTTTCCTAGCTGACTACCCTGAGAAGAAACACCGAAACAAACTCAGGGGTCAAAGTCTCTTTTAAAGTCCATACAGCAAAACATGTAATGGTCAAATCATATGAGAACCATGCAGATTGAGCCTGAGATGGTCTTTTGAAGAAAGAACCACACAGTTCTAAGTGGACCTGTCCAGTCAGTGCAAGCATTTGTCAATATGCGTGTAGCTCAACTCAGGACTACTAAGGAGCTCAACGACTTGACGAACAATGCCAAAGAAAGGACATTTGGGTAGGCCACATCAAATACTCAAAACTGCCAGACATCATGTGAAAATAAAAGAAAAGGAAAGAGTAATCCACATAGTTCTCTATTACAAATTGTAAAAAAAAAAGTAAGTATATAAAAAAAAAAAATCAGGCAAATAGTAAAAATAAACATGCCATAATTGTTAAAAAATAATAATAATATATATATAATATATATATATACAATATCATAATTGTAAAACAACAACAATCGTCAAAATCGTCGTTTAAAAAATATGTTTAAGTAATATTTATTCGTTTCGTGGATTACGTTGGAACTTAGAAAAATTAAAACTGTTGAAGATGATACCAGTATTTATAATATAATTTTAGTATCAAAGAACGACAAAAAATCGCCTCAAAACATGACAAAAAAAAATGGTAACATAAAAATTCTATTCGTTGGATTTGGCCACCCTATATGAATAAATCAACTTCTCCAACGGGAGTGACGACACTTAAAATGAATACATTTCCCAATCGATTTTATGTTTAATTCATAAATTTGCCTCTTTTGCAACGTAATTATAAACGTTTCTCATGAATTTTATTAAACAAATACCTACTTTTTATGAATTTTTGGCTGAAATTTTTATGTGTAAATTACTCATACTCTTCCCTATTCTATTCTCGCTGAATAACTATGATCAATCTCTATGAAAGACGTATTTTGTTTCATTGTTGATAAATCAAGCGAATCTGACGAAATGACTCAAAAAATAAGCAAGCATTAATATAATGGCCAAAAGCCCACAAAGCCGAAATTTTCATCTATTTCAACACGTACCTTTTAAAGCTCGTGACCAAAATGTGTAAATACTTCTTCGCTGCCAGATACAAAAGGGACGCTTAGTCGTTCAAAATACTACCAACCAACCAACTAGTGTACCCTTAACTGAACACAATTAACGGTACACAAGTTGGTGGCTAGAACTTGTTGATAGGCGTGGCATATAAAATGCATGCCATCTTATCAAACATTATGTACGAATGCCAAAAATACTTTGATGAACAACAAATAACCTGTATACACACGAATGAGTAGAAAATTTGAACTTTCTATCCTTCTATGATACCAAAATGTTTTACCAGTGTCATAATCCTAGTTATTTATTTACACCTTCAGAAGGACAAATCAGTATTGAAATTTTAAAATATCGTCGCTCCTAGACAACCAAAAATAAATACCTAGATATGATTTTATTTAGAAATTACATATTCAAACAATGAAGTAATCACTATACTACGTTTGTAGAATGATCGACTTGCGCACCCTTAACTTCTAAAACCGGCCAAATCCCGAACAGGTACTTATTTTTATAAGCATGAATAGGCGTTCCACTTAGCGTTACGGAGTCTATAAAATGATATTATACGTGAACTGTGCCATTCAATATCTAGCATACTGTAGTTTGATACAAGTAATGGTTATGCGATATCGTGCGAATAGCCATCGTATTGCTTGTTCTTGTTGCTATAGTAATCGCATTCGCATTTATAGAAGGTTGGTAGGAATATGTATTATCTACGTCTATATTATAATCAGTGCTGTTAGTAGGTAGTATTATTCAAAAACAGAGATTGATGATGAACCTGTTCGACAGGTAGGCCTCGATCACAGTGGCCCATATAGCTACTATAGATCAGGGTATTGAACGATAGGAAGGAGATGTCCAAAGACACCGCAAAGACGACCCTGCTCCGGGACAGCGCGTCCCCCGTCATGAGGACTCGCACGTATGATGTTACTAAAACTGTAGCAGGGTCGAAGCCTACTATGGCCAAGGGTTATGCGAAAGAGAACCCCCGAGTCCTAGGAGGAAGGCAAAGAAGGAACATAGGAGTGGTTTTTAGTCAGTAAAAGTCTGACTCGCACTCCCGCTCCGGCCTAGAGCGTGAGAAGTAATTGGATGATTTCTCGCCTAAAAAAACCCCGTGAGATTGGTTTTAAATTTTAAAATAATATTTTATGAAAACTTTGCAATTCTGCAATGTTTCAACGTTTTACGGAGACTGTCTTTTCATTTCGTAACATAAGTTTTTATTTGCTCTGAAAATATGACGACAGCATTTTCACAAAGTAGTAGAGTGGTCCCATTATTTTGTATTACTTTTCTACTAATCTTCAAATCTACATCGCTTTTAAATTAAGTTATAACGTCACCGCAGTAATTTTAACAGTAAGACTTATTTACTCACGCAGTTTTACCGTAATTGCCTCGTGGCATGTAATAATTAGAGTTTTGAAATTCCAAGCGTGTAACAGCCTTCAGTCCAAGAGACTCTGCTTTGCTCTAAAGCTGAGTCCCCAAAACGACACAAAATTCTTTATTTTGTTCCTAGTTTAATTCAATATGCTTCAGAAAATTCATTTTATTATTCATGAGTGTATCCCGCGTCAAAATCAAATTGTTGTCTCGCGCAGTGCCTCGCTCTAACAGTGCCGTCTCGTTTTACACGAGATCATAAAAATGAATGTTAGTATTCCACCACCATTTTGGATTATGCAAATGAAGATAGATATATAATGGAACTCGTATTAACCCGAGATCCCTTTGCCCCATAACTCTGTTATTTCCGTACTGTTGTATCTGTTTGTTTATGGGAATATTTTAACCTTGGAAGATTTGAATTTAGCTTTAGTGATTGACCCAAGACTTGTGTCTAACAGCTTTGAAAGCTTGCGTATGTGTTGAAAATTACGATTTAAGAGCTCATAAGTTTGCTCGATTTTATAGGCCAATAAAAAAAAAATGATCGCTCTAAAAGCTCTCTGTTTTTGAAATATCTACTCGTTGGGTAATACTAGGATGTTATTTAGCGTTTAGATAATATTATTGAAAACACAAGTCAATAAAAAAATAAGTACCTGTCATCTTGAATTATATGCTTATGCCATTTTTTTTTATTAACAATTAAAATCGCAGACCTTGAGTGCTCTACAACAATTTGTTTTTAATTAGTAGTTTTTCTACAAAATGGCCTCTTCACCGTTACTGTCACGTTCATTTTAAAAGCTCTTGCAGCCGGAAATTGCATTTTCAAGCCTTTCAATTTTTCGCTTTATCTTTTACAAAATCCACTATTATATTCCCAAATAACTGTGTAAAGTTTTTATCGTAAATCTGTGTAAATAAATGTAAAATATGTATTGGATTTGTATCGTTTATCAACAGATAAATATGTAAGTTTTATAACACCGCTGATAATTGAGCGAGGTAGTTATTAGTACTATAATGTTACAGTTCTTCAATAGTAACCGATAGTTATCTGAGTATTGAGTGCGAGTTGTTTTTGCGTTAACGCAATCAAATCGTTTACCGCGTCTAGCTCTCTTATTGGTTAAAGGCTTGTAGCGGGCCAATCGGAGCGCTGAACGTCATAGGTGTGTCGATCGTGTTAATGTAAACAAATTCGCACTAGTCACTCTGAACGGTCCGTTTACTTGGTTAGCTTGGCAGTGATAAATTAAGTGTGGGCAAATTTCAATAATTTACATTGTACAATGTTTAGTTGTAGCTTCAACTATGGCTTTGACAGCCTATTAGTTTCAAGTGTAATTATGCTAATAAAACTTTTGAAACTAATTGAAAACCCTTTTCAAGTTGGTAAACATAGTAATTTACTAAATAACAGTTTATTAAATGTAAGTGGAAAATAAGTAAACGAGGGACTATTTTTTTTAAATGCCAGTAATGTTGCCTGCTTGCTTAAATCACTAGATATATCATACCTATTAGTAACTACTTAGGTAGTTTCAATTCCAGTTATATATTATTTATTAAATTATTAACCAAAAAAAGCTGCATAGAATAAAGTTTTAATAATCAAAATATATTATTAACCGCAGCATAAGAATTACCTTATTTCGGATTCTTTCATAGCGTCTTCGTATTTGAATATAACATTAAATTAGGCCCGATGACATCTTTCCATTTCTGAACTCAATTTATAAGCAAATTTTGTAGGCACCAACATCGCAATGATACACACAGATACAAATTTTCTACGACTATACGATATTGTTTTAGTTACTTACATTGTTTCGTGTCAATTGCTTTTATCGCTTAAGATAATAGTTTCAAGTTATACGTATAGTACGTATGAGTGTTTGTACTATGCGTTCCAATTAAGAATAGGATCGATTGTCATGTTGTGACGTCACGTCATACTGTCAAATCGAAGAAATTGGAAAGGGTGAACAAAGGAAGACTTTTTTTAATTTAATTTATTTACGAATCATGAACGAAAAAAGTTTAATCAAAATCCAGTTCTTCAATTTTGTTCATCTTTGCGTTTGTGTGAAGTGTATGAGTAGTGGAAAATAGAAAAAGAAGGCGAATTGTTCCTAACAATGAAAATAAGAAAGAAAATAGTTTCTTTTTAGGGTTCCGTACCTCAAAAGGAAAAAAACGGAACCCTTATAGGATCACTATGTTGTCCGTCTGTCTGTCAAGACCGACTCGATACCTTCACGCGTTATCTCGAGAACGCGTAAAGGTTGTCAAGTTGAAATTAAAACCGTATACTCAGGTCTGCGGTCCCTTCAAGCTGTGAAAAGATCAAACTTCTAAGTTAACGAATAAAAAAGATACAGCCATTTATGTCGCAAAAATTAATTCATAGGGTACCCGTTGACCCAGGATCCTGAAATTTGGCACAAAGCAAGGTCTTATAGCACAGCTGTAGGAAAAAATCTGAAAACAGTAAATTTGTTGTGACATACGTCAAAAAAAAAATTGCAATTCGGAAAAATCTTGCGTGCGCGAGTCCGACTCGCACTTGCCCAGTTTTTTTAACTAATTATGACTTAAAATAATACATTTAGCTGATTTATACTAAACAGTAACGTTTTTACTTCACCTAGATTTAGCTAAGACTTAGTAATACAAACCTAACCCAAAAAAAACCTTGATTGATACGCAAATAAGTTTTCTTTGCAAACCGTACTTTTCACTTAACATTTGACAGATCGAGGTTATTGGCTTTCCTATTCTTATTTGAAACACATTGTACGTAAACTGTGCGTCGAGTGCGAGTTATTTTTACCGCATTTGGCTTTCTGATTGGTTAAAAGCGCGGAGCTGACCAATCAGAGCATCGTACGTCATAAACGCGTCGATAGCGTTAACGTTAACAAACGCGTACTTTCAAGTTTGTATTATTTTCCCATATTTTCTTAAGCGATAGCACAGGCGATAGTGATCTATTGAACGTTTGTTTAAGCGGATGTACCTACATGTTTTTCAATAAATACAGCTCTATTTAAACAAGAAGTATCGATATGTTCAAGCCTTTATTTGTTTAGGTATATGATATTTATACTCGTAATTCTATTAATCATATCTGTTACTACGAAAATAACAGTTCAAGTATTTAAGAACTTTGTTTAAAAAGTACTCCATATAATATCTTATATTCTGCATCCTACTTTGTGAAACCGGTTTGTTTTCAGTGTTATTGAAAGTTTGCGTACGTACACGCAAACATGCCAGGACAACGTCCTAGCAGTACAGATAAACGGTAATAGAACGATCGGGGACTTGTATCGCGATACAGCCTGTTTCAGACTATTGAACACATAAAATAAAATAGCAGATTTGCATGCAAACCGAGTGTGAAATCGGTTAGATAAGCAAGAAAAATAAAGAACGAATATCTTACAAACGTAATACCTGAATTTCGGATCGTATTTGATTCGCAAAGGAGCGAAAATCTGCAGAGAGTGCTCTTTCTTCCGAATCTACATGTTGTATTTGAATCATGCCTGTAGGTAATCCCTGAATGAACACCTGTTTGCTAATAAAGGTGAAAGGTGATAGGGGCTGATCGTAAAGCCATGAATTGATGACGGGGCAAAACTTCAATGTGAAGCCAGGGTTTTTCATGAAATAGCCTTTCAATAGTGTAAGACATACTAAGAGGGTTGTATTGATAATTTGAATGATTACTAGTTTTTGCCAGCGGCTTCACCCACGTTCTTATGTCACTCAGTGATAAAGTAGTAACAAAAATACAAAGTTTTCGTCTTCAGAATATTATTTCAGATCTATATAATTCCGTAAATAAATACTACGACCTCAAATCATATTTTAATCAACACATATGGGAATATGTCAGGGTCTGTGTTTCCTGATAGCTACAACTGAGGGGTACTTCTAGGCAAGCTTGCTCCATCGTGGTCCACATCATCGCTTACCGCTTATAGTGTTCAAACATTAGCCTATCAATAATAATAAAATATGTAACAACTTTACACCGACCTGCAAAATGCAAAAATCTTCATCATCATCATCATCAGCCTTTTTAATGTTCCCACTGCTGGGACTCAAGCCTCCTCTCTAAGAGAGGGAATACTGCCGTAATCTACCACGCGGACCCAGTGCGGGTTGGTGAATGTCACATGTCTTCGAATTTTTGGTCCTAGGACATGCCGGCTTCCTCACGATGTTTTCCTTCACCGTTTTGAGAGCAGTGTTAATTAAATAAATTTATGTAAGTAATGCGCCTGGCAGGGTTTAAACCCGCGACCGACAACTCGTAAGTCGAGGCCATTACCACTCGGCCACCACTACTCATAAAAAAAACAAAAGCAAAAATCTTAAGAAACTATAAATTTAGCGGGTTACCTTTAAGCATCCCCCTTTAAGACAATGGATTGCAGACATGACTTTAAAGATATCGGAAATTCCCTGAAAGAAAATTCAAAGACAGTCAATTCGTGCCGGCTTTAAGATTAGCAAAGGCTTTGTAGACAATGGACCGCCAATAAGGCATTCTGTTCCGATTCCATTCTCTTGATACCATGATTTGTATCTGTTATGGCTTTTACAAAGGGAGTTCAATTGTATGTTGTTGAAAGATAAAGCGTTTATTATGGATCTTTTATGCATTCATTTATAAAAGATACACGAGAATAACCCATAAAGAGCAGACATCTACCTAAGTGTCTAGGTTTAAGTTACATCGAAAAAGGGAAACAAGGGCTTCTTTAGCCGTGGCTGATGCTTCAGCATGGTGTTAATTTTATTTCGAATATAGCACGCGTTGTAAAATCTTTTTGTGATGTTAAAAAAAATATCCTGACTCTCCCTCTCGTCCCCCCATAGCGGAAGAAGTCATTTCATGAGTTTCTCACCTGAAAAAAATATGCCAGGTATAGTAAGATTTAATTTTCGTTTTTATCACAATAATATTTTCGCAGTCGGATAAAACGCAATTTTCACAACTGATATGGAATAGGTAACTATGCGTTTAAACGGCAATAAAACCATAATTCTCAATTAACGACGATACAACCGACGCAGAAGGTGGATAATTCTTGCGACCCTCAAGAGATGGGACCAGGAATGTTTCCATTTCGTTGCCAAATTCTTCAGCTTGAGTTAGGCATTTAACCGACAATTTATGGATATGTCTTTGGTTTTGTTTGTAAGCAAAGACTCCTTTGTTATTTAAAAGTAATTTGTATATAGTAAACATTATAAAAATGCCTGACTCCGAAATGATTGACGGATTTTCAATGTATCTTTGATCTTTATCGATGATTTAACTACACTTAATTTTTTCTTGGAGAAGGCCCACACATAACGGCAAGTCAATCCAGGACTGGTGGCTATTGTTTTCAATTTAATTCACTCTAGTATTCACATTAATTCAAATATTATGTAGATACCTATGAGTATCTATATATATTATATAGATACTCATAGGTATCTACAATATTATTATGCTGTGGAATTTTTTCGTGACGTAGGTATAAGGAAAGACATTTTGGTCTAAAACTTTGACTTGTAAATAGTACGTAATTGAACAGGGTTTAACAAAAACTAGCTGTATGCAAATTCTTAGTTACTGACTCGGTAAATTGGAATTGTACTCGACAGAGGTTACAGTAAGCTTTTGGTCAAACAACAGACGTATTGATCGGTAGAACAGCAAAGTCAAGCTGCATTTAACGCTCTCAGTCCGAGGGCGGATCATTTTTAACATATTAAGCCCTCTCCGTGGCTCAAAAAGCATGTTTCAACATCAGTTTGGAATGGTGTTAGTCTAGCAAATATCGATCTCTGACACTCTGAGAGAAACCTCCAGTCTGCAACATTTTTGTATAGTCTGCGGTGTACTACTAACAGACAATGCTATTTACTACGTACATAGTTACACGTTTGGACCTGAAAATGGATCTTGTAGAACCAAGTAGTAACCCAGCCATTCTGATACATGAATTATGAACTTTCAAAATCTTTTGGGTCACCGAGATACAGGCGCCTAGTTTAGGACCCGTTGATAACTTTATAAGGTCATTGTTTGACATTAAATGTATTTTATTTTGTTTATTTAGTATCCTGTTCTGTTCTACTTCTGGGAAAAGGCCTCCCTCCTCTCCTTCCATCTTTCGCGAGCCCATGATATGTAAATAACTGTGTATGATAAATAAATTATTAATAATAAATTTTGAAGGTATAAGTACAGGTTCTTCAAAATAACGTGTCCGGATACACCTCTGCATATTTCTCACACCAAGGATACTAGCGTACCAGACGTGAGAAGGTTATGAATATAGTAAACAACGTAACAGATACTTTTGATGTTCCGTCACATCAAATCAAATAAGGGCCACATAGCCTTCAGTTTTGTATCAAGTTACCAGAATACATTTTTTTGCAAATACCGATACGTTATACCCGTATCCACGCTTTTCGAGGCCTGGCTGACCCAAATGTTTAAGTATTGAATCCTTGCGCTGTTGAATTCATTTTATTGAGGCATTTAATGGTTCTTGTGGACCTTTGGCAGTACCTATTATTATTTTTTTATTCTATGACTTGCTTTTTCCCGCAGCTTCGCCCGCGTACGTAAGATATAGCCTACGTCACTCAGGTATAAAGCAGCTTTCTATCGGTGAAAAAAATTTAGCAATGGGACCGGTGTTTTCATAGATTACCTCTTTATTATAATTATAAGTGTAGATAAGTATTATATTTTAAGCGCCGGCTGTATTTTTTATGGTACAATAACTGCTGCAACCGGCTTTGCCGAAAATTGACCCTAGGGAACATACTCTCGTGACATGATCTACTCGTGTGCCAATTTCCATCCAAATCCGTTCCTCTGTTCGAGCGTGAAAAAGTAATAAACATACACACTTACAAACTTTCACCTTTATAATATTAGTATGATATCTAGATATTTATCTGAATCTTACCAAATACTTTCTCGAAATTGATATTAGATTTTGAAATTGATTTTAAGTCCCTAAAGACTGAAAATGGTGGCTGCCCTAATATATATCTTAATATCGACTAAGACATCAAAGTCCCAACTTGAGTTAAAGAAAACCAGACATTTTGTTCCTTTATGTAGAATAATTCCCCTTCCACACTAAGAGCAAACATCCAAACATGATGGGAGCATTGTGGTGCCATCAATCTTGACTATGGCAGCGATAACCTAAGTGATTTCCCATAGGAACTTTTTATTTTTACGCGCTATTTATTTGATATATTAGAAGCTTAGTGTTTTAGACTAACTATGAAAGAAAAAAGAAAGAAAGAAAGAAAAACGTTTATTTGTGCCTCATACAATAATATAAACTAAAAATACACAATGAAAAGAAAAAGAAAGATATAATCAGTGCGAGGCCAAAAAGGCACCTAACTCAGCATATGCTACGTTATTTAAAACGATAAATAACGCAGCGCTGCTATGGGGTTCTTTGTCGGTATTTTTCTAAAGAAAATTACGATTTGGAACCGTGCACTAGCTTTTGACGTTTTATAAGTGCCCATGTAGATCAATGTGAAAAAAGAACAAGTAAAATTTTAATTTTTAATTTATTTGGAAGTAAAGCGACACTTGAATTAGCTATAGCCCAATCTCAATCATGGTTGAGTAAGACTTAACGGGTGCAGAATGCTTTACACTAACTGATCTCCACGGTTTCACCCGTGTCTTAATTGGTTACTGTTCGGCTCCGTGGGTTGTAGTTGTTAGCAAACAAAAAAAAAACTGTTTTTATTCATTTACATGGTGGTAGCACACTAATCCTTGACAAGATTGGTGTCAAATTTTCTGACTTCTGACTATGCCTAAGATCTACGGTTGAAAACCAAGAGTCCAGAACCACGGTGTCCAGTTTCTATATTCAAGTGGGTGAAATCGCTGGCAAAACCTAGTTACCTAAGCGTATTTATTTCAATAAACAATACTCATTAATCTACCAATATCGCAAACAATAACGGTCAGATAATTGACGCTCACGTAATCCGTCATTTTATTTTATGATAAAAATATAACCTATATCACATATACAAGTAATTTCAGCAGCCTCTATATAGATAACTAGTGGCCCGTCCCGGCTTCGTACTCGTACGAGCAATAAATATAACCTATGTTACTCAGGGTGAATGTAGCTTTCCAATGGTGAAAGAATTTTTGAAATCGGCACAGTAGTTTTTGAGTTTATTCATAATAAACATACACACAAAATTACAAATTTTCCCTCTTTATAATATATATTTATTTGTTTATTTATTTATTTATTTATTTAATCGGATCTCGAACAAAGGATACACAGTAACCACATAAAAAATCACAAATAGTACGAGAGCGTGTGCTCCTCTAGTTACAGGAGACCACAGCATGCACATATAAATAGGAGAAAAAAAAAATGATTATACATTTAAAAAATTCGAGTCAAAATACAATTTCAATTAAAATGATGAATTATACAATTAGAGTGTTATAGGTAGGTATCTCTTTATAATATTAAGTGTGTGTAGACGGACTCATTTTTATTTCTTTTCAGTTGGGTAAACCATCCAATGACTTCTCTCGCTCTATAGCGGAGGCGGAAACATTAAAGATTTGCAAGACGATTTCCGTATAAAAAATATTCTGTGTCCGTCTCCCAGAATCTAAGTTAACTCCCCACCAATTTATCGTTTCAGCCGTTCTTGAGTTTTAAAAATAGTGTAACTAACACGACTTTCTTTTAAAGATACATACGTCAGCAATAGGTATAACGATGCGGTATACCGGTATACCAGTACAGCGGTACGGCGTACGTGCCTCCAACATGTTAGTAAACAAATTGAAACACGGCCAGAGCACGTAGGGGCGTCCGTTCGGTATTTATTTCTCCCTCGCTCCCGATTGACAACACTAACAAATCGGCCCGTGTGAATAACGTGAATGTATGAATAATCAGATCACACTGATAACTCTGTTTAAGCACTTGTTTGCACTTAGATACTTCAATTATGACGTGATTATAGGGCTGTCCTTTACTGTTTTTTGCTGTTATTGTGCTTCGCTCGTGTTTTAGTTGAAAATTGTCCCGAAGAAAAATTCTTCTGGGATAAAAAGTATTCTATGTGCTATTCCAAGATATGTTTTACCCGTGTGAACGAACGCTCGTTCAAGGGTAAAGAATTAACAAAGATGCAAATACTCATACTCACAAACTTTCGCCTTTATAATATTAGTGCAATTCCATATGGACAAGAAACTAAAAACACCTAATTAAACTGAAGATTATGTCTAAAGTAATATCTGCTGCACGTATAAATACCGGCACGGATCTTGAGCGCTGACTTGAACTTGAAATCGCGCAGACTTGAATGAGAAGTGAAGTATTGGGTCTCTTTAGTAGTATGAAGTGAGACGCGGGAGCTGAGAGTACATCTTTGTAGTTACAGTGATTGGCTCGACGATGTGTACTGACTCTTTCGACGAGCGCTCAAGATTCGTGCCGGTATTTATATCAATCTCTAAGGTCAAGCAACGCTTGCCGAGGTCAGTTTATAGATGGGTGACCATCTTATCATATCGTCTTTCTACCGTGCCTTGGAAAACACGTTAAACCTACTTTAGTAGCTGTAAATTGTAGATTTTTAACAGTTGCGGATAGCCAGAAGCCAAGTAGTCTGACACTAGTCTTATCAAAAGTCTTTAAGTACCCAGTTACTGATTGTGGAGGTCTGATAGGTAGTCGCCAGCTCAAAAATACCGGTATTCAGTTGTTGTGTTAGACTGAAAGCCGACCCTAACTTACTTAGGAAAAGTTGGCAAGTGATGAGGGACAGATTTGTTTTCCCTAAGTTTCGCTAGGAGGTATATAAAAAGCCTAAAAATTTAAAGGTCAAGTAGAGGAAAGTGACCAAATATGGAATACCATTTTGTTTTTTACACATAATTTGCACAAATGTTATAAATAAAAATCTTTTTGTAGTAATAATCAACAATCAATATTTGAGCTTTATTTCGTATATTTTTTTTTTGTTAAGTATAATAATTCGTTTTAAGTATGATTTTTTTTAAATTACTAAATAATGATATAGGGATCTAAATATGGAATAAGTCCCCAAATATGGAATACTATTAACAATATCAAAAATAACTTAACAATTAAACAATTAAAGGAACATAATTATTTACAAAAATCACAAATCCAAGTACCAAACTTTGGACCAGCGCAATCATCATGTGCCCAGAGCCCACACATAAGGCATTTGATCCATGTTTCATGTTTCCCCATGAGTATCGCTAGAAAATAGCATCCCACAGAAAATACATTCAGCATCTTGAGATTCTGGAGCTGAATGTTCTATCATAACCTCGAGCACTGTCTGTATCAAATAGCACCATATCTGAATCATCATCTGAATTCCATAATTAGACACTATGATCTGTCCATATTTGGATTTCCCAACAACTGCAAACTGACATTCATAATTTTATAATAAAGATGGTAATACAATCAAATACCACTAAAACATAAAATAGGACATATTAGCAATCTCTACAAACTATATAAAGAGCACTGTGTACACTTTCAGTACGAACAATATATATATTTTACGTACCTTATAAAGTTTTGCGGCAGTGACAAAACAAAACACTGTCACCACGGCGAAAGAGCTCGCTCGACCGGCGTATTGACAACACAAGTTGTGGTATGCGAGCGAGCCGAACGAATTGAACGTACGAGCGAATGTGCCCATTCGCGCGTACAAACGCGCGAATTGCATGTGTGAGTTTCCATTTATGAGAAATGCTGGTATTCCATATTAGGGATACTATCCCATATTTGGTCACTTTCCTCTACATAATGCCATACATATGCTAGAAAACCCGGTGAAACCCGACACCTGTAACAGTTTCCCTATAAACATACATACACAAGCAGCCTTGTACCGCTGTTTCCCACTTCGAGGACTCAAACCTCCTCTCTCAGGGCACGTACGGAGCCAATGCATTTGGTGATTTCGTAGAGAAAACCTAAATTGCATGTACGGAAAGCATCATCAACTGGTTGGGGGACTACCCAACCAGTAGTCCCCCAACCAGTGTTGCCGTCAATACCTATATATACCTACCTAAATTTTTACTAATTCATTATGTGTAATAATTATAATAAACAACGGGTAGCAATAGACTTTGTGTAGTACAATCCCTTTTTCATTAAAACAGGAAAATACCAGCTCACGGAAGGAGTAGTATTATACACCTAACATTTTTTACTATGTATATTATAGGGAACTAAGCTCGCTAATCCTGTTGCCAGTCACGTCGGGCACGTACAAACCGTAGGAAAATATTTTTAATTATACACAAATGTTAACAACTTCCCTAGGATACCATTTCAGTAAATAATTAAATACGCATAACCTAACTGGTGTAGTATTTACAATACAACATCAAACGCAAAATGTATCTAAATCGATCCGATACATACTTTAACTTTGATTATAGCAATAATTGCTCCAACGAACCCTATAGGGAACAATCGGAGCAATTTAACGGAAAACGTTTGATTAATGAACCACCTTACTGAATCCCTAAACTAAATCTCTGTGGAGGAATCGAGTCAAGTGAGATCTTGATACTTGTAACCTCGAAGTAGGTATATACGAGTTCCGCTTCTTACGGAAAAGAAAGGCTTGGGAAACAATACGTTAGTGTATTGTTTGTTGTTTCAATTTAACCGCGGCCTTGATATGCGAATTGAAAGTGGGGTATGTGAACACTTTATCACGACAATTTACTCGTAGCAGATTGTTGTTCAGTGTGCGCGTAATCGTTGCAGTGCATAAATTCCTGCGCATTTTAATGATATTTCTCTAAATTACGGTGTATCTGTTAAAAATATGTTAAATGAATTTAAGGTTGGCGATTGCTTTTTGTCGTTTGTCTTTATAAGTACTCGTTTCATTTTTAATTTTTATTCCAAATGAACTAGTGCTTGACTGCGATCCCACCTGAAGGTTATTAATATATCTAATTAAATAGTACATTGTTACACTAGGGTACATTGTTACACTTATGTCCTATAAGTGTTAAAAGGTTATTTTTTTAAAACGTTTCCCCACACTTGGAATAACTTCTGTATCATGGGTGCGTTCATAAACATGTAAACTCACTTACTCAAGACTCCCATACTCGAAACACCTTTCTGTAGGCCGTGCAGGCCTTACAAATATTTGTTCCGTGTGGAAATCGAACCCGCGATCTATAGCGCAGCAGCATATCGCTCAGAGGCCCCTGCGCTGACATCTCCTTGAGGCGCGCTTGGAACACTACACGCCGTCGCCGACTTGGCCTCAGTCCGGACGGTTACCTATTACTCGCCGTCCACAAGCCCGCGTCTACGTCAAAGTCAAAAGTTTTTTATTTCACATAGGCCTACATGGGCACTTATAACGTCAGAAGCTAGTGCACGGTCCGAAAATGGTCGTTTCCTATGGAGAAGAACCGACAAGAAACTCCATGGTTACTCTTTTAAAAAAATGGTTGTACTTACAATATTTCCATATTACAGTATTAATAGGCATTATTTAAGAGTAGTACGTTGGCTGGAAATCGGGATGAGAATCCCGGTGGTTAGGGCGTGTGTGGAAGCGTTACTGCTTCGCAGAAGCTGGCGATCGCCTGCCACTCCTCCTCGCTCCGGACCATGGCCTCCAAGGCACAGCGCGAGAGATCGCCCCCACGAGAACACGGCGGTGTTCTACCCAGGTGGGGTACACCTCTACCGTATGCTCCATCGTGTCCTCCAGGCGGTCCAGGCGGTTTTTCCGTACGAATCCAGTGCGCGAAACCTGCTGCGGGCGAAAGTGTATGGCCCATATCTCATTAACACGACACCACGGTAGCGCTTCAAATTCGCGCAGTTAAGAAATTGCAAAGGATAATATTGTCTAAAATTGATAGAAAGAAAAAAATGGGTCTATTTAATTCACACACAATTTATTAATACCAAGTAATAAATAATAATAATAAATACAATTGATCAAAAATCTATGAGCCCAAAAAAGGCACCAACAATATATAACATAGCACTTTTTTTATGTGAGAAATTATCCAATGACATCTCCCGCCCTTGGGCGGAGCGCGAGGGTGTGTCAACTTACTGATTTATAGATATAAAGCTATAATATCGATGACTGTTATATGCTTTGTATCCCAATAAAGTACTCGGTTTCTTTAGCATAGAAGTGAAGCGCTGTGAAAAATCTAATGCCCTTATGAACTTCAATAAAAATGAATAGGTCAATACTTTATCGGAACTCATTTTTAAAGGGTGCTTGTACTCGTGCGATTAAAATTGACGAGTCGTGAATAATCGACGACAATATCGTCGGGTCACTTCACTTATACGTATGTACATTGTATATTCGCACCGCACACGAGATTTTCATAGCGGCATTTTCACATAACGAAGCATTGGATTTTATCTGAGTCGTTACTGAGCCAATTCGTCATTGAAAAACTACGATACATCACCACTACATATTTTTACCACTACCCTTCAGTATTATCACACTCACAAACTATCACTTTATGTACGATGTCTATTCGGTTTTAGTATGATTATGATATTACTTTTAAGCTTTTATTAGTAATAAATTGTTGGCCATTATTGGGTCAAGGCCGCACTCATCTTAAATATACAATTTGAAATATACTTTTGCCGAGCAATGTTGTCTTAGCTAGACATCTCCATCCCCTAAACATTTCTCTTAGAACATCATTATTATTGCTCTTAACTTAACCTTGGAAAAGATTAATAGCTCGAAATTAGAAGACCATTTCACAAGCGTTTTTGCCAGTAAATTTTCCAGCTATATCGAACTAGTTGCTACCAGCGGCTTCGCTTGAAAGTAGAAAAGTTGAAAATGTGCAATTAGCTAATTCTAGGATATGGTCAGCCGGTCGAGCGTGAAGCAGTAACTAACATACACACACTCACAAACTTTCGCTTTTATAATATTAGTGTGAAATGTGATTCGACTGTTGAAACCTCGGAACGGCGGAACATGATAAAATGACATCACGGGAAGTAATTACTCGGGGGCGGTGTGTGAAATTAATCAAAATCTGCGCGGGACACGCTGACTGTTTACTCAACACGGTTCTCCTTGATAAGGGTAGCGAGGGAGCTACCTCAGTGACATTGTTACGTACTACGTACTACAGAGGTACCTTTAGTCTCTGAAAGCGTTTTTTTTTTTGTGCTGAGTAATTGCGACGAGCTAGCGTGGTGATCAAGCTTCTTTTTTTCTCTTCGGGAAGAGAAATTTGCTCTCTGGGAATAATTAGAGACCAGTAATATAATCGCTGTGACTAACGAACCACGAAGCTACTTTTAATTCTATGGCGGTTTTTCAAGGGGTGAAAGGACATTCTTCGGATTGTGTTGATAACTTTGGTTCTCCTGCGGATATCTTCATTTCTGATCCGATCACGCAACGAAACTCCGCATATTTTTTTCTTGACTCGCCTCTCATTTGACTCCAGTGCATTAAGCTGGTATTTGGCAGACCCATCCCAAAGATGAGAACAGCACTCCATACACGATCAAACTTGCGCTTAATAAAGATTGAGCAGCTGTTCCGATGTGAAGTACCGTCTCACCTTTGCTGAGATCTTCAATTTTTTGGCAGCCAGTTGAGCGTTTGCCTCGATGTATGAGCCGAAATTGAGAGCACAAAGCCCTCTTTATTGCTCTTTGGGTGACTTTAAACGTTCTGATGAAGTCCATTGCGAGCGATCACGTTTCAGAACCATATGTCATCACTGGCAACACGCACTAGTAAAATACACGTACTGGTAAAATAATATTATTCTGTTTAAAATCAGTATTTATTTTTATCAACAACACCATCAGTGATGTTGTTTAGATGCAATCTCTTAATCTACCGTCTCGATATTTGGACGAAACTTCAAAGCTTTTCTGTACAGACAGATAAAACATTTTACAGCGTAAATAATTCAGTGACACGTGAATATTTATTATTTCCCCTTTCATTATTATTTCATCTTATTCCTTCTGAAGTAATTCGAAGCTTACACTTTGTTCTAAATATACTCTAGAAGGTTTTTTATCCAGAAACATTATGCCACCTACGCTGGGTTTCTTTGATCTGAAATGTCAATTCCAACCAATTAGATAAGGTGTCAAGTGAAATTGTAATAAAATTCTTAACAAAAGCTGAAAATATACAGGTATTTTTTGGATGTAAAATGTTTCTGTCAGAGATATCGGACATATAAAATTGATTCTTGATACTGTGAGACATTTTGTCTAGATTTTTTTGTTGTAATATGTCTAGCATGCATTTGTTATTTCTCAAACATTGCTATACTTTCAGAGCAGTGACGCCGATAATATATAAATATATATCATATTAATAATATAAAGGCAAAAGTTACTGAACATGTGTATATATTTATATGTTTGTTACTTCGTCACACTCGAACGGCTAGACCGATTATGATGGAGTTGGCACACGGGTAACACATGTCCTGAAATAGCACATAGGATACTTCTATCCCGACGGTATGTTTCTATGGAATAATTTTCTACCTTTACGCGGTTGAAGACCATGGTAGAAGTTAGCCTTTACTACAGAACAGAAGAAAGATGTTCGAATGGCCTTGTGGACGGGGCAGACATGCCACAAAGTAGGGCAATGCTCATAGTTCAACTACCCATAGCAAACTGGCGATCTAAGGCGGTTATCACACTGCCATGCACCCCGCAGCGTAGTGCGTGAATGCGTGTCTTAACGTTGCTTGTAAGTATTTCCATTTGTATAGAAAACACGCACAGTCCAACACACTGAAACTGCATCCACGCGCTTTCATGCAGATCACGCACCTACATGCGGAGAAACACGTAGTACGTAGTCTCGTAGTACCGTGCGTGATTTTGTATGAAACGAGTGCGTACCTGCGTGAATTTACAAGACGCACCCTACGCGCGTGAGTGCGTAAAAAACCCGCACAATAATGCAGATCTGCACTCCCGCAAATACGTGCGTAGGAGCGTTTTCACGCGCTACGCTGCGTGGTGCGTGGCAGTGTGATAATCGCCTAAGTGTGCGTCGTCTATTAGTTGCGTAATGCGCCTTCGTAATGGTTTATTGCCTGTAGTGGAGTTAAAGGGTATGTGACAAGCGGCAAAACTCGTTGTAGTACAAAGCGAAAAGTATTTCCTTTCTAACCTCGTTCATCTTCTCTGTGGCCTGTACCTAAGTATTTTAACTACTAAGTACACAGACAGTGACATACCTCTATAAACGTTATTAATTAGCTTAGCTAGATGGCAGACTGAAGACTAATGACTGTTATTAAAAAAGAAGAAGAATAAAAACTACGTTGTCATAACAGCTTAATAGACTTATTATGGTCAAATTGAAAGACGTAGTTGATCTACACACGAGATTAGATACAATGACTTTACTTTTCAGGGCTGCGGAATGGTTTTTTTTTATATTATTTGATAGGCTCGCGTTTGACCACCATCTCACCTGAAGGTAAGCGATGATATGGTCTATGACGGAGCACGAGTCATTAAGTTATTTTAAAGAGTTGCCGCGGGTCTGGCCCGCAAAGGTTATCTGAAGGAATACAGGTGGTGACTTTTTTTATTGTTGATAGGTTCAATTGTTTGTTTTGCCGACTAAAACCCACCTGTATGTGAAAGGAGAAGTCAGAACTTTCCCTGTCTCTTCAACTAGAGCAGGAGGAATCATCTGATGATTTCCGACGTAAAAAAAGATATAATATAATAACTTAATTCATTCTTAATGCTCAACCCAAAACACTTGAAATACTTACTTACTACTAAATAATATTACTACTACCTACTACTACTACCGCTACCACTACTACTACTAATACCTTTATTTTTACTTACTTAATACTACTAGGTACTTTTGAAATTTGATTGAAATATACATTTTATGTTCGCATAACTCGAGGCAATGAATGGAGAGAACCGATTTTTATTTTCGGGTTTTTATTGTTAGTCCAAATCAAGCAAGTTATTCATATTTTATGAGTAGGTAGATGGGTTCTGAAACAATCACAAAGATACATTACAAAATTAGCTTACAAAAAAAACTAGATATATTATTTATCTACCTACGTAAAGTTTTATTTCAGTTTATAAGTGTTTCTTAAGTTCAACTGTTAAACAAGGGTAATCTTTCGATTAAAACCATTCTAGAGGATTGGTCTGTTGAAAACTTTGTTTCTAATTGAGGGTCTAACAATCTTGTCAGTCATTTCTAACTTTACAGACTTCTACAGTGAATTTTAGAACGATGCTCAGACATAAATGTCGGTTTAAATACTAGGTTTTAGTTATTCTGTATTTTTTACACGACTGTCCAAAGAAAGAAGGTTATGTTTTTACATAGGTAACATTAATGATTCATATTAAGTGTGTACTTAGAAATATGCATCGATCATAAGTATCCAACATATAACATTCTTACAAACGCACATCCTGAAAGTATTATGACAGTAGTAATGAATTATTGTAACATAATTTTCTAATTATTGCATAAACATCATAATGTTCATAATCAGAATGGTATTACTGCTGGGAAGTGTGTGAGAGGGCCTTACTGTAACTTCATTACGGGAGCCCATGCGGATTGGTGGAAGTCATATCAAATTGTTGTTTGCATATTCAGAGCCAGTCTCCGGACGATGCATGTCTTATTTTAAGAGCGTTTGGATTTAAGAAAATCTGCTTATGAAAATATTCCATTTGTAAACTTAAATGTTTACAAGTCGCCAGTAATTTCTGACAGGCGACATCACTTAACTTCACAACCACACAACAATCCTTTATGTCAATGCTATTTTGAGATGCTTTAAACCAAGATTATTCTGTTTTACTAAGACACTTGAGTACCATAATATTTCAAGCCTCATAAATATTATGTTAACAAAACCCGTTATTATTATATTCTGCGTAGAAAATATCAAAGGAAACTCTACTGAAGCATTAACCACGTTAAATTCAGCGATTTTCATGGGTATGTGTTGCAAAATCTAATAAAAATCTCGTAGCGAATATGTTACGTTAGCAATACCACAAAATAGATAGGTACAGAAGTCAATCTACATACAAAATGCGCTCGAGCAACACACACATAGACACCGCTCACGGACACAATATCTCGGCTCAATCGCCTGTTCGCACTCGTACAGTTCGGCGGCGCAACGCGCTGACCCTAACGCGATCGCCTAGCGTAGGTATAAAAAGTAAAGTACATAAATGAGATTGACTTCTGTACCTGTCTATTTTGTGGCAATACCATCGACACGATTGCGTCGTTTCGAACTGCATCGGTTTGCTATAAAAGCGATAGGTACAGTCAGCAATTTCACAGCGGGGCAATACCCGTACGGGTTATACAGGCGTTCGGTGTCACCTGAGCGAGTACTGTTTGCACAACAACTCTGATTCCATGTAATCCCAAACAAATATTTACTTGAATTTTACAAAAATATTGGAAATAGCTTCTTTTTACGGTTTGTTATGGCTGTTTTTAATACTTTTGTGTCAAAATACGTCCTAAGTATTTCGGTTTGATTATGGATTTCAGAAATTTCCAAACAACATCAGTAACGGGTCTTTTTTGCAGTAATTACTTACGACTATGAAATATAAAAAAAACAATTAGGGACCATGTAGTACTTCTATCGGCAATCAGCGTAATTATCTTTTTGACATCGCCAAGTTGTTGAGCATTAAAAAAATAAAAGCCTTACGTATTTTTTTTTTTTCAATTCCAATCTGGGAAAAGAAAAACAAAAAAAAAGTTTCAGCTGTCTTCGCAAGTCGTTAAATCGACGGACAACATCAAAACATTTGGACAGTTGTCCACGATTTCTTTATGTCTTGTTTCTAGAAAACCGTTTGTTTATGATCACTGTTTTTTGCTTTGCAAAATATTTTGCAATGTGTAAAAGACGGACTAGATGATGATTTCATGCAGTGACTCAGTCGTGATTGTAATAGTCCTAGGAATATAGGTTTTAATTTACTTAATAGAGATATACGATATACTTGATATCTTTAAAGACTACGCTATACCTTACTTAAATTCTATAATTATATAATTAGATAAACTGACTGACAACGCACAACCGACACTACAGGGTCTAGGAGCCTGAAATTTTGCATATATATGGCTTTCTTTTATGACGTAGGCGAGAACTAAGGATCTTCCAAAATTCACCCCTTAAGGGAATGAAAGGGAGTTCTAAAGTTTGTATGGAGAAACTTGTTTTCACGCTAGTGAAGCCGCGGGCAAAAACTAGTATTAGACAAGCTGTTCCCGTAGTTTTACCCGTGTCTTTGATTACTGCTCCGTGTGCGTGAGCTAAAGCATTATAATAGGTATAATATAGTCTAAAATATTTGTCAAAAATCTAGCTACCCCGTAAAGAAGTTTTTGTCCAATCCGAATGGTAGTTTTCAACATTAGTTCCGCTTAACAAACAAAAAACTCTTAAGCTTTATTATATTAGTACTAGCTTCTGCCAGCGGCTTCGCCCGTGTGATAATAGAATACCAAGGGAACTACTCCCAGTACTGGATTAGTCACGTAGCAAGACTATCAAATGCTACGGGCCCCGCGCTTGGATTGGGCCCCACTTGGACGCACTAATACAAGCTTAGAGCATTAAACCAACTGGTTGGTTTAATGCTCTAAGAATACAAGTCAGGATTCTAACCATTCCGGATTTTCGTTAAAGAATGTAGACCTAAGAACCCATCGCTTCAATTTAACATTTAAAGATAAATATTAAGAGACCCCTTAGGTAGAATTCGCCCCACACTGGCTAATTTCAAAAACCGTCAATTAGAGACACAATAGAAAGACAATGATAGCGCGAACAGCGTTTGCTTGGGGTTTTTAATGAATTAAAGATAAACATTCAGAGGGCCCTTAGGTAGAATTTGCCCCACACTGGCTAGATTCTGCACATGGAATACTTTTTATCGCTGGAGTATTCCATGTGGTCCAAAACATGGTCTAACCGCGTAGTGTCACATTTCATTTAAATCATCTCAGTAGTTTTTAGACATTTAGACGATTACTCATAACTGTTGTTATAACATAGCTGTAGGTATTTCTCTAGGCTTGGTGCCACTTTCCTTCGGTAGCCAGGTAAAAAAGTTATATAGCGAACAATAAAAAGATACGAGATAGCTAACACTCCAAAGTTATTTTACACCTACTATAAAAACACGACCGGCCATGATGTGTCCCTATCTGTAGGAACGTGTAGATGGCGTGAAATTAGAGTTACCACTGTATATGATTGCACTGAAATAAAACGTAGGAAAAAGGTATTTTTCTTTGCTGAACAAGCAAAACAAAGTAATTTAGGCAGTCGAACATTACATTGAAACAAATAATGTTGATACTTTGGTAGGGGTATAATAATAAGCATAACCAGCTTTATAATGTTCCCACTGTTGGAACTCAGGCTTCTTCTCTAGGAAAGGGAATGGGCCATAACCCACCACGCGGGCTCATTGCGGGTTGGTTGATGTCACATGTCTTCGAATTTTTGGTTCTAGGAAATGCCGGTTTCGTCACGATGTTTTCTTTCACCGTTTTGAGTGAAATTACACCAAGTAATGCACCTGGCTGGGTTTGAACCCGCGACTCGTAAGTCAATGCTGATACCACTGAGGCATTACTGCTCAACTGGGCCACCACTGCTCGGGAGGTATCTAAGATTCTTATATTTGCCTTTTCTCTCTTTTATTGCACCTACCACTATTTTTCTCTGCATCATCCAAAGGTTGACTGGGAGGAAATGCCTAAGTCCGCCGCTGTACTTTTGTGTGCATAAAGCATTTAATTAGTAAATAAATAAGCGTTTATATTATCCAATATATTTGTACCATTTAATATTTTCATCGCAAATGTGTAATTACGTTGTTACAAACTAAGTAATCCCTAAAACTGGTTTTGATATTGTTAATGGTTGAATTAACTACATTGTGATGAGGAATAATGTGCTTTCCTGTCACGTAGTATCCTGTAACGTAGCCTACGTGTAGATACTGAAAGTGGTTTCCAATTTAACTAACACAATTAGTGTCGTACCTAGAATACAATTTTCTCAGTTAACAAAATGTGTAATATTGTTACAATGTTCTGTCGTGCAGGCAAAAAGACTGATTGCTAAAAAAAAACTGTCATTGTTCGTGATGACAATGTTGATAGCTGACGGTGTCAAATAAGAAATCGTTGATCATCATTTAGTTATCGCCGTAGGCCACCTTTTTTTGCCTTCGAGTGGAAACCTTCAAAAAGCGCCCGGACTTTGGGGATAAGTCTAGAGAGTGCGGGATTTTTACCTCACTAAAATCACGCTGGTGATCACCATCAGCACATAGAAGGGACGCCGTTACCTCTTAAAAGACCTTTTCGGATCCCCCTCTGTGCAACGCCTGTTAGGACACATTCCTGAGGAGACTGTACAACGGTCTTTCCTGAGCCTCTTTGTGTACGGCAGCACGTGATCACTGTACCGCCGTCTTCCTTGGAATCCCTCGATGGGTGGGCAGAGTGGACTCTTCATGCCCGTGGTTCCAAACGTCGTTTGCCACCTGGATTTATAAAACAGCTAAACGAACGTAATTTTGCTTAGTCGCTTTTGTTTAGTCGCGTTTTTTGAGTCACGTAAATGTAGTTCAACTAAAATGTTATGCTCATTTTGCGTCGCCGTGTGTTACTAACAAGATTATTGTTTGAACAGGAATGCAACATAAATTACGCGACTCAACACACAAAATAACGTTCGTTTAACCTCACCAAACGACCATATGGCCCGGATTACTACACATATAGTTTCCTTAAATACATAAATGTATGTCATGACGTAGTCACGGAAATTCGGAATTCAAAAATAGGTACCTAACAGTAGATTATGGTCGTTCCACCACACACATAGTTTCCCTACATACCTACATAATTATGTACTTATGTCGTGACGTAGTCACGGAAATTCGAGATTAAAAATATAGACACAAACAATAATTATATCTCAAAAAACTACAATAGGGGAAAACATTTACCTAATGGTGGATTTACCTTCGTTAACCCTGCAATAGTCACACCACTAAAACGACGAGTATCTACTGACTTTTCAAATTTCATGGATAAGCGTATGCGCAAACTATTCAACTTTGTCTTCTAGAAATATCAAAAGATTCTCCATACTTATGTAGTTTTTCATGAAAACAGTGAATTACTATTATATTCCGTGCGATCACTGCAGGGTTAAATACCTCAGCGTCAATATATTTATTATTTTCCTGATCTAGAAGAACTATTAATGGTTTTGCTACGTCACTAGCATCCATTGAATTTTAGTTTGGTGTTTCCCAGCCTCTTACGTATAGGGACAGGAAGATCACCAGGAAACTGTAGCACTAGGTAACAACATATTTTGTTGAATCGTTTAATAATAATTGTTGATAGTTGGTTTTTTTTTTTTTTGGTGGGTAAAAATCATCTAAATGGCATTCCCCACTCTTAAGCGGAGCGAGAGATAGTGTAAGACTCTTACTGACTAAAAAACCCAGCCCGATCCTTCTTGCCTTTCATACCGGGGCCAAGCCTCTCTTTCGGAAACAGAGCCTAGCCCCAGTAGGCTTAGATCCAGCTGGGCGCCAACGGTTGCTGACAACTCTTTGAGACGCGTGGGACGACTTGGGCTTGCTTCGAACAGTTACCGGACGGTCGGACAGCGAGCTACCCATTGCTCGCCGTCCGCAAGCCCGCACCTACGATTGCCGGAAATTGTTGTATATTTTTATACCACCCTGTGCTCTGTCGTGGAAAAACCAACCAGTCTGAAGTGGAAGTGGGCTGGTCACGTCGTACGAATACACCCGGACAGATGAGTGAGTATCGTGACTCACTGGACGTCTGAGGGAGTTCCACGTCATTGAGGTAGTCCGCGGCGAAGGTAGTGTGACGATCTGATTATATTGGTATGGGGAAACTTGGCCAGAAATTGCCAAAGACAGGCAAGTTTGGAAAGAGAAGTGGGATGCATTTGCTCAGCAGTGGGGCACTTATATACTGTCCCACCGCTGGGCGAAGGCCTCCAAAGAGTATGTCAAAATATAAATTCTTGCAGTTTTCTCTGTGATTAGCTATATCGGGTTTGGAAGGATTACCCTGCAGTGGGACACAGTGAACTTTCATAATTAAATGATTTGTCCCATAAAAGTGTACTTACAGTAGTAAATAAGACAATCAGTGTACAAAAATCATTAATGTATCGTCTTATTAGTAACTAAAAATCATAAAACTAACAGTGGTTCATGATTTTCAACACACAAACGATAAAAAAATCTAATTTCCCAGAAATTTTACGAAACAAATTGCGAAAAATATAAGGAACATTATTTCTAAAGAATAATATCTCTTTTACGCAGCTCTTTGCTCAATAAAATAAACCCTTAGGTCTCTTAAAACATCTTTAAGGGCCATAAAATACTTTAATCTCCTCCATTAATTGGCTACAAAGCTTCCAAGTTAAAAAAATGCTTTTTGCTTGTAATATGAACGCTTTTTTTCTGGAATTTGTGACGTTTCACTAAACACTAATCTTAACTAATATTATTAAGAGAAAAAATTTGTAATAAGTTTTTAACGAATAAACACACTCAGTGTGTAGTTGGCAACATTCATATCCAGATTTGTGTGCGCCGGCATCGCACGTGAACGTGTCGCAAAAATCTCAATAAATTAGTGAAATCACCATGTCGGACGAATATAAACTACTGGAACAATTTTAAAAATTCTTTCACCAGTCAAATGTTACTTTATCACTGAATGGCAGGATGTTTTTTCTCTTTTTTCCCACGAGTGAAGCCGCTGACAGAAGCTAATATTAAATATAGTCACTAATTTGGTCTGTATGTGGTCTTATTTTTTCTAAATTATAAAACTCGATCGATTTTGAAATCAATTATTTTATTCATTAAACCCTAAGCCACAAAATATATAGGTACAGAAGTCAATCTACATACAAAGCGCGTTCGAGCAACGCACACAAAGACACCGCTCACAGATACGATGTCTCGGTCGCGTCTCGGATCACTCGTCGAACAATTACGGCTCAAACGCTCATTAGTGTGCATTAGTGTCGTATAAAAAGTGAAGTACATACATGAGATTGTCTCCTGTATCTATCTATTTTGTGCCTAAGCGAACGCCACGTACTCATTGTCTTTCTACTGTGTCTCTAATTACGGCATTCGAAAGGTTAAATCTTCCAGAAGACTAATACGGATACTACGTGGTTATTCTAATTGAATAATATAGATGAAATGTCCGTGCAAAGCCGGGATCATTCGCTTGTCGCTCATAAGTCAATTATTATTGGCTCCTCGCGTGTTAGTTTGCTATTATAAAATGAGGCTGATTATCTTGGCCGCCGCCGTATCTTACCTACTATACTAGGTACGTTAGACGTAGTGCTAGAAAATTAATTGTGACGTCACAGTTTTTTCTACGCAGCGAATTCTTGTTCCGCTCTTTGTCTAAGTTGTTTATAACAAAGAATTGCATCTTTAATATTATCTCCATAACAACGTGCTTAACGGTATAAACACATTTTTTTTATCAAAATTATATGTTCTAGCGACCCGGTACAATTTAGAATTGGCTTCTAAATTATACCGAGTCGCTTTTCACAGTTTTACGACTTGAAGAAATTCTAAATTTCTTCGGTAAGTATCTCTAACTTTAATATCAATGTTTACGTTTACGCGATTTTAACGTTTACCTCGTTTAGCTCTCTGATTGGTTAAGAGCTTGAAGCGGGGCAATCGGAGCGACGAACGTCATAAACGTGTCGATCGTGTTAACGTAAAACAAACTCGCAGTAGGCACTCAGGAATAAGTTATCTAAATCGAAGACACCTAATAACACGAAAATCAACTTTATTTTAGAACATCTTAATATTTATTTATTAAATTTTATTTATTTATTATGTAGATAATAAGTATAGTATTCATATACTCATACTTGTTTTGTTCTATTTATCATCTAACAGAACAAAACAGTTTACACAAGTCTAATGAACAGCATTAAACTAAATAAAAAGCATTTACAACAGAAGTAGTTTCGGGTATTAGCATTTTAAAAGATAAGAATTCTACAGATGCTAATGTAGGCACTTCACAAAACGAGGTCTATCACAAATACGAGAGGGAATTGGAGACAGAAGTAGTGTTTAATGACGGGCTATTAGACCATCGTCTTTGATCTCTGGAGTGGACACGTTTTTCTACAGGTTGCGCGGGAAACAGCATGTGGATTTTTACACAGTCTGAGATCAGAAGGGATTGAATGCCACGTCCAGGTAAATGGCCTTTTTTACCCGACTACGGCAAAGCCAAAGGAGGGTTATTCCTTGCCTTCTGGTGCTTATTAGGGGCCTCTACAGTGCCCCCACCAAAGCAAGCAAAAACAGTAGCACGGCCGTAACATTCTTTTCTCGAAAATTCAGGCCATTTTCTATGAATAGCACCTACCTATCGACAGCGAAGCGCATATAACTTCAAACTGTCGATGTCAAAAATTTCCTGTGCCAAAAATGTTAGAAGGTAATATTATAGTTGCAACTAAATATCCGCTCCGGAGATTTCACTAAGACATGCTGAAACACAAATTTAAATTAAAAACGCTGATATCGATCAAGCGTAGGGTAAGTAGGTACTCGTAATATTATTTATATTTTACTTGACTACCACAATATTCACTAGAAATAATATATATTATACAACGTTTGCTGTGTCAGCTAAAACGTATAGTAATTTTCTACAAAAATGTCAGTTAGAAGGTGCTGGCACTTCACCGTCGATATTGTGGTGTGTGGAGAAGCAAATAAAAATCGTCGTATACTTAAATACTTATGTTATATTGTATTGTAGAGCAGTGGTAATGGCCTCGACTTACCGAGTTGTAGGTCGCGGGTTCAAACCCAGCCAGGCATATTACTTTGTGTAATTTATTTTATCACCACTTTTCTCAAAACGGTGAAGGAAAACATCGTGAGGAAACCGGCATGTCCTAGAAACAAAAATTCAAAGACATGTGATATTCACCAACCCGCACTGGGCCTGCGTGGTGGATTACGGCCCATTCCCTCTCCTAGAGAGGAGGCCTGAGTCCCAACAGTGGGAATATTATAAGGCCGACTATGCTATGCTATTGTATGAAGTACTTTTAAATGCATTTTAATATAAAATTACGTCCGCCTATACGAGTATTTTTACCTGTTTGACATCTCCCATGCCCATCACTCATATTCCGAACATCAACCCCTATGCTATGCTATCCATAAACCTTAAAAGGTATTAGTATGCCGCCAGTATGTAAGCCAGCAATATATGAGTGGCCTCTATATTCACCACAACATGTTCTAACATCACAAAAACAGGTCTAACAAGATCTTTGAATGTTGCATCCATTGAAATACATTTTTGCTCTCGGTTTTAACCCTCAAATATATTACAGCTGTAGGATTTCTACTGGATAATTATCTTGAAAGTAAAATTTTAAACTTTTCCACATTTTTCAGTACGCTTTCAGTCAAAAGAACTGCATTTCTTTGACCTTAATGTAAGAAAGATATGTTTTTATTAAATATTTTATTATAATTCGCCACCGCGACCTGCTTAATAGGAAATAACTAAATAGGGTAGTTTCCAGTCTCAAAATAATTATATTTTATTTAGTCCGTATTTTAGATTATAAAAAAATATTGGACACGTATTTTTTCTTTTTTCGATTAAACAAAAAATAATAATTACATTTTTTACGGCAACTAGCCTATTATATTGTTAAATATTTTCATAAAACAAATATTCGATATTCGTTTGGAAAACACGTTGTTGCGTGAATGGATACTCATTAGCCCGTTGTAATTATATTTTAGGCTGTCTTTTTCAGGTTCATAATTTCAGCTGTCCCAAATTTTCCCAATTAAATTGTGTATTGTTACATTTTGTACAATCACAGAGAGAATGGGTACTAATAATTATGTATATTGATTATACATGAAACAAGTTTAACATGAATTGTAAATAAAATACAGGTTTTCCTGATGCACAAAACAAGGACAAAGAACCTGTAAAGTGCATGCAGAAAACGTAAGATCGAGTAATGGTAGTCATTGGTAGCTGCCCCCCTAGCCAAGTTACAACCGTATCGTGTCGAATTCCGTTCTCCAATCGGTAACGCTTCGGTGTCAGCAATTGTAGAAAACGATAAGTGGGTAGCCATGTTGACGCGCCTGAGTCGGCCGGTCGTTCTACAATGTAGCGTTTGTTTATCAAATGATGTAGCGTTAAACGTTGTAGAAATTCATTCTATCATTTTGAACGATGTGAACTTGGCTACGAATTTTCTATTTTTTTGTTCCGACCACGTGAATTAACGTTGAGATGATGTCATTCCCATACATTTGATTACTTTTCGACTAGCGTTAACGATTGCAGATTATCAACTTGGCTAGGGGTGCTGGATAGACACACAGTGGCCCATCTTTTATTTTCGCCTAACAACGCGTAAACAACGAAAGTCATAACAATAATGGGCGGTCGTAAAAGTGTTAATATGTAGGTCTGCAGGCATATTGTAGGTAGTCATAGTTCAGGGATGTTCCCAGTCAGCAATAAAATAAAACGAGGGCCCTTAACGCTGCGTGGCGGATGATATGTGACGTCATCAGGCTATGGGAGCGTCATTATATCGGGATCATCCCAAATATGGGTATGAATTTGAGAGATTAACGTAGCAGTGTTAAATAAAATAGAAAAACCAAAAATATTTTTTTTTGATTTTTTTATTATAAGGTTTCATTTTTATAAATATTGTGATATTGGTGAACAATAAAGTGTTTATAAATAATAATAAGTAACGAAATATTACCATACTTCAATTTTTATAAGCATAAATAGCATAATCAGCCTTTTAATGTTCTCACTGCTGGGACTCAGGCCTCCTCTCTAGTAGAGGGAATGGGCCGTAATCCACCACGCGGGCCCAGTGCGGGCTGGTGGATGTCACATGTCTTCGAATTTTTGGTTCTAGGACATGCCGGTTTCCTCACGATGTTTTCCTATACCGTTTTGAGAGCAGTGGTGACGAAATAAATTACACAGAGTAATGCGCCTGGCAGGGTTTGCTCCCGCGACCTACAACTCGTAAGTCCGGGACGTTACCACTCGGCCACCACTGTTCACTTGAATTTTTAATTCAAGATAATTTCAATTCATCGCCATCAACTCAAGTATCGACTTTAACATTGCGTATTTTAAGTTGATCTTTAATTGCGCAGTTGTATTTTAAAAAACCCTGAAAAGCAAGGACTACAATGGAATAACGATTTATTTTGAATGAAGTAGAATTTAATGTTCTGTTGTAGAATTTAATACCGCGAATTAAAAATTTAAAAATTATAAAACTTATTTATTTATTGAATTCTTTATGCACAAAAAAGTACAGAGGCGGACTTAATGCCTTTGGCATTTTCTGCCAGCCAACCTTTGGGTGATGCAGAGAAAAATAGTGGTAGACGCAATAAACGAGAGAGAGAAGACGAATACAAGAATAGACATAGGTAGTAAACCATACATATATAATACAATTATACAATATATACTCAAATTATATAATATCAAACAATTATAATAAATCAAACAATAGTTCGGTGTCTTATTTATAAATATTAATAAATGATGACCATGATGATCATGTGAGCTCTGCACGAAATAGCACTTATCACGAACTCTAAACGTGATCCATTTTACAACCAAAACTGAACTATTAGAAAGAGATGGAGCTATACACCCTGCATAGATACATCCCTCTTTCTCGCTCGCAAGATTGACATTTTGACATGTAATGGTAAGTCCCCTGGAAAACTGATTTCACTAAAGAAATCGAAAGCACTTTAAAATAAAACAAATGTATTGGACATAATTCAGTCTATCTTTTCATTTACTTATGGGGGACCCACGCCACCTCAAAACATTGTAAGTGTGCCATTAACAAAATATGTTCAATATCGTCTTCAATAACCCTTTTAACGATAGGAATATTTGGTTAGAACATTGTGGAGTTCGTGACAGTTCGAGCGATCATAATGTTCATAACACTCAATACCTAAACTTTTTATTGTCTACACCGCTTAACGTTCACTTTCGTATTGATTACAAGCCCTAAAACCGAACCATTATTTGCCACAACATTTAGTACCTAAGATATCTAGCCTGGGGACGCCGCTATCTCCGCGGTAAGGCCCCTCTTTCAGGCATGACTGAAGGTAGGAACTACACTACGCACATATTGTGTGCCCCTTACGCCAATCAGGGCGCGTCGGTCTCCATACATTTTATATGGGAACTAGACTTCTAGAGCTACACTAAATCCACGCCACGCGACGTCATTCTACTTACAAATCAGGCCTGTTACACGTGTGCGATGGTCTAATATAGTCCTAGCTTAAAAAGTGCAACGGCACGCAGCTTCCTCAATTTCCGCCTGACGTAGAACCTCACCGGTCATTATAAGGGCGGACTTGTGAACGGCAAGCAATGAGTAGCTCGCCGTCCAACCGTCCGATAAGTACCAAACCCGATGTCAGCAATATTGACGGGGCCAGTTAGGGCTGACACTTGTCAGGGCTGCGGATTCTTCGAAAAAGTTACCATGACCTTCGTAAAACTGAAAAGAAACCCTGTGGGTTTTAGTCAGTAAAAGTCTGACATTCCCTTTCGCTCCACCCAGAGCGGGAGAAGTCATTTGACGATTTCACACGTAAAAACAAGGCCTATAGCTGGTTTTAGTAGTTAGTTGGTCACTATAGAACGTAAACAAAGCACTTTTGTTATAAATCCATCATACTACCTATCTGGTTGAATGAACATTATATTAATTTTAACTTTAGCTGGCAATTTCGTTGCTTTTAGCATGTTATTCTAAAATCTAGTTTGTTTGAAATAAATTGTGTTTACTCTTTGGTTTTGATACTTTACCCTTTATGCTTTTCCTATTTATCACACACTCGGGAGCTTTTACAACCGTATTTATAAACTTGTAAAAGTAACTACCTAAGTAACGATTTGTATTCTTTATATAAGGAATTGCTTGAAGTTAGAACTGTCAACAAACAATATCAACAATAACCTAGCGTCGAGTATTACGGGAGCTTATTCTCAAGTAAGTAACGTGTGTTACCCCACTATACAGGGTGGCCGGAACATTGACGTCCAAAAATAAAATTTAGGTCCCTCGTATCGTGGGGTATCCGAATCACTCCCATGTATGTTACTTAGGAACCATGAACTCTCCTGTTTAATTTTTTTATTTAAAGTTGAAAAGCTAAGTCATAATTAACCGAACGTAATTTTTTCAATTTAGACCAACTTTTTCATAACTTTCATCACAGTTACGAAGCTGATTATTTTATGCATAAAAGTACTACTCATGAGGATTCAGTTGCAAATAAAAAATCTCGACAAAAGCCATGTACTTTTTTTTTAATTTTTTTAGATTGGTCTGGTCGATTATTCTCAAAAAATCAGAAAAAAATTCGTAACTCGAAAACTATGAAAAGTCGCGGAACATACATGGGGGTGATTCGGATACCCCACGATACGAGGGACCTAAATTTTATTTTTGGACGTCAATGTTCTGGCCACCCTGTAGAATGAGATTTTGTAATTAAGAATTCTAACCTTAAGTAATTAATTGGCGTCACTTAAACTTTCCTGGTCTTGGTAACTAGACCCTAATAGGTTAATTTACACAAATTCTTACTTAACGCAGATCATCATCATCATCATCATTTCAGCAAAAGACGACCACTGACGACACTTGGGGGAGGACTGTGTCCTAACATTGGCCTCCTCCAAGTGTCGCCTCAATGACCGGTTCTGAGCGTCCCGCATCCATCGGATTCCCGCAACCCTTACCAGGTCATCGGTTCACCTAGTACACAAATCCTTACATAACGCAGATGTTTACGCATGTTTCTATGCCCTCTAGGTAAAACAGGCACCATTATACTTGATTGACAAATTATTTATAGTCAACTACGTACAAGCTAAAATATTACAAGTTTATGACAACGATGAACCTTGAAACTCCACAGAAGCGGGTTCATGGCTCGCGATTCACTTTACGAACCCCTTGGGGAATTGATATTCACTCTCAACCTTCACCGGCAAATTTTCTCCTTGATTTCAAGTATACCTATTTTCTTTGATAACCTGAAAAAGAAGGATGAAACGGACTTCAGAGACAGGCAAATTATTGAATGAGCAATTTCCTGTTGGCCAATTGATTTCATTTTCAGCGTACTGAAAATTCTAAGATTAGTTCTTTGGTTTGTATCGGTTTTATGTAATAGAACTCAGATTGTGTAAGTCGATAAAGTAGTTAATTCGTCAGCTAGACAAATAAGGTCAGGGATTATAGCGAATTCCATCCAATTTAGCATATCTAGTAGATTTCAATATGGCTTCTGTTCCTCAATTTAAGCCGACCACGGTGGCATTTAATTAAATTAAATCGTGCCACATATCCACACACTAGGTCACTGGCTGCTAGATCAGTGGTTCTTAACATGTGGTCTCCGGATCATTCATGATCTGCAAGAGCCGCAATACGAATAGGGTCCGTGAAATGTCCCGATTGAGTCATTATTGCGAACTAATTTTAAGTTTCTATCAAAAATAGTGTTTTTTATGATGTTTTTCATTACTATTGATTTTAATTAACAGGCGTGCTTCAACCTTTAATTAATCATTTTACATTATTTAATTAGTAATAAGGAATAATAATATATATATTTTTTTTATAACAAATAAATTTTACTAAAAAAATATGTTATATTATTACGTTATATGAAGGAAGTTTCCTTCTGGAATTTTGATAACTGCTATTAACAATAAAGCCAAAGTGTTCCCCGGTAAAAAAAAAGTTTGAGAACCACTTGCACCGTACTAAATAATATAGGTAGGCGTTGCCGAAATGTCTTCAGCTTAAACCAATCATGCATAGTAGGTTAAATTTTGTCACGCGATACTTATGTCACAGTATACAACATAGTATGATATAGTATTCAAACATGTTAAAAATTAAACTGAGTGAATGTTTATGTTTTTGAAAAATTATTGTGCATTTTAGTATTTATTCCCCGAGTTTAGTTTGCGACGAAAATAATCGTCGGAGCGACAGTTTTAAAGAATCATCTAGTAGCGACAAAATGTGACAACTGAGCGACGGATTACGTCAATCACACGGATTTTCTGCTGTGACATGTAAATGACGAACAGAAAAATCACTAGTGCGCATATCCTCAATTAGAGTCTACTTTTGCATTTAATTCTATAAATAATTAATTTTATCCAGGTTATGGTCAATAGATCAATTAGATCTTTTTTAAATAATCATTACCTTTGTACACATTTTTATCATAAGATATTTGTACATAAATTATAAAATAAATAAACAGATTTCCATTCGTAAATAAGACATTTTTTTAGTCTTGTTTTGTTGTTGACAAAAATATCACTACTTCTCTTTTTAATGACCCGCGATGACAGAATGACAAGTGAGCGACAGACCACGTCAATCATTCATACAAAAAGACAAAAAAAAACCTGCGCCAGTGTGGCTCAGGCCTAGCTAATCAGTTGAACAGTAGTGCGGTCCTAATCTTATCATGTTTACCTGCCGTTTAATTAATAAATACACGAGTTTGCGCTTTTACGGACAATATGTTACGAATTAGTGGATAAGGTTTTTCGGGAGGTAACTTTTGTGATTTTCGACCACCCTATGTGAACACGATATTATCTACAGAAGTCTTTTTTTGCATTATGTTGTTTCGGGGTTCAATTTATTCTAGCTTCTTGGTAAAACTATCATTTATTTTACGTACATATAGATTTGACTCTCATAGCGTGGAAGTCTATGGATAGGTGACCAAGTGACTATCTTAACGAGATTTCTCCGTGCCTCAGAAAACACGTCAAATTGAAATGGTTAACGTGTGATCTACAAATGATATTTGGGACCAACGTCCCCCTCTCCCTACTGTCATTTGTAGACCTTTTGAAGCCGGAAAATCTGATACCAGTCTTGCTAAAGGCTGCTATTGTGTTACCCAATTACCTACTGGATAGTGAAAGTCAGGTAGGCAGTCGCTCATTTAAAATAAGTATTAATATTGAATTGCACTCAGTTACAATTGCTGGCACGGATCTTGAGCGCTGGCTTCAAGTTGCGCAGAAGTCAAATATTCGGTCTCTTTAGTGGTGCGAAGTGAGACGCGGGGGCGGGGAGTGTCAGTGATTGGCTCGCCACTCCATCGCGTCATAGACGTCACTTATGATTCGTTTCCTGCTTTGCTGCATGTATCTAACAATGACGACGATTGGCTCGCCAATGTATGGAATGCGCAAAGCGATCCCCACTCTAACGCCGAGCGCTCAAGATCCGTGACGGTAATTGTAGACGTGAAGCCTCTGGGGGCGTAGCGTGGAGTATTTTAGACATGGGTAAAGGCACATCAGTGAGGCCTTTTTCTTTCATAAATTCGATAACGAGACTGCGACTGTTGCAACCTAGTATTCGACCACATCGTCACTTACAATCAAGTGAAATAGTAGTCAAACACGAGCCTACCAATTATAAAAAAACCCTCGTTCTTAAAGAGCCCTCGCTTGTACAAGGTTTCTTTGGATGCGAGGCCGTGGACCCACTTCGCTCACGTCTAACTACGCGACTAGCTACTACTACTACTAGTTAGACGACACCAACGTGACGTAGGCAACTTACAGATATCACAATTAACATCCCAAGTCACATCTAAAAATAAAACGCTTTTCACTCTTTCACCACCTTATGCTGAACTTTACTTACAATATCACCAATAGCGGGACGCTAGCAAATACAGGAAACGGGCATTATATGCATAGTAGCTAGTTTGTGTTTACTGTTACTTCCGCCTTGAACGTAAATCCATTAGAGTTCTATGAAAGTCAAACTACTACGTTAGCTATTACAGTTTACGCAATAATTTGACTGCTAACTTGCCCGAGCATAATAACTATCCTAATACAATCACTGATCAGTAGAGATGTGCTGTCTGTGGAACTAGTCGACTAGACGACTGTACGACTAGTCGGCACTCAAATACTAGCTGTCAAACTAGTTGCTGATAGTCGGCTTTTTCAAACCAGTCCGTCCATCTCTGTTACTAATTATTGTTTGATTGTAAGATTTATTTAACAAATGGGGCCAAAACTCTCAGATCGTACGGTCTGAGTGTTGAAAAATTATAATTTAAAGATCTGTCTAAACGCCTTGTTGACACTTCGCGTGACCCAAGGGCTGGCTTTTACCTTGAACAGAGGATTAGCATTGTTATGTATAGTTTGGTATAAATGACGCCCGTCTTTTTGGCCCATTAGTTTTTTTGTTAATATGCAATTACAGCCAAGTGTTTTTAAATCATGTATCTAAATAGTATACAGCAGTTGTTAAAGAAATCTGTTCTTTTGACGAATTATAAAACCTATTGCGAATGCTAGCGATTTTTTTTTTGACTTACTTGTTACACTGACTATAAATGTGCCTGGATAGAAAACTAACCCGACTAGTCCAACTAGTAGTAGTACTAGTTAGTCCAACTCTACTTCCTCTAGTACCAGGTATCTATATGTTGAACGAAGTTGTTGCCGGTGTTGTGCCCCAGATGTTAATCGACTGTAACTACTTGAATTAACAATGTTAACAGGTTATTACAGTGAAGCGAACTGTTCACCTTTTATGTTAGCCTGGGAACTGTTTTGTTGATTGACTTATCTAGTTAGGGTATCGCTTTCCATGAGCAATTAGGATACGCTAGCCCCTTTCTACTTGGCTTCGTATGGTTGAATACTATATGGATAGGATATAAATAAGAACATTTTTAGGGTCAACCTTATAAGATCACTTTATTGTCAGTCCCTCTGTATGTTTGTCTGTCTGTCAAGACCTTTTATCTCAGGAATACGTGGAGGTAACCGAGTTGAAAATAAATCATACTTTTTTTTTTTTTTTTCGATGGGAAAAATCATCTTATGACAACCCCCGCTCTTGGGCGGAGCGGGAGATAGTGTCAGACTCTTACTGACTAAAAAACCCATCCCGTTCCTTCAAGCCTTCATACCGGGGCTCGAGCGCCCTTTCGGATAACCCTGGCCCCGGTAGGCTTCGACCCGGCTGGGCCCCTGCTGTTGCTGACAACTCCTTGAGGCGCGCGGGAACAGCGCGCGCCGTCGACGACTTGGGCTTGGTCCGGACAGTTACCGGACGGCCGGACAGCGAGCTACCCATTGCTCACTGTCCGCAAGCCCGCGCCTACGGTGGCTGGAAATCGGGATCGGAATCCCGGCGGCGGCGAGGGCGCCGTTGCCTGATGCGGTCGGCCTCCTCCTTAGCGAGCATTACTGCTTCGCAGAAGTCGGCGACCGCCTGCCACTCCTCCTCGCTCCGGACCATGGCCTCGACCAAGGCCCGGCGCGAGAGGTCTCCGCCGCCGATCACCCCCACGAGGGCACGGCGATGCTCCGCCCAAGCAGGGCACACCGCGATTGTGTGCTCCACCGTGTCCTCCGGGCGTTCCGCACAGTGGCGACACCCGGGCGTCACTTCCGCTTTAATTCGGAACAGGAACGTCCCGAACTTGCCATTTCCGGTGAGGACCTGTGTCATGCGGAAGGTTAGGACGCCGTGAGGTCTTTCCAGCCACGCCTCAAAGAGGGGACTTATCGCCATAATTGTGGCGTGCCCATGACGGGGTTGCGATAGTCGCTGACGCCATTCCACCATGAGATCCCGCCGGAGCTCTGTCCGCCATGCCGTGACCTGTTGCGGCAGAGGACTTTCACCCCGGCGTTGCATCTCCACGCGCATGTCATGCATGTGTGCAAGGACTGTTGCCTCCAGATCCCACGGTGGTAGGCCAGCCAGAAGGCTCGCCGCTTCGCAGGAAATCGTGCGGTATCCCCGCACCATCCGAATTGCCATGACCCTCTGGCAGGCGTTCAGAATAGCCGCCGGTCGCTTTTGCAGCGACGGCGCCCACACCGGCGCCCCGTAGAGGGCCATGGACCGAACGATCCCCGCGTAGAGCCTCCGGCAGGAGGCGTCTGGACCCCCAAGGTTGGGCAGGAGCCGCTTGAGAGCGGCCCCAGTCCGGTTGAGTTTGGGAGCCAGACGTCGGAAATGCTCCACGAAATTCCATCGACTGTCGAGGATGAGTCCCAGGTACCTCATCGATGTCCCGACGCCGATGCGAACTCCTCCTACCATTAGTTGGGAACCCGACGGTGGCGCGTTCCGACGGCCGCGACCGTGAAAACACATGGCCTCGGATTTGCGCAGCGCCACCTCGAGTCCCAACTCCTGGATCCTACCAACAACTATCGCAACCCCGCGTGTCGCTAATGCGGCCGCCGCCCGGTATGACTCTCCCTGCGCTAGAACCAGCGTGTCGTCTGCGTAGCAGACCACGCTGACCCCGTCAGGGAGGTCGCCCCGCAGCACGTAATCGTACCCGATGTTCCACAAGGGTGGCCCTAGTACCGACCCCTGCGGAACACCGCACGACATCTCCCGACGTTTCCAGTCTCCCTGGTGACCGGGGTAGACAATATACCTGTCCGACAGGTAGGCCTCGACTACTCGACAGAGGTATTCGGGCACCCGGTGGTACCGGAGTGCCCTCCGGATCGTACTCCAGGGCAGGGAATTAAAAGCGTTGGCAATGTCCAAGGACACTGCCACGACACGCCTACCCTGGGACACCGCATCCCCCGTCGTGAGGGCTCGCACGCGCATGATGGCGTCCACCGTCGAGCGCATCCTGCGAAAGCCGAACTGTCCGTCCGAAAGGTCCGGCCCCACCCGTGAAAGGCGCGCGACGAGGCGGCTCGCAATCACTCTTTCAAAGAGCTTGCCCACCTCGTCGAGCAGCACAATGGGCCGGTACGCGGACGGAGAGTCCGCAGGGCGCCCTGGCTTCGCGATGAGGACCAGTTTCCCCGTCTTCCAGCGAAGTGGGAACTGGCCCCTCTCCAAGCATGCGCTGAAGAGCCCTCTCAGTCGAGGCCCGAGAGCCTCCATGGCCAGGACCCAGGCTTTCCCAGGCAGGCCATCGGGTCCTGGGGCGGCGTTCTTGGCACTCAGCCTTTGCACCGCCACTCTCATCTCTGCCTCGGTCACCTCTGGAGCATTATCGTCGTCGTCGCTATTGCGGTCCGCGTCAGACACCGCTGGCGGAGGCGGAGCCATGGGCGGGGGGGAGTGTTCCCCTCGCGCAGGGAACAGAGCGCTCACCACACCCTCCACGAGTTGGGGCCGGAGACTCTGAGTCAGCGGGGGAGCCCAGGGGCGCAGTTTCTCCCGTACCAATTTGTACGGGCGCCCCCACGGGTCCGCGTTCAGAGACCCCAGCCACACGTCGCGGGCCTCGAGTTTGGCCCGCTTAATCTCCGCTCGGAGGGTGTGTTTTGCCTCTCTGTAACCTTCGTACAGCTCCGCCTCTCTGGCCTCCGCATCCGGCGCGCGGATGCGGCGCCTGCAGTATCTGGCGTACCGGCGTCGCGCGTGATTGCACGTGTTGCGCAGTGCAGCGATCTCCGGCGACCACCAGTACATCTGGCGCTTAGCATGCCCTGGACGGACTCGGGGCATTGCCGCATCGCAAATTTGCGACATGGCCTCCCGGAACCACTCCGCCTCGACGTCGATGTCGACAGGCCTGTCCGGTGCTTGCACCCAAGCCTGTACCGTCGCGGCTTCCAGGAGGAGCTCCCGGTCCATCTGCTTAAGCGCCCACCGCGGACCGCAAGAGCTCTGTCGGACCGGCGCAGCCGAGGTTTCGGCGGAGACGTCCAACCGGATATACCGGTGGTCGGAGTACGTCTCCACCTCCTCCATAACGCGCCAGTCGACGACACGCGGCGACAGAGCGGGGCTGGCGAACGAGAGGTCCACCACTGATTCACCCCGCCTCCGCACCAACGTGGGGACAGAACCCCGGTTCAGGACGACCAGGCCCAGCTCCAAGGCCCAGTCCTCCACCAACCGACCCCGTATGTTCGTGCGCCGGGAACCCCAAGCCGTATTCCAGGCGTTGAAGTCCCCACAAACGACCACGGGGAGGGTACCAAACCCAGCGACGACGACACTTAGCTCCATAAGGGAGACATGGAGTTCGTCGGGAGTTCTGGACGGGGACAGGTAGACGCCTACCACTGCAATGTCCCCGACCCGTGCTGCCACGCAACCCCGTCCTCTCGCAACAGCCTCGAGGGGCGGGGTACCGGCGGCGGCCGACGAAATTAGCGTCACCGAGCCGTCCAGGTCCTGAACCCAGCGGGGATGGACGTAGTACGGCTCGGAGACGACGGCGACATTAATCGACCACTGCGCCATGCTCTGGAGCAACAGATCCTGAGCGGGGGCGCAGTGGTTGATGTTCGCCTGGAGGAGACGTAATGGTGTCCTTATTGACATTCCATCACAGTCTCCTCCCGAGCCCCCTGTGAGGGCACCGCCGCGGCGGGAGTGGCGGCGACAGCGGCGGCAGCCAAGACAGTGGCTGCTGCGGTGAGGGTGTCAGGGTGGATGGGCCTGACTTTGCCCTTGGCCTTGGCGGGGGGGTCGCAGGACCTGCCCCCAGCCCGGTGGTCGGCCGGCTTGCCTGCAGCCGCACATGCGTAGCAGTGCGGCTTTGCACGGCATTCAACGGCCTTGTGCCCGGGCTAAATAAATCATACTCAGATCTGCGGATTCTTGATGCTGTTAAAAAATCAAACTTGTAAGTTAACAAGAACTTCGGTTTATATGGCAAAAAACGTACTTACATTTTGACTCTCTCGAGGAAATTAACGTGTTTGTTGTTAATTAAAGTTGACCTAGAATCCTGAAATTTATTATAAAGCAAGGTCTTATAGCACAAGTATGGGAATAAATCTGAAAACTTTAAATTTGTTGTTACGTCAGAATTTTTTTTTTTTGCTAATTGGAAAAATCTTCCGAGACTCCATTCCGGAATTTAACTATTTACATAAATACATGAACCCTCAGGGCGCGAGTACAACTCGCACTTATCCAGTTTTTTTTTTAAACTTGCGTCTCAATGTTGCTTTCCTATTTCGACGAAAATGGAGTCTTAAATAAAGAATTTGATGGCTCATCCTCTCAAAATTACCATGATAGTGAACCGTTCCGAGCTTCAAGGATGATAAAAGATTGATGGATTTCCTGATACATAATATTGTACGTTCCTAAAAGTTTGGAATTTCGAGAATTTTTCCAGGCAGCTGCGTCACGAATTTATCTATATTCTAAACTCCTTATCCCGGCATTTTTTAACCTAAATCTGGGTCTGTTTTTCTTATCGGTAGTAGCCTAAAGATATTAAGCTGTCTAATTAAGATAAGTCACATCGTATTCATTATTTGCAATAGTTCAACCGTTTAACATTTAAATAAAAAAAACAATGTATTCAAAAGTTTTTATTGTGTTGATACTCGGTGCTTTTATTCGCATTTAATTTTACTTGTGTGATTGAGCTACTGTTGTAGTCGAGAAATTCTTTTGGTCCTACAATTATCTCAACCAATAGTAAATATGTGTAAAGTCTGTCTAAAAAGTCAAACGACTTGGAATTTTTACAACGAATTAAACATCTGTTAATATATTACATACAATACGTCTTATAAGGTTCTATTAGTAAACAATGATCATCTCTTTGCAATCTTGATTTTTCAACTTGTGTTGACTACATCAGATTTCAAGAATTTGATTATTTTATCACATAACTCAAGTCGTTTGACTTTTTAGACAGACTCTACCTACATATTTACACGACTCCCAAAAGGGAGTTATTTCTTCTTCTTTGATAAAAAAAAACTCAACATGTACACAATAATTTGAAAATTCGCGTACAAAAGCGAGCTTAACTCAATAATGAGTTTTCTCTCAATAAACCTTTGAGTGATAGTTTGTAGTTTGAGTTTCTTGACTAATAATAATTTCACCATTAGTCTTTTAATTGATTGTCTTGTAATTAATTAATAACGCATTATGTTGCAAAAGATTTACTACAATTTTAACTATTAGTTAACTTTACTATGGAACAAAAAGCTTCCCCCTAGCGACCTCGACATTATACTAAAACAAAAGCGTATCACATATCGTGTTTCTTTTATTAAGTTAACAAAAGTGACGTAAAACCTTGAACTTTATCATACAGTGTTAGATAGTAAGGGCCGCGACACACTTGTAGCACTCGCCGCTTCCTCTTGCGTGCTCATTGGTCAATCCACGATGTTGCCAATGAACATGCTATTTTCGCTACATTTCACGTCTGGTGCTAGCCTAAAAGGGGTGTATATTATTTCGCGCACAAACTGAACAGTTATTCGACAGAAATGGTGCTGTGGCTATGACACATCCCGACAAAACAACATTATTATCGTCTATGTTCGTAGACATCAGACATTATTTAAACGTTAGGTGTGACTTGACAGCATGAGATATGATGTTGACAAATGATTTCATTTGTCATGTCAATCCTGAAATAGTAAAACCATCAGTGATATCATTAATTTTCTTACGAAAATGGTCTTGGCCTGTACAGACTTTACTTTGAATTACCTTGTGATAAAAAGCAACTGATTTCTGACCCCGAGCTTTTGTCAATATTCGATTAGATAAATTCGAGAACATCAAAATCCGCCAGTGTCCATTGCTAACATCTACGTGTAGTGTATCTAGCAGCCTATCTGATCCATTGCGCATTGTATTACTTTGCAGCTATGTCACCGAATAGGCTATTTGACTGATTTTTGGAATCGATTTCATATTATTATTAAGTGTTGTTTATAGACTCCAGAAAAAGTGTTTTATTTCAATTCTTGTAAATATTAACATAAAAAATAGCATATAAAATTGTATTACTCAAATAAACCGCCAAAATGCCGTAGGTTTGACAAATGACAGACATATTTCTGTAAATATGTCTGTCATTTGTCTAATATGGCGTTTTGGCGGTTACCAGTCTGTACTTGTGACATTTATTCAGCCAATAGCCACCGTTTTCAAAAATAAAATAATGATTATTTCGTATTTTTTTTTTATAAATAGTCCATTATTTTTTAGATATATTGGGACATATCGCTTCTAAACCCCATAATCTATGCTATAAATATGAATTTATTTTTCATTCAGTCAAATAGCCTATTATATAGATTACTAGCTTTTGCCTGATTACCAAACAAAATTTACTTCTATAAAATATAATAATTATAATAAGTGTAGTTAATAAATCATCTAATGAGTTCTCTTGCTCTAGAGTGGAGTGAAAGGGCGTATCAGACTTACACTGACTACCTAACCTAAACCTAACTGTGTCCTCCAGTTGCCCTTTGCGTTCCAGAACTACGGTATTCCTTTCAGAAATTCCCCGCGGACAGAGGTATCTACGTAATGTTTGCGTCAGTCATTCGCTATATCGTATGCCCATCATGTAACATGATTCAGACCAGATTAAGACAGGATTAGGCCGAAATAACAGTCGCTTCCTGAGTTTGAATAAGCTTACCATTTTTGTTACGATATATCCGGTATAAAAAAGCTGCCATTGCTCATTCATCAAAATCCAGACGTGATTTCGCGACTTTATGTTGTTTGAATAAAGTAACTCTTGAATTGTAGGTACTAGAATCGTAATGTTAAGTTTAAAGAGGTAATGACCTCCTTTGTCAGTTATGGTGTTATTATTTCCGTTGGAAAAATTAAAAAGCATGTCTGGGTACCATTGTGGTCACGATTGTGGTTCATATTAAATCTAGGCATGTTTCTAGTTGTGCATCGAAAATCTTATTTTTCACTATAAATACAAATGTTAGGTACACCAAATATTTAATAACTTTTTTCTACTGTATGATTCCTGTGTTCTGTGCTTTTTACAATTATTAAGGTTTTTTTTATCCACCCGGAATACTGTGCACAATTTGTATTTTAGGTGAAACAAAGTCATATTTTTGTAGTAGAAAACAGTGACAACTTGAGGAATAGTTAAATATTACCCATAAATATATTTTTAGACCGAGCATAAAACCTCAAATTAGGGGACAAAATGTCCCTCAACATGCTGAGCAGCGCTCAATCTACGTGACACTACAACGTTGCCTAGTGACCCGCAACTTGCCCCCCAATATTTTACGGCGTATTCATGTGACGCGGGACCTAACCCTCTAGCCAAGTTACAATCGTTTCATTTCGATTCTCTTAAGTTGAACGTCTCGCGTTGGCCATGCCTGCGATTCCTCTGTTCTGACGTCATCTCAACTACCAGTCACGTGGTCAGAACAAAGGTTTCGGAGACGTCGTCAACTCGAGGCGTTCGACACAAGAGAAACGAAGCGGTCGTAACTTGGCTAGGAGGGCTGTTGTTAGATAATTTTACAGCTTTACGTGGCACGTTGAGGGGCATTTTGTCCCCAAATATATCTGAAGCTTTAGCTTTGCCCGAATTATTTTTTACCTCAGCATTTTCAACGTACTCCACACACGTGTAACATAAATATTCTTATCATCCCCAACGAGGTGTACTTACTGAAACACATCACGTCAGCACATCGTAGCTCTCAATAACAAAAGGGTGGGTTGCCTAATATAAACATGATTAGACGAGCAATTACCTGAGATTTATCAAAACTGGTGTCAAACTTTCAGCTAGTTGGTGGCCTTGTCTTTCGTGACTAAGCCACTGATTAATGAGGTTTATCGTTGTTATTTGTATTTCTAAGGGCCGGTATTAGCTGTCAAGCTTTGATCTTCTATTATTATTATAAAGAGAAAAGATTTCTACTTTTAAATTTGTAATGGATAAACTTCAAAACTATAAGACCGATTTCAAAAAATATTTCACCAGTAAATTCTTCGATCTTTGATTATTATGGCATGTCTAATACTTTTGTTAACCTATTCTATAGATGTCAAATAACGTCTGGGCCCTATTTTTATTATCTTAACTAACATTATAAATTAGATGTTTGTAATGAATAAACTCAAAAACTATTGGACCGATTTCAAAGATTACTTCACTAGTAGATTGCTATTACATATATTAATTTCTTTTGTGTTTGTCTTTTTATTAAATTGCCATATTCCATTTCTGCACCACCATAAGGTCACCTGGTAGAAAATGTCTCAAACATTAAGTCCACCTTTGTACAGTTTCTTTTACTAATGCTCATTTTTTTTTAAATATATTGAATATATAAAAGATACTTACTAAATAAATTATCAGTAAGACACCTGTTGCCAGTCAGTTTTTATTAAACAGACCCCTAATTATGGACTTAAAGTTACTAAGCAGGCTTTAGCAACACTTCGGAGTAATCCTCCAATGATTGGTTTTGAATTTGATGCTAGTTCATTTTTGGTTTATTGGTAGCCTATATTGGGTTCCACAGCAGGGCAAAGACCTCCCCTTTCTCTTTCCAAATATTTCCGTCTTTAGCCGATCTCTGGTTAAATTTTCACCGCAAACATAGCGAATAGGCTCTTAATAAACTATTGCGCCTCACCATGAACGATTGCATCACTGCCACCATCCTATTATCAGTTGGGATCGCAATCAAGCACTAGTTCATTTGAATTAAAAAAAAAAAACATGATCTGCCCTACCACGAGCTTTTAACGCGATCCAATTAACGACCTGAACTGAACTGTTAAAGGGATGAAGCTATATAAGGTGTATAGTTCCATCTCTTTTTCTCGCTCGCACGCCTTTCATTTTATGACGTCATAGTTAGGTCTCAGATTGCCACCACAGTCGACCTAGACAGCGTCGTTCTTCAAGCGTCCAGTGAGTGACGATCTACGCCGATGCTAGTGCATAGACAAACTGAATCAATATGAATCACAGTCTAACAAAACATCATTTAGCCTTCTATACATGGGGTATTTAAGCAAAACTGTTTTGCTCAGTGTGAGGTCGCCATATCTAACGATAATAATACACTTTATAGCTTATTGTTCCCAACTCATTCTGAATGCTAACAGCGACCTCCTAATTTATCCGTGGGTTCCGTGACAGTCTATTGTATACATTCTCATTAAGCCCGCATTTAAAACAGGTAGGTATATAATGAAATTATGGAAATATGATGGCGAATTCAAAGATTTATTTAGCGCACAGATACACACAATCAAGAAATAACTTTTCTATAAACTTAAAATACAACACACACACAGTATGGGTAGTTTCACAGCTTGTGCGAAAGTCAACCGGGGCCCTGGAGCGAAAGAGGAGTGGGTTTTTAGTTAGTAAAAGTCTGACACGCCCTCGCGCTCCGCCCAAGAAATCAGAAACGTTTATTTCAAATAGACCAATTACAGGCACTTTTGAATTGTCAGTCAAACAAGTGAAGCTAAATTGCACGTTCCAAAGCGTAGATCTCTATGGAGAAGAACGTGCAAGAAACTCCATGGACACTCAACACAAGGGTGAGAGATGTCATTAGATGATTACCGCAACTAAAAAAAAAAATTATGGGTAGTGACAGTTAGTGTGACCATCTTCTTTTATATTGCCATCTATAATGTATCCGATAGTATTTAGAGACACGTGGGCGCGTAATTACATTCATTTATTCGTTAATTAACAAGGTGATTATTAAGATTGAAATGGCAATTAGTGTCTGGAAACGATAAATAAAGTACTTAAATTTATTTCGATGTTATAAATTGCGTCTATTAGCTGCCATCAAGAATTTAGTTTAATTAATAGAAGAAAAATTAATTTGATTAGTTTTAAAGTTTTAGAATGTTGATTTTGATTGTTTTTTTTTTGATAAACTCTTTAGTAATCGATAGAGTTTTCGATTTCAGATTTAATATCATTATTTTTTACATAGATGTGGCTCTAACGAAAATATACGCTTCCTAATTTAGCGACACAATCCTAAACTAACCCAAGGTAAAGTAATATCTCGCGTTTCTCGAAAAAATATTAGTGTGTTCAAACGCCTACAGATATAGAACTGCAAACAGTCTCGTTTGTGTTCGTGCCGCGTGACTGTCAGGCGCTTTGCGCACGCGAAGGTCTCGATCTCCGATTAATAGCTCGCCGAGGTTGCCCCACCCGCCCTTTATTACCTCTCTGCCCTTCTCGAGTGCTTGCGAAATGAGCAATGTTAAGGTCAAACGACCTAACTCCTTATAAGTCCGGTTTCTACATAAGCCGAAGCTAAGGAAACTTTGATCAAATCCGAACTTAGAATTCTGCAAAAGTTACAGCGTCTGGATTCGGGATCTTAATAAGATTGTGTGCCAACTTTGCTTATTTAGTCCTGTCGGGATAAGATTGCATTAACTTAGGTACTCATGATGTCCGAAGGTAGCAAATTAGTTCAATCAATAATTTGATGGCAATGCAATTAGAGGCATTAACTGCTCTCTACCGGCAATAACACGAGATGCCAGTTAATTAAATGATTGTGGTCTCTCTGACCATTATAGATTATAATACCTGCGTAGGTGTTTACAAAAAAAAAACAATGTTGTTGCGCAACATAAGAAGAAGCCTGAAAATCACATACGTCATTGCTAGGACAGAAATAAAAACCTATAAAGAAATGTGGGGTTGACATCAGACGACCGACGACCATTATATATATTCCAGGAAAAAATACCGACAGTACAATCTGGGTTGAGATTATGTTACTTATAAATAAAATACTTACGTAACGAACCTTTGAGGTATTTTGGCTTCAGACAAGTGTCATTTAATGTCTTACGTACTTGATAGAGATTGATTGTTCACATAATCTCACTAATATTATAAAGGCAAAAGTTTGCGAGTTTGTTTTTGTTAAGTACTTCGTTTTTATTACAAGCTTCTATTTAGTTTCATCTGTCCGGATGTTTGTTTGTCATCAAATCTTGCAAATTAAATTTGACCCACTTCCCGGTTACCGATTCGGCTGAAATTTTGCATGCATGTGTAAATCATATGACAATGCAAAATCATCATGACGTGGAGCTGATCTGATGATGCAACTGGAAGGTGGCTATAGGATCTTGGTAGTTAAACGACACAACCCCATCGAGGTTGGGCTCGTATGATTCGTCTTGACGAGCAATACTTATATAGGTATACCGAGCTATAAAAGCTTGCTATGAGAAAATGATTTTCATTAAAATCTTGTTTGCCATTTCCTTGAACGGCCGATCAGATTTGGATGAACTTTGGCACACAGGTACACCGTTTCCTGGAATAAGACATAGGATAGTTTTATCGCGGAAACATATTTCCCTTGGGGCAATTTTCTACTATTACCCGATTGAAGCCACTGGCAGCAGCTAGTTATGATATAAATAAGCTAGATAAATAGGATAAAGACATCGTATATCATGTTGATAGTTTTGTCATATTCACAGCCAAACAAACGTGAAAATCTGAATATCATGTTCTTACTCATTCAAATACATTTTCCGGACAACAAGCCACGGTCACGGCACAGTGAGACAAAAAAATAGGTATAACGAGAAAACAAAAATGGTATTATATCCCTCACAGAGTATTATGTCGTGTCCTACTTACGTCAGGCGCTGACGAGTCTTGTGTTCGCATTCATGACCACCTCCGCATGAATAGCTTTTTGTTCTCCGCTACCCCAAATTATTTTCTATTGAATTTCAGAACCAGACTGGACTCTTGAGATATCGTTCATCAAACTATCAAGCTTCAAAGTGAAAAGTTTTGAATATATTGCTTCACTAAAACACATTTATATTATTTTGTAACTACGCAAGTTTAAATATCATAGGTCGTAGGAAAATGCGCCTTAGGGACCGACTATCATATTCCCCTAATGCGAGCCATAAACAAGTGCGAAACGAAATAGCTCTGGAATTAATAGAGTACAATATAGAATAATTAGTGTAGTAGCCATCTGGGTGTTATGGCATGCGTTCCATAATCTAAATTAAATCAGCGGATGTGTCGTGACGCACGATGTAAATGAGCGCACACAATGACCATTAATGGGTGGAACATAAACAGTTATGTCAATAAAATATGGTCACAAATACGGAATATAAAAAATCTAATCAAACGATTAAAATAATTCTCTCGAATATCGGCCATCTACGAAGGAAAAATTGTGTAAAAATTGCACGTATTTTTCAGTACTTACAATAAATTATAACTTACAATTTTAAAAAAGCTTAGATAAAATTCCGAGTTGAGAAGAAGTTGATATTAATAGACTTTCATATTTGTCACACCGCCCTCACTGTTAAGATAGAAGAAAACAGGAAAAATTTCGGCAGTATTTATTTCGATATAACTTTTTTCAGAGTGTTCCAATTTATTGCAAAATATTTAAATTTTCGAGCTTTTGATTTGACTTGCGAATATGAGTAGGTTCCTAACAAAGAACAGAAACATGTTCCGTTTTTCCTAACAAGCTGTCTGCTGATTTTATTTAAATAATATAACTTAACCACGAAGTTCCACCATTCCGAAACTTTTTCTCCTAAGATTCTTAGAATGTCATAATACTTTAATAGTTGTAAGAATCGGTTACATAAATGAAGAGCAGATTTTTACCAACATTCTACGCAACAAATGTATTTCTTCTTTTACTGGGAAGTTAACAAATAACCCCTTACGCTCTAAGCGGGCAAGAAGGAGGGAGTGTCAGACCTGAGTGCAAAGCTTGTCAGTGTTCCTTTAGTTGTTCTGCAATCCAGGGCCATAGTAACTTTTGAGTTATCCTCCAACTGAGTCTTAGATAAATAAATATAGACCAGATTATGGAAATAAATTCACTGATAGAAGGTACCTTCACTATAACTGAGCATAGCAGGCCATTAATTCCAAAAAAGATGTATGGTTCCCGACGGAAACACCGGAGAAGCCGCAGGTACCTCTTTGGTACTCATATATTACACTTATTTTTCATATGACGTGCTCTTTTCATGCGTGTCGCTCTGAGATCACAACTCAAAGTGATGCTGTCGCTTTGTTCAGGTGATTGACGTTGACATGAAAGTGGGGAACAAAGTGCGTGTAGCCCATCATGTCATGTCTGCTAAGTTGTAGCCTAAAAGGATTGGTTACACGGTTCATTGCTAAATTGAGTACTTTTAGACTGCTAAATGCATTTTGAAAGTTTTTTTTTTCTAATTTACTTTGCAATAAGAATATTTTTTTATCGACAATACTGTTCTTCTTTAGGAATAGTATTTATATTCGCATATATTATCATATGTATAGTTATATTACAACAGTTCCACAGTACCTGAGGTTCAAATTTTTAAGGACCCGAAATAATGTAAGAATTTGGTACCATTCGTGAAATGTCTCAACGTAAATCGCTTTAAAAATAGCGAGATCGCACCTTTTCAAATACCTACCCGACGTCATATCTGGAATAGTTCGGATTACTGTCATAGCTTGGAGAAAAGCTGAATTTGTTTACAAAGCTTACCACGGCAACGCTTCGGTTGCCATCTTCGATGCGAGCGTCGCTGAGAGCGACAAAATATTCCGTTCACATTCGCCTCTCGCCCTATTACGTGCACAGATTATTCACAAAAAATCTCATCCCCAATCGACCCTCCTTAAAGTGGGTCGTAAGCCTTTGATGGAATCTCTCATAAAATAAAGCTTGGAGAAAGTGTGAGTCAGATTATCCAAGGTTATCTGTAAGATGAATAAATTTCGCTGTTCCAAACTGAACAAAAAATATTTATGGCCTGAAGTTTAAAGGTGAAATAGTTTCGGTACTGCCATAAATTTAATTCGAGGTTCAAAGATTAAATGTAACCCTCGTCGCAAAGTTTAATGTATCCTATAATTACTTGATTTTTAAGCGGTTTTAAATTTCCCAAGGGACATTACGCGTCAGAAACTTTTACTGCTATCCGGGACAGAATTTGTGAATGTAAAAAGTTAATGAGGAAAAAAGACATCGGTTCAGCAGAACAAATCTTTTTGAAATACTTTTCTCTGAAGAAAAATCTTTGACATTTATTCTCAGTTTGCACCTACCTACGAGTGGATACGTACCTAGATTAAACTGTCGTTTCGACTACATCTCTTTTACGTTATTATTAGTAAAGAGAATTTAGCCCAATAGTCCCACTGGTTTGGTAACTAAGCATTCTATAATTTTTTTACCACTTAAGAACTACTTACTTACTCCTCACGGTTTTTTGTATAAACTTGCGACCAGCCCTTATTCTTGGAAATGAATGAACCGATTTCGATGAAATTTATTACTTAGACGCCAGGTACTTCGACCTAAAATGTAAGATAAGAACATTTTCAAAAAGAGTAGTAGCAATATTAATGTATTCTATAGAAAGTAAAAACATAATCTTTCTTTCTTTGGACACAATTTTTTTCACTAAAATCATTCATTACCAAGAAGAAAGATTGGCCAGTTTTTATGATATACCGTGAGGAGTAAACGCTCGTAAATAATACCTGATATATATGAGCCAAAAGCCTGTTAGGCGAAGATTCGACGACCACTCGGACCTTTATGAAAAAAAATATCACGAAAAACTATTTATGGGCCTTACGACCGTAAATAAGCTTAGTGTCGATGACGGACTATTAAGTTCAAAAAAGTTTGCGTTCAATTGGAAATCTTCAGATATTTTTTGGTTAGAATATTATTATAAAAACAGGTTTCTAAGAATGATATGTTATTTAGCGGCTTATGGTTTAGCGATTGGCTGATTGTGCTGCGATCCTACGGGTTTGATTTACCCTCGTATTTATGATGACTCCCTGCGCATATGTAAACATTTTTTTATGTCCAGGTGCTTCCTCATAACACATGCACTCATGACGATCAAAAAGTGTTCGGTGTTGGTAACTGGAACAAAAAGTGTCTCCGTTTGTGCAGCGACTTATAGTATTCTCGAAACGCGGTGCCCATTCGTTTAACTCTATGTGCAGCCGCATCATCACTAACAGACACGGATCGGTGACCATAATTTGTTTCTAAACGGCTGATGATCCCGTTGATAACAACCGTTTTGTACAAAACCGTCTTTGAATCTTTATGGATCCAAACTTGAAAACGACACTGTCGTCTTACTGAATTGTTCAGTGGCTGTTTTTTGTCTTACCGAATGTTCAGGCTCTCTGCAGACACGAACACGGCTATTATCTGGGTCGTTATATTACTCTTTGCACTATCACTCGTAGAGTAACCTACTACACTAAATTATTTTTGTTAGCAAAACATTTGATAATCTTCTGGTATTTTGAAATTAAAACAATGTATAAACATTTATTTTTAAATCGACAGCATTTTCAAATATTACCTACCATGCACCTACATACAAAGTACAAACTTGCAATTTTTAGCTGTTTATTCTCTTAAGTACTTTTTTTTTTATTGCATATCAATAAAAACCTTAAAACAAATCTTAAAAACTTTCAGCATAATTATATAATTTTTATTTTTCCAACTGAACGCAAACTTTTTTTGCTTTCTGTAAGTACTGAAACTGACCTTTTAGTACCTACCTAAGGGTCAATCTGTTAGCATATTTTTTTTCTAAGTCAATGTTGCTTCGCTATAGATCCTCTGAAATTCTTTAAAGAAAATCTAGATGTATATATATGTATAGACATGTAACATTATATTAGCCAAGTAATAAAAAATGTAAGGGATTTAAAATGACGCGTTGTTAAACCCACATACAACCGTCATCGCTGACAGAATTTAATTTTGTCTAGAGACCCTAATGCTGTGGCAACATTATCGTGAGAATATTCTTGTCATATTATCACCACAGCACTACTGATGATCCGAGCCAAAGACTGCGGGTCATGACCCGTGAGGTGGCCAAAAATTTATTGCTGTGAGAATTCATAGAATAGAATAGCATTTATTCGGCGCAGGCAATACAACATACAACAACATAAAATAATAATAATAAGGAGTACAGACATACAATACAGTTGCATTGAGCGTACCCGAACCGAAAGGTTCACCAACTCAGCAATTGCTGGGCGTCAAACACCCAACGCTGATTTTCAGCTGATACCCCGCAGCTCTCAATGGTAACTCTTTAAGAGTATATTTAAAAGATATATACGAGTACGTCATGTTATTGTCCACATTAGCAGTCAATTGCATTTCTATGCGGCTGTGTAAATCAACAAGCATTCGTGTTTGCCCGAATACTTTTGGATTTGACCAACTATTCGGCCACATAGCGCAAATATTCGCCGAATTTCGATAATGTAGCCACAGCTTAAGAGATAATTCGTTCTTCCATCTCTTTTTTCCTTACTCTTGTGCTATCTTATGAAATTCTCTATCTCTTTCTCTCTGTAAGTTTAAATATATTCCGGTTGCACATAAACAGTTGTTTGGTAAATAACGTTCGGAAGGAGGTCGGGGTCGCGTCCGCGTCGGCCAGGTGTTCGGCACCTCGCCAGCAGATGGCACAACAGTTCCGCTCTACGATGTGTGGAGATTATCTATATTTCTAAACGCACCCGTTGTTTATTGCCGTTAGAGGTTGTTTTGTCATGTATTTCGACATGAAATGGAAGATTTGCTTTCAGTATTCTTCATCGGAAAATGGAGAGCAGGTGGTGGCCGAGTGTTTACAGCCCCAACTTACGAGTTGTAGATCGCGGGTTCAAACCTAGCCAGACGCATTACTTTTTGTAATTTATTTCATCACCACTGCTCTCAAAACGGTGAAGGAAAACATCGTGAGGAAATCGACATGTCCTAGAACTAAAAATTCGAAAACACGTGACATCCACCAACCCGCACTGGGCCCGCGTGGTAGATTACGGCCCATTCCCTCTCCTAGAGAGGAGGCTTGAGTCCCATCAGTGGGAATATTATAAAGCTGATTATGCTTATTATTATACCCCTACAAAAGTATCAATTTTATTTGTTTCAATGTTTGAATGCCTAAATTACTTTGTTTTGCTTGTTCGGCAAAGAAAAATACCTTTTTCCTAAGGCCGACTATGCTATGGTATGCTATAGTATCTTTAACAATAGACAACACGGCTCAACATCTTGTAAAATGCGTAAAAAATACTTCCTTTTCCCTCTCACATTCATTTGTTACATTGGTTTTCTGAAGGGGCCAAAACTCCCCCTGCTTACAAAACGATGTTTAACGATTATCTATTGTATAAATGACGCAAACAAAAGACTCAAGTCAAGATAACGGTTATAGGGCAAACTTTCCTAAAGTCGTGTAACAGAGCTGAATAATCATCATCAAGGTGGGTTGCAGCCTTCACCTGTATGTATAAATAGCGTCATAATACTGCGATCACCAATTTGCTTGCCAACTTACCTAGTAAATCTAGCTCAGTACACATAAGTCAACAAACACAAATATTCAACATCAATCGTGTACATACCTTACCAATTACCTGAACATTTATTAAATGCGGTACTTACTAAGAAAGATTGTATGTTAGTTTACAAACCAATGTTTTTTTATTATTATTTTTTACCAAAAATTTTACTTAATAACAAACTGTTGAAAGAAAATGTGTATCATTTCATGAGCCAGAGGACTTTTCTGTGGAGTAATTACTTCTACGAAATTCTCGTAACATAGCTAGTCTATAAAACATACTCCTTGATGTGGTAATTTAATAATAATGAATTATATTAGTCTTATTTATGAGTAACTTACCAATACATATCTCAATGTCATGAACATTATTACACGCAAAGAACATCGACCCATAATAAAAATCTCGTTAAAAAGCAGACGGCAAAAAAAACATTTATTTTTTCCCAAGCCAGTTTTATTTCCAACGCTCCACATTTATACGTTTTAATGATGTTATATTTTTATATCTCGTACGTTGTGCTTACGTAAAGTAGCGATTAGAGAAAACCGTCAAGGGTGAGAGACATTAAAACAAATCTCTTTAACACCAGCGAGCCTAAGCGGATGTAGCGATGAGGCTTCTGCGCAGTGTGCCCTTCGCACCTCCAATGAAACGTACGCAAAAGATAATTCAAGATACCCTTTACGACCGTTTTATGAACCACGTAAAACGAATAATAAACCGATAGTTACAAATAACTACATTATAACGTAACCATTTTTGTTTTACCGTGGATTACTACGTAATATTATTTTCGGTTGACATATAAGTAGCTAATGGATATGGCGACTTGACAAATTATATAATCTCTACAACTAATGACCGCCTTAGTATGAGCATAACAAGACGTCTGAATTAATGAAGTTTTAGCGAGACATATTACCAGTCGGCCGAACAAAGTAAATAGAAATATATTTTTCCGTAATACAAGTTGTATTCAGCAGCACATTCCATAACATGAAATCGTAATTTTTGTTGACTTGTTTCAAGTTGACGAAAATTACAAAAGTTTCCTTTCCATTTCAGGTGACGTACTTACATCAATCAAACCGAATTTATTACTACGAAGCGTATTGTTGAATTTTGATACACGATTTTTTGGATCTACAAACGGCTGAAAAAAAATGTTAGGATTTGTTGGTGGTAAGAGCGTTTAAAGATAGTGTTGTTGTGATGAGTCGGCACCAACTGCGTGTCCCGGAGGTGCGCGTGAGCGGTGCGCCGACGCAGGAAGAGGACAACCCCCCCGCTGCGCTGCACCCCTTTGCGCTCACGCTTGCCTCTATACCGAGAAGACGACACTCTTGGATATGCGGGTAAGTGAATCAGACGTGGATGCTGCTGCATTTTTATTTATATCTAGATTATATTGGTGAACTTGATACGTCATGGTGAAGTTTGAAGATTATGTACCTTAAACATCTATCACGCCGTAAAATAGATTCTTTTTGTAGTTTTATAATATATATTTAGACTTTTTAAAATCTATGTTAAACCTTAATAATTGACCAATGTATCCCCCTCTGACTTTTGTGTGTTGACCGTAATTTTTTAGTTTTAATTCGATGTAATTTATTGCGTTGTGGTTTTTGTCTTGTCTGTTTGGTACGAGTATTTTTTTATGATTTTCTAATTTTTCTATGTTTCACCTAGTTACATAAGAATGCTTTCGTCTCCTGTAACTGAAGGAGCACACGTTAAAGGGCCCCATGCCTTATGATTTCTACTGTATCTGCCTGACTTTTGTTGGAGGTCCAAATAAATAAAAAATAAAAGCTAGACTAATAAAGTCTACAAAAATGAAGTAACATTTTGACGAAACTTTATCACGGAAATGTGTAGACTTTACCTTTCACCAACTTCCTAACTTAGCATTATTCTGATACCTGAAATGTGAACTTTGTGTAAAGTTTTCACATCTTTCAACTTCTTTCACACTGGTAAATTATTTGATTAGATTAAGTAACTGGCGACAATTTATAGTTTTACTTAATTGATTTACAATAATTTTGTGACAGATAAAAATAGAATGCATATGCTGATTTTATCGCTGCAGGAAATCTTAAAAGCCTTCTAAAGGGTGTTGTTAAACAGCTTCGAGAGGGTCGATTTATGAAAACATGGTCGCTAACAATGAGCCTCATCAGAAGGGGCTTGCGGACAGTGAGCAATGGGTAGCTCGCTGTCCGGCCGTCCGGTAACTGTCCGGACCAAGCCCAAGTCGTCGACGGCGCGCGCTGTTCCCGCGCGCCTCAAGGAGTTGTCAGCAACAGCAGGGGCCCAGCCGGGTCGAAGCCTACTGGGGCCAGGGTTATCCGAAAGGGCGCTCGAGCCCCGGTATGAAGGCTTGAAGGAACGGGATGGGTTTTTTAGTCAGTTAAAGTCTGACACTATCTCCCGCTCCGCCCAAGAGTGGGGGTTGTCATAAGATGATTTTTCCCATCGAAAAAAAAAAACCTCATCAGAAGACTTAAATTCATCCAAAGGGCAGTGGGGAGGGTTATGCTCGGAGTTTCCTTGCATGACTAAAAAAACCGGCCAAGTGCGAGTCGGACTCGCCCATGAAGGGTTCCGTAGCAGCAAGTAACATAATATAAAAGTTCTTGTAGTTCGTTGTAACTTTGATCGATGTTTTAATAAAAGTGTATTTTTTTAGATTTATGACGTATTAAAAAAACTGCTTACTAGATCTCGTTCAAACCAATTTTCGTTGGCAGTTTGTATGGTAATGTACATCATATATTTTTTTTATAAGAGAATTATTCTCTTATTTTAGAAGTTAGAGGGGGGGGACACACATTTTACCACTTTGGAAGTGTCTCTCGCGCAAACTATTCAGTTTAGAAAAAAATGATATTAGAAACCTCAATATCATTTTTGAAGACCTATCCATAGATACCCCACACGTATGGGTTTGATAAAAAAAAAATAGAGTTGCAGTTCTAAGTATGGGGACCCCCAAAATTTATTGCTTTTTTTTCTATTTTTGTGTGAAAATCTTAATGCGGTTTACAGAATACATCTACTTACAAAGTTTCAACAGTATAGCTCTTATAGTTTCGGAAAAAAGTGGCTGTGACATACGGACGGACAGACAGACAGACATGACGACGACGTTTTTTGCCATTTGGCTACGGAACCCTAAAAAGAGGGAAAATTTGTATTTTTGTGTGTGTGTTTGTAATGAATAAAATCAAAAACTACTGTGCCGATTTAAAAAATTCTTTCACCATTGGAAAGCTACATTCACCCTGAGTAACATAGGCTATATTTATTGCCCGTGCAAAGCCGGGACGGGCGGTTAGTCAGAAATAACGAACTCTTAGACTACTTCCTATTACGACTTACTTTGTTTTTTACTAAGATAATTTTTATTGTGCTTTTGTGTACAATATTTGACTGGTCTACACTGTTCTTACATAATATCTATCAATATTGTAATACCAACCACTTTTTTTAAAAAGAGTAACCATGGAGTTTCTTGCCGGTTTTTCTCCATAGTAAAAGACCAATTTAGAACCGTGCACTAGCTTCTGACGTTTTATAAGTGCCCATGTAGGCCTATAAAATATTTTCGACTTTGACTTTGCCTTTGACTTTTTGACTTTGACTTTGAATAAAGATAACCGCAGGAGAGCCAAGAAATAAAAGGTATTGAATAATCGCCTCATGTAGCGGCGGGCAGGAGTCATTGCTCTTAGAACAGGTTGATGGAGCCTAAAGGTTCTGGAGTGGCAACCATGTAACGGAAGATGCAGTTTTGGAAGGACTTTCACAAGGAGGAGCTATGATTTGGTGAAGTCAAGGGAGCATGCTAAATGCGAGGCGCACAGGACCGGTCGATTTGGTGACACTTGGGGGAGACGTATTTTGGCTTGAAATGATGTTGATATGAGAGGATTATCTGTTTGTCAATGTTTGAAACTCCAAAACTAACTTTATTCGTAGATATTGTGAAGCATTACTAGCACAGTTGCTGTTAGCATTAAAGATAAAAGTCCAAACACATAAATAAATGTTGCAGCCATTCCTTATATTTTGATAACAGAACCCCATTTAGTTTCTCCTTACTAACTTATATTATTCTTATTTCTCGCGTACAAACACTTAGATTAGTTTCGCTTCATACCTACCACATGACAATATGGCTTGAGAGTCGTGTCTATATTGAATAGATATTTTCAGCTGTGAGTGGCTATCTGAAAGACAAATATCTGTTAATATTCATGAGGGGCTCCGGCGATGGTCTGTCGCAGGCACTACAATGGCCAGCCACGTAAACGCTCATCCTAGTTAACCTCGACTATTGTACGGAGATCACTGTCTTCAACTGTTTTTGTATTCCATTATAACCGTCGACGCTTTCACTAGAACGGTTCCATGAATCATTATAATACAGTCGTCATCTCCTCCCCAAATTGCCTCCTCTGCTACGTACCTAACTTTATTATTCATCGTATACGAGTCTTTATTGAAAAGCAGACGATAAATTTCAAAGTCCGTTAAAGATATCTATAGAAACTGCGCATTGCCGAAGGAAAACCACGAAAAAAAATGGGTTTTTTCCCTTCTTTCTTCTGTCAGTGATATTTCATGACGACATTAGACGACACATTGAAGGAAGCCATTAATCTGACATCGGCAGCGCGTACACGTCGCGTCGTTCTTCATACGCAACGCTTTATCCAGTATCAAAATATTTGTTTGGCGGATATAGCACTTTATTAATATAACATTTTGCAGAAAACGGTCGAGGTTACCTATCAATATACCTGTGGTTTCTGATATAAATATCCCCGAATTTCACACGTGATCATGAAATCAGCGCAGACTAGCTTTGTTTTGCCCATTCGAGGTAGAGAGAGAGGTGGAGTTAATCTCTTGGTCACTGAATACCTATTGTGGGAGTACACCTACGTGTGTGGAGTTAATCAATACGCTCACCGGGAAATAGCTCAATCTGGAAGCAGGAAATAGGTCCAATTAAACACGGCTTTGATGTCTGATTGCTCTTCGTGCTAGCGCGTTGAACGTGAAGGAAAAAAATATCTATCAGCAACCTACATTGATGCCTCCCCTTATTAGCTCCTACGGCTCCTACGAACGTAATAAGCACTTAAACCAAATAGAATGGAATAAAAATGCTTAAAAAGGAAACTGAACGTTCAGGGGTTGTGTTTTCAATTTCCTTTAAAAAGTTTCAAAATTTGATTTTGCGTTCTTATTACTGTGCAAGTTCCGCCGGCGCTAACTTGAAAATTTCGCGCAATTACATCGGGAACATTAAAAACGACTGCTGTATTTAAACTTTTCAAGTTTATTTAATGGATATTGTGTATGCCAGTTTCAAATTAAGTTAGCGTAACTTACCGCTATACTTACGTAATATTTACAATCATCATCATAATTCAGCCGACGTCCGTTGCTGGACATATGCCTCCTCCAAGTGTCGCTACAACGACCAATTCTGTGCGGCTCGCATCCATCGGATTCCCGCAACCCTTAATAAGTCATTCGTCTACCTCGTGGGATACCTTCCAATGCTGCGTCTCCCACTACGACACTTTCGACCCCATCGGCCTTCTATTCTGCAAACAAAGTTCCCTGCTCATTGTCACAAAGCGATAGGATGGTGCTATTTTTTACGTCCGATTACCTACGCAACCTGTAATACCTACAAGGACAACAGGAACAGAATTATTAATTCATTTCCATAATTTCTCTTACACTTCCAAGTAAGCCAGTCCCAATACCTTTCCACTAACTTGAGTTACTATTTCGATGCACGATTTGCATACGTGTGTGAATTAGTTCGGAACCGGCCGGGAGATTGTGTAGCTAATGTGAGCAAAACTGTCACACACAAGCACGGAAAATTTATTACGGTTCATGAGTCGGTGCATGGGCAAGTCCGGTTTCAATTACGTCCTTTAATTTTGGATGGAGGTAGCTTTGCGTTGGGTACCACACTATTCAGCTTTGATAACTTTAGCATGGTACCACAGCAATTACGCAAAATTGGGCAGACATTTTATTTATTTATTTATTTAGGATCGCCAACATTACAGGCACTGGGAATTTACATAATCATTTTATAAAACTATTCAAGTGCTGTAACACTTACAGACAATCACTATATTTACTATAGAACATTATATTTTAAAACACATAAACATATAAAATCAGTAAATAAGTTCATTTTCAATTGTATAATACATCAAGGAGAAAAATTAATAATTAATAAAAATAAAAATTATGTCAGCAATTATAACAACACAAAAACACAGAACAAGAAATATAAATTTGATAATTAGGTACATTACAATAGAGAAATACATGAATGTCAAATTGGATTAAATAATTGAACTATTGAATGTTAGAATTAAATTAGGTTAGTAGCATTAAATTTTTTCTTTTATTGAAGGCAGTACATTCATGGGATTAGCACAGAAGCTTGGTAGGGAGGCGAAGTCAAGCTGTGGATGTTGATAACGAGAGATTTAAAGAAAATGTTTTACTAATTATAACGATACGTATTACGACTATACCATTCTCTAAATCATCGTTTTATGACACTGATAAGACTTTTTCCAAGTAACAATTGTTATTCAAAAATTGAATTGCTTTTAAATTTTTGTTATTATAAGGTTGGTAATAGATAATGGGTAGTAATAAAAGCTCCGACAAAAAAAGAAGAATTGTCCTTACTCAAAATATTAAATCTACTGCCTAAAATACTACCATTCCGACTACTTTTGTCCGAATAAAATGACGAAACGACCGAATGAGATACTGAAATCTTCGAAAAATAAACATGACTGTCTATTGCTATAATACTTTTCTACACATGTGCACAGTACGTGTTAAGTATTTTAAACTTTGTTGGAAAATATTTTTCTGTATTATACAAATACTAGAATGACCACTAATGAGTTTTGTTTCTCGAGTTAAATGATTTGGTTGTTAGGTTTTATCTATGCTTAGGTCTCAGTCCTGTGTTACAAGAATCTTAATGAAGCCTTTAGGTTAGTGCCCACGTTTCTAGGGTATTATTTTCTTCAAAGTGAAATGAAACAGCGGCTTTTACTGGGGAGGTTAGCTCGCGGTGAGTCTGACCTTAGTGTTGCGCCCTTTCATCGCTTTTGTCTTACTCTCTTCAGGCTGAACTCAAAGGCTTGTCTTTGATAGTGTCTGTGGAGTAGCAGGCCAATTGCGTGACACGCTTCCAAATGTCTATTTTGGTATATTTTTTTTTACTTATATCCTAATCCCTATATTCCAAGTTATTTCCTCCATACAAGTCAATCGAATTGCCAGTTATAATCTGTTATTTATATACTTGAATCGAGGGTTTTTTTCCGTTTTCATGGTGACTTATTCGAATAAATAAAGGAAGGAGGTTGGAGGAAAAACTTCCGTTTCAAGTCAACATATATATTTCAGTCGTCATGAAATCAGTCTCAAAAATGCCCTCAAAATTGTGTTCTCTGTTCATAGTACTGTAAGTTTTCAAAATCCGTCGACCTTACGACCAAACCAATAAATATTGACCAATTGTCAAAGGCTACGTGTTTGTGTTTTACAATAAAGTTGTGGGTCAGTTTTAGACAAAAACAATGGACTGAAAAGCCATAAATTTTCTGCACATAATCTGGCAAACACACAACTTTATGTGATGATAATATAATAAGTACAATATGCTTCCAGTTTTACGTAAATAGGACTGTATTTCGGCTCTCGTCCAAAACAGTACTTGTTGCGATATAAATTAAATTTTGTGGCTGTGTAATGGTAGTGTTACAGATAGCTATCTAAATGTATATAGCTACACTATAATTTTAAATAAAGTCTGCAGGGTAACTTTAAATTTATTTTAGCAGTGAAAGTATTCAATAAGTAAGTACCCACTAAATATTAAGCTTTTACTAAGGGATAAATTCTGAAATATGAGAAAAGCTGTCCTTTAGTACCTTTTATGTTCGCATAACTCGATAATATGTAGGGAAAACTAATCTTTTTGTTCGTGATCTGTGTGTTCACCCCAAAGTAGCTTTAGTAATAATTTTCATGGGTTCTATTTTCACTTCAATTCTCCTTCTATTTTAGTAGTAGGTGGTTACGTTAATTGCAGCATCGATGGCATTCACTGAAGTTATCCAAAGTACAGGTGTAAAGGCACTTGGGGCACTCCAACATGTAGTTCATGTTATGAACAGGGGCACAGCACTCACATTAGTCTTATCGGATACTCGATGTGTCTATACAACCCCATTTCGACAAGTTGTGTGTTCCAATGAATTAAAAATCACCCTGTGTACATAACATGCTTAATTTTTTTATTACAATTACTAAGTAATTACTGTAGAGCATCTCTGTGAACCTTAAACTAGATAATATTAATTTGAGCGATGAAATATGTTCTTGGTCGCTACTCAAAGGCTTATTCTATCAAAGTGGGGCTACTTTTCGTCTCATCTTTGAGGTGCACAACTCGAGTTAATAGCGTATCCTTTACAAAAATTAATATCAAAATGAAGGTAAAACAAGCTTAATGTTCAGAATTTTTTACAGGCTCATAGCTTAATTTTAACTGGTTTTCTTAAACAGTTTCAGCTCTGAAACACTGAAGATTTAATGCAATTAGGGAATTTGGGGATTTGAAATTTCAAGATGATAAACTCAAAGGTCAAGTTTGAGCTAATCTAATCTTAAAATCAAGATACTAAGTGTCCAGTGAAGCTAAATCTCCAATCGCAATTCATCTAGTTGATTCAACTTCCCAACTTGCAAACCATTCATTCTCTGAAAATGATCTCGTCAGAAGATCTAAGTGGATTAACCGCATATCTACACACAAAGTGTACCTTACAGTGATCAAAGCTGACCGCAATGATTGCATTATGTCGCAGCAAACAGTGTGCACTTCGCGTGCCCAAGATTAAAGAAAATATCACACGAAAACACTACACCCAGACATGTCTACTTATATGGAATTACCTTCCTGCTCTTTGTGCTTGTGCTTCTTTTTCCTCTTGGATAATGCACTTAAGTGTGCCACTGTAAGAATTAAGAGGGTACTCGCGGCTCTTTCCTTTCCTTGCACGTCCCTAAAATATTTTACTTTTGTATGAATTATGTAAAGCCTATCGTTATGTACTTCGCCTTTAAGATAAAGTTTCACTTAGGAAAAGATACGTGACCACTGAAATTTATACCGCACAGCATTTATGATGAATAAAAGATTGCCTGCGGTCTTAGTAAGGACAAATTGGTAATCAACCTTATTGATTTTAGAAGCTAGGTTTGTCGTCTCAAGAAATCTGTAGAAAAGTACTACCCAAATTTGAGAAGGTTATTCTTTTAAAAAATAATAACGATAAAAACCCAGTGGGGTGTTGCATTGATTTTCCTAAATATTCATTAAATGAATGTGGGATATAAGCCGTGTGCGTTAACTCAGTGGGCTACTCTCGTAAGTACCTACCCACATTTTAATTCACTTACCTGAACCACCCACTTCAGGCCCGCTTTACGACTTTACGCCTGCCTTGTTAGTGCTACAATGTATTCAATTGTCTTACCGTATTTCGGCCTCCCGAGTTTCCCACTCAGTTTAATGTGTTTACTTATTTTCATTAATTTTATTCCACCAAAAGTTGCCACAAGCAATAAAATGAGGTAATTTAACGTCGGGAGAATTAACTTTGAGATCGTAAATTGTTGGTTTTGTGTAACGTCAATAGATGGCCTTACATTTCACAACAAAGCGTAGTCTAGAAAGTAACTTTACTGCTGAAGTTGTAAAGGGTCTGCGAAAGTTATTGACAGTTTGTTCTCACAAAATTATTTATTCTGTTGGAAAAATTGTAATATCTCAGAGAGCAAATTCAAACAAAGGGTGGTTAAGCAGGGAAGCGCCATCAATCAACTAAGGATGCATTGTCTTTTGTTCAGTGGCGCTTATAAACTCGCTCTAGTCAGAATTTAATATAAATTACATCACGATTTGAGTATTAAATAGCTTTTTATACAGTCAAGAACCAAGCTTTCTGCTTTTAATAAAACATTTAGCCGAAAGTAATCTATAGAATTGGAACCATTTCCAATCGTGAAATAGGTAGGCTTTGTTTTAGCAATGCCATTACACTATTTAGAGGTTAATGTAATCCCAGTTGTACGTATTGTACATAACTAAGTAGATTTAGGATATTGGATTCACTGAATCGTGTTTATTTGATAGACTAATTCAGATTTGTGATCTGTAGCACAAGTCTTTAGTGCTATCAACTGCAACTACAAGGTGACCAAATTCATTATATAACGCAACATAATTTTTGTAACCACTTCGATTTCAAGTGTAATTTTTGATAAGAATTGCGATGTTTTTTTTTTACCATAACCACTGCATTATCTTTAGTACTATAGTGTTATTCTTAAGTTTTAACGGGAATTAAAAAATGACTCAATTTAAATTTAAAAAAATTAGGTCATTTTAGTTTTTTTTTTTTCAAGTTTTTTATTTAAAGTTTGCCACCCAATATTTGGTAGTGTGAGTGAGTTAATCTCCATATAAAATCAGAAGTCATTTGTCAAGGCGCTGACGCTGACGCTGTCTTCACTTGTTAAAAGTGACGATTTTCATGAAAAGTGCTTCGGAAAAAAGTGCGAATTCTTGGCAAGAAAAGTGTACACAATGCTTCAATCGTTGAGAGGTAGTCCTGAGAGGTAGTATCTGTAAAGGCATGATATAACTGAGTATGATTTAAAAAGATGTTTAAGTTACTAAAGTTGCCAATCATTTATAATAAATGATACTAGGTATCTCTAGGTCTGGAAGCATAAAGGAGTTTCGTCATATTCATTAACTTAGGGACAAAACCAAACCATTTCGGTTATTATGAATAATTAACGCGCAATAAGTGATACATAAATCACAGGTACGCATATTAAGTGTGACAGTGCGTGAATGTTCAAAGATGCGGTTTTGGACAGGGCGACATATTTGAAACGCTGCCACAAGCTATTCCCGTCCCCGGTCGCGCGTAAACACCGACACGACGACGATATTAGATATTATTATATCTGGCATTAATAAACCAACGGACAATTATAATCTTTACTTCAATCCAAAAAAAAGTTCCGAGATTTAGTAGGTTGGCTTAGGAACAGCGCTATTAGCAGACCGAATGCCAATGCCGATTTGGCTGCGTTGTTCGTTCACCGAATTTCACATTATAATTTCCAACGTAAGTGCTTTTGCTTTCCTTAAGGGATTTATACAAGTTCGACAATTTCAAAGAGAAACGCTCACCGTCACAAACAAAAAAAAACATTTCAGATATTGAAAGCTGTTTCAGTTGAATAAATAGATTGATACGAACAAAAGTTATGAATATAATTTTCCCATTTCAATATGAGGATTGAATATATATTGAACTTTCAGATACTGGAGATGCCAATTAAACTAAAACTATCAAACAATCTACGAGTACATAAGCACTTTAATGAAACTCCTGTAGTTACAACAAGTTCGAACTGTTGCTTACATTGCAAACTTGATACAACTTTGTTTTGGGCGAAGCTGAAACACGACCCGTCATGCGTAAACCACAGGACTTACTAACGCCATAGGAATTTTGTAAAAATATGACATAATAGGTGCTTCTGCAAATATATTACACCGATCAGACAATGAAAAGCAAAGATTAATTTAAAAAATAGAATTACATTTTCATGGAATTTTCGTCGCTTACCGCATGAGTCATAAGTATCATCGACAGTGAGTAATATGGTCTATATTTTTGAGACGAATACTGTAAAGTAAGGCAGGTACATGTCATCGGCATCGCGACAATGTGCTGGTCGGCTAAAGTGGCGCTTGGATGTGAGATGTGACGGTTTACGCGCCAAGACGCACGCGCAGTCCACGCCTCGCCTCGACCAATACAAACGTCGATCGAAATTAAAACATAACGAGAAAGTATGTGCGGGACTTTATCTTATTACAGATGCGATCCAAACATCTGAATTTGCGCATTTCGCTGTAGTGACCTCGTGGAGTGAGTGCTGAGTGCACTGTGAACACATGTGACGTGAAACTGTGATCGTGCTATTGTTCACTGTGATACATCATTCTGTGATAGAAAAGTATTTTGTGATACGCTTATGGTAACGTAGCAAAACAATCGTTAGCAACTTACGCGTGGGAGAATTTATTTATTTGTGTTATTCAAGAATGTTACTGAATGAAAGTAATTGACTCTTTGCGATAGAAATACTTTGAGCCATATAAAATTAGAATTGAGTAATGGAGTCTTTAAATATGTAGATACTACGATTGTTGGGCAATTAATTACTTGGCGAGTGTGAAAATACCCGAATGTACTTTTAATTAATGGGAATGACACTAGGGACGTAAATATGAATGTGATAGAATATTATTGACAAACTTTCTGCGTTTGATGGCCGTCTTTATTGACCGTCCAATTATTCTTGAACTTGTGTGTAAGCATAAAGCCATCTCTTTACGTACGTAAGGCCGTGGGTGGACCCATAACAAAGAGAGATGATAGTGAATCTCAACCTTTATAGCACAATTCTGTTTATCTGATTCTTTCTCTCTGACTCTTTGACAAACACTTTTTTGTATAAACTTTCGCAGTAAATTATATTTTCTGATTACACTTTTCGTTGTAAAATCTACTTTTATATGAAAAGTTGTTTATATGAAAAGCCATTATTTACAATATATTCACCCGTATTAAGGTCGACATTACATAAATTCGGTGTCCCACAATCGGTTAAAAATATTTTTAAAACGATGTCAACTTGGATGACTAACTTTGCCTTTGAATGGCAACAAAAAAGCATATTATATTTAGTTATGTTTCTCGGAACACAAAGGCATATGAAAATTGCCTCGAATTTTTCGCAGTGGAAAACAATGGTCGGAAAATGCTTGCCAATTTATTAACAGAAATCTGCTGATTGAAAAAGTTTAACGTGAGCAAGTGACCATAAAATTTGAAAATAATTTGTAAAAAGTTAAATAAAAACGTTCCCTGGACACGGGAAATAATGCCATTTCCCAAAATAATAATAATAATTTCCATTATACCTAGTGATTAAAAGGCCTCTGCGAGTTGGTTTCGGCTCCTCATACGCCTTTCAAAGGTCCGGGAACTTAGGGTTCCGAGATATATAATTTTTTTTATTGTTAATAGGTTTACGCTTGACCACTACCTCACTTGATGGAAAGCGACTATGTGCGATATAAAATAATAATAATATATTTTTTATTTTCTCACTACAATATACAATTAACATCATACGTTTGATGATGATGAGATGAGTATACAACAAAAAAATAGTTACAATACAATGTAAGAAACAGGTGCCTAAGCTAGACTCTAGACCTGTGTTTTAGGACAACGTGCTCACACTCCTTAACTTTAGCTCTTAAATAATTGGTTGCGTAAACGTGTTGACAATGTAGAAATATGGAGAAAGTGTCATGCCTACAACCCTAAACAGACTTATTGATGGCAACAGCTCTGCTTATATCAGATAAAGAGATCTTGTCTTGACCTTGTCTCGTCCTTGCGACTAAATTCCGTATGTATTCTCTTGAATACACACTCACTAGAAAAGAAGACAGTGGGTCATCTTTTCTGAGCTTTTTTTTTATGGTGGGAAAAAATCATGCATTGACATCCCCCGCTTTTGGGCGAAGCGGGAGATAGTGTCAGACTCTTACTGACTAAAAGACCCACCCCGTTCCTTCTAGCCTTCATACCGGGGCTCGAGCGCCCTTTCGGATAACCCTGGCCCCAGTAGGCTTCGACCCGGCTGGGTCCCTGCTGTTGCTGACAACTCCTTGAGGCGCGCGGGAACAGACGCGCCGTCGACGTCGTCGACTTGGGCTTGGTCCGGACAGTTACTGGACGGCCGGACCATTGCTCACTGTCTGCAAGCCCGCGCCTAGGGTGGCCGGAAATCGGGATCAGAATCCCGGTTGCGGCGGCGGCGGCGATAACGCCGTTGCCTGATGCGTTCGGCCTCCTCCTTTGCGAGCATTACTGCTTCGCAGAAGTCGGCGACCGCCTGCCACTCCTCCTCGCTCCGGACCATGGCCTCAACCAAGGCCCGGCGCGAGAGGTCTCCGCCGCCGATCGCCCCCACGAGGGCACAGCGATGCTCCGCCCAAGCAGGGCACATCTCGGCTGTGTGCTCCACCGTGTCCTCCGGGCGTTCCGCACAGTGGTAACACCCGGGCGTCACTTCCGCATGAATCCGATGCAGGAAGCTCCCGAACGAACCATGTCCGGTGAGGACCTGCGTCATGCGGAAGGACGCCGTGAGGTCTTTTCGTGAGGTTTTTTTTGCCTCAAAGAGGGGACTTACCGCCATGATTGTGGCGTGCCCAATCTTTTCTGAGCTGGAAACCACAAGAAGTTCTCGTTCCTAACTAAAACGTCACTAGTGTTATTGTTTTATTTACAGGCGTGTGTGTTTACATTAACATCCGGCCTTCGGGCCTTTAGGCAAAGGATTTACGACGGATTTACCATCACATTACTGTACTATAAGTAAAACAGTCTTGTAAACAAAACCCTATGAAATTGAGGGTGGTTACATAACCATTAATTCGTATTAATTAAAATTACTGCCGATATTATCAACTAAATATGACAAGCAATTTACTGTATATCGTATAATGATATGCGTTCGATAATGTAGTCAGGCTTTATGGCCAGCTATAGTCTAACTCTCCATATATCAACAGTGTTTAGCAGATAATTTATTAGTCGGCCATTTATTAGGTCCCACCACAAACTGCGAGAACATTTGAAAGAGTTACCGCGACCCTAGAACACAAAGGGCAAAGGAAGGACCATAGGTTTTTTTAGGTAAGAAATCATTCAATGACTTCTCCCGCTCTTTAGGGCAGCGGGAGAGCTGTTTTTTTACTGACTACTTTTTTACTGATTTTTTGTGACTAAAACCCACTCCTATGTTGCTTCTTTGCCTTGAGTTCCAAAGCCTCGGGGTTCATTTTCACTTATCCTATGGCCCCAGTAAGTTTTGACCCTGCTAGGCTCTTATGACTTGCTGACATCTTGAGGTGCGCATGGAAAACTACGCGCCGTTGACGATTTGGGCTCGGTACGGATAGTTACCGGACGAACGGACGGCGAGCTACCCTTTGCCTACCCTCTACCGTATGCTCCATCGTATCCTCCGAGCGTTTCTTTCGCGCGAAATCGGGTACAGGGACCTAACGAACTAACCTATCCGGTGAGAACCTGCGTCATGCGGAAGGTGAGGACGCCGTGTTGTCTTTTCAGCCACTCCTCAAAGAGAGAACTTACCGCCATAATTGTGGCGTGCCCAGCACTGGGTTACGATAGTCACTGTGGCCATTCTACCACGAGATCCCGCCGGAACTCTGTCCGCAACGCAGTGACTTGTCGCGGCAGCGGAGTTTCAGGAAGGAGCATCGGTGCGTTTAAGTTCACATTTGAGGATTTCCCATCTCAAAAAACTAAGTAAATTTTATAAGAAACAATGGACTCCTTACACGCTCAGTAGGTAATTAATAGATAGAATTGCTTCTAAGAAAACCACCAAATATAACATCCGAATCAAGAGAAACAAATTAACCATTGTTGTGTTAAAACCGTTTAACGAAAACAACTATTCTTCCTTTGCAGCAAGGTTACTTTGTATTTTGCCTATTTATAGTTAGAATTAGTGTGACGCAGTGTAACAATGTCCAACTCAATGTCTATCTTAATAAGGTTAATGATTGATAAAATAATCCTATTTCTGTCATTAATAATAAAAAGTAAGAGCAATTAGGAACTGGACCAAGAATTAACTGTCTAAACTTAGCTGCTTATGCCTATGCTTTTTAATACCTCTAATGAAGCCTTTTAACTAGAGTGAAAGCATAATATGCGTCTATATCATATCATCATCATCATCATCATTTCAGCCGAAAGACGTCCACTGTTGGACACAGGCCTCTCCCAAGCGTCGCCACAACGACCGATCTATGCGTCTCGCATGCACCACTTTCCCACGACTCTCACGAGGTCGTCGGTCCACCGGTATATCATATAACTAAGAGCCATTACGAACTGGACCAAGAACTAACTTAGCTACTCTAATGAAGGGATTAGGCGCCCAATGCCACATTCGCAAAATGATATATTGACGCAAAATGTCACATTCGCAAAATGACATATTGACGCAAAATGCCACATTCGCAAAATGACTTTTCTCAAAATGCCACATTATCAAAATGACACATTCTAAAACAATCATAATTATCGTATAATGTGCGATTTACGTAAATAAAAATAATAATGAAGACTTTTCCCTACAATAAAGTGATTCATAATAGGTACGAACCCTCAAAAAACCATTTACTTTAGCTTCCAATCACAATTTCTAAAACTTTGAAATATTTGTATCCACAAACAATTTAAATAAGCTTTCTAGGTCATATTTCTGAATACCGCTGCCAAAATTCCAGTTGTTTTTATACAAAATGTATGAAATGGAATTTGTTATAATAATTCAAGAATAACCCGTAAATGCTTAACCCGTTTATTGATAAAGTAGTCCCACTTTCTTGAGAAAATATTTGGACAAACTCTCGATAGACGTTGATGAAAACAAGCTACTGGAACGATGCTAAACAGTATTCGATCTTTACTTACATAAGCGAAAACTGTCTGCTCACAACTTATATCAAAAATAAAAAACAAAAGAGTTTGGAATTAATCTTTTTATAATACTCAATCGTTGTCTACGTTTGAATATCATAAAAAGAAAAGGTAATTAAGAATGACAAGGGTAATTGTCACATTTGTTAAAATTGGTATTACATTTTTTATTACTTAAAGAAGTAATTAAGTATCGATCTAAGATTTTAGTATCGTAAAAAACGTAGGTAACTGTTCACCTGTTTCTATCTGTCAAACCAATTATCGTAATGAATTTAACGGTTGATTAATTTACTACTATATTATATTCTAGATAAACGTGCATTAACGGTCATTGACCCTCCTACATTTGTTGAAATTCTTAATTTAAAAAACCGAAAAGACATAAAGCTGTCTTGAATCGACATGTATCGTGATCCTTTGCATGACATAGTAATAAAAAGCAGTACATTGTTTGTTTTTCTGCGTAGGTTTTTTTTTTCTCGAATACCTTCGCAGTCCACCGTAGGCGCGGGCTTGCGGACAGTGAGCAATGGGTAGCTCGCTGTGCGGCCGTCCGGTAACTGTCCGGACCCAAGCCCAAGTCGTCGACGGCGCGCGCTGTTCCCGCGCGCCTCAAGGAGTTGTCAGCAACAGCAGGGGCCCAGCCGGGTCGAAGCCTACTGGGGCCAGGGTTATCCGAAAGGGCGGTCGAGCCATCCCGTTCCTTCAAGCCTTCATACCGGGTATGAAGGCTTGAAGGAACGGGATGGCTTTTTTAGTCAGTAAGAGTCTGACACTATCTCCCGCTCCGCCCAAGAGCGGGGGTTGTCACTGGATGATTTTTACCATCGAAAAAAAAAAAATTTACCTACGCAGAGATATTAGGAAAAGGTCAATGTACTTTATTGCACGGTTACCTGGGGCCTTTTATGGTACACCACAGACTAGGTATTTCTTATTTTATTTTAAGTTTTTCCCAACATCGAAAAGTTGTTTGGTAGATAAATATCTACCCGATAAACTGTCAGCGATAACACCGCTATTGTACCCATATAATTAACTTTATATAAAAAGTTTGTTAACTATTTTTGATGCACAATAAAGCTAGAACTACATTAGACCGATGTATATGTATAACACGCCTAATTCGTACGTAGAACTACGTCGCGTGGCGTGTATCAAGTGTAGCTCTACAAATCTAGTTTCCATAAAAATGACGCGCCCAGATTGGCGTGAATGGCACACCTGTTAGCAGTGTAGTTTTTTTTTCACAGTCGTAAGTAAAACTAACGTTACGTACCTTTTGTACAATCAATTTTCTTTTTACAATTGACCAACTTAAATATTCTTATTGTATTTTTTACCTCGGGGATAAACTAAATGAAGGTAGGACTATATCCGAAGCTAAAAATAGTTCGAACTACATAACATTAGCATCCAGTGAAATCCTCATAAATACCAAACAAGTAATTTTACAGTACAAAGAAATACCTACGCCCAGTAAAATTTGATTACACAGTTTATTTATGTATACGTCTGGATACTTTTTCAGGTACTTTTAAGTTTATATTTCAAGTTATTATAGTGAAAATGTCAAATGTTACTTACGAGTTCTTCTTAAAGACATTTGTGAATTTTCACAACGCTTTCATGACTAAGCCAGTCATGATAGCGTTGTGAAAATACTGGTTTTCTTTCTAAAAATGAAATAAATTATAAAATGCCTTAATTAGATTAGCGTTCCTTTCCAAAGCGACGATAATGTTTTTGTTTTCCTTTGTAGTTCGGTCAAGGTTCAGTCGGTGGAAACCTCCGATTTCATAAAAATGAAATTATTATCGTCATCGCACTTTCAATAGTACATTGTTACACTAGGGGTGAAAGTAACAATTCGAGGTGTTAAATGGGTTACTTTCACCCCGAGGTAAACACCGTGCTTTTCGTTACGAATACGAGGAAACTAAAAATAAAATAAAAAGTTTGTAAAACCTGAGTCATCGTACCTATGATTTTAAGTAGGTATCTTTCTTCTGATTTAGGCAGTAAAAGGTATTCAACTACTGCTTTAGCCTCTTCTCTTATGAAATTAGGCATTAAATCACTATTTTAATCAGATAAACATAACGTGTTAATACAAATCTCTGTTGTACGAAATTGTAAACAAAACTCGAAAAAACCAACGACTGATTGCCACTTTCCCGCCATTTTGTTTTTTTTTTCTGCGGCCGGCTAGCTATTCAGCCTCATTAATGAAAAATTAGAAGTTAATTGTAATCTTTTAAAAACAAAGTACTTAAAGAAATAGTTGAACAAATAAATCACTTAAAATATAACATTATTTAATTAATACTTGTCTTTAAATTATTCCAATTTTATATCGCGCTGTTATTGACTGGCTGTATGGAAAATTGGAATATGGTTCAATAGAAATGTGAAGATAGAACTAGTTTTTTTTTAATAATTTGACAGCTGTCAGTTGTAAAGTAAAACTCCCTAGGGATGAAAAGTATCACTTTCAGCCTGCTCCTCAGGGAACTTCAGACTTACTTTCAGAGTATGAGTAATGAAATAGTACATTGTTACACTAGGGGTGAAAGTAACTCATTTCGTCCCGAGAAGGAGTTGGCGGCCGAGCGAAGCGAGGTCGCTAATTCGAGGGGTTAAATGGGTTACTTTCACCCCGAGGTAAACACTGTGCTTTTCATTACGAATACGAGGAAACTAAAAGTAAAATAAAAAGTTTGTAAAACCTGAGTCGTCGTACCTATGATTTTAAGTAGGTATCTTTCTTCTGATTTAGACGGTAAAAGGTATTCCACTACTTCTTTAGCCTCTTCTCTTATGAAATTAGGCGTTAATTACTATTTCAATCTGATAAACTTGACGTGTTAATACAAATCTCTGTTGTACGGAAATGTAAATAAAACTCGAAAAAAACCAATGACTGATTGCCACTTTCCTGCCATTTTGTTTCTTTTTTTTCTGCGGCCGGCCAGCTATTCAGCCTCATTAATGAAAAATTAGAAATGTAATCTTTTAAAAATAAAGTATTTTAAAGAAATATTTGAACAAATAAATTGTCTTTAAGTTGTTTCAATTTTATATCGCGCTGTGATTGACTGGCTGTATGGAAAATTGGAACATGGTTCAATAGAAATGTGAAGCAATAATAATAAAAAATAATAATTTGACAGCTGTCAGTTGTAAAGTAAAACTCCCTAGGGATGAAAAGTATCACTTTCAGCCCGCTCCTCAGGCAACTTCAGACCTACTTTCAGAGTATGAGTAATGAAAAATTGTTTTCATTTTCACATCATCAGGTGCGATAGTGCCCAATGGTGAGTTTAACAGTGAAAAAAAAAAAATCTTTATAATATTTTGTAAGGCTAAATTCGGTATAGTGTTTTAAATTTTCCCTAAAAACCTAGCCAGTTATCTGGTTCAGCCAGTTAGTGAATATAAATCGTTCTTTTACTACCTAATCTACTGTAAATTACGATACAGATTTGACCTTTGATTTTGAACTGTCGTAATATATTCAAGTGGATACAATTTTATCGCGGCACTGGAACTCAAAGGGTACACTGGTGGGTTTATAGTTAGTAAAAATATGACACTCCCTTTCACGCCACCCAGAGCGAGAGGAGCTATTTGATGCCTACACACATTAAAAAAAAATGGAAGACCAATACACTTTTGGACTTAATTCACCACCCCTTTTTCTGTTTTTTACCATCTAGCTTGGTATTTGCGCCTAGGTCTTGTAACTAAACCACTAGGATTTATTTACTCTATAAAAACGAGACGAACAATGAACAGAATTACTTAGAAAGTACAAACTGACTGCAAGTTATTTAACTACCAACGATTTATTCCCGTATTATCGTACACAAAGGATGCGATGCTAGAATCTATTTGTCAAACTGAAACTTTTGTTAGTTTAACGAATTTAAATGAATTAACGCAGGCGGAACTGTCTTTATGACCACGAAAAACTAACTTTAATATTCACCATCATCTTTCTGCCCTTGTTTCGTTATTTGGGGTCGGCGCAACACGTTTTTTTCTTCCATTCTGTCCTGTCACCCATCGTGCTAGCACTAACTCCTTTTTTTTCATATCTGATTCTGTTCACACAATCCATCCACCTTTTTTTTAGCTTCTGAATAAACAGACTTTAATATTATTGTAACAGAATTCTAGGCTTACCTACTCCGTGTTTCGATTTAACTATTTAATAGCCATCAAAATGGTAAAATTGCACAATGGAATGATTAAAATTAAAGGAAAAAAAATGTTATTTTTAGAGGAACAATATATAAAAATACCATTTATTTTCATCGCATGCCACTGTCATTACCTAAATGTACTTTTGTTATTGCTGCCAAATTACATTTTTTTTTTTCATTCATTCTTAATTTGAACTTGGGTCAACGGCTTTTTAGAGGTTAAACAGTTATGATTGGCATATTTTTTTCATTATGAAAATATTACTTACTTACAAAGTATACCATTACAAAAATATGTAGTCACCATTCGTTTTTAATTCAAACATTACTTTAATTATATTTTCCATGAATGTTCGTTACAAAGATCTTGGAGTCTTTGAAAGGAGGCTAGCTCATGTCTGGGCATATCGTACTCCGAAAAGCTTTCTTAACGAAAAGTTAAGCAACGATGCGATAAATCGAATACAAGCATGCTCTTTTATTAAACAAGTATCTACTTATATACTGCACGGTAGGAATTCACACAGGTACGCCAATAATAACAATATGCTACGAGTGCACATGCGTTTGCCAAGTTTGGCGATTATAATTCATTCCTCGTAGCTAAGAAATGACAAACAAATTATTATTTATTTATTTATTTAACTATTTCTGCACACTGAGGGACTGGCCCGCAATAGCCGAAGACAGGAGTGTGTGGAAAAGGGAGAGAGAAGCCTTTGCCCAGCAGTGGGAGATAGATGGGCTAACTTACTAACTAACTTATGTACACACAATAATAAAAGAAAAGAAGAAGGAAACAGAGGAGTAGTACAAAGGTCATCCTTATTTATTATGCTACTAATACTACAAATAAATAAATACACCACAACAAATAACAATTAAGATCCCAATCACAATATGGGGTAGTGACCTCGAATAAATTGGGATCAGGATAGGACGATAGTGTCCTAGCTAAAGTTAGGATGTTCTAAAGCCGCTTAAAGTCGGTCAATATATCGAGGTAAATCTTTATCCTCAAGCTAGGAACACGTTCTCAATAGGTACCTAACGTTAGGTCGCATTTATCTTCTAGTCTAAAATAACAAATATTTGGATATGGGTACTAAGAGTAGGTACTCTCTACATATCTGTTTTATGAACAAACTACACTTAGTTTAACCCTTTTCTTGGCAGAAAAAAAAATGTATAGAATTATTTTTTTTTGTATAATTCTCTTTTGAAAATTAGTATTACTGAATAAAAAAAATTGAAAAAAAAATCTTGTATGTTTAGTTTTGGAGATATGTAATGTATCTTATGAGATACATTGCCAAGTATCCGTAATTTTCCCTACACAAGGCAATGTATCTGAGAAGATACATTGCTCAATAAATAAATTACTAAAAGTAAAAATATAATCAGAATTACAGAAAAAATCAAACACAAACATTAGATCTTACAAAATAACACAACTACCATCAAAATAAGTATGTGCAGGAAAATAAAAAGTTTCTATTAGACATAAGACAGTCTTAGACTGACTTCGAACACATTGCAGTGGTTTGTCTTAATGCATAATTTTCAACTCCCCTTGGTACTGAATATTGGGAAATATCCAATTTGGCCATAGCTGACACAAAGTGTAGGTCTTGGCATAACAGGGGCTTCAATTTTTATAGCTGGAGTAGACCCTGCTACGTCTAATTACTTTAATGAAGTCTTCTTTTTGTGCCAGTTTAGTTCGTTACCAGTTGGGACAAAATTTATTAAAACTTTGTACCAACTGGTAACAAAATTTTTTATATATGGCATATATTTTTTAGATCTAGTGTGCCTGCGCTAAAGCAATCAGCTATAACTGATACACATGTCCAGCATTTGGGAAACTAAGGGCAACTACCAACGATGACAGAGTTGATTCTATAACAGGTGATGGCGAGCTACTACGCCACCCATTTATAAGTTGTAATGCTTGGTTATTTCAGGACAGGGTACTGGAAACTTCTTCTTATTATGTTTACAATATCTTTGAATTATAAACACTGGATCTGCTTCAACATAGTTGCTTGCAGTGGTCACGCATTTATTAAAATGCTACTTTGCTACACAAATGTTGTTGCTATTGCAAACTATCTGGGAATAAAACCCTTTGGGTTTTGTTTTCCACGCTTTGTCCATAGTCAGCTCTTTTTTCAGTTCCCTGTAACCTATTTAATCGATCGAGGATCGAATACGTTCCAAGTGAGAATAGATAATGAATTAATTTTAAACTGGTGAAAAAGGTATCGAAAGAGACCCCTGAAAATGTTGGTTCTGGAATGCTTTTTTATGCAAAAGGCTACAATTATTATAGCCCCTAACCCGAAGCCAGAATCTAGCGGGGTAAAATCTTCGTCTCAATCACCTCCATACACAGTAAAATCGTAAATGAATTCAGACAACATTTGGAGCTCTAACGAATATTTTGGTCTCCCATTTCTTAGGTTTGCTTTTTATATATCATTTCCAATGGCCGGTGTTTTTTCCTTTACATGGCACCATCACCCCGTCAATGAATCTACTCTCATGGTATGATTCTTGAAGTTTTTCCGTAAGTTTAGAAAGATACATTGCGTACACAATAACTTGACGGTGTGCACCTAGAGATACATAGTACGCTGTACCTAATTCTGTGATAACTTAGCGGTGTGCACTGTGAGATACATGCACAAACAAGATTCGTTTTTTTGCACAATAGTAAATATTTGGTTTCAAACCATACTTGATACAAATGTTTACTTCATAGGGAATATAAAAACATTCAATACTACATAAAAATCCGGGTACAACATAAAAAAATAATAATATTCTTACCTCCATGCCTACGATCGTGCCGACTCTGTGCATATTTTTTTAATTCAAAATATAACGATACTACCAATAACATCATGCTAAATAAAAATGAATTCGGAATCATTCAAAATATAAATTGTTGTGAGAAGTTTTATGTTATTCACTATATTTTCGAAACCAGGAATTTTTAAAGTCGACTGTTTCTGACAAGATACATTGTCAAGAAAAGGGTTAAATGGGCGACGAACAGCTGATGTTGTTGATCAATAAATAATTTGGCACCAACAATAATAATATAATACCTATTTATATAAGTAAATGGATACTAGGTACTGAACCTATTTATTTAGTCTTCAAATAATAAGTAGGTAATCCTGTGCAGTCTAGGAGCTCATCTCCTAGACTGCACAGGTGTCACTGAAATAGGCACACGAACCTTAGGATCCTCGAACTCACTTAGTGCTGCCCTGAAAAGTCTGCGAGGCCTAAACTGTTTTTAGAGAGAGGTGACCAGAACAAATTTTACAGCGCCTCTAGCGGTCACTTACGGAACCAAAATGTGCCATACAAAATATTTACGTAGTCGGTATCGAGTATCGACAAATACTATTGCTTTAAACTCATGGTAGAGGTACTGGTTGGAATAAACCCACCTAAGATTATGGCCACCATGGCCCAAGTGCAATGGTCCGCTTAAGACTAAGTGCCGAAACCATACTCAGACATAAGTAATCCATTTCGTAATTTCTATGTTTCCAACTACGACTATTGTTGCTGACTATACTAAATGTTCAAAAAACACTATCTTAGATATTGTATCTATTTATTCAGTGTAAAATGTAACCATAATGTAACAATAGTTTGTTTACAATGTCGAGTTTACGTCTCGTTCCGAAATGAAACGACCCCTCCAGGGGACCAACTAATATGTTTTGGGACCTATTTCTCAATTCGAATTTCCTGTAGGTACCTTATCAAAGACTGTATATTTTAATTAGATAAACATAAGACCATGAATATTTATATTGTTTTGGTATCTTAGAAAGTACGTAATATTAGGTGAATACGAGGTACCTAACAATAATTATAACAATTTAGCCATTTTAGCTTTGCCTAAGCTTTGGCGTCGGTACCTATAAGAAAAACTCACAAAAAATACAATTTTCTGTTTTCCACGAAAATATGAACACTAATTTATTTCAAATTACACAAAGGATACTTTAGTAAAAAGTTGTTAAGCTAATTTTGTTAAAAAATAATGCTATTTTGTTAATAATTTTTTTTTTCAGAAAGTGTAACTAAGGCAAAGTTACCAAAGTCAAGTGTTTAGGTATTTGTAACAACAAAGTCAACAATTTTATAGTATATTAATTCTCATTTTATTCCTTACAGTCAGCATTTATGCTAACATTTATTATTTTGCTACTGAATAAGTTACCACAAAATACTTTTCTCCAACCAAGTTTTTTGCAAGCCAAGTGACAGAATGTAACGCGATTTAAAACAGCGACATCTAGACTTCAGTGCCAACACCTCTTGCCCTCGAAACGAACCAAGGGACTATGTTGCCAATCGCAGAGACAGATGAGAGCGCCACTGCGCGAATATCGATGAACGCGCGCCACCGGCGAACACGCGACCGCGTTGTGACGGCTGAAATGCGCGCCGTACGACGCCGACGGGGTTGGACCGTAGTGGGCTCGGAAACTAGGTAAGTGCGTATTCTGCCGCTAGATGCCGCTGTGTTCAATTTTCGCATATAAAAGAAAATTGAAAATATTATTACAATTTTTATGTTGGACATCGAAAAGTGTTCTAACAGTAGATATTGTAATATAATTAATGAACAAAAAATGTAGTTTCTACAAAGATTCTCAGAGGAAAAAAGTCCAAAAATTACAAAATGGAGCCCGCAAGCTAAATATCCAATTAACTTTCAGTTGTTTATAAATAAGTTTAGCTTATTATAAAACGAGGCGTGAGATAAATACATCGTTTTTCTTTATCAACGCCGGACTTTATCTGGAAGCAACTTTTGGTAGCGCCGTAATTGGCAATTAGTTGGGCCCAGGGGCCATGTCGAGCACACTACAGCAGTTTCATCCGCTAAATGTTTATTTGAAAAAGTTTTACATCGCGTGAATAAGTACCCTAGATCTTAAATGTTAAGAGTCTTCGAGAAATAGCTCGTGTATAATTTCGTTTTTATCCTGATTTTTATTTCTCGGACGATTTAAATCGCTACTTAATTCGAACCAAATTACTTAGGTTCGAGTCAGGTAACTGATTTGAAAGTTTATTTTATAAGTAAGTATTGTATTGACGGTATACCTAGTATACCGTCAATACAATAAATCTGAAAACTGGCTCTTATTTTCTGACTAAAACATTTGAATTTGAGTAGTATTCAAACTCTAGAAAACCTGTCAAAATTTATCGTGGGTTTGACATGTTCTTAAGTTTGAGAATTCAAAAACCCACTGTTAGGTTTGCTATCCAGTAAATATTACTCTTGTAAGTAATTTCACTTTTACATTTACATAAACAAAGTCGTGCTTATAATATTATTACTCATATATAAGGTTGTATTTATATTTAAATAACCATTAATACCTATTTTTTAAATAATCCGCTTGTATCAACAAATTAAGTTTGCATTGCCTTTTGTTTTGGTAAATTAAAATTTTTTTTTTTTTTTAAATTGTGTTTGTGAACTGATGACCTGGTAAGAGTTGCGGGAATCCGATGGATGCGAGACGCACAGGACCGTTCATTCATGTCCAACAGTGGACGTCTTTCACCTGAAATGATGATGATTAAACTATTTTGCTGATTCGCGCATCCGCGTTTCTTTCAACCTGTAAAGGTTTTAGTGCAGGACAAATAAACAAGATTAAACCATATTTTCATTATATTAATATATATAAGACATTGTGTGCATACCACAAAAGCGCCAAATGATCGCTCTTACCTACTCAAAATCATCGAAATGTACGGTTCGTATAAAAATAACGAGTTGGAGCCTCCTTTAACTACTGAAGAGGAATCAGAACACCCTTCCATTTCTTATATTCCGTCACCTCCAACATTCACTACCACCCAAAACTACGAAATCAATCCAATTACTACGAATAACCTTATTTTCACAAATCGTGAAAATTCAACAAAATCTAATCTGTACGTGGTACTTTTACAATTGCACGTTTGGTCTTTATTAAGTTAAATATTTTAATAAAAAAATAATTTTCTATTTATTATTACTTTCTTCGTACTAACGTGTATCTAAAAATGTCGTTTGATAAACGAGAGCAAAAGCTATTATAGTATGATTAAGAATTTTGATAGAAATGAGAAAGTTATGAAGCTTAAAATTGCAGTGACGAATGTCACTACAATTCTAAGCTTCATAACTTTCTCATTTCTATCAAAATACTCAATCATACTAAACTAGCTTTTGCCCGCGGCTTCGTCCACTTACATAATATATAGCCTATATCACTCAGAAATAAAGCAGTATTCTATCGGTGAAAAAATTTTAGTAAGTAATCGTACCAGTACTTCCAGACATTACATCGTACCAGTACTTCCAGACATTACTTACTACCTTAGGCGGTGAATTTATTATCGATTTGGATATTTGTGTGTATATTTGAGTGGGTCTTTGGATGGTTTGAAAATACAATAGGCTAGTTGTGGTAAAAACGTAATTAGTCCGTCTTTTAGATTATTCAAAAATAAGGGGCAAGTATTTTTTTAATTGTAAATTAAACCAAAAATGACAAAGATATAGCCCATTAAAGTTACGTGTAACGTCACGGCGTGCTACATTTTTTTGCACGGGGTGACGTCACACGTAATTTTAATGGGCTATATCTTTGTTATTTTTTGTTTAATCGAAAAAAGAAAAAAAATACGTGTCCAATATTTTTTTTATAATCTAAAGTTCGAACTAAATAAAATGTTATTATTTTGACCCTGGACACTACCCTATTATTTTTTCACTTGTTGTTAGTTTGTTGCCGCACACGACACGTTCATCTTCTTTACAATTAAAAAATTAAAATGAAAAAAAAATTGACTGAATAATGTTTTATTTGTCCTTAAATAAAAAATCTCTCTGCCTCCACTTCTGACCCTCTTCCGCCTCCGGTTCCGACTCGATAAATCAACTTTAAAAACTCCGAATCCGCCTTCGGTTCCGATATAATTACCTCCGTTACATCCCTGGTATAAAAATACCGGGTTACCCAAATTCTGGTTACTAGCTAACATTGTTGTTCTCGGCTTTTGTTCACTTGTTTTCATTATCTTTAGTGTTTGCCCTAACAGTTTGACTCCTACACGGTTCAACGTAGTTTGCGCTGGGGGCAATACACATGTTTGTGCAAAGATTATTAAGGCTAATATCTTAGGGTAAAGGAGCTAGATGTTTGCTCGAAGATCATCTACATAATTTTCAGTGAATTTGCATCGCTCTATGATAATAGATGTATGAAATGCAAATAGTGGTTTTAGTGTTTAATTTAATCAAGTGTTGAAACAATGTTTATATTATGGATTTTAATAATAATGAACAGTTATGAACACATTTCATTCCCTTTGAAAATATGTACTTATCTGCACTAATATAATAAAGAGGTGCAGTTTGTTTTCTTTTTTGTTTTTAGGAGGTAATCTCTGAAAGTACTGATCCGATTGCAAAAATTTTTTTAAAAGCTGCTTTATTCCTGAGTGATATACGCTATACTTTATGTACGAGTGTGAAGCCACAGGCTAAAGCTAGTCTAAGATAGATGATATCAGAAACCGTAGGAGCTCAGCAGGGCCGAAGCCTACTGGGACCGTGGATTCGCTTCTGAAAGGAAAACCCGGGGTTCTACACTACTACTACAAAGACAAAGAACGAACATAGAAGTGGGTTTTAGTCAATAAAAGTTAGATACGCCTTTTCACTCTGCTCTAGAGCGAAAAAAGTAATTTGATAATGTACTTCAAAAAAAAAACTTAATAATTTAGTTATCTTCAGTTTATCTATAGGAGTCCGGCCAAATCTTTTATAAGCCTCGTTGTTATAACAATTGATAGAATAATATCAAAAATCTTAGAAAGGCCAACGTTATTACACGCATTACTTCACATAATCTCAAAGGATTTGGAAAGATATCTTCGCCACAAAGTCGTAAGTTCACTGGCGCCCGTCTAATACAAATATAAATGTATTGAACATGAAATATTTATTTATAATAGGATTTATAGACTATTGGCTACTAATAATGATGTTTCTACATACATAACTATGTAGGTATATGTCGTGGCCAAATCTTAGAAAGTGATCACTTCATGATTATGGCCAAGTAAAACTCACCAGTACCTCTACCATGAGTTTAAAGCAATAGTATTTGTCGATACTCGATACCGACTACGTAAATATTTTGTATGGCACATTTTGGTTCCGAAAGTGACCGCTAGAGGCGCTGTAAAATTTGCCATACAAAATATTTACGTAGTCGGTATCGAGTATCGACAAATACTGCTTTAAACTCATGGTAGAGGTACAGGTCGTTTCAAACGTTAAAGTTTGATGGTATTTCAATCCTCGTTCGTTTGGCCTACTTTCTTTAGACCTTTTATTATCATAGAAATCCTACATCAATGATATGGCCAAACGAGAATTAGCATATAATCAAATGTTAACGTAATGATCTGGCCAGTTTCAGTTGGCCATATCAGGAAGTGATCAATTCTAAGATCTGGTCACGTCATATATTAACTGTCAACTTATCCCTAGGGGGTTGGTTACTTACCCTCTTCGTTTACATTCTAATTTTTGCTTAGATCTCTTGTAACAACACCTATGTCACCACTTAGAAACTAAAAAATCAAAATCCAGCATCGCGATATTAGAGTTCTCCATACGATGAGAAAATATACAACAGCCCGCCATCAACTATAAGGCAGTTGCCCAGACCAGACATAACACCGGTCTGGTCAGGGGATCCTCTCTTTAGAACGTAGGTTTGCGGAACTTGACACCCTGTTCGGCGTACTTCTCTAAACTCTGAAGCAATGCCACTGAAATAGTAGTAACTTCATGCCATTCAATAGAGTACTAGATTATTTTGACGAACGTAGAAAAATGAGTTCAAAAGTATGTGTAGTAAATCCATTTTCTAAGAAATGAATTCGTATGTTTTTATTAAAATAATTTATATAGAAAAATAGAGTTATCCATTAAAATATTTTTACTCATCTACATTGCTGATATAACGTAATAAATAAATCGTAACTAAAAAATACTTAAAGATTTTAAGATACAATGGAACGGTTTTCTACAAAAATAAAGAGAACTGAAAAACACTCGAGAGAATTGAATGGAATAGATTTGGCAAGAAGTTTTGTTAAACTAGACACTTTTAGAGGAAAAGTAGATCTTGCGGGAATTTCAAAGTCTAAACTTTAAAGTTGGATGTTCTTGCAGGAAAAGCTATTTTTACCTGTGGGTTAATAATTATTCTTAATTTTAATCATAATAATAATTTATTCACATGTATCACAGGAGGAGGTATTGATGGGTATGTAATTTATGTAAAGATTCTGTAGTGTGTGCGTTTGAGTGTGAATGAATGTACGCGTGAGTGAGTGAGTTGATTTTACAAGAAAGATGTTCATAAAAATCATACTGTGAGTGACATATATACAAAAAATATCCTATAGTCCTATTTCATGACGTGATCTACATCTCTTGAAATAGGACTTGGATATTTTTTATTCCGAGAGTTTGTTTCTTTGGGATAATTTTCTACTTTCACTCTGGCAAAATAACTGGAAGAGGTTAGTAGTGGCATATATTTGAATACGATATTTGTTATAGGTACTGTCAAGTTGACAAAAGGAATGGACCAAATCCAAACTTCGGGTCTTTACTTTTTTTCTGGGGCTTATAAAAATATTAAAATAGATAATAACTTTTGTTAATTAACTGTTAAGCTAAAAACGTATTAAAATTGGTAATTTTCATTATAAGCATCGTCATTTCAGCCGACAGACATCCACGTTGACACAAATATATATGAGCAGTAACCGTCCAATCTGATGGTCTGATGTTAGGTCTTCACCAAAAGTCACCAAACGACCGGCCCTGTGCATCTCACATCCACCGGATTCGCGCGACCTTCACTAAGTCCTCATTCCACCTAATAGAAGGTCCGCAATACCATCAATACTGAATTTCATTTATTTACTCGCATTAGCTTGTAGTTGTATAAGAACCAAATAAAATACGTACGCAAACATAATTATTTCAAGAACTCCAACTTTTCAAAATAAAATTCAATAAGTCAGATGATCCTTAAGAGGAATAGAATAGCATCTTGAGGGCTCCATTATTTGTTAGACGCTCTATTGAATTCCGTGGAACATATTTCTTGGTTTTCCCAATTTTTTCTAAAAAGTAAGATTTTTGCAACATACATTTTGATTCATTCTTGGTTGTGAGATTCAAATATGTAAGTAAATTGTAATGACGAAAATAGTTTTATTATTAGGAAAATTAAAAAACCGGCCAAGAGCGTGTCGGGCCACGCTCAGGGTAGGGTTCCGTAGTTTCCCGTCCGTCACAATAAGTGTACCCACATATGAGTTTAAAAAAATGTTTGCATATACGATTATACTACAAACTTAGTCCAGAAATTATTTTGTGGAACCTTTTTGTCTTTTTGTACAAAAACTGTTCTTTCCATCAAGTTCAAAATAATTTTCCTAGAAAGTCCTTATAAAGTTCAACTGTTCAGATTTTTTTCATATTTTCTAAACTTATGGTTCAAAAGTTAGAGGGGGGGGACACATTGTTTTTTACTTTTGGAGCGATTATTTCCGAAATTATTGACATTATCAAAAAATGATTTTAGTAAGCCCCTATTCATTTTTAAATACCTATCCAACGATATATCACACGTTAGGGTTGAAATTAAATAAAAAATCACTTCCCACTTTACATATAGGGGGGCTACCCTAATAAAACATTTTTTTCCAATTTTTATTTACCACTTTGTCGGCGTGATTGATATACATATTGGTACTAAATTTCAGCTTTCTAGTGCTAACGGTCACAGAGATTAAGCGAGGACGGACAGACAGACAGACAGACAGACATGGCGAAACTATAAGGGTTCCTAGTTGACTACGGAACCCTAAAAAGGAACCTTTGTTTGTTTCTTATTTTTCTTGGTCTCTTTGCTCTGAACTGCATTTTAGTTGCCTAAAATCGGTCGTACTCTGCGATTCTTACAAAGCAAATTAAGAGGGTATCTCGGTGACGTATAAAGTAAGTCGGTCAGCTGTGCCATATTGTGTTGGTTGTACCTACTTGTTTTAAATGATTTTGTCGTGCCCTGTTCTATCATAGTATTGTTACGTAATGTTGTAAGCCCATTGTGTATCTTATTGTAACTGTATTATAGGGAGTATTGCATGCTTCGTCATTAGACGACCACAGTTAAACTATAAATTTTAAATCTCATGTAAGTGAACGATGTAATATGTTCTTATGAGAAATAAAGATTCTTTAAACCTAAAATTCATATATAAAATTCAGATATGCAAAGAGAAAATGCGGCCAGAAATAGGTACCTCGCTGTCCGGCCGTTTAGTAAAAATTTAACCCAAATCTACGATGAGTTGTGTTCCAAGCGTTTCTCAAAGAGATGTTAGTAAACGGACCGCCCAGTAGGATGAATTTTAGTTGCCCAAAATTCATTTCGGTGCAAAGAAAAAGTGCGTCGAGCAATAGATACTTCGCTGTCCAAACCGGTAAAGACTGCATCCAAATCTACGACATATTTTTGCAATCACTTTCAAATTTTTGTGTATGATTATTATATATGAGCTTTTGTTATTAAGTGTTTCTCTCTTATTGTATTAGGCTTATATGTACGAATGAAAAATATAAATAAAATATAAAACATTGCAAAACAAAACCAGGCCAAGCAATTAGAGAAAGGTAAATAAGAAACAATGTTGTATAGAATAACATAGACGAAATTATAGTGATACTAACTACTTCATAATAACAAAATCCTTAAAGTTCAATAGACGGACAAAGTAAACTAATTAACAATCAGTCAATCATCTCAACCACGGCTTCTAAAAGCATTTTCAATTATAAATGTTGTCAAATCTCTTGTCAAATAATCAGATTGGCTATTGTTAATTATCAAACAATACCAATCACAATAACTAACATAATATTTAACAACGGCTTTGCTGATAAGAAACTTGATAACTTTACCACGAACTGGAAATCAGGCGCTTCTCAGTTACAAAATCTTTAATCTAAATTTAAACGTCAAAATAAACTAAAATATTAAAATGGTTGTAATTATTATCGAAGAACGGGAGCAATTTCCCTGCTGCGGTCTTCCCGTTCGATTATAATTTAGGTGTCATCAAGTCTAGAGCGAATAGGCTCATAATAAACTAGTGCACCTCACCGTCAACGATTGCATCACTGCTTACTATTAGGTGAGAATTGAGATCGCAGTCAATCACTAGTTTATATCAATAAAACTATTACCGTTAATGAGCTGAAATTTTTTTAGAGACAATGTTCATTATCTATTAAGTGTTTGCAGCTCTTAAAAACTGCAAGCTGTAATTATTTAGTATGCTAAGCGCTAGCAGTAAATTTAAATTTTGCACTGTACTAATATATAACTGTGCTTTGTATTCCATTTTAGCATTTAATTACTTTTTTACGAATGTTACTTACATATACACCGTTAAATTTTAATCGTTTTAATCCCATGGAGGGTCGATCCGGTATTTGAAACCTAGTATCTTTAAGAAAACGTCAGCTGAGCGAGTTCAATGACCTGTAGTTAATAGTTGGCATTGCGCACAAAGTACCTACAGGTCATTGAACTCGCTCAGCTCAATTTTTCTTAAAGAAATTAATTTCGTACATGCGTAAATTAATACGAGTTTTGAAAAAGAGGTACTTTATTTTTTAATTTTATCTTTACAAATCGATAGTGTTTCATATACCGGATCGATCCTCCACGTGATTAAAACGATTAAAATTTAACGGTGTATATAAGGAAGAAAACCTCGCGTAGCTGGCCTACGTTTCGTAGCAAGCCTACGCGGCGTAGCAGGCTCACTCCGTAGCATATAAGGCTCAGATTTCAACGATTTCAGTATGGTGATGCCCTATCCAAATCCAATCAAGTTAATAACACTGTTGTAGCTTGTCAAATATTCATTAAAAATTGAATTTTTAAAATATAATTTACCTATTTTAAGCGTACCAAATATTCTCTTTCTGATTTGAACAATTTAATACTAAATGAATTTGTAAACAAACCTTTGCAAAGTGAGAATTTTTTTCTATTACTTTATTTCATATTTATTTATCATTTATTTTTGGAAGTAGTTGGGGGAAACGTTGGCCCAGCAGTGGGACAGTATAGACTAATAAAAAAACTATATTTATAAGCAAATTACTAAAAGGATAAACTTGTCCATGAGGATGTCAAACACCGTAAACATGAGACACTTAATCGTTCACTGAAACGTTGTTTCAACAATGAAAATTAATTTAGTTACTACATTTTGATGAATATGTTTCCATGTTCAGGTTACAAGATATTTTACCGCTGCGATTTCTAAAGTACTTTCGCAAAATACAGACTTTAGACAAGTGAAGCCATAGTATGCAATACACATATTGTTTATTGTAATGATTCAAACAAAGCAAATGAAAACTGATAGCTTGCAGCCAATCACTCAGCGTTTGCGCCAATGTATGAGTAGAACAGAAAGTCCATTAAATTATTATTACGTATAATCAAATCTCTAAATACCTTAATATAAGGTCAATTGTTTATTTAACACCTACTTAGTTTTGCGTGTAGATTTACAATAATCTTTATATTATATTACGAATAATATTTATTGGTTCTTCGTCTACTTTTATTTTCCAACCTAAACCAGTTTTCTGGTAAATGCTACCAGGAATACAGGAGATGTAGAAAAGAAGTATTACTATTCCTCTTTTTTATTCAAAATATTGCAGATAAACTTCACAGATTGCGTATTGTCTTCATGATGCCCATTTTACTTGTGCTAACTAAGTACTAAGTACTCCTCGACAAGTGAAACACCAGAGCATTTTTGTTTTTGTATAGGTACATAATTAGGGTTAGTATAAATAGTTAGATAATATTAAAATGTCTTGTATATATATTGTTTGTTACTACCTAGCCAGCGGCTTCACCTGCCTAAAAAGTAACTTCCTCCGTACAAATAGATCTCAATTTCATCGCCTTAACACTCTCAGCGCCGTGAGGTCCACATGAATTATTTTGTTGCAAGCCAATATGATTTTTTGTAACTTATCTCCGCAGGCTATTTGGACAGCCGGCGTTTTGAATGCATTTACTTATCTAGCAAATCACCCATACGGCCTGCTAGGTCGCTGGTGGGATACGCTGTGACCTATGTTCACGACGTATCCCGCCAGCGGCCCATAGGGCTTGTTACAAAATTTGTTCAATTGTAGTGTGGCCAGCTGCATAAAAATATATGTGAACCGCACGCCGCCGGTCTGCTTCTCTAGAAAATGTTTACATATACCTATACATGGTGCTGAGAGTGTTAAGGGGTAAATTTTGGAAAATCCCTTCTTATTCTTTGTATATAATATCATAAAGGAAACCTCTTTGCAAAATTTCAGCGTTCTAGGTCTAAGGGTTCGGGCTGGGCGTTGATGAGTCAGTGAATGAGTCAGAACTTGGCCTTTTACACTTACAGATTTACTTTCCATACATAAAGTCGCTACCAAATTCCTTAAACATTCAGAAACAGTTGTTTTACAACAGGGCCTACAAAATTCTACTTTATTTTACTGGTATTGTAAAAATGTACCTAGGCACGTCAAAATTGCACGAGCGTTATCGAACCATTTAATTTGTAAACCACTTCAGCATATATTTTTTAAAATACACAGGATCATTACTGATTCCCGATGAATGCCAATTTATATAATTTGCACTGAAGCGATTTAATAAATATGTAAATTAAAATGCACTGCTGAAAATATTTGCCAGTGAAAATATGAACTGTAGATGCCGAATAATGTTGCGGTATGAACTCTGAAATGAAACCGCACATTTCCATTATATGATAGCATAAGTTACAGTGAAAGTGGATTACTCTCAGCATAATTTTTCCACCGACACCTGATTGCCACATTTGCAGGAGATTTTCGTAGCGTAAATTGAACTTTTGCTCTTGAAATAACCTCGAAATAGGTAATCCGAGTACAAGAAACGAGAGTTTTTTGGATGGTTTTTAACAAGTCGAGATCTCATACCTATTCGTTTTTTGTTTCACGTTTCGAAAGGTTACACCGTGCACCTTTTGATTCGTTTACACATAATTTATGAATGCTTTTAAGGAAAAACGTATTCGAATTTCCAATTCGCAATTCAAAAACAAACCTTAGAAATTGGGAGATAAAAATATAACTTAATGACATGTACGAAATTAGTAAAAGAAATAAGTAAAATTATATATCTATTTGACTGACTTTAAGTGAGTAGGTACTAATACCATTCCTATTGCCCTGTTGATCTTCAAGAATATGGCGTGTTTCATTTTATACAAGAATCATGTAAACTTTGCATGCAAGGAATAAATATGTAAACACAAAGCGGTCAAAGATCGGGTTGATATTCAAAAAGGTCATTCAATTTTCGTTAGTGCTTGGCATCAAAGTATAGCTGTTTACAAACAAGAAAATATATATGCTCAAGTGTGTTGGATCTTACGAGATGTTCCACTGTCTTATGTTCGATGTCATTCGGTGAAATTGTTGGCTATAAAGTATTCGGGGCAAAGTAAAACCCCACTCGATCAACAGCTGCTAACTTTCCCTGCTATGTTTTATCTTGTGTATATTACAGGCGGTTCATTGACTTGATATTCTTTTGCAATGAGCCTTTGTTTTAGTTTTCTGACACGTGTAGTCTTTGAACGATAGGCAGATGTAGGTGCCTCAGTTACTTTAGTAATATGAAGGGCAATGCTAATATTTATCACCATATCAGAAAAAAAATACAATTACTGGTAGTTAATGAAATTATATTATGTTTTTCTTTACAAGTGTGTTGAAAAACTTCGTATGATACACGTCTCAGTATGGTTTCCGCACTTAGTCCTATGGGGACCATTGTACGTGGGTATGATAGAAGTAAATATTGGTGATTACTGTCCTCGGCAGCGGTAATCACCAATAATATTACATTATCATTCAATCAATGTATCATTACCATAATGTACAATATTTTATTATGTATTTTGTTTACGTAAACGAATGTTTTTCTCTCTTTCTTTATGCCATATTTTCTTTATACTATTTATTAATTCCAGAGTAACATTCATTGCCAGAGATCTTGCAAAAAAAACTTTCAAAACAAAAAATTAAACTCAGAAGATTTTGAACACATAATGTGATGCCATTGCTCGACCTGAACTTTCAACCCTAGTTTTTAGCCATGTGAGCCACACCAAAGCTAAAACCCTTTTTTATATTACAGTCGTTATAAAAATATAATGTTTTATACAAACACACTTCACCGGTTGTATTTGTCGAATGGGATTAAAAGATTTATTTGGTGCGCCCGTGGGATTTTGGGATTACACATAAAGGTTGTTCGTTTTACGGACTTTAAGCGATATTTGAGTTCGTTTTTTGTTTATTTTTACATGAGTTGTATTAGCTTGCTATGTTCGCATGTGTGCCCGGTTACAAATTAGTAACTCATTTTTCAAACGCTTTCATCTCCATGTTTATGAAGAACTGATGGAGATGAAACATTCTAAACCAAGTATGCATGGTATCACCTGCTCACCAACATTTCGACACAAGTGCTGACATTTTTACATTTTCATCTACACTAATATTACCAAATATTACAAAGCAGTAAAGTTTTTTTTTTTTTTTGAAGTCATTTCTGAAAGTCTGGCCTTCTGGTTCTTTCTACTGGTCCGGTTGCAAATTTTTTTTCACCGAAAGAAAGCTGCTTTATTATTGAGTGACATAGGCTATATTTTATGTATGCGGACGAAGCCGCGGGCAAAAGTTAGTTCATAAATATTTTTTTAGACTACGCCAGTACCAGCGACCTTTTAATGAACATGAAATAAGATCTATAATATAAGATAGTAGCTTCTGCCAGCGGCTTCGCCCGCGTGATAGCACATACACGAAATAGTACCTAAAGACACCCAAACCATGCGAGAATCAAACCCACAAAACGCAGCGTAGCGGTCAATCGTTCTACTACGGCGCCAACCGTACCATCAAATCAAATTAAATCTTACACCGCCTTCTTTCTTATAAATCTAATCAAAAAACCCGTCTAGTCACCCCAAGATTCCTCAGACAGATGATTCAGCTACCAAACATAACTATACGTACTTCAAATCCTGAGTCAAACGCGGAGACATTTGCATTATCATACCTGACGCGTTTCCAAGATTCGTCATCACACGCTTCAGTTGTTCAGGAGATGGACGATAAGCAAGTTCCCGGGGCTTTGGCAGCGTGCCCTCACGGATATAGACGGAGACATAATTACGTCGTATGCCGATCGTGTGCCCGCTCTGAAGTGATGGTTTAGTGGTGAGAGACGCGATCAGAGGGAGAGTGAAGCGTTTATACAGGTGTCAGTTCATAATAATATAACCTTTCCAATACCGTAATTAAAGACAATAATATAAAGACAATGAGAGAGCAAACGCCGGCGTTCGTTTGAGATTTAATGAATTTATATGGAGTTAAAATAAAACATACCATTTCAACTGTATTTATACAATATGGTTACAAGAGATACAATTAGATTACACTGATATCGAACCGTAGATGATATTTTGAAACATTATTTTTTAAACGTTTCCACAAATAAAAACGGTATTCATACAAAAGGTTCAACTATCGTCGACGGCGCGCACTGTTCCCGCGCGCCTCAAGGAGTTTTCAGCAACAGCAGGGACCCAGCCGGGTCGAAGCCTACTGGTGCCAGGGTTATTCGAAAGGGCGCTCGAGCCCCGGTATGAAGGCTAGAAGGAACGGGGTGGGTCTTTTAGTCAGTAAGAGTCTGACACTATCTCCCGCTCCGCCCAAGAGCGGGGGATGTCATTGGATGATTTTTTCTCACCATACAAAAAAAAGGTTCAACTAAAATATGGTCGATCTTCAGTCGATAACACGATATCAATAAATAGATGATATTCCTAAACAGTACCCCTAACCAAGTTGCTAATCTGCAATAGTTAACGCTTGTAGAAAGCTTCAAATGTACGAGAATGCGTCGTCTTATCGCTCAGTCACGTGGTCAGAACAAAAGAATTGGCGGCAAGGTCAACTCGAAGCGTTCGGCGCAAGCGAAACGGTTGTAACTTGGCTAGGGGGGCTGGTTTTATATTTAAATCTATTTGAAACCATTTTTTTTAAATGTTGCCCCACATTAGAAATTACTTCTATATCGTGGGTGCGTTCAATAATATGTAAATTCTCGTACACAAGACATCCAGACCCAGAAGAACTATCTGTGCAGTCATAAAAATATTTGTTTCGTGCGGGAACCGAACCTATGACACAGCGCAGCCGCCAATCGCTCAATCACTATGCCAACCGTGCCGTCAATATAATATGTAGACATTAAATAAAAGACTAATTCGGCTGCACCATATAGAATCAATCACTAAACGGTCGACTTCAGTCGAACACAATCTAGTACCTCAAAGCATGTTCGGACTATTGTCGTCTTGCTACATACAAACGCTCGATCAATCGCTGTCGCTCCTTGTTACCTACATCTGGCAGTCTTCACAACTCCATTGTCACAAACAAATGCACTGCATGCTGTTAATTAATTGTCTATATGAAAAGCTAACGTGCCGCTTGAAACAACTCGGTCTTTGTCTCACAAATTACACACGTTAATATTTAATTTAATGTTCATTAAATCTGTCCTTTATAGCAACGAATCCCCAGCGGCAATCGCGGCTAACGGTTCTAAGATAAAGACGACACATTAATATTACAGTCTTTGAATTCAACTCAGAATCCATTCCGAACCATTGCTTCTTGTACTCCAATAATTGGTTTATTTCAGAAACCATTTCAGTTAGTGCAATTGAACAAACTGGAAATTCGTGCTTAGAATTCAAAGCACGAATTTATGTCAGCAGATAATTATCCTGAACGACTCATCTAATGCATGATATCGAATACAAAAGATCGAATAGCTTTTGACTAATTTGTCTCGGTAGTCGTGGCCAAATTGGCAGCGAGTCACTACCTGTCTTCTACCGAAACAGTACACAAAAGTTCAATCAATACGAAAAAGCGGATAACTGAAAAATTGGCGCTCTGTCTGACACTGTAAGGGCGCTTTCAACATTGGCGAATGCATGCACAATTTGACAATTGGCTGTAGTTCGTCGCTGTCACGATATTGTCAAGCAGTTTCCGTGCTGTATTTTATTTTCCAAATTTGAAAGCACCCAAAGATAAAAGAACTGTTTTATACATTCTATTTTATTTTGTCACTGCTCGTACCAAAGCATACATAAAACAAATGCTAGCTTAATTAGTCCGTGTCTCAGTAGACAAAGTGTTCATCAACATTAATGAAGCGGCAACAAGTTCAACTAGTTAGGAGCTAAGGCTAATTCGACGATTAGTATTGTTGCGAGATGATAATGATGAGAGGAACGAACATTTTGGCCAATTATTATACGAAGCGCATATGCGCCGTGTTGGCACCGCGAACGTGTTAAATCATCCCAGACTTGTTCGAACATTTGCATGTAAATGATACGTTTTAATGTATTTTCGTGACACGGTTTACCGGCACGAGTCACAATATTGTCTGTTACGGATACTTTTCAAAATTTCCAGAAAACAAGCCGAATTTCCCGAGCGATAACAAGACTTGGGCGGACCGAAGCGACAACGAGTGGTATCGTAATTGTTTCAGCACTTAATTTATCGGGAATTCAATCTGTCTTCACTTTTATTTACGTATCGAAAACATTCGTAATTTGTGCTGGCTTACGATGGAACGTCTGATATTTTGCATCAACTTTTAACCTTATTTCTAAAATTCCTGTTAATTGTATACAACAATAATATCGTTGCATTGCGCCTTTAGTGTGTATCACACTAATGTTTAAAGGGAAAGTTTGTATGTGTATAATATTTGTGTGTATGTTTGTCGCATAATCATGCTCGAACGGCTGAACGGACTCTCGCATCCATCGGATTCCCGTGACCTTATCGCCAGGTCATCGACCCATCTTGTAGTAGGCCTTCGAACACTGCGTCTTCCAGTACGCGGTTGCCACTCCAGAACCTTTCGGCCCCATCGACCATCTATTCTTCAATATGCCCTACCCACTGCCACTTACATAAGTTTGGCAATCCTTCGGACTACGTCGGTAAACTTATCGGAAATACTTAACTTTAGCAATAGTAATCCGTAGTATTTACCAACAAGACGTAGGTACATGATTTCACAAAAACATCTGACTCAAATCTTCCATGGATTTAATTTGAGAAATAAATCAATCGGTCAATGGAATTCACAGCTGATTATATTGTAGGCCTCTTCAAACTTACGTACGTAACAGCACTTTACAAATAAATAGATCACTGACGTTGATATAATGATCGGGGAACAGATCTGATAAACAATTGCACGCACATGCCCATACGTCATTGCTTGGGCAATCCATTCTGAATACACATTAGATGAAATGAGATCGTACATAGTATTATTTCCGCATTCCATTCCAATATGTTCCGTCTAGCAACATTTAATAGAGTAAGTTGGTACCTATTTTTTACCCGACTGCACCAGAAGGTGATTTTTTTTTTTCGATGGGAAAAATCATCTTATGACAACCCCCGCTCTTGGGCGGAGCGGGAGATAGTGTCAGACTCTTACTGACTAAAAAACCCATCCCGTTCCTTCAAGCCTTCATACCGGGGCTCGAGCGCCCTTTCGGATAACCCTGGCCCCAGTAGGCTTCGACCCGGCTGGGCCCCTGCTGTTGCTGACAACTCCTTGAGGCGCGCGGGAACAGCGCGCGCCGTCGACGACTTGGGCTTGGTCCGGACAGTTACCGGACGGCCGGACAGCGAGCTACCCATTGCTCACTGTCCGCAAGCCCGCGCCTACGGTGGCCGGAAATCGGGATCGGAATCCCGGCGGCGGCGAGAGCGCCGTTGCCTGATGCGGTCGGCCTCCTCCTTAGCGAGCATTACTGCTTCGCAGAAGTCGGCGACCGCCTGCCACTCCTCCTCGCTCCGGACCATGGCCTCGACCAAGGCCCGGCGCGAGAGGTCTCCGCCGCCGATCACCCCCACGAGGGCACGGCGATGCTCCGCCCAAACCAGAAGGTGATCAAATCGATGATTGAACTGAAATTAATTCCAACAACTGCATCAGATTTCTTAGTGTAGGTATTGTTTCGAACTATATTGTGTTTTTCCTTTGCGTTTGAGATATATTTTGACACTGTCAACTTAAAAGGTTGATTTTACTAACGATTTTTGTGAACTTTTATTATTATTAAATACTAGCTGTCCCCTGGGTTACTGCTCTGCTCATAATGGTTGTATCGTGATATTATATAGCCTTCCTAAAAAAATGGACTACCAAACACTAAACAAGATTTTTTTAATATATTAGCGAGTTAATGCGCGTCTAGGAGAGGGAATGAGTCGTCCGTAAACCACGACGCGGGCCAAGTGCGGATGGGTGGATGTCACATGTCTTTTAACTTTTGATTGACATAATGTTTTCCTTTACCATTTTGAAAGCAGTGGTGATAACCCTAATTAACTCATAAGTCGGGGCTGTTACATGTGGACCACAACTGCTCCTCTATTATTAAAAGTTTACCTTACCTCGAATAAGAAAATAAAGTTGTTTCATAGTGTAATATCATATTACTTACCCAACTGTAATTCATGAAACAGATATTTATTTTTCTATTTTTGAATAAACTTTTCTTTTTATTTGATTTCGAGGGAAAGCGTCCAAAACGAGCTAGGGCTTCGGAAACAAGTCTGGGTATTGCGAGGTTTTTTTCTCAATAAATTCTAATGAGTTTCATCATCACCATCAGTAAGTAAAAGGAGCTACTTTTTACTTTTTAAAAGTCCACTTCGGAACCGTCTCAAAGCAACGCCTGGTAGATCACATCCCAGATGTGACTGTTAAGGAAAGACCCTTTCAGAAAGCATGTAATAGTTAAATTGGTTCATCTTCATGAGTACTTTCACCTTTACAATTCTTTTGCTCTATTTTGTCTTGATGTTATTCTATTCCACCAAGATGGGTTGGTTTTAAATATGTGTATTGGTTCATGTAGGTACACGTTTTTTCTTTGTATGTACGTAAGTTCTGATTAAGTGGTGTCATAGAAAATAGTTTACTCATACAAAAATAATGTGCGCAAATACAAGGTGTCGTTTTGAAGCTGCAAAATATTTCAGGAGGTAATTATGTTAGTGATTCTCGACCCGAATCAATAATAAAATAAGTAGGTAATTATTTTTTTTTTATAACCGCGCTTTTTTTCACACACACAAACACGGAACAATAAAGGGCGTTTTCACACACACTAACTCGCAACGATAGTTTCATAAATAATGTATCATCCAATCATCATCCCGCACGCCACACCCTAGCCACGCCCCCGCGGCCATCGATCAATCGATTTAGTTTAGTGTAATTAAAAAATTAAATAACAAGTATTACTGATTATTGACAAGGTATCGTTTTTTTTATATGATTATTTATGAGTTTTATTACAACCTCCTGAAATATTGTGCAGTTTTAAAACTGCACCTTGTATATCTAAACTAACGCAACTTCGTGAAACACAATATCCATATCCAAAAACTTTAGTCGCTCTTGTGTTAACTTTTATTTAAAGAGGTAAATAATACTTTTTGTTTGTTGGAAGGAATTTCGGGAAATCCAATACCAATTGCGAAAGTCTCTTATTTATAGAAAACTTCGCTAATTAATGTATAAAGGCTTCTTTTAAATTCATTGGTCCTGCAGAGGCTACGGTGGCAAAACTACATGACAAATCGACTCTTAATTATAACAGTAAATATTCACGTTTATTATAATTACAGACCACAGAATCGCACACCACAGAGAGTTAGTTAACAAACGTCATTCGCTAGTGACAGCTGCACATGATTGACAGCTGCCTACCACACGGCTATCACTGCTAGTAACATTATTAATACGAGGTTTTAAATGCATTATTATTGTCAGTCTATCACTGAGGCTAATTAATTGTTTGGTTAATTAGTAAGGTGATGGGATTTTTTGTGTAAAAAGAAATGCATGGCAAACCTTATGAGGTACCATCAAAGCCACTTTCGCCTGACCACCGCTAAGTTTATTTTTGCTTGCACTCGAAACGAAAATTCAAAGGGTTTAATGCCGCACCGCAGGATTTAAGCGATCAGGTAGAAATTACTGTGATGCTACCTCCTAGACCTAGACTGGGACAAAGGAATATCTGTGGGAGGTCGAAAGATATCAAATCTAAGGTATGCAGATGACACTACTCTCCTAGCATTAAATAGAGACGAAATTGAGACGCTCCTTGGCCGTCTGGAGACTACAGCGTTGGATTTTGGACTCGCAATCAACCGCGACAAGACCAAAATGATGATTGTGGACCGTGCTAACAACAACCAAACAGACGTCAAAGATATAGCGGGTTGCGAGGTGGTCAAGAGCTACATATACTTGGGCTCGACGATCACCAACGATGGAGGTTGCGAAGAAAAAATCCGGAGACGCTGCGCCATCACGAGATCCTCAGTAGAAAAACTCTCAAAAAATTGGAAAGACCGCAGAATAACCAGAAACACAAAGGTTCGATTGATGAAGTGCTTGGTCTTTCCAATTTTTCTAAATGGAGCTGAGACGTGGACGCTGAGGATGCAAGACCGTCGTAAGATTGACGCACTGGAGATGTGGTGCTGGAGACGCATGCTTAGAATCCCATGGACCGCGTACCGAACAAATATATCGATCCTGAAAGAACTCAATATCAAAGAGAGTTTATCGTTGTCTGTGCAAATACGAATCCTCAAGTTCTTTGGGCATATCACCCGTAATGAGGACTCGATGGAACGTTTGGTGGTGCAAGGGAAAGTCGAAGGCAAAAGATCTCGTGGACGCTCTCCAACACGATGGACGGACCTTATCAAAACCGTGACACACTACAGCGTAAATGAAGGCTCCCAAGCCGCCAAACACAGAGCTGCATGGCTTCGTATCGCGAGACAGGCGATGGTGCGGGACTCGACCGAGACATGACCACGACCACTCTGTCAAGAGTTTACGACTAAGAAGAGAGAAGACCTCTAGGTACCTAAAAAATTATCGACTACAATATTCTGTGAAAAAAATCTATTTGTATGGAAAACAAGATAAACCACACTTCACTACCAAAATACTGAGTCCTGAGGTGCGTCTATATGCGTCGCAACCTTTATTATGAATCCTACTGAAAATAACATTATTTATCTGCAGACGATATATTCAGACCTGCAGATTATTCATTTTGCTTGTGTACTCTTGCCTAATCATCAAAACACGAAGCCTAACCTACCAATTTATATGAACAAGATGAAAATAAGGTTGCAAATAAAAAAGCATTTCACTTACAAATTAGGTAATGTAAGGGTACAAGAGGGTGGAATTTAACGGAGCTGTCCAAGACAGCCTGTCTGAATCCTTCCCCAGGGATCCAGCCAATCCTACTCCTATTTACATACCAAAGCCTGAAAACATAAATTATTTTGCTCATCAACACTGAATTTTTATTTGTATTACTTTAGATACGTACATCAAAAATTCAAATTTTTTTTTTCAAAATTCCTACACAACTGTAAATAAATTTTTCGTTAAGTGTTCCTATATGTATAAAGGGTGTAAGAGACAGCCCTCCACAAACTTTAAGGGCTTGCTCAGTAGATGAAACTGAACAACATTCCACAAAATTTTTTTTCAGGAAACGAAAAAAAAAATCGGCCTCTCCATACAAACTGTCCAATCAAGTTTATAATTTTGTTTGGTGAGGCGGATTTTTTTTTTCGTTTCCTGAAAAAAAGTTTTGTGGAAGGTTGTTCAGTTTCATCTACTGAGCAAGCCCTTCAGTTTGTGGAGGGCTGTCCCTAAAAATGGTTTGATTTCATCCGATGTGAAATAAGAGACTAGTTTATAATTACTTGGACGATTATGACCACGATTTTTGTGGGAAATTCGGATAATGACCTACCAATCAGAGGATAATGTCATGAGTGGCTCGTCTGTTGATGACACTGATGACGAGAAAGTTTTCTGTTTGAAATATTTGAGGAACAGTACAATAAATACTGACATTAAAATGATGTATTTGAAGGAAACTACAACCTAAGAATGTTAATTACACACAATATCTCAATTGTTTAATAAAATTATTTTCTTATACTTTTACAAAAATCTGATTATAAAATAAATTTTCCGTATCTATATTTTTTTAATTAGAGCTGAAACTAACATCATAAAGATGTATACTTATTATATACAAGACACGATATATTTAAAGCTGTATAAAAAAAACTTTTTCCGAGCGTCACACAATCGTACAACCTAAAAAAACAATATTAAACAAGAACATCATAATCTGTAGGTATACTTGTATAATATAAAAAAAAAATACTTTATTAGCTTTTTTTTAATTTATTGATGTTTCTAACTCCCAAATGTCATTATATCCTAACTTACACCTAATGTACATAAAGTTGTGTAAATAAAGATTAACCACTTTTCTAAGTTTGTGATGTTTTCTATTTTTCTCAAGGTTTTGGGTTCACGAAAATCGGAACGATTTCATATCCTCAGGGGTTTGGAGGACAAATCACAGTCGTAAACAACTCACGTTTGGAGAAACTCAATAGCTTTGAATATTTTTCTTAACATTTTAACCTTTGAGGAAATAAGGGGAAGAAAAGCAGCCTTCAATAAACTCACTGAAGAATTTGGCACAACAGACGATAATATCTATCCTGTTCTAAAAACGGTCTCCTAAATTTCCTCTAACATATAATAAGAGACCGCGACAAATTGACAGTTTAGTTGACAGTTATTTATTTATTGTATCAATTTTTGGGATATAAAAAAATATATAATTAAAGAATAATCCCTCGCTCGAGAAGTATAGACCTATACAGGTTTATTTATACAAATATAAGAACGCGTAACGCTATCTCATGAAAGACAAAACCGCCGCAAAATAAGTATATAACGAAATTTATACGACCCTTATAAATTGCTCAAAGTTTGAAGCCACAAAAATTCCGATCAATTTTTCCAATAAGATTAGTGACCTACATCTGTGACATCCGGGCAGCCCAGGCCAGCGGGCGCACCCGGGCATTTGTTACTATAATGCCCAGTTGTCAGTGTTATGCCCAGGTGTCGATAAATTCATACGAGAGCCGAATACGAGTAGTCGAAAGGTCTGCCGAATGTTTTTCTAACACAATATTTAAAAAGGGATGTTACGATTTCATTCTGAAAGAATAAAAATCTGATGCGATAATACTCGTACATTAAAATATTATCGTTAATGAAATCATGCTGCTCGTTTTACTATGAATGCCTATTATATTAATTATTGTAATTTGATGAGCTGAGCGATAATAAGCTTAAACCCGTGTATCAAGATAATTACATACTGATAACTCGTGTAACGATTGAATTTTTTTTTTTGTTATTATAATTGATAGGTTCGCGTTTGATTACTAATTACATCGAGCACGTTTGCCTAGAAGTAACCTATTCACTCTTGACTTAAAGACTCCTAGGTAGTAGCTGTTCTACATAATAGAAAAATAAATAATAAATGTGTTCTCAAAACGTTTTGTACGTGGGTGGGATGTCCACCAAGTACCGGTGGTTGCAGCTCATCACTGCACATTAATTTGATTAAAAATAAAGGTTTTACTGACTAACAAACACTGTCAAGAAACATAACGTAAATATATACATTTTGATTCTGTTTTTAATAAAAAAAAATCATGGAAAAGTTGGAAAGCTTTTATATAATGTTAACGTTAGCACGAAAAAAGTTTTCATAGTTAGCACTGCTAAGAATTCTAGGAAAAATACATGCGGCTCGCCACGCTTGAGGGATCAGCCCATTTATGTAGATTCAGTATTTACCTAAGCTGAATTTATAGTTCGAAAACTGTTAAATTGTTTTTCTTGCGATAACCGACAGGCCTTTTGTTCTTTAGAAATGCGGTGTAAAATATCAGCTATTAAGCGATTTTATACCCCAGACTATACGATTTTATACAGTAGTAAGTGTATTTTGTACTAAATAAGTTGTTATTTAAATAACGTGTTTATATTCAATTCTGAACCGACAATTAAGAACAAAGACTGATCCTAAAACAGGTGAGTTCGTCTTAAAAAGCACGTAAATGCTTCATAAGCTCCTGCAATTAACTGTAGCATTGTTTCCTAAGTACCCTGGAATAATAGAGTTTCCTCGACTAAATCCTACAATTAGTTGCAGTAAAGGAAGCGAACAGGTAACATTCTTCTTGAGATTTTACGACTCCATCTCGATAATGTTTATGCGTCATACGTTTTCCTTTTTCATGCTGGACGGAATTTAAGTATGAAGGGCTGTATATGGCGTCATATAGTTTTACCGTTTTAGAAGATTTCTAAGGCGTGAGTCAGCGTGGTATGTTAGTAGTAACATTTAGGTATCGAAATCTTAACATCCTCTCGATGACTCCTGTTTCCAGATATTAAAAAAAAAAATCCGTCACATTAGTTCTAGTGTGTGTGGTTGTTAGCGTTCGCAAGGGCCTAATGAAGGAATATAGGTGGGTTTTAGTCAGTACCTAAAATTCTGACACGTACTCTCCCTTCGCCCTAGACCGATCTTTTGATGATTTCTCACATAAAAAGAACCCTATTCAACTAAGTTTAATTTTCCATTTATATTTTCTACGGTTCAGTTTGTTTGTCAAATCATTGAATTATCCAATATTCGACGTAATTCATTCGAACAAACGTTACAAAAAACTGGACAAATATGGGCCCGCGACCTGATGAAAAGCGGAAGGTAATTGATTTTTCGCTTGCCAGTCTTTTCACTGCTCAAGCTCAACCGTTTCATACAAAGAAGCTACATAACCTGCCAATATCTCAAAATAAGCAGAATCTGCAGATTATTCCAATTTCCAAGATTGTTCTATCTTGGGCAACCTCTATTGAAAAAGGATGTTGAGTAAAATATGAGGAAATATTGTTGAATGTTTGCAACATATTCTATGTAAATGTGATATTTATTAAGGTTTAATAAAGCATATTATTAGGAGCTAACAATACAAATTAGGCACCTACAAGCAGGTATAAAAAGAAAAAAACTCATTGATCATCAATAAATTTAGCATCGGCGTCAACAGGAAAAGTGCCAAAAGTTGCCTTGCCATCCAACGTGTCAATTTTGTCAATTAAACTCTCTCTCTTCTTTCTTGTTCTCTCTTTGATCAATAAATACAAGCGCTCTATTTCAGTAGTCACAATGTATCTTGAGCGCTCGGCGTCAGAGTGGGGATCGATTTGCGCATTCCATACATTGGCGAGACAATCGTCTTCGTTGTTAGATACATGGAGCAACGCAGGGAACCAATGAGGAGTGACGTTTATGACGCGATGGCGCGGCGAGCCAATCACTGACACTCCCCACTCCCGCGTCTCACTTCGCACCATTAAAGAGACCGAATATTTGACTTCTGCGCAACCGCTCAAGATCCGTTGTGCTTACTGTACGTGAGGCCTACTTTACTGATATCCCAAAAACTCGATGACCTCACGGCTTCCATGTTTCAATCACTTAACTTCCCCGTAAATATCCGTCATTTTATAAATCGGAAAATAGTTGAATGGAAAGTTCCATAGATTTTGATGTCATTCATGAATATTTATAGCTGATTGACCTATAAAATAAACAAGATTCATTTAACTGATACGAAGACATAAAGAAAATTAATATGACCGATTCGAAATCATTCGCTTTACTTGTGTGAAAACTCAATTAGTTTTAATTTAGATGTAGTGGTTTACTTTTAATGTTTACAAAGATACAGAAATACAGATACATCTGTTGGTGTTCTCACGGAGACGGTAAATTGGAGAGGAAGTGCTTTTCAAGTTGAAAGGTACCATTAATTGAAAAGGTACAGCTGCATTAATTGGGTTCCCTACCTTCAATATTATTAATATTACTAAAAATAATAACCTTTCGAAAGATATAATTAGATACGATCACGATGCTGAAAAGGAAACTCATAGTCCTAAACCGCAAAACAACTGAAGGACACAGGTGTAGTTTTATTTAGTAAAAGGCTGACACACCCTCCACCCTAGAGCAAGAGATGGATGATTTCCCAACTTAAAAAAAAAGATACGATCACAACAAAAAGCTTTTTTTATGTAGTTAAACTAACTACTTACTTAGGTAACTTGAATATTTAAGGAATCTGCTCACTTCACAATATTATACCGTGTCAATGTTATACGCATTTAAAAGTCTTGAATCGGATATCACACGCGGCTATAGTCGGTCTAAAAAGTCAACCGACTTGGAAATTTTGTATAATATTTAATCATTTAAAAAATACTTACATTCAATCATTTTTATAAGGTTCTTCTATTGGTAAATAATGATCTGGACCTCTTAATCAACCTTGATTATTGAACCAGTATTGATTACATCAGATTTCATTTTATCCTAATAATTACCCAAGTAGTTTTTTTTTTTTATGGTGGGAGAAATCACCCAAGTCGTTTGACTTTTTAGACAGACTCTATTAATTTTAATTCTGCAACGTTACGTTCCATGCAACCTGTCAGCACTGGCATATAAAACGCTACGGTGTTAGTCAGTGAATGATCGGGGCTTAATGTCAAACTTTTAATACAAAGACTTTTTCCCTTGTTCTTACCTACCACGGCCATGGTATGATCATGATATGTTAAAGTACTGGCCAGACTCCTTTATGTCTTAACTTTAAGTAAACACAGCACATAATGACCATTTACATAAGCTCAAGTGGAAAACTGTATCCATTATAATCTTATCAGTATTTATTACTGTTTTTTTTATTATCATGATAACAGTCAGTAGGTACTTAAATACTAGTTGTTTGTCGATGTTCAGCTGTTATCTACCTCGGCTGCTACCTGTTTGGATGTTAGCTTGTGTAAGTGATAAAATCTGAATCATCGATTCGAGTATTAATTTGTTTGTAAACATGATTTATTTTTGGACTATGTAGGACTATGCTGTCCTGTCCGCTTCTGTGGGTCGTAGCCTAATCTTATATAGCCAATAGCCTTCCCCGATATACGGGTTATCTAATACTAAGATTTTTTTAAATTTGAACCATTGTTTAGTGCGTTTAACCTTTCATATGCCGTAATTAGAGACACAATTAAAAAGTTATTGTGTCTCGCGTGGATCCACGTTCCGGACACACAAAGGGTTAAACAAACATACTCTTTGGTTCAGCTTTATAATATTAGTATAGATATTCGTTATCTACCTTCCATCTATCCTATCCTATCATCAAATAACTCATCCCACTCTGGGTAGAGCGAGCAAGGGTGTCAGACTGCGATTAACTAAAACCCGTCCAACCCATCCAATTACTTTTTGCGTTCTAGAGCTTTTTTTTTTCTTTTTTATAGTAGAAAATCTTCCAATGAGATCTCCCGCCCTTATGTGTCAGAATTTTACTGACTAAAACCCACTTCATGTTCCTTTTTTGTCTTCGTTGAAGGGCCCCGGTGTTCTCTTTCGCATCATCCATAGCCCCAGTAGGCTTCAACCCTGCTGGGCCCCTACGATTGCTGACATCTCCTTGAAGCGCGCGTGGAACACTACACGCCGCCCACGTTGGTGTTCTGGAGCTGCGGTTACTCTTTCGCACAATCACATAGCCCAGGCAGGCATCGATCCCAGTGGTCAACGTAGGCCCCACAATGCAGGATATCAAATTGTCGTGCAGATCGAATACATAGTTGCTCTGTGTTAAACTAGGGTTATTGTGTTGTGTCGTGTCGTGACGCCTTTTGATGTCGTCGATTAGCTATAAGCTTATGACTTCACGAAGGCTAGAACAGCTTCGTTTGATTGGTGTATCTTACGCCACGACACACCCCGATTCAGTAATGTAACCCTAGCTTAAAATAATGCCGACAGAAGTCATGCATCTTCATTCATAAACTAGCAGCTAAACTAAATTAGCAATAGGAATTAGCAACGACAAACCGCAGCTTAACTAATAATTGCCTAAACAACAAGGGTTGACCCGTTCGGTCAACCGTAAGACAGGAATTAGGCGACTCATTTATTTTTAAAAGGATCGCGACAATATGGCATTGCTACACTCTTTGATGATTTTAATAACATGAATAAGTAATAGGTTCCTGAATTGGGGATTAATAAACTTTTGTGCCTCCTGTAATTTACGTCCATTGCGAACATTTTTTATATCTTTTTATGGCTTTACCCTATAGACTATTAACTCTTTGTGAACCTTCAGGTAACCAGGCTGTAAGATGATTTTTTTTATAGTACTCGTGCATATTACTCTCATATTTTTATTCGAGAAATTAGGTATCTACTTAGATACTAAAAAAAGAGATTTTGATTTTCCATTTGAATTTCTCGCTATTTAGACAGAAAATGCAGTCGTTTTTTAATGGGTTTGTTGGGGTTGTTACGTTTTTTATTGGACTTAAATGCTATTCTCAACCTTTTCAAATAAAACAAAAGATTATTTTCAACGAAACTCTATATATTTAAGGTAGACAATATAAAGGAGTCAATGTTAAAGTTTTAATGATGTCTACAGACTAGAGAAAGTGGCCCAGATTTCTGATTTAAACATACATAGTTTGAGTATTAAACTTAAATTTATTATACTTTGACCTTCAAATCGAGAGTATTTCTTAAACTACACCATATTTTAGTCTTAAAACTAGTTTTGAGAATTCAGAAACACGTCCATAGTGTAATAAATTAAGAGACGCCATATTTTGACATAGACTGTAGACATTATAACAAGTATTATAAAATACAATATTTTTCTTCAAATAAAATTATCACTGACGATTATTGCTGTCACTTTGAATTATAGCTACATCTTTGCTCTGTATTCATTGGGTAATCGAGTGTAAAAAAGGGAAATACTCCGCGGATATGAAACAAAAACGATTTAGAATAATGCTTAGAGAAAGGAAGCTTTTCTCCGTAATTTTTCATGCAAATCATTTTCCATGAAAATTTTTCTTTCGTGTGCAATCATCAAGACACGAGGGGTGTTTCAATGTTGTCCGACGAAAGTAAATAGACCTAATAGATAAGTAAGATTTATATGTGTAATGAATGCTCTTTTATACTTCTTTACGCTCAAACTTCTGACCAGATTTGGAGGAAATTAATTATAAATAGCACACAGGTAGACCATCCCAAGGAATAGGACATAAACATTTATCCCTGGGGTATGTTCCCTTGGGTGGGATAATTTTTAACTATCACGCGGGTGAATCTGCAGATAGAAGCTAGTTTCATTATCATCATCATTTCAGCCGGAAGACGTCCAGTGTAGGGTCATAGCCCCCACCAAGTGTCGCCACAATGAACAAACATGTGCGTCTCGCATCCATCGGATTTCCGCAATCTTTACCAGGTCATTGGTCCACCTTGTAGGAGGCCTTTCCACACTGCATCTTCCGGTATGTGGTTGCAACGCCAGAACCTCTAACTAAAAGCTAGTTTGCTAAAAGTAAAATATATCTGTCGTGATCGATATCAGAAATAGCTTTATTTTAGTTAAAGGCCTGCATAACATTGTTAACACAGACAACTAACTTGCTACACGAGAGTATTCTCACTGTGATTGAAATAGTTTCACATTTATTGATCAACCACACCTATTTTGGGTATTCACCAAAACCACATCAATGCATTTTCGCTGTTATGTTAAAGGTTTGAGTGTTTTACAATTATGACTGATGGAACTAACGCTGTGATGAGCAAAATGATACATGGTGGACATCTGACCCATACGTAAGTACAAATCGTTTTGGGAACAAATTAATTGTGCGTACAGCTAAGGGGTGGAATTCCTGTTTCCTGATAGCTACAACCTAGGGCTCTTTAAGTCAAGAGTGAATAGGTTACTTCTTAACAAGCGTGCTCCATCGTAGGCCCCATCATCTTACGAGCTTACGAGTACCATCTGGTGAGATAGTGGTCAAACGCGAGCCTATCAATAATAATAAAAAAGAGTCGGTAGGTACACGAGCTTTATTTAATGAAATTATTCTAATATGTTATTTTAACAAATTAAGTTAAGTAAAACACTGCCTTCCGATCCTTCAACGAGCGAGTTTATGTTGCTGAAAGTTTATATTTCTTGATCCAGTTACGTGCACAAGTTCAAAGAACTTTGCGGGAACAAAACATACTCCGGTTCATACGAATTTTAGAATAAAAAGGAAAATTTTGAAATATTTACTTCAGAAGCAGGTTTTATGAAAGTGAGCAAAAGCTTGAATAATATTCAAAGCTTTAAATTAGTTCTACAGAAAATAAATCGTACATTTATTAAGTTTTACCTTTCTTCATATACCTCTTGATGTAATTTTTTGTTTTTATGAATTTTTTACAATAATAATTATATTAAATGACTTTTGTTTTGGAAAAATCATATCAATTGTGTGAAAGTAACTTATAAATGATATTTATTTGGAAAATAGGTTTTAAAAAAATACTTTCACACCTCAATTTTTTCATCAGTTTGAACTAGATAAGGCCGATGTTTCCTAGCTGACTATCCTGAGAAGAAACACCGAAACAAACATGTCTAATCATATTATGAGAATCATGCCGATTAGTATCCGAAATGGACTTTTGAGGAAAAAGCTATACGAAACGAAGTAAACAAGAATCTTATGACTACATTAATAAACTTAATATCATTACTTTGTAACAAGATTATTCTTATTTGACAGGCCCGTTGGTCTAGTAATTAGTGGACCTGACTGCGAAACCAGAGGTTGTAGGTTAGATTCTTACCCAAGACAAATGTTTGTATGATGAGCGCGTTCATTTGTCCTGAGTCTGGGTGTAATTATGATTAATAATCTATAATAATATGTAGGTACGTATTTAGAAATATATAGGTATGTTTATCAGCTATCTAGTACTCATATAACACAGTCTCTGCGGGTTTACGGACTAGATGGTGTTGTGTAAGAGTTGTGAAAAAAGTAATTCTGAGAGATCCACACATCTCTTAATAATTCTATGCACTATCGAAGAATCGTAACTCCTAACCGTAATCGTCACAAAGAAGTTGAAATCCGCTCGCACTCTCCAGAGCATTAACTAAGACGTATTTTTTTTTAAGATCAAGCTATAAATCAAACAATTAAAGTCCAAGTTGTTTCGTTTTCGGAAGCATTTATAGGTACAAAGCTGAAAAACCAGAAGTCTATCTTCACAAAATGCAATGGCGCCCTTAATACCTTTTAACCGCCCTATACACCTAATGAATTATAATTAAGTGACGCGGTTCCTCACCCCACATTTAACTGGAGCCTTAACCTTGGAAGCCTTCAGGTTCAAAAAAGGTTTCAGCAATCTAAAATTCTCAATTATGAATTTATCATCTCTTACTTTATAATTTAGAGTAAGTTTATACGGGGCTGTACACAGATCAATAACATTACTTATTTTTGAGGCTGTAAGTTCGGTTTCCTATGAAATCTGTAAAGACGGTAAGCTAGACTGCTGATGACTACAAATAAATGTTTGCTGCTTGTAAACCGTAATTTAACATGATCTAGACAAATTTGATTATCAGTAATAAAAGGTTTTCATAAAAAACGTAAATTATTGCATGAAATGCCACGTCATACATCATATTAAGTCAGTTTGAGCTCTAAGTGTTTCACATCCCTCGGATTCTCAAAATTACTGACCACGTCATTGAACCATCAATTATGACGCTTTCCAACTCTGCCTTTTTCGGTACGCGGTAACTAATTCAAAACCATTCGGTCATCTGATCTACGAGTAATGTTTTGTCATATGTTTGGTGATTCTTTGGACTGGAGAACCTCTCCTGGAAATCTTTAATTCTGATGCGGTCACGCAAGGCTCTTCAAAGATCGCTTGTAGCCGTCTCCACTGCCCCTTTTTTGTTGAGTGGGAAATCATCGAATAAATTCTTCGGCTTTGAATCTATGAGCTCCGACTATATTTCCTCGTATTACCGCTTTTATCTACCTATTAAATCATTAAAATACCAAAATTACAGCGTAACATAAGCCAAATATAAAGCAACAAGTGCTGGCTCGATGTAATCGAATTTCGGAAAGCTCCCTCTTACCAAAATCGTATTGCGTTAATATTTCCACCAAATTGTTTCCTTCCTGCCTTCTCTCACGTCCTGCAAGAGGGTTATTTTTTGTATGTAATATTTTTCTTACTTATATTTCTAAATATTTTTTTTATTTAAATATCAAGTCTTTACTTAAATATCAAGATATTGAACATCAATAAGACTTTGAAATCTAGTCTAGCCTCAATGCCTTCTCCCGCTCTGGCTGGAGCGAGGGTCGTTTTTTTCATTTCAGGGCATCAGTGACTCTTTTAAACGATTCCACAGCCTATTACTATATTTGTTACATAATAAAACGAACTCAGTGTTAGAAAATCCTACCGTAAAAATCGCCACCTAAATACCTATAGTGAGACTCCTACAATGTGTTCTAAAAAGGAAATAATTTGAAGATATAAAATCTACCCACATGATAACAAGGCCCTTTACGCTACCAAAACAAAAACTCTTAACACATCCAAGAAATACTGTCTGAAAAGAAAATAAACGCGATCTCCTTCCTCAGTTCCCAAGTTGTTACACTAACGTTTGCTTGAATTATCCGTGTGGAAAGACCTCATTACCCTCACGGTTGTAAATCTTAGTTTATCACGACGAGATTACCGTGAGATTCTTGTACTTACTGCCCAGCTGAGTTATTGTGTTTGTAAATAACTTATTACGTTACACCTACATTCATATCAATGTATTTTCAAAAGAACTAAGTAGTCTTATTACGGTATATATGTTTATGTACAACTAAGTCATGTGACTAAGTAGAGTCTTATTACATTTCTTACTAAAGAACTAAGTAGTCTTTCTGACTAGCCTGTTGGTCTAGTGGTTAGTGGTCCTGATTGCTATGCTGGAGGTCGTGAGTTAGATTCTGGCTGGCTTACCACCGTGGGATCTGGAGGCAACAGTCCTTGCACACATGCACGATATGCGCGTGGAGATGCAACGCCGGGGTGAAAGTCCGCTGCCGCGACAGGTCACGGCATGGCGGACAGAGCTCCGGCGGGATCTCATGGTGAAGTGGCGTCAACGACTATCGCAACCCAGTGCTGGGCACGCCACAATCTTGGCGGTAAGTCCCCTATTTGAGGCGTGGCTGGAAAGACCTCACGGCGTCCTTACCTTCCGCATGACTCAGGTACTCACCGGACATGGTTCGTTCGGGAGTTTCCTGCACTGGATTCATGCGGAAGTGACGCCCGGGTGTCGCCACTGTGCGGAACGCCCGGAGGACACGGTGGAGCACACAGTCGAGGTGTGCCCTGCTTGGGCGGAGCATCGCCGTGCCCTCGTGGGGGCGATCGGCGGCGGAGACCTCTCGCGTCGGGCCTTGGTTGAGGCCATGATCCGGAGCGAGGTGGAGAGGCAGGCGGTCGCCGACTTCTGCGAAGCAGTAATGCTCGCAAAGGAGGAGGCCGAACGCATCAGGCAACGGCGTTATCGCCGCCGCCGCCGCCGCCGCCGCCGGGATTCTGATCCCGATTTCCGGCCACCGTAGGCGCGGGCTTGCGGACAGTGAGCAATGGGTAGCTCGCTGTCCGGCCGTCCGGTAACTGTCCGGACCAAGCCCAAGTCGTCGACGGCGCGCACTGTTCCCGCGCGCCTCAAGGAGTTGTCAGCAACAGCAGGGACCCAGCCGGGTCGAAGCCTACTGGGGCCAGGGTTATCCGTAAGGGCGCTCGAGCCCCGGTATGAAGGCTAGAAGGAACGGGGTGGGTCTTTTAGTCAGTAAGAGTCTGACACTATCTCCCGCTCCGCCCAAGGGCGGAGGATGTCAATGCATGATTTTTTCCCACCATAAAAAAAAAAAAAAAAAAAAAAAAAGATTCGCACCCTGGACAGATGTTTGTGTGACGAGCATGATCATTTGTTCTGCAGGTGTAATTTATCTATAGTATGTGCGTATTTAGAAATATATAAGTTTGTCTATCAATTGCCTAGTGCTTTTTTTATATGGTGGGAAAAAATCATACATTGACATCCCCCGCTCTTGGGCGGAGCGGGAGATAGTGTCAGACTCTTACTGACTAAAAGACCCACCCCGTTCCTTCTAGCCTTCATACCGGGGCTCGGGCGCCCTTTCGGATAACCCTGGCCCCAGTAGGCTTCGACCCGGCTGGGTCCCTGCTGTTGCTGACAACTCCTTGAGGCGCGCGGGAACAGTGCGCGCCGTCGACGACTAATTGCCTAGTGCTCATAACACAAGCTCTGCTTAGCTTGGGACTAGATGGCGTTGTATGATTATATAAAAAAAAATTAAATGTATTTCCTGGACAGTTTTCAACACATTTTCTCTAAATATAGAAAAGCTTTTTAGGGTTATCTATGCAGGCAAATGGATGATGATAGAATATTTAGACATAATACGCTGGCAAAGCTTGGATTCCGATTATGCGTAAAAATATGCCAGTCAGAAAAACCAATAATTCGTGTAGGTGTCAGCTTATCTTAAAGAAATTCGATGTCTATTTCCTCTCTTCTTGCGATATACTTAACAATACTTTCAGGCCTGTCTATAAATATGTAAATTTCTTTTTCAGGTAAGTACCTTCTAGATAGCGGTAACTAATCTTCGGCGCTTCACAATCAATTATCGCAGATGACGTGACGGGGCTTCATCGAGGTAAGCCCACGATATTCAGGATGTCTCATAAATCAAAATATGTCATAAGCCTATACTCTGCTGTCATAGCACTGATACTCAAATGTCAATCAATGTTCTAAAGAAGACAGTGGTGTTTATCTTCTACATAATACGTTTTATTCCGCCGATAAAACGTACTGCAAATTGAATTCAAATAACGGGTCAATCGCTTTCCGTTTTTTTAAGACACATTTTCCATCTTTGCAAATGGGTCGTTCTTCTTTTTTACCGGCAATCACTTGTCTTCTTGTAAAATAATGTAGATATCGTATTTATGATTGGTATTTTTAAGTATCCCAATTCTCTTTTTTTAAGTTTATTAGTAAAGTACATACTATCATTCAAGGACTTTTAATTGGCTATTGGATATATATATTTTTTTTTTAATTTGTTTGACAGAGTGGATTAAATACACCTCCGTCACACTTTTTTGCACTGATCAATTGTCGATAAAAAGAAGAACGTCCCAAATGCCTTTACATCCTAGTTATTGAACACTTATATAGGCCTTATTCATCTCCATCAGTTCGTTTCAAACTCAGTACCTACGTCCAATTTGTCGCCTAATTAAATAAGCTTTAAAGGGAAACGGTTTTTACTCTGAAAACAGGACCCAATGAACCGGCGCGCTGAAAAATGATAATGGTTTTGGGAATTTATTGCGCAGAAAAAATGTTACACCGAAAGTTGGTTTTGTTCACTTCCAACATGTAATTCTTTTTATGTTATCTACCTCTATTGTATCCTGTGTATGTGAGTTTACATGTTTGTGAACGCACCCACGAAGCAGAAGACTAGTGTGGAACAATGTCTTTTAAAAAAACCGGCCAAGTGCGAGTCGGACTCGCCCATGAAGGGTTCCGTAGCAGCAAGTAACATAATATAAAAGTTCTTGTAATGTGTTGTAACTTTGATCGATGTTTTATTAATAGTGTATTTTTTTCGATTTATGACGCATTAAAAAATAACTACTTACTAGATTTCGTTCAAACCAATTTTCGTTGGTAGTTTTTATAGTAATGTACATCATATATTTTTTTTAGTTTTATCACTCTCTTATTTTAGAAGTTAGAGGGGGGGGGGACACACATTTTACCACTTTGGAAGTGTCCCTCGCGCAAACTATTCAGTTTAGAAAAAAATGATATTAGAAACCTCAGTATCATTTTTGAAGACCTATCCATAGATACCCCACACGCATGGGTTTGATGAAAAAAAAAATTTTGAATTTCAGTTCTAAGTATGGGGACCCCCAAAATTTATTGCTTTTTTTCTATTTTTGTGTGAAAATCTTAATGCGGTTCACAGAATACATCTACTTACAAAGTTTCAACAGTATAGCTCTTATAGTTTCGGAAAAAAGTGGCTGTGACATACGGACGGACAGACGGACAGACAGACAGACAGACAGACAGACAGACAGACAGACATGACGAATCTATAAGGGTTCCGTTTTTTGCCATTTGGCTACGGAACCCTAAAAAAGACATGTGTATATATTTATTATTACTAATAAAGAAAGACTGGAAAGGGCTATGCTCGGAGTTTCCTTGCGTGATCGAATCAGAAATGAAGATATCCGTAGGAGAACCAAGGTTGCCGACATAGCACAAAGAATCGCCAAACTTAAGTGGCAATGGGCAGGGCACATTGCTCGCAGAACAGATGGCCGTTGGGGCCGAAAGGTTCTGGAGTGGCGACCGCGAACCGGAAAACGCAGCGTTGGAAGGCCTCCTACAAGATGGACTGACGACCTGGTGAAGGTAGCGGAAATCCGATGGATGCGGGACGCACATGGTCGTTCATTGTGGCGACGCTTGGGGGAGGCCTATGTCCAGCAGTGGACGTCTGTCGGCTGAAATGATGATGATGATGATGAATAATAATAACAATTTATTTCTCCATAAAATTGTACTGATGAAGAGATAGAAATATGCTACTACGCCTGAGCTAGGCCGAGCCTGTATTCAGGACGCAGTTCTCTTCCCAGAAAAAAGTTAACAATATAGGTTAGCTACATTATTATAGCTAGCCTATATTGTCCCACTGCTGGGCAATGGCCTCCTTCCATTACTTCCAATGATCATGATTCCTCTCTCCTTCCTCCTCCCTTGCTCTCAGTTCAGTTCTTAAGGAAGCCATCCAGATCTAAAATATTTACTTATTCGCAAAACTCCTAAAATATTTATGGGATTGGTTTGGACTATTTCTTTTTTTGCGGCAGACAGTGATAAAAGTTGGTCTCATTTGCGAGATTATTTCATTTCATATGCGAGTCTGTATGTAACGCAAATTGCTCGTAAATTCGGAACGTTACAACCCCAAGATTGTGCTAATTAGTTAAGCAAAGTCTTGCCTCTGTTTTAGTATGGAAATGTCTTAATAACTAACTCGTCATGTTTTAGGTCACGTTAATGTTTCAATTGATGTACGAATATGTATTCGGCCTTGTATTATTTTCCTTACTAATCCGCAACCCTGTGATTATAGTGAGACTGACCTTTCCCTGTTTCTGTTTGAGCAAATCTTGTTTAGTTAGATTCTCTCTTTGATAATGATGTCATGTATGACAGAACATTGCAAAAACTATCACAGGCGATCTTATTATTATGTCCTAATATATGTTTTTTGCAATATCACCTTTTAATGTTATCACTGCTGGGACTGGGCCAAAGAAAAGATGGACGGATTGTGTGAGGAGTGATATGAAAGAAAAGGGAAGTTAGTGATAGTGTGATGAGTGACAGGACAGAATGGAAGAAAAAAAATGTGTTGCACCGACCCCAAGTAATATGGGATAAAGGCAGGAAGAAGAAGAAGACTGCTGGGACTCAGGCCTGCTCTCTAAAAGCTGGAATGGATTGTAAGCCACCACGCGCCCCCGAAGTGGTTTGGTGGATGACACAAGTCTTCGAAGTATAGGTTTAGGGCATGGTTTCCTCACAATTTTCCCTTTACTGTTTGAGGATACAATAGAGTAAAACGATAACTCGTAAGTCGAGGCAGTTACCACTAGCCCACCACTGCTCTACCGGACAAACAACATAAGTAAATTACTAAAGCTTGGTTAGTTTAAAGGATAATAGAAAAATAAACTATTCATTCAGTTTCAAATGCAGCAAAAGGGCAAAGAAAAGTCTTCAAGTTTCCAACACAGAAGCATATGTGAAATAATTGTATTATTTATGTAAAGAATGACTACTACGCAGCAGACTAAGTCTATTAGAATAAATGTTTTCACATTTCACTGTAATACGATCACTATTTCTATAACATAACATGTTTCACTTGCAGGTTATGTGTGACGTCATGCTTTGATATGTAAACATATCTTCTAGTATATGATATTTTACAATACATTTCTAGTGAAACACTGCAGTATTCCTGATTAAATTTTGCGCGAAATGTACAAGAAAATATTGCTGTAGCTACCATTTTGAAATTGTAACAAACTAAAAGTGTTAAGTCTGGATAGCGGGCTTGTTTGAAAGAGATACTTTGACCCCAGAGACTAGAGGCGCAGTGGTGGCCGAGTGGTAATGGCCCCGACTTACGAGTTGTAGGTCGCGGGTTCAAACCCAGTCAGGCGCATTACTTTGTGTAATTTATTCCATCACCACTGCTCTCAAAACGGTAAAAGAAAACATCGTGAGGAAACCGACATGTCCTAGAACCAAAAATTCAAAGACATGTGACATTCTCTAGTCCACACTGGGCCCGCGTGGTGGATTACGGCCCATTCCCTCTCCTAGAGAGGAGGCCTGAGTCCCAACAGTGGGAACATTATAAGACCGGCTATGCCACTATGGCCCCAGAACATTAAGGGCAACTGAAGGAGCATATGTAGGTTTTAGTCAGTAAAAGTCTGACACTTCCTCTTGCTTCACTTAGATCAGTTATTTAATAATCCCCACTTTAAAAAATCGCAGTCAAGTACTGGTTTATATAATTTAAAAAAAGCATTTAATTATGTACCTAGCTGAGATATGAATAGGTAATACGTCCAAACAAGTACGCTCCCTAAGTTTTCTACTAAGAACAGGCTGCAGGACAATAGGGATGGGAAGTAGTCAGGTATTCACAGGATGCTGGGAGCCAGTATATAGCCACACTGTATCACTAGCATTCAGATTTTACGATATTTTCAGGTTTTTTGTGCCCCGCGCGCGTTCAATTATGTACCTTAGCTCAGAAGGTATACGTTTACCTTTACCGCGATCTCCTATTCACAAGTGTGGTGATTTCACAGAAAAGATGATAGAGGTTAGAAAGGAAATACTTTCCGATTTGTACTACAACGAGTGTCGCCGCTTGTCTCACACCCTTTAATACCACTACAGGCAATAAACCAATACGAACGCGCACTACGCAACTAAGAGACCACGCACACTTAGATCGCAAGTTTGCTATTGGTAGTTGAACTATGAGCATCGCCCTAATTTGTGGCAAGCAACAAAGCTTGCCCCGCCCACAAGGCCATTATAACCTCTTTTATCTGTTCTGTGGCTGATTTAGCATGTATTGTGATGTTTCTTCAAAATAATTTGTGACGATATTTGGGCAGGCGCATTTTAGACTTGCCAAATGTAATGATACAACAATGGGCAGAACCATGTTTTAAATTAACATGTTGACAATTAATTAACCCGCGTGTTGCTACTCATTGTCTCGTAATGTCTTTGTTGCCTTAAATGTCTGTAGGAGGAAAACAACTGACATCTGGGAAGTACGCTTTTGAGGATTTCTATATTTATTCTGTATCTAATCTATTCAAATATCTATACTATTGTCATATATATACTATAGACTTTGAGTGTGTATGTATGTCCATAGATACATAAATAAAACTGAAGTTTCGGAATTGGTCGGAATGTAATATAAAAAAAAATTACTAATGCAAATGAAATTAAATTGAATACGTATAGGTAACAAAAATGCAGTTTTTATGTTTTCTGTTTATCTGTTTGTCCGGCTTATCTCCGAAAAGGTTGGACCGATTTTGACGGGATTGGTAGATAGCTGATGTAATTAAGAGTAATTTAAGCAACTTTAATTTTAGAAAAAGAATTAGGATACCGTGCAAAAAAAGAACTTCTTGAAATTGTAACGCAGACGAAGACGCGGGCACAAGTTAGTTTCTTATAAATTGCTCCTTTATAAAATTAAAATAAAAGATTTTCATGTACCACAAACCCTCCCGATGATTCGATATCTATGCTATGTTCACAAATACAGGGTTGAACATAACGTACACTTACATTACTTAAAGAGCAACTGTATGCTTCAAAGATACACGTAGAATAACAACAACTTTCTTATTTACAATCAGTCATGCTGCTTTGTTTGGTACATAAGAAGCCTAAGTAGTAGAGACAACATCTTAAGAACAAACGCCCAAATATTACGCGCAGAGATCTTAGTTCAAGACATATAAACACAAGCTTAGGGTAAAACCGGGATACATGCTCCAGGAGTATAGGTGCCTCGGTTTCATGGCATTTAGTTTTTTTAATTTATCTATAGGAAACTGTCTGCAGCCGATTGTAAATATATGAAGGCAAGTTAAGATCAAAATGTATGCGGGATAGTTATCCTGTTTCTCGGCGGGTAATCTATCCCAAACGTAATTTATATGAATTATGCAACGCCCCTGATATGGGATAGATGGCTCAAAATTCTGATGACCCAAAATTTTGGTGGCCCGCCAGTCACTATAATAGGTACGGTACTGTGATATCGAAAGGAGATCGCATGAGTTGCTTTTTTATGTAACCAACGAACTGGCTTGTAAAATATAATTTGAAGGATTATGCTGTTCTAGAATAGGTTTGAAAGTTGGTAGAAAAAAAGAACGTGTATTGTTTTTTGAGTATTGAAGTGATTTTTGTAAGGAAAGCATGAATTCGTTTAAATAAGTAAAAAAATATAAGAGTGCGCCGCCCGAAGTGTTGGATTTCATAGAAGAATCCTTATACGAGCCTACCGACGAGCTGAGCTGCGTTACAGTATCTAGTCTAGAAGTATCAAAGATTGTTTTTTATTTGAATATTGTGTACATAAGAAACTTAAATATTAACAAACTATCAATACTTACTAAATCTAACAGGGTCAGAAGTGCAGTTGCACGCTGTCAATGTTAAAGTGTCTAAATTTTTTTGTTTTTCAATAGTTCTCAACTAGTTTATTCAATACTTTAGATTCTATGCTACAAATGAAAAGAACAATTTGTCTGCTGCGGTCTTCTCGTCCGATTATAATTTATTTGCCTCAAGTCTAGAGCGAATAGATTCTTAATAAACTAGTGCGCCTCACCATCAACGATTGCATCACTGCTTTCCATCAGGTGGGATCGCAGTCGAGCACTAGTTTATATCAATTAATTAAAAAAAGATAAAATATTTTGCTTACTGTACTGAATAAAGGATATGAAGTAATTTCAAAAAGTGTGGCATCTGTCCCGACCTTACCCTATACGCAGCTGTATCACCAGCCTATATTAGTAAAAAGTTGAACAGAATGAAGGAGCATTAATCACCAACCCTGCTCACTGCGTGTTGACAATTTTAGACCATTAATTCCAGGTTTCCTTACAGTAATTAATTCTGTTGAAACGATTTTTCTGCTTCAGGCGGCAAACTGTTTGTAGGTACCACTATTAAATATTGTAAGGACTGGAGATAATGAAAAGGCTTTTGGGCGTTAATTATAAGATTTTTTTTTCAAGTATTTTTGTATTTTATATTAATATATAATTGTAAAACCAGCTTCTACCAGCGGAAACCTAAATATTAATAAAGTGTTTATACTAAACCTATGTAGGTACGTATATGTATACAAAAACACAAGCGGTATTTTAATAAAAAATGATATTTAAATTTTGATTCTATCATTATAATTTTTTATCGTTGGTACGGACCGGACTTTTGGGAGGTATAAAATTATTTTAATTTTAATAAAATTTCGGCCTCCCAAAAGGCCTCCCAAAATAATTTGTATTGTAATCTTGGAGCAATAAAAATGCATAATTAAAGTAATTACTCTGATATTGTAATTAAACACTTGACGGTCGACTGATGTCACACCGAATATGTACTCGACTGAATACTCCTAACTTTTTAAGTACATACTAAGCCATTTGGCTTAAAGCGCTGTAAAGTGCCTTATGGCAAGCGGTAATGTGGTGACAACTTTAGATTATGACAGTTGTTGAGCCATTTACGCGTCTAATATCCACAGAGGGGTTCATGGTCACAGAAGCTTATCAGCCAACCAACATTGACCAAATATTTGTTGATAAATTCAAGGAAATAAAGATGATAGGCTTCACAATACACGGAAAATGATTATAGAAGCTAATCAACCTTTTAATTCTCATTTAAAAACCCAATCTTCTACTACTGCCCGACTGGTGGTTAAATTAACCACGATAGCACGCAACACAGCCTTGCAGCACAGGCAAATTGGTTGCACAGTAAACCATCTACACTGCCTAATGATTTATGTATGCGTATGTGTAGCTAGAACGTGTTCCTATGTGCGTTCATACGAACAGAGCAGGTACACTGCTCACTGATTCTGCCATACCTCCCTTATTCAATTTCTCTATCTAAGTGAATATTTCAGAATTCTCGTCTATTTTTAGTGTTGGATCCTGTGAAAATTTTGTCACGTTTCTTGTGTGTGACGATTGGAACCTTAGATGGTGCATGTATTTATATGCATGTATGTATGTATATATATGTGTCGTGCCCTTACGTGTCCGTCCACTGCACTCAGTATTGCGTTCTCTTTTTTTTTTTAACTGATTGGTATTTCGTACCTACCAACCAATATTGTTTTCATCTTAATATTAATTTCCGAATTTTGACCAAGTCTTTTATGTTTTTTTTTATAATGGCGAGGTTGCTCTGTGGTTCTTAGGTAAATAATACGTGCATACAGGTTTTTAAACCTGCCAACGAATCTATAGAATCGATTAAAAGAAAAACAACCACTATCGCTTACGATATCAGAGTGTTTGTGTTCTTTATGAGGAATACAAAAAAAAACAGTTAGTAAAAGTCTAAGACGCTCTCACGCTCTACCGTCGAGCGCGAGAAGTTATTGAATGATTTCCCACTTAAAAAACAAAAATAAGTACCGCATATATACAATATGTAATTATGTACATTATTACTCTTTTGAGTAGGTAAACGTAGGAACTTTATAAGCCAACACTCTAAGAAAATTACCTAATGCATATCAAAGGTTACACTATACATAATAAGCATGAAGAATACATAGATCAGGGACTTCTATAAATAATAAACTAAAAAGCCAATGTAAATAATTATTGTAATTAAATCAAAATAATAAAACGAAATGAGGATCTAACTTTCACAGTAATTTTATTTTCCCAAATAATATTTTCTTTAGTCTCTGTATTTCAGAAAATATTAACGGCACATTCTTCCCAATACAAATGATCAAAAGGAAATCTAATTCAGAAAAAATAATCAGTATTCAATCAACATATCTGCCCAATTTCTGTAAACTTTGAGAGAGGGCTGTTTTGACGAACGTGTGACTCACGAATACGATATGAGCCACGAGTCCCTCACTAGCTATGCACAAAGCCGATAACTTATTACTTACTTAGGGAATAGGCTTTACTCACGTCAATACAGGAAGCCTACTGAGGCCAAGGTTCTGTTTCTGAAAGAAAGATTCGGCCCGATACGAAAGGCAACGAAGGAACAGGAGTAGGTTTTTAGTCATAAAAGTCTGACTCTATCGCCCGCTCCACCTAAGAGCGGATTATGTCATAGAATGATTTCGCCATCTAAATAAATACAGTTAAAAAAAACTAAAAACACGCTTTCATAGCATATCAATCTAAAAAGTGCGAAATAATTTTCAATATAGGTAGAAAATAATAATAATGAACGGAAAATATTAATATTGTATAAAAGCGCGGAGCGCTTTGTGTCATATTTTTCGTAAATCGAGCACGGCTCGCCTTGGTACAGGCCATGGTCCGGAGCGAGGAGAAGTAGCAGGCGGACGCCTCGTTCTGCGAAGCAGTAATCCTAGCAAAGGAGGAGGCCGACCGCATCAGGCAACGTCAGTAAGAGTCTGACACTATCTCCAGCTCCGCCCAAGAGGGATACCAATTGGATGAATTCCCAGCAAAAAAAAAAAAAAAAAAATCGGATTATTGCATTGTCATCGGTCTTTGATGGGTTTGCAAAGTTTAAAGAAAATCTAATCGCCCAAAGTTGGGCAAAATCGAGCTCAAAGGCGTTGATGACAATGTCCCTGTTTGCGAAAGGGGAACTGAAAAATTGTTAAGGTTTAACCTCATGTACATGAAAGACATATCTGTAAGCAGCTTATTTAATGATGAAAGGAACTGTGAAAATATATTCTAGTTCTTAAAATATTCCTGTTACTGAATCATTTTAAATAATTTTATTCATTACGCTACGCTTTAGAAAATAAATTAATCATTTAGAAATTTCAGTCAAGAAAACGAAATCGAAAGATCTGTGAATGATTTGTTTAAGCATCGAATTTGTTTGATAAAGACCTGTCTACAGCTGCTGTTGAACTGGATACGAACCAATCCAATCCTTTTATTTAAATCAAAACAATGAATACAAATACAACTTCGCTATCTCTTTAAACATTCAGAATGTTGAATCTAATTTTAAGGTTATCGCGATCAAGATAATCAAGAAGTCATCACTTGCGTTGGCGTTATTTATACATTAGCAGCAAAAAATTAAATAATTAAAATATTTTTAAACACGGTGTCGCTATGAAGAAAGATCGCAAATCTTGGATTTAAAGTCCGCGAATCTCAGCTCTCGATTAAAAATAGCTTAAGTTTAATTTAATTGAGTGATACTTATCAGAGATAATTCATGGGATTTAAATCGTTGTCGGTGGAAGTGCATTGTGGTGGCGCGGCCCGCGGGCGATAAGCGCAGGCCACGCTCGGCGATGGTGGCTGTGCTGCGACCGCGCGGCGGCAGTCACAGTCGGTTGGCACGCGCGGCCACACGCGCCTTCCGCCGCGGGCCCCCGCCCCGCACCCCCCGCTCCGCGTCGCACACAGGTAAACAAACAGTGGACCTCCTCTACACACTACATACCTAGTACTTCCTAACGCCCCTCCTCACCAAACCCAGTTCTAGTGCTCGAACTTCGTCTCCGCAAAATAAAAGCATCTTATTATCTATTTTAAGTGCCAGTTGCAGGTTTGGATTGTTAACAAAAATTTACAGTGCTTTGTTTTCGATGATTATTTTTGTAGTGCCAACTGATAGACGTGTATGACATAATCGACAGCTACAAATAATTCAGGAAGATGGCTCACCTTTGTGAATTCCAACAACAATCAGCTTTGAAACTTATTAATTACTGAAGGAACACAAGACAGTATCTGCGTGTAAGATGACACATGGATGATCAGTTAGAAGCTGATCATAAGCTAACGAAAATTACAAGAGATTATGAAATGGATATCTAAATATCCAAAATTTATCTAAATTACTTAATAGAAAAAGTATGTCACAAAATCACAACGTTAAAAGGATAAATTTCTCCGTAACGACTTCGACAAAGGTGGAAGTTAAGTGGATATAGTTTTGTCACGAGACTTAACAACCCTCTTATCGTATCGGAGGCCTTGAGATGAGCCTGAATCCCACCTGCTTATCAAGATTAATGAGATGTTACGTTGCGATAACAACACATACATAAAAGCGCTGCAAACAAATGGTGTAATTAACAATACACAGAGAATATACAATTCGTATATCGTGTTTATATATTTACAAGCAATATTCAAAGGAAAACTATAGCAAGCTGAACACAAGAAGTGTCAATAGAAAGCAATCATGTGACACTAATGCGTCCACATGTCGTGACTGACGAATTGACAATAAGAGGCGGGGCCTAATACACAGTAATGATAAAAATCAAAAGAGCTGACCGTGTCAAGAAAATTACTTTTAATCGGCCCAATTGGTTGTAGGCTCAGACATCAAACCCAAATATCTTGTTACTCAGAGGCGATGTAGAGCAATCAATGCCGCAAATCTCGTCACACTCAAAAGGGTTCTCACTCGATAGTGGATCGGTTTTCGTGAGGTAATTTGAATACGTATCGACACCAGCTGGAAGGAATCCTCCACGCAACCTTTACGCTCCAATACATCAATTGGCTGACAGCTGTTATATTTGCAACGCACGGTGAGAACTAATGACAATTTATCAGGTTTAATTCATTAAGTGTACTCAACTGCGCTCTTTGTTTGACTTCTCTAGGGACTAACATTCAAATTGCCTCCGTTTTGTCAGTTAAGTAGGTCAAAGATAATAAATCATAAATTCGAGGCTTAAATTTTTACCTTATAAGCTTGCAACTACTTAGGGATTAAAGGAAAAAGAAGAGTAATTTTCTTTCAGTCATCATAAAGATGAAGGATTGAATGCTAATCTGTCTGTTTACTTGGTCGTTTGATCTTGTTTATCATTGTTGTGAAACATACTGACACGATCATGATCGCCAATGAGTATTAAAGCTGATAACATCGATTGAATTCACATTAACACTAGTTTACATTCAGTATCAACATTTGTTATATTAGCATAGTGAAACAAGTTTACTGAACAATACACTGATATATATTCATTACGACGATACGATAGATCGTTTAGTGTCAATTAATATTCTCAAAAAGCTTCCTAAAGGCAGGACCAAACGTTGGTAGAATGTGGTTGATATATTGGTCATAAATTCATATTGCTGGTATTGTTGACGTCGTATATTTTATTATTGGTAGGTGAGGCAGTTGACACGTTTAACCTTTCTATAACTACACCTAGATAGTGTCATCAAACGATCACACGTTGACTTTGTCACAAGTATCTTGGCGATAATATTGTCTTAATAAGTTCTGTCTCCATATAAATTAATTTATGACTAAATAATTTAAATTCTCTTCATCATCATTTTGAAAGACGTCCACTGTTGGATACAGCCCTGTCAAAGTATCACCACAATGAACGATCCTGTGCATCTCACACCCAACAGATTCCCGCAACTCGATAACTCTCACAAGATCATTGGTCCAAATTCTCATAATTCTGTAAATACTAAAATTTCTGAATTGAAAATTCTTAAAAATCAATGAAAAAATAAATGTACTAAAGTACAATATTTGTCAGTAGCCAAGGCAGCACGTGAAATAAAAACAGCTGTCCGGCCTTGGCACGACACACTCGTCTTCCATAATTCTTACATTTTTGGCCGCAATACGTAGACTTAGTTAATTTCATTTTAACGATCATTTCGAATTGTAAATATTTTTTGCTGACTGTAAACAAAATACACAGTTATTTTTAAACTCCATTCAAGCCTTGATTGCATTAATTTATCATAATGCAGGGACCGTAATAATTAATTGTTTTCATGTGTCATGCCTTTTGGGGCTCTGCTCTTTAAACCCTTTCTTCTATTGTCAATGTTTATCCTAGTAAGTAGGTGATAAATTGCAGTAAGTTGTATTTAAAGGCAATATAAGTATCTATGTATATATAGTGGCTAGATCATATAATTGATCGGTTCATAGTGTGATCTGCTATTTCATGAAATGGTGCTATTTCAGCTAAACGCATGATTATTTCATGATATGGTCAGACATTGCTGCTGATCATAATCGTTAAATAGTTACGTTGTCTACTGTTAGAATCCACTTTTTCTCGATGTATTTCTGTTTTCTGCTACAAAATTTGCTTTTATTTCACCAAAAATACTAACTGCGCACTAAAAAAATAACCATTAAGGAGATGGTGGGGTCTGTGTTCGATCCCCTTCTAACCTAACCTGGCCGAGTCGAGGTGCCCTAAGTTGCATAATAATTGCAAAAAGTAACATTAACATTTGGTATACAATAAGTGTGATAAATCAAACACTTCAGGATAAATTGTATAAATATTTTATTCACTTTGATCAACACAATTTCATACTTATCGTTCTATTAACAATCATTTACAAATACACAGATTAGTCGGACATGTTTTCTGTTCAACGACTCAAAGCAGACTGACTCTGTCCAAAATGACAGTAACAAACTCAGTGTTTCCCTACCACAAACTTTCACAAACACTCGGTCGACTAACCGACCAATCAGAGCAAAGTAAAGAGTACGTAACATCAATTGACTAACTAATATACATTAGAGTTTATCTAATAATTAACTGCAAGTAAATATTTCATTTTAACAATTATGATATATTTATACAAAACAAATCCATAAAGTCTAATATTATAAATTATTACTTAATATCTACAACGAATGTCTAAAGTTCATGTAACTACTAGCGCCATCTATCGCTTATCATTGGAAGTTGAACGATTTATGAATATTTTCTTTAAAAATCATTACATTCGGCCATCCGACATCGTGCGATCTCCTGACGCACGATTACAATTAAAATGATAGGATATTTTCATTAAAATTATGAAACTTAATTCCAGTTCTACAAGGAACTGAGTCTTACATTCATAATCATTACATTCGGCTTAGTCTTGATTATTTGCTTTATCGTCACGTCATATGTTTATAACATTCTCATCACACGAAGAATAGAGTATTTTAATTTTGTCAAAGGCTTTTCTCTATATCCGAGTTTATATAAGGTCGGAGGAAAGTATGCTTCTAAATGTTATTCCTCAGTTTGATTGATTGATTGATTGATTGATTGATTGATATCTTTTTGCTAGTCTAACCCAGATATTGGCGCTCACTTCATATCTTAAACTTTTTAACGTATTTTACTTCGTAATGTTTATCATTTAAAGGCACTCTGATCCTGGTAGTTTTGTGGCAGTCTGTCTAGTGGGACATTTAACAGAATTAATAACACGCCATAGGCATATGTTTCCTTGGCGTTCGTCATAGGAATCATTTTATTTTGCTAGGGGATTTAAAATAGTGGCTATACATTTTAGCAAAACCGCGCTCAACCTTAGACAAGATACAGCGTTAAAAACAAGGTCAATACCATGACTATCGCAAAAGCTCTTGATGGTAGGGTATCTAAAAGAAATCCATGATTGCAGTATTATTCAAGTTAATAAACTACTGTCAAATATGTTTTATAACCAACACTCAATTAGGTACTCAAAACCATTGGTCAATGTTAATTATGTGAGACTGTAAGCATAAAGTAAAATTGATCAGCTTTTTGTTCGAAAGAATTCTTCATTATTTACGCGCACTGAATTCACTTCATGTCATTAGGTTTTTCATCGGGTTCAGCTATAAGAATTTGAAATCTAGATCTTATTCATTTAATCCTAAGCAAATGCTGGCGCTTGCTCTCTCATTTTGTCTCTATTGTGTCTCTAGTCAAAGTATTCGAAAATTTGATATTTAGATCAATTCTCGTCTCAATACTATAAACAGAAACAGTATTCGTCTTAATTTCTGTGGAAAACATGATATTACGACTTAAGGTATCGACATACGCGTCCTAGATCTTACACTCTCAGTGGTTAAATGAAACTCACAAATCTGTAGCCACCATGTTGCTACATGTTGTGTGGCGACTCGTTTAGTCAGAGTTCATTACTTTCATTATTTGAAAGCATAATATAAAACAGAAACTTAAGCATTTAGAATAAAAGTGATCCTTCAGCTTGAGGCTAAGGGCTTAATTGTACTAATATTATCTCTCAAATAATATTAGCAGCATATGTGCGTGATTTCGTACCAAGTAAAGGTTCTAATAATGAAGTTCGGATCGCACTGTTCGTCAAACTTTATTTTTATTTGAAACCTTGAAATTGGTCCTCTACTCTAGTGTATGGATTTTCAATCCATCTTCCCCTTAACCGAATAAATAACGATGTAATATTTAGCTCTATTTAAATCATTCATTGTATCATAATCATCTTAGGAACCGGCTTCGATTTCAGTCTGGACGACGAGAACTAGTTATGGTCATGTAATAGTATATATTTTATCCTACTTGTAAAATAAATATCATTGTGTTCTCTATCTATGGAATCAGTGTCTGCTACAGTATGCACACGTCACAGGAATTGAAAACGTGTAATAAATCCATTTCCTCGTCTACAATTTAATGGTTTGGCTCAATTCCTAATAGATTTATCATTAATCCCGTGTGTTTGAATTTCTATCTGCAGCTCTTTTACTTATATGTTATCCGTATATAAGCATTAATTTGTCGTAATAATATTCACATAAGTTACACCTTAATTCTTACTAGCTAAAATTTCTGCTTGAAACCGACCATAATTCTGCTCATTAGATAAAATCATTTTAGTTTAGTTTACCACTTCGTCACTAAATGCTAACTTACAAAACTTGGCAAGGTTTCGTAAATTTTCTATTTTCTCTTGGTAAGACTAGCAAGTTTTTGAGACAAATTGTATAGTCAGTTTCTGATCCTACTTGCTTAATACAAATCAATTATAATTACTCTTTCTAATCAAACTTAAATACTCTCAAAATTTACAGAAGTGATAGAACTCCCGTATCACAAAGTTCCAATGGATATGTTCAAACCTCGATACTTGTAACGCTTTCCTCCTTGAAAATCATTCACCCACTCTCTTAGACCAACGTGGGGTACCTCTTCGCTTCTTGTATCGTGGTGGTGTCTTATTCCTTCCAAATCGTCTCTTTGCATCATTTTTTTTCAAGTCATTACTGTTTGAACCAGGAACTATCTATTTGTTCAATAAGACTGGCAATTTTTCCTTCTGTAGTTCTGTCGGAATCCAAGTCCTCAAAAATAAAAAAATCAGTGGTTAAAACATTTACAGGAAATAGTACTTGTATCGTTCATTTGAAACTCTTTTTTAAGAATCAAATCCCAGTGTTAAATTATACTTTCAATTCAATTTATCTATACCTATAATATCTTCAAAAACTATAACAGAATGTTCAAATCTCATCCAATAAACAGTTCAAATATGATATGAATAAACTTAATAAATTATTCAATTCATTTACAACATCTGCATTAAGCCAACGTAGTCAGACTAAAATCACATTAATAGGTAAATTCATACGTTACGTACGCTCTTGAGGATAATTTCATCTGACCGGGCACACTTAACCCGAATCTTAATTGGCTCATCTGGCCAAATCAAATGGCCCACTTGGCCTCAGATGGCCCACTTGGCCTGAAATGGCCCACATGGCCTCAAATGGCCCACTTGGCCTCAAATGGCCCACTTTGCTCCAAATGGCCCACATGGCCTCAAATGGCCCACTTGGCCTCAAATGGCCCACTTGGCCTCAAATGGCCCACTTGGCCTCAAATGGCCCACTTGGCCTCAAATGGCTCACTTAGCCTCAAATGGCCCACTTGGCCTCAAATGGGCTCGCTTAGCTTCATCAAAGGCATGCTTGTCTCATCCCTCATTAAGGCTCGCTTGGTCTTATTAAGGCTCACTTGGCTTCGTCAAAGGCACGTTTAGCTTCATCAAAGGCACGCTTGGCCTCATCAAAGTCACGTTTGGCCTCATCAAAGGCACGCTTGGCCTCATCAAAGACACTCTTGGCCTCATCAAAGCACTGAAATCAATTCAAAACATTTCAAATGAACCATCATTAAGGCTCGCTTGGTCTTATTAAGGCTCGCTTGGCTTCGTCAAAGGCACGCTTGGCTTCATCAAAGGCACGCTTGTCTTCATCAAAGGTACACACTTAGCTTCATCAAAGGCACGTTTGGCCTCATCAAAGGCACGTTTGGCCTCATCAAAATCACGCTTGGCCTCATCAAAGACACTCTTGGCCTCATCAAAGCACTGAAATCAAATCAAAACATTTCTAATGAACCATTTACAGACTCTTAAATTGCCAAGAAGTCAGTAAGTCAGCAAATTGACGGTAATTACATATTCCAAAGTGTAGATCTCTATGGAGAAGAAATTCCATTTACAGCCTTTTAAATCGTGTTATACATATACAAACTCAGTTTTAACTTTGTTCTCTCAAATTCATTTATTGTTTGTCATAGGTGGAAATTTAGTTCATAGAACAACAGTACAAAATAAATATCATTTATCATTTAAGACTTATCATTTATCATCTATCTTTATTTATTTATCTTTTATCGTTTAACATTTATAAATAAATAAATTTATCATTTATCATTTACTAATTATCATTTATCGTTTATCGTTTAACATTTATAAATAAATAAATTTATCATTTATCACTGATCACTGACCACCTATCACTGATCGCTTATCACTGATCAGTTATCACTGATCACTAATCACTGATCATTAATCACTGGTCACTAATCACTGGTCACTAATCACTGGTCACTAATCACTGGTCACTAATCACTGGTCACTAATCACTGGTCACTAATCACTGGTCACTAATCACTGGTCACTAATCACTGGTCACTAATCACTGGTCACTAATCACTGGTCACTAATCACTGGTCACTAATCACTGGTCACTAATCACTGGTCACTAATCACTGGTCACTTATCACTGATCACTTATCACTAATTACTTATCACTAATTACTTATCACTTATCACTGATCACTTATCACTGATCACTGATCATTTATCATTTATCATTCATTATATATCATTTATCATTATTGTGACATACTAATAAGGGGTACAACATGTTTTTACAACTATGCGTCGAAACGAAAGGGAAATTATCGTGCCACACAAAGTAATCCGAGGCAACAATGACAATTATCGCTTTGGTAAATAGGAAAATTTTACATATAAACTGTTTTTTTTTTTTTTTTTTAATCTATCACTATACGAATTCGATGAAATTAAATAAAGGAAAAGCAACCCAATTTGAAATATAGAAACTAAAATGAATCACCAGCATTTAAGAGGTGTTTAGTCTTGTCAACGTTCGATTACGAACATGACGCGCATATCAGTACCACTCAGTTCACACATTTGAAGGGAATCGAATGATTCAATACACGAGCCTGTCACCATCAGTAAGAAATTTGGGTGAGTATGATAGTGGTCTAAAATACTTGGCACACTTGGCTAAAAAAATAAATAAATCTCGAGCTCACTTAGCTTCAATTTAGGCACACATAACCTCTTGTCTGAAGTAACACTAGCACACATGGAAAAAAAGAATAAAAAATATCTCGAGTTCATTTAGCTTCAATTTAGGCACACAACTTCTTGGCTTAAAGTAACACTTGCACACTTTGGTGACAAAAAAAAATATCTCGAGCTCAATTAGCTTCAATTTAGGCACACATAACCTCTTGTCTAAAATCACACTAGTACACTTGGAAAGACAAAAATATATTTCTCGAACTCATTTATCTTCAATTTAGGCACACATAACCTCTTCCTGTTATCACTGCACATATTTGTAGGCATATCCCACTTCTGAAATGTGATAAATCAAACACTTCAGGATAAATTGTATAAATATTTTATTCACTTTGATCAACACAATTTCATACTTATCGTTCTATTAACAATCATTTACAAATACACAGATTAGTCGGACATGTTTTCTGTTCAACGACTCAAAGCAGACTGACTCTGTCCAAAATGACAGTAACAAACTCAGTGTTTCCCTACCACAAACTTTCACAAACACTCGGTCGACTAACCGACCAATCAGAGCAAAGTAAAGAGTACGTAACATCAATTGACTAACTAATATACATTAGAGTTTATCTAATAATTAACTGCAAGTAAATATTTCATTTTAACAATTATGATATATTTATACAAAACAAATCCATAAAGTCTAATATTATAAATTATTACTTAATATCTACAACGAATGTCTAAAGTTCATGTAACTACTAGCGCCATCTATCGCTTATCATTGGAAGTTGAACGATTTATGAATATTTTCTTTAAAAATCATTACATAAGTATATTTAGTGAAGAATAAAATTTTTAATGCACTGTTGGAAACATCCATTTTCAATGCGATTGGCTTTTTATTTGAAAGCAGAATTTTTTATTTAAATTTTAAACTTATATTTGTTCTTTATAAGAGCAATACGTAAGTTTCTACTCTCTTTAGACCTATTATTTTCATAGAAATCTTACATTAATGATATGGTCAAACGTCGGTTGACATATCATGAAACGTTAACTTATCTAGCCAGTTTTACTTGGCCATTTCATGAAGTGATTCGACCACTCTAAGATCTGGCCACGATACATCTGTTTATACTATTTCTTTGAGGTAAGATATCAATTAACTTTTCTCGCTCTTCTCTTTCGAACATTCCCGCAGTCCACGTATTTAAACCTTTACTATTACTAAACATTAGTTGTTTGTTACAACTGTTAAACAATGCCCTTTTAACCAATAGCCAACTAAATAATGTTCTTTAGATTTTGCAAAAAAACGAAACAAAATGTCAACAGGACAGCCAAGGTCGTGTTAACATCTATCCAATTATTAACTATAATAACAAAAATGTTGAGCTATTAAAAAACCCCACATCACAAAGTTTTGATGATAGGTTGTATAGCTTGGCGATACACAAAAACACGAAACGAAAACACAACAATTTTAATTTTATTTCTACAGAAATCAAAGTTATAATAGAAATAACAGTATTTAAGCTTTTGTAATTGTATCATAACTAATTTGTTTTGAACATTATTTGAACAGTAAATTTGTAATTTACATAAAAAGTGGGAAAGTACCTCTTACTTTGCGGCAAATATAATATTTTAATTGTTGCCCTTTTGTTAAAGTATCTCATTGTATGAGCATGATAATGTTTCACGAGAGAAACCAGCATAGCGTGCTGAACGCCTTCTTAGACAAGAATAATCACTTAGCTTTGCTTATTCGCTTTTTAAAATAAATAGAGAAGTGCACCCCTCGCTACTAAATTTATCGATAAACTCACTTAATAAGTGATGTTATCTAAGCTACTACTTACCTAACCAATATGCAATTACGTTGATGCAAAACGTATCGTACATCTATGGTTCATATCAATTTAGTTAGATTTATATCCGCAATGAGGATATATTATTTATTTTACAACATCGATAAATTCATTATATTGCTATCGGAATTACGTGTCCAAATTTAGATTTTGTTAACTTTACGGTTGCAAAATTTTGATAAAATATTATACGTGTTTGTAACTCTGAGTGACTTTTTATGAGTGTCCCTCTGACCTAACATATATGTTAGACATCGAAAATATTTCAGCCTTTTCAATAAAGATATTTATGGTTAGAATTTAAGGTTATCGGCATTTTTGAAAAACTTTACTGCCTCAATATTTGTAACGTTTACCAAACCATACCTAATGTGCTAGCTACTTAATGAGCTTCTCTTTCATTAAAAACTTTTATTTTTGTATCAAGAACATAACAGCTAATTAGGTAATTTTACGGCGAATTGCTGCATGTCATCTGGACAAAATATGTATATAAAAAAGTGTGATAAGTTTGATAAATGGTATTTATTTTGCAAATGGGTTTAAAAAGAAACACTTACACAACACTTTCACATTTTTCGCAATCTGTATTAGTTGAAAGATATTATACTTTTATATTCTATTCGTCAGTTTAAACTGGATGAGGCTGGTTTTTCATGACATTAATTATAACACGAATTATTCTAGCTCCTTATCGTAATCGTAGACAGAGCGCGTGACATAGCTTTTTCTTAACGTAATCCTGAGGCATTAGGTCCTTCGTTTATCACAGTTATCTAGACTTGTGTCCTCTAGTCTAATACCTATTATTCATCTTAAAATGTGTGTAAAACGTTTTTAGTTTCATAGACTTTAGCTAAATATATTAAGGCAAAGGCCCAAAGGCCAACCTTGGCCTTTTGTAATTATTTGGTAATTGTTTCACCTTTTGATTGATCCTGTGTGGTTTAAAGTTCACTTGGAATACCATTGTGATATTGGTATCAATCCCTTAATTTTCTTAAGCTCGATGAAATCGGTATTTTCCTCACACAACACATATTAAAAAAGTTTCCCCAGGGATCCGCAAGGGAGAATGCCATCACAATCGCACGCAGACCGTATTTGTGTCAATATACACAATAGGATCACTTATTTTTCGCATTCCGTATTAGTTGAAGAGCTATTATACTTTTATAGACCGTGGTCATCAAGGAACGCCATTTTCTTATTCGATGTCTATTCAATCTATGATTATCTTTAGGTATACAATTGCAATTGCGTGTATTATGTGTATATTCACATATTTTTTCACAACCACGCTTAATTTCTGTATCTTCTTTTGAATGTCTTTTCCATTCATATTTTTATCGCTCTGCTAAAATTATCGTAAGTTTTATCTTTGGGTTATTACACCAATATTTACGTGCCATTTTCCGCGTGTCGAAGTACCTACGACTTGTAATTGTATGGGGCCTTTGCTGAAGGGCACAAAGGTATGGAAAGCAATCCCCCAGATGAGTCTTCACATGGGAGATTGCTACCTTTAATGTAATGTCTATTCCATTTTCGAGACCGTCTTATCGCTTCAGCTTCACATTCACCTTATCTATTAATCATTTATTACAGAATAAAGTAAACAGAAACAGTATTTTCGTCTTTTCTCGACCACTTTGTTCTACCATAAAGAAATACGCTTAAATAAATTACGACTCAAACTCCCGAACATTCCCGATGTAATTTGTTAAACAAGTAGCTACTTTTAATACAAAATGATTTTTGAAAATTACTTAGTTGCCTTATTTATATAAATCTTGCTTCTGCCAACGATATTGCCCGCGTACAATTTGAAAATGATCCCAAAGGAACATACTCCTAGAATTAAAAGCTTATATTGTGCTGTGCTATTCCAGGACACGGCCTGCCAGTGTACCATATCTAAATGCGTACTGTCGCTTGAGAATGAAGAAATGACCAACATGTGTGATGTCTGACATTTAGAGAAGAAGGTATCAGATAACTGATTCTATCATGTATTTAAATAATAAATTTGTATTTTGCCAATGTTCCAATTTAATTGCCACTAGATGTAAATGATGTAATATATAACATTATTTTGAGTTTATGCGAAACCAGTAACTGAATGGATTCCAATGGGAAAAATGGAAAATTTTACACCATGTTATATTTTTTTCCCAAAAATATTTAAAAAGGTCACAAGTTGGACACCACCGACACTTAGTACAACACAGGTCATGAAATGTCATAACGGGCAGTAGGCGCCAGTACACAGCTGGGTGCAAGTGCAAAACAACCCCTCAGTCGCCTTGATGGCCCGGTGACTATATATTTTTGCTGACATAACAAGCTTATAACTTTGTGATTTTTCATGATACAGTTATGAAATTTTGTACATAGATTCTTTACATAAAAGATACTAGACACGTACTTTGACCTTCGCATATACTAAAACTAATATTGTATATTGCAGCAACGCATTGATTCCGTATTTTACATGTTTTACATCCAAAAATCTCTGCCAAGCAATAAAATGAATCGTAGCATATAATGACTGAAAATATCGTGTTATAAGCGTAAAATTCTTTTGTCATCGTCCATTTGTCACAGTTGCCTTCAAATGATATTCATGAAAATATACTACCATCGCTGAAATAACCTTGTAAATTAAATACTTAAAACTTCTTGTCTCGGTATGCTCGATTCGTTTTGAAACAAAATTAAATTTTGGTTAAATGTTATCCTAAGATATACAAGGTGCAGTTTTAAAACTGCACAATATTTCAGGAGGTTGTAATAAAACTCATAAATAATCATATAAAAAAACGATACCTGATCAATAATCAGTAATACTTGTTATTTAATTTTTTAATTACACTAAACTAAATCGATTGATCGATGGCCGCGGGGGCGTGGCTAGGGGGTGGCGTGCGGGATGATGATTGGATGATACATTATTTATGAAACTATCGTTGCGAGTTAGTGTGTGAAAACGCCCTTTATTGTTCCGTGTTTGTGCGTATGAAAAAAAGCGCGGTTATAAAAAAAAAAATACCTACTTATTTTATTATTGATTCGGGTCGAGAATCACTAACATAATTACCTCCTGAAATATTTTGCAGCTTCAAAACGACACCTTGTAGAGTTCAGTCTGAATTTGTATCATGTTGAAAGTTGCAGTTTGAGTAATAGAAATAGTTATGTGCGGGGTGTGAGGTTGTAGATGATATAAAAAAAGCACTGATTGGTTTTGGATAGTTTATTAAAAGTTCTTTAAATGTTACGTTAAAATGTTATGTTAAAAGATTATGTTAGTTGAGTGCACCCGGACCGTTTGGTGTCTCGTACTACACTGATGCTAAAGTACGATGGTAGTAAATTGTTGCGTTAGCAGGTGTTCGGTTGCTTGGACCGAACAAGTTATTTTATACAAAATCTTTTATTCAGGAAAATTCTCGAAAGCATAACATTCTGAAAACACTGTAGCTAATATAGATACTGTGTATTTGTATTTTACCGCTGGCAATTCCGACAAAACTCATGTAAATGAGGCTGATTACCAACAATAACTGTATGCTTTTCATTACTACGGGTGTACAAAGAGCTTGTTAGTTTGTATAGGGACTTTAATGATATTCATTTTCACGTGGTTCTGTCGTTCACTGTTCGCTAAACAAACAGGCAAAGAAAATGTCGCCGAATCGGTATCGTTATGAAGTGAGTCGTGAGATCTCATCAGACTCTATTTAACGCTAAAAGAAACTCGTTTTGTGAGCTGTAAAAAGATTCCCAACGGGAATTCCTTTTGACAACTAGGTCTTGGAAAAAGAATCTTGTTTTTACGTCCGATGAATGGACCTCGGGGCCAGTATTGACATGGTCGTATTTTTATCACTTTCCTTTTCCGGTCAGTTTACTTTAATACTACTAACATTACAGAATATGGACGCTCCCCGAATTTTATATTTAGTGTTCTACAGGCTCAAAGATGAGTCATCAAGTACAAAGTTTCTTAGTCAACAAAAACATGTAGATATGTTTCATAAGTAGTGTGAGGTAAGATTTTTACAGGTGTTATAAAACCTCACCTGTTCATACAAACGCTGATCTTACTGCTGTAGGAGCAAGATAGTAACGTGACAGTGAACGGTAATATAATGCAAGACAGAGCAACCAGCTCGCGGAGAATGTTAGCGACTTTTACTTTATGCGCATATGTTAATGAGTGACACTGAATGCTCATCGCTATTCAATGCAAATCACGGCATTATCAGCGTCCTATAATTCACTTAATTGTGACAGTGAACGCTTTTGTCCGTTTCATTCCTATAATAGGTAGATAAGTAATAAATTCGTAAATTACCGTCACAGTTGGCAGTTAACGAGATTGCTTTCGAAAGTGTCGTTTGTGTCAAGGGACAATCGAATGTATACAGTACTGTAATAAAACAATAGGCCCATTTAGCGTACCTATAAACGAGTACTTGCTAACCATAACCTGAAGACATTTACGATGCATCAGCTATGGATTATCCTCAAGAAGTACTTATTTGAAAGTACGTTACCACGTTACAACTGTCTGCAAGTAATGTCATGCACAGTCAGTGTTAATATTTTTTTTAACTTCTACTTATAATCAGACTAATATTACACAGGCGAAAGTTTGTATTCATGTGTATGTCTATGATATATTAGTTACTTGTCCTTCACACTCAAATGTTTGTACAGATGTAGGCTATCTTGTACATCAAAATAACATATCTCCCACTTATAAAACCAAGTCCCGCACCGTGACTGCGTGTCTGTCTGTTTACGATCGAAAAATTCAGAACTAACTAATGAGAGTGACTAATGAGGAACCTTTAGATGTACAATACAAGCATATTATTATAGTAGGGAAATGCTGAGATTTTTAAACATATATGACACCCGGTCGAAGCTAGGACAAGTTACTAGTAGGCTATAATTAAAAAGTGAGAAAGAACTAAAACCACGCGGGCGAAGCCGCTGGCAAAAGCTAGTAAAGCCATTAAACGTTGATTATACCTATGACTTTGTAGTTTTTATAAAAGAAAATCAAGACCCCCACGTAAACGACAATGATGGCTCAGCAACTTTCTACTTACAGAGTCTACTCAATCTATATGATTAAATTTTCATGAGCAGCTACTGAGTACTGAATCAGAAATAATCTAGTATTTCCAAGAGTATTAACGAACTGAGAACTACTTCGAAGAAGATTGGTAAAAGTTTCACCTTTGCTCTCGTTAATAGTATATTACGATTTCAGCAAACCTAGTTGAGTCAGAGGGCAAAATATCAAATGGAACTGCCATTTATCATCTACAACTTGCAATTTATTTAATGGCTCTGACAAGTTGCGGCTAAATCCATCGATTGAGTCATCTGCTATTTGTTTTCGATTTCATACATACCATTCGTACACCTGCTGTATTTCAGTAAATGGCAGATATAAATGTGTTTCAGTTGTCGGCAAGGAAAGTCATAAGCCATGAGGGTCACGACTTGTAAAGGTGATTTCTTTCATCATAGTCGGATTTTTAAACGTTAAATAATTCACTGAGTTTATTGTATCTAATAAATACCTACGTTATCATTTCACCGCTCTGGCGTCCACAGCGACCAGTCCTGTGCATTTCTTCATCCATTTGTTTCTCGCGACCCTCATCAGGGTTTTGGCCTAATCGATCATCGATTTTGTAAGCAATATGTTCTGCCCACTACCAGTTAAGTTTGCTGAATCTTCTTAGTATTTTAACCTAACCTTGGGTCTCCTGCGGTTATCTTCATTTCGGATTCAATCACAGAACGACCATAGCCCTCTTCATTGCCCTTTGGGTGACTTTGATCCATTGTGAGCGACCACGTAACAGTACCTACGTAGATATAATCTAAAGAAATATACATTTTAAACGCTAAATCTGTCGTCAAATAATTGTCTAATAATGTCTCGTATTTTACATAAAATGTCTTTCGTAAGCGATATCGTTTTTTTTCTACAGACGACTGAAGAATTCATTTTAAAATAAATTATTAGTTAAACTATTCTACACTTCTACTGTTCTACAGTATTTACGTTTGCAGATACATATTAAATTCTCCGTCTCAACGTCTTTCTCGGCTGTGTGAAGGGATTAATTATTTTTGGACCGAGTATGTAGGTAGATGTCTATAGGCTCCATATTGTGTCAGAGATTCGCACTCTGAACCCTTTCTACCGTATCTCGATTATTTCCCGGGAGAACGTCACATTGTACGTATTATAAATTGTCTGTTGAATATAAGATTCTAAAAATAGCTAAGAATTTTGTTAAAAATTATCATATTTTTTAATACTATGCGAAAGTAGATCTCACTTTAGAATTTGATAACTGAAAACTATGCATAAAATTAGACTACTTTTGGCACGTTTATCACTACTAATTTATTAGGGTACCGTACCTCAGCCGGCAAAAACAGAACCCTTGGAGGATTACCTACTTTGTTGTCCTTTTATCGAGATCCTTTTTTTCATACGTATATTTTGATGCTCAAAAGAATCAAAATCTATGGTGGCCTTCCCGTTGACAAGGAATCATAGAATTTAGCAAGAAGTAATGCTATGTAAGCACATTTAAACGGAAGAATTCGATAACCGATTTATAATTACGTACTAAAATAATGATTTTTTGCAACTTGGAAAAATCTTTGAGACTCGATTTAGGAATCGAACTATGTATTTACAATTTACAAGTTTGCATAGAACTCTCAGTGCGCAAGTCTTACTCGCACTTGACCGGTTTTTTTATCTCGACATTAAAAAAATGCTAGCTAGGTGCTCCCTGCTGTTCTCCTCATCGCTGCCACTGTGGCGAAGTCGTCAACAGCCTCGGACACCACGGTCTGTCATGCAGCCGTAGTGTGGGTCGCATAGCGCGACACGCGAATATCAACGAAATCATCAGACGCGCTCTTGTCACCGTCGGCGCTCCAGCCGTATTGGAACCCTATGGCCTGGCACGCGACGATGGCAAGAGACCGGACGGCACGTCGTTAATCCCTTGGAAGATGGGAAGGCCTTTAGTATGGAACGCTACTTGTGTCGATACTCTTGCGCCTTCACATCTTCCTAGCTCGTCGTGTCGTGCTGGTGCTGCCGCTGCGGCTGCGGAGAGCCTCAAGCGGCGGAAATATAACAACCTTGTTGGAAGTTATATTTTCGAACCGTTTGGGGTTGAAACTCTCGGATCATGGGGTCCGAGTGCTCACAAGTTGTTTAAAGATCTGTCGGAACGTCTACTTGACACTTCGCGTGACCAAAGGGCTGGCTTTTACCTCGGAAAGAAGATAAGCATTGCCATACAGCGTGGTAATGCCGCCAGCCTTTTGGGCACATTACCAGTCGACAGCGATGTGGAAGAGTTTTTTGACGCCATATTTTAGTTTGATTTTAGTTAGTTGTAATTAGCGTAGGGTATTATTATAATTATTATTTTAATTTACTGTAATTATAGTTTTAGTTGTGTATGTAATAAGTTAAATTGATTTATACAAAATAAAGAAAATTTTAAAGTCAGAAAATAAAAGAAATTAAAAAAGCTATGGATGTTTAAATTTCATTTAGTTAAAATAACCTTCTTACTGACTGAAGTAAGTTATTATGTCTGATTAACAAATTATCTTGAATTGTTCACTATCAATCATCTGGAAACTTTGGTCATCTCTAGCGCAACCAGCGACCATAATAACTAGTATCTAAAATTTGATAACAATAAAGAAGAAAGTTTCCAGACAAATAAAGATATTTTCATGTCATTGTAATGAGAACAGACATAATATAATATTAAAAATGTGGATCTTGTTTTCACCCTAAGCGAGTAACGAAATTCTTCCTCAGATATTTCATTCAATGTCAGACACTGTTGCTGGGCCAATTAATTAGACTTTGTTCCTTAAACTAATTATTTCTACCTACTATTGTTTATTCTTATCTGAGAATAAGATTAGCATTTTTTCATTAAAACATTAACGATGAGAACGCGGTAATTTTGCTTTGTGACACGATTAAGTTTATTTGAATATAATAACTTGGTATTAAAATATTTCCTAATGAACATGATCATAATCATGGTCATATTCATTAAAAAAATATTTAAGCTAATTTAGTGTCTACAAGTGGTCACTCGTAAACACCAAATTCAAAGCCATAATAATTCTGGTTCTACATAAAATTGACGTTCTTTGTTTTGACCAAATAAATGCTTGTACCTCTCAAAAAATTATGTGAATATCGTATTTACGCTGATTTTTTGTTTCTATTTTCTCTTTTATTTTAATTCATTAAACCCCAAGCGAACGGGCGCGTTCACTCTCTCATTGTATTTCTATTGTGTCTCTAGTTACGATAAGTTAGGATTAAGGAGTAATATTAAAATATATTATATGTAGGTAATATTATTCTCCAATTTAACCTTTCAATCGTGGAAATAACAGACACAATAGAAAGACAATAGGTGCGCGAACGGCGTTCGGTTGGGGTTTAATGAATTAAAGCTTAAATATATTATATAAATTGGAGAATAATATTACTACCTATACTAATTTTCGTAATTTGCGTGACAGATTAGTTAAAATACGCCTCTGTCACGCGCTCGCTCAATCTTTGTTGTACTGATCGTCGATTTGACGTTTTTGGAAACTTTAAGCTCTAAATCCAACATTCTATTAATCACACTCAACCCAGATAAAACATTTCATTTTATTTGTTCTAAAATAATATTTTTTTATTTTTTCAATGCCCTGACATTCCACTGTACAACATGTTTGCAATAAACTGATTTGATTGTTACAGTAACGCTCTACTGTGCATAGGTTCTGGCCAATCTATGAATAAATGAACGATGCATTCTAAGCTTCACGGTGTACTTCTCTGCACATGCATTCAAACTTCTACCATTCGATAATCTCGTCTACTAGATCAAATTTCTCGGGAGGGATCATAAACCTTGACGTAAAGTACCTAGTATTAAAGCTGCCTCACTCAAACTAGGCAAGTATGCGGCATTGATGGCCTATAACGAGGTTCCCTTTTGCCCTATCTACATCTCCTAAACAAGTTTTCATGAATATTTTAGCTTAAAGGCCGAATCGATAAATGACCCGGAAATTTTTTGGCGACGAAATAGTGCGATGTGTGCTGGCTATATTCTGATTGGTTCACATAGCATAGTTAACAACAGCATAGTTCATTCAAAGAGCACATACAAATACTTCATCTATAATTATTTTATCTATACATCTATGTACCAAAAAGTTAACGGCAAAATACATGGATAGTACCTAGGTAACAATTTTTAGCGTACTCTATGGCGATTAACGAGTCATTTCACATATTATTTGCTTTAAAGTGCACTTACACCTACAACAGTGAAATCTGCACAAACCTGAAGGTTCATAATGCCTTGATGCCTTAATCTACCTATGTATGTAAATGTACGACAAATGGTTATTAATTACCTAACCATCAAATAAGTAATTTGGAATAAATTGCCGTTAACATATTTCTTGAATACCAGCAGTTCAGATAAATAGAAAATATAACAATTATGTCTCATTGCACGTGACTGTATTACTACGACTGTACACAATGTCATCTAGTGGCAATAATAGATAGCTTATCATTTTCGATTTAAAGACAGTCATAAGTGACCGATTAGGATAACGCGATTGATTGCGATAAAAAACTTGCATTAGGTCCTCAATATCTTCAACAACGCATTTAATGCACGTGAAATCGTATATTAGGGGCAGTTCGTAAGTGGCGCCAGTGACTGAAAAGTTGAAAGGAAATCGTTTGTCTTGGTATGGTCACGTAAAGAGGAGGAATGAAACGCATGTTGCTAAAAGAGTTATAAACTTACATGTGGATGGATGGAGAGAGAGACGGAGGCCAAAGAAAAGATGGATTTGTGAGAAGTGATATGAAAGAAAAGAGGTTAGTGATAGCGTGACGAGTGACAGGACAGAATGGAAGAAAAAAACGTGTTGTGCCGACCCCAAATAAAACGGAATAAGAGCAAGATGATGATGAAACGTGAAACCGACATCACACGACTAAGTGTCTCACCTTAAAAAAGCCTAATAGAATTTACAAATCCCTTGCTTTGTTGTAGACACAAACAACCAAATAAAGACTAATTGAAAAACGTGGGAGGCTTCAAGATGGCGTCAGAAATAGGCAAATACGATCACTTAAGACTAGCAATGTGTTTTCTCAGAGCAATCGCTAAAGTAAATTCAAATAAAAAACCGAATTGTATTTTGGATTGTTTTCTTACGATTCCCGAGTAGAACTGAGAATAATACGAACTTAAAAACTCTCAAATGAGTTCCAGAAACTGTTTTATCTAAGTTACGTACTGGCACAAAGTTGATTTGAGTTAATAACTGGTTATATTATCCAATAGCCTAGTCTTATAGCGATGTTACGACGTTCTAAGTGCCCTTTAGTATTTCGTTTTAATCTCGTATATTACAAACTGTGATCCAACCTTTTTCCAGGAGGTTAGTTCCGACGAGGTTGATGTAATTTTATGACGCTTCATAGTTAGCTTGTTTTAGTTAAAAATAAACTTGCCTTACTGTGTTACACTGTCAAAGATTTCTCCTAGTCAAAACAAAGCCAATTTCTACTTGCAATCTTTTGAGGTTGTCGTCTTGTTAACTAGACTTGCCTGTGGCGAGCTTAATAAAATAAAAGCTTCAAGTCTCTGAACTTATAAAAAACCAACACATAATAAATCTCTAGAATTTTTTAGTTGCGCATCACGTAAAATGTACGAAAGCGATGTAGATAACTTTTATACATTAAAATTGTGTGTAACTTGATATATTACTTAGGCTTTGTTTCATCGCAATCGATTAACTATATCGAAAGATATCTGACTACTACTACTCATACTACATTAATTGATTGTTAGGCGGTACAAAGTTCGCCGAGTCAGCTAGTCAAAACTAAGCGATTATACACTCAGCGCTCACGCTTAGTTTTTAGTTCTCCCTTTGGGAGTACGGACCTTGTCTTAAGGTGTCGCTGGAGGGTCTTGTAGGGGTACATTACAAGGTGCAAGGTTTTTCCCCAAATGATTTTCTAACGCGCTCGAGTATCCCGTAAAATTCCCATCTCGCCGCCCATGTGGTCGATCGGTGGTTCGATCAAGTCTGTCGATCGATCTCATTTTCTCTCATAGGACCAATTACAGCGGCTCTCAATTTCTTTAATAGATCAATTATTAACGCAATAAACTATTTAATTGGTTATATACTTATCATGTTATGTCTAGCGCCAATCATAAAAGGCTAGTGATAGGCGCAAGTTGCTTTGATGACGTCAAACTACGCTAACCACGTATGCGACAATGATTTATGTAAATCTAAGGCTGCATGTTGACGTTATGTGGTGAATGTGGCGACCTACTTCATAGCTTTAACAACAGTATACCACAATATTGATGGAGCTTCAACCATAATTTGGAGTTAGAGACTATACAGCCTTATTTTTAGTGCCTATATGTGAAACCTGAAACACCAGTCTAGTATTTTATGTAAAGAATCCATGTACAAAATTTCAAAACTGTATTATGAAAAGTCACAAAGTTATAAGCCAGTTATGGTACCTGGTTGGCGACATAAATTCATGGTCACCGGGCTACCCGGGATATTGAGGGATAGTTTTGCTTCCAAACTCAGTTGTGCGTTGGCGTCTAATACCCGCTATCTACACTCTATTTTTTTCGATACAATCATCAAATATCAATCCTACTTCGTTGTTAACTGCAGTGCTGTATAGTTACATAATTTTTAATTCAAACTTCCCAGTGTTTTTAAAATTATACCTTTACATATATTTCGCATAATTTACCCTTTTAGCTAGGCTTTTCTTCAACGTGAAAAATATATAGTGATATAGTTAGGTTAGGTTTAGGGTAGTGCGTGTTGCCAGTGATGGCATATGGTTCCGATACGTGGTCGCTCACAATGGGCCTCATCAGAAGGCTTAAAGTCACCCAAAGAGCAATGGAAAGGGCTATGCTCGGGGTTTCCTTGCGTGATCGAATAAAAAATGAAGATATCCGCAGGAAAACTAAGGTTGCCGACATAGCACGAAGAATTGCCAAACTCAAGTGGCAATAGGTAGGGCACATTGCTCGTAGAACAGATGACTGAAAAGTTCTGGAGTGGCGATTGCGTACCGGAAGACGTAGCGTTGGAAGGCCTCCTACAAGGTGGACCCATGACCTGGTAAAGGTTGCGGGAACCCGATGGATGCGAGACGCACAGGACCGTTCATTGTGGCGACACTTGGGGAGGCCTATGTCCAACAGTGTACGTCTATCGGCTGAGATAATGAAAATTATTAAATATGTGCCATATTTTCTATTTTCACGCGGACAAAGCTGCTAATACAAACTAGTATCTCATAAAACTAAACTGCTTTTAACTATACAGCCCCTATGAGATTGTTCAAACTAATCCCAACAGGTAAAGGGATTTCGGTGCGGTTTCCGACCAAAGATAACATTCGTGGACGATATTAGCGTAAAACAAGAAGCTGTAGCTTGTATGAAGCTCGTGGTTAAATTTTAATAATACACCGTTAAATTTTGATCGTTTTAAACCCGTAAAATTAAAAAATAAAGTACCTTTTTTTAATTTTATCTTACAAATCGATAGTGTTTCATGTACTGGATCGACTCTCCACGGGATTAAAACGATAAAAAAGCGGTGTATTGTTTATTGACACAAAAAGATAAGTAACAAACTATTTGAAGCTAGGTAGTATCTAATCTGTGTTGTAGGAGCCAGTGTCTTCACCCGGTACAATTAGTTACCTATTTGATGAGCCTGCGCCTATCGTGAACGATATTTGTTTATTTTAAAAACAAGTCACGTACAATTTCTAATACATTTATTATGTACCTATATTATACATTTTATAAAAAGTTTTTATAGCTGACTGTACATAAATACGTCAGATTTTTACGTTTGAGCGAGATGACGACAGAAAAAGTAGGTAAAATCGGAAGGTGTCAACTCGCGTGGACCCGCGCGAATTGCGTAAGCGAGTTGACGAACAATTCACTAGTAGTAGGTGTCGAGGTCACGGCGGCTAGGTCGTGAGGACGTCTCTTCCCTCACGCGTGCAGCCGTCTCCTTCGCTAGCATTACTGCATCACATAAGGATGCGACCAACTATCTATTCCCCCTCTGTCCGAACCATGGCCTGAACCAGGGCCCAGCGCGAGGTCACTGCTGTCGATCACCTCCACGAGGAGTCTAGAGGTCTTTAAGTCAAGAGTGAAGCTCTTGATTACCTCCTACTTCTAGGCAAGCGTGCTCCATCGTCGACCACATCGTCGCTTACCATCAGGTGAAATAGTAGTCGAAAGTGGGCTTTTCAAGAATAAAAAAACTGCTTAGGCTGGAAGCCGTCTAACACATGGTAGGAAAATGATTGATCAGATTACACATGTGCTGTAGCACTGCTTTATTATTGTGTACCTACATTTTAATGGATCTATTTTTATACCCACTGCAATAACGGATAAGATTCCATTACGATCATAATTAAATATTACATAAAGATAATGACAACCTTGATCTCTGACACGCGCAGTCGCTACAATCTCATTCACGTAATATGCTCATGCGATACTAAAGTAATCTCTGATTGTTTCTTTATACTATGTAAATCTGAATACATAAAAGGAGAATCTGACTGACTGACAAATCAACGCACTACCGAACGTACTGAGACTAGAAATTTTGAACTTTTGACGCAGGTAGGTGAGCACTAAGACAGGATTTTCTAAAATACATCTCCAAAGGAGATGAAACGGGGTTTCAAAGTTTGTATGAGAAATCTACTTTCACGCGGGTGATCCCGCTGGCAGAAGCTAGTACATACAGTATTTAAAACAACTAATAATACCTAATGTCCGTAGCATCAGACTGTTTCCGACACGTCTTTTAGAAAAATCAATAGGAAACTCATTTGTCAAAATCACTACGAACCCCTAGTCCCTTCTAACATCTATCATGGAGAAAATATAATGAAAGTATTGTCAGAGAGGTAGGTTGGGAATAGTCTCCTCTTTCTGCAAAGCAGTATTATGAGCTAAGGAGGTGGCTGAAACCATGTTGTGTGGACATCCTCACTTTCCTCACTCCCCAGCCGCCCGCGAAGCCGCAGGACACATCCTGGGTGACGAGAGTCGCAAAGCGATTTCCAGCTTCCATAAGCACGAGCTTGCGAATGGCAATGGATTAGCTCGATGTCAGAGACGTTGACGCTTTGTGCGCTTCAATGAAATATCAGCAAAAACGGACGGGGGTCCACTGAGGCCGATGCTTGCCACGGCTGCAAGAAAGTTTCCAAGAGTTGCCATGGCCCTAGAATACAGATGAGTTTTAGTCTGTAAAAGTCTGACACGCTCTTTCATTCTACCTGGGAAAATATTTCATGATTTTACACACAAAAAAAAAGTGAGATAGGTTAGATGAGGTTGTCAGCATAAACGATCGCTATAGAACGTGGCTGACAGGAAAAAAGACATAAAGTAAATCTCTAACTTCTCATGCTAGTGCTATCGCACATTATTTGAGAAGTTTGAGTAAACGTAACTTAGGAGTATGATTTAAAAACGAACATGTGTCTTGATTTAAAAAAAAAATACAGCTTCGACGCGTTTTAATCTATGGAAATTTAAACTATTTATTTATTTATTGCCTGCTATATTTACAGTAGCGTCAAAGCGTATAATTATAGTATAGCAAACCAACATTCTACAAACAAAAATAATGATACAAAAAAAAAACATTGATCACAGCTTTACTCTTACATAAAAATATGTCTAATTTCGATTCCTAAGCAATCAGGGGTTTGGCAGATGGAGCTCTAAGGCTGTAGGGATAATCGATCATTTATTGACAATCTGCTCTGCAAAACTTAAGAGTGTCCTTCTCCACTTACCAATTGACAACATCGAACTTTAAAGGCTTGTTGCGTCGTCTAACGCAATCCAACGCGATGTTTGATGAAGAGGCAATGCAAAAAAGAGAGATAACGCCTAAAAACTCTGTTGGCATTCGGTAATTTCGTGATTTACTCGAATATTTCGTCATTCAGATCGTCTTGTTTAAAGTACAAGACTTCTATTATAGTACCTTTTTATATCTACATTAATATAATAAAGAGGTAAAGTTTGTTTTTTTTTTATTTTATTTTTTTTGTAGGATGTAATCTCTGAGAGTACTGGACCGATTTCTAAAATTTTTTCACCAGTAGAAAGCTGCTTTATTCCTGAGTGACACAGCTATATTTTATGCACGCAGGCGAAGCCACTGGCAAAAGCTAGTTTGTAATGTATGAGTACATTTAGGAAGGGCCAAAGTTCACATAAAGTAGCAGATTTTCAGAGGTTTTAAATTAGTTTTCCACAAATTTATGTTTTGATTTCTATAGAAGCCTAGATAATTTCCACAAGATAGCTGTGTATCAAAAATATTTGGAGAAAGATTTGTAATAAAATCATAATCACGTAAGAACGGTTGTTTGAAAATGTACCTCGAATGGGACACTCTTAACAGCACTGTTGACGCAAGCAATAATGGCCTTTGTTATAACTAAAGTTACTTTTTCTTTTCAAATATTTGATTCGTTTCAGACTTTGTAAGTATTGTAGAAAAGCTAGGCATAGTAACAACTTTCTAACCGAGTATCAAACAATTCTGAATAGAAACCTTGATAACTAAGCAAAAACTTAAAAGTTCTGATTTAACATTGAATTTCAGTAAGGTTTGTTAATGTTTAATGTTTTCGTTTGCCAAAGATAATATCTAAAGTATGAGTAGTAAAATGTTTTGAGTTTATTAGTTTTATAAAATATTTAGTCTGCGTTGTAGATAGGTAATTTTATATTAAAACAAATTATTATTAAAGGATTAAATGAAATAAATTATTATTTAAGTTTATCAGCTTTAATAATAATCCTTTCGACGGAATAATAAATCACGGTGACTAATCTCAACGGAGATTAATCAAGTACGCAGGAGATATTATAGTGCACAAGCGTGTGCGCAAACACAAATGCACTTTCTGTTCCTTTACTCTCATAGCCCGATGGGATAGCATTCTTACACGACTTGGAAGAGATCAGGCGCAGGACCAAAAGCTTTAAGTATTTTCCGGGGCACAAGATAACACACCACCAACTAACAAACTTCGGGCGGCTACACAGTATTATAATTCCTAATGGAAAACCCAATAGTAGGTACTGTAGCGACATCTATGTCGTCACATAGGAACTCCATTGCGGTATCAGAATCCACCGCGCGATTAGAACATTATTATATGGTTGTATAATATACTAGCACTTGCCCGCGACTTCATCCGTGTACATAAAATATAGCCGGTGTCACTCAGGAAAATAGGGAACTTCGGATCAGTTCCATCTCCTAAAAACAATACAACATAAAAACAAAATTTACCTCTTTATTATATTAGTGTAGATTATTTTCTAATAGCGCAGTGACGGACGGATGTCCGATATCAACTATCGGGAAGTTACCCAGACCAGGCGGAATACCCATCTGGTCCCACGATGCTTCCTTTTCAACGGAGGTATGTGGGACTTACGTCCTGTTTTGCATGCCTTTAAAGCACTTTAGCCTAACCCGGGAATTAAACCCAGGACGCAATCACAAGACCACCGCCGCAGTTATTATATTATTACATACTAGCTTCTCCCAGCGGCTTCGCCTGCGACTCTATGGTGACATAGGGACTCGGCTTTAGTGACAATGATAGCATTCTATTGATGAAATAATTTTTAAATCGGTTTAAAAGTTTTTGAATCTATTAATTACAAACTGAAATACAGATCTTTCATCTATATGTATAATATTAATATAGATATATTATGATTTCATAATTAATTTCTGGAAATACATTAATCACATAATGTGCATGTGATTAATGAGTTCTTAGAAATCTCAAATGTAATAAGATAATGTAATTTGGAAAATGGTTTTAATAAGATATTTTTAATTTTGCGACTCATTATTCGACAAGCGAGTCATCACTTTATTTATGTCACGAATGAATCAAAGTTTAAATGAAGTACAGAAATTAATTCATGTCCGCAGTTTAAAAGCAAACGAAGTTTTAATTAATCAAATCGTGTCATCATTAATTATAATTTAATCAGTGACACTTGAAATGTGACTGAACTTTTTGAATAAATATTCATCTACACAAAATTTACATATACTGTGAATAACAAAACGCTTATGACAAATTACTATTTTATTATTACTTGCTGACTCATTCAATGTTTTTCTACCATATAAATTATTTTTAAGAAAGAGGGTAGGAGGGCAAAAAATAGTCGACGACCTATTCTAAGACCTAAAACAAACACACACTACACACATTACAAACAACACAATAAGAATTAGACACATTTTCTTTATAAAAATCGGTCAAGCTGTTTCGGAGAAGATCGATAACAAATACTGTCTGTCACACGAGATTTTTATATAGTAGACTAGTTGCCGCCAGTGCCGTAACTAGGGCGGTGCCAGCGGTGCCCAGGCACAGGGCGCAGTTCCTGAAGGGGCCCCAAAACACCTAATAGTCCTTTTTGTTCGTATTGTACTTTTTTCCTGGGGGCGCAGTTATAAAAGCTCGCACCGGGTGTATAATAGGCTAGTTACGGCACTGGTTGCCGCCACCAGCTTCGCACACGTATAAGTAGAAAATTTCGCTTCTGTAATTTGAATGTGATGTCTAAACTACACTGCCCACTGCTGGGCAAAGGCCTCCCTCTATTACTTCTATTATTTCTAGCTCTGGGGTACTTCTTGACAATTTCTAACGAAGACATCTAAAGGTAGCCATACACGCTAGGGTATACCTGACAGGTTTGCCTGCAAAGTTATACCTATCAGGTAAGCTTGTGTGTAAACCTGCACAGTTGTGCAACATACACGCTCTGGTTTACCTGTACAACTCACCTGTACAGGCAAACCTGACAGGTATACCCTAGCCTGTATGGCGGGCATTAGTCTTGCAACTCACTACCAAGTTTTTTGTTAGCAATTTCTTTGCAAAGTTTAGTTCGTTAAACTTAGCTAAGTTAAGTATATTTCATGAATGAAAACATAGTTATTATGCAAGTACGTGTAGCTTAAACTTACCTAGCTGTTGATCTGATAAATAAATGTGTGTAAAAAACTCTGTTTGGTTGTTATGTTAATGTAGTTAAACTATTGAACCAATTTTGATAAAATTTGGTACGAAGTAAACTTGAGCTCTAAAAAAAGACGTAAGCTACTTTTTATTCGGATTCGACTTCGACTTCGCATCTGCTATAAGTAACCAACATTCAGGTGGACGAAGTCTCGGGATAAAGCTAGTATGTATACAAATGAAAATGGTGCACTCGTCCTTTGAGTTTGTACCGAGTATTATTGGAATTGAGTTTTCGTCTTAGCAAATACGAGTGATTAATCAATATTTAAACTTGGAACGGCTGCCATCTGATCTCCGCTACCCAATTACTGAGTAATAGGTACCGATTAAAGTTTAACCCCGGTATTTATACCAATAAATATTTTCCTGGAAAAGTATTTTTATTTATTTATTGTACATTTGGAACGGAATTACTGTTATACATAAACTAGTACTTTGCCGGCGAGTTCGTTCGCGAGAATGTTTTCATAAAACCTTTAACACCGTAAGTGGTTTTTTATTTTTGAATCGTATTTGCCGCCTGTCAGAAGCAAGAACACCACAAAACCGTAGCTGCCTTTAACTTCGTAGTTTTTTTATTTACACGAATAAACCATCCTGGTATGATACTTTTTATTACGGGAATGTGATCTTTTGTTTTTTTGTACTTTCATGTGGAAGAAACCGCTGGCAGAAGTTAGTTCCGTCTAGTATTGTCTTTTTTTTTGGTGGGGAAATCATCAATGACAACCCCTGCTCTTGGGCGGAGCGGGAGATAGTGTCAGACTCTTACTGACTAAAAACCCACCCCGTACCTTCAAGCCTTCATACCGGGGCTCGAGTTGTCTTTCGAAACTAACCCTGGCCCCGGTAGGCTTCGACCCAGCCGGGCCCCTGCTGTTGCTGACAACTCCTTGAGGCGCGCGGGAACAGTGCGCTCCGTCGACGACTTGGGCTTGGTTCGGACAGTTACCGGACAGTCGGACAGCGAGCTATCCATTGCTCACTGTCCGAAAGCCCGCGCCATTGTCTCCAAAAGCTTAGCATGGTAGCATGTTTCAACAGGAAAACAAGTCCAAACATAAGCATATTAGGTACTTTTAATACTACCATGAAATAACAGTTACCGCTGATCGTAACTACTGTTATACTCGTATGTTTGCGCCCACACGCACTGTTTATGGCCTAGCTGTAAATCAGGTGACCTGAACCAAAGGAAATATTGAAGATATTTATAACAATCCGGTTGGCGCAGTAGTTCGATTCCTGCACGGAACAAATATTAGTATGGCGTGCATAGATAGTTATTTCGGGTCTAAGTATTTTGTGTATGGGAGTTTATATATATATATGTGAAGGCCCTACGATACAGACACAACATAAACATTTTTTATACTTATTTAATTTAACATAGATTATTGAGGAAAACTCAAAACCGTGACGTTTTAATTAAAGTAAAAAGCGAAAAGTTCACGCCATCACAAATTAACTCCTATTCCAAATCAATTTTCCAGACGAAAAAATTTAGAATCCAAAAATACCTATCTTGAATTGATTATATCGGTTTCCTTCACTTAACTCTGAAGTTTGAAAGCTTTCGCTGAATCTTAAGCGGCTGAAGAATTATTTTCAGGCCACTCATAGTTCTATTTGATCTTCAAACTTATATTTAAAAAAACGCGCAAATGCGAGTCGGACTCGCGCACTGAGGGTTTCATTAAATTTTTCCAAATGGCATTTTTTTTGTAACGAAAGTATTTTACTGTTTTTTTCTGCCAAATTTCAGGATTCTAGCTTAACGCGAAGTACCTTATAAATTTTCATTCCCTTTTGAGAGTGTCGAAATATATGTTTTTTGAGACATAAACGTCCGTATCTTTTTTTTTCACTAACTCAAAAGTTTGATTTTTTTACAGCTTCAAGGGGCCGCAGACTTGAGTATATGGCTTTAATTTAAGCTTGATACCTCAAGGCGTTCCCGAGATAAAGAGTCTTGACAGATAGACAGACAGACGGACAACAAAATTATCCTATAGGTAAGGGTTCCGTTTTTTCCGTTTGAGGTACGGAACCCTAAAAAGAAGAGCTCCGTTTACACAGAATTCTATCTAATACATTTTATTTTAATTAATTTCATAACTTCATAAGCGTCCAGTTTGTTGTAGAAGCTGGAGGATCATAGAGCAGCTAAGAACAAAAGAAAACTGCATAAAACGAACAATATGAAATTTCCTTAATTAAAACGTGCTTTTACAACGTATTTCGGAACAGAATAGTGAAAGATCGGTCGCCATTATATTAATTAATTCCGCAGTACGAAAGTAAAACGAAAATGATTGATACTCTGCCATACGTATTAAAATCGTGTAACATATTGTAAATTATTTCTGCATAATTACCATGCATGAACCTTAAATTAATTCTTTATTGTCTGCAATAATAATAATTGCGGCGAACAATTGCTATTGCAATTGCGGGAATAAAAGCCAGTATTACTTAAGTTGAGCTAGTTAACTAATGAACGTGTATTAGACAGGTTTCTCTTCTTGGAAAACTAATATTCTGCTCATCGCAGAACATTTTAGGTAATATATTTATAATTTTCTAGTTTAAATAACTTAGTCCTAGATAGTAAGTTTATTGCTGCTACGGTCTCAATATTGATAGGCTCACGTTTGACCACCATCTCACCTGGTGGTAAGCGATGATGTGGTCGACGATGGAGCACGCTTGCCTAGAAATAATCTTGACTTATTATATGTAGTAAAACTTAAATTTAAAACTAACTAAATTCTGTCAGTGGCTACGCCTGCGTGTAAATGATGAAAATTAACCCAAGGGAACATATCCCATATGTTTTATTAAAGGAGGTAGTCTTTCCATGTCCCAAAATTGGTCCAAATCCATTTTTTTTAAGCGTGACGGAGTTACAAACACATCTACACATTTTACACACACATACACGGACATACAAATTTTCACTTTTATAAAACCAAAACGCATTTTTTGTCTTTTCAAATAAATCGGTAGGTGTAAGAGCAAGTGAATGATGAAGATGATGATAATCTTATACATATAATTTTTTGTAAGGAATTTTCTCTATAAACTTCCTAAAACTTTAAAGAATCAATAAAATAAAACTCTACTATATTTCCTAAAACATTGAAAAATCAAATAAAATATACTTCCAAATACTCGTATTTAGGCTTTCCTCTGCTATGAACATTCAAAGACTGTCCGTAACGTCGGCTCTTGTCACTTTCTATTAAGCTGCTGAAAAGACTCGACCCAACAAATTGCACAACAACACATTTAACTCGACCAATACATGTAGGAACTATCAATATTACGAGCACAGCTGCTACACACATTCGGCCTAATGAATGAGATCACTTACTCATTGTATTGAATCTGAACGGTATACCAAAAAGGTTTCTACGTGACCTATAAATACGGCTACCATATACTAGATAATTTCCTTTGAATACTGAAAATCGGAGATAGACTTTTAGATATAGGATTTTTCCGAATTGCAATTTTTTTGTTTTTTGACTTAAGTAACAACAAATTTACTGTTTTCAGATTTTTTTCCTATATCTTTGCTATAAGACCTTGCTTTACGCCAAATTTCAGGATTCTGGGTCAAAAGGAAATACCCTATGAAAATCTTTGAGAGTATCAAAATATACGTTATTTTTTGCGACATAAACGGTCATATCGTTTTTATTCGTTAACTTAGAAGTTTGATTCTTTCACAGCTTGAAGGGACCGCAGAACTGAGTACCTATATGGTTTTAATTTCAACTCGATACCTCCACGCGTTCTCAAGAAAAAGGATCTTGACAGACAGATAGACAGTCGGACGGACAACAAAGTAATCATATAAGGGTTTTGTTTTTCCTTTTGAGGTACGGAACCCTAAAAAATACTGGAATTTATCTGAATAATTCAATTTATTTGAGAACGTACTTCTAGTCTGTTTATATTAATCTGAATTTTATAATATTTATAGAAGCCTGGTGCATTATTTGGCCACTAAAGAACATCATATTTTACTTTATACAGTATATACACTGTATGTATTCAATAAGATAAATGGCACTCACTTCTTACCAACAGCTCATACGAGTTGGCAAGCCATATAGGAAAGCCATCTGTTCAAAACATAAAGATTACTGGTAAGTGAAAACGTAGAACGTTATTGCATCATCAGAACACTATATAGACTTGCTTCTTCAGTATCTATGATCCAAATACCTGTGTGTACCAGTCACGAACATATTGACGTCGTAAAGACCGACTGCAATATTCTATGTTGCAATTTTGACTACCTATGTTTACTCCCAAAGCTTTCCCTACAACGGCCCGACTTTCAATCAAGCCTTAGGTTACCACGAAACTGCACAAAGTCCTATATAATATGTACATATAAATGAATTGACCTTATGTTTCGGCCCCCGTTTTTTTTTTAATATGTTCACGTTAGCGATACGAAAAACCCTTTTTACGTAAATTAATCAGCTTACAAAATGGCTTCTCTTTTAAATTGTGCTCGTTCTGAAAAACTAACGTTATTGTGATAAAACTGGGCAAGTACGAGTTTGACTCGCGCATTAAGGGTTCCGTTCAAACTTACCTATCTACATGGTTCAATTCCCGAATAAAATGATAGCATTGTTAAAAAAAAGTACTAAAATACGATTTAATAACGAACATTCGAATAAAATAGCCATTTAAAAATCAAAACTTTTTCCACATGCGAAATTAAATTTAAAAAAAAATAAACCATTCGTTAACGTAGCCGCACTGCTAAAGAAACAACAGAAAACTCACGACCTATTAATATAACGGCTGTCCAAATATATAATATATGTCTTACTAGCTTTAGCCCCCCGGCTTTGCTCGCGTAATAAAATATAGCCTGTCACTGAGCAAAACATTTTACCAACCGGACCAGTACTTTCAGAGATTACCACTTTATAATATTAGTGTAGAAGTGTAGATAAAAGTAAGCTCTTCTCTCGGTATAACATTTTTTTGTTTATCCGTTCAACATAAACAGCATTCTCAATAATGTTTTCATAAAGGATTTACTTCAAACATATTTTGATCAAAATCCCAATATTGCACTACAGCATCGTGGCAATCAATCCAATTAATTTCCGAACGATGTATATCGGTTATGATGTAAAGCTTAATCCACACAGAGTAGGAAGACAAACACGAGCGAATAAACCAAGTCGTCGTCGGCGCGTAGTGTTCAACGTGCCTCAAGGAGATGTCAGCAACCGTAGGGCCCTAGCAGGGTCGAAGCCTACTGGGGCTATGGGTGATGCTATAGAGAACCCCGGGGACCTGAAACGAATGCAAAGTCAGAGCTGGAGTGGGTTTTAGTCAGTAAAAGTCTGGCACGAATGGGCGGGAGGTGTCATTAGATGATTTGATGATGTTAGACTGGCCTGTTGGTCTAGTGGTTAGTGGCCCTGACTGCTATGCCGGAGGTCGTGGGTTCGATTTCCACCCAGGACAAATGGTTTTGTGATGAGCACAATCATTTGTTCTGTGTCTGGGTGTAATTTATCTATAATAATATTATAGATAAATTACACCTGATAAATATACATATATATTTTTAAATACATACATATTATGTATGTATTTAAAAATATATATGTATATTTATCAGTTGTCTAGTTCTCATAACACAAGCTCTGCTTAGCTTGAGACTAGACGGCGTTGTGTGACAGTTGTGTGGAATATATAATTATTTTCCACCGAAAAAAAAGCAACCGCATGAAAATGATCTTGATTGTTCAAAGTCGCAAGTAACACTTCCTTATGTCAGAACTGCCTTTGCAAGAATGGGGAAAAAATTCTTTTATAAGCTAGATATGGCTCTCATATTCAAATGAAAAAACCTTTTTTTTTTTTTTTTTTGGATTGGCCTGTTGGTCTAGTGGTTAGTGGCCCTGACTGCTCACCCAGGACAAATGTTTATGTGATGAGCATGATCATTTGTTCTGTGTCTGGGTGTAATTTATCTATAATATGTATGTATTTAGAAATATATAAGTATGTTTATCAGTTGTCTAGTACCCATAACACAAGCTCTGCTTAGCTTGGGACTAGACGGCATTGTGTGGTAGTTGTGGAATATTATTATTTATTATTATTATTATTATGAAAGGTGTTGTGTTCGTTGGTATGCCACACACACGCCTATCGATAAAGCGAAAGTTCTCTCTGATGAAAAAATATATTTTCTACGTTGGTAGGTTCCCGTGGCGTTTGATTCTTCCGCCCTGTATAATTTTAATTGAATGCAATATGGCTGACGCGATTGGCGGGGCTCGGACATCGTTAGTCGATATTAAATACATTTACCATTAATCGATCAGCTGATGAGGAAGTGACTCGATAGAGTTAAGCCTCGCTTCATTATGGAAACTGCTAAAAATAGCTTTCAACACTTCATAAGTAGAGTAAAAGCGTTTCAGTGGAGGAGATTTACAGCAAAAAAGAATTGTTTTATTTATAGAACAAATAGAACATCAAAGATTTTTTTAGGTGGGAAAATCATTCAATGACGTCCCCCGCTCTAGGGTGGAGCGAAAGGGTGTGTCAGACTTTTACTGACTAAAAACTCATTCCTGTTCCTTCGTTGCCTTTCATACCAGGGCTGAGTCTTCCTTTCAGAAGCGACCCTTGGCCCCAGTAGTCTTCGACCCTGCTAGGCCTGTATGGTTACGGCGCGCGTGGAACAGTACGCACCGTCGACGACTTAGGCTCAGTCCGGACGGTTACCGGATTGTCGGACGGTGAGCTACCTTGCTCGCCGTCCGCGCATATGGTGGCCGGAAATCAGAATCGAGATCCCGGCGGTTGGGGCGTAAGGGAAGCTCCCTCGCGCATGTACGCGCGGCATCCTCCTTTGCTAGCATAAGATCAATGACTAACATTGAATTACTACTAAGACTCAGTTCTCAACCAAATCACAACTATAGTTTTATTTTTCTTTCAAACAAAGAAAATATTTACCCAAATACTTACGGACCTTTATTTCACAGTTACCCTCTTTGAGAAACTTTTATTACATTGGTCAAATCAAGCTCACAGTGATAATAATAGTATAACAACACAAACACGGAAGTTTCGCCCCCTAGTTTATAAGCAAACTTGGATAGACAATCAACCCTCATGCTTGACAAAGGCTTCGACAAATAGCAGATTCACGGACCAAAATAATTTGTCCTTTTTGGAAATGATCGATTAATTTATTAATAACTGAGATGTTACAACCAAACGTGTAATTCTGTGACCAAAACAACCCCTAACCTTTTCGACAAATCCAATTTACCAGGGTCAGGTTCAAATTCAAAGACATGTGAGGTAAACCACAAGAAATTAGAAGCGACTACTAGAACCAATATCAGGGTACGTAAACCGCGAAATGGGTTGGCTATACGCTCGGGTAAATCTAGTTAGAGCCGGCTATATAGCTATGTGCAACCGCGCTTCGGCTTTTAGAGGTCGCACATGGTGCCTGTAGATACAGCGTGCAACGAACCTATATGAAACCACAGAATTAAGCTCCGTGTAGACTATGGAAGACCAGGAGTAAAATAAACACAACACAAAGTCATCGGGCCTGTAACCTGGTTCCTGTAACGCTACGGGCTACAGGTTACTAAGCCGTACTAATCAAACGAATCCGTTCAAGTTTACCTCATATCGCAATGAGTTTTAAAGCCAGTCTTTTGATGACGCCACGACACAATACAGCATATTAATGCGAGTCCAGCTTAAATAACTAGCTTCTATCACCGGCTTCGCCCGCGTGAAAGTCGATTTCTCCATACAAACTTTGGATCGTCGAGGTCACTTGGCTGCTTCTATGAAACACCCACATTTCGCCAGTTCTTTGTTTGCTCAGTTTATGGCAATAGGCTCCCTACTGTGTGGGAGGCAGAATAACTAGTCTAGAATAACGTTCAATCTACATAGTCAAGGTGTGTAAAGCTCATATTTGAATGAAACAGTTATTTATAGCGTCCTCGGCCTCACTTGGAATTCTAACACTCTTATCTTAGTCTGAGTCCATGAAATATTTCTATCTTTCTCGTGGTATTTTCATACGTTGCGAATATTTAGTGTCATTTATCAAATATGTAAGTAATAACAATATTATCATAATAATAATATTCCACAAGTTTCACACAACGCCATCTAGTCCCAAACTAAGCAGAGCTTGTGCTATGAGTACTAGACAACTTAGAGAACCAAACTTATATTATAGATAAATTACACCTAGACACAGACCAAATGATCGTGCTCATCACACAAACATTTGTCGTGGATGGAACTCAAACCCACGACCTCCGGCATAGCGGCCGGCGGCTTATTTACTAACAATAAACTGTATTTACTTTATATTTATGTTAGTCTGTAAGGTATGTGTCTATGGGCCAAGATGCCTGAAAATAAATGATTTATTTATTATTATTATAGCAGTTAGGGCCACTGACCACTAGACCATCGGACCAGTCAAAAGTATGTCAGGTAATTGACTTAATTTTTACGTATCCATCGTTCAGTCTCTATACGATTTATTTCCGTTTAAAGCGGCATTTCCAATACACTGAAAACTATATAACCTAACTCATGTACAATTGCAAACTTTGCTCGAATTTCACGAACGGTTGATTCGAAGTAGTTCCGGTATTTGAATTACCCTACGGTATGTATTGGGTCTAAAGTGGCCTAATCGGCTACCCTGGCCCACTAACCAAAGTTAGGGCCTCGAAGGTCGTTCGATATTTATAATGCTTTCAAACTTTCCTAACTGAATACAAAGTAAGTCATTACGAGTATACTGATATACTGAATATAGAGTTTTTTAAATGTTAATAAAAATTATAATATTAATTCACCATCAACGACTGCATCACTGCATACCATCAGATAGGACCGCAGTCAAGCACTAGTTTATATCAGATAAAAAAAAAACGTTCACGTACATTGAACGAACACATTAGCTTACGATGCAATTCAGGACAGCCTATTAATCAATCATTGATAGTGCACATGAAAGCTAACAAAAGGCGCTTTCAATAAATTCAGATACGCTAGAATAATAAATTATATCCATCGTTGATTTCAACCTAAATCAAAGACCCAACTCGTTTGTCAATCGTATTAACGTCGAACCTAAAATTACTGTGTATACAAGACTATAATCACACAAGACCAAGCCTAATTGATACCCTATAGGTACTCGTCAGTTCAGCCAAGTTCAGGCGCTCGGCATCCATCAAAACGTCGCGCCGTTATCGCAGAACCTTCGCCCAAGTGATTTGTGGCTGAACATTTCACTGCTAATGTATAACTTGCCTTAGTAAACGGCATATAACTAAGTTAAATAAGGTTGTCCTTGCACATAATAACATACCAACCTGCTCGTGAAACACGAAATAGAAAACTTGAATTTATATTTTTCGTTTATGTGAAGGAAATTCACGTATTTACGAATAAATGTAAACTTGATTGCCGACTGGGAAGGTAGGTAAAATGAAAAGACAGGTACATATATGAAATGAACAGCCATATTGTTCGGAGTAGTTACCGCGGCCCTGGAATATAAAGGGTAAATGAAGGAACACAAATGGGTTTTTGTCAGTAAAAATTTGATACTCCCTCTCGCTCTACCTACAGCGGAAGAAGTTGTTTGGTGATTTCTCGCTCAAAAAAAGGTATATGAAATGAAAAAAACCTACCTATCATAAAATATCGCTTGCAGAGCTTTTGAAGAGTTTTAATTTTCCCGTAAAACTTTATAAAGAAAGTCCCAGGACACATTAATTTTAGATGATGATCGATGGTCCCAAGATTGTGACACTAAATGTGATTTATAGACAGTATCTTTGTGTCAGATCACATCTCAACAGGAAATAATCGTACTCTTCAATAAATCTTAAAGGAAACTTAACTGAAGTTGGTAACAAAAATTCTTTTTGAACGACTCTAAGTTTGTCTTCCACGAAGTCGCAGGCATTTCAGGCATGAATGAACATTTCATAAAGCAATGAACTTTATAACAGACAACTCAACTCGATCTTGGTATAATTTAAACTATCTATACTAATGTTATAAAGCTGGACAGTTTTTTTTTAAGCTATTGCATAGCTTCTATCGCGGGCCTTGAGCGTGGAGACCGAATCCAGAAATTCCGTAACGAAAATAACCTAACACTCATTTGTTTTTTGAGCGTGGTGACCGATAAGAAAACAAATGAGTGAACAATCAATCAAAATTCAATGTGTGAAAGTGAACTTCAATTAATATCAAAGAAAAAAAAACAAAAGAAAAAAATACTATAAAAAAATGCTATGCAAAAGCTTTACCGCGGCAGTCCCCGAGTGCCACACGTCTTTTTTTTTAAGGAGGAAGTATTAGTTCGAATTTAAAAAAAAATATTTTAGTGTTGGACAGAACATAAATCGAGAAAAGCTATAGATAAGTTATACATCAATATGGTATGACCAATAGAAGCGGAGCAATAATTTAAAACGTGGATGAAACCGCTGGGATAGTAGTACTATAAAAAGGCTTAAAATGAAACAAAAGAAATACACATAATGCCGGCCGTTGTCACACTGATAAATTCGACTTGATATTACAATAGGCAGCTGACGTATCGACAGGCTTCGGATAGATCGGACGAGAGCGAGATTTTATTTATTGGTCGACAACGGAACGATGTTTATTTGTTTTTATTCGATTCTCTTGTAAATCTTTTAAAAACTGAATAAAGTAAATGTAAGTAGATGGAGGGGCAAATGAAATTACATTTTTATATATTTGCTGTTGATACACTGTTATTTTTAGTTAGTTTGGTATGTACAACAATTGAGGTATGAACAACAGAGTTAAATTCCCTCTTATCTCCAATCAAAAGCTGCCTTTTCATCGGAGGTATGTGGGAATTTAACTCTTCCGACCAGAAGGGTGTTGCGTTTGATCCGAGCAGTTGCCCGATAGTTAATTTCGGCCTGTTGTGTACATTCTAAACGCGCTGAGAACTCTATTGCCGCGATACTGGGTTTTCAATTTTAGTTCTCTATGTTTCGTCATAGATGGCGCTACTATAACAATATACTTTAAAATTTCAATAGTGTGATGCATTAAAAAAAGCTCTTAGCAATCTGTTCTTATTTCATGTATAAACCTCGGTTTTTATAGTGATGATAATGTAGCTGTTAAATCAACATAATACACTGGCCATTAATAACACAACCTAGATACTCGCACGCTAGCTTCGTAACAAGCACATCATTATCGCGAGGATAACCATTCTTTTAATAATACGGTACAGTTAACAGCCACTCTAGAATATCACAAATAACCGTTCAACAAAGTTCATTTATTTAATACTCTTTCTTCTCCAATATAAAAGTTCTAGAGTGTCGGATACAGAAGATTAGCTAGGTAGGAAAGGTTTTCTTGTGCGTGCAACACTCGTTAATTGAAAACGCTTAGCTGTGTTCTTTTCTTAGATCGCTGGAGGCTACCGAGATTCTAAACGGAAAGTTACTTGTAAGAATAAAAGAGAAATATAAAAGGGAAAATTACACAGGTATTTTTTCGAAGGAACCACAAATCAACATCGGATATTAAACATTTGAAGCTCAGATAAAGCGAAATAATGTAGCCGTTTTTTTCCTGAAAGTAACTGTTAGGAAAATATAACTGATAAAAACAAATGTAAAAACTTGTCGGATAGCGGTTCATTTTAATACTAGCTTTTGCCCGCGGCTTCGCCGACGTACATAAACTAGGTATATAGCTTATGTCACTCAGAAATAAAGCAGCTTTCTAATGGTTAGTAAAATTTAGCAATCGGACCGGAGATTACTTCCTACAATAAAAAAAAAACTTTACTTTTTTATAATATTAGTGCAGGTAGATTTACTACGATAATCACCAAACTTGAATGGCAGTAAAGGCATGACACATTGCTAGAACAGATGATTGATGGGGCCTAAAGATTCTGGAGTGACGATCGCGCACTGGAAGACGCAGCGTTGTAAGGCCTAACACAAGGTGGACCGATGACCTGATGAGCGTCGCGGGAATCCGATGGATGTGAGAAGCATAAGACCGTTCGTTGAGGCGACACTTGGAGGCGACCTATGTCCAGAAATTGATGTCTTTCAACTGAAATGATGATGATGAATAATTAATTACTTTAAGTAGTCTGCGTACATCGGGCAACTTTGTTTTTCTTTTCTACGGTTTTGACCGGATAGGTATCATCGTAAACATATTTTGTATCGTCATGACATGCCGTCAGGAAATGGACTGGGCTCGTAAACACAGTCCGGGAAATGTCCGGCAGGTCAAATTAGCGAGAAGCATTTTGCAATGTCATAATCCAGAAATTATGGCCATTTTTCTTGTTGGCCGAAATAAGAAAACAAAAGCTTGTTTTTGTTAACACGATCATAAATATTAAGTACCATTGTGGGAATAATGTATATCCTAGTTAATACGATGTTCTGTGACAACGCAATTGTGTAAAATGAGATCACCAAATTCCAAATTTTTAAAACTTGAGTGATGAAGTACCCATCTACATCTACACTAATATTATAAAGAGGGAATATTTGTATTTTACAAGCTTTATTTAGTTTCACCTGACCCGATGTTTGTCTGTCATAAAATCTTGCAAATTAAATTTGACCCACTTCCCGGTTACCGATTGGGCTGAAATTTTGCATGCATGTGTAAATCAGATGACAACGCAAAATCATTATGACATGGACAGTTCCATGTCATAATGATTCAACTGGAAGGTGGCTATAGGACCTTGGTAGTTAAATGACACAACCCCATCTAGTTTAGGCTCGTATAATTCGTCTTGACGGCTTAATTATAGAGATATACTGCGCTATTAAAGCTTGCTATGAAAAAAAGATTTTCATTAAAAACTTGTATGTTTGTAATGAATAAACTCAAAAAGTACTGTGCCGATTTCAAACATTCTTTCACCATTGGAAAGCTACATTCACTCTGAGTAACATAAGTTATATTTATTGCTCGTGCGAAGCTGGGACGGACCGCTACTTTAATATAAATTAAATAGGTACTTCATATTTGTTGTATATTTTAGCACCTATATCGTGTACCTACTGGTTTACTGCGCAGCGAATTGTTCAATTTAATAACAGACCTATCAAAATAACCGATTCATGTTCTTCTGCATTGTGTTATGGCCAAAGTCCCATACTGTATTTAGTGATCCTGAATGTTTACGTTTCTCCAGGGACCGCTAATGCATTACCGACCTTACCTATAATGGTAGCTTTATTATTTATTCAGTCTAATTATGAACCCGTCCTCAGTAAGCATGAATTATACTTTTGCGGGACTTACAAATTTCGTGTTTTTTTTATCACATTGTAGCTTTAAAAAATATTACAGATTCCCTTTAAATCCTTTCAGACATACATTATGCTATATGTAGATTGTATCTAGTATATTATTTTCACACCAATTAATTATTTATTTATATGTATACCAAAACTTTAGAAAAAGTATAGGTATACAGCAACTTTAATAACATGAATAAACAGAATACATTATTAAGTTTCTCCTCTACGATGTGTGGATTACAAAATATTTCACTTCATTTTCTAAATTAAGTAACTCGAAGCTTATACTCACTTTATTTAATGAAATATTTTAAATAGTTACCTACCGTAAGACTGAATTCATAAAAATATTTAATCTCGACACTAAAGTTTGTTTTATTACAATTCTGGGTTCACTATGAATAAACCGACAAAAATAATTCGAGTTTCACTGTTTGCGAATTAACATTTCTTTTACAGCACCAGAAGTAACATCAACTGCATCAGATCAATTTTAAATTAATTAGAATTTCAGATTAAACTGAAATGAATGCCACCAATTGCATCAGACTGCTTCAAAAGTATTACTTTTTTCTCGATAAGTATTATTTTGAGGTCGTTTTTTTTATACAAGTCAATTTTTGCTGATGCAGAAACATTTATTTGCATATTTTTTTAGCATTTTTATTTTTATTAACTAGATATTTTTATCCGTGTATACATAAAAAAAAGAAAACTGACTGACATATCAGCGCTAACCGGCAATGAAGGGGTTTTTGAAAATTCTACCCATAAGGGGGAATACCCCCTTACAGGTAGGATTTCTAAAAATCTCTATACTAAATACAAAACGAAATAAAACTTAAAATAAACCCCTAAACTAAATATAAAACGAAATAAAACTCCAAAAAGGTAAAATCGTTTTATGTATAATCTCATTCCATGTACCAGTATACTTGAAAGTTAGTATTAATAGTAACCTAAGTACATAATTAAGGTTGTCAGTTTCCTGAGCCAAGCGCAATAAATAACTTTCTTGTAATTTAGTCATAACTTTTATCATCATAGGGATGATGATAAAAGTTAAGATAAGGATTTAACTTTGCCGAATCTCTATTCGGCAAAGTAAAATCCTTATCACACACTTCAAGACCTTAATATTGTCATACCGCTACTTGAACTAGTAATATGAGTAGGAACCAACACGCAAGCAATATTGGTAAAAGCATTATACATCATCGCAGAAATCCCGGGAATGTTAGGTTGCCACTGCCCTGCGCTCTTTGTGTTAGGGCAATAATACGCGCCTGTATTTGATATCCGGAGTACCACGAAACGTATAACAAACGCTTTAATATTACTGTGTAGGATTTTGAGAGTTTCTATTACGTCAATCCACTCAATTCAGGCAAACGCCATCTCAAAAGTACTCCTTTATGTTACTGGATTAAGCAGATTCGAGATTGTATGTGTAAAACACGCATACTGAAATCTAATTTGGGCATGTCGGCTGTCGCATTCTCGTTTCTATATAGAAATATCGGTCGCGACAAAAAGTCCAACTCGAGCTGGCAATGTGCGCGAGGCGGCTCAAATAAGAAAAGTTAAGGAGAGGAATGGCGTCGAGAACAAATTAAACTCTGCCGCCAAAAACTTTACTGTTATTATTAAATCTGAATATGCGTTCGTATAAACACATTTATGTGCGTTATTTTCAACTGAAAACTCCGTCGGTAACTACTGCCCCGCACTTCACGTTCCAAATGAGTTTTCCCAAGTTCTAAGTGATATTTCTCACTTGCAAACACTGGGGATTTGCCTCTCAGTATTTTACTATAATGGATTTCGTTTTCAAGATACAGGACAAGAGTAAATAAAACACTGTTTTTCGTATTTAAAAGAATCCATAAAAAGGTTACACTCCTCCAAAACTACATTTCATGAGCACGAAACATGTTTAACACTATGTTTGTTAATTCCATTTCACCTACAAATAAATGTTAAAGGATATTCGATAAAACTAATAAATGCTATTTACCTTAGTTGTAACAAATTACTGTCGTGCGTGTACAAAGGTCAACATTAGGTTAGGAAAATCTTAAAAATTATACACCAAATTATTTCTTTGCAACTTCGACAGAAAGTTCCATCATAATCTTTAACCTCGAAAGTGTGCTTAGCACGCTACATTTCACCTTGAGATGTGATTGTTATCGATACCTAGATGATTTTATCGATATTTCGAAACCTAATCCAAGACGAGCATCGTCGACATATAAAATTTATGTATCTAAAAACATAACCAAATAAAATATTGAGGTGCTTATCTGCTAGTGAAATCCAAAAAAAAAAGTATTTCCAATTTGACTGCTTTTCGAGAGTCTGCCTCTCGAAGCGAGTGCGGCGTCAAAACTGAACGAGCTGTTACGTCCCAGATTTTAATAACTAGCTCCTTTCGTCCGAACGGACTATTCAAATTTCATTTTCAATTCCAAATTAAGCGCATTTATCTTGCGAATTTCGAGTTACAAACTGTAATGTAGAATATTCAGTCTTTGCTGGGGCTATTGTTGGTCCAAATAGGCCTCGTTTTTGAACACGAAGGCCGTGAAAATGTTCTATTTTGCATGGCAAAGATAGGGAGTGAATAGACACGCACGGGTTAGTCGTCCGTTACGAGTAAGGGGCGGAGGTCGGCGGAATTAGGTGGTAGATAGGAATCAAGGGACGGAAGCCGCCACCTTCGCGTGCCTGCATTGTTACGCTGCACTACAGGCTTTACATTTTCCACGTCAGTAAAGGTCTCGACGCAGTCAGAGGTCACGTTCCATAAATACATCACTGCTACAGATACGGATTTCAGTACTAACTGTAATATCTAACGCTGTTAACAGAACTGTATTTTACTTCTGTAAGTTTTTATCTTGTTTTTCTTTCATCGGTTTTTGTTACAAACTTTGCGTTGTATTCCGTAAAAAGTTTTAATGAAATGCTGATGAAGTGATAGACTACTTTATTTTTGTATTGCTTTGTACCAGATCGTGTATAACTCTCTTTTATTGTGCAACATCGGTAACCAATTTATATTAAGAATGTATGTACCTCAATCTGAGTAAATAATAATATACCACACGACGCCGTTTAGTCCCGAGCTAAGCAGAGCTTGTGTTATGAATACTAGACAACTGAACAACATACTTAAATATTTCTAAATACATACATATTATAGATACATTACACCCAGACACAGAACAAAATATGATCATGCTCATCAATCACACAAATATTTGTCCTGGGTGGGAATCAAACCTACGACCTCTGGCATAGCCGTCAGGGCCACTAACCACTTAAACCAACAGGCTAGTCATATAAACAAAATACAGAGAAAAACTTTGGTTAAGTTTTTCGTTTTGATAAAATATTTATTGCTTTCTAACAAAGCATCCATTATTTAAATTGCAGTTAATCTATAAGTTTGAGTAGTTATCTGCAGGTAGTAATAAAAGTAATAGTCAATAATACTCAAAGTTTTGTTTACGTGTTTTATGTGGGGATTTTGAACCTCAAAAATGGGGTCTATCCTTTTTTCAGGTTTAATATCCCTACATAGCTCCTCCCTTTTTGGGTAGAGCAAAAACGTAATGTCACACTTTTACTGAACTAAAACCCACCTGTATTCCTTTAGTAACCCTTCTCATTCCAAGGCCGCGGTAACTCTTTCGGACAATCCCTTCTATTCACCCCTGCATTTCTATTCACCCAGTTTGACGGTAGATACAATTTGAATGGTACATTAGCCTTAATGTTGGTTCTACTTTGTAGGTTTACACGTTTATTACTTATCTAATCAGTGCTTCCATTATTTTGTGAAATTCAAACATGCCTTCTATTATCTTATCGGAACAACGCTTTTCCCTAAAGGTTAATTGTTAGGTTAGGGCCATAGTTCAACTCAGGAACCTTGATGTATGTGTTTATTAATACATACAAATTAGTAAGTACGGACAGCCCGCCCTCAAACCGACTGTTAATATCTGATATCAGATTTCAACGGCTTCCTAATGTTTGTTAGATAATTCAATTATTGTGGTAAAATATTACGTTACTCATTTGTTTTTCAAGATGAGAAAATGAAGAACTGGCTCATGGCCTTACCAGCTTTATGCTGTGGCTACATTATCGGGATTTAGTGAATATTCGCGCTGTCGCGTTAAATGTAGCCGAGTACTTCGTCGAATTGCGAAGTATTCGGGCGAACAAGAATGCTTGTCGGTCGACACTTACACAGCTGCATAGAAATGCGATCGACCACTTATATCGAAAACAACATCGCGTATAACCGAATACGAGGTTTTGATTGCGACAACGGGACACGTATATTCGCGCGATAATGTAGCCTCAGAAATAAAGCGAGTGTCATTTACTGACAAATGTAACTAAACTGGAATAAAGACTCCTAATGGCAGGTGTAATAATGCGCCTTCTACTAATTGTACTAAAATTGCTCTGCAGATAGTAAGTAGAACAATTGTTATGACAACTAATAGTCGCATCGGCGCGTCCGTCGCGTCGCATTTGTCTGCGCGAGCCGCTAAACTCCAGAGAAAAACTTTCAATTAATTCCTAATAGGAACAACAAAGCTTCTGGTACTTGCAAAACTTAAACAAAACAAGTTCGAAGTTAAATAAACTTGTTTTCAAAACGTTCGCAATTTCTCCTAAGGTTTATTTAAAGAAAGGAATCGAAAAGTTCACAACCCATAAGCGGTTCAAATTATAAGCTTTGTTTACATAACATGGATTTTTATAGGGTCAATTACTGGTGTACTATTAGTACCATTATTGGTTTTTTAAGTGCCTAGTGGTCGAAATTGAAGTAAATTTTCATTACAACATGGTTTACCAACAGGTGACTGTTGCTGTTTTTTTTTTTTTTTGTGGTGGGAAAATCATCAATAACAACCCCGCTCTTGGGCGGAGCGGGGGATGAGTGTCAGACTCTTACTGACTAAAAACCCACCCCGTACCTTCAAGCCTTCATACCCGGGCTCGCGCTGTCTTTTGAATACTAACCCGGGTAGGTGGCCCCGATAGGTGGTCAGTCACGAGCCTAGTAATGTGAGATTACAAACACCTAAGTCGGTAATCAATTGAAACATGGCCCAGAGTCCCCAGACTTGGTACATTGCTCGCATAACAGATTGACGTAGCATTGGAAGGCCACAAGGTGGACCGATGACCAAGTGAGGATCTCGGGAATCCGGTGCATGCAAGACGCACAGCATCAGTGGTTGTGGTGACACTTGAAGGAGGCCTATGTCTAGCAGTAGACATCTTTGGGCTGAAAATGATGACAAGTTCAAAATAGGAAAATAGGTAGGTATTCGTACTTTTTAAAAATGCAACATAAATTATTTAATTAGAGTAGGTAGCATTTTATAAGAAGATAAATTACTCGCATATCTAAATTTAATAAAAGTAAGTAACAAATAAAAACAACATGACTAAAAAACACTACTAATAAGTGTTTTTTGTAGTAAAACAGGCAGTACTTATAAAATATCAATTCTAATCTGATGATTGTATCTGATAACTCTTGAAATAAGGCAGCACGTGATAGATACTCAAATGTGCACGGTCGAAACTTAAAATTGATAGTTTGAACGGTTGAAAATGTTGAAGTAACATTGAAAAGTAAATATTAACTTCTTTCAGAAGTTAGTGTAGTTATAAATTTGTGCTATTCTTTAAAAATTACGAGTATAAGGTACAAGTTGCAAGCAGTAGCGCTTTTCCGTAAAGATCTCACGCGATGTTTTCCTTCACCGTTTTGAGAGCAGCGGCGATGACATAAATTGTACAAAGTAAAGCGCTAGCGTAGGAAGGCCTTCTGCAAGGTGGACCGATGACCTGGTGAGAGTCACGGGAATCTGATGGATGCAGAGAGAGACGCACAGGACCGGTCATTATGGCGACACTTGAGGGAGGCCTATGTCCAACAGTGGATGTCTTTCGGCTGGAATGATGATGTGATGACAGCGCTAACCTGGGCTTGAATCCACGACTTACCTACAATCCGTAAATCGAGGCCGTTACCACTGGGTGACTGCTCCAACACATCTTCTATACCCTTTTTTTATGGTGGGAAAAAATCATCCAATGACAACCAAGTAAACTAACAACACAATGTGTTTAAGTTCAGTTGAAAATATAGGCAGAATTATTGCTGAGAATGTCTGTTTACGGGCGTTAGATACTCCTAATGCCGTACCGGTAACCAAAAGGTAAAATTACAAGACAGACAGGTAATGGAGTAACTGACAGCCGGCTTTCAGTCTTCCTACCCTGTCAGTTACTAAACGCTTTGTAATCTCTTAAGTGAACCATTACAGCAAGGCAGCCTCTCTAGGAATACGTGTTATGTGGTTTCTATATTATGTCAGTTGGGTCTTGCTCAATACGTGTTTTAGCCAGTGGCTTCTCCTGTATGTAAATAGAGAATATTATTCTTAAGAAATATGTTGCGGGTGGAAAAAGTATTATAAGGAATATCTCTTTCGTCGTTTTTCTATTATTAGCATTATAACCGATAATGCGAAGCGACCAATTTACAAAAAAATAATATAATTTTGATTGATTTGATTGTATTTTTTTTATTTCATTTTTTTCTTAGTAAATTATGCTAATATTTTTTTTTATTTTCTTAATTAATTATGCCAATATTTTTTTTATTTTATTTTATGTGGTGACCGAATTGTTAGTTTATCAGCACTGTTACCACGACTAACATTTTAACACTTCATGGTAAGTCCTTTGGTTGTGACCTATCGCCTGTTGGTTTTCAATACCCCAGGTAGTTTCAACTTTTGAAGCCCAAAAGTTTGAAAGCTGATTAGACTTTTACATAGTTATAGGTAATACCATCTTTGTGCTACTTTGGCCCACAGTTTGTCGGGCATACGGCAGACGTGTCCTGCCAAACTGTGGGCCAAAGTAGCACAAAGTTGGTGCCCTGAAACAGTGCGTCGGGGTCGCGGTAGACCGCAAAGGAGATGGCGCGACGAACTGGACAGATTCCACCAGGACTGGCAAGAAAAAAGCCCAGGCGCGCAAAAGATGGAAGAAATGGAGAGAGGCCTTTGCCCAGGAGTGGGAAAGAAAAGGCTAACAAAAAAAAAAATAGGTAATAAATTGTGATCCATTAATTAGGTTGTACAGATCATAAAATTAGGTGTCGGTAAATTGTCTAGGAAAACAAGATAATGACATTCCTAAAGACATGCGTGTTCTAGAACTGTCAAATTATAAATTGTCATACATTATTCTTAAAACTTCATATTTAACGAGCATTTCTCCAGTTTAATGTTTATTATGTTTAATTCTAGCGCTAGTGAAATATAAATTACATCCTCGTTAAAGACATCAATTCGAAATGGTTCATAAACTTTGCTTGGAACTCGAAGCATGTGACTTGTCAAACTGATTATAAATATGGCTGGTCATTAATAAACCCAAAATATGCTGTATAATTTCGGCTTACATCTCTTTTATAGTGCTGCCGAAACGGCTAATAGTAAATTTTGATAAAAGTGAGTAAAGTTTGTCATTGCAGCCTAGGCGGAATACACGGCCGAACCGATGGCGAGGTCATTTTGGAGCCAAAAAACTGCAATGACTTTGCCCACGTGTATAAAACGACGTTTTTCTACACAGTCTAAAATGATAAGTGAAATCAAAATACTTATTACATACTTCTAGGTTTGTGCTGACCGGCGACCAGTGAAGGCCGAAATGCAACTAGCCTAGCACAATAATAAATACATTATGCTACGAGAGAAAAGCAATATTTATATGTTCTGCAGCTGTAGGTTTCCAGTACTAAATCCCTCGTATTTAATTTCAACTCTGATGGCCATATACAAACTGTTTATTGAATATATTTTACTAGCTTTTGCCCGTGGCTTCGCCCGCATATACATAAAATATAGCCTATATCACTCAGGAATAAAGCAGCTTTCTATCGGTGCAAAAGTTTTAGCAATCGGACCAGTACTTCCGAGGATTACTTCCTAAAAACAAAAAAAAAAAAACAAATTTTACCTCTTTAGAATATTAGTGTAGATTATTTCGTACACTAAAATTACTTGAGTAACGTATTTTTAAGAGTTATAAATAAATAAGTACGCATGTCTAAATATGTGAAATAAAAAAAACGGCCAAGTGCGAGTCGGACTCGCGCACGTAATGTTCCGTAACGTCCGTAGCAAAAACCGGCAAAAAATCACGTTTGTTGAATGGGAGTCATACTATATAATCTTTTTTATTCTGTTTTTGTTATTGTAGTGGCAACAGAAATACATTATCTGTAAAAATATCAACTTTCTAGCTATCACGGTTCATGATATACAGCCTGGTGACAGACGGACATACAGACAGACGGATTGAGAGCGGAGTCTTAATAATAGGGTCCCGTTTTACCCTTTGGGTACGGAACGCTAAAAATATTTTTGAAGGAAATTGTTATCCACGTGTAGGTATATCACGTGTTGCCAGTACACGAGTTCGTTAAAAAAATACGCAGCATTTAACTAGAGTGATGTTTAATCTGAGCGTTCTTTTTCATTCATGTTTTTTTTTTTATTCATGTAAGTCCACAATTAGAACCAATTCTCTGCCGGAGTCTGTGTTTCCTGATAGCTACAACCTAGGTCTTCAAGTCAAGAGTGAATAGGTTACATTATCGCTTACCATCAGGTGAGTGGTCAAACGCGAGCCTGTCTACACTAATATAATAAAAAGGTAAAATTTGTTTTTTTGTTTATAGGAGGTAATTTTTTGCACCGATAGAAATCTGCTTCATTCCTGAGTGACATAGGCTATATTTTAGGTACGCGAACGAAGTCACGGGCAAAAGCTAGTCAATAATAATAATTTTAAAAAATCGGTAATGATCCCTAAGAACCTTAAAGTGATATCTATTGATACTTTGTTCGAAGCTCGTGAACGCACGTGACGCGAACATACGTGAATATTTCACAGAAGGCTATCATCACTGTAGACAGTCAAAATACCAATTCGATGACAAGAGTCTATATTCAGCGGTGCGACCAAACAAATACTGACACAATGAGATAAAAATACCAAACCGAATCAACATGACTTTTTCCGTAAACAATGATTTCAGCGCATTCCTGTTTTCCATATATTTTCCAGAACCCGTGGGTTTTTGATTCGCGTTGCAGCAGTGATAGACTTAGTCAGAGGGAGCTTTGCCAATCATTATTCATAACGCCGCTTGTTTATCGCCTCTCCATCGTTTGGAGTCATCGTTCGCGAGTCTCCTTCTTCTGACGCATATGGCTATTTTCGGCAGACGTTGGCAGTACGGCTTTCGTGAATTGGCGTAATTAATCTTACAAGAATGTTTAATTTTGACATATAAGTGTAATTAATCCTATCTAGACACTTCAAATTGCCATCTAAGACCTATCTAGGTTCCCTCGGTTATTTTGCAGTTTGCACTTCTTTATAAGAATTGACATGCATGATAGATAAATAAACTTATGCATTATAAATAGAGTCATGAATCACAATATTTCTTGTCAAAGTTAATTAACAAAATGGTTAATTTGCCAAGACAGATGTAGCGTATTATTTCGGCTGATGTTTCGGGCGGGCGGGTCAGACGCGGTGCCACGTCGCCGCCGCCCACGCTGCGCGTACGCAACAAAGCTTGCTGCGGGATCTCCCGGCGCTCAGTTCACTCGCGAGCTTGCGCAAGGAAACAACTCCAGAATATCCCAGTACTTAAAATCACAGTGTTGCACCACATCATTGGAATTTATTTACATTCTACACTTTAAAAGGTATTTATTTCGTTTTTGTGAGCTTTTACCGTATTTAGTAAGTTTCTTTTAAACAAATGCAAATAGTGAATACTTCTATCCTCAGAATTCTTAATTTTTACCTGGAAAATAATTATCTAACGCAATCATATTGTTTTACACCGAAAGTTATTGAAAGCTTCCAAAACTAACCTAGAATATCGCGATCTTTTTCAAATTATTTATAAAATGTGCTTGTACCTTGTAAACTTACCAAAGATTATACCTCAAGTCATTGTTAGTTTAGGGATAAGCGGTTCTTCATTTTTCTAAATCATGTAATATTAAACTTAAACTTTCCATCGCAACAGTCACAGAAAGATGTGGAATCCAGTAGACGTAATATAGGTCAAGTAAACTCACTCAGGTATTCGCAAGTTTTTAATAGACACGAATTCCTATTGTCGTGGAGCTCGCCGGTGAGACAAGACAAGGACGGGTTGACTCAAATGACACGTGACATTTACAAATTCCTTTGTTAAATTGACCTGAAACTACTGAAGCCAATCAAGCCATTTTTTTTTCGATGAGAAAAATCATCCAATGACAACCCCCGCTCTTGGGCGGAGCGGAAGATAGTTTCAGACTTTTACTGACTAAAAAACCCATCCCGTTCCTTCAAGTCTTCATACCGGGGCTCGAGCAAGCCAATCAAGCCTCAGATTTGTTGATTTGTTTTGCAGAACCCCACTCTCCACAAACCTAAATTATAATTTTGCATTTCATTGGTTGTTTACAAATATTATTTTAAAGAGTGTACCTCATTTTTCGGTACATGTAAAATATGTACGATATTTTCTGGAATTCATGCATTAAATGAATTTCTTAGATAAATATAAGGAGCCGACAACCAATTTACTTTTCTTTTAATATAGACGCGATGCAATTTCTTCAATTCGAGAACAATCTAGAAGTTTCTAGAAAGTAATTTATTTAATTATTCGGAGCTATCTTAATTAAAACAGCAATACATGACTCACAAAAAAACACGTAATTTCCAACTAGTCGTATCAAGAATTTCACAGCAGTTGGGAACTTCTGTGAAATTCTAGTCTACATTACTGGGAGCAGAACTTTGCGGTTTATCTTCATTACCTCGACGTCTGAACAATATTCTGCAATAATTTGTGTTCAGGATTCACATTCCATTGATTGGTATGAAGAGAATAATATTACAGTAGCCAGTAACGAAGTCATGCCCTGAAATTCTCAAACAACGTAAATTTAAATGCGGTCCAAACATTCCGTCTGGCGCTCCGCCAGCCAACGCTATCAATTTCTTTCAAACTGAGCTTTTTGGATTTACATGCACATTGATAAACAGTTTTATACATTTCTTTTGTCTCTTTATGTTTTCCAAACATTAAACCGTGTATTTTAAGGAATTTTTAAGAACTGATTTTGTAAACACATAAACAATAACAAAAATTCCATGAGTCAGAAGCTTAATAAAGGTTAAGAAACATAACCTCAGTTGGAACACAAATCAATAACATAGATTTATCCAATCATTGTAGATCATATTATCAAGATGTCTGAGAGCAAGCAACTCGAAGCCGGTCAGCAGCTCGTCAAGAGGACCATGGATGAACTGATCCAACAGAAACAGACCACTGAAAAGGTCACCATCCAAGCGAGGCAGGAGTTCCGGGAACAGTACCAGGAGAGCTACGAAGAGGAGTTCGAGGAGGAAACCTTCACCGACCAGTACGGAAACCAGACCACAAACAGGACGGAGTCTAGCAGTGAGAGCAAAGAGCACTCCAAGAGCGCGGACGTAAAAGTAAAAGCTACCGGCCTGAACGCTTCGCAAGTGAAAGCCCTGACTGACTGCGCCAACGAGGCGGGACAACTGGCGCTCGACTCCAAGGCTGCTAACTGAACGTAATTAAAACAAATCTGTACATTAGCTGGCGCTATTAACAAAATGCCTGTAATCATACAAATTTTCAACATTCTAATTTAACCAACCGTGCAGCCTAATGGCCTTATTGATCTATCCTTAATTACAGCAGTTTCTTACTAATGTTCGAGCAACACGGAAATTCCTAATTCTTTTTTCTGTCCTTCCCCAAACCTTTTGCCACACACATATCCTTCGATCCCTGCCATTGTTTCAATTTCAGCAGTATGTTTCATGAATTCGTTTTGTTTCAGGTGTCTGCCTTATCCCGCGCGTGTGGTGGTCTCAAATAGTGATAAAGACTGTGTCCAGTGTTCCTTATTAAGTATTTTATTTTATCTATTTATGTAAGAGAAAATTTGATAAGTATGCAATAAATATATTTAAATGCATAAATGGTGTATTGAATAGTGTTGTGTTCGATTTACATGTGATAGTGAGGTTTTATAGGGAAAGGTTTTAAAAATGGAGGAGGAGGATGATGACAGAAAGAGCCGACGGCCTAATCTCGCAGCTCTTAGCTCGTTTAACGCACGCGTGGTCCACGCCTCACTAGAGGAGGGCTATGTGCGCCAGCAAGCATCGTCCGAGTCCGGCGATGCGAACACTTCGAGTCTTTCGGCAACTCATTATAGTGATAGGAGTTTTGCATCGAAAACGAGTACTTTCTCTCGGAGTGGTACTTCAAGTTCGAGCCAAGAAGAATGTGAGGTAGCTCAAACGACAATTACTAGCGGCCAGTATTTGGTCGCGGCGCGGGTGGAAAGCGCCCGTTCTATGGAGAGTCTCCGTCCAAGCAAGGAAACGTCGCCGGCGCGCCCATCAAGCTCCTGCACTACCGTTCGCTCTCACCGGAGCTCGTTCCTGACAGCAAGCGAACGGGACGTGCGGGAGACGCGCGGGGCGCCGGCGCGCCGCGCGCTGTCCGGAGAGGACATGGGCTGCTCCGCGGAAAAGCGCCGGGGGCTGTTCGCCAGCACTGAGCGACGAGCCTTGCAGCAACTCAGCCTGCCTCCCCCCGAACGACGCCTCACGATACTCAGTCCCCACAGTCCCATGGCTATCACGGAGTTGCAGTGGCCTTCGCCTTCCGGTATTCGCGGAAGGCGAAAGAAAGGCATGGTGCTACCGAAACTTATACTGCCTCGAAGCGACTCGGATGCCTCGGAGGTGTTTTTAGAAAGGTGCCCATTTTTATTAATATTCATTTTTTTCTAAATTTCTCTTTTCTTTGTTCACTATTATTTATTTTGAAACAAACAGGTCACGTCAGTTTTTCTCCTCGTGTTGTTGATTGTTGAGCACTGATAGACGATCCGATGTATTAATACTTGCAGCACCACTCAAAGTTCATACAAACGAATATTCTCATTCTTTACTGCCGCTGATATTATTTTTAATGTCTACTTCAGTAGCAAAACTCAAACATGAAAGTACTTTAATAAATGAAGCCTAAAATTGAAACACACAGAAGATTGTATTTGCCAAGAGGAATACATTTTTTACGACGTGCGTCAGGGGCGAGGTAAAAGTAAATCTCTTTACAACTGTTCCATGTTTATGCGACTTTTTGAGCGAACATGTTTTGTTGTTTTAAAAGCTTGTTAAAAGTTAATTACACAATGAGTTATTATTTTGTTAGGTGTACTGCGTACTGGCAGATTTCTAGGCACGATGTTTTTTGAAGCTGGATGTGCGATTTTATTACAGTTTCTATTACTAGTTAACTGTACCATTTGTAGTCTAAAAATCATTGAGTAAATAACACAAAATATTTCACACTACTTACCTCACTTATGACTAGAATAAATTATAAGCCACATAACGCCTCCGTTTTATTGCCTTCACCTTTATTTTATGTTATTCTCGTAGTTTTTTCCGTTATGGAATATTCAGTAGCCTGTAACAGCATGTAATATTCACGTAGACGTAGATAACACGTGTCCGTCAGACTTAAATATCAGAGATATAACTATATTTTGACTCGATATATTTTTAGATATCAGTGATAAAAATACTTGTAATTTGAAATACGTGGAGCTTCTGCTTTGCAAAGTATTATCGTATATAGATAATAAAGATAAAGATGAAGAGCATATGACTATCTCTACTGAAAAAGAATGTCTATATCTTAAACATGTCAATTATGATATCGACTCTTCACTCTGACTTTGAGTGACAAGAGTTAAATAAAAAATTGAGATAATTTTATTTTTTGGCCGTCAAGCATTTTATAGAATTTCAGAGAAACTTAAAAAAAAAGTTGGTATTTACTCAGACATTATGTGTCTAGATATGATGAGCGAGACATGGAGATGACACCTCTGTGGAAAGTTTTAAACTTAAGACTCGATTATAAGTTCAAAACTTTCGTAGCTCCAATCGGCTCGACTGAAAAAAGGGGCCTTCGTAAGCGATATTTTCTTTATACAGTGAGAAACTATATATCACCATGTGAGATGATCCTTAACTAACATACTTTTCTAGTTTAGTCAAAGTAAATCTCATCTTGGATGGAGATATGGCTTACTATCCGGACACCCAACGCCTTCCACTTTTTTTTTCACAATTCACTTCCACCCCGCTCTTGGGTGAAACGGGAGATAGTATCAGACTTTTACTGACTAAAACCCCACTCCTGTTCCTTCTTTGCCATTGTTCCAGGGCCTCGGGGATCACTCCACTTGGAAATTGTTTCCATGTGAGTTGCGATACAAACTATACACTTATTGACCGTCCAGTATTTAGATACGCTCACAAAATCAATTTACAACTGAACGAACTCATCAAATACGTGCTGTTTTCACGATAAAATTCACTTTATAGTGTTATTTTAGTACGTTCAAAATACTGATGTTTACATGGCGGCTTTGCACAAAAACCTATAACGTCAAATATCAACATCAGTTTCAGTTTTCAGCAAACAGAAAACATTTCGCTTTTTATAAAACTAGATACCTACAAAAAACTTTGTTACTATTAAAATGTTGGATAAGGTACGAATTGGCATATGAAAGTTTATAAATCATTTTACATTATTCTTCATAGTAGATTTGATGATCAGAATCGATAATGGGGTCAATCTACCCAGTTACTGAAAAATTCTATGCATTATTTACACTTACTTCAATCTTGAAAATTCAATGTTCTTAACTCCGATTAAACTCAAGAACATAAATCGTGGTTAAGAACAGCAAATAAATGAAAATAAATTCACAAATAAATAAGATAGAAAAGGAGCACATCTTTTATCCTAAAACGTATATATTTCTTCTCAAGTTTTCACACAAAAGGAAGATTAGAGAAAACCAAATTGTTTTCTCAATGGCGTAACCTCTAACATGCAAACTTGTTTACAACACAGTTAAACCAAAAAAATACAATGTGATCTATATTTGTATCTATTGCACGATTACTTCGACACACATACCGATAGTTGGAAAACATCCAGAACATTCTAGTGTCTTTAAACATGATAAAATGTTGTAACTGGACAGGTGTAATAGAAGAAGAATAGCTATAGAGAGAACAACACAGTCATTAAACATTTTACTGTCAGAATGCGACTTACCTTCCTACATAAGTCATCGTCATTTTGTCAGTCACCACAAGACCTTCCGTAATAATCTATCACGACTTGGAACATACAACTAGCACATAACATTCACCACGTCGTCAATCTTTCAAAGGGGAGTGTACGTTTTAAATCATTTCTAATATCACTAGCTGGTTTTGCAACGAGCCCAAACAGTAGTAAAGATAAATATTTATTGGTATACTAACAAATTATTCTTTTAATAAACAATGTAAAAAAAGGAATACGTATTTTGAAAATAAATTTGTGTATATTCTCCAAAGACGAGATGAATGGGACTGAATTTATTTGTTCTCTTGCCCCGAAGCCAAACTTCCAACTGTAAACAATTAAGACTATTAGAACAAAACAATTGTATTCAAGCTAGCATTAATCTTGTAATGTATAATTTGTATAAATGCTAGCAGGTATTAAGCAAAAAGGTAGCCAGACCAGCGCTAACTACTTATCGCAAAGTGAAAATGGCTTTAAACACGACACAAATTCCAGCTCGCTGTTTCATTAAATAAATTAGTACTTCGGAATACAGAGGATTCTCACAAATATTAACAGTTTCAATTTCCACGAGTTCTAAACTCCGATCATCATAATTTAATTGACATTTCAACATCGGAAATTAAACGCATTCTCGCAAACCGCGTTGATGCAGTGGTATTCCCTACTGGAGTCTATTGTTTAAGTCAAAGCAAGCAGAGCAAGCTTGCTTAAAAGTAACCAATTCAGGTTACTTTTAAGCAAGCTTGCTCTAACATTGACCACATTTGGCTTACTAACACGTGAGATATTGGTCAAATGCCAACCACACAGTAATAAAAAAACTCATCATTTCAGCCAAAAGCCGTCCACCGTTGGACATAAACCTCCCGTAAGTGTCGCCACAATGACTCGTTTCAAAGTATTTTCACACACATCTGCTGCAAATTGATTTATAACACTAAAAAAGATATTGAATGATAAACTGATAACTTATCGACGTTGTAATTGATAGTTATGAAACATTGTTACTTAGCATCTACTTATCTGTTTTGCGATAACCCTTTCAAACTAGGTTGGAAACTACCTGATTACACTCATACGAAATTGTACTGGGTTATCTCTATATCTGCAATAGATAAGAATGTGGGTACTAATAATTACGCCTGTCTACGTAATTTACCAACAGTATCAGCCCTGCAATCATTCACACTGGAAAAACGAATTTTATTGAAGTATTTTTCGTTTGACACGTTTGACTTTTAGTATTGATATTCAAATTGATTGATAGTCTGAGTGCAATTGCTGATCTAGTCAATCTGAATGCGCAAATCTATTGATTGGTTCTGAACAATAAAGCAGGTAGCATATGTGCATAAAGGTGCTAGGAAAATAAAAATGGATAAACGTGGCGAGGTAAATGACATGACGATTGTCACATGTGCCGAAAACATTTCAGAAAGTGTTTATTATCTGTAAGGGCCATAAAAGATAAAGATACACATTTGGATATAGTCTATGAGTTTGTGGGAAATTGAGCCAAGAGATCGCAAGCATGCGTCGAGATATTCGGAATAAGCGCCTCAATCTACGCATGAATCACTCGTTACATGACTAACACGCACGAAAGTTGTTAGTTATTTACGTATGATATTACTTTCAAAGCGATTTCTTGTAGCTATGTCTGTTTTCAAAACTGTTATTGTCAGACTAAATATTTAGAATTGCAGACGTCAGAGTAGATAATATTACGCAATGCTATGCCAATATCGTTTTTTAGGTGGGAAGTCATTTAATGACATCTCCCGCCCTTGGACGGAAGTGGAGGGCGTGTCAGACTTTAACTGACTAAAACCCACTCTTTTGTTTTTTCTTTGCCTTGCTTTCCAGGGCCCCAGAGTTCATTTTCATTTAACCCATGGCCCCAGTAGGCTTCGGCCCTGCTGGGCCCTGGGGTATGCTGACATCTCCTTGAAGCACTCGTGGAACACTACACGCCGTCGACGACTTGAGCTCGGTCTGGACGGTTACCAGGTGACCAGACGCCACCGTGCTACCCATATCTTGCCGTCGGTATCGAGATCGGGACCCGGCGGCTGGGACGTGAGGTCCGTTACCTTGCACGTGCGGTCGCCTCCTTTGCTAGCATTACTGCTTCGCAAAACGAAGCGGCCGCCTTCCAAATATCGTTTACGTTTGATGAATACTTAAGCGATTAGGTACTGTATCAACTTGAAGGCTATTCATATTTGGATTACGGTAGATCACAATACTACCGTGCTTCCATTTCGGGGTAGGATATTTGTAGCTATTCTAATATTTATAAGCCCGATCACTAATTTTATTAATTTCTTCATCTCTTGTAGAAATATTGTGTATAGTTTGAATAAATAATCCTTTATATGATTTTTGGCGACACTCAAAACTATTCCAAGGTAATTTTTTTTACAATTGTAAAGAATAATTTAGTTTCATAATTGTTTATAATCTATCATCATCGTATTGTTTATATATCCTAATTTATTTTGGGTCAGCTGAACAATTATTTTCAAAAGGATCTGTTTGTTTTTTAATTGATGGCGTTCATATAGACAGACAGACGTAGTGGGGGACTTTGTTTTATAGTATGTATCTTTATACATGCTATAAAATACTTACACTAGCGGACCCGACAGATTTCATCCTGCCCAAAAGCTCGCTTTTCATCGAAAAAAAAAAATGAGAACCGCATTGCAGCACCACCTACTGGGTTTGAAAGAAAAACACTCTCACGACTTTATTTTTTTTTTTGTCATGGATAGGTCCGTGTTTGACCACTATCTCACCTGATGGAAAGTGATGATGTGGCCGACGTACAGTACGCTTACCTATAAACAACCTATTCACTCTTGACTTAAAGTCTTGACTAGGTTGTAACTATCAGGAAACAGACTCCAGCAGGGAAATCCACTCCTTAGGTGTACGCATAATTAATGTGTTCCCAAAACGCTTTGTATACGTATGGGTGGGATGTCCACCATGTACCGTTGGTGCAACGCCGTACGTCTTATTTAAAGATTATATTTTAACTTATTTAAAGTCATGAGTGTAAACTAGAGATACCACCAGCTTTACCTCGGTGTCTCACATTTACAATCGCAAATCCCCTATTACTTTTGTCTCAGTGATCAGAGTATAGAGCCGAGTTACACCTACCTAGCCACATTAACTGCGGCTTAACGAACGCATCCAACCGTGCAAGGTAATAATTATTCCTAATCCTTCTGGTTTTGTATGTACCACCCTAAGGAACGGCTTAGAATAATAAATAAACAGGTATGTTTAGTAAACGTCCATACGTAGACTCAGGTCTTGTGATTCTAAACAGAGTTTCAATATTAGAACTGTTGATTTAATCCAAGTATCAATAGATACAGTACGTATCTACTATATAGGTAAGTAAACACGTGTGACTAAACATGTGTAGATATTGTGAAATAGAACAACGATTTTCCCGAAACTAAAGTGCTAATCAAAGTGTTAACACCATTATGGTTTGTATATTATTTCAATAATCTAGAATTATGAATCGATATTCCTCGAGGAAATCGCTTTTGAATCTTTTTCATGTTTGTGCTCGTGACTGTACCATCAAAGACACTTCCGCCTGACCACCGCTAAGTTTCATTTTTGCTTGCACTCGAAACGAAAACTTCAAACGGTTTAGTTTGGCGCCTCGCCGCAGGATTCAGACGAGTTTTTTAAAGTGATCAGGCTGAAATGACCGCTATAGTCATCGATATATATGTAGGTACTCGCACATATAACGCACAGGAACGTTCGATGTGGCGACGCTTGGGGGAGGCCTATGTCCAACAGTGGACGTGTATCGGCTGAAATGATGATGATGATGATGACTCGCACATAGTACAGTTACATACATTGTGTTACAGTAATAATCTACACCATTACTCACTACGTCGTTAATCAATTAAGGCACAAATTAACACGTCATAAAAACTTATTTTTTTGCCACACGTGTCGTAAATGCCAATTGCCACAAAATTATAGCGGCTTAAAGGTGTCACGGAGTGGACATTCTATCTCTGCTAATTTATGTTAATGCCGATGTAAACCTTGTATTTATACACGTATTGCAAACGTTGTCGCAATTGTGATGTTATTATTTCAATGTGACGTTACATGACGTCATGAACAAGCCGGCCAATCAGCGATACATGATATTAGACATAATCTGTGTACCTACATGGTGGTAGCTACCTATGTTTCGGCTATTTTGCAAACACTATTACCAAGGGAGATACTACGGGATTGTTCAAAAAAATTACTGCGGCCCTGAAACGCAAAAGGCAGGGTAGATTTTATTCGGTGAGAGAAATTACTTAATGTTTACCTATTCCAAAACCACAGACAAAAACCGGCCAAGAGCGTGTCGGGCCACGCTCAGTGTAGAGTTCCGTAGTTTCCCGTCCGTCACAATTGTGTACCCACTTATGAGTTTAAAAAAGTGCTTGCGTAATCGTATATCGATTATACTACAAACTTAGTCCAGAAATTATTTTGTAGAACCCTTTTGTCTTTTTTTGTACAAAAATTGTTCTTTCCATCAAGTTCAAAATAATTTTCCTAGAAAGTCCTTATAAAGTTCTACTTTTCAGATTTTTTTCATATTTTCTAAACTTATGGTTCAAAAGTTAGAGGGGGGGACACACATTGTTTTTTATTTTTGGAGCGATTATTTCCGGAATTATTGACATTATCAAAAAATGATTTTAGTAAACCCCTATTCATTTTTAAATACCTATTCAACAATATATCACACATTAGGGTTGAATTTAAAAAAAAAATCACTTCCCACTTTACATATAGGGGGGCTACCCTAATAAAACATTTTTTTCCAATTTATATTTTACCACTTTGTCGGCGTAATTGATATACATATTGGTACCAAATTTCAGCTTTCTAGTGCTAACGGTCACAGAGATTAAGCGAGGACGGACAGACGGACAGACAGACAGACCGACAGACAGACATGGCGAAACTATAACGGTTCCTAGTTGACTACGGAACCCTAAAAATAGAGAGAAGACCTGGTTGTTTGTTTTTCTTTCTTATAATCCATTAAGCCACAAGCGAACACTAGCGTTTGCTCTCTCATTGTCTCTCTTTCAATTGTGTCTCTAATTATGGTATTCGAAAGGCTAAACTGCAATACACATTATTGTGGTACGTACCAACACGTACAGTCGAGTTTAATTTGGTTACCTTACTCATAATAGGGTAGTTCCAGGGTCAAAATAATTACATTTTATTTAGTCCGTATTTTTGATTAAGTATAGAAAAATATTGGACACGTATTTTTTATTTTTTCGATTAAACAAAAAATAACAAAGATATAGCCCATTAAAGTTATGTGTGACGTCACCCCATGCGAAAAAATGCAGCACGGCGTGACGTTACACGTAAATTTAATGGGTTATATCTTTGTCATTTTTGGTTTAATTTACAAATAAAAAAATACGTGTCCTTTATTTTTGAATAATCTAAAAGACGGACTAATTACATTTTTTACGGCAACTAGCCTATTGTCAAAATCTACTCCAGTTGGGAGAAAGTCTACGGCTCATGATACCACATCTCGCTTCTATTACATATAAGGATACAAGGTCTACTTACAGTATACTCATATTTCGCTAGTTACGCTTAATTGTCCGTTTGCAGGCAATAGGTGCCTTATAAAAAAGCTCTTAACCAGACCACGGCCTGATAAAGTCAATAGGCAACACTAAATCGATAATCCAAATAAAACATTGCCCGACATACAGAACTAAATATAAGCCATTCTCGCAAATACAAGACCAGTAAAACCCTTCATATATTATCAAGTTGTGATATCCTACCAAGGATGTTACCACAATAACGAAATATCATACATTTATTTTACGAAGTTCGACATTCTAGAGACAGATACATTGGATGATTTCGGACCAAACAAATGTATGTTACATTTGCTTGGTCCGAAATCACGAGTATACAAGGATCTACGAGTGGAAATATGTTTCTTCGTAAAGGTCACGATGTTGCAGGACCGTACTTAAGGATACTAGATATAATCTATTGCAATCTCCTTGAAGATTTATTTTCCGATACCTTGAAGTTTACAAAGCAAACGAAATACGAAATAATGAGCATTTGTGCTTACAATATCCGACTGAAGTAAACTGTAATGATGTCCCACAAAGAAAATAACTAGAGAAGAATAGAGATTTAAAAGTATTTATGGACTAACGGCTTTAAAAGCAAGTCTTTCTAGCAACCTATAACTATTCAGACTAAAAATAGCTAAAATCCCTATAATCTGAACCACGGCCCGCCATGTAAGTACTATTTGCGCAGGTTTTCTGCAAAATAAAATTATGCGCATGTTTATAAGAATTTTATTTTCAATTCAATTGTGTCCCTCGGAAGACTCAAGGTGGCAATTTGATATTAAATATTTATAACCCTCTTTATTTACAAAGGAATCGATCTGATTTGCAAGTATAATAAAAAGAGAGTATACGTTATTTGATTTTGTTTACTGTTATTTCAGTGTTTGAATGACCCTCTGAAATGAACGATAGAGCTTGAAAAAAAAACCCTTTACAAAATTGTTTTAGTACAAAAACGCGTCAATATCTTGCGTGACAGAATGTATATATATAAAAATCAATGCCACTTTTCGTTGTAATTTTATAACTCAAGAACGGGCTCACCTATCCAAACCAAATGTTTAGGCTTTGTTCGGACTATTTAGTAGATGGTTTATGTGAAGTTTGCACAAAATCGGTTGAGCGGTTCTTCATTTATCACATTTTTTGTAGCAAATGAAGTAGGGTAGAGTAGAGTAGGGTAGAGTAGGGTAGAGTAGGGTAGAGTAGGGTAGGGTAGAGTAGGGTAGGGTAGGGTAAAGTAGGTAGAGTAGGGTAGAGTAAGGTAGAGTAGGATATAGTAGGGTGGAGTAGGACAGAGCGGGAGCGAAGCAGCGCGGGCAAAAGCTAGTAGTTTATGCTTTCTTAACCTCAAAGTTCCTCATATGATGTTTTTGTGCAAGCCATTGACCTCAAATAAAAGCACACACTTATATGAATATCCTGAAAATGCGAACAAAACTGAAAATAACCAGCGGATGTCATAAAAGCAAATACAAATAAAAAGGCCAGAATGATTTAAAGCGACGCTTTAAAAACTGCCGTTCTAAACTTCTCTCTTACATTCCATCGTGAACTTTACGGTCATAGAATTTAAATTCGAAATCCCGTAGCATTTTGAGCATTACTGCACCAGTTCAAGAATTTGTTTTCATAAATTATACGGTGTTCACACTGCACAATCACACGCACGTCGCTGGATGGTTTGTTTCATAAAGTGTGCCAAGAGTTATTCCAACTTTTAAAATTAAAAAAAACTTGTACCGATTTGTATGTGCTGACAACAATGGATAAGTATTTTGGCTTGTTTTTAAGCGTTTCTTTCACCACCTGACATTTGAAATGCACCTGCGTGTCAATTTCAATTTTAGACTTGACATGTGACCAAAATACCTCATTTTAAATATACCAGTCTCATTCTTACCAAGCAACAGTCATCGAAAATCCTTCAGTATATTGTAATCCTGAAAGGCGAACCGAAATCCTTTTTCAAAACCATTAATTCCTTGTCCAAATACTTTGTTATGTAAATGAAACATCGGAATTGCTTTCGCTCAAACAAAATAACAGCGAAACCTTTGTTAAAGCTTTAGAATTTTCGATAAGGTGTGCTGCAAGCCATTTAATAGCATGGGTACGCGTAGGTAATATATACCAGATAAGCTGCCCATCAGGTGTAACAGCAGGCTTCACAACCTTCCTTTGTGCCTCCCTAATGCACCTGGTATTAATTGGCTCAGTTCACTGCATTGTACCCGACAGGAGCTCAACACCTATTGTTTGTTTCGAAAATCAGGATTATGACATTTTCAGGAAGGCTCTTGGAAATATTAATCGGGATAATTTGTTCTGTGCAAAGTTACAAAGAAAGGGTTTTCCTTCTTCATGTCGTGGCATGTGTGTTAAAAGGGATTCTGAGGATAATGTCCGACTATTAGCAAATGAATTTGGTGGAGTTACGTTTCTATTGAAAGCCAAAGTGGAGGGATGTCCCCTCTGTGTACATAAGATGTTTTTTTTTTGGCTTTTATATGTCAATTCTACGGAAAACTACTCCAATATCACACCATGATTTCGAACACAAACAAATGCGGCATATATAAAATGCTATCAAAAGATGTGACGATATACGATTTTGATACGAAATGATTTGCGTTTACTTACTACATACACAAATACATAAAAACGCTAATAATATTTTCGTTTGTGGATAACGAGTGTGTCCTTCAAACTACCAAATTACACTTGAGAGCAAAAAATCGCACATGGCTTGTAACTTTGTTTAATACTGTTTTTTTTTAAATCTAAAGATATTGAGTACAAATTATTAAGCAAAATTTAAGCATACAAAGTTAGCTTTATAAAAACACAAAATTAAGATCATTGTATATCATACCTTCACGTAACTCACAAAAACCAGCAGTATACCCAATCCCCCAAATTTACCCGTTTGCATTTCACTACTTGCACTTTTAACTGGAGCTACAAAAAGGGTGCTGTTTTGGAGTTTTAATCAGTTTCCGTTGACGTGATAACGTCTCTATTAGAAACAGACGGATTTACTGGAAAAATATGGGTACCATGCCTGCAGAAACCGTTCAAGCTATTGCCTTGCCCAAAGCAGGCCATTTTCAAAATGAAGTCGCTCGACAGCTAAATTTTAGCCGCTTCCCTGTTCGTCTGGTACACCAGACGTTTCAAGAGACCCATGGGTATATTCGGCGACCAGGATCTGGCCGGTGGCGCATAGGATCAAGGCGTGATTATCGCTTTCCTGTACTTTGAGAAATCGGCTACTGAATGCGATTGAACTGACACAAAATCTTCAAGAAGTTTGCAATGTCAGTATAAATCAGTAGACAATTAGGAAAAGACTGGGTAAAGCAGGCCTGACAACACATCACTCAGTAAATGGCACCAAATTGACGACAGCTTACCCACAAGTCCGGCAATAATTTGCCACGAAACACTTAAATTGGATGTATGCTTAATGGCAGGCTGTTGTGTTTTCTGATAAATGCAGAATGACTTAGATGACCATGATGGATGCTGAAGGGTCTACAGAAGGTCATCAGGGCAATTTTAACAATGCTGCATAAGCGAACAAGTGGGTTTTGGACCCGTTTTAGGGTGGCATAATGTTGGACACTAAAACTGACATTGTATTCACCACTGGGCCATTACTGGCCTGATATCAAGAGGGTTGACGCCTTTATGATATATCAAAAAAGTGCTCGAAGAATATGTGAAGCCACTTGTGTAGCTTATGGTAGATTTTTTTTTCATAATGCAGAACAACACCAGATCGCATGTCGCTAGAACAGTTTGCGACTACATGTAAGACGTTGGAATCATTGCGATAGAGAGGCCAGCTGGTAGTTATGATCTTAATCCAATTGAGCAATTCTGGAATGACCTTGAAAGAAGACTAGGAGTGCAAAAATTCTGGCGCTCCACACCTTCAAGAGCTTCAATTTGTCATTGACGAGGAATGGGACTTTATACCCTAAAATTTCATGGTAAAATTAATAGGGTTGATGAAAAATCGAGTAACAGCTGTAAATAAGACTAAGGGAGGGAATAAACTTAATTGACAAACAGGATGACGAAGAATTTTAAGTTTGACTCTCATTCTTTCTTAAGTGAAATTTGGTAATTTTTCCCATATGTTGGATTTTGTGCTCTAAACCCTTTCAAGGATATTTTTTTACACTGTATTTCATATCATTAGGAAGGTAATTAAATAGGCTTTGAATAAGTGTAGGAAATGTTTTCAATATCTATACACATTCATGAGAAAAACTGCCTGAACAAAAAGAGTTATGATGTGCGATTTTTTTGCTCTCGAGTGTATATTAATTTTAATCAAAATGATGACTATTATAAATACAAGCCAAAAAAGTAAAAAAAACACTCCAAAGATTTATTTCCACAAAGTTATAAATGTATATTGTATGGTTTTTAAGGTTAAAAATCTCGAAAATAATGCATATTACAAAATCATTTTGGTAGATATGCAATATTTAATCAAAAGGATTTCATCTGGACTGTAAATAGTTGCAGTGTTTACACAAGAAAGTAAAATTAAAAACTGGACGGACATACGAGTAAGCGTAAGAACAAAATAAATGATTCACAGTTACATTTACTTTTGTTATTTACAGTCCTTTATGTCAGTGATTTTGAATATTTTCGTAGATACGGTTTTAACTCAAACTAAACAAGCCGGATTACAAGATCGGTTTTTATTTTTTTCAATCTAAATTCTAATTCCGAGTGAAAGACGATCCCTATTTTTTTGTAAAAACATTAAAAGTTTTCGTTCAAACGGCAATTAACCTTCAATGACTGGCTGATTGAAGGCTTTTTTGTAGTTTGTTCGGGACTAGGGTTTAATTTCCTGTCTTAAAAAACCTAATAAAAATGTAAATCTTACATTTACTTAATGGTTCATTTATGCTTGACAGACAAACGAATATCATTTCAATGCAGTGTTTGTGACATTTCTGTCCATACAATAATACAAACTGATGTCTTGTATAAATCAAATTGATTGACACGGTTGATTGATTCCAATTAGATATTGTTTAGATATGGTATTTTGAAGTATCTATTAAAGTTATTTATTTGTTAGAAAATGGAACAAATAAATACAGAAACTGCTGGAAACAAGTCTTTACATTCAGAGATAGTATTAATATTCAGACCGTTATGTTGTTACTAGATAATAAATGTATGGTTACCTTACCTGCCTACCTATCTACTTATGGGTACAGATTTTAATAAATCAATCATTACCGGATCTCTGCCTTCTATTGAGGTATACATTACACATACCAACTGTTTAGCTCATCTAAAAGAAAATAAAATTTAAGAAAAATAACAAGTTTTGAGCCCTATAAATTCTTGTTACAACTAAATACGATTGATAGCGGCTGCATTTTACAGTAATCGTCGACAAGGCGTAGATAACGCGGAATTAGTCAGAACCAGCGTCGACTCATTTGCTGAACGACCAACGCTTCTGAATATTTTACACCGCCCGCTTCACGGTGCCACCCGGCCTCGAACATAGATCTAGGTGGAGCCACCGTTTTAGAGAGCTCAGATTCTCTTAGAATTCGTACGTGATTTTTGAAGCAGAACGGGTAACCCAGTATTGGTCAAAGCTAAGTGTTGACACTTTCTCTGAACAACTAAAGCTGTGAATTTCACTGCTTTCGTTTTGCTGTGCTAGCTGTCCGAGCATGGATAAAAGCAGAGCTGTCGAGAGTTAGGAGTTTCTCAGAAACTAGTATATACCCAAAATATTCCATATATATCACGTACTATCGTATACCCAGCATGTGCTAATATGCTAAAAAAAGAAATACATTTTATTTGTTGCGAAAATTGAAATTTTATGTTTTGTACAATGATTCAAAACAATCTTCGCCTTTCTAAGGAAACCGGTTTAGGGCATTTAGGCTGGATAGTTTCAAAATCTATAACGTAGGTACCTACAATGTGGACACTGGATATAGGTAGAAACCTTTTCTGTTTGTTTTATTTGTATTAATTAATCCAAACCCATCAGCGCTTCACTGGCTGACGGAAAATTTATTTAGGGTCTATTTTCACTGAAATGAATTAGTATGAAATTGAATTGAAAAAATGAAATTCCAAGTCATAAATAAATATCGATCATTGAATGAGAACAATCTCGTAACTACATATATTGATAAATACTTTTCACCACGTAGCCAGCAATAACATAAAAGGTCCTTACGTCTAATCAGATAATTAGCTGAACATGATGTCATCTACGACCAATTATCTCACAAGATCAGACCATATGTTGTACTTATATAAAAAAATCCAAAATAAACTCTCTAGCCGCTATTTGTGCCCTGGATAAGCACGTGAACTACACGAAGCGCCCGCGGCGGGACCGTTACATGCTACTGTTTGAGTACCCCTACCTCCCGTTTAAGAGCTTAAACATAGCCTAGATTGACGTAGAACCTGAGCTACCTTCACCTACCTAGATACTACCAGCTTTACTGTTTTAATGCTACAAATATATTTCGAATTTCAGCCTTCTTTATATCACGATCGTTATACGTTTTATGAGGGTATATTTTGCCAGCTGTGCACGAAATAGAAGCGAGTTTTATTGTTCTCTAAACATATTATAGTTATGTACTCGATTGAACTAGCTGTACAGACCTCTGGCAACGGACCAAGTGGTCGATTGAACTTGATAAAAATGTGGCTCGATTTCTATAATAACCTTCAAATCGATTGCAACAAAATGTAGGGATGAGTTGGCTTAAAATGTGTGCCAAATGCTACTGATACATGCACATGTATAACCTCCCCAGGAGCCTTTGGAAGGAGCATGTAGGTTTATAAATAAATATTGGTCGCGATGCTCACAGAAAGGTTCAAGGCTCACCAAATTAAGAGCGGAGAAGGGCTGGATAAAAAAAAAATCAATAGATATTCTCGTTTATTTTACATGTCTCGTCCTAAACCAACAAATGATGCCAGCTTTAACAATCAAGGATATCTTAAAAGACCTAAATTCTGAATTGGCAAGAATAATTTAGTCTCCCTTTATTGATAAGGTTTGTTTAATATTTGCGGAATGGATGTGAATTAAATTCCTAATATGTTTAACACAATATATAATATAACTGTAACAAGAAAGAAAACGTTCTCAGATATATAACCGATTATTATATTCGTACAACAGAGTTCTCTCAATTACTTATAAATCCCACCATCAGACCTGGATTTTGATAAAAACGAGACCAGTTGAGAAGTTTATCCTTTCAATTAAAAAGAAATATTACCGAAATCGTGACGAAGTTCTGAGGTAATAAATAAAAAATATACAACCAAATTGAGAACCTCCTCCTTGTTATTTCCAGCCACCGTAGGCGCGGGCTTGCGGACAGTGAGCAATGGGTACCTCGCTGTCCGGCCGTCCGGTAACCGTCCGGACCAAGCCCAAGTCGTCGACGGCGCGCGCTGTTCCCGCGCGCCTCAAGGAGTTGTCAGCAACAGCAGGGGCCCAGCCGGGTCGAAGCCTACTGGGGCCAGGGTAATCCGAAAGGGCGCTCGAGCCCCGGTACGAAGGCTTGAAGGAACGGGATGGGTTTTTTAGTCAGTAAGAGTCTGACACTATCTCCCGCTCCGCCCAAGAGCGGGGGTTGTCATAAGATGATTTTCCCATCGAAAAAAAAAAAAAAAAAAAAACCTCCTCCTTGTTTTGAAGTCGGAAAAAATAAGTTGTATATCCCTGAATTTACTAAGAAGCTGTCTTCAATTTCATAGATATGATCCAATTACTTTTACTTTTGGAAGAACAAATTATCCCTAACTCAATATTGCCTTGAAGACGTAATAAATAAGAAATTGACAAACTCAAATAACGCGTATGAAATGTCAAGGATACAAAATATCCAAGAACTCATGCATTGTGTTTATCGTTTATTCTGAAACACAGCAACATAATTTACAGCTGTAAAATCCAGGTTTATATTCAACTATTTTAGCTCTTGGCTGGATGAAAGCGGACTTTTATGAGTTCAAACGATCCGAATAGACCGCAGTAACTGCAGTTTATTGTATAGCGTTCAGATAATATTAAACATTATTTAGTTACCTACCAACGTCGTTAGCTTGTGAATAATATATTTATTAACCGTACGTAAATATCAGTACACAGCTTTTATTACCTAAACTGCATTAATCATATTATAGAATTTGAATAGGCCACTGCAAACTGATTTGCATTCCAACAGTTTATTTAAGCCATTCAATTAAACCAATTATGTTTAATTTGGCTATTAAGCTAAATTAATTTTCTGTTATATAATTTAAAGTTATTAAAAATATTATTGTACCTATGCTTAAAATCGGACGCGAAATAATTAATGTCATTACCTAAATCAGACCAATTTTAACGGTCCCAGAGGTGTTCACGGCTTATTCGCAATTACGGCGCGGCAGATTAAATTTTAACATAAGTAATGCATTATAACACCCTTGAGGAAAATACGAAATAATACAAATAATAGTAGCAACAAGAAACATGTAACCAAGATATCTGTAATACAAAACTAATTGAAAAGAATCCATGGAGTTTCACGCACATTTTTCTATATACTCGTAGATAACCAGCCAGCCTTTTAGAGATTGCATTTTGGAAAGTGTGCAAGGGAATTGTAAGACTTGATTCCAACATTTCATTTCTACCATCGGACAACCCGACGTACGGCGAGTATCCACCCTTACGTTGTTGAAACCTCTACGGTCCGGACTAAATGTTTCGTCTCGTCGTTTATACCGCGTACGTCGAAGGACTGGAACAATTTACCTGCTGTGGTCTTCCCGTCGGATTATAATTTAGGTTTCTTCAAGACTAGAGTGAATAAGCTTTTAATAAATAAGTGCGCCTCACTATCAACGATTGCATCACTGCTTACCGTCAGGTGGGTTCGCAGTCAAGCACTAGTTTATATCAGATAAAAAAATGATATCAATATCGCTTTGGAATGTGCAATAATCATCATTCTTGACAATCCAAAAGTGCCTGTGAATATATTGTTTATTATGAAATAAAAGCTTTGAATCTTTGACAGAATATCGAAACAGTCAGTAAAATATCTTAGAAAATCCCTCGTAAGACCTCAACTACATGTATAAGCAAATTCTCTTCGGAAATCAAATGAAATGACTTCACAAAATGTCGATGTCTGTCACGCTCAGACACCAAATGTGTTAGTTAAATGTCAGCCTCAAATCAGAGAAAAATCTGTGTGGAATAAATGTGGAATAAAGAGGGACGGTTATGTTACTGAGTTAGAAATTTTGAGTGAGATCACGTTGATATAATGGGTATAGAAGTGGAAAGGTCACGCTCACAAGTGTATGTAGGTTAGTCTTTTTAGGGTTCCGTAGCCAAATGGCAAAAAACGGAACCCTTATAGATTCATCATGTCTGTCTGTCTGTCTGTCTATCTGTCTATCTGTCTATCTGTCTGTCTGTCTATCTGTCTGTCTGTCTGTCTGTCCGCCTGTATGTCACAGCCCCTTTTTTCCAAAACTATAAGAGCTATACTGTTGAAACTTAGTAAGTTGATGTATTCTGTGAACCGCTTTAAGATTTTCACACAAAAATAGAAAAAGAGCAATAAATTTTGGGGGTTCCCATACTTAGAACTGAAACGCAAAAATTTTTTTTTCATCATACCCGTACGTGTGGGGTATCTATGGATAGGTCTTCAAAAATGATATTGAGATTTCCAAAATCATTTTTTTCTAAATTGAATAGTTTACGCGAGAGACACTTCCAAAGTGGTAAAATGTGTCCCCCCCCCTGTAACTTCTAAAATAAGAGAATGATAAAACTAAAAAAAAATATATGATGTACATTACCATGTAAACTACCAACGAAAATTGGTTTGAACGAGATCTAGTAAGTAGTTTTTTTTTTTTAATACGTCATAAATCTAAAAAAATACACTATTATTAAAACATCGATCTAAGTTACAACGAACTACAAGAACTGTTATATTATGTTACATGCTGCTACGGAACCCTCCATGGGCGAGTCCGACTCGCACTTGGCCGGTTTTTTACCTTTTGATAAGTTGAAACCGTATCCACAAAAGATACCCTAAGAACCTACACGTTACTGTAGGTGACGCTTATTTATGCTGTTAATATACCTACTAACAGCATAAATAAGCGTGACGCATAAAAACTAAAAATGGTACATGCATAAAACTTCGTACAACAATTTAGCGCCTTTTTAATTTTACACCATTATTATTCTGCCTGAGTAAAAAAAAAAATGACAGCTACCAATGTTTTCCGTGTGTTTTATTTTCAACATTATACTCATATAGTTACAAAATCCTGCTACGCCGTAGCACATAACTAGCTACGTCGACGTAGCTCGTTATATCAACTCGCTACGAACAGACAAGTTGATCGTATTACAACTTTATGAATCAACGGTTATGAGTTTAGAACCATTTTGGTCCAAGACAAAATAAATACCGTTATCCATAGTCCGGTTTAACGAAAAATAAGGGTATTTTTTTTATTATTATTTAACAACCCCAATTGCAAATAATGTACACAATTAAATAAAACAGAAAAAAAGGCACAAAGGGCTGCGCATACCTGTGAAATAAGAGTTGGAATAAAAGGATATAGACATCGCGTGTAATAGACAATACGTACAAAAAACGAATTCATTGTAAAATAATAGATATAAAGATATAGAAAGGGGTTTTAGAGTTCAGTTTTTTACTTTAACTTTAAATAGCCGAAACATTGTCCGAAAATTTTAATAAAGTGCAAAGTTGAATAAAAAACAACTTGAATACCTTGCGAAAGCCACACTATCGTACTTTTTACGGTTGACCACAAGACGAATACAAATATTTTGCGACCTCTTCAGTCTATTCAATGCCTCTTCGGTACCATCCAAATAACAGACGTCGGCGTAGTCTATGGTAGGCTGAATGAATGTGTTTGAGAAAGGGAAATTTTGATGTTCAAGACCAAAAAATAATTGGGTATTGTGTGCATTATAATCAGTGACCTCGGATAATAATTTTAGCAGTGTTGTTACCTTTCTATAGTTTCCGGGTTTCGGCTCGTCCCGACATTTTATCGAACATGGACCTTTCGGACGGCTTTTATTCGCTACTTCTCTTTTGTTACTGATATGTTACGACTAATTCAAGATATTTCTGAAGCCACAATTTCTCCAGACAGTAATTATTCTCTTGTGACATGACCTGGACATACAAGAACACACGTGATAATGATTAATGTTTATGTCAGCTGCTCTGTTTTTGTATCTGTACAAACACCTACATAGTTTCCAGTAATTAAAATATTTATATACCTACTATATTAAGCATAAAATCAAATATAACACCTTAATGAGAGACTTTGTGAGACAACAAAGCAAAGTTTGTATCACACTTTTTTTTCTATTGCTCGTCTTGCTTTCACTATATGTTTTCAAATCATCGGTTTTACTTGACACTTAATTTTCACCATATGAAAAAATCCAATTAATGAATTTACTTTTATCAGTTTTTACTTTTCTATATAAAACGGCATATCATCAACAGCTGATCGGTTTATTTCGACGGAAAAGTTAATTAAATACTTTTAAGTATATTTTGAATTGTTTTTAATGAGACTAGTCTACAAGTATGATGTTGTTCTTATTTAGCATTCGTGTGCTGCGACTATAAAAAATCGTATACTTACACTCATATTTTAATAATATGAGTCTTGTGTCAGTATCATAAACTGCTATTATGAAAGTATACCTACGAGTATCTGTTGTAATGATAACATTACAACAGATACTCGCAAGTGTGCAATCTGTCCACAATATAACTATAAAGTTATATTGTGGACAGATTGCACACTTCACTGCGGTCCAACGCCAGTCCATTGTCTATTCTACGTCGAAGCTAGTCAGTCACCTATCAACACTGCTTTCAGAATACGATCGACTTACTATGACGTTGGCTTTGTATATGTTATAACAGCCAAATTATACACAGATTATGTAATCACTTCATAGCGAATGAAAAACGGTATAATTACGTAGCCGTCATTTTACGCCGCACTGGCACCAAACCCCAAGCGTCCGCTTATCATAATAACATGTTAATGTATGTAATTAGTCCCCTAGTACGTTATGGTAACTTACATACCCCTACAACGCTAAGTTCCAGAAGACATTATGCTAAATAGTTTTACATAACAGCAAAACTTGAACATGTCTAAAATGAACTGTTGTAATAATTTACATAGAACGCACTCAGATATTACGCTTGACTTTGTGCCTGAACTTTTCGATAAACATTTGTAAAATTGACTAACTACTGCCAGCGGCTTCACCATAGAAAACTTTGGGAAAATGTCTTCCCAACTCTATACTGAATTATTGGATGATGTGGGAATCAGGTAAATATTAAAATACGGCAGGATACAATTCAAGTATTGTTCAATAAATATTACACGATGAAAATCAAGATTTTAGCTGACATCATGATCCATCAACATGACTGGTCGGGAAAAAGTAAGGGCAAGAAAATATTTAGTGCTCTGTATGGTTATGGCGATGTTGCCGCCACAAAACTGTCCCAAAGTCTTTGTCTTATATTTTGATGTAAAAATGCTTATTAAACCTGTATCTATCTCCTTCAAACTTGCACAGAGTAAACTAGACAGATATATATATACACTATTCAATGAGAGAGGAGGTAAGTGTATTTTGCGAATTTCCTATATAATACTTACCTACGACTCCACATTTCAGTTAATAATCCCGGGATTATACGCTATTTCATGACATTTTCTACCTGAGTTACATCGAAATCCGTTCAGCCGTTTGAGCGTGACGAAGCAACAACCATACACAAGCATACTCACAAACTTTCACCTATAAAATATTAGTGTGACTATAATTTATGGCATAGTCATAATGCGACGGTTTTCCGGAAGATACTTCCGGCACTGGGGATTCAGGCTTACAATATTTCAATACAGAAGTTTAGTAGGTACATTTTGATCGGAACTTCAGAAGATATGTTGTTACACCCACCCTTGTTAGAAAGCAAACAGAACCAACAAACATACTTACCAATCGATGGGTATGTTTGTGTTTACTTATGTAAATATCACTTGTGTACCTATTACTATCCACTCTCGAGACCAATAGCTATATAGATAATTCAAGCATAAAAACTATGCATAAAACGTGAAGACTTCAAGAATTTTAATGAACATTTTGCACTCAGTTAATTACTCCATTGGCAGAAAATATGACCGGGAATCATAATTAATTACCACTCATTTTGTAGTTTCAGTCTGTTAAATACGGGTACCTGGTTACAGCAATTTGAACTGTAATTTCAAAGATAAACAGGAGGTTTTACCTTGAACATGATAAATGGTAAGACAGCTGCCTCTGTGGTCAAGAGGTTTCAAACGCGACAGCTGAACGCGAGGTCTTTGGTTAGGTTTCCAGGGCAGGAAAACTGTTTTTAGAGTCTAGTTTCTCATTTGCTTCTATGAAATGTGAACAAACTATAGTCTCCGCGTTTCCCTATGGGGAATAAAGGTGTGATGTACATGAAGTTCCATTGACGTTCTCTTGGTGCCATTTACTAATTAATGGATAGTTCCGTTTTCTTGTTGAATCTCTAGAGTGGCATCACCAGGTCCTATGAGAATACCAGCGCTGCGTTATTTACTGTTTTGTTTTAAATATTACAACATAATGCTGAGTCAGGAGCCTTTTAGCCTTGCACAGGTCTTTTTATCTTTTTTTTTACAACTATAACAAAACAACGTCAAGTCTCAAGCTAAGCAGAGCTTGTGTTATGAGTACTAGACAACTGATAAACATACTTATATATTTCTAAATAAATACGGATGGATTCCTCCTCCTTGCATCGTTTATCCTCAATGCTGAGGGTCGTAACCTCGACGAATATTCTTGTGTAGTCCACAAGATACCTATTTCGCCATGTTGTCCTATCTTCGGCGATGTGGATGGCGTCACAGACTGTGGTCTCCAGAGTAACACGGATTTGGTCTAACCAACGTAACGGACTCCTGTCTCGGTCTTTTCCTACCTATATACATATTATAGATAAATTACACCCAAGCAACGAACAAATGATCGTTCTCATCACACAAACATTTGTCCTGGATGGAAATCGAACCTACGACCTTCAGCATAGCAGTCAGGGCCACTAACTACTAGGCCAACCGCCCTGTCAAAAATTAAGTAATAATATTGTATTTTTATTTTATTTTAAGTAAAGTACATATTTATACCGAGTCACAATTAATGTATTTCTTTCTTTCTTTGAGTTTTATAAGTGAAACATACATTAGCTATGTTAAAGATATCTACGGACTATGCCCATGTGAAATGGGAACCACGTTCAACATTCTTATTGGCTCACGGAGCATCACGTGCCAATTGTGGCACAGACAGTGCCCACCTACATAATAGCTTTGAACGTGATCGTTTACCGTGTAGTCTGGCTTTGGTGACAAAATGCATGTTGCACTGAGCAAAATAGTTGTCGTTTGTTTTTTTCACAAGATTTACTATATGTTGTTTTTGATATTCCATAACTCAAGGTTTATAATCTATAAGAATAAATAATACTAAAGTCCTAGAATATGTGGTCCAAAAATGCACTATTTCGCAGATATCATCAATTATAATTAATTTAGGTAAAAAATTTACACCTTTATGACAAATCTTTACTTTTATGACGTTGCCAGTCATCAATAAAATCTAAAGTACGAGTAGTTTGCAAGTAAACAAATGACATTACTTATTTACGCTGTCATATTTTACGTAAGGGTAAGGGAGTCACGTAAGGGTGTTTTACATATTTAATCGTGAATTTATCGAATAATTTTGTATGGAAAATAAAAAAAAAAAACAAATATACGAGTAATTCAAACATTATTAATTTGCCAGTTGATATCTCTCATACCCTAGAGTTATGGGATATAAAAAAAAAACACGTTTTATAATAGTCAGACATAGGTTTTTTGGGTGGGAAATCATCCAATGGGAGAAGTCATTAAACCCAAAGCCAAAAAACCTAAACTAAAAAAGACTGTGTCAGATTTTTACTGACTAAAACCAACACCTAAGTTCCTTCTTTGACTTCGTTCCAGGGCCTCGGGGTTCTCTTTCGCATCACCCATGGCCCCAGTAGGCTTCGAATCTTTTTTTTTTTTTTTTTATGGTGGGAAAAATCATGCATTGACATCCCCCTCCCTTGGGCGGAGCGGGAGATAGTGTCAGACTCTTACTGACTAAAAGACCCACCCCGTTCCTTCTAGCCTTCATACCGGGGCTCGAGCGCCCTTTCGGATAACCCTGGCCCCAGTAGGCTTCGACCCGGCTGGGTCCCTGCTGTTGCTGACAACTCCTTGAGGCGCGCGGGAACAGTGCGCGCCGTCGACGACTTGGGCTTGGTCCGGACAGTTACCGGACGGCCGGACAGTGAGCTACCCATTGCTCACTGTCCGCAAGCCCGCGCCTACGTTGGCCGGAAATCGGGATCAGAATCCCGGCGGCGGCGGCGGCGATAACGCCGTTGCCTGATGCGTTCGGCCTCCTCCTTTGCGAGCATTACTGCTTCGCAGAAGTCGGCGACCGCCTGCCACTCCTCCTCGCTCCGGACCATGGCCTCAACCAAGGCCCGGCGCGATAGGTCTCCGCCGCCGATCGCCCCCACGAGGGCACGGCGATGCTCCGCCCAAGCAGGGCACACCTCGACTGTGTGCTCCACCGTGTCCTCCGGGCGTTCCGCACAGTGGCGACACCCGGGCGTCACTTCCGCATGAATCGAGTGCAGGAAACTCCCGAACGAACCATGTCCGGTGAGTACTTGCGTCATGCGGAAGGTAAGGACGCCGTGAGGTCTTTCCAGCCACGTCTCAAAGAGGGGACTTACCGCCAAGATTGTGGCGTGCCCAGCACTGGGTTGCGATAGTCGTTGACGCCATTTCACCATGAGATCCCGCCGGAGCTCTGTCCGCCATGCCGTGACCTGTCGCGGCAGCGGGCTTTCACCCCGGCGTTGCATCTCCACGCGCATATCGTGCATGTGTGCAAGGACTGTTGCCTCCAGATCCCACGGTGGTAGGGCAGCCAGAAGGCTCGCCGCTTCGCGGGAGACCGTGCAGTATCCCCGCACCATCCTTATTGCCATGACCCTCTGGAGTAGGCTTCGACCCTGCTGGGCCCCTACGGTTTTGCTGACATCTCTATAAAGCGGCGGTGAAGTTAGACATAGATCAAAGAGCATTTTTGGGCATGTATTTCCTAATTACAAATTCGCGGCACGTCATATAAAACCCACTTTTTTCGGCTACGACAAACAATACTCCTTAGCATAATTATCAGTACAAAACAATGCCGGGAAATACCAATTTATCACTTAATGATTCTATTATCATAATAAGTTAGGTAGTCACAGGTCATTGAAAAAAACCACGTGTCAAATTTTAACAGATATGTTTAGTGTTGCCCAATATTTCGCAATAGGAAATCATAAGCACGATTATTATTTGCATTCTTGTAAATCCTAATGAAACAGTCATACGTGTATATTTCAATATAGTGTGATATTGCATCATCCCTCATCCATATATTTTTTTACCGCGAACTTTGTTTCAAAATAATTTTCGAAACCATATGTCACACTAGTCGTCCCCAACGGTTTCACCCTTGCCTATGGTTAGTGGTACGCTTGCGTGATTTAATAAAAACTAGGGTTTTCCTCGATAAATGGGCTATCTATTACTAAAAGAATTTTTCAATTCGAACTAGTAGGTAGTTCTTGAGATAAGCGCGTTCAAACAAACCCTTCAGCTTTATAATATTAAGTATAGATTTATCTGTTAAACACAAATGTGAGAGGTCAAATTAAAACTTTTTACGAAATGTGCGTGCACGTTTGTCCTTCGTTCTAATACTGCCAATCACTTTTGTATTGACTTTTTAGATACAAAAACAGGTATATTTATCAATGCCCCATCAAACTTAACACTCGGATATAAAAATCAGTTCTGCGATTCCTCTTTTAATCCGACTAAATTCTCCACTTTCATGCGAACAATAAGATGTCCTAGTAAATCTGACTAAAAAAAAGGAAAATTTTTCGTCATGACACCCCATAATCGTTCGTCATGACACGCCCTGTTGATGCCTTTGTTCAAGGGCTGCTTCAACTTTTAACAGTCAAGATTGTTAAAACCTCATTTTAAACGCAATTTAAAATTTTATCACGTAGATTTTCAGGAAATAAACGTCTGGCAGAGACACACTTAGGTGTAATCTTCTTAGGAGCCGGTGACGCCAGGCCGACTGCAGATAACTACGAGGTAGAAAACTTTCTGGCGGTGCTGGTGATGCGACTATTTTATTTAAGTGAAGGTGCAATTTTATAAGCTTTTCTAATCTCCTAATATCTACCAAATGTTTACCAAATACGTCCATTTTGAAATAAAATAATGATAATATCTAAAAGCGAAATACTACTCACTGATTAATCACGAAATCTCAGAAACTATGACACCTACAAACCTAAAATTTGGGAGGTAGGTTTCTTATAGGATGTAAACATCCGCTAAGAACGGATTTTCCGAAATTCACCCCTAAAGGGATGAAACGGGGGCCCAAAGTTTGTATCGAGAAACCGACCTTCACGTGAGCAAAGCCGGTAGTAGAAGCTAGTGATAATATATTTATTACAATTAATAAACACAACATTTTACACAGAAGACTAAGAAATAGCATTAGCCATGATTTAAACAGAATTTGAAGTTTTTAAGACCAAAATCCCCTGTTTTATTGTTACATACAGGAAGAAGTGATCCTTTGTTTCAAACAAGGGTACAAACTGCTACACATTTTCATGAAAATCTTTTCCTATGCTAATTTTGAGTCCAGTGAGAGCCAGCATCCGCTTTAGCATAATATTTTACTTCTACAACACTACTGCTACAAAAGTAGGGGGACCAATTAAAAGAATTAAAAACCGGACGAAAGACAACAAGGAAACGAAAAATAATGGAAATTTTATGCTGGAACATTTAAAGAGAGCTTTTATGTAACTAGGAATACACGAACAAAGATTTGTTTTTAACTGATATAGACTAGTGCTTGACTGCGATCCTACCTGATGGTAAACAGTGATGCAATCGTTGTTCGCGTGAGGTGCACTAGTTTATTAAGAGCCTATTCACTCTTGCCTTCAAGAAACATAAATTATAATCGGACGGGAAGACCGCAGCAGGCAAATTGTTCCAGTCCCTCGACGTACGTGGTATAAACGACGTAAAGGTTTCGACAACATAAGGGTGGATACTCGCCATTCGTCGGCTTGTCCGATGGTGGAAGTGAGAAAATTTTTCATTCCACAATGAAGTCATGTAATTCCTGCGCACACTCTTCAAAATGCATCCTGTAAAACCTAACATTTTAATTTTTCTGGAAAGGATCTCGAATGAAAAATTTTATATGAGTTCATTGAAGATGTACAATGCACTGTACTGGCTAACGTCTTGTTGAACATTGCTGAGTTACATATATATAAAGTTTCATTCTAATACCTTAGAGACAGCGGCAAGTACCTACTTTCTCCACCTAAAGACGACACTGAACTTTGCTGTCTGAACCCACTATTGTCACTACCTACATATTTTATTTTTCTTCTCTAAATATTTTCATAACAAAGAAACACGATGGTTATACTTAGAAAGTGTGTTAATAGAATTAGATTTTCCTTAACTATATCAACAAAAAGGTTTATATATCTATACTTATATTATAAAGAGGAAAGAATTGTTTTTTTGTTTATTTATTTATTTATTAAAACTTCATGGAACATAAAAGTACATAGGCGGACTTAATGTCTTAGGCATTCTCTACCAGTCAACCTAGAGTGGTGAAGAGAAGTGTGCGTGGGTAGAGAGGTGTTATGATTTAACTGAAAATGTACTGGACCTATTTTCAAAATTCTTTCACCAGTTAAAAGTTACTTTAACACTGATTAACATAAGCTTCACGCGGTTGAAACCGCTGGCAAAACCTAGTAATAAATATAATAAAACGTTTTGTGACGTCATTAAAACAATTTCAATTTATGAAATTACAGCTGTTTTACTAATTAGCAATTTATAGTCCAACATGTTTGATTAATTCAAACATGTTGGACTATAATTTGCTACTTGAAATGAGCATGCCCGAGTTAGTACCTACGTAAATACACAGTACATTACACCTTGCTGATAATAAATACTACCTGCACGAACCATGTGTTCGCACATAAATAAACGTCAAAGCGATTTCCTCGTTGTGACCGCCACTCTTACATAAGATCTGATAAACCGTAATAAGTACGTTATTTCCTTAAACATTATGACGTAAATATTAAACGATTTGTAATCAAATAAAAGTAAATCGTCAGTACAAAGTTTTTTTATTAATGACGTTGCTTTTTGTCTCCTCTACTAAGAGGAGTTACTAAACTGCCTTCTATTATTTTAACAACATAAACGATTACACTACTCAGACTCGTTTAGAGTCTTCCCCGTGCTGATTATCTTTATAACATCAAATTACCGGTGGTCAGGGCTCCTGAGAAAGGAATCTTCTAACAATACACGCCGCCAGAATATTACTTTCTGAATAAAGCCTATGACCCTACTCCCCAACAAGAGCTCCCTCAGATATCGGTCGTCATGGTGTACTTAGAGTTCTTTAAGATTTTCTTTTCCACCCAATCCATCAACAACGAGTTCAAATTATCACACCAGCGTTTTTAACCTTGCCTCGGTCACAACACTCGTCTTCAGACATCTACTGTGTGACGAACCAAGCCCATTTGACCTTACGCCTTTACCTGTAGCCCGTAAAGTTCCACTTCAAGCTAACATCAGCGATGCCTGTCTTCTAATTTATTGACATTGATTAGTGAGACTGCCGAATACTAAGTTCCCATAAACTATCCTGCGGCTCCTTAGCTCCAGCCTCTAGGGAACAAGAACTTCAAAGTGACGGACTAAAACTGAGTGTCGAACTTCTCAGTCCCAGTACAATATATCAAGATAAAACACGACCCCACCGCGGTATTTATCTTTAGACGTTTATATTCGTTCTCTAAAGCCTACCAATCCTGAGGGCGAGATATGTCACACCGTAATCCTTTAACGATGAAACGTGTACCTACATGTCTGAAAATAACTAGATAGTAACGTGACAAAAATGATGCTATGATTTGTGAGTTTTTTTAAAACAGACTCACCTTGTGGCTGTCTGACTAGTATTTTCTTTGCAAGACATCATTTGAACTCATCTACATCTACAATATCTACACTAATGTAATAAAGAGGTAAATTTTGTATTTTTGTTTGTAGGGGTAATCTCTGAAAGTACAGTACCTCTACCATGAGCTTAAAGCAATAGTATTAGTCGATACTCGATACTGACTACGTAAATATTTTGTATGGCAAATTTTACAGCGCCTCTAGCGGTCACTTACGGAACCAAAATTTGCCATACAAAATATTTACGTTGTCGGTGTCGAGTATCGACAAATACTATTGCTTTAAAGTCATAGTAGAGGTACTGATCCGATTGCTAAAATTTTTTCATCAATAGAAAGCTGCTTTATTCTTGAGTGACGTAGGCTACATTATATGTACGCAAGCGAAGACATGGGCACAAGCCAGTATTTCCTAAAAGTACTCTGACGTTACATTAGTTAGATTATTTTGGTGAAGCGAAAATTCCAGATATCGCGGTAATATTCTGAATGGAGTCTATTCAATTTGATTACTGTATATTTTTCTAAGTGTTCATTTCGTATTCTAGAATATAAGTAATAAATATTTTTTTATGAGGAAGGTAGGTACTCGGACTTCAAACGAATCCCACAATAAATAAACTACGACAAAGGTCTTTGATTCACTGGCAGAGCTTAATACCGGAATGAAATCAAAGTAGTGGCTTCTGAAAGAAATAGAAAACGAAATGTATGCGGTGTCAGATCACAGACATTCCTTTTCCATTATTAGCATATTATAGCCAGCCTGAGTGCGACAAAAAAATAGCGTTTCATCTTATAAACGAATAAAAAAGTACGTAGGTTCTTACAAAACCTGGCAGGCATGAACAAGAAGTACAGGTATTAACTACAATTTAAGCTCGTTATTAGGCAGCGTTAGTTTTTAGTTGCACACCATCGATCGATTCCACTTCAGAGTTTGAATCTCGAGTCCAGTCCGTTAGCAGTTTTCTACAGTTTCCCTGCATACCACTGATAAAATCTATTGAGTTTTCCCGAAACACTTTTCCGAGTACACAGTTCTAAATCGCATTTGCAATGGAGTTTCGTAATGAAAAGACTATTTTAATTTATGAACATACTGCAATGTTAATTTATCGTTAGATTGTAATTTATATACCTAAAACTTGTTTTTTTTTTAAACACATTCATTCAGGAAATTCCATTTTACTACTTACTAAAAAGATTTATCTCAATAGCGAACATATTGCTCGCATTGCTGTAAGTTGAAATAAAAATAACACAATAAGATTAAATCTAGCGTCTCTCAAATTGGATTTATTGGCACAATTTGTCACGTTATCTGAAGTGCACTCGTACAATCTGACGTTTCCGATGCTCTTCAATAACATAGTGCTTTTATTTAATTGGCTGTTCAACTTTCATTTAAAGTTATTGCCAATTGAATGATGGAAAGAATGGGTATAAATAACAAATAGTTTTCATAGGGCCTCAGGCTAGCATTGTTAGTATTTAGTACAATTGAAGCTATATTATATATATATATATATATATATATATATATATATATATATATATATAGGTTCTGGAACGAATATTTTCATTTATTAATTTGTCATATCATAACATTAATGCAACAAATTTAAAACTAGCGTTAGCTAAACAGTTAATCATATCATTAATTTAATTTGCATTCAAATTGTGACGCATCGATAATGTATTTCCTGAAGCCGAGTATTATCATATCAGTTAATACGCATACTTTAGTCATATCTACAAATTATCATTATTTGACATTCGCTTAAATCACAATCAATGACACATTCTTTTAATCGTCATAATTTATCTACCTATGAAATTGACACGCAAAACAATGTTATTTTGTTCTACAAAACAAGTTGGTACCAGTCGTTACCTGCACACGAAACAGTACATTTTCGGAAGTTGTACCTCATAGTTACCGCTTGTTAGCGTTCCTAACAATATGTTTTTTTTTTTTTCAGGTAAGTTGAGAACCGGCAGTGGATGAACGAGGAACTTCTCATGAAAGAGTAACCCCGCACCAGGTATTTGGCTTTCGACACTCAATCTAACTTTACTATCGATTAAAACTATGGACGATGGTGAATGTACTTTGTAGGAGTTTTTTAAAAGGTACCAGATTTTTGTACCTATTGTACAGTCAGGGAAATGTATTGTATATGTATGCATTTCAGCACATGGATGTACCCACAAAATTTTTATTCTTGTAAAAGTAATTTCATACGACGTATTTAGCGACACTTGACGCAATGGACGTCTTTCTTTTGACATGATGATTGTGATAATGATACGACCTGTAAAAAATTACCAGTCTATATTTTTTTCACTTTCCCAGTACTTAGTTACACAGGTAATCACCCACGTGAGACCCTTACCGTTTGGTAGATTTCACATGTCTTCGAATCCTTGCATTTGAGTTTCCTATCGATGTTTCAAGCACCATCTTGGGAAGAAAAAAAATTATAGTATTGATTTATCAATTCGCTAAGCAATTCGTTTCCTTGACTGTACCTATTTGTGTGTAATTCTCGTCAAATTACCCCTTGCAACGGTATCTGCCATTAAACTATATTATAGAAACGTATTAGTTAATGGAATCCATATTGGACTTGACACACTAATCGAGCAGTCTACCTGCGTTACATCAATTTGGTTGGCGAAGTGGGTTAGGAGTTAAGCCTCAGAGCATTGACATTAATTCAATAACATAATAACTCCACTCCACTTACTTGAGACTCAATTTTATGTTACTTTGTATTTTAAGTATCAACTTTTCTTGGAGGTCCTTAATAAATGAATACTTAATATTCATATACTTTTTTTTAAGGTATCTAAGTAATCATGAGATGACTTCTCCCACCTGGCGCTTTTCCCTAGAAGGCTTGTAAGACTTATACTGGCTATAGCCAGTATAAACCCACCTGTGTCTTTCATTTACCCTTCGCGTTTCAGGGGCACGGTAATTCTTTCAAAAAATCCTGTGGCAATTTAGGTTCATATACCTCAGACTCGGTAGGATACTTAAACAAAGAGTTTAATATCGTATCTTGAGTAAATTTTACTTCGAGAGAAAGATTTGCCGGATATTGTTTTTAAGTGTTGGACGTATAATGGATACGTACACCGTAAGCATCTATTCAAAAACCTCTGCTATCTATGGCATAAAATGAATGTATCCTGCATTCAATATTGAAGCAAGCTCACAGCTCCCGGATAAAAGGTAAAATCAATGAGAAGTTCGTTACTGCTGAAATGCAGTTCACCTGAAAGCTATCGAGTTTCTGAATATTTCATAGGGCTTTGCCAATCGACAGGATCATACAAGATTTCAACCTGATGTGCAATTAATATGAAAATAAAAACTCTAGCGACACAGTGTTCTTACAAAAACGTTATAAATTCTACCAACCAATTGTTAATTCAAATTTCAATGCACAATCAAAAAGAAGAATAAACAATAATCAAAAGTTCTAACGCCAATCGCGGAGTATAATAATAAGTTACAAAAGTACTTAAAAGTCTTGAATGAATAATTCTAAAGTACAATGCATCAGCTGACCGAGTTGTTACAAAGAAATTAAAAGACAAAGGCCTATTTGCTTACTTTATTCAAATACCGCTGGGTGTTTGAATTAAAATGAGACGTACAAATAATATTTATGATGTGGACCAAAAAAGTTAGTCAAGTTTCAACAAAAATATATATTCAGGTGAATACACATATATACCTCAATTCAATCTCTAATTCGTGTAGCAGTACAACTGTCTTCTAAAATAATCTTTGACTCAATAAGATTTGTTTTTTTTTTTAGGTGGAAAAATTATTCAATGACATCCCACGCTCTTAAGCGGAGCAGGAGATAGTGTCAGACTTTTTGACCTGGTACCAACAAAAGTTTATTAAGATACCAAAGTAGGTAAAGGTAGAGCAACAAGTAAATAAACAGTTGGATCGAAGTACTTAAACCACTAATTTACTGTCCTAATAATAGCTACAAAGATCTCCAAGGGATTAGACCGTAAATTAGATAATTTATTGCTGCACAAAAGTCGCAAGAGTAAACAGAACCGAAACTTCTCTCCGTCTCCGTTCCTAGTCCACAAATTCCACAAAGTACAACTGTGTTTTGGCCCAGTCGAAAGAGATATCTCTTTATTGGTTTTGTTTAAAATAAAATGTTAAAAGCTCACGTTAGAGCCTTTCCACACTACCATGGTCTGGCGTTTTTACCGTGTCGCAACGATGCATTGTCGTGTATTTATTCGACACGGAATACACGACATCGCATGTAACTCTTTGGTTGAAGACTGATCGTGAAATTTTTGACAATGCAGTTGAATATCGTGACGACGTACCGCAATCAGGAATCGCGCCATTTCACGATAACGACACCACACCGTGGACATGTGGCTTCTAGTTTTTCACAAAACTTGCAAGACAAAGCCGAGTCTTATAGCGGTTGCTAGGTTTATATAACCATTACTTGGTAGCTGTAAATCTACACAGGCAATTTCTATGGTTAAACAGCCAGACAAATTAGCCTGGTGCGTAACATACCTCTACCTATTAAACTAATGTTAGTACATGCTCTCAATTTAAAACGAATAGAAACACTTTTCTCATGAATCTTTTTCAAACTCGCATTACTGAAATTCATTATATTGTTTATTCTACAAACACAAAGGGGAATAATAAATGCGTTGTTTGAAATTTAATTTTATATAAATTATGGAAAAACTCGATTTTGCTTCAAGTGTTATGAAAATAGACCTTTTCATTTACATCATTAACAAAACCTTTTGTTTAAACCAACATGTTTACTTACCAACATTTTACATATGTAGGTAAAATGGTAAAGTTCTTATACTTTCTAAGTTCACCAATTTCCACACAAAAAAGAAAACATTATTCCAGGAACTCGGTTCACCCGGCGCTTGAACGTGGTTTAGTTAATTCATTTGACTTACTATAGATATATTGCTGCTGACTTCTGAAATATGGTATTGTACAGGTTACTGAACCCAATCTGTTCAATCCCACTAACGCTGACGCTCGGTTTTATAACAGGAAGTAAGTGCATAAGGATTCCTAGCATTTTTATTTTCCAATAGCAAATGTTAGAAATAAAAATTATCAGATTATATATAATGGTTTCGGTCATCTGCCGTCGAATCATTTAAAAGACTGCATTTATAAATTTATAATAGTTATTTATGAAAAGAAATTTAAGAGCGAAATACAAAGTTTTCAGTTCTAGCAAAAAAACACAATTTCTTTTTTAAATATTCATTTTTGATGTTCATTAAAGGATTTTTGCTATGTTGGTTACTTACAGAAAACAAATGTATGTGTACAACCTCTTGAAACCCCTATTCGGTGGTGGTTCCAACGTCACAAAAGGTTTGAACTTTACACAGTTCCTTTTTAACAGACAATGGTCCTTCAGGCTTTGTTGCTGGCTGAACTCAAGTAGCTTATTTTAAAGCTTTGGTTTCCTATTTCCGATAGCATAGTTGTTTGCTATAGGGCGACTTCATTTTGATTATGGCCTGCTTTGGGCAAGGCAATAACTTGAACAGCTTCTGCGGGCGTGGTATCCATATTTTTCCAGTAAATCCGTCTGTTTCTAATAGAGGCGTTATCACCTTAACGGAAATTGATTAAAACTCCAAAACAGCACCCTTTTTGTAGCTCCAGGTAAAGGTGCAAGTAGTGGAATGAAAATGGGTGAATTTGGGGAATTGGGTATACCGCTGGTTTTTGTGAGTTACGTGAAGGTCAACGATCTTAATTTTGTATGCTTCAATTTTGCTTAATATTTTGTACTCAATATCTATAGATTTAAAAAAAAAACAGTATTAAACGAAATTACAAGCCATGTGCGATTTTTTTGCTCTCAAGTGTATATTATTAATCCTGTCTCTTGGTATATTGGTCACAAGTACTACTGTTGAATATAAGGCCGTTTGTTTGAAGGTGGGATATCGATAAATAATTTCTACAGCTAGAGAGAATGTCACACTTTCACTAACTAAAACCCATCCGTGTTTTTTTTTAGTTTCTCTTTGCGTGCCAGTCCAACGGTGACTGCCTCGCAATTTTAAAGCTCTGAATTCGAAATCCACGTCGGTATAAATTGTTCAGATTTTTGCCCAAAAGTCTTTGTGCCAAGTTAATCGACTAAAACTTGCCCTCTTGAACATGGGACTCAAATATGAGTGTGCTTTACTAAAACATGTCACCTCTGTATTTGCACTGCTCCTTTCATTTCTTTGGAAATACAACCGTACTTATTTTACGTATTTGTCAAATACTTGTTTAAAATTCAAATGTAAATTAAATATTATAAGAAGTACTGCTTAAGCTTTTTAGCGTTGGGCAATTAACCCAGTAAAGCCTAAGAAAGTTCGTGAACAATTTGTGATTCGAATCTCGTGGGGCACTTGAAAGGCGGAAGCCTGCTATTGCCCACTTCGACGTTTCGGCCTTGACGCAACCTTGAATATTTTTGAGGACGCCTTTTTTTTATTTTTACGAAAAAATATCTACTTACCAGTTGCTAAGAAATGGTTTTCAACAAAAATGATTTTTTGAAACGATTCAAAGTTTATTTGTTCAACGCTTTATAGCATCTTTTTGTGATTGCTAGCCTAAGCCGCATGCCAAAACGCATTCATTAATCAACAACACAGTCGTTATAAATATACGTTATTTCGAAACGGGTCTTGAAGATCAAAACCGATTAATAATATTGTATTGACGGATAGAAGTTGTGATTAAAAGAGCACTCCTGAAAGACAAAAAATTTATTGATCAGGTTAAATAAGACCAGTCTTCAAAATAATCAGATGCATACACTGCGCGATCGTAGCACAGTGTGAGCTACGCCGTAGCACAGGTGCTACGGGATCCGGACTACGCGAGGTCGGGTGAAACTTTTTTTTTGTTTTCCAATCCTGGCTTATTAAGCTTTTTGACATTTTGTGGTGTATAAAATATGACACAACGCACTCACCACTCCTGCTTAATTAAAAAGAATTTTCTCGACAAAGATGTCGAAAAAATTCTTATCGTATCATGTCAAGCGCTTTATTTTAAGAAAAACTTGTTATAATTCGGATTTAAGTAGCATGCTTAAATACAGGATCACTAAAGATAAATTCTACAAACACATTTAAAATTGCGTAATCGAAACTGGTCTCTCATAAATTTTGCCAATCTGGCTGAAACAACTCTACAAATATGAAATTAAATATGTAACACCTAATAAAAACATATATAAACGATTAATTTCTAAATTAGTCAGTTTAGTGAGGAACAACGTTGAAGAGTTTTCTTTTAATCTCCTGTACTTAAACATGCTACTTAAAATTGAATCATAACAAGTTTTTCTATACATAATGCGCTTAACATGATCCGCTTGTTAAAATATTTCTTCCAAATTTATAAAAAAAACTTTTTCAAAGAGTATAAAAATAGAACCAAACGAGTTTGTGTTCTTCATTTTACCGAAAGCTTTAGGCGCTTTCTCAAAAAAAAAATGGCTAAAAAATACGAATTTTTGATCTGCACTAATATTACAAAGAGGTAAAATTTGTTTTTTAATTTTTTTGTTTGTAGAAGGTAATTATGGAAGTACTGGTCTGATTGCTAAAACTTTTTCACCGATAAAAAACTGGTTTATTCTTGAGTAACATAGGCTGTATTTTATGTACGCGGGTAAAGCCGCGGACAAAAGCTAGTATATTATAAGTAATAGACATTTTGCTGAACGGGAGGTTTGCTCGAGTGATTGTTTTTGAAATGATTAATGAAGAGAAAAGATTTGACCAGGCTAATTAATAAAGGGAAAAAATTAGTAAATGCGTCCTGGTTCAGATGAGGAAAAGTCTGAAAATGCAGAGTTTCAGGATATCATACATTTAGCAAATAAACTTTAATCGAAATTATTTTAAACCTTTCGTTTATTTATTTATATAATCTTCATGCACCACAAAGTACATAGGCGGACTTAATGCCTTAGGCATTCTCTGCCAGTCAACCTAGGGTGGTGCAGAGACAATATGGTAGGCGCTTAAAACGAAAATTTTATTTTGAAAATGAGTAAAAAAGTTTATTCGTCTTTCACATTTCATTACATCACACTAATACTATAAAGGTAAAAATTAGTACGTATGTGTGTGTATGTTTAGAACTCCTTCATGTTCTACCGGGTGATTGGAGTTGCATCAGAGAGAGGAACTTAATAATATGACCATCGCTCAGAAGTACCGTTTTCTGAAACGTTTTCTTACAAGAAACTACTAAGGTATTGGTTAGGACTCGTACTATTAAATCGTTGCCTGACACGAATAATGCTTCAATGATTCTCTTGAGCTAAATCAAAATACTTCGTCTGCTTAGCACTATTGGCATTCACGAGATACCAGTCATTCAGGAGGTTTATATCAACAATTACTGCATGTATCTCGATTTCACTATATCAGGTTTATTGGTCACAATAATCATATCAATGATGAACCGATCCCAGTGCAATGAGATATTTATTAACAATATCGAAAACTTCAGAGCAATTTGTTAATGTATTTATGTAATGTTGTTGTGTTGACTGGCCTGTTGGTCTAGTGGTCAGTGACTGGGTTCGATTCCCACCCAGGACAAATGTTTGTGTGATGAGCATAATCATTTGTTCTGTGTCTGGGTGTAATTTATCTATAATATGTATGTATTTAGAAATATAAGTATGTTTATCAGTTGTCTAGTACCCATAACACAAGCTCTGCTTAGCTTGGAACTAGACGGCGTTGTGTGATAGTTGTGGATTATTTGTGGAATATATATATTATTACTGATTGGACTAGGGTCTAGTTGTCAGTGGCCCTGACTACTATGCCTGAGAGCCCGAGACAAATGTTCCTGTGATGAGCATGATCATTTGTTCCGTGTCCGTGTAATTTATCTATAATATATGGGTGTATGTATTTAGACATATTTAAGTATGTTTATTGTCTAGTTTCGGACTAGATAGCGTTGTACGGAAGTTATGGATATTATATTATAATCTTGACTACAAGGTTGTAGGTACTTATGTAAGTACTCTGTGTAAGGTACACGAGGATAACTAGAGATAATGTACTCGATCGATTCTTCAGGACGGTGACATGCTCGACAGATGTCAAACTTGCCTTCCTGCACAATAAATCATCAGAAGATATTTTTCGTGTTAACTTCGGCAAAAATTATCCTATTACAAAGAAAATGTCTCAAAAAAATATACTGTAATTTCACTGGTAATGCTCAGATCTTTAATTACTTGCTATAATTTCCAGGAAAATTAAATATAATTACTAATTTAAGCTTATTATTATTTATGATGATGTATTTTAAAATTAAGTAGTTAAGTTTCTATAATTGTTACCTCATTATGTGCACTTGTGCCAAGTAAACGTGTTTTCTTTCTTTCTTTATGATGGGTTTTTATCCGATTTTGTATCTTTTTTTTATCCCTAAAATTAAATGTATATTTAATGGTTTTATTACAGTTTGTATAACTACATCTCACATCATTCAAAGATCATATGCTTAATTTTAAGCATGATGACTCCATGAAACCGTCCAAAAAAATACACGTTGCAGATAACATAGAGCAAACTCGAAAACCCCACGGTTTTTTGTGTTACACTTCCCTGATTAAAACAAATGCCGTTGACCCAGTTTAGACCCCTAAAACTGAGCAAAGAAAACGTCTAAAAAACGATATTCCTTAACAAGCAAAGCTGTTAATTCTGCATTAAAAATTCAGTTGAAGGATGGTTAACCACTTTCACAAGTCGTTTCAGGAAACCTACAATATTTACCCTTGGCATTGATGGAAACGTAACATGATAAACGATAGCCCGTTTTGTACATAAAACCTTTCTTTCATTACTTTTTAGGCTCTTGTAAAAAAAATAACAGTGGGCAAACGTGTTCCCAAATTAAAATTATTTGGTTCACGTCTTCCATTGTGTCCGTCATGTGTGTTGCCATAACCGACCCTTTAGCTCTTTTAACGTTTCTAAAAATATTAATTTGGGTAACCCTCGTTTTATTTTATTTAAAATGTTTAATGATGACGAGTGACCTTTTTTATTTTCCATGTTTGTCATTATCATTCATAACTTATGTCCACTGGTAAAAGATTACATAGCTCACATCTAAGCAAGATGATGATATTGTATAATATTATAAAGAGGTAAAGTTTGTTTTTTTGTTTGAAGGAGATAATCTATGGAAGTACTAAAATTTATTCACCTATAGAAAGCTGCTTTATTCCAAAATGACATAGGCTATTCTATGCATGCGGGTGAAGCCGCAGGCAAGAGTTAGTTAAATTAATTAATTAATATTGATAGACACACAACCAGGTATCATAACAAGCTTATAATTTTGTAATTTCTCAGTTACGAAATTTTGTACATAGATTCTTCATAAAAGTACTAGACACGTATCGAGTTTCACATTTATACTAAAACTAATATTGTATACATAGATACAAGGCTAAACCAAGAGCGAAACTCTGAAAACTAACGTCATCTAAGCGCAAGGCCGTGCGCAGGCCAAGTTCCAGCAACAGGCCGCGTGCATGCCGTACACTATTTACACGAACCGTTTCGACCCACTTTTGACCCCGCTGTAGCTCAGTGCCTAATAAGTACAGAAATAAAAAGTTCTAATTTAACGATGATCAGGCTATTGATGAAGATGATTATGATCGATTTTAAAGTGCATCTAAACTTGGCATTGGATTGGATTTCAACCTTTTTTAGGCGAACAATTAGCCGATAGGAACTTGGCCCCCTTTTTAACAGGTATGTTTTTAGTGGGATTATAAGTACACGAACCACCTTACACCACGAATTACTAAATGAGATCCTAATACACTACGTGAAACCGTACTGTATTAGGATGTCGCTCTTTCAAATCTGTTATCGACATATTTCAAGTTCCATTGCCGCTAAATCCCACTTAAAATACATCTCCTTCAAACCAAATCTCCTTTAAATAAACCAATTTTCTCCAGACAGTTTCCGATTGAAACATATTATTACTTTGTAAAAGGAATTGTGCGGTTCTCACAAAGAGTTTTTAAGCTTTAATAGCTGTCTGTGATCTAGATAATAGCTGGCTCGTGTACTACTATCTACCATCAAGTTCTTGTGTCAAGTTAACCGTTGAAACTTGAGTTTTCTTTTAAAAACTAGCTGTTTGAAGGAGTTATTCTCTTGTGAGTGATTGATAAGCGACATGCTATCAGTTGAACACTTAAGATATGAAAGGAGGGACTTTCTTGCAGGTAAAGTTTTACGCAGGTACCAGAGGTGAATAATCTGCTGCGCGAATAGTTTTAAAGGTGACTTAAAGAAATAAGCAGCGTTAGTTACGCTGTAAAAATTAAATAAATAATAATTACGACGCCACAAATATATTGGTTATACTACGCAAATCCAAACCTTTCTGTGAAATACATAACATAGGTTTAAGTTTGTGCAAGGGGATATTGGTGATAAAAGTAAATTGGTGTTTTTTTTTATACAGACGACACAGTTCCAACCGAGCACATTCATGAGACGACGCTAGCGAGTTGTTACGATGAGGACAAATATCTTCATCCTCATACTAGTCACGCATCATGCATAGGGAACTATATGTTACTAGCTTTTACCCGCGGCTTCGCCCGCCTCTTTCTCCCCCTTTTCTCACTTTTTTTTTTAATTAGCCTATTTCCGTCTCCAGGGTCCCAACTATCTCTGTACCAAAATTCATCATAATCGGTTTTGCCATTTAGGCGTGAAGACGTAACAAACAAACAAACAAACACACTTTCGCTTTTATAATATTAGTAAGGATTGTATTCAAAAAAGTATCACCAAATTATTTATATCACCAATCCTTCCTTTAATATACATAGTTATCACAGTTAAGAATCTAATGATAGTGCTCTTTACTTACATGACGAGAAACGAACATTTTGCCTTGACCCGAACATTAATCCAGGCTGAAATACTTAGACTCTTAGAAAATCCCAAAGACCGTGCGTGATGTTTGGACCCAGGACATTAACCCCAACAACCGACTTTACGAGCACTGGATCCACTCAATTTATTTAGAACTAGCTTCTTCAAACAATTAATCTGTTAAGAATTCCCTGAGGGCAATCACCCTTAGGATGATTTGCACAATGACTCGCTTAGTGTAATCAAACCCAGTATAATTAAACGTCATTTCATCACCGGTAACATCAAACGTTTAATTGAAACACAATGTTAGTAGTAAATAGCTTGTTCTAAAGTCTGTCTAATAAGTTAAACGACTTGGGTAATTAATAGGATTTTATAAAATCTGATGTAGTCAACACAGGTTCAATAATCAAGGTTGATTAAGAGATAGAGATCATTGCTTACTAACAGAACCTAAAAGAACCTTATAAAAAGTACCTAATATAAGTATTTTTTAAATTATTAAATATTATACAAAATTCCCAAGTCGGTTGACTTATTACACAGACTATAGCGGCTTAGCTAATTTGGCCTATTCCGAGGGTACTATGCAACTTTCCGGTATGAATAGCAACAAAGGAACGGGGTGGGTTTTTAGTCAACAAAATTCTGACACTATCTCTCGCCCCGCCCAAGGGCGGGGGATGTCATTTGGATGATTTTTACCCACCAAAAAAAGCGTTTAATTGCAATACAATGTTATTAGTAAGTAGCTTGTTCTAGCGGCTTAGCTACTGTGGCCTATTCCGCGGATTTCATGCAATTTTTCGCGGTAAAAAGTAGTTAATGATATACTCGTATTGTAGCGTTTTGTAGTCGGATCCGTACTTTTTAGAGATTACAAATATTTTTTTTTTTATTTTCTTTAGTAAGGCGAATGAGTGTATTCGCCTTAATAGAGACAACCAACGATCTCGTGTTTATTAGGTAGTTCCTGATCTATATTACATTATTCAAACATTATAAACAAACAAACAATATAATCTCTTTACAGTACTAGTTTAGATATTAAATACCGTTTTGTTATGAAACTATGCACGCACATTGCTGATTTCTCCATGTTTGCGACAAATGACAATAAAAACAGTTTTATGTACGTATTTGCTATCGTACGGCTAAAGGGATCGACGAATAATCCCACTTTATCCTACAAGAATCACACTTCAACCCTCACAGATCTTGAGTGCCTATGTGATATGTACACATCGTCAAGAGTTATTTTGCTTTGTAATGGAGTATATATAAATATAGGGTGACTGGCAATTAGTGTACGATACTTAAACACGTGATTGTGCTCATGATGACAAACAATTTTTATAATGGGAGCAAAGCCGAAATCGCATAAAAAATATCAGCTGTTCAGTACATTAGGCAAAAATATCAACTGTTCAGTACATTAGGCAAACATAAATGTACAGAACTGCTAATTTTTTTTCGCGATTTCAGGTTTGTTCCCATAGTAAAAGTTGTTGGTTATCATGAGCACAATCACGTGTTTAAGTATCGTACACTAATTACCAGTTACCTTATATAAATAAAATATAATAATAATTTTTTACGCTTTATTTGTAATGCCAATTACTATGTTTATACACTCACTAAATTGAAGGTAGTTTTGTTAGACAAACCTGCTGACAGTGACAGACACAAAAAATTATCCCGTAGGAATGTTCCTGGGAGTATTTACTCTCAAAAAGAAAATATCCTATACTAAGTACTTTCCAAGACATGTCCCCGCAAATCAAATTTTAATGAAGTCCTTTCAGGCGTTCAAGCATGAAAAAGTAACAAATAAACACACACGCATACAAATTGCCTAATATTAGAGTGATATAAATTATCTTATTTTTCAACATCGTGGTAAGGAGGTTCGCCTTTGCAAATTCAGGAGTACTTTGAAGGAGGTACCTACTTCCTAGGCCATTATTAAAGTCTACCCTAAATTTGTAAATAAAGTAATTTTTCCATGAGGAAATTATTCTTATTTTCAGTAATTTTAAGATTTGTCTAGCAGCTTGCGTTCATTATGCAGCCTATTCAAATTACCTTCCTTTATTATTATGACCTGAGGCTCTACCACGAGCTCTTAACGCGATCCATTTGACGACCTAAACTGAACTGTTAAAGAGATGGTGCTATATAGGGTGTATAGCTCCATCACTCTTTCTCGCTCGCACGCTTGACATCTCAACACGTCATGGTAAGTTCAACTACACGAATACTGGAAAATGCTTGCTCTGACTGGACAGGTCCACTCAAACCTGGCTAGTTCTTTCCTCAAAAGACTATCTTAGACACTAACAGACATGGTTCTCATATGATTGATGATGAAAAGAGACTTTGATTTCAGAGTTTGTTTCAGTGTTTCTTCTCAGGGTAGTCAGGTAGAAATAACCGGCTTCATCTAGATTAAATGTTTAATGTTTGTTTTGTTTGTATGTTAAAATGTTTTTATAACCAACTAGCTGACGCGACAGCTAAAAACTTCTACAGATTCATTATATGTATAGATATAGATTCGCAACATATGCAATCAAAAAATGTACTCGCACATCGACCATCTGTATCAAAGCACCGGTTCCAGTTACTGTAGGTAGCCCATACACACTTTATTCGGCAGTAAAAACTAGAGAACTTGGCTTCAGGTGGCAATCCTACGTGCCATGTCCATCGGCCACTTTTATCTTTATTACACACCCCCAGGTCGGCTGCGGCTGTTAAATCCTTCGTAACGAAATTGCCTCTGTAGCCCGACTGAAGTTATCTGTCCAGGTAATCGGTTTATAAATTGACCCTCTGGCAAAACGTATTTATTAACGTGATGTTATTAAGCCTATACGTACTAATAATATTATGAAGTTGAAGAGTTTGTTTAATATGGGAAATAATAATGGTTCCGAAAAACAATTTAATCTCCAGCAATCTGTGGCCGACTATTATTCTAATTAACTAGCGTTATAATGAATTACCGACAAAAAACCCAAAACATAAACGAAAAAAAATATCCAATTTAACAACAAATAAGAGCATGTTCAAATTACATTTTCTCCTAAAAAAAAATTGATCTTCGAATAAAAAAACTAAACTTCCGAATAGAATACTGAACCTCCGACAAAATTACTAAGTTACCGACAACAGAGGTTTGGTCAAAATAATCATATTTTTACAACTTGCATGAACTGTTTTAATTTCTATTGTTGGTTATCAAATTTATTTTTTAGCTTTCAATAATGATGAAAATACCTCAACTGTTCGGCCCGCGCGATGGAGTTCGGGTCTACTACGTAACTACATTTTCATAATAAACTGAGTTTGTTTTATTTTTATCTTTGTTCTTGCTGACATTATAAAAGTTAGGAAATTTGTCGATTAATAATACGGTATAATATTCTAGAAAACCAAAGTCTACTTGGTTTTCGATTAAGGCATGAATAGGGGTACGTATCAAAATCACGAAAGTTCATTTTACCTATGGCTGAAATACCGACGTGCAAAACACCGAAATTCAAAATACCGAAAGGTTTAAATGCCGATAGTCGTTATATCGAAACACAAAATACCGATGTTTAAATGCCCGAAAGGACGAAATCCCGAATAGACGAAACAACTTGAACGTAGCGGTTGGTCACAATTCCAACGTTACCTAACCTATTTCACCCAGTTCAAAGTGCAATCAAAATACAATCTACCTGTGACTAGACTATTAGACAATGGTAAACACATTTTTACGAGAGATTGTGGCTGAAATAGGTTAGGTTAGGTTAGAATTTTGACCAAAAGCGCGCGAGCCGAGCGAGCGAAGCGAGCGGCGCCGCGGCAGCGGCCGGCGAGTGCTAATTCTCAAAATAAAACAAATCGGGACCTTAGGGCACCCCGACACGGATGAGTCGGGATTTTGAACTTCGGGATTTTAAACATTCGAACAAATGAACTTTCGGGATTTTAAACTTTCGACCATACGACCATTTGGCGTTTCAATTTTTGGGATTTCGTCCATCGGTAATTTAAAATTCGGGATTTTTATACGTACCCATGAATACGACTGTTTTAACTTTTTAACGCCTGAAATAGGTACCGATATCGAAGCATACCCGTGGTAAGTAAAATTCATGATATATGATGCAATTAAAAGTTTTTGTTACTAGTACATTTTTATATTTTTTATAAGTTTCTGTATAGCCACTCAGAATAATATTTTTAGTATAATGTGACAGTTAAAATAGCACCACAATCTATGAAATATGAAAGGTAATTTATGAATTAATAGTCAGCAAGTAAAGATAAAAATTACAAAGCAAAGTTTTCAGTAGAACGTAATTTATGCTGGTAGAAAAGTATTATAGCAATAGACAGTCATGTTTATTTTTCGAAGATTTCAGTATCTCATTCGGTCGTTTCGTCATTTTGACTCGGACAAAAGTAGTCGGAAAGTTAGTATTTTAGGCAGTAGATTTAATATTTTGAGTAAGGACAATTCTTTTTTTTTTTGTCGGAGCTTTTATTACTACCCGTTTAATATTATTTATTAATATTCCACAACCAAATTGCGCTTCTCTTTTCATGAAATCATTCCTCCTCATATTCCTCGCCCAACCTCGGTCAAATGTCTTCTACCTTTTGTGTTTACACGTTTTATATTTAAACTATGCAAATTCATTGAAATTAATAAAATTAAGATGTAACTTTTATAACATTTTTATATATTTTTATTTTCTCTCTGTCATGTACTGGTCATAATCTGTGGTCATAGGACTTGTCACTTGTCAGTCTGTATCTGCGAAGAAATTCTTTTATTTTCTACTTTCATTAATTCATTAAAAAGAAAGATATAATTTTTTACAATTAATTCACGCTAAATACTCTCCAACGTTTGATGGTTTATTAACAGTCCGCATGTGTTATTGGCAAAATTGTGGTGTCTCTTCCACAAAGGCCATTAATTAAAAGTTGAAGTTGAAGTTGAATATTCCACAACTTTCACACAACGCCATCTAGTAGAAAAGCTAAGCAGAGTTTGTGCTATGAGCACTAGACAACTAATAAACATACAAGACTTATACATTTCTAAATATATACATATTATAGTTAGATTACCTACACTCAGGCACAGAACAAATTATCGTGTTCAATACCCAAACATTTGTTGTGATTGGGAATTGTAACGTCGCCGCTTCGTGGGTGCAATTCCCAATCACAACTCTGGCATAGCTGTCAGGGTCACTAACTACTAGATAAACAGATTAGTCATAAATTAATTAAATTCTCTAATCGCAAAAACTACTGGCTCGAACAACAATAAATTCTTTTAGTTTTGGATAGCCCATTTGTCGAGGAAGATACTAGTATAACATCCACTCTTCGACTAACAGGAGCGGAGCAGTAGCCAAATAAGCGGGTGAAATCGCGTAGGATAGCTAGTCATTTGTGTATGCCCCATCTATTCAACAAGAAGAAATCTTATTAAAGCTGTAAAAAAATAAAATTCCCGTTTTGACATTTGTATTTTGACTACCTAGCGGCTTGTCCGGTGTAGCGTAACTACTACTAAAATAGCTAAAATAGCTACTACTACAGCAGACCTCTAATTATTATTTTACTAGCTTTTAACCGCGTACATAAAATATAGCTTATGTCACTCAAGAATTAAGCAGCTATCTGTCTATGAAAATATTTTAGAATTTTGACCAGTACTTCCAGAGATTACCTCCTACAAACAAAAAAAAACAAACTTTACCTCTTTATTATATTAGTGTAGATTGTTTCTTTCAGTTTCGATCCAAGTTACATTCTAGGGTTTTTCTGAAATGTCAAAACGAGCCTTTTATTTTTTATTGAGTTTAATCTAGTTTCCAACTTAAAATCTAGGATAAGTACACATCTATCACTGAACTAAATTGCCTCAAAAGCAAACATCTAAAGTACTCTAGTATTTACGTAAGAGTAAAATCTTTATTAGTTTAACTAAACAGAAATAATATATGTTCCAAGATTGTCTTATTAAATCAATGTTTATTTAGTTCAACAATTACAGTGAAGGTAAACATTTACCGAATATAAATAGGGATCGCAGGGATAAGTAGGTGCGCTAAGTAATTATCTTCAGCCTTGTACGCGGCGGATCCATGAATATTATAATAATACAATGTTATAATGTACAATGGACCATCTGTGGCAAACTAATAGTATATACGCTACTAAGATTAATGATTTACTTAAAGACTTCAATTCCACTTACGTTTATTAATAAGCACCTTATAGTCCAGTCAAATTAGACCAAAAAATAGGGGTAAGGTTACAATAGTTCCAACCCAGCTGAAAATTGGTAGGATTGTTCAAATATTATCATAAATGAAACCTTAAAAGTCCTCATCGATGATGGTCAATGGTCACAAAAAGGAGTTTGTCGCTATTTTCAGCAAAACGTTAAGTTTTATCATAACATTATCCCAGACAAAAATTGTAAATCAGATAATTATTTACAAAAATGTCTCAATACTTTTTCCATATGAGCCACCGTTTTTGAGATATAATGGCATTTTATGATATGGCCAAGTTTTCGCGTCACCTCTGAGTTAGTGTTCTTTGCGCGTTTTACCAAGGGTTCCGTTTTTTCCTTTTGGGGTACGAAACCCTTATAGGATCACTTTGTTGTCCGTCTGATTTGAAATTGGGATTGTCAGACTTTTAATGACTAAAACGTACTTGTGTTCCTTCAGTTGTCTTTTGCGTTTCAGGGCCGCGGTTCTTTACCGAACAAGCCCACAGCCCATATCATACTGCCTGAGTAAGAGATCCGTATAAGATTTTTCATTGACCTTTACCAATTTGTATAATCTCCCACCTCTATCTGTTCAGGTATCCGCCCCCCGCCCCTTTTAATTGACTGACCCCCTTGACTTTGCATCCGTAAATGCATGTTGGAACTCCATGTCATCTCCCAAGCGCTCAATAGACAAAGCTATTTTTTTCGTTCGAAGCTCTTGGTTCTCTTTTGCATCGACTGCGCTCGTACTAGCGCCGGGACCTTAAAACAGAAAATGCGTGATGTCTTCCGACCACCAGTAAACTGCTCCTAAACATTCATAACGTAATCAGCCGCATTGATCATGTCTCGATTGAACCGCTTGAATGGCCCCGTGACCTACGAGCATCGAAACGCCACCTAAATAGTCGACGTCCCCCAAAGCCCTTGTTTAAATATCACGCGCCATTTAGCGTGAAAAGCGATAAATTTCACCCTAGCAAAGAGCGGTTAAAAGTTCAAACTGTAAACTGTGAAACTGGAATGATAATACATGCCCAAGTTACGGTAGCATTGCAAGAGGTGTATTCCAGTCCTCGTCTCACATAGAACGAATATTTTCTCTAGGTAAATACCTAGAGAATTTTCTCTAGATTATTTTCTCTAATACCTAGAAAAAATACTAGTGCTACCTACATGCTTACCTGCATAAACTCACGCCTTTTTCTACTATCCTTAAATACTCCGTTTACTTCGCTATGTTCTCGGCAAACATACATACAAGTGCGAATTACAAGAATATATACCGCAGTTGGAGTATTCATCTATAGAAGTTTTTAATTGTGCGCGTATCACTTAAAATGTACGAAATCGATTTAGATAACTTTTACACACTAACATTGTATGTAACTCAATATCCCTACCTACCCTAGGTTTACCTAACCTAGGTTTTGTTTCATCGCAATAGGACTATATCGAAACATATAGGTACTATATTCAATGACTGCTAGGCAGTACGAAGTTCGCCTAGTCAGCTAGTATCTCAATAAATCTGTTTCTAATCGGTTATTCTTCACAGTGACTTCTTCAAATATTCGTAAAAAACATTCGAGATCAAATTGCATTAACACTTTTTAGAAAATCTGGTTTGAAATGAACTGCAGATAATCACAACAGGAAACCAAATAAAAAGCTAGTTGATATCTGTGTGACCTAACGACCTATGGAACTACCACAGTACGTGCTCGCACATAAATCGTACAAACAAGTTCGCGTGAGCTTAAACATATTCATGCAGCGATAAGTTAAAATAGAAACGGTGCAAAAACAATCTAGAACTGCACATAGTTTTTTTACACATTTTTTTTTTATAAATTTCTACAGGTTTAATGTTAAAGCAGTTCTTTACACCATTGAGCTTTTTTACATACATAAACTAATGCCGTAACTCATTCTTTTAGCGGGGAATCAACAAATCACGCACTAGGCGGAGCAAAAGATTGTTAGACTTTTGCTGACTAAAAACTTGCTAGGGTCCTTACATATATGTATACTCGTTATACCTACTTCGTATACGATTATATTTGCTTTCAGAACTTTTAAATTATCTTATACATATTTATCTTAAGAACTACTGCGATCGCTAATCTATTTGCAAGTCAGGGTAATAATTAGATACCATACAAACGCTCCAAGACTACTTTTTTTACTTTGAAATAGGTAATCCCAGTCCAATAGTAAATGATGCAGATTTAAAATACCGTCGTTCCATCATTTTCAGTGTACTAACAAACACGACATATGCTCCTAATACAAAATTCATGCTCAATTTTCCTGATTGTTCAGACCACGGGGTCTATCGAGTTATGAATGTATGATAACTATATCGTGTCATCATCAAACATTACTGGCCATACCTAGCAATTATCTGTTGACCAATTCTATCGGAAAAATAACGAACATGTTGCAATATCCTGACGTAGATCTACCGTTCGTGCTAGATAACGTGAGTTGAGGGTGTGCAGACCCACACGGGTCGTGACCGCCTGCGGTCAGGACTCGCACGGACTAGCCTGCAGTGTAATCGTAACCCGGCACTGAGTGTACTATGGAGTGGATAGCGGGAATATTCGGACCAATACGAAACAGCTCACCCTTTACACAACGGCAAATAACTCTCAGCATTAATTTGAATAAAACATCCAGCGTAATATTAATAATAATTAATATGGGCACGATATCAGGCAAAAGCGGATGCCATAGTCATATTAACATAATTGTGTATACTAATAATGCACAATGACATTGCAAATACTCTGGGTACTCAATCTGCATGCGAATGATTGTGATTACGGTATATGTACAGATTGACGTAGGCAATGGAAGCGATGAGCATATATGTGACTATTTAGTTGGCTAATCATTTATTAAACTGGCATGATTTGGTAATCTAGGCTAAGTACGCAGCTTAACGCCTCCGTCAAATCGGAATAGATTAATTTGGGAGATATTAACATTTACATTGCGTGTTTATAAAATAATTATCAGTTAAATATTATACATACTATCTTACTAATTAATTCATTAAACCCCAAGCGAACGCCGGCGCTCGCTCTCACATTGTGTCTCTAATAACAGTATTCGAACAAAATACTCAGCTTTGTTTTCATTATTAATACTACGTGAGATAAAAAATAAAACAGAATACAGGATGAATGATTGTTTGAATGAATGCTTTCTGATAACGAAATATATAGGGTAGGAAAATAAAAAAACTACGAAAATACATTACTCAATAACTTACAGGCTAGGCGGACGTAGTTATTACTCAAGTCAAAAAAGTAAAAAAAAACAGTCTCTTATTAAACGAATATTTTATCTATTAACAACAAGTAACCAGAAACCCTTTAATAATGAACTGAAACGACTGCCGGTTAGATATGTTCAACGTACAATACTTGCTGAATGCGAAGTCTGTCGAAAATCGAAAAAAAAATTAAGATCGGTCAATAATCTTCCAAATGGCCAAGCCAATTCATTCCAGACGGCCTTGCTTGTGAAAATCGCCCCACCACCGAAACCGTACATACTCGTAGAATTACTCGTAGATTTCGTCGAATTCTTACATACTCGTAGCAAGCATAAAGTCCACAATTTCCGCACACCATTAAACCCATATGTTTGTAACGACAATTTACAAGCAAAACAAACAATATTTTATCCTCCACACAACACATGTCCAAAAGACCGCCTGACCCCACAATTAACAATGATAAACCAATACACGAGAACTAATTATAACCGCAGTTACCATAAAACACTAAAATAACTTTACGAAACATTCGTGTATTGCAGTAAAAGTTAATGAAGCCAGCAATGTGGAAGTTAGTATAATATTATACCAACACGTACAACAGTGCACAGAGAAGTTTTAATTGCACATGAACATCGGTATAGTATCACAGTGTAATAATCTTTATTAAGTCCAACCAGATAGTAAGAAAGTAGGAGACCTGCCATCAAATATTATTATAATACTTCTTTAAACTGTTTTTCCTTTATATTCATTATATTTATTACTAGCTTTTGCCCACGGCTTCGCCCGTGTACATAAAATATAGCCTATGTCACTCAGGAATAAAGCATCTTTATATCGCTGAAAAAATTTTAGCAATCGGACCAGTACTTCCAGAGATTACGTCCAGCAAACAAAAAAACAAAATTTACCTCTTTATTATATTAGTTTTTTTTTTTAAATAAATCCTTATTGCAAACAAATTTACAAAAATAAGCAAACAATGTGATCAACAAGACATTTTTCAGACACTATTTTATTACTTCTAATAAGTAGAAACAAAGGAACAAAGCAAAGTATATTAAGTTATAACTCTTTTTCCGAACACAGAAATTCTTCTTCAGAAAATATAAACAAACTGAAATTAAATTAACTGTTCATTGTTTCTGATATTTATCTCGGAAAAGAGGAAGCAAAGTTTCAATGAAAAGGCTTTAGTGATGTTACTTTTCAGGATAATCTATTAATTAGAAATGGAGTGATTGATTGTATATTGATTAGAAAGACTCTAGTAAAACTCCAATCCGTTTCTCACTGCATAATAACAGATAAATAGATGTACCTACTCTTTATTGTACACCAAAATAGTACATTATGATACAAGTGTATAATGTTGGTGATTACCGCCGAGGCGGTATTTAGATTTAGATCTTAAGAGAGCCGAGGACGGTAATCGCCAATATTCACGTGTATCATACGACGTTTTTCGACACACTTGAGAAGGAAAATTTGACAAATTAATTAATTATTGCTTTATCAGCAAAACTGTTTTTTTTTTCTTCGTATTATGGCGGCAAAAAATAGTTCTTCTTATGCGCGCGCATCCAAAATGGCGGCCATAGACTAGCTACTCTAGCTAGGCTGTTTGAATAAAAATAAGAATGAGATTGCTTATGTTCATAAACAAAAAAAAAATATTTTATGAAAGGTTTTATTAAATAGTTTATACAAACACAAATTAACATAAAATAAGCAAGCAAGACACTGATTTGTACTATTGAACGTAATATCTAATGTATTTTTTTTTCGAATTCAATGTTTGATTTGAGAACAGAGGTTTAACAAAAAAGGTTATCACTACATTATCACACTTGTGCATAATGGTAATTAAAAAGTCACAGTTTGGTTAGAAGCTACATTATATACCTAAGTGTAGTGCAATTATAGTCACTTTCTGAGCAAGTGTGTCGAAAATAAAATTATAAAAGGAACTAAAACTTAACAAAGTGTCACAATGAGTGGTCTTATCGCCCAGATACACACATAATACAGAGTAGATAAAATATATAATATCAGATTGTACAAAGCTTAAAAATCTTCCGAAGTTGTACAAAATCACCTATCTTTCAGCCGTCTCGTCATGACAATGCTTAAAGGTACATAAAATATGTACAAACTGTGTTTAAAAACTTTTTAGTAAAATTATATTACACAGGTTTAAGAACTGAGTTATAAAACAAAATGTTTTAGCAGAAAACAAGGACTTGAAAATAATACTTGTTAGTATTTACTTTGAAAGAGACGAAGAAAAATAATAAAGTGCACGACAAAATTGCAATATCAAACTTTCAGTTGATGTCGCTAAATTTTGTTTATTGCATTCCGTCGCGTAATTTTCGTTGCGATTTAAAACAGTTTTCAGGAAAATCTTTTTGAAATATTTCGGTCATAAGTCATGCATTTTTCATTTCAATGCATGCATCCGACGCTCGTTTGTAGAGAGTCGTACATTTTTCATCAGAACTTCATTTAATCAGTTCTTTACGAAACGAGTTAAGGTAAAACTACACTGCGCACACGTGTGCCACACAAGCCGACCTGGACGCATCTGTCTCCATATATTTTATGGAAACTAGACTTGTAGAGCTACACTTGATCCACGCCACGCGACGTCGTCCGACGACGTACTAATCAGGCGTGTTACATGTGTGTGTCGGTCTAAAGTAGTTCTAGCTTTAGGATCACGTTGCAACCTTAAAATAACGCTGAGTAAATTTTTCTTTGTCTTCTTCCATGAACTGCTTTATTAAAGTAAAACAAAAAGTATTTCCTTAGTTAACAAAATGTCTACAGTAACTTCAGTTAGTTACCTTGTTTCAATGAAACGAAAGCTCATTAACAGTTTCTCTTGCAGACATCTTAAAAACTATTTAATAGCTTGAAGAAAATTATACAAAGAAACGTTTTAATCTGGCTATAACTTACGCTAATTGTAATAACTAATGAATATTATTTTTTCGGACTTTGTTTTAACTTTAAAATAAGAATAAACCTAGAATGACGTTGGTAGTAATAAACACCAAAGTTTTATCTAAAATAACCGATACATTATTTTTAATTTTTTTCATGAAAAGCTTTGTAAAACTGTGTCATTTCATCAGTAACACACAATTTCATTATACTTAAAAAGTTAAGTAAATATTTTCTTTTTTATAATTTTTTATTACTATTAATTTTAATACAGATATATGCAAGTTATATTTTAGATATTTCAGTAACACATAGCAAAAAACCAACATTTAAAAATATAAAAACTTAAAATATTTTTTTTTTTTTTGTCAGGCAAGCCAACTCCAACCGAACAGTTATGACTAGCGCCACCTTTCTGGTTCAGTAAGAGCTAATAGCACCTTAGATCCCTCTAGGTTCAACACCAGACAGAATGTTTGCTTTCCTTTGCCTTACATTTCTAACAGTGACTAGAGCGCCATCTATGACCGCGACAGAGAGTCAGTGCTCACCAACCGAACGAATTGCTGCGCTTTCCTCGAATAAAACCGTGAATTTTCCAACCGCGCGTGGCAAGCGTCCAAGTTCCCGCCAATGTTACTAGATGGCGCTGTAATAGCTTCTGTTGTTTGGGTTATACAGCCGCCGAATAACAACCGCAAGTAGAGTTATAAAAATAATAATCCGTTTGATTTCACCAAAACTGCTACTAAAGTAAATACAACTCTCAATATCTTATGGACAAATCTCAACGATTCATTATCTTAGTTCATTTTCAAGGTCCACATTAACGAAGGAAATCTAGTAATAAGGTACATTGAGTACCGCCGTTACGTCAAAGCTTACTTCGCCAACTTAAGCTTACGACACAAGGGAATTAAGGGTCTTAAGGTCACGCATAATCTCAACTCCTAACAGCTCAATGTTTCTTCTCATATTTTGCACACACGCAACCAATCATTTCCCAAGACTATAGCATAGGTATACCTACTTATACTAATGTTTATTTTAGGTTATTACCATAGATACTTTCGCTTATTGTAAGCTTCATCGCAAATACATTTATTGCAAACCCTTGTGATCAATCAGTTAATGTAACTTTATTAATATCTAGTTCACTTACACCACTCCACTTCTAAGAGATATTCTTTAAGGTAAGCTCGATATTTGCCCGCGATACATCTTTATCAACGATTTTAAACCCTATATTTGCGGGTTAAGTCTCTATTTTGAAAGTTAGCTAGTTGCTTTGCATTTTACGGACTTTGGCTGGAGAGTGTGGGTCGTCGGCCGCTGCGCCCCGCCCCCAGCACCGACGTCACACCTGTGACGTCAGAACCCACCTGCTTCCGACCCCGCGCCCGCTGCCCCGGCCGGGGAATATCCGGGGACCTGGCCCCTACAGCAAAATGATTTAATCAGGATTTTGAAGTAACGAAATATAAAATTTGATTTTTAATGTGTACTTACGTAGGATTTCAATTTATGCGTTGCTACGCTCGTTCTTATATATTCTCGTTATAAAAGTATATTATTTATAGGCTTTTACTAAGGGTTTTACCTTTCAGTTATGAGATATTATATGATACTTTTATCTGGCAGCTTATTTATTCTTATTGGAGTGAAGTAAGTTAAGTGCGTATAAACATAACGTAGATGACGTACCCGTTTTGCAACTTTGACGGCACAGCTCAACACAGCTCATAGCTTCGCAACACTAACATGACAATTGATCAACGTCACTCTTAGTCGTTGTGTTCACACGGAGCTGAAACGTTCGTTGAAAATTCACAAAGAGCGGAGAGATTTGGAACCTCACCCCTGAAAGTTGCAAACGCTATCATCACTGGTTACAATGTCGAACTGACTTCCATTCTATTTTATTTTTACAAGTCGCATCAAACTTCAAACTTAGGGATTTTCAAAATGGAGTTTACGTAAGATTCTATTCTTAGGTTACTAAGAATAGCAGTCTTGCTTGGTTGGGCTTGGGATAGGCGGAAAACCAAACTAAAGATTTATGGGAAGATCTTTCTTTTTCCTCTTTTCGGTTTTATTTGTAAGATACTTAATTGGCTGAAAATGTTTTAACGTTAATCGTTTCTTTTTTAAGCTGAATTTTATACAAACATATTTATCTGCTCTAAAAATTATTTATAGTTTAGTTATCTATAATATGTGTGTATTTAGAAATATTTAAGTATTATGTTTATCAGTTGTCTAATACTTATAACACAAGCTCTGCTTAGCTTGGGACTAGACGACGTTGTGTGATAGTTGTGAAATATTAGATATATTTATTTAGTTATCTAATTATAGAGCGAGTATGTAATGTGTTTAGTCACAATTTCTGTCCTCATAATTATCGTTCAATGCCCTTAACATTCCGACATACCTACTTACTTAAAAAGCGATTGCGTTCGATGCTTCTGCAACTGATATCCAATTATAATATCAATGATATATGTACCTAATTAGCGGTTAATTAACTATTGCATACATCACTACTTTATATTATTTCTTATAAATTAAGTTCGGTACATAGGTACCTACTTCATGTCGCATAATTTACACTGTTTAATATCAGAATATCTAATATTATTCCTTATTAAGATAATTTAAAAGTATCATCTACATACTTCTAAAAAAATGGAGGTAATCGAAATTGCTAATGAACCCAATATCCATAAAATTATTATCAAGCTCACCTTCCCTACCCTCTGCGACTAAAAAAATACCTGACCTCATTTTTAAAACACCTCAACAGCGTGCATATACCCCAATACATAATTAGAGCTGGCATGGTAGCTATGTTGTGAACAAAAATAAGTTTTCAATAAAGAAAAATTTTATCATTACAAGCTTTATCGCACAGTGGTTTTTTTATTTGGTGGGAAAATCATCCAATGACATCCCCCGCTCTTGGGCGGAGCGGAAGATAGTGTCAGACTTTTACTGACTGACCCACCTGTGTATGTACCCTTTACTTTCTTGGGCTACGCTATGTTAACTTGTAACGCATATGTTTTGGTTTGTATTTTGATTACCAGTAGTATTGCCTGCGTTCCTGTTCCTTCGTTGCCTTTCGTACCGCGGCCGAAAATCCTTTCAAAAACCGATTCTTGGCCTCAGTAGGCTTCCACCCTGCTGGGTCCCTACGGTTTACTGACAACTTGAGGCGTGCGGTGGAACTATTCCACATGAGCAGTTTGAAACAATCTTGATGAATACGTAACTCATCATGACTACATGGTTCAAAACAGTTCACACACTCAGGATTATCTTTTTGCGCTCAGTAGTTCCTATAATTACTATCCGACTGCATCATCAGACCAGCTACATAGTACCATATTAATGCATTATCAACTTAGTTACTTATGTATACCAAATTTTAGTTCAAACGGTAAGAGGTAACGGTTTCTAAATCCATTTGCATGATATGCCATAAACGAATGCACAAAACATTGCAAGTTAAATTGCATAGCATAGTCGGCCTTATAATGTTCCTACAGTTGGAACTTAGATCTCCTCTCTAGGAGAGGGAAGGGGCCGTAATCTACCACGCGGGCCCAGTGCGGGTTGGTGGATGTCACATTTCTTAGAATTTTTGGTTCTAGTACATGCCGGTTTCCTTACAATGTTTTCCTTCACTGTGTTGGGAGCGGTGGTGATGAAATAAATTATACAAAGTAATGCGCCTGGCTGAGTTTGAACCCACGACCTATAAACTCAGGGCCACCGCTGCAAGTTAAATAAAAGTTTGTAATGAGCTGCACTAACGTCACATACCACACACAGGTCGCAGGTTCAAACCCTGCCAGGCGCATTACTTTGTGTAATTAAATTCATCACCACTGCTCGCAAAACGGTGAAGGAAAACATCATGAAGAAACCGGCATGTCCTAGAACCAAACATGTGACATCCACCAACCCGCATCGGGCCTCGTGGTGGATTACGGCCCATTCCCTCTCCTAGAGTGGAGACCTGAGTCCCAACAGTGGGAACATTATAAAGCCGACTATGCTGTGCTAACGTCACATTCTTAGGCAAACATGAAGAAAAAAAAATCACTTCGTAAGAAAATTACAGAAAATGTTTACAAACTAAAAGTTAGGTCTTTTATTTCTAGTCCCCGTTTTCTCTCATCTAAATATCGCGTCTCGTTGCACTGTAAGAAACAACTCTGCATTTCTCAAGTGCTCTTGAAGTAAAGTTGTCTGGTAAAATGTTAAACGGTCTTGGAACCTGAAACGGAATAGATCCTATGAACGCGGGCGGTACGTTGTGCCTCAAGTTAAAGATGGGTTGAACCATGGACAACTCGTTTTAGATTCGTCGGTTTAATATAAAATAGCAATAGCAAATTAAATAGCATAGCATATTCAGCCTTATAATGTTCCCACAGCTCAAAACTCAGGCCTTGTCTCTAGGAGAAATAAACGGTTTAAATAAAATATTGAGAGAGCTATAATATGATTAATATTTCTTTTTCTTTATTTTGAAAGAAGAGCCTTGTAATACCCTAAATATAGTTTTTTGTTTCGGTTTTACCGTCGTGGTTTAGCAAAATAACTACTATTCTTTACACCTGGGTTATTTTCATGGAGAATTTAAAGTTAAGAACCCTAATAACAAAAATGACATTAATAAAATATTATGTTAAAATTTGGGACTTCTTGAGATAAAATATAATGTATTCTCTCCAAACTACCTATCGCTATAGAGCCAGTAATAGACATAACGTTGATTTATCACATCTGAGGATTCGGCCGTAACCGCTGAAAATCAACATATTCATATACCAACTTATATACGCAACTACGTACAATATACCTGGCCACACTCAACGTAGCTGTCAACAACCGAGCGTTGCAAAGAGAAACAGAAACTACAGTCAACAGACTGAATCCACCCTGTAATTGAAATATTCACAGCACCCACACTGACGCAGGTACATTACAAAAGGTAACATTCTATTTAATAGATGTTAAGGTTGTTGTACAGTCTTAAACAGTACATTTTGCTGACGCTGGGTCTTACACCCGACGTGCGTCACTTTATTACTATAAATTAACATACAGTACAATAAATCGATGAGTGCAATTACTGCTACGCGGTGACTAACATTAGAGAAAGGAATCGTCAACAGTTTTCTTTGTAAACAGTGTTCTTACGGAATAAACCTTATGGAAACCAAGTGATCTTTTCTCTACGCACTCCAACCTCTACAACAACAACTCTTGCAAGTGTACGAACCGTACATTTTATGGTCCTTCGAGCCGGATCTTGGTGCTGTGTGTCTCCTTACGGTAGCGGATCGGTTTAGCTGGTCTCCCAGAAGCGGGTCGCCCCAGTTAGATTGAGAAGTCGCATAATATCGTAACCGAGGCGCAAGGGTGCTGAGTTCCAGTGACCATTTCAAGTCAAGGAAGAAAACGATTCCAAGATTTGAAACGGAAAAGACTACAAACAACGCCAAGTAAAATACTACTAGTCCACCGCCTGAAGACATCGAACTTCAAGTCATCCGTCAACCAGAGTACCAACAAGCAGCAGGTGCAGCACGGGCGGCACCGACGGCAGCACAAACAACAAAGGACTTGCGGCTGGAGTCTCGACCTGGGCATAGGAACATCGCCTTTCAATTTGATTAATTAATTTACTATAATTTACTATATTTTTAACTTTGTGATGGCTTTTCCTTTCTCTTTTGATCTATTTCTCCTTTTGGGGTTGCCAAGATGTACAGTCTTAAACAGTACATTTTGCTGACGCTGGGTCTTACACCCGACGTGCGTCACTTTATTACTATAAATTAACATACAGTACAATAAATCGATGAGTGCAATTACTGCTACGCGGTGACTAACATTAGAGAAAGGAATCGTCAACAGTTTTCTTTGTAAACAGTGTTCTTACGGAATAAACCTTACGGAAACCAAGTGATCTTTTCTCTACGCACTCCAACCTCTACAACAACAACTCTTGCAAGTGTACGAACCGTACAGTTGTCCCCAGACAGCCGCGACGTGACAATACGACGATGAGACATTTTTTAAAGAAATTATTCTTTTGAAAGTTCAGGTGCGTCTGCGTCACTGGGTCCTCGTGGGGGTGATCGACGACGGCAACCTCTTGCGTTCCATCCAGGCTTCGGTACAAAGTGAGATGGCATGGGAAACAGTCACCTCTTTCTGCAAAACAGTAATGCGAGCGATAAAGGTGGCGGTACGCGTATGGCATCAGAGTCGCAGGGCGATTTACGCCCACCCAAGATGCAGCTTGCGAATGGCAAGCGATGGGTAGCCCGCCGTTCAATAAGGCCCAGGCCCGGGTTGAGGGCGCGTAGTGTTCTACTCGCGCCTCAAAGATATGTCGGCAAGAGTGACACGGCCCAGGCCGATGCCTACCAGGGCTACGAGATCGACCCTTGACTGCGAAAAAAAAATTGGAGAAACTCAGCTGGGTTTTAGTCAGTGAAAGTCTACAATCATTTGATAATTTTCTACCCAAATCAGCTGTGTCTGCGTATTACTCAAATCTAGCGTGCGTGCTTGACCAGACGTATGAACGTAAAGGAAACAAAAGGAGCATAGATGAATCGTACCAGGTGTTGTTTTGAAGTTTCTTCCTAACCTTAAGAAAAGCCGTAAGAATATGTATGTATATTTGAGGGTATGTATGTTCTAAGGGTACATTATCTTACGCGTCTGCATGACTCCTTCGACATTAGCCCACCATCCATCTAACCTGTCATCTGTAAAGTTAAAAGGTTCATTTACCTGCGCTGGCAAAGTTCATGTGGCTGAATTTTGGGCCAAATCTCCTTCATCTCGCTGGCACGACAATACGTGTCCAAACCCGGTGACCTGACACTGCACCACTTTCAAGGTGTTGCCTGCAGCAGCACAATGATCATAAGATGGAAACCAAGACTCTCATTCACAGTTCCGCATTCACACCCTGCTGCCGTTGCTTGGCAACGCCTGCTTTGCTTTGTGATGTTTGAGTTGCCACTTCGCACTTGAGTTCAGTGACAATACAAGGACTGACATAATACGAACGTATTTAACAACTTTTGTAATTACTCTCTAAACACCTACTATAAAGACTTTCTTATAAGACAATCGTCGAATCGTTCACGCATTTCCGCGTCACGCCCATCTGTGGGAGCCTTTATGCTGTGCTGTAGATATTAAGTATGCCTGGCGAACTCTATTGTTTTATGAAAACTAAACCACGGCTCCAACGTCAGGCTATTTTTTTACGAACGTTTTTTTTATTTTATGTTTAATACAAAACTTTCAAAATGAATGTTCTAATTAAATAAAACATATTATATAAAATAGGTTCCTGTTTTATCTGAAAGTATATATAATAATGTCATAAATTAACTGCTGATATGATAACTGAAACTTTTCAGGAAATGCTCAAACAGAGAAACAACTTTTAAGTTAGACAACATTTTGCTTCTGCGGAGAATTTATTGAAATCCATTGGAAGTTGCGATGGAGTTATAATGATGCATCAATTACCGCTTAGCTAGATGGACCTTTAGGTACTCAATCCCATGCCGATGCAAAATATTTTTAACCGACTTCAAAAAGGAGGAGATTATATGTTCGGTTGTATGTATACATTTTTTTTGGATTGAATTAGTTATACAAGGTGCAGTTTTAAAACTGCACAATATTTCAGGAGGTTGTAATAAAACTCATAAATAATCATGTAAAAAAACGATACCTGGTCAATAATCAGTAATACTTGTTATTTATTTTTTTAATTACACTAAACTAAATCGATTGATCGATGGCCGCGGGGGCGTGGCTAGGGTGTGGCGTGCGGGATGATGATTGGATGATACATTATTTATGAAACTATCGTTGCGAGTTAGTGTGTGTGAAAACGCCCTTTATTGTTCCGTGTTTGTGTGTGTGAAAAAAAGCGCGGTTATAAAAAAAAAAAATACCTACTTATTTTATTATTGATTCGGGTCGAGAATCACTAACATAATTACCTCCTGAAATATTTTGCAGCTTCAAAACGACACCTTGTATTTAGTTTGGATCTGTCTGTAATTAGTATACGAATGGAAGTTTATTGATTTTAATTCATTAAACCCCAAGCGAACGCCGGTTCGCGCACCTATTGTCTTTCTATTGTGTCTGTAATTTCCACGACTGAAAGGTTAATGACGAATATTTAATATGTATATCAATACTAGCTAGTGCCCGTGGCTTGTCTTGCATACAAATTTTTATCCCCTTAAGCGTTACATTTTGAAAAAAACCGTTCTAAAACTACCCTTTTGAGAAAAAAAAAATACTTTCAAAGTGCAACATTTTAATCTGTTCGTTGATCAGTCAGTGAGAAAGGCTTGTTTATATCTAGGTACATATATAAAAATGAGATACTGACTGACTGACATATTAATGCATAGCCAAAACTACTGGAACTAGGAACATGAAATTTTGTACAAAACTTCCTTTTATGACGCAGGCGAGCACTAAGAAGACTCGGAAGCTTTTGAAAATTCAACGACAGAATGGAAGAAGAAAACGTGTTGCGCCGACCCCAAGCAATATGAGACAAGGGCAGGAAGAAGAAGAAGAAGTGGGTATATAGAAAACGACCAATTTGGAACCGTACACTAGCTTCTGATGTTTTATAAGTGTCCATGTAGGCCTATGTGAAATAAAATATTTTGACTTTGACTTTGGTGAAAAGGGGAATTTCGTTTGTATGCAAAATCTCATTTCGTGTTGTTGAAAGTTTACACAAATAAAAATCAAAGTAAATAATAAAAGTAGTTCCTAATTATAATTGTTCGTTTTTGAAACTATCTCTATGAAACGATTTAGGGGTTTTTGAAGGTTGTAAGGGAAAATCTTGTTTATTCTTTGAGTTAAATAATAGTACATTATGATGTAAGTGTGTCATGTTAGTGATTACAGTTGAGGCGGTATTTGGACCCGAGCCGTGGCGAGGGTCTTAAGAGAGCCGAGAACGATAATCATTAATTACTCACGTGTATCATACGATGTTTTTCAATACACTTGTGAAGAAAATAACAGTAAAACTAGTAGATAATTTTTTTTGTGACATGGCGGTAAAAATCTGTTTTCATATAATGCGCGCGCATAATTTTTTTATTTACCCCTAGGGGAAAGCAAAGGAGTTTTAATCATACTACCTAGTCTTACGTTTATGATTTATGCGTGAAAAGTTTTTACTATAATGTCTTTCGTAGTAACAATGAAATACACATGTAACATTTTCTAATGATTTTGTAGTATTTAATTTTAGTTAATTAATACAGCCACTGAATTTCTCTCGAATAAATCAAGTCAAAAACCGCGCTCATCTTAAAATGGCGGCCATAGACCACGAAAAAAAAAACAATTTTTATGTGAACGTACGATTTATTTACTAAATGTTTTTTTATTAAATAAATTCGTTTGTACAAGTTAAAATTGTCAAAATTGCATGAAATAAGTAAGTAAGACACTAATTTATACCATTGAACGCAATAACTTATGCGAATTTTTTTCGTACTCAAAATTTGTTTTGTGAACAAAGAGGTTGAACAAAAAGGTTTTAACTACATTATAGCACAAGTGCGTAATGGTGATCAAAATGTCACAGTTAAGTAACAAGCGCTTTTATATACCTAAGTCCAGTGCAATAAGAGTCACTTTCTGAGCAAGTATATTGAAAAAAATATTTATTTATTATTACGAGATCCATAGAAGAAATCTCTTCCCTCATCTGTTATTCGATTACGATAAATATTATGTGCTAGAATCTAGATAATGCGTTTATTAAGAAATTCCGAATAGGTTGCCTAGCTACCTATCTGGATCAGGGATATTGTCTGAGATTACGAACATTTTATATTTTCGATTTTACCCAAATACTTACAAATTGAGTTATATCGGTACTAATAGCTTCTATTAGACAAGAAAACACTAATTAACATGAAAAAAAAATCGATTAAATAACAGATGAGTGTAAATTATGGCCATTTACTCACCTCTTTATGCGAGGCAACTCTCCTATTTGCACCAAACAAAAGGAGGCAACTTATAGTTTTTCAGTTCCTAGGGGCACATTTTTTCACCCGATGCTCGACTTTCCCAAATAACAAATGAGGTGTAAGTGATGTCAAAAATTTAACAACTTTTATTGTTTAACATCATTGGCACCAGATTTAGCTAGGCAACCTATTCGCAATGTTTTAATGAACACGTTATCTAGCATAAAATATTAAACATCTATAACGTTTTTTTTAAAGAGAAAAAAGAGAAGGGATATCATAGAAAAAGACAGTATCATACCAGTATTGCGAACAGGGTCAAACTAGCAGCAGTCAGGGCTCCAAAGAAGGATACCATCTAACAATATGAGCTTTTTTTAAGGTGGGAAATTATTCAATGACGTCTCCCGGTCTAGGAGGAGCGCGAGGGCGTATCAGACTTTTACTGACTATAACCACACATGTCAGACTTTTACTAACAAAATAGACTATGACCTGAACCAAGGCCCGGTTCAAGAGGTCGCTGCTACCGATTGCCTCCAATATCACACGGCGCTGCTCCGCCCAAGCGGGGCACACCTCCACCGTGTCCTCCGGGCGGTTCACAGAAAGATGACGTCCGGGCGTTTCTTCCGCCTGAACAGGAATCTGCCGAACTTACCACGACCGGTTTTTGACCTGCGTTTTACGGAAGGTGAGGACGATTATGGCGTGCCCAAGCAATATGAGATGCAGGAGTACCGCTTACGGAAACAAGCCCTAGATCCAGTCTTCTAATATTATCCTAATTGTTACTTCGTATATAATCTCAGTAAACTACTTATACTCGTAGGCATGTATGAGTAACAGCATATCGTTAAGAATGTTATGAATCTAATAATGTAGAAAATAAGAAGAATTTAATATTCAACAACTTTTCTATTAGTTTATCTTATGAATAGTCAAACTAAGTAGAAATTAATTAAACAGTGTGGTTATCACATCGGTTGCGAGCCGCCCTCAAAGGATGGCCCGTTGAAAAGATCTCGGTATTTTAATAAGCTTATGATAAGCTTCAACTGATTTTTAATTAACTTCAAAGAAATGAATTTATGTTATTCAATGCACTGACAATAAAATTTATGTTTACCTACAACATAAAAGCATATTAAAATTTAATTAGGTACTTATTAAGGTTGTATATTGAAAGAAAAGAAGGTTGCCTACCTATATTTGTTGACATATTATGATACCTAACATTTTTTAAATTTTGATTTTGGACATGCTGCATAATACTCAATGTCACAAGAACGTTTTCATTCATATTAACAAAGAAATTCGCAAAGCAAGCCTCCCCCCGAGCATACGTTTGTCTACACGTAGGCATGCGGCCTACTTGCTACGTGCGTAGCGACGTAGCGACCGCGTAGCCGCGTAGCGACACCCGTAGTGCTACGATGTGTTAATATTAAAAGGCAATTTCGCGCTAAACTCGTGTTGTTGTACCATGCGGTACACTTGCCCTCTTATGTACTCTCAACAATAATTGGAAAACTTCAACTTTTGTTACCCGGTATTATGGTATCGTAAAACTTAAAATGATAGCCAGTAATACCATAAAATTGACATCAACTCTGAAATCTTATCGACTATAAAGACTAGTAATTTACTGGAAGAATAATCTTGTGTGCCATATTTCCTTCAGTTTTGAGCTTTAATCTTGGGAAAAGTTTTACCTGACTTGAATACCTACAGCTGACTTTGTTCTCGTTTTGTAGGACAACCAAATTGCATCGAACTGACACAAATTGTTGATGAAATAACTTTCAAATCGGTTTGACCTCCTCTAGGCCGGTGAAATATTGGTTTTCGATAAAAAGGAAACAAAGCTACGCTCGGCTGGTATACCTGAGTAGGTACTCGATTCCGCGAAACTGCAGCTCAAAAATCGATTAAGTCCCAAAGCGGAGTTGAGGTCTCGAGGTGGAGGGCTCTCGTGAAGAGTTTTGGAGAATGCTGGAGGTGGTCCGGGGGCGCATGCGCGGGGCGGGGGCACGCGCTGACGTCACCGTCGCGCCCGGGGCGGCGCGCCAGTGCCGCTCGCGACCGCGCGATCAGTCACGCGCGACTCCCGCCCTAAATCGTCTAAACACGATCACGAGCTTCCGATGTTAATTCTCTATCATAAACAAGCGGTTATTGTTCATAAACTAGCTGCGCCGGCTGGCGGACGCGCGCCGGCCGCCAGCCCACGTGCTGACGTGACGTGACGGCACACTCTACACCCCGGTCCTCCACCACTCATTTGTTATGGCCATTCCATACAAACTACTTATATTTACATACATGCAGATAGTGTAGTCGTTGATGACGTACACAAAGACGCTGTTTAAATTGAATTATAGGAGGAGTGAGCTAAATATGTACACGCTTAGAACTCGACAACAATGTGGCGGTGTGATAGTGATGAATAGTGGCTGTTATTAGGCCTGCTTAGCTTTGATAAGCTGCCATATTGCCTACACACACACATTACACAGCGTAGATCACTGTAACACTAGTTCTGCATCTGGACGTTTAATATTTAAGAGCAGTGCTCGGCCACAGTTCATTCAGCTGTAAGTAAAGTGCGACTATCTTTATAGCTTCAACGTGAGATTCAGTATTTAGATTCTCAAACAGTAGTCAAAACTGAAGTCAAAAGGTTACTTATTCGATGCGGTACAAACACTAAATAACATGTATTTTCTACACACATCAAATACGCAAGACTTATTTATTATTGGTTGCTTATAAGCATACTAACATTACAAGGCCTAACACATCCAGTCAGATGATTTATAGCTCTTTTGCGACTGCCTCTGAATACATATTACACTGTTTATATAAAAATGTATGTTCATTTTTACCAACGAAATAATGCAAACATTTGTATCTTCCATCTGAAACTTTCTTAAGCTTCTGTAACAATATATATATAGAAGTATTATAAGCAAGGATTACGTTTCTGTACGTAATACAATATTCGTAGGATAAGAAAGTGGAGGTTATCTTAAGGAAATAGACCTTACTACCATAGATATAAGGGCTAAATTTTTGTAATCGGTTTATCCTTAGTGAACACAAAAGGATCGGTCTGGGTAGATCGTGTCGTGGTAGTAATATCTTAAAGATATCGATACTGTATTTATACATCCATATTTTGAAATCTTTCCTTTACACAGGTAGGATTATATTGATTAGTGTCTCGTTGTATTAAAGACTAGGTAAGAAGAACAAACAGATTGAAAACAGTTAGTTCAATGACCTCAATGTAGACAGATAAATTTGCTACCTAATAATAGTTTCAATAGGTATACAGATATCTATCTCACATAATATGTAAACCTTCAGCGATACGTATAGAATTTTGTTTGAGACAGGCCACAGCTGGCTATACGCCTCTCCCTAAAATGAGACAATTTACGGGAAGAAGTGGTTAAAATAAAGTGAAACAGACTTGAACATATTTACTGAAATTACAATGTTATACAAATATTGAATCTCTTCTGTTTTCTCTGTTCCTAAAATGAAGATCACTGCAAACCACCACTTTGATAAATTAAACATCTTGTACCCGCAGATCGATTCGCAGGCGTTACTAAAACTACTGTATTATTCATAGGACAAAATGTCTTATTTAAATTAAGCTTTGAAGGTTTTAGTTATATTGAATATTCCTGTACTCATCGTTTCTCACACGTGCTTTAATTTATCTTGAAATGGAAACATTAAAGGCTTTACCGCTCTGTGATTTAGTTGACTAATTAGAATAGGTTTGTTTTATATGTAGAATAGTTAACCTAATTAATGTATGTGTTACAAATCATACTATTGAGACAATTGTACAGACTGTGAAACAGTCGTATGATTTGCTTAATAGTGCTTACCTACATTTTTAATTGCAATCATCATCATTGTCGTGGCCAGATCTCAGAATTAATCAGTTCATGATATGGCTAACTTAAACTGGCCAGATCGTGTAACATATCATCAAGATATGTCAATCCTCGTTTGGCTATACCATTGATGTAGGATTTCTATGATAATATAAATCATCAATTTCTAAGATTTGGCCACGACTTCATCATCATCTCAACCGGAAGTGTTCCACTGCTAGAAACAGGTCTCCTCCAAGCATCGCTACAACAACCGGTCCTGAGCGTCTCGTATCCATCAAATTCCCGCGACCCACACCAGCAGCCTGATTCACGTAAAATCAAACAAGCCAAATATCGTTGAAGTTTTATAGTCGTTTGATCGAAGTCCTCCAAAAGCGGTATTCACGATCTATCGACTTATTTCCATTTACATTAATAAGTATTCTACCAGGATAATGTAATATAGATTTTTTTTTAAATCGACGAATTTCAAACGACTTTAAAATCGGTGTCGTTCAAACTCGATTGGTGGATGTGAATACGGAAATGGTCTAAACGACTAAATCGCTACGATATCGTTACAGTTTTCATTACGTGAATCGGGCTACTGGTCATCGCTCCACCTTGTGGAAGGCCTTCCAACGCTGCAACTTCCAATACATTACAATGCCTATAAACAAATATTGCCGACATCGAAACCTACACACAAACCACTCTACATCATTCAAACGCTACGCTTTCTAAAATTACAATTCCAACGTCACAAACCACAGCCAATAAACTATCAAGCAATATCTGAGAAAGGCTCGTGTCAATCCGACAAACGCTTTTATTTGTACTTTTGACGAAAAAACAAACAGAACGTTGACTTTGTAACTGTTCTCGGAATATTACCCCCAAAGCACACACTTTGACATCCATCACTTACACCGTAAATAACAATCCTTCGAGTCAATGGCATGTTCAACAACAAAGAAAACAACTCTATTTTTACTCTGACACACACACACATACCATCATTGATTCATGAAACTTACTCCTTTAGTGAATGAATCCTCAGATCGATAACATTTAATTGGATCTTGAGCTTTCGTAGTTACGTCATTGCTGTACAAGCTATTACCATCATGTAGGATCGTTTTAAACGCGTGTTTGGTATCCATCATCGTTTCGGCCGGAATCACACGCTGCTGGGTACAGGCCTCCTTTCCTTTCTGTCGATCTCCACGATTCCGTGGTTTGAATTACAATTTTGTAGTGATGGATTCTTCATTTTAGACAATAATTGAGTAGAAAAACTTTATCGACTGGCTATTTCGTTTTTATTTTAAATTGTCCATTGACCTTGAGCTCGTGGTTAAATATTAATAACTGTACGAGTAAATCTTTAAAGTTAACACTTGGCGAGGTCAGTCCGTGGATGGGTGACCATCCTTTATATACTGAGACCTCCATGCTCTTGGCTCCAACTGTCATTTGAAAATACAGATATTCAGAAGCCAGAAAATCTGATTCCAGTTTTGCCAAGGGGTATCGTATCACTCAGTTACTGGGTTGTGGAAGTTAGTTAGGCCAATCACTCCATATATAATATTGGTATTCTGCTGCATCCGATTAAACTAAAATACCACCTCAAAATAGTTGGGAAGACCAGGCAGATGTATCCCATCAATATTGTTTATAAGTACGTACAAGACTAATGTAAAAAAATTTCACACTTCAACACTGCTACAAAGTTTTTGAAGCTGTTTTTCCTAAAAGTTTGCTACTTTGTTATCAAGTACAGCAAGTCCCCGAGCGCCATCAGTCTTACAGCCTATCTGCTGAGGCTAATGCCGAAACTACTTAACGATTCTTGATGGGGTTATCGCAGCTTCCTAAGACATTTCTCGGGGGAGGTTTACATAGATACATTAATAGATTATATAAAGCGAAACGGGCTACGATAATAATAGTCTTAAGATGAACTTATTTATTTATTATTATTAGAATCGCCAACATTACAGGCACTGGGAATTTACAGATTTATTTTATATCACTGTTCAAACGCTGCAACACTTACAGACACAACATTAACTTACAATAACTTATTTCAGTTAACAAAGTATCTTCTCAAAATCTTTGATGCCAATAAAAGTACGTTCGTACGTATCGTGTAATGGCAACATTTTGAGGTCGTATTACTCCAACTACATCATCATTTCCGCTGAAATCATTATCTGCTATCTGAATATGTCCTTACATCTGGCGCAGAACATTTTATTCAAATCGCAACAAAACTCCTTTTATAGCTTCAATAAAACATGAATATTTTTCTTGGCTGTACGAGAGACGACTTTCGTTTCATCACTCTATCCAATTTCGTTCCTTCCACATTGCCCTTGGGCTTATTACGAGGCTCAAGACGGGCCTATATATATATTTGTGCGTGCGTAAGCAGAACGAACAGTCTGCCTTTGGCTAACAAACGCTAAAACCACCCCTTGACGGCTGGCCTTGCAAATTTTTCACAGGGCACTGGCCACGTGAGAATGTCCTCGAACATCCTACAACCAATTTTTTTATCCAACGTTTACTTATCTATATACAACATTATTTCTAGTTTATGCGAAACCTGATTATAGTTTATTCGGAATCAGTAACTGTATGGATTTCAATAGTTTTTACACCAAAAGGTTACAAGTTGGACACCACCGACACTAAGTACAACACAGGTTACAGCTGATCATAGCGGACATTAGGTGCCAGCAAACAGCTGGGTGCAAGTGCAAAACAACCCCTCAGTCGCCTGGAAGGCCCGGTGACCATGTATTTTTGCTGACATAACAAGCTTATAACTTTGTGATTTTTCATGATACAGCTATGAAATTTTGTACATACATTCTTTACATAACAATATTAGACACGTGTTTCGGAATTGGCACACTAAAACTAATGTTGTATATAAAAGTACAAACAAACTGACTAACATATCAACGCACAGCTGGAACTAGTGGGAATAAGAGTGTGTTTCCACAAAGTTTCCCTTTACGACGTAGGCGAGCACTTCAAGATGGTTTTTCAAAATTCATCCCCTACGGATGTAAGAGAATTCAAAGTTTGTATGGAGAAACTTACTTTCATGCGGACGAAGCCGCTGTCAGAAGCTAGTATGAGGATAATATTTTCCCAAAAAATATTCAAGTCACTGCGACTCGTGGACGCTTCACGCTATTTTTGTGTTAATTAATTTTAATTAATTTCGTGATGTGAATTGATTGCACTACAAAGTAATTAAATTAACTATAATATAAATTGAATTACATTATTTAGGCTACACGATAGGTTTTTTAAATCTTTTTTGTTGACATTGGCCGTTGTTCTTTTACAAGGAAATCTTATAAAGTCCGGCTACAAAAGAAATGTAAGGGTACAAAACTTGGGAGATCTGAAGCTTGAGAAGTAGGAAACTTCGTGTTTCCGTTGCTTACAGTATTCACGTTGGACTGTACGAATACCCGAGGGTGTGGGTGCTGTCCTTTGTGTAGATATACATTTAAAAAATATGTTTATTCAAATTACCTTTACATAAAAACGGTAGCTACTTTATGTTTATATCTTCTTTTTTAAAGCTTGCTAACTTAATGTTTGACATATTTTTCCTTTGACTGTTTTGTGAGTTGTTTTCATTCACAGTCTTGCTACTGTAATTCATGATGTATTTTAAAGGTTAGGCAAAGGTATAAGTATAGTACAGCTACATTTTGATACTTAAGGCACTAGTTCTACCATTGAAAAAAATAATTGTAAACAACCTTCAACTTTCAAAATTAACTTTCTCACTTAGACATTACCTATATTCCTTTCAGTACCTCAGGGTGGACATAGGAAAATCTCTTGTCTTCGCAAAGTTCGTGCATTTAGCCAGTATTAAGTTTAGGTCTGTTTAGTTAATATTTCGATTTTTATACAGCATATAAGCAATTTCTTTTGAATTAGAATACCGAATACCGATTGTTTTTACAATATTTGGCAACAAATTCTCAGCTCCATTTTACAGAGACCGCCACTGTTTCAATGATTCCACTTGTTATCCATTTGTGTACATACTTGACATTCAAAACTACGCCAATTTCATATCAGAATGTCCTTTTGTCCTTGTTTACGCGTGAAAATATCAATAACTTCACCCACTCTGGGTGGAGCAGGAGCAATTGTCAGACTTTTACTGACTAACATCCACTGTGTTCCTTCATTTGCCCTTTATTACGAGGTTTGTGGTTACTCCTTCGAATAATTCGCAGCCTTGGCACGCGTCGGCTACTTCACAATGACATAGGAATTAATTTGCGAATATTTAAAAGAGTTACTCAACTTTTGGCGGAACTTATGCTAAAGTTCCGCCAAAAAACTCCTAAATAAATATTAATATCAACATTCTACAGCAAAACTCACAAGTATATCTACCTACTTATGCAAAACATGTAGTACATTCATATCAGTAAAATATATCATAAATGTACGAGTAGGTACTCTCCAAGCAATCGTATTTACGAATACAAAAGAGCCGCAATCTATTCTTTATGCTTTGATAAGATTTATATTTTGTACAAGATCGGGTTTATATAATATAAAAGCTCGATTTTTTTTATTAGTATAAGTAATAATATATATTTTTCAAATGTTTTAAGAGCAGACACATGCAGTCATGCAATCTAATCATATGGAATTCAGTACACCTGGGGCCGTATTATGACCTCTTAAAACCATCATGTTTTCGGTGTGAAAAAGAGACGGAGCTATACAGGACGAATAGCACTATCCTTTTCTCACACAGAAAACATGATGGTTTTAAGATGTCATAATACGGCCGCTGGACGATAACAAAACATGACGTCAGAATTAATTCTTAAATTTTAATAATATTTTTAATATGTTTTTTTTGACTGATTGTATGGGTAGTATGATGACTATGGGTACATATACATACCTCAATGATTTCAAATGTATTTCACAAGTTTATTTTGTTCTATATGGGTGTTTTATTGCCTCAAATAAATTTTACTTATTAATATTAATAAAAAATTTCGATAGTTAGTTGACGTTTTGTCACGAGAACACACAAGGTTTCAGGCAGTCAAATGACGATTCTATGAGTATTAAGAAAACTTGCCCATACACATATTCCTAACTGCTATGTATTTAAATATTTAAGATGTCTAAGCTCCTTAATTAAGATAACATAATCTGCCAAGCCTTAGAGTTTCTAAGAAAATATTTATATTGCTTTATGTAAAATAGCGCTCACGAGATCTTTGTTTACTTTGATTTGATTATAAACCCAACCAAAATAAATTACGGTAACTATGAAATGTCGAAACTCTGCTTGTGCTTTTAGGCTGTGCAGAGACTGGCTACAAGATAGGGATACATCAACTAGACTTTTCCCATTAATGAGTTCAATTCAACCTGTCCCTTGCTACAGCACAAACGTACAAATCCAATAGGTACACTGTAACTCAAGTTACACTGTTTTGCTTTAAGCGCCCATTAGGTTATTTCGAGGCAGTTACATATACGCATATTGTTATATTTTTTTTTAATTTTATAGTACATAGGAATATAAGCACATACAGAACACAGTATTTTAGTTACATTTTTTATTTTATTTTATGAATTCTAATTTTATAGATAGTATACTTGTAAAATGTACATGGCTACATAGATACAAGATACTGAGACACAGTGTCTTGGATTCACACGTCAGAGCTACAGTCCTGACCGATGCCCTAAGCCGAGGTTTACGTACCCCACAGGTTGTGTCCTTAACGTGTGGTCGCTTAGTTTTAAGTTTTATGTATAATTCCTGACACGTCCGTGCAAGCGACAACATCATAGGTTGACTTCCGAGAAGCCACTCATAAGAAATGTCTTTTCCCGTGTCACGTTACATGGAGTCGGCGCAACACGTTGTCTTCTCCCATTAGCTCCATCAACCGTCAATATATCATTGAAAGAATAGTCTTCCGTAACATTTATCACTTCGTTAACCCACACCAATGCTTCGCATAATGTAATCTACATTATGTTGTAATTATGTTTATTTATGATTTTATAAAATATTTCAATTTAGAATTTAATAAGGTAATATTTTCATTTGAATTTAAACGCTTTTGATAGTTTTATTATGGTTAAAAACCACAATAATGTGTTGGTTTTTCTAGATGTTTCACACATCAATCTAAAATCCAAGCCGCCTTGAACAGGAACTATTTAGAAATATTATCTATACTTAACATTACAAAACTGAAAAGTTTGTTTGATCGCACTAATCTCAGGATCTCCTGGTTCAAAACGAAACATTATTTTTAGTGTTGGATAACCCATATATCGAGGAAAGTATATATAACATCACACTTCAACCAATATTAACAGTAACCAAAAGACGCAGGTAAATACGCGGGGAACTGCTGGTTATGTGTATTTCATTGAATTTTGCTTTTATATAAATAGATAAGAATAAAATGGGAACAGCGACGCCGCTATAAACTATAGATACTAATACCAGAATATAATGGAATAAACTTTATTGTACACCAAAATAATAACAAAACTTAAACCTATGGATACAATGGCGGTCTCTATTCGATTAATCACAGTTACCGAAATCTTATTTTCGCTGAATGAAAACGCCAATTTTCGCATTTCATTTCATGCAAAATTCATGGTCGAAACCACACAAAGCTCTGAAACAGTTTCACAAATGATTATACTGAGTACGCTTAGTTGTGTAGAATAGACCGAACCATTTGCTTTATAATGTGCGCGCTGTCTTACATAAGGCTGTCCGACGGTACTTTGCCCGTCAGTTGTCAAGTTATCGCACAAGGAAATCAGTACATCTCTATTGTACTCTAGCTATCAGATGCGATACGTATCAACTATTTATACAGTAGTGAATAGAGTATCAAGATTATTTGTTGATATGATAAACACCTAAATATTACCTGAATGTTTCACAACCACCGATAATAACAAGTTGTGTAAGAGATTTATGATAACATAGCGTATAGTAGCATAATACCAATCATACACAAGCATAAGCATAATTAGCCTTTTAATGTTTTTTTAAGCTATTGCATAGCTTCTATGTTGGGCCTTGAGCGTGGAGACCGAATCCAGAAATTCCGTAACGAAAATAACCTAACACCCCCCACTCATTTGTTTTTTGAGCGTGGTGACCGATAAGAAAACAAATGAGTGAACAATCAATCAAAATTCAATTCAATGTGTGAAAGTGTAACTTCAATAAATATCAAAGAAAAAAAAACAAAGGATAAAAAATACTGCATAAATAAAATAAATAAATAATTATAATTGCATAAGTTGATAAAAATGCTATGCAATAGCTTTACCGCGGCAGTCCCCGAGTGACACACGTCTTTTTTTTATTGTAGATAGGTTCGCGCTTGACCGCTATCTCACCTGGTGGAAAGCGACGATGCGGTCGACGATGGAACGCGCTTACCTAGAAGAAACTTATTCACTCTCGACTTAAAGATTCCCGGGTTGTAGCTATCAGGAAATGTTTCCACTGCTGGAACCCAGGCCTCCTCTCTAAGAGGGGGAATGGAACAAAATCCACCACGCAGATCCTGTGCGGATTGGTAGATGTCACATATCTTCGAAATTTTGGTTCTAGGACATGCCGGTTTCCTCACAATTTTTTCCTGCACCGTTTGGTGAGCAGATCTACTCGTAAGTGGGGGCCGATACCACCAGGCCGCCACTGCTAGACCGCTAGTGACACTAATATTAAAAAGGCGAAAGTTTGTGTATGTTTGATTCTCCTAGTCGCTCGAACGGCTGAATTGAATTCGATGAACACATAACATATAGATAAATATAGATAGAAGGACTTTATCCCGGGAGTATGTTCCCTTGGGATAATTTTCACATGGATGAAGCCGCTGGTAGCAACTAGGCAATAACTAAGCTAGAACTACATTAGACCGACACCGACACGTGGACTACGACTGATTTATACGTAGATCGACGTCGTGTGACGTAGATCTAGTGTAGCTCTATAAGTCTATGGAGACCGACGCGTCCATCGGCGTACGTGACACACGTGTGCGCAATGTAGTTTTACCTTAATGCATTCACAGTACACAATATGTGTGCAAGCACGTGAGGGTACCGATTACTATTCAACATGTAGTCGCGCAAAGGTGCCAAGTTGCACACGCATGCTGGAAGCAACAAGGTGACTAGTACAAATACTTGTGTTAATTGGTGACCCTTTTCTAAGGAATTTCAATGTGTTTACGTTGCCAATTATGGTAGATGTCACAAACCTAAGACATTGTTGAAAATAATACGTGAGATAATCGATTTTGCTTACTTATACCACACGTTATCTCTGCTTTATCTTCTGTATATATAAAAGGCAATTTCCTAGCTCACTAACTGACTCATAAACGCTCAGCCCAAACTATTGGACCTAGAACGCTGAAATTTTGCACTGAGGTTCCTTTTATGATGTATACAAGGAACAAGTGGACCCCCTTAAGGGGTAAATTTTGGAAAATCCTAAATTCACCCCCTTTGGGGGTCCAGAGTTTATATAGAGAAATCTACTTTCAAGTGGGCGAAGCCACTGGCAGAAAGTAGTACTTTAATATAATGTAAGAATGATTATGTTTACTTAATCTGAACAAGCACTTGTAATTAAAAACGTTTCCACGTTTTTACGTTTCATATTTCAATGTAACAACGGAAAATTTTGATTTAATTCTAAATATTTTTCGCCACTTGGTTACAAAGATTCGCATTTTCCTTTGCTTCACAATTTAAATATCGCCGGCTTACAGTCTGTGAAGAGTTTTAAACAATCATTGTCGAAAACATTACAAAATATCAATTATACAATTTCAAAATTTTACGTAAACTAAAGTCGATTAATTCTTAATTTATAATAAAATCTCCACAATCAACAATCACGGTAGCATCAAGAGAATTCTCTTTTATTTTATTACAAAGTGCTAAACTTCTTTTATCCATTAACTGGGGGTAAATTGTTTTTAGATGAAGTACTTGGAAGTGTTGCAAGTTAATGGAAAAGCTTGGTACGCCTCTGTAATATTACAAGGGGAACGTTAGGGAGCAGAGTACTGTACTACCTCCTCCTGGCTTTCTGAAAGCTAGACATTATCTAAAACATTAATCAGCAACTAACGATCATACTTTAGAGCTTAGCCCAACAATAACAACTGTTGTGAGCTGTATAGAACGGCTCGATGGCACAGAAGGGTTACTTAGTAGCTACTTTTATGCGCTTTTACATGTAATGGTCGTTTATTGTTTGCGGTAAAGTCGGAGTTATTACATGAAATATGTTTATCAAATACGAAAAATCACGTCATAACATTATTCCCACATTTATATCTCTTCATTACTATTTAAACAAACACTGTCATCACACATCTTTACTACTTTGTAATTTAACCCAAGTCACAAGTAACTCACACGCACACACAAACGATAAACTTCGTATCACAGTTACTGCAGTCACGTCAAGTCATTTGAAAGGATACCTTTTTTCAAAGTACCCCTCAAAAATTAAATTTAAGAATTAACTCGGAAGATCGTTTCATACGAAACCCATAAAATCTTTTACCACAGCACTAAAAAAATCAATTAAAAAATGAAAGTTTGAACGAACAACGATTCCTCAGCGAAATACTTAAGAAGCAGCATGTGATGGTAGACTGGTGTTCCTGTATCACTCGAAGGTTGTGCCTCAGTCCAGTGTTAAGCATGGAAGGTACGGCGTGAAGCGAGCCCTGGGCGGGGGCGGCTCGCGGCGCGCGCGCTGTGATGCGATGGGCCAGGACTGGTGCTTCAGACGCAAGAGGAAGCGCAGCAGCAGTCAGGAGGACCACCCGCATCACACCCGGTAACTGTAGCCAAGCGGTACTATGTAGTTTTGGAGTTGTCGACCTTGTTCCAGTTTTTTTGATAATATTTCCTATTTATTTTATATTATAAATAGTTCACAACGCTTGTGGCTTCTATATAACTCATACATCGCATTCCATATTATCGGGACCTTAGGTTTCTATATGTTTAGGAAGAGTACGATTGGCCGAAAAAAACTCACAGAGGTTGGGTAAATACTCTAAACAGGGTGGATCACCTACCAACCCCTGTCTTAAACGTCTAGGACCACAAGATTCCGAGAATTTCAAAGGTATACATACAAATAACAATAAATAATCCATTCATTTTGCATTGTGGTGGCATCAGTGAAGTCTCAAAGATGTCATTGATCTTCATTCCACGACGTAATTTGACTGTATGAAAGATATTTTTGCTCATTGAACTATTTTGGTCTATGAGCGTAACAGATATCATTTGGACCCAGTAGGTCGGCCTCGTTTGTAGCAGCATCAGTGACGTTCATTAGTTCCTCAAAGGTGCAGGTGTATGTATGTGTATTTAGCACGTATATTATGCAGATGGGTAAAACCATGAATCAGTGTTTTGATAAGTTTTCACGTCTTTATACAAGGTGTAAGGGACAGCCCTGCGCAAACTTTAAGGGCTTGCTCAGTAGACGAAACTGAACAACCTTCCACAAAAAATATTTTCAGAAAACGAAAAAAAAATTCGGCCTTTCCATACAGTGTCCAATCAAGTTTATAATTTTCTATGGTGAGGCGGATTTTTTTTTCGTTTCCTGAAAAAAATTTTTCTGGAAAGTTGTTCAGTTTCGTCTACTGAGCAAGCCCTTAAAGTTTGTGGAGGGCTGTCCCTTACACTTTGTAAATATTATAAAAAACCTTACAAATTTAAACTAGACTCATACTGTTTATTCAAATTTTACACACACAGCCCTTATATCTTACAGGAAAAAATAATATTTATAATAGGCAAGAGGCAAGTTGAATCGCAAAGAAAAACTAATTTTATGTATAAAACTTTGAATCAATGTTTTGATTAGTTTACAAATAGAGTTATGTAAAAAACTTATGGATTTAAACGGGATTTTTATTCTCACTTTTTATTCAAATTACATACACAGGGCCCTTATATTTTATAATATAATAATAATAATATAATATAATATTCCACAACTATCACACAGCGCCGTCTAATCCCAAGCTAAGCAGAGCTTGTGTTATGGGTACTAGACAACTGATAAACATACTTATATATTTCTAAATACATACCTACATATTATAGATAAATTACACCCATTATAATGAAAATTTATAGTTGTCAAGGGGCAAATTAAATCGTAAAGAAAAACAAATACAAACTTAGTGACATGCGTTTGGCATGCCACTTCTGATACTTCTTAATCTGGGCATGAATGACTACTCCGTTCTCCCTCTGGCATGATTTTTCCACCAATTTTATCAAATCAAAAACTTTGATTTATATGTAAGCTTCGTGAAATCTCACAGCAGGAAATCTTCATCCGCCTGACAACCCACTGACCATCTTCTGTCATACATATCTCATGTTACCTAATTGAAACAGCAGAATTTAACATCAGCCTTTTAATAAAATAGATCTGAGAATTTTTCAGCTATTGGTTCATGGGTTTTCTGTAACCGTAGGATAAGTATGCCAGCGATGCTGCGTCGAGTTATTAATTTCGATTTTATCATGTGAGCCGATGCTACCGCCATCTGTAGGTTGTAAGCACCTTTTAGTTACAGGTTGGAAGCTCACTGGTGTAGTTACGTGAAGTTAACGTTAAGGGTAGCTAGATGTCGTTGGCTACCTCCTTTCAAAGCCATAATTTTTGTGCTCATGAAAAAATAATATTGTTGTTTTTCTAAAAGCTTCATCAAATTAAGTGGACATTATGATAAAATATTTCCAACTTCAATCAAGAAATAATATGGATGAATATACCGTAATTTTGTTCATAAAAATTTGCTAATAAAAGTGTTCGACCGAAGCTAAATTTGGCCGAAGTTGAAGCGGAATGTATAATCCGTCGCTAAATAATGAATAAATTTTGGAGTTCCGTACAAAAAAAAAGGTTTTTTTTATATGCTGTCGGGTTCTTAATCATCTTCATTTTGATCTCTTTAATAGAATTTTGATCTGTTTATTGATATAATGAATATGAACAGTGACATGTACAATTTTTTCAGAAGTTATAAAAACAAAATTCTAAAAATGTTGACAATCTCTGACCCATATCTAGTACAATCAGATTTTATTTCATTTTGCGTTGGTAGGCAAACGTGATCTGTACGTCAAAATATTCGTCCATATTTGGCCAAAAAACGTAACTGCAAGGTGTTATTTCTCGGTCGTATATTCAAGCTTTAAACTAAGGTTTATACAAATCCTGACAATGGCATAATATATTAACGCTTACGTGATAATAATTTCTGTACACAAGAAGGTAAATAGTCTCTTTTGTTGAATTATGGCAGTAATTTTCGCCTCCTATTGTCAACATCATTAATAAGTAACTTATCTCATAACATGTTATTGATAATTTGTTGGATAAGCTGAGATTTTATGGGCTTTTGGTGCAGTAAATATATTTTTTTACTTACGATTTGTAGGATACTTTAAATTAGAAGAGTTTTTCTCTCTCATAGATATACCCACATAAAGTTTAAAGTATAATCAAGATGTAGTAATTCTCTTTTTTAGAAATCATTATTATCATTTCGGGATTACATTATCAAAAAGATTCTGTTTGAATTTAAAAGACAGACATTTTTAAGATTAGCATACAAAATATTTCATAAGATCAAGGCCGTGGGTTAAGATTTGTGTAGTCTAGCCGTTTAAAATATACTGTAAAAATTGCGTAACCCCCAAGGACCCATTATTTCCAACGATACGGTCAAGAGCGTTACTTAGCGCCTAAAACTCTTCGGGCTTAAGGATTTTAACTGCATATTTATGAAAAACTGAAGTATTCCTTCAATTTGTTCTAATTTATATTTTTAAGGGAAATTGAAGCACTAATTTAGCACTGTTTCGTGCTTGATGTATGAAATGTTGTTTTTATACTTGCTTAGTCCAGAGTCTTCAGACACGCGGCAGTACAGGAACTATGCATTATTCTGAGATACACTGTAACCTATTACACTCAGCGACTTTCTATCACTAAAAAAATTGAATTGGTACGATAGTTATGGAGCTATCGTAACAATTAAAATATATAAACTAGTATAGGTATCTACCTACATCAGTTTATATATTTTCTGAATAGAATTTAATTTAACTTTAGTGTACACCAAAACAAATTTTTTTACTAACTTATTTCTTTGGGTAGATACCAACAATAGTAGTCTAATCGCTAACAGTGATATCTACCAGACAACGTTTGGATGCATTGAAAAATATTAAAATGAAAAACCATTAAAATCACACCAATATCATAAAAGTGAAAGTTTGTGAGTGTGTGTATGTATGTCTGTTTGTTACATCTCGAACGACAGGACGTATATCGATGGAATTTGGCTCACAAGTACACCATATCCTTGAATAGCACATAGATTTCTTTTTATCCCAGGAGTATGTTCCCTAAAGATAATTTTCCACTATAGCGCGGGCAAAGCAACTAAGTTTAACTTAGACATAAAATTATACACAAAAAAAATAGTTTGATTTAAATAAAACTAGTTACATTGAAAGCTACATAATTAAATTAATTAGTCCGCGGAAAAGCTTGACCGTACCAATAATACACATTAGCCTAATTTGTAAACAATCGCATGTCGTGTTAATTGACGCAAATCAATGTTTTATTAGAACTGATACGTTTAAATTACGAACAGTTTATGTTCATTGATTGTAGCTTTGTAACTGACTACAGATGGCACCAGTGAATACGTACTATTCCCTTAAATAGATATACTGGTACACTACTAATATTTAATTAAGTTAGGCGCCAAATAAACGTAGAATAACGGTCATTGACCCTCCAATATTTATTGACATTCTTAATTTCAAAAACGGAATTAAAGACATAAAGCTGTCTTGAGCCGACATCTATCGTAATCCTTTACCTTTTCGGGTACCTTCGATAAACTGGAGATATTAGGAAAAGGTCAATGCACTTTATTTAAAGTTTATCTGGCGCCTTGTATGGTACAAATACTTAAAGAGCTTAATAGAAAAGGTCTAGTTATTATTTAAGCAAATTCTTAATAAATACCTAATATTCATAAACAGCAAAGTTTGAGCATTTGTTTATATCCCAAAATGGCACCCAATTTATGGAAATATTGTACAGGCTATTGATTATGAATGAAAAACAATAGAAAAACACTGCGGGTAGTATTTTCTAGTAGCAATTGTTATGATTAAATGATTCAATTATAACTAATTTTGATATAATCAGTAATAGGTCAGTACCTAGAGCCATTTTTTTGTACTAATTAAAAAATCGGCCACTGGTCTTGGTAAAAATTCAAATAAATAAGAGTAACAACGGAACTGAATTTCGTTACGTGTAGGTATTATAGAATTAGGTTACATTTTGGACCAATTTATTTAAAGTAAAGACAAACTTTTAATTCTATTTTATTGCTGTTCGATTGTAGGCAAAGATTTATAAATGTATTGTTTTTTTTTTAAATAACTTACACGCAATATTACACTAATTTAAGGTAAAAAACAAGATACCTAAAACTCATCATCATCAGCTTTTTTTAAATGTTCCCACTGCTGGGACTCAGGCCTCCTCTCGTAATTTACCACGCAGGCCCAGTGCTGGTTGATAAAACTCAAATGATAGGCAAATAAAACGTAACTTACTCAGCGAAACACTTTCTAGCAACCTAAAGCAGCGTGTTTGTGTTTTGTCTATGCTAACAAAAAACCCAGCGGTGTGGATTTCTATGCAGTTTTCTACGTAGTCTTATTTACCCTAAAATTTAAAAAGGTATTTTCATCTGCACCGACTTTCACAAAAGCCAATGGATATTCTGAGTAACAAAGTCGGGCAAACAGACTTCAAATACTTTTAATTCACTTAACGCCTTTTTTTTTTATGGTGGGAAAAAATCATGCATTGACATCCCCCGCCCTTGGGCGGAGCGGGAGATAGTGTCAGACTCTTACTGACTAAAAGACCCACCCTGTTCCTTCTAGCCTTCATACCGGGGCTCGAGCGCCCTTTCGGATAACCCTGGCCCCAGTAGGCTTCGACCCGGCTGGGTCCCTGCTGTTGCTGACAACTCCTTGAGGCGCGCGGGAACAGTGCGCGCCGTCGACAACTTGGGCTTGGTCCGGACAGTTACCGGACGGCCGGACAGTGAGCTACCCATTGCTCACTGTCCGCAAGCCCGCGTCTACGTTGGCCGGAAATCGGGATCAGAATCCCGGCGGCGGCGGCGGCGATAACGCCGTTGCCTGATGCGTTCGGCCTCCTCCTTTGCGAGCATTACTGCTTCGCAGAAGTCGGCGACCGCCTGCCACTCCTCCTCGCTCCGGACCATGGCCTCAACCAAGGCCCGGCGTGAGAGGTCTCCGCCGCCGAATTCACTTAACGCCTGTATTCTGACCAATGAAAATTTAAATTCTCATTCTTTAATTAAATAAAATTCCATAAAGTAAATCTTAGCTCAATTCTAGTTTTTATCGGACCCTATTACTAAGAATCCACTATCCGTCTGTCTGTCACCTAGCTATATCTCATGAACCGTGATAGGTAGACAGTTGAAATGTTTACATATGATGTACCAGAATAAAATTAATTGTGTAAAAAGAAATTGTTTAAAAAATATACGGAACTCTTCATGCGCGAGTCCGACTCGCACTTGGCCGGTTTTTTTTATTTCTGTTCGAGTAATCAGTAAACCATCCAGATTATTTGGTGCATCTTTCGAAGATAGACCGTCTTATTAATCAACGTGAAGTAAAGGAATCTATAACTATTCTCAAAGTGTACACGTCATGAGTTCAAACCCATTTATTTCTTTACAGCTGATATCAAAACGGTAAAGGAAAACATACTGAGGGTTTCCTCAAGATGTTTCAAGACAGGTTTGTCTTAGAACTAAAAAAGTCAAAGATATGTGTGACATCCACCAACCTCCACTGAGCCTGGTGGATTACGGCCCATTCCGTCTCCTAGGCCTTATTAGTCTCAACAGTGGAAAAATTACAAGGCTGATTAGGTATGCTTATATTATGCCATAAGTTTTTACAGGCCCTCATTTTATAAATAGTGCAACTTCATAGTACCTTGCTTCCTTTGATCGTTTGCTTCAAGTTATCAAGATAATAAATAATATACACTTTAGAAACCATTAAAGTGTACAGCGTAAACACAGTTTAGGGAAAATAACATAATGTTCATGTTAGAAGTAGACCTATAATATAGATTCTTTGGGACAACTAAAAAGCTCATCCACCTTTCCTGCCCCTATAAAATAAGCAAGAATGTACGTAGATACTTTGTTCTACCTACGACTCATACAATTTGACTACTTCATCTTTATGGTTCCGTAACCGAAGGATACCAACTGGACCCTATCATTAAACCTCTGCTGTTCATTCGTTCGTCCGTCCGTCCGTCAGCGGGCTGTATCAAATAAACTTTAATACTCGTAAATAGATAGTTGAAGTATTCACAGAATATTTATTTCTATTGCTGCTACGAATACTATAAGCTAATAAAACAAAAAACAAAAAAATATATAGAGCGTAGTATACAATATTTTGACGTTGTTTTTTGCTTGATTTTTTTTTGTACGGAACCCTTCGTGTGTTCTATACAAAAAAAAAACTGGCCAGCTGTGAGTTCACTCGCAATTGGCCAGTGTATTTTACCAAATGTTTTGCAACTTTCGTGTCCGTAATAGTTTGCAATGCGTTCTTAATACCCTCTTACGCAAGTTTAACATGTTTAGCACAAATGATTAAGTATCGACCTGATAAATTAATAGTACGGTATTATTCATATTGATCGATGGGTAAAAGTTTCTGGTTTCTTTCACATTAAACGTAAATTATTTAAAAGTCAGATTGTTTCTACTACACCTCGTACACCTTTTTTCACTTAAATAGACAGAAACCGTTTTATTTTTTTAGATGGGAAATCTTTAAATAACTTCTCCCGCTCTGAGTGGACAGAGGAGTAATGTCAGACAAAAAAGTTGTCGTTCAGTCAGTAAAAACTGACTAACCGACCACTTTTTTTTTAAGTTAAACCAGTGCTTGACTGCGATCCCACCTGATGGTGATGCAATCGTTGATGGTGAGGCGCACTAGTTTGTTAAGAGCCTATTCACACCTCTGTTCCTTAAGTTACCATTTGCGTTCCAAGGGCACGGTAAATCTATTGAAAAAACCCATAGCACAAGTATACAGAATCCTGCTTAATATTTAGTATGAATCCATTGGTGTTAGGTAATTTACCTACACTTAACGGAATAATTTGGGAATTACATGAACTTGAAATAAATATAGTAAAAATTTTCTAGGACAACTTCCCCAATAACCTGGATTTGTGGCTTGGCAACGGTTTTTCCTTAACCGTGACTTAATATACCTAACTAACTGGCGTAATGTACCTAATTGTATACCTACTACACGATGATGTCGACTTGAGACTAGTTTTCACATAAATAAATGTGAAAAAAATATATGATTACAATTTTTTGATCGCTTGACTGTGCTCCCTCCTGATAGTAAGTAATGATGCAATCGTTGATGGTGAGGCGCACTGATTTATTAAGAGCCTATAAGAACCAATAAGAGCCTTGAAGACACCTAAATTATAATCGGTAAAAAGTACATATTATTACTGTATTTTAGTCATGATTATTTAATTATTTTCATGTCGTAATGGTTAAAGCATCCGACACTCATACGTAAAGTTGAGGGTACAAAAACCGGCAATTGAAAAAAATATATTGGTGTAAAATTACACATAATTTCTTCAATTCATTTAATACATCTATGTATTTTTCTAAGTTTATCTAGGATCTTACTGACATCCCATGCTTCGGAAAGCACATAAAGCTGTTGATCCCGGTTGTAATTCATAAATCTTTGACAGTCGTTACAGGTAGTCAGATACCACAAAATCTGACCATCAGTCTATCCAAGGAGTATCGTATTGCACAGCAACTGGGTTGAGGAAATCTGATAGGCAGTAGCTCTATGTAAAACACGGTAACCAGCGCATCCGATTAGACTGGAAGCTGAGCTGGGGTTATCTTCCAGTGTCGTTGGGAAAAGGCTAGGGAAATGATAATTGTTTAATCATTTTCATTTAAAAACCAACGCATAATTAAAATGTAATCTCGAAAGCCTGTTTCATCGTCAAATAATTAAGTTTCCGTTAACTTATTTGGCAGATCAGTTTTATAGACATTCTGTTATTTATTTATTTATTATTTATTAAGACTTCATGCAACATAAAAGTACATAGGCGGACCTTAATACCTTAGGCATTCTCTACCAGTCAACCCAGGGTGGCGAAGAGAAAACATGGCAGGTGCATAAAAAAAGTAAAAACAAATAAAAGATTAATACGAAAAAACAAGGGTTCAAAATAATTTACTAATACAAAATACTATGTATACAAAATAAACATACATATATAATTTAATATAAAAATATACCTATATGATGAAATATATATTTATAAAAAGTAAAAGAAAAGAGTTTTGAGACGACTTCACTATTTGTGCAGAAAGTAATTCCGCAACATCCGCTTAAATGCATACAGACTGGTGGCCGTCCTGATGTCGAGAGGAAGCGCATTCCACAGAAGTATGGACTGCACATAAAAGGAAGAATGAACAAAATCAGAAGTATGGGAAGGACAAAGAAATAGAAGATTGTTAGAAGAACGCAGATTTTTAGCATGGGAAGAACATAGATATTGAAAGCGAGATATGAGATAAGAAGGAGGGGTGGGAGAGTTGAGCAGAGAGTAAAGTGTAGTCAGAGCGCGCAAACTCCTTCTTTGGCGAATGGGCATCCATTTGAGCTCAGATCTGTAACTCATAACATGGTCATATTTCCTGTTACATTTTGAACTTATTCCAAAACTGGTGTCTATTTGGACATCTTTAAACAGGCCCTTAATCTCACAAATATATATAATCAACTTCTTTTAGTCATGATTATCACCACCTTTTAGCATAAATCGAAGAACCACACTTATTTATTTATTTATTAAAACTTTATGCACACTTTACAAAGGCGGACTTAATACCTTAGGCATTATCTACCAGTCGACCTTGGGGTGGTGCAGAAACATAACATGGCAGGTGAAACTTAATAAATAGATAAACAGAAGAGAAAGAAATACTATAGTTTATAAATACTTAGATACTTACATATTAAAAGCAACTTATCACGATTATTACACACCAAGAGAACCATCCGATTCTCATTCTGATATACGTATACCGATCACGAAATCGATTGCCACCGTATACCTAGTAACGTATAGTATGAAAACCAATCTTATGGTTGTAAGGAGTTCCCCAGCGGTTTGTGTGATGAACAGAACGCTGGTGGCAAGTGGGTAATTGCATCCTAATAGCCCCGTTGAAGGCAATGCGATTAGCCTCTAACCTCCCATAACAAACAATGACTACTTACTACGATAGTTCGCTCCAGCACTTTATAATGATGTTATTCGGCGATCGCGTGCAAATCGCTTCATAAACGATCAGTTTTGAACAGATGTTGCACGGTCTTCAGGGAATTTTGTGACGATTTATTTAAAGGCAAAGTCTATAATATGCAGTCATCATTCATTTACAACACAATATAACCACAACTCAAGTTGTCTTTATCTTTCATTCATGCATTTACATTTGTCACGTTCTTTTGTTATTAAGGATAAATTAAACTTTATACTTATTAGAAATATTTTTCCTTCCGATTACTTTAATAATTGAGTCTTGGTAAAAACCAAGCTCTGATTGAAGGCAATAAACAGGAAAAACTTTTACGACTTAGGTATCATTAATGCCGATTTCCTCAATGAATAGAAGTATTTTGATTAAAGTAGGTAGGTACTGGCTCTGGTCTAGATACTTTTTACTAAGAATTAACAAGGAATTCATATTGATGAATTACAGCATGTTTGTCAAACGTTTTTCTACACTAATACGTTCTCCTGTATCGTGGGTGCGTTCACAAACATACATACACAGAACCCGGCACCAGTCCATACAAATATTTGTTCCATGCGAGAACCGAACCCGCGACACGCAGCACTGCAGTCCATCGCAGTACCATTGCCGTGTAAAGCAAACCTAGTGTACTTCATTTAATAAAACAGAATTAGTATACTCATATTATACCTGTGTAATAATATTAGTAAAACGCACTATCCCTATTTAGTGATACCTGACCACTCCAAATTAAAGTCAATTTACCTACAATCCGGTTAGATAATTATAATCAGCGTAACCAAGATACCTCTCAGCCAATTAAATCATTATGCATATTGTAGGCAGTAGAACACATTCATATTACATAGTATAATCAGCGTCGGACGTACACCTTAATTGCATCTACGTGCATTCCCACACTAATTATCTTTGGCCACAAGCGTAATAATATGGCAGACAGTCCGCCATTACTTGCCAAGGTAACTGGCACAATACGGCATTATGCCGACTCACGTGAAATATACACTGTCAATCTAAGGCTGTTGTTAGTAAAGGCTTCACATGTTTCTATTACAGGTGTCTTTTTTAATGGTGTGTTGTTTCCTCCAATTATTATGTGTTTTCCTCGTTCTACTAAGTATGAGGTACGGTGTTATCTACTACAAGCGGTTAGGTTGTTTGTTTTTAACCGTTGAAGATTAGACAATATTGTATTCGTGAATCCGAGGCACTCATAACCAGCCGTTTTACTCGTAGATCTTATCATAACAGAGCAGCAGATCTGAGCTCAAAACCACCATGAAGAGCCAGGGAATGCGGTCGCTGTGGCCGAAATCGGCTAGATGGCATCACATCACATTCACATCAGATCCTACCGTGACCTGTTTGCAATTGAACACGTTAAGCCAATGGTCTTCTCAGCACTGGCCAAATCTGTAACAAGTATTTTCACTCCGACTTTGCTGAGCATAGGTCTCTCTTTCATGCGAATCCCAACGCTCCTGTTCTATCACCAGTCTACAGCCAAAATGCAACAGTGTGGCTATTAGGGTTTTTGTATTTTTTTATGCATCCCAAATATGATATTTTTTGAGATTTTTGACCTTAAAGTCCAGTCCCAGCAGTGGGAACATTAAAAAGGCTGATGATGATGATGATGATATATTTCCGAATAAAAAAGTCTACAGTAAAATTAAAATATTCACATGTATATTTCACTACTTTGAAAATAAACATTAAAAACGTAAGATAAACATAATCATTTTAAATATCATTAATGCCACGTAAAGGTTCTTGCTATTTTTCATGCTACTCGTATTTTTCAAGAAACCTTACTAAGATGCAAGTGACAATCTAGGCATGATGGAATTTTTCTTATCAAATTCGAACTAAGGAGCCTACATATCTGTTACATATAAAAAAAAAATATGACTAATGATTTGCCAGCATGCCAAGGTACGATTAAAACACATTTATTTAAACAGACGTAAATAAAATTTCTTTCAAGCTTCTGGACATCCGCACTGTGTACCTCAATCATAATGACAAAATCGGTAGCTCCTGTGATCCCAAAAGCCTACGAGGCTACGGTGCTACGAGACTGCTACGAAGTCTACGACTGTAACAAAATCCCGTAGGCCGACAAAATTATTCTTAAACGTCTATGAAAAAAGGTTTCTCTCTATGTAAGATCAATGCGAATGTTCCCCCGGATGTGATGTAGCCTGTAGGGTGCACCCGCATGAAGGGCAGCGGCACCGCGGTCAAGTTCAAGGCGACGACCTACGCGACAAACCAATAAAACATAACTACTTTATTCTCCACCGACTTTTAATTACGTTAAGAGTCATCAACCTCTATGAAAGTGAAATTAGTGTGTTTGCTCGCGTAGCCATCGCGATGGCTTGGAAAATGACGTTTCGTTGACTGAATTTTCATAAAAATAAAAGTTGAGAGAAATATCTGTTTCAAATGAAAAGAGCACTGTGAGTTTTAGTAATGGTTATATGGGAATGCTGATTATAATTACTTACAGTTTATTGAATTTTTTTCACCCTTACAATTTAATATTTTTCGTAAAATTCTTATAATAAAAACTTAATAATTCACGTTTAAAATCTAATAAAAATCAGGTCAGTCGTTATGTTCGGAGGGGTTGATTCGTAGCATTGCCTCGTGGACAGGTAAATCAATGTGAAACGTAACTCTTATCGCTGAAAATGTAATCTGTGAAGCCTTACGAATGTATTAAACCGAATTCAGTGGTTGTGATTCGTAGCAAGCTTCAGTGAAGACGTTAGGTTTTCGCTTGACCTATAAACGAACGCACTTTGAATGGTAGAGGAAACTGTACTTTGGGTAGGCGGCATAAGCACCACTTCTGCTCAGCAGGGCTGGTGACTTGCGTCATTTCCTACTCAAGAGTTGCGTGCCGGCGTACGCATGCGGCTCGCCCCATTCGACCCCCGGCAAAATGGCGCTGCCAACATGGCCGCCGGGCAGCCGCAGGATGCTCTGTGACGGAGCTCCTGTCCGCCACGCCGTCGACACGAGCCCCCGCGACCTCGGCGCGCTGCATACCTGACACGCACGCGGCTCGGCCTGCCGTGGAGATCGATCCGCCGCGTGCAGCGACACGGCGCCGCTGCCGACTCGGAACGCGCGTGCAACAAGTGATACCGTGTCGAAAACTGTTCAAATAAATAACGCATTGATATTGTTTTCTAGCAGTGATGTAATTGTGGGTCACATATAAATATAGAACGTGCCCTTTCAGCGAGCGGCGGCGCGGGCGAGCCAAGCACTGAGTGACGTCGGCGCTCACGTTCCCCGCGCCGCGCAACGTCAACATTGCCGGCCGCGTCACGCTCACGCCGTCCGCGATGCACATCATAATATCTACACGCACGATTGCTTTTACTATTAGTGATATTTCGTAACGTGTGCTCCATCCACGGTTTGTTGTGCTATTATAATAAGACGATCTATTGAGAGGTCAGTGATGTGATAATAACTGAAAACAATTCGCACTTAACCCTGCCACGATAATGTTTAATTGGTGTTTGTTATATGTATTGACGATGTGAACGTGTAGTTGTCAAGCTAATAACTATCAATAATGACGATAACAGAAGTGCATAGTATACTCGTAGAGCGCGTGTCGGCGACTCGGCGGCGAGCCCAGTGTAGTGCGAGCCGCGCGCGCGAGTGAAGCGCGCCGCCTGCACGTGCTCATGTTGTGCTACCGGCTGCCGCTGTGTCTCATGGAGCAGTGATTGACTTTCTGACTGAGACTGTGCGGAAATATGCTAGTGTGAACTCGGACCGATGTTTTGGTGTTCACGGGAGTGTCGGGGAGCGGGCCGGGGTCGAGGGCGGCGCGTGGCTCGCTAGCCGACATGTTGACATTCGTGTTCGCGGTGTGGTCGGCGGCGCGCGCGCTGGGCTGGGCGTGCGAGCCGGCGCGCTCCCCCGACGCGGAGGACGCGCCCGTGCTGCCGCGGCTGCGCTCGGCGCGCGCCTCCAGCGACCTGTCCACGCTCAGCACCACCACCACCAGCTCCAGTCAGACCAGTAGTGGCGACCACCCCAAGAGGTCCATGACCGATCACTAGACAGGAACCCCTCATGTCATACAACAGTCGTAATCGTAATCTCTTATCAAACAATGAATATCATGTCGATACCGGCAAAACTTCGTTAAACAGATACCATCATATTACTTTAAAAACATTTATCATACTGGACACGATAAAATCATTTGATGAGACTAAGATATATTGATGTGATAGAGATATATTTAATTATCTTCAATGACGTTGATTGCGATGGTTTTAATCTGCAGGTACTTCTTGAAATCTACTCACTGTAGTTAAGCTAGTTGTTTTCTTACACACGACATATGCGTGTGTACAGTACATACCTACTTGCAAATTGAGCAGTGTTAAAGTCCAGTTGGCTAAACTTTGTTTAATAATAATTTATCTTCGATTATTTTTGTGATACAACAAGGCACTTATCATTCTAGAAGCTCAGTGAAATAACAAGGAAATATTGTAAAGAACAGTCAGGAAATTATATTTCGAAAGCTATTTCAAAGAGCAGGGAAATAACAATTCACGCGATTCTTGTTTCTTGAAAGTCGTATGATGCAGGCGTACCTTCGTTCCTTTTGTTAAAGAACAATATTTGACGCGGAACCTGGACTTTTTCAACCCCATTCAGCTGTCGGAATAAAATTTACGTAGCGAAGAACTTAAGCTTGTACGTGAAAGCAGAAGTATAACTGTGACAATGGAAATTATGACACATTTGAATTTGTTTACGAGTACATAATCTTTTACACAAATCGAATTTTAAGTTATTAAGATCTTTCAGAGGTGAAAACACTACCATGAATAGGAACAAACTTTATTAGGGTACAAATGCTGAAATCACCAAAATAAATTCAGCTATTATGGCAAGACAGCAATTTTTTTGTCTGTTTTAAAAGTTATTCATAAAGTTAGCCATTATTTACTCAGTATTTGTTCGCAAAATAAACGTTTATCTATTAGAATAGGTTCGTAACAATACGCCTCGTATTCTTTTCATTCGAATATCTAGCACACTGACCAGTGCTGAACAGAAAGGTTCAATATATGACACTCAGTAAAAAGAGCCAACGGACCAGAATAACTTGGACGTGAAAGACATTCCTTTAAACTGTTTGATAGGAAACTATTTAATACTATTGCTGGTTCCTTCCTCAGCTGTAGCTGTGTAGCTGTGCTCTTTATCAGTCATTGTATCAAGATGTTTCATCAAATATTTATTTATTTAATTCTTTATGCACAAAAGAGTACAAAGGCGGACTTAATGCCATAAGGCATTTTCTACCAGTCAACCTTTGGGTGTACTTTGGGTGGTGGTGTTTTGGTGAATATGTTTCAACTTTACATAATCTGTTTTCACTTTAATATCAGTTGATATCTGACTAATAGGTACAGTAGTAGGTGTTGCAATTTCACAGACGACGCTAACACCTACACAAATTTCTATATTCGTGACGATTTCTTAAATAAAAATACATTAGATCCTCATACTTTGAATATTTTTATGATTATTCTTACGACTGTTGTGTGTCATCGTACGGCTCAATTTATCAAATTATAGTGGTTTTGTGACAGCAGTAAATGATGTACTAATGAATGATAAATTATGTTCTAAATATAAAGGAAACTTGGCTAAGAATTAGATATTTACCAATACTCATAACAGCATACAGTGTGTGGAAAATTAGTGATTCAAGTTTGACAAGGCCTACAAAATTTTGTCGAAACTATTCAGATTATTTCGAAAATATATAAATAAGTTTAATAGAAAAGCTACGTTTCCGAACTGTAACAATAATGATAAAGAATGAAAAGAAAAATACTAATAAAACTTGGAACAAACAATTTTATCTATCTCGTTTCCTTTACGAGAAAATTTAATATTTAGGCTTTCCTGACAAAGGCTGACACCGGATTTATTAACCTCACCGATTGTAAATCAAGGCTGACGGACAATATAAGGGGATCCTTTCTGTAAACCTTTTACCACCACCTTCAATTGTTACCGCCATTTACTGCTGACATACACTGTAAACTTGATATTTTTTGAACACAGATTTATACCATGTCCAATGACGTATCCAACAGAATGTTAAGTCATTGGTCATCAATAAAATTAAAAATTTGTACGTCATACAAAGAATGTTCTATCTCGTCACTGGGCACAGCGTTGATAGGAAATAATGGTTTGCACTGTACCTAGCATTAAAACACGTGGTTTTAAATCTGCATAGTTATTTTGGCAAGTTCCCAAACCAATAATAAACGAACATTGAAGAAAATTTCGTAAACACCCGTTGAAGTGTAATATGAGCAACAGTTCGATATTCGATGGTATACTTGTATATAACGTAGGTACATATATCTAGTAGCAAATGGCAACTGTCTGCGATATTTTGAAGACGAAAAAGGTGAACGCGCATAGTCGGCATACGTCAGTCATTTACGTGTAATGTTGTGATTATCGTATGATATATTGATACCATCTCTGTAAACAAACTTATTTTAGATGATTGCTTAGATAGTACCTATCATATCATCGAATCAGAATTACCAAATATTGATTGATGCACTACCAATACCAGTGCAATCATCATAATTACCGATGCAACAAAATATACGTATTATATTTATTGCTTAGACCATAAAAGCTTCAATATGATTATAAAATATTCAAGTTAATTAGGTTCCTACGTAAAATCTCTTTTACAAGCTTTTATTTAGTTTCACCTGTCCCGATGTTGTCCTGTTGTCAGTAATCAAATCTTGCAAATTAAATTTGATCCACTTCGCGGTTACCGATTGAGCTAAAATTTTGCATGCATATGTAAATCAGATGACAATGTAAAGTTATAATGACATGGAGCAGATCTGATGATGGAACCGGAAGGTGGCTATAGGAGCTTGGTAGTTAAACGACACAACCCCATCGAGTTTGAGCTCGTATGATTTGTCTTGTCGAGTATTAATTATACAGGTATATAATACTGCGCTTTATAAAAGCTTGCTATGAAAAATGATTTTCATTAAAAACTTGTTTAACGTTTCCTACGTTAAACAAGTTTTTAATGAAAATCATTTTTATTATTGTTTTATAATTGTTGGCCCAAAAATACTTCAGAATGAATAAATACGATCGTTTTATTTACCGTTTCTAAATATAGACAAACTACCATCAACCACTATGTTATTATATTATTGCGCCGTTGGTTTCCACGCTCGGTAATTAAGTTCTTCCAATTATTTATCGAGAACACCGAGCCAATTGACGTGTAGGAAAACAGGGACTGAAGAGCCCTAACATTGTAAACAAATCAGGGAGGCACGCCAGCACACAAGGAAATCAAACTCAATTTGAACGAGAGTGAACTTCCTATAACACTGTTATAGCTACGTGGTAAATACTTATATAAAAATCTCATGCAAAACGATATAAAAAAAGGAGGTTATTTTATTAACCTGTTGCCCAGTGACGGATTCTTAATAAAATTGCCATAAATTGTATGACACTAAATGCCATTGACAACCCTACTAAATCATAAAAGTTGGCACCATCCAAATATAAGTACTTAAATGTTTACCACATTCACCTATTTACGACGGGGATGTATTCCATAAAGGCTGTAGTACACATACCTGTAACTTGCATAGAAGTATGCCAGTAGCTGACATAGTCTTAGTGACATACCTACTCCAATGAGATAATGACATGCAAGAAGGACTGACTGCACGACTGACGCAGTGGTTGAGCCATTGGCTCCTGCGCAGCGTGGCGGAGATTGGATTCCCAGACGGAAAAAAATTGTATTGCCTACAGAATAGTTGTTCGGATCTGAGTGTCGTCTGTATGCGTGCTTACATGTTTTTGAACACGTCCACGATACAGGAAAAAATACATCGCATACTTTCGTGCAAGTTATAGGCATAGGTATGTGACCTACATGGGTTTACCTGATAAACAAGCTTATTCTTTGTATTTGGACGGTGTCTGGTCTGACTGGCTGGTGTTCCTCAAGGATACATGTGGGCAGGTGGAGCGAGGCCCCGCGGCGCTGGAGCGCGAGGGGCGCCTCCCGCAGGCCGCTGCGACGCCCCCCGGTGTCCGCACGGAGGCGCACCACCGGCAGGTATAATAATAGCGAGGAAATTACTCGTGTGATGCGCCCTTATTTATAGTACATCGATTTTTCTACTCTTTGTCCCCTTTTTTTAGGGGTCGCCAGAAAACTTTAACACGCGACGATTATTCGTAAATTAAAATTGTATGTCAGTTGTTTACTTTGTACCTAATTATTATTATTATTTGTTTATTTTACTGTAATTATAGTTATTTAGTTGTTTATAAGTAATAATATTATTATTTGAATAAGCGATAAAACGGAGAAAATGGTTGAAAAAAAAAGGTTATAAAAATAATACAACAAACAGAAATGAGCTACTTGTGTGATGCGCAGAGTTTACAGAACATCGATATTTCAATTCTACCTCGTCTTTTATTAGGGGTCACCGGAAAACTTTACTTACACCGAAAGTGCTCCTGGTAAACAAAAGTATTCTATATGCCATTACAGGACATGGGCTACCCGTGTGACAATGTCATCCAAATCCATTCAGTAGATTCAGCGTGAAGAAGTGACAAATATACAAACAGGCACACTCACAAACTTTCACCTTTATAGTATTAGTGTGATGTACTTTTATTGTTTAACTAGCTTTTGCCCGTGGCTTCAACCGCGTGCATAAAATATAGCCTATAGCACCAGGAATAAAGCAGCTTTCTATATCGGTGAAAAAATTGTAGCAATCAGACCAGTACTTCCAGAGTTTACCTCCTACAAACAAAAAAACATAAAAACAAACTTGACCTCTTTATAATATTAGTGTAGATAGTGTAGATGTACTAAGAGTAGGTTTCAGAATTGACGTGTCAAACCCTAGTTCAATGCGAAACCTTGACAGATTTTTAGGTTAATGCATAGTTTAAGAAAAACACAACTTCAAATTCCTAATTCCAAAATCAAATTCCTATTGAAAAATCCGCCCTAAGTTTACTTACGATAAATTAAATGAAATAATTAAAATTGTAACGTCATTTGTTTTTTTTTTCTTACATAATTATTGTAATCACTAGATTACACGATGAGGCGGAAAGAAATGTATTGTGAAAACAAACAACTTTACATAAGTTTACATAGTGATAAAATGATTTGAAAAGTACAATTGTGATGTCATTCGATTAAGTTAGTTGTAATTGTAATTAGATTAAGCGATTAGACGGAAAGATAAGTATTGAAAAACAACGTTGTAAAAAAAACAATAGTCTTACACGAATCTCAGGAGTGGAATTCCCTGCCGGTGTCTTTGTTTCCTGATAGCTATAACTTAAAAGTCTTTAAGCCTAAAGTGAGTAAGTTTCTTTTAGGCAAGCGAGCTCCATTTTTGGCCACATCATCGCTTACCATCAGATGGGAAAGTGGTCAAACGCGAGCCAATACATGATACAAAAATAAAATTTTAAAAATCGGAAATGGGAATCGTCAAATAGCTTCACCCGCCACGGGTGGAGTGAGGAGCGTTAGACTGTTACTGACTAAAACCCACCGTAATCCTTCAGTTGCTTTTTTCGCGTGCACTACCGTAACTCTTTCAAGCAATCCGCAGCATCTCATACTGCCTAATCTTAAGATCTGTATTAGATTTATATTTGAGCAATAAAATAATGTCAATTTTGTCGGTTACCTAGACCTGTTTGCTGAACTACGTATAATATTTTATTTCTTATTTCTTTGAAGTTGCTTTTAACACAATGGATCAAGTCAAGTATGAGAAAATTGTATTGAATTTTCCACTTTACAATTTGTTGTTAAGCTGCTTCAGTTATATTTTAATATTGTAAATGTATTTTTATTATAGTATTACATTTATATTTCTATTGTTAACGATGGTAAGAAAAATACAGTATAGTGTAATATGGTGTTGCTGTAGTCGTCAGTGTTCGCGTAAGAGTCAATTAGCACATTAACCATCACTAACTACCTAATTCATGATCAATATAAATTAGTTAGTGAAACTATGAAATCGTGATGTGATCGTGATTTAGACAGCTAACGACAGAAAAAAAAAATTCAGGAAATCACAGCACACAGCAGTTAATGATGAGGTTGAAATTATTAATTTAGTGTTTTTGTTTTCGTGAAGGAGTAAGGAGTAACAAACATATACACATACAAACGTTCGCCTTTATAATATTAGTGTGATAAAACTAAACCACTAATTTGTATCAATATCAATCTCATTATTAACTGCTGAATGCTATATAGAGGTTTTTTAGCCCGGGAGTATGAAACTAACTTAAGTAGAGAACTACTCTCTTAACAGATGTTCAGGTATCACAGTTCCACACGGGCGAAACCGTTAGCAGAAGCTAGTTATCAATAGATACTGGTACACATCACCGCTGCGAAGATTAATTATATTTAACCCTTTTTTTTGGTGTGTTCTTGTTTTATTTGTATTGACTGGAATTTCCATGCAAATAATCAATTATTAAAGAAGCGTGTGTTGTAAATGATTTTACTTCTTTCTTGGACTACAGCGATAAATACATATTATTACCCTAATAATAGTGATAAACACACCTTTAATTCACGTAACACAAGTTGTAAAATTGGCTTCTGGAAAAATACAACACGTGCCATCATGAATGTATATTTTATAACCTAACTACACAATCACGGTCCGAAAATACGTATGTCATAAATGTATCATATCATCACATACCATACTTAATAATTACATATGCTATCTGTTTACAAAGGAGGAAGTACTAATTCTACGCAGGCAAAACCTTTGGTAGTTAAATAAGTCATCAAAATGCAAAAGCGAAGGCGAAGTGTAGATACATTTTAATCAGTAAAAAAAGACAAACATTTGCTCAGAAAGAGGGGGTCTCTTGCTGAGCAAATGTTTGTCTTTTTTTTAAAATGAGTATAAAACAACACGTATAAGAAACAATTTTTTTTTCTGTTTCTTATACGTGCTGTTTTATGTCTCTTAACTAATCCTTTCGTTAATTAAGATACATTCTTTAATAGTAATATGTCTAAAAAGTACCTGTTATGTATGTTGATATTGTGATATGTATAAATATATCACAATATCAAAATGCAAACCAATACGAATAAGATACAAACAGAATTCCCTGTTCTGTTAATTGAGAGACATTCCTTAATAACATATGTCATAAATTTACCAGTCACGTCTATATATGTCAGAATAATGACATAAGCCGCCAAATGTTCAGTTCGTCATAATTAATTGTCATCAAAATGCAAACCAATACGAATAAGAAACAAACAGAAATCCCTTTCCTGTTAATCGAGAGACATTCCTTAATAACATATGTCATAAATGTACCGGTCACATCTATACATGTCACAATAATGACATAAGAGACCAAACGTTCTGATCGTAACAATTAATATGTCATCAAAATAAACCAATACGTAGAAGAAACAAACAGAATTCCCTTTGCTGTTAATTAAAGGACATTCCTTAATAATGGATGTCATAAATGTATCATGTTGAGAGAATAATGACATACACAAACATGTCACTATAAAATTCCGTCATTATTATTAAGTCATTAAAGTGTTAAACCTAAAAACATCGGAAGATGTTCCTTTTTCCTGTTATGTTCTATGACATCATGTCGCGTAATTAAGTGATCTCATAGGAACAGGTGCATAGGTACGTTGACTCTTAAAGAAGGTAACTGGTGCTGTCATCGATTGCATTTGACTCTGGTTTTTTAACGTCTACGTCTTAATTATTTTTCTTGGTCTTTGATTATATCACCGCAATTTTAAAAACACCGTAAATCTATGTATATTATATCTTCTAATATATAAAAATCTCGTGTCACAGTGTTTGTTAATGAACTCCTTCGAAACGGCTTGGCCGATTGATACGAATTTATTGTGTATGTTTGATAAGACTGAAAGGCTGTAGACTATTTTTTATCTTCCTACCCCTACATTCTACTTTTTAATCGCAATTTTAAGATTTTCGTTTTTATCTGTACTTACCTTCAAGTTCTTTGATAATTTTTTTGACCGAACGTTTGCTGGGTCAGCTAATATATTATAATATTATAAAAAAAAGATTATATATATTTTTTTTTTTTTTGTGATGAATACACTCAAAAAATAATGGACCGATTTTAAATTCCTTCACCAATATAATACTTCTTTATCACTAAGTAAATATTTCACACAGATATACAACATCTCTCTATATTTAACACTGTGTTCCCAGCAGTTTCACCTGCTTCTTTGATTACTGCCTTGCTCCCATGGGTTGTAGCATGATATTATACAGCCATGTAGTGACATCTATGATGGTACATAGGTACTAGAATTCAAAACCATGCAGAGCACAATTAGTACAAATACAATAGTCCAAAATTAACTATCGTGCAATAGCCCGGACCAGACACAACACCCATCTGGTTCAAGGATCCTTTCAACGGAAGTATGTGAGACTATACACACTGTTTTGCATACATCTAAAGCTTATAAACCTTACTTTATAAGTGTGCTATCCAACACAAAAATAATTTTAAGATTGTCTTTAATGTCAACCAGTAGTCCCTGAGATTAGCGCGTTCAAACAAATAGATAAACTCTTCAGCTTTATAATATGACTAGCTGCTAGCAGTGACTTCGCCCGCATAATGATAGAAAAATATCCCAAAGAAACACACTCTCAGTGTAAGAAGTATCATATATGCTATTCCAAGACATAGTCTACTCTTGTACCAAGTTTAATAGAAATAAAAAACATACATACACTCATAAACTTTCACCTTTTTTTTTTATATGAATTGTTGTTACGATGATATTACGAGTAGAGTTAAATCTCATTTAAATTCGTTAGTTCAATACAGTTGTATTGAGATTGAGTTTACAATCTTATGTAGGTAATTTGTTATATTCGCGATATTTGTAATAACTCTATGACAGTTATAACCTGAGGTATAATGAGTGACTGATACATGCAGTACAAATTAAACTTAAGGTAGCCATACACGCTAGGGTATACCTGAAAGGTTTGCCTGCACAGTTATACCTGTCAGGTAAGCTTGTGTGTAAACCTGCACAGTTGTGCAACATTCACGCTCCGGTTTACCCGTAAAACTCAACTGTACAGGCAAACCTGTTTGGAGCTGGCGTCAATATCGGTTAGACAGAATAAGAATTAATGTATGCAGATTCCGAAGCGTCGATCTCTATACAAAAGAATGTAGAAGAAACCACACGTTTACTATCAACAAATACACTCTTCTTCTTCTTCCTGCCCTAGTCCCGTTTTATTTGGGGTCGGCGCAACACGTTTTTTTCTTCCATTCTGTCCTGTCATTCGTTATGCCATCAATAACTCCCTTTTCTTTCATATCACTTCTCACACAATCCATCCATCTTTTCTTTGGCCTCCCTCTCCCTCTCCATCCATCTACATGTAAATTCATAACTCTTTTAGCAACATGCTTTTCATCTCTCCTCTTTACATGACCATACCAAGACAAACGATTTCCTTTCAACCTTTCAGTCACTGGCGCAACTTTCAATCTTCCCCTAATATACTCATTTCTCACTTTATCCATTCTCGTCACACCACACATCCATCTTAACATTCTCATCTCCGCTACATGCAATCTTTTTTCATCCGTCTTTCTCACAGCCCAACATTCTGATCCATACAGTATGACAGGCCTTATCACGGACTTGTAGATTTTACCCTTCAACTTGAGGGGCATCCGTATCAACAAATACACTCATGAACATATTTATCTATTCATTATTATTTATTAAATACTTTACGCACAAAAAGGTACAGAAGCGGACTCAAAACATATAAATTAGAAAACACAAAAACTGTCCTATACGAATCCCTCCCCATACCCTTACTGACCATCCAACATAAGGCTCTCTTCAACAATGTTACATTGGACGTATCTATCTCCGGGTCGTCTTCACACTTTAATCCTTCCATCATCTGGTTTAAGATAAAACCAAGACTCGTCAGTAAACAGAACTTTTTCGAAGCATCATCATCCCAATTTCGATGTGCTATTAAATGATCTGTGGTAAGAAAGGATTCTCCGCCCTTACTCCAGTCGTATTGAGTCTTTGCCTTCTGGTGTTGGTGCTAACTGTCACTTGACGAACCTCTTGGAGCTTAGTTCTTACAACAGCAGAAGTTGAAATATATTTTTTCAGCACACTGCTCACAATAAATCTGTTGTCCCTCGCTGTTAAACTTTTTTGTGAATTCATAGACTTAAGTCTCGTATCCTCTAGTCTCCAGTATGCCGATATCGTTTAACACTGCGGAAATGGTCAGACATCGAAACTCTCAATGTTTGAGCCAACTGCATTGCAAATTAAACCATTTTCTGTTCAAATTACAGTCCTGGGCACTTGAGCTACTTATTAATTACTCCTTATTTCAAGTATTACAAATGATATACTCGTATACAAACGATGTTTACTTATCACGACAACAAAAAGAATCGAAAATCAAAACTTTTAAAACTAAACAATTGACTCATAGCCGAAAAAACAATTGATAGTCGTAAATAATAGACATTCAAAATCTTTTTTTTTTCTAATATTTTATAAATATATCTTATATATATAATTAAGATAGCCAATGCGTAATGAGAGCATAATTTTATAATCTTAAAACACCTTTTTTACGTTCCTCTTATAAATTTTATTTTGCAAATAGCTTTTTTTTAAATAAACTTTTACACGTCAAATATGTTCACATGTGAAATTCTGGACGCATCGTTAATGTTGAAATCATAGATATACATGATGTGAGACCGATGTCGAAAGACGTGCATGTTAAAAGCGTCCGGAGTAAAAAAAAATCAAAGAACAAATAATTAATATAAACCGTGGCGGATGAGAGATGACGAGATGAAGTCTCATCTGATATACGGCATCCGTTCATAAAAAAAACCATGTTCGTTCACTTTTTATAACATTGCCAGTAAGTTGTTTCCTTTGTCTTTGAAAATTACGTTCATTAGCTTATTTTACATATTAGGTACATTTCTTAGATCATTAAGCTAATTCTACTAACATTTGTCACGGTTGCTGCCCGCTCGTGTCTTTTACTAGAAAGACGAAGATTCTTTTTAACGTAGGGAAATTATGTTTAAATGGATATATTATCAAGGTGCCGTCACGATGTTAATATCCTTAAACAGTTCATCATCATCATCATCAACCTTTTTAATGTTCCCACTGCTGGGACTCAGGCCAATAAATATCCATCACGCGGGCCTAGTGCGGGTTGGTGAATGTCACATGTCTTCGAATTTTTGGTGGACATGCAGGTTTTAAACAGTTCACTTATAGACAATCGCGGCGATGAAATGTTCAAATGGCATTGATATTTTTTTTCTGCAGAATAAAAATAGACTCGATTTCTGCAGCCCGTCCCCACAGTAAGACAGAAATATTTTTATATGAAACATTATAGTTCGCACATGGTGTATCTACTTACGGCATCATTCAAACCCCGCGTCTCTGACTAGTCTAGATGCTCATAGCTTAAAATATACATTTTTTTATTATGTGTATAAGCTTGTACTTGACTGCGATCCCACCTGATGTTATGCAGTGATGCAATCGTTGATGGTTACATCATTTTAGTTTAATTGGAGCGATTATCAGCGATTCTCATGACATTCGTGCAAAAACAAATAATCTTCATTTATTTATTTCCTAGCTTCTGCCAGGAGTTTTGCGGGTGAGAAGGTAGTAAATATAGCCAACATTCACTCACTTAGCGCTGCAGACCGAACATTGGACATTGAAAGTAGAACTAATAGTTTCAAAGATTACTCCCTTTATGCAAACTTACCTCTTTGTAATAGTAGTACGAGTAGTATAGATTTAAACTTCATGTGCAGTAACGGTACATAGGCGGACTAGGACTTAATGCAACAACTCTATCAAACCAGTCCTTTTTTCATTGATGACATTTTGTGTTTTATCAATTTCACATTAAGGGGCCGGCGACGGATGAATTTCCATACAAACGTAATACCACGCTCATTTGCAGTTGGAGCATATTTCCAACATATTATGATGATATTCGGTTATAGACAATATTTATCTAGGTTCCTACGTCGAGAATATTAGAAACATTGTTATTTTTAATACATGAAAAGCCAAATGGCATGTTTTACCATTTACGCTTTAAAAAAGTGCGAAATACAATTTGCTTAAATTTCTTTGTTTTTTTTTTTTTAAGAGAAAGACGTAGGAACCTAGATAAATATTGTCTATAACCGAATATCATCATAATATGTTGGAAATATGCTCCAACTGCAAATGAGCGTGGTATTACGTTTGTATGGAAATTCATCCGTCGCCGGCCCCTTAAATTGTGAAATAAATTGGCATATAGTACGTTTCTATCTCTAAACGTAAGTTCATTGGGTAGTACGTGGGTAGTACCTGGTCTATTATTACGGGTACTATTTTTAAAACGCGGTGAATATCTCATGTCTCGACAACTTTGAAAGGTGAATGACTTTGTTATAAGAAACAACTTTTCTGCTACGCTTTTGGAACTAAGAAAATGCTTTCAACACAAGCATTTAGACAAGCATTGATGATATATTCATTATGCGTACAGCTAAGGAATGTAATTCCCTGCCGGAGTCTGTGTTTCCTGATAGCTATAACCTAGGGGTCTTTAAGTCAAGAGTGAATAGATTGCTTCTAGGCAAGCGTGCTCCATCGTCGGCCACATCATCGCTTACCATCAGGTGAGATTGAGGTCAAACGCGAGCCTATCCATTACAAAAAAAAAAATGTAAGAGGCGAATACAGGAATAGGTTAGAAGATACTCTACATATTTTTATTATTTTCTAGTCTGTTGGTCTAGTTATTAGTGGCCCTGACTGCAATGCCGGAGGTCGTGGGTTAATCATTCATGGGTATGAGCACAATAATTTGTTCTATATCTGGGTGTAATTTATCTATAATATGTATGTATTTAGAAATATACAAGTATGTTTATCATTTGTCTAGTACTCATAACACAAGCTCGGCTTAGCTTAGGACTAGACGGCGTTGTGTGATAGTTGTGGAATATTATATTATATTATATTATTTACTCAGGTTAAAAATAGTATCGGCAAAGAGCAGGGCCCCAAGTCTTGAAAGAAGTGGGATAGAATGGTAATCTCGTATATATTTACAAATAAATGTCTTACGTATGCGGTAATCTGTAAAAATTTTGACAGTTCCTTCGATCAGTGACCTACCATTAGAACGTCATTGATTGTGCAGTTAAGCTCGATATTGTCATTTTACCGCAACTCTATTACGAGACCATTGACCGATCAATGATCGATCATTATGAATTAGCAGATTAGGAACTTTTAGCAAAATGAGAATGGGATCGTATTGGAATGACGAATTTATAAAAATAGCAGACTTGGGCCCCAGGACTCCAAAAATGAGGAAAAAATAAATTTCCAAAATAACACTTTTCTTCTGCGACCACATATTAATTTGATTAGGAAAGTGTTTTTGCTGGTTATCTACTCAGAAAATTTTCTATAAAGGTTCGATTTTTGAAACGGGGCACCAAAGACAAGTAAGTACCTTAACCGTTTTAGTTACTGGAAAACTTTATTGGGAGATTGTTCATGAACTTTTGAGACAATACACAGATTTTAAAAAATATTTACAGTCGGTAAGCTATGGATAATTTTCACAATTGCTTTTTTAGATGCGGATCGATTATATTACTTACTAGCTTATGCCCACGGCTTCGCTCGCGTTAAATTCGGGGTAACACGGTTCCCCTTTCTGTGGGGGGTTAGTGAACTCCCCTTAGCAAACTCCACTGCGGGTGACGTAACCTACGACAAACTTATTTATTGCAGTTGGTACAGTAATCGGGTCTAGGGATCGAACCGCAAAATTAAGTTTGTTTTTTATTGTTTATACTCTTCCGGGATAAAAAGTACCCAGGAATATGGTGCCCAGGATTTTAAAGAATAATAATAAATACCAAGTTTCATCGTAATCGAACCGGTAGTTTTTGCGTGATGCCTGAACAAACAGACAGACAGACAAATTGTTTTTTAATCACATTTTTGGGTTCGGTGTCGGTCTAGTAACACCCCCTGCCATTTATTTTTTTGATGTTTTCTAACTAAAATATTTTTTAACCTTACCTACGTAAAACTTATCAATCTGACAAACTGTTGTGAATAATAGAACAAAGTAAAAAAAATAAAAAGTAAAATCAATGTTTTTTTTCTGGTCACTTTTTTCCGAGTTTTTCATAGAAAAATCAAGAGGTTTTTAAATTGTATTCAACAGATGATCATTGTGGTCACTTTAATTTTCTAATGAAAGCTAAGTGTGAAAAATGACAAACCGAACTGCTTTTTGAATTGAATTTAATTGATCTACCTTAATTTTTATTAAAACACATTGAAAAAGTCTTTTTTTTTGTTTGTCGCTTTTCTAGTGCTTTTAACTTAGTTGGTCAAACGACTGCGAAAGGCGAAAGTCTATGACCAACGGCTTGTGATACTTTCCTGGGAATAGAAGAATATTTTGAACACTTACATTAATTTTTGTTTTTCTGGGTAAAATGTAATTGTGAATTTTGGAATTAGTTTTTGGGTAAATGGTAAATTTTTTTTCACTGATTTTTTTTCAAATTATGTATAAGTAGATCAAAACTTCTCAAAAACACATGAATCTTGTTGGTGACGAAATGGAGGCATGAACGTCTTCTATAATGGCTTCCGTCCCAAACCTAACTAACTTAACTTTCTGTTAACTTATTCACCACATAATTTTGAAACGCTACAAAGCCGCTGCGACAATCGCTTACCAAACTAAAAAAATATGTTAATATTATTGTTTCCCTTGAAATTTTTGAGTTTCTCAATTGGAAGAAATACGCCTCCGTCACACTTTATTGTATTGATGACGAAGAACGACCCACTAGACATTTTATTACCACTCCGTAGGCGTAGAACTCACAAGATTTGAAAATAACTTTATTACAATTTATTTCAAGAACTTGTTAGTAGTAACATAAAAAAATGTTCTATTGTACGCACCAAATACTTCTGCAATAAAGTTTACATTGACATTTTTCCAATATAGCTGCATAGGTATCAGAAAAACTAACAATTAACTGTTTTTCTTGCCTAGAAAACGTAAAAAATCACTATAGATGTCGATTCAAGAAAGATACTAAAGATAGACTAGACTAAATAATAACATTTTAAACTTTTATTGCGTTTTTTTTTTTTAATTTAGAATATCTATAAATTAAGAGGATTGTTATTGCTTTATCTGGCTCCTACCTTATTAAAAACACAAACTACGTTTACCTTTTTTTTGTTTAAAAATTATAATAAACAGTAAGTTATTTGTTTATGACAAATAACCATACCGACTAAATAACCCTGTATTTGTACAAACAAATACGATACGATCTTACGATATAGAAATAAGGGAAATTCTGTCATACAAATAATTAATATTGATTAAACCTATATATTCTTAAAAGCAAGTGTAATAACTCCCCATTAGCAAGAGAACCGAGAGGGTAGCGTAACCACCAACCACCTGATCGAGGTAGTGAGATCTTATAATTAAGACAGATTACCGTAATTATCTGAGACTCAGCCTTTTATTTTGTTAAGGCAAAGCTTTTATCCTTGTAGGCAAGTCAACTGAGGTTATGGGAAGTCGATAAATGTTTTAAACGTAATCGACAACACATTAATTTTAACACATTTTGTTCAAAATTTAAATGCATTTAGACTAGTATGTTCACGTGGAAAATCTTTGCAATAGATATTTATTAAGTTCGTTTTGTTGTACAATATATACGTTATTTTTTTTTAAATAAATATTCCGTCAATTTATTTACAAGAAACGTAAAAAAGGTGGAGCTAGTACCTGCCCTATTCTCTTGCCTTCTGTATACTATACAGAGACCTCTGGCGGCAGCAATTCGTACTAAATAACCGACAGCGACATAACAATGAAACTTTCCGACCGAGCGCCTGTTGCTCCGATTTTCCTGCAGATGGCACTGTCGTACTACGTGAAAACATTCCGTTACTTTTCCCTCAAACTTCCTCTATATACTTTAATCACTTACAAAAAGGTTTTCCCAAGTTTTTTACCCACTTAAATAATATTAATAAAACCGATATCACGTTCTACAATGATTCAGTCAAATTATTGGGAACTCCGGGTATAAAATTTAAAATGTTTACGATATTATTTTATAGTGCCCTTTATCATTTTCTTTGATAGTAAGAGACGCAGAAACTACGTAATACGAATTATCTTTGACTTGATATCGTCTATTGCCGTCGTGGGTACATTTCACGTATGTTGCTTCTACAGTGCGGTCGTTGTTTATTTAGCAGGAAAAGCATGCGTAGAAAATTTTGGTTTATTAAATAGTTATTAATTGTTCAAAATTAATAGAAGTTTATACACAAATGCCGGTGCTATTGGGGTAATTTGCAATTTTTAAACATGTCCTCTACACAATATGATAGATATGAAATCTATTTATAAATCAGTGAAGTACTTTAGAATTTATCTGAAGTAGGCGAGGTGCGACGCGACGCGTTTAAATCGCGTGGCGATTGTCTTATCGAAGCTTATCTGCCGATGTACTCGTATGCTCAGGATTAAGAGCTATTCATGACATTGCGTTACATTAATCACTGTGTGCTATTGTTTCAGCTTCGATGTGGAGAATGGGGGTGGTGCGGGAGGCGCGGGGGGCGCGCGCTCCCCCCTGGAGGGGGGTTCGCCGTCCACCGCGCTCGTCCTGCAGGCCATGCCGCAGCGCCGCGAGTCCTTCCTCTACCGCTCAGACTCCGACTTCGAGATGTCGCCCAAGTCGATGTCGAGAAACAGCTCGATCGCCAGCGAAAGGTAAGACTCTCGCATCTACACACTCGACCGTCTCCACCTAGCCGACGCGCCAGCCCTACGGGACGTATCATACACGCGCCACGCCCACAATCCATGCTCCAGACATGATCCGATTGAGCGCTATATTTGAGACTTAAATTCACACTTAAATTCGCATCAATATAACTTTATTCTATCTCAACAAACCCAGTGGGCGAAGTAAGCGCCTTACACTCTACATTTGTTGCGCACAGAATGATTTTTCTCAGAAGAGGATTGTGCCACACACAGCAACAGATTACCATGTTAGGCGAGCACGATGCATATGTCGCCTCGTCATCCACCACTCTGCAGGCAAATGAAAAGAGCTTTACAATGCACAAAAAAGCCGCATGATTGGGCAATTCTGTGATGTGCGACTGAAGCGGGTCGAGAGAATTTACTTTATTACAGATTTAATTAAATTTATGGACTCACGACTCACCCTTTTGGTAATATTAAAAACCTTAAAATGTCCGCCCTTTACAGCTTCAATCTGAAAGGGCCTGCAGGAACTCATTATACCTTCGTAACCGGCTGACTACTAGTCAATTGACAAAATAATGAAGGGAATTATATTGTAAATTAGAAGCAACTTAAATTGCTTACTTCTCTAGCATGAACAACACTGTCGGATGTTCCTATAATAGATTATTGGATTCGGCGAAGGAACCGTATTATTTATCTTGAAAAGGTCATTTGAATGGCAAACTTGTCACAATTTGCTATCAAATTGTGTATTTTATGTTTCAATCTTTAGAGCAAGATTTCTTTATGTGCTTTATTTATCGGATACAAGCCAGCATTTTCATGTGATCAATTTAAATAAACAAAAATGTCTTAACAGTGTAATGTTCTTTGCTAGCAAGATACGAAATCAAAACAATGCAAGACAATTTAAATAGTGCTTTCTGAATAACTACTAAAGATTGTTAGCGTAGATACAAACATCGGAAAAATTTAAACTTTTATCAATGTAGTATTAGGAACGATTGCTGTCTGCGAATTTATCGTATGTAGGTAATTCTAAAATACGGGTCATGTTATCTTTGTTAATACATTTATTCTCTATCATCATCCGAATTGGTCATAAAATTATTATTATTATGAAGTAAGATCAAAATAAATACATTGTTGTTATGTTCATTGATGCGTCAACACTTTGATAATTTAATTATAAACATGGTAAAAATACAGATTTACCATTAATATAAAATATACCATTTTAAAATAAAACACCTAATTTTATTTATTAGTCATATGTAAAAATATTAACTTAACTTGGATTCATACATCCCAAACCACTACTCTTAACAGACGCAAACCTAATCCTTCAAGTTCAATGAAAACATTATTCCATATTATGTAAATATGATATTCGTGTCCATTGACGACGAAAATATATTAATTAACCAAGTTAATTTAAATCACACCTAATTTGCTATCACAAACATCCGTGGTAAACGCCAAAATTTATTTAATCATTCATATTTTTAAAACGCTTTACGACAATAAATAAAATTTACAAAGTTGTACTTTGTCGATCAAATCTATAAATCCCTGATATACACTGATATACTGACAATCAAATGGAATCATAAAACAAATTATACCGAGTTTACGATTGTAAGTCCATTGTTGATAACACAAAATATGGTGGATATTGAGAAATTGACAGAGATTACTTACTAATTTAATCACTGTCAACAAAATACTTAATATATGTCGTCAGTTATCTTTTCATATCGTATTAAATATTGCGATGATTTTAGATAATTTGTTTAGAAATAGTAGTGTGTCATGTTGGTACAATAGATAATAATCTCTAATTGTGTTTTACACATTCATTTACTTTGAGTGTGAATGACAATTTCATGTATGTCGGTCTGTTAGAAAGAATAACAACGCGGTAGCAGCAGCAGTATTCAGACTTACTATTTAAAAATATTTGATGTGTAACTAAAACATTACACTTGTCATCAATAAATGTTACTCACCGTAGGTTTTGTCGCCATTCTGAATTGCATGAAACAATACAATCAACGAAGCCACACAGCTTCGCACACTGGACCAAAGTAAGCTAAATAGTCATGTTCTATGTAAAATGTAACCGTAAATGTTGTGATCGACTAACAAGTAGCCAGCTTACTCACAAGCCGCCGCGTGCGGTGCCCGCATGCGAGCTCGCAGTCGGTGTGACGTCACGCGTCGCCTGTTGCACGCAGGAGCAGCAACGACCACAATTCATGCTAAGCCACCTCTACAGAGCTCACTACACTACTCCAGCACAAACTTGGTGTGACGCTGATCCCCGCATACTTGTAAACGCGACCTGACCCGCTTGGGTGGCATAACAATATGTGTCCTCTGATATCTTCGTTCTTTCTTTCCTTATTTTTTAATTGCTTGCAGATTCAAGGAGGCCGAGGCGGCACAACTGGACAGAGCGTACGTATACTTACCTACGCACGTATAATAGCACCACACCGCTTTGTAAACTGTCTCAGTTTTCTTGGCTTGCTCTCCATTCTTGCTTTCATTGTGTTAGAGCTTTCGTTGTTGGTGTGTGTCGTAGTGCTATGGTTTGTTCCGACTCTTGATACAGGTGTCAGGAGTTAGCCAAGCTCGGGTTTTTTTATTGGTGTTTTTTTTGTTGATTCTGGTGTATAGAACCTACTTTATAAACTGCAAATCGTCATTGGTGGACAAAAACTTTTCGAAAATTATTTGCTACATTACAATATGTTCGTAATTTTTCGGATATTTTTCGATTGCTAATTTTCTCAAATCCCAAACATAATTGAAATGTAGAATTTACATTTACGTAGTAATATCACACAGAGGCAGGTGGCCGTAAAACCGTAAAAGAAAATAGGCAAACAAAATAAATAAGAGAGCTCATTCTGCCAAAGAAAATAATCTATAGTTGAATATAAATAAAAACCGATACAATAAACAAAGTCTCATGAGGATACTTTAGGAAATAAGCATGTCAGAGAACATGATATATTTGTACCGGACCACTTCTGTATATATATTTTGATATGACTAAGATATTCGAATATCGCATGCTTCTAACTTGATTGCCTCTACATAAGATGATCCTATTTGAAAACCAGCCAATCAAATTAAAGAACCTTTCACACGGACTAATGGTTCAAATTCTGTTTTAGCCATTCGTATTAGATTTCTTATAAATGATTATTTATTTATTTATTATATTCTTTATTGTACACCGCATGAACAAAAAAGATACAGGACAAACATTATTCAAAATAAGCTTACGGCGGCCTTATCGCACAGGGCGATCTCTTACAGACAACCTTTGGATGGACTGAAAGAGAGGAGAAAGATATAGGGATATATGATTTTGCGTAAATCAACTACAGAGAGAGGAATTAAATAAATAGATCGATGATACTTTTATATATGTACTAGCTCCTGCCAGCGGCTTCGCCCGCGTGAAAGTCAGTTGCTCCATACAAATTTTGACCCTGTTTCATCCTCTTAGAGGGTGAATTTTGGAAAATCCGTTCTTAACGGATGTCTACACCCTATAAAGAACCTACTTGCGAAATTTTAAGTTAGTAGGTGTTACAGTTTCTGAGATTTGTGAGTGGTATTTCGCTTTTATATATGTACTTGTATACGAGAAGATATTCGACACAGTGATAAAATCGTTTGTTAATATTTGATTTCCTCCCTCTCAAATTCCCCATTTATACATAGTTTGTGGTATCATGAAAATCATACTACGAGTAGGTACCAAGTGTTTTAACGTGGTATTAAATATTGAAAAACTTGTAATTGGATCCTTCGATTGCGGGGGTTGAATAGGTAATTATTTTATTATTGCTGTTCCTCACATCAACATTTAAACTGGTTTTAATTTGGTGTACGTACTTACCTACACCATATTTGTTTGTATTGGAAATACCGGCTGAAACGAAATACCCGTCATTCTTTACGATTATTTTTTCTTTACGGGTTTTCGGTCGATTGTAAGACGAAACATAACTAAATTTTATTATTTCACAGCTATTTTATTTTATTGGAACGTCACAGTGAAAACTTAGATGAAGATCAATCAATTTACAAGTTTTAATGGAGATACTTTTACAGAATAGCACTGCAGCGCAAAGACATGAAGAGTTTTTTACAGAATAGTACAAAGACATATCAATACATCTACATTTGAAATAATATAACGGAAATCTATAAGTAGATTTGTGTAATCACTATAATGTAAGTAAAACCATGTTAAAAGGTTTTGATAAATCGGTCCCGCGAGAGACGTAATTGATCGTTGAGTGCGATACTCGATTGACAACTCCCTAATGAGACTTAATTGAACATCGTTAAAAACAGTTTAGCGATCCCGAATCTTCTAAAGCTGTCTGTTGGATTATGTGTACACGTGTACTTAGATCACTTGACTTATACAAAGGTGATCCCAAATCAAATTAGGTGCGGATGTTTTAAGGACCATTAATTTATCTCCCAATTAAAACGTTGTGATGATACGTGATTAAATATCTTTCAGATTTGTGAGAATTTAAAGTTTTACTGCAATTAGATAACATAATTCTCTGAATTAATGAAATCCATCTTCAGTTCTGTTAATTAAAACCTTTTTTTAATTACCTTTTAAAACTTTTAATATAGATATGTGCAGCACTTTGAATTTTCAGCACTAATTCATTTATTTCTTTCCGAAATTGAGTTAGTGGGAACTTAAATATTTTTTATGTGAACGAACGCCTTTTATATAATGCGCACATGATTTAAAATCAGAGACTATTTCTCTCAGAACTAGACTATATTCCATTCTTTTTTCCAAAGAACATTGTTTGCTTTGAAAATTAAGTTTATTTCCATCACAGAAAGGAATCAAACAGACTTTACCATTTGTGTGATGTGAAGATCTACTGCGAGAATAAACTTGGAGCACAAATAGAGCCTTGAAACATTCCCTGCGGAATTACCTAACTAAACGATTATTTATAGAAAAACATTGTTAAATTTTCCAATAACATCGGTTTTATTCATTGTTTTAATACACAATGAAACATCTCGTACGAATATAGTTTTCCTATACCTATATGCTTTTTAAAATTCTTTATATAGACACTCGTAGGTATATAATTCATATAGAGGACAGGTTCGTGTATTTACAATTTATTGTCTATATATATTTTACGTTTAATGTTATACGAGTTATTTATATTTAGTTTCAAGTTGAGATTTTAGCTATTGTCAAGATATGATTAGGGGGCACGGTAGTGCCCTCACCAAGGCAAGCAAAAAAGTGGCACGACCGTAACATTCTTTTCTCGAAAGAGTTCAGGCCATTTTCGCTCCCCTATAAGTCAATGTAGGTCATCAAGGTCCCTTAAGTACGGACTGAATAAATTAACCGACTTGGTATTACATTGATCTCACAACTTTTTACGGTAGAAGAACTGAGTGGCGTGCCTAGGTTTTTCTACAAGTTATGTTTTCGATGGCATTATAATATCCGGTAAGGCAAAGGGTTCTAATGAAAAAAACTGTAAGATTGACAAAGCGTCAAAGTCATGTCAGTGATTTCAGAGGCTCTTGTCAGGTGTCTCGTGATCCAATCACGTTATAAAGCTTAAACCTCGATCGGAGGACAATATTTATCGTACCTATTATTATTTAAACTTCAAATTCAGACAGGTTGTTATGGACCCACGTAATTAGGCTGTCAAAACTTAAAGGCTTAATATGAAATTGCCTTGGAAGTTTACTAAAACAAACAAGTCCTCGGAACTACCAGTAGTAGCATCGCCATCATCAATAATTCACAATGTACTAGTAACTTGACATGTAACACACTAGACTTGAAAGCGACTCGCACCTTGAATGTAAAATAATCGATACGAGTACGGTATCCCTACCCGGCCACGCATATTTTTCATCTCGGCTGATGTCTTTCAGTCGTACCTTGACTAGTACCTAGGCGTACATCTGATTTGTCTTTGATATTGATAATAGTCTTACTGCCCCTCGATTTCCAAGTCGAACATTGATTACCGGCGCCCACCGTCGCCAGTTTCCATTAGCGCCAAATTTATCGTCGGGCGGCGTCGCGCGCTCTCGGCTCGCGGCGAGGCGCGGGCGGCCGGGCGGCGCGGCGGCGGTAGGGACGCGCCCGCTGCGCCTCGCACGGCTCCATTGATAGTCCGCGCGGGCTGCCGGCGACACGCCACTCATGCCCAGCGAGTGACACGCGATGCACACAGCTCTGCTTCTGCCGTACGAACCCCTGCCGTCACTCAAACCCCTACTAAAATGTGACTTAAAGCATCGGTGCTATACAATCGCGAAGTGATCTCCCCTATTATACTTCAATTCTGAGCCAACAAACGTACCGTGCATTATTATTTACTTGAGTGTTTGAGATTCGCGGTTGAACGATTGGACATTGTCGAGGTCGTTCACTGATCTGACAGGTTGGCCCCGCGGCCGCTGCACGCAATGCTCGAGCTTCACCAGCTGCGTTAATCAATCGGTGCCAAGGATGAGGCCTAACATTTATGAATACCTTTAGTTTTGAATGCCGAGTATCAGTTAAATAGTTAAAGATTAGAAGCTTACGTGATAATCTATTTTATGTTATAAAAACACAGGTTTCACTTAAATACTGCTGTCGATAAGGAAAAAGTGATAAAGTTATCTGAACATATGTATGTCGAAGTGTTCAAAGCAGTAGGAGATTAGCCTGAAACATTTGTTATTTATATATTGACATTGCATAACTGGGAAGCTAGGCGTGTTTATATAATAGCGAACGAGTGTCATCTTACTGAGCTCGGCAATAACAACAGTCATTATTAGTGGGCAGCAGCGGCGGCGCGGGCGCGGCCAGCTCTCGAGCTGTGACGTCGTGGTGATGACGAGCGCGCCGCGATAGGTCAGTCAGGCGCGTGTAGCTGCGTCACGCGTGGTATGTGAGTGCAGAGGATCGGTCCACAGCGGCAGTCATGCAGCGGTCAGAGTCCCAGGCAGAGCGGCTGGGCGGCGCGGGCGCCGGCGCCGCCTTCATCGCCAAGAGCTCGGCGTCCGAGCACAGCATGTCCACCGGCGTGGCGGCCGGCGGCGGCACGCTGCCGCGCACGCTCAGCACCAGCGTGCTCAGAATTAAAAACAGATCCACGTTTTGGGAGAAATTCTGGGACGAACGCACCAGGCGCGATGCGTGAGTAACATTACCTCTTTTACATCGAGTTTCAGTTATGAAATAAAAAATATCACCAACGAAATCCACGCGAAAGCTATATACGCCTTATCATGTGGGAAAATAAGCAGTATGCTCCATGCTCGAATATTTCACGCATTGGGTCAAATTGGGCCGCTAATTAAAGGAAAATTCCAACAGTCCTCAATTACTACTAAACTAACCCAACAACATCTAATAATTACGTAGAACTAGATAAATAAAAAATACGACGATCCACTTTATACTTCCTCATAAGAACGAATTTTGTACAAATACGTAGCGTTATACAAAATGTTTGAATTTCCTTTTAACAAGCGCTCTATTTTTAGGCAATGTCAAAAATAAACCCGCGGCCACGAGGTTCTTAAATGTTAACTACCATTTGGTTCCCTCTTCATAAGAATTAATCTCCAGGGTAGATCGTTGTTAACTTGTAAATCAATCGCAGTTTACACCATGCCTATTCGTTTGTTGTTTATATTGAAAATAGCCTCATAAATCTCATTGCTTTCTTTGCGTCCTAATTGATTTTGTTGTACCTACTTCTAGCGAATATGTACGAAGGCATTAACCTTAATAAGAATTTTCATCTTGATCCTCGCTCCTCGTTCGGCAAGTACATCCATCTGGGTTTATGTTTAGAGTAATTGCGCGCCGACTATCTAAACTCTCTGGGGAGCGTCAGCCCGCGTCCCTCCGTGCTCGCTACCGTAAAAACAAATCTACATTATTCTTCGCAACAATTAATAACATGAACGTTGTTTGCGAATAACCAACTACAATGTATGACGCAGTAGATTAATTAATTGAACCTACCGTAGCGTCCATCGCTGGGGTTCCAAAAAGCGAGCTGACGGTTAATTGGCCGAACAAAAACTCGTAGGCACATTAAGTGCTTACTGTAGAATAAAAAAATATCCGTCATTTCCATAGTCCACAGCGTTGCGTAGAAATGCTAAATTGATGCCTTTTCGGCTGTAAACTATACGCAGTTTTTAATCAATCCTGTGACATCGTTACGAGCAAACAATAGTTAGCCAACTAAACATTTTTCATCAAGATGAACGACCAGGCAAACATTTGCCGTATAGTAAATAAAATCTCAACTTCATTCTAATTGATATTTTAGTTGGCAGCTCCCTACAATAACTAGGGGTCACAAACTGTATTTGCAAAACCTATAATATCAGTTATTTCTGATCAAATATTCGACTAATCAAATGAACGATGGGGTGGCTACCGGGTGGGTTCATTACGCTCTAAACCAGTCTTGCGTGAAATAAGACAATTAAAGGGATTGTACAATAGTTGAATCTATAGACATAACTGGTATGTAGACAATATATGTCTGCATAAATGGTAAATCCATCGGTACGTCCCGTTCTATGCAGCATGCATATAGAATAGATAGATGACGGCAATTTGCATTCGCCTTCACTGCGGTATTTAACTATAATAGCGTTGGAGCTGATCTCCGTACACCTAGTTAGGTACCTACCTGTCATGCCATATAGATTTCACCCACCTGGGAGGGTTTTACCGATAATTGTCAACCAAACTTGAAATACGCGCGAATAAGTAAATTATTATAGGAATTATTATACGAATACATTACACTAATATTATACAGGTGAAAAATTGTATGTACGTTTATGTTGGCACATGAATAGTCTATAACCTGGAATAGGACATAGGACTTATTGTCCCAGGAGTGTTTCACTAGCAGAAACTAGTACATAGTAGACAAAGTCGATGTTCAAGCAACAAGTTTATCAAAGTAGCCGCGTTTGACGTCACAACTTTATGCAATATCTAAGCCTTTTAAATCAATTTAAATTTCCAGTAAAGGTACATCAGTTCTACGAATTGATTTATTTGATTTAGGGAGCTGAAAGCTGTCCTTTGAACCGTGGCTGGTGCCACAGATTTCAAAGGTCGCTTCGATTTTGGCGAAAATTAATCCAATATTGCCAACAGATTGTGTAAGCATAAATTTCTCCACGTGTAAATAATACTTTAACATAACATGCTGTATATGACGTCAGTAACATGAGGAAATCAACAAAAACTTGTTTTGACCGACTCATAATCGTATTCAATAAAAAATCTCGTAAATACTAAGTTTGTTGCCATGCAGGTGCTGACTTAAAGTCTCTAACATGGCAAACGGTAAAGCATAGTTCAAAAAAACTGTTATTCTATAATACAGATAAGAAATAAACCACTATCTGATTCAAATAATGTTTCTGAATATTTTATGAATGCTTAAGTCCAATCTTGGTATTTTGCAACAAAATCTCATTTTTTTTTCCTTTTTCGTTGGGGCGGTAGGCAAATTTTGCAAATCTATTTAGCCGGCTGGAAATAAACTTCACTCGTGGGATGCCAATGAATTGTTTTTATAAAATAAAAGCTTAGTTACGTTGCCTAGTTAACAGAGTGGGCGTTAATTGGAAACACGTGTCTGGTGCAAGCAGCAGCCTCTACGTGCCTACAAATAGAATGGAAGAGATGAAAGCATTCATCTGCATTTTACTAACTAAAGTTCAAACGTCAGTTCCCGTACCGACCTTTGTCTTTTTTAACTCGACTTTAGAAAAAAAGGAGGTTCTATGTTCGAGGGTAAGTTTTTATCTTTGGTTGTTTGAGCGATTTCTCCCGAATTGTGGACCGATTTTAGATTTTGAGAAAGGCTTTTAGAAGTATTTTCTTTCAAATTTGATGACGATCTGATGAAGTAATTTGATAAAAAAACAGGTTTCTTTATTTTATTATAGGGTTAAATTGATTTAAAATTATGAGCTACTTTAATTGTGATCGTTTAACGCACCACCGCAGACACGTTCACCTTACGGGATGAGTGGCTGTTGTACTCTACTAACAAAAGAGCCGTTTTTGGTAGTATTATCTGATGGATCCGATTATTTAGTGTAGGGTCCCTTACTACGCACGACGCTCCAGTCCAAAAACTAAAGTTTTTTCTTGCCGTCAAAGTGATGGACGATCTGCTTGCAATTTTATAGGTTTCGCCAAAATGTATAACAAATATCAAACATATCTATTGAGTTAACTGTAAACATCTTCTGACATGACCATGCTTCTGCTCAAATACAAAGAAACTCCAATATGAATATGTGCAGTCGATGCTGATAAACAGGTACATATATCATGTTATTTCCATAAGATTGGCAAGCTTTAAGCTATGCTAACAGATTTTCTATCATCGGTGCCAAACATCCGTCGAAACGTAAATGGAATTATTAAAGTTAGCAATAACATCAACAACATTCATACATACAAAAGTACAATTACTATCAACATTATATGAGACATGTTGCAATCCGTATTGAAACAAAAACTGGCATAACTCCTCTAAAAGTTTTACCGGCGACCTATTTCAATAACGGTGAATTGAAGAACATGCAATATACAATATGCAATATTTCAAAATAATTATGAAATATTATATCTCATTGAGCCAAACCATAATTTTGTTACGCACACGACATCGTTACACCGTGTTCTATCTGAATTTATCTTCAACAAACCACAAATCAACTGCAGCGCGTCTGGTGTCGACTTTATTATTGTGTGTACCAAATTCAATTACCACAAAACGTATTAACTATTCCTTTGAACGAGTGTATAGTATACAATTATACGTAAGGACAGGAATCTTTGAACGGCAATTATACGCAAGAACAACTATATAGTATACAATTTATACGTAAGAACAGAAATCTTTGAACTCTCTTTATCACGTATCGTATGAGTACGAGAACGTGGTCTCGGCGCCGAAAATGTTCCTTCATTATTAACTTTTACCTGAACTTTATGTGAAGATAAACCCCAAGTGAAGTGCCATAACTTTCTCAGTTTAATATACGAGATCCTTAGGAACTCTTAATGGAGTTGATAGCTACAGAAACAAGCTCTAACAGATAAGGAACATATGAGCTCAATGCCGTGGAGCATGCCAGGGGAAATAATCGTCGCCCTTCAAACTTCATGTTATATTACGTTCTGCAAAGAAACTTCACACTGCATAATTGCCTGCATTGGATTTCCCATGAGCTTGAAACAATATTATTTGCAATGTCGTTTGTTAAATATGCATGCTGTTTATTTAAAGCCCGGAACATCAGTTTTCAACTTTATGCTGTACAGGTTCTGATTGACCAAAATATGAATATTCTCACTTTAAACTGTCTGCTAGTTAAATACAGTAATTATGGCACTTTTAAGCCTGCACACGCTGCCTGTACAGTTGAGTTTTACAGGTAAACCGGAGCGTGTATGTTGCACAACTGTGCAGGTTTCCATACTAGCTTACCTGACAGGTATAACTGTGCAGGCAAAACCTGTCAGGTATGCCCTGGGGCCTAGGGTATACCTGACAGGTTTGCCTGTACAGTTATACCTGTCAGGTAAGGGGTGTACCTTAAGAGTGCCAAATTACTGTATTTAAATAGCTAACTTTAAGCTTGTCTGAGAATAGATATCTGTCAAGAAAAGAGAAAAAAGCTGGAATTTAAGACGGCAATGATAAATCTTGCACTATAGAAAACTTTAGTACTTGAGCAAAACGTTAATATCTTAAAAAATTATGATATTTGGTATCTTCGTGACCAAGATATTATATTGTATTCTTGTTTTCTCTACAAAAATTCTGTGAGGAAATTGCTTTATGTACAAAACAGAAAGGGACATACGTCTGTGACAGTCGCCGATATCGTGTGCCCTTTCCTTTATACCGATCATGTTTCCCCTCGCTGCCATTGTATGAAGAGATGTTATCCGAACACACGGAACGAAATATTAGAGGATAAGTAAACACGGGTAGGTATCCGATACCGAGACCCATCGACAATAATAAACGAGATATCGATATAATATATGTATTTGAAATCGATCACTCGATGTTGCATAATCGTAATAGAGTTTACAGCATGTGTTGGATAACACGTAGAGCGTATCTCCCGTGTTTTGCGTATGATGCCAGTTATTATTTTTTTATTTGCAACTAACTTCTGCTAGAGTAAATAAAATATACCAAACTCACTTACTCCCAGTATAAAAGAGTGTCGTATGTGCTATTGCAGGTCGTAGTCAGTTTGGGCATGAACAACAAACTTTGTTAAAACAACCTCTACAGTACGGACTAAGCGTTTCGCCTCGTCGTTTATACCACGTACGTCACTGAATGACGTACAATACTGGAACAATTTGCCTGCTGCGGTCTTCCCATCCGATTATAATTTGAGTGTCTTCAAGGCTAGCCTGAATAGGCTCTTAATAAACTAGTGCACCTCACCATCAGAGATTGCATCATTGCTTACCATCAGGTGGGATCTACGGTCGCAGTCAAGCAAAAAAATACAAACTTTCGCCTTTATAATACTACTAGTAGGATTTTATCTTTACATTATGCATTAATATTTTAAAGTATATGAATATAGAATAATGTGCAATCCTTTGAATGTTTAATACTGCATAGAAAATAAATAGGATTGATGTTCAGTCGTCTCCACATAGCACTTACTTTTATGAAACAAATTTTCTTTTTTCGTTTTCGCAGATGAATGAATTTATTTGCCGCAAAATAAATATCATAGACACAAAATACAAGCTCATTTTTATTTATACACTTATGTATAGGCTTGCGTATTGTTTATAGATACGCTGGTTTATTGCTTGCTTCAATGATTCTGATGATGTTATTGAAGACATATTTACGTTCAACAAATTCACAACAATAACTTATTCATTATTAAATTATATGTCAGAACTCAAACTTGTGAACTGATTATTCTTGCTCAACCCAATTGTCCGATGCAAAACGGACCGAGCGAACCTATTAAAAGTTTCAAACAAAGTCGAAAACTCATTGACAAACGATCAAATAAACAACTCTAGCGGGACAAGGGTTTGGAGCGATACAGGCTCCCGTAGGTGGCACATTGTTCAAGTTTTATGGACGGTATAATTACTGTTTTCATAGTTAACAGAACTCTAAAAAAACTTTCACGTTCGTAATATATCGTCTAAAACGACCATAAAAAGGTATTTCAAAGTAGGGGTGAACAAACCATTGACAGTGAGACAAGAATCTGCGTACACTGAGAAACGCTTCAAAGAAAAACAAATAAAATGTAAGGCAGTAAAAACAAAACGTACAATTTGAGTTTTATTACATTGTAGTAAATGTGTAAAAGTTTAAAACAAAGCTCACTCTCGTCTGTACCTACGTAGATAAACCTAAGCTTCTCAGAGCATTTACATTTTACCTTATTCATTAAGTTAAAGGTAATATCTCGAAGTACAAAGATCAAAAGAAAAACAAAATCTATGAAGAGAAAAGTTTGGTTTGGAACGATCAATAATTCACCCTTTGAACGAATGTATTTGCTAAAAGCTATCGATTCGCTGAGAAATATGAAGACGGCTTGTTGCTACTGTGTTTAGCTTTACAAACAACTTTTAATATTAGGTATTTATCGAAGTCATTTACTTTTAAACAAAATCAAAACGGTGAAGGAAAACATCGTGAGGAAACCGGCATGTCCTAGAACCAAAAATTCGAAGACATGTGACATCCACCAAACCACATTGGACCCTGCGTGGTGGATTACGACCCATTCTCGCTCATAAAGGGGAGGCCTGAGTCCCAACAGTGGGAACATTACAAGGCCGGCTATGCTATGCTAAGCAAAAACAAAAATATTACAGGGTAATTTTGAAGTAAATGCAAAGCAATGCATTTACTTTAAAATTACCCTGTAATATTTTCACATTACAATTTCAAGTAAGGCACCTATGTATTTCCATTTAGGTAGTTCAGTGCGCAGAGGATGCCTACGTCATTTCCTCTTCCGTCGGCCAGGGCTGGAATCGTAAAACCAATTTTCTCCCTCTAGACAAGCTCTTAAAACCTTTTCAGGGAGTAAATCAAAACACGGGTTATCGTACAGTAAACAAATATAAACCAGTGCCAAATTACCGCTTCAGGTTCTCTCAAATATTTATTCATGTTGTTTTCAACCCGATATTTACCTATGTATCTTTAAGCTCATAATAATTACTTAATCTATATATATAAAAATCAATGCCACTTTTCGTTGTAGTTTTATAACTCAGGAACGGGCTCACCTATCCAAACCAAATGTTTAGGCTTTGTTCGGACTAATTAGTAGATGGTTTATGTGAAGTTTGGTAGGGTAGAGTAGGGTATAGTAGGGTTGAGTAGGGTAGAGTAGGGTAGAGTAGGATAGAGTAGGGTAGAGTAGGGTAGAGTAGTGTAGAGTAGTGTAGAGTAGGGTAGGGTAGTGTAGGGTAGTGTAGGGTAGAGTAGGGTAGGGTAGTGTAGGGTAGTGTAGGGTAGAGTAGGGTGGTAAATAGGGAAGAGCGGGAGCGAAGCCGCGCGGGCAAAAGCTAGTTATATATAACTTTTATTGGATTTCTGGCCTAAAGATATTCTTAGGAGAAATAAAGTCCGAAGAATCATCAAACTTGAGGTGTGGCAATGGACATTGCTCATAGAACAGGTAGTCATTTGAGCCAATAGGTTCTGGAGTGGTAACCACATACCGGAAGACACAGCGTTGGCAGGCCCACAAGGTAGACCGATTACCTGGTGAAAGTCGTGAGAAGCCGATCAACCGCCCCTGTGCGAGACGCACAGGGACGGTTGCTGTGGTGATACTTGGGGGAGACCAACGACTAGCTGTCTTTCAGCCGAAATGTTGATGGATTTCTAACTATACAATATGCATTGAGCAATACCAAGTCTAGCGAGTACTTTCAGTCTAAAAGAACTCTGATAGTACCCAGTATAGTGTAATATAAGCTTTTATGGATAACGTATTATAATATTATACGTTGTCCATAAAAGCTTAATCTTGTTATTTCGTAAGGAATTCAAAGGTGACCTTTCAGCCAACGTCTCCTTTGAAACTTAAAGGAATCGCACAAAATCTGATTTACCAGTAAAAATTCTTAGCCTTGACAAATTCTTAACCATTTATGAATTTCAATAAATTGTGTTAAGTATTGAACAAAAAGTAGGCATAAAATCGAAATTATTAATTCAAGCAAAACCGTGATGAAAAAAAAATACATTGTTATAAAATTATGGAAGTCGTGATAAGGCTGGGAATAATTTTTCATTGGCCCAGCTCTTGTGATTTATCGTGTAATTCAATTGTTTATCGGCCCAATCCCGTTTATTTTTCGTTCTAATTTATTGCCAACTGCCTGCTACGAATCATAGCAACGGGTTTTATTTTAGACTAGCTTTCCCCTGCGGTGTCGCTCGCCGCTTTGGTTATTGCTGACACCCGTAGATCGTAGCGAGATGCTATCCATTGATAAAAGAATATTTCAATTCTAACAAGCACTTTCTGAGATTAGCACATTCAAACAAACTCTTCAGCTTTATAATATGTATGAAAATCGACAACCCATATCAAAATCGTTCTAATTGAGATCTGTGTTTTATGAATCTTGAGGAATCTTAATAATTTTCCACGTAATCAAGCTATCTATTTTTTTTAACAGCCTTTTAATAATCCCACTGCAGGGACTTAGTCCTCCTCTCTAGGAGAAGAAATAGGCCGTAATCCACCACGCAGGCCCAGTGCGGGTTGGTGAATATTACATGTCTTCGATTATATTATTATAATCTATAATCTAGTTACTTATTTCCTTTCCCCATCTGTTAGCAACAATTGATATCATTGAGGAGTGCAACTAAATGCGAGTAAGTTCCATAGGTTTTAAACCTCTATTGTCCGGAAAATAAAACCTATACAACCTATTCCCATCAATCAATCATTATTTTATCATAGACTAGAATGTCGAAGCCACCCAAGATAAATGTCAAACATTTTGGGTGACTTAACCTAAAACGTGTATGATTTAGGTTTATGGTGAGAATAATATCTAATTATCCAAATGTCAATCATAGGTGATTTTCCACAAAATCTAGAATCGAGAGTTGAGAAGTTTAAAATGAGGTAAGAAAGATACACATACAAACAAATTGTCAAATTGTGTTTTGTCTCACTTTTGCTATGTAGAACACTAAGATACACATAGCATATCTTAACACTGTAGCAATAACAATATATCACCATTGAATTAGGTTTGTAATACACATATACCTATTCCCTATTTCATGATTGTCATGATAAACATACATACTTTCATATATTAGCCGATTTTTAATAACCAATATCGTGGTCTTTCCTGTCATTTCATTGTGTACTATTAGATACATTTATAGAAAAGATAAAAGCGAACAGGAGAAAAACCCGTATCGGTTTAGTTAAACTGAAATACATTCGTTTGCAACAGAGAGTATTTGTAAAATAAAATTAAACATACAACGGATAACGCTAGTGTGTGGTGTGAACAAATACTTCATTAATGACTTAAGACTTAATTAACTTACAAAAAACGTTACTCATGTTGTTGTTTGATGAGCACACACTCGCCGGATGCCTGTAGAGGTACTATATGATCTGTTGGTTTAGTTAAATCGATTTGCGCAGAGCTTTTACAAACCCATTTTAAAGGGCGAGCGCGTCGGCCTTCAGTGCTGGAATGGACGTAACAATAATAAAATTGTTTACTTGTCGAATTGTACCTACGTAACACAATAAGCGACATCGTAATCTCGAAATGAGGTTTTATACAATTTACCGTCCGTACGTGATTTGGCGCGAGTACTCTACAGAAAATAGCACTAAAACAGAAATTGTATCGCCACCAATACATGGATAAGTACTTAAATCGGAATTGTTAAAATGGTTTTTTTAAAGTATTGAACATAAAGAAAAGTAATTAGATTTCGAAATCAAAACATACTTAACAGGAGGGTTTTGTGTAGCTATTTACTATACTCGTAATAGTATTTACAAACATCTTCATCTAGCAAATACAACAAACAGTTTTGAGCTGATTTGTTTGATTTAATCAAACATATGGATTAGAGTGCATTCACTCTATATAAGTAGAAAATATTTTGTAATAAAAAATAGTGCTGAAACAACTATGAAAAAGCCATTATTCCACCATTGCTATACAAGTATTTGCTTAGGCCGATGTAATTTATTAATTGAGGGCAATAAAATTGTCTTTTGTCTGCGTCTACAGATAGAATGACGGATAGCTGTCGCCTCATAGATCAACACTTCTTTACGACCTGGAATTATCATGAAGATATATAGTGTACAGGCTTGGTTCCAAATATTGGAGTTCAATGGTCCCTAAATACGTAAAGATAAAATTTCCAATCCTAAAGAATTTGACGAATAATTTCAACTCATTTTATCACACTATATTTCAAAAATAGTCTGTGTTGTAGATAAAATCAATAAAAGTGTTTCTCGTTCTAGCCCTTGACTAATAATAGCTATGAAAATTGATTCTTGCTGAATGATTGAAAAGTAGAAGCGAGACAGCACACAACGTGCACTGAAGGTACTCGTAAATCAATATTATGTCTTCTACGTTATCGTAGCGTCACGAAAGTTAACCGCTACTAGTTTCATTCATTTCCATCCTGTTATCGACAGTTACAAGTTTCAGCGGAGCTTCTGGTGTAGACCCAACAACTGAAAGCTCCAACTGAATGACATTTAAACTTGGCAAACACAACTTTTCGGTCCCTTCCAGTTGCGGTGATGTCTAAACTAAATAAAACATTCTGTGTTTTGTGACTATAAATGTCACAAATCCCAAACTTGTGACGGTATATTTAGTTTAAATACTTTTTACCTTTTTTGCCTAAAGTTCCCGAAAAGGTAAAACATATTTCACTACTTTGGTAATTATATTCCGGATCAGTATCGACCACTTAAATAGACATGAAACGTGTCTATTAACCGGTCTATTTATAACTTCACGCTATAATCAGTTTTTATATGCGTTTATGAGTTTTTATATGTGATGTAATTTTAGATCCAGTTGTCCAATTAGAGACGCTTCAAAACAACTCTGACAATAAGATAGGCTAGAGCTACAAATATCAAACGAGTAATAAACGCGAAACGTTTTAATTAATATTGTGGTGTTTGTGAAGCTCAACATAAACATACTGCGAAGAACTAAGAGAGATGCATTCGCAGACAACTTGTGTGGATGAGGTGCGGGGGTGTTCAAGACAAACACGCTATCGTATCACCTGCACCTGCAACCAATATTATATGTCAGTCTCCAACAAAACATGAAATTCTTGAAATAACTGGGATTTTGTAACAGAAGTGATAAATCCAATTTGTTACCGTGAACGAATCAAATTAGTTGAACAGATTTCAACTCAATCCTCCAAGACTGAAAACAAAGAAAGCATTCCTTTTGTGGGAGCTGAGTAGGTAGAAGATAATAATACAAGTTTCAATCGATAGTTACAACTTACGAGTACCTACCAATGTTATCGATACCGAGGTATTACTTGTCTAACAAATAGAGTATCATCTGTATAAAGCTGTGGTAGCAGTCTCGAACATAATTGCGTAGTAAGAATAAACTTGTTGTCTTACAAAGTCAATGACACCTACAAGTTCTATTCCTTATTTTTTGTAGCGCGTTATAGCAAAAATACTGGAGACGTGGGTGGATTTCATTTGTTGTTTGTTCTAAGCAGCGAGCTTGTATTTTTTATTGAACATGTTGTTATTTCGTTAGTTGAGCTACAATAAAAAGTAACCAGTATATATATATTGATTGCTTATTTTTGTACAATGCTATATTTGTGTACTCTTTCTAAATGATTTTTATTCAGTGCTTTGCGGCTCATGCGAGATGCAGATTTTCATGTAAATGGTGCGTGAAGCTTTGCTTTGTCTGAGATGAAAAGTGCGCCCTTTGTTCTTTTCTGAACACCACAATCAGAAGAAGTTTAACCGTAAAACATGTAACAAACAGATAGAACCAAATTTATATTTGCTTCTAGAATATACTCATAATATTATACTCATATTATTATGTATGGATGCTATGATGTTCGTTCGAATTCAGTGCTCAAACTCTGTTCGTGATGCTAAAAATTTAAAACAAATATTAGGTATTCACACTATTTTGCACAAGCAAAGAATATAAACGCCAGCAAATTAGGGATGTGAAAACTTTCCTCTCGACGCTACCAGAAGAACTTTGTGCCATTCTTATTTCATACATATATAATGAAAACATATTACACTACCCTCTTTATTAGGAAGAATAATGTTCAGCTTTGTTTATGAAGGTACTTCGTCTAAGTGAATAGCGGATTATTACCTACTTACTATTCCCTTCTTGTATACTTGTGCCGATGTTGTTCTGAAGAAATCGAGGTTATGGGGCCTGTTTTCTTAACTAATCCAATTCAGACAAGTTCTACAACTCTGTTTATCGCATAAAACAATTTAAGACAATCAAATCTCCCACACCCACACGTCTACTTTATATAAGTACTTGCTAGTTTCTCGAATCGTAGCAAAAGATTTTCTTCTAATGAAACTTCGCTTTCATGTTTTCTATTCATATCTGATATGCTCCGTTTGAAATAACTCCACTACTATTATTTTATATTCCCTATAATTGAGTTACTTCTCTTGGACAGGATGCAGTTAACGAGAAAAGTGGTCTCTCGCTCTCGTTAAAATTAATAGACTGCGGCTACAACTAGACGCTACGACTGGCGGAGAGTTGCGAACTCGTCGAAACGAGGCTCCCTTACTACACACGTTAGTATTCATAGCATACGCATTTAGAACCCGCTGGCTTTAAAATGGGACATTTAAATTTAAAAGGTCCCATGTGTTAAGGCTCTTTATTTATCGCACGTTTACCCTGAAAATGGCACGAGATAACTCTGCATTTTTCGCATTTTATCAGTATGTAAAGCTTACAATAAATCAAAGCGAAAAACGAGCACATATTTTACTTCATGTAGATAAACTGTTAACATAAAGTAATAATAATACTACGTAGTAGAAACGCGGTAACACGTTTGATATGTTATTTATATTGTTATATTGTTAATAACCGAACATTTCGTATCAAAAGTGAAACTAAAATACATGAAACGGGAGAATATGTCGTTTGTTTAATTAATTACCGTTCGATATGAGAAATGGTATTGGGAAAATAATATACATATTGTATTCTCTTCATCATTACTCTGTGTTTGCTAGTACCTAGTATTCTTCCAAATTATATACATTCTCGTACCAAAGCTTAAGTCCTATGTATCCAAGAACAAACGATGTATTCCCGGGTTTTAGTACAATAGCCTGTTTTATATGTAGATTTCTCTCCCGTATTACCTCAAAACTGGAGGTAAATTTTGATTTACGACACGTCATGTTAAGCAAACTGCCAAGTCAACACGAGATAGATTACGAAAAATACTAAGCGTGACTAGTTTGCAAACGTATAGATATTAATCCATACAAAACAACAAAACATATTCAACCAGTCAGATATACTCGTATTATGTATGACTGGTCACGTGCAACAGCAAACAGTAGCGTAATTTTCTAAATAAGGGACATATTATCAAGGTGTGTCACGATAAGTGTAGTGTTCCTCGGTAATATCGCGATGATACAATAATATCGTGCTCACGTACTCCAACTGGCCCGTCAGACTAAGTCAGGCACGTGACGCCGCCTGGCTGCCTTCCAAACCGGTCGCCAAATACAACGCCATCCTTACCCTCGCATGATTGTCAACTCACATGATTCCTACGATAGTAATAGATTCAACGCTCAGTTAAATCATTTCTTGTACTTATGTGTATTTGTCACTGCTTATTTCAGTGCACGCATTAAATGTCGTAAAATATGAAAAGACAAAAATATCACGTGCTACAAAATGACCAAAGAGCACGAGATGCCATTACTAATGTCTCTGCCCGCGCAATGTGCTCGGTGGCCGTGAAACATTAAACGTCAATTTTGTGTCTAAAGTACATTAGCGCCATCTGGTGACAGTAACGGAAACTCTTTTTTTATACGATTCGACTTATGCAAACGTTTACGTTTACACGATCGTGTACGTTAAAAACTCAGAATAGACAAATTTTTAACGAGATGAGAACGTTTCAAACTCTACTAAGGTACATACATAATGTATGTATGTATGGTTTTTGACAGATTTTCAGGCTAAAGTAGAGTTTGAGAAAAATTCTAAATTCTTAAATCAGAAATAGGGGGATTCATTTTTTAATCAATTCCCCGATTTGCTTGGTCTGAATGGACAGTTTGACAGTTTTGACAATGCCAACTCTAATCAGTGGCAGCCAAAGCGTCTCGGTAGACCCTTGGCCCCAGTAGGCTTCTACCCTGCTGTTGCTGACAACTCCTTGAGGCGCGCGGGAACAGTACCCGCCATCGACGAGTTGGGCTCGATCCGGACGGTTACCGGACGGTCGGATAGCGAGCTACCTATTGCTCGCCATACGCAAGTCCGCGCCTACGTTGCTCGGATATCGGGATCGGAATCCCGGCGGCGGCTGGGGCGTGAGCGCCGTTGCCTCTCATGCGGTCCCTCCTCCTTTGCTAGCATTACTGTTTCGCAGAAGGAGGCGACCGCCTGCCACTCCTCGCTCCGGAAAATGGCCTGTACCAAGGCCCGGTGGGCCTCCACAAGGACACAGCGATACTCTGCCCAAGCGGGGCATACCCCTACTATGTGCTCCACCGTGTCCTCCGGGAGGTCCACACAATGGCGAAACCCGGACGTCACTTCCGCATAAATTCGGTACTGGTACCTCCCGAACTTACCATGTCCGGTGAGAACCTGCGTCATGCGGAAAGTGAGGACGTCTTTTCAGCCACTCCTCAAAGAGGGGACTTACCGCCATAATTGTGCGTGCCAATCATTAATTAGGTACACTTTATTACTGAACTTGGGTCACCTAAAGTTGATATCGATTCAAATTCATTGAGTACCATCGCTGTTCGGTGAACATGACGTACTGTCATTTCTGAAAAGGAAAATGATGCTGGATGCTGGCCATCCCCGTTACCTTAAAACTGCTTGATAAAATAACCGGTAATAATATAGAATTTACCAATAATTAAATGTCCATATAGACATTACAGAATTCGTGTGAACAGGTATTTGAGGATATTATCTCTTTCAGTATTTTAATATACACTACAAACACAATTTAATTTGAAGGAAAAGTAATCATAGGATATCGCGAGTGTGTCTGTAAATTATCTGGGACCTGCAGATAATATGTATTCATTTAAGTATGCATAATGGGAAAATTGTATGTGCCACAAATGAAAATCAACCCGTGATATCACGTTTTCTAAAATTTTAAATTGCGGATTATTCATGTACCTACCTAGTAATTTGATTACAAGATCGTAATAAGGAATTGTACGTTTTGTTTTCCTAAACACCAGAATGACTTTTATTTTTAACCGACTTCGAAGAAGAGGAGGTTCTATGTTCGGCTGAATGTATGTTTTTTTTTATAAATGCTCACCACACCTGTATCTCGGTCAGTTGTGGACCGATTTTGAAAATTCTTTTCTTGATTGAAAGGTTATGCTTCCAAGTTGGTCCCATTGAAATATTGTTATGATCTGATCATGAACTTCGAAGATATGGAACAGAACTCCACACAGGATCACAGCAGAACTGTGGTTACAAATAAAGTTGCTTTATTTATACGTGTAGTCGATGACTGACTGTCAGAAGAGGGGGGGGATGTATTCAACTGATCTGATGATGAAGCCAGAAGGAAAAAAAATAAATTAATGTAATCTAACCGTGGATTATTAGAATCGTTATGAGATGCACTGTGGCAATAAGTTACTTAAGTTTGTCTGAGGGGTACTTTTTAGTGGTGTTACTAAAAAGTGTAAAATAAAAAACTTATTACAAAAAAAAATATAACCGACTTCAATGTTAAAAAACACTGAAAAGTATAAAATAACTTTAATTTCGGAAGTCGGTGTTAAATAACGAAGACACAAAACTATTATATAAACACCGACTTCCGAAATTAAAGTTATTTTATACTTTTCAGTGTTTTTTAACATTGAAGTCGGTTATATTTTTTTTTGTAAAAAGTTTTTTATTTATTACTACATTTTAAAAAACCGGCCAAGAGCGTGTCGGGCCACGCTCAGTGTAGGGGGTTCCGTAGTTTCCCGTCCGTCACAATAGGTGTACCTACTAATGAGTTTAAAAAAATGCTTGCATATACGATTATACTACAAACTTCGTCCAGAAATTATTTTGCACAACCTTTTTGTCTTTTTTGTACAAAAACTGTTCTTTCCATCAAGTTCAAAATAATTTTTCTAGAAAGTCCATATAAAGTTCTACTTTTCAGATTTTTTTCATATTTTCTAAACTTATGGTTCAAAAGTTAGAGGGGGGACACACATTGTTTTTTACTTTTGGAGCGATTATTTCCGAAATTATTGACATTGTCAAAAAATGATTTTAGTAAACCCCTATTCATTTTTAAATACCTATCCAACAATATATCATACTTTAGGGTTAAAATTAAAAAAAAATCACTTCCCACTTTACATATAGGGAGGCTACCCTAATAAAACATTTTTTTCCAATTTTTATTTTACCACTTTGTCGGCGTGATTGATATACATATTGGTACCAAATTTCAGCTTTCTAGTGCTAACGGTCACAGAGATTAAGCGAGGATAGACAGACAGACGGACAGACAGTCATGGCGAAACTATAAGGGTTCCTAGTTGACTACGGAACCCTAAAAAGATGGTAGTTTTAACAAAGAATGAATAATCTACATTTAAAATTGTCAAAAGGAAATAAGGTCTATGCGACTTAAGTGTATCGTAACTGAAGTCGCATTGACCTTATTTCCGCTACGTGGACGCTTACGTAGCGTATGCGTTTTGCTACGAGCCGTAGCACCTGCGTAGCTTTAAACGTTTACATAGCGTATCCAATTTGCGATAAAGCGTAGCGCCCACACGTCGATGTAGCGTATGTATCACGCCGCGAATTCGCTGAATACACGTTTCACAAACGCTTATGCTCAGACCTCAGCCTATGTATTGTATTTGTGTGTATGTATTTATCCATAATATGTATGTATTTAGAAATATATAAGTATGTTTATCAGTTGTCTAGAACCCATAACACAAGCCCTGCTTAGCTTGGGACTAGACGGCGTTGTGTGATAGTTGTGGAATATATTATATTATATTATTATTATATGTCAAACACTTGAAAATCAAAGTACTTCAATATTTCAAAACATAATCAAGTTACATGTTTTTAATTGTGCTAGAAATCTCATTTAAATCATTTTATCAATTAAATATTTGCGATGTATCTATTTTGTTTACGATGTAAACACAGATACGCGCTACCTCTCGGACGCTCCGCTTGCGCGACGCTCAAATGTTATTTCTTAATATCATCTCACATCTCATCACAACATGCTCGCCAAAGAAAACAAACTCCAGGCCACCATCCCCTTTAATACTCGAAAATATATCTTCATACATATTTTGCTCTCATGAATAAATATCCTATATTCTCCGTACATTTACTACCACAATCCTATTTGAATGTTAAAGCGTCGCAGCCATTATTTTATTAGCCATTCAAAATTGTTTTAAACGAGACAACGTTTTATTGACAGTCTTAACTTTTGTTTTTCTTTTAAGACTAATTTAAATAATGAAATTCGGAGTATAAACGTTGGATGATGGTAATTGGCATTTACTAGGAACGGGAGTCGGTAGCCTGAACTTAAAAATAACCTGGAGGAAAACAGTGAAGTGGAAAGATTACAATATAGGTACTTTCTTTCAGTGTCAGGGTGAAAATATGAGGCTCATGAAAAGTGGAAAGTATCATAAATTTACACATCAATGAGCTGTTGTTTATGGTCGCGTTACACCACCGTAGTGTGACCGCGACCTCTATAAAAGTATCATAAACACATCCCGTGAAATTAACGATGCTATGAAAATGTAAAACAAAAGAATATCAACGAATGATGTTACAATTAAATTTTTATCATGACTACGCGTCAAAACAATTAAACATGGATTTTGTAACTATCTGTTCGAGCAAATATTACGTAGGTGTTAAGACTTACAAGCCAAATGGATATTTCAGAAATGTTTGATGTTATTGCACTAACAGAACATTAGAAACTTCAAGTTCGTAACCACAAAGCCACATGTATTAGGTACGGTAATTTGAGTGCAAGGTACACCAACTTTAAAGAGATTAGCTTGTGCAACTTCCCTAAGGGCGTTATCACACTAGCGATTTGCGAGCGGCTGCGGGGCGGGGCGGGCACGCAGCGAATGCGTCGCGAACACGCCGTGGCTGCGCAGCGAAGACGTCGCGGATACGTGGAAATTCGCAACTTTTTCAACGCGTGTTTGTATAAGTTACCGACGTATAATACACTCAGTAACAAAATGGATTCCGACGAGGAGACACTGCTTTTGGCTTTGTTACTTCGAAGATGGCCGGAGACTCGCATCTCGTTGCCGGATCTCGTTGCGTATCCGCAATAAATTCGCTGCGCATGGGTGGCGTGTTCGTTGCGCGCCCGTAACGTATTCGTTGCGCGCCCGCTTCGCTTTGAGGACGCTCGCAATCCGCTAGTATGATAAGGCCCTAAGGTGGATGTGAGCTCCACGTACAAGCTTTGTTTCAAAGATAAGGATGATAAATAGGTACTCAGTAGATTAGGTATTGTACCTAAAATGACAAAGTAACAATGCAATTAAAAGTAGGTAGGTATATCAGCGTCAACAGTCGCAGCCTTTTGCTACATATAATATGTCATTGTTAGATTTGAGCGCTCCCACACACAATGTGTACAGGAGCTGCATATTAATTGGAAATACCTTCTTTTTACGTGGGAACTGATCAAGCAACTCCTCCCACTCTGGGTGGAGCAAGACGGAGTATCAAACAGACTAAAACCCACCATGTTTCTTCAGTTGCCACAAAGGAGGGCCACAGTAAAGCCTTGGCAAGCGTCTGCCATAACGGACTGCTCCATGTTACTGACATCTCTAATTCTAGTTGGTTGGTCCATACCGGACGACGATCTACCCATTTATTTATTCTTCATGCAACAAAGGTAGAAAGGCGGACTTAATGCCTTAGTCATTCTTTACCAGTCAACCTAGGGTAGTGTACCCATTGCTCGCCATCCGTAAGCCCACCCCTGTGTGTGACCGGGAATCTTCCTGCGACTTACAATGGGGCGTCTCCGGCGGGGGCCGAATTGGAAAACCTATCCTCCTTTTCATAATATGCTAGGTGTGCGTACAGCTATTTAGTTCATGGAAAACTTTAGAAATGCCGCATTTATGACCGCAGTTAGAATAGATAGTAACTACGCCGAATGTAGGCAATCGTAAAACATTCGTGTATCATGAAAGTCTCTCGCCAACATCTGGACAGTTCTTTGCGTGGGTTGATTAGTCTTGCAAATAAACCTCGACCTGGAACGTCTTTAGAATTTTATCTTGCCTTATCGCACATAGCGATTAAGCTTAGTACTTGTCTTAATATAGGCAGCACGTCATAATTCATTATGTATCCTAGTTAATTGGAATTGGAATGCAAATCACGCTCTGCTTTAAGTAACATAATATGTATAAACGACGTAATAAGTCTTAATTATGTGCTATAAACCTCAGTGAGCCAGTGCACATTCAATACAAAAACTTTGAAATGCCTCGATCTTCATCTTTTGATGTCTCTCGATTGCTAATGAAGCCAATATTGACTGTTGTGTAAACAAACAACCCTCTCCGCTTACCTGGGTATAAACTTACTCTATGCGCCTGAGATTGCTTCCCAACAGAACTTTCAAGTTAATCACACTATTGAATATTACTCGTACAAAGGTGAAAGTTTGCGTTTATATTTGTTTTTACACCAGCTGTTCAATAATGCCCTTATATATGTCATCAACAATCGCTTAAAACAAGTCATTCTGACCCTAGGGAGATAATGTAGTATGAGCGATCCCTAGGAAATAATAAGATTTGAATTTGGAACGTTAAAACTATCATTTTGAAAAAAAAAAACACATTAATCCCTCACTGGCGTTCGAGATTAAAACTTAGCAACCTTCGTTTCGTTCGGAAATCAACATGCTGCCCGCGACTTGAAGAGACTGCTTTATTCCCTAGTGACATAATATACTATTATCCCGGAAATATATTCCCTTGGGATAATTTTCTACTTTCAAGTGGGCAAGACCGATGGCAGCAGCTACTCATGAACATTTTAACTGCGTCCACACAAACTAATCTTTTCAAAGGTTTAAAATGAAGATTGATAAGACTGTAAGTACTAACTTTTTACCCGACTGCTAAAAAGGGATATTCTATTGAAGATTCTTTCGAAGTAGTTAATTTATCGAACATCAATTGTGGGTTGGATTCCGCCCCTCCTTTGAGTATAAACCGGGCCACTAATGCCAATAGAAACTACATGTAAGACGTCTTCCCTGTGCGCTCCAGTGAATTTGTCAGGTTTCTCAAGTTCAGGTATTAAATTGTGGAGGTATCTTCCTCGTCTTACACCCACACCCTTCTATAAATAACATTGAGGGTAAGCTGGGAAAATATATATTATATGTAAATCATAATTTCGTTTCTAGACTGGAAACCTTTTCTGTTTCTATTGGTTATTATAATAACTGTTTGAGAATCAGACGAAACATTTTCAACACAACAAACAACCATTATTATCAAAATAGATATTTAAGAGCTACTTTAACTGATGCGCGATAAAATCTGTTTTTATTACATTATTTTATGTACATATGTATTAAGGAAGCCAGAGGGCTTATTAAACAGCTATTATTATGAATAAGTAACGGAGGGTGCTTCAGCCTTATTTCTCGATTTTCAGTTGCCATATTAATGAGCTCACATTTACTTGATGGATCATATAAAAAACCCATGCTATACCCCTATTTATATAAACAGATATGCCTTCACATTTGATAATTTTACTTTACTTTTAAAATAGGATGCGTTTCAATTGTATTTAAAATTGAGTTTTTGCTTTGCCTGAATCGGAATCTCCGTATTTTCTGGTACTGGTGAGGGTATTTGTCGGAATAACAAACATAGATACTACGCATGACATGCCTCAGCTTTGATTGTCTGCATAAACATTGGTGCTAGATCAAAATAAAATACAAAATAAAGTACAATTTAAAAAATGCCATTACCTTTGCATAATTTTACCATTATCAAAAACACCATTATTAGATTGTTATTTTATAGTATTTATTCAAAATGTGTAATAAAATCGGCTGTTGAAGTATCACTCTATCAAACGTTGAAGTATCACTTCAACGTTTTATCTTCTATTTTGAATATAAAAGTGTTAAATCACTAATCAGTTTTATTTTATCCCATCAAACTATCGCAAAACTATAAATCAACCTATTATTACTACGCACGCATTACTTAAGTACCACTCTGAGAGAAGGTTGTTCCTGAACAATATATATTATGAATTCCCCTTTTAGACCCGCAGTATTCCGAGTTCTAACTTATAACAAGAAATTCTATTTAGAAAACAGTGTAAAATATTTAAGAACATTTTATAAACTTCCAACTCGTAAACTTTTATGTTTCAGCCCTTGTCGTCCTTTACTGAAACAATATTTGAACACTGCGACTCATTCTCAACCTTGAGAATTTGTTAGGCAACCCTATATACAGTCACTAGGTAGGGTATCTAGGATCATTATCAGCTCAAAATTATACTCAATAATATCAAATTTCTAGCCTCAAAACAGAATCCTTTTGTAAGCCGCCTCTAGCTCCTTTCATTATAGATTTGCCTCATGATTTGTTTGAGCGTATTGGTAGCGATTTGCATCTTGGGTTTATGTTTATAAGGTTTATTTTTGTCCGCAGCCACGGGGAAGACTTGATCGTGACGCCCTTCGCGCAGGTCCTGGCGAGCCTGCGCAGTGTTCGCAACAACTTCTTATGCCTCACCAACGTGCCCGTCTCCAAGTAAGTAATTCTTTTGTTTCTGTTCACGCCGCCACTTAACGCGGCCGAATAAAATCTTGTGACTACCGTCAGCCACAGAACCAAGTGGATTTGTCAAAAATATAGTTAGGCACGAACCTTTAGCTTTTGGCTTTCTTTCGTGTTATTTTACAAAGATATATAAAGAGACATGAAAGCCGAACAAATACTGTTACATTTCATAAAACCTGGTTCATAAGTGCTGAAACGCAAATATTTGCATTCACTTTACAAGCAGGCGCTATACAGACTAGTGTAACCTACACTTCGTTGTAACACAAACAAGTAAATGACTGATAATAAATATTCATTAATTGCAACATAATGAATTAGTTTCGCAGCTCAGCCGCAGTTCCGTTCCATTACTAATTAGATACCCGATTACTAAAGCTACGAAATTCTGAATAATTTTAATTTGAGATTGCATGTCGTAGAGCGAGATTGGTCCAGCTCACGTGCATTTGTTGTTAATTGGAAACACTTACAATCTCCTGCCAGGAAAGCTAACATTCTCCTTCCTTATGCACGATGGAAAATATAATAATAATTAAGTGCGTAGGTTATTCACCGTAATAGGTAGATGCTCGGTTTTTCAACGAACAAAAAATAACCAAAGAAAAAATATTATCTATTGTTAATGTCCGGATGGTTTTTGTGACCACAGGCAGGATAAACTAATTTTCCTTTTTGGTATGCATAAATTTGTGTGGAAAGACCCAGTGAAGATTTTAATGCGCAGAAAGTACAGCTATAGGAAAAACGAAACATCAAATATACCTATACATTGGCCCTACATAATATATGGTAAATATCTCGCTATTTGCTTTGTACGAAGGTATCAACAAACAATTGATGGTTTAGCTTCTTTTTATTTTATTTTTGCGCAAAAATTTCTTTCGTTCCTTTGTTGTTCTTCGACAAACTGAATGTACTTGTACATCACTAAGCAAACACTCCCGTTAAGTCTTCACAAAGCTTATTGTTGATCTCACCTTCGGCACGTATTTCTTTGATACATTGTTTATAAGTAAAAAAAAGTTTGTTATTATATAATTATATGCATGCAGATTATATGGACAGAAAATATTTGTATTGTAGGCATTATAAGGACTACAGGCAGTCACAAAACTCCGGACACAATATTTCAGTGTCTACTTAAGGCAAGGTTGCCCTAATTTTGAACTTTTTGAACCTCTGAAAATCCACAAATAAAGAGAACAACATAGAAAAATAAATTATTAAAATCGACCATACGACCAACCGCTCTGGGTAAAAATGAAAACATGATATTAAATTAGTTAGCACGATCAAAATAAAATCACGAATCTGACCCTAACTTACGATTTCAAACGTGTATACCATACGATCCGATATTACGTCACGGAAATATTTGAAAGTTACATAAAATAATAAAGCTTGTTTTTCAAAAAATCTTGAATAGGTAGGTACCTACTATTTTGTTGTTTTTTATAAAATTTATTTCGGGGCTGCGAAGCCAATATGGACCCGGGAACTGGCCCACAAAATAACCTATGACTTCAAACAACTCTTAAATCGCCACTCCTGTTACATAGCCTACCAAAAACTCACTTTAACAATTCAATATTTTTAATCCTGTTTTAAATTTTGACAACCTTTTAAACATATGTTCGACCGACCAGCCTGCACGCTAATATGGTACATTTTGATGCGATCTCCTTAGATATCACAGTATGTATTAAGTTTTATCTGCCTACGTTGGTACCCACACGTTTCGTGAATGATGTAGGTCTATAGTCTACTGAAAACAAATAACCTCTACTGAGTATTAGCGTATTTTCTACATATAAGAATATTAGTATTACCCATATCAAACTATACCTAACAGTTTGTTATGTGTAATACTAATATTCTCAGTAATTCGAGACCCCAAATCAATAATAAGTACAAGCTATTGTTTATTTCATGATTCATTTTTTGGTTGACCAAAATTACCTTAACAATACAAATTACTCATATAAAACTACACAAGTCAGAAATGACTGTGGTCTTTAAAAATATAAATAAATACCTAAAAAGTAGGTTCAGAAGTGATTTTTAACTTTTAGTGAAATTAGCCGTCATAATAAAAATAATTAATCAATTGCTATCAATGATATTATTTATATATCTATATATTAGAATATAATTGATTGCCATGTTATTTTTTTAATATAATTAATCAATTATGATATTATTTATTATATATTAGAATATCATTCATTGCTGTGTTATTATTTTACCGTAAACTGACAAATTTTAATTTTGATGACGTTTGGCAAGTACAGTATAATGTCAATTTGAAAAAAAACCTGATTAAAGAAGCCTCATGCTGCGGATTCGTCTTCCTGTTACAAATACAGTAATTATGGCCATTACCTGCGGTATTACGCACAATAATAAAATTGTAGGTCACGTCCACCTGGGGCAACCCTACGGTAATTACGCCCAGCAAGCTGACCATATTGAGAAGTCCTGTTGGCCTATAATTTTAGTGAGTAGGCTTTATTCTGAGACCATCACAATAATATTATCAGTATGTATTTACTACTTCACGCTCAAACGGCTGAACGGATTTTCATAAATATTTACAGTAATTGCTTATCCTTTTTGTGGGTCTAAATCCATTAAATAAGTTTTTCGGCACGATGGAGTGTCAAATTTTTACTGACTTGAAACCACCCATGTTCCATCACGGCTACGGTGACTCTTCGAACAATCGGATAACATGCAGGCCATTAAGTTTATAATAAGGGAAATATTCATTCCACATGGGCGAAGCCGCTGGCAGAACCTAATGAGAAAAAAAAAGCGTATCTATAGGTAAAGAGAGACTTTTATAAAAGATACCTCTACTTAATAGCAATTCGCTCGTGTCGTCATTTACCTACCTGACCATATCAACGGTCAACAATGGAAAATCTGTTACAAGATTACAACAAAAGATCAACCATTCACGAGTTTGCATTTATTTATCGTAAATATCCGTGTAAGTAGTAAGCCTTACGTGTATCTCGACTTCGTCATCGATGTTGATGTTATCTTATGCGCATGAGCACGTCCAAGGCCTTCCTACTGAGATGTCCGAAGCTTTGGATGCGCAAAGTAACTGTGCTCAGAAACATTCGACGCGTTATATTATTTTTGAAACACAGTACCGTAATAAAGTGTTGTCGTAATAATAATCATTAAGTATATACTACCTGTTGTAAATTAACTGATAAGTTTAGCTTATCGCGCCACTCGAAGTGTGATTAAAAGCTTTCGACCGGTAGACATAGATAGTGGCATGATGTGGGAAAAACGCAGTTGTTGTACACAAGAGCTATGTTTGTTGCAAGAAGAAGTTGCGTGTTTTTGCATCAAAAACAAATTCAAAATAAATGTGCTCCATTAAATTTTTAATTAATATATTAAGTCATTAAGGTTAACAATTTTCTCATAAAATGCAGGCTTGTCGTTCTAATTTCCCCAACATTTCTCGTGGTAAAGAAGCTCTCGTGGCAAGCCTTGTCATTCTGATATCACACTACACCGCATTGTCTACCACAAGACGTTTTGATTACTCAGCCTTATACATAGTAACGCTAAAATAACGTCACGGTAAAGGCGGCTTCTCCATTTATTATTGGTTCCGATGACGTAGGCACGGTACGGCTTTCGTCACAAGCGTCGTCGCGATGACAAAACTGTCGGCAGCGGCTGTTCGCTGGCACGAGACACCCGAATCAGATGCCTGCGCGGGTGACGCACTCCCTCGTCATCGTCGCCCACGCGCCCTGCGCGCCGTCCGCGCCTTGCAAGCCCTGTGACACATGAAAAGCCTCGTGATAAATCCATGTTTAATAAAATAGTAGAATATACTACAATAACACATTAGTGTATACTGATAATATCACAAACATTTCAGTCTAGCTCTCATTTTCAATATGCAAGAAGCAGAAATATAATGAGACGGGAGACCTAATTAAAAGGTTGCGCGGTGACGTCACAAGCAAGACCTTTAACCTTAATAAATCAATAACTCATATAAAAGAGCAGTTACGAGTGAAACGTACACAATTTATTGTCTACTCTTAAGAATTCATTGTCTTTATCATTTTGAAGTGATTGCTCAGATCTGTGATAGCAAAAGATATATCGATTTTGGCTACTCTTACAACTCCAGTTTAAACTGTTAACCGATCGCAGTATTCGGTACGTATTTTCCCCGAAATATTTATCGGAATATAAAGCTTTCGCTGAAACCTTAACTGGAAGCCGTTAGTATTTTTAATTTATCCGCTCAAACGTATTATAGACTGGCTTTTCAATAACATGGGCATAGCATTCAGTCTCACGTATTTAATTATTCAAACAAATTAAGCTGCCAAATGCAAGTTAACTTTAATTTACATATTGGCCTTAATAACAGGCCTGTCATATAAAATTGTTTATTTAAATCCGTCGTCGGTTGTATATTGGGGATAATAATGGAAAATGTTTTTAAGGATACAAAGCCGGAGCGTCAACTCATCAGTATTATTAGTAAGTCTGCTCAGACAAATATTAGCTCCGGGATGTCCTTGCACATTCCATAAATTAAATGGTCAACATCATATCTAAGAGACAATTAGTGTGATGGACGGCACATCATGTTAAATTAGTCGAAGCTTCCATTTACTGTCAGAACGAGCTTCTGCGATAAGACCTCGTGGAAACAAATGTTTCATTTGTAACCTTTTTTTGGATTGCGAAATCATCAAATAGCTTCTCCACCTTTGTGTGGGGCGAGAAGGAAAGTCAGACTTTTATTGACTAAAACCTACCCTCAGTCGTACAATGTACCTTCAATTGCCCTTAGCCACATGATATTAATACTGTGCCTAAGCGTTCCCGAGCCGAGGTAACCACCTCGGCTCGGGATAAGGAAGGAAGAAAAGGTTTTTCCGAACAATTCCGCCGCAGTATGTAACCTCTAGCATTCCATTCGTACTTAATACTTAAACGAACGTATACTCGGAACGTTCAAATTAAGATGGACGATTTTCTACTTGTGTTGACGAAATAAACAGTTGTTAATCCCATCTGTCGTGTATCGGACCTTGACATGACCTCCCCGCAGTTATCTAACACATGTCTCGACGCTAATTTTAGATTACAAGCATCGTAGACCAAACAACGCTAAACGCTTGCTTTTTCTAATTATAGCTCTGTTATTGTGATAATCTGTTTTATGTTTACGATCTACAATGGTTTTACAACTGTACCAGGGTTGCTACGCTAATTCGAATTCCCCATCATTCATCAGTTTCATTTTGAAGTAACTATAACTTTTAACTGTTTTTTTTATTATTTTGAGCAGTATAATTAGGCATCGTATTTACATAATTGTGTTTATATAGTTTTTATTGCTACTTTTTATTATTTTTCGTTTAGTAACAGCCTTAACGTGGCAACCTTGTTGCAATTATCAACAGACTCAGTTGTATCGTAATCTCATAGTAGTAATAACAACAATAGATTTGATGTGAGGAATTTGAACTTGTTATGTAGCACAATCTGAACACTTGTCTGATAGCGGTCAAAGAGCGGAACGGTTTTCGCAGAAAAGAAGTTATCAAAGTACTCTTATCTTAATAATTATTGTTTTTACTTAGTAAATAACCAGTTTAGTGTAATTTAAACCAGTTCAAAGTGGCAGTTTCAAGCTCATGTAACTATGAACTTTAAAAATTATACAGAAGCTTTTAAAGAAAAAGCTTTTCAGCTGCGTTCTTCAATCCAATTTGGTAGCGATGCAGAATTTAATATCATTAGTTAACTTTCTATTTTATGCTAGCTTCTGCCAGCGGCTTCATCCGCGTGAATATTGGTTATTGCGGACGCAATATATAATCGAAGTCGAAGACTAATAAAAAGTAGCCAATGTCCATCCTTGGAATCCAAGCTTCCTCGGTACCAAACATCAATCAGTTCAGTAGTTTAACCATGGAAGCGTAACAGACAGATAGAGTTACTTTCACATTTATAATATTTGTATGGATTTACAGGTGTTATATATTCCAAGCCATTGTATTATTATATTTGAGTCTTATTTAGAGCAATAATTAAGACTCAAATATAATAATACAATGGTATAATCAGTCATCAGAGATCCAGTATAATAATCTTGGTACAACAAATAACATAGCTTTAGTTCTGATTACTTTTAGAGACACCCCCAACTCAGGCTGACGCCGGTATTAGGATGTCCGTCCATACGTTATTACATCTTCATGTATTACAAATTAGTTTCTGTAGGTTTGGGTCAGAAAGGGGCATGACCTACATTTAATTTGTATTTATATTTTTGTTAAGAAAAACATCGTTTGGAATCTGGAATGTTACAAATAAAATTCGACCTCGTCATTCACACTTAGAGGTGGCTCGAGTCCCATCACTGGGAACATTAACCTCTTAGGCACAAGTGTACCGAATTCGGTACACCTCGGTACCAGCGTATTCCGTAAAAATAAGGTTTAAATTAGCTGGTACGAGGTGTACTGTATTCGATACACTGTTACCTGAGACGTTAAGGGGCCGGCGACGGATGAATTTCCATACAAACGTAATACCACGCTCATTTGCAGTTGGAGCATAATTCCAACATATTATTATGATATTCGGTTATAGATAATATTTATCTAGGTTCCTACGTCTTTCTTTAAAAAAAAAAAACAAAAAGAAATTTAAGCGAATTGTATTTCGCACTTTTTTACAGCGTAAATGGCAAAACATGCCATTTGGCTTTTCCTGTATTAAAAATAACAATATTTCTAATATTCTCGACGTAGGAACCTAGATAAATATTGTCTATAACCGAATATCACCATAATATGTTGGAAATATGCTTCAACTGCAAATGAGCGTGGTATTACGTTTGTATGGAAATTCATCCGTCGCCGGCCCCTTGGGTAACAAGACCTACGATACAGTTTCTGTCAACGTTCATTGTAATAGTAACATTTACAATGATTATTGAATTTGACCACCTGCTGTATCTATTGCACCATTACATAACGTTACAGTTTTGACAAAAAACGTCAATATATTTCATCAGCTTTAATCGTAATCACCCGAACTTGAGTAGAACGTTATCGTTATTTATGACGTCATTTTAACCATTGCCAAATTGGAGCAACACGTATTTCGCTAAACCAGAGATTTGTCGGTTGATAATAATACGAGGCATTGGTTATCGTTAAAGTTAATTAGTGCCACTCACTCTAAACACTGATAAATTATAGTGTTGATTAAAAGAACGGTGTGTGATGTTATGTTGTTGTCGTTTCAGATCACGAAGGTCATCGGGCGCAGCGTCCGCTGTTACACCACAACCCAAGAATTTAAACCCAGGAGGTGAGATTTATTTTATTACATACAGGAAGACACAGATGTACACAAAAACAAGGCTAGCACGTAATACAAAAAAAAAACGTAAATTAACGTGTGGAACGTAAATAATTTTATATGCCTATTAACCTTTTCAATCACAATTTATATTGCACTAATTCAATGAGAAGTTTCGAAATCTATGGCACTGGTTAATTACCGCAGCTTTGAACTTTCAATGACAAAAGATAACCTAGACAATTCCTGTTTACACAAGCCATAATATACATTACGTATATATGTCTAGGACATTAAAATAACTATAAATCTTCGTCTTTGTACATATGTATGGCGTGGTAAAATGATTAATCGCACCTACTAGACTACGTTGGATTACAAATACTCAAACATTTGAGCTGATACAACCAATTTTCCTCCGAAAATCCTTGTCAGGGGGAGGATAGATCCCGACATTAGTTTTAGTTTGTGGATAGAGCATTTTGATGGAGGACCCTCTCTACCCTTTCGAGTGCGAGAAAGCGATTTAGACAAGTCTCCGCTTTAGGAAAACTCATTAAAAGGGACAAACGGCCCACTGTTCGTCTTCTGAGCACTTAATAATACCAACACAGTAGTTTTCAGAAGCTGTCGTTACGAAATATGGTGCGCACAATATCCATGATAATTTCAACCAAGATTTAGTTCTAACACACAAGATTTAGTTTTAACACTTGTAAATCAGATCGTTCCCTGGTGTGAAAGAAAAACGAAGCTAAGGGTCTTGTAGCACTATCTTTTTTACATATCAGTCGGGCGCTTAATGAATTGTTTGCAGCAGACAACTTTGTTAGCTTCAAGAGAAATCAGTTAATATCTGTGAAACTAAAACAAACACGATGACGTCCTTAAGAGTTATATTAGTATAACACGATGTTCATTTTAAACGACCTCAAAGGAAAGTGAAAATCCTTGACACTTTATGTGGAAAGTCTTTCTGTTATTCTATTCTTACTCATAAAGGACGTTGTTTTACGCGCAATAAAGAAATTTTAAATCGCATCAACAGTATTACTAATCGGTTGAACGCAATCGAAATTAATGCGCACTTTCATAATTTGATTTGACAGGATATGATAACACACGTCATATTACTACTTCACGGGGAACTCATTCATATCGCCTGTCGTGGTTGTCAGCAATATGACAGCTCGTATAAAAATGTAAAACTGTTTACAAATTGGTCCTCTGCGCTACTGAGCTTTCTTATTGGTGCAGTAAGTTGGTTTACGTCAATAAATCAAGTTTTGAAATCATGTCCATTATCCATGTAGTAATCTATACATATAATAAATATATAGAATTTTTTAGTTGTGCGCGCATCACGTAAAATCGACGAAATCGATGTGACACTTTCTATACATTAAAATGTGTGTGTACTTGATATGTATATTATTTAGGCTTTGTTTCATCGCAATCGGTTGACTATATCGAAAAATATACTACATTCATTGACTGTCAGGTGTTACAAAGTTCGACGGGTTAGCTATTTTTTATAATTTTGCATCATTTTGCAAGTGTTGAAAAGACGAATGGATTGTGTGAGAAATGATATCAATGAAAAGGTAGGTAGTCATTGTTTGCGTAAAGGTTGACAGGATAGAATGGAAGAAAAAACGTATCGAGCCGACCCCAAGTGACATAGGATAAGGGCAGTCTAGGAAGATGATGATGGTCATTTGGCAATCAAATTCATTTAATATGTACTTCTAAGTATCTTGAAGAGGTATATTACATTCTAAAAGAAGTCGATTCGTAATGCTGTCGTCTATGTTTGTTTTTATTTTTAGTTTGTTTAAGCTCTAAGTCCTCCAAGATGTAATAAATAAATGATTTCTCTCGGAAAAACACTGATCACGTAACTATCGAAAGTGAAAAGCGTCATTAGATAAAAAAATCACCTTACGTCTACGATTCTTCGTAGACATGACATACTATTCTGTTTACCGCGATATCGTGTTATTAGCCTTCATACAGCAGATACCTACAACGGTTAGCTTTAGTAATGTCTAATCTGCTATAAGCTAATCCAGACTTTTTCACAGCATTTTTTTTTTTACTAATTTTATCTAACACTAGCTTCTGCCAGCGCTTTGCTCGCGTGAAAGCAGAAAAAATATGTCGTATATCACTCAGTGATTAGTAGTTTTTAAGTTTATTCATTCCAAAAATATACAAATCTTTTCTCTTTATAATATTAGGATAAAAATGTCGAAAAGCTCTGCATTGTCAAGTAATAGCTTTTTGAATGTTAAACAGAAATCGATACGATTGCTTTCATGGTGTGCGGTGGATGAGGAGTGGAGATGTGTTGTGGCCGTGAGTGTAACGGCAATAGCGTTTGAAAAGCAAGTACGTGGATCAATATTGAATGAAATGATTGCGATAGAGCACTTACTGTGGTGCAACTAAATGGAACCGGCCAGGGAATAGTAAATAGAGTACAATTCATAATGCTTCACGGGATGTGTTTCATGAAACCTGCGCTTTACGTTGCCTTTATTTACTCTACATTAGTAAAGCTAATGTCGATGAAGAAAGGGAGTCTTGAACTGTAAGTACTATAAGATAAGTAAGTAGTACTCATAATAAAATACGACTCGTTTTATTTCAAAACTAATAATAAGTTTTTTCAGTAACAGTATTGCAGAAAACGTAAACAAATCGTTAATCAAACAAGACAATATAGTGAATGGAATAGAAAAAACACTCCTAAAAACAAAATAACTAATTTTCTTAAGTAGTTTACTGTCGGAACGGAAAAAACAAAATGCTTTCTTTCATATCCGGTCCGATTGGGACACGCCCCCATAGACGATGCGCAGCTACGAGCTACAGATAGCTGTATCTGAGAGTAAACAAACGGCGCAGATACCGCACATGCTTTGTTTACAATTTTATCAGCAACGTGATCAATTCCCCGATACGATATACCTACAGAGATTACGAAGAACATTATGTCACAAGGTAAACAAAATTGTCACATTCTCAGTAATATTCGTACAGGGAAAAGATTTATAATCTTAAGCTCTAATCCACATACTCATCCAATCGTAATGATTTGATTGGAAAAAAAATCAGACATATTAATAACACAAACTTTCTTCATCTATATATGCAAACATACATTCTAAGAAGGATTTATATCATGTTGGTACACGTTTATTTATTTTGTACTTCGTAACGGGATCCACAATCCTTCGTGATTGGATTGTACGCTGCCTTTAGTCAGAAGCCAGACACGATAATCTCTTAAAAATTTTCTTTTCTTTATTCAACTGAAAAAGAGAAATTAACTCGAATAGTGTCGTGAGTACAGTCAGGAAATTCATGTAAATTAAATGAGATTGCATGAATCTAAAATATTAAACAAAGTTTTCCTCATTTATTTTTCGCATTGTGTTACAACTGTTTATATTGAGAAATTGGTCACGCACAATTTGAAATTTCTCGGAAACTTCTTAATCTCATGTCCTGAATAATATCAACAAGCAATCATTTATTAATCTGATAACTGTAATATATACATGTAGACAGCTTCCTGCTTCGAAAAATTGATTGGCACATTTATAGATAAACGTTCAAAATAAGACAGGTGGTAAACACAGCTGGCACACATATCTAGATAATATGCCCGGAGCCCCGGGGAAGCTAGTGCTCCCGGATTTAATTAAGGCAAAGTTGACACAACCCAGTCACCGTTAAACGTGTTAAAGCAATTTGATTGCGGTTTTCGTTCCAATACAGCTTTTATACAGACTGAAATCGTTACTATTGGACGGATTTATTTGTTATTTATAATTCTTCGTGTGTTTGCCACCGATCTCCTTCCAAACAGCTTGAACGATGCGGATGAAACTTTGTGTGTACATTTGAGTGGTTTAAAAATAAAATTGTAAAAACTTTTAAAACTAATTTACCTAAATCCTATGTATTTTTGGGTGCTGAAACCGTTTTTGGTATTGACTCGATAGGTGGCGCTGTAATCTGGCTTCATTTTTTTTTCTGACGAATTGGCTATTCGTCAGAAAAATAATTTTCGGACAGGACGTCTGTCGGGACCGCTAGTCTATATAAACCTAACTTCTTAACTAATAACGCTTCTGCGGTTGACGTACAATATTTTTATAATTCTTTGCATTTAGCCAATGTCTGATTTATATAATATCAGCGAGTTTGGTATGATCGTCACGTCCAGCGGTACTCGGTCGCACATGCTGTTGCTCCTCACTCGTGTATTTCATATAAATCGGGTTTAATTCTATAACAAAAAATCAAAAAGGTAATATTACCTGCTTGCTTGTTATATGCATCGATGTACATGTACTACGCACTAGGTTAGGCGTGCCGAACACTCGCTTCAGTCGACTCAGATGCAATGTCGACTGTACATCTTGAACATTACACTGTGTTGAACGTAACGCGTAAGTGCCACGAAATTCATGGCGCTTAAGACATTTTGCTCGCGAAAAAGTATCCTTCAAAAGCTATCTTAGCGCTGCATGTTTTAATAGTTTTGTTAGTGGACATAATGCCAATGTAGCGCTGCAGCGAACTTTTTAACCAACTTCGAAAAGGAGGAGGTTCTATGTTCGGCTGAATGTATGTTTTTTTTTTATGTATGTTCACCGATATCTCGGTCAATTGTGAACCGATTTTGAAAATATTTTTTTTGATTGAAAGGTTGTGCTTCCAAGTAAGTACAAAATAACTTTAATTTTGGAAGTAGGTGTTAAATAACGAAGTGACAAAACTATCTATTCTAGAAACACCTTCCGAACTACTTTTTTTACTTTTCAGTGTTTTTTTTTACATTGAAGTCGGTTTAATTTTTTTTTGTTAAAAGTTTTTTATGTTTTAACTTTTCAGTATTTTGGCAAATAGTTTCCATGAAAAAGCCAAGCTCTATCACTAGAATGTAAGGGCCCTTTTCCTGTCACGCGTTTTTTAGCCCACACGCGGTTCTCGACCGCATGCGGACTGCCCGCATCCTATCGTTTGATACATGTTTTTCCTAACAAGCAGCTAGCACGCGCGGGGAACGCAGATTGGCTGCGGGCGCGCAGCCCGCGTGCGCACTATCCGGATACGGGCAGTGATCTTCTGCCTTCAGTGTTGTTTTTACTGTGAAGCGGGTTGCACGCATGCTTATAGTCCGCATATATCGCAAACAAGTTTACTCACTGGCGACACGCACAGCCCTGCAGCAGTAAACGAAATCTTTTGTCCTGCGTGTGGCCCGGAGCGTGCTATCACCCGCATGCGGATGAAACCCGCGTGCGGGATAAAATACGCGTGACAGGAAAAGGGCCCAAAGTCAATGGTTATTATGTGATTTGAGCGCGTAAAAAGTTCTGATACTTGCAGTTTTCAGGCCGTAATACACTTTATCAGTTCTGTAAAAATATTCCCTGTGTTCATACCAATCCAAATCCCTTTAGCCCTTGCACTTTCAATCAGGTGTGAGCTGCAGGATTGTTCGAGAGTTACCGCGTCCCTGAAACCCAAAGGTCAAGAGTAGTTTAGTCAGTATTAAAAAAATTGGACGACATACTATGTACTTCCAAGTATGATATATATACTCATTGTTAGTTTTATGAAAAGTTCGGGATATTAGAAAGCCATCTTAGTCACTTACACATGCGTGATAGCCCCTTGTATGGAGGTACCATTACTCAATCTATGTAGGCACCATTGTTAACGCGCGACTTCTGTGGTAGGTACTAGTATTTAGGTATTATTGAGATAGGTACGAACTCTAGAGACCTTGGGCTGCGGTTTATTACGCATCAGCACTAAGTATAAAAGTAAAGCTCACAGTGCCCTACGCAGTCATTACTCCTTTAACCTTTTATATACACAAACGTTTGTGTCAACTCTCCACGAAGTTATAAACAACGACAAGATTGTTTTTTTCATCAGTTTCGATTGGAAAATGACCAGAAATCGTGATAAAACAATTGTCACTTTCGACATGTTCGTCACAGCGTCCAAGGCAGCTCGGCTACTGCTGCAGTGTGTCGGCTACCATCTCTGCCGATACGTGTTGCGTATGTTTTTGCTCTTTTTTATGAACTTGAGTATTTTAGGACGACTATCATAAATATACATAACATATTTGAAGTGGTAAAGTGCTTCTAATTAATAACAATGTGACTAAAATCTGTGATATACATACTTACGTTACGTTGACTAATGTTCCGTGTTTATGTGATATTAATTAATTAGGTATCATTATTTGTGTTTGTGGTTAGAGCTTTGCACTGAATATGAGTAAAGTCCAATGCTAAATAAATGTTTCCACCGCAAAAGGAAAAATATTACTGCTAACTTGGAAAAACCCTTTAAGCCGGCCTAGACTAAAAACGTAATTAACAGATTTTACTTAAGTAAGTCAAAATTTTAAGTAAAATGACGTAGACCTATTATGATTTCATCACAATTAAATGAGTAATATATACCCATTAACGTCATTACTAATGTCGTAATAAGTATGACGTATTATCAGGGGGGTGTGTCATAGCATGTCACACCATTAGCTGTAATTCTGGATACAACTTTACAATTCTTAAACAGTTCACAAATGTAAACCACAAAACATATAGCATAACCGTCAGTCCCTTGAATTGTAATTTGAGAGCCAGTCCGCATATGAACACCAGTATAAAATAAAGTGTTCGCAAAGCCAAAGCTCTCTCAATTTATAAATGAGTAAAACATGCCGCTTCTATTCGGAGCGTGACAGGTACTAATGAGTGGCAATGTTGGCCCCGTCATGAATTGGATTCAGGACGCGCGCTGTCACTCGCCACTCACTGCTTCCAGGAAAAACATCTAATGTAGGCCACTGTCGCGGTAACCGCTCGCGATCATGCCACGGATGGTGCACAATGCATATCCCTTCATCGTCTTCTTCATGTACATTGTAGAGTTTTTCTCTTCCAGCTTTTCGCTTGTATGTGCACTAAAATCACCATTTTTCGACACCAACATACTTTGACCAGTCACTCAATTCACCGGTTACCAAATTAGAGGGAAAAGTTAAATAGTTTGTATACCTCCTTTGGACTTTAAATAGCTGCTGATCATTGCCATCAAACCGTGACCAATAACGCGGAAACACATTTATTTTTAAAACTATGTCACACTACTCAGTCTTTTTTGTCAGCTTTGTTTGAGCTCTGATCCTATTTCCATTGACTTCCAATAAATGAACTTTTTTAGTACTTCCACTTATAGTTTTGTTGCTCAACAATCTAATTTTGTTGTTTTTCAACGCTTTTGACAACATCGTGAGTGAAAAAGTCGACTCCATTTCACTTTCACTTGATGTTTTCAATGTTGATGTAAGTAATGTGATACGACGAATCTTAAAGATATATTTTTAACTGGATCCTTGTAATATGCAAAGTAATGTAAATATATCTTTACATTTGTGATTATCTTTTGCACGCTTAAGTTCTTTGACGAAGTGCTGGCTAATTTAGTATGCTCTAGTTTCATCGGTGGCTGGAGGCCGTAACCATGAGCTATATCATCCCGTGCGGTTCTTTGCATTTTTCATCATGTTGCCATTTGTACAGAAAACAATTTTTCCCCCGTCAGTTAAATATTTGTCATGTTGTAACAGTAACAGCCCATCACTAAGACTGTCGAGCTTATTGTCAAACAAAATGTGTGTTTCGCCACAATTTGTTAATAGATTTATAAGTTTTACAGATTTAGAAACGAAGATTAGTTTTCGTAACGATTTTTGTGTACTTCGCTTCACTCGGGACAAAAGAAAAATAGACATTTCTACGATGACAAAGGCAACAACGAGAAATTCGTGATTGCTTGTACTTAATCTTAATTATGATCTGTTCAGTACATTATGGTACCCGAGAGACCGCTGCCCTGACAAAGAAGCCTCTCGGCGCGGCGCTTCAACGAAAAGATAGGTTATTAACCTTATGTTGGTCCTGGGGTCAATGCTTGCTATTCGCCTTTTAATCTCACATCCTACACGGCCTCGTACATAACAGTTTGCGGTAAAGCTCGCGTGTAATTCGTCTAAGCCAGGCTCATTGCGGCGACCACGTAACGACTCCTCGTAGTGAACCTAACTATCTTAGGGAACCCTTAATAAACGTCCTAAACAAACCCGTAGCAACAGTATTTATTCGCTGTCGTTATTTTAATTTAGTAGTTTATTTCAGTAGGCATGTATGTTATCTACTTTTCCGGATTTGCACCGAATATAAAACAAATAAGACGTTCGACCTCTTGGCCACGCTTGTTTTTTGTTTATATATTGATAACAATTATATTAAGTATAAACAATAGTGATCTGTGCAAGTCTTAAAGCGGTCGTGTGTATGTAGTGCAGAGGTCATGATACAGGGCTGTCGTATGGCCCACTGGGATATTTTGAAGACTGTTTGCTATTAGAATCAATGTCACACAGAATTCTAAATTATTCCAACCAGTAAGGTGTAAACACATAAACTCTATTGCAGATATTCTTTACTACCCTGTTTACGGGGAAATAGGAAAACAACACCATTTATCCTGTCTGCATAAAAAATTACATGCATTGAATTGCTATACAATGGAAATTATCCAGTAATATTCCGATTATTCCATAAAATGTATGTACCTATTACTTTATAATTCATATAATGATAATGAAATTCAAGCAATTATAATGAGAGTGATACTGAAAAGTATGTGTTACTCATCAGAACAAATTAAAATAATTCTAAGAACATCAGAACTTTCCAGCGATGTCGTGGACATTAGATAATATTTTTACGTCGGTTTTATTTAAACGCATCTTGTGACACTATAACCATGTAAAAAGAACTAAGTTAGATTTAGAAAAGTTAGAATTCCCCAAGTCATTACTTTTCTCTAGAGTGACAAGTGATTAAATTTTCATTCGGTTTTCATCACATTATCATAAATTTGATAACTGAAGGGTATCGTAAGACACGCGTTACCTCCCGCAAACAAGAAGTAGACAGCAGCGAAAAAGTACTTCCCCGAAGCCATTCTGAGCTACTACTCGGTATCAGCATATTCCACAGATCCGGCTACCCCAGGAGACGTTCCTCGCTATCAGTATATTTACATTCAAGTAGGTCAAACTGAAGTCAGACCCCACAGTATCTGATGAGGCACTAATATGTGACGCACGAGATCACGGCGGATCACACATAAACAGCGTGAAATTAATCTGTTCACATCAAATCCTACAACTAATAAATACAAATCATTATTATGTTTATGACAAGGTCTAGAACGAATTCGGGCAACTAATTGAACATAATTAAGAACATTTTTATCATAATCATAGACAGTGTAATCAAATTACAGTTTTATCAGCTTTGTTATAACTTCCGAGATCACAGATTTCGCTGTCATAGTAATATTTATCAAAATACATGCCTAATTATTCCATTACGAGTGCAAAAACATGATAAAAGTTCAATTAAAATCGGCAACAATTTAATTAATTGTTTGCAGACTTGAAACTTAAAAAATATGCATGTTAATACCTTTTTTTATGGTGGGAAAAAATCATCCAATGACATTGCCCGCTCTTGGGCGGAGCGGGAGATAGTGTCAGACTCTTACTGACTAAAAGACCCACCCCGTTCCTTCTAGCCTTCATACCGGGGCTCGAGCGCCCTTTCGGATAACCCTAGCCCCAGTAGGCTTCGACCCGGCTGGGTCCCTGCTGTTGCTGACAACTTCTTGAGGCGCGCGGGAACAGTGCGCGCTGTCGACGAATTGGGCTTGGTCCGGACAGTTACCGGACGGCCGGACAGCGAGCTACCCATTGCTCACTGTCCGCAAGCCCGCGCGCATGTTAATACCTACAACAGAACCATATCTTTCTAATGGCTATTAGAAAGACATGATTCTGTTGTTTAATAATAAAAAATAACTAGATAGTAATTACCTTATTTGGATTTATATGCTAATGTATTCCTTCTTGTTACAGACGAAGCCTACATGAAGCTAGCCTTAGAAACCGTTGAGGAGCTGGACTGGTGCCTGGACCAGCTCGAGACCATACAAACACACCGCTCCGTGTCCGATATGGCTTCTCTCAAGGTCAGTATCAGCGCATATACTCGTACATGCCATACCCACATGTACGGATTCACTGTGAACACGATATTGCAGCGATAATTTTTACAGATTAAAGCTTAAACAGGTGATTGATCTTTGCACTTGATACGTCACTGATAAACAACTAGTAGAGAACATTTGTTTTGTGACTCAACTCTGTCAATACTGAAACTAACTTGTAATCTTACGCACTCTGCTTGTACTAATGAAGAAAACGAACGAACTTTGTCCCTATTTATCTAATGTGTATTTTTCAACAGTTGTTACCCGGTTTCGTAGCTATAAGGAATGGATATTTTAATAAAATAACGTTATTTGATAGTTCATTCATTTGTTTAATACTTTATGTACACAAAAGTACAGAGGCGGACATTAAGGCCCGGCGCCCATTATCGGCATCGGCAAGGAAAAGGATCCTTCGGCACCCTTCGGCATCCCAACATGCATACATTTCCGACAGTGTGCGCTTGCATGAGGGATGCCGAAAGATCCTTTTTGTTGCTGATGCCGATAATGGGCGCCGGGCCTAAGTCCGCCTCTGTACCTAGCCTGTACCTAGCCTGTATTTTCTACCAGTTAATTTTTGGGTGATGCAAAGAAAAATAGTTGTCACCTATATTTATAATACTCAAACCAGAACATTCAAACCTTATTAGCTACCAGACCGAGTACTAGGTAAACGACGCCACGCGCATTTCACAAACAATAGTTACCTCAAGATATCGAAAAATTAATGATAATTTTATGTCATCAATCCATCTATACAAATTAAACTGCCAATAATTGGAGTTAAAATAGCGAACTTCTCATTAAATATCAAATGTAGGTCAATGATAACTAACTATCTACCTACATGTATCTTAGATGACTGCTATTAATAAATATGGGTTACTATTACAAAAGTATTACTAGGACGGTAGCCTAGATTGTAATCAAACTACGCGCGAAATATTATAATCAGTAACAGTTATAACATAGATAACAACTAATACACCGTTTCTTTTTAAATCTGATAGTCCTCGCGAAACTAGAGTACATAATGTATCATACATTGTTGGGTATATAGGTAATAGCCTTGGAATGTAGGAGACAATGTACTTTCATCAAGCATCTTATCATGTAATCATGATTTATGATGATAATTCGCGAGAATTGTTACTGTCATTTCGTTAGACGGTAAAATATCCAGGTCGTGCCAATTGCTCCTGGCTCGTCTTATATACGTATTATATATAACATTGTGCATAAACAAATGTAACAATTGTCTTTTGTTTCTATTTATAAAACACTACGCAGAAACAAGAGGAAAACTCTTAAACATTCTCAAAGTATTTGTCACTGAAAATTACTGAAGCTCTAGGAACAGATTCAGTATTGAAAGTTTCTTTATTAAATTAATTACTGTCACATTATTTATGGATCTTGGAAACATTAACTCGCGTATTTATAAGACAAAGTCTTCGATATATCACAACTTCATTACTTTGTGATTCAACAATTATAAGTATGATCTATTTACGAGAACTGCCAGTAATCTATCATTAAGATTACCAAGCCTCACTCACGTACACACATTGTGGCGCAAAGATAAATCGTAAGCGTTATGAATGGACCACGAGTGGAAGAAGTGCATCTTAAACATGATAATATCATGAGTAATGATACCTATATAAATCTAGGGGATAATCCAATAACGATGGAAACTTACTGATAGACTGGTTAGAAGGGAAACTTGTAAATTACACACATAACTCTAACAAATAAACTGTCAAGATATCACTCGTATTTGTATGCCCAAGTGTGGCGTAGTGTTTGGTGTAGTAATGATTTTATTAGATGCGTTTAACACCTTGAATAAAATGGTTCATGCAATTGAAATAATAGAGCTAGTGATTTTAAAGACTGATGGCAGATTGTCGAACAAAATTTTGCTGGCATATTTTTTTAGAATAGTTTATTAGCCAACATTAAAAGTTCAGCTTAGCCCAAAAGTCATGAAGTCAAGCCAGCAAATAAAAAACTAAACCATGATTATTTTTTATCGTAAAAATTCTAATCAATTCAGTTTCCAATTATGACGATTTTTTTGTGAAACTTAGACTGGCCATTAACTTGATTTTATATCAGTTTTACATGCTGTAAAGGGCCATATTGATCTATATTAAATCCACGATGTATTTAATTGAATAAGGATTAATGCTGTATTATTTAAAATCGCTTCGTAAATTAGCAATTATTTCTCGTAAAAAGTAAACGATTAAAAATGGTTATTGTGGGTTATCCCTATGTGATAAACATATACTATTGCGGACCTTTTTCTAGCCCTTTTAAGTTATATTTTACTGTAGCACATTATTTTGCTATATCTAGTAGAGTTCAGTCAGCGTTTGCAATGTAAGCGCAAAAAAAAGTGTTTATTACATCACATTAGAAACCTCTAAAATTATCAGTGTTTCCTACTATATTATGCATGTATTATACATATAAACTTTTTTCTTGAATTACTCTATCTATTAAAAAAAAACGCATCAAAATCCTTTGCGCAGTTTTAAAGATCTCAGCATACATAACGAGAGACAGCGGGAAGCGACTTTGTTTTATACTATGTAGTGATAGTACGATACGAGTCCTACGATATGTAGGAATACCTTATAGTCCAGCTTCAGGTACTTCTATGTGATGCAATTTTCAGACCAAACATAATGATAGCTTTTCAGAAATATGTACTTGCGCCTGCGTAGCTATTCATCTCCAAAATGAAAATAATGATTTTCCGATTTGTGTTTTGCAATATGTTTCACCATTGTCTCACCTGATGGTTAGTGAACGATGGCGTACCCACCAAGAAGTAACTTATTCACTCTTGACTTAAAGTCCCATAGGTTAGAGCTATCAACACACACAAATTCTTGCAGGGAATTCCACTTCTTTTCTGTACTCACAGTAAAGTACCATGAAACGTTTTCTGCGTATGTCTGGGATGAACCGTCTTGGGTTCATCCCAGACATACGTTTTAGGAAACTTCATCTAAACTTAACAGATGATGTACCTACCGGTAATTTTCAAGTGACTACATCATAAGTACACTACTATTATCGGTTTTGGGAATTACCTGACCAGCCTCTTCAGAGAACCAGTTTTAAAACGTGACTTACTAATAAGTGACCTAAGATAATAGTTTACTATCAAAATAATGGAAAGCCCGCTCTCAAGTATTTGCACAAAGAATAATTCTTCTACGAAGAATATGAAGGTTTACCTTCCTCATTATTTTCACTAATGTACTGACTAAATTTGTATTAATTATTCAAATTCTGGATAAATAATCTAAAAGCATTTGGAAAGATAATTAAAAAATATTTACCAAATTTATTGAAGACTTGATCTTTAATATTTATAATCTATATACATACATATATAAAAAGAAAAAATGACTGACTGACATATTGGTGAACAACCCAAACTACTGGAACTAGGAGCGTGAAATTTTATACAAGGTTTCTTTTTTTGAAGTAGGCGAGCACTCAGAGAGAATTTTCCAAAAGTCACTCTGCAAGGGGATGATACGGGGATAGAAAGTTTGTATGGTGGAACCTACTTTCACGCGGGCGAAGCCGCTAGCAGAAGCTAGTATCTTATAGTCCAGCTTCAGTAGTTTTACAAGTATTATTTCCTTTATTTGTCTTTTTACATATAATTTACATTTTTAAATATTTTTTTAAAAACATTTAAAAAAAATATAAAAAATAGTTGTCCGCCGGTGTCGGGAGCAGGGTTCACGCTACCGGTGGTTAGGGCTCCAAAAACAGGAACCTCCTCACAATGCTAACCGTATCGAGGAGTACTGTCTTTACAAGTATTTATTATTATACATATAAATATACAAGTATATATTATAATATTTATAAAAGTATTTTTTAGTTCTTATTGCAACCGGTAAGTGTTTACTTCAACACTGTTCGTAATATAGCGTAAAAGCTTTTGTAATATATATCTACTTGTAACATCTTGTTGACTGTTGAAGAGCAGATACTCAGACAAATACAGATATAGTTTTATCACTACAAGTATTTTAGATTAGGGTCCATAGCTATAGATTCATAATGCTGTAACAGCCAAACAACTTGTTAAAATTCTACAAGTCAAATACATTTTGTTAGTTAGCTTTTATTTTGAATCACGTCCCAAGTTAAACATAAATTTCCGCGCCTTCGATCGCACGTCAACGTTCAAAGCCTCTTTGAGTCGGAAAAGTTTTAATGATTTCGAAGCCAAAAGACTTGCTATTCATATATACTTTTCATAATTGACGGAATTTTGGTCAACTTTTATCAAGGTAATTTATTTTCCACAAATTAATTAGCATACATCTAAATATTATTTAATACATAGGCTTTTAATTCATCCTAATTAAAACGCTACATGTGTGAAGTATCAGATACTCACCTCTATATAAATAAAGGTCATAATATCAAATTAAAATTTAAGACTTTCGTTGTCCTTTTGGCTCTTTCTATACGTAGATTCATTAGAGCCCAAATATTTGAGGGATGAATTTTAATTAAAGGATCCCATTCAACTATCGAGTTACTTGAGACTTTATTTGGACGGAGGCCATTGTGTTCAGTCTCAATTATTATTTAGTGGGCCACGTTTTAACTTTTAATAGGACGCGGCTGGCTACGAGCTAGCACTGCACCACTTTGCACCGCTTTATATTGAGTGAGAGGCAGTTAGTTCCTGGTGGATCGATGCCTTTGACGTCACCATGACGCGAACACTTTAATATATTTTGCCTGACTACACAACGATTTCAGACCTAACGTTAAAGAAGCTTTCGATGCGATACATACGTAGGTAATTGTAATGATTGACGAAAGCATGAGTGTGTGCTACGCAGGGGTATACGTGGGGTGTACATGCGCTACTTAACTACTACCAGATGTTTGAGTTTTGTTCGCTTACTCACTGCTGCTCTAAAATGAGTTTATTTTCAGTAGTAGTACAAAAGCTTACTCTATATTCATTTGAATTCATTGATTACTTCATTTCTAGCCATCCAGCTGCGGTGGAACCACCATATTTCAATAAGAGAACTTTCCTTACCCCTACGTCAATATCAGTTCGGGTCCTGTGTGACCTACCGTTCAGAGCTTCGGGTAATGAACTAATTCTGTTATACGAGTTTCTTAACGACCATGGCAATGATTACTAAACCCTGGATAACTTCCTCTAAGGGTTTACAGCAAGCGGCAGTTGGCACTGGCGGCACATGTGTGCGTGACGCTGTATCATTATAACTGAAGGGCAGCCTCGCCGTACCCTCGCCAGTGACGCAGATCCCGTCCGAAAAATAATGCGGGTACCATTCACAAAATCAATATTTCACAGAATCAAATCGTCTATTTATGGATGCAGCAGATACGCACGTACGTATCGATTCGACATTGATACGGATTAGGTACGATTTACGCCGCGTAGATTTTAAACGACTAAAAAAACGTACATCAACAAGTCGATAGATATATTTGTTTATTCGTTTCCCTCACCAGTTCGGTTGAAAAGTATGATTTGAGCACACCTTCCGGGAAAAATGGTACACATTATCTTTGATGTATAGAAAATCAAGTCTTAATCAGTTTATTCAGAATCTCTTCGAAATGTAAATAAAATTTCAAGAAGAAGGAAAACTATTTTAATATGAAACGAATAGCATACACGGACCGCGGCTGTTCCTCAAGTCAATTTATGAAACATGTCGCTTACTTGCTTAACATTCCCCTCTGATTCAGAGGAAAATTTGAAAAACCTGCGTAGTAAAATTACATTTTTACGTCTTCCGACAATGTCTGCTTTTATTACTCAGACAGTATCCTTGGACATTACAAAGAAATACAAAACAGACAGCAGTTTACAATGACGTGTCAGTTGTCTCTTAGAATGTGACTGCGAGAGAGAATGTGTATTGGTTATATCGTTAATCCGCGTCAACTATTCCGGAAGGTCGTATAGTGAGCTTCATCGTACAATCACGGGCGGTAAACTAGCTGGCTAGTGTGCCGCGGCGCGAGTGAGGTCCATGGACGGTGTCCCCTACGCCTGCACAGTCACGTACGCAGCTGTCGAGCGGTCCGTCTGGCCAGATCAATTGTCTCATGACACACTTGTATCTCGGAGATAAGGAACTCCAGTCAAACTGCAGATGAGAGAAAATTACGCTTCATATGACGATACGTTTGCCGGGCCGCTTTCGAGCAATACATCCGTTGGAGGACGTGCGTGCTACATTGTAGACTACTAATACGAAGTGTCACGGCACTTAGTACAATATTTCTTAGGGTCAAGTCCATTGGCGCAGTGGTTGGGCGTTGGCTGCTGTGCTGCATGTCCCGGGTTTGTTTCACGTACAGTTAATATTTGTACGGACTACAGATAAGTGTTCCAGTCTAGGTGTTTTGTGTTTTTAAGTTTATATGTTTATGAACGCACTCACAATACAGGATTAATTGTTAGTATGGGGAAACATTTTTTTTAATCAGATTTATTTCAATAGCAAAATACTGCTCTTTATCTTGACCTAAAATCAGAACTTTTATTAGTAAATTTTTACTTTCAGTAGTTAAAAAATGATTGGCGTCACAATGGTATCTCAACTTTCCCTGCCATTCCAATATTTACCTGAAAACTTTTCCTCCATCATATTGTCGTCTACATCCTTCACGATTCTCACGATTCTTACGATAAATAGAATGAAAATTCGCTGAATTACTAACAGCCGCCCACACGTTACAGAACGTATATTTCGCCTGAAATATATTATTGAATGTAAATGCAATCTTCAAAAGAAAATCTGTTTTATACGACCATGGTATTGATAAATAATTACACAGTTTAGGTTTGTCTATTTCTACTATTGCTTCATGAAGATGAGAATCAGAAATTAGTTTTGGATTCATTCTTGAGAATCCGGTCCTTTTCATCAGATCTTAAGTACTTACTTTTGACGTATTTCATTAAAAAAAAATATATATTCAACTACTAGCTCCTGCCAACGGCTTTACCCGCGTGAAAGTCGAAAATTATTCACTAAACGTTTCCCCGGGATAAAAAGTGCTATTCCAGGACATGGTATCCCAATTTTCATCCGATTTGTATGAATAGGGTGTTTGTGTAATAAAAAAGCGTCAAGTAATAAAAAACATACACACTCAAATGCACACAAACTCGTGCCTTTGTAATATTGGTGTGATATTGCAATGAATAATAGGAGATAATTTAAATCTATCGCCACCAAATCCTGTAACGACTTTAGTATGGAATTTGAACTCTGTCATGTATGACATAAAATTAATAAGTTGTTCTAAAACTTTATAGTTGTCTCGAATTCAAAATTCTAATATAAACTACCAAATGTAGTGTCTACATTATAATGTTATGAACACTTTATCATTGGTAAACATGATTACAGCCCTTGAAAGATACCTACAATTCTAGAAATTACATGTTATTTTATGAGCGTCTACGTCATCATGTTGCCATTTATTAGTTGAATTAAGTACAATCCTACCGATTGTTTATGTAATCCTTACTTTCACTGTCGTTACTGCATCTGACAGAATGAGGGTGATCGTTACGTATACATACACATTTTATTTATATAGGTACAAGGTGAGCCGGTATTGCCAGCTACCAGGACCTTTTAGAAATATCGATTGTTAAATAACTACCTAGTTCATGGTGAGAGCAAACTTGTAGGCCGATTAATGAATAATTCAAGCTGTTGGATTAATTGAATGAGATAACTATGAAGTAATCTATACTCGTATGTGAATTCCACAGCATTGCACATACCAATGTTTACAGTAAATTCCAAATAAACTCTAATAACGTAGCATAATATTTAGCTTTTCTTAGCAACATTTCAATTCAGGATGTTTGCATGAGTTTTAAATCCTGAAGGTTTCATAGTATTGGTGCATCTGGCAACACCGCTAGCTATCTAATGACCCGGGTCGCGTGTGACGTCTCCGCCGACCTCAGGCCGAACGTCGCCGTTGCCTCAGCCACGAAGGTTGATGAGATTTTCCCGCCACAATGCTACGAGAAAATACGTGATCTAGATTTTAAGTTTTAATTGACATTTGTCCTCATTTTCCAATTTTCTAAATTATTTCGGTAACATCAAGTCATTTGACTTGATGCAACGATATTTATCGTTGCATTTTCGGATTATATTATCATAATTACGGATATATTCGGGATTGTTTGTTTACCAACGATAATATAATATTCACACAAAAACAAAACGAAAAATTATCTGATATTGTTTCGGGAAATATGATAATGTTTTGCAGCGAAGTCGATATTGCTTATACAAATAATATGACGCCACCCTACTTTTTTACCTTTCTAATCTTTACTGTATGTTGCATCAGTGTTATTAATCTTTATTAGTATGAGAAAATCTGTATTATTAGTAAACATTGCTTTGTCGGTAAATTAGTTATTGTTTCGGGATATTAAATTGAATGTTAGCATCTTTTTATCCGTGTATTATAATATGGTACTTTACAATCATTTTTATTTGAGCGGAACGAAATTTATTTCATCAATATTTTCCTCATCTTTTTTTAAGTTGGGTAATGATCAAATAACTTCTCCCACTCTGGGTAAAGTGAGAAGGATTGTCATACTTTTAGTGACTAAAATCCCCTTTTGTTCCTTCAGTTACTCTTTGCGTTTCAATGGTAACTCTTTCGAACTATCACGCAGCCCTAGATTTTCCCCACCCTAAGAGTAAAAAACATTACCCTGTCTTTGCAATCGCGCAGTCGGGCAAAAAGTCCTAAGTCGGTATATCAGAACAAAATAAAATCTATTTATTTAATCAAATTTTATCAGTTACCTTCAGTTCTTAAATGGGTACGATTTCAATAATATAATCAAAGGCGATCTGAAACTAATACGCACATACTGGAATAGGTAAATCACTGAATAGGCACTTATCCACATATTCACACACTACGTACCTACCCGCAATCGCAATAATTAACAAGGAAATATAACTGTAATAAATTAATTACCGCCTATTTTATGAGAAATACCTATTCGTTAGTATGACGTTGGTAATTAATACGTCACAATTAAAGATCTTGCTTGTCAACAGATTATCTACTTGTTATTTTGCAAATGTCCACCGCAACAGACGTTGGACCCTAAATATTAAACCGCATATTCTATGATACGGAACCACGTCAGCACAACCGCGATATAAAAATATAATGTGGTTAAGTAGTAATGAGTCATGCGTAATATTCATTATGATTAATTGTTTAATCTAATGACAATGTTGTCTTCATTTTGTCTGCGAGTAATTTTTGCGGATTTGTCACTTTTGATAACATAGCTACATATTATTTATTTCCGGAGTCTTTCATCATCTATGAACAATTTTACTATCAAAAATGAAATGGAAACAAAAGGAAAATTTTGGGAATTTTTTAATAAATTTAGATCTTTAGGTCACTTGGAAGTGACTAAGGTATCTATGTCTTATCTATAATTGTTTATTATCTTACTTAAAATAATATTGTCTTATCTATAAGAAAAAAATCCCTATTCCCTTGGTCACGCCATAACTTTATTCTAATATTATGTAGAATTCTCTTTCAGAACATAAAATGAACAAAATTTAAAAAAAAATATCAGAATAGGTTAGGTACTGCGACTATTTATTCTTCGCTTTGACAGTTCATAGCTAAGATAGGACGTCTGTCGGGTCAGCTGGTTTTATACATATACCAGCTTCTGCCGGCGGCGTCGCCCGCGTGAAAATTGATTTTCCACACAAACTTTAGAACCCCATTTTATTCCCTTATCAAGTGAATTTCGGAAAATCCTTTCTTATTCTTTAAATTCCTACGTCATAAAAAACGCCTCTGTGCTAAATTTCACTGTTTTCAGGTCCAAGGGCCAAAGGCTTGATGAGTCAGTGAGTGAGTCAGGAGGGCTTTGTCTTTTTATATAATACAGCTGTTCGATTCACATCCGGTCAATATCGATCAAACACATTGTGTTAAATGATAAATGATATTTATTTGGTAAATAGGTTTAAAAAAACACTTTTACACGTCAATTTTTTTTTCGTCAGTTTATGCTAGATGAGGCCGGTGTTGTGACTTTCTACTGCGTTTTTGTTTTGGTAAATCGTCTAATGACTTGGAGAAGTCATTAGAAAAACCACCGGTAGACTAAAACCACACCTATGTTCCTTAAGTTGCCTTTTGCGTTCTAGGACTACGAGCATCCCTTTCATACTTTTCCACATAGCTTTGGCATATATCGGCTCTGCTCGGCCTATACGATCTGCTGACATCTCTTTGAGACGCGCTTGTAACACTACGTGCCATTGACGACTCGGGCTCGGTCCTAATAGGACAAGCAGAGGGCGAGCTACCCATTGCTCGTCATTCGCAAGCCCGCAAATTGCTCACGATTTTCGACGTACGGGGCATCTTCTGTGGCGGCAGATGTGTGACGAGTGACGATGTACGTTCCGTTACTCTTACGGCCGTCTCCGTCACTAGCATTTCTGCTGCGCAGAAGGTTGCAGCTGCAACCCGTTCCCTCTCGTTCTGGACCGTAGCCTGAACCAGGACCAGGACGCAAGAGGCAACCGCCGCCGATCGCCTTCACTTGGACACGACGGTGCTCCGCCCAAGCCGGGCACACCTTCACCATATGCTTCAACGTGTCCTCCGTGCGGTCCCCGTAATGGTGAAATTCGGGCGTTTCTTCCGCCTGAATCCGATACAGGAACCCTCCGAACTTAGCAAGTCCAGTGATGATCTGTGGCATGCGGGACGTGAGGACACTGGTGCCTCTCCAGCCACTTCAAAGAGTGGACTTACCGCCGCAATCGTGGTATGCCTAGACTTTCTATTGCTTGTGTTCTTGTATCAGTGGTTGAATTGAAATAAATAACATTCTCTGATATTTAACTCAAGAACAAAAACAACTTTAGCAAAGATGAGGAACAGAGAACAGTTATTGAGTTAGATATAATTAGCATTGCTACGTGTACAGTTATCATTGAGAACTAAATTTAAACATTCCGATTTATTTCCTATCGTCGCAACGTCAAAGTCAATGCCTCAAACAAGATTCGAGAAGTTGTCACGGTCAGCCCTGTTGTGAACTAGACATCGTTACGTAATGCATTTAACTATGTAACTATGTAGGTAACCTTTTATGTATCTATATATAATAAATGGAGATACTGACTGGCTGGCTTGTATAGCTGAAACTACTGCGAATAAGAGCATAAAATTTAGTACAAGGCTATCTTTTATGACATAAGTGAACACTAAGAGAGGATTTTCTAAAATTCACCCCCTAAGGGGATGAAACAGGGACCAAAGTTTGTATGAAAAACTTCCTTTCACAAAAGCGAAGCCACTGGCAGAAGCTAGTCGTACCTACATAAAATAAATAGCGAATGGAATAGTCCGCAATATCAGAAAACAGAATTATTTGGACAAAATAGCCTTTGCCTTGGTGTGAGACAATATTATAGGCTACTTAAATAAGATTAGAAACAGGCTAGACTGAGTAGGATGCGCGACTGTTTTAACGAAGATTCGTCCTTGGGAGCTCCGGACTCTCCCTCCACTTTTACTTAGTAGTGGAACAAAACAGACTAATAAAATACATACATACTTCTTTATCTTTGTTTTCGTTCATAAATCAGGGAAAATGTAAATGTAGAATAATTTAAGAGAAATATATGAAAATATTGTCTGCCTTAGATAATTTAGGAACAGTCATATATGCTGTGGTAATATATGCACGTAATGAACGGTTTACTTCTGAAGAACCACCAGTATACCAGAATCGACCAGTTCAAGTTCACGTTAACATTAAATATTCAAGAATTGAGCCAAAGTTAGACCAAAATCGAAGTGTCTTTTGTTTCTAACATAACTACAATTAAATATTTAAATTACTTTGTTTTCAATATTTATAATTATTCATCTTTTCTATGGAAATTAAATCCAAGTCCCATTATTGTAAGCAATAAAACAATTATAACGCAAATGAAGTGTCGTTAGTTGTCTTATGTTATCTGCAAGGACGCCATTATTTATAGAACAGCTGTAAACGTTTTTAATCAATTAAATACAATATTATATACCATATATTACTATATAGTCTAATGAAACAGAACAGTTTTTTGATTTTTTTAAACGCGGTAATCTCTGGAGGTACCAGTCGAATTGAACAAAAAAAACTGTATGAGATAGCCAGATTCATGACCAACAGCATGGAATCTATACTATTGTATGGTATCTACTATTGTATGACTATATAACATTACGCTACTACCACTCACGTAAGCGGCGCAGTAACCAAAGAGAAAAACGCAGGTACAGTTGCCAAAACGGATCTTGAGCGCTCGGCGTCAGATTGGGGATCGCTTTGCGCATTGCATACATTGGCGAGCCAATCGTCTTCGTTGTTAGATACATGCAGCAACGCAGGGAACGAATTAGGAGTGACGTCCATGACGCGATGGTGCGGCGAGCCAATCACTGGCACTCCCCGCCCCCGCGTCTCGCTTCGCACCACTAAAGAGACCGAATATTTGACTTCTGCGCAACCGCTTAAGATCCGTGATGGCAACTGTAATAGGTACCGCGGGGGGCATCTAGTAATGTACAATAAAATGTTAGCAATAAAACATAATCGAGGAGAGCAATCTCGCATCTTACTACTGAACTAAAGTGTTATATAAGTAAACAAAATTAATACGTATTCTCGAAGTTGAACGAAACGCATTATTATAATCTAGGCCAGGGTTACCATCGTTAAAAACATCTGAACATATAACTTGACTTGTTTACGCCTATTTATCGTACATCTGTATCTTATCAGTGCGCAATCAACTCCTTTCTACAAGTATCACTAATTTTAACTATTAGACAGATTGATAAAGCATATAAGATATATAGAATATCGACTGCTAATCAACCGCAATTATTGAAACATTGTTGTTATTGTGATACAAATCGTAATGGTTCTTTAAAATTCTGTAACAATCTAAATCAATATCTTATGTCATTTATTTATGTTTTAAAATGTAGGAAGTGAGATAGTATCCGACTCCCTATTGTTTTAAAATACATTTTCATTGACAAAGGTGAGTATTATCGCTAGACATGTTTCTGGATTCATTAATGAAACTTCGATGACGAAAACGATAAAGTCGTATGATAGTAAAGCTAGAACTACATTAAACTGACGCACACGTGTGACACGTCGGATTTGTACGTAGAACGACGTCGCGTGGCGTGGATCAAGTGTAGCTCTACAAGTCTAGTTTCCATATAAAATGTATAGAGACCGACGCGTCCAGATCGGTGTGTGTGTCACAGTGTAGTTCTAGCTCAGTGTTACTATGCTCGTATATTTCTACGTCATAGGCTACGAGTACATAGGCGAAGTGAACCCAGTAAGCTCCAATAAGGTGAAGAAACAGATCAGAGCGGGAATAACCTGCGCATTCTGTTTGGTAACGAGAGATTATTACGCAATTCAAGGTTTATCGCCGTGCATACACACACACCCCCGTGACAAACCGTTTATTAAGATTTGGCGATTTCTTTTGAAATCTTCAAATCCTAAATTCCCGTCCGCTCTAGGGTTTTTTGTATTGTGTTTGAATAGGATTGAACTTTGATATCATGGTACGTATGTCAGTCAGTCCTAAATTCTCTTCCCAAAAAAATATAAGACCCTCATCACATGATGTCTTTCATGGGAATATAGTGAGTGAAACAAAATCCCCACAGTCTATTTTACATTAGTAATTGCAATGTCACACCACCTCAGCATTTTCAAGCCAGCTTTCAGGGAAAATGACGGCCTTTTCAAATAATGTTCGTAAACAACATTAATCTTACGTTCTTATGTCGTTACGTTTTAATACCTATTGTGACGTTATTTATAATTTTAAACCTTTATCCCTTAAGAATTTCCATAACAACCGCAATACGTCTATAATGTTTCCCAAGTATTTTATCTAACCACGACGTTTAACCACAACCTATAATCAAAATAACCGACGCGTTTACTGTACAAATATTGTATTTACAAGCTCATATCCTAATACGCACTGCAAAATATTTCACTGAACGGTATTTTTATGCTAAAAATATAAGATTTAATTCAAATATAATATGTTCTATAATTACACATAGGTAGGTAACAATATTTGAATGCAACTCAATGAATGAGCGAAAACTTTAAACGAAGAAAAAAAAAAGTGGTATCCAGCACGGAGGCGCCTGCTTTGTGTTACACAGAAAAACGTTTATATTACTACATCGTTACTGCAAATGAGTTTGCGAAACTCACGGGAACATATTTTTTAAATTACTATTTAGGTAGAACGCTGAGGATCATGTTACAAATAATATATTACAGGTTTCTCTGCTCTATCTGATACGTATTGTTATTCTCTAAATTGTTTACTTTCCAATTTTACTACGTCTACAACGCAGTCATAACAAAAAAGTACGAAATTCTCCACCAGCATAACATTGTTAATCTATCTTTATGAACTTTTAAAAATAAGGTCGGAATGCTGATTTAAAAAATTGGAAAACAAAAATATTTAATTGAAATTATATACGTATATAATCAGTTTATATCTAACCATGTATATAACATACACACTCTTACATGACAAGGCTTTCAGTTAATCATTAACTGGATAAAATCTATGAATGTAGTCACAAAGAAACAGAATTTTCTTACGTGTGACATGTCACGTTAGTCGTTAAAAACGTCACGAGGCTTCATTAGAACAATCATCCAACGACAACTTCCGCCCAGTGTGATACGAGTCGCAAATCGCACGATTCGATCAAATTACGAAACTTGACGGCAAGTTAGCTGATTTGATAGAGAGATGACCCAGTCGCATCGGGAATGATTAATCTTATTCCGCTTGATGATCCGTTTGGCATTAAAACGCATTTATCGAGTGTCGCCCGATCACAGCGTCATGTTGCCGCGCCCACGGCCTCATCACGGCCCGTCATGACTTCTAGGATACGTATTAATTTTACCTACTTATTAAGCCGTCATATACTTTATTTACCTTATTTAAATAAATTCGGTAGTTTTGCACGTAGGAAATACTCAAGCGTAATTTTAACGATTTTTAGCTAACTTCATTCGCGCCGGTCACACCTACGTCACAGATTATTTGAATAAATAATTCACCTTTCCTCAAACGTCAACCATGTTCAGGGAACGCCCGGAGGACACGGTGGAGCACACAGTCGCGGTGTGCCCTGCTTGGGCGGAGCATCGTCGTGCCCTCGTGGGGGTGATCGGCGGCGGAGACCTCTCGCGCCGGGCCTTAGTTGAGGCCATGGTCCGGAGCGAGGAGGAGTGGCAGGCGGTCGCCGACTTTTGTGAAGCAGTAATGCTTGCTAAGGAGGAGGCCGACCGCATCAGGCAACGGCGCTCTCGCCGCCGCCGGGATTCCGATCCCGATTTCCAGCCACCGTAGGCGCGGGCTTGCGGACAGTGAGCAATGGGTAGCTCGCTGTCCAGCCGTCCGGTAACTGTCCGGACCAAGCCCAAGTCGTCGACGGCGCGCGCTGTTCCCGCGCGCTTCAAGGAGTTGTCAGCAACAGCAGGGGCCCAGCCGGGTCAAAGCCTACTGGGGCCAGGGTTATCCGAAAGGGCGCTTGAGCCCCGGTATGAAGGCTTGAAGGAACGGGATGGGTTTTTTAGTCAGTAAGAGTCTGACACTATCTCCCGCTCCGCCCAAGAGCAGGGGTTGTCATAGGATAATTTTTCCCAACGAAAAAAAAAAAAAACCATGTTCAGGGCAGATCAATAAAGCTTTGGAATTTTTGGAGATAGAAAAGTGGGAGCGGTTACAGTTTTCCTTATTTTTGCAAAAACTTCTAGCTGTGGTAAATGAGCCGGTGATCTTAAGATCTATAAGAAGATTTTTTTGCACGGTCGACAACTAGGGGCATGCCTTGTCCGGGAAAGCCTATGTCCATCAGTGAACTGGGATTAACTAAGCTACTAACAATGATTAAAACTTACCCAACGTTATTAATATTTTTATCTTGTCCTATTTAACGGATTCTCATGCAATAACGCATGTATGTAGTGAAATATTCTGAGTACACAAACGTAAGCGATCGCCACAGAGTCAAAAGTTTATTATTACACAATGAGTTTGGCATTTTTCTCAGCCTATAATGGTCGATACATAACTCTTCGAGATTCCACTCGTAGCAACAGATGCTGCGGACCCTGACGCAAGTAAATGGGCTTTAATATTTTCCAAACACCGTTTTCAGCTTCCAATAGTCTCCTCTACTTTAACGTCATGGTTTTAGCCATGAATCAATTTAGGTATTTTTACTCTATTGTTTGTATCCACCCACGCCCTCGTGATCGACGTCACAGGGAAATTGTCAGACTAATTTCTCTATAAAAACCCTTAGGGATAGGACATTCTCGTTTGAAAGCAGGAAATACTTACAATGTCTTAAATTGATGACCTAATTAATACCTAAATAGTTAAAATAAAGACTTTAGTCAACTTTGTAATGCAGCAAATAGAAAAACTGAATATCGTAAAATCGAAAATATTAGTAGTGCCTACATACCCATGATCAGATAAAGAAACTGTATTTTAACGTATAACATATTTTTAAGGGGATATGAATTTAGATTTGTAGGTCTTGCTAAAAACGGTTAAATGGCCATGGCATTTTTCAGCATAAATCATGAAATATGTAAACTACAGTGTTTTAATTTCGCGTAAAAATATATCAAATTATAACATGTAAACACAACGGTCGACTTCCTGAATTTGTTCTAAAATATATTTCAACGAGAAGAATAAACAAAAACATTTTTTTTTTAACTCTTGGAAGTAAAACAATGACTCTACTAGACTTCGAATATAATATAATATAGGTACGGCCGTTTACTAATAATTAGGTTTACAGAAAAAGCATTTTAGCGATAATTTATTAAGCAGCTCGCTGACAGTATTCGTGTAAACGATGTTCATTTAATATTTAGAGCGTGATCCGGATTTCAGAGACACGAAAAGTTTCTTTTAACCTTTCCCTAGAGCTGCGTCAGCGTGTAACTCTACAGTTAACTACCATATTACGTGATTCAGTAGACACATGAACCAGTTTGTATTTAGAATGCTTTATAATGTCCATGCCACACGTTGTGGCCTGCTGATCTATTCCAATTCCCTCACGCTTTCAGGACATGATATATGATTGTTTGATTTACATTCATATTTACACACGCTGTCCATGTTCATGCAGGTCGTGCTAGTTATCTGTTATATTTTATGACTAATAGAAATCTATTTACAACGAGGCTCTTAAAAGGTACAGTGAAAGCGTTGGAAAATGTTTCAATTCTCTTAAGTAACGGATTTAGAGAATCTGAAATGTTTCGACCAACACGATCAATTCATGCTCCTCAATGAATCAATCGTGCCCGAAATCAATTGGTATGGAGACTGTTTATGTAGCGGAAAACTAGTTCGGATCAGTTAATACCAGTCAGGATTTGTGGTACATTTTAGATGGTCCTTTGTAAAACTATGTATACGAGTATATTGTTCAGAACCACTCCTTTAGTTTGAAAAAGAAAATAAAAAGCAACAATATCGAAATCAACTAAGCACCATACCTAGACATCTTTACTTTGTACTATGTACAAACACGAGGCATTTATCTATTAACAGCAGTTTTTAAGAGCCTAATGCAGTGTCGATGACTGATTGAACAAAAACTAGTGCCGTTCCAAGAAGTACTGAACCACCTTACTTTCACGAAATATTTCCGTTCCACCTGCAATAATAAATGTCACGACTTGAACTATGATGACGCTCTGATGTTAAAGCGAGACACTCGCTTATCTTAATATTCTGAGTCCTCTTAAAACAATAAATCTGTTGGAACTCGAAGGCAAATTCCTCATTTGGGATATAAAGCAAGAAACCATACCGACTACCAGGGATCAAGATTAGGCCTGAAAGCCGATAAGAAACTATGCCAAGGGCAGTTGTCACCAGATCTACGTGTCATTTCATGGCTGAAAAACATCTTAATTGAGAAGTTAGCAACGGAATACGTTTCAATCGTCTTCTAAACCCTGTCCACTATTCACTATCATGTTACTAGGTGCCTCGCTCTGATATAATCTCTTAACTTTAAAATTTTATCGACATCAGTCTTATCACGTGCTATGTATTTGGTTTCACGTAATTCTTGTTCGGTTATTGGTATACCTATATCGTCAGACACAATTCAAATCAATTAATTGAAACGTTTGCAGTGTCGAAAATAATGGAGACGGGTTCCATCCGGATAAAAGCGGCTCAAATAGGACTAACTAAAACGAATCCCCCTGAGTCAGATTCGGGCGAACAATTTTCATATATAATGAGAGACAAGTAGTCAGGTAGCCAGGTTGCTTACTAATTGTTTAGTGAGAAAGGCGGTTCCCTCTATACTGTGTCAGAGGAAGCGCGAGCGACTGAATCTAGATTACATGCGAAGCACATTACTGGGAAGGCGGTATTTCTGTAGTGTGCACAGCCGTGACGATAGTCGTGCTACGCTTATACGAGGCCGCGTCGGCGCGACCGCTTCAGTCTGACGATAGCGCTCATAGATTATAGACGTTCTGAAGTAATATCGCGGATTAAATACATAAGTTCGGAATACGAGCTTAACAGTTAAAGTTTTATTTTGTGTTTGAAGTATAATATTTTTGTTTTGTGAAATGCGCGTGTGCGCCGAGAGACAAAGCGTTCGTTTCGCGCCTGCCCGCTGGCTGCGGAGTCGCGCCGTGACGATGGCCCGCTCTATGGATATGTTGCACTTGCAGTTCAAGCGCATGCTGAACAAGGAGCTGAGCCACTTCTCCGAGTCCAGCAAGTCCGGCAACCAGATCTCCGAGTACATCTGCTCTACATTTTTGGGTGAGTGTTCATAAACTTTCTATTTAAATTTCTTCTTTTTATTTAGAAATTCCAACAAGTGCCAAGGTTTCCTATAACAACCATGTAATCTAAAGAATCAAGCTACATATTTAAAGTCGTAATAAATTCAACTTAAAATAAATTATTTTTAATACCTACTTTAAAATATTTACATTTGGTTAATAACTTGTTTTACACCAAAGATAATACATCACTTTTTATAAATTAGTATTGATAACTTAACATTACTTATTTGATAAATAAGTTATATTTTAAGTAATTTATCAAATAATTCCCAAGTTTTAAGATAGGAAAGAAAGATATTAAATGCATTAAGAATAACTTCATACCTACTTTCAACTTTGATATAGAGATAGATCAACGTGCCCGCTGAAAAAATGAGTCACGCGTGTGTTGTGTCATAAAGACGCGATCGAGCGCACTTCGAATCTGTCAAAATCTACATACGTCATCGATCATAGACACCGAAGTTACGTAATGTAAACTTTTTTATTACAGTACATTCTTGTTAAAAACAACAATCAACAAAAACTGTGTAACGTTCATGATTTCTCCAGAATAGAAACTACAATTACCTACGATGATTTTGCATTTACAGTTAGAAGTTTATTATAATTTGGAAAACATTGAATTTCAAGTTGTAACTCACTTAATTATTCTTGCGGTGCACTTAATGAACCAAACAAAATAATTACTGGTAATTTGATGAATATATAGCAAGTAGGTATACAGGAATACGTGATCTAGAAGTATATTGAAGTACATGACCTACTTATTTTATGGTGTGAACGTCCTCCCGCGCCCACTTGTGTCACAATTAGGTATTTCGATCGCCATAATAATATATTCTAAAAACGATAGAGCCTATTTGCATGAAAAGAGATACATCATTCAGAATAACAGCTAAACCTAAATAGATTGTCGAAAACTGAGTAAAAACTGTTTATGAAGTAGTATTAGAAATGGTTGAAGTAATAGGCAACTGAGGTACTTGTTGCGATTACATTAAATTTATTTATATTTTTTTTAATGAATGTTAATGTATTCTCGTAGTAACTACATGAGTAATAACCATTATTCATCAAGTTGGGATAAAGACACGACCTTCCGCATAATGACTTTCTTTATACTTACGTCTTATAATTCTCCCTGGGAAAACCAGAATTAAGGCCATAAATACGAGTATTGAAAAAGAAAGCCATATAACTATCGACATCAATTCATAAATACAGAAGATTATCTACTTATTGATTACTTGTCATTATCATTGCAAATCGCGTCATAAAGTGACTGGTATATAATGGAGCTTTAATATGTGAAATCAACAGGTAAATAAACCTAACAGGATAATAGATGTAAATAAGCGTTATCAGCAGTGATAAGGCGATAACCACGAGCCACGCGCGCGCACTTCCCTCTCTACAACAACATCCATATCGATTTAAACCTCGTTCAACTGGAACTTCAAACTGTGTCCAAAGCACTTTCTATATTCTGTCAAAATAAAAAAGAATAGTATAATATTCCGACTTGTCTTCCAAGCAACGTGATACTAGCTTGTATAAAAAAGTAAGCTAGTTTTAAATACATGTGAACTGAACCAGTGCTTCCTATGATGCGCATTCAGATCAATACAACAGCTCGCAAGCCAAATACAGTCAACACATTTGGGCCCTTTATTAAAAGTATTCAAGGAGAAGCTATTGAGGACGTCAAACATTTGAGACATAGATATTTGACAAACAACGAGCTGTTATTGAACCAATTGCCAATTGGGGACGAAGGAACTCCGCAACATAAATTAATTTGTTTGCGCAGAGAACGACCCTGACTAATGATTACGGTAGCCAAACAATGTGCCACTGTTTTCAATAATATCCGCATCAATTAATAATTTCGTGTTTTCTTGGTTATTGTGTACCAGTCAATATGGTCGTCGTTCTTTCTCTCGTTTGCCATTGTTATATCAAGAGTTCAAGCCCACTTGAGCACCCTTCTCTAGAAAGCGCTCTTTAAAATCGTTCGCATTAACAAGAAAATGCGAATTAATTAGAATAGCTTACCATTCGATCCGGTATTTCAATGTTCAACGATCTTTATATCTCGCTTTAAAAATTATTGCAATAACATTATACAACTTCTTCATTTACAGTGCCAATAATGTAAAGCTTTATTGTATATATAAGCAGCTAGTAGTTAAAATTTATTGATCCTTTGGAATAAACATGTTTACGTTTCTATTTCAAGGGCTAAACGGATTTTCTTTCTTCTAAATATAGAAAATAGCTGCGAGTGTATTTATTCGTTGATTAGATAGTCAATGGACGGGGAGTACTATATCTCATAGGTAGATAACACGTTAATCCGTTTAATGTGCTTGGATTACGCTTTCATCATCGCTGTTGGTTCGTTGGTACCTTTTGATCGCTTTGCCATATTGTGTATTAAAGATTATTTTACCATACAAATACTATCTTCAATTTAGTCATAATTATCTCCAAGTCGAGAATAAACATTACAGCAAGTTGTATGATTCAAATAAAACGCTAAATACAACCAGACATATAAATATAAACGCGTAAATAAATTTAACAGAAAACCGTGAGATTTGTATTCTTCATTTTTGGCATCCCATTGTCCACCTATCCATCATCCTTTAGATGATTTAGATTAAAATTTTATCACTTTATTAAACCTTATAATCCTATCACACATTTGGTCTAAATTCAATGCACAACGTCATCATGGTACTCCATAACGTCAGTTGTGAATACGATAATGAGGGCCAAGTGGCACGTCAGCAATACAAAATATCAGCTATTTTAAAGCTTCCATCAGCATGATTGATTACTTATCTATAGGTAATAACGAAACTCGCATGTTGACCTGGAAACGTATCAACCATAATATGTATTAATGGATACTTCACATTTTCACCCACATTTTTGGCATCGTTTCCTAGTAACACAGTTAAGAAACGCAATAAAAATTTTAATCGATCGATAACATTTAGCTTTGTATATTTGCGCAGCCTCTGCCAACTATAGGATGCTAGCTGTACCTTATATTGTATTCAAGTCCCTGTGTCTATATCCCATTTAACCCAATTTTACATGATAGATATCCACAAAACGTTGATATGGTATCAATCAAGCTCCTCCGAATTATGTAGACTAAGAAACCGATATACTAGTGTTAAACTTATTTAACATTTTCTTTTTTTTTCAGACAAACAACAAGATATCGACCTACCATCTCTACAAGTGGACGAGGTTGCCGAAGCGCGTGCCAAGAAGAAGGACAAACCGCGTCATACCGGCCCAGCAACCACCATGTCACAAGTAAGTCCAACTCTTCAATAACGATTATAATACCATTCAAATAGTAATCTTTAAATATGAATAAGTACTTATTTTTGTTATTTTACTCTACAGATATCTGGCGTTAAACGGACACTGACGCACACCAATAGTTTCACTGGAGAACGCGTGCCAACATACGGAGTAGACACTCCTCACGAGGAAGACCTCGGTCGTCAACTGGGAGAGATCGATAGGTGGGGTGTAGACATCTTCCGCATCGGCGATTTATCTTGTGGACGACCTCTGACCGCCGTCGCGTACGCCGCATTCACGTCTCGGGAGCTGCTGGGCACGCTGCAGATCTCGGCGCGCACGTTCCTTGCCTTCACTATCACGCTGGAGGAGCACTACTTGCGCGACAACCCCTTCCACAACTCACTGCACGCCGCCGACGTGGCGCAGTCCACACACGTGCTACTCAACACGCCAGCGCTTGACGCCGTGTTCACGCCCATCGAGACGTGCGCCGCGCTGTTCGCAGCGTGCGTACACGACGTCGACCACCCTGGCCTCACCAACCAGTTCCTCGTCAACTCAAGCTCGGAGCTCGCTCTGATGTACAACGACGAGTCAGTTTTAGAAAACCATCATCTCGCCGTAGCGTTCAAGCTTCTCCAGAACGAAGGATGCGACATATTCATCAATCTTCAAAAGAAACAGAGGCAGACACTAAGGAAGATGGTCATAGACATGGTCCTCTCAACAGATATGTCCAAACACATGAGTCTATTAGCAGACCTGAAAACGATGGTAGAAACAAAGAAGGTAGCTGGAAGTGGCGTACTATTACTAGATAATTACACGGACAGAATACAAGTGTTGGAGAATCTCGTACATTGCGCCGATCTGAGTAATCCCACAAAACCGCTACCACTTTACAAGCGGTGGGTAGCATTACTTATGGAAGAATTCTTCCAACAAGGAGACCGCGAGAGGGAACAGGGAATGGATATCAGTCCAATGTGTGACAGGCATAACGCGACGATAGAAAAATCTCAAGTCGGATTTATCGACTACATTGTCCACCCGCTATGGGAGACGTGGGCCGATCTAGTACATCCAGATGCTCAGGACATATTAGACACTCTAGAGGAGAACCGCGATTATTATCAAAGTATGATCCCTCCGTCACCGCCGCCAGCGCCCATTCAGCACTCACTGCCCGATGATGACCGCCCCGAACAAATACGCTTTCAAGTAAGTTAAACTTTCTGTACGCTTAATTCCTGACAAAATTTTCAAAATTAATTATGAAAATTATATTAAAAACAAATCAATTCTTCACTTTAACCCTTAACTAAGAAGAAAGACGGCAAACTAATAGTAATATGTTTTGTTAACAGGTAACGTTAGAGGAGGGTGAGGGCTCAGAGGAGTGCGAAGGGGAAGGCGATGGCGGGATGTGACGGAAACTACTGGGAATCTGCAAGAAACTCACTGAGAAGATGCAAGTGTGGTGGAAGCTCTGGCAGTAGCACGGCGCGGCCGGGCCGGGCGGGTCTTGTTGATAATAGTAATACTTGTTGACGCTTACCCTCGAAATGGAACGATCCCGTTGCATCGTCACATTTCGAACATGATTATTTTTATGTGATTATAACGCAATGTTGTTTAGAAAAATATCTAACGACTAAATAATTATGTCCCTCCAATGACTGTAACGTTCGATTGTCTAGTATTTTTACTATTGTTTCGTTTTGTCTAACCAAAGATATATGAAATGTTCTTTCGTTCACGGAGACGTTCGATAATCCCTGTAAGTAGTTAGTATTCGGTTCTTAATGAGTCGTGTAAGTAGTTATAGTCGTCGATGCCGCATAATATATATCGGCTCGACTAAGTAAGGACATTGAAAACGCTTATTAATTGGTATGAAAGGGTAATTTATATTGTCATATCATCCACGTTTCTCATATTTAATACGGGTTTGCGATAATGATGTTATTCACCAAAATATATTAAACATGATAAATATCCTAAATATAAAATCTATTTTAAGGTAAATTTTAAAAATTGCCTTTCGGAGTTGTTGTTGTGTCTTTTCTGAATATGTAATATTCGGCCAGCCTCTCACTGCGGCAGCGCCCGCGGCCCCGACAGCTCCCGGCCGACCATGTTGCAGAACCTGCGCAGGCAGCACTTAGTATCGTAGTTATTGTATTGTGCAGTGCAGCCCTGGGGCGCTCCTCGCTCCGACCAGCTGTCGTGTACGATACTATAGGAAAGTCGAATTCATACTTAAGATCTCTCTTCGTATTTGGTCGGGGGTCGAAAAGACACTTTACCAAATTCATCCTATTAGAAAGCTTTACTTGATTTTTGTGAACCTAAATGCACCTCATTACTTATGGAGGATCGCTGGCGATCCGTTTACTTTTCTCTTTAGACTAATGTATTATTATTATTTTTGTAATGTTACGTATTTTATTCTAGTTCTCTTTACCCAAATACAAAACAAAAGAATTAGTCATGAATCTTAAAGTTTTCGTGTACGCAACTAACGGCTTGAAGTGTTTGATTAAATTGTTAAGTACTAACAAATGAGTGGTTTGCGACTAAGTTTTATTTTGAGTGGATTCATATTTGCTGAATTAAGTCCAAACTAATCGGCACGGGCCGGGTCTTGCAATAGTAGTAGGTAGTTCTGAAACACTTCGCACAACTGTTTCAACTTCATCCATTTCATGCCAAATATGCTCCTTTCATTAACTGTATAATCATATCAACAATATCAGAATCGCTGTGCAGATCTGATTTCAACTATGTATAACAATATTTGTGTACCTACATAGATTTTCTTGTAAGGAAAAGAGCGTAACTGATACTTTTTAAATATATATAACAACCACTGTGTAAAAGATGTAATATAAATAAGTAGATGTCTGAAAATTGTACATTGGATGGAAAATCTAGTTTTTATCCAGTTTCATGTTCGTCGGTCGCGACCTTTTCATGTTTGTGACAATGTTATATCAATTAGCATGCACATAGCCACTCGAGCATTCAGCTACATACTCGTATATAACTTCGTGTAGGTACATTTACAATAGTATAAGGAGGGTGTAATACTTAATGAACCTGTATTATTTTTGCATTTCATCATCCATCTTTTTTATTTTAATGGACGATTTTAAGAGCTGGTCTCTATTCCTTCATGTACTCAAAAGATATTTTGTTTTAAACTGATTAAATGATTTTTGTTCCTCGCACTTCACTTGTTTTGTATTTCTATCATAGTGAATGTCCCCTAGTATTATTATGAAAAGTATTTTCTAAGTCATCATTTCTGTCATTCATCAGCATCAAGAAGGAAGGTCCAATGTACATTATTTTCGTAGATAAAGTAAGATTTTATCGGCGATCAAATACTACGAGCATGTGTGCATCGCCTATCTTCGAAGTGTCTGATTTTAAAACTGCATAGTTTAGATATTTGGTACCTACGTCAACGTATATATACATACATACCTACTACATTAAAAAAAATTGGATACGCTTAACTACTTGTGTGTTATAAAATAGAAACATTACGCTTAGAATCATTAATTTTCTAATTAAAAAAACATACGTATTTGTAACTAATTGTGTTGAATATGATATTCGTACTGCAGTAGATCTGTGTATAACGTACGTGCCCAATCTTTGGTAATTCACATAAAGTGAGCATTTGCATGTACCTACCTTGTACCTTTACCGAATTGTCATAATCATTACTTTTATAATAACTGTACATGTACAATAAACAGGATAATTGAGCAGAATGTATATCTACCTAGATAATGTACTCGTTGTCTTGTCTAATTTCAATGGATTTATCTAATTGCCTACGAAATGCAATAAAATGGTATATAATATAACCACCATGACATGTCGGATATGCTATGCACACTTGTTGTGCTGTGCTGAGTAACTCGTGATTCTACTACCAAAGATCTTTTGATAGGAATGAACAAATTGACAAGAGTGGTTTTAGCGCATCGGACATGTCATCATTCAATAGTCATGTAGGATACTTGTTTTCACCAAAGGTTTTCAGTGTTGTGTATATGTTTTGTCACTATGGAGAACTATCGCTAAGATTGGATAATACCTAGTTAAATATTAATACCGAGTTAAAAGTGTGCAATGCTGGACATTTGCATTACTTATTATTTATGTTTAAAATAAAAAAAAATAGCTTGTAATAGTTTAAATGAATATTTGAGTTGAATTAAAGAATATTAATGTATTTAGAATAAAAAGATATGGGAGAAAACTCTATAATCGTTTCATTACCTACTTTTAACCACACTGCTACAATAAGAACTTTTACGAACTACACTTGAACACAATATTTACTAAAAACCCTGCGAAAATATGAGGAAAACTTATGGCAGTTTTGCCTTAGTACTGCCTAATTGCTAGGGCAGGCGCACTGGGAGAATTGCACCCAAATGAAAATATTTTTTCTTATACATGATAGGTACCGAGCTAAAGCTAGAAGAGGCTGAAGAGGCTGAGCGGTATGATACCAACTGAGAGGGTTTTTAATATCGTGCGGTTTTGATACGCAAAACCCCGCAAATGTCCTTTTCATACAAGTATTTATTGTAACGCCTGAAATACACATACCTACGCGGGACGTGGGGTGTGATCCCGCACATTAGCCCCGCGCGGGTCCCCCGTGCATTTGTCGTCCATTGTACATAATCACAACGCACAGCAGACTGCAGAAAACCAGTCATATCGTAAACAAGCGGCCAGGAATTTCTTAGGCAACCCACCCGCGTTATGTTATTTAATATACTAGATTTGTCATAAAATACGTTTCATCCATTAAACAAACCGGTGAAGGTCGTTCTTAATCGTATCCTCTACTAACCCTAAGGGTTTAAGAAAACTGGTAGTGATTTATAATCAGAATGCACGTGTTCATTCAAGTCGACATAAACATTTTAGAGCCACCGTTTAAAGACTTAGAAGTGTTTTCTAATTGATATCGGCAATGAAATGTCTATCATATGTATGCCCAATATTTATGCTAGTATAGGTAAAGAACTTATAGCCAAAATGATTCTAATCCACGATCGATGAAATATCTAGAATTAATCTGTCACTATAGCTATTATTCTAGACACAATTTCCCAACTAGAGGAATCAATTGCCTGAACCGGACCATGTGCTAGTCAAATCGCGGTCGAATACAACAGCCATTGTATTTCGCCTATATTTCTTGAGAAATTAACGTGGAAGAAAATACAGTCATAGTAGACGATCTTGCAGACGAAAATTGGATCTCAATATAAGTAGGTTAAACACTGAAGCGTACGATATACCACAGTAAATCTAGCAGTTGAAAATTTCACTGAAGTTATTAAAAAAATTGATTTAAAAGGCACTAAAAATACCTCTCTTTACAGCTCCAATGTAATTGAAATATGGAACATCACAAAAAGTTACATAGATGCATTAACTGCAGAGATGCATTATAAGTAGGAAAAACGAGACTATTGGGCTTTCCGAAATAAATGTAAAAAATATAGTAATAATATTCTAAATATTATAAAGCCGTAATATGAAAGTCGACGGCGATTGGCGGAAATATCTGTAATCTTACAAGCCTAAAAGTGTTTACACATACAAGTGCGTACATTTACCCTAGGAGCGAAAGTAACTTATTTAGTCCAGAGAAGGAGTTTGGCGTCCGTGCGTAGCGAGGTCGCCGATAGTTCGAGGGACTAAATAAGTCTTTAACCCGAGGTAAATACTGTGCTTTTCATTACGAATACAAGGAAAGTAAAAATAAAAACCTGTGTCGTCGTATGAGTTTAGGTATCTTTCTTCTGATTTAGGCGTTAGAATATTTTCTACTACTATTATTATTTGGCCGCTTCTCTTATGAAATCAGACGTCGAATCGATATTTGTATCAATCAGGTGTTAAATCCGTATTTGTATCAATCAGGCGTTAAATCCGTAATCTGATGAACTTATTGTGTTAATAAAATTCTCAGCTGAACGGAAATGTAAACAAAACTACAACTCACAAAAACAAACGAAGAATGAAGATTGGTATGGATTGCCACTTTCCCGCCTAATTTGTTTTTTTTTTTTGGTGGCCGGCCGTTATTCTTCATTTTTAACCGACTTCTAAAAAAGGAGGAGGTTCTCAATTCGGATGTTTGTATTTTTTTTATTTTATTTTTTTTATGTATGTTCGGGCATAACTTCGTCGCTTGCCAACCGATTTGAAAAATTCTTTTTTTGTTGGAAAGGGTATACTTCCCAAATGGTCCCATAGTCACCAAGTCGGGATCTGATGATGGAATCTTGGCTAAATCGAGGGAACTCCTCAAATATTATAGGCAACTATATAGTCATTTTGATATTTTCATCAAGGAATTGAGCATTTACAGTCAAAAAGTGACATTTGATGAGGTGGAACTGGTTAAGAAGACTAGAAATTGCCAACGGAACTTCATACTCAAACAAATATCACAATGAACATAGTTAAGCGACTATGACAATACAAATAAATGAATAGTTCTGAATAGTTATGTTGAAAATGGTATCATCGAAGTAACCTGATGATAGTGATGGAGCTGGAAGATAGGCACCGGAACTCCGTAATTAATCAATGTATCCTACCCGTGTTTGGGCTTATTAGAAATGTCATGAGATGCACTTTGGCTATAAGGTACTATCGAAGTGATCTGATGATGGAGCCGGAAGGTGGAAGGTAGACAAGGGAACTTCATATGAAAATGATGTATGATGATGTATTCTAGCAGGGTTTGAATTAATTGGAATTGACATGAGAAAAAAGTACTTTGGCTGTAAGTGTGTTGCAACTAAAAAGTATGAAATAAAAAACTTTTTATAAAAAAAAATAAAACCGACTTCACTAAAAAAACACTAAAATGATCAAAATAATTTTAATTTCGGAAGTCGGTGTTAAATAAGGAACAAACAATAACGAAAAACACCGACTTCCGAAATTAAAATTATTTTGATCATTTTAGTGTTTTTTTAGTGAAGTCGGTTTTATTTTGATTTTATAAAAAGTTTTTTATTATTATTAAAAAAAAAAAAATACTTTTCCTGAAAATAGTAAAGTCTGTCTAATAAGTCAACCGACTTGGGAATTTTGCATAATATTTAATTATTTAATAAATACTTATATTTGATACTTTTTATAAGGTTCTTCTGTTAGTAAACAACGATCTCTATCTCATAATCAACCTTGATTATTGAACCCGTGTTGACTACATCAGATTTCATTAAATCCTAATAATTACCCAAGTCGTTTAACTTATTAGACAGACTAGAATAAAATACATAAGTCATTTATAAAAATATATTCTTTAATTAAGTAATAAGTACTTTTTTTCTCCCATTCCAATGGCAGGAGATTATGGCTCAGCATCTCTTTTGCATTCGCCAGCGTCGAGTTATTTCGGTTGGGGTTTGAAGACAAAGGTAGGGAAACATTTTACGCGAAAAGGAAAGGTAAAGGAATTTGGAACAACATGGTTATAGGATCAGGAATGTATAAATATTTATTATATATTTAGTTATTATAAATATTACACAAAGAAAAACGATAGAAGCCTGTTTAAATTCTAATAAATATTTAACATATTTACTGACGGATATTGTTATCATAAATGTAATCAGAAAGAACACTATATAGAGAGGGGTTAAAAGAAAAAAGAAGTGTTTTTATTGATGTAGGGAAAGGGACACGGAGTGATATCAAACTATTCAAAAAGGAAACACGGTCATGAATCGGACAGGAAAAGAATATATGGTTAAGATCCCCAAAGTCATATTCACATTCACATTGAGGACTATATGTAACATTGAAGCGTACAAGGTGCGCTGGACAAGTAGTACGACCTAAACGCATTCTTATTAAAATGGTAGTCAAAATTTTTCCAAGTCTGAAGACAGAGAACCAGGGTTTACGTGGAATTTGTGACTGAATGCTAAAGTAGTATTTCCCCTTTGAACGGCTACTTTCTGCCCAAACTTTATCCCCGGAATCCCTAAGATAATGTCTAGGAAGAGTGGCTAAGTCCTGAGTATAATTTTTGAATGGAACAGTATCCCCACACCTCATTGCAAGTCTATCAGCTTTTTCATTACCAATTATACCACAATGGCTCGGAATCCAGACAAAAATAACAGAAAAGCCCTTCACAACACAGTCGAAAAGTTTACTCCTAATATGTGCTATAACAAATAAAGGTTTAAAAGGATATCTCAGGAGCGCCTGAAGGGCACTCATGGAATCAGTTAAAATTAAACTATTTCTAAGTTTTAAAAGTAAAATGTATTCTACAGCAGGATAACAAAACATTCTCCAGTAAAAACAATTGCTTTAGGTGGGCACTTTACCTTCTGAGTAATATTATACTGTGTATGCTTTGATTATATACTTGTCTATATAATCAAAGTGTGTATGATATATTCCTACACCCACAAAATCATCGATTTATGTTTTGATGCGTCAGTGAAGATATGATGCCACTCAGGCCAATTTCTTTAAACAATAAAATTAAAATGTGGGTTAGCGTTATTTTTATCAATATCTACAATGTACAAGTTAACAGATGGAGTATTAATCAAAGCCTCGCGTCACTGTTAAACTAATCAAGTTTTGGAGACCGGTGTGTGGGTGCATGAAATTTTTTTTTATTGTTGATAGGTTCGCGCTTGACCGCTATGTCACCAGACGGAAAGCGACGAAAAAAAAAAATTAATGAAAATCGAATGATGGAATGATTTAAATCGGACATAACTTTTAACTAAACAAGGAAGACATTTGTGATTCCAATAATTTGATGAGTCAATGAGATCAGCAAGTATTTGAAGTTTTTGGAATAAAAGGCTATTAGTAAACTGCAAACGGAAAAACAATCGGTCAGCCAAAAATTGACGTCTTAAACCAAATGTCTTTGTCTTAAACTAAGTGGAGGTTCGTTACACTCAATTTTTATTGCGTTAATAGGACTAGTCTTCATATCACCTATGATTATTCTCAAGGCCATTGATTAGATGGAATCCAGTTTCCTAAGACTAGCCACGTTACAAGGCTCCAATAAGAAGATTCCATAATCAAGAACACTTCAAACCAGAGCATTGTAAAGAAGCTTTAAGGAAAACGGATGCGCAACCCCACCAAACACCTCATAGACACCTCATCAAATTTAGTAGTTTCTGACATTTTTAGGGTTCCGTACCTCAAAAGAAAAATACGGAACCCTTATAGGATCACTTTGTTGTCCGTCCGTCTGTCTGTCAAGACCCTTTATCTCGAGAACGCGTGGAGGTAACGGTTGAAATTAAAACCATATACTCAGGTTCTGCGGTCCCTTTAATTTGTGAAAAAATCAAACTTCTAATTTAACGAATAAAAAATATACGGCCGTTTATGTCGCAAAAGAACGTATATTTTGATAATCTCAAAGATCGAAATTCATAGGGTACTTCCCGTTGACCTAGAATCCTGAAATTTAGCACAAAGCAAGGTCTTATAGCACAGATATAGGGAAAAATCTGAAAACAGTAAATTCGTTCTTACCTACGTTACATTAAAAAAAAAAAATTTTGCAATTCGGAAAAATCTTCGAGCCTCCATTAGGGGATTTTAGTTTGCACGGAACCCTCAGTGCGCGAATCCGACTCACACTTGCCCAGTTTTTTTAGAACATAATCACAATGCGGAATACCTGTAAGTTTACAGTCTAAAATGATGCCCAAAAACTTGACCTGAGTTTTAACTGAAATTTCATTATCGTCACAAACTATAGATATCGGAGGATGAATACGTTGGCCAGTGAATAAGACTAAAGAACTTGCTGATATGCTCAGGCCATTTTTGTCCATCTAAACTTTTAAACGGATTAGAGGACACAGTACAAAGAGCACTTGATGAACTTCACGTAGCATACAAAATTAAGTCATCTGCACATTGCAGGATACTGGTTGAATTTTAAAGTGAGGAAAGTAAATAAAACGTATACAAATTAAATAGTATAGGGCTGAGAACTGAACCCTGTGGGAGACCTTTCCATACAAGCCTACTGTCATCCTGTGTTTGATCTAATTTAATTTTTCTACCTGAGAAGAGGTTAATTATAAAGCGACACAACATTTCAGGTATGTGAAGCATCTGTAATTTTTCTTTAAGGACACTCAGGAGAACATTGTCATATGCTGATTCTAGATCTACAAATACTGCGAGTACTGATTGATTTCGTGAAATGCAACTCTAATATCTGTCACCAATGTAGCCACACTATCCAATGTACTCTTGCCTTTCCTAAATCCAAACTGAGATTCTGACAAATTCCGCGGTTTTCAATAATCCATTCAAGACGATTTTTAACTTAGTTTTCATAAAGCTATTGGGCGATAAGTTGAAGGTTCTAATGATGTTTTATCTGGTTTCAAAATAGGAATAACAGTTTGAGATTTCCATGATGCAGGGATTTTACCTGATAACATATCTTTGTTAATTAAGTCCAAGTAGAATTCAAGTGAAGATTCATTAAAATTAGCAAGGAATGAAAAAGGGATACCGTCTTCACCTGGATTGGAATCTTTAACTGAAGATAGAACGCCCTGTAACTCTTGCATTGAAAAGGGAGAATTTAGTGCACTTTGGTTATGAGAGACAGTAGAAGGAATGATAGCATAAATAAGATCTTGCTCTGGAACAGATGGCGGAGCTAGATGATTAAGAAAAGAGTTCATTGGGGGAATACCAGAAACATTAGAAGGAATAACTCCATTTCTAAATTTTCTGATATTTTGCCAGACAATAGAAGCGTTGACATTAGGAGATATGGAAAGGCAAAAATTTTTCCATCCTTCAATTTTTTTTTTCTTTAAGTAATTTACGTGTTTTCGCCATAGCATCACATACAATTTTGAAATTTTCTTCTGACATATTTTTGTATTTTTTTTCCGCTTTTTTTCTGACTTTTACTACTTGGGAAAATTCTTTATCCCACCAAGGACGGAAAGGAATACGACCATTGGCTGAATTCTTTAAAGGGAGAGGTGAATGTCCAAACTCGTCCTGTGCATTGAAGAGTATCGGAATACACAATAATTAATGGTCTTTTTTATTATAAAAGGGTTTTTATAATTCGATGTATTTAAGTTGCGAATACTTCTGTAACACGGACTGGCTGTATGGCAAAATGTGGCATTTTATAGCATTTTACGCAAATAATAACATCCGCCAGCCGCCATGTACGCCTAATGTCATGTCGTGTCAATAATGAATTAGGGATGTCTACTTTTTATATATTATATGTTTAGATTATATTATTATATGTTGGTTTTAAATGATTAAATATTATACAAAATTCCCAAGTCGGTTGACTTATTAGACAGACTATATTGCATATGTTAACGAATTTTGATTGATCATCTGCGGCTTGTATTAGTGCGTTTGTAAAATTATTATTACAATCAATAATATTGTCTGATAAATTATTCTGTAAATTAGAAAGTTTAAATTCTACAAGAGTTCTAAACCTATCCATCCTCAGCAAGTTTATATTTTAAACGTGGTTGCCTCGACAGACTTGGAGACCTGGGCCTCAAGTCTGTGTGACTGTTCCAATAAGACCCTAGACTGATAAAATTTTCATTTTTCCTGAATTTTCCTACATGAAGGTATGAAGGTCGGCTTCCCTATAAGGGGAAGAGGGCGAGCGCCGCCATCCGCCCGCCCTTGTAGCTTTCAACCAGAGTCTTGGGCAAGCTCCCACCAACAGTAATGGATTTCCAAGAAATATGTCACCTTCTCCCGACTTAGAAAGCTAGGGGATTAGGTGGGGAATTGAGAAAAACAAATTTAAAATCAAATAGGGTTGGAAATCCAAGGGATAAGGAAGGATAATCTACTTTTCTTTTGAGTTATGAATATTATGAGACTGAGAGGGCTGCAAAAGGGTATATAACACGTGACGCTTGTATTTGCAAGTTAAATAATTTTGGAAATTACTTTAATCCGTTTCGCTCGTGCGTGTCCTGACCAATCCTACGGCAAAGGGTTGTGAGGCCTCTGCTATTGGATAAGACACACTTCCTTTAACAATTGACCCCTTATAGCGGCCTACGCACTCATCACTAAGACAATACAAAACTTAAACAAGCGTGACGCATCGTCAGTCGGCCGCAGAACTATTTACAGTTGCCTTGCTAGACGCCGAAGTGGTTTATCGACACTTCTTACTTCCTTACAGCCCCAAGGTGAGGACAACATAACCTGCACGCCTCCGAGCTACGTCTAGCTGAGGTATTTTTCTAAAATGTGTCCAAACTTCGTGTCTCGCTAAATATTATTTTTTTTGTATCAGTAAGAGGCCTACGGGGGCCTGGTGTGATTTAACAAGATACGATCCCTAGCGTTCCTTAGAACGACTACCAATGCAGTTTAGGATACTTGGCGGTGACTACCCCAATCTCTGTGGAAGTGTGCGCATATCAAGAACAATGTAAAATATTCTACTGTCAGTCAGTTCTTAAGGGGAGGTAGCCATCGCTAACGTTTGGTGGTTTGTGATCTCCGTATAGCTCAAACTGGCCTTAGCATGTAACGAATATTTATTCGGTTCAACCTTCAATTGGCAGTGTTTCAGTCATGGTTGCGCCAAGTATGGCGGTAAGTGTCAAGTCCACTCGAAGGAAAGTCAATGTCAAGCTCACTCCAAAGGAAGGCCTTCTCCGACTCCCTAACACCAACCGCAAGCTTAGGTTACCTTGTCATAGGGTTGAATAGGGAAGGATAAAGCAGACAACACTCACCCATCCAATCTTCAACACAGCCGCTGAGATTCACTTGCGTACTTACACACTACTCACTAGATCACAATCAACGCCCATCCATTCGTACTCTGACTCACACGCACAGACCTGTACTATAAATATTTGACAAGCCTAAACTGGACTCAGTCCACCTATAATATCTAATACTGTGTCACAATACAGGCACTCCTAAGAATTACAACGGGACGTTGCTCTACGATATACCGAGTCAGATAGCTTAGCTGGACGTGTGTCCTTTCTCGGGCCCTCAAGCCAAGTGTCCTATCCTGCCGAGTCAACCCCGTGCCTCCTCTCGCCTTACGGCTCAGTATCGCTTGTCAATTACTTATTATTGCTTTGTTTTTGTATAGTTTCTAAGAAGGTTTGGGTCGCTTCGTTCTCACGACTTGCTCGCACATTTTGGGTCTTTTGGTCATTTCTTTACAATTGTGCTAAAATATTTCCTTTTTTGTAATTGTTCCTTTCACATTAAAAGGACAATTTATGAGGGTCTAAGTGGCCCACGTCGCCAGACGTGGTGTTCAAAGAAAAATATAATATTTTGTTATTAATTTTGGAATTAGTGACAGACAGTCACATCTGCTATTACAATAGTGTCAGAATGGTCTATCATTGATTTCATAATTGTTGATTTTGACAAGTTTTGGTAATCTACTAATATAATGGCGTCATTTTGACTTTCTGATGGCCAACCACTGACACTCCATTGAAAAAATGGCATAGAATGGTAATCTCGTACATAATGACAAATGAATATCTGACGTATGCGGTAATCTGCAAAAATTTTGACAGTTCCTTTGATCAGTGACCCACCATTACGATGTTATTGCGCAGTTAGTGCTTTTAATAAGCTCGATATTATTATTCTACCACAATTCTATTACAAGACCATTGACCAATCAATGATTGATCATTATGAATTAGCAGATTACAAACTTTTAGCAAAATGACAATGGGATCGTGTTGGAATGACGAATTTATAAAAATAGCAGACTTAGGCCCCTGCAAGGATGTATTGGCGATATAAAAATTGGAAAGTGGTAGCTTCCATAAGAATATGGCAAAGTGCACCATATATGAGATGAAGCTAAGTTAGGAGTACAAATGGAAAGATCTATTGCGCTTAAATTTTTGTTAGGCCCTGTACGTCGAGTTGGAGACCCGGTATTTAATACACAAATATTATGTTGGGCAAATATATCTAAGAGTATGTCACCACAATATGATGAAAGTACAACCCAAAGCAATATGGTGACAGTTGAAGTCACCTAAAATTAAGAAAGGACGAGGAAGAATAGATACATGATTGTTGGATTTTGTTGTTGTTGTAAGAAGAAGGAATGTACACAGAAACAATACAAGTATTATTTATTTGTGTAGCGACTACAGAAAAATCATTATATACAGGAAGGTGTAGAGGACAGTAAGAGACAGTATTTCTGATAAGTATAGCAGCTCTGCCATACCCATCAGATCTATCATCTCTTAGTCAAGAAAAACCTGGCTTTAACCAGGTTTCCGAAATTGCAAATAAAGATGGATGCATTATATTTATTTAACAAAAAGATAATTTCGTTTTTTTTAGTAACTGCACTTCTACAGTTCCATTGTAATATGTTCCGAGTTTAAACTGACATTGTGAACCGGCTTTGGATTTTTATACATTTTGACTATATTGGCAACGTTGGAGGGTATATTGGATTGTGCTAATGTTTGAATTAGAATTTTACTAGCTGATACTGTTATCATTTTTGGGTTCGTATTTGTGTTTAAAAGTGAAATTAGAAACTACAGGATCTGCCATCCCTATTAAAAGAGGAGTACGCCAAGGTGACCCTTTATCTCCGAGAATCTTTACATCAGTCTTGGAATCTCTAATTGGCAAATTAAATTGGGATAGGATACCCTATATGGGTGGAAGGGAAATATGTAAACCACATTTTTTTTTATGGTTGGAAAAAATCATGCAATGACAACCCCCGCTCTTGGGCGGAGCGGGAGATAGTGTCAGACTCTTACTGACTAAAAGGCCCACCCCGTTCCTTCTAGCCTTCATACCGGGGCTAGAGCGCCCTTTCGTATAACCCTGGCCCCAGTAGGCTTCGACCCGTCTGGGTCCCTGCTGTTGCTGACAACTCCTTGAGGCGCGCGGGAACAGTGCGCGCCGTCGACGACTTGGGCTTGATCCGGACAGTTACCGGACGGCCGGACAGCGAGCTACCCATTGCTCACTGTCCGCAAGCCCGTGCCTACAGTGGCCGGAAATCGGGATCAGAATCCCGGCGGCGGCGGCGGCGGCGATAACGCCGTTGCCTGATGCGTTCGGCCTCCTCCTTTGCAAGCATTACTGCTTCGCAGAAGTCGGCGACCGCCTGCCACTCTTCCTCGCTCCGGACCATGGCCTCAACCAAGGCGCGGCGCGAGAGGTATCCACCGCCGATCGCCCCCACGAGGGCACGGCGATGCTCCGCCCAAGCAGGGCACACCTCGACTGTGTGCTCCACCGTGTCCTCCGGGCGTTCCGCACAGTGGCGACACCCGGGCGTCACTTCCGCACGAATCCGGTGCAGGAAACTCCCGAACGAACCATATCCGGTGAGGACCTGCGTCATACGGAAGGTAAGGACGCCGTGAGGTCTTTCCAGCCACGCCTCAAAGAGGGGACTTACCGCCATGATTGTGGCGTGCCCAGCACTGGGTTGCAATAGTCGTTGACTCCATTTCACCATGAGATCCCGCCGGAACCTTTACTAACCTACGCATGTCAAACATGGAAGTTTACTCATTGAGTTAAAAATAAAATTATGAGCTATGGAGAGAAGTATGAGTGAAATTTCGCAGAACCAATTCGGTTTTATGCCGGGTCGGGGTACAACGGGTGCCATTTTTGCTATACGCCAGCTGTGCGAGAAATACAGAAGTGCGCATAAAAACTTGCACATGGTATTCGTTGACCTCGAAAAGGCATACGACCGAGTACCTCGTGAGGTTCTGTGGTGGGCCCTTAAGAAGAAAGGTGTGCCTGGGAAGTATGTGCAGTTGATCCGAGCGATGTATAGTCGATGTAATACCCAAGTCCGATCTTCAGTTGGCACCACTGGCAGCTTTAATGTGGCTGTCGGCTTACATCAAGGGTCGGCTCTCAGCCCTTACCTCTTCCTGATGATAATGGACGCTCTGACGTTGGACATTCAGGAAGAGGCTCCCTGGTGTATGCTGTTTGCCGATGACATTGTGCTGGTTGCCGAGAGTGGCCTAGAGGTCCAGAACAGATTGGAGGTGTGGTGGCACAGACTGGAGAGTGTTGGCCTGAAATTGAGTAGAACCAAAACGGAGTACTTGTTCTGCGATTTCGGCGGTGTCTCCAATCCAGTGCCTTTAGCTCTCGCCGGAACGCCCATACCGATCTGTTCCGACTTTCGGTACCTCGGGTCGCTCGTCCAAGGGGATGGAGAGGTGGACCTGGACGTAACACGTCGGATCAACGCAGGATGGATGAAATGGCGACAGGTCACGGGAACCGCTTGTGACCCACGGATGCCCCTCAAGTTGAAGGGTAAAATCTACAAGTCCGTGATAAGGCCTGTCATACTGTATGGATCAGAATGTTGGGCTGTGAAAAAGACGGATGAAAAAAGATTGCATGTAGCGGAAATGAGAATGTTAAGATGGATGTGTGGTGTGACGAGAATGGATAAAGTGAGAAATGAGTATATTAGGGGAAGTTTAAAAGTGGCGCAAGTGACTGAAAAGTTGAAAGGGAATCGTTTGTCTTGGTATGGTCATGTGAAAAGGAGGGATGAAACGCATGTTGCTAAAAAAGTTATGAGTTTACATGTGGATGGATGGAGGGGAAGAGGGAGGCCAAAGAAAAGATGGATGGACTGTGTGAGAAGCGATATGAAAGAAAAGGGAGTTAGTGATAGCGTGACGAGTGACAGGACAGAATGGAAGAAAAAAACGTGTTGCGCCGACCCCAAATAAAACGGGACTAGGGCAGGAAGATGATGATGATGATGGAGAGAAGTATGACTAAAATAAGAAAGATCCAAACAATCCGGCATTCTGTTATCAGGCAAAAGACAAAAGTAACAGACGCTGTCACATTATGCTCTAAAGCTCAAATGGAGATGGGCAGGTCACGTAACGGGAATGAGTGACGACCGCTGGACTATCCGCATGACGTCATGGTCTGGCCCTACAGGCGCAAGGAAACGAGGAAGACCAAAAACTAGATGGGTTGGTTGAATGGTTGGTTGGTGGAAAAAACTGGATGTCAGAAGCCACAGACCTAGACCACTGGTCATCTCTGGAGGAGGCCTTCACTCACACCAAGTGAGAGATTCATGTATGCTAATTTAATATTTATTTTTTACCTAATAGATTTATAAACAATTTTGTGCTATTTATTTTTTAATTCAATCATCAATAATATAATGTTCTTTTTCATTTTAATGTAAATTCAATGAAATATTTATTATCTTTCAATTTTATATTATTTTTATGTTATTAGGTAATTTTAATTGTTTGAAATTTTATACGAATTGGCACTATCTGTGATAATTTATGTGATTTAAATAATTATTGCTAAAATTATGATAGTACCTAAAGTAAAGATTTTATTAACCAAATCATCGTAATTTTAATTTTATTTGAAATGAAATATTTGATGACCCAATGATCGTAAATGATTACTTATTGCATGAATTAAAAGGCTTTTTTATTAATTTAATATTTGTGTTAAAGACGCAGCCATTTTGTGGGGTCGGTAAGCTATATTCGTCAAGAATTTGTTGGTGTTTTTCACGATTGTAACTTTTATCTGGTTTGGGGGGAGGACGACGTTGTATATAGACTGTTTTTTATGTGTGCTATGTGAAGGAGAAGGTTGTGTATACGAAGATTGTGAGATTGGGTGAGCGAATGTAGTACTCGTAATAGGAGTGCTAGCTACATCAGCATAGACAAAACAGGTTTCGAAACAGGCGCAATTAATTTAATAGCTTCACCATAAGCAATACATTTTTGTGCCATAATAGTCTTAATTTCTTTTTGTCGTAAATATCCTGGGCATAATTTAGACGTAGCTAAATGTTTGCCAGAGCAATGACAGCAAGATATATTTCCCTCCTCAACGTCATAAGAATCGCCGCTATGTTCCTGACTGCACTTATAACACTTAGGTTTGGATCTACATTGAATTTTAGTATGACCAGAGCGACAGCAATTGTAACGTTGGATAGTGGGATACACGTACAACTCCACTACTTTAGTACTTATTCTCATATAGGAACTCCACAGGTAATGAGTTGTTACACATAAATATACTCTTAGGAAGAGTCTGACCATCAATAGTAATTACAATATTCTGAGTTGGTTTCCAAACAGGAAATCCTTCTACGATAGTTTTACAATTTATCCTCCTAACTTTAAGAAAGTTTCCACAATTATCTGGCATTGAAGCATTTTCTATTATTTCTTCAGGTGACCAATCCGATGGAACACCACGTACGAGACTCATTCGTGTAATTTGAAAACTTGGTATAAAAGCTTTTAGATTACTTTTTGTCAATTCTGTGTTGAAAATAAAAGAATTAGCATTGTTATAGTTCGAGAACTCTTTAACCGATCCATCTATAATGTTTTGAATGGCTTGGTTCTTTAGAAACTTGTGAAATGTGACCGGATGTAAGGTGGTATATTCATTAGGTGACTTTATTTCTTTTTGTCCATGAACAATAAACGGACTGATTTCAGTGGCCTCATATTTGTTCCTTGCAACGTCAGATACTGAACCCTAGGGGCTCGAAGTACTCGGCGTGACAGTGTTGATGGAAGTATTAACAGCAGGGGCAGAGTCACTGTTTTCACTGTCTGCGCTAGCACAGCAACAATTTGTCTTACCGTCAACAGCCTGACTGTGCTTCCTTTTTTTCTTATTGCACACTCTACATATTTTATGCAGTTTGATTCTTTTAATCCCACGTTGGGAACTAGCCGTCTCCATTCCAGATTCATTCGAAAATGTTGGTGCAACAATAACAAATTAGAGGCCGGGGGTACAGAGACCCTCGGGTCCACCAAGTGAAGCGGCTCGTCCATTGAAAATGTTATAAAAACTTACCGAATCCGGCAAACTATACACTAAACTAATATATGTACACTAAATATTAATAAAATTTACAATATAATACAAAACTGATCCTTATAGGGCTTGAAGGAACGGAATGGGTTTTTTAGTCAGTAAGAGTCTGACACTATCTCCCGCTCCGCCCAAGAGCGGGGGTTGTCATAAGATGATTTTTAAAGTCGAAAAAAAAAAAAAAAAAAATCCTTAAATAATAAAAAAAAAAAAATGAAATTTTTATCTAGAACAAATGCACCGCTCCGCTCAAAGATTCCCGCGCTTTCCTAAAAAGTACTTTTCTTTAAGTTATTTCAATCTATATCGTGCTGTAAATGACTGGCTGTATTGAATGTTGGGCGTGGTTCAATAAAAATGTGAAATAGAACTTTTTTTAACAATTTGACAGCTGTCAGTTGAAAGTACATTGAAAGCGATTCTCCCTAGGGATGAAAAGTATTAAATTTTCAACCCGCTCCTCAGGTAACTTCAAACCTACTTTCAGATTATGAGTAATGAAAAACTAATTGTAAGATGTACCTACACCGTTAATTCATATTAGTCGACAGTCAGAAATAATACAGTTGATAAGACTCTTTCTGGTATAAATACCATACAGAAGATTATCTAATTGATAACTACAGCAAATCAATAATCCACCCCTAAAGTTATTCGCATTAATTTTCCCTGTAACATAACCTGTCACTAACATAACAAACAAATTATAATATTATGTATCTGCATGAACTGTTCCTAAAATATCAGTTTCATTAAAACTTATTAACTGCTTAGATCGCACCTGGTGTGACTGCTCTTCGAATGAAAACATAAGGCTTATGTTTAACTTACCACCAGATATAGTAACATATAAAAGACAAAAATAGTAAATGATCACCAAAATTAAACCTACATTTTAATGTAAAATTATAACCAAAGTTTTAACATCTCGCTATCCTATTTAAGCAAAATGAATCCAAATAAAGCATCGGCAGAACCCCATGGTTACGGAGATATCAGTAGTTAAAATTTTGAGGTTAGGTTAACTACCTGCCAAGACAGCTCGACGGAGCCCCGCTACGCGGGGTTCCTACTTCTGGGTGGTTTAAAAAAAAATAACCTCGAAGAAGGTGACGTGGTCTGTGTTCGCTCGCTTCGCTCGCTCACTACGACCCCGCCACCTTCTTCTAACCTAAATCTATCCGACCCGGGGTGCCCTAAAATTCCACTAAGATAGATTGTTGATTAGACAAAGTATCATCCTGCTCTACGGGGTTAAAAAGAGCGCATTAATTTGCTCGCTAAGATTTGGTTATCATTTACTACATTTGGTGTTCGAATACAATTTAAAGTACAGTCTATTGTAACTTTAGGATTTCATTTTTTTGGTGTCAAGTAATATATTTTTGACAAAAGAACTAAGGGTACCAAAGCGTTTTATGGTGGTCATTATATTTAATCCCAAAACATAATTATGTAATAAATACTTGGGTGAGAGTCTACTTTGACAGTAGTCTGTCATTGTCCAAGCATTAAACCACGGCATTAAACTTATATTCATACTAGCTGTACCCGCGCGGCTTCGCTCCCGCTCTTCCCTACTTCAGCCTACTATACCCTACTCTACCCTACCCTACTCTACTCTACCCTACTCTACCCTCCTCTACCTTACTCTACCCTACCCTACTCTACCCTACTCTACCCTACTCTACCCTACTCTACCCTACTCTACCCTACTCTACCCTACTCTACCCTACTCTACCCTACTCTACCCTACTCTACCCTACTCTACCCTACTCTACCCTACTCTACCCTACTCTACCCTACTCTACCCTACTCTACCCTACTCTACCCTACTCTACCCTACTCTACCCTACTCTACCCTACTCTACCCTACTCTACCCTACTCTACCCTACTCTACCCTACTCTACCCTACTCTACCCTACCCTACTCTACTCTACCCTACTCTACCCTCCTCTACCTTACTCTACCTTACTCTACCTTACTCTACCCTACACTACCCTACACTACCCTACACTACCCTACTCTACCCTACACTACCCTAATTTTCATTTTTTTTCCATAAGAACCTTCTCCTCATAATAACGAACACAACAAAAAAAAAATTAGCGAAATCGGTCCAGGCGTTGTTGAGTTATGCGCTTACCAACACATTTTGCGATTCATTTTTATATTATAGACTAGCTGCACCCGCGCGGCTTCGCTCCCGCTCTTCCCTACTTCAGCCTACTATACCCTACTCTACCCTACTATACTCTACTCTACCCTACTCTACCCTACTCTACCCTACTCTACCCTACTCTACCCTACCCTACTCTACTCTACCCTCCTCTACCTTACTCTACCCTACTCTACCCTACTCTACCCTACTCTACCCTACTCTACCCTATCCTACTCTACTCTACCCTACTCTACTCTACCCTACTCTACCCTATCCTACTCTACTCTACCCTACTCTACCCTCCTCTACCTTACTCTACCCTACACTACTCTACTCTACCCTACACTACCCTAATTTTCATTTTTTTCCCATAAGAACCTTCTCCTCATAATATGAACACAACAAAAAAAAAAATTAGCGAAATCGGTCCAGGCGTTGTTGAGTTATGCGCTTACCAACACATTTTGCGATTCATTTTTATATTATAGATTTAGGTGATTAGCAAAATCTATACGAAATCTCAGAAACTATAACACCTACAAACTTAAAAGAACAATGTTCAAAACGTCCCCACCCTTGTAGTACTTTAAAACCTATGTCAATCGAAGGGCTATAGCCATTTCAACATTTTATTGTACGACAGAAAAACTGAAATGTCTGTCTGAAAAAAGTTATATCGATATGAAGAAACCAGAATCAATAAGTACTATCTTGATGGTTTTTTTATTCATTCCTTTTGGTCTCCTAGAATATCTATTCTGTTAGTGTCTTCTATCTTCTAGGACCCTACTCTGCCTGAAAATCAGGCAAGTAGGACGCATATCATGAATATATATTATTTATATCATACATCGTATAGTGTCACAGGACCCGGCGTGGCACAAAACGTCTATGTTATAGGCGCCGCCATGCAATTAATATGTCCCCGGGCGACTGCTAAAGCAACTGGATCAGGAGCTGCGATCTGGATGCTGCAAAAGTATAGACCTAGGTGTAAGCATCGGACCGGCCTGTCGACATCAACACCAAAGCGGAGTGGTTGTAGGAGGCTATGTCGCAAGACTGCGACGTGTCAATAACCCGAGTCCAGCCAGGACGTGTCCGGCGTTAGGTGTACTGGTGGTCGCCGCCAATGCCAATTAATGAAGACATAAACTACTTAGCTCAAGAATTAATTAATTGCCTCTGATTGTCTCTAATAAATTATTGCGCTCTGGGTCTGATGCCATAAACGGCATAAACACGGCTTTAAAAAGCGTCCTAGTACCGATCCCAGCTGAATACCGCACGACGGAACATCTCTCGCTGTTTCCACACTCCCTGGTGACCAGAGTAGATGATAAACCTGTCGGTCAGGTAGGCCTCAATTACACGACGGAGGTAGGTTAGCACTCGGTGATACCAGAGTGTATCCCTAAAGCAACTCCAGGGTAGGGTATAGAATGCGTTGGAGGTGTCTAAAGTTACCATCCAGACTACGCCACCCCGGGACACCGCATCTCACGTGATAAGGGCTGGCACGCACATGATGGCTTTATTTTTTTTACCGCAGAGCGCCCTAGAAACGAACTAGCTATCAAGATCCGAGCCTATCCGTACCAGCTGCATGGTGAGGCTGCTCGCAATTATTCTTTCAAAGAGCTTACCCACCTCGTTGAGCAGCACGACGGGCCGGTATGTAGACGGAGAGTATGCAGGGTGCTCCGGCTTCCTGATGAGGACTAGTTTCCCGTCTCCCAATAAGTGGGAACTGGCCCTTCTCCATGTGCAGTACGAGGCAAGTAATTTGAACCATTTGCTACGGTTACGCGCAGCCCCACACTTTGTTTAAGACCTAAAAACCGATTACTGCGCAGTCGATCGTCATGATGATTTAACTTGTGTGACGAGAATTACAACCGATTTTCAGGTCTCAATCAAAGTGGGGGGCTGCGCGTAACCATAGCAAATGATTCAAGCCATTTGCCGCGTACTATACGCGCTAAAGAGCTCTTAGTCGAGGTCCGAGAGACTCAGAGGCCAGTGAAGCCGTCGGGTCCTGGGGCGGTATTTTGGGCTGAACGTAGTCTTCGTACCGCCACTCTCATCTCCACTTTTGGTCAACTCTTGTGTCATTGTCGCCCCGTAGCGGTCCACGTTGCGCAGGGAACAGAGCACTCACCACACCCTCCACAAACTGGGGTCCCATCCAGCGGGCATTGCACGTGTTGCGCAAAGCCGCAATCTGCGGTGACCACCAGTACGCCTAACATCGGATACGTCCTAGCCGGACTCCGGGCATTGACACGTCGCAGTCTTGCGACATAGCCTCTTACAACCACTTCGCTTTGGTTTAGATGTCGACAGGCCGGTCCGATGCTTGCACCTAGGTCTATACCTTTATAGCATCCAGATCGCAGCTCCTTATCCAGTTGCTTTAGCAGTCGCCCGGGGACATATTAATTGCATGGCAGCGCCTATAACATAGACGTTTGTGCCACACCAGGCCCTATGACTCTAAACGATGTATGATATAAATAATATAAATTCATGATATGCGTCCTACTGGCCTGATTTTCAGGCAGAGTATGGTCCTAGAAGTGAGAAGACACTAACAGAATAGATATTCTAGGAGACCAAAAGGAATGAATCAAAAAATCATCAAGATAAAACTAATTGATTCTGGTTTTTTCATATCGATATAACTTTTTTCAGGCAGACATTTCAGTTTTGCTGTCATACAATAAAATAATAAAATGGCTATGGCCCTTCGATTAACATAGGTTATAAAGTGCTACAAGGGTGGGGACGGTGTCCATACATTTTTGTGCATTGTTCTTTGGCAGGTAGGTTTCTTTTAGAGTGTTGACATCTGCTAAGAACGGATTTTCTGGAATTCTCTCCCTGATGGGATGAAACGGGGGCCCAAAATTTGTATGGAGAAACCGATTTTCACGAGGCCCAAGCCGGTGGCAGAAGCTAATAGGCGATAAATGAACAAAAACTATATATTTCGAGCTCTGTCAATCCATATTGGTACTATATTGTGTTTCGGGGAGTGACATCAAAGACCTTTCAACGTAAAGTTGAAATAGCACAGCGTGCGTTATTGAATTGCGTGCGCCTACGGCCGTCCGTACTGACCTATTGTAGATACCTACTAGACCCAATTGATTGAAACTCGCTTGAAATTAGGCAATTGTACATCATGGCTATTGCCTTGCGCTTGCATAAGAGTAGCCTCATAAACACAGTTATAACAACGCGTTCAAAGCGGTTTCTGGGGTGAGATACTAAATTCTACAAAACAAATGGTCCAAAATTGCGTCTTGATATAGGACCAAATACGAGTATATAGAAGATAAATAGCAAACTGAAAATTGTTACCAACCAAAAGAAATCATTTAAGAAAATTATGGACAATAGGAGGCTATCCAACATATACAGTACTGAGTAGGAGGACAGCCGCAACCCATAACTGTGGGCTAAAGTAGCACAGAGTTGGTGTCCTGCAACAATGAGATCTGGTCGTGGCAAGCCGAAGGAGATAGTGGGATGAACTAGGCAGATTTTGCCAGAACTGGAAGGAGGAAGCGAGGGCACCTGGAAGACGGAAGAAGTGGGGGAAGCATAGATATCAGGGGAAGCCTTTATCCTGAGACAGAACAGAGAACAGACTTGCAAAAAATCTCACAAATTCACCTTTCTTTTACACTTATTACAATTACACTCCATTTTAATTTTTGTTTCATTTCATTCATTCACCTTTCGAATACCATAATTAGAGACACAATAGAAAGACAATGAGACAGCGAACGCCGGCGTTCGCTTGGGCTAATTTCGGTATTCGTAAGGTTAATTTTATTTTGATTCTTAATCGACTACAAAACCGATTTCACAGTTAAATTTTGACTGATACTGATGTTTTATTGTTTGAAACTATGAGCACAGTCATTATTGTATTACTTATTTATTATCTTATATTACACGTAAATAAATAAATAACAATTCGGCAGTGCATAATTATCTACTCCCAAAAAATTGAACTTCGGATATATGGAACAGAACTGCTCGTAGGGCATCTCCGAAGTTTTGCTATGACTCCTTAATAGAACTAGGTATCATAAAAAGTAAAATTACTTTGTTATACGTGTAGTCGATGAGCAAGTAAAGAGAAAGCGGGAAGAGGGGGACATCTATCTAATGAGGAGGACATCGAACTAATTATGATGATGAAGCCAGAACTTCGTAATAAATCAATGTATCCTAGCCAAACAACCTTCTATCGCCAAAACCTACTTCGACTGAACAATTCATTGAATATTTATTAATCGATGTCGCCTTCAGAATCCGATATGATGTGGAACTAGAAGGGTAGTTCATTCATAATTTACCGCTATGAATTTAAAAAGGTTTTTCGTGTTTCAGTAAAATCTCCGTAGTGATGCTTTTGTTAAAATTGCTTTAAATTAAATCGCGGAAATACCTCCTATTGTCTGTGCGCTATAAGAACCGTCGTGGCGTGAAGTGAAAACAACATTAAAGATTTTAAGTAGCAACCCAACCCAGCCATCCGTCAAATGCCAAACGTCATATAATATTGACACCGGTTTGTTTATTATGTTATTTTATTGTGATTTTTAATTGATATCTTCAGAAATGTGATAAAATATTTCACTGAGCTGCAAGGGAAATAATATTTATTATATTACAGTTTTTCCAAAGATAACAAATGGCAAATCACACCATTATTGATCAAAACAAAGTCACGAATTTGGGAAACATTGGTATGCTGTTTTTTTGGTACGTAACACTTTTATTTTAATGTTTTTGGACTTCCTAGGTAAACTCCTGTCCCTGTTATCTCCAAATATATATAAATTAAACGGAAATTCATTTAAACATGACGATATTTATTTATTTTGTTTTGGTCAATATTTTCTATGGCTAGTATAAAGAGTATTGATACTTTAAATTTAAAATGCGTTTCGACTAACTTAGGATAATTCTTTTCAGGCTTGAGTACGGATACAGTAACTAAAATAAAAAAGGGCAAGTGCAAGTCGGACTCGCGCACTGTGGATTCTGTACAAATTTACCTATGAAATCAATTCACGAATTGAGTTACGAAGATTTTTCCGAATTACAAATATTTTTTTTTTTTTTGTGGCGTATCTACAAATTTACAATTTTCAGATTTTTCCCTGTACTTGTTCTATGAGACCTTGATTTATGCCAAATTTCAGGATTTAAGGTCAACGGGATTCACCCTATGAACTTTGATTCCCTTGATTATAGAAATATACGTTTTTTTGCGACATAAACGGCCGTATCTTTTTTTTTCGTTAACTCAGAAGTCTGATTTTTTCACAACTTCAAAAGACCGCAGACTTGAGCGTATGGTTTTAATTTTAACTCGATACCTCCAAGCGTTAAAGGGTCTTAACAGATAAACAGACGGACAACCAAGTGATCCCAAAGATCTTATATACGAGATGGTCGCTTACAGGCTAAATAGATTTTTTACGAAGCAACATTACAAATTCTGAAGTATACTTTATTTTCATAGTCAATAGGTTCATATTTTTCATAGATTAGCAAAAGGGAAAAATGTACTGAGGAAGACAACGAGAAAGTGGTAGTCTGTTCCATTTTTACCTTTATATTTAACTAGGGTAAACATAAACTTGCTGTTAGCTACAGTATTCCAGTCAGTGATAATAGACCGATCCCAGTCAAAGTGATAGAACCATTTTCGTTGGCACTGGGTAAGTGGTCGCTGGTGGAACCTACCTAGATAGGCAGTACAGCAGTTTCTTCACGCTATTTTCCTTTACCGGTTCGTGTTTGCATTTAATTCATTAAACCCCAAGCGAACGCCGGCGTTCGCGCACCTATTGTCTTTCTAATGTGTCTGTAATTTTCATGATTGAAAGGTTAAATGTTCATCATCATTACAATCGAAAGACGTCCACTGTTCGACATAGGCCTCCCCCAGGTGTCGCCACAATTAACGGTTTGTTACTCATTACGCAAAAACTTATAAACGGATGAATTTAATGATAAACGTTTCAATAATATAGCTTATAACCTATATTTTTGCTAAGTATCATCACGTGAGCAAGTTCAATAAATAGGCTACTAATATTATAAATGCGAAAGTTTGTGAAGGTGGATGGAGGTAGTCGTATGTATGGATGTGTCGCGCAAAAACTACTAGACAGATGAACTTAATCATAAACATTGCAATAATATAGCACATAAGCTATAACTTTGCAGTTTCATTAGGTGAGCAAATTCAGCCAATAGGATAATTTTTATTATAGGGTGAAGCCGCTGGAAGAAGCTAGTCTAACATAGTTTCAAAATATCAAGATTTAACAGTCGCACTATAATGACGTCAAAATGTTGCTTACATAACAAAAACGATATTTATCTACAGCAGCGCCCTCAAATCCCACGATGGTTTACTTTCCGCACAGACTCTAACTAAACCAACGTGTCAGTAATTTCCATAGCTAAAAGAAAGGAGGATATTTCTATGGTAATTTCACAATTACCTCATATGACACTAATAATTACTACTCGTAGAAGTTATAAAAAAAGTGGTTTGAGGAGACACTTTAATAAAATATATTAAAGTAGTTTAATAATTAAACCAAAAGTCGTTAATTAAATTCAAATTTTTGACTTCTCAATAAATTAAACTATTTTTTCAGGTTTCACAGACAGTTAAAAGGTATTGATACTTTGTCGTCGATATAAAAATTTACAGCATCTATTAATATCACATGCTGCAGTGACAATAGTACATTATGATACAAGTGCATAATGTTGGTGATTACCGCTAAGGCGGTATTTAGATCCGAGCCGAAGGCGAGGATCTTAAGAGAGCCGAGGACGGTAATCGCCAATATTCACGTGTATCATACGATGTTTTTCGACACACTTGAGAAGAAAATTTTTACAAATTAATTAATTATTGCTTGATTAGCAAAACTGTTTTTTTTTTTTTGAAGTATGGCGGCAAAAAATTGTTCTTTCTTATGTGCGCGCATCCAAAATGGCGGCCATAGACTATTTACTCTTTGCTCTAACGCTGTTTGAATAAAAATTAAAATGAGGTTGCTTGCTTAAATAAACAGAAAAATATTTTTATTTTACGAAAGGTTTAATTTATTAAACATGTAAAAGTTAAAATAGTTTATTTAAACACAAATTAGCATAAAATAAGCAATTAAGACACTAATTTGTACTATTAAACACAATACCTAATGTATTTTTTTTTTTCGAATTCAATGTTTGATTTGAGAACGAAGGTTTAACAAAAAAGGTTATCACTACATTATCACACTTGTGCATAATGGTAATCAAAAAGTCACAGTTTGGTTACAAGCTACATTATATACCTAAGTGTAGTGCAATTATAGTCACTTTCTGAGCAAGTGTGTCGAAAAAATAATAATAATTAATTTAGTAAAATTATGGTTACCCTAGTTAAAATAGAGGTCAGAAAGGGACACACCGACCCTTTGTCGTTGTCTTGCTCAGTACATTTTTCCCCGTTTGCTTGTCAATATGAACTTAATGTTAAAGATTATAAAGAACACTTTAGAGTGTGATTGCTTCGTAGTCAATCTAGTTTATCCGTACGATATATAAAATTTGTCATCTTATTACATATTCTTTGGTGGAGGCGTGGCTGGCTGCCGGACTGGTTTCCGAGCTGGTAGCGCCACCAAATTGGTTGTTCTACCAAACAGACACCAGGTGAATAACGCTTTATAGAGCTCTATACATTTTGTTGATGGCGCGACTGGTTTCGCCACCATGGTGTCCCGGTGAAATATGGCCCTAACACTCGCTATGCAGCCGGCAGAGTAGGTATCACTGGATGAGTAAGAAATCTGTGGTTGTGGACGGCCCTCCAAACAACCCAGAGTCCCAGACCCAGACCGCCCAGACCTCATAGTACAGTCGATGTGAACACGGACTTCCTGATCTACACTACTGTAAACACTGCGCAAGATAACTTGGCGCGTAGCCGAAATCGGAAAATCGGAAACTAATCGTTTGCCGCCATCTTGACGTTTATGTCATGTGTCAGGAGAATGTGTTGTGCTCTGAGTTTTTTATCGTTTCCAAAGTAAATAATCGTCATTATTATACCAAAAGTGATTAAAAGTACTGACATTGATATTATCTTGAAAGCCAAACGTGTTTGTGAAGAGGAATGAAAAAATATCGGGCCTAGGTTATCATTATCCAAAATTAAACCCATTTGTCAAACAATTTTTCGGGTGACCATAACAATAAAATTCCCCTACATATATATGCGTACCCGAGCGGTACCTAAGCAAGTCAAGAAAGTTCGTTGAAAATGGACTGCTACTATGTGCTTAAATCTTAATCAAGTGGTTATCATGACGATATGAATTCTACAAACTTCATCCATGAAAGAATAAATAGTGCCAAATCTACAACCGAATTGTATTGTAGTAATGGATAATGCATCATACTACTGCACATAAATAAACAAAGCCCCTACAAGAGACAATACATAAGCGCAAGCATTACTGTAAAGCCAGAAAAATAACTGAACGGATCTCTAAAAGAAAATATTTTTTAAATCGGTTAAGTCAGGATCAGTCAATTTCATGACTGGCAACATTAAGCACGCCCCCAGCCACGCGCCAAGTTATCGTGCTCGCGCTCTAGTAATCTAGACAACATGCGTTCTTGTTATAATTTATAATACACAGTTTCCTTGTGGTTGGGGATCCCAAAACCCCGTTTACAACAATTGAGCGGTGTGACGAAGCCTTTTGTAGCTGCGGATCCGTTTAATGTATCCTATCCTTTATTAGTTACGTACTCTGTGGATTTTTTTTATAATCTGTTCCAACTAATCCATCACTATTTATTTCATCGAGTAACATTCAAAATAAACATTATGGTTTCTACTTTTGTCTCTTTCTTTTATACGGTAAATATCAATAAGCTATCCTGCTGTCATTAGTTGTCAAAATATCTATCTTTAGTGAAACAGAAGAGAGGTTAAAAACCGCTCTCAATCGCATGGGAATTTAGTGCCCATTTTAGAATCTTCTTTTGTTTTTGAATCCTTCAATAGTCACAATGGCTGCTTTGAAAAAGGATGAGGAACTAATTACAAATGATTCTGTTGAAAACGGCGAAGATGAAGAACTAGATGCAGTCGAAGAGGGCGAAACTAAAGATCCCGCTAAGAAGAAGAAAAAGAAAAAAAAGAAGAAGAAGGCAGGTTAGTGCGAGCAATATTTAGATTATTTCAAATTTAATCATCGCTTGTGAACGTACATTACCCTCTAAATGTCTATTTTTATACTTAGAGCGCATAGTAACGAGGCGCCTACGTTAACCTGATAATATTGCGCCGTTTTTACCTAATTAGTTATGTATTGACGTAAATATAGTTCAGTTCGGTTTAAATATACTTTACTTACTTTTATCTGATTTAATACATTACTTCAATTTCTGTTATTCCTATAGAAAATGCTGAAAATGAGCCTACTGAAGTGACAAATGCTTTAGAAAAAATAGAAGTAGCTGTTGAAGATGGAGGTGCAGAGGGTGATGAAAAAAAGAAGAAGAAGAAAAAGAACAAAAATAAATCTGGGAAAGGTCCAATCAAGGAGCAGACCAATCCCCCAACCATCCCCATTGCTGAGCTGTATCCTGATGGTAGGTTATAAACATAAAATATGAAGTATTCATAAATAGTTTTCAAGGTAAGAAATAGTACCCTGGAACCTGCTAACTGTGAGTCTATGCATATCTAATACTTGGTGTATGTTATGAAGCTGCTAGGATGCCTAGGATGTTTAATTTTTTATTTTCATCTGAGAATTTGAATGAAGACATTCAAATTCTTGATACCACTCATGCTCAGTATTGTTATACCAAAAATCACCATAATAATAAAGATAAAAGACTGTATTTAGAAGTTTCACAATGCCAATGAAAGTTTTCTCATACAGCTATTACCCTCCACTGTAAAAACTAATAAGATAAAATGTACCCTACACTGATGATGTACTTATTGGCAATGTGCATCTTCTAAATATTAACAGATTATGATGATTTTTTGTATACAACACTGCATGAGTACCTAATATTGAGAATTTAAGCAAAGTCAAAAAAAAATTTAAAAAAATAAAACTCCATAAAGCTGTCTTATTTTCATGAAGACTTCATTTCACTAGCAACATATTGTACAATTATCATATTATATATCAGCCCTTGTCCCATGTAACTTATGATCAGTGCATCTCTTCTACTCTTCTATATCACCTATCACTTTAATAGACATTCTTTCATTTCACATTATTCCTCACTCAATCGATTCTTTGGCCTCTCTTCTTCAACACATTTCTACTAATTACTCTTTTAATTTATTAAAGAATACAAGAAAATCCTGCATGAAGAATAAGATGATGGTCTAGTCACTGTGAAGTTTTTGATTACTTGTTATGGTAAGCTTGTTAACAAGTTATTGTATATGCTACATTTCAAATTAATTGTTTAGGAAACTTCCCTGAGGGTCAGATAACAGAGCATGGTCCAGCTGAAGGCATTGATGAAAGAACTGCCAAGGAGCGCTTCTCCAGTGAAGAGAAGAGGGCTCTGGATAGACTGCACCAAGACATCTATCAGGAAATAAGACATGCTGCTGAGGCACACAGACAAGTAATTGCTTGAATACTTTACTACCTTACATAGCACATAAGAAGGAATTTTACAAGTTATAAAGTGTATCCACTTCTGAAATACCTGAAGATAGTAAAAAGTCTAATGTATAATTGATTGATTTTGTAATCATTTCATGAACTGTATATTAAAAATCTAGTGTCAACATATAAATCACAATGAAAAAGTTTTATCACATTGTCCTTGGTCTTCATTGAATTTTATTGCAAAACATATTATTTGACTCATCCATGTACGAATTGTTATTTCAGACTCGTAAATACATGCGTGACTGGATCAAACCAGGCATGACTATGATTCAAATCTGTGAGGAACTGGAATCAACTGCTAGACGTCTGATTGGTGAAGACGGACTTAAGGCGGGGCTGGCTTTTCCAACTGGTTGCAGCCGTAATCACTGTGCTGCTCATTACACCCCTAATACTGGTAAGAAACCATTTTTTATCTTGTTCAGCAAAGCAAAAGGGGTACACAGAACTCTACAATTTGGAACCAAGTAAACAAAAACTCAAAATGAATAGAAACTTATTTTATGTGCATAATTAATATTCTACATAATTTTACTTGTGTACATAAAATTGTACTTTATTTTGTAAATTAAATGTTTGACCTGTTAAATTATCAATATCAAACTAATAATAAAAGGCGAAAGTATGTATGTGTATGCTGTTTTGTGCATATTTCTTAAGAATTTCAATACTTCTTTAGGTGACACAACAGTCCTGGAATATGACGATGTCGTGAAGATAGACTTTGGTACTCACATCAATGGGCGCATCATCGACTGTGCTTTCACTCTGAGCTTCAACCCGCGTTACGATCCCCTGGTCAAAGGAGTGCAGGAGGCTACTGAGGCTGGGATCAAGGCTTCCGGGGTGGATGTCAGGCTGTGTGATGTTGGTGCTGCTGTACAAGAGGTACTTCCTAAGACACATTCATAGGACATACAGGGTTACTGGTAGCTCGCCGTTTTCCCGTCTGTGTCGTGACCTAGTGACCTATTCGTGGTTTGTTTTGGTTTTGGTAAATGTACCAAAAGATACATTTGAAGCCCTACCATGATCTCTTAACGCGATTCATTTTACGACCTAAATTAAACTGTTGAAGTTAGGGCCTAAGGAGTTTTTAGCATATTTTTTTTCGTCTGCAGTGGTTTTTTTTTTAAGTATTCACAAATTTATTCCTTTTCTTTGACAACTAAAAACAGAAAATGAAACAGAATTTTTAATTAATCAATTGACTACCATAGTGAAGCTAATTGAGAAGGCTGACTTGACAAGTTGGCTTTGATGCAAAAACATTAGTTTGTTACATCTGCATTTTATTGAAAAACAGAGTTACTGAATTCTATAACAAAAAGTGAATACTTGCTAAACTTAACATCAATGAAATGCAAAACAACAGCTAAAAGCAAAGGAAAAAGAAAAAAAGACTTTGTTTTCTCTGAAAACCATTTAACAAGATCAGATTAAAGTAACTAGCAATATTTAATGATAATAAAACATAATAAAATATGGAATGCTGGCAGCTTATTTACTTGAAAGTATGTTTTAAAAATCCATTTTCTTGTCTCTGAAGTTTCGTCAGTTAATTTAAGTTGACCTTATTAGAATTAGCAGTTACCATTATGGGCTACAATAAAAAAAAAAAATGTTCTAATTGGAATACCATTTTGTTCTAGGTTATGGAATCCCATGAAGTAGAAATTGATGGTCAAATATATCAGGTGAAACCCATACGCAACCTCAATGGACACTCCATTGGACCTTACAGTAAGTTTTTACGGTTCCGTATCTCAAAAAGAAAACGGAACTCTGATATGATCACTTTGTTGTCCGTCCGTCTGTCTGTCAAGACCCTTTATCTTGGGAACGCGTGAATGTATCGAGTTGAAATTAATTAAAATATATACGAACGTCTGCGGTCCCTTGAAGCTGTGAAAAAATCAAACTTTACTACTTAAAAATCAAAAGTTTTATTTTTTGTTAACGAAAAAAAAGATACGGCCGTTTATGTTGCAAAAAACGTATATTGCGAGACTCTCAAGGAAATCAAAATTCATAGGGTAGTCCTAGAATCCTGAAAGGCATGAAGCGAGGTCTCAGCAAAAGTATAGGAAAAAATCCGAAAATAAATTTGTAGATATGTCACAAAAAAAACTTTTGCGATTCGTAAAAATCTTTGAGACTCGATTCGGAAATTGAACTGTTTTCAGCTAAGTTGGTACGGAACCCTCAATACGCGAGTCCGACTCGCACTTGCCCTTTTTTTTGACACTAACTATTGTGTTACGTATTCTAACTATATCTAAACTTCTCTCCTTTTAGGGATCCATGCTGGAAAAACGGTTCCTATCGTGAAGGGCGGAGAAACAACGCGCATGGAAGAGAATGAGTTTTATGCTATTGAAACATTTGGCTCGACCGGACGTGGCCAAGTTCATGACGACATGGATTGCTCTCATTATATGAAAAACTTCGACCAACAATTTGTTCCGCTCAGGTAATTGTGTTCCTATTCATATGTATTCTCGTTCTGCATACTTTTCTCTTGTCTATTTAATACTAGCTGCTGCCAGCGGCTTCGCTCGCGTAATGGTAGGAAATTATCCCAAGGGAACGTACTCCGTGCGAGACAAAAAAAAAGTATCCTATATGCTATTCCAGGACATGGTCTGCTCAAGTACCAAGTATCATTGAAATCCATTCAATCGTTTTTGTGTGAGAGTAAAAAATATTATATTATTCTATTAATCAAATAAATATTATATTAATCAAATATTCATTCATTCATCCATACAAACTTTCGCCTTTATAATATTAGTAGCATCAACGATCAATATTTTAATTTCAGACTCCAGTCATCAAAACAGCTGTTGAACTTAATCAACAAAAATTTCGGAACTCTCGCTTTCTGCAAGCGGTGGCTTGAACGCGCGGGTGCTTCTCGCTACGCCATGGCGCTGAAGGACTTGTGCGACAAGGGTGTAGTAGACGCCTACCCTCCGCTCTGCGACATCAAGGGTTGCTACACGGCCCAGTTCGAGCACACGATCCTGCTAAGACCTACTTGCAAAGAAATTATATCACGTGGAGACGATTACTAGCGATAGCTAACGTCGCTTTGGTTGCATGACGCAGCCAGCTTGTTCATTTGAGAACTTTTATAAATTAAGTCAACAACTATAAGTCACCTGGGATTTATCAGTTAAACTATAGAATTTATGTTATGTTCTTTAAAACAATTGCAATAGTTTGCTGACAAACATAATAAATACATTATAAAATCATATTTTTTTAACAAGCATCGCGTACTGTCAGCAAAAGCAGTGTTTGTTGAAATATTTTGTTGCTTTATAGTATAAGTTGTCGTTTTCAACTAAAATGTTCGTCAACAGTGACGGTAAACTCTTTGTTGTAACATTGTTATTTCTTTACTAATCTTATGTTTAAATCTTATTTTTAAAACACCTATATTCATAGCAATTGTGTCGATATCAATGTATTTGAAATAAAGTTCTACTTGTATTGGAGGCAGTTATTAATTTAACACTCGGTGATCTAGTAGATATATAATACAAAATGTATATGAAAGCGTGCTTTATCGTCGACCACATCATCGCATGAGATAGTGGTCAAATGCCAGCTTATCAATAATAAAAAAAGTCTAAATATTTTCAGGCTTGCGTACGAGGGTGCTAGTAGGTTGTATACCACAGTCATTCTGTACTATGTGAAATTCACACTTAATCTTAATATAGGACATAGGATACTGTTAAAATCATAGCATAAGGCCTACTGTCCACAGACGCGTAGCTTCATAGACGCAAATTCGACGCTACACAGCTATCACAGCACAGCTATCACAGCTATCTATGAAGCTCTGTCGAAGAAGCTACAACGACACGACGCTGCCTCTTCGTCGATGCGGTGCCCCTTTAATGTACTTTCGAACAAAACAAAATTATGTAGAAGGCATAGAGGCGTCGCGACGCAAAACATAAGAGACGGGGCGCGGGGTGCCGCGTGCCTGCCGGGTTGGTCTCGCTCGCTCAGTCACATCTACTTTGAAATTAAAAAAAAAAACCAAGGTCTTCGTAGCTTAGCCATACCAGATAAACCCTCTAACGTCTTACCTTAAATTAGCAAGACACACCAGTGCTAGTACATCTTCAGAGGAAGACATGTTGTCGTCTCAAAATCGGACTGTTAAATGCCATTAGTCCTAACGACGTGTCTCATCCTCGCCCTATCGGCGACCGCGTCTTAGACTTGCGTAGGTATTTTCTGTCTATCCTGCGCCTTCGTTTCGTGTCGATGTTCTCAAACTATATTTTTTCTGACCAATATTTGACTACATAAACAGCTCTATTGTTGGCCTCGTATAGATTCTGAAAACTGCAGATGGTTATGCAGGATGGGCAGCAAAGCAGGTGACGCATGTCCTGTGCAGAGGCTCTACACTGGCACTGTATTAGAGATGGGTCGAGCGAGGAAGCCCCATTTGGCCAATATAAGATATCTGTCTAGCCTGCGTCTAAACTCACGAAGCGGTTTTCACCCGAGTCCGCCGCGGTGGAGAAACAGCTGTTTTATTAGTGCCATGCTTTTCTTCACCACCCTTTGATGTCCGCCTTTGTTTGAACCTTTGTGTTGCATGAAGTTTTAATAAATATCTAAACTCATGAAACCGGAGTTTAATGCGGATGCGGTTACGCCGCCGCACTTACCGCAGGCGATTATCGCAAGACAGGTGGTTAATTATAATTATCAATTGAGCTCCAGACCGCTATGGACACACCAAAAACGAACTGTTGCGTTACTCTTACTTCACAATAAAAATAAAAAAGGAAGGCCTAAAAAGGTCTGGGTGCATCCACTGATTGTCCGACCCCTCGCCGGACACCGCAGGCGCCAACCGATCGCAGAGCGTGCGGGTGCAGCCCGCCAAGCTGTTGCGAGTTGACCTTACAAAGTTACACCTAGCTGAACCGTACGTCTATTTCAGTTAGGAAAATTGTCTACCTACAACTTCTGGAACAAGGTGGACTCGAAGCCCTACATAAAACTTCAGCACTTTGATGTAGGTGGTACCGATTCATAATCTGAAGCCGTTGCGTTGGAAAGACTGCCTAGTCGTCGTCGAATCGAAGTCTTTCTCATTAGTCCAGAATCATCTTCGAATATATTTTCAATCATGTTCTCACTTAGTCGTCCGAATGTGCCGAGGTGGAGGTATAAAGGTTTACCTACCTAAGTACACCCTACCCCGATCGTACACGTGTACGACCTTCAGCGAAATCTTGAGTAAATACCAAGGTAAGCCACGCTGATCGACACACGATCTTCACCATTTTTTAATCCCCGACGGAAAAGGGGGTGTTATAAGTTTGAGGTGGCTGTGTGTCTGTCCGTGGCATCGTAGCTCCTCAGCGAATGGACCGATTTTGATGCGGTTTTTTTTATTTGAAAGCTGACGTTATCAAGTTGAAAGGAGACGCTGTCTGTCGGAAAATGGAAAATATTTCACCGATTAATAGTAATAAGTTCTTCAGTCTCAGTATAATACCTATGAGCCAGTTCGTGATTGCTTTTTTGCAGTTGGATTTGCGGATATGATAAATGTTTAATAATTTGTTGACATGGTTATAGACATGGCTACCAAGAAATAGATAGCTACCTACGCTGCGATGAACGACATTGAGTGCAGAAGTAAGGACCTGATGATGATGACGAGGACCTGTTACTAGACATGGAAAGTGGTTAATGGAACCCTGGAATGCCTACTAGTAAACACGTCGAGTTTGGGCTCATTACGCTCGTCTTAACAAATTCTTTTATTTACTTACAACTTCTTATATCTTTACTTATAGATTTTGTGTCTAGTTTTTTTTTTTTTATTGCCATTATTTCACATAGGACTTATAGACGGTAAACCACCCTGGGACGGCTGGTCGGAAATAGAGCAAATTACCAAAAGGATTCATCGTTAGCTGGACACGTTTAAAGGGCGGGTTGGTGCTTGTATCGTGGTTTTGGCTTGTGTAGGATAAACTACGGTTGCGAAACCGCAGCAGAAAGCTAGGTCTGGATGTGGAGGATTAAAGGATACAAATGGCAAAATAATAGGAATCCAATTAGATCAACAATGTGAAAAGTGAAAATGGTTGAATAATCCCATTTAGGAAGTTTTAATTAAAAGTTTGGTAACTATGTTTCAAAACTTTATTTTTTAGGAAAACGCTAATTTATTACTATCGCAAATATAAACGATTACATTCATAATTTAAGTATGTATTACATAATATCGATACAAAATCTTTCGCCAATAGCGGATTTATAAAAATGTATAAAATGTAATGACAACTGAATATCACTAGCATTTACCCAATATTAACTTGTCAATCACTACAAACATCTACACCTTTCTAACATTTGCGAATACTTAATACTTCTAAACAAAGTCCTGCTGTATATTGCTTACTGTAAAAAAGACAAATAAGAAATCAACACTCAGTCTCTTCTAATCTGTCTACATTATTTTCAAATGCTATATAAACACTTGAAAGGCCTCTTAATCGTTTACTAATTAGGTACGTGCCGGTAATACATAATCTCATATGTGCTAATCTTCCATTTGTGATAAGTATGAGTTATTGGGAAGTATGGCAAATATAATTTAACTACTATCATTTAAAATTGGAGTACACATGCCACGATACTATTAGTGAACAATAATACAATAAATACAATGTTTCGCGATTGTCTCTGTGGCGTTATCTCAGGATGCTACCACGCTGATCACTGTATGTTTCATGTAAATTATAGCAATTTATTAGCTTACGCAGAAGGGATTTACCTTCAACATACACAAACTGCAAGTATTTTAACTTTTGAACTTTCACATAATTAGGTATCATTACGGTTTGTGTATTTTATAGGATAAATACAAATGCTAGAAGATCCGATACCGTAAAATGCTGCAACTTTGCCTGGATTTTGACGTTTTTTATTCATATCTCTGTACCTATTTATTGCTACAACGTTCAGTGAGTTTAAGTTGAAAAACAGACCTTATGCCTTACAAAATAGGATGCAAACATTTTAAAGTAATGCGTCATTCCCAAATTACAAGCACTCAAAGTCGTAGGCAAAGTTGTATGTAAACGATGCAACTTTGCCTGGTGGAATAACGTAATAAATATTATGTTGGTATTTACAATCTTTTTTTTTCTGTGTGTATGTGGCACTGTTATTGTCCCTGGCAGTTAAATTATTGCTTTAAGGTTATATATTTAAATTCACTGCTAATAGGCAAAATTGTAGCAGGAATCACAAACTTCCCATACAAAAATACCGTTGACTGTAGGGTTGTCCCAAATACATAATACAGATTGTTTTTTTTTTTTAATTTATTTAATTTTTCAAAAAAATAAACATTAATATTAACTTTTAAATTAACATAAGATTAATGTCCGAGCCCAACGTTTGCCTGGCATTTTTCCTTTAAAAAGATAAGCTTTTCCACATTTTAGTAAGTAATTATAAACTACAATCCGCAAATCTAAGAGAGTAAGAGGGCAGCCAAATTCGGCTGAAATATTCACTACGTCTGCGATGTGGGCTTCTTCTTCAGTTGATAACTCTGTCGGTCTACCAAATGGTTTGTTATGGATCTTTTTTGATTTATTGACAATGGTACGACGCGGGTTCCCAAACTGCTTTTCTGCTTCGTATGATAAAATAACTTTGTTTCGCACGAGATCTGCTGCAACGTCAAACATTTCAACTGAGTAATTAGCGTATCTACGAGGTCCTGGTTTTCTCCTGCTTCTGTTTTATTGTTTCCCATTTTTTCATGTAACTGCAACCAAATTATTATTTTATTTTATTTTTATTATTATTTGATTATTTGAGTGTCTTTAAGGCAAATTCACTCTTGCCTCATAAACTAGTGCGCCTTACCATCACAGATTGCATCACTGCTTACCATCAGGTGGCGTTCCACGGGAACGTGACATAAAATATTTTAAGTACGCGGGTGAAGACGCGGGCAAAACCTAGTTATCAATAAAATCCGACTAGTGACAACCCTAGGCCCAGGCAAAGTTGTGTCACACAAGTTTCCAAAACACTTCACAAGATTGCCTATCGAGTTATTTTAATGAAATCCAGTCCTTTTCATAAAAATATCAAGTAAAACCAAATATAGACAGTACTTTCTTACCCTGAGACGTTATCCCTCCGCGAAAACACCTTTTCTGGAGTTAAAAATACAAAAGTTACTGGACACGAAAAAATTCCACTCACTTGGACCGGTTTTTGTCGCATAACTGACAGAGTAATAAAGAAGTTACCAATATTAAAAATGAAAAATATGTTGCCCTAAAAATGTAAAATTACTATCAAATGGTAGAAAACGAGAATAAAATAAGCAAATGCGAGATATCATTATTTAAACGAAATAGGCAAATTTGAGCTTAGTTGGTAAAGTTGCAGCATTTTACGGTACTTAAAGCGTTAGCTACAGGAAGCCATATTGTAAGACCGACTCTTCCACGTGACAAATTAATTTCAGCTGAAAGTGCATGTTAAATAATCCACACTTAAACAGGCACTAAAGTAAGTACGTATATGATATTAATGTTAAATATTCGCCATATCCGACGTAGAATGACTAGACTAACGAATTTCAATTTAACTTTTGGTACTTACTACATCTGCAAGTAGCACCTACATACAAATATGCTATAATTTATATGATTAATAAATATTACATTAATTCAATAGGTAGTTTATTACTTTCGATAAATTTACTTTTACAAAATATTTAATCTACACAAAAGTCACATAAATAATAATACATAAAGTTCAGACATTTCATGAACCAGCAACCGGAACACGCAACAAGTTAACATTCAATCGATGCAATCCTGTTGGTCTCTTTTGGATAACCAGAAAATCAAACTGATAATATAATATTGCCTTATACCAAATCGGTAAAGTATCACAGAAATTAACCATACCTAGCTAAACTATGATGTCTTCAATAATACACATCACGAAATATTACGAAACACATCAAGATTTGGTCAATGTATACTAAAATATTAAGACAATGCATACACTAGTCACAAGTGCCAAGATAGAAACAAATTATATTTTAATAGATAGACTTAGGTAACACTCAAAGCTTACCAAAGTATATTGAATACGAGGCCAATTAAAATGAATTATTAGGCCTTAAAATATTTAATTGTAATAAACTAGAACAAATATTTACAATTTCATCAAACAATCTTGTAATGGTTCAGCCATCACTGGAAAACGTCTAAGCCTACTTAAACACTATCTAAGAAAAACCATGATAGTTGCATCTAATAAACTTAAAGTTTACTAACTCACTGTATGACAACTTATCAAATTTAATGATCTACTGACATTTGGAATGAAAGCTAATTTAATGTAAAGATGATATTAATTTATTTTATTGCTACAAGATCCCATACTAATAACACAGTAATCGCTTAATAATCCCAAATGGTACAAGCACTTATCATAATTTCTCTTCGACATTGCAATATAGGAAGACTAGAAACTTCATACACAAAACATGTTTTAGTACTCAAGTTCTACGAAGAGAATAAATAGAAAAATAAGTGAGAATTGAAAAGTAATTGAGATGACTTGTTTAGTTAGCTAGGTGCAGGTCGGCGCCGTCACCGTTGGTGGCCATCGACGCGACGGGGACGAACGCCGAGGTGCTCGGCCAGGTGTAGATGGACTGCAGCGGTACATGCAGCAACTCCACCAAGTTTCTGTAGTGCGGCTCTGAAACATACGTTATGCTATTATAAGTCGCTCCAGTTCAGTTACATTATGCCGTCAAAATATTCACCGTTTCATTTGTGGTGTATGGGATTGGCATAGCTTCTATAACTGCGCCCTATTTAAGTGGACCCTTACCGCCCGCCCGTCGGCGTCGCTTAGCCTTAGTCTCCGTCTGACCGACCGTGTTGCCGGCCAGCCGTTTGACTCCGATAAACACTAAACACAAATATACTCGTGCGCTGTCAAAAAAATGAGCGCGATGTTTTGTCTAATTGAACCACGGAACAGTAAAAACAGTGGAAGTAGCTTGAGAAAATGTTTGTTCCAGAACCGGTGTCGCCAAACTCATACATTTACAATTTACTCTTACTGCAAACCTAAAAATATGATTGGCTGAAAACAAAAACAGGGCGTAGACGAAATGCAAAAAAAAAATTATACGAAATGCAACTTTAATTTCAAAAGCCTATAAATCAAATTGACAAAAACAAGAAAGAAATACATCTTTGACTACCGAGTACTGCCACTCGTCGCTAGATGGCATTGTTCAGTATATAATATTCAGTATGAACTGTAATTACGTAAAAATAAGATTGGTATTTGAATGGCGTATCACTGACGCGAATGCGCTCGCTGCTACTCAGATAGGGAAGTAACCTTATTCGATCGAAATATGTATCGATTGTATGAAAACGTATTTAAAACATATCATGCAAAAAAAAATTGTATGCGATAGTGTGATAGTATTAAAATTATGAAATTAATATGATTAAAGGCAATTTTTAAACGTAGTATAAAGGGTATTTAATTGCATAGTACATCAATTATCATCATCTCAGCTCAAATCATCGTCATCGCCCACTGCTAAACCTAAGAATATTAAGTATAATTCAAACGCCCTATGTTGTTCCTAACTCTTTAACTAAATTTATTTAAAATACATCACAAATATCATACCACAATTTTTATTTTATTATATTTATTAATTTAATAATTATCTGTATTATATTACTTACAAAAACTGTTAACTGTAATATATATTTTAAAAAGGCAATGTAATACATATTATACATATCGATTGATTTTATCGATAAAGTCACGCACTATTTGGATAGCGTCAAAAGTATAGGTAGACTAACGAATATTCCAGAAAAGCTAATAACCGAGAAAAGAAAATCAACTTTGTAGTGATGTGACTAAGGACTAGTTTTGTTTGTATATCCTGCGCAATGTTTCACGTAATTTTATTTTTTCATTTTATTAAAATAAATCCGAAAATAATACTTTTCGGTGGTGTGATACACCTCCATGAGTTAGATTTTTAGTCAGACTATGGTTTTTAAAGTACAGTATGGGACAATAAGGCATTTTAATATAATTTTTCGTTAATTATTATGTTGCGCAGTCTAGTTAGAGAATGAGAGCGCTTGAACAGCAAGTGCGCAACGCTATTCTTACTAGCGGCGACAGTGCCACGCCTACTTACTTCTTCCACTGTTTTTACTGTTCCGTGAATTGAACAGACGTTTTTGATGATACTGACATTTAGGTACCTATGTTAGAATCGACCACTAGGGGCGCAGCGGGAACTTATCAGGAACAAAACAAAAAAATACTAGTCCTGCCTATTATAGTCTGGCCATTCTTGCGCCCCCAAGAGTCTACGCCCTGTGCCTGGTGGCACCGCCCTATTTACGACACTGCATGGAACGGAGATTTTACTATGGCACAAAATGGTTATTTTAATTGTGTTTTATTGTGCCACTTATCCCAGGAATTTGTGCCTTGTATTTATACAAGGTGCAGTTTTAAAACTGCACAATATTTCAGGAGGTTGTAATAAAACTCATAAATAATCATGTAAAAAAACGATACCTTTTCAATAATCAGTAATACTTGTTATTTAATTTTTTAATTACACTAAACTAAATCGATTGATCGATGGCCGCGGGGGCGTGGCTAGGGTGTGGCGTGCGGGATGATGATTGGATGATACATTATTTATGAAACTATCGTTGCGAGTTAGTGTGTGTGAAAACGCCCTTTATTGTTCCGTGTTTGTGTGAGTGAAAGAAAGCGCGGTTATAAAAAAAAAAAAAATACCTACTTATTTTATTATTGATTCGGGTCGAGAATCACTAACATAATTACCTCCTGAAATATTTTGCAGCTTCAAAACGACACCTTGTATATAAATATCAACTAGTGAGAAGTTACTGGTTATGCCAAAAAAATATGTGTCAAATTGTGTCTATCTCCGTTCCATGCCGTGGTCGGGTCAGGAATCACAACACGAATAATTAAGGTGGTGGTTCGCACCGCGACAGAGACAAGCGACGGAGACAGGAGACCGCGACCGAAGACCGCGACCGTTACTTGACGTTAGGCAATGTATGAGCGACAGTTCGCAAACGAGACAGAGACAGGAGAACTGTCGCTCATACATTGCCTAACGTCAAGTAACGGTCGCGGTCTTCGGTCGCGGTCTCCTGTCTCGGGCGCTTGTCTCTGTCGCGGTGCGAACCGCCACCTTTACGCACCAACATCCGGTTAAAAACCTATTTGTAAGCAGGGATGTAACGGAAGTGTTTATATCGTAAACGAATTTGGAAACGGAGTTTTTTTTTAATTTATCGGAAGCGGAAGCAGAAGCGTCAAATGAAACATTACTGAAATTAATAAAAAACTCGAATAGGTATGTAAATGAAGAGTTAATTCACAACAAGAGTAATCGATAGAAGGCACGAGGAGAGGCTAGTTCTCCAAGTGACAAATATCAACTTATTTGAACATTCGAAATAGTCATAGTCATAATATATATTGGTAAGGGATTCTTACAAGTCAAATACAGTCTTACATTATACTTAGTCCACAAAATTATTAAATATAATGTCAAATGATAAAGAATGTCAAACATATAAAAGAAAATAAAAAATAAATAGAAGTCAAAATCACAAATAAAAATAAATAATAACAAAGTCAATATGTAATATTGAGTCCAAATTAATATTCAATCGTCAAAGATAAATTAAATTACATCACAAATTCCTCAAAAGAATAAAAAGCTTGCTCGATAAGCCATTTTTTCAAACGAGCTTTGAAGCTCCCTATGGTCGGGGCACCTGAAATAGCTGCAGGAAGCTGGTTATAAACCGTCTTAAGTTGTAGTGTCGTCATAAGTTGTAATGACGTCACAATAGACGATATTTTATTTTACAATTATCGCGCGAATTTCAATTAGGACACCTATTTGAATTGTTGAATTTGAATGTTTGATCGCGCGTTCGTACAAACTAAGTTCGCACGAATAGATTTACAAACATTTTATTCGCGCGACAGCGTCGTGCGATTGTCAGTTAGGACACTTATTCGAGTTCAATGTTTGATCGCGCGTTCGTACGAGTAAAATTCGTGCGAACCTACGATGATCGCGCATTCGCGTTCTATTAGGACGATGCCTTATACGTTCCGATTGGAATTTATCGGAACCGATATAGGAATCGAAAGTACAAAATCAACCGCAAATTTCCGAACTTCCGGAATGGAAATCGAACCTCCGTATCATCTCTGATCTATACTACCTTCGAATCTCGGTTAGGACGAGAACTTTTCAATGTTTTAATTAACTGGTTAAAGTGTCATTATGAAATTTGCTAACCTAGTTAAACATTCATACAAACATCAAACCGAATTTTAGAACTACAACATGAACATAATTTTCTCACCATTTTCTGGATTAATATATCCTCTGCGTATCAAGAAGTCAAGAAGCACCGGGGCACTTGTTGTCTTGAACTCAGGCGTGAGGGCTCTCTGAACACACTCCTCAGCAGTTAGCAGTTCAAAATTCTCAACTTCACCATCAGCATTCTGAGGCATGAAGTCCAATGGCAACTCAAGATCGTATACATATTCTGTGTTAGGAAATAGACCCCTTTCACTTTCGAAATAGAAACTGAAAACATTATGTCAGGTTAAATTATGCCTGTAACCATTGTCTATCACAGTATATAAATATGTAACACATTTTTTATAAATAAATGAATAAGTATTTTGTACCTAACACAGCCAGCAGGCACCAACTTTTTAACTAGTTCTCCTTCAACAGACGCCTCCTCTGCTGCCTCTTTTATAGTTGTCTCCAGAATGCCATAGCCCACAGCCAACCCGCCACTAACGAAACAATCCCACTTGCCTAAACAGAAAACATTTAAAGTGGTAAACTGTAAATATTAATTAAACTTCACACAATTACCAATGTTTATAAAAATAATTTAATAATTATTACTATTAAAATAATTTATTATTCTTTTCAACTAATGAAATCAGTCAAATCAAAAGATAACAAAGTAATACTTTTCATATATTTCCATATTACTTTTTTTGCAACCACAACTCAATAGTTTCAAAAGCATATTTTACAAAATTTAATAAATATTTCATCTCCTTAATTTCATAATGCTATTACAATTTTGCTAGTTGAATTGCTACTTACCAGGCCAGGTTTGTTTAGTGAAACTTCGCTGCTGTAACCAGATGCAAAGACCTTTTGTTGGATGGTTGACATAGCCATTGACACTGACTCCATAGTTTCTGATGCCAAACAGACACATGGCACTCCTGTCCATTTCCAGCAGGCTTTCTGGGTAGCATGGAGTAGTGACCCCAAAACACTGAAATATAACTACTCAGTCAAACCATGTGTCTCTAAAAACAGGTAATCTAGGAAAACAATACTACCCACCAATGAAATCTCAAAACTAAAAAGTTTTCAGTGCATTCTATCTTTTCCGACATTTCAGTAAGTATTTTTTTTCATTGCATTCAGTGTTCAAGTTTTTGGGTTTGGTAATGATAACCTTTCAGATCCCATCAATTTGACACACAATAGTAAGACAATAGATGCATGAACGCCAGCGTTCGCTTAGGGTTTAATGAATTAATTGGACAGAATTCCAGGTAAATTCTCATTAAATGCAAGTTTTGTCTAATTAGATAAAAATCAACCATAATGTTGGTGTATAAATAACATAGAATAGTGATGTCATTTACAACCAATAGGACTTTTGAAAATTTATCAGAAATAAGGAAATACATACATTTAATATGTAGCAGTCTTTGTAGTATAATCATATAAAATTATTAACTAGCCTGTTGAAGGTGAATATTTTGTATCATTTATTTTCGTAACATATTATGATTTGATACAACCATCTACATTACCTCTAAATTGTTTTATTGTTGTTAACAGCAAAATACTAATGGCAATCGAATAGAAATAAAATGTACCTCATCTCTCCATCCTTTTAAAGCACATATCTCATTTTCTTTCCTCAAACTCTGCAACACATCAGCTATCTTTGTTGTCCTCTCTTTATAATCTCTGAACGCTGGATTTAATTCTACACACTTGCCAGTGATCCGAAATACCTGTAATATTACCATAACTGTAAACTGACATTAAATTGAATGTTTATTAGCTTGATTTTAGGTTTAGAACATATTAGGAAATGTAATACAATTTAAATCTATCCATATTGAATATGGAATACCTTCAAAGTATGTAAATGTCAACAAAAAATTAAACTCACTGTAAATGTAATAAAAATTCGTGATAATGGGTTATTTAAACATTTATTATGTTATTCTTAAAAAATTTGAATAAATCAGAGTTACACAATGGTAAAAAGTATTAACTTTATTGATTAATGTTTTTGCTCATTACAAATTATATGGGAAAACTGAATTTAGTTGATCAGTATTTCATAACAATATTCCAATAGTATTATAATTGGAATGTCTGTCTTCTGTTTTTTATGTAAAGTGCAGTGTTGAATGAATAAAAATAAATATCTGTGTAGGGGCTTACCTCTGGGAATCTAATCAGGTACTTCATAACATCAGGGCGAATCAAACCCACTTGATATCCGGCTACTATAAACGGTTTGCATACTCCCTGATGCAAACCTTGAACAATGCGAAATATGTAAGCAAACAGTACGAATTGCTTCTTCGACAGCTTGTTATTACAAACACTAAGTATGCAGCCTAAACAGACACTCGTGTATGTCTAAACTAATACATAATTACCTTTTACTGGCAAATTAAACACAAATTGAATCACGTACCTGATAGATAAAAACAGTTGAATTTTTTGGCTAATTTGAGTAGATCGGAAATATTGTTCTGTGCAGACGAGTACATATTTTTCATATTACTGTTCCATACGGTTTCCATACAAGTAATAAGTACTGGATACTGCTATTAAAACCTAAAAAAGTAAAATTATCAGCAATGAGAGGACTAACAGACAGAGTCGGCCGTTACTCGTTATACGAAAAACGCTTGTGTTGTCCTATCCTTTTTCAGCAAATTCCACAATGTCCGTTTGTCATTATTCACTCACTGACGAAAGGCCACAAAAACAAATGACAGCTTTAGGGATGTGATGTGATACAGTGAAAACTTAATAATGTCAACATTTCAGTGTAATGCTATGTTCACACAGAATGAAATCAATCCACCCACGGTGATTTGAATAAAAAAACTGGCATCTGCCAGCGGCTTCGCTCGCTTGTAAATATGTTTCTCCATACAAACTTTGGACACCCATTTTATGCCCCTAAGGGACGGATTTAAAAAAATCCTCTCTTGGTGGAAACCTTGTGCAAAATTTCATGTTCTTCGGCTGTGCATTGATATTTCAGTGAGTTTCTCTTTTTATTTAGATATGTAACAGATATGCATCTCAAGTTCTAATGTAAATACAAAAAGATAATACTAACTGATGATGAGGTGGGATGATTTAAGATCTTAGTTTGCCCAAATGGGACGATGAAAAAAAAACAGTCAAAGTCATGAAAGTCATTATTACAAAAGACAATAAAGGACCTATTACACTTCGCTGAATATCGCGTGCGATATTCCGACTCGTACTATTTTTCATTCATAGAAAGACAGTCTAACCCTTCTTACTAGTGTTGGGATTTTATCCGATTAAATACTCAAAATGATTAAATACTCAATAAATACTCGTTTTTATTGGATAAATACTCGATTAAAAACGAGTATAGGTCGCGCGGTGAATCAAGATCGCTCGGTGAAAGTAGTGGGGGCAATTGGCGCATGTGTACAATTGCGCACAGAAATTCTTATTATGTTAGGATTTTATTTTTAATTTCGTATGTTTGAACCTTAGTAACATAACTTATAATAACACTTGTTTTTTATTGTAATTTATCTTGTAAGTAGGTAAATTCAAAAAATTAAAAATTATAAAATAAAACATAAAATTTAAAAAAATAATTTCGTTAGTTTCTTTCTTTAAAGTAATAATTCACGTCGTAAACCATTTTTCTGGCTAGCAGTTTTAAAACTTTATTTTTAACCATTTTTTTTTTACGACTACGTATTACTATTACGATAACACAAGCTGTACGCAACCAGGCCCCTCTTTCCCACTGGGCACACTGGGCACGTGCCCAGGGCCCCGCGATGGATTGGGGCCCCCTAGTCTAGTCCCTACCACAGATCACTATAAGATGTAAGTACTTACTACGTACAAATGCGACAGCTATCATTTTCAATCCAAGTTCCTGAAATGGCCGCATGTCGCTGCCATCGCATTTCTTTTTTTTTAACTTCTAATTATGGAGAAAAAAAATTGAAGACACCTTTCCTAATGTAAAAATCGCACTGAGAATCTTTTTAAGCATGATGGTAACTAACTGAAGTGGGAACGCTCTTTCTCCAAATTAAAACAAATAAAAAATGAATTAAGAAGTACATTGCTTCAAGAGAGATTAAACAGTTTGTCGCTAATGTCGATAGAATGTGAATTGCTCAAAAACATAGATTTTGAAGATGTGATTAACGATTTTGCTCAACTCAAATCTAGAAAGGTACCGCTTCAATCAGCATAGATACTTATATAAGAACTCATCGTGGATGCTGGTTATTTAGTGTGAATTACATTATATTTATTATCTATTCATTATAATAATATCTAATGTACGAGTAACTGTAAAGAAATAAAAATAAAGCTAAAACTTTGCACACCTACGTTCTTTGTAGTCTAGTCAAATTAGCAAAAAGATTGGACCTAATTCGTGTAGTTGTAATTTTTTGTGGAATCATTAGAAGACATAAATATAAGTCTTCTCTGAGTTTGCACCATTCCTGTTATGTACGGAACATCGTTTAATATTAGGTTTTAACATTAAAGTCCCAAAATTTAAAAATTTCATAAGTATTTCGTTGTGGTAAGTTTAGATATATGTAGATACCCCTTTGGTGTATAATTACTTTTCACAAAAAAAGTGTGAGGTGTATGAAACACTAATAAATCATTATTTTTATTTTGCGGCTTAAGGGAAATTTAGCCAGTTGGTGCAAACTCATAATAAGCTTTTTAAAGCATCCTATACACCCAGTTATTTTTGCACCCTTTTGCACCCCTAGGAAAACAGCATTTTACAATATTTGTAGATTGTACTTCGGGGCAAATTAGTGTAGTCATGAATTTTTTCATATATAATGTATTCTATATATAAAACATTCGCACGTAATAAAAATAAGAAATATATAACTGGAAGTTTATGTAGAGTTAACGTGAATACATACTGCGCCTCGTGGCGCTTGGAGGGCGAACGCGGGGTCGCGCAGCGCGCGCGCGGCGGGGTCGAGAGTAAGTAAGTGCGTGTATGTATATGCGTTTAGATCATTTTTGTGGCAAGAAGCGATCCCTGCGCTATACAAATTAATAACTATAATTTCCTCTATTTTATTAGCTGTGTTGTGAAAAATGGATTATGAAGTGTTTGTCGTGACCTCCCGACCTGCCCCTGTATTAAGTATTTATTTAAAAAGAAATTATGATAACCATAGCAATTCTCTGTCGATCTTTATTTCTTTCTGTACCTCAAAAGGAAAAAATGGAATCCTTATAGAATCACTTTGTTGTTCGTCCGTCTGTCTGTCAAGTCCCTTTATCTCGGGAACAAGTGCAAGTATCAAGTTGAAATTTAAACCGAATACTCAAGACTGCGGTCCCTTAAAGCTGTGTAAAAGTAAAAACTTCTAAGTTAACGAATAAAAAAGATACCGACATTTACGTCGCAATAAAAATTATATTTCGACACTCAAGGGAATCATAAAGGTACTTCCCGTTGACCTAGAACCCTGAAATTTGGCATGAAGCAAGTCTTATAGCATAAGTATAGGAATAATTGCCGCTGGCAAAAGCTAGATATTTATTTTATTTAAGTTAGTTGATACGGAACCCTCAGTGTGCGTGTCCGACTCGCCCTTACCCAGTTTCTTTTTGAGGCGCATACATAAAACTCCACATTTTTATACTAATATTTTTTTGTTCCTACCTTACCCGATGCCGTAGAATAATCAGCGCTGTCACACGGTTTATAGTTCTAAAGACAACCGAAATACAACTAATTTATTTGAAACTAGCTGTGCCCGCGAATTTGTTCGTGTGGACTACAGGATTTTGAATTTATTTTTTCTAAAATAAAAGTAGCTCATATTACTGCTTATTACATCAGCTACTTGCCAAAAAAAGTCCCGTCAAAATTAGTCCAGCCATATTAGAGATTAGCCCGGAAAAACAGGCAGACAGACAGACAAAAATTGCAAAAAATGTTATTTTGGTGTAGACTCTGACCAACGAAAGATGGCAAAACAAAAAGGAGGCCGTATTAAAAAAAATTGAAGCTGTTCACCCTAGCTGTACGCCACTTAAAAGGAGTTGATACGTTTGATTATTCATGAAAATAATAAGTATGCGATATATATATGATGCATGTGTATTTAACAATTAAACATGTGCTGCTTATTTAGCCGCTATATTCAATGCCGCCAAAACTCAAGCATGTCCGTTCACTGCCAAAAGCAGCCTGATCACCTTGGCACCTGCTTTTTAGAATGTATCCTTGGAGTGTATCGGCCGCCTTCAGCTCTTGGGAGTTAAAATTTCCTTAAACTTTGGGCAGTTCATTGAGCACAAAGCTACGGTAACTGCTAGGAAACTCGACATTCATGCAAAGGTTAGATGGCAAACCCCCCCATTTTGGGGCGCCGCGCGTTCAGGGATCCCGCACTTTTGAACATAAAAAAAAACTAGTCAAAATATTGGTACTGCGTGAAACCTAAATACAGCTGATTTTTTTGGATGTGATGAGATAATCACTTTACTTCAGACTATCCTGCAAGCAAACTACAGAATAGAAGATCTCTTAGAATTTATCCCATCATCGTACTTTTTACGCAAGTGATCATAAAATCCACGGAGTTATTGGTGAATAAAAGCCTTGTTCAAGCTTATTTTAGAAAGGGTAGCTTTAGTCAGCAGCTTCTAGCAGCGCTAGCTAAAACCACTTAATTTTAATATGTGTAGGTTAAGCTCAATCTTAATAACCCTACTAAGAATAATCTTAAACAAGGTTTTTAGGGAATTACATATTTTGTGTGTCTATGTGAATATTACATTTGGCTCTGAAACGTGGTCGTTCACAATGCGCCTCATCAGATGGTTTTAAGTAACACAAAGAGCAATGGAGAGGAAGATAAGCTTAAGTGGCAGTAAACTGGGTACATTGCTCGCAGAACAGATGATCGATGGGGCCGAAAGGTTCTGGAATGGCGACCGGATACCTGAAGACGTAACGTTGAAAGGTCTCGCAACAAGGGTACCGATAACCTTTTATTTAGTAAGGTTCACGTGAATTCGATGGAGGCGTGATAAACTGGACCGGCCGTTGTGGTGACATAGGAAAAACCTTTGTCTAGCAATAGAAGCCTTTCAGATTAAATGATGATGACTATCGATGTTGGCATGTTGATGAAATCAATCTCTCCGAAAGATCCACTCCACTTAAAAATTGGCTAAATCAGACTACTTCAAAGAAAAATAAATGTTGCATCCTATTAGTAAATCTTAACTGTACAGCTTTTCTGTATAAATTCACAAAGGCTTCGCCATCAGCATCGAAAAGACTCCTTAATTCTTTATTACTTGTCAGAAGAAAACCTAAGACGTCCTATAAACAAAATTCTAATCATTCGGGGTATGCAAAAAACGATCATCTACTAAATTAATTGATTAGTAGTAGGGGGGGCCCTTGGTCGAATTAGCAATAGATAGCGTCGGTTTAATACGGCACTGACGGCATTTCATACCAGGACAACATCGAATGTTATACAAAGCACAGGTCCAATCATTTGTGGAGCCAGTGGGTCTTTCAATAAACACTTCCCTGGAATCTTTATATAACTCAAAAGAAATGGTATGTGACGTCAAAGCCGATGGACAGCCTATTGAGCTGACAGATCAATATAAATTCCTTGGCTTATTGATTGATCATCACTATAACTGGAAAAGTCACATAGATCTTGTATGTAATAAAATTAATAGATTTGTATTTGCATTAAGGAAACTAAGGCGAATTGCTAGCGAAAAAGCAGCACTGACAGCATATCACGGATATGTTGCCTCCGTTCTCAGATATGGTCTTTTGATTTGGGGAAATTCAACAAATATAAATAAAGCGTTTCTTGTTCAGAAAAAGTGTGTAAGGGCAATTTGTGGCCCTTTAGAATCGTGTCGTCCACTTTTTAAAAGGCTTGGCTTGCTGACCATCACTAGTCTTTATATAATGCAAATTGGTGTATTTGTAAAAGAACATCCAGAATTATTCGAAACTTTTGGAAAAAGAAAATTGTACCCTAGTAGGGATCCGACGATACTTAGAAGCACTTGCTGTAAAAGTTCTTTGTATCAGAAAAACTGTAGCATGATGGCAATACGGGTCTTTAATAAATTACCAAAATCTATCAGAGAATTGCAATTAATAAGATTATTTAAAATGAGATTACGCGAATGGCTGTTGGACAAATGCTATTATAACTTAAGCGATTTTTTTAATGACAAGAATGACGTAGAAAGAAAATATAAGTGACATAATATATATTATCTAATTGAGACATGTTAAAAATGCAAAATAATATTTTATTCAATTGTGGTCTTTTTTTAATGTTGTAGGATGTTTAAATAATGTTTAATAATTTAATGATGTTTAAATAATGTTCAATTAATGTTTAATAATTTTAAATGACAATTTTATTATATTAACTAATATTTGTATACCAATCATTGGTGAAACATGTAGAACTTATGTACTGAATTCAACATCCTCATTACCATGTTTCTGGCAAATAAAGTACTTTGACTTTGACTTTGACTGTTTGACTTTGACTTTAAATTTGAATAAAACAAATTGTGTGTTATCGATTTTTTTATTAATTTGGATGGCCGATTGATGTCATTATGTATGGAATATAATATCGTTCAAATGTCCGCCGCTACTTTGCTAGATAGCGCGCATACGAAATATATAACTTTCCATGTCCTTTACTGTTTTCATTATTAGGAGTTTCGTCTACTCATTGCCGAAACCTCCTGAAAAGTATAATACACCGTGTGAGTAATATTACAATTATTAAATAGTCAAAAAGTATCAAGTTTTTATAATAGTAATTAAAAAACTAACCTAGAAATGATATTATTGTATCCAACCGTCGCATTTTATCTGCATGTTTTTAATTTAATTCACTTTCTGCGTCTTTAAATTTGTCAATTACATTAAATAGTAGCCTTTCCATCGAACTAGTGATTGTTTATGGCATTATTTTAAGCAAAATGAGTATAATAAGATGCAGGAAAACAATTTTGACAATTCTTAATTTTTTTCAATGCTGCCATACATAACGTTTGATTAATAATTCGTTATCTTCTTTCGATGGTCAAACTCTATGTACCGTATATAATATATTCATATGAATGTAGTAAAAAGCAGTTACTTCAATATTACAAACAGATACTCCAATTTTATTTATATGTATGTATAGAAGATAAATAAAGGACATGCTTGCAGGACACTCGTTTTTTTTGTTTAAACATAGACGTTTTTTTTAACTGTTTTTTTTTTTTTTTTAAACAAAATTAGGTTTCTTTACTAACACTTACTTACAGAGCATTTACAATCAGAAAGAACTCCTTCCTCCTAAAATACATCCCACAACACTCCTAAGTAATAACTACGCTTATCTCTTCCTGTCAGTTTATTATTCCGTGTCGCGCGCTTGTCACTTCCATGGCGTAATAGTTCTTTGGCAATTAAGACAACACTAGAAAAACGTATGTTCCATAAAAAAATGCTAATTTTTTATAGGGTGCAAATATAAAGGAAACCAAATTAATGTAATGTGATTATTTTCAAAACTACTTAAATTTCCCCCGAAGTACAGAGGCAAAAAAACGTGAAAAACTAATTTCCATACGTCGCACTGGGGTGCAAAATCAATCATGTACTTAGGTTGAAATGTATAACACTTTCCTCAGTTTACAAAACTACACAATTTTCCCCAATGCCGCAATGGCCAAAAATAACATTTTAATTTTTTTCTAATGCTGCGTTGGTCGAATTAAAATAATTAAAATGCAATAATGTAGGTTGAGGTTTAATATACCATAAAAAAAAAAATGGTGAGCACACCTATATTCTCTGGTTAGTTATGAGCAATAAACAGTTTTCACCCCCTTCCGTAGGGGTGCCAAATGATTTTTTTTTTTATACTCTATTTTTCACTCATACAATACCACCAGAAATGTTTTTGCCTCTCCAGAGAATTTATTCCAATCTTTATTAAAAAATGGCCTAATTTGACTAGACTATTGTTTATTCTTACAAAAGAGTGCTTTATTACTATGGTCATAGGGGCCCCATTATCCTAATGTGCCCAGGGCCTCTAATAGGTGAAAGACGGCCCTGTACGCAACAGTTCCCAAGTACAACAGTATCCAATGAGAGGCGAGAACGCAAAGCGGGAATTGAAGAGCGACTCTATCTACCAATGACGTGTCGCCGACGGCGCACACCCGCCCGTACGTCGCCAAATAGACCGTAGAATTGAATACTGCGCATGCCCCTTCCACTTTTGCCGAGCGATCTTGATTCATCGCGCGACCTGTATTTATTGAGTATTTATTCATTTTGAGTATTTAATCGGATAAAATCCCAACACTACTTATTACACTACGCGATACGTCGAACCATAGACTAGACTGTCTTTCTATGAATGAAAAATAGTACGATCGCACGCGATATTCAGCGCAGTTTAATAGGCATTGACATATATATTACTAGCGTAAGGACCAGGCCAATCGCGCTATTAAATGGCACTAGCGCGCTGGCCCTAAAATTACAGTTTAGGGCCAACGCGACTCAGTTGACAGTGGTCCGTATGCGGGAGTGAACGAATATTTGCTTGTCATAAAAATGCCTAGTTGTGTGGTAAAAGGCTGCAAAAATTATGATACAAAGGTTAAAAAGGAACATGGGATATCGTATCATCGGTAAGTAACATTACATTATTTTTTTTACCATTGAGTTATTAAATAAACACATTTTATAGCGATAAATAATTTACTATCGAATACGAAACGAAGTGCACGAAGTAAACTTGTACGGACGTAATTTTTATTTATTTCATTGTTGAACTTAAAGCTTGTAATTTTGAATTTTGGTATCTAATGTGTTTTATATTCAATAAGGGTAAAACAAAAACATTAAAAAAAAAAGCTTAGAATCGATACCTACCTAATTGAAACTGATTTTGATTTTCTTCACGCTAACTGAGATGACCGTTAAACTACTAGCTTTCGCCCGCGACTACTTCCGCGTGAATTTCGGTTATCGCGGTTGCAAGTGGATTAAAAATTGCTTACCTATATCCTTTCTTGGGGCTCAAGCTTAGTCCGTACCATATTTCATCGAAATCAGTTCAGTAGTTTAGCCATGAAAGCGCGGTAGACAGTTATTTTCGTATTTATAATATAAGTAAAAGTATGGATGTATGGATAAATTCGCGATGACGAATTACGACTCAATTTTTTTTTTTTTTACAGATTTCCAAGTGATTTAACGCGTAAAGAGATTTGGAGTCGAATTATTAGGAAACAACAAAAGGAGCATTATTTCAAGCCTCATAAAAATACAAGAGTATGCTCTGCTCATTTTTGTGACAATGATATTGAAATTTCAAAAGCTGGACTCCGGAGGTTAAAAGGATCGGCAATACCACGATTTGAGATTAAGGTGTTGGCCTCACGCATTCCTATTTATCTATATATTTAATCCTATTTATCTATATATTTATTTATTTAAATTTCAAATAAAGCTGATTGAGACTCATTTAATTTGTTTTAATTATATTTTCATAGTGACCTTTAAAATATCATCGCAAAAAGGAAATCGTTATGTATGTACCTACCTATAACGGCATGCAATTGATTTAATTATACTGACTGCCAATATGCGAAAAAATGCATACGCGCGAACAAGGTTACGTCGAACACCTATGCAGTGCGGCTGTCACGTAGTTCCTATGAGTTATCACAGATGTCGCTGTTTTTGCTTGTAATAAGAAGGTTTCTAAGAAATGTTCTGATGGGCGCATCCTTCCTTTCGAAATCATTGGTAATAGGTCCTTAAGACAGTAAAACCCTTAGATTAAATACCTATAGATATCGCCACCGCGTGGCCACACATGAAACAGCACTATAACACTAAAATGAGGTTACTTCGTAAACTTTTCCATAAATATGACTACAGAAATACACTTAAAACTTAACTATAGGAGTCATACATACACTAAAACTATTACTTTAATTGCCGAAATTATTCTAAAGATATAAAAAATTACTCGAGTTGACCTCAAAGTGACAGTGATAGGCCTTTGTTTGGCTCACTTTTCAAAGTGAGCCAAGCAAAAAAGCGGCACGCCCAATGAGACAGAGAATGTTATGTTTTGTCTCAATTTTCTTGCTTGTTTCGTATCTACGCTTCTCACTTTCGCACTTCCATAAAGTCGCATGGCTATATTTAGAGGTATATAATCTAAGGTAAAACTAAAAGAAGCAATTAAAATATTTGAAGAAAGACATTTTTATTGAAAACTTATTACGCTAGAAAACAAGGACGAAAGACATTGTTTTCGAAAAGTTATTACGCAAGAAAACATGGACGAAAGACTAGGCGATATGGTCGACCAACTTTAGCCTTCCCTAAGGGATGTCAATGTCAAATCATTGGAGAGCTATTTCAATAGGTAGATTTTGAATTTTGCCAATTTTTGGCGTCACGCCGTCACTCAACTATATAAAGTAAACAGTTTATTGCTACAAATAAATAAGCGTTTCATTTTTGCGATGTCGTCGGAAAGTTTTGGTGTAGTGAATGACTTGGCTCCAGTTTTTCGTCCATATATTCAAAACGTGTACCAAGATTTGAAACTTGGTAAGATTATTGATACGAACACGAACACATTTCTCTGTCTATGTTCTGGTGTAATGAAATCTTTATTATTAAGTATAATAATTAAACTTGCAGGTTTATGTAAAACTAAAGTTGACTTTGAAAGAGTAGCCGGGAATTCTGAGGGGGGTGAAAGCCAAATTCGGATTGTCCTACCATATTGTTCGAAGAAACTAAAATGGGAAATTATATTTGATGCTACTGCTCCTTGGTTTGCGCCAGATTTCAGATTCGATGACGACGGCTTTCTTATGAATGTTAATGAACAATTTTTGGAAGAAAAAGTGCCAAGTTTATCAAAGTGGAATGAAAACGATCCAAAAGCACTTAGTAATGTTATTTCAGAATTGATCAATCTTTACAAACTTCATCAGGTAAGAAAACTACAGTACTCTCTTGATATAAATGAAAGACATTTACAACAGGAATAATTAAATGCTGTAGATACAATTAACCATGTAGACAGACATAAGTCCAGTTTTATGAACAAAATTTATTGTAAAATGAATGAAAAGATGTGAATTAATTCAATCAATCACAGCAGCTACCGCTAATTACTATGATTGATTGATTTTATTATGGTCTACTTAAAAACTTGGGTCTAGATGTTGTTTATGTATGAAACACTTTTTATCACAGACTAGCTTTTGCCAGCAGCGTGGCCTGCAATAAGTTAAGAATATAATAGAATTGATAAAATAAAATTCTATTGGTGGTAGGTTTCCAGTTTTTTAATCACTAACAAAATTACAAGTCTTACCTCTTTATATATAATATGAAAAATTTACATTTGGCAATTAATTCATTAAACCCCAAGCAAACGCCGGCATTCGCCCATCTAATCTTTCTATTGTGTCTGTAATTTCCACGATTGAAAGGTTAACTAAGAGCGAAAACTGTGTTACGCGGTCGCCCGCGCGGTTCCTTACAAAATTGCTCCAGCGCGGCTCACCGCGCGGGCACCTACCGCGGGAAGTCGCGCCCTGCGACCGTTTTGCTACGTAATAATAAGTTAAAGTTCTCCATCGACATGCCTATATGCACACTGTTAAAGTTGAACTACTGACACTGCACAGGTAATGATCCAGGTTCCGTGACGGAGATCGTTGCGCACGGCATTCGCGCGACGTACCTAACGGGTGTCCATCGCGTGCGCATGCTTAACGCAGCGTCGGCCCTAAACACAAGCCAGTTTTCAAGTAATTAACACAGTTTGGTTTGCTAATTCTTGCTGCTATTACAGATAAAGAAATTAAATGAGGATGACAGTTCTAGAGCATACTTTGAATACAGTGCTCTTCTGGGAGATGCTCTAACTTCTGAACAAGATATTGAAGTGTGGGTTGGTAGCCATGTAGTTGAGTTCCTGATCAGACTGAATGTTGATACTTCCAGATTACCTGAACTGTATAGTGATGGGTAAGGTCACAACAAAATAACCAAATTGAAAGTCTTTCAGCCTGTCATTCAATATTTTTTTATAAATAGATTAAAAAACTGACAGTTGTTTCAGTATTTATTTTAATTTTCAGAATTGAAAAGAATCCTGGCATTGACACTGCATTATTATTAGTCAGATATCCAAATTCAACAAATGCTGAATTAATTCTCTCTCCAATACTTACCAAGTCACTTGGAAATATATCATTACCATTGTAAGTACATAGAGGTTTTACAAATCTTCTTCCAAAACCCCTAAATACTGAGATGAAGGATCTATATCTGTCCTCAATTTAGACTAGCTTCAGCCAGCAGCTTCACCCGCATGAAAGGTCTCTCCATACAAACTTTGGAACCCATTTTAGCCCTTTTGGGAGTGAATTTTAGAAAATCACCTCTTAGTGCTTGTCTACGTTACAAAAGGAAGCCTTATGCAAAATTTCACACTCCTAGTCAGTGGTTTCAGCTGTGGGCTATATTTGTTATTTTGTATAATCCTAACTAATATTATAAATGTGAAAGTGTGGATGTTTGTTACTTAATCACGCAAAAACGGCTGAACGGATTTGGATGAAATTTGGCATACACTATATGCATGCCAAATTTCATCCAAATCCGTGTCCTTTGACATGGATAAGAACATAGGCTACCTTTTATCCCGATTCCTTAAGTACCTAATGCCACGCGGGCGAAGCCGTGGGCAAAAGCTAGTGATAATATAATTGGAATTCCATGTATTTTTAGGATGCATCAGTCTGGAGTATTGATGGATTATGTTCCAATGGTGACAGAACTATTGAACAACAAGGTATGGTTTCTTTCCATATTTAAAAAAAATCATATCCTCACACCCCTGTATTGTGGGTGCATTCAGCCAGAATTAGAACAACTACCTGTAGGCCATTCAATATTTGTTCCACGTGGGAATCGAACCCGCGCCATGCAGTGCAGTAACCACCTGCTTGACCACCGCGCCAACCGTGCCGTCAATTTATTGTAAGATATATAATGACAAACTGTTGTTCTATAGATCAATGATTTGCTGAACAATGAGAAGTTAAAGCGAGATTTACTGGCACAATTGATTGTGAAATATGAAGGTGCTGTTCTGGAACACGATGCTAATAATGCAGCATTCTTATTTGAAATGAGCAGCTACCACTGGATCTTACAGATAGACATTGGTTTGTACATTCAATTAAAATTTATTGTTTTAAAATGAATGCAGAACCAGTGCTTAATGTTTATATTAATTTACAGGTGCCAAATTTCCAGACAAACCACCAGTATTAACTCTAAGATCTATTTATCACTGCAGTAAAGGTAAACCAATGTATAAAATACTTTCAGGTTGCCCATATAATAATTTTGAGGCCTACATTGAACAGCAAGTTGAACTTTTCAAAAATGAATGTATGGGATTGCCACCAACCAGAGAATCACATCAATTTGTAACTTTGGAAAATTAATTCTAAGTACAAATTAAGTTGTTATTTACAAGTTGCTTTTAAATATAAGTAATATTTTATTATCAATATTATTTGGAAAGTGTAAATAAAAGATCTTCATATTAATTCATAATTTTTTTATTATGTGTGCAAGATCTTAATCATAATGTTCTACAAAAATTTGTTACTGTAAACTATTTGAGAGTTCATTCATGTTATTTTACAATGTAATAATTAATATTGCTTACAGAATTAACTTTGGAACTTTAGCGTTTACATTAAGTACCTACATGGCCATAGTTAAAAACAATGGAAAGTTAATTACTAAAATGCGGGTCCAACTGGCATTAATAAATACCTACCAATACTTCTAACAATAAGTTCCTAAATTTTAACTATACAATATTATTGAGGAACAAACTAACAATAATAAAATTATGAAGTCTGTATCAACACAACAGGTACTGCAACTTTGTGAATAATATTTAAAAAAAGTATAATCACAAAGAGTTTCCACAGTGACAAACTCTTGCCGACAGAAGAACCCCACAATAAAATAAATACTTTCTTTGCAACATGCAACACGCATGATCAATCATATCCTAAATCTAATTAGTCAACTTAGTGTCCTCCTTAGAGCCAATAAGTTCATAGCGATATCTCATGTACATTACTTTCATCCTGTCCCATACATTATCAAAAGAGTCGAGGGCAGGCCTGACATCCAGAAGAGCAAATTGGTATTTGTTGTCAACTTCACCACCATCATAGTAGTCAATAACGTAGCGAACATCTTTTCCACATCGGTCGACAATCCAGTCGTGTCTATCAAAGGGCAACTCATAACTGAAAAGAAAACAGAATGTTTACAAACATTATTTAAAAATTATTTTGATATGAACCACCAATTTTTCAAAAAACACGAATACATTTTTTTTTTAACAATTGATTAACATATTTTTATTATATATTTATGTGACTCAGGTTGGCTGGACAAATCTTCAAAATAGCTTGCATTTAACTAGGTCAATAGGTCACTTTATGAGACGGCTAAACACCCTTATTTCAGAATTTGTGACGCTACAGAATCTTAGATAATCGATCGAAAACGTGTCCAGCCATCTTGAAAAACCACTTTTCGCTGGTCTCTCAATCTCGGTAACGGAAGTGATTTTGACGACTTTTTGCATATCAACGGGCGTCACATAAATTTGTGACGGGCACCGAGCTAAAAGTTTTGTGATAAGTACAGTGGTTTAGAAGAAAAATGCAAAAATCTGTGTCCAGCCTATAGTTGCAAAACTTCTGAAATATTCGGAATAATTCCGGAATACTTCTGGGAAAGTTTCTTTTAATCGGAATTATTCAAAATGAATTTAATTAAGATATTTTTTTTTTGTGCTGAAAAATTGTATTTTGCATCGATCGTCGATCGCCGCCGCCGCTGCTGCAGCGCTGGCCACAGAGTACTTTGTACGCTGGCGCTGCGACGCGCGCGCGGGTCCGACTGCCACGAGTTGTGCGTGCAGGCGATGGCGGTGCGGGGTGCGGTAAGAGGGGATATGCTCCCGGAGAAGTTTTCCCCCCCCGCGAGAAAGATTCGTACCCCGCAATCGAATGTTTCCGAATATTTCGCCGGATTGCCGGAATAATTCAATCGGAATAAACGTGTTTGTAAGTTAATAATTGTTCAGTGGCACATACGTAAGTAAAATATAAATGTTTATTTTAATATAAATGGGATTGATTAATGTTAGCCTGCGATCAACAGGATTTTTTTTTTTTGTTTTTAGGTAGGTACCTACTTATTTCGAAATCGAATGCTATTTTTATAAATGTCAGTTGTGAATTAAAAAACCAGGTCTAGCATTATTTGATTTGTTTTTTGAAAAAGGGTTAGTGTCTGTCTAATAAGTTAAACGACTTGGGTAATTATTAGGATTAGTGAAATCTGATGTAGGTAGTCAACACGGATTCAATAATCAAGGTTGATTAAGAGATAGAGATCATTGTTTAATAACAGAAGAACCCAATGATAGAAGAACCTTATAAAAAGTACTGAATGTTTGTATTTTTTTAATGATTAAATATTATACAAAATTCCCAAGTCGGTTGAGAGAGATCTCTGATTCGCGAGTCGCATAGCCCACCAAGTCAATAAAAACATTACGCGTAAATAGCCCAGTCAATAAATACATTGAATTTGTTGTTTGTGTTTGTTGTTGTTTGTTCTATGTTTGTTTTGTTTGTGTGTTTGAACGAAAAATATTAATATTATATTGTAAAAAGGGTGGGGCGCTTTGTGCCATATGTTTCGTAAGAGTCGAATCGAGCACCCCACGCTTTTCCTAAAGTCAATGACCATGACCCCTAAGTATTTGACCTAAAATGTTATCGAAAAAAAATTGATCTGTGTTATTTAGAGAAGTAGCGCTCGCCGGCGGTCAAAGCAGCCCTTTGGTGTCCCGGGCGTTTCCCAACATTTTTGCATTTGACCTTGAGTTCAAGGTGATTGACTTTGGTGTCAAGGTCATGCCCTATGGTGTCCCAGGTGTTTTCCAACTTTTTATACATTTGACCTTGGGGTCAAAGTCATTGACCTTGAGGTCAAGGTCTGGCCCTTGGGGTCAAAGTCATTGCCTTTGGGTGTCACAGGTGATTCCCAAAATTTTAATGAAGTAAAGGTCATTGCCCTTGAGATCAAGGTCATAGAATAAAGGATCATTGTGTTGTCATCAGTCTTTGATGGGTGTGCAAAGTTTTAAAAAAATCTGATCGCCCTAAGCTGGTCAAAATCGAGCTCAAAAGCGTTGATTACCAACAAATATATAGGTGAAGCTAATAAAAGCGTGTTAAAAAAGGAGGTTATGAGTTTGAAGCGTATGTATGTATGTTTGTCCGCGATCATCTCGCATTTGACTGAACCGAATTTGATGCAGTTTTCAGAACAGTATTATTAGTCACTATATGTATATACGTGACATAAAAAAATGTTGAAACAAAAATGTTTAAGTAAAAAGATAGAACTGACTTCAATGAAGCCGGAGCACTTCAAACCACCACCAAGCGAAGACTTTATTGAAGAGGTGCACTCACAACTATAAACTTAATATATTCCTACCGCTCACAATACAACTAAAGATAATATTTTACAACTTCCAAGCGCGAAATAGGTAGTAAGGTTGATTTTCTTGGTTTTTTTTGACAGTTGAAATATTCCGAAAGTTTCGGAATATTTCGGAATACTTCCGAAGTATTCGACGGGAATAATTCGGAATTTTTCCCGCCAGCATCTATAGTCCAGCCATCTTGAATTTACGTATAAAACTTATGGCTGGCACTTCTGAATCTCAATAACGGGGGCGTTTTCGAATATGGTTCCTTTACTAATACTTGGTGACGCAATGTGTGACAGTAATAACGTTTGATTTATGGCGTCACATGTAAGGGTTTACGAGAAATCAATAAAAACTTAATGTCCAGCCAACCTGAGTTCAAGATGGCTGGACACATGTATCTCCACTGTCTGATGATCTACGACCTTCGAAATGTGCCGTCACATAAAGTGACCTATTGACCTAGTTAAATGCAAGCTATTTTGAAGATTTGTCCAGCCAACCTGAGTCACATATATATTTGATTGAACATTATCAAAATTTTAATACATACCCAAGCCAATGTCTTATACGAGCCCTAGGGCTGTAGTCGGATGCTTTGCCGCCAAAACTCTTGAGTCTTGGGTGTCCACACTCCTTAGCATGTAGTGCTTCCCATTTCAATACTTCCTGCCATGCCTAAGGAATAATGATTTTATTATAACATTTTTGTACAATGCAGTGTCATTCATTCAACAATCAAGTTCTAAATAAAACTATATTATCAAGCAGATTAATGATAAAACATGAAACGCTCATAGTTTACTACACTGCCCCCGTTAGTAAAAAAGACGCATCTAAAATTTTTTCCAGATTTGATTTGAGTTTCATATTATTATTAAACCAAGTTAAAGCTCATTATATTCGGCTTTATTTTCAACTTTTAATATGTAAGTATTTAAATTTACTTAAAGACCGCAAATAATTTCCCGTTTCATTCATTAAAACATCTTTTTCTCCGTTTTAACTTTTTGTTAGATACGTCTTTTTAACTATCAGGGGCAGTAAAAGTAAACAGGATAAATTAGGACAAGAAAAACATTTTTTTATCACAAAAAAAAATACCTGCTCATTGTTGGCATTATGTATTTTGATAATATCATCCATATCCTTCTGTTTGATGTCTTCGTTCTTCCAGCGCCAGCCTTTACGCAACATGGCATTCCAGAACATTTGTTGACTGGGGTACACCCAGAACTCAGTAGAACCATCAGGCATGGCGCGCGGTATTGAGGACACTTGGCGTTGGGTGGGGAGTTCAAATGGCTGGTCAGGAGCAGGCTGCTGATTAGCCGGGGGCATCTAAAACAAATAATTATCATTGATAAAGCCATTTAAAACATGATTACACTATATCATTGGTCAGTGGGTCGTTTAACATTTAGAAATTTTTAAACTTTGAAAAATAAAGTTATAATTAAGTAAAAATGATATTTTTGCAAGTAGGTTTTAAAAAATATTTTTACACATCAATTTTATTCCTTATTATAGTTATTTCTCCAGTTTTGTAATTTTTTTAAGAAGATAAACTTTTTATAAAGTTTACACTAAGAATCTGTTGAGTGGAGAAAATAATATGGAGCAAAAAATTGTGAAAAACTGAGCAAAAATGCATGGAACAGGCAACTTCCACAAGAATGTTACTATGTCATTTGTAGTGAAAAGCCAATGTGGTAATTTTAAGGTAAACATCACTCTAATAATCATATCTTCAATACAACATGTGGAACCTATAATATGATTGTGTAATGCCTTTGAAGGTTATTTTATTTTGATACATGTCCTAGATAGTATTTTTAGACTTCTAGGGCGACGAGTGATCATGGTGTTATTTAGGATATAGGTTTGGCCCTGACACTTACCATGTTATAGGGGTTAACATCATTGCCCTGTACAGGACATTCAGATGGTTTCTTGGCTTCTTCAGGTTTCGAGTCCGTTTTTTTGTGCATTGGACATTCTGGAGGTGGATTGGAGTTACTTGCAATGTTTGGCAAGTTCACACCAGCCTCAGCTGATACCGAGTTACCCATTTTACTGCTTACGTAAGTTGTAACATATACGTAGATAGGTTAGCAGATGAACATATTAACTGTTCTTTCTATAAGAATACAATGATAGATGCTATAATTAATAGTAATTTATAATGGATTAATCTCGTATTTAATTTCTTTAACTATTAAAAATCGACTGTTTAATTTCACTTCCAATTCTAACAACAAGTACACCATGCCCTTCTCAAAATACCACACACACTGACATTGACAAATGACAATGACCAATTGACCACAGACAATGACATATCGCATCGCTCTATATAGTCTATAGTCGCTCTCTTGCAGTGTGGCTAGTGTTGGGATTTTATCCGATTAAATACTCAAAATGATTAAATACTCAATAAATACTCGTTTTTATTGGATAAATACTCGATTAAAAACGAGTATTTATTGAGTATTTATTCATTTTGAGTATTTAATCGGATAAAATCCCAACACTAAGTGTGGCCAACGTAGGCGATTTGTCGCCATTTAGGCTAGTCTACTGACCTATAATTGTTTGCATGCTCTGTGCTATAATTTAAAGTTTGACCATCGGAAGATGACAACGTTGTGTATGGCAGCATTTAAAAAAATTAAGAATTGTCAAAATTGTGATTGTGTTCTTGACGTTTCGTATATAAGTCATTGTTTGTTTACAAAAGTGCATCTTATTATACTCACAATGGCTTTTTAATTGTGTCTGTAATTACGGCACACGAGAGGTTAAAATAATGCCGAAAACAACTTGATACTTTTTGACTATTTAATAATTGCAATATTACTCACACGGTGAATTAAACATTTCAGGAAGTTTCGACAATGAGCAGACGAAACTCCTAATAATGAAAACAGTAAAGGGCATGGAAATTTGTATATTTCGTAAGCACGCTATCCAGGAATGTTGCAGTGGACATTTGAACGATATTATATTCCATCCAAATTAATAAAAAAAATCGATAACACAATTTGTTTTATTCAAATTTAAAGATTCCAGGGAAGTGCTTATTGAAACACCCACCGCTCACATGTGGCTCCACAAATGATTGGACCTGTGCTTTGTGTAACATTCGATGCTGCCCTTGTGTGAAGCGCCGTCAGTGCCGACCTGCGCGGGGTCTGTAGCAAATTCGACCAAGGGGCCCCCCTACTACTAATTAATTAATGAAGTTGTAAGATACTAATTAATTTAGTACCTACTTTGGAAAATCTAGATGATGATCGTTTTTTACATATCCCGAATGATTAGAATTTTGAATTTTGTTTAGAAGATTTTAGGTCTTCAGGTATCTGAACGCCATACCAGAACCTTTCGGCCCCATCGATCATCTGTTCTGAGAGCAATGTCCTCAGCTTACTGCCACTTAAGCTTATCTTCCTCCATTGCTCTTTGTGTAATTTAAAACTATCTGATGAGGCGCATTGTGAACGACTACGTTTCAGAGCCAAATGTCACTACGCACAGGCAATGTAATATTCACATAGACACACAAAATATGTAATTTCCTAAAAACCTTGTTTAACCTTATTCTTAGTAGGTAGGGTTATTAAGATTAAGCTTAACCGAGGCTACACATATTAAATAAAATATGCTTGAACAAGGCTTTTATTCACCAATAACTCCATGGATTTTAAGATCACTTGCGTAAAAAGTACGATGATGGGATAAATTCTAAGAGATCATCTATTCTGTAGTTTGCTTGCAGGAAAGTCTGAAGTAAAGTGACTATCTCATCACATCCAAAGGAATCAGCTGCATTTAGGTTTCACGCAGTACCAATATTTTGACTAATTTTTTTTATGTTAAAAATGCGGAATCCCTGAACGCGCGGGGCCCCAAAATGGGGGGGTCTCTAACATTTGCTACTCTTGCTACATGGCTATTCCGCCATTGAGTGCCATCTAACCTTTGCATGAATGTCGAGTTTCCTAGCAGCTACCGTAGCTGTGCTCAATAAACTGCCCAAAGTTTAAGGAAATTTCAACTCCCAAGAGCTGAAGGCGGTCGATACACTCCAAGGATACATTCTAAAAAGCAGGAGCAAAGGTGATCAGGCTGCTTTTGGCAGTGAGCGGACATGCTTGACTTTTGGCGGCATTGAATATCGCGGCTAAATAAGCAGCACATGTCTAATTGTTAAATAAACATGCATCATTTATATCTTCTTCTTCCTGCCCTTATCCCATATTACTTGGGGTCGGCGCAACACGTTTTCTTCTTCCATTCTGTCATGCATCATTTATATATCGCATACTTATTATTTTCATGAATAATCAAACGTATCAACTCCGTTTAAGTGGCGTACAGCTAGGGTGAACAGCTTAATTTTTTTTTAATACGGCCACTTTTTTGTTTTGCCATCTTTCGTTGGTCAGAGTCTAGTTATCATATTCTGAAGCCAAACTTTCCTTTCCTCAAAGACTTTTGGAAATCTGAAAAAAAAAAATTACGTTAGGAACGCTTGTAGTTCTGATTTTGCATATCCAATTAAGGTTTCATTTAAATTAGAATAGAATAGAATAGAATAAACTTTATTGTACACCAAAATAGTAACAATTTCACAGAAACTTATAGTAGTCTGCGGTGTATTTCAAGCAATATAAATCAAGGAAAAATTAATTAAGGAGAAAAAAAAATAATAATATATAAGTACATTCACATACATAAATATATACAATATATCTATATATATATATATCATGTGTTACACAATTAAATGGAAGCGAAAAAGAAAAGAATAGAATAAAGATTAGCGATGGAAGAAATTAAATTTGGCAGTATCAGAGTAATATTAATAATAACAATAATAATATTAATAATAACAATAATAAAACAAACCTTACTACGACCGCGCCATACTTACAGATAGGACCATCCACTATAACAGACCAGACATAACACTTCAGGATAAAATTAATAAAGTCACTTACCTCATAGACATTGCAGTTCCCAACACCCACAACCTACAAAAAACCATATCCGAAAAAATCAGCAAATACGCTGACCTTAAAGACGAAATAACAAGATTGTGGAGACAAGACAAAGTTTACGTTATACCTATAGTACTCTCCACGACAGGCGTAATCCCCAACCATCTCCTCCGTAGTTTAAAATTAATAGATTTAGAAGAATCCGTTTACATATCCCTACAGAAAGCTGCCATATTAAACACATGCAGAATAGTTAGGAAATTCATGCAGTTGGAAGACGACAATACACCCCTACACTGAAAACACCATACATGCTGCATATACTTGGCTTTGGCCCGTAAATGTAGTCGAAACCAGCCATGAGCTGAGAAAAATAACACTTCCGAAAACAATAATAATATTCCACAACTATCACACAACGCCGTCTAGTCCCAAGCTAAGCAGAGCTTGTGTTATGGGTACTAGACAACTGACAAACATACTTATATATTTCTAAAAACATACATATTATAGATAAATTACACCCAGACACAGAACAAATGATTATGCTCATCACACAAACATTTGTCCTGGGTGGGAATCGAACCCACGACCTCCGGTATAGCAGTCAGGGTCACTAACCACTAGACCAACAGGCCAGTCAATATTAGAGAGAAAGGTTTGACAACTTTGAGACAGGAAGTGTTCTTGAAAAAATTCAATTACATAAAACGAATTAGTCTGCCAATGTTATAAAGAATGTTCTCGAACCTGTCATTCTCAAAGAACTTATAAAAGAAGTTGGTTTTCAGTTTCTCTATAATACTAGATGAATCCCCCGATGTGACAAGTTACAACAGAGAGCTGCGTTTTATTTCATTTAATGCGATTTTTGACTTTTAGACTACTTTAGGCTGTAAGTAGCCGAATTTTAACTTCTGTAGTTAAAATTCGGCTACTTTAGGCTACTCATACTGTGAAAAATGGCGACATCAGGCTCAGCCTTGTTGGCAACATTGCTTCCTTGTCAGTTCTCACTCAGCATTCCGAATTTCGATCATTTCGATATAGACAAGTAGTTACAAGTAGTGTTGGGATTTTATCCGATTAAATACTCAAAATGAATAAATACTCGTTTTTATTGGATAAATACTCGATTAAAAGCGAGTATTTATTGAGTATTTATTCATTTTGAGTATTTAATCGGATAAAATCCCAACACTAGTTACAAGAAATTTTATCTTTTTTACAAACCTCAAAAATGGATGCATGGTATTTTTAAAGAGCTTGCGAAAGTTTCCTTTGATATTCATGATACTACTATTCTAACTAGAAATAGTGTATGGAACTGACGGATATCTAAATCAAACTCACAAAAATCTTTCATAGGCCAGCTGCCCAGAACAAAAAAAAGTACCTACCTAAATGCAGTTTTTTTTGGTACCCACTCTTAAGTTCCTTCTTTGCCTTGCATTCCAGGACCCCGAGTTTTCCTTTCAGAAGCGAACCCGCCCAGTTGCCCAAGTTGGCTTCGCCCCTACGGTTTTGCTGTCATCTCCCTAAGACCAGTAGCGGTGTTAGGGTAGGGCGCGGTTGGGCGACTGCCCAGGGGCACCAGGTAAAAGGGGCGCCACTGGCGCCCCTTTGCCTTTCATACCAGTAGGCTTCTTCAACCCTGCTGGGCCTCTACGATTTGCTGACATGTCCTTGAGGCGCATGTGGAACAGTAGGTACGCGCCGTCGACGACTTGGGCTCGGTCCTGAACGGCGCCCACACCGGCGCTCCATAAAGGGCCATAGACCGAACGATGCCTGCGTAGAGCCTCCGGCAGGAGGCGTCTGGACCCCCAGGAGCCGTTTGAGGGCAGCCACAGCCCGATTCAGTTTGGGAGCTAAACATCGGAAGTGTTCCTCGAAATTTCACCGGCTGTCGAGGACGAGTCCCAGGTACTTTATCTTCGACCCGATGCCGATGTGAACTCCTTCTACCGTTAATTGAAAACATGGTGGCCTGCTCCGAGGGCCATAAAAACACATTGTCTCGGACTTGTGCAGCGCCACCTCGAGTCCTAACTTCTGGACCCTCTCAACGACTGTCGCAACCCCGCGTGTCGCCAGTGCGAGCGCTGCCCGGTACGATTCTCCTTGCTCCAGGACCAGCGTGTCGTCTGCTTAACAGACCACGCTGACCTCGTCAGGGACGTCGCCGCGAAAAACGTAGGCTTATCCGATATTCCACAAGGGCGGTCCTGTACCGATCCCTGCAGAACACCGCACGACATCTCTCGCCGTTTCCACTCTCCCCGGTGACCATGGCAGATAATGTACCTGTCCGACAGGTAGAGCTCGATCACTCGACACAGTCGCGGCACCCGGTGACCTCATAACACTACTCCAGGGCTGGGAATTAAAGGTGTTGGTGATATCTAAAGACATCACGAAGACACACCTGCCCTGGGACACCGCATCCCCCGTCGTGAGGGCTCGCACGCGCATGAATGATTCCACCGTGGAGCGCCTCCTGCTAAAGCAGAACTGACCGTCCGCACGGTTTGGCCCCACCCGACCACATAACTTAAAAATAATATCATGACAGGTGACGAAACCTGGATGTACTGTTTTGAACCTGAAAGAAAAAGCTATAATAGTCGGCAGGGCTTTTCCTTTTGAAGTTAAGAAAAGTCAAAGTGTTGGCAAAAAACTGGTTAGGTACTTCTTTTCTCGGCAATTCAAAACATTACACTACAGTGCCGCTTGAAGATCAGAGGACATAATGACTGCAGATTGGTACGTTAATATTTGCTTACCCAGAGATTTAAATAAAATTCCCGAAAAGCGTCCTCGAAGCAAGGTACTCCTCTACCACGATAACGCATCCTCATATTCCGCTAAGGTTACAGAAGCCTTTTACGAGCCCTGAATCGGCGGTGAATGGCGCATTCCATAAAGCCGTTGAAGAGATCCCTAAAAAAAGCTTGTCCAACTGCTTTGTACAGCGGTTTCAGCGAATGCAAAAAATACTTTGAAAAACATTAAATGTATCGTAAGTGATAAGTCTGATATCTAGTCTTATTTATCAGAATCTAGAAAGTTTTAGTATGCCCTGAGTATATCCACTATAATGTTCTTATATATATATGCTATGCTATTATAGCATAAACAACAATCTCGCCCAGGGGCGCTGGTAGTGCTAAAATCAGCAATGACTAAGACGCGCGTGAAAAACTACGCGTCACCGACGACTAGGGCTCGGTTCGGACGGCCGGACGGCGAGCTACTTATTGCTCGCCGTCCGCAAGCCCACGCCTACGGTTCGAAATCGGAGTCGGGATCCCGGCGGCTGCACCTGAGGCGTGAGTAAGTCCGTTTCCTCACTCGTGCGGCAGTCTCCTTCACTGCTTCGCAGAAGGAGGCGACCACCTGCCATTCCTCCTCTCTCCGGACCTTGATCTGTACTGCTGTACTAGGGTCCGGCGCGAGAGGTTGTTGTCGCCGATCGTCCCCACGAGGACACAGCTGTAGGTACTCCACCCAAGTGGGGTACACCTCTACCGCAGTGGCGTAGCGAGCCCGAGACGGGCCCTGTAGTTTGAATAATGCTTTTTTCGAGCTGGATAGCTTTGTGGGTCTAATTCTGGACTAGGGCAGGTTAATTTTTTATCGATATAAACTAGTGCTTGACTTCAATCCCACCTGATGGTAAGCAGTGATGCAATGAAATGATGGTTTTGTATTCTGATCTTATGTAGAAAATTCTAAAACGAGCGAAGTCAGCTATAATATTGGGTACTAATTAATTACAGGCCTCTTACCAAGAAGAGAATTTAAGGTTGTGGATAACATGTTACGAATTATTGCACACTTTGGGGCCCTTGCCTTGTAGCCCGATGGCCCCATATCATTGATACCTACGGCTGATAAGGCGGTAGCTACGCCACGTACGTTTCATATCCACCGGGCGGTCCACACAAAGGCTTTCAGGGATGTTATGGATATGAAATTTCGGATACGGATATAGAAATGATTATTATACCGGATACGGATACGGATATGAAATTATTTCGGGTTATCCGTTAGTTTCGGATAATTTCGGTTACGGATTCGGATTATTAAGGAATTTTAGAAGTAAAATATAAATAGCTAATAAAATGGTTTTATTTGGTAGGAACAAAAACTAACATCCCTGAAGGCTTTTCTTCTACAGTAACAGTTACTGTTTGTATTTCTAGTGGATATTGTGATGTAAAATTGGTTTAGTTTTGTAGCTCAAGTTGCCGAGACGGCTGACTCGAAACATTGGCTGCTAAATACTGCAAAAACATCAGCATTCTGATGTTAATACTTAATAACTTATTATCATGCAAGAAAACATGAAGTAGAAGCTGAAGTCGCTTTTGCAGGGCAAACTGGATGAGCTGCAAAATTTCTCAATAATTTTCTGTAGAAAATGCTTGTAAGAAGAATGAACTATCTATCATACAATTTTGTGCTAAGTTTAAAGATTTTTTTTTTTCAATTCAATTAATCTAATAAATAATCACTAGGTATATGTATATAATACAAACTTAAAATAATAATATGTACCGTACCGTGTAATGTATGTAGTTTTCCCCGTTTTTCAGCCTTTTTTTTAGCCATTGTTACACTGAAAAACGGGAAAAAATCAGAGGGCATCAAAAAATTCGTCCACATCGATGTCAATGGGAATAGTGCCCAGTTTAAAGTAAGTACTAAAAATAAAAGAGTGTCTGAGCAAAGCTTTGTATATTTTTTTATTTTTCAATAACAATATACTATTACTAAATAAAACTAATAACTACACTAAAAATTACTTTTTTTTAATATATTTCAAATATTTCTTGGCATTAAAGTCGTCTTCTATATCATCAGTAATTTTAACCTTCTTCTTTGGTTTTCTCTTTTCTAATCTCATTTTCCGTTCTTCTTCTGTCAACTGAGACAGATCTAGAGGTAACTGTAATGAAACGAAATATTATTTTCTTTTTTTTTTATTGGCATTACACTGTGAATTATTAATCCACTAGCTTTTGCCCACGCAGCTTTGCTCCCGCTCTTCCCTACTATACCCTACTCTATACATATAGATAAGTACCAAACAAACTGATAGTGATTTATTTATAAAATACTGTTTTCCTTTATCAATCTAAACTCAAGATAAAAAAGAGGATGAAATAAACCTGCTCCCCTATAAGGGAGTTGGAATCACTTGAGGTTGTACAACTCCCAACTAAAATACTGCTGTAACAGCAACCGGTATTTTAGATGGAATTAAACATAATATTATAAGTATGTTTTTTTTAGATGGGGAAAAAAGTTAAAATTTTATTTTCTTTACTCATAATGTCTCTAATTTTGAAATTACCTACATCAAAATTGTTATTATTTTAATATATTATTTATACTCCGATAATATTTGTGGTAAATAACTTAAAATAATAACTCTGAACAATTTCACTATTTAAGTAGTACACAATATGGTTATGGATTTACATTCAATTATGTAAATCTCTTTAAAGTTAAACAGTGGACTAATATGAGGCTAAATGTAAATTGCCATACAATTTGTTCATAGCTTGCTATTATGCTCTATTATCAAATATTTAAATATTAATACCTTTATTATTTTCCTGGGTTCATGGTATCTGATATTGATTGAAGCTCCATCCGGTAGAACAACTATAGTAGGGTACAATCTAGGATATAGATCTCTGTGTACCTTTGTAACACGAGCTACATTATTATGTAAATAATTTCTAAAACAACAGTTTACTAGCGAAGATTTTAGATTTAAAAGGACCTTTGCATTCATTGTTCTTAAATTATATATTAATATCCTCACAACTTCGAAACTAACCTAAAAAAAATACATCACAGATGACATAATTTATATGTCAATGTTTTTCTTTGTTAAAAACTTTTGATTTAGATACCAAGTCTTTTAACCTCTAGCAATGTCTTCGTATGAAAGTTACAGTTGCCAAAACGGATCTTGAGCGCTCGGCGTCAGAGTGGGGAACGCTTTGCGCATTCCATACATTGACGAGCCAATCGTCTTCGTTCTTAGATACATGCAGCAACGCAGGGAACGAATTAGGAGTGACGTCTATGACGCGTTGGCGCGGCGAGCCAATCACTGACACTCCCCGCGTCTCACTTCGCACCACTAAAGAGACCGAATATTTGACTTCTGCGCAACCGCTCAAGATCCGTGATGGCAACTGTACCTGAAATTTTGCGGAAAAAATCGTTTGGGAACAAAACAGAAATCTTTCGATTATTTTATTAATTGTTTGGGTTAATTTCAAAAAAATTAAAAAAAAAAACAAGTTTTATTGAATTTGCAAAATATACTATAGTGGGCGAAATACAAAAAGAAAAGAAAATGTACGAGTGGTGAATACAAATTATATAGAATACATATAACTTTCCTCAGCCAAAATCTCGATTTCACTGTCTTGATTAGACTCGAGCTTCCTCAAGCCTCCTCCTAGTGTCGCCATGATAATCGGTACAAATGGTTGGATATAAGCCTCCCCAAAGTGTCGCCATTAGGCGCTTTAATGAATGATGCCTACTGTTGGATATAAGTTTCTCCCTCACTATAATTATCTATGCCTACAGTTGGACACAAGCCTCCTCCAAGTGTCGCCACCTAGGCGCTATAATGATTTATGCCTACTGTTGGACATAGGCCTCCCATCGCGATAATGACCTACGCCCACAGTTGGGCATAAGCCTTCCACAAGTGTCACCACCTAGGCGCTATAATGATTGATGCCCACTGTTGGACATAGGCCTCCTCTCGCTATAATAACCTATGCCCACTGTTGGCTACAAGCCTCCCCCAAGTGTCACCATGTAGGCGTTATAATAATTGAAGCCCACGGTTAGATATAGGCCTCCCCTCGCTATAATGACCTATGCCCACTGTTGGGAATAAGCCTCGCCCTAGTGTCACCACCTAGGCGCTCTTTGGAGTGCTATCCACTGTTGGACATAGGCCTTATAAACTAGTGCGCCTCACCATTAGATTGCGTCACTGCTTACCATCAGGTAGTAGGATCGCAGTCAAGCGCTAGTTTATATGAATTTAAAAAAAAAATACGCATTTGAAAAAATCAAACATGAAGTTTTCGGTTCTTTTCATATTTTTCCGTTTTTTTCGGTTTTATTGGAAAAATACATGAAATTTATAAACTTCTTGAATGTTTCGAATGTTTCATTGAATAAAACAACAGTATTTGACAGAAACGGGAATATTCCCTGCTTTTTTCAACGCTAACCATTAGAATATGGATGTAATGTACACATCATAATGTTTTTGTTGTACTAGTATTTGGGAACAAATAGATCAAGTCAACATTCTCGGCAAACTTCCTTGAGCTATTTAACAATTGCAATAAAATGCTCAGCTCCATGTTACCGAGATCGTGCCTCTTTCAATGATTCCACATATTGTGCAGACACTTTTGGTCTTATAGCATTAAACCAATTTGGTTTAATGCTGACATTTTTTTCGATAAAAGACGTGTTAAGATTGTTTACATTTGGTTAACTATTTGGAGGTACACACACAATGAAACACGTCGTGGATTTCGGAATGTCTTCTATTGGCAGTAAACAGTAATAACTTACACGAGGGCCAAAATTACAACAAGAGCTCACATCGTCTCGAGTAGCGGTAATAGTCTATGTCTTTCAATATGGCGGCAGACTCTAGTCTGGCGCCGGAAACGTTTGGTGTTGTCACACAAAAATATAGTAGGCGGTGTTGCGACGTAATACGCCACAACCACCCCCCTACGGAGAAAATAACAAAAAGTTATTTACAAATAAAAATATACATACACTTGATGACACAAGATAGGCAACAAAAAGTTAAAGAAAAAATAAAACTTAAGCTAAAGATCTAACCTATCCTTAAATCTAACCGTGCGACCTGACCGGGTGGTTACTGGTTGTTGTGCAACAGGGGGCACAGTCGGCTGTGCAGACGCGGAAGGCGCAGGTGGCGCGGGCGCAGGCGCGGAAGGCGCTTGCACGTCAGGCGCGGGCGCTACGATCTGTTGCGGAGCGGTTGCCCGGGAAAGGTCGCTCTCTAAGTCAGGTGCGATGTATGCAGGCTTCACGTGGTCGATACTGACCGTCACGCGTTTACCTGCAATGTCAATGTCGAGTAACTTGTCAGTCCGTGACATTACCTTGTAGGGTCCTGTGTAGGGCGGCTGCAGCGCACGGCGAACAGTATCGTCTCTCAAGAGAACATGAGAGGCATTCTGAAGGTTCTTGAAAATAAACGACGTCGGCCGCATGTGTCGTGAGGCCTGAATTGGACGCAAATTAGCCATTTTCGTGCGCAGAACCGTCACAAAATCGTTGACGTTGTCAATGTTATGGGACGTGCTGGCTATCAGGAATTCTCCCGGTAGGCGAAGCGGCTCCCCGTAAACAAGTTCGGCAGCCGAACACTCAAGATCCTCTTTCAAGGCAGATCGAATGCCGAGAAGCACGATCGGTAAGGCTCGGTGCCAGGTGTCGCTGTGGCACATGAGAGCAGCTTTCAATTGTCGATGAAAGCGCTCGATCATGCCGTTAGCTTGAGGGTGGTAGCTGGTGGTTCGCCTTCGCTCAGTCGCGCCAACATTCATGAGCCGTTTGAAAAGGTCCGACTCGAATTGACGGCCTTGGTCAGTTGTGACTGTGGTAGGAACGCCGAAGCGAGCAATCCAACCTTCGACGAAACGATCAGCTACCTCCTCGGCGGTTATCGAAGTCATCGGCCAAGCCTCAGGCCATCGAGAGAAACGGTCAATCGCCGTTAGGCAATATGAGTAGCCTCTCGATGTTGGCAAGGGGCCGATTATATCTAAGTGGACGTGGCGAAACCTGGAAGATGGAGCGGCAAAAGTTCCAAGTGGCGCGGACACGTGGCGCGTCACCTTAGCTCGCTGGCAATGGAGACATTCTCTTGCCCAGGTGCGGCAGTCGCGTGCAACGCCAGGCCACACGTAACGTTGTGCCACGAGGCGCGCGCTGGCGCGAGCACCGGGGTGGCTGAGCGCGTGCAGGCGCTCGAAGGCGGCGCGGCGCAGCGGTGCTGGCAAGTAGGGGCGCGGCTTGCCTGTTGAGACGTCACACTGGACGGTGGTGTCCGTGCCTGGAATTAAAGTACGTTGCATATTGAGAGACGAGTCAGATAAGGTTTTTAATTCATCGTCAGTGTCTTGTGCTCGAGCCAACGCGGTATAATCGCACTCAAGCGAGACGGCTTCGATGCGCGACATCGTGTCGGCAACGACGTTATCGTCTCCTTTTACATGTCGTATGTCGGTAGTAAATTGGGAGATAAAGGTGAGCTGATTAAGTTGGCTGGGTGGCAGCTTTTCTCTACGTTGCTTGAAAGCATACAAAAGAGGTTTATGATCCGTATATATTGTGGCGTGTTGCGCCTCTAATATATACCTGAAATGCTGCACTGCCGAATATACTGCCAACAGTTCCCTATAATACGCTGGCCACACTGACTGACTTGCCGTAAGCTTCTTGCTAAAGAAAGCAAGTGGTTGCCAGCCCTGTTCAGTCTGCTGTTGTAAGCACGCGCCCACCTGTGTGCCAGAAGCATCTGTGTACAACGCCAATGGGGCGTTAGGTACAGGATGTGCTAACCTGGTGACCTGAGAGAGGCTGTCCTTGCATGCAGTGAAGGCGTGCTCCAGTTCAGGAGTCCAGGGCATGGGTTTGGCTCCCTTAAGCTTCGTAGCTGTAAGGAAGTCAATGAGCGGGGCTTGAGTCTCGGCAGCATTAGGCAGAAACTGTCGATAGTAATTTATCATGCCCAAGAACCTGCGGAGACCTTGGGCTGTTTTGGGAAGGGGGAAATCTTTCAAGGCTTGGACTTTTTCTTCCGGGGGACTTATGCCTTTACTAGAGACTTTATAACCGAGGAAAATAACCTCAGATGTGCCTAACACACACTTAGTTGGATTAACTACTACACCGTAGTTAGCCAATCGTTCAAAGAGCGTGCGCAAGTGGTTACAATGCTCCGTGGCGTCCCTGCTAAATATTAAAATGTCATCGACATATGGGAAACAAAAATCCAACCCTCGGACAATTTCATCAATGAAACGCTGAAATGTTTGTCCAGCATTTCTGAGCCCGAACGTCATATAAGGGAATTCATACAAACCAAATGGTGTTGTAATGGCAGTTTTGCAGACGTCAGCTGGCTCTACTGGAATTTGTTGATAAGCCTTAACTAAATCAATAGTACTAAAGATGGTAGAACCAGCGAGAGCATGACCAAAATCCCCTATATGGCGCACAGGATACCTATCCGGTACAGTACGAGCATTCAGCGCTCTATAGTCACCGCAAGGGCGCCATGAAGAGTCTTTCTTCGGGGCTAGGTGCAGTGGCGATGACCACGGGCTCTTGGAAGGGCGTGCGGTGCCTGCTTGCACCATATCTGCAAACTCCTTCTGCGCTGCCCGCAGTTTGTCCGGCGCGAGGCGTCGCGGCTTAGACACCACGGGTGGGCCGTCGGTCGTCTTGATGTAGTGCACCGTGTTGTGCTTCACCTCGCGATGGATGCCAGGGGGTCTCGTAATAGCTGGAAATTCAGATAAAATTTTATGAAAATCTGAATCTTCGATTTTAACGGTTTTTACACTGACCTGGTTAAATTTAGCTACGGAGGCTGGAGCAGTAAGACCAGTAACTCCGCAGCGTATTATTTTGTTTCTGCAGTCGGGAAGCAAGTTGTAGAAGGCCATGAAGTCAGCACCAATGATGGCGGTATCAACATCGGCAACTACAAAGTTCCACTTAAAAGAGCGGCGGAGACCAAAATTAAGTGTGAAAGTGTGACAGCCATAAGTTTTTATGGTACTGCCATTTGCTGCGCATAAATTGTAGTTTACATCTGCTATTTTGTTCCCTAACAATTTTTTAGGAAAACAACAAATGTCAGATCCAGTGTCTAGCAAAAATCTGAATTTGGTGTCTTTGTCCACAACAAATAAGCGGCTGCTATTGAAGCAATCAGTCGCCGCTGCTACTGACTGTTCTGTTGGTTTCCCGACCACGAGCATGGTTTGGTACATTTAGTTGCTTTTGCACCGAATTTATGGTGGTACCAACACAGAGGCTGTCGTGCCGCCTGGGACGCAGATCTAGATCTAGGTTGATGGGACCTAGGTCCAGAGCGTCGCCTAGAGCTACATTCCCTTGTAGTTAAAGCGGCAACCTGACGTGTAAGTTCTTGAACTTGTACCATTATGCCAGCAAGGTCAGGAGCACTAGCTGTACTGGGAGAAATGGCATTGACGGAGACGGGGTTGACCTCTAATATTTTGTCAGCCAGTTCGGCAACTTTGTCCAGGGTGAGATCACCTTGGGCAGTCAAAATTGCCTGAACATGTTTTGGTAGACATTGTAGCCACAGTTCTCTAATTATAGTGTTATCTTTGAACGACTTACCAGCCAGAGACTTCAGATGATGGAGAAACTGAGTAGGTTTCCGGTCACCGAGCTCCTCACCTGATAGTAGTTGTCTGACTTTTTGTGACTCGGAAGTGGAGAAACGCTTGATAACTTCCTCCTTTATCCACTCATAACGGCCACCTTTTGGAGGAGGGTTAGTGACCAGGTCTTCAACGTCATGAGATATCCTAGAATCAAATTGTGAAATGACATAATTGTATTTTGTTTCATCCACCGATATATTACATAAAACAAACTGTGATTCCAAGTGAGCAAACCATCCAGCGGGATGCTCATGCCAAAAAGGAGGCAGTTTAGGACGGACCGCATATGCTGCTGGATTCTGCACACTTTGGGCATTTAGTTGTACCCGCAGGTGTGCATTTTGTTGCATCAGTCGTTCGTTATTTGCCAAAATTTGGTTGAGTCTCTCCTCAATTTGTTGGCTCTCCATGTTGAATGTGTATTTAAATATATTATAAAACGAGGTATACGTTTGTTGCAGTTACCACTCAGTCAGGTTGCTTAAAACTATAACAAGCAACTTAACACTGAACACAAGGTATATACAGAATGAGCAAGATATAATTATGCATGTGCTGCAGACAAGAATATAAAAATAATCCACAAAACAAATGGGTGCAAATAGCTTAATTTAAAAATTCAATACCTTGTACCATTAGCGACTTAAAATGAGCTTCAGACAGAGCTAACTTTTAAGCAAACACGCACACGATAAACCAAACACCAAAAATATGTAAACCGAAAAAACAAAAATGTGTAAAAATAAAGATATAAAGAGATAGATTTGATAAAGTTTTGTTATTAACGTTTGAAACCACCGAGCACACCACAAGTTAGTTCCTTAATAAATGTTTAGTAGGATCAGTATCACATGCAGGCATGCAGTCGTAGGTATTTCTATTTTCAATTTCCAGTCTTCAAAATCCCGCGTTGCGATGACAGATGACAGTGACGTATAGGGTTGACGGCAGTTTAATCATTCATTCGATTCGATCACTAACCGAGAAGTTCCGCTACTCCCCGATAGGTAGCGTAGCGTATGGCGTCACTAGTCGCAGGTCTTCACGAAATTCCGTTTCCGGGTCGATGGCCTCGGAGCATTCCAAACTCGCGAAAACGCGAAAATGATGCGTAGGATGACGAAAACTGCTTGAAAAATGATGCACTAGTTAACACAAACTTTCTGCGAACCGTTGGTACGCCTTCCGATCCTCGGAAAGGCGCGCGTAGCGTGCTGGTGTGAGCCGGTAGGTAGGTAGGTATCTACTCGGCAACTTCTCGTTCGGCGATTTCCCGGCGGTTAGTGATAAAACCAGCCTGGGAACGTTGCGGAGCGTTGTCACATTAAGCAGGCTGAAGATCTCAGCGAGGTTTACTGCTGAAGTCCGGTTCCACGTTCCTGCTGTAGGTACCTTGCTGTGTAGTTGCGTCTCGTATCACGTCGGGGTCACCAATTTGGAGGTACACACACAATGAAACACGTCGTGGATTTCGGAATGTCTTCTATTGGCAGTAAACAGTAATAACTTACACGAGGGCCAAAATTACAACAAGAGCTCACATCGTCTCGAGTAGCGGTAATAGTCTATGTCTTTCAATATGGCGGCAGACTCTAGTCTGGCGCCGGAAACGTTTGGTGTTGTCACACAAAAATATAGTAGGCGGTGTTGCGACGTAATACGCCACAACTACATATGCAGATGGATTAGAAGTAATTTCAGGACGATCAAGTAATGGAGTATTTTCGGTTTAGCGTGACTGATAGTTTTTTGTACAATAAAATATAAAAACTTATATCAAAGAAAAACTTGCGTATTTAGAAAGTAGATAAAACTAATTAAATTATTTACGAAATCAATTTCTAATAATCTAGGTTACAAGATTAACATTTTTTGTTTTTTTTTTTTTATGTTTTATTCTTAGTAAAATAATAATATTAAATTATTTTCTTCTATTTTTTTTGTTGTTTTTTTTTTATTAGTTAGTATTTCCTGCACGTTTCTACGCCTTTCTAGTCCATCAAGTATTTACGTGTCAGACGCCATAATATAATATAGTGCTTAAATACACGAGACGCGTTTATGTAGTGCGCACAGCTATGGCGCACAGAGTACTTTGTAACATGCTGAAAGTAGTGCGCATTGAAAAACTCTGACTAATATATAGTTATCTGTGTTGAATAAGTCTTTGCGTTACCTGTTCCAAAAACCTGTTCCAGTATATCCGTCATCATCACATCTCTAGTCAGGGGCTTGGCGTAAATTGGTAAATTGGCGTTGGCGTTTGGTTTATTTGAGTTTGTAGTCGGTTGTCGGTTTTGTTATCATCGATTAATTAAAATAATATCACCTGGTTTAGGAAAGTGGAAATGAAAAGTTTTGTAAAGTTTTGACGTAAATAATATTTTGACCTAAAATGGGTTGCACACAAAGTGAAATATCTCCTCAAAATGAAACTCCAAGAAAAGGATGCACTGATGTTTTGTGGCTGATTATTTATATTTTGTTTTGGATTTTAATGGTAAGATAAATTCATTAATTTTCGTGTTCAATTTCGGTTTTTTTTTTAAATAAACTGTTATTTTTAATTTTAGATAGTCCATTGTTTGATAATTTTATTTATTTCCCAGTTAATTGTGGCTTCAATATCTTTTGTGTATGGAAATCCTCTAAGAGTTATCAATGGATTTGATTCGTTTGGTAATACATGTGGAGTGAAAACTAATCAGAAACTCACAGCAGCTCCTGTGTCAGGAATTAGTACTGTTGACAAAAAATATTTGTTCTTCATGGATGTAAAAGAACTACAAAGATCACTTAAAATATGTGTGAAGGAATGTCCTAATAAGAAGCTGGATTCAATGGCTGATATACAAAACTTTTACAAGGAAACTGGATCTAATGTTTGCCGCTATGACATAAATTTGAATACACTATCAAGCAACAGGGACATTGGGAACAGCTACATAGGACCATGCCCCACCCTGCCAGTGTACGAGACATTTCCTTTACTAAACAGATGCTTTCCCAAGTCAGCAAAAGAACTGACTAAAAAAGTGTTTAATGACTTTTATGACTTACTGAACAGCTGGGATACTATTGAGCAGATGCTTTCAGACCTGTACTCTTCATGGAAGGAAATGATAATATGTGTTATTATAGCATTTAGTAAGTATACTTTTTATTTAACTAATTTAAAAAAGAGTTTACCTATTACAGGACTATACTTTATAATTTTATTAAAGCACAATACAGAGTACTTGTATCTTGCATGCTTATATTATCATCAAAAATAATATCAATCTTTATTTGCATAAGATATTTTACAATTCCCTGAAGTCCCTGACTCCTATGCTAGGTGATTAATTTGTGTTACAGAAGCCAGTGCCCTCTCCCGGGAGAAATAAAATTAGTAATAAAGTAAACATGCCATGGCCTTGGATTAATGAAGTCCAATTTTAACAGATAAAATCAAATTTTGCTTGCTCTACTAGGATCATTGTGTTAAAAATAAGCATTATGTGGGAGGCAATTTAAAATAGACACTGACTCACTTTTACTGGTGATGTCATCTAAGTATCGCTTGAAACTGTTGCAGTCTAGGAATAATGTGGTCTAACTCTTTGTGCAGATTATGACTGACTAAGGCGTCCATTACACAATAGGTTTTGCTGTCAGCTTTGCCACAGTCAACGTTTTCATTGACAAAAAATCTACCATCTAACGTGATGATTGACGTTTGCATGGTACTGGTTTACATGGTACAATCATAAACTGTTTAATTCATGTTGGTTTTGTTATCATCAAAACCGACAACCACAAGATGATTTTTTTTAAATCTTCCTGTGGTTTTCATCCATGAATTAAACAGTTTATGATTGTTAAGTGATTTGGTTTTATAATTAAAATATCTGCCAATTAATAATGCCCGCATAGGGACAGGAGTATAATCTAAATGTTATTATGTTATCAGAAAGGTAATATTATTACTTGGGCTGCGGGGATGTGTGTTATCCCTCAACATTGTAATGTTACGCCGCGAAAAAAACGCATTGCTCAGTGGAGGTTCCAGAACCACCAAGATCTAGCAAATTCCAGAAAGAGTCAACTACGGCGAAATTATGGCGAAAATACTTCTAATAATATTCGTCAGTGAGGTTGATAAGGAATTTTGTTCCTTTCGCCTTTAACAATAGAGTCGAAATTCGCATTAAGTCTCAGGAAACTATTATTATTACATTTTTGTAATATAAATAATTTATTACCCTACGATTCGGCGACAATGTTCTAGATCTGAGTTTCCTGACTTCTGGTATAAATATCAGTTCCCGACCGCAAGCACGGCTGCAAGTGAGTTAGTCAGAGAAACAAGAGCGAACTACGACCGCATTGATTTTATCCAACGACCTATGCTTTATTGTTGAACTCTAGTGTTCATTGTGATTTGGATTATATTGTTGATTGGATTTGTTGTTTGTGGTGAATAAAGTTCTCTGCTAGTAAACCAGCATTTAATTACTCATGTTCGTAGCAATAATAAGTGGGTCATTCACCATGAAGTGGAAGGGTTTTAAATTAATTTGATCCAAATCATAATTAGCATTGAAGTAACATTAAATTAACTTTCTTTTTATTTTTAGGCACAAGCAAAAAAAGCACAAAAAATGCAGTATGCTATTATTTTACAAGAAAATTGGCTAGGAAGTACTTTTTGGTTGTTTCTTGAAGATTGTTCATAAGATTATGTACAAACCACTTCTGTTAGTCAGATAAGATGAATTCTTTATTTTGTAACATTTAGCAGTACATAGGTAATTGTAGTTAGTGTTAGTTAGAGTTGACTGAGGAACTTATTGGTAATGTATTATGTTAATGATCCAATGTAGACACAAACCACCACCTCTTCAAATCAAATCAAATCAAAACATTTATTTCAAATAGACCATTTACAGGCACTTTTGAATAGGCAAATGTCGGTCAGTCCAAGAAAAGTGAAGCTAGATTGCACGTTCCAAAGAGTAGGTCTCTATGGAGAAGAACGTGCAAGAAACTCCATGGACACTCTTTTAAATCATATTATGTGTTACATATAATGCTTGGTTACATATTACTTGTTGCTTCTATCATGTGAGCACAATGTCGATAATGAAATAAAAAATGTAAAATAATTAAAAGATAGAAACTGAATTAAGCCACTGGCAGCTAAGAGATGACCAGTCCCATCTGACGGCACCCGTTCACGAGCATGACGCGTGCATCAGCCCCACTCAGCTCAACCATTTTGAAGGGAACTGAACGACCCAATAACACGTGCCACCAACAGCGAGACATTTGAGTGAGCATGACAAACTCTCAACTGCCATGCTCGTAATGTAAAAAAAAAAAAAAAAAAAAATTGTAACCTAATAAAAATGCTCCATGGTGCTTCACATTCACAAACTTGGAAAAAGTGCTTCTACATTATACAATGCAATTGTGTCTTTCAAATTAAAAAATAATAATATTAGTTTCCAACTAATCAACTAATTAGTACGCCCTAGTGGTAGTGGAGCTGGACCAGCATTGAGCCAAGCATTTTTATCTTGAATATAATCCTCCAACCTATAATATGCTTGCCTGCATAGTGTGCGTTTAATACAAGATTTAAATTTCGTTTCATTGAGTTCTAATATTTGGGGTGGTATTTTATTATAACATTTCAAACAGTACCCCATGAAAGAAGAGGCCACTTTAGCCAGTCTGAAACCTGGTTGAACTAATTGATCCCTATTTCTTGTAACATAATTATGTCTATCGCCTCTTTTGCTAAAAAGATGAAGATTTTTTCTAACATACATGATGTTTTCATAGATATACAGACTCTAACAGTTTATTCTATTCTTTACTTCAGCTAATTTCTAAATAGCTAATGTAGGAGCTGATTTGCAACAAATATGTTCCTAGTTTTATGTTGACTGCTTCCTTAACTTATTTTTCAGATTTTTTTAATTTTATTTGATATTTTCAGTATGTTCTCTCGTAATGGTCTCAATATTGCATTTACTGGCTACCTTGGTATCATGGATATTTATGATACTAGTGTCAGTGGCTAGTGTGGCTGGGACAGCACTACTGTGGTACACTTACCATGAATTAAGAACTAAACACAAGACTATTGATACTGCATATTTGTCTGTAAGTACCTACTAATAGAGCTTGTATAAATTAGGTATAATTATTTTATGATTCTAGAGTTCTTTAGTACTCGGATGCACAGCTGTCGCCGATTCCAGGTCCGATTGGGTATTTTGTTATGTTTATTTTCGTACATGTTTTATACTGAGCAAAAAAAATATCATTAAAAATCTATTTCTGAAAACTACATCAGAATTGGTTATAATCTAATCAAGCATTAATTAGCATTTCAAATATTGGTTTGAGGAAAAGTGGGGGCAAGTTGAAATGCTAATTAATGCTTATATAGATAACCAATTCTGATGTAGTTTTCAGACATAGATTTTTAATGTAAGTACTAATGGAAACATCTTGCTATCTCTTTTGTACGAAAGTACCCTATTAGGACAAGTTTGTAAGTTGCGAGTTCAAACCCGGCCAGGCACATTACTTCGTGTAATTTATTTCATCACCAATGCTTTCAAAACGGTGATGGATAACATCGTGAGGAAACCGGTATGTCCTAGATCCATGGATCCGTGGATTAAAGCCTAATCCCTCTTCTAGAGAGGAGGCCTGAATCCCAGCAGTTTCGGGAACATTTTAAGGCTGATTATACTATGCTTATGCTACGAATATCGACACCGATAAATTCCAATACTGAGTAACCCGACATCACATTTCAGTTTGTGCATCCTTTTTCTATTATTTTACAACTTCTTGATTTGAATGAATGGTTTCGAACTTACTTAATTTTGTATGGATTTGAAAAAATCGTTGTATTTGAAACTACACTTAATATAATAAAGAGGTAAAGTTTTTTTTATGTTTTTTTGTTTGTGGGAGGTAATCTCTGAAAGTACTGGCCCAAATGCTAAAATTTTTTCACCGATACAAAGCTGCTTTATTCCCGAGTGACAGATATTTTATGTAGGTACGCCGGCGAAGCCGCGGGCAAATGCTGGTTTAAAATAAAGTTACTTTTTGACACAAAAAAAAAATTACTACTGTGTGTACGCGTTCCCAGGCCAGACATAATTTCATCCCATGAAATAAAAAGTAGAGTTGAAACCGTAATACGCAAACTGGGTTTTCTATAGCGTGGTATAATACGATAAATCATTTTACATAATGTACGTCATGTGTTGACCCAGATAATTAATTAATTAAATTATGTTTTAGGAGTCCCTGAAGAATGAAAGTGCGTTTTTGTGGTATTCAATTATAGCCACTGTAATTACGGTAAGCATTGTTGAGTTATTTTTAACTTGTTGATAGTGAGTATTTTTAAGTTGATTGTACTCTAAGGGCTGAAACTGCGTAAACTGCGTAATACAAAAATGCTCCATTGCGGTGATCCGCACGGCCATCCGTCGCGGGGAGCCGGGACCTGCGCCCGTTTTGCTACGTATTAATATGTTAAGTTCTCCATCGACACGACTACATGCACACCGTTAAAGTTGAACTAGCGACACTACGTAATTAATAAACCTGTTTCGCGGGTGGGACGGTCCGCGTGAACACACGATTTGTCACGCGACGGGTGCCCGTCGCGCGTCGCCCTAAAACTAATGACCTAGTTATGTTGCCTTATCTCAGATACGCTTGTGTTAACGTGAACTGTGTGATATACAAAAATATACTTTCATTTTCAGGTGATTTTGCTGCTACTGGTATTTGTGATGCGTTCCCGCGTATCCTTCTTGGCCGCTTTGTTCAGAGAAACGGCTCACTGCCTCGGTTCCATTCCCACCCTTTTCTTCCAGCCTATTATAACATTTTTCTTCCTTGTGCTATTTTTAGCATTCTGGTCGATAGTTGTGGTAAGTCTCATGTTTCAATTAGATTCAAGAACATTATCATATTAAGGTACTTACCACATATATTTTACTTACAATATGTTTGTAGGTATGTCTAGCAACAGCAAACTACCCTGGTATACCACTTCAAACTAATTTCCTTATCAATGGTTCTACTAGCCTTGGATTTGAGACAATTAATAAAGCGGCTATGGAAGCACAAAATAGTAACAATAATTCAAGCCTCAAAAGTAAGTTACACATCACTACAATTGCCGCCACGGATCTTGAGCGCTGGCTTCAAGTTGCGCAGAAGTCAAATATTCGGTCTCTTTAGTGGTACGAAGTGAGACGTGCGGGGGCGGGGAGTGTCAGTGATTGGCTTGCCGCGCCTACGCGTCATAGACGTCACTCATGATTCGCTCCCTGCGCTGTTGCATGCATGTAACAACGACGACGATTGGCTCGCCAATGTATGGAATGCGCAAAGCGATCCCCACTATGACGCCGAGCGCTCAAGATCCGTTTTGGCAATTGTACTTTTTTTGCAAATGCAACAATTTACTGGGTCTATATTTTTATGTGATGAATAAATTGAATGTTTTTTTATTTTCAATCGTTATATTTCTTGTTACAGCCTTTACCCTGGACAACATCCAGTTTGACCCCATGTGGGTGAAGAGTATGTGGTGGATATGTTTGATCTGTTTGGTTTGGGGCAGCGAGTTCATTCTCGGATGTCAACAGATGACGATCGCTGGGGCCGTGTCACATTGGTATTTTAGGTGAGTAATAAAGACACACTGAGTAAAGGCTCGCCTTTACACCCGCGCTAAAACGAAGTGTGAGTTTTACTTTAAATAAAGTATCCTGACGAAGTTGTACCTAAAACTCACGATCGTTAGGGTTAATTCCTGGTTAAACTTTTTTTTTTCAAGATTTTTTCTATTTCCTTATAATGTAGAGAAATCTAAAAATCCGTCGGGTGTGTGGGGAGAAAAATGCTCAAATACTTTGAGATAAGGAGATAGGCGCTCGTGAGGTTAATATTCGTTATTCGTCTCAATGTGCCTTTTGATTGAATCTGGACCCATAATTATGGCATGTTAAGCCTTTGTTTGGGGACAAACTAGGTATGGTAGAACAGACGGCCGTTGGGGCCGAAAAGTTCTGGTGTGGCGACCGCGCACCGGAAAACGCAGCGTTGGAAGGCCTCCTACAAGGTGGTCCGATGACTTGGTGAAGGTTGCGGGAATCCGATGGATGCGGGACGCACAGGATCGTGCATTGTGGCGACGCTTGGGGAAGGCCTATGTCCAACAGTGGACGTCTGTCGGCTGAGATGATGATGATATATATCCTAACAATACCTCAGTTTCTACCACAGTAAACAAATCGACGCTTGAAAGGCAAAAATGACTAAGCGACAAGAGAGCGAATAAAAATTGACGAAAAAAAATACTTACAAAAAAACGTCACATTTAGTTATTATTACAATGAAAAACATATAAATCCGACTATTTCGTCATTTTTAACTAATTTTTTTTCTAAACTTTAAATCGCTCACTTGTAAAGTTTACTCATTGTAACTTAATCATTTTTGCCTTTCAAGCGTCGAAATCAAGTTTGAGCGAAGCAAATAACGCTGAGAATAAAGTTCCTCTTGCACACCCTTATAAGTGAACGTTCAGTTTAAAGTTAATTGACTGATTAATTTAAATTATTTGTGTAATTTATTTCAGAGGACCTAATGCTCATTCACCAGTTTTGTATTCGATCGGCAAGCTGGTAAAATACCATTTAGGTTCAGTGGCCAAAGGATCGTTCCTGATTACACTGTTCAAGATACCCCGGCTCATTTTGACGTATTTACATGCCAAGTAAGTCACTTTGATTTAGTTTCATGTAGGTAAATAAGCGATATAATATTCCTACCTTTCCTACTACTACTTTTATTGACTTCTTTTTCAGGCTATCATCAAGAGCGGAAAAAGGATCAGAATGCGCGAAGTGCGGCCTGAAATGTGGTATTTGCTGCTTTTATTGTCTCGAGAAGTTCATCCGCTATTTGAATCATAATGCCTACACTATAATTACGATTGAGAGATGCCACTTTTGCAAGGCTGCTGGGAAGGTACGTGTCCATTTTCGTTACGCTGCTATTTTTCCCGAATATGTCGATGAGAGTAATTGCTAATTAAAATTGGATCCAATGTCTCATAAACTAGCGGAGTAGGAGATTACATTAAAGAAGCCTTTTTTTTTATGGTGGGAAAAAATCATCCAATGACAACCCCCCTTGGGCGGAGCGGGAGATAGTGTCAGACTCTTACTGACTAAAAGACCCACCCCGTTCCTTCTAGCCTTCATACCGGGGCTCGAGCGCCATTTCGGATAACCCTGGCCCCAGTAGGCTTCGACCCGGCTGGGTCACTGCAGTTGCTGACAACTCCTTGAGGCGCGCGGGAACAGTGCGCGCCTCAAGACTGGACTTGGGCTTGGTGCGGACAGTTACCGGACGGCCGGACAGCGAGCTACCCATTGCTCACTGTCCGCAAGCCCGCGCCTACGGTGGCCGGAAATCGGGATCAGAATCCCGGCGGCGGTGATAACGCCGTTGCCTGATGCGTTCGGCCTCCTCCTTTGCGAGCATTACTGCTTCGCAGAAGTCGGCAACCGCCTGCCACTCCTCCTCGCTCCGGACCATGGCCTCAACCAAGGCCCGGCGCGAGAGGTCTCCGCCGTCGATCGCCCCCACGAGGGCACGGCGATGCTCCGCCCAAGCAGGGCACACCTCGACTGTGTGCTCCACCGTGTCCTCCGGGCCATTAAAGAAGCCTACAAGCCTGCTATTAAGTAATTGTAGCAGGTAGTCTTAGGCAAAGTCTTGAAGGTCATCGCTTAGAAAGGCGGCTACCCTTAGTCTTTCTACAAAGCGTTTTATTAGGTCAATATAGTATAATTGCTAAGGTTAGGTCAATTTAGTATTATTGCTTGTATTGACCTAAAAAATGCATTGTAGTTTTTTTTTGTTCTAGTTATAGAACGGTCACTCGCCAGGTTACTATATTTATAATATTTAAACATACATAATTGCATAAATACGTAGGTTTAGTTAAATTTTACAAGCTTTTGTTCAGGCCTGTGAATGCTTGCACCTCTTTAATTAATTATGCTATTGTTTTATTTAACAGAAGGTCACTTCGTCAGAGGAAAACGGCTATTATTATGTGTAATTAGGACTTTATATTTTCTTGTTTGAACTAGATTTACTTATCCATTGAAAAACATACATACACAATGAACAAAAAATAAACAAGTATGCAATCAATGTTTACACTTCATTATCATTCTCATATTGATTCTATTAAGCACTAAATCACATTGCTTCTATTTTGTTGACGAATAAGTAATAGATTCGATTTTAAAGTTCTGTTAAGTAGGTAAGTACCTACTTAAACTTTCATCCTAGTTACAACAATATTCTGTCATTAATTTAAAATAGAATTTAGAGACAAATGTTGCCCTAATCGCAAACACTATAATATCAGCCATTAAATTTATAATTGTTGAATCAAAATATATGTGAGTGTATGCTCCATAAATATAATATTTCCAGGCATTTAGCACAATCGTGAACAACGCTCTTCAAGTGGCCACAATAAACAGCGTGGGAGACTTCATACTGTTCCTGGGCAAGTGCATCGTGACGGCAGTGACCGGCATTATTGGTCTCCTCCTCCTCAAGCGCAACACTGATCTGCACTTCTTTGCTGTTCCAACACTAGTGATTTGCATTTACTCGTTCTTCATTGCACACTGTATTCTTTCTCTTTACGAGGTTTGTTCCTATTTTTTTCTTTATATTTTACTCTGTTAATTTTAGTGAATCTTTTATTTAATATAAGTACTTCATTTACTTTAGAAAAATAGTAAAGTTTATTATTTGTATGTAATCCATTACTAAACGCACATGAAACCTTATCACTTATAAACAATAGTAAATATCAAAAGGCATTTTTTGTTTTGTAAGACTTTATTTAATTTTCTTTTACAGATGGTAGTTGATTCCCTCTTCCTCTGTGTTTGCGAGGACCGCAATATGAACGGCAATGACGGCCGGTGGAAGAACACTCGTCTAGCGGAACTCGGTGGCCATAAACAAAATAAATACGACGAACAAGATGGTGCTGAGTTGCAGGATGTGCCAGACAAGTACTGAAGCTCGAAGCCTGTTGCTTTGGGGCTTATGCATGTCCGTTCAGTGCCTTATAGTGGTTACAGGCTGCAGATTATTCCTATGTAATTTATTATTGCTTTATTTGGTGTTGGTAGATAATAATTTGTATGCACTTGTGATTAGCTACCCAGCAAAAAGGTAATCATGAGAAGGGAAGCGAGAAAATCCTAAACACAACATTGAAAATGTTCATGTTAAAAAAAGTTGGTGCTGCTAGTCTGAAACAGCTCCATCTCTTTCAGCATGCACTTAAAAAAAACAAACTTATACATTGTACCTACTGCATCAGCATAAATACGTATGACCAATAGGCAAAGTTAACTACATTGCGTAGGCTCTGTGTATTTTTCGGCGGAGGTGGTTAACCACAAGTGTAAACTGCGTAGTGTTTGTGAATGATACTAAAAGTGGAGCTTTGGTCTGTGTTTAGTCTTCTATGTGGTGGCAGCTTTCTTCTTTTGAAAAAATTACCTTCTAGTCGTAATCGGGAATGCTCATTATTATCACGATTATTGTATTAAATCTATCCCTAGAAAAAATTCTCTATGCTTAATATCAGAATGGTGCTTGTTCAAAACAAATGTTATGCTAATATTAAGCATTCCAGCCTCCATTTTTTGTGTGACAAATTACAGCTACGACCTATTGATAGTTGACTATTGATTTTTTCAGAAGGTCATCATGGTTTGGTTATTGATTGACCTAAAACCTACACGATAGAACTATTGATTTGTCCAATATTATAGAAACTGTTTTACTAAGCCTTTCTGGTGATGATAATATTGATGTTTTTATGTTTGATGAACAAAATCAATTGAATAAAATGTTTATTTTATTTTCAGGTGAAATTGGCAGCCTTTAGAATAAGCAAGAATCGTAAGCTTTTACTCAGACTCAGTAATGCATTTTTTATTTATGATTGATTTAAAGCACATTGACACCAGATTTATAAAGCAATGTACGTGTAATAAACATACGTATCAATCACTACTTTTTGTAACTTGTAATAATCGACGATGGTGCAATGTTAATAGGTATAAGAAGTCATGGTTTTCCGTGTTTTCATATTATATTTTTCTAATAAAAATCTCAATTGCTAATATTAAATTATAATACTAAGTATGTTTTATGAATGTTTACATGAATTTTAGAAATATTTATGATGTGCACTAGAAATGTTATTTTTGTGTAATTTTGAAAACTACGTGTTTTTTAGTATTTTAAATGTCATCATTACAATGAATTTTTTAATCATGTTGTGAACACAAACTATGTTTGGTGTGATAAGAAAAATATTCAGTTATACTTCCTAAATATCATATACCTCAAATGCAAGTTTGCATGCCCTTCATGCATTGCACAAAATATGATGTTGAGATGAGTATGCATTTTGTTTCAATGTCTAACAAACTGACAGACAAGTAGATGACCCACTATGCTAGCAGGTTTATTATTAATATAATATTAATAATATAAATATAATAAAAAATATAATAATAATATATATAAAATAATAATAATTATGCACCTTTTACTTGGAAAGGAGTGTCTTGCTAATCCGGTACTACCAATATATTTTCCATTTAAACTGACCATGCAATGCAACAAATTTTAATGTGAACTTGGCAATTAACTCATAGCTTTCAAATTATTTTTTACTTTAAGGCTAATCTCAAGTACAATTTTATATTTTTTTACACTTATTTTTTTATTAGGTTAGGAGATGTTAGTTTTAATAATTACAAATGTTTTCAATGTTTATATACTGACACAAATGTTTATAAATGCACAGATTTTTAATCATTCCAATTAATTCCAGTTATTCCTGAATTTCATATAGGTGCTCAATTTTTTAATCAAGTTTAAACATGAATGTTTTAAACAGGACGGCATCATTTTTTACCAAGGTAACAGTAATGCATAATTTGATTAAAGTATTATTTAGAATTATACCGTCCATATTTTAAAATAGGACGTAGCTTTTTAAATCTATGTATTTATAAGAGATGGTAATGCAATCAAATTTAATTATTTGAAATCTCTAGCAAATTATCTTAAAGTGGACCTAAGATAAGCTTAAAAAGTTTTGTTCTACATTCTATTATAATAGTCGCATAATAATAGAACACTGTAAAGAGGCATAAGTTTTTACAATGGGTACCTGCTATTTTCCGTAATAATTTATTTACATTTTGTTATTTGTATAGTGCAATTAACAAATAACATATAGTTATGCAATGTTTTATTAACTTGATTTATGAAGCAGTAATTTATTAAATTTTTATCTGAATCTAGCTCTTCCATAATAGCATCCAGGCAATTATCCATAAAACTAATAAAATGAAAATCATCTGTGTGAAAAATAAATTTTTATTATTAAGATTTACCAGGTTTTTTCTTTTTGAATTGCTTCCTCTTCTTGATTTGATCAGATATTGCCTTACTCTTAGCTTTGAGTTGCTTACGTCTGATTGTTTTATCTGGATTTGTTTTAGATTTCTTCATCAGCATGCTGAATGCTGGCTTTTTGACTTTGTCAAATTCTTGTTCTTCTTCCATTGAATTTTCTTGTTCTTCAATCTCTTCTGTAAAGCAATTAACTCAAGATCGATAAACTAATAAAAGAAAACAATTAGTATTAAGATATCATATTTTTTCATTTATACAATTTATGACAAAATAATATTGGTACAATGGAAGAAAGAAACGTGTTGCACCGACCCCAAATAAGATGGGACAAGGGCAGGAAGAAGAAGAAGAATATACCTTTTACAAGAACTTGTTGTGCCTTCTCCATAGCATCCCCTTTGAAGAAGTCAGCACCTTCAATGTCAGGGTAACCAGTTTCAGGTTTGGTAGCTTCATAAACAGCTTTCTTCTCGATTCTCCTTTCATATTTGCTGCCAGCTTTTTTGGATACAGCTTGTCTCAATTTGGCAGGGCTAATATATTTAGCATTTTCCCATAATGTTGCACCACCAAATGACCCAGAAAATATTTTTACCTGAAAAGATGGCATGATTGAACATATTAATTTAATTCTTTAACATATAAGTAGGTACAAAATGTAAGAATGAAGCTTTATATTCTATACATACAGGATTCAACACAAATCTTGGTCCAATTTCAGCCAAAGCTCCGTCTTCAGACAGGATTTGGTAGTTTCTAAACCAAATTCTGTTGTCTAGGATCATGAAGGTATAAACATGGTCAAAGAATGGTTGACTCTTGGGATGGTGATAGGGAACACCAAATGTCTGAATGAGTAGCTCCTTTAGCAAAGCATAATGTGGATCTTTTGTGAATTGTGGGTCAAATGACAAAAGAGGCCGGGAGCCTCTCAGGCAATTTCCGGTCATTTTTAATTCACCCATTGTGTAGACTGAAAAGAAAGAAATAAAAATATGAATTCAAAATATGATGCAGTAGTACCAGTATACAAGGGGGAGCAGGGGGGGGCAGCTGCCCAGCTCCCCTAGAGATCAAATGTAGCTAGCCGCAAAGCGACCAAAGTCCTTCTTTCCCGAAACGGAAAAAGCATTGAAAATTTTGATCGCTTTACCATGCACAACCTGTACAGTAGAGCGATTCTTTAGTAGCCTCCGAAGACTAAAAACATGGCTAAGAAGCACCATTTCAGAAGATCTCCTTAATGGTCTGGCCATGATGAGTGTACACAGAGCTACCTATAATAAATAAAAACCTAAATAATTTTAATGATAAAGAGGTTGAAAGTTTCGCAGAAAATCCCTGCAGGTTATGTTTTAATTAAATATTTTTTTTGTTAAAATAAATAATTATTACTGTGTATATAAGTTTGATTTAGTTATTGTGCTGTTGAGGGCTTGTAAAGTTTTATATATTGATATTAGAAGCGTTGTTATTACAATCGTCATCGAGGCAAAGACTTCCAAAGTGTAACGCTTCATGCTCTCGGCGTTCATATTTTTTATCCCCCATAATATTGCCCCATTGCCCCCCCCCTTAGCCATAAGCTGGCGACGCCCTTGCCAGTATACAGTTATTACAACTAATGGAAACATACTATTTTCAACCAGGAATTTAACACTTGGTCCATTTGGTATGTTAGACATCCACATATAGAGATCTCTCATCTTTCTGCCTTCAAAGAGTATGCATTTGTTGCAATTCTTCATTTCACTGATCTCATTGACCACATACAAATTTTTACTTCTCTCCATCTTTGATTCTGTCTTATGATGTGGCATTATTTTCTTTATGTCCTCCATTAAGTGCCGATGACGATGATTAATCCCGCGTGCGGCGAAAACTAAAACTCTTTGCCTATTAATCCATTTTACCTGAAAAAAATGTGTTTTAGGTTATGTTTACATTTCCAAATAAATATATAATATTATATACATTACATATCTATTGTTTATACTAAACAGAATTCTGACAGTAAGTGGTTTAAATATAAAGCTTTCGTCAATAAAAGCAAATAAAATATAACCTGTCTTGGTGCCGGATCATCAGACATTCGAACAGGCGGTAAAGTTATTTCATTTTCGTCATCTTTATTATTTTGAAGCACTATGGGTAATTTTTTCTTTCCCCTGTTTGACTTCAATTTCACCATTTTTTAAGAATTACTAGTAACACGTGTGAAACTTGAAAACACGAGAACGAACCTCGCGTACGATACCGTGCTTTTTTTTTTGAGCGACGCGCCGTGTGCGGTAATTAATAGGCTTGTAGAAAATAAATGTCGATACATCGATATTTTCAATTCGATATATTGATATTTTTGGGCGACATATTTTAAAACGATATTATATCGATATCAAAAGTCCAAGATCAAATTCTATCAAAAATTATGTTTTTTTTTGTGTTTATGTTTGGTCGACTCAATTTGCTACTTAACTGCTTTTTAATTTGGTACTTATGTTGGTTTTTAAGTTGGCAACTCTGTCTTTATGTCAATGACAAATGTGACATGTGTCAGTTCACAATTCAGTAATTTCATTCTTAACATTCTTTTGTGTATCTGACTAGGCTGTATGGGCTCGCTTCAATTCCCTTTGCCTTGCTTCGTTGGGAACGAGAAAATTAACCAAAAAAAAAAAAAATTCAATTTAACAATTATTGTCCATCCGTTATCCGTATTATAACCTAAACACACGCGTGTTTCTACATTTGAGTTGATTGTATTCTAGAATCTAACTAATTTAATCAATAATCAATTTGAGCATTCCAGTAATCTAATCATGTCTAGTGTTGTATGGAACTTTTTCAAAAAAATAAACAAACGAGAGAATTAACCAAAAAGTGAAGTAGATTAGACCATTTTTTTTCGTATCGTACCGCTACCGATATTTTTAAATAAAAATATTGTATTTTTAAATAAAAATATTGATATCGAAATTGATATTTTCAAAAATGTCGATACTTTATTGCATTTCTGTCATCCCTAGTGTATAATTTAATTGTCATGTAGTGACATGCCTGCCGGGTACGGCCTGACTCGAATCAGACTCGATTCCTGCTTTGGAATTGCATACTCGAGTACCAATTTATATTTACTATTTACATTACAAAAAGAATCCTTGATTCAGAAGAGTTTAAAAATGTTTAATTTACTATCGTTGTGTCATTATGCTCAACCTACATGCTGCTGTTTACTCCTATCCGATTTTTTCTTTTTACTCAAGGTGATAACAAACTCGTGTTCAGGACACGAATTCCCAAATTTGAGTTTGATTCCAATTTTCAGACGAGTTCTGGACACGTATTTCTAGACCCGGGTCACTATTCGAGTCCTATACTCAAGTCAACTCGATTCTCCATTAACTCTGTACATCACTAATGTCATGAATGTCAATGTCAAACTACTTTTTTATATTTTTGGCTTGGATACTAAGCTCTTTCAACGATGTCTTCGTTTGTAGTACATTAGTTTAACATTAGAATGCATTTGTATTTGGCAGCAAAAATCGAGTCAGCCTTCTAGGCATACTTCACTAAGGTGGGTAAAGTGAGGTAGCAAAAACTACAATAAAATTCTCAGCCCCATTTCGTTGAGATAGCGCCTGGTTCAATGACTCTACATGTTATCCAGTTGCGCAGACACTTGAGATACAAAACTACATCAATTTTACAATATCCAATATAAATCAATTTGCGAATAATTGAAACAGCCATTGAACTTCGCTTGAAGAAATCCCGCCAATTAATCATTTTTAGTGCATTTCGGCATCGCCACAAAAATCGACTAAAACTTCTATCTTACTTAACTTGATTGTTTCGCTACTTTAAATGTGAAATAAAAAATGTTTTTGATGAAAACAATCAGCCATTTTTTTAACTATGAGGACCTCTACTATTATCAGAGATCAGTGACAAGAATGTTCTAATATAGTCTGATGGTGATATACTAATGCCATGGACGGTAATTTCCTGACGTCATACCAATTTAATAGGTAATATTTTTTTCTGATTAAGAAATCAAGCTCTAAGTTCATGGTGTAATTTTTTTATTCGAGTAGTTTTTATTAAATAAACTATTGTTATGGATGTGCTCTAACAGTTAGGCCACGGACACAAAGTCAGCGGGCAGCGAGCAAAGTACTTTAGGTTAGTGATGTAACGGAAGTGCCTTAACGGAAGCGGAAACGGAAACAGAAGTCAAAAGTAAATTTTAGCGGAAGCGGAAGCAGAAACGAAAACGGAAGTGTTATTACTATGAAGAAAAACCACAATCTTATTTTTTCAATATTTGTTTAAGTACTTAATTGAATATTAGTATTATTATTTGTGCTTTTAGTACTTGAAATTAAATAAAGGTAAATTATACATATTTTATAAAAAGTAATTTCACCGCTTTTACATCTTGCAGCCTGTTTCTGTTTTCTTCATAATTATATATTAGACCAGCTCCGCTAAACAATTGCTCACTAGCTACACTGCTGGGAGGAGCTGATAAATACTGACGCACTACAGGCAGGCCTCCGTCACTCCATGTACTTGCGCGCTATAAGTGCCTACCGCCCAGCCGAGCGGTCTCGGTCCGCCGGCGGATCAAATTTAGTGCGGTTTTCGCAAGCGAAGCGCGCGCACGCCGTTCAATTTTAATAGTGCTGTTTGTTCGTACGCGTATTACGATGCCGTGTGGTGCCTTATGTGCTAACACGTGTAACTTTAAAGATTTTTTTATTTTACCTACACACTGATGTCTATAATTATGTTTTATCTAGGTTTCTTCCACAGTCAGCACCAATATATAAAACAAAACAAACTTACAAATATAATAAAACAATCTTTAAAAAAGAGAACCGACTTCAAAACACTAAACCGTAAGAAATAATCTCTTCTTTGATGTCGGTGCTTTTTCGATTCGTAATTACCAGCTGTTAGCACTAACATAAAAAAAAAAAAAAAATATTTCTTACGGCTTAGTGCTTTATTTGAAGTCGGTTCTCTTCTTTTAAGGCTTTTTTTTTCATTTCTAGTGAACATCTCCGAAGATCATCATCAAACTAAGAAGTATTATACTTATTTTAAAACGTTCTCCTAAATGTAACAAATCCTTTTCTGAAAACCGCATCGATATCGGTTTAGCCAAACGCGAGATTATCGCGCACAAACATACATACCTACAAACCATACAAGTCAAACTTCTCAGTTTGGCCTGTATGTCTGATCACCTCCTTTTTTTTAAGTTGGTTAAATATTTTATATTTGATAAAATTTTCAACTGCCACATAAAAGTCAGAACATATTCACAGTTCTCAATAACATAGATAAAAAGTTATGTTAATTTAATTTTATCGAAGAGGCAGCCCTGCGATTACTGTGGAATCGCGCGGTGCGAAGCAATCACTGCTGTACGCTTGAGCATTTAGGCGCATTTTAGCATACAGTGGTTGTTGACGCGGGGGAGTAGGCAATTATCGTAATAGGTATTGGAAATTTTCTACTGAGTGAAGTATCTGTTACGTAGTAACTATTCAGTAATCTGTGCTACAGGCAACAGATGGGGGCATTTGTTAGCATTGATTTTCCACCACATAAGTGGATCCTCGTGGAGGCAGCCTTTTCTCTTTTTTGTACTTCCGAAGGTGCGATCAAAACTAATACTTATAAGCAAACAACAAACATAAAAAAAACAACAAGATTTACGTCGTAATCCTAATCGCATCTCGGGGCGCGGTGATGCACACATACAGTACCTTGATGCGCAGAATGAACTTAAAAAAGCCCGCGCCCCCACCGCGCGCCTCTTCGAAGAACGCAACCCGCGCTCCTCGCTGTACGCTTCCGTTTAGAGTTCCGTCATAATTTTGCGGAAGCAGAAACGGAAACGGAAGTGAAAAAGTTTGCGGAACTTCTGCATAAGCGGAAGCGGAAGCAGAGTTCTGTTGCAACACTACTTTATGTGCCAGTGGTGCGGCTGCGGCGTCGCAACGGGCCACAAAGCCAATGAGTAGTTCCCTAGTTTGTTAATCCCCACAACCGGGTAAGAACAAAAAGACAAGATTTCATCTGAATTATGAAGAACAGAAACCAGAGGCCCTACCCTACCACGAGCTCTTAAAGCGATCCATTTGATGTCCTAAACTAAACTGTTAAAGGAATGGTGCTGTTTAGGGTGTATAGCTGCATCCCTCTTTCTCACTCGCACGACCAACATTTTAAGGTAAAGCCCAATGTCTCGATAAATTCTCTTTAGGACTAATGATCATCGCTAACGCCGTTAATGGGCACGGCACATATTTATATATAAATCTATGCATTTGGAACGTGCCGTGCCCGCGCCGTTTCGCCAAGGCCGCCCCGCTGTCCGCTGACTTCGTGTCCGTGGCCGTACAATAGCTAAGATCTACTACGTTCCACACTTCACTGTGTTTGTATAAAGTTACGTAATCACTACGTATTATCGGATGGAATCGCCTTCACGCGATCGAATAATGTATTTATTAACTTGAGATTTATGTATTCTAATAGAGTTTTATTAACTGATAATATTTATTTATACTCTCTCTATCATAAATGCAACATCAAGCTTCAAATAATCCATCGCTCGGAGTAAATGATAATAGGTTTGCATCATTAGAACTGGGTTTAGATTCGTTCGATAGCTATCAGTATAATTTTTTATTTGGCGTAGGACGCTACTGTCGCTGTGTGTTTAGTAATTATAGACGTTAAAAATATTTTTTACAATGATAAAATCATTTACGTCGTTTGTGAAGTTACTTAGCAAAAATAATGTTTTGGAACAAGTTAGATATACATCACAGGCTCTACCACAACTGTCTTCGGTAAGACCTACGTGCCCTGTTTATTGTTTTTATAAAACTCATTAAATTACTTCCTGATCATATTCCTATGCACTTTTCGGCAAGAAGGGGTACATTTTCTTACATATTCTGTAGCGGTCTCGCGGAAGGATGTCGTAGTATGTTCTGTAATGTATTCGAGAACATAAAAATGTATAGGGTAGGTAGATACAAGGGCGGATCCAGGGGAGAGGGGTCATGGTCATGACCCCCCCTGGGCCAGGTACAGGACATAGGTGGACCGCTAATTAAAATTGTTAAACATGATGTTTTTATTTTTTTTTTTGGCACAATATAGATTTTATGTACCTACTTTTTACCTGTACCTATTTATTATTATAAAAATTAAATAATAACTTCGTGTGAGTTGACCACATAGACGGGGCTGCTCTCAAGCGGCTCCTGCCCAACATTGGGGTCCAGGCGCCTCTTGCCGGAGGCTCTACGCGGGAATCGTTCGGTCCATGGCCCTATATGGGACGCCAGTGTGGGTGCCGTCGCTTCGTCAGCACCGAACCAAAGTTGAACGCATGCCAGAGGGTCATAGCAATACGGATGGTGCGGGGATACCGCACGGTTTCCCACGAAGCGACGAGCCTCCTTGCTGGCCTGCCACCATGGGGTCTGGAGGCAACAGTCCTTGCACACTGACGGAGATGCAACGCCGGGGCGAACAGAGCTCCGGCGGGATCTCATGGTGAAATGGCGTCAGCGACTATCGTAACCCAGTGCTGGGCAAGCCACAATTATGGCGGTAAGTCCCCTCTTTGAGGCGTTTCTGGAAAGACCTCATAGCGTCCTCACCTTCCGCATGACGCAGGTTCTCACCGGACATGGTAAGTTCGGGAGGTTCCTGCTAGTGATGTGCCGAGTACGACTTGACTCGAGTCTGACTCGATTCCTGCTTTGGACTCGCTTACTCGAGTACCAATTTATTTTGACTCGAGTACGCCAGACTCGATTCCGTACTCGAGTCAAAAAGAATCCGAGTCCTGGACTCAAATCCTAGACTCGGGTCCTGGACTCGAGTCAATATTTGAATTCAACACATAGAACTCGAGTACTGAGCTCGAATGGTGGAATCAAGTCGTGACTCGAATACCGCATAAACTGACTCGAGTTGACTCGAGTCACCAAAACAGCGACTCGGCACATCACTAGTTCCTGCATCGAATTCGTGCGGAAATGACGACCTGGTGTCGCCACTGTGCAGAACGCCCGGAGGACACGATGGCGCGCCGGGCTTTGGTACAGGCCATGGTCCAGAGCAAGGAGGAGTGGCAGGCTGTCACCTCCTTCTGCGTTGCAGTAATGCTAGCAAAGGAGGAGGCCGACTGCATCAGGCAACAGCACTCACAGCGTCCCAGTCGCCGCCGGGATTCGGATCCCGATTTCCGGCCACCGTAGGCGCGAGCTTGCGGACTGCGAGCAATGGGTAGCTCGCTGTCCGACCGTTCGGTAACTGTCCGGCCGGACCAAGCCCAAGTCGTCGACAGCGCGCTCTGTTCCCGCGCGCCTCAAGGAGTTGTCAGCAACAGCAAGGGCCCAGCCGGGTCGAAGCCTACTGGGGCCAGGGTTATCCGAAATCCCAGCTCGGCCCCGGTACGAAAGGCAAGAAGGAACGGGGTGGATTTTTTAGTCAGTAAGAGTCTGACCCTATCTCCCGCTCCGCCTAAGAGCGGGGGATGTCATTTGGATGATATTACCCACAAAAAAAAACACGACTATGTGACCCCCCCCTGGCGCCAAAGCTGGATCCGCCCTTGGGTAGGTAACGTTTAGTTTCATAGAGGAATAATACCCTACCCCATTTTGTAATATAATGGCATGCATAAACATTGCACGTCCAATTAGGTACTTTACAATAGATGAGAGCACTGGTGGCTGATAACGACCCCAACTTACGAGTTTGTTCGCGGGTTCAAACTCAGCCCGGCGCATTTTTATAATTTATTTCGTCACTTCTGCTTTCAAAACGGTGACGGAAAACATCGTGGGGAAACGGAATGTTCTAGGAATAAAAATTCGAAGACATTTGACATCCACCAATCCGCACTGGGCCAGTGTGGTGCAATGGATACAGCTCATCCCGTCCCTTAAAGCCTGGCCTGGCCTGGGTCCCAGCAGCAGCGAGAAGATTATATCTAAGACTGTATTCTTATACGTTAGGAATAGCCTAGGAAAAGAAAGTCGACATTGACGGTGAACATATAACTTATATTTGCCTCTACGCTCGTAGTCACTGGCTCATGTAGGTACATTACAAGGAGAAAAAAAAATGAAGTTGGCCCTTTACTTTTAGGAGAAATATAACGTACAAAGAAAAACCTTCGGCTCGATAGATCCATCCGACGTTGGTTACTTCCGGTCCATACTTGGAGAAGAACGAGTGTTGACTGAAGAAAGTGATGTATTGCCATATAACATTGATTGGATAAAGAATTGCAGAGGTATGTGAACATTACAACTTAAAATATAGGAGGGTACAAAATAATGTCCTCTCTTCTCTTGTTTCAATTCCCATGTTTAAAATTATTAGACAACAAAAAGTTAAGTTATCCACAGAATTTGCCGTCTTACCGTCAGACTACCAATAATGAGTATGTACCTAGTCATTAAAAAATGTTTGGTTATAAAAATAACTGTATTAAGTACTTACTTTTTATTTTGATACGAATCTCGTGATAAAGTCTACCTATAATTAATTATGTAACAAGTACAACCGTAAGTACGTAGGTATCAGAACAGTTGCATAAAAATTGATAAACATTTCAGGACAATCAAAGGTTGTATTAAAACCAAGGAGTACAGAGGAGGTTTCCACAATCCTGAAGTATTGTAACGACAAGCGACTGGCGGTATGTCCTCAAGGTGGCAACACTGGACTCGTCGGAGGCTCTGTGCCGGTATTCGACGAGATCGTCATCAGCTTTGCTCTCATGAACAAAATTGTCACCCTTGATGACCTCTCAGGTTAATATTTGGATTCTTACGGGCTGATCACGACACAGATATGGTTTGCATCATTCACAAACACAACGTCTTATTTGAGAATTTCATTTGAATTTTATTCAATGCAGTTGTATGCGTTGTGTGTTGATAGCATAGTCCTAGGTTCGACTCCAGTGTGGAATAAATTATGTTTGCTCCATTGGTCATTTCCTGACTTCCAGATCGGCTTGAGATGTATAAAACTGACCTACATCATATGTGATCTATAGTAAAGTCAAGTTGTTATCCAAGCTTTTACCGAATAATTAAGGCATCCGTATTATTCAATAACACTTATTTTACGCGCTGCTCGATGCCGCTATAGCTTAGCTAATCCACACGTTATAACCGTTATAATTATGTACTCATAACCACACCGCTCCAATGTATGCTTGTTGAGCTTATGTAAAACTACATGCGATCCTGCTTAGCAAAACATCTGCTGTAACCAATTTTTTCATGCCTGGTACAATATGTCAAAAAGGACTGTTATGTTCTAACATATATTAATCACTTGCAGGGGCCTTGGTTTGTGAAGCGGGATGTATCCTGGAGAATCTGGACAACTATGTACGCGAGCATAGTCTCATTATGCCACTGGACCTGGGTGCTAAAGGTACCTGCCATATCGGTGGCAATGCCAGCACGAATGCAGGAGGACTGAGGTTATTGCGGTATGGGAACCTGCACGGATCTATACTAGGAATTGAAGCAGTAAGTTCTAAAAATTCACAAAGTTTTCCATGAATAACTGTGTAGGTAAGCTAAGTGATAAATAGTATGGATGGATGAGATGAACCTATGACCTAAAACAACACGCACGCTTTGTCATTGCTCCGTCCGTATTTTGTTTACCTACTCGCGATTTTGCATTTCATGTATAGCAATAGAAAGGATAATGCAAGAAGTGTGTTGAGCAACCGTTGGGTACTTTCCTTTGATTACATACAATCATAAATATACAAAGAGTATTACAGATAGATAGGCGCTGCTTTCATAACGGGTCTGGTCATCTGGTGCTTTGTCTACAAGCCCCACACATAACCTGTTTTGGCCAAATGTGAGCAAGAAATAGCTGTCGCATTTGTCATTGTCCTATCTTTGTATGAATAAACCTAGCTATACTTATCTATGATGTTTGAAAATGTACTAACTACATCACGTGGAGTGACGTAATAGTTCAATAATACCTATGTGGTTGTTTATACTGATAGACGCCCGATATGTGCCTATATTCGTCGTTAATAAATAATTAAGTAGAATAATTAGGTACAGCTACTTTGGATTAGAAACAGTTTCCGAGTACCAGTTCTTTTCCACTCGCTTGAATATAACTAATTCGTATCAGTTGAAAAATTCGTGGGTGGCGAGAAACAGGTTTCATAAAACCTGATGCCACGCCAGCTTTCTTTTCTCGTATCGAGTAAGTAATAAATTACGCGCAGATGCAGGAAACTTAATATTCTCAAAGATTTTGGGTTCGACGCCTGAAAATGATGTAAATCATTGCATCATAAGCATAGCAAACTCAAAATTGAACCAAAACGCAAATAATTACCGTCTGTTTCACCTTTTTTATAATAATTTTTAAGTACCACTTTTAATCTTTCTTCATATTTAAGGTAAAAGCCGACGGCACTGTCATAGACTGTCTCAGAGCACTAAAGAAGGACAATACAGGCTATCACTTGAAGCATCTCTTTATAGGATCCGAAGGAACTTTAGGACTCGTGACCAAAGTCGCTATACACTGTCCGGTGTTACCCAAGTCTGTAAATTTAGGTTTCTTTGGTAAGATCATTTTTTCTTTTACCGCCTTATTTTATGCTCTAATCCTATCATGATTAGACCACCAGAGTTGGATTAACCGCGTAGCAAGGGTAGAGAATGCTACGGGCCCCGCGTATTGGGGTGGGCCCCACTTGGACGTAAAATACAAGTCATTATACCTGTGCCATATCATTCTAATCACTGCCGGATTTTTCTCAAAGGCAATGTAGACTCATCGCTACCTAAGGATTCTAGAGTCTGATTAAGGAATTTTAAGTCATTGTTATTTCCGGGGCCCTTTGGTACAGGCCCCACCCTGACTTATCCGGCACTGTAGACCACCTGCAGTAGGTACCTATACGTGTGGATGCTATTGTTCATATTCATCCATCCATGATATGAATATATTTCGTTACACATTGTCTTGACATAAAATGATGGGGGTAACATTTATAAAATGTCCATTCTTAAAAATTTCAGGTGTCAAAAACTTTGAAAATGTTCTGAAATTGTATAAAAGTGCCAAATCAAAGCTAGGTGAAATTCTATCGGCATTTGAAATGGCCGATTTTGATTCAATAGACTGCACTGTAAAGAATCTTAAATTGCCGTAAGTAACTACTCCTGGAGCTCTAAGAGGACTGTTATGAACTGAAACTTAGCTAATATATTTCAACAGAAATCCAATCTCAGAGTATCCGTTTTATGTGTTGGTGGAAACACACGGAAGTGATGAGGCTCATGACAGTGAGAAGCTGACGAGATTCCTGGCCAGTGAGATGGAGACAGGACTCATTGTGGATGGAACTGTCGCGTCAGAACCCGCTAAAATGCAGGTAATGGATATTAACCTCTCGTATGCCGTAATTAGAGATCGAGAGAGATAGATCTACGCGAGACACAATGGCTTTTTAATTGTGTCTCAATTAAAAAGCCATTGTGTCTCGCGTAGATCTGCGTTCCGGCATACAAGGGGTTAAGGGTTACAGGCTAGAATGAGTACCGACGCGCATAAAGATAGCACATTATACTCATTCAGCTTATTTATTCAATGATTAACATGCTATCTTTATTATGATTGCAGACAATTTGGAATCTTCGCGAGAGCATTGCAGGAGCGGGCTTAGCAGGGGGCTACGTGTTCAAGTACGATGTTTCCATTCCACTGAAAAACTATTACGATTTGGTGCCAATTTTGAGAAAGAGACTCGGAGATAAGGCCATTAAAGTTTTCGGATATGGACATGTCGGTTAGTAACAAGATTAAATATATTTTAGGAATTCATAAGTGGTCACTGAGTACACAAAAGACGCTAGTCACCACCCAAACATTATTTTTCCTCAATTAATTTGCATAAATCAACATGTTTAAATTAACATTAGGTAGGTAAAGAAATAAAATTTTGTATATTTTCCAGGGGACGGTAACATACACATCAACGTCACAGTGCCGCAATACACCAAAGAGGTGTCGTCTCTAATAGAACCGTACATCTTTGAGGAAGTGAGCAAAGTGAACGGTTCCATTAGCGCAGAGCACGGCATCGGCTTCAGGAAACCGATGTACATGCACTACAGTAAAGATCAGTCTGCACTACAGCTCATGAAGGATCTTAAACAGCTGATGGATCCTAACGGGATCCTTAACCCTTACAAGGTCTTACCTGATGAGGCATAAGATAAGATTACATGTATTCCTATAATTAGTTTACTATTTTTACAATAGTTGTTGTCAATATTCAAGTACAAGTGACATAATATCTCAAGATACAATAACAATGTAGATAGTGGAGTTGCGTCATGTGCCATAAGACACTTGTAAGCTGCTCTGATAACGGGACTAACAAGATAAAATAAAAGAAAAACAAATTTATTTAAATGACTTTTATTAAAATATCCATTTATTCTTATAACATTCATAATATCACTGCAACAAAAATACAATGGAATATTATAAACATTTTCCTAATTGCTTCAAATAAATAAATGTTGTATTCCATAAATATACTCGAAAAAAGTTTTTATTCAATAATCAGCACAAATGGCTTAGTTTAGCAGGTAGCTTATTTATTGCTATTCAAATTGTTAAACTGTCTTAGATCTGTGTAGTCTATCGATCAGCAATTAGGGTCATTGGGCTTTAAATCCATTACACACAAGGCATCTGTCACACCGTCTCACTCATTTCAAATAGGCAAATATAATTACAACAACACACGACACAAGTGTAACGAATTTGGCAAAACATACTGTTCTACTCCACATCGACAAACCATTTAAAAGTTATGAGAAAATGCAACTGGAAGTATCGATAGAACAACTTTATATGCTCTAGAAGTTGTAATCTAAGTCCTTATATAGATCAGTTTACTTTTAAAGAGTAAAAATGACGCAAAGTTGTGTAAAATGCAAACAATGTCAAATGTATGACTTAGTAATTGAATTGCGAATGATTATTGCACTAAACTAAAGAAATTTGTGCCAAAGAAATGTATTACGCAATTATAATGAACCTTTATTGTAGTCTTTACTGCTTCCCACCAAAAGAAGTGCAATTAATTTAAAATTACATACAATTATAATAATTAATTCATCAGTAAAATGGACAAAATGTCATTTAAGTAAATAAAAAAATTTTCAGCCTTCTAACTTATGCAATATTTATTATGTAACATTTTTCTCCAGTGGGCATTGTTTACAATGGAATGGAAGTAATTAGCCTTATTTTTGCATACAGAAGGTATTTTTATTTTGCTTAGGTTTATTTCAACATTTTCTGTATTGTTTGAGGAAATGTGAAGAAACCCCAAAATTAATGCAATGTTTTTTTCTATGACAGAAAAAAATGAATTGAGAAATTATGAGATCACTTAACATTAGGTATAGACGAAATGTAAACAAGAAAATGGCTCTAACATTATGGCCGTCAAATTTAGTGGTGGGAACTAATAAAATATATTAGCATCTTAACAATACAAGAAAACAACAGTACTTTTTTAATTAAATAAAACACTTAGTTACCTATACTTGTTTACATTTAGTCCATGTGATTAGTTGGATGTGTTTACGTATAACATTAAAAATTAATAACTGGGCAATTTATCACTCAACAGAACAGTTGAAATTATAAAAAAAAATTGCTTATACGTAAACACATTTAAGACCCTCCGGAACAACAGACCAAAAGATTAAATATCACACTAAAAATAAAAATTATAAGACTTTTTTACTGAAAATATTCTAGTTTGGTCATACATAAAGGCATATCAAATCTAAAATTAAAAAGCTTTAAGTCGGTATATAATCCTGATACTTAATTCACTACGTTGGAGCACCTAAAAGTAAAGTTGTTGTTGCCCTTTAAGTAGGTAAGGTGGAAAACTGTTAGCAGGATGCTAAAGTTAACAGTCCGCGTATTGTCTCGCGACGTGGCACCAGCGACGCGCGCGTCTCGGTGCACGGATACGCCAAGGTCTTGCTCTTACATCAAACTCATATTGAAATCGTTGATAGGATGGCTACGAGGTTGATCGCTCCCATTAAATCTTTTTTATAGTTTTATATATTTTATATTTTTTTTATAGTTTTTCACCATTGTCCTAGCATAGTAGACGCAGTTTGGTCTGTGCCCCGCGAGGGAAGGGGCGCGTCGCAACGTGCGGTTATCGTTTGATTTGATTAGACATCTTGAGGAACTCCAAGAAGCCGGCTTGCATTTCGGCATCCATGCCGGTGTCCCACGCGTCGTTTTCCAACTCCTCGCTAAAATATTTTGTCAATATTGTAATACTTATAAACATATATAAATATACTTTGGTAAATACAATGGGATAACAGGGCATTCACCTTTTCTTGGACATTGCAACGCTGTCTGTTTCCAGTTGTTTTAAAGGAACAAAATCTTCGTTAATATTATAAAGAGGTAAAGTTTGTTTTTACGTTTTTTTTTTGTAGGAGGTAATCTCTGAATGTACTGGTCCTATTGCAAAATTTCTTCACCGATAGAAAGTCGTTTTATTCCTGAGTGACATAGTCTATTAAATAATAATTCAAAGAGTTTTTCGCACTACTAGAGGTTGTGTTATAAAACACAAAACCAGCAAATTTATTCTCTCCTTTTAGTATTGCCGTAGTTAGCTAAAGAGATCTGTTACTCACAGTATATCCTCATCGAGCGCGACGTTCTTGCCAGGCGGGAGGTTGCTCTGCAGGAAGGCCCGCTCCTCCGCAGTGAGGGTGTGTCCGTCGGCAAGGTAACCGCCGTCACTGGGCCCGCTCTCCGCCTCGCCGTTCATCGCTGTTATAAACCATCTTATCACAACTTAATTGATGCATTTCATGAATCATTATGCAAAATAATGGACTAACTAAACTGATTAACATTATTTCAGGTTTAATTACTACAAAAACTATCTTTATTATTGTGACCTTAGGTAAATCATATTATTATCATGGATATTTTTGCTCCCTGTAAGAAAAATTAATTATTTCAAGTAAACTAGAATTCAGGTTTCTGTCAAAGTTGGAGTTTATGACTAAGAGCAACCTTCGCGTTTGGTCGCGCTAACCTAAATTATATACATATAGAACTCCATAAATTATCCCTAAATATTATACATCGGTATTATTTTTATATTGTAAGGAAATAACATTACACAAATACATCCATACATAGACTCGAGATTATTTTTATTGATTTTTATTTATTTTACCTGTTACAGCGAAGCAATTTACTTATGTGATAATATTTTATTATTACCCTACCATAAATATAGTTTTAAACCATTTTATAATGGCACCTCTTTAGAAGAACAGCCTGTTTGTGTTTTTTACCAGCAATAATGAAATTACAAAAGAATGTTTGTTTTGCCGATTATTAAGTAACATTTTGTAATTAAAAGGCGTTGAAATTGCATGTGACTGTGATACAAAAACAAAAACTTGTTTGTATTCAGATTTACATAAGTGTAATTCACGTGGACTTCGAATCGCGTTCCCCCTCTATTGTTTATTGAGCATACGGCTTCGCTCACTGGTTCACGTGCATAGTTTGGGAGTTTGAGTCGCGGGCGTCAGAGCCGGCGGGAGCGATCACGTGGCTCGCTGTAATCGAAGTGAGAGCAGGAACGTGACTAAAGCCGTACTCACTGAAAACGTGAACTCGACCCACGCAATTAATTACTATATCCTAGGTTCTAGAGGGATATTGGTTGACTGGTTATGAGTGAAATTGATATTGAAACTGCTTTAAAAAGTTTCTAATGCTTGTTGTTCTGAACTAGTGTTTGTTGTCTTGGTAACCTAATACCAGATTCCATTTAACTGGCTTACTAACAATACAGTCATCGTCAACAGTACCTACTGCTTATCGCGACCCTAGAGTTTCGCTACAAAGAGGTGCTGTCAAATATCAGTAACTATTTTATTCGCGACAAACGTTAGACTATCGTGTAGTCTGCTACTATTTTTACGACCGCTGCCTACGCTTAGTTACCCGTTTACGTTAATAGAATGTAAATTCTGCTATTTTGCAAAAACATTGCTAAAGAGAAGTTTTGACGACTCCTAGACCGTAGGTAGATGGGAAAGAAATAGGTTACTCACCGCCATAGTTGTAGCGGCGCTGCTGCGGCTGCTGCAGCTGCTGCGGCGGCGGCGCGGGCGCCTCGGGCTCGGCCGTGCCCCAGCGCGCCGCCCGCAGCGCCACCACGCCGCGCACGCACGCCAGCGACGCGCGCCGCTTCAGGCGCTCGAACGCCGCGTGCATGCCGGCCGGGCAGTCCGCGTCCAGCGCTATGCCCGAAAGCTGACAAAAAACACGTTGATAACCACGGATTTTACGAACGAAAATGTTCTGACAAATTTCCTATTTTAAGTTGCATGTCCACTTCTTGGATATCACGGCGCCGATATATAGTTTTATATTGATTACATCGATGAACGTAGAAATATTTAGGAATCTTATATAAGAATTTGATTCTTACGTAATACCTACTCCGAACGCTCTGGTGTTGACAAAGTGGACGCGTAACTTTCCATGACAGAATGTTGTTAGTATGTACGATTTTACTCATGTTCACTTTTCGGAAATACCTGACTATTTTTGGATGCAACGAAAATCTTACAAATGATTTCCCCTGGCGAACTAGTTTCTGAGTATTAGGCAGGCATTCCAAAATTATGAACGCGTGTAAAATTGCTAAACCAAACACCAAACTTGACTAGCATTCGACTAGCTAGACTTTTGTTATCATAGCATTGTAATGTCTGGGTGAAATCCATTACCGAGGCAGAATTTACTTACCTGAGACAAGAGTATCAAAATTTTGTGAAAAAAAAACAATGAGAAGCCAAAAGGGACTTTGTAAACTACATCATGCCATGATGCGGATGATTGTCGACTGGATCTAAAAAAGCTGATGTCATTGAAAACCTTAACCGATTAGCGTTGAGCAAGAAAGTGACTGAAAAGTTAAGAAAAAAAGCAATCGAAGCTATCCTTTGCATATAGCTTAGAAGTATTTATCACGTAGGTATCTCTTTAGGTTCATTGAACCCTATACAGCTATTACTATGATTCACGAGTTGTTGACAACTGTCCCAGAACAAATTCGTTACTAATTGTCATTTATATAGTGTACAATAAAGAGTATTCTATCTATCTACGTGAAAAATACTCGTCACATTCTAGATTGTTAACCCCAAACAGACTAAACAATGCTGGTTTTCAGAGCGAGTTCACCATGGTGCAGTGGGTAAGTTCGAATTCAAAACCATTGGATCGCCAGTTCCACTCCTGAGCCGTAGAGCTAATGTCGCTTTAACAGAGACAAACATGTTAATTATGGCACTGACGAATGTCAGTGCATAAAGACTGTTGCTATAAGGTTCCTTGAAAACATTACGTTAATTTTAATCAAGAGATCAAATCGTTATTGTTAATCAAACATTCAACTAGGTATCTCATTATATTTGACAGTAACAATAAAAATAGTCAAGTCTTCCTAAAAATTCGGTAATAAATGTTACGACTTCGAAATTCTGACTTGTGATATCAAGATTCCGACACTTGAATGTTGTTTTTGTTTATACATGAACACCCACACAAGCCTGGTTTATTGTTGTTTTAATTTGCACGAAACGAGCCGTGAAAAACGTCAATATATAAAATGTAGAAGGTGCGGTTTAATTTCACCGCGTCCCGTCTTTATTGCGTGTTTTATGAACATCAGTTTTCGACAGCAATCAGTGTTTGTAGTTGGTATTTCCTTTTATAACATTGCTTTTAAATTAGGTGTCATGAATACTCAAATAATTAAAAACAATTCTTGAATCAACACAGCACTAAATGTGAATAAAAAATCACTCGAGAATAGAGTGGACAAGTAACCCACCCCACTGCCTGCATTATAACATCGTAATTAAAATGGTACATGTCTGTTGCAACAAAAAGGTACTAACTTTGAGTAGCTGGCAGACAGCCTTGATGTTAACTTCCTTGTCAGTGTCGAGCAGGTGGAGAAGCACCTTACACAAGCTTTCTCCTAAAGTCTTGATTCTTCCTCCCTATAAATAATAAATTATCCTCTTGAACTTGCAATGGAAAATGAAAATACAGTAGGTAATGAAAATTTAGTCAAGGAGTTATAAAAGTCAACTTTCACAATAACTAGATAAAAAAAGAGGTCAATGACTTATAAATACATTTCATGAAATACTGATGAAACTCTACAAATTAAAGACTTTAAAATTTTCTCTACCTTCAACTTAAACTAAAGCATAACTGACCTGGCTATCCTCCAGTTGGGTGTATATCTCAGCAAGGAACATGGCGAAGCCACGCATGTTTTCCTCCGAGGACTCCAAGCCGCTGATGATCTTGTTCTCTTCCGTGGAGCAGCGCTCCAGTAGACAGGCGCGGAAAGTGGACTCTTCGGGTGGCGACACCGAGTCGTACATCGAGCACAAGCGCGCCCCATTGTAACGGAAGTTAGGCTCGCCTATCGACTGTTGTCATAAAAGTTTCTAAGTTTCAAAACAAATTCATATGAACATTGGTATTGAAACAGCTGCATTCAAAAGTTGCACACTTACACCCTTTTTCTAAATAATGAGACATGTGTGAACTCTTAGTATACAGCTGCTTACATGAGATGTTTTGGTAAGAGAAAGTTAGGAATTCCAAGAAACTGACAAAAATAGTAAGTTTGTTAATTAACATGCTTTGAAAACAAATGTAATACATATTATATAGTTGTCTGCATTGATTTAGTTGATAGCCTTGTGATTTACATTTTTATTTCATAAAGAAAATTAAGTTACTTTTCATATCTTTTCAAAGATGTTATGTTATTTTTAATGGCATGCCAGTTAGAACTATTTATGGTTGAGTGCCCTTTTCTTAGAAAATAAACATGTCATCTTTATTAAACTAGGTTTATTATGTTTTTTTTTTTAAATTTTATGTTTTTGTTTTGTATTTTTTTTTGTAACTATAAACTCAACATGGTCTGTTGAGAAAAAAAAACATAAAAAATGTATTATTCAAAGCAATTAACTTTGTTGTTTGGCCATTTCCAAGTTTATATGAGACAAAGAAAACCATAATGGATCAGTTTCTTGTCATTCAATACATATTGTTCTGATGCTTACACTTTATTAGTGGTGGTGGGCAACATGACACTAACAGTGCACTATTGAATGTATAACCCCTAAGTCATTGTATTTATCAAGTTGTCAGGCTGGTGTTGGACAGAGCTGGAATCATGAAACCAAGCTCCTCTAGGAGGCAAACCAATTATACAAAAAAAATGTTTAAGTCACAGAGTTAATTAAAATCTTAATATAAAAGAGAAGATATAGAACAGACACTGAGAATTAAAATTAAAAAATTAAACATTCTCAGTTTTATTAAATTGTTTATCTAATCTATTGCCTATACAAAGTTTATTAGCTTCACCAAATCAATAACATGTGATTATCGCATGCTTGTTTTTAATAAACACATTATATATAAAAGATAAGTTAGTTACAAATAATAATTATTATTATTGAACAAGAATATTATAAAATATGATAAAATAAACTATACCTGATTGACAATAGCTTCAACCAGAGGCCTAGTGTAGCTCACGTCGTGCAGGGTGGTTGCAAACGCATCAACCAATGGGCCACACAGAGTATCGAATTTACCAGGATCAAATGTTATCTCACACATCACTGTTATCAAGTTGGCTATGTTCTCCTGTGGAACAGCGGACTGGAGAAAAAAAAAACATGTTAGTATATTTTGTACAAAATTAAAAACTAAATTCAAAATATTTAACTTTATACAAACCCTTAATTCCATATTTTCAGCTTCATCCAATGAATAGGACATTTCTTCTAAGCTGTAAGGGTTCTGATCTTGAGCTTGGCGAAGCCGATCTTGCACAGAGAACCGATGAGGTCTGTAAGGTGCAGGATCTGGATTGTATGTGGGCACTGCATGTGGGGTGTAGTTAGGCGGGTACCATTCCTTAGCTTCAGCCGATAGGTTTGATTTGGGAGGTTCAACTGAAACAAAGAGTTTTATTGAGTAAAAGTGTGTTCGATTATATAAAAATATTATAATTGCATACCACAACTAGTTGACCCAAAAACAAAAAATTGCTCCGTAATCAATTCTAAGCACGGCCGGCTGACTTTGTCAAACTACAGCAACGTCATTAGAAATGAAAATCCTTACTTTCACCTGAAGTATTATAATTACGAAGAACGCAGTTATAAACTGGCCAAGTATGACGACGTCACACAGCATAAGATCGGTGTGTGAAAGTGAGGAATAAATCAAATTCAACGTTTTACTGGTTACCTTTTGATTCCTCGCTAACAATCTTCGGCCTACGAAGCTCCCGTGGTTGATTATCGGGTTGCTGCCATCCACGGCCTCTGCCTCTAGGCCCACCGATCTCACCGTTATTCATTTCAACGCTTACTGCACAATAACGACTCTGTATACAGTTTTTTCTGACTTATATCCATAAATCTCCAAAATATAATCCCAAATCTCGGGAGCTTCCTAATAGCTCGTCAGATTCGACACGTAAACAAAGAAAAATATACTTCGCTACTAATTTCACAGCACAACCTCCATGTTACTTTTGAGCGAAGGAGATAGGTTGATTTTTTTTTACTATAAATGTGTTGTGGTCAAGCAAAGGTATTCAAATCCATACAGCATAAAAAATCGATTTTTTTTTTGTTCAAAATAGTATATTTAATTAATACTGTGTTTACTTTGATAAAATATCGAAATAAAACATTATTTTTCTATTAGAATCGTTATAAGTTGCATTACTTTTTCGTTTTATCGATAAGATGGCATGGCCGCATTGTAGCTTGAAATTGTGTAGTCGTCATCATGACGCGTTTCTCTACTTCTTCGTATACATAATTTATAAATATATATATTCGTAAAGAGACCTCTATCATAATAACGTGTGGGTTCAAACCAGAAAGATGGATGAACCAAAAAAGTAGAATCAAAAACATTTATATTTAAAAGTCTGTCTAAAAAGTCAAACGACTTGGGTAGTCAACTCAACAGTGGGTCAATAATTAAGGTTGATTATGAAGAAGAACCTTACAAAATGTATCGAATATAAGTTTAAGTAGTAATATAAGTATTCCTTCAAAAATTCCCAAGTCGTTTGACTTTTTAGACAGACTTCTACCGGTAAGTACTTTTGACTTGACAAGAAGAAATCAGTGAGGGTTTTTTTTTCATATCAAGCTTTTATATAATAAATTATTAATACTCGTCAAAACACTGTCAAAACGAATCATACAGCCCAAATTCGATGGGGTTGTGTCGTTTAACTACCGGATTCCTAAGGCCATCTTCCGGTTCTATCATCAGATCAGCTCCATGTCAGCTTGTAATTATGTAGGTTAACCTCTCGTATGCCGTAATTAGAGATCGAGAGAGATAGATCTACGCGAGACACAATGGCTTTTTAATTGTTTCTCAATTATAAAGCCATTTTGTCTCGCGTAGATGTACGTTCCGGCATACGAAAGGTTAATGCCTGAAACTAATTGCATATGGAGAAGAATGTGCAAGAAGAGAAAGAACAAACATTGATAAATTAATATCGACGAGTGGTAATAGGTTTATCGATTCTCGATTGATATGGTCCCTTATTCGATACGTAGACAAACTATTTTAGAAAGCACAAACATTGTTTAGAAACTGTGTGGTAACTGGTAAGTGTTTGATGTTCGATGAATATAGCTAATAATTATAAAAATTAATCTAGTAATGATAAACGGATTTAATTCATTAAACCCCAAGCGAACGCCGGCGTTCGCGCACCTATTGTCTTTCAATTGTCTGTGATTTCCACGATTGAAAGGTTAATAAAAAAAAAAGTGCTTATAACCAGTTTCTATAGTCTTAATTTGGAGCGGATTACTTGCAAAGTGTGTACGATGGGTCTGTCTGATCTACATAATTCTGACTCCACACGAAAAATCTGTACCTGTAGATTGTCTTGTACAACTTTTAAATTATTATTTGATTTTTGAGGTAAATACTACTATAGGTATGTACGTGCACTAAGCGGTTTATTTCGATAATGTTGAGTGAGATTGGACTGCCCTGCCACGCTAGGTAGTTGTGTTAATTTAGATTAAATCGGTCGATATTACACTGATTTTGTATTTTTAACCACGTCAGGATGACGTTTTTACTTCTTTCTAGTGGTCTTAAACACATACCTACCTACCGTTTTTAATACCCACCTATGGTTTATATGTATGAGTGTACAATGCGTTCCAAATGAGAATAGGATCGCCCGCCATGTTGTAGCGTCATGATTAACTGTCAAATCGAGGAAAGAAATTTTTAAACATTCATTTAATTTACGAAAAATTTAATTTATTTATAAACTGTGAACGAAAAATGTTTAATCAGAATCCAGTTCTTCAATTTTACTCATATAATATCTAAGTTCTTCGATTTGACAGTACGACGAGACGTCAAAACTTAGGAATCGGTCCTATTCTAATTTGGAACGCGTAGTAATTGGTAAACCAGCCTCCCCATTTTCTCTTCTTGGTTGAAAGAAGAATAGAGACAATAGATTATAGATTGCAGCATTCTCCCTCTAAAACAGCATAGTATTAGTGCGATAGGGACTTTGCTTTCATGATAGTCTTCTAATTACTACGCGTTCCAAATAAGAATAGGACCAATTCCTATGTTTTGACGTCTTGTCGAACTGTCAAATCGAAGAAATTTTGGCAAAATTGAAGAACTTAAAGATGAGTAAAATTGAAGAATTGGATTCTGATTAAACTTTTTTCGTTCACAGTTTGTAAATAAATTAAATTTTTCGTAAATTAATCAGTGTTTCAATATTTCTATCCTCGATTTGACAGTAAATCGTGACGTCACAACATGGCGGGCGATCCTATTCTCATTTGGAACGCATTGTACCTCTTACCTGCATTTGTGGCCTAAAACTTCTGTCAACACTTTGCCCTCTATAAGAAACTTGAACTACTTTCACCTTCAGTTATTACAATCAATATAAGTAAGTAGGTATATCAACTCTCACACTTACGTGAAAATATTCGGTCTTCAAAAATAGTATGTATGCTTACATTGCAGGTTGACGAAATTATGCCAATGTGAGAGACCGGCATTATTTTTGCTTTAGGTACAGTTAACATCTAAGTTTGCTGGACATGTTTTGTTTTTTTTTTTTAGTAAGTTCAAGCCTTGCAACCAAATTTTAAATATATCCTCAACTCAATCGATAGATCCGAAGTGTTACACATTAGTTGCTGGCCTGTCGGTTTTCTATCGATTACATTAAAATTTCGGGGAGTGTGCGTTTGAATTCCGTTCCATCATCGGACCACTAGACGTAGGTACGGCGTTGCGCCATCGGTACATGGTGGACATCCCACCCATTCGTACAAAGCGTTTTGGAAAACACATTCATTATGCGTACAGATAAGGAATGGAATTTTTTGCCGCAGTACAGACTGCGGCAAAAAATTTCCTGATATCTACAACCTAGGGGTTTTTAAGTCAAGTGTGAATTGGTTACTTCTAGGCAAGCGTGCTCCATCGTCGGTTATATCATCGCTTACGATCTGGTGAGATAGTGGCCAAACGCGAGCTTATCAATAATAATAAGAAAACGTGCCAGTTTGGTTTGAATGACAGTCCAATCGTTTTACATCCTATATGGCGGACCAATATAAATAATATAGACACAGCCTCATACTAGGGGAATGAAATTAAAAGTTTGCCGAGAAAATACGTTTTTTTTTTTTAATAAATCCCTTCCACTACACCCATACGCACAAAGCGTTTTGGAAACACATTGTGCGTAGGTACAGCCAATGAGTGAAATTCCTGCCGGAGTCTGTTTCCTGACAGCTACAACATAGGGGTCTCTAAGTCAAGATACGGGTGACCGAGAACGCGTCGCGTGATTGGGGTTCGAGAACCCCTTCTAGGGTTATCCGAAAGGGCGCTCAAGCCCCGGTATGAAGGCTTGAAGGAACGGGATGGGTTTTTTAGTCAGTAAGAGTCCGACACTATCTCCCGCTCCGCCCAAGAGCGGAGGTTGTCATAAGATGATTTTTCCCATCGAAAAAAAAAAAAAAAAAAAAAAAAAAAAAAAAAAAAAAAAAAAAAAAAAAAAAAAAAAAAAAAAAAAAAACCCCTTCTAGGCAAGCGTGCTCCATCGTCGACCACATCATCGCTTACCTACCATCAGGGGAGATGTGGTTCAAATACGGGCCTATCAATAATAAAAAAATCTATTCAGTAAAATCTTAGTAATACTTATTATATCCAGAGGATGTATGAAAAACAGTCCATTGTTTGTTTTTTTTCGGATACCTACGCAGAGATGTAATAGGAAAAGGTCAATGTACTTTATTTCAAGTTTATCTGGCGCGTTGTATACACCGCTAAATTTTAATCGTTTTAATCCCGTGGAGGGTCGATCCGGTACATGAAACACTATCGATTTGAAAAGATAAAATTAAAAAATGAAGTACCTTTTTTTCAAAACTCGTATTAATTTACGCATGTACGAAATTAGTATCTTTAAGAAAACGTCAGCTTGAGTTCAATGACCTGTAGTTAATAGTCGGCGTTGCGTACAAAGTACCTACAGGTCATTGATCTCGCTCAGCTGACTTTTTCTTAAAGAAATTAATTTCGTACATGCGTAAATTAATACGAGTTTTGAAAAAGAGGTACTTTATTTTTTAATTTTATCTTTACTAATCGATAGTATTTCATGTACCGGATCGACCCTCCACGGGATTAAAACGATTAAAATTTAAGGGTGTATAGTTAAAAGGTACACATATTCGCACCTATTTTAATGATTCCATACAATTATGGAGTTGTGCAGTTAAAGACACCCATTTTTTACATCACAACATCCACTAGAAATCAATTTGCGAATAATTAAAACTACCACTAAACTTCTTCACTCAAAAAAATCCTGGAAAATTCTTTTTCAATTAATTGTTTTTCGCACTAGTGCGGAAACATACATTTTCGCCTCCGCCACAATATTATTACATTTATCGTATCAGGCTGGGCGCGTGCCAACTCCCACGGGGCGCGCGACGACCCCTGTTTATTTATGTCTTCGTAAGTATATTGAAAAAAGGTGTTTGATACACGTGGCAATTTATTACTGCAGTCCTCGGCTCCATAACACATGAATGACAAACTTTCTCTACTTGTATCAAAAAGTACTAATAATGTTGAATATTAACAACCAATAGAAGAGGCGGAGAAATAACCAGACAGGGATGAAACCGTGGGGAGAGCTTGTTACATAATAATTTTATTTACATTTAGCTATGCTGCTAGCACATTTCAATAAGAGAAGATAAGGAATTCAATTAGTCATCTGTTTTATTCCATGTTTGTCCTGTATTCAAATAGTAAATCAAAACCAGATTTCATGTATCAACTATTCATAAAAAATACAAAGAAAAAATGAGAAGAGATAAAATCTTTTATAATTGCTAAAAATAACAAAAAAAATCATAGCCAATGTATTTTTTTTTCACTACATGAAGCCATACATATTTACAAAACTATACAGTCTATTTGCTAGTTTTATTTATTAATCATAATTTTTCACTACCTAACACAATAGATAACATTTACAATAATATACATTTTTAATTTACCTACACTAAGGTATCAGCTTCATCTAAAGATTTAATATTGCTGCCAGATTCAACATATAATACTAAGTACTTACTTATTTTGAATAAGTACCTATTATGAACAAGCATTATGACAGATGTTGCATATTTGCACAGGTGCAATAAGAAGGTAATTATTCATTCTATATTCTTGTTTTAAGTGCTCTGCATATAATTAAGTGTGTAAGAATGAATTAACTAACTGGTGGCAACTTCAAAGATGTTAAAGTTTTATTAAAATATATAGACTAGTCAACAATTACCAATTTTATATACTAAAAGATTCTCCACAGCCACATGTGCCTTTGATGTTGGGATTGTTGAATACAAATTCAGCTGAAAGTTTGTTCTCAACAAAGTCCATTTCTGTTCCTGAAATTAAAAAGAAAACATGGTTTAATGAGTAACAATAAATAGTAAACGGTTTTAGAAATGAGTGGGATTGCGACCGCATGCGGGGGAATGTACGAGGCAGTCGATAACACGCACTCTTTCTCGTTCCAGGTAATGACTGTTCTAAGTGATAGAAAAGGATCGAAGAATAGGAAAGTGCGATTCGGTGCAGCCTAATGTAGTTCAACCTCATAAGAGTTACGGTGCGGTGGCCCTAGAACGCAAAGGACGAATGAAGTAATAAGCAGGTTTTGGTCGGTAAAAGTCTGAACGCCCTTGTGCTCAGATGTCATGTGCCCTACGTCTAGTGATCCGATGAAGGATCTGGCTTGGCTTGGCGGAATTCAACTATGCAATTCCGACGCACACTTCTTAAAATGCAACTGATAGAAAATCACCACCAGTCGTCAATCTACCAACTCGGGTGCCAATGCTCAAGACTTAGGAGCTCAGAAACGATGAGATTGCCAATGATCCTCTTGGCCTGGTTCTCAATTGACTTCAGCGCATCAAGATGGTACATATCTGACAGATACAAGCGTCCATATATAACTTGAGAGCAGTAGCTACTCCAAAAACGACCGAACTTTATTGAGAAGCTGTTCCTGTATCGGATAGTCAGGTTCACAAAAGAGGCAGACTATTTCCATTGTAAACACCTAGTAATCTTAGTTAGAGTAGTATTATGATAAGGTGACCTAATAGGTACATACATATAGAAATTCATAGTTGTAATCGAAAAATTTTAGGAGTTGGCAACCAGTTGTGTATTGGAAATAGCCACACTAAAAAGAATTTTGTTTTGGCATTTTATTGCTTTGTTTTAGCTTGGGCTTATAAGAACTGTTATGAGATGCACTCTGGCTATAGGTAAGGTACCATCGATTGATCTGATCTGATGATCAAGCCGGAAGGTGGGTATTTACTGAACTCCGTAATAAAACTATGTATTCTATCCGTGTTTGGACTTATTAGAGTTGTTATTCGATGCACTTGGGCGATACCGTCAAAGCTATCTGATGATGGCGCGGGTACTCTACGGAGTTCCCGTGCCTGTCAACAAACACGGCTAAAATGCATTGTTTGATTACGATAAAATAAAGTATCCCAGCCATGATTTGGCTTTTTGGAAATATTGGAATGTCATGAGATTCAGGTACTCTGGCTATAGGAGGCAAGTACCATACTATAGAACCGTTTAAAAAGTGTAAAATAAAAAATCTTTTTAGTCAGTGTTATACACTACCGTTCATAAGTATTTGGGCACCCTTATATTCTACATGACCAGTATTTTTTTTTTTGCAATAATTTGTGTTTTTTTATAATATTTTAACAAATAACACCTAAATATTCATTATGAACCAACAAAGTTAATAGATATCTTGGCTCAAGACGTGCCATAACTTGCACTCGTTGGAAAACTCAGTGTACTGCAAGTTGACTGCGTGTTACGATTTCTTCAAAAACGTATTAAAAGTTACAGAGCCCTTTTTAAATATTTTTTCATAAATTCTCGTATTAAAATTTACATACCGATTTATTACTTCGTTAATCTGACAGTGTTTACATTGTTTTATTTGCGATCAATGTTTCCTCAAGTGCAACGGCTAAAGTATTTGTAAATTCAATAACTGATCTGGAATCGTAAAATTGCCACCGAGTTAAAGATTGGCTCAACTACAGTTGACTATATCATCAAAAAATATGCATTTTCAGGGAATTTTTCCAACATAGCTCGCAGTGAAAGGTCCAGAGTAACGACGCCTGCTGATGATCGGTTCATCGTGAGTATAAGTAAGCGAAATAGCCGCTTCCCAAATCACTGCGGAGTGTTAATACGATGAACCGATCATCAGCAGGCGTATTTTTTGACGATATAGTCAACTGTAGTTGAGCCAATCTTTAACTTTGTGGCGATTTTGCGTTTGCTGATGCTTACTTGGTGCTTTGCTGTAATCAGAGCTCGTTTTTCAATAGGAATTTCCCTGGTTTTCGGCATTCTTCCAGATCAGTTCATAAATTTATAAATATTTTAGCCGTTGCACTTGAGGAAACTTTGATCGCGAATAAAACAATGAAAACACTGTCAGATTAACGAAGTAATAAATCGGTATGTAAGTTTTAATACGAAAATTAAAAAAAAAATATTTAAAAAGGGCTTTGTAACTTTTAATCCGTTTTTGAAGAAATCGTAACAGCTAGTCAACTTGCATTACACTGAGTTTTCTGACGAGTGCAAGTTATGGCACGTCTTCAGCCAAGATATCTATCAACTTTGTTTATTCATAATGAATATAATATAATAATAATAATGTTTGAGTGGTATTTATTAAAATATTATTAAAAATTCCACACATTATTGCTAGAAAATAACTGGTCATGTAGAATATGAGGGTGCCCAAATACTTATGAACGGTAGTGTATTTACATTTAACATTGACTGATTGACTCCGAGTTTCGAAATTAGTTGTTTTGCATTTTAAACACAAGTGCGCACAAAACAGATGTTTTCTTCAAAGAATACTGAACCGTTTTTAAAAAACGATATACCGTTGGAAAGCCTGAAACTTCAGCTTTACACTGGTATTATTATTATAAATATTATTATATTAAAAAAAATTCCAGTTCTTTTTTAAATAATTAATTTTATTTGACGCATTACAAAATAATATGCTCACTGCGGTACCTACATGTTGGGACATAAACTACCCCAATAAAAACCCTAGACGACCGTTTCACCTTATTGGTCGCTTATCAGAAGTTCACCTTACTCATCCCCGCAAATATAATTCATTTTTTGATGAAATTATGAATACAACACCAGAAAATGCGGCTCGATTTGTTGCTCTACTGCAAAAGCGACAGTATCAATAGTTCACAGGGGATTTCAAAAACAGAGGCTTCAATCGAAGACCAAGAGCAACCCGTCACTGGTCCACTTCAGAGATGACCGTTTTATTGTTTCGACTTTGCTGCGAAATCGTCACCTGACCGGTGTCGATGTGCAACAGGAGCTGAGAAGAGTTTGAGGAGTGGCTATCAGCGATTAGACAACATGAAGAATTGAAGATGGATATGGGAAGCTAACTTTATCCTAACAGGGCCCTGGTCCAGACCGAGGGGGAATGAGCGGCGGCTGCCTCGTTCTGCGAAGCAGTATAAGGTAGGCAGACGTACGCGTGAGTGAACGGACGTCCTCACGGCCCATCTGCCGGTTCCCTCTACCCCGACTTCCAGCCAACGTAGGCGTGGGCTTACGGACAGCACCTCAAAAAGATGTCAGGCAAACCATAGGGGCCCCGTTGGCCCTAGCAGGGCTGAAGCATACTAGGGCAATGGGTTGACTTCTGAAGAGGAAACCCATGGACCTGGAACGCAAAGGACAAAGAAGGAACACAGGTGTGGTTTTCGTCTAGCCTGACACACTCTAGAGCGGGAGAAGTCATTAGATTTACCACCTCAAAAAAACTAATGTAGTTATTTTTTTTTTTAAACAACCCTGATATATCATGAAGAACACAACAAATTTCAGATATTTACTATAACTAGACGGCAAATCTAAGGCTTTACCATAGTTTTGGCTTATACAGTAACATATTATACATAGAAGGCATGGCTGATATGATTCTACTACTGTTAAAGACTGAGACATACCAATAAGAAAATCAATTTGAAAGCTTAATTCATTAAACCCCAAGCGAACGGCGGCGTTCGCGCACCTATTGTCTTTCTATTGTGTCTGTAATTTCCACGATTGAAAGGTTAAAATAATTTTTCAAATAGGTTAATATGAAATGAATGTCTCGATAAAATTTGTCACCTAGTTTAAGTATTTAATATATATAGAAACTAAAAGTTAAGCTATAGTAACATTTTATCATTATACAATAATTTGTCCACAGATTTTTTACACATTTGTATTGTACTATAATATCTCATTAATTTTTTTTTTCTTATTCCCAACATTTCTTTCTAATGACTATTCCAAATCGTTATTGCGATTTCTTGTTGTTTATTTTTAAAGGTTTTATGTCTTTATGTCTTCTTACCTGAAACACATGATTTCCTAGTTCAGGCACGTAAGATGCAGAAATAAGATTATTATTTAAGAGTGTATTATTTTTAAGAAAAGATGGAGGGATTGTGTGAGAAGTGATATGAAAGGGAGTTAGTGACAGCGTGACGAATGACAGGACAGAATGGAAGAAAAATCGTGTTGCGCCGACCCCAAATAAAACGGGACAAGGGCAGGAAGATGATGAGTGTATTATTTTATTCTGTAAAAAAAAATAATAAAATAGTCTTGAATTATGCTGAATATTCATGATAGCACAAGTTTATAACTTAGTCGTTTTTGGTTGCTATTTAACATAGATAATCCTGTATTCTTTTACATAAATGATAAATAAATAAAAAAAAAACCAGGCAATTGAAGGTAAAAGAAAAAAATAATTTTGGAGTTTTTATTTTAGCAAGTGTTTTACTTCATTATTTAATTCACTAATCCCCAAGCGAACGCCGGTTTTCTAATTGATGGTATTCGAAAGGTTAAATATTTATTATTAGGTATAAAATTTTAACTGAACTAAATGTTATATGGTTTGAAGCTGCAAAAGTTTCCTCAAAAGCAGTCGATAGTTCTATTTATGTCTTAGTATGGTTTCCGCACTTAGTCCTGTGCGGACCATTGTACGTGGTAAGCAGTTGGTAGTTTTAATTATAGTAATTGTGATTTGCAAAGAAACACACATTTACTTTGGTCATATTAGTAAGCAGAATTATATTTCTACTACTTACTTTACTTTTCAATTTACTACTGTCCACTATGTGGCAAGGGCCTGCCTTAACTTGTATACTGACAAGGTCTTACCAAACATTTTGTAATCTTTTTTGTAGGAATACACATTGCATTATAATCAATAAGAGAGTGAGTCCAGTCCTAATCGCACTTAGTTGATTTTCAGGTAACCACCATCTCTTTTGAGGAATTTAATAGTATTATCTACCCTGCTGCACTATGTCCTTAGATAAGTGTTTGCGTTTTCTACATAGAAATTGGATGCTATCTCCTATAAAACTTTTATAAAACAAGTAAACTGTTACAGGCTTAGGTTCTACACTTTTATTAATCATTCATCATGTAACTTACCTAGTAATGTTAACTGTGCTTTTTTGTCGATAATGATCGTAACACCATCCTGTTTGACTTCTTCATCCAGTTTGTCCTTGCCTTTTGCATAGTCTAATGTGTAGGATAAACCGTTACAGCCCCTCTGGCGCACACCAACTTTTAAGCCTACAAACCCTTTCGCTTCCTCTTTTGCCATTATTTCTTTGACTTTGTTTACTGCGGAAGGAGTTAAGACCAGTGCAGACCGTGAAGGCAGTAACCTTTTCTTAACCGCCCTCACAGTGGCACTTGCAACAACTTTAGTGGCCATCTGAAAATCACAATAATAATGTAATAAGTTATCATGACGAATGTTTTTGAATTTGTAAACTAATGGAAATATACGTCACTTTTGGCGACACCTTCCTACAGACAAATAGCAAGGACTCTGTTTAGACGTACCGTAATTTTTTTTACGCGCAATTATTTTTCTGTTTCATTTAATTATAAATACTATTTCATAACTACGATTTTGGCTGCCAATTTTTATTTTGTCAATGTCAATTTTAAAAATTGTCATGTCAAAAAGACAACGTCAACGTCAGGAAGACAATAGAGGTGTGGCTACAAACCTAGTCGATTTCATCAAACAAATCACCAATCAAAGAAGTTAATATTACTTTAATAATAATCTTGTTGTGTTATTACGAGGATATGTTAATATGTATGACTATTACCTCCGTCATATCTCTCATATTGAGTGCAGTGCAGTGTTGGATGTTAAATTAATGTGGTTTGCCGGGTTTGCCTGTATCTATCTAATAAACCCGCTCTATTGCCACGAGGCTCTATGGTAACAATGTGACATTGCTGTCAACTAGTGTTGTGCCCGTAAATTGAATATTATTATCGACTGTTTTGCATTCACGATTAAGCTACTGTGAAGACGAATATTCATAACTTTTTTAACGTGTCCTATAAATACTACTACTCTAACATATACTCGTATTATTTAACTCAGCTCATCAGCTGCATTGGATTCACAAATGCAATGATATTAAGTTAAACTGTCAAAATTAATCCTTCTACGAACCCATCACTTTGCCCATCACTAAATGACACGTCTTCTACCTACCAATCGTAACTGTGTAGCGTGTAATGATTTTTCATTCTCAATGTATTAAAAATTAACAATGGGTGGCCAAAAATTCGAATATGATGAAAGTGGATCTACATTCTTTTACTTTGTCCTTTCCTTCCTTGCTTTGATACTTGTACCTGCAACATTTTACTACTGGCCAAGAAAAAGGAAAGAAGGTAAGGCATTCATGTTTTGCAGTGTGAAAATAATATTTTGCCTGTTTAGTAAATTAACAGTTAACTGTGTCTTGTTTTTATTTGTTTCGCTATAAATTCATGATAACCCTACATTCATGAAATAACTTAATTACCGCTATGTCAATATTTTACCGATGACGATGCGGCCTATGGTAAAACCGTGTGTTACCTTTGAACAGGAAATAATGAGTAATACGACTTAATTTTTTTAGATCCAGCTAAACGTGCAGAACTATGTCAATGTCCAAATTGTGTAAACAAACAGATCATTATAGAACAATCACAACCCTACAAGGGTGTAAAAAACTTCTTTATAAAGCTAGCTATAATATCGGGATGGGTATTACTTGGATTTTTGGCATATAAAGTATCACAATTTGACTATGAAATGTCCAATTTTGATCCTTATGATATACTGGGCCTGCCACCGGGTGCCACACAGGCAGAGATTAAAAAATCATACCGCAAGCAATCACTCATTCTGCATCCTGACAAAGAGACTGGTGATGAAAAAGCCTTTATGAGGCTGACGAAGGCTTATCAGGTGAGCAAAACATATTTTCAACAAGCACAAAATGTGCTTGTATACAAAATTTTACGATAGGTATATTTATAATCATAGTTAGTATGTAACCGAGTTAAGTTTTAGCAGAATAACAGATTTTGAAATTTCATTTACCCTCAGAAATCAGTAATGAAAAATGTTTGTTTTAAATCAGGTTGATTTAAAATAAAAAAAATTTATTGTATCCAAGTGCCTCTACTTTTAGATTATCAAAATGTCAGTAAAAAAAAAAGTGAAGCTAAATTGCACATAGTCCTAAAACTAGATAAAACCTTGATACCTTGAATCACTAAAGAATTGTCTGTTTTCAGGCACTCACAGATGATGAGGCTCGTAGAAACTGGGAGAAATATGGTAACCCTGATGGCCCTGGTGCTATGAGCTTTGGAATTGCCCTGCCTAGCTGGATTGTGGAGAAAGAGAACAGTGTATGGGTTCTTGGACTCTATGCTCTTGTGTTTATGGTTGCACTGCCAACAGCTGTAAGTATATATTTCATTTAGCTGGTAATCATTTAATTAGATTAAGGTTAGGAAAGGGCAATTTTAGTGGACCAACAAGATGTTACTTAGACACCTTTGTGAAGATGCCAGGTTGTATAAACGAAACAGATTCATTAATTACAATTGTTAAAGAAAAAGTCTTGACTCAATCACAGACTCATCAACACCCAGCTATAAAGCTCAAATATAGCCCTTTTATATTACATGGGATTCATGGGGTTCCAAAAATTGTGACAAATCCTATTAATATTCATGTCGGCAATCGGCTTCTCCGTGAAGCCGCTGGCAGAAGATAATTTACTAATATTTTTTTTTTCAGGTTGGGACCTGGTGGTACCGATCCATACGCTTTTCAGGAGAGCAAGTATTATTAGATACAACTCAGATGTACTTCTACTTCTGTCATAAAACCCCATCCATGCCACTGAAGAGAGCTCTCATGATCCTTGCGGCATCTTGTGAGTTTGACAAAAGGCACAATTCTGAAATTATTGAGAGAATTACTGATAATGAAGAAGTTCCTTCGGTATGTATTACCATTTAGACTGATTAATATGCTGAGTTATAATATTCATGGGTACCTGTTCCATCTACCGTAGTTAGAAATGATTCTTCCTTTGGCATTAGGTTGTCCACAGCCTACAAAAAGTCTACCTAATAGCTTATTTATAAATGAATGCTTCTGTGTAACTTCGCCAGATACCATGAGAACCTGGCCAAATTTAAAGGTTCTCGAGGTTTTCCTATATCTACGTCCTATTTGCCTTATTCGGTCACCAAACCTTGAATAAACTCATATGAAATGATAAAATACTTCTTTGTTACCTATTTATTGTTTTCAACTCCAGTTACTGCGTGAGTTACCAAACTTGGGTGAGAAGAATAAGGAGCAGCCTCTGTGTCGTCCATACAGTATAAAAGCGCGTGCGTTGCTTCACGCGCATCTGTCGCGCATGCGCTTGCCTCCGGAAACACTCGAGTGCGACCGAAGGTACATCGTGTCACGCTGTCCTGACCTCATCGTCGAAATGGTCAACTGCGTCAATCAACTCATTGCTCTGGCTTATGCTAGGAGAAGTAAGTGGATTGAAGACTAGTTTTGTACGAGTATGTAGCCAGCTATAATATTAGCCATATCAAATTGACAAATTACATTGAATTGCTCAGTATAATCTTAGCCCTTCATTATCTACAGGGTTATTTGTAAAACACTGGTAACATCTCAGGACTATGTTACTGACATCATAAACAACAACCTTTGTTCTAGGAGTTTTAAAAATTTATCATATTTCATTTCATCAGATTTTCACACAAAATTAAAAAATATTTAAATTGAATGTTCTAAATATTACGAAGTCTGTGCAAAGCAAACAATAGTACAATAGCGAAGAGCAGCGGGGATCGGGTGGTGGGGATACTTAATGCACTTGCGTCGCGTCATACAGACGTAGGAGGGTATAACAAGATACAGAGTTGAAATGTGTCAGATAGAACAATGAGATCTTGAAGGTTTGTTTTTGATAAATGAATTATGTTTTGTAAAAAGTCAGAACAAAAGTCATTGTTTTATGATGTTAGTAATACAGTCCTGCAAGGGTGTTAGTGTTTTACAAATAACCCTGTATAATTGCGAAAATCTAAATAATAAGCATCACCTTTGTACTATTTTTTCTGTTTCCTTCCTCTTTTCTTGTATTTCTATGTGTGTACATAAATAGTTAAATAAATAAATAAATAAATAACAGTTGTGATTTGAAAAAACAGACAAATGAATTTGCTCAACATTGAATCCCTGACTAAGATAGTAAGATAGTATACAAAGTACAAATTTTTGCAAATATTTTATTCCAGTACCGCGTCTACCGACCATCGAAACAATAGAAAATTGTATGAAGTTGTCTCCAATGATCGTCCAAGGCCTATGGGAGTACAAATCCCCCCTGCTCCAACTACCTTACATCAACGAGGATCACCTGAAATATTTCACAAACAGGAAGAAGCATATTAAGTCACTGCTGCAGTTGGCTCAGTTGCCTGGTGAGGAGAGAAGACAAGTGCTGAGGTTCTTGAATGATAAGCAGTATGATGACCTCATGAAGGTGCTCGGCAACATGCCATACATACATTTCCAAGTTAATACTGAAGGTAACACTTATTTTTTAAGTTTGAGTTGTTATAAATCGATGTTTCTTTATAATATACTTTTTGTTGTCATATTATTTTCCATTCTAATGTGATTCTGATTTGAAAATCTTTTCTTATTCTCGTTTTAGTAATTGATGACGAGAACTCAACGGTGGTGACAGCGGGCGCGATAGTGACAGTTACCGTGTTCTTGCGGCGAACCAACATGAGGGAACTGTTTGGAGACACCACTATCAAAGAAAAGGAAATCAAAGATAAGTAAGTAACATCTAAAGCCGTGTACGTACGTACGAACACGAACATAGCGAACACCAAACTTGAACATTGGTTTGTTCGTATGGACGGCTGTTTTGAACACGAACACGAACATAGTTCGAATCGAGTTCGCGCACAACATTCGTGAACTCTCTTAATAGCCATGGCGGCGTCGTTGAAAGTGGTCCATTGTGAAGTAGCAAACGGTTTTTTTGGTGTTTGCCATGAACACTGTACAGAACATACTAATAGGATGGTCGCAAACATGTTCATACGTGCTAAACAAGTTGTTTTTGCGTATCATGCAACGCGACAAATTTATTCGTACTTGTGTGCAATTGTTTGGATTCCCTTAATTAGCCCTTTTTCCACTTCGCTAAGGGGGTAATGAACAAGTAATTGCATCAAATTACTACCCATTTTTAGACAAAGTCGTTATCTGCGTCTGTCTGTCCGCTAATGAGTCTTTAAAAACTCTGCGGATTTTATTAGGTTTTCTCTAATACAAAAAGCAATAAACGAGAAGGGTTTATGAGTTCCTGATACAATACAGTACAGACCAAAGAGATGTTCTTTGATAGTGAACCAAAAAGTGAAAACCTAAACATTTGGCGTCGCGATCTAGAGCAAATCGCGAGATCTAATAACTCTAGCTGTTACCAAGCAAGCGAATTGCACTCGTACATCTAAAACCAAGAGATGTCATAATAGCAAAATTTTGCTTTTTACGGACAAAAAGTACAAATTGCGAACATGTTAAATTGGCTAGAATTATAATTGACACGAGTCAGTGAAGTTTTATCAACAAGCTCGTTGAATAGAAACGAATTGGCAATCATTTGTGCTGTATTTCCGCCGATGTATTTAAAAACCCTGTATTTCTGTATAAAAAAGGTACAGTTTTTTTTTTTTTTGGTGGATAAATCATCCAATGACATCCCCCGCTCTTGGGCGGAGCGGGAGATGGTGTCAGACTTGTACTGACTAAAAATCCACTCCTGTTCCTTCGTTGCCTTTCGCACCGGGGCCAAATCTACCTTTCAGAAACAGATCTTTGGTCCCAGTAGGATTCGATTCCCGGAGGACACGGTGGAGCACACAGTCGAGGTGTGCCCTGCTTGGGCGGTGCATCGCCGTGCCCTCGTGGGGGCGATCGGCGGCGGAGACCTCTCGCGCCGGGCCTTGTTTGAAGCCATAGTCCGGAGCGAGGAGGAGTGGCAGGCTGTCACCGACATTGCGAAGCAGTAATGCTCGCCAAGGAGGAGGCCGACCGCATCAGGCAATGGCGTTCTCGCCGCCGCCGGGATTCTGATCCCGATTTCCGGCCACCGTAGGCGCGGGCTTGCGGACAGTGAGCAATGGGTAGGTCGCTGTCCGGCCGTCCGGTAACTGTCCGGACCAAGCCCAAGTTGTCGACGGCGCGCACTGTTCCCGCGCGCCTCAAGGAGTTGTCAGCAACAGCAGGAACCCAGCCGGGTCGAAGCCTACTGGGGCCAGGGTTATCCGAAAGGGAGCTCGAGCCCGAGTATGAAGGCTAGAAGGAACGGGGTGGGTCTTTTAGTCAGTAAGAGTCTGACACTATCTCCCGCTCCGCCCAAGAGCGGGGGATGTCATTGGATGATTTTTTCCCACCATAAAAAAAAAAATAGGATTCGACTATGCTGGGCTCCTACGGTTTGCTGATAACTCCATGAGGCGCGCGTGGAACAATACGCGCCGTCGACGTCTTGGGCAGGTGCAGGCGTAGGCATTAGTAGGCACTGATAAGGAGCAGAACAGAATACGTACGTTAGTTCCTTTGTACATATTGCTATTATTAGTTTAAAAAAAAACTCATTTTTGGCGCATTTAAAAAACCTTATGCTGCCACTGTCCAGTATAGGTGTCGACTAATCCAAACCACACTATAGGTACACTATCTAGTTAGCTAGACATAATGTAACATTGGAGCTAGCTGGAGTACAACAAACCGCATCAGTGAACACAAAAATCTCTCAGTTTATGTGCTTCGTTCCAACCAAAAGATACAGGTCGTCGCACGCCGTTGACGACGGAACATGAGGTAGCCTCATTCGACATGTCATGGAAGAAATCATGTTCAAAATACATAATTTAAAAGGCTCTAAAACCACGTCACCGCTCCCACCTACACGGCATTGACATTGTAGTACATTGTGCCACTTTCGTTCTCAATTAATTTTATCAATGGCACCATTACATTAATTTAGATGCTTGACGTGTTACGAACTTAATTTAGCGTGATGAATTCTGTCGGCGATAATGATATACTTTCGTTCGTTTCTGCTTTAATGCTTATATTATTTGAAATTATTTTAATGATTAAGTTGTATGAAGTATTGTTTAAACTTGTTTCTATTGTTTGCAAAAGCATAGCTTAGTTTGTCTATGACACTAATTGACGGGTAAATCATTTTTTTTTTTATAATAAGATTCAAATTATGTTTAAGTATTAGATACTTATTAAGTTCTGTATTAGACAAATAGAAAGTGAAATGCAATTGGATATACTTACTAAGTCTTTGTAATTAAAGTTGTTATTAACTAGTTCATTTTAACATTTTCTATAGTCCGAGGATTCAAAATTATGCCCATTTTTGTCACTACCGTAAAACAGTTGTTTTTAAGCTATTGCATAGCTTTTCTCACGGGCCTTGAGCGTGGAGACCGAATCCAGAAATTCCGTAACGAAAATAACCTAACACCCCTCACTCATTTGTTTTTTCAGCGTGGTGACCGATAAGAAAACAAATGAGTGAACAATCAATCAAAATTCAATTCAATGTGTGAAAGTGTAACTTCAATTAATATCAAAGAAAAAAAAACAAAGGAAAAAAAATACTGCATAAATAAAATAAATAAATAATTATAATTGCATAAGTTGATAAAAATGCTATGCAATAGCTTTACCGCGGCAGTCCCCGAGTGCCACACGTCTTTTTTTTTTTAAATTGGGTTCCAATAGACTTACAAATATTATGTAAATGGTTGTTACCACTTTTCTTAAGACTCTGATGATGATGAATCTAAATAAATAAAAAAAAAAAAAACGTTATTACACATTTTTCATTAGATATTTTGGAAACACAGTATCTTGTGGATATTGGAATTCAAATCAATTTATAAATTTGTGTAAAACTAATCCAGTTAAGACCTCTGAAAATCTGCTATTTTGCATGAACTTTGACACTTCATAATTTACTCAAAAATTAAAAAAGTAAAAAAAGTACAACCATACAAGCCTAGCAAATTTTATCAAGATTCAAAATAATGGCAATGTTTTTCAAAAACTTTTAAGGGTTTAAAAAAACACGTATTTCCTGGAACAAGTTTTATAAAATATTCGTAGTAAATCACGGAATTACCGAATCCTAACAGAGTTTTCAGGCGTTATCTCTCTTTTTTCGCGTTGCCTTTTCGTCAAAAATCGCGTTGGATTGCGTTAGATGATGTAACAAGCTTTTAAACCATGCTCGATGTTGAAGATAGGCGAGTGGAAAAGCAGCCTCATAAAAGCGTATTCAATCGATACTAGGGAAATAATTGAACAATTATAAAATTTAAGCAAACATTTTATTACACAGCATTCAAAAATATTATTGTTAAGTAATTACTTTAAAATGTATTTAGAATCATTACAATTATAATTATCATCTATAAATAATAAAAGAATTCTGCTTCGCGAGTTCTATAGCATTGTTTAAGTCCCACATGTTCTTTTTTTCATTAACCACGTAGTCACAGCATTTCTTCCATTTGTTTGAGTCTATTGTTGCTATTGCATCCTTTCTAAATCCATAATTAACGTTGAGTCGAGGTGAGGTATTAATTTTTACATAACTGATTAACACGGGTTTCTAATTTACCATGATCTTATTGCTCAAGGGGCGTGGCTTAGCTAATTGTTATTTCTTTGCAATGTGAAGATTTAGCTACAAAAATCAGATATAGTTTCAGTCTAGTATTAGTGTTTGTACACATTAATCACGTACAAACTTTTTTCAACAGGGATGACGACGAGGGTGCTGGCGGTGAAAATGGCGAAAAGACCGAGAACGACAAGAATGACAAGGACAAGAAGGAAACGTTCAAGAGGCCCGTTTGGATGAAGCAAGCAAAGAAGCACCCGCAGTCCAAGAAGTCTAAGAAGCCAGTCGCGGCCAAGGCGCAGGCCAAGCCCGCCGCGCCCGCGCCGCCCGCCACGCCGCCGCCGTCCAGCAACGACACCAAGAAAACTAAAGAACCAAAGAAGCCTAAGGATGAAGAAGGTATGTCACGCAACACAATATAACGCGTAAAGCATAGCCACTTATTAGCGTATCCACTATCTGGTACAAATACAATTGACTTGATTGAGGTAACTTCCTGCTTCAAGATGACCGCGCAGAGAGAGACATTTGACTAGTTTTTTTTTAAATTTTCCACGCACTATATTACTGTGGGTACGCACGTGCGTCCAGAACATGTAAACACACATACAGGACATACCCAGAGCTGGAACAGCTATGCATAGACCATAACGAATGCACTGCAGTCAATCGCATAATCACTGCTCTAAGTCACGTCAACGATAAAAATAACGACGATCTTATTTCCAAATATTTTCCATAACAAAATTCACATTTAAATAACAACGAGTCTAGTAGATCTTTACATATATACTTTTCTGCAGTGGCCATAATTTAACTAGTCAGAAAATATCTGATGTATTCCAAACTTTTTTAAAATTGTGCTTTTTAGTTTGTTTCGGTGTTTCTTATCAGCGTAGTCAGCTAGAAAACACCGGCCTCAATTAGTTTAAAAAATTGACGTGTAAAAGTGTTTCTTTAAATCTATTTGCAAAATAAATATCATTTAGCAGTATCATTTCATCTGGGTTAAAACACAGGTAACCGTCCCCCACTGAGAGCAGTGTTGGCCTAATGGTAACGGACCATTACCATTAAGCCAACACTGCTCCACTTCACTTACGAGTTGTAGATCGCAGGTTCAAACCCAGCCAGGAATCAGCATCAGAAACGTTTATTTCAAATAGCCCAGTTACAGGCACTTTTGAATTGTCAAAATGTCGGTCAGGCGCTAGTGTGCTAATGGTGATGAAATAAATTCCACAAAGATTACTTTATCACCACTGCTCTCAAAACGGTGAAGGAAAACATCGTGAGAAAACCGGAGCCCTAGAACCAAAAATACGAAGACATGTGAAATCCACCAACCCGCACTGGGCCGGCGTGATGAATGGCGCCCATTCCCTCTCCTAGAGAGGAGGCATAAGTCCCAGCACTGGGTACATATAAGGCTAAACTATACTATAACATGCATAAAAAAAAACACTATAAAAAGTTTCGATATTGACCAATTTCCATAATGTTCAACATTATGATGTTTGACATAAATACCCAGAGAGAGAACTACGATTTATGGATAGACTCGCTAGTGCTAATTTTATCGCTGTCTGTGCCAATATTCGGGAATGGAGGATAGCAAATACCAAGAACAGTAAAGTTTTTTTTGTTGACGATACTTCTAGATATAGACGCACGGCCGTTGAACTCGGTATCGTGTAGGAGGTAAATTATTATAGAGACGTAGTTGAACCGTTAATAATTATTATTCAATCGACCTTATAAATCATGAAAACTTATTTTTTTTTTTTTTATAATTGATAGGCTTGCGTTTGACCACTAATAACTAATTATTCATGAAATATGGCATAAAACGTTTTTTATTAGAAAAAAATTGTTCTTTTGTAATATTATCTGAGATTACCTGATTAATAATTTTGGAATATGTTCGATTTCCGAATGGCAATAAAATTTGTATTATTGTTTCATTTACCAATAGGCTAATAGGTAGGTGATTAAAATAATTGTTATGTTGTCATATGATTTGCTTCAGGATTACTAATACTAGGTATTTACGGTTTGTGTATTTTTAGACACAAATAAATGAAATCCAAAAGTTACAAGAGTGCCTCAATAAAGACACTATATTGTGACACTAAGACATTCTCAAATAATTAAATAATATATAACGGCACGGTTGGCGCAGTGGTTGAGCGATTGGCTCCTATGCTGTGGGTTCGATTCCCGCACCGATCAAATATTTGTATGGTCTATAGTTAGGTGTTCTGGGTCTAGGTGTCTGTGAGTTAACATGTTTGTGAACACACCAACGATACAGAAGTAATTCTTAATGTGGGGCAAAGTTGAAAAATATATTAAATGAAACTTGCCCAAAGTATGTTAAGTTGGCTACGAAAAGTTTAACAGTTATTGCCACACTTAAATACTGTCATTTATTGACATCCCCAATGCGTCACGACGCTTTATGTCTAATTTGCCATTACATCTAACATATTATTTTCTTCTCTTCCTCTAGGTGAAGATTCCGAAGTGGGCAGCTCAGATGAATCCGGCTCCCATAGCGACGCATCAGAGGATGAGTCGCGCGACAAGTCGTCGGCGGCAGAAGACGACGATGACCAGTGGGAGAAGTTCCAGAAGAGGATACAGAAGCGCGAGCGGCTGGAAGGACGGTCTAAAAGCTCACATCCTGTGCATTGTCCGTACTATCCGCAGGTATGTTGATTTCATATTTTATATTACTAACTAGCTGACCCGGCGAACTTCGCGGATGTCGCCACTGTGTGAAACGCCCGGAGGACACGGTGGAGCACACGGTAGAGGTGTGCTCCGCTTAGGCAGAGCATCGCCGTGTCGTTGTGGGGGTGATCGGCGGCGGCGATCTCACGCGCTGGGCCTTGGTACAAGCCATGGTCTGAAGCGAGGAGTGGCAGGCGGTCGCTTCCTTCTGTAAAGTAGTAATGCTAGCAAAGGAGGAGGCGAGCTCAAGTCGTCGACGGCGCGTACTGTTTCCGCGTGCCTCAACGAGTTGTCAGCAACCGTAGGGGCCCAGCAGGGTTGAAGCCTACTGGAGCCAAGAGTTTAGTTTCGAAAGGGAGGCTCGGCCCCGGTATGAAAGGTAACGAAGGAACGGGGTGCGTTTTTTAATTAGTCAGAGTCTGACATTATCCCCCGCTCCGCCCAAAGGCGGGGGATGTCACGCGAGCGAACTTCGTACCGCCATAGAGTCAATTAATGTTGTGATACCTTTTACCTGACCTGTCAATAATATCGCCATCTGCTGGCATTACCAGTAACAGCATAATTCATTTTAATTATAGATGGCGTTGTATTCGAATTTTTTTTTAATGAGGTTTTCCATTTTTTCTCACCGCTTAAACCTTCCCTGGACTATCACGAATATTTCAAGACCAAAATTAGCCAAATCGGAACACCGTGCTTGAGTTTTAGCGAGACTAACGAACAACTATTAATTTTTTATATACCTAAATGTATAGATATTAACATTTTTTAGGATTTCATTTGTATGTTTGTGTCATAGCCAACAATTGATCATATCTTAATTCGTGATGTGCCTATAGTGGCTAGTCCATTTTCAACACAGTTTTGCGAAGGTTTATACTTGTATACCTCAGACGTGTCTTCTCTCAAAATACCGTCTTCAGTTGTTAAGGGCTGTATGGCGCAACTGGTTGCGCCACCATGGTGTCCCGGTCTTGGGCGGAGCATCGCCGTGCCCTCGTGGGGGCGGTCGGCGGCGGAGACCTCTCGCGCCGGGCCTTGGTTGAGGCCATGGTCCGGAGCGAGGAGGAGTGGCAGGCGGTCGCCGACATCTGCGAAGCAGTAATGCTCGCAAAGGAGGAGGCCGAACGCATCAGACGTTATCGCCGCCGCCGCCGCCGGGATTCTGATCCCGATTTCCGGCCAACGTAGGCCCGGGCTTTCGGACGGTGAGCAATGGGTAGCTCACTGTCCGGCCGTCCGGTAACTGTCCGGACCAAGCCCAAGTCGTCGACGGCGCGCACTGTTCCCGCGCGCCTCAAGGAGTTGTCAGCAACAGCAGGGACCCAGCCGGGTCGAAGCCTACTGGGGCCAGGGTTATCCGAAAGGGCGCTCGAGCCCCGGTATGAAGGCTAGAAGGAACGGGGTGGGTCTTTTAGTCAGTAAGAGTCTGACACTATCTCCCGCTCCGCCCAAGGGCGGGGGATGTCAATGCATGATTTTTCCCACCATAGCCCTAAACCAGGGATGTTACGCTTCGACTCCAACTCCGTTAAGTCGGAACTTCCGATATTATTACACCTTCGGTTCCGACTTCGGCTCCGATACTTTTAAATCGGAGGTCCCGAATCCCCCTGACTCCCGCTACGTGCAGAGTGCACGTAGCGGTTTTATTGTCAATTATTTTTTCACTTGTTAGTTTGTTGATGCGCACGACACGTTCATCTTCTTTATAATTAAAAAACAAATTTAAAAAATCTCTCTCCTGCCACCATTTCTGACCCTCTTCCGCCTCCGATTCCGACTACGATAAATCAAATTTAAAAACTCCGAATCCGCCTTCTGTTCCGATATAATTACCTCCGTTACATCCCTGCCCTAAACTACCAAACTATACACCATACAGACACCAGAGTCGCTACACGTCCATGCTGGTCGCACTACCAAGTTGGTTGCGCAACCAATCGGACACAAATTGGGTAACCCTCTATAGAGCTCTATACATTTTTTTGGTAGCGGCGATTGGTCACGCCACCATGGTGTCTCAGGGAAATATAGCCCTTTTTTATATATTTAGGGTTTACTTGATGAGAAGGAGACGTACAGCGTTCCGCCATCGGTACATGCAAAGCGTTTTGGGAACCCATTTATTGTGTGCAGCTAACGAATGGAAATCCCTCCAGGAGTTTGAATTTCCTGATAACTTTAACCTCTCGTGTCTTAAGGTCTTTAAGTCAAGAGTGAATAGGTTACTTCTAGGCAGGCGTGCTCCATCGTCGACCACGTCATCGCTTACCATCAGGTGAGCGATGGTGGTGGTGAGTCAGTGGTCAAACGTAAGCCTATCTATAGTAAAAAAGCATCTCTTATCATACAAATCTATATCTCACAACTCAATTTCGAATGGGTACTGTTATTTAAACTGCGTGAAATTTGCCTGAAACTAGGGCTGCCATCCGTCCGGGTTTCCCCGGATTTGTCCTAGTTTGGAAGACGTCCGGGGAGCGTCCGGTCAATTGTAGTCCGGGATTTTGATTAGATCCCGTTCCCATAATTTACGTAAATAAAAGCTATGGGTTAGGTATTTCACCGCACTCACTGCCGACGCTATTTTACTACGCAAGCGGCGAGCGGGTATGGGGCGCGTTCGACCGACGCATGGTAATGGTATGGCTTTAGTATAAATTATTATAACTTTCTGAATTTGATTTAAGATTTCGGTTCTTTTAAAACTAAAGTAAATATTGTTAATTGTATGGAAAAATAAGAAATTAAACAAGTTTTTCATTTAATTTTATTAACTGAGTAACTAATATTGGAATTTTTTTATCTTTTATTGAATACCTAAGAAGGTTAAAAAATAAAGCAAAATTACTCACTTGTAGTCACAAAAACGATTAAACACACTATTTCATGCAACAAAAGAGGCTTACAATTAAAGTTCACTTCTATCAAGTACGGAGTGAAATATATTTTAATCAAGATGTAAGTAAATGAAAAAAGTATTGAAATGTCCGGGGTAAAAGCTCCAAAATCCGGGGAACCTACGCTTCCGGTCCTGGGGGACAGGTTTTAGAGATGGCAGCCCTACCTGAAACCAATGATATTATATTACTGAACCTGTATTGTTGTATGAAGAACGTTTTATCGAATCAAGACCCATTGTTGTTTACGACGAGGAAAAATTGTCGAGTTTATTTACTTCCAGGATGCGTGGTGCGTCACCATAATAAATGTTTGCGAGTTTTCTTAGTTGGGAGCTATCGCGGAAGTGGCTTTTGTTTAACTAATGATTCTTTCTTGGCCTTGCAGATGCCAATAATAACTAAATACTTGTAATAATTTGTTTCATGTAAATGTTTAGATATGACTTTTTTAGCGCTTTCTATTACCTAAATGCTTGTGGGTTTGACGGCCTGCGGAATGCATTATAAAATGAGTAATTTAAATATTAGCTTAGGCTTCGTGGTAACTGACGGCACGCCAGAACAAAGGAAATTATCACACATTCGCTTCGCTTTTGCTGGTTTTTGATAGCATATGCTACCCGAAAGTGCACAAGTTTATAACCACAACTACACTCGTTGTATTTTAAGAATAATCTATAATTTCATTAATCCTAAACCTTAACACCGCTACTGTTTGAATTAGAATTTACTAGTTTGAACCAGCAGCGGTGTTGGGGCACGCTAGGCGCCAACCGCAACCGTTCAGAACCACAGCCTCTAGAGTCTAGAGTGTGGCAGCGTCTGATACTGTCATCAATTAGTTTTGACTCCAGACAAAATAATATTCCTGCGATGACAACAGTCGAAGTGCTAACATTTTTAGGATAGACGAGGGAGAACTGCGTGCCTCTCTCAAAAGAGGGAAATGCTAGTGCTCGATCTAAGCTAACTTTGGTAATGGAGCATAGCCTTTGCATTGGTATTATTGGGAGTCTAAAGTCTAGTTGACTCTGGGGGCTTAGCTGATGGTTGACTGCCCACGGGATATACAGAACTGAGGGTTGTATTACAAGTTAGCCCCTATTGTTTACTTTGTTTATTCGTTTATAGAGTAGAATTAGAAAAAAAGCTATAGGTGACCATAAAACAACTATGGCTCTTCGTCCTCTGGCCCGATTAGCGTCTAATGGAATAAAAGTTATAAAAATATTGAATTTTAGTTTTTTAAACCCCTTCTGGGTAGATGTCAATTAACGCATCTTAGATTTGCATAGAGATCGCCCTATAGAGGTTTAGGAGGCTAAAACCTTTGCGCAGCAGTCGGACACAGAATAGGCTAATAAAACAAAAAAAAAAAGTTAGGTTATAGGCGATGCGCTGTGGCTTGTAGGTTGGTTATGGTTCACATTGGGGTTTAAGCAGGACAGTGGTTATACTCATGTGACATTTCGGTAGCTCTTGCCAACTCCATACGGTTTTGACTTTTCATTCATTGTTGTTGCTGATAGAATGACATGTTGTCTGGAGCCTCCGGGCTGACTCTTCATAAGGTGAATGGTCACTCTAGGCACCTAGTCAAAGGGGGCGCTCACGGTATCTGCAGGGTGGAAAAATTTCGGGTTCGCTTCGCTTGCTCCCACAGCCTAATTGCTTTTATTAGTTCTTATTTTTTTCTGTTTCAGTCAACCAAAAATGTCCTATTTTTTAAATTAGGGGTGAAAAATATTAAAAAAAAAAAAAATACTATTGAATGAATAGTCCCCCCGCCATGCTGATTTAAATAAAAGTGACGTCAGCTTAAACGGGCTGCGATTTATATTAAAGGTTAAATAAATTAAAATGTTAACAAATAAGAATGACTGCAATTATTCCAGATGTAATTCTTTTGTTACATTTAGATAAAAATGTGCAGTATAGCAAAATCGTTTTTTGAAGTTCGGATGTATATGTCTGACATGTCTGTGATATTTATTAGTAATGTCAGCTATACGTTTATAAATTCAACACTGATAATAAACTGTGTCCTACATAACTTCTGTAATTATAATATTTTTAGAACGGATTTCCTTTCATCAGTAGCAAAGCCCATAGATCTATACTTTCTATGTTTTCTGAATAAAGGAATTTTCATCATCATTACATCATCGCTAATCTGTATTTTAAGATTCCACAATACAAGAATTTGCACAGTTATCTCGGAAACTTCCGCCTACACCCACTAATGTTTATTTATTAACTGATGGCGACCTGATTATCTAGTCTCATCAAAACGTTTAGATGCTAATTCGACGTGAGCTAACGACTCCTTACATAACATTGCTGACTAATCGGACGCATACACCGATTTTGATGCAATCGCGTAAATACATGGTTTTTATTCTACGGCCGAACTGTGAGTAATCCGTAAGACGTGACCTCGGCTCGATGCAATTGCTAAATGATTTCGATTACATCAACTATCATAGACAAAGAAAAAAGCACGTGTTAAGATTTTTATCTTATCTATTTGAGTTGTCTAGGCTCTAGGAAAAACTTTCAAAAACTATTTTTCCTTAATATTCGGGCTAGAAATCGAGAGAACTGAGTCATCATTTCGGAAGTAAACATGTCATACCAGCAGTTCAGTTTTTCGGTACGATCGTTTTATTTAACACTGATGTAAAAGACAGGCTTGCGCAGCGATAGTATCTTTTTTTTTTGAAAGGGAAAATCATTATTAAATAACTACTCCCGTTATGAGTGTTTGAGCAAGATTGCGTGTCAGACTTACTAACTAAAAACCGTCACTGTTCTGTTCTTGCCCTTTGTGTTCCGTAGCAACTATAACTCCTTTGAACAATCCCACAGCCCTAGTAGTATCTGCAATAGTGAGCCGTGTCAGTTTAGTTAGCATTTTTTTGAGGCGCGCATGGAATAAGACGCTCCGTCTAGTCGGCTTTGGTCTATACCGGACAACCGAACGGCGAGCCATCTATTGCTCACCGTACGCAATCCTGCTCTTACGGTAGCTGGAAATCGACTACTGCGACTCCGGTCGTCCGGGCCGTATTCTTCGGCGCCGACTGGCGGCTAAGGATGTCCTCTCCCTCACGCTTTTAGCTACCGCCTTTACTCGCATTGCAGCTTCGCAGAAGGTGATTGCTTTCTATTCTCGCTCGCCCCGTATCATGGCCTGAACCAGCTGCAGACGCTAGAGTTCGCCGGCACTAATAGCGATAGAACTCTGAATTAGCGTTCTCAAAATGATAGTGTTAGTCAGAAGATTACTGGAACACAGCGGGCAATGTATGACTTGAAAAAACCCATTACTGTCGAACCCAATGCACAAACAGACTCTCTTCAATTTCCTCTATCAGCAATTATGGCAACGTGTGCTACTATAACCTAAATGCAAATCACCTCCAAAAATTAACTTTTAGTTTAAATACGCCAACCGCGATAGATTTCTACGCTTATCTCATAACCGCGTTATTCAATGTCCTGCGCACCACAGTGACTTCATTCACTGTTCTTTCTTTCTTCAGGCTACTCATCTGTGGAATGTGCTCTCTCAGGAAATTAGGATGGCAACCAACCGATTAACGTTTATTTATTTATTTTATTATTTTTGTACGTACCACCTACATGCAAACAGTAATACTTAGATAAAAATACATTATTGTATTATACTTAGTTTAAATTGATATTATAATTGTGTCTTTTATATATCTTTGTATCCACTTTCTCTTATATTCTACCACAATTTGTTTCTGCATCACCCAAAAGTTGACCTGGTACAAAATGCCCAAGGCGATAAGTCCGCCTCTGCATTAAATATATAATATATTAAATAAATAAATAAAAAACCAGTCCAGATCATCGACTTCTATTTTTTATCTAGTGAGACTACAAGGCATTTTCTCGCCATATTTATAGGCTGTGTCAGCTGGGTGTCATCCTTAATGCCAATCAATAAGATTTATTAAGAGAACTAGATCGCGTAGATGTTTTTAAATGATTGAGGGACAAGTATCGCATTCGCCAACTGCGTGAATCCTACGCTACTAAGTAGTAGATATTTTTATTGTTCTCAGACGTAATATTTTTCCTATAGGAGCATGTATGAATGGTGCCGACTGATTTGACCTTGGCCTGACCTTGTTCTCAACTTCCGCTATATTTTGTTGACCTCAATTACGACATGCATGACATTTGTACGTCAGGTGTAAGTAGACAGTGTTTATGTAACTGGATGACGCATTGGCGTTGGTATGGGTCTTTTTGAAAGTAGGTCCGCGTAAAAGTATTCCGATTTCTTTGGGGTTTCAAGAGATTAAGTCTTACGCGTTGTTAATGTAGTTCATGTAAAAATGCGTCACTATACATCGCTTCTTTGGAAGTCTGAATTTTTGAAGTATTTTTTCCTCTAGTCTAGTTCGTCACAAAAGCACCATTGCTAATAAAAATCTTGTCAAATTCATCAAGATTAGATCAAGATGAATTTGGTACCTACTGTAGTTCCTCTGAATATAACAGAGTTTAGGATAAAGTTTTTGTATAGTTATCGGCACGAATATTGAGCGCTCGGCGTCAGGGTGGGGATCGCTTTGCGCATTCCATACCTTGGCGAGCCAATCGTCGTTGTTAGATACATGCAGCAAGCGCGGAACGAATCACGAGTGACGTCTATGACACGATGGCGCGGTAAGCCAATCACTGACATTCCCCGCCCCCGCGTCGCACCACTAAAGAGACCGAATATTTGACTTCTGCGCAACTTGAAGTCAGCGCTCAATATTCGTGGCGATAACTACATCTACAATGTACTCATATTGATCGATCAGATCAATGCAGGACAGCTCTGTGTTTGACATAATTTAAATCGTGAAAATTCTAAATTGTTTGATTTGCATACACTTTGGTAGAGTACTAATGAAGTTACTTTTCCAGATTCCGGAGACATCGACATTGCAGGGACTAGATGTCGCGTCTATATTTCAAACATTTACAATATATCAACTTGTCTTGTATCGTAGGAGAAGCAAGAATACTGGTGGTGCTACATCTGCGACCGCAAGTCGCACACGCTGCTGACGGCGCCGGCGCACGTGACGGCGCTGGTGGACGCGCACGAGCTGCAGCTGCGCTTCACCGCGCCGCGCTGGCCCGGCCTCTACACCCTCGCCTGTTGCCTTAGATCAGGTACACTACCAAAACATCAACATCATTTCAGCCGACACACTATTGGACATAAGCCTCCCCCAAGTGTCGCCATAATGACTGGTCCTGTGCGTCTCGCATCCATCAGATTCCGGCGACTTTCACCAGGTCATCGGTCCACTTTGTGGGAGGCCTACCAACGCTGCGTCTTCCGGTTCGTGGTGGCCACTCCAAAACCTTTCCTCTCTTCTTTTCGTCGTTCTTTCTATGAAAATACTAAGACACACATAATTTACAAATAATACAGCCTATTTTTTTTTTGCATGTAGTAATCCTCATGGTTACCTTACACTCTAGAGCGGTAAAATACATCAACTTCTTCTTTTCTCGAACTCTTGATGATTTGTGTAATTCCTTCACGCTCCCTAGCTTAGGTATAGTCACGCATAAATTATTTACTGACTCCGTTATACAATGATGGACAACCTGATAAATAAATTCTACCCTCCCTATACTACTGCATTACCTAGGGTATCAGAGACAAGCTGATGTCTATTTTGTCTGGAATGATAAATGATATTCATTTTACAAATAGGTTTAAAACAAATACCCGTTTACATGTCAATTTTTCGACAGTTTAAACTAGATGAGGCCGGTGTTTCCTAGCTACCCTGAGAAGAAACACCGAAACAAATTCAGGGGTCAAAGTCTCTTTTAAAGTCCTTACAGCAAACATGTAATAGTCAAATCATATCTCGTTTCGGCTCCTTCAAGATAAGCTCTAAATAGTCTACGACAAACAATTTCAGTCTTGGCTGAACTGTTGATGTAGTCACTAGTTCGAAACTATTATTTCTAGACAGCGTCATAAATCCATGTTTGGTGTCGAAGTCAAGCTATTGTCGTATGTTTTCTCTGGAATTTTCTTGGGCCAGGATAATATTTCTATGGAAAAGAACAAATTTAAAACGCATTACCGGACATTTCTTAACACAATTAATGCACATCACGTGCATCGGTGTAGATGAAGTGTTTTGCAGGAACACCTCGAGAATACTACTGTATACAATTGAATAGATAGAAATCTATAATGCCTGATTTATGCTTAGTTAGACATCTACGAGTATAAATATTCTAGGTAGGTTAGCACTTTTATGGGCTGCGGGATTATTCAAAAGAGTTATCGCGTCTCTGGGACGCAAGGGGGAACTGAAAGGATGCGGGTGGGTTTTAGTTAGTCAGCAAAAACACATGGCTTATGTTTTTTTGGCCACTTGTATTAAAATAGTCATGAGTCATAGATATTAGAAAAATGTTATAGTACTTGTAGATGTTTTTTTTTTTTTAATGGCATTTGAGCCTGTTGCGATATAGATGGGTTATAGTGACAAAAAAACGATTTGTCATAACTTAATATAGGTACATAACAGTTTTTTTTTTCTGCTTCAAACTTCACTCAAGCGATCATTTTTGACTTCACCGCTATGTTACTTGAAAAAATACTAGTATAATAGTTGTCCGCATTCTTAATTGCGTTACATACTCGGAATGTCAATCCTTTTCATCACGAGAACAATATGAAAAAAATAATAAATGCTATAATCTTATTGTCACGCAAATAAATTACTCGTAGGCATACGCAGCAATAGTAAAGTATTTTGCTGCAGCGATAATTTTCGTTGCAGAAAGTGGGTCTAAATCTATATATGTAAAAATCAAGGCTACTTTTCGTTGTAATTTTATAACTTAAGAACGGGCTCACCTATCCAAACCAAATGTTTAGGCTTTGTTCGGACTATTTAATAGATGGTTTATGTGAAGTTTGGTAGGGTAGAGTAGGATAGGGTAGGGTAGAGTATGGTAGAGTAGGGTATAATAGGGTGGAGTAGGGAAGAGCGGGAGTGAAGCTGCGCGGGTAAAAGCTAGTATTATATATAATGTAGTGTATTTTAACAACGCGCAATGTGCCCGCTCCGTGTAATTGGTTCCTTGCCCTCTCGCAGAGATGACACCAGAGTCTCATCAATGGTCACAATAACATCGTCATCATTTCAGCCGAAAGTCGTCCACTCTAGAACCTTTCGACCCCATCGACCATCTGTTCTACGAGCAATGTTCCCTGCCCACTGCCACTTTAGTTAGGTGATTCTTCGGGACATAGCCCGAATAACACATTAAGTAAACTGATTAATATTAATGTGGTATTGTCTGCAACAGATTCGTACATCGGCATGGACCAGCAGCAGGACATGAAGCTGGACGTAAAGGAAGCGGCCGCCGTGCCCGCGGAGCATCCGCAGTGGGACCTCAGCGACTCCGACACTGATAACAATGATCAGGTACGATTATAGCTTACTCTACCTTGAACGCACGAACCTTGGTAAAGCACGGTATTTGCTTTTTTTTTCGAGGTGGGATTATCATCAAATGACATCCCCCGCTCTTGGGCAGAGTGCGAGGCTTTTACTGACAAAAAACCCACTCCTGTTGCTTCTTTCCCTTCGTCCCAGGGCCGAAATTTCCTTTCAGAAACAAACCCTTGACCCCAGTAGGCTTCGACCCTGCTGGGCCCCTACGGTTTGCTGACATCTTCTTGAGGCGCGCGTGGAACAGTACGCGCCGTCGATGACTTGGGCTCAGTCCGGACGGTCGGACAGCGAGCTACCCAGAAGACCGGAAATCGGGATTGGGTTCCCGGCGGCTGGGGATTGAGGGCCGCGCCCTCGCGCTTGCACGTGCGGCCTTCTCCTTTGCTAGCATTACTGCTTCGCAGGAGGCGACAGCCTGACACTCCTCCAAAAGCACGGTATAGCACAGGATCGGTCGAAGTGCTGAAATTGTGATGACTGAAATATGGTAGAAAGTATATCTATCCTTAGGCGATCATTACATAATCTTATGTGGTGTCGTGTAGTCTTATGTACTAGGAGGCCAGCCCGTTGGCATCTACTGAGAATAAAACCGCCATGCTTGTCAACTTGTTTCGCTCATGTGACGATCAAATCCTTCTACATCGTTGTGCTTTTTCTTCTTGGTTCCACATTCTCACACGTTCTGTCAACGTCTCCGCTCTCTGTCACGATCTTATCTAGCCTTGCTTGGGATCCTTATTATACAATAGTTTTTAATAAACATCTATGCCCCCTGGTTTCTAAAGGCTAATAAAATGTGACCAGAAAAGCTATCAAATTAATCTCGTGTTGACTTCATAAAGTAACAGCAGCCAACGAATTCAGTTGGCATCAGATTAAAAGTTTAACTACTAATTCATTACAATCGTAATTTACTTTTATATATTTTAATATTGGTTATTAACGTCAATATAATCTGTTCTGAGACTGAGACCCACTGCTATTTTTGTCAGTCCTAAGGTTATCGTAGTCATATCTTCCTTATGCCAGAACCGTCGTATCATCTAGTGATTTTTATTGGACACGGGAAAACCCGTAGCATACCTACATACTATTATAAACGATTCGTAACTTAATTTAAATAAAAATATATTTTGTCCTCCTTGTTTTTTTTTTTTTACAAATCCCTACTAATTAACAGTTAATCACAGCTATCCAAAATCAACGCATTTATTTCAAATAGACCATTTGCACTTTTAAATAGTCAAATGTCAGTCAGCCAAAATAGTGAAGCTAAATTATCCGTTATTTAAATCCAAGTTCCTAAACCGAATTCCGAAAAAGGCAACCTTTTTGGTATTCATTATTTAGCAAATATTTTGTATTCTATATAAAAATACTAATTGTGCTTTTTTGTCCACAGGGAGCCAACGAAAGTGAGTTCACAACAGATGACGAGGTGGAAGAGGAGTAGTCGAAGATTAACTAAGTTATTTTTATAGAGTTTATTAATGAGGTGTTTGCGGATCGGTTGTTGTATGGTCTGAGAGCGAGTGAATATAATGTTTTATATCCAAATGTATATATCACTTTCATTTTTCCCCATTACATTCCCTAGGGCAGAGTTCACTGACAGTTTTATAAGTGAATGATGAGAAGTGGATAGGTGAAGTATAGTGTGCTTGCGCCTGTCATCCAGTGGTGTTAAGGAGTAAGTAAGACATTTGATGTAGGTAAGTGTAATCAGTTTCTGAAACACATCCTTATAAAACATCTGCAGGCAACGACTTTACGTCAGTGATCGAGAATTATGGAATAGAGCCTTCGCAAAATTGTTGTTATTAAGTATTGCATCTTACAGCACACAGTATAAAGCCTAGTTCTGTGTGAAGACGGTTAAGCCTGAAGTCAAGGGTCTCGACGATACGTGGGTCCTCGGCGGTGGGTACAGTGTTCATGTCGCGCTGTGAGCTGCACAAAGGGATGTTAGCGTAGCTGGTTTGCGAGGGTATCGTCCTCGCGGGTGCGCGGGCGCGGGCGGGGCGCGCGGCAGTCGGCTCACTCGCGCGCCGCCGCTCGCCTCAGCTCCACGACCGAACGACTCTCGCCCGCGCCCGGTGTCGTATTACCGCTCTAAATATAACCCGCGAGCGCGATCGCCAATTTTGAAACAGTCGCGCGCCTTGTTTTGAACCAGTGATTGACAGTGCTAAGTGAAGAATACTACCCCGATCGTCCAGCTATCGGCTGCCGAAGTGAGTATCCCCCAGCTGTAGTCTAGAGGGCGAGACGTCCCTGTATATTGTATTACCGCATCGCGATTTTAAAATAAACAGCTGTTCTCAGAAACTAAAGCGCTAGTAACGTGCTAAATTAGGAGTACGCTTCCAGTGGAGGTTGTAGGAAACTCGAGATGTCCGAAGTTTCTTATGGATGCTTATCAAACAATATATTACGGGATGCCGACCCTGCCAATATTCAGGTGTCGAGGGATATTCGCCTCGTTTTTCGCTATTTATAAAAGTAGCATGAAAGTTCAAGGAAGACTTTCAACTAGTGTCACATGATGGGAGTGAGCCAGGATCTGTAAAGACACCGAACAAAGGTCGAACGAAACGCAATTAGGTTCAGGATAAATTATACCGACTGTCACAAACGTCACGCTTAATTATGATACCGCCTAGCCAAACAATTGACGACTAATTAAGAACATAATTATTATTATTATTCAAAAACATTTGTATAATAGTGCTTTAATGGAGGTATGATATGCGCGATCATTCAAATAAAACGCCTGAATACAGAATAAATACTAAGTCTAAAACAACTTTGAATTTTAAAATCTAGACCCAAACCGAACTAAAGTTCCAATGTTGGAAGCTGGTCAATTGCATAAGCGCCAATTGTTGGCCGGTCGTGGCTAGTCAGCCAGTGAGTCAGTCCAGTGTGCGATTGTCGATAAAAACTTACTAACAGTTGTTGGCAACTACTGCAAAACTAATTGCCAATTATACTGAAGAGTTGAAGCGGGAAACATTGGAGTTATTACTAGACCGCATGAGGTGCTGGACCTTACATTATTGCCGCATTTTTGCTTCATTGTCGGAGTAATTATCTCCATCTCGGCAAACACGACTCGATTTCCTGTATACTAACAACAATCGTGAAACTCAATTTAGTTTCGATGTATCTTAAAATTGAATCTAAATACAATCTCATAAATATTTACATATAATATGCTGTTAAATATTTTAAAACGTTTTTCCGTATCCATCAAGTTGAGTTGTTGTGGTCGAAAGCAGGTGGTTTAAATTGATTCCTTATGATAAACATCCTCTGCGAATAGCCAGAAAATATTGATCTATTTAAAAGAACTCAGTAACGTTGGTAATGCGATAGCCTTGAATATGTTTATTTTATCCTATGATAGTATGTGGGTAGTTTATGTTGAGAATCCAAGAAAGAGTAGCGCGATGTATGCGTCTCATTCCAGGCTGAAATGTAGAGCACGTCTAGCTCAGCATTGCAATGATATTCAATGCCTAATTAATCTTTATTATTTGGTAACAATAGAATTTTCTGGATAGTTAGTAGGTACATTCATTGAAATGCCAACCTAATCTGGGCAAAAACTGAGTTTCACAACCATGGTGATGTGAAAATAACAACATTCGTTGCTTAATCATGCTTAAGGGTGATTTTATCAACAAAGAAAGATTGTTCCTTCTGCCTTCTTCGCTTAAGTAATTTGAGGGAAATACCAAAAAATCAAAGGCAACATTTTTATCAAGGAAGCCTTTCGGTACTTTAGTAAGTAGTTATCGGTGCAGTGGGTAGTTTCAAGTTCCTGGCAGTAGGGCCGTTCCCATGGTAGTGAGTTTGAATATGGCCTGCAGTTACGATTGGTGATATCCCAGCACATTGGGCACGGGCGTGCGCCGATGAATCGAACCGCGCGCTGATAGCGGGCCGGTTAGACGAGTCCCGCAGCCAGAGTGCAACGGCCCAAACTAAGGGAATTTTAAAACGTTCATACTTGCAAGCCCTTTGATTTTATAATGCAAGGCTTTGCTACATCATTATTTTCTGGATATCCGATTTTTCGCTGCGGATGCACTTGTTTGATGTTCGTTCTTTAGATGGTTTGCGTTACCGTTGTAATGACCTAATACAGATTGTAAATATTGAGGTTAAATATTGAGATTGTAAATAGGAGAGTATTTATCATTTGGTGTTTTATGATTTTTATGCTAGTTTATGCAATGACGATCCTAGTCAGTAAGCATCATAGCGTTCATCATTCAAGAATTAGGCACCTACTTAAACTAAGGTTTTCTCGATTCCTGAAATGACTTTTACCATTTAGACAAAAAACTATGGTAACAAAATTTATTAGTCATTGGTAGGTACACTAGCAATTGCATTACCTACAAACGAAGCTATTTGTAGGGAACAATACTGAATAAGATATCGGCATGTATGTCTGTTACAAGTACACTTGGTTTACATCATAATTATTATGAACAACATTAATTTCTGATTGTTTGATAATTATGAACACAGAACATACAAATAGAAAAAATACTTACACAAAATTAATAAAAATATAAGTAATTGAAAATAAAGTGTAGGTAGGACTTTTATAATCAATATTCAGTTAGAAGATTTGTACTTGTTCATACTTCCAACTTGTTGAGTAAATAGATGTCTGATGATTTGCAAAAACTGTCGTGGGTTCAACACATACGGAGTAAGGTTGCGTTGAAGGCAAGGTTGGATTTGCAGAAACAAAAATGGAGCAATGTTGTGAGTGCCTTCAATCTTGTGAAGTTTAAAGAAACTGAACGTTCTACTAAATTGTATTGCTGCACTTTTCAAACCCGGTATGCGGTCACGCAATGTCTTATTTTTGAAAAAAATTAGGCGCTATTCATAAGGACAGCATGGCTTATTTCTCTAGATATAAATGCAAGAAGTGAAAGCTATTATATGAAAGCTTTATTATATTCTTCTTTCAACTTTGCAAATGAACTGCGTAGAGCGGAGTTCCAGACGGCACCGGCTTAGTCCAACCGAAGACGTACCTAACATAATGTTGGACAACGCTATTCTGGTTTAAGTTATAAGCCCCTTGTTTCGTTTTACAGAAACCAACATCTGTGCCGATTTCTTTACAACATCGATGATGTGTGAATTAGATATTTCTATTAGAAACTTGTGATGTCATTAATTGATAGCAAAAACAAAACTAGGCCAAGGTGTGAACCTTCTGAGACACCAAAGCATTGGTATATGAAATTTAAAAGATAGGTACACAGTCCTTAACAGCAATAAACTGTGAGTGATTTATACCTAGGATGCAAACCATTTCAGTAAGAATCTGTGGACACTGGTAAAAAGTTCAGCAATTAGGAGTGGCACAGTGACACCTTGTCGAATGCGCTGCTGAAGTCGAGTTGACTTTGTGTCTATCATCGAACGCGATAATATCGCCCAACTCATAATCCGTGTTCTGTCAGAAAGCATGATATCAAAGTAGTTGGTAATAATGGGACAAACGTGATAATTGAAGAGCTTCGAAAAGCTTGATAGGATAGAAATCAGCCTCTAGTTTTTTATGTACACCTTTTTTGTGTACAGACAAAAATGGTCTAGCATTTGTCTGGAAATACTTCCGACTCTTAAAAATCAATTAAATAAGATACCTATGTAGCTTTGCAAGTGATCTCCGATCTCCCTCTTAACTAGTGGAATGGAATGTAGACCTGCACTCTGGGATGTATCATTGTATCAAGTTTCTTTATTATTACTAGGACTTCTTGTGATGTAATTTAATATTACTTAGTACTCCAGATGATACTTGGATATTAGTTAAGTTACTATACCGACCCAAAGTCGGTAAAAATTTAAGAAAAAATATTATCTCTCACGGCTGAGCATATTGGTTAGAATCACGAATATATTGCTTCGATTTTTTTTTTTATTAACTTTAGGATATTTTTTTCATTGGGCTAGGTCTTAATATTTGTATTAATATTGTTTATAATCGCTGTAGTTTTAGACAACGGGTTCTAAGTAAGTTGTAGATCAACTTGTCTCGAGGATTTTTATATTAACAAAATTTAGTATTTTTTTTGGATATAGGATTTTATGAGCGATATGTTCAACCAGAAAGGATATTACAACTCTTTAGGAATGTGCATAAATTTGATCATTATCCATTTTATGAAATATTCCAGACATTTTTCCTTTGATCGTTTTGCATGAAATCATCAGCGTTATTGTTATGAAAATAAATAATTATACTACGTAAATGTCTATATATGTGCTTACTTACTTATTTATATTTTCCTGTTACAAATAACCAGTTTGTTATATATCTAATACCAGTCCCACTTGACCAAGTTACGAATCAACCAATTTCCAACTAATTTGCGTACCTAGGCATTGAGTCATTAATGAATTTGAAGGAAAATACTTGCTTAAGTTTTATTTCAAGTTGACATTAGTAGGAAAATTTAAATGAAGACACGACACCATTGTGAATGGTACAAGGTGTCTCATGATTAAGTAGGTAACCTACGTATTTAATAATTCCGTTAACTAAATAATATATTATATTGAACTTCTAATTTTATTTACAAACGCGCGCAAGGAATATCATCCTCCAAAAATCACGGATCAACAGATTTTTTGCACGAAGCGTCTAAGTATTGATATCATCAATTGAAATAGTATACGAGATATCCAAGAAAAAATGGCTGATGTTACGTTGAGCGTTGAGTTTAACTAATAACCTATCATTATTTATCCGCAACAGTGTGTTTAGACCTAATACCTATGTATATTACTGTAATCTACTACATAGGCGCCGCTTTATGACTGCAGCTTGATAGGACTGAGGAATTATCTAAACTACCGTATCTTTCCACAATTTTCTTTGTGTTTTCATACTCTTCACACCTTCTGTTTACGTTTTTCCATTACAATTTACATGCAAATGTCAAGTTCACTTATCGATAGAGCAAACTTGTTTTCTATTTAGACTAAGACGTATTTTGTTATCATGAAACAGGAATACAAGGCAACTGCAGTGTTTATCTGGGTTGGATTGTTTGTATTTAAAAAGAGTTAGCGTCTGAATTTCAAAGATACTAAAAATTTTGCTAAACTGTTGTGTGGATTTTAAAATTAAATTGTATCTATAGCTTCATCGAGGTCAATCGGTAAAGTATTTTGAAGATCATTCGGCACTTCGCTCACATCCTCAAATATTTTTTGTTTGTCTGACATTCCTCACCTCGATTTTTATTTTCATGTTTTCTTAAGCCTTGGGTCTTAATCGATGAATCATAAGGGTCGTCTGTCTGGCTAGTGGGTACGGTTTAGATTACTCATAGTCGATCGCGCCTTAGTACTTCTATATCACTGTGTGTTCTGTTGCAGTTTTACGCATAACTTTATTTATGATACCATATTTACATATCGCATATTTTCATTTTTACTAGTTGTCCAAGGTGTTCTTTATACTTTATACAAATATTTGTGGTGAAGTCATCGTTCAGGTTGAGGTGAAGAAAAGGTTTTATGTGTGGTTAGGTCTTTCAATGCTTCCAAAAGTAAAATTTGCCCACTATGAGATGTTCATGTATTGTGTATGATAGAAATTTCTGTTTATAAAAAACGAAAATTTCAAAGATGGCAGTAATCTTGAGATAATTAAAACTTCTAAGGTCGTCTACCATGAGAATTTGTTTCTCTTGCCTTAAATATATAGGTACTTAAACAATTGGTACGTATTTGTTGATTGTAGCAACAATACGAAGAAGAAAATACTACAAGCAAGAAGATTTTTCATTTCCTTATCCTATAGATTGTAAAGCTATTGATAAGCCTACTTTTGAGACGTTCAAATATCTTCGACTGATCTGTTGAATGAAAAAGCGCGTTTGCGGCTTCCATCTCTGAAGTGGGTCATAAACAAAACTTGTTTGTATCGATTCACAATTAGCCTCCATTAACCTTTGAACTTAATGTTTTTTTTCTTTGATCATTGTTTGTGTGCTTGCGATTCTATTGCACTATAAAATTTGATGAGACTTTCACTAGATGGGTCTACCTAGTAGGATAGAAAATTGTGCCTGATATGCAGGTAGAGCTTAGAGTATCTTGAATATTTGGACTACGTTAGACAAGATATTTTGGACTATTCATATATACATAATATATATAAACTGACTGACTGACATATCAACGTAAATGAGAAACTACTGAACGTGAAATTTGACACAGGGCTTCCTAATGACAAAAGCGGACACAAAGAAAGGGATTTTGGAAAATCAAGCTTTCAAGGGGCGAAAAGAGGAAATTTCGTTCACATACTACTAGTAGTACTATTTTAAATCAGATAATAAAAAAAACATGCAAAATCTCTTTCTGTGTACTTGAAAGATAGCACAATAATAACCTAAGTAAATAATAAAGGTTGTGATTTTTATTTATATAACTACCCCCAATAGAACAATTTAGGGGGTTTTAAAGATTGTAGGTATAGACTATTTTTAATAAACTTGAAACTTGGCACAAAATTATCTAATAACCAAGACCATCACTATAGTTTTCAAAATTACCCTCAAGATACGGTTTATGGGATGTTATAGTTTTTATGAAAATATTCTCGCGTACAAAGTCGTAGGCAAAATGCTAGTCTAAAATCAATGGAGGCATCTATGTAGTTGTGTTTGCAACTCGTATTATTGGTGTATACCTAAGTTAACAGGCCAGAAGAAGACGTGGGCTATATAAAACTTTTGTTGTCGACTGGTTAGATACAGACTGAATTGTGTGTCATTCATAAAGATGTCAATATGGCACCGGGATCAGTCGTGCACATCCGTTTTGATCAACTCATATCTACATACTTTGACGATATATGAATTGCTCCAGAACAATAACGTGGCTATTTATTTCGTTCGTTACTCATATGCGTTGAACGAGGTGACGTCAACATCAGCCCATACTTGTATGTAACTTCTCGGAATGACCACAAACTGCTCGTAAGGAGATATCTGCAAATACAATGCAATGAATCTGTGCCGCTGTGTCAAGATCATGTGTGAGATTGTTAACACATCTGAAAATGGAAAACTAGTTCCACGAGTGACTCTCGACATCCTATATTGTGATATTTCTAAGAATTTTGTATCTCATTTCAAAATAACAATTTACTCATTAAAATCTTGTATGTAGTAGACGTATAATGACCGTAGGTAAATTAATTTCATGGTTACGGTCTCGTCTAATTTCGTAGATTCTTGGATAGAGATAGTTTAATATTGTTGGTGGTCTGCCAAAACTTCTCTTCGTCTTGACACATGACATGAGGTTCCACCTACATATTCATACGTAACAGCTAGCTATTCTAAAAATTCGCCTGGATGTTACGTTAAGTATTTTCAATGACAAAAGTAATTTCGTAGCGATGTTGTGTGTAAAGTATTTTAAGCACAATAACATTGAACTTGGTGTTCGCATCAATGAATGTTATTTTTATTTTATAACGTAGCATGTATCTGAAAATGCGTGTCATTGAAGTGGAGGCTTGGATAGATGTCAGGAGATGCGCATATTGCGTTTTTTTTGGCTACGTTATTAAAAACAATACTGAAGTTTTAAACTCCAATATAAACTTAGGCTGTTTATTAACAACGCTTGGGCTACAAAAAAAGCAGTGATAGTTTGAAAACGCAATAGACGTGCATAGTGTGGTTCAAGAGGATCCTAAATCTGCGAAATTTTTACCCCAATTTTTTATCATTTGTGGATGTCGTTAAGAAACACAACTCAGAACCCTAAATGGTATCATAGTTTATATGATACCATTTTGGGGACTATTAGTTATATACCTGCTGCTTGTAAAAACTGTACCTAGTGAGTGGTGTATAGTGTTGTTGTTCTGTTTTTAGACGGTTTTTTTGGGATATTTTATCAGTTTTAGTTGTTTAGCCTGAATTATATGCAATTAAGTTTCTGCATTAAAATCCCATAATATAATTTGTACGATTTGTACCAAATTCTCGTATACCTACCTATTTGTAGTTTCTCACGTAACTTTGAGTACCTACGTCTTTTTTTCCAGCCATATTAATAAGTTATCAAGTAGTTCAGTACGAGTAATAGGTCCGTACGTATCCTCCGTCCATCTAAAACCTTATAAAAAAATCGGAATACTGGTTGTCAAAAGTTTTTCTCAGCGGTTGTAAATTATCATACAGTAACTGCTACTGTAATGAACATAGATAAACTCACTAAACAAATATCTGTGCAGCTTATCTTAGGATAATCAAATACGAAAGTTATTAGATGTTGGTGAAGTACGTTATCAGTGAGGCGTCCGAATAACGCGATGGCAGAACGCCAACTCTTTCGTAACCGCTCTATATTTACGCACCAAGGTTTTTACATTGCAGTTTGGGGGTTATTGACATTAATACACAGTTTTACAACAAGTTACTTCATATTTAGCTGTAAGATGTTAAATCGCGTTAAATCCTGGAGAGCGACGTGCGACAGCGACGCTGACAGCCCCCGGCAGTGTTAGTGCCAAGTTTACGCCTGCCTGCGCAAGCGACGCAAGACGCAACCGACACCACGCTCACAGAAATAACACGAAGCTGAACTATATTTAAACACCAAATGAAAAATACGCTAAAATCTTGCTACATTACTGATTTTATAGCAATTTTCAATTCATGTTATAATAATTATGGTAAAAAAAGGAACGGGATAAATCGTAATCGTTGTCATGGCACCTACAGGCCTGCTTTGCGGTGAGGAATATCTTGTGAAGAAAGCTGGATATGAATGTGGACGTGGATACCTACCTATAAGACTAGGTAAAACAGAAGAAACGATGGGTAGTCTGTTGTCAGAGATGATTCGGCTAGAAAGCGGGAAGTTAATGTCGAATAGAGAAGTATGGAAGCAGACGATATGCTGCGCTGACCTTAAAATAATTGGGATAAGTACAGGAAAACTGTGAAAAAACCAACTGATATTCAAGAGGAAAGTCCACCGTGTACTGGTGAAATTCAAAAGATAAAAATACGTAACTACAAGCAACAACGTAAAACATTCATTTAGGTTTTTTTCGGTAGGATAACTAGAATAGCGACACCCGCATGTGTGATAAAAGGAAGGTTGACTTTGTTATGGCAGATTTTTGTAAAGACTAATGGAGAATTTGTAGGTATTAGACGCACCAATCACTTTCAAATATCTACATACCTACCGTACTAATTAACTATTACTTAGATATATCTTTGTATACATAAAAAAATGACTAAATTCTTCGATTTCTTTGTAGTCTGACCGTAGCGTAGGTTCGACACTTTCGATTTCTGGCTTCGCGTCGTACTATATGTGGATGAAAACATTACTTAAAATAACCCCTGGCAGTCCAAATTGATCACAAGGGCTGTGTGCAAGCCAGAATAATGAGTAAGTAATAATAGTGTATTGTAATTGAATAGAATAAATATGGAACATCATTCATCGGTGAATCGAGTAGAGCAGCACGCGCGGTTTGACGGCGCCGTGTCGCGTCAGCTGGTTTGAATAGTTCAGCAGCCGACGACGGCGTTGCGACACCTCGCCACCTCGGCACCGGCGGCCCGGCCTGGGCCTGACCGGACTGCTCTGGCATGCAATATGCGTTTGTCTCATACGCAACCCAATGCACAAGCTGCGCCCTACAACTACACCCACGCGGTTTATTGATCACGCTCTCGACATTATCGTTTCGCACTTATTAACAGTATCGATCGACTTTTTAGCCTTTAAAGCACCGGCGACAGCGTGACCTCGCAAGGCCACAGCTGAGTAAACAATGTTAAACACACGTACATATGTATTTTGTAATTACAACACGAAATGGCATCACTTCTGTATCGTAAATATTTCACTTTTAAACATTAGTAAATATTTTCTAAACTAAATAGGTAGGTAATGATCTTACCACACCTAATCCCTCCTTTTTAATCTGTTATCTATTATGGATGTTCCGAGTAACGGTACGGTATATTTATACTCTATTTATATTGTGGAATGAGACTCCCACGCATCCCACATTAGTTCCCGCTAAGCTACATGCGCTTGCGCAGGTGAGAGAACATGGTTTCCAATACACATTTGACTTGTCACTAACTCGTTACATTAACTACATACCTAATTAGTTAATTGCTCGCAAATATTCTCGGGCGCCAAACTTTGTACCATTTAGTCACTTTGAATTTGTGTGAACTAAAATATGGTATCTTTATACTACGCAGTTCTTGCAAGTTCTCCGTGATCTAAGTTTAGAGAACTATGGTTAAAGTTGGCTAGATCCTACCTATTTTAATGAAGTTTTTAGTAAGTCCCAATTGCTCATTGAAGTACCTAAGTTGATTACTTGATTAGTCATTCAAAATCGTAGGTATTTTTAAAATCAATTAAAGGTGATTGTTAGTACGCAAACATAAACGTTATTGATTCAAACTACCGGTTTCAACCTTAGCGAGGCTGTTTAAAAAAAAAACTGGTTCTGTTCATTTGGCGAAGAAAATGATTTACTGTTCGACCGATCGGATCGATGTATGGAGCCTGCGCGCCTGCTTTCTACGTTTTCACCGAAAGTGTTTTAGGAATAATTATAATATGTAAATCATTTTGGTATCTAGTAATATTTCTGCTAGTAGACTATGTATTCATCTATATACAAAAAAGAAGAAACTGACTGAATGACATTCCAACGTACTACCAAAACTACCCAAAAGTACAGTTTAGGAACATGACATTTTGCATAAGGCATCATTTTATAATGTAGGTAGGCGACTATTAAGAAAGGGTTTTTTTGAAAATTTTACTTTAAAAAAAAAATACTAAAAACTTTACTTTTATAAAAGGTTTAAATTTTACTTTTATAAAAGGTTTTCATTATTTGTTTTCCAAAACTATACCTATAAAAAGATTTAGGAGGTTATATTACATATATGAGGGAGAATTTTATTTCTTATGTTAAACTTGAAACTTTGTACAAATTGAAATCAAAATGTCGATGATGATGATGTGGGGTGAGTTAGTTATAAAAGCTGTAATTATTAGCTTATCAAAACTACCCTTAAAATACAGCTTGAGGAGTGTGTTTTTATGAAAACATTCTCGCAAACGAAGTCGCTGGCCAAGTGCTAGTTTTTGTACCTATAGGGGGAAAAATTGACTGGCAAATATTATTTTGTACTAACTAACCGCGTGCGCCTTCACGGGAGGGGAAATCATAACATCTCACAAAGACTCCATTTCACCTAAATACCGAGGTAATCGCTCTTGTGACCGACAGCGGACGCGGGCTTTCGTGGTTACTCACCGGCATCGCACCGCTGACGTCATGACGTCATCGATTAACGCGTGACTAACAATCCGAAGAAAAAATCAAACGTAAAATATATTGAACAATATGTTTACACAGATAGTTCTTGGAACTACTGCAGAATTTTAGCGGAAATCGTACGGTGTTGTCCCTATAAATGGCAAAAATTATGCCTGTAATATATCTGTGTAAGTAGTTAAATCTGATATTGGTTGTTATTTGAATTTCGTATCTATTCTGTTTATCGCTTGTTGGGTGTAGGCACAGTCAACAAACAACGTGTTATAAGTATCTGTATTTTTGAGTTACTTACTGAAAACGCTGTTTTAATTTAACCTGAAATCATTGATTGCGCTAACCTGAATGTGGAACGTCTCTTATTTAGGTAAATACATAATAATCTACAATCTAAAAACATTTTTCAATAGGTACACATGCAATTTACTGTTTTTCGCACTAGTGCGGAAAAGTTCACCAGCGAGCCCCACCTCAACTTATTGCATTTATCGTATTGATATCTTTGAATTTTGGTGTAGGCATATACATACCTATTATGTATACCTATATTCTTACTGGAATGCTTAGTAAAGTCGAAATGTAAAAACACATTAAGCCTGTCTGAGTCGTAAAGAAGCTATAATAAATTATCATACAGCATTCTTGAGATAAGGCAGTCCCCTGTAAACTACGTCCATCACGAACAAAGGCGCGAGATGACATTGTACACGCAGCGCCAACAATGCTGAGAAGATGCGGGATTATTGCAGGAAAATCAATACAAAACAAACTTATTTAAAATTATAATGAGAGAAGCGGACCTTTATAAGTTCGTTTTATGTTATTGAAATATCTAACTGAACATAATCTTTCTATTAACAACGTGGTATGAATACTTAATTTTACATAATATTTATAAATTTATAAGTATTCGTAGGTATACCTAGTAGATGCTACATAAATAATTTATTGAATTTTATTGTTGTAGGTACCTATCGGTAATTATAAAATGGTTATTTATGCGTAGGTAGTAGATATTTATTTAAATTTTACATCATGATAGCATGACACATGTGCTCAATACAATCTTGTAATTGATCTTTGGAGCTAAAAAAGTTATTGGCTGCGTAAAACTTTTCATAACTTTTTTTAACATAATTATTCAACTAAAATAAAACCATGCTTCCAACCTAAACCTACCTCAAGAAAAGAATGATAAAATTATGCAAAACTTTTACTACAATTGTGAAATCGGTGGCTGAATGTCGCCTCATTAACAACAAACGGCTTGTTTAGCTCGTTACTTACCACTTTTTATTATGAATTGAAGCGAATTGATGAAGACGTAAGTGTCAGCTGAAGAGTGTCGCGACCTCTTGATTGGCGCCGCGCCGATGTAGCGAGCAAGGCTGAGGAATGCCACAATCACAACTGAAAAAACAATTGCATAAATTGCATGCACTTTATTTTTAGTTTCAACAAGTTTGTTTTTACAAAACGCGCCACATAACTTTTGATTGCCAACAAGATCTGGCAATGACAGATAAAAAAAAAACTTCAAGATTTTTATGGCATTTTCTGTTTTCAAGACATTTTGCTGAACGTGACCGGCGCGGCGGCGATTAGTTTCGGACGATGTTTAAGCTTCCTCGTAAAACTACGGATGCTAGCTGGGCTAGCCGGTCTTAGCATAGAGTTGTTAACTCGAAAATAGAATTACAGTAGGTACCTATTTTTGTGGAATATTTTATGCTGATATTAGTCATAAAGCATCACCGCCATTTATCTTTTAATTAGGGTTGATTGCGACAAGAGGGCAAAAGATTAATTACATAGGATGACAACATTGACAACTTGTTCCTAGGCTACAACTCACGTTCATTTGCGATCGCGACTTATTATCATTTTGATGTCTAACCGAGTGTTTGTGCTCTGATTTTATTTACTGAAGGCGCACCTAGTTAATTATAAAAACTCCTGTACATATCCAGTAACTTCTGTTTCAGATGATGTTGTTATTGTTACCAAAAGGTTCTCCTATACAAAAAAAGTACGGTACCCTGTATAGATGTGTATCGTTCAACGTTTTTATTCACACTACATAGAGCAGGAATGTAGCATTAGAGAACTGTGATGTTATCGGTGCTTTTATAATCAAATTTAAAATATCACGCAGAGAAATCTAAGACCTCCGAAAATCGATAAATGATTTGATTATTGTTTATTCCTTGTATAAATAAACGAGTTTCGCTCTCAGCCTCCTTTCACTGATGTCTTTTGGTTTGCACTTAGATCTTGATCGAAGATAAAATAGATCGCAAGATGTCTGCGTACTTACTTACAGAGCGCGGTCAGTGAGGCTGGGCCCGACAGAAAATAAATCTTCAATTGGGTCGATCAAATGCCAGGCTAATGGTAATGGTACAGCAGATTACTTCATCATTATTTGTACGCACTTTCCAATTCCGTTCTTTCGGGAACGGTAATGACTTTTGCCTGACGCACGCATTATGTCGAGTTTTAAAACTTAAGCGGATCTTTGCCAATGCCATAAATTGGTAAATAATTGCGTGCTCATTTGTGTTTTTAGTTGTGTTACTTGGCTCATCTCAGACGAAAAGGAAGTAAAGAAATAGTTTATGCACCGCGCATTGGGGCCAGCGGCATTGCGATCATTACAGACGTTTAGAGACCAAATGACGATTAAAATGATTAGGACTATTAAAATTATTTGTTTTTAACTTATACTAATGTATTGTTTATGTTTTGTTGACAGATGGCACAGTTGATAACTGTGCGGTTGAACAAAGCTGACCAGCAGCCCTTGGGCTTCCGTCTGCAGGGCGGCAAAGACTTCGGCACACCCCTCGTCGTTCAGAAGGTACTGAAACGGAACTATTCGTACCAATATCCAGTCAAGAAACCAGAAAATAAATTTGTAATTAAAAGCTGTGTAATCACAGCCTGCTGAATATAGTAAGATGAAAATAGGACTAATTAATCTGGTTATGATAGGTACCTACCTATGTAGTAAAAATAAAGTTGAGGATGCAGAGTTGAGTTTGAGGCCATTTTATTATGAGGGACTTTTACTTTTTGGATGAGCGAAATTTATCGAGCAGATTAAAATGCGCAGAAAATTAAATGGCCAAGAGCCTTGAGGCCTTGCTCATTGTCCGCTGCCCATTTAATAAGATCGAGTGTATTCCAATTCATTTTAAATAATGCTCACAAAGCAGTCTAGTCTAAGCCGAGTGCATAGCTACTAATTATGGAAGTGGTACCTACTATGTGAAATGATAATAATGAGTCACAAATTCACAATGAATATAAGAATGGGACCGGTATCGCTTTTAAACACGAAACTATTACTTTAATGAATGGCTACAATAAAAGTCGACATGATTATATCTTTGATCTCGTTTTAATGTAACAATAAGAGATTATGACCACAAAGTCCACAGGCTCGTAGAGATATTCGCTGTCGTCCTCCCACGCGCGTCGATCGGGCAGCGAGCGCCGACGGAGACGACAACCAGGCGACACCCGACATATCTATAACAATAGACATACAAAATATACATATGTGCTCTTAAAAATAACTAATATCCTAACGTGAAACCTTTTAATAAACAATTTTAATTCCCTTACGTAATTCCATCAGAGTCTGTTGTCCTACATCAGTTTCCTGTTATTGTAGATGTGCATTTGAATTCATTCTATTTTTAGACGATTATAGAATATCAACTCGAATTACATTTATTAATCTGGTCGATTCAAACGCCCATTTTAGCTATATAAAGCGCGCAATGCGCAACTAAAACTACCGAAGAAAGCTTTACATTTTTTATGTGTAGAGCTTGAACATCATCATCATTCTTTTGCCCTCTATCTCAATATTATTATGTATTTTCAGTATAACATCTTCTTCCTTACTTTTCTATTAGTCGCCATCTTAGTAGTTGTACCCTTTCTATCCATACCAGTTATCTCACCTACCATCCATCGTTTATTTACTTTTCCCTACTATTATGGCCATCCAAGTTGTTAACTAACTTTCCTCAAGACATTTTGCTCCTGACAATCGATTTCCAAGACTTTAGTAATTGGAGATTAAAAATTTAAATGGCTTTTTGGTGTAAGAAGTCAGATTTTATAATATGCCTATAAATAATGCTCATTTAGTGGCACCAACCCAAATGTTTTGTTAAATGCGAATAATGCTGGCTACAATGTTGTTAGATATCATTAAAATTATAAGTAATATTTGTACTTATATTGTGACTGTTAACATTCATTTTAAGGAATCTAAAATGAATAAAAATTTTCGATATGTTAAAATGAACAAACTGGTTAGTTACCATGTAGCCAGGTTAGCAGGTCTACTTTAGTATGTATCAGTACAAGAAACATTGTTAATGCACGATTAGTTATCCGAAGGAGCTTTTACCGACTCATTAACTGTTACCTGACCCCGATGGAGCTTGTTTGACACTCGTCATTAAGTAACAAAAAATATTAGGAAAATCTTAAATCACTTTTGTATTTGTATGCTTTTGAAAACACACTTTATATTTAATTATTGTAAAATGTTTCTTATAAGATTGGGAATAGTTGCACTTTGAAATAGGTTGTTAAATCGAAAGGAGCACGCCAAATTGCAGACTTCAGTAGCAAGTGTTATTGGAGTCATTTAGGTCCGCTATGTTAAACTGTACTGTGATTAATGTTATAGTAATATTCATTGAATACTAGCGCTGTAAACGAATAAAATGATTCTACCATAAGATTAAAGAATCACGATTAAAATATTAGCTTAACCTACATACATGAAATTGAAATATTCAATGTTAACGAACCCGTACGTCCTATGCAGACATTTTGTTTTATACATAAGTACACTCGTGATCCCTACATTTTTTTTTGGGTTTAGGTAATTTTTTAGTAGGTATGAGGATAAAACCAAATATTGCGAAAACTTTCTTAATATGTTGGTAGGATGAAAGTTTTAAAGTTAAACTAGCATGGGAAAGATCGACGCATACCTATCTACATATATATACCTAGCTTAAAATATATTTCAAAGAGTAGATCGTTGTTGATTTTTTTTATCTTCGCCATGAACCGTTTGACCGTATCGATCGGTATGACGTTTAGCAATGTCAATAAGTAGATAGCAAACGATGGTATTGGCCTGCCCGATGCCAACGGTACTTCTTCATGTTCATGCGTTACTCTAATCATGTTCTGTGATTGTGTTTAGCTAAATAGATGTCATGCAAATCATGTTCGTCAGTTTATTGAACTTGTATAATGTCAATTCTGATTTCATGAATTAAAATTTCTTCAAGCATAGCATGATGGCACTTGTTATACTTAGTTGACTGTTAATGCGAGCTTATAATGATTACATTTTTTTTTATATGTTCATATTTAAGTTTCTGCAATTTGAGCAACGATCATAGGTTTAGTAACCCAACTTTGGTCTGGATTCTGAAATCATTCTTATAAGTCCTTCACAAGTTCGCTTTAATTGAACTTTTGTGAAACAATGTTACGATCGTTACGATCCATATTTTTCATGTTTTTATGACCACACATAATGTTAGTGCTTCGGGTGCTTCCAAACAATAAACGGTTATCAGTTACCGTGTTATTGTAATACGTACCTACATATATATTCGTTTTATGCTGTGTATAAAAATAATATTTGACCTCCATCCTTTTAAACCGGTAATAAAGATTTAACCGTGTAAAGTCTCATATTTGTTTTCCTGTGTTTTGTTTAAGCTTGAATACAAAGAAAGAAAATTATAAGGGGATCCCCGTTTTGGCCTTCATGTATTAAACTGAAATTGGATATTTGCACGGTTAAATTAAATATTTTTTGGGTAGGTACTACGCAATAAACTTCAAAGGCTTCTTACGGGGGATTGTGAAAGATAATCTTATTCAGACAAGTTTAAATTCAAATTGCATGTCAAGTCAAGCGTAACTAAGGTTTTATTAAATAGGTCTTTGCACCTTATTAAAATTATTTTGGCTAGGTTGTTTCATAGTGCAATAAATTAGCCGAATATAGTTGTAACAAAAGCTCGTAAAGCTATTGTCTAAATGTTCAACCTAATTAGGAACGACTGTGTACATAAATCTGGAATATGATAGCTTTGTTTGATGGTTGAATTGTTTAAAGTCGTGCTGCATTCTAGAGCAATGTACTACCTATAATGAAGACTATTTCTAAGGCTGCAATCCTTCTTTTTTGCTGATGTGTTTATGTCCACGGCCACGTACCAGTTTCACTCTTATTAACCGGAATCGCGTAGAGCTTGCTGGCCATTGGCTGTTGCGTAACTATTCGGGTTCTGTCGTTTATATGGAACACAATCTGAGTCACGTACTGGCAGGGATTTGTTTTGAAATTGGAACGGCGGCCAACGACAACAACGCCTTCTGTGGATTATCGCTATTTGTCTATTCTAATTACATACCACATTGGTTTCTAGCGATAAATACCGTATGCGTTCAAATAGGGTTTTAATTGATAAGATACGTTAAATTGATATTTGAATACATAGTTAATAGATGAGACCTTACCGATACTGTCGGAATAGCTATTTATTTTAAAATACTGTTTAAACGAATGTAGCCAGTTTCAATAACAATGACTAATGCTAATAAATTACACGGTCGTCGTCGCATCAGTCTCTTGACACACTGCTTATTTTAGATGTTGAAGTGTCAAGTGCAATGAAGATATTAGAGGTGAGTAGGTGACGGGTAGATTAACACGTTGGTTGTTAAAACTTGGGCAAGTGCCATCACAATATTTTCAAGAGAGAAAATGCAGGAAAATACTCCTACATACCTACTCTAATCTCCATCTATCTTAGACTTAGCTACGGAGTGCAAACTTGCTCTGTTTGAAGCCATACATCTGGAATCGTTAACAAATTTAACAAAGACCTTTAATCAAAGTTAAGTTTCAATGAGAAGCACTAAAAAAAAAACAAATGATTGATAATCGTGCAAGTCGTGTTCACCGGCTACGTATTCTGAGAGAAGAATGGAAGACAATAAAGAGAACATAATACGGCGCGGCCTCGACCGGGGCTGGGCCGGCCGGGGCGGCGGACTGCATTTAATTTCTTGTTCTTGTACTCCTGTTGCCGTATATGGAAGCCGCGCGTGCGGCGCCGCACTCGCTCTGAGGACACTCACAGACTGCACGTGTGCATGTATGCTACAAAAGCTCTAAAACTAAGAATTGCGACATATTTATGAACAGCACCTACCTATATTCACAATGATTGGCATTACCTACCAAGACGCATTACAAACCGATTTAAAATTACATAGGTTCTTGTGAATTCCTATTGACTCGGAAGATATAATTTTCTATTGGAGAAATGAATGCTATAGGTACTTACATAGAATATATAACCCTATTGAGGAAAACTGACAAGTCAAATTTAAAACCACCCTTAGCTTAGTAAGCGTAGGTTACCTACTAAGCATTTAAATATTCACTAAATATCTCGTTTTCCTCAACCTATCATAAGTATAAAATAAATATTCAGATGACATAAATATTGACATAATGATTACATACATTATGAAACGACCAAACAAAAAAAATATGGACCGGACAATGGCAAGGTGGTATGCAGTTCCACCTGGCTAGCGACCCTCTTGAAATGCCAGTTTTTGCGCGCGCAAATGATTGCAAGGCATGTGTCTGGCATCGCCATATAAGTAGCAGACCTATAAAATGAATTCTTTGGCAGGTAGGGTCAAGTTGCCAATTACCGGTAGTGAACGAACCGGAAGGAAATATGGCCTGACGCCTGAAGACCAAGGGGGAAGGGGGGGAAAGGTTAATCAGTAAAATGTCTTGAAAACATTTAATATATCGCGATGTGTCACTTTTTGCCAGTTGTTGTTGTGGTCTGTATGTGAATGATTGTGAATCGTATCAGTGCATTGTGTGATTAATTGAAACATTATCGACGTAAAGATAGGTAGGTGCCTGTGTTAAATAGATTTACGTTACTATTATATACCTAACTTATACTGAAAATAAGTAGCAAATATGAAAATCCTGTTGTCTAAACTATGGTATTTTTGAGTTGCACCATTTGGAGTGCAGCTAAGTTCTAAAAGAAGAAGCTAAAATGGTTTTTGCTGCCAGTATTTTTAGTATAAGTATTTTATAGAAGCACCAGGCTTGCTAATACATTAAACGGTGACAAAAACTAATCCTTGTAAAATTCTAAAAGATCCCTATATTACCCAGCGGTTGTCCTAAGGTAGATATGCCTTTGATTCTAATATAATGTCGTGGATGCCTACTAAGTACTCGTATTCCTATTATTTTCATTCGGAACCTTATACCAATACAGTATCACCTTGCGTACCTACTTATGGTCCTACCAAAGTAGTGAAAATACTCATAAAGATAAGCCTTTGAGTGCAGTTTGACGAGTCATACTCATACATGCATGGTTAGGTAATGTGCCGATTTATTACTATGGGTTTCTACGTTTCAAAACCGTTCTGTGTTAACATCACTCACTGGTCAAGCAGTGGAGTACCCCTGTTGCCTAACTCAGGCATGACCCGTCAGTATCGTCAGATAGTAAATAACATTCAACAGCTGACAAGGTGTTCCATTAATTACGCATTTGTTTCGACAAGAGAATAATTCATTGCGTAGTTAATAGTTTTAAAGTGTTAATTTGTTCATAGAATGGTCGCCTCAAGACTAATTAGTTTTTAACGGATTAACTGATATAATAATAGTTTAATAACTGGGTTACTCGTGGATACGGCGGCTGCGGCTGTTAGGAATCTCCTCTCAGGAACACTGACCACCGGTAAATTGGACCCTGTTCCGGATGCTACTATTGTTGTTGCTGTAAGCTACTATTTTCTATATTTTTACATGTCCTCAAATATTTACAAATGTAAGTAGGTAATATAAATATAAATAAAGTAAATAAATGGAACAATAATAATAAATTTATTTGGAACAAAAGCAAATACAGGTAAAGTAAAAATAGATATACAAAAATAAACATATATAGCCAGCTATAATGATGCCTTGCCCGACTCCTAGTTATTCCAGATTAATGTACAAAAGTAGGTAGGTACTCGTACTCGTATATGTATTTAAATTAAAAGTTTACTGTAAAGAAAAATAAGTAAGGTATAAAAATATAGTAATATCAGATACCATAAGTGCCATATGTGTGTAAGCCTAGCACCTACCTACTAAGTAAATGTTGAGTGAAAGGGAGTGATTGTTTGTGTTTTGAATGTTATTTCGTGTACCATAACATACTTCTCAATATGCATAGGTACTTAGGCCATATTTTCTTCTTGAGACATGAGTCTGGTAATAGGGTAGTTTCCAGGGTCAAAATAATTACATTTTATTTAGTCCGTATTTTAGATTATAAAAAAATATTGGACACGTATTTTTTCTTTTTTCGATTAAACAAAAAATTACAAAGATATAGCCCATTAAAGTTACGTGTGACCATGCGAAAAAATGCAGCACGGCGCGACGTTACACGTAGGTAACTTTAATGGGCTATATCTTTGTCATTTTTGGTTTAATTTACAAATATAAAAATACGTGTCCCTTATTTTTGAATAATCTAAAAGACGGACTAATTACAGTTTTTACGGCTACTAGCCTGGAGTTCTAAATTAAGATTCTAAATAGTATCAAGTCCTTAAGGGCCATATTTCACCGGGACGCCACTGGTAGCGCAACTGGTTGCGCCACCAGTAAAATGTATAGAGCTCTATAGAGCGTTACTCACCTGGTGTCTGTTTGGTAGCGCAACCCATTTGGCGGCGCAACCAGTGCGGACACCAGTCCGGCCGCCAGTCACGCCCCCCACCAAAGAACGTGTATAATAAGATGGAAATCTAACCTTTGAAAACAATAATTAACCAACTGTCAAACGTTAGTGACAGTGAACCAAGAATCTTGTACAATACAATCTGGATTGATTACGACAACCTTAAAGATGTAATAAAGAAGTACCATACAAGAATCTTTATCCCTTTCTACCAGTGTGTATAGACTAGTTCGTACTACGAGACATTCTGTTTTAAAGAAGTTCAAGATGTTATTAAGGACGCTTTGACCGTTTTAGACAAATATCTCGTTTTTTCGGGTACCATTATAATGCACCAAGAATCATAACTATGAGGATGTCACGGTATCAAATAAAAGATAATATACATATTCATCTCTAGGATGGCATAAAAAAATATTATGGTTTTGTATAAAACTTTCATATAGTTAAATACGATTTTACCAACGCACTAATCAAGAAAATTACAAAATACAAGGGTCTGAATAGGTCGCGTAAGCTAAATCCAGTGCACATTTTTAGCTTAAAAATCATAAAATACCACAGCTTATATAGTCTTCTACACCTTTAATTAATTATTTTGAACTTACATAAATAACTTTATGATTTATGACCAAAATAAAACCACTCTAAAAAAATCTTCATACATTTTTCATTGAACCCACCACTTCCAAGCCTCAGTCCGCGCTGAACGTGTCCGCGTTCTGAGAAGCACGGGCCGTTTCGCTTTCTTTAAAAAACGTATACTGCGATTGTATGCATTGATACTTTTTCGAAATAAAATTAAGTACCTAGTTATGAGTATAAAAATAAAAAACGACTTGGGAATTTTGTATAATATTTAATCATTAAAAAAATACTATTCGATACTTTTTATAAGGTTCTTCTACTAGTAAATAATTATCAAGATCCCTTCATCAACCTTGATTATTAAACCTGTGTTAGCTACATCAGATTTAATTTTACCCTAATAATTAGCTAAGTCGTTTGACTTTTTAAACAGACTCTACCACACTTTTTTTTAGAATTAGACAGGTATTGATTTACTGATATAGAATGAAACTAAAAACAATATTTTTAACAACTTTAATTGAGTAAATTGATATGAAAGTCATTTTTGGGGGTTGTGGCTACGAATATATCATTCTTTTAATTGAAGAAGGTGGATGTAATTTTTTTTAACTGACTTCAAAAAAGGAGGAGGTTCTCAATTCGATTGTTTTTTCCTTCTAAATTCGATGGAGACCCATTCCCTCTCCTAGAGAGGAGGCCTGAGTTCCAGCAGTGGGAACATTAAAAAGGCTGATTATGTATGTGTGTATATCTATAGGGATTTTGGTGTTTTTACCAAGAAGTCTCTGTATTCATACATACATTACATACATTCTACTACAGTCAAAAAGTATCATTTGATGAAGTTGAACTGATGAACAAGACCAATAATGGCCAATTAAATATACAAAAAATTTAACAAAAATATATAACCATAAAGTTGGTACAAAACTATAGAATCAAACCAAACTAATAGTTAGTTTTTTAACAAAAACTATCTATAACAACAATTAGTTACTTATGTTTGTTTTACAGTAACTGTAAAACGATCAAAATAACTTTAAATTCGGAAGTCGGTGTTAAATAACAAAATACCTATACCAGAAACATCGACTTCCGACATTAAAGTTATTTTGATCGTTTTAGTGTTTTTTTGTGTATTCTTTATTCAAGTCCAGCCGATTTCGACTATTCTGCCAAGTCCATAGTAAATTGGAAAAACAAGTGTGTTTATAGAAATCTAAGTAAAGTGAGAATATTAAAAGCCGTCCAAGACAAAGATTGTAATAGCAAATGTACTGAAACATACTAGGTGAAATACCTTTAAGTGTTACTTTATTTAACCTGTTTTTTCTTTATTTTAAGCTTAACAAATTACACCTTATCAGTGTGGAAATAAATAAATAAACTGGTTTTCATCTGTTAACTCAATAAGGTTCAATTGAAAACTAGCATTAGGTAAAAAACTATATTTATAATTCACAATAGGATCCCTAAATTGATAAATAGTTTTCACACACTCGCAATATTTTTGAAAGACCTATCTAACGACATCCCACATTATGGAATAGTCTACAAAACAAAATAAAAAAGAATTAAAAAAAGGGCGTACTTGTATCGTACTCTTCAGTACATTTTTGAGGTTGACGTAATCAATCCAGATAGTATAAAAGATTCTTGGGTGTGGCGACCCAAGAACGCTCTCTATCCCTTTCTACTAGTGTGTCCATAGATTAGTTCGTACTACGAGCCATTGTGTTCTAAAGAAGTTCAAGTTGTTATTAATACATTATATTTTAGAAAACTAATCAAAAACTAATATGTATATTAGACAGGTAAGACCTTACCACGATTACAAACTACGAGAGCCTAGAAGTTTTCGATAAGACAATTCTTCGAGAGTAAGCAAAAGAGAAGTTGATAGGTCATCGGCCTGCCAAAAAACCACGCCTCACCGAGGTCATTAAGAAGAGACTATTGCACAGGGCCAAACAACATCAAAATATGACTGTTTCAGACTGAAGTCGGTTAAAAATAAGACTTTAAATAGTACAGTACATTGTTAATAAACTACTGCCATTATCTGATGAAATAATATAATTTTTCAGACATGTTTCTCCGATGAATCGACGTTTCAGGTTTTGGTTGACAAAAGCTCTTTTGTCCGTTCAAAAAATGCTCCTTTCCGACGACGCCCTGGAGAATAGCTCCATAAAAACCGGTGTTAAGAGACAGCTAAATTCCCAATTAGTATTATGATGTGGTCTTTAATCTCAAGCAAGGGTCTACATATCGTGAAAGGGACCGTGAGGCATGACCAGTACAAGCGAGTACTAGAAACTGGACTGCTGCCGCATCTCGAAGAATGGTTCCTTATTGACGAAGAGTCCATTTTTATGCCCGAATCTGCATTGTGCTACAAAACCAGGGGTGTTACTGCATACTTGGCTAAAAAACATAAATGTTTTACCCTATACCTTTTTTGCCCTATGATGAGTTCCCTGACAGTTCATTTTTTTCCGTGGCATGCATACTACTTTAGATTACTAAAAAAATAAACTGGCAAAAAAAAAGGAAATGATAAAAAAAATATTGTCTTTCGTAAATTACTAAGTAAGTTATTGTGGTTATAATTAACTGTTAATAAATTAAGTAAATAAAATAAAAAAGAATAGAACTTAAAAATGTGTAATGCGTTAAACGGAACTTCTGCCAATAGAGATTGACACTACTCGACGACACACTAATCGACAAAATCGGAGCGGCCATCTTGTAATCGCATGTAAAATTGGAAAAAAGTAATAGAAAAAACTCAAAAAACTATAACAGAGGACTAATAATTAATCATTGCGGTTAGTTGAAGAAGATTCCGATTCCGATATGGATATGAGTTCAAATCAAGAGTCAAGTTCTGACAGTGAATAATAAATAAATTATTGTTTTAAACAGACTGCATTTTATTTACCACTACCCGTCCCCCGCGGTTTCGCCCGCGTTATTTCAGGTTTTTAGTTTTTGTCAGATTTTTTAATTTACTGTAAAAATTCTTCAAAATCCGTAGACTAGTTCTTGCGTGAAAGAGTAACAAACATCCACACACACATACAAACTTTCACATTTATCATCTATAAATCTAAAATCGGTAATCCGATTCCATTACCTTTGCCAACTGATTCGTTATTGTAAAAAATCGATTAAATTTCGTTAGGTCACATCACTATAATTGTCAGACAAAAACTGTCAGGGAACTCATCATAGGACAAAAAAACTAGTCAATCAATACACCAGACATGAACGCTATTGAAAACATGTAGGAGCTCACCAAGCAGGAGATCGCTTAGCAAGTGATCACCACCAAACTAATAAATTATTTATTATTATTGTTATATAAACACTAGCTGATTAAATTGCAGCTCTCAACAACACAAACCTGCAACAGGATGCCAGAATTTGCATAGAGAGCATATCACGATGAATGGAATCTATCACAAAATTCTGGAAATATTCGTCAAATTGACTACGTATCTATTTTTTTTTTCAAAAATATATAAATAATTTTGCTTTTAATTTTCGTTGTTTTTATTATCTCAATAAAAAAAAACTATAAATAAAAAATACCAGCCGGACCTACAAGCAACCTTTTTTCAAACCTATTAACCTGGCCGTTAGCGAGGAGTCGGCTTCAGAAAATCACTGTTTTATGGCTCTTTTCGGGCGCTTGGGCCTTAAGCGATATGCGCGAGTCCAAGCGAGCAGGCACCTTCCGATTTCACCTACTTTTTCTGTCGTCAACTCGCTCAGACTTGAAAATCTGACGTATTTATGTACAGTCAACTAAAAAAAAAAATTATAACATAGGTACCCACTAAAAATGTATTAGAAATTGTATTCGACTTGACTTTAAAATAAAACACTTATAAATCAACATTACAATAATATAATATTGCATATTTACCTATTAATTACCAACAAATCACAACATTATCAGCAATAAGCAACCAAAGTTGACGTCCAAATATTAGTTAATGTTAGCACACGTTTAAGTAAGCGGAATAGGAGACTTAGAAATACACGTAAGTGAGTGAATATGCAGTATCGATACGTCATGTATGTGTCAAAAAAGTTAAGAGCGCCCACACGATGAACAAAATCTTTCTTGGATGCGTTCCATTTCACGATTAACCTGTGACCTTCAGTTGCCCTTTGCATTCTAGGACTACGGGTTTCCTTTTTAGGAATTCGCCGGGGTCCTAGCTTGCGGGCATCGGCCCTTCTGGACTCCTACGGTTTGATGTCATCTCTTTGAGGAGCACGTCGATCACTACGCGCTGTTGACGACTGAGCTCGGTTCGGTTAATTACCGGACGTCCGGATAGCGGACTACCCATTGCTCGACGTCCGCAAGCCCGCGTCTACCGTGGTCCGTTGTCGGGCTAGGAATTTCGGCGGCCGATGGTCCTTTGGCCTCCTTCTTCGCTAACATTACTGCTTCGCAGAAAGAGGCGACCGCCTGCCATTCCTCCTCGCTCCGGACCATAGTCTGAACTAGGGCCCTGCGTGAAAGGTTGTTGCCAAAAATTGCCTCCACGAGGCAACAGCGGTGCTCTGCCCGAGCGGGGCACAACTCTACCATGTCCTCGGGTGCTCCACCGTGTCCTCCGAGTGGTCCACACAATAGTAATACCCGAGCTTTACTTTGGCCACATCCTACTCGCCTCATTCCTCACCTTTAACATAATATCCCGAAATCTAAGTAGATAACCGGTATAGCCTGCGTGAAAAAATCCACGGGCAATGGCTAGTTATTTATAGTAATTGTTATTATTTGACTGTATTTTATACGTTTAAGCGAGAGGACGACAGAAAAAGTAGGTGAATCGGAAGGTCCCAACTCGCGCGGACTCGCGCGAATTGCTTAAGCGAGTTGACGAACAAGCCATATTAGGTAATCTCTGGAAGTACTGGTCCGATAGCAAAAAGTTTTTCTCCGATAGAAAGCTGCTTTATTCCTGAGTGGGGTGTTCGCGGGCGAAGCCGCGGGCAAATGCTAGAATATTATATTTATCGACCGTGAAGTACCAATACCGCCTAAAAATATTTTTTCAAGAAAATCATTATTTACCGTTATGAATTTAAAAAGGTTTTTCCGCGTGTTTTAAGCGATTATCACACTGCCACGCATGACGCTGCACGTTGCGTGTCGACGCACCTACGCGCGTACTTGCGGAAGTGCAGATCTGCATCATCGTACGGGTTTTTTACGCACTCACGCGCGTTGGTGCGTTTTGTAAATTCACGCAGGCTCTGACTTATTTCATACAAAATCATACGATAATCGTCTTAGTAAAATTCGAGTAATTTTTTTTGTTTTCACCTCTGACAGACAGTTTGGTGTTATTGGTACTTTGCTGTCGATATAAAAAAATACATTAATTAATATCAAATGCTGCAGTGACAAAAATAATAACAATTAATTTTGTAAAATCATGGTTACCCTAGTTAAAACAGAGGTAAGAAAGGGATACACCGACCCTTTCTCGTTGTCTTGTTCAGTACATTTTTCCCCGTTTGCTTGTCAATATGAACTTAATGGCAATGAGAATAAAGAACACTATAGAGTGTGTTTGCTGCGCAGGCAATCTAGATTATCCGTAGGATACATAAAATCTTTGCTCTGGTGTCTGTTTGGTGTCTTGCTATATTTCACTGGGACACCACGGTAGCGCAACCAGTGGCGCTACCCGGGTGTCCCGGTGAAATATGGCTCTAATTGTCTGAGTGAGTTAGGTAAGTTACGTTTCATTCGATCTTAGAATCTGGAGCCTCAAATACCTTTCTCTACTTATGAAAGTGCATTATCATTATTAATTTTAATAAAGCCCCTTTTTAGCTCGATACATTTCTCTCATCATGAATATCTCAGCATTGTTCGTTTGTTCCAAGATGTAGCTAACTAAGTATGCATTATAGGAGCATCTATTGGTTATCTCATATGTGCTCAATTTCTCTGGAATGTATAAACATAGCTGAGCTGGAATTTAGCCTAGTTGTATGCAGTTATTTATACACTTGACATTGGTCAAACTGTGCCACGCATATTCGGCTCACTAAACTAAATATTATTAAGCAGCTAAGCAATAAAACACGAAAGCGAGACGTACCGAAAGTGCCTAACTGCCATTCACTGAAATCCAACAAATCAATGTTTTCTGTTTCTCATGCATAATACGTTTCTTTTGTTTATGTTGAAGAAATTTAGCCGCATTTTATCGTAATTAAGTACCTAAGTATTACGAAGGCTATGTATTTTGAAAACTTTTACCAGGGTAGATAATTATATACCTGCTTATAGCAGCTTATATTATATAGGATGGAAGGCTCCCTTTATAAAACCGGAACTTGGGATCCATAACCATAAAAATGATTTTCATTAATAAAACGAATTTTGGTAAGAAATCTGCCTAACATTTTATTAATTCATTAAAACTGGCATAGACAAATAAAACAAACACGCCACGTAGACATTCAGTTGAACAACTGTTTTGTTATTATAGCCAACATTATAAAATTTCAACTACATAAGTATTATTATTTTAAGCCTGCAATACACGTTGGCCGAGCTAAGACCAACGCGAGCCTTGGCGAGCCTAAGCAAATATAGGCAAATTGACACGGAAAGCGCCTCTCTACACGTTCGGCAAGCGCCTCTCTACACGTTCGGCAAGCTTGAAACAATGCAAATGGCCAATAAGACGAGTTTTGAGGAGACGCCCACATGTTGGGCCCTGTCAGTTGTTGTTGTGCATTTAAACAATATGGACGACGTAGAAGTCATCGCAGCTGCTGCTATTTATTTAATAAGCGCTTATATTTATTATGTCACTGTATACCGCACTAAAGTTGTGAAAATGAAAAGACAAAAAAGACGGTGGTGGATGTTAAGCCTGCTTTAAGTGGGTTTGTTTGACGTATAAAACAACATTTTACACCACCTACCACCAGATAATGCAGTATGGCCGATCCCTAGGGAATAATAAGATTTGAATTTGGAACACCAAAAGTCGTCAACATTGTGAGTTAAAATGTACAAGCATCGCATAAGTTGACTCGAAATTCAAACTGGCCACTAACAAAAAAAGAAAATAGAATAAAACGTGCTTGACGGGAGCGTTATAGAAAATTGAAACAATAAGAATCTTGGAGTAGTGAATTTTGTTTGTTTGATGAACTTGTAAATAATATAATACTTATATTTCTATAATATATGATTTGGTCGACCAAATTGTTTTTAGGGTTCCGTAGTCAACTAGGAACCCTTATAGTTTTGCCATGTCTGTCTGTCCGTCCTCGCTTAATCTCTGTGACCGTTAGCACTAGAAAGCTGAAATTTAGTACCAATGTGTATATCAATCACGCCGACAAAGTGGTAAAATGAAAATTGGAATAAAATGTTTTATTAGGGTAGCCCCCCTATATGTAAAGTGGGAAGTGATTTTTTTTTTTAATTTCAACCCTAACGTGTGATATATTGTTGGATAGGTATTTAAAAATGAATAGGGGTTTACTAAAATAATTTTTTGATAATGTCAATAATTTCGGAAATAATCGCTCCAAAAGTAAAAAAACAATTTGTCCCCCCCCCCTAACTTTTGAACCATAAGTTTATAAAATATGAAAAAAATCTGAAAAGTAGAACTTTATAAGGACTTTCTAGGAATATCATTTTGAACTTGATGGAAAGAACAGTTTTTGTACAAAAAAGACAAAAAGGTTGTACAAAATAATTTCTGGACTAAGTTTGTAGTATAATCGTATATGCAAGCATTTTTTTTAACTTCGTTTACATATTTTATTATCCTGAACGTATCTTCTTTCAAACAAAAAAATAATTATTAAAATCGGTTCTCGCAATCCAAAATTACCACGGAAAACTTCTTCTGGTGCCTATGTATTAATTAGTAACCCAATTCCCCGAGAGATGGCGCAGTATTGGCGGTATTATCTTATAACTACATAAAACTTCTATCAGGAACATGCTAGCAATTTAGAACAAAACTAAAATTCATTTTTTAAACGCCATCTATCAAAATGTTAAGGTAAAAACCAGTTCATAAATGGTTCGATAGATGGCGTTGCGTAATGACGTCATCTTTAAAAGTCGATGTTAATATTTTCCGTGCTTTCATGACCTACCGTGGTAAAAAATCGTTGCTTCTTAAATATACCTATTCGTAATTTTACGAATGCACAATCGCTGAAATTTCTACTACTTGCATACTGTTTTAACTTTTAGTTATCACCGTCCTTTGTGGGCCCGTTTTTAGGGTTCCGTACTTAGTATGTCAACGTATTATTATTATTTATTATTATTTAGAAGATAAGGGGCTATGCATCACCCATAGTGTAGGGGATGTAGTCACTGCGACCTAAAAGATCTATTGTGACTCGCCACCTTGTTAGAGTAACTCTTTTAGCCCGGAGGCTTCCAAGAAATTTAGAATACTCCTAGCTTTTAGAGTTTTAATCTCCTCCGGGCGAATAATGTGTCGGCCCAGATGGACACTGCGTTTGTGGACAAGGGGCCCGCATTCACACAAGAGGTGCTTAGGCGTCTCCCTCTCCTGATTGCAGTACCGGCAAACATCAGTGTCACTCAGTTTCATGTGAAATTGGTGCCTGTTTAGTTTGCAGTGGCCGGTTAAGGCGCGGGCTATCGCACAGATGTTCGTCCTGCTAAGCTCAAGAAGCTTGGCAGTTCGTTTTTGTGAGTAGCCTTCTATGAGAGATTTGGCGTGTAGCAGACCTGGTTGTACCAACCAGTGCTTTTTTGAATCGCCAAATAAGTTGCCCTTAAGGGTCTGCATGGCCTGGTTCTTTGAGATACCACAGAAGGGTTCTGGACCTATCTGATGACCTTGAGCCCCAGCCCGTGCAAGTTCATCGGCTTTTTCGTTGCCGTTGATTCCAGAATGACCTGGTACCCATCTCAGAATAACTTTATTCCTTTGCCCCAGGTCATTCAGTTTGTTAACGCAGTCTTTTACCAGTTTCGAATTTAAAGTATTCGAGTTCAAGGCGTTAAGAGCTGCCTGGCTATCTGAGTAAATCAGAATTAATTGATTTATGTAGTTTCGTTGACGGTTGGCCTCCACACATTCTATAATGGCGTATACCTCCGCTTGGAATATGGTAGCATGTTTACCCAGATTCAAGCTTTTGCTGAATTTCGGGCTAATGCCAAATATTCCACATCCTACATTCTCACCCATTTTGGACCCGTCTGTAAACCAGATCAGGCTTCCAGCCTTGCAAGTGATGAGGTTGTTTGACCAATCCTCTCTGCTCGGCAGTTCCACTGTGTAATTCCTTGTGAAATTACACTGTGGAAGCATGACGTCTGTTGTCATAGCTAGTTGATCGTGTTCAAGTACTGATTCGTGTAGCGATCTCAGTGCTTGAGAGCGCCAGTTTGCTTTGCCAGTGCTGTTTGTTCTGTACATGCTTGCCTTCGCCTCCTTCGCAATGAATAGATGAAGTGGCGGTAGGTTAAGCAGGGCATTTAGAGCAGCTCCTGGGGTTGTGGACATGGCCCCTGTTGATATGAGGCATGCAAGTCTCTGCAAACCATTAAGTTTGTTAATGACTGTCACTTGAGTTGTTTTCCTCCACCATACTACGCAGGCATACGTTATTATCGGCCTGACTATGGCGGTGTACAACCACAGGGCGATTTTAGGGTTTAAGCCCCATTTCTTCCCTGCTAAGCGACAGCATATTCCTAAAGCTATTTTAGCCTTTTGGATCACATTGTTAATGTGAGTGTTCCAGGTCAGTCTCTGGTCGATAGTTACGCCCAGGTACTTGACTTCGCTGGAGAATGGTATGAGAGTCCCCTTTACAGTGGGCGTTACAAGTTTGTCCAACTTACGCTTCCTAGTAAAGGGGACTATTGTTGTTTTACTTGGGTTAACCGATAAATTGTTTTCTGTGCACCATGTGTTAATAATGTTCACAGATCTTTGTAGTATAGATGATACCGTGCTGTGACAGGGGCCGACAACACAAGCCACCACATCGTCAGCATAGCTATGTACATCTAAGTCTCTTGTAGAGGCTTCAACCAGCAATTCGTCAACAACGAGTAGCCATAGAAGTGGCGATAAAACGCCTCCTTGTGGGCACCCTTTAGTTGTTTTGAAGCTCTTTGTAGTTCCGTGTAAGGTAACACTGATAGTTCTGTTGAGGAGCATGAATTCGATCCAACGAGTAGTTGTTTCGTCAATCCCTTTCGCCTTCATTCCCTTGGAAAGGGCGTCTATGGTGACGTTGTCGAAAGCTCCTTCAATATCAAGGAAAGCACATAGGGCTATCTGTTTATCTTCCAAAGCCCTTTCGATCCTGTCTGTTAGTTCTAACAGAGCAGTTTCTGTAGATTTTCCTTTTTGGTAAGCATGTTGCTTCGGATGCAGAGGGTTATCCCTTAATGGTCCATCCCTGATGCATTCGTCAATAACCTTTTCCATACTCTTGAGTAGGAAGGAGGTAAGGCTTATTGGTCTGAAGGACTTTGGTTGAGAGTAGTCCTTCTTACCGGCCTTTGGGATAAAACAGACTTTAACCATAGTCCATTTCTCTGGTATATATCCCCAGGCAAAGCTTGCTCTGAAGATTTTGATTAAAATAGGGATGAGTATAGTCTTCCCTTGCTGCAGAAGAGCTGGGAAGACATCGTCATCCCCTGCAGATTTAATTGGCTTGAATGAGTCTATAGCCCATTCTACCTTGTTCGGTCTAAAATACCTCGCCGCTCTTCTCCAGTCTTCATTTGAAGGCCTGGTGAGGCGGATATGAGGAGTATTTTGTACGATGTTATCTGGTGCCATCACCGAGCCAGGGAAGTGTGTAGACGCCAGAAGTTTCAGGGTTTCTTCCGCTGATGCAGTGAAGGCACCGTCTGGTTTCTTTAAGAATCCCAGTTGATTTGTAGGCGATTTGGATAAGACTTTGTGGATTCTGGCTCCTTGAGGGACTTTAGTAATCTCCTCGCAGAACTTCCTCCATGACAGTCTTTTCGCCTTTCGGATTTCTTTATTATAGGTAGTTAAAGCTTTCCGATACCGATCCCAGTCGTCAGTCGATTTAGCCTTATTAAACAACCTACGTGATTCTTCCCTTAAAACATCGAGCTTTTTGTTCCACCACGTCACTTTTCTATCCCTCACAGTTCTTAGAGGGCAGCTCTCTTCGTAAGAGGCTGTAATGGCTTCCGTAACTTGAGCAACAGCATAATCCAATGTTTCAGGGGAGCGTATGGTTTTAGTGAAGTCTTGGAGTCTATCTTGGAGCTTTATTCTGAACAAGTCCCAGTCCGTGGCTTTTGCATCCCTAAAAGTGATGGTTTCGCAAATGTTGGATGTATTCAGTGCGAATTTAATTAGTCGATGATCAGACATAGATGGTTCATCACTGACATGCCAATTGGTTATCAGCCTGGCAGTGTGAATAGTAGCGAGAGTTACATCAAGAACTTCCTTCCTCGATCTAGTTACAAAGGTCGGTTTACATCCCTCATTAACTATTTGGAGGCGGTTAGTTAGTACAAAATCATGAAGCAACTCACCTCTGTCGTTGATGTCAGTGCTGCCCCAGTTGGTATGGTGGGCGTTGGCGTCACACCCAATGAGAAGCTCGGCATTGTTGGCATAGGCGTACTCGACTACCTTTGCAAGCTCCTCGGGTGGGTCGGTTTTCGTCCCGTCCAGGTATGCCGAGCACACGATGAGGCGTCCATTTCCGCTCTTGACATTAACATAAGCTGCAATCAGGTCATCGCTGCACAGGCCTGGTATGCATAAGAAATCAATATTATTATTGAAAAGTATACACGCTCTTGGTTTGACTCCTCCGATATGGTGTACGACCTTACCTGCAGAGCCCAGTCCAGACACCGTGTTAGTATTAGCCAGCCACGGTTCCTGAATAAGAGCAATGTGAAGGTTCTTCTGTGTGAAGTGTTTTTCCAGAACAGCCGTGGCTGCTCTGGCATGGTGCAGGTTGATCTGCACCACTTGTGTGTTTGTGTGTGTCTGTGTTATGGTGTGTTTGTGTTGTGTTAGTGTTGTGTGTTTGTGTCGGTGGGTGGGTTAAGTGGCGTTATTCGACCCGCTTGGCTTCGGGGCTGTAGGGCAGCCCTGAGGTTTGGCCGGTCGGCTCTCCACTCCCGATCGATTGGGACGTGTAGCCCTTTTCGTCGGTGGTGCTCCGAGGGGGCGGTTCCTGACGCCCTGGCCTCCAGGTTTCGGCTTGGCGTTTTGCCGCTTTGCCGTTTTACCAGAGACCTGGACGCTCGGCCCCGCCCTAGGAGCGTGTTGAGCAGGTGGCAGAATCTCTGCGCTAGATTGGCTAGTTCCTGCCACCTGCTCAGCCCTCGCGGCGTATTATCGCCGCGAATGCGAATCCAGACTTTGCGAAAGCCTGGTTGCGGCCTGCAGTCTAGCTTGCGCAAGGCTTCTACAGAGGCATCATCGATAGAGAGGGCGGTCGTGATTCCGTCCCTTTCTTTCTTGACGCTCAGCACCTTCCACAAGCCAGTCTGCAGGTCGTTTTGTTTTTCCAGGAGATTGAGGGCATCTCTTGGAGTTTTCAGGACATCTTCTGTCTTGAAGTGGAGGATCCCAACCTTAGCTTTTGGCAAGTCCTTCTCGTTAATGAACGAGAGTTCCGCCTCTGGCCACGGCTTTAGTGTCCCCACTTTTTCTTCAAGCCATTTCAGGCTGTAGTCGTTTTTAATTACGACTTGCAGCCATCCCGGTTTGAAAGTGCAGCCCTCAATTCGAATTTTGAATTCGGGGGCTTTGGGCATAGGGGCGTTAAGAATCGCCCTCAATAAGTCCTTGTAAAGGAGCCCCAATTGCGCGTCCGACATGGGCTCCTTGTTACGGATTCCCACCCGGATGTTAGTTAGGGCATCCTTAAAAGACATAGCGCTTGTCTCAGGCGGTGGTCCGACCTGAGTTGCGGACGTCTCATCAGGGATCATTGGAGTTGACCCTGACTTTTCGTCCACACGCGTAGTCTTTTTGGCATGATCTTTTGGCGACTCGTCCTCGGATCGAGATCGTTTTACCGGCCTCTTCCCCGAGGACATATCAGCCATTAGACCAGTCGAAGGAATGCGCGCACTCGCCAACCGCTCCGTGACCAGCTTGTAGGCCTCAATGGGGTCCATACCGCCAGCCCTGAGGCGCCGCAGGCGCTTACGCGCTGCTCCTGGCAACCGTCGTTTCCTGGGACTGAGGCCAGTTTCCGACGGCACTTCCGAGTCCATCTCAGTAGGCCTCGTGCCATCGTTTGCTGACTCCAGTTCAGGAGGGTTGAGTTCGGTGTCCAAGGTGACTTGGGAGTCTCCCTCAGAACCGAGCAAGAGAGCAGTCAGATCGGGAATTGACCCAGTAAGACTACTCGAGAGTTCCGGACGTTCGTCATCGTCCAGAGATGGAGTATTTTTTTTAAAAGAGTTTAAATCCATACAGTTCCCACGGGAAGCTAGGGAAATAAACAGTCCACCTGGGCAGAGCCCCGCTTGCCCAGGTAAGGCGAAATTACTACTCCAGGATTGCCATCTCCCTGGAGAGACACCGATAGGAACCAAGCTCCCCCTTGGCCACGCATCCCTCGGCTCGGTACGTATCACACCTTGGATTGGGTTTTGCCGATTATTCGCCACCGCTGTAAGTGATTCCCCTACGTATGCCATAAGTAATGACACACGTAAGAGAGCCACCTACAGCGGCGCCCAGGATGCACCGTCCCCCCCACTGTTCTTCCCAGCGAATGCCTACATACAGCCGCATATAAAATGCAGATGCATACATGCATGAACTGGGACGAACAGCAAGAGAGCACACGTGGAGGTTATCTAGCACGCATCCCATCCATCCATGTCAACGTAACAAATAGCCTTTTTTTAAACTCTTAAGTGGGAACACTTATTGTGACGGACGGGAAACTACGGAACCCTACATTGAGCGTGGCCCGACACGCTCTTGGCCGGTTTTTTTATTATCTCGCAGGTGTAAAAAGTAGAGTATGCAACACGGGGATAAAGCAGTCTTTGTCTTGGGCGGCTTAAATTGCTCACTTCACTCAGGTTTCTTTATTAACTCCCTCGCAATGCTCGGGAGTTAATTATATAAGTCCCTCACTATCGTTCGGGATTGCAATCAGCAACCTTCGTTTCGTTCGGAATTCAACATGCCGCCCGCGACTTAAAGACACTGCTTTATCCCCTAGTCACATAAACTACTATTAAAAACACAAATATCAGGAGATTTACTAACAAAATCAGTAGATCAGGAGAAACTTGACAAAATCAGAAAATCTCCTGGAAAATCAGGAGATCTGGCAACACTGGCGCGGACAAACATGTGAACACTATTCGGCCGAGCGCGCGCGAGCGCCTTTGATTTGTGCAGAAAAACCGACACCGCTCCGAAGTGAGGCAAGTGATCACGAGCGGCTGCGAGTCGTGACAAGCTATTCCAAATGAGGTCTATACACATTGGCGCACATTTGCTTTGATTGGCGCATGTCTACTGAACCAACTAGGCGAGCGACACCGAGCGATGGCAAGACAAGGCAAATATACTGTCTACATATTGGTATTGGCCTTCACTCGGCAACGCTCGGCCAACGTGTATTGCAGGCTTTACAAAACGATCCAGACAAGCTGCGCCTGCGCTGATCTCTTGTTGACGTCATCACCACTGTGATAGCTTCCTTCCGCTCCCCACTCACACCTCGTATTCCATCTATACATACATATAAATAAAATTGGAGTGTCTGTTTGTAATATTGAAATAACTACTATTTCGTCCCGAAAAACACGACTGTATGCATATGAAAACTGTTTATTCCATTCTAATAAATAGAGATAACTTATTAAAACAACGTGAACAAATTGATTAGGATAAAATTAGAATTGTTATTAACACATTTTCCGTATAATGGATTGACGCATTGAGGATCCAATAAATATTGTCACGTAAACATTACAACGAAGCGGTAAAATGAACGATTACCTACTGTAAACAGTGGACAAACTGAACCAAAATAAATGTGTAATCGAATTAGATTTAAGAAAGGGACTAAGAGATCTATTTTTCAGATCTTATTGTTTGAGAACCAAAACAGCAGTCTCATTTTGTTTCTCTTTTGTCTCCAGGTGAACGGTGGCAGCGCAGCTGAGCGAGCTGGTCTGCAAGCGGGCGATGCGCTGATCCGCGTCAACACCACCGACGTATACTTGCTAAGACACCAGGAAGCGCAGGACGCCATCCGCGCTGCCGGAGGCAACCTTGAGCTCACCGTACAACGGTACATAAGCCTTCAACAGATATTCTTTCTACGTCCTATTCATTCATTGACCCTCGTCTGTCAGACTTCGATCATTTGACTTGATCTTCGGCTACTCTCATCTATTTGTTACAAATATCCTGACTGCTGTAAAGATCGTCACTACACTTAGCATGAGGGCTCCACTCAAAATCTTTATTGACATTATTTTCTTACAAGTTAATATTTTCTGCTGACGCTTAAGAAATCTTTGTTTGTTTATTTCCCAGTGGTGGTGGCACTTGGCGTCCTACCGTGACTCCCACCGGTAGCCTGCCAAGACCTGGCGCAAGATCCATTGGCGGTACTCCAACCCTCGTCACTAACACCTCTCTCAAGGCCACACCGCAACCATCGCGCGCCTTTGGCTCTGGTCACAACAATGTCGCCAAGCCTTTTGGTTACGTAAGTATCATTTGAAAGTCCACTGAAAATCCAATACTTATATCTTATTGTGTGAAAGATGACGTAGCTAGAAAATGAGTTAACATTTAGACGACTACTGTGCCGAATCAAAATAAGGATAGGAGAACGAATGATGATCAGGAGCAGAAATCGAACTTAATACATTGTATTCGTCTTATGACTTGGATATTTAGATCCTGCAGCTAATGAGTGCAAAATGTTGGTTATAGATGAACGGCAACGACTCCGTAAAGAGCATAGTGAACAAACAGTACAACACTCCAGTCAACATGTACAGCGACAAAACGATCGCGGAGACTCTGTCGGCGCAGACTGAAGTCCTTGCGGGAGGCGTTCTCGGGTAAGACTTCACTCTTGTTAATACCACTTTCAACATTTACCGCTAAAATACAGAGCAACTCTCCCAGACCAACAACAATTTCTACACTTACAACTTCTTTCAATGCAACCGATACAAGTTCGGTAGTTTGTCTGTCAAAATGATTTTACTTCAAAGTTCAACTTTCATATTCTTCGAATCATTAAGGGCGCCTTCAAAGTGCCGCGCTGCAAGGGTAGAAGTTTAGGTTCGAGTATGATAATGTTGTCGAACTGATGCGCGGGTGTAGCGCTGCAGTCTTTTATTTATATGTGCTGCAAATTTGAAGGCGCCCTAAGTTAGCTCGAATATAAATTACTTTTGAATGCGTAAATCGAGAAACTATTTCTAAATGCGACATGTATAATACCTACGTTTTAAAAGCATAGAATTACAATAATTTGTATGTCAAGGTCCTGCGATGTCCAGCCCCATTTTTTAAACTGTCTGATAACATTGCTAACTTATGTTTTAATCCTTCAATCGATTGATAAATGAGCAATTACGTAGGCATAGCTAAATACTTAAACATCATCCAAAGATCAAGAAAAATACAATGTTACCTATAATTGACAGAGTGAACTTTAAGAAGAATGAGAAGACATACGATGCTGAGAAAAGCGCTGTTTTCAAAGTTCTGCAAGAAGAACAGAACGATCCTGAGCCAGGTATAAGGGATAATTATCTTTGTAATATTAGTACAGCTTCAAAATTCTCAAGCGACACTTAACTTTCTAACGCATTTGACAGTTTTTGCTGCACCTATAAAAGACAGGCAGAGAATCTGATCTTTAGAGCGACTTAAAGTTGAGTTACGTTTGAGTATTACCTAGACCGATATTATGAGTAATTGGTTACCAAAGGGCTACATTTTGGATATACTTGTAAACCTTCTGAAAATGTTTAATAGATAGATACATACCATAATACATCACTGCTAATTCAAGAGGGTAGTCAGAAGAAAATTAAAAAAGAAAAAAAAACATTAACAAAAAAAATCCACTTGGATAAACCGGAGATTTCATTAAAAGAAACTGTAACGGCGGAAAAGTAGTAGATATCGAAATTAATGAAGTGAAATTGGCATAGTAGTCGAGCAAGTGGTGGGTCCGACGTCCGGGCAGGGCGCGCCGGTGAGCGGCCTGCGCCACGTGCAGGCGCCCATCACCCGCCCTGACGCGCCCGTCAACAACACCGGCGGCTTGCCCCCTGGACAGAACATTTGCGAGGAGTGCGAAAGACTCATCACGTAAGTCGGACGATGAGCGCGGGCCGACACGGTAGCACATATCGCAAGCTAAATTTGATTTTGCGCATAGGGTTTCTGACAGCTAAGGGTGTCGGAGTCAGGTTTCGATACAAAAAATATTTTTGAGAGAAATTATAATTCGGATCCGCAATGATGTCTCGATCAACGGAACTTCGGGTGACCCGGTAAGTTATGTGATCGAGTTGCGAATAGAAATAACCCGATATTGCGGGCCAGCAGAGCCTTCTCACTTTTACTCGAGAGCGAGCGTGGCGCGCGCGGGCACTCCGTGCAGCTTGCACCGCACGTACCGCTCCCGGTCGCGCACGCCGCGCGTGGCCAGCAGCAGCACGCCGCAGCCGCCGCCGCCGGCGCGCGTGTGCACGGGCACGCAGACGCCGCGCGAGCAGCTGACGCCCGAGCCGCCGCACCGGCCCAGCATCCCCATGGGCTGCCACGAGGTGCTGCCGGACGGCCGCATCGCGCTGGGCGCGCCGGCGCTGCCGCAGCCGCGCGACGCGCTCCCCGTCGTCAACGACACTCCCTATTGCTCCGACTGTAATCGCTACATTATGTAAGCGACGTCCCACTGAATGTCTTGACGTGTTTGCGACCGTGTCGACCTGTGCATTAGCTCTATTCGTGTAGATTAAAATAATTCGATGTGATTCCTTCTTGTTGCGACTCCTCCTAATTCTTTATGTTGTAAATATCGAAACGACATCGCAGGGAGACGTGACATGTAAGTTAGTACACATATCGTGTTTTAACGAAACGATTATTTTCCATTTCATTTTCCCGTTCTCGTCACGATATTTGTGCTAAAAAGTTCAATTCATTACTCATTAATTAATTGTCTTCATCTATACCTATTTTCATACTTTAGTAGTTAGGCAGAATGAAATAATGTGTCAACGCCACTATATATCTTCACTCAGCATGTCCTCACTTCGCTGTCCATATTATTTAGATGAGCACCAATGTAATGTAGCGTGGCAGATTGGTGGACGCACGAGCAAGTCGGTGAGCATGTTTGTAGCAAGTAACAAGTATATAAATTAAATGTATATTTTCTACATATGTATATATTCCAATTAGAATTCCAATATTTTAATAAATAAATTCAATGTTTATGACATTTTATCTTCATGCTTATGTTAGACTGCATCGTCCATATTGTTAGTAATTTTGTTCCCCGCTATCTACTGACGAGTGCTTTCTGTATTAGCGGAGTGTTCGTGCGCATCAAGGACAAGAACTTGCACGTGGAGTGCTTCAAATGCTCGACGTGCGGCTCTTCGCTCAAGAACCAGGGCTACTACAATCTGAACGGCAAGCTTTACTGCGACATCCACGCTAAGCTCGTCGCGCGCAACAATCCACCCGCACCTAACCTTGAACCTGTTACCGTGCCCCCGTGAGTTGACCCTGTTAATACATCATGGATTTATTTTGATTCTGTTTCATATTTAGTAAATCTGCATTTGATTAATTTTATTATTACAATTTATTATTCTTTGTTTATACCCTTATCCCAATATATTTGGGTTCTACGCAGCATGTTTTACCAATAATTTTCTTGTACAGTGGTGGTCGTATCCCTACCAACACATACTCGACGCCACTGCCGCCGCTGGCGACCAACAACTACACGAACGGATCGTCATCACTCTTTAGCGTGAGTATTATGAGTATTATCTACGTTTTCCTAATGATCTTTAGTATTCAATCATGACGTTAGTTATTCTATAAGTGTCGCGATCTCTCTGTGACTCTCTGCTTTTATAGTCTCTTCAGTTTACGGTTATGACATGTATATAGATTACCGGGAAATGTGCATTTCTTCTTTCTTTCTTTTCATTATTCTTAAGTTTTCCTTCTTATATTCGATGCCGCTACTTACCCCATGGATTTATGTTTTATTCTTTGCTAATAATCGTTTGCTAATTTCGGCAGCCATCAAGTAACCTGTCGGGCCCAAAGCCGTTCGGCTCGTCCATCGGGTCGGCATACTCGCCGTCGCTGTCGCCGCGCTCGGCGCCGCTGTCTCCGGCGCGGCCCGTGGCGGCGCCCGCGCCCGCGCCGGCTCCCATTTCGGCTCCACAACCTGCGGCACCTTTCGCGCCTAGTAAGAGAGTTACTTTTGCCGTATAATTTTTACCGTACGAAAAGGTACGACATCTAAAACTATCACAATCAAGCGGATTACTTTATTATTTTTTCATTTACTAGTTAAGATTTAACTATATTGTAAAACTAAATTGTGAAAGTTTTAGATTTTTAAATATATTATTATGTAGATTTAAGTATGAAAACAGAAAGAAATATTTGCAAGCAGATATATAATAACAATTTATGATGTACCTAACGGTAAATGCTATTTTTATGTAATATTTACATTGACAATGTTTATTTTTTATACTTTTTTATAGGTTTGTGTTGATAGAAGTATTAAGATAAAAAATAATATAAATGATATCATACCAAACCATTATACAATTATTGAATGATTTTCATGTTCAAAAGATATTAAGAATAGGTTCAAGCAAGTCTAACAAAATCATTCATACTTGCCGCTGACATATGTTTAAGTACTTTTAAAAATCTCTTCAATTAACTACATATTAAATCCAATAATACATATTTTCATGGAAAAGTATTTCTAGTCACTGACTAATGTCAGCATTATAAGTACCTTTAATATACATTACTAGTCATTTAAAGGACATCTTAAAAATTATTGTTATATTTACAGAAAAATACCGTAGTTCAAACTTATCGTGTTAAGAACTATTTATTACAAGTTAAAAGATAATTATTATGTATAACTACAGAAAACTATGTATACCTAATGTGAATGTGAACCAAATTGGAATTAAGTAATTTAAGGCAATTATTTATTTTCGACAGAGGCCCCAGTTTCCCTTTTTAAAGGTAATTTATAATTAGGTGGAGTACAGCTTCTTATAGCTATTAATTGATCATATGTATATAAATATAGAAACATAGTGTGAATGCGCTACGCGGAAAGCCGATATCAATAGCAGCCGCTGCATTAAAATAATTACTGCCCTGGCACTGTCGAGTAATGCGTCATTTAATAAAATAATAGTACTATCACATCAATCTTTAACTTTCTTGCTTCTTTAAACAGTTTGTTATTAGTAGATCAGCTTATATCAATCTACGTTAAGTGGCTTCTTCAATTTTACTAATATTTACTTTCATCTATTTTCTTTCCTTCAATAACCTTTCTAACACTGTAACTGACTAACAGCACAAAATGTAAAAAGTGTTGTGTGGCCCCCACCTGCAAACCCTTCTGATGATGAACTACCAAAGTATGAACCAAGCGCAAAACCAGCGGGCCCCATGTGTGGCACAGATAAGAACAAAATTAATCCCAATTGCATAAAAAATGCAGATACTCAACAGCAATCTATGGAACAATTTCTAGCTTCTTCGAAACAAAAAGATGAATACTCTTCGAGTGTTTCATATACTTCTGCTGCTATATCTTCTATGACAGCAACATCTAAATCCGAATCTGTTGTCCAAAGCAAACAATCCCAAGTGCAAGAATCAACTAGTCGAACTATTCAGTCTTTCTCACAGGAATCTTCGGAATGCCAGAGTACAACTGTATATAAAACACAAACATGTCCACCAAAGTCGTTTGAAAGTCCCGCAGATGCCATTGAAAATGTTAATAGATTACAAATGATTCAATCAAAGGAAAATATCCAATCAATATCATCTACAGAAGATAAATCCGCAAACGTATCAGAACCTCAAAAAATACAAGAAAAAGCACCAGTCTTGCAAACTACCAATAAAAACATTGAATTTGAGAAAAACAATGCTATGCAAGCACCTAAAACTATGGACACTGAAAAACATGAAGTTGATGATAAGGCAGTCACTCAAATGAAAAATGAAGAAGTCATGATAAAGCAACGAAAAGCGTCATTTGAGGCGCAAGCTAAAATTAAAACAGAAGTGAAATTGACTGAACAATCTAATCAAAGTTTCCAAGGGGAGACATTACAAATGAGCACGAATCTTGGCCCCACAAATCAAAATAATAAAGCATCCATGGTAGAAGCACTGACAACGGCACCAGATCGCCCATATTCACCCTTGCCTAGCCCAACTCCGCCTATAAGTATTATTGGGCAAGCAACTTTAGACGAAAAAACAGCTCAATGTAATATTGAACAAAATTCCGAATCAAAAGAGTCTACCGAAATAAAGAGTGTGCAGTTACCAGCGGAACAATCTCCAATGTTTATACAGGAAAAACGTTCCGTTTCACCAATACCACCTATAAAGACATATAATCCTCCTGAAAAAGTTGCACCTCCAGTACCCATGCCTGAAGAGACAAAACCGTATATCCCACCTGATTTCAAAATAATTATTGAGCCTAAAGAACCTCCACCGCGTGAAGTAGCTTCCTCACCTATGATAGACGCTTTAACAATAGCACCTGATAGACCGTTTACACCAGTATCGACATTTGGTCAATATCAATCTATGGGAAGTAGTACGTTTGAGCAAACTCAAAGGGCAGTATATGACCAAAATCAAAGAACAGCCTATGATCAAAATCAAAAAGCGGCATATGGCCAAAATCAAAGAGCAGCATATGATCAAAACCAAAGAGTGGCATATGATCAAACTCAATCATATGATCAAAACCAAAGAGGATCTTATGAACAAAATCAATCAATGGGAAGAGGTTCATATGATCAAAATCAATCAATAAGCAGAGGGTCATTAAGAGATGCTCTAACTATTGCTCCGGATAGACCCTACAGTCCTTTTGGTACTATAAGTACTACTCAATCAAACCAATATATGACGAGTACTACACACGTCACCGAAACAAACTTATCTGATATAGTGAAGCCCATCGCCACACAAACATTAACTCAAATGACGGATCAACTGCATTCTGAATTTTCAGCTATGCAAAATACATGTAAATTGCAGTCATCTTCAGAAATGTCTGCATTTAGACCTGTCCCTAAACAAGTATTCCCCCCTCCACAACCAGAAGAATTTTGTAAGCTAACTAACTTTCCTCCCATAAGCAATGAATTGAAGACGAGTTTCACTCAGGCTACTAAAACAAAGCAAGAGACAACATTTTCAGAGTCAATGATGATGCAGCAATCTTCACATCTGACAAGTATGGCGACTCAAGGGTATTCGTCTGTTAAATCTGCTCAAAATTATTTTGAACAATTAGACAAAAAAGAAAGCCTGACTTCAACTGCAGTAAGATCTAAATCTGGACTACATAAACCCGATAGCATTCCACCCTACCAGAGAAATTTCGAACAACTCCCTTCACAAAGGGGGATTTCACCTGACATGTATAACGCACCAGCAGTTCTGCAAAGACCAGTTACACCATCAACTGGTCCACCAAGGAAGTCAAAAGAAAAATCTCTTGAACCAAATCCATCCTATCAATCTTATCCAACTTCCCAAGTACCGACTCCAAAGTTTCAACAAGTAAGAACACCGGTTCAACAACCTCCTGTACAATTTCATAAAGATACTCCTATCACTATGACTTTCCAACCAGTAACGGCAGATGAGAACTTATTGAGAGTTTCACCGTCACGCAGTCGCCCTACCACACCTAGTTTAATTAACAAGCCAGCGCCCATAATACCCCATTACCAAATGAACTTAGTGACAGTAGAGCATTTAGCCCCCGAGAGTCACTTATATGAGCCATCAAGCCGCGAAGGTAGCAGGTCCCCAACACCTAAACCGAACCGATCCCGATCTCCTGCCCAAGGCCCGCCTCCTAACCCCTTAAAAGCTCATGCACCACGTATTAAAGACTCTACTCCACAAAATTATTCGATGGATTCATTTACTCCACAAGATGCTGCCAATTTGCGAAAGCAACATGAAAGAGACCAAAGAGATTTCCAGACTGCTGCAGAGATTTATAATACAAGTGGTAGTAAAAACTGGGGATCAACTCAACCATCAGTTATCAAAGAGCAAAGACATTCAAATGTCGGATACAAAAGCGAAAATTACACAAAGGGTGATATGAAATTCAAAGAAGATTCTGTAATCCAAGAAAATTACGGTCAAAGACAAATGCAATCTCAAAATGTTGTGGAAAAGGGCAGTACCACTGTTCAAACCACCAGAAAGACTTTTGAAGAATTCGAAAGAACACAATCTGCCAAAGTTGTAGAGATCAGAAAGGGAGGTTCATCATTTGCAGGGTCATACGAGCAAAATATGGACTGTAATATTCGGCCTTCTAATGTTAACCCAAATCAAATTTTTCCACCTCCTATGACGAGTTTGCCATCAATACAACAGAATTCATCTCTTAACCCTACTAATCAAAATATGGCGTCCGCCAGTAGAACAGTAGACAATTACGATCCAAAGCCTTCGATTTCTGGTGCTAACCAAGGTCCAGTGTGTGATCCTACCCCATCGACAGGTTCGAGTGTAGGAGCTGCCGCTCGTGGCAAAACTTTCGGTGTATCATCTGCCCCAAAACGTGGACGGGGAGTTCTGAATAAAGCTGCGCTGCCCGGCTCCCGTGTGCCACTATGTGCTTCCTGTAATGGGAATATTAGGTGATGATTGAAATGTACAACAATGTGTTACTGTTGTGAGTGTGGCATGAATTAAAAGTGTGAAAACATGCGTGATTTTTATAATTTTACTTGCATTACTACATTTTTGGTATTTTACATATTTGTTTGTTCGTAATTTCGTATTTAGAAACTTACTTTAAACTAGATATGCACTAACTTCCCTATAAAATAACTGCTTTTAACTTATTTGTATATGTGATTGTTTTGATTTTCTAACAGCTAACGATCCGCTGTCTACAAGCAGTCCACACAAAACTGAATTCAAAAGTCCAGCAGAAGAAAGGCTCATTAGAAAAATGGCGAAAATGGCTTTGAATGGCTATGAAATTGGCATCCAAAGAAAAATTAAACCAGCCGACCACATTCAGTCAATGGCTGATAAAATTCAGGACACTGTTGTGACAAAACACCCACTGAATACAGATACTTTACCCTCGGTAGATAACAATTTAATTAAAACATTAGAAAGAGGATATAAGACACATGAAAATATTCAGAGTATTGGAGATAAAATTAAGGACACTATTAAAAATAATCACCCAACAACTGAACCCATGTCTAAGCCCAACATCTTGATACCACCACCGTTGCCAAATTCTCCAATACCTACTTTTAACGTTCACAGTACACCAATTGGTCATTCACTTAATATTAACGGTGACAAAAAGAAATATGACACTATGCCCAAAACCCTAAATGCTAGTCTAATTATGGACGAGCGTTTTATTAATAATAATGATAAGCCTCAAAATGGTAGTGGTTACTCAAGCAGTGAAGATTTGCATAAAGATAAAACGGAAAACAATTTTATTGGTACATTACGAAAGACTGGAATAGACAAATCTTCTTTTCTTAACAGCATGAATGGATCAACTGGTACAAATGCAAACCATGATGTAAAGACAGAATTGAAATTTGACAACGTTTATTCCAATACCCTTAACAAAAGAAAAATATTTGAAAAACAACCGGACTCTGGTTCATATCATTCATTAAACAATTTAGCTAAAGCCAACGATAAAATTAATAATGTATGCGAAACAAACATTTGGAACAAAACTAACAATTTAGAACACACTTCTAAGACTGAGAGCGGAAAGAATACACAAACTACACAGCAAGACGACGAACTCATCAAAAAGAAAGAACTTCCAGATCATCTGTATGATAATTCACTTTATACATTAAAAATGTCTAACAATAAAGTCAACACGAATGGTAATGAACAAAGTAATGACTATGTCGATATTGGATTCACTGAAGAAATAACAAACCCATCCGACAGCGATGACAAGCAACAACAACAACAAAAATCAGAAGAAGAAGAAGAAATAGTGGTTAGACGTAGACAAAAAAAAACTTCAAGAGACGATGATGGTAGAAGGGACTCGCACATAATTGCACGTCCTTTGAGCACAATACAATGCGCAGACGTTGCAGAAGGACTTTATCCTGTATGCCACAAATGTGATAAAGCTATAACGAGGTAATGTAATTTTATGGAAACATACAATATTACGTATTCCACATACTGTAGGTGCTCCAAGTAAGTTTATTAAAACGATTGCGATTTTTGTTGTAAAGCCAAGCACGAATGTTGTTTTTTTTTTTTTTAACAAGATTAACCGATTGTTTTTTTTTTATAAAACGGTTGTTAAATAAAATTTTATCAAGTTCAGCCACAATTTATGGTTGATACAATGCTAACTAATTTTTATTTCGAACAGGGGACCGTTCATTACGGCTTTGGGCCGTATTTGGTGCCCAGAGCACTTCATCTGCGTTAACGCAACGTGTAGGCGTCCCCTTCAGGACATCGGTTTCGTTGAAGAAAATGGCCAACTGTATTGTGAATTCTGTTTCGAACAGTACATCGCGCCTGCTTGCGACAAGTGCCACGCCAAAATTAAGGGCGTAAGTGCAACATATTTTCGATGTTTAGGTACATATTGTTTCTGTTTTTAAAATGTCACTTACAAATTAAACAATTCAAATTACAGGATTGCTTAAATGCTATCGGCAAGCACTACCATCCAGAATGCTTCAACTGCGTCTATTGTGGAAAGCTGTTCGGAAATAATCCCTTCTTCCTAGAAGACGGTTTGCCGTATTGCGAAGCTGGTATGAAACAGATATTTTAATTTATCGGTTAAAATTTTATTTTTTGTAAGGGACAATATTACAGAGTTCTATATTTCTCAGATTGGAATGACCTGTTCACGACCAAATGTTTCGCTTGCGGCTTCCCGGTGGAGGCAGGCGACAGGTGGGTCGAGGCGCTCAACAATAACTACCACAGTCAGTGCTTCAACTGCACGGTGCGTATGATGAGACTCCTACTAAAATACACTTACACACACAAACCCACACACAAACTGTATACGAACGACTACTTGTTAAAAATGTATAATTCAAATAAAAACTATAATCCTATTAAATGAAAAACCTATAATTTTTCCACTCCATAATATTTTTTTTTTTAAATACATAAAATAGTCCAATATTCTCATGACGCGCAATACCCTACTACTGGATTCAGTGGTGTATGTACTTGCTAGGCTTATACCTACATTGCAATAATAATGTACCTACGTAAAACAGCTGCCTATGTAATAATCAAGATGTACATTCAGGCACTTTTTTCACTAATTCATAAATTACATTACATGCTATTGACTCCTCTATTGAAACTGATCTGCACATTTCAGGCGCGTTACCTTATTCATTTTATTATAGCATTTGCCCTGTAACCATTCCATCAAAATATCCGAAAACTTACAAATATGAAATCAATGAAAATTTTTACTTTTATTACTGAATTCGAATATTTGATACCTACTTAATTGATTTTTAAATTGAAAAGGATGAAGCAAAAACTGAAGCATAACAAATAATAATAATAGATTTACCCACGTCTTTATACAAAGCTCGTCATACGCTGCCAGTCTGCTGCCCCTTTACCAATAACTGTGAACTTGTGTGTGCGTTAATTAAAATTATATTATCATATCTGTATGTTTTATAACTGGGACATCTACATGTATATACTTAATAATATATATTCAACTTCCCGAAGTTCTGGAAGTTTGTCATAGCGTGTTTTGATCCATGTAGTTATCAACCTTACATAATCTGCTTGTAGAAATGCTTTCATGAAACCGTTTGAGTAGTTATGGCTATTTTATGTATTTAATTATAATACTATAATTTAATTATGTTTTCAATGATAATTACTCGTGTTGTTATGTTTGTTTGTAGTTTTTTGTATGAGATATAATTAGATCAAGATTATTATAGTTATTATTTCCATAGTACAGCAAATAAGATTATTATAACATATAATACGAATCAAAAAATACATTCTTAGGTATTGCTGAAGAGATGTAAATTAATTTTTACATAAATATTATTTACAGGTGTGCAAAAAGAACCTCGAAGGACAGAGTTTCTTCGCCAAGGGAGGGCGACCTTTTTGTAAGACTCACGCCCGCTAGAACTCCGCAGAATATAATTTATAACTCTGACACTGTTTACACGACTTCCACTTTCCGTCCCGTATCTCCTTCTCCCATTACGCCTCCTCTGAACACGCCCTCTCTAAACACGCCCTCACCACAAAGAACAAGGAAGTTGGAAACACCCCTCCACTTTGATGGAGGACTGTTTTCCGACATAAGAAGTACAGATGGCAAGTTACTCAGCAAGGTGACCGTAGATCGAGTTCAAAAGTCGTCACGCCATGACATCACTGATTCTCCGAGCGTATTTACCGATGGAAGTAATTATGTTGATGATATCGTTAAAACAGAAACGATTACAAATGAAAATGTGATTACAGTAAAATTCACCCCCGTGCCGCCAGAACTTGATTCTCCGAGATTGCTGACACCGTCTCAGATCTACAGAGCCCGACAAAAAAGTCCCGTTGAATATATCAAGGACAATTTTGAAGATTTACAGAGCTATAAAATTGTAAGTTCGGTCTGTAAGGAAAAGTTATTTGAAAAAGATAGCTTGGAACCAGTATTCAATGAGAGCAGGACCTCTGAGATCCGTGACGTTATTGTTAATTCGACTTCTAAGGCCAAGTCTATAGAAAAAGATAGTTTGGCATCGGCGTTCAAGGTTGAAGACAAACTTGGAAACAACCTTGATATTTTTGAACCAATAAAGAGAGGCCCAAGCCCACTGGCGAATTTCCTTATTTCAGAGCACTTAACTAAAATAGACAGTTATTTGCAAGAGAGTTTAGAGGTATGTTCTGGAGTCAAAGATCGGTCTACTCCAATACCAATTATCATTGAAGGAGATAAAACCGGACCTATTGCAAACAGAGAAAAGGTTTCCCATGTAGAAGAAAGCTATGAACAAAAGGCAATAAATTTCACGATGACGAATGAAAGTTCAAACGAAAATAAGCAGACCTCCAGCGGGCGCGAAGAAGAAAATCTTTCTCGTCGTGAAAAAATAACACCAGAACCTTATTATGTTGAGAATACTTCATCTAATGTGTCCAAATTAAACAGTGATAAACACCCCGGAGTGATGAGTGTTATTTATAAAATGCCTTTACATTATCACGCAGCGATTCTGTGTTTCTTATTAATTATATACAATCTCGTATATCAATACGTAAAACAAAACTGTCAAGGTAATAAAAAATAAAATTAAAGAAATTCGAAAAAAAAATGCATATAAAACTAGTCATTGAGTTCAGGGACATTTTGTTTCCATGTAGGTATTTACCAATTTGATAAGTTGTAAATAGTCACAGGTAACGAGTCTTTCTTGCGTATTTTGTGTATCAATAATACCTACTTTATAATTAACAATTTGGTGCTTTTCACTACTATTCTTTAAATTGTTGGCAGTATTGTGATATTTCACATATAAATAAGGCTTTGTATACAGCTTCCGGAATGTTGCAGTAAACTGTTACTAACATTAACAGTAGTCCTTTAATCTTTGGAAATCAACAAAACGTTACTGAGCGGAGAAGATATTTTCCGTTTAATTTAAATAGAATTTGATTGGTGCACCAACATACAAAATAATTAAAATAATGTAACGAATGTTTACTCATATAAGTTTATACAAAATTTGTAATATTATTATCATGCATTAGATTGTTTAATTACTTTTTTACCCTGCTATTCGTAATAATATAAAGTAGATGAATAAAATTTTCGCCATCTTATATATTTACAGTTGGTAATAATCTTAATTTTAAGAACTATTTATTTAGACTTACTTTATTGCAATTAGCATTACACATAAAAATATTATGTGGGCTTAAATAAAGTATTTTATTTTATGAAGGTGTTTTTTTTATCCTACCTACTCTTTATAGAGTTTCGTACCTCAAAAGGAAAAATCGGAACCCTTACAGGATCACTTTGTTGTCCGTTTGTTTGTCGATCTGTCTGTCTGTCTGTCAAGACCCTTTATCTCGGGAACGCGTGGAGTTATCGAGTTAAAATTAAAACCATACTCAGGTCTGCGGTCTTTTGAAGGTGTGAGAAAATCAAACTTCCAAGTTAACGAATTTTTTTCGTTCATCGAATAAATCATATGTAAAAAAAAACGTTTATTTCAATATTCTCAAAGGAATCAAAATTCATAGGGTAGGTACTTACTTTCCGTTGACCCAGAATCCTGAAATTTGGCACAAAGCAAGATCATATAGCAGAGGTCTATGAATAAATCTGAATACAGTAAATTGTAGTCTGTACGGAATCCTCAGTGCGCGAGTCCAACTCGTACTTGCCCAGTTTTTTTTTTTATTTAAGACCAAAATAGTAGCTAGGTAGGTACACAAAACTGTTAGGTTTACAAATATGGAGTGGTCCAAGTGATCTGTATTTTTGAATTTTTACGTTTGTTTATAAGTACCTAGATCACGTAATCGCTGACCGACCGGCTTGGCTTATGAGGACATTATTATCACGGTAGCTTTCACGCGAGTGAAGTCGCTGACAGAAAGTAATAATATAATATTATGTCAATTAGGTGGTAATAACTAAGTATCCTTTAACGGCCGAATTTCACGATTCTATTGAGGGTTTGCAATTATTAAAGGTCATGGGGAGGATCCGACCCGGTTTTTATAATAATGCGGCCATAAACCAAATTAGTTTTCAATTATAAATTAACTTCCCCCCTTTCGTTTTATTAAATTATAGATCAGTGGGAGTAAAATATTACAGCTTGATAAAGAATAACTAATGAATTAAAGAGACGCTTATTTGAGACCATGAAAAAAACTATAACTTACATTGAATTATAAAAATAACTTATTATAATTTTTACCCTGTGTACCTGTAACCAGAGCGCTGTCTAAACCTTTATTATTATTATTTTTTATATGATATAAACTGGTGCTTGACTGCGATTCCACCTGATGGTAAACAGTGATGCAATCGTTGATGGTGAGGCGCACTGGTTTATTAATCCTTCGATGTACGTGGTATAAACGACGAGGAGAAACGCTTAGTCCGGACCGTAGAGGTTTCAACAAAGTAAGGATGGATACTCGCCGTACATCACGTCATGCAATTCCCGCGCACATTCTCCAAAATGCAACCTGTAAAACAAGGAAAGGCTGGCTACCCTGCGCCTGTGCTCAAGACTTTGAAGATTGGACTTAACCAAATCTGGATCACCAATCAGCCTCTTTGCACGCCTTTCCACCAAGTCCATAAAAGCTAGGTGGCATTTTGCAGCAGCTGGTACTGCTGCAAAATGCCACCTGCCATAATGCCTGCAATGCCCCAATACCATACGTGGCTGCAGTACTCCACACACGATGGACTGCTTTGAATCGATTGAATCATACAGATTGGACCGTGTATGGGGCTGTCCAATCGGTATGATCAAACCAAAAGAATTGAAATACGATTGTTCCGTCAAACATGTTGTCGTCACTCCCATACACGGTCAAATCTGTTTGATCAAACATGTAGCGTCATACCGATTGGACTACAGGTTTGACCGTGTATGGCTGGCATAACCGATCCTAACCAGTGAAAAATACTTGTATATATTTTATTTAATGATGCAGAGGAAGCTTTACCTTACTTAAAACTCCCCAGTTGAAAAGATTTTGGAAGTATGACATAAATAGAGCCTTAACCGTCTAAGGGATCAGTACTTTAGTAAAATTTGTTCATATTGGCGAAAAAAATATTTTTTTTTTTTTTTTTTTATAATGGATAGGTTCGCGTTTGACCACAATCTCACCTGATGGTAAGCGATGATGTGGCCGACGATGGAGCACGCTTGCCTAGAAGCAATCTATTCACTCTTGACTTAAAGACCCCTAGGTTATAGCTTCTTATGAAAGCGCTCGACTGTTGTTCGTACAGCTGCAACATCATCACCAGCCTTTTTAATGTTCCCACTGTTGGGACTCAAGCCTCCTCTCTAGGAGAGGGAATGGGCCGTAATCCACCACGCGGGCCCAGTGCGTGTTGGTGAATGTCACATGTCTTCGAATTTTTGGTTCTAGTACATGCCGGTTTCCTCACGATGTTTTTCTTCACCGTTTTGAGAGCAGTGGTGATGAAATAAATTACACAAAGTAATGCACCTGGCTGGGTTCGAAACCCGCGACCTACAACTCGTAAGTCGGGGCCGTTACCACTCGGCCACCACTGCTCTCGCAGCTGACACAATCGCGCATTTAATTCGGTTAGTGTGCGCATATACAGTAAAAACAGTAAAAAGCAAAAACCACATTTATTTAGTAAGTAAGTTTTCTCATTATAACGCCAAACGGTCTTTTTTTGAGGTAGGTAATCGTCCAATGACCTTTCTCACTCTAGGGTGGAGCGCGAGCGTGTGCCAAGCTTCTACTTACTAAAACCAAACCTATATCCTTCAGTCGCTAGTTGCGTCGTCCCCACCACTTTCGTTCTAGGACCACGGATTTTCTTTTCAGAAATCCGTTTCAGAAAACGTAGCGAGTATCGGGTCTCCTAGGCCTCTACGATTTTGCCTACGGTTTTTGCTGACACCTATTTGAGTCGCAAGTGGAGCACTATGTACCGTCTACGACTTGGGCTCGGTCCGGATGGTTACCGGACAGGTACATCTGGCATAATGCCTCCACAAGGTCACGGCGATGCTCCAGCCAAGCGGAGCACACCTGCAACGTATACTCCACGATGTCCTACTTCGTAGCATTCGTGCGAAAAATGCGATCAAAGGTGTGAAGGAAAGAATTCGAAGAAATCCTTTCGGAAAATCTCTAAAAATAAATATAGCACATAGAAACATGTTGGGTATTTTAAAAGATGTAAGGACTTGCAGCCTTTTAAAGACACGCAGGTCATTATTTAATTGATATTTTTTAAGAATGAATAGGGTGGTAAAATCTAAACACCTTAAGTGGTACTGGAAGCTCACAGAATTTTTTTATTTACTGATATTTTTATTTTTTATATTGTTGAGCACAGCTTTTACAAGCAGAATCACTGAGTTTATGAAGTGACCAATTATAAGATCTGGCCACAATATCCTCATTAAAAATATGATTATCTGATAAGATTACTCTGTTAGCCTATCCTAATATATATGTAGTTGGGAAAAAAACAATCCAATTGATTTATCGGGCATTATGTACTACTATATTTATTAAAAAAAAAAACTTCTTTTATAGAGTGTCCCACATCCCACTTACAAGAATAGTTAATTACTACTTTATTAATTAATACCTACTTCTTCATCATTATTCAGACATCAACATTAATTAAACATTTTTATTATTTCTAGTGTTATCATGTTTATAAATTAGAGTCGAGAGTAATGACAGTTTTTAATAAGAATCATATTTTGTAATATAAACATTTTATTTATTTTTAAATCATATACAACTACCACCAGCTTATCTATCAGCTATTTACAACTAGAATCAATTAGCATTCCTAGTTTACTATACATTCAATTGAGGTACGAGTTACTAAAGTAACACATTCTATTTTCTGTAAAAATTTTTTGCAGACTGTACACTACACTTGTACTATCAATCAACAAGCAATTTTTGTTTAATTAAAATGAAGGAAATTTTAATAACATTAAAACATATTTTGTCCCAAAAAGAAACCTATTTTTAAATGGTTCTTTTCATAAATAAATGTGTCTCCTAGAAAATATTTTTTAAGTATTACCTATTTATGCGGCATAATCAGCTGTTATTTTGCTCCACAGAATTTTCTTGTTTAATAAAAACGTCTTCTCCATCAGCACCAAATAAAAATGTTTTGATCCTGAAAAACAATAAAATTAATATCAATTATTATTATTATTATTAGCCACAATTTACAGTTATACAGTGAGATACAACAGATTTAAATCTCGTTGATACTCTGCAACTCAGTAAAAAGTCCAGCAAAAGGTCCTGTAAAAGGGAAATATATAAAAAAAACATAAATTAGGTAATGTTCACCTCTTCCATTCAATCCCTAATCCAATAAACGTTAATGTTAGAAACCCATGCCACATTGTGGTCACAACAGGTATAGGTTGTCTTTTATGTCCAAAGTTTTTGAAAGACCTTTGGCTAACTAATGTCATTGTTTTGAAATGCCGCAACATATCTTTTACGAGTACAAATTAATTAAATGTAACAAATATCAATATGTAATAATGTAGTTCCTTGTCAATTTTTGTAAACAAAACAAATGTCATTTGACAATGACATTTAATTTGTTGACAGTGACAGACCAACCACAGACAACTTAAGGCAGGATACAAAACAAATATTCGGTTCGGATATTGTCGAGTTGTTCTTGGTTAGAATTGTATTAAAATCGCCATCTGAAAACTGTGAAACAAGAAGATATTTTTGATGTTCAAATGATAGCCTTTAGAGGTCGGTGGATAGCCGCAATCGTATTCAATCATTTATATCATAAACAATAATAAAGATTTTAAGAAAGTTTTTTTTAAGAAATAGTTTTTTTCGAATTATAAATGTATTGAATATGTTATAATGAAAAATAAAGATAAAAGCGCTTCAGAACGCCTATAAAATTCCATCATTGTTTAGGCGTTCTGAAGCGCAAGCTTGAAGAAGGGCTAGTGTCAATATAAAATATTTGGTGGCACTTCGCTTTGAACACCCCGGAACACACCGCTTCTGTTATAGCGGTATGGGACATGCGGTGTGTTCCGGGGTCTTCTTTGCAGTGTTTCTTGACACTGCGAATACATCGATTCGATATCCTCTGTCGTATGGTTGAGGCCACTTTGTCGGACATATCAACAGGAAAGAAGCGGTATCGGTTCTGGGGCTGTTCCTGAGGAATTTTGGTAGGGTGTTACACACTGATCTGCTTTGTTGCGGCAGCGTAGTTTGTTCCGCGCAGGAATCGAACCCGCAATACAGCGCAGCCAATCGCCCGCCAAAAGCCAATTAACCACTGCGCCAACCGTGACCTTAACGACTAAATTGTAAGAGCATTTACTTGGCTTAAAATTGTATTTTAAATATTTAAGTAGGGATGTACGTTTTTTTTTTATTGAAATTACATATAGTAACAATAAAACTATTGAAACGCAGTCGCGTAGGTATTATTTGGTGTGTTCAGTTTTTTTTTGGTGGGAAATCATCCAATGACGTCTCCCAGAGTAAGAGGGTATGATTATTCCTTATAGTTTTTTTTCCTATTTTACTTTTTAATCAAACAAACCTCCTCCATCTTTACCTTGCGTTTCAAGACCCCGGGTTGTCCTTTCAAAAGCGGATCCATGGTCCCAGTAGGCTTCGTTCCCGCTAGACCCTACGGTTTTGCTGACATCTCCTTGAGGCGCGCGTAGAACACTACGCGCGGATGGTTACCGGTTGACTGGAGGGCAAGCTACTCATTGCTCGCGGTCCGTTAGACCACGCCTACGGTGTTTTTCGTTGACTAAATAGTAGTCTTTCAGTCAATGATAAATTTCATTTCAATACTCATGATAACAAGGGTCACGACGGGCGCATCACGCAACAACAACAAACGCCACCACCGAGAAACGGCCACAAAGGTTGGTAGAGTGTCCGACAGCCACTTGTGGCCAGTGGTCGATACTTACAGTCGGTGGCTGCTACTTTTTATAACCAATGCGCGCCGTGGCTCTACTCTGACGAAGTTTTAATTACGCTGCTTTTGATAAAAAAAGGCGTCGTAGAAACAAAACCGAAACGAAAAATCGAAGACGAAACAAATGTAATGAGCATTTCTGTATATCATATCTTTTATATTCATATCTTTTAAACCATCCAAATAAGTTTTTCAAAGGTTTTCGTTTAAGTAGGCGTATTTACGTTTTAGGATCTGCTAATGATAGATAACCTTTTGTATACCGTAATTAGAGACAATTAAAAAGCCTTGTGTCCCGCGTAGATCTGCGTTCCGGCCATTCAACGGGTCGCAACCCCGCGCGTCGTTAGTTTGGCCGCTGCCTGGTATGACTCTCCCTGCGCTAAAAACCAGCGTCTGCGTAGCAGACCACGCTGACCCCGTCAGGGAAGTCACTGGGCAGCACGTAGTCGTACCCGATGTTCCAGAAAGGTGGTCCTAGTACCGATCCCTGTGGAACACCGCACGACATCTCTCGGCGTCTCCACTCTCCCTGGTGACCTGGGTAGACTATGTAACTGTACGACAGGTAACACGACTATTATAGTTGATCGTGTCGCGTCGACCCATGCGGCCCGCGCCGATTCAAATTGGCGGCGGCGGCGGCGGCGTGTGATTGGCCGGAGGCGGCGGCGCGCCGGCGTGGCGCACATGTCTAAGTATGGGGAACTCTGAAAATTTATTGTTTTATTTTTCTATTTTTGTGTGAAAATCTTAATGCGGTTCACAGAATAATAATAATAATAATATTTTATTGAATTCACTTGAATACAAACATCAATGTCGCCCTGGCTCTTGTACTAGGATATCCTGTATCACAAGAGCCAAGAATCAGTAGTGACAAGATAGACAAAAACAAAAAAATAAAAATAAAGATGGCATGCAAAATAATCATAACAATAATATAGAGTGTGTGTAGGGAGTCGGAGTGTGTAATTGTGTAGTTTATAGTGTAAGTGATTGAGTGTCAAAATTTATGTTACAGTTCCAATTAAAAGGGTGTAGCAGGATAAGGTAGGGCCAGCGGCCCCCACGAGGTTTTGGCAAAATAAATTATGGTATTATATCAGTGACATGTATTATTACTGTTGACGTGAGCCGGTGGAGCACTCTACCGTAAGCGCCACCGTGCCCTATACTATGATCCACACAATGGTGACGGGTGTTTCTTTCGTACAAATCAGTTGCAAGAAACTCCCGAACTTACCATGTCCGACCTGTATCATGCAGAAGGATGATGCATGTGACATCAAGTATTTATTTTATTATTATTTAATATGTTATCAATAATTCTGACATCATATACAAAAAAAAGTATAACAAAAAAAATCATACATATTTTTTTTAATATTAAATTTTGTTACGTTTTTATTTTTTAATATTTAATCGCGTGAGATAGATCATAATATAACGGTATTTACAATTTTACGATGACATATATATTTGTAATGAAATGACCTCCTTGGAAATGACATTTAATTAATTTAATTTTTAAGCTGTGAATACGGGGTGACGTATGATTCAATGACAGATGATGTTTAGATTATTTTGTGCATTTTATTGTTATAAAAACTTGTAGAGAGATAATTAAAGGGATATAATTGAGGAGGCGATATTAGTGAACTTTAAATGTCGTTTCTTTGTTTTCAGGTGAGATAAAAGTGTAATTTTAGTTAAACGATAATTGTTATACTGTAAAAGCATGTTGAATAAAACAAATCTTTGTTTTCAGAGAAACAATTTGTGGTTTATTTCGAAAATCCTCAATAAAATCTATTATAAAACGACATTTTTGTTAACTAAAAGAAGATGGACCGGCTGCAATTTGAGTTTACGATGATAGCTTCAAATGATGGCAAATCAAATTAATGTATTAGCCATAACCTCAATATCTACAGAAGAAGGAAAATGTTATGTTTTACCTGATGAGCTGAAGCCGGTGATTCATCATACATATATTGTCAAAATGAACACTTTCTCAAAAATAAAAAATAGTATAAAGAAAAGGCATCAAAGTAGAAAAATATGGATAAAATTGGATGAAGATCTTAAGAAAACATATAGAGATGAGGAAGGTAATATGCAATTTTTAGATCAATATTTAGAAGAAATAAGCACAAAACAACCAATAGACATAAACGACAATTTCCAACATATCTTGGAAAAATTAATAGAAACTACTACAAAGAAAGAAAATCAACATAACCTAAAACATATTTCAGAGAAATTTATTATTGAAAAATTCACAAGCAAGAACCCTAATGCAATGCAATGGATTGAGAATTTTGAAAAGGAGTGTGAGCGCTTTAATATATCAAAAGATGAAACAAAAATAGATATATTGAGATTATTTTTAGAAAAATCTTGTTTGGATTGGTATAGCTCGATGGCCATAAAACTAACAATAAAGGCTGAATGGAATGAATGGAAAGACAAATTTTTAGAAACTTTTAAAAACCGAGGATGGGACATAGTTACATATGCTCTCGCATTTAGATATTAAGAAGGACTACTAATTGATTACGCTATTAGAAAAGAAAGGCTTATGCTAGACATAAACAAATCGATAGACTCCAAAACAATGATAGATCTTATTGCAACAGGTTTACCTGGGTTTATCTTAAATAGGTTAAACAGAGATGAACTCAATGACACTACTGATTTGTTCAATGAGATAAGAAAATATGAAGGTATGATGTACAAGAAAAACTCAAGTACAATAAAGAGTTGTACATTCCTTTATAAAAATAAAACTAATGAGAAGAAGCCATGTAACACTTGTGAATCTTTGGACAAAGGAATTAGATATCATCCGGAAGAGTCATGTTGGTTCAAGAACAATAAAAATGAATCTGAAAAAGTTATTAAACTCAGAAATGTAAATAACAACTCCATTATTGAAGTAGATATAAATACTGAGAAAAAAAACGAGTAAGTACACCATTAATCAAAATCAAGCTCTTATTAGAAAATAAACTAGAAGTGAGCGGCATTTATGATTCAGGCTCACAGATCTCTTTAATAAATTCAAGACTGATTAAAATAAAAGAAAAAAAGGACAACGAGAATATAGCATATATGAAAACGGTTAATGGTGTGAAAAAAACAGATGGCTTGATAACAATAAAAATAAAAATATTTGATTTAGAAGAAGAGGTGGATGTATAGATAGTAGAAAATGAATATTTTGATGATTTTATAATCGGATTGGATATGATAAAGAAATTCAAACTAACCCAAAACGAGGACTTGCGGATAGAACAAAAGATAAGAACAAATAAAATAGATGAAATGTCTAAAGATAACAGAAATGAAGAAAAGAATATAAAAACATTAGCAATAAATTTTAATGAACATATAGAAACAGAAGAGTTTGTAAGTATGACAGACCATTTAGATAATGGAAAGAAAATTGAGATCGAGAAAATAATAAAGGAATATAAAACAATTTTTGCAAAGGACAAGTATGATATAGGAACAGTTAGAGATTATGAAGCTCACATAGATTTACTAGTAAATAGATACTGTAGTAAAAGACCATACAGATGTACAATAGAAGATAAATTAGAAATTGAAGAGCAAATATCCATGTTACTAAAGAATAATTTAATAGAAGAATCCTACAGTCCTTTCGCTGCTCCAGTGACATTGGCACTTAAAAAGGGTGAAAATAGGAAATCCCGCTTGTGTATAGATTTCAGGGAACTAAATAAAATTGTTGTTCCACAAGCTCAACCTTTTCCGTTAATAGATGATTTGATTGTTAAAACTAGAAATTGTAAGTATTTTACTACACTGGATATAAACTCAGCATTCTGGGCGATACCATTACGGGTGGAAGATAGATATAAAACAGGATTTGTCACACAAGATGGCCACTTCCCAGGACCCGACGGCTTGCCTGGAAAGGCCTGGGTCCTGGCCATGGAGGCTCTCGGGCCTCGACTGAGAGGGCTCTTCAGCGCATGTATGGAGAGGGGCCAGTTCCCACTTTGCTGGAAGACGGGGAAACTGGTCCTCATAGCGAAGCCAGGGCGCCCTGCGGACTCTCCGTCCGCGTACCGGCCCATTGTGCTGCTCGATGAGGTGGGCAAGCTCTTTGAGAGAGTCATTGCAAACCGCCTCGTCGGGCGCCTAACACGGGTGGGGCCGGACCTTTCGGACGGACAGTTCGGCTTTCGCAGGATGCGCTCTACGGTGGACGCCATCATGCGCGTGCGAGCCCTCACGACGGGGGCTGCGGTGTCCCGGGGCAGGTGTGTCGTGGCAGTGTCCTTGGACATTGCCAACGCGTTCAACTCCCTGCCCTGGAGTACGATCCGGAGGGCACTCCGGTACCACCGGGTGCCCGAATACCTCTGTCGAGTGGTCGAGGCCTATCTGTCGGATAGATTTATAGTCTACCCCGGTCACCAGGGAGACTGGAAACGTCGAGAGATGTCGTGCGGTGTTCCGCAGGGGTCGGTACTAGGGCCACCCTTGTGGAACATCGGGTACGACTACGTGCTGCGCGGCGACTTCCCTGACGGGGTCAGCGTGGTTTGCTACGCAGACGACACGCTGGTCCTAGCGCAGGGAGAGTCGTACCAGGCGGCGGTCGCTCTAGCGACACGCGGGGTTGCGATGGTCGTTGATCGGATCCAGGAGTTGGGACTCGAGGTGGCGCTTCACAAATCCGAGGCGATGTGTTTCCACGGTCGCCAGTCTCGGAACGCGCCGCCAATGAGTTCCCAACTAACGGTAGGAGGAGTTCACATCGGTGTCGGGTCGACGATGAAGTACCTGGGACTCGTCCTCGACAGCCGGTGGAATTTCGTGGAGCATTTCCGACGTCTGGCTCCCAAACTCAACCGGGCTGGGGCTGCGCTCAAGCGGCTCCTGCCCAACCTTGGGGGTCCAGACGCCTCCTGCCGGAAGCTCTACGCGGGGATCGTTCGGTCCATGGCCCTCTACGGGGCGCCGGTGTGGGCGCCGTCGCTGAAAAAGCAACCGGCGGCCATACTGAACGCCTGCCAGAGGGTCATGGCGATAAGGATGGTGCGGGGATACTGCACGATCTCCCGCGAAGCGGCGAGCCTTCTGGCTGGCCTACCACCGTGGGATCTGGAGGCAACAGTCCTTGCACACATGCACGATATGCGCGTGGAGATGCAACGCCGGGGTGAAAGTCCGCTGCCGCGACAGGTCACGGCATGGCGGACAGAGCTCCGGCGGGATCTCATGGTGAAATGGCGTCAACGGCTATCGCAACCCAGTGCTGGGCACGCCACAATCATGGCGGTAAGTCCCCTCTTTGAGGCGTGGCTGGAAAGACCTCACGGCGTCCTTACCTTCCGCATGACACAGGTACTCACCGGACATGGTTCGTTCGGGAGATTCCTGCACTCGATTCATGCGGAAGTGACGCCCGGGTGTCGCCACTGTGCGGAACGCCCGGAGGACACGGTGGAACACACAGTCGAGGTGTGCCCTGCTTGGGCGGAGCATCGCCGTGCCCTCGTGGGGGCGATCGGCGGCGGAGACCTCTCGCGCCGGGCCTTGGTTGAGGCCATGGTCCGGAGCGAGGAGGAGTGGCAGGCGGTCGCCGACTTCTGCGAAGCAGTAATGCTCGCAAAGGAGGAGGCCGAACGCATCAGGCAACGGCGTTATCGCCGCCGCCGTCGCCGGGATTCTGATCCCGATTTCCGGCCAACGTAGACGCGGGCTTGCGGACAGTGAGCAATGGGTAGCTCGCTGTCCGGCCGTCCGGTAACTGTCCGGACCAAGCCTAAGTCGTCGACGGCGCGCACTGTTCCCGCGCGCCTCAAGGTGTTGTCAGCAACAGCAAGGACCCAGCCGGGTCGAAGCCTACTGGGGCCAGGGTTATTCGAAAGGGCGCTCGAGCCCCGGTATGAAGGCTAGAAGGAACGGGGTGGGTCTTTTAGTCAGTAAGAGTCTGACACTATCTCCCGCTCCGCCCAAGAGCGGGGGATGTCAATGCATGATTTTTTCCCACCATAAAAAAAAAAAAAAAAAAAAGATGGCCACTTCCAGTGGACCTGCCTTCCCTTTGGCTTGAAAACATCACCAGCAATTTTCCAGAGAATTTTAAGAAATATTCTAAGAAAGCACAATCTCACAGGATACTCCGTAAACTATATTGATGATATTCTGATATACTCGAACACCTTTGAAGAACATATAAAACACATAAGAAATGTATTAGAGGCAATAATACAAGAAGGCTTTAGATTGAAGTTTACGAAATGTAACTTTGCTTCAGACTCAGTAAAGTACCTCGGCCATGTAATTCAGAACAATTCAGTAAGACCACTAAAGGACAATTTGATCTCGATAAGACATTTTCCAACTCCGAAGACACAAAAGAATATCAGACAATTTTTGGGAAAAATTAACTTCTACCATGAATACATACCAAGAAGTGCAATTATTTTAGACCCATTACATAATTTATTAAGAAAAAATGAAAAGTTTGTGTGGTCAGAGAAGTGTGAAGAATCATTTAATCAAATAAAAAGATATTTATGTTCTCAACCTGTGTTGGAAATATTCGACAAAGACTTACCAATAAAAATCTTTACAGATGCATCTTTAGAGGGTATCGGGGCAATATTAAAACAGACTCAACTAGACGGTAAAGACAAACCAGTGTATTTTTCAAAAAAACTAAACGAATCTCAAAAACGAAAAAAGGCCATATATTTGGAATGTATTGCTATGAAAGAAGCAGTTAAATACTGGCAACACTGGCTAATTGGAAAACATTTCACTATTTACTCAGACCACAAACCTCTAGAGAACATGAATATTAAATGCAGGACAGATGAAGAATTGGGTGACCTCACATATTACCTATCTCAATATGACTTTACAGTAAAATATATACCTGGTAAAGAAAATATAGAAGCAGACTGTTTGAGCCGAAACCCTGTATTAGAATCAGAAGATAACAAGGAGGAACTATTAAAAATAGTTACAAATAAAAGATATAGTTGAAGACCAAGAAAAAAATGAAACAATAAAAGAAAAGAAACAAAATCTACTACATAAAAATAAAATCTATTATAAAAAAATAAAGAAACTTGAAAAGATTATACTCTCAGAAATATTTAGTAAAAAAATTATAAAAAAGGTGCATGAAGATTTATGCCATATTGGAATCAGACAATTACAAAAAAAAATAAGTCCACTATATACAGCTAAAAACCTAACAAAAAATATCATAAATATTTGTAAAACATGCGAAATATGCATAAAAAATAAATCAAGATGTCAAGGAAAATTTGGGTTAATGTCACAACTGGGACCAGCAACAAAACCATTTGAGATAATGTCAATGGATACTATAGGTGGCTTTGGAGGATCTAGGTCAACAAAAAAATACTTACACCTTTTAGTAGACCACTACACAAGATATGCGTTTGTTGTGACTTCAAAAACACAGAACGCAAGTGACTTTATAAAACTAACAAAGAAAGTACTCGAGACAGATGAGATTGGAATAATTCTGACAGATCAATATCCAGGCATCAATTCAAAAGAATTTAAACAGTATTTGCAGGAGAATAACATCAAACTAATATTTACAGCTGTGAATACGCCATTTTCGAACGGCTTGAACGAAAGATTAAACCAAACAATAGTAAATAAAATAAGATGTAAAATAAATGAGAAAAATAATAAGAGAACATGGACAACAGTAGCAAGAGAATGTGTACAGAAATATAATGAAACAGACCATTCTGTTACAGGTTTTGCACCAAAATATTTACTGGATGGTACAAATGTCAGTATTTTACCAAATGAAATTAAAACAATAGAAAAGGAAGACAAGTGGATTGCTGATAGAAGATTAGCATTAGAGAATACAATAAAATCTCACAAGTACAACAAGAAAATATTTGATAGAAATAGGAAAATACAAGAGTTCGAGATAGGAGACAGTGTATATGTAGAAAATGGAAATAGACTGAACAGGAAAAAATTAGACGAATTAAAAATAGGCCCTTTCAAGATAATAGAGAAAATATCGAACTCCATTTATAAGATTGACACTGGCAACAGAAAAACAGAATCAACTTTATTCCACATAACAAAATTACAACCTGTTACGGCAGAAGATGAAGTAGAAGAAAACGAATAGGTATAAAGATAACTTGCAGGTGCATTGTTTGTATTATATTATTTAGAATTTTCGTTCCTATGGGGGGGAGATGTAATGAAATGACCTCCTTGGAAATGACATTTAATTAATTTAATTTTTAAGCTGTGAATACGGGGTGACGTATGATTCAATGACAGATGATGTTTAGATTATTTTGTGCATTTTATTGTTATAAAAACTTGTAGAGAGATAATTAAAGGGATATAATTGAGGAGGCGATATTAGTGAACTTTAAATGTCGTTTCTTTGTTTTCAGGTGAGATAAAAGTGTAATTTTAGTTAAACGATAATTGTTATACTGTAAAAGCATGTTGAATAAAACAAATCTTTGTTTTCAGAGAAACAATTTGTGGTTTATTTCGAAAATCCTCAATAAAATCTATTATATATTTACAAAAACGTTTATTCAAAAGACAGATGTAAAGTCTTTACTAGCCAGAATGGTCATGATGTTTTAATTTTTTTTGGAAGTGTTGCACCCATCTGATATTAATGCAATTTTTAGTGATAATACTAGACATAATGATCTATATTATATATTATTTCTGTGATTGTACCTCTTCGTAAACTATGAATAAAAAATTAAAAAAAAATATTTTTATTTTTTTCAAATAGTAATTAAGGTAAATAAAATCTACAAAAAATATATAATATAGAGCAATTTATTCTCTAACAAACCGTTTTAGTTTTATTAGTGTAGCTATAATAGTTTTTGAAAAAATAATTTGGAAAAATACCTACGTTTTTGTCTATTTAGTCAAATAACTCCTGAACGAAGTGAGACGGAAGGCTAAAATCACGTCAACAGTAATAATACTTGTCACTAATGTAATACCACAATTTATTTTGGAAATACCTCTCGGGGGCCGTTGGCCCTACCTTATTCTGCTAGACCCTTTTTATTTCTTCGTAGTTAAAAGTGTCTGTGTTAATATTTTTTTGAATTATACATCTGCATAACAAGTTTCAACAGTATAGTTCTTACAGTTTCGGAAAAAAGTGGCTATGACATACGGACGGACACACAGACATGACGAAAACATAAGGGTTCCGTTTTTTGCCATTTGGCTATGGAACCCTAAAAACGTTTAGCCATTCCGCCGTCGCGTACCAAGATTTCAGTTACGTAGACGCTACGAGAACGCTATAGTTTGTAGCTTTGTAGCGAAACCTTGTAGGAAGTTACGAATCGTAATCTCGGCGTACCATTTTCTTAACAGAACAATGAATAGGTAGGAGTTTTAACGTACTCATGCTGCGTAGACGGTTGCGCATTATAGTAGTTACGGAACTACGCACCTGCTACAAAGCCAACGCGTAGGTAGCGGTTATGCCATCGCGTAGCCGGTTACGCATCGTAGTAGTTCTGCTGTACCAGACGCGTAGCGGTTATGTCGTCGCGTAGCCGCGTAGGCGGTTACGCATTGCACTTCAGCATAGTGTTGTAGCCGCGAAGCAGGTTTAGCATTATGTAGCCGTAGCCGCGTAGACGGTTACTCATACCGTACCGTGGTTACCGTAGTAGACGCGTACCAGTTAAACCGTCGCGAAGCCGGTTACTTATCGTTATCTCCTCAGCGTAGCAATTCCGTAGCAGACGCGTAGCGTTTATACCGTTGCGTAGCCGCGTAAGCGGCTACGCTTCGTAATTCCACCCAACCTAGTAGTCTTGATAGACGCGTAGCCGCGTAGACGGATAAGCATCAAGTCGCAGCGTAGCATAGTTATTGTGTAGCGCGCAGGTAGCCATTCTGACGTCGCGTCGCTGAACTTCACTCATAACGGCGCGCGCTCGCCTGCCGATGCCGCCCCGCCCGTTGCGCCGCTAACACCGAAGTCGTGAACGGGTCATAAGGTAGGTAAGCGGACACAATCACTGGCGTACCTACTCCACAAAACACTTTAATAATTTTATAATCACTACAATTATAGTATCATAAATTCGGAAGTAATTCTGTCTGTCTGTTACGCTTTCACGCCTAAACCGAACCGCTGGACCGATTTTGGTGTTTTACGTTTTTAGGACTAAAACTGCGTAAGGCGGACGCCAGCGCGGTCCGGGGAGCCGGGCTTCGATCTCGTTTAGCCACGTAATAATTAAGTTCTCCAACATAGATAGATAAAAAGTTAAATTTAAAAAAAAAAATGATTCTTGGGCCGACATGCTGCAGAATAGAATGTCAGGTGTGTCTATAACTTCTAAGTATAAGTGAAAGTTCCCCGCACACGGGCCACAAAAAAAGCCGCTTCAAGCTTCTTTTTGTGGCCCGTGTGCGGTGTGCGGCGGTGCTGCCACAAAAAAAGCCAGAAGCTGCTTCTAGCTTCTCCGGCCACAAGCTGTCGCGCGCTTGTGCTTTTTTTTGTAACCGCTTCTAGCATTTTTTTGTGGCCCGTGTGCGGGGACACTTAGAGATAGTTTCGACCGGGTTTGAAGCTAACACTTGGTGTGTCGCACACAGGATACGAGCGATCTGTATGTGCAGCTCAGTATGGGTTTGTTAATGTTGCTTGATGCGACTTTTAGATTCCGGTTATGGACACCAAACTTTCGTCTTGAGACACTGTGGTATATTGGCCAGTGTCTCAAGACGAAAGTCTATGACCAGTGCGTGTTGCCAATGATGACTTATGGCTCCGAAACGTAGTCACTTACAATGGGCCTCATGAGAAGACTAAGTCACCCAAAGGGCGATGGAAAGGGCTACGCTCGGAGTTTCCTTGCGTGATCACATCAGAAATGAAGATATCCGCAGGAGAACCAAGGTTACCGACTCAGCTCGAAGAATCGCCAAACTTAAGTGGCAATGGGCAGGGCACATTGCACGCAGAACAGATGGTCGATGGGGACGAAAGGTTCTTGAGTGGCGACCACGTACCGGAAGACGCAGTGTTAGAAGGCCTCCAACAAGGTGGACCGATGACCTGGTCAGGGTCGCGGGAATCCGACGGATGCGTGACGCACAGGACCGGTCGTTGTGGCGACGCTTGGGGAAGACCTATGTCCAACAGTGGACGTCTTTCGGCTGATATGATGACACCAAACACTTTTAGATCTATGTTTTGCATGGGAATCTAATCCATGATCTCCGGCATGCGGCATAAGTCAGGATCACTGACCACTAGACCAACAGACCAGACAAATACAAGACACAAGAGTGTTCACATTTGCACAGCCCCTAAGTGTCCCTACACACGGACCACAAAAAAAACGCCGCCACAAAAAAGCTGAAGCACGCGACAAAACAAAAAGCCGCCTCAAAAAGAAGCTTGAATCAGTTTTTTTGTGGCCCGTGTGCGGGGGACACTTAGGCATAAGCTTAGGAAATTATTTCTTCAATAAAATTCATTCAACTATGACTCCAACTTTATAATAAAAGGCGGGCTTATCGAACTATTACAAACAGGTATTTTTAAATACAATATTGTATCACTTGTATACCCATTCTCGTTACTTATGTATTACATCTAGTATCTAATTATAACCTTAAATAAACTTATGTACACAGTACAGTACGTAACATACACGCCTATTTACATCAAAGCTAAAAAAATAAAGATAGGTATTCAAAATCATTTCAGATTATCAATGGCCCAGACAGAAAACAGAAAATTATCGAAATATTTGTCTGTTTGATAACATACGGGGGGATAGGTTACCACTAGCCATCTTAGAAAAAAAAAAACAAATAAGTATGGGACTAAAATAATAACATCAAATTCAATGGTCTGATGTCAAAAACTATTGTCAGCTCAAAATTATATTTTTTTTTTTGCAACAATTTATACTTTTGTTGAAACATTTCAGAAACATAAGAATTATTATAGTTATAAAATCATTAAAAAATGTCAATTGTCCATTGCAGATTCACTGGAGTCAAACTCACTCATGCACGACATTAACAAAAACAGATGAATATACCGATGTAAAACAATGTAGCTCTATTTTATACTTATTTTATTATTAGTCCTAAGCTACAGTTCGAACAGATTTTATTATATTCCGACAGTAATAGAAAAATGTAATTACTAACTTAGTCCATATGTATCTTAGTCTGAATCAGTTATGTATGTTATGAGGTTTGGAAATGTATCTGCAATACTTGAAATAATACAGTTTGCGCATGTCGGAATAGATACCACGGTAAGCAGGGGCTGGAATGGGAAGCAGTATCAATCTATCTTCAGTGAGACTATTGCATGAAGATTAGAAATGTTCACTTAAGTATGGAACAAATGTTTTAAGTATTCTTCTAGTCATCAAATTTGATGGAGTGGACGCCTGTATCGATGGCGCCGCCGCGATATGAGCCCCTTTTTTTCTTCGTCTTCTCATGCTTGAAGGACTTGCCACGTGTGTGTTTCAAGTCTTGATTAGCACGCTCACCCCATGACCCGCGTGAACCACTCTATAAGAATAAATTTCTTACATTATTACTTTTCTTTGCAATAATTAATCTCAAAGTAAACAACTATAAGTTACTGACTAGAAAAAACCTGTTCATCAAATAGATGTTAATTGTATTTTAAAAAAATCAAAATTGGAAAGTACATTTAGTAGTAATTATGAAATATATTTTTTTTTGGCTCACCTATTTAATCAAATACTATTTTCTTGTTTTGAGAATCCCCACCCTCAAAACTTTTTCTATCATTGAAACCTCCTTTGTTGAACCCTCCTCTATCTCCACCCCAGGAGTGACGGTCCCCGCGTCCTCCCCGGCCTCCTCTACCTCCGCGGTCTCCACCGCGCCCCCCACGGTCGAAGCCACCGCGTCCTCCACGGTCGAAGCCCCCGCGGCCTCCCCTGTCAAAGCCGCCACGGCCTCCCCTGTCATAGCCTCCTCTGCCGCCTCGTCCGCCTCTATCATTGAACCCTCCGCGGCCTCTGAATCCACCTCTACCCCTGTCATTAAAACCCCGACCCCGATTGAATCCACCACGGCCGCCACGCTGGTTCCAGCCTCCAGATTGATTGCCTTCGGTTTCCTCGTCGTTTTCTTCGCCTTCTTGGTTTTCACCCTCCTAATTGAGAGAGAAGCACTATATTATAACCAAGACAACCCTATGTGATGCTGATGAATGATTTATTCCAGAAGAGTAAATGCCCAAAATGTTATAGTAAGCCACTAGCAATGAAGCCATGGGCGAAAGTGTTCAAGTTAGGCATAACATGGAGTTGCCTTGGCTTCTCAAACTTTGGGGCATTTACCTTGGCGTCGAATGAGTTATCCTTAAGCCTAGGATCCACTTCTACAGGTTTTGATGCAACTCGACGGAAGGGAGCTGGTTTACTCGATCCATTCTCTTTTTCCTTGGGAGTTGACACACTAACTGTACCCTATAATTTAGTTGGGTGTTAACCTTTCGTATGCCGGAACGTACATCTACGCGAGACAAAATGGCTTTATAATTGAGAAACAATTAAAAAGCCATTTTGTCTCGCGTAGATCTATCTCTCTCGATCTCTAATTACGGCATACGAGAGGTTAATCAAGTCATTACCACAACCCAAAATAACAGAAATATTTTACTTGATAAAATAATAAAATTACGTTACAAACCAGTTTTTATTTCACAAGATAAGAAACAAATCACAAAAAAACAGATGGAATGAAATGATGATGAATGATGATGGAATGATGGATGATGGATGGAATTTTCTACACCAATAGCAGAATCGTCTCAAGACTTCTGTCCTTACTTTATATAAATATATATATGTAGTATATATATTATATTAAATATATATGTATGTGTATTTTATCTATAATTATGTATAATTTTTACTCTTGTTTCAATACCAAAATTTTCTTTTTGTGCGCCTACCATATTGTCTCTTCACCACCCTAGGTTGACTGGTAGAGAATGCCCAAGGCATTAAGTCCGCCTATGTACTTTGTGTTGCATGAAGAATAAATAAATAAATAAATAAATAAATAAATGGATTTTAATTCTCAAGTTGAAAGTCATAATACTGAAACTGCCATCAACTACACTTTAGCCAGTAAAGTTCTACTGCTCTACAAAGGCCTTGTCTTTGAGATACTACTTAAGTAGTGAAGAATGTCACTAACTAACCTCTTGGAAACAAACTTAACTGAATATTTACCTTTACAAAATTACTGTAGGGTTTCTTGGCAGGTGCACCAGAATCTCCATCTGACGCTTTCCTCTTTTTCCCAGATTGAAATCCATTTTCACCCTGAAAGATGGACAAGACATATAGGATGATGACAATGTCTTTGTGGATTACTAGTTATTTAGTAGTGTATTGAATAATGTTAATTTTTTTTTTTATTTTTAAGTGCCATGTGGCATTTCAGTACTGCAATGTTAATTAGGCCTTAAAATTTACCTGGTCATTAGATTCTTTCTTTGCCACTTTAGCAGGAGGAGCCTCTTCATCACTATCATCACTGTCATCAGAAGACTCGGCTTTCTTGGCAGCAGGTTTTTGTACTGATTTCTTTTTAGACTCTTCCTCATCACTTGAATCATCATCTGACGACTCTTGTTTCTTAGCAGCAGGCTTTGGTTTGGCTTTGCTAACGGGTGTCTTCTGAGCTGGCTTAGATGGTTGTTCATCACTGTCATCACTATCATCTGAAGATGATGCCTTTTTAACTGGTGCCTTTGCAGGAGCTTTAGCTGGTGTCTTTTGAACTGCTTTAGGCTTTTCATCTTCACTGCTATCATCACTATCAGACGAGGATTCTTTTTTAGCTGTAGCCTTAATAGCTGGTTTCACAGGTGTGGGTGTAGGTTTCTGGAGAGCCTTTTGAGGTACTTTTTGATCCTCATCACTGTCATCACTGTCATCTGAGGATTCTTGTTTTTTAGCTGGTGCTGCTTTTGCCTTAGCAGGAGTTGCTTGTGGTTTTGCTGCCTTAGTTGCAGGTTTAGAATCTTCATCATCACTGTCATCAGAGTCATCTGACGATGATTCTTGCTTTTTAACGGGAGTTGCCTTAACAATGGGTTTAGCTGGAGTGGCTTTTGGGGTAGGTTTAACTGGAGCCTTAGGTTTTTCATCTTCACTATCATCGCTGTCATCAGAAGAGGATTCTTGTTTCTTTGCTGGTGCTGGCTTGACCGGAGTTTTAACAGGTGTAGGTGCAGCTTTCTTCGGAGGAGGTGCTTCATCCTCGCTGTCGTCAGAAGATGACTCTTGTTTCTTAACTGGAGCAGCTTTGGCTTGAGGTTTAGGTGCAGGCTTTGCTGCGACCTTTGGTTTTTCGTCTTCACTGCTGTCTTCACTATCTGAGGTTTCGGACTTCTGTTTTGGGGCTACTTTTGGAGGAGGTGCCTTTGCAGGAGTCTTCTGTTGGGGTTTGGGTTTCTCATCCTCACTGCTGTCATCATCAGATGATGATTCTTGCTTCTTAACAATTTTGGGTGCAGTTACATTAGGTTTCACTGGTTGTTTTTTTGGTTTAGATGTGGCATTGTCTTCACTGCTGTCACTATCATCTGATGATTCTGCTTTCTTGGCTGGAGTAGCTGCTAGTTTGGGTTTCACCTACAGAAATAACAATTTATTTGCAATTTGATCTTAATTTAGCAACTATTTTATTTAATGTTTTAATTTTATTCAGAGGTAGTGACGAATAAGTAGTTTTAAAATCATAAAAATTCATTCACAAGTTCTCATCATTATAGTAGTTTAAAAGTTCAACAACAAAGTAAAGACTATTAGAGCTCAAACTTACTTGTGTTTTTGGTTTTTCATCCTCAGAGCTATCAGAGTCTGAAGAGTCTTGTGCTTTTTTAGGGACAGCGGCCTTGCCATTGACTTGTGGAACTGTTTTTTTTTGTGGTTTCTCATCTTCACTGGAGTCCTCATCCGAACTGTTATAAAGTTTTCATTAAGATCACAACAAACTAGGAATAGTAAGTACCATAAAACATTCACACAAGTAAATGTACTAATGAGTATGAAAGTGAGTATTAAACTTTCTTGAAAAAAATTAACAAATACAAAAGCCTATTAAAATACCAGTCAGCGTAAACATCTCGTAGGGAGAAATTAGATTTAGGAGAAACTTTGATTGAAAGCAATGCTTCAGCAAGAACGTGTTTATATTTGGAGACATTCTTTACATTTTTAACCTAGATATTTTCAGAACCTAATGTGAACATAACCTTAAAAACATAAATATTATAATAATCACCTTTCAGCTGCGGGTTTTTGTGGCTTCTTGATTTTATTATATTCTTGAATAATATCAGTCAATGAAGGTAGGCTTTTCACACGAGGTTTCTAAAATAAAACAAAAAAATACATTGCCACATATTATAAATAGGTATTCAGGTACTGTGATGGTGATGATTTAGGAACTAGAAGAGCTAAGAACTATAACATAAAAATAGTAGGCTATTAGGATTCCCATCCATAGATAGTTAAATATTAATCAAATAAACCACAAAGGTATTGCAAACCACAGGAAGCAGATTTTACAAAATGTCGCATCAAAGAATTAAAATGTCGGTTGACATGTGGCGATAAGTTATAATTAAATTCATAGATCCGAGACTATATGCCATCGAAATACTAATTGAACCTACTATAACAACAACTGTTACACAAAGATATATTATTAGTGAGGTTTTGGAGCACGTGTGGTGACCGGTCACACGTGGTTTTCTTGGTCATGACTGATGATAGAACTTACCGCTTTCGTTTTCTTCAAAAATTCTTGGGCTAGCGATTTGTCTATACTTTGTAAAAACTGATGAACTATTGAAATAGCTTCAGTTTGTACTTCTGCGGGGACACCCATTTTTTCAAATAAAAACTTGCACGGCAATGTAACCACCACACCAGCACCACACGCCGTTTGTCACAGATTAAATGAAAAATGCACAGAGCAGAAAAATGAATGACAGACAACAGACAATGAGACAAGACATACATGAACCATAGATTATACAATTGCCGAAACGGATCTTAAGGGCCAAGCGCCCGAAAAGTGCCATAAAACAGTGATTTTCTGAGGCCTACTCCTCCGTAACGGCTAGGTCAATTGGTTTGAAAAAAATATACGTTTATTATAGATTCATGAACAATAATATCAACATTTGATTTTTTCTTGCAATTAATACTTTTGTCAAAAAAAAAAAATTAGCAATTTCGCAACTTTTCCCTACTCCTTCGAAACGGCTTGGACCTTTAGAAACATTTTTACACATAAAAATTGGTGATTAAATATTCTTCAAAGTGAACATTGCATATGTAAATCAATCAATATCTCGCAGAGAAAATGGATTAAAAGCGCTTTCCGGGCGCTGCTGGCCGCAAATAAATACACAGATTTGCGTACTGCCGCCTAGGCGAGTGCGAGAGTTGCGTTCACATAATTTCGGCCAGATGGTTCAAGGGACTATACGCCTTAAGCGTCGGGGATCGCTTTGCGCATTCCACACATCGGTGAGCCAATCGTCTTCGTTGTTAGATACATGCAGCAACGCAGGGAATGAATCACGAGTGACGTCTATGACACGATGGAGCGGCGAGCCAATCACTGACACTCCCCGCCCCCGCGTCTCACTTCGCACCACTAAAGAGACAGTATTTTTGATTTCTGTGCAACTTGAACTTGAAGCCAGCGCTCAAGATCCGTGACGGAATTTGTACATTTGGACTTGGACCACTTTTTTTTTATGGTTGGAAGACATCATCCAATGACAACCCCCGCTCTTGGGCGGAGCGGGAGATAGTTTCAGACTCTTACTGACTAAAAGATCCACCCCGTTCCTTCTAGCCTTCTTCTTACCGGGGCTCGAGCCAGTAGGCCTCGAACCAGCTGGGTCCCTGCTGTTGCTGACAACTTCTTGCGGCGCGCGGGAACAGTGCGCGTCGTCGACGACTTGGGCTTGGTCCGGACAGTTACCGGACGGCCGGACAGCGAGCTACCCATTGCTCACTGTCAGCAAGCCCGCGCCTACTGTGGCCAGAAATCGGGATCAGAATCCCGGCGGCGGCGAGAACGCTGTTGCCTGATGCGGTCGGCCTCCTCCTTGGCGAGCATTACTGCTTCGCAGAAGTCGGTGACCGCCTGCCACTCCTCCTCGCTCCGGACCGTGGCCTCAACCAAGGCCCGGCGCGAGAGGTCTCCGCCGCCGATCGCCCCCACGAGGGCACGGCGATGCACCGCCCAAGCAGGGCACACCTCGACTGTGTGCTCCACCATGTCCTCCGGGCGTTCCGCACAGTGGCGACACCCGGGCGTCTCTTCCACTTGAATCCGGAACAGGTAGCTCCCGAACGTGCCCTGTCCGGTGATGACCTGCGTCATGCGGAAGGTAAGGGGACTTGGACCACTGACCTCTACTATTTAACACACTGGACCAGAGGTTGTCAAAGTGCGCTTCGGGGTGCTTCTTATTTCCCATTTTGGCGCTGTCGGCTGTAATGAAGTGGAGCGGTACTAAAACTAGTGATGACGACCTCAGCGAAAAAAATATCGATAAATGTTGGTGAAAAAAAATTAAACGAAAATAAATATTTATAGATGTGTACTTTATTACGTTATATTGGTAAATTAGAAAGTATATTTTAAACTTACTGTACTGCCTTTGTCTTAATCAGACTGATAAAAAATGCGAAAGTTTTGATGGATGTTTCTTACTTTTCCAGTCTTAAAATACTTAATCTGCCGATATGAAATGTTTGGCACAGTGTTAGATAATGACCTAGTTTAACATACAATTATTTGTTGTTAGCTTCGAAGGCATGGAATAATGAATACAGTAATAAAGTCAAAAAGGTTAAATAATAATAATATATAATTAAATAAAAAAAATATATAATTAATTTAAAGGTTAAATAATTATAATTCATTTCATATTGTATTCATAATTTATTTTTTATTCAGAAATCGTTCGTCGTTCAAACGTTTTTCACCGATGCTTATAAATTCAATGACTCCAGTCACACTGGAGCAGCGGTATATTACCAAAGCTCCAGTATCATCCTACAATTTAAATGTCCCAAAGAGTCCTCTGTGTTCACAGGTGAATGTGTGGCGATATTAAAAGCTTGCTTTTTTATAGACTCACACACACCATAATATCGACAAGGCTGTAATCTTCACAGACTCTCTTGGCTGTCTACAAGCCTTAGTAGTAAATTGCACAGCGCGATTCTTTTAAAAATTAATAAATCTTTTTTTGTCATTATATATTAACAGTCAAAGAGATGTCCAGTTAGTTTGGATACCTAGTCATTGTGGGCATCAAGGGCAATGAACGTCTGATGCCTTGGCCAAATATGCTTATTCGTCAACTACAGCTGATCTCTTACACTATTTTATTCAGGGGTATGACTTGTTGAACCTGCCAAAAGCAAGTCTTCAGTGTGCATGGCAGGAACAGAAGAATACCACCGGTAAAAAGAAAGGTAAATTTTAATTTGCAGTACAGTCAACCATAAAACCAAAACCATGGTTCTTCACTTACAAGAAAATGTCCAAATCTGTGATCTCTGTTATTTGTACAATACCCTTAGGTTTCTGTTGCACACCGGTTTTTTTTGGAAAAAATCACAGCATCACAGCACAGCACAGCATCAGCACATATTTTTTGAATGCACAAACAACGTTCCCCCTCTAGACCTGTATAGCCACCTAATTTTAAAATTCCACTCTCAATCAATGTCTCCGCCCTGTTAACCTATCCCTCTCCAGAACTTCTTGTGGCGATGATGATTTTCATTCGCCACAATAATATAAAATTATGAGTCATATCTCCAAATATTCGGTCTATATAGTTGTGGTTTACGTTTATGTTTAATGTTTTAATAATTATAATATTTATGTATTTTTATTTTTTGTTTGTTTTAGTCTAATACTAACCCATCAAGTTCAACTGTATTGTCTGTGCGATAAAAGAACCGTCGTGGCGTAAAGTGAAAACAACATTAAAGATTTTAAGTAGCAACCCAACCCAGCCATCCGTCAAATGCCAAACGTCATATAATATTGGCACCGGTTTGTTTATTATGTTATTTTATTGTGATTTTTAATTGAAATCTTCAGAAATGTGATAAAAAATTTCACTGAGCTGCAAGGGAAATAATATTTAATATATTACAGTTTTTCCAAAGATAACAAATGGCAAATCACACCATTATTGATCAAAACAAAGTCACGAATTTGGGAAACATTAGTATGCTGTTTTTTTGGTACGTAACACTTTTATTTTAATGTTTTTAGACTTCCTAGATAAACTCCTGTCCCTGTTATCTCCAATATGTATAAATTAAATGGAAATTCATTTAAACATGACGATATTTATTGATTTTGTTTTGGTCAATATTTTCTATGGCTAGTTTATAGAGTATTGATACTTTAAATTTTTAATGCGTTTCGACTAACTTAGCATAATTCTTTTCAGGCTTGAGTACGGATACAGTAACTAAAATAAAAAAGAGCAAGTGCGAGTCGGACTCGCGCACTGAGGATTCTATACTTTACCTATGAAATCAATTCCCGAATTGAGTTACGAAGATTTTTCCGAATTACAAACAATTTTTTTTGTGGCGTATCTACAAACTTACAATTTTCAGATTTTTCCCTGTACTTGTTCTATGAGACCTTGATTTATGCTAAATTTCAGGATTTAAGGTCAACGGGATTCACCCTATCAACTTTGATTCGCTTGATTATAGAAATATACGTTTTTTTGCGACATAAACGGCCGTATTTTTTTTTTTCGTTAACTCAGAAGTCTGATTTTTTCACAACTTCAAAAGACCGCAGACTTGAGCGTATGGTTATTATTTTAACTCGATACCTCCAAGCGTTAAAAGGTCTTAACAGATAAACAGACGGACAACCAAGTGATCCCAAAGATCTTATATACGAGATGGTCCCTTACAGGCTAAATAGATTTTTTACGAAGCAACATTACAAATTCTGAAGTGTACTTTATTTTCATAGACATTAAGTTCATATTTTTCATAGATTAGCAAAAGGGAAAAATGTACTGAGGAAGACAACGAGAAAGTGGTAGTGTGTTCCATTTTTACCTTTATATTTAACTAGGGTAAACATAAACTTGCTGTTAGCGACAATATTCCAGTCTGTGATAATAGACCGATCCCAGTCAAAGTGATAGAACCATTTTCATTGGCACTGGGTAATTGGTCGCTGGTGGAATCTACCTAGATAAGCAGTACAGCAGTTTCTTCACGCTATTTTCCTTTACCGGTTCGTGTTTGCATTTAAATGTTCATCATCATTACAATCGAAAGACGTCCACTGTTCGACATAGGCCTCCCCCAGGTGTCGCCACAATTAACGGTTTGTTACTCATTACGCAAAAACTTATAAACGGATGAATTTAATGATAAACGTTGCAATAATATAGCTTATAACCTATATTTTTGCTAAGTTTCATCACGTCAGCAAGTTCAATAAATAGGCTACTAATATTATAAACGCGAAAGTTTGTGAAGATAGATGGAGGTAGTCGTATGTATGGATGTGTCGCGCAAAAACTACTAGACAAATGAACTTAATCATAAACATTGCAATAATATAGCACATAAGTTATAACTTTGCAGTTTCATTAGGTGAGAAAATACAGCCAATCGGATAATTTTTATTATAGGGTGAAGCCGCTGGAAGAAGCTAGTCTAACATAGTTTCAAAATATCAAGATTTAACAGTCGTACTATAATGACGTCACAATGTTGCTTACATAACAAAAACGATATTTATCTACAGCAGCGCCCTCAAATCCCACGATGGTTTACTTTCCGCACAGACTTTATCAATCAAAGAATGTTGGTCTACAGTTACCGTCCCTTTCCATTTTCTGAAATAATATACACGCTTGCTTTTACAATTCACTTTAGACATTGGCAGAATAGTCGATATCGGCTCTACTTGCCATTATTAAAGAATAGAATAGAATAGGTCAGATCCAAAGATTTTATAAGTCAGACCACCTCCAAAAAGATTAATCATGGTGCTCGAAAAAAGAAGCCAAACAAGAGTGATTTCTTTCAGTCGTTTGTTACTCTATTCTTTTTATTTTTTTCGTCCGTGTGTTAAAAACCGTCGTTTGCGACACGGACTTTTATTCTGTTGATGCCACAAATAAAGCCAGGGATCGTGTTCTAACAATCAACGCTGCTGTGTTTCACAAACGAATCGCACAGATATGCAAATTTTAAGGTATTACATGCATAACTTAATTAAGAAAGGTTTGAGAAAATGAAAGCGGTTATCGTACAAGTCTTAGATTCGGTAGAGTCTGTGCGGAAAGTAAACCATCGTGGGATTTGAGGGCGCTGCTGTAGATAAATATCGTTTTTGTTATGTAAGCAACATTGTGACGTCATTATAGTGCGACTGTTAAATCTTGATATTTTGAAACTATGTTAGACTAGCTTCTTCCAGCGGCTTCACCCTATAATAAAAATTATCCTATTGGCTGAAGTTGCTCACCTAGTGAAACTGCAAAGTTATAGCTTATGTGCAATATTATTTAATGATGGCTTATTAACAAATTATTAAAACAAATTAGGAACTAGACGTTACCATTTTCTTTACCTTCAAAAGTAATGGGGAAGATTTTTGACATTTTTTCCCGCTAGGTGTCGCGATTCTTATGATCCGTTATCGGCTTATCTATGCAGCGTTATTTATAACTTTTTGGCATATAAATAATAAAAATGATGAACTGTGCAGTGCCGGGATGCAAAGAAAATGGTAATTATTTATTCCCAAAAGATAAAAATAGGTAAAGATTGAGGGCTAAAGCAATAAAACGACCAGAATTCGTAAAATCCCAATCTACATATTTACGATTATGTGGGCATCATTTTACAGAAAATGATTATAAAACTTTATAAAACCTTAGAATAATACAGCTTACTTTTTTCCTGCTTATGAAAAATGATCATAGAAAGGCACAAAAATTTTATTAAATGAGCTAATAAACTCACTCTCTACAATATTCTTTTTTTTATATATATTTTTCATTTACACATAATGTACAATTTTACTAAGTATAGAGTCTGTGCGGAAAGTAAACCATCGTGGGATTTGAGGGCGCTGCTGTAGATAAATATCGTTTTTGTTATGTAAGCAACATTGTGACGTCATTATAGTGCGACTGTTAAATCTTGATATTTTGATATTTTGAAACTATGTTAGACTAGCTTCTTCCAGCGGCTTCACCCTATAATAAAAATTATCCTATTGGCTGAAGTTGCTCACCTAGTGAAACTGCAAAGTTATAGCTTATGTGCTATATTATTGCAATGTTTATGATTAGGTTCATCTGTCTAGTAGTTTTTCCGCGACACATCCATACATACGACTACCTCAATCCATCTTCACAAACTTTCGCATTTATAATATTAGTAGCCTATTGAACTTAGCAAAAATATAGGTTATAAGCTATACGTTAACGTTTATCATTAAATTCATCAGTTTATAAGTTTTTGCGTAATGCCGTTAATTGTGGCGACACCTGGGGGAGGCCTATGTCGAACAGTGGACGTCTTTCGATTGTAATGATGATGAACATTTAAATGCAAAACACGAATCGGTATAGGAAAATAGCGTGAAGAAACTGCTGTACTGCCTATCTAGGTAGGTTCCACCAACGACCACTTACCCAGTTCCAACGAAAATGGTTGTATCACTTTGACTGGGATCGGTCTATTGTCACTGACTGGAATATTGTAGCTAGCAGCAAGTTTATGTTTACCCTATTTAAACATAAAGGTAAAATTCGGAAACACTACCACTTTCTCGTTGTCTTCCTCAGTACATTTTTCCCTTTTGCTAATCAATGAAAAATATGAAGTTAATGACTATGAAAATAAAGTACATTTCAGAATTTGTAATTTTGCTTTGTAAAAAATCTATTTAGCCTATAAGGGACCATCTCGCATATAAGCTCCTTAGGATCACTTGGTTGTCCGTCTGTTTATCTGTTAAGACCCTTTAACTCGAGAACGCTTGGAGGTATCGAGTTAAAATTAAAACCATACACTCAAGTCTGCGGTCTTTTGAAGTTGTGAAAAACTTCTGAGTTAGCGAAAAAAAAAGATACGGCTGTTTATGTCGCAAAAAAACATATATTTCGATACTCAAGGGAATCAAAGTTCATAGGGTGAATCGCGTTGACCTAGAATCCTGAAATTTGGCATAAATCAAGGTCTCGTAGAACAAGTACAGGGAAAAATCTGAAAATTATAAATTGATAGATCCGCAATTTGGAAAAATCTTCGTAACTCAATTCGGGAATTGATTTCATAGGTAAATTTGTACAGAATCTTCAGTGCGCGAGTCCGACTCGCACTTGCCCTTTTTTATTTTAGTTACTGTATCCTTACTCAAGCCTGAAAAGAAATATTCTAAGTTAGTCGAAATGCGTTATAAATTTAAAGTATCAATACTCTTTATACTAGCCATCGAAAATATTGACCAAAACAAAATAAACAAATATCGTCATGTTTAAATGAATTTCCGTTTAATTTATATATATTTGGAGATAACAGGGACAGGAGTTCACCTAGGAAGTCTAAAAACATTAAAATAAAAGTGTTACGTACCAAAAACACAGCATACCAATGTTTCCCAAGTTTGTGACTTTGTTTTGATCAATAATGGTGTGATTTGCCATTTCTTATCTTTGGCAAAACTGTAATATATTAAAAATTATTTCCCTTGCAGCTCAGTAAATTTTTTTATCACATTTCTGAAGATTTCAATTAAAAATCACAATAAAATAACATAGTAAACAAACTTTCTGTCAACATACTATGACGTTTGGCATTTGACGGATAGCTGGGTTGGGTTGCTACTTAAAATCTTTAATGTTGTTTTCACTTTACGCCACGACGGTTCTTTTATCGCACAGACAATATACACTTGGTAGTCGAGTGGTTACAGCCAAGGGGCTTTTCGCCCGTGCCCATAAAATCAGGCTCGTCGTATTTTAGTCTAATGCCGCTTTAACACATTCGCGCGATTGGCGAAGCAAATGGTCGACAAGGCGAACTACGAACACGCATGTCTTCTAAACAACGTGTGATCACTATTTGCTTCGGGAACTTGCACTTATGTTTCAGTGTCGACGAGGTGAAAGGTAAATGCGACATCATAGGCAAAGCGAATAAGGGTGAATGCGAACCTACCAGAATGTTTATAACAAAGTCGTTCTACTAGTGCGCTTTTGTTATTATACACACCTGTTAACTTGCATCATCGAGTCACATCGAGTGCGGAAGGCACCTAATTATGGTATTGTTTGATATAATTCAGGTTCTTTATTTAGCCACATGCATTTAATTCGGTGTCAGACTGTATGGCATCCATTACACGGTCATGCAGGCGTCAGCATCAATTCCATCAATCATGAATGATGGTTTTCATCAGTCAGTACAAACAAAAACGTCAATCATCGCATTAGCACGACGGTAGATTTTTCGTTAATCAAAACATTGACTGTAGCAAAACAGACGGCAAAACCTCTATCGTGTATTGGAAGCCTTAGTTTGTCATCTCAATTCTCCAAAGACTCTAACCCTTAGTTCCGAATTAGGTCAAAAGCGATTATATCACGAATTTGACCTTTAATAGTCACAAAATATAAGGACTATTGAGTACAAAGATTTTTTAAATATCCTAAAATCTTTGATTGAGTACAAATTGTGACGTTGCGCGTTGGTCGGATCCGCAATATACCTACTGTCTTACCAACTTATCTGTAAAATGGAGAAAATGGGAACTACGGCCGCCATGTTGAAATGTCATTCGATTGTCAGTGTCTACTACATTCGGATGCTTTGTGTTTTCTGTTGCGATATTTCTACATTTTCAGCGTTTAATATGCCGAAAGCGATTAAAAGTGATGCGCGAAGTATCATTCTTAAGGTCAAAGCCTTTTTTGAAGAAGAAGCTCGAGCGGAGGCTCCGATTATTCCATTTAATCAAGTATACAAACGAATTTCGGCAGCTACAGGTTAGTGTTGTCTACTTTCTTTTTGTAAATTACCCGATATTTTTTTCATTGATTACTTTTTAACGTAACTGTAACTTAAAAAATATAAAGCTGAGTGATTCAACTACCTATAGTTCTCGTCACGTAAAAAGAACGCTGGAATAATCTGAGGGGCTCTCCCGCATAGGTACGTTTGGCTTAGCGTAAATTCTCTCCACTCCACTGCCTTCCAGCGTTCTTCTTACATGACGCGATTTGTACGCAAGCCGCATAAAAAATAGTTACTCATACTTACATTTAATATTCTAGCTACAGTTTGTAAATACTTAATTAATTTTGTCTATATTTCAGGTGTGAGTCAAGGGCTAATTTCAAAAAGAAAAACTGGAACAAAAGAAGAAGCTGGTACAAAAATTCGGACCCCAGGCAAGGAGAGGAAACGTCAAAGTGGGTTTATTCATGTTGATGATTTTGACATGGGAGTTATCCGGAGAAAAGTACATGAATTTTACTCTAATAAAAACGAGTTACCGACTGTTATGAAGCTCCTAGAGGTCTTAAAAACAGAAATAAATTACACGGGACAAAGAGAAAGTCTACTAAAGCTGCTCCACAAAATGGGTTTTCGTTTTAAAAAGTCGCAGTCTAATCGTAAAATGCTCATGGAGCGCAATGAAGTATCAGCTTGTAGAGCAAAATACTTGCATGCTGTAGAAAAAAAATATAAATCTCCACAGCCTCGGCCGCTAATTTATTTAGATGAAACCTATATACATTCATCGCATACATCAGGTAAATGCTGGCAAGGAGAGGGTGTAAATGGAGTGTTAGAGCCTGTATCAAAAGGGCAAAGACATATTATTGTTCATGCGGGAGGGGATACCCGATTTGTCCAAAATGCTCTTCTAGTTTTTAAGTCTAATACAAAAAGTGGTGACTATCATGACGACATGAATAGTACTAACTTTAAAAAGTGGGTTATTGAAAAACTTGTGCCTAATTTACAAGAGCCATCAATAATAGTAATGGATAATGCCCCTTAACGCCGTATTTGTGTAAATAAAATACCAAATACTAATTCTTTAAAGAAAGATATGCAATTATGGTTCACACAAAATAAAATTGACTACGGAGAGGAGTTGACGAAACCTCAGCTATTAGAAATAATTAAGAGAAATAAGCCTGAACCTGTGTATGAAATTGAAAAAATATTAGAAGAAAATGGACACAAATGCTTGTACTTACCTCCCTATCATTGTGATCTCAATCCCATCGAATTAATATGGAGCTTGATGAAAAGAAAAGTTGCTTGTTGCTTTTGAAAGTATAACGGTTAGTGAGTGAGCTCAGCATTGCAAACATGTTCGCAAGTTACAAGCAGAATATTTGAAGCATGATGTATATTTGGATAAACCGTTCATTATAGAAGTGATAAGTGATTCGGAAACTGAAAGTGACAGTGATAATGATGACATGGATGTAAGCGGCGTATGGCCTCACAGCCAGGATGAAGTTGGCCGTGCAAGTTCATCAAAAGATCATAATTATTGTAAACCGGGATTCTAATAAATTATTGTTAAGCAAACTTTTGTTTTCTTTTTACCCCTCACATCGTTAAGGGAGGCCCGTGCCCCAGCAGTGGGGACGTATATGAGTTGATGATGATGATGAAACTTTTGTTTTATTCTATCTATTATTATTTTTTTATTATTTTTTTTTTGTTTTATTTTTTGGTTTGCAATAAACGTTTTGACTTTGACTTTAATTAGGTCATGTCCTACAGGACACATCTTGAGTATCTTAGATATTTGAGTTTTGTTTAAATAGAGAAGCTAGTACTAAACTATGGGTTTTTTGTATCAAGCTTGTAACTGCTGAATCCATCTAAGTAGGTACTTATGCAAAATGCAGAATTAGTTTTTTTTTTTTAATATAACGTTTATTTGCAAGTTATTAAATTTCATTTGCCTAATTTACTAAAAATTTAGTTTGTAAGTGGGGTACCTACATTATATCAATTGAATGCCAGAGAAAAAGCTAATGTATGTATCTACCTACATTAATTTTCCTATTTTTGAAGACTATTTAGTACTTATATTAGCATTTTATTATTATAAAACAATGTTAGGTATTGTTTAAAATAATAAAATTATGTTTAAATGTTTACCTAGTTTCTTATCTGACATACCCAATCATGGGTAACTTTTATTAATTTGCAACACTAAAGCGACGGTGTCGCTACCATTAAGTTCACAGATACATAAAGGACCTATTATACTCCGCTGAATATCGCGTGCGATCGTACTATTTTTCATTCATAAAAAGACAGTCTAGTCTATGGTTCGACGTATCGCGCAGTGTGATAAGGGTTAGATTGTCTTTCTATGAATGAAAAATAGTACGAGTCGGAATATCGCACGCGATATTCAGCGCAGTGTAATAGGTCCTTAAGTTGATGGGTCTGTAATCTATTTTGACGCAATTCGGAACGCGGAGTAATTCTGTCTTTTTGTAAATGTAATCTGTGGACTGTGTACCTTTGCCTATGTATTTATGTATATAGGAACTGTATGTATTATATTTATGTGATGACAAGTAGCAGTACCGATAGCTTTGGTTGACGATTTATTTATTGAATTTTGTTTCTACATTATCATAATAATTTCAGTGATAACTAGGGAGGAATGTGAATAACCAGCCATCATTAACAGTGTGCATACTATTTTAAATTTGTACTTAACAGAAGTTACTTATTAGATCGTGATGTGAGCTGACATGTTTTAGATGTTTGCTTTGTCGATGTCCAATGTGATAGCGAAGAAAATCTGTGAATGTTATGTAGGCTCAATCGACCATTAAAAATATAGTATACCACAATGCCTGTTCAGCAAATAAATGTGAAAAACTCTTCGGATATTGAAAGTTGGGAATGGGGTGGTGGATGTGGTCGAGAGGTGATACGGACGGGGTCAGGGAGCAGCCGCACGTCATGTAGTAACTCCAGCGGGGATATTTGCCGCATATGTCATTGCGAGAGCGAACCTCACAATCCTCTTTTGGCACCATGTTATTGTTCAGGTCAGTGAAAATTTAAACATTGTGCGTGTACCACCGTCTCCATGAAGCCCTACACGTAGCGAGGATAAAGCAAATTACACAGCTGTTCTCTGTTTACATAATGTTATTTGGTACTGTTAAATATACAATTTTAGTCAAGAACAGCTAATTGCTGTGAAGGGCAAATGTTTGATGTTAGTAAGAATAATTGAAAATCAATAGCATTAAAATAAGCAAGATAAACAAAGTTTGTGGTACTTACAGTTTAGCAGATAATATTATCTGTAACTAATAATAACATAATATTTTACTGTAAACATTCATTCATAAGTTAAATATGCTAATGAATTATACATCTATCTAATACATACAAACATGCATAAAATCAAGATATGATTTTTAGAAAAAAATATTGATAATGTTACTATGCAAGTATTACTTTTTACTTTAGGATTGTACTCAGAAGTAATAATGAGAAAAGAAGGCATCCCAAGACTCATACCTAGGTTAGTATGGTGGTTAGTAAATATGATAAGGAAAACTTATAATGCAGTCATACTACTTTGAGGTAAATAATTATGTAGAATTGTTATTTCCTATTGTATATTCAGTACCAACAGGCAAATGTAATAAGAACAGAAGTAAAGTACAGAATATTTCCAATAATGAATAATTTACAAGCTTTTAATCACATGCATTTATGTACATGTGTGTGTTTATCCTCTTGAGACAATACTGATAGTTTATGACTTATGTTTATTTATTTTAAATCTAATATTAAGTTCATGTGGGTGCTGTGCTCTTGTATGAATTCATAATCAAAATTAAAATTATAATATTGGAGTTAATGAAGCAGACAGTATTTCAGACACTACTGAATAAATGACAAATTATGCATTGTTTATTATTTTACAACAAATATTGTCTATATATTAAGAACATTTGTGAATTTCTCTTTTTTTTAAATTAAATATTAATTCATTAAACCCCAAGCGAACGCCAGTGTTTACTGTCTCATTGTCTTTCTATTGTGTCTCTAATTATGGTAATTGAAAGGTTATGTCTATGTCTATGTCTGAGTATGGTTTCCGCACTTAGTCCTATGCGGACCATTGTATGTGGATCGAAAGGTTATTATTAATCCCTAAATAATTAATTGCTAACATTTAGACAAAGCTAGTTCACTACTAGATATTTGTTTTTATGTTATTTGCAAAGGTGTAATATTTATACTAGAATACACTTTTTTCAACATAAATGCCATAGTCATTGGTCAACAATAAATTCAAGTAGATATTACAAATAAAGACTGTAAAAAACGATATCTTAAATATTGAATATATAGATAATCAGATATCTTTTGTGATAGTCTTTGTTTGAAAATTTTACTTTAATGAGTCACCACTCACTAAAGTAAATTTTGAATTTGAATACTTGATATTTATCAGCAATCACTATAGAGTTATTACTGATTACATGCTTAGCATTATAATGAATATTAAAGCATAATAATTTAGAGCAGGGACATAGTGTTGTAGAAGTCTAATTTAGATCACAGACATCATATATATTATGGATATAATAGATAAGAAATAATAAAGTGTGACCCACTTTCACAAGGGTCCTTAGAGTTAATTCTAGTGTTGTAAGAAACTCGAGTCTTTTAGTCTTCATTTCGAGGCTTGAGTAGAGTTTCAAGACTAGGACTCATTAGTCACATGAGTCCTCTTGAGTCCTTTCGAGTCTTAAGTTCTTTGAGCTAGACTGAGTCATGAACTTGAATTGGTGTGACGACAGCGATTTGAGCGATTATTTTTCTGGCAGTTTTGACTGAAAGAGAGTAGGTAGGCAAATATATTTTTGTTACGACAAAATATGTTATTTTGTCTTAAGTTTTATTTATATTATAAATATTATTTTACAAGTATTACTTGAGTCTCCAAAAAGAGCTCAAGTCTTATTAAATGAGACTCCAAGACTTGAGTTTCTTACAACACTAGTTAATACACTTATATCTTTGAGAATCGTATGAGTGACCACTACTGATTCTGGTTAAAATGGCCACCTACAAGGATACAAGTAACCTAGTAAAAAAAGCAATAATTGGAAAAGAAGTTAATACTGAAAATTCATATACAGATAATGTTAAAAATAATTCTTCAATCAAATGCCAAATAAACTTTTGCTGATCATTAAAATGTAGGAATGCAGTTTTTTAAATCACATGAAGAAGAAAAATTGAGGTAGGTACTGATGGTTGGTTGTTGAGCTCATTATTTTCAGAACCAATTTGGGTAAGATATATCAATAAATTGTAGTAAATGTCTTACCTAACTTCTTGTGAGAATAGTGTATCTAGTAAAGTCAGTCAAATATACGACATTGACATGGTTTAATAGCATTACTTTGCTGAATTACGATATGTTTGCATTAAAACATCTACTTGCATAACCTTGTAAAAACTTCATTTTAAAACATAATCATTATTTTTTTTTTTTCTTCTCCTTCTCTTAAGTTTCAGTGCCATCAGTTTGAGTATGGTTTCCACACTTAGTCCTATGCGGACCATTGTGAATGGGCCATGGCGGCCATAACCTTTGGTGGGCTTATTCCAATCAGCCCATTTCTCTCCTAAAACTGATTAGGGCCTCTCAGGTTTTTCAGGGCATCTGTGAGGAACTCTGGGTATCCTAAAGTTTGTGTGCATGTATTATGACACCTATGCAGTCAATGAGCACAAGCAACAATTATCTCCTCTTCCTCCAAGCATGCTCTGCACAGAGGATCGTCTGTGATGCCTATTATGTGGAGGTGCCATTCCTCCTCTTTCAAATGAATGTTAGCTGCAATTTGCTTAAATTAAATTCTCTAATGTGATCTATGTATTGATGGAAATGACATTGAAATAAAAATAACTTGCATAACTTATGTGTTTATGCAATTATCATGTTCAGTATTTATAATTGAATGATGTGTCTTGTTGCAGGAAGTTTGAAATATGTTCACCAGAGCTGTTTACAACAGTGGTTGACTGCATCAGAGACAAGGTCTTGTGAACTCTGCAAGTTTAACTTTATCATGCACACCAAAATAAAGCCCTTCAATGAGGTAAGAATTCACAATTATTTTGAAGCTACCTATATAAATTTACTAGTCAGTTTTATCTGTTCTTGTTTATGTAATAGATGATGATCTCACATCCGTTTTATTCAACCAATTATAAATAGTTATGGCCACTTATTGCAACCAAACAATGTAAGAGGTACTGTCAACAATATAATATATGAATATATGCCACTTCGTCGAGAGTTTTGTATGTGAGCTTCACGCAGGCGTACATCAAGCATTTAATAACGATAACGAATGCGCGTCTCTGAAGTTACGCGTCCGTGGACAGTAAGCTTAACTATTTCTGTAATAATGTTTAGACACACTTCAAAAGTGTTCTGTATTCATAAACTTCACACCCTTCACACACATACATGACTAAGTGCTATAAGTACTATAACATATTTCGCAACTACCACACAACGCCGTCTAGTCTCAAGCTAAGCAGAGCTTGTGTTATGAGTACTAGACAACTGATAAACATAGGTATATACTTATATATTTCTAAATACATACATATTGTATATAATTTACACCCAGACACAGAACAAATGATCATGCTCATCACACAAACATTTGTCCTGGGTGGGAATAGAACCCACGACTTCTGGCATAGCAGTCAGAGTCACTAACCACTAGACCAACAGGTCAGTCATATTTCACTGAGACACCATGGCGGCGCGACCAGTCTCCGCTACCAACAAAATGTATACACACAAAATAGATTGGTACAGAAGTCAATCTCATGTATGTACTTCACTTTTTAGTTTTTATACCTACGCTCTGTGGACGCACACTAATGAGCGTTTGAGCCGGAACTGTTCGACGAGTGGTCCGAGACGCTCCCGAGACATCGTGTCCGTGAGCGGTGTCTTTGTGTGCGTTGCTCGAGCGCGCTTTGTATGTAGATTGACTTCTGTACCTATCTCTTTTGTGGTATACAGCTCTATAGAGAGTTATTCGCCTGGTGTGCGTTTGGTTGCGCAACCAATTTGGTGGCGCGACCAGCTCGGACGTATGGCGACTTAGGTGTCTGAATGGTGTCCCGGCGAAATATAGCCCTAAGAGTAAGAAATGTTTCTGTGTTTCCTGATAGCTATAACCTAGGGGTCTTTAAGTCAAGAGTGAATAGATTGTTTCTAGGCAAGCGTGTTCCATCGTCGGCCACATCATCGCTTACCATCAGGTGAGATTGTGGTCAAACGCGAGCCTATCCATTAAAAAATAAAAATTTACAACATTGTATTGACCAAAGATGTTTACTGATGGATGACTATCTCATCGGTCTACTACTAATCTTCGTCATGTAAAATTTTGTGATATGTTCTTACGATCTTTTCACTGCCGTTGCGATATTATGTAAGTACCTATGTCCAGTCATTGTCCGTAACTCTACGTCTAAAGCATGTATTTTACATAAGGGTGGGGCAAGTGTCATTCGATCCACCCCAGCTATTCAAGGAAATCCAGGAGCTCTTTGGTGTTACTGATCATTTCGCGGAAGGAACTTGGGTTTCCGAAGCTCTTTGTCCTGTATCCAGCGACCACTGGGTAGCTTAGAAGAAGATGAACTGTTCTCTCGACCCCTTCCATGCAGGCTTTATAAAGTGGGAGGTCTGTAACTCCTATGACAGAGAGGTGCTTATTAAAGGACCGATAGCCAGTTATAATGGCCGTGACTTTACTTACCTGAAGTTTACTCAGCCGTAGGGTGTCTGCCGGTGCCTCCTTGTCCTGTATTGCCTGATCTGCATTCATTATGGTCTGCTCATAGTTTGTGGTCTCTCTTGTGCATTTCTTTACCAGATTGCGTAGGTATCCTAAGGTTGGCGAAGGCGAAGCTAGAGATGGGCTAAGTGAAAAATTATACATAATGTATTTATCAATATTTTTTTTTATCAAATTCCCTATTATTGTGATTTTATGCACAATAAACATACCTAACATTCATTATTTTATTGAAGTACTAAATAAATGTGTTTTATTTTATTACAGCCATTTATTTTATTGCAGCTCATTATTTTTACTACTCATTTTGTGAAAACATAACCAAATATTGTTTTTTTTTATTTAGCCCATACTTTTCCACTATGGGACAAAGCTCTACAGGCGTGAAGTAGAGGCACACCTCTACTTCACGCCTGTAGAGCTTAAAAAGAGTACTACCACAGTAGTACTCTTTTTTAAGAAGGACGACAATACCCTGCTTATGAATTACAGGCCCTTCTCACTTCTGAGCCATGTGTACAAGTGGTTTTCCAAAATCATCACGAACCATCTCGCGCGCAGGTTCGACGACTTTCAGCATCCCGGTCAAGCCGGTTTCCGGAAAGGCTTTAGCACCGTAGACCACATATGCTTGTATCTATATTAAAAATCAATGCCACTTTTCGTTGTAATTTTATAACTCAAGAACGGGCTCACCTATCCAAACCAAATGTTTAGGCTTTGTTCGGACTATTTAGTAGATGGTTTATGTGAAGTTTGGTAGGGTAGAGTAGGGTATAGTAGGGTAGAGTAGGATAGGGTAGGGTAGAGTAGGATAGGGTAGGGTAGAGTAGGATAGGGTAGGGTAGAGTAGGGTATAGTAGGGTGGAATAGAGAAGAGCGGTAGCGAAGCCGCGCGGGCAAAAGCTAGTATACATATTTAAGTATACTAGCTTTAAGGCATATAGGCAAGCGCTTATAGGCATTAATGTATGTATACATATACATATGTGGTCTACGGTGTATAACCTGCATAACCTGTATAACCTGCCGTAGCATACGCTACAGACCTCACCGACCTCTAAGACCGAGGAGTATTATCTGCCTTTCTGCTTAGTGTTTGTTGACTACGAGAAAGCCTTTGATTCGATCGAGACCTGGGCTGTACTGCAGTCTCTCTAACGGTACCTGATTGACTATCTGTATATCGAAGTGAAATGAAGTGTTTATTACCATGTTAGTCCGACTTCAGGACCAAGCCTCGAAACCAGGCTAGGTTTGGGATATTTCGATACTGTTCATAGCCGCAATAAAGATGTTTTTATTTTAAGGTTCTGTCATTAATGTCAATGGTGATTCTGTACCTCACTCACCTTTGAGTTGTCGATATAGCAGTCATGACTGAGACTATGGAGGAGCTTAGTAGAGATTCCGAAAGAGTGGGTCTTAAGATGAGCATGGTCAAAACCAAAGTCATGGTAAACAACCATGTAGAACCCGCTCCTATTAAGATCGGAGACTCTACACTCGAAGTTGTGAACAGTGACGTCCTGACTGGACCGTCTATCGCAGATAACGATAGACAGTCAGGAAGGTCTAATATCGAGAAAAAGGTCAACCATCGAATCCGACTCGGGTGCAGCGTTCGGAAAGCTATGAAGTATTTTCTTGTCCACAGCGTCTCAAGACGAAAGTCGTGCGTGGTGCCAGTGATGACATATGGCTCTGAAACGTGGTCGCTTATAATGGGCCTCGTCAAAGGTCTTAAAGTTACGCAAAAGGCAATGAAAAGGGGCTATCTTGGAGTTTACTTGCGTTTGTCTAATCAAAGTTACATAGCCAAGAATTGCCAAATTTGTGTGGCAGTGGACAGGGCACATTGTTCGCAGAACAGATAGACTATGTGGTTGAATAGTTCTAGAGTAGCAATAGCGTTGAAATGCCTCCCACAAGGTAGACCGAAGACCTAGTGAAAGTCGGGATAATCCAATACATGCGAGACTCACAGGACGGGTTGTTGTGGGGGGGGGGGGCCTTATGTCTAACAGTGGACGTCTTTTAGCTGATATGATGAATAATGTTGCTGGGCAACGATAAAAAAAAAATCTTCCTGGTATTGTTTTTTCGAGCAACCTCGAGGCCAGCCCTTGCAGTAGGTGTATTAGTTTGACCTCGCCGGGTCGTCCTTCCTTAGGCACCCACTTTGTGGGAGTCCAGCGGTCAATGTGCATGCGGCTGAAGTAACCCGCCCAATCTCTTTTTTTCTCCTATGTCTATGATACCCGTTTTTATACAGAATGGCGTTTCTTGTTCGATCGGTTCTTTTGAAGCTCAGGATGCTGCGCATTGTTATTCTTGGGTGAAGTCCAAGACAAAATTTTTTGCGATTCGGTGAGCCACGAGGCTTGAATCCCTCAGGTTAGCTGGCTGGTTATTATACATATCGATGAGTTTTCACCTTGAGAAGTTCGGTAGATCTCCTTTGACTATCAGCTTCACGAATCAGTAGCTTTGCCAGGCGTTTATAATACGATTTTTTTATATGTAACTATAATACTATTTTTTGCTGTTAATTTCGCTTCCTAGTTGACATTTAAGCAATTGAGCGCAATTGCAATTGCAAGCAATTGTGATAAATCACAAAATAGTTTTATTTTGAATAAATTTAAGATTCACATTTAAGAAAAAAATATTACAAGCTTTTATTTAGTCCCGTTACCTGTCCCAATGTTTGTCTGTAATCAAATCTTGCAAATTAAATTTGATCCACTTCCCGGCTACCGATTAAGCTGAAATTTTGCATGCATGTGTAAATCAGATGACAATGCAAAATTATTATGACATGGAGCTGATCTGATGATGAAACCGGAAGGTGGCCTATAGGAGTTTGGTAGTCAAACGACACAACCCCATCGAGTTTGGGCTCGTATGATTCGTCTTGACGAGTATTAATTATATATGTATTATACAGTGCTATAAAAAAAATTTTTCACCAAAAACTTGTTTTTCACCTCAAATTGAAATTTTTCTATCAACATTAACATGTTTCCGAAAAAAATGTCAATGCTTGAAAAAATTCGTGTAAACTCATCTCTAGTAGCAGCATAATGTGTTCTGGCCCCATCGCTGACATACTGGAACCCTTTTTAGCGAGTTCGTCCGCTACATCGTTGCCTTGGGAATCGCTGTATCCATTGCTTCGATGTTTATAAACGTTAAAGCTCGGTGACATTCTTATATTAGCCCAGAGCTAACTGTGTGGCTGTTCAGCGCTTGCAGAACAGCCTTGTTGTCCGAGAGTATGTGTATTGAGTGGTCCTTAACATACCTGGTTGTGAATGTGATGGCTAGAGCTGCTACTGTGAGAGCAAATAAATCAATATGATAAAAAGAATACTTGTCCTGGATCCTATATCTAGTTCATGATCTACCCCTGTTCCAAATTTAATTAAAGGGCATGAATAATTAACAAACATTCAATATACAGGCGTACATATAGTAGGATGTTATGATAGGCCCGGGTAAAGCGGCGTGGAATGGAGAACACTACAGCGTTGATTGAATACGGGTTGTTGAAGAATAGAGAGAGGATGATATGGGCGGTGTTTGTTTCCAGTGGCGCCTGCTGGAGATGTCGGGCGTGGAGCGCCGACGACTGTGCTGTGCTGTGCTGTTCCACTGCGTAGCCGCGTTATGTGTCATGTGGTCACTGTTCGTGCTTATTGAGCGTGCCGTTGAAGAGGTCAACCGCGGTATGATCGGTATGATATAGATATATCTACTGCAAAATTCCATAAATTATATCTAAATCTTGTGCTGGTATTGAAAAGATTAAATACGTTGTCTATACAGTATTTAGTCAAAGATATTCAGGGATATAGTAAAACACACACATCAGTACCGTTACCGTCATGGCACCGAACAGTCTTGTCAAAAATATGGTTTGATAGAAGAGGTAGCACATCGGATGCCAGATGCCAGTCACGTCACAACCGGCGCGTCTCATTTATTCACATACAATCAGTGACCTGGCTTGATAGTGGAACGTGACTGCTGTATGTTGTACCTTATAATACATCACTGTTTCTAAGTTTGTAGCATCATAATACGTGTGCAAGTAGATAATTAATTTACATGTTTACACATGTGCGTTGGCAGACTTTTTATAAAAAAGTCTATAGAAGCAACTCAACCCAATCAAGCTCGCCAAGCCATTAAGCTCGCCTATGTGCATAAACTTGTCCATTTTTTTATCGTTTGTTAAAATTGTGTGTACAATAAAAACTAGAACCAATAAATTAAGAAAAGATATTAGAACTGCATGAATAATATAGAAAGGAGACGGAATGCAACACCATAATATGATTATTTTATTTACGTAAAGGTCACGGTCGGTTAATACACGTGGAATGTCCTAGCTGGCCATAACTTATAACATGTTAATAACAAACTGTATTTAAAAGGCTAAATAATATTTCGTATTCTAATACAATTTAATTCTCAAGCGAAAATAGATACATGTTTTTTTATATCAAAACAAGTGTATGTATATTTAAACAGATCCAAATGAACAGTTAAGGTGAATGTTACTTTTTAAATGTATAAAAAAAAAGAGTTCAGTAATTTATGATAAAACAATGACGTGTTTCAGCATGGCCTTTTTGGACAAAATTGGTAGTAGTGGCTGTGGGATTCACTGGCGGCGCAGTTTTTATGTATATACAATGCCGTCAATATCTGCATCTTTGTAATCGTTGGCGAGCTCACAACAGGTATTTCAGACGCAAATTTTTTATTTAAATAATTACTATATTTTATTAAATTATTGGTGAATTAATTCCTTATTTTTCCTTCAGAATATTATTAATCCAAAACGCGCCAGAGAAGATACCGATCGGCGGCGGGTCCCCGCCGGTGCGGGTGAAGCGGCGCGAGCGCAGCGCGCGCGGCCAGGTGGTGGCCAACATCGAGCCGCCGCCGCCGCCCGCCGCCTACCACGAGGAGGACGAGAGCGGCGGCTTCGAGACGTACCGCGGCAACCCGCACCGCCGCCTGTCGGCGCTGGCGGACGAGCGCCTGCGCGCCGAGCACGACGACGCGCGCCGCTACTCCGACACGCGCCTGGCGGCCGCGCCCGACGAGCCGCCCGAGGTGAGTGCCCGCTGACCCCAAGCGCCGCCGCCGCCGCCCGCTCTCACCGTGTTGTGTCGACAGGGCGGCGTGTACCACATCAGCGTGGACCCGCTGGAGGCCGACATCCGCTCGCTGCTGGCGCTGGAGGCGCGGCGCGCGGCGCGGGCGGCTCGCTCGCTGCCCAACCTGCGGGCGTCGCGCGAGTCGCTGCTGCCGCCCGCGCCCGCGCCCGCCCCCGCCCCCGCGCCCGCGCCCGCCCCCGCCCCCGCCCCCGCCGCCTCCTGAGGCCCGCTGCTGCTGTACCCGGACGACACGGTGTACTAGCGCCGCGGCCCGTCGGCGCGTCGCGTCATCACAGTGCTGTGCGTTTTACGATGGTGTTGCGTGTACATAGTAACATGGATAATGTAAATAGCAATTATCATAATAATAGTTCAGGCGTCGCTCGTTTAAAGCCACCGTATGACCGCCCGTTAGATACCTACTTATTCCTTATCCTTGCATTTTGTACCATTACGTCCATATGTGTACATAGCGTAAACAATTTTACTCCATGTTTATTTTTCGTAATGGCTACATTTACATAAGTAAATAAGATTTGATAGTAGACAGCTTGCAAAATATAAATAGTAGGTGTAATACTGTTTCCAGCGGTAATAATTATAAAACTAGTAGAAAATTATCTGTATACTTTAATCCAGCCATATTTAATATTGTAATGATACTCCAGCCTTCCAAAAACCATTTTATATTTTAACTTCATGCTTCTAAAGTTCAGCATCAAAATTACGAGTCCGAGTTATTAACCTAAATGTAAAACCGTGTCCAAATATCGTAAAAGCATGTGCAGACTTTTCATAAACTCATATACGAGTAGTAAGTACTGCAAAAGTTCCTAGTCGACCACTATTCGCCTTTATTTCGCCCGGAATAAGGTTGAAATGAGTTCGACAAGAAGTTTTGCGTGAGATGCTTATGATTCGAGATATTCTAGCTACAGCCCTCGGGTCGTTCGTTAATAATGCTAACATTATAAATATTAGAATAAAAGTATTTAGGATCTTAATGAATCTGCTAGAGTAACCAAATTAGGTAATAGGCGAATGACGGTATTGTCGAAAATTAAAGTACATTTCCAAGATTTTAAACATTTCCAAATTAAATTGCTTAGTGTGTTAACTCTGTGTGTGACACTAAATTCAATACGTTGGTTACAAGTATGAAGTTCTGTAATGTGATAACTTCTGATTTGCGCTAATCATGCAACATTTTCTAATATGATTTGATATGAAATGGTATATTAATAAACACACATTTCAAATGACTCACATTATCATCACATACATAATTAAATTGTGTTAAATTAGCTAGCAAAATCGTGGTTTCTCTAGCTAATTTGATGTGATAGTTATTGATATCCTAAGATAGAACAAAAATGTTTTCTTTCAAGCTCATAATTTCACTAGGAGAGTTCATTGAAGCACTGCATTGTTTTTATGACCATTAGATATCAATACACAACACGCCTGCAGAGTTTCTATAGTTAATTTAATTAGAACCTTTCTATATATATTTGGTTAATGAAGTAAAGTATCTCTGTATGCATATACTTATTTGATTCAGTTGAAGTTTGTTCTTTACAAGTCCATGTTAAAGTCACACCAGTGGCATTAACTTAACATCTACAGTAAGCGACATTTAAAGAGTGTCAGAAGAATGAAAACAGTTTGAGAATCCACTTGCACCACACATCTCTAAATGTATTTGACGCTAAAGAAGAATAAGATAATGAATATTGAAATGAACCGATTAAAGTGTAGGTCGTTGGAAAGGTAAAACGATATTTAAATGTTTACTCTTACATCTCTAACAACACTTTTTCGTCAAAGATTAATAAAAGTTACTTAGTACTTTGGCTAAACATTATTTCTGTCTGTCGAAAACTGTCCAACTACACTACTGCCGTCAGAAGAATAGAATCTTTAACTTATTTAATAAAAACGAACATTTTTCGTATTCCATCCAACAAACCCTTTTATTTGACACTTGACACCCATATCGATGATCAAAGGTCAAGGACAATGGACACTTTGAGTTCCATACCCAGTGCTGTAGCAAGTTGTGGCATATCGTATTTAAAAGGCCATAATAAAAGGTTCATATTAATATACGAAACAAACAGTCAGACATTTGTAGAGAAAGAATTATTACTCAGTAGGACGTTATCTACATACGTAGATGGTGTTTTCATTTCCTACACCTAACTTCGATCTTTGTCACTATCGACAAAAAATCTAAATCGAGGAAGTGGTGAACAGTCTTTGTTTTTTTTACTGACCTCTGTCTAGATTGACCGCTGGCTGGTACCTATTAATCTAAAGCAACTTGATTAAAGGGAAAAGTGTGAATTAAAATCGATAAACTGTTCCACCATACTTGAATAGGTTAATTTATGATTTTTAAAGTTAATTCAACATCAACATCAGTGGAAAGATTAGGCAGGTACTTAACAGCCTTCGCTCTACACAGGATTCAAGAAAGGAGCGTTCCTTCACCACTGCAATTTGCAATAAAGTTTTGAGTACTGAATGACTTGATTTTTTATTATAACAAGAAAAAATTAAGTCAGGTGTATGGAATACCATCATCTATATAGAGAAATTGACTGACATATCAACCCACAGCAGAAAATCATATGCATAGCGACGACCTTCTAAAATAAAAAGAGTAATATTTTTTGCCAACACATGCCTTGCTGTTGGTGTCATAAAATATGACGAAGCTATTATTTTTTTAAGAATTTGAACCACACATACTAACAAAATAACAAAGTAAGTTAAATAAAAACTTGTAAAAAAAGGTTACATCTGTCCTCCTACGTAAAATTATCTTGTTTTTTCTTACAGTGTTGGTCAGTAGTGCCCTGTTTCTTTATGGCGACAAAAGTGTAAGGTACAGACGGGAATATAGTTTAAGCACATGCTAAGTAACGCTTATCAATTACTGCCTCAAGCTTAGGGCATTTTATTAGGAATTTTTATCATTTTCCCCTTTCAAATGGTCTCTACCACAATCAGAAATATTATTGTCATTGTAAATCTTAGTATCTCTTTTACGAGGTCTAACAGAGAACATAAATTGACTTGCCTTTGACAGTCGGCATATTTCAACAATTCCGGCTTTAGCGCTGCACTCTTGCGCTGTCACTTATTGTAGGCTATCTGTGATAACCCAAACATAAAATTGGTGATAGCTTATCAGCTTTTGCGTTATATCAAGGAAAACGACAAAAGGTGTTTCAATACTTTTATATCCTTTTTATTTCGGTGTTTGACTATTTTTTATTATTATTATTATTGTTGTTTGTATCATAAATGACTAATGAGTTAGTAATGAGTTAAAGGTGGACCAGACGGTTGTAATCTAGCGTCCCAACAGGAGTGACCTTGCTAGTTTTAATCTGTTTAGACAGCAGTTGTAATCCATGACTTTCAATGCGTTTGGTTGGCCAGCACGTTTTCCCAACCGCAGTGACTGATTTACGGCGCATGATTTACATCCCATGTAGCCGCAACACAAACCAAGCTCCAAGCAAGGTGACCTTGGTTGGAACACTGGTTTGTAAACGTCTGGTCCACCTTTTAGAAACCTTCCAAATCTGGTGGAAGGCTAAACTGTCCCGTGACAGATCAAGGATGCAAAAGCTAACTAAACTATGTGACGTCACCGCAATTAAGTTCTCACCAAGCGCCCACTCTTCCTCAAACAAATATTTGATATGCCAATTACTGCTTCATTTTATAACCAATTTTTGATGAGGTTTTCAGAAACAGATTTGATTTTAGTGTTATTTGTTGTTTAGTACAAATTTATGTATAAAAATAATCACGGGCAAGTACCCGCTGGATATTTGAGATGGAGAGTACAACTATTAACTCTACGCAAATAAACTTGGTTGTCTTTTATGCTTAATGTTCGTTGAATTTCTCTGTCACCCATAGATTTATAAATCAAGGCAATAATATATTTTTTTGACAATACTTGTGAAGCCTACACACTGATTTTTCATCGTGATAACCTGAGCGAAAGAGATCGTCTGCGTTCTCTCGGAGATTAAAATATTCAAGTTTCATAAATAGAATCTCAATAAACTATAAACTTAACGTCCTAAAAGCTCTCTTTTTAAAATAAATACATAATTTGGGAAATTCATGTAAAATGCATGCGTAAACCTCCACAAGAAAGAAGAACATTAATATTAAATAAAAATTGGTTGATTTCTCAGAAGACCGTATGTGAGAACAATAACTTTTATCAGTCAGGGATTCCTTATAATCCCTTCTTTATCTTCGCCTATTTCCATTGAGTCAAAACATGGGTTTTGCAAAGGTTTCGGGCGGATTATCACAATGACGAGATAAAAATCATGATTCAGCCAGGTAATAAATAAATGTTTTGATAGTGTATCGATTTTTACCACATGCGTACAAGGCCTGCTGGCCAGATATCAAAATAATAAAACTGAATAAAAATATTCCCTAGATAAGTTCAGCAGCACTTATCGGAGGTGGTATCAGGCTATACGATTTCAAATGGAGTTTATTCCCGCCGATATGTAAATACACTGTTATTAATATTCTCGGAAATTTTAATTGAATTGAAATATGAGATTCGACAGTTTTGGTTTATTTAAAGGAAGGTAGGTACACGCCGCAAACATGCTACACGAATTTATTTAGCAAATATTCGATGTGCGAGCTTTATTTAGAAAAACATTCATTAGCGAAGCGAACATTCAATCGAGAGCATAACAAATAGGGTGAGTTGCACCATTTAGATAACTATAACGATAACAAAGCCGTTAACAGTTGTCAAATCGTCGAATTGACCAATAGGTGGCCGTTTCACGGCTGGTTATAGTTTGGTTATCGTTATAGTTAAATGGTGCAACTCACCCATAGAATTTGTTATCCGTGTTTGGTTGCATGAACGCCCTAAACTTCTTTTCACGAATGAATGTTCGTCGCATAACAAAAGCTCGCACAACGAATACTTGCAAATCAAATTCGTGAAGCAAATACTAGCGATGAGTATGGTCCATTAGTTTAAATATCAAAGTGCAATATTCGCTATGCATACGAGCGAGCCTATTTAAAGAGGCTCATATATTGAAAGAACTATAACGGCGCGAAAATTAAAAAATATTGGAATAGGAACCGTTTTGTGAACTCATCGTAATGTTCATTTCGGTTTTAGAGTTATACATTTTACTGACAATATTGTATAATAATATTCAGCACTGCCTGTGCGATTAGTTAAGAAATTAATTTAAATGTTGACTTATTTTTAATTCCCTTCAACAGAAAGAAAGAAAATATAATTAATGATAAACACTACCATGACGCCGATCTGATGGTCTGTTTGTATTGTCTGTCCTAAGGTGTCAATCTCAAATAATCCACACTTGCTAGCATTATTGTAATTTTAAATTATTGACTTGACTACTAGTTTGGTCTTTAGCTTTTGTGTCTCTTTTTGACTTATATAAATTGTGTTTAGTGAACTAATAAACACACATACAAATATTATGTTGTTTTCAAGTCACTAAAAATATGAATCCGCTTGAGGATTAAAATGGTGCCATGTATCATAATCATTCCGTCTTCTCTTTCCTTTCCAGTAAAACATCTCTTCTCTCTTCACAGTGTTTTACTAGTGTCGTCTCTAAATCATGAGTGGATGCACGTTATATCATCGATATTAATTAGATACTAAAATTACTAATGTTTTTCAGATAATAATGCCATTCCCTTCGTTAGCCACATTGGCGAAGTTAATACTAATTACTATAGTTAGCTGAGTATCCGTAATAATTGATTTACTTTCGGTTACTCCAAATATTGTACCACCAGTTCGAGTTCCAATTCTAACTGGAGTGTTAGTGAATACATAAATTAAAAAGTAAACATCGCTAATTGAATTTTAGATAGATAGTGTTTAAATAAAATAGTTCGGACTTTGGTGCTAAATAAAAATTGAATATCAGTCCAAAATTAGGTAACATAATATTTTAGTACGACGAAAATAGTTGGTGAAATGTCATAAAGTCATATTTTCCGTTACGTCGGTATCATAACGACGTGTACACTCGGTACATTCCCAGATTATAACTCACGCGTTAGTTGTTATTAGAGTCGTGATATAAACGAGCGCAAAATTATTTTATAGAATACTCTCACCACTAAACCCGGACCGTTTACGGCATACTAGTGTGCTATGCCCATAACTATGCATTTCATTTGTTTTAATTCTCTTAGTATCAACACGGAAAGTACCTTGATTTACGTATGACTTTTACAAAACAAACTAGTCGTTTTCATTGATATATTTGTATATACACTGCAGTTCTATACTTTCCTGTTTCTGTTAATATTTAAATGCAATTGTCTCTTTTGTCTCAATTTTATTAGCTACTTTACTCATACTAATTATTCTTCATGTTGTATATTGTAAATTAATTGTATAATGGCTAATTATAACTAAAATATGATGATGACCTGTCAAGTCTGTGGTAAGTAAAAATAATAAATGATGTTTCATGGGGTGCTTGGAGATGTTTCATAATGTTACTTGCATGTTATGCACTTAATTTCGTGTACTTACGTTGTGTTTACATATCACATATTATAAAATCGAAGTTTAAGAACTAACGCTCATGTAATTGTAAATATTCGCTTGGAAATTATAAATATACGATCTCAAAGCCCTGTAACATGCATCCATCTCCATGAGTCTCGCGTGCTATGAATGCTTATTCCAAAGAACTTATTTCAAAATTAAAATAAAGTAGTGCCTTATTTGATGTTCTTTGAAACTTATTATGTTTAATGACTTAAAATTGTGGATCATATTTAAATAACACGGCTGCTTGAATTTTTGTTTTATTCTTTGGAGCCATAGCAATCACTATTTATGTTAATGACCGATGTGCACACAATTTATTTAATTAGATGTAATTATCGTAGCACGAGACGTCACCCTTGTCTGTATAATGTGATTTGTGATATAAGTTATTAGTGTTATTTGTTTGCTCAAAATTACTTTCTCTTTTCGATCTGTGTACTTATGGTTCATGAAATTTGTAAGACTGTATTTTATTTTGTTGTGTAAACATCGTTAGTAAACTTCGGGTTATGAATATAGTTATTTTGAAATTAATTTTGTCGTTATTTACCTTTCATTTTGTGCCTAGTACCTAGTAGTACCTATGGTCAGATTTTCTGCTATCTTTATGTTTCAGAAGCATAAGACTATAAAAATATGTTGGTAGATGGTTAATTTGCTTATCAATCAAATTCTCAAACTTGCACTGAAACTGAAATAAATAAAACAAGTAAATAAATAAAAATAAATTATTTATTTAAGGTTGATCGAATTTCATTCTCGTAGGTGCGACCAGAGCTCGGGTCGCAGTGACTAGACTGTACACTCAACATTTCTCATAAGTATTCATAAACAATATATTTCTGTTCAAACAGAAAATCAACACTTAGTAATAAACATTACATTTCTACTTAATGTAAATATAAATTATATCACTAATACTCGAGTATTAGATAAATTAAATCCACCGAAAAATAATATTACACACTGCCAGGAGCATTATTATAATAGCTTCCTAAAATTAATTTTGTTAGTCTTATTCGTTGCTAACCCAACAAGTCATTACTGCTATTATTATTTGGCGCCTGGAACTAACCGCCGTAAAACCGTTATGAAAATCAGTCCATTGTTGTTATGACAAACTGCGCAATTTTGATATCAAAGTCTACACGGAACGCAAGATATGATTGCGTAGTGTGACTGGATGCTGTCGGAAGTGTCGTGAATTACTTATGACTAAGTTATTGACGAACTGGGCAATAATATTTGTTTGCCATACTGGTGAGGATGTGCGCTGTGACGGCAGGTATTATGTCTCGAGTTACGCCGCTAGAAATCAGTGTCACCGAGTACGTGGTACATAAGGCGCTTGAACGAGTTCGACTGTTGGATGTGCTCTTCGTGTAACGAGTTCACCTAAAACAATACAATAGTACGTTATTACAGTCTAGTTATTGAAAATTTAAGAAAATATTGGCTATTTTAGGTTGTCAAGGAAAAAGCCCCAAGATTGATTATCAAACAAATGAAACTTTGATCATTTCCTGAAGTCATTTCATAGATTTCACAATCTCGAAGGTTATCAAACAAGTTCATTTGAATTCTCTGTGTGTCTTTGATAGCTTATAAATATTGTACTTCCGAAACTTCAGTCAGTAAAACCTTAAGAAACTCTGAACATATAAACATGAATACTTACGAAGGTCGTTTGATTTTCTTTCGGTTTCTCTTGAGGCTTCGGTTTCGGAATTGGCGTTGGCTTCTGAAATAATTAAATTTATATCTGTAGAAATGATAGGTTACGTTCACGTTATAAATAATTTCAGCGCCATCCGATACAACACTTTAAATTATGTCATTGAACGTTACAAGCTTCGGTTTGAAAAATGGACATTCAAATTTCCTAATCCATATGTTTTACATATTTTTTTGGCTAAAATATTAATTAGAAATAATCGCTCTTATGTGAATATGTGTATTGAGTGTTTACACTCAACTTACTTTTAATTCACTAGTAATATTTTAAGGAGCGAAGGGAGTACAATTTTCAAAAAGAAACTACGAAATATGTATAAATAATGGAGATTGTCGCACCTTGTTGACGGGCGCGGTGAAGACCTTGGGCGTGACGGGCGTCGGCACCTCCCGCAGCTCGCCGCCCAGCCCGTCCTCCTGCAGCGCGCGGAACGTCTCGGACTTGGAGGGGTCGTACAGCGCGGTGGGCTTGTGACTGCGGCGCGGGCGGCCAGGAGGGCGTTAGGGTTTAGTCGGTTAGCGGGCGCAACACAATAATAGAGAGAAAACACATTAGATACGGCTCGTACGAGTTAGAGGGACGCGGAAGCGGTTAGTACGAACGGAAGTTTAGTTTTGTTTGTTTTTCAGGAAGGAAAGGTCGATAAAAATACTAACATTAATTATGTAGAATAAGTTCTCTACCTTAATCATATTATTTAGTTCGTTGATATAAATAGAGTATAAATAACTTAACAACTACTTTGTGTATAGTGATCGCCACACTGTGGTCACACAATGTTGTCGCGTGATCGTGGGGCGCATGAGGAGGCGCATTCGTGAATGTTCGGCTCTCCTGCTCGAAGAATAGCTGGCAACCAGTCGACGTCAGCACCATGCAAGACGATAAGAACTGAGCGTGGAGTGAAAGAGACCAAGTCGGCAAGATACGAAAAGAGCAAATAAAAATAAAATAAAGCATTAATGCATCATGAGGATGGGCGTCGACTGTTGTTTTGGCGGCGTTCTAGTAAAAGACTTGCCTCTTGACAACGTGCGGCCGCCCGTAATGGCCGTTAGCGCTAAGTAAGCAGAGAAATTCTTCATTATTATTTGAATATAACACCTACGCTATGCCTCCGGTGTATTCCTTGTAGGTACAACTTCTGATATAATGGGTGTTAAACCACACTGAAAATACTATTCCTGGAAAGGTCATCAAGTCGTGTCTGATTGTATTATGTTGCGTTAAAGCAGGGGGATATTTTGTTTCATATTATCATAATAAAGTACAGAAAACGTATTTACAGAAATTCCGTCACATTGACAAGTAGATTTTGTTATGTAACTCTGGCTTTGGCAATCAGCCATGTTGTTCAAATTCATTGCCAAGATATGTGTAGTGTGAGATGACTGATGCCTGATTTACTAAAAGTTAGCAGTTTGTTAGCCTGTATTATTTCACTGCTGGGCAGAGACCTTTTCCATTATTTCCAGATCTTTAGATGTGGAGTCAGTGTGGACCAACTTAGTATTTTTATTTAGAGTTGATTTATTGAACTAATTAGCTTAAATATCATTTGCCTCTGCAGATACTCACGGCAACGGCGAAGTCTGTTGCCTGTACGAGTTAGCGATGTTCTGGTCCGAGTATAGACCGATGGGGGAGTTGAACTGCTTGTGCGACACCTGAAGTGATACGAACAATCATTTAGCAAAACATACCTCATTACGACTTCTCGATAGTACAAAAATGTGTGAGAGAGCAGCTACAAGATCTCATTGTTAAAAATTTTAAACACCAATTTTTTTACTTTTTACAGATAAGTTTCAAAGAAGAATTTAGCAATGTCAATTTTAGAATTTTATAAATTGTAGACCGAAATCTAAATAGGTAATTAGATACCGACGGGTTTGTTGATGATTTTAAGCGCAAGTTGATAAATCATTCAATTTTAAGGATACTTCAACTGCTTCTGAACAAAGTATTTTTGGATGACTAGCAAATCATATCATGCGAAAGCAGTTGATACGAGAAACAATAGCTTTCGGTCTACTCTTATTCCAATAAACAGGTAAGTAGTTACTCTCTTATACTCATTAATTACAGAAAATAAACCTTCAAGTCATAAAGCTCAAACAAGATGAAGTATAGACATATGAGTTCATGAGATCGACGATACCTTGCAACAGATTACGAGACGGCGCAAATAAATTTAATGCTACATTTGAACGTGCATACTATTATACAGGTTGAAATTTAACTTAGTGAAACTCCATTTATTTTAATATACTATGATTTTTTTCTCTAAATTCGTATTTTCAAAAAGTCCTATCAGCCTTCGTTGACACCTTAATTAGCTGCAGTAGTAGATCTCAGGTTTTTTGGCTTTGGCCTTTTTTATCCGTAAGAAATATCAAAAAACAAACGAGAAAGCCAACGGCTTAACATTTTGACCGCGCCACGCCAAAAAAGCAAAAGCGCTGGCTTTCTCGATACCAAAGAGGAACTCGTCGATTTCATCCTTTAACAACACAAATAAGAAAAGCAATACTTTCTTATATGATTTAAGTCTGTCATGTAGTCGTGGCCGTGGCGTTCCGGACACATTTAACTTTGTCATGTACCGGCGGTCAAATGGTTTGATTTCCGAGGCACGGCCGCACGGAGGAATGCTTTTACGCCATACGCGAACCGACCTTGCCAAAAGCTGTTTAAAAGTTAAACAGATCGACCCTTGCTGCTCTTATTAATTAGCAATGACTTTGACTAACTTAGCTTCACTTTTTTTGATTGACCAACATTTTGAAAATTCAAGTGCCTGTTATTGGCCTATTTGAAATAAAGTTTCTGATTTCTAATCCTGTATAAAAATGTAATGAAAAAATATCCGTGTATCCAGTTGCAAGGTATTGTTTATATCGACCGGCTTCGTAACAGAAGTTTGTCGCTATCATGCTAGAAGCTGATACTGTTCACACAATCGTTTAGTGCACCACCTTGTTCGCTTCTTCGCCAACCACTCGCTGCAACACCGACTCTGCCACCTGATTTTTTATGAAAAATACTATTGTACTATACAATCCGTGCGCTACGTTACATAACGTTAATTCTATACCAATGTATGTGGGGAAAATAAGAAGGGAGTAGAATTTCGGCCGATTTTTTTTTGTTATACTCAATTAACTTTAATCTGAGTAATAAAGCTGGTAATTTCACAACTTTTGTAAAAAAATATGTCTGCTGTGTTTTCTATAGCGTAAAAATCTAAAATTTTATGAATCAGGCCTGAGTTAAAATACTAAATAGATACTGATTTTATTACGCTAGGGAATAAATTTCCAAAAACAAATATATATTCTCATCTTCTGCTTCCTTCTTATTTATAACATGAGTGTGTTTTAAACGTTTTCTAAATTTTGACTCAATTCTAAGCTGCTTTGTGCAGTTTTAGTGTGTATGTATGTGTGTGCGTGCAATTTTCGTGCGTGTTTTGTGTATCGTGCAACATCTAATTTAGAAGTATCTACAAAACATCTATAACTTATTGCTTGCAGTTTCTAAAGCAAAAAAAAATATAATTAACCGAATCAAAGCCTCAGAAAGGACCTCAATTACTGAAATAGACTGGTTAATCACACATCACTTTTAATTCGCTGCTAGTTAAGGTCGGTGTCCCCATTACTAATGCAAACCGAACAATATCTACAAGTAGTAGGTACGTAATTCGTATTTTCAGTAATACGTGATGTAAAAATATAATTTGATTCAGCGGTTTAATACTCTAACAAGTGGGATTCCATTTATAACGTCGTAAATATTTCCACATGTCTAGTGTTGAAATTACTTGCAAAATTTACTAAACTTTTTATTATATTGTAGGTAAATTTTCGGAATGCTCTCAAGATATAAAAAAGCACTTTGTTCTGTATGACTGGTTAGTTTGTGTAGAACTAGGTTTCTGTGTTACGGCTGTGCTATCGGTTTGAAACATTTACAATGAAATTTTACAAAAATGGTCTGTGCGTCGAATTTACACTTTAGTTCTGAAAATATGCCTTCTACTTTGATTCACACTTTAACCACAAATCCGTTGGTTGTACAACTAGAGTCATCCAGATGTAACTAAAGTGTGACCAAGAATTGTGCCTTGTGGCATCCCTTATGTCGACTGATCACGAAAACTGTTTGTGGCTTGGAAACTAATAGGAGCTAAAGCCGCAAACGTGAAAAGACCACAGACATTTAAGTTATTTTTTTAACAATGAGATAACCGAATAATTTAGAAGATTTTAAAACAAAGTTGCAGATTAGTCTGCTCTACAGTTTCAAAGGCCTTGGCTACAGCTACGGGTTTTCACGTCTTGTTTGCTTGAAAAATTTATTTGAATTTGGTGATATTACCTTCTGTCTCATAAGGGTGTCACGGTAGTCGTGGCTGGGCGGCGCGCGCATTGCTGGGTTGGGGTGGTGACGCAGGTAGCTCTCCGTAGGTCCGGGTTCGCGACGGACCTTTGCGCCGGGAAGCACCAAAGGCGTCGTGCGGTATGGCTAAAAGAGCATTCACAATATAGGTCAATATGATATGAAATAAAACATTTGTCTGTCTACTTAAAGCTATCAAAACCCGTCAGTTAACCTTCGTTATTTTTCTCATTGCCCTTGTACTTTTGAGAGATTTGCTTGATTCGTAACAAATAAAAATATTGTGCTTACATACTTCAGTGCGTACTTTAGAACACATTTTTTCGTTATTTACGTTAGGCTTTCTAACCTAAATACCTATACCCGTACATTCAGTGCCGTAATAGATACGTTAGATATTTTAAGGCATTCAAATTATATTCAGCCTCGTAATACGATTGTAAATGGAAAAGCGAATGATGTTTGTATCAAATATACAACCATGATCTAGAATAGTTGGCTCACATCACATGCTAATAATAGTTCACGTAGTAGGCACATAAACTTCACAACAGCGTAAAACAAACGGCGTTAAACATATAAATTGTAATTGCTTACTGTTTCGGTTAACAGAGGTTAGGTATAATCAAATAAACTCGTGTGTGTCACATATAAATGACCTTTTAGAAGGCCACAGATGTAGCAATCAAAATACCAAAGATTTCCTTGAAACGGCACAGCATAAATCAGTCAGGGTCTGACAGTAATCAGACGCTATTTCTCAGAAAACTGTTGGATACGTAAAGATTAGCAAACTCCGTGGCATACTTGGCGTCGCGTCTAATTTTATCACGAGGTTATTCCATGTGGGTTATGATATGACTTCTGACACGATTTCGTTATATTTATACAGGACTGTAATATTTGGGCCGTGGACAAGTTTCACTCTTTATTACGTTAAGGTAACAGAAAGCACGATTCCTTTGCAACTCGTATCTGGCTAGATACCAGATTTTCTTTTCAAGTTAGTTGGAACGGTATTATAGTTCTAGTAATATAAAGCGGAGAGAGCTAGATTAATGACTTGACGATACATGTTTAGAGCAATAATCAGACGGAATAATCCATATTTCAACGAAGCATTCGTTAGTTTCATATATGTGCCAATGAGCAAACAACAAGCTTCGTTTATTTGCGGCGATGTTTACAAAAGCGGGGGCTTTCGCCACTGACGCAACGTTCTATGTTGGTCCAATACGTTTTGGATAGACTAGCATTTGGTTGGATGCTAATGTTTCAGCAATGATTACTATTCATTACCAGGAACAATAATTTGAAACGAATATCATTTATTTTATTATGGCTCATAAATGTCTATCTTAGACAAATCATTGAGAACAGATTTGTGAGTGCAGAAATGAGTGGTAGGAAATAAATGGAGAATTGTTCGATTTTGATGCCAAAGAAGATTGTAAACAACAAAATAAATGTCCAAATTACATGTACCTTCATTATGGATGGCTTATTTTACAAATAAAGACCAGTTACTTTAGCTTAAAGAGGGGTGAAAAAGAGAGAAGGTTAAAAGCCAAGAGAATATGGTACTGAAAAGAACCTATTATAAACGTTGCTCGAAGGTAACACAAGTATATAAGTGGATAAACTGACGTTAATCATTACAAGCAAAGTTTATGGAGAAAAATGCAACCAAAGAGTTGAAAACTCGGCTGGACAGTTTTTGTTTATCGATGATAAGAATGCATTGGGTCCTTATATCTTTGAATATAGGTAGTGTCTATATGTCTGGATTGTTGGTTTCAGGATTTAAAGGTGGACCTGTGGTCTTCTGTATATCAATTTGCTCGTCAAGATCGTGTTCGTTGGTTTTACCTTCACTCGTTTTAGGATCATTTTTTGGTTCTTGGCATGGAGACAGATCATCGTTAACATTGCATATGGTAACAATCACGTCACATAGTCGTGTTGAAAGATCAAGTGGGAGTAAAAAATGTGACGCGACATTGATGCTAAAATAACTTTACAGCTGGCTATTTAATATCAAAGGGGGTCGTCGAATCTTCGAGGATAGTCAATGATAATGATTGATAAGTATGAAATAAAATAAACTTAACCAAATAGAGAACAAAATAAAACTAAGTTAGTTATAGTTGTGACGTTAGAGATCCATCGTTAGATTCGTAAGCGCTAATGAAGATCAACATTGTAGAATGGTGCACCGCGTCAGAAGCGTTTTGGGAAGCAATGCTTCAGAACAGAAAGTATAATATTTTACAGAAAAATATTTATTAGCAGTCTTTCAGAGGCCGAATAAAACAAAAACTTTTAATAAATATATATCAAAGGCACACCTCTGGTTTTTGTTGATATAATATTTCATAACATCATAAAACTCATATCCTGTTGTGAAATCACTTACGACTTTTCCGGAAAATTATATCGTAAAGCTTTCGTCTCGGTTATTACATCACATATTTTGTAACACAACGCGCGTCTCAAGTGCTCCCAATTTAGATTATGCTTCAGCACCCCATGTTACAGCTGGATCGCTGACGTTTCACATCATTTGCAATTAAATATCAACTATAATACCACAACACATTTTGGTTACGATGATTTATGAAGATTTTTAGTTGTTAAGAAGTTCTAGTGTTATTTGTAATGCGTGCGACGCACCCAGTTGGTGACGACCTCGTCCTCAGGATGCATGGGATCCTGGTACCCGTTGGGGAAGAAATTATGATTGGCGGCCATGGTGGAAGCACTCAGTTGCGCGGACGTGTGCCGTGCAGAGTATGATCGCGGACTGCCGCTCCAGTCGTCCTCTCTCGAGTAAACAACGCGATTCCAATGCATTCTATTTTGGAAATATGGCGGGAAAATAGGCGTCAGCGTGGGCGCGAACCTCCCGAGCGGCCATAGAGCCTTGCGCTACATAAAGTATACATAATTTATAGGTATGTCTTTTTAAATATATTTTATAAGCAACAATAATAGGGATATGAGGTTTAGTTGCGGGCTGTGCTTTACACTTGGCTTGAGTTACGGTTTTCACAAGCAGCTTCGTCGAGCAACGCCTCAGCGTCCATCGCATACATTTCGAATTCTAATTAATTTTGCTAGTGTGTTTTTCCGATACTAAAGAGTTCAATGGCGATGAAGTCAGTACCTACTTCCATTACAAATTCTATAAGAAATACGACCGCAACGATCGTCTATTATTGTGATTCGTGATTCAGAAAACAGATTTAGCGTAGCTCGGGAATGTTCTAAAACTTTGAATTATTGCTAGGTACATTTCAGTACCTAACTTCGTTTCACTGTAGCTGTAAAGTTGCATTATAGGCAATATTGCAGAGTGTTCTAATCCGAGTGGTTGTAATTAATAAGTTAACATCATTAGACGATAACAGGTTGGCGAGTCTCCAAGGTACGTCATGCGTTGGGTTTAGCGTAACACTGTTAACCTATTTGTTGAAAATCAAGGATACATGTAACGTCGACTCAACTGCGGTGGCAATTAATTAAACAAAGAATTTTCACGGCACCGGTAGATTTCTACAAGTATTACCCAATCAAAATGTAAAAAACTCCAATATTATAACTCGGCGTTAGCAACGCGATGAAATTAAAAAGAAAACTGCCTACTATTTGGCAAAGCATCAAAATGAGAATGATGAAGTGCGGTTATCAATTTTTAAATGTTGTAATAAAATGTTACGATCTCAAATTAAAATAATTAGGAGCCCTTCGCTTATCTGGTATTTATGATCCTCATTGATGCAGCAAGTGCAAGTCATAAGTTTTATTTTTATTATGTTACTTATGAGTTCACGGCAATATAAATATTTTTATTTGAAAGGTTGCAACCAAATAGCGATTGCTCGACATCGATTGGAAATATCCACCAATTTACCAATCTAGTGATTTTTTTTTTCGCAGCCATTATTGTCGCTTTGCCGGGTAAAGGCCTCCTCCAAGTGTACGCGTCTAAATCATCGCCACCTCTTTCTGGGCCGGTTTTGAGGTTGCTAGTGTGTGGCAATCCTTGCAATCCAAACCCATTAGAGCATGGTAGCCTTTTGTACGTTTTGGAGCTAAGCGTGTTATTCCGTATTCGCTCAGTTCTCTTTACATCAAGAATACTATTTCATAATGACTTTTCTTTTTCTTGTTCTTCTTCCTATCCCATATTAGTTGGGGTCGCCGAAAAACGTTTTTTTCTTCCATTCTGTTCTGTCACTCATAACACTATCTCTAACTCATTTTTCTTTCATATCACTCCCCAAGTCCCCACACAATTAATCCATCTTTTCTTTGGCCTCCATTTCCCTCTCCATCCACATCTACAAGTATACTCAGAACTCTTTTAGTAACGTGTGTTTCATCTCTCCTTTTTTTCAACTTTTCAGTTATTGGCGCCACTTTAAAACTTTCTCTAATATACTTATTTCTCACTTTATCAATTCTCGTCACACCACACATCCATCTCAACATTCTCATGTCAGCTACATGCAACCTTTTTTCATCCATTTTTCGTTTAAACAAAAATCAATTAATTATAGTTAAATGTAAATAAAGTTGATCTCAAAATAACGATGTGTATTAAAACAATCATAAAGATTGCAGAAGTTGTAGCGCTAACTTGTGTATTTTATACGATTCGCATAATTCTAGAGATGGTACAATTTTTCCAAAAATAAATGTTTTTTTATTCGTTTTGAAACTAAATTGCAAACGCAGAATAAAATAAATGGTTGCCATCCTTGCCATCTAATATTTTCACCTTCATGTAGTCAATGTTCTATGATCGAGTGTATTTTTTTTATGTACATGTTCTCCGATTTCTCGGTCAATTGTGGACCGATTTTTAAAATTGTGTTTTTTATTGAAAAGTCCCGACGTTCGAGTTGGTCCCATAATATTGTTTTGATCTGATGATAAACTTCAAATATATGGAACGGAACTCTTCATGCGATTACAGCAGAACCGTCGTAACAAATGAAATTACTTTACTTTAAGTTTGACTGAGGGGTGCTTTTTAGTACCGCAACTAAAAAGTGCAAAAACACACAAGTTAAAAAATAAACAAAGTAAAAGTGTATTAAATAAAGAACAGACAAAACTACTATAAAAACACCGACTTCTGAAATTAAATTATTTTGTACTTCTCAGTGTTTTTTTTTACATTATAAGTTGGTTGTATTTTTTTTTTTTTGTAAAAAGGTTTTTATTGATCGGATCGGTCGCCTGTTATTTTTTTTTTCGAATCAGTTTTTATTTCGTTTTCAGGAAATCCAAAAGGACTAGTTATTGTCGATCTACCGTAATTTAGTCGTCTTTCTAGTCTGCTCCGTTTCCGCAGTAATTAATTCCTTATTGTATTCAGTTAAGTAAATGGTATCAGTAGGGGAAACTATAAAAGTGAGACACTTTGTACCTACTACCGAGAGTCAAGTAGATGATCAGAAAAGAAAAATGTCTAAAAGTAGCTTAAACATCCAGAAGTATTATTTTCTTTCGCCATTTGCGTATCATAGTGCACTAGTTTCATACGTTTTATAAGTGCCCAATGTGAAATAAAAAGATTTAGAATAATAATTGTGTATCCTAAATTTAATGCTTTCCTGCGTAGTCAATTCGTTATGACAGTCAGCCGACAGACGCAGGCGCTACTTACCATACGGAGTAAGATAAGACAGGATTCCAACTATGACCGGTCCTGAGCTTCAGCTAATCGTCTACTGGATATCCGCGACCTTCACGGCGTTATTGGCCAACATTGTTAGGCACTTACACGCGTTTTGCCTTCTGGCTTAACACTGTTACAATATTAGGTATGTCGGGGCGAACTCCACGTCTAAAGTGTGTATTTTGCGTACGGATGGGACAAATATTATTATGTCATTCATTCCTCCCCAGCTCCTTAAGGCCAGCAGCGCCTTGGTGTTACTGCTGACTATTTGGCAGAGGGTACCTTGCTTCGTGAAGTACTTTGCCCTGTCGTAAAAAGCTGATGGCTCGCGGCGATTTACCAGTAAAAGTACAGACAGTACAGGCATTTTTATATTTTCAGTACAAACTCAACTTTAACAATCGCTTATAAGCACTGACGACTCGGATCTGATGTGTTTATCACCAGTATCGCGATGGCAAACTGCGTCAGCTACTTACTAGCTTTCTACGTGAATACGCACAAAGGTGATATCACACTAATCGATCGAATATCGACTTTGATCAACGTCGGTCAATTGAGCTTTGGCTTATTTGATGTACTAGTAACTGTTGATCGCCGTCGACTGATCCATTCTACGATCGATAAAGTGTGGAAACCCGCTAATTCTCAATACTAACTTGGTTCTGAATCGATTCGTCAGTCGTGTCATCGGTGCGTGTAGAAGACGGTGACAGCATCAGGGTCCTGAACTCTCCCTCGGTCTGATGCGGGTACGAGTTGTAGTAGGGCAGGCCGGCGGGGCCCTGCGGCCCGTGCGGCGGCAGCGGCGTGCGCGGGAGGGACTCCGGCCCGCGCCAGCTCTGCTGAGAGTCCTGGCTGCGGTAGCCTTGCTGCGGACTTGGTGTCCTGTGAAAAATTTAACATGTGTTTATATCCTGATTTTATAAAGTCAAGTCATGCTGGAAGTGTAAGCAAAGGAATTTAGTCCGTATTATCCGTTTACTGTTAAAAAATAATAGCAAGGGCACATCATGAAGAGCTATAGGAGTGTTTGAAAGAATAACCGCAGCCCTGAAACGAAAACGGTAACTGAAGGCACATGAGTGGGTTTTAGTCACTTAAAATTTGACACTCCCACCGAAGGCGAAGTTATTTGATGATACCCCACCCCAAAAAGAGCATAAGTACTATGAGAGTATCCACATGACAGAAAAGATGGTTCTCATCTTCCATTTTCATGGTGACAATCTTCAGCACATAGATAAGAGCTCCAGGTACTGCATGCCTATATTATTTATAGTATGTCTTTTGGAAACACTCACTAGTCCCAACATACAATCTTCAGTCATCTTACAAACAGCCACCAAATATCATACGGCATAAGAATAATCAGCCTGTGGCGATAGTCTTAAATAAGGTAATGGACGCCACACACGATCCAGTTTACCCTCAAGTTTGCAGCGCGCTTGAAGCGGCGTCCGGTAAACTTGATCGTGTGTGGCTAGCAGTATTCTTGAGAAGTAGACTTGTGACGTGTGACTGCGAGAATGTTTGAAGGAGTCACCGTGGCCCTGGAACGCAAAGGGCAACTGAAGAAACTCAGGTGGGTTGTAGTCAGTAAAAGTCTGACACGCTCTCTCGCTGCACACACACAGAAGAAATTGATGATTTCCCACCTCAAAAAAAGGGGGTAGGCCAACCAGTGTTGGTGGTCGTGAAGTCCATTCTAAATACTATCGAGTCGAGTCATAAGTGACGACTTCAATGTTTTGTATACTCCGCTTTTAATAGAATCAATGAGAGACTGACCTTTGGCTCAATCTCTCAAATCGGTATGCCGTGACAGCGTTAGTGATTTTATTTCACTGGGACATTTTGTTTTCTTTGATGTTTTCTTTCATACATTCAATGAGATCTAATTTAAGTTTTAGTCGTTAAGGACACATCAAGTTTATCGTGGAATTTAAACTCTTTCAGACAGGTCGTGTCATTGACTTCATATTTTTGGCAGCTCTGGGGGCGATGCATCATAATTTATTTTGGCTTTGATTGCAGTATTTATATAACCTTATTTATTATACAGCAGCTGTTAACTATACCTAATAATAAATTGACATTCTATACTAAAGACGGTCACAATTCAAACGGATGTTGGCGATAACAAATGAATGGCAAAATAGTGACTGATTTATATCTGTAGATCGCCAGCGATTCTTCTGCCATCCATAGGGGAGTCTGATGAGGTGTTGTGGTCAATTGTCGTAATTTTACCAAATATAAAATGATACCTGTATGGTGCTGCAGCGGCGAGGGGGATGGGTGAGCGCGGCGCCCGGTAAGCCGACGAGTCGCGCGGGCCTTCGCGGTCCACGTCCCTACACAACGTGCAACATGAATATGACTGGAGCATGGAATTACGTCAATACGGTGCAGCGACCAGTGCCAACTTTATGATGTATTAACGGTATCAAATATCACTGCTGAACTGATTCGAAAATAACCAAGAAATAGTTCATGGTTTAACTTGAAAAATCTTCGAATCTGTCCAGAGGGTATGTAGTGTGTATGCGAACATTTAAGGAAAGATGCAATGCATTTAGTACAAATTGGTAACCTAGACACATGTAAAAGAGACATTTTCCAACATAAATACAAACATACAAAATAAATCATCATGTAGTCAGGTACAGTTCATGCATGTAGTATTGACGACAGCATACAGGATGTTACGTATATATTGACGGAGTTTGAAACTGAAAATTAACATCTGTTTCAACAATAAATAGTTTTTCAAAGAGTTTAAATATTATAGTTATTTGCAGAGATTGTTTACAACATCGAGAAATTACCCATGCTTAAATATTTTTGGATACAGATTGAGACAGAAGAGGGCTAAATATACCAGGCATTAATTTATATAGTTTTACGACGAACTTTTGTGGAATGCAATGTGATACTGAATCATATGCTTTACTCGATCGAAATTTTTAATTTAACATTTTTATGCAAATAGATCAAATGTTTTCTAAAATTCTTCTTATTAAGTTTATTGGTATCATTTCTGCAAAAACAGTGGATTAATAAAGTGTTTTCAATCCTCTACTACTAGCTGTAGTTCGACTGACTCTACTATAATTTTCATTTCAATTTTTCTGTATCAAAAGTGAGGCTCCAATGTTATCAAGAAAATTCAGTATCACGATAGTAACATATAAATCAACAAGTAGGTCAAGGGTAACGTGGATGACACCTAGTGCTATGCAGCTTACTCAGCGAACTCGTGATAGAAGGTAGGCGTGGGCACTCTGCCTACAAAGCTCCCTGGAGTGCGAGGCACCGTGTATAGGTGTGTGCTTGCGCCGCCCCTGTGGTTACACCTTGCGAGCTTTATACAAGGAAATAGTTTGCTACCCTCTTTGGAAGTAGCGACGGAACAAATTGTGAGTGAAAATATTATTAAGTTTGTTGTTTCTTCTTCAAGGGCAACTTCGTTGATTTGAAGGCAAGGTTTATTTGCCCATGTTCGAAATACTTTTTCTTTGAAATTTTTTCTTAATTTATTGTATTATTTTAGTGTTCTTTAGAAACATAGAAAATAACACTTTTTTGCCATAATATCTTCAGTATGAGAGTATATAATTGTTCTTAACGAACCTTATCGTGTCGTAAACATCACATAGGTATAATACAACAACTTTCAGAAAAAGCCTTTTCAGAGCTCTAAAGCAGTTTAACAGTTCTCTGCCGAGTGAATAAAAGGTGTCGAATTTAAGCTCCATTTAGACCACGTGATTTTTTTTTTGCCTACTTGGCTTACAATAAAATTAGAACATTGCTGTTGTATCGTCTAACCACTGTTTAAGCAATGAAACCTTAAATCTAACTTGTGCATGATATACCACCAGAAATAAAATTGCATCGTGTAAATACATAGATATAAAGAAACGGACTAAGGAATACCTTAAAAAATACTATACTCTACTACTCTGTAGAAAGAGACAGTGTGACTGTGCGGCCAATACCAGTCTCATGTCTGTAAGCAGTAGTGTGAAAGACACTACAAGCTGGTGACGTGGCCTAGTAAGAATCCTAGAAAAAAGAACAGTTGGCATAACGATCACTCTGTATCGACCACACACATTTCGACTACCCCTACGTATACCCTCGAATCTGAAATTTTGCGTTATTTTTTGTTTCTGTTTGAAGCTTAACAAAAACTAGCAAGCTTAATAAAAAATATTTTCGTGTAACGATTCTTAAATTCAACATATGAAACAAAATTTAGTTATATCCAGATATAGTCATTAATGACAAAGACATCCATAAAATAAACTTCATATAGCTCTCCTGCAAAGTAAGCTTTTTCACTTTCGATAGTTTACCTATGGATTCGTCTGGTCGTATTCACTTCGTAGCCGAATAGGGAACGCTTAGTTGTTTGCTCTATATCTACGTTTGTGTCGAAAAGCTAGATTAGCCAGATTGAATGCATAGGACTCATTACCTCTGAACTACCAGCTTGATCTGTTTGGGCGCATTCCTGAAGAGGTTCTGTGCGTCTTCGTGACGCAGGTCACGTGCGTCGTAATCGTCGATTTTAGCGATGATGTCCCCTCGGACCAGCTCTCTGCCCGCGGGAGTGCCTTGTGTCACCTGGAAAGTATAACGTACGTTTAGTGCTGCGAATGCATGAGATTAACAGACAATTTTAGGTTACGATCAATCGTTCACTTCTATCCATGCATGTAATAAGCCATGGTATATTCATCTATAGAGCAATATTGACTGATTAGTGTCCATCGCCCGCAATCTGTTTAGAATAGGGTCCGGTTCTAAATATGGCAAATTCAAAAACTGGTGATGCGACGTCGCATACTAAAAATCTACTGCAAGTACGACGTATCGCAAGAACTTGCGAATTGATTCGCATCGCACATTCTATGGTCAGCTGAATCGATGCTAAGCTGCATGAAATCGCAACAAACACGATACGACGTCGTATCACATCGCATCGAAATTTTCGCAGCCCTAAAATCGGTAGTAAGACGTTGCCTCGCTGTGTGCGCCGTGTGAAGTTTTCACATCGTAATCAAATCCAGGACGTGTTGGTTGTTACAGTTCGATTACAAGCGGATGTTTCGTATCGCCATCTTTCGATTGGGCACTTAACGTTTACTCTGAGAGTTTCGGTTCAGTTCTATATGCTACAGGTACTACTAAGCGAAGATGAAAGAGCCAGCATGTCAATCTCAACGAGTCAACATTTATCCAAACTTAAAATATAGAGACTTTTGAAGTCCCAAACACTGGGATTCTATGGAAAAACATCGTACTTCAAAGGTTTAGGTATTTAATTTAATGGCTTTCTTTACAACAGTTTTTATTATTCGAGGAATGTTAAAGCAATGCAAGAATCGGCCGCAAGTGTGGCCCATGTTATAATAATGTTTACTGGTATGTGACACATATAGAAACCTAACAGACGGGCCGTGACATTCTGAAGTGTGAACCAGGCGTGCATTCGGTTCGGTTACCTTCAAGGCTAAGTCGTCAACATGTTTTCAGCCATCATGTTTACTTTCCAGAATAGATATTTTTGCTCTATTTTCAGTTATTATTATGTCGGTTAATATTGTGTTGGTCCTTCGATAAAGAGCCCTAGCTAAAGAAAAGTTGGAGAAAGGTAGAAATGTCAAACAGTGGGAAACGGCTTATAAATAACGTAGCTGAAGAAGCTCGGAACTGATTGAATGTAATAAAATCGAAAAAAATGTCCAATAAATACCTAAGTACTTGTTAAAATTCGGAGACCAAAAACGCTACGGAATGTTATATCCAGCCATGTATAATTTGAGAGGGTTTAAAATGAAGGGTGTAGTTATAGTAGGTATACTGCATAGAGTATACTAGGTCGACCTTGTGGCTGGGGTAGCAGAGGGGGAGCGCGGGACGTATGCACTGGCTTTGGCCGATGGCCAGGCTAAATGCGTCCGCCGGCGACGACGCGCCAACCTGACATTTTTTATTGAAAACAACCGACGGATCGGATGGAGGCCGCGTCGCATCTACGGCTCGACCTGCGCAAATCCATCACACACTTCCTCGAGTCAATGGCGAGGACATACATCTATATTTACTCTTGTCCATCACCGTGATCGTGGGGAAATTTTACTTAGGACGTCAAACATTCTAGTTCTTTATGTTTGACGCATTTTTTAAAACGTTTATATGTAGGTGACGTGTAAGTGCTTGCGTCACCAAACTATCCCATTTGTAGAAAATGCATTTGGTAACAAACTTTCTAATAAATTTTAATACCCTAATTCTCAGTTTTAGCATTCCAGAATCAACATTTCGTAGATATTTTACTAAGCTTATCTTGCCAAATCGTCTAATTAGAAGCCTGTGTGTTAATTTAATTGTTTCTACTCATCGATCACTAAGAAAGAAAATTAGAGATTGATGCTTCTACTCTTAATATGTTTTTTCTAGAGTCAATGTTTACATATCATTTAGTTATTTTATGGGCCATAATGAAAAGAAACCTTAATTTAGAAATGCAAATTAGATCAATTAATGGGACAGACCAATACAAATACGAACGTTCCATAGCTCGCAGTAAGTACCCTGGTGGTCCGCAATACAAGACTGCGTTTCAAAACTTCTTCTTTTTCTTAGCGTGTCGAAGGCAAAACTAATAAAATTTCTTGCTTGGCCCAGTATTCGGCCACGGCAATGCCGTCCACTGATGTTGATAATAGATCCCTACGTGAACAGGTAACAAGGCATGTCATGCAGGAAGGAAGTTGGGACATGGTCTGCGTACAGTTGCCGCACAAACACTGAAGGTCGGAACCGTCTAGGAACCCCCATCGGTGGAGATTGTCTTTGCTGCGCCCGACTGGTGTGGTGTTTTCAGATTTTGGGACCATGGCTCCAAAATTAAAAACAAGGATATTACCCGGAAAGCTTGTTATTCTTAAGTTGGATTGGATCAGATAAGTCTGACATATGCCAGATGAGCTGTAGGCCAAAAGAGCTACTTATTGGGTCCCATTATGGTGAAAGCTGCTGCTCGACTGGCTCGACCGTAGCCAAGTTTTTGGAAGATGGCGCTGAACTCATCATCTTACGTACAGCACTATAGTTAGTCATGAACAGTCAGAATTAGGAGGATTTTGAGCCAATAATTCGACTAAGTTCAATAAACTAGAATGTCCCACTTCGGAAAATACCATTTCCTTGATTTAATAATGCTATCATACACTGAAAACGAAATAATCTAAAAATGTTGAGTTCAACGCCATCTAACGGGAACTTGGCCACGCCCAGGGCCGTAGCTTTTACCTTAATAGCTAGGCTAAACTAGCTAGCTTGTGGCGGTCGAAGATGGAGAGATAAAAAAGAAATGGCCCGCTATAGCAGAAAACAGACTTGTCTGGAAAGGGGAGAAATAAAGCTTATGCCCAGCAGTGGAACATAACGGGCTAATTAGATGGATTTTAAGAGGATATAAATATGGCAGTATTTTTCCACCAAATATTTACATCAGTTGGCGATGTGTTTGTCTGTCGTGTCAAGGGGGTCTTATGTAGGCCTCGACATTCATGCTGAATGTGACATGGACGTTCAAAAAAATTGTTCAATTATTACAGACATAGCGCTGAAATCACATAAATCAACAGGTGCTGGGACTCTTTGCCAAGAAGTGACATGAGTTATGAAGTTGCTAATTACTCAAATGTTTAAATGTTGTTATTTTCTTAAAAAATAAGACCTACTTTTTTCTTAGTCGGTAGTGAATTTTCTATTGAAATATATCGGACAGATTGACTCATTCTAGCCATATGGAGAGGAAGTAATGAAGGCATTTAATAGCTACGTTAAATAAAAATCGAGCTCAAGGCTGTGGTTGCGATTGAAAGATTTATGGTAGCCAAGGTCAACCGGGAGATTATTTGCTAAGTGCATTTCTCGATCAGCGGTTTAAAGGCGGGAAACAGATGCGAGATGTTATGTATTGCCAGCCTGAATATTATGTAGGCCAAATATGACGTCTAGCCTAGAATAAACTGTGTCAAGATTCACTCAATATAAAACTAAACTGATTCCTAGGTTACTCGTATAATAAAAACAGAATATTCAGGCTTAAAATACTAGCTATAAAAATGAGTGTATAAATATGATGCGCACTTTCTATTGTAAAACTGTATTGACAAGGTATTTACTGCATAACAAAAAACGCACCCTCCAAAATTATAATAATAAAATCAATTAGTCTCTAATTTACTGCTTTCACGAAATGAAAAGCTTTGGACGTTAAAATATAAAAGACAACCCCAAAAAATCGCATCATTCATCATTTGCTAGTTTTGGTCTATTATGCTTTTCTTGGGTAGTTAATTGTTAGGCTATTTTCTTGAAAGAAGTAAAAATAAAATAAAATCTTCTTCATAAGACTGTGCAAAGAGAAATAAAAAGAAAAACCTTGAACTCGACCATAGACGTCCGGTGAGTGAGAAATTAGGGCTGTCTTTTAGTATCGACTCTTCTCCCTTTTCAGCAGCTGGGACGTAGAAAACATAGATATAAATAGGTAATTTAAAAAATGTAGTTTTGATTCTTGCGAGACAACTATTTACCAGGTGTCCGTTTAATTTAACGTCTAGGGAATATGTATTTTTATAGATATTATATCCCTAGCTTATTTCTTAACAATTTTGTTTGCCTGTTTGTGACCTAAGAGATTTTACAACACTTTTCGTTATAAATATCCGCAAATCAACGTCAGTATTTCTGGCTACGATCGTGTGCCTGATTCATTAGAAAAATATTACACTCCACGTGCGTACTATTATGTAAAATGCATTGCAGTTTAAATTCGTCCAGAATATTTCTACTACATATTACGCTGTGCGTCATTGAATATGTGTGTTGCAGCAAACGTACAGTTAATGATACAGAATTTAACAATGTTTGTCAATATCACTCAGTTTTGAAAGAGATTTAAGTTAAATTATGAATTAATGCAATATGAATTATCGCAAGGTGCCTTTTGAGGAGTGGTAAGAGTCGCCACGGTAGCACCGTCATCGCTCTTCGCCTGACGCAAGTCCTCATCGGACATGGGTGTTTCTGGAGGTTCCTGTTTCGGATTCAGCGGAAAGAAACGCCCAGGTGTCCCCACTACGCAGTTCTTCCGGACGACACAGTGGAGCATAGAGTGGAAGGCTGCTCCACTGGGTGGAACAGACTGCCGTCACCATGTCCTTATGGAGGCTATCGGCGAAAGCTGCATCTCACTTCCGGCCCTGTTTCAGGCTATAGTCCAGAGCGAGGGGATGGAAGGCGGTCACTTCCTTCTGTGAAGCAGTAATGCAAGCAGAGGAGATGGCCGAAACTGTCAGGAAGAGGATATTCTTAAGCCCCATCCAGTGTAGGAGACGCCCCGTACGTCTGGAGTCGCAGGGCGTTTGCGGATGTCGAGCAATGGGCCGGCAATTCGGTCGTTCGGTAAGGATCAAGCTCGAGTTGATGGCGCGTTGTATTCCACGTGCGTTATCTGGTTAGGTGGGAAAACATCCAATGACTTCACCCGTTCTAGGGCGGAGCGGGAGATCGTGTTCGACTTTGACTGACTAAACTCCACTCCTAATGTTCCTTCTTTGCCTTGCGTTCCAGGACCCCGGGTTTCCGGCTGGGTTCGGAAAACCCATAGCATCAGCAGATGCTAGAAAAACATTAGGGGTCTAGCAGGGCCGAAGCCTGCTAGACCCCTAATGTTTTGCTAACATCTTTTTTAGGTTCGCGTGGAACACTACGCGCCGTCGACGACTCGGGCTCGGTCCGGACGATTACCGTTCGGCCAGACAGCTAGTTACCCATTGCCCGTCCCCTGCAAGCCCACGTCTACGAGCGAAGGCCGCTAGGAGACGGCCGTTCCTTCAAGCATGCGGCCGCTTCCATCGCTAACATTACTGCTTCACAGAAGGAGGCGACCGCCTGCTATTCTTCCTTGCTCCGGACCATGGCCTTTACCAGGGCCCGGCGTAAAAGGTCGCTGCCACCGATCGCCCCATAGCGGTTTTCTGCCCAAGCGGGGCACTCCCCCATCGTATGATCTACCGCGTCCTCCGGGCGGTCCACACAATAGTGAAAACCGGGCGTTTCTTCCGCACGAAATCGGTGCAGGAACCTCTCGAACTTACCATGTCCAGTCAGGACGCTGCGATGTCTTTCCAGCCAATCCTCAAAGACGGAATTTAACACCATAATTATGGCGTGCCCAGCACTTGGTTGAAACAGTTTCTAAAGCCATTTCACCATGAGATCCCGCCGGTACTCTGTCCGCCATGCCTCGACTTGTCACAGCAGCGGAGTTTAACCCGGCGTTGCATCTCCATGCAGAAATCTGTTGTTTCCAGATCACAAGTCGGCAGGCCAGCGAGAGGGCTCGCCGTTTCGCAGGAGACTGTGCGGTATCCCAGCACCTTGGCATGGCCATGGCCCTCTGTCATGCGTTCAGTTTGGCTGCCGACCGATTTCGCAGTGACGGCGCTCACACCGGCGCTCCGTAAAGAGCCATAAACCGAACGCTCTACTTGTAGAGCCTCCGGCGTCTGGACCCCTAAGGTTGGACAGCCTCGTCCGTTCCAGTTAGGTAGCCAAGCGTCGAAAGTGCTCATCGAAATTGCATCGGCTATCGAGGACGAGGCCCAAGTAATTCATCGTCGACTGACGCCAATGTGAACCCTTCCTACCGTTATTTGGACCCATTGGCAGATTCAATTCTGAAAGACATCAACATTACCTATAGGTACAGGTATCACCCTGGCAACCAGTCCAATACGCAATCTAAAAACCTATGATTCAGTAGCCTCTTACATCCTACTCGAATTGAGCTGTAATGCACTCTTTCTTACACACCCACGTCAGAAGAGTATACACACATAATGTAAGCATGCAATAGGCAAAAATAGGTCAGGCATCCTGTATTAATTTTTTGCCATCTTGAAATATAAAATGATGTAGACCTTGGTTGAAAGATGTATCGTCATAAACTCTCAATACACACAGACGCCGATCTATTTGGTGGATTCTAGAAAAAACTTTATTTCATTATTTGTTTGAAAGGATAAAATATATATACATCTGTGTGGATGTCTAATGACTACTTCCACTAGTAACATCAGTTTCAATTAAAAAAGAAAGTTAGTATCCGGTTAAAACAAATACACCATGAATTTGTCACTGATTGACGTTTCTGCTTGATAGCACTAGATAGTCACGTGTGTTTTGTATGGCTCATAAACACAAACAGTTTGAGTGATAGGAACTGGTTGCAAGGTGACAAAATAAATTGGAAAAAAGATGCTTTACACCGGTCATTTCGCTTCCCAATTCACGCTTTACCTACGTACATTAACAACAGCAACAAGTTTACTTTAGTTTCAAGAGCTCGTGTTATTGAAGTAAAGTTCCTACTTTGTATTTGTGTTATGAATACAAATCAAAGTTGATGGCTTTTGGTTCCTGTGTTAGGGTTACAAAATCATGCAACGAAGGTCAATGGTGTGGTGGAAGCGCATAATTTTCTGGTCGTGCATTATACAAATCAACTAAATTGTATTAGTTTTAAGCACTAGCTAAAAATATTAAATGAAACAGATTAATATAACGGGGTCATGTCGCATCGTCGTCGGCAGCTGTCGAACGACACGATACATCCAAGAATATATCAGTTATAAAGAGAGTTCGTCCACGCTCTACATGTATTTTAATGATGTTCTAGATAATGTTTTAAACAACGGCCGTTTCCCGATATTTTAAAACGGCTCAGCAGATACTTGAATTACAAAAATAGCTGAAGTGTTTCAAATTGTCGGCTTGCGAGTAAAGTCCCAGACTGACTGACAACGCTATAAATATTTTGGTGTCCCGGATAAATTATAAAATGATCCAAGTCGGCTCTTCTGATATTTTTGAAGGAGGCAAATGTATGTTCAATATTTCTTAAGATAATTACTGAAACGTATGGTTTAAGTCCACAGATTTGATTGATCGTTAACCTGGATCGCGTCTTATTTACAAACAGAGCGGTGACTGGAGCGCCGGTGTGTTTACACCGGCGGGCTCGTGACGCGCCCTGCTCGAGCGTGCAGAAAGGAGCTATACCCTGGTGACGATGAGCGGCGTGGCCAGGTCGGCGCCTCCGACCAGGCGCAGGCCCCAGTTGACCTCGCGGGAGTCGCGGCGCAGCGTCACCACAAACGTGTGCAGCCGCCCCATGCTGCTCACAGTGTCGCACAGTGTCGCTGCACAGTGCACGAGACGCGGTGTGTGCGCGGCGGGAACACAAGACGTAGTGCGCGCTAAATTAGCCTCACCGCAAACCCGCACCGCCCCCTGCCCCCCTAGTACGCTGCATGTAACCCTGCCTTCGCAATCGACCTAATTCGAATTACGGAAACTCTGGGATACATCGATGCTTGATTATCCAGCCATTCCGGCAAGTCGTCGGCTTGTTTGTTTACTCTCAATGTATCGACGCATTAGGCAGAACCTACATTTTAAAATTACTTCACGCATAGATTGGCAGATTTTATTGAGCATCTAATAAATAATTGTTTTGACATAATCAAGTAAGTAATATGGATTCAGAAATAAATGCAAAGATCATCTAACAATACAACTAAGTTCTCTAAGGGTTATTCACCAGATAGGTATGTAAGGCCATCCATTGCTGATCACTATTTCCTACGTCAAAGTTTTACTATAAATAGGTTCATAATGACTGTATTGGCATCACATGAAGTTATTGACGTATATTTAGCCCATTGATCATGCTTACTAACGAAATCAAAATATGAACGGCATTTGCATGTGACTTCTATATTAGTGTGATGTGGCATTAAAATATATGTTTTACTTCTACAGACTGAAAGAAAATAATTTTACATCAATATTTTAAAGAATTTGCTAAAATTAAGACCAAATAAATGATTGCATTTAGTAAATCTAACAAGAAAGTGTTGTGCTTTGTTAAATTAACAAGTGATATTGATAAACAAAACTCCAGTATGTGAAGTGTAAAACCAAAATGCCATTAATTTATTAATTTACAAATAAAAAAAAATATTTGAGATACATATCACTATTTCCTACGTCAAAGTTTTACTATAAATAGGTTCATAATGACTCTGTATTGGCATCACATGAAGTTATTGACGTATATTTAGCCCATTGATCATGCTTACTAACGAAATCAAAATATGAACGGCATTTGCATGTGACTTCTATATTAGTGTGATGTGGCATTAAAATATATGTTTTACTTCTACAGACTGAAAGAAAATAATTTTACATCAATATTTTAAAGAATTTGCTAAAATTAAGACCAAATAAATGATTGCATTTAGTAAATCTAACAAGAAAGTGTTGTGCTTTGTTAAATTAACAAGTGATATTGATAAACAAAACTCCAGTATGTGAAGTGTAAAACCAAAATGCCATTAATTTATTAATTTACAAATAAAAAAAAATATTTGAGATACATACTTGTTGTTTTTTTATTTTTATTTTATTGTGCTTATTATGCTAATTATATTGAATGAGTGAAGCTTGACTTTTGGACCAAACAAAATTTGAATGTCAACAAACTAGTTTATATCAGGCACCATCGTCAAGCCTGTCTATCATTGCTCACATAACAGTAACTACTAACTACCTACGTCATCACCACAATTAACATAGTAAGGTTTAGCGCCGCAAATAACTCTCCGTTACACAATCATGCCTGACAACTTGTCTGAAACCCTCATTCTAGTGCATACTGGTACATCAGTATTATAATAATGCAAAATATTCTTACTGGTCGCCTCTGGCCGAAGTCCCTGGTCTCATTTTCAGGATCCCTGCGCTGGTGGGGCACTCGCCAAAACGGTGGCCGCTCGTACACCGGCATCGTCACTACTCAGTATCCGGTCCAGGCAAAACTGACACAAGAAATATTCGTATTACAACAACTGCAGTACAAAAGCATTGCACTTGCAGTGATAGTGCATACTATCACAATCTCGTTATAATCGGCCGTCAGTTACATTTCATAATGCATACACGTAGGTGTTTGGCAACATTTCTATGCATAAATCACCTGTTCTATGGACAAGGACGGCCGCGCACAGGAAAAATTACACGTTAGACGCCACGTGGGCGGAGAGAGTGGGGGAAGCAATACAATATAAGGGCTAACTCACCAGGGGGCGCGGGGCGTCGTTACTTGTGCAGAGTCGTCCGGCCAGTGCCGTTTTCTATTATCTCGAATAATTCCCGAGCAACATCAAACTATATCTATTTTCCGCGAGGCGGCGGGCGTCGGTTCGACGGCTCGTGCTTCGAGTGATTTACAAGCCGGAGCTTACACGAGCTGTTTCTGGGCCAATCCAGAGATCCGCAACACTGCGGCAAGTGACGCGGGAAGCCACCAACACTCGACACCGGTTCAATGCTCTCGCTCCGTCTGTGTCAGATCTCACGACGTTTCCACGAGACCCAGCACTAGTAGCGAGACACTGGCTCGGTAATGAGTTTTAGAACATTGAACTCATAAGTATTTATGATTGCACAAAAAATATTCTTCATCATCGGTTTTTTTTAATGTTTTTAAAAATAAAACTGTTAATTTTATAAGAAAATTACTTTTGTAATTTGAAAGTAAGAAACTAAATAATATATTTAAAATCAGAAACAATTCTTAAACTTGAATATAAGTAAATAATTTTATTATTAGTAAATGGTGTGTATTATGTTACAAGAAATAGACCGTTAAAAATAAACAATACTGTCAAAAAAAAAACGAATTTATTCTTAGAATTCACATAACAATAGGAAATACTAAAATCGTTGTGTTACAAAACGTGATGATTTATAAATAAAGATATAAGAGAAAAATGCAAGAATAATGTGTACTAAACCTTCAAAGTTTTGAAACGAAAGTCAATTATTAGGTGGGAAAATGTTATTTTAATAATAATATAATGCGCATCTTTGATCATAAATGTTATAATATAGCTTATACACTATCTGGAAGCTTAATAGACAATTTTAATGTAACTAGACTTTTCCTTCAGTGATTTGTGCAAATAGTATCGAGCAAAAAAAATAGAGTTATAAAAATACACTATTGTACAAAATAAAAGTAAGGTAGCATATCCTATTAATTATTTATATTGAGATTAAAGCGAAAAGATCATAAATACTGAAACTGTACATTTAACAATATTAAACTACGTAGATATGAACTTTAATTAAAATGTCTCAATACGAAATCATAATTAGCTTACTATTTTAATAAATATATTGTACTTAAAAGAAATTATTTTTAACAATCGATTAATTTGACTAAAAACTGAATGATTAAACACAACTTTAAAGATTGAAAAAAGTTCAGTCAAACTTCAGTCCTTCATTAATTAAAAAAAAAAAAAAAACAACAACTAAATTATTTTATGACCAGATTAGAGAGCTTAAAACAATATAACTTAACATAAATACACGAAACATATTATTTTACCGATTCAAGAACGATACATGAGAGAGTAATATACTTAAAAAAAATACATTCAGCCGAACATAGAACCTCCTCCTTTTCGAAGTCGGTTAAAAAGAATACGGACAAGCTTACCCATAGGGATTTTTATCTAAAGGAACTTACGTTTTGGAGCATGCAAAAAAACTCCAATATTGTGACGAACTGACTGCTTCTTTGAAAAAGAATACAATATTTCCAAAAGTGATAAGGTTAACTGTAAAACTAAATTGTTTAATCGAAATAAATGCTATGAGTGTCTAAGTGGTAAGAAAATATCAAACAAAACCTTAAATCAATACAGAAATGTTTACAACATCTGATGTTTACGTAAAATCCATTTAGTATTGATCTCACTATAAAATCGTGCATTGTCTGTATTCTAGTGAGGTTCCTCGCCTAAAACTTGACTTTGACACACGTCATACGAAATGCGATAAAAAGAAACTCATGCCTGATGTATCGTTTCATTAAATCGGTTAAATACGTAAATAAACGCAAATAAATTACGTCTAAAGAGTCTGTGCGGGCACAGTGGCAAGACTTTATAGGACGTCTGATCAAAGGGACGTTCACCCGCTAGTAAATCTTGTTGTTAACATACCTAAGACATTTCGAGTTGATGTCTTAATATATTGGGCTTATAGTTTATATTTGTTCGATTGGTTTAATTATTTAGTAATTAAGATGCAAATTCTTTTCAGACATCTGTCATTTTTTATAGCATAAATAGACCAATGCTAAGCGTAATCTTTGGCTTAATATAATTTAAATACGAGAAGAAGAATCTTACAGCCTGGTATTTTGTATCACATGTCTAAAATAGATCTTTTTGTCTTTTGATTGAGTAATATACGGCCATAAATCAGATGTAGTTACACTATACTCCATTCGCAAACAAACCTTTTTTACTGTCCGTTCAACCGATTTTGACTTCTATTCCGTAGACATAAGGGTGGTATTAAAAGCATAAAAGTGGTTACAATGCCAAAGTGCAGTTGCGATTTGTCATGCCACCAACACAATGAAAGTCAAAATCAGTTAAACGGACAGTAAAAAGGTTTGTGTAAATGTCCAATCTTGTTGCGAATGAAGTATAGGTATATAAAAAAGCCTTTGCACCCACAAACCTACACAAGTAAGTTATCGAGTTCCCGGGCGTTGTTGTACACATTGTGTTCAAGGTGAAAGCTACGGGCTCGAACGTGGGCATACTTTTTTTGTTTTTTAGATGGCGCTAAACTCGATTTTTTTTTTAGTTTATTTTGTTGGAAGTGTAAGGAAGCACTACTAAGTCAAAGAAATGGTGTTTGCTAAAATCGAACATTCCACTTTATTAAACTTAGTCCAATTACTACCTCAAAAAAAAATGTTAATTTTGACGGTTCATAACTATAGTGCTTAATTATAGCGTTATACTTATTGAGTTTAGCGCCCTCTAGTGAGTACTACGCTTGGGGCCCCGAAAAGACTGTCACACAAGAGTCACTGAGGCTATGCTGTAAAATGCTAAATCATTCTAGAAGTCCCAACAACAATGCCCAGTAACACTCATTAAAACCATTGCCTCTTCAGCAGGCCTAGCCAAGTTACCACCGTTTCGTTTCGAATCTCTTTCTACAGACGGTAACGCTACCGGTTCCTTTGTTTTGACCACGTGAGATTGTAAGATTGTAGATTACCAACTTGGCTAAGCCCTCAGAGAGCTTAGTGCGAGTTTGTTTTACTTTAACTTGATCGACATGTTTATGAAGTTCGACGTTCCGATTGATCTGTTCCAAGCTCTGAACCAATGAGAGAGTCAAACGCGGTAAACTATATCGCGATACCGTAAAAACAACTCGTACTCAACTCACTGAGTTCATTGATTTTTTTTAATCCAGGTAATTATATCGATTTAGCCAAAATATACTATATAGTCCAATCGAACATAAGCTTTATATAATAGGATCGATATTAACTTATCTTTAAAAATCTAATATCGCTGGTTTGGTGTCCCTCGCGCATTTGATTAATGAATACATAAGTTTGACAAAACCTGTGTCCTTCGGCTTTTCGAGACCGCGAAGAAGCCTGTTCTTCATGACTGCGACGAATTCACGGTTGCTGAGTTGACCGTCCACTGCGAAAATACGTCAATTATATGTGTTAGAATCTTATATTGTTGTGCTTGGCTACGCTAAGGCAAAGTAGCAGTCATATAAATTTGCTATACCAGTCATTGACCTTCTTACATTTATTGTCATTCTTAATTTTAAAAAAAATGGAAATAAAGACAAAGCTGTCTTGAATTGACTTGTATTGTGATCCTTTACATTTTCGTGTAATGTAAAACAGTTAAGGTGCGCTGCGCACACGTGTCCCATACACGCCGATCTGGGGGCCTCGGTCTTCATACATTTTATATGGAAACTACACTTATACAGCTACATTTGATCCATGCCACACGGTGTCGTTCTATGTAAAAATTAGTCGTGTTACACGTGTGCGTCGGTCTACGTTAGTAGTTAGTTAATGGTTTGTTTTTCGGGTGCCTGCCTAGCCTATACATAAAAGGTCAATGTATTTTATTGCAAATTTATCTGGCGCCCACCATGTTTTTTTTTTTGTTAACATTCTTCTAGCTATACAAAAAAAAAAGGTTTTATATAAAAACATTTTGATGTATTCTAAAGGATTAGAAATGGTAGTTTTCTTATCAAGTTTACCTGTATTATCAATCACAGCATTAGTAATTAATCCTCTGGCGATGTATTAAAAAGGGGATATCATGAACGTAATTCTAGATCTAGATATTTGATACTGTATTTATATATTGATTGTTGATAGCTAAAATCTGCCAGGGTTATCGATTTGTACAAGTACCTAGTAGAACAAAATGAATACAGGAAAATATACAAAGGAAAAATATGTCAATACTAAGTGCTTCCTAAATGCTCAAACGTACTTTAAACACACTGAATTGTGTATTATTTTTATTATATGAGAAAGCGCAATTAGACTAAACTATACAAATGAGTCGGCCATGAAGCAAGTCTTACCAAGATTTCTTCTTTTCTTTTTGGTACATAAACCTAAAAATATGGTAATTGCGTTGCTATAAAATGGTTCCCACCAAAATGGTTTTCTACAGAATACTCATACACATTTTCTTGTAATACCTTCCGGGGATAAAATATGTTGAAGGCACTTGAATACCAGGAGAACATTGTTTTAAGGGATATGACAAGTGCTATGTGTATGGCAATATTCCTACTAAAGTAACTGCCATTAGTCATCGTCTTGAGAAAGCAACTATCGCGCGAATACTCAATTGTCGGGTCCATTTGTTTGGCAAAATGAAAAGGTTGCTTCCTTCTTGTCTATTCGAGCAATAATCGCTTTCTATTAGGATAACACCTGCAATTAAGAACTCACGAAACCGCACCCGCATGCGGGCAGGACATAAAATCGCGCAGTGCATCTTAGCCTGAAAATAAATAATTAGAAAGATAATACGTACTGTTCTCATCGAAAATCGTGAAGACTACATTAATGACATGGGGATCCAAGTCCACATGCGCCACAGTCCTAGCCACATGTCTTAGCGTCGGCTGGTCAATGGACGCGCCTGCAATGTGGTAGAACGTCAGCGCCGTGTCCACGTCATTGATGTTATTCAAAAAGTGGAAGAACTTCAGGTAGTCGTCCTTTGTAATGCCTATGCCGTGGTCGCGAAAACTGGAAAAGAATTGAATTATTAAGACGCGTTTACACCAAATCGTAGTCTGTCACCAACTGTGAGCGTCAAGTCCAAAATAAAATATCTGATTGACTGTCCAGTATTTTTCATAGATATTGACAGTCAGCGACAGTGCTGTGAACTGGGCCTTAGGCCTAAAGGAAAATATAATAACTGATTCGGGTCAAAAGCTGAATTGGACCTTGGTAGGCTACTTTTGTCCAATGAGCTGTATGTCAAAATTATTAAGTGGGAGTCTATTGTTACTCTCAGGTGTCGCGGTAGTAGTCCCTACGATGTTATGGTGTGTCCAGTGTGAACGGCGCGCGTGCATTTCGTGCGTGGTTAGTTCGTACTCGGCCCCTGCACCACGCATGCTTCGTACAAACATGAAATGCTCGCGAGCGGCACATTCGCCAGATCTGGACGCACCTTTAAAGATTGCTAGACGAGAACACAACGAACAAACAGTGACTCCGGTCTTACACTACAACTGCTATAGGATGGTGCGGGTGACAGTTGTCGGATTCATACAATGTTTTCACTCATCTTAACGATGCATATTTTCGTCCTGCTGTCATCGTACCCATGCTATGTAAAAAAGATCTTAGTGGAAGAATCAAAATACTCTTGGCTATAGGTACCGGCACGAATCTTGAGCGCTCGGCGTCAGAGTGGGGATCGCTTTGCGCATTTCATATATTAGTGAGCCAATCGTCGTCGTCGTTAGATACATGCAACAAGAGCAGGGAACGAATCACGAGTGACGTCTGTGACGCGATGGCGCGGCGAGCCAATCACTGACACTCCCCGCCCGCGCGTCTCACTTGGCACCATTAAAGAGACCGAATATTTGACTTCTGCGCAATTTGAAGCCAGCGCTCAAGATCCGTGCCGGTATCTATATCATGACATTTATCTAACAATGAGGTGAAGCTGGTTGAGTAACTAGACTTGGAAAAACGATTAGGAGTCTGAACGCATCACTCATTATGATTAAAACTTACGTTTTCTTGACACGTTTCAGCATTCGCGCCTTTTTCTTGGCTGGGTAACCGGCGTATGCTAACAGAAGTTCAGCAAAGTCTGCTTCAGTAATACGACCATTTTCATCTGAAATAATTTGGTTGAAATATTAAACTCTTAGTAAGACAAGTACATTCAGGGCTGCAGGCTGTTGAAGCAACTGAAGGAACACGAGTGGGTTTTAGTTATTCGGTAAAAGTGTGAAACTCCCTCTTGCCTCAACCAGAGCTGGAAGAGAATATCTGTTCCATGATGTCAAAGAAAGAAAAACACAACAGTCGTTTTTATCAGTTTATTAACATTTGTATTGAGGCCGTGTCATGAGCAAAAGAGCGGTCACTATCGGATTGCATGAGAAGGAAAGAGATGCGACGACACACTGAATGCAAAATGAGTTGAGTTATTAAAATTTTAAACAACTAAGTTCTGCATTATTATTTGATTAACCTCTAGAACCCCAGATTATATTACCAACTATTACTCTTATTATTTTACCGATTTATTTTATTTAGGTGTAAGTTTAAATGATAGTTATTGACATTGCTTTTTTTTTTAAGTGTTTCGGAAACCACAAAATTTTCTGAAATATAGTCAGATTTAGCTAAATTTTATACAAAACAAGCAATTTTTGAGCAAATGACATCCTCGCAAACCGAATATTTTTAGATGTTCTATTTATTTAAATAAGAATAGCTCTGTTGCTGATGCTTATTAAAAGAGAGTCTTTTATTGAATATGTACACCTAGACCAAAGATACATGTTATTAATAAACACGAACTAATGACTAAACTAGACGGGCACATTGCACGCAGAACCGATGGTCGATGAAGACGAAAGGTTCTGGAGTGGCGTTGGAAGGCCTCCCACATGGTGGACTGGTGACCTGGTCAGTCAGGGTCGCGGGAAGCCGATGGATTCGTGACGCACAGGACCGGTCGTTGTGGCGACGCTTGGGGGCGGCCTATGTCCAACAGTGGACGTCTTTTGGCTGATATGATGATGATGATGAATGACTAAACTGACCTGGTTGTTTTCTTTGGAATTCAAGAGACAATATTTCCCTCTGAAGTTGTTGTTGAAAGTCTAAGAATTTTTCAATCGTCAGTTTCTGGTTAAGACGGGGTCCGAAGAAGTATGTCGTCAGCGCCGAGTTGATACCCTGTAACATTATACAAATAATTTGTATTCTATCTATTATATTTATTTATACATGATAGGACATCAGGAAATATTGACCTATAATCTCGTATTCATGTCTCTATCAATAAGTGTGAGTCACACTTGCGCACTGAGAGTTCCGTATAAACTTACCTATGTAAACTGTACCGATTCTCCTAATTGATTTTCGAAACTTTTCCGAATCACAAAAAGTAATTATTTTGTGATGGATGGAAATACAAATTTCTTTATTTTATTCCTTTACCCTTGCTATGAGGTCTTCCTTCTTACTAAATTTCAGGTTTCTAGGTCAACGGGAAGTACCTTAAAGGTTGTAATTTCCTTACGAGTGTCAAAATATGCGCCTAAACGGAGCATAAACGGCTTTATTACTAAATCGTGTTGACTTAGAAGTTTGAATTTTTCAGTGCCCCAAGGGGTAGCAGACCTGAGTATTTCGTATTAATTTCAGCTTGATACTTCTATGCGTTTCTAAGATAAAGGGTCTTGACAGACGAATAACAAAATAATCCTATGAAAGTTTCGTTTTTGCCGACTGAGGCTACAGAACCCTAAAAATCATCAACTAGACCGAAAATATTTTTGATCAAGCTTTAATTTTCTTTTGATATCGTCGATAAGATGAATAAAAAGTTAAAAGAATATGTCCGTGTTGGAATTTTACCTTAAAAGTGTTGCCAGTGTTAGCGTGGTCTCGGTGCCTGGAACCGATGCTGCTCTGCTGGCGAATGAGGAGTGCCACTTTCTCAAACTCTTCGCAGTCGACGTCACCGTCACCGTTCAAATCGAACATTCGGAAAGCAATCTCGAAATGACGGCGAGAAGCTGAAAACATGAAGATAAATAAAACTTCTCAATGCTTATAATATTGTTTTTGACTATTACTCTGTTTTTACACACGATGAAATGATTATGATAAATAATATTAAAATGTATGTGGCAGAGATACTACGGGTGTTCGATTCTGATTTCGAAATATCGGAGCTTTCAATTGATTTTGCACATCCGATTCCGATTTTGGTTCCGATAAATATTAATCGGAATCGGAACTTATATCGGTGCATTAGCTTCTAACGTTTTTTAGGGGCCCATGTAGGATTATATGAAATAAAATGATTTTGAATTACGTGTAATAGGGGCGAGAGAGTTACCATGAACCAGGAATCCGAGGTGCTACTGAAAATTCATGATGGGTAAACCTAATAACTCCGTCTAACGTCTAACCTGAAAATCGAAATGAGGATCTTATGCCCAGAAGTAGAGGAGCATTCGACAACTCGACGAAGCCGAAGGTAACAGTGAATTGTAAAATTACTAACACGTCTCACCGGGCTATATTATAAAACAGAATTTATTAATCATTACGGTAGCGGTACCTACTGTGTTTACTCATTGATAAGTTAATCGTTTAAAAAAACTTTTTACAAAAAACAATTAAACCGACTTCAATGTAAAAAAACACTGAAAAGTATAAAATAACTTTAATTTCGGAAGTCGGTGTTTCTATAATATTAGATATTTATTTCTTTGCGTTTAGAAACAATAAGTCTATTTTCATATCATTTATACTTACTGAATAAATCATAATTATTTAACGCTTATACAATAGTACAATACTAATGCCCTGGACAACATTTTTTGCACGATAGTCTTAATTTTTCAATACCCCGTTAAATCTCGCGCCCACGGGAACAGAAAATCGTTAGATTCGCTCATGCTCCGTGCGATCCCCCAACCCCTCGGATGCTGCGTAAATAGATATCTAGGGCGATCTGTACGTACGCGACAACGAGCTAACAACACTTGTGACAATGTCCACTACAGGAATCACATAAACGAACAACTTCACAGTTTACAATTATTTTACTGGACGCAGCAAAATGTTATTCTCAATGAAACGTTTTCGATCGAGGATGAAAGCAAAAGCATTTGTTTATCTGAGATGCGGAGCAAAGACCGCAGCTTTTCTGTTTTGGGCGACCATTTATATGGTTGTTATGAAGATGACAATTTTCAAAAGCACTGCTAATACCCCAGTGAAGGACTGGTCCATACTGCCTGACAATTACAGCAGGTGGATGGTAATGTGCATTATTCTAATAATGTTACAGGCAAGTTGTTTAGTGTAGTGATAGTGTTTACAGTGTCGTTATTACAGTTGCAGAGTTTAGATACAGCAGGCAAAGATGATTCAGATTCGGACAGCAATGTTGTGTGGTCAGAGCCAGATAATGAGACTCTCTTAGAACTAGAGAGACGCACAGAAACAGTTCACGAAGTTTGTCACAAGAGGAAACTTTACACGCAACCAATTAATAACAAAGAGTTCTTTGTTGATCACACGCATAAACTAGTATGGTGCAATATTTTCAAAGCCGCTAGTTCATCTTGGATGTATTATTTTAATATTCTGGGTGAGTTTTCAGTGAAAATTATAGTTCTGATTTTAGACGTCTGAATTAAGAATTTCAAGTTTAATTATTGCATTCCATTTAAATGGACTGTTATCGATTACCCATTCTAGCGAATAATTTAATATATTTTTTGCGTATGTAATACATACTTAACACAATAATCCATTTGTTTTCAGGAGGATACAACAAAAAGTTCTTGGAAAAAAGTAAAGTACAGCCCTTGACTTTAGTGAGACAAAAATTTCCACGACCTAGTGTGAGAGAATTAAAAGAGGCATTGAATACACCAGGTGTAATATCACTTTTAATAGTGCGAGATCCTTTTGCGAGGTTGTTATCAGCTTATCGTGATAAGCTGGAGATACAAATAAAGCCATACTACAGAAAGTTTGCGCGGGCTATAATATCAAAATATAGGAAAAAAACAAAAGCTAATTCTGGGGCGCCTAAAGTGTTAGGACCGACATTCAACGAATTTGTTCAGTATTTAGTAGATCAATATAATACTCCAGGATACGTGTTTAACGAACACTGGGCTCCGTATTACACGTTTTGCTCACCTTGTGCTGTATATTTCAGCGTGATAGCGAAAGTCGAAACATTAGCAAAAGATTCAATGTATGTGATACAACAATTAGGACTTGGTCATTTGTTAAGTATAAAGGTAGGTGAACGTAGGAGGAAGCAATTGCGCTCTGTGATGAATCAGTCCCGTGATGGTAGGAATACGACTACCTTGTTAAAGCATTATTATAGCCAACTTGATGAAAATTTGCTAAATAAATTGTTAGAAATATATGGTGTTGATTTTGAAATGTTCGGATATGATGCGAATGTTTATAAAAGTTATGTTAAAAGTAAAAATTAAACTGGTTATCGATTTATACGATTGTTTCCTTTATATTATTATTATCTCAACCCGTTTATTTCTTCCTATAAAAATATATATGTACCTACTTAAGCAAGTATTTTTGGCAAAATACACTAAACGAAAAAACACGAAAAAAGTTAATGAGAGCAGTGGAGGTGCAGGAGAGTCGATAGTTTCACTGTTTAACAATTTCAGTGCCAAGAACATAACATATAATTATGTACATAATAACTAGCTGTTGGCAGCGGCTTCGCTCGTGTGCAAGTAGATAATTGTTCCAGGAGAACATACTCCCAGGATAAAAAGTCCTGTCCTATTCTAGGTTATGGTCTACCTGTGTGCCGAATTTCATACAAATTCGTTCAGCCGTTCGAGCGTGAAGTAGCAAGCACACATACACACATAGAAACTTTCGCTTTTATAAATTATTATCGTAGAAATCGAACATAAGCATAAATCAAAACATTATCTGTGCTATTTCAGGACATGGTCTATCCGTGTGCCAAATTTAATCCAAATCCGTTCAGCCGTTTGAGCATGAAGTAAAAAAACATATTTTTATGATTTTACTTCTTTGTGTTTGCAAACTCTCAAACATTCGATTTTATAATATTAGTGTGATTCGTTTATGTGCCCACTACCCGTCTCTTGAGTCTTTGTTATACGTAGCTATAGTTAACTTGTGTTCACGCCCAGGACCCGACTAGAGTACTTACGCGTAGCTAGTGTTCATACAAGGAATGATTTTTTTTTTTATTATTTGTACATTTGTGTTAATAGTTTTACACTCTACACCCTATGTGAACATTCCAACTGTCCACTTATTATGGTTCATTAGATACAGCCCGCTGACAGACAGACGGACAGACAGCGAAAGCATATAGAATTCCGGGACCGTAAAAAGTATTTGATATTGTTACTTACTTGATAAGACAGTCAGAAGAAATATGTAGTCGCTGAATGTGATGAGTCCCGAAGAGCCAAGCTTATAGAAAATGGAATCTTCGTCGAGGTCAAGGTTCAGGCGTTGGCTGATGCTCTGCGAGAAAACAAAACAGTGAGCAATGCTGCAGTACAACATAAAGACGATAAGCTATTATAATAACGTCTCTATATGCCCCAAAACAAAACTAATAAACTAATAGCAAATTAATAATTATTATTTAGAAATTTAATCAAATTTTATTTGTATTAATTCTAATTAATAAAAAATATATCAGTAAAATTAAAATACTACTCAAACAAAAGAAAGTACTTTAAAATGTTGAAAAATAGCTATAATATAAACAGTGCCAACTAACTCTAATAAAGAAAATACTATTAATTAATGCAATAAATATAATGATAAAATCACGTCATGCTATGGAGAGAATGGTAGTGTATGCAACTGTTTGCGGGATCTAAGACCCATAACGCCAGAAGTAGCTTAAACAGCGCAGAGCTTAGGTCTGTAGCAGAGTATAACATTGTGAAAAAATAAGTTCCTCCTAAAATCTATAAAGTGATCTAGACTATATTGAGGCACGAAGTGTCCAACTGCGATGACGTGATCATTGACAAGGACGTAGCCGAGTCAAAGAAGTGCAAGTTGTAATAAATAAAAACATTACGAGGTCAAGAGTAGTAGAGAAATAAGAAGAGGAGAAAGACAGTACCTCATCGACGCTCTGAAAAGACAAGAAAGTGATGTGAGTGGCTGAAGAGATGGTGCTAACTGTGCAAAAGTGACCAATGACAGTCAAGGTTGCTATGAAGCAATAGGTAGACTAAACAACATCTGTGATTGGGTAATGTGTTCCTAAAGATCGGATATGTGAAAACATTAATATGGAAAATATTAAGTGAAATACTTTTTGTAAACTTTCTTTATTCTTCTTGAAGATTATCTGCTCCCTCTATAATAAAGAAATCTTCTGTTAAAGTGCTATTTAAAACTTTAATATTAATGTATGTACAGTTAAAGTTCAACTAGAACATGTTTTAATTCATAAGTAGGAATTTTAAAATAGCAGTGAAGATTAAGTTAAATTAGTGCTAGTGCACATACTGTATAATTCATTAAAATGTATACAGAATTAGTCACATGACAGTTTATGGACATCTTAATATATTGTATTAAATGATCAATAATGTTTTATGAAGTGAAACTTACCTTAGGGTCATATCTTCTATATTGATCTAATCCCAAACCTGATAAAAGAAGAAACAAATTTAATCTAGAGCTTATAAAATTGTATTGAACCATACAATAGTCCATTTTAAAGGATATCAAGGCTATGAATTTTTTGTTAGTAGGTAAATAGAGTTTTGCGTAATTGCATACATTTTGTCAGTTTAGTTTAGGTACCATCCAACGAAGAGGGGACTATTAGGCCATGAAACATGTACAAAAGCAAATCTGGTTGCTATTGTAAGTTGCTCAATGATAGAACTCAATAACAATTTGCTCAACCTGGGAATTGAACTCAGGTCCCAATGGATAACGGTCAATGGTAAAGGTACATAAAGTAGCAGCTAGATGAGGGGTTGAGTAGGTAAGGTAAATTGATATGTGTGCCTGTCCAAAAATATACTGCTTGATGCTAATTATGATGGGAAGATGTAGGTAGTGCTGTACTAAATTTTACCATCAGGTTGTTTGACTCCAGGTGTCATGGAGCGCAGAAAGTCATCGGGGGTCATGAATATCTCATGCTGGTCATGATGTTGGGCTTGAAGGGTGGCAAAGTATCGAAATACTTTATCCGGAGTAGAATACTGACGCATACGATTTTCATACTCAATAATCTATCCAGCAGCGTCCAGGATAAAAAACATTTTTTAGTGATAAATCACAGTCATACATAGTCTATTACTATATTGAATTTTCAAATCAGAAAATATTTTTGAAAAAAAAAAGAAAAGTAAAGCAAAAAGAAAAGACTATTCTACACAGGTATAATTTTATTTAGAGACAGCTACTAAGGAAAATCCTACAGGTGGTGTACCTACTATACTTTAAACAGGACAGGATGCTACGTTTTTTAAAACAGGATGCTTTGAACTGTGATATCTTTGGATTTATTATTTTATACTTAGAATTATAAGTTCAAATAAACTTTATATTAGATTTACATTATTATTTCTTTATAATTAGGTATTTATTGATTTCATTGTGTTTTGTTTTTTGTGTAATTATAACTATTAAATTTATTATCAGTGGCGGATTAGCTATGTAGCAAGAGTTGCAAATGCCCTGCAAAAGAACATAAAAAAAACTTGTCAATGTATCTAATCTATGCTGTATAATAATTCTATATAATATATCTAAACACTGATTTTTTTTGGATGTGATAGTCAATTTGCTTCAGATTTTCTTATAACTAAAAGTCTAGACTATTCTATAGATTTTTCCTTGAAGGAAAGTGTTAAGTTCTCTTAGAATTTCCTCATTATCTTAGTTTTCATACAACAAAGATGGAAGAGCATAATTTGCCTCTTTGTAATGCAGTCCTTTTAATAATGCCAGATTCACTATCACTACATTGATGTGCTGAAGTGTTTGTTTGATAACACCACCATGTCAGTTCAACTTCAGGGCTAGACCTCAAAGCCTATTGTTCTGCAGCGGAGTGTGAAGCAGGGAGATGTAATTTCTCCGAAACACACAGCCACAAATTAGAAGATGTCTTCATGGGTCTAGGCTGGAGAGGATTAGACATTAATAACTTTCTTCTCTGGGCGACTACTAGATTTCTAAAATAAAATCTCTCTTTGTTTATTAAAAGAAAGTCATAAATATATGTCATTGATAATGCTTGTCCTTTGATGAAAAAACACTTTTTTTGTTAGGTTTCATGGCTATAAATACAGCCACATACCACAATATATGTATAACCAATAAATAACTAATAAATTTTGTAAACAAAAAATAAAGTTTATTTGAACTTTGAATTTCAAGTCAGTCAGAAGATTATTATTGTGCAAAGTAATTAATTTAAAAATAAGTCAATTTAATAAGTAAGCACCTATTAGTTCATTTCATTGCTTCTGTGTAGAAAAGTCTTAAAATAAAAATAAAACAAATACCATCAGGCTGTTTCATGCCAGGAGTGATGGCTCGCAAAAAGTCATCAGGTGTCATGTAAATCTCAGTGTGTTCACCAAATGTCAACTTGACTGTAGCAAAATATCTGAATATTTTGTCTGGGGTTGAATATGATCTCATACGATTCTCATATTCAATGATCTGTAGTAAATAAAATTATTTTTAAACTCAAACATTTATAAAATAAAAATAAATAATTAAAAATAACTAAAATAATATTACATAAATGTTATAATATGAAATAATAAACGAACCTTCCTATCTCGAAATCCAACTTTTTCCTTCCTGTACCTTTTCTTTTTGGTATCAACATCACTATCGGAGTCAGATTCTGAAATTTCTTCTGCAGCATCTATGGAAGGCATTAACTGATGCTGAGCCCTGAAATTGTTTAAATGGTTTATTTTTTCAATTATAATAACAAAGATGGATGATAAACATATCAAGTGCTTTATCTAACTGTAGTTAGGTAAAATAAAATTTTAAAAACCATGTCGATGATATCACAGTCTAATCATCTACTTCCAAATTGAGGGTATGTCTGAAAACTGTATTTTATATTTGTGCAGTGGTGGAACAAATTGGCAGACCACAACTTATTGAACATTTGCAGCAATAAATACATTTTATTAAGTTTAAATAAACCCTGTTTTAGCAGTTCTCAGCAGCAGCAACTCTCAGCTGAACAGAGTACAAACACTTACCAGAATTTATATGACGTATAGGCGACAGCACCAAATAAGATAGAGTAACATAAACATTTATAGGAATATCCATTCCAGTGCTTATCATAGTCTCTATTGGTACTATAATTTCGCTGTAAGTCTAATGTTTGATGTGATGGTAGTGCAAATATCTTAGATGTTGTACGCATGCATGTAGCCTTACGTATCGCAGCTATTTCGGTTGGAAATTTTAGCAGACGTGAAGTAAGACTACACATTTTAGTATAAATTGATTAGGTAAAATAAAAAGTAATCGGGTTTTTTCGCATATAAAAATAACTTCTACAGCAGATATTTCCGCATTTTTGACAAGTTTGACAATGACATTGACACAGGCTTTAACGACAGTAGTGCAGTCCACAACATAGAATAGTCTGAAAGGTAGGCTTGTAGAATAAATATCGATACAACGATATATCGATATTTTCATTTCGATACATCGACATTTTTGGGCGATATATTTTATAACGATATATCGATACCAAATGTCCAGATCGAAATTGTATCAAAAACGATATTTTTTTTTTTGGTTTTATTTTGTCGACTCTCTCGCTCGTCGTCGCGTCGATTTGCTGCTTAACTTCTTTCTAATTTGGTACTTATGTTGATTTTTAAGTTGGCTGCAAAGGCTGCTGGCTGTCGCGCAGTACCCAATAACAGAAGTCGGCTTACAGCCGAGCCATGGTACATAATAAATATATGTGATCTCAATGCGCCGAGCACATAAATCAAAGAGTTTTTCTTGTCTATACTTCTTTCTTCTTCCTGCCCTTGTCCCATTTTATTTGGGGTCGGCGCAACACGTTTTTTTCTTCCATTCTGTCCTGTCACTCGTCACGCTATCACTAACTCCCTTTTCTTTCATATCACTTCTCACACAATCCATCCATCTTTTCTTTGGCCTCCCTCTCCCTCTCCATCCATCCACATGTAAATTCATAACTCTTTTAGCAACATGCTTTTCATCTCTCCTCTTTACATGACCATACTGTTACGTACGTGGGTAATCAAATGCCGATTTACTAAGAGACAACTTTATTCACCACTAACAATAACAAAATAGTCCAGTCAACAATAATCCGAATCGCAATTAACACTAGAGTACCGTTACACTATCGCTTAGGTCGTTGAGTAAAATCACTTCGAGTACTAGGGTAGTTCGCTCTTGATCGCAGTCGAAATCACAACTGACTCGCTTCCGGCCGGGGGCTCGTATTTATATGCGGAGCCAAGAAAATTCTAGATACCGACTTCCCACGAACGATCCAGAATTCCAGAACAATTGAATCGCTTCTCGAAGTCATAAATCATTTTTATTACTCGTGGTAATAAGAGTCACTTTCATGCGAATTTCGACTCTATTGTTAACGTCGGAGAGTACCATTTCCTATAAATACCTAACTACTACTTATAAGTACTTTGTGGATGTTTCGAGATTTTTCTAAGTCTGGGTATGCACAACCATTCTAGACCTTTCGAACAGCAATGCGTTTTAATTATTACGTGCTACTCTCTATATTCTCGGAGATATGGCGGGTTCACGTTTAATGGCGTAACAGTGCCCCCCTCTTAGTCATGCTCGTCCCGAGCATTATTAGATCCGTGATACGGCGCCAATCTATCCACATGGACAACCTTGGGTTTCCCTCTTAGCCCTTTCTTGATGCGGTAGGTCACGTCATTAATCCTTTTTAACACGGTGTAAGGTCCCTCCCATCGAGCTTGGAGTTTCGGCGACTTCCCTTTCCGTCGAAGCGGGTTGTGAAGCCAGACCAGTGTACCTTCCTCAAATCCCTTGGCATTGGCATTACGGTCGTATCTAGTTTTCATTTTTACGCTGGTGTTCATGCTATTCTCACGAACTCGTTTATGCACTTCGTCCAATTGATCTTGAAGGTCACTTACGTAGTCCGTAACTGGCTTAGTCTTGTCAGGTGGCACGCCAGTTATGGCATCGACTGGAAGTCTCATCTCCCTGCCGAAATTCACTCTTGCTGGAGTATGTCCCGTGCTATCATGCACTGCCGATCGGTAAGACATCAGAAATAGTGGAATATACCGGTCCCAGTCCTTCTGATGGTCATCGACAACCTTAGCCAGGTGATTCTCCAGGGTTTGGTTAAACCTTTCCACCATTCCGTCCGACTGAGGGTGCGCAGGTGTGGTGCGTGTCTTATAAATTCCCAGAAGAGTACACATTTCCTGGAACAGCGCAGATTCGAAGTTACGGCCTTGATCGGAATGGATTTCCAAAGGTGCGCCATACCGACATACTACTTCTTCGACCACCTTCTTCGCCACTGTCGTCGCTTCCTGATTGGGCGAAGACTTCGGGCCACTTTGTGAAATAGTCCTGGATCACCACTATGTACTTGTTTCCGTCATTTGTAACTGGAAAAGGTCCAGCGACGTCGATAGCGATGCGTTCCCATGGGGCTCCCACATTGTACAGCTGAAGCCTGCCCCTGCTCCTAGTCTGTGGTCCTTTCACAGATGCGCACGCTGTACATTTCCGACACCATTGCTCTATGTCATCTCTACAATTGAGCCAGTAATACCGCTGTCTCACTTTCAGTAGAGTTTTCTTGATGCCCAGGTGTCCTCCAGAAGCACCATCGTGTATTTCCTGTAGCAGGGGGACTACTTCACATCGTGGTACTATCACTTGTGTGGTCACCTCCTTGCCATCGTTCGATTCCCATTTCCTACAAAGCACATCATTTTCTAGGACTAAACTGTCCCACTGTGCCCAGTAGCTCTTAGTTACGGGACTGTGTGACGATACTTCACTCCACTGGGGCCTAGTTCCGCTACGCTTCCAGTCCAGTATAGGTCGAATATCGTCATCTTCTTCCTGGGACTTCTTGAAGTTGCCGTCAGCCCTAATTAAATTAACGTGTTCTCGGGCTTCATTCTGCTGGCGGTGTCTGCAGTCCTCATTACATGGACGTCTTGACAGGGCGTCAGCATTGTTATGCCCTTTTCCATTGTGTACTTGATTGATGGTGATGGTTGGGGCCTTCAGTTGACCAGCCAGCACCCGCCCCGCGGCCCTGGCGACATGTAGTTTAACGACTCCTCGTTGACTTGAGTTCCGGAGTCCACACTTTCCCTCTTTTTCTTAGGACAATCGGTACGAATGTGTCCTTTTTCTCTGCACCCGTAACACGTTGGAATATAGCGGGACTGTGCTGGAGAAAAAGCTACTACTTCTCGGTGACGTGGTTGCACTGAAGGCGAGACCACTACTTCCCGTACTCTGTGCGTACGAGAATCTTTTCGTACCGCTTCCACTTCCAAAGCGTGTGCCATCGCACTCTTCAGAGTTTGGTGGTGTCCGAGTCGCACCGTAGCCCTTACTTCTGTATCCCGTAGACCGTCGATGAATGCTTGCACCAAATTAACTTCCACCGTTTCTGGTGTCATCGACCTGTATGCACGCCGGACCAGCCGTTCAACCTCGACTCCCCATTGCTGGAGGCTCTCGTTCGACCTCTGTGTTCTGTCGCGTAACTGCGCGCGGAAAACGTGCTCGAGGTGCTTGTCTCCGTAACGAGTGTCCAGTCCCTCCATGAGACGCTCCAATGTCCTGCCGTCCGCAGGGAGGTTCTCTAGGACCAGCAGGGCGTCCCCTCGTAGAGCCAAAGTTAATGCAGCGAAAGACTGCTCATCATCCCAGCGGTTTATCTTAACCAATGTTTCGAATTGGTATTTGAATGCCGTCCAGGAAGACGTGCCATCAAAATGCGGCACATCAAATTTTGCGGCGCATGCACAGGGGGTGTGCGATGGTGAGCCAACAGCAACGGGTTCGCGTGCTTCGAGCTTGATAATTTTTTTGTTAATGTCCAACAGGCTTGTTTCGAAGCTATCAATTCTTGTTTCGAGGCAATCAGCTCGGGCGGAAACCTCCTTGACCTCCAAGGTGAGATTCTTTACCTTCTCGCCCAACGTGACGAAGCCGTGGTCGATTTTATCGAGGATCAGGTTCTGCTTAGCCTCCTGATCGCGGCGAGCGGCTTCCTGTTCGCGGCGAGCGGCTTCCTGTTCGCGGCGAGCTTCTTCCTGGTTCGCTGCGATTAGGTCCTGGAGCTTGCGCTGGTTGGCCTCCATACTAGCTTGCATGGCGGCCAACACCGCAGCGAGGTTCAATTCCGAGGATGGTCCTGTTGGCACCTCAGCAGCTGCTGTTGCTCCCATACCAGCCTGATCTTCTTCCTCCAAACGATGACGCGCAGCATCCATCTCCATTTGCCTCCTTGTTCGTGGTCGCTATTCGTCGTCCCTCGGTGTTAATGGCATCCCACTTCTGACACCAGTTGTTACGTACGTGGGTAATCAAATGCCGATTTACTAAGAGACAACTTTATTCACCACTAACAATAACAAAATAGTCCAGTCAACAATAATCCGAATCGCAATTAACACTAGAGTACCGTTACACTATCGCTTAGGTCGTTGAGTAAAATCACTTCGAGTACTAGGGTAGTTCGCTCTTGATCGCAGTCGAAATCACAACTGACTCGCTTCCGGCCGGGGGCTCGTATTTATATGCGGAGCCAAGAAAATTCTAGATACCGACTTCCCACGAACGATCCAGAATTCCAGAACAATTGAATCGCTTCTCGAAGTCATAAATCATTTTTATTACTCGTGGTAATAAGAGTCACTTTCATGCGAATTTCGACTCTATTGTTAACGTCGGAGAGTACCATTTCCTATAAATACCTAACTACTACTTATAAGTACTTTGTGGATGTTTCGAGATTTTTCTAAGTCTGGGTATGCACAACCATTCTAGACCTTTCGAACAGCAATGCGTTTTAATTATTACGTGCTACTCTCTATATTCTCGGAGATATGGCGGGTTCACGTTTAATGGCGTAACAATACCAAGACAAACGATTTCCTTTCAACCTTTCAGTTACTGGCGCCACTTTCAAACTTCCCCTAATATACTCATTTCTCACTTTATCCATTCTCGTCACACCACACATCCATCTTAACATTCTCATCTCCGCTACATGCAATCTTTTTTCATCCGTCTTTTTCACAGCCCAACATTCTGATCCATACAGTATGACAGGCCTTATCACGGACTTGTAGATTTTACCCTTCAACTTGAGGGGCATCCGTGGGTCACAAGTTGTTCCCGTGACCTGTCGCCATTTCATCCATCCTGCGTTGATCCGATGTGTTACGTCCCGGTCTACCTCACCATCCCCTTGGACGAGCGACCCGAGGTACCGAAAGTCGGAACAGATCGGTATGGGCGTTCCGGCGAGAGCTAAGGGCACTGGATTGGAGAGACCGCCGAAATCGCAGAACAAGTACTCCGTTTTGGTTCTACTCAATTTCAGGCCAACACTCTCCAATCTGTGCCACCACACCTCCAATCTGTTCTGGACCTCTAGGCCACTCTCGGCAACCAGCACAATGTCATCGGCAAACAACATACACCAGGGAGCCTCTTCCTGAATGTCCGACGTCAGAGCGTCCATTATCATCAGGAAGAGGTAAGGGCTGAGGGCCGACCCTTGGTGTAAGCCGACAGTCACATTGAAGCTTCCAGTAGTGCCCACTGAAGAACGGACTTGGGTACTGCATCGACTGTACATCGCTCGGATCAACTGCACATACTTCCCAGGCACACCTTTCTCCTTAAGGGCCCACCACAGAACCTCACGAGGTACCCGGTCATATGCCTTTTCGAGGTCAATGAATACCATGTGCAAGTTTTTATGCGCACCTCTGTATTTCTCGCACAGCTGGCGTATAGCAAAAATGGCATCCGTTGTACCCCGACCAGGCATAAAACCGAATTGGTTCTGTGAAATTTCACTCTCTTCTCTCAGTCGCCTTTCAATAACTTTCTCCCAGGCTTTCATAGTATGTGACATTAGCTTTATTCCTCTATAATTGTTGCACTCAAGCACATCACCTTTGTTCTTAAAAATGGGCACCAAAGAACTGCTGCACCACTCATCAGGTATGGCTTCTTCCTGCAACAACTTATTGAAGAATAAAGCTAACCACGTCCATCCATCCACTCGCAATAACTTCCACACTTCAACTGGTATTCCATCTGGACCAATGGCTTTACCATTCTTCATTCCATTTACTGCTATCCTAACTTCATCCATACTAACCATTCTCACTAACCCCACATTCACTGGTTTATTCTCTAACACACTACTCCAATTATTTTCCTCATTCATCAGTCTTTTTCTTGTCTATACGTATCAGATAAATATAGGTTCAGTTAATAAATAATTTTTATCGTTGTTCTTGATTTATTAAAAATGATGTCTATTGATTAGTATTTATCTAGTAATTTACGTACCTAAGATGACTGAAGTAGATTAGACCATTTTTTTTCGTCTCGTACAGAAATATCCAATATATCGATACTTTATTGCAGTTCTGACATCCCTAGTGTAAAGTAGAGATCCTTGCATGGAATCACATAGTGCAGTCTTTTGAAAAATAAAATAAGAATTGACTTAAAGGTCCAAGTGACCAGGTCATAAAAATACAAAAAAAAAAATTGCATGGAATCCTAAGCCAAGCGTCCACTGCTTCGGGATTGGAGCGTATGGAGCGGACGGATTCGTTGCTTTGTATTGATTTGTATGGTACAGCGTGCACTGGATCGGACATTGCCGATGAAAAATCATATCGGCATTTTGTATTTCCAATGGCTTGTAGTTTGTACACTGCGTATGCTCCGATTCCACAGAACAGAAGAATGGTATGATTCATATGTTCTGTGTCCGATTCCAATATGGTAGAGAGGTTGAGGACGAGGACGTCGTCAGTTTGTTGAATGTTGTGTCTTCAGCCCACATTTGTCGCTGTTCTAAAGTTATTTTTTCGTCAGTTTAATTTTCATCAGTAACTTAGCGAATGCCGAAACCTATCGAATGTCGAATGCCGTTTAATGGTCATGTGGGAAGAACGAGAGGTGTTTATGAAAGAGTACATGGGGGATGGGGTTTTGGAACTCGAACAATGCAGGGGAGACGCTATTGCAATTTGCTACTGCATTTGACCTGGCAGTAGCCAATACTTGGTTCCAGAAAGGAGACGAACACCTGGTCACATACAAAAGCGGTAACCACAAGACTCAAATCAATTACTTTCTGGTTAGGCGCAATCAGCTAAAGCACGTCAAAGATTGCAAAGTGCTACCAGGAGAAGACTTAGTCGCACAGCACAGGCTCCTGGTTATGGTGTTAGTAGTTAAGACACAGAACAAAAAAAACAAAGAGCGTCCCCCCCCCCCCCCCCTAATATAAAATGGCCTAAGCTAGATAAGAGTGAATGTGCGAAGAAATTCAGAGAGCGAGTGGTAGATAAAATGATAGAGATGGGAGACATGAATGAACGAAGTATAAATGAAAGCTGGAATGAGATTGCGGAGTATATTAGACTTGCAGCGAAAGATATTTTGGGAGAGGAAAGGGTACAATAGATAGGGATACATGGTGGTGGTCGATAGATATACAGAATGTGTTGAAGGAAAAAAGAGGAAATTTAAGGAATGGCAGCGTATAGATCCGGAAAACGTTAGTTTAAAGTCTGCAAAAAAAAGTGAATATGATGCTTTAAAGAAAAAAGCCAAAAAAGCCGTGGCAATAGCGAAAGCAAAAGCGCAAAACAAGCTATACGATACACTAGACAGTCCGGCAGGCCAAAAAGATCTATACCGGCTTACTAGAGCAAGAGAGAGAAATGCGAGAGATGTGTGTCAGATAAAGTGTATACGGGATGAAACTGGAATGATTCTATCAGAAGATGAAAAAATCAAAGAGAGGTGGAAGGACTATTTTGAAAGACCGATGAATGCGGAAAACAACTGGAACGGGGTTCTAGAGAATAAACCAGTGAATATGGGTTTAGTGAGAATGATTAGTATGGATGAGGTCAGAATAGCTGTAAGTGGAAAGAAAAATGGTAAGGCAATTGGCCCAGACGGAATACCAGTTGAAGTGTGGAAGTTGCTGCGAGTGGATGGATGGACGTGGTTAGCTTTGTTCTTCAATAAGTTGTTGCAGGAAGAAGCCATACCTGATGATTGGTGCAACAGTTCCCTGGTGCCCATCTTTAAAAACAAGGGTGATGTGCTTGAATGCAACAACTACAAAGGAATAAAACTAATGTCACATACTATGAAAGCCTGGGAGAAAGTTATTGAAAGGAGACTGAGAGAAGAGAATGAAATTTCACAGAACCAATTCGGTTTTATGCCTGGTAGAGGTACAACAGATACCGTTTTTGCCATACGCCAGCTGTGCGAGAAATACAGAGATGCGCATAAAAACTTGCACATGGTGTTTGTTGACCTCGAAAAGGCATATGACCGGGTACCTCGTGAGGTTCTGTGGTGGGCCCTTAAGAAGAAAGGTGTGCCTGGAAAGTATGTGCAGTTGATCCGAGCAATGTACAGTCAGTGCAGTACCCAAGTCCGGTCTACGGTGGGCAACACTGGCAGCTTCAATGTGGCTGTCGGCTTACATCAAGGGTCGGCTCTCAGCCCTTACCTCTTCCTGATGATAATGGACGCTTTGACGTCGGTCCTCCAGGAAGAGGCTCCCTGGTGTATGCTGTTTGCCGATGACATTGTGCTGGTTGCCGAGAGTGGCCTAGAGGTCCAGAGCAAATTGGAGGTGTGGTGGCATAGACTGGAGAGTGTTGGCTTAAAATTAAGTAGAACGAAAACTGAGTACTTATTCTGCGATTTTGGCGGTCTCTCCGGTTCTGTGCCCTTAGCTCTCGCTGGAACGCCCATATCAATCTGCTCCGACTTTCGGTACCTCGGGTCGCTTATCCAAGGAGATGGGGAGGTAGACCGAGACATAGCACATCGGATCAATTCAGGATGGATGAAATGGCGACCGGTCACTAGAACAACTTGTGACCCACGGATGCCCCTCAAGTTGAAGGGTAAAATCTACAAGTCCGTGATAAGACCTGTCATACTGTATGGATCAGAATGTTGGGCTGTGAAAAAGACGGATGAAAAAAGATTGCATGTAGAGGAGATGAGAATGTTGAGATGGATGTGTGGTGTGACGAGATAGGATAAAGTGAGAAATGAGTATATTAGAGGAAGTTTGAAAGTGGCGCCAGTGGCTGACAAGCTGAAGGGGAATCGTTTGTCTTGGTATGGTCATGTAAAGAGGAGGGATGAAATGCATGTTACCAAAAAAGTTATGAGTATACATGTGGATGGGTGGAGAGGGAGAGGGAGGCCAAAGAAAAGATGGATGGTTTGCGTGAAGAATGATATTAAAGAAAAGGAAGATATTGATAGCATGACGAGTGACAGGGTAGAATGGAAGAAAAAAACGTATTGCGCCGACCCCAAATAAGATGGGACAAGGGCAGGAAGAAGAAGAGAACCTATCGAATGCCGTAATAAGAGACACATTAAATATTTTTAAAAAATCTCAACTAATGAGTCATTAGTTGAGATTTTTTTAAAATATTTAATGTGTTTTGATAAATGAGGTCAGTGTCATTAGTAATGACACTGACCTCATTTATCACACATAGAGGTCAGTGGTTAATGTTCACAGTTTTTTCTTAATTCAGTGTTCTAGAACAATCAGTACTTAGTGAAACCAACCCTTAAATATCCATAAGACAACTGAGAATAACAAACTGCGCCATCTTATCAAATAATCGATACTCGGACCTCCTACAATATCTGTAAATGAGTAAACTTCAACTTTGACAGTCCACGGCTTTCGAGAACAGACGACTGACGGCGGCAGCGAATCAGCGAAAAGCATGAATTTTTGAATTCTTTCAATCAAATTTGACTGTGCTTGCCAGACAAGACATTTACTACACATTCGAATAGTGTCGAAGGTAAATTATTACTCAAGATAAAATAATCATAAGGAATCATAGTAAAACGAGTACGATGAAATAGGAAAGAACGAATACACATTTTGATTCAGCAACTTCTCGCCGCAACATACCTATCGTAAATTGGTACGTGAAAAGTGAGTTATATAACCTTGAATCACGAGACTTCAGTATTGATCAGTTAATTTTCTGTGAATTATTCAAGTGAGGGTAAAATTTATCAGGTATGTAACTATCATTTTTGTAACATAAACGCAAATCCGCATTATATGACGCAACGAGTGAAAAAGAGGTTATGAAAACTGGAGTATCCCTGTGATACATATAGTGCTGGATCAACATTGTTAAATACTTGGTAATTGTAGTCGAATTGATGATTATATAATCATTTCTTATAAACCGTGTAATTAGAAAGTAACTTGTACTTTGGGGCTCAGTGACACTTACAGGATCACTCAGCTCTTTTCTATTCCTCTCTAATCTGACATCTGTTTTAATTTTGACTTGTCTTATAATTATGAGAGGTATGAAAGAATTGTATACACAGCTGTTAGCATACATGAAATAGATTTTCTACAGGTTTTAATAGGATGCATGTTATATCTGCACAGATTACCAAATTATAGTTCAAATCATAACTCCCAGTTGGGCAATATTGGTTCTTCCTTTTTCCATTTAATATGTTTTTTACCACTTGAAAAGCAATCTAATTTGGCATTTTATTAAAGGAATATCTGTGCTTCTAGAGTAATTACTTAAGTGTTCTAGATGTGTCATAAAAATAATCAAGTTTGGCTCATGTAAACATAAGAAATTTCTCCGATGGCCTTGAACTATTTAATCAACTCTATAAATAATTTTATAGCATGTGTAGTGCATCTATATAGCAGTGTTGACTGTATGCCAAATTTTTAAATACTAGAAAGTAGTTTTTATTCTTATATTGTTCTTTTATTGATCCATTTCTATAGAGAGTAAATCTTATAGGATAACAGTGTTAGAATATAAGACAAGTTGAATTGTTAAAGTGTTTAATCTTTTTTATGAGTGTTATTTATTCGTGTAAAGATTTAAGAGAACAAAACATAATTACGTGCTAAAAAAAGTAAAGAAAATAGGTATGATCCACATAATTATACTAAATTATTCTATTTTTTAAAATAGATTAAAAACTTTCCAGCTAAGAAAGCTCATTTCAAAATATCTCTCCATACTTTACAATTAAGATTTAAAAAAATGTAATAATTATTATAATGTACCAGTTACTCTGACATTGACAATGCTGTGTCCTAAATTCTCAAGTATGTTATCTTTCTATTTGTAAAGTACAGTTGTTTAAAAATAATTTACTTGTTTATTAATGTCTATGGAGTATAAAATTTCTTAAATATTAAGAGATTTTATTATTGTTTTGATAAATTTGCTTCTGTTATTATTTATATTAGGTTTTAGGTTTATATATTTTTTTTATCCTAGACAAAGAAGGCTACTGTCCTTCAGAGGTCTAGGCACAGGCATTTTAGAGATCCTTACATTTTTGAAAATATAAGCTTAATTCATTAAACCCCAAGTGAATGTGGGTGTTCGCTCACCCATTGTCTTTCTATTGTGTGTCTAATTACAGTATTCAAAAGGTTAATTGATCAGTACTGCAAAATTCAATTATAAAGAAAGTTTGTGTTATTGTAGAAAAAGGTATGTTGCATAAAAACTGGCTCCTTATTTATAACACTTATAATTACAAAAGCATTCATTTTGATGATTTAACATTCTTGTGTATAAAAACACTGTCTAAGGGACATTTTTCCAGTGATTATAAAAATAGATCTAGATAGAATCTTGTTATTATTCCCATAACTTCAAATGGTATTTCATGGTGAGATAGTGTTATAATAATAACAATAATTATAGTGTTATAATAATAACAATAATTATTGACAGGCAGTTCTCTGATATAATTCTTATTTACAGATCAGACACTAGACTGACACCATCATGCATCAGGCAAGACTAATATTTCAACTCTCAAATAAAGTTGGGAGTAACAACAGATTTGGCTCATGGCTTCTCAACAAATCACAGGTTAGTAAATAGATTTTTATCTACACTAATATAATAAAGAGGTAAAGTTTGTTTTTTTTTTTGTTTGTAGGAGGTAATATCTGGAAGTACTGGTCCGATGGCAAAAATTTTTTCACCAATAGAAAGATGCTTTATTTCTGAGTGGCAAAAGCTAGTTTTTAATAAATAAAAACTCATTATAAAGTTAGGGACTGAGGAGGATTTTTGGTCTTAGAACTCCTAAAAATATTTGATTATAAATCAAATGTTCAAGTTGACAGTAAAAATTAACTCTTATTTAGGTATTAAAAAAAAAAGATGTTCTGTGAACTGATTATTGGTTCAATTCATCTAGAACTCTAGAACGAAATATAATTATATAACATACTGATTTTTTCTTTTTGGTTGGGCATGTTCGATGCTGACATAGATGAGGAAAAAAAAATAGATTAAATAGTAAAACCAATACTCAATACTCTCGATTTTAATAGTAAGACATTGTTAAAACTGAGAGCAAGTCTTTAAAAAGAGATGTAACATTAAAAAAAAAATCAGATGTTGGTATTACAGTACTTATTGTCTATTACAGTGGTCTTGCGACAAAAAAAGGTACACACCGAAATGATCTCAGGCTATTAAACAATAAGTTCAAGGTTTTCGGCGGCCATAGTCACTAAACGGTAACTTACGACCTTGTCCAATAAACAAGTTATTGGACGTGCTGTCGTATAATACAAAAAGTGCAACACCGAAAAGCTCAGGCCCTGTTCTTGACACTGGTGGGTTAATATTTTTAAATGTTGTTTATATATGTTTCTTAACGTAGTATAAACATCATTTGAAAATAACTACTCAATAAATACTGATATTTAAAAATATAATAAGTGAAAAATATGTATATTATTGCATATATAGAAAAATAAGATAGTCATATCAAATTATACGGAAATGATAGCAGTTTAACGATGACTGATTGCACTCACTATTAAAGTGTCGCGCCATAACGACAATGTATGAGTCATATCACGTGTTGTGTCTCCAGTATTACATACTCGATTCCACCAGTTTATGACTGCTCTCAGTAAGCAACCGTTACATACATTTTAGTGGACCTTGTTCAAAAAGGAAGGCCTAATATAAAACATTTTAGTTGTAAAGAACCCACAATAGTATTTGTCTTTTTAGTCAGAATCAAGGTGCCGGCGACCCAACAAGCTTCGCTTATTTAGCTTATTTTGCGTAAGGTCCCACCTCTGATAACTAAGATCTTTTAGAGATTAAAATAAAAAAAAAAAAAAAACATAATCAGAAATAGGTTAGACTTGTTGGACAGTTATAAAGATATATAGTTCCAAAGATAGTAGACAGCCCTAGACAGCCCTGTGACAGACAGACGGACACTCGTCTTAATAGTAGGGTTCCAGTTTCCACCCTACGGGTTCGCAACACTAAAAATCGTATTGTGAACCGGTTTTTAGTGTTCCCACACACAACAATTTTTTGCATGCATTAATTTCTGTCATTTGCCATCACCTTGGTGAATTTAGCGGTCAGGTTGAACATAGGTACTGGTTAATTGTTAATTTTGGACACTATGTTATAAAGATTCGGAAACTTGTCTTTCCTCAAGTAACAAATAAAAAATAAACGCGTAAAATACTTACATTATTTTAGTTAAAGTTCTTGGAAACAAGGTGAGTCATTCGTTCCTCGTATAAAGGATATTGTTATTCGTTTATGGCAGTGTTTTTTGCGCATATTCATTCATTGGTCCCAGATAACTAGGATTTATTTTAACTCTTTTGTTATCTCTCTCTCTCTCTCTTTCTCTTAATCTTAATTGTACACAAATTATACAATGAATGAAAAATAGAACTGCCCCCCTAGCCAAGTTACAATCGAATTCCGTTCTCTAATCGGTAATGCCTCGGTGACAGCAATTGTAGAAAACGATAAGTTGGTAGCCATGTTGACGCGCCTGAGTCGGCCGCTCGTTCTACAGTGTAGCGTTTGTATAACAAAGGATGTAGCGTTAAATATTGTAGAAACGATTTTGAACGATGTGAACTTGGCTACGAATTGTCTATTCGTTTGTTCTGACCACGCGACTTTACGTTGAGATGACGTCATTCCCATACGTTTCATCACTTTGCGACAACGTTAACGATTGCAGAATAACAACTTGGCTAAGCGTGCAGGTGATATACACAGGCGAGGTGGTTATCGATCGGAATTGAATCTTAAATCTTCAAAACACAATGGTTTCTTTATTACTAATTTATGTGAAGTCTTTAAAATATCAACCTGTTAATATGCCATTTAAAATAAAACTTTAGAAAAGATATAATCACTCTGTATTATAGTAGGTATATCGATAGTTTTTAGGAACACATAATCGTAAGTGACAATTTGAGTTTTATTGCAGAAAAACGCGTTTTCTCTGCCCTTCTAAAAGGTCTAAATGGCTATATCTTCTTATCTGATCTGTTAGAATAGTTCTTATTAGCAAATTATCATATTGAAAAACCCCCTTTCTGCATAAAGCACACAACTGGTATATCATAAGCCAGTTTGTGTTTCCTGAAATGGCAGATCATATATTATTTTGAAAGCGTATAAGCAATCATATAATGGTAAATATAAACTATCGTTCAAGCAGGCTGGTGCTGCAATGCGATTATTAAAACAGGAGTTAATTGTGCCATGCCTTATTCTCAACACCTACATTAAAATTTCCTACTACGTATCTTCGTGACTAAAGTTTTGCTGATAAAACCACTTGAACTCTAGTGATGTGCCTGATCGATCTTGATAACATCTGTATCGAGAAATTTCAAGGCGAAGGTGTCATGTTCTAAATAAAACTCTAAAATATTAAGTTCGAAAACATGTTTATTTTACTTTTCCTTTTATACTTATCTCATTCAGGCCTTTGAAGAAATATAATTGAGTTTGTCAATAATATTTAAATGCTTCTGAGTGAGAAAATACGTTCAGTTTAGCTGCAGGCGTCTATTTCTAGCGCTCAATCGATCTGTCCGTAGCTCGTACGTGTTATAAGCCGTGTCTATTGTGTAACCGGCGAGCTAGTCGCGCCTCCAAGCTGCTGTATCTGGTGTATTGTGACGACGCGGCCGAGCCCCCTTTGTTACTCTGATAAACTTTGTTCTACTTCGATATCTCATTGCTACTTGTACAAACCTATTTTTTATCCCACAACTGCTCAACTTTCTCTTATTTACTCAACTTTTATTGTTACTTTTAAATATTGTTGTAAGGCTCATTAATGACCACTATCTATCTCACCTAATGGTAAGTGATGATTTGGTCAACAATTTGGTCATAGGCAAACATGCTACATGTTTGTTTAAGAGTAAAAATATTAAGTCTTATCTTATAGATTCCTACTAAGGTTATAGCTATTTGGAAACAGACATTAGCAGGGACTCTTACAATAATTGTTATCTTACAATGCATAGATAACAATTTAATAATGAGTTTAATATCTACACCAATGCATAGATATACATAGAAAATATTCTGGCTTACAAGACAATTGGAGGTTCGCCAAATGAATGCCAGGAAAGAGATATTTTTCATGTTGGAAATGTGTCTTAAAAACAAACGATGGTATTTTGTGTAATTATGTTGACGTCATATGACGTAACTACCTTTAGCGCTATTACAGTAGGCCAATTGTACTTTTTCGTAACTACTATATAATATAATAAATGTGAAAGTAACTCCGTCTTTCTGTTACGCTTTCATAGTTAAAGTACTAAACTGATTTTGATGAAATTTGGTACGAAAGAAGCTTGAATTCCAATTTCCAAGCATGGCAATAGGCTACTTTTTATCCGTCTTCGATTTCCCGTCAGCGGTAACCATCATTCAAGCGGACGAAGCCGCTGTCAGAAGCTAGGACATAATAAAAAGTCATACCATTGGTCAGAATGGATATGATCATGACAAGTGTGATTGATATCTGAAATTATGATAAATATTGATTTTGTTATTTATTTTGTGATGGTGAAATTATCAGTATGTTATCATTTTGCCAACTAGGATACACAGATTGATGGGAGTACCTGTCGCGATGCTCTTCCAGTCCTGTACCCCTAGCCAAGTTGATAATCTGCAATCGTTAACGCTAGTAGAAAACTTCAAATGTACGGGAACGACGTCATCCCAACGCTGTCACGTGGTTAGAACAAAAGAATCGGGGGCGTGGCCAACGCGTTCGACGCAATAGAAACGTTGTAACTTGGAAAAAGAAAACATAATTTGACCATCTGTTATTTCAAGCTTTGGCAACTTCGCTTAACGATTGCCGACTGTAAAGTCCTGGCTTTGATTCCAGGTCAGGCTCAGTGCTAATGGGTTTTTTCTGTACGCAATTTTTCCATAGCAATCTGAAGTCTTCATTAGAGCATTGTGGATTTATTCTTAAAAGTTTCACGTCGTAAATATTACTGAAAAATACCTAGCTCTTGGCCATTGGGACGTACAAGCGTGATTAAGAATGATTTCGCATCTTCATTACAATATGGTCATAATTTTTGGTGTACAAGTACAAAATGTATGGCAATGAATGACATTACCTGTCACGCCCCTTGACACCTGACTTCTCCGTAGATAATGTCATTGCCATACAATTTGTACTTAGCGTTTGGCGGAACGCCAACAGAAAAGTTTAAGCTTGCGGGAGAGTCATTTTATTTATTTTTTATTCTGAATGGAATATTGTATTGTTCTAAAGTTATTCTTCCAACGCTGCGTTTTTCGGTGCGCGGTCGCCACTCTAAAACCTATCGACCATCCGTTCTAGGAGCAATGTGCCCTGCCTACTGCTACTTTGTTTAAATATGTTGGCGCCCTTCGTTCTCCTGCGGATATTTTTATTCCTGATGCGATCACGCAAGGAAACTCCGAGCATAGCCCTGGCCCGACCTGGTGAGAGTCGCGGGAATGTGGTGGGTGCGAGACACACAGGATCGGTTGTTGTGGCGACGCTTGGGGGAGGCCTATGTCCAATAGTGGACGTCTTTCGGCTGAAATGAAATGATGAAAATTATTCTCCTTACCATAAAACAAACTAGCCGATAGTTATTTTACTCATGTTGTTAACAAGAAATAAATTCTAAAGCATTTGGAATTTTTCACAAACGTGCCCTTGTTCTACCAAAGGTACGTTTTTTTTTATGCAAACCTGGCAACCGACGTGAACTAGCTTTTGCCCGCAGCTTCGCCCACGTACATAAAATATAGCCTATGTCACTCAGGAATAAACCAGCTTTCTATCGGTGAAAAAATGTTAGCAATCGGACCAATACTTTCAGAGATTACCTTCTACAATCAGAAAAACAAAAAAAAATACCAAAGTTACCTCCTTATTATATTAGTATTGTTTATTTATCTTTTTGTTTTGTTTGTACAGGTCGCTGCTGGAACAGTGACGGGCTATAGGCACAAAAGCTCGGCAGCCGCTGAACCCTTCCTCAATGGCTCCAGCTCCGCCTACGTGGAGACCATGTACAACACATGGCTCGCAGACTCCAGCTCTGTACATGCGGTAAGTTTACATAACGTTTTTTGACTGGGTTCTGCTTTTTTAGTGCATTTTTAAAAATATTATTGGGATTTTGGCCAAGGAGGCCCTGCCACACCTCAATGAAGTCCTCACCAAAAAACTCATAAGACTGGATAGAGGCGGCCTGCGCCTGGTGACGGAGACCATCACTGGACGCACACTGAATAAGCACCTCCACACAATAGGCATCATAGACAGTCTCTTGTGCAGAGCATGCTTGGAGGGGGAGGAGACAATTGCGCATGTTAGGAGCACATGCGCAATTGTCTCCTCCTCCTCCGCCCAACTGCACAGGTGTCACTGAAATACGCACGCGAACCTTAGGATCCCCGAATTCCCTTTTAGATGCCCTGAAAAATCTGAGAGGCTTAATCTGTTTTAGGAGAGAGGTGGGCTGGTTGGAATAAGCCCACCTAAGGTTATGGCTGCTATGGCCCACGTACGATGGACTAAGTGCGGAAACCATACTCAGACATAGACATTATTGGGATTAGGGCCCCGGACTTTTTGGAAAGCGTACAAGGGGCCGAAGCTAACTCGCTGAGGACCGTTACACTTCAAATTTAGCAATTTTAGGGTTCCGTACTTCAAAAGGAAAAAACGGAACCCTTATAAGATCACTTTGTTGTCCGTCCGCCTGTCTGCCTATCTGTCTGTCAAGACCCTTTATCTCGAGAACGCGTGGACGTATCGAGTTGAAATTAAAACCATATACTCAGGTCTGCGGTCCCTTCAAGCTGTGAAAATATCAAATTTCTAAGTTAACGAATAAAACAGATACGGCCGTTTATGTCGCAAAAAACGTATATTTTGATACTCTCAAAGATCAAAATCCATAGGGTACTTCCCGTTGACGCAGAATCCTGTAATTTGCCACAAAGCAAGGTCTTATAGCACAGGTATAGGAAAAAATCTGAAAAGGTTTGTTGTTAGCTAGGTCACAAAAAAAAAATTGCAATTCGGAAAAATCTTCGAGACTCCATTCAGGAATTGTAGACTCGCACTTGCCCAGTTTTTTTGGAATGGGGCAGCTACCGACGTTAGTTCTTTAATGCACTATGCCCAAAGACAATCGCCGACTAGACTATTTGGAAACAAAAGAAGACTATGGTTTTCGGTGGTTATAGTACACTAATTACGAAAACTATTTAGGGACTATTGGCCCCTGCTTTGTTATATGTGACAGTTTTCATAATAAAACATCCTCTTAAGATATCTTTGCTTCGGGATTACGGCATTATCTGGATAATATTATCACTGTAATGTAAACGTATCGTACAGGTTGAATATATTGTTACGCCATTAAACGTGAACCCGCCATATCTCCGAGAATATAAAGAGTAGCACGTAATAATTAAAACGCATTGCTGTTCGAAAGGTCTAGAATGGTTGTGCGTACCCAGACTTAGAAAAATCTCGAAACATCCACAAAGTACTTACAAGTAGTAGTTAGGTATTTATAGGAAATGGTACTCTCCGACGTTAACAATAGAGTCGAAATTCGCATGAAAGTGACTCTTATTACCACGAGTAATAAAAATAATTTATGACTTCGAGAAGCGATTCAATTGTTCTGGAATTCTGGATCGTTCGTGGGAAGTCGGTATCTAGAATTTTCTTGGCTCCGCATATAAATACGAGCCCCCGGCCGGAAGCGGGTCAGTTGTGATTTCGACTGCGATCAAGAGCGAACTACCCTAGTACTTGAAGTGATTTTATCTAACGACCTAAGCGATAGTGTAACGGTACTCTAGTGTCAATTGCGATTCGGATTATTGTTAACTGGACTAATTTGTTATTGTTTGTGGTGAATAAAGTTCTCTCGTCAGTAAATCGGCATTTGATTACCCACGTACGTAACAACTGGTGTCAGAAGTGAAATGCCATTACCACAGAGGGACGACGAACAGCGACCACGAACAAGGAGGCAAATGGAGATGGATGCTGCGCGTCATCGTATGGAGGAGGAAGACCAGGCTGGTATGGGAGCAACAGCAGCTGCTGAGGTACCAACAGGACCATCCTCGGAATTGAACCTCGCTGCGGTGTTGGCCGCCATGCAAGCTAGTATGGAAGCCGCTCGCCGCGATCAGGAGGCCAACCAGCGTAAGCTTCAGGACCTAATCGCAGCGAACCAGGAAGAAGCGCGCCGCGAACAGGAGGCTAAGCAGAACCTAATCCTCGATAAAATCGACCACGGCCTCGTCACGTTGGGCGAGAAGGTAAAGAATCTCACCTTAGAGGTCAAGGAGGTTTCCGCCCGAGCTGATAGCCTCGAAACAAGCCTGCTGGACATCAACAAAAAAATTGTCAAGCTCGAAGCACGCGAACCCGTTGCTGTTGCTGGCTCACTATCGCACACCCACTGTGCATCAGCCGCAAAATTTGATGTGCCGCGTTTTGATGGCACGTCTTCCTGGACGGCATTCAAATACCAATTCGAAACATTGGTTAAGACGAACCGCTGGGATGATGAACAGTCTTTCGCGGCATTAACTTTGGCTCTACGAGGGGACACCCTGCTGGTCCTAGAGAACCTTCCTGCGGACGGCAGGACATTGGAGCGTCTCATGGAGGGACTGGAGACTCGTTATGGAGACAAGCACCTCGAGCACGTTTTCCGCGCTCAGTTACGCGAGAGAACGCAAAAGTCGAACGAGAGCCTCCAGCAATGGGGAGTCGAGGTTGAACGGCTAGTCCGGCGTGCGTACATGTCAATGACACCAGAGACAGTGGAAGTAAATCTGGTGCAAGCATTCATCGACGGTCTACGGGATACTGAAGTCAGAGCTACGGTGCGACTCGGACACCACCAAACTTTGAAGAGTGCGATGGCTCACGCTCTGGAAGTAGAAGCCGTACGACAAGATTCACGTACGCATAGAGTTAGGGAAGTGGTGGTCTCGCCTTCAGCGCAACCACGTCACCGTGAAGTGCTGGCTTCTTCTTCGGCAAAATCCCGCTATATTCCGACGTGTTACGGGTGCGGAGAAAAAGGGCACATTCGTACCGATTGCCCCAAGAGGAAGAGGGGAAGTGTGGACTCCGGAACTCAAGTTAACGAGGAGTCGTTAAACTAAATGTCGCCAGGGCCGCGGGGCGGGTGCTGGCTGGTCAACTGAAGGCCCCAACCATCACCATCAATCAAGTTCAGAACGGAAATAGTTTGATCATCGAAGGGACGCTGAATCATCGTGCTTGCAATTTTACCGTTGACACGGGGGCGTCACGGACTGTTATAAGACCTGAGTTGCTGAAACGCACCATCTTGTGGCAAAGAGAGTCTCCATCCTGCCGACTTCAGACAGCAACCGGCCAGCCAGTCTCCGTCCTCGGTGATACAGAAATTGAGATCAAAATCTGTGATCAAGTGTATATCCATCCTGCGTTAATTGCGAATATTACCGACGATTGCATACTGGGTCTCGACTTCTTGCGGAATAACCGATGTATTTTAGATATCGACAGGGGAGTATTGAAATTCCCAGATCAAGAAGTCTTCCTGCGAGGAATTAACTCATGCAACCTCTACTGTTTAAAGAATACTACACTGGCTCCGAGAACAGAAACCTTAGTCGAAGTAAAGTTTCCCAAGAAAATCAGGCAAACAAGATGTGTTTTGGTAGAGGATACTGGCCGGCACCCGGAGATCATCACTGCGAGGACATTAGTTATGACGACAGGGAAACCCAAGGTCAGGATTGTGAACCTTGGGAAAGAAGAGGTCCAACTGAAGAAAAACAGTGTTGTTGGGAGATGTGAAGAAGTTCAGTATCTCCGTCAAATCAATAAATCTCCAGCAAAGCAAGACACGACCAAAGTCGAAACTGATCACATCCAGCAACTTCTGGAAAATTCTAAGAGCAACTTATCGACTTCGGAACTACAGCAAGCCAGGGAATTTCTGCTACGGTTTCGAGATATCTTCGCAACGGGAAAAGACTGCGGGAGAACAGGTCTCGTCAAGCATGAGATAGATACAGGTGATGCTAGACCAATTAAACAGAGACCGCGCCGCATACCCTGGGCTAAGGAATCTGAGGTAGCAGGAATGGTAAAGGACATGGCTGATAGCGGAATAATTGAGCCTTCTACGAGTCCATGGTCTTCTCCAGTCGTTCTGGTGAAGAAGAAGGACGGCAGCACAAGATTCTGTGTGGACTACAGAATGCTGAATAATGTGACGAAGAAGGACAGTTATCCCTTACCAAGGATAGACGATACGCTGGATATGCTCAGTGGCATGAAGTGGTTTTCGACCATTGATTTGAAAAGTGGCTACTGGCAAGTGGAAATCAGCGAGAAAGATAAAGAAAAGACAGCGTTCAGTACGGGTATTGGCAGCGGCCTGTGGCAATTTAACGTCATGCCTTTTGGGTTATGCAACGCCCCAGCGACGTTTGAACGCCTCATGGAGAGAGTCATGGTGGGCCTTCTTGGTGACGTCTGTCTGGTATATTTGGATGACGTCATTATAATGGGTCGCACATTTAAGGAAAACCTGAGGAATATGGAGAAAGTGTTCACCAGGATACGAGGGGCTAACCTAAAACTAAGCCCAAAGAAGTGCGCCCTGTTCAAGAAGGAGGTCAGCTACCTAGGACATGTTATTTCCGCTGACGGGGTGAGAACCGACCCTGAGAAGATAAAGGCAGTCCAACAGTGGCCGGTTCCAAAGAACAAAACGGAAGTACGTGCATTTCTAGGGTTGTGCACATATTACAGGCGTTTTGTCAAGAATTTTTCGGACATTGCAAAACCTTTACATCAGCTGACTGAGGATAAACGAGATTTTATCTGGGACGAGGACTGTGAGTCAGCATTCGACGAGCTAAAGCAACGGCTATGTGAAGCGCCTATACTGGGGTATCCGAGCAGAGACGGAAGATTTGTCGTTGATACCGATGCCAGCAACACGGGAATTGGTGGAGTGTTGTCACAAGTGCAGGGCGACAGACAGGTCGTAATCGCTTACTTCAGTAAGGCACTTTCAAAGCCAGAAAGGAACTACTGCGTGACTCGACGAGAACTGCTGGCTGTGGTAAAAACCTTGCAGCATTTCCACAAGTACCTCATAGGAAGACAATTTACATTGAGGACGGATCACGCTGCATTGAAATGGCTTCTACAATTTAAGAACCCTGAGGGCCAAGTTGCAAGATGGCTCGAGCAGCTGCAGGAGTTTAACTTTGTGACGGAACATCGCAGTGGAAAAGGGCATAACAATGCTGACGCCCTGTCGCGACGTCCATGTAATGAGGACTGCAGACACTGCCAGCAGAATGAAGCCCGAGAACACGTTAATTTAATTAGGGCTGAAGGCAACTTCAAGAAGTCCCAGGAAGAAGATGACGATATTCGACCCATACTGGACTGGAAGCGTAGCGGAACTAGGCCCCAGTGGAGTGAAGTATCGTCACACAGTCCCGTAACTAAGAGCTACTGGGCACAGTGGGACAGTTTAGTCCTAGAAAATGATGTGCTTTGTAGGAAATGGGAATCGAACGATGGCAAGGAGGTGACCACACAAGTGATAGTACCACGATGTGAAGTAGCCCCCCTGCTACAGGAAATACACGATGGTGCTTCTGGAGGACACCTGGGCATCAAGAAAACTCTACTGAAAGTGAGACAGCGGTATTACTGGCTCAATTGTAGAGATGACATAGAGCAATGGTGTCGGAAATGTACAGCGTGCGCATCTGTGAAAGGACCACAGACTAGGAGCAGGGGCAGGCTTCAGCTGTACAATGTGGGAGCCCCATGGGAACGCATCGCTATCGACGTCGCTGGACCTTTTCCAGTTACAAATGACGGAAACAAGTACATAGTGGTGATCCAGGACTATTTCACAAAGTGGCCCGAAGTCTTCGCCATACCCAATCAGGAAGCGACGACAGTGGCGAAGAAGGTGGTCGAAGAAGTAGTATGTCGGTATAGCGCACCTTTGGAAATCCATTCCGATCAAGGCCGTAACTTCGAATCTGCGCTGTTCCAGGAAATGTGTACACTTCTGGGAATTTATAAGACACGCACAACACCTGCGCACCCTCAGTCGGACGGAATGGTGGAAAGGTTTAACCAAACCCTGGAGAATCACCTGGCTAAGGTTGTCGATGACCATCAGAAGGACTGGGACCGGTATATTCCACTATTTCTGATGTCTTACCGATCGGCAGTGCATGATAGCACGGGACATACCCCAGCAAGAGTGAATTTCGGCAGGGAGATGAGACTTCCAGTCGATGCCATAACTGGCGTGCCACCTGACAAGACTAAGCCAGTTACGGACTACGTAAGTGACCTTCAAGATCAATTGGACGAAGTGCATAAACGAGTTCGTGAGAATAGCATGAACACCAGCGAAAAAATGAAAACTAGATACGACCGTAATGCCAATGCCAAGGGATTTGAGGAAGGTACACTGGTCTGGCTCCACAACCCGCTTCGACGGAAAGGGAAGTCGCCGAAACTCCAAGCTCGATGGGAGGGACCTTACACCGTGTTAAAAAGGATTAATGACGTGACCTACCGCATCAAGAAAGGGCTAAGAGGGAAACCCAAGGTTGTCCATGTGGATAGATTGGCGCCGTATCACGGATCTAATAATGCTCGGGACGAGCATGACTAAGAGGGGGGCACTGTTTCGCCATTAAACGTGAACCCGCCATATCTCCGAGAATATAAAGAGTAGCACGTAATAATTAAAACGCATTGCTGTTCGAAAGGTCTAGAATGGTTGTGCGTACCCAGACTTAGAAAAATCTCGAAACATCCACAAAGTACTTACAAGTAGTAGTTAGGTATTTATAGGAAATGGTACTCTCCGACGTTAACAATAGAGTCGAAATTCGCATGAAAGTGACTCTTATTACCACGAGTAATAAAAATAATTTATGACTTCGAGAAGCGATTCAATTGTTCTGGAATTCTGGATCGTTCGTGGGAAGTCGGTATCTAGAATTTTCTTGGCTCCGCATATAAATACGAGCCCCCGGCCGGAAGCGGGTCAGTTGTGATTTCGACTGCGATCAAGAGCGAACTACCCTAGTACTTGAAGTGATTTTATCTAACGACCTAAGCGATAGTGTAACGGTACTCTAGTGTCAATTGCGATTCGGATTATTGTTAACTGGACTAATTTGTTATTGTTTGTGGTGAATAAAGTTCTCTCGTCAGTAAATCGGCATTTGATTACCCACGTACGTAACAATATTATAATTCTTCAGATATTAGGATGGTTTATTACTCTGCTGATAAAAAGATTTATAATTATAAACTCAGTTGCTGTTTAAAAAACATGACTGTTTTGATGGTTAATACAAACTTAAATGGTTATCAAGAGGTAATTACCTAATGACCAAACTGGTAATAGTAAAAGTAAAGGACACGTGTAATATAAATTACAGAAGTATAATGACTAATTAAAGTTTGAACGAATAGTTCTTGACATCTATTGTGTCTCGACATAACAATTCCTTGACACCAAAATCAATAACTAGAGAAAATCATAGCTGTCTAGTATTCAATTGGTCATAAATACTTACCAAGATTCAAGAATATAAAGATATGAAATGAATAAAACGGTTTGATATTTAATTCATAAATAGGTTTTCTTTAAATAGAAAAATAAACTTTAATTAATAATAACTCGTTATTATATGTCATCGCATGCTTGTTGTAAATATTTTAATTCAGGCATTTCTTTTAATATGCATGAATGTATACATCATAAATCACTCGGTCTATTGGTGAAAATCGCATGAAAATCTGTTCTTTTATTTATAGTCATAGTTTGTTTTATAATATTTGTATGAATTTATACTAATAAAAAAAAAAAAACCAAGAAATTCAACAGTCACACTTTGAAACTTGTATAACTCTTATCATTATTATCTGAAGTTTTTCTTCCATAACTATATTCCAAGAGTGTTCATGAAGTATGTTTACTATAAACATCTAAGTATATTGTGGGATTAAAGCAGATTAAGATATGCTTATAAATGTTTTCACCAGTCTACCACCAGTATTTTATTTTGATGATAGCACTGCGGACATTATTTTACTGGCGTCCCAGATAAGATACCTAGCTAAGTATATTTTTAACAAGTTTCCGAGTATTATCTCAGTTTTCAATGGATACCAGACAATCGAAAGACTATCTTATTAGATTAACGTTATGCGTCATTTGGAAACAGTGCCACAAACGGTTTGTTCCCGCTGAGTTACACCATTTTGTGTTACACTGTTACCCATTGGGAAAAAAATTACCGATTAGTAACACTGTAACTCAAAGCCACATTTTTTTCCCATCAATTTACACTTTGCGTAATAGGGTTACATATCGGGAACAAATGTCCCAAAGAGTTACAGAACTTTATTGTTTAATTATTTATTATGATGGAACATCAGATGTTTTTTAAATCATTAATACATTTTAAAAGAATGTGAAATTATGTAATGGAACTACTTTTGAAGTTTGTTATCACTAATTCCACTTGTAGGCATTTGTGAAATTTCATAAGAGTGGAAAAACACTTGTGGTAAAAACACTTGTGAAATTTCATAAGAGTGGAAAAACACTTGTGGTAAAAGCACTTGTAAAATTTCATAAGAGTGGAAAAACACTTGTGGTAAAAACACTTGTGAAATTTCATAAGAGTGGAAAAACACTTGAGTTAAAAACACTTGCGTAATTTCATAAGGCTTGAAAAACACTTGAGGTAAGGATTGTCTGTCTGTCCGTATGTCACAGCCACTTTTTTCCGACTATAAGAGCTATACTGTTGAAACTTAGTAAGTATTTTCACACAAAAATAGAAAAAAACAATACATTTTGGGGGTCACCATACTTAGAACTGAAACTTAATTTTTTTTTTTCATCAAACTCATACGTGTGGAGTATCTACGGATAGGTCTTCAAAAATGATATTGAGGTTTCTAAAATCATTTTTGTTGGCAAAAAAATTTGGCTTTAAGTTACAGTGTTACTAATCGGTCATTTTTTTTCCAATGGGGAACAGTGTAACATAAAATGGTGTAACTCAATGGGAACAGAGGTAATTTTTTTCCCAATGGGTAACAGTGTAACACAAAATGGTGTAACACAACGGGAACAAAGGCTAATTGGTTTGTTCCCGTTGAGTTACACCATAAAAAAAACCATTAAAATAAAAACTGTACTAGTTAAATAAAACCATTGAAATCCAAAATTATTTTTTAATAAGTATAATGATTTAGAATGATTTTAATGTTGCTGAAAACATAAAAGGTACATAAATCATTGCAGATACAATTAAATTTATAACTGTAGGCTTACTATTTTCGTAAACATACTTGAATTATAATTTCCATCTAGATTATTTAAGAACATTGCTACATATCGACTGGCCTGTTGGTCTAGTGGTTAGTAGCCCTGACTGCTATGCCGGAGGTCGTGGGTTCGATTCCCACCCAGGACGAATGTTTGTGTGATGAGCACGATCATTTGTTCTGTGTCTGGGTGTAATTTATCTGTAATATATGTATTTATTTAGAAATATATAAGTAAGTTTATCAGTTGTCTAGTACTCATAACACAAGCTCTGCTTAGCTTGAGACTAGACAGCGTTGTGTGATAGTTGTGGAATATTATTATTATATTATTATTATATTATTATATACCACCTCCAAAAATACCGCCCACCTACTGAGTTTTCTTTCTAAAAATACATGGTCAATGTTATAATCTAGCACTTATTCCTAAAAGCACAGCTTTAGCTTATTGTCTGAAATTTAATTTCGAATTTTAAAAAAATCAGTGTACTTTAAAGCACCGATTTTTTAAAATTCGAAGTTAAATTTCAGACAATACGCTAAAGTTGTTCTTGTAGGTAGTAGGAGTAGGTTATGAGCACACAAAGAAAAGTTCTATTCACGTATGTGTGTGTAAAACGCATACGGTAGTTTAGGGGGACAGACTAATAGATGGCACCACTGCGCTAGGAGACACATTTATACGTCAAGATCGCCAAGAGCCCAAAAACAATGCTCCATTTTATATATTGCTGGACTTTGGTATATTGAAACTGTTCATATAAAAAAAAAACGGCGGTAGACTTTCCTAACGCCGTTTTTTTCACACTCTTCCATCATTTGAAATCAAATTTTTCAAATACAATCAATATTTTTTTTTACAATTTTTTAACCACAACTCAGTCTAACAACGACTTAAATACTTCAATCCATTTATGATCTAAAAGCTCGTGGCTGTCAGACTTTCGTCATTTTATAAAAGCTGATAGTTTCTCAGTGCATATCCCCGACACAGGTTTTTCCACCCATACACATTTTCACAAGTGTTTTTACCAATAGTGTTTTTCCACCCACACAAAATTTCACAAGTGTTTTTACCAATAGTGTTTTTCCACCCATACAAATTTTCACAAGTGTTTTTACCGAAGTGGAATTACTGCAAGAAGGTGTTACTTATCGGGAACACAGCGTTCTGTTGAGTTACATTGTCAATCAAAGGGCAAAAAATGTGGCTTTGAGTTACAGTATTACTAATCGGTAATTTTTTTCCCAATGGGTAACAGTGTAACACAAAATGGTGTAACTCAATGGGAACAAAGGCCACAAACTAATCTGTTGCGGAAACTGATGATACTTGACACTTCATATTCGTTTATTTTCTATAGTTTGTCTAAAAATTCAAATGACTTGGGAATTTTGTATAATATTTAATCATTTAAAAAATACTTATATTCGATTCTTTTTGTAAGGTTCTTCTATTAGTAAACAATGATCAAGATCTCATAATCAACCTTGATTATTGAACCCGTGTTGACTACATCAGATTTCATTTTGCCCTAATAATTACACTTCGGTACATACGTTTGACTTTTTAGACAGACTATATAATAAGGGTAGTTACGTGTGACGTCACCCCGTGCGAAGAATGCAGCACGGCGTGACTTTACACGTAACTTTAATGGGCTATATCTTTGTCATTTTTGGTTTAATTTGCAAATTAAAAAATACGTGTCCCTTATTTTTGAATAATCTAAAAGACGGACTAATTACATTTTTTACGGCAACTAGCCTATTATTGAAAATATATCACAGTCCAACCATATTACACCAATATATTACTGTATCCAGTCATGTAAATAAAGAAAAATATTTTATTTGCCGGAAAAGGTGCAAACTTAATACTAACATATTTCATTCATTTTCCATGACAAAATAAAAATAAATAAAAATGTCATGTGTTAATTTGCTGAAGGATTAGAGTATCTACTAACAATTTCTTTGCCGAATAGACAAGTTTGAAGCAGTGCTACCACGAGCTCTTAACGTGATTCATTTGACGACCTAAACCGTTCAGTAAAGAGAGATGGAGCTATATAGGATGTAGCTCCATTCCTCTTTCTCGCTCACACGACTTACATTTGAACACGTCATGGTAAGCAGGGGCCCAGCTGGGTCGAAGCCTACTGGGGCCAGGGTTAGCTCCGAAAGGTAGCTCGGCCCCGGTAGGAAAGGCAAGAAGGAACGGGGTGGGTTTGTTTAGTCAGTAAGAGTCTAACACTATCTCACGCTCCGCCCAAGGGCGGGAGATGTCATTTCGATGATTTTTACCAACCAAAAAAACATGCCCCCAAAAAAAGCAAAAAGCAAGATATTTTCTGAATATTTGAAACGCTTTAATCGTCACATAATGCAGTCATTCAAGCGATTCTATGAACAAATTGTCGAATAAATTACCACTATACATATATTATGATTATCTATTGTCCACATGATTGATGGGCGATTGCTGATGGAAAATTCTAAAAGCCGTCTCAGTTGACGTCATTTGACGTTTTTCATTAAAAAATAACGTTGCAGTTGTTGACATAACCACTTAAGTGATATAACGTGCTAACCAATACATATTACCAATTACGGGCGGGTGAATTGGTGCGTTGTGTCTAGACAAGGCCTAGACAATTTATTTATTGATTTGATAACGTCAGCCCAATTCAGCCTGCCAGCTGCTTAGTGGGTCCTTCGAAAGCTATATCAGGAATGGTTTATTGTTATCATCGGTTTATAACAGACCTCTATCCCTCACAGGCATTAAGGCGTATAGTCCCTTGAACCATCTGACCGAAATTATGTGAACGCAACTCTCGCACTCGCCTAGGCGGCAGTACGCAAATCTGTGCATTTATTTGCGGCCAGCAGCGCCCGGAAAGCGCTTTAAATCCATTTTCTCTGCGAGATATTGATTGATTTACATATGCAATGTTCACTTTGAAGAATATTTAACCACCAATTTTTATGTATAAAAATGTTTCTAAAGGTCCAAGCCGTTTCGAAGGAGTAGGGAAAAGTTGCGAAAAGTGCTAAATATTTTTTTTTGACAAAAGTATTAATTGCACGATAAAATCAAATGTTGATAATATTGTTCATGAATCTATAATACACATGTAGCGACATCTATGGCGCCACATAAGAACTACGAAGAAAGTACGAAATCCTGCATCGCGCATTCACAGTTCTCCGCGCGATTTGAACATATACGACAGCCCGAAATCATCTATCGGGCAGTAGCCCACCAGACTATAACACCTGTCTGGTCGGAGGATCCTCCCTTTTCAACGGAGGTTTGTGGGACTTTACTCTCTGTTCCGCATACCTCCAAACTGGTGACCCTCGACAAAGAACGTCAGCGCAGCCTTCGTGCAGCTACTACTTCGTGACGTCATCATCACTTCCTCAAGCTTTCGAGCAGCGAGCCATACAGCCAGCACCCACGGCTATAGAGGGTATCCTGACCACCAGCATGCCTACCTGGTCATACCTGGTCATCACCTTCAGCCTCATCAGCGACCTTGGCTTGGCACACAGCACCTTCGGCCAGTCACATGAAGAGCTATCAAGAACCTCTCCTGGTCGACGCCAGCAGTCAAGCCCTACGTCGCACAAGCACCGCTCCGACTCACTGGAGCCAGCAGCACTACTCCGACTCACTGGAGCCTGCAGCATCATCCCGACTCACTGGGACAGCACTACCCCGACTCACTGGGGCATCATCCCGACTCACTGGGACAGCACCACCCCGACTCACTGGGGCATCATCCTGACTCACTGGGACATCATCACCCCGACTCACTGGGGCAATATCCCGACTCACTGGGATAGCAAACACCCCGACTCACTGGGGCATCACCGCAGACAGTTCCGACTCACCGAGAACTATGCGGCATCGGTTCCGACCCACTGGAACCAACCTATCACTGGCCTGGCACGCATCATGAAGCATCAAAGAAACATCGATCTCCGATCTCCGGAGGGGAGTGATGTAGCGACATCTATGGCGCCACATAAGAACTACGAAGAAAGTACAAAATCCTGCATCGCGCATTCACAGTTCTCCGCGCGATTTGAACATATACGACAGCCCGAAATCATCTATCGGGCAGTATCCCACCAGACCATAACACCTGTCTGGTCGGAGGATCCTCCCTTTTCAACGGAGGTTTGCGGGACTTTACTCTCTGTTCCGCCTCCCTCCAAACACATATATTTTTTTCAAACCAATTAACTTAGCCGTTACGGAGGAGTAGGCCTCAGAAAATCACTGTTTTATGGCACTTTTCGGGCGCATGGCCCTTAAGTATGGTCACAAGTGGATGTGTGGCAATAATAACTATTGCCGTCATTATACTGAATTTATTACCTTCAGTGGTCGTTAGAAAATCTGGGCAAGAATAATTATTCATGGAAGATCAAAAACTAATTGCTTCAACATTTTCAACGGATTTATTAATGAACTGTGAAAGTCAAGCCTCAAGGGTAAAAACTAAATAACCGACGAAAGAGGGAAAAGAGATGTTCAATTGTTCACGAGTGTGAATTGACAATTCGTGCAATGTCGTTTAGCTAGTGATTACTAAATGGAGTTAGTTGTTACTCACGTGGAATTATCTAGTTTGAACTGAAAAAACTCGAGAAGAACTACAATGTTGAAAGAGCGAACATTACGCCCACAACCTAATGTGAAAATTAGCATTTCTAGCAATTTTTATAACATCTGTATTCCTCAGGTGATTTTTTTGTTAAAATGGAAATTTTGATTGTAGAATTTATATTTGGAAGCTGAATTAAGGTCAAGAATTATTTCCGTGTTACCAAGCGAATCAAGACATTACTCGTTATTATTTTCTACAGGGCCGCAGGGTCCTTAGTTGATATCGGGTTTGAATTGCAACAACCTATTTAGGCTTAAAAATTGAATAGTCCATTCCCGCACGTTTAATGACTGCATTTTTCCTTGAACGATTATTATCATCATCAATATGAAAAAGGCTTACTTTACAGAGAAAAAATAGGAAAGCAAAGAGAAATGATGATAGTTAGACAGGCTTAGTTGATAATATGTGAACACTATCAGCTGTTGCTTTGATTGATCACAATGATGATCATTCATAATCAAAACACTTCTCTATGATTCTTCAATGTAATCATGGTCGCCATTGAGGATATCTAGGTACAAGGTACATGTATATACGAGATAAAGTGCGGAGCGTTATCGCATGGCATGGAATTAAATTAATAAACCAGCTCGTAATGAATAGAAACAGAAATTTCGACATTACTACATATATTTTCGTCGTAGATACTACATAATTAAAATAATTATTTTTTTGGTTCAGTTTCACCCACAATTATTTTTACGTCCGCACCGCAGCAGTTGCGTCTGACGTTAACGAATTTCATCGTAATAGTGCTTCGTCATACATAATAATATTATGTTCGATTTTCCTGTTTTTTTTTTCTACGCTGGCCAAAATTACGATGTAAATATATACTGTAACGATACAACAGGAAAATAAAGACGTAATTTCACAAAAAAAGGTCTAGCTTTGCAGACTTGCCTACATATATGCATGCAAAGTGTAAACAATTTTCTTGGTCTGGGTATTTCCCCTGCCGATTATCGTTTCTACTAGTTTGATGGGGCCAAAAACCACAAATGTTATCGTGCTACGTCTGTAGTTTTAATGTCTTTTTACCAAAACCCCAAAAAGAGCGCAAACAGAAGCAGCTTGTAGTTAAAAGGTCCAAGCAATAAAAAAAATAATTATTACTATCTTATTTTTCCGATCGGACAAACTATCTTTTTTTTTAAATATTGCTTTTTTATTCGAAGGAGTTTTTTGTAATCTTTCTCCTGTCCTACTAATATTATAAATGTGTAAATTTGTGAGGATGCATGTAAGGATATTAGTTATTTTTTCACGTAAAAACCTTTATCTTAGCTTATACATCAGAATGAAATAAAGGCTATAATTTATAATGGGTGGAATTACCACATTATTATTGTGGTGGAATTACCGCATTAGACATTCTCTTTTCTCTGGTACAATAACTATATTTTTTTTTTCTAGTCATGGGATGCATTCTTCCGCAATGCGACGGCTGGCGCGCAGCCCGGCACAGCCTACACGGCGCCGCCGAACCTGTCACCCTACAACAAGAACGAAGTACCTCTCACATCGTTGGTACCCGCAGGCGCTGGCATGCCATCCATTTCTGCAGGTTTGTGTACATATATGTCACATGGAATTCCGAACACGAAGTTTATGTAGATTTGATTTTTTTTTCGCAAGGTTTGTACTTTTAACCATATTTATGTTTAGAAAGTATTTAGTTTTGATACAGAATACAGTCGCTTTGTTTCCATTAGAATGCGGTTGCGACATATTCTGTTTTTGCAGTTTTTTGCATCAAATGTCAGTCAGCCTTCTATGTGTTTGATTTATAATTTGAACTTATTCTTTAACTTCTTGGGAATTGGGTCCTTTTCAGATTTATAAGTAGGCCTAAAACTGAAACATTGCTTAGTAGCTTAGACTCTTATCAGTATTTTTTTTTTTTAATAATGTTTTCTTACGTGGATCGTGTATCTACACGATCCACGTAAGAAAACATTATTAAGTAAATGAATATAACCTTTATGTACTTTAGAATGTTTAAAGTGAGTCCTCAGACCTTTCATAAGGGGTAAACATCATTACCCATCTTCTTGCCTTATTTTTCTTGTCGATAAAAAAATATTATGAAACAAACATTGATTAGTAAGGCAAAAGTTTTTTTTTTAATTTGTATAAACTAGTGCTTGACTGCGATCCCACCTGACGGTAAGCAGTGATGCAATCTCTGGAGTGATTTTATTTGTGATAATATTTTTTTGTTTTTTCGATATTTGGGTTAACTAGTCTTTTTTCCACAGGCTCTCCAATCAACGAGAAGATAATCGACGACCATCTGGCTGTGCAGGCCATCATCAGGAGTTACCAGGTGACGAACGTTCCTATCTTATCGCTGTTATGATTCTTGTTCGACATTCATTATTGTTTGCACTTTTTTGTCCCCTACTCTTGACTTGCCCGATGATTAGGGAGCTCATGTATGGGATAAATATCATATTTTTTTTAAATAACGGTTTTGAAAATCGACTATAACGGTTTTTTGGAGTAGCTGCCTCGTTTTGTCTAAAGATGATTATTTTTCTCGCCATCAGCTCCTAAACAAAACGTGTTCCCCCTCTTTATTTTTTATTCCCGGTTTGAAACATGTTGACTAAAGAAAAGTTTGTCAGCTCTAGGTAGTGTTTTTTATTTTACACATTTTTACAATAATTTCTACAAAAGCAGCTTTCTAGTATTATGATTGTAGGTCGCGCTCATAATGTTTAATTAGGATAGGTAGATTTTTTATCATTAATTTTTATTTATTTATTCAAACATGGAATTAATTATGTTTTATTTCGTAGAAATGTTTAGTTTTTTTTTATTTTTCATTTTTGTAAATTTTATAAGATTAGCTAATTAGAAATGGTCATAATTATGTTGATAAATGTAAAATATGTAATAAACAGTCATTGTTACTGCGTGTGGAACGATTGGCATAGCGGTTTCAAGACTATTCGTTCAACTAGTCTAAATTCTGTTACACGACCTAGCGACAAAAACATCTACCTACATAACGACGAGTCCTTGAATCAGTGTTTAGTGGGCATCGCATTGGATGCTGTAGCTTTCTATTGAGTATAATTGTAGTTGTAGTCGCTCGGTCGTGGATGTTTGCAATTTGGGCTAAAATGTGATGTGGTGGCGGGTGCGTGACAGGCTCGCGGTCACCTGGCGGCCGATGTGGACCCGCTCGGCATCACCACGGCCAACCTGCCTCAGCTAGGCATGCGCGGCCCAAGCTCCGAGCTCATCATGAGGAAATATTTCAATTTTGGTACGCAGGAGACAGGGGAAATGTCGCTGTCGTAATTATGGACCAACCACACTCGTATATCGTTTCGTTATTTATTTCAACATTGCATTGCGTGTCACTGATTGTTGTGTTTCGTAAGCGATTTTATAACACACATACATATTTTTAACTTGTCATGCTTATGGGAGATGGTCACGAGTGCTGATATGTGACCTTGTCTAAGGATAGTCTTAGCTTTTACACCACGCATACCACTTAACATATAGATTTATGATGCATCATCTTTAATATATCACAGTAATTGTGTTGTCCTCAAAGTTGAATTGTTCGATTATTGTGAATCGACGTCCGTATGTTATTGTAGATGACACATTTTGTTCAATTACACTGCTTGTGAAATAGTCGTTATTAGGAAATTGTTTCTTGCATATGCATGTGTGTGATAATACTCGCTATCGATTACTATCTAAACGTTTTATTTGCTGTAGTTTTTTAATTTGAAGCAGTTCTAGTCACCCAAATAACCCAAATAGTCTGTTAACGATAAGATTATTTTACCAGAAGACTAATAATAACTTGTGAATGCAAATAATAGTATCGTCACATTGTCGTACATTCATATCATCAAACATTTGGTTCATATGAAATAACCAGACCGACATAAAATGCTAGTCTCAAATGGTACAAAAATGCAAAAATCTACTTAAAGTAACTGCCTTATTTCTCTTCTATATGTCGTATTTAACACATATTTCGATGTGGTAGGAGCTGATAAATAATATGCACGTTTATGGGAATACTGAGGTTAACATTATATCATTTTATCTTTTCTCAATCATACGTTTACTGCGTGATAATCTTATAAAACTTTTCTCAAATTATCTTTTATACAATTAATATTATTTGTACATATTTTTCTCTAAGTAAAATATGCAACCGATGTGCCTACCTATGTATACCGCTTTATATGTTATATATCTGAAGAAGGAATGTATGATGGGGCAGGCACTTGATTGTGTTGTTACGAAGTTTTTGTTTTACGTTGGATGTAGTCACGTGGTCACCTAGTGGCGCACTTAGACCCGCTGGGCATCGCGACTGGGGACCCCATATCAAGCGGAGAATGGCACGGCGGTTTGCGAGCCTTCGCCAACGAGGCAGTCATTAGACAACACGTCAGATTCGGTATGGACGACCAAACTCTATCACGTATTCGGTGGGACGACACTGATGTCAAATGGACTTCGCCATCATTAGTGTACAAGAGATAAGATAAATTATGTGTGAATTGTAAACCCAAACAAATAATTAATTAGTTTTCTACGTAATATAATGTCTGTCCACTTGGCATCAACACAGTTTAAGTGCTGAGTAATGCTTTACTCGTAACTTGCTGTCGTCCAGTAGGGGGTTAGTTTCGGTCTCACTCCTAGCACCGGCTGTTCTGGATTTGTTATTGCGTACACACGCGTAAACACCTTGATTTTCTTGTATCGTACGTAGTTAGATATGCTTTGTGGTGCTTGGTTTGTAGAACTTTGACCTCGTAGATTAAATAGAGATGAAAGATGATTTAGAAGTAATTATATTGATCTGCCTATCTATTAAGCTAATGCCAACAAATATTTTTATTCAGAACACAACATCAAGTGCATTAATTGGAATAATTTTAATTGGAACATAAATAATTGAGACTAGCTTTTTTAGATTATCGGTCATACAAACTAAAATACTAAAATTATACTAATTTAAAAATGACTGATCTACCATTGTATGTGATTGTTTATTACAGTTTAGATTAATAATTAAAATGATTAACAAATGAGGTTGAGGTATGGAGCAATTGCGTTAGACTAATAGCTTTATCATCATATTCCTTTACTAGAGTTTGTATTGTATACCAGAATATTCATTGTGATTGTTTACATTAAATGCATCATTAGAATGATGGCCTAGGATGTAGTAGGAGATATATTTTAGGATAATATGAAATAGAAGATATTTTATAAAGTTATAAGGATGCCAATTAAATGAAAATCGACTGTTCGACCACTTTTATAATACGCCAAATAAACTCTTAGAATTTCATGGAATCAGGAAGGATATGACTACTAATATATCTATTATTTGTAGAAATTGTAATAGTATCGTAGAAACTAGAAGACTGTTAAGAACTCTCCTTAATATTATTGTATTCAAATTAACTGTTATTGACTTAATTCCTGTATCCAAACGTGTGAGGATCCTCACACGTCTGGAGTGAATGATGTGATTAATGTTCTTTACATTGTAAATACTCATTGTATGAGAACATTTTATATATTATTTATGTAATTTATATTGTTTGATATAATTATAAGAATGCAATTTAATTTCTACCATTTAATAATAGAATAGGTTTACATCGTTTCGGATAGATATGTAATAATTTAACAGGTTTTTTACGTAGGACTTAAACGTAGCAACTATTTTAATTGCTTAATTTGAATTTTACACCACACTGGCTTATCCACGAAGTTTTTTGTGTTGCTCTCCGATCAGCACCGTATGTATGTATTGTATTTTAACCAGCTGCTGACAAGCCTTGCGAAATAACTGACTAATCCCCTAAACCCTTCAGTACCCTTTATGAAGGAAATATGCCTCAAGCTATATCTGTACAGTCAAAGACATGAATATTTATATTTATTTGCTTCTTATTTTTGTTTTAAATTACTAATAATCGACATATCGGCAGTTATGTAATACACGCTAAATGAGAATGTTGTGCACAAAAAAACAGATTCGAGGACATCACATAGCCAATCTCGACCCCTTGGAAATAATGAACAGCGCTTTGATCGGTAAAAACAAACGGGAGGTGATTCACAACAGCTACAGGTTTGGTAAGAACACACGAGAACCTGAAATACTGAAAGCACCGTGGTCGCTCGTTGTCTCATTAGTAGGTAGTTATGGCGGCGAAGCAATATTCCTAAACAATTTTCCATTTGCAACACGTTCAAAAACTGCACCTACATCTTGGTATTAATTGATATGATGTAATTCCAGATGGATTTCCCCTATATCCGACCATATTTTAGGCGGCATTTAGTAAGATTGCGGATTGGCACAAAAACACAAATTAAGTTTTATTATTTTGTTGTTGCAGTCGGATTATTTGGACTTTTTATGAACAGAATTTATCAGCAATGTTAAGACTATGTCAAATAGACGTGTTAATTTTTGTTTGCGTTTATTTTATTTTTTTGATTAATTATGTCTGTTCGTAAATCGATTCGAAGCTGGTAGCCATAACTACAAGTTCATAAGAAATGTGGATGTAACGCACAAGGTCCTCGGCTCGCACGAACACTTGCTCATCTCAATACCTATTTAAGTATTCATGATCTGCACGATTATCCATAAGGTTTATTTATTATTATTATTATATTAATTGCATGCCTGTATTTACTAGATTATATGAGCACTAGCATGTATTTATTTATTGCATGAAATTGTACATATTATTATGTGTTTTGTATTCATTTACTATATGTAATTTAGATTGTAAAAATATATTGGAGGTGGTTTATTTAAATTTAAAAAGTACATTATTGTTTGGCATTGAAAGAGCTATCTTTTCTTGATGGTTGGTGTTGGATAGTGGCCAGAGAATTACTCTCTACTTCTAAAATATAATTATGTAGCTATGCCACGTTAAAGTCTACAACACTTTGTTGCACATCGAAGTTTTTTTCCATTTCTATATTGATGCACTATATAAATATTTAAATATTCAAGTATAAATGTGTATTTGTAAATGTAAAGTCGTTATATCTGTAGGGGCGTAAAATTGTGGGTTCATATAATGTTGGTTGGAAATATGTAAAAAAAATCCTAGTAAAGGGATATGATAAACTATTTGCTTTAGTTTGTGCTTTATCGAAAGGTTAGGCCTTTATATTGTATTGTTGCGTTTTGACTTGGGGGTTATAAACTTTTTAACGTTCATACTCTGATTGCGACTTATCTTTTAGATGAAGCTGATATGGACAGAGTATTTAAACTACCATCCACTACTTTTATTGGTGAAAAAGAAAAAGCGTTGCCGTTAAGGTAAGTTTTCAACCATTATGTTTAATCAATCAATCATTCAAATTAACTAAGAAAAGTAACTGCGTATTTACTATTGACATAGTAAGAAGTATCATAGACTTCATATGATGAGCTCTTAACGCGATCCATTTGACGACCTAAACTGAATTGTTGAGAGATGGAGCTATACAGGGTTATTTGTAAAACATTAATAATCTTGCAGGACTGTATTATTAATATCATAAACAACAACCTTTGTTCTACGACTTTTTACAAAACATAATACATTTACCAAAATAAAACTTTCAAGATTTCGTTGTTTTATCTAACACATTTCAATTCTGTATTTTGCTATACCTACGTACGACTGTATGATGCGAAGCAAACGCATCAAACACCCCCGCCACCCGATCCCCACTTCGTTCCGCTATTGTACTATCGCTTCCTTTGCGTAGACTTTGTAATATTTAGAACGTTCAATTTAAATATTTTAATTTTTGTATGAAAATGTGATGAATTGAAATATACATTTTTGAAAGTCATAGAACAAAGGTTGTTGTTTATGATGTTAGTAACATAGTTCTGCGAGGTTGCCAGTGATTTACAACCCTGTATAGGATGTGTGTATGTGTGTGTGATCGTTCGTTGTGGCGACGCTTGGGGGAGGCCTTTGTCCAACAGTGGACGTCTATCGGCTGAAATGATGATGATGATAGGATGTAAAGCTCCATCCCTTTTTCTCAGTGGCAAGCCTCACATTTTAGCTCAGCCAGGTAAGGCCCGAGGTAAGATCTTATAGTGCTGACTGTCACGTATTTGTTTTCGACGATAAACACATATAATCACAGGTGATTCCGATACAGACATTTTATCAGTGTTATTGTGCAACCTTCACCTTGTCTTTAGTAAACGCCTTTGAGTTCTGACGTGTATCGTTTATCACCTTTTGATAACGATTGCCACAGCTGATTGGATCGTTGTCCGCGTAAATATAACAATACATATACGTAACTTATTGTTCCTGCTTATTTCTTAAGGACTAAGGTTTGCGATACTTACACTGTTTTAATTGCTCTGAAATTAGTTCTTGCAATTTATTTCGCATCTGATGCAAGCGTGACGAAGTATGCAATAGAAGTTTATATAATCTACTCAATATTCTTCTAATTGAACATTACTCATTTTTGTAGCGGTTATGAAAACATGCATGCTGAATTGCTGATGATATGAATCTTACTTCTCTAAAGTGTCTGCGTGGTACCACACACCAAATCTTGCGATGACTGAAACTGATGCTATGTAGGTTTTATGTTTGCCAAGATTTAACGTAATCAGTATATTGTAATGTTCGGTAGGACTGATGCTTGCTAAGGCTGCGGGAAAGTTTGAAAGAGTGATCGTGGCCTTAGGACGCAAAGGCCAACTGTAGGACAAAGGTGGATGTTAGTCAGTAAAATTCTGATACGCCTAAGATCTCGTTCTACCCTAGAGCGGGTAGTACGAGTTAAAATTTTCCACTTCTTAATAAAAAGAATCCTTTAGATACAGTCTGTTAGGACTATGGCAACCATTCTATGATTGCGGATCCAGTATGGTCCAACATTTGCCTAATAAATACTAAGAGTAACTAAGCCTTCAATTTCAGGGAGATCTTGAACCGTCTGGAGCAGGCGTACTGCAACAACATCGGTATTGAGTTCATGTTCATAAACTCTCTGGAACAATGCAACTGGATCAGGCAGCGCATCGAGCCGCCCAATGTGGGCAAGATGAGCCCCGATCAGAAGAGATTGATACTCGCTCGCCTTACTAGATCCGCTGGGTAAGTGATGCGTCTACCAGTGAGTCTACGACACACATTTATCAGACTTAAGATTTAAAAAAAAACACTAATTAGGAAAGTCTGTATACCCAAGTGGGTTTTCTATTAAATGGGTATAAAGGTACACAAATATTTGGTATCCAGCTGTGTACAGTTCGGATGAGACGGATCTAGCCTTAGACGCGAGTCATTTATTATCACAATATTTTTATGCTTCATAATAAAACTTATCTTGTTGTTTGTACTGCCTTACATAAATCGTCAGTCATCATGAATTGTTAGATATGTTTTATCGCATAAGCGCGATACCAAACGGACACACCTTTTTATGTTTTCTAGTTTTTTTAATAGGAATTTAAACTATGAATTTCTGTTTAAGTATTGTGTAAGCACATGAAGGAGGTAAATGGTGATTACTTACGTCAGCAAAATTATTTAGACTGATAATATTTTTAAATGTATGTAATGGCTTTTGATTTGATTTAGTGATGACATTTGATTTGATTTAGTGATGACAAATTTTGTCATTCAAACTTTCTGCACTTGTATCAAATAAACTATTTTGGACTTTTTTCGGTTTTTTAAGGATGTAGATAAAATTTAAAAGGATTTCATTCTAAAAGTGCTCGCCGCTTCGCTGCCATTTCGGTATGAATCAGTCCTATTTCCACACTTTATAGAAATAAACAAACAATGTTACTTTTTTTTTGTAAATGCGTTTATAAATCATAAATAAAAAAAAGTTTATAATAGATACAGTTATATAATGGCCAGTTAGTAACAAATTATGAATCCCTGTTGTTATGGCTAATGCATTTCAGATTGCTGATAACTCGAGACTCCTATCTCTTCCGCAAACAGAACATAATTCATTAATTTTACAATCATTATGCACTTCTGTGGAGTATCTATATTCACTTATGATAGTTCCATACAACGAAGGTGTCATTTGTCTCTAATATCATAGACATAAGGTTTAAAATGCAATGGATGCGGGCTCGTATAAAAATGCAATCACTATAAAACTTAAAGAATTACTCCACGCACAACGACAATGATTGCAAATGCAAATATCGTGTAATAACATCATGATTTGATTCTTTGTGCGTTGGAAAATGGCATTAAATAGTCACTTATAAAATGCGTTACTTAACGCCAATGCATATTGTAAGTAGGCTTAGATAAGAGAGGCCATATAAATGTTATTTGGCCGTGTTATATTTGAGTTTATGCTCCAACTGGCTAGATATAAAAAAATAGCAGTTTTCATCATCCTTATTGTTGTTTTTTTTAATTATCTTTTTTGTAAGGTAATAATGACATCAAAATTGCATTGAGGTGTTTCTATTTATCGAAAATCTTTTAAGATTACTTCGTATCGATTTTTAAAAATAGATAAAAGTATTTAAAGTTATTGTTTACACTGTCATTATTTTGTTCACCTGAATATTATGAAGATTTTTATTGCGAAATTGGTTTGTCTGGCTATATTTCACCGATACACCATGGCGGCGCGACTAGTCGCCGCTACATACAAAATGTATACAGTTCTATAGAGAGTTATTCACCTGGTGTCCGTTTGGTTGCGTATCCAATTTGGAGGCGCGACCAGCTCGGATGTGTGGCGACTCTGGCATCTGTATGATGTCTAGTTTGATAGCTTAGTTCTATATTTTACCGGGACAGCATGGCGGCGCGATCTGTTGCGCCGCCATGGTGAAATATAACCCTATACTTCGATATGTGTAACTTCGGATTAATTTTTACGTAATTACTTTTTAGATTCGAAAACTTCCTGGCGAAGAAATGGTCATCAGAGAAGCGTTTCGGTCTGGAAGGATGCGAGATCCTGATCCCTGCGATGAAGCAGGTCATCGACGTGTCCACGCGTCTTGGCGTCGAGTCCGTCATCATGGGCATGCCTCACAGAGGTAACGCACATTTTATTACTTAGTTTGCAGTTTTTGATGTAGTTAAGTGTATTTATAATGTTAATTGTTTCATTTCTTTTTTATTTGAGTATCAAAGATTACTTATACCCTGTTCAATTCAAAATTCAAAATATTTTTATTTCACATAGGCCTACATGGGCACTTATAAAACGTCAGAAGCTAGTGCACGGTTCCAAATTGGTTGTTTCCTGTGGAGAAGAACCAGCAAGAAACTCCATGGTTACTCTTTTAAAAAAGTAGTTGTTGTTACAATATTTTCATATTACAGTAATAATAGATATTATGTAATCAATATTATACCCAAAAGCACAAAAAAATCATAATAAAAAAAAGGGAGTTTTAAAGGAAGTAATCTAAAAATTCGAGTCTACAGTGTTCTCACATTCAAATTATAAAAGAGAGGCTATATAAAAAAAAGGCCAGAAAAATAATTACACTATCAATAAAATGTTAACAAAATAAATTAGCAACGACTTTAAGATAGTTGAAGTCTAAATAATTAAAAAAACATTGCAAATTTAAAAAATATTGCAAAATCGCAAATTGCAAAATTGCAAGTTCGCGTTAAGATTAGTAAAGAAACCTTTTTTACTGTCGGTTCAACCGATTTTAACTTCTATTTCGAAGGCATAAGGATGGCATTAAGTGCAAAAAAGTGATTACAATACCTACTATTTACTGCAACCGCCGTTTGTCGTGCTACCAACGTAATAAAAGTTAATATTGGTTGAACGGACAGTTTTTTTGAACAGAGTTTAGGTCTTATAACTGAAATAAGTATTACAATATTATGCTTAAAAGAATGTTATAGATGTATCTATACTTTTCGGCCAGTCTAAAGTTTATTCAATAAAGTACTTGTATGATAAAAATTTCATTTTTATAACGTAATCAGTGTCATGTAATTTGTATTTTTTATGAAATACATACTCATGAAAAGTGATATTTTTACACCAACATAAATGATTATGAAGTTTTGAAATTTCTTTCTTCTGGCAGTTGACATTGATTAGCAAGAAGGCAGGAATCTCTTTGTCTAGCTGTGGGTCGTAAAATTTTGTGTTTATGATACTAATAATTTTGATTGTTATACCACAGGTCGTCTGAATGTGGTCGCTAACGTCTGCCGCAAACCTTTGCACCAGCTGTTCACTCAGTTCGCTGCTCTCGAAGCCGAAGATGATGTAAGTACTTCTTTTTGAAACTCGATAAGTCGATATTCTATTAAGAAATGTAATAAGAACTGAAGCTGGAGCAGACTTTAACGCAAAACAAAACACCGACTGGAAATTCAAAGAATAAAAGTATGAGTTTAGTAACGACGATGTGACCGACAATTTTCTTCACGTGTATATGGTAAACCAGGCATAATTACCCCAGTCAGTAATGCGCCCCACTTGTAAAACTAAGACATCTATTTAAAATTTGATGCTTTGGTGGTTACTTTATAAGTATGACGGCGATGTAACCTAACCAGATCGGCACAATGCAAGTTTAACTTGCGTTGTATAGTTTATGTATTGTTAATTGCATGTCTTGGTTTGGTAAATGGGGTACGTTACCGACTGGGGCACGTATGATTAATTTACTCTATAGAATTCATATTTCAATTCCGTTTTTGGATTCGAATTTGTGTATAGTGAATTTCATGCGTCTACATTTAGTCTATGTTTCACGTGGTTTATCGTGAAACGGTGTCTTTTCATAGGTTATTTAAAAAAATAAATAAAAAATAAAATGTCAATAAATACGTTTCCTCACCACAGGGTTCCGGTGACGTAAAATACCACTTGGGTACCTACATCGAGCGCCTGAACCGCGTCACGAACAAGAACATCCGCCTGGCCGTGTGCGCCAACCCCTCGCACTTGGAGGCCGTGGACGCCATCGTGCAGGGCAAGTGTCGCGCTGAGCAGTTCTACCGCGGTGACAATGAGGGCAAGAAGGTAGGGTTTCTTCATTTAATTTACTTGACAATAGGATAAGAACTCCTGCACCATCGACCTAAATTCTAGTGATAGACAAGCCCTTCCATGGAAACTATTTGTCAAAATACTGTAAAGTTAATACTAAAGTTCGCTGCAGCGCCACATTGGCATTATGTCGTCTAACAGAACTATTAAAACATGCAGCACTAAGATAGCTTTTAGAGGATACTGTTTTCGCAACCAAAACGTCTCAAGCGCCATGAATTTCGTGGCACTTACGAGTTTCGTTCAACATAGTGTAATATTCAAGGTGTACAGACGACATGCTTGTTACTAAAGTACCATGTATATAGTTTTCAACAGGGATACCAAGCCAAAGTTGGCGTCAACGTTTAGGCCAATATATGAAGTCAGGTAAAACTCTTGTCAAAGTGGTCACGATCGTCATAAATGTTGTTTTAAAACCCACAGGTAATGTCCCTCCTCCTCCACGGAGACGCAGCCTTCGCGGGTCAAGGCGTAGTGTTCGAGACGATGCACTTGTCGGACCTGCCGGCCTACACGACGCACGGCACCATCCACATCGTCGTCAACAACCAGATCGGCTTCACCACCGACCCCCGACACTCGCGCTCCTCTGCCTACTGCACAGGTTTGTGACCTACTTTACTACACAGGACATACTAATTCGTATACGAAATGGTTAACACTAAAGTGTAGTAAAATGAGCTTTATTTCTATTAAGTATACAGTCGAGTTGACTCGTACCGAAAGGGCGTAAAGTATCAAGAAAGCTTACAGCCTGCAATGGGACAATATGGGCTAGATAACAATTTATAAATCTTTACAGATTCTGAGCATATGATATAAGTTTTTTAAAGTCTATTTTCGCTGTTATAGAAATAAGATATAGACAATTTGTACCCTAGTACATACATGACTTATAATAGACACTTAAATAACATGAAAGAGTATTTTTTTGGTAGGATTTTGTTTTGTGGGAGATTATCCAATGACTTCTTCTCTCACTATGGGGCGGGGCAGGAGGGCGTGTCAGACTATTACCAACTAAAACCCATTCATATATTTCTTATTAGCCTTGCATTCCAGGGCCTCGGGGTTTGCTTTTAGACAAGCCATCCTCTTGAGTATTGTAGCTAATTAAGAGGATTATGAATAAACGTTGTTTGTACTGTCGTTCCAGACGTAGCCCGCGTAGTGAACGCCCCCATCTTCCACGTGAACGGCGACAACCCGGAGGCCGTGATGCACGTGTGCAACGTGGCCGCCGAGTGGCGCGCCACGTTCCACAAGGACGTCGTCATCGACATCGTCAGCTACCGCCGCAACGGACACAACGAGATCGACGAGCCCATGTTCACGCAGCCGCTCATGTACCAGAAGATCCACAAGACCAAGCCTGGTGAGTACATAACAAGTCTTTATACAGTACGCGGCCAATACTAACTTCTGAAACACATATTTCCTATACCAAAAAGAGTAGCAAAAATTACAAACAGTCAGTAGATTATTGTAAACCCATTCATGTTTTAAAATTATTCAGTCAAATGAAATCCTCTTTACAACTGTAAAGAGGATGCTTATCAAAATTATGTTTTTTATATGATCATATTTTCCTTTTCTATGAAACCATAAAAACTTTGTACTTAGAAAAAACCAGCTTTTACCCGCCGCTTCACCTGCATAGCCTATGTCACTCAGGAATAAAGCAGCTGTCTATCGGTAAAAAAAATTTTAGCAATCGCACCAGTACTTTTAGAGATTACTTCCTACAAACAAAAATGTTACATTAGTGTACTAATATATGTATCAATATCAAACTGTAATTCCAAACCTTTCACAATTAACCTTTCCTCCCGCAGTACTCGAAAAGTACGCCGACCAGCTGATCGCCGAGGGCGTCGTCACCGCCGCCGAAGTTAAGGACGTGAAGGACAAATACGAGAAGATCTGCGAGGACGCGTACACACAGGCCAAGGCCGAGACTCACATCAAGTTCAAGGACTGGCTGGACTCGCCCTGGTCCGGATTCTTCGAGGGCAAAGACCCCCTGAAGGTAAATTAAGGGTGTGCATATTGTTACTGAATTACAAAACATTAAACATACTAGGTAAAATAATCAGAAAAGAGCTCTTTCCACTTTTCCGTAGTTCGTCTAGGTACAAACAAATGACCGCTATTAAAATAACGCCGGGGTTTGAATTACTCGTAAAAGTCCAACGTAAACTCTCATATAAGAGTTCCGTAAGTGGTTCTGTTATAAAATGTCCGTAAAATGAACCCCACTGTTTTATGGGAACTTTATGACAAGACCACTTTGGCAGCGATATCACGCTTGAGCACTACAAACTAGTTAGTACCAGATGCTGCATTGTTATAGTACACCATAAAAGCTCCTCTTCCATACGCATAAACGAAAACACAGGACAATGTTTTGACATTCCATTATCTTCACAGATGTCACCAACTGGCGTAGTGGAAGAAACACTAGTACACATCGGCAAACGTTTCTCTTCACCTCCCCCCAATGCCGCCGAGTTCGAGATCCACAAGGGTCTCCTGCGTATCCTGAAGGCGCGCATGGCCATGGTAGAAAACCGCCAGGTGGACTGGGCGCTGGGAGAGGCGATGGCCTTCGGGTCGCTGCTGAAGGAAGGCATCCACGTGAGGCTGTCAGGAGAGGATGTCGAGAGAGGAACTTTTTCACACAGGTTTGTTATTGCTCCTTTCTATGTTTATTCGGCGTTGTTTGACGTTTGAAAGTTAGCGCATACAAAAACCCGACTTTTTTTTATAACAATGTCGTCTACGCATCAATATATGAGTTGAAAAAAAAACTTACACACGTAAGAATGCTCATCTTTTCAAGTTTGTAACAAATAAGAGTTCTATTGCTATAGTCATCATCAGCCTTTTTAATGTTCTTCTGGGACTCAGGCCTCCTCTCTAAGAAAGGGAATGGAATGCTATATTAATAAACTACAATTCTTGAGTTAAAAATCACATGCATATTGTGGTAGATAAATTACAGTACCCGGTCGTTAATATGGCAGATTGAACTACAAAAGAATATCTCCTAGAAAACTATTCACAAATATGAGCTTCTAAAACTTTGTACCGGGACATCCAGTTTTTGTATTCAACGATTGCATCCCTGCTTACCATCAGGTGGGATCGCAGTCATGCACTAGTTTATATCAAATAAAAACAAAAAAAATAATTCACCTGGCAGTATAACAAGTCTAGTCCAATAACAATAATATTCCCGTTTCGTTCGGCAGGCATCACGTACTTCATCACCAGAAGGTGGACAAGGCGACGTACTGCTCACTGTGCCACCTGTACCCCGACCAGGCACCTTACACTGTGTGCAACAGTTCGCTGTCTGAGTATGGTAAGTACTCTCATCTCACAAAAATATAGCATCAATTTCAGATAATTTCAATCCATCGCCATCAATTCAAGTATCAAACTTAGCGTTGTGTTCTAAAGTTAGTTTTTAAGTGACTATTTGCAATTCGTTCATTGTCCCAAAATTTGATATTATACATATCTGAATTCCAATATAGACGAAAATTAAAACAAACAAGCATTTTTTACATAAAGAACTGCTAATGAATGTAGATTTGAGAAAGATAGTGTGTGCTGTTCCATTGCACACGAAGATATTTTATTTAATGCACTACTTTTGAAATATCTGAAAAGCAATGAGATTTGTTAGTTCTTGATTGTCTCAATAGTTTTTAAAATGTCCACAGCTACCTGTAGCTAATATAAGCCAGATTTTGTATGGCAACCAGTAAGAGCGCCTTCACACTAGCGTTTGTCCAGCGTAGGCGTTCGAAAAACGTATGCGCAGCGCAGACGCCGCGACAACGCGGCGCAGACGTCGCGTTGTTGCGATGTTTCCTCTGGAGTCAATTGAACGCTACGCAACACTAGTGTGAAGGCGCTCTTAAGGATAATTGTACAAGTGTACACTTTGAAAAAACTGATATTGTTTACAGGTGTCCTTGGTTTCGAGGTGGGCTATTCCGTGACGAACCCGAACGCGCTGGTGCTGTGGGAGGCTCAGTTCGGAGACTTCAACAACTGCGCGCAGTGCATCATCGACCAGTTCATCGCCAGCGGCCAGGCCAAGTGGGTGCGACAGTCCGGCCTCGTGCTGCTGCTGCCGCACGGCATGGAGGGCATGGTGAGTAGCGCTCCGCAGTGCATCATCGTAGCGGCCAGGCCAAGTGGGTGCGACAGTCCGGCCTCGTGCTGCTGCTGCCGCACGGCATGGAGGGCATGGTGAGTAGCGCTCCGCAGTGCATCATCGTAGCGGCCAGGCCAAGTGGGTGCGACAGTCCGGCCTCGTGCTGCTGCTGCCGCACGGCATGGAGGGCATGGTGAGTAGCGCTCCGCAGTGCATCATCGTAGCGGCCAGGCCAAGTGGGTGCGACAGTCCGGCCTCGTGCTGCTGCTGCCGCACGGCATGGAGGGCATGGTGAGTAGCGCTCCGCAGTGCATCATCGTAGCGGCCAGGCCAAGTGGGTGCGACAGTCCGGCCTCGTGCTGCTGCTGCCGCACGGCATGGAGGGCATGGTGAGTAGCGCTCCGCAGTGCATCATCGTAGCGGCCAGGCCAAGTGGGTGCGACAGTCCGGCCTCGTGCTGCTGCTGCCGCACGGCATGGAGGGCATGGTGAGTAGCGCTCCGCAGTGCATCATCGTAGCGGCCAGGCCAAGTGGGTGCGACAGTCCGGCCTCGTGCTGCTGCTGCCGCACGGCATGGAGGGCATGGTGAGTAGCGCTCCGCAGTGCATCATCGTAGCGGCCAGGCCAAGTGGGTGCGACAGTCCGGCCTCGTGCTGCTGCTGCCGCACGGCATGGAGGGCATGGTGAGTAGCGCTCCGCAGTGCATCATCGTAGCGGCCAGGCCAAGTGGGTGCGACAGTCCGGCCTCGTGCTGCTGCTGCCGCACGGCATGGAGGGCATGGTGAGTAGCGCTCCGCAGTGCATCATCGTAGCGGCCAGGCCAAGTGGGTGCGACAGTCCGAAATTTTTCCGTGTCACGAATCCATGTGCAGATTTTATATTGAAATTTATGGTATTGAGTGTGTTACAAAATTAATAATGTATGATTAATTCACAGGGTCCCGAGCACTCCTCAGCCAGGCCCGAGAGGTTCCTGCAGATGTGCGCCGACGATCCCGACTACATGCCACCTGAGAGCCCTGACTATGAAGGTGAATCCACTTACCTTATTGTTGCTTGATTTTTGATATTTCAAGTGTGATACGGTACCTCTGACGACTACACTGGAATATTTCAACACCGCTCCAACCACAATTGAATATTGAAAGGCGGACAAACTGTGGCATACAGGATAATTTATTTCTTTTTTTTTTTGGTATTGTTGGTAGCAGCGCTGTTACGGATGTTTTAATAGACGACGATCAAATGCATGTCCAGATATAGCTTTATGGCTTACCAGTATTATTTATATCAGGCGACTTGCCAACGCCTTATACCATATACCAAAAAAACATAAAAACTAGCACCTAAGAATAACTTTTAAACGACAAGTTTGTTTGTTCCCCCCAGTTCGGCAACTGCACGACTGCAACTGGATCGTGGCCAACTGCTCGAACCCCGCGTCGTACTTCCACATCCTGCGGCGCCAGATCGCGCTGCCGTTCCGCAAGCCGCTCATCCTCATGACGCCCAAGTCGCTGCTGCGCCATCCCGAGGCCAAGTCCTCCTTCGACGACATGAAGGATGGATCCTGCTTCAGGAGGTAACTCGCCTGGAACTAACTTCTAACAATATCAATATTTTTATTCTTAGAACTTTAGCCATGTTAGAAATCCTTCTAGACCTTTAAAGGATACCTACATGAAAGGAAATCTGTATAACTATTAAATGCAATTGTACATTCTGCCCATCCTAACCTACTTACACTAAGTTGGTCACTTACTCAACAACAGAAGTCCAAACTCAAGATTTGTCAATGGGCTATGGAACCTAACATAATAGGTGTTAAACGAATAGATAGCGGTAGAAACGCCACCGTTGTGGAAAAAACAGCCAGGCTGAAGTGGGACTAGGCTGGCCATGCGCGAATGTACCCAGATAGAAGGGCGAAGATGGTGTCTCATGGGACGCGTGACTCATGTTCCAGAGATCGCGCAAGACAGAAAGGTTTGGAAGCAGAAAGGGGCAGCAGCAGGTACACTTACGTTTGACCAATTATGTAAAAGTCCTGCGTACCTAATAGATAAAAGCCCTTTGTCGTTGACTAGGCACAAACCTAGACTATGTATCTGTATTTCTTTGTTGCCTACAGAGAAATTAGATAGATGCTAACGAAGAAATTCAATCGTATTTTGCCCAACCTGCTGATCGAACTCGAGACCCGAATACTAATTTCGATAGATCAATTTTCATTTCACAATTATTTCTCTCATCCAGAGTGATTCCCGAGGACGGCCCCGCCGCCCAGAACCCACAAGGCGTTAAAAAGATCTCGTTCTGTAGCGGCCGCGTGTACTACGACCTGCTCAAGCACAGGCGTGAGAAGGGACTCGAGAAGGATATTGCTATTGTCAGGTAAGCCTAGTAAATCTGAAAAATAAATCATTATACTTGTCTTAATTATACAGTTGTGACAGAGCGTCGAAACTGCTTGGCGGCTACTGCTAGAGATGGCACTGTCATGTAACTGTCCATTAAAACAAATATGTCACGGAGTGCCACAGTTTATTCATAGAAATAGGCCATCCATTTCTATGGGAAATCTGTGAAATGTAACATCATCACATGTGTGTACAAAAGATATGGCGAGACATCACCACGACTCTCGATCTGTTATGACCATCTAAAACCATTAGATCACAGCACACTTATGTTTTTAAAATTAAAAATGCGATTCATAAGTTTACGAGCCTTATTTTTTCATAAACATGCGATTTTCGTATAAGCCAAGCAAAATATTTTAAATTATTTTTTAAACTAAATCCTGTGTCAATATTGTGTCCCTAGAGTGGAGCAAATCTCGCCGTTCCCGTACGACCAGATCAAGGCTGAGATCGAGAAGTACCCGAACGCCAACATTGTATGGAGTCAGGAGGAGCACAAGAACTCCGGATACTGGCAGTACGTCGAGCCACGATTCCGCACCTTATTGCAGAACCAGAAGACCGTTGCGTATGTATCTTTTTTGAACTAGATAATGAGTAACATCTTTAAAGTCTTTTTTGCATAGCTTGGCTAAGATGACAGCAGGAGGAAAATATGCATATTTAAGATGAGAGAAAAGGATAGATAGTTACATTGTATGGATCAGACAGCTGTCACCCGCACCATTCTGTAGCAATTGTAGTATAGTAGCCGAGTTTTAGGGTCTTGTTACAGCTAATACATGAGGGTACACAGGGTTGCGAGGACTACCACTCGCTTTTTTACGGTGTGATATTTATTTGGTCTAGATATTTATATAAAAAGTTTTTTTACTTATCTATGAAACTAGCGGACACATGGTGTGTGCTAATATGATAAAAAAAAGAAATACATTTTCTTTATTTGTTGGAAAAACAGAAAGTTTTCTTTTTTAATCAATTGTCTTTTATATGAAACTGGTTTGGGACACATTGGCTGGATGGTTTCAAAAACTAATTGAAACCATCCACCTTTTTTTCTATACAGACGGTACAAACAGTTTTTACAAACTTTCATTTTGAAGTTGCCACCGAACCGGTTGGCGAGTACCGCGTCCTGTTGAAATATATTTTTTGTAGAAATTTGCTGTAATTTTTTTTTTAAGTTTTTTTATTTCAATGCAGCTTGAGTTTCGGTTAGATACTAGTTTGGGTTTGCATGGTTTTAAAATTTGCATGCGTGGCTATTCATTCAGTAACATTACCGATTCCTATTTCCGCGCAATAATGGTGATATTTCCTTAACACGGTGCTCTAAGAAAAGTTAATGCCATAATGTATGTGGCTATTGGTTACAGAGCTAAGCCTCAAAAGGGTAACTGGTTCTCCCAGCTTTTCGGGCGGGATGAGAAGCCTGTACCTGTGTCAGGTGACGATGAGACCGTGCCGCGCACCGTTAGGTGAGATAACGGCATTTGGCGTCCCTTTCCCTCCGGCTACCTTTCCTTCCACTCTTGCTATCCACGCTAGCACAATCCTGCTTGAATCATTTCATGAAATTATAGTGACCTTACTAAAAACAGAGTGTTTGACTATATTTTGAAAATTTTGTAAAAACGTTATGTGTAAAAAAAATCAACCTATAAAAAATGCATACTCACCACCATTTCAGTTGATGCGGTTGTCTGATCTAAAAGATTTAATCAAGCCAAACTAACTGTGTATAGAGAGAAATTTTGGAAGGACATATCAAAATGTCTTCCCGGACACACGGTTCATTTGGCTCGAGGCAGGTGGATCAAGTGGAATAAAAGCGAGTGGCCAGCATCTTATCTATTTATATGTTTAAATGGTAGTCAAACACCCTGTTGGCTTCAAAGTATTTCAACAATTAACTCCAGTCGATAAAGAACAAAAAGCGACTTTACACTATGATAGTACAGTCGCGTAATATATTGGACTTGAGTTTGGTTTGAATACTTAAAGTATCCACTCAAATTATATTTCTCAAAATCTATAACTTCAATCGTGTGCTTTTTAACATGTATATAACTGTCAAGCTTATTGGGACCATATTTTTTAAAATTCTAATAAAAAGTAGAAGTAAAATAAAAAAATATGTGTATTTATGTAGTGTTATCACGTCATAAAAATCTTGAGCATAGTATTAATACTCTGCGTACTGATACCTGCACATCCGTAGGCATAGATGTCGCGTCAATGCTGCGCAGACGCAAGTAAACGCTCGCAGCTAGCTTTGGTTAGACATGATTTTATCAAAGACACATTTGCGCGGCATTAACGTTGCGTTTACGCAGCGTATGAGGTCAACATAGCATGCGATAGCACTAACGTTAATTAATCCATAACGCTTCTTAATTAGTGTACGCTTCTTATCAACTCGCGAAACTCAAGTTGCAGGGATAAATAAACGAAATAAAACATGTACTTTTATTAACTTATTATTTAGCTTAAGTTTTTATTTAATGTTTTATCGCTATTATTAAATTGTATTTTGATATGAATAATAAATTGGGCGCAAATGATACAATGTTTCGTGTTGTTGTAGCTACCACGGTCGCGCCACCGCCGCAGCTCCGGCCACGGGCTCGAAGGCCGCCCACAACAAGGAGCTCAGGAATCTTCTCGAAGAGTTTTGCGTCCTATAAACGACCATATATTATCTATACGAAATTACGCGATGGCAACCCTGAATGGCTAGCTTATGCTCCCAACACATTAATCATAGAAACAATTCAAATAGTAGCCATTCATGGGGCAACACCGTCAACGTACACACATAATATATTATGTAAACTTATATACTGTTGAAATAAAGTAGACAACAAGATTTATGCCATATTAAAAACACATTTAATAGAATCTAAAATAACTACGTAAATCTATCTCGAAACGTAATGTCTTGTATCTTTGACATGGTCATTTTATTTATTTTTATCGAACGAAATTTATTTTTGTATAATATTTAAAAAAATATTATTTTTCTCCTTACTCTCAGTATTTTGTTGTAATTCTCTTCATGTTTAGGTAGATTAGTTAGATAAATTATTATTTATTTATTTAATGTAGCATACGTGATCTGTAGAACTTACATAATTTATTTTTACTGTAAAAGCAATATAACGTAGTCTCACGTAGTCTCCACTGTAAGATGTCGCGTACTAGATTGTAATAATAATAATTACTTCAGAAACAAAATGGTACATTAATTACAAAGTAGCGGTTGTATTATTTTCATGTACATAAATTGATGTTTTATTTTTATAATATTCTTTATTGGATATATTTGTCGTTGACGGAATTAGAGTTAAAACGTTCCTTTCGCTAGTCCGGGATACGTACATCTAATAGAATTGGTAATCTTATTACGTAGCGAAGTAATCGCACTTAGCGAGCGTTACGTATATTAGATAATAATATTTATTGTCTATGGGCGTAGCTAAAATAACGAAGAGATGATAAGGGTTCCTTGCTGGAAGTTCATTATGTAATTTTGAACACCGGAATGTATGGCGTTATGACGTCAAAACGAATGCTACGCCCAAATTGTGATACTGTAGTGTTTTGCGACTATCATATATTAATTGTATCTAATTCCCTAAACCATGTAAAACGAATCTGTTAAGGCCAGCGTAATTATTATGTCATCATTAATATAATTGGCGGTACCCATTCATTATTACCGGAGTGAGTAGTTTATGTGAACTGGTTCTGACGTAATCTTTTATAATAAACCTTTTCGATTACAAGTCAAAAATAAGGTTTATTGAATAAAATATGTAATAAGTAAAAAAGGCTTGTAAATATATGAAATATGTATTTTATTTAATACATACAGAAAATGTACAACATCTAGACTTTTATCTGTTTGTAATGTTTAAGTTGTCGTCCGTATACAATGTTCTGTAATTGTTAATGAATGTCCTGTTATTTTTCTGTTACTCTGGCCGTAACACTTCCACAGTGCTGTTCGCTTGCAAGTGCGATTGTTACCATTACAATAGTTTCGCTTATCGGTACTGTACATGAGATATTATTAGTTAGTGAGTATGTCTAGTAACTAGGCACGAGAATTAAAGTAAATTGCACCTTAGTACATAAAATGTATGTAATAAATCGTCATCAGGTGGTTTTGGTTTGCAGCCTTCCGGCCCCTGCGCATAGGTTTAGTTGGCTATGGCTTGTAGTTACCGCCGTTGAAAACGGCACTTGTAAGGAATAACACCAACATCCAACGCTTTGTATAAACCGACGCAAACTTTATATTGTCTGTAGTAAATCTTCGAATGTATGTCGTTACCTAATATGTTTGTAGAGTTAACTAAAGTCCTCACTATTGTGACCGCCACTTGTAAAACTAAGCTTTATTCAATATCCTAGTATTATGTGACATTCAATCTTAACTCTTATGCGGTTTAGCTTTCTAACACTATTCGCATGTGTAGGTGCATTGTTTTATTGTTAAAATTAACATATTTTGATGTTCACGTATTTTCGATTTATAATGGGCTCAGGACAAAGCTGGGGAATTTCTAAGTTTGAGTGATAGGTATTCTTCTGGCAAGTACTACCTGAGTCAATTTATTGCTAAATGTTAGTTTTCATTTAGTTATTTACAAATAAATATACTATTAATTGAATAACCTCGTTTTCTTTACGAATACCTACCTAGTGCTCGACTACTTTAGCGCGACTCCATAATACCCAACACTCATATAAATTCACCAATCATCTTGTTTTAAAAAATATTGTAAAACAAAAGGACGTAGCCAATGAAAACGCATAAAAATAACCACATTCATAAACTAGAACGTCCCGTCGCCGACACGTTAATTCCTTTCATAAATGAAAGACGGCACACTCTCTCAGGCACCAGTGTGTGTACTTAATATTGTACACTTGAGCCCGAGAGGTTAGTCAGTTTTTTTGGAGTCAAGACAACCAGTAATTAAATTCAGAAAATGCTGAAAAGTAATCGCATTTTTTTAGGAATCAACTTCCCGCTCAGGGGCGTGTCAGATTTACCAACTAAAATTCACCTGTGTTCCTTCAGTAGTTCACAATCAACAATCCCGCAGGCCTAACAGACATCGGCCCTACTAAACCCCTTTAATTTTACTGAAATTTCTGAGGTGCGCCTGGAACGCAACACATTGTCGACTCGGGCCTGTCCCTTATCGGACGGCGATCTATCCGTCGTCCGCAAACCTCAAAGAGGATGGTTGTACAGTTATTGGCAAACCCGCACCGTAGGTACATAATATGGCTGTGACAACGGCACACTATTGCCAATCGCTTCCAAAAGGTTAGTGTTCAAAGTCGCCGGCCATCGACAATTATATCCCCGTCCGCAGGGCCACCCAAAGAGTATGTAAAGCTAATGCTTTAGGACCACCATGTATGGCGGAAAAAGGCTACAGCCAGTTTCCGAGACGTTGATCAAAATCAAAATTGTGTACAAATAATAATATAATTAGTATCTGCTTGCTGTGCTACTTGAAATAGGTATATATATAGGTATGACCGTGTTAGGAACATTTCTAGCATAATATGATACGGTGAACTAAAACTCCTTAAAACTAGCACCTAACTGCCCGGAAGACAGTGGAGCATACGGTGGAGGTGTGTGCTTGCGCGGAGTACCGTTGTATCCTCGTGGGGGCGATCCGCGGTTACGACCTCTCGCGTCCCTGGTACAGGCCATGGTCCAAAGCGAGGAGGAATGGCAGGCCGCCTTCTGCAAAGCAGAATACTGGCGAAGGAGGCCACACACTTGAGGGAACGAACTTTTTCACGCCCCAGATTTCGGGACCCCGACCCCGATTTCCAGCCACCGTAGTCGTGGGCTTGCGGACGGCGAGCAATGGGTAGCTCGCTTTTCTGCCGTCCGGCAGCCATCCGGACCGAGCCCGAGTCGTCGACCGAGTGCCCAAGTGATCGTCGCGCGCCTCATGAAGATAACGGCCAAACCGTAGGGGCCTAGCAGGGCCGGTTTTCGTTAGTAAGTCCCTGTGAAGTCAATGGATGATTTCCCACCTAAAAAAAAATAGCATTCAAAGTGACAAAAAATAAAAAATTGGATGATTAATGAAACTTTATCCAAAGAAATAAAAAATAAACAAAAGAAACTCGCCAAGAGATTCACAAATATGGAAGTGTGAGGTAATGAAAAGCGCAATAGATCACAGTGCCCTTGACGTCGCGCGCCTCACCGCGCTCTTGGAGCACTTTCAAGATTCTTATCTCTGGCTAGTCTCATTTCAGCTCACAAAGCGGACTCTGCCCCCTATTTATAAACTGCTTGGCTAGCCCCGGACCACACCAAAAGGTGCGAAGATTAAAGATGATATCAGTTACAAGTGCGTTTTACATGTCACGCTGCCTCCACTTCAAAGACGCGCCTCTTTTGAATAAACGCTGCGTATTGTGAGACATCCTTTTTTTTCATGATGCGGGTTGCGATTATCTCGAGACTATCTATGCGGGTTTTATTCAAGGAATTTCAAATTAAAGATTGTTTTGTTTGTACTTCACGTGACTTTATAATCACATTATTCTTGGCCAGTCATTTATAGCGAATTTAGAGATCACTTTTGCAAGTACTATAAAGCGACTGAACTCTAGCCTCTACACACGTGTGTGTGGGCTGTGGAGGCTAGTGGAAAGGATGTGTATGGCCAGATCATAGAAATTTATCACTTCATTGTAAAACTAGCCGGATCATTTTAAATGGCCTACTTTCCATAGACCACTGACCTCTATATATCTAGCTACCACTAGACACTGGACTGTTCTATGTGTGATAAATAGTAGAGGTCAGTGCTTTAGACTTTTTATTATCATAGAAATCTTACATCAATGATATGGCAAAACGAGGATTGATATATCATCAAATGTTTAAACGGTCTAGCCAGTTTTGGTTGGCCATATCATGAAGTGATTTAAGATCATCTATATTATAAATGTTTGGAAATCCTTGGAAGTCTCGGCGATTTCAAAACACATGATTGGATGTCGATGGCAGTGACGGTGCCGGGATGAGAATATAGGGTCCGTTCTCAGCACATACCTCCAGTTTGTGATATAATTACTCGTATTTGTTATCACGACATTTTCCTTGTTTGTACTGCGTGAAACCTTCATGTTGTTAATTTATCAGCTGGATTTTATAAGAAAAGCAACGGATATAATTAAGTACCAAAGGTAAAACCAATACAACCTTGTAGGATTACGTTTTCCCGTAAGCTATTACATATTTATATAATGCATTGTAAACTTGTGCTTTCTAGGCTTCTGGGCGGATATACTTAAACGTTTTCCCGCAAAGAGATTTCTCTCTAAACTAAAATGTCATCCGTGAAGACTACAATCCACAGAAGTATCACAGCACTTTGTTGTTTCTCCCGGGGCTTAGTCCTTTGTTTTCTAAAACCTCCCCGAGCTCCTTTAATACTTTGTAATGGCGGGACAAATTCTGTGTGTCTTGCTCGCTGTCTGCGATGACTGAGTTGAGATGAGCTCTTGTGCCCAAGTGGGTTCGTACGGTACTTAGGGCATGCATTTTACAGAAATATGGGAACGTTTCAGTAACAAACAGTTTATGGTTATGGCATGCGTAATATTTTTGTTTGCTAATCTTCGAGGGTTTATTTTAAAGTCGTATTGTTATTATAAAATGTTGTCACTCATTATGCGTACAGCTAAGGAGTGAAATTCCCTGCCGGAGTCTGTGTTTCCCGATAGCTATAGGTAATCTAGGGGTCGTGAAGAGTGATAAGGTTGCTTCTAGGTCCATCGTCGGCCACATCATTGCTTACCATCAAGTGAGATAGTGGTCAAAGGCGAGCCTATCCATCATAATAAGAAAAAAAAATAAGTAGGTGGATGCGACCTTTTTACATGGTGACTATATTGCTAATCTATCTGGGAGCGTAGGTAAGTCACACAGTAGTGTATGCAAATCGGAGGCCGGAGCGTAGGCTTGCTACTGATCGCGTAGCTTGGTCTACGCTGCGCGTAGCAGGTAGCTCCTGAGAGGGGCAATGAACTACGGTTAGAAAAGTATAATTTATGAAGAAAGAAATATTTCGCTCAATTTATATGTGACGAATCAAGAAACTAGAAAGGAGTATCAAGAACATGTCACAACGATCGAGCAACTTAAATAAAAAGCTTTTATTTATTTTACACATTTTAAATCGTCAATAGTCAGTTATGTCAGCTACAATTTTCAGGACGGAGAGTAAATACCGTATCTCAAGTTTTCCGTCGTGATCCAGATGGGTCCTAATCCTACTATCATCGGGGATTTGTGGCAGTACCGTAATACCTACAGAGCTACAGTAGTGCCAAACCCTTCGTAGGTTTTAGACGTAACTACGACATACGATAGTATTTAAGTGATTTTACTAAGAGTAGGCGTATTTAGGTACTCGTATTTTAATTATATCTTCACATAACTTCTTATCTTATCTACGTGTATTTTCTATTTTAATCCACTTTTTAATTAATTTAATTGTCTTTACTTATTTTTGAAGTGAAAACTTCTTTAGCGGCGTTGAGCACTTTTTCTGTAATGGGTATAAAATCTTAAACTCGCGTCAGGACACGTGACCTGATCGAAAAAGCGTAAGACGGATGGAGAGTAGACAGCTATCCCTTATCGCGCGTTGTGAAAGGGGGCTAGACGGAAAAAATTCTCACGAAAAATTGTACCGACACTTTTACTGTCAAAATATAAATCCAAGATGGCGGCTGCAAGAAATTATCAACTTTTTCGTCATGGGTGTCGTTTTCATGGTTTTCGAGGGTGATGAAACCGATGGTACTGTCAAAATATAAATCCAAGATGGCGGCTGCAAGAAATTATCAAATTTTTCGTCATGGGTGTCGTTTTCATGGTTTTCGAGGGTGTTGAAACCGATAGTACTGTCAAAATGTAAATCCAAGATGGCGGCTGCAAGAAATTATCAAATTTTCCGTCATGGGTGTCGTTTTCATGGTTTTCGAGGGCGTGGAAACCGATGGTACTGTCAAAATGTAAATCCAAGATGGCGGCTGCAAGAAATTATCAACTTTTTCATCATGGGTGTCGTTTTCATGGTTTTCGAGGGTGTTGAAACCGATGGTACTGTCAAAATATAAATCCAAGATGGCGGCTGCAAGAAATTATCAACTTTTTCGTCATGGGTGTCTTTTTCATGGTTTTCGAGGGTGTTGAAACCGATGGTACTGTCAAAATGTAAATCCAAGATGGCGGCTGCAAGAAATTATCAACTTTTTCGTCATGGGTGTCGTTTTCATGGTTTTCGAGGGTGTTGAAACCGATGGTACTGTCAAAATATAAATCCAAGATGGCGGCTGCTAGAAATTATCAACTTTTTCGTCATGGGTGTCGTTTTCATGGTTTTCGAGGGCGTTAAAACCGATGGTACTGTCAAAATATAAATCCAAGATGGCGGCTGCAAGAAATTATCAAATTTTTCGTCATGGGTGTCGTTTTCGTGGTTTTCGAGGGTGTTGAAACCGATAATACTGTCAAAATGTAAATCCAAGATAGCGGCTGCAAGAAATTATTAACTTTTCCGTCATGGGTGTCGTTTTCATGGTTTTCGAGGGTGTTGAAACCGATAGAACTGTCAAAATATAAATCCAAGATGGTGGCTGCAAGAAATTATCAAATTTTCCGTCATGGGTGTCGTTTTCATGGTTTTCGAGGGTGTTGAAACCGATGGTACTGTCAAAATATAAATCCAAGATGGTGGCTGCAAGAAATTATCAAATTTTCCGTCGTGGGTGTCGTTTTCATGGTTTTCGAGGGTGTTGAAACCGATGGTACTGTCAAAATATAAATCCAAGATGGCGGCTGCTAGAAATTATCAACTTTTTCGTCATGGGTGTCGTTTTCGTGGTTTTCGAGGGTGTTGAAACCGATAGTACTGTCAAAATGTAAATCCAAGGTGGCGGCTGCAAGAAATTGTTAACTTTTCCGTCATGGGTGTCGTTTTCATGGTTTTCGAGGGTGTTGAAACCGATAGTACTGTCAAAATATAAATCCAAGATGGTGGCTGCAAGAAATTATCAAATTTTCCGTCATGGGTGTCGTTTTCATCGTTTTCGAGGGCGTGGAAACCGATGGTACTGTCAAAATGTAAATCCAAGATGGCGGCTGCAAGAAATTATCAACTTTTTCGCCATGGGTGTCGTTTTCGTGGTTTTCGAGGGTGTTGAAACCGATGGTACTGTCAAAATATAAATCCAAGATGGTGGCTGCAAGAAATTATCAAATTTTCCGTCATGGGTGTCGTTTTCATGGTTTTCGAGGGCGTGGAAACCGATGGTACTGTCAAAATGTAAATCCAAGATGGCGGCTGCAAGAAATTATCAACTTTTTCGTCATGGGTGTCGTTTTCGTGGTTTTCGAGGGTGTTGAAACCGATATTACTGTCAAAATATAAATCCAAGATGGCGGCTGCAAGAAATTATTAACTTTTCCGTCATGGGTGTCGTTTTCATGGTTTTCGAGGGTGTTGAAACCGATAGTACTGTCAAAATATAAATCCAAGATGGTGGCTGCAAGAAATTATCAACTTTTTCATCATGGGTGTCGTTTTCATGGTTTTCGAGGGTGTTGAAACCGATAGTACTGTCAAAATATAAATCCAAGATGGTGGCTGCAAGAAATTATCAAATTTTCCGTCATGGGTGTCGTTTTCATGGTTTTCGAGGGTGTTGAAACCGATAGTACTGTCAAAATATAAATCCAAGATGGCGGCTGCAAGAAATTATCAAATTTTCCGTCATGGGTGTCGTTTTCATGGTTTTCGAGGGTGTTGAAACCGATAGTACTGTCAAAATATAAATCCAAGATGGCGGCTGCAAAAAATTATTAAATTTTTCGTCATGGGTGTCGTTTTCATGGTTTTCAAGGCTGTTGAAACCGATAGTATTGTCAAAATGTAAATCCAAGATGGCGGCTGCAAGAAATTGTCAACTTTTTCCTCATGGGTGTCGTTTTCGTGGTTTTCGAGGGTGTTGAAACCGATAGTACTGTCAAAATTTAAATCTAAGATGGTGGCTGCAATAAATTATCAACTTTTTCGATATGGGTGTCTTTTTCATGGTTTTCGAGGTTGTTGAAGCCGATAGTGCTGTTAAAATGTAAATCTAAGATGGCGGATGTCAGAAATTATCAACTTTTTCGTCATGAGTGTCGTTTTCATGGTTTCGAAGATGTTGAAATAGTGCTGTCAAAATGTACATAAAATAGGATAGTATTTTTTAGTTATATTGTATTGGCTAGACGGAAAAAATTCTCACGAAAAGTTGTAACGACACTTTTTCTATAGTAAGCTATTGTAAGCCGTGCGGCGTGCGCATGTTTCTCTGTCTTCTCTCTTTCTCTCTCTTATAGAAAGCAAGCCAGAACGGAACTTCGTTCCATCCGGGTGTCCCTTGACACCTCAGTAGTTTTTCGGAGAGATAAACTTTTTAATGTAAAATAATTGTAATAGTTTTAAAGTGTTAAATTTTTAATGTAATATAAATTGTCATGTTTGTGTACGATAGCGCAATAAATGAATATTGTATTCTACCACATAAATGATAGTACTTTTATACTGATAAAGCAATTGGTGCAAAATTTTTTTTTATATGGATAGGCTCGCGTTTGACCACTATCTCACCTGATGGTAAGCGATGATGTGGCCGACGATGGAACACGCTTGCCTAGAAGCAATCTATTCTATTTTGTACATGTTGGCTGGTTTACACTGTCCTCTCATATCACACCAATATTTTAAGAGCAAAAGTTTGTAAGTGCGTATGTTTGTAACTGTCCTCTCATATCACACCAATATTTTAAGAGCAAAATATGTGAGTGTGTATGTCTTTAACTTCTTCACGCTAAAACTGCTGAAGTAAGGGATTTGGACGAAATTTGGCGCACGGGTAGACCATGGCTTGGAATTACACATAGGATACCAACTATTTATCACGCGAGTATGTTCCTTTGGGATAATTTTCTACTTAAACACGGGCGAAGGCGCCTGTCTATTAAAGAAATATTGTAAAACTGAATGTTTTTTTTTTTTAAATAATTAACCTTGGTGTTTCTAGTCGATTCTTCTCCATAGGAAACGACCAATTTCAACTGTGCATTGTCGTCTCAACGTTTTATATGTGCCCATGCCTATGTGGGTAGGCCTATGTGAAATTAAATAAATTTAAATGAATTAAATTGTAGGAAATACTAGGACACATTGTAGGTTACATACATATATATTAAAAACTAGCTTTTGCCCGTGGCTTTGCCAGCTTACATAAAATATAGCCTATGTCATTCAGGAATAAAGCAGCTTTCTATCGGTGAAAAAATTATCGCTATCGGACCAGTACTTTCAGAGATTGGCTGTTACAAACAAAAAAGCATAAAAACAAAAAAAAAACTTTACCTCTTTATATTATTAGTGTAGATTATGATTGTTCACCAGTCTTTCATTAGTAACACGAGTACCTGTTTTGTTTAGGTACCCGGCATGAATAGAACTTAATTGTATGAGTAGGTACACGTTTACAACAAAGGGAGATAATAGATATCCGTCTAATTCTAACCGGCTGAAAGACCTAATAAGATTTATAGGGCACAGTAGACAGGTAGCTAGGCAGTATCTCATCCTTTGTATCCGTCCACACAAAAACGTGGAGAGGCAACGTTAGTCGTCGTCACCGGTCGCGTGCGTGCGATGTCGGGATACTCGCCAAGATACCATCTTTAATCTTCACGCTTCACACTGTTTGTTACTGAAAAAAGGTTTTTTTTTTCCAAGAAAAATACTCGTATAAAGCTTTGAAGATAACGAAAAAGAAATTACCCAGGTACTTACTTAGTTAAGTACAAACATTTCCTACATAAGGCGAGCAAGACACGACCACTAAAGCCGCTTGAAGTGGTTAGGACTTAAAACAGCTTCAATATTTACCTGATTAGAGACTACTTGTCCATGCTTACCTGTTTAAATATTTACACAAAGTAGGCAGTTACTTAACATCGTGGAGGCAAATTGTCTATTTTTCCATTCGGGAGCCTTGGGGCGTAGAACGTGTTTCATGTATTTTTTCTTTATCACTGCTCGTAGATACAGCGACAACACAGTAGCGGCTATGAAAGCTTTATAAAAAGACTACGTACAACGCACGCCTTTGTGAACGCATCGAGCCATACATATTAATCGCTTTTATGTAGAAAAACACCGTGGATGTCAGGTACAATAGATACAATATGTAATGCACACTTTGATGTGGTTGGGGACATCACTTTTTTATATGTGGCAAAACCCTACACCTTTCCTTCGCTGCGTGGGGCGAGAGGGAATGTCAGACTTTTACTGACTACAACTCTGTGTTAGCGATAAGACCGTCCATTGTGACACCCTATTAATTTAAAGTTCCTCTTGTAATTTTTATTGGTGTACAATAAAGAGTATAATAGCTATCTATGTTCAGTTGTCCTTTGCGTTTGGGGACTGCGGTAACTTTCGAACACTCTCGCAGTTCTGGCAGGCCTCAGCGTTGGGGATGTAGGTTATCTTGTGATTCAAAGTAGGTAGAATACCTATAGGAAGAATTAAATCAGCTACCAGATATTTTGGTAGACATCAAAGATTCAGCTTTTCAGTTTCACATTGTGTAAGGTTGTTACAGTGCATTTATAGCAGATTCTTTAATAATACAGCATATAATTTTCTTTGGAATCTCTCGCAAGAAATAAACAGGTTTTATAGTTGTGGAACAAAATCCAGGATCGTCATCACACGTCGACATATTCTCAGATGTAGCGGCCTCATAAAAGACCCAAATTGTTCTTTTTGCGTTGCGAATGAGGCATGGAATCGAATGCCAAACAGCTTGTTTTGTTGACTTGCAAAAACAACCCGCCGTGAGATTCACAAACGGAATGGATTTTGTTACTTTTGCATACGACCCTATGTCTGTTTACAAGTAGGTACATAATGTACAATTTATGTTCCTCTAATATGATATATAACTATAACAAACATGTAAAGGACCTTAGGCTACAACAGACCTAATTCCGGGAAAATATAATATTGCGGAAAGTACCTCAATTGGTATTGTATCAGACTGACGCTTTTATTCGCAATTCCAATGTTATAAATAGGTATAATGTAAGTGTTTGTCTGGTAGTGTTTAGTAACAATAACAAGTTCTTGAAATCACGACACCGATAAGTCCCTTTGAATGGATCTTTTATAGAAGAGATAAACCTACTTGTTATCCGACAGCGCCCTAAGGAGGTTTATGTTTTTTTTTTGTCTTTTTCTTCCTACGAGACAGTATGCCCCGTTAACTTGGGGCTGGTCTTCCTTATGGGAGGTTTCAATGTCATCATTTAGATGTAAAATAAAGTAGTAGTTTACTTTAATGACTATAAGAGCTTCCAGCCGTAGACCGCCATATAGCGATTTCATAGAAATGGTTCTATTTAGGTACACATGAAACAATATTTAGATGAAGATGCTGTATTACACTGTCGCGTTGTCGTACTTGTCTGTAGACAAGATACGACCACAACTTCTTGAAACTTGATGGCGCTATAACTTGGTACATAGCGCAGTTGCGCAATAATTAAACTAAGTATTAACAACATATCCTTGCATATTTGCACAGGAAACAAGTCTGTTTTGGGTCACAATTATAACAGCGAGCACCATTGACCTATCTTGTTTCAAAGATCCGCGAGTACTTCAACTGTAATCGTTTCTACAATAACATTATGTTGGTACTCATGACATGATATGGATACGTTCGCCCCGGGGCAGAGATGCGGGGCGACTGGGGAGCGGGGCGAAAGCATGCCAGTGACATTTATCCCTATAGTTTAACAACAAAGGAGTCAGATTTGTTGCGTTATAATGTCGCCGTTCAAAGGGCCACCTTTGTTCCAGGCTTCCAGCGCTTGTTACATTGTGACACGTATGAGGGTGAAATGCTTTGACGCTGCTTTTATTTTTGTTTGTTCAACTAATTCCCCGATTGAACCCTGAGATGCAGACGGTACTGCGGACATTTCCCCTAGCAGTGCTGTGATATCGCTACAATACGAGTATTTCCCGTTTCTAATTTCGTTGCGAAGAATTGCTCAATACTTTCCATATTGCATTTAATTTATAGATGATTTTCAATTCTTTTGCCTATGTTTTCTTATAAAAATGTAACCAAACTAGTCTATATTTGTATTTTTTATTTATTTATCGTTAGAGTTACGATACCGATTTATTTAAAAATGTAATTTGTTCGCTCAGCTCCCGAGTCCCGATGGAGTCTTTAAAATTCACACATCTAACAGGGTGATACGGTACGATGCACGAGGCAATTTACTGTGATCGAATTTATTGGTAAATGGGTACACGAAAGAAGCTATATCACTGGCAAGCTGGCGTAATTCACGCGACTAACAAACATTTCGGCAACAAAATTAAAGCATATGTTTGATTTTACATATGTTTTTTTTTACTGTATTTGAATAAGTCAACAATTTACATCTAAATGATCAAGATGTAAATGGTTGACTTATTTAAATACTGTAAAACTAAAATAAATAAAACTAAAATATTTAATTAATTCAAAATAACCAACCCTACTTTGAAATTTTTTTTAATATAAGGTGATCTGACATCATCATCATCATTTTAGCCGAAAGACCAGTGCTGAACATATATAGCCTCCCTTAAGTGCTGCAATGACCTGTAGACGTCTCGCAACTCTCGGATTCCTACGAATGACCCTCACTACATTAGGGGAGGTCTTCTTATACTGCGTCTTCTGGTACGCGGTCATTACTCCAGAACCTTTCGCCTCCATCGACTATCTGTTCTGCCAGCAATGTGCGCTGCGCATTCTTCAAGCTAAGTCAGTGGCCTCGTTTCTTCGTTGGGGATGGTGTTGGGGTGTGAGGATTACCTCTCTTTCACGTTTTCCCCTATCTCTTTTGCTAAAATTACTCCTTCGAAAAAGTAGATTACTGCTACCTATGCCCGTTTGCCTTGTACCATGACCTGGACCAGAGCCGGTCGCGAGGGGTCACGACCGCCGATAGCTTCCACTGGGACTCGGCGTGGCGGTGCGTCGCCATGTTTTATAAAGTTGTATTTAATATTACTTACTGTAGAAGTAGGTGCCATTAGAACTCTTTCCTATAAAATTCTGAAAATAATTAACTTTTCAAACTTTTTTTAATTTGCCGACAACTTCATGCATAAAATTGGAACCGTGGGTTTGTATTTGTTCTCGTCTCATAAAAAGTGGTAGGAATTTGTTTTCAGGATTTTGGTAACTTCTCAATCGTAAAAGAGTTTTTAACAACCAAGTAATTTCGTGTTTGTTATCTCTCAGACTAATCTCGAAACTTTTAATATAGGTAAGATCTGCAAGCCAGCATTAAGTGTGTGGGAGGTTAAAATTTCAAGTAGGTATTTTAGAGATATCCAGTAAGTCGCATTACCATAAATAATTCTCTTTGGATACTGTATCCTGAAGATCCTCGTCGATAATTCAAGGTTTGAATAATTCAGTAGTCGTTTTAGGATAATTCCCAAATTGAAGGTTTCACGGTTACGCGTCGGCTTTAATGAAGTAAAGTTTTTCCTTCCATTCTTTTTCGTATTCCGGAACCTTCGAGTCGGCTATTTTACTTTGGTACAGGCGCTCTGTCTTGTCCAATTGAAAGCGAATGTCGGCCGGCTCGGATACGGCCGGCGCGTAGCTAAAAGGATTGTCAACTTTTGAATGTACTCTTATTTATCGAGTGAATTCAAGAGATCGGCAAGTGTAAATACAAGTTCGTGTGTGAGTCTATAAATAGGACTGATTTAACAGTCGACCATGGCCTTGTAGAATGCATTAATTATTATATCCTACCGGACATTTTCAGCAACCATCATCTATGTAGGTATGCGTTAAAAATGATTAAGAAACGAAGTCCTAAATTATTAATTCCGAAGAATAGCCACGCCAATATCGATTTCCGATTCCGTAGACGATGATGAGAACAGAATTTCGATTGAAAAGACTTAAATTAAATGTAAAGGAAAAATTATGTCGTCGACGAGAGATCTAATTAAAAGCGTAAAAGGTTTTGTGTTCTTCAGAAAAAAGGCAAAAAGACTACAAAGGTTGACGTCAATAGCGATTTGATAAAAGTATTAAATTTCAGTTACTTTTTATCTTTCCCTTTCGATCTTGATTTAACGTCCTTTGAGGTCATTACTGAGGCTCACCGGAATGGCTTCGCTTAATGAAGTCGTGAAAGAAAATTGAGTTTAGTTAAAGGGGCGAATTTAATTCGATTTCAAACTTTTTGAATGAATGTCGCAGTTTAAGAACGCCCGGCATCTTCATGATGCCGGCAAAATAAGATGGAAGCGAAAAATAGAACTCTGACTTTCGTGGTTAATTAAAATAAATTATTCACTGGCCCCTTAAATAGATTGCTCGGCGTCTCCATTACAAATCGTTTCAAGTTAATTTGTGATTCTGGAGAAGACACCAAATGAAGCTGATTAAGTAATCATTATAACTGACGTTCGTTAAGAGGAGGTCGTGGCTAAATAACAGCCGCACTGGTTGATTTTCGAGGTTGAGCAACGCTTGCCGAGGTCAGTTTGTGGATGGGTGACCATCTTAACACACCGAATTTCCGTCGTGCTTAGGAAATCACGTTAAGTCGTTGGCGTTATTTGTGTACTATATTTGACTGTCGTTACGGATAGTCAGAAACCAGAAAATGTGATACCAGTATCGTGTAACCCAGTTACTGGGTGGTGGAGGTTTTTTTTTTTTTTTTTTTCGATGGGAAAAATCATCTTATGACAACCCCCGCTCTTGGGCGGAGCGGGAGATAGTGTCAGACTCTTACTGACTAAAAAACCCATCCCGTTCCTTCAAGCCTTCATACCGGGGCTCGAGCGCCCTTTCGGATAACCCTGGCCCCAGTAGGCTTCGACCCGGCTGGGCCCCTGCTGTTGCTAACAACTCCTTGAGGCGCGCGGGAACAGCGCGCGCCGTCGACGACTTGGGCTTGGTCCGGACAGTTACCGGACGGCCGGACAGCGAGCTACCCATTGCTCGCTGTCCGCAAGCCCGCGCCTACGGTGGCCGGAAATCGGGATCAGAATCCCGGCGGCGGCGAGAGCGCCGTTGCCTGATGCGGTCGGCCTCCTCCTTAGCGAGCATTACTGCTTCGCAGAAGTCGGCGACCGCCTGCCACTCCTCCTCGCTCCGGACCATGGCCTCGACCAAGGCCCGGCGCGAGAGGTCTCCGCCGCCGATCACCCTCACGAGGGCACGGCGATGCTCCGCCCAAGCAGGGCACACCGCGATTGTGTGCTCCACCGTGTCCTCCAGGCGTTCCGCACAGTGGCGACACCCGGGCGTCACTTCCGCTTTAATTCGGAACAGGAACCTCCCGAACTTGCCATTTCCGGTGAGGACCTGTGTCATGCGGAAGGTAAGGACGCCGTGAGGTCTTTCCAGCCACGCCTCAAAGAGGGGACTTATCGCCATAATTGTGGCGTGCCCATGACGGGGTTGCGATAGTCGCTGACGCCATTCCACCATGAGATCCCGCCGGAGCTCTGTCCGCCATGCCGTGACCTGTCGCGGCAGAGGACTTTCACCCCGGCGTTGCATCTCCACGCGCATGTCGTGCATGTGTGCAAGGACTGTTGCCTCCAGATCCCACGGTGGTAGGCCAGCCAGAAGGCTCGCCGCTTCGCAGGAAATCGTGCGGTATCCCCGCACCATCCGAATTGCCATGACCCTCTGGCAGGCGTTCAGAATGGCCGCCGGTCGCTTTCGCAGCGACGGCGCCCACACCGGCGCCCCGTAGAGGGCCATGGACCGAACGATCCCCGCGTAGAGCCTCCGGCAGGAGGCGTCTGGACCCCCAAGGTTGGGCAGGAGCCGCTTGAGAGCGGCCCCAGTCCGGTTGAGTTTGGGAGCCAGACGTCGGAAATGCTCCTCGAAATTCCATCGGCTCTCGAGGATGAGTCCCAGATACCTCATCGATGTCCCGACGCCGATGCGAACTCCTCCTACCGTTAGTTGGGAACCCGACGGTGGCGCGTTCCGACGGCCGCGACCGTGAAAACACATGGCCTCGGATTTGCGCAGCGCCACCTCGAGTCCCAACTCCTGGATCCTACCAACGACTATCGCAACCCCGCGTGTCGCTAAAGCGGCCGCCGCCCGGTATGACTCTCCCTGCGCTAGAACCAGCGTGTCGTCTGCGTAGCAGACCACGCTGACCCCGTCAGGGAGGTCACCCCGCAGTACGTAATCGTACCCGATGTTCCACAAGGGTGGCCCTAGAACCGACCCCTGCGGAACACCGCACGACATCTCCCGACGTTTCCAGTCTCCCTGGTGACCGGGGTAGACAATATACCTGTCCGACAGGTAGGCCTCGACTACTCGACAGAGGTATTCGGGCACCCGGTGGTACCGGAGTGCCCTCCGGATCGTACTCCAGGGCAGGGAATTGAAAGCGTTAGCAATGTCCAAGGACACTGCCACGACACACCTACCCTGGGACACCGCATCCCCCGTCGTGAGGGCTCGCACGCGCATGATGGCGTCCACCGTCGAGCGCATCCTGCGAAAGCCGAACTGTCCGTCCGAAAGGTCCGGCCCCACCCGTGAAAGGCGCGCGACGAGGCGGCTCGCAATCACTCTTTCAAAGAGCTTGCCCACCTCGTCGATGGGTGGTGGAGGTCAGATAGGCAGTTGCTTTATACAACATTATTTTTTGGTAACTCCTATGCGAAACCTGAAGGAATATAGGTGGTTGGTTCAGTATCAGTAACTGAATCGATTCCAATAATTTTTACACCATGTTATATTTTCTCCCAAAAATATTTAAAAAGATCACAAGTTGGATACCATCGATACTAAGTACAACACAGGTCACGGCAAGTCATAGCGGGCATTAGGCGCCCGGGTAGACAGGTGACCGTGTATTATGTCGCCAACCATACCTGGCTTATAACTTTGTGATTTTTCATAATACAGTTTTGAAATTTTGTACATGGATTCTTTCTATAAAATACTAGACTGGTTTTCTTCGTACAAACGTGTACGTCAATTAAAGGTTTTTCAAGGTCATTCAAATTGTACAGTACAGACGTATGTACGATCGGCGCCCGAGGGAATATTTTAAAACAAAAACCCTCATCCCGTCTGTCTGTCTGTTCGTGATAAACTCAAAAACTACTGAACGGATTTTCATGCTGTTTTCTCCAATGGACAGAAAGATTCATGAGGAAGCTCGAAGTGTCGTCATCATCATCATCATCATTTCAGACGAAAGATGTCCACTGTTGGATATAGCCTCCCCCAAGTGTTGCCTGACTGATCCTGTGCGTCTCTCATCGTCCAGCTTTTGGGAGGCCGTCCAACGCTGCGTCTTCCGGTACGTGGTCGCCATTCCGGACCCTGTCGTCCCCATCGGCCAATATGTTCTGCGAGCGTATAATAATTATGCATATTATAGTACATAGCGTGAAGTCGAAAATTTCAAAGATTTCCAACACTCGTGCAAAGCTGGGGTAGGCCACTAGTTGTGAATATACTTGTATAATGTATAATGTCAGTGCCGTAATTAGGGCAGTGCCGGCGGTCCTCAGGTACAGAGCGCAGGCCCTGGAGGGGTGCAAAAATTTATCAGACTACACCAAGTTTTGAATCATGCTAGGTTGTTAGTGGCTTAGATACAATACCTGTTATTTTCAAGTACACAGGTTGTAAACGCGCCTTACCAGGAGTTCCGATTGTGTGTGTTGGTGTTGTTGTGTTGTGTTGTTGTGTGTATTGTAACTAAAAACCCCCTCCTGTTCCTTCTTGCCTTTCGTACCGGGACCGACCGAGCTTCCCTTTCGGATAACCCTGGCCCTAGTAGACTTCGACCCGGCTGGGCCCCTGCTGTTGCTGACAGCTCCTTGAGGCGTACGGGTACAGTGCGCGCCGTCAACGATTTGGGCTCGGTCCGGACAGTTACCGGATGGTCGGACAGCGAGCTACCCATTGCTCGCCGTCCGCAAGCCTGCGCCTACGGTGGCCGGAAATCGGGATCGGAATCCCAGCGGCGGCTGGGGCATTGTGAGCGCCGCCGTTGCCTGATGCGGTCGGCCTCCTCCTTTGCTAGCATTACTGCTTCGCAGAAGTCGGCGGCCCCCTGCCACTCCATTCCTCCCTCCGGATTATGGCCTGTACCAAGGCCCGGCGCGAGAGATCGCCGCCACCGATTGCCCTCACGAGGGCACGGCGATGCTATACCCAAGCGGGGCACACCTCTACTGTGTGCTCCACCGTGTCCCCCGGGCGTTCCGCACAGTGGCGACACCCGGGCGTCACTTCCACACGAATCTGGTGCACGAACCTCCCGAACTTACTATGTCCGATGAGAACCCGTGTCATGCGGAAGGTGAGGACGGCGTGAGGTCTTTCCAGCCACGCCTCAAAGAGGGGACTTACCGTACAGTTGCTGAAGCTCGCACCGGGCGTTTAAAAGGTTAGTTACAGCACTGCTCAATGCATGTGAAACCTATACTGCGGGTGTATAATTAGTTTTGTTTGGTGGATTTAAACAAAAATACAAGCACGTATTTCTATTAAAAAGGCTGAGCTCACATGGAGTTACCTTCGAACAAGTCATTTACAAATGCGTCTTAACGAGTAAGCAGCGCGTCTGGAGTTGCCAGTGGCACGCGAACTTCCGACATTTTAACTAGCACAAAGCTGTTAAGCCCGCATTGATTTTATAAGCGGGAAGTCCGTGCCGTGTAGCCGAAGCCTTCAACTTAACCCGATGGCTCACCTTCGAAGAATGCCGACACTTCACTGAACTTAGATAGCACAACAAAAGTAGTTTGCAAGAAGTACTTTCTTTTAGTGTTACTATTTGCAACACGTTACAATTTTTATACACCCGTCTGATTTCAGCACAGGGCCATAGGGAAAGCAGGGACCCAGCCGGGTCGAAGCCTACTGGGGCCAGGGTTAGTTTCGAAAGACAGCTCGAGCCCCGGTATGAAGGCTAGAAGGAACGGGGTGGGTCTTTTAGTCAGTAAGAGTCTGACACTATCTCCCGCTCCGCCCAAGAGCGGGAGTTGTCATTGGATGATTTTTTCCCACCATAAAAAAAAGGGCCATAGGAAAAGTACAACAACAACTCAACAACTGAACAAGCATTGGTGTGGTTTTAGTCAGTAAAATAGAAGCCAATTTCCATCACTTTCTCTATCCCACTGACCTGCTATACAAATCCTTTAGCGTGCTGACTGTTCGCCAGCTTTTCATAATGCACTTGGTATTAAAACAGCATACCACGCTTGCCTATAACGCCGAAAATACTAACAAGAGACGGAATGATATTGTATGCCATTTTAAAGCACCCTCAAAATATGTCTTTGTAAGCAGATTTTTACTTTTATGGACTTTTTCTATAGAATAAATTAAATAGAAAATTAAGTATATACAAATTAAATTACTATAAGTTTTTGTAAAATGATTGTTATCTATCCAATTTCTTCTAAGCACAACTTATGTTAAGAGAGAAGACCTACTTGCTGTATGTAAATAAAACACGCCACATCTATTATTTCAGTTCAATGTATGTATTTTTTATTTTATTATAAATGTGTGAAAGAGAGCAGTGGTGGCCGAGTGGTATTGACTTCGACTTACGAGTGGTAGGTCGCGGGTTCAAACCCTGCCAGGCGCATTACTTTAATTTATTTCATTACCATTGCTCTCAAAAACTGTGAAGGAAAACATCGTAATGAAACCAGAGCACGTCCTATAAACAAAAGTTTGAAGACCTGTGACATTCACCAATCCGCACTGGGCCCGCGTGGTGGATTACGGCCCATTCCCTCTCCTAGAAAGGAGGCTTGAGTCCCAGCAGTGCAAACACTAAAAAGGCTGATGATGATGATGATTGAGATTACTATTAATTGAAAAGAAAAATTATTACTTAGATATAAGAAGATCAATACACAAACAACACAACCAACAACACACACACAACAACACCAACACACACAATCGCAACTCCTGTTAAAGTGCGTTTACAACCTCTGTACATGAATATAACACACACAGTACAGATACAGGGGGGGACACACACACATTTTACCACTTTGGAAGTGTCTTTCGCGTAAACTATTCAATTTAGAAAAAAATGATATTAGAAACCTCAATATCATTTTTGAAGACCTATCCATAGATACCCCCACGTATGGGTTTGATGAAAAAAAATTTTTGAGTTACAGTTCTAAGTATGGGGACCCCCAAAATTTATTGCTCTTTTTCTATTTTTGTGTGAAAATCTTAAAGCGGTTCACAGAATACAGATCTACTTACTAAGTTTTAACTGTATAGCTCTTATAGTTTCGGAAAAAAGTGGCTGTGACATACGGACGGACAGACAGATAGACGTGACGAATCTATAAGGGTTCCGTTTTTTGCCATTTGGCTACGGAACCCTAAAAAGAACATAATCGCTTATTTGCCTGAACTAGGGTAAACCGGTACTTCAGGCTAGAAAGAGCTTAAATTGATGATGATTGCTTACCTTAAAAAAAATGATTGTAGCACGATTGTTCCAGTTCTACTTTCAAAGCAGCCTTCGACGCAGTATGAATGTGCGTCGAGAGCTAACAAGCAAAATCCTTTAGAAAGTTTCCAACCAAATTAAATAAGCCGAAGAAGTTTGCGTTTGCGAAACTCATTGAAATTACCAAAAAAACTTAACTTATACACCGAGGCGGACAAACATTCTTTTTCTCAGAAAATAAGTTTTAATTCTAATGGATTTGAGAAACTTTTATGAAATATAATCAAATTCACACTAATATTATACAGGCGAAAGTTTATGAGTGTGTCTGTTTGTTATTCTTCAAACGGCTGGATGGATTTCGATTAAATTTGCTACTCGTGTAAACTATGTCCTTTTTAGGGTTCCGTAGCCAAATGGCAAAAAACGGAACCCTTATAGATTCGTCATGTCTGTCTGTCTGTCTGTCTGTCCGTCCGTATGTCACAGCCACTTTTTTCCGAAACTATAAGAGCTATGCTGTTGAAACTTAGTAGGTAGATGTATTCTGTGAACCGCATTAAGATTTTCACACAAAAATAGAAAAAAAGCAATAAATTTTGGGGGTCCCCATACTTAGAACTGAAACTTAAAAATTTTTTTTTCGTCAAACCCATACGTGTGGGGTATCTATAGATAGGTCTTCAAAAATTATATTGAGGTTTCTAATATCATTTTTTTCTAAACTGAACAGTTTGCGCGAGAGACACTTCCAAAGTGGTAAAATGTGTTTCCCCCCCCCTCTAACTTCTAAAATAAGAGAATGATAAAACTAAAAAAAATATATGATGTACATTACTATAAAAACTACCAACGAAAATTGGTTTGAATGAAATCTAGTAAGTAGTTTTTTTTTAATGCGTCATAAATCGAAAAAATACAGTATTATTAAAACATCGATCAAAGTTACAACACATCACAAGAACTTTTATATTATGTTACTTGCTGCTACGGAACCCTTCATGGGCGAGTCCGACTCGCACTTGGCCGGTTTTTTTATGTGGGAAATTGTCCAATGTCTTCCCTCGCTCTTGGGCGGAGCGTGAGGGCGTGTCAGACTTTTACCAACTAAAACCCACTCCTATGTTCCTTCTTTATTTTGTTGCTTTTTTTCTTTTTATCCCGGGGGTATTGTTCACTGGGACAATTTTACACATTTAGGCGGGTGAACCCGCTGGCAGTAGCTAGTATAATTATATTATATTATAATTATAGGTACGTAACCTATAAATCTACATATCTATCTACAAATCGCACATCCTACCAATGTACTGTTTTAGTTTGTTAAAGATTCGTATCTACATTGAAATAAGAACTATTATTATCCCGCGTATGAGAAAATTTAAATAGACGACAACCATTTCAGTTTGTTCACCTATTTTGGCGGGTTAGCGTATTTGATGGCTTGATCTAACTTTCATATCACAATTATTTTTGACTACCTCAGTTATGTTCCCGTTAATTTAATAAGTCTCTAATCTTGAATCAATCAAAACCTTTTTATACTATGATATAGTCTGTTTAAAAAGTCAAACAATTTGGGAATTTTGTATAATATTTAATCATTTAAAAAATACGTTTTTCTATTAGTAAACAATGATTAAGATTTCCTAATCAACCTTGATTATTGAACCATTGTTGACTACATCAGACTTCATTTTACTCTAATAACGTACTCTAACTACGTAAGTAAGTCATTTGACTTTTTAGACAGACTCTAGTTTGTTAGTTAGATAGTTGGAAACCTATTTAAAATTTGTAATGTGGAAATCAACGTTAGACATATGCACATTTTTAACGAAATTAACGTACACTGCAATTATCGTATCCCATTGTCAGAGGTACAAGTATTCCACTCGTACATACAATATGCAATGTTATCATATTTATTACATAAAATACATTGTTTTCATTGTTATTGGGGATGAGTATTCGACCGAGTTAAGCTCCTTTGTATTCTGAGCATTCGATTGTTATAAGTAACGAGTTTAAATTTAATGTAAGCTACGATTTCGATAGAATTTTACAATACTTTTTAAACTATGAATATTATATACTTACGTGATATATTACATAAATAAAATACATATATTTCTGTAATTATAGGTAATGTTTAATTGTTGGAAAAAAAGAAGTATTGTTTGAGGTTTGACGGTATCAAAGTCCATAATACACATTTATGATATTTTTTGTGTTTCGAATAGATTAAAATTACCTCGAGGTCGACCGCGGCGAAGGTGGTGTGACGATCATGATCATGTTCGCGAGGCAAGCTTGACCAGAGATCGCCCTAGACAGAGAGGTTTGGAAGGAGACCGAGAGGCCTTTGCCCAGCAGTGGGACACACAATAGGCTAAAAAAAGAGATAGATTAAATTAGGCAAGCCATAAGCAAACATTACAATCAAATATGTGGTCCAATATAATCAAATGAATGTCGGATATTAATATTTTTGTTCGTTTAAATAACTTATTAATCCCGAAGTTCAGTCGGTAGGCTCATTGTACAGAGGGAGTGGGCGTTCGGTTGAGTTAGTTCCCAAGTTTTGCATGTTTCAGCCGGTCGTTATACCAATACCGTAGGCGTAAGAGCCTGTCGTCTTTTCAATGCCATGGTACTCTGGCTCGAGACTAAGATTAGCTTATTTCTGAATAATTTGGAGAAGTACGAGTATTAAAATTAACCGTTGGAATGAACAAATGTTTTGCTTACCAATCAACTCTAATAGCTAGAATACAGAGGCAGTTTGTTTTTTTGTTTGAGGTAATCTATAATCTCTGAAAGTACTGGTCTGATGGCTAAAATTTTTTCACCGATAGTAAGCTGATTTATTTCTGCCTGAGTGATATAGGTTATATTTTATGTACGCGGGCAAAAGTTAAATTGTTATAAATTAGGTAATGTAATGTCAACTCGTTGGGGTTACTTTACTGACGGTATCAACTTAGACTAACGCATTTGAATGGGTGCTAAAATAATAATCTTTTTACACCACCTGCTCGATAATGTCGTTTTATACGTAATACAAACCTCATATAAGGCAAGTCATTCTATCCCTCGGGAGATAATGCAGTATGGCCGATCCCTAGGGAATAATGAGATTTGAGTTTGGAACATCAAAAATCGTCAACATTGTGAATTAAAATGTACATAGATACGTGCATCGAACAAGTTAACTCGAAATTCAAACTGACGCCTAACAAAAAAAAAAAGGAAATACATAGAATAAAACGTGCTTACTGACGGGAGCGATATAGAAAATTGAAACTATAGAATCCTGGAGTAGTGAATTTTGTTTGTTTGGTGAACTTTTAAAAATAATACTTATATTTCTCTAATATATGATTTGGTCGACCAAATTGTCTATTAATTATCTCACAGATGGTGTAAAAAGTAGAGTATGCAACATGGGGATAAAGCTGTCTTTGCCTTGGGCGGCTTGAATTCCTCACTTCACTTAGGTTTCTTTATTAACTCCCTCGCAATGCTCGGGAGTTAATTATGTAAAACCCTCACTAACGTTCGGGATTAAAATCAGCAACCTTTGTTTCGCTCGGAATTCAAAATGCCGCCCTCGACTTAAAGACACTGCTTTATCCCCTAGTCACATAATTTACTATTATTAGAACAAAAACACATTTAACTTTATTATGCACAAAAATAGCTACATTAGTTAGAAACTGTGTCGTCGTAACTATAAACGCCCACCTCCAGGAGGGAGAAATAAAGAATAGCAAATTAAAAATAGAAAATATAAAAGGAAAAAGTAGGTAATTGAAATTGTAAATAATGAATTAAGTTGATCTTTTTAAGCTACGAGTAGATACGGGTACTGCAAAAACGTTTGTCAAGTTGTTTGTGTTGCTTTACGAGTTACTTTGGCCCTGAAACGCAAAGTTTTAGCTAAAAGAATACGTAATTATGTGGTTTTCAGTGAAATTCTAACACTCATTTCCTCTCTCCACCCTGAGCAGGAGACGTTATTTGATGATTTCCAACCTTAAAAAATAACAAAGTGTGTTTTGCCACACAAAGCAGCAAGACTGTAAGCCGATAGAGAATATGAGAGACAGATCCAACCCAACAAAACAAACTAGTTTATAGCAAGCGTATCGATGTATAGTATATTTAATAACTAATGATGGGTTTGAATAAAGAGTAGGCAGCCAATATGAGGGTGGGATATTGCTTAAAAGCTTACTCCCGGCTGCACTGGAAAACAGGTGGCTGCGGTGTCCTCCTGAGCTATAAACTGTGTTCTATGCACTTGTGCAATGGACACATTTTACTCTCTTTATCGTCTGATAAAGTCCGACAGTCCTTTGTTCTCTCGGCTGTTCTTGAAAATTTAAAAGCGGTCCTTGCAGTAAATTCGCGTTGAACGCGCACACTCGGTCCGAGATACTGGCCGATGAATAAATTATATACACACATGTTTTAGTAAATGCTCTACGGACAAGGTAAGCATGCATACATTAGCGCTCATTAAAATGCTCGGGCTATGTTCATTTTGATGTAGTGATTACTAACAGAAAGTATGCGGTTACGGTTATCCTAGATTAGTAAGGATGAAGGCATGCGAAAATGCAAACAGCTGTTAGTTGTCAGCAATTGTCAGCGTAATAGCATGCCTTACTTTCAAATTTCAATACAATCATCTATTTATCTATGTAGGTACATGGCTTTGTTTGAGGTGGGAAATCATTAACTTCTCCCACTCTAGGTAGAGCGAGTGGTAGTGTCAGACTTTTACAGACTAAGACCAAACTGTGTTCTTTCAGTTGCCTTTTGTGTTTCAAGGCCACGGTGGTTCTTTCGATAATTCAAGCATCAGTGGGCACCGTCCATTTTGCTAACGTCTCTTTGTGGTGCACGTGGAACGTTATGGGATGACAAGTTATCGATTGCTCGCCGTCCTCTAAGAGGGGCACCGCCGTGCTCCATCTAAGTGGGCAAAAATCTAAAAAAATAACAAATATTTTGATTCCCATAGACCTACATGGGCACTTATAAAACGTCAGGAGTTAGTGCACAGTTTCAAATTGGTCGTTTCCTATCGAGCAGAACCGGCAAGAATCTCCATGGGTCCACTTAAAAAAAAATATTTGATGTTACAATATGTCCATATGTATTAATAGATATTATGTAAGGATGGTATAGACCAGTCAATAATATATCCAAAAGCTCAATAAAAATGAAATAAAAAAGTGATACTTAATAGGAAGTGATCTAAGAATTCGCGGAGTTACAGTGTTCTTACATTTACATTATAAAAAACCCCGAATACTCCACTCCACATGTACATCCCCACCCACATGTATTCTTACTAAAATATTCCTAAACAATTCTACCCACGCTGTTTTTCTCGGATCTCGTTTTATTTTATGTTCTCAAACACTAATTCCTCAGTTCAGTGAAGCTTTCTTGTTTTGTTTTCATCTATTTTCTCGACAATGGACAGAAGTACAATTACGCGTTTGAATGTTTTTACAATAAAATTAAAAGACAAAAACTATTTTTGTCTGCGATAAAGCTTTGAGACCGTTTTCCAGAAAGAAAACGTGCAAGATTATGAAATAGGGCTTACGGTAAATCCACTACAAGAATTAATTTTCAAATCGACGAGTTTCTTGCTGTAGAGTCCACTATAAACAAACGCGCTCAAGCGAATGATGACATCTTGTATGTAAGGATTTTCGGGGTATCCAAGAGCCAATCAGCTAAGACTACCTACATACATTAGACACACGAGAGCTTAACATACTACGAAGTTTAGAGGATTTAGGTCCCTCATCCAGCCTGTCGGACTAATCGTGGCTTAGCCGTATGTTCGTGAATTCGAATAATCTCGACAATCGAATGTTCCGCATATTCATAGGTAAATCGGTCCGAGCAAAAATGTTTGCATATGGAACGGCAAACGTATTTGTCCATCGAAGGTTTTATGTCAGTTTAATCCCAGTAAAAAAGCTTGGTGAGAGATCTCCCAGCTTCCAGTGTCGGTGTCTGTCCAATGGAAAGGATGATAAGGGCCAATACTCTCTGCGGTCTAGTCTGTTTGTGTTCTATTTAGCTTATGTTAGGTCACGTTCGATACTATTTTCGCTTTGAAACTTTTTAGCCTTTATAGACAATATAAAAGTTGGCTATTTTATAGATATTTTGCAATTTTATACACTAAGCATTGTTTGTTTTTTAGAATATTGAAAAATATACCAATAAAACTAACCAACCCAATTTTTACTCGAAGAATTGGATTTGCATGTTTTTATTTTTCGACTCTAGATACTGCTAAGTATGTGATTTTAGATATCCTATTATGCGTTGTATTCTTTGCGCTCCTCAAAGAGATATCAGCAAACGGACGGAGCCCACAAGAACCGCGGAGACCATGGTACAACTATTATAAAGGCAGGTACTTTTGCAAGGTACGCCCAATTTCGAAATTACAGAAAGTAAAAATAAGAGCAAAAAAATACGGTCTTAGGATAGGAACTGGGGTCTGTAAGATAAAATTTTGCTAGTAGGGCGATACCTGCCAGGGCTCTGGGATAGTTTGAAAGAGTTACTGTAGCATTGGAACGCAACTGAACAAAACGTGAAGTCATCGTAAAGTCTGATACTCCCTCTTGCCCTCCAGGGCGGAAAGGGTTAATTGTGAATTCCCCAAAGAAAAAAAAAACCGGCCAAGAGCGTGTCGGGCCACGCTCAGTGTAGGGTTCCGTAGTTTCCCGTCCGTCACAATAAGTGTACCCACTTATGAGTTTAAAAAAAATGCTTGCATATACGATTATACTACAAACTTAGTCCAGAAATTATTTTGTGGAACCTTTTTGTCTTTTCCTAGAAAGTCCTTATAAAGTTCAACTTTTCAGATTTTTTTCATATTTTCTAAACTTATGGTTCAAAAGTTAGAGGGGGACACACATTGTTTTTTACTTTTGGAGCGATTATTTCCGAAATTATTGACATTATCAAAAAATGATTTCAGTAAACCCCTATTCATTTTTAAATACCTATCCAACGATATATCACACGTTAGGGTTGAAATTAAAAAAAAAATCACTTCCCACTTTACATATAGGTGGGCTGGCTACCCTAATAAAACATTTTTTTCCAATTTTTATTTTACCACTTTGTCGGCGTGATTGATATACATATTGGTACCAAATTTCAGCTTTCTAGTGCTATCGGTCACAGAGATTAAGCGAGGACGGACAGACAGACAGACAGACGGACAGACAGACATGGCGAAACTATAAGGGTTCCTAGTTGACTACGGAACCCTAAAAAAGATATACATTTTTCAGCCTTTAAACTATTTACAATATATCCACTAGTGTATATTTGGAGAATATTCCAAGGACTGAAGTAGCCGCCCATACATTTGAGTCGTCCGGCTGGATGCCGTAACATAAACTAAATATGTTTCCGCCTTAAACCCATAATACAAGTCGTATTTACCTGCGGCCATCTTTATTTCTTCACTTGGAAGAATATTTACGTTGGCTGCGGCCGGCTTTCACATTTATTTATAGTTAAAGCCAATATTATAGAGCTATTTACTTACACAGTAAGTTGAAAAAGAAATATCACAGTATTTCTGTGTTTTTCCGAAACTATAAGAGCTATACTGTTGAAACTTTGTAAGTAGATGTATTCTGTGAACCGCATTAAGATTTTCACACAAAAATAGAAAAAAAGCAATAAATTTTGGGGGTCCCCATACTTAGAACTGAAACTCAAAATTTTTTTTTTCATCGAACCATACGTGTGGGGTATCTATGAATAGGTCTTCAAAAATGATATTGAGGTTTTTAATATTACTTTTTTCTAAACTGAATAGTTTGCGCGAGAGACACTTCCAAAGTGGTAAAATGTCTGTCCCTCCCCCTCTAACTTCTAAAATAAGAGAATGATAAAACTAAAAAAAATATATGATGGACATTACTATACAAACTACCAACCAAAATTGTTTTGAACGAAATCTAGTGAGTAGTTTTTTTTTAATACGTCATAAATCTAAAAAAATACACTATTATTAAAACATCGATCAAAGTTACAACGAACTACAAGAACTTTTATATTATGTTACTTGCTGCTACGGAACCATTCATGGGCGAGTCCGACTCGCCCTTGGCCGGTTTTTTTGTTTGTAGGAGGTAATCTCTGGAAGTACTGGTCCGATTGCTAAAATTATTCCACCGATAGAAAGCTGCTTTATTCTTGAGTGACATAGGCTATATTTTATGTAAGCGGGTGAAGCCGCGGGCAAAAGCTAGTAATATATAAAAATCTTGTATCACGTGTTTGTTATTGTATTCATTTTTGAGAAGAATTTACAGTTTTTCACACTGGTGCGGAAAAGTTCACGTGCTCGCCCCCGCCACAATTTTATTACATAAAGTATCAGATTGGGCGCGCGTCGGCTCCCACGAGGCGTGCGTCAACCCACGTTTATTTATGTCTTCGTAAGAGGAGTTAAAAATGTCGTTTGATACACGTGGAAATTTTTCTCTGCAGCCCTTTTCATGACAATCTTTCTCCACTTGTATCAAAATGTACTTTTTCACTTTCCTTTGTTTGTGAGGCAGAACAAAGTTTGCTTGGTCACCTAGTAATACATAAAATTAACCCTAACGTATCAAATTATAACTTATTAATTACATAATACATGTCCATTGCTAAATATTCTGAATATATAATAATGTTGTCAGCATATTTTAGTGAAATTTCAAATTACTACGATTAGTTTAGTTCATAATCGGAAATGTATGCACTTGTCATACGTATCTAAACCAGATTTGCATAATAATGCGACTGACATTAAAATGTAGAACGGCCTAACAGCATTTATAATTCAAAGAGTGATGGGCAATTTGGCCCGCAATTTGGCAGTATGAGCTATACCTATTAGTCCTACTACCAAGCAAAAGGTCTTGAAAAAAACTCATCATTTCAGCCGATAGACGTCCACTGTTGGACATAGGCCTCCCCCAAGTGTCGCCACAATGAAAGATCCTGTACGTCCCGCATTCATCGGATTACCGCAATCTTCACCAGGTAATTGGTCCACCTTGTAGGAGGCCTTATAACGCTGCGTCTTCCGGTACGCGGTCGCCCCTTCAGAACCTTTCGGCAAAGGACTTATGACATTATTTTTTGTTTATAACGACATCTTTCTAAGGTTTCGGAGAAGTGAGATGTATGTACTTTTACTACCCTACAATTCGTGTACATAATATATTTATTTATCAATCGAATTTATTTTATGTCAGCATAAGGGTAAAAGTATACCATGCAAAGGTCGAAAAAAAAAATGACCTTCAAGCCCAGTATGTGCCTTATATATCTTCGTATGGTTATTATATTTATTTTATACTAAGCCGATGTATGTATGTACGTATATAAATAAAAAGAAATACCACGTGTAAAGCCTAGTTGCAAGATCATTTTTTTTTTGACAACCTCTCTTTAAGAACCAGGTGAGATGAGATATGTTTAAGTAAGTACTTTAAGTATCGTAAAATTAATGAATTTCATACGTGTTTATTTCATGATAGGCATATAAAAGTAAAAGGTAGACTTTGCCAGAGGTTTAGTAATAGGCTTACTTTTGTCCAAATAGAAAAATAAAAATAAAAAAATGAAAAATAGGTAATTGAAGACTACTTATTTGTTTTTTTTGTTTTTTTTTTTTTTTTTCTAAAATTCGTGAATTGAGAATTCACAAATTTTAGAAAAAAAAAAACATCTTCGGATGAGGAAAAGTCCTTTTGTACGGTATAACTTTTGCTTTATAGAGCTGTCATAAAATAAATACGATTGAAATTCACGAATTATAGGGCCATAAAGTGCAAATATCCAATTATTTGGATATAAGGTCACTAAAAAAAGGTGAGGCCAACAAATAGGCTTCTCTAATGGTAGGTATGCGTTTCTTTTGTCTACAAAGGCCGGTCAGTTTTCACAAAAATGTGCCCATTACTCTTAAATTATTGCAATTTAGTTAAACACCTGGAACTAGCTTGTGAAACATTTTAGGTAGTTTAACTCAATTATATAACAATAATAATAATATTCCACAACTATCACACAACGCTGTCTAGTCCCAAGCTAAGCAGAGCTTGTGTTATGGGTACTAGACAACTGATAAACATACTTATATATTTCTAAATACATACATATTATAGATAAATTACACCCAGACACAGAACAAATGATTATGCTCATCACACAAACATTTGTCCTGGGTGGGAATCGAACCCACGACCTCCGGCATAGCAGTCAGGGTCACTAACCACTAGACCAACAGGCCAGTCAAACAATGTATATATTGTAACTTCAACGCTCTTATCTAACGTATGAACTCTCGTACAAATATTATATCGAAATGAAATAAATCTATTTGTGTGTTTATCAATCATACCTCAACGGATGAAAGGATTTGGATAAAATTTTGTACATGGGTACAAAATAAATCGTTCTAGGACAGAGTTGCTAATACCTACTTTTTATGTGACTGGTTTGTTTCCATAGGCTAGTGTATTGCTACTATCACTCAGAAAGCAATACTATGGTCAACGCCAGCTATCATATACTCATCGTATATCCCATTTTCCGTCTTGATTTTTATCTTTAAATATTTTAAAACAGCCAAGTCTGTCTGTCTGTATGAACGCGATAAACTCGAAAAACTATTCACTCTAGCCTTGAAGACATCTAAACTATAATCGGACGGAAAGACCGCAGCGGGTAAATTGTTTCAGTCTTTCTCTGCTATATAATTAATTTCTTTAAGAAAACGTCAGCTGAGCGAGTTCAATGATCTGTAGGTAGTTTGTACGCAACGCCGACTATTAACTACAGGTCATTGAACTCGCTCAGATGACGTTTTCTTAAAAAAATAATTTCGTACATGCGTAAATTAACGAGCTTTGAAAAAAAGGTACTTTATTTTTTAATTTTATCTTTACAAATCGATAGTGTTTCATGTAGCGGATCAACCCTCCACGGGATTAAAATGATTAAAATTTAGCGGTGTATATAGTTTATCAGTTATCTTGTACTCATAACACAAGCTCTGCTTAGCTTGGGGCTAGACGGCGTTGTGTGATAGTTGTGGAATATTATTATTATCTAAGTTATGTTCAAAAGTGCGGTTGGTGTTAGAAGATCATAGTATTTCTAAAATCAATAATCAATAACATCGATGATAGCGTAGTGCCGGGCGCCTCGCCCTGCCGCCCGTCTTGCACTATAAAGAGGGATTAAAATTGCAGCGATGCAGCTGGCTGCCTCGACAACTTAGGTCAGGGCTGCTTGTGTACTAAACTACGCCATTTTAGGGTTAACTGGGGTACTGAACGAACACTCTTATAGCAAGTCATTTAGGAAAACAGGCGCCACGTCAGTGAAGTAAGTATATATACTACTTACTACTGCTGGTTTAGGGGTATTGTTCACAAAAAATTATCTGCATAAAAATAAATACACACACACATAACAATACATAATAATACATATCTGTGTAGATTATTTTAGTTATAAGATTCAATTCATCTATTTTAATTTAGTTTTTGTTGTGCATTTGGTTAAGTTATCCTCCTATATAAAGAATTTCTATCTAATATTAAGGTTTGCTGCAAGAAAATCCAATTTTGGGTTAAGCTCGCCTGTGTACATCGGCTTTCTTACTACCTATGTATAATCTGTAAAGTTATGTACAATAAAGAATATAAGAATAAATGCTCAAAATAAAAGTTTCACCCGCGTAGAACTAGAAAATTATCAAGTGCACTTACTCCTGAAATAAAAAGTATCCAAATCTGTTCAGCCGTTTGAGCGTGAAGAAATAACAAGGAGAAAGTGACTGACTGGCATATCAACGCAGAGTCAAAACTGCTAGGACTAGGAGTGTGAAATTTTACACCAGGTTTCCTTTTGAAACCTAATCGAGCACTAATTAAGACAGGATTTTCTAAAATTCACCCCCTAAGATTAGAATGAAAAGAAAGCGAGGTCCGTTTGTACAGAGAAACACTAATTTTTTGCAGGCGAAGTCACTGGCGAAAGTTAGTGTGTACATAAGAACTCTTGCTTTTATAATATTAGTGTGATTTTAAAGCTATTGGTCTTACTAAAACTGTCAACAATGACGATAAACGTAGAACGTAAGTGAAAGTCTTTGTGCCAAAAGGTTTACTTAAAAGAGAGTAAAAATAGTACGTTACCTTAGCAACCCTAGGTTAGTGCTTATTCACATAGATCGCGAATTACGGCCCCGACGTAACAGCGAAAAACAACTACAAAACCTCAAATAAGCGAGTTTTTAAAACTCGACTAAGTATTAAACGTTTAAAGGTAAAAGATGGACGCGATTTAAATAATACTTCCCGGGGGGATAAATATTGAAATTCTGATGTTGACAAACAACGGGAAAAGTCTGTTTTTACTGTTAAATAATTTTAGGTCAAAATAATGTGTTTTTCATAGTTAATTGGAACATACTTTTTAATTAGAAAAGTTAAATCCATTTCTATAATGGATTTTACTTTTCTAAATAAAAATTATTTACGACAGTAGGTATGTTAATAAGCACTACTCTAATAGATCAGTAGATATATGAATAATAAGTCGTATTTTTTTAGAAAGATTGTTAATTCTTTTTAACTAAGAAACAAAAAAAAAACCTGCTAATATATAAAATCGCTTTTATTTTAAACCAGCTGACCCGACGAACTTTCTACCTCTTAACAGTCAATGCATTTAGTATATCTCTTGGTATAGTCAACCGATTGCAATGAAACAAAGCCTAAGTAATATATCAAGTTACACAAAATTTTAATGTATAAAAGTTATCTACAACGATTTCGTATATTTTACGTGACGCGCGCACAACTAAATACTTCTACAGATTTATTATATATATATATATATATATAGAGAAGAACATAAGGTAATAGTTTTATTGTTCAGCGTATGTTAATGTACATTTCAAAGAAGTGTTTTCCGTCAATAACATTCATATAAATGAAAACCAGGTCTTCGTAATTAATTTAGATGATCCAGAAGCCATAGAAACCATATTGAATAACCGCGAGCATGACCCAATTTGTCTAACAGCTGTATAAAAACTTTATACACGTCATATTTCGTGTTTAAGGAGTGTGGAGTCCATCTCCAGCGCTATATTTTACGTTTACGAGCAGGTGTAGAGCGCTCGGTAATACGCGATGAAGAAAGCCCTGTGACAAATGATTCTGATACATAATGCGGCGGGCGATATGTTGTAAGCAATTTAAAAATAATCATGCGCTGGCTTTGTTGTGAGCCGTGCTATGTTCCCGCTCCTAGGTGTACGTGTGCCCGTGGCAGATCTTTTGTTATCGCTCAAATTACGAGGGTAGTTGAAAAATATTTGTTTATATTGGGTTTAACGGCTATTTGAATAGGATTAAAGCTCTACTAAAAAGATGAGCAAAAAAATAATAGTGCCAAAAATTTAGTAAAGGTATATTGTTGGGTTTTTATCTATAAATAACATTTATAAGTTTGTATGTTAGGAGGTTATCTGAACTGATTTTGAAAATTCTTTGACTAGTTTCTTTAATTCTAGCATTATCCTTGAGTTCTTACAGGATATATTTTTGACTTTTACGCGGTCGCTGACAGAAACTACTCATAGATAATTTTGAAAATTTCAGTACGAAAGTTTGCTAAACTTTTCCAAATGCATGTGAGACGCAGTAGCGATCGTAGCTAGTGAGTGCTACGTCGTAGCGTAATTTGCTACGAGCGAAGGATGTGTGTAGGCGTTATAATAATTCGCGCTTACAGTTTTTTCAAATTTATTTAAGTAATTTTATTAATTTAAAATGTTACTATCGCGAATGTCGCTTATTAATCACTTAAGGCAAGTAAGAACTTAGTTTATGTAATGTTCGTAGCAAGTGAAATATTTATAACGTCTCGGTACAATCAGATTTCATAGGAATAAGTAATGTTATGTCCCTTACCTTTGGTCCATTTAGTTTAATGGAGGTCAGAACTCTATCAAGATTGACCTGAATTAGTGCTAGACAATGATATCGATTTTTAGATTCCAGTCTGCAAGTAATTTCTTTCGAGTGGATATTACCTGAATGTTTTACGAATCTTGTTCAATGATGTGCATGGAAATGGGAACGAGGAGTTGATGACTTTTTTCTTGTGTTAGTAGCTATCAAACGAATCGATATGTTCTATCACAGACAACTCGATTACACACAGGGAATATTTTTGATATAAAAATAACTCTTTGCTTTTTAGAGTGTGTTATTTCACACGAGTTCGAAGGTCATATTTTGTCAGCAAGCGAATTTGATTGAGTTTCCCCTCCAGCATGAACATGCCGTCGAAAAAAAGAATATTGGAAAGTGAAGCTCCACATCATTCAAAAATAAGATTATTCGTCGTTAAAACTGAGTGCTGTACATTTTTAAACAAATTAACTTGTTAGTCAGCAATCTGCCGAGCTCCGCACGTGGACGACGAGCGTACGGTAGTCTGTAATTAGCTTGATGCAAACATCGACACTGCCATTAACCCTTTGAAAGTCATCGTGTATTTATGTCCAGGGGTGCATGGGCGGAAGTAGACTGCACTGCAGTCGGGGCCTTGGCAGAATTTATAGCCTGGCCTGCTAGCCGGGGACACAGACTGATCGCGGCGACTGCCTCGATCCCTAATAAATAACTGCAGCCAACTTTCACAACGTACAAAGCGGCACATTGCTAGTTTTTTCATTCGCGACCAAACTGCATCCGTTGTCAGTCGATTGATACACAATCTTGATTAGCAGAAGCCTCGCCGGAACGCGATACCAGCATATGGTAATAATGTATTTCCATATTCAATAATACCTACTTCAATAAACGTTACATTTTATATGTATTTGTTTCCTTTCTAACACGATAATGGAGTCTTTCCCTCTGTATTTACGAACGTAAAAGGATATTGTGCTTGCCTCCTTGTTGATATTGTTTTTTTTTTTCCGTTTACTAAACTATTATTGTAAGCGCGTCTGATAACATTGGAGGTTATTGTGTATCCTATCGCCTTTACTGGTGTCTCTGTCGTGTTATTATTTTAAGGTTGTGTTGTGAAAATAAACGACGGAGTTCACGTGTAATCCTGAGTGGGACCAAAGAGAATAAACTACAAAGATAACAAGATAATCGCGTCCGAAGTTTCCTATTGTAAGTTTAAGTGGACTAAGAGACACGAGTCGGGTGAGACAATTTAATCTTGTCGGCTTCATGGTCCCTTGGACCGGCGGATAGTTTTTAAACGGTTAGAGTTTCTTTGTCATCTATCTAGCGCCAGTCTAATTCGTTTTTAAAAACTTTTAACTACATCGTGGACGGCTAATTACAAGTATTTTCGCGAGCCTGTCTATCTTTATTTTAATCTTAATATTTTTTGGGTTTCAAATATAAATAATTAATATTCCGCAACTATCACACAAAGCCGTCTAGTCTCAAGCTAAGCAGAGCGTGCGTTATGAGTACTAGACACTGATAAACATATTTATGTATTTTCTAAATAAATACATATTATAGATAAATTACACCCAGACACAGAACAAATGATCATACTCATCACACAAACATTTGTCCAGGGTGTGAATCGAACCCACGTCCTCCGGCATAGCAGTCAGGGTCACTAACCACTAGACCAAAAGGCCAGTCAAAAATAAGTAAATTGTAACAAGTGCATCTATAAAAGAGAAAATTGATTGAAACAAGACAAGAAAGTGCCCCAGTAGCTTTCATTCTTACAGTAGCTATAAAGTTGTTGGGTTACATTATAAATAAGGAATGTCGAAAACAAACTGTTCACTTTGTCGAACCGACTTTTCAATTTACGGAAATGACCGCTCATTCAATTTCATCAAACTTAATCTTACCATTATTGTATCAGCAGATATTGGAAGCAAGTTAGTAACAAAGTCTTAAAATAATTAAGAAATCGTTTGAGTGAATCATAGAGTAAGTAAACTCGTTAATAAATAAAAGGCCCGTTTTGACATTTGAGAAAAGCCCTAGAATGTAACTTGGAACGAAACTGAAACAAGACGCCTTATCGCTGACAGCGATAAGGCCGCCATTGTAGATACCCATACATTTAAGTTTCTGTGAAATTGTTACTATTTTGGTGTACGATAAAGTTTATTCTATTCTTTTCTGTTCTATTTTGAAAGAAACAATAAAATAATAATTAGGGGTCCGATGTAGTCGTAGCAACACAACACGAGACGGCTTGTCTGCTAGGTAGTCAAAATACTAATGTCAAAACGAGCCTTATTTTTTGACAACTTTGTAACAGAAATGTGTTTCAAATCGTCGTTAAATTAATTTTCTCTTTGGCGATTTCAAAATACGGATGCATACTTGATAGCTAAATATTTTCTCTCAAGTAAAGGACAAGGGCAAGTCCTTGTATGAGTACATATCAATCAGTAACGGGTATCTGTTACAGCGCCATATTTCTGAGAGCAAGGAGCGCCCCTTCGGAACAGAATGTAGCGGAAAATAATCCAACAGGAAACTCGATTAACTTACTAGGAGGCGCTTAGTCGGGAATTAAATTTAGAAACTATCCGCTAAAGTGGCCGCTCGTTTAACTTTACTCCCATGTTTTAAACTATATTAAAATTGATTTCACGTAGCCCCATCCGGGAAATTTGTACAAGTTTTATTTTAAATCCAATAAGTGGTTCGTTTGTGAATAATATTGGAGGCGAGGCGTGTGGTTTCGCCCACATGCAATTATTTCGCCTGTCTTACGGAAACCATATGCGCTCCCGCGGGCTTTGTCTTACACTGTTTGTTTGTTACCTATATTAGTTCACGTGTTTGGTAATCAAAATCCGTAATAATAGTATAAAGAGAGAATGTTTTTATTTTTATATTTTTGTTTGTAATGAAATACAATAAAAAATAAAGACTAATTTTAAAATGTTTTTTCTACATTTGATGTTTATCACGTTCAGTAAACGTTTTATTGGTTTTGTACGCCCTTTTTTATCTTGTTAATGACTTCTGTTCTACAGCAAAGCGGGAGCGCCAGCATGCTAGACTTTTACTGACTAAAAATCAGTAACAGTTTGTTCAGTTCTTCAGTTGCCTTTGCGTACTAGGACCACAGGTAACCTTCTAGGACCACTACGCCCTAAGGTAGGAAAGGTAAGATATATCTGTCCACAAGACAGTTATTAACAACTGTATTATGTACGCTTTCCTATGTTGCACTTTAAAGACAAATTTGAATTGAATTGAATTTATTACATAAGGTATCAGTTATAAATATCATCAAACTATACCTGTGATCATTTTTTAAATTATTTATTTGTGACAAACAAATGTCGTGGGCGAAAAGTTATATAAATTACTGTATCATATTTTATGATTGAAGTCTAACATAATTATGGAATGTTAGACTTCAATCATAAAATATGATACAGTAGATATGGAATGAAACCTGAAAACCAATATCTTACGAAAAAAAGTTAACAACATTTCAAATATCTAAGCATTACTCTACCTATACATAAAGAAGCCTCTAAATAATATCTAATTATCAAAAAAGTGAGCTATGATACCAAATGAAATGGGATACAATATTATTGGTTCCTTTTGGTTAAATAAACTGACGTTGAGAAATTTCCTGTGAATGAATAAATATTACTAGTAGGTAGTAAAATAAATAGGTACGTGTAATGAAGGTAGTTAAGGCTGGTCGTGTCGGTCGTCTCAGGTGCATGCGCCGCGGGGGAGGTTGATTAATTAGACCCTACGCACAAACCCTTTGAATTATTCCCATATAAACGGTGCAAAGCTTCTTAACGTTGTGCTCCTCAAGATTCTCTGTAGACTCGCCTTTGGTTTATTCTCCAATTAATTAGCGCGTTACTTCGCCATGCGGAGATTTAACGCCAAAGACTTTTCGGGAATAACTTACGTATAACTTTTTTTGGGTAATTAATTAATACTTACTTAAAAAAAAAAACACTTAACTATAATAACACTAAAGCAAAAAAATAAATATACCCCTTATCTAATTAAAACTAACTAAAAACAATCAAAATTATGGCGTCAAAAAACTGTTAATATGCCCAAAAGGTTGGCGACGTTGCCACGCTTAATGGCAATGCTTATGTTCTGTCCTAGGTAAAAGTCAGCCCTTGGGTCATGCAAAGTGTCAACAAGTTATTTAGACAGATCTTTAATAATTTGTGATTCTGTGTGAGAAAAATTTGATGGTGCAAGAATATAGACACAAGTTCCATCTGTATTTAAAAATAAGTAAAAGTAACTACTTAAGTAACGATTTGTATTCTATAGTTAAGAAACTGCTAGAAGTTAGAACTGTTACTGCTGTGAACTTTGTAGTCGAGTATTACTTGAGCATTTTCTTAAGTAAGCAACGTATATTACTCCACTATAGAATGAGATATTGTAATTATGAATTGTAACCTTAAGTAATTACTACCTTATAACTACGGGTGTAAAGCTGGGTATCTTCCACGGAAATAATAACATGGCGTCCGGCCCCCTGCCATCGTCGCATTCGTACCACGGCACTTAGTTTTAATACAACACTGGTTATAAATACAGCAATATTACAGAAAATACAAAACACAAGGAAATCAACAAATAAATAATTAAAAAAAAAGAGTAATGTATCTTTTATAAAAAGTTAATTTGAACTTATAATTCAAAGTTCATTCGAATATATCAATCACAGTTCAAAGTGAACCGTTTTAATAAACGGCAATTTCATAGCATATAATTTTATAATATATATTATAAAGCAGTTTTTTATGACAGTGTCTATCCTTTATGCTTTGAAGTAGTGTTATAATAAACTAGTTTTTGCTCACCGCTTCGCCCGCGTACATAAAATATAGCGTATTTGTCACTCAGGAATAAAGCAGCTTTCGGACCAGTACTTTCAGAGATTACAAACAAAACAAATTTTACTTCTTTATAATATTAGTGTACATAGTAAAATAATTGTGATGTTCAGTTAAATAACGAATAAAGAATCATGGGTAATTATCAGAACTGAAAATAAACAATATATGCTTTTTTTACCCTTGGGTGAAGTGGGAGATAGTGTCAGACTCTTACTGACTAAAAAACCCACCCTGTTCCTTCTTGCCTTTCATACCGGGGCCGAGCCTCCCTTTCGGAAGAACCTGGCCCCGGTAGGCTTCGACCCAGCTGGGCCCGTGCTGTTGCTGACAACTCCTTGAGGCGCGCGGGAACAGTGCGCACCGTCGACGACTTGGGCTCGGTCCGGACAGTTACCGGACGATTGGACAGCGAGCTACCCATTGCTCGCCGTCCGCAAGTCCGCGCCTACGGTGGTTTGAAATCGGGATCGGAATCCCGGCGGCGGGCGACTCGGCGGTCGGCCTCCTCCTTTGCTAGCATTACTGCTTCGCAGAAGGAGGCGACCGCCTGCCACTCCTCCTCGCTCCGGACCATGGCCTGTACCAAGGCGCGGGCAATTTATACTTAATCTCTTTCAGATATTTCTTAAAAAATATAGGTATAGTCTGTCTAAAAAGTCAAACGACTGGTGAATTTTGTATAATATTTAATCATTTAAAAAATACTTATATTCGATACGTTTTATAAGGTTCTTCCATTAGTAAACAATGATCAAAATCTCTTAATCAACCTTGATTATTGAACCAGCGTTGAATACATCAGATTTCAGTTTTACCTTAATAAATACCCAAGTCGTTTGACTTATTAGACAGACTAGTGTAATCGATCGTTATTCAGTAAATATGGACTTGTCCACTATTTGGGAGGTAATTCAATTCTTTTAGCTGCACCGGAAGGAATGCGACGACGCCATCATGCCGTAGAGCAACAAAGCTGTCTCAAGAACACACAGTTCAATGAGAGCACTTACACCTTCACAGAACTCATTTAAACTCGTCTGCAATTTTCGTTCTAAAAAGCTATTTTATTTTATTATTATGACTAGTTTCTGCCAGTGACTGCGCCCACATGGTATTAGGGCTTCCACCGTTTATAAATTACTAGCTTTTGCTCGCGATCTCGCCCCACTCAGAATTAAAGCAGCTTGTATCAGTGAAAAATATTTAGCAATTGGATCAGTACTTTCAGAGATTACCTCCTACAAACAAAAAAATAAAAAACAAACTACCTCTTTATAATAACTCTCTCTTTATATACTAGCGGCCGGTCCTGGCTTCGCACGGGCAATAAATATAGCCTATGTTACTCAGGGTGAATGTAGCTTTCCAATGGTGATGGATTTTTTGAAATCGGACAGTAGTTTTTGAGTTTATTCATTACAAACATACACACAAAAATACAAATTTTTTCTTTATAATATTAGTGTACATATATATCGTAGATAGCATTTTTACTATTTTGATGTACTCACAGAATGTCACAAACTTTCACATTTATCAAATTACTCGTGGCTGAAGAAGTGCCAGCGGTTTTGCGTGAAAGTAGAAAATCATCCCAAAGTAACATATTCCTGGAACAAGAATTATATCTTATGCCGTATTCCAGGATATGGTACTTTTTATTTTTTTAAGGGTGAAAATCGTCCAATGTCTTTTTCCGCTCTAGGGTGGAGCGGGAAGGTGTGACGACTTTTACTGACTTAAATCACAACTGAAGGTCAGTTCCTTTTGCGTTCTAGTATTATAGGTTTCCTTTCCAGAAAACCTCCGCGGCCTTAGCGGGCCCCTACGTTTTGCTGACATCTCTTAGAGGAGCGCGTGCTACAAAGACTTGTCCTCAGTCGGTGGAAACTGAGTCCATCACGAGCTCTTAACACGATCCTAAACTGAACTGTTAATGGGATGGAGCTATACAAGGACTAAGGGATAGGTCTCCGCTAATTTTAAGGACTTGCTCTGTAGACAAAACGACCTCCATTTTTCCAGAAATGAAAAAAAAACTCTGCTTCTCCATACAAACTGTCCAATCAAGTTTATAATTTTGTATGGGGAGGCCGATTTATTTTTTCGTTTCTTGAAAAAAAATCTTGTGGAAGGTTGTTCAGTTTCGTCTACTTAGCAAGCCCTTTAACTTTGTGGAGACCTGTCCCTTATACCCTGTTGTATAGCATGCTTAGTTCTATCTCTCTTTCTTGCTCGCACACTTGACATTTTAACACGTTATGGTAAGGCTACAGATCTTGTTACAAAGAACTCTTTCTCTAATGGAAACCTACACTGTCGCCATAGGCTACTTTATATTCAGCAAAATGCATGGTTTGGTTTGGTTGCTACGTCACAGAGCGGTTTAGTAAAATAATGGCATAAAATAGAAGCAATATAACGTGGCGAGCGGTCCTCGGCTGATATTCAACTTTCAGACCTTTGCGACAAAGAGCCGCGGTTTCTTTGAAGTCATGTGCAACGGGCTATTGTTATATGCCCTTTCTTGTAATAATTTTGGATGGTTGGTGTTTTGATCAATTATATTTCTTCGTCTTTATGTCGACACCACGGCGAAAATCAGTGTCGTAGATTCTTTGCATTTTGCGTGTGGTCACGGCAATATGCTGAGCGTTAGGCCGTTTTGCGTGGCTGTGGCGCATATTTTTCACAAAGTATACTTTTGATTAGTTAGGCCTAAATTTGCGCCTTTTCCGCCAAATAAAATGTTTTTCTTTCTTTGTTTTAATTACTTGCATTTCTTACGTGAAAAGAGCTATTATCTTTTTTTTTGTTATGGGAATCATACAATAATTTCTCCCGCCTCGAGTGTAGTGAGGGCGTGTCGGACTTTTACTGACTAAAACTCACTTGTGTTCCTTCAGTTGCTCTTTACGTTCCAGGGCCATGGTAACTCTTTCTAAAAATTCCGTTTTGCACTTATTTATGTACACACAATACACCTAAAAAATATACCTACATTTTACAGGTAGAGTACAAAGGTTCTGCTTATTTCAAAAGAAATCAAACCTAAGAATCGAAAAAAAACTGTCCAAATATCTGATCAATCTCTTTTTTATTTAAATTCCTGGCTCAACTAGTGACTAAGCAAAACAGAGTAAATGTACTTGAAATAAATATGTGTTTTGCTTCGAGGCAGGAATGCGCGACGGTAATGAGTATGTACTTATGCTTTCTGTACAGCGGACGCTCTCACCCAGCAATTAAGGTCGCCAAAAGCTTTAATAACCTTTGTTTAACATGTACCACCAAAAAAAAACATCAGGGGCGCATACATTAATGTATTTTCCAGTAAAATGCTCTAGAATAAAGACGAGATCCGGCCGTCCTCGTAATTTGAAAGCAATGAAATGAATTGCTATCGTAATAAAAATGTTAGTTCATTATCGGCAGCAGGAGTCGCTCTCAATCCAGCTCGTTACCAAGACCAAGACATAGCTTCATGAATAATGTACCACGAATAATATTACTTCACGAAATATCTACTTGTATGTTTAAAACGTTGAGGAATTCTCCTTTTGATATTCGCTTGAAAGGAGAACGATTTGAATGTGTTACGAGTACGGAATGACTATGATATTTAACGTTCCACTTTGTTATAGGAATCTATTGATTGAGCTATATGTAAGTGGCTCAAAATAACTCGGGCAAAAGCATAAATTGGCAGAAAATGCTCACATATATATTTTGTTTGGTTTGGAAAATTATGTTTATCAACGTTTTCTCATAGACGCAGACGCCCTGAATAAGCTCGGAGGCTTAATCGGTTTCTGGAGAGGTGGGTTGAATGGAATGAAGCTTGCCGGATGATGGCCACCATTGCCCACGTTAAATGGCCCATCATACACTGAGTATGGCTAACAAACTTCAATAGATAGGGTATCAAATTATTTCTCCCGCTTTTCGTGGAGCTAGAGGGAGTGTCAGACTTTTACTGGTTAAAAGGGCAACTGGAGGAAACCCACTTGTATTCCTGTAGTTGACTATTTTCGTTACAAGGCTCCCGTAACTCTTTCGAATAAACCCGCAGTCATAGGCCTTTTTAACCGACTTCAAAAAAGAAGAGGTTACATTATGATCGGTTGTATGTATTTTTTTGATGAGTTCGATTTCTCTGTCAGTTGTGGCCCAATTTTGAAAACTTTATTTTTTATTTAAAGATTATTCCGATTGGACCCATAGAAATATTGTTGTGATTTGATGATGAACTTGGAAGAAATGGAACGGAACTTCACATAGCATTATAGCAAAACCGTCGCAACAAGTACAAATTGCTCTGTTTATGTATAGTCGATGACTGACTGAAGGAAGAGGGGAGGGGATACATTGAACTGATCTGATGATGAAGATGATAGGCACCGGAACTTTATAAATCAATGTTTGTAAACCGTGTTTATGATTATTAGAATTGTCGTGATATGCTCTGGCTATTGAAGCCAGAGCATATCGCAAGAAAAAAAAAACACTAAAAAATACAAAATAATTTTAATTTCGAAGGTCGGTATTAAATAATGAAGAGACAAAACTATTATAAAAAACAGAGACTTCCAAAATTAATTTTTTTTTTTTTTGCAGTTTTTATTGTTTTTTATTAATATTGAAGTCGGTTGTATTCTTTACCTATAATATTTAAGTTTCTACCCGTTAATATATTTTTGTGACTAAACATGATAAGGCAATATATATCTACCTGAGAAAAATATAGCTTGGGTACTTTCAAATCGATTATAAAGAATAATAAGGTGGACAGGGGTTTTTTTTTTCGGTGGGGAAAATCATCCAATGACAACCCCCGCTTTCGGGCGGAGCGGGAGATAGTGTCAGACTCTTACTGACTAAAAAACCCACCCCGTTCCTTCAAGCCTTCATACCGGGGCTCGAGTTCCCTTTCGGATAACCCTGGCCCCAGTAGGAGGTGGACAGGGGTAACAAGTATGACTTCTGCGAAGCAGTAATGCTCGCAAAGGAGGAGGCCGAACGCATCAGGCAACGGCGTTCTCGTCGCCGCCGCCGCCGCCGGGATTCTGATCCCGATTTCCGGCCACCGTAGGCGCGGGCTTGCGAACAGTGAGCAATGGGTAGCTCGCTGTCCGGCCGTCCGGTAACTGTCCGGACCAAGCCCAAGTCGTCGACGGCGCGCACTGTTCCCGCACGCCTCAAGGAGTTGTCAGCAACAGCAGGGACCCAGCCGGGTCGAAGCCTACTGGGGCCAGGGTTATCCGAAAGGGTGCTCGAGCCCCGGTATGAAGGCTAGAAGGAACGGGGTGGGTCTTTTAGTCAGTAAGAGTCTGACACTATCTCCCGCTCCGCCCAAGGGCGGGGGATGTCAATGCATGATTTTTCCCACCATAAAAAAAAGGGGTAACAAGTATAACTTGGAAAGTACAACAAAACCTGTTGTTAGAGGTTACAAGTATAAAGTCCACTGCTTGTTAGTGCTCGTAAGATTTACAGCTATTTTATGGACGAACAAATTGTTCGTAATATTTATGGTATGTGGGATGGAAGAGATCGTGGGATGGCAGAAAGAAGCACTTTTATAACATCTTTTAGAATTCTGCAGGGTTATTTGTAACACTGGCGACCTCTCAGGACTATGATACTAACATCATAAGCAACAACTTTTGTACTATGATTTTTTTTAATTTATCATACAAGGTGTCGTTTTGAAGCTGCAAAATATTTCAGGAGGTAATTATGTTAGTGATTCTCGACCTGAATCAATAATAAAATAAGTAGGTAATTTTTTTTTTTTTATAACCGCGCTTTTTTTCACACATACAAACACGGAACAATAAAGGGCGTTTTCACACACACTAACTCGCAACGATAGTTTCTTAAATAATGTATCATCCAATCATCATCCCGCACGCCACACCCTAGCCACGCCCCCGCGGCCATCGATCAATCGATTTAGTTTAGTGTAATTAAAAAATTAAATAACAAGTATTACTGATTATTGACCAGGTATCGTTTTTTTACATGATTATTTATGAGTTTTATTACAACCTCCTGAAATATTGTGCAGTTTTAAAACTGCACCTTGTATTTTAGTTCATCAGATTTTTATACAAAAATTAAAAATATTTAAATTTAACGTTCTAAATATTACGAAGCGATGCAAGCAATAGCGGAAGGGCGATATGAAGGCTAGAAGGAACGGGGTGGGTCTTTTAGTCAGTAAGAGTCTGACACTATCTCCCGCTCCGCCCAAGGGCGGGGGATGTCAATGCATTATTTTTTCCCACAATAAAATAATAATAGGATCGGGTAGCAGGGGTGCTTGATGCACTTGCGTCGCATCATACAGACGTAGGTAGGTATTGCATTATATAGAGTTGAAATGTGTTAGATAGAACAACGAAATCTTGAAGCTTTGTTTTTGGTAAATTTATTGTTTTATAAAAAGTCATAGAAAAAAAGTTGTTATTTATGATGTTAGTAATACAGTTCTGCAAGGTTGTTACTGTTTTACAAATAACCCTATATATTTAGCACAACTTTCACCTTCTAACATTCTCTTCACAGATCTTCCTTCGTTCGGAAACATTAAAATTATCGCCGTACAGTTTAGAAATGGCACAATCGACTACACTTCCTAATGTTATTACATTATTTGTTAAACCTATATGTATGAGCTTTTTCCGAAGCTAGTGAAAAATGTGAAGATCTTCTTTAGCAAAGAGTGAATACAGTCAAACTGTCAATGTGTATACTTTCCTTTCGGATGAGCTATAATCATTTTCGGACCCTACCCTTTTCATAAACATCTCCAATCCATTTGAAAAATGTGATGGAACTTTGGAAGATTTTTGTGTGACCTAGTTACAGTACTTGGCCTTTTTTGTGGGAAATCATCAAATAACTCCTCTCGCTCTGGGTGAGGCGAGAACGAATGTCTGACTAAAACCCACCTGTGGTCATTCAGTTGTCTTTTGCATTACAGGGCCGCCTGTGCTGGATTAAGTCTATGTCCCTCAGCAAATTTTACTACGGGACCCTTTAAATCTTTATAAATGACATAGAATTAAAACTCTTGTAACCTATTTTTAAACAGGCCAGAAAACTCCTTATGTAGCGATGGATCCATAAGTACATTGTCTTTATATAAAGTCTGGATGTAGTTAGAATTCATATGACACAGGTCTTAACTTGACATGGTTTTTTTCTTCCATGCGGGGCCCCGCAATACGTGGGGCCCATGGCATTTGATATATTGCTACGAGGCTAATTTGCCACTGAGGGCCGCGGTAACTTAGGGGTCTTTAAGTCATGAGTGAATAGGTTACTTCTAGGCAAGCGTGCTCCATCGTCGGCCATATCATCACTTACTATCAGGTGGTCAAACGCGAGCCTATCAATAACGAACTGTTCCGCAGTAGTTGTTGACCTGCCTTGAACATTCGAAGAATGTCATGAGGATACAAATAAACAAGTTACAAGTTTCCTTGAGTGATCACATCAGATATGAAGATATACGCAGGCGAACCAAGGTTACCGACATAGCTCGAAGAATCCAAAGAACTTAAGTGGCATTGGGCAGGGCAAATTGCACGCAGAACAGATAGAGTCAATAGGGACGAAAAGTTCTAGAGTGGCGGCCATGTGCTAGAAGACGCAGCATTGGAAGGCCTTCCACATGGTGGACCGATGCCCTGGTGAGGGTCGCGGAAATCTGATAGATGCGAGACGCAAGGGACCGGTTGTTGTGCAACGCTTGGGAAGGACCTATGTCCAACAGTGGACGTCCTTCGGCTGAAATGATGATGATGATAATCTACATTAATATTATTTGTTTTTATGTTTTTTTGTTTGCAGGAGGTAATCTCTAAAAGTACTGGTCGGATTGCTAAAATTTTCAAATAAATAAAGACAGAAATCTAGACGCACAAACTGTTCTAAAAAAAATACCCAGTCCACTTTCAAATAAAAAGCTACTCGACGCACCCACCGCTGACTTTCCTATCGCGAACAATGTGCGCGTATGCTAGGCGTGTAAGGTAAATATGAATGATTATAGGGACAATGTCGAGGCGGGGCATATCGGAGAGACAGCACAGTGCCTGGGGAGGTCACAAGTCGTTTATTTCAATAAGACAAGCTTACCTGCCACCCTCGACCCTTTCCCCAGTGACTCTAGTGACTTATGAGCTTTATTTATATTAATTAATGAGGAAATTATTAGCGTTACAACGTTGGCTGTCTAATGTAATCATTATTTAGGTACGTAATTATAATGTAAAACAACTTGAGTACTAGAATGCGGGTCGTAATGAAATGTGCGCTCTTATCTCCTACAGACAACTTTGGGAAATACTTAAGAAAGTACAAACTACAACAGAAAATGGCGTACAGAACATATACATAAATATATAAATAAAAAACTGAAAAGAATAATAAACAAGTTCAGTCCACAGTTCAGCAACAGTCGGGACCTACATTAGATAGAATGATTTTAGTCTAGATTATTTTAATGGGTCCCGACTGTTGCTGAACTGTGGACTGAACTTGTTTATTATTCTTTTCAGTTTTTATTTAAAGTATTTTTTACGCAGTCGGGTTTTATTTTTTATTTTTTAAATTAATTTATTATTTTACACTTTTTAGTTACAATTATAATATCACTATTTATTCACTATATTTTAGACGTAAAATCACTATAAAGTTCATAAACCGACCTAGGCCTCAGTACAAAATAAATAACATAGATATCCTGTTGTACTTTTTTTAATATGGTCATGACATACCATTTTGAAATCCTCATAAAAAGCCCTTTAATTTGATATCCATATTGCAGAATAAAAAAAATAAAATATTTTTTTTTACTCTAACATATAGCATCTCACAGTCGATATGTTGTTGTTTTTTTTTAACATCACCTATCTAAGAACACTTGGGTTATCAAGACGAATCTAACGATATGTTATTTATAAAAATCTGTTCAGCGGTTTGGAAGATATGAGGTAATAAAGAATATTACATACATACAAACATACAAGATACGCGCGAAAAACATAACCCTTCTTGCAGTCGGGTAAAAATGGCGGTATCACCCCACCTACATCCAAACTGAAGCTGCTACAGAGTTATTCCTAATTAGAAAAACCTAATAGCATCTTTTTCCCGACCCGAGAGTCTAACCCAGAACCCAACAAACAGACAGATACACATTACATAACAGTACGGTGCCTACATAACATGTGTAAGAGGTTACTGTGTACATTCTCGTAGTCTTAGGTACTTGGAGCTTGTCGCGCAGTGTAAATAGATCGAAACTTGTTAAACTTTTTTTAAATGTGTCGTCGAACGAGCGAGCTAATGGAAAGATCCTGCGAGAGTTCGTCGACACGTTAAACGAGGTCGAGCTCTTGTTTTTAAAGCAATTTCACGATCAAAGTCCTCACCTCCATAAAAAGAACTGCAAACATTCTAGCAATAATCGATTTAATGAAAGGGGAATCGAAGGGTCCCGTAGGTTGCGTTTCAAAATTTACGACTACGTACCTCTAACATTTAATTGGAAATTCGTGCCGCAATAAAAACGGCTTGATGACCTAAAGATTAAAATGGGAACTCTTTAAAATGAAACTGGATGCTAAATGGCTCATGGATCGCGATCTCACGTTTACAAATGATGCCTTTTCTTGAAACTCGCTCGGATACATGGAACGGTTGAGACTTATTTGAATAGAATGGAAATAACTAGAATTTGTGCGAGTTTTACGTTTGTCAGCTTTGCAGATAGTTACATAGTTATTTGCAAGGTATCGGATAGCTTCTGAGATGTAAGATGAACTCGCATATATCCCAGACTATGCAAAAACAAAGTTGGTAGGTATAAATCGACTGGGCCTGTTAGTGTAGTGGTTAGTGGCCCTGACTGCTATGGTCGTGGGTTCGATTCCCACCCAGGGCAAATAATATATAATACTAGCTTTTGCCCCCGGCTTCGTCCGTGTACATAAAATATGCCGATGTTACTCAGGAATAAAGCAGCTTTCTATCAGTGAAAAAATTCTAGCAATCGGACCAAGTACTGGTCCGATTGCTAGAATTTTTTCAGAGATTACCTTCTACAAAAAAAAAAAAAAACATAAAAACAAACTTTACCTCTTTTAATTTCAGTGTAGATAATATAATAATATAATATTCTACATCTATCACACAATGTTTGTGTGATGAGCATGATCATTTGGTTTGTGTTTGGGTGTAATTTATGTAAATATGTATGTATTTAGAAATAAACATATAAGTATGTTTATTAGTTGCCAAGTACTCATAACACAAGCTCTGCTCAGCTTGAGAGTAGACGGCGCGGCGTTGTGCTATAGTTGTGAAAAAATAAAAATAAAGCATGGAATGAATATACGAATATTATGACGTAAAATAATACCGTGCAGGGTAGGAAGTTGGATTAAGTATTCGTATAAGTGGGACTTATCATGGTTTTAAAATGTTCATTCAATGCTCAAAATGAATGTCTATCTTTTTTATTTAAAGCTGCAGGCATGGGAAGCAGAAACCATTTATTTAAAAAAGGGTTTTCAACAAAATTCGACGATTCAGTGAGTGGGTTATTATGTGCTACGGGTTGCAGTTTTGATTTTTCACAATTATAAAGGTTTCATGAAAAAAAAAAATGAAAAGTGCCAGAATTAAGTATAAAAAATAAAATAAAAATACAGATTGTGTGGAAAATTATCAATTAAATTCTTCCACTCCAGGTAGAGCACAAGGGAGTGTCACAATTTTACTATTTAAAACCCCCCATGTTCCTTAAGCTGCCCTTTACGTACCAGGACCATGATGGTTTTATTGAACAAACCCGCAGCCCTAACTTATAGAAAAACTTGCAGTAAAATTCTTTGCAATAGAAATCAATATAATGTAACAAGAAGAGAACCGCAATCTTTATAGCAAAAATGTTTTGTTAAACTATTCCGAGTATTGTCTCGCTTCGCATCAAGAGTGCTCGTGACATATAAATTTTGTCTATAAAAGAATTTCCGTTAAGTCTGGGCAGCGATAGTAAGGAAACCAGGAACGGAACTAATTTTTTTTAAAGAAATGAAATGAACATTCGCCACAAAGAGCCGGATAATAAAATAAAGGTTCTTTCCCTCTCTCGTAAATCTTTCTAACCAACGAATAGAATAGGGAACGAAAATGGTACAATCTTTAACTTTCTGACAGTTTAATAAGATAATAAAAATATAACCAAGAGAAAAGAATTAATATCTCCACACTTTTCGCAGTTTACTTAGATTTGAGTTTTGAGATTCAACAAAAACAATCTTTCAATCTTTTTATGAAAGTTTCGCTTGAAAGTTTTTCAACTTTTCGTCTGAGATAGGTGCGTAGTGAGCGTGTATCTACTTGTATTATCAAGAAGATTGTGTCGTGATACGCCGAGGAAATTATGTCGAAGCTATAACGTGAAGTAAGTCGCAGGTAGCGTCTACCCTAAAGGCTTCGGGTATTAGCCACCGCACACTTTCGTTGTAACTTAAGATCCCATTGAATTTCCCCGAGTTTTCTCCGCAAAACCAGATTTGAGAAGAAACTCTGCCTTTTGTTGGCCTTTGTTGACATTCAGTAATCTTCCTCGCCTCTTTTGTGATTTAAATAGTCACTTTTAAAGTATTTAAATTATAATTTTTGTAATTACAGTGTTTTTACAATACAATGCCTTTGGGTAAAGAAACAAAAAAAAAATTACATTACAAAACATTTATGTGAATTAAATGATTACAGTAAAAATAAACATACAAAATACACAACACAGGTCACGACGGCGGTCAAAGCGGGTGTTAGTCGCGATCAACACCTGGGTGCAAGTACAAAACAACCCCTCAGTCGCCTGGATGGCTCGGTGACTATGTATTTTTGCTGACATAAGCTTATAACTTTGTGACTTTTCATGATACAGTTATGTAATTTTGTACACAGATTCTTTACATAAAAATACTAGGCACATGTTTCGGGTTTTACATATATTAAAGCTAAAGTTATAATTGCGACAGGCACCATGCTGCCTTAATCCGGCACTGCTAGCAATACATTTAATGAAGGCGATGGCTTGAAGCTACCTAAAAGTAGATAGTACAGTACACAAACTCTTCCAATAGTAGTAACGTTAGTGTCCGCACACATCGGACGCTATGCCCCGCTGCCTGGGTGCGGCCGGATAGACGGAAGTGTGTAGTTATGTGAGCAAACTGACTTCTACTAACGTAAACTAACTACCTATAGCCACGATAACATATTCTGATGAAAAACGTGTTTTTTCTATAATAGGGAAAAATCTGTGCTAAGATATCTAATAGTCTCTCTGATGCGATTCTACGAGGTATTCCCTATTTATAATGTATGATGGACCTCACGAATCACGTATACAAAGTTGAATATGAAATGGCAGTTAGTAGCGACAGCAAAAATTATCTTTTCTTGATAGTTGTCCGTTGTCAGTTGTCGATCCCATCAGGGTTGCAGAAGCAACTAACTGCCGTTGCATAAAGATACGATGACACTTAAGTTAGAACTACATTAGATCGTTGCACACGTGTAATACGCATGATTTGTACGTAAAACGACGTCGCGTGGCGTGGATCAAGTGTGGCACTACAAGTATAGTTTCCATATAAAATTTATGGAAACCGACGCGCCCAGTACCCCTAGCCAAGTTACTATCTGCAATAGTTAACGCTTGTAGAAAGCTTCCAATGTACGGGAATGACGTCGTTTTAACGCTCAGTCACGTGGTCAGAACAAAAGAAATGGCGGTCAACTCGAAGCGTTCGGCGCAAGCGAAACGGTTGTAACTTGGCTAGGGGGGCAGATCGGCGTGTGTGACACATGTGTTCGCGGTGTAGTTATCCCTTTATGTAGGTACATAGTCACGATTCAAGCATATAGGCACAGTATTACAATGTTCCCTAATATAGGTATGTAGTTGAATGGTGCTTCAAATACCATTAACTTTTATTCAATTACTGATCATTATTGATTATTGTCAAGCGCTAGCTTAACTTTTTTTTCGCCTTATGGAGACGATGATGGAGCTCGCTTGCCTACAAGTAACCTATTTTCTTGACTTAAAGACACCTAGGTTTTGGCTATCAGGAAATATAGACTTCGGCAGGGAATTTCATTCTTTAGCTGTACACACCATGAATGTGTTGAACTTTGACCGATTTCCCGTTTACGTAGGAAGCGAGTAACTTGCAAGAAACGTTAGATTTACCAGAAGACTAGTTAATGTACTTATTCCATTTAGCAAAAATGACTTGCATACTCCATTGTTTTCCCTATTTCTTCAAACATAGCAAGAATCAGCCAATCACCGAATTCACCCGTGCACGTCTGACTCTGCGGAACAAACGCGTCAGATTACGTTCGTCTAATTTCCGTTAAATTAACCTTATGGTGTGACATATTACTTCCGCGTCGATGGGAACCGACTCGCAAGGGCACAAAATAGATAGGTACAGAAGACAATCTACGTACAAAGCGCGCTCGTGCAACGCACACATAGACACCGCTCACGGACACGACATCTCGGCTCAATCGCCTGGTCGCACTCGTACAGTAAGGCCGCAAAAGTCCATAGGAACGCTAAAGATTACATTGCTACGAACCGAGCGAGCGCGACACTTCCGTGCGTATGTGTGCGCATGTATGAGTATCCACATTCCACAGATAACACACACTAAGGAACTGTCGTCGCAGTGAGCTTAAAAACATTATTATTTTTCTGTTCTTACCATAGCATTGATAATTTCGTGCAAATACGTCATGTGCTGGTAGCCGTGTGAACTAAGTGTTGGATTCGCAAATCACGTAACCCGAGTTCAAATCATGGTCGGTCCGTTGCAGTTATTTCTTACTTTGAAAATTCCCAATCTAAGTATATTGATATAGTTGTTTTTTTTATATTTCTATGAAAAATACTATTGCATTTTTTGCACTAAATAGTTGCAAATTACGAATGTGATCTGTTAACCAAAAGAAGAATCACATTCGTAATTTGCAATTATTTAGTTGTTACATCTTTTCGATGTTATAAGGTGGAAATAAAAAGACGTGTTTAATAAAAATGTTTATTCTTTATATTTACAAATTAAACATTTATGAGAATTGTGACGTCGAATTGTTACCTAGACAAAAAGTTATCTTGTAACCGTTATCTATGTTACGCCTAAGATTGTTTGTTGGAAGTATACCCACTTAGACTATTCATAATATGAATAACGTAACAATGAACGAATATTCAAATTTTAATAAAATAAAATATAGGTAATTGTTTATATCCAGTTATTTATTGAAAAGTGATATATGATTTGGAATTTGTAAACATTTTATTTTTGTGTAACGTCACAATGAATGTATTGAGGTCATAGCTTAATTGTTCATTTTCTTGACGAAAAGAAGATTGAAACCAAACCTCAATTTCTGTTAAAAGAACTTTAGTTCTCACAAGATAATCGTCAATTAGATGAGAAAAATAAATTGAACTATAGTATTATGTTAAAACAGTGCGGGTAGAAGAATAAAAAACGAAATAGACTCATGATTATTGTCAACAAAATTGATAGCGAGTTCACTGCATTCTTAAGATGAGGCAATGGCACAAGTTAAAAGATATAGCTGTTTTAAACGAAAGTAAACACAATATAATACAGTGTTTGTTAACGAATAATCACAGATATGTTAAAATAAAATGGTAGGCCATTTAGTTTAGTTAACATTAAATATTTAGTGCGAAACGTAATCGTTCTTGTTTGTGCCTCTCTGTCAAGTACGGCTTTTTAGCAGGTTTTCTGTGATGCACGCCTTCAGCGTGAAGTGCACGGCGAACAGTATCCATCGAGGTGTCATATAATTCCGCAAAATGTCTCGTTGGTGCGAAACCATTCGTTTCGTATACGTCCACCATATGTCGTCGCTGCGCCTCGCTAATAAGCTTCGGTCTCCCACTTCTCTTTCGACTAGCAAGGCTACCTTCTTCCTCATATCTTTTTAGCCAAAGATTTACAGTATTTTTCTAAAATAAAAAAAAATATATATTAGGCAGCTATACCTACTTCACTTCATTTTCATTATATAAAATGTTAATAATCATAATTATTGAATATAATTTTAAAATAAAACTGCATTTATTAATCCAATAACCAATCCAATAAACCCAACGATTTACGTATTTGTCTTTTAAACCTCATAAAGATACGATGAATGGATTCATAAATGGCATACGTTTTAATTAGAAGATTAATTTGTAATAAAGTTACAATTCATTAATAGCTATTATACTCACATTCAGTCCGGTTTCTTCAGATATTTGTGTTTTATTAAGACCACTTTTATGCAGCCCAATGATAGTCGCCCTCACTTCAATACTAATATTAGCCTGCATTTCGCGAATATTACAATACTGTCAACCTCACGTCACTAACCAACAACTACAACCAAACGACAGTTCATTTCGGTTAAGTTAAAACTCATGTCTACCTCGCAGAAATCTAATTCTTTATTTAGTTTTTTTGTGATCTACCTTTCTAACTCTAAGAAATGTGTGAACAAGTTAAAGAATAATTTAAAATATGTAATGCAAATACATAACTTCCAATCGGGTAAGAACTTACAAAAAGTCAATAATTGCGTGGGATTTGAACTTGCGGCACACTGATTTGCGCTTCAATCTGTGTGCCTATACCACTGGGCCATCTTGACTTATGATAAGTTGATGAAATTGTGAATTTCAATCATTTGTTGGCGAAACTTGAAAATAAAAGGTCGTAAGTCAAACTAAACGTCAAACGAATAAGTTTTAAGAATTCTTATGGACTTTTGCAAGTGATAGTACAGTTCGGCGCAACGCGCTGACCCTAGCGCGATCGCCTAGCGTAGGTATAAAAAGTGAAGTACATACATGAGATTGACTTCTTTATCTATCTATTTTGTGGCAAGGGCGTCCTCTGACTGAGTATAAGATTATAACCGCTCAATATATTACAAATACCGTCATTGCAACCATTACAAGCTTTTCCCTCGTGTTTTCATATTGGTTTACTTTAATAAGATACAGTTAATGTCATCACGTTTATGTACATTGTAATTATGTTTGAGATCACAAGCATAATGTTCTCACTGCTGGGACTCAGAGCTCCTCTCTAGAAGAGGCAATGGGCCGTAATCCACCATGCAGGCTTTTTTATGCTTCCGAATTTTTGGTTTTAGGTCATGACGGTTTTTTCACAAGTTTTTCTTTTACGGTTTCGACACGACAACGAGTAATGTGTAGCTCGCCGTCTGACCGTCCAGCAACCGTCCGGACCGAGCACAAGTCGTCGACGGCACGTATTGTTCCACGTGCGCGTCAAGGAGATGTTAGCATACAAGCAGCAGGGTTGAAGCCTACTGGGGTCATGGATGATCCGAAAGAGATCTCCGGGGCCACGGAAAAATGGCAAAGAAACAGGAGTCTCGCTCCACCTAAGGGCGGGAGATGTCATTAGATGATTTTCCCACCTAAAAAAGAAAAGTGGTGATGAAACAGATTATAATGTAAAGCGCCTGTTTGGGTCTGAACCTGCGACGTACCGCTGCGCAACCATTGCTCCCTATACGAGATTGTTGTAACACAATTAGTAAGAGATAAATATTTCTGTGGGTGTGAAAGGTGCACTTTTGCTTAACCTAAGAAATATTCGTGTGATGCATGTTACTTAGACATTTATAAAATTAATAGAGATTAATGCAAATCATTAATCTATTAATCTAGCGCACAGATAAGTTTCAGAATCAAATGCTTGCGTTTTTATATTTTGAGATGTCACAATCAAATATGCTTATTTTTTTTAAGGTAGGAAATAATTTAATGACTTCTGCCGCTCTTGGTGGAGCCCTGGTGCTCCACCAAGAGCGGGAGAAGTTATTGGTCATGTCAGACTTTTACTGACCATACCTAGTTCCTTCTATTGTCTTTGCGTTATCTCGCTCAGCTGACGTTTTCTTAAAGAAATTAATTTCGTACATGCGTAAATTAATACGAGTTTTAAAAAAAGGCACTTTATTTTTGATCTTTATCTTTACAAATCGATAGTGTTTCATGTATCGGATCGACCCTCCACGGGATTAATACGATCAAAATTTAACGGTGTATAAGTTTCCCTTTCAGAAAATCCTATGCGATGTATTTCGGTGTTATTCTGTGTGGCTTAATCTAGACGGTGACCTGTTAATCCTTTCATAGACATAGTCACGAAATCGTTGTCGGGTTCACAGAGGCTGGGTATACATATGAAACAAATGCTCTGCCATCTAAGGCCTCACCGCAGTTGACGGTGTTGTGCACCGTCTATCAATCGATTTGTATGTGGCTGTGAGGCACAGGGTCACTATACAATGTTTGTTAATGTTTTTTATTCTTACCTACTGAAAAATGTACTTAACGTCTATTTTGTCCTATTCATTGTGCTATAGTGTTTGTCAAACCATCATGCCTTCGGCTATTTGGATTTGGATGCAATTTGAATCACATATAGATCTGTATGAGAGAAAATGCACTTTTAAATGCAGTGTTAAAAACACTGCATTTAAAAGTATCCTTTCTCTCTATCTATATATCTCACTATCTAATTTTTATTTTTCGCGTGGTCAGAGCCCTGTCTCCCGTAATATAAGCCAGTCAGCCACTCTCTTAATAAATGTACATTTTATAAAATGCTTCTAAAAACCCTGCACGAACATCAGACCAGCAGTACTGGCAAAGAAGTCAAGTACAATTGCGTTGCATGCTATAAAATGGTAATCCAGGTTATGATTGGCACTAGTAAAATTTTCACAGTTCCCGCGTCGGTCGGGCGGGCTGGCGCGCCGCGATAGGTCAGTTTGATCCGATTCTTTATTCATGAGACCACCACTGCACCGACGCTGTATTCAAAATTACACTTCGCATATTAACTGGAATTAACACCAGTTTATAATATCGGAACTACTGCTAAATTTATGCACTCAATTTGTCGAACCTATTAGTCAATTTGTGTATATTTCTATCAACACTTCTATGTGTGTAATTTTTTCTCGAAGCCTACTGGGGCCAGGGGTCGATTTCTGAAAGGAAGGCTTAGCCCCAGTATGAAAGGTAACGAGTGGGGTGGGTTTTTTAGTCAGTAAATGTCTGACGCTATCTTCCGCTCCATCCAAGGACGGGGGATGTCATCTGGATCATTTTTACCCACAGAAAAAAACCTATTAGCCAATTTGTGTATATTTCTATCTACACTTCTATGTGTATAATTTTTAGGTTCGCCTACTCATCGTAAAAGGTACGGGAGAACCCAAGATATAAGATAATCGTCGATTCGAGGCAATGCATTCGAGATTAGACGCGGTACGTGCGCTGTGTGCATCATCGTAGACCGTGAGAGATAATTTGAACTCTCAATTACCCTTTATACTAAAATACGAGTACCTCTTGACTTTAGACTTGCTACCACTCTTTTGAGTAAGTTTATTGATTGTATCTTGAGTTTCCAACCTAAGATACATTTTCATTATTTCTCATACAACCGCTCTGTTATTACACATATTTCTCTAGATATTTTGGAAACACAGATTGGTATCTGGATATTATCTAGGTTTCTATTAAAATCAAATCATACAGGGTAATGAAACTTTTCGCATACATTGCTGGCATGTAATTTTTTTTCTTTTCGCCAAAAGTGAAACCTAGGCCATATCTTAAAGGACTGTATGATAAATCAATAGCAAAAAGAATTATGTCTATCAACCGTAACCAAACGAAGTTAGTCTATTAGGGGCCGATTTTTTAGTCGCCAGATAACTTTTATTTGAAGAATATGTTTGACGTTTTGACAGCTTTCGTATAGAAAATATGTCAAACCGCCATACTTATTCTTCATGATGATTGAAAAATCGACCCTTAGTATTTTGCTATAGTTTGTTATCAGGCGTTATTTTCCTTAATAAAAATACTGTTTGTCTGATATTTTAAGTTACCCATTGTTAAATATAGTTATAGTTTGGGTTTTAATGATGAGTACGCATTAAATAGTGTCAATCACTATCACAACACTGACGCAACTTTCCGATTCGTTTATCACTATTTTTTTTACTAGTTTTAGTGATGATAAACTGCAAGTGTGACATAAATATAACAGTAATTTAATCTATTTTATCAATGGAAACCTCAAAATATTACGTACTTATTATATTTACATTTTATTATACATAATATAATAAAAATATATTTGTATATATTTGTTTCTCTTCTGTTTATCTATTTATTAAGTAGCACCTGCCATGTTATATTTCTGCACCACCCTAAGGTCAACTGGCAGATAATGCCGAAGGCATTAAGTCCGCTTTTTTTACAGTTTTTTTTGGGCATAAAGCTTTAAGTAAATAAATAAAATAGGTAACGCGGGACAAAAATATACTAGCAATGCTTCTATACGTATATTCGTTTGGTTACAGTTTAAAAACCTGCTTCTTTTTTTTACTATTAATTCTTCGTATTGGTCTCTAACATATAATAAACCTGGGTTTCATTTCTGGCAAATGGAAAAAAGTAAATCATGCTAACATTTGCTGCTATTTCGTGTAATCTTTGGCCCTTTATAAAGAAAATTAATTTTATTCTCTAAATTGAGGAAGTAAAAAAATATATTTAAAGTGCACATTTCATCAACATACTGAATGAAGAAAATGTATTCCTACTGTGTTCGTATTTAACTTAAAAAAAGACACGTGAGGAATTACCAAATGCCAACAGAGCGTTCAGGTGTTATCTTTCTTTTTGTGCGTTGCCTCTTTATCAACCATTGCGTTCGATTACCTTGGATGAACAAACAAGCTTTTAAGAGCTGGTTGTGGTCACAGAATATATTGTATGAAGTTTGCCCGGGTCTATGTCGACTTAGCGGCTTCGTATAAAAAAAATTAGTAACTATTTAAGATTTTTGTTTTTGCCCGAGTGTTTAAAGAATCAAGCTTTTTTATTTTATGTTATTTTCAAATATTACCGTGACGTAATCTCTCGTCATAAGTTAGAGTCGAGATTTTTTTTTATCGAGCTAACTAATTTATATGATGTTTTGATTTTTTAATTTTAATAAATGAGTAGAACCTGGCCTTAAATCATGCTCAGGTTGACGGTAGATGAGTATGGAAGGGCCCTCTAATGTGTATTATTATTGTTTTACTGTGTTAGAATTGTAAGGTCACGATTAATGTGGGGCCAGGGTCTGTTTCCGAAAGGGAGGCTCGGCCCCGGTATGAAGGGCAAGAAGGAATGGGGTGGGTTTTTAGTCTGTAAGAGTCTGACACTATCTCCTGCTCCGCCCAAGGATGGGGGATGTCATTTGGATGATTTTTACGCCCCAAAAAAAAATAAGGTCACGATTGATTACATGGTTTTCAGATTGCAGGTAAACGCATCAATAATGTCATTTACCTGCAGACACATCCATAATGTAGGCTCGGGGCAGTAGACGTGGTCCGATTTACTTCAATTTAAGCCCATGTCGTGTGGCGATGCGGCCGGAACTGAAAATTTAATGCCACGGGCCTCTCGTTACTCTGTGTCAATGTTCGGCACCCAGTACATATGAAGGTATATTTATATTACTTCTCAGCCTTCTCGGATAGTCGGGAGAATGTATTGCATTTTCTATGTAGTGGATTAATAGTCAATGTGTGGTATGGAAGTTCGCGTTAGCTCTGTGTGGTTTTGTTTCTGATGTAAGTGCTTGGAACGTGACGGCCTGCGCTCGCGTGGCCGCTCAACATATTTTATGCAACCTTGTTTTTGTCTTATAAATAATAACACAGTTGGTTTATTCAATGGAAGAAGTGCTATATCACCAATCTAGCTGTGTTAAGGTTTTTTTTCCGTACCTACAAAAGGATTCTTAAACTCGTTCTGTCCGTCTGTTTGTTCGCCAAGTTCTATTAAACTATTGAAAGGATATTGAAGAGATTTTATTAAAAAAGCTTAATATGTGTACAACAATTTAAAAACTAACCTTATTAATATTAGCTACAGGCGTCACCATTGTGCGGACCGTCCGGAAGTCTTGATAGAGCAGACGGTGGAGGTGTGCTCTGCTTGGGCGGAGCATCGCCGTGTCCTCGTAGAGATGATCGGTGGCGGTGACCTCTCGCACCAGGCCCTGGTTCAGACTGTGGTATGGAGCCAGAAGGAATGGGAGGCGGTCGCCTCCTTTTGCAAAGCAGTAATGCTAGCCAGGAGACGGCCACACGCATGAAGGGACGAAAGTCCTCATGCCTCGACTACCGCCTACGGTAGGAATGGGATTTCGGACGACGAGCAATGGGTAGTTCGCCGTTCGGACGTCCGCTGACCGTCCGGACCGAGCCCGAATCGTCAACGGCGCGTAGTGTTTCACGCGCGTCTCAAAGGGATGTCAGAAAAACATAGGTGTGGTTTCAATCAGCCTGACAAATCCTCTCGCTCTATTCTGGAGTGGGAGAAGTCACTGGATGACTCCACGAAAATTCCTTAATTATAATTAATTAGTCTTTAGCACAGAAATCTGGATATTAATATTATCTTATAATTTGAACATATAGGTATTTAAGTATGTTTATTTTTTTATTTTTTTCTCCCTTCTTTTCTTATTAATCTATTCTTTTTTTTATGCACCTGCCATGTTTTCTCTTCATCACCCTTGGTTGACTGGTTTTTTTTTTTTGGTGGGGAAATCATCCAATGACAACCCCCGCTCTTGGGCGGAGAAGGAGATAGTGACAGACTCTTACTGACTAAAAAACCCACCCCGTTCCTTCAAGCCTTCATACCGAGGCTCGAGTTCCCTTTCGGATAACCCTGGCACCAGTGGGCTTCGACCCGGCTGGGCCCCTGCTGTAGCTGACAACTCCTTGAGGCGCGCGGGAACAGTGCGCGCCGTCGACGACTTGAGCTTGGTTTGGACAGTTACCGGACGGCCGGACAGCGAGCTACCCATTGCTCACTGTCCGCAAGCCCGCGCCTACGGTGGCTGAAAATCGGGATCGGAATCCCGGCGGCGGCGAGAGCGCCGTTGCCTGATGCTAGGTTGACTGGTAGAGAATGCCTAAGGCATTAAGTCCGCCTTTGTACGTTTGTGTTGCATGAAGTTTTAATAAATGAATAAATATTTATTACCTCATTAGTTGATCTCACCATTACATCATTTGAAGCTGAAGTATGTCGATAAAAGTTCTATCAAATTTACCTATATCAAAAGGAGATCACTAAATAAATGGTTCTCTAACGAAAACAATATTTTAATTGGGCTCCTAAAATCCATCGCTATTTAACTATCAATTTACTAAACTGAAATGGTAGATAAGTTATAATGAAATTTTCAAACTTCAAATTGAAACGTTTGATATTTAACTAGCCTTCAAATTAGTCAATCACTCACAACTAACAATTGCAAATGGATTCGTGGTATCTATTCGTTTCATTTGTTAACCATATTTTATTACACTAATATTATAAAGGGGAGAGTTTCCGTGTGTATGTTTGTTATTCTAGGATTTTGATGAAACTTGGTCACAAAATAGATAGGTACAGAAGACAATCTTGTGTATGTACTTCACTTTTTATACCTACGTTCGGTGGACGCACACTAATGAGCGTTTGAGCCGGAACTGTTCGACGAGCGGGCCGAGACGCTTCGAGATATCGTGTCCGTGAGCGGTGTCTATGTGTGCGTTGCTCGAGTATGTAGATTGATTTCTGTACCTATCTATTTTGTGACTTGGTACACAGGTAGACTATGTTCTGGAATAGCATACAGGGTGTAAGGGACAGCCCTCCACAAACTTCAACGGCTTGCTCAGTAGCCGAAACTGAACAACCTTGCAAAAGATTTTTGTTCCGGCAACGAAAAAAAATTCGGCCTCTCCATACAAACTGTCCAATCAAGTCTATAATTTTGTATGGAGATGCCGATTTTTCTTTTTTCTTTATGTCGTTCACGGTTATAGACGTCCATAACATTTCTGCTACCTAGCTTGTCAAATGAACCAAAGTATACATTCTTTTTCTTCTACCAAATACTAGAGATCTGCTGTACAACGTAAATGTTGGTATTGTTCATTCGTTCGTATTTAGTTTGTCTAGGGACTACCTGGTTTCAACAGAAATCCATAATAAATCTTTTCTGACCAACTATTAGGTAAGTACATTAATCGTTTATTCAATTACCATATATGGCAGGTTAGTTGGCAGGTTAGTTAGCAGTTACTTACTAATTAACTTAAAAGGCGTCTTGCATTATTCGTTGTAGATAATACTTCAAAAATAATAATCTTTACTTATTTTGGCGATAATCTCTGCATGTATCAAAGTCAGAACGTGTAACCTGGGTAATCGTAATTGTTTGGCCTCCTCACGGAGATAATAAAAAGAATACCTACGAGATGAACCGAGTTTCAACTCAGGAATTGAATACCTACGAGATGAACTGAGTTTCAAACCAGAAAAAAAAATAGGAGAATGAAGAACGGAAAAAGCCTATTTTGTCTATCCAGCCGGTGAGGCAATGCTCATCGGTGTTTTCAACGGCTTTTTTGCTTTTGCCTTCCTGTATAGATTTCTGCTGTCGTCACTCCCATCCATTCGTTTCACTTGTGTTTCATTCGTACACGATATACGTACGTGTATGTATGAATGTGCAAAAGTTAGGGTTCTTGTGGACTCAGTGTTGTAATGCGAAATTTGGATTTGTTTGAAAATATTATAGTTTCCTATTAACCGACCGAGCGGTGAGACCTGTCCCTGATACAGAGGTCGATGCAGCTTGATGTTAGCGCTTCTCTTAGTATTAAATCAATTCAGTTTATTAACACAAATAATTATTTTACACTGTAGTATTTGAAGCCCTAACTTCTGAGCTAGGTAGGAACCAGTATTACAGACTTGATAATAAAAAAAAAAACAAGCAAAATAAACATCTCCACGTGGTTCGTTGATTTCAGACTTTTACTTAGCTGGCCTAGCCGGGTCATTTATTGTTATTTTTTTTAATTACTAAATTTTTCGGAATCCGGGACAATAGATCGAATTACTGGACACGGGGCAAGAAGTAAAATTCCGGGATAATCCCGGAAATCCCGGACATCTGGCAACCATACTTTATTAAGGCCTTAATTAATTAAAATCTTCGAGTAATAAAGTCTTTTTGTTTAAATTTTTAAGTTCTAAATGTTAGCACAATTTTATGCATTCTTTGTCGAATCCGAGCGAGTCTCGCCTTACCGCGGTGTTCGTAGAGAGGTGCGCGGAACCCAACACTCGCCATTGTCTCTTTGGCACTCACTTTACGGGCTAATTGATTCTCTTTCATGCAGCGCCGAACAAGAAAATGCTGTTAAGATTTCTCTGCATTGTTCGTTAATTGAAGTTGTTCCTGGTGCAATGCCATCAGTTCCGTACACCGTGCACCGCACTGGCTTGTGCAAAGTTTGCAATGTTAAATAAATTAACGATTTTTTTTATTATCGTTCGAATTTTGAAAGTATTGCGGTGAAAATAGTGAAATCCATACGATATAATAATATATATATATATATATATATATATATATATATATATATATTTATATAATACTATAAGAGCGAAAGTGAGTTTGTATGTTTGTTTGTTACGTCTTCACGCCTAAATGGCAACACCGATTTTGATGAATTTTGGTACAGAAATATTTGGGACCCTGGAGACGCACATAGGTTATTTTTTTTTTTTAAGTGAGAAAAGGGGGGAAAGAGGCGGGCGAAGCCGCGGGTAAAAGCTAGTGTTAAATAAATTAACGATCTTTTTAAATTATAATCTTTCGAATTTCGAAAGTTTTGCAGTAAAAAGGCAGATACCTATGTATAAAGTAAACATAAATTGAAAAGTTCAGTTCTTTATTGTATTACGTAGAATACAATAAAGAACAATGTAATAACGAAGTATGAAATTTCGGAATTTGTAGATATATTTTTTTTTTTTTTTTATTTATGTTCAATATTGCAGTATAATTTTCATTTTTATACTAAAAACCACTAAAGCCTTTACTAGCTTATACATGGTTAGTGAGTTCGGATAAATTAAACTATGTTAGTAAGTATGCATAGAATAAATTAATTCACACTTTGCAAAATTTTTCAGTGTTGCAGAGGTAAAGGTACTGTGGTGACCTGCTATGGTCTTGGGTCTTAGGTTCCTGGAATGTGGTAGATGATGATAAACGCTGGACGCCAAATTTATTTACTTTGTATTTTCGTGTGCATCAGAATGGCGGGTGTAATTTCCAGATTTGCCTAAATTTATTATAGTTATTTGGTACCTTCTGTGTACCTTTACGTACCTCTTTTGAAAATCTGTGTACCTAAACCCATACAATGATATTTTAAAAATTAGGTACACCCGCCATCCTGACGTCAGAACCGCGGGTGTACTGCTAACTAATATATGTAGCCAAGCGTAATGTATAAGTAAATTTGGTACCTCTTGTGTACCTGCAGATACAAGTATTAAATAAACGAAATACTGTAACATTGCTGCGAAAAAAAGAAAAGATTTTTCTTAGACGACGTTACTATTTTATAATCTATACATATAAATAAAATTGGAGTGTCTGTTTGTAATATTGAAATAACTGATTTTTACTACATGCATATTTTTTTAAATTTTTGTCTGTCTGTCTGTTTGTCCGGGCTAATCTCTGAAATGACTGGACAGATTTTGACGGGACTTTTTTGGCAGGTAGCTGATGTAATAAGGAGTAACATAGGCTACTTTTATTTTAGAAAAAATAAATTCAAAATCCTGTAGTCCACGCATAAAATAGTAACGCCGTCTAAGAAAAATCTTTTCTTTTTTTCGCAGCAATGTTACAGTATTTCGTTTATTTAATACTTGTATCTGCAGGTACACAAGAGGTACCAAATTTACTAATACAGTTTGCTTGGCTACATATATTGGTTAGCAGTACACCCGCGGTTCTGACGTCAGGATGGCGGGTGTACCTAATTTTTAAAATATCATTGTATGGGTTTAGGTACACAGATTTTCAAGAGAGGTACGTAAAGGTACACAGAAGGTACCAAATAACTGTACAAAATTTAAGCAAATCTGGAAACTACACCCGCCATTCTGATGCACACGTATTTTCGGCTGATTGACGATTCGGAGACAATACGAGTATGTTCGGGCACTATCGGAATTGCCACATTTAAAACATTTTTTCAATTTTGGTAGTGTCCGAATATATTGTATTCGAATCGTCAGCAACTCGTATTTTCAGTACTTTGGTCACATTGTCTATTCATAAGTGACTAAAAAAATAATATAATTCTTTATCTATGAAATTCAAATCCTAGCACATCTCTTTAGAAGTATATTTATTTAATCAATCGTATTATAGTCTGTCTAAAAAGTTAAACGACTTGGGAATTTTGTATAATATTTAATCATTTAAAAAATACCTATATTTGATACTTTTTATAAGGTTCTTTTATTAGTAAATAATGATCAAAATCTCTTAATCAACCTTGAAATTATTGAACCAGCGTTGAATACATCAGATTTCATTTTAGTCTAATAATTACCCAAGTCGGTTGACTTATTAGATAGACTCTAGTATGTTAATGAGTACCGTTTATCATACGATCTCATTTGATATTACAGAACCTACTAAAAATTGTATTAGCATCTGCCTGCGGTTTCGCCCGCGTAAATGTAGTTTACTCCATACAAAATTTAGAACCCCGTTTCATTCCTAGGGAGATGATTTTTTTGGAAAATTCATTCTGCCTACGTCATAATAAACAATCTGCGTGCCAAACTTCAGCACAATTCCTTCAGTGTGTTGATAGATCAGGCAGTCAGTAACATTACGTAAAGTGTTTTTTTTTTTAATCTGGACCAATTTATAGGTGACGGCAGAATAAAAATGCATTTTTAAAAAACCTGCAGTAGAGCAATGAGTTTCCGAATTAAAATATTTATTATTAAGCCAGTTGAAAGGGGCAAGCGGTAAATCATGACATCGCTCAATATAAACAATGGGTACGGCCATAAAGATAACAAGGGTGGAAGGTGGCCACATTAGTCTTACCGTGGTGTAGCGTTTGTTCGTCTGACAGTATTCATTAAGGCACAAAAGCGTTGTCTATCAGGCAGTTTCCGCGGCGGTCGTGTTCCTTCTTAACAAATTGCTGGAGTAATGTGCTTGGACAATGGAAGTGCTCCTCAACGGAACTACCAAGCTACTATTTACTTGTCTTATAAGTCATGGGGCAGTTATGGTTCACTTAGTCACAATGGGGCGGATAGTTTCACTTTAATTGCGTAACTAGTTTTTAATTCGATAACTAAAGTGTCAATAACTTTTAAATCCATAGGTGCAACGTAGTCTAGTATTAGGTAAAGTAGGGAGAAATCTGGAATATTTTACTTAATACTAGCTTTTGCCCGCAACTTCGCCCGCATACATATAATATAGCAAATGTCACTCAGGAATAAAGCAGCTTTCTATCAGTGAAAAAAGTCCAGTACTTTCAGAGATTACCTCCAACAAACAAAAAAAGAAACTTTATCTGTTTATAATATTAGTGTAATAGATTATTTAATATATGTTTTTGTAGCATTCAATTGCTACCACTATATAAGCCAGAGAGCCTCAATTTACGAGTTGTAGGTCGTGGATTCAAAGTCAAGCAGGCACTTTACTTTGTGTAATTTATTTCAACGACACTACTCTCAAAACGGTGAAGAAAAACATCGTAAGGAAACCGGCATGTCTCCGAACCAAAGTTCAAAGACGTGATTTCCACCAACCCGCACTAGACCCACGTGGTGGATTACGGCCTATTCTGTCTCCTAGAGAAGAGACCGACTCCCAGCAGTGGGAACATTATATGGTTGATTATGAGTAAAATTAAAAAAAAAATATCCCGTGATATTTCGGTAGCACATGCCAAAAGCTATCTCTTAATGAATTTCACTCTATCGAAAGCTCTAGGATACAACACACGCTTGAAGAGAGCCTATCATTAGTCTTTGGGTTAACAGTTATTCTGTTAGCTGACCACTGCAGGTCGTATCCGAAGTCTCTGCTAGGAGGTACACATCGGTGGTATATTTGGCAGTGGTGTCCTTCTGTTATAATTTGCTCAGCAAGATGGAGAGTTGCTGCAAAGACTAGCATACCTAAGTGCTACCAACGTTCGGACCTCTTCAAAAAACCCCAGATCTAGTGTGTCATCATCCAGTTTAAAATTCCCTTCCAGAAACGTACGATCACCAAACATAATGTAGTCAAATGGGTGCACCATAATGGTATTCTTAAATAAAACCAAATGTATGCTGATATCATCTCCGTATAACCATTTAGCTAAGAAAGCCTGTGTCTCGGTTAAGTACGTATGAATGCTTCCATGATAACAAAATAAACTCTCAACAATGCGAGTGTATTGAGCAATATATAATGTAGACCTATATATTTGAGAAATATAACTATTTACCTAGGATTAAAAATTGAGGAACGATTTACTTGGGTCGATCACTGAGCAGAGACTAGTGGTGGCACAGTGGTAACATCATCATTGCTTACTGTAGTAGCGGGTTTGTGGAGGGCGAGCAATGGGTATCTCGCCGTCTGACCGTCCGGTAACAGTCCGGACCGAGCCCAAAACGCCGACGGCACGTATTGTTCCACGCGTGCCTTAAGGAGTTGTTAGCAAACCGTAGGAGCCCAGCGGGGTCAAAGCCTACTGGGGCCAAGAATCTGCTTCATAGGAAGATTCGGCCCTGGTATGAAAGGGATTTTCACACGTAAAAAAATCATTGATCACTGCTCATCCCACCTAGGCAGGCGGCATCACTTTGTTTTATTTATTTCACTATCGAAAACCGGTATGTCCTAGAACAAAAAAGACTGAAGACATGTGACAATCATCACAACACGCTCTGAACATCATCACATCACCCAGTACAAATGTTTGTGTGATGAGCATGATCATTTGTTCTGTGTCGGAGTGTAGTTTATCTACAATATGTATGTATTTAGAAATATATAGGGTGACTGGCAATTAGTGTACGATACTTAAACACGTGAGTACAAGCTCATGATTTATTTATTTATTTTATTTAATTCAAATAGAACGGCCGAAACCAATTACACTATTTAAACACATAACACAAAAAGAGAAAACAATAAAACATTAAAAAGAACACAGACAAGTCATATGTCGCACAGGACATTAGTGGTAGACACTATTTATTTAATAAATAGTAGACACAGTCATGCATTCATCTCACAGATATAACAAACAATTTTATTATGATGATAACAAACAATTTTTATTATGGGAGCAAAGCCGAAATCGCGAAAAAAAATATCAGCTGTTCAGTATATTAGGCACACATAAATGTAATGAACAGCTGATTTTTTTTCGCGATTTCAGGTTTGTTGTTTGTTCCAGTCCTTCGACGTACGCGGTATAAACGACGAGGCGAAACGCTTAGTCCGGACCGTAGAGGTTTCAACAACGTAAGGGTGAATATTCGCCGTACGTCGGGTTGTCCGATGGTAGAATTGCGATGGCGGAATCAAGTCATGCAATTCCTGCGCACACTCTCCAAAATGCATCCTGTAAAACACCGAAAGGCTGGCTACCCTACGCCTATGCTCAAGGCTTTGAAGGTTGGACTTAACCAAATCTGGATCACCAATTAGCCTCTTTGCACGCCTTTCCACCGAATCCAAAGCTGCCAGGTGGCATTTTGCAGCACCAGCCCATATGTGACTGCAGTACTCCACACACGAACGGACCTGTGCTTTGTATAACATTAAAAGCTGTCCCGGTGTGAAGTACCGCCGGACCTTTGCAAGAACGCCCAGCTTCCTAGCAGCTACCTTGGCTTTGGACTCAATGAACCGCCCAAAGTTAAGGTCTGAGGGAATTTCAACAAGCAATCCCGCAGTCCTTAGTTTTTTTAAGCTGGGCTAGTAAAATTGTGGTGTTAGCTAGCAAGTATTGATAAAGGCCTCAGGTTGAAATAAAATGTTCTACGCCAGGACATAACTAACTTGCACGCTGTCCCAGCTTCAGTTACCCAGCTTTAAGGTACGATTCCGAACCACGCTGCACGCAGCAGTGCTGCCGCAGCAGTGCTGCCGCGACACTACTGGTCCCCGTACAATTTCTATTGGCTTATATGAGATTACATTCCGAGCTAGGCAGCAATGTCGCGGCAGCAATGTAGCGGCAGCACTGCAGCGCGTCAGTGTCGCCCTACCGCCGCGACAGACCAGTAGTGACGCGTATGCCGCCGCAGCAAGAGTACCTATTAATAAATAGTACATTTTTCTTCATCACTTATTAAATGGTTTTTAATCAGCGTCTTGTAACATCCTTCCCGTTGTCTGCTTTTATAAAACGAGTCTGTTGCTTTTCTTTTACTATTGACATAAAGCAACAACAAATCATCGTCATCTTCTTCCTCTTCCAACAGTATAAATAAAAGTTGGTCATCAATCGACATCTTGTCAACTCAAAGTAAACTAACGAATACACAACAACGCATCACCACGAACAGAGCGACACTGCCGCGTTGCTCGGAATCAGCGCGGCAGGCAGCACTGCTGGGCAGCACCTTAGTGGCAGCACTGCTGCGGCAGCACTGCTGCGTGCAGCGTGGTTCGGAATCATACCTTTAGTTTGTAAGATCATCACAGCTTTGATTGGTTGTACTCGTTTTATCACAATATTTATTATTTTTTTAATTTTGATAAATTAGTGCTTGACTGCGATCCCGCCTGATGGTAAGTAGCGATGCAATCTTTGATGGTGAGGCGCACTAGTTTATTAAGAGCCTATTCACTCTACCCTTGAAGACACCCAAATTATAATCGGACGGGAAGACCGCAGCAGGCAAACTGTTCCAGTCCTTCGACGTACGCAGTATAAACGACGAGGCGAAACACTTAGTCCGGTGTTTATTGGTATGTATGTATTTATAATTGTACTTATTTATTTACCATTCGTCTTTGTATTGAGTTGTACCTGCCATGTTCTGTGAAGGTCGAGTGGTAAAAACAGCCTAAGGCATTAAAATTCGCCTCGTGCAATTAAGACATCATTCTGTATTTCAAATAACTTTTTTAATATACATACCTACTTAAAAACCCGTTCCTACGGCTTTTAGGCATGCAATATACAGTTTTCCCCACTAGTGCGGAAAAGTGCGCCAGCTCACCGCCTTCATAATATATTACATGTTTCGCATTGAGTAGGTCCCACGAGTCACCGGGCAGCTCCCTGTTATTATTTCTTTGTAAGTGTATTGAAAAAAGTCGTGGAAATTTGTTACTGCAGCACTCGGCTAGGCTCCATAACCCAATATGATACAGTAGGTATTCATGCTTGGTAGAATGAGACGTTTTACTAGCTTTTGCCCGCAGTTTCGCCCGCATACATAAAATATAGCCTTTGTCATCAAGATTAAAGTAGCTTTCTATCGGTGAAAAAAATTTTGCAAACGGAACAGTACTTCCAGAGATTACCTCCTACAAACTAAAAAAAGAAAAAAACAAACTATTAGTGTTGATTGTTTTTTGTTGTCAGTATCGTGGTGGAAAGGCAACATTGGTCCTTTTTTAGACATTATAAATATATAAGGTGGAAAGAATAACAAAAGAAACAGCAAATTGAATTAAAAATAATGAATTTATTGATATCAAGTATTTTCGGTTGCTCGATTTCAACCCTGTTAGAATTATTATTCTCACATTTCAATAAATCTGAAACATAAAAGAAAAGTGTTAATTTATTATGCAGAGATATTTATGACATTGTTACTTTTGCAAGATTTATAAGTTCTGGATTAAAAAAAAATATAAATGTGTAACTGCTTGTAAAACTGACATTTATAAAAACAAAAAAAAAAAGTTATTTCAGTAAACTATTTTTACATGGGAAATAGGTTTAAAAGCTTGCATTACATTAGGGACTTACTTCTTAATTTAAATGTAAATTGTTAACATGCACCGTTACCAATTATTGTGATCCATGCAATGTTATGGTATGTCATGCTTGTCAAGTTACATAAAACATTTGACCACGTTGTTACCTTGTTTTTAAGTGTGAGTATAGATGTAGAAGATAAAAGAGGTTTTACTGAAGAGTGTTGTCAAAGTTCCTCCAGTATGTAGTCCAGAGGTGTAATGCCACAAATTCTATGCGTTAATATTAGCAGTATACTAACTAAAAGGAGTGTTAAAATAGAAAGTCATTTTTCCGTTATTTTTTACATAGAAGTTGCTGCACTGCAGAAGTATCTCCTTAACCTCATGCTTTGTTTTTTTGATACATACTATGATAGTGTAATGTGCTATCTCGCTAATATTCCAGTGAATGTATTTAATTTTCTGTTCAGTTCGCTAGTTTTACATAGTATCGCAAAAACAAACGGATGGTCTGCTACGAATTCAGCGGTGGATCTAAATGCGGCCCTGACATCAAGGCTTACATCTGAAATGTTCGTTTCGATTAGTTTATGATCGAATAAAATTAATTTGAAAATTTCTGTACTAAATAAACTTATTATAAATGTAGTATATTGTATAAAATTACGAACAAAAAACGTAATTAAATCAATGCAGACTAGAAATAATCACATGTTTTTTATAACGGATCCACGCTCTCTTTATTTAAATACTGCTTAAGTTTATACAAAAGATATGCTTTGATTTGAAAATAAATAAATAATAATCATAATAAAATCAATCTGTGTATGTGTGTGCAGTTTAACGTCACTTCAGTAAAGTGAAACGAAAATTGTATATACATATAATTGTATATATTTTGGAGTTGACAACTAAATGTTGATAAACGGAGATAATCATAGACTTATGGGTTTGACAAGCACTATCCAGTGGCCAAATCCAGGAAGGAGAAATTTGTTATATTATATTAGCATACAGGTCAATTATGTAGTTAAAAACATTGTTTAAGAGAAAAATTACACATCATGCACGTATTTCGCAACAAGGGAATTAAGACACTAGAATAATGTAAAGCCAGGAAACGAGAAATTCTTACGTGGTTAGAAATAGCGTTTTTGTAGAAGATAAAAGTTGTTCAGAATTGGTATCATAAATACCAGATGAACAGAAAGCAGAACAGAGGCGAAGCTGGTATAACTTTTTTATTGGTCATGCTATTGGCGCTAAGGCCAGATAAACGTAGGATAACGGTCATTGACACTCCTACATTTGTTGACATTCATCATTTCAAAAACGGAAACATAGACATAAAGCTGTCTTGAATCGTCATGTATCGTGATCCTTTATATGATGTAGTAATGAAAAGCAATTCATTGTTTGTTTTTCAGGTACCTACGCAGAGATATTAGGAAAAGGTCAATGTACTTTATTCCACGGTTATCTGGGCCCTTCTATAGTAATGCGCCCACATACGCGTAGGTACCTAAGACTGCTAAGACTGGAAGACTCCACAAAACAGAATGTTATCTCCCTCCATTAAGTAGAACGCGTATGGATGGTCAGCTTTGAATAAGATTTTCTCTGATATATCAGCACTCAAATACGTGATACCGAATGCTGCAACGATAACGGGGGAAATGCTGCTTAGGACACATCCAATACATTTCATACGTACATTTAGATTGTAAAAGGTGTGCACTTATTACCTTCACCTACTTAAGTGGTTCACAATTCCATGACCTGGGGAACCTTATGCGATTGTTAGGGCCATAGTGATTGTTCTACTATTGTATGTGTTCCGAGGCCAGTGAACAATTTAAATAGATTATTTCAAGTATTTGTAGAAAACCAATTTCAATATCAGAGTTTGTGGGTGAATATGAATTTTTAAGCATGCACCTTTACAAAACATTTACTAAATGGATACGTTTATTACATTAAAACACATAACAAAATATTATCTAAAACCAGCCGATTAATAATTTTCAGAACTTTTTGTAAAAATGTATGTAAACTATAACAAGCGCTAAAAGCTTGCCATACCTAAACAAAATGTACTTTTCTTTTATTTGTATTCTCTATAAAATTCGCCACTCTCATTATACGAGTCAAATCTATTTCGAAATGACAGAAAAAGGGATTTTTATGAATATATATTAGGACGAAATTTATAGCAGAAAAAGAAAATAGGCAAGTAACGGATAGACAACACACAAAAATCAATGTTAGGGCGTGGCCACATTACCGTGGTGCAGCGGTTTCTGGCGGCAGCACGTTGTCGCGTCGTGCAGATATACGGTGCCGAACACGTGTTACATGCACGATACCATGTTGTTCAGATGCTGCGTTGTCAAAAATTTTGCGTGCAGTTAACAAAACGAGATAAGTAACACAACAAACAAAGGGTTTTGTGATGTTGCCGTGTTTTAACGCAACGCGACACTACACCGCGCATCCTGTCAACACACATCTCGGCACCGTATTATGTGCACGATGGAGCAACGCGGCGCGCCGTTTCATGTTAACGGCTCCGCACCATGATAATATGATCAGGCCCTTAGACAGCAGCTATTCTGTAAAAATCTTCTCGTAAAAACTAAAGAGAAGTTTGAAGTGCGTGTTCAATCCTAGTAAACGAAAAGACAGTTCATTTCACATTCATTTTCACAGTGAGATGTTTACAGAACAAACAGGCTTAAGTGTTGGATGAATGAGTTAAGATAACATAACGCACTTCTGACATAAATATGGAAAAAGATGAATGTTCGAAATTATAATGATGACGAAATTATCTTTCCAATTTTAAGAAATTTTTTGTTATGGATTCGGTACTAATGTTGAAAAAAAAAATTGCTACAGAGAGTCAGAATCTTAGTTACTTCAGATGATAACATTAAAATATAGAGTGGATCATTAATCACTTGACAAAAAATAATTATATTCAGTCCAGAAATTAAATTGTTATTATTTATTCAACACACAAATTATAATTTTTCTGCGTTACTCTTTGTCTTGTTTTACAAAGCCACCGATTATATAGGTCCTGGAAGGACGTATTATTACAAAACTAAAGAAAGAAAGAAAGAAACAAAGAAAGAAAAAACTAAACTGATACCTATTTGCGAACAATTCCGTTGAAGGTAATTCTCTTGTAACCAATCAGTTCAAAATAAAACGGCCGGTCGACTTTAAATAATTTGGGTGGTTTTATTTCACCCCCAACAGATCCACCCATATGAAATACTGAAATTTATAAATAAATAATAAAATAAAATCTTTTTATTTCAGACACTTAGTCCATATTAGGCATTAAATTATCCATTATATTTCCACTATTAATTTATTAATTTAGTACGGGTTTCATTTATTAATTTAGTATAGGTAAGTACTATAAATTCATTTTAAGTATTAGATATGTCATCATTACATTGCATTAATTAATTATATCATGCTATGTATTAATTTATATTTTCAGTTATAATATATTTATTATTAGTAATTTAATTTAACTTCATTGTCATCATTACATTGTTCAATTATTATGTATTTATATTATTATTGTCATTATAATAAATTATCAGTTCATTTTAAAAATTAATTATGTCATCATTACATATATCTCCGTAAAATTAAAAGTAATTAGTTAAAGTATTTGCCTCCATCTGGGGCCCCAGGCACGCGCACTTGAGTTTGAACCCAGTGTCCCAGAAGGGGGCTGTCAAGCTTGTGGCTGAGCACGTTCAGGGTAGTGTTGGCGCTCCCACGCGTACGGAACATCAACGAGGCGATTCTACGCCGCAGCAGTGTGAAAGCCGTCTGTGTGCGCGTGCGCAAACATCGCAGACGCACTACAGTAGCGCACTACAGTAGTTTTATAATAAAACAAACTTTGTTATTATAATCCTAATTAATAACGATTTTAAGAGGAAAATAAACTGGTGTTATGTAGAAACTGTTTGTAAAAAGCTAAATTATTCGTAGTACTCATATGCACTCTATAATCTAAGAAAGAACAAAAATATATTTGCATGTTGTGTTTAAGCTGAAAGCAACTGACAGCTGTATTCACTATTAAAAAAAAGACTAAAATTCTAACTCTTGTCATTTTTGAGACATCAATATTTGTCAAATTCAACTTGCATTTGTTTGAAACATTGAGATATACACGATGCAAAAAAGAGATATGCGCTAAGCTACATATCCCTGCTCTTTAAAAAAAAGTTTTTTAGGAATGGCACCTACATACGTATATTTTCGTCCAAGGTCGAAGGTATTCGAAAATAACAAAATTTATCAAAAAACTAATGTCAATTCAGATGAAAAGCTGCGATAGTTTAATTGAAGCCATTAGTTATGCATGCAAAATTAAAGTTATGTATGTAATGAGCGATGAACCTTATAGTTTGCTTGAGACAATTAGTTATGCATGCATGTGTCACAAGTGTAAACATTATAAGCAATAATTACTGTGTTAAAGATACATACACCAAATATAAATATTTTTTATTTCCATGTTTTTAAATATTCGCCACCATGATGAATTTTTGTAACGATAAACACGGTACCTATTTGTAAACAATTCCGTTGAAGGTAATTTTGTTGTAACCAATCAGTTCAAAATAAAATGGCCGGTCAACTTTAAATGATTTGGGTGGATCAAAGTTAGGTGCGGCACCTCCAGGTCCATTAAATACTGAAATTTACGATAAAACAAACTTTTTTATTATAACCCTGATTAATAACGATTTTTATAGGGAAATAACTGGAAGTGTCATATAGAAACTGTAAAAAGCTAAACCAGTACTTATACGCACTCTATAACCTAACAAAGAACAAAAAAGATGTTTGTGTGCCGTTCTTAAGGGCCAAGCGCCCGAAAAGTGCCATAAAACAGTGATTTTCTGAGGCCTACTCCTTCGTAACGGCTAGGTCAATTGGTTTGAAAAAAATATATGTTTATTATAGATTCATGAACAATAATATCAACATTTGATTTTTTCGTGTAATTAATACTTTTGTCAAAAAAAAAAAATTTAGCAATTTCGCAACTTTTCGCAACTTTTCCCTACTCCTTCGAAACGGCTTGGACCTTTAGAAACATTTTTACACATAAAAATTTGTGGTTAAATATTCTTCAAAGTGAACATTGCATATGTAAATCAATCAATATCTCGCAGAGAAAATGGATTTAAAGCGCTTTCCGGGCGCTGCTGGCCGCAAATAAATGCACAGATTTGCGTACTGCCGCCTAGGCGAGTGCGAGAGTTGCGTTCACATAATTTCGGTCAGATGGTTCAAGGGACTATACGCCTTAAGCTGAACGGCAAGTGACAGCTGTATTCACTATTTAAAAAAACTACTCACTAGATCTCGTTCAAACCAATTTTCGTTGGTAGTTTGCATGGTAATGTACATCATATACTTTTTTTAGTTTTATCATTCTCTTATTTTAGAAGTTACAAGGGGGGGGGGGGGGACACATTTTACCACTTTGGAAGTGTCTCTCGCGTAAACTATTCAATTTAGAAAAATGGTATTAGAAACCTCAACATCATTTTTGAAGACCTATCCATAGATATCCCACACGTATGTTTGACGAAAAAAAAAATTTTGAGTTTCAGTTCTAAGTATGGGGACCCCCAAAATTTATTGCTTTTTTTCTATTTTTGTGTGAAAATCTTGATGCGGTTCACAGAATACATCTACTAACTAAGTTTCAACAGTATAGCTCTTATAGTTTCGGAAAAAAGTGGCTGTGACATACGGACGGACAGACAGACAGACAGACAGACAGACAGACAGACAGACAGACAGACAGACAGACCGACAGACAGACATGACGAATCTATAAGGGTACCGTTTTTTGCCATTTGGCTACGGAACCCTAAAAAGGACTGAAATTTTAACTCTCGTCATTGCCCTGTATGAACATTTTTGAGACAGCAATATTTGTCAACTCCAACTTCCATTTGTTTGAAACATTGAAATTTACACGACGCAACAAAAAGTTATGTGCTAAACCTCTAATCACTGCTCTTAAAAAAAAGTTTTTTTAGGAACGGCACCTACGTACGTATGTTTTCGTCTGAGGTCAAAGGTATTCGAAAATACCAGATTACATGTACAAAAAAAAGAATGTCACTTCAGATGATTGAAACTATTAGTTATGCATGCTTATGTCACAAGTATAAATTATAGTGAGCGATGAACCTGGTAGTTTGCTTGAGACAATTAGTTATGCATGCATGTGTCACAAGTGTAAACATTATAAGCGATAATTACTGTGTTAAAGATACATACACCAAATATAAATATTTTTTATTTCCATGATTTTAAATATTCGCCACCACGATGAATTTTGTAACGAGAAACACGGTACCTATTTGTAAACAATTCCATTGAAGGTAATTTTGTTGTCAATAAACAGTAAGAAATAAAATGGTCGGTCGGCAGAAAAGTATTTGGGTGGAATCGGTGTTAAATTTAGCGAATATCCGACCGCTACTTCAAATTCTGAAATCGTACAAATAAAAAACCAATTATCACATTGTTTTTACAACCCTAAATACTATTATTGAGTGATATATAGTCCGGTCAATTTAGACATCCGAGGTTACACTAATTCACACCCAGCTGAAAATTGGTAGAATTATTCAAAACACCATCCTAAATGAAATCTAACACATCGATCCGACACCTGGAAAAAAAAAATATTAGGGGTCAAAGGGGATTTTCAGCAAAACGGTAAGTTTAATCATAAAATTAGCTAAGACAAAATTGTAGATTAGATAATTATCTACAAAATTGCGTGAAAACTTTTTTTTTCTAATAGTCACCGTTTTTGAGATATGATGATTCAAAAAGTTGAAAGAGGTAATCGTCATAATATGCACACGTTTCCACGCCACCTTTGAGGTAGTGTACTTAGCGCTTTTTTAGGGTTCCGTACCTCAAAAGGAAAGAACGGAACTCTTATAGGATCGCTTTGTTGTCTGTCCGTCTGTCTGTTTGTCTGTCTGTGTATGTATGTCTGTCTGTCGGTGTGTCTGTCTTTCAAGACCCTTTATCCCAGGACAGCATGAAGTTATCGAATTGAAATTAAAATCATATTCTCAGGTCTGCGGTTTTTTGAAGCTGTGAAAAAATCTAAGTTCGTTAGTTTACACGAAAACAAAAGATACGGCGGTATATGTTGCAAAAAACATATATATCGACACTCAAAACCAAATTTCGGAATCCAAATTCATAGGGCACTTCCCGTTGTCCTAGAATCTTGAAATGTGAGATAAAGCAAGGTCTCATAGCATAAGTATAGGAAAAAATCTGAAAACTGTAAATTTGTGGGTACGTCACGAAAAATTAAACTTTTTTGCGATCTGTAAAATTCTTTGAGATTCGATTCGTAAATTGAACATAAACGGCCGTATCTTTTTTTCTTTAACTTACAAGTTTAAGCTTTTGACTGCTTAAAGACGCAACAGAGAGTATATGGTTGTAATTTCAGCTCGAAAACTTCACGCGTTCCTGAGATAAAGGGTCTTGACAGACAGATAGACAGACAAACAGAAATACAGACAGACAGATAGACAGACGAGATTTTTTTTCTTTTTGAGATACAGAACTCTAAAAACGCGCTAAGTAAACTACCTCTAAGGTGGCATGAAAACGTGTCCATATTATAACGATTACCTCTTTCAACTTTTTGAATCAACATATCTCAAAAACAGTGGCTCTTAGGAATATAATAATAAGTGTTTATACATTTTTGTAGATAATTATCTGATCTACGAGTACAATTTTGTCTTAGCTAATTTTATGATTAAACTTACCGTTATACTGAAAATCACGAAAAACTCATTTTGGTGACATTTGACCGCAAATATTTTTTTTTCCAGGTATCGGATTGATGAGGACTTTTTAGATTTCATTTATGATGGTGTTTTTAACAATCCTACCTATTTTCAGCTTGATGCGAATTATTGTAACCTAACCCCTATTATTTGGGTGTTTCTCATTTTTTAGTAGAATAAAATGTAATCTACTGAAAATGGTATTCAAATGTAATTGATGATGCATTATAACAGATTTGGTCTTAGTTGTCATATAAAAAATACTTTCCGAGCTCGCAGTCTTTTATATATTCAATTAAAAGGGTTGAAATAAAATTGCCCTCCATGGAAGTGACCCCAGATCCACGGAAGTGACAATCCGTACATAAATATTGTCCATGGAAAGATCAATGAAGTCATGTTTTTAAAATAAAACATTCTACTATTTTATCATTTAAAAATCTATTATTTATCTTAATGAGTATATAAAAAAGGTTGAAGAAACACGCTTCATGGAACTGACCCCATCAGATCCACGGAAGAGACATATCTAAATAAATATTGTCCATGGAAAAACCAAATAAATAATATTTTGAAAATAAAAGGTTCTACTACATATTGTATCATTTATTTATTTTTTATTTAGGTAAGTATCTTATGAATATGTAACACAGGGTCTTTCTTATAAACTTCAACTTAAAAACAAACCTTTCATGTCAATTATTTATTATGCAGTCTCAGTAATCAGTCTCATATTTTTTAATCAATTCTTACATTTAGGAAATATTTTAAATAATATATTTATCATTTGTGCATAAATGACCATCTAAATACTTATTCTGTTTGTGGCCATTTACTCAATATTTCTGTAATTTTTAAGTTCGGTATTGTTAAACAACAATCGTCCCCGCCGACCGGATGTAGGCTCTTTCAAAACACACATTACATCATCGCGAGGAACAGGAAATATGTCCTCAGGGTCTATCCAAACGAAAACAGCATGATCCTTTGTAATTTGTTTCTTTTTCGCGAATTTTATCCTGGGCTCATCGCCATCAAATCCAATTACTTGACCGACGAAATGCTTTTCCGTTTTTTTTAACAAAAACTTGGCAATAACCCACATCCCATCCTTTAGTTCTATAAACTTTGAATTAGGTGGCATGTTCTCGTGTACTTCCTTCACTGGTATGTTTTCTTTACCTGTTTTTGGACTTGTATGAACGTCTTCATTTATTTCAGGCCGCGAAACAACTTTTTTATTATTGAAACTCAATATCTCTTGCGATTGCATAAAATCGGTTACAGTTGGGCTGCTGACAAAATCAATAAAACCTTTTGACAGTGAATAGTGAGAGCAAACGCTACCAGGTTCACAAGAAATACATGTGAGTTTTCTCAAATAAATTCTTTTAGGATTGGTAACAACCCAAGTGACCTGGTGAATTTTTAAGGTTCCGCTTATGCTTTTTCCTTGGTCGGTCAAAACTCTGTCTATGTCTTCCATGTTCCCTTCAGTCACGACAGAAATCGCAATGTTAGTTATGTTTGACTCTACGGCTCTAATGAAAGCGGTAAAATCAGGGATATCTTCGCCTTGAGCTACTAACCGATCTGCTGTCCTTTTTATAACGGCTCCAACTCCGTCCATCGGACCCTTGCCATGACCGGCTTCGCAAAAGTTCCATGAAGCAATTTGTATCCCGTAGCGCTGCGTCATATATTGAGAAAATAGAAAAAATGCCTTCCTATTCCTATATTGTGCTGTAGGCCCATCGCTTAACACATGCAAAGTTTTTATAGGATGTGACAAACATATCATATCCAGAATTTTTTGCATGTGAGCAAAAACTGCACCAGCGTCATGCCGCAAGCATTCCGAAAGCGTGCAAAAAGATTTACTCTTCACCTCACTACTATCAGGGCATCTGTAATAATACACGCCGGTATGTAAACTTATTTGCAGCCTTGAAGCACCGAAGTGTACTGCTTGAATTTCATCGGAATACTTGCAACAATAATTTTCTGCGAAGTCGACGTGCATGAAAATCTCTCCCACAGAAAGGTTAGCCTTAAGTTGAGTTGTAGCTAAGTACTGATGCGTTATAGTGTACTGGTGTTGCAAAAATTTGTCCAAAGCTTCAATGAACTTCAACAGCAATGTCTTTTTCGTTATTTTTATTTCTTTCTTCACTGTTCTGCGTATTTCTTTTTCCTTGCCTTTTATCATCCGGTTTTCCTTAATCACTGTCCATGATTTGTAAGTAGTTTCAGTCGAGTCATCAAAAACATTAATATTTGGGACTTTGTTCTTACACGTCGTGCATTTGCGTAATATGCATATCTCTGAATTGATGTCACATACTATATTTTTACAGAGCTCCCTTAAATTCAGATAAGAAATTATGTTGAGGTACTTTAATTTGTCAAACATTAGTTGCATGTTTTCATGAACCACGCAAAGACATGTGTCTCTTTCAGATATTTTTCGTACTGTAATCCAAAAAGGTCTTAGTCGGCAAAAAGAAGCAAAGCTAATTTTAAGAGTATTTTCTGTCAGGAATTTCTTGTGTAGATTTAGCATACTGTCACAGAGGTATCTTTTTTGCTTTTTTACTTTATTTTTGGTGACACAATCTTTTTTTCCGGGGCACATTTTGCTATTGTCGTCTCTTTGAAGGAATTTAGTAACGGCTGTCCGAAGTTTCTTTGGCTTTGATACTTCTGTTTTTACCTTGAGAGGGCTTCTCTTCTTCGTAACACTAACCATGTATTTCTCTCGCTCAGTTGCTCTCAATAACTTCACTTGTAAGGTATGTACTTTTTTCTTCATAGCCTGTATTGTCTCTTTTTGTTTTTTTATTATCAAATTTGATAACTCACGTCTTACTCTTGATGCTTGTACACCTTTTTTCTTTTGTCGGCTCACTGTCCCACATTGTGAAGAGCTTGGACTAAGGTCTGACAGCATTGGCGGTGTCGATCTAATTAATTCCGAGCATGTGGTAACATCACTGTCACAATTAGACGGTCGACGGGCCACTATCTCAGAAACGCTTTCTAAGATAGATGCTGATTCTGGTCGGATGGGTAAAACTGCCTCATCATCAGTAGTTTCTGGAGTGTTCTCTCTTAAATGACTTAATAAGATTTTAGCACGTTTTTGTTTCAATCGACTCCTTAATTTGCGTTCCCTCCACTGTTTTTGCTGCATCCGATGTTCTCTAGGTGTCATATCAACTACAAGCTTCACTTTATTCTTCTTTCGTTCTCTATCTTTTTCTTTAGAAGCTTCGTATAAGGCAGCATTTTCTTTTATGCGAGCTCTTCGCCTTCGCTCACACTCTCGCTTTTGCTGACGTATCTCTTCCGCAGTTTTTGGGCGATTTTTAGTTTTAGGTTTCCCCATCTAAAATGGAAAATAGCAATATTTTTCATGAAGCCAAATAATAACGTCAAAACCACCACCCTAACGGTGCGTACAGACCATGTAACATTGTTATAAAACACAAGTTATATAACAATGTTACATAGTCTGTTCGCACCGTAAAACCTGCACAAGATCTCTCCATACAAAGTCACTTCCGTGGATAGCAGTCACTTCCATGGGCAAATTTTTATCCATGGAACCAGGGATGTGACCTCCACGGATGTGACTTTGTCTGTTCAATCTCTGATTACATAACCTCCAAATCGGGAATGAACGTGCATGTTTAGCCACGTGTTTTTTTACACCAAAACGCATTAAAATCACACAACCTAATAACATAGTTGTAAAGTACATACCTTTGACGACCTACACAGATGTGACTTCTTATGCTCGACGAATTTTAAGAATGAACTTTTATTTTTTATTTTCACACAGATGTTACGCCGCCGGTAGAAACTGACAACTGAAATAAAAAGATGGCGTCTCAGGCCTTGTTTATGGCCAGTTACGTTCGGAAACGCTCGAGTTGTTTTTCTGGCATGGCCGGTGTGACATTGATCCATGGAAGTGACAAAAAAAATTATCACAATATTTATGAGAAAATTTTATGTATCTTCTAGTAGCTTCTTAAAATATGTTATTACATTTACCGTGTAAATACATTTAAGATATTATTGGCTTACCTTTTTTCACATTCACAGAAACAGATAAAACACAGCATTTTTTTTTCTTCATAAAACCTGTATGATCACATCCACGGAAGGGACAATTTTGTTTAAAAAAAATATAAAAAAAAAAAAAATTAGCATTAAATGTACCATTTTTTGTCTCTAAAATATTGTATCATAAATATACTTTAATATCACAAAGCACAACATTATCATTTAGTTCCAACCAGTTAGATAATTTAGGATCACAGTATTTTTTTTGGAAAATGAGAAATACCCATTTGGTCTAATTTGACTGGACTATATAACGAGCTATACCTATTTGTAAATAATTCCATTGAAAGTAATAATTCTGTTGTAAATAAATAGTAAGAATTAAAATGGTCGGTCGGCAAAAAAGTATTTGGCTGCAATCAGTTTGAAAGGTAACGAACTTCCGAGTGCTATTTCAAATTCTGAAATTGTGCAAATAAAACACAACAATTATCACATTGTTGTTACAAACCTAAAAACTATTATTACTTTTTTAAGAAGGAAATAAAATAAACTAATATCCTTAATTGCCGGGCTTCTTTTACAAAGTCGTTTTTGGCTCTTTATCAACGTCACTCTCCTAAAAGTATCCTGACAGTAGAAATTTCTGTGATTGCATCAATTCAAATTGCTAAAACAAATGTCAATTTAGATGACAAACTGTAGTAGTTTAATTGACACCATTAGTTAAGCATGCATTTGTCACAAGTGTGAACTGATAATTTAATTAAAACTATTAGTAATGCATGCATAATGCATGTGTCACAAGTGTAAACTGTAGTGACCGATGGATCTGGTGTAATTGTAACTTTTGGCAATGCTTGCACGTATTATATATTTAAACTATAGTGAACGATGGAACTGGTAGTTTAATTGAAACTATAAGTTATGCATGCATGTGTCTCAACTGTATACTACAGTGAGCAATGGAACTGGAACAAAAAATGCAAGTATTTTTTAAATCCATGTTTTATCATAAATACCACCCGGAATTTACGATGAATAACGAGAAACACTGGTACCTATTTGTATAGAATTCCGTTGAAGGTAATTCTCTTGTTAATAATCAGATAGAAATAAAATGGCCGGTTGACCGTAAAGAGTTTGGGTGGAACCACTTTGCGAAATAACGACCTCGCGGGCGCCATTTCCATTTCTGAAATTGTACAAATAAAATAAAACACTAAAATTATCATGTTGTTGTTATAAACCTAAAAATTACAATTTAAAGTGGAAACTAATTTTGAACTATTGTTTTTAAACAGATGATTTATGTCAAGTTTGTATTCAAGAAATAGGTATTTATCCGCCAAATAAAAAAATATATTGTTTGGCTTCCTTTTAATCTCATTTTCTTGAATGTGTCCTGATACGTAGAATTTTCCGTGATTGTATAATTCGAATTGCTAAAACGAATTTAAATTTTAATGTTAAACTGTGTGTAGTATAATTTAAACTTATGGTTATGTGCGCTTGTGTCACATGCATAAATTATAGTGAGCGATGGAACTATGTCAGAGATTAGTACAAAAAATTTAGTGTTTTATAGTTTAATGTTTTAACACATCCGCCATACTTTTACAATGAATTGTTTGACGAGAAACAATGATACCTATTAGTAAACGACTGTTGTCAGTAATCAATAATAAATACAATGGCCGGTCGACTGAAAAGTATTTGAGTGAAGTTGGATCATGATCTAACGAAGTTTCGACCATTACTACGAATTCTAAAATCGGACAAATAAACCTATAGTTATGAACGTGAAAATTATGATTTGAAGTGGTAACTAATTTAGAAGCTTATTTATTTAAAACAGACGATTCACAAAATTCATTTACCGTGACGATTTACGTAAGCGTTGTAGTTCAATAATAGTAGTTGTCTAAAATTTATAATAAAAAAATATATTTTATGTTGTTTGGCTAGCTTTTGACCTCATTGTCCTAAAAGAACTCCGTGATTGTATCAATTCTAATTGCTAAAATGAATTTTATTTAAGGTGATAGGCTGTGCTAGTTTATTTTTTTTTATTTTTTATGCACGCACGGGTCATAGTTTTAACTATATTACGAGAATAATGGGCGTTGGGACTATGTTAAAATGTGTACACAAAATGAACTTTTTTTTAAAACCATTCGCCACCGGTGTAACTGGTGTAACGAGAAACACAGATACCAATTTGTAAACGATTCCGTTGAATGTGGTTTTTTTGACAATAATCAGTACAAAATAGAATGGCCGGTCGACTGAAAAATACTTGGGAGGACTCGGATCGTCGTAAAACGAATCCCCGTCTATTTCGAATTCTGAAATTGTACAAATAAAACACTGAATTTAAAACATGTCATTATAAACAAACCTTAATTTAAAATATGTCATTATAAACAGACTTTAATTTAAAACGTGTTATTATAAATAAACCTTTATTTAAAACACGTCATTATAAACAAACTTTATTTTAGAACAAGTTATTACAATTCTTCCAGCAGACCTGCAACTCTTCATGTTAAAGGTCTGCTGGAAGATTTTTTTAAAAATAAGCAGCACGCTTGTGCTCTTTTATACCTGTATTTAGTTATATAGGTTGTTTTCAGTTTTAGGTGTTTGTGTATAAATAAATTATTAAATAAATATATTTATTTGTAACTACAATGGATGTTAACGGCTGTCTGATATAAATTACCGTTTTGTTTTAGTATTTTTTTAATTTATTAGTAGTACCTTAAAACATATTAGTGGACTGCTAGTTTCACGACAGAATTGGAGTGTTACAAAGCTCATGCATATTAAAATAAATTAATTGAAATACCTAAGAATAAAGTACTCCGTTAAATAGTATTCCAAAGTTGGTTTTTAAGGCGTAAAAGAAAGGCCTGTCAACCTTGAATGGAGTTCGATGTGGTACGAATTTAGCCACCTTATTAATTAGAAATGCTGTAATGCAATAAGTATTCGAGCTTAATTTGTGTTCACCCTGATTCAGAGTCATTCTAATCTTTATAGTCTTCTGACTTTGAAGATTAGAATGACTCCTACCAAGAAGTCATTTACAAACGTATAGCCTGAATCGCTGAAAACATAGCAACGTCGAAAAAAATGCATGAGTAGGGGTTCGTACTCATTATGAATTGCTTTTACTATAGGACTAAACCTCAAATCGCGGGATAAAACATAAATGTATAGGAGTGTTGATTTGTTTGTAATGTTTCAACTTTAGACAGAAAAACTACAAAAAAGAATAAAAAAAAATGTAAATCTTAGTATACCTAAGGATTTCGTATTTACGCTCATTCTTTTACTCAATTTATACGCTTGTTTTTCTGTTTAAGTGAGCTAAACTCTGGACTTACTAGTCGGATTTCAGAAAGTATTTTTTCAATTTGTATCGCAATTCCTGATTCTGTAGAAATTTACGCTACGACGTTAGCAACCAAGGAAAATAAAAAAATGACATATGCCCACGTATATCAGACAACTATTTTTAATATACCTAATATATGAATAACATAATTGATATAATATTTTGAATCTAAATATTACAATTCATTGATTTAAAGTTTCTGCTGGCTTTCAAACAGACTAATATAAACGATAAATATACTTCACTTTTTTTTAATTTCTTAAATAAATAAATAATAAATAATTTGTTGATAAAATATAATATGTTTAATTTATTAGATCAGTTTAAATGTTTATACACTATAACGTCTTGAATTAAATTTGAATTATTTTATTTTATAGTATACAATTTAGGTTTAACATATAAAAGCTAATTGTAAAGTTTCTTAGTCAATAAATAAATCTTGCGAGAAGCTTTTATTTTAAGCTAATTTAGTTGGAGGATTTAAATAAAAACATCGTGTAAATGTTTTTAATTAGTGTTAGCACGCGGGCGGGTGCAACCGCAGGTCATAGCTTGTATTTAATAAATAGATTGTGTGAATAGATGAAAGAAAAAAACAGATAAAAGATTATTATCTCAAACCAAATGTGAACTGTGTAGGTAATTTTTAGTAGTAATTACGCGTCAATATAAGTTCTACAGAGCGTTTAGAAGAAATTGGCCACTCTCAGACTTTATGGACAGCATATACCTTCCTAAGGTAAATATGATAATAAAAAAGAGCAATTAATAGATATAAAGCGAAGATAAAGCGCCTAAACTCCTGGAATAAAAGTATCTTATTTTCTGTTCCAGGATAAGCTAGTTAGTTTGAGCGTAAAGGACTAAGAAGCATTTATACACCTACACTCATACAAACAAACATAGAAACTTTCATTTTTATAACATACTAGTTGACCCGGCAAACTTCGTACCGCCTAACTGTAAATGAATGTAGTATATCTTTTGATATAGTCAACTTAAATTTGTGTAAAATTAATCCAGCAAGGACCGATGAAAATCGGCTATTTTGCGTGAAAGGAGTATGGGACAAATTGCGCACATTATGCAACAGAGTTACGGCATAAGTCATTCTAAATTCCATTACAGAAAAGAGATATGCCTTCATAATGGCCCTTCCTAGTATAACTACCTACACATAAATAATAAAAAAAAACTATAGAAATCTTGCACATTTAACTGAGATTCTGAATGACGGATTTTTCCAAAAACTTAGGTTTAAAAAAAGAGACACATATTTCCTAAAACTAGGTGTTTGAGTGAATGACAGAATTAACAGAGGTAACAGAGTGTCCAGGTGTTCTCTATTTTTCCGTGTTGTCTCTTTATCAAACATTGCATTGGATTTCAATGGATGAACTAACAAGCTTTTAAACCTTGCTCAGGTTGACGATCTTTAAGTCAGGTGTGTGTCAAGTGGGATATTTTGTAAAATGTTAACTTTATTCATTTATACATTCAAAATGCTGCCTTATAATTGATATTACACTATACGAACATTACTGGCATAAGAATATGGTTCAAACAAAAAAATGAAACGAAGGCGACATGGCGCTCATGTATAATAGACTTGTAGATGTTTTATCGCTTCTATCATTTATTTTATTTAAAAAAATCCCATTATAACACAACTAACTATGAAAAGCGTAAAGTGCACAGCTGATACCTATTTCTTTAAGATTCCGTTAAAGATGACACGCTTCTGAATAATCAGAGCAAAATAAAATGACCGGTCGACTTTGAATGGTATTGGTACTTGTAGAGACGCCGATGCTAATGCCGCTTTAACTACTGAAATTGTATAAATAATAATACAATTATTGTATCTCTTATTAGTAATAATTATTGTAGTACCAAAATAGTGTTAACGAAAGTACAGTTTTCTTGCCATGAATTATCCCTTTTGATGAAAAATGTTCATTTCACATTTTATAGTAATACAAACGTATAACAACCACGCATCGTGAAAAATTTACTTTGCCCAGCTTGGCGATTACTTCTTACCCTTGAGGAGACAGAAACACTCCCATCCCGATATAAATGATATAAACCACCAAAAACGTAAAAAAAACCCTTAACCTGACTACAAAAAAATTGTAATTTGGACATTTTTTTTTTATAGCGGAAAAGATGAAAAATTTTAAAAATAATAGCTATCGCACAATCTACAACTATTGATTTTACCCGTAGATAATGGAAACGTTAATGAAGGTTTCAGATAAGAAGTTCAAGAGTGAATCCCTCCCGAAGTAATTGACATAAGCTACCAAAAACGTAAATAAAAACAACCCAGCTACGAAAAATTTTTGATTTTGAAATTCATATTTTTCAGAAGGTACTTATATTTTTTTTTTATATTGGAAAAAATGAAAAAAGATTTAAAAAACCCGGCCAAGTGCGAGTCGGACTCGCCCATGAAGGGTTCCGTAGCAGCAAGTAACATAATATAAAAGTTCTTGTAGTTCGTTGTAACTTTTAATAATAGTGTATTTTAAGATTTATGACGTATTAAAAAAAACTACTTATTAGAACTCATTCAAACCAATTTTCGTTTTTGGTTTGTATGATAATGTACATCATGTATTTTTTTTTTAGTTTTATCATTCTCTTATTTTAGAAGTTAGAGGGGGGGGGGACACATTTTACCACTTTGGAAGTGTCTCTCGCGCAAACTATTCAATTTAGAAAAAAAATGATATTAGAAAATTCAATATCATTTTTGAAGACCTATCCATAGATACCCCACACATACGATAATTTGATTTTTTTTGGGTTTCAGTTCTAAGTATGGGGACCCCCAAAATTTGTTGCTTTTTTTCTTTTTTTGTGTGAAAATCTTAATGCGGTTCACAGAATACATCTACTTACTAAGTTTCAATAGCTCTTATAGTTTCGGAAAAAAGTGGCTGTGACATACGGACTGACAGACAGGCAGACAGACATGACGAATCTATAAGGGTTCCGTTTTTTGCCATTTGGCTACGGAACCCTAAAAAGTGTTGAATTTACCCGTAGATATGGAAACGTTAATGAAGGTTTTAGATTTGAAATTCATGAGTGAATTGCTGCGTAAATGTCCCTGCATTCGGGCCACAAAAAAAAGCCGCCACAAAAAAAGCTAGAAGCGGCCACAAAAATAAGCTAGAAGCAGCCACATAAAAGCTGAAGCGCGCGATAGCTTGTGGCCGAAGAAGCTAGAAGCGGCTTCTAGCTTTTTTTTTTGTGGCGGCACTGCCGCACACGGGCACAAAAAAAGGCCACCACAAAAAGAAGCTAGTTTTCTTTTGTTGCCCGTGTGCGGAGACATTAATAGGTACATAGACATGAGCGCCGTGGCGATTTTGACGGCAGCAGCGTGGATCAATTTATTTCAGAGCTGATAAGAAAATCAAATAAAGTGTGTTTTTGATTATACAAACGCATCCTTTTTTCAGTGGAAAATCATTAAATAAATCCATCCGCTATGGGTGAACATTAACCCAAGGATTCTATATCTTATTTTCTGTTCCAGGATAAGCTAGTTTGAGCGTAAAGGACTAAGAAGCATTTATACACCTACACTCATACAAACACACATAGAAACTTTCATTTTTATAACATCTTGTTGACCCGGCAAACTTCGTACCGCCTAACTGTAAATGAATGTAGTATATCTTTTGATATAGTCAACCGATTGCGATGAAACAAAGCCAAGTAATATATCGAATTACACAAAATTTTAATGTATAAAAGTTACCTACATTGACTTCATACCTTTTAAGTGATGCGCGCACAACTAAAAATTTGTACAGATTTATTATTTGTAAGATGACGATTTTAACGACCACGATTATTATAAGTATATCTTTCTCGATATTTTGGAAATTCAGGTATTTTGTGGATATTCTATAGATTTCTATAGAAATGAAATCAAATTGAAAATGAAATAAATTTGTGTAAAATTAATCCAGCAAAGATCTCTGAAAATCGGCTATTTTGCGTGAAAGGACTATGGGACAAATTGCGCTCATTGTGCAACAGAGTTACGTCATAAGACATTCTAAATTCCATTACAGAAAAGAGATATGCCTTCATAATGGCCCTTCCTAGTATAACTACCTACACATAAATAATTAAAAAAAAACTATAGAAATCTTGCACATTTAATTGAGATTCTGAATGACGGATTTTTCCAAAAACTTAGGTTTAAAAAAAGAGACACGTATTTCCTAAAACTAGTTTTGTGAATGCTAGAATTTTGGAATGGTAACAGAGCGTCCAGGTGTTCTCTATTTTTCCGTGTTGTCTCTTTATCAAACATTGCGTTGGATTTCAATGGATGAACTAACAAGCTTTTAAACCTTGCTCAGGTTGACGATCTTTAAGTCAGGTGTGTCTCAAGTGGGATATTTTGTAAAACGTTAACTTTATTCATTTATACATTCTAAATGCTGCCTTATAATTGATATTACACTATACATACATTACTGGCATAAGAATATAGTTCAAACAAAAAAATGAAACGAAGGCGACATGGCGCTCATGTATAATAGACTTGTAGATGTTTTATCGCTTCCATCATTTATTTTATTTAAAAAAATCCCATAGTAACACAACTAACTATGAAAGGCGTAAAGTGCACAGCTGATACCTATTTCTTTAAGATTCCGTTAAAGATGACACGCTTCTGAATAATCAGAGCAAAATAAAATGACCGGTCGACTTTGAATGGTATTGGTACTTGTAGAGACGCCGATGCATATGCCGCTTTAGCTACTGAAATTGTATAAACAATAATACAATTATTGTATCTCTTATTAGTAATAATTGTTGTAGTACCAAAATAGTGTTAACGAAAGTACAGCTTTCTTGCCATAAATTATCCCTTTTGATGAAAAATGTTCATTTCATTACATTTTATAGTAATGCAAACGCATAGCAACCACGCATGGTGAAAAATTTACGTGCAAAATTTGCTGCGAAGGCCATGCTTAGTAAAATATGAAATATACCTAAGAGTAGAGTACTCCGCTGAATACTTGTACAGAGTTGATATATAAGAGATAAAAGAAAGGCCTATCGACGCTGAAATAAGTTGTATCAGATATATATTTTTCCGAACGATTAGAAACGATGACTTCTGAAATACAATCAACATTTTAATATAATACGACTTTTTGGTATTTGCAATTTCATCCATTACATAAAAAAAGGAAAATGTTATTACCGAATTTACATAAAATAAAAAAAGAAACAATTTAAAATAAAAAAAAAAACAAGAAATTGAGACATTTAAAAATTTCAAGCTTTTTAAACAATATTTACATGATTTTTCAAGCAAGTAAAAAAAGGACGTCTCAAATCTGTATTTGACGTCATTTCAATAGGTAGTCACTTTTTAAGTATATAATTTTTTAAGCAATCCGTCTTTCATTTCTGTGGTCTATCCTTAACTTATCATTCACAATCACAATAAAAAAAATAACTAACAACATATACCTCATTCGTCAGCATCACATGCCCGATATATGAGCAACCCCATAAAAATTTCTTCTAAATAAATTATTTTATTTAGAATAAAATACACTGGCAACTACTTATAAAAATAGGTATATTGCAATGTATCTTTAGATAATAATCTTTTATCTGTTTTTTAAGTGTTTTCAAATCAATCGCAGGAATAGACTTACCATTAGCTGCAGCCGCTTCGGTACCTTCTTCATTGACATCTATAAAAGCTTTTTGAAGAGCTTCACTTACGAACAAATTTGATTCAGTTTTTACCAGTTTACTTATTTTAGCCAAGTTATCCATGAACAAAGTCTTTATGTTCAGCTGAAAAAAAATTGTTATGATGATAAATAAATCAGTCGCATGAATTGTAGTAGATTGATTTTCAGTAATTTGCGAATTTACTGAAAATCAATGATTGAATTAAATATATAAATTAGGATAGGAATATATAAAGCAGCTTACTGGTCTTTACTTGTGAGTAAGTAGCTGGTGTATGTATATCTGGCTAGAAGACCAGTGCTCACCTTTTTGAGAATTGCCTTTAAGTCTGTAGTGGTTTCGATTTTAAACCTGGGAAGATCTATGCTGACTTCATTGTAACTCATGCCATCAACAGCCTTTGATAGAACTGATGGGTCATTTAGTTTCTCAACAACGGAACCGATGCCGTCGATTTCATTGGGCAAAACGATAAGAAGTGATGACACGTCTCCTTCATAAGGTATTTCCAAAAGCTGAAATTACACACATGTATGGTAAATTAAATTTACAAAACAAACAATAGCCCAATATATTATTTTCCGGCATAAGTATAAGTATATATTTTTCTCGCGGATCCTATTCTGTGCAGTATATATAGAAGTTAAAAAGAAATAAGCATATAATTGCTTTTATACTATTCAGTGGTAATCTACTGCATACAATATAATTATTGTATCCTTTTTTGTTGTTGAATGTTTTTGATGACTTTAATATTGATTCTTTAAAATAGTTAAATTCTGGAAACGAATGAACAATATTTACCTTAGCGTTAAGTTCCTGACTTTCACCGTACTTGTAGGTGTCAGTGATGCGCATGGTAGGCTTTTTGACCTTCACTTCCTTGCTCAGATAGAAATCTTTGTCTTCGGTATTATGTTTGGGGAATGGCCTCTTCCAACTACCCTGAATTAAAATAAATTTCTGTTACTGATCGTATACCCGACATATTTTGAAAAAAAAGAAGTTGTTTACTTATCCACCATTATTCCACCATAAAAATACTTCTATGACACTAACATTTTCTTAGGAAATAATAATGACAAATATAAAACCACATTATGTCTGGTTGTTCTCGTCTAACTAATGGGGAATACTTGCATAGACACAACCTTGTAGCCTGGATTATCCATTAGCAATTTGCTCTGAAGTTGTCTCTAGTGGAATCGGAAGCGCCATTCTATAGGGATGTGCCCGACCCACTTCTCAATAATGACAATATCACATTGTAATGGGATCAGTCCATCGTCACTGAGAGGACTATTGTAGCCAATAAGCCTGATACAGTGGTGGTGGGCCGAAATGACAAGTGTAATGATTGTTGTCATATCTGTTTTGCATGACGAGAACCTCTTGAAAGCCGAGAAAGATTAACAAATCAAGTATATCGACTTAGCTCCCAAGGTTATCAAGAGCCTCGACTAATACCTTATGAAGCTCGCTTTAGGTGGTTGTATCAAGGGCTTGATTCAGAAAGTGTTACTCTTAGACACGGCTCGTATATTTATGGACGTTCTTTTCTCTGGAGCCTTGACTGCCGGTAACTTGAATCCTGTTTCCAATACTAGTGGAATGCTGTTTTTTATATTTTTAAATGTTTTTATTTTTGAAATATTTAGCAATGTAACAAATGTATAAGTGAAATAAAGAGAATATAACAAAAAATAATTGTGATATCTGTAAACATTATTTGGTGTTTTTTAAATGAGGTAACAAACCTTGAAGTAGATAGCGTTAACAAGGACAGCGGCGGTTAGTGCGTCCAGTGAGCCTGATGATACTAAATCTTTGATCTTGTGATTGGTGTTCTCTTCAACCTGAGAAAGTATTGATCAAATTATAGTATTGTCTTCATAATTTGGATCTCTATTAATAAGATTACTTAACTAGCTTACACTAGGAGAACTAAATTGATAACTGTTTTGTATATATCTGAGAAATTATATATGTTAAGTAAAGATCACAATTACTGTTAAGATAGTGTGATTTTCACTTGAAGGATTCCTGAAAAAAAATCTGTTTCTGTAAAGCATGTTTAAGTAATGTAAGATAGTAACGCTAGTCAAGACTAATAAAACCGAGTTCTTAAGTCATATACAGAGTTATTTATCTTTATCACTAGCAACCTCTTAAGACTGATGTTAAGAACATCATAAACAACAACTTTTGTTCTATGACAGGTGGATACAGCAAAACACAAAGTTGAAACGTGTTAGATAGAAAAACGAAATCTTTAAGTTTTTTTTTTTGGTAAATGTATTATCTACTATATTAAAATAAGTCGGGTTTTCCTTCCTGACGCTATAAAGAGTAGGGTAGAGTAGAGTAGAGTAGGGTAGGGTAGAGTAGGGTAGAGTAGGGTAGAGTAGGGCAGAGTAGGGTAGAGTAGGGTAGAGTAGAGTAGAGTAGAGTAGGGTAGAGTAGAGTAGGGTAGGGTAGAGTAGGGTATAGTAGGGTAGGGTAGAGTAGGGTATAGTAGGGTAGAATAGGGTAGGGTAGATTAGGGTAGAGTAGGGTATAGTAGGCTGAAGTAGGGAAGAGCGGGAGCGAAGCCGCGCGGGCAAAAGCTTAGCAAGCGTTTTATAAAAAGTCATAGAACAAAAGTTGTTGTTTATGATGTTAGTAAAACAGTCCTGTAAAATTGTTACTGTTTTACAAATAACCCTGTATATCTGAAAATATAATATATGTTGTTAAGTAAAGATCATCAACCGCAAGTACTTTTAAGATAGTATGATATTCACTTGCACATGAGGGATTCCTTAAAGAAAATCTGTTCCTACAAAGCATGTCTAAGTAGTGTAAGATAATAACGTTAATCACATAATCGTATATGAATGCTCCTTTTTTTTAAAGGGGAGCATAAAATTAGTAAGGTATTATTATTTACCCATGTGTTAATTTCCTTTGCAGCTTCAACATTCTGAGCGAAGTTGATGTTTTGAACGTCCGAGTTGAAGACGTCTCTGGACAGAGCAGCGAATTCCTCGTTCAACGAAGCGTTTTCACGGATGTACACTTTGTTTACCAGACTTAGCTCGACGCCTTTCACGGAGCGCAGTTGCCTGGTCACATCAGTGAATACTTCCTTTGTCTATTAAAAACATAATATTATTAAAAATAAATCTTCCTGAATTTTGGTCACGGCGACCCAACGACCTTACTACAGACACTAAACGTCTACCAACAGGCGACGCATATCTGACAACACATATGACTTATAGATCTGATGTAGGCCGCCACAGAATAATTTCCAAATAGTCTCGTCCCATCAGAACGCATCACCCCGCTCCCCCGGTGCCTCGAGAGAAAGAAGCAGATGAGAGAATTGTTTTGATGCGCTATTTCAATCATATGGCGTCTAGAGGCTGTAAAGCCATTTCGGTGACCAATCTCAACGGAGATTACCAAGTACGCAGGAGATATTCAGGATCAGGTGTACTTTTTGTTCTATTACCCTCATACTCCCATAGGACGGCCACGCGACGTGACTCGAGAGAGATCAAGCACAGCAGTAACGGCATCAATTGCTTTCTGAGGTATGGGGATGTCACATCGTCAGTTTTAAAACTCTGGGCTGATACTGCGAAATTCCTGAAGAAAACATTTCATAACACTTGCCCGACCTGGGCATGGAACCGAGGGCCCAGCACTGGGCAGGTGTGCTTGCTATCATGAGACTAATGGGACAGTCAAATAGTGTCATTACTAAAAACCCAACGTCAACTAATGAGATTAAAATAATGAGTATTGTTGCGAGATTCTCGGAAGTGATGCGACAATACGATTGTTTATTTTACTACGTTGTGTTGTAAGCGTCATGTTGTTGTCATTGTTGGTTTTTTTTCTAGCTTCTGGCAACATTTGTCTCTGTAAAGCCATTATCACACTGTACACTGTCTTTTTATATCTATTACGCTTAAATACACGAGTAGACCATATCCTTTATCCCAGAATATGTTCGCTTGGAGTAATTTTCTGTTTTCACTTGCGCAAAACCACTCGCATAAGCTGGTAATAACTTAAGATGCACTTACCACGTCATCATTGGGCATACCAATGGCAGTCAAAATTTCGTCATGCGTTGCTCCTTCTGAAGCCAAACACAGTTGAGCTAGTGGAGACAGCACAGAGAATGCCGACAGCACTACATTTTCACCTGGATTGGATTTCACCACTTCCTGAAGGACAAAAAGAATTCTATTACGTATCTAAATATATGTTAATAGGTATACGAGATATTTAATCATTACGTTTGCATTTACGATGTGTTTCAAATTGAAAAATCATGTCCAATAAAGGAAAACATGTTCGTTTGATTGCGTTGACGGTCTTTGTTTCCATATGACGATGAAGTCAAGGTTCACTCTACAATCTTGATAATATGATTGGCAATATTAGATTCTGTCGTAAACATACATTTTTACTGTGACTAAGTTATGCGAGTTATATTCACACTATAAGGGAGAAAACTTTAAAAAATATTATAATTTTTGAAAGACTTCTGTTAGATTATTTCTGAAATTACTGATCATAAGAATACGGCCTTTTATACATGTTAGGCACTAAATCAACGTAAAGTATGGTCATGTACTCTTGAGTATGTTACTCGTATGTTTGCGATGCAAGATAGTACGAGGGTAGATCGAAATATTCGCGGCCTGGCTTTGAAGTACTGCCCCATCCCGCCTATTCCCCTGATTTGGCACCTTCAGACTTTCACTTATTCCCAAACCTAAAAAAACACCTTGGAGGTCAAAAATTATCATCAAATGAGGAGGTTGAAGCTGCGGTGGGTATGGGTAGCTCACTGTCCGGCCGTCCGGTAACTGTCCGGACCAAGCCCAAGTCGTCGACGGCGCGCACTGTTCCCGCGCGCCTCAAGGAGTTGTCAGCAACAGCAGGGACCCAGCCGGGTCGAAGCATACTGGGGCCAGGGTTATCCGAAAGGGCGCTCGAGCCCCGGTATGAAGGCTAGAAGGAACGGGGTGGGTCTTTTAGTCAGTAAGAGTCTGACACTATCTCCCGCTCCGCCCAAGGGCGGGGGATGTCAATGCATGATTTTTTCCCACCATAAAAAAAAAAAAAAAGCTGCGGTGGGTGACTTTTTTGAAGGCCTTGAAGAAACTTTTTTTATGACTGGCATACAGGCGTTGGAAACCAAATAGAAGAAGTGCATTAAGTTAAGTGGAGATTACGTGGAAAAATAAAATTACTTTTGTTTATATTTTATATTGTTTTCTTTCTGAGGCCGCGGACTTTTCAATCCATCCTCGTAGTTGGGCAATAGCTGAGACTTCCATTAAACCCTATCTTTGTCTTTTGGCCCCATGATTGTCTTTGCAATGGCCGAATTGTATACGAATTACGTTTAAAAAATTTCCAATACAACTTTTGAAGGGATGAAACTAGTCTTATGTGTGATAGTGACAAGTAGGTGTAGGTGTCCTGACCAACTTAGATTGGGTTTCTCAAAACAATAAAAAGGTTTTTTTATGTGAGAAAATCCCTCCCTCTTGGCCGGAGCAGGAGATAGTGTCAGACTTTTACTGACTAAAAACCTACACCTGTTCCTTCGTTGCCTTTCGTACTGGGGCTGAACATTCCAATAGAAAGGTCATGGCAAAGCACTTCCTGTTATTCTAATCAAGGCTTTATAGCATTGAACTAAAGCGAAACCAACTTTAAATTAAATTCTAGTTTGACTTGTTACTAATTTTGCGACTGCTACTGTTTACAATGGATCTCTAATGATACGCTAAACATCTTAAAACGGTACCTAGTAACTGGTCTGTTTAAAAGTGAAAATATCTTCTAGGAGCTATAAAAAATATCAAGAGATGTTCTTTTGCACAACTCCGAAAAAAAAAATGATAATCTTTATCTAACTGCATGCGTAATACACTGTAGGTTATCGTTCATCGCATACCAGTATCCATTTCAAAATTAATGTCATTAATGTGATAAGGTGGATATGACATAATGATATTATTGTGAAATCAATTAATGAATCAAGCTTCCAGTTTTACCGGTTGCCATACCAGTATTTTATATGGAACTATACCTATCTGATATTCACAACCCAGTAAACTCGTTAAAAAATGAAAGGGCCGTTTTGACATTTGAGATGAGAACGAACCTGAAAGAGACAATAATTAGGGGTTCGGTGTTGTAGTAGTAGCTATGTCGCAGCCATCTGGTTAAATTAGCCATCCAATTGGACACCTAGGGTGTTCGTTAAACGTTAATCCAATTGGATTCCTAGACCGATAGTTGTTTCAACTAAAATCACTCAACGTTTAACAGCTTGGCGTATTGAAAGTTAGCCCTTTCGAAATGACTGATCAAGACTCAGCCAAGTGATTCAAATTTAGTTCCGCTATAATATTTCACTATTACTTGGTGGGCACTATTACTAAAAAGTAGTTTTATGTAATTTATAAACTCATGTTTACCCTAGTAAACTAAATGACTACATAACGTTCAGCCATCTGGTTAAACGTTGCGGTCAACGATATGGCTAGTTGTTCTTCAGCCATTTCATTCGATGCCGGTGTTTAACGAACGCCCTAGGCGTTCAATTGGATGGCTAATTTAACCAGATGGCTGCGACAGCTACACTACACCGGACAAGCCGCTAGCGGTAGTCAAAATACAAATGTCAAAACAGGCCTTTTGTTTTTTGTCAATTTTAATTAGGTAGCACTATACTTATTGGCAAGAGAGTTGACAGATTGCCTGGCTTCTGACTATCCGTAAAGTCCGCCAAAGATCTACAAATGACTGAATAAGGAATTTCGGGATGTAAAAATACTCTCTATTGATGATTAGAAATGGTTGTGATTGTAAATTGTGTTCTATTTACTTACTTGGAACATTTTAGCGGTAAAGACTTCATTGCTGGATTTCAAAAGATCTGCGTTTGTTTGTTCCGCCATCGCTGATGCCACAAAGGCCAATACTGAAACACCAAACATTATAATAGTTAGTTATTAATTTAAATAGTTAATTGTTGAAATGCTTCTGAATGGACGATTATATGCAAGTAATGCTGTGACTTTTTTAGAGTTACTTACATTCTTTTAATACGCATTTCAAGCATAAGCAACTATCCATGATTTTATTTATTATGTCCACAAAAAATTTTCTTCCCGACATCCTGTCCTAGGTAGGAACACTTGAAAAATTGTAATAAAAAAAATTGATTATTGATCGAATTAAAATAAAAAAAAACATAGTTGCTAATAAAAAAATAAAATTTAATTATTAAAATACTATTGTTTGAATTACAGTCATGCCCTTGAATCGCTCTAATTAGAGATTCCATGACTTCTGCTTAGACATTAACTTGGTAAGAGTAAAACAAAAACACAAACTTGGTAAAGTACAGACAAAAATCAAGGGTGTGAACAAATTAAAAAAAAAAATTGACAGTCCTTCAGTCGTTACATTGCGTATCTATTTATGGACGACTAGTGTACCTAATTGTTAGGTTAGACTCTTTTTTAACACGCTTTTTATAAAAGGAAAATCAACAAATCAATTCTTTCATTCTGAATGGAGCTTGAGGAATATCAGACCTTTTTTGATTCATGACAGGGTGCCGAGATAGGAATTTTTCGTGGGAATAATAAATGAATTCATGGGTGCTGACATGGGAAGGTGCTGAGATGGGAGTAAAACAAGTTGGTAGTAAAGCTTAGCTTTTTTCATAGCATAGCATAATCAGCCTTTTTATGTTTCCATTGCTGGGACTCAGGCCTCTTCCCTAGAAGAGGGAATAGGCCGTAATCTACCACGCGGGCCCAGTGCGGACCTCTGTTTTACCTCAGTTACCTCATAGCGCCCCTAAGGCTACACTCCAACCAAGCTTAGACATAAAAATACCTGATATCTTCAAGATTTAAAAAGATAGCAATAAGTTTCCTTGTCAGTTCAAGGCGAATTTCCTAAAGCTTCCTTATACACTTCACTAATGCGTATTGCAAGTTTTTTATACATGTCTATCAGAACTAGTTTTAACAATAAATGTTTTTTGCATAACTGAAGACGAACAGAACAGGTATTTATTGCAAGGTAAAGCTAGCTAAAGTTTTTATTAGGAGGTACCAATACAAATAGATTGTAACGATATTCAGTTTGATTCGTTTAGAAGCTTGTCTTCAAATAATTGAATTATCTACATTAATAATATATAATAATATAAAGAGTAAAGTTTGTTTTTTTTTCGTTTATAAGGCTCTGAAAGTACTGGTCCTTTAAGCTGCTTTATTCCTGGGTGACATAGGCATAGGCATATTTTATGTATGCGGGCGAAGCCCTTGACAAAAGATAGTCTAATATATAAAAATCCTTTATAATTTCCTCCGAAACGGCATGACAGAGTTTAATATTTTTTTTTGTGTGTATTTGTTATGTCAGAGCACAGAACTCAGGAATCATACAGTGTTCGTGGGACGGAAAAAGGTCGTAGGCTATTTTTTACCCTTCTACCCCCACCCATTTTTCTATGATTATTTTATTTATTGAGGAAAACAAACAATAACACATAGAATATTAGATAAAGAAAGGTTTTCAAATAGTTTTACACATGTGTTATCAACAATGTTCTCAACGTATAAAAACGTGAGACATTTGGTATGACAAATCCTTTTTTTTTTTTTTAAATATGTTAGAACAACGTTTACCGTATCAGCTAGTATTATTAATAATATAACTAACCTTCATTTAATTAGTAATTACTGAAGTTTATCGTCAACTCACCTTATAGTTTAAACTTGGAATTCTAAAGTTATGACAGTCTATTCTCAAACATAATGACGGTGGGTGTGTTAAAATATTATTCAAACAGAACGCATAACATAAACAATAAGCTATAAGGAAAACCGGTTAAGTAAGTATAACATTACTGCTACTTATTTCATGTCAGGGAATCCCAGTCAACCTTTACTGCCCAAGAAATCAGGTTTTCCGATAATTATAAAATTCAATGACGTCATTTTTTATATCTACATAAGGTCAATTTAATGTAAACCTTTTTCGAAAATGTTGAGTACTCGGTTAATAATATGTAAATAGTACACCATGAACTACACGTAGGTGGTTCGTCTTTTTCTCCGTTTCTGTCAAATCTATCCAAAGCTTGTCTGTAAAAATCGCTTTTAGCGATAAGACCGCTAATCGTGACACCCTATTAATTTAACTTCACTTTTTTTGGACTGACCGACATTTGACTATTCAAAAGTGCCTGTATACTACCTTTGACAGCTTTCAACATTTTCAAAAAAACATTTTAAAATTGTGAGAGAATTATTATCTATTTAGTTCATTTAAATGCAGAGGCCTTTTCTAAAGTGAACTACTGGAGTTCACTTGTCAGTTGAAAGGTGTCCCTATTATTATTACTTTAATTTTGGTGTACAATATAGAGTATATCTATCTATCTAAAGACTTGAAGATGATTCCTCATGTTTCCATCTTAACGAGTTTCATTTCGTATTTTTCAATAATATATATATCAGGAAGACGAATAACAGTAAAAAAAACACTTCTATATACATGCAATGTGATAATATTCTAGGTTATGTGTCATTATAGATAGAACTGTAATCGTGATGCTTTGTTTATTATAAACCGGTTTTCTGTCATAATGAAAGAAATGAGACAAAAAAGTTATCTAAATTTGTATGCTCACAAAATGCAGTTCGTTTATGGGTAATTTCATTTATAATTGTTTTATCTATCCTTAAAGTGATGTTAAAATAGATAAACGGTGTTTTAGTTGTACAAGAAAGATATTTATTTAAGACTTACTGCATATAAAGAGCTTCATGATAGCAGTCGCGTTGCTCTCGGACGCTGGATCTACACTAACCGGTTAACGATGCGATTCTCTTTTAAATAACACAATTTGTTGACTACAGTCACGGCGCACAGTGGTCCAGGTCGTATAGTGCCGCGAATTTAATTATTTTTTCAATGTTTAATTAAAATAAACTTTATGTTTCGGGTAGATTGGGTACAGTTGACAAGTTTATTAGTTATTGGTCTGTAGTTACATTTATACTTTTTTCAGTTCATGATAGTTATTATTTAATTTATTATTATTTTTAGCCCGTTCTATCCTGCTACAGGGACTTATATTTTATTGGTTTTACAAAGTCAATCTACCCCACAACTGGGGTAAGTTAACTACAGGCTTAGGGAAAGTTGGTACGATTTAGTCAACTTTAGTAATCGCGCAAGTACTAATTAAGTAATTGTGAATTCATGAGAAGAGATTGAAAGTAATCAACTAAAGTAAAACGTTCACAATAGAAATACTTGAAAGTATGTACCTACATTCAATGGTAGTCTCAAAATCTCGGCTATAGCAGCTATAGTTTTTTTTTTAATATCTTTGCTCATCTATACATATTTTAAGTGTGATATACATGTGTTCAATACTTGCCTCGGTTGTATCGCTTCTTTTGTCGTTTATCGCTGATTTTATTGAGTGAAGAGTTTTTCAACCTACCCCGCAAATAGTATTTTTTTTCTCAAATTATCCTTGCTAAAAATATTGAAAATGATGATAAGATATGACGGTTTAATTTCCAAGAGTGTTAAGCAAGCTTAGTATTGCTAGAATAGTAGTTTGCAACAAAACAGGCGCAAAAAGTCGACCATAGAAAAAACAGAACATCGCAATTACTATGCGAGCCCAGATATATGACAATTGATCCATCTATGTCTCTCCTCGAGAACCTTAAAAACTCACAGAGAAAAACTACCTTCTCTCACCATAGGCGCACCACCACTCTCTCAATTAACAACTTACAATCGGTAAACGAAGATAATGATTTAAAAAACGGTAGAAGAGCATTGGTATAAGCGGCTAGAAGTATTAATTAACGAAAAATGGCGGTGTAATATTGGGATACTTTATATAAATGTTCTTCTACCTGCAGTTTACAATTTCAAATATATTTTAACGTTTATTTTAAACGAGATCAATTCACACTGTTGTGTCAATTTCATTGTCAAAAAATTCAAAGATCTTTTGTACTACCCCACTGTGCGCCGCGATCACTGCCTAATGCCATTTAGCGACTCAAACAAAACTTACTTTGGGTATTCACAAAAAGCAACGTCAATTCGTTAAATTTCGTGCATGTTTGATTGTATTACGAGTAGTTAGTAGGTACTTATGGTGAAATACTAGTGAATCAAAATAACGATTACGACAGAGATTATGAGGAAAATAAAAATATCTACTTGTATTTTTTATGAGGGAAACCATCAAATGATGGTTGGATGAACTATGGAATGTGCTTCCCTTGACATAAAAAGCTGAAAGTAAATTTTCTTTCAAGCGTAAAATCCCTCCTCCTAATAAGTCCTCTAAGCCTTAGTTCGGACTTCGTCATAATTGTTTTATATTTCAAGTTCTCTTCAAGTTTCAAGATCAACGAATCAGCATTACTATCCAGCGTCAGAGCCCGATCTACGGGGGGGCAAGCCATTTGCCCAGAGCGGCAAAAAATGAGAGGAGGCAAAATTGACTTATTTTCCAACCTAGCCATCTACACCCAAGTTGTCACGTTGAGAATTGTATGTGCCACCTTCTAACCTACTTCAGGTTGGATAGTGGAAATGTTTAAGACTTAAGGCTCATGACTTATATGGTTTTTGTGTACGCAAAGGGCGACGAAAATTATCTTTGCCCTGAGCGGCTAATTAGATGGATCGGGCCCTATCCAGCGTGGCAATGCTGCCAGCGTTCTGGGCACTTTTCCCGTTGACATCGATGTGGACGAATTTTTTGATGCCCTATGAGTTCCCTTTTTAGGGTTCCGTAGCCAAATGGCAAAAAACGGAACCCTTATAGATTCGTCATGTCTGTCTGTCTGTCTGTCTGTCCGTCCGTATGTCTCAGCCACTTTTTTCCGAAACTATAAGAGCTATACTGTTGAAACTTTGTAAGTAGATGTATTCTGTGAACCGCATTAAGATATTCATACAAAAATAGAAAAAAAGTAATAAATTTTGGGGGTCCCCATACTTAGAACTGAAATTCAAATTTTTTTTTTTCATCGAACCCATACATGTGGGGTATCTATGGATAGGTCTTCAAAAATGATATTTAGGTTTCTAATATCACTTTTTTCTAAACTGAATAGTTTGCGCGAGAGACACTTCCAAAGTGGTAAAATGTCTGTCCCCCCCCTTTAACTTCTAAAATAAGAAAATGATAAAACTAAAAAAAATATATGATGTACATTACTATACAAACTACCAACAAAAATTGTTTTGAACAAAATCTAGTGAGTAGAGAATACACTATTATTAAAACATCGATCAAAGTTACAACGAACTACAAGAACTTTTATATTATGTTACTTGCTGCTACGGAACCCTTCATGGGCGAGTCCGACTCGCCCTTGGCCGGTTTTTTTTAACCGTTTGTTAATATTATTATTTTGAGTTTGTATATATGTAACTATTAACTTATAATATTCAATATGTACACATATAACATTATTTATTTATATTTTAAGAGAACTAGTTATATTATAACTAGTTCTCTTAACTATAATGATTTGATATTTATCAAAGTATTTATTAGTTTATAATATTAGCTTATGTATTTTATTATTACGAGTACCTATAAGTAACTTAATTTAATGATACTATAATATATTCTATTTGAAATATCTGTTGTTTAGTTATTGTACACACCTCCCACAGTGTTGTCTTTTTTAACCACCCAAGAGTTGACTGGTAGAGAATGCCTTGTTGCATTAAGTCCGCCTATGTACCACTACTGTACTTGAAGTTTAAATAAATAAATAAATGATTTCTCCCGTTCTGGGACTAGCGAGAGGGTGTGTCAGACATTAATTGACTAAAAACTGTAGTGTTCTTTTAGTTGCTCTTTTTCAGAGCCGTGGTATCTCTTTCGTACATTTCCGCCCTGGCAGGCATCGGCCTTACTGGGACCCTTCATTTTTGCTGATTATTTTTTGAAGTGCGCATGGAACGTAATGCACCATACACGTCGACAAACTGGGGCATCATCCCTACTCACTGGGACAGCACTGAGATAATTCCGGCTAACTGAGAACTACTTGGCTTCCAATTCCAAACCTCTGGAACCATTCTACCACTGGCCTGGCACGCATCACGACACATCAAGAACCATCGATCTACGATCTCTAGAGGGGAGTGATGTAACGACATCCATATAAACTAAACTTCAAAATCTTAAATCGCGATATCAAAGGTTAGTAGTAGTTAAGATTAGAACATAAACATCTAACGGGCAGTTCTCTGTCTAACAGCTGTCTGGTCGGAGGATCCGCCCATTTCAAACGGAGTTATGCGAAACTTACCCTGTCCCGCATGCTTCTAAACGATCTCTTTTACAAGAGAATAGCGACCAAAAAGAATACAATTAGTGTTCATTATAAAATTACTTATATATTCAGTCCCGTTCAAAACGTGTGATCACTTTAGACATACCCACTTAACTTGTATTATTATCATTTTAGACTATTTTGAAACTTAATACTTCTTTTAGAATGTTTAAATTACCTTGGCATTAACCTTCATTTCAAATCTGAGATAAAACTCCGAAGAAAACGCAAAAGTCAAGGCCGCATCTTAAGTTCAGTTATCGTAGTAGGTACAGATAGATTAATGAATGTGAATTTATGTAACAATGTGAAGAGCCATTATCTTTCTTTTGACCTGTTCTGCATGCTACGATAGATAATAATTAATAAAATTAATATAAGAGCGGCTAACTCGTGGTACATTTCCATACAACCGCTCTAACGTGATTATGATGTTATTCATATCTTTCTCTAGGTATTTTAGATAAACAGCTATCTTGCGGATATTATCTAGGCTTCTATTAAAATCAAAACATACATTAATTCACTACATTTTCATTCTGAAAATCTATTATTTTACGTGAACTTTGGCCCTCCATAAGGTACGCATTATATTAAAAATTTAAAAAAATACATCCATAGAAGTCTTGCACATTTAATTGAAATTCTGAATGACGACAATTTTTCTGAGAAACTTTTAACGGTTTAAAAAAAAAACACGTGTTTCCTGGAACATGTATTGTGAAATATTCGAGTAAATCATGGAATTTCCGAAAAGGCGTTATCTTTCTTTTTCGCATTGCCTGTTCATCAAATATCGCGTTGGGTTGCATTAGTTGAAGCAACAAGCTTTTAAGCTATGCTCGACGTTGATGATAGGCGAGTGGAAAAGAGCCCTCTTAATTAATATTATCAAATCTATTAGTAGAGTATTTTTGTTGTTTTTTTTTTTTTAAATTAGAATCAAACATGTAGACACGTGTTTCCAATCCGACTATTCTGAGTACACTGAAACAGAATCTTATTCTAGTTAGACCTATCGTATGAGGTGAGAAGCATGCAGATTACGGATTTAAGTGGAAGTGTTCAGTTAGCGGATGTAATAAAATTTGTCTGTAATCGTGAGCCTTAAAATTCCAGATACAGTAGGGCACAAAATGTCTCCTAACATGACGCGCAACGCTAAATCCACGTGACACTGCAACGTTGCCCAGTGTCCTGCGACTTGTCTCCCAAAATTATACAACGCATTGACGTGACGCGGGACATGTTGTTGGATAATTTGACAGCGTTGCGCGGCATGTCAGGGGACATTTTGTGCCCTAATGTTAACGCGTATTAAACTAGTTAAAAAGTAAAAAGCTCTTTTAGACATTTAAGAAAAACCCTAGAATGTAACTTCGAACGAAACTGAAAGAAACAATAAATTAATAATATTATTACATTCAAATACATTAATTTTTTTGGCGAGTTAAATAATATGATGGGACATATTGTGAGTATTCTTATTGACAAATGTCAAAAACGCCTTTTATTTTTTGACAATTTTAACTCATAATAAAAGGAACTCAATATTGGTTTGTGTGGTTTAATCAGATATTTAATAAGACGACACATTTGCGAGAGGCTCGATAATTAAGATGTGTATTGCAAACCAGTAAACCAATTTATTGTTTTCTGACTCACAAACCATACAATTTTGAGATTTTCCATTTAACTATAAAATCATGTTGCTATAGGTATTGGTGGAAAATCAATTTGGTATTATGCTTCCAATTATTCTCCACAAAAGTAGGTATATGTTACGATCAAATGCCTATTTTAGTCAGTAATTACTTTTTTAGAATTTACTAGCAATATTGGGTGTTATTGCAATAAAGAATAACGTAAGAACGTACTAACATTTGTACGTAATCATATTCTAAGTGAAGATGATAAAATAAATTGCAAATGCTCCTCATGTCTATGATTATATTATTGTCTAATACCTACGTTACCTACATAATACTCGGCGATATAAACTGAATTAAAATCTAACAAGATGATGCAAGTCACGAGTTCACTTCACACCTAAGCTTTAGACAGATGCTAATCATTCAAACACTTATTCCAGCTGTATCTTGTACCGACTGTTGTCAACGGATTCGCCCGGTTGATAGTAGAAAATTAACCCGAAGGAATGTGTTCCCGGGTACATCATCATCATCATCATTTCAGCCGATATACGTCCACTGTTGGACATAGGCCTCCCCTAAGCGTCGCCACAACGAACGTTTCTGTGCGTCTCGCATCCATCGGTTTCCCGCAACCTTCACCAGGTCATCGGTCCACCTTGTAAGAGGCCTTCCAACGCTGCGTCTTCCATTAAGCGGTCGCCACTCCAGAACCTTATGGCCCCAACGGCCATCTGTTCTGCGAGCAATGTGCCCTGCCTATTGCCACTTAAGTTTGGCGATTCTTATTTATTTATATTTATTTATTTATGTACACACAAACACTTATAATAGAAAAGAACAAATAAGGATAAAAGAGTACAAAGGTACTGTTTATTTCTAACGAAATTTCTTCCAGCAGACCTGCGACAGGACAGTTGGATGAGATATGTAGACACAGTGTGTATAAATTAGAAAAATAAATAAAAAGACCTATTATCTAAATAAAAAAACTTTTCCTCTTTATTATCTTAATAATAAGTGTAGATTGGTAAGAATGCTGATGTTTACAGTAAATCATTTTAACTGAAATGTTTACCATATTTTCAATGAATACAAGTTTTTAATGAAAAAAATTTTTTCATAGCAAGCTTTTATAGCTCGGTAAATAAGTATATTAATTAACACTCGTCAAAACGAATCATACGAGCCCAAACTCGATGGGGTTGTGTGGTTTAATTACCAAGTTCCTATAGCCACCTTCCGGTTGCATTATCAGATCAGCTCCATGTCATAATAATTTTGCATTGTCATCTGATTAACACATACATGCAAAATTTCAGCACAATCGGTAACCGGGAAGTGGATCATATTTAATTTGCAAGATTTGATTACAGACAAACATCGGGACAGGTGAAACTAAATAAAAGTCGTTCTTTCTTATGATTGCTCATATATTTGGTATATATTTATGTATGTATTATATTGCATATGTATGTATCTGTGTATCTATCAATTATAATAATTATAAATGTAATTAATTTTAAAATAATACTTATTGTTGAACTTATGACAGCCCCATATCATGTTCTGACAATTACTGTCTATTCTAGGTTGCCTGGAAGAGATCGCGGAATGCGATAAGGCCGCCCATTGTACGTGTTTTAGATATAAGTTTTTCTTTGTTATGTTTTCTATGTACAATAAAGTATATAATAAATAAATAAATAAAGCTTGTAATTAAATCTCATAATACATACATATGTATATATTAATAACAGTAAATAAAAATACCCGTAAATAGATACAATACATAAATTATAAAAAATACATATATCTATAGTAAATATCTTTACGAGAAGGTAGAGAGGTAGTGTTCTTTGACTAGCTTTTTGAACACAGATAAATTATTAGCGTCTCGAATCTTAGCTGGAAGTGAATTCCATAGTCGTACTGCACGAAAAGAGAAGGAGTTGGAATAAAAATGGGTTTTATGAGCTGGGAAATTGAGATAGTATTTAAGGTGGGATCTGCAAGGGGCATCGGCAAAGCGAGTGAACGAAAATCGATCACGCAAGTAGCCAGGATAAGCAGGATTGAATAGAATGTTATACAGGATTGTAGGACATGTTCTTCGTGCTATGTCGGCATAAAAACAACAGGCATGTTCCCGAGATAAAAAGTGTAATTCCAGGACATAGTCAACTCGTGTACCAAGTTTCGTACCAGTACCAGCCGTTCGACCCTGTGAAGAAGTAACAAACACACACATGCTTACGTACGCACACACTAGCAAACTGTCGCCTTTATAACATTAGTGTGATACAATATTAGCTGACCCCGCAATCATTGCCATTCTGCCATTTAAAATTATCGTAAAAATCAAACGTATGTATGAATCGAAATAAAAAACTAACAGTGCGATTTTAGTATTTTGATATAAGTGCAGAAAGTTTGTCATTGCGACCGAGGCGAAATTAGCTCGAGCCGTAGGCGAGGGTTGCAGTATACTTTATGTTCGCAGCTTCGCCCGCGTACATAAAGTAGCCTATTTTACTCAGGAATAAAGCAACTTTCTATCTGTGAAAAATTTTTAGCAATCGGACCAGTACTTTCGGAGACTCCGGGATTCTACAAACAAAAAGAACAAGCTTTACCTTTTTATTATCTAAGTGTAGATTATCAAGATAATCTGTAAAGTTGTCAAAAGTGGCAAAGTTTACTGCAACGTTTCGAATGATCATGAATCTGAACATTCTTGACATATCGATACCAGAAATATGAATTAACGTAAGGAACTTTTACTTAAAATGCAAAAATATTCCTTACGATGATTGATGTAAGGGTATTTTACGCAAAACGTAATAATGTCCCTTACGTTAATTCATACTTCTGGTATCGATATGTAGAGATAAAGCCAAAGAAAGTTGTAATAGCTTAATAGTCGATTGTGTTTGCATTAGTATTTACTTATAACTAGCTGTCCCCTGCCATTTCACTCGCTTCTTTAGCGTAACGTGATATTATATAGCCTAAAGCCTTTCTTAATAAACGGGTTATTTAACACAAAAATAAATTTTTCAATTGGAATCTTTATCGTATCGAATCTTAATCGTTCCTGAGATAAGCGCGTTCAACCAAATAAGCAATATTAATGTGTGTTTAATATCATGCAGGATTGTCCTGCCCCGCATGCGTCCCGGGTGCGTATGCCACGCATTACAATAAATTCTTGTATGAAAAGGACAATTGTGAGGGTTAAGGCGTATAGTTCCTTGAACCATCTGGCCGAAATTATGTGAACGCAACTCTCGCACTCGCCTAGGCGGCAGTACGCAAATCTGTGCATTTATTTGCGGCCAGCAGCGCCCGGAAAGCGCTTTAAATCCATTTTCTCTGCGAGATATTGATTGATTTACATATGCAATGTTCACTTTGAAGAATATTTAACCATCAATTTTTATGTGTAAAAATGTTTCTAAAGGCCCAAGCGGTTTCGAAGGAGTAGGGAAAAGTTGCGAAAAGTTGCGAAAAGTTGCGAAATTGCTAAATATTTTTTTTTGACAAAAGCATTAATTGCACGAAAAAATCAAATGTTGATATTATTGTTCATGAATCTATAATAAACATATTTTTTTCAAACCAATTGACCTAGCCGTTACGGAGGAGTAGGCCTCAGAAAATCACTGTTTTATGGCACTTTTCGGGCGCTTGGCCCTTAAGCATGCGTGATGAAATCCGCACGATATTAAAAACACCTTTATTATAAGTATAAATAAATAATATAATTGTTGTAGGTATGATTTAAGACACTTTCATATATTTAATACAAAGATAGTTCTAAATGCAAATGTTACTTTGTCTATAGGCTGCAAGAAAATATACTTCAGCGACCAAAACAGTTATTAGAGTCGTAATATCGTTATGTAGCATATAGCCATATATCTTTAAAATCTTAATGTGGGTTAGCATCTGTCTCTTATGGGGTATACTTTTGCCTAGTTGGTATTCAAATCATGTAATGCGTTTTAGACTCATCTTTATAGTTCCAACGTGATGGGTCTCACGGAGTCTTGACGTTTCTCCGCAACAAATGTCGCATTTGGGTTTGTACTTATAAAAAAACCATTCATAGGTTTTCCCAAGACGTTTATTTTCCTTTACTGAGTAAGAATATGTTGTAAATAGCGTCACTACGCTTTGTTTCATGACAGAGAAGGAGCTATTCATAAAACACTAAGTGGTCATGTGTCAAGTGTTTTATTTTAAATGCTACTGGTAGGTAAGTAAATGATTAAATAAATTACGTAACTACTGACTGTTTGTCTTTAAAAACTGTGAGCCCGCCAAGTGCGAGTCCGAATGGAATACCAAGAGTTCCGTACAATTTTAATCACAAAACGGTTTTCAGATTTTTTACATGGCATTGTTTCATGATTCTATATCCTTTAGGTTTTGATCCCCTTGCAAGCGTCTAAATATGCGTCATACAGAAGTAGGTATAAGATTTTCAGACTTTGTTTTTTCACTGCACCAAGAAGTAGATGACCTGACTATTTGATATTAATTTCCGCGATACTTCCACGCGTTCCTGAGAAAAAGAGTCATACGTACAGATGGACAAAAAAATGATCTTACAAGAGATTTGTTTTTGTCGACAGAGGTACGGAACCATGAACAATAATTTGGATGAGCTCTTTCTTAAGATGAGATCGATCAATATTTGCCTAAGATTGCTTCATTAGCTTTCAATTTCAAGGAAGACAAATTGCACAATAGCCCCGAGCGTTCAGGTAAAAGTGAATTTTGCGATCACGTGTTTTACAGCATGTAAGTACGTTCTGATAGGGTTTTAACGCAAGAAATCGGAAAAACAAGTGATGGGAAAGTGCTTACCGAGGTTTGAAATTGGAAACGCGTTCGTCAGAGTCCGGAAATTGTTGGTTCGTCGACGGCGACGGGTGTAGGGCTGTGTCTGACGGGTCACGTGAGCTCATTATCCTGTCACGTGGCGAGCTCCAATTGCCTCCCACAAGATGCTCGCCACGCTGTGTCGCTGCGTCACTTCTAGAATGCCGTGATATTACTCAGACGTGTAACAAAACCAACCCCGAATACCTTCGCTCCTGTGAGTAACTGGGATTTTCGCTTCATGAAAACTGTGTAGTTTAGTCAACAAGTTTTCAATGAAAGTCATTTTTTCATAGCAAGCTTTTATAGCGCGGTATATGTACCTGAATAATTAATACTCATCAAGACTATCCCAAAAAGTTCCTCTTACTACCTTCCGGTTAAATCATCGGATCAGCTCCAAGTAAAAATAATATTGCATTGTCATCTGATTATCACATGTATGCAAAATTTTAGCTCAATCGGTAACCGGAAAGTGGATTTTTAATTTGCAAGATTTTTTTTATTATTGATAGGCTCGCGTTTGACCACCATCTCGCCTGATGGTAAGCGATGATGTTGACGATGGAGCACGCTTGCCTACAAGTAACCTATTCACTCTTGACTAGAAACAAGTGAAACAGGTGAAACTAAATAGAAGTTTTCAATTCAATTCAATTCAATTCTTTATTGCACAACATGTGTTACATAAGGTCTTAAAAAGTAGTTAAATAAGTGCACATGGACCCTGTCGGGCACTGCAATTACTAGTTTGTAAAATATACCGATAAGTCAAAAAGATGTCTCCTAGCAGGAGTTATAGGTACTTATTGCTGGCTAGGCTTTAAGCAAGTCGGGCCAATTAAAAATATTAGCCATTTTGCGCCGTTGACAGCTCAGGGTGACCAAAAAAATTCGTTCAACATTCTAGTTACATAAGGACTCTCCAGGCTTATCCAGCGATCTGGAAGGTGGAGTACCCGGTATTGTGACGCATTTTAAAGAGGCCTATAATCCAGCAGTCGATGCGATAGGCAGTTGTTGAAGTCTCATGGATATAATAGTTACGGCTCTTATCTATAAAGGAGTAAGATAATTTAAATACCTATTAGTGGTTAAATAATAGTAGGTAGATTAAGGGCTACGCAAGTGAAATATCTCCTGACGTTTTATAAGTGCCCATGTAGGCTTATGTGAAAAAAAAGATTATGACCTTAAATACAGAGTTATCGTGAACATAAAGGATAACTAAAGGAACATAGGTGGGTTTTAATATTAAATGTATGACATTCCGTCCCGCTCTAGAGCAGGAGGAGTTATTTGATGTATTCCCATCACAAAAAAGTAGGTAGGTCCTATATTAAAAAGAGATTTTCAAGATGAAGTGCCAATCTTGAAATTCCATCGAATTCAAATTCAGTTGCGATTTTCCAAAGTTCACAAGAGTAATATAAACTAGGATTTATTTTACTATAAATGAAATTTAAAAAATGTGATAAAAAAGTTTACCTATTAAAAATAGTGACATTAATTTTGAAAAAAAAAATATGTTTACAATATTCTAGTACCTATCTCAGAACCTGCCAGTTTAAATTGGAAAATTCTTTTAATGTTGAATAGCCCATTTATCGAAGAAGGATATAAGTTATATAACATCACGCTAAGACTAATGGGAGTGGAGTAGTAACCAAGGACGCGGGTGAAAGCGCGGGGGATAGCACAGGACAGTATTCTATGCTTAAAAGCATGATAAGCTAGAAGAGAATAGAAGTTAATTCATTTTTAATATCTTAAAAAACACATGACTAACATATAAATTCTCACCAGCTTAAGTTATAACTTATAACTAATAATAAGATACCTATATAATTTATGAAAATGAATAATGCATAAAATAAAATAATGAATAATGTTATAATTTATAATTTAAGCTGGTGAGTATTTGTATGTTTGAAAAATACACTCTAGTGTGTCTTTGCTAAGTCAAGTTTTGTAGGAGCTTAATTTTTGAACAAAACGAATCGAGACGAAAATATCGTATCGCTCAGCTTTACAATAGCTAAATTATATATTCAATTTTAAAAGATTTACATAATTAGGCATAACATAATAAGATATTACAAAGGGTTTAAACGAAGATCAAAGTGCGTTTTCGTAAAAGGCTAATTGAAAGGGACGCCAGTTGCAATTTGATCTTAAGGAAAGTAGTCGAACAAGATCTAACAAAATGTGTAATTAAAACCAAGAATCCAAACAATAGCGAAGACAATCGAGCGAAGACTTACAAGAGACGCCGATCTTGAGTTTCGACACGTTGGGAGAATTAATTACGTAGCTTGGTTACACATTTCGCCTTCGGATATTTTTATAAAAAATAAATGTAAGTGGGTACACGGAAAATATTCGATTAGGGAATGTAATCGTTCTAATAATTCATCGTTATTTTTATACCCAAGTTCTTGTGCCGAAGCTCTTGTGCCATCTCATGTTCCTAGCTCGTCTTGCTGTACTGGCAGCGGAGAACCTCAAGCGGCAGAAATATAATAACTTAGTTGTAGTTATATTTTTGAGTCATTTGGCGTTGAAACTCTCGGAACGTGGGGTCCGAGGGCCCAAAATTGTCTAAAGACTTCGTGTGATCCATGGGCTGGTTTTTAACTTTGGTAGAATAGAAGCATTACCATACAGCGTGGCAGCTGTCGCAGAACAGATGGTCGATGGGGACGAAAGATTCTGGAGTGGCGACGACGTAGTGGAAGACGCAGCGTTGGAAGGCCTCCAACAAGGTGGACCGATGACCTGGTCAGGGTCGCGGGAATCCGATGGATGCGTGATGCACAAGACCGGTCGTTGTGGCTACGCTTGGGGGAGGCCTATGTCCAACAATGGACGTCTTTCGGCTGATATGATGATGATGATGTGGCAATGCAATGCTGCCAGCTTTTTGGGTACATTACCAGTCGGAAGCGATACGGAGAAGTTTTTTGACGCCACACTTTAGAGCTTTAGATTACTTATAGTTAGTTCTTTAGGGTTTTTTTTTATTAAGTTTATATGTATATTTATAATGATAGTTAAGCGACTAGTTTGATTTTTGAATAAACTTGTTAGTTGCACGTACATCATTGGTAAAATTGCCGTGCGGTTTAGTTAGAGCTAAAAAAAAAATTAACTATATTAGATAACATCAAATTTATAAGCGTTCAGCGTAACCTAGTTTAAAAATAATGTTCCTTCATCGATTTTAAGTCGTTTCTAGTTAATTAACAGAGTTTGAAATTTAATTAAACCTTTTATTTTATGAATAAGATAAGCCGAAGAAGTTTGGGCAGACTGACCTTTGGCAGGCAGTTTGCTGTTGTTCAGAAATATCAGCCCCTTTGGACTCACAAATAGATTATGAAATTTCAATACTTGGCATGTTCCTTACAACTGTGTGATACTAACTTGTCTTCACTTTGATTAAAGAGACGCTTTCAGGCATGTTGAATGTGCCTATCCGTTGTAACATGATTTAATTATTAGGTAGGTATAAGGGTGTCAAATATCGTATGATGTGGTTTAAGTTAATAAAAACAAAACGCCCGAATGTCAGCTTAGCACCGTAGGGTCAATAAGCAGTAGGTTCAAAATACCTTGTTTTTTTTTTCATTTTGATTATTGAGATTCACATTAGAGTAGTGTAGGTGACAAAGTTATATACAGGGTGTAAGGGACAGCCCTCCACAAACTTTAAGGGCTTGCTCAGTAGACGAAACTGAACAACCTTCCACAAGATTATTTTTCAGGAAACGAAAGAAAAAATTCGGCCTCTCCATACAAACTGTCCAATTAAGTTTTTAATTTTGTATGGCGAGGCTGATTTCTGCAAGCCTGCAGCTTTAATAAACTAGTGCGCCTCACCATCAGAGATTGCATCACTGCTTTTCATCAGGTGGGATCGCAGTCAAGCAGTAGTTTATATCGATTTAAAAAAAATCTATTCGTAACGTATTCAATCAATTTATTTAGGCGTAATCAACCTCCTTTATACGAAAACAGTCTCACCACCCTGCACTAAACATTCCATAAAATCAAGCAATGCGGATATATTCAGCACCAGACATCTTCGCTTGTCAGAGCAGTAAGTCGAAAACAGAGCTCGCATATATCCAAGTCGCAATTAATCTATCACAGCGGCTGGTGAGTGAGAACTGGCTGAATAGTTCTGTCGCTACCATCAGTTCGGAGTACTCAGTTGGGCAAACGCAGCGGGCAATAACATGGCTCCGTCACTTGCATGTGCCCTCGTAACTGTCATAGATTTAATAGAGCATAGAGTTGGGAATAGGCATTAAAGTGGGCGAATAACTTTTAACGCCTTTTATTAATGGGGGTGGCGAGAAATTATTAAATCACCTTTTTTTGAGGTGGGAAATCAACAAGTGACTTTTCTCGCTCTAGGGTGAATAGGCTTTAAAGGTACGGAAACTTTTCAAACGTTCCCACGGCCCTGGAACGAAGGCAAAGAAGGAACATAGGAGCGGGTTTTAGTTAGTAAAAGTCTGACACGCCCTTCCGCCCCGCCCAAGAGCAGGGGAAGCCATTGCATGATTTCCCACCTAAAAAAGCCCTAGTAGAATACCGAACACCTACAACTTACTATGATTCTTACATACAATTCTCGCTTCGTTTTCGTTCGATACGCGCAAGGCGGTTGTGAGTACTGATTGTACTACGCTGTTCCGACAAACAAAATCCCGAGGAACGTTATCCCAACAGATCATTTCATTCCGATCAACAGTAGACCGACACAACACTAAGCCGATTCAACTTTATCTCCACTGAATGCTATTCTGACATTCGTTTGGTCGACAAGTCCTAGATCGACAAACTGTCGAGTGATTAAAAGTCATTCCGGCGTACAATAAGCCGGCAGAAGACTAGGTTAATATGCTTCATACCGGACGATATCTATGGATATACATCAGATCAGGCGCAGCGTTGAAAGGTCTCCAACAAGGTGGACCGATGAGGTCAGGGTCGCGGGAATCCGATGGATGCGTGACGCACAGGACCGGTCGTTGTAGCGACGCTTGGGGAGGCCTATGTCCAACAGTGGACGTCTTTTGGTTGATGTGATGATAATACATCAGATCGTCAAAATATAATAGCAGCGAACGGAATAACCTTAAATTTAGAAAAATAAGGTTCAATCATAAATCAAGTAAAAATGATCTGTCGAGATAGCATTCGACGGGATTTCATTTACTACTTTGAAGATATAAGGACCTACGTAGCCCCGGGAGCCTCGTATCTATACTTATTTATAAAGAGGGTAAAGTTTCTTCTTTTTTTTTGTAGGAGGGTAATCTCTGAAAGTACTAGTGCGATTGCTAAAATTTTTTCACCGATAGAAATCTGCTTAATTACCGAGTAACATAGGCCATATTTTATGTAAGTGGGCGAAGCCGCAGGATAAAGCTAGCTAAGATAGAGTAACTGATACAGCTGATACGGTGGTAACTACGCCCTTGAATATCATCTGCACATTTTGTAGTCTTTGGCTGAATAAATGTAACTAACAGGCATCGCGCTGACGGACCGGACAGACGCCCGTTATCTGCAGTTTATTACCAGTCCAATTCTGTTAATTACTTTATCAAACTATGAATAAATTAAATAACAATAAGAACTTCAATGTATTGATGGCCACATCATGGTATCAGACGAAGTAGCTTCATAGGAAGCAAAGCGATTTAGAGATATATTTAATGTCTTTGATATGAATTTAATAAGTAAGTATCTACCATGTTTGTGCTTTGTAACAGTAGGAAACAGTGATTCAATTAAAATAAGTTACTAAATAGTATTACTTATTATCTTATAGACTTACCAAACAAAACTCGTGCAAAACAAAAAAAATGTGTAGATTTCGTTAAAAACGATGTTGCTCACGCCGCGTGACGCCGCGCGCCTCCTTTGGCATGCCAAATTTTGATTTTTATCTGTCACTTTTAGTTTTTTTAATTTTTCGGAACATAGACTAAGGCACGATGCCTCATACAGCCTAATGACGCAATTTTTTTTTCATTTAAGGCTTTATTTTTTATTATTGTATTTGTTGATTATTTAGGAGGTATACCCAGAATAAAAAAAATAAAGGAGATAAAATTTTATGTGGCCTATTTACAAAAAATAATTTTACTCCAACAAACAACAGGTCGACACTAATCAAGTATATCAATAAAAAATAGGGAGTTGCCATGAACAACACGATCACAGACAACCCTCAAAATTTATCAACATCAAAGTTTTCTGTTCAAAGACGGCTTTAATAAACTAATTGGTCCATTTGCATTGGTTCCTCGATACGTTTTCGAGGAGCGAGTACTGGGATGCACTTGCGGTACCACTCGGGTCCTAGCAACGTCGGTCTCAGTATAAACGCGATAGGACACGATCTAGCCGTCAAGTGCCCCTTGACATCTTCACAACGGAGCATTGTACTCCGTGTTTTCTTTTTAATTGTACGAACACGAATGCGATACGGTTACGTTTTGTGATGATGATGTTAAGTTCTATGGCTTTGATTTCTTTTTTTTTTTTGGAGAATGGCTGGTTTTTTTCTTTTGTTTTCTTTGGCAAAGGCAACAAAGCATTGCGAGGTGGAAAGTTTTTTATTCTGTTTGTTTAACGTGACCCGGGAATTTTAATGACGTAAAATATATTTGGTATCATTGTAGGTAATGTGTTCTAAAACGGTCATCTAATGGGCGTTTGATTAGATTTATTAATCTGGACTTGGTAAACCGATTAGGTAGGTTTTACCTTAGGTTTTACTTTAGGAATTACCTGTCTAAAAATTGTAGCTTGTAGCAGTTTGTGGTGGATAAAAAGTATGACATAAAGTCATACTTTGTATCCGCCATATGACCACAGTGTGTTATGTTAAATTGTAATTACATATATAAATAATAGGTATCGGGGACAAACTTATTTAATTATAAAGAAAGATTCTAGACAAACTACTTCGCATCTTGCGTTTATTATGTAACACTGTAGATAGCAGACTAAAATCCCAATGCTAATCAGTAAGGTGATACTTTTCGGAATAGTAGTAGGTATTCCTGCATTGTGACGTCACTAGCGCCAAGATTGCCTTTCCGAATCTTGATGAGGCGGCGCGGTGATGCGGTCGGGCTTACTTCCGCCGCAAACTACTCAGAATGCTTAGCTCATAGCATGAAAGCCTGTATTCCGAAACAATGAATTTTGTAACAATCATTACAGTGAAACTAACGTGAAAGCATTCAGTAGTTAGAGTCCGTCTAATGAAAGCGTGACCTGAGAAAAGGAGGTTACAACCAAAAATTTTGAATGTGGTATTATTGAAATAGTAGGAGAAAAAAGTTTTGATACTAGAGTATTTTTTGTATTTACGACAATTGTATAATAGTTGTATAAGAACTTAAATCTTAGTCAAAAACATGTGTGTAGACTTAATTATTTGGTGGGTGTATGGTAAAGGTCAATAACACACAAAATGTTAGTTATTATTCCAAATTATTTTATTTTATCTGATCTCTCAAGTGTCGCTATATAATATTCAAATAATATTCTTTATTCACCATTTGGCCTTCTGGCAAGAATACCAATTGCGCAACACCGCGATATTCAAATAAAATAGTCAACATGATTTCAACTTCATCACGTCTCGCCAACACTAATAATGTGTTTCAAAATTGTTGGGTTGGAATCGATTCGTTTTAGCATAGAGAAAATTCAGATCTTTTGGGATTAGTCAAGTGGCAATATGTTTTATACTCCAGTGATTGTTTCAAATGATATGGATCGACTCGTGAGACACAAAAAGTTCAGCAGCTATCTCTCTCAACAATAACATTAGTCGACAAGGATCAAGATTATAACGTCATACTAACTTAAAAAATCAGAAATCGTATATAAACATTGTTGGTTTTCATTGAAAACACCTTCTTTCTCTTCTTGTTTTTGTTTGAATTTATTAACCATAGTGTGTAGTAGTTTTTGCATGTTACTGTTTATTGTTTTTCCCATAATTAAGCAATTATTCTTGAAAAATTAATATCTGTTTCCAAAAACTGACAATTGCAACCATAGACTTTGACGTGATTTTTTTCGGCAAAACAATGTTGTCAATTTAATTAAAAAAAAAAACTCTAGGTTACGCTTTCAGTAGACGCACTCTACTCGTATATCCTAATTCCATGTCCAAAATATTTTTTTATGAAGTTCCCGTCAAATTTTTTGAAATTCGAACAAAAGGATTGTCTAAAAAATATGAAGCTGAACCAAAGCTCAGTTACATGCTGAACATGCTACCGTTCTAAATTCGATAATAAATATCATATCAGCGTAAAAAACAATGAGGAATTTTTGGCGGGATATTTTCGACTGAAGTTCAATGGCTGTTTTAATTATTCGCAAATTGAATCCTAGTGGATATTGTGATGTAAAATTGGTGTAGCTTTGTATTTCAAGTGTCTGCGCAACTGGACAATATGTGGAATCATTAAAACAGGCGCAATCTCGGTAAAATGGAGTTGAGAATTTTATTGTCGTGTTAACTACCTCAGCGAAGCTTACCGAGAAGGTTGACTTGATACTTTTACTGCCATATATTACAAAAACATTTAAATCTGTACGTCCATATTCTAATAGTAAACATATTATAACTATTTATACGAAGACATGGCTTAAAAGACTTAGTATCTAAAGCAAAAAAACATTAAAAAAGGGAACAATGAAGAGTTTTTGGCGGGATTTTCTCGAGTGAAGTTCAGTGGTTGGTTTTAATTATTCGCAAATTGATTCCTAATGGATATTGTGTTGTAAAATTGGTGTAGTTTTTGTGGCGTAACTATAACTTACCTAGTAATTTAATTTTGTTAAATCACTGAAGTACCTACAGACGTAAAATATTCTTTCCTATTAATAAATCGGTAAGTCTCCAATACACAAGGATTTTTATAGTTCGTCTCTGAACGTAGGCTTCCTAGTGGCGTATCAGAATTAGAAATTGATCCTTTTCTTATGAATGCTTTAGTAAATCTTAATAATTTAATTGAATTTGTAGATTTATTTCTTCTGAACTCAAGGTGTCTCGGACCAGGGGCCCCATCGGGGCAGGGGCCCGTGGCATTTTGCCAGCCTTGCCACCCTATAGTTACGCTACTGGTAGTTTTGTATCTCATGCATCTCCGTAACCGGACAATAAGTGGAATCATTGAAACAATCGCAAGCCCGGTATAACGTATTTGCGATATTCGCTGTCGCCATACTGCCATGAGGGAAAGGTTATAATTATTGAGCTTATAGTGCAAATAATTTGTTTCTCAACATTTTTGACTCACTGCCTTTTACCTGAACACCACAGAAATAGTTTTTTACAGATATAATATAGGAAAAATTATAAATACCTAGAATGATATGGTATTAAAAAGAAATGTATAAAAATATTATACGTTCGGAAAAGGCGCGAGACCAACTAGCACTTGGCGAGTTCTTTTTAGATCTCTCACTAAGAAGGCTTGGAAAGCTCAATTCAAAGCTTAAAGACAAATATTTAGCCAATTTCCTTTAATCCAACATCGTGCGGCAGACGGCCTTAAGGCCGAGTTCTACTCGTTTTGAACTTTTTTAAACCTCTGGAAATCCACAAATATAAAAGAGAACACCATGAAAAATTATTTTATTAAAGTTGATTATCTTTGGTCAGATATAACTGTAATAAAGCCCGCCAGGCAAAAATCAAAACATGATATAGGCAGTGGTCTGACCGCCAGCGAGAAAACGACTAACTATCGGCGATTTTCTCTCTCAAGAAACGCACAATAAATGTACATTCCGTGTCAACGAAAGAGATGCATATATTAAAAGTTGCTCTTTGACTGTTCAAACTGCCGGCGACGACTCGCTTCACTAGTTTTGTCGCTGAGTGACGAAAAACAAAAATAAACTCGCTCAGCGATACTCGTTCAGCGATGCTCACTCGCTTGATCATTTCTTTACAGTGCGGCATTGAAAGTATACTCGCTTATAGCCTGGCGACAAAACTATCGAAACTACACACTCGCTTTCTGCTGATCACCAACTCGTTTATGGTTTCTAGTTCTACTCGTTTCTCGTTCATCGTCGGCGGTCGGATTACTGCCTTAGATTAGTTTGATCGATAAAAAAATCGCGAATCTTACTTACGATTTCAAACGTATATGTCTACGAAATTACGTCACAGAAATATTTTTAAGTTACAAAAAATAATAAAGCTTCTTTTTAAAAGGACCTCGCAAAAATCAGAAATCTTGAATAGATATTGTTTTTTTATTTAATAAAAATAAAACCGTTGTTACCGTCGCGAAAGGTATGAACTCCGTCCGGATCTATGTCTAAGATCCGGACGGAGTTCATACCTACAAAATGCTTAATGTCTACAACCGGCTCTTAATCCTTTGCAACAAGAGCGACAAAGAAGTAAACTAGATTAGAGAAACGTACAGGAACGTGGTTACATGCTTTACAAATTAAATATGTTATATTCTACGTACGTTGTCGAGCAACTTTGCTGTTGCAGTTTCTGAGAAATGATTTAGTTTAAACTTTTGGATGCCATTTTGTAGTCGCTATTTTATTAGTTCAAATTTTAATATGTTTTATGAGCGTCTACAAAGGAATAACCTTTGTGTTGTTCCTTGCTAAATATGAGTCTATACCTACGTATAAGACTTTGATAAGACTGTAACTGCATGATGACAGCAGGACGACAATATGCATCTTTATGATGAGAGAAAAGGATAGGTAACTATACCAAATATAACGTATGAATCCGACAGCTGTCACCCGCACCATCCTATAAGCAATAGGTTAGTTGCCGTAAAAAAAATAATTAGTCCGTCTTTTAGATTATTCAAAAATAAGGGACACGTATTTTTTTATTTATAAATTAAACAAAAAATAACAAAGATATAGCCCATTAAAGTTACGTGTAACGTCACGCCGTCGTGCTGCATTTTTTCGTACGGGGTGACGTCACACGTACCTTTAATGGGCTATATCATTGTTATTTTTTGTTTAATCGAAAAGAAAAAAATACGTGTCCAATATTTTTTATAATCTAAAATACGGACTAAATAAAATGTAATTATTTTGACCCTGGAAACTACCCTATTGTAAAGTAAGAAACCTTTTTTAAGCCCGAGTAACCATCAAATAACTTCTTCCTTTATAAGGGTGTTTTTAATGTCGGTGCGGTTTTGATTACGCGGGGTTGCCCCGCATGCATAACCCCCGCAAATGACCTTTTCATACAAGTACTAATGTGGGGAATACGGAGCGTATCCCTGACAGTAGACCTACGCGGGCTCCCGCGCTTTTGTACACAACATAAACAACCACACTGCATAGCAGCCTGCTGAAAACAAGATCGTGAAAATTTCTGTCTCTTTTTCCTTCAAAGTGGTTGTGCTGAGTGGGGCTGATGCACGCGTCATGCTCATGAATGGGTGCCGTCAGTTGAGACTGGTCATCTCGTAACTACCAGTGGCTTATTTCAATTTGTATTTTTTAAATACTCCTTTTTTGTATTTCATAACTTGATTTAAAAGAGGGTAACTCGCTTCACTAGTTTTGTCGCTGAGTGACGAAAAACAAAAATAAACTCGCTCAGCGATACTCGTTCAGCGATGCTCACTCGCTTGATCATTTCTTTACAGTGCGGCATTGAAAGTATACTCGCTTATAGCCTGGCGACAAAACTATCGAAACTACACACTCGCTTTCTGCTGATCACCAACTCGTTTATGGTTTCTAGTTCTACTCGTTTCTCGTTCATCGTCGGCGGTCGGATTACTGCCTTAGATTAGTTTGATCGATAAAAAAATCGCGAATCTTACTTACGATTTCAAACGTATATGTCTACGAAATTACGTCACAGAAATATTTTTAAGTTACAAAAAATAATAAAGCTTCTTTTTAAAAGGACCTCGCAAAAATCAGAAATCTTGAATAGATATTGTTTTTTTATTTAATAAAAATAAAACCGTTGTTACCGTCGCGAAAGGTATGAACTCCGTCCGGATCTATGTCTAAGATCCGGACGGAGTTCATACCTACAAAATGCTTAATGTCTACAACCGGCTCTTAATCCTTTGCAACAAGAGCGACAAAGAAGTAAACTAGATTAGAGAAACGTACAGGAACGTGGTTACATGCTTTACAAATTAAATATGTTATATTCTACGTACGTTGTCGAGCAACTTTGCTGTTGCAGTTTCTGAGAAATGATTTAGTTTAAACTTTTGGATGCCATTTTGTAGTCGCTATTTTATTAGTTCAAATTTTAATATGTTTTATGAGCGTCTACAAAGGAATAACCTTTGTGTTGTTCCTTGCTAAATATGAGTCTATACCTACGTATAAGACTTTGATAAGACTGTAACTGCATGATGACAGCAGGACGACAATATGCATCTTTATGATGAGAGAAAAGGATAGGTAACTATACCAAATATAACGTATGAATCCGACAGCTGTCACCCGCACCATCCTATAAGCAATAGGTTAGTTGCCGTAAAAAAAATAATTAGTCCGTCTTTTAGATTATTCAAAAATAAGGGACACATATTTTTTTATTTATAAATTAAACAAAAAATAACAAAGATATAGCCCATTAAAGTTACGTGTAACGTCACGCCGTCGTGCTGCATTTTTTCGTACGGGGTGACGTCACACGTACCTTTAATGGGCTATATCATTGTTATTTTTTGTTTAATCGAAAAGAAAAAAATACGTGTCCAATATTTTTTATAATCTAAAATACGGACTAAATAAAATGTAATTATTTTGACCCTGGAAACTACCCTATTGTAAAGTAAGAAACCTTTTTTAAGCCCGAGTAACCATCAAATAACTTCTTCCTTTATAAGGGTGTTTTTAATGTCGGTGCGGTTTTGATTACGCGGGGTTGCCCCGCATGCATAACCCCCGCAAATGACCTTTTCATACAAGTACTAATGTGGGGAATACGGAGCGTATCCCTGACAGTAGACCTACGCGGGCTCCCGCGCTTTTGTACACAACATAAACAACCACACTGCATAGCAGCCTGCTGAAAACAAGATCGTGAAAATTTCTGTCTCTTTTTCCTTCAAAGTGGTTGTGCTGAGTGGGGCTGATGCACGCGTCATGCTCATGAATGGGTGCCGTCAGTTGAGACTGGTCATCTCGTAACTACCAGTGGCTTATTTCAATTTGTATTTTTTAAATACTCCTTTTTTGTATTTCATAACTTGATTTAAAAGAGGGTAATTAATCATATTGTTCCAGTGTTAGACAGGGATAGTGCTACTCGTTTTGCATAGCTCTGTCTCTCACACCGGATTTATGCCTTCATGACGTCACAGTCGGGCCCCTGACTCTATTAGGGAAACGTTTTCACTGATTATTTTAGCTAATCTATCACTAAGGGAGAGCCACAAGCCAGCCATTACCTAGAAAAAATCCATGCTCCCTGTGGAATAGGCTACGAGAGCAAGGACGCGGGAAAAGTACTAGACAAATAATTATTAAGGACAGCGTTTATTTTCCTTGCAAAAAAAAATATTTTTCCTCCAAAACAAACAGTTTTCTTTGCATTACAAATCTATTTACAAACTGGTTAATTGTGTTAAACAGAAGTCATTTTCCTTGTCCTTACACCCTCTAAGCACACACAAAACATTGTCTATATACATTTTTGATGTCGTAATGTCACGACAAGCGTTTATTTCGGGTTTGTTCCGCCATGCCACCGCCGGGGCCATAATACACGGTATTCTACTCCGCTACTGCTTAGTGTTATATTTACGTTTATTATTAGAGCTCTCTTGCCGATGATAACTTTTTTTCATTCGGGTTTAAAGTAACGCGCAAGTATTTTTTTTTTTGGAGATGTTTGTAGTAAACTGTATACAAGGTGTAAGGGACAGCCCTCCACAAACTTTAAGGGCTTGCTCAGTAGACGAAACTGAACAACCTTCAACAAAAATTTTTTTCAGGAAATGAAAAAAAAAATCCGCCTAACCATAGAAAATTATAAACTTGATTGAACAGTTTGTATGGAGAGGCCGAATTTTTTTTTCATTTCCTGAAAAAAAATTTTGTGGAAGGTTGTTCAGTTTCGTCTACTGAGCAAGCCCATAAAGTTTGTGGAGGGCTGTCCCTTACACCTTGTATAGCTAGAACTACACTAATGTGCTACGTATAAATCAGGCGTGTTACAATGTGCGCCTGATTTGTATGTAGAACGACGTTGCGTTTCGTCGCGTGGCGTGGATCAAGTGTAGCTCTGCAAGTCTAGTTTCCAATGTAAAATGTTTGGAGACCAATGCGTCGTGTGTCACACGTGTCCTCAGTGTAATTCTAGCTTATTTCTCAGCAAAAAATAATGCACTTTGTCAACTAGGCTCTTTACAATTCGAAATGAAATGTTGATGATTTTTGTTGATATGGCGGATAGGTCTTTACGATAGAAATGCTGTTTTATGAAACGGGTTAGCTGCGGTTACTAATCGAAATTCTAAGTTCAAATATACTTTTTTTTTTCAAGGGATTTTCTCTCTTTTTCTATTATATTACTTAATTTGTTTCTTTGAGTTATACTTTTTCTGTAATATTGCTATATGTATATTTAGAAATTTATTTGTATTTTTTGTTTTAGTTTGTAGGAGGCGTTCTTTAGTTTCTGCCTACCACAAGAGAAAGCAGTCAGTTTTAGAGGCAGACTTTGGTAGTGTTATCTATTCATTGGTTAAATACGTTCGTATTATAATGTACAAAGAAAATAAAATGGTTTATTTGCGACTCGCACGAGACAAACCAAAATAAAATAAAAACCTAAAAAAAAAAAACCTGTGTAAGTTCAAAAAAACTGCTATTTATGCCACAATACGTAATAACATGTTATTATACAGGGTCATTTGTAAAACACTGGTAACCTCTCAGGACTATGTATATACTATCATCATAAAAAACAATTGTTGTTCTATGACTTAAAAATGTATCATATCATATTTTAGTTCATCAGATTTTCATACAAAAATAAAAATATATAAATTGAACGTTTTAAATATTACGAAGTCTATGCGAAACAAGCGATGGTACAATAGCGGAGGGGAGCTGGGATAGGGCGGCGGGGGTGCTTGATACACTTTCGTCGCGTCATACAGACGTAGGTAGATATATAAATTGATTAGACTTGAAACGTGTTAGATAGAACAACGAAATCTTTAAGGGGCCGGCGACATATGAATTTCCATACAAACGTAATACCACGCTCATTTGCAGTTGGAGCATAAATTTCCAACATATTATGATGATATTCGGTTTTAGACAATATTTATCTAGGTTCCTACGTCTTTCTTTTTTAAAAAACCAAAAAGAATTTTAAGCGAATTTTATTTCGCACTTTTTTATAGCGTAAATGGCAAAATATGCCATTTGGCTTTTTCTGTATTAAAAATAAAAATATTTCTAATATTCTCGACGTAGGAACCTAGATAAATATTGTCTATAACCGAATATCATCATAATATGTTGGAAATATGCTCCAACTGCAAATGAGCGTGGTATTACGTTTGTATGGAAATTCATCCGTCGCCGGCCCCTCAAGGTTTGTTTTTAGTAATTGAATTATGTTTTGTAAAAAGTCATAGAACAAATGTTGTTGTTTATGATGTTAGTAAAACAGTCCTGCAAAGTTGTTAGTCTTCTACAAAATAACCCTGTATATGGCTTAATAATTTGTCTCCGCTAATGCATGAAGCACCACAAAGTTTAAGCGCATGACAAATTTCTACAACATAACTTCAAGTCAACTAAACTATAAGTCGGTAGTACCTATATAGCCTGAACTAATGGTTTACCATTTTGTGGTAATGTACTTCCTTATTGCCGCAAAACAATAACCAGGTATTGTGTTAACTGTTAATGATAATTACCTTACTAATTTATCTTCAGTCGTAAATCAAAATAAGTATAAGGACGGAGCGTCATTAGAGCTCCTAAGCAAATTGATGCACAATGCGAAATATGCAATAGAAGCTGGCTAAAGGCCGCTTTGACACACTTACTGTAAAAATGGAAACACAAATCGTAAAACAACATCGTCATCATGAAAGATTAGACAGAAAGACAAATGGGAGTACCTACGGGCATAACACATTGTACACACGGTATTGTTCTCAAAGAGACGAGAATGTTCATTTTTTTCTCTGTGCTTTTTTTCTTTTTTTATCGCTCCATTTGCGCCAAGCTTGCCTTGTCTCTGCATCCCAGCGTACCCTATGGGGCGTAATTAGGGTAGACCACACGACTAATTGAATAAAAACATTGCATAATTAACGAAGGGCGCAATGCCTCTGGTTCCTGGTACACCTTGGGTTCAAAGGGTATTCAAAACTTTGTCTTTCCTTAAACACCTTCAATTTAATAAATGGCGGAATGTTGTTTGCACAGTCAGCGAAGTTCCTTGCGTCATCTTTTGAAGTTCAAGCAAAATTACCTGCGTGAAAACAAGTGTATTTTAACTTCCCTTTTAGTTGTAAATGGTTAAAGATTTTTCTGCTCGGACTGTTATGTATTAATTAAATAGAACTGTATAATATTAACCTGCCTTTTCTAACAAAGTTGGTGTTGGTTTTCAGCCAAACCTAGTGCTGTTGGATATCAGAATTTTTAACTCACCTGACTCACCCTTTAAATCGCGAACGCGTGGAGGTATCGAGTTAAGAGTTAAGTAAGACACTGTACAAATAAATGTAATAACTAAATTGTACCTGTGTGCACAAATGAACTTTTTGTATTTGTATTTGAGTTAAAATAAAAACCCACATGCTGAAATGTGAGGTCCCTTCAAGCTGTGAAAAAGGCAAAGTTCTAAGTTTACGAAAATAAAAGATACGGCCGTTTCTATCGCTAAAAACGTATATTTCGACACTCTCAAGGAAATCAAAATTCATAGGGTACTTTCCGCTGACCCAGAATCCTGTTTAGCATAAAGCAAGGTATTATAGCACAAGTATAGGAATAAATCTGAAAACAGTAAATTTATTGTCACATCACAAAAAAACTTTTTTTTGTGACTCGGTAAAATTTTCGAGACATTTCGGGAATTAACTATTTACATAACTTTGTCCTCAGGAGGCTTCCTGAGGATTCCGTAATCCTCAGGAGGCCGATCACAGTGGAAATCCTTTCAAGAGATCCTATTTTAGGGACGATGTCGGGGTGTAACGAGCAATAAACAAACTATTCCAGATGACACAACTGATTTATTATGATGCAAGTTTAGTATATTATTAGATGTAAGTTTATATATTTATTTCACAACGAGTTGTGAGACAGTCTCCAAACTAGATGTTGTTCACACGGCTACCGACATAGGAAAGAGCCCCGCACCACTACGGTACGGTCGGTACTTTTATCTGCTCGGTTCATGCAAAAGTAAAAAAAAACAGCTTGGATCTGTCAAAGTCACATTGTGTCACTTGACATTAATGTCAAGTGACACAATGTGACTCGAACGAAGCTCGTTCGTTCGTTCTCAAGCTTCCGTACTATTGACTTCACCGATTATTGACTGGCCTGTTGGTCTAGTGGTTAGTTACCCTGACTGCTATACCAGAGGTCGTGGGTTCGATTCCCACCCAGGACAAATGTTTGTGTGATGAACATGATGCTTTGTACTGTGTCTGGGTGTAATTTATCTATAATATGTATGTATTTAGAAATATATAAGTATGTTTATCAGTTGTCTAGTACTCATAACACAAGCTCTGCTTAGCTTGAGACTAGACGGCGTTGTGTGATAGTTGTGGAATATTACCGATATAATATATTATCTATTTATTCGTATTTTTATTTATATTTGTAGGTATAGTAAAAGGTTTAATAATTTAGTGGTTGTTTAATCATCTTGAACTTGATTTGATGTTAACCAAAAAACCAAACAGTAAAATAATTAGTAGAAGCGCATAATACGATGGTCCATCGAAGCAGGTTAACAATAAGCTTGTTGCTATAAAACACCACCGAACCACACTTTATGAAGTAATAAAATCCAGCGGCGTGGTTTAAAGTTCACGGAGGCGGTCGTAATGAATTAAAATACTTTGGGCACAGGTCGTTTACGGAAAGTTGATGTGCTTATACAAATGCCCTGCCCAAAACAGGACCCCCTGTAATCATACATTTAATGGTTTCCATAATGACCTCGTAAAGTAGTTACTGCCACAAGCCGTTTCATAAATACTGAACTTTGGCCTGAAACTTTTAATTTTTCTCACAAAGTTAGATTTATAACGCTCTTATTTGACGCGTTACATGCATGAGCAAAGGGTTCATAGGGTTAATTGAATCATCAAATTATATACGTATCATCAAAAGTGCCGTAACTCTGATAATGTGACAAAGCCCGTTAATATACTTAAGTTATAGGTTATCAAATGTTTGGGGAATAATCATATTTCTACACTAATATTATATAGAGGTAAACTTTGTTTTTTTTTTGTTTGTAGGAGATAATCTCTGAAAGTAACATCCAATTGCGAAATTTTTTCACCAATAGAAAGCTGCTTTATTCCTGAGTAACATTAACTATATTTTATGTACGCGGGCAAAGCTGCGGGTAAAAGCTAGTCATATTATAAAACAAAGTCTCCCACTGTATCTGTCTTTCTGTTCGGGATAAACCCAAAAACTACTAAACGGATTTTCATGTGGTTTCCACCGATATACAAGTTGATTCATGATACGGGTTTAGATCAGGGATGTAACGGAGGTTCGGATCCGGAGGCGGAACCGAAGGCGGAGTCGGAGTTTTTAATTTTGATTTATCGGAGTCGGAACCGGAATCGGAACCGGAGTCGGAACCGGAGTCGGAACCGGAGGCGAAACCGGAGGCGGAAGACGGCCAGAAGTGGTGGCAGGAGAGAGATTTATTATTTAAGGACAAATAAAACATTATACAGTCAAATTTTTTCATTTTATTTTTTTAATTATAAAGAAGATGAACGTGTCGTGTGCGTCAACAAACTAACAACAAGTGAAAAAATAATTGACAATATAGTGCACGTAGCGGGAGTCAGGGGGATTCCGGACCTCCGATTAAAACCTCCGATTTAAAAGTATCGGAGCCGAAGTCGGAACCGAAGGTGTAATAATAGCGGAAGTTTCGACTTAACGGAGTCGGAGTCGAAACTCCGTAACATCCCTGGTTTAGATGTATAAATATATTCATTTATACTAGAAAAAAATACAAATTATATAAAAATTCGTAACACTCGTGCGAAGTAGGAGCAGATTGCAAGTTTTTTTGACATAAAAGACTATTAAAATGTTTGAACATCACTCTGCGCATACTCTGAAAATTACAAACATATAATTATTATTCCGTCATAGAGGTAATAAATATATTTCTAAACCGGTAATCATAAAGGGGAAAGATTTGATTTTTTGTTATATGTTACGGTTTAACTTAAAAACTACTTGACCGATTTAAAAAAAATCATTCATCATTAAAAAGCTACATTGTCACTGAGTAACATAGGCTTATTTTCTACTTTCATGTGGACGAAGTCGCTGGCAGAAGCTAGTGTTTTAATAAGTCGGGAATTTTTTATTTTATTAAGTGAGTCAACCGTGCTATCGATTGGAAACTTCATGAATTTACTTATTTATTTTTGTTGGTTAAACAAAATTGGTTACTTGACTACAGGCAAGGAAGCAAGATAAAGCTAGAGTTACATTAGACCGACGCACACGTGTAACACGCCTAATTTGTAGCTCTACAAGTTTAGTTTTTATGTAAAACTAGCTGTGCCCGCGACTTCGTTCGCCTGGACTACTGGATTTTGAATTTATTTTTTCTAAAATAAAAGTAGCCTATGCCTTATCAGATCAGCTACCTGCCAAAAAAAGTCCCGTCAAAATCGGTCCAGCCATTTCAGAGATTAGCCCGGACAGACAGACAGACCGACAAAAATTGTAAAAAATGTTTTTTTGGTGTATGTACCGTATATATATTTATATGCATGCAGTAAAAATCAGTTATTTCAATATTAGATTATTAGATGTATGTAGACCGACGCGCCCAGATCGGTGTGTGTGGCACACGTGTGCACGATGTTATTCTAGCATTAATCTAGTATATTTAGTAAGATTATTTAGTTCTCAGTTTATGCGTCTTTGCTGTTTTATTGCTCAAATATCAATTAGGTACTTTCCAAAAGTTTTGGAAACTTTAACTAAGTAGATGAAAGTTTTCCAACACGTTGTATGCTGCTTGGTTTCTGAATGAGGCTAATTTTGAAAGCGCTTACCCCTGGTAACTGCAGCTTTGTGACGCTCAATGCTAACGTAGAATCACTATTCACCGAACAACTCGCATTAGACCACTCGACCCGTAACGGGTCAATTGTGTTACCCTCTTTAGAAGATGAATAATTAAAGGGGAATAAAAAATTACTTTTGAGGGTAAAAAAAGATATACAATTACTGCGTGGCAAACTGTGGTCATCCGGAGCCCGTGTATGTGCCATCGGTGACAGTTACACAATTCCTACATTACCACAGACCAACCTCTGCTATTTTGATAAATACGATCCTGACAGAACCGGTACGATGCGACCCTTTAATCCATTTATCTTGTACAGTCACCTTTTGTTCCCGTTTCCCATTTTAAATCTATACACCGATAAGATTTTTCGGGCTAACAACATCAGCATTCGAAAGCCTTTTTTGTTTAAAAAAGGATATGTCAATTACACGAATTAAGAATACGTGACACGTAAGCGAAATGGGCTTTGGAACAATGGATTGATAAATGAGTTGTACCTATTTGCGTACGAAGTAGAATACCTTATGTATCTGTGAAGGTATTTAACAAAAAAAAACAATGTTTGAATTTATATTTATTGGTTTACGTAATGTTTGTGTGATATAATGGTTGGCATCCCGGCCTAGATTCGTTAATTCACGGCTCATCTGGCAAAATACGGCTTTAAAACCAGGCTCCTCTCATTTCGAACTTTTTTAAACCTCTGAAAATCCACAAATATAAAGTAAGAAAAAATATTTGATTAAAATTGACTGTATGACCAACCGCCTGGCAAAAACCAAAACATGATATAAATTAGTTGGCTTGATATAAAAAAATCGCGCGTCTGACCCTAACTACGATTTCAAACGTGCAAGTCTACGAGATTACGTCACGGAAATATTTGAAAGTTACAAAAAATAATAAAACTGTTTTTTTAAACGGCCTTCGCAAAAACAATAATCTTGAATAGTCATCGTTTTATTTTTATACAAAAATAAAACTGACACCCGGGCGGTGTTCATACAAAATACTCAGTGACTACAACCGGCTCTTAAGGTAGAACTACATTGCTCACACGTGGGTCATATACGCCGATCTGGGGTTGTCGGTCTCTATACATCTTTTAAGGAAACTAGACTTGCAGAGCAACATTAGATCTGCGCCACGCGACGTCAACGTGCCGCTACGTGTACGTACAAATCAGGCGTGGTCCACGTGTGCGTAGGTCTAGTGCAGTTCTTGCTTTAGTGTGCGAAATAGCATGAGGTCAATATAAATGTCTATGTACTTAGTGTTCGGGCGCACGAACTAGTAGCGCCAAAAATCATACAACACTAGTTGCTACTTGTGGCTTCGCCTGTATGATAGTAGGAAATTATCCCAAAAGCTAAAGTGTCCTATGTGCTATTCCAGGAGATAGTCTATCCATATACCAAGTTTCATCGAAATCCGATCAGCTGTTTGAGCATGAAAAAGTAACAAACGTAGAAATATACACACTCACAAACATTCGCCGTTATTATAAGTGTGATTATAAAGTCGGTAGCAGTTAAAAGTTCATGAAAAATAAAATCCACTCTATTTCCTTTAATCTTTTATTTCAGTTATAATGAACGTTCACTTTGATTATTGCAGAATTACGTACAATAATTATGAAGTAGGTTTAATGGCATGATAAAATGACTTGCTTTTCTTTCCGAATGTAATTTGTACTCTGTTTGTCTTATTTTCTCATATAATAATAATAATAATAAATCATTTATTATCAGGCATCTTGGCCCATAGATATTTACCTTACAGACTAACATATATATAGAGTAAATACAACTTGTCGTTAGTAAATAAGACTTAAGACTATGTTAGTAACACTTCACATATAATAAACATTGCCCCACATTAGGAATTACTCCTGTATCGTAAGTGCGTTCAGAAACTTGTAAACTCACACCCACACCCGAAACATCCGTTTCTCGCGCCGGGCCTTGGTACAGGCCATGGTCTGGAGCGAGGAGGAGTGGCAGGCGGACGCCTCCTTGTGCGAAGCTGTAATACTAGCAAAGGAGGCTGCGAACAATAGGTAAGGGTAATGGGCGTCGTCGAACCGTCCGGTAACCATCTGGATCGAGCCCAAGGTGCGTAGTGTTCCACGTGTGCTTCAAGGAGTTGTCAGCAACCGTAGGGGCCCAGCAGGGTCGAAGCCTATTCGGGCTATGGGTGATGCGAAAGAGATCCCTAGGGCCCTGGAACAATGGCAAAGAAGGAACAGGAGTAGATTTTTAGTCAGTAAAAGTCTGACACTATCTCCCGCTCCGCCCAAGAGCAGGGGATATCATTGAATGATTTTCCCACATAAAAAAAAATCCGTATCGTCCTATCTGTGGCCATACTAGTATTTGTTTCGTGCGGGAAAAGAACAAGCGACGCGACAACCAATCGCGCGCTAAACGTGTCGCCGTTTTATTTTACATGAATCTAAAACTGTGAGTCATTTTTAGCCCAGAATGTCTCCGAAGGGTTATAGAATGGTGGGCACAACGTAAGCTGCAGGCCTAGCCAAGTTACGAACGTTTCGTTTCGATTCTCTTGCGTCGAACGCCTCGAGTTGGCCACGCCTCCAATTCCTTTGTTCTGACGTTTCTCAACGCTCAGTCACGTGGTCAGAATAAAGGAGTCGGAGGCGTGGTCAACTCGAGGTATTCGATGCAAGAGAATCGAAGCGGAACGGTCGTAACTTGGTTAGGGGGGTTGTTTTTTATCCTGAGCATACCGCATACAATTATTACAAAGATTTTACGATAAAACCATTTGTTCATTTCATCCTCTGAAGGGAAAATAAACAAGGAAAACTGGCTTGGCAATAATTTTTAGCTTGTTAATTTATAGTCTTAAAGACGGCCCCGGGTTTCTTAGAATAAAAGTGTTTTATGTGGAAAACATCTTCTGAATACGCATTATTTGTGTTTTTTTCTTTACCTTTTTTTTTCTTTTTACAAATCCAGAATAGCATGACATTTGTTGTTAAAATAAAAAATAATGTTATATGAGATGTGCAGTTCAATTAGATGTTTTCGGTAACACATTACTTTGATCTTTCCAAAAAATTTACTTAAAATTATATTCATACCTATATATTTTTAATAATATATATTTTTAGGGTTTCGTACCTCTGTCGGCAAAATAGCCTTATAGGACCAGTTTATGGTCCGTCCGTCTGTCAAGGCCCTTTTTCTCAAAAATGCATGTTTAGACGCACATTTTGACACTCGCCAAGAAATCAAAACTTATGGGGTACTTTTCGTTAACCTAGAATCCTGTTTGGCATGAAGCAAAGTCTCATAGCACAAATATAGAAAAAAAAAAACTGAAAACTGTGAATTTGTAGATACGTCGCAAAAAGAAAACTTGTAATCCGGTCTGGTCATATTTGTGTAATCAAAGTCAAAATTATTCCTTGATTAAGTAAACCTTTGGGGAATTATTTGAAAGAGTTACCCCAGTCTTGGAAGATAAAGGGTAGCTGAAAGTACACATTTGGGTGTTTGTTAGTATAAGTTCGACACTCTTTCTCCCAACACCAAATGATTTCCCGCTTAAAAAAACTCACTTATCTCCCCTCTCTAGTGTGATATATGAAATTTATTTTTAGTTTAAGGTACGAGTATATAAGTACTTATTACTGTAATTTAAGATTTCACATACTCTTCTTTTTTTATTTCTACACACTTTTGTCTACATTTCTTCTTATCTCTCCTTTTGCAAGTCGGCTGAAAATTTTTTTTAGAAATAAGTAAGTACCTAATACCTTTGTACAATTTTTTATAATAATCTCCTTTTGTATTTTTTGTTTATTTGTGTACAAAAATTATAAAATAAATAAAAAAGGTAACCTATGAACTAGTGAATTCACGAAACAGATAATTATTATCTGTTCCGTGAGTGAATTAATGAAATAAATTGATGCTATTTGAAACTGATTCGTATTTACGTCAAACCAGTACATTGTACGAGTATCGACGTCAGTCTTGCGTAAATATTAAACGCTGAATCTTCAGTAGTCGGCCTACATAAATTCAGTGCGGATAAGGCACAACTAATACAATAACTTCTCCTTTTACAGCTGGCCGATCTTGCCGTGATTCTACCAGAAAGTTTTAGTATAAACGTTCTCGATTCATTGACTCAGAAATCTGTTTTCCGTTAGTGGACCACCCTTGTATTCACTGCTTTGTTTACTCAGATGGGGACTGTTTTGACGACGTACTAAAAGCCGCGTACAGACAACGCGAGGCGTGCGTCGCGAATGGTTCGCCTCGCATGCCTCAGGCTATGTGGACGTGTGTGCTCACAGTGAGAATTCGCGTCATACGATCGTTGCGAATGCCGCCTCAGTACGAGCCGTGCGCTCCGTGTGGACGGACAGGTGTTGTTTGCGTTTTCTACTGACGAACACCGTGCGTGGTGGTTTGCGTGCTCAGCTTGTGTCGTTCGTGACGTGTTCGTTGTGTGTGTCGTTCGGGACGCACGCTTTAAGAGGCTGCTTTTCCACTCGCCTATCGTTAACATCGATCATGGCTTAAAAGCCTGTTGCTTCATCTAACGCAATCCAACGTGATGTTTGACGAAAAGGCAACTTGAAAAAAGAGTGATAATACCTGAATACTCTGTTGGCATTCAGTAATTCCGTGATTTACTCTAAAATTTTACAAAATTGTTCCAGGAAATACGTGTGTTTTTTAAACCCTTAAAAGTTTTTGATAAACATTGTCATTATTTAGAATCTTGATAAAATTTGCTAGGCTTGTATGTTGTACTTTTTTGACTTTTTTAATGTTTGAGTAAATTATGAAGTGTCTAAGTTCATGCAAAATAGCAGATTTTCAGAGGTCTTAACTGGATTAATTTTACACAAATTTATAAATTGATTTCCATAGAAGCCTAGATAATATCCACAAGATACTGTGTTTCCAAAATATCTAATGAAAAATGTGTAGTGACGTCATAATCGCGTAAGAGCGGTTGTATGAAAAACAGTGAAAATGTATGTCGAGATGCATCCCCTTAATGTCCGTCGTATGCCTCAGGTTGAGGCATGTGTGACGAACCATTTGCGACGGACGCCTCGCGATGTCTGTACGCGGCTCTATGGTGTTCTGGGCTTTGGCGTTATTAAATTATAAGCAGGGATGTCAGCCGGAAATGTTAACGGTCAGAGACGATGACGTCACGCCTCTGATTATACTCGGCTGAGAGCATTTTTGTTCAAACAAATTAGATATTTCTGGTCGAATGTTGCAGTAAATAAAGAAAATTCCGGAAAATTATTCAATATTTTATTACTGGCAACCGCTTATTGTTTGATGGACTGTTTGTTTTGAATTCAATCTACAACTTAAACGTTTTTTCAAAGCTTTTATTTAGTTTCACCTGTCCCGATGTTTGTTTGTCTGTATTCAAATCTTGCAAATTAAATTTGATTCACTCACCTTAGCTGAAATTTTGCATGCACGTGTAAATCAGATGACAATACAAAATTATTATGATATGGAGCTGATCTGATGATGGAACCGGAAGGTGTAGGAACTTAAATAACCCTATTGTGTTTGAGCTTTTTGGTTTGGTCTTGATTAGTAATAATTATATGTATAGGTACATACAACGCTATAAAAGCTTGCTAAGAAAAAAATATTTTCATTGATTATTTGTGTCATCAAATAACTTCTCCCACCTGTGTTCCTTCAGTTGTTCTTTGCGTTCCAGGGCCGCGTAACATTTTGCGGTGTTTTGTAACCAATACTTGCTTACATTTACTAAAACGTCACTTTTTATTCAACTCTTTGTAGCTTAGCCCACTCCGTCTTAAAAGTTATCAATTAATAAAAACTTAAATCTAAGCGCAGGCATTAAAATTACTTTTCATAATTTCTGTAGCTGACTTAAATTGCACCGCACCTGAATGCCTGTCTCCTTCCAGGAAAGTCCTTTAAAATGTTCGTTTAATAGGGGATTACTTTGACGGACATAGCACGGAACACTTATCATGCTAGCCCCGACTTGCACTTGCCCAGGTTTTATTTAATCCTTTTAGTCTGCCATCAATTTCCTTCAGTTTTATTTTATTTTTATTAAGTGGATAGCTTTAAGTGAAACAATATACAACATTATTTTTAGTTCATGCGAAACCTGAATAATACAGTTTGTTCAGAATCAGTAAATATAACATAGTGTAAAAACTATTGGAAACTATTCTGCCCCCGTTAGTAAAAAAGACGCATCTAACATTTTTTTCTCCGTTTTTACTTTTTGTTAGATACGTCTTTTTAAGTATCAGGGGCAGTATTGTTTCCAATAGTTTTAACACTATGTTAATTTTTTTCCAAAAATATTTATAAAGGTCACAAGTTGGACACCACCGACACTAAGTACAACACAGATCCCGGCAGGTCATAGCGGATATAAGGCGCTAGCAAAAAGCAGAATGCAAGTGAAAAAAAAAAACAGCTCGCCTGGATGGTCTGGTAACTATGTAGGTATTTTTGCTGACATAACAAGCTTATTATAACTTTGTGACTTTTCAAAATTCAGTTATGAACTTGTACATAAATTCTTTGTTGTTCTATGTTGTACAGTGAAGCTATGTAACCTATTGTAATATAATATTGTAACAAAACGGTACAGAAAGAATTTAAAAGACAGTTTGAAAATGTTTTGCTTCGTATCTCGTTGATTACTTCTGAACTAGCGATAGAACGGGAAACTCTGGTAATGTGCACCGCCAAGTTTTGCCTTCGGTACATCGGTTCCACACGTAAGAGCAGTTTCCGAACTTGGTATGGCTTAACGCGATGAATACTATAAGCTGTATGAAATGTCAGCCATTCAACTTGGGATTCTTAATGAAACTTAAAGAATAGTTTCACAGAACTATTGCCAATAAATTTATGATCAGGAATACGACTTAGAGTCTTTGTTTGCGGTCACGCAGAGTTGCCCGTGGGAAATTAGGGTCCGATTGATACGGATCGGGCGGGTCGGAATACAGTAGTGTACGCATTCTTTCGTACACCGTTAACAGTATTAAAATACGGTTGACCCTTACGGTTCGGATCTCGGTTTCGGTATATTGACACAATCAACTTGTCGATGTGTTTAGGTGAAAATCAGAGGTGACAGGACAACGGATTTAGTGTTGCGGTGTAAAGGTAATGTTTCAAACAGGAACAAGGACAACAATGTTCCTGAATTGTTTTTATGACCTGATATTTTTGAACATGTTTGAATGAAATTTTATAATTGTGTGGCTGCTAAAATATAAACTGCCCGTGTTTGTGTGTGAGAGTGTTTCCGTTCTAGTGAAATTATTAACTATTCCAATCGGACTTATTTCCGGAATAAAAAGTATTCTATGTTTGACCCCCAAATCCTTTCCGCCTTTTAGGAGTAACAAACATACACACACATACAAACTATCGCCTTTTATAATATAAGCGTAAAGAGTGATGAATATTTTGAAGTTATAAAATTTGATGCGATTTTTTTTCTGTAATTTTTTTATAAAGAATTTTTACTGGTTCAAAGAAGTAACTCGCTCAGAACTCGAAAACTTACCTACATAAACATACTTCTAAAGGTACTTTCCTAAACCAATTCGGACAGGAAAAGCAATGAACTGGGTTTATCTTTATGAATATCTCACGGAAGGCTGAGCAGTTATCTTTCATGTAAAAGATAACTTTTTGTCTTGAATCAAAAATCAAGTGATTCGGAACAGTGGCTGCCGTGTTTAGTTTGTGAAACAAATATAAAATATGATTTTTCATGAGCTCCAGTGGTCACGCACGGCTTTGGGTGTTTCTTTTTATTACTCAAGAAAATTCCTGTTCCTTTTATGTTAACTGGTGCTTTATCGGTGTTGCATGCGACTGAGCCACCCTAGCCACTGGTGGGGCTTTAATAACAGCGGTCTGAACTTCCGTGGTTTTACAACAATGTGCCGTTCGCTGCCGTTTGTTGGGACAATAGAAAAAGTGAATTATGATATCAGAAAATGATGAAAACAAATGCCTGTGTGAAATAAGGGGTTTTTACCAGCTTTTATTTAGTTTCACCTGTCCCGATGTTTGTCTGTCATCAAATCTTGTAAATTAAATTTGACCCACTTCCCGGTTACTGATTGAGCTGAAATTTTGCATGCATGTGTAAATCAGATGACAATGCAAAATTATTGTGACAAGGAGCTGATCTGATGATGGAACCGGAAGGTGGCTATAAGAACTTGGTAGTTAAACGACACAACCCCATCGAGCTTGGGCTCGTTTGATTCGTCTTGACGAGTATTAATTATATGGGTACACCGAGCTATAAAAGCTTGCTATGAAAAAATGATTTTCATTAAAAGCTTGTTATTTACAAGCTTTTATTTAATTTTACCTGTCCCGATGTTTGTCTGTCATCGAAACTTGCAAAGTAAATTTGACCCACTTCCTGGTTACCGATTGAGCTGAAATTTTGCATGCATGTGTAAATCAGATGACAATGCAAAATCATTATGACATGGGGCTGATCTGATGATGCAACTGGGAGGTGGCTATAGGGACTTGGTAGTTAAACTACAGAACCCCATCGAGTTTGGGCTCGTATGATTCGTCTTGACGAGCATTAATTATATAGGTATATCGAGCTATAAAAGCTTGCTATAAAAATATGATTTTCATTAAAACCTTGTTTATTATTGATATAACTCGCGTTTGACTAATATCTCACCTGATGATAAGCTAATTATAACATACTAGCTTTAGTCCGCGACTTCGTTCGCGTACATAAAGTATAGCCTATGTCACTCAGGAATAAAGCAGCTTTCTATCAGTGATAAAATTTTTGCAATCGGACCAGCGCTTTCAGAGATTACCCTCCTACAAAAAAAAAAACAAACTTTACCTCTTTATTATATTAGTGTAGATTGACATTTTTCTTCTTCAATTTGTTGAAAGTAATGTAGGTGTATGCGGTAGTGTGTAATACTTAGATATTTTTCGTACGATATCTTTGGATTTTTTGATATAGGCAAACTTATTGCGGTAAGTTAATTTACTTCACAATGTTATCGATTGTGCATTTATCATAATTGGTACCTTGTATTCGGAAAATAGTTTGAAAGTTATTAATTTATTCTCACATGTAGCAATCACAGTAACGCGAACAAAAATAACTATAACTGAAGTGTTTCATTGAAATGTTTCTTTACATCTGTATCACGGTTTTTTTTTTTGAGTTGGGAAATCATCCAATGACTTCTTTGTCTTGGTGGCTTGTCTGGGTGGAGCGAGAGGGCGTGTCAGACTTTTACAGACTAAATTCACACTTGTGTTGCGTTTCCAAACATGTAAACGTAAGACACCCAGACCCGAAACAAGTATCTCTATGACTGTTTATCTTAAGGCATTACAAATATTTGTTCCGTGCGGGAATCGAACTTGCAACACGGAGCGCTTAGCCATTGGCTCAACCATTACACCAACTGTGCCATCAAGTTATTTACATACTTTACTGCGGTGCTATTCTGTCAATATTTTACCGTGAAAACTTAGTTGAAGTAACACTAAAGTGAGCTTTTAATTCAAAATCCCATCCCAGACATCCTACAAGTGGAATCATAGTCTACTTTAAACGATGATAATTATGTAAGCTATCGAACTACATTAGACCGACACACACGTATTACACGCCTGATTTGTACGTACAACGACGTCGCGTGGCGTGGATCAAGTGTAGCTCTACAAGTCTAGTTTCCATATAAAATGTATGGAGATCGACGCGCCCAGATGGCAGAGGCATGTTTGTCACACGTGTACGCAGTGTAGTTCTACCTTTATTTTACTGTTTTGTCCTTTTTAGTTTTCAGCCGCTCAAATTTGACCAGTTCTAAGGGCCACACGGCTACAATTACTCTCGTCAGGAAGGGCGGTACATATTTATTTGTCAGCAAAATCGCGCTTGCCCATTAGGGTCGGGAAATCGTAAGCACGCAATAAGGAGTTTTTGGAACTTCCCTCCACACAGCCGAGTGCCTCACGCCTAATGTTTATTTCATACGATACCTTTGAATTCAGAATTTCAGACGTCACTTCGTTTTTTTTTTTCTGTTTTTCTGGCAAGTTATGGTAATGTGTGGAGGTTTTCTTTTGTTACTTGTAGAATGAAAAATGTATTTCCAATTGGAAATTAGAAAAGTAATTGCCTACTTGTAGTTTGATTACTAGCCATGTGTATGCACAAAATATAATCAATAAGTTAGTTGCTTAAAAAAAACCTAAGTATATGCTTTCAAGAAAATGTAGGTACCTAAGTTTATTTGACGATTTTTATAACTTATAGCTGCCCTTCGCATCTTTATTTACTACTCTGGTCCGGTGAATAGAAACGCAATGGTTTTTTTTTGGAACAAAGTTCCTTATCGCGCGTTGTGAAAGGGGGCTAGACGGAAAAAATTCTCACGAAAAGTTGTACCGACACTTTTACTGTCAAAATGTGAATCCAAGATGGCGACTGCAATAAATTATAAATTATCAACTTTTTCGTCATGGGTGTCGATTTCATGGTTTTCGAGGGTGTTGAAACCGATGGTATTGTCAAAATATAAATCCAAGATGGCGGCTGCAAGAAATTATCAAATTTACCGTCATGGGTGTCGTTTTCATGGTTTTCGAGGGTGTTGAAACCGATGGTACTGTCAAAATATAAATCCAAGATGGCGGCTGCAAGAAATTATCAACTTTTTCGTCATGGGTGTCGTTTTCATGGTTTTCGAGGGTGTTGAAACCGATGGTACTGTCAAAATGTAAATCAAAGATGGCGGCTGCAAGAAATTATCAACTTTTTCGTCATGGGTGTCGTTTTCATGGTTTTCGAGGGTGTTAAAACCGATGGTACTGTCAAAATATAAATCCAAGATGGCGGCTGCAAGAAATTATCAACTTTTTCGTCATGGGTGTCGTTTTCATGGTTTTCGAGGGTGTTGAAACCGATGGTACTGTCAAAATATAAATCCAAGATGGCGGCTGCAAGAAATTATCAAATTTTCCGTCATGGGTGTTGTTTTCATGGTTTTCGAGGGTGTTGAAACCGATGGTACTGTCAAAATGTAAATCCAAGATGGCGGCTGCTAGAAATTACCAACTTTTTCGTCATGGGTGTCGTTTTCATGGTTTTCGAGGGTGTTGAAACCGATGGTACTGTCAAAATGTAAATCAAAGATGGCGGCTGCAAGAAATTATCAACTTTTTCGTCATGGGTGTCGTTTTCATGGTTTTCGAGGGTGTTGAAACCGATGGTACTGTCAAAATATAAATCCAAGATGGCGGCTGTCAGAAATTATTAACTTTTCCGTCATGAGTGTCGTTTTCATGGTTTCGAAGATGTTGAAATAGTGCTGTCAAAATGTACATAAAATAGGATAGTATTTTTTAGTTATATTGTATTGGCTAGACGGAAAAAATTCTCACGAAAAGTTGTAACGACACTTTTTGCTTTTGCTATAGTAAGCTATTGTAAGCCGTGCGGCGTGCGCATGTTTCTCTGTCTGTCTCTCTCTCTCTCTCTTATAGAAAGCAAGCCAGAACGGAACTTCGTTCCATCCGGGTGTCCCTTGACACCTCAGTAGTTTTTTTTATCCTTATTAAGGAGCTTTGTCGCAATATTGACCATGTCGCTCTATCATAGCCAAATTTTGATTTATTTTAAATGATTGTAATAAATTAAGCGAGCGAATGTAAGCGCGATGTTATATTCTATACTTTCGTCGATAAATGAGATATCCAACACTGAAAGAATTTGTCAATTCGAGCTAGCAGTTCTTTTCATTAGTCTAAATAAAGAATATTTTCTCGCCTCATTATAAACTAAATGAAAATACAAACAAGAAAGTAATGAAACATGTACCTTTGCTTAATTACTCTGAAGCTTTGCAACTAACTAAATACTCAGAAAATTATGAAGTAAAGTATATTTATTTATCCTACTTTATTGCACAGAACTGCTAGACTAACAATCTTAGAACGACAGTAGATCTTTCATAATGTTGTCATAATAACGTATCGAAATATTTTAGAAGTGGGGTACAATATGGTAACAATAAAATAGTTTCTTTATTGTGGCGGCAGGTGAACCTCGGGGGAAATTAACGGTAGATTGCAACGTCAAAAACTTGATCACATATTGTACTCGATTTCCTTCAAGTATCGCTCGATGTCGATGTAAGGTCGACGCACGTATTATATTACTACCCACTACCTATAATCATGATTTCTATGAACATACGTTGAGTTAGACGCACACTATCGCGCATAGGTGTAGCTGGACTCATTAGACCTGGGTGAAAGAACATCAGTCAGGCTTTTTTCTTTTAAAAACTCGAAAACGAGACGACTGTCGTGTTCAGCTACACCGTCGCTTGCCATCAGGTCAAGTAGTAGATAAACAGGAGCCTATTAATTATAAAAAAAACCTTTTTCTTAAATATCCTTTTTTTGGTGTGTAAAAATCATCCAAATGACATGCCCCGCCCTTGGCCGGAACGGGAGATAGTGTTAGACTCTTACTGACTACAAAATCCACCCCGTTCTTTCTTCCCTTTCATACCGGGGCCGAGCTTCCCTTTCGGAGCTAACACTGGCCTCAGTAGGCTTCGACCGAGCTGGGCCCCTGCTCTTGCTGACAACTCCTTGAGACGCGCGGGAACAGGTACACGCCATCTTGACGACTTGAGCTCGGTCCGGACAGTTACCGGACGGTCGGACAGCGAGCTACCCATTGCTCGCCGTCCGTAAACCCATGCCTACGGTGGCCGGAAATCGGGATCGGTATCACGGTGGCGCTGGGGCGCTGTGAGCGCCGTTGCCTGATACGGTCGGCCTCCTCTTTTACTAGCATTACTGCTTCGTAGAAGGAGATGTCCGCCTGCCACTCCTCCTCGCTCCGGACTATGGCCAGTACCAAAAGCCAGCGCTAGAGATCGCCGCCGCCGATCGCCCCCACGAGGACATGGCGATGCTCGGCCCAAGCGAGGCATATCTCCACTGTGTGTTCCACCGTGTCCTCCGGGTGTTCCGCACAGTGGCGACACCCGGGCGTCACTTCCGCACGAATCCGTTGCAGGAACCTCCCGAACTTACCATGTCCGGTGAGAACCTGTGTCATGCGGGAGGTGAGGACGCCGTGAGGTCTTTCAAGCCACGCTTCAAAGAGGGGACTTACCGCCGTAATTGTGGTGTGTCCAGCACTGGGTTGCAATAGTCGCTGACGCCATTTCATCATGAGATCCCGCTGGAACTCTGTCCGCCATGCCGTAAAGACCCTTCGCTTGTAAGAAACCCCATTGGGTGGGCGAAGGGCCGCGTTGCCCACGCAGCTACGCTACTGGTCGCGTGTCACAACGGCTAATCCGCGTTTAGTTCGACAAAAACGTGCGTTAGGTGCGAATGCTGTAAACGACAAACCGAGCAATAAAAACCGAACAGCTATAAACTAATAGGTCTTTGCTCCTAAAAGTTTCAATAAAAATGTTTTACAAAATATGTAGATCTCGATTTTTGTTAGCGACACACACGAACGAATAAAGTCGTCACGTACCGTGCTACGTAATAGTTCAGTGCGTTTGTGTGTACCTACCCTTTTTGTTAGATCTCCGAACGTTTCGGGGCATCCGCCTGATTTGCAGGGGAATCAACTTTATTTATGTGCAGACCTTATTTACTGATAATCTTGGTTTTATTACGAGGGTAACTGTGCCCACTCATGAATACTACTAAAAGTTACGGTTTGCAAACAAAGCACTAGTTTAGGCAGAAAAATAGGACGATCCGATTTTAGGGGCCATATATTTTGTATTTTCTAGTACAGAATGATGTATCTTTTTGATTTTCCTTAGATAGGGACACAACTACGTACTTATATAAAGTTTTATGATATTAAGTAGCAACATATTTTACTCTGTAGGTAGGCCAGTTTATTAGTTAGGGAAATATTTTCATGACGTAGATTTTTAGACCCAAATTCCTCAGGCGGTATGTCGTGATATAAATACTGTGAAGCCTAGAAAAATAATGGTTGAGCTAACTATATTCGCAAGTCCCACGCAATGAGCCCATCTCTCGTTTTACCTGATGAAATATGTAGGTTAAATTTACGACTTACGCAACTCGTAATAAAAAAAGTCCATTCCGAAAATATTTTGTTAAAACTTCTGTATTACGTAGGTTCGTACTTTTGAGAAGTTCCTTACATCATTTTGGGGTCGTGTTTATTTATTTTATGATATTTTTTATGGTTTTTGAGTGTTAAAGCCAAGGTTAAAACCGGTCAAGTGCGAGTCGAACTCGCGCACTAAAGGTTCCGCGCCGTCAAAAACGCCAAAAAAACACGTTTGTTGTAGGAACCTCAGTTAAATATTTATTTTGTTCAGTTTGCTTTTATAACGGTAAAAGAAATACATCATCAGAGAAAATTTTCCAGCTATCCTGGTCCATTACATTCAGCCTGGTGACAGACAGACGGACAGCGGAGTGATAGCCTTAGGGTGAGCTGCACCATTTAACTATAACGATAACCAAACCATAACCAGCCGTGAAACGGTCGCCTATTGGTCAATTCGACGATTTGACAACTGTTAACGGCTTTGTTATCGTTATAGTTAAATGGTGCAACTCACCCTAAGGCTATCACTCCGCTGTCCGTCTGTCTGTCACCAGGCTACGGAACTCTAAAAAGTATCCAATTTTTCAACTCAGTTGCGGATAAAAATATATCTAAAGCATTTTAATGTGATAAACTACACAAAGTCATAGAATTTCAAATGTTAGCTATATTAGTTCCTTGGAGTAAGATTTTAATGTTCCTTGGATATTACCTTCAGCTGTTGGCAGAATAAAACTAATACATCATGCTCCTACGTGCACTGCGCAGTAATATAAACATGGTATACATATACTATGTATCTAAAGCTATGAAAAATATCACTTGGAAATAACATCGCTTGAAAAACCACACGAGTTTAGGCACTTCGTAAGCTGTCTAGTATTCTGCGGGCACCGAAAGGAGGTACATTTTTCAAGTGGAAAAATAGTATGTTAATAAGCCCATAAGCATTTATTTAAAAAGAGTAAGTATTCCTGTCCAAACTTCTTTATATAGGAATCATATTGATATGGACAACAACAATCAATTATTGTTTCTTGTAATATCAAAGACAGCTCAAAATATAATAGGTAGTTATGACGAAGACGAAACTAAGATTGATAGGATTTCAATTAGCAGTTCCAAATTTTATGCTTGAAAGAAAATTTACTTTCAGCTTTTTTGATGTCAAGAAGAAGCGCATTCCAGAGGTTTATGGTAGAGACAGCGTCAGAATTATACATAAACACAGACCCAAATATGACTATAACACTGTAAAGACTTCTCTTTGACTTTTAACTTGTAAAGACTTTTTCGCCTTCGCATAAATGCCAACTATAGAGAAACCTTAACGCGATGCTTGCATGGGCACGCTATAATTTTTTTTTTACCCTGATTAAACATATATTATTATTATAATTATGGGCTTACGTCCTCTCTTCGGAGCTTGGAGCTCTTTTGAGCTTCTTCTGGAGCATACGGTCGAGGTGTACTCCGCTTAGGAGGAACACCGTCGTGTTTTCTTGAGGGCGATCGGCGGCAGCTATCACTCGCATCAGGCCCTGGTACAGGACATGGTCTGGAGCGAGAAGGAATGGGATACGGTGGTTTCCTTCTGCGAATCAGTAATGCTAGCAGAGGATGCGGCCGCATTCGTGTGGGAATCGATATTCTCGCGGCCCAGCCACCGAAATCCCGACCCCGATTTCCAGGCATTGGCTTGCGGACTACGACTAGAAAAAAACGCCATGCTTTCTGGTGAAAACGTCATGAAAAGTGGCACTCGACATCCCTTAACTGTGATTAAAAACTATCCAACATGGCTTGCAACAATTCCAACAGTTCCAACTTTTGTCTAGAGGTCAGACAACAGCGAGAACACGTGCGCTTTGGAACTTGCTACATGAAACAATAGTTCATACGCTCAGTATGTAGTTAGCTCAACCAAGCTCAACAGAGCTCAAGCAGTTGCTTTAATCAAAAGGAACTCGTTCGATATCGCACGAAAACGCTAGAATACGGAACAAGTTTTCACTTTCGTAGAAGTTTCTCTTTATCTGCTGCAAGTTACTGTTCGCAAGCGAACGTAAATTTCTTACATATTACAAAATTGACACTGTATTTTACTTGGTTACATTGCTTCTTCTTCTTAGCGTATGGATGGCAAAACTATAATATACCTACCTCACAAGGATTCATATCTATATTTATTATTTTTCTCCATACTTTCCTCCCTCACTCAACACTCTTACCTCTCACTACTCATCACACGTGCCTTGCCAGGGCTACTCCCTGGAGGCACTTACACACTGCACGCTTCACTCTTGCACTCTCTTAGCACTCCTCCTCTCCTCTTACCTTACACTTATACTTCTATACTCAAACTCTTTCCTCTACACTCCTCCTCCTTAGTCTCTCATGTTATATATAACTATTCTTTTACGTTATATTGGCGCCCAACGTGGAGCAATTCTTGCCTGGCCCAGAATTCGGCTACGGCAATGCCGTCCGCTGATGCTGTCATTAGGTCCCTACGTGAGCAGGTAACAGGGCACGTTATGCAGGACGGAAGGTGGGACATGGTTTGTGGAGAGACGCCGCACAAACACTGAAGACCGGAGCCATCCGAGAACCCCCACCTGTGGATATTGTCTTTGCTGCGCCCGACCTAGGTCCGGAGTCAGTTTAGAGTTTAATTGCTTTAATTGGTCAAGTGCAGCTTAAGGTTTGTTTAGTGGCTTGCCAGTGACTCTTTTGTCGATCAGGTATATATTTTGGCCTTTTATTTCCAGGTGGGAAATAACACAGCTCTTCAGTCAGTCAAGTCTCAGGTTTCTTTGTTGTACATTAAAAGTTCTCTAAACGCAAAATTTCATTCTCCATCGTGTGGTATGCTGTTAGAAAACCCAGTTGTGGGTTAAGCTCGCCTATGTACATCAACTGTACTTTTTTAACTGAATGTGTAATTGTGTGTACAATAAAGAATAAGAATAAAATGTAGGTAAGAATACACAGGTAGGTTAGCCTTTGTGCTTCAGGACGGCCCTGGTAACTCTTTTGAACAATCCCACAGAAACATATTGGCCTGAGTTGAAATCAAGTAGTGCAGTGTTGTGTTCAAGTAGTGTTGTGTGTCTCCACAATTGTGTAGACAACAACTTTTTTCCTGCACCTCAATCTAAAATAAAAAAAAGAAATTATGTGATTTTAGTCGATAAGAGTCTGACAAACGCCTACGTCCTAAGGGAATGATATCCATAAGAATTTGTCATCATCATTTCAGCTAAACTACGTCCACCATTGGACATAAGCCTCCCCCAAGTGTCGCCACAATGAACGATACTGTGCGTCTCGCATCCATCGGTTTCCCGCAAACTTCATTCATATATTATATATTGTCTGTATTATATGTAATTGATTAATTTATGAATTGTAGGTATGTAAATAGTACGACCACAAACTAATTGCGTATCTTTTTTCTCCTTATCTGTCAAATCCATCCCAAAGTTGTGGAAAATCATCAATGATAACCCCTGCTCTTGGGCGGAGCAGGAGATAGTGTCAGACTCTTACTGACTAAAAACCTAAGGATATATATAATAAAATCTTTGCTAAAAACCCACCCCGTTCCTTCGAGCCTTCATACCGGGGCTCGAGCTATCTTTCAAAACTAACCCTGGCCCCGTTAGGCTTCGACCCTGCTGTTGTTGACAACTCCTTGAGGCACGCGGGAACAGTGCGCGCCGTCGACGACTTGGGCTCGGTCCGGACAGTTACCGGACGGTCGGACAGCGAGCTACCCATTGCTCGCCGTCCGCAAGCCCGCGCCTACGGTGGCCGGAAATCGGGATCGGAATCCCGGTGGCGGCGAGAGCACCGTTGCTTGATGCGGTCGGCCTCCTCTTTGCGAGCATTACTGCTTCGCAGAAGTCGGCGACCGCCGGCTACTCCTAAGACCGCCCATTGTGACACCCTATTAATTTTAAGTTCACAATAAAGAATACATCTATCTATCTATCTTCATCAGGTCATCGGTCCACCTTGTAGGAGGCCTTCCAACGCTGCGTTTTCCAGTACGCGGTCCCCACACCAGAATTTTCGGTCCCAACGGCCATCTGTTCTGCGAGCAATGTGCCCTGCCCATTGTCACTTAAGTTTAGTAATTCTTCGTGCTATGACTAATAATTTATACAAGTGTCGAAAAATGTATAGTATAAGTAGGTTTACGTTTAACAGCCGATGAATGGAGTCAAAATAAACAACTGTGGCCTTTTTTACTAGAACGCAAACGGTAACTGAAGAAATATAATGCGGGAGATTGTGGGGTAAAGTGAATTCTATGAACCCGTTTATTTACTACCTAATTAGATTCGGCCATCATAGGTGCATTGACAAACCCCATCGATATGTACTACGCACTATATTAAGCGTGCCAAACATTCACTTCCATCGACTCAGGTGTAATGTCGACTGTACCTTGAACATTACACTATGTTGAACAAAACGCGTAAGTGCCACGAAATTCATGACGCTTTTTAGACATTTTGGTCACGAAAAAAGTGTCCTCTAAAAGCTTTCTTAGCGCTCAATGTTTAAATAGTTCTGTTAGACGACATAATGCCAATGTAGCGCTGCAGCGAACTTATTTTTATCTTTTCATAATTTTGACAAATAGTTTCCATGAAAGGGCTTGTCTTGTCTATCACTAGAATATCTAATAGGCCGATGACAAACCCTGTAAGTTGTGTAGCAAAATACATTCTCAATAAGAAAGACGAGTTCACGAAGCTTGTTGAAGTTTTAGAGCTGTTAGTTCTACTTAAGTAGTGCTTTTAAGGGAACGAGGAAAAGCAATTACCTTCACACTGGGTAATTACAATTACGACAGTGTTCGCGTCATGCTAGTTAGTTTGCATGCTGTCTCCCGCGTGCAGTACAGTGATCCTGCAACATTGTGTGGCGCCTAGCTCATTGGTTTACTCTGCCTAGAATGAGTTTTCATGATTTATTCACCTTACAAAGGGGTTTTAAGTTTAAACTTGTTTAAGTAAGTATAGTTTTAGGGAAAATAATATATATTTATGGAAGAGGAAAGTTATGTAGACACTAAATAAATGAGCATTAATGGTTACGGTAAGAGGAGAGATAAAACGCATGTTGCTAAAAGAGTAGACAGACATGTGGATGATTGGAGCGAGAGAGGGAGGGAAAAAAAAATGGGTGGTGATGATGGTGATGGATTGTGTGAGGAGTGGATGTAAAGAAAAGGGAGTTGTGATGGCGTGACGGGTGTCTGGACAAAATAGAAGGAAAATTTGTTGCACCGACCCCAAGTAACAATAGAAAATAGGGGCTAAAATGCTATTTAGTTATGAGTTTACATATTTATAATTTTATTGTATTAAAAGCATTTACTCCTTAACTGGAATACCCTTAATATTATTCATATATTGAAATGAATGAACCGATTACATTGAAACTTGGTACGTACTCGCTAGTTTGACATTTCGAACTCAGGTCCAAAAATTTAGTTGCGAACAATTTTGAAAATAACTCCCAGTAACGTCGGGAGCAATTTTAAAATTTCTATAGATAGTGACAAACTACACTCCCCCTGAACTTTTTTCTAAAATGTTCGTAACTAACTTTTTAGACAGAGGGACACTGCGAATGTGATCCGAGTTTCATTAAACCTTTCAACCATTTGAAAAATTTTCAAAAAAAAACATTATTAAAATTGTGGAGAATCAATTACTATGCAGAGGCCTTTTTTAAAGTGAACCACTTGACTGTTGAAAGGACTTATCAGTTTGTATGTAATATCGACAGAGTTAGAGAAAGAGACAGAGGTTTTTGACGCCATATTTAAGTTTGATTTTAGTTAGTTGTAATTTGCGTTTTATTTTTTATTTTACTGTAATTTTAGTTAGTTTAGTATTTTTTACATGTAAATTATTCATGTAAATAAGTAAGAGACCATATCGTCAGAAGTTGGTGACATTTCGTCAAAAATTATCTATAGGAAAACTTTCGTTTTATGTCTATTGGTGTTTTTTTTTTTTTTCGATGGTAAAAATCATCTTATGATAACCCCCGCTCTTGGGCGGAGCGGAAGATAGTGTCAGACTCTTACTGACTAAAAAACCCATCCCGTTCCTTCAAGCCTGGGCTCGAGCGCCCTTTCGGATAACCCTGGCCCCAGTAGGCTTCGACCCGGCTGGGCCCCTGCTGTTGCTGACAACTCCTTGAGGCGCGAGGGAACAGCGCGCGCCGTCGACGACTTGGGCTTGGTCCGGACGGTTACCGGACGGCCGGACAGCGAGCTACCCATTGCTCACTGTCCGCAAGCCCGCGCCTACGGTGGCTGGAAATCGGGATCGGAATCCCGGCGGCGGCGGCAAGAGCGCCGTTGCCTGATGCGGTCGGCCTCCTCCTTAGCGAGCATTACTGCTTCGCAGAAGTCGGCGACCGCCTGCCACTCCTCCTCGCTCCGGACCATGGCCTGTACAAAGGCTATGAAGGCCCGGCGCGAGAGGTCTCCGCCGCCGATCACCCCCACGAGGGCACGGTGATGCTCCGCCCAAGATGTCTATTGGTGTCAAAACGAACAGCATATTCAGAAAAAAATTTTCGTAGGATGCGATTTCGATATTCACATAGATAAAAAGGCGGTTTCATCTTCAGTTTTCACATAGTGTTCCTCTAAAGTTAACCCTGACACAAAATTATATGAAAAAAAATGTGTGGGCTTTACTTTATTTCTAGCGAAGCCAATTCTTTGTTTCCATGTTTGTAGTCCGAAACGAGAATTTCATAAAGTTAAATTTTAAATGATTAAATTCATTTGTATGTCCTGAAATCCCATTTGTAAGATCTTGCGGAGATAGACCGCGGGACGAGTTACATGGAAACAATGGAAGGAATGTAATGAGACCTATGCCCAGCAGTAGGACAGCTTAGGCTACAGTTTTACGCGATAATATATTCATTCAAACATTCAAATCATGTTTGCATAGTAACAAATATAGCTACTCAGATCAATAAAAGTTCCAGCCAATTTCCCAGAATTTCATGTAGGTACCTAATAAAGCTATGAAATTCTGGATAAACACTTAAACAATACAGTGAAAAATAGTAAAGAAAATCAATGTACAAATACACAAGAACTTTTCGCGGTACGAGACCGTGTATTGGTATTTGTTATACCCACTATAAATACTGGTCGTGGAGTATAAAAATACAATAAATTCATCGGTATGTTCCCGCAAGGTGTAAAGGCCGCATAAAAATGCGGTTGACTTGTAATTGGGTTATGATCGGGCTGTGGTCAGTTGCGGCCCTGGGGACACTCCTTTATTACCCTGGATATATTTTCGGCCCGTTTCAGACGTGGACCCAAAGAGTATTTTGTGAGAATGCGCCTTAAAGTCCTTTGTTTTAGCTCACGGATTCCGATGTTTTGTGATACACAAATGTCGATTGACTTACTTAGGATTCAAGGGAATTATTTAGCTTTGTGCTGCGAATTTGCCATGACCGATGTTGAGACTTAGGGTAAAGCTAGAGCTGCGGAATTGGCTGGAAGAGTTTCCGAGGCTGCAAAGGTAAACTGTGGTGCTAGAACGCAAAGGGCACTGAAAGAAGGGTGCGGCTTTAGTTAGTCAAATTAGCCCGAGTTCTGCCCTAGAATGAGAAAAGTCGTTAGATGATTTCCAACCTCAAAAAAAAGGAACACAAGTAAGTTTTAGTCAGTAGAATTCTGACAATCCCTTTCGCTTGCTCAGAGCGAGAGGTCATTTGAATTTACCACCATAAAAAACTCTTTGTACAATCTAAAACATTTTCGGTTATGCAATTACATATCTCAAAGAAAAAAAACACTACATAATGTTTCTTCAGTAGCTACTTCAGTAAGCCTTAGCAACAAGAAAGCCAGTTATTATCCCCACGTACCGACCCGTCAAATGCATACGGGGTTCCGCAACTATTAATAAAGGTTTTAATAATACCCATTACAAAACGTTTACGTAACAATACTCGAATGTACCAAGCTTAAGCTCGGACGTGTATTTTTTATCGATTTCTCATGTTGCGTTAAAAGGGCTCATTTGGTTTTATTGTATGAAATGGATGGAAGTATAATTTGCATTGAGCCTGTGGTCACGCACGTTGGGGGGCGTTTCCTTTTTTTTATTGTTCGGGTTCTTAGGCTTTCGTCGTAGCTTTAATGCGGGGGGTGGGTCGTGTTCGACCCACCTGGATGGAGTTGCGAATGGTTAAAAGCTGTCAACTATGTATGGCTACTTTGTTTCAGTGAAGGGTACGTATTACTTTTAATTGCTTCATTTTGACCACTCTATTTTAGGGCGGCTTGCACAAAACTTGGGTAGTGGATTTCATTTGAGTTTTTTGAGCAAAAGCTTGGCGTTTAATGAAGATTTTTCGTTCGCTGTTTTATCAGTCCAATATAGTTTATGAGCATCATACAGACCGTTTTTAAGGGGCCGTACTCGACTCATACGTATAGCCTCTGCTATTTGTCCGTCCGCCTGTCTGACTATCAGCGGACTGTAACTCATAAACTGTAACAGGTGTACAGTTTTACAGTGTTGATTTCTATTGTCCCCAAAATAGCAAATAAAAAATAGTTTTATAAGTTCATTTTACGGAACCCTTTGTGCGCCAGTTCAAATCGCACTTGACTTTTCTTCACTACTAGTGTAGTACTAACGGCACTTATTTCTACGAATAAAATAATTTAATTTGATTATTATGGTAATGCCTTATAAAACTTGCAAAAAAAGTATATCATAAACACAAAGCGAATATCGTAAAACGTAAATGCTTGAAAACTAATTTAACTTATAAAAAAGTATTATGATATTCAAAGCTGTGTGGATTAACTATTATTATGTTTTTTTTTTATAGTATAGCCAGTTATTCTAGGTAGGTAATCTCACAGTATATTTGGCAAAAGACTAAATATTTTACAGGAAACCGACTTGTCTAAATATCTTCCTGGAAATTCCCTGCAAATACAGGATGCCTCATTATTTGCGGATTATGGTAGGAAAAGATTAGAATATAATCAAAGATCAGTGAATCCATAATACGCCGTATATCTAATAAAGCAATAATGGATAATAACGCAGCATTAGCTACTTATTATAGAGGGTGAACCTACTAACATGGACATCACGATTCTGAAGGAAAAAACTCGGGATAAGTATTGAAGAAAGAAAGAGGAAGAAGCCTCATTAGACGAGGATAAGGAAAAAATATTCGAGAGAGGAAATGTCGTTATTACTCTCTCAAAGATCGCACCTTATTTATTATCTAGTTTGTGACAAATGTCTGGTTAAAATTAGGAATAAGGGTGATCTATTTCAGTGATTTTTCCGGTAAATGCAATACTGTGATTTCGAAAGAAATTGCATGTGCCATTGATCCTATTAACACTACCTACTTTAAGGGCTGTATCTCAAGGGGACACATTTTTTTTGTCATGACACCAAAAAAAAATGTATGGTTGACTGCGAGACCAACAGTTGCCAGATGAAGTACACACCATAGAACTACATGCATTTTCTTGCCAGATGAAGTATACACCATAGAACTACATGCATTTTCTTAGTTGCGTGAACTGCCAACACAGCCATCACGTCCCAATGAAGCACTGGCCTATTGTGCTTTTGTATTATTTTTAATAGCGTTTAGCATAAATGATAATTATGCTAAACTTTGCATTATATGTTAATAAAACTTATGTGAAGATGTTATGCCAAAAAATATTATGGCCTAAAATGTATGCTACGAGAAGCTTTTTCGTATTTTATGTACCTAGATATATAAAACTGTTCATACCAAATTCATGAGTTAAACTCAAATGAATGCTAGGCCAACGTTCTAACTCGGGTGCAAATTATAAGACTAGAATTATGAAAAATGTTTTAATGATGTGAAAAATACTTTATATCCGAGTCAGTTTTAGTTCGCTCTATAATTTCGTATACGTATAGTCTATATATCGATTGCCAAGGAAAAAAATAAGCCCTCCCTAGATATATATTATGCAGAGTTATTTCGCCGATAACCTTAAATGTAGATCTCTAAACATATGTACAAGTGGTTCCGTGCAAACAATTCTCTGCCGCGATTTGTCCGATGTCAGTGTAAATACTCTCCAGATCTTTTAAAGTTCAGTAAGAAACTTGGATCTAGCTCGAGGGTTTGAGCAGAATTGTTGTCGATATTATTTTGTGTTTAAACGTGTTCTTTCAACAAGACCATCCAAAAGCATAGGTATCTATTATTTATATATATTCACTCTCAGAATTATAACTTAAAAATTATAAAGTAAATCAACCTTATAATGTTCTCACTGATGGGACTCAGGCCTCACCTCTTCGAGAAGGAGTGGAAAAAATATCAAACGCAGGCATTGTGCAAGTTAATAAGTGAACCCCGGGGCCCTGGAACGAAGGCAAAGAAGGAACAGGAGTAGGTTTTAGTCAGTAAAAGTCTGACACGCCCTCCTGCTCCGCCCAAATGCGGGAGATGTTATTGGATGATTTCCCACCTAAAAAAAATGTGCCAGTTGGTGGATGTCATGTCTTCGAATTTTCAGTTCTAGGTCTCGCCATGATGTTTTCCTTCGCCGTTCTGAGAGCAGTGATGATGAAATAAATTACACTTCACGCCTGCACGCTACACGTTTAGCCACGCAGTGTAAAAATAAATTAAAAACAGCCATACAAAACATACATGTTCAAAAGGTCCGCCGCTTTATTCTCTCAGAGAAAAGCTGATTCAAATGCTATAAATAACTTAGAATGTCGGTGTTACCCAAAGCTACAGCACATATTCAAGAATAAAGTTTTTTTTTGTTCATAATGTGTAGGCTCACGTTTGAACACTATTTCACCTGATGGGAAGTGAAGCCTAGAAGTAACCTAATCACTCTTGATTTAAAGACCCCTAGATTGTAGCTATCAGGAAACACAGACCACGGCAGGGAATTTCGCTCCTTAGCTGAACGCACAATGAATGTGTTCGCTTTGTACCTAAGAGTGGGGTGTCAACCACCTATACGTAAAAAACGAAATATACTAGAATTGGTAAGGACATATTCATTTCCAAGTACCCATCATCTTTACCTACGTACTTCTGTCCGTTCGGCTTCAATTATCAGTGGAACTAATGTGCAGTCTTTTTTGGCAGCAGTCCCAGAATTCATGGCAGCACCGCAGTCACCCTGTGTGAAAAATCTCCTTTAAAAATCTCAGAGTTTTACAACACGGTACGTTTCTCACATGAAATATGTGCCCTGTTTTATTAGTATTTTTATTTGGCTACTAAAAGTAGCGTGGAGTCAAGTTGAAAATAGAAAATGGGAATTGAATTAACAGGAGTGCAATTTGTCACCGGCTATTTTTGTATTTTGTAGTTTTTTAATTACTTCTACTGCTCTAGGTAGAGTAAGAGAGTATCAGACTTACTGACTAACACTCACCTGTATTCCTTCAGTTGCCCTGAAGTTCTAAGGCTGAGGTAACTCTTGCGATCAATCTCGCAAACCTGGTGCATTTGCACTTGACTTGATTTCATTAAAGTATACTCTTAGCACAAAAGTGTTTGGCATTTGGCTTATTGGTTGTGAAAGCAAAGTTTTGAGTTTGAAATCTATCTATGATTTATTTATTATATAATAATCATCAATGTTGGCTATTACGGACGTGAAGTCAAAGCCAAAAACTATTAAAAAGTAGCCTAATGTCCATCCTTGAAATTCAAGCTTCTTCCGCACCAAATTACATCAATCAGTTCAGTAATTTAACCGTGAAGGCGTAACAGGCAGGGTTACTTTCACATTTATATTATTAGTATGGATTAGGCTCCCGCTTCATCAAGCGGGAGATAGTAGTCATTATCTCATCTGTTGGTAAGCGATGGACCCCATTCACTTTCGTCTTAAATAACCTGTGTTTCCTGACAGCTACAGCCTAAGGGAACCTAAGGAAGGTCACAGCTATCAGGAAACACAGACTGGAGTTTATATTTAAATGTATTTTGTATACAATTGTTAACCGACCAAAAAATAAACATAACGAAGCGTGACGAAACAGTCCAGAGATATAAAGTGAGCTTTTACAGAATATCCGGGTTGGTCAAAATGATAAGCGGCTTAGTGTAAATAAAGCATTAATTCCTCAAATCGCATTACATTTATGAACATGCCTAAAGGTATCAATGCTCATGCGCCAACGTTAGCAGGGATATTCATTAAAATATTAGGTACTAAACTCGTAAAAAAATTAAAAGCCCGTTTTGACATTTGAGAAAGAACTTGGAACAAAAGTGAAAGAAACAAAAAAAAAATGATAATTATTGTAGTCGCTTCATTCGAACATATAGTTTATTGCCCTCTCTCTTTGTTTTGCCCTCTATCCTACGTTCAATCTTCGCACGATTTTATAGTTTTTATTTTTTGACATTACGTTCCCTACCCTACTCTACTCTACCCTACACAACTCTACCTTACTCTACCCTACACTACATTACACTACCCTACACTACCCTACTCTACCCTACACTACCCTACTCTACCCTACACTACCCTACTCTACCCTACACTACCCTAATTTTATTTTTTTCCTTAAGAACCTTCTTCACACAATAACATTCTCGAGATTTGCGCTTAGCAATACATTTAGCGATTCATTTTTATATTATACCTAGATAGATATGAATAAAAAAAAATCTGACTCATCATTCATGAAGGTGTATCTTCTTACCTTCTTTGCCCTTAACTAAATTATGAAGAAAAAATATATTTAGACGTTATTAGCGCCAAAGCAAAGCCGTACTAAGCTGATTACTGCTCGCTGACCTTTTAAATACAAGCTTAACACAGAAATCTGACCTGAACGAAAATTAATAAGCCAGATAATTATTACTTGGCATGACAAAATCACTAGGCAAAAGAAAAGAAAAGCCAAATTAGGTTAAATACCCAACGTTTGAAGATTTTTGATAATTGGCCTCGAACGAGCTTTTCAGTAGCTAAATGTAAATTGCCATTTATTAAAATGATGAAAGCAAAAACAATTTTCGTATATATTCATATTTAAACTTAGAACGTTTTTATTTGACTGTTGGGTTAATATTTTTGTCTAGGCAATCACATAAAAAAGAAAACATTCGAGACCTGTATTCTATCAATTCTTATTTATGGCTGTGAAACTTGGTCAATAACACTTCACTACAGGTCTCGCCGGGCCTTGGTTGAGGCCATGGTCCGGAGCGAGGAGGAGTGGCAGGCGGTCGCCGACTTCTGCGAAGCAGTAATGCTCGCAAAGGAGGAGGCCGAACGCATCAGGCAACGGCGTTATCGCCGCCGCCGTCGCCGGGATTCTGATCCCGATTTCCGGCCAACGTAGACGCGGGCTTGCGGACAGTGAGCAATGGGTAGCTCACTGTCCGGCCGTCCGGTAACTGTCCGGACCAAGCCCAAGTCGTCGACGGCGCGCACTGTTCCCGCGCGCCTCAAGGAGTTGTCAGCAACAGCAGGGACCCAGCCGGGTCGAAGCCTACTGGGGCCAGGGTTATCCGAAAGGGCGCTCGAGCCCCGGTATGAAGGCTTGAAGGAACGGGGTGGGTCTTTTAGTCAGTAAGAGTCTGACACTATCTCCCACTCCGCCCAAGAGCGGGGGATGTCAATGCATGATTTTTTCCCACCATAAAAAAAAAAAAAAAAAACTTCACTACAGGGAAAGGCTAGCAAAATGCCAACGTGCTATGGAAAGAAGCATGCTGGGGTTAAAAATCAAAGACAGAGTCAGGAACGTAGACATAAGATCTAGAACAAAACTCACAGACATTCTCACCCGGATAAACGTCCAAAAATGGAGATGGACCGGACATATGCTACGCCACCCCATTAACAAATGGAGCAAGCAAGTCACCCTCTGGCAACCAAGAGACGGCAAAAGAAGTAGGGGTCGTCAAATCAGGAGATGGGAAGATGACTTGAAACAGACAGCGGGATCATTCTGGTTGAGAGTAGCAAAGGAAAGGACTCATTGGAAGGAATTGGAGGAGGCCTATGCCAAAAGGCACACCGAACTTAGGGACCTCTTGTAACCCTATGTTTAGGAATAAAAGGCCATTATTATTATATTTTTGTTACAATTTTCACTTTTAATAATAACAGTAATATTTCACAACAATCACACAACGTCGTCTATTGCCAAGCTAAGCAGAGCTGGTGTTATGAGTACTAGACAACTGACAAACATATTTAAATATTTCTAAATACATACATAGATAAATTATACCCAGACACAGAACAAATGATCATGGTCATCACACAAACATTTGTGCTGGATGGGAATCGAACTCACGACCTCCGGCATAGCAGTCAGGGCCACTAACCACTAGACCAACAGGTCAACAATAGTCATAGGTACATTATATCCTTAAATGTATGTAAGTAGTGATATTTCATGCTAAAAGATACTGAAACTTCAATTTTATTTGCCCTCGCTTTTTATCTTCAGGTTTCACAATGAGAAGCATTCGATTCCGCTGGTCTCTCGTCTTTTGATAGGCTCATAACCCAACTTCTTCATGTCCTCCGATGTTCCTCTACTGCAAAGACAGGGATATCTTTTTGTTACTTTGGAAAGACACTTTTTCACCTCACGTTCATCGGGACGTCACTGCTGTAAAAACACAAATGCAATTACATAGATAACATTAGGCCTTGATTCTACAAGGCGAGCAGAAAAGGGTGAGTACTTACTGAGTAGGCTTTACCGCTTATCTCACGAGATTCATAAACGAAAATCGATCGACACTCAAGAGAAAATAAACAAAACCGAACTCCCACACTTGTATGATTAAATTTTACAGTTCCCATTTTAACAGCAATCTGAGCGCAAAACAAACGCAGTAAAAGTCATTATGATCATATCGCATCACAGATTTTTGTGCCGGCAACACAGTTGGCAAGGCAAGCTTTATTATGTAACGAGACAAAACCCCGATTGTTTTGCTCACAGGAATTATACGAATGTTTTAAATATCTCTCGAGGTGCTCGTGTACGTTATGTTCGTGCTGAAACGCGTCAAGGTACCAGGGGAGCATTATTTCAAAGAGTTTGTGAACAGGGCTGTAAACCACTAACGACTGCCCGACCGCGATAATGAATTCACTCTACACTCCAAACGCCACCGCACATTTGAATCTAACGAGGAGCTCAAAATATTTACGAAATATGTAGGTTGTACGCATATTTCACTAGAAAACTACGAGCCAAATGGTACCCAACAAATTATTTTGTAAACATACTACACGCACTTAAGTACAGTTGTAATTATGTACCTGTAATTTGGAAACATAAAGGTATTTAAGAACTTCTGTTTTGTGAACCAATAAATTTAGAGACGCAATTATAATAAATTGATTCCCACACCAGAATTACCAACGTTTTACGCCAGAATTACATTCGACGGACGCAGACGTATAACACGCCTGATTTGCACTGAGTACAATAAATATAATAAATACTAATTTGTAAGTAGAACGACGTCACGTGGCATCGCGTGGCGTGGATAAGTGTAGCTCTACAAGTCTAGTTTCCATATAAAATGTATGGAGACCGACAAGCCCAGATGACGCATGTATGGCACACGTGTGTGTAGTGTAGTTCTAGCATTAAAGTATATCCACGAAAGATCTATCGATCTCGCAGTACTACTGTGTCAAAATAATAAATATAGAAAATAATTTAATTCTCTCTCTCTCTCAATCGAATCCCACAAAAACAACCATAAAAAATTCTATTACATAGATTAACAAGGTTGGGAAAAATCTTATGGGTACTCTTTCATGGTGTCATTTATTTACCCTGTGAACCGAAATCTATCACTGCACCTCCTGCTGAGCTCATATATCACACGTAATAGATATTATAGTGACACGTGTCCTTTTTTACGGATACGCAGGACAACTTATGAATTACACGGAAAACTGACAACACCGGTTTTATATAAGAATTTTTACCGTGTAACATGAATCAGTAGATCAAGCTTCACTTTTCTTGGACTGACCGACATTTGACTATTCAAAAGTGCCCGTAAATGGTCTATTTGAAATAAATGCTCTGACTTTGACAAGCATGAGGAATCTAGGTAGCCTTATAAGTTAGAACTTTTATGTACTCAACCGCAAAAAACCGGGTCACCAATAAAATTTATGATGTTTTCTTAAATATTTTTTTTCTTTTATTTTGAAGTAGGAAATCGTCTAATGACTTCTCCCGCTTTTGAGTGGGGCGAGAGGGTGTTAGATTTTTACTGACTAAAACCAAGTGTTCCTTCATTTGACCTTTACTTTCTAGGGTCATGGCAAGTTTTTCAAACGTTCTCGCAGATACGTAAAATGAATTCGTGTAACTGTAATATGTTGTAGATGACAATTAGTACATAAAAGAAAATAAATACTTTGTTCACAATTTAATTTTAATTTAATACTAAAAAAAACACTTCTAACTTATGACAACAAAAACACACACCTCAGTTTATCTTACAAAATGAAACCTTTACAAACCGCTGTTAAACACGACCTAAATACTGTTTAAATATTTAACCTCAAAGTTCCATAACGTTTCACGTCTGACCGTTTAATACTGTTGTTTTTTACTTATATGAAGTAAAAAGAACAGCTCTAAACGGTCCTGACACGGTTGGTCACGTTCCGTTCTGACTTACGTGTGAACTCTAGTAAACGTACATGTAGCTTGAAGGATTTTGAAATAAGAAATTGAACAGCAATCTTTATAATTCTAGGAAGTGACGATATTTCTAATCTAAGATTAAGGGAAAAACAGAGTTAGCGAGTGCTAAAATTCCTTTTAAATTTAAGGACCGATTTTTTGACAAAGTATTTGTAAAATGATGCCAGCTTTTTAGAAGCAGGTAGCCTTTGCCCCAAAGGGGTGATTCGGTTGGACCCACCCCTTGGGTCAAGTTACGCCTCGTTGATTTTTTAACGGGAAAACCCATTATCATTTCATCTTATCATTGTTAATTCAAAAAATTTTTACAAAAGATGTGTACGTTTTCATGAAGGGGTCGGGTTTATTTCTTTTATTAAAAGAAATTTCATTAGGAGTATACATAATGAATGTCTTGTTCAGTCTTTGTCTTTGTGCTCGTGAGTACAGCGCGATTGTTCAAAGGTTCAAATTTGAAGTGGGACCACATAGCTGGCCCAAAATCAACGACTTTGCCTTCGTTAAGATTTTTTTATTTTGAAATTAAAATTGCGTGGTAAACGAATCTTTTTCTTACAAACACAGTTTAAAAGAAAAGGTGCATATTTAAAAGTCCTTATTTAATTTTGATAAAATTAAAATCATTTTCCTATTGCAATAAAATACCTGGTGACTCCTGGTCCAGGACGTTCTTGGTGCAAAGGATGGCTATCGCTATTCAGCGAGGTAATGCAGTGAGTATTATGGGCACCTTTGCACCGGGAACGATCAGGGGCGAGTTATTTATGGACGTTTGACATTTAATTTAATTGTAAAATAATAAAAAAAATTCGAATTGTATTTTGTATATAAACATTCAAATAAAAATTCCAATAATCCTTATGATATTTTCCTACGCACACGCTCTAGTTACCTGAACTGAACACTTCGTGGTATACGTGGTGAAAAATACAAATATAAAAAAAAATCCGTAATTTTTCCGATGTTTTTACAAAAAACTGGGACCTACGCGGCGAAAAAAGAGCACCCGTTATGCAATTAAAGCTCGCAGATAAACTTGTTACATTTTAAGGGGTATTAAAATTCCTGACGACTTGTAAACGACGTGACGCGGTATTTTCCGGGTACTCTTTAAAAATACTCGGAAATTTTCAACGTGATAATGTGCGCCGGTTAATTAATTAGTCTAAAACCGTACATTTTATACCTTCGTATGTCGTGATTTTTAAGCTAATTACGTCGGTGTCGCATGAGGTACATTAATGGGATGTGTAGGTATACATAGTAGGTAGGCTGAAGTAACACTAGCATGTAAAATAATTTGCATGAAGCATTTTCTAGCTTTATAGCGTCGCTCACGGCATCTGTAATGACTAAGGTGGCGTTATGTGACGCCTTCGCCACTGTAATTAGAGACTCGCGAATAAAAACGGCATAAAAGCTTTTAAAATTCAGTCAAGTAAGTACTCGTTCACCCTTCAGTCTTTGTGAGGGAGAAAAACTAGTGGTACCTATTTACTGGAAGGAAAAGGTGGTCGACATTTTACTTCTTGTTCTGAAATGACGTATCATTAGTGCAGGGGTTTGATTTCAAGTTCACGTGAAACATGAAGAGATACTTGTGTTTTTTTTTTCTTTTTAGAATGTAGTAGCGGCTTCGATAAGATATGTTATTGTTATTTATTTATTTAAAAAAGCTTTATTATTATTATTAAATTATTAAAATAAACTTACCTTCTCTTTGGAAACTAACATTAATTTTAATAAATAAGAGATACATATGTACATAAAAAACTTAAATATTAAATAAACTATTTATACTAAAACCTAACTATGTACATAAATAGGTATAATACAAAATGACAAAGTACGCTCAGGCGTCAAAGTACTCCTCCACATCGCTGTCATCCGGAAATGTGCCCAGAAGACTGGCAGAATGTGTAAATAGTACCATTTCATCTATTAATTCATTAATCCCCAAGCAAACGCCAACGTCCGCTCTCTCATTGTCTTTCTATTGTGTCTCTAATTCCGATTTTCGAAAGATTGCAACCAATGCAATGCTCTGTATTGAAAACGAAGAAATAAAAAACAATTTACAAAATCTATTAAACCTCAAACAACATAAATATACTATATAAAATAAGAAATTAACCTATATGTTTTCAATATACGTTAGTGCTACTTCATATGTTCTTTGTAAATCGTAAAAAAATTATAGTCCAATCAAATACAAACAAGTCAAACAAGCTTCAAATTAGAAGAGAATAAATCGAGGAATTACAAGAAACTGTTTTAATTCAGGCGTTCGCGCACCTATTGTCTTTCTATTGTGTCTGTAATTTCCACGATTGAAAGGTTAACCCATTTTCTCTTGAGAATATTCTATACTCCAATGAGTTTAGGTAGTTTACTAACTGTAAACAATTTTAATATGTCTTTTATCGAAAAAAAAAAATCTCATCAATTAGGTTTTTACCTAAACCGGTGTTACGTAATTAACTAAATTTAAATAGTCTTTGTATGTCTTTTATTCGATTTATTTTAAGTAAATAAAAGACATATCAAGTTTGTTTATATCTTTAGTTAACTACTTAAACCGAGGTTCATTCTCAAGTGCTATCCTATGAATCGTTAGTTACCCACAGGTTAAAACTCAACCGAGGGTGACTAGGTAACCAAATGGTGCTTGCATATGGCCTAGAACTGGAACCTACTAACCTATTTGTCTATTCGGTTGTTCGGCCGAAATGGTAAGGCCATTTGCTCGGAATGTACGATATATCGCATTGTAATTACTGAACTGTTCACTAGGCTGGAGTGAAGAGGTTTTTATATAGAGGTCAGTAAGGTCACTATTTTAAGAGTAAGATTGTTTAAGGAAAGTTGTAACAGATTAAATGTTGTGTATTGATAGTACGTTGTTTAACCGTTTGTAGAACTGCAAAACTTATGTTTTTGTATAGCATAATCTTTTCTTAGTTGCCCGGTATTTGGAAGGCAGAGTTTTTTTTTTGAGTTTGGGAATTATTGAATTAGGGGGTGAATTTCGGAAAATCCAAATCTACATTGTAAAAGGAAACCTAGTGAAAAAAAAAACAGTTTCTCCTTTTACATTTATGTATTTAGATTTTACTTTATTTACAGACTAACAAAAAATTACCTATATAGTGTGCACCTAAAACTACCAAATAACTAATCACAAGTCTCCACGATAAATAGATAAAAACAAAACGGATAAAAAGAAGATAAGTGCATACAAGTTAATTTAATTAGTTAAGAAGAGGTAAGTTAACGATCACTGAAAAATGTCCGTGCCAAAAGTTGTCTTAAAGTCGCTACGCTGGTGCAGTATAAGTCGACATTAAGGGCCCTAGGAAGTCTATTAAAAACCTGTGCACTTCTTATTGAAAAAAAAAAAAAATACTTTCCGCGTATAATAATAATTACATAATTATTTCAAAAGCTAATAATTCACATTTTTAATTCTACGTTGTGTGTTCCTCCGTCATATTATGAATGTTTATTTTTCTGTAAAAAAATGTCTTTAGGTAGCCATACACGCTAGGCTATACCTGATAGGTTTGCCTGCATAGTTATACCTGTCAAGTAAGCTTGTTTGGAAACCTGCACAGTTGTGCAACATACACGTTCCGGTATAACTGCACAATTCAACTGTACAGGCAAACCTATCAGATTTATCTTAGTATGTATGGCGGGCATTAAAGTATAATACAAGAAAATGAAAGTGTCTACTAACTAAGTAGGTACTTATGAGTCTTCTATGTAATTTCCCTTAGAACAACAAAGCAAGAAAAATCTTCTCGTAAGGGCACTGAAGGTTTCTTCAGATATACTTTATTTTCAGAAACTGTTCCGGAACATCAGGTATTCACGGAACTGATAAGCGTCTTCATTAAAGTATTATACTTAAGCGGAGTCTACCCTACAGAAACATTAATCCTTAGAAGCGTATTCGACGAAATCATTATACAGAAAATCAATATCAACTCCTCTTCGAGGAAAAACTCTATGCAATACAAAGTGGTATTTCTGTATTAACTAGCGACCTAACCTTTAATTCGTGGGCAAACTAGGCAATCATCAAATAACTTCTCCCGCTTTGGGTTAGAACCAGGCTTTTACTGACTAAAACCCAGTGTTCCTTCAGCCGCCCTTTATTGCGAGAGCTGACTCTATTGACCAATTTGGTTGACTACTTTGAACAATTTGGCTGACTGCTTTGTACAATTTGGTTGACTGCTTTGAACAATTTGGCTGACTGCTTTGAACAATTTGGCTGACTGCTTTGAACAATTTGGCTGATTGCTTTGAACAATTTGGCTGACTGCTTTGAACTGCCCTAGATTCATACGGGTAGCACTAATTTATCTATAGCCTGACGACTTGGGTTAGGTGGGTGAGGACACCATGACAAATTTCAACAGACAGCTATAAGTTACCTTTGCGAGAGAGCGCTACGTCTCGCATACAATAGGCTCTGTGCCATTGAGGGACTTTTACTTCTTAAGAAATTTCAAGATTTTAACAGCAAAGTACCGGCTTTTGCGAGTGGCGTTAAATTCGGTTTTGCGAACCCTTGGTGCGCTAGTCCGACTCTCACATAAACGGATTTTTTTGGTATATTTTGGTGTTTACTTTCTACCTGTACAATGTAATTTGATGCTTTAGTATATTTCTGTTTATATGATAGAGTAACAGCAATAAAAACAACGATATAGTCATGTTTCTTGCACTAGCTTTTTTTTATCTGATATAAATTAGTACCTGACTGCAATCCCACCTGATGGTACGCAGTGATGCAATCGTTGATGGTGAGGCGGACTAGAAATTACACGCTTTGAAAATTTCATCTGTCAATCTATTACGGTTCACAAGACATTTCGGTGGACAAATGGCGGAAGCTTAGTAATAATATTACTTTAATCTTTGGTTATTCTTTGGGCACGGGACCCTAACTATACTCTGAACTAAATAACAATAAAAAACATACAACTTTATCCTAATACTCAGCTATCCTCACTGTGCGCTACTAGGGTTTTTATTTCATATTTTTGTTTTGTAGTTTGAGATTAATATTGTGGTATTTAATACGATATTAATCCAAATTAAGCGGCGTTAATAATAATATTGCTCTCAAGACACTTAATTTACATATTTAAATATTTTTATAGCAGTGCAGCGCTTCGCTTCGGAAACTCGCCACACTTGGCTGCGAAAACGCGCAGCGGTTTGTTTTAAAAACACATACCAATTCTTTATGGTGAAACTCACGTTTCTCAATAAAACTATGCCCAAGAAGGTTCAACTAGTTATCAGTACCTACCATGGGGACTGGCGTCGGAAGCCTGCACATCCGCAGCCAAGCGCAGTGGCCTTTCTATAGCACGCAGCACGCAGTCTTTCGTTCAGTTAACTTCGCGACCTCACATTTAAGCACTAATTTTTGTCACACCGATTATCTCTTAACTGTCTATGGACTACCTGCGTTTTTATCTGTGTTCTAAGTGGCTTTTGACATTGAAGTTTGGTGGACTATACTTTGAGCCGAATTAGAAGTTTCACACAATTTACACACATAACATTAACAACAACACAACAACAAAAACATTAATATTATAAATAACATTTATAACCTTGGTTATAAAAAAAACCGGGTAAGTCCGAGTGCACTGAGGGTTCCGTACAAACTTATCTATGAAAATAGTTCAATTCCCGAATTAAGTTGCAAAGATTTTTCCGAATCGCAAAAAAATATTTTTTGTGACGTAACTACAAAACAGTTTTCAGATCTTTTTCTAGCCTTGTGCTATGAGACCTTGCTTCATGCCAAATTTCAGGATTCTAGGTCAACGGGAAGTACCCTATGATTTTTGATTTCCTTGGGAGTGTCGAAATACGCGTATTTTGCGACATAAACGCAGGCCATATCTTTTTTTTTCGTTAACTTAGAAGTTTGGTTTTTTCGCAGCTTCAAGGAACCGAAGACTTGAGTATATAAATATGGTTTTAATTGCAACTTGATACCTGTACGCATTCCTGAGATAAGGGGTCTTGACTGACAGACAGACCACGGACAACAAAGTGATTCTATAATGGTTCCGTTTTTTTACCTTTTGAGGTACGGAACCCTAAAAACAAAACTTAGGAAAAAGTTATCTTGGTAAATGATCGAGTTACCATTGCCAACCAGCTGTTGTGAGTTTTTACTGCTTATGATTTAAGTCCCGGGAATACTTCTCTATGATTCTGGTCTCCTGGTAATTTTTTAGCCTTTACCGCCCATGATCCCAACCCCGGAAACTGAATTTTTTCATTGGTTTTAGTCTATCCCCGAGCTTATACTTTCTCCACATATATACCATTAATTATTAGGATAACATGTAGCGTATGAGTCTAGGTGAGAACCAATTCCATTTGACTGTTTTTGTGTGATTGAAATATAAACCTCCTAATAAAACATATAAATTTTTACATATGATCTTAGTAGTTTTGCTCGCTTTCATTTTTGGGAACGTAAGTAAGTATAAATACTCTATACTTTTTTGTTCTTCGGTCAAGAAGTAAAGGCATTAGGGTAACAAACTGACACTAGCATTTACTTCATGTAGGATCTGTGTGCAAACATCTAAATCCATAATGCCGTTTATATGTAATTGAAATCAAAGCATCTGGACATCAAAACAATAAAAAAGTCACTATTATAGTATTAGAAAGAAGCAGGACAATGAGTGAAATTGTTTCTGCAGTTGACTACCCGTTAGTGAAAGTATACAAGACAGGCAAGGATCAGAAAATATCCGCCCCGGCTGGGGTTAATGTCAGAGCTCGTTTTCCGGGTTATTTCAAACGAGATTTTTTTACCTTTTCGACAAAAGATTTGCCTTCCACCACTCGTAAAGTCCTCTGCTCGTACTCGCACACTTAGAAAGCTTTCAAATGTTGTTTGTGGCTTTTCAACTACGTACCTAATTTGTCTTTTCACGTTTTTATTTCCGAAATGTGTAGGCATAACAATGGTAAGAACACGAAAAACTGTTTTATCAAATAAATATTATATAAACATTACTACGGGTCTGGGCTATAAATGGAAATTACAACTTTCTGTCCATGTCTATTCGTAAAAATTGTTACAATAAAATTTATCGAAATAATTTTCTCGTTGACTGTTTCAAATATTGGTATCGTAAAGCTTATAAACTATTAATAGATATCTGAAACCTTTGACTGCTCGGTATTCATTAGTACTGTTTGGGAGGATGAATTGTGCCTTTCAAAATTGCAAGCAAGCTCAGCATTCACTGCCGACGGCCAAAGGGGCAATACATCACAATGGTAGTTTGACATTCAAACACCATTGTTTTCCCAATAAGCGGTGAAGAGACACGAGGCCCGGGGCTACTGGCCACACATACCCTCACACCCCCACAAAGGTCAACGTACACTCACGACCCTCTCTACAACTTCCGAATAACATATTCTTAAAACATACACACATCAGTAGTACTCGACGTTTCTTTGACAATGATGTAAACGTTTCTCTGTGCCAGCAAAATGGGCTGTTATACTAAATTACTTCATAAGGTTGAGTTGACTTCGAAAAACGAGAGTTCACGGAGGTAAGGATCATAAATATCGGTCTATTGTTTTACCCACAAAGCGAACACTTCTTTTTATTATTTGACCCTTTTGTGGGTTAGTAATAAAATGCGGTCGAGAGTGGTAAATAATAATCTGGTTTGCGTCGCTCCGTTGAGCCTCAACCCGCGGGACCAATAAATTGTTGTAAGAGAACAATATGTACCTAGGTACTCATTTTGATATTTCGTATTGATTAAAATAAAAGCATTTCAGGATGTTGAGGTTGGTTTCAATTCTCGCGAGGCCAAACGGTAATTAGAACAAATGTGTATCATAATGAAGCGAACAAAATTCAGAACAAAACACACATATAACACTCAGGGAAGGCTAATACGTATGTAAAAATGGACCCGCGAGACAGTAGAATATAAAATAATGTCCTCCAGATATTACATAGGGAGTAATACTTTTAAATGGCCCGATATATATTTTATTCTCGTCTGCCAATAAAATGAGAAAGGATACGTGGGTTACTTTCAATTATTCTTGGATTTATCACTTATAAACGTTACGCATTTGGCCTTTTCAGCGCCTAATTTGGTCACGTTTAGATACTCGTATTTCAATGATGGACAAGAATTGTGTAATTCAATAGGAGCAGTTGGGACTTTCAGTAGAACAAATTAAACAATACCCTTTAATTATATTAGAACAGTAACAGTAAATGGGCTTTTAGAAGTCTTACTCTCAAAAACTTAATACTCTTATTAAATTGACGAACAATTGGGTATTTAAACGTAGCAAATTGTCAGATTTCAGGATTATATTTTGGACAAAACAGAATAATGGTTCGAGAGGACTAACGACAACGTGACCCCAATTATTTTTATAACAATGGCTGTTTTGTACACTGGATTCCACGGCCTTCCAGAAATTTGCATGACATTGCCTAACACCAAACCCGATTTGTTTTTGTGAATGTTCAAGTGAATTTAAGCGTTTGGTTTTATTAATTTTATGTATGGATATTTTCTGCTCACTGAACACACTGGAGCCACCACAGCGCAGGAGTGACACGCGATTTGATGTAGGTACCTAGTACGAAATAGTGGTGAGGGAACCAATTGATCTGATATTTTTACGAGGCCCCTAACTTAGTGTCGCGAAAAAATAGTTTTTGTAAAATACTGACGACGCAGCAAGACGTTATTTGTTCGAAAAGAAATAAAAAGGCCAGCTTTAGTTAGAGAGATTTATATATCGTTTGTAACTTTATCTATGGCGTAAGTTATGGAGCCTAAGGTCAAACTAATGTCGATTTTTTCCCCATTTAAATAGCGAATAATTTTCAGTAGCCGCGAAACGGCGTAGAACGGCCGTATCTGTGCTCACTACATAAATCAAATATAAATAAAGGACCTCATAAGCTGTCAACGTAATGCCATTCAAGCCAGGCGTGGGTGCGTAATATCGTCGAATAAATCATGTTCAGCTAAAATATGCCTCAATACCCACTGTTGAATATGAAATCACTTTCAACCATTTAGTTTGGAAATAGCTAATTCAGAAAAATGGAAGGGTTAATGTAACTAAATCTATATAGCTACATATAATAAATCTGTAGAAGATTTTATTTGTGCGCGCAGCACGTAAAATATACTGAATCGATATAGATAACTTTTAAACATTAAAATTTTGTGTAACTTGATATATTATTTAGGCCTAGTTTCATCGCAATCAGTTGACTATACCGAAATATATATTACATTCATTGACTGTTGGCGGTATAAAGTTCGCCGGGTCAGCTAGTATGGAATATTTTGTACTCTTTTGAGTATCCTTACGTGTCATCTCCAATGTTTGTAATATCGCCCACGTGCAACAATCAGAAGTGTTGTTTTGATACCGCCTACGTTTTATCTGACTATAGGATTGACATTTACAACCAATGAATACGGATAACATGTTACATCTTAGCTGTTTTGATGGGGTTACATCTATTAGACAAAACTCATATGTCACAGTGTTTCCATCGTAGACGCGGGCTTGAGCAATGGATAACTCGCCGTCCCGTGAATGAGAAGCCCTGGAACGAAGGCAAAGAAGGAACAGGAGCGGGTTTTAGTAAATAAAAATCTGACACACGCTCCCGCTCCGCCCAAGAGAATCCGCCCAAACCAATGATATCCCACTTAAAAAAATCCACATTCGTTATCGAACTCCTCCGAAACAGCTTGACTTTTTAAGCATATTTAGTAAGTCTGAGAATATGTCGTAGGCAATTTTTACCTTCCTACCATCACTTTTTTTGGATCTAGATTTTTATAGCTAATGTTTAATAAATTTTACAAAAAAAAAAAAACATGTTGCAAACTTTAATAAACCAAAAAGATTTTAAAGATTCAAATCTATACGGACTCATTAACTTGACTGGTACGTGATATAGTCTGTCTAATAAGTCAACCGACTTGGGAATTTTGTATAATATTTAATCATTTAAAAAATACTTATATTCGCTACTTTTTGTAAGATTCTTCTGTTAGTAAACAATGATCTCTATCTCTTAATCAACCTTGATTATTGAACCCGTGTTGACTACATCAGATTTCATTAAATCCTAATAATTACCCAAGTCGTTTAACTTATTAGACAGACTCTATCATCCAAACTAAGACTCAACACAACACAACGTATACAATTTTAAGTTTATCCCTTCGCAGTTAACGTAGAAGGAAAACATGGCACGTCGAAGGATAAATAAAAATGATAAATTCCCAACGCGTGTTATGACCCCTAGCAGCCGTATATAGGGTGCCACCATATATATAGGATATTGCTGTATATGGGCCTCTGTCTGTCACTATGGGAATATGGATGGAGTATGGGGACGACAACTTGGTATATATAACACGGATGTGTTTACTTTTAATTTAGATAATGTCTTGTTTTTATGGATAAATCTTTCATGTTAACATAGTCATTTATTTGTAAGTAAATAAACATGTCAGAGATTGTTATTATGATTATTTTTAATATACTTTTGAGTGCAGTAATGACTGGCCTACACTGTCCTTATATAATATATATAGGGTGGCTGGTAATATAATTAGTGTACGATACTTAAACACGTGATTGTGCTCATGATAACAAACAATTTTTAGTATAGGAGCAAAGCCGAAATCGCGAAAAAAATGTGAGTTGTTCAGTACATGTTCAGGCAAACATAAATGTACTGAACAGCTGATTTTTTTTCGCGGTTTCACGTTTGTATGTGTTTGTTTTGTGTGTGTTTGTTTCACCCTATATACTAAAACTGTAATATGAAAATGTTGTAAGTACAACAATTTTTTTTTTAAAGGATGTCCATGGAGTTTATTTCCGGTTCTTCTCCATACGAAACGACCCATATAGAACCGTGCACTAGCTTCTGACTTTTTATAAGTGGCCATGTTGGCCTATGTGAAATAAAAACATTTGAATTTTGAATGAATTGTAAACTTCCTCCTTTTTTTGATTTATCATCTTCATTTCAACCTATAGGCGTTCACTGTTGGACATAGGCCTCCTCCAAGTATTACCATAACGACCGTTCCTGTGCGTGTCGCATCCATCGAATTACTGCGACCCTCACTAGGTCATCTATCCGCCTTGTGGAAGGCTTTCCAACGCTTTGTCTTCCGATATGTGGTCGTCACTCCAGAACCTTTCGGGTTATAAAGGTATACTTGGTTCAGATCACGCAAGGAAATTCCGAGCACAGCCCTTTTTGTTGCCGTTTGGGTGACTGACGAGCTATGCAGCCCGTAGTCTGGCCGTCCGGTAATAAACCGGAACGAGCTTAATCGTCGACAGCGCGTAGCTAGCGCGCTCCTCAAAGAGATGTCAGCAAATCAGCAAACCGTAGGAGTCCAGCAGGGCCGATGCCCGCTAACTAGGACTGCGGGGAATTTCTGAAAAGGAAACCCGTAGTCCTAGACCGTAAAGGGCAATTGAAAGACACAGGTGTGGTTTTAGTCAGTAAAGTCTGACACGCCCTCTCGCTCCACTCAGAGCGGGAGAAGTCATTGGATGATTTCCACCCTTAAAAAAAAGTGACGTTGGACAAGGGCACGAAAATGATGAAGATGCTAAAACTAGCAATTTATCATTTACATTCTCATTCTGTTAAAATATAATTTGCGTTAAAATTACAACATTGTTCGTCGCTTCAATTTCATAGTATAAAGAAGACCTTCATAGTATAGAGAAGAGAAAAGAGGATAAAAAACTGTAGTTGGTATTTATTATACTTTATTGCATACCTCTCTCATAATGAGCACAAAACAATTTACAGAAAACAAGTGGACAATGGGCGGTCTTATCGTTCAGGGCAATTGATACATTCAACATTTGGTTAGGCTGTACGAAATAGACTGATAAGGAACTTTTAATGTACAAGTATTATTATTATTATTTTTGAAGATAAGGGGCTATGCATCACCCGTAGTGTAGGGGATGTAGTCACTGCGACCTAAATGATCTATTGTGACTCGCCACCTTGTTAAAGTAACTCTTTTCGCCCGGGCGCTTCCAAGAAATTTAGAATACTCCTAGCTTTTAGAGTTTTAATCTCCTCCGGGCGAATAATGTTTCGGCCCAGATGGACGGCGTCTCCCTCTCCTGATTACAATACCGGCAAACATCAGTGTCACTCACTTTCATGTGAAATTGGTGCCTGTTTAGTTTGCTGTGGCCGGTTAAGGCGCGGGCTATCGCACAGATGTTCGTCCTGCTAAGCTCAAGAAGCTCGGCAGTTCGTTTTTGTGAGTAGGTTTCTATAAGAGATTGAGCCCCAGTCCTTGCACAGGTACCTAAAATGTACAAGTACCTATCAGAAATAATATTAATTAGACTAAATATGCATACATACAATCTCGCTAATCTATATCTATACTTACGTTGTAAAGAGGTAAAGTTTGTTTTTTTTTTGTTTGTAGGAGGTAATCTCTGGAAGTACTGGTCCGATTGGTAATTTTTTTTCACCCTTAGAATGCTGCTTTATTCCTGAGCTACACAGGCTATATTTTATGTACGCGGGTGAAGTTGCGGGAAAAAGCTAGTAATTTATATGACAGAACAACGTTTGCCGAGTCTAGTTTCTTATAGCTAATATTTTATATTGTTTTCAAAAAATAAAAGCATGATATGAACTTCAAAAAACCAAATAGATTTTTTTTTATACTGACTCATAGAGACTCGTAGAGAGCAGTGGTGGCCGAGTGGTAATGGCCCCGACTTACGAGTTGTAGGTCGTGGGTTCCCAGCCAGACGCATTACTTTGTGTAATTTATTATATCACCACTGCTCTCAAAATGGTGAAGGAAAACATCGTGAGGAAACCGGCATGTCTTAGAACCAAAAATTCGAAAACGTGTGACATTCGTCAACCCACACTGGGCCTGCGTGGTGGATTACGGCCCATTTCCTCTCCTAGAGAGAAGGCTTGAGTCCCAGCAGTGGGGACAATTAAAAAATGGCTGATGATGATACTGACTCATTATTTTATGTACGCGGGCGACGCCGCGGATGTGTGTATGTCACTTCTTCACGCTCGAACATCATCATCATCATTTTAGTCGATAGACGTCCACTGTTGGACTTAGGCCTCCCCCAAGTGTTGCCACAATGTACGATCCTGTGCGTCTCGCATCCATCACGCTCGAACGGCTACACGGAACTAGATGCAACTTGGTTTATTACTATTAGACGAAGTCCTGGAATAACATAGGACCTATATTATTCCAGGACTTAGCCTTATTCTACACTTCCGGGATAAAAAGTATCACCTACGTCATAGGTGATACTTTTTTATCCCGGAAGTGTGTTCCTATATAAGTGTGTTTATATTAGTGTGTTCCTGTGGGATAATTTTACACTATCACGCGGACAAAGCCGCTAACAACAGCTAGTACTAAATAAAATCTAAATATAATTGAGAACACAGAATAACAACATACAGTGAAGGATAACGCTAATGGTTGATATTTATTTAAATATGTGTTTCTATGAAATAATGTTATTTTTATATTAACAACTGGAACATTCTACTCGTAAACGCTTAAACTATTTTTCGTTTCGTTGACTATTCTATAATAAATATTCTATTTTTATTTTTCGTTTCTATTCTTGGTTGTACGGTGTCATTAGTGTGAAATATGTATATGTATATGCTGACAATAAACGTCATCTGTTGTGATTCCAACTCCATTATGAATGAGTGATGTGTCTCTGAATTATATATGTGGATTGTTGTTTATATTGAAAATTGATTAATGCTTCACATTGTATGTTGGTATCTAATGTGACATACTTGTAGATTAGGTTGTGAAGTTGTTATATGCATTGATTGCATAATGTCTGTTATTAGAACCTTTTGTTGTTTTCACTTGTCTTCTGAATTATATCTCTATACTTATGTCAGTTCAACTTAGTTTTTCCGGCAATCACTGTTCAATCATCTTTTACAGTTTTTTTTTGTTTTCAAATGTAAAGGAAATAACCTCCTTTTTTAAAGCTGGCTTAAAACGTTTCTTACGCTAAATATCTATAGGTACAATTGGACTAAAAGTATATGTTTTGATTCAGAAATCAGAAACGTTTATTTCAAATAGACCAGTTACAGGCACTTTTGAATTGTCAAAATGTCGGTCAGTCAAACAAGTGAAGCTAAATTGCACGTTCCAAAGAGTAGGTCTCTATGGAGAAGATCGTGCAAGAAACTCCATGGACACTCTTTTAAATCGTATTGAGTTACATGAATCTTCGTTACATATTTCTTTTTTGCTTCTATTATGTGAACACAATGAAGATAAGTAATAAAAATTAAATAATAATGGTGACAATAAAAATAGAAATTGAATAAGTCACTGGCAGCTAAGAGATGACCAGTCTCAACTGATGGCGCCCGTTCACGAGCATGACGCCTGCATCAGCCCAACTCAGCTCAACCATTTTGAAGGGAGCCAAATGACCCAATAACACGTGCCACCATCAGCGAGACATTTTAGTGAGCATGACAATCTCTCAACTGCCATGCTCGTAGTGTCAAACAAGTTGTATTATTAAATCATAAATCATTTGTTTGCAAATATACAAAAATGTTTTATTATAATTATATGAAGCCCCTTCAAGTTCTACCGTTGCATGGGCATACAAATAATATTCTATTGACCAATTTACAGAAAAAATATATAAAATTATTTGAATAATGAATAAGTTAATAAATGTCAAATATTAAAATATGTACTATAAAAATGTCAGACTAATAACAATGGTAAAATTTTAATAATGTCAAACATAATGATAAGTATGTCCAACATTAAACCATTCATATACCGACCTAATTTTTTTTTTTAATATCCAGTCCATCATCGAGAAGGCTGAATTATGAAGGACGACGGATAAGTTGTTGGCGTTATAAATATAACGATATAAAAAGAAAACACCAAACCAAAAGAAACAAACAAATAGCTAATATTGAAAAACGTTACTTTTTTCTTTTACAGAATACAGTCACTTTGCTTTTCATTATAATATGGATGTAACACATTCTAAAGTGTTTGCAGTATTTAGCAGCAAATGTATCGAGTCAACCGTCTCGGCAACCTTCGCTGAAGTAGTCAATACTGAATTATTTTCTACTCCTTTTTACTGAGGTCCAGCCAATTTCACTGATCCCAAATGTTGTCCAGTTGCATAGACGCTTGATATATAAAAAAAAAAACTACACCAATTTTACATTACAATAACCACAATGAATCAAATTGTGAATAATTAAAACAGCTTCTGAACTTTTCTAGCTAAAATACCACCAAAAAATGTGCCTTTAATTAAAAAAATATTTGAATTTCTAATTCCAAGTTAATAAAATATCAGTTACTTAATTAGTCCGGATAATTATCTGATCTACAATTTTGTTTCAGATAATTTTATGATAAAACTTACCGTTTTGCTGAAAAACTCGTGTTTTTACCTTTGACCCGGAATATTTTTTTTCCAGGTGTCGAATCGATGAGGACCTTTTAGATTTCATTTATGTTGGTGTTTTGAACAACCTTATGAATTTTCAGTTGGGTGCGAATTATTGTAACCTAACCCCTATTGCTTGGCCTAATTTGACTGGACTAAATGTGAAGACTAAAGGTGAGTTGTACCATTTAACTATAACAATAACCAAACCATAACCAGCCGTGAAACGGCCGCCTATTGGTCAATTCGACGATTTGACAACTGTGAATGGCTTTGTTATCGTTATAGTTAAATGGTGCAACTCACCCTTAATGTTTTCGTTAGAAAAAAGACTAATAAACTCATAATATTATTTATTATAATTATATCATGCAGTAAAAAGTCTACAATAAATCCGTAATAATAATTCCGCCAGACTGACCATAGCACACATGTTACTGCGAATCGCTTGCAGAATTTGAAAGAGCTGTAAAAGTAGGTCATCTACAAAAGCTATGACAGATAAAACCTTTTTATTTCTCCGTATTATTTGTTGACAAAATACAATAGTTGCTTTATTTTTTTATGAAAATAATGCACCGTCCGTGGAGGGATGATAAGACCTAAGAGCTGTAAAGTTAATTAGATATCCCCGATGAACTGCGATAGCCTTTAAGTGCACAACAAAGCTACCTGAAACCGCGTTATTTTAGTCAGTAAATATGACATGTAAAAATTTTATTCGTTAACTCAAATGTTTGATTTTTTCAGTTTCAAGGGATCGCAGGCCTGAGTATATCCTTTTAATTTCAATTCGATACTTCCACGCGTTCTCAAGATAAATGGTCTTGACAGACAGACAGACAGACGGACATCAAAGTGATCCTGTAAGAGTTCCGTTTTTTTCCTTTTGAGGTACGGAACCCTACAAAACGATATTGAGTGAACAATCTTCTCAGCAATTATAACTATACCTAATGTCCTCTGCAATACACTATACTAAGCATACGCAACCGAAACTGTTGAGGAGACAGTACGATTACGTGGAGTCAGTCCGCATTCCCTCCAGTCGTACGTGAGTTACCGGCTCTTATAGCCTACAGCTTAACTAACTAGAGTTTGTGCTCGGCACGGAGTAAGAAGAAATGGAGAGCTCAGGTTTGAGAAAAGGTTTTATCTCTAACATGGGCATAAACAGGACTCAGGGCACTGTTTGGAGCACCGAACCAACTCGTACCTTGCAGCTGATTAGGAACAGTCGAAGGGAAAATTTCTGACACCTAAGGGCGGCGTTTAATAACTGTTGTAATGTCATATTTTGGAAAATGATAATGCTTACTAATGGACTGTTGATTTTAGGGACCGAGATGGTGGTTGGATAGAGTCGGAGATGTTATGAGTTCCCTTTTTACTGAGACAACCCAGTAATTAGGAATAGTAGTTAGCCGCGTGCGATATTATACACTCTTTTGTATCTATGAAACTTCTTAAATAATAACAGCATAATCAACTTTGTAATGTTCCCACTGCTATTTTATTTTTAATTGTTATAAACTAGTGCTTGACTGAGATCCCACCTGATAGTAAACTGTACACATAGCAGTTCCACTTATTACTATCGCGTATTGTGCAAAAATATACTTTATTGGGAGTCCTCTGCATTATTAGTTACTCCATTCTTATACCGTCCATGCAGTTCAACTGAGATTTACATACCTATCTATGTGCTGTATACACCCTCAATAGGCAAGTGTTTCACGATTTCGAGGAACCATGATTTTAGCAGTAAATTACGTGGTGGTTGTATTACTCGATACGCTTGGAATGATGTTGATTAATGTGATATGTTTAGTGCAATATTATCCATTTAAGAGCATCCGTCCCGAGATATATTTTCATGACTATGATGTTTTTACTACTCATTTTTCTCTAGATATTTTGGAAACACAATATCTTGTGGATGTTATAGAATAGAATAAACTATATTGTACAACAAAATAGTAGCAATTTCACAGAAACTTAAATTTTAATCTATTATATCTTATTATCTAGGTTTCTATTAAAATCAAATTATAAATTGAAAAACTAGTCCAATGAAGACTTCTGAAAATCTGCTAATTTGCACTTTCGTAACATACCTATTTAATAAATTATAAATATAATAAAAAGTACTTATCTCTATTGAACCTATGCACATTTATTCGAGAATCCGAATGACGAAAATTTTTCCAAAAAACTTTTAAGGTTTAAAAAAAACTCATGGAATAAATTTTGTGAAATATTCGAGTAAATGATGAACTTACCGAATGGCTAAAGAGCTTTCAGGCGTTGTCGCTCTTTTTTAATAATAATAATTTATTTTATTTGCAAACATGGGTATAATACACAGGTGTTTTTTTATAACAGAGTCCTCCATATTTTGCCATCACATTGGCATGCAAATTTTTACAAATTTTTGAATTTAGTTGCGATTTTAAAAATGAAAAAAATTATATAATTATGTTCAAAATGTCAGCGTAATAAAGGTCATAAAAATAAAAAAACAAAACAAGACTACATGTCAAACGGAAATAAAAAGTAAGTCAAACAGGATCAAAATAATAATGACAAACGGAATTAAAAAGTAAGTTAATCAGGATTAAAATAATAATGTCAAACAGACTAGCTGTATGTCAAACAAAGAAGGAGTATGTCAAACAGAGTAGGAGTATGTCAATCAATTAGTGAACCATCATTAAGAAAATCGTCAATCGTGTAATAAGTTTTCATAATTAAAAATTCTTTTAGCAACCTTTTAAATTCTATTGTTGTCATATTTTTAATAGAGTTAGGAACTTTATTATATATGCGTGGGGCAACACCAAAAAAACTTTTTTGCATTAGTGCGGTTTTACATTTTACTTGACACAATTGATTAATGTATTGACTTCGCATTGGATTTTTCTTGACCTCTGAAATTTTTTTAAACAGATTAAGGTTACATTTTACAAACAAAGCTGTTTCCAATATATATAAACAAGGAAAAGTTAAAATTTTTAAAGATTATAATAGGGGACACAGCTATCAGTTGTCTTAAGACCGCACATTGACCTGATGCATCGCTTTTGCATCCTAAATACCAGCTCCCGATATCAGTAGACTGCCCTCAGAAAACATTCCGTACCGCAAAATAGACGCAACCAGTCCATGGTACGCTGTTAAACGAGCCTGACTGTTAGCTTTCTTTGACAGTTGAAAAAGAGCATATGCAGATTTATTTAGTTTCTTACATAGTTTTTGCGTTGCCTCTTTATCAAACATTGCGTTAAATGAACCAACGAGCTTGTAAACCATGTTCAGGTTAACGATAGACGTGTTCGGAAGAGCTCTCTTAACGGTTAGGACAGTTTGCCACAAAAAAAGTGAGGATAACTCGTTAATAATATTTTTGATAAAACGTCTGAGAATCCTAAAGAATTGCAATGTCTTTAAATACCCATGGTGAAAAAATACAATATCTACTGGGAACGCGATTTTTAATAAGGATCTGAACAGTATGGGATTATAGTTTTTAAAAGTCTGATACGCCCACTTGCTCTAACCCAGAGCGGTAATGGGGAGCGGGGGAAGTCATTTGATGATTTCCCATCTAAAAAATATCTATATTTTCTGCCAGCGGCTTTGCTCGAGTGAATGTCGACAATTATCCTAAGGGAACATAGCTGTACTTCTGATTATAAAATCCACCACCACTATACAGTACAGTCTAATACTTTACCATATCATAACATGATCTTTGTAGATGATCTGGAGTGCAGTGGTGGCCGAATGGTAATGGCTCCGACTTACGAGTTGTAGGTCGCGGGTTCAAACCCTGCCAGGTGCATTACTTTGTGTAATTTATTTTTCATTACCACTGCTCTCAAAACGGTGAAGGAAAACATCGTGAGGAAACCGGCATGTCCTAGAACCAAAAATTCGAAGACATGTGACATTCACCAATCCGCACTGTGCCCTTGTGGGGGATTACGGCCCATTCCCTCTCTTAGAGAGGGCCTGAGTACCAGCAATGATGATGATGACATGATCTAGTCACGTGTTAAGTTTCATCTAAATCCGTTCAGCCATTTGAGCGTGAATGACTAACAAACATATACACTCACACCCACATACATATAAAAAGTTGCCTTTAAAATATTATTGTGATAAAATACCAAATTAATACTTGTAGGTGTAGTAAATTGATTTTTCAATAATTGATTGATGTTGTTATTTTAACAAGTCGAATATTCTTGATAAGAGACTGTTTACAACATAATTAACGTATTACGTACTTAATTAATTATTGTTTTTGCATTTTATTTCTGATAGGTATTGGGAGGTATCCGGGTATAACAGGGTGTAAATTCCCACAAACCTTCGTTCAAAAGAGAGGATTCTCCAACCAGACTGGGTTTATGTCTGGTTTGGGCAACTGCCCAATAGTTAATTGCGGGCTGTTGTATACTGTTAAACTCTAATACCACGATGCAGGGATTTTGTACTTTTTTAGTTCCTATGTAGTTTCATAGATGTCATTACAGTAGATATCGGTACTGCTTGCTATTTTCATTTGTTTTTTGAGGTAAGATATCGTTAAATAACTTTTTCCATTCTTGGATAGAGCCAAAAAGCGTGTCAGATTTCTACAGAGTAAAGCGCATCTATATCGCGCTCTTTGCATTAGGTTATATATCCTGGAATAGGACACTCTCGGAAGTATAATCTCTTGGGATATTTTTTGGAAAAATTATTAAAAAATAAAATACTTAATGTAATATGACATCAAATAATTAAAGAAAAAGTGTTTATTTACCACACAGCGGACGTGTATGTAAATGATGAAACCTATGTTTAGTTTCTTTAATATAATTTTTTTTTTAATGTCTTCTGTAGGTATTTATCATACATCTAAATATATTTTAAATCTGTAGAAGTTTTTAGTTGTGCGCGCATTAAGTAAATTGTACGAAATCGTTGTAGATAACTTTTTTAAATTAAAATTGTGTGTAACTTATTATATTACTTAGGTTTTGTTTTATCGCAATCCGTTGACTATATTGAAAGATATACTATTAATACTCGTATTCATTAACTGTTAGGCGGTAAAAAGTTGGCAGGGTCAGCTAGTCATAATTATATTTCTCAAGTCTCAAGTTGCTAATTGTCCGGACCAAGCCTAAGTCGTCGACGGCGCGCACTGTACCCGCGCGCCTCAAGGAGTTGTCAGCAACAGCAGGGACCCAGCCGGGTCGAAGCCTACTGGGGCCAGGGTTATCCGAAAGGGAACTCGAGCCCCGGTATGAAAGCTTGAAGGAACGGGATGGGTTTTTTAGTCAGTAAGAGTCTGACACTATCTCTCGCTCCGCCCAAGAGCAGGGGTTTTCATACGATGATTTTACCCACCAAAAGAAAAGTCTCATGTTGCTCCCGTTCAGTTATCAGTAAATTAGTGCATTTTATCAATAATTAACTAAAATCTTTAACTGAATTACTACATATTTTAAGAAATTTTCAATTGTAAAGAAGATACACCAACGTTTTGCAATCAATGGCGAAAAAGGTATATCATACCACTTTTTTCTATAAAGGTATCACGCACTATAGTAACCCTCTATTGACTTATAGTAATTTTCTTTAAGGAGTCTGCTCAGTACTACATATCATACCATGAACGTGTTAGGAACGTATCTGGCACTGATAGAAACACGACACATTTTACTGTATACTAGACTGTGTCAAATCAATCGCGTTTCACCCACCTGCATAACAGTATACGCGGTTAAAACCCGAATGTTCACCGTTTCGCTAGCTGCAAGCACCGGTATGGTATTTGCATGCTGCTTTTTGCTGGTAGTCATACGCTCCCTGAATGGCACGCGACGGTGTTGGTCGGTAGCGGAATATAGTAGTATATTTCCATACAAAGTATATTTTATGCTTGACTTGTACCCAGCACGATCATAGTATGATCATGGTATGATACGGTGTAGTAAGCAGGCTCCTTTATTTCCATTTTTTATTCTAAAATCAATACCGAATGCCTTTTATTACAGTTATTGTCAACGGTAGCATTATAGTGCCCTGCGTGTCTGCCTGCACGCATATTGTAAAGTGGGTGCATAAGTTATTTCCTCCATCTTATGAATGTGTGTGTAAGATGGGGATGGAGTGTGTGTGTGTGTGATCAATTACTATGAATACAAAATCATCTTTAACAACCGTTGTTTAAGTGATGGGGGATGCAATAAAATTTCTTGAACAAAGAATAAAAGAAGTTTGCATTGTCTTTGCCAACGTTTTAACTGCTGCAATTAGGTATATTAAACGTGTTATTACTAGTATACATGTGTATTAAATTATAAGTCTTCAACATTTATCGAGGGTTGTCAATTGACGACACGGTTGGCAAAGTGGTTGAGCGATTGACTTCTGCGCTGCGTGTTTTAATTCCAGCATGGATCAAATATTGGTATGACCTACAGATAGCTGTACCTACCGAGCCTAGATGTGAACGTGTGTTGTGTGCGTGTGTGTGTGTGAACGCTCCCAACGATACATCAGTCATTTCTAAAATAATAACGTTAATTGAAAGCTTAGTAAACAATACATTCCACAAATATAATTTTCCATAAAGTCTATTTGCAAAAAAAAAACACCATATATTGTTAATATTTTTTTATTTGTTGTACATGAAGTTTACATAAATAAATTAATAATATAATATCCATATTATTAATTTATTTATTTAAACTTCAGGTACAGAAGTGGTACATAGGTGACTTAATGCAACAAGGCATTCTCTACTAGCCGCCTTTTGGTTTGAAAAAGACTGTGCTAGGTGTGCACAATAAATAAATAGTGTATGATTTAATTATTTGTGTTTTTCACATTTTAGGAAAGCTTACAGACTAATAACATTATAATGACAATAGTAAATGACTAAATCTCTAATTACAAGCTTCCTCATATACGTATATAATGACAAAATTATTGCTTCTTGTATAGTGTTCTTGCTCATTAAATAATCATTAAAAACATATAGTCAAAGTGCAAATAGATTCTTCTTTGCCCAAAAAAGGGCTTTGCTACGAGCTTTCTAACCGTGCTTACTTTTTTAAAATAAATAATAGTAAAAGAACTTTAAAAAAAATAAAGGATTGGGATTTGAGAAAAACCCTAGAATGTAACTTGGAACGTAACTGAAAGAAACAATAAAATAATAATCAATTCACTTAATTACATAAAGTGTTTTAATGATAAATGATAAATGATATTTATTTTGTAAATAGGTTTAAAAAACACTTTTACACGTCAATTTTTTTTTTCGTCATTTTATGCTAGATGTGGCCGGTGTTTCCTATCTGACTGAGAAGAAACACCGAAACAAACTCAGGGGTCAAGGTCTCTTTTAAAGTCCATACAGTAAATATGTAATGGTCAAATCACATGAGAACCATGCAGATTTGTCTGAGATGGTCTTTTGAAGAAAGAACCATACAGATTTGAGTGGACCTGTCCAATCAGTGTAAGCATTTGTCAGTATTCGAAAAGCTCAACTTAGGACTACTAAGGAGCTCTACGACTTGACGAACAATACCAAAGAAAGGACATTTGGGTAGGCCGCAGAAAACACTCAAATTGCCAGACATACGGTAAAATTACTGAAAAGAAAAGAAAAAGCAATCAACATAGTCCTCACATTTACAATAATATAAGCAAATTGATAATTTACAAAATATTTAGAAAAGTAAATATTTATGTCAAAGAAAAAAAAAATACTTTAAGTACTTAAAATGTATACATGTCATTTTGTAAAATAAAAATAATCTCCAATGTCAAATTGTAAAAAAAAAAACAAATAAAATAAAAAGAAAAAGCACATTTAAAAATAAAAATAATTAAAAAAATACAAAAGAAGAAAAATAAAAATGACAACAGTTGTAGTAGGTACTGGAGCAGGTCAATCCCAAGCCTTTTCGTCCTGAATATAGTCTTTTACAGTGTAACAAGCCTTTTGACAAAGTTTACGTTTTACAAATGATTTGAACTTATTAAGGCTTAGTTGTTGAATATGACTAGGAAGTTTATTATAGAATTGTATACATTGGCATCTAAATGAGCCCCCTATTTTTTTGAGCCTGGTTGCAGGAACTACAAATTTATTTATTTATTATTTATTTTACAATTTATGTATACACAAAAATAACAGAAACAGATAATACATAAGAGACGTTAGTACAAAGGTACTGCTTATTTCCAAAGAAATTTATGTTTTTGTTTCTTGTATTAAAATTATGAATATCACTGTATTTTTTAAACATGTCTATATTTTTATGGGCATACATAATATTCTCGTAAATATACTGTGAAGGCACAGTCATTACATTTATTTCTTTAAATTTATCTCTGAGGGAGTATCTGGGACTTAATTTATAAATTGATCGAATAGCCCTTTTCTGTAAAACGAAAATTGTCTGTATATCGGCGGCATTTCCCCATAATAGAATACCGATAATGTAGGTAATTACATAATGGTTACATAATGTATTATAGATGGTTACATAACGTAAATAATAAAAACATTAAATGTCAAAACGGCCTTTTACTTTTTGAGAACTTTAGATATAAGTATATTTAAGATATTTCAAATGCTTTCCTTCAAATTTCAATCTTGTGTGTATGTGATGATGTCATCATGCAGTTTACCTTTGACACTGTTCTCTCGAGGTGCAGAATATAGGACAGAGTGGATACACCGCAGTTTTTCAATTTACGCCGCGGTTTTTTGACATGTATCGCGGACCCACAGTGGTTTACCGAGCGTTTTGAGAACCGACTTCAATGCCGAGTGTGACTAGATTAAAACCTAAATTTTCCAAGTATTTAAAACCGGAACAAGAATGTTTTAGATGGAAATGTTTTTCGAATTCGCGGAAATTTATTTTTGTTTTAATTCTCATCCCAGCTTTATTTTCAGAACTTGAAATGGTGCTTCAGTTTTATGATGTTCCCACGACTGGGACTTAGGCCTTATCTCTAATGCCTTGTTTACACATACCGAGTAAAAGGGCGAGACAGTAAAAAGTTGACAGTAAAAAGAGACTGTGATGTAAGCGGAAGTAGAGATAGGCTCTCGGCACTTTGTTTATAGGTACGTAAAGAGTGTTCGGCCGAGAGCACTGTCTCGCCCGTTTACTCGGTGCTTGTGATCAAGGCATAAGAGAGTCTTCGAATTTCTTTGTTCTAGGATATCGCCGGTTTCTCACGATGTTTTTCTTCACTGTTTTGAGAGCAGTGGTGATGACACAAATTACACAAATAATGTGCTCGGTTGGGTTTGAACCCAAGACTACAACTAAAAGAAAGAAAGAAAAAACGTAAAAAAAAACTCGTTAGTCCGGACCGTTACCACTAAGACATCAGGGTGCAAATCTTAATTTATTTCAATTCTACCAAGTATAAGGTACTGCAGATAATGCTTCCATGTGTATTTACCACAAACACTAGGCTCTTTAAAATTCATGACGTGATTGACGAATGCCGTAATAGTTAGTGGGTGGCCACGCCATTATTAAACTTAAGTGTGAAAATGGGGGCAGCTAATGTCAAGGCTAGGTGTTTTCACACTTCACGAAAAAAGAAGTGATGTTGTAAATAAATAGTCGTTCTTCTGTAACCTGAAAAGTTAAAACTGGATAAAGGCCTTCCAAAAGCCCTCCAGGATATTCAAGATTTCCTCCTTCTTCGAACCAGTGCTCCAGGTAGAGTAAAATCTGAGGAGGTGGTATGAAAAACATACCTTGTTAGCTAGTAAGCTGGTCAATCGAAATTCGCTTTTAAAACGATGTGCAATAAGATTTGTATTTGATATAAATGAAGGATTTCTTTGCCCGAACACGGTTATACATATATTGGTGGTAACAATTTGAATTATTTATTTTTAACAATTTTTCTTAAAATCGACAGTTTTTATAAAAAAAAACTTAATAAAAAAATCCTTAAGAACTAACTAAAAGTAAAGCGTGGCGTCAAAAAACTCTTCATTACTGTCGATTCATCATCATCATCATTTCAGCCGATAGATGTCCACTGTTGGATATAGGCCTCCCCCAGATGCACACAAGCACTGTCGATTAGTAATTATAAAATAAAAAAATACAATACAACTTACAGTACTTTCAATTTAAAATATTTAAAAAATTTATTACTTATTTATTGTTCCCATGACTAAGTATCGTGATGGCCTAGTGATTAAGGCATCCGCCTCTCATGCTTGAGATTACGGGTTTGACACCAAAGGGGCAAGGAGTAACATGTTGCCCTGTTATAGGGTTGTGAAGGTCTGATAGGTAGTCGCTACATGTAAAATATTGGTATGTAGTCACATCACTAGTTAGATTTGAGTCTGTTATATTAGACTGGAAGTCGGCACTAACAAAGTTAGAAAAAGGCTAGGGAGATGATGACTAGTAAATAACTTATAAACTAAGCCCCAGTATAAACTAAGACCGTAGAAATGGTTTGAGGTTAGGGTCTGGTGAACCTGTCTACACATTCTTATCTATACTTAGGATTAACTTACTAACTACACTATACTACTGACTAAGTTTAAGTCAGTCACTCTTTTTGGTAGACGGTGTAACATTAGTGCTAAAAATATAAATATCAAAATATGGTTGTTTGGGTTTTTTTCTTACGCCCCATATTCCAGAAGTCTCTGGACCCCATACTCGCCTTCTCTACTAACCTTAAGTCTCTTAACAACGGAAGCTGGACGATAGATGGCTATTTATAAACACCTATAAACAAACATTGAAAGATAAACATATCATACTTTTTTTTAGATGGGAAGTCATATAATAGCTTCTCCCGCTCCGGGTGACGGGAGGGAGTGTCAGACTTTTATTGGCTAAAATTGTGTGTGAGTGTGTTTATTCATTTGCCACCTGTGATCTAGAGCCAGGGTAACTTGTTGAACAATGCCGCTGAAGAAAATCTACCCTTACCCTTTAAGTTTTGTTACTAATTTGGTGTACAATAAAGTTTATTCTATTCTATTTTTGGGCCAGAAGAACTCTTTCGAATAATCTCACAAAAGAAAATCTACACTTGCTCACCCCCGTTCAACATTGCAACAACACCCACAAATCAATAATTTACTACATTCTATCGCATAAACAAAACAATCTTGTAAAAAAAGCAGCAATTAAAATATCAGCATAAATACAAAAAAATAAAACTCAAGTATCGGAATCAGTCGAGCACAATACGCAAGGCCAAAAAATCTCATTTACCTGGCACACGTTGATAAAAAGGTTGAACATTAATTACATTACCATCACCGGCGCCCCAGGTGCGTCCAGAGGCGAAACACCCTGTTTTATTAGCCCTCGTGTTATATACAACTCGTTTGTCAACGTAATTAATGCCGTAGGTCCCTATGTTAATACGTATTGTTTATAATCATTTTTACAAAGAAAATTTAACTCAGCTACAGTTTTACCAAAAACTATTTCATATTCAAATAAAAAATACGCTTTTAAATAGATAGGTGAAATTAATTCATCACAGTAGCGAAGACAAAACATTCTCTTCTAAACATTTTCTATTTCATACTAAATACGTACATTATTCATGATACAACTTTATCAAACAAAGTTTCTCAAACTTTAATTAGAGAAGGTTCTCGGTAATCTTAATTACAAAATGTTTATTGAAACATCTACCGAAACGTACCTATTCCTTTATGCACAGGCAATTAATAGACGAGTGCTTATATTCGTTACTTTCGTGTATAAATACATTATGAAGGAGTCAGACACCTAGTCTGTGATGTTGTGTACGTGATAAGTACTTGTTCACCAGATCGAGACTACAGACACGTCCCCTAACTTGTCAGAAACTGCCTTGCCAACACGATAATCACATTGTGTACAGAATCCAACCACCACTGTTCTGTATAATAGCCCTCTTCTTAACAAAAGCAACACTCCATTGATATTAAGAGCAATTCAGACCAAATCCAATAGGAATAAATGTCAAAAATATGTACGTGAGATTTATTCTTCAAATCAGAATAATATATTGCCCAAATAACAAAGACGATCAAATGAAACATCAAAAATACAACAAAATGCGGGCAAACGTTCCTATCGTATTTCGCCGTGATAACGCATAGGCAGATATATATTGTTGAATATACTCAATACTATTTACTCGGTGATATTCTCCCTTGTGAAAATCTCTTAGATGCGATCATAAATCGCTTCGGTTGACATAATAGCGTAAAGGGAGCGGCCTGGATTTATGCATGTTTGATTTAGAGGGAGGTGAATGTTGTCATTTTACCGACGTTCCCAGTAAAAATATGGTGCGTTTACTTTCACGAATATCATTCTCAAAGGAGGTTGGTACACGCCGTTTTTGCACTGTTTAAATAAATAGGTACATGAATTTTCATGAACGTTTTCGAATACTGCATACATAATAAAGCGCTTTAAAAAAGTAGAGAACATAATGCGTGTGTCGGCCGAGCTCTCCACTTCAAAGTCGAACGTACCAAAATTGGTCTTCTAACAATTTGTGAATTATCCTTCGCATGCTTACCTCGCCAGATATCGTAAACTTCGTTTCTTATGCGCGTTTTCGTTTTATGATTTATTGTTAGAGCTCATTTTGATGATTGAATAATAAAAACTGCTCGGTCTGGTACCACATTTACATTTGACTTTCATTTACCACGTGAATTTTAATAAGATTTGTTATAAAAAGAAAATATTTTTTCACAACGACGATAAAATTGAGTACTTTTTATTTAGAATTTATCAGATAACATCTCATTGGGAATTTATTTAACCTGACGACTGCAAAGGAGGGCTGACTATTAAATTTATTTGAGAGCCGGTCTTCGTTTATTGCGATTCGGATTGGAATTGGAATATCCAGACAGAACAGATTAACAATTTTCGAATTCTAAGGACAGCCTGTGTTCTAAATTCAAGACACGATTCAAATTAAGTGATAAAGCGTTGGGAGTACGCCGCCTGTGCCCGGTTGTCACCCGGTAATACCCAAAGAAGCGACGTGCCCCTTGCTCCATTACGACGAGCTGCATTGCAACAATTTCGACGAGAAAATTGTCAAAGTGTATCAACAAATGAAGTGGTAATTATCTCTAAAACAACTCCTAGACATGCAAAGACAGTACAGTCAACTGCACGTTGTTATGTTTGATTAGAAGAGAAGAGCCGTGACCGTGAATCTGTGCAGAGAGCAATTTGCGAGTTAATTTTGCTTCAGAATTATGTTAGACGGTATCACAACATTTGATCTACTATAGCGAGAATAATCTCATATAACTACCTTATTCTATTCATACCTACAGAGATTACATAAGCCATAAGAGAAAAGAAATATTGTTAATATTATAATATCAAATATAATTCATGTATACTCAAACATCAAACAATATATTCACTATCAACGCTCACATACTCCTAATCCCAAATATAATACAGCATGAACAAAGCCGAGAACATCTCAATACATCTGACTGTCTAATAACAAGCGACGATCGAATAATCAGATCACGTATTGAACACCAAATTCATAATCGGCGATTGAACGCAACCCCAAGGAATTTGTAAGGGATAACGCGAAAACTGAAGGTGTTTATGATTTTATGATGCCACTCCATTCTCGAATAAGGCCGTACAATAACGATAAAGTGTTACGACCTATCCGATGAGGAGGAAAAAATGTCGTACAACTCTCGTTTGTGGAGGGCCTAATGATATTTTATTTTAATAACAACATGTGGGTTTGACGTCAATCTTTAATATGGGAAAAAAGCCGTTGTCCGGAAATGAAGCTGTGTTTTCTTGTTGATAATGTATGGAAATAAACGAGTTAGAAAAAATGTTAAACCGGATAACATTTTCTTTTTATGGTAAGTTAAAAAGGAACTGATAAGTCTGATAAGGAAACTGAATCTTTAGGGTAAATCCAAATTTTAGAACTTGGGTTTTACTTTTTGATACCAGAGTTTCATAAAAGTGCGTATTTAAAAATCGCTTTAAAAAAAAAGTGATGGGAAATACCTAGGTATTAGTCCGTCTCTACTTGTGTATTCATTCAGCCGTATTAAATAAATGTAGATCAAGAGTAGGTACTTGTGGCCTGTCACCAAAAAAATAACAAATAGGTATTCCGTACCTTGTCAAAATGTTGAGTAGGTAAGCTTCTTTTTACTAACAAAATATATGTTTACGGGTAGACGTAAGTATTAGTACGAAAGCATTTGGAAAGAAATGTAGAATCTATTTTTTGTTACTATCTCAACAAATAGTAAAAAAAAATACATTTGGCTATTCAACATGGAGTCCACTATATAAAATATAATTAACAAAAAAACATTTCAATCTTAAGCTTTAGAGCCCCATTGCTTAAAGAAGAGCACTACGTTCACTATATTATACTTAGGTACACTTTAATTAACTAATTAAACAAAAAATAAAAATAAAATATCAAGTTAGGACAAACAGAATTATACATATTTACGTAATTACGCTTATGCGAATTATCTACACTAATATTATAAAGAGGTAAAGTTTGTTTTTTTGTTTGTAGGAGGAATAGTGCGTTGGGGTAAGATCATTGGGGTAAGAACGTATAAATATGAATTATACCACTTATTTAGCTTTATTTCTAATGCTAGTCATATTGCGTGCCGCGTCATTATGTTCCACCTTGCCTAGCAATGTGCCTGGCATTAAAATAAATCTAAATAAAATTGAGTACTTTTAGAGTGGTATAATTGATTTATACGTTCTTACCCCAATGCCTATCTTCCCCCACCCACCTTAATCTCTGGAAGTGCTGGTCTGATTGCGAAATTTTTTTCACCGATAAAGAAAGCTGCTTTATTTCTGACTCACATGGCCTATAATTTAATGTAAGCGGGCAAAGTTGCGGGCAAGAGCTAATGATTTATATATGTGAAAAGCCTTAGACACATAAGGGGACAAAATGTCCCCCAAAATGACCCGCAACGCTGTCAAATAATCCAAAAACATGTACCGCGTCATAAGCATGCGAGGCAAGTTGCGGGACACTGGGCACCGTTGCAGCACCACATAGATTCAGTGTTGCGCGTCATGGTGGGGACATTCCTGCCCCTAAAGTGTCTGAGGCTATTCTAATTATGCTGTCATTAAATAGTAAGTAATTGATGAATTAAAAGATTCGACAGTACTTTTGAAATAACAAAAAGTCAGTCAGTCAGAAAAATTATGCTAATTGCACATTCCAAAGTATAGTAGATCTCTGTGGAGAAGAATGTGCAAGAAATTCCATGGACACTCTTTTCAATCATGTTATGTATTACAAATATATGTTACATCTGTGATTAAATTACGCTATAATCACATTAATAATAAAAATAAAAGTTTGTATGTATGTGTGTATGTCTGTTACTCGCTCTCGATTTGGATAAAATTGTACGTACAAGCAGGCCATGACCTAGATCAAAAACGAAAATAGTTTTCTACTTTCACTCGGGTGAATACGCTGATAAACCATAGTACATTTATATTTTCGTCTTCTTTCTTGACTAAAACTCATTTTATTTTACCTTTGGGCCTTAGATAATATTGACACAAGTAGGTTAAGTATATCTTAAGAAATGTTTAGTTCTTGAGCATCGATTCGTTTTTCCAGTGAAATATTTCTGATAATGTCAACAAAACACGCTTGCTAGCAAATACGAATAACATTAATGTCCTAAAGTCATAAAAAATAAAAACTAAAATACCATCAGACAAGTCAACAGACCAAACGAACTAGACATAAAAAGGTACGACGATTTATTAAATGAATTTGTAATCAACACAAATTACAGGCTGGCGAACGATAATTGAATAGTCTTTATTAATATTTCAATTTACACACGCAAGCAAAAGAAATGATAGATTACTATCTGGAACGTCAAAAAACTCAGTTATTAACAGATAAATGACCACAGCGGAGTACACAAAAGAAAGGAAATTGTATTCATAATATCGTTTACTTTATCAAAATGTTAGGTTTTATTACAAAATTTGGTATTACAAAGACGACTTTGTTTGTGGCATCATTATATTTTTTGTAATATTCAACTAGATACCTATAAAACTTATCGGTTCTAGTTTATCTTTTAGTTACTTTGAGGTACTAATAAATAATTTATCAAAAGAATAATTCGAATAACAAATTAGTACTAGCGAAGGTCGGATAAAACATAAAAGCGTACACTACATAGTCTTTATAGCAGAAAATTGGCACCTGTCACCTACACTTAAACCTATAATAACATCACTAAAGTCTAGTAGTCATATTTATTAGTAAAAGCGATTATCGACTTGCCCCATAAGGTCACGAAAATTGTAAGCGGTGACCCCAGATGGGCGAGGGGTAACTGCGAACGAACAAACGGAGAGAGGGAACTCTCTTCAGTCGTGTGTCAACCGTCGATGACGCCGGTCGTCCGCGCCGCGCTACCCAACAAAATATTACGTGAGCTTCATTATAACTCGACTCAACTCTCCGATTGAAATGTTCATTAAAACCGTGTGTGAGTAAAGTGCTTACGGCAATATATGGAGGGATAAAGCTCTGTGATATGTGATGGAACTGTTTGTTTAAATACTTAATGAGGATGTATGTCTTATTGGCAGTACTCAGTTTACTTATAAAAGGTAATATCAATTATGTGAATGGACTGTGTGCTTTAATTTTTTATTACAGTTTTAATTAAAAAAAAAAAAAATTCAAGTGCATTCTATACCAGGAATTATGCAATTATATCTAACGGCATCTAGCAACGTATAAGAAGAATCTACCGAGTCCCACGCTGGGCGACAATAAGCAACGGTGACAGTAAAGATATTTTAATGCAGCTCCATTTTCAATTTAGGAATAAAATTGCATAAAGATATTATTCATGACGACCGAGGAAGCCTTTGTAATAAAAAGCCATTCATCTTAAAGCGACATTATAAGAAAAAAGATATCTTCCTTAAGTAGGTTATATTATCGAGGTATTAGTTCGCAACGATAATAAATCATTTAAAATCTCTTGAAACTTTTACTTTTAGGGTAATTAGAATTGACATTTTAAATTGGGGGATAAATAACTTTCCGCTTCCAGTTGTTGTGGACGGCGAGTTTAATGAAGAATCTCAAGTATCGAAAGGCAAGTTTTATAAAACTAAAGTGGCCTTTTCATAGCCCGCTGAAAAACAAACCCTCAATTAAACCGTCAGTATATCTTTTATCTAGAGGGGCTCTCAGTTAGATTTATTCAGGCCTGCCCCCGGCCCGGGTCGCTAAAAGCAAATTGAGCCTTAAAAATACAAACTGTGTCTCAATTTTTATTTTTTTTATGGAAATGACTAAGAAGTCTTCCATAATCGATATTCAATTTATCGGAAACTGGTTCTTAACTAAAATCATATAATAACTTATTGGAAGTTATTTATTAAAATTGTAGTGAGTTTTCCCAGAAATGAAGCCACATTTTCAGTCCGATAGATATTACAGTCATATCTTGGAGAGAGATATTATAGAGGAATATATAGAAATTATATATTGTATAGTAAATGGAGGTATATTAGTGATATTATGAGTAATAATATATGGTGATATTATATTAACACAGAATACTATACAGTTCCAAGCAAACAGATTCATGATACAGCGCCCGCGAGTTGTTACAAGCGTGAGGAGCATAAATATCTTGAAAGAAAGAAAGAAGAAAGAAAGAAAACTATTTTATTTGGCATACACACTCGTAGATACACACAATGTAGTAACAACATGTAGACACTAATAAATTGTTATATATAAAAAAAAGAGACAACTAACAATGTGTGTCTCACGGCGGCGCCAAATAGGTCCAGTTCAGCAATTATGCCAGAAAACTACATGGTAGTTGGTTTTTCCAGACGCTGGTTTTCAACTGAACTGATCTTCATACTAGTAACATATTATGCATAGGAAACTGAATGGTATTGTGTTTAAAAAATATCACCAAATTACTCTACTACTACCTCTATAATACTTTGACCACGAATCAAGGAAAACGTTATCTACCTTTCTTTTTCATTGTGTATTTGTTTGCTTTTAATTAGTTACAAATCAGACAGGTTTGTTATTAGGCTTTGTAATTATCACAGGACATGATAGTCGAGGTCAGATTTGCAGGTCTGCTCGAAGAAATTGTTTTTGAAATAAGCAGTACTCTTGTGCTCTTTTTTGTATATGGAGTCTGTGTTCCCTGATAGCTACAACCCAGGAATCTTTAAGTCGAGAGTGAATACGTTTCTTCTAGGTAAGCGCGTTCCATCGTCGACCGCATCGTCGCTTTCCATCAGGTGAGATAGCGGTCAAGCGCGAACCTATCAACAATTAAAAAAAAATATAACTAGCTTCTGCCAGCGGCTTCGCCCGCGTGATTGTAGAAAATCATCCCAAACACATACACACGTACTCCCGAGTTCAAAAGTATCGTTTGTGCTATTCTAGAACATGGTATGTGTGTCATTTTTCTTTTCACATCCGATTACTACTTAAAGGAAAGTTTCTTGGCTTTATCCGCATGAAAGTAGATAATGATCCCAAGGGAATATACCGTCGGAGTAAAAACTACCCTATTTACTATTCCAGGACAAGGTTTACCCGTATATAAAATTTCATCCAAATTTGTTCAGCCGTTCGAGCATGAAGAAGTTACAGACGTACACACAAACTTTTACCTTTATAAGAATAATTCATTAAACCCCAAGCGAACGCCGGCGTTCGCGCATCTATTGTCTTACTATTGTGTCTCTAACTGACGGTATCTGAAAGGTGTGATTTATATAGCAAGTGTGCTAGTGTTATTTTCTTTTCTCAGTGTTTTTATTTTGTTAGCCTGTTATATCCCCCTATTGTGCATAGCTGTCCATTTTTCCCGTCTTCAGTGTGCCCGCGCTTCTTTCTGCCAATGTTGTGAAAACTCTCGTGTTTTAAATTTTTTTAAGGGTTTTATGGTTGCATAATATATATTTTTAGTCTATGGAAGTCCGGCTTTGATCATAGTGATGTTCCATCATTTTTCTATTACAAGCTAATTCTAACCACAGCATAACATTCAACCTTTAATGTCTCTAGTTCTAAACACCGGTTCTTGTAGAGGGGACTGGGCCGAAATCCACCACCCTGTGTGGGCTGGTTATGAATCCTATCGGGTGTCATTTTATGTCCATTTGATCACTGGACTTAAATTGTGTTTTTTTTTGTATGTAAACTCGACTTTCCCACGGGTGGGCAAAGACCTACCCCAAATTCTTCAAAGATTTTATTTTTTGTAATGGATAGGCTCGCGTTTGACCACTATCTCACTTGATGGTAAGCGATGATGTGGCTGACGATGGAAAACGCTTACCTAGAAGTAATCTATTCACTCTTGACTTAAAGACCAGAGATTCTTGAGGTGGTTGAGGTTCTTGGTTATTGGTTGTGGTCCGATGATGGAACGGATGATGATGATGTATGAGATTTTTCTCGAGTCACCTCAAACCAGCCCTTGCGTTAGGTGTCTAGGTCGTTTCACCACCTCTTCCTAGGCCGTTCATCCTCAGGTGCTCTTTGTGGAGACTCTTGCCCAGCGGTCAATGTACATGAGGCTGACGTGGCCCGTGAAATCCCATTATGATTACTTTTTTTTTAGGTTAGTAACTATCTCAAACATTCAGTTCACTTTGTATTGATAAGTCACTATTTTCATAACGTAAATTAATACAATGCGTTTCAATTAAGAATAGGAACGTCAATGACTTCGATCTGTCAAATGTTTTTTTGAATAGTGCAACTTCTACCTCTCTTAGTGAATGATTAAAACCTACCTATCTGTACCTTCAGTTGCCTTTTGCGTTTCTAGGCTGCGGTGACTCCTTTAAACAATCCCGTAGCCTAAATTGTGATTAGTGGATTCTATTTCTAACTACTTTCATTGCCTGTTGATAAGTCCTTTTTGATGTGTTGTTGTCGTAATCCTAACTAATATTATAAATGTAAAAGTGTGGATGTTTGGATGTTTGTTACTTAATCACGCAAAAACGGTTGAACGGATTTGGATGAAATTTGGCGTGCATATAGCCTTTGACATGGAAAAGAACATAGGCTGCCTTTTATCCCGATTCCTTAAGTACCTAATGCCACACGGGCGAAGCCTCGCAAAAGCTAGTCTTTATATAAAAGCTTATGCTAGCAGCCTCGTGTGAAAGTAGAAAATATTTTATAATTAACTAGCTTTTGTCCGCGGCTTCTCCCGCTTACATAGAATATAGCCCATGTCACTAAGGAATAAAGCAGCTTTATATCGGTAAAAAAATTATAGCAATCAGACCAGTATTTTCAGAGATTACCTCCTACAAACAAAAAAAAACTTTACCTCTTTATTATTTATTGGTGTCGATGTCACTCAGTTATAAAGTAGAATTCTACTGGTGAAAGAATTTCTCTTTCTCTGTCCATTAGTTTTTGAGTTTATCCACACTTATATAATAAAGAGGTAAAGTTTGTTTTTATAGTTTTGTTTGTAGGAGGTAATCTTTGAAATTAATGGTCCTCTTGCGCAAATCTTTTCACCGGTAGAAAGCTACTTCATTCCTGAGTGACTTAGGCTATATGCTATGTACGTTAGTTAATCATAAACATAAATTCAAAAATATAAATCCTTGCTCTTTAATTCTAGATTACACTCACTTCCATTACATGGGACTGGGAAATCGTAACTGGTAGAATGCAGGTGATCCACTAACCCTTAAAGCAACAAACATAATCTAACCAAATAAAAATTATAAGTAAGAAAAGAGATAGAAAACTTAACCTCCGCGTCTGATACTCGTTCCCGTGCTCAAATAATAATAATAATAAACGTATATTCACAAAAAATACAGATAGTACGTAATTATTACAGAGTACAGTTATTGTTAAACCTGTACAAATCAAGTTTATAATCCTGCTTCTTAAACTAGGATAAATCTGTGTTATAAGAGACAGCGTTCGGCCAGTTAATTCTTTAGAATAAAGATATGATTCAACACAACAAGTGAACGGTACTGAATTGATACACATTTATCTGCTTTTCATTTATTTTTTAAATGAGTACAGTAGGTTATTTGAGTACAGAAACTTTTTATAGCAGCACTTAATTTTATTTGGAATTTAGTAAATAGGACTCCCTAAATAGGGAGTCCTATTTACAGTAAATACTAAATTCCAAATAAACATTTGATTACTCTTTAGATCAGGTACATTGGGATTCTATTTGTAACGATAAATGCGATAAATAAACAGACGTCAAAAATCACACAAAAATTTACTGTTACACTGACGGGCCTTTTTATTAGATTAAGATTATTGCTCTCACTTTTGGAAATACTCATAGTTTAATTTTTATTATTTTAATATTGGTACTACTAACCCTCTTTGAGAAGCGATAAGTAATAAACTTTAAATAAACAGAACCTAACCTCAATTGTTTTGCCGTACCCAATTGAGTACAGCTTTTTAAATACACCTCTGCCCTAACCAAATAACAGGTGTGATGTTAAGTTATGTGAGTAAAAAGTCTTTATTGGTAGTTAGTGATTACACTATAACACGTATTTTAATCCAGCCCCCGATTCAACCCGCTGGTTAGTTTTACAACTCCCCGGAGAAGTAATGAAGTGGTGTATTTGTACTCCGACTCAGCGAAGTTAAAATAACTGTAAATAAGTTATAACAGGTCGATATTCCACTGGCTAAAAGAAGAGAGTTGGAATAACTTTCTTGCTTAAACTATATTTTTTGTGGGATACAAACAGTTGTTTTTTTTTTTACAGAAATATATATTTTTTGTTATAACAAATACGTGTTTTCTGTATGTAGCACGTAGTTCAAATACCTATTTTCAGCGTGTTGTGTTTTGTAGTTTTTACATACTGTCGAATTTTGTTTCGAAAGTTCTGAGTTTGTAAAATAATATTGGGTACTTGACTTTGTAATTAATTCCTGGAGTTAACTGAAGCAGTTTGTTTGTTTTTTTTTTTTACGGGAAAGTTTAAAGGTCAAAAAATTGAAATGTGGGAAACTGAAGTCTGTTGAAATTTAGATAGCTACCTGTAAATACAATTTATATTATTATTTTCTATACAGAACTGATATTTATTTTTTGCTACCCACGCTCTCATATATATTATATTAGATTCTCGAAAGACAACAAAACTGTCAGATTAAAATATCACACGTGGGCGAAAAATTTTACTGTTCAATTGCAATAATTACCAACGTTTTTTTGTTATTGTAAAATCATCATCATTTTAGTCGAAAGATGACTACTGTTAGGACATAGGCCTCCCTTTAGTGTCGCCACAATGAGCGGCCCTGTGCGTCTTGCAGTCATCGGATTCCTGCAACCGTCATCGGTCCCCCTTGTAGGAGGTCTTCTTACAATAATAAATCATAATAATAATTTTATTTGCCTCAGATACAAAACAGATCCATATTTTTGTTAGTAGTTATACTTTAAAATTAAGTTAGTAACCAAAAATTAAAATGGCACATTCAATTTTCACACGCATCTGAATACAATGCCACAATATCGGGCAGTCTGGTCGATCGGCCACAACGCTAAGAATGCTGTTGCTACTGCCACGGACACGACTTAGCAGCGATGCGGCCCTCTTACGAAGGATGGCATGAAAGCCGTCAATAGGTGCATCGGCAAACATGCCAGATGCACTACAGTGCCGCGGCAGCCGCATCAGCATCCTAAACGCGTTGTTATACTGAACGCGCAGGGTGTTGATGGTCTTCTGCGTATAATTGACCCATAGACTGCACGTGTAAAAGGATTGGCAAAACGCCCGAAACAATGTCACTTTTACTGCCTTAGCGCAGCGTGCAAATCTACGAGCCAACATATTGCATCTGACAGCCAACGCCCGGCACTCTCTCTCGATATCTTCGCCGTCCGAGAGATCATCCGACATCCAGTGACCCAGTTACTTGAAATGAGAAACTCTTGGTAAGGACACACCATCTAAGAAGACAGGTGGTACGTGCGTGACCTTCTGGCCAGGTGATTGGAACACCAAGAGCTCGCTCTTCATGCAATGCGTCTTCTGGTACGCGGTTGCCACTTCAGAACCTTTCAGTCTCAAAGGCGATCTGTTCTACGAGTAATGATCCTTGCCCACTGCCACTTACGTTTGATGATTTTTCGGGTTATGTCGGTAACCTTAAAAAAATGAAAATTTTAAGAAAAACTATATAGTTAACGAAAATGGATACTTAAAATGCACGAAAAGATATCTTGAAACTTACTGGAACTAATCTAGTATCTAGTAAGAACAATAAAATAGAAATTCTTATAAAACATTGACTTTAGGGCTTATAATCCCCCGTTTATGTAGACTTGACAAGTCAAGCGTCTAGTCTTGAATTAGCTGCAGGATATTACAGGGCGGCTTTAAACAGGTACAAAACGTTTTAACGTTGATTATACCGGCTTTGGTAGTCTTTGTCTGATTACTCTCAATAGAAGACAGGTACATTTTCGAAATGAAAAATAGACTTTCTTTTATCAGGTCGTTAGGTAAAGTTAGGTATTCTAAGGTTTATGTTTTTTGTATTTACTTTTAAGGTACTTAAGTAAAAAAAACGGAAGTAAGAACACTTTGTTGTCTGTCTGTCTGTCTGTCTGTCAAGTCCTTGGGAACGCGTGGAGGTATCAAGTGGAAATTAAAACCATATACTCAAGGTGTAGTCCCTTGAAGCTGAGAAAAAATTAAACTTCTAAGTTAACGAAAAAGAAAGATCATAATATTTCTAATTTTAAAATTGTACACTGGACCCTACCCTCTATTGTCATCTCTCTCTATCGCTCAATGGTTTGCTGGAAGAAAACTCAACTTTGAGTTAAGCTCGCCTATGTACATGAAATTTGCTATCCACTTATTTTTTGTTGTTATAGTGTACAATAAAGAATTAAAGAATTAAAGATACGGCTATTTATAACACAAAAACGTATACTTCGACACTCTCAAGGGAATCAAAATTCATAAAGTATTTCTCACTGACCAAGAATCCTGAAATTTGGCATGAAGCAAGGTCTCATAGCACTAGAATAGGAAAAAAATTGAAAACCACAAAAAAAACAACTTTTTCTGTGTTATTTTTTTTTTTTAGGATTTAATTATTTACATAGGTAAGTATGTACGGAATCCTCAGTGCGCGAGTCCGACTCGCACTTGCCCAGTTTCTTTTTTCTTGCGGAGTCGTCAAATAATTGTGAACAAGTGGCCTTACTGTGAAAAGTATAGGTTCTGGTGTAGTTAAACTCACATGAGTCATAGTTTTTTTAAACATATTTTTGACTGGCATCTGGTAGAGGCTTTACCCGTATTATGGTAGAAAATATCTAGCCTATGTCATTAAGTGATAAAGTAGCATTCTATTAATAAAATTCTTTGCCGAAATCTCTGTTTCCTGATGGCTACAACCCGGGAATCTTTAAGTCAAGAGTGAATAGGTTACTCGTACTTCTATCTTCTTCATCGACCGCACCGACGCTTTCCATCAGGTGAGATAGCGGAGGACCTATCAAGAATTAAAAAAAAGTTTTTTTTATTAAAAGTTCAGTACTTTTTAAGGTTATCGCGAGCAGACAGATAGGCAGTGATATGGTCGATGGTGGAGCACGCTTGCCCAGAAGTGATCTAGCTGGTACTACAGAATGGGTAGCTCGCTGTCCGACTGTCCGGTAACTACCCGGACCGAGCCCAAGTCGTCAACGGCGCGCACTGTTTTCGCGCGCCTCAAGGAGCTGTCAACAACAGCAGGAGTCCAGCTGGGTCGAAGCCTATTAGGGCCAGGGTTAATTCGAAAGCTAGCTCAAGCCCCGATACGAAAGGCAACGAAGGAATAGGAGTGGATTTTTAGTCAGTAAAAGTCTGACACTATCTCCCGTTCCTCCCAAGAGCGGGAGATGGCATTAGATGATTTTACCACAACGGAAAAAAAAGCTGGTACTACAAATGTCTGCTCTATGGTCTTTATGCAACCGATAAAAATAGTTGCTTCTAAATACACTGCTTTCTTTTTATAACACTTCACTTTTGAAACTTCATTAAGCATGTATTATGTGTGTATGAATTTTATGCAACCCTAAAAATAATTATTTATGGAATACCCCTAACCTTGACCATCGAGTATTTTGGTGTGGCTTGTCTATAGGCTTAATTAAGGGTTGTTCGGGGTAAGGGCTAAGCAACATATTCGAGCTAAATTAGGACACATTAGTGAAGAATAGAGCCTTTAAGAACCTTTTAAGCTTTGCAGAAAATCCTAGCTCGTGACTGAAACGCGTGATTTGAGTGTTTTTCTTCTATATTAAATTATGTGTAACTAAACAGAATAATCTTTTAAGCTTGCAGGGCTCTATAAACTTTGAGTCAAACTAAATAGGATTATATTTTAGTGATTACCTAAAAGTTTAGTCTCTGACTATTCAATGCAAAATCTTTTGAGTATTAAACCTGACTTTGTTAATGAAATTAAGTTCAGGAGTTTCCTTGTTAATTATCCACGACCTTTATACAAAGCCGAAATTCTGCTTAATTGCCGAGTTAATGGATTAAATAACAGTACGAAGAAGATAATATTGTAACTGTTACACTGTTCCTAATTTACCAAACAAACGTAGAAAGAATATATCTCAATAAAAGGGCGAAGTTATTACCATAATAAATTAAAAATCGTTGCTAGTCTCATCTGGGACTAAAGCCGCAATCCCACTACAGTACGGCCGTGAAGTCAGGGTGTACAGCCATAAACCAAGAGAACTTATGACCCTCGGGCGACCCATAGAAAGTTAAGATGTCCCCCAAACGGAGCGCGGGAAAAGTCTTCCTCTCTCTACAAGAAAGAGTTCAAAATCGATGAACCACGCTAATTTATTAACTCACTAAATTAGGTTACTATGATACTCTCCTTGATTTCAGCCTTAACTTTGTTCGTGCTACGTGCAATGTTAATTGAAGTAAGAAATAATTTATATTTCCAGGCCAGTGGTATCCATAAAATCTTTAACGTAACAATCTTGCTGCACTGCAGTTGTACTTAAACGTAGTTTAAAGTGGGAAAAAGTAGCGAATGAGCACGACAACGCTACCTTCCACTAATTAACTCACTTTGAACAATAAAGTAACCTTAGTGACGTCTTGGTATCAGCAAGTTGAAGGCGAGACTTTCAAAGATTAAACAGTACAAGTTTGTTACGGTTTAACAAGGTCTCGCTTCTGTTGCTCCCGAATGATTGTTGGCAAGTCCAGTTTGCGTACCTCCAGGGAAATAAAGCGAGATGGATATATTTACAAAACGAACCTCTCTTTCATCTCGTATAAAATTTTAATATTTTATTAAAGCCCCGGGATCGTTATTTGGTTCTCGAATTAATATTTCAGACGTCTAACTTTTAGAGTTTCCATACGTCTTGCTTACGTAAGTTGGAAGGTTTCTATCTTTTTCGCCTTGTTAACTACTTTTTTATTCTGCCACGCAATCCTGTTCGGTTAAAAGTTTAAAAACATGTAATTAATGAAACTATGTTGAATACGTAAAGTATTTTAATAATTCTGTTTTGAAACTTTCCGCATACCTAATATGAAAACCGTCTGGCTAAAATGTTTGAGGCACGTTGGGAAATCCGAAACGGTACGTGATGACAGAAAATTATTATGTAGATATGATTCATATTTCAATGTTCCTGTGACAAAGCTACAGACTAAAACTGGTTTAAATTTTCCTTGCAGAACCTAGACGTATGTATGTAGCTAGTCGGTAACATAATTTATGGGCGCAATCGAGTGACTCGGCCAGAAGAAGACAGAGAATATTATAAAATTAAAAAATATCAGGGATAACAACGTTACTATCCCCGATCTCTTTTTTTTACCCGACTGTGCCAAGAGTAAGTGTTTTTCGAGTGTATGTATGAATGTATATTTTGGCACACCCTAGAATCTCATCGGCTTATTGCATTTTAGTTTGAGAGGTCTCATTATATTCGTCATAGTTGTGACTGTATGTTTCCTGTATTTTTTCCCTCGCTGTGCTCGGGAGTAAAATTTTTTGAATCCCTCACCGCGTTCAGGATTAAACTTGGCTACCATCGTTTTGTTCGGAATTCAATATGCTACCTGAGACTACGTGATAAAGCAGTGTCTTAACTGCTTTATCCCATAGTCACATAGGTAATACTAGTACTATTTTTTCGTGGCCGGCAATGTAGGGCATGGTAGGGTATCAAAATAAAGAGCTAGAGGAGATGGTTTCAAAAGTTTTACTTACGAAAATGTAGGAAACAAAAAAGTTGAAAGTGTATAAAAACCAGACTATAAAAAAAACCACATACTAGCTGTTTGAAACAGCAGTTGTTGGCGTCAAATCCTGGTGAGGGCCGCGGAAATCCGTTGGATGTGAGACGCATAGCACCGGTCGTTATGGCGACACTTAGGGGAGATTATGTCCAATAGTGGACGTCTTTCGGTTCAGATGTCACCAACTGCATCATACTGCTTAAAATGATTTGTTTCGATCTTTTTAGTCGTTTAAGTTAGATTTTATTTACTCTCTAGGTGGAGTAAGACTTTGGGAGTGTCAGAATTTTACTGACTAACACTCACTAGTGCTCCTTTGGTTACCCTTTGCGGTCCAGGCCGCGATTCATCACAATCCCTGTCTTTAAGAACATGTAAGAAATCTGCACCAGATATTTTTAAAACTACTAAGCCCAAAATCAAATGAAGCAAAATCTACTATTGCTTACAATTGTATAGAGGTCGTGGTCAGATGTCAGAAATTGATCACTTCATGAAATGGCCAACGAAAACTGGCCAGATCGTTTTATATTTTAAAGTTTTATAATATTTCAATCTTCGTTTGGCCAACCTTCTTTAGACCTTTATTATCATTGAAATCATCATCACTGATATGGCCAAATGAGGATTGACATATCATCAAATGATAACGTTTAAACAATCTGGCCAGATTTATTTGGTCATATCATGAAGTAATCAATTCTAAGTTCTGCCCACGACATAGACAAGAAAACAAAGATATCATACTCAAGAAATACACAAGCGTGTTCAAAGCTAACACAAAACCATTAAATACACATAAATTCCAAATTATGAACGAAGATAACAAATCAAATAGTTAGCAATTTAACGCGTAGACGACAGCTAATTTATAAATCAAGGGTTGGACAGGGATAGTTAGGAGTTGATAGCGAAACTTCACTAAGTTGGTTAGGGGGAGGTGTGAGTCGTGCGTGTTGCTCTCTCAATTGTTCTTGTCAACGATTTGTGTTTATTTTTTGCAGTGGTTTTTGCTGTGGTTGTGCTTGGTGACTGTTTATGTTTGGTTGTACCAGATGGATAGCATAGCAAAGTCGGCCTTATAATGTTCCCACTGCTGTTGAGACTCAGGCCTCCTCTTTATAAGAGAGAATGGACCATAATCCACCAGATGGATAATTGGATTGAAATAAAAAAGAAAACATCGGCTTAGTGCGTATCGGATATAAAACGTACAGTGTAGGATTCCATAATTCGTAGGATTATTTGAAAGAGTTACCGTAGCCTGAGAACACTAAGGGTAACTGAAGGAACACATGTGGTTTTCAGTCAGTAATAGTCTGACATTCCCTTTCGCTCTACATATAGCGGGATATATTTATTGATTGAGTGTCATTGTCGGGTACACTAGTCAACAAAAATATATACTTACATAGTGAATTGGTTAAAGACTATGAGGAAAGACACGTTTGTTTGGCGATGACTGCTTCTGCACACATGGCTTCTCTGGTAGGTTTTCGCGTAATCGGCTATTAACTGCTGCAATATTGTTTTAATTTAATTATTTAAACATATTTTTTTCTTTGGTGAATTTGTTTTTGGTTTGGAAACCAATCACCGACCAATCCGGTATTTAAGTTTCAAATTCCGGTAATCAAGGAACCGTGCACTAACTTTTTATGTTTTTTATGTGCCAGTGTAGGCTACGTGAAATAAAATGATTTTGAGTTTGAGATTGAGTTACTTATAAGGAAGCTATATTGTACACCAAAATAGTAACAACTGAAACACAGAAACTTAAACCTATGTGCACAGTGGCGATCTTAGATGCCTAATAAAGTAGATAAAAGCTGAGAATTAGTAAGATTAATAACACCCGAGCGTAGGTGAGGTGATTCGTTAGTCTAGAATAATATCCATATATCCTTGGCACATTTCCTTAGTTACTCGATCCATGACAGACAAGCTGTTGCGTCTTTGAAATCCTTCCAAATATTTGGATTGCCCAGACAGGGCTCTATTTACGTACTTGTTATTTAAAAGGCCATACGTGTCTACACTCGATCTATGACATTTATTCTATTCAAGAACGTCTCCAATAATATTTATAGAGCAGATATATCGAAAGTATTACACGGACTGTCTTCTATTAGATTTACGACATATATCAGCAGTTTTTCGATTCCATTTATGTTCATACGACAATATATTTGTTGTTTGATTTAATATGACATACAATTTGACGATTTTATTTGCATGTAAATATGTTTGCTGCTACCGAATGTTTTTTTTTTATGATTATAGGTATAAGCGTTTATGCATGACCTGTTTTCCTGAGCGACATTACGAGTTTCCTGTATTCGTAATATTTTTTTTTTATGAATACGGAACGTACATTCGTTCTCGCGCTTTTGCGAAATTAGCAGTAAAATGTTACTGGATTATAACGCAAAAATAAATGAAGTTAATTACGACTGCCTGTAACTATTCCTTGTAGCGGTTCTTTGAAGGCTTTTTTATGTTCAACAGTGGTTACATGCATGCATGCATTTGATGATGATATATTAGGTAGCTTTTATTTTGCTTTAGGAAACGAAGGTGGTCAAAACACCATAAGCACACTTATAATATATTAATTAAGGAAGACGTAGCGTTGGAAGGCCTCCTACAAGGTGGACCAATGATCTGGTAAGGGTTTCGGTAATCCGATGGATGCGACACGCACAGGACCGGTCATTGTGGTGACATTTGGGGGAGGCCTATGTCCAACAGTGGACGTCTTTCGACTGAAATGATGATTATAATGATGATGAATATATTAATTGTCTTGAAATTTGAAAAATAGTAATATAGTCCGTCGTCTCGGTAATATTACAATTTCTCAATATAACTTGATTGCCGTAGTAGCGTAGTAGCTTAGCGGCGTAGTCTCGTAGCCGCGTAGTCTCGTAGTCACGTAGCCGTGTAGCCGCGTAGACCGTCCGCTACCTCGTAGCAATAGTGAAATGATCTAGTGCAGTACTATCTTTTTCGGGAACGATGCAATATACTTTTCTATTATTTGTGGACTATTAAATTTATTCATGTTTCACTTTCCGAGCGTGTGTGCACTTCTAAGTGTCTTGTGTATGTGAGTTTACATGTTTGTGAACGTACCCACGATACGGGAGTAATTACTAGCGTGCAACGTTTAGAAAATAACAGTCTTTTATTTTTATCCTTAAAATGTAAAAATGTTTTATTTAAAAAATATTTAAATTTTAACTCTTAATATTTCGTTTTTTATAATACTGCTAAGATTTATTTTTGTTTAGTTTTTCTTATGTATATAAACCTACTTCTTGGATATAGGCCTTCTCCAGCTTATTCCGTATTCAAGATACAATGCATTTTATTTCAAACTAGCTGTTTTGCTCGTGTACATAAAATATTAGCCTATATCACTCAAGATTATAACAGCTTTCTATTGGTGAAAAAACTTTAGCAATCGGACGAGTACTTACAGAGATTACTTCCTACAAACAAAAAAAAACAAATTTTACCTCTTTATAATATTAGTGTAGAGATTAATAAATTGCTTTTTTTCTTTATGTGTGGCTTCTTTTATCCATTGTTTTTGAAGCAGAAAAACGTCCAATAATTTCTCCCACAAGAGTGTCAGAAATTTACTGACACACATGTATCCTTCAGTTGCCCTATACATTCTAGAACTACGGGTTTCCTTTCAGAAATTCCCCGTGGTCCTAGCGGGCATCATCCCTGCTGGGCACCTATGGTTTTGCTGACATCGCTTTGAGGAGCGTGTCCGGACGGTTGCTGAACGACTGGACGGCGAGCTACCCATCGCTCATCGTTCATAAGCCTACGCCTAATGTGGCTGCTAGTCAGATTCAGGGTCTCAGCGGCATTGTCATATCTAAGACACACTCAAATACGATATTGCAAGACTTGGTATCTGATTAATAGCTTTCTGCTTTGTGATCAGGATAAGAAAACCTTTATTTCAAATAGACCTAAGGCACTTTTGAATTGTCAAAAGGTCGGTCAGTCAAAAAAAAGTGAAGCTATATTGCACGTTCTAAAGCGTAGATCTCTAAGGAGAAGAATGTGCAAGAATATAACGAAGAAGAATATAATATATATACTTTATCTACATAAGTATAGATTGCTTTTAGGCAATCGTGTTCCATCGTCGGCCACATCATCGCTTAACATCAGGTGAGATAGTGGTCAAACGCGAGCCTATCCATAATCATAAAAAAAGAAACTCCTTGGACACTCTTTTAAATCAATGAGTAACATAAATCTTGGTCACATATTTCCTGTCGCTTCTATTATCACAATGTTATTAGTAAAAAATAGAAATTTAATAAGGCCACTAAAAGATGACAAGTCTCAACTGACAGCGCCCGTTCACGAGCATGATGCAACAACCCCACTTAGCTCAACCATTTTACCTAGAAACTTATCTGTTTTATCGACTGTACCGGTCAACAACACACATGCTGTATACCAATCATTGCCGTATACAGGGCGTAACTGTCGTAACGGCCTCCCATCATTGTGCGATGGACTGGCAGCATGCCACTGTATGTATGTAACTGTATTGCCTTACTGCCGTCAAGCTGGCCTCGATATTGTTGTATCTATGTGTTCATTGTTGTATGTACGCTGTGTCTTAGACGTGTACTTAATTTAACTTCTATGTATACACTTCTCGTACTAAAAAAATCTAAATTCAAGCTGAAATCTCATCTCAACGACAATCAGTATTAAATTGTAGGGAAATTAGAGTTTAATATTTTTGCTCTTTGTAGCTATCTTTACAGATCTTAATCTAATGTAACAGTGCAGTTATCGATTAGTAATATACATAATGATGAAATTTATTAAAATAATTTTAATCTACTACCGTTTACCCGCGGCTTCGCATCCATACATAAAATATAGCCTATGTCACACAGGAATAAAACAGCTTTCCATCGGTGAAAAGTTTTTTGCAATCAGACCAAACCAAAGAAAAAAACAAACGTTACCTCTTTATAATATTAGTGTTGATTAATTGAATCTTATACAACATACTTCTAGGCAAGCATGCTCTATTTATTATTTTCGGCCACAAAATTGCTTTCCATCAGGTGAGATAGTGGTCAAACGCGAGCCTATCCATAATATATATATAATAATTTTCTTTCTCTCTTTCGTTGTCTTACATAACTATATTCAATAAAACTTATGAAGGTGTTTTTGATAGATCGCGGCTGCTAAAGATCCTTGGAAGTACGGAATTTGTCCCTCAGATCCGATAAAATAAAATAAAAACAATACGCTGGAAAAACCTACATTACAGCAAAGTGTCATATAATTATAAATCCTGAAAAAAAAAAATGATATCTGTTAAATGAAAAGCAGTCAAGAAAAACCAGAGTTTCTACAAATGATCAGAAGCAATTGGGCGTGTAACTATAAAAATATGCAGATTTTCGATCTTAATGCCTTTTAGGTGGAAAATCAAAAAATGACTTGTGTTCCTTCAGTAGCTCTTTGCGTCCCGGGACCGACGAGTAACCCTTTCAAAAGTCAACCGATGGCCCCGGTAGGCTTCGCCCCAGCTGGGCCCCTACGGTTTTGCTGACATCTGTTGAGGTGCGTTGCCATCTTTTTCAGACATCGACCTTAGCGGGCATAATCAGACTGCTGATAGGATATTCAATTATGAAAACGATTACTTCGTCACTATCATGTCATCATTTCAAGCGAAAATTACTGACAAGCTTTGTTAATGCGACGATCAACAACTTCATTGATAACTAGCTCTTGCCCGCAGCTTTGCCTGCGTACATACAATATAGCCTATGTTACTCAGGAATATAGTAACTTTCTATAGATGAAAAAAATTTAGCAATCGGACCAGTAATTTCAGAGATTACCTCCTACAAACAAAAAAAAACGTGTGGTACTCGGGGACTGCCGCGGCAAAGCTATTGCATAGCATTTTTATCAACTTATGCAATTATAATTATTTATTTATTTTATTTAAGCAGTATTTTTTTCCTTTGTTTTTTTTTCTTTGATATTAATTGAATTTTGATTGATTGTTCACTCATTTGTTTTCTTATCGGTCATCACGCTCAAAAACAAATGACACCCCCCGGTGTTAGGTTATTTTCGTTACGGAATTTCTGGATTCGGTCTCCACGCTCAAGGCCCGCGATGAAGCTATGCAATAGCTTAAAAACACAAAACTACCTCTTTATAAAATTATATATACAGTGCATAACATTCTAAATTATCTTTGTGTGTCATGGCTGAACGACCCGCCTTATATTATTCATGCCAGCAAATAATAAGAGTTTGCAGTCCCAAAATAATCTTCAATCTGATCCGAAACGTCTTTCGAAAAGTCGTCAAGTCGTCATAAAAACTTGTGGTGTTTGGCAATGCAATAAAATAATAACTCCTTTTATCCAGCTTTTGAAAATAGGTCATGCCTAAGTTCAGAAAAATACGTGACAATCATGCCAAACACTTTATTTTGAAAACGATAGCTGTTAGGTAGGTACATGTTAAAACATAAAATGTTGGAATAGTTTCTTTGCTAAAAAAACTTCCCGAATTTGTTTTCTTACTCACTCAAATGGCATCCCATTTTGTAGATGGATGGGGGTAACGATTTCACATTATCAATGGCAGGCAAGTCCCTTATATTTCCAGGCCGTGTAAGGTATGAAGATTGAAGACTAGCCAAAAACATCTTAGCCAGGTTATTATTATTTTCTGAAGAAAGGTTATGTTTTTAAGTTAAGTATGCAATGTTGATGGAAAGGGCTATGCTCGGAGTTTCCGAATCAAGCGTGAAGATATACGCAGGAAAGCTAAGATTATGAAAATCCCCTCGAGCACCGATTGTACTATACGTCTCTACAACTTGAGTGACCTTAAAAAAACGCTTAATTGTCGTATTATATAAACGGATGTACGAAAATTCGGGCAAAAATTTTGGCCGATGCAAGACGCACAGGAACGGTAATTGTGGTGACACTTGGGGGAAGCCAATTTCCAACAGAAGTTGTCTTTCGGCTGGAATCTTGAATAATAATATCAGCCGTCTTCTTTAAGTTATTCAGTTGATAGCTTGCAATTGCAAGACCCCGGAATTCGTCTTGTTACTACAGTAGCTGCATCATTTAATTTCAATCTTTCTCACTCTCTCTCTCTCTCTCTCTCTCTCTCTCTCTCTCAAACCTTAAATTATATTCAGATAACTTCTTCTAAGACGGTGTGCAGACAGTTACCTCAGGTCTTTGGTAGCCTGTTCTTTACCACTTGTAAAATAATTGACCACTTAAACGCCATTTTGACTGTAGACCCGAACATGAACTGAAATCACAATAAACTTTTCAAAATGCGGTAACTAGTTTTTAAAAGCGTCTTCGGCGGCACGTGACAGTAGAAAATTATCCTAAGGGAACATCTCTCTCTTCTTCTTCTGGCTAGACCTTATCCCATTTATTTGGGGTCGGCTCTCTTTGTCTTTAGGAACATACTCCTGAGATGAAAAAAAAAACTTTAAGTCTTATTTTAGGACATGGTCTACCTGCGTGCCAAATTATCATCTTAATCCGTTCAGCCGTTTGAGCGTGAAGGAGTAACACGTAACAACACAACATTTACCCACACACATACATACATACATACATGTACAAACTTTTGGCTTTTTACACTAGTGTGATGATATTTTTTATTTCCAAATTGTCATCTTAATCCGTTCAGCCGTTTGAACGTGAAGGAGTAACACTTAACAACACAACATTTACCCACACACGTACATACCTACATACATGCACAAACTTCACGTAACAACACAACATTTACCCACACACATACATACATGCACAAACTTTTGGCTTTTTACACTAGTGTGATGATTTTTTTTATTTCCTTGTTTCAGAGTCATTATTGCTAAAGATAGTCCGAGTATCAGTCCCCACATACAGAGTGCGTGGGCAGCCAGCCCAGTTTGAATGTGACTACGAACTTGGTGAAGACAAACTGTATTCCGTCAAATGGTACAGAGACAATGAAGAGTTCTATCGGTTTATGCCCAAGTATGATCCCCCGAAGCACGCCTACAAATTGGAAGGGATCAAAGTTGATGTAAGTTGTTTGTTTAAGTTATAAGTAACCTTAAAGCCTACACGTATTACTCATGTGTAGGAGAGTTGATGAAGCTGTATTTGACAGTTTACGTAGCCTTAATATAGTTTGATAGCTTAAAGTTCTTCTGTATAAATATTGTATCATCATTTTTTCGATAATTAACTAACTTCTCTTGTTAGTAAATATTTGGCTTGCCGATACTTTCTTTTTATCGATATTTTTTTATCGACGTGTGGGGGCTTATATTTAGGGATTTAAAATATTTCACTCTTTATGTATGTATAATTTTTTTGTTAGTCAGTAAGCCTTCTATAAAATAAAGAAGATTTCTTCCTCACATTTTATAAAACAAAACTCTCCAACGAGTCTGTCTGTGTGTTGGTGTGCTCGATTCCCAAACGGAACAAATATTTGTATGGACTATAGATACAAATTTTCCGTATGTATAGGTAGTTAACTCACATGAGTATCTACCATTCTCAGGAAGTCTAATTCCAGACAGAGTCAATCTTGGTTTACGTAACGTACCAGAATTGGCCGGAAATGACAAGACAAGACGCAAAACCTTTTCTATGTACATATAAATCCCGCTTGACAACAGATCGTAATCGGGTCGCTCTCATTTCCGAGATACATATTTACTAGAACAGTCTAAATTAGCCTTAAAATGTGAATATGTGAAAACGATTATTCCTGTAATTATCTGTAGTACCTACTCATTTACTGAATGTAATTAAACGTCTGTAAATGATGCCAGCAAATTTGAAGGAGTTAACCACAACGTTTGTAGCACAACATCTTATAGATTCCCTTTGTAACGTTGAGAAGTCGACGAAAATGTGTCTAATTTAGCATTCCTTTAATGGTTTTATTGTAAACCATTTTAGCTTTACCAACATGTATTTGAAAAAGCTATTTCGAATTAAGGTTTCTTGTATTAAATGAGCACAATTAACTTTATAATAATTATAATTTATTTATTAAGCTCATTATGTACTCGTATTATCAGAATATAAACTACTAGATATTATTTCAAAAACACTCAACTAATTAAAACTATATATATACACTAAAAGCCTCCTAACTAAAATATGGCGTCATAAAACTCCTCCCCATCGCTGTCGACTGGAAGTGTGCCCAAAAGACTGGCGGCATTGCTACGCTGTATGGCAATGCTTAACCTCTGACCGAGGTAAAAGTCAGCCCTTGGGTCACGCGAAGTGCCAACTAAGCGTTTGGATAGTTCTTTCAGCTTATAACTGAGACTCATATCTACACTAATATAATAAATAGGTAAAGTTTTTTTTTGTTTGTTTGTAGGAGGTAATCTCTAGAAGTACTGGTCCGATCGATATTACACCAATAGAAAGCCACTTTATTTCTTAGTGACATAGACTATATTTAGTGTACGCGGGCGCAGCCGCGGGCAAAAGCTAGTATCTTTAAATAAATAAAATTAATAAGCAATAGTAAGCTGGGACTTTATCTGCTGTACTAATTTCCACATGAGAGGACAATTGTGTCTATTAGTTATGATACCCAAGATGCTGTGGCGATGTAGTTTTTTTTGTATGCTTCAGCAAATATTGCTGATATAATAGGCGTGGGCGAAGTGGACTTCCGCCCACTGCCTCCCATAAGCGAGGCCTGTTTAAGAACGAGAATTTTTTTTTGAGGGTCGTGTTCGATCACTATTTCACCTGATGGTAAGCGATGATCTGAGCAAAAACTGGGTTGCGACTGTCACTGTCTCGTTTTTGAATTTATGAAAGAAAAAGGCCTCGCTGATGTGCCTTCACCCACGTCAAAATTGGTCCGCGCTACGCCTCTGGATGTGCTACAAAAACGTGGAAGTCACAACCGAGCCCTGAACGCATTGTTAAATATGACCCGTTGAGCATTAAAAGCTGTCTGGGTGAAATCAAGCCACAAACTTCCCGTGTACAGTAAGATAGAATACGCCTATATGTAAAGACAAAATCCTACCCTTATTGCAAAAACTAATTAACTGCATTTTTGTATTATTATGTTATATTATTATATTCGATCAATTCTGTAGGTTATTTACTTTTCGCCGAAGCTATCTTTGTAAATAAGTGTCATAGCTAATAATAATCAGTTTTACTTGCAGATTCGTCTTGATGATATGAATCGATACCTAGCTTTTTTTTTTAATTGGTATAAACTAGTGCTTGACTGCGATCCCACCTGATGGTAAGCAGTGATGCAATCGTTGATGGTGAGGCGCACTAGTTTATTAAGAGCCTATTCACTCTTGCCTTAAAGACACTTAAATTATAATCAGACGGAAAGACAGCAGCAGGCAAATTGTTCCAGTCCCTCGATGCACGCGGTATAAACGACGAGGCGAAACGCTTGGTCCGGACCGTAGAGGTTTAAACAACATTAGGGTGGATACTCGCCGTTCGTCGGCTTGTCCGATGGTAGAAGTGAGATGGTGGAATCAAGTCAAGCGATATTTAACTTAATTTTCGTAAAAAATTTAGTTATTTAGTTTTTGCAATAAGGGTAAATTATGTCTCGAATAGTCGTTGACAACAATCAGATCAATGCCAACTTTACAGGAAAAAATGATATCAATGTCGGAACGAGCCTAACTTATGAAATGAAGATACATAAGGCAAATTATCGTGTAATTTGAAAGGTTTTCTCGAAGTCTCATTCTTTAAAGAGGTTATATAGGATGGTTATCTATTCGGGCTCACAATAGAGGACGCCGTCGAACACTAACAAAAGATCGGGATAGAAATGAGCCGAAGCCACACAATCCATACGAGACCATTGAGGAATACTATCGGCTAAGCTAGTGGAAACGGTGCTCAACAAAATTACTTGTAGTGGACGATTTAGTAAGATTCCATTTTCCTTAAGGCTGTCTGTCACACACACAGTGACAATACAGCTACACTAATGTTATAAAGGTAAAAGTTTGTATACATCTGTGTGTATATCTGTTGCTCCTTTACACTCAAACATTGATTGATTTGAAACAACTTTAGCACACAGGTAGACTGTGTCCAATAATCATTCAAAGCATTTATTTTAAATACAACATTTACAGGCATTTTTGAATTGTCAGTTAGTCAGAAAACATGGTACTACTGCACATATCAAAGCGTTGATCTCTTTGAAGAAGAATGTGCAAGAAACTCTAAAAGGCATAATAGGCCTTATTGCAAATATCTGTTTCATAGTTTTTTGTCGCTTTTATTATGTGAGGATAATTTAAATATAGAAATTAAAATAAGTCAATGGTAGCTAAGAGGATTTTTTTTTGGTATTGAAAATCATCCTATGACAACCCCCGCTCTTGGGCGGAGCGAGAGATAGTGTCAGACTCTTACTGGCTAAAAAACCCACCCCGTTCCTTCAAGCCTTCATACCGGGGCTCGAGTTTCCTTTCAAATAACCCTGGCCTCAGTAGGCTTCGACTCGGCTTGGCCCCTGCTGTTGCTGACAACTTCTTGAGGCGCGCGGGAAAATTGCGCGCCGTCGACGACTTGGGCTTGGTCCGGACAGTTTCCGGATGGCCGGACAGCGAGCTACCCATTGCTCACTGTCCGCAAGCCCCTCACTGTCCGCAAACCCAGTTAAGAGATGATCAGTCTCAACTGATAGCGCCCATTCACGAACATGATGCGTATGTATATATTATCGGCACCACTCGTCCTGTGCATCTTGGAAGAGGACATAGGATAGGATTTTATATACCGGAGGTATTATCTCTTTTTTTTAGGCGGAAAATCATCTAATGGCGTCTTCCGCCCTTTTCGTGTCACACTTTTACTGACTAAAATCCAATCCTGTTCCTTCTTTGCCTTCGTTCCAGGGCCCCTGGGTTCTCTTTCGCAACACCCTTGGCACCAGTGGGCTTCGACCCTGCTGGGTCCCTACGGTTTGCTGACATCTTGAGGCACGTGTGGAACACTATGCGCCGTTGACGACTTGGGTTCGGTCCGGACGGTTAGACGGCGAGCTACCTATTGCTTGCCCTCCAAGTCTACGCCTACGGTGGCTGGAAATTGGGATCGGGATCCCAGAGCCCGGGGCGTAAACGCCGTTCCCTCGTGCTTAAGGCCTCCTCCTTTGCTAGCATTACTGCTTCGCAGAAGAAGCACTGCTATCATTCTCTCTCATTCTACCATCACGCGAGCAAAACCACTGACTGAAGCTAGTAGTGTACAAAACCATTTTATTTCTTCTACAATTAGTTAAAAAAAAGGCATTTACTTACATTAAGATAATAAAAACCTTCATTTGCTTATCTTAAATTGTGAGCACATAAAATAGATATCATCTTCAGCGTATTTTTTGCTTTATTCAAATGGCTGGCTATGTATGTATTCTTAGGTACTCTAAATATTATATTATCTTCGTCGTACATACCTTTATAGATCATGATATAAATGGAATTCGTGCTTATTCGTTTTAGTTGGACAAAGTTTGAGATATTATTGTCTTAATTGTAGAGACGATAACGAAGATTCTAGATATTTGTGAATCTATCAAATCACACTAATATTATACATGCGAAAGGTGTATGTGTTTATGTTTGTTACTTCTTTACGCTCAACGGCTGAACGGATTTGGATGAAAAATGGCATATGGGTAGACCACTGAACATAGGAATCAATTCCTCTGTTCTGTGGGGTAGACTATGCCCTGGATTAGCATATATGTAGGAAATTTTTATCCTGGGAGTACATATGTTCTCTTGGGACAATTTGATACTTTCACGCGGCCGCTGGCAGCAGCTAATATTTCTACTAATATTATAAAGAGGAAACATTTGTATTTTTTACATTTTTTCGTAAACTCAACCTGGTGAAGGTTGCGGGAAACCGATGGATGCGAGACGCGTAGGAACGATCGTTGTGGCGACGCTTGGGGGAGGCCTATGTCCAACAGTGGACATAGGCCTCCCCCAAGCGTCGTCCCCACACAGTCTATCGGCTGAAATGATGATGATGATGGTGACTAAACTCAAAAATAAACAAAATAGACTGATTTAAAAATATATTTCTACAATAATATGCTATTTTCGCGGGTTTACAGACGACGAGCAATGGGTAGCTCGCCGTCCGCTCATCCTATAAGGACTAAGCCCGAGTCGTCGGCGACATGTAGTGTTCCACGCGCGTATCAAAAAGATGTTAGCAGGGATCTTATGGATATGAAATTTCGGATACGGATTGGATACAGATATAGAAATGATTATTATACCGGATAAGGATATGAAATTATTTCGGATTATCCGTTACTTTCGGATAATTTCGGCTACGGATATTAGGTTTTTAAGGAATTTCAGAAGTAAAATATAAATACTATTTATATTCGCGACACGTTATGTCAGGCTGTCATAACTTGGCGCAATTAGGCTCCGCCCCTATCCGATATTGTTATTATTATATGAGAATGAGAATATAGTTAAAAACCCTCAAACTTTTACAAAAATTCTTCATCAAAATATCCGAAGCATTAATAGAAACTTTGATCATTTATACATTTTACTAAAACGGATGAAAGTAAAATGCGACATTATAATATTAACAGAATGTTGGCTATCCTGTATCTCTAACCTGCATACATTAGATAATTACCATGCATACAGCAGTTCCAAACATTTCAATCAAAATGATGGCGTGGTTTTATTTATTAACAAATCCATTACCCATAAGTTTGATGAACCGACATTTATGGATGCAAATTGTTTGATCACTAAAATAGGTTTTGAAACAGCAATAATTGCAATCTATAGACCGCACTGCTTCAAAAACATTGACAATTTTTTAATCTCTCTGAACAATATTCTATTAGAATTATCTTCATTCAGAAATATTTTCATTATTGGTGATATTAATATAAATTTATTGGATTCCAACCATAACACATCTCGTTATCTAGAACTATTATCCTTCCATGGCCTGATTCCTGCTTATGACATTGCCACCAGGGGAAAAAGTTGCATTGATCACGTGATACTGAAAACCAAATTACCTTCGTTATCACTGATACTTAACTCGGCTGTAACGGATCATGAAGCGATTTTGTTCTGTCTTAAAACTAAAATAAAGAAAATAGATAATAATAGGATTATTAGTAAAATAAATTTAGAAAACATCAAACTTGAATGTAAAAATACAAATTTTAGCCAAATTTTGCCCTACGAAGATCCAAACCTAGCAACTAGTATACTGGTAGAATATTTACAAAATTTAATAGCTAATAATTCAATAAAAATAAAGATTTCACGTAACAAAGCCACATTGAAACCGTGGATAACAGTTGGCTTATTAAGATGCATAAGAAACAGGGATCGGATGCACCACAGACTTAAAACTGAAGCAAGTAATCTAACGTTAGCCACTACTTATAAAAGATACAGAAACTTTTGTAATTCGATTCTTAAAAAATGTAAAATTAGCTATGAGAAACACGAGTTGGAATTGGCAAAGAATAATAGCAAGAGGCTCTGGCAAAATATAAAAAACTTCACGAATACGGGTAAAACAAAAAACTCTAATCAGGAACTTTTGACTGTTAAAGGTACCTCAAAGGATTCTGTCAATTTCGTTAATAAGTTCTTTGCGCATATTGGTGAAAACCTTGCTCAAAGGATATCTCCTGTACCACCAATCACTAAAGTAGGACTCGAATGTGCTTCAACGCAATCTTTCGTTCTTCTGGACACAGATTGCGAAGAGGTCGGAGGCATAATTGGTGGCTTAAAGTTGGGTAGTAGCACTGGATGTGACGGCATCTCTTGCGAACTGTTGAAAAGTATAAAGGAATATTTGGCACCCCCTCTAACAAGACTTTTCAATAGTTGCTTTAAGCTAGGCGTTTTCCCTGATGTTCTCAAGCAGTCAATTGTGGTGCCCATTCACAAAAGCGGAAGGCGAGACTGTGTCAATAATTACCGCCCAATATCTATCCTGCCGTCCTTGTCTAAGGTCTTGGAGAAAATTATTAATAAAAGGCTCGTGAAGTTTTTGGAAAACAAAAACTTACTGTCTGATGCTCAATATGGTTTTAGGCGGGACAGATCCACAGACGATGCTGTGAATTCATTTACAGAATTTATCGCGAAAAATTTAGATGAAAGAAGAAAATGTCTTACTATATTCTTAGATCTCGCAAAGGCTTTTGACACAGTCTCCCATCCTAAACTACTGATGAAACTAGAAAGCCTGGGTATCAGAGGAGTGCAACTGCTTTTATTTAAAAGCTACCTTTCGGGTCGCAAGCAGAGGGTGAGAATAGGTGACGAGGTGAGTGAGGAGTGTTCTGTAAGCTTTGGAGTCCCCCAGGGAAGTATTTTGGGCCCTTCTTTATTTCTATGCTACATTAATGATTTATGCCAACTTAAGCTTCGAAACTGTAAGATCATTTCGTATGCAGATGACACAACTCTGACCTTTTTTGGGGAATCATGTCCTCAACTGTTTAGTTATGCTCAAAAAGGTTTTGATAGGGTGTGTCAATGGTTAGCTGCCCATTCACTTACCTTAAATCACACTAAGACTCAGTTCATAAATTTTTCCCTTCGAAATTTTGGCTCTCACCAATATAAAATAATAGCACACTCTTGTAGCCAGATTCCGACTATAACTTGTAACTGCCCTCTAATTAGCAGAACAAGTTATATAAAATATCTGGGAATAACTATCGATGAAAACTTAAAATTTTCTGAACACATAAGTAATGTGGCTAAGAGAATACGCAAACTCGCATATATATTTAAACACTTGAGATTTGTTGCTGACTTCAGGGTTATGAGATCTATCTATCTAGCGCTTTGTCAATCCTGTCTCACCTACTGTATCTCTTCATGGGGTGGGGTTGCGAAGAGTCATTTATTGGAACTAGAGCGGGCTCAAAGACTGATACTCAAAATTTGTCTGTTTAAACCGAGATTATTCCCAACATCTGAACTTTACAGTCTTGCGGAGGTCTTGTCGGTCAGGAAACTATACATTCTTTCTGTTATCCTCAAACAGCACAAACTATTACAGTACAATCATAACAACCCTGTGTTAACTCGACGCCGTAACTTCCAAGTATGTCATGCTGCGCCATCGAGAACAGCCTTCAGCAGTTATTTCTTCTTCTTTCAAGGACCACGGCTGTATAACTTGGCTAATGAGCTACATAATATCTATCCCATTACGAAAAGCGAATGTAAGGGTAAGGTTACAGAATGGCTCCTCAAGCTTGGTTACGAGGAGACAGAGAGACTGCTTAATAAACACAGAAATTCTTAAGACAGACGTACACACGTACTAGCACTTGAACACACCATCACACACACACACACATACACATTCACACACACACACATGCATGTCAACATTTTCTCTACTTCTGAGCACACTCCCTTAATTTTAAGTTGCTAATCAATGTTTTCTTTTGAACTGTTCTCTATAATGTGTCTGGGTAAAGGTGGCCAGGAGTCCCATAACACAAGTTTTCTTAGTATGGGCTCCTGTCTCCCTACCAAAAATATTGTTTATTGTAAATTTGCTGTACCTATGTATTTTGTGGGAGAAATTAAATAAATTTTATTATTATTATTAAATTTTATTTTATTATTATTATTATTCGGTTACGGTTATGGAGCTCCCTAACATCCCTGGATGTTAGCATACCGTAGGAGCCCAGCAGAGCCTATGGCAGCCAGGGCCATGGAGAAGACTATGAAAGGGATACTTCTCGTGGTCCTAGAACGCAAAAGACAACTCAGGGAACATAGATGTGGTTTTAGTCAGTAAAAGTCTGACACACCCTCACCTAGGGCAGAAAAAGTCATAAGATGATTTGCTACCTTTTTTTTTTTTTTTTTTTTTTTATGGTGGGAAAAAATCATGCATTGACATCCCCCGCCCTTGGGCGGAGCGGGAGATAGTGTCAGACTCTTACTGACTAAAAGACCCACCCCGTTCCTTCTAGCCTTCATACCGGGGCTCGAGCGCCCTTTCGGATAACCCTGGCCCCAGTAGGCTTCGACCCGGCTGGGTCCCTGCTGTTGCTGACAACTCCTTGAGGCGCGCGGGAACAGTGCGCGCCGTCGACGACTTGGGCTTGGTCCGGACAGTTACCGGACGGCCGGACAGTGAGCTACCCATTGCTCACTGTCCGCAAGCCCGCGTCTACGTTGGCCGGAAATCGGGATCAGAATCCCGGCGACGGCGGCGGCGATAACGCCGTTGCCTGATGCGTTCGGCCTCCTCCTTTGCGAGCATTACTGCTTCGCAGAAGTCGGCGACCGCCTGCCACTCCTCCTCGCTCCGGACCATGGCCTCAACCAAGGCCCGGCGCGAGAGGTCTCCGCCGCCGATCGCCCCCACGAGGACACGGCGATGCTCCGCCCAAGCAGGGCACACCTCGACTGTGTGCTCCACCGTGTCCTCTGGGCGTTCCGCACAGTGGCGACACCCGGGCGTCACCTCCGCATGAATCCCGTGCAGGAAACTCCCGAACGAACCATGTCCGGTGAGTACCTGCGTCATGCGGAAGGTAAGGACGCCGTGAGGTCTTTCCAGCCACGCCTCAAAGAGGGGACTTACCGCCATGATTGTGGCGTGCCCAGCACTGGGTTGCGATAGTCGCTGACGCCATTTCACCATGAGATCCCGCCGGAGCTCTGTCCGCCATGCCGTGACCTGTCGCGGCAGCGGACTTTCACCCCGGCGTTGCATCTCCACGCGCATATCGTGCATGTGTGCAAGGACTGTTGCCTCCAGATCCCACGGTGGTAGGCCAGCCAGAAGGCTCGCCGCTTCGCGGGAGACCGTGCAGTATCCCCGCACCATCCTTATCGCCATGACCCTCTGACAGGCGTTCAGTATGGCCGCCGGTTGCTTTTTCAGCGACGGCGCCCACACCGGCGCCCCGTAGAGGGCCATGGACCGAACGATCCCCGCGTAGAGCCTCCGGCAGGAGGCATCTGGACCCCCAATGATTTGCTACCTTAAAAATAGTAGAATTCTACTTTATCAGTGAGTGATTTAGGCTAATATTGTATACTTTAACGCGGCGAAGTCGCTGACAGAATTGGGACCTAAATAAACTATTTCTGAACTTCGCGACAGTCAAAAGATAATTATTGAAACTTCTATAAATAATTTATTAGCTTCGAGGTAGAGGTACTATCAGTTCGAAAACTTTATTCCAATTCATTGGCAGTTTTGGTACTATTTTTAGACGATTTAATGTGGAAATTGTTTTATAAAAGCAAAGCTGTGTAAGGCGGTGAAATATTTCAATTGAGCGATTAATAAAAAAACTGGGCAAGTGTGAGTCCGACTCGCACACTGGGGATTCCGTACAAACTTTCATACTTATGAAAACAGTTCAATTCCCGAATTGAATTACGAAGATTTTTCCAAATTGCAAATAAGTTTTTTTTCTTGTGCCGTAACAACTTCACTGTTTTCAGATTTTTCCCTATACCTACTTTTGCTATGAGACCTTGCTTCATGCCTTTCAGTATTCTAGGTCAACGGGAAGTACTGTATGAATTTGATTTTCTTGAGAGAGTCGAAGTATACGTTTTTTGTGACATAAACGGCTGTATCTTTTTTTTTCTTTAACTCGGAAGTTTGATTTTTTCACAACTTCAAGGGACCGCAGACTTGAGTATACGAGTACGAGTACAATTTAATTCCACCAAGTCCGTTCTATCATCGGACCACTAGACGTACGGCGTTGCACCATCGGTACATGGTGGATACACCACCCATTCGCACAAAGCGTTTTGGAAACACATTCATTATGCGTACAGCTAAGGAGTGGAATTCCCTGCCGGAGTCTGTGTTTCCTGATAGCTACAACCTAGGGGTCTTTAAGTCAAGAGTGAATAGGTTACTACTAGGCAAAGACATTAAGGTGAAAAAAAGATCTTAATTTCAACTCGAAACGGACAACATGTTGATCCTATAAGGGTTCCGTTTTTTTTTGGGTACGGAACCCAGTGTAAGTACTCTTAGTAGATACAGTTGAAGAAATTCCAGTTGGGATTGAGGTCGTTCGTTAAATGGCAAAACTTTTGTATGACTTCTTTGCAATTAGCTCATTAAACAGTTTTTTTTTAAAGAAAATATATTTTTCCTCTTACCGATCTGGGGAAAAGAGAAACTAAAATACAAAGTGTTTCCTAAATTTTGAGCTTTCTATTAAGTTTCTTTACATAATTGTTACAAACTTAATTTTAAACCGTTGCATTTGTGTTTGATATTCTACTTGATTATTATTATTTTAAATTGAAGCAGTGGTATATTCTATTATAGTTGATGAAATTCATAATTAACTCAGTGAGATATGAAATGATATGAAAATAAGCCTTACGGAATAATTTTTGGTCATTGATCGAAATTGCCATCAGCTATTCAGCTAACTTGTTGCTGGCATAAAATACTTGTCTCTGTCATCGGCTTTGCCTGCGCGTGAAAATAAATGAAGCCCCTAAGTGCCCTAAGTTGCCCAAAGTGATACTTGGGATAAAAAGTAATCTATCTCCTATTTCAGAACATGGTCTACTCATGTGCTAAATTTCATTCAAATTTGTTCAGCAGTTAGAACGTGAAGGAATAACAAACAGACAAATATCCACACACATTTTCGACTTTATAATATTACTAATTTTTTGCAAGCGGCTTTTCCCGCGTGAACATAGAAAACTCTCCCAAGTGAACATGTTCCGGGGATAAAAAGTATCCTGTGTCCTATTTCAGAAAGTGGTCTACTGGTGCGCCAAATTTTATTGAAATCCCTTCAGCAGTTTTAACGTGAATGAGTATATAACAGAAAAATAACTCCTGAAAGCAGAAATAATCATTCAAGCGTAAAATTCGGAACTACTACATGAAGTCCTCTCAACCTTAGTTCGGTCTTCGTCATTGTTATAAGTTCTCTTAAATATAATCTTTTCATATTTGTCATAGTATTTAAGAGTTTATTATATTAGCATACAGCTTTTGCCCGCGACTTTGCCCGCGTACATAAAATATAGCCTATGTCACTCAGGAATAAAGCAGCTTTATATCGGTGAAAAAATTTTAGCAATCGGACCAATACTTCCAGAGATTACCTCCTAAAAACAAAAAAAAAAAAGCAAAAATGAATTTTACCTCTTTATTATGTTAGAGTAGATGTACGTATTTTATTATTATATATGCAACTAATTTAACGATACTACATTCTATTTCAAATATCTGTTATTATTTATTGTGCACACCTACCACAGTGTTGTCTTTTTTAAACCAAAGGTTGACTAGTAGAGAATGCCTTGTTGCATTAAGCCCGCCTAAGTACCACTAGATACTGTACATGAAGTTTAAAAAAAAAGTAAAAACATATATACACACTCGAACTTTCGCTTTTTTAATACGAGTATTAGCGTCTTTAGATTCCGCCAGCGCCCGAGTGTAAGTCGAAAATAATCCAAAGGGAACGTATGCCGGGATAAAAAGTAACATGTATCCTACTCCAAGGTCTTATCTGTGTACATACCTACAGACCCTATCTTTATTTCAAAATTGGGTCAGCGACTTAGGCTTGAAAATGTATCAAACAGACCGACAGATAAAAAGATTTTGTTTTTAGGTTGGTATCCAACTAACTTCTCGCACTCTAGCGTGAAGTGAGAGGGCGTGTCAGACTTTTACTGTCTAAAACCCACTGGTATTCTTCAATAAAATTGCTCTTTGTGTTCTACGGCTACGATTACTCTTTAAAACGCTCCAGAAGCCTTAGCAGGATCCTATCGGATCACTTCAGTTTTGCTAAGATTTATTTGAAGCACGTGTGAAACACTATGCGGCTTGGACTTGGTCCATACTGGATGGTCGAACGGCGAGTTACTCAATGCTCGTTGTCCGCAAGCCCGCGCCTACGGTGATTGGAAATCGTTCTTCGACTCCCAAAACCAAATAGCGTTGCTTTCCCATTTATAATAATATGAATATGGATGCATACTAATTACGAATCATTTTGTCGATACAGTTACAAAAGTCAGACGACAGGAGAGTCATCTTGCATCAGGTGACCCTCAAATCTAGTGGACTGTACAGATGCGAGGTGTCAGCCGAAGCGCCGAGCTTCGCGTCAGCAGCTGGAGAAGGAAGGATGGAAGTTATATGTAAGTGTGAACTGTTTAGATTTTAGCTAGGTTTTCATCACATATACAAATTGGTGTAGCTCGCCGTCCGACCATCCGGTAACCATCTGGACCAAGCCCAAGTCGTCGACGGCGCGTAGTATTCCACGTGCGCCTCAAGGAGTTGTCAGCAACCGTAGGAGTCCAGCAGGGTCACAGCTTCCTGGGGCCATGGGTGATCTGAAAAAGATCTCCGAGGCCCTGGAACAATGGCAAAGAAGGAACAGGACTGGGTTTTAGTCAGTAAAAGTCTGACACTATCTCCCGCTCCGCTCAAAAACGGGTAATGTCATTGGATGATTTTTCCACCTAAAAAAAAGTGGGAACCTTCTAGAGTTTAGCTAGTCTTTATCAAGATGCTATGTCGGAGGTTGTGGGTTCGATTCCCACCCAGGATAGCTGTTTGTGTGAAGAGCACGATCAACTGTTCTGTGTGTAATTTATCTATAAGTTTTTACATATGTAGAAATATATGAGTATGTTTATCAGTTGTCTAGTACTCACAGCAAGCTCTGCTTAGTTAGGTGCTAGATGGTGTTGTGTGATAGTTGTGAAATATTATTATTATTAGTTTAACATCATACATCAATACAACGATAATATACATCATGATATGATATTCATACATCGATATTTCTCGAAGCTAGAACACTGGTAGAATAGAATAGAATAAACTTTATTGTACACTAAAATAGTAACAATTTCACAGAAACTTAAATCTATGGGTACAATGGCGGTCTCGCTGAAAGCGATGTCTTCCAGACAACCTTGGAATGGAATATAAGAACTTAAACTAAAAAAGGGGGTAGTCTGCGGTTTACTTCAAGCAATAAAAATCAAGGGAAAATTTATTAAGGGAAAAAATGTTACAAAAAAAAAAGAAAAAGAATAGAATAAAGGTTAGTGATAGAAGAAATTAAATTAGGTAGTACCAGAGTAATATTAGAGAGAAAGGTAATGTTCTTTGACAAGGTTTTTAAAAGAACCTAGCGACTGGGCTTGTCTAACTGACAACAGCAAAGCGTTCCATAATCGCACTGCCTGGACCGTAAACGATTTGTCGCAGAATTTGGTAGAATGCGAGGCCATCAAAAGTTTCAAGTTCTCCGATGATCTCAAATTTCTATTATGTGTGTCATGAAGAAACTTAAAACATTCTTTGAGATATGAGGGGGTTGTGGGAACAAACAGGACACTATAAAGTAACGATAAGATATGGGTATTAGAATAGTCATGTTTCGGCTGCTATTTTGTTGGTCCCAAATAATAATAGCCGATAAATAATCCATGACGTGAGTCCAAACGGATCGATGGAATTCACACTTTGAATTTTTGGTCCTAGAGCATGAGGTGCTGCGGCCAGTTCCAATTACGTGGTGCTGTTGAAAAATTAATTAATTAATTTTTTCATCCTAGGATGAAAAATTCCTAGGAAGCACTATTCTAGAATATTGCTTATTTTTTATAGGATAACGAAATATCTACCTATTTAAAAATTAGCTGATACAATTCAGTAGTTGATTCTGAACATAGGTGCTTCTTTCTCAAAGTACGATTATTTTGTGTCATATTTTAAAAATACCTCGGTTGTTATAATGGCAAAAATATGAGTTCTTTTTTAGATTCTTCATAGCACCTACTTTCTTCAAGTTTAGCACCCCTAAAAATACAATGTAGATAATTCATTAATCTCTTTGATACCAACATCAAGAAATATAACATTCATCACTGCCGAGTCAAGTGTTAATAATCTCGAAAATTTCGTCCCTTTTCTTCGTAAAGTCATGATCTATTTCGTTCATTTACGAGTTTAATTTCACAAAAATTCCAATTTCATTCCCTTTGACGAGAGACATACGTAACAGAAGGAGGCCATTATTTCAATTAGGAGTTTGTATTACAACCGCAGAATAGCTCCCGGCCTTAAACACGATAAATGTAAAACCATTGTCTTTTGTCATTTAATTTTACATGCTGCTCGATTATTTTACACGATGTTCCAACTCTTTGGCTCGGTTCTAGTGTTTTACGCCAAGTTGCCGTTATCGGTGTTTATTTCTCGTTTTTGGATCCTTACCAAGAGTTAAATGTTTGTTATTAGAGAGTTTGTGAGCGAGTTGTTTTGCAGCTATCTATGAGTGTATTGCACGATTGTTTTTTTCTGCAGATTTACCGAGGGAAGGTCCAAGAATAACAGGCAACGAACAAGAGAATAGAAGAGGGGACTCCTTGTTTCTGAATTGTACGTCGGGCCGGTCCTACCCTGCGGCAGTACTCAGTTGGGACATTGATGGAGAAAAGGTACTATTAAATATTTTGAACGAAAAAATATTGACATTTACGAGACAGGCGATGTTTTCGATTTCAATTTTGATAGAGGTAACATTCTTCTTTGTTTACGTGGCCCTGATAAAAAAAAGTCTAATTTAGTGAACTGGATATTTGGGTAGTTTTGTGCCATTAATGTATTTTTGTTGTGATAAAAGTAGAGTTTTACGTGTCTTAAGATATTACAGTACCTAATGTTTATTTTCATATCGCGTTGGTCACACTAATATTATTAAGGTGAAAGTTTATATAATTTGTGTTTGTGTGTGAGTATATTTGTTACTCCTTCCCACACAAATGGTTGAACGGGTTTAGGTACAATTAAAAATTTGGTGTTACGTGGGTAGACCATATCCTGAAATAGCGAAATTAGATATTTTTATCTCGGTAATTTGTTCCCTTGGGATAATTCTATACTACCACGGGGGTGAAGAAGATGGCTTACAATTAACAATACTCTATGTATCTCTAAAATAATAAAATACTTTATTTCAAAGATACTAATAGCCATATTCGTGCTTAAATAAATTGAGACATCGCGAAATTCCGTAAACACGATGACCACAATTGTTTACCGTTCATTTTTGTATCGACCAATAGCAAATACATAACATCTATTGCCTACAAAATCATTTGTTAACAAACTCAGGCTCTGTTACACTGGTCACGGAGGTTTGACCACCCTCTTTATCAACAGGAATAGTACAAAAACAGGACTTTAAAGAAAGATAAAGTTTTGAATGGTTTTATTTTTACTTTACGCTTTGTACCTACCAACTTCTTGGCTTCAGTTGCAATTTGCGAAGATGCAAGCAAGAATAGTCGTTACTGCGAACTTTTATGCTTGGTCAGGCTTGGCTCCGATACACTTATTTACTTATTAAAAATTTTATGTAACACAAACGTACAATTATGGACTTAACGCCTAGGTATACCAGTCAACTCAGAGTGATGGAGAGATAACATCGCAGGTGCATAAAAAAGCATGAATAAGAAAAACATGGTACAAAATTATTATTATTAGTTTCTGCCAATGGCTTCACCATTTCAAAGTAGAAAATATTATAATACTTATGTGTATGACACAGTGATGAAGTAGCGTTCTACTGCATTCTAAATATGTAACCAAGAAATGTAACCCATAATATGATTTAAAAGTGTCCATGGAGTTTCTTGCACGTTTTTCTCCATAGAGATCTATGCTTTGGAACGTGCAATTTAGCTTTACTTTTCTTGGACTGACCGACATTTGACTATTCAAAAGTGCCCGCAAATGGTCTATTTGAAATAAATGATTTGATTTGATTTGACTGGCAAAATATTAAAAAAATTGGTCCAGTAGTTTTGGAGTGTGTTCATTATATACAAAAATATAAATCATTCCTCTACACAACATTATTTTTAGTTTATGCAAAACCTGAATATAATTTGTTCTGAATTAGTAACTGAATGTATTCCAATAGATTTTACACCATGTTACATTTTTCCCGCAAAAATATTAAAAAAGGTCACAAGTTGGACACCACTGACACTAAGTATCTACAACACAGGTCACGACAGATCATAGTGAGCATTAGGCGCCAGCAAACAGCTGGGTGCAAGTGTAAAACAGAACGCCCGGAGGACACGGTGGAGCACACAATCGCGGTGTGCCCTGCTTGGGCGGAGCATCGCCGTGCCCTCGTGGGGGTGATCGGCGGCGGAGACCTCTCGCGCCGGGCGTTGGTCGAGGCCATGGTCCGGAGCGAGGAGGAGTGGCAGGCGGTCGCCGACTTCTGCGAAGCAGTAATGCTCGCTAAGGAGGAGGCCGACCGCATCAGGCAACGGCGCTCTCGCCGCCGCCGGGATTCCGATCCCGATTTCCAGCCACCGTAGGCGCGGGCTTGCGGACAGTGAGCAATGGGTAGCTCGCTGTCCGGCTGTCCGGTAACTGTCCGGACCAAGCCCAAGTCGTCAACGGCGCGCGCTGTTCCCGCGCGCCTCAAGGAGTTGTCAGCAACAGCAGGGGCCCAGCCGGGTCGAAGCCTACTGGGGCCAGGGTTACCCGAAAGGGCGCTCGAGCCCCGGTATGAAGGCTTGAAGGAACGGGATGGGTTTTTTAGTCAGTAAGAGTCTGACACTATCTCCCGCTCCGCCCAAGAGCGGGGGTTGTCATAAAAAAATTTTTCCCATCGAAAAAAAAAAACCCCTCAGACGCCTGGATGGCCCGATGACTTTGTATTTTTGCTGAATAAGAAGCTGATTTTTGCGATTTTTTATGACATAGTTATAAATTTTTTTACATAGACTTTTTACATAAGACGTGTTTCCCGTTTCGCATATAGGGTGACTGGTAATTAGTAACCGATATTTAAACTCGTGATTGTACTCATAATTACAAACAACTTTCCCAAAGAAACTTTTTTATTATACTAATTTATTTTTTTTTTGACATGGAAAATGTTTGTAATTATGTCTTTAATTTGCTCCTTTTCTTCTTTCTTTTCATTCATTTTATCGCAATGACAAAACAGTTGTTTGAAATTCGCACGCGCACGCCTGCGACCGATTAACTGTTAGCCGCTTTTGGTTATTGTGTTAAAACGAATGAGTAAAAAAAAAGTTTCTTTGGGAAAGTTGTTTGTAATCATGAGTACAATCACGTGTTCAAGTATCGGTCACTAATTATCAGTCACCCTATATACTAAAACTAATGTTGTATAACATTAGTTAAGGCATAATAAACATAAACATACATACGTATTACGTATATATTTAGTATTATAAATAAGTACTTACATCAATACATTTTTAATATATTATAAAGTAATGGAAAGAAGTTTTTGAGACGAATCTTTAAAAAGTAATTCTTCAACCTCCTCTTAAATACATACTGACTGGAAGCCGTCCTGATATCAAGAAGACACGCATTTCTTAGAAGTATACCTAAATATATTAAAGAAAGAATGACAGCGTATAGCGCTTTATTGTCTTTGCAGCAATCTTCAAACCAAAAACGTGTAATAAAAACAGTGTCCACATGTTCAATGGTCACATAATTCTAAAATGACAGTCATTACTTGTCCTCCTACTCAATAGTTCAGTCGAGGACGTCGTGAGCGGACATAATGCATTATGCGTCCATTATCTACTGGCTGGCCACTAATCCTCTCCTCTGTACCCGCTACTCACATCAATCAATCTTCTAGACACGGCTTGCATTACCATTTACGATGCTTCTACGTTTTTCCTTAATTTCTTCTGTATCGAATTATATGAAGATGAACTTATGAGACTAGATTAATTTTAGGGATGTAACGATTTATTCCATTGTAATACCATAAACTAATACCACTGGTATTTGTTTCAACTCAAAAACACGTCCAAAGATTTAAGGTACAGTCAGTAAAAATGGTATGTGTCTAATAAATGAGACCAAATATTGAAAAAAAATAAGACGTAAGAAGACCAATTTATTTCGTTTTTAAGTTTCACTGAACTGACAGTCATAGCCACATTCAAGTTGTTGGTATTCGTTCGGAATTGAAAATAAATTTTGATTTCACACAAATACAAATGATGTTAGTTTTTGGTATTAGAACGGAATAAATGGATTTAGGAACTTCGGAGTTCCGACTTTTTTAGTGTCATCTACAAACAAACACTCAATGGAGGGGTTGGCATGAACCACAAATATGTACATATAAAAAGATATGTTTATACGTGTATGGTGAATGTTATTTATGGTTTTTTATATATCACAACGTGAAGATAAAGTGTTAAAACGCCCGCCTTCTCTTGGATGGATCTTCTTTTGGATGGATTTTAGAGCACCAATTTTGAGTTTTACGGGCCCACCGATCACCGATCAGTACGCAGCAAATATGTACAGCCCTATCCCATATAACTACTAAAATGGATATTATTTAGAAAAATAGAACTAGAAAGTCTCCATAATTTAGTATCCAACAGCGCTCGTGTGTCGTTACCATTTTATTGCAGAATTATACCTGTTGTTCTAGATCTAAACATAATAAAAGAATAAAATTTTAACGAACTCGCCGTGAATGCCTATAAAAGCTTGTCGACGTTCTGAAATAAATACAGCAATTTATTTGCTCAATTACGGCCTAGCTTTTGAGTTATTTTATGGCAAACTTAATATAAAAGTATGACCACAAAGTAATTAATGTGCATCCATTAACTGCAAGTTAATTAAGTTGTTTTAATTTCGATCGGTCCGAAATACGATATTACACGTACCAAGAGATTTAATTTCGGCCAACGATCCTTATTAATATAATTGTTCGTAGGATATTTGACCCTTTTCAATGAGTTTCTGTAATACGACTCTTTCTCCCAATAAGGTTTTTTTTCAAATTTTAACTTTGCTGGGCTTATTGAAGTGCGGGCTCGTATTTATCTTTTATTTCTGATTTGGAGCGAGTTTGTTTTTGTTTCGAACAAAACTGCCGAACTCGTCACATTCATTTTTATTCGGGTCAAACTTGTAGCAATATACAAAGATGTACTGGCTTGATGATTCAACACAATTCTATACCTTTTTTTGTGAGTATTGTAGACTTTTTAAACAGGAACTCTTTGGATGGTCTTTTGTAGCCATTAAAAGTAAAAAAGTAAATACAAATTCGAGTTTTAAAATGAAATATTATTGTCATAGAGATTTAGGGCGGCTGTCAGGCCGAAAGACGTGTGTGATTTTTTATATTAGGTAACGTAAAAGAATAATTTCATAGGAATAAATCCTACCGTTACACGTGTATTAAGCCGTTTGTATTATCTCTGATCCTTACAATATTTCGAAATGTTTTAATTATAATGATGTCAAGATTTTTGCTTTTCTTTTGTGTTTATTATGTATATGTAACTGAAACAGTTTTGTATAGTTCATTTTTTACTTAGAATTAATTTTGCAATTGATAGGTGTTAGAAAAATAAGTGTAAGCCACTTCTAGCCTCTTTTTGTCTTCTCTCTCCAGCCACAAGCTGTCGCGCGCTACGGCTTTTTTTGTAGCCGCTTCTAGTTTTTTTTGTGGCCGCTTCTAGCTTTTTTTGTGGCCCATGTGCGGGGACACTTCGACAAGACATATATAACATCTGAAATAAACTCACCTATTAAGCCTATTGTCATCTTAGAGAAATATTGAATCAATATCCTTATTGGAGACCGAACCGCTATCATTATAGGAGATTAAACCGTTCGGTATTCATGTGCCAACAGCGAATATTTGGTAGCAGATACATTAACAGGATCCCTGCGTACGATGGTTAGTTACCATGAAATTTATGATCAATTAGTACGTTAAATGTTCCGAATCGAAGGATACCGTCAAGGATGTCTTCTTGGAATTAGTATGGAAGTCTATTGTGGGCATCCCTTGTTCTATTGGTAAATTGAAAGCTTGGCTAATTACTGACGTAAATAGGGACTATTGTGTACGAAGGTTCGCCTATTTGACTTCATAAGATCTTGTTACTGAATAATTGATAGGGAATCTGGTTGAACCATTGAATGTTATTTGATCAATAAATGTTGTCTGTTACTATTAGTCTGAGCTATATATTTAACGTTACAGAGAGAATCGTAATGCTGAATAATAATATAAATGGTCTTTGATGGTACCTTGAAGTGAAGAAGTATTCCTCTTTCGACCTGCTGAAACCATTGGTGCCGAATAAGGAATACTTCGAAGTGTTACTTCTTTTTTAAATGGTTAAAGAAAAGAAATAAAAAAGAATATTATGAAGATGAAGCTGAATCATTTAAAAAAAAAACCGGCCAAGTACGAATTGGACTCGCGCACGAAGGATTTTGTACTATTTGTAGAAAAAAAGGCAAAAAACCGCGTTTATTGAATGGGGGCCCACTTAAATATTGATTTTATTCTGTTTTTAACATTTGTTGTTATAACGGCAACAGAATTAAATCATCCGTGAAATTCAATAGTTTAGGTATCATGGTTCATGAAATACAGCCTAGTGACAAACAGACGGACAGCGAAGTCTTATTTACTTTGTTCTCAATTAATAGTAATGACAAGAAACATGTAACAGAGATATTTGTAATACATAACATGATTGAAAAGAGTGTTCATGGAGTTTCTAGCATAATCTTCTCTATAGAGATCTACGCTTTGGAATTTGCAATTAACATCATTTTTTTGACTGACTTTTTGACATTTCCAAAGTGCCTAAGTGCCTGTAAATCATCATCATCATCATTTCAGCCGATACACGTCTACTGCTGGACATAGGCCTCCCCCAAGTGTAGCCACAACGAACGTTCCTGTGCGTCTCGCATCCATCGGTGCCTGTAAATGGTTTATATGAAATAAAATGCTTTGAACCTTAGTAATAAAAATGTTTGATTCAGACACTGGGTGGAATTAGCTATAGGTGCTATGCTAATATAGTATATAAGCACCTTCTGTTACTATACACTAACAGTTTATGGACTACTGGGTCTGAAATAAGGATTTTTATTTTTTTTTATTTTAAAATAAAGTAAATTTATCCAAATAACATAAAAATAATTTTTCAAATCCGTTTAAAGTTAATTTCCAATCTGGTGAAAGGGAAAACTGTCAAGTAAGAGACAAAGGAGGTTGGTATCAACTGAAACGTGACGTCACCGCCATTACGTTACACGCGCACATAAGAGATATCAGGATTTTTCCATCACGCCCCCACTTTTCCTCATACCAATATTTGAAATACTAATGACTGCTTTACAACCAATTTATTTGCTTTTTGTGATACTTGTTGTCTTGTATAACATAATTATTGTACAAAAATTAACATAAGATAATAGGTATCCTATTGCGTCTAGGGCTGCGAGATTGCTGGAAACACTTATCCCTGCTGGCCTTTGAACGCTAAATGATACTGGAAATATGAAATAAAGTAAGGGTCATTTACCTAAAATGTTAAAATGTACCTTTCGATGATTGATGTAAGGATATTTTACGCAAAACGTAAAAATGTCCCTTACGTTAATGCATACTTCTGGTATCGTAAAGGCAACTGAGAAACACAGGAGGATTTCAGTCAGTAAAAGTTCGATACTCTCGTTCCATCCAGAGTAGTAGAAGTTAAAAAAATCCTGCCTTGTGCGAGTCGGACTCGGGGACTATGGTTTCGGTACCGTTCGTAGAAAAAAACTGCAAAAAATCACGTTTGTTGTCTATGAGCCCCACTACCACTACAGGATTACATCAACTGTGAAAATTTTACTGTCTAGTAGTAGAGCCTAGTGACAGACGGACAGACAGGCAGACAGATGAACGGACAGGGGAGTCTTAGTAATAAGGTCCCGTTTTACCCTTAGCGTACGGAACCCTAAAAAAACGTTGATTGGCGCAACATTAAAATGAACAATGATTTACAAAATGAAGAACTAAATAGTTCCGTAAATCGGGGTGAAAAGAGACAAAAATTTGGTTTGGTTTTTCACTTTGATACCATAATATCGGCCTCTAACAAAACATCGATTTTTAACCGACTTCTAAAAAAGAAGGAGGTTCTCAATTCGGATGTTTGTATGTTTTTTTTTTATGTATGTTCGCGCATAACTTCGTCACTTGACAAAAAATATTCAAATATCGAGAAAATACTCTTTAAAGATTTGTCTCCATTCACCCCTAAGTCTCTACTCACCCCATTTTACCCGGTACTGGTTGAGTAAATTTAAACCAAGGGAGACAACGTGCATGATAACTCGAGACGCTTCGGACATATTAAACTTTAAAACCTCTTGCAAGGCTCTTCTAATACACAAAAATCTTTCCCTTTGTAAAATCTCCCGACACTTTTCCCAACTAATTGACATTTCACAATGGAACAAATTGACAGATCTTCTTTTGTTCTCCCTCCTTCCGCATGGACTAATTAAAACACATTCTGCTCAGATAACGCGGTTCTCAGATTATAGACGGTTCAATGGCCTAATTCTATGACAACTACGTGTCATAGAATTTCTGACAATTAGGCCATTATACCAATGTAGGTACATTGGTGAATAGGAAGATTATTTAAACAGAGGAGGTAGGTACCTTCTTACTAGATTAATTACCCTGTATTTCATGTAGTAGGTGCCTCCGTAAGCCTGAGCTCTGTGAGGGGGATGAAGAAAAACATTAAACGTGCGCTTTCTACGGTTATTTAAATCAATTTTGGTGCTGTTTTCAGAAAAAAGATTTTTCATGTAGTTTTGTTTCTTATCTTTATATATCGTGGCCAGATCGTTTAAACGTTATTATTTGATGACTGTTAATCCTCGTTTGGTCATATCATTGATGTAATATTTCTATGATAAATAAAAGATCTAATGAAAGTAAGCCAAAAAAGGATTGAAATATCATCAAACTATAATGTTAAAAACGATCTGGCCACGACATGTAGGTATATAATTCTTCTGTAACTGTGTTTGTCACCTAACTCTCCCTAAACGGCTTGAACAATAATTTTGAATCAAATTTTATGTTTATAATCAAGCGAAGTCACTGGATGGTTTGAAATTACAATTGGACCTGGTAGGTGGCGAAGCAACCAGGATCTCAATATTTTTTCTGATGAAAAGCCAGTTTTCAGACAGGACTACGTCTGTCGGGACTGCTAGTTACGTATAAAATATTGTACAAAAATAAACAGGATAATACCCAATTATTATTTTTGTCGTAAAGGAACAGCCATGTCATGGTTCCGGTAAGTTCAGGAAAAATATATCTGAACTGGCATAGCAACATGGCCCTATAACGTAAGACAGATATTTAATATTAGTGAATATTCGATAAATCTGAACCATTTTTGGTAGACGGAGGGCCGGCTAGTTCGTAAACTAATATGTTTTAGTTTTACTGACCTACATGGTGTAATAGCGGAAATATCCGAAATATCCGCTGCTGGAGGCTCCGAGATTTACTTGGAACTCCATATAGGAACCGGCTTTGTGTATCAGAACGTAGGCTTGATACATAAATATGGGGGTCAGCTAGAGTCGTGGATATGCGAGTAGGTGTTATGCTGTGTCTGAATGTGGTTTCCGCACGCATTCCAATGCGAACCATTGTACGTGGGTACCTTTGGTAGGCTTATTCCAACCAGCCTATCTTTCTTCAAGAACAGATTAGGCTTCTCAGGTTTTTAGGCCGTCAATAAGGAGGTTCGGGGATCCTAAGGTTCGTGTGCGTATTTCAGCGACACCTGTACAGCCTAGGAGCATAAGCGCAATTGCCTCCTCCCGCAGGTGACAGTTTGTTATACGGTGCGTGCTGAGCATAGACCTCTTTTCTCTTGTGCTAATCCACATGTTTGTAAGTTAGTCTAAGGTTCTACCCACGGTGAACAATTTTGCTCCCGGTCCTCGAGATAGCAATAGTGAACAATAATAAAATTCGCACAAATCCATGTGCGAAAGTCACTTGGACATCAAGCAATTTATGAAAAAGAAATATGTGTTTCTAGAACGCAATGGGCAACTGAAGGGTACAGGTGTGGCTTTAGTCAGTAAACGTATGAAATGCCCTTTTGCTCCATCCTAGACTCTAGAGTGCAAGAAGTCATTGTGAACTACTAAACTCAAAAAAAAAGTGCGAAGGTCGATAGTCCTACAGTTGATAATTGACAACTGTTCTGTGTCTGTAGTTGGGTACTTACCTGTTTATACTCCTAAAGTAAGCGTGTTCCTTCGTCGGCCACATCATCGCTTAACATCAGGTGAGATTGTGGTCAAACGCGAGCCTATCTATAATAAAAAAAGTAACATTATTGTTTATTTATTTGTTTATTTATTTATTGAGTACTGCCACATTACAATACATTTAACATTAAAAGAGAATCAATTTCATCATGGTGGTCTGATGTATGTAACAATAACGGCAATAAAATTATTGCCATTCATTCATATAATGATGTGGTTGGGGAGTATGTACTCAAAATTTTGGAATAATACGCATATTATGTGGCCAAATACGATTGATTTGCAAACTGAATGAGAAGAAGAAACTGTTGCCATATCACAAACATCCTTTTAAATTGACTAGTGTATATTCCAATGATTCCAAGTCTTTCTTCAATTTGACTCAACCTCAACGCAGTCAATTGACAGTTAGAACATTTTTTTTTAGTTATGATATTTATTTTGCAAAAAAAGTTTTAAAAAAACACTTTCACACGTTTTTTCGTCAAGCTAAACTAGATGACGCCGTTATTTCCTAGCTGACTTCTGTGACTACCTTGAGAAGAAAAACCGAAACAAACTCAGCGGTCAGTCTCTTTTAAAGTCTATACAGCGAAAATAGAATAGTCAAATCAAATGATAGCCATGTAGGTTGGTGTCTGGGATGGTGGTGATCTTTAATTTTGTAAATGTTCTCATCTCGAGAGTGAACTGCGAGTGAGTCGAGGCACTTTTAAAAAGACTTACAATTTATAGGTTCAAGTTTGACATCACTTTGCTACGTGTGTGAAAGATATGTACATAAGATTATCAGAATGAATTTTCTTGCACAGGTCACAGACCCCCTCCTCCTCGTGGAGTACCCGCCAACGCAGCACGCTCATGGCCTGCTGTCAACAGCGCTGGGCCTGCGCGTGCCCATCGGCCGGACGATGCAGGTGCGGTGTACTGCGCGAGTCGCCCCCGCCTGGCGAGAAGGCAGCGAGGCCGTTGTGGGGAACAGCCAGCTTGCTGACAGCAAAGAGGCTATGTTATTAGGTAATTTGGAAATTTTATTACTTTAGAAATATACAACATTATTTTTTAACCGACTTCGAAAAGGAGGAGGTTCTATGTTCGGCTGAATGTATGTTTTATTTTTTTTATTTTTTAGTTTATGCGAAACCTGAATATAGTTTGTTCAGAATCAATAAATGAATGGATTCCAATTCCAATAGTTTTTACACCATGTCATATTTTTTCCGAAAAATATTTAAAAAGGTCAAAAGTTCGACACCACCGGCAATAAGTACAACACAGGTCACGGCAGGTCATAGCGGGCATCGGCCAGCAAGCAACTGGGTGCAAGTGTAAAACAATCCCTCAGTCGCCTAGATGGCCCGGTGACTATGTATTTTTCCTGACATAACAACTTAGTGTGACTGACATATCAACTGTGATTTTTCATGATACAGTTATGAAATTTTGTACATAAATTCTTTATATAAAAATATTAGACACGTGTTTCGGGTTTTGCATTTACTAAAACTAATGTTTTATTAAAGTCAAAGTCAAGTCAAAAGTTTTTTATTTCACATAGGCCTACATGGGCACTTATAAAACGTCAGAAGCTAGTGCACGGTTCGAAATTGGTCGTTTCCTATGGAGAAGAACCGGCAAGAAACTCCATGGTTACTCTTTTAAAAAAAATGGTTGTAGTTACAATATTTCCATATTACAGTATTAATAGGTATTATTTAAGAACAGTGTAAACCGGTCTATATTGTACTCAAAAGCACAATAAAATCATCAAAATAATCATTTAAAAAAACTGAGTCAAAATATGAAGTAATCTAAGAATTCGTGGAGTCTACAGTGTTCTTCCATTTACATTATAAAAAGAGGCTATATAAAAAAAAAAGCTGTCAATAAATGAGACGTTAACAACCAAAAAAGAAAAACTAACGAATTTAATGTCTGTATATTGTCTAAAGATCTAGCGTGAGTTTTTTAATTGCGTTTGGGTAAAAAAAATGGTTCTCCGTTTTGTCAGTTTCAGTACAAAATTGACGTTTAGGTTACACAATCGAACATGTTTAACAAACTTGCTTTACGCCCACTGTTCTACATTATAGGTTCCTAGGAATTTACTTAGTAAAGGTAAACTTGTCTAAACGTTAATTCGTACACGTCTACCAAACAAGATATACGGTATTTTTAATGTCTGTCACAAGGCTGTTTTCGGAGATAGACTGACCCTGTGGCGAGTTCGCTTCGGTCTAGTCGGGCCCAAATCGGGACAATTTGTTGCGTCAGAAAAAAGCGCGGTCTGTCCCATTTTTAATATACAAGTTAATGCTGTTAAAATCCAGAATCGTGAACTTTCATATTTATCTTGCTTTTTTTTTGTAAGAAATTATAATTATCTAGAAATAGTTTCAGAATACGTGAAATTCTTTGCGTAATGAGTAAGTGTATCAAGTAGACTAGGTTAACATGACATTTATAATCCCAAGATGAATTAAACACTATAGTTCACAGATTTGGTGTTTGACTAACATCCAAAAGTCCAAACTCAAGGTTTGCTAGCGTGTTATGGAGCGCAGCATATTAGGTGTTAAATTAACAGACCATATTCGAAACACAACATTGCGCTCCAAAACGCAAATTATTGATGTGAACTTGAATTGAACTGGGCAGGACATGTCTGCCGCATGTCTAACGGGCTGTGGGCCCATAAAGCGCAGAATTGGTGCCCAGACACAGGACACCAGGGCCGCGGCAGACCACGAAAGAGATGGTGGGACGACCTGGACAGCTTCCTCAAGAATTGGAATGAGAAAGCAAAGAACCGTGATCATTGGAAAAAATGGAGGAATAAAATAATAAAATATTATTCTTTAAAAATCACGGAATAAGACAAATTGGTAGGCACTTAACTATTTTTAAGATTCAATGATCGCTAAGGCGTTTTATTTTAGTAACATTTCACGCACGACTTGAATAGAGTGAAGTCATGTAGATAATACCTACCCCAAAGGGTTTAGTTATTTTTAAGTTCAGAATTCAAAGTTATTTTTGGAAAGAAACGGATCGACATGAAAAAACGCTGCGGGATTACACGCAGAAAATTCCGCCATTTTTTTCCGTTTAAATTTGAAATAAGCCTTAGAAGTACGATTATAGGGCCATTCTACGACGCATCGAAAATTGTTTGATTTCTTAGCATAAAGTCTATTAATCTAATTGAATCTTTATTATTATTTCAGTAATAAGTGACTTGTATGTCGTGTTATGTATATCGATTGTGTCTTATCGTAGAATGACCCTAGTCTTTGTTTTTTAAGGTATCGGAGAGGACAGCATTCTTCGTAAGTAGATTTATTGAATTTATTCGCTTATTTTCTATTTTTCTTACAAAGTCCGTGTACAAGCAATATCGATATAGATCTCAGTGTGTGGTAAGATCATAGTAATTGAGATTAATTTGTAGAAAAATAACTGATTGACTATTTACGCCAGTCTTTTAGGCACATTGCCAATCGATAGCGATGTAGAGGATTTTTTGATGCTATATTTTAGTTACTTTTATTAGTTTAGGGTTACTATTTTTTTTTGGTTTTACTGTATTGTATTTAGTTAAGTATTTAATAAATGTAAACTATATATGTATCTTAATATATATAAATCTCGTGTCACAATGTTTGTCCTCAATGGACTCCTAAACCACTTAACCGATTATAATAAAATTCGCACACCATGTGCAGTTCGATCCAACTTGAGAGATAGGATAGTTTAAATCTCAAATTCCGTGCGAAGCCGGGACGGGCCGCTAGTAGGTATATAAAGAAAATAACTAACACATATTTACGGGCTGTCATACATAATATTGAACATAGAAAAGGTTCAATATTGCAATATTGCATTTTTTATTTTGATATTTTGAAAGTATTTTTGAAAATAGAAACTCGGATATTTTAATAGATCAGTAGTTGTATGAATAATAAAACATGTTTTGTTTGATTTAACAATCATTTTTTTAAAGATATTTTTATTAATGCTTGTTAATTAGGGGAGAGAACTTTCCTACAATAACCACAAATTGTTGCTTACAATGTTCTTCCTAAAAAAAATGATAATTATATCGTGGTTAATTGAGGTGAATGATTTTTTTCTGAGACAACAAAATCCTTTTATTTTGATTTCATCATGAAACAAAGACTTGAAAAGGATCAAGAATAAAGAAATATTTTGATAAAAATACAATCGCTTTTATATATTCACGAGAAGGCGTTTTAAGTGGTTACGAACCATTTTCTGAGATATTAAATTATATTATCAATGTTGAAGTAGCTACTTAATTTAAGTTCTCATAGCGAGAGATTGCACGTGGGAGTAAAATGTAGATAATTATGTCAAAAGAAAAATATTTTTCAACTTGAGTACGCCTACCTTAAGAATACTTCTATTGTCATCAGAAATAGTATATGTGCTCTGTGATGATGATGATTGAATTAAAGGTTTCTTTTTTTTTTAAATTTTGTTGCGAGCAACTTCTGTGCGAGCAAGTTCCGTGCTGTGCTGCCCATTACTAAATTATTACTAGAGCAACAAGATGAACTTTTTTTAAGTTGCAACATAAAAATAGTCGTCTTGTATCTCTCAATCGCAGTTAACAGCAGTACATGTGATATTAGGCTGTCTTTTTTTATTGATATAAACCAGTGTTTGGCTGCAATAATTCCACCTGATAGTAAGCAATGATGCAATTGTTGATGACCTTTACATTAATTTCTTAGGTTAGGCATAGTAAATATCTGCATACCAAGTACATCGCTAAAATTGATAATTTAACCTTTCAATCGTGGAAATCACAGACAATAGAAAGACAATAGGTGCGCGAACGCCGGCGTTCGCTTGGGGTTTAATGAATTAAAGACAAACTGAATGAACTTGACTACAGATAGTAAAAATAAATAGGTAGCAGACTCAAAATGTGCAGACAATTTTGCAGATAGATACATTACAAAAAACATGCATATCTCTGCAACTCATCAAGAAATTTCTAGATAATTAACAAACACGCAAAAATTCCATGAATATGAAGTCTAACAAAACTAAAATATTCCCATAACTTTTAATTTCCATTTGTTAGCATCGCAAATGAACGGTGCAAGCCCAAGGGCCCTACTATGAGTCTTAAAACCGTTATGGATCCGGTGTTAGAAAGAGAAGGAGTTAAGGCCAGGTTCTACTCATTTTGAACTTTTTTAAACCTCTGGAAATCTACAAATATAAAAGAGAACTATGAAAACTTATTTTATTAAAATTAACTATATGACCACCCGCCGGGCAAAAATCAAAACATGATATAAATTAGTCGGCTCGATAAAAGAAATCGTGAACTTGACCCTAACTTACGATTTCAAACGTGTATGTCTACGAGATTACGACACGAAAATATTTGAAAAATACAATAAATAATAAAATTTTTGTTTTAAAAGGGCCTCGCCGGAACAAAAATCTTGAATAATTATTGATTTTTTTTTAATAAAAATAAATCCACTGTTAAGGAGCCGCGAAATCGACATAGACTCGACGAAAATACTCAGTGAATACAACCGGACCTTAAACAGAGCGCATAGCATCTCTTTTCCACATCGTGAGATGCCAATGACGCGCCGTAGTATTCGCCAGTGCAACAATATGGATTGCGGGAGGATCCTGCTTCTAATTACACCGAGCAAACGAACTGAACATACGTACCCATTTAATTAGGAAGGCACTGCTTGCTAAGTTCGTATATTTCGGTGAATGCGAAATGAATTCCGTCTATCTTAGTACGTTTTAATGATAGTAAGTGATATGTTTTAGCGTTTTAAATTTAATTCTGCTGTTTTTTTGAATTGTTTGCGTTATTGTTTCATCTATTATATCTAGATATAATAGATGAAACAATAACGCAAATATATAAGGCTGCCATCAGACGGACTGTATCGCAGTAAGGGCGTGCTGTCGATGTATGTCTTCCTTCTACCCTTTGCAGCCCAAGGTCACGGTAACTCTTTCAAATATTCCTGCAGGTGTGACATCGGCCTCAGCTCCTGCGTGAAAGTTTAAAATCACTCTTAGGACCTTGCGGGGTGGGCGCGCAGCGATTGCGCTGCGAACACGCCGCGGCTGCATAGCGAAGACGTTGCGGACGCGTGACGAATTTGCAACGTTTTTATCGCGTGTTTGTAGCATGTTAACGACGTACAATACACTCAGTAATAAAATTTCGACGAGGAGACACTGCTGTTGGCTTTATTACTTCGAAGACGCCGGAGACTCGAACCTCGTTGCGTAATCCACTAGTATGATAAAGATCTTAGATAACGTATTTCAAGGGCAAAAATAGTTGTATGTGCTTCCCTAATGTATTTATCAATATTTATCAAAATAGGTTAAGTAGTTGGCGGTGGTGTAGTAGCAGACAGATAAAATATCTCTGTAAATCTTCTCAAATCGTTTCCAAGTCCCGCATGAATACCGAGCAAACGATTGGTCGACTAAAATCGTTCGGCAATCGAAAGAAACGCTCATTGAACGAATTTTCAATCGAGGCCATTAAATGTAGGAAGCATGTAAACGGTTTTCGATCGGCGACTCTATAGAGAAAATATTTAGTTACAGTAATTTCGTCGTTGCTATGTTGGTTTACTCGTGACTTGATGGCTTTCCTACTTGACGCTCAAAACAGATACACACTTACACACCTACACATAGCTCGCAGAACAGCTGATCAATGGAACTGAAGGGTAGTGACCGCGTAGCGGAAGACCCAGCGTTGGTAGGTCTCTCACAAGGTGGACTGATGACCTGAGGAAAGTCGCGGGAATCCGATGAATGCAAGACGCATAAGATCGGTCGTAGTGTCGACACTTGGGGGAGGCCTATATCCAGCAGTGCACAGTTTTCGGCTGAAATGGTGATGACGCTCGAAACCAAGTTCGATTTATTTATTTGTATGATTACAAAATATTTGGTAGTTAATTTATAAGGCAGTACTGTAGGAAAGAAACTTGGAATACAATTTTCTGATATTCTCAGTTCATAATTTATTTACAACAGAATATAACTATAGGTAACAGATTTCTAAACAATTGTACAACTATACTAATATTATAAAGTGGTAAAGTTGGTTTTTATGTTTGTTGGAGATAATCTCTGAAAGTACTGGTCCGATTGCTAAATTTTTTTCTTCTTTATAAAGCTGCTTAATAGAAAGTTGCTTTTTACCTGAGTGATATAGGCTATAATTGTTGTACGTACGCGGGCGAAGCCGTGGGCAAAAAGTAGTCATTAATAAACTTAATAAAACAAAAATTCTGAACTAAATATCGATTAAATAATAAATTAACTATTAAAAAGTGATTTTTAATTTATTCTACTAAGTTATGCGAATAAAATAGACTATAACTGTTTTTTTTTTGTGACAGTGGGAACATTATAAGATTACGCTATGTTTAAAAGATTTATTTGTAAAATGTAAAAACTGTTATTGATGTTGATAAAAATAAAGTTATACCTTCTCCCAAGCATCGTCACAAAAACTTATCAGTTTGTCTCAAATATGAAAAAAAAACCGATCAAAGTAAATCCTTTAACAAGAAAACATAATAGAGCCACAAAAACCTTTAACTCGCCATCGCAAATCCCGGGGTTGTAACAATTTAATATCTCGATCCCTTCCATAACATTGTTATAAACTGATGTCGATCGCAAATCGCAATATCTTACGATATTATCAACGGAACAGGGCTATTCAAGTGAACTCCTATTATATTCGATGTATAGATACTATCAAATCGATTTGTAATTACAAATGTTCCGATCAATTAACCGTGAAATTGGTGTTACTCTATCTACGTGGATTTGATTGAGGAATACGATTGACGGATAGGATTATCTACTGTGGTCTCTGTTAATACACTATTAAGTTAATATGCTTGATTGATTGAACGCCGATGTGATTGGTGTGTTCGTTTCTGAATGATATTTAGTACACGCACATGAAATTACATGTAAGTACAAATACCCGAATTCATACACGAGGTCCGATTCGAACTCTGAAAGCTTGGAACTTCCGATTGAATAACCGCTCCGATGTTGAATGACCACTTCGTACTTATATTATCTTTCGCCGACGATGTGGCGCGCACGGAGTGGCGGGCAATCTCCATGCGTCGTATTTTGACGTAATACACTTGTTAAAACTATGTTTATTTCGCTCAAACTTGCACAGGGTAAAAGATAAAGCACCTTCAAGTCTGATTTCGGTTCCGATAAATTTTAAACGGTACTTACATCGGAACTTTGAGTACGACTTTGGTCGTGTCAGACGGTGGACGTGTACTAAATTCTAATTCTTATTTTTATTTTTAATTAATCCTATTGGCTACTGTGTTGAATTTAAATTTCTTGTCACTCTTGTGGAGTTTATATGGACTAACTCCTCCTAGTGGGTGGTCTGTGAGGGGGACAACAAATTTCAACAACATTCAACTTGATAAAGTGCTTACCGATTGGACGGTGGCTGCTGGGATTTGAACCTGAGACGTGCTGCGTGGGACGTCGGTGCTTGTACCGCTGCGCCACCGTGCAAGTGACCGTGAGTGTTGAATGTTACTATCTCCTTCATACGGCGCGCACGGCGTAGCCGATACCGACTAACGCTACGAGTGATCTACAACAGTGCTACGAGTGCTACGCTGCGCCTACGTCACTGCCTACTTGGTTCGCGACACCGCTACGCCGTAGCAGATATCGGCACACGTATCTTTTTGTTTACTACTGAACTAAATACGCTCAGATATTTAACATGCCTAATGTGAAAAGAACTCCACCAGCAAAAACTACAAATGTAAACCTAGCCGGAGAGCCTTCACACTCTGACTTGGAAGTGAGTCTCTCTCCGCAAAGGAACATTACTCCGAGAAGCAAGCGGCCGCGCGTGGAATCTTCATCAAAAAAACAAGAATCAAAAAATCAAGAATCATCGAGCAATGCCGTCTCACTTGAATTAATAATGACTACGTTGACCGCTATGAAAACACAACAAGAAGTGACGTTTGCCAAAATATTCTCTGAAATGTCTGATGTCAAGGAAAAAGTACACCAAATACAAACAACAAATTTAGAAATCGAGAAGTCGATGGAATATATGTATAATCACTATGAAGAACTAAAGCTTCAAATCTTGGACCTTGAAAAAACCCGAGATGAAAATGCTTCTACAATCAACAAGCTTGAGAGGCAACTCCAAGACATCAAATTAAGCTCGAGGTCATCTACTGTCGAAATTAGAAATATCCCGAACAAAGAAAATGAAACGGTTGAGGAGATGATCAATATCGTTTCTCTGATCGGCAAAACTATTGACTTCAAAGTGCCAACGCCCGAAATACGCGATATATACCGTTTACCAGCCAAACCCGGGACGAACAAAACTATTGTAGCCGAGTTTTCTACTGTGCACACTAAAGCCAGCTACCTGTCAGCAGCTCGCAACTTCAACAAAAGCCGAAAATTAGAAGATAAATTAAATACGCAGGTGGTAGGCATAGGTGGAGATAAGAAACCAATATATCTCGACGAATATCTTCCCGGGTCAATGAAGAAACTATTCCTGCAATCTCGAGACTTTGCCAAAAAAAATGGTTTCAGATTCTGCTGGATTTCGAATGGCAAGATTCTGCTACGCAAGGGCCCAGAGTGCAGAGAAATTTACACTGTCAAATCGGAAGACTGCCTGGCTAACATCTTGAAAAAAGAATGACTATTCGACCGGTGCTACACTATTACCTTATGTCTCTTTTTAGTTACCTACTACATAATAATACTACGCAAATGTCTTAAAATTATATTTAGTTATTTAGTTTTAAATTTTAACATAATACACAAACTTCACACACATAACATTTTACTTCTCACACACCGCTCAACTTACACGCACAATGTATCTCACATGAAGCCCTATCTCACCTTTTCTGATATTTCATTATTACAGAAACTGAAGCAATTACTTCCTACTACACTAAGACAAACACATGCTTCCCAATTACTACAACACATCAAATAGTTCTTCCTTTTGACCTATCTCTAAAATCACTTAATATAAATTATAAATGGCTTGTTTAAATAATATTCTTGATGATATTGATCAACACAGGGTAGCTACTTTTGAAGTCTGTGCCCCACACACATACACTTCTTTACAAAATGTAGCGCAATCATCGATTAAAATTATTCACATTAATATTCGTAGTATACACAAAAATCTTAACAGTTTTTTAGTTGTTCTTTCACAGATGCCTATAGAATTCGATCTTATAATACTGACGGAATGCCGGCTAAAAAATTCTGGTTCAACCCCAACTATAGACGGTTATACCGCGTATTCGACAATAAAAAACTCAATTCAAAACGATGGATTAGTAATGTACGTTAAGAGTAACCTACAATGTACAGTAACAGAACCATCTTTCTTTAAGGACGCAAACTGCTTAATCTGTCGTTTTCAAGACACTGCAATCATTGGCATTTATCGTTCACCTTCGTATACTAACTTATCTAATTTCTATAATAGTTTGGAAACTGCCGTCTCTGCTTTAAAAAGCAGCAAATCTGTCATAGTAATGGGGGACTTGAACGTTGATATTAAACCTGACAACAAAGATCCTCACTCGCACGAATATCTTCTACATACAGCAACACTAGGCCTTTTACCGGCTTTTTTACACCCAACTAGACCGAGTTCAGGTACTTGTTTAGACCATATTTTACTAAAAACTAAATCCCCATCAAATTCCTTCGTATTAGAAACGAGTATTACAGATCATCATGCTACGGCTTTATGTGTAAACAGAATCAAAGTGAACCGTAAATCTAATCAACAGACAACCACACGTTTAAATTATAATAATGCAGTAAAAGATGTGGAAAGCGCTGATTTTTCCCCGGTGATGGACGCTACTGATGCTAATAATGCTGCAGATAATTTAATTACTATTCTCAAAGGTATTGTTCTGACTCATACCTCACATATAAAAGTTACGAGAAAGGCTAGAATAATTAAACCTTGGATGACACCCGGTCTTATCAAGTGCATCAAAAACCGAGACAGCATGCATTTAAAGCTAAATTTAGATCCGCAAAACACTGTTCTTAAAATAACCTACACTAGGTACCGTAATTTCTGTAATCGGCTTATTAATAAACTCAAACGTTCTTACGAAAAATCTCAATTTGTCAGAGCTCAAAATAATAGCAAGGCAACTTGGAAGGTCGTTAAAAAACTCACTTACACAGAAATAAATAATCAGCCAGCCACGAATCTTTTAACATTATCTACGGACCCTCTGTCCTCTGTTAACATAATTAATGACTTTTTTGCTAATGTAGGTAAGAACTTGGCATCTAAAATAACTACCCTTCCTACTAACCGTGATCAGACATCCAAACACAGTACAGTAAACTCAATCGCGCTTCTCCCGGTTAGTGTGAGTGATATCGAGACAATTATAAAAAGCCTCCGAGGTGATGGTGCTACGGGATGGGACAACATACCAGCCAAATTAATCAAAATGGCTCGAAACGTCCTTGTGCCTCCCATTACCCATATCTGCAACCTTGCCATATCACAAGGGGTATTTCCGAGGGCCTTCAAAAAGGCGTTAGTTACCCCTGTCTATAAAACTGGAGATAAGGATCAGATCTCTAACTATCGTCCAATCTCCGTCTTAAGTGCCTTGTCTAAAATCATGGAACGAGTTCTTAATAACTGTCTAACTAAGTATTTAACCAAATTCCACATCCTTGCCAGTAACCAATATGGTTTCCGACAAGGCATCTCTACGGAAGATGCCGTTGTTGACCTAGTGCAATCGGTTGCTACCAAACTAGATAAAAAATTGAAAAGCTATGGCATTTTCCTAGACCTTAGTAAGGCATTCGACACTGTCTGTATTTCCAAATTAATAGAAAAAATGGAAAATGTGGGTATACGTGGTCTTGCCCTTAACATCTTTAAAGACTATCTCTCTGACCGTAAACAATCGGTCAAGATAGATAATATAATTAGCGCAGAGGAACAAATAACCTTCGGAGTTCCCCAAGGAAGTATTTTGGCCCCAACTCTCTTCCAAATTTATATAAACGACCTCTGTAAATTGCCTCTCGTCAACTGTGATATTTTTACTTACGCAGACGACACTGCACTAGTGGCATATGGTGAGAGTTGGGATGACGCTAAATTGCATTCGGAAAACGCATTACGGAGAGTAATGGATTGGCTAGCAAGGAATTTATTAACTTTAAACGTTACAAAAACCAAATTCTTACGCTTTATTTTACCAAACTCACCAAAACCAGCTGTAGAAACCGGAAACCTAACAGCCCATAACTGTCCGCAAAACAATACAGTTTGTACTTGTCTGTCGTTGACGATGGTAAAATCTATAAAATATCTCGGAGTGTTCGTCGACGAGAAATTAGACTGGATCACTCAATTGGAGTCATTAACATCTCGAACCAGAAGACTAATATACATTTTTAAAAATCTTAGGTTTTCAGCGGATAAAGATACTCTCCGTATGGTTTACGTGGCCCTGTGTCAATCAATTCTGACGTACTGTATCCCTGTGTGGGGGGGAACTTATAAAACTGAGCTATTAAAACTTGAAAGAGCTCAAAGGGCTGTGCTAAAAGTAATATACTTCAAACCACGTGACTACCCCACTTCTATGCTATATACAGAATGCAATGTCCTATCTGTTAGAAAATTGTATATCCTAAGAACCATCCTCTGCAAACACTCTACGTTCTCTTACAATAAGCAGCTTTTGGGTCGGCGGCGCTGTGGTTTTCCGTTATGTCCTACCATCTCTTGCAGGACTGCCTTCATGAGACGACAGTTTAATGGTCTATGTGCTAGGCTATATAATAAAGCCCACAAACTGCTTAATATATACGTCTTGACTAAGTGTGAGGTAAAGAAGAAACTAAATGCCTGGCTTCAGACACTAACATATAATGATACAGAGGAGCTTCTAACTACAATACATTAAATGAGATAGATTTAAACATACAATACGCTTAAAAACTAACACACACATACTCACTTTCATACACACACAAATGCACACACACTACACATATTCAACTAAGTACTTTGTCCACCCACTGCACGTACCAATGTTTTTTATTTTGTAACCGTAATACGACCCTCTATAATTGGAAACTCTTTCCTAAGATACAGACAGAATTTCTGCCTAGTTTAGGAAAGGGAGTCCTAGGTCCCACTGTAAACTGAGTGTACTGTTTTTCTCTAGTATTTAAGACTACTCTGTATGCCTTGTACAAACTACTTATTGAATAAATTATTATTATTATTATTATTATTATTATTATTAACTACACACTACTATACGCGTCGCGCAAGGATCTTGTCTCTCACCGTGCCTTCACTGTCAATTACTCTTTTACTTGTTGTTTTGTATTTGGTTGTGAGTTTGTTTTTTATTTATATTTATCTGAGCTAGAAAATGTTTAGAATCTGTCCAGTTGTTTTTGAGTTTATTCAATACTATCTTTTGCCCACGGCTTCACTCTCGTACATAAAATATAGCCTCTGTCACTCAGGAATAAAGCAGCTTTCTATCGGTAAAAAAAATTTAGCAGTAAGATCATTACTTTCAGAGATTACCGCCAACAAACCAAAAAAAAACTTAAAACAAAAAATAAGACAAATTTGATCTCTTTATAATACTGGTGTAAATAAAAAAAATACAAACCTGTCCTTTTTATAAAAAATAAAGATATAATAATAATATTTATTGTAACATAAAATGTAAATTCAATTTAAGATACGTACTAAATTAAAACACTGTCACTAAAATTATCCTCTGCACGAACATCATTAGAGATATGATAATATTTCTGCCAAAAAGCATTCAAGCCAGAACAACGGCTTACTTCAAATTAATGACTGAAACCATTATTCTGCAATTAAAATCAAAACCTTGTGTAATTAAGCTTTTAGACATCAAAAGTATTGATTTGAAACTAAATATTTCATAGCTAACACGAGCTTTATTGTTGAAACACAAAAAAATATAACAGACAATTTCAAGCAACTACGCATTGTTATTTAATTTAAAGTTAAACAAAGCAACGATGCGTACATGTTCGAAGTAAATGATAGGATAAAACACCACATTGAGTAACTGATTTTACAGGACATTGATATGTTTCGTAGCGTATTTAAATGTCTATGTCTATGTCTGAGTATGGTTTCCACACTTAGTCCTATGCGGACCATTGTACGTGAGCCATGGCGGCCATAACCTTAGGTGGGCTTATTCCAGCCAGCCCACCTCTCTCCAAAAACAGACTAGGCCTCTCAGGTTTTTCAGGGCTTCAGTAAGGGAGTTCAGGGATCCTATAGTTCTTGTGCGTATTTCTGTAACACCCGTGCAGTCAAGAAGGACATGCGCAATTGTCTCCTCCTTCAGCGTATTTACATTCTGTACATGGTCAGAAAGCAAGGGTTTTTTTTTGGAGAGTAAAATCATCTTATGACATCTCTTACTCTTGGACGGAGCAAGAAGATGTATCTGACTTTTACAGACTAAAAACCCACTCCTGTTCCATATTTGCCTTTCATACCAGGGCCGAGTTTTCCTTTCAATAGCAAACCCTTGGCCCTAGTAGGCTTCGATCCTGCTGGGTCCCTTCGGTTTGCTGACATCTCCATGAGGCGCGCGCGGAACAGTATGCGCCGTCGACGCCTTGGACGGTCGGACAGTAATATGCACTTACACGTTCTTTGCCCAAAGTATTAGCTTTGCCATTAAACGTGGCAATCTGCCAGTCCCCTAGATAAGTTTCCAGCATGCGCAGGCGATAACGATGTAGGGGGACGCCAAGTGTACCTAATTATGTTTATGTCGTGGCTAGATCTCAGAAATTGATCACGTCATGGCCAAATAAAACTGGCCTTGGGCGGAGCATCGCCGTGCCCTCGTGGGGGCAATCGGCGGCGGAGACCTCTCGCGCCGGGCCTTGGTTGAGGCCATGGTCCGGAGCGAGGAGGAGTGTCAGGCGGCCGCCGACTTCTGCGAAGCAGTAATGCTCGCAAAGGAGGAGGCCGAACGCATCAGGCAACGGCGTGCTCGCCGCCGTCGCCGCCGCCGGGATTCTGATCCCGATTTCCGGCCACCGTAGGCGCGGGCTTGCGGACAGTGAGCAATGGGTAGCTCGCTGTCCGGCCGTCCGGTAACTGTCCGGACCAAGCCCAAGCCATCGACGGCGCGCACTGTTCCAGCCCGCCTCAAGGAGTTGTCAGCAACAGAAGGGACCCAGCCGGGTCGAAGCCTACTGGGGCCAGGGTTATCCGAAAGGGCGCTCGAGCCCTTGTATGAAGGCTAGAAGGAACGGGGTGGGTCTTTTAGTCAGTAAGAGTCTGACACTATCTCCCGCTCCGCCCAAGAGCGGGGGATGTCATCGGATGATTTTTTCCCACCATAAAAAAAAAATAAACTGGCCATATCGTTTAAAATTATCGTTTTTATTATATGGCCAAACGACGATCGACAGATTTAAAAGAAAAAAACTACTTATTATGTAGTTAGTTATCCAAAACTCTCGATTAGTAACTGATTTTCCAGGACATTGAAATGTTTCGTAATAAGCAAGCAGTAGTACTGAAATTAGAATGTAATTAATTTCATGAGGATTAACAGTTAGTAGTGGTGTTTGAGTGGCGTTTGTGGAGTTTAACTGTCTGCACGCGATGTAAAGGATTAGTCATAAAGATCTAGGCAGGTATAAATACTAGGGTCACGGGAATTCCTGAAAAGGAAACCTATGGTCCTAAAACGCAAAGGGCAACTGAAGGAAATAGATGTGGTTTTAGCACGGCGTGCGACGAGTACCCACCCTTACATTGTTGAAACTTTAACGGTCCGGACTAAGCGTTACGCTTCGTCGTTTATACAGCGTACATCGAGGGAATGGAACAATTTAACTGCTGCGGTCTTCCCGTCAAACGATAATTTAGGTGTCTTCAAGGCTAGAGTCAATAGGGTCTTAATAAACTAAGCTGAGTGAGTCCAATGACCTGTTGATAGTAGTCGGCGTTGCGTACTAACTCCCTACAGGTCATTGGACTACGAAAAAACGTTTTCTTAAAGAAATTAATTTCGTACATGCGTAAATTAATACGAGTTTAAAAAAAGGTACTTTATTTTTCATTTGACATTGGAGATTATTACACAACATAAATGTGCCTATCGCGTTAACTCAGCGTACTGATACTTTTCTTAGTTTATCCAATTGCGCGACGGCTAATACAGAAGGCTATTGTGGGGCCGTTGTGGGGCTTATGTCCAATAGTGGACGCCTTTTGGCAGAAATGATGATGAATGAAATACATATATAAGCCTTTGTATTTTCTCCTGCATTTACATCGCTATTGACCCACACTGGGCCTGCGTGGTGGTTTATGGTCCATTCCCTCTCCTACAACGGAGGCTTGATTCCCAGCAGTGGGAACATTATAAGGCTGATTATGTTATGCTATTTGACATCGATTGGAAACTATAATAGAATGTCCTTTTTGTAGATATTACTAGCTGCCTCTTCTAAAATTGTCCTGCCACATAAATTATTAAAGAAGAAAAGTGAGAGGTGCGTTAAAAATAGCCTACGACCGACGAGAATACTTAGACATACCAAATACACTTAAAAAATTCAAGCCGTTTTGGAGTACGTCGATAAAAAATGCTGTGACACGAGATTTAAATATATTATATACTAGCTTTTACCCGTGGCTTCGCCCGCGTGCATAAAGTATAGCCTGTGTCACTCAAGAATAAAGCAGCTTTCTATCGGTGAAAACATTTTTTCAATCGAACCAGCCCCCCTAGCCAAGTTACAACCGTTTCGCTTGCGTTGAACGCTTCGAGTTGGCCGCGTCGCCGAACCTTTTGTTCTCACCACGTGACTGAGCGTTGAGATGACGTCATTCCCGTTCATTTGAAGCTTTCTACAAGCGTTGACGATTGCAGATTTGCAACATGGCTAGGGGTGCAGTACTTTCAGAGATTACCTCTTACGAACAAAAAGCTTTACCTCTTTATAATAGTTGTGAAGAAAACCAATTTATACACATATTATAGTAGGTTGTATTCAAGAACATGTTTATCAAAAAGACTGTGTTTGGATTTGTACTGTATCGTTGCTTAAAATGATGAAAAGTAGTTGTTTACGCATACATTATAAACAAACTTGAAGCACCATTTATACATAAGTAAGAAAGGTACTGTTTACGTTCTATTTAAAACAAACACCCCAAGTTGCGGCAAACTATCTTCTTTAAACGGCGCACAAAGTAAACGTTGGTACATTATTGCGATGTCCAACTTTTTACCGGGTCCCGGGGGAGTCTCATCATTTAACTCGAATAACAAAGCTTGTTTGTTTCAGTGAGGAGTTCAAGCGAGGCGTCTGCGCTAAGTGTAATGCTGTTAACACTTTCCTTTGCCCTCTTCTTCAGATCCCTAATGCAATCAGAAACGTGATAAATTATCCCAACTCTTTTATTAACAAAACGTGATTTAGACACCGGCAAGGGGTTTCAAGGAATACACCCGACAACAAATTACTTAGATATTAATTTTTCTTTTTGTAAAGTTATAATCATTAATTTAAAAACGATATTGTTTACATTGATAATGTACAATTCAGGTAGCTAGTAAATACTTAATGTTTTATAGTAAAATATTTAATTAAGTCTTCGATACATATCTCGGTCTTCATTGCTAGTGTATAAAATAATTTCGTTGATACTTTCTCAAAGGTAATAAAGTGTTATCGTTAGGTACAAAATTTATATTTTTGCAGCAAAAGCTATTTGTATTTAATTTTTTATTTGAAAACCTATCTTTAGAATTCAAAATTATATTGTAAATAAAAGTTTAGAATCGCCTTCTTAGATCTACTGATGTATATAAAGTTATAATATTAGTCGACATCTTTTTTGTAAGAATATTATTAAATAAAAAAAAATCGAGAACTTATCTACGTACTGGGAATGTTGACGTTATGTAAAAACAATGAGGGATTAATATTAAAAAATAAATTTAAAACTAGAAATGTAAACTGCTTTTAAGAATCCTAATTTTTGTATCCAAGTTTTCTAAGTACTTTTGAGTAAGAAAATCTTGAACAAAAAAATCACTGCTGTACTATAAAAAATAAGATGATTGAGCAATGTTCAAAATATTCATACCGCTGTTTGTATAAAATAATTTGGAGCGAACTATTTGTCAGTACATATCCTGAATTGCTAAATATCACGATAACAGTTGTACATATCAATCTAGTAACACATATGCTTTTGTTGTTAACGTGTACTGTAATTAGTATTATACTGGCATGATTTTTGTTGAAATAAAGAACAATTTGTTACACGAGCTTATTTTCTTTAAATCCTTTTAGCCATAATTATTTCTCTAACTTACTGGATGATCAATCAGCGTGCACTTCAAAATTCCAGTAAGCGTGAAAGTTGAACATACTTTCGGGATAAAGATATAATATAATATTCCACAACTGTCACACAACGCCGTAAGCCAAGCTAAGCAGAGCTTGCGTTATGAGTACTAGACAACTGATGAACATACTTATATATTTCTACATAACCCAAACACAGAACAAATGATCCTTCTCATCACACAAACATTGGTCCTGGATAGGAATCGAACCCACGACCTCCGGTATAGCAGTCAGGGCGACTAACTACTAGACCAACAGGTCAGCCAAAGAGTATCCTATGTGTGAATCCAAGCCATGCCCTACCCATGTGCCTACTTTCATATAAATCCGTTATGCCGCTTGAGTTTAAAGCAGTAACAAATATACACACACAGACTCATGCAAACTTTCGTCTTAATAATATTAGTGTGAAGGGTGACGTGATATACAAAATCAGAAAGCGATAGGTACTAATTTCACTGGCTACCCTGTGGGTGACAGATTTTAATTGAATTCGTTTCGTCAAAAAAGACTTTAGATGAAATAATTGATCTTAGGTCACAGCGCTGATAAATATTTGTGTGAAATTTTATACCTTTCAAACAGATATCTAAGTTTTAATAAACTGCCAACGTTTTTATTAACACATTTACTACGGAACATACCCTCATCGGCCCGCCGCGATACTTCAGTAGGTGTGGAAGGATTATTTTAGGTGTTTGTTGTAAGAGTTCTACAGAGACAAATATATATCTCAATCACTTGTAGTCAAAATTGTAGGTGTTTCCCTTCAAAACATCACGGCAGGCCCTTTTCGGCCTACCACGCACTGACGGTAAACTACATCTGCTCAGTGTGGCAATGGACCTATTTCGACTCGACGCCCGTCCCAACAGGCAGCCGGCGCGGCGACTCGACGCCGCTGCACAGAACGCGCACCCCACTGTTTAGTGTGGTGCTATGCTATCTAGCTGATCCGACAAATTTTGAAAATATTAATATTATACTTTTTTTATTGACACACAGCACACAACAGTGAAGAAATATTTTCTTCCTTAACTTTTTAATTTCATTTGAGAATCTATTTATTAGTTCCCAATAGTGAGTCCACTCATATGGTAAATAAATCAGATAGAAATAAAACAAAAAAAAAAACATATTTTCAGAAAATCTAGTAAAACCTAAGGACAATGATCATGTCCTTGAGATGAGGGCTAAACGGAAAAATTGAGCAGGGTGCGACGAGAGACTACGGGAACCTTTAAAAGTACCCAACAAACAAAAGGTTAAAAAATAAAAATGTTGCAGGACATGTTTTAAAGACGGGCTAAGTAAATAAAAAACTTTTTTCATTTCTTTTACGATAGTTCTGTTTTATTTTTGCCACTATTTTCGCCAATGCGTGGCAGGTCTTTCTGGACCTGCCACGCATTAGCGAAAATATCGTTGGGGCGCATTTCGACCAACCGCCGCACCAGATCTTTCATCTTCTCTCTTAAGGCGTATAGTTCCTTGAACCATCTGGCCGAAATTATGTGAACGCAACTCTCGCACTCGCCTAGGCGGCAGTACGCAAATCTGTGCATTTATTTGCGGCCAGCAGCGCCCGGAAAGCGCTTTAAACCCATTTTCTCTGCGAGATATTGATTGATTTACATATGCAATTTTCACTTTGAAGAATATTTAACCACCAATTTTTATGTGTAAAAATGTTTCTAAAGGTCCAAGCCGTTTCGAAGGAGTAGGGAAAAGTTGCGAAAAGTTGCGAAATTGCTAAATATTTTTTTTTGACAAAAGTATTAATTGCACGAAAAAATCAAATGTTGATATTATTGTTCATGAATCTATAATAAACATATATTTTTTTCAAGCCAATTGACCTAGCCGTTACGGAGGAGTAGGCCTCAGAATATCACTGTTTTATGGCACTTTTCGGGCGCTTGGCCCTTAATGATTTTACTTGCTGCAGCCAAGGTGTTAATGAAGATTAGAATATCCGAATCCTGCCTAAATGTTTATCACTACCCGAAATTTAGTACAACTAGTCAATTCAAAAACTGGCTTATTATTCATAATGTCAAAAACGAGAATTGTGCAAGTTAATTCATAACGTATATTACGAAATAGACATAGATATGGTACCCCCTATAATCTTGTCTACTAAGTACTCTATAAAATATTTACATATAAACAAGGAACTATAACATTACAAATTAATTCAGTCAGAATGACATATGTAAGTCAATCAAACCGATAAACACATTTAACATGATTACCTACCCATTACGTAATATCACATATTACAATTAACTAATCAAAACTAATTAGCATTAAGAGAGGAAAAGCTAGCAATTTTCATAAAAAAACTTGTGTTTGCACACTTGTGACAAATTGCAGGTTCATAGTTTGCACCTTCGCATCGGTAAAACAAAGGCATAATTGCAATTGATATTGCAATTATGCTTTTGTCTTATTAATTGATTGAAGATATCCGCTGGAAAACCAAGGTTGCCGACATAGGTCGTTGGAGTCGATAGGTTCTGGAGTGGCGACCGGGTACCGGAAAACGCAGCTTTGGAAGGCCTCCTACAAGGTGGACCGATGACCTGGTAAAGGTTGCGGGAAACCGTTGGATGCGAGACGCATAGGATCGATCATTTTGGCGACACTTGGGGGATGCCTATGTTCAACAGTGGACGCATATCGGCTGAAATGATGATGATGAGTTCGCACCACTCTAAAGTTATTCTCCTTTACATGAAATAAATAGTTTATCACGTATATTAGTTATTACATTTTGAGCATTAGTTAACAAGATTTTTAAAGCGGTCCCCATACACGGTACGTTTTGTCTGTACGATCCGTCGCTTCAAACCAATCGTAAGCGACGAATCGATGTCAAGTTCAATTGTTAACGACCTCGAAATCATCTCGAATTCGTCGTTACAATTAGTCTGAAGCGACGGATCATACAGAAAATCATACCGTGTAAAGGCCCGTTAGGTCATTTCTGACTAAAGTGCCTTTGTTCTACCAAAGGTGCGATTTATTAAGTATGGGTTTTTTTTAGAAGGGAAAATCATCTAATGACATCCCCTGCTCTTGGGCGGAGCGCGAGATAGTGTCAGACTTTTACTGACTAAAATCCCACTCGTGTTCCTACTCTGCCAATGTTCCAGGGCCCTGGGGGCTTCGAAGTATATGGTTAAGTTTTTTTTTTTTTACAAGAAGATATCTAGGTACATTATCAGGATTTCCGGCCTGCTCACTGTCCGATACGGACCAAACCCATTTTGTACAAGCAAATAGCTCCGGGATTGGTCGAAAGAGTCACTGTAACCCTGGAACGCAAAACGCAACTGAAGGAACACAGGTGGGTTTTAGTCAGTAAAAGTCTCACGCTCCACCCTCGCTTCAATCAGAGTCAGGGCAGTTATTTGATGTTTTTTTCCAACAAAAATAGGTATCATTCCACACCAGTATCATTTTTTATTCAAGTTAATTATCCGTAATCAAAACCTACAAGTAAGTAATTACTAGGGCTTAAATTTGGAACAGGCTTCAGACTAAGTCAAGTATTAATTTTCTTTTTATATAAATTAACGTAAACTCTCAGAGGGCTAATTTTTGTTAATTATTATGATAATATTAATTCTGTTATCTACATCTCTTAATACAGAATTAAGTCAAGTTGGGCCTCGAAGTCAACAGATTTAAAATATAACATGAGTTTTAATACTAAAACTGCATATACATGCGAAATCCGAAACACGTGTCTAGTAGTAGGTAAAAAAATACTCTAAGTACAAAATTTCATAACTGATCATGAAAAATCACAAAGTTTTAAGCTTGTTATGTCAGCAAAAATACATAGTCACTGGGTCATCCAGGCTACTGAGGGGTTGTTTTGCACTTGCACCCAGCTATTTGTTGGTGCCTAATACCTGTTATGATCTTCCGTGACCAACCAACAACTTGTGCAATTTGTGAACATGTTGAATATTTTTGGAAAAAAATATAACATGGTGTAAAAATTATTGGAATTGGTTCAGTTACTGATACTGAACAAATTATATTCAGGTTACACATATACTAAAAATAATGTTGTATAAAAGATTGCTATAATAATAATAATAATCAGTGCCCCTAGCCAAGTTGCTAATCTGCAATAGTTAACGCTAGTAGATAGCTTCAAATGTACGGGAATGACGTCATCTCAACGTTCAATCACGTGGTCAGAACAAAAGGTTCGGCGACGCGGCCAACTCGAAGCGTTCAACGCAAGCGAAACGATTGTAACTTGGCTAGGGGGCCAGGTTCCTTTCTCTGGAGCCCTGACCGCCAGGTAGCTTGGACCCTGTTCCCGATACCTGTGGGCTACAATTTTATATATTTTTAAATGTTTTTATTTTATTTTATATTGAATACTAGCTTTTAACCGCGGCTTCGCCCACGTGAAAAAATTAGCCTATGTCCGTCTCCAGGATTCCAACTATCTCTGTACCAAAATTCATGAAAATCGGTTTTGACATTTAGGCGTGAAGACGTAATAACAAACAAACAAACAAACTCACTTTCGCTTTTATAATATTAGTACGGATTTAAAAATATAATTTATTTGTACATACTCATGAATAAACGAAATAATAATCATTTTATTGTCAGGCATCGGAAGCCCATAGAAAATAAACATAAAAACAAAATTTATTTCAGATTAAAATTTGTATTTTTGTGTGTATGTTTGTAATGAATATACTCAAAAACTACTGAACCGATTTCAAAAATTCTTTCATCATTGAAAAGCTACATTCACCTTGAGTACTAGTTAAGTATAATCACGTAATGTAGTCGGCGTCGCGTTGCGCTGCGTGGTGTCGCGTAACCGTTCTCAAAAACGTCGATATGCGACACCTTTCGGCCAGAAGTCCTCTTTTATATCTACCACTTTTTTTTTAAAGAGTAACCATGGAGTTTCTTGCTGTTTCGTCTCCATAGGAAACGACCAATTTGGAACCGTGCACTTCTTCTGACGTTTTGTAAGTGCCCATGTAGGGCTATGTGATATAAAAAAAAAATAATTAAGAAGGTTTGTAGCTCGTGGTCTCGTATTACGAATGACTTGAAGTTGAAGTCATGGCGCGCTTCCAGCCTTACGATCCTCAGAGTCCAGTTGGTCTTCACTTTCAAATACTCCACGACCACGACCCCAACCTTCGTGTAATGATATAGTCGCGACATGTATAGCTGCTATTCACCCGCATGTTTGGTTACTACGCTCTTTTTGGTGATAGTGGGATGTTATATAATACATATCCTAAGGCTTACCTTGACAAATGGGTTCCCCAATACAAACAAAAAAAAATGATTTCCAACCTCTAAAGTACTTCTTGAGATCAGTACGTGCGCAATAAACAAACTCATCAGCTTTTTTATACACGCAAACCTATCAAAAATAAAAAAGAGAAGGAAAAGAAGATGGTAGTAGAAGCGGTGAAGTATAACCACTAAAGCGAATTATTGTCGTGATAAAACGCTTTGATGCGCGCCAGTTTACTGATAGCACCGCGATGAGCGCACCGAAATACTTTGCGATTCGACGAACTACTCAGCCACATTTGTCGCAAAAACGTGAATATTTGCCATATTCCGATAATGTAGCCCCAGCATTGTACTTTATTTATAATTTTTCCTCGAAGATAAAACAAAAGTTGGAAAACAGTCTATGAATTTCAAAGAATAAATCCCTTTTTAGAGCTTTTGAAGCAGTCTTTTATCCTGACTATCTCGTAGAATCGTCTGAGGACCCAAACTCTTTTGTCAGCTTCCTACTACACTTATCTATGAGCACTTTATTATATTTCCTTTATAAATTGGACTTGCACTCAAATAAATAATAATATGATGCTCGCGTAGATGACTATTTCGAGGGAGTACTGTTAAATAAATCTTTATTTTTAAAATAGGAGTCTTTTGGAATATCGTGAGGATTTTGTGTAACACTAGCTGCCGTGGCAAACATTGTTTTTCCATATAACTATACTAGCTTAATAAATAAAACATAGCCATGCGTAAATATCTATTTTCAGACCGACCAAATTTACAAAAAAAAAAAACAAAAATTGATCAAACTGTTTCGGAGGAGTTCGAGTACGAACACAGTGACTAGAGATTTTTATACATTAGATTTTGCCAACAGTTTAGCTTGTATGGGATGTTGACAACGACACTGGACTTGGGAATAAAATACATTTTAAGTTAAATAATATTTCACAAACGGATCACGGAATCGAAAAATACTCTCCTTACCCGTCAATGATTTTATCAGATGCGGTGACCTCTCGTAGTGAGGGGGAATGGGCGGCGGTCGCCACCTTATGTGAAGCAGTAGTACTAGGAAAGGAAAATAACAGATTTCTAGTACTAATAGTCGCTAAGCTAAACCGCGTACATTCGGAGAAACGGACATAGCGGGTCTAGAAGGTTCTTAAATTCTTTATTTTACACAAAAACATACATAGTGCACGGTGATACATACAGTTTATGTACAAAGGCGAGCTAAACAATGATTTTTCTCCAAGAAAAACTTTGAGTTACAGAGAGAGAATATATATTTGAGGTCTAATCTAATTTAAAATTATATTATACATAAGTCTAATATATAATTTTAATATACACACTAATACATACTAATATTATGTCTATAATGAAAGAAAGTGTTCTTTAAGTTTCCTCTTGAAGACATGAGTGTGGCAGAGAGCTCCAGAGATGCACTGCAGTTACAGAAAAGTAACTACCATAGCAGCTGGAAGTATGACGCGGTGTACGAAGGAGAAAGGAAGAAGTAGTGCGACAGAGTTTACCCCTAGGGACGAGACACTCAAAGCCAGGTTCCATGTTATGCCTACGGAACTGTAAAAGCAATCTTCAAAGGAGTTAAAAAATATAGGCATTTAAACTTTAATCAGTGCATTAGTATCCATAAAGTGCTAACCTAGCTCAGCACTAAGGGTATAAAGATAGAGAGTGACCACGAAAACAACATGTTTTTAGAACAATTGTTTCTAAAGCTGTCCGCATAAATTAGGGATTGCGTGCTGGAAGGTATTAGAAATCTACTGGTGCTAACCCAGACTTAGGCTGATAACATTGCTACGTACAAAGACGTGGTTAAAGAGCCTTAAAAACAAAGGAAACAGGACAGAACATTTTCTTTTGTGCACATTAAGGTTTATATACGAGGTCGCAGGATGATGATCACGCGGATCATGAAATAATTTAATTCTGTTTGTTCCATTCATAATTAATGTACTTTGACGTGATTTATTTGTTTTTTATTGTTGTTGTTTTTTAATTTCATTTATATTCTTGTTATTTTTATTTAAAATGTACTTGACTTCAACGTATTATTGTTTTAATTTTAACTCATTTACATTTCAATGCAATTTTTAAGTAGTTAAAATTTAATATAACCTTATTATTTTCATTTGATCACGACATTTTTTTATTATTTACTGTGCAAATGCTGTGCACGTCTGTAAGTGTCAAATTCACCACAAGTTTTTTTATAAATCAGATATTACACATAATCACTGAAAAAAATGCACCTATTAAAGATCTTTCAAGTCAATGTGATTCTGTGTGTGAAACATCTTAGACAAAAATAGTTGATTCTAGGAAACAGTAAACATGACTGTCCTTTCAACTTCGGAAAGTTATAACGAGTCAAGACCTTCAAAACCCGTTCGTCATCATTTTAACGTCTCCAACATAGCCAGGATGGAATTAAACAACAATGGCCCGTGATTCCCTGTCAACCGGATTGAAGACAACACTTTAATGAAAACGTCACAGTTACTGAGGAGACGAATTTTCACTCATCAAATAAAGTAGGTACGATGTGACAGCGGAAATCCATTTTGTACGTAAAATGAATAAAAACTTTTTGGTGGAAAAAATAAAAACTCCACAAAACATATTAGAAGAAAGTTCTTGAGCGATATTGTTTCACCTTCCTGTAGGTATTACCGGACCATGGAAGTTTGGTAGAATTTTAATGCTGTTTCATAAGTTATTATTTGTTGCTTCCACAACAAATAATTATTTCATATGAAATGTTAGTTTTATGGTTTCCACTGACACGTGTCAATGCTGATATGTATATGTGTATTATTATTATTGTATCGTTAGAAATCAATAATACTGTCATCTGTCATACGATTCACAGGCAGCATTAAATTCTATCGGTAATTATTACCTGACCTGTAATTACTGTAATTATCACAAAGTGGTAATATACTACCTGAAAAAAGTCCCAGTGTCTTTCAAGTTGATAACCGTTATCGATACGTTTGGAAAGTGAAATAATGGAAGTGACATCATTAAATACCCAATTTTTGCTACACGAATTTTTCAAGATTCACATCTAGAATCTTTTGTAAGTGACCTAATTTACTTGGGACCAGCGATCAACCAAATATTGTTGGGACATATTTTGCCTGCTACAGATTTTATTTTTGTTTATCACTATCTTATTTCTGGTCTGTTGATGCGTAAAAAGTGCCATCACACACGGGGTCTTGATAAAATCGGAGGGGGCGATTAGGGTACCCTTACACAGACTGACACACACTTACACTACAGTTTTTTATTTGTACTTTATTCAAATTGACAAGAGGGAAGCGACAGGCTGTAAAGGCCTGATAGGCCAGTAGTTTAGTGCAAAGTGTCGGGTGATAGCTGAATAGTGACCGTCGTCGTCCGAAGCTACATCTGATTACTGTGTACTCGTCTTTTGTCACGCAATGCTACCCACAGATAAGTTTAAGTGAGCTGTTAACCTCACTACGTTATCAACTCGTGTGACCATTTTAAGTCCCAGGAAGTTTCTCATTTATGATTCAACAAAATTACCACGTTCTCCGTGTAATAGTGAGGTATTATTTCAATTCGTATTTCGTGTTGTTATTGAAAAGCGTTGTTAAAAAGATAATGACATGTCGGGGACATAACACACTTCAAGTGATGCTTTACAAATTATTGTTGTGTGGGTGTGTAAGCCTTTGTTCTGTCAGCAAAATAAGTGGCCGCATTAGAACTAAAATATTGACTAGTCTCAACTTAGATACAAATTATGTTTTCAAACCTAAAAATAATGTATAAGGTAATGTATTTTTGTCTTTTACACAGACCTCGGGAATTAAATTACGGGACTGGGATACGCATCGTTGCAAAGTCTTCTAGGTTGACCGATGACAAAGGGAGTGCATCAATCCACTAGAACGAGTTGAGACGCTTTAGAGAGGTCTATGGCAGTTTTCAGGGCGGAGGCGGTGAAGTGAATTGCGCTGCTTCCCCGTGCAGTAGTCGGGTGGTGTTCGTGTGTTAAGAGTCAACGGATAGCATTTAAGTCAATGTGACGCAAGACCCGCTTCACCGCTGATCATGGTGGTGCGTGACGTCATGTGACAACGGGACAAATGCTCCACAACTTCTGTCCCACGGATGCCAGTCAAGTTGAAGGGTAAATTCTATGATATAACCTGTAATGCGGCATGGATTAGATTGTAATCCACAGACCAAACAATCCAAATATTGAAATGTTATGCTATGTGTGAAATAAGATAACATATAGCATAGATGAGAATGTTGACAGGGATGTGTGGAGGAAGAAAAATAGATAAAGTGAGAAATAAGTACATATTTTAGAGAAAGATTAAAAGTAGTGCCAGTGACTGAAAGTTTGAATAGTTTCACAAATCGTTATTCTTGTGGTATGTTCATGTGAAGAGGAGGCTGAAACGCATATTGCTAAAACAATAGATTGAAAATACATGTGGATAGGTAGAGAGAGAGGCAAAAGAAAAGATGGATTTTGTGAGGAGTGATATTAAACAAAAGGGAGTTAGTTATGATGTGTCGGGTGACAGAATACAATGGAAGAAAAAATCGTATTGTGCTGACTCCAGGTAACACGGTATAAGGGTTGTAATGACGATTTTTTCTTTATTATTAATGTGTTTAATAAGGATAAAAGTGTTCAAACAATTAGTATTTACTTGCGTGTTTAAATACAGTGTTAGCACAAGAAAAATCCTCCAAATCTTCAGCAAAATAAAACACAAAACAAGAAAACCTTCACGTTTAACACTGATTCGCTCCGAACACGGAGTAAACATTCGTTTATTCCCCTATACTAAGGTACAGAAACCGATTTTCGCACATTCTAAAAAGATATTTGCTCTGCGCTCAAAACACAATGGCAGCCAGCAGGGGTATCCACAAAGAACGTAATTCGTCGCAGCTGGCGGCGACACAAAGAAGTGAATATTATCGAGAGTACGGCCCGGGGTGGCCGGCAGATTACAATATGTGACATTTGTGTTACATCTTCACTTATGTTACGCTAATAATGATGAAATATTACATTCGTTATGGAAAAGTTTATTTTATAAAACTGCTTTTGGCTAATAGGAAGTTTTTTATATAGGGTTAATTAGTGGCCACGGAAATTTTTGTAAGAGATACCGTGGTCCTGAAATTTTTAGGCAATAAAAGTCTGACACGCCCTCTCGCACCACCCTACAGTGAGAGAAAACATTTAATGATTTCACACTTCAAAAAAGGGTTAGTTGCGAGTAGTTTTACGATATTTACAATAAAAATAAAAATTCTGACTTCGTAATTTTCTAAGCTGACTTTATAAAGTAGTTAATTTTATAAAACAGTTTAAATTTTTATGCCGTTATGACTTCTTGAAATCCCAGGATGAACCTTAGTCACCTGGACGTGAATTGCCGTGACCCATGTGGAAAGCCCTAAATCGGTTGCACACTCAGGTAGGCTACTGCAGATGTGGCCTTTCAGACCCGTCGGAAACATAATGCGATTGTGGCACAGGTGATGGCGCCGTCACTGCGGAAGCGATCTGGGCCCCAAGTCTGCTATTTTTATAAATTCGTCATTCCAACACGATCCCATTGAAATTTTGCTAAAAGTTTGTAATCTGCTAATTCATAATGATCGATCATTGATCGGTCACTGGTCTTGTAATAGAATTGTGGTAGAATGATAATTTCGAGCATATTAAAACCAATAACTGCACAATAACGTTCTAATGGTAAAACAATGATCAAATAAACTGTCAAAGTTTTAGCAGATTACCGCAAACGTCAAATATTCATTTGTCAATATGTACGAGATTACCATTCTATGTCACTTCTTTCAATGGAGTGTCCGTGGTTGACCATTGGAAAGTCATAATGACGCCATTATATTAGTAGATTACCAAACTTGTCAAAATCGACAATTATGACATCAATGATAGACCATTCTGACACTATTGTATTAGCAGACTTGAGGCCCAGCTGCTAAGCTGAACGACTTGATAGTACAGGGATACCGTACGGTCTTTCGCGAAGCGGTGAGCCTTCTTCCGTAATATAAGTAGGTAGTAATTTTGTTAAAAAAATATATAGGAACCAATCATGATCAATATTTATACGTGATAAGTATTTATTTTTTACATCGTAGCACTTTTCCGACAAAGTATACCCTTGCTACTAAAAGGCATACAAAAAAGCGAGCGAGTTAAGACGGGTTATTCTCTGAGTACCCCGTTGGGCATAAGTATGGACTAAGCCAGCTCAAAGACGCTAGTTTTGGTCGAGCTGTAATATATAATATTCGGCCACTACACACATACACACGGAATATTGGCAGAAATCGAAACTTCATCGGTCGTTCTGTCAGAAAAAAAAAGAAAGAAAAGAAAGAAAAGAAAGAAAAGAAAGAAAAGAAAGAAAAGAAAGAAAAGAAAGAAAAGAAAGAAAAGAAAGAAAAGAAAGAAAAGAAAGAAAAGAAAGAAATAAAAATATTTTTCATTACTCATACTCTGAAAGTAGGTCTGAAGTTGCCTGAGGAGCGGGCTGAAAGTGATACTTTTCAACCCTAGGGAGTTTTACTTTACAACTAACAGCTGTCAAATTATTAAAAAAAAAAAACTAGTTCAATCTTCACATTTCTATTGAACCATGTTCCAATTTTCCATACAGCCAGTCAATCACAGCGCGATATAAAATTGAAATAACTTAAAGACAAGTATTAACCTTTTGAATGTCTTAAGTTACACAGTTCGACATAAGCAATTGTCTTTCTATTGTGTCTCTAATTACGGCATTCAAAGAGTTAATTAAATAATGTTATATTTTAAGTGATTTATTTGTTCAACTATTTCTTAAAAATACCTTTTTTTTAAAAGATTACAATTAATTTCAATTTTTTCATTAATTAGGCTAAATAGCTGGTCGGCCATAGAAAAAAAAACAAAATGGCGGGAAAGTGGCAATCAGTCGTTGGTTTTTTCGAGTTTTGTTTACATTTCCGGACAACAGAGATTTGTATTAACACGTTATGTATAGCAGATTAAAATAGTGATTTAAAGCCTAATTTCATAAGAGAAGAGGCTAAAGCAGTAGTGGAAAACCTTTTACCGCCTAAATCAGAAGACAGATACCTACCTAAAATCATAGGTACAACGACTAAGGTTTTATAAACTTTTTATTTTATTTTTACTTTCCTTGTATTCGTAATGAAAAGCCTCGGGGTGAAAGTAATTAATTTAGTCCCTTGAATTAGCGACCTCGCTACGCTCGGCCGCCAACTCCTTCTCGGGACGAAATGAGTTACTTTCACCTCTAGTGTAACAATGTACTATTATTTGGCATATATAGGATCGTATTAGCCAATTACTAAGTTATGCAGGTCAGATTCTGATAGGCAGCCGCTCTAGGATATAAAATACTGATTTTCAGCTGCATCCAGTTAGTAACCATCTCCAATATAGTTGAGAAAAGGCTAGGCTAATTAAATATCATTTCACTCCAAGTTAACTAACAATCCAAAAACCGACGAGTTATTTTTAACTATCCGAAATTACAACAGTGTCAGCGAGGTCGTTTTTAACTCTGCTTAACTAAGCTTTAGACAGCTTTCCCGTATAATGACACAAGCCTTACTTACACACTGTGCAGTGTGTTTTAAGAGCGTTTAATTATTCCTTTATAAAAATACTTGCTACTGCCAGCGGCTTCGCCCGAGTGAAAGTAGAAAATTGTCCCCAAGGAACATGCGAGTATTTGCGGGATAAAACAGTAGTTTAAGTGACTAGGGGATAAAGCTGTGTCTTTAAGTCGCGGGCGGCATGTTGAATTCCGAACGAAACGAAGGTTGCTGATTTTAATCCCGAACGATAGTGAGGGTTTTATAAAATTAACTCCCGAGCACTGCGAGGGAGTTAATAAAGAAACCTGAGTGAAGTGAGGAATTCAAGCCGCACAAGACAAAGACAGCTTTATCCCCGTGTTGCATACTCAACTTTTTACACCATCTGTGAGATAATTAAAAGACAATTTGGTCGACCAAATCATATATTAGCAGTGAAAATGTATGTCGAGATGCATGCCCTATTTTAATTTTGTTATAAAATTGTAACGCCACCGGCAGGTAAACCAAATTATTTGGTGTATAAATCATATTTTTTTTTTTTTTTTTTGTAATATAGGTTTTTATTTATATATATATATATATTATATTTTTATTTATTTATGTCTTTAGATAACAGCAGCGATAGTGATAGTTTTTTATCTTTAACAAGTGACGATGACAGTTACATGAGTATTCCGTCTCTTGCAGACAGTCTTACAGAGCAGTTTTCTGATGTACCTAACAATTTTAACGTTATTCATATTAACGCCCAGAGTATTCCGGCTCATTTCCACGATATGCTGGCAAGTTTTGACTGTAAAAACATCCATGCTATTCTTATTTCCGAGTCGTGGCTTAAACCCTGCTTACCTTCTACTAGCTACTCTCTTCCTGGATTTGTGCTAATAAGAAACGATCGAGCTGTTGGTGGTGGTGGCGGTGTTGCCATATATCTCCGTGCGCATATTCCCTTCTCTATTATCAATGTGTCGGCACAACCACCGCCATCAAACGCTGGTGAACATCTCTTTCTTGAAGTCGAACTACACCATTCGAAAGTGCTTCTTGGTGTCTATTACTGTCCTTCTCTACGTATCAATTTCTTCTCATCCTTTGAAAAACTCTTAGAAATCCTGATACCTTCTTACAGTCATAGCATAATCATGGGTGATTTTAATACTTGTCTCTTAAAAAAAGACCACCGCTCTCTTTCTCTAACTCATATTTCAGCTTCTAGTAACCTTTCCATTCTTCCACTTAGTGCTACTCACCATTTTCCAAATTCCACACCTTCGCTTCTTGACTTGATTTTTGTCTCTTCTCCTGATCGCGTCGCTAAGCATGGCCAATGCTCGGCCGATGCCTTCTCCTATCACGATCTGATTTTTCTTTCTTACAAAATTCGACCTCCTAAGGCTAAACCCAAAATCCTCATGCAACGCAATTTTGGTGGTATGAACGTTGACAGTCTTTGCGAGGATGCCAAGAACATAGACTGGTCTTCTTTGGTGACCTCTGCATCAGTCGACGAAAAAGTTAATATTTTTAATCAAAAAATCGTCGAGCTTTATGATCTGCACGCACCGGTTCGAGCAGTAAAAGTTAGACATTTGCCGGCGCCGTGGCTGACAGACGAGATTAAAAAGTTAATGCACAAAAAAGCGATGGCAAAATCAAAATTTAAGCGACGGCCTACTGATGCTAATAGGGATAGATATATTTCAGTCCGCAATCACTGTAATAAGGTGTGTAGGAACGCCAATCGCCAACACATTCATAACTCTGTCCAAAATGGGGACGCATCCAAGGTTTGGAATTTTCTAAAATCGTTGGGGGTCGGTAAAGTACGACAAGAGGTAATTTCCAAAGATTTAAACTTCAATGATTTGAACAATCATTTTTCAGCTTCGTCCAATTTTGATAGGACATTAAAATTAGAAACGTTGAATTATCTTTCATCTCTTCCGACTCCCAGTTACTCTCCATTTGTTTTTAGTCAATTCACTGCTTGTGATGTTAAGAAAAGCATTCTATCGATTACTTCGAATGCTGTAGGAATTGATTGTATCAGCCGTAAAATGTTGCTACCGGTGCTGGACGTAATCCTTCCTATCATATGCCACATCCTCAACTTTTCTACATCTAGCGGTGTCTTTCCATGCTCATGGAAAGATGCTCAAATTATTCCTTTGCCGAAAAAGTCCAACCCCACATTATTTTCTGAATACCGTCCAATATCCGTCTTACCCTTCTTGTCCAAAGTCCTAGAACGATTAATCTATAATCAAATTAGTACTTTCCTGTCTAAAAATAATCTCCTCAATCCCTTCCAGTCCGGTTTCCGTCCTGGTCATAGTACCACCACAGCCCTTATCAATATTACGGATGATATAAGGTCTGCCATGGAAGGCGGCAATCTCACGGTTTTGGCATTGCTCGATTTCAGTAATGCATTCAATACTGTAGATTTTGACGTTTTGCTTGGCATTCTCAGCTCTCTTAATATATCTCCATCGGTGATTGACTGGTTTCGTAGTTACCTGTTTGGTCGTCGGCAACGTATTTGCATCGGAGAGACCTTGTCTTCCTGGTGTTGTACTTCTGCCGGGGTACCTCAGGGTGGCGTTTTATCCCCTTTACTTTTCGCAGTTTTTATTAACTCAATCTCCAATAATCTAATTTCATCCTACCACCTTTATGCTGACGATCTCCAAATTTACTCGCGAGCTCCTCTTGCTGATTTGTCCGAGGCTATTATCACCATCAACCATGATCTGGCGCGCATATGCGAGTGGAGTAAACGATATGGACTTTTGGTCAACCCCATAAAGACGCAGGTTGTTGTGGTGGGCAGTTCTAGGTTGGTTTCAAGGATTGACTGGACGTCTCTTCCCCAGGTTTTATTCGATAACACAGTTATACCCTTCTCCGAGAAAGTTAAAAACTTGGGGTTAGTCATTGATAAGAACTTCACTTGGTCTGCCCAGCTACAGGAAGTTAGCCGTAAACTTTTTGCGTCTGCTGGTTCTTTAAGGAGACTGCGTAATTTTCTTCCGACTACCACCAAGATTGCACTTGCACAATCACTTCTTCTCCCCATCCTTGATTATGCTGCTGCTAGCTATCTTGACCTTACACAAGAACAACTCGATAAACTTGAGCGGCTTCAAAACTTTTGCATAAGGTTCATATTCGGTTTGCGAAAATATGACCATGTTTCTGAATTTCGTGTGAAGCTCAAGTGGTTGCCAATTCGCCTTCGCCGGAATGCTCATATTCTTTCTCTTTTATATAATATACTCTTTTCTCCTTTTACCCCTCTTTACCTCAAGAATCGTTTTCAGTTTCTTTGCGACTCCCATTCAAAATCTCTTAGGTCATCAGATAACTTACGACTCAAGATGCCGGTGCATTCCACAACTTTCTTAGATAAATCCTTTACTGTCCAGGCTACCCGTCTGTGGAATGCATTACCGGATGCTATAAAACGCGCTCAATCGTTGCCTGCCTTCAAGAGACTTGTTAAGGATCACTACTTGTCGCTGTGATTATTCGAAAGTCGTTCTTTCTTATGATTGCTCATATATTTGGTATGTATATATTTATGTATGTATTATATTGCATATGTATGTATCTGTGTATCTATCAATTATAATAATTATAAATGTAATTAATTTTAAAGTATTACTTATTGTTGAACTTATGACAGCCCCATATCATGTTCTGACAATTACTGTCTATTCTAGGTTGCCTGGAAGAGATCGCGGAATGCGATAAGGCCGCCCATTGTACGTGTTTTAGATATAAGCTTATCTTTGTTATGTTTTGTTTGTACAATAAAGTATATAATAAATAAATAAATAAATTAGAGAAATATAAGTATTATATTTACAAGTTCATCAAACAAACAAAATTCACTACTCCAAGATTCTATAGTTTCAATTTTCTATAACGCTCCCGTCAGTAAGCACGTTTTATTCTATTTTCTTTTTTTTTTTATAAGTGGCCACTTTGTTATAGTAGGGTGGTTTTAGGCACACTTTGTGCCAATTTTAATACAAGGTGTAAGGGACAGGTCTCCGTAAACTTTAAGGGCTTGCTCAGGGGCCCAGCAGGGTCGAAGCCTACTATGGCCATGGGTGATGCGAATGATACCCTCGGGGCCCTGGAACAATGGCAAAGAAGGAACTGGAGTGGATTTTCAGTCAGTAAAAGTCTGACAGCCTCCCGCTCCGACCAAGGGCGGGAAATGTCATTTAGATGATATTCCTACCTCAAAAAGGGCTTGCTCAGTAGTTTTCTTAAGATACAAAAAAAAATCGGTCTCTCTATACAATCTATCCAATCAAGCTTATAATTTTGTATGGAGAAGTCTACTTTTTCTGTTATCTGAAAAAAAATCTTAAGGCAGGTTATTCAATTTCGTCAGTGAGGAAGCCTTTAAACTTAGTACAGCTGAATGGTATTTGGTATTTTACCACGTAGGTACTCTTCATGCAGATTGCAATACTAATAATGTACTCATAACTTGCCTCACAAAACAACGAGGAAGTAAATTAGCAAGCGAAACTTAACAGAAAAAATAAATGTTCAGGTTTGGTTTCATTATGTTTAGAGACCAATTTCAATTTCCACAAATAGCCTCTTATTTAGCATTTAAGTTTCTATATAAGTACTTGTTTCTTTGTTGTTTACGTGTTATTCTTTTTAGGGTTCCGTAGCCAAATGACCAAAAACGGAACCCTTATAGATTCGTCATGTCTGTCTGTCTGTCTGTCGGTCTGTTTGTCTGTCTGTCTGTCTGTCTGTCTGTCCGTCCGTATGTCACAGCCACTTTTTTCCGAAACTATAAGAGCTATACTGTTGAAACTTAGTAAGTAGATGTATTCTGTAAACCGCTTTAAGATTTTCACACAAAAATAGAAAAAAAGCAATTAATTTTGGGGGTCCCCATACTTAGAACTGAAACTCAAAAATTTTTTTTCATCAAACCCATACGTGTGGGGTATCTATGGATAGGTCTTTAAAAATGGTATTGAGGTTTCTAATATCATTTTTTTCTAAATTGAATAGTTTACGCGAGAGACACCTCCAAAGTTGTAAAATGTGTGTGTCCCCCCCTGTAACTTCTAAAATAAGAGAATGATAAAACTAAAAAAAAAATTTGATGTACATTACCATGTAAACTACCAACGAAAATTGGTTTGAACGAGATCTAGTTAGTCGTTTTTTTTATAATACGTCATAAATCTAAAAAAATACACTATTATTAAAACATCGATCAAAGTTACAACGAACTACAAGAACTTTTATATTATGTTACTTGCTGCTACGGAACCCTCCATGGGCGAGTCCGACTCGCACTTGGCCGGTTTTTTTATTTTATTCCAATCTGGAGTTATCTAAAGTTAAGCGAATATTTTATTTTGTTTTATCGTCTACTAGCTTTTGCCCGCAGCTTCGCCCGCGTACATAAAATATAGCCTATGAAAATCAGAAATAAGTTTATAGGAAAAAAAAAACAAAAAAATAAAAACAATCTTTACCTCTTTATATTGTAGACGTCTTGAAGTTTCACTCGTTAATTTATGTTGATCTTGTATACCTGAATACATTAACCCTTACTTAAAATAAAATCTAGTTGTTCCCATCGCCTTTTATTCTAAATGTCGATCGATATTCTACACTTGTAATAACCATCTGTAACTTAAATATTTATGTGATACTGTAATTTCATCGGACGCAAGTTTTCAGGCCTGATTCAGATGTAGGACAGAGCCTTCATGCATAGTTATCAACATAGACAGAGTTCTGTCGAAAACGACATTTACACTTCAGTGCGTTGTCAGTGAATGTACACTGGCGTGCAATTCGGTCCTATATCGCAACTATTGGTGTTATGTCGACCGAATAAAAAGCGATCCTTCATGGTGTGCTGTTCAAAATACAGGATGGAATGTTGAGGTGGAAGAAGACATACTTTAATCATTCATGCTACCTAATTACACTGAAAGAAAATATCCATATTCAATTGTAATCAGTAACTCCGCATACAAAAAGCGTTTGAAAAAGTCGCGTTTTGAACACAAAAGCCTTTTTTTTAAACTTCGAATGATTTCTCCCTCTCTAGACTGGATCGAGAAGGCCTATAACTTTTATTGACCTACCTGTGTAACCATAAAAATAAATCATGTCAATCGAGTAAGCGATGTCGCAAATGATTAGATACGCACAACACTTCTTCACGAAGCATTGGGAAAACAAAGTCCACCTGCGTCAGCAGAAGAAACCACTAACAAGAGTGTTGCAACCAAAAGAAGCACACCTAGGTCAGCTTACGTATCTTGGGATGTCATGTCTGAAGTGCTTTTAGCCACCGCAATCATAAAAGTAAAGGGAATTGATGGAACACAGCATAAGATGAGAGCCTTAATTGACTAGGGTCCTCAACTGTCGTTAATCACCGAAAACGCAGCGTAAACATTGGGATTAAAAAAAATATCGTTTTATAGGTCGGTGTCGGTGAGAAAGTAAATAACGCGAACGGAATGTTACAAGTAACGCTACAGTCAGCAAATAGCGAATATACTTGCGAAACGAACATCATCGTAATGAAAACTTGATTCGGCTCGAAGGACCATGTAAAAAGTAGTAGTTGGCGCTATGGTGACCTAACACTGTTCGTGTTCGCTTGTTGCTCGATTGACAAGTTTACAGTTACCCTTTACATTCCAGGGCCACTTTTTCAAACGTTCATGCGACCCAACTCAAATGCATAATATCAATTTTCTGTTTTTTATAACATCATTCAAAAGTTGGTGAACATATTCGTTCGATTTTATTTTCATTTTAATTGCGACTGCTTCGTTTTTCTCTGTATCACCTAAAGATCCGCTTCCGTACTTTTCTGTGCATAAAGTGTAAGATAAATAAATAAAGTAGGTATCCTTCCGTATGGTTGTCAAAAACAGAACGTTACCATTTCTAAGAAAACGCAAAATTGACATAACAACTCAATATGTAAGGAAAAAACCTATGAAAAATATGTGGAAAGTTTATTTTTGAATTCTGTAAGTATAAAATTAGGCCCCTACATGGAAGAATCTTAATATTCGCTTACAACTTTATCAAGTAGGTACGTCAACTTGGAGCGGAGTTTGAAATCTTCATACTTCTTATCGAGATGTTTTCGTTCCGATATCGGAGATCTGTTCGCGTTATACAGATCTATTTCCAGAATAATCTTTCAGTTAGCCAATTGCGTCGAAAGTGGAAGAATAGATAAATCAAATAGAGCACGATTTATTACCCATGAGTGTTTGTAATAGTTTCAATTTTTATGCGGACGAAAATTTTATTGATGGTTTTGAACATCCATCATAATTTAGAGCGGATTTTGTTGTCCAAACATCAATGTTACTATGAATGAAAACTTTACAAGGAGTTGGAAAGTGTGTACGGTGGGTTTCTAGGAAATGATAATACTTAAGCAACTAGTACCTATCTCATAGAAGTGGGAATTCTAGAAGTTAGCGAAACATGGCGATATCCTTATTAATTTTGCATCTTTTATTTTGTTTGAGAAAATTAGAATCTTACATGCTGCACATGAATGTGCGTCTTATCTAGTTAGATACTACGATAACATAACGATAAATGGTAACGATTAGCGAGTATTCAGAAATCTAACCTAATGAAAAGTAGTTATAGGACTTTTTCAATGTGTCTTATGACATGGGCTCCGAGACCGTTCGAAATAGTTACTGCGGTCCTAGAATGCAAACGACAACTGAATGCACACTAGTCGCTTTTAGTCAGTAAAAGTCATACACTCCCATTCGCTCCACCTAGAGTTGGAAAAGTTATTAGACAATGGGTACAAGTTGTCGGAATTATATTATTCCATTTTTTAGGGTTCCGTACCTCAAAGTAGTGTACCTACTTCCCATTGACCCAGATTCTTGAAATTTGGCACAAAGCAAGGTATAGAAAAAAAATCAGAAATCAGTAAATTTGTTGTTACCTACATCACAAAAAAAAAAAATTTGCTATTCGGAAAAATCTTCGAGATTCCATTCGAGAATTGTAGTTTGCACGGAATTCTCAGTGCGCGACCCCGATTCGCACTTGCCCAGTTTTTTTTAGGGTTCCGTACCTCAAACGGAAAAAACGAAACCGTTATAGGATCACTTTGTGTCCGTCTGTGTGTCTGTGTGTGTGTCAAGACCCTTTATTTTATTCTATTCTATTCTTTATCTCGTGAACGCGTGGAGGTATAAAGTTGAAATTGAAACTGTCTACAATCTCTTAAAGCTGTGAAAAAATAAAACTTCTGAGTTAATGAAAAAAAAAATACCTACGGTCGTTTATGTTTAAAAAATCATGTATTTCGATTATTCGATACACTCTCAAGGAAATCAAAATTCATAGCGTACTTCCTGCTGACCTAGAATCCTGAAATTTGGCATGAAGTAAGGTCTCTGTAGTTACATCACACAACTAGGAAAAATCTTCGTAACTCGTATTCGGGAATTGACCTGTTCTTATAGGTAGGTTAGTACTACGTTTTTTCTATTGTATCCTACTTGACTACAGTACAAAGGTCTCTAGAATTTTCAAGTGACTTTAACTACATTGGAATCCATATTTTTCACAGAAAAGCCACTTGACCGCAGAAATAGCTATGAAGGATAACTTCCATGAACGAGCCTTTAATAAGAAGCTCTAATAATAATAATGAATCTTGGCATAAACAAGAAACTTGAAGTGCTCCACAACCAGGCCAACAGGTATTTTACTTAGAAGTCAATTATCTTCATATTTTGGATCGCTAAATTATCAAATTATTGATAACTAGTGGCCGGTCCCGGCTTTGCACGGGCAATAAATATAGCCTATGTTACTCTGGGTGAATGTAGCTTTCCAATGGTGAAAGAATTTTTGAAATCGGCACAGTAGTTTTTGAGTTTATTCATTCTAAACATACACACAAAAATACAAACTCCCTCTTTGTAACATTAGTGTAAATTATCAAATAATTGTCAATTATTCACACAATACCTTTAGGTGAAATGAGAGAAACTGTCAGACTTTTAGTGACTAAAATCCATCCGGGTTTCTTCCGTTACCCTTCGCGTTCTAGGATCACTCTTTCAAACAATTCCACAGCACTGGCAGGTATCAGGAGCGAGGAGTTCACATCGGTGTCGGGTCGACGATGAAGTACCTGGGACTCGTCCTCGACAGCCGGTGGAATTTCGTGGAGCATTTCCGACGTCTGGCTCCCAAACTCAACCGGGCTGGGGCTGCGCTCAAGCGGCTCCTGCCCAACCTTGGGGGTCCAGACGCCTCCTGCCGGAGGCTCTACGAGGGCGGGGATCGTTCGGTCCATGGCCCTCTACGGGGCGCCGGTGTGGGCGCCGTCGCTGAAAAAGCAACCGGCGGCCATACTGAACGCCTGCCAGAGGGTCATGGCAATAAGGATGGTGCGGGGATACTGCACGGTCTCCCGCGAAGCGGCGAGCCTTCTGGCTGGCCTACCACCGTGGAATCTGGAGGCAACAGTCCTTGCACACATGCACGATATGCGCGTGGAGATGCAACGCCGGGGTGAAAGTCCTCTGCCGCGACAGGTCACGGCATGGACAGAGCTCCGGCGGGATCTCATGGTGAAATGGTGTCAACGACTATCGCAACCCAGTGCTGGGCACGCCACAATCTTGGCGGTAAGTCCCCTCTTTGAAGCGTGGCTGGAAAGACCTCACGGCGTCCTTACCTTCCGCATGACGCAGGTACTCACCGGACATGGTTCGTTCGGGAGTTTCCTGCACTCGATTCATGCGGAAGTGACGCCCGGGTGTCGCCACTGTGCGGAACGCCCGGAGGACACGGTGGAGCACACAGTCGAGGTGTGCCCTGCTTGGGCGGAGCATCGCCGTGCCCTCGTGGGGGCGATCGGCGGCGGAGACCTCTCGCGCCGGGCCTTGGTTGAGGCCATGGTCCGGAGCGAGGAGGAGTGGCAGGCGGTCGCCGACTTCTGCGAAGCAGTAATGCTCGCAAAGGAGGAGGGCGAACGCATCAGGCAACGGCGTTATCGCCGCCGCCGCCGCCGGGATTCTGATCCCGATTTCCGGCCAACGTAGGCGCGGGCTTGCGGACAGTGAGCAATGGGTAGCTCACTGTCCGGCCGTCCGGTAACTGTCCGGACCAAGCCCAAGTCGTTGACGGCGCGCACTGTTCCCGCGCGCCTCAAGGAGTTGTCAGCAACAGCAGGGACCCAGTCGGGTCGAAGCCTACTGGGGCCAGGGTTATCCGAAAGGGCGCTCGAGCTCCGGTATGAAGGCTAGAAGGAACGGGGTGGGTCTTTTAGTCAGTAAGAGTCTGACACTATCTCCCGCTCTGCCCAAGGGCGGGGGATGTCAATGCATGATTTTTCCCACCATAAAAAAAAAAAAGTATCAGGAGCCAATCACCCTAAGTTGATAAATACAGTGCGTCATAGTAAATCTGTAAATATGAGATTCCATAACAAGAACCGTTTCCATGTTAGGGTAAGTCGGACGGCGAGCAATGGGTAGCTCGCTGTCCGACAGTCCGGTAACTATCCGGATCGAGCCCAAGTCCTCGACGGCGCGCACTGTTCCCGCGCGCTTCAAGGAGTTGTCAGCAATAGCAGGGGCCCAGCTGGGTTGAAGCCTACTAGAGCTAGGGTTAGCTCCGAAAGGGAAGCTCGGCTCCGGTATGATAGGCAAGAAGGAACGGGGTGGGTCTTTTAGTCAGTAAGAGTCTGACACTGTTTTTTCTTTTTTTAGGGTTCCGTACCTCAAAAGGAAAAAACGGAACCCTTAGAGGATCACTTTGTTGTTCGTCTGTCTGTCTGTCAAGACCCTTTATCTCGAGAACGTGTGGACGCATCAAGTAAAATTAAAACCATATACTCAGGTCATCGGTCCCTTCAAGCTGTGAAGAAATCAAACTTCTAAGTTAACGAATAAAAAAGATACGACTGTTTATGTCGCAAAAAACCGTATATTTTGATACTCTTAACCTTTCGAATGTCTTAAGTTACACAGTCCGACATAAGGTAATTGTCTTTCTATTGTGTCTCTAATTACATTCAAAGAGTTAAAGATCGAAATTCATAGGGTACTTCCTGTTGACCCAGAATCCTGAAATTTGGCATAAAGCAAGGTCTTATAGCACAGGTATAGGAAAAAATCTGAAAACAGTAAATTTAAATTTGTTGTTACATATGTCACAAACAAAAAAATGCCATTCGGAAAAATCTTCGAGACCCCATTCGGGAATTGTAGTTTGCATGGAACCCTCAGAGCGCGAGTCCAACTCGCACTTGCCCAGTTTTATTCCTAAATTTAAAGCAAAAGGGCGAATCTGTAAGTTAAACGTGATTAAACTACATGGGTGTTTATTTTAAACTGTATTTATTTAGTTTACGGAAATGAAAATGCTCTATCAACTTATTTGTTTTGGTAAAATTTTAGTCATAATATTATGCCCACGCATATTCTCTTAGCAGATACTACGAACACATGACGATGATGATGAAAATTGATAGCAAATTTGGATTCTTTAATGTGTTTTAACGCAAGGCAAAGAAGAAACATAGGTTTTAGTTAGTAAAAATCTGACACGCTCTCACGCTCCACCTTAGAGCGAGATTTCTCACCTTAAAAAAAGAAATCTTATGATACAACTTGTCCAAAGTTATATTTTTTTTTTTTACATAGAGCGATAACTACAATACGTTAATAGTTTAGAAGCAAATCTACCCTCACGTGGCATTACTTCATTCTTCCTAATTGGAATGTCATGGAACACGGAGAACGTTCCGAAAACGCATCGAAAGCTACTAATTTGTCTGAAAATCGGTGCGCGAGCCGTTAGAATAATTTATTAGCATCTAAATCCAATAAATTCAGTTACGAACGCCATTTTACTATTTTCGTCAAAATGGGAACATTGAATCTACGACTGAATAAGAAATAAGATACATCATTATAAAATTCTCGATACTCAAAGCAAGGTACTTAGTAATCGAATTTATTACATTTCAGTTTAATAAGACCTATATTTGATGAGCCTGATTCTAATAAAATATTAAGGTTTTAATTTACGAAGTAACAGGAGACTTACTACGACAACAAATTGAGTAAAGTTGTGACTTTCAAATTAAGTTTGGAAAAAATTCGGACAAGGAATTAGCCGTATTCTTTTGAATGTTCCTCGTTGGTAGGAGCACATGAAAACTGCCTAAACTGCGTACACCGTTAACTTATTTCAAGGATGTTTCGTGTGAAAAAAATGTCCTTCGTGTCGTATTTCTTAAGACCAGTGATCAATGGGCAATGGTCACGCAGCGAGCCGCACGCGACGTTCGTCCGCCTCATACCTCAGCCCGCCTTCTGACACCTCGTTTTCTAGATTACAAACATAAAAATACCGCCGTGCCTCTTCATTACCCACCACTTAATTTAATAGAACCTACCTTTTCATTCCGTCGGTGGATCGTATGTAATTGAAAGCCTCATTTGTATGTATTTCTGGGTTGTTATAAGAGACTTAAGCTGATTCTGCTGTGCGGAGCGCCGCATAAATACACGCCTATATTTTCTGAAATTAAACAGGAATTTAAATGTCGAGTTCTTTTTACCCAAGACAAAAGTACGTTAAGTATAGAGGTTATTAAAATCGTATTTTTGATGCTGTAATACTTCAAACAAATATTGGAAAAATGTTACGAAATTTCGTGGAAATCCTAAGTAGCTCAGAGTGGTTATCGATTCGAAAATATGAATTAAGCATAAAGCACAGAACCCATATTATTGGAGCGTATTATGAAGGAAAATGTACCATAAATAAGTTCACGTAGAACAATATTGCGTAATGTTTACGAGGTTTCATTTTGTATTACTTTTCAAGTTACAAACTGTGTTACGTAGGAGTTTTGTTTTAAATTAAGGTACGCAGTGTTTATAACCTTTGTTCAATGTTATGATGTATGGAATAGATTGGATTGAGTGCGAAAACTTTACTATTAATACATTACTGGATGATCGTATACATAATTATACTTTCAGATTAGGTGTATGAAAATTAATTTATAATTTGGTGAAAGATGCAGATGCTATCTGATCTAGATTTAGTCCTCGAGAGTCCCAAGTAGTGTAGTGTCATCTTAAACTCCGAGCTCCATTATAAAACAAAAAATCTTAACACGGATTTTAAAGACATCTTTATATTTTTCAATGTTTACGAGAGAAAATCCGCGCTATCACATACTTTATTATCAAAACAAAATCTTCTTCGTGTTCGTTCCACATTGTACAACCGCACAACCAGCGACCGTAGTGTAGAAAAATACAGAAGCGACATTCATGTACCATTTGAAACGCTTCTAACTGCACCATCTGTTATTGGGTGGTCAATGGTCGACAGATGATGTTACGTTGGGTACAGATTATACAAATGAAAAAAATAATAATTTGTAGAGGTTTATTATTACATAGGTACACTTTATTGTACACCTCATAATGCCGACAGGGTAAATATTTGCAAAAACTAAGTTAACAATTGGTGGTTTTATCGCACAGGGCAATCTCTTACAGACAAACTTAGGAAGGGCTGAACAAAAGGAGATGGAGAAGGAGACTTTGGGGCTGTCAGTGTACTATACATGATATTAATTATACAATAAAAAAAATACAATACCAATTAATATACTAATAAATATCAAACATAAAATTGAGAGCATAGAATAAAGAAATGTAGTGAAAGGTAATGCTTCACTAATGTTTCATGTTTTACTGAATAGGAGCATCTCGTTCACGTTCGATTGTGATTTGCAGCGTGTCAGTATGACTAATCAAATTTACAGAGCATAGATTTTCACAGATTAGTCCCAAACATTTATTACGCCCTAAAGCAGGGCACATACGTGTGTTTTGTGTCATATACAAGCTACCGATGAATATTTGATTTCTAAAGAACCAGTATGAAATCATCCACTCCCTACGCATACGTAAACATTTTTTGTGTCCAGTTCTCATGACGATCAAAAAGTTTTCGGTGTTGGTAACTGAAAACTAAAAGTGTCTACATTTGAGCAGCCCCTAAAATTGTGGGTAGGTATTAAACAAGATGAATCAGGTACGGGAATTTCGCTTCTGTACGTTATTATTCTATACACTCGGTACGTACAAAGCGTACCTCCCTCTTCTCATTAAAAACGTCAACAGAGCAAGCGCCGTCTCCCATACAAATGCATAGTGTCATGTGAAGTCATTAGCCAGTAATCACGTCACAAGATTGCAGCAGTCTTTTGTTTGCTCCTCATCCAACCGAATACACGATAAACTTTTGTCCCCTGCTGTAGAACCGTTGCATTACCGGGGCATGTAAACTTTCATTCTGTTTTCCTGATGTTCATTCATAGCATAGTCGGCCTTGTAATGTTCCCACTGTTGGGACTCAGGCCTCCTCTCTAGGAGAGGGAATGGGCCGTAATCTACCGCGCGTGCCCAGTGGGGGTTGGGGGATATCGCATGTCTTCGAATTTTTTGGTTCTAGATCATGCCGATTTCCTCACGATGTTTTCCTTCACCGTTTTGAGAGCAGTGGTGATGAAATAAATCACACAAAGTAATGCGCCTGGCTGGGTTCAAACCCACGACCCACAATTCGTAAATCGGGGCCGTTATCACTCGGCCAGTACTGCTCTCATCTTTCATGTTCATTCAAATCAATGACGTCACGATGAACAAGGTTTTCTTTTACGCTAGGTTTTGTTCAGTTATTTTTGTACCCTAGGAAAAAGTAATTTAATTTGGAGTCTGGCTGGCCGAGTGATTTGTTACGCTATCTTTAGATGTCCGATGACGCAGCGCTAATGAATTACTACCCTTAAAGTGGTCTTAATAAATTATTGTAAACTAGCTTTTGCCAGTGGCTTCAACCGTTTGAAAATATGTGTCTTCATACAAACTTTAGAACCCAATATAAGACCGCCATTGTACCCATAAATTTAAGTTTCTGTATAAGCTGTGTTACTTTTTGGTGTACAATGAAGTTTATTCTATTCTATTCTATTCTATTCTATTCTATTCTATTCTATTCTATTCTATTCTATTCTATTTTATTCTATTCTATTCTATTCTAACCCCGTTTCATCCCCTTAGGGGGTGAATTTTGGAAAATCCTCTCTTAATGCTCGCCTACGTCACAAAAGGAGACCTGGTGCAAAATTTCACGCTCCAAGTCCCTGTAGTTTCGGCTGTGCATAGATATGTCAGTTAGTTAGTTTTTCCTTTTATGTATATGGACCTATTTGAATGAACAACCTTAAACTACACGAACTTCCAAGTTAACTTGAACGACGAGATGATTCTCAATTCTGATAGGTATTTGAGCTTCTACCCATTTCTAAAGCCAACTTAGGTACTGTCTTGAAATTTGACGTTTGAAAGAGTTAACGCAGCCCTGGAACACAAAGAGTAACTGAAGAAGATGGGTGTAGGTTAGTCATTAAAAATCTGACAAGCTAAGCCCTCTCACTCTAACCAGATCAAATCAAGTTATTCGCAAGCTAGAGCATTAAAAGTTGTTAGATGTTTTCCACGTACAAAAAAAAGCGATCAAGACTGTATAGGAAGACAACGATGCGACAACCCTCAAGGAACTACGCTTTGACAAATAAAAAGTCACCTTTACAAACAATTTCGTTTGCGTTTCGTGAAACGATAGTAATACTTCGTTTTAGATTACAAAGATAATAAAAACTTAAACGAAAAAACGCGACAAGTTTTATAGTCACGTTGACAGTGAAGAAACTATTAGCGTTTAAAAAGTAAGGCTTCCGTAATGAGGGCCTGATGAGTTTATTGACTCACTTAGTAAAATCAATAAGACAGAGGTTATTGGGGTACATCGCGTGGGCTTAAGACGCCTAGTTAATTCCGACGATCCCGCAAATCTCCAGCGAATGCGGATCACATGATCATTAAGATATCTGACGACGACTCCTCAAGACAGTGCATACGCTGCGAAGCTTTTGTGATTTGCCATAATTAATAGGCTTAATATTTCATACACTTCCTGAGGATTTTCACTAATTTTCCCCGTCGACGATACGTTTACGTAGATTACCCTGTGCTTAGCAGAGACACCATCAGTCAAGATTAAGAAGAACTGGAAATAACTGCCGCTCTTTAAAAGCGTTACCTTGTTCCGTCCGCTCATTAAGGTAACTTCGTTAACATAATAAAAGTCATCTCGAACGATATTACGTTTTAGTTACCTACACAAATGTGTTTCTTGATTGTCGGCTATTTAAGAAGTTGCTAACATAATATTATGTTTTCTTTTAGGAAAATTTACGTGAGAATTAATTTGTCTACATTAAGTAATACTTACTTCAACTCACTAAGTGAGCGACACTGTTTTTATTATTTTAATAGCATAGACTGACGTAGGTACAACTCAAAAGATTTCTTACGTAATTTTAGTACAGATATCTGCATCATTTAGGTATTCCTCTCATATTAAAATTAGAAAAGGTTTTTTTAATGCGGGTAATCATTAAATGCCTTCTCCCTTTATATTGCGGAGCAGGAGGGCTTATCAGATTTTTACTGGCTAAAACATAAAAATCTTTAGAAATTACACTAACAATGATGTTGAAAAGTAAGCAATGGGTGGCAAACTAGGCAAAGCCTGTATCTTGGTGACCCTTGGAAACAAACAAAAGCAAAGTGGGTTTTTACGTTTTAGTCTAAGATCCGATTAAGAACGAACTTCACCGGTCTGTTTAATAGATGAAACGTATTTTATGATAAAATAACGCGGGTGGGTTGCCTAAGAAATTCCTGGCCAGACTATATTCAAAACTGAAAATTGACTTTTTTTTAGAAAAATGCTCAACTGTTATTCATACCAGAATGTTTTGCAAACAACCCTATATCATCTTATTCGTAATGAAACAGCGTTTATTTTGATATGAAATTTGTTGTATATCAAAATAAATACAATTGTGACATACCTGTTTATACCTGGCAACTCATAGTTATGCCAGGAAACAAATATGCAACCCAACATTTTTATGTTCTAAAGGCTTCACATTTTCGGTTAGTATTAAATTTATTCGTTAAATACACCGGTGCATTTAAAAAAAAAAATTTTTGGCCAGGAATTTCTTAGGCATCCCACCCGCACTATATTATTTAATATACTTAATTTATCATAAAATACGTTTCATCCATTAAACAGACCGGTGAAGGTCGTTCTTAATCGTATCCTCTACTATTTGTATGAAGTTTTTTGTACTGAAATGTGTAACAACACCAGCGATTGGACAGAATTCACAATGACCACGATCACTCTCCAGAGAAGAAATCGAGAAGGGGAGAAGTGAGAATTTGGTGCTACCGCTTACAAAGGCTGTTATATGCTAGAGTACGAGTTTGTCGAATCGTTGCTGTGTTTTGCGATTCGATTCTCACACGGTACAAATATAATATATAGATAGATAGTTGTTCCAGATTGGGTTGTGGTGTATGTGAGTTTACATGTTTGGAGGTAGGCGGAACAGAGAGTAAAGTCCCGCAAACCTCCGTTGAAAAGGGAGGATCCTCCGACCAGACAGGTGTTATGGTCTGGTGGGCGACTGCCCGGTAGATGATTTCGGGCTGTCGTATATGTTCAAATCGCGCGGAGAACTGTGATTGCGCGATGCAGGATTTCGTACTTTCTTCGTAGTTCTTATGTAGCGCCATAGATGTCGCTACATCACTCCCCTCCGGAGATCGGAGATCGATGGTTCTTTGATGCTTCATGATGCGTGCCAGGCCAGTGATAGGTTGGTTCCAGTGGGTCGGAACCGATGCCGCATAGTTCTCGGTGAGTCGGAACTGTCTGCGATGATGCCCCAGTGAGTCGGGGTGATGATGTCCCAGTGAGTCGGGATGATGCCCCAGTGAGTCGGGGTCGTGCTGTCCCAGTGAGTCGGGATGATGCCCCAGTGAGTCGGGGTGATGATGTCCCAGTGAGTCGGGATGATGCCCTAGTGAGTCGGGGTGGTGCTGTCCCAGTGAGTCGGGATGATGCTGCAGGCTCCAGTGAGTCGGAGTAGTGCTGCTGGCTCCAGTGAGTTGGAGCGGTGCTTGTGCGACGTAGGGCTTGACTGCTGACGTCGACCAGGAGAGGTTCTTCATAGCTCTTCATGTGACTAGCCGAAGGTGCGGTGTGCCAAGGTCGCTGATGAGGCTGAGGGGGATTGCCAGGCTTGACCAGGTAGTCATGCTGGTGGTCAGGATACCCTCTATAGCCGTGGGTGCTGGCTGTATGGCTCGCTGCTCGAAAGCTGGAGGAAGTGATGATGACGCCACAAAGTAGTAGCTGCACGAAGGCTGCGCTGACGTTCTTTGTCGAGGGTCACCAGTTTGGAGGTATGCGGAACAGAGAGTAAAGTCCCACATACCTCCGTTGAAAAGGGAGGATCCTCCGACCAGACAGGTGTTATGGTCTGGTGGGCGACTGCCCGGTAGATGATTTCGGGCTGTCGTATATGTTCAAATCGCGCGGAGAACTGTGATTGCGCGATAAAGGATTTCGTACTTTCTTCGTAGTTCTTATGTGGCGCCATAGATGTCGGTACACATGTATGTGAACGCAATCACAATATAGAAGCAATTCCTAGTGTGGAGCAAAGCAACGTTTGTATGTGTGTACAAATCCACATTTATTTTTAAGTATTAGCGAAACCTGAATACAGTTTGTTCAGGATCAGTAACTGAATCGATTCTAATAATTTTTACACCATGTTATATATTTTCATAAAAATATTTGATAAAGGTCACAAGTTGGACACCACCGAAACTAAGCACAAAATAGGTCACGGCTGGTTATAGCGGGCATTAGGCACCAGCACTCAGCTGGGTGCGGGAGCAAAACAACCTCTCAATCGCCCGAATAGTCCGGTGACCATGTATTTATGTCGCCAACCAGTTACCATAATAGGCTTACAACTTTGTAATTTTTCATAATACAGTTATGAAATTTTTTATATACACTCTTTACATAAAAATACTAGACGGGTGTTTCAGGTTTTGCATAAGTACTAAAAATAAGGTTATACTCGTATATAATATTACATAATTAAAAACAAATGAAACGCCTACAAACTCATATGTTAATTAATTTCAATCAAACACTACTACTGTTCGTTTGAAATATCAGAATGGCGTACCTAATTAATTTGTTAAAACAGGCATGAAAGCCTAGTGACACGTTAATTGACTGTTATTGTTAAAATAAAGAGTTCAAATTAATAACGCCATACCGTTTATCTATTACACTAATATAATAAAGAGGTAAAATTAGTTTTTTTTTGTTTGTAGGAGGTAATCTCAGGAAGTACTGGTCCGATTGCTAAAAAAATTTCACCGATAGAAAGCTGCTTTATTCCAGAGTGACATAGGCTATATTTTATGTACCTGGATGAAGTTGCAGGCAAAAGCTAGTTGTTAAAATAAATAGTTCAAATTATTAACGCCACACTGTTTATCTGTTACATTGGGACTTTAGAAGTTGTTTTCATAAAACTAAATGTGAATTAATTATTCAATTTGGGCGGTTTTATTAATTGATATTAATTAATACTTTACATATTGCTGTATTGAATTTACTACATTCTGAATTTGATCAAATTAGTACGTGTTTTTAGGCTTAATTTTCGATGAGTACTAATTAATATAAATTAGGTAGGTAGGTACTAGTTGCTGCTAGCGGCTTCGTCCACGTGATAGTAGATATTGTCACAAAGGAACACAGTCTCAGGATTAAAAATATTATATGACGTGCTATTTCAGGACATTGTCTACCTGGGGCCTAAGTCTGCTATTTTTATATTTTTTTATAAATCTGCTAATTCGTAATGATCGATCATTGATTGGTCAATGGTCTTGTAATAGAATTGTGGTAGAATGACAATATCGAGCTTATTAAAAGCACTAATTACGCAATGACGTCGTAATGGTAGGTCACTGATCAAAGGAACTGTCAAATTTTTTGCAGATTACCGCATACGTCAGATATTCATTATGTACGAGATTACCATTCTATGCCATTTCTTTCAATGGAGTGTCAGTGGTTGACCATCGGAAAGTCATAATGACGCCATTATATTAGTAGATTACCAAACTTACTCAAAATCAACAATTATGAAATCAATGATAGACTATTCTGACACTATTGTAATAGCAGACTTGGGGCCCTGTTTGTCAACTTCCTTTCAAAAATGTTCAGCCGTTCGAGCGTGGAGAAAATATAAACATACACAAACGTATGGCTTGTCCGTAACCGGCCGGACCGAGCCGAACCTACATTTTAGTTGTAAGACACCCGGAATTTTGTATAAAAATAGATTTGTTTAAAACAAAGGGTATCTAGTGTTTAACTGTTCTTTAATTTATTCCTGTTTTGTATTGCAAAATATACCTTTGCTCTTCAAAAAAAAAAAATTATGCACTAAAATTTACGTATGCTTTTCTGGGTTATTTAAAAAAAAAATAACCACGAAGGGGATAGTGGAGTCTGTGTTCGCTCGCATCGCTCGCTCGCTAAACTCCACCATCCCCTTCTAATCTAACCTGTTCGAGTCGGGGTGCCCCAAGTCCCTTAATTATTGTAAAAAGGTTATTGATATATGGCATACAATTAGTATTTTTAGGGAAAAATATTTTTTTTGATTGAATTCATTGTTAAGTAAGCCTTTGTACTATCACTTGCAAAAGTCCATAAGAATTCTTAAAACTTATTCGTTTGACGTTTAGTTTGACTTACGACCTTTTATTTTCAAGTTTCGCCAACAAATGATTGAAATTCACAATTTCATCAACTTATCATAAGTCAAGATGGCCCAGTGGTATAGGCACACAGATTGAAGCGCAAATCAGTGTGCCGCAAGTTCAAATCCCACGCAATTATTGACTTTTTGTAAGTTCTTACCCGATTGGAAGTTATGTATTTGCATTACATATATTAAATTATTCTTTAACTTGTTCACACATTTCTTAGAGTTAGAAAGGTAGATCACAAAAAAACTAAATAAAGAATTAGATTTCTGCGAGGTAGACATGAGTTTTAACTTAACCGAAATGAACTGTCGTTTGGTTGTAGTTGTTGGTTAGTGACGTGAGGTTGACAGTATTGTAATATTCGCAAAATGCAGGCTAATATTAGTATTGAAGTGAGGGCGACTATCATTGAGGTCTTAATAAAACACAAATATCTGAAGAAACCGGACTGAATGTGAGTATAATAGCTATTAATGAATTGTAACTTTATTACAAATTAATCTTCTAATTAAAACGTATGCCATTTATGAATCCATTCATCGTATCTTTATGAGGTTTAAAAGAGAAATACGTAAATCGTTGGGTTTATTGGATTGGTTATTGGATTAATAAATGCAGTTTTATTTTAAAATTATATTCAATAATTATGATTATTAACATTTTATATAATGAAAATGAAGTGAAGTAGGTATAGCTGCCTAATATATATTTTTTTTTATTTTAGAAAAATACTGTAAATCTTTGGCTAAAAAGATATGAGGAAGAAGGTAGCCTTGCTAGTCGAAAGAGAAGTGGGAGACCGAAGCTTATTAGCGAGGCGCAGCGACGACATATGGTGGACGTATACGAAACGAATGGTTTCGCACCAACGAGACATTTTGCGGAATTATATGACACCTCGATGGATACTGTTCGCCGTGCACTTCACGCTGAAGGCGTGCATCACAGAAAACCTGCTAAAAAGCCGTACTTGACAGAGAGGCACAAACAAGAACGATTACGTTTCGCACTAAATATTTAATGTTAACTAAACTAAATGGCCTACCATTTTATTTTAACATATCTGTGATTATTCGTTAACAAACACTGTATTATATTGTGTTTACTTTCGTTTAAAACAGCTATATCTTTTAACTTGTGCCATCGCCTCATCTTAAGAATGCAGTGAACTCGCTATCAATTTTGTTGACAATAATCATGAGTCTATTTCGTTTTTTATTCTTCTACCCGCACTGTTTTAACATAATACTATAGTTCAATTTATTTTTCTCATCTAATTGACGATTATCTTGTGAGAACTAAAGTTCTTTTAACAGAAATTGAGGTTTGGTTTCAATCTTCTTTTCGTCAAGAAAATGAACAATTAAGCTATGACCTCAATACATTCATTGTGACGTTACACAAAAATAAAATGTTTACAAAGTCCAAATCATATATCACTTTTCAATAAATAACTGGATATAAACAATTACCTATATTTTATTTTATTAAAATTTGAATATCCGTTCATTGTTACGTTATTCATATTATGAATGGTCTAAGTGGGTATACTTCCAACAAACAATCTTAGGCGTAACATAGATAACGGTTACAAGATAACTTTTTGTCTAGGTAACAATTCGACGTCACAATTCTCATAAATGTTTAATTTGTAAATATAAAGAATAAACATTTTTATTAAACACGTCTTTTTATTTCCACCTTATAACATCGAAAAGATGTAACAACTAAATAATTGCAAATTACGAATGTGATTCTTCTTGTGGTTAATAGATCACATTCGTAATTTGCAACTATTTAGTGCAAAAAATGCAATAGTATTTTTCATAGAAATATAAAAAAACAACTATATCAACATAGATTGGGAATTTCAAAGTAAGAAATAACTGCAACGGACCGACCATGATTTGAACTCGGGTTACGTGATTTGCGAATCCAACACTTAGTTCACACGGCTACCAGCACATGACGTATTTGAGCGAATTTTGCTATGGTAAGAACAGAAAAGTAATAATGTTTTTAAGCTCAGTGCGACGACAGTTCCTTAGTGTGTGTTATCTGTGGAATGTGGATACTCATACATGCGCACACATACGCACGGCAGTATCGCGCTCGCTCGGTTCGTAGCAATGTAATCTTTAGCGCTCCTATGGACTTTTGCGGCCTTACTGTACATGAATTGTCAAATCGCTGTGTATAATAATAAAAAACTAAAGACAGACAAAGAATTTGATGCACAGTTAAAAATTTCTCCAAAAATACGTTCAGAAAAAGTTTCAATATTCTTATCTAAGCTACTTTTTTCCCAGCATTTCCAGTTCCCGACAAACCTATTGACCCAATAATGTACACTTTCCTTTCCCAAATCGTTGAGCTGTCCGGCCCTTGAATTTATCTCAATAACAGAAAACTAAACGGGCACGGTATCGCGTCCGGTGTCGATACGACACGGAGCCGACACGACACGCGACGTGACGGAACCGAAGATAAGATAACCGTTCGAATTAAAACTGGGATATACTAGTTTGACATGAAAGGGTAGCGGGCTTGGGGACATTTGAATAGCTAAGTTTTGTACGACAAAATGAAAAAAAAAAGTTTTCACATCTGTCATTATGCTACAGTTAAACAACTAAGTATATAATATACGAGTACGTTATGTGTATACTTAGTTGTAATTGTTCTCAGTGCAATTATTCGATCACAATATTTTTACTGTTAATGAAAAGTTCTGTGCATCACGCATCCATCGGATTCCCGCGACCCTGACCAGGTCATCGGTCCACCTTGTTGGAGGCCGTCTAACGCTGCGTCTTCTGGTACGTGGTCGCGTGATGCACAGGACTGGTCGTTGTGGCGACGCTTGGGGGAGGCCTATGTCCAACAGTGGACGTCTTTCGGCTGATATGATGATGATGATGAATGAAAAGTTACTGTTTTTTTATTTATTTAACAAATAATGTACAGTACATATCTCACTATTATAAAGCTAGAACTACATTAAACCGACGCACATGTGTGCCACGTCTGATTTGGACATAGTGGCGCGTCGCGTGGATCTAGTGTAGCTCTACAAGTCTAGTTTCGCAATGTAATTCTAGTATAAAGGCGACAGTTTGTGGATATATTTGTATGTTTATTACTTCTTCACGCGCGAACGTCTGATCAGATTTGGATGAAATTTGGCATAAGGGTAGACCACATCCTGAAATTGCAGATTTTTTATCCCGAGAGTAAGTTTCCCTGGGATATTTTTGTAATTTCAATCGGGCAAAGGCGCTGGCAGGAGCTATTATAGTTAACTAATTAGCTTTAATTGAAAATAATTATGTAGCTCAAAACAAGTACCAATTATTAAATTTCAATAGGTATGCAAATAATAAATAGTGTACTGCTTTTGAAGCGTCTGGGCATTATATTTTTGCATATAACATGTTTTATTTTTCACAAAAATATTTTAAAAGATTACAAGTTGAACACCACCGACTCTAAGTACAACACAGGTCACGGCTGGCCATAGCGGGCATGAGGTGCCAGCAAATAGCTGGTTGCAAGTGCAAAACAACCCCTCAGTCACCTGGATGGCTTGGTGACTCTGTATTTTTTCTGACATAACAAGCTTATAACTTTGTTATTTCTCATGATGCAGTTATGAAATTTTGTACATAGATTCTTTATATAAATATATTAGACACGTATTTCGGCTTTTGCATATACTAAAAAACTAATGTTGTATATAAGGCAATATCTTGACTCACTCACTGACTCATCAACGCCGAGCCCAAAACCTTGGACCTAGAACACTGAAATTTTGCACAACGGTTTATTTTATGATCTTTATGTAACCGGAAAATTTCAGACTCCGAATAAAAGTAATAAATCTTTTTTAGACTATAATTTCTAGATAATTATATTAAGAAAAAACCGTTTTGTATACGATAAATACTAATACTTCGTTTTGTACATGTTTTAAATTGTTTATGTGAGTTTGTTTTGTACGTGTGTTTATTTTGTATATATTCGTATATATACAAAAATAAGATAATAAGAGATATTAATTTTTTTTTAATGCATCTGCCATGTTTTCTCTTCACCACCCTAGGTTGACTGGTAGAGAATGTCTGAGGTATTAAGTCCACCTTTGTACTTTTGTGTTGTATAAAGTTTTTATACTTATACAAATAAACCATATTCATTACTTTCATATAACCGTGTCTTGTTTAGAAAAATTAGTTTACAATTCCTTTCAATATTTTACAATCTAACGGCGTTTGCTAATTTTCCGGTGACATTTGTATATGTCACCGGAAAATACAAGAAAGTGTTTTCCAAAATACAAAGTTCAAACTTTGTATTTTGGAAAAAAACCTACTTTCACGCGGTTGAAGCCACTGGCAGAAGCTAGTTCAAAATATTTGCAATAAAAAGGCATGTTCTTATCTAAATCCAATGCTTTGTGAAACACAATGAATTTTAATTAGTATTTAAGTATTAATAAGGTGTAATTATTAATTTAATCGTAATATAACTGCAAGAATATACAGGATTATTGTTTTCCTGCCAATTGACCAAGCAAAATACGATATTAGTACCGGCGGCTGTCAGCGGTAACCTAGAATCATCCGACGTCAAAATTACGGAATAAACCGGGGAAGTATTGTTTACTTTTATTTAGTAGTTAAAATAATAGCACACATTCTTTACCTTACCTTAGTTACACGTCATACTCACTAATTTCTACATACTATTTACGGCAATTTAGGATTTTGCATTTGTTCTAAACGCTTTGTTTACATTGTGGAAATGATCACTATTTTTTAATTTTGTTAGTGTGGATCTGGTTTTCTTGGATAATATACGTCAATAATATAGCTTTCGATCGTTATTTTGTATTGTATTCGTTATAGATTACCAAACAAAGTTTATTTTATGATCTGGACATCCTACCCACTTTGCACAATTATAACCTATAGGCCGGCAAAAGCTATATTAATTATTCAATAGCTTTTTCAAATCGATCCAGCAGCCTACCTCAATTCTCCATTTAACTGCACTAACTTTTCTTATTCATTATTTAGTTTTCTTCCTTTCCTTCTTTGTTAACTTTGTTTAACATTTGATTCTTGCCGTTTCTTCGTTTCTATTTTCCAGTTACTAATCCCAAAACCATGCCTACGATGACCCGTAAGGCTACTGCACAGGATATGGAGCTGAAATTGAGAACGGCCCTCCAGGAACTTAAGGAATCAAAGCAACAGTGTGAACAATTATTGGTGGAGAGGGAGGAAAGTGAGACTGAAATTAGGAACATTATTTTAAAAAACACAAGCCTTAAACGGGAGCTCGTAGACCAAGCTCAGCAATATCAAGACGTTGTTGACGACCGCGACAAACTGCGGGTGATCACGGATGGTTTTGGGGACTGTAGTAATTTATATGAGGAGGCGTTATGCAAAGTTAGGGATCTCCAGGATGAATTAAATTATGCTAACAGTAAAATTCTTAAATTGCAAAAAGAAAAAGAAAATACTCAGGCTAGGGAAACTAATCATTTATACAGTGAATTATTAAGCTCTAAAGGTAACCCCCATCCCATGCTTACTATCGACTTAACTGAGGATTCCTTATTAAATGAGCATGATAATTTTAAAGTTAGTCACAATAAATTAAAAAAATATGCTAAGTTTAATCGAATAATTAAAAAATGTCACCAGTTCAAAAAACTACATAAGCTCTTTTCCAAATATATTCCACTCAGGAGAGAACGTGTTGACTTAATAAATAAATTAAATAATTATCAAATTAAATTAGAAGGCAGTAAGAGGATTTATGAAATAGATACACATCAATTACAGTCAGAAATGAAAGTACTTGAAAATTCACTTAGCTCTCTCTACAGTAAGTATGTACAATCTCAGAACCAGATTAAAGAACACATTCTTGCTACAAATGAATTGGTTATGTGTCAGTGCACATGTCAGACAGTCTCAAATCTGGAGGCTGGCCTGTCTGAGGCAACGGAGGACCCGTCCCAGGCTGAGAGTTCTTCTCATGACTGTGTTACTGGACATAGTTTGCTTGCTTGTCAACAGGAATTATCTCAGGTTAATAACTGTAATAGTCAAGACTGCAATCATTCAGTTATGTTCTCGGATAGTATGGGAAGGGGTTTAAGCAAATTAATAAGTAATAACCTTAATTATTCAACTCATAATTTTTGTATACCTGGGTCAACATACAAGCATATTATGGAATTAGTAACTAAAAAAACTTATGACTATGATACTAATTTAACTGTGCTTATAGGTAATAGTTTAAGGGTACACAAGGAAGATATCACTGATTTTGTGACTCAAATGTTAAAATTAAAATGTAAAAAAATAATATTGTGTGCTTTTCCATATTTTGAACAATTGTCATATAGACAAAACAATTATATTCATATGCTTAATAATCATATGAACTTTTTAGTTAGTCACTATAGTGACAAATTTATATTTTTGGACACCAACATTTTTGTTGAGCATTTAAAGTCGAACAGGGGTACAACGTATCTGCCAATTAGTTATAGACACACAATAGCTAAGCTATTAGCTTATTATATTAACACAGACATAAGTAGTATGTCGAAGTCTTGCGTAATTGACACCACAATACTTAGTAATAATACTAATAATGACGTGGTGAACCAGATTAACCGTAGCACAATAGCTACAAATACTTTTATAAAGTGGACGAAGGAGGTCCCATGTGTCACTTTAGAAAATCCTGTATTTAACGTAGAACCTGCAATTAGTTGCAACTCAATGCCAGGTGATATTATAGATTTGGGGCAAACTCCGGATCATTTAAACTAGTTCATAAGACAACAGAGGGTACCAGTAACATAATAGTTATACCAACCATCAATAAGGTATCTTCTTGCTCTCAAATAGTTAAACAGCAAAAAGGGTCCCAGCAGCATAAATTGAAATTATTTCATCAAAATATTCAAGGTATCTCTTCTAAATTATTGGAAATTGAAATGTTATTAGAAAAATCAATGTTCGATGTAGTATGTATTAGCGAACATTGGTTGAAGGATTACCAGGTTACCATCAGTTATGAAAATTATAGTGTGGGTAGTTGTTTTAATCGGAAATCTATATTGCGTGGTGGTTCCCTAATCTTAATAAAAAAAAGCTTAAAATTTAAGCAACGTAATGATATAGTTAATTTGTCAACGGAACATTACATAGAACTGTCTTGTGTTGAGCTAGATAAGCATGTTATAGTGTGCGTGTACAGACCCCCGAACCCTCAAAACTTTAGTCTTTTTGAATCAACAATGGAAGATATTCTCGCCAAACTTGTAGATAGTAACAAATCCATAATTATTTGTGGAGATTTTAATATTAATATTTTGGAAAATAATTTAAATAGCAGCAGATTTTTAAATCTTTTTAAATCATTTCATTTGTCTAACGTTTTTACAGAACCAACAAGAGTAACCCCAACCTCTGCAACTTGTATTGATAATGTTTTCTGCAATTGTGACTATCTAGATAAAGCTATAGTAAATTATCTTCCGTCTGATCATAGTGGACAAACGGTAACTTTTATGTCTCAAGCAGCCCTGGAAAAGACTCAGATTCAATTCAGGCCAATTACAATTGGCAAATTATCTAAATTTAATAGTAACTTACAAAATAAGTTAAATGTTCTGGGCCATGATATTAATGATGCTAATAAATTTTATGATAACTTCTTTTCATTGGTACTTAATGAATTTAATACAGCTTTTGAAAAGAAGTCGAAAAATATATTCCCTAAGTTTGTTTTTAGTGACTGGGCGACTAAAGGTATTAGGATAAGTAGGGAAAGACTGTATGAGCTATACGGCCTTAAGCCATTCTTCAATACTGAAACCTTCAATAAATATGTAAATAAATATTCTAAACTTTTCAGAAAGATTTGTAAGGTAGCAAAGACCCTGTACATTAGCAACAAGATCAAATCGGCAGACAATAGAATAAAGACTGTGTGGAAAGTTATTAATAGTGAAACTGGTAGGAACAAAGTACACAGCACGGATTTTTTATTGGAGACTCCACATGGTCCCAAAAGCTCTAACATAGAAGTAGCCCAAGAGTTTGTGAATTATTTCACCAACGTACCTCTTAGGACAACGGAAGCTCTAAATTCCTCCCCTGAAGCCTCAATTGCTTTATTAAAAGCAAACTTGCCAGGCTGTCCGGTTGAATTTCAATTCAAACATATAAACCCTATGACAGTCATAAAGGCTTTCCGGCAAATCAAAGTCAAATTAACCGAAGACCTATGGGGAATGTCTGTTAAAGTATGCACATCCATAATTGAGACTATAGCACCATACTTAGCTTTAATATTTAATTTGTTTGTAGACCAAGGCGTCTTTCCAGATATAATGAAATACAGTAAGGTTATACCACTTTTTAAATCAGGTGACCATAAGGACACTAATAATTACAGACCTGTATCAGTATTGCCGGTTTTCAGTAAGGTGTTTGAAAAAGTTATGCTTAATCAAATGCTTTACCATTTTAACAGCAATAAAATCTTTCACGAACAGCAATATGGTTTCACCAAAGGACGTTGTACGACTGACGCTGGTGTCACTTTATTAAAACATATATTTGCAGCGTGGGAAGAAGCCCAAGATGCGATAGGGATTTTTTGTGACCTCTCAAAGGCTTTTGATTGTGTTAATCACGAAACCTTGCTTTTAAAGCTTGAACATTATGGGCTAGGTAAACTTGCACTCAGCTTGGTAAAATCTTACTTAATTGACAGGCAACAGCAAGTTCAGATAAATGGTGTCAATTCTCCGGGTTTGAAAGTCAAAATGGGTGTACCGCAAGGCTCAATATTGGGTCCTTTCCTCTTTTTAGTATATATAAATGATCTACCGCATCTATTAAAAAAACAACCACATATTGTATTGTTTGCTGACGATACGTCGTTAATTTTTAAAATCAATAGACGTTCCACAAACCTTGATGGCGTAAATAATGCTCTACAGCACGTCCAAAACTGGTTTACTGTTAATAATTTAGTATTGAATGGAAAAAAAACTAAGTGCATAAGATTTGCGTTACCGAATGTTAAAAGCAATTATTCCGACATAGTATTGAACAAGGAGAAAATCGAGTTCGTCGAGAGTACGGTTTTCCTAGGGATCACGCTTGACTCGAGGCTACAATGGGGTCCTCATTTAACATCTCTGGCAGGACGGCTTAGTTCAGCAGCATATGCTGTCAGAAAAATCCGCCAATTAACTGATGTAGATACTGCGAGACTAGTCTATTTTAGTTACTTTCATAGTATCATGTCTTACGGTATTTTGCTATGGGGACGGGCTGCAGACATAGAGTCTATTTTTATACTGCAGAAAAGAGCTATCAGAGCCATATATAATCTTCGCAGACGCGATTCTCTTAGGGAACTATTTAAAGAAATAAACATCCTGACGGTCCCTTGTCAATACATTTATGAAAACATCATGTATGTTCGGAAAAATATTCATCTTTTTACTAAGATAAGTGACAGGCACAATTTTAATACTAGGAATAGGAACAAATTAGATCAACCTCGATTCAGATTGGCTAAAGTACATAGCTCTTTCTTGGGGTACTGTGTAAAATTTTATAATAAAATACCAATTGAGATTTTACAACTAAATGAGTCCAAATTTAAAACATGCATTAAACGCACACTATGTAGACAAGCATATTATAAACTGGAAGATTATCTCCTTGACAAAAATGCTTGGCTAAATGCTGGTCCTGCTCCACAACTACAGCCACTTTTACCTTCAAATTAGTTTTTTTATTTTTTTTTTATAAATATAAATATATTTCTAAATATTGGAAGAGATACTATTCCCCTTTTTGTATTTTTTTTGATTTCGAAATGTATTTTTTATTTATTCGTTTATTTCAATAGAGCTTATGATAATTTATTACCTTTTTTAATTGGAAACTAAATAGCATTGTATAATGTAGAAGCACTTTTTTTTTTCAAGTTTTATTTTTTTTTAATTTGAAAGACACAATTGCATTGTATAATGTAGAAGCACTTTTTCCAAGTTTGTGAATGTGAAGCACCATGGAGCATTTTTATTAGGTTACAACTTTTTTTTTTTTGACATTACGAGCATGGCAGTTGAGAGTTTGTCATGCTCACTCAAATGTCTCGCTGTTGGTGGCACGTGTTATTGGGTCGTTCAGTTCCCTTCAAAATGGTTGAGCTGAGTGGGGCTGATGCACGCGTCATGCTCGTGAACGGGTGCCGTCAGATGGGACTGGTCAACTCTTAGCTGCCAGTGGCTTAATTCAGTTTCTATCTTTTAATTATTTTACATTTTTTATTTCATTATCGACATTGTGCTCACATGATAGAAGCAACAAGTAATATGTAACCAAGCATTATATGTAACACATAATATGATTTAAAAGAGTGTCCATGGAGTTTCTTGCACGTTCTTCTCCATAGAGACCTACTCTTTGGAACGTGCAATTTAGCTTCACTTTTCTTGGACTGACCGACATTTGACTATTCAAAAGTGGATACCTACGTCAGTGCGAAAGCCGTATCATCGAAGTTTGTTTCTTCGAAAACTTTTCAACGATATCTCTATACTGCGACGCCTTGTTAGGTCGGCTTTTTGTTACTGCGATGGTTCGTTACATCGAAAAACTTTACTGCGAACGATTTTAAAGCGAAAACATCATACTGCGAAGCCTTGTTCAATGGATGTCTTGTTACTACGATGATAATTATGTTACTTAGGAATACTTAACTTTTAATTTCGTTACGATTTTCAACACCAAACGTTTGTTTTTAGAAGGTTTTACATATATGTATATAAAAGTAAAGAGCGCCATCTGTCATGAATATCAGTGTTTAAGTAAATATCGTAGACCATTGCAATGTTTGTCTAAATCATTCTAGCTATAAATGACTAAAACGTAAGTTATATACATATGCCAAACTCAACCGGACTGGGGCCGCTCTCAAGCGGCTCCTGCCCAACCTTGAGGGTCCAGACGCCTCCTACCGGAGGCTCTACGCGGGGATCGTTCGGTCCATGGCCCTCTACAGGGCGCTGGTGTGGGCGCCGTCGCTGCAAAAGCGACCGGCGGCCATTCTGAACACCTATCAGAGGGTCATGGCAATTCGGATGGTGCGGGGATACCGCACGATTTACCGCGAAGCGGCGAGCCTTCTGGCTGGCCTACCACCGTGGGATCTGGAGGTGGTCGCCGACTTCTGCAAAGCAGTAATGCTCGCTAAGGAGGAGGCCGACCGCATCAGGCAACGGCGCTCTTGCCGCCGCCGGGATTCCGGTCCCGATTTCCAACCACCGTAGGACGGGCTTGCGGACAGTGAGGAATGGGTAGCTCGCAGTCCGGCCGTCCGGTGACTGTCCAGACCAAGCCCAAGTCCTCAAGGAGTTGTCAGCAACAGCAGGGGCCCAGCCGGGTCGAAGCCTACTGGGGCCAGGATTATCCGAAAGGGCGCTCGAGCCCCGGTATGAAGGCTTGAAGGAACGGGATGGGTTTTTTAGTCAGTAAGAGTCTGATATTATTTCCCACTCCGCCCAAGAGCGGGGGTTGTAATTGGATGATTTTTCCCATCGAAAAAAAAAAGTTATAAACATATATATGTAAAATATTCTAAAAACAAACGTTAGGTGTTGAAAATCGTAACGAAATTAAAAGTTAAGTATTCCTAAGTAACATAATTATCATCGTAGTAACAACACATCCATTGAACAAGGCTTCGCAGTATGATGTTTTCGCTTTAAAATCGTTCGCAGTAAAGTTTTTCGATGTAACGAATCATCGCAGTAACAAAAAGTCGACTTAACAAGTCGTCGCAGTATAGAAATATCGTTAAAACGTTTTCGAAGAAACAAACTTCGATGATACGGCTTTCGCACTGACGTAGGTATCCCATTCAAAAGTGCCTGTAAATGGTCTATTTGAAATAAATGTTTTGATTTGATTTGATTTGATTTGATTTGACAATTAACTAGGTTAAAACCCTATACAGCTTTAACAGACGATAGTATCGGCTGTGCTGTGCCCATGGGTCCCATTAAATAAATTCATTTCCTTTTTTCTCAACTCAATTACTCGGTTGGAACACATTTTCACATTAGTTGGTTAACATGTAAATTAGACTTCGTTAACTTTACTTGTTAAGTATTTTAAACCTGCATGCGAGGACCTTGCTTGTTGTATTTTTTGTACCTTATAGATATTCTTTTGGGAATTGGGCCAAGCTGCTCCTATACTTCATATATTAGTTTTCTCTCACTGTAGTGTTTATTTATTTAACAATTTATAAACACACAATAAGAAAAGAAACGAAGACAGTAATTTTGTTTCACCTACGTAACAAAAAAAAAAATGCAATTCGGAAAAATCTTCGAGACTCCATTCGTGAATTGTAGTTTGCACGGAACCCTCAGTACGTGAATCCGACTCGCACTTGCCTAGTTTTTTTCCTTTTGCAGTACGGAACCCTAAAAAGGGGTATTTCGTTTCCTAATTTAAATTCATATAATAATATCGTGCTAAAAATATTATGTCTTGCTATTCACACATCTACAGATGTATTAAAATGTATTAAAACTTTTTAATAGGAAAAAAATCCTTACTGCTAAAATAGCGAAGTTGTTTACTATGTTCCTGGAAAACCTCGATATAGTTGTTTCAGATGAAGTTGAAACATGTAAACGTTGCACCACCACAGGTAGATTTTAATCGCTAAAAATATAACATCTCGTTCCAGTTTGTGCAGGAGAAGGTATTAGATATATGCCCTCCTCAAAAATAAAACAGCTACGCAATAGTAATTCCTAGTGTTAGCAAAAGTTTAAAAAAATATTAAAATACTTGTAAAGTAACAACAAGCAAACTGTCTTTGAACAACGAATCAAAGAATATACCCAGAGGGTGTTCATGCCTACCTAGTGAGGTAGACTACACACATATGTAAACCACATTTACAAGGTACTCCTTACATTTTGCGGCACAGGTTCAAACGTCATACCTAGACGGCTCCTAGCTCATACATTATTTAGGCATAGGCAGTCACGTATTTTTCGAGTAGTTCCTGTACGCTTTTGCTTATGAATAAATGAAGGCAAAAATGTCGGTAGCAATAGCCAGGAGATTCAGCGGCGAGTAAAATTTTCTTTAAAACCTGGTTTTGCTAAGAATTAAAGAAGTAGAACCTACGTATTTTTTTATTCTGATGTTAATATGTAGGTATGGCATATGTCATGGCAATATTACCACTTTTTTGGAAGAAGGTCGTAAGCGACAATTGCGTTTTTTTGGATGGGGTTTTCACTCTTAATTAAAATAAAAAAAGACTTATTATTCATAATAATATGTATTTTCTATTAATATTTTTATTTATTTAATTAGAAACGGAAAAATCCAATTCTGCAAAAAATGCAAAATATCGCTTACGATTTTTTTTTCCTGAAAAAGCTCCATATGTTTTGATAGGTAACGAGTACCAAAAAAATGTTTAAGGTACTTAATAATTTAAGAATCACTGCTCCTCTATATTTTCTTTGTCACCTTCAACAAATTTATTCATAATTTACCTTTGTTTTACGACTCACTTAATAAACACAACTCTGCCATAAAACCACACAAGCAAAGCACACAAAAATAAACTAAATAATATATTAAAATTCATGCCAACCAGCCAGCCAACTTCATGGTTATCAAATTAAACTCGTCTTAAAACAAACATGCATACATTTGGTACGCAACGAGAATAGAGCACTCCACTGTTTTATTCCCTCCAAATAAAATCAAAATTATGTAAATATACTAGCTTATTCACTCAAGTATACCTAAATATTTTCCAGCACAAAATGCACGGCTACATTGAAACAAATCTTCCTTTTTATTAGAGCCATGAACGTGGAGATGTATTTTATTGCAAGTTTGAAATATGCCCGCCCGTTTCGTTCGAAGTTTCGAGAAACTAAATTCTCTTCTTAGTTGAAAGATCAAAAACGGGATTTGCTGTTATCCTACTTTATGTTTTGAGAGTATAATTTTGTACAATTGGATACTCTTATTCATGATTCCGGCTAGGAATATTCCGTCGAAAGTGGAGCAACAACCGACTGAAATCTTCCGGATTTGGTGCACGACCGAGATTTTATTTTGTTAGATCCAATACTGACGATTTTAAGATCGTTTTTGATAAACCTGAGGCAAAGTGGAATAAAACCTCTAGTCCAAATCAGGGACAAGAATTTCTGCAATGTAATACTGAAGGAGCATCTCAGAAGAAGAGGGATAAAAGAGACCAAATTAACCGTGTATGCTAGCTATGTGTTCTACAATGCACCCGTGCCGTAACTAATGTTGTCTAATTTGACAAGCTTGGGTTCGCAGCAGAAAAACCCGGGACAGGGGTCGTAAATCCGGACGACAACATTTCCAGGGTTGCCCCACGAACATTCTTACAAATTTTTGCAGTTGTAAACGTATTTTAACTTGACTCTAGCGTAACGTTTACTTTGTTCTCCGCAAAACGACGATAATGAGAGGATGTGAATTTTAGCTGTGTCTACTGTCTACGGTGTTCGTTAGATCCTGTCGACTCAGTGAAATTAAGAATGAAAGACAATTTTCTTTGTTTGTGACGAAATTATATCTTTTGTATTGTTGTTGAGAGAAATAATTTTAATAAAGACCGATCTATTTATTGTACCTTACTACACAACAAACAACCACATTCCCTATGTATCTGTATCATACATCAAACGTCAAATAATTTCTCCATTTCGTTACTTAAAAAAACATACAACCTTCCGCACTCCGGTGGTTAGCAACGCATACGGAACAGCACTTCGTACTAGAAACAAAAAGGTACATCAATCATTCTTATACCCTGGAGGCATCGGTAGCGGTTGTAGTTGCTAGGTAATAACAATCGGAAGCCGGTAGTCTGTTGAATTACAGGGGCGGGCCGCCCTCTATTGCCTTCCAAGCAAACAAAGTTGCAATAAACCCGACCAAGACGACTGTAACGCTCGTACTATCTTAATAGCGCTTTTATCCATCGGGTGGGTTACACATGTCGCTTTGTGAACGTCTAGAGACTTTGTCTACTTCAATGCATTTTATTTTCAGCTTATCTGTTTCAGATATTGGCGATAAGACTGCGACTCCGACTATTGGGTGTTTTATTCGCTTCCCTTTCTTTTCTAACAGTATAATAGACAGTATTTGGATCAAGAGCTTGCATTTCGACTTAGAGTGTAAATTATAGGAGTTCTGGTTATATATTTTGCTTTATCTATATCACACAGAAACACATTCTAAGTAAATTACTAACTATGAATCTAATTCATTTTACTGAGAATACACTACGGGCAAAGAGGTAGTTGGAAATAATTATTTCTGTACATCTTGCCCTCTTTGTAATGTTTTAGTTACCTTTTCTATTGTATAAACGTAATTATAAATATATGATTAATATAACATAATTAAAGTAATAAGCGGAAGTTTCAGAAATAACAATAGGTTCATCGTGAAAATAAATAGTCGCGTCCGGAAAGTTGGGGAATCAAAATATTATTCTTCGCTTAAAACATTAATTCGTTTTGAAATACACTTAAATTAATTGAATTATACGTTACACGGGGTGAAGTGAGATGAGTTTATATTGAACTTATTGTTACTATTAGTTTGCGTGTAGTAATCCGAAAATAATGTTAGTAAAATTATTTTAGTAGTTATTATTTTATTAGGTTTTTTGTTCAGAAAATGCGTAATGATTTTTGAAAAATAAAAAATTTTCTTTTAGGTACTGCTTTTTCAAATAGTTTCCTCGAAAAGCTGTCAGCAACATAGACGGTGCCCGCTAGGGTTGAGGGATTTTTCGAAACAGTTAACGCAGTCCTGGTACAGAAAGAGCATTTGAAGGAACACGGGTGGGTTTTAGTCACTAAAAGTCTGCCGCTCCTTCTCGCTCCACCCACAGCGAGAGAAGTTATTCTTCGTAAATGTGTTGAAAAACGTCAGTTGATACAAATCGACATTTGTCACTGCAGCACTAGGTTCTGTAACACCCTCGCCCGCGGCTCGGGCTTATTCTGCCTCTGTCTCCATGATAAACTTTCTCCACTTGAATCAAAATGTACTTACTATTTTATTTAGTTCTAACTAGTTTTTTTGTTAGAACTGAAAGAATAAAGCGGTGGCCCGTAAAAGATGAAAGAAGTGTAGTGAGGCTCTATTTTGTGCTTTTGCTCACGAGTGAGACAGAAAAGGCTAACAAAAAAAGTGTTACAGTTTAAAAAAAAAAATCTTTTGCACCTATCTCGCAGTAAAGGCTGTTCCATCTCTGAAAGAACTCTAAATCTTAAATTTTAAAAATCTGATCTCAAATCATTACACCTTGGGAGTCCCAAATAATCCAATAAATTATTATATCAGCAAACAGTTGGTCGACTCTTCGCGTGACCAGAGGGCTGGACTGTTCTTCAGTCAACGAATCAGCATTGCCATCCAGCGTGGCAATGCTGCCAGCGTTCTGGGCACTTTTCCCACTGACATCGATGTGGACGAATTTTTTGATGCCCTCTAAGTTTTTCCCCGTTTTTCAGCCTTTTTTACTCGTTTGTACATATTGTTATTTTAAGTTTGTATATATAGTGATTATTTATTAGATTAATTGATATTATATAAATTGATACAAATAAAAGTTAATTAATTACTTATAATAAATATAAATTATTTAATTAGATATTATATGAGACTGTTTATAAATAAATAAAAGGAACCTTCGAATACAGTCTCCTTGAGAGGTGACTTGTAGCTAAATCCCTGTATGATACTCCGTGACGATGCATAACATGTGTTACTAAAGAAACTGGAGCAGTATCAATAACAAGTTAACGTAAGTCTTACGATATTAGCTACTAGCTTTTGCCGGCAGCTTCACTCGCATACATAAAATATAGCCTTGTCATTCAGGAATAAAGTAGCTTTCTATCGGTGAAATAATTTTAACAACCAGACCAGAAGACTTACTTTATTTTTAGAGATTACCTCCTACAAAAAAAGACATGTGGCAACCGGGGACTGCCGCGGTAAAGCTATTGCATAGCATTTTTATCAACTTATGCAATTATAATTATTTATTTATTTTATTTATGCAGTATTTTTTTTCCTTTGTTTTTTTTTTCTTTGATATTAATTGAAGTTACACTTTCACACATTGAATTGAATTTTGATTGATTGTTCAGTCATTTGTTTTCTTATCGGTCACCACGCTCAAAAAACAAATGAGTGGGCGGTGTTATGTTATTTTCGTTACGGAATTTCTGGATTCGGTCTCCACGCTCAAGGCCCGCGATAGAAGCTATGCAAAAGCTTAAAAACAAAAAAAAAAAATTTAGAGGTGTCAAGGGACACCCGGATGGAACGAAGTAGAATCCTTATGGGATGCACTGTGGCTATAAGTTATTTAAGTTGGTCTGAGGGATACTTTTTAGTGGTGGTACCATAACTAAAAATAGTAAAATAAAAAACCTTTTTACAAAAAAAAAGTAATAAGTAATTCGTACTCTGTCTGTCTATTCTTTCATACACGTCATAAGAGAGAGAGAGAGAGAGACAGACAAAGAAACATGCGCACGCCGCACGGCTTACAATAGCTTACTATAGCAAAAAGTGTCGTTACAACTTTTCGTGAGAATTTTTTCCGTCTAGCCCCCTTTCACAACGCGCGATAAGGAACTTCGTTCCAAAAACTTTCCCTCTTTATAATATTAATGTAGACTAGCTTCTGCCAGCGGCTTCGTCTGTTCGCTATTAGTGCTCACCTACGTCATAAAAAGAAGCTACTCGTATGTTCAAAATTTCACCATCTTTGTTCTAGTAGTTTCGGATGTGTGCTGATATGTCAGTCAGTCAGTTTTTCCTTGTATGTATCTTTATATGTGTAGTTTTTCTTTGTATGTGTGTTTGGCATTTACGTCCTCCTAAACGGTTTGACCGATTGGGAAGTAATTTTGTGTGTAAGTTTTACTTGGGACCCTGGATCTACACTAATATTATAAAGAGGGAAAATTTGTATTTTTGTCTATGTGTGTGTATGTTTGTAATGAATAAACTCAAAAACTACTGAGCCGATTTCGAAAATTCTTTCACCATTGGAATGCTACATTCACTCTGAGTATAGGCTATATTTATTGCGCGTGCGAAGCCGGGACGGGCCGCTAGTATTAAATAAAATAGCCATTTTTAAACATTACCCTCCACTAAGCAAATATCTCCTGTATTGTATCATAGCTGGGTTTTGAAGGCAAAGTAGGAACTAAATTAGACCACCGCACACGTGGGCCAGGCCTCATTTGTACGTACAGCCGCGTCGCGTGGCGTGATTATAATGTAGCTCTACAAGTCTAGTTGCCATATAAAATGTATAGAGACCGAAGTGCCCAGATCAGCATGCGTGGTCCCCGTGTGCCTACGCCGTTTGTTTGTTTACCCAACCTCAATTCAATGAATTCCGTGAAATCATACGATTTACGAAACTAATAACATTTTCCTTACACAAACCTTCCAATATAAAGTAAATAAAATACCTACGTTACTCTTTACATAGCAACCGCACTTCATAATGTAATTACTTCCACTGTGAGTCTTACAATATCGTGTCCAAGACGGAAAAAAGGAAGCCAGCAGCGGAAAATTTACTCTCCTTAGCCACTGATTTTTATTTGCTTCAGATCCGTTCCCCAGTCGGCGTGTACTTGATGAAAAGAACTACTGAACTTTTTCCCCACAAGCAATTATTTTAAACTTTACATTTCGATACAAATTGTACGGGCTTCGCTTTTGTTTTGCCCTAAACTTTTAAATGTGTGTTTGATTTTGTTGACTTGTTTTTGTTAGGGCACTGTGGTTCGCGGGAACTAGGTTAACATGTTTTAAAGGAGGTTAGTATTAGAAAAAGCTGTAGGAGCTGTATGGGAATAATTGGAATGTGTGAATTCAACGATGTGTGAAGTGATTATGGCTCTCGGCGGCGTGTTCTTCAAGCAACTCACTCGATGAGAAGTTCTGATTCTGAGAATTTAGGGGTAGATATATGGATGGATATAAACATCGATCGCATTAACTACTTACCAACAGATGAGATACCGTCAAATGGAAAAGCAGGCGTGAATAGAAAGAAACAAAACTTTGATTAGGACTTTCACTCATCTCTCCTAATATTGGTTTCTGGCAAAGCTTCCATTGTTTTTGTATTACGATGCAAGAAATAATTGCAATGATAGATTGCAAATAATATGTTGATAACTTGAAAAAACTCCTTTAAAGTTTTGTTCCCATTTACTACCGAGTTCCTAATTTCGTCACTTTCCATCAGGTAAGATAGCGGTCGAGCGCGAACCTATCTACAATAAAAAAAAAAAAAACTGGGTGGCCGTTTGACTGTAATCGTCAAGCATAAGCCTGTCAATAATAAAAAAGGCTTTGTGGATTTATAGGTATGTCTTAGATAGATTCTATACTAATATATGACATGTAATAAAGAAGAAAGATTTGTAGGTAGGTACTGTTGTTTGAAACGACAAACTCAAAAACTACAAGATCGGTTTTAATAATGTTTTCATCAGTATAAAGCTTCCTTATCGCTTAGTGACTTAGGCATATATTTTCTACTTTCACGCGGCCAAAGCTGCTGGTAAAAGCTAGTATAAAATAATTAAATTTGGCGTTGTTATTACTATATTTGGATAAAACAAAATCAGACCCAATAATATTATAGAAAATGACCTGACGTTAACACAAACGCGAGTGTCAAGCGTCACTTTGATGCCCAGTCATCGGACACCGACTGCCACTTAAAGTCAACCAGCCGTCCATGTAATGTAACAGCTTTACAACGCTATCTTATAATTTATATAGGACTGGTCGTATCAAATAAATTACTGTTCGCGAACGTCCGACAAGTGTTGGGCGGGACAGTTTTTCTTACCGTATATTAATGAAGCCGGCTATACAATCTCAGACGATATCTAAATAATTTATTGCTACACCAGGTGTCGCGCCAAAGTCGAATTTACATAACGTACAACGGAGAATAGGGTGTAATTTATCGCTACGTGTATTTTGTTCACAAGAAAACGATGAGATCCGATAATAAGGTCAAACTTTGTTGCCCGACTGAAACCTACCTAGTTGCGAATTTGCGACGCAAAATTAGATATTGTCTGATATATTGTTTATAAGAGACATTCAGATCAGATTTTGATAACATTAACTTATGAACATTTGTATTTCTATAACTTTCATATCTTGTCTTTAATTCTTAGTATTACATGACCTTAAATTTTGGTCGAGTTAGATCTTAACGTAAACTATGGGCTCAAAATTTTCACTAAATGACATTAATTCAACAGTTTTAGTGTATTTTATTTTTAAGGAAGCACTATTAGGTCAAAGATATGGTTTCCGCAGAAATCTATTGAACTTAGTCAAGTCCACGAAGTATTACCTCAAAATCCACGAAGTTCTGGTTTTTCATGTAATACTCAACTATAACACTAAACTTTATCACTTTAATTAAAACCATGGCGACATGACAACGTGCATATGACTATGATAGAGCCCAAGGCTTTCTCTAAAAATCAGTAAAAATTTAGCGCTCGTATGATTTTCATCAGTAACTATAGATACTTGCTCCTAGTATTTGGATGCAGAAACCATAACAAAGACCACATTAAGAGAAACAATTTGAGTGGCCTTAATATTAATTAGCACGGTGAGTATCGCTTTGATATCGAACTTTTTTACCAGATCATTATTTTATCGATATCGAGAGTCGCTTACATTGAATTGAAGGCGGAACGGGGGCGGCTTATAGGTGGTAGAGGATCGAGAGTTTTTTGTGATATTTGAATTTGTATTTGTATGGATTCTGCCAGACATAAATTGCAGAGAAAACAGAAATTCCGCTTCTCTCCCGCCCTCGGCCCGCCTTCTACGATTATAGCTGACACAGCGTATTACAATTTGTGTTTTTGTTATTGTCACTTATTTTCCTTAATTCTTTTTCTTTTCATTGTATCTATCGATTTATACTTCAAAATGTATGCTGTTTGGGCTTCTTTTTGAAGGAATGATATCATCAAATAATATTATAATGTAATAGGAATACTAATAGTCTAATATGTACCTATATAATAATAACTTAGTCTCTGAGTGTAGCTTGAGGGAATGACAGACTTTTACTGGCTAAAGCCCAATCGTGTTCTTTCCGTTGCCCCTTTCATTCTAGGGCTGCGGTAACTTTTTCGAACAATATCAGGTCTGCTAAGTGGATTGGCCTCACATCTTTTGATTGATTGCTTTATTAAAAAACAATTAACATAGTGAGCGTATATTAATGCTTAACTCATCATCATCATGATCATCATCAATACAGCCGATGGACGTCCCCTGTTGGGCATAGACTTCCCCCAAGTGTCGCCATAATGACCGGTCCTGTACGTCTCTCATCCATTGGATTCTCGCAACCCTCATCAGGTCATCAGTCCATCTTGTGGGAGGCCTTCCAACGCTGCGTCTTCTTGTTCGTGGTCGCCACTCCAGAACCTTTTGTCCCCATCGACCATCTGTTTTGCGAGCAATGTGCTCTGCCCATTGCCACTGAAGTTTGGCGATTCTTTGAACACGTCGGTTGGATCTCCTGCTGATATCTTCATTCCTGATGTGATCACTTAAGGAAACTCCGAGCATAGCCCTTTCCATTGCCCTTTGAGTGACCTTAAGTCTTCTGATGAGGCTCATTGTAAGGCCCATTGTAAGTTTAACCTCTAAAGTAAAAGTTTTTTTTTTTAAATTAGTCTATCAAATACAAATACAAAAAGTTTATTTGTGCACACAGGTACAATTTAGGTGTTACAATTATTTGTATAGGATGGATTTTAGTGTTTTATTGTGGATGTGGATTTTAGTATTTTATTAAAGAAACTTGAAGCATACGGAATTAGGGACAACATTCTTGATTTAATCAAATCATACATAAGTAATAGAAAACAGATCACACAAATAACTAAAATTTGTCCTAAGAATAAAACTGAAACATTCTTCAATTCAGATCCCAGACAGGTTCGCTTTGGTGTCCCTCAAGGTAGTGTGTTATGCCCATTGCTTTTTCTAATATATATAAACGATCTTCCTAAAATTGTAAATTATCCAGTGGTTCTATTCGCTGATGATTGTACTTTAATATTTTCTATTGATAATGGAGAAAGTATTCAAACATATGAGAAGAAAGTTAACGATGCAATCAAATCAATTATCGAGTGGCTCAATGTAAATAACCTGAAAATAAACTTAGATAAGACAAAAATTGTACATTACAAACAGAAAACAAACACATTAGGCAACATAAAGGTTAACTATGAAAATGTAAACATAGAGCAAGTCAATACCACAAAATTTTTGGGTGTATGGATTGACCAAGACATGACCTGGAAAAGACAGATTGATGCCATCTGCAAGAAACTAAATAAGTTCTCGTATGCATTATATATGCTTTCTAAGGTCGTTGCTAAGAAAGCAGTTTTAACAGCTTACAATGCATATGTTTTGTCTACCCTGAGATACGCTATCATATTCTGGGGAAATTCTACTGATAGAGAGGAAGCCTTTAAGGCTCAGAAGAAATGCGTAAGAGCTATTTGTAATATACGATTACCCGATACTTGCAGACCACACTTTCAAACTCTTAATATACTGACTTTACCATCTCTATACATCTTTGAATTAGCAGTATTTATAAAGTGCCATCCGGAATTATTTGAAAAAGTCACCAGCCGACGCCATTGTAATAAAATTAAGGCAATCAGTCATACCACTGCTCTATTTGATAAGAATATTCTTGGAATGGCTCCAAAAATATATAATAAAATACCTAAATCTGTAAGTCAAATCAATGATTTAAATATATTCAAAAAGGAACTGAAAAAATTTTTAATTAAAAAAACATACTATTCAGTTAGTGAATTCCTATCGGATTATGAGACTGATAATTATGTGTTATCTAATAAGTATAGTTAAGCTAAGTTAGTTATTATATTTTAATTTATAAGAAAATAAGGTATTCTTATAGTAAGGAAATAACATTCATGTAAATAGTAACTCATAATGTAGAAGGTAAAGCAATAATGTAATGTGTATATATAGGTAGGTATATGTTGAAAAGAAAATAAGCGTGCATGTAATAAATTAAGTATATATGCATCTTTGTATTATAATAGTAAATATTTAATATAAATATGTACGTCCAACAATATAAAGTGTTGTACTAAATATTATAAAATGAGTAAGCATACCCTGTGTATCCGTTTAAGTACTTATTTCAGTAGTATTAAATACCTATGTTTTTATTATTAATATTTGTATGCCACTTACTGTGGCAGAACACAGAGACACTATACAAATAATTGTAACACCTAAATTGTACCTGTGTACACAAATAAACTTTTTGTATTTGTATCAATGTTTGTATGATCCAAGTGAAAGTAATTTAAGTACGTGTTCAATAAATATTCATATAACTGAGTAATTATTAGTGAGTGTATCTAATTACTAAGTTACGTCAAGACTTTAACAGTAAATATATAATGTTATGTAAACACAATCAAGACAACATCAAAAGCCACAAATAGAATATGAGAGACAGTTTGTAAACTAAATAATTTACTACTGTTTTGTGCTTGGTTCTCGGGTTCCTTGTACCTAACTTGTTAACGTGCTCCCTAAGGATTGAAGGTCCGTCTCCGTAAAATATAGCGTTGTTGACAGGATGTTCTGTTTAAAGGTCACAAGATAATTTTGACGTGTTTTTAGGTTCAAATGTTTGCATTCGGGGTAACAAATCTGACACGGGCTACAGAAAATTCGTGTGTTATGTTAGTTTATTTATCTACCAGAGTAAAAGAAGCTAAAGCTATTAAAATAGAAATACATAAGGCTGAGGCACACGTGTAATACAACTCACCTACGTAGATTGACTTCGCGTAGCGACTCGTGATGTGGATCAAGTGTAGCTCTACAAGTCTAGTTTCCATATGAAATGTATGGAGACTGACGCTTTCAAATCGGCTTGTGTGTCATACGTGTGCGCAGTGTAGTTCTGGCTTAAAACTATACAATTTATTTTCAAGCAATAATAAATGCTAGGTATTTGTTTTACAAATTACACTAATATTATAAAAGCGAAAGTTAGTGAGTTTGTGTATGTTTGTTACTTTTTCACGCTCGAACGGTTAAACTGATCTGAATAGCACTGGCACACGTGTAGACTTCCTAGAGTAGCACATAGAATATTTTTTATTCTGAGAGCATATTCCCTTGGGAGAGTATATTCCTTGTAGATGGATGGAGAGGGAGAGGAAGGCCGAAGAAAAGATGGATGGATTGTGTGAGGAGTGATATGAAAGAAAAGAGAGTTAGTGATAGTTTGACGGGTGACAGGACAGAATGGAAGAAAAAAATATGTTGCGACGACCCCAAGTAATATGAGATGAAGGAAGAAGAAGATGCAGCAGCCATTAAGTTATAAACAACACTTTTACACGTCAATTATTTCTTTTTGTGTCACTGCATGGCTTATCCTCTATGATGCCTGCTTATTTTCCAATTTCATAAAAAAAAAAAACATTAAACAACTATCGTTACAGTAATAAGCCGTTCAAAGATAAATAAAGAATAACATTTGAAAGACCACTTCCTATTCATTCTATGCAGTCTACTTGCAGGAATATAAATTCAGTCAAAATATGTAAAACTTGTTACAAGTTGGAAGTTTTTATTCTGAACCAATTTATAAGTTAGCAGTTGTACTGGCATCTTTAGCAGTGTTACTTTATTTATTAAACTCGTTTTGTCCATTACGACACTGTTATTTTACTTAAGAAAACGTAGCAAGAAATGAAAACTTTAAAATTTACTCCTGTTTATTTGGATTTTGCAGCAACTTTACATTCTCCATAATAGTTTACTTGAAACTGTGTTGTGGTTAGGGCAACAATTATCGTTAATAGAAGGTGTCAGACATTTTTAAAAGCTTTGTCAAGAGCTGAGTGTTAATGGCGGTAATTATTTATAAGTATAGGAGACCACAATGAACGAACTGTTTGAAAAATCATTGTATAGAATCAATATGATTTGCTTCGAAGAGACTACTGAGATGATTGAAGATTAATAAAGAAGTACGGAAAAACAACATAAAAACCAAGAAAAAGTAAGGACAGGAGAAAGAAATACTGAAAGAAGGAAAGAAAGAAATTTTATTTCATCATTATCATCTTCCTGCCCTTATCCCATCTTATTTGGTGTCGGCGAAACACGTTTTTTTCTCCCACTCTGCCCTGTCACTTGTCATGCTATCACTACATAAAGAAATAAATCTCAATTGTGCCCCAAAAAACAAATAACTTACTCATGTCAATAAAATAAAAAAAGGTGCGTAATTCAGCATAATCAGTGATATTTTAAAAAGATAAATAATGAAAAAAAAGTTCATTAAAAAAATAAGTAGTAATTATTAGAATTACGACTTATTTTTTTTAATGAACTTTTCATTATAATGAACTTTCAGGATGCTGACGATCTCATTTGTTGTCTAAAACCATTTTTTTTATGAATAATATAATTTATATAAACTAGTGCTTGACTGTGATCCAACCTGATGATAAGTAGTGATGTCATCGTTGATGGTGAGTTGATTTGGTAGTATTTAACCGCTAGCCCATCTTAAAAAGACAAGTAAGGCTTGCAGGTGGTCTTGATCTGTGAAATGTTGCACAAAGCTAATTTAGGTATCTCATAGGCATCTGCCACCCTAATTAGTTGAAGGGCGAATTAGCCAACATTAATTAGATCATACAGTAATGGGACTTTGATAATGCTGCTTGTTGTTTTGTATCTAGGTAGGTACTTGCTACGATTCAGTGGTCAAGTGTTCCATAAGTTTGTATCGAAAAGAATGTTATTTGCATACTTACAAAATATTATTAGTGATATGGGCGCCCGCAAAACTTGTCTTCAGTCCTTCAATATTTACCTTATGCCCATTCATAAACGGGCTTGCGGACGGCGAGTAATGGGTAGCTCGCCGTCCGACCGTCCGGTAACCATCCGGATCAAGCCCAAGTCGTCGACGGCGCGTAGTGTTCCACACGCGCCTCAAAGAGATGCCAGAATACCGTAGTGGCCCAGCGGGGTCGAATCCTACTGAAGCCATGGGTCTGCTTCTGAAAGGAAAACCCGGCCCTAGAATTAAAGGCAACGAAGGAGTGGGTTTTAGTCAGTGAAGTCTGACATGCCCTTCCGCTCTGCCTAAGGGCGGGAGATGATTTCCCATCTAAAAAAAATATCCATTCATAAAGAGAATTCTCGGGTTTGTGCAGATGAGTTTATGAATTAGTTCTTGCTCACTTCGCTCTAAGATGCAAGATCGAGCGAAGCGAGCTTGAAAAATTTGCACCCTTGTCTCGAGTAAGTACTTTTTGGTATTTAGTTAGTTTTTTATATGTATATTTTTATTGATTTTGCATATTTTGTTAAAATGTGTGTAGGAACACCCATTTTGCTCCCCTCTCTCGGCGCCCATGATAAGTAATCACTAGAATACAATGTTATAACACCCGAAACCATAATTTTGTTTATCTCTACAAACCATAAACCTTCACGAAGTTCCAAAGATTATAATAAAACGATAAAAGAGCTGTCATAATTTTAAGCATTAGTCATACAATCGAAATTTCTAGATAACGATTGGACCCGTATACGAGACAATAAAATAAAATGGTCTGGTTTTTATAATTTCGCCTTTTCATCATTCGTACCAACATTTAAAATGTTAATTTAGGAGATACAGAGGATAACACCGTTGATACAAAGTATAAAAATTAATAGCGTATATCTCGTGAACCGTAAATCTGCTGAACTGGACATGACATAAAAGCGTGTGTAAATCAGTTGTTTGTTATTTTGTTTAATTTGCGAAACGATAAGCGGAAAATACGAGAAGAAAAAAGTTTGTAAATAACAGACAGATTAGTGAAATTACGGTCAACGATGCTTTGATAAGCGTGGAATATTTTTGGAATTTGACTTGTGGCTTTTGTTTAAGTATAGTTTTGTGATAGCCTATATAACCTAGGGGTCTATGTACAGGTTATTTATAGGCATCGGTGACCACATATTCCCTTATCATTACGCATTTGTTTTAAGGTTGGAAATTATATAATTATTTCTCCCAGTTTGAGCTGCCGTCAGACGGACTGCATTGCAGCAACCGTACGCGTCCATATATTCAACTGCATGCAGTTTGATCTGACTTTGCGCAGTTGACGCCACGCATCTAGCCCAGAAGCTTAGATTATGATTTGATTTTTAAGTGCCTCAAAATAAAGTTGACAATGTAAATGTGCGTTTGCTCTTTGTAATTAACTGCACACTGACTTACTGTATGCGGTTAGCGATGGACAGCGTGCGTCGACACTACACGACTGTAGCTGACCGCTTCAAGTTGAAGGCACGACCACGTGCAGTTGATATCATGACTGCAGGAAGTCGAACGTACAACTGCATGCAGTTAAATATATCGACCGCGCGCGGTCGCTGCGATGCAGTCCGTCTGATGTCAGCGTTAGAGGGGAGTGAGAGGGCGTGTCAGAAGTTTACTAACTGAAAACCACTTTCGGTTGCCCCTTACGTTTCAGGGCTACGGTAACTCTTTCGACAAATATTCTATAATATGTGTGTATTTAGAAATATATAAGTATGTTTTTCAGTTGTCTAGTACCCATAACACAAGCCCTGCTTAGCTTGGGACTAGACGGCGTTGTGTGATTGTTGTGGAATATTATTATTATTTATATATTTATTTATTTCAGGACCCTGAGGTCCTGGACCTTTGGAAGGCATACGAGGGGCAGAAACCAACTAGCAGAAGCCCTTTTAGACGCTTTTAATGGAACGTGGTACCAACCGATGATTCTCCCTGTATGCGCTATGCTACTGCATCCAGGATAACCCCCGGTTGATTATTATTATTTTTAATTATTCTCTGCCCTTACTTTTGAAAAAATATGTTTATCTCTGAATAAATTCTTTACAGTTTTCAGCGTCAGCAAGATGTCCACGTATATTAGTCTGGTATATAAAGCTTTTCCCAAGTCTCTGAACTGTCTAGCAACTAGTGCGTTGGAGGACTTCCGAGTACCACTCCTGGCCGCGCAAGAGCCATTTTGTTCGTCTCAGACTCACGGAAAATTATGTTTGCACATATTTCCCTCGTTTGTTTTAAAATATTCTGGAACTGACTGCCTTTGATTCGGGGTTTTAATTTAGATAAATAATTTTTTTTTTCTTCCAATAATGAACTAATCTCAGCGTTTTATTTCATAATCATCATCATTATTTTAGCTAAAAGACGCTTACTGATGGACATAGGCCTCCCCCTAGTGTCGCCATAATGACCGGTTATAAGATTTAAAAAAAATTAGGCGTATCACGATTTACGTAAAAAAAATGGGTTGCTTGCGATGTTTAGTTATATCACACCAACAATTATACTTTTTTTTTTAAGTGATTCCCAATTCCTCCATTAAATGCCTGCGTAATTGTGTGTGTATTTCAAAATATGGCGTAATTACTATAATAGTCTTTTTTTGTCTGGAATAAAAAAAAAAAATAAGTAATGACTTTATTTAATATTTTCGTGGTTTTATTTTAATATTAACCTTTCGAATGTCTTAAGTTACACAGTCCGACATAAGGTAATTGTCTTTCTATTGTGTCTCTAATTACGACATTCAAAGAGTTAAAGACATGGAAGTTCTTTAGGAAATTTGATCGTATTAACTAAAGATTACGAGTAGATACTCTAAATATACTTATGATTACAGTACTTATACTCGTACGTATTATTTCTTATATTAAATAAGTTAATTTAAAACCTAGCCAACTAAATGCGTGAGACACAACTTTCACTAGGTCTAATTTGTACCTAATAGGTACTAAGGCGCCTACTTGTCGACCAAGAGCTCTAAAACAAGCACTAATTAGTAATTTCCAAAATAAACCACGCCGTTACTGTTTTACGGTCACCATAAAGTACAATTTTATTAACTTAGGAAAATGAAGTCACGATTTCACTTTAATTTACAAAGTTGCCCAATCTTGTGTGCTTTTCCGCTTAACGTGCGTAACTTTATTTAAACGTCTTGTTACACTCAATAACTAGGAAAATAATGAAGTTATTTGGTCTGTTAATATCCTAAAATAATAAACCTTTAGTACTGATAAGTCGTCTACTTCTTCTTCTCGTGTCGATTTGACTCAAATGTCCGACTAATATTTAGCCACCTGGACAGCTCTGTCGTTGGCTTCGTATAAGTCATGGAGGGTGCAGGTAGATGTGCATGCCGGGCAGGAAAGGAGGTGACATATAGTGACACATTGGTGACAGTCGTCAACTGATTGTTATTTTAAAGTCTCTTGATTCAGTGATTAAGGCAGATGCCACTCATGCAGAGTTTGCGAGTTCGAAACCGGGCAAGTAGGTATCAACATGACTTTTTTCAATCCAAAAGTAACTTTTTTCAAGAAAAATACATATGTACTTTTCGAAGTTTATCTAGGATATTACTGACACCTAGTGCGTGTCTCGATAAGCACGTAAAGCTGTTGGTCCCAGTAGTCTTTAGTAGATCTTTGACAGTCGTTACAGGTATCAGACGCCAGAATATCTGACCATCAATCTATCCAAGAAGTATCGTGTTGTCCAGTTACTGGGATGTGAAGTTATGAAAGCAGTACCTCCATGTACAGGCACAGGTATTCAGCCGCTTCCGATTAGACTTCAATCTGACCCCAAGCCAGTTGGAAAACGGACAGGGAGATGATGATTAGTGCTTCATAGATGCAATGAACAGTACGCCAATTAGGGCCATAAGATTGTCCGAAAGAGTTACCATGGCTTTGGAATGCAAAAACAACTGAAGGAATAGCTGTACATGTCGATTAAAATCTGACCCCACTCGCTTCACCCAGATTGGTAGGAGTCATTTGATGATTCCCAATTGAAAAAGGGATTATACAATTCAAACTGAACAAGACAGTACAGTTTTCAGCTGAAATAAATTCATGATCTTCCTGCCCTTATCCCATCTTATTTGGGGTCGGCTCAACACGTTTTTTTCTTCCATTCTGCCTCATCACTTGTCATGCTATCACTAACTTCCTTTTCTTTCATATCACTCTTCACACAATCCATCCATCTTTTCAGGGAGGCCAAAGAAAAGATGGAAGCCTCTCCCTCTCCACCCATCCACATGTATACCCACAACTCTTTTAGTAAAATGCATTTCATCCCTCCTCTTTACATAACCATACCAAGACAAACGATACTCTTTCAACTTTTCAGTCACTGGCATTACTTCCAAACCTCCTCTAATTTACACTGTTCTTACTTAATCTTATAACTAAAATTAACAGATTTTGCCATACTGCAAACTAAACTATATTTACCTTCATTCATTATAAAAGCAAAAATACTGTTCTCACAGTCAAATAAATGATTGCAAATCCCGTGCAAACGAAACCGCGGCCAAAAACTAAAGTACCTGCATTATATTCATGAAATAAATCCGCGGATTTCCCCTAGCTTTGTGCACTAGTGAGATAATAGCAAAACCATGTTTTCAAATTTAATTTATACACAACTTTAATCCGATGTCCGTCCGTTTGTATAATATTTTCCTATTTATTTCGGTGTTAATCTCTTAAACGGATTAGTACCATTTCAATAATTGAAAACAGGTAGGAGTCGGGAATTATCTCATTAGATTATAATAGTGGAATAAATGTCGGATTACATTCCTATTAAATAGAGATTTTGGTCCTTAATCTGTGTAACGTTCGAAGCATAAGTTTATTACAACGACCTTCTACCACTAGACGCCTCATGCTTGAACTAGCGCATTAAAATAATTCTGTTATCTAGCTGAGGTACAGGGGAGCGGGATACTGCATTCTGATTGGTTGAGACTATTTGGAAATTGTTCTGTGGCAACCTACATCAGATCTATAAGTCATATGTGTTGACAGACATGCGTCCCCTGTTATTAGACGTCTAGCGGCTGTAAAGTCGTTGGTTTATTACGAAAGATGAGAATACTATAATCTTCTTGACCAAATTTCGACTTCGGTAGTCAATCTCAACTGAGTTTAGGCAAGTGCGCAGGACATAAATAATAGTGCACAAGCATGTGCGCAAACACATGTGCACTCTTTGTTCCTTTACTCTCTTAGTCTGATGCGACAGCAAACCGACTCAAACAGAGTGAAATCAGGCACAGAATCAGCAGATTTACGTGCTTTCAGAAGCACGGGGGTATCACATCATCGACTTGTAAACTTTGGACTGCTACTAAGAAATCTAGTGGAGATTAACGAGGGTGTCCTATAAGTATACCACTGCCTAAATTATATACAGCCATTATGCTATATTGGTAGACGGTGAGGAGAAACACTCCGGTGTCACCGTTGTGCGGATCGCACGGAGGACACGGTGCACCGCGTGATGAAGCATCACCGTGTCCTCACGGAGGTGACCAGTTGCGGCCGGCCTTGGTTTAGGCCATCGTATAGAGTGAGAGGTGTGAGGGAAAGGACATTGTCACGCCCCAGCCTCCGCCGTAGAAAACGGCATGGGCATCAGGAGCTGCTGGGTGATACCCGGCACCGTAGTCGCCGGACTACGGCTAGCAATATGTACCTCGCTGTCCGGTCGTCCGGTAACAACCAAGCCCAAGTAAAAGGTACTTTGTGTTCCACGTACGCCTAAAAGAGAAGTCAGCGAAATGGATGTAGTTCATTAAAACTCGATGCCTGCAAGAACTACGGAATTGATCAAAAGAGTGGCCCTAGTATGCAAAGAGCACCTAAAAAACAAAGGTGAGTTTTCGTCAGTCAGTAGAAGTTTTTTTTTATTGATGTACTAGTGCTTGACTGCGATCCCACCTGACGGTAAGCAGTAATGCAGTCGTTGATGGTGAGGCGCACTAGTTTATTAAGAGCCTATTCACTCTTGCCTTGAAGACACCTAATTATAAGTCTGACTAAAACGTCTCGCTTCACCCAGCGCCAGTGCATTTGATGATTTTCTACTTCAATAAAAATAAAAAGCCTACCTAACCTATGTCGGTAGATAGCATGTCTAAAACTTCGTCTAAAGAACAATTATCAGAAGTAAGGATGATGTTGCACTTCCCGTACTTTGACAGTTTTATTGTTAGCAGCTTTGTAGCGGTGTGCGGTATATTTAGTGACGTCAACTGTCTTAGTCGCGTTATTACGTCAAGTCACTAGTTTTTTTGCAACCTTAACCCCTCGAGCGCCGATTGTACATACGTCTGTACAACTTGGATGTCCTTGAATGATGCTTAATTTTCGTGTTTTCCCCAAGTTTGTACGAAAGTTATTTGGTCGAAAATTTTGGTTTCTTTACATATTCTTCTGTATATATTATTATTATTATTTGTTTTTCCTAGAAAAATCCGAAAAAAGTTTTTTTTTTTACTTTTTTGGTTATTTTTTGGTGATTTACGTAAACAGTGCAATTTTCCGAGGTTAAAAAAGTTAGTACATGGTGTTTGCACAGGCTATCGTCAATTGGGGGAGTCCTATGTCCAACAGTGGACGTCTTTTAACTGAAATCATGATGATGTACACTTAGTTTTGTAAATATTTATCCTGTCCGCATTATGAGGTATACAATAAAGTATATATTCTCTATATATAAAAATAAATAATAAATGTTTTATTAGCACAAAAGGGTTACATTAGTTTGTACATAATGGTAGTATATATAGTAAAAAATTAATCCCTATTTCCTTGGTCACGCCATCATGCGTGAACGGCTGGACCGATTTCGCTAATTCATTTTTTGTTGTGTTTTTTACTGTGTGGACAAGGTTCTTATGGAAAAAAAAATGAAAATTAGAGTAGTGTAGGGTAGAGTAGGGTAGAGTAGGGTAGAGTAGGGTAGAGTAGGGTAGAGTAGGGTAGAGTAGGGTAGAGTAGGGTAGAGTAGGGTAGAGTAGGGTAGAGTAGGATGGAGTAGGGTAGAGTAGGGTAGAGTAGGATATAGTACGGTGAAGTAGGGAGAACGGGAGCGAATCCGCGTGGGCAAAAGCTAGTAAATAAATAATTGATGATGTCAATGACATGGTGTTTGCGTGGTTCAAGCGAAAGATTGGTAACAATTAACTGAAGGACACACCGTGCTGTTTTAGTCAGTAAAAGTCTGACTCATCCTCCTCTAGATGAATTCCCATCTAAAAAAATACCAGTCCTACCTTTCATCATCTTTCATCGTTTTGACAGATACTTAGCAACCCGCTTTCAATTTTTGCTTAGTATATGAAAGGTATATACTCGTATACGGAAAAAACACTCCCTGATACGCACTCTGAAGCGTGACCTTAACCCTCGCAACCCGCCACGCGGCTTCAAATACAGGAATTCCTTAGGAAAAAATATATTATTTTTCCTTTTACTAATCGGATACGAACTGGGAGAAAATTGGTTGAAAAGAAATACGTAGAATGTAGATACTAATCTAAGAATCATTACGAATATAAAAAGGCTATAAGATCACTAGAAGTACAGAAGAGAGGACATACCGTGTTTTTTAGAAATGTATTGTTCTACTTGTAGACTTCTTCCATCATTTGTTTTTTTTTTTTTGAGTATAATATGTAGGGCGTGGGGAATTTGAGTTTTTTTTTGAGTGTGGGGAATTCTTATCTTACTAAAAAAACTTGGTGATCACGATCAGAATTTTTTTAAGGTATAAAATCATTTAGTTCATTAAAGCGTTCGCGCATCTATTGTCTTACTATTGTGTCTCAAGTTGACGGTATCTGAAAGGTTAATTACTTCTCCCGCTCTAGGGTGGTGCAGAAGGGCGGAAGCGTGTCAGACTTACTGACTAAAATCACACTTATGTGCTTCGGTTGTTCTTTGCATTCTAGGACCACAGGTTTCCATTTTAAAATACCCCATGATTCCAACTTGGGCTGCGGAATTATTAGAAACAGTTAAAGTGGGCGGGCTACTGAAAGAGCATAGGTGGGTTTTAGTTAGTAAAAGATTCTCCCTCTTTTTTTTAGTGGGGAAAATCATCCAATGACAAACCCCGCTCTTCGGTGGAGCGGGATATAGTATCAGACTCTTTCTGAATAAAAAACCCACCCCGTTCCTGCTTTCACACTGGGGCTCGAGTTCCCTTTCGGATAACCCTGGCCCCAGTAGATTCTCCCTCTCACTCCACGTAGACCGAAGGTTTATTCCACGATCTCCCGACTCAAAAAAAAGAAGATACTATTATTAGATTGTAATTTCGAGTACGAGTATAAGACAGAGTGGATTGTGGGATTCTTACCTTACTAAAATCATTTGGTAGTCACGTTCAGGACGTGGTATGAAGCACCATAACCCAAGGCACCTAGAAATCCACAAAACATTGTTCTAAAAATAACTAAATTATTGTTTTTTAAAAACCTGATCTCATTAAAACAACATACTCGGATTTAGATGTAGAAAAGCGGCACAAAGCAGGAAAATACACGAGTTTTTGAATACTATTTTCTTTTGGGAACATGTTTTAATAAACAAAAAATGTGGTGTTCATACAAGCCGTCATCATAAACTCGGTATTCGAAAGGGTATTCTAAAGCGAGCTTTATTAAAAACTTACAAGTCCTGTAAAAAAAAAAAATAAACAATTCTTGTTACTGAAAAAAAGTCTCCCTTTTCACTACTACAGCTATTTTGACTGAAATGTAAGTTCTTCTCAGTTTTGTGAATAAATAAATAAAAATAAAAATTACTTATTGTCTCATTCACTTTACAAACTTAAGATGAAGCCCTGAACCCCAAACTAGGATTCCCTGTGTTGTGGGGTCCAGTCTCTTTCAATCCATATTAGGAAGGTACAGTACAACAATTGTTTTAGGCAACTAAACCATACATATAAACACATAGAACTGCAAAATTTTAAGAAAACCGTTTATTTTAGGTTGGCAATCATTTAATAACTTCTTCTACTCTGGAGGGCGTGTCTGACTTTTACTGACTATAACCACACCTGTGTGGAGATGCCCTTTGCATTCTATCACTACGGGTTTTCTTTTTTTAGAAACTTTCGCGGTCCAAGCTAGCAGGCATCGGCCCTGCTGGGCTCCTACGGTTTGCTGACATCTCTTTGAGGAGCGCGTGGATCAGTAAGCGCTGTTGACGATTGGGCTTGGTCTGGTTAATTACTGGACAGCCGCTAGCTCGAGAAAATTATATGTTAACTTCACGTACTCTTCTCGATATTAATAGTTTTATTTATCACTGGGATCGAATCGATCGATCCGCCACTTGGCTAAGCGCGCATACAAAAAAGATATTTCGAGAGGCATAATTATAGTACAAAACAGTTTTATTTTTAAACCAAATTATTATTATAACACAGTGTATCTCCACAACCCGATAACTGGGCAACACAATACCCCTTGGATAGACTGATGACCAGACTTTATGGTGTCTAACTATCTGTAACGATTGTCAAAAATCTACGAATGACCACCGAGACCAATGGCTTTACGTGCTTTCCAAGGCACGAGGTTTAAGTAATATCCTAGATAAACTTAGATAAGTGAATTATGAAAAATTCACATTAGTACTTACCCGGTTTCAAACCCGCAAGTCGTGCATGAGAGGCGGGTGCCTTTACCACTGGGCCATCACGCTGTAATATTTAAAAAAAAAAACAATATATAACGATCACCAGTAGGTAATGGGTTCAGCAACAGTTTATTAGGCACACAATTGTGTAGGTGTACTGTAAACAAACAAAAATAAGGCATAGAAACAAAGCACCGTTAATGTGTTTTTTTTGGCGTTATAAATGAATCATAACATAAATTATGACATGGGTGTGAACTTAATTAATGTCATGCAAGTCTATGAATATGTTTTGCGGCGGCAGTTAAAATTATATAGAAATATCACTGAAAAACCTATAAAATATTTTATTTTTTGGATGATAAAATTGCAGCCAGTCACAGAAACATAGATTTCCTATGAATAATTAAAAACACGATCGAACGGAACGAAAATAATTCAAATCTGATGCTCATTACCGTCTTTCTGCGCTTTTCCATATGCTACACGTTTTTTTTTCATCCATTTTATCCCGTCAAGAGTCTCACTATCACTTACTCCGTTTTTTTTCATATCACTCCAAACACAATCCATCTATCTTTTCTTTGGCCTCTCTGTCTTTCCATTCACATGTTTATTTATTCACTTACAAAGTCATAATCAATATCTGAGGTTTCAAATAATACATGTAGGTATGTATGTATAATTTCAAAACTAGTAAGCTTACGGCAGTGTACGGAATTAACATCGAACTATAAGTTACTAGCTTTTGCCCGCGCGGCTTCGCTCCCGCTCTTGCTTACTCCACCCTACTATACCCTACTCTACCCTACTCTACTCTACTCTACCCTACTCTACCCTACTCTACCCTACTCTACCCTACTCTACCCTACCCTACTCTACTCTACTCTATCCTACTCTACCCTACTCTACCCTACTCTACCCTACTCTACCCTACTCTACCCTACTCTACCCTACTCTACCCTACTCTACCCTACCCTACTCTACTCTACCCTACTCTACCCTCCTCTACCTTACTCTACCCTACTCTACCCTACTCTACCCTACTCTACCCTACTCTACCCTACTATACCCTACTCTACCCTACTCTACCCTACCCTACTCTACTCTACCCTACTCTACCCTCCTCTACCTTACTCTACCCTACACTACCCTACACTACCCTACTCTACCCTACACTACCCTAATTTTCATTTTTTTTCCATAAGAACCTTCTCCTCATAATAACGAACACAACAAAAAAAAAATTAGCGAAATCGGTCCAGGCGTTATTGAGTTATGCGCTTACCAACACATTTTGCGATTCATTTTTATATTATAGAAGATTACTAGCACTATTTTCCCTATTTTATATTATTTTTAGCCTTTCATTACTAAATACGTAATAAGATTTATTTACGAAAATGTTACGAAATACAAGGTTGGTACCTACTCTTGAATTATGAAGTCTACTTAAGAATTCGTATGGTTGGAAGTTAGAAAATGGTTAATTAATTCTTAATTCTTCATTGTGTATCAAAACCTAATATATGAGTGTGTCAGGGTGTGTGATTAAACAGTTCATATACAAAGTCAAACTTATCGATGGCTTTTCTTCCATTAAACCTTTGAGTGATAATGATGAGAGATCACATTTGTATCCAGTGTACAATATAAACCAACACCGATAAGTCTATTGTTGAAAATATATTAAACGTATATTATGCCCATTACGAAAAGGAGTGCTGTTTAATTTTCCAGTTCAAAATATTCAGACAAAAATAAGAACCCTTAAAATAATATTAAACGAGGCTTGTAAGAACTTCGTTTTCTTATTGTATAAATATTGATCATTAGGGATTTGTTTAAATAAAATTTTCACCAACTTTAATGCGTAGTTATTTTTTTTATTTTTTTTTTATGTTACTAACTTTTGTCTGCAGATTCGCCCGCGTCGCGTCGCACTCAAGAATAAAGCAGCTTTCGATCGGTGAAAAAATTTTAGCAATTCGACCAGTACTTCCAGAGATTACCTCCTACAAACAAAAAAATAAAAAAACAAAAAAATAAACATTACCTTTTTATTATATTAGTGTAGATTTCACATATTAACAGGGGTACTTTTAAAACGTCGGAAGCTAAGCTAAGTCCAATTGGTCGTTTTATACGGTAAAGAACGAGTAATAAACTCTATGTGCTTAGTCTTTCATAAAACTCACCTAAAGTATTATAAAAAGTAGATTACAAAAATAAATTGTTACCCATTGACATTTTATTCTGGTTCTTTTTATATCAAAAGTAGTAATTGTTAATATTAATTGTATTGAATAGCCATTACCAATAAAATCGGCGCAAATTTACAATTGGATTTTATCGAATGTATCTACCTTCTACGCTAGGTATCTCTGGTAATATACATACGATTTGTTGACATAAGAAAACCCATTACCGGAGCGGCACCTCAGATTTACGACTGTTTGCTTCTGGGGGACTCTCCAAACTTATATGTTTTTCCTTTATATGTACGTGAATTCGGGTTTTTAATTAAGGATTGCCGTCGCGTTTTATGTACACACTTGGGACTTGTAATACACTTCATTTACGAGTTTTCGTCGGTCTTTTTTTGTGCGTTTGTATTTTGTCACATTTGAAATCCGTGTAGGTTTGTAATCATGAGTAATGGCTGCGTGTGGAACCGATACCCGACTACTCATGACGCAGGTATTCCTTCCTTGTGAAGGTAATCGGTAACCAACCACATCATCTCAAAAAAGCACTTGTTTTGAATACAGTACAAGTTAGATTACCCACACAAGAAGAGTCTACTACAAAATAAATCCATGCGTCCCTCAGCTTCCTCGTAAGTAGACTTACAAAGAGTCCCAATATTTCAGTGTCGAAACGCCTCGCTCCGCTCAGCTCCTTCACACATCTCTAGTAAAAACGTAACCTTACCTACCTTCTTTACTTTACGAGATGTAACCGAAATAAATAATTTTATGTTGTTCCAATAAAATTTTACGTTTCTACAATTATTTAAGTAACAATAAAAAAAATATTCTCACTAATTAACGATAAAAAACTAACAAAACAAATACAATTTGAAGTATTCCTCATAAAATAATATTTTAAAAATATTTTGAAAAACGGAATAGTATAATTGGTACTACAGTTCTCATTCCGCTTCTCCAAGTGTATTTTTGTGAAACAACAAAAATATTGGTTAAAAGTCTTAATTTAAAAATCGGTTTGGTTGAATGTTCAGTTCATAAGAGATGTATGTTGAAAATAGTTTGAGTGACCTTATTTCCATTAATTTTTCACACAAAAAAACCATTTACTAGTTATAATCAGCCTTTTAACTCTTCGCACGCCATTTGTACACCTTGAATGACCTTGAAAAATGCTTAAACTTAACGACTGTACTCACGGATGTACCAAAGTTCGGTCGACAATTTTGGTCTCTATGTCTACGTTTTTCGTGAGGTCTACCCAAAATGTTTTTTTACCAGTTATCTACTGGAATTCAAGGCTTCTCAATAGGAGATAGGGAATGGGCCGTAATCCACTACGAGAGCACACGGGTTGACGGATATAATAATAATAATAATTTTATTTTGTGAACAAACAACACAGATTTATGAGGTTATATCACATGTCCTAAGATTTTTGGTTCTATGGTATACCGGTTTCCTCGCGACGTTTTCTTCTACCGTTTTGAAAGCAGTGTGATGATTGCTTAGCTGGATTTGAACCCTTGAACACAATAAGTCGAGACCGTTACGACTGGGCCACCACTGCTCGATTTAGCAGTTGTCCACACTAATATTATAAAGAGGTAAAGTTTGTTTTTTTTTGTTTGTAGGAGGTAATCTCTGGAAGTACTGGTCCGATTGTTAAATTTTTTGACCGATATAAAGTTGCTTTATTCCTGAGCGACATAGGCTATATAGAGAAGAAGAAGGGAAGTGTGGGCTAGTTATTTCTAAATCAGTTATGTTCCCGTGCAAAAAGAGCATGTCATATAAAAATTTGAGCTCATGCCACGTCCAATAATGTAGCAAATATGTCAGCTTTGATCTCTATCTGTCGGACTCGGACGCCGGAGAATCACAATAAATCGAACATCGCGTGTTACCATAATATAAAATGTAACACCTCCTAAGACATTTATTTTCGTTAGCAACACTTCTTATTAGCGCAGATAGAAGGTAGACACGCTAACTAATAAAATGTTAATAGGGAAATGTGGTTTCTTGATAAATAAACAGAACTTGGTTTATTATAAGTGATAAAATGAATTTATTGCTAATGTTTTGTTTGGCACGCCTGTTTCTGTTTCAATTTTCATTTTTTGTTTTTCTTTGAAATATTTATCTTTATAGTTACCATTGACCGACCGTTGTTGCAGTTTTATGTTTCAAGTGGTCTAACATTTAAAAAATATTTTCTTTTATAAATACAAACTCAGCGTTATAATGTTCCCACTAATAAACTAATGAGGTATAATCTACTAATTTGGGCTAGCGTGTTTGTGGATGTCACAGGTCTTTGATTTTTTTTTGTTCTGAGACATCCAACTCAAGCTTCCCTTCATCGTTTTGAGAGCAGTGGTGATGTTGAGCGTTTTGAGAGCAGCGATAAGACCGCCATTGTACCCATTAATTTAAGCTTATGTATATTGTGTTAATTTTTTGGTGTATAATAAAATTTATATACTATTCTATTCTATCATAAAAGGTTCTAGTGTTAACCTGCCATGGCAGCGTATATGACTGGCCTGTTTGTCTAGTGGTTAGTGACCCTGACTGCTATGCCGGAGGTCGTGGGTTCGATTCCCACCCAGGACAAATGTTTGTGTGATTGTGTGATGAGCATAATCATTTGTTCTGTGTCTGGGTGTAATTTATCTATAATATGTATGTATTTAGAAATATATAAGTATGTTTATCAGTTGTCTAGTACCCATAACACAAGCTCTGCTTAGCTTGGGACTAGACGGCGTTGTGTGACAGTTGTGGAATATTATTATTATTATATTATTATTATTATATATCAATCTTCAATTTCAGCCATTAAAACCAATCTAATAGGCATCCATTGTTCTCAATTAGGCATGCATATCGTGTGTGGTTAAGTGTTTGATTCCTTGAACGTGAACTCGATCCAAATTCCAATTATCTGCGTTTGGATCCCCTCGAAGAGAAATCGATCTTCCGTTTGTTAGGGAGGCCGGTCTTCGGGCTAGCCAAATTACGACTATTACCGGCCGATACTCTATTTGATTATATCTCAGTAACTGACGTAGCTAGCGCTGTTTTAGTATTAGGTGGCATTTGGGGCATTCAGATTGAATTTTGTGAATGTTTTTCCGTACAAACAGTAAGGAGACGCAACGCTTGGCGAGGTCAATACCTGGATGGGTGATCATACATTAAACACTGAGACTCTAGCGTGCCATTTATCCCAGCTGTCATTTGTAGATTGTCAGTCATTACGGTTATGCCCCGAAAATATGACAGAAGCCTTGACAAAATGTATTGTGCAATCCAGTTACTGGTTTGTGGAGGTCAGATAGACAATCACCCTATATGAAAAAAAATCAGCTGCGTCTGATTAGACTGGAAACCTTTTTCAACATAAACACATCATTTTTTTTGCATTCACTTAAACAACAGAAGTAATATTTTTGTAATGAAAAACTGTTATGTAAAAAATATAGTGTCTCTACCTAAATTATTATTTTTTTGAAAACCACACTTGTGTACTAATCAACAATTGTACAATTTAGTACCATTATTTTTCACCCGACAGAAGGCCCCTGTCCAAACATCTTAGGCATCCTCCAAATGTTACCACTGTGTGTCTACATCCATCAGATTCTCGCGACCTCACCACTACCAGGTCATAGGTCCATCTTGTGGGACACTTTCCAACGCTGTGTCCCCCAGTTTGCGGTCGCCACTCCAGAACTCTTTAGTCCCACCATCGGACATCTATTCTACGAGCAATGCTCTGCTCACTGCCACTTAAGTTTGACTATTTTTCGGGCTCTGTTGGTAACCTTGGTTCTCCTGCTTTCTTTGCAAGTTACATTTATATTAAGTAGGTTTCGTTGATCTGTCATGCTCCTACTTTCTAAACTCCCTTTTTAGTGGAAAGCCTGGGTCTTGCGATACAGGACATTCTAGTACAAGAACTAGGCTACCAAATAAATGTACACCTACTTCTTACTTGGAAATGCTCTGTAAAAAATGGAAAACACTTTTTATAGCATAAAATTTTGGCGGTTGATTTATGTATGTTTGAAAAAATATTTTTCTCTTTTCGTAAAATACAACAACATTGTAGTGCGTTTTTTTTTTCAATTTTAATTTATTATGAAAACATTACGGATTTTTATTAACGATTTTCCAGGCCAACGTGAAAAATGCAAAGAGCAGCGTTTATTTTATATTTTTAAATACCAATATTGCATTCAACCATTTTTATGATTCTTTTTTCTGCCCGAAACGTATCTCGTAGGCTTCCAAACTTGTAAATATTTTAGTGTTCACGACAGACGCACAAAAAACAAATGCGCATCGTTTTGTGTACACTTGGCAAATAAATCAGAGGTACAGGAGCCAAATTTCAAAAGTTTATGATTTATCATAATCCGGATTTCCATTTGCCGAATGCTTGGTCCATTATTCTATGTCACAGACACGACAAGGGTGCGTGCTTGGTGAAAAAATAAACGCATTTATCGCTCCTAGCGTTATTTATAAACAATATGAAAAAAAACTTTCCGATTTATTTTTGATCAAGACGGAACATGAAGGATTTTTTTTAAAATATTGATGTTAGATTATTTTGAACAAATGTACCGAAGTTAAAGTCTAGGTTCTAAGTTTTTTTAAGACTTACATCGAGAATAGAAGCTTGTGTGAAAAAGATCAAATTTGTTTTCAAAAAGGCTGTTCGTTGCAATTTTGTTGCATCGCAATTAGAGTTCTTCATCGAGATTTCTCGAAACGGGAAAACTCGAGAACTTTGGCCTTATTCGAGTTGAGAAAAAAGTAATCAAGAACTGGAGATGTTGAGGAATCGAGTCTTCATTGGCAAATGCAACTAGATTATATCATAATAATAGAATAAATTGTACCTACTACTAATTATCTGCTAATATTTGTATAAATAAATTAAATCAAAAATAAAACAGATGATCCAACATGTACTATTTCTATCATAATTTTTATGTATTGCAAAAATAAAATGAAAAACATGACCTACTTGATAAACTTCACAAGATAAATATTGTAAACATTAATTTATTTTTTGTTGTGTAATGTTTTAAGTGTAATTAGAGTTAAAGGAAAAATATATTATAGTTGATGGTAAATGTTATGGTTATCGTGCGTTTTTTTTTTCGCGGTGTGAAAATCATCTAATGATAGATGGGAGATAGTGTCAGACTTTTACTGACTAAAACCCACTCCTCCTGTCCTCGTCCGTTGCCTTTCGTACTGGGGCTGAGCATCTTTCGAGCTAACCCTGGCCCCACTTGGTACCCTGCTGTTGCTGTTGCTCCTTGAGGCGCGCGGGAACAGTGCGCGCCATCGACGACTTGGGCTCGGACAGTTACCGGACGGTCGGACAGCGAGCTATCCATTGCTGGCCGTCCGCAAGCCCGCGCCAACGGTGGCCGGGAATCGCTGGAGCGCCTGTGAGTGCCGCCGTTGCCTGATGCGGTAGGCCTCCTCCTTTTGGTTATCGTGCGTGGTTATTATTATGTTTAAAATAATTAACATAATATTTAATATAAAATTTAAAAAAATAACATGGCTAATAAGAATAATAATACCTAATCAATAAAAGTTTTAAATATCGTAGTTCTATTTTATTTTTCTTAAAGAAGTTATATAACTATCAATTATATAGTGTGTAATGGAAATGAGTGGTCAATTGGTCGTATTTAAGACATTGCTTTTGGCCCGAGTAATGAAAAACTTACTTTATGGAGGTCATATTTATTTATTAATGCTTTATGCACATAACACTGTACAAAAGTTGACTTAATGCCATAGGCATTATCAACCAGTCGACACTAAAGTAGTGCAGAAACATAACATAGCAGGTCATAGTAAATTCCCAAAAATTAGTTGCACTTTCCATATAAAGCTATAATCCGCTGATTACAATAACTTTTTAAAAGAATGAGTGGTCCATTCCATATCTATGTGCAGAAGCAGTATTTAAAATTTGATAACTAATTAAATTATAAAATAATTATTTCGACACCTCGAAAATTCTCGGGACGGAAAAAAAAAGGCTACAAATGACTAACCCTATCGCAACTACAGAGGTGAGTGATTAGTTTCTACATGTTTGGTTCGATAATACATCGGATTGGGTAGCATTGCCTAGCTAAATACCTTTATTAGTTTAACAAACAACAAAAACAACACTTTTTGGATTTGATTATATTATAGGTTAAATTGTAAATAGATTTGAATTAAATTATATTATTATTTGTAAACAAAAATTTGATAGTTTGACGGGTGACAGGACAGAATGGAAAAAGAAAACGTGTTGCGCCGACCCCAAGTAATATGGGATAAGAGCAGGAAGAAGAAGAATTATTTGTAAATAAAAGGTCTCCACATTATAAAAATAGATATTATGGGAAATAGCGAGAAAGCCTCAATAAAAATGTATTTTTTACAACTTACTGGGGTTACCTCTAACTCTATAATGCAGTTTAATAATAATAATAATAATTTATTTATGAATTTGACAACACAGGCAGTTTTGTTATTAAAAAACTTAATCTAGAAGTTAGTAACTTAACCTAAAACGACAAACACATGTACAAACTACGGGTCACACATTATGAGCGATAAGGTTGCCCTTGCCGCACCAAAACACTCACAAAATGTCTCAGCATGGGGGCATCCAATTGCTCAGATAGCGCCTTCAGAATACTGTTGGAACTGCCGCGAACACGAGCAAGAAGAGAAGCGGTCTTTTTCCTCGGAATCGCGTAAAAATCGTCTACTCTCGCTTCCGCGAACATCGTGGACGCACTACAGTAACGCGACAGCCCCAACAGCACCTAATGTATGAGTATACTTAATGTATGAGAAAGAATAAAAACATTTTGATTTTTTTGACTGTATACGCATGCGTGAAACAAAATGCAGCCACGCTTTGAAACCAGAGTAAGAAAGTTGAAGAGTAAGCAAACACGATATTGAGGTGAGATATCACGTCTCCACATAGACGTCATAATAATAAAAGAGGAGCCACTTAAATTACAAACCGTATAAAATATGCGTTACCGCCGGGAAATCTTCTTTCTACCAGAATGTAGTCGCCTCGTAAAGCCATCTAGTAACGAAGGCCCCATGAGAGAACATGCTGTATTTTATTCTCGTCAAAAAAGGACATCTACATATCGCACGTTTGGTACGACTGTTTCTACGAATGTTGGAACTCCGTCATTTGATATTTTCTCGTCGGGTACGGTGTATGGCGCAGACATGCTTACCCTATTTTTTTTGTAAAAGCTTAACAAACAAAGCCTTGAAATACTGTTCTAAATCACATTCCACATAACTGTCTTGATAGGTGATTTTTGAGTTCTTAAAACTGTAACATTTGTAAAAAAATATATTATGTGTATTGTTTAGTTCAACTAAATATATTTATACAATCCACTCACAAGCTAAAACTAGTATTTCTATGTTTCTTTTCTTACTAAACACAGTAAAAACAACAACAATACGCTATTAAGTTGCCGACCAATACCATTAAGAGACACAATCGGGCCGAGCAATGTCCCAAATTGCGTGTTCCCAACCCCTATCTCGGGCAATAAAAACGTTTATAAAGGAAAAATTTAATAGAATGCGCCTACTTTAAAAGTGCAGGCTATTTCTCAACCTTTCAAGCGAACAATAAGAGAATTCTTAATAAACTAATTATAAAAGGTGAAGCACTTAAAACAAACTTAACAAACGTCATGAATAATATCACCAGCTGTTTATTGCAGAAATTTATCGTCCAACTTTGTGCCTCAAAAACTCTTAACTGAAAACATAAACAAGGGATTATAGCAGAAATAAAATAATTAATTTCCCTTCAGAATACAAGTTGGGAGTGCGAAACCGTAATAATTACGTTGTTTTAATGATACACGCCGTTAAAATAATGTGACACCGCTTTTTAGTGAGGATGCTTTCAAAATATTTGGTGATTTTAATGAGGAATCAATGCCTAGACGATTTTAATGAGGGCAGATGTTTCTGGTAAATCTGTTTTTCTGATCATAAGGCTCGTAATGGAGACAGAAAATTACAGACATTAGGATAAAGCTAGAACTACAGTAGACCGATACACACGTGTCGTGCCTGATTTGTACGTAGAACGACGTCGCGTGGCGTGGTTTAAGTGTAGCTCTACAAGTCTAGTTTCAATATAAAGTGTATGGAGACCTACGCGCCCAGATCGGCGTGTGTAGCACACGTGTGAACAGTGTAGTTCTACCTTGTGGCTACTGGCTTGTTCCAAATAGTCAATACCAGGGCAATTGAAGGAACACGGGTGGAGTTTTAGGCAGTAAAAGTCCGATATTTCTTATCGCTCCACACGAAGGGGAAGAAGTTATTTGATGATTTGACACAAAAAAAAAATACTTTGTGTAATGACGAGAATCTAGGATGGAGCGAGGGTCGTATCAGACTTTTACTAACTTAAACCACACATATGATAATTCAGCTGCCCTTTGCGTTCTAGGACCACGGGTAATTATTGTGTGCTGGCTAAGTTACATAAAGCACCATGACAAAATATCTTTCGTATACTCGGAAAAATCGCGTTTTTTGTGCATGTGGTGTTAACCGTTAACCAGTAATTAATTTTTACAATTGTAAATGTTACTCTAGTCATTAAATCAGATATGTATACAGTGTAAACAATTGTTGGTTAACCTAAACAAATAAATAGGTACTAAAATTCTAGATTATATATAAAATTGAAAAAGACGTCATTCAGTTTCGAAAGTTTGTATTGTTTTTATTTAAATAATAAATAAGTATAGCCGCTTTTTGTCACCGTGGTTGCTCCTGACAGCTCCCAAAAAACATACAACTTTAATCGATGTTCCAGCCAATGTCGGCGGTTAAGGTCAAGACGGTATACAAGGACGCTTTTTATTTTATTTTTCAACAAGCTTATTGCGGACGATATGAGTCAGTTATTTATCTTAAGAAAAATTGTTAAAGGTTTTTCTAAAAACATTTTTATTTATTTTCATAAACCGTTTCAAACCTACCTTTTCTGTATTTACGCGATAATATTTTTTTACGTTTTCCTTTAACAAAAATACTGTCCTGAATGATGTGGTTGTTTATGAAAACATTTGTGATTATTAATTTACTCTTTTATTAAATGATAATTATTTTGCAAATATGTTTTTGAAAAACACTATACACGTAAATTTTTTCGTCAGTTTAAACTAGACAAGGCCGGAGTTTCCTAACTGACTACTTTAAGAAACACCAAAACCAGGGGTCCAAGTTTGAGGTCGACCGCATCAGGCAACGGCGCTCTCGCCGCCGCCGGAATTCCGTTCCCGATTTCCAGCCACCGTAGGCGCTGGCTTGTGGACAGTGAGCAATGGGTAGCTCGCTGTCCTAGAGTGATCAAGCCCAAGTCGTCGACGGCGCGCACAGTTCTCGCGCGCCTCAAGGAGTTGTCAGCAAGAGCAGGGGCCCGGGTCGAAGCCTACCGGGGTCAGGGTTATCAGAAAGGGAATTCGAGCCCTGGTATGAAGGCTTGAAGGAACGGGGTGGGTTTTTTAGTCAGTTATTATATTTAAACTACACGTACAGTTGTACATAGGCAGACTTAATGCAACAAGGCATTCTCTACCAGTCAACCTTTGGGTTAAAAAAGATTACCCTGTAGTAGGTGTGTATAATAAATAAATACAAGAAATTTGGAGCTAGCTTTTGCCCGCGACTTCGCCTGCGTGCATAAAATATAGCTTATGTCACTCCGGAATAAAGTAGCTTTCTATCGGTGAAAAAATTTTAGCAATCGGACCAATACTTCCAGAGATTACCTCCTACAAACAAAAAAAACAAACTTTACCTCTTTATTATATTAGTATAGATAGTGTAGATAAAACAAAGTATGATTACAATTAGATACATTCAATAATAAAATAAATCTATATGCTAAAATTATAATACTATGATAAATATCAAATCATTATAATTAAGAGAACTCAAAAATATAATAATTATGACGAAGGCCAAACTAAGGTTGAGAGGACTTCAAGTAGTAGGTTTTTATTTACGTGTGAAATCATTCAGTGACTTCTCTCACTCTTGGATGGAGCGAGAGGTCATGTCAAACTTTTATTGACTAAAACCCACACCTATGTAGAGTACTTCAAGTCGAAAGTAGTTTTGAATTTTACTCTAGGAGGAAAAATTACTTTCAGCTTTTTATGTCAAGGGGAAACACATTCCAGTGTTTTATGGTAGAAACAACATAAAAATTAGATGTGAACTCAGTGCGGTGAGAAGGAATATGGAATAAGTTTTTGATTGCTCAAAGGTTGAGATTATGAGAACCGCTCATTATTTTAGAATAATGTTTGAAATCATCAGGGAGGGCAGTGATGGCCGAGTGGTAAGGGCGCCGCCTTACAAGTTGTTGGTCACGGGTTCAAACACAGCCAGGCACATTGCTTTGTGTTGAGGAGGCCTGAGTCCCAGCAGTGGGAACATTAAAAGGCTGATTATACTATGCTATAAATCGTCAAAAGCACAAGAAGCGTGCAGAGGGATGTGAGAAATCTCCTGCGACGGATAGGCAATCATTTAAGCTGAGAGCAGAATCATTATAGTACATTTTGATACAAGTGGGGAAAGTTTGTTATTGCAACCGAGGTGAAATTCACCCGAGCCGTACAGGCGAGGGTGTTATGGAGTCGAGTGCTGCAGTGACAAATCTCCACGTGTATCAAACGACGTTTTTCAATACACTAACGACGAAATATTTACTTTCTCTGTAAATTATGACGCATTTTTGTTCATTTTGTACAGAAGAAAATTTTCCAAAGTTGTCATACATTTTAGTTTTGATTTAGAATGCAGCAGGCTATCACAAGTATTTTATAACTTAATCACAATATCTGGCGGCAGAGCGGTACCATCTAAAGAATTCTCTTCAAATCTTGAATTCACCATTTTTTTCGCAAATAACTCTTGAAATAAAGAATAATATATAATAGACTTTTTTCCTTTGCTGGTTGAAGGAGAGGCAAAGGTATCAAACCGTTATATATCCTACTTAATGTTAAAAAAAAAAATACAAATATTTTTCAATTTAGAACACAGATAATTGTTAATTTGTTGATAATAACAAATTATTGTGTAAATAATCTTGTTTATTCATATTATTCTGTTCATAAACACAATTTTAATTGTCATTAAATAAAAATAAAAATATCCGCCTTTTTGCTTTAAAAAAAAAACATGGTTGACCGTGACGAAATAGGAATGAAAAAAAACCCCTGGTTATGATAAATCAAAAAAAAAAAACACGAGGGTGATAAATATGGCATGTTGAACCTATTTGTAGTGCGATAAGAGCCAGTTTTCGCGTAAGTGTATTAAAATATGATTTATTTGTTACATTACAACAAATAGAAGACAAATACTAAATGAAAGACTTTTTTTGAGGTGGCAAATCATGAAACTTCCTTTTTATCAAGCTTCAGATTTCTTCAGAGATGCATCATGCTGATGTTAACATGTGATTAGCCTGTTGGTCTAGTGCTTAGTGGCCCTGACTGCTATGCCGCAAGTGGTGGGTTCGATTCTCAGCCAAGACTAATGTTTGTGTGATGAGCATGATCATTAAAAATTGTTCTGTGTCTGGATGTAATTTATCTATGTATGTATTTAGAAATATATAATTATGTTTATCAGTTGTCTAGTATTCATAACACAAGCTCTGCTTAGCTTGGGACTAGACGACGTTGTGTGATAGTGGTGAAATATAAAAAAAAAAACCTGAATAAACTATTCCATTCACAAAATATTGAAACTCGTCCTGTTTTCAAGGTCAACGGATACAATTCCTCAACATTATCTCTAGCCTAGTTTCGACAGGACTTACGAAGTTAACAAGAAATCCAAGCCCGATCCCCAATCGAGTCCAATCTATTCTAGAGTTATCATTACGGTAATCTATTTCCAAGCGGTCACAATACCTCTGCATTGAGCAGCTTCCGGCTATACCCCATTCTATCTCCGCTTCCGTAAATGGCCGGAAATGAATTCAAAACACCCTATAGCAGCATCCGATCTCTTGTAGGATCATTGTATTCACTGATATCCCTCATCCATCCGATTTGTACTGGATAAATGAATAAATAGTAAACCGCTAGTATTGAGAAACCGGTTCAGGCTAAAAATTCTGTTCCCGGAGTCTGTCGGAAGCTATTGAAGTGGTTGGGCGATACCAGAGATAGGAACTCTCTAACATTACTAGATGTGTCTAGAAGTATAACATCATCATCATCATTTGAACCGAAATACGTCCTCTGTTGGACGTAGGCCTCCCCCAAGTATCGGCACAATGAACGGTCCTGTGTGTCTCGCATCCATCGGAGTCTTACAACCCTTACCAGGTCATCTGTCCACCTTGTAGGAGGCATTCCAGCGCTGCATTTTCTGGTATGCAGTCACCACTTCAGAACTTTTCGGCTATCTGTTCTGCGAGCAATGTGGCCTCCCCATTGCTATTTCAATTTGGCGATTTTTCGTGCTATGTCAGTTACCTCTTCATACAACCACCAAACGAGAGGCTCTTAGGGTGTCAATCGAACCTCGTGGCTTTTGACTGACACCACTATTGCTACAATAATCACTGAGTCCACATCCCACATGTTAACAACCTCGCAAGCTAAGTCAAGATTCTTGATTAGCTTACAGTTTTCGGCTTTCACGCGGTTCTCGTCATACGGAACAGTTATTTCAATAACCATTGCAAGCTTCTTGATTCGGTCCAACACCACGATATTAGTCTTAATAGCTATAATTTAATTACTGTGACGGGCACAGTTGGTGTCTACGCATTTATAAATTTATGGGCCAATAACTTTTGCGGATTTTTGAATAGAAATAAGTTCTCCAAATAAACTAAGAACTCACGTAACATTGAAAATTTTGAGATTCTCTGAAATAAATTTTCATTTATAATACTTAATTTTCCTCTTGTAGTTTAACTTTTTGATTAGAACTTCTAAACATAAAATGCGTCAGTTACAGACTAAACACCCAAACGCAAACCGACACATGAAAATTTTTCATATTTCCCATTTCCTCAAACCACACGTTAAAAGGTAAACCAATGTTCAACAACCACGCAAAATAGTACCACGGAACCGAAGTTCGAAATTCTTCGGAACGGACACGCGCTTCGAATGAGTTAAATTTGACAAGAGATAGACAGGGCAGGAGTATTTCTGGTGGTGCTATTTTTGACGTAATCTCCGCTCCTTAAGCCTTGTAGCCTACAGCCAAGTCGAAATGGTTGACAGCCGACATAAAAATGCAACGGAAACTTTCGGACGGAAGGAACGGCGCTGTAAACGTCATGGAGTGTTAATTTTCTTATTTTGTTAGCCATGTTTTGTATATTGTTTGTTTTGTTTTTAGCTTGCCTGTTTTGTTGTTAAAGAAAACAGTCGACAGTGGTTTAATTGGCTATTTCGTTTAATTATGAGCTAGTTTGTGGATGCTTAGGTTGTCATTGGGTTCTATTTTTACAAGTTTATAAAACTAGCAATGTGTGTAGTGGTCTGGTCATGTCAATGTGTGTAGTGTGAGCTGGTCTGATCATGGAGTCGGATAGTGGCTATAAAAACTTTTGACTGCCAAATAACCGTGTTTGAGCTGTTTGGAAAAGTTTTGATCAGTATCTAAGTACTATTCTGCGTGATATAAGCTGGTAAAAAAAGTAGTGGGTAGTAATTGGTTTTTGAAGTGAGTTGTATTTTTTTTGTCAAAAAGTATTTTTATTTTTCCTTTTTAACTCTGCTTTTCCACAGCTAAAACTAAATAGTGACCCAATTCTCTGGTAAGGTATCTTTTTATAAAGAATATCATTAGATGACTTCTCCTGCTCCAGTGTGGAGGGAAAGGTATGTCACATTTTTACTGATTAAAACCCACCTATGTTTCTTCTGTAATCGGATTACTACAGAGTTATGCAACTTTAAGAGAAACAAAAAGTTACGCCCGAATTAATAACCCCAATAACATGGTGACCAGCGTTAACTTTACCTACACATCTTTTTTTAGGAAGAAAATCATCTAACGACATCTACGGGCGAGAGATGCAGGACGGGAGATGCAGGGCGGCAGGGAATGTCAGACTTTTACTGACTAAGACCGACTCCTGTTTCTTCTTTGCCTTCGTTGCAAGGCCCCGGGGTTCTCTTTCGCATTATATATGGCCCAAGTAGGCTTCGACCCTAAGCCTAAGCCCCTACGATTGCTGACACCTCTGAGGCGTGCGTGGAACGCTAAGCACCGTCGATGATGGCGAGCTACCCATTGCTCGCTATCCATAAATAAGCCCACGCCTACGGTGGTCAGGAATCGGGATCGGAATCCCGCGGCTGGGGCGTGAGGGCCATTGCCTTGCGCGTGCGGCCACCTCCTTTGCTAGCATTACTGCTTCGCAGAAAGAGGCTACTGCCTGCACTCCTCCTCGCTTCGAACCATACCTCTACCGTAAGCTCCACCGTCTCATCTGGGCGGTCCACATAATGTTGACATCCGGGCATTTCTTCCGCACAAATTAGGTGCAGAAATCTCCCAAACTGGCCATGTTCGATGAGGACCTGCGCCATGCGGAAGATAAGAACGCCATATTATTTTTTCAGCCACTCAAAGAGAGGACTTACTGCCAAAATGTGGCGTGCCCAGACTTTACACATCTGCGGTACTACTTTAGAGCGTACTGGCGTGATGTTATGTTATGAAATGGTTTTAACAATAAACAGACATGCGATTGCAGCGACCCCTTCAAACTTACTTTTAACAAAAAAAGATTCGTCAAAATCAGTTTAAAGGCGAAGATATCGCTGAACAAGGAAAAAAATATGTGAAAGTCGGTTAAAAATGCTTTTCATTGAATTTTTTTATAACTAGTTTGTTTTATTGGATACTATATTTTAAATTGCTTTTTTATGAAACGTAGACCTTCAGTTATTTTAACAGAAATAAAAAATAAACACTTTTTTTTTTTGCCAAAACATTTAATCCGCACATAGGGACGGATTTTTATAAAATGAACTACGATTTTGCGAAAAACCGAAAACAAAAAAAAAATGGCTAACGTACGATTTTATATTTAACAAGATTCTACCGTGGGCTATTTACGAAAATTTTTGCAGATATTAAAATTCAAGCGCGGACTATGTTCCAACTAGCGGTTCTACAGAATTTTAACAAAGTCCAGTTTGAAAACGGTTGGTAAAACGTCAGACTATGACCTTTTCCAAGTACAAACATTTTTCATTTCGGAAAAACTCTATACGAACCGGAAAACTCATCTGTCTAACCGCAAATAACATCATTTAACACGTCTAAGCCGCGAACTGCAACTTTCCACTTTGTACTTGATCATCTTAACCGAGTACCTAACATTCACTAACTTCAAGTCTTTAGCGACATTAACTTGGTCCACCGTACAAAGCTGTCGCTAATCTAAGCTTACTCGGCCAAACTTTGGTTTTCTATTAGACAGAACCAATTTCTGTCTTCGCATTTAATCTGTCAATTCGTCACCCGGGACTAGCGAGCTTCAGATAAACGTGATTTCTGACTGCTTTATAAAAAGGCGTGCGAAAAGTTTTGATAGATTCCTGATTCAATGTTTTCGATCTAAAGAAGTTTGCCTTAACGGGGGCCTTTTCGCTCACATGTTCACAAACCTTTATCTAAAATACACGAGCTGTAGGGAAATGTTTTTTGGAATACATACAAATGTAGCTTTTAGCTCTTCTGAATCGACTTAACGGCCTGTGAAGATAGGAATGAGCGGTAGCAAACCTGGTTGAAACTAGAACTAAAAAATAAAGCCAGCTTATTACATGAAACGCATTTTCTTGTACATAAACCGCCTCTCTTCAGTTTAAAGAGAAACAACGGCTTAGATACGTAGCGGAGTCATTTGCTCGTTTAGTTGAACTTTTTTTATCAGAGAGCTTTATGACATTAAAGTTTTTATTACGAAGCCGGCTCGAGTAGGTAATCCATGCAATTTGTTTTACTGTTCCACGGCTACAGCATGTCCTTAATAATACGTGATGTTATTATCTTAGGATTACAAAGATGGCGCGATGTACTAACTATGTACTTACTGTGTTCTTAATTTGAAATGACTTTTTGTTTAGGTTATTTTGATTGAAGTGATAAGTGAACAATAAAGTTTATGATAAGGTATGTATATTATTGTTTTTTTTTATAGGGTTGCATTTGACTGCTATCTCACCAGATGGTAAGCGATTTTTCGAAAAGAATTTTACCCAAAAAGTAAGTATGTTTTGGAATAAATACATTTAGTTATAGCGTGTGAAATAATTTTTTTTATGATGTTCTTGACTCTGTTTTTGGAGGTTAAAAAATGATCAACTACTCCCAATGTGGGTGGAGCGAGAAGGCGTGTCAGATTTTTAGTGACTAAAATTCACCTGTTTTCTTTCATTTACCCTTTGCATTCCAAGGTTTCAGTAATTCTTTCGAATAATCCTCAACCCATGTTTCTGACTCTCAGATGCCGCTTATACCACCTTCATTTACCTACTTGAATTAATGTGCCTACACCTAACAAGAAATCCTCATTATTTCTGTACTCTCTTAAGAACAAACAAAGTCGGCCCAGTGTGTGCCATAATAAATGTTCTCAGTAACGCTAGAACCCCTGTCTGTCTCAAGATTGTGTGACACTTGCCAGCAAACTTGTGCGTAGGACTTGCCTCACATACCTTTTTGCCAAGTCACTAACTTGTCTAAAAGTTCCCTAGGCTTTCGTATAAGTGACAGTGTAACTTTTGTTAATCTATCCACCGAGGCAAACTTCCATATATTTGTCTCGAATATAAGAAGTAAAAATATAAATTTATCAAAAGTTTCTATAAAAAAAACCTATTTAAGTTACTTCCATATAAATATTTCAAACTGTCGTAAAATAAAGAGTATGAGCATTGAACGTGAACGTGTTGTGAACACGCTCTAAAATCCAGATTGAAATGCAAATAAAAACGATTCAGCTCACGGAATTGCATATTCAAATTGCTAACTAAGTTCACCAATAACTCCTTTTATATAACATCTCAGCAAGATTGCCCTCTAGTATTTTTATCCTGTTAAAAATATTAATTTACATTTTGAGGGATAAGTCAAAATGCATACCTATTAAAAAGGGAAAATTAAAATCAATTTCGATCGGCATCAATATTCCATTTTCCGTTCGTTACGATGGCATTCCGACAACGAGATTTTATTGAATAAATTACCTTTCATTAAAATATGTTTAACGGAAATTCTGGTTGGAGTGCCGCGTTCTCTAAGCGGAAAATTGTTGTGAGGTAATCTTGTGCTTAGCTTTGTAGCGGAGCAGCGGCGCTTCCTTAGCGCGCTTCATTTAAACAAGCGCCGATCGAGCTAATAATGCAAACAAGAATTGCTCGCATTAGATAATGATTAGCTCCCACGTGCTTTCACAAGCGAGCCTTTAATTAAAATTAAAAGTAATTGTACACAAGCAGCAACAACATAACAACATAGCGGCTGTTAAAAGAATAATAATATTTTCAAATATCAACATTGCCGTTACAAATATCCAAAAATAAAAGCTTTACAAAGTACGTTTCGGTGTACTTTAAAAACCTGTCACAAAGAACGTTCCATGAATAAACTGGCATACTCTGTGCCTTCGTTGTCAATGCAACTATTGGTTCTGCCTCTCGTCTCAATAAATTTATTCGTGGAATCACACATTATTTTGGAATATCGTCGTCGTCGGTCGCGAGAGCGTACGTGAGGGTAATGTAAACAGTGGCTGGTATGCCGCGAGACATGTTTCGTCACTTTAGCTGAAAAGGCGAAACATCGAGGGCTGAGACGCCCCGTTTCGCCAACAAATCTCCCGGATAACCTTCCCCATTCATACACGTAAATTGTTTGGCAACACCACTGCCAGCACGGTGAATCGCAACGCTAGCAATATTATGTTTGATTATAGCTTTAGAACTAGCGTATCGTTTTATCGCGTTTGAATACAATGCCATTATGATGTTCGATGAATTATGTACTGTATAAAGAAAATTAATAGAATTAACTATACTATATAAAGCAATTCGATAGTAGATACCTAGATCATTTAATTGTAACCAACAAATTAATTGAAGACATGTTCTGGCCAAAAAAACGTTTCTAAGTCTGTTTTCGAAAACTCATGTTTTCGAACTCTCTAATTTTAAATTAACAAAATTTAATAATTTTATACGCCTCTGGCTACACAAAAATAATGTAATATCTAATATTCATAATTAACATAATCGTTTAAAAAATATTTGAAAAAGTTTACCGACTGAAGTTTACCAGATGTTCAACATTTATTTATAATTGTGTTAGTTATATTTAGTAACAAAGCCAAAGGCAGGGAGAAAAAACAGATGTAAATTTTATTCAAATTAAAAGGTCTTGCGCCCGACGTCATATTCACTAATGAAAATTACTGAAAAGATTCAGCAAGAACCTACTTGAATTTCAAATTAAAATTGTAGGTAAGTAACCGTACAAACCAATATAAAGTAACCCATTATAAAAAAGTAGATGTTACTTTTATGATGATAAAGCATTTGCAAACACTGATACATAGATTTTAATGTAATATATTATTATTAGAGTAAACATGCCTCTGCCTCAACTTAACCTTATTTTATTTATACGAATACAAATATAAAAATACTCGGTATAAGTCTGTAGTATGAAGCTGTGCGGTTTTTTCGTCTGATACACCATTGTCTTATGAATGATCACTACGCTTTGCCACAACTCAATACATAACAGGTAGATGGTTGATGGGTCCGGTTTTAGACTGGTGACCACGCACTGGAAAACTGTTGGTAGGCTTTCCACAAGGTGGGCCGATGCGATGCATTTTCCAGGTATTCTTTTTTCGAGCCACCTCGTACCAGCCCTTGCGATGTGTCTAGGTCTTATCGCCACTTCTTCCCAAGTCGGCATCAGCGGCGTCGTCCATCCTCAAGCACCCATTTTATGGAGTCTCTTGCCCAGTGGTCAAAGTGCATGCGGCTGATGTGACCCACCCAATTTTGGGCACGTCACAATTATGGCGATAAGTCCCCTCTTTGAGGCGTGGCTGGAAAGACCTCACGGCGTCCTTACCTTCCGCATGACACAGGTCCTCACCGGAAATGGCAAGTTCGGGAGGTTCCTGTTCCGAATCAAAGCGGAAGTGACGCCCGAGTGTCGGCACTGTGCGGAACGCCCGGAGGACACGGTGGAGCACACAATCGCGGTGTGCCCTCCTTGGGCGGAGCATCGCCGTGCCCTCGTGGGGGTGATCGGCGGCGGAGACCTCTCGCGCCGGGCCTTGGTCGAGGCCATGTTCCGGAGCGAGGAGGAGTGGCAGGCGGTCGCCGATTTCTGCGAAGCAGTAATGCTCGCTAAGGAGGAGGCCGACCGCATCAGGCAACGGCGCTCTCGCCGCCGCCGCCGGGATTCCGATCCCGATTTCCAACCACCGTAGGCGCGGGCTTGCGGACAGTGAGCAATGGGTAGCTCGCTGTCCGGCCGTCCGGTAACCGTCCGGACCAAGCCCAAGTCGTCGACGGCGCGCGCTGTTCCCGCGCGCCCCAAGGAGTTGTCAGCAACAGCAGGGGCCCAGCCGGGTCGAAGCTTACTGGGCCAAGGGTTATCCGAAAGGGCGCTCGAGCCCCGGTATGAAGGCTTGAAGGAACGGGATGGGTTTTTTAGTCGGTAAGAGTCTGACACATCTCCCGCTCCGCCCAAGAGCGGGGGTTGTCATAAGATGATTTTAACCATCGAAAAAAAAAAAAAAAAAACCCACTCAATTTCACTTTAATATGAAATATTACGTTGAAATGAAATTGGATGCGAGTTTAATAAAACTATTTTATTTACGTGGTAAAATAATGAAAATATACGGAAACTTTAGTGATATTGCCACAATTTATTTTCTGGAAAAAGTCCATAGGCTTACATTGCGTAGGTTGTGTATATTTGTGTTGTAAATATAATAACATAACAACTACGTATTCCCGGAAGTAAAATCGTCAGAAAAATCCAGTGTGTGAAAACTCTAGAGCAACTGACTTTTGCCAATGGTTTTGCTTGCACAAAAGTAAAAATTTGTCCTTAGAAAATGTGTTACTGGATTTTGTATCCTCTAGTCCAAGAGAGAAATTGACCATGTGACAAATTTTATATAATCTCTTCTGCCGTGGTACGTGATCTATCTATCTATCTATCTTTAATAAAGAAGTAACCTTTCTCATTTATAACGCTAATGTGGTGTTTGGGGTCGCAAATGGAAGGCTTATAGTTCAATTTGTATTATTATATTAGTCTTTTACTTATTTGATAATATTCTGAAACAATCTGTTCTCCAATCTCATCTTTTATGCTTTTTAATGTCTATATATGTAAATGTTTATATTATGTGGCCTCTATGATCGTCACACTAGTTTCTCCAGCGGCCTCGCCCATGTGAAAGTAGAAACTTATCCCAAGTAAATCTACTCCTGAGTTACAAAACCTATGGGTTATGATATGGCCTATTCGTGTGCCAAATATACACATCCATTTGGGCGTAAAACTTGTCCTACACTGTGTTATGAACTTGTCAAAAAAATAAAAAACATTTATAAACTTTTATCTTTCTATATCTCACCTAATATTATAAAGAGAAAAGATTTATATATTTTTTTTGCATATATATAATAAATACACTCAAAAACTTGGAGACCGAATTTAAAAATTTCTTTCGTCTGTAAAATGCTACTTTATTACTGAGTGACATATGCTATATATTTTCTACTTACATGTAGGTGAAATCGCTAACAGAAACCAGTCCACATTTCTACTCTATAATATTATAAAAATGTAAAGTTTGTCTTTTGTTTGTAGGAGGTAATCTCTGAAAGTACTGGCCCGATTGCTAACATTTTTTCACCGATAGAAAGTTGCTTTATTCCTGAGTGATATAGGCTATATTTTATATATACGGGCAAAGCCCCAGGCAAAAGCCGTTATAATACAAATGTGTAACTGCATTGTTAGCATAGAATAGAACAGGGTAGTAGAAAGTAGGATTACATATAATTTGCATATACGTATGAATCAAATTAAATGGTTCTTCGGTACCAAAGATTCACTGCACATAATTTACTCTCCTGCAAGTAACCCATCTGCATATAATTTACCTCTAAAGTACATCGTTACCGGTATAAATGAACGTACGGAGCGTAAGTGACTGCATATATGTAAGCGACGGAGATCTTGACACAGCAAACACATTCGCTCGGCGGAACGTCTCGATCTGTCGCCTAGATATGTGAGAATAAGTGCCCAGTAAAATAGTTCTGCTGCAATTACAGATATCAGACTACGTTTGTGGAAGATTTTAAGGGGAAAAGTGCTGCGTTTCTGTGAATATTTTTGGAAGATAAAATCAAATAAATATTCGTATCGTAAGCATAAGAAGCTTTTGAAACTGAATTTTTGTTTTCATTGTTGAGGTAAAAAAAAAACACTTTAATATGCACTATAGTATCAGTCAGCTTTTAATTTATATCAGTAACTAGCTTTTGCCCGTCGCTCACGTACATAAAATATAGCCTATGTCACTCAGGAATAAAGCAACTTTCTATTGGTGAAAGAATTTTAGCAATCGGACCAATACTTCCTAGCGATTACCTCCTAGAAACAAAATTACAAAAAAAAAAAAAACGAACTTTACCTCTTTATTATATAAGTGTTGATAAACATTATAGATGAATATTATAAACTTTTTTATCCTGTAGAAAAATAAAATACAATTTGAACAAAACAGCCAGGTAAGCAACATAATGGCACGAGCGATTGGCCGCTATGCTGAGTATAGCCTAGAGGTTATCCTGAACCTAGGCCTACATGTACAGGACACCTAGATATCTGATATCAAAATAGGTAAACGACATCAAAATGTGTATGCGTGTCGTAATCCGTGCAGGCTTAATTCAAAGATACTTCAAATCATGTTCTTTGCAAACTTCGCATAGCCCTTTGTTTGCATAAGAAAAGCTAATTATAATAGTTTTACATTCACGTTGAAATCTATTATGAGTTTTCAGACTTGCGCTACGACTAAGGCGCCCCGCCTACGGTGACTCTTTGTAACGATGTTGTAGTGCTTTTGCATCGATACAGTCGCGATAATGTAGCGCGTTAGTAGCGCGTTGGCATCTTTTCTATAGCGCTTTTTTTTTGTTTGGAAAATCATCTAATGACCTCCTCCACTCTTGGGCGGAGCGGGAGATAGTGTCAGACTCTTACTGACTAAAAACCCACCCTGTTCCTTCGTGCCTTCATACCGGGGCTGAGCTATCTTTCGAAACTAACCCTGGCCCCAGTAGGCTTTGACCCAGCTGGGCCCCGGCTGTTGCTGACAACTCCTTGAGGCGCGCGAGAACAGTGCGCGCCGTCGACGACTTGGGTTCGGTCCGGGCAGTTACCGGACGGTCGGACAGCGGAAATCGGGATCGGAATCTCGGCGGCATCTTTTCTACAGCGCTTGCAATTGCGACAAACGTGCGTTAGTAGCGATACTGTCGCACGCTTACGAAACTTGCGACAGCTTCGTTACAAAAAATCGCCGTGGGCGAGGGGCCTAAGTAGTGTTTTTCTCTCCAACCAAATAAGACGTAAGAATTTGCTTCGTTTGTCAAGACTTGCGTTTTCGGAAGTAAGTTTATGTTAGTTTTATTATCTTCAAATTTACTTTGGAGGCCTTTTCTTTATTCACTGCTTAGGGCAGGGGTTTTTTATTGCACTGTTCCATTTATGATAGACTCGATTTTTACTTGCAGTCAAATATGTTGACGACACTATTATGTCGTAGTGACTTTGCTCAGCTTTGAGTCGTAGTTTTCACTATTCTGCAATTTTGAAGTTGGTCATTGTGATGGAGGTGGCATTTACCGAACCTTGGCGAGGGCGTTATGGAGCCAATCGCTGCAGTGAAAAATTTCCACGTGTATCAAACGACGTTTTTCAATACATTAAAGAATTTATAAATAAACGGGGGTTGACGCGCAACCCAAGGTGGTAGACGTGCGACCAGGCTGAATCGATAATAAAATTGTGGCGGGGAGAGCACCCGTACTTGTTCGCACTAGTGCGAAAAAAAGTCAATTGCGTGTGTCAAAGCGGTGGGGTTAAGGTAAATAAGTGTATTAAAAAATTAATTTGGAGATTTGTAACTTTGGGATGAGTAAGCTTATGCTTTCTTTAAATAAATCATCATTCTCAGATGTCTCTTAGCAAAGAAATCTCTGCTCTGTAGTGGCGTGGTGGTATGCTGAAATTGTTTAAAGTTCTTTAGCTTATACGTATTTGCAATATAACGAAAATGGATAAAGTTAGAAATAAGTATATTACAGGAAGTTTGAAAGCAGTGCCGGGGACTGTAAAGTTGAAAGCGAATCGTTTGTCTTGGTTCAGTCTTGTTAAGAGGAGGGATGAAACGCATTTTGCTAAGGAGTTATGAGTGTTCATGTGGATAGATGGAAAGAAGGAAGCCACAGAAAAGATGAGATGGATTGTGCGGGGAGCGATATGAAAAGAAGGTGTAGCGACATCTATGGTGCCACATAAGAACTAGTAAATCCAAAATCCTGCATCGCGCAATCAAAGTTCTCCGCCCGATTTGAATATATACAACAGCCCGAAATCATCTATTGGGCAGTCGCCCACCAGACATAACACCTGTCTGGCCGGAGGATCCTCCCTTTTCAACGGAGGTATGTGGTACTTTACTCTCTGTTCTGCGTACTCCCAAAAGGGTATCAGTTACAGCGAACAAATAAAAGAACCCCAAGTAATAACAAGACAGCCCGTAGTATTCAACGCGCGCCTCAAGTAGATATCAGTGAACCGTAGGGGTCCAGCAAAATCAAAGCCTACTGGAACCATGGGTTTGCTACTGAAAGGAGAACCCAGGGTCCTGGAATGCAAGGCAACAAAGGAACATAGTAGTGTATTTTATTCAGTAAAACTCTGACACGCCGTCGCGGGAGGTTTTTTTTTTTTTTTCGATGGGAAAAATCATCTTATGACAACCCCCGCTCTTGGGCGGAGCGGGAGATAGTGTCAGACTCTTACTGACTAAAAAACCCATCCCGTTCCTTCAAGCCTTCATACCGGGGCTCGAGCGCCCTTTCGGATAACCCTGGCCCCAGTAGGCTTCGACCCGGCTGGGCCCCTGCTGTTGCTGACAACTCCTTGAGGCGCGCGGGAACAGCGCGCGCCGTCGATGACTTGGGCTTGGTCCGGACAGTTACCGGACGGCCGGACAGCGAGCTACCCATTGCTCACTGTCCGCAAGCCCACGCCTACGGTGGCCGGAAATCGGGATCGGAATCCCGGCGGCGGCGAGAGCGCCGTTGCCTGATGCGGTCGGCCTCCTCCTTAGCGAGTATTACTACTTCGCAGAAGTCGGCGACCGCCTGCCACTCCTCCTCGCTCCGGACCATGGCCTCGACCAAGGCCCGGCGCGAGAGGTCTCCGCCGCCGATCACCCCCACGAGGGCACGGCGATGCTCCGCCCAAGCGTCGCGGGAGATGTCATTGGACGAATTCAAACCTAAAAAAGAAGAATAGAGTAGAATAGAATAAACTTTATTGTACACCAAAAAGTAATATGACATAAACTTAAATCTATGGCTACAATTGCAGTCTTATCGCTGACAGCGATATAAACCAAAAGAAAAGTAAGAAGATAAGTATTTCATGAACAGTTTTCAAAATCCTCAACTAATTTTCACAGAATAAAGACAAATCCAGCTTCTCTAAATTTGCATTCAATACCGTCCAATATTAATATTCTTAGAGCGTCTCACTACGAATTAGTAGTGGTATTAGTAGTAGTATTTGGTATTCAGAGTCAGAAGACAGTACAGGCGATTGGCGAGCGGCTAGAGAGATTAATTTGCATTCACGACCAAAACGGATCGTGAGGCTATTTCGTCGGCATCTCTCCCATTTCCTGTGTACATGTATATGTACAGATAGCTGTGAAATTGCCTGGGTACCTTAGTGTCTATTTTCCCTTGCACGTTAGAATTCAGGTTTTCAAAAATGTAACTAGATGGCGTTGGTTTCTTCCCAGTTAAATGGCGACCAAGGCAATCTCACAAACCATAAACTTGACTTTTAGTTTGACAGAAAATATACACATGCGTCATCATTATCGTCAACAACTGAATGTGAGGGTAGATTGATAAAAAAATATGAGACACAAGCATAACTAATTTCGTGATTCTTATCAATGTTTGTAAGCGGGCACGAATATTCAGTTCATTAGAGTCCATTTGGTTCAATAATAACAACAGCGACTTATAAAGAATGTGTAGCTGGTTCAAATCTCATATATTACAAATCTTTTTTTTTGTTTTCCAGCTTTTGTGTTTTAGTTAGGTATTATTTATAAACATTTTGAAAAGGATATAATAATGGTATAAAAAACTACTTATTAAGCAATTTTGTTTCTTTTGCAGTAAGACTACTGATAGCTTAATGTGGTATTTTTATACAAGTTGGCTTAGTGGTCTATGTAAAGACTTTGACGCAGTAAGGCACGAGATTAAATCGCAAATCTTGTAAATTTTTTTGCTTTCCATTTAAAACATTTTCAAAACGTTATTGTAAGCTACAATCAACTAACTAGACATTCTTCAAACATATCTGGAATAATTTCGCTTGACTTGTATTAAGTGGGTAGTCAAGAGAATTTGGCATATTCATCATAAAACTGGTATTCAATTGTTTCTTATTTAAGGGTACAGAAATAAAAATGAACCGTTCTAATAACGCAAAAACCAGTCGACACTAATTGCAGTGACGTCATGTAAACAATTTTTAGCCCGTAGCATTTGCTACGTGGTTAATCCGCCACTGGCACTATTGAAATAAATAAACTGTTTTTGTCATGTTCAAAATTGCATTACCTTCAAATAATTCTATCCTTTCATAAGCAATTTAATATCTTCACTTCTTTTATGTGTTTTACCTTTATATATATAGTTATTTAAATTACGTCTATTACACGAATACTTAAATTATCTTTGTATGTAAAATTGTAAATATTACATATAAGTAATATTTAGTTGTTTTTCATTAATGTTGTTATTTATTTTTAAAATATTAATTTAAATTGATTAATTTAATTTAATATACATTTTAATTTGATTAAAAAAAAACAATTCAGTATTCTAAACACAAACCTACTAAAAGTATCGTGACGGGTTTGAACTTACGACCACGTCCACATAAGTCTCCAGTTACAACCATTAGACTATTTCGACTTATGGAATAATGTTGAAATGAACAAGTGCATTACGTAACAGGACCGTATTCACAACCTTACTTCAAAGTTACGTCTTAAAGATCAAATTGTCATAATAGTATTCTATAATATTTGACCACCTTGATAAACTCATTTGAATTAGCCCCGAATTGAATACCACTTATCTTCTGCTAATTGCAGAAGGTTCAAATTCGTTCAAAAACTTTTAGGATGTCTTATATTATCTACCTTCTACTGCCAGGTGGGTCAGATTTCTGGTTCCTCTGTGCTTTTTGTAAGTTATGAATAACAAAAAAAAAATCGGTAGGATTTATATCGAAGCTGACAAGTGGATATTTAATTGTAATATAATATGACTGGCCTGTTGGTCTATTGGTTAGTGGCCCTGACTGTAATGTCGGGGTTGTGGGTTCGATTCCCAACCAGGACAATGTTTGTGTGTTGAGCACGATCATTTGCTGAATCTGGGTGTAATTTATCTGCAATATTTATGTTTTTAGAAATATATAAGTATGTTTATCAGTTGTTTAGGACTCGTAACACAAGCTTTGCTTAGCTTGGGACTAGGCGCCGTCGTGGAATATTATTATTAATATTCAAGTCGGTAGTTACTCAACAATAGGAAAAAAAGCAGGTAAACAGGCTCATCAAACAAAAAGGCAATAATAAAATAATATAGATGTTTATTTCTTACAGTTTACTATTCAACAGTCAGTTTATCGAATAAGTATAATATTACTTGTAATTTTTTATTGAGGCCATAGCTTAAATATTCGTTTCCCAAATTGGAAAGAGGATTGAAGCTTATGTAACCTTAACAAAAACAAACAAGAGGCATGATATTTAAAAAAACCTACCAATTTGCACAACAACATATCAAATGTTTAGTAGGTAACATAAAAAACAAAATTATGTTGTGTTTTAACTTTAAGTGTTCATAACTTTTTTAAATTATTTCAAATACATGTATTAAGTAAAACACACATAACGAGGTCTCCAGTACGCACTGAGTAAATATGTAATATTAATTAAATAATCATTTATCAATATCTCGTGTAATCACCATTTTGGTAAATAACAGCTTGCATTTGGGAACGCATTGAATTAATCAAATTTTTACACAAATCTGATCCACGAATACTCTCCCATATTTGTAAACAATGAGCCTCTAACGCATCTGGAGTACGCTCGTTTTGATTATTCCACCGTTGAACAATAACACCCCACAAATTTTCAATTGGATTTAAATCCGGTGATCTAGCAGGCCAAGGAATAGCGCAAATGTCATTATGTTGACGAAACCAAGCCTGCACACTGTGCGAACGGTGTAGGTATTGGACAATTATCCTGCACAAATGTTATCTGTTGCAATTCTTCGCTTGGATACACAGTTCAAACCAGTTCGAACTGTGGGCAACATTGTCTCCTCCAGCACTTCTATATAATTTGCACTATTTGCTCGGTTTGGTATTCTCACTAGTTCTCCCGGATCGGCTGCACTCATCCATCCCCACATGTTCACCGTTATATGGCCAGATTGCCTATTGGGCACTAGGTGATCACTTGTGTATCGCGTATTATCTCGACGCCACAAACATAATCGACCGTGTTCACTGGACTTAAAAGCTTTTTCATCAGTAAAGATGACATTACTCCAATCAAAATTTAAGTGATCCATTACAAACTGCAATCTTGCTCTTTTATGGTTTTCCGTAAGCAAAGGTTTCACAGCATGCCTCCGATAATGCAGCCCTCCACTATGAAGAGCACGACGGACAGTATCGACGCTTGTGTCAAATAAACCAGCATAGTGGTTCGTCGGCAAAAATCCATTTTCTTCGTACTCCCTTACCATGGTTTGACGATGCAACATGTTTATAAGTTTTTGTCTACCAGTTCTTTGACAGTGTTTCAAAGAACACTCTTTTTCAAATCGTCGTACCCATAGAACAACTGTTTTTCTCTGCAACAATAAAACAGAAATATATAATAGCAAATAATGATTATTATAAAGGAGTTTTTTTGTTATATAAAAAGTGTAAAATAAGATTACTTACGTTAACACCGGTCTCTCTGGCTATTTCTGACAAATTTTTACCTTGATTATGCAAAGCAATTATTTGAGCTCTTGTTACTAAGTCTATATTACAATTCATACTCATTGTGATAAATTCACCTGATTAAAAATAAAATTGAACGAAAGGAGCTCGAACGAAGTAATCAAAATGAACTTAGCTTACAATCAATTAAGCTTAGTCACAATTTTGTGGTCGAAGTATTATTTATACTACCTACTAATTATTATTTATAAATCCATAATCAACCTACCCTCTCAAGTTTTGAAATTGATACATAGACAATCAGATATTTATAAATTGATATTCAATTTTAATATTTTCATCTCTTTATAAAAAAATATAAATTATTTCAATGTTTAAAGAAACAAAAAAGAACTACAAAAAAAAAGCATTTGAAGCGCAGCAACGCCACCTAGTAGCAGTATAATATAAAGTTGTCGATAACAACATTTCAATCTGATTTTACGCTAGATGGCGTCATTTCTCGCTTCACGCGATTTTTTTTCTGTACTATCCAACCACTATTGCAGCCGACCGTACATTATACATGTATATACCGTGGAGCGAAACTGTTTCACCCGTTAGCACCGCCTATGCAGACATTAAGTTTCATCATGAACGTTTGCTTGTGGTTAAATATGCAAGGGTTATTTTTGGTTGTATTTTAAAGGAATGTACGTGAAGAATTTTGTTTCAGACTAGATAAAAGTATATTAAAATTAATTCATAGATAGTCGTTACGTTTAATGAATAAAATCAGATGATTGAATAATTTGTCAATTAAAAATAAAGTGAAGTAACAGTGTTATTAAACTTTTGTGTCTAAAAGTAACTAAAATATACACCGCTAAATTTTAATCGATTTAATCCCGTGGAGGGTCGATCCGGTACATGTAACACTATCGATTTGTAATGATAAAATTAAAAAATAAAGTACCTTTTTTTCAAAACTCGTATTAATTTACGCATGTACGAAATTAATTTCTTTAATAAAACGTCAGCTGAGCGAGTTCAATGATCTGTAGTTAATAGTCAGCGTTGCGTACAAACTACCTACAGGTCATTGAACTCGCTCTCGCTCTTTACAAATCGACAGTGTTCCATGTACCGGATCGACCCTCCACGGGATTAAAACAATTAAAATTTAACGGTGTATATTATTCTAAGAGAACGCATTACTAACTATGTATTTAAATAAACACTGCCAGTTTGAAACAGTTTCAATAAAAAATATTCATCGCATAAAAATTAAACGCATAGTTGCAAACTCGCATCACAGAGAATTGTTTTGACGAACGGCATTCATTGTCCATTAATATAATAAATAAATAAAAACATACGTGCATACCTTCCACTACATGTGTGACAGAAATTGATATCATCAAAGTTGTCTGAACAAAATATATGGCCGTCAGGAAACGAAATGCAGCGGAAAAGTTATTACAATATAAACAAATAAAACTGCAATAATTTATCGTTGAGCTTTCAATCACATTTATAATTAATGCGTTCTGTATAGACGTTCGCCATACGATAACCATACCGATATAAAATGCACGTCGTACATGATCCGACCAATATTTTTTGTAGCACGCTCCAACGTTACACGCACACAGTGTAAATTGGAAACAAATCAAATATGCATCGTTCGTCCAACCGTGAGATGGAAAGCTCGCATTAGCGATATATTCGAATATCAGATCTATTCCGAATCCGCTGCCAGATAGAATCGACAAGTTATAGGCACCATTTTTTCTGTGAAATTTGATTTTTTCTCGGATTTGCTGTGACAACCTTATTTCTGGAATTTATTCTACGTCTAGTCCTAAGCCGTAATTTATAAAAACCGTCCGTACTGTGATATTTTTGCTAACGTATGCGTATTTATTGCTATACGTGATTTAGATGAAAAAGCGAGCAATTCATCATTTTATGAGGTACCATTATTTAGTCACACTGCATCCACATATAACCATAAAATATTTTTATGACAAATAGAGGTGAACCACAGCAATCCCGAATAAAGAATTTTATGAATTGTCTGAGTCATCCAGATATGGCGCTTTACTACTACCGTATGGATGAAGAAGTACGAATGTATGATACACTTACATTTGCTATATGATGCTTGCAATCTGGTAAGAAAGGCTACAGGTTATTTCAGCAGAAAAATGTTAGAAGCATTTAGAAAACATCTTCAGATATATGCGACCGCACAGCTTTAAAAGTGCACTTACTGTGATTGTATTTTATTTGTCGTTTTGTATTTTTGTGGGTCGCAACCTCGATAGATGTCAAAGAAACGGTATTTGTGAAGAATGCGACAGTTTAAAGAATAGAGAGAGTAAATGGAAATGTTGTTTGTCTGTACAAACCGGTCCATGTCTGAACGATGCGAAGAGAATGTGATCTTCTAGAGCATCTCCCCGTTGTCCCGTGCGGATTTATGTTTTACAACGTACTTACCGTTTGCATCTTCAATGCAATTTTGAAGGATCTTCTAGGATTTGCAAATGGCTGCTAGCGAAACTGTATGAGATTTTTTCTTTTGAATTTTGTCTCAAATATAAATATTTCATATATGTATTTTGTTTTTTTACTCGCATAGAGCGGTCCCTGTCTGCTTGTTTAAGTTCTAGACTAATTCAACGGACCTGGACCTGGAATAACAAACTGAGAACTTGTTTGAAAGAGTCACTGAGGTCCTAGAATCCAAAGGGCACTTAGAAATACATAGGTTGGTTTCATCAGTAAAAATCTGTCAGTCTCGCTACATTTAGTGCTGGATAAGTCAATTAATGACATTTGCTCAGAAAGAGCTGAGAGTTCCGTTCAAACTCATTTATGTAAATAGTTCAATTCCTGAATGGAGTATCAAAGAAGTTTTGCGAATCGCAAAAATATTTTTTTTTTGTGACATAACCAAAAATTTACGGTTTTCAGATATATTCCTATAACAGTGCTATAACACTTTGCTTTATGCTAAATTTCAAGATTCTAGGTAAACGGGAAGTACCTTATGTATTTTGATTCCCTTAAGAGTGTCAAATTACGTTTTTACGACATAAACGGCCGTATGTTTTTTTTTTCGTTAACTTAGAAGTTTGATTTTTTCAGAGCTTCAAGGGTCTGCAGAACTGAGTATACGATTTTGATTTCAACTCGATACCTTCACGCGTTCCCAAGATTTTTATCTTGGGAACGCGTGAAGGTATTTTTGACCTTTTGGTCTTGACAGACAGACACACGACAAAGTGATCCTAAAAGGGTTCCGTTTTTTCCTTTTGAGGTACAGAACCCTAAAAAAGGCCTAGATTAAACCTTTATTACTGCGGGATCTATATAATTTACTGTCCAATGTCGTAACTTAGAGTCTACGCTAAAGCTTAATTATGCACTCACTCTTCCCGTTGTATTTACTGGAGTGCTATTTGCCGAGATAAATTAAATTCAACTTTGAACTTGTCAGTGGCAGACGTCAAACGCATTAAGTTAAAGGCGAGCGTTGAGAGCCCCATCGTTACGTTACAATGTTTAGAGGTAGAACAGTCCAGGAATATTCAGCCTCGGGGTTGCCAAGTATCTCTGACTATACATTTGCTTAGAGGTGTGCCTAAATTAAACGTTAATTTTCACTAAAACGGTCATAGTTAATTGAATTAATGCAAGTCACGGTAAACGTTGCGAGAGCATACTATGCATGATTTGTTACCATCATGCACGTAATATCAGTGTCGGTCATCGTCGCACCTGTTTGGCTATGGTATACACAAATTCGTCCGAACTCACATCCATAGTATGGATGTGAGTTCTGACGAATTTGTGTTCGGACGAGTTCTGACGAATTCGTCGGAACAGTCGATAGCTTGCTTTTCGATGAGTGTTAACAGTGGAAGTTCACAACGTTTTAAGTAGCAGTTGAGCGTTCAAATCAGTTTAATTTTATCGTGTGACCTTTTTTTTGGTGGGAAATCATTCAATGACTTATCCCAATCTTGAGCAAAGTGGGACGGCGTGACAGATTTTAACTGACTGAAACACAATCCTATACTCCTATATTCCTTTGATCCAGGGCCTGGGGATTCTCTTTGGCACAACCCATGGCCCCAGTAGTCTTCGACCCTGCTGAACCCTTACCGTTTTGCCGACATCTCTTTGAGGCTCGCGTGGTCCACTACGCGTCGTTAACGACTCCGGTTTGGTCCGAACGGTTACCGAATGGCCGGACAGCGACCTACAAATTGCTCGCCGTCTTTCGTGTGACTTGCGACCGATTTTGGTGTTTTCTTTCATTCAGTATTGAATTTAACCACAGATATTGAAAAACTTATCAGTCTTGTGTACGGTAGAAAATGTTTATGGGACGTGAGTGACAAAAATATCATAATAGAAATATTTATAATTTCTTTTGTTATCTCTACTGGAAAATAACTTGTTGACATTCTCTGTTTTTCAATAGTAAAAAATAAATATATTCATTAAGTTGGTTCATCTTTACTGGGCTGCTGAAATGTAACTGTCTACCAGAATATCAAAAATCACAAACAGCGTAACCGCCTTGTTCTAGCGACGATTTCGTTACCATAGTCCTGTGTGACTAAGACTGTCCAAACTCTGGCTAATAGAATGCAGAATTCAAAACACGGGCCTTTATAACCGATCTGTGTGCTTTTACAATGCGAAGCTGATTAATGAACGAATTTTAGTTAAGCTGGTATGCGTGCAGCGAAATTGTTGGAGAGCAAATGGTGTGGCAAGCGGACGGACAACCGGCTTTCAGGCTGAGTGGTCGAAAGCGCTAATTTGCAACGCGACTACCGTACTTTTCATCGTCCCTTGTCGTGCATTGTACAAGCGGCTGCTTTCGACAGCTTTAGCTGCAACATTTTCGTTCGTTTGTTTATTTTCGCAGTCCTTTGTGAGTTCTGTTCGTTTGTGATGACTCTACAGGACGTAAAACGAAAGCCTTGAGGCTCGGTGTAATTGAATTATAGTGGGTGTTTGAGAACGTTTCCAAGTAAGTAAGTAGGGAGTATCAATGTTGTATTTGAGTAAGTTTGGACTTTGTGTCGGACTTGTTTAAGATGTTACGAACTATGACGCGTGTACTTACGTGTTTATTATTAGTTCGCTTTGAGCTGTCAGAGAGTTCGTGGTATCTTAGAATGTTACGTTTAAAACTGCTTAGTAGTTTTGATTACTTTTTGGTTACGCTCGTGTGAATGTAGGAAGTTCCTCAATGTAAAGTATGTTATTATGTGCTACGAAATAAAGGCAAATGCAGGAAGAACGTGGACGAGGACAGTGCTGAATTATATCTAGTGGAAAAACATGGAGGAGGCCTTTGCCAAAGCTGCACACAGACCAGGTTGTGGATGTCGGCTCGATAAATTGAATCAATTAAATGAAATGTAAAATGTTATCAAATCTAGACTAATATAATAAAGCGGTAAAGTTTGTTTTTTTTTGTTTGTAGGAGGTAATCTTTGAAAGTAATGGTGGTTTTTAATTCCTGAGCGACATATTAGCGGCTATATTTATTTCCTGAGCGGCTATATTTTACGTACGCGGACGAAGTTGCGGGCAAAAGCTAGTGCTACTTATATTTGGTCTGTTTAAAGGCTTTTATTATTATTTTTGATATACCTGTATGCCAAATACAAATTCATTTATCCGTTGGAGCAATAAGGAGTAATAAACATATAATACATCAATTGCTTTTTGTTTGATTTTACATAAATTATTTATTGGATCAGGGTGAACTTAGTGATTTGTCTGTCTCAGGCACGATCTTTGATCACGATTACCGCAAGGTATATAACGCATCACCTCAAGCAAACAAAACCGCCGCTTCGTCACTGCGCTATTTAGCTCGTCAATCATGCAAATCTAATTTAGGCAGTCCGCATTCGTGGCGTTAGGCGTTAATAAATCACAGAATATAAGTTTGTCGCCTTGTCGCGGTCACGATTATCCATTTTGTTAATTGAAGCGTCGGGGGTCACGCGAGGGCCCGATTAGGGCATAACTAATGTAACCAGATGCCCTCTAAACGGAGGGACAGTCCCTTTCAGTCATCCCAAAATACTCAACACCGGAAAGAGCAACATCCTCCTTTAACACCGTCAGATTTACCCTCATAAGGCTCCGTGAAGAAGGTAAGCTGGGGTAATACAGAAATAATTTGGAGATTTAGTTTTCAGTAGCGTTTCGACCCCTGAATGACGTATACGGTTAGAATGTGGGGTAAAAGGTAAATAAATACATTGAACCAGAAATAAAGGCTTTATTTTTCGTTCCGATGTCAGCCGTTGATTTTCGTGGCGGTTCGTAGCTTTGTGGGCACGTCGGCAAACGTAGCAGTTTCGCTTTGTTGCTTCTAAAAATAAATAAAACTGTTGAGTCATTCTTCATCGTTTATTTGGTGAATTCATCAACTAATAGATCGTACCTTAACAAATCTAGTAGACAATTAATTATGTTTGTGATAATAAAATAGAAAATATACGTCTCTATTAGTTTTATGTAGGTTGGATATTGTGATTGCGTGTCCTACTAAGCTTAAAACAGTTGGTCACGTGAACCTTACAGAATATGTCTCGCAGTCCAATTTTGAGGGGTGCCGCTCACGAATTGGTAATGATGGACATCGATGGTCCAATCTGGGAGTGGTAAATTAAAATTAGTTGATATACTGTTAATTGGCTTTAAATAGGTCCATTTGTCCTGATATAAAATGAAAGAGCCTTTGTAAATTACATCGGCTTTTCTGTTTAGGGCTGAGTAATGTTACTAGAATAGTTTAAGATATTTTTAGGGTTCCGTACCTCAAAAAGAAAAAACGGAACTCTTATAGGATTTCCTTGTTATCTGTCTGTCCGTCTGTCTGTCTATCTGTAAAGACTTTTTATCTCAAGGACGCATGGAGGTATTGAGTTGAAATTAAAACCATATACTCAAGTCTGCGGTCCCTTTAAGCTGTGAAAAAATCAAACTTCTAAGTTTACTAATAAACAAGATACGGTCTTTTATGTTGCAAAAAACGTAAATTCGACACTCTCAAGGGAATCAAAATTCTGAAATTTGACACAAAGCAAGGTTTTAAAGTATAGAAAAAAAAACTGAAAACAGTAAATTTGTTGCACTTAAGTCACCAAAAAAATATACTTTTTGCAATTCGGAAAAATCTTCGAGACTCCATTTGGGAATTGTAGTTTGCACGGAACCCTCAGTGCGCGAGTGCGAGTCGTACTTGCCCAGTTTTTTTTTGTTTGGTTTTGCTTAGATAGTGAAAATGACATTGGTTTAAAATAATTAATTTAGGCTGGTTTATCTTACTGTAAGGCAAAAGTCTAATTTTTCTCAGAAAATGCTTAAGAATCAATATCTATCAATGGACCCTGCCGAGGCGTCTACTATGTCCCATCTTTTTTTTTCATCCAAATCTCTAAAGGACTCTTCCCGCGAGTCAGAAGGAGTGTCAGCCATTTACAGACAAACCCATCTGTTCTTTTGTTCCTCCTTGGCGGGTTAGGGTAATAGTAATTCTTTCTAACAATCCCGATGCTTTAACAGTTTTATCTTTAATAGTATAATAGCAAGTATTTATTAAATATCAATTAAATTAGGTTTTTTTTTTAATTGAGATAAACTAGTGCTTGACTGCGATCCCACCTGATGGTAAGTAGCGATGCAATCTTTGATGGTGAGGCGCACTAGTTTATTAAGAGCCTATTCACTCTAGCCTTGAGGACACCCAAATTATAATCGAACGGGAAGACCGCAGCAGGCAAACTGTTCCAGTCCTTCGACGTACGCGGTATAAACGACGAGGCGAAACGCTTAGTCCGGACCGTAGAGGTTTCAACAACGTACGGGTGAATATTCGCCGTACGTCGGGTTGTCCGATGGTAGAATTGCGATGGCGGAATCAAGTCATGCAATTCCTGCGCACACTCTCCAAAATGCATCCTGTACCACACACAGTCTAAGCTTTCTAAAATAGAAACAAAAACTGCATCATCATATTTTTTTTTACCTACTAATTTAATACATAGTCTTACGAGAAGTTTTTATATTTTTACTAAACTTGGATGGGTTTTTAATGTAAGCAAATCAAGTTAAAATTCGTTCACAAATTCATGACAATATTAAAACCTAGTATATTACTCTGCTACCTCAGCTCCATTGGGCTCCAAAACTAACGAGACGCAGAAAAACTGCGATATCTCTCAAAGATACATAGATGGGTCGAATAAATAATATTATATTATTTGTTTATTTAAAAATATAAGTTCACAGTACAGGACCAAAATACTTATATTATAAAATCTTAAAGACTAATAACAAACTTATTAAATACTAACGTAATTATGAGCAGGTAAGTACTGTTTATTATAAATCTCAAAAACCTTACATTTGTACAAGTTTCAGCTTAAAAAAGATTTCCTCAATGTTTACAAATAATAAAATACAATTTTGTTTCAAACCAAGCCGTTGATGTAAACAATTTCTGAAATCAATGCTGCACAGTATGTCGCTAACACTAGAAAAAATAAACTCGAATTATTAACACGGTACAAGATGAAAGTAGTCAGAGTGGTACTACTAGAACAGTAAAAGTATCTTTATCCGCGGTCTAAATAGTGCTCCAGCGGTTTCAAAAGACCAGAGAAGACCAAGAAATGGCAGGTCAAAGTGGCAAATAACGCAAGAAGACAGATTCAACGTGAACGCATAGCTTAAAAATCGACATCTCACGGCTGTTCATGTCTCTGGCACGATACTGTGACAGCTTTATAAAGCAAATATACAGCTTGATAGGCCAGCAAATGACCCTAAATTCATCGAGTTGGACGGTTAGGTCAAGAATACGTCTGATGAACACTAACAGTGAACGGTGAACATTGGTGAACCTTTTTTTTTATTTACATGCGATGGTAGACGGAATCTTCAAGCGTGTTTCAAAGAAAAAGAGTCATTTGGTGGAGGATCAGTTATGGTATGGGCTGAAGTATCTTCAGAGAGTTAGTGGGGATGATTCTAAATACGCATCCTCCTCCTTGTGTCGTATTCCTCAATGCTGCAGGTCGTGACCATGCTTCATCACTTTACTTTTTATGGTGTTTTTCCATTTATTCTTGTCTCTGGCGGTGTGAAGGGCCTTGTATACTGTGGAGTCAAGAGCGGTGCGGATCTGGTCAGACCAACGTATTAGGCTGCGCCCGCGGGGCCCTTTTCCATCTACTTTACCAGTCACGATTAGCCTTTTGAGGTTTCCATCGTCTTTTCTTGCAATGTGACTGAAGTATTGCAGAATTTTGCGAAGACACTCGGATGACAACCGCGAGGAGATTTTACGAAATACGCATACTGGTCCTTTTTTAGTGTTGAACATGGGCGCAAATCCCAATTCTGCGCGATAATGCGGGGTCAGATGTGCTTATTTGATCAATGCGTATTTCAAAACGTCGGTTTTATCTACAATCTACATGGAATGACCAGCTTATGGCCTAGGCTTAAATCTCACAGAATACGCAAGGGAGGAGCTTAAGAAATCTCTTAAGCTAGATAAAGAGTGCGCTTATGGATGAATGGTCAAACATAGAATAAAATTGTTCATGCCACATCGTCTTACTGAAGTAATTGGGTGTGATTCGGATAGGAAACAAAAAGTATGTAATAAAATTAGAAACAGTTTTTTCTTATAAAAATATACTGCGATTTGTATCTCTGTCTTCATAAATTAGAACTGTTTTTTTTTTGTATTTAATTATAAAAAAGGTCTGTTAGCACACCCAGCACATTTGTGCTCTTCTATCATATTCTGTATTTTTTATCGAATGTTTGTGTCAACGCAAATCAAAACAAATAAATAGTTTACGAATTATGTTATGTATTTTTTATATTCTAATCAGTCATTTACTACTTACTACAGTTTTACGAATTCATTCCATTTATCATTAAATTATCACAGTTTTTCTTAGCGACCCGAAATATTTGCGGCCCAGTGTATTTACAATGGAACTTGGAAAATGTTACTTCACGGGTTGCCTGCCATTAATAAAATGTTTAAAATAGTACCTGTTAGTATCGTTATTTGATAAAATAATATTGTCACATCTTACTGAACATTTTCTGGGAAAAATCTTTGCAATATCTTCACTGTATGTAAGCCAATGGAACTTCAAAGGAATGTAACAGGGAATCTTGGTACTTATGTACGGTTTCTAAGAACAAGTTACTTCTCAAGTACCCGGTGTGTGAATAGCAACTGAGAATCATACCCAGAAACTCGTATGATACTGTAGAAATCTATAGGAAAAGGCACTTTCCTCATAAGTTGTTGGTAACTTTACCTTTCTTATTTCCCTATACTTTATCAAAAAGATTCTGATAAATATATATATATTTAATTTTTTTTTTTTTGGTATTGTCATAGTTACAGGTAAATAATTGTATTTTATTTTACAAGCTATTTAAAACTCTGAAGATTAAAATGTAAACTTTTTTTTTTTTTTTTTTATTGTTGATAGGTTCGCGCTTGACCGCTATCTCACCTGATGGAAAGCGAATTAAATTAAATGTATTTATAGATGTATTCTACAGAATACATCTACTTTAAGATTTTCACACAAAAATAGAAAAAAAGCAATAAATTTTGGGGGTCCCCCATACTTAGAACTGAAACTGTCGAAAAATTTTTTTTTCATCAAACCCGTACGTGTGGGGTATCTATGGATAGGTCTTTAAAAATGATATTGAGGTTTCTATTATCATTTTTTTCTAAACTAAATAGTTTGCGCGAGAGACACTTCCAAAGTGGTAAAATGTCCCCCCCCCCCCCCTCTAACTTCTAAAATAAGAGAATGATAGAAGTAAAAAAAGTATACGATGTACATTACCATACAAACTGCCAACGAAAATTGGTTTGAACGAGATCTAGTAAGTAGTTTTTTTTTAATACGTCATAAATCTAAAAAAATACACTATTATTAAAACATCGATCAAAGTTACAACGAACAAGAACTTTTATATTATGTCACTTGCTGCTACGGAACCCTCCATGGGCGAGTCCGACTCGCACTTGGCCGGTTTTTTTTAGTGGGGTTTGTCATAGTTGTTATCTACACTAATATTATAAAAACTCTTTGTTTTTTAGTTTTCTGAGTGACCTAAGCTATATTTTATGTACGCGGGCGAAACTGCGTGTATAATCTGTACTTACACCTTGTTAATTACAAATATAAACCTGTCATGCATGGGACTACAAACATAACTTCATCAAAAACTATTCTATGGCATTATTCGAGTGGGTTGGTTTACTACGTGATAAAGTTGGTGTTGTCGATGGTTCCGTGTCGACTATAACCCCCGTGTTTACGATCTTTATAATGTAGAACATTAGTGTGCAATCTTTTATCACCTTACTGTGCCATCCGGGGTCGCAAATAAACGATTAGTAAAAAGATTGAATGGCTAAAGAATTTGTCTGTTTGCAACTTTTCTATCAATTGTTTTTTTTAGTTGACAGATATTTATTTTATAATTTTAATTGAAAAAAACGTATTGCACCGACCCCAAATAAGATGGGACAAGGGCAGGAAGAAGAAGAGCTATTTATTTTATAAAATCGAAATATCACTCGACAATTAATCACGAAATCTCAGAAACCATAACACCTACGAAGTTAAAATTTGGCAGGTAGATTCCTTATAGAGTGTAGACATCCGCTAAGAACGGATTTTACGAAACTCCACCCCTAAGAGGGTAAAACGGGTGTTGAAAGTTTGTATGGAGAAGCCTATAGCCCTACGCGGACGAAGCCGCTGGCAGAAAATAGTAATGAAATAAATGGTCTCTTATTTTTTACTGCTGTCTTTGAAAGTCAATTTAAGAAAACAGTGGTGGCCCAGTAGTAATTAAAAATAATAATAATAATATTTCTTTATTTCAGACCCAATAGTCCATAAATTGTTAGTGTATTAGTAACAGAAAGTGCTTATATACTATATTAGCATTGTTAGTAACCTATAGCTAATTCCACCCAGTGTCTCTGAATGGGGCAATCCGGCCTATCAGCCCCGGCCAAGCGCTTTACTTTATTAAATGTTATTTATTTCATCACTCTCAAGACGGTGAGAGAAAATGTCGTGAGGGAAATCGGTATGTCCTAGAACTAAAAAATCGAAGATATGTGATATGCACCAACCCACACTGAGCCTAAGAAGTGGATTACAGCCCATTTTCTCTATAAGAAAGGTGGCCTGAGGCTGACAGGTGATTATGCTTAGCAGTTTTGTGTATTGGGTCTTAATAAATCACATAAAATGCATACGACATAATAATCAGGATCAAAGCCGTGACATGTGATGACATGAAACGGGGGCAGTCTCAGACTAGGTACTTCAAAAGAAAAAAATGGACGATGACACAAAATGCTTGTAGGTTTTTGCAAAGTATGAATCATTTTATTGATTAACTAAAAAATTAGTCAAATGATTAAAATTTTAAAAGAACGTCGCATTGAGTTTTAGTTAATTATTGTTGTTGATTTACGTTGTAATAATGAAAAAAATAAAGAAAACATTGAGACTCGCACAGGACAAACAACAATAAAATAAAAAGTGACTACTATACAAAACAAAAAAAAAATACAATATTGGAAAATTATATAAGTGGTCAAAATTAGAGGTAAATTTGACGATTATTTCTATTTTTTTTTTCTGCAGCCTCCGTATGAAACAGCCTTAAAATAAAAATATGTTTAAAATTTTTATAATAATTGCTTTTTAAAGATTTTCCAGATGGTAACGTCAAGATAAGGTAGGAGACACAGGGGTTTGTTTTAGCAGGGGTAGGTATTAACAGGCCGATTGCCGCCAATTTATACCTACCTTAGTATAAGTAAATGAAATAAGGTACCTACTAGTCTTTTTATGGGAGCAATCTGCACTAATATAATATAGACATAAAGTTGGTTTTTATTATTTTTTGTTTCTTTTTGTTTGTAGGAGGTAATCTTTGAAAGTACTGGTCCGATTGCTAAAATTTTTTCACCGATAGAAAGCAGCTTTATTTCTGAGTGACATAGACTATATTTTATGTACGCAGGCGAAGCTGTGGGCAAAAGCTAGTATTTTATTTAATGTCCAGTCATTTCATTACTGATTGAAAAAGGGTCAAAATATAGTTATTAATATTACTTGACTGTAGCACTTATGACAACAATTTTATTTAAAGGTGTCTACACACCGAAGCCGCCAGCACGTACCTGGCGGACCAATCCGCGCGCTCCACTACGCAGTGGAGAGCGCGGATTGGTCCGCTAGCTTGCGCCGGTTTCGTGCCAGCGGGGCCAGCGGCGGTGTGTAGACAAGCACAACATTTACGGTACAAGTCTAGAAACAAAGTATTGACCACTATCTCACCTGATGGTAAGCAATGATGTGGCCGACGATGGAGCACACTTGCCTAGAAGTAACCTATTCACTCTTGATTTAAAAACCCCTAGCACGTAATTGCTACAATCGCGTTGAAAGTCTAGGTGGATTGATTGATTTCTGCAATCGTGGCTAGGGTTAGAAAGAACAAAATCTCATAGAAATCATAGAAGTAATAAGGTATCAAAACAGAAGATAACTAAAGAGTATATATAATCAGACAAATTAACTAGTTTCCATCGCTTCCAGTAAACAAGGCTCTGTTATAATTCAGTCACTCGTGCGAATAGGTTAATCTCTGAGTTTCACGCACCATTGACGTAATCCTTCAATTTCCACGTGCCTGATTGAGTACTTAGATATATTAACCCACCTAGAACTTAGTATATATATGTTTAATAAGGAAAATACACAGATGCTGGAAATTAGCAGTTTTGGATGGAGGCTGCTTTTTTCATACAATTGAATAAAGAGAAAAAGTAATGTAGTGTTTGTTAGTCGGCTGATGATTTTGGATGAACCAAATCCGATTAGCCAACAAAAACACACTGTCACACACATACATACAACTTTTATAATATTAATATAATAATAATATAACATATTCCACAACTATCACACAGCGCCGTCTAGTCCCAAGCTAAGCACAGCTTGTGTTATGGGTACTAGATAACTGATAACATACTCATATATTTCTAAATACATACATATTATAGATAAATTACACCCAGACACAGAACAAATGATCGTGCTCATCACACAAACATTTGTCTTGGGTGGGAATCGAACCCACGACCTCCAGCGTAGCAGTCAGGGTCACTAACCACTGGACCAACAGGCCTGTCATCATATTAATGTGTGTCTTTTAAAAAATTCTACCAATGGATGGAACTTTGGTAGGATTTTTTTACTTTGGTATTCACAAAAGTGTGAAGTTTATCGATGTTCTTTTTTTAGGGTTTCGTCCCTATCCCTAAATGCGTAAAACGGGATCCTATTACTAAGACTCTGCCTGTCCGTCTGTCACCAGGCTGTCAAATCATCAGGAAATCATCCAATGACTTCTGCCGCTCCAGGTTTTTTTTTTCGATACTAAAAATCATCCAATGACAACCCCCGCTCTTGGGCGGAGCGCGAGATAGTGTCAGACTCTTACTGACTAAAAAACCCATCCCGTTCCTTTAAGGCTTCATACCGGGGCTCGAGCGCCCTTTCGGATAACCCTGACCCCAGTAGGCTTCACAAACAACTCCTTGAGGCGCGCAGGAACAGCGAGCGCCGTCGACGACTTGGGCTTTGTCCGGACAGCGAGCTACCCATTGCTCACTGTCTGCAAGCTCGCGACTACGGTGGCTGGAAATTGGGATCGGAATCCCGGCGGCGGCGAGAGCGCCGTTGCCTGATGCGGTCGGCCTCCTCCTTAGCGAGCATTACTGCTTCGCAGAAGTCGGCGACCGCCTGCCACTCCTCCTCGCACCAGACCATGGCCTCAACCAAGGCCGGGCGCGAGAGGTCTCCGCCGCCGATCGCCCCCACGAGGGCACGGCGATGTTCCGCCTAAGCAGGGCATACCTCGACTGTGTGCTCCACCGTGTCCTCCGGGCGTTCCGCTCCCACTCCAGGTTGGAACGGGAGAAGTCATATCATCAACAAAAACTAAAACTTTTATCAATCAATCATTTATTTTGTAAAACATCGGTAGGTTAACAGGTATATAGTATGGAAAATAAGTGCACTATGTTTTGCTAATTTTCTCGTCCAATATACCACAGTGCGTGTTGCCAGTGATGACTTAAGGCTCCGAAACGTGGTCACTTACAATGGGCCTCATAAGAAGACTCAAAGTCACCCAAAGGGCGATGGAAAGGACCATGCTCGGAGTTTCCTTGCGTGATCACATCAGGAATGAAGATATCCGCAGGAGAACCAACGTTACCGACATAGCTCGAAGAATCGCCAAACTTAAGTGGCAATGGGCAGGGCACATTGCACGCAGAACAGATGGTCGATGGGGACGAAAGGTTCTGGCGACCTCGTTCAACAAGGTGGACCGATGACCTGGTCAGGGTCGCGGGAATCCGATTAATGCGTGACGCACAGGACCGGTCGTTGTGGCGACGCTTGGGGGAGGCCTATGTTCAACAGTGTACGTCTTTCGGCTGATATGATGATGATGATGATGATGTTTTGCCAAAAGAATGGCATACAAAATAAAATAAATTGCAAAATTAAATAATTATCAAGTTAAACAGATATAAAAGAAAAAAAAACAGCAATTAAATAGAGAAATAAAATACGAGTATGCCTATTGTTAATCACTAAAATTAAATCTAATAAATAAATACAATTATTGAAATCATGGATTAATAAATTATTATTATTATAAATAATTATTTACACAAATTATTGTACGTTCAGTGTACGAGTGTTATTGTGAACAATTAACGCATCTTTGTCCTGAATGATTTTGATTCAATTAAGTCAATTAAAAACTCTCTTATCAAAATAGATTAAAAACCTTTATTGGAGCGCCGTCCTCCACACACAGCACGGAGCATACAACGCAGTTTTATTGTGTTATACCAACTAACGGTTTTATTTATTTTCTGTGGACCAATATATTGAAACATGCTGACTGCAGCTGCAAATAACTACAATGGAGCTCAACACAAACTTTTATAGCGTTAAACAATTTCGGCAAAATTTGTATTGAAAAAAAGTAAAATAACTTAAAAAGTAAAGTTCAGTAAATTAATAATCAAAATAATTTTTGTCGTTGGAAGGTACAAATTACAATAATTTTTTTTATTATTGATAGGCTCGCGTTTGAACACCATCTCGCCTGATGGTAAGCGATGATGTGGTCGACGATGGAGCACGCTTGCCTAGAAGTAACTTATTCACTCTTGACTTAAAGACTTTTAAGTTGTAATTATCAGGAAAATCAGACTCCGGCAGGGAATTCCACTCCTTGGCTGTACGCACAATAAATTATGTTCCCAAAAAGCTTTGTGCATATGGGTGCGATATTTGCCATGTACCGGTGGCGCATGCCGTACGTCTTGTGGTCCGATGATGGAACGGACTTGGCAGAATTACATTGTGCAATTCCAGTACATACACCCCGAAATGTAAACGACACTGAAGGAGAAGTACAGAAATAAATTAGTTTAATTAAAAGAACCACAACAATATCGTTAATTCAATGCATCAAAATAAAATTCACGTTTGTTTCAAAATGCAAAATAATTTAAAACTGATTCGGAATGAAATTAGCGATTTCTGTAACGCGGCACACGGACGGAACCCCTCATGAATAAACCACCTGGCTCCACTCTTCATTCAATTTACGGAAATCACACTTAGTCCCAAATCTGTTTTGGGTATCAAACGTTTTTGATCCGTTCGCGTCGTGGGCCGGCTACATAAGCAGATTAACAAAAGCATGTTTGCGCTGGATGGACTCCAGGAACTTACACACATATCGTAACAGAAAACGACCTTTTTAATCACCACGCTACATCCTTTTCATCCCCGCAAAGTGTGAGAGAGACGGGTGATAATCCATCGTCGGTCGGAGTATGGTAGCCCATTGCCGGGCGTGCGGCATAGATTCAACGGACCGCAAATTTGTCGGAACTACCAATGAAATCGGATTACTTATAGAGTTCGTGGCAAGGGAGAGCTAACGAGCGAGAACACCATTACCAGCCGTCAGTGGTGTCTTCAGACGCGAATTAGATTTGCTGTCAAACTTCGAAATATTGGTTGCGATCTTTGATAAATATTGACTCAGCTAGTTGAGGATGCGAACTCGAGGTTGAAACGACTTTATAATGTCGACGCTAAGTTTGTATTGAGTTTTAACTTGTATTGTTGTTGGTTTCATCAAATATTATACCAATGGTACTCTATATCGACTTATATTCTATTGATAGACAAGCACGTTCATAGAAAGGGGTAAGGCTTAGGTTAGTTCCTAGTATAGATTTGGGATTCGTTCTCTCACCCGTTGCGAGCAGGCATATATGTCTTTCAATTCTAAGTCTGTAAGTAAGTATAAGTCTGTACTTGAAAGTTTTATCAAATAAAAGAATTTGAAAAAAAAAGAATTTGAATTTGAAGAAACTATTTGTCAAAATACTGAAAAGTTAAAACAAAAGTTCGCTGCAGCGCTACATTTGCATTATGTCGTCTAACAGAACTGTTCAAGCATACAGGGGCTAAAATAGATTTCAGAGGATACTTTTTTCACGACTAAAATGTCTTAAGCACCATGAATTTCGTGACAGTAAATGTCAGGTGCGTTTCTTTCAACATGGTGAAATGCACAAAGTAGATAGACTACATTACACTTGCCCCCCTAGCCAAGTTACAAACGTTTCGCTTGCGCCGAACGCTTCGAGTTGACCTTGCCGCCAATTCTTTTGTTCTGACAACGTGACTGAGCGTTAAGACGACGTCATTCCCGTACATTTGAAGCTTTCTACAAGCGTTAACTATTGCAGATTAGCAACTTGGCTAGGGGTACTGATTCGATTGAAATGAGTGTTCGGCACGCGTAATCTAGTGCGTAGTGCATAGGAGTGGCAGGCGGTCGCCGACTTCTGCAGCAGTAATGATTGCAAAGGAGGAGGCCGAACGCATCAGGCAACGGCGCTCTCGCCGCCGCCGGGATTCTGGTCCCGATTTCCAGCCACCGTAGGCGCGGGCTTGTGGACAGTAAGTAATGGGTAGCTCACTTTCCGGCCGTCCGGTAACTGTAAGCCCAAGTCGTTGACGGCGCGCACTGTTCCCGTGCGCCTCAAGGAGTTGTCAGCAACAGCAGGGGCCCAGCCGGGTCGAAGCCTACTGGGGCCAAGGTTATCCGAAAGGGAACTCGAGCCCCGGTACGAAGGCTTGAAGGAACGGGGTGGGTTTCCCTCCGCCCAAGAGCGGGGGTACCATTGGATGATTTTCCCCACCAAAAAAAAAGTGCGTAGTACATTATATTGCCACCCTAGGTTGACTGGTAGAGAATGCCTAAGGCAGTAAAAGTACATAGGCGGACTTAATCCGCCTATGTACTTTTACGTTGCATGAAGTCTTAATAAATAAATAAATAAATATATATCGATGGTTCTCTAGGTCCTGTTGTCCTATAGAAAAACAAATTATGTTCATTTTCATTCATAGGTCAAAGTATCGTGTTCTATGCATAAACTTCAATATGTTTTGAAGGACGCGTTGTCCAAGGGTCAACGTGCGCGTTTATATGTTAGTTGGTCGAATAATTTTCGCGAACATTTATCACTTTCATATTGTTTTATGTCAGTTCAGATCATTTATCATGGTCCGAGTGGGTAACGGTGGGTCAAACATCGGACCGGAGTGTCTGAGCAGGACAGAATACTTTAATATTGCTTCATTATAGTTAATTGACATCTCAGAGTTGACATTAGTTGTGACAAAAATAACCATTTTTAAGGTTCTATTCAATAAAAAAAAAAAATATCAAAATTCAAATGTTTTTATTTCATACTAGCTGTCCTTCGGTTATCGCACTCTAAACGTGTTTTCCCGTAGGAATAAGATGTTTGTCCGAGATAAAAAGTAGCCTATGTTCTTTTCCATGTCAAAGGCTATATGCGTGCCAAATTTCATCCAAATCCGTTCAGCCGTTTTTGCGTGATTAAGTAACAAACATCCAAACATCCACACTTCAGGCCTACATGGGCACTTATAAAACGTCAAGCTACAGCAAAAAACCTTTTTTTTTGCGATTCAGAAAATTCTTCGTAACTCAATTCCGAAATTGAAATGTTTTCATAGGTAAGTTTGTACGGAACCCTCAGTGCGCGAGTCCGAATCGCACTTGGCCGGTTTTTTATTCTTTAAAAATACAGTGTCTACCTGGGCTTATCGTATAAACTACGTAAATCCTGGGAAACCCATAGAGACAGTCGCATTTCATCCTATCTAACCATTATCGCTTTTCATTGAAAACTTTAAACTCCTTTATTCCCGTATATTTCAGAACAGTTCTATTTCTAGTTATTTTACGATTGTGCTCGGAATCGTATTTTTGTGCCGTTGCATTTACAACCTTATGTCAACAATAGAAACAGTATGATGCTAAGTGAAAATAATTCAGTCTCAGAAAGCTTGTTTTTTATTGTAACTTGTTTGCAATGTGAGGTTCTTACGACTTGTAAGATCGTTAACTGTATCTTTGAACCCTTCAAGATTCTCAAATGAGTTTCCTCATGTCGAGCATATTGGTCTATCTTTGCATAATAATGAGGAAACGTATATTCGATTGTTGACATGTAATAAAATTATAATTGTGTGTGATGAGAATTTGAGATGCGTGGTTGCTATTTGCGTTTTGTTATGGGAACGAATGTATTACCAAAGAACCAAGGAAATTGAGATAATAATGCCAAGAAAAATGTAGAAATTCTTCTTTTACAATAACTTACACTCACTCTCATTGCGATTGCTTTATATGCCAATCTAGGTAAAATTAACAATATGTTTGCTGTAGGTTTTAAATTAACAATATGCATGTTAGTATGGTTATTAGTGTATATGTCTAGCATAGCATCGTATAATCAGCCTTATGATGTTCCATTTCCTTTCTTGGAAAGGAGACCAGAGTCCCAATAGTGGGAACATTATAAGGCTGATTATGCTATTCCATTAGCATAGGCATATTTTTATGAGTTAAAAATACTTTCACATCCCAATCATCGAGATATTTACATATCTCGACAGATTATTTTTTTCTGGTTTTAAAAATAAAATGTATGATGTATCAAGCCTGGCAAATATGACATACGTCAACACAGCTCGTAGCCATCAGTTTTATATGCGTTAATTGGTCTCGGATGAAGCGTATCACTGATTTAATTTTATTCCTTCGGATATTCATTGAAAATATAAAAATAACTTTATTTTTGTGAACAAAGAGATTTTGATACGAGAATCTATTCTATTTTTTTCCAATTATTTAACAATGCAGAAAACATAAATAAATACATTGCGCATTTAAATTGGCACGTTTGGCGCAGTCGTTAAGCGATTGGCTGCTGCACTGCGGGTCGCGGGTTCGATTCTGTACGGAACAAATATTTGTATAGTTTTTAAATAGGTGTTACGACTCCGGATGTCTTGTGTATGTGAGTTTACATGTTTGTAAAAATACCTATGATACAATAGTAGAGCAAGGTTAATTAAAAAGAAATGCAAATTCAATTCTACGAACGGATTTTGAAATCATGATTTCTACTTGTAGAATTTATATTACATTCAACGACATAGTTTTTTCTACATTCTAGATTAAAAGAAATAAGTTAAAAAAGTCTATTAACCAAACCCTTATTCCAGCTAACAGATATCACATAACATCCTATAATATTAAAACGGATACCTATTTCCATACTCCTCTCAGTAATTAACCCTTCTCAAATGACTACAACTTAATAACAATTACAAAACTGTGCCCGAAGTGATTTAACAACAACGTGTTCGAACTTCACAAAGATTTATCCAAGAGTTTATTTTAACAAATTATTCAGCGCATGCACAAATTTTATTAAGGGGGAGCCTGATTCATATTTTATTCATGCCACACACTTAATTAATAAGCGAGTAATAAGTGGATACATGATAAGATTTGTCGCGAGAGAAAAATCGTGTTGTTGACGATATGGACACAATATATTTGGACACAGCGTCCGAATCGACACATTTTACTTTCAAGATTTTGTTACTGACATTTCGGACACTACCAAAATAGAAGTTGTTTAGACAGTACAGTCATATAAAAAAAGTCTTAGAATGTATACTAATATTAAGTAAAGTTTGTTTATTTATTTAATACTTTATTGTACACCTTAGCTCATTAAAGAACAAACATTTACAAAAAAAATAAGTGTTCATAAGAATAAGTCTGTGTAGTGTAGTTTGTTTTTAGTTTGTAGTGGTAATCACTGAAAGTACTGGTCCGATTGCTAAAATTTTTTGACTGATAGAAAGCAGTTTTATTCCTGAGCGACATACGCTATATTTTATGTATGCGGATGACGCTGTACGCAAAAGCTATAATATAAAGAAATTTATTATCCGAAGTTGCCGCTTTAAATCCAGCCTAAAATACTTTTAGTAACGCTTTTTTCCCCATATATTATATTTTATAACTTTTTATCTCACTGCACTAAATAGCATGTGTCCGAATCGTCAGTGGAAAAAAAAATATAAATATCAGGAAAAAAAATGTGTCAATTCGGACACTGTCCCAATATATTGTGTCTAAATGACACAATATATGTCATTCGGACACAATGTCTTTGGACACAGTGTTTTTTTGCTGACGATTTGGACACACTGTCCAAATCTGCAGCAACTCGAAAAACCTTTATAGAAGAGATATCCCATTAATAAAGTCGTTACTCCCAACCTATTACTTCCTGATTAATTATGTCGCCACAAAATCTATTATTTTCTTTGTAATTTTCTTTAGTGGGAGTCTTGACGCTTCATTTATTACTGATTAGTCAACTATCCGATTGAATGGCTGACTTCACGACTAAAGCTTTTGCTGATAATTGGTTCCATCTGATTGGATGTGTATTAACCTATTAACACGTCTACCGGGACCGAAATTAAATTAAGGAGGCTTCGTTCCTTTTATAATATTAGCTTTCTATACTTTTTTACTTTTAATTATTTTGGGTCAGCTCTTCCATTTACTAGTAGATATTATGGATGTTTATTTTTTTAGGTGGAAAATCATCTAATGATTTCTCCTACCCTAGGGCTGAGCGGGAGGGCGCGTCAGACTTTTACTGATTAAAAATCACTCCTTCTTTGTCAGCTCCAGTAGGCATCGACCCTGCTGGCCCCTACGGTTTTGATGATACCGGTTTTCCTGTCAGCTCCCGCCATGACTACCGTAGCATAAGGTTCGAACAATACAGTGATCCTGAAATATAAAGAAACCTGGTTGGTTCTATTTATTAAAACTTTATGCACATAAACACTGTACAATGACGGACTTAATGCCTAAGGCATTTTCTGCCAGTCGATCTTAGGGTGGTACAGAAACTTAACACGGTAAGTGCAACTTAATAGTAAACAAATAGTGAGAGAAAAAATACAGAAATTAAATATACACTTAGATACAAATTAATAATGTTATTATGAGAAAAAAATCCAACAAATCAACGCTGTGCTGATTACACCAACTTTAGAAGTGAACCGACTGGACGCCTCATCCTGGTGTTCAACGGAAGCGCATTCCAAAGGGAGATAGACAAAGAAGGAAGACTTAAGAGGAGAAGAGGGCGGAGGGTTTTAGTCAGTCACTCCACCTTGAACGAGAGAAGATATTACTCTACTCCTGGATTTAGGATCTTTAGAGCTGCAGAATGTTCAAAAGAGTTACCGCAGCCATGAAACGCAAAGGGCAATTGAAAAAATACGGGTGAGTTTTAGTCAATCAGTGTAATAATAGAAGTAGTAGTATAATGATAAACCAATCTAATAATAATAATAATTGGGCATTAGCGACCCCACGGTCCCGATCTCCTGGGAGAATTCTTGTTCTTCATCTCCGGCTTGCCTTTATTGGCCGGCCGTAGTGAATACTGATGAGGAACAGAGCTCCCACCTCTCTCTTGCCTTTATTGGCTGGCTTGAGTGGAGATTCGCAAGAGCAAACGCGCTCGGGAGGAGCATGTATAATTCAGTAAGGTGCTGGTAGGGATCTTGACCGTACTTCCGGGATTTTCCTGATAGCCGTGGTATACCTCTCCACTCCTCAAGCACATCAGAATATGTTGCCCTCTTGTTGCTACATCACTTCGTGCTAGCGACCGTTTTGGGGGCCCATTTGTTGAGTGTGCTAGTCACCCCTGCCTTTATATCAATGGAAATTACAAACATTGTTCAGGCAGGGGCCACAGTCTTAACATAGTTCCTGGTAACCAGTCCACTTTAGACTCCAAAAACCATAGCTTTTTATTATTTTCTACATGTTGCAATAGTTTCCCTTCAACCAGGGGTTGTCCTTGGATGCACCAGCATAGCGCATACAGGGATAATCACCGGTTGGTACCACGTTCCATTAAAAGCGTCTAAAAGGGCCTCTGCGAGTTGGTTTCGGCTCCTCGTATGCCTTCCAAAGGTCCAGGACCTCAGGGTCCTGAGCTATATAAATATATAAAAAATAATAATCCAATGTAATTTAAATTAATTTAATTTTTGTATTAAAATTTCAATTTTATGTCATTTTATTATATCTATTGTCTGTATGTGTATTATTGTGTAACTGAAATAAATCATTGGTACATAAAATATATAATAATAATAATTCATTAATACCTCTTGCTTTATCTAAAGTGGGAGGGGTATTTGATGAAAAATTGGGTATAGACTTGGTATAGACGTTCTTGTAAATCGTGAATCGTAGATAGAACATAACCATTGAACGTCACTTTATCTAGAAGTTCATAACATGGTCAAAGGTTTTCATAGACCCACTGTACTTAAGTCTTCTCAAGCCTCTACGTATATTATTGTTGTATGTTATTTTGAAGCGTTCGTAACTATAACATAGTTACAGTTACGAACGCTTCATAAAGTCAGATTGGCCTTTGAACTTTGACGGTAAGCCCTTTAAGCGATAATTTTATTAGTTACTATACAAGTAGGTAAAACCATTTACATGTATCTATTACGCAGTATGTTACACGTGCCTGAAGTAGGTTGGTTGAAAATTCACGAGAAATCTCGTATGAGATTTTATAACTCTTGTTCCTTTCATCTTAAGGCTTATAGTTCCTTGAACTATCTGGCCGAAATTAAATGGACGCAACTCTCGCACCCGCCTAGGCGGCAGTACGCATATCTGTGCATTTATTTGCGGACAGCAGCGTCCAGAAAGCGCGCGGCTGATCTTTAAATCCATTTTCTTTGCGAAATATTGATTGATTTAAATATGCTATGTTCGCTTTTTATGTGTAAAAATATTTCTAAAGATCCAAGCCGTTTCGAAGGAGTAGGTTAAAGTTGCGAATGTGATGTTGTTGTATGTAATATTTTTTTTAGACAAAAGTATTAATCGCACGAAAAAATCAAATGTTGATAATGTTGTTCATGAATCTATAATAAACATATATTTTTTTCAAACCTATAAACCTGGCCGTTACCGAGGAGTAGGCTTCAGAAAGTCACTGTTTTATGGCACGTTTCGGGCGCTTGGGCCTTAAGGTTTTCTGGTTGATATTGCTATCAGCGATAAGAACGCCATTGTATCCAAGTTTTGTTACTATTTTGGTCTAGAAAAAAGTGTATTCTATTCTCTACAACTAAGTGACTAATAGGCAAAGAATCGAAACTCATTAAGAGACCCATGTTCCATAATATATTCTTGCTAATTAGTAAAACAATAAACTTACAAGTTACTTTACTTCCTTAATAAGAACAGAAACAAAAAACTGTTGCATGTTTGGTGCAGCTTTTAGAAACAACATAAACACCTTATTTTCCTTTTGTTTATGGTTAAAAGCTTCCCGTATAAAGAAAAAGAATAGGTAAGTAATTTAATTTAACGTTTCTTTTTTAAATATATATAATAAATAAACCGTCGAGTACAGTCATGTTAGTTTTACTTTGTCTATGATTTGGCTGAAAATTGGTGGGGAGTTAGCTTAAAACCAGAAAACGGACAAATGATACTGTTTTATACGGACATCTTCTTGAAAATCTTTGAACTGTTTCCTCGTCCGCCATAGAGCGGGAGAAATCATTGGTTGATTTAACCAACTGAAAAGAAAAAAAAAAGCCGTCCATCTACACTAATATTATACAGAAGTAAAGTTTGTTTTTTTGTTTGTAGGAGTTAATCTCTGGAAGTCAGTATTTTCAGAGATAACCTTTTTTTTTTTTTTTTTTTTTTTTTATGGTGGGAAAAAATCATGCATTGACATCCCCCGCCCTTGGGCGGAGCGGGAGATAGTGTCAGACTCTTACTGACTAAAAGACCCACCCCGTTCCTTCTAGCCTTCATACCGGGGCTCGAGCGCCCTTTCGGATAACCCTGGCCCCAGTAGGCTTCGACCCGGCTGGGTCCCTGCTGTTGCTGACAACTCCTTGAGGCGCGCGGGAACAGTGCGCGCCGTCGACGACTTGGGCTTGGTCCGGACAGTTACCGGACGGCCGGACGGTGAGCTACCCATTGCTCACCGTCCGCAAGCCCGCGTCTACGTTGGCCGGAAATCGGGATCAGAATCCCGGCGACGGCGGCGGCGATAACGCCGTTGCCTGATGCGTTCGGCCTCCTCCTTTGCGAGCATTACTGCTTCGCAGAAGTCGGCGACCGCCTGCCACTCCTCCTCGCTCCGGACCATGGCCTCAACCAAGGCCCGGCGCGAGAGGTCTCCGCCGCCGATCGCCCCCACGAGGGCACGGCGATGCTCCGCCCAAGCAGGGCACACCTCGACTGTGTGCTCCACCGTGTCCTCCGGGCGTTCCGCACAGTGGCGACACCCGGGCGTCACTTCCGCATGAATCGAGTGCAGGAAACTCCCGAACGAACCATGTCCGGTGAGTACCTGCGTCATGCGGAAGGTAAGGACGCCGTGAGGTCTTTCCAGCCACGCCTCAAAGAGGGGACTTACCGCCATGATTGTGGCGTGCCCAGCACTGGGTTGCGATAGTCGCTGACGCCATTTCACCATGAGATCCCGCCGGAGCTCTGTCCGCCATGCCGTGACCTGTCGCGGCAGCGGACTTTCACCCCGGTGTTGCATCTCCACGCGCATATCGTGCATGTGTGCAAGGACTGTTGCCTCCAGATCCCACGGTGGTAGGCCAGCCAGAAGGCTCGCCGCTTCGCGGGAGACCGTGCAGTATCCCCGCACCATCCTTATCGCCATGACCCTCTGACAGGCGTTCAGTATGGCCGCCGGTTGCTTTTTCAGCGACGGCGCCCACACCGGCGCCCCGTAGAGGGCCATGGACCGAACGATCCCCGCGTAGAGCCTTCGGCAGGAGGCATCCGGACCCCCAAGGTTGGGCAGGAGCCGCTTGAGCGCAGCCCCAGCCCGGTTGAGTTTGGGAGCCAGACGTCGGAAATGCTCCACGAAATTCCACCGGCTGTCGAGGACGAGTCCCAGGTACTTCATCGTCGACCCGACACCGATGTCAACTCCTCCTACCGTTAGTTGGGAACTCAATGGCGGCGCGTTCCGAGACCGGCGACCGTGGAAACACATCGCCTCGGATTTGTGAAGCGCCACCTCGAGTCCCAACTCCTGGATCCTGTCAACGACCATCGCAACCCCGCGTGTCGCTAGAGCGACCGCCGCCTGGTACGACTCTCCCTGCGCTAGAACCAGCGTGTCGTCTGCGTAGCAAACCACGCTGACCCCGTCAGGGAAGTCGCCGCGCAGCACGTAGTCGTACCTGATGTTCCACAAGGGTGGCCCTAGTACCGACCCCTGCGGAACACCGCACGACATCTCTCGACGTTTCCAGTCTCCCTGGTGACCGGGGTAGACTATAAACCTATCCGACAGATAGGCCTCGACCACTCGACAGAGGTATTCGGGCACCCGGTGGTACCGGAGTGCCCTCCGGATCGTACTCCAGGGCAGGGAGTTGAAGGCGTTGGCAATGTCCAAGGACACTGCCACGACACACCTGCCCCGGGACACCGCAGCCCCCGTCGTGAGGGCTCGCACGCGCATGATGGCGTCCACCGTAGAGCGCATCCTGCGAAAGCCGAACTGTCCGTCCGAAAGGTCCGGCCCCACCCGTGTTAGGCGCCCGACGAGGCGGCTCGCAATGACTCTCTCAAAGAGCTTGCCCACCTCGTCGAGCAGCACAATGGGCCGGTACGCGGACGGAGAGTCCGCAGGGCGCCCTGGCTTCGCTATGAGGACCAGTTTCCCCATCTTCCAGCAAAGTGGGAACTGGCCCCTCTCCATGCATGCGCTGAAGAGCCCTCTCAGTCGAGGCCCGAGAGCCTCCATGGCCAGGACCCAAGCCTTTCCAGGCAAGCCGTCGGGTCCTGGGGCGGTGTTTTTGGCACTCAGCCTTCGCACCGCCACTCTCAACTCTACCTCGGTCACCTCTGGAACATCGTCGTCGTCGTCGCTGTTGCGGTCCGCGTCAGTTCAGAGATAACCTGAAAACAAAAAAAAAAAAAACTTAAAATAGTCGGACAAAATTATTTCATTGATAGAAAGCTGCTTTGTTCATGAGTGACATAGGTTATTATGATCGCGGGTGAAGCCACGGGCAAAAGCTAAGTAAAGAAAAAAAAAACATTTTCTTTCTCGAAAAACTAAATAAGATTTCATCTGTACTAGGTTACATGTCGCCAAGTCAACATTATAAATACTCAAAACAAAATATCTATCTACATGATTGTGTTTCTTAGTATTTGTCCCCGACATTTCACAACAAACATAATAACAAAATTAATTCAATATTATGTACGTAAACGGAAATGCTCTCTTTGTTTGTGTTTGAAACTCACCGAGCAGTTTTATTCATAACATTTCTGCAGTGAGTTTGAATTCAAAACATTTCAAGACTTCATTAACATGTCGAATATAATGTAACTTAGTATTTAACTGGCATGTTGGTTTATGTGGTTTTTTTTTCATTGGGTAAAAATCATCCAAATTACATCCCCCGCTCTTGGGCGGAGCAGGAGATAGTGTCAGACTCTTACTGACTAAAAAACCCACCTCGTTCCTTCGTGCCTTCATACCGGGGCTGAGCTATCATTCAAAACTAACCCTGGCCCTAGTAGGCTTCGACCCAGCTGGGCCCCTGTTGTTGCTGACAACTCACTAAGGCGCGCGGGAACAGTGCGCACCGTCGACGACTTGGGCTCGGTCCGGACGGTTGCCGGATGGTCGGACAGCGAGCTACCCATTGCTCGCCGTCCGCAAGCACGCGCCTACGGATTTAACTAGCATGTTAGCCTATGTGGTAAATATAAGTATGTTAATCTTTGAATCGCAGAACTTTTAGGTGGCAGGGGGCGGGGCACATTGCTCGCAGAACAGACATGGTCAATGTGGACAAAAGGTTATGGAATGGCAACCTTGTACCGGAAGACGCGCCTCTCATAAGGAGGACCGATGACCTGGTGAGGGTCGCGGGAATCCGATGGATGCGAGACGCACAGGACCGGTCATTATGGCGACACTTGGGGGAGACCTATGTCCAACAGTGGACGTCTTTCGGCTGAAATGATGATGATGATGATGATATCAAACTTTTAATTTAGAGGTATTAATAGTACCGACAATAATGTTAAAATTCCTTGGCTAAAAAGCTCCTACTCCAGTCGTCAATCGTCAACATATGATCATGGTTTAAAAGCTTGTTGTATCATCCAATGCAATGTTTGATGAAGAGGCAACGCATAAATGAGAAATAACTCCTGAAAACTCTGTTGGCACTTGATAAATCCATCATTTGCTGGAATATTTCACAAAACACGTCCCAAAAAACACGTTTCTTTTTTTAAAACGTTAAAGGTTTTTGGAAAAAGTTTCGTCATTCAATCAAGAATCCGGATTAAATGAAATGTTTCTATAGATTATAACCATTTTGGTCTCTGACAGCTGCTGTAAGAGCTTCTCCGGGTCTACTATTGCTTCTCCCCTACGTCAAAATAACTACTTTAAGCTTGAGCAGAAACTTGCGCACGAGCAATGGGTAGTTCGCTGCTTAGTCGTCGACTCGCACACTGTTCCGCGCGCCTCAAGGAGTTGTCAGCAACAGCAGGGGCCCAGCTGGGTCGAAGCCTACTGGGGCCAGGGTTCGTTCCGAAAGGTAGCTCGAGCAGAAACTAACTGAACAACATAAGTAAAGAGTTTCAATTTAATAACTGTGACTGACTGACCTGTTTGAAATCAGCGTATCTTTTCAGTTATACTTTCTAGTTTTCTATTACAGTTTGCTTACAAAGAGTTTGCATTATTAAAAGCTTTGATGCAACGCAGATTATTGTACTTCCAAGGACATTTAATTTGCTATGCCGTGTTTTTGTTTACTCCAAATGTTGCGGTCAAATTCCCGTAAATTAATTTCCCTTCGTATAATATCAGAGAACTAAAGCCTTCCTTCTAACTATGAGGGCTTTTGCCATAGTCAAATGATTAAGGCTACAATTTATGTATGGCTTTTAGTCCTCTGCGGAGGAAGTGAAAACAATTTGTTATATGAACATGTATTAATTATATGATAGGTGAGACCCGGTATTATGTATGATTTATTGTCTGATATTATCATTGGTTTGGTGGTGTTTTTGGCTATTAATTTACACCTTTAAATATTATTGTAAACGGTGCTTTGAAGGTTATATGGTCGATTGAAATTAAAACTATACGACCTTTGTTTTTTTTTTTGGGTTGGTGCTCTGGGTGAGGAGAGAGGGCGTGTCAGACTTCCAGTCTAAAACCTGCCTATTTTTTTTAGTTTTCTTTTACGTTTTAGAACCAAAGTGGACAAATCAGGTGTGAGGCACTCTGGGAACATATAGCGCCGTCGGCTTGGGCTTGGACAACCTGACGGTGAGCTACCTATTGTTCGCCGTTCGCAAGTCCTCGTCTGCGATGATCGGGAATCGCCCTGTTACTCCCCTAACACACTGGTCTTACATGTTTTAACTATAGTAACTAGAGTAGTTTCGTGAGCAAACAGCTTGAATAGGTACAATAAATTGTTATTGAACGCGGATAAAAATACCTCTACTGCTTTTATTCCCGCGAGGTTGCACCGGTATTGAACGTTAAATCTGGTGCATGGGCAGCATTGACCGACTGTTTTCATGATAAGGGCTTCTCACTTCTCGTGTGTCACTTCCTGAACCATCTTTATTATTATTATATACTCTTTATTTTACACCACACATACAAAAAAAAATACAGGACAAACATTATTAAGAATAAGTGTACAACGGGCGGTTCAGGGCAATTTCTTACAGACAACCTTTGGATGGACTGAAAGAAAGCTCTCAGAGCATCTTTCGCTTAATACCTTAGGCGCCCTATCTGTTGAACGCCTTGATTATTGTTCAGTAACCGAAATTCGCCATATTATTATACAAGAGTAAAGTTACGACCAATGTTTTTTTTTTTTAGTTTGTAGGTATATTTTTGGCTTGCTATACGCTTTGGTGCATGTTGTAAATATAGCAAGCAATTGAGCGGAAGTTGACAAATGAGAAATTACATGACGTCTTAACGTTTGCCTAGTCTTTTGACTAAAACATTATCGGTTGGTGTTTAATGAATTAATTTCATCATCTATGGCTAGAGATGGGTGTTAGTTTACATTTAAAGCGAGGGCTTGTTAGAGGTCTTCTATTGATATCAGAGATCATTAGCACGCCCCATAGGTTCAATCTATTTAGCAGAAAATACTGTGAAGCAAAACACGCACACAAAACTGGGTAAGTGCGAGTTGAACTCGCACGCTGAGGGTTCCGTACAAACTTACCTATATAAGTAGTTCAATTCCCGAATGGAATCTCGAAGATTGTTCCGAATCGCATTTTTTTTTGACGTAACAACAATTACACTGTTTTCAGATTTATTCCTGTATCTGTGCTAAAGACCTTGCTTTATGCTAAATTACAGGATTCTGGGTCAACGGGAAATACCCTATGAATTTTGATTCCTTTGAGAGTGCCGAAATAAACTTCTACGCGTTCTTGAGAGAGTTCTTGACAGACAGACAGACGGACAACAAAGTGTTGCTATAAGGGTTTCGTGTTTTTCTTTTGAGGTACGGAACCCTAATAAAAATGATAAAAAACTTTTTATTACAATTATACTCATATTCTACATACATAAAAGTCTGTTGTTAATACTCTATAACACTGTACTTCACGCCGGAACTGTTTCTCTATCTTTATCAAGCCCAATTTCGATCGAGTATGGAGTACTGTTCTCATCTTTGGCATGGGTCTGCCAAATACCAGCTTGATGCGCTGGAGTCGAGAGGCGAGCCAAGAGAATCATCGGCAATGATGCACTTGTAGAGTCGAAGCTCCAAAGCCTTGAACCTCGTCGCCGATTTACTAGCCTGTCCGTTTACATTTTGGGGAGTGTGCACTGGAATTGCACAATCTAATTCTGCCAAGTCCATTCCATCAACGGACCACAAGATGTACGGAGTTGCGCCACCGGTACATGGTAGCCATCCTACCCATACGCACAAAGCGTTTTAGGAACACATTTATTATGCGTGCAGCCTTTCCTGATAGCTACAACTTAGGGGTCTTTAAGCTAGCGAGTGAATAGGTTACTTCTAGGCAAGCGTGCTCCATCGCCGACCACATTCTCTCTTACCATCCTGGTCAAACGCGAGCCTATCAATATTTTTTTTATAATAGCATTTAAAAAAAAAAAAAATCTGTTTATTTGTTCCGGTTAATCTCCTAAATAGCTAGACCGATAATGACGGGACATTGACTGATAGGTAGCTAATATTATAAGGAGTTACTCGCGCTATTTTTATTTTAGAAAAATAATTATGGGTCTACGAAATAAAAAGAACTTCTTCAAATTTAAACCAAACGGCTTTGTGCTGGTTTACGAGACTGACGTGGACGAAGACACGGGTACTAGCTATTCTATACTAATATTATAAAGAAGTAAGGTTTTTATTTTTGTTTGTAATTAATAAACTCAAAAACTGATTTTCAAAATTATTTCACGAGTAGAACGCTACTTTATCACTTACACATTTACTGTGCATACAGCCACGGAGTGGAATTCCCTGCCGGAGTCTGTGTTTCCTAGTGTAACCTAGAGGTCTTTAAGTCAAGAGTTACTTCTAGGCAAGCGTGCTCCATCGTCGACCACATCATCGCTTACCATCAGGTGAGATGGTGGTCAAACGCGAGTCTATCAATAATAATAAAAAAGCGTAACTGAGATTATGTTTTTTTTTTTCGATGGGAAAAATCATCCAATGACAACCCCCGCTCTTGGGCGGAGCGGGAGATAGTGTCAGACTCTTACTGACTAAAAAACCCATTCCGTTCCTTCAAGCCTTCATACCGTGGCTCGAGCGCCCTTTCGGATAACCCTGGCCCCAGTAGGCTTCGACCTGGCTGGGCCCCTGCTGTTGCTGACAACTCCTTGAGGCGCGCGGGAACAGCGCGCGCCGTCGACGACTTGGACTTGGTCCGGACAGTTACCGGACGGCCGGACAGCGAGCTACCCATTGCTCACTGTCCGCAAGCCCGTGCCTACGGTGGCTGGAAATCGGGATCGGAATCCCGGCGGCGGCGAGAGCGCCGTTGCCTGATGCGGTCGGCCCCCTCCTTAGCGAGCATTACTGCTTCGCAGAAGTCGGCGACCGTCTGCCACTCCTCCTCGCTCCGGACCATGGCCTCAACCAAGCCCCGGCGCGAGAAGTCTCCGCTGCCGATCGCCCCAACGAGGGCACGGCGATGCTCCGCCTGTTTTCTATTCTCATGCGAAGCCACTGCCAAAAGCTAGTATTAAATAATAATATAATCCTTAATTTTGAAGTCCTAAATATTTGTTATTTTTTTCCAGACGCTTTCAAACGAAAATAGGCGAAAGAAATAATATATCATCTTTGTGGTTCATTGTGTCATAATTATGGAAACAATTAAAGTGTAAATTACAGCAGAAACCAAATTACACTCGCGTTTCCTTAACACATAAAAGAGACGCAAATAGCCAACACACCGTCTCTTATTTAAATGTTTCAGACACTTAATGAGTCCAATAAGTAATGGTGACTGTCAACAGTAAGCTTTTCGGCATTAACCGACGTTAACATCTTAATCTAGACGTGAACGTGGGCGTTAGCGTTTACGTTAAATTCAACTAACAAAACGGGTGACAGACGAGTTCATTTCTTTTTGTCTTGTAATATGTTGTTGTTTTTTAGACGTGTATTCAATTTAAAGAGAATTAGTATAAACTAATCTTCTCCAAATTAAATACAAGGTCACCCGGGCCATCCAGGTGACTGAGGGGTTGTTTTGCACTCAACTGTTTGATGGCGTCTAACACCCGCCATGACCTTTCGTGACCAGTGCTGTGCTTAGTTTCGGTGGTGTCCAACTTGTGACCTTTTTAAATATTTTTGAAAAAAAAATATAACATGATAAAAAAAATATAACAAACTGTATTCAGGTTTCGCATTATATACTGAAAATAATGTTGTGCAGTTCAGTTTTTTACAAAATGATATAGCTGCATTACCATATCAGTCTACATACTTCAGATACAATACTACGCCAATCACAATTACAATAACTACTAGGAATCAATTAGACCTTACTGAACTTTACTGTCTGAATATCGCCATGAATTCCAGTACCAAACTCTCTTACCACCTAGTCCTAATTAGTTCAACTTATGAAGATGTTCTTTTATTTTAGAAGAAGAAAAGAATAGAATAGCATTTATTCGGCGCAAGCAACACAATATACAACAACATAAAATAATAATAAAAAAAGAGTACAGACATACAATACAGTTGCAATTTACATTTTAAATCCTTGTTGAATTATAAATCAGTTTAAATATCTCAAACAAATTCCTAATTCATACAAACTATTTTAGATACAACCCATGTTCAAATTGAAACTATTTTCCCAGGAATCAATACCTACACGGTAAGTTAAAGCCACTATTTTGACGTTATTTATTTTTAAGCACAATAAACGAGCACTTCCGTATCAGGTTGACGGGTGACGCGGCGCAGCACCGGTTAAATTTCCCACAGGACGGACCGCAACCCGCGACCCGCAGCGGCCGCTGACTTCTAACAGAAGGATCTATTGTAAGTTGCTAAACAAAAGCGCATTCAGCAAAGTTAACTTGTTGAAAGTCGGAATATTTAGTGTCGGTAATTTTCTTTTTTGTGATTGGAAATCATCCCTCCCCTTCCTCCTTGCGTCGTATTCCTCAATGCTGAGGATCGTGACCTCCCTGCTTTATCACTTTACTTTTTATGGTGTTTTTCCATTTATTCCTGTCTCTGGCGATGTGAAGGGCCTTGTATACTGTGGAGTCAAAAGCGGTGCGGATCTGGTCATCATGGTTACCGGAAGGCCGGGCAACGAGCTACCCATCGCTCGTCGTCTACAAACCTACGCTTACGGTATACCCTCTGGATAAAGAGCATGTTATCTGTTATTCCTGAACATGGTCTCTGCGAGTGCTAAATTTCATCTAAATTCTTACAGCCGTTTAAGTGTGAAAGAGTAACAAACAAACTTTCTAATCTTAATACTCGTATTGAGATGACACCGTGAACGTTACTTAAGTTGCCTACTGGGGTCAGGGTTATCCGAAAGGGAAGCTCAGCCCCGGTACGAAAGGCACGAAGGAACAGGGTGGGCTTTTAGTCAGTAAGAGTCTGACACTATCTCCCACTCCACCCAAGAGCGGGGATTGTTATTGGATGATTTTTCCCACCTTAAAAAATAAAAAAAAATAAAAAAACAGTTACCTAAGTTGAAATATTTAACTTTATATTTTTGTTTGTATAATAACAAATAATATTATTATTGTAAAAAAGTACCATTAAAAGTTAACTTAGCATCTTCGATAATCCAAGTTAAGCTCTGAAAATTAATTACGGGTTGTTAAGCAGTTTTAAAAGAAAATCTATACTAAAGGCGAAGTTGAATGGAAAAAGTTTATTCAGATTAAAAAGTTTTTCTAGTCACCGATACATAAACATTGTTAATATATCTGAACTGGTAACCTTAAAATAAACTTCATTAATTCAATATATTGCTTAGAATCGGATTCGTAAAAAAACCATCAAATGTTGGAATTCTTAATGACAGTTTCTGAGAATAAATGATTAGTTTCAAAGAGTCGAGTACACTTTTTACACTTGTTTTAAATATAAAAATTGCAGGTAAAATAAACACAGAGCAAAAAGTTTTGGGAGCACATTCATCGTGCGTAAAGCTAGGAGTGGAATTCCCTGCCGGAGTTTGTGTTTCCTGATGGCTGCAATCCAGGAAACTTTAAGTCTAGAGTGAATAGGTTACTTCTAGGTAAGCGCGCTTCATCATCAACTGCATCGGCGCTTTCTATCATGTGAGAAAGCGGTCAAGCGCAAACCTATCATAAATAAAAAAAAGCAAATTAAGACAAAAAAAAAACATTGTTAAAAAATACACAACAACTGCAAGGTTTGAAAATCTCGGTCGAATTGTTCGAAGAAGCCACCGCAGCACTGAAACGTAGGATCGGATATTCTTGATGCCCCAGCCACCAGGATCCCGACCTCGATTTCTAGTCACCGTAGGTGTGGGTTTGCGGAGGACAAGCAATACGTAGCTCGCTGTCCGCAAGGATTTGAGTCGGTGAAAGTTTGACCCTAAATGAATGATAAATCAAAAAGTGGTTTAAAAAAACTTATGCGAAACATGATGTCCTTTTTTAGAAAACAATGATATTTAAGTTCCTGATGGAATCCTGACCAAAACCAATGCTTTAGCCATGTGTTGCCCCTTTAGGCATCAATATTTATTTAGAAGAATCATAATATCAAGATTGCCGTCAAACCTTATACCTAATAGAAACGTTATTTCGAAAGCCAATAATTTCAAATTCAACTCTGTCAGAACAGTAACCACAAATGGAACGCTAGAATGATCCAAATAATTGTATGATTTTGGCAATACGGGAAACTCTGTTCAGCGATACGATCAGAGGCTTAGTATTATCGTAATACGATATTCAATATTGGGTGTTAATATTACGTTTCTATATTATACATGTTTTATAGTCTTCCTTAGTAGGTAGTAAATAATGTTAAGGCGAAAGCTAAAGGCCATAGTGCGGCCATATACTTGCTAGATGACCCTGACCTAGTGCATTTTTTTTTTAAGTTGGATATTCAGCTAATGACTTCACCCGCTCTAGGACGGAGCAGGACGGCGTGTCGGACTTTTACTGACTAAAACCACACCTATGTTTCTTATGCTCCGGAGCGAGGTAAAGTCGCTCCGGAGCATACTCTGAACCAGGGCTCACCTCCACCGTTTTCTACGGGTTTTTCTTCCACACGAATCAGGTGCAGGAAACTAAAGGATTTACCATGGCCTGTGAAGGCCTGTGACATGCAAAATTTGAGGATGCCATGACCTATCTCCAAGCACTTGAGGAGAGCCTAGGACTTACTGCCATGAGAATGGCGTGCTCATTACTGTATGAGTGCATTTTAAAGCCAAGGAAATGGTATTTGATATAAGTAATCAGGCATTCCATTTTAAAGAACTTAGCCAAATTATTACCCCAAAATTCACCTGATTCGCCAAAAATACCTAAATTAACATTCGACTGGTAACTATTTTGCTTGAGTAGGTAAAGTCGGATGTTAGTTTAGGTATTTCTTAGTAATGGGTTATGAGGAGTCTCCGCCCAAAGAAGGAAAAGTTATTCAATGGCTTCAGTCATCCAAAAAAACACAGATGTATGTCACTTTGCTTAGACCCCATACAGCGCGTTGACTGTCCTACAAATACATTTACATAATGATAAAGAGAAAATTTACCATGCAATTTTCACTATGCATAATCATGACTATCAAACAGTCCATTTATCAAAATATGACTAATAGTCATTTTCCCTGCTCCCTGGATACATAAGAAAATATTAAAGGAAAATAACTTTTTGGGTTAATACATACCAACAATTTTGAATAACATTCTCGAAAATAAGGAAAAGGTAACATTTATACATGAACTTCATCCTACTTAGGAAGAATCTACGGCGAAAAAAAGATTTATTGTTTCTCTTTACTACACAACCCGGATATAAATAATCCCACAACATTTTTTTTTAAATTCTAATTTTGTAGAATGTCAGCTGTCACTCATATTTGTAACTTTTTTTAGAACTTAGCATAGTCGGCCTTTTCATGCTCCCACTGTTGGGACTCAGGCCTCCTCTCTAGGAGCGGGAATGGGCCGTAATCTACCACGCGGGCCCGGTGCGGGTCGGTAGATGTCACGTGTCTTCGAATTTTTGGTTCTAGGACACACCGGTTTCCTTACGATGTTTTCCTTCACCGTTTTGAGAGTAGTTCTAGCGTTCTAAAACTTCATTTGTCAAAAAAAGATGTGTCATATTAATCTTTTCAATACACTTGCTCAGAAAGTGACTCATATATTGCACTGCACTTAGGTACATAATGGCCCTTGTTACCAAACTGTGACATTTTGATTACCATTACGCACTAGTGCTATAATGTAGTTAAAACCTTATGGTTCAACCGCTCCCCCGCCATAATTTTAATACATTATCGTATCAGGCTGGGCGCAGGCCGTCCCCCACGAGTCGCCGGTCAACCCCCGTTTATTCATTTCAGTGAGTGTATTGAAAGGTAAAGGAAAAACAAAATATGGGCGCGCATATGAAAACAGATTTTTACCACCACCAAAGTTTATTATTTTTACAGTTATTTTTTTCACAAGTGTATAAAAACGTCGTATGTCGGCTGTCTTAAAACCCTCGCCATGGCTCGGGTCTTAATACCACTATATCATAATGTGCTATTAATCTATTTAAATAAAAATGAATACGTGTTCGATAATCTCGCTAAAAATCAAGAACGGCTGGATGGATTTGATAATATTATGGTACTAAAATATTCGTGATAGTTCAGAAAAGGTTTTAAACCTTTCAGATAATATATAAAAGTTTACAAAAATAAAATCCATTTTAAAATGAAATATGCTGATTCTGGTAATGGAATTAGCATTTCACTATTTAGCGAAAAGCTATCAACATTCATTGACTTCACCACTATAATCACGAAGTTCGCCGGGTCAGCTAGTCTTTTTTTAAATAATTCTTCTTCTGTACGTGCGTTTGTCACCTATCTCCTTCTAAACGGTTTAATCGATTTGGATAAAACTTTGTGTTAATATTTGTGTAGGCTTCTAGATAGTTCAAAAATAAAATTGAACTCAGTGGCGTTGCAATCAGGTTCTCGATTTATTTCCGACGAAAATTTAACTTTCTGACAGGACAACATCTGTCGGGACCGCTAGTACCCATATAAATATGAAAGTCGCTTTGAAGAAACTTTCCTCCATCCGATTGCCATGACAACTTAAAAGAAAAAACTGTCAAAAAAAATAATAAGCTGTCGTCGTGACGTCCGCTACTGGACAAAGGCCTTCCCCAAGCGTCACCTCAACGACCGATCCTGTGGGTTTCGCATCCATCGGATTCCCGCGACCCTCACCAGGTTAGGTTAGGGTAGACCAGTGTCTCTAATTTTGATAGGAGTAAGTGGTACATGGATATTAATCACGACGTTAGTTTTGTCCATGTTCATTTTAAGCCCCAACTGAGATCACCGAGCATTGTACTGAGCTCCTCCGTAGTCTCAGCCATGTCTACTATGTTGTCGGCAAACCGAAGGTGAGTGATGTACGCGCCATTGACATTAATGCCTAACCTTCTTCATTACAACATAAGTATAATATATTAATTCCGTTCACTGGACTCAACCTAATACAAAAGAAAACATTTGTCCTTTCAAATACCGTAATTAGAGACACAATATAAAGACAATGAGAGAGCGAACGCCGGCATTCGATTGGGTTTAATGAATACTGTTGATGTAAAGCAAGTTGGTACTAGAACACCAAACTACAGTGACAAACACACCCATCCCGAGAGAGATGGCCACGGATCATCGATTCTAATGCAGACGATGCAGATCACATCCAGTTAATCATAATTTAACTACCCTGTACATACGGGAGGATATTCTAGTACAAATTCAAGTTTATTTCCCTTGTGTATGTGTTTACTCTGTGTATATCCTGAGATTATGTACTCGGGCTGATTAGAATACGTCAAGAATTAAAAAATCATATAGAACAGCACGTTCTAAATAAAACACATTGTTTTTTTTACTGTCATTTAAAACCTATTCAATACCATACCATAGACCATGGACTCGCCATAATTATGGCTGAAACTGTGTCCTCTCTTCGAGGAGTGGCTGAAAAGACGTCACGGCGTCGTCACCTTGCCATGGCTAGATAACGTTCTCACCGGACATGGAAAGTTCTGAAGGTTCCTGAACCGAATTCATGGGAAAGTAACCATGGCTCGCTCTCTCGCTCCAGTCTAGAGAGCGAGAATTCATTGGATAATCTCTCACCTAAAAAAAAAAAACAATCGACCAATTTTGCAATTAGGATAAGTCGTGAAGAGGACATTACCCCGACTCGTGTATTTTAAGAGCAGTAGTAGTCTTATTTCGGTCTCAATTTGTCAAAGACACTTGTTTTTAGTTTTTATAGGAATTATCCTCAGATATTCTTGATAAGTTTTTCATTTTACGTCGTCACTGAGATCAGGTAGGTACTTCCAGATGTTGAATGTTTTTGACTAAGATATTTGATATCCGGTACTGTATATAGTAGCAGGGGAGGGTTGCGGGAATCCGATGGATGCAAGACGTACCAGACTAGCTATTATGGCGAAACTTGGACGAGGCTTATATCCATTAATGGACGTCTTTCGACTGAAATAGTGGAGATGATGGCTGTATTGTTGGATTCGACTACAATGTAAGCAGAGCTTTATGTACCTCATAAGAGTGTTCATAGAGTTTCTTGCACGTTCTTCCCCATAAAGACCTTTTTTTTTATGGTGGGAAAAATCATGCATTGACATCCCCCGCCCTTGGGCGGAGTGGGAGATAGTGTCAGACTCTTACTGACTAAAAGACCCACCCTGTTCCTTCTAGCCTTCATACTGGGGCTCGAGCGCCCTTTCGGATAACCCTGGCCCCAGTAGGCTTCGACCCGGCTGGGTCCCTGCTGTTGCTGACAACTCCTTGAGGCGCGCGGGAACAGTGCGCCTACCCATTGCTCACCGTCCGCAAGCCCGCGCCTACGTTGGCCGGAAATCGGAATCAGAATCCCGGCGGCGGCGGCGGCGATAACGCCGTTGCCTGATGCGTTCGGCCTCCTCCTTTGCGAGCATTACTGCTTCGCAGAAGTCGGCGACCGCCTGCCACTCCTCCTCGCTCCGGACCATGGCCTCAACCAAGGCCCGGCGCGAGAGGTCTCCGCCGCCGATCGCCCCCACGAGGGCACGGCGATGCTCCGCCCAAACAGGGCACACCTCGACTGTGTGCTCCACCGTGTCCTCCAGGGATTCCGCACAGTGGCGACACCCGGGCGTCACTTCCGCACGAATCCGGTGCAGGAAACTCCCGAACGAACCATGTCCGGTGAGGACCTGCGTCATGCGGAAGGTAAGGACGCCGTGAGGTCTTTCCAGCCACGCCTCAAAGAGGGGACTTACCGTCCCCATAAAGACCTACGCTTTAGGATGTGCAATTTAGCTTCACTTTTTTTGTTGACTGACCGATATATTGACAATTCAAAAGTGCCTGTAATTTGTCAATATAAAATAAACGTTTCTGATTTTTGCAGAATATTTTCGATTTCATCCCGATTTTAATTTACAAGAAGGGTCCACATACCAATTATTTGATGTGTGAAAAGTTCATCATCATCATCATCATCATCATTTCAGCCGATACACGTCCACGGTTGGAAATAGGCCTCCCCCAAGCGCCGCCACATCGAACGTTCCCGTGCGTTCCGCATCCATCGGTTTCCCGCTACCTTCACCAGGTCATCGGTCCACCTTGTAGGAGGCCTTCCAACGCTACGTCTTCCGGTACGCGGTCGCCACTCTAAAACCTTTCGGCCCCAACGGCCATCTGTTCTGCGAGCAATGTGCCCTGCCCATTGCCACTTTAGTTTGGCAATTCTTTGTGCTATGTCGGCAACCTTAGTTTTGCGGGACCACTAGTACCCATATAAATAATAATATCTATATATATAAATAATATCCCTGCGGATATCTTCATTTTTTATTCGATCACTCAAGGAAACCCCGAACATAGCCCTTTCCATTGCTCTTTGGGTGACTTTAAGCCTTCTGATGAGGCCCTTTAGTGAGCGACCACGTTTTTGGAGCCATATGTCATCACTGGCAACACGCACTGGTTAAAGATTTTCGTCTTGAGACACTGTGGTATGTTGGACGAGAAGATACCGCGTAGCTTCCCGAACGCTGCCCAACCGAGTTGGATGGTGTGAAAAGTTGAATTCTACAAATCTACTAGATTTTTTTTTTACAAAAGCGTACCCTACTTTTGATTCGTATCGTAACAGAATACAACTAAAGTAGGCGCCAAATTAACGTGGAATAACGGTCATTAGTCCTCTTACATTGACAGTCTTAATTTCAAAAACGGGATTAAAGACACAAAACTGTCTTGAATCGTGATCCTATACCATTCCTGAAAAACAGTTCATTGATGGTTTTTCGGATACCTTCGATATATTGGAGATATTAGGAAAAGGTCAACGTACTTTATTTTAGGTTTATCTAGCGGCTTGCATAGTTACTCCACATCTTGGATAAAGCTATAAAATTCCACTGCGTTTCTTATTACTGCGACTGGTTAACGAGCTATAAAGGTAATTAATGAACCTATGATTTTATCGGTAAGCATGTTCGAACACACACGCAATACGGTAGTAATGAACTAATTAATATGTACTTCTAAGGTTTCCTGCAATAAAACTGACGTTGTGACTGTGGTAGTTAAAAAACATGCACTTCTACACCCTACTTTCTGCCTGAGGCAATAAAATAGAGAAAATAAATTTTCTGTACGAGTTGTGTGATCAGTCCATCAGTATAAGTTTTTTGTAAGTAAAAGGATAACGTCAGAAAATTTAAGACTCGCACTAGGTCTGGTGCAGTCCATGGGTGTAGTTGACAAATACCGCCCGTTTGATTTTATAGAAAGAAGGTCTGAAATCCAGAAATCGGAACGTCGTAGGCCAGAATAATTTTATGAAGATTGATTCGCATCTACCGTGATGGTTTTAGACCTACTTATAGGTTCGGCTATGATGTCACCAACAGTTTTGAATCCAACTAGCATAAGAAATCACGACTCCACAGTTCAGTTGGTACATGCGTCTTAAATAAAAGGCTGCAATATCTTTATTTTTACGTGGGAACTCATCAATCGATTCCTCCCTCTCTAGATGGAGTAAGAGGGAGTGTCAATGTGTTCCATCAGTTACCATTTGCCATCCGGGGACATGATAATTTTTTCGGTTAATCCTTCAGCTCCTGCAGGTATCGACTTTAACAAGCCCTGTCAATCTTGCTGATATCTCTTTGAGGCATGTGTGGAATACCATGTGTCTTTGCCTCGGGTTTGGTCTTTATCGGACGATGGGCTACCCATGCTCGCCTGTTTTTTTGAAAGTTCGCAAAGTTGTGTGAAATGACCGCAATATCTAGCTGATATTGTATATTTACGTCATCATCATCATCATTTCAGCCAAAGGACGTCGACGCAAAGACGTTCCCCAAGGGTCGCTACAACGAACTGTTCTTTGCGTCTCGCGTCCATTGCATACCTGCGACTCTTACCAGGTCATCGGTCCATCTTGTGGGAGGCCTTCTAACGCTTCGTCTTTCATTATATGGTCGCCACTTCTAGGCCCGATCGACCATCTTTGCTACGAGCATTGTGCCCTACTCACTGCCACTTAAGTTTAGCGATTCTTCTGGCGTTGTCATCGGCTTGATTCTCCTGCAGATATTGATATTCATTCTCGATGCGATCACGCAAGGAAACCATTTACTTATCAGCATCAATCTGTAATTAGTTATTATTATCTGCACTTAATATAATAAAGAGGTAAAGTTTGTTTTTTTGTTTTTATGTTTTTTTGTTTGTAGGAGGTAATCTCTGGAAGTACTGGTCCGATTGCTAAAATTTTTGCTGCTTTATTCCTGAGTGACCATAGGCTATATTTTATGTATGCAGGCGAAGCTGCGGGCATAAGCTAGTTATATATAAAACCGACCGAGGACCTGGTGAGCCTGAGATGGACCGGTTATTATGGGGATACCTGAAATAATGATTATCTGTAAAATATATCTGACGAAATGCGGATTGATACTAATAAAAGTGATTCAGGCTGTTGTTGTATTTCTAGACTTTGTACACAGCACGACCATAATTATTTTTACTATTATAATGAGGCCTTAATACCCTGTAATCGTCTATTGAAGAACCGCTTCTCAATACAAAGTTACACTGCGGCCGCCATGGTAAACAGTTTGCGGACGACTGTTTGCCTGGAGTAAGCGCCCGATACTATTGTGAATTGAGCGTTCAGACTATGCATACAGTGCATAGTCTGCGGCGCTGCCTGCAAGTTGGTCTGACAGCAGATGAGAGCAGATTTACGTTTGGTGACTTATTTGCTGTAGATGTTCTTTAGAAGATGCTAGATTTAAATTTGACCTGTGATTTACAGTTCGAATCGGCCGGCTGACAATCAGGCGCATATTACAATGTAGGCATGTCATAGCGATAATTTATTAGATTAGTAAGAGACTCAAAGGATTGCTACAAATAGTGCATATAGCATAAGCAAGATCAGTCTTATAATGTTCTCACTGCTGGGATTCAGATTTCAGGATTTTCCTTGCTTGGAGAGGTATTGGGCCGTAATTCACCACGCGGGACTAGTGCGGGCTAGTGATTGGTGAATGTCTCTGGTCTTTGAATTTCCGGTTCTGGGACATGTTGGTTTCCTCATAGTGTCCCGTTTTGAGAGCAGTTTTGAGGAAATAAATTATGCGCCTAGTTGGATTTGAACCCCGACGTATAACTTTTAGACGGAACTGTTACCGCTGGGGCACCTCTTCTCATAATGAACTTTTGACGATTTGGTTAGAGATCACTCTTAGACAAACTCTAGGTCTGATAGGCAGTGTGACAGACCTCGAGGCTGTGCCCGAGTTTTATTTTACTTGTTAGTGCCGCAATATGCTAAAACCTGGTATTTTGAAAAACGTTCTGTACTCATATGCTTCTTAAGTTTATTCTATTTTATGTACTAACCAGAACATGCAGAACATTTTATAAGAACATGCAACACCAGTCTTAACACGGGGGCACGATAGGTATATCGTGCTACCTAATTAGTCAGTCATGGAGGTCAGGTATACTTGCAAACCCCCTATTTCAACTTTTTTCGGCTGTATACGATTAGCCTGGAAGCCGACCTCGATCGAAATTTTGGAAAAATTTAGACAAAAAGTGAGAGTATGTGTGTGTATATGTTTGTTACATCTGTAGCGACACTTAAGGTGCCACATAAAGAACTAGGAAGAAAAATACGAAATCCTGCATCGCGCAATCAAAGTTCTCCGCACGATTTGAACATATACGACAGCCCGAAATCATCGACCGGGTAGTCGCCCACCAGACCATAACACCTGTCTGGTCGGAGGGTCCTCCCTTTTCAACGGAGGTATGTGGGACTTTACTTTCTGATCCGCCTACCTCCAAACTTCTTTACGCCCGAACGGTTGGACGGATATCGATGATATTTAGTTCACGAGTAGACCATGTTCTGGTGGTGGGGGCTATAAGCAGTCACTGCTCATTAAACAAACACTTCCACACAATAGTCATGATGGATAGTCTCCCGTGCAGAGCATGCATGGAGACGGAGGAAGCAGTCGAGCATGTGTTGCTTGAGTGTACCAAAATACACGTGCGAACCCTAAAATCTCTGAATTCCCTCATAGAAGCTTTGAATGTGCTGGAAAGCCTAATATGCTTTTGAACAGGTAGGCTGGATGGAATAAAAACCGCCAAATGATAGTCATATGCAATAGTCGTCGCCAAATGATGTCTCACGTACAATGGTAAATCACGGACTAAGTCTAGAAACCAAACTCTAAATATAAGACTAGTACTTCATACGAATTACATCAACTACACTAATTCCATTTTATACAAAATGGAATTACGTTTCTTAACCTAAACAAAAGAAAACCTAAAGAAAAGCTTCCACAGTTTTTAAAATCGTAATTTTTGAGCTCGAAACTAGTGAAACACAAACAGATACCTTTGTTCGTGCACAAAAAGGCATTGAATTGCTTTTATACACACAGAAATTAAATTAAATTGTCGCTTTCCTCACAATAAGAATTTTTCGCACCTACGTGCAAATGTTACCTGAAAATCTCTTTACGGCTATAAGCACTGTAAACACGATTCAGTCATTTGCTCCCTCTTTTAGAAGGTGAAAGACACTGCAATTTGAGCAATAGTAGCTTTTTGAATATTACAGAGAGGCATTAGCACGAGTTTTGATACTTAGTTGATTGCTACGCTTCGCTATTGCTTAGATAGTTATTGCATTGATGCGCGCAATCTAGTGACAATAGAGTGAAGTAGAATTATCTCAAACGATGCTTTCTATTTGCAGTTCAGTATCGGTAAAAATTATATTTGTGACTTTTTTTTATAGACGGAAAATCAATGACACGTATTTATTTCCATAACTATACTAAATCATAAAAATACTGAAGTGTTTGTACAAAAACGCTACCCTGTCAGGGCAGTGAGACGTCATTTTTCAGAAACTGTTTATGGCTGCAATGCAAAATGTCTTCATGGTTCTGATTGGAAAGGGCTAGGCATATTAATGCCAATGGCGAGTACATTACTCGCCTTCGATTTGCTGAGACAATGTCGGAGCTAGTATAATGCTCGGTGACCTCAGTAGAGCATTCAAAACAGTAGGACTTAAAATGAACATGGACAAAACTAAAGTTATGGTAAACATCCATGTAGCACCCACTCCTATCAAGATCGGAGACTCTTCACTCGAAGTTGTGGATGACTGCGTTTACCTGGGGCAGGCGGTCCTGTTGAGTAGGTTTAACTTCGAGAAAGAGGTCAATCGTTGAAACCGACTTGGTTGGGCAGCGTTCCGGAAGCTGTGCGGTAAAAAACATATTAATAATTGCATTTGACGGGCTACCCTTCAGCAAATGTTTACGTTAACGCAATCGAGTAAGTATAAGCTCGTGCTTAGGCTTTAGTTTAATCTAATCCTGAAATAAGTTGGTATCGGAATGCAAAATATAAGTAATTTAAAGTCAATATTGAAGTTGACGGACGGTGCATAAGACGTACTTATTATTTTACTGCCTAGGGCGAGGTACGATCGAGCAATGATCCCATTATATCTTGACTACCCATAATGTAATACAGCTTGGATACGAGTTGCATGCAGGTAGGGAACGAGTAAGATCGGAATTAAGTCGACAATTCAAAAAAGTGACATATTGAGGGGAACCAGTTTTCAAAAACTTACGTTCCATATTTGAAAACTGCTTCAAATGTTCTTTTTTTTTCGTTAATGTTTTTTTCCTGGATACTTAGTCTTTTAAGATTGCTTAAAGGATTTTCTTCATCATATGACTCCTTCAAGTGTTCGTACCACATGTATAGTATACATCTATGTACACATTGTATACATAGGTAAAGTAATGAAATGAAACAGTGGCAGCGCCCACAAATGCAACGTACGTACTTAAAATAAAAATTGTTAGTGAGCATTCTGTCGTATTATTTTTACAGCTGAGTATCGATCAAAATAAATTTGTAGTTACATAGTCTAATTTAGTGAAAACAACATTTCAGAGGTAACATACCTCGCCTCCTTCTGCGAAGCAGTAACGCTAGCAATGGGTAGCTCGCCGTCCGACCGTCCTGCAACCGTTCGGACTGAACTCAAGTCGTCGACGGCGCGTAGTGTTCCACGCGCGCCTCTAAGAGTTGTCAGTAACCGTAGGGGCCTAGATAGGTCGAAGCCTACTGGGGCCATGGGTGATGCGAAAGAAACCTTCGAGTCCCTGGAACAATGGCAAAGGAGGAACAGGAGTGGGTTTTTAGTCAGTAAAAGTCTGACACTGTCTCTCGCTCCGCCCAAGAACGGGGGTTGTCATTAGATTATTTTCCCACCTAAAAAAAGAGGTAATATTATACCTACATAAGTATCAAACCAACTATTGATACGGGACATTACTCAACGGTGTAGGCAGTAACAGTAGAACGAGACTTGCCACACATTTTTACCCCTTTACGAAAAGGGGGGTGTTATAGACTTATATCTGTTTTTTGATTTGAAAACTTTTGGTACAAGAACACTTTCTGGTTTAATGTGGAAAAGAAAACGATGATTCCAAAGTACAGTCTACCTCTGTGCAATCCGCTATAGAGCGGGATGACTTCATTGTACGATTTCCCACCTAAAAAAAAACCTGTGTGCGATATTTCATTGAAATTCGGTCCACCATGTGAGTGAAAAGGAATATCATCATCATCATCATCAGCCTTTTTAATGTTCCTACTGCTGGGACTCAGGCTTCCTCTCTAGGAGAGGGAATGGGCCGTAATCCACCGCACGAGCCCAGTGCGAGTTGGTGGATGTCATATGTCTTCGAATTTTTGGTTCTAGGACATGCCGGTTTCCTCACGATGATGTCCTTTTCCGTTTTGAGAGCAGTGTAATGAAATAAATTACACAAAGTAATGTGCTTGACAGGGTTTGAACCCGCGACTTACAACTCGTAAGTCGGAGCCATTACCACCCGGCCACCACTGCTCTCTCGAAAAGGAATATACACATACATATTATGTACATGACATATAAATTTCCGCCTTTACAATATTAGTGTAATGTTGATAAGGAAGTATCTGAAAGCGACATCACTGAGTATTATACATATTATCTTACGGCCGCCGCACACACCACACGCGACAGCCACAAACGTCGCTACGAGAAGCTAGAAACGGCCACAAAAGAAGCTGAAGCGCGCGATAGCCACTTGTGGCCGGTGGTTGCTACTTTTTAACTGGACTCTGATGCAGAAGGTTTAATTGCGCGAGTGACGTGTGATGACGTTTTGTGTCGGCATTTAGTGGCCAGTGCGGGCCACAAGAAGCGAGCAGCGGAGATTTGTAGCGTATGGCGGCCACCGACGTCGTCGTGTGAGGCATTTAAAAAAAGGAAAAAGTTACAACGTAAGGAAACCGTCACATCCTAAAATTTAAAAAAATCGAAGATATGTGAAATCCACTACTGTAGAACTCCACACGACATTTACGCGTAAACAATAGTTGTCTAGTAACAGTAAATACTGACCATAGATATAAGAAAATTTCTTTGATACTGACAGTAAGTTGTAAAGATTTAAAAAAAAAAGTCTTAATAACTAATAAGAAAATTCTTACAATAAGATTCTAAGAACTCATGCTAAGCTGCCAACGCCAAATCTAAATAAACGACAACCACTCATCACAGAAACTCAGCAGAAAACCACTTTTGCTAAGCATCAATTTTTACAATAAAATTAACAAAGATCTAAAAATCCTATAACTGAACGCCAATCCTGTTAAAACTATAGTAACAGAGTGGCCTTTAGAGAGAGACTATTATATGCCTACCCGGAGTTTCTGTTTACATACGTACATCACCTAATCTCTCACGCACCCCGATTTTGCCTACATTCACACAAACATACGCACACGCACCCCCAGCACATCCCACCTTATCATACATGCACACTGTCACACATATTCTCACCTTTCACTACACCACACACCATCACACACTTCACAATTAAAACAGAACTCATAAATTATTGCAGCAGTGGGACAACGTCCATCAATTGTTGTAACCATAATATTGTATAAGAGTTTTGAGGCTGTTCACTGTTTCTCAAAATACAAGTTATAACCTAGTATGAGAAGCAGGGTTTTAGAAATTTTAGTACAGATTACAACATACCTACCTACATAAGAACCGTATATTTAGCTGTCAAGGCTTGCATTGTGATTACTGATTACATGTGGTTACTGTCTGGCTACACGTATATATTACCTATGTACGTATATATTTAGAGACTACACTGCTGTGTGCTGTGTGTATAGGACGTCTACAAATTGAAATTGCTATATCAAATTTATAGACATCCAATACTATTTAGTTCAAAGTAATTATACATATTGATTATATCGATAAAGTACTAGCTGTAATCAGTTTGTTCTTTGATGTGACGTAACTTTCATTTAAATGATGAATATACCTATAGTACGAGTATGTACAGGCAACTTAATTAGCTCGTTTATTAGAATCATAATTAATGTCATTCGTTCGGCTACCGAACGTGACATGACAATCTAGAGATCTTTAAGAAACAGTGAATAGATTACTTCTAGGAAAGTGTGCAGCGTGCTAAATTGTTGCTTTCCATCAGGTGAGATAGTGGACAAACGCAAGCCTATTAACAGTTCATCATCATCATCATCGTTTCAGTCGACATACATCCACTGCTCAACATAGGCCTCCCAAAAGTCGCAAAAACAACCAGTCCTGTGCGTCTCGTATCCATCGGATTCTCGCGACCCTCGCCAGTTCTTCAGTCTATCCTGTGGGCAGCTTTCCATCGCTGCGTTTTCCGGAACGTGGTCACCACTATAGAACTTTTCGGCTCCATCGACCATTTTTTTCTACGAGCTATGCCCACTGCCAATTAAGTCTTGTGATTTTTCGGAATATGTCGGTTATAATTACAGTTAAAAAGTTGTTTCGATCTGTTAGGCTTATAGTCCCTTGAACCATCTGGCCAAATTTATGTGGACGCACCTCTCGCACCCGCCTAGGCGGCAGTACGCAAATCTATGCATTTATTTGCGGCCAACAGCGCCCGGAAAGCGCGGGGCTGACCTTTAAATCCATTTTTTTTGCGAAATATTGATAGATTTACATATGCAATGTTCAATTTGAAGAATATTAAACCACCAATTTTTATGTGTAAAAATGTTTCTAAAGATCCAAGCCGTTTCTAAGGAGTAGATAAAAGTTGCGAAAAGTTGCGAAATTACTAAATATTTTTTAGACAAAAGTATTAATAGCCCGAAAAAAACAAATGTTGATAATGTTGTTCATGAATCTATATTAAACATATATTTTTTTCCGAGGAGTAGGCTTCAGACTGTTTTATGGCACTTTTCGGGCGCTTGGGCCTTAAACCATACATTTCTGCTATGTGTGTATGTATAATTGTATACATTTACTTTCTATGTTTGTTTTATCAATATTTATTATTTGATTTCGATATTTACCTAGTTTTGTTTAACCTCAGTGAGTGTGACCGTGGCATCACCACGGTATAGTCTGTCTAATAAGTCAACCGACTTGGGAATTTTGCATAATATTTAATCTTTTCAAAAATACTTATATTCGGTACTTTTTATAAGGTTCTTCTGTTAGTAAACAATGATCTCTATCTCTTAATCAACCTTGATTATTGAACCCGTGTTGACTACATCAGATTTAATTAAATAAGTTTCAATTTAATTAAATTAAAGACAGACTCTATTCTTTCGTTTTAAATATCGCAACATATGCTGAGTTAGGCACCTTTTTAGCCTTGCACAGTTTTCAATCTTATTTTTTCATGCCTAATTTAATTCACTGTAAGTAAGACGTACATATAAACGTTTTTTCTTTCTTTCTTTACTTGTGCTTAAGAAATAAGAAAATACCAAGAAAGGTCTTATTTTTCACTTAGATCAATGACGAAGACTTAAAAGATGGCCAGCACACCTCAGTCGCAATCAAGAGTCAGATTAAAAGCTTACAAAAAATCTAGTTACAAAAAACGCTGAACCACAAAGGCAATCTAGACTAGCTACTCCCCCGGCTCTGGCCGCATTTAAGTCGAATTTAATGAATAGTAGCTGTGCCTGCAGAATTCAAGTTAACCTCACATCAATGTAGTAATCCCCCAACCATGTACTTACTGAAACGATTTCAATGAAAAATTGCTTGCACCATAAAGTAATATGCAATCGGAAGATAAATTGAGTTGAAATACGGTGCTTGTATTTTAATTTTTCATCATGAAAAATCATCGGTGAAATATGGAATGTTATTATGCAGATTATTTCAGTTTTTTCTGTTGAATAGCAACTGTTACTTGATTGCTTTTAAAATATTACGTAATTATTTTTATGCTTGAGGGACATACTCGTAAGTTGGTAACAATGCCATGCCTGTATAAATATATGTATTTTTTTTTTAATATTTCACAAGTTTCACGCACAGATGGAGGTCATCTAGTCAGAAAGAGCTTGTGGTATGAGTACTAGACACCTGGTAAACATACCTACTTATCAATTTCTAGATACATACATTAAGGGTATGGCTTCCTTGAGAATTGGAATGAGAAAACAAAGAACCGTGATCATTGGAAAGAATGGTGGGAGACCTATGCCCAGCCACGGGGCAATATAGGCTAGCTGTAATAGTATAATAATAAACATACTTAAGGCAGATAAATTACATCCAGACAAAAAAAAATGGTTGTGCTCATCACACAAACATTTATCATGAGCGGGAATCGAATCTACGACCTTCGGTAAAGCAGTCAGGGCCACTGACCACAAGACTAAACCTAGAACTAGATCGACGCATATATGGACTACGGCTAACCCTTTAGCTAAGTTACAACCGTTTCGTTTTGATTCTCTTGTGTCGAACGCCTCGAGTTGGCTACGCCTCTGATTCCTTTGTTCTGACAACGTGACTGAGCGTTGAGATGACGTCAGAACAAAATAATCGGAGGCGTGGCCAACTCGAGGCGTTCAAAACAAGAGAATAGAAAAGAATCGGTTGTAACTTGGCTAGGGGGCTGATTTGTGTGTAGAACGACGTCGCGTGGCGTGGATCTAGTGTAGCTCTACAATTCTAGTTTCCATATAAAATGTCCAGTGTTCCAGATTAGCGTACGTGGCATATGTGTACGCAGTATAGTTCTTAACTAGTCTATCACATTTACCAAAATAACGTACAATAATAATCAGCCTTATAATGTTTTAATAGAAAACAATTTAAGGTTTATAGTATATTTTATTTACTTTGATGTAACTTGTATGAGCGAGCTTGCTTCCTTCACCTTGTCACTTAAGAGGTTTAAACGTTTCAAACAACTGCTATGTTTGTAATCAGTGTAAACTAAAATATTGAACAAAAAACTAAAATAAATAACCAAAAAATTCAGAACAAATAAACGTACATACATTTCAAACAAACATATCAACATGTCTAAGCTGGTTTTCATTCCACCACTTTAACGATCCGGTCGGTATGTGTAAGGCATTACCACTGTCATTTTGTAGTCGGTATCACAACAATCAAAGAGCAAGCCAATTACCACGTGTATTACTCGCCGTAAATCCAATGTAGTGTTTACTGGCTGCATGCATACAGTAATTTATGTGTCGAAACGACAACACTGATTCGATGTACGCGACTAATTGAATAATAACCTTTTCTTTATTTAAACTTCATGTATAGTAGTGGTATATAGGCAGACTTTATAACAAGACATTTTCTAATATTCAACCTTTGGGTTAAAAGATAACATTGTGGTAGGTGTACACAATAAATAAATATCAGATATTTCAAATAATATATTTAGCATCATTAAATTAAGGGGCCGGCGACGGATGAATTTCCATACAAACGTAATACCACGCTCATTTGCAGTTGGAGCATATTACCAACATATTATGATGATATTCGATTATAGACAATATTTATCTAGGTTCCTACGTCTTTCTATTAAAAAAAAGCAAAAATAAATTTAAGCGAATTGTATTTCGCACTTTTTTACAGCGTACCTAAATGGCTAAACATGCCATTTGGCTTTTCCTGTATTAAAAATAAATTATATATCATCATAATATGTTGGAAATATGCTCCAACCGCAAATGAGCGTGGTATTACGTTTGTATGGAAATTCATCCGTCGCCGGCCCCTTAAGTTGCTCATAATAATAAAATACGTATATAAGCTAATATTATAAACAAATAAATATTAAATCATTATAATCAAGATAACGTTTTGGGAACACATTAATTGTGCGTCCAGCTATGGAGTGGAATTCCTTGCTGGAAACTGTGTTTTCTGATGGATCTTTAAGTTAATAGTGAATAGGTTTCTTCTAGGTAAGCGCGCTTCATCGTTGACCGCATCGTCGTTTTCCACCAGCCCCCCTAGCCAAGTTACAACCGTTTCGCTTGCGCCGAACGCTTCGAGTTAACCTTGCCGCCAATTCTTTTGTTCTGACCACGTGACTGAGCGTTAAGACGACGTCATTCCCGTACATTTGAAGCTTTCTACAAGCGTTAACTATTGCAGATTAGTAACTTGGCTAGGGGTACAGGTGAAATATTAACGGTCAAGCGCAAACTTATCAACAATAAAAAAACAAAACAAATATGACGAAGACCCAACTATGGTTGAGAGGACTTTAAGTTTAAGTTCCGAGTTTTACGTTTGAAAGAAAATTTACTTTCAGTTTTTTTTTATGTCTAGGGGAAGCATATTACAGAGTTTTATGGTAGAAACAGTGTAAGAATGAGAGAGTGTCTGTTTAACAATGTATTTTGTTGACATATTTCAGGCAGAGGCCATAGTTTTTGTAACCAGTTCACTTTAGCCTCCCAAAACCATAGCCATTTTATTATCTTAATAAGGCTATGCTGACAATAACCTAATACGTAAAAAAGACTTTGCCTCACACTAGGAATTACACCTGTATTGTGAGTGCGATTAAAAACATGCAAACTTACATAGACAAGACACCCAAACCCTATAAAAAGTATTTGTTCAGTGCGGGGATTGAACCCGTAACCTTCAGTGCAGCAGACAATCGCTGAACTGTGCCAACCGTGCCCTCAAACTTTGTTTTCCATATTCTGCAATAGTTCCTCACCAACTAGGGTTTGCCCTTGGGTGTCATTGTATATCGCGTACAGGAGTAATCCCCGGTTAGTGTCACATTTATATATGTGTAACGAGGCCTCTGCGAGTTGGTTTCGGCCCCTAACACGTCTTTCAAAAGTCTACGGTTCAAGGGTCCTGAGATACATAAGTATGAAATTACAATTTAGCTGGACTACTTTTTTGACTGACTGATATTTTGACAATTTAAAAGTACCAGTAAATTGTTTATTTGAAATAAACTCTTCTGATTTAATAATGCCATCAAAAACATAACTTGTAAAAATAACAAATCTCGCCACTCAGTTTTTCTACAGTAGAAAGTTGTGAGATCCATGTCATCCAAGTTCCGTAGGCGCGGGCTTGCGGACAGGGAGCAATGGGTAGCTCGCTGTCCGGCCGTCCGGTAACTGTCCGGACCAAGCCCAAGGCGGCGCGCACTGTTCCCGCGTGCCTCAACGAGTTGTCAGCAACAGTAGGGACCCAGCCGGGTCGAAGCCTACTGGGGCCAGGGTTATCTGAAAGGGAACTCGAGCCCCGGTATGAAGGCTAGAAGGACAGGGTGGGTCGTTTAGTCGGTAAGAGTCTGACACTAATTCCCACTCCGCCCAAGAGCGGGGGTTGTTTTTGGATGATTTTTCCCACCATAAAAAAAATGTCATCCAATATTCAGTCCAGGGACCTTCAGCAACATTTTATAATGACAATGACATATCAATATTAGAAATCTTTTACGTTTTAAATAAATCGAGGTGTGAGGCCACGACAAATTGCCACAAATCTGGAGCTGATCTAGATTCACAGTACATCCTAAAAAAGACGGTTCTAAGAACTCCCACTTAACCAAGTGGTGTAGCGCCTATTATTTATTATTTAGAAGATAAGGGGCTATGCATCACCCATAGTGTAGGGGATGTAGTCACTGCGACCTAAAAGATCTATTGTGACTCGCCACCTTGTTAGAGTAACTCTTTTAGCCCGGAGGCTTCCAAGAAATTTAGAATACTCCTAGCTTTTAGAGTTTTAATCTCCTCCGGGCGAATAATGTGTCGGCCCAGATGGACACTGCGTTTGTGGACAAGGGGCCCGCATTCACACAAGAGGTGCTTAGGCGTCTCCCTCTCCTGATTGCAGTACCGGCAAACATCAGTGTCACTCAGTTTCATGTGAAATTGGTGCCTGTTTAGTTTGCAGTGGCCGGTTAAGGCGCGGGCTATCGCACAGATGTTCGTCCTGCTAAGCTCAAGAAGCTCGGCAGTTCGTTTTTGTGAGTAGCCTTCTATGAGAGATTTGGCGTGTAGCAGACCTGGTTGTACCAACCAGTTCTTTTTTGAATCGCCAAATAAGTTGCCCTTAAGGGTCTGCATGGCCTGGTTCTTTGAGATACCACAGAAGGGTTCTGGACCTATCTGATGACCTTGAGCCCCAGCCCGTGCAAGTTCATCGGCTTTTTCGTTGCCGTTGATTCCAGAATGACCTGGTACCCATCTCAGAATAACTTTATTCCTTTGCCCCAGGTCATTCAGTTTGTTAACGCAGTCTTTTACCAGTTTCGAATTTAAAGTATTCGAGTTCAAGGCGTTAAGAGCTGCCTGGCTATCTGAGTAAATCAGAATTAATTGATTTATGTAGTTTCGTTGACGGTTGGCCTCCACACATTCTATAATGGCGTATACCTCCGCTTGGAATATGGTAGCATGTTTACCCAGATTCAAGCTTTTGCTGAATTTCGGGCTAATGCCAAATATTCCACATCCTACATTCTCACCCATTTTGGACCCGTCTGTAAACCAGATCAGGCTTCCAGCCTTGCAAGTGATGAGGTTGTTTGACCAATCCTCTCTGCTCGGCAGTTCCACTGTGTAATTCCTTGTGAAGTTACACTGTGGAAGCATGACGTCTGTTGTCATAGCTAGTTGATCGTGTTCAAGTACTGATTCGTGTAGCGATCTCAGTGCTTGAGAGCGCCAGTTTGCTTTGCCAGTGCTGTTTGTTCTGTACATGCTTGCCTTCGCCTCCTTCGCAATGAATAGATGAAGTGGCGGTAGGTTAAGCAGGGCATTTAGAGCAGCTCCTGGGGTTGTGGACATGGCCCCTGTTGATATGAGGCATGCAAGTCTCTGCAAACCATTAAGTTTGTTAATGACTGTCACTTGAGTTGTTTTCCTCCACCATACTACGCAGGCATACGTTATTATTGGCCTGACTATAGCGGTGTACAACCACAGGGCGATTTTAGGGTTTAAGCCCCATTTCTTCCCTGCTAAGCGACAGCATATTCCTAAAGCTATTTTAGCCTTTTGGATCACATTGTTAATGTGAGTGTTCCAGGTCAGTCTCTGGTCGATAGTTACGCCCAGGTACTTGACTTCGCTGGAGAATGGTATGAGAGTCCCCTTTACAGTGGGCGTTACAAGTTTGTCCAACTTACGCTTCCTAGTAAAGGGGACTATTGTTGTTTTACTCGGGTTAACCGATAAATTGTTTTCTGTGCACCATGTGTTAATAATGTTCAGAGATCTCTGTAGTATAGATGATACCGTGCTGTGACAGGGGCCGACAACACAAGCCACCACATCGTCAGCATAGCTATGTACATCTAAGTCTTTTGTAGAGGCTTCAACCAGCAATTGGTCAACAACGAGTAGCCATAGAAGTGGCGATAAAACGCCTCCTTGCGGGCACCCTTTAGTTGTTTTGAAGCTCTTTGTAGTTCCGTGTAAGGTAACACTGATAGTTCTGTTGAGGAGCATGAATTCGATCCAACGAGTAGTTGTTTCGTCAATCCCTTTCGCCTTCATTCCCTTGGAAAGGGCGTCTATGGTGACGTTGTCGAAAGCTCCTTCAATATCAAGGAAAGCACATAGGGCTATCTGTTTATCTTCCAAAGCCCTTTCGATCCTGTCTGTTAGTTCTAACAGAGCAGTTTCTGTAGATTTTCCTTTTTGGTAAGCGTGTTGCTTCGGATGCAGAGGGTTATCCCTTAATGGTCCATCCCTGATGCATTCGTCAATAACCTTTTCCATACTCTTGAGTAGGAAGGAGGTAAGGCTTATTGGTCTGAAGGACTTTGGTTGAGAGTAGTCCTTCTTACCGGCCTTTGGGATAAAACAGACTTTAACCATAGTCCATTTCTCTGGTATATATCCCCAGGCAAAGCTTGCTCTGAAGATTTTGATTAAAATAGGGATGAGAATAGTCTTCCCTTGCTGCAGAAGAGCTGGGAAGACATCGTCATCCCCTGCAGATTTAATTGGCTTGAATGAGTCTATAGCCCATTCTACCTTGTTCGGTCTAAAATACCTCGCCGCTCTTCTCCAGTCTTCATTTGAAGGCCTGGTGAGGCGGATATGAGGAGTATTTTGTACGATGTTATCTGGTGCCATCACCGAGCCAGGGAAGTGTGTAGACGCCAGAAGTTTCAGGGTTTCTTCCGCTGATGCAGTGAAGGCACCGTCTGGTTTCTTTAAGAATCCCAGTTGATTTGTAGGCGATTTGGATAAGACTTTGTGGATTCTGGCTCCTTGAGGGACTTTAGTAATCTCCTCGCAGAACTTCCTCCATGACAGTCTTTTCGCCTTTCGGATTTCTTTATTATAGGTAGTTAAAGCTTTCCGATACCGATCCCAGTCGTCAGTCGATTTAGCCTTATTAAACAACCTACGTGATTCTTCCCTTAAAACATCGAGCTTTTTGTTCCACCACGTCACTTTTCTATCCCTCACAGTTCTTAGAGGGCAGCTCTCTTCGTAAGAGGCTGTAATGGCTTCCGTAACTTGAGCAACAGCATAATCCAATGTTTCAGGGGAGCGTATGGTTTTAGGGAAGTCTCGGAGTCTATCCTGGAGCTTTATTCTGTACAAGTCCCAGTCCGTGGCTTTTGCATCCCTAAAAGTGATGGTTTCGCAAATGTTGGATGTATTCAGTGCGAATTTAATTAGTCGATGATCAGACATAGATGGTTCATCACTGACATGCCAATTGGTTATCAGCCTGGCAGTGTGAATAGTAGCGAGAGTTACATCAAGAACTTCCTTCCTCGATCTAGTTACAAAGGTCGGTTTACATCCCTCATTAACTATTTGGAGGCGGTTAGTTAGTACAAAATCATGAAGCAACTCACCTCTGTCGTTGATGTCAGTGCTGCCCCAGTTGGTATGGTGGGCGTTGGCGTCACACCCAATGAGAAGCTCGGCATTGTTGGCATAGGCGTACTCGACTACCTTTGCAAGCTCCTCGGATGGGTCGGTATTCGTCCCGTCCAGGTATGCCGAGCACACGATGAGGCGTCCATTTCCGCTCTTGACATTAACATAAGCTGCAATCAGGTCATCGCTGCACAGGCCTGGTATGCATAAGAAATCAATATTATTATTGAAAAGTATACACGCTCTTGGTTTGACTCCTCCGATATGGTGTACGACCTTACCTGCAGAGCCCAGTCCAGACACCGTGTTAGTATTAGCCAGCCACGGTTCCTGAATAAGAGCAATGTGAAGGTTCTTCTGTGTGAAGTGTTTTTCCAGAACAGCCGTGGCTGCTCTGGCATGGTGCAGGTTGATCTGCACCACTTGTGTGTTTGTGTGTGTCTGTGTTATGGTGTGTTTGTGTTGTGTTAGTGTTGTGTGTTTGTGTCGGTGGGTGGGTTAAGTGGCGTTATTCGACCCGCTTGGCTTCGGGGCTGTAGGGCAGCCCCGAGGTTTGGCCGGTCGGCTCTCCACTCCCGATCGATTGGGACGTGTAGCCCTTTTCGTCGGTGGTGCTCCGAGGGGGCGGTTCCTGACGCCCCGGCCTCCAGGTTTCGGCTTGGCGTTTTGCCGCTTTGCCGTTTTACCAGAGACCTGGACGCTCGGCCCCGCCCTAGGAGCGTGTTGAGCAGGTGGCAGAATCCCTGCGCTAGATTGGCTAGTTCCTGCCACCTGCTCAGCCCTCGCCGGCGTATTATCGCCGCGAATGCGAATCCAGACTTTGCGAAAGCCTAGTTGCGGCCTGCAGTCTAGCTTGCGCAAGGCTTCTACAGAGGCATCATCGATAGAGAGGGCGGTCGTGATTCCGTCCCTTTCTTTCTTGACGCTCAGCACCTTCCACAAGCCAGTCTGCAGGTCGTTTTGTTTTTCCAGGAGATTGAGGGCATCTCTTGGAGTTTTCAGGACATCTTCTGTCTTGAAGTGGAGGATCCCAACCTTAGCTTTTGGCAAGTCCTTCTCGTTAATGAACGAGAGTTCCGCCTCTGGCCACGGCTTTAGTGTCCCCACTTTTTCTTCAAGCCATTTCAGGCTGTAGTCGTTTTTAATTACGACTTGCAGCCATCCCGGCTTGAAAGTGCAGCCCTCAATTCGAATTTTGAATTCGGGGGCTTTGGGCATAGGGGCGTTAAGAATCGCCCTCAATATGTCCTTGTAAAGGAGCCCCAATTGCGCGTCCGACATGGGCTCCTTGTTACGGATTCCCACCCGGATGTTAGTTAGGGCATCCTTAAAAGACATAGCGCTTGTCTCAGGCGGTGGTCCGACCTGAGTTGCGGACGGCTCATCAGGGATCATTGGAATTGACCCTGACTTTTCGTCCACACGCGTAGTCTTTTTGACATGATCCTTTGGCGACTCGTCCTCGGATCGGGATCGTTTTACCGGCCTCTTCTCCGAGGACATATCGGCCATTAGACCAGTCGAAGGAGTATGCGCACTTGCCAACCGCTCCGTGACCAGCTTGTAGGCCTCAATGGGGTCCATACCGCCAGCCTTGAGGCGCCGCAGGCGCTTACGCGCTGCTCCTGTCAACCGTCGTTTCCTGGGACTGAGGTCAGTTCCCGACGGCACTTCCGAGTCCATCTCAGTAGGCCTCGTGCCATCGTTTGCCGACTCCAGCTCAGGAGGGTTGAGTTCGGTGTCCAAGGTGACTAGGGAGTCTCCCTCAGAACCGAGCAAGAGAGCAGTCAGATCGGGAATTGACCCAGTCAGACTACTCGAGAGTTCCGGACGTTCGTCATCGTCCAGAGATGGAGTATTTTTTTTAAAAAGGTGTAGATCCATACAGTTCCCACGAGAAGCTAGGGAAATAAACAGTCCACCTGGGCAGAGCCCCGCTTGCCCAGGTAAGGCGAAATTACTACTCCAGGATTGCCATCTCCCTGGAGAGACACCGATAGGAACCAAGCTCCCCCTTGGCCACGCATCCCTCGGCTCGGTACGTATGACACCTTGGATTGGGTTTTGCTGATTATTCGCCACCACTGTAAGTGATTCCCCTACCCATGCCATAAGTAATGACACACGTAAGAGAGCCACCTACAGTGGCGCCCAGGATGCACCGTCCCCCCCACTGTTCTTCCCAGCGAATGCCTACATACAACCGCATATAAAATGCAGATGCATACATGCATGAACTGGGACGAACAGCAAGAGAGCACACGTGGAGGTTATCTAGCACGCACCCCAAAAGCGTAGCGCCTAGGTCAAAGGTCTTAAAAAAAAATGGTTCATTTTCGTTCCAGCAACTGAAGAAAGTGAAGTTGTCAATAAGATTGTATGCATTGATGGAGCGGGCATGCGGACGGCGAGCAATGGGTAGCTCGCCGTCTGACCATCCGGTAACCGTTTCGACTAAGTCCAATTCGTCAATGGCGCGTATTTTTCCACGTGCGCCTCAAGGAGATGTCAGCAAACTGTAGGGGCCTAGCAGGGTCGAAGCCTACTGGGACCAAGGGTTTGTTTCTGAAAGGAATACTCGGGCCTGGTACGAAAGGTAACGCAGGAACAGTAGTGGCTTTTTAGTCAGTAAAAGTCTGATACGCCCTCACGCCCCGCCCAAGAGCGGGAGATGACACTGGATGATTTACCCACCTAAAAAAAATACATTGAAAGTATCAAGGAATCCTAAGTTTTACCATTTACCAATTTTATCACAATGCTTCTTATACACACGATGTCATCAGTGCAGCATCACTAAATATTTCTCAGCGAACATACGTCTCATGTCATGAATATACAATTATATGGTAAGTGAAGAAATAAAAAGGTTACGCAAAGTAGGCTCTCGACGAAGTTAAAAGGTTTTCTAATAATAAATACGATTTGCGAGAATTTTATGTAAGAGAAGCTTAAGGAAATTATACCTACATAAAAACGTTATAGATTTATTGCATCACTGCTTTATATAACACTTTTTCCCGCGGTTGTGCTCCCGTCAACTGACTACTCTATTCTACTCTACCCAACTCTACCTACCCTACGCTTCTTACCTGCGTACCTACTTACTTACCTACCTTACCTACCTTACCCTAATTATGTAATTTTTTTTTTGTTTTAAACCCTTTCCTGTAGGTATGCTGGTGAAAAAAACTAAAAAATAATTATTAAAATTGCCAACATTACAGGCACTGGGAATTTACAGGATCATTTTATATAACTATTGAAGTGCTGCAACACTTACAGACAATCACTACATTAAAATAGAACATTTGATTTTAATACACATAAACACATAAAATTAGCAAGTTAATTTTCAATTGTATAAGATATCTAGGAGAAAGTTAATAATTAAAATTATGTCAGTAATAATAACAACACAAAAACACAGAACAAGAAATATAAATGGGAATTGATAGTAAGCTACTGTGGCGTGGGGAGACGCCAATGAAAGGCTTTATGTTTAATTTCGACTAATTATATTGTACGAAAGCCTTAAAACATATTTTTCTATATAAAATTATATAAATTTTATTCCTCATTAACAACTTCTATCATAATTCAAAAATCACTATTCTTTTTCATTACCATAAACCTTAAAAGGTCCATTACAATGCAGTTTTAACCCCAATTAATATGTGACCTTCATAGTCGTCAAAAAACTCCCACTTTTGCCCTTTGCGTTCCAGGGTCACGGTAACTCTTTTAAAATTCGACGCGATCTTATCGGGCATCGGCTCAGCTCTACAGCGCCTCTACGGTTCTGCTGACGTCTCTTTGAGGCGCGTGTGGAACACTAGGCGCCGCCGACGGCTGGAAGACGTTGCTCATCGTTTGCAAGCCCGCGGCTACGGTGGCCAGGGACCGTCCTGCAACTTCCGAAGCCCGGAGCGTCTCCTGTGGCTGGGACGTGATGTGAGAATGTCCGTTCCTTGCGTGCTATATTCTGCAGCGTGAGGTTAGGTATCGCCTTCGCTCACATTACCGCTGCGCAGAAAAAGGTCTCCGCTTCCACCAGGGCCGGGTACAAAAGGTCGTCGCCACCGATCGCCCACTGTATACTCCACCGTGTCCTCCGGGCTGTCTGCACAATGGCGACACCCTGGCGTTTCTTCAGCTATTCAAGCGCAAGAAATGTCGCGAACTGGCCGTGTAGGGACCTACACCAGGCGAAAGGTGAGAGACGCCATGGCACCTTTCCAGCCACTTCTCTAAGAGAGGTCTTACCGCCGCCATTGTGGCATGCTAAATACAAAAAACATGAATTTCAAATGTCAAACGTTCTTAAGTTATAGCCTGACCTGGAGAAATAGAGATTCATTTTTATTTATATAGATATTACAAAGAAATACTTTCCACTGGCACTAGTCCTTAGTTCTCTGAATCAACCTGACTGCGACTGAAAATCAAAGAAAATATTCCTTCGCTTTAATAAAGCATTGGTTTAAAAAAAAAAGTACACTATAACAAAAAAAAATTGACGTTCGTTTCAAAACTTAGTCATGTACAGAAGCTAACACAAAGACTGTGGGAACTAGGAACCTGACCTATCGATGCACGTCCGATAATAATTCAAGAAATTCGATATTTCGAGCTGCGATGAATTTACTTGCTGGCTCGCCCAAGCTATGAAGTACCCATACTATGGTACGTATTTCTATACAATACTTGCTGCTGAACTAAAAGCAAAACATACCATCATACGTCTGTTTGAAGAAATTCCTTTTTGAATTGACAGCACTTTTGTGCTCTGTATTTGTTATTTTTGTTTTTTAGGGTTTTGTACTCAGAGGGTGATTGACTGGCCTGTTGGTCTAGTGGTTAGTGACCTTGACTGCTATGCCGGAGGTCGTTGGTTCGATTCCCACACAGGACAAATGTTTGTGTGATGAGCATAATCATTTATTCTGTGTCTGGGTGTAATTTATCTATAATATGTATGTATTTAGAAATATATAAGTATGTTTATCAGTTGTCTAGTACCCATAACACAAGCTCTGCTTAGCTTGGGACTAGACGGCGTTGTGTGTGGCGTTGTTGTGTGTGTTGTGGAATTATTATTTTTGGAATTATTAAGGGTAAAACGAGACTCTATTACACTGGTGCACACACATCACACTAGTGACAAAACACGACATACACTCATGAATTGTGATAGCTAGACAGTTGAAATTTTCACTGATAATGTATTTCTCTTGCCTCTTTAATAACAAATACTAAAAAACAGAATAAAATATATTGTGTAAAAAAATGTTGCATAAATAATAATCTACGGAACCCTTCGTGCGCGAGTTCGATTTGCACTTGGCCGATTTTTTAAGAGTTCGTGTGTACATAAATATGTACACTTTGATTTATGTAGTTGGTTTTTTGTAAGTCATCGAAATAAAGTACAAGAATTGGTGATGAAGTAAATTACACAAGCCAGTCACACTACGCCTGGCTGGGTTTGAACCACCGACCCGCGGTAATATAAAATTATCTTTAATTTTGATATCTTGTGCACGAGTGAGTATAATTATGTGTCTATAAAAAGAGAAGCCTACGTGATAGCTACTGATATATTTTTGTCCTTGTTGGTGAGGTTATAATTACACCTTGCCCTTAAAAGTAAATCTGTATCATTAGAAGCATAAAATTAGTAGTTAATTTGTCATTTGGTTGAGATAATTAAAATATGGTGTCTACGGGTCATGGTCTGCCAAAGTAACGTCCAAAGAGTTTGGCTAGATTTATTTGTAAACGTCAAAATAACAGACTTTTACATCACATAGCATAAATCGTCAGTCGTGGCCGTTACTATTGAGTCACCACTGCTCTTTTATTTACATCACAAATAGTTCATCATCATCATTTCAACCAAATGACGTCCACTGTTGAACATGGGCCTCCCCCAAATGTCGCCACAATGAACGGTCCTGTGCGTCTCGTATCCACAAATTGCAAAATTAAATTATCGCAAAACAGATTCGCACTTTATATTGTCCATAATTTCCTTGCTGGGAATGTGTCGTATAACCGCGAATCCTAGTAGTTGTACGTGCGCGAGAGTAATCCCAAGATATTGTAGTCATTGGTGTAAGCTGGCAGCATTACGACAACATGATTGTCATAAGTAGCACCGTCGTACTGCATTTCCGCTAGGGACGTGACACTTTCGTTTGTTTTATCGATGAAGAACTTATTCTTATTTTCATCTTAAAACAAGTTTGTAATGAAAATATTTTTTTTCATATCAAGCTTTTGTAGCACGGTATAATACCTAACCTATATAATTAGTACTAGTCAAGACGAATCATACGAGCCCAAACTCGATGGGGTTGTGTCGTTTGACTACCAAGCTCCTATAGCCACCTTCCGGTTCCATCATCAGATCAGCTCCATGTCATAATCATTTTACATTGTCATCTGATTTACACATGTATGCGAAATTTCAGCTCAATCGGTAACCGGGAAGTGAATCAAATTTAATTTGCAAGATTTGATTACAGACAAATATCGAGACAGGTAAAACTAAATAAAAGCTTGTAATAATAACGCAAGCCAGAGAAAACTACGTAGTGGACGTATTCCCAAAAATATATTAATGATTTAACTCACTCATTTATATTCTCTAGCTGTCACTTCTCAGAATTATTAATCTAGACTTTTCCAAGATTCCATCTCAATGTTCAATAAAACACATTATTACAAAGCCGCACGTAAAATATAGATCTATGTGTATAGCTTTCACAGTTCCAAATTAGATCGCGACAATGCCAGACCAAAAAAACCGCAGCAAGACTTAAGTTATTCTGTGTAAAAGATTTATTGGAATCGAGTTCTGCCACTGCTGTAATATATTCAATATGTGGAATGAGCTTACTAAGAATAGTGGCACACCTCTATCCTTAGAAGAAATATGGTAGCTACTGTTTGGCAGCTTAGAGCGGAAAGTTCAAGGTTGTTCAAAAGGAACATTTCTGCCACGGGAAGGAGCGATAACGTCCACTTTGTCCTCTCGGCAAGATAAATACTTAGTATTTAGTTCGTAACTTAGAAATGAGGAGCAAACTTTATGAGACAGCTGTATACGTATCACATTTCGGGTTATTTCAAGATGTTATTAACTTGCTTGCTTTTAGAAATTCATATTTTATTATACATTGAGAATGTATAATAAAATATGAATTTCTAAAAGCTATTTTTGAAATACAGACAAATCTTCAGTAATATCCGAGACATTGTTAGCTTCAATATCAACGAAACAATATTTCATTTCAGCACAAAATATAACGTATCTCAGCAATGTTAACGTACAATTGGAACGATGCTCGATACGCGTATATCGACTTCAGAGATAATCCCTTTTCGGTGTTCCGAATACCATCTTACTGCAACGGAAAACCGTGAACGTGTTTAAAGCAATTTCATCCACGTGCCTGGAGGGTGTAGAGTGGGGCATTATGACTATGATACTTAACAAAACATGGAGAAACAATACATGCTCAAAGTCATCGTCCCTCTAAACGTACTGAGTGAGCACTCAGAGGTTAAGTACACAGTTAAATTACTCCCTACTCTATCTTTCAGACATTTTTCCTTGTTACAAGGAGCTGGAGTGAAATATAATTTACGGCTCCCCCTCGGAATTTTCCGGTGTAGTTGTTTGAGATATTACTATAGTGCTTGTAAAAGTAGTGTCTTATTATTAAAATTGCCAGAGCAGTTGGTGGCCGAGTGGTAACGGCCCTGACTTACAAGTTGTAGGTCTCGGGTTCAAACCCAGCCAAGCGCAAAGCGCATTACTTTGAGTAATTTATTTCATCACCTCTGCTCGCAAAACGATGAAGGAAAATATCGTGAGGAAACCGGCTTGGCCTAGAACCAAAAATTTGAAGACATGTGACATCCATCAACCCGCACTGGGCCTGCTTGGTGGATTACGGCCCATTCCCTCTCCTAGAGAGGAGACCTGAGTCCCTGGAAATTTTAAGGCCAACTATGCTATGCTATTATTAAAATTACGCGACAATCTCGCTTTCATTTAGTCACTTTCCAATTCCTTGAAGTGGTGTCACATTGTACCTTTTCTTTTAAAATACCTGTCATCAAAATATTCAGCAAAAATATTTATAGAAAAACTTTGGCTGGAGGGAAAGACCGCCATAAATGTAGAATCCGTGCCGCGAAAGGTACAATTTAAAAATAACTTTCCTGCGGAGTTTCCATTTCCAAACATTTGAACGTCGAGCGTTTTGCGACTGGCCGAATATGGTTTCTTCTTTTACTTTCTTAGGAATACTTTTAAGAGGTAACTTTTCAAATAAATCAGTAGGCATTGCAGCTAGACCTCGAGGCTGCGTACTTACTCTTTGTTATCTGTGAAACTGCCGGAGAAACTTTCGGTGACTTATTTAAAATTCCATGTGTTTTAAAAACCTTTTCTGTGTTAAAATTACGATCGGGCCAGCTGTTGCACGTGACTTCTTGACGTACTTTTCGAGTAACAATTGTCGCAGAAATGTTGTATTGTAGGATTTATAATTTTACTTTGATTGTTATGTTCTATGTGTAGATATTGGTTGGGTGAATTTTCGTTTCATTTTAGACTAGATTTTGCTCGCAGCTTCGCCCGGATACATAAAATATGGCCTATGTCACTCAAGAATAAAGTTACTTTCTATTGGCGAAAAAATTTTAGCAATCGGACTAGTACCTACTCCTACAAACAAAAAAAAATCAAATTCTCCTCCATATAATATTAGTGTAGATAATAAACTAAATAATATAATAATGCAATAAAATAACTAATTAATGTACGCAATCCTATTAATCCAGTAATGTAGGTACAGTATAATGCATGCGATACTACGAATATATTGCTGTGCCCTAACAGAGTCCATGTTTGAGACACTACAATTATGTAACATTCGCTGACAACATGTATGCAATAAATAAAACAGCAGTTTTTTTTTTTTTGGTGGGAAAATCATCAATGACAACCCCCGCTCTTGGGCGGAGCGGGAGATAGTGTCAGACTCTTACTGACTAAAAACCTACCCCGTTCCTTCAAGCCTTCATACCGGGGCTTGAGTTGTCTTTCGAAACTAACCCTGGCCCTGGCTGACAACTCCTTGAGAAATAAAACAGTAGTTAGTTTGCTTATTGATTTAATTTTGAATTTATAGATTAATGGCTTTTTTATTATATTTTTACGGAAAACTTGGTTCCTTACCCATAAAAATAGCAGCTAAGTACGCTTCAAACTAATATTTTATTACATACTAGTAGCTGACCCAGTGAACTTCATACCGCCTAACAATCAATGAATGTAGTTTACCTTTCGATATAGTCAACTGATTGCGATGGAACAAAGCCTTAGTAATATATCAAGTTACACACAATTTTAATGTATAAAAGTTATCTACATCGATTTCATACATTTTGTGTGAAGCACGCACAACTGAAAACTTCTACAGCTTTATTATATGTATATAGATTTATTACAAAGAATACGCAATATTATGTTGAACATTAGGTACATAATAATATTTGTTTTTAAAATATGCAGAAATAATGTATACAATTAAAAGCGACACAAAATAATTTAAAATATTCATTCAATTAAAAATCAAATGATTTATTAAGACACATTAATATCAAACATAATGACAAATGTCGAGCAGTTACCCAAAGTCAAAGCATATTGTTTAAGTCGAAAGTTAATTAAACCACAAACGACTTCGATTCAATTTTGTTTAAAAGTAGGTTCCTTTAATCAATCGGATATTTCTTCAACAGAGGCATTTTCTTGATTAATCAAAGAAGTTCTTTGCTATTCAAGGAGGTCTACGTAAATGAAATATGGTTTTGATAGGTATCAGATAAAATGAATGGAAACTTAATTATGAAAATTACTTGTTTATAGCTTTCTTGAAGAGCTTTGTTTGTCCAGTAACCGTTCGGACCGAGCCCAAGTCGTCGACGGCGCGTTTTTCACGCGTGCCTCAAGGAGATGTACGTAATGGTCCAGCAAGGTCGAAGCCTACTGGCGCCATGGGTTGTACAAATGAGAACACCGGGACCCTGAAATGAAGGCAAAGAAGAAACAGGAGTTGGTTTTAGTCAGTAAAAGTCTAACAAGACCTTCCGCACTACCCAAGGGCGGGAGATATCATTAGGTGATTTCCCACTTAAAAAAAAGAGCCATGTTTAAAAATATAGTAAAGAAGTCAATACTACATCACATCTGAGCAGATCTTAACACACAAATGTACAGAAATACAGAACCAAAATAAACACATTTTGTTTCGTATTTCTTGCTTTATTTTTCTTAAGGAATTACCCAAGACCCGTGTTCATCTGTGTTCAAAACTGTTATTAGTCCGTTGCGGCACTCGATAACATCTAACTACTTTTTGCGGCATCCACGCTACACACTTACAGTACTGAAAACATACATTTTTAATGCCGTATAAAAAAGATTATCATGTTTGGAATTTTTTCAGAGATTTTTCAAATACCCAGATTTTGTCCCAAGTGTGTATTTCCAACTATTCGGCAACAATTGACGAGATCTAAACGAAAGCAAATTCCAATTTCATACAGAAAATGGGCACAGATCCTCAGAGGCTTTTATTGAATAAATTAACTTTTATTAAAATCCTGTTTGTGACCCCGACGGACGCCCCTAGCCTCGGCTTACCAACTTATTTGGAAAATCAGATTACGCTTTGGTAAATAAAAACTGGCACTCCCGACGAAATTATTGATCTAACGGAATTAGAGTAGAGGAAATAATTAGGTAAATTACTATGACGTGGGCATAATGAGTTTGATAGCAGTGTAATTAATAAGTAAAAATTGCATTGAGTAGAATATACTTATACAAATACACTACGCTTTGCTCCAAAACACACATCATTGGCGCAGCTCAGAAGGCTGCCCAACTTAAGTCTGACAAGGACTGGACATGTATGTCACATACCGATTGAGCTTTGCCAGTTAAATACAAAATTGATGCCCTGAAATCACACGACTGGATCGCGGCAGACCGTGATAGGGATAGTGGAATGACTTAGACTCGTCTTCCCGAGGAATGGGTAAGAAGTGGTTTGGAACCGGGAATAATGGAAGAAATTAAGGGTGACTTTGCCCAGCTGTAGGACAGTATAGGCAAGGTATAATAATATAAATATTAAGGAGATTAATGCTTGAGGGTATAAGTGGGGGAAACGTCGAGGTACCAAAAACAATTGCTATTGAAAGCCTACTAACTAAGCCTTCTTCTAACTCGATAGACTCTTGAGAGTGAAACCTCACAAAAGGAGTTAAAACTGTAACAGATGTACCCGTGACGTAATTGGCAAGCGTGGTCCAACTTCGACCACAACATTGTTTACCATTCTGTTGAGATAGTGGCCACGCGCAAACCTGTAAATAATTAAAAAAGAACCTTCATCTTATAATATCTTCATCATATCTTTTGACTGAAATGTTGGTCTAGTGGTTAGTGACCCTGACTGCTATGCCGGAGGTCGTGGGTTCGATTCCCACCTAAGACAAATGTTTGTGTGATGAGCATAATCATTTGTTCTGTGTCTGGGTGTAATTTATCTATAATATGTATGTATTTAGAAATATGTAAGTATGTTTATCAGTTGTCTAGTACCCATAACACAAGCTCTGCTTAGCTTGGGACTAGACGGCGTTGTGTGATAGTTGTGGAATATATTATATTATATATAATAAGTACCTTTTTTTTGTTGGTGGGAAAATCATCCAATAACATCTCCGCGCTCTTGAGCGGAGCGGGATATAGTGTCGGACTTTGATTGACAAAAAACCCACTCTAGCTCCATCGTTGCCTTTCTTAACGGGGCCGAATTTTCCTTTTAGAGGCAGCACCTTGGCCCCAGTAAGTTTTGACCCTGTTGGGTCCCTATGGTTTGCTGACAACTCCTTGAAGCACGCGTGGAACGATACGTGCCGTCAACGTCCTGGGCTCGGTCCGGACTGTTACCGGACCTTCGGACGGCAAGCTATTATAATAAGTACCTAGGTAGCTTTTATATGTACAAACAAAACAAATTAACACAAAAAATGCTTTAATTCACATGTCTAAAATAATGATAATCATCTTCATGATGATTATCTTCCTGCCCTTGTCCCGCTTTATTTGGGGTCGGCGCAACACGTTTTTTTCTTCCATTCTGTCCTGTCACTCGTCACGCTATCACTAACTCCTTTTTCTTTCATATCGCTTCTCACACAATAAATACCAATAAATCATTAACAATAACGTTTGACAGTAAAATGAAAATAATATTTTCAGAAACAGCTACATTTTACAATATGACTACCACAAAACATTTTCGAATTTGATCGTAGCATACTGTCGTATTTTAAATTCTTGGAAACCACTAAAATAAATTATTCGGTGAAATATAGAATAAATAGAACCGAATACATTCGGAAAATTTGTAAAACGAGTGGCATCATTCAATTCTATCCAAACCCCGTTATTAGTTACCTATTACGCTATTTTGAAAAGAATAGATAATAGGATATAGAGTACCTATTATAACTTATTTTTTATGCTTGTACGTTTAAGCTTTACAGCAAGTTACGGGAACTATTGAAAGAGTAACCATGGCCCTAGATTGTAAAGAGAAAATAAAGGAAGAGCATAGGTGAGTTTTCGTCAGCAAAAGTCTGATACACCCTCTTGCTCTCTAAAGCAAGAGAAGTCATTTGGGATTTTCCATCTTAAAAAAAAAATTCAAACATCCGAATTGAGAACCTCCTTCTTTTTAGAAGTCGGTTAAAAAAACCCCGCTGTGAGCTTGGGGTTTTAAAAAGAAATCCCTCAAATTATTGCCACCCTGTACCATCGCTGTCATTTCTGTCTGATCACTTAAAAAAATTTCGCTTGAATCCTGCGGCGCGGCGCCACACCAAACCCTTTAAAGTTTTCGTTTCTAGTGCAAGCAAAGATGAACTTAACGGTGTTTAGGAGGAAGTGTCTTTGATGGTACCTCTGAAAGTACATAAAGTCGATGGTCCAGATTGTCATTCGTAGGTAGATCTTCGACAGCCAGATGCCAGAAAATCTGATCATCAGTATAGACTGATATCAGACCTCCTGCAACACAATACTCTTGCCCAGTAACTTGATTAGGGAGGTCTGATACGCAGTCGATCCATGTAAAGCATAGACAGCTGCATATTCGGCTGTATTCGGTTAGGCTGGAAACTTAGTGCAAGTTTATTTATTTAATATTTTATGTACACAAAAGTTCAAAGGCGGACTTAATAAAAAGCCTACAGAGATAATAATAATATTTATTTATTTCTCTCAGAAAGGTACAAAGGTTAAAAGTAACAATTAGTAACAACATCTATCCTTTGCGAGAGCTGGAGTCAACACTGGGTTCAAGACCTGTGTGACAGAACTCCAAGGTCATACCTCCAAATGCTAGCAAAGGAGGAGGCCGAACGCGTGAGGCTACGGTGCTCACGCCCCAACCGCCACCGGGATTCTGATCCCGATTTCCGGCCACCGTAGGCGCGGGCTTGCGGACGGCAATGGGTGGCTCGCCGTTCAACCGTCCGGTAACCGTCTAGACCAAGCCCAAGACATCGACGGCGCATATTGTTCCACGCACGCCGCAAGGAGTTGTCAGCAAACCGTAGGGGCCCAGCATGGGTCGAAGCCTACTGGGGCCAGTATCTGCTTCTAAGGTGACGGTTCGGCCCCGGTACGAAAAGCAACAAAGGAACAGGAATGGGTTTTTAGTCAGTAAAAGTCTGACACTATCTCCCTCTCCGCCCGAGAGCGAGGGATGTCATTGGATGACCTCACTTAAAAAAACAGACTGGCACGTACCTCCAAAATAACCATTTTGATTGCACTTACGTACGAGTAGATGTTGATGATTATTCTGAAAATCGATCACAATATCATTTCGCCGTTTAACATCAGATCGTAAAATTGCAGATTCAAAAACCCTCACCAAGGCTTCTCCAACAAAAGAGCAACGCACTATGATTATGAGTTTCGGTTGCACCGCAATATGGATCCGCTAGTCGTGCAGATAAAATTTAATTGAACATGTGCCTGCTCCCACGGGGTTGCCACCACCCAGATTAGAGGGCTGTGATCGCTTCTCAGCTTTACAGGAAACCCGACGACTACTAAATGAATTTTAATGAAGTAGTTAAGTGCGAACCCCGATGGAAAACTTATAGGAACTTTAAGTAACGTCTGCTAGTTGGTTTTAAATTTAGTTTCTTTGCCAGCAATATCGGTATTTTTATGATAATCATTTTCGAAGTATTCCAAAACAAATTAAATGAAACCTTAAGTACCTACATTTGGGAATAAAATTTGAAATATGATAAACTAAAATAGGAATTATGTTTTTATTGGAATTAGGAATATTTATTTAGAATTTATGGAAGCTAACAAATTGTTTAAATACAGCGTATCTTAAAAAGACTTTTCTTCATTTAGTAGTTGACTTGATACCAAAATAATTTACCTACACTTCTACACTAATATAATAAAGAAGTAAAGTTTGCTTTTTTATTTATGTTTTGTTAGTAGGTAGGAAAAAATCTCTGGAAGTACTGGTCCGATTGCTAAATTTTTTTAACCCATAGAAAGTTGCTTTATTCCTGAGTGCTAATTATAGGCTATATCTTATGTAAGCGGACAAAACTGCGGGCAAAAGCTACTTTAGTAATAAAAGTAAGTTTAGTCTCAATAGGTAGTGGTTACTTTTCTTCCTTGATAAAACCGAGTCGTTCAGTAACATCTTTTTTTGTAGGAATGAAAGAAGTAAGACTTTTACTGAATAAAACCTTTAGTTGCCCTTTGTGTTCCTGGCCTGCGGTGACTCTTTGAAACACCTACAGTAACAATAGATATACAAAGTGTAAGGGACAGCCCTCCACAAATGGTGAGGCGGATTTTTTTTTTCGTTTCCTGAAAAAAAATTTGTGGAAGGTTGTTCAGTTTCGTCTACTGAGCAAGCCCTTAAAGTTTGTGGAGGGCTGTCCCTCACACCTTGTATAGACAGAATACTCTAAACTCCCTTGTATACATATTTTAACAAATTACTATTTAGAACTTTTAAAAGAAATAAAGAAGAGGTTAAAATGGGCAATATTATCGCTAAAAGAGTTCTTGCAATCGAATCGAATTACAAGTGAAGTTAAGCAACAGTTTGTTGCTAACCGTTCTCCGTGAGTCCAATAGTCGTTACATGCGTGTTCATGAAACAACTCGCCGAAGAGGACCTCGGTAACTCCGGCCACTCTTACAAAGAAGCTACTCCGCAAAGTTTCACTTGACGTGGATTCCGAACGAATGTCGCTGGAGAGTCGTTTGAATAAAGTTAGCCCACTGATTTATGTGAAAACTTTTAGTAGTGCCGCGTCCCCAGAATATGTGGCCCAGTGTATTGTATGTACTTATCTTTCGGTGTTTATTCTGTAGTTCTGTTATTGCTTAATTCCCAGAGGCAGGCAACGACGTGAGCGCCTGTATTGTAAATAATGTTGCCAACTTATTAACTACAGGAAATCCGGATTAGTTTTGAAAAAAAAAGTGTGTTGGGAATCGTAGGGGTGATCTTTGTTCACTGGATAGCTCGCTGACGGCGCGTTGTATTCCAAGCGTTCATCAAAGAAAAGTGACGGAGCCCAGTAGGGTCGCAGTTTGCAAGGGTGGCGCACACCGACTGCATCCGAACTGCATCATACCCACCCGCCCGCACGCTCCGCCCTCCCGCGCATGGTGCAGTTCGGATGCAGTCGATGTGCAGTTCACACGACTGCAATCGGACCGCACATTTGGTTTGCAGTCGTGTTTGCAGTTCTATTGCAGTCGTGTCAACTGCATTCAAACTGCTTAAACTGCAATTTGCAGTTGGATTGCAGTTGAAATGTCCGTCTGTTTAGACCCTTACTGGCTCAGGAGCTCAATAGATAATTTATAATTTAAAGGAATACAGGTCGGTTTTAGTCAATAAAAGTGTGACACGCACTTGGGCTCCTTCCAGAGCGGGAGAAGTTATTTCATGAAGAAAGCAACCGGGCAAGTGCGAGTCTGACTTGCGTATGAAAACAGTTCAATTTCTGAATTGAGTTACGAAGATTTTTTCGAATCACAAAAAAGTTTTTTTTTTTGTAACGTAACTACAAATTTACAGTTTTCAGTTTTCTTGCTATAGGTACTTGTGTTTTGAGACCTTGCTTCATGCTAAATTTCAGGATTCTAGATCAACGGTAAGTACCCTATGAATTTTGATTCCTTTGAGAGTGTCGAAGTAAACGTTTTTTGTGCGACATAAACTGCCGTATCTTTTTAACTCAAAAGTTTGATTTTTCAACAGCTTCAAGGAAACGCAAACTTGAGTATATGATTTTAATTTCAACTCGATACCTCCATGCGTTCCGAAGGGCCTAGACAAACAGACAGATATACAGACAACAGACTGTTCCTCTAAGGGTTCCATTTTTTCCTTCTTAGGTACAGGACCCTAAAAACAAATGTTCGCTACAGCAAAATTATTCTTAACTCACTTGTTTTTATACACAAACATGATCCTCCAACAAAATGTTCATTTCAATAGAACCATTCCACTTATATTTTCGTAAATCGATCCTTCCGTCGCTTGGCACTTTATACGATATCAAAGCTCACGTGTCGTCGCACGCACCCCAATAAAGAACAACTTGGATAACGCTACTCACGTTGGAAATCCACAAATCGGGATTGGGCCAAGGGTCTTTGCTAAATCGAAATAAACAGGAGCATCATCGAATTCCCATTCCGTCCTTTACATTTGATTTATCTGTTGAGTGGGATCAACTTGGGGCGTAATTTATTGCAACCGAGCGGGGGCCTCTTCCGCCGTTAATTCTGGGGACGGCTAGATAACGCTCTTGACACCTTTGTTTAGGATACACAAGGGTGGCCGTGACGATGGGCAAATCTTTCAATATATGGTGCTTGGGGGATCAGTTTTGAAGTATCTAGGATTAATAGTTTTCATATTGTATAACAGCAACCTTAGTTAATTGCGGCAATGTTGTACCGTCATGTCGTTGCAGATTCGTAGTTCATAGATTTTCAGAGTTTCATAGTCCTTGGTCCCAGTAGGCTTCGACCCTGCTGAGCCCCTACGGTTTCTGACAACTACTTGAGCCGCGCGGTAATAGTGTGCGCCGTCAACGACTTTGGCTCAGTCCGAACGGTTACCGTACGGTCCGTCCGCAAGCCCGCACCTTTTATATATCTATATACTTACTGGTAAAAGAATTTTAAAGTCGCTCCAAAAAGTCTTTCAGTATACTCGTATTAATTAAAAACAAAAAATAGGTACAAATCTTTCGATTAATTAATATTAATTTTTATTATGCTTTTAAACATCTAAAGTAATAAACATTATGACTTAATACGTATGTATATAAACTAAAAATAAATAATATTTACAATCTTTCCTCTTTGTAATATTAGTATAGATATAAAGATTTTGACAAACCTCTCATCAGAACACTTTTCGGAACCGCTCGATATGTAATTAGGGCAATCGCTTCATACTTCGCTTTTACCTTGTAACATCAAATATGATAAACACGGTATTAGATTTGTTGAAATTTTGAACACTTATTTAGAATTTATGGAAGCCCCTAAATTGTATAGATACAGCGAATTTTAATAAGACTTTGATTCATGTTATCAGCAGTTGGTGAATTGACTTGTTGTCAAAGAAAGTCGATGTATCTATAACAGTTTTTTCTCTTCGTTATTTAACGCCGTTGCACATTATAGTTTATTTACATTAAAGTAAAAAAGTATTGATATTTTTATTAATAAAAAGTTTTTCATTCAACACTTTTTAGTTATCAAACCCCTCAGCCAAAAAATGTTCAAGTTCTACAATAAGCTATCTATGGAATTTAATGATTAAAACCACTTAAAACTTTTCGTGTTTACCTTCCATCATCAGATTAGCTCGATAGTACCTTAAAACCTGTGTGCATCTCGTGACAATAGTAATAATCTCAAACACGACGAGTATACATTGATTTATTACAGAGTTCCGATGCCTACCTTCCGTATTCATCATCAGATCAGAATAATGTATCATATTACCCTCTTCCTTCAGTCAGTCATCGACTACACTTAAATTACTTGGTATAAGTAATTTTACTTGTTATGACAGTTCTGCTGTAATCCTATAAGCATGCTATTCCATATCTTCGAAGTTCATCATCAGATCAAAACCATATTTCTATAGGGCCAATTCGAAAGTATCGATCAAAAAAAAAAAAATACATACAGCTGAACATATAACTTTCCTTTTACATAAATCCGGGTCATGAGTCACCTACTTTCAAATGGTCCAATTGTTTTTTTTTTTTTTAATTTTGACAATACTTTAACTCTTATTCAATTTCTGTGCTTAGAACCTATAATAAAAAAAAACGAAATAAAATAAAATATGAGTATTTCAGAGGAAGTTTGAAAGTAGCGCCAGTGACTGAAAAGTTGAAAGGAAATCGTTGGTCTTTGTATAGTCATGTGAAGAGGAGGGATAAAACGCAAGCTATTAAAAGAGTTATGAGAATACATGTGGACAGATATAGAGGAATAGGGAAGTCAAAGAAAAGATATGATTGTGTGAGGGGTGATTTGAAAGAAATGGGAGTCAATGATATTGTGATGGCTGATAAGATAGAATGGAAGAAAAAAACATGTTGCACTGACCTCAAGTAAAATTTATTTAATTAAAATTATGTAAATAACACCATAGAGCAATTAATGCCAATGCGATGCTACGAGTATTATCAGCTATACATCTGCATTCAATGTTTACAAAGAAATAACCGTATAATATATATTAATTATTAAATCAACCAACAACATAAACATACAATATAATATTAATTAACCTATACTACGTTTATATTTTCAATGCACTTTAGTGCTGCTTCAGTGAGCACCGGCAGGCTTTTTTTTTTTTTTGTTTTAATTCAGATAAACTAGTGCTTGACTGCGATCCCACCTGATGGTAAGTAGCGAGGCTGCAGTGAAATAGATAAAAATAGATAAAATGGGACAAAGGCATAGATATGTAATCATAACGCTCTTTGGAAAGCTTCATAATTCACCTCTGTCTGGTAATATCAGGTGTGATAAACACGGCATTAGCTAGATGTCACTAGTGAACAAGTAGTGATGTCCGGATTATACGTTTGGCCGGTTTACCGATTAATGAGCCAATTGAAAACCGATTATACCGTCAATTAACTATTACTAGTGAAGCTACGTACTGTGTTAAATGTTGCGGACATTGGAAGTGCATTCTTATGTAGGTAATTATCTTACTTATACTACCAAGGAAGCTTGTTTTTTTTAATCGTTGCTTTTTTTGAGGCGGAAAATTATCCAATAACATCTTTCAATCTAGGATGGAGCAAGACTATCAGGAAATTTCAGACTTTTACTGAATAAAATCACACTTGTGTCCTTCAATTGCTTTTTGCGATGTAAGACCGCGGTTTGCTGACATCTCTTAGAGGCGCGCGTGGAATACTACGCGCCATAAACTGCGTACTTGGGTTCGGGCTTTACTGGATCGGTGAACTGCGAGCTACCTATTGCTCATCGTCCGCCATCCGCGCCTATGGTGTAACCCTGTCTCATTCTTGGAATTACTCCTATGTAGAAGGCTCGTTCAAAAACTCGTAATTTCTATGTGTATTTACATATTTTTGAAAGCTTATTAGATACAAAGACCCTAAACATATATATATAATATATATACATACATACATATAGCATAGCATATAAGCATACTCAACTTTATAATAATCCACTGTTGAAACTCAGGTCTCCTCTTTAGAAGAGGTAAATGGGTCATAATCTACCACATGTCTTCGAAGTTTTGGTTCTAGGATATGACGGTTTCCTCAAGGTGTTTTTCTTCACCGTTTTGTGAGCAACTGGTGATAAAATAAATTACACAAAGAAGTACGCCTGGCTGAGTTTGAACTCGCGACCTACATACAACTCGTAAGTCCACACGGCCACCACTGTTCTTAAGTGGTAAGGTTACATATACGCTACAGATACAACTATAAATGTTCCGTGCGGGAATCTAGCTCGTAATGCACAGTGCCACAGCCCATCGTGCCGTTAAATAAAGAAACTTGAAATATCACATAAGAATGCGAAGCGAAATTGTTGACGAAGTTGTCGGCGTTGCGTACAAACTACCTACAGGTCATTGGACTCGCTCAGCTGACGTTTTCTTAAAGAAATTAATTTCGTACATGCGTAAATTAATACGAGTTTTGAAAAAAAGGTACTTTATTTTTTAATTCTATCTTTACAATTCGATAGTGTGTCATGTACCGGATCGACCCTCCACGGGATTAAAACAATTAAAATTTAGTGGTGTTTAATATAATGAGCATATAACGATCACACTGATGGTACTAGGATGTACCATCCTATTATCATCCTCAACTCTGTCGAAGTAATTTAAGACGTGGGTCCAGTGTGGATATGCTGGTTTTCACAAGATGTTTTCCTTCATAATTTTGAAAACATTAATGATGAAATAATTTACACGAAGTAATTTTCTCGGCCGATCGACAACGCCATTACGTGTGAGTCTAAAACATCATGCCTTAGCGAAATTGATAAAAGTATCTATCTATTAACACAAAGTAAACTATAAAAACTTGACATTTAAGAAAATTTTGCTGAAGATGATGAAAGCATTTTAACTCTTTTAGAAATATGAAGACAAAGAATATAATATTCATTTATTTTAAGCCCTACTAACAACTCACTCGTAGTTCGAAAGGTTTCGCCCACGCGCCTCTTTACGTTACGCCGTAGCACGGCTACGGCGTAGCTCGTACTACGATTGTGTAGTCTCAACGCCTACAAAACCTTTACCTTGTGATTTTGTTATATTTTTAAGAGGTTTCCTCGTCTCTTTTGAGATGTCAAAGACAGTTTATTTTCGTAGTTCGACAGTCTTAATTAGACGTAGGTGTCTTTTTGTGATAATTTTGGACTCAAGTAACCTTGGAGACAGGAATTGTTTCCATTGAAATCCACAAACACTGAAATGGTATTAGTCCAGAGGAGTGTTTGACAAAGAGTTCCTTTAGACCTCAACTTCTAAAATAATTAATTAAAGATTTTATAGGTAGTACATGACTAGTACCTTACATTACTGACGAAATGTGGGTACTACACGTAACAACTTACCATCAAATAAGCTACCTTAATAGGTGGACCAGATGATTGCAATCTGGCGTTCCAACCAAGGTCACCTTGGTTGGAGTTTGGTTTGTGTTGCGGCTATACGGATTTAATCCACGCGCCAGCACAATCAGTCACTGTAGTTGGAAAGTTGCGCCTCCCAAACATAGACGTTGAAGTTCATGGATTACAACTGCTGTCTACACCAATTGAAACTATCAAGGTTTGTGTGTTTGGTTTGTGTTTTGGCTTCACGGATGTAAACCGCGCACCAACACGTTAGCAAATCAGTCACCGTTACCAGAGTGACTGGTTCCAACCGGAAAGAATGACGCATCATGACCAAGGGCGGTAAAGGCCATGTTTACAATTTCTATCTACACGGGTTGGAACTAGCAAGGTCACCGCTATCGGGACGCTGGTTTACAACCATCTGGTCCATCTTTAAGTCTCTAAACACGCAACTACGTCTCCTCGACTCAAATCCATAACAACTTCTTTTGTTTCTGATCCACGGATAAGCGTTATTCGTGACGTGATCCGCGAATCGCGATCCAATACTAAAAGGACAATAAATACGGATCATGCGCGTCATTTGATACCTATTGCGAATAAACTAGAGATCGCAGTTTGTCTTGATGAGGCACAGGGAAGTGGGTTAGAGTTGGTTTTAAAGTTCTTTCAGTTTAAGTTTATTTTCATAAAGGTCTCGTTTGGAATCGAAAAGGTATTTACAAATTGAGGTTCAAACTGAAAACACTTTTCAAAATGAATATCAGGTTGGCAGGGGCAGGGATATAGTTAGGTTTTCATTTTGAAAAGGTTTTTTTCTATCTATTTATTTAACAATTAATGTACTGAAAGAAATTTCTTCTAATATACCTGTAAATAGAGAGTTGGAAAAAAGACTATGTAAACACAGTATGGTTTTTTAGATGTGGTAATGACTTTTTCCACTCCAAGGCAGAGCTAGAGGGCGTGTCAGACTGTTACTGATTAAATTCTCATTCCTCCTTATTCTGGACCATGGCCTGAACCAGGGCGCAGCATGAGGTCACCGCCACTGATCGCCCCCCACGAAGACACGTTTGTGCTTCGCCTAGGCGTGGCACCTCTCCTTATGTTTTTTTTTAAGAAGATAGGTATAGATTATGTTTGTTAGGCAGTAGTATTCCTTACTTCTTGGTCGGTGAACAGCTAAAAAAGGAGCTGTTTCAATTTGTTGAGTTAGTCTCAATTTGTTGTATAAAAAATATATAATATTGACTACTTTTTAAACACTTTATAAAATGTTTCTCAAATCGTATGAATGTATTTTTTGGATGTTGTTCATCGACATTTTTGCCAATTATAAACCGAATTTACAGTTTTTTTTTTCCTATTTGGAAATATACCATCCATAATCATCATTTCAGCTGAAAGACGTCCACTGTTGATCACAGGCTTCCCCCAAGCGTCGCCATAAAGACCAGCTTCGTGTGTCTCGCATCCATCGGATTTCCGGTACCCTCACCAGGTCATGTTCCAATTCTATTACTTATTAAAAAAAAAACTGATTACCAAAATAATTACAAAAAACTTTTATAAAATTACATTAATTTAAGTTTTTCATAGAGTCGGCTGAGATGATAATCAAGACTTGAATTTTAACGTTTCAATTATGATAATTGGCAATTCGACGACCTAATCAAATTGAAATACAACTAAAAATACCAATTGAAATACTGCCACCTATCACAACTTTATACTTACTAGAAAATTCCTTCAGCAATTCAATTATTTAAAAGAACAAAAGAAACATTCTGTCGCGTAACACAGGATCATAAAATTGAAATTGCTCGTAAAATCAGTGTACGCAAGTACAGTTTAACGACTACTTTTCACTTAGAAGCGCAACTCTTTAGGTGTGATTTTTTAAGAATCATTTCTTTTTTGTTTTTCCGCTAAGATTTACTCAGAAACCAAAAAAAAAAAAAAATATATATATATATACGACACGTTTTTAGTCAAAGTCAAAAATAAATACTTACATACTTCTGACCTAATTTATTTGATCTGCTTATTTTTCGCTGTTCTAAAATTACTAGTGATAACTTTTGAAATATTTTAAATACAATGCACAGTACAATACACCTACTTCGCTCGCATTTAGTATGTGTTGGGAATCGAACCCAACAGATCAATGACGCGGTCTGCACGCGCAAGCGACGTGCATGATCTACGTCATCGGCAGCGGGGTGTGGGATCGCAGTCAAGTACTAGTTTATAACATATAAAAAAAAAAAAAGCGGGGCTATCACGGACGCCGCTGCGACAGACGATACCTCTCAAATCTCTTTAATTAATTATTGTTTGTCCGGGACAGGTGTAATTTGGAAGATTGGTCTAACGGCAATATACCAGCACTTAGAAAGATACAGTCCACTCATTTCCACCAACCCCAGCATTGCTCGCTTTCACGGACGCGACGCACCTAAACAGTATGAATGCCAAAACTATATGCCGATTCCCTTTTTTGTAAACTTCAAATCTTATCTCCACTCGATTGACCGTTCAGCAACCGTCTGGACCGAGCTCAAGTCGTCGACGGCGCTTAGTGTTCAACACGAGCCTCAAGGAGTTGTCAGCAACCGTAGAGGCCCAGCAGGGTCGAAGCCTACTAAGCTATGGGTTGTGCGAAAGAGAACCCCTTGGAACAAAGGCAAATAAGGAACAGGAGTGGGTGTTCTGACACAACCTCTGACTCCAATCAAGGGCGGGAGATGTCATTGGATGATTTCCCACCTAAAAAATAAAACTGGTAGTAGTGCAGTGTTTTATTCGCTCTTCTTAGAGATTTCAGCAAGACCGTAGGGACCCAACAGGATCGATGCTCGTTGAGGCCACAGGGAATTTCAGCAAGACAGGATCGATGCTCGCTGAGGCCACAGGGAATTTCTGAAAAGGAAACCCGTGGTTTTAGAATGCAAAGGCCAATAGACTGAAAAACACGGTTATGGTTTTAGTTACTATAAAAGTCTGACACGCACTCCTGCTCCAACCGAGTGCGGGAAAAGTCATTACCTATATGATTTCTTACCGCAAAAAAGCGACACAAAGCGAATAAACGGATTTATACGAAATTACCCACACAAATAAGTCATGTTTTTTTTTTATGGTGAGAAAAACATCCAATGACAACCCCGCTCTTGGGCGGAGTGGGAGATAGTGTCAGACTCTTACTGATTAAAAGCCCACCCCCTTCCTTCTAGCCTTTATACCGGGACTCGAGTTCCCTTTCGGATAGCCCTGGCCCCAGTAGCCTTCGACCCGGCTGGGCCCCTGCTGTTATGTCCTGGTATAGCAATAGCACACAGGTTTTGTATCCCGAGTAGTGATGGGTAAATGCCCTGGCATTTTGGGCAGATTGGGAAAATTCCCAATAAACGCCCATAAATTCCTGCCCGAGGGCATTTATCTGGGAATTTATTTTTTGTTCTAAAATTAATTCAAGACATTAATGTTAGCTTTGGAAACTGGCTTAAATCGATGAGTTTAGTAATGGTTAAGTCTATATAGGTGTTTTTATATGAATTTGCACATTCTATTAAAATTTAAGTTTTACAAAACCATGTTTACGAACACAAAGGTTACGAGTTACCCGGCGGCGGCGTAAAAACACTTGCATGGTGAGAGGAGTACGGCAAGAGATGCGTACACTGTTATGGTTAGTTGTTTTAAGTAGGTACGTATATGATTTTATGAATTAAATTGCAATATATTTAAAATGTCTTAAAAGAACCATTTAATGTCATCAACCATTTCAAATCACTTTTACCTACCATGCGAAAGCACAAAGTGGGGACAGCGCGGTCTGTGTGCGCATCCCTCACACACTCACACACCGTGTGAGGGACGCGCACACACGCCGCGTTGTGCCGCCATTTTGTTATTAGTTATCCTGTGTCATTTGTAGATACCGCACGCACGCACGCATATCACTAATCTATTCGAGCATTGTGCGCGCATTGTGAGCATGAGGTACGCACCAGGATAATTGTGTTCTATGGTTCCGGTTTCCCAATTTGAAGTAAATACTTATTGGTTTTAAAAACAGTGCTAATTTACAGTTATTTTTGTGGTAAGTGTTTTTGCCGATCAGTAATTTTAAGTAAAAGTAAGTAGATTCATAATTATAATAACTATAAATAAAATGAAAGTAGGTATTCGTAATAAGTAAATTTAGAATAGAATTAGAATGGAATAAGAATATAATACGAATAGAATTAGAATAGAATTACAATAGGTAGTTTTATTGGTAAATTTCGCCCTAAAACTTTTGTGAGAGCTGGAGTTTGAACTAGGTTCGAGACCTGTATGACCAATTTCCAGGCTGACACCCTTTTAAACATTATCGCATTTTGCAGCATATCAAAACGTATCTTATATTTATAAGAATAACAGCGGTAGAAGTTTGTGAAGTGTAAAGGAAAAGTGATATTTTTATTGAATCCTGTTTTTTTGTTAGTGGGTAAAAATCATCCAAATGACATCCCCCGGCCTTGGGCGAAGTGGGAGATAGTGTCAGACTCTGACTAAAAACCCACCCCGTTCCTTCTTGCCTTTCGTATCGAAGCCGAGTTTCCCCTTCGGATAACCCTGGCCCCAGTAGGCTTCCACCCGGCTGGGCCTCTGCTGTTGCCGACAACGCCTTGAGGTGCACGGGAACAGCGCGCGCCGTCGACGACTTGGACTCGGTCCGGACAGTTACCGGACGATCAGACAGCGAACTACCCATTGCTCGCAATCCGCAAGCCCGCGCCTGCTGTGGCTGGAAATTGGGATCGGAATCTCGGCGGTGGTTGGGGCGCTGTGAGCGCCGTTGCCTGATGCGGTCGGCCTACTTCTTTGCAAGCATTACTGCTTCGCAGAAGGAGGCGACCGCCTGCCACTCCACGCCAGACCATGGTCCGGAGCGAGGGCTCCGGACCATGGTCTGTACTAAGGCCCGGTGCAAGTGATCGCCGATTGCTCCCGTGCACGGCAATGTTCTGCCCAAGTGGGGCACACCTCCGCTGTGTGCTCCACCGTGTCCTCCGGGCCTTCCGCAGAGTGGCGACACCCGGGCGTGTAGTATATGTTTATAATAAATGTGATTAAAGTAAAACATACCCTTCCAGTGTCATCAATAGTTCTCTAGATAATTATAGTTATATTGATGTTGATTATTAAAAATTTTATAATGTTGTCTCTAATAATGGCGAAACTAGTTTTTTAATACATATTATTTTATTTTTTGTAACTTAGAACATAATTTATTACATTTGATATTAAAGTATAGTCTTTTATCTATTTTCACTTGAAAAAGTATATTAATGTTGTTATTTTAAAATGAAAATATGTTTAATTCATTAAACTCCAAGCAAACGCTGTCGTTGTCTTTCTATAGTGTATCTAATCGACACGATTGAATCATTCACATTTCTTCAAAGTAAAGTCTTTTATTTCTGTTTTACATGAAAAAGTATATTAATATTATTTTAAAATGAAAATGTGTTTAATCATTCGCATTCCTTCAAAGTAAAGTCTTTTATCTCTGTTTTCACATGAAAAAGTATATTCATGTTATTATTTTAAAAAAAGACGGGTTGCACTCCGGGAGTGCCGGCAGAAGTGAAAACTTGATTATTAACGTTGAGCATGTTTGATATTTTGGAATGGTTAGGGAATAATTTTGCACCAATTGCTTTATCAGTATAAAAGTACTATCATTTATGTGGTAGAATACAATATTCATTTATTGCGCTATCGTACACAAACATGACAATTTATATTACATTAAAAATTTAACACTTTAAAACTATTACAATTATTTTACATTAAAAAGTTTATCTCTCCGGAAAACTACTGAGGTGTCAAGGGACACCCGGATGGAACGAAGTTCCGTTCTGGCTTGCTTTCTATAAGAGAGAGAAAGAGAGAAAGACAGAGAAACATGCGCACGCCGCACGGCTTACAATAGCTTACTATAGAAAAAGTGTCTAGCCAATACAATATAACTAAAAAATACTATCCTATTTTATGTACATTTTGACAGCACTATTTCAACATCTTCGAAACCATGAAAACGACACTCATGACGAAAAAGTTGATAATTTCTGACATCCGCCATCTTAGATTTACATTTTGACAGCACTATCGGCTTCAACAACCTCGAAAACCATGAAAAAGACACCCATATCGAAAAAGTTGATAATTTATTGCAGCCACCATCTTAGATTTAAATTTTGACAGTACTATCGGTTTCAACACCCTCGAAAACCACGAAAACGACACCCATGAGGAAAAAGTTGATAATTTCTTGCAGCCGCCATCTTGGATTTACATTTTGACAGTACCATCGGTTTCCACGCCCTCGAAAACCATGAAAACGACACCCATGACGGAAAATTTGATAATTTCTTGCAGCCGCCATCTTGGATTTACATTTTGACAGTACTATCGGTTTCAACACCCTCGAAAACCATGAAAACGACACCCATGACGAAAAATTTGATAATTTCTTGCAGCCGCCATCTTGGATTTATATTTTGACAGTACCATCGGTTTCAACACCCTCGAAAACCATGAAAACGACACCCATGACGAAAAAGTTGATAATTTCTTGCAGCCGCCATCTTGGATTTATATTTTGACAGTAAAAGTGTCGGTACAATTTTTCGTGAGAATTTTTTCCGTCTAGCCCCCTTTCACAACGCGCGATAAGGGATAGCTGTCTACTCTCCATCCGTCTTACGCTTTTTCGATCAGGTCACGTGTCCTGACGCGAGTTTAAGATTTTATACCCATTACAGAAAAAGTGCTCAACGCCGCTAAAGAAGTTTTCACTTCAATAAAAATGTGTTCAATCATTCATATTTCTTCTTTTATTTCTTTAATACATACTATTTTACATGAAAAACCACATAAAATCACGTTTAACGAGTCCCATATTTTTATGCCCTATGATCGGGCATTTATCGGGCAAATAAAAATAAATGCCCAAAATGCCGGAAAGTTACTATATTTTCCCGCCGGGCAGAAATACTTTGCCCATCTCTAATCCCGAGTGTATGTTCCTTTAAGCGAAGCCGATGGCAAAACTAGTTGTGGTTTAAAAATACAAAGTAAACTCTTCACCGACTTTAACTCCAAAATAAATCCGTCTTAAAACTCAACTACAATATCCATTCTCTAAAATCTTAACACCATTCAATACAATAAAGTTGAAGGTAATTGTCTGGAGAGAGCCACAATAGCATAATTAGTTGGTTTCTCTTATACTAAGATGTTAAATAAAGGAGTAAGTTTGAGGGACAATTTACGACGGAGCGGGGTTCTATTGCCGCTTAATTCCGTGCCGAGAAGCCAGATAACAGTCCTGTAGTGTCTCTCTCGATTTATTACTTTAATCAAACGTATAGTATGTATGCTGACAAAAACTACGCACTTAATGCCTTATTTAGGGCGAGATTGGACAATGCGGTGGTTTTTTTTTGTTGTTGGGCTCCCGCTGGGCTATCTTTTTTTTTTTCAGAAGAAATTGGTCTACGATAGATGTATCTGTAAATTCATATGTCACTAATTTTATGAAGGTAAAAGTTTACATTTTTTTTTTTTTTTTTTTTTTTTTTTATGGTGGGAAAAAATCATGCATTGACATCCCCCGCTCTTGGGCGGAGCGGGAGATAGTGTCAGACTCTTACTGACTAAAAGACCCACCCCGTTCCTTCTAGCCTTCATACCGGGGCTCGAGTGCCCTTTCGGATAACCCTGGCCCCAGTAGGCTTCGACCCGGCTGGGTCCCTGCTGTTGCTGACAACTCCTTGAGGCGCGCGGGAACAGTGCGCGCCGTCGACGACTTGGGCTTGGTCCGGACAGTTACCGGACGGCCGGACAGCGAGCTACCCATTGCTCACTGTCCGCAAGCCCGCGCCTACGGTGGCCGGAAATCGGGATCAGAATCCCGGCGGCGGCGGCGGCGGCGATAACGCCGTTGCCTGATGCGTTCGGCCTCCTCCTTTGCGAGCATTACTGCTTCGCAGAAGTCGGTGACCGCCTGCCACTCCTCCTCGCTCCGGACCATGGCCTCAACCAAGGCCCGGCGCGAGAGGTCTCCGCCGCCGATCGCCCCCACGAGGGCACGGCGATGCTCCGCCCAAGCAGGGCACACCTCGACTGTGTGCTCCACCGTGTCCTCCGGGCATTCCGCACAGTGACGACACCCGGGCGTCACTTCCGCACGAATCCGGTGCAGGAAACTCCCGAACGAACCATGTCCGGTGAGGACCTGCGTCATGCGGAAGGTAAGGACGCCGTGAGGTCTTTCCAGCCACGCCTCAAAGAGGGGACTTACCGCCATGATTGTGGCGTGCCCATGACGGGGTTGCGATAGTCGCTGACGCCATTTCACCATGAGATCCCGCCGGAGCTCTGTCCGCCATGCCGTGACCTGTCGCGGCAGCGGACTTTCACCCCGGCGTTGCATCTCCACGCGCATATCGTGCATGTGTGCAAGGACTGTTGCCTCCAGATCCCACGGTGGTAGGCCAGCCAGAAGGCTCGCCGCTTCGCGGGAGACCGTGCAGTATCCCCGCACCATTCTTATTGCCATGACCCTCTGGCAGGCGTTCAGCATGGACGCCGGTCGCTTTTTCAGCGACGGCGCCCACACCGGCGCCCCGTAGAGGGCCATAGACCGAACGATCCCCGCGTAGAGCCTCCGGCAGGAGGCGTCTGGACCCCCAAGGTTGGGCAGGAGCCGCTTGAGCGCAGCCCCAGCCCGGTTGAGTTTGGGAGCCAGACGTCGGAAATGCTCCACGAAATTCCACCGGCTGTCGAGGACGAGTCCCAGGTACTTCATCGTCGACCCGACACCGATGTGAACTCCTCCTACCGTTAGTTGGGAACTCAATGGCGGCGCGTTCCGAGGGCGGCGACCGTGGAAACACATAGCCTCGGATTTGTGAAGCGCCACCTCGAGTCCCAACTCCTGGATCCTATCAACGACCATCGCAACCCCGTGTGTCGCTAGAGCGACCGCCGCCTGGTACGACTCTCCCTGCGCTAGAACCAGCGTGTCATCTGCGTAGCAAACCACGCTGACCCCGTCAGGGAAGTCGCCGCGCAGCACGTAGTCGTACCCGATGTTCCACAAGGGTGGCCCTAGTACCGACCCCTGCGGAACACCGCACGACATCTCTCGACGTTTCCAGTCTCCCTGGTGACCGGGGTAGACTATAAATCTCTCCGACAGATAGGCCTCGACCACTCGACAGAGGTATTCGGGCACCCGGTGGTACCGGAGTGCCCTCCGGATCGTACTCCAGGGCAGGGAATTGAACGCGTTGGCAATGTCCAAGGACACTGCCACGACACACCTGCCCCTTGACACCGCATCCCCCGTCGTGAGGGCTCGCACGCGCATGATGGCGTCCACCGTAGAGCGCATCCTGCGAAAGCCGAACTGTCCGTCCGAAAGGTCCGGCCCCACCCGTGTTAGGCGCCCGACGAGGCGGTTTGCAATGACTCTCTCAAAGAGCTTGCCCACCTCGTCGAGCAGCACAATGGGCCGGTACGCGGACGGAGAGTCCGCAGGGCGCCCTGGCTTCGCTATGAGGACCAGTTTCCCCGTCTTCCAGCAAAGTGGGAACTGGCCCCTCTCCAGGCATGCGCTGAAGAGCCCTCTCAGTCGAGGCCCGAGAGCCTCCATGGCCAGGACCCAGGCCTTTCCAGGCAAGCCGTCTGGTCCTGGGGCGGTGTTTTTGGCACTCAGCCTTCGCACCGCCACTCTCATCTCTACCTCGGTCACCTCTGGAGCATCGTCGTCGTCGTCGCTGTTGCGGTCCGCGTCAGACACCGCTGGCAGTGGAGGCGGAGCCATGGGCGGGGGGGAGTGTTCCCCCCGCGCAGGGAACAGAGCGTTCACCGCACCCTCTACGATCTGGGGCCGGAGACTCTGAGTCAGCGGGGGGGCCCAGGGCCGGAGCTTTTCCCGTACCGTTTTGTACGGGCGCCCCCACGGGTCCGCGTTCAGAGACCCCAGCCACACGTTGCGGGCCTCCAGTTTGGCCCGCTTTATCTCCGCTCGGAGGGTGCGTTTTGCCACTCTGTATCCCTCATACAGCTCCGCCTCTCTGTCCTCCGCATCCGGCGGGCGGATGCGGCGCCTGCAGTGTCTAGCGTACCGGCGTCGCGCGTGACTGCATGCGTTGCGCAGTGCAGCGATCTCCGGCGACCACCAGCACACCTGGCGCTTAGCTCGCCCTGGACGGACTCGGGGCATTGCCGCGTCGCAGATTTGCGACATGGCCTCCCGGAACCACTCCGCCTCGACGTCAATGTCGACAGGCCTGTCCGGTGCTTGCACCCAGGCCTGCACCGTCGCGGCTTCCAGGAGGAGCTCCCGGTCCATCTGTCTAAGCGCCCACCGCGGACCGCAAGGGCTCTGTCGGACCGGCGCGGCCGAGGTTTCGGCGGAGACGTCCAACCGGATGTACCGGTGGTCGGAGTACGTCTCCACCTCCTCCATAACGCGCCAGTCGATGACACGCGGCGACAGAGCGGGGCTGGCGAACGAGATGTCCACCACTGATTCACCCCGCATCCGCACCAACGTGGGGACAGAACCCCGGTTCAGGACGACCAGGCCCAGCTCCAAAGCCCAGTCCTCCACCATCTGACCCCGTGGGTTCGTGTACCGGGAACCCCAGGCCGTATTCCAGGCGTTGAAGTCCCCGCAAACGACCACGGGAAGGGTACCAAACCCAGCGACGACGACATTTAGCTCCATAAGGGAGACTTGAAGTTCGTCGAGAGATCTGTTCGGGGACAGGTAGACGCCTACCACTGCAATATCCCCGAACCGTGCTGCCACGCAACCCCGTCCTCTCGCAACAGCCTCGAGGGGCGGGGTACCGGCGGCGGCCGACGAGATTAACGTCACCGAGCCGTCTAGGTCCTGAACCCAGTCTCCACGGGGATGGACGTAGTACGGCTCGGAGACGACGGCGACATTTATCGACCACTGCGCCATGCTCTGGAGCAACAGATCCTGAGCGGGGGCGCAGTGGTTGATATTCGCCTGGAGGAGACGGAATGGGGCCGTTATTGGCAGTCCATTGTCTCCTCCCGAGCCCTTCTAGGGGGCACTGCCACGGCGGGTGCGGCGGCGACTGCGGCGGTGGCCAAAGTGGCTGCTGCGGCGGTGAGTACATCGGCGGGGACGGGCCTACGGGCCTTGCCCTTGGCCTTGGCGGGGGGGTCGCAGGACCTGCCCCCAGCCCGGTGGTCGGCCGGCTTGCCTGCCGCCGCACATGCGTAGCAGTGCGGCGTAGCACGGCATTCGACGGCCTTGTGACCGGGCTGGCCACACTGATGGCAGCGGTCGCTGCGGTCCTCCTCCGCGGCGCAGCGGGCGCCAACGTGGTGCCCCACTTGGCATCGGTAGCACCGCAGAGGTCTGGGCTCCAGCAGTTTTACTCGCGCAGAGACCCAGCCCACCAAAAGCCGTCGGCCCTCCCCGGTGATACTCTTGGCCGCTGACACGGGGCAGCTCACCGTTACTGCCCCCATGCCCGTGCTGTCAGCACGGATGGCGCCTGCTCGGACCTGGTCGGTAAGGCAACCACCCGTCCTGACGACGGCGGCCACGACCTCGTCCACCGTCACTGAGTCGTCCAGGCCCATAATGCGCATGTCAACGCATTTTGTGGGCCTGGACACTCGGGCCTCCTCCGCGTCCAAGGACGTCCGCAGTTTCTCGGCCAAAGCATCCGCGGTGGTGCCGCTGTTTGCTCCGGGGACCTCCAGCATAAGGGCACCTGTCGCGGTGTGCCGCATCCGGAAGCCCCCGGTGATTCCGAGTTCGGAGAGGTTCACCTCCCGTCTCGCCTTCCGGATGACCTCTCCGTAGGTCGCGCCCTTTTTCTCCGCCGCCGGCTGCAGCGTGATCACTACAGCCGAAGAATTCGGGGAGCGAAGCCTAGCCTCGATGGCCCTCTTTTTGCGCTGCCGCCGCCGCTCGCGTTTCTTGGCGGCCCGTGCCGCCTTGCCCGCCCGTTTCTTGTCTCCGGCCACTTGCCATTCGGCTTCGGCCGGAGATTCCGTAGGCAGGGGAACCGGCATAGGCCGCCTGCTTGACGCTACGGAGGGGGCTCCCGCCGCTTTGGTGGCCGGCGCCGCTTTGGTGGCCGGCGCCGCTTTGCCCTTCTTGGGAGGGGTGGCAGCAGGAGCTGGCTTCCCCTGCTGCTGTTTTCTGGCCAGTGGGGCTGACCCCACCGACCCCGGCACCACAGCCCCGCGTCTGGCCTGCCCCGACGGGCCTGCCGTGGCTGTTGCAGCGGCGGCGGCATAAGACGCCGTGGTTCGCTGACCTGAGGCCGCCAGCGGAGGGCGCAGCACTATGCCCTCCAGCAGGGACAGCTGCTGCTGCATGCGCATCTGGAACTGCTGCTGCTGCTGTTGCAGCTGCTGCTGGAAAGCAGCTAGTTCCTGCCGCACCAACGTCAGCAGCTGGCTCTCCGGCTCGGGCTGGGCCTGGGGTCGGCTTTGCCCGTGCCCCTGCCTGTGCCCCTCATCCATCGGCGCCTGTTGGCCTGCTCTCACGAGCTCCGCCTGGATCTCAGCCCGGAGCTCGGCCTGGAGCTCGCTCCGGAGCCTCGCCACCCTCTTTTTGAGGGATGCGTCAAATGCCTCCTTTAGGGACACGGCATGACGCTGCACCGTCCTCTCCTTCGAGGTCTTTTCCCTTTTGCGGCAAATATCCCGCAAAAGGGTGACGGCCAGCCCTTGGAAGGACCTGCCCGACTCCCCGTCCGAATCCGCCTCGGCACGCCTCTCGCTGCCAGACGGCTCCGAGAGGTCCCTCCCAAGACCGGCCGCTCCGGGGTGACGCCCCTCCGCGGCAAGCCTGACGGCTCGCTGAGCGGAGTCTTTGGTCAAACCTCTCCCCTGCCCGCGGGCTCGGCCCACGCCGCGGCTGCTCGTAGGGACCTTCGGCGCCGGACGGCTCTCTCCCTCTGTGTCGGAGGACAGTCTGTCCCTCGGCATAGAGCGCCGCTTCCGGGAGAGACGAGAGACTCTACCGGGGTCTCCACCGGGGTCTCCACCTGGTTCTCCGCCGGGGTCTCCACCGGGGTCCCCCCCAGCCTCCTCGCCTCTACCGGGGTCTCCCCCAGCCTCCTCTGCCTCCGAGCCCTCCAGGCTCCCTCTGGATGCCGCGTCGGACTCCGACCGCGCATCGCTCTCCTCGGGTTTTTTATAAAATTTTGATTTTAAGGATTCCATATTGTTCCCACGAGTAATAAACTTCGGGTACTTGCTCAAAGACACGTGGTTCGCACTAGAGACTAATTTAGCTACCCATTAGTCAAGCTAACAACCTCCCTCACGGTGCGCCGCCGCTTGGAGGTTTGGGGTAATTTTTTATAGAGGTTGTCTTCCTCGCGGCCCGGGCGGTTAAGCCAAGACCCTCGTCCCCCATTAAAAGTCAGAAACATGACCTTGGACAATCTCTGGGGCTACGAGACTAACGGTGGCAGAAGGAGGAGCAAGCCTTCCTCCTGCCTGCCCGGCGGCAGTGTAAGTGCGCACCGAGCCCGCTCTTACTTCGCCACTGTGCCCTCTGCTATAGCAGAGGGACACGCGTTGAAGCGATCCTTCAGACAGAACATTCGCAGACGGCCATTGAGGCCCCTTAGGCAGCAATACCCAAGAGGGTCATTGGCCGCCTCCCAGGGTGCACCGTCCCGCAGGCTGGCCTTCGCTCCGGACGTATCCGCAAGGGAAGGTAAAAGTTTACATGTGTTTCTGTTTAACTCTGTCACTCAAAACATAAAGTAGTGCGCCTCACCATCAAAGATTGCATCGCTACTTACCATCAGGTGGGATCGCAGGCAAGCACTAGTTTATATCAATAAAAGAAAAAACTGTGGAAGACAGGTGACTCACCTCTAGCGCGTGGACCGCTGAAATCAAGCCCCCGTGGCTAAATTTCACTCAGTCACATAAACGGCCGTGTTACGCAAAAATATTATTTTTTAGTTTTAAGTGAGATAAAGGTTATCAAAATGCCTTCGTGTGCTTTTATGCGTTGTACAATCATACAAAAACAAATCACGTGGAATCACATCTCACTCGTGCATGTGGTTTTATTTATTTATTTATTTATTTATTTATTTATTTATTTATTTATACTTCATGCACATGAAAGTACAGAGGCGGACTTAATGCCTTAGGCATTTTCTTCCAGTCAACTCAGTGGTTGTGCACTGAGTCCAGGTATTTTGATTGAAATGTTAGCGTGTAATGTTTTTTCCTTATAATATAACAATGCTCCTTTATGATCAAATGGTAGAACGGATTGAGAAGAAAATTAGCACCCGGAATATAATCATATTCCGAAATTGTCCTAACAAATGATTTTTTTTTTTTATCACGGGAATATGTTCCTTTGAATTTTTTTTTTTAACTTTCACTCGATTGAAGCCGCTGGCACCGCTGGCAGAAGCTAGTAATTTCTATTAGAGTTTTTGCATCGAACCTGTCTGCTGGAGAGACCCTTTAGACTAATGCCTACGTGTAATGTGAAGAATACATAGATACATACGTGACTGATTTTATATGAGTTGGTCAAATATTGTAAAATGGTAAAATATTTATTGAATGTACGTTAAGTATTTATAATGGCTGGTTTACACAATGCAAGCTACTGACTAGACAGTACGCAGTTACTCGTATTTGCTCGTATGTCAGTAGCTCGGCCAGCATTAGGTGTTACACTATGATAGTAGGTAGCTGACTATTCTTCTAGCGAGTTTATCGCATCGCGATGTCCACTCTTTATCCGGCTAGCACTGGCGAGCTACTGCCGAACGCTTCCAAACGATACTAGCGACGGCCAAGCTGCTACCATGTACGAGTTGCTGCTGGGCGAGCAGGCGAGTGAAAAGCGAGCAGGCGTCGAAGGACTGGAACAATTTGCTGCGGTCTTCCTGTCCGATTATAATTTGGGTGTCTTCAAGGCTAGAGTAAATAGGCTCTTAATAAACTAGTGCGCCTCACCATCAGAGATTGCATCACTGCTTACCATCAAGTGGGATCGCAGTCACGGACTAGTTTATATCAATAAAAAAATAATAGTAAGGATTTAAACAGGATATATTAAAAAATCAAAAATGATTTTTATAATCTTTATAATATTTTATCGAATACGTAACGAATATTCACTAAAAAATCAATAACATAATTTTCTACCTACAGTAAATAATAAAATAGGTACGAAACGACAAAAGTTGAGGGCAAAATCAAATCAAATCAATATTTATTAAAAACAAAAATCCCTGAACCCTGTTAAACTTTCAAACTAATCAGAACAATTCAAAAACTTTGTCCCTAACGTTCTACAAACCCTAAACAATACGTGGCTAATAGCGTTCAATACCCTACATTGTTTGATCTCATTTAGCAACTTGTTAATTACCAATCAGAGTGTCCTTTGATACAGTCAAATTGAAACGTTATTAGCGACCCGATTAGTACAAGCAGTATAGCAGATAATATCGTTTATACATAAGGACTCATGAGACCTTTGTAAACTCAATTACAGCTTATTATTATTGTGTTATTAGACTAAACGACTAAAATGAAAGCATAATGCTAGAACTACATTAGGCCGACGCACACGTGTGAAACGCCTGATTTGTACGTAGAATTACGTTGCGTGACGTTGCGTGGCGTGTATCAAGTGTAGCTCTACAAGTCTAGTTTCCATATAAAATATTTGGAGATAGGCGTGTGAGCAGAGGTGGCTGAGCGATAATGACCTCGACATATGAGTTGTGGGTCGCGGGTTTAAACCCAGCCAGTTGCGTTTCTTTGTTTAATTTATTTCATCACCACTGCTCTCAAAACGGTGAAGGAAAACATTGTGAGGAAACCCGCATGTCCTAGAACCAAAAATTCGAAGACATGTGACATTCACCAACCCGCATTGGACCCGCGCCCCTTCTCCTAGAGAGGAGGCTTGAGTCCCAGCAGTGGGAACATTAAAAAAGCTGATGATGATGATGTGTGTGGCACACGTGTGCGTAGTGTAGCTCTATCTTTACACTACTAACTAACGCTTTTTCAGCCAGAATGTATTTAGTATGTGTGTATTTAGAAATATATGTTTCAATTGATATTGAGACACATACCACCAGGTAAGCGATGATGTGGCCGACGATAGAGCACGATAATATTCATTCAAAACAATCTCATGAATGTAACAGCACAATATTATATTATTAATGATTCTCTATAAATTAAATATTGAAATAAACCACCGGCTATTGTACCTATCGTTATTAACCGTAACCGCATTTAAGTTAATTATTACAATTAAATCATTCTAGTTACTTATACGACTATCAGCAATGAGTTTCTGTCACGTTAGGGTATTAATACACTACCATACTCCACTCACTCACTCACTCTTGCACTCTTGTCCATTCTTCCTTTTTCGTCCAGGCGACATATCTATGGAATGCTCTTCCTCTGAATATCAGGATGGCAACTAGCCGATTTTCCTTTAAGGTGAAGGCACGTGAGCATTTTCGCAAGTTGTTGATAGAATCATCACAGCACTGATTGGTTGGATTTGATTTTTTACTAAAGCATTATTTATTTATATGTATGTATTTAAGTATTTATTTACTATTGTATTTGTTTCTCTTCTGTTTGTCTATTTATTAAGTTGCACCTGCCATGTTATGTTTCTGTACCACCCTAAGGTCGACTGGCAGATAATGCCTAAGGCATTAAGTCCGCCTTTGTACAGTTTTTTGTGCATAAAGATTTAATAAATAAATAATAATGTAGCTCGCCATTGGACCTTCCGGTAACCGTCTGAACCGAGCCCACGTCGTCGACGGCGCATATTGTTCCACGCGCACCTCAAGGAGTTGTCAGCAACCGTAGGAGCTCAGCAGGGTCGAAGCCTACTGGGGCCATGGGTGATGAAAAAGAAACATCCGGGACCCTGAACAATGGTAAAGAAGGAACAGGAATGGGTTTTAATCAGTAAAAGTCTGACACGCCGTTTCGCTCCGCTCAAGGCTGGGAGATGTCATTTAGATGATTTCCCCACGCAAAAAAAAGGGTATTAATAATAATTTCACATTTATTTTGCTATGATTGATCTGCCGGATACGGCTAACTGGGTTTGAACCCACGTCCTACAACTCGTAAGTCTGGGTTTTTATCACGAGGCCACAACTGCTCATCTGTGAAAGAAAAAAGAAAATAGAGTTATTTAGCATAATACAAGGCACACAAACTCTAATTAAGTAGATATAAACAAAACAAAAAAGAAGGAAAACTAAAATATAATATAATATTCTACAGCTATCACACAACGCCGTCTAGTCCCAAGCTAAGCAGAGCTTGTGTTATGGGTGCTAGACAACTGATAAACATACTTATATTATTTCTAAATACATGCATATTATAGATAAATTACACCCAGACACAAAACAAATGTTTATGCTCATCACACAAACATTTGTCCTGGGTGGGATTTGAACCCACGACCTCTGGCATAGCAGTCAGGGTCAGTAACCACTAGACCAAGAGGCCAGTCTATGTGTACGGGTATGTGTGTAAAATGGTTTGCTTCACGGCTGTGCTAATGAAAGTTCAGCCCCCCTAGCCAAGTTACAACAGTATCGTGTCGAATTCCGTTGTCCAATCGGTAACGCTTCGGTGTCAATAATTGTAGAAAACGAAAAGTGGGTAGCCATGTTGACGCACCTGCGTCGGCCGCTCGTTCTACAATGTAGCGTTTGTTTATCAAAGGATGTAGCGTTAAACGTTGCAGAAATTCATTCTATCATTTTGAACGATGTCAACTTGGCAACGAATTTTCTATTCGTTTGTTCCGACCACGCGACTTTACATTGAGATGACGTCATTCCCATACGTTTCATCACTTTTCGACAGCGTTAACGATTGCAGAATAACAACTTGGCTTAGCGTGCAGTTCAGTTGGTGTAAATTCCAGAGAGAGAGCAGTGGTGGTCATAACAGCAGTAGTGACGAAGTGGTAACAGCCCCGACTTACGAGTTGTAGGTCGGGGTTCAAACCCAGCCAGGCGCATTACTTTGTGTAATTTGTTTCATCACCACTGCTCTCAAACGGTGAAGGAAAACATCGTGAGGAAACCGGCATATCCTAGAACCAAAAAATCGAAGACATGTGACATTCACCAATCCACACTGGGCCCGCGTGTTGGGTTACGGCCCTTTCCCTCTCCTAGAGAGGAGGCCTGAGTTCCAACAGTGGGAACATTGACAGGCTGATTTTATTATTTTATTATTAAATGCCAGATATCTAGTAGGTACCTGAAGCTAATTAACTGAACCTGAGGCTGAGACGTGACGTACAATGGTAATGCGTATTTAAATAATATAATATATTAAAATGAGTTTTAGTAACTAGTGAAACGTATTAAGTGTGGTAAATAGGAGTAAGATAATTTTCATCTTTAGATTAATAAGACTTTGACCTGGAGAGAGTCTTGGGAATGCGGTGGATGCGAGGACGCACAGGATCAGTCGTTGTGGCGACACTTGGGGGAGGCATATGTCTTTTGGCTGAAATGATGATGATGATAATGATAAAGATAATTTATGCCCTGCTGCTTCAGTTGCTCTTTGCGTTCCAGTACACGCAATACTCTTCCTATCTCTAACCCCATAATAGGGTAAAATATCTATTTTTGACAAGTGTCTCAATACTGGCTAACCTGGCTAATAAACTATTAAAATCACGTAACTAAATAAAAGATATAACTAAATTTCCAATCAACATACTTACATACATAAAAATGCATTTTACATTTTTATTTTTGCGCGTAATTTGATGAAAACATTGGAAGCCATGTTGTTTTGTGGTTATGACGTCAATTTGTCATTTAAATAAATGCGCTGACCATAAAAAATAAAGTCTTTATGCGTCAGTTCATCAGTTGACAGTTGACACTTTTTAGTTTAAATGACCCCATGACGTAATATCATGACGGCTACCTATTTCGCTTATTAAAAACGTATTTAAAAAAGTGAATATTTTGTTTTTAAGCTATTGCTTAGCTTCTATCGCGGGCCTTGAGTGTGGAGACCGAATCCAGAAATTCCGTAACGAAAATAACCTAACACCCCCCACTCATTTGTTTTTTGAGCGTGGTCCGATAAGAAAACAAATGAGTGAACAATCAATCAAAATTCAATTCAATGTGTGAAAGTGTAACTTCAATTAATATCAAAGAATAAAAAACAAAGGAAAAAAAAATACTGCATAAATAAAATAAATAAATAATTATAATTGCATAAGTTGATAAAAATGCTATGCAATAGCTTTACCGCGGCAGTCCCCGAGTGCCACACGTCTTTTTTTTTTTTTGTTTATTGATGGGCTCACGTTTGACCACTATCTCACCTGATGGTAAGCGATAATGTGGCCGACAATGGAGCACGCTTGCTTAGAAGTAACCTCTTCACTCTTGACTTAAAGACCCTTAGGCTGTAGCCATCAGGAAACACAGATTCCGGAAATTCCACTCCTTAACTAAAATGAAATGAATTTTACAAAAGGTTTTCGTCATTTTATGAATTAAAATGAACATTTTAGACTGTTTACTGCCTAAGGCCCTAAGCTATTTCAATTGTGTACTATTAGATTTTTTTCCATGCCCGTTAAAGTCCGTTATTCTAGCTACGCCTTTATTGCATCACAATTGCATTAGATCTTCATTACATTTGGGCGCCAACACCCCTGCGCTGCGGTTAGACTCAGCGGAGTGGCGATTAGACTTACAAACGGTACACGTAATCCGATAGCGAATATGTTACGTCAGCACGTCCATTTGACCTATAGTGCTGAATTTGGTCATTGAGCAATATTGGGAATACATTATTTAGGCTAGTAATGTGATAACCAATGACTGTATTCAAATATTAGTAAGTATCTAGTAGGTACTTGGGTGCTTTGAGTATTGAGCTTTAATCTATACGCTCATAACTGTGTCGTGTTGTGACGTAGGATACACGAATATAACGAATCTCTAATCTCTGTTTAAGTCAAAGTCATTTCGCGTTTTTATTGGCTTCGTTTTTGTTGACGACGGGAAATGATTAAATATGCCTTGTCAGACTTTTATTGACTTAAATCCATTTGTGTTCTTTCTGTTGCCGTTTGCATTCCAAGACTGGGTCCTTGGAGGCACCAGCCAATATTACTGATGGCTCTTTCAGGTGCCTGTGGAACTCAACGCGCTTTCAACATGGACTAAACAGACGGTGACCTAACCGAAACACAGTTGGTGTCTGGTGAGGACTTGCGTCAGGCGAAAAGTGAAGACGCAATAGCATCTTTCTAACCAAACCTCAAAAAGGAGACTAACTGTCCGGATTGTAGCATGCCCACGCTTTCTTTGATTGGCTAAAACTGAGTCAGAAGACGAAAAAAAACTGAATTCGTCTCGAGATAGAGCCTGTCGTATACTTATAAAGGTGCGTTTTTACTAAAGCGGTCCTAAGTAGAGTGGAGCGAAGATGCACAATCAAAAATATCTACGGGAGGAGTGGAGTGGAGCTTGGCTCAATGCTGGTCCAGCTCCACTACCACTAGGGTATACAAATTAATTAGTTTGGAAATTATTATTTTTGTATTTTTGAACCGTGAACGAGAGCTGTCAGTTGAAGCTGGTCATCTCTTAGCTGCCAGTGGATATTTTAATATGTAATTTACTTAATTAATTTTTATTTTTACTTTATTTACATTGTTCTCATATAATGTAGCGAAAAGAAAAATGTAGAACAAAGATATTTGTAATAGACATTTTTGCACACTCTTCTCCATAGAGATCTACTTTTTGGAATGTGCAATTAGCATCATTTTTCTGACTGACTGACTCTTGATATTTCAAAAGTGCCTGTAAATGGTTTATTTGAAATGCTTTGAATCTTTGTTTAATTTCATGGTCCGCTCAGCTCCACTCTGTTTCACTTAGACTGTGTCCACTGATGCAGAGTGGAGATTTCAAACACTGTGATTGGCAGATTCAGGTCTGCTCCTCCCCACTCCGCCTAGCTCCATGTCAGTAAAAACACACTCTTAGACTGACGCTTCTGAAAGGAAAACCTGAGATTCTGGAACTCGCGACAAAAAGAAACATAGGAGTGTGTTTTAGCCAGTAAAAGTCTGACAAGCTCTCTCGCTCCGTCCTAGCGGGAAGAAGTCATTAGATGATTTCCTACCTTAAAAAAGACAGATATAATGATCTATTTTTTTCTCGAGTCAAATAACTTATTTATTATTTTCGGCTCAGTAAATGAACTTATAACGAACGTAGCATTTACAGCCGTGAAGGTATGAAACACTCCATATTCTAAATAATTTAGGAGACACGTTAATGTTATTAATGTTCAGGCTTCATTATAAAAACAAACGGTAAATAATACGCAACCGCACTATATTATACTATATTAACTTCAGCAAGCAAAGTTTCGCGTCATTAGTGTGGATTCAAGCGAGGACTCCTGTTTACCTCACTGGCTTTTCAACCGTGTTTTCAGTGAATCAGTGAATGTCGGTCTTACATTTAAAATACTATGCAGAGGACGTACTTATTAAATGTCAAATGCGAAATAAGTATAAGTATACCGGTCAGTGACCCGATATTTCCAAGTATGAGGTGTGTAGCCAAGACTCATATATACTTATACAATATTACATTATTGGTACTATAGGTCTATTCTATGGAATTAATTGTCTTATGAATTTTCATTTGCTTTTGAATTTTTAAATTGTATCTAAAAGTTTGATGCCAAAAATACAAAATAAAAAATAAATATCATTTAACTAGAATATGCACACCCATATACACCTAAATCAGAAAATTAAGTTACAACCAATTATAATTGGATGATTGATGATTATCAATCAACCAATTATAATCATAATTAATTTTACAACTACTCGATTATCTAGTCACGAGAAGGGGGAACGCGGCCTAAGGGTTTCGTTTTATCTTTTTGAGGTGCGGAACACTATATAAAAACAAAACAAATAATTTACAAGCTAAGATTCAACGTATCTAATCCAGACGAATGCAATCAACCAAAAATGCTGATCAACGCACAAAGCTAACATTTAACTTCGCAACTTCATTGTACACGTCAATAGCAAGTACCTAGACCATTCCCTGCTTTTTCATTGTGAACTAAATTAAATAGGGATAGTTAATCGAGTGTCAATCGTGGTGATCGATGCTTGACTGGATACATTTGCATCGAGCCAATAGTGCTCGTCGATTGAATGCTTGTAAATGTTGTTTTGACAATTGTATTTTTAACTCACTTATGCAATTGAAAGTAGAAAATTGTTCCAAGGTTATACACTCAAGAGATAAAAAGTATCTTATATACTATTACAGGACATGATATATGTATGAGATGGAAGTGGACTGTATATTTTTTTTAGTGGTTTGCAAATGAAAAAAATTAAAGCTCACTTGAAAAAGAACTTTAATGGTTAAAATGGTTGATATCACAATCATATTAAACAAATCAATTTTTAATGTTCCCACTGCTGGGACTCAGGCGTCCTCTCTAGGAGAGGGAATGGGCCGTAATCCACCACGCGGGCCCAGTGCGGGTTAGTGAATATCACATGTCTTCGAATTTTTGGTTCTAGGACATGCCGGTTTCCTCACGATGTTTTCCATCACCGTTTTGAGAGCAGTGGTGATAAAATAAATTACACAGAGTAATGCGCCTGGCTGGGTTCGAACCTGCGACCTACAACTTCTAAGTCGGAGCCATTACTACTCGGCCACTCCTGCTGTATTATACACACGTTACTCAAGAATCACTCTATTGGTGAAAACTGCATTAAAAACAGACTAACAGACAAAGACGCACGGTGGGGGCTTTTTTTTGTAAAATGTAAGAATATCGATCGCTACAGAAACTTACAAACGATAATTTGAAAATCTACAAGCTACAATAAAAAGCAAATATCCAAAACAAAAAAAAAAACGCGATCTCCCTTTCAATTAAAGCGGAAAAGTAATTGAAGGTATATTTTAAAGTTAGGTTGAAATAGTTCCCTTTGAATGGTGTAACATCTGTTCATTAGGGCGCATTCACGGCGCGTCAGCGGTTCTAACTGACGTAGTTCGTTCCGCAATTCGTTTTACATTTGACCTAAATTCTGCCTATGGATAATATAAGTGTGAATGGGGCTTAACTTTTTGCGTACAACAACGTTGCTGATTGATTTCTTTTGTTGTTCTTTTTGTGTCGGATTTGAAAATGTAGGATATGGGGAATGTGAGCTAGTTTTTATGAAAGAATTTTTAAAACTGCTTTGCTCAGTGGAATGCACAAATTGTTAAGACTATAAAAGAAAGCAAATGAATGGCAATTTATCTCCTTTAATTTAATCTGTTTTGTAAACTACTTTTTATTCCTAATTGTTACAAATTAACTTGAAACAAAATAGTAAGTGTATAATTTTATTGAATTTATTAGTGACATCACAACACAAACTCAGATAACCCTATTGTGATTGAGCATTTTAGAATGGTTTTGATTAGTATTGATTTATATAGATACATACGAGTATATACTGCGATATGTAAAACTTGTTGCATTACAATTTTCCTGTAAAATACACGTGTTATCTGAAAGAAAGACGATGTGTTAGTTTATTCTGTATTTCAGTTGAGTCGTTTGATGGAAGAGTTTCTCAAGAGGACATCAAAGGGACCACGTGGAACGCACTTTTGCATCCTTTATTTATTCATAGGGCTCCTGGGTGAAGGGGCTTCGGGCGTGGGCTTCAAAGCCGCAGATAAACATAGATTACATGAGAGATATAATCGCAATAGCACATTAAGAGTTGAGTATAAGAAGTACGCTAAAGTACTCGTACCTTTTAAATACTCCATTTACACTTTTAACGTCAGTGAACATTAAACAGTCTTGTAGTTACAAGCAAATATTTACTTGAACCTTTTAAAAGAAACGATCGACAACATTTTGGGTGGTTTAATTTTCAAAATCGTCAATGAATTTTAAATCACCGTAACTAGCATAAAATTGATGTGTGGTGTGACGAGAATGGATAAAGTGAGAAATGAGTATATTAGAGGAAGTTTGAAAGTGGCGCCAGTGACTGAAAAGCTGAAAGGTAATCGGTTGTTGTGGTATGGTCATGTGAAGAGGAGGGATGAAGCGCATATTACTAAAAGAGTACTGAGTATGCATGTAGATGGATGGAGAGGGAGAGGAAGGCCGAAAAAAAGATGGATGGATTGTGTGAGAAGTGATATGAAAGAAAAGGGAGTTAGTGATAGTTTGACGGGTGACAGGACAGAATGGAAGAAGAAAACGTGTTGCGCCGACCCCAAGTAATATGGGATAAGGGCAGGAAGAAGAAGAACTAGCTTAAAATTATCTTAAATGAAAATACTCCCGATACAAAAGTATGTGCCAAATCATTTACACATACATACTAAGTTAATCTCACGCCCTAGTCGTTGACGTTGGCTTACGGACGACGAGCAATGGCTAACTCACCGTGCGGCCGTCCAGTGATTAACTGGACCAAGCCCCAGTCGTCGACGGCGCGTAGTTTTCCACGCGCGCCTTAAAGAGATGTCAGAAAGAAGCCTACTCGGGTTTACTTTCAAAAAGAAAACCCGTGATCCTCAAACACAAGAAGTAAAGAATTAACAGGAGCGGTAAAAAAGTCAGTAAAAGTTGAGACTTTTACTGACTTTTTCAAGCACGCCTTCCCGCACCGCTCTGGAACGGGAGAAGTCATAGGATGATTTCAAACCTTACAAAAAAACACTCATACTACTACTTTCGTTTTTATAATATTAGTATAAAAAATGCCAAAATACATATATTTGAAACAAGAAATTCTGGGCCGTTTAGACCATAGTTTAATCTTCATTGTGGCCAGAATGTCCAAGAATTATTCAGTATTTATCACATATTAATATCTAACCAATTTTTGGCCACATCAATCTATTAGAATCCGGCGTACTGGTTTAATTAAACGTTATAGGTAAGTATCTATCAAATTAATTGACTATTAATAGTTCTAGCCCGACATAATTTCTATTCTCTAACTAACAATGCCCAAGTATTTACAAAGCCTTTACTATATAGTAGATACCTAAGAGACTCGATCCACTTATTATAATCAAATCCTATTGTATTCAATATAATTAGGAACTATATAAGATCACTAGCACGAGATATCAGTATACCAGTGTTACTTTTAAATAACTTGAATTTTTGTGAAAACATTTTAGTCAAACAATTTTTCAGTTTATCTATAAGCTTCTGCTTCAATTTATTTCATTGAATCACGCTACAAAGAAGACTGGCCTGTTGGTCTAGTGGTTAGTGACCCTGACTGCTATGCCGGAGGTCGTGGGTTCGATTACCACCCAGGACAAATGTTTGTGTGATGAGCGCGATCATTTGTTCTGTATCTGGGTGTAATTTATCTATAATATGTATGTATTTAGAAATATAAAAGTATATTTATTTATTTATTTATATATACTTTATTGCACATCAAAATTATAAATTAACAAAAAGGAAACCATATAATAAAAAACACACAATTGGCGGCCTTATCGCACTAGGCTAGGTAAATTTATCAGTTGTCTAGTACTCATAACAAGCTCTGCTTAGCTTGAGACTAGACGGCGTGATAGTTGTGGAATATTATATTATTATTGGAACGAAGTTCCTTATCGCGCGTTGTGAAAGGGGGCTAGACGGAAAAAATTCTCACGAAAAGTTGTACCGACACTTTTTGCACTTTTTTTTAAAAATGTTTTTGGCTTGGAAACTAAATCTTTATCTAATAATGGAAATTCAAGATGGCGGCTGCAATAAATTATCAACTTTTTCGATATGGGTGTCTTTTTCATGGTTTTTGAGGGTGTTGAAGCCGATAGTACTGTCAAAATATGAATCCAAGATGGCGGCTGCAATAAATTATCAACTTTTTCGATATGGGTGTCGTTTTCATGGTTTTCGAGGGTGTTGAAACCGATGGTACTGTCAAAATATAAATCCAAGATGGCGGCTGCAAGAAATTATCAAATTTTCCGTCATGGGTGTCGTTTTCATGGTTTTCGAGGGTGTTGAAACCGATGGTACTGTCAAAATATAAATCCAAGATTGTGGCTGCAAGAAATTATCAAATTTTCCGTCATGGATGTCGTTTTCATGGTTCTCGAGGGTGTTGAAACCGATGGTACTGTCAAAATATAAATCCAAGATGGCGGCTGCAAGAAATTATCAACTTTTTCGATATGGGTGTCTTTTTCATAGTTTTAGAGGTTGCTGAAGCCGATAGTGCCACTCTATCTAATCTAATTAACCCGTTATGTCCCACGGTTGGGCAAAGCCTCTTTTTCTCTTCTCTCCCCTTCAGTCATTGTAGTTTCATCTCTAGGTTTTCATTTTAGTCTGGGACCACAAATTCGGATACATGTGACAACCAACGGTCCACACTGGGCTTACCTAGAGAAAAGACCAAAGAGCCCAGCCAGGGCCAGAAACATTTTTTAGAAATAATTACAATCAGAAATGAAGATATTCGCAAGAGAATCAAGGTTGATCTACAGGAGGCTGAGTACATTACTCGCAGAACAAATGATCGATAAGGACGAAGGGTTCGTAGCGATGCATTGAAAGGTCAAAAGGTTAAAATGAACCAATGATCACCCTATAAGATTTTTTTTTCCACAACTATCACACGACGCCATCTAGCCCTGAGCTAAGGAGAGCTTGTGTTATGAGTACAGACAACTGATATACATACTTATATATTTCTAAATACATACACATAATAGATAAATTATACCCAGACACAGAACAAATTATTATTATTATAATCTTTAATGTACACCAAATAAACAAAAATACAGGACAAACATTTAAAAGAATAAGTGTACAATGCGCGGTCTTATCGCACAGGGCGATCTCTTACAGACAACTTTTGGGTGGACTGAGAGCAAGGAGATAGATTTAGGGTTGTCAGTGTACAAACATCAGATATAATACTAATAAGATACGTTAACTTAGATACATACATAAAATACAAAAAAAAAAATATACTAAAAATATCAAATATATAGTTGAACCAGGAGAAGAAAAATATATCAAAGAGAAAGGTAATGCTCCTTCACCAATTTTTTAAATGTTGGTAGCGTTTGAGCACGCCTTACTTCTAAGGGTAACGCATTCCACAAACGTGCAGCTTGAATGGTGATAGATTTGTCAACGAAGGTAGTGGAATGCGTGCGAATACTTAATTTTAGATTTTCCGATGATCTCAAGGACCTACTATGTGTGTCACTAAGGAACTGAAAACGTTCTTTATGATAAAACGGGGTACAAGGATTAAATAGCACATTATAAAGCAAAGAAAATATGGGCGTGCCGGCAAAGGCGAATAGGAAGCCATTTGAGCTTAGTACGAAATTCAGAAACGTGGTCGTACTTGCGCAAGCCCAATATGAACCTGATACAAAGATTTTGAAGTCGCTCAAGCTTATCCAATTGTCTTGGGTGAGATCAAGATAGCTGGTAGCAGCATAGTGCAGGATTGGAAGAAGAAGAGATTGGGCTAACGCAATTTTGGTAGCGATGGGAAGAAAATTACGAAGACGTCTCAGAGAGCCCACTGAAACAAATAGCTTACGACTGACTTCCTGCAGTTGTTTTGTCCAGGAACGAATGCGATCAAGTTCTTCACAGTGTAACTTACAGGAATAATAGTAATAATGAAAAAAACCTGGGGAAGTTTCGACCAATCCACTTTAGACACAGTCCGAGAACTACCAATAACAATCACTTGTCTTAGTTGGATTGATCTTCAACCCGAACTCAGCGCTCCAGTCACCTATTCGAGCCAGGTCTATGTTGATAGTATCAATGGCCTCAGATAATTTTCCGATAGGGGCTTGAGCATAAATTTGGAGATCATCAGCATACAGGTGGTAGAAAGAAGATAGTCGTTGAGTGATAGCGTTTATAAAAAGTGCGAAGAGTAGAGGACACAAAACGCCACCCTGCGGCACACCAGCAGAGTTGTCACACCAAGACGAGAAAGATTCATCACTACAAATACGCTTCCGGCGGCCAAACAGGTAACTATGAAACCAGTCAATTACCGATGGAGATATGTTAAAAGAGTACAAGATGCCGAGTAAAATGAAGAAGTCTACCGTATTGAAAGCATTGCTAAAATCAATTAGAGCAAGTACCATTAACTTCCCCATCTCCATACCCGACCTAATGTCGTCAGTGATATGCATGAGTGCTGAGGTAGTGCTATGTCCAGGTCGAAAACCAGATTGAAAAGGATTAAGAAGATTGTGCTTGCTAAGGAACGTGCTTAGTTGTTGGTGGTCAAGCTTTTGAAGGACTTTGGATAGGAATGGAAGAATTGAAATGGGACGGTAGTCAGAGAAAGATGAAGGATGAGATTTTTTAGGTAAAGCATCTTTCCAGGCTTATGAAAAGACTTTAATGGAAACAGAGAAATTGAGGATGTGAAGAAGGCCAGGAAGGATGATATCAAGGATGGGAATAATCATCTTACGACTGACACAGTCACTACCCACAGCGTTAGATGTTATCGACATAATACAAGGATTATTACTACATCATCAAGATTAATACATCATCTAATTTAACATCACAAGCTGTGAATTGACTAATGAAAAATGATCGTGCTCATCACACAAACATTTGTCCTGGGTGGGAATCGAACCCACGACCTGCAGCATAGCAGTCAGGGTCATTAACCACTAGACCAACAGGCCAGTTAGATGAATGCAAGATGCACAAGACTTACCGTTGTTGTGACACTTGGTAGACAAAGAAAAAAAGACAGCAAAAATGGCGATGATTTAGAATGATCAAAAGAAGCATTTGTTAATCATTTTCAATTATAGAATCGCCAGTTCATTGGCAGTCAAACAACAATAAAAACTAAGTTTGTATTGACTCAGATCCTTCCGATACGTGATCTAATCAAGGAAAGAGACCCTTGAATGTAGTTAATTAGGCAAATAGAAAGTTTTCAGCGTTCGCCAACTCGAGTTTGAACCCGTTCGCTGCGAAATCGTTTGTTTTCAAACATTCTCTCGATTGTCGGATTTATTGTCTTTCGTACTGGTAATTTAGTTACTGTTACATGAGAAGTTCTTTATCTTGTTCGATTAAGTTACAATTTGGTATTTAAAAAATGAATTAATCACTTCGATGATAAAAAAAGATGTAATGAGTTATTTTTAGGGTAGGTACCTCAAAAGGAAAAAACGGATTTTTATAGGATTGCTTTATTGTCCGTCCGTCCGGCTGTCTATTAAGACCATTTATCTCGGAAAGGCGTAAAAGTATCGTATACTTCCCGTTAACCTAGAATCCTGTTTGTGGTTCCGTTACCAAAAAAAACATTGATTCGGAAAATTCTTCGTAACTCAATTCGGAAATTGAACTTTACTGTTTAATAAAACAATGTTTTGCTATAAAACAGTCAGTATAAAACAGTCAGTGCGCGAATTGGACTCGCACTTGCCCGGTTTTTTTTTAAGTATTTATTTATTGAATTTTTTAAACACACAAAAAACCGCTGAACTTTGGATGTTTGCACTCGGGTAGAATCCTTGAATAGGACTCGACATTATTTTTCCCAAAAGTATATTTCCTTAGGGTAATTGTCTACGTTCACATGGATTAAGGCAGTGGCAAAAGCTAATATTACATACATATTTTTACTACACAGTGTATACCTGTGGTACTACCTGTTTTCAATTAGTTCAAGAGATAAGCTTTGGTAGATCCAAAGCTGAGTGGTCAGATCCTTAACTTGTCTTAAAAATACAGATAGAGTCGGTTACCTTATGTTCTCTTTACCCATGAACACGACTCGTTTTAATTTGAAAGAAATGAGATCTGGCCGATATCGGCTAGATCACATCATCAGAAAGATAGAAAAATATCAAATTGTAGGCTAAGAAAGTAATTGTTTTCTACGCAAAGAACTTCAAAGCTGCTGTTCATAAAACTTAATGTTTTTTCTCCAAGAGAACCTTTTTTTTTGTGTTGTTAACGTTTGTAACGACTCAGAATAATTAAGGGTTCGGAGTTAATTATGTAATTACTACATTAATAACATTTTAATTAAACAATCGCGCTCATGTGTTCAAAGGTTTTACTTTCTCACACAAAGTTTTACCTTTAAATTATTTTTACAAGCACGTTAGAATAAACTTATAAATTATAATGTACCTAGTTTTGTTTGCTTAGTCGTCCTAAAGCCTTTTATCTGTCCCTTGGAGCCTAAATAAACTTTTACATTGTAGAACCTTTTTATTTGATATATCACCTGCTGTCTAGGACGGTTGCCTGTCTAGGTCGTAGATTTTGATCTAGAAACTATAAAGAAAATACCTTTTAATACATAAGCAAATACATAGATGTTATCTCTAATATGTACGAGTATGTACAGTAATTATGTTAAGAGTGCCATCACAAAGTTAAGTTCTTTTTTTATATTTGTAATTCGAGTGGCCGAAATATCGTATGATGTAGCATGTTTGAAATTGTAATTTAATGGTTCTTTTAAGATTTTACTTTTTATTTTTTTATGAACTAAGATTTTTTTTTTGTCTAAGTATATTTTAGTAGTAACAATAATATTAACTCTTTGAATGTCGTAATTAGAGACACAATAGAAAGACAATTACCTTATGTCGGACTGTGTAACTTAAGACATTCGAAAGGTTAATTTAATTTATATGACTTTATATTAATGTTAAAAGTAAATGGTTCACTTCGCTGAGTGTTTTTAGTAGTTGAATGATTTTGAATAAGTTTTTTTTCTAAACTTAACAAAATACCGATTCTGCTGAATTTTTTGTATATATCTGTCGGTTCACCGAATTCATTCAATAGTATCATTTATATTATTTATTGCTTGTTTGTTAGCAAACAATTAATAACATGCTTCCGTATTTTGATTTTACATTAACAAATAGATAAGAAAAAAAATGCTCTAAACGAGGCCGCCAGGAACTACAATAACATATTCAAGAATATAAAAGTAGTCTAAGAAGTATTTTTTATTGTTCTATATTCAAGTCTAAGTAGACCTCCGGCGGGATCTCATGGTGAAATGGCGTCAACGACTATCGCAACCCAGCGCTGGGCACGCCACAATCATGGCGGTAAGTCCTCTCTTTGAGGCGTGGCTGGAAAGACCTCATGGCGTCCTTACCTTTCGCATGACGCAGGTCCTCATCGGACATGGTTCGTTCGGGAGTTTCCTGCACCGGATTCGTGCGGAAGTGACGCCCGGGTGTCGCCACTGTGCGGAATGCCCGGAGGACACGGTGGAGCATACAGTCGAGGTGTGCCCTGCTTGGGCGGAGCATCGCCGTGCCCTCGTGGGGGCGATCGGCGGCGGAGACCTCTCGCGCCGCGCCTTGGTTGAGGCCATGGTCCGGAGCGAGGAGGTGTGGCAGGTGTTCGCCGACTTCTGCGAAGCAGTAATGCTCGCAAAGGAGGAGGCCGAACGCATCAGGCAACGGCGTTATCGCCGCCGCCGCCGGCGCCGGGATACTGATCCCTATTTCCGGCCACCGTAGGCGCGGGCTTGCGGACAGTGAGCAATGAGTAGTTCGCTGTCCGGCCGTCCGGTAACTGTCCGGACCAAGCCCAAGTCGTCGACGGCGCGCACTGTTCCCGCGCGCTTTAAGGAGTTGTCAGCAACAGCAGGGACCCAGCCGGGTCGAAGCCTACTAGGGCCAGGGTTATCCAAAAGGGCGCTCGAGTTCCGGTATGAAGGCTAGAAGGAACGGGGTGGGTCTTTTAGTCAGTAAGAGTCTGACACTATCTCCCGCTCCGCCCAAGAGCGGGGGTTGTCATTGGATGATTTTTTCCCACCATAAAAAAAAAGTCTAAGTAGACGAAGCCCTTCAGTTTCTCGAAATAAGAATGTTCCTACAAAAATCACAGCTGTAATGCCCTAGAACTCTTAACAGAATATTCTAAATCGCTCTTAAACAAATAAGTGCATCAAATAATTACTTAACAACAGCAAACATTGTTAACAAGCCTGAAATTTTACTTACATACATGATAATTCTCTCAACATTAATTATTACAAATCGTCTCGCAAACAAGAAACTGACGGAGTCTAGTTAGCTTTTAAAATAAATTCATAGTGCAGACAGATATCTGGCTTTGTCTGGAACAGTCCCGTGATACGTGAGAGAAATTCTGAATAAGTATTGACACGGAATATTAAAACACAGAAGACTCACTTTATTTTTTACGCGACAGCAACGAACTCGCAGATGAAAAAGTATTGCGCAATATGGTTTGAAATTCGTATTCCATAACATCAAGTAGGCTTTTTAGTACTCTAAAATATAATCAGTGCTGTTTCTTTCTGCTGTGATCTCATTAATGAGCCTTCTGTGCTATTAGATTTTATCCTATTATGTCACACACGCTTTCGCCAGTCGCTATCATATAAGGGAGTCTGCATATACACGACGTTGTACCGACACGGACGCGAGTGTAATAGGAGGCAATTTAAATAATACCAGTACTCTGTTCGACTCTGTTGATGACTACCACATGAAACCAAGTTCGCACAGCAGTATGTGAAGTGTAATTATAAAATAATGGCTCATAATACATGTGTCATAAAACATTTCAACGGTAAGCTTGAAACATGTAATCTGTTTAATTAAAACTAGAATTATAATCTCTGAAATTCCATTTGTTTCAGTAGAGAAAGCTTAAATAATGCCTCACCGCGTTCCAGTTGCCTCACCGCAACTGGAACAAACGCGTTACGAGTGCTATTAATAAACATAAAATTTCCAAAACAATTCCAAAACAGTGCAATTACACGTGCCTTAATAAAGAGTCCATGTCCACGGGTTTGTGTAACAGGGATATGTACATCGCCCGGCTTACGCGTCAATTTGTACCGTGCCTCTGTGTGGTAGCCTAACTGTCGTGAGTGCTGCGCTTTCATCAGTAATGTGCATTTCGGTGCTGCATACAAAAACGACCTTACTATATGGTAATTTGTTAAACATATACACAAAGCATTATCAGCCTTTTAATGTTCCCGCTGATGGGACTCAGGCCTCCTTTATAGGAGAGGGAATGGGCCGTAATCTACCACGTGAGCCCAGTGCGGGTTGGTGAATGTCACTTGTCTTCGAATTTTTCTTAAACATATAAAGTTGAAAACGATTTTTTTCCTTCCTTTATTTGCAATTGAGCAAACATAACCGATGTAGTTTTTTGAAATATTATGGTGGAGTTTTCGGTGGAGTGGCCAATGCTTTTTCTCCCACTTAAATAAGGTGGTTTCTCTTTAGCCCTTTCAACACCGCATTCGGGTTCGTTAGGTCATTAACAGTTGAACAACTAGTGGGATCAGATGCAAGGTCAGGCGTTCTTTGTGTTGAGTTTTGTATGGCTCTATTTCAGAAGTTACTCACGGTATATTAAGTTAGTCGTGGATTTTATCGTTCCTAGAAATTTAAGGCGCATTATAGGGTCCGAATACAAAGTTAGATAATGAAATGCCTATAATATATAGTACTAGCTTTTGCCTGCGGCTTCGCCCGCACACATAAAATATAGCCTATGTCACTCAAGAATAAAGCAGCTTTCTATTGGTGAAAAAATTTTTGCAATCGGACCAGTACTTCCAGAGATTACCTCCTGCAAACAAAAAAACAAAAAAATTTACCTCTTTATTATATTAGTGTAGATTGAGTTTTATATTACTCAATTTCAGAGGTCATTAACTTTATTAGATAGTCGTGGATTTAAACACTAGAAATCCAAGGCACATTAACCATTTGCTCTTAAGATATAAAAACAAAATATATTTAAGATTTATTTGCCTGGACAATATTCAAAAACAAATAAATTCAACACCTCTTAATGAATAGGTACGATTAATTATAATTTTTATCATAACTTTTATAAAGCATCCATTAGGCGTTAACACCTAAACTGCTCATTAAAATGATACAATACAAATGGTTGATGGTAATCTCATAGACGTGACCTTAACTTAAGTGGCCAGAGTTCAGTGTTCTCAACATAAATTGTCTAAAGGTGGGTTCAGACCTGGCGAATTGACGCTTGCGAACTGCGCGTGTTGCTCGGGTGCGGTAACAGCTTATGTTTGGTGGTCCAGCTCGTGCGCACGTAGCTTCTTTCGCGTTCGAACTATGAGCTTTATTTGTAGGTGTTACGTGGGTGGCACACGCACACCTCTAACGCCGCACGAGTATGGCGCGTAGCTAGAGCGCGAGCGGTGCGCAGGTGGCGCAGGGGCCTCGTACGAATATATAATGCTTAAGCACAGTTTGCAAGCGGCTCGCGAACGGCTTATTCCCGGTAGGTAGTACAATCCCGGTAGGTAGCGCTGCTCAGCCAGTTTTCAGGCAGAACAACGTACGTATGCCAGGACCACTAGTATTTTTATAAATACCTACAATATGAGCCCGTCATTCACATGATGAGCATCATTGAGAGAAGCTCCACTATGACAAGCTAATATTTTTCAAGGCCATGGTCAGTAAGTACAGGTGGATACTTCTTTAAACATCATTAAAATCGAATGCCGTTCACACACCGAACAGCTTGTGAGAAAAGGGCTTGTGAGAAAACTCGATGTGTTTTAGCCCATATAAAGGAGTCTACACTCCGAAGCCGGCACCGCCAGCATGAACCCGGTGGCGTGAGCTAGTGGACCAATACGCGCACCTTGTTGCGTAGTGGAGCGCACGGTGTGTAGACACCTTAAAGCGAGAACTACACTAGACCAACGCACACGTGGACCACGCCTGATTTGTACCACAAAATAGATAGGTACAGAAGACAATCTCATGTATCTACTTCACTTTTTATACCTACGCTCAGTGGACGCACACTAATGAGCGTTTGAGCCGGAATTGTTCGACGAGTGATCCGAGACGCGGCCGAGACATCGTGTCTGTGAGGGGTGTCTTTGTGTGCGTTGCTCGAGCGCGTTTTGTTTGTAGATTGACTTCTGCACCTATATATTTTGTGTTTGTACATAGCAGCGTGTTCCGTGGCATAGCGTGGCGTGGATCTAATATAGCTCTGCGAATCTAGTTGCCATATAAACAATTGGAAGACCAACGCGCCCAGATCGGCGTGCGTGGCTCACGTGTGCACAATGTAGTTCTACGTTAACAGTCTAAAATTCTCTGTCACTCCACCCATTGAAAATTGATTTGATGGTTTCTCAAACTCGAAAAATAAGAAAGGGTCAAGTGCGAGTTAGACTCCTACACGAAGCGTTCCGTATCGTCCGCAGTAAAAAACGGCAAAAAAGTCACTTTAGTTCTATGGGGGGCCCACTTAAATATTTATTTTATTCTGTTTTTAGTATTTTTTGTTATTTTTGTATAGTGACAACTGAAATTTTGAATTTGTGAAAATTTCAATTGTCTAGGTTCATGAGATACAGACGGACAACGGAGTATGACCGTGAACTTAGCAGATCATATCCAGCAGAGTATAAAAAAATGAGTTCCACTCGCATGCAGCATAGTTCTGGAGTTCCAAATACTTTTATTAAAAAGTTCTGATGTTTTTCCTGGAATAAATATGAAATGAAAATATGATCTGCTAACTTACGGTAGCAGATAATTTTTGCCAAACGCAAAATTTTAAAAGTGCGTTAGGTACACAGGCAAGTTCTATAATTCCTAATTACTATTAGTAATAGTTCTGTCCAATAGAACTCACAAAAAAAAAAACATATCAGTCTAATAACAGGAACACACAATTACAGATCATAAAACTGCCGATAGTTTACTCCGGTTTTTACTAAAAATTCGGACCACAATAGTGATTCGGATGAAAACTAAACAAAGAAAAGCAAAATATAATGATAATTGTTTTCAAGTATCAACAGTGCTTGGTTGAAGATGGCGATTAGCAAAATCGTCAGCTGAATGATAGGTGATAGGGTCCCGTTTTTACCCTTTGGTTACGGAACCCTAAAAATGTAAGGAGCTGCAGTCAACTGAGTCCAAGTTTGTACTAAGTGTGTAACGTTGTTCTACCTAGATTACTGTTGCTTCGGGAATTCTAAACAATTACCATAGTTTCGGGGCAAAATAAAACCTACTTAACTTAGTTCTACGAACTCCAGTCTTATCTTCACGCGCTATTTCAATTAGAGTGCCAAGGCGTTGGCGGCCATAATGGCATTTTTTGCAAGAAGTAATTGGGTATACATGTTGTTTGTAGTTAACAGCTGTTCATCACGAATATGAAAGGTCGTCTAGCGTACTTTGTAACCATAACTTAAATAATAAAAGAAAATGAGCGTGCGTGTAATGAATAAAGTAAAGTAAGTAAATATGCATCTTTGTTTATAATAGATAGTAACTAGATAATATAAATATGTTCGTCCAACAATAGAAAGTGTAGTATTGTAAAATGAATAAGCATACCCTGTGTATCCGTTTAGGTAGATAGTACTTGTGTGGTTAGTTTAAAATACCTATGTTATTAATATTTGTATGCCACTTACTGTGGCAGAACAAAGACACTATACAAATAATTGTAACAACTAAATTGTACCTGTGTGCACAAATAAACTTTTTGTATTTGTATATTTTAGTTACCGTTTGTTTGTAAAGCACACTGGCTGTAAGTTTTTTTTTTTATTGTGAATTTATTGGGGCCAAGGATGTGTATCGGGAAAGAAGATTCGGCCCCGGTACGAAAGGCAACGAAGGAACAGGAGTGGGTTTTTAGTCAGTTAAAATCTAACACTATCTCCCGCTCCGCCCAAGAGCGGTGGATGTCATTGGATGATTTTCCCGCGTAGTGTCCCACGCGCACCTCGAAGAGATGTAAGCAAAACCGTTGGGACCCAGCAGGGACAAAGTCTATTGATTGCATAAGATGACCTTTAAAAAGGAAACCCACAGTCCTAGAACACAAAGGGCAACTTTTTTTTGTTGTAGATAGGTTCACGGTTGACCGCTATTTCACCTGATGGAAAGCGACCATGCGGTCGACGATGGAGCGCGCTTACCTAGGTTGTAGTCATCAGGAAACAGACTCCGTCCGGTAGGGAATTCCACTCACCCCACAACCTACAGGTAGGTACAGGTAGGTAGGTAGGTTGTGGGTACCTGTACGCACAATGAGTGTATTCTCAAGCTGTTTCGTGCGTATAGACTGAAAACAGAAAGAAAATGGGTGTGTTTTTAGGCAGTAAAAATATGACACACTCTCCCACCCTAGAGCGGGTCAAGTCATTGGGCAATATCCAACCTAAAAAAAAATCAAGTGACATTGATGTCAAATGCACATATTTCGAGCCTAACCATGATTAAATATAGAAAATTTCAACAAAAGAAAGAAAAAAAATCGGGCAGCATTGGAATTTCAAAGTTTATGAAGAAGGAATTTTCACTTCGCACGATACGGACATTGTCCGAGTTATATGGGATTTTTGTGGTTTGACTCCGGGTTTCATTAGACCTTTGTCTGCCGAGCAAATACTTTTAAAAGCTTTTGACTTGATTCATTTATTTTCCAAGGGTTTTTCTAATTATTTTCTATTTAGAAGACGACATTATCTTATACGCAAGGGTTTATATATTAAATTGAAGGGATCCAGCAGCTGCCTGCTAGGACTGCGGGAATGTTTGAAAAATTAACCACGGTCCTAGAACGCAAAGGGCAACTGAAGAACACGGGTGGACTTTAGTCAGTAAAGGTCTGACACGCCCTCGTGTTCCACCCTAGAGCGAGAGAATGTTTAGTAATAGAATGATTTCCCACCTCAAAAAAAAAGTTGCGTTTATATTATGCTAATTAGTTAGACATTGTTTTTTGATGTTCCCACATTAGAAAAAGGTGGTTTATTACGTACGTATCTACATCAATGCAAGTAATGTAATCTTTTACAGTAGATAAAAGATTCGTATGGACGTACATATACACCCCTACTTTTTAATTAGTACATAAAAAAATGGGGCTGTATCTGTACCCGTTACTGATCATATTTTTGTATTCAAAAGTAGTAAAAACCGAAATCCTAAAATTGACCACGAAAAGGTAAATTCATCATAGATTCAATCATACATAACAATTGCTAGTAGAAAATACTGCGGGCAGTGTTTTTCCATTTTAATCGTCATTTATTCATTCATAATCAATAGCCTGCACAACATTTCCATAAATTGAGAGACATTTTGGGATAAACACAAACGCTAATAACTTTGCTGTTTATGAATATTATTTATTGAGACTTTACTTAAATAATAAGACGGGCTTTTCTAATAAGCCCTTTAAGTGTTTGTACTAATTAAAAATTAGTGGTGTATATGTAAAAAAATGACTTTACTTGACATTTGTTTTAAACATGCTGCCTCTAACTAAAGGCTGAAACTGCGTTAAGCGGACGCAAAGTTATTTTTGCATTGGAGTGCGTTTACAAACAGTAAACTCACATAAGCAAGACACCAATCAATCAATCAATCTAGGACAATCATGGGACAGCCATCTGTATGCCGTACAAATATTTGTTTTATTTGTTTCGTGCGGGAATCTACTCCCACTACTCGTTGTGCAGCAGCCGGTGCCATCAACATTGCTATTAATGTATCGTATATTGTGTATAAACTTTTAAAGAAACAGATTTTCAATTCGTACTCGAATTTCTATTCAGAGATATTTGAAAAAAAAAAATATTTGTCATCTCTAACAAAGTTTTTTTACTACCTACTACTCTAATATTTCAATAAAGTGTTTACTTAACATAATAGTAATTCATCAAGTTGGAGAATGATGTATCATGTATTTTGTGACGCGTTACTAATGGAGTCCTCCTGGCATCGCGTCGCGTCGGGGCGGTCCCTACAGGTTTTCATTGCATGATATCAAAGTCAGCATACCGTATTCGCCTGTAAAAACTGAATAAAAGTACTTATTTTAATATAATTGTAAAGTTAAGTGTACAATGTAGGTATACATTGCTTAACGTCAAAAGGAACGAGATATAATTTCAAAATTGCTTACTTTGTACCTGAATGTTTAGGTTATGTATTTTTTAATTGGATATAATGCAATGCCTAATACGATCTCACCTGTAGCTTAATTCACGTACATCAAACAAGCCAAATATCGTTGAAGTTTTATAGTCTTCCGATCGAAGTCCTATCCGAAAGCGGTATTCACGTGTTCCTTAATCGGGATTGGATAGAACGACAACACAACTGGCTCGAAACTAAAAGATCTATCGACGACTTATTTCCAGTTACTTTAATAAGTATTCTACCAGGATAATGTAATACAGTTTTTTTTAAATCGACTCTTCGACCAAAAGACATTAAAATCGGTGTCGTTCAAACTCGATTGATGGATGTGAATACGGAAATGGTCTAAACGACGAGGCGTGGCCTACTCGAGGCGCTCAACGTGAGAGAGTCGAAATGAAACGGTCGTAACTTGGCTAGGGTGGCGGTCATGGTGGTTTTGATTAGTCCAATTAACAAAAGATCTTTAAAATACTGTTATAAAGGTGTTTTTAATATCGATCACACATGCGGGATTACACCGCACGCGTAACCCCCGCAAATGTTCATGTCATACTAGTAGAAAATTGACATTTGCGGACCTATTAATTGTAATGCGGACGCGTTTTTTTTGCATTTTGAAATTTTTTGCATGCGAAGCAAACCCGCATGCGTGATAAAATCCGCACGATATTGAAAACACCTTTAGAGTGCCTGAAAAGTCATGAGCTTCTACTTATTTTACCGCTAATTTAGATGTTCGTTGCAAATAACTGGACGGTAACATACTTACATATTATCTCCTTGATTCAGGACCAGCTCATCTGTAGCCAAAAACTGATGGAAAGAGCTGGCCTTACTCTAAGGCAAAGCATACCATAAAAAAATATCTATTGAATATCTTTTTAAGACAGCTTATATCTTTTTAAGATTACGATTACGATTTACGAGGTAGACCGTCATTTCCATAAGTTTCCCAGAGCACACGGAACCGTTTTGTACGTAGGAACAATGTAACGTTAGTGTAATGAGCGTTGCGTCCCAAGATCATTGACTTGCAACGGGTTACTACACTGTGCAAACAGAGGCTTACCACAAAAGATAAGCACAGTAGTGCCAGTTTGCTTCACTTAAAAGCATCACTCCAGGGCTAGCTCACGAGCCTAGGTCCACAACGAGAGGTAATAGCAAGCGGTCCTTCTGCGTATCAGTAATGCGAAAGATAACGGACATCTTCAGGCCCCAGCCGTTACTGAAGGAGTTGCCTCGAGTATCGGGAGTCACAGAGCGATTTTCGGCGAGTTTGCGGACGACGAGCAATGTGTAGCTCGCCGTCCGACTGTCCGATAAGGATCAAGCCTGTGTCGGATTTCAGTAAAAATGAAGGGGCTTTGTAGAGTTGATGCTTACTATGGTTTTTTTTTTCAGGTGGGAAAATCATGTAATGACATCCCCCTCACTTGGTTGGAGCGGAAGATAGTGCCAAACTTTTACTGACAAAAACCCACTCTTGTTCCTTCTTTGTTCTAGGGCCCCGGGGATCTCTTTCTCATCTCCCATAGCCCCAGTAGGCTTCGACCTTGCTGGGCCCCTTTAACTACGTGCCGTCGACGACTTGGGCTCGGACCGGACGGTTACCGGTCGGTCGAACGGCGAGCTTACGTATACATTTGCCGACTGAGGTATAGAAACAAATGAACTCTTCGACAAGGTCTCATTCTGCGTCTGTCTATTTTTTCACTAAATTCTTACTTATCAATGATGACTAAGAGTATATTCGTAGCTACTTCGTGGCCTTATCCCGTATCATTTATGGTCGGCGCAACACGGATTTTTTCTAGCATTCTGTCTTATCCATAACTAACTCTTTTTTCTTTCAAATCACTCTTCACACGATCCACATATCTTTTCTTTAGCCTCCCCTTCCATCTCCATCCACGTGCTTACTTATAAATCTTTTAGTTACATAGGTGTCATTCCTCCTCTTTACATGACCATACCAAGACAAACTATACTCAATCTACACTAATATTATAAAGAGGGAAAATTTTTATTTGTATGTATGTTTGTAATGAATAAACTCAAAAAGTACTATGCCGATTTCAAAAATTCTTTCACCATTGGAAAGCTACATTCACCCTGGGTAACATAGGCTATATTAATTGTCCGTGCAAAGGCAGGACGGGCCGCTAGTATACTTTTACTAAAAAACAAAAAATGTTGACCTGTGTGAAACAAAGGACAGACTAGTGATAAATAAAAATTATTCTACTATTCAAAGTAGATTATTTTCAGACACTAGGAAGTTGTGAGAATTCCAATAGTATAGTCAGCCTTATAATGTTCCCATTGTTGGGACTCAGCCATCTCTGGGAGAGGGAATTTTTGGTTCTAGGACATGCCGGTTTCCTCACGATGTTTTCTTTCACCCTTTTGAGAGCAGTGGTGATGAAATAAATCACACAAAGCGGTTGGCTGGGTTTAAACCCGCGACTTACAACTCGTAAGTAGGGGCCGTTACCACTCAGCCACCACTGCTTTCCTATGAGAATTCCAATAATGCTAACTAAAAAAATATAATATCAATGCAGTCTATTGTAAGCTTTAGGCTGTACACTGTTCCAGCTTTGGTTTCCCTGGGGGCATCATATTGTGCTAACATAGACATACAAGTTTGACATTGGAATATTGTCATGCCAATAATCCGAAATATAGGTAGAAGTACCTATATTTAGCTCGTCAACTCTGGTGCTGCTAAAAAATATTTACCTAATGTTGTTTACAACTGTTGTTGTTGTTAAACTTGGTTTTTGTGGCTTTTTTTAAATACAAGCTCTTTTTAACACAGGTTTACAATAAAATCCGCTAATGGGCTTTACAGGTTGATCTCGTTTACGATGAACAATATGAATCGAAATCTTACTAACTGTGCTCATTTTTGAGTCCATCATTATCATCATTTCAGGCGATATATGTCCACTGCTGGAGATAGGCCTTTTTTTTTTTATTGTTGATAGGTTCGCGCTTGACCGCTATCTCACCTGATGGAAAGCGACGATGCGGTCGACGATGGAATGCGCTTACCTAAAAGAAACCTATTCACTCTCGACTTAAAGATTGCCTTCCCCAAGTGTCACCACAATTAATGGTTCTGTGCGTCTCGCATCCGTCGGATTCCCGCAACCTTCACCAGTTCATCGGTCCACCTTGTAGGAGGTCTTCCAACTCTGAGTCTTCCAGCGCGGTTTGCGCTTCATTTTTGAGTAAATATACAAAATGCTTTTTTTTTTAACGTTTTTCTATACTAGGATTATTCCTGTATTGTGGGTGCGTTCTAAAACCAACAAACTTACATTCAAAAAACACCCTTTTTCGGAGTTTCGAATAACTTTTTCCGATTTGAGCAGAGCGAGAGGGAGTTTCAGATATTTTCTGAATAAAACCACCCGTGTTCCTTCAGTTGTATTTTGCATTTCAGGGCTAGGGGTGAGTGTTTCAAACTATCTTGCTGCCCTGGTACGCTTCAGCCATAGCGCGTTATGCTCACAACTCTCTGATCCTTATAGACCGAGGAGCTACCCAGTGCTCACCGTTCAAAAGATGCTTAGGTCAGCAACTGTTCCGAGGAATGCGCCGGCGCCGTTAACAACTCGGGCGTTACCAGATGGTCGAACGGCATTCTCTTCATTTTTCATCGTCGCCTACGCTGGCTCGTAGGTAGTCGAAGTCCGGGTCTCGGCGGGGCATAAGACCTTACCGAGGACCATTCACAATAAACAGAGACAAAAAACCAAATATTTCAATAATATTGTTTAAAAATATGACTTCTGCACCAATTTTTCTTCATCGTCTTCACACTCATTTATGCAACACGATCCTTGCAAAGCAACGCAACTGAAGTAACTATGAACTCCTTATTTCATAACAGTTTAATTATACCTTGGTACTTAAGCCTTGATAGCAATATTCATTTATTAATGATAAGGTACTTTCCTGCTTAATTAAGGTAGATAAAAGTGAGGTTACGATTTAAAATAAGAGCCTGTAAAATTCTGCAGTATCTATTAATTATTTAGACAGCGATCTTGAGAAGTGGCAGCGCAATCGTACAAGGTGAAAGGAAACATCACAAAGAAACCGCCAAGTCCTAGAACCAAAAAATCGGAGATATGCAACATTCACCAACTTGCACGTGGTGAATTACAACCCATTCCCTATCTTACAGAGGAGGTCTGAGTCCAAGCAGTGGGGACATTACAACATCACATGCTTATGCATCATGGTTATGAACAAAGCCAATTATGCCTATGCATCAACAAACCGACCTCGGCCAGAGTTATTCACCGTTTCAATATTAAGTCCAACACTCTGAAGGCTCGTAATATTTAGCTTTAAACTTCTTGACTTGCCTACCTTATTTATCGTCCATACCATTGTGCTCTCATCTTTAGGACAAAGCCAGACATTAGCTTGATGCATATGAGTCAATTGAGAAGCGAGCAAAGAGGATTATTGGTAAATGATGCACTCGTCGAGTCGAAGCTTTCCAACTCATCGGTTTTCTACCGTTTGTATTTCGGAGCGTGTGCCTTGGAATTGCAAAGCCTAATTCCACCAACCGCCTGGTTCGTCGTCAGACTACTAGACGTACGGCTATGCACCACCAGTAGTGTACAGGGCTGGATATCCTACCCGTTCGCACAAAAAGTTTTGGGAACACATACATTGTGTGTACAGTTAAGGAGTAGAATTCCCTGTCAGAGTCTGTGTTAGCTACGCCCTGAGGATCTTGAAGTCAAAAGTGAATAGGTTACTTCTAGACAAGCCTACTCTTTATTCGACCACTTCGTCGTTTAGCATCGTGTGAGACAGCGGTCAAATGCGAGCCTACCAATAAAAAAGAACGTTATCATTATGATAAAAATAAACGCTGTCTACCAGTTTGCATATTTATAAACGCACATAATACATTTTATACGTACGACGTATTTTGGACATCTGATGTGGAGTGGGGCGGACGTTAAAGTGTCCATTGCTTGTCGCTTTCATGATATTGCATATATCACTACGCGTCATATTATGCGTCGTACGTAGAGTTAACGGACGCGAACCATCCGGCGAACAATCACGTCATGTCCGTATCACGTCCGTGTGTCGTCCTGTCTGCGTGAATCGGAATGCTTCGGGACAAATACTTTTTGTGCTTGCTCACGTTGATAGGCGGAAGCGAGTATGAATGTTCTTGTATCTTGGATCCTGATTTATGGCAGTGATAAAAATCGATGGTTCTCAGTTGGTAGAAGTTTAAAGTTTGGTTAATTTTTCAAAAAAAAAAAAATACTTCATATTTATAACGTTGCATTTACCGATCCGAGTTTTAGTTTATGATGTTAAGCTAAATTGAGTCCTTTAAAACTCGTTTGTGTACAAGCATTTTACGACTAAACTTGGTAATTTAGACGTAAAATGTTTTTGTTCGAAAAAACACGTAAACGGACTAGTTAATAAGGCCACGCGTCTTTATTCATTTGTAGATACACTCACCAAACGAACATTTGAAAAAAAAAAAACGTTGTACGCGCGCGCGCACTCAGGGAAATCGAGAGCGGTGATTACACCACCACTCTCAACTTCCTCGGGGGTATCGCGTTGTCGCCGTCACAGCAATCGAATCGGTTTTACTGTCAAGGCAACAAAAAAAAAACCCGTTAATATTGCTATAATTGTATAAAAGGAACATCCAGGTGACTGTATCATAGACCAATCTGTATCACAGAGAATTACTATTCTCTGAAGTTTATAAATCGCGCTCGCTGACGCCTGTCAATATAGACAAGCACTTTGTGGAGCTTACGCGTCGCTTACACAATGCAAACGCGGCGTTTAGCTACGACCGACCCCATCACAGTTGCATATTTAAACATTAAAAACAATCACATTAGCGTACACGTCACAATAGATGATACAATTCTGTTTGAAAATTTAGAAATTTCGGGCTTAATAGAAAAACAGATATTTTTATATTATTTATGAGCTCGCGTTTGACCACTTACTCACTTGATAAAAATAAAAATTTGGTACGCAGACGTTATTATGACGTAGATAGGCAGGCTCTAAGAAATGATTTTACAACAATATCCAACAATATAAGGAGATCAAAAGTCTGTATGGAGAAACCTTAAACGCGGTCAAAGCTGCTGCTAGAAGCCAGTAAGTAGCACATAATTTTGATATTTTTTATCCCGGGAGTGTATCCTTGTGTTTATTTTTTTACTTTCACGCGTGCAAAACCACTGGCAAAAGGTAGTTTAATATTATCATCATTTCAGCTGAAAGACGTCTCACTGCTGAACATATACACCACCCCCAAGCGTCGCTACATTAAACGGTTCTAGTTCTAAGCGTCTCGCAACCATTGGATTTCCGCAATCGTTACCAGGACATTGGTCTACGGGAGACGCAATTCAACATAATAAACATATTTTTATTTATACATTTTAAAGTTATAAACACACAAACCACAAAATAGATGGGCACAGAAGTCAATCTCATGTATGTACTTCACTTTTTATACCAACGCTAGGCGATTGCGCTAGAGTCAGCGCGTTGCACCGAACTGTACGAGTGTGACCGGGCGATAGAGAGATATCGTGTCCGTGAGCGGTGTTTATGTGTGCGTTGCTCGAAGGCGCTTTGTATGTAGATTGACTTCTGTACCTATCTATTTTGTGCAAACACTCATATAGTGTCTAAAATAAATAGGTGCTTCTAGTTGGCGCAATATTACATAACTGGCAAGCGGTGAGGGTATGAACTAACTACCCTATGTACATGCCAGTATCATTATGCGCCTAATTAAGGTTTAATATCACTGTTGCAGTTGAAACACTATGCTTGTCTCTACTAATGTACTAAATTATAAAATTACGAAATGATGGTTTATGTACCTCTTTGAGGAAGGCTGGTGCAAATCAGAACACATCTACTTTTCGAGTTAAGGGCGAGTTCTTTACATTATTTGGGCTCAGTAAACTGCGATAATTTAGTCCTCCAAAGTGCAAGTGTATGGGCACTTGGAGTACTCCAATGTGTGACTCATGTTTGGAATGGGCACCACACTCACAGGCCTGACTCACGGATGGGTTTATAAAACCCCATTTTACAAAGTTGTCTTTGCTGCGGCCTTACTAGGTGTGCAACCGATTTAGTGCTTTCAATATAGGGCGGCTATCTGATTTTTAAGCGGTTTCAGAAGTGTCATGTACAAAATAAAATAAATAATATACAAAATAATCAAAAGGCTGTACTATATAATTTCATAAGTTGCTAACTTTTGCATCGGCTTTTCACAATTGATAGTTGAAAACTATCCTAATATCCTACGGGAACATACTCCTGGAAAAAAATCGTATATCATATTCCAGAACATGATCAAGCCGTGTCTCACGTTTCATCTAAATCCGTTCAGCCATTAAGACGTGAAGAAGTACTTTTACTATTTCATTCTATTTTTGTTTTGTTTTTTATTTTTTTAGAATCCAAACAAATAAAAAAGTCACAAACAAATCAAACAGATAAAATAGTCTGGATTCCGGGAAAGGTGAATAGATGAAGCAAAATCTTATCCACCATTTGCTTGGAATGGTACATTTTTAAGTTTAACTGTTGCTAGAGGCTTCGTTCGCGTGAAAATAGAAAAATATCCCAAGGGAACATAATCCCAGAATAAAAAGTATTCATTATGTATGTATATGGTCTTCTAGGATATTCTCAACCCGTATGCCATTCATTGAAACCCGTTAAGCCGTTAATTTTATATATCACACTCATATTTTAGAGGCGAAAGTTTCTGTGTATTTTTGTTTTTTAACTTCTTCACGCTCGCATGTGAAGAAGTTAAAAAAAACAAAACTACACATAAACTTTCGCCTTTATAATATGAGTGTGATATATAAAATCAATTACTTGTCTAACAAATAAGTCGCAGTAGTTGTAAAGAAAAAAAAAAACAAGGAAACTTACAAAAACAGTTAAAAAAACTGGTAATTTTGTTTGGGTTTTTAAGACAAAGTTGCAAAAGTTTTGAACTTTTTTGAACCTCTGGAAATAAACCAATATAAAGAAAAACACCAATAGCAATTATTTTATTAAAATTGATCATAAGACCAATCGAAAAGTCCAAAGTAAAAACTTAATATAAAATAGTTGTTTTGATAAAAAAAAAAATCACTAGTCTGATTCTACGATTTCAAACTTGTACACCACTCACCCTTGTTTCACTTGTCTTGTTGTAGTATATCTACAAAATTACGTTACGGAAATTCTTTTTTCACATTTGAAAGTTTATATAAAATAATAAAGCTTATTTTAAAAAGGGTCTGGCAAAAACCAAAATCTTGAATAGTACTTATGTTTTTTTTTTATAAAAATAAAATCGCTTTTACGGGGCTGTAAACTCGACATACGCCCGTACAAGTACCTACAAAATACTCTGTGACTGCAACCGGCTCTTAAACGTAAGAAAAACTAATTTCAAGAGGGCGGAGCCGCAGGCAGCAGCTAGTACACGTGAAAGCTTTGTCAGCGCTAAGGTGCATTTGTCACTAGTACCTTCTCGGTGTAAAATCAAAATTGGCTATCTCTTATAGTTTTAAAATGTGTCACACACTGGGAATTTCTTCTATAGGCTATACAAATATTTGATTCGCGCGTGAATTAAACCCGGTATATGCAGCACAGCAGCCAATTACTCAACCTCTACGCCAACCGTATTGGCAAATCATAACAAAAAAGGACACAGGCGGGTCAGTATAAATCTGACACACCCTCTCGCTCACACCCTGCAGTAGGAAAAGGCTTTGGATGATTTGCAACCTCGAAAAAAATCAGAATATAAAAAAACAAAAATGTTTCCATAAGGTACACACACACACAACTCGCTTTAACATACATTGTGACGTAGTGCTTACTCAGCGTAATATAATCAACAAACATACATTTAAACATTGACGTCATGAAAGTACATTTTTAAATTATATTTACATAGGCATCACGGAAAGCGTCATCCAGGATTAAAACCAACCCTGTGTCGTGGGTAGCTGCCGTTTACAAAAACCCCCCGGTTCTTTTGTTGAGCAAAGGAGGGAGAAAAAAAATACCGTTCCACAACTTGTACGAGATAATCAAGCAAATTGCTGCTACATTTGTTCAATGGAAATAAATAGATAAAAATAAAAAATCTTGCTGGACCAGAAGGCAATTATTTGTACGGTTATTTTAATCTGTGCGGGTGCTGTATTGAATTTTATTTAGAATAGAATTAGACTTTGTTGCATACAGAAACAAAATTTTTTGTCAATTCAGCATCATGTGGTTGCCTTATGCTGAAATTTGGCAATATGCTGAGCTGAGACACTTTTGGCATTAGTCACTACTTATTTATATTGTTTAATTATAAAGTGTTTATGATTTTCAAAACCTTTTTTTTATACCAAAATATCTTTATTTATATCCGTACGTAGGTATGTTTCTAACTTAATTCTTTCTATCGAAATCGTTCGGTTTAGGTTGACTGACTCGAACCGATCCTAGCGTGAGCGTGAGCGTGATGGCTCAGTCTTGTTCACCGGAAATTTATACATATGGATATGAAGATGTATCAATCTCGGTTATCTGAATAAATACATTATTTTATTACTAACTGACCCAGCAAACTTCGTACCGCCTAACAGTCAATGAATGTAGTATATCCTTCGATGTATTTAACCAATCGAGACGAAACAAAGCCTAAGTAATATATCAAGTTACACATAATTTTAATGTATAAAAATGCGCACAACTAAAAACTTCTACAGATTTATTATATGTATAGATTTAACACCCACAAAATAAAATGCTCGCCAAATCCAACAGAAATAATCTCGCGCTCAATACATTAACCATCATTGCCTTGACCTAGCCATACACTTAAATTCACCAAGTCGCCCACATTCTCATTATTATAACCAGGCCGAGTTATGCCGCAATCTCAATGCAATAAACATCCAGCCAGGCGGCACGTGCCAACGACGACTGGCCTTTCTGACGCTGCTGTGGATATAGAGCGGACGAATGAGCTTAACAGACGAGACGTAGATTTGGGTACAGAGAAGACAATTAGCATAAAATAGTATATATTTTAGTCTATATTTACTGCATACAGAAACATGGATAGAGAAAGAAAAAAATACAAAAAAAAAATAGTGGCAGCAGTAGTAGAAAATTAACTTAAGGGAAACATACTTCTGGAATAAAAAGTATGTAAAGTGCTATTCCAGGATTTGGTTTGCCCATGAACCAAGTTTCATCGAAATTCGTTCAGACGTTTGAATAATATAAATAAGTAATAAATATGCACACACATCAAAAATTTTCACCTTCATAATATTGTGTAGATAGGCTGATTGTTAAGGTGAATGCTATTTTGGTGTTGTCGTTGTCTCACTAAATGGCGATGAAGTCATGTATAGTGTAAGTGAAAAATGATATCCGTGGAAATTGGACATACCATTTTATATTGAACTTAGTCAGATTATTCGTCACAACATTCACCTAATTCGACAAATATCCGACTCTACTGTAACGACTATACCATAACATTAGTAATGGTTTGAAAAACAAGTTATACATTTTTTTGACAACAATTGCCAGCCCTAACAGCACCAAAAAAAAACGTCACAGAAAAAAAATAAACAAATTTAAAAAAAAAATAGACTTGTAAAGGACCCAAAGGTACGCTAGTTGTAGACAGTAAGAATGGTGCATTCTTATCTGAGTATCACACGGTCACGCTGAGATTTCGAGATAAACGTATGCCTGTCATAATAAACGCCCCATTTTTAAATAATTCCAACCGAAATAACACCCCTTTCAAGCCGAAAAGTTAATAACGTACGCACCCAGATTACGCGAAAATTATTATTTGAGAATCTGCTAAAACAGAATTAATGTGGGCTTATCTTCCTGTTGCATTTATTAGAAAATTGTCCTCGGAAAAACCATACTTGTAATTCACCACGACTGATTGAAAAAGCCTTATAAAGTTCGATATTCACATATCTCGAGCAGTTCTTATCATTTTCGTTTTGAGGAAACAACTGATGAGAAATCTGATATCTTTAACAATATTGCCGTAATAGTCGACTACCGGTAAATTATACAATGGCCGCTTCCAGTAAACCATTGTTGCTGACTGTGTACGTAATATTGGAGAAGCTTCTATAGGCTTTAGTGGTAACAGGAGCGGGACGTGACGTATTATGTGGGGTCCACCCAACTCTCAACACAATATGCAACAAATGTGCAATATATTTCTCACGGGAGAGCATTGCAACAGCTACAACCGTGTTTGTGGAACAACTAGCCCGTCAGGAACGAACGGCTAACTTCTAAGATTGATTAAATTTAAGCAGCTTTACCTTCACGCTGAATAATCTGGAACTTTATTAGTAACTTAATGTACCTAATGCTTGTGGTTATGTAATAGCTTCATTGTTGTAAAGCTAACTCCTCTGAAGCTGACAATTAGAATAATTTCAATGTTCGCCATGTAACTGAAACCAAAACTAGGGCGATTGGTAGGAACTAGAGGCGGTCGCTTTGAAAGTCCATGCAACTCGTGTTCATACAAGCTTAATTATCGTTAAGCTGCACAAGTTTCATTGAAATGCAGGAATAGGCAGGAAATATGTTTATCTAAAGTAGGTACAGATAGCTGTGAAATTGCCTGGGTACCTTAGTGTCTATTTTCCCTTGCACGTTAGAATTCAGGTTTTCAAAAATATAACTAGATGGCGTTGGTTTCTTCCCAGCTAAATGGCGACCAAGGCAATCTCACAAACCATAAACTTGACTTTTAGTTTGACAGAAAATATACACATGCGTCATCATTATCGTCAACAACTGAATGTGAGGGTAGATTGATAAAAAAATATGAGACACAAGCATAACTAATTTCGTGATTCTTATCAAATGTTTGTAAGCGGGCACGAATATTGCGTCTAGCGTAACAAGTAACGTTAAATTTCGAGTCAGTTCATTAGAGTCCATTTGGTTCAATAATAACAACAGCGACTTATAAAGAATGTGTAGCTGGTTCAAATCTCATATATTACAAATCTTTTTTTTTGTTTTCCAGCTTTTGTGTTTTAGTTAGGTATTATTTATAAACATTTTGAAAAGGATATATGTAATAATGGTATAAAAAACTACTTATTAAGCAATTTTGTTTCTTTTGCAGTAAGACTACTGTGATATTTTTATACAAGTTGGCTTAGTGGTCTATGTAAAGACTTTGACGCAGTAAGGCACGAGATTAAATCGAATCTGACAAATCTTGTAATTTTTTTTGCTTTCCATTTAAAACATTTTCAAAACGTTATTGTAAGCTACAATCAACTAACTAGACATTCTTCAAACATATCTGGAATAATTTCGCTTGACTTGTATTAAGTGGGTAGTCAAGAGAATTAGGCATATTCATCATAAAACTGGTATTCAATTGTTACTTATTTAAGGGTACAGAAATAAAAATGAACCGTTCTAATAACGCAAAAACCAGTCGACACTAATTGCAGTGACGTCATGTAAACAATTTTTAGCCCGTAGCATTTGCTACGTGGTTAATCCGCCACTGGCACTATTGAAATAAATAAACTGTTTTTGTCATGTTCAAAATTGTATTACCTTCAAATAATTCTATCCTTTCATAAGCAATTTAATATCTTCACTTCTTTTATGTGTTTTACCTTTATATATAGTTATTTAAATTACGTCTATTAGACGAATACTTAAATTATCTTTGTATGTAAAATTGTAAATATTACATATAAGTAATATTTAGTTGTTTTTCATTAATGTTGTTATTTATTTTTAAAATATTAATTTAAATTGATTAATTTAATTTAATATACATTTTAATTTGATTTAAAAAAAACAATTCAGTATTCTAAACACAAACCTACTAAAAGTAGCGTGACGGGTTTGAACTTACGACCACGTCCACATAAGTCTCCAGTTACAACCATTAGACTATTTCGACTTATGGAATAATGTTGAAATGAACAAGTGCATTACGTAACAGGACCGTATTCACAACCTTACTTCAAAGTTACGTCTTAAAGTCAAATCAATCAAAAAATCAATCAAATTGTCATAATAGTATTCTATAATATTTGACCACCTTGATAAACTCATTTGAATTAGCCCCGAATTGAATACCACTTATCTTCTGCTAATTGCAGAAGGTTCAAATTCGTCTAACTTTTAGGATGTCTTATATTATCTACCTTCTACTGCCAGGTGGGTCAGATTTCTGGTTCATCTGTGCTTTTTGTAAGTTATGAATAACAAAAAAAAATGGGTAGGATTTATATCGAAGCTGACAAGTGGATATTTAATTGTAATATAATATGACTGGCCTGTTGGTCTATTGGTTAGTGGCCCTGACTGTAATGTCGGGGTTGTGGGTTCGATTCCCAACCAGGACAATGTTTGTGTGTTGAGCACGATCATTTGCTGAATCTGGGTGTAATTTATCTGCAATATTTATGTTTTTAGAAATATATAAGTATGTTTATCAGTTGTTTAGGACTCGTAACACAAGCTTTGCTTAGCTTGGGACTAGGCGCCGTCGTGGAATATTATTATTAATATTCAAGTCGGTAGTTACTCAACAATAGGAAAAAAAGCAGGTAAACAGGCTCATCAAACAAAAAGGCAATAATAAAATAATATAGATGTTTATTTCTTACAGTTTACTATTCAACAGTCAGTTTATCGAATAAGATTATAATATTACTTGTAATTTTTTATTGAGGCCATAGCTTAAATATTCGTTTCCCAAATTGGAAAGAGGATTGAAGCTTATGTAACCTTAACAAAAACAAACAAGAGGCAAGATATTTAAAAAAACCTACCAATTTGCACAACAACATATCAAATGTTTAGTAGGTAACATAAAAAACAAAATTATGTTGTGTTTTAACTTTAAGTGTTCATAACTTTTTTAAATTATTTCAAATACATGTATTAAGTAAAACACACATAACGAGGTCTCCAGTACGCACTGAGTAAATATGTAATATTAATTAAATAATCATTTATCAATATCTCGTGTAATCACCATTTTGGTAAATAACAGCTTGCATTTGGGAACGCATTAAATTAATCAAATTTTTACACAAATCTGATCCACGAATACACTCCCATATTTGTAAACAATGAGCCTCTAACGCATCTGGAGTACGCTCGTTTTGATTATTCCACCGTTGAACAATAACACCCCACAAATTTTCAATTGGATTTAAATCCGGTGATCTAGCAGGCCAAGGAATAGCGCAAATGTCATTATGTTGACGAAACCAAGCCTGCACACTGTGCGAACGGTGTAGGTATTGGACAATTATCCTGCACAAATGTTATCTGTTGCAATTCTTCGCTTGGATACACAGTTCAAACCAGTTCGAACTGTGGGCAACATTGTCTCCTCCAGCACTTCTATATAATTTGCACTATTTGCTCGGTTTGGTATTCTCACTAGTTCTCCCGGATCGGCTGCACTCATCCATCCCCACATGTTCACCGTTATATGGCCAGATTGCCTATTGGGCACTAGGTGATCACTTGTGTATCGCGTATTATCTCGACGCCACAAACATAATCGACCGTGTTCACTGGACTTAAAAGCTTTTTCATCAGTAAAGATGACATTACTCCAATCAAAATTTAAGTGATCCATAACAAACTGCAATCTTGCTCTTTTATGGTTTTCCGTAAGCAAAGGTTTCACAGCATGCCTCCGATAATGCAGCCCTTCACTATGAAGAGCACGACGGACAGTATCGACGCTTGTGTCAAATAAACCAGCATAGTGGTTCGTCGGCAAAAATCCATTTTCTTCGTACTCCCTTACCATGTTTTGACGATGCAACATGTTTATAAGTTTTTGTCTACCAGTTCTTTGACAGTGTTTCAAAGAACACTCTTTTTCAAATCGTCGTACCCATAGAACAACTGTTTTTCTCTGCAACAATAAAACAGAAATATATAATAGCAAATAATGATTATTATAAAGGAGTTTTTTTGTTATATAAAAAGTGTAAAATAAGATTACTTACGTTTACACCGGTCTCTCTGGCTATTTCTGACAAATTTTTACCTTGATTATGCAAAGCAATTATTTGAGCTCTTGTTACTAAGTCTATATTACAATTCATACTCATTGTGATAAATTCACCTGATTAAAAATAAAATTGAACGAAAGGAGCTCGAACGAAGTAATCAAAATGAACTTAGCTTACAATTAATTAAGCTTAGTCACAATTTTGTGGTCGAAGTATTATTTATACTACCTACTAATTATTATTTATAAATCCATAACCAACCTACCCTCTCAAGTTTTGAAATTGATACATAGACAATCAGATATTTATAAATTGATATTCAATTTTAATATTTTCATCTCTTTATAAAAAAATATAAATTATTTCAATGTTTAAAGAAACAAAAAGGAACTACAAAAAAAAAGCATTTGAAGCGCAGCAACGCCACCTAGTAGCAGTATAATATAAAGTTGTCTATAACAACATTTCAATCAGATTTTACGCTAGATGGCGTCATTTCTCGCTTCACACGATTTTTTTTCTGTACTATCCAACCACTATTGCAGCCGACCGTACATTTTGATTAGGTGTTTGAAATATTTTTGAAGTCTTCTTTTTTTGAGGCGAAAAAATAATCATCAGGGTAAGACGGCGTGTCAGAGTTTTACTGAATGAAACCCCACCTGTGTTCTTCAGTTGGCCTTTGTGCTCTAGGACCATGGGTTACCTTTTAAGAACTTTCTTATGGCCCTTGCGGGCATCGGTCCTACTGGAACCATAAGGTTTTGCTGGCATTTCTTTGAAGTGGAACACTACGCGCCGTAAACTACTCGGGCTCTGTCCTCTTACTAGACGAATGAACGGTGAGTTGGCCATTGCTCGTCGTTTGCAAGCCCGCGCCTACGGTGACACAGGATCACCCTGCTACTCGCGACGCCCGGGCTGTTTCTTGTCTTACCTACGATAACCTGGTCAAAATTCTGGAAGTGTGGTGGTTGTAAGAAATGCAGATGTAAGATGAATAGGTCGTTGTGCCGCTGAATAAAAGAGCAGAAAGATGTCGATGACGTATCACCTTTTACATAAGGTTGAAGGGTCGGTAAACAACCACAATAATTGAGTATTTTTGAAGAAATAGGTAGAAATATTGCAAGAAATTCTCAGCCAGAAATTTAATTCATATCGAAATCTTTTTAGATAAATCCGTTGCACCTGCCACGGTAAGAAAGTGCAGTATTAAAAGGTTTTATAAGTATTATTAGAAAACCTCTCCGGCAACTGTCGGACCAACGTTGGCGTCTGTTCCCTTTCTTGTCTAAAGCTGTGTGCACATATGGTTGTGTATGTGTACATTCCACTTGAAATTCTGCAAAACAAATCCCATTTTTCACTGCACAGTAACTGCATTATTTTAGTAAAACTCAAGTAACTTTATAAAAAATACCAGCTGCAAACAGCGGCTTCGCCCGCGTGATATTAGAAAGTCCTAATGGAACTTACTCTCGGTATAGTACGTATCTTATGTGCTATTCTAGGATATGGTCTATTAGTATAGCTAATATTATTTTTTTCCTTGTGTGTTTTTAGTTTTATACGATTTTGTGAGGCACGAATAAACGTATTATCTTTTCTTTCTTTTCTTTCTTTTCTTTTCTTTCTTTTCTTTCTTTTCTTTCTATCTGTACAGCCGGTTATAACAAACGTATACACTCACTTAAGATTTTTTAATATCTACTCTACTTCCCCTTTTTTCTTTATCTAAAGTACCTACAAGTGACCTGTGCCGGTTTTCTTCACCGGCTTTGTGGTGGAGACTACGTCTTTCTGTTTGTTTGCGATAAACTTTTTAAATCTAAAACCTAACTTAAAAACTATGGAACGTTTTTTATACAGTTTTTGTAATTTATGAGGAAGGTTTGAATGTACAACGTCGATGTAGTGTTATTTTTATAACATTCGATATTACAATTATCAATCCTATACTTGCAGAAAGCATTTTACTTCAAATATTTAGTAACAAAATGTAAGTTTATAATCCAAAATTCCTATAACGTTTTCGTCATTGATATCGTTAATATAAATCTAGTCTAAAATATATAATACAAATTATAATACCCACTTATCTAGAAGAAATAGGACAATAATCTGGGCTTGTATTTCAGCAAGAATCCGTAATATTTGGAATGTAATATTAGACTTAAGTAAAAGGTCTCCAGAGAATGCTATCTTCGCCAATCCAGTACGTTGGCAGTTTTCTTGAAAATACTTCTAATAATATACGTGTTCGAAAAGTAAATTAGCTGAGCTTAGTGGTGGACCCGCATCTTCTATGTCAACATTTTAGTTTTCAGTTACGTACATCACACGTAACCTAATAAACGCATATCTTGATAGTATTTTCAGAATCTGTTACTAACCGATTTCAGCAATAAAAAAAAGTTCTTCGGTTAAAAAAAAAATCGGCAAGTGCGACTCGAACTCGCACACTAAGGGTTTCGTATAAACTTACCTATGTAAATAGTTAAATTCCCGAATGGAGTTTCGAAGATTTTTCCGAATTTCAATTTTTTTTTTGGTTACTTAACAACAAAACTGTTTTCAGATTTATTCCTATATTTGTGTTGTAAGACCTTGCTTCATGCCAAATTTCAGGATTCTGGATCAAAGGAAAGTACCCTATGAATTTTGAATTCCTTGAGTGTCGAATACGTTTTTGCGACATAAATGGCCGTATCTTTTTTTTCCTTCTGGTTAAAAAAAATATTAACCGCACTGATTTCCAAAGTTAAGCAATGCTTGCGTGTATGGACTGGTGCCCATTTTAGAACACCGAGTTTTCTCCATTGTCCTTGGTTCTGGGCGTCGTAATAGTCGTTACGGATAATCAGAAGCCAGGAAATCTTAAACCAATCTTGCCCAGGGGTATCCTGCTGTTTTTGGGTTGTAGATGTAGCAACATCTATGGCGTCACATAAGAACTAATCCTGCATCGCGCAATTAAAGTTCTCCGCACGATTTGAACATAAGGAACAGCCTGAAATCATCATCATGGGCAGTTGCCCACCAGACATAACACCCGTCTGGCCGAAGGATCCTCTCTTTTCAAAGAAAGTTTGCGGGACTTTACTCTCTGTTCCTCATTCCTCCAAACTGGTGACCCCAACGTGAGGCAATTGCTCTATATAAAATACTCGCATTCAGTTGCAGTTGAAAGAAACCGACAAGAATTGGCAGAATGATTGATAAGATTCATTATTTCTTGGTAAAATAGCCTCCTATTTTCAGTTTTGTTAGGTACGCCTACATCTTTATTATTGGCGAACCCAAATACGATTATTTCAATTTATTTGTCATAAAGAAATTACTTTAGTTCCCAGAAAAAAAAATACAAAGATCACCTGGTCAATTTATTTTTAGATAAGCTGATTTTGTGATTAATTTAAATAAATTATTCTCATGGTTTTAGTCATATAGACCAGTTTAGGCCAACGAAAATTCGTAGAACAATCAAAATTTCTGGAACACATTGAGTTCAATCGTATAGACAGTAAATTAACTTGATATGAACAGTTTCGGGGTATGTTTCCAAAGGTTAAATCCAATCTACAAAGCCTTGAGCACAGGCGTAGGGTAGCTAGCTTTTCGGTATGTTACAGGATGTATTTTGGAGAGAGTGCACGGGAGTTGCATGCCTTGATTCCGCCATCTCATTCCTACCATCGGACAAACCGACGTACAGCAAGTATCCACCCTTATGTTGTTGAATCCTCTACAGTCCGGACTAAGCGTTTCCTTTCGTCTTTTAAACCACATATCGAAAGACTGGAACAATTTGCCTGCTGCGGTCTTCCCGTCCTATTATAATTTGGGTGTCTTCAAAGCTAGTGTGAATAGGCTCTTAATAAACTAGTGCGCCTTACCATCAACGATTTATTTGGTGGTTTATCATTCCTCCCACTCTGGGTGCAGCCAGACGGAGTATCAGTGTTCCTTCAGTTTCTCTCTGTGAAGGCCACGGTGACTTCCGAGCAATCCGCAACCGTGACAGGTATCGGCCCTTACTTGTCTCATTAATTTTGCTGGTAGTCTTTGAAGCGCGTGTTTGATCTCGGGTTTGCTCCTTACTAGACGGCCAGATGGCAAGCTCCCCATTGCTTGAGGTCGTATTTCTGCACTTACGGTGGCCCGGAATCGTCCTGCGTCTGCAGACGCTTGAGCTTTGGAGGTATGCGGAACAGAGTGTAAAGTCCCACAAACCTCCGTTAAAAAGGGAGGATCCTATGACCAGACGGGACTTATGTCTGATGGGCAACTACACAGCAGATGATTTCGGGCTGTTCTATATGTTCAAATCACTTGGAGAACTTTAACTGCGCGAAGCAGGATTAGTTCTTATGTGACGCTGAAGATGTTGCTACAGAGGTCGGAGTTTGAGGGCCTGCTCCTTCTTTTGACCTTTCCGTTCCAAAGCCATGGTGACTCTTTCGAGCAATACTGCTGCCTTAGCATATTAAGTTAACCATTAACCGAGCTAAGGAAAATGACCCACTCACCTGCTTATAGTATGAATACCGCCTTACCGCTCTATCCAACATTAAAAGCATTGTCAATGCGTTGTCAAAGTGTCAATTCTGCATTGAATTATGTCACTTTGTTGGCGGAGTTACAGCGTAAGTGTGGATTTAGACGTGGCTTGACATTCAGATAATAGTTGAAATATCTAAATGCCTATCGAGAATATAATGACTATGACAGTTAATTTGATAGCAATAATCTAGCAATATTGTTAACCTGTACCTGGTCTATCATAAAAAAATGTCGGTAGGTTATTGTCATTTGATTTTTCAATGTGAGATTTGGAAACGTTTTGAAAGAGTTACCATAGTGAGTGGAATTCCCTGCCGGAGTCTGTGTTTCTTGATAGACACCACCCGGTAATCTTTAAGTCAAGAGTGAGTAGGTTACTTCAAGGTGAGTGCGCTTCATCGTCGACCGCATCGTCGCTTTCCATCAGATGAGATAGCGGTCAAGCGCAAAACTATCAACAATTAAAAAAAATGAGAATATAAAGAGCAGATAAAAGTACATAGGTGGACTTTAACTAGTAAAATTTTTACATTTTCTCGTTCTAACCTTGAGCAGGCGAAGTCGTTTGACAATGTCCCATTTTCAAAAAAAAAAGTGTTTACCAATAGGGAAAAAACTAAGTAATAGTTTGTTAATTTAGTGTTCGAGCCTGTGTGTTTTAGACCATTTGGTCTTACACAGTTAACAGTTTCATTTTAACTTACTATTATGTGAATTACGAGGATATGATGAAGTAAATCAATTTATTATCTATTGTTATATCAAAACCTAATTAGCAGCAATATTACTAACCTACTAATCAAATTGAGCGCTCTAATTAAAATTCGGTATTACATTTAGATTATAATATTTTATATAATTAGGTATAAAATACAACAACGCGGATTTTTTTATGTTTGTTTAAACGCGCTAATATCCAAAACTTAATTTAAGATTACGGCGTTCGAAGACCTCCTACAAGGTAGACCAATGACTTGGTGAGGGTCGCGGGAATCTGATGGATGCGAGGCGCACAGGACCAGTCACTATAGCGACACTTGGGGAAAATCCTATGTCCAACAGTGGAAGTCTTTCGGCTCAAAAGATGATGGTGAAAAATCTGAATGAAAAATATCTTTCTGTATAGGACAGCCAAATTCATTACTTTTATAGGTTACATAATATTACGCTGTAATCACAGAAGCGGGCGAAACCTGCAGTACAGCTAGTAGGTATATAAGCGTCAGAACATATTGAATGATCGTTCCAGGAATCCTGTTACGCCTATACCACAAAATATATAGGTACAGAAGACAATCTCATGTATGTACTTCACTTTTTATACCTACATACGCTCGGTGGACGAACACTAACGAGCGTTGGAGCCGGAATTGTTAGACGAGTGATCCGAGACGCGACCGAGACATCGTGTCTGTGAGCGGTGTCTTTGTGTGAGTTGCTGGAGCGCGCTTTGTATGTAGATTGACTTCTGTACCGTGTGTACTGTATATTTTATGCCTATACCTAATAACAAATAAGTGATTTAGTTGGATTATAATTTTGTTCTACAGTATTTTGTATGTTATCGATATAAAATTAACCCTTTTTATTTAGAACTGCTTCTGCCAGCGAATCCGGCTCCGCTCGCGTGATAGTCAGTTTCTACATACAAACTTTCGACCCCCGTTTCATCCTCTTAGAGGGTGAATTTCGGAAAATCCGTTCTTATTTATTTATTTATTTAATCTTCATGCAACACAAAGTACATAGGCGGACTTAATGCCTTAGGCATTCTCTGCCAGTCAACCTAAGGTGGTGCAGAGACTATATGGTAGGCGGAGGGTGGTGTGGCGTGAGGTTCTTAGCTATGATGTCTACACCCAATAAGGAACCTACCTGCCAAATTTTAAGTTTGTAGGTGTTACAGTTTCGGAGATTTCGTGATTAATCAGTGAGCGGTTTTTTACTTTTATTTACACCCTTATTTTTAATATTATGCAAAAGCTGAAACACCGGGTTAGTGTTTTTATGTAAAGAATCTATTTACGTTTCAAAATGTGTTCTGAAAAATCACAAAGTTATAAACCAGTTACGGTACCTGGTTGGCGACGTAAATACATGGTCACAGGTCCACCAGGGCGACTGAGAGGTTGTTTTGCTTCCACACCCAGCTGTGCGCAGGCGTCTAATGCCCGCTATGACCTGCTGTGACCTGATTTGTACTTAGTGTCAGTGGTGTCCAACTTGCGATCTTTTTTCAATATTTTTGAGGAAAAATATAACACGGTGTAATAAATTATTGCAATCGATTCATTTACTGATTCTGAACAAATTATATTCAGGTTTCGTATATACAGTACTAAAAATATTATTGTATAGAAGATAGTTTCTTGCGGATTCTATGAGCCTTTCACATCTAAAATAATTATCTTTTTATAAGTACATTAATTTTAATAATACTTTCTAAATTTCCCTGTGGAATTAACACATCTCGTACAAAGGTGGCCCGGGATTTTTTTTTTTGTATCCCGTTGCGTAAAAGCTTTAATTTAATATCAGAATTTATTATGATTTTTAGGAATCCGGAAGTTTATTATGAAATTTTAATATTTGATGGTACGATTGGTGCAGTAGTTGAACGATTAACTGCTGCATTGCGGATCGCAGTTTCGATTCCTGAATGAACCAAATATTTCTATAGCATACAGATAGTGGTTGCGGGTCTGTGTGTTTGTGTACGTGAGTTTACATGTTTTTGAACGCACCCACAATACAGGATTAATTCCAAGTGTAAGACAACGTATAGTTAAAACAAAAATATTATTATTTTGAATTATTTTACAATAAAGATGAAAAATAAATGCCAACAATAACATAACTTGTAAAAAAACTAAGGCTCCCAACTCAGTTCTTCTACCGTGAAAAGTTGTGAGATCCATGTGTACAAAGTTGGTTAATTTATTCATTCCGTACTTACGGGCCCTTGATGACCTAGACTGACTCTGCAATCGGACTAAACAATCTTATTTATTCAGTCCGTACTTAAGGGCCCTTAATGACCTAGATTGACTCTGCAATCGGACTAAACAATCTTATTTATTCAGTCCGTACTTAAGGGCCCTTGATGACCTAGATGGACTCTGCAATCGGAATAAACAATCTTATTTATTCAGTCCGTACTTAAGGGACCTTGATGACCTAGATTGACTCTGCAATCGGACTAAACAATCTTATTTATTCAGTCAGTATTTAAGGGCCCTTGATGACTTAGATTGACTCTGCAATCGGACTAAACAATCTTATTTATTCAGTCCGTACTTAAGGGACCTTGATGACCTAGATTGACTCTGCAATAGGACTAAACAATCTTATTTATTCATTCCGTACTTAAGAGCCCTTGATGACCTAGATTGACTCTGCAATCGGAATAAACAATCTTATTTATTCAGTCCGTACTTAAAGGGCCTTGATGACCTAGATTGACTCTGCAATCGGACTAAACAATCTTATTTATTCAGGCCGTACTTAAGGGACCTTGATGACCAAGATTAACTCGGCAATTGGATTAAACAATATAATTTAATATAATACGTATTACTTGTGATAAACATGAAAGAAAGAAATAAAGAAGAAAGAAAACTATTTTAATTGACATACACACTCGTAGATACACACGGCATGTGCTCTAGGGGGCACTGCCGTTAATGCTTAAACCCCATAAAAGCATTAAAGGGGATTGCCCAGCCTCTATGGTGTTCCAGGACAAAGACGGACATCAAATATTACTATCAATGATAAAACTATTGTTTTTTTCATAAAGTTACTTTTTATTTACCACTTATTGTTTATTATAGTGGCGCTCATTTGGAACTAAGGGTAACATATTTTTTATGGCAAAAATACTGTAGTAAAATACTGTACTTGCAGTCAATTGTCCACCCATGGCCTCAAATGGGCAATCCCCTTTTGCCACTATTTTCGTGTATTGATAACTTCTTAGGAAAGAGGGTACAAATAAAATGGGAACAAATTATACATAAAACCATAAAGCAACTTAGAAATCATCAAGAACTTCTCTGAAACAACTTTAAGAAATCCTAAGAATTCAAATGCCTTCCGATGAAACAACGCTAAATCACAAAAAAACTCATGTTACCTCAAGACTATAGTTGAAGTTTTAAGAAAATACATATAACATTTTAAAACTAGATACTGCAATAAATCTTCTACGTACTTTGTTGAATGCCAGATAGTTCCATCTTGCATTCTGGTCAGGAACGGAATGTATTCTATATTCTGCTGAGCATTCAATTCTAGTTATCATTTTACTTGGCGTAGTAAATCTTAATTTGGAAGAAAATTGTTTGTTTTGCTATTTAACTTTTTATATTGGCATTTGCACGCGCCTTCACCCGCGTCTAAGAGCTATATTTTATCGAGACTCCATTGTGGCGCGATCACTTGCGCTGGCATGGTGTCTTGGTGAAATATAGCCATAAGCTACCTAACTAGACACCACAGTCGCTACACATCTGAGCTGGTCGCGCCACCAAATTGGTTGCGCAATCAAACAGACACCTGCTACCTCTAGCCAAGTTGGTAATCTGCAATACTTAACGCTTGTAGAAAGCTTCAAATGTACGGGAATGACGTCGTCTTAACGCTGAGTCACGTGGTCAAAACAAAAGAATTGGCGGCAAGGTCAACTCGAAGCGTTCGGCGCAAGCGAAACGGTTGTAACTTTATTAGGGGGGCGTGAGTAACTCTCTATAGAGCTGTATACATTTTGTTGGTAACAGCGACTGGTCGCGCCGCCATGGTGTCTTGGTGAAATATAGCCCTTTCTTTTAACCTTTCAATCGTGGAAATCACAGACACAATAGACAATAGGTGCGCGAACGCCGGCGGCGGCGTTCGCTTGGGGTTTAATGAATTAAAACTACACAGAGGCTACTAATGATTCGGTGCTTACGTTTCATTCAGAAAGGATCTTATTTTTGACAGGCCTGTTGGTCTAGTTATGTGGCCCTGACTGCTATGCCGAAGGTCTTGGGTTCGATTCCCACCCAGGACAAATGGACATGCACAATAATTTTTTCTGTGACTGGGTGTAATTTATACAAGGTGTCGTTTTGAAGCTGCAAAATATTTCAGGAGGTAATTATGTTAGTGATTCTCGACCCGAATCAATAATAAAATAAGTAGGTAATTTTTTTTTTTTTATAACCGCGCTTTTTTTCACACACACAAACACGGAACAATAAAGGGCGTTTTCACACACACTAACTCGCAACGATAGTTTCATAAATAATGTATCATCCAATCATCATCCCGCACGCCACACCCTAGCCACGCCCCCGCGGCCATCGATCAATCGATTTAGTTTAGTGTAATTAAAAAATTAAATAACAAGTATTACTGATTATTGACCAGGTATCGTTTTTTTACATGATTATTTATGAGTTTTATTACAACCTCCTGAAATATTGTGCAGTTTTAAAACTGCACCTTGTATATTATGTATGTATTTAGAAATATATAAGTATATTTATCAGTTGTCTAGTACTCATGGCACAAGCACTGCTTCGTTTGCGACTAGTTGGCTTTGGTCGATGGGGACGAAAGGTTCTGGAGTGGCGACCACGTACCGAAAGACGCAACGTTGGAAGGCCTCTCACAAAGTGGATCGACTTTGAATCCAATAGAAGCGAGACGCACTGGACCGATCATTATGGCGACACTTGGTGGAGGCCTATGTCCAACTGTGGACATCTTTCAGCTGAAATGATGATGATGATGAATTAGCTTTGTAGGATTTCTGACTAATTGACATCTTAAGAAAAGTGTCTGTCAATTATTTTAAATAAACAATTTGAGCTTCAGTTCAAAACTGAGTGTGCTCAAATTGACTACGTTTTATTTCAACACACCAAAAGGTACTAATGGTATAAATTACAACCATGTTTCAAATATTCCTACAAATGTATACGACACTTCCTCTAACAAACAATTTCTTTATAAAATGACACTTTGTATTTTGTTGAGTGAGGTGCGAATGTAACCGATAAATTGCCGAATTCCCGTAGCTAATGCATCTGTCACCGATTGTTACTCGAGCGAACTGAATACATTTTCATACTTTATATCACGTTGTGGTACAATACAGAGGAAATTGGAATTTTTTATTTAAAATGTCTGAAAGCCAGCTGAAGTGGCAGTAGCCACGAGGACACAGCGTGGCACGACGCACGGCGGTGTTAGATATGGATTTAATGTGGGGATTGTAGGTGTACGCAAAAAGCTCCAGGTCTTCAGGCTAGGTGGAGTGGTGATCTTCAAGGTAAGCAGATAGTGGTTAATCAGAATTGCCGAGAATCGTGATGAATGATGTGCGATTAGAGATACCTTTATCTAATAGTGGATTGATGTAGGCTGATGATAAAAAATTGATAGTCAGACCATGACAAAATGAAAGTTCATGGGTACCCACACTATCTTGTTAGGGCTGCGGAAATATTCAAAAGAATTACTGTGCCTTTAAATTGCACTTACTCGCACTCCAACTATACCACAAAAAAAAATGGGTACTACACATTTGTTATCTACACTAGTATTATAAAGAATTAAAGTTTGATTTTTTGTTGATCTCTAAAAGTACTGGTCAGATTGCTAAAATTTTATAACCGATAGAAAGCTGCTTTATTTCTGAGTGACATGGGCTATATTTTATGTAGGCGGGCAAAGCAGTGGGCAAAAAAAAAATGAAATTAATTAAGAAACTCGCTTAGAAAACACCAAATATTATAAAGGACGGCAAACGTATCACTGAAAAATAAAAAGACGTATGTCACTCGGGGACTGCCGCGGTAAAGCTATTGCATAGCATTTTTATCAACTTATGCAATTATAATCATTTATTTATTTTATTTATGCAGTATTTTTTTTCCTTTGTTTTTTTTTTCTTTGATATTAATTGAAGTTACACTTTCACACATTGAATTGAATTTCGATTGATTGTTCACTCATTTGTTTTCTTATCGGTCACCACGCTCAAAAAACAAATGAGTGGGGGGTGTTAGGTTATTTTCGTTACGGAATTTCTGGATTCGGTCTCCACGCTCAAGGCCCGCGATAGAAGCTATGCAATAGCTTAAAAATACGTAACACCACCCTTGGTTGACTGGTAGAGAATGCCTAAGGCATTAAGTCCGCCTTTGTATATCATACATGTGTTACTTATTTATTAAAAATAAATTAATAAAAAAAAAAAACAAAAAAAACTCGCTATCAGTTCATATCTTGCGCCACCTCAGTTTCCGAGCGGGCTTCACTCCTTAAGCTCCCATAATTGGGAAGCATTCGGATCACGTATTAAAAGCCGTGTCGGTCCCAGACACAGTCCGATAAGAATTCCGTGAGTCAATTCATATTCACGAAAAGAATTCACCTTCGGAAAATTAAATATTAAAATTTGTAAACGTCTGCGATATTTCCCGAAGTGCTTTTTATACGTTTGGAGAAAATGTATCTCTTTTGTTGAGCTTAATGAAGTAAAAGCGATTTATTATTCAATGGAACTGCTTGAGGCAATTTAATTGAATGGCTCTTTTTATGTACAATGTTCTATAAATAAAGTTTGCATTATATATTTATTTTAAATGTATCAGTGTATTGTTAAATTAAGCAGGCGGCATGTGACATCTACCAAACCTACTGGGCTCGCTTGGGCGGAGCATCGACGTGCCCTCGTGGGCGCGATCGGCGGCGGAGATCTCTCGCGCCGGGCCTTGGTTGAGGCCATGGTCCGGAGCGAGGAGGAGTGGCAGGCGGTCGCCGACTTCTGCGAAGCAGTAATGCTCGCAAAGGAGGAGGCCGAACGCATCAGGCAACGGCGTTATCGCCGCCGCCGCCGGGATTCTGATCCCGAATTCCGGCCACCGTAGGCGCGGGCTTGCGGACAGTGAGCAATGGGTAGCTCGCTGTCCGGTCGTCCGGTAACTGTCCGGACCAAGCCCAAGTCGTCGACGGCGCGCACTGTTCCCGCGCGCCTCAAGGAGTTGTCAGCAACAGCAGGGACCCAGCCGGGTCGAAGCCTACTGGGGCCAGGGTTATCCGAAAGGGCGCTCGAGCCCCGGTATGAAGGCGAGAAAGAACGGGGTGGGTCTTTTAGTCAGTAAGAGTCTGACACTATCTCTCGCTCCGCCCAAGAGCAGGGGTTGTCATTGGATGATTTTTTCCCACCATAAAAAAAAAGCCCGACACGTCCTCCCGTTCCATCTGAGTGCGAAGGATTATTCAATGATTTCCGACTAAAAAAAAGGTATATGTTGCTTTGAAAATCTTTTTGAAAATACATAGTCAGCATACTACAAAAGCCGGTGGTGTATACGCGATGCATTACCATCTTATCCTATTTATCCCCGCCTGATCTTGGAACACAATAGTCTATTGCTATGCATGACGTCACTCAGCTAGCACGTGCGCCGTGATACTGTTTGGAGATCTCCTAATCTAACGGGAGAAAATACATAGATAACAACCATGACAGTATTCCCTGATGGAGTAGGCAGGGTTGCCGAATAAGCTCAAAATTCGACGGTTTCAAACGCGACCGAGGTCACAAGGGACAATTTTGAACTACGTCCAAATTAAGATGATTCCAATTCTTTAAGACCAAATGCGATATTATTTTCGACTAGCTCTTGCCCGCAGCTTCGCCCGCGTACATAATATATAGCCTTTATCACTCAGAAATAAAGCAGCTTTCTATCGGTGAAAAAATTTTATCAATCGGACCAGTACTTTCAGAGATTACCTCTTCATCACCAGCTTTTTTTAATGTTCCCTCTGCAGGGACTCCGGCCTCCTCTATAGAAGAGTGAATAGGCCGTAATCCACCACGCGGGCCCAGTGCGGATTGGTGAATGTCACATATCTTCGAATTTTTGGTTCTAGTAGTATCCTCACGATGTTTTCCTTCACCGTTTTAAAACCAGTGGTGATGAAATAAATTACACAAAGTAATTCGCCTGGCTGGGTTTGAACCCGTGACCTACAACTCGTAAGTCGGAGCCATTACCACTCGGCCATTACCTCACATACAAAAAAAACCACAAAAAACAAACTTTACTTCTTTATAATATTAGTATAGATAATTGGCAGAAACAAAACAGAGCGCGAGTAAAATATTATATATCGTTATTTGTACGGAAAATTATAGGAAAACGGATCGTCGTAATTAACAGCTACGAATGATTTATCTGACACGTCATTAATTGGTTAGTCAGTAGACAGGTACCTACGAGGATGAATCGAGCGATGTCTACCTACTCATAGCCCACAGACATTCAAGGCCGTAGTAAATATTCGTGGTTAAAGACGTCCATTGCCAGAAAGGGAATACATTTATGTAAATAGGTACAGACCGCATCTAGGGTGAGTGGTGCCCCAAGACCCTGCTTAATCTTGCAAATTTATGCAAGTCGACGACAACACGTCAAACTGTCTTCGCAAGAGGACGTGATCCAAATCCGATTCAGCGCGTCATTTCGGTCGTAAAACGCTTTAGCAGTTGGCGCATTTGTCGCATAATTCTGATCTCCTCGGAGTCCAATAGCTTCTTGTGACGAAACCGATTATTATTCAAAGCTGATCCGCTTGCGTGCGTGGCAGTAGGACGCGTTGTTCGAATGTTAGTTTACGTCGGAGTTGGCGGCGGCTGAGGAATCGATACTAAAATACTTGTATATTATTATTGTACATTATTACTGTGGATTATTAATCAGAGCTTCGGGTTTAATGTGTCTGTATACTCAGCAGGAGTAGTTTGAAACGAGAACGACTTAAGTACGGCTTAAAGCCAAAGTGATTTTTACGAAAATTATACATTCTACACCCACTTTGTAAGAGGTTAGGTTTTAGTATTCTATTACGAAATATTTGGTAATTAACACTTCGTGAGAGAGATTTGAGGGTCCCATTAAAAGGTTTTATTATGTCTGGCTTTGGGTAATTACGCTACAAATCTTTCCTTAACTGTAGCTGGGCGATTGGCGAAAAACTGACCTAGAATTAATAAAATACAATTTTTAACATCCTCTATATAAACTCAACTATATTATTATTTTATATACCTACTATGACTCCAGTCTCCAGGATTCTTACGTAAGTAATTTATGAACTACAGTCAAGAAAATGAAATATATCTCAAATAATAGGTTTCGTACGACCCACAACGGTACGATCCCTAAATAAAGAAGGCTATTTGTCCAGCTAATAATGTTTAACTAGATATAATATTTCTCAACATGATACAGGTAGCTGTCTCAAGTAAATAAGGTTCTTTAGCTCGTTAGCCGTTATGTTCCGGCTATTTTTCCGAGCTGCCTAGAAAAACGTTGATATTACAAAGTTAGGTAACTTCTATAATGGACTTAATGTTTCTGTCAGGAGTACAAGGTACCATTATAATGAGCAACTAGAAAACTTTTTTTCTCTGTTATTGTCAGTATTTCAGATAGTAAAACCGGCAGATACTAGTTTTGTTTAAGTCTTTTCGTATTTAGAAAAGAACCTGTACATTTTTTTATTATTTTTGATAGGCTCGCGTTTGACCACTACGTCACCTGATAGTAAGCGATTATGTTGCCGACAATGGACGCTTGCCTAGAAGTAACTAGCCTAGAAGCACTCTTGACTTAAAGGTTTGTAGCTCTTTGGAAACATAGATGAGATGAGCACGATCATTTGTTCTGTGTCTGTGTGTAATTTATTTATAACATATTGTATGTATTTATGTATATGTAAGTATGTTTATCACTTGTCTAGTACTCAAAACACAAGCTCTGTTTAGCTTGAGACAAGATTGTGTTATGTGATTGTGTTGTGTGCAATATTATTATTAAATTATATTTCCGAGAAAATCCAGTAAAGCAAGCCGGCTAATAAATAACTTTTAAACAACGCTGTTATAAGTTTCAGGTGTTCAATACTAAAAGTTTATATCAGTGCTCGTCAATGCTGGATAAACATCATTTTATTTACACAATTTGTTTGATACTGAAATATTATACCTCACTATCCATAACCGTCCATCAATGTTACTCAAACTAACTACATTTTATATACGGAGCTAAAAAAGTTTAGCCTGTATTTTGCCTTAAATTTAACGAAATGCTCGGGTTTTCTTTTTTCTTTTTTTGAAGTGGAAAATCAATACATTTAGCAGCATTTGCATTTTAACAATACAATATCATTGGTTTGTCTTTTATGTAGCTTATTTCTATTTTTAAAACTAGCTTCAAGCGGCTTCGCCCACATGAAGTTAGGTTTCTCCATATGAACTCTTGACCCCTTTTCATCAAATAAGAGCCTGAATTTTGGAAAATCCTTTCTTAGTGCTCTCCTTCCTTATAAAAGGAAGCCTTTGCAAAATTTCACCCTACTAGTCCCAGTAGTTTTGGCTGTTACGTTTGCTATGTCAGTCAGTCAGTTTTTCCTTTTATTTATATAGATAAACAACTTAATTAAAATAATGGAACTTCTTCGAACCCATGTTCATTGAGATTACTAAGAAAAATGTTTAATTGAATCCTAAGCAGCTTGGGGCTAGAGAGCTTGCCTTGAGTAATTTAATCATAATTTAATCTATGAGCACTCTCCAACTAATGATAAAATGCAATATAGTTTGTTTGTTGTGCACTGTGGGTTGCAGAGAAGAAAACTAAATCTAATCTAATCTAAAGATGTGATTGAAACATGTAACAATTTTTAAAACACCGCTGAAAATGTTTATCGTAAGTTTGATTATCGTATCATAGATAGATGTACCAACACTTTTTTTGTAGATGATCATAAAAAAAAAACAGTTCAGCCGCGTGTTGTGGAGAATCAAAAGGCAGTGAATGCTGTCAGGGCCAGAATCCCGTGAAATGAAGATAACTGCTAGAATATCATCAAAGAAGACCTGAAAACCTAATCGAAGGTAGAGGAAGGATCAAAACATTGTCTGCTTCATTACGCTAATAGAAAAGACGGAGACTTTTATCATTGCTTGTTATAATCTGCCTTGATTGTGAAAAAATACAATCAAGGAAGATTATAACAAGCAAAATGAGTGGCTGTATGTTCGTAGCTCCAAAGAAGCCTCTTGAATAGTCGCTAAAGTCCTTCATTGTCCTAAACTAAAGACCAATTCATATTCCATAGAAAATAGGCATGCTGTCCGATCTTTTACCATCGCGATGGTAAAAGATCGGACAGCATGCCTATTTTCTATGCATCGTTGCGTTTTAGCACACACAGACCGTGGTGACTGACTGTGTTAATAATTTCGCCACAACAGTAGCGATGAGGAACAACAAGGAGCGCCTAGACTAGAATAACTATGCATATCAATTACCATTTGATGCATTTTAATGACTCTTTAACATATTTTATTCTATTCTGACATTTTGCTTTAACTCTATAATTATTTTTTTGTGCCTTTTGTAATTTAGCTTCTTTGTTTATTGTTAAATTTATGAATTTGCATGCCTTAAAGGTGAAACTAATCATTAATTTTGTAACAACCTGCATGCTAAAACTGCATGTATACGCATGTTTTGACAAATAAAATAATCTTTGTCTTTATCTTTAGACGTAGAAAAACAGCAAGGCAGATATAGTAGCGTCAAGCCAGTTACTAAACACTCACCGCTGTCATCCACTATAGTAGCAGGTGCCGTAATCAGATTTTTCTGAACTCTTTGCAGAGCGGTTCATACCACCGTCTTTGGTATGATAAATCATCGGCTTGAGAATTAGGTAAGCGAGTCTTCAGATGTCTATAGGCTTAAAATGTACGGTACATCAAAATCTATTTCTTAGTTAAACTAATACTAGTAATTTTGCAGACGCCGAGACAACCGAGGTCGAACAACGGATGGAAAGAGCTGCAAGAACCCATGCTCAGTTATCCACGACCACGTGTAAAATTGATAAGAGTTTGCTGTATAATTTGTTCCATTTTCTCCAAAAGAGTAGGGTGTTTCTACAAATGAGAAGCATGAAAGAAATATGTTAATTTAGGGTCGAAACAGCAGTAACTAATGATGATGACCGAATGCATGTTGATTTAAAGTATATTTCTGAAATTTCATCAAGTTTTGTATTATTTCCGAAATTTCATCAAGTTTTGTATTATTTCCTCGATGTAATTGAAAAAAAGAATTCGAATTTAAAACAGAGATTTATTGTTTTTTCAATAATTTTATTTTTGGGGCTACTGCGTTAAATTTTGAAAGAGTCAGTTAACTGTCAGTATTGCCACATTTATAAAGGTTGAGATTTAATACTGAATTTTGTATAATTAATTTTATTATAAGTTGTGTTTTATCAATTTTTAAAGCTATGTCTACACGACTAAAAAGGTCCGGAAGGAACAAAGTACGACCAGATATATCCTGAAATCAATTGCTGACGAGTTAAAGTTGCATCAAATAAATTCCATCCTGTATCTCAAATATTTTTACGTTTGTTTTAGAATATGTGGCATTGGGAATTGAGCATACATATTTCAGCATGAGGGTAGTTCAGGCAACAATCCGCACACGGATTTTACGAGGCCTTGGGAAGGTTGAGATGTTGATATATATTTAAAAGGCTTCGGTTACAATGCGAGAAGATACTGTAACATAACTTGGTGTAAATAGCTAATTTGAAGCTGGTACATTTTTTTTTTAAATTGTTATAAACTAGTGCTTGACTGTGATCCCACCTTATGGCATGCAGTATATAGAAAAACTGAATCTTGATCAGTCAAGTTTTAAAAGCATTTCACACAATATACAAAATTGATATAGGTACCATGAATCGTAACTTTTTGTCACAAAAATATTGATCACGTGGATTACTTATGTGCTTCATTTAAATGAGAAAATCTAGTCAAGTGTGAAGCAATCTCGCACGCGGAGGGTTTAGTACTACAATATTAAAATCATGGACCGACAAACGCTATGCGTAAAAGCCCGTATAACTAAATAAATAATTTTTTTTATTACTAGATATTATTTATTTCTCTCATAACTTTTAACATTCGTTTAACATATTTTTAAATCGCCAAACTTTATAGTTTGATGGCGAGAGACGCTCGTTTACAATCAATTTATTGACATCGTAATACAACACATCAACAGTAAAAGTAAGAGTGGATTTTTTTTTTGTTAAAGTAGAGCAAAAAACTTTGACTAAATAAAGTTTTTGTATTGGAACCTTTTACCCGAAGACGTAGCGTCGGAAGGCCTGCCAAAACGTTGACCAATGACCTGGTGAAGGTCGCGGGCATGGTCGTAGTGGCGACACTAGACCAATGACCTGGGGAGATGCACAGGACAGGTCTTGTGGCGACCCTTTGGGGAAACCTATGTCCAACAGTGGACATCTTTTGGCTGAAATTTTGAAATTATGACTGGTATTTAATTTTCAATTTTTTTATAATAATAGTAATAATAATATTCCACAACTATCTCACAACGCCGTCTAGTCCCAAGCTAAGCAGAGCTTGTGTTATGGGTACTAGACAACTGATAAACATACATATATATTTCTAAATACATACATATTATAGATAAATTACACCCAGACACAGAACAAATGATCATGCTCATCACACAAACATTTGTCCTGGGTGGGAATCGAACCCACGACCTCCGGCATAGCAGTCAGGGTCACTAACCACTAGACCAACAGGCCAGTCGTATATTACTTTTATAGTAACAGCAAAAGAATTGGAAATTCAGTAAAAAAAATTACTCTCTACCTCTTACGGTTTATGAAATAGAGACCACTTACTGAAGAACAGACAAACGGTGGTATCCTTTGGGTACAGAGTTATAAAAAAGCTAGGATGTAGATAAATCCTGTATTTTTTCTCATTTTAATGGCAAAATAATCCTGATAGATAAATATTAGGATTACTTTGTTTATGCAAGAGTATTTAGAATTATTACCTAAGGGTGCTTTTACTATCGCGCGGTTTTGATCACGCATGCAAGAATGCCCCGCACGCGTAGCTCCAGGTAACGTCCATTTCATACAAGTATTTATCGTAATGCGTGGAATACGCACGCGGGGTGCGTTTTAATTTTCTGCATGCGGGGCAATCCCTCATGAATGATGAAATCCGCACGATTTTAAAACACCCTTAGGTAAGAATTCTAAATGCTAATTATATATTAAATATAAAATTCATTTAAGTACACTTTTTCATATTTTTCTACACTTTAAAAAAATACTCTAAATTAAAATTGTTAAATTATTCAAATTCATAATCCATGAGATCCAAATTAAATTGTTAGTTTAAAGTTTTAATTAATTTATGTTAACTAAAACCTGCTGGTTGACTAGATAATGTAATACGTCTAAGGCTTCATCTGGAATATTAATTAAACTACCTTATTGTCATAAAAAAAAAATATTTTATATTTTTTGGTAGTGACTCTTTCATCAGAACCTTAGATACACATAGTTGGTTTTACTTTAAGCTTTATTTAGTACATAATAAATAAAATAAATAAACATTTATTCGAGTTTAGAAATAAAGAAGATTGATTTTTTACAAAATCTATGAAAGAGTAATTCCAGAAGAACAAAGTTAGTACACTGAGCTACACTGCTCACATACGTCGATCTGGGTGCGTTGGTGTCCATACGTTTTATATGGAAACTAGACTTGTAGAGCTACACTTAATACACGCTATGCGACGTCATTCTACGTACAAATCAGGCACGTCGGTCTAATATACATAATTCTAGCTTAAATTCTGCAACATCCATTTTATTATATCCATTCGTTACCGCACTTTCGCATCGTAAGGACCCAGCAGGGCTGATTCCCGCTAGGCCCTTGGGGAATTTCTAAAAGAAACCGTGACCCTAAAAACTAGCAACTGAAGGAACATAGGTTTTAGTTAGTACAAGTTTGTCACGCCCTTTTACTCTACCATAAAGCGGGAGAAGTCATTAGATGTTTTCCATTATGATGAAATTATTATGAACACAAGGTTTGTAACCTCACCTCTACATATTTAATGTACGCGGACGAAGCCGCGGGCAAAAACTAGTAGAGTATAATTTGAGAGATAAGGCTGACCGTTAGAAACCACCAACGGCAGGAGAACGATTACGTACTTACGGTATTATAATAATATCAGATTTATTCATAATAAAGCATAATCAGCCTTTTAATGTTCCCACTGCTGGGACTCAGGCCTCTTCTCTAGCGGAGCCTCGCCATTCCCTCCCATTCCGATCGGCGGCGAAGACCTCTCGCGCCGGGCCTTGGTTGACGCCATGGTCCGGAGCGAGGAGGAGTGGCAGGCGGTCGCCAACTTCTGCGAAGCAGTAATGCTCGCAAAGGAGAAGGCAGACCGCATCAGGCAACGGCGCTCTCACCGCCGCCGGGATTCCGATCCCGATTTCCAGCCACCGCAGGCGCGGGCTTGCGGACAGTGAGCAATGGGTAGCTCGCTGTCCGGCCGTCCGGTAACTGTCTGGAGCAAGCCCAAGGCGTCACTGTTCCTGCGCGCCTCAAGGAGTTGTCAGCAACAGCAGGGTCCTAGTCGGGTCGAAGCCTACTGGGGCCAGGGTCCACTACGCGGGCCCAATGCGGGTTGGTTGGTGTCACATGTCTTCGAATTTTTGGTTGTAGGATATACCGGTTTCCGCACGATGTTTTCCTTCACCGTTTTGAGAGTAGTAGTGATGAAACAAATTACACAAAGTAATGCGCCTGGCTGGGTTTGAATCTGCAACCTACAACTCGTAAGTCGGGGCCGTTACTACTCGACCCCACAGCTCTCGATTTATTAATTTACTTACATAACCTAAATTAAAAAGAATTTCTATCTTGGACTGCGCGAATGTTTGAAAGAGAAACCGTGGTCTTGGAATGCAAAGAGTAACTGATGAAACACATGTGGGTTTTAGTCAGTAAAATTCAGACACTCCTTGTCGCTCTTCCCGAAGCGTGAGAAGTTATTTGATCACTTCTCTAATAAAAAAAGGTGATTCTATCTAGTTGCATAGAGTCTGTCTAAAAAGTCAAACGACTTCGGTAATTTATTAGAGTAAAAAAAAAAGACGTGTGGCACTCGGGGACTGCCGCGGTAAAGCTATTGCATAGCATTTTTATCAACTTATTTATTTTATTTATGCAGTATTTTTTTTCCTTTGTTTTTTTTTCTTTGATATTAATTGAAGTTACACTTTCACACATTGAATTGAATTTTGATTGATTGTTCACTCATTTGTTTTCTTATCGATCACCACGCTCAAAAAACAAATGAGTGGGGGGTGTTAGGTTATTTTCGTTACGGAATTTCCGGATTCGGTCTCCACGCTCAAGGCCCGCGATAGAAGCTATGAAATAACTTAATAAAATCTGATTTAGTCAACACTAGTTGAATAATCAAGGTTGATTAAGAGAACTTGATCATTGTTTACTAACAGAAGAACCTTATAAAAAGTATCGAATATAGTAAGTACTTTTTAAATGATTAAATATTATACAAAATTCCCAAGTCGTTTGACTTTTCAGACAGACTATATCACAAAATTCATAAAGAACTGGCAATTTTCTTTGTATGACAATAATTTTATTTTGTACAAAAAAAAAATCATTTCTTCCGCAACATTTTCTTCAAACGACCATAAAATATCTGTGTTGGTGGTTGTTAGCATTGAACATTAGCTTTGTGCTAAGGTTTTCTTCATATATATGAAATGTGACATTATAAATATATTTTCAGGGAATAGCATCTGTAGGTCTTTTGTCGTAATCACCAGAGCGCGCCCTCGCGGCGGCCTATGAAATATTCAAATAAAATGGCGACATTTTTGTTATCACATTATGTGATTTTCACGCAAATAGCCAGGTAATATATTTATTACAGTGCCAGTGGGAATGCTTTTATATGGGTGCTGTTTTTTGTAATGGTAAAAGTTGATTGGAATTTTATCCATTGCATTTATTATTCGTTATCATAATGGTTATGACACAAAAGCATAACAGACTAAAATAAAAATGTATATTTTTATAATGTAGCTTTATTTAACAATTACCTACTATCTATTGTTTACCTAAAGACTTATAGGTAAGTAGTAAGAAACTAAGAACGTGGCGGTGGGCCAGACACATTACTCGCAGAACAGATGGTTGAAGGGTTCTGGAGAAGCGACCGGGCATCGGAAAACACAGCACTGAAAGGCCTCTCACAAGATTGACCGATGGCCTCGTGTGAATCGCGTAAATCCGATGGATGCGAGACGCACAGGGGGCCTAGACAACGTTACATTTTCATCAACGATAACGAAATTCGAAATCTCCGAAATGTATGAATCTGACATAAGCTTTCGAACTGTCACGTGATCGATCGCTAATTGCTAGACAATGTCACACTGCGTTACGAAACGACAACGAACTTCGATCAACATAAACGATATTCTCATACAGGACCGTTCGTTGTGACACTTGGGGAAAGCTTATGTCCTACAGTGGACATGTTTCGGTTGAAATAATGATGAAAATTATAAGGTATAACTAGTAACCAAATTATTAATTTTCTGACGTTTGTGTTTTTCTGCTGCCGTTGAGAAGATAGAATGGCGGAAGACTATTGATACAAGCAACATCTCACACCAAAGGAAAACCCATCAGCCATTATTGCGTCGGTTCTAAGACAACAAAAGTGCGTCTGATAATGCCGTTTATATTCACGTGCCGCGCTATGCGACTCGCGTTCCGGTTCCGTGACACACAATTATGTAAGTGATACTATTACTTTTCATAATAAATACAAAATGTACAAGCAAGACAAAGTAGTATTGTATTATACAAAATACACAATATTGACTATAACAATATAAACTCAAGAAAAATATTACGCGGCGGACTTCCATACTTTTACTTTGTTATTTTCTTTGCTTAAGAGAATTTCTTCATGCCTGAAAACAGATAAAAACTTGTTCAAAGCAACAAATTCGAATTGAAAAACTTGGTGATTATATTTTTCAGCATCGCCGCGTAAGTTTTTTATTGGCAAATCCCTTATAAGTCCGCATGTGTTCACGGTCCGCACTCCCTAACTTAGACGAACCCAAAGTAATCTAAAACAAATAAAGATGAGTGGGACCCCACAGACGTTTTGCGCATATCGAATTCTCCTTTATGTTCATATGAATAATAACAAATTTTGTATTCAGCGTTTTGTATGAGACTTCACTAAGAACTTTTGCAGAAGGAAATTGTTTCCCCGTTTGTCGCCAACTTGGAGTTCAATATTAAATCTTCGTCGGGATCAATCATAAGGATGTAATTTTGACGTCGCATATCTTTTCAAGCGATTTCCACATGCAAAACTTTTTTGTTCAGAACTTCGCGATTCTTATTCAAGAACTTCAAATTGCTTTGTATTAAGATTTGTTTATAAAAAAGTAAATAACGATATGCTTATGTACATTAGAGACTATAGAACAATAAATAACTGAGTATATCATTTTTATATTCATGAATCCCCAAGTGAACCAATACATAAATTATTATGTATTGGTAAGTAAATACTAGTTCTTTTTTTCTCTCTAAACATAATTGATTACCTTAAATTACAGAACTTTGTACTGGAAAGTATTCAGTAGGAAGTTATGAGTGGACAAACCTTGAAGATAATAATTATACTGATGAAATTATTTTGAAGTCGTTATAATTAAATTAATTTAAAAATTGTAACAAAAAAGAACTCGTATCTCTGTAAGAATAATAGCTTCTTTTTGCCTATATTTTACACAAAAATCGAAAAAAAATCAAGAAATGTGAAAACGTATAGAGGCACCGGGGTAAGCCGTCCGTGAAGTTATAATGAAGTTTTTAAATGAACGTACCCGCTTTATAAAGTGAGGGCGGCCTCCCAATGGTCTTCTTTTAACTTATAACGCTGGGTTCCTATTTTCTGACAACTTAAACTACGAGAGGAAAGGAAATGAAGACCGTATCTATACTAATATTACAAAACTAGAGAGTTTATTTGAACGCGATAATCTTAGGAACTATGAGAATAGAATAGAAATAATAATTCGGAACTGACACAGCACAACGGTTATAAACACAAAGTAAAAAATAACAAAAGTACTAAGTGCACCGAGCGTGCCCGCACCGAAAGGGTGACTACCTCAGCATTTGCTAGGCGTTAGACACCCAGCGCTGTTTCGAGTTGAAAATTCTGCTACTGCTGGATAGCCCATTTATTGTGCTTCTCGAGTGCACGGCCGTAAGTGAAATATAAACACAAACCTTAGGAGGAGGAGTGAATCGATTCACTCATAAACACCCTGACTAAACTGAAAGGACTCATTTGCTTTTGGAGATAGGTCGGCTGGTTGCAGTGAAGACTGCCGTGATACTCGCGCTGTAGTCTATCAAGGACTGAGTGCGGAAACCAGGCCACAAAGATAAGATAACCCATTTATCGTGAAAAGTTAAGAGAGTGAAGCAGTAACCATAGAAGCGGGTCAAGCTGCGGTGGACAGCCAGTTACTCATAATCATATTGGCGCTTGAAAGGCAAAAATTACTACGAAGTTTATGCGAAGCAAGCGATAGTACAATAGCGGAGAGGAGCGGGGATCAAGTGGTGGGGATGCTTGATGTGCTTGCGTCGCATCGTCAAGACGTGGGTAAAATAACAAATACACAGATAAAATGTGTTAGATAGAACAACAAAATCTTTAAGGTTTGTTTTTCTTAAATTAATTATGTTTTGTAAAAAGGACAAAACAGGAGGAGAGTGATTTAAAGTTATTTTTTTAGAAAAAAAAATAATTCAAGAGACAATAATATCTAAATCCGAATAAATTTCGTTAATTTAAACTATTTTTTTTTTCTAAAACTTTTAACTTAAAATCACTCTCCAGTAAAGTTTATTCATTGTCGCTTAGTGATTTTTGCCTTTCACGCGCCGATATAGTCAGGAAAGGTGCGCAGTTAATCAAGACAGAGTGTAGGTTTCACTGAAATTAAATAATGAAATAGTACAGAAAAACTGTATTAATAAAAGCTCTTTTTACTACGATTTTACTTGTTTTGACATTCATGGGTCAAAGGGAAAAAAAAAATTAAAAATGAATTTTATTAAAAAGCTATTTCTCGAAACATAGGTAAATGAAATGATGAAGACTCGACAGTCATATTATTGAAAAGGACCAACACAAATTCCAAGAATAAGCGAAATTTTACTTTGTGTAAAACTAGATAGAATGGCGACTGTTCACTTTGAAGTTCTATCATTTAATTTCAGTTGTCTAGTAAACACTAGACAACTGAAATTAAATGGAACGGAAATGGAGTGGGGACTTACTGTTCTTCTTTCTGCTCTAGTGGAGTTTAAAAGTTTTGTTACAATTTAGGTATACAATAAAGTTTATTCTATTCTATTCATTTTTTCTATGATGACTAACGTGCGATGCAAGAGTCGAACTCAATCAGCAAGCTCAATGAGCAGCTCACGCACAACGTCCAGTCGTTAATCGCCCCCCTCTAGCCAAGTTACAACCATTTCGCTTGCGTCGAACTCCTCGAGTTGGCCACGCCCCCAATTCTTTTGTTCTGACCACGTGACGGAGCGTTGAGATGACGACATTCCCGTACATTTGAAGTTGTCTACTAGCGATAGCGATTGCAGATTATCAACTTGGCTAGGGGTACTGGTATATCTAAGAGTCCTAATATGATACTTTTAAATCACTGTGATTTAGTACACGACAGAGATAGAACAGATAGGATACATGATAAATAGCAATATCTCTTCCTCATAATTCTTCTGTACTTTTGTTTGCATAAAAAGTTAAATACAAAAATAAGAGAAATCATAAGTCAAGCCAAATATTTATTTATAAGCCACGTGGTAAACCTTTTTATTTTATAAATAAACAACGGGAAAAGGAGATAGATAGCCTAGATTATTAAAATTTTACTAGTATTGACTGCTTACCATTAGGTGGGATTGCAGTCAAGCACAGATTTGTGGAGGAAGTGAAACGAGCTCGAAATTGTAGGGCACTCCGAATTTTTTTTTTATAACTACCCAAAAATTGACTAAGTATAGAAGATAAATAGTGGCTAAGATGTTATCATTTAGACATTTGTTAGTTGTGACTTATTTAGTAATTTAGAAGGCAATGCTGAATTTTAGAGACGAATAATGGTATTAAAAAGAAGTATGTTTAATTTGCACCCTATACACACGGTTATTTGTAAAATACTAACAATCCTGCAAGACTGTATTACTAACATCATAAACAACAACTTCAGTTCTCTATGACTTTTTAACCGAATTCGAAAAGGAGGAGGTTCTATGTATATTTTTTTTATGTATATTCACCGATATCTCGGTCAATAGGCTAGTTGCCTTAAAAAATGTAATTAGTCCGTCTTTTAGATTATTCAAAAATGAGGGACATGTATTTTTAATTTTTGAATTAAACCAAAAATTACAAAGATATAGCCCATTAAAGTTACGTGTAACGTCACGCCGTGCTGCATTTTTTCGCACGGGGTGACGTCTCACGTAACTTTAATGGGCTAGTAGAAGTCGGTGTTAAATAACGAAGAGACAAAACTATTATAGAAACACCGACTTCCGAAATTAAAGTTATTTTATACTTTTCAGTATTCTTTACCATTGAAGTCGGTTATATTTGTTTTTGTAAAAAGTTTTTACTAAACATAATTCATTTACCAAAAACAAACCTTCAAGATTTCGTTGTTCTCTCTAAGACATTGAAATGCCAGTTGAAACTCTGTATTGTACTATACCTTCCTACGTCTGTACGATGCGACGCAAGCGCATCAAGTACCCCCACCACTCCATCCCCGCTATTTTACTATCGCTTGCTTTGCATAAACTTCGCAATATTTAGAACGTTCAAATTTAATATTTTTAATTTTGTATGAATATCTAATAAACTAAAATATGATATTTTTTTAAGTCATGGAACAAAAAATGTTGTTTGTGATGTTAGTAACGTAATCCTGAGAGGGTGCCAGTGTTTTACAATAACCCTGTATAAATTGTACCTCAACTTATTGCAACGTATCCATGCCTAATACCTTAAATTTTTTTTGGTAATATATATGCATTATATTGACGTTGTTAAAGTTGCATTTTACTTGAGGGGGATTACATTTAAATATAAAAAATAAAAAACTGTATATTTCTTTCATTACGGTCACGGACTTATCAGCCGCCCCTCGAATGATGGTACGCATCAATTTGTTACGACCCATCACCCAGTCTAACAAAACAATATTCGTTTTTTAACGCTCACATTTCAATTTATTCTCGCTGTTGCCTAAACTAGCAACGTTTTTTTAATACGGTATGACTACAAAAATATTGTGAACACACAATTCAGCTTTGGTGTAGCTATTGCATATTTTTATTTTTCTATCAATAAAATATTATGTGATACTTTTAATTGTTTAGGTATATATTTCATTAAAACACTCGCATTTTTGACGATTTTACGATGTATCAAATAGGTAAAGCGCAGTACTCCTTAGTTGATCGACTAAACGTGGGTTCAATTCGAAACTTGTGCAATTATAAAAAAACAATCTAAAATAGCATCATTTCAGTCGAAAGACGTCCACTGTTGGACACAGGCCTCTCCCAAGTGTTGCCACAATGAATGGTCTTGTGCGTCTCGCATTTTTTTGTATTATGGACTAACTTTTGCCCGCGGCTTCGCCCGCCTACCTAAAATATAGCCTATGCCACTCAGACATAAAGCAACTTTCTGCCGGTGAAAAAAATTTAGCAATCGGACCAGTACTTCAAGAGATTTTTTTTTTGTTGATAGGTTTCCGCTATCTCACCTGATGGAAAGCAATTACCACAAACAAAAAAACAAACTTTACCTCTTTATAATATTAGTGTAGATAAGCCCTCGTTTGACCTCTATCTCACCTGATGGTAAGCGAAGATGTGGCCGACGATGGAACACGCTTGCCTAGAAGCAATCTCAAAATCCATCGGATTCCCCCAATCCTCACCAGGTCACCGGTCCACCTTGTAGGAGGCCTTCCAACCTCTCACCTAATAACTGATTAACATCCGTAGACTCATAGCAAGGGTCAGTTGAAAACCAGCGTCAGGCAACTGCTACGTAGTGGCCTGGCATCATAGCCGTGAGACATACCATGTAGATATATTGAAGTTTAAGTTTCTATATTAAGTATAATAATTGTTATCTCATTGTGTGTACCTATGTGCCAAATAAACGTATTTTCTTTCTTTCTTTCTTTCAACGCTGCGTCGTTCCGGTATGCAGTCGCCACACCAGAACCTTTCGGTTCCAACGGCCATCTGTTCTGCGAGTAATGTGCCTTGACCACTGCAAATAAAGTCACAGAGAAGTCAGCTGTCAAATCCAAAACTGGGAAGTTGCACGGTTTTTTTTCGTCCAACATACTAAAGTGTCTCAAGACAGTCTGTGACTGGTGTTGCCAGTGATGATATACGGCTCCAAAAAAATTCCTCATAAGTAAATAATATTCTTGATTATACTTATATGGAATAAAGATGTACCTACAACCAATAACAATATCAACTATTGCAGAAAAAATATCAAAAATATTTCAGCTAAGTTAAAAAAAAAAACAAAGATAATCCGCAGTCAGTCCCTAAGTTTGAAATAAATTGTGACACCAAAGAGAGTGATCGCTCATCCCTTATCTCTTGAACCGCATCACTTGGTCTAATATTATAATGAAACACCTGATTAATGGCTAGCAAAGCCTTCTGTCTACCTCAAAAGTGTTTGTTGAAATGTAAGCACAGTTTTAATTAAAACATCGTTCTTGCTTTTTGTGAAAACTATATTAAATGTGATATTAAAAAAGGGTACTGACTATATTAAGAATGAACTAAGAAAAAATCGGCCAAGTGCGAGTCGAACTCGCTAGGGGTTCTGTACCATTACCTATACAACTTTTTTTCACACAATTTATTTAATTCTGTTTTTAGTACCTATTTGTTGATATAGCAGCAAGAAAAAACCATCGCCTGTAAAAATTTAAATTTAATTATTTTAAATTAGTAATAGGGTACCGTTTTTCCCTATGGGGTATTACATACATACCCCATAGGGAAAAACCCTAACAAAGTGAACACGTTAAAGGTTCTATACTATGAAAAGATTCAAACAGTTGAATAAACTTGGATTTTTGAGAAAGAGGTTCTTTTGATTTTTTCTTTTAAATATACAAACCTATGTCCAACAGTGGACCTCTTTCGGCTGATATGATGATGATGATACATACCTAATAGAAACTCAAATAACACATATTAAAACTTAAAAAAAACTAGCTACAAACTCCTACGGTACAACCCTGTGACGCAATTAGTAAGACTTATTTCAGTGCGGAACCCTGGAAAGGACTAAAACAAAATATTGCTAAACGAGTCTATAAGATAGCTTTAGTTCCTTCGAAGAAAAAAGTAGGATGACAAGGATAATCCTCCGCAATCACAGACTGGTCTAAAAATAATTTCAGTTTAAAAAAATATACTGTAAAAAACTGTTAGGTTTCTTTAAAAACTGTTTACTGTGTATTAAATAATAGTGCATGGAAAATTATTTCTAAAAAATAGTAACGCAATTTGTCTACAAAAATTTTTTCGGGGCCGCGGCAGACCAAGAAGGAGATGGCGGGACGATTTGGATGTCTTCCTTGGGAATTGGAAAGAGGTGGCTCAAAACCGGGAACATTGGAAGGAGTGGAGGGAGGCCTTTGCCCAGCAGTGGGACAGTATGGGCAAGAAAAAAAAAAAAATTTGTCTACAGCGGTCTTCCCATCATCATCATCATCATCATTTCAGCCGAAAGACATCCACTGTTTGACAGAGGCCTCCCCTAATCTTCGGTCCCCGCCTGTATATAATTTAGATGTCTTCAAGGCTAGGGTGAATTGGCTCTTAAAAAACTAGTGCCATTCACCATCTACGATTACATTACTGCGTACCATCAGGTGGGATACACATTGGCGGTGGAGACCTCTCGCGCCGGGCCGCCGGAGGAGTGGCAGGCAGACGCCGACTTCTGCAAAGCAGTAATGCTCGCAAAGGAGGAGGCCGACCGCCTTAGACAACGGTGCTCTCGCCGCCGCCGGGATTTCGATTCTGATTTCCGGCCACCGTAGGCGCGGGCTTGCGGACAGTGAGCAATGGGTAGCTCGCTGTCCTACCGTCCGGTAACTGTCCGGACCGAGCCCAAGTCGTCGACGGCGCGCGCTGTTCCCGCGCACCTCAAGGAGTTGTCAGCAACAGCAGGATCCCAGCTGGGTCGAAGCCTACTGGGGCCAGGATGATCCGAAAGGGAACTCGAGCCCCGGTATGAAGGCTAGAAGGACTTTGCGTGGACTTTTATTCAGTAAGAGTCTGTCACTATCTCCCGCTCCGCCCAAGAGCGGGGGTTGTCATTGGATGATTTTTTCCACCATAAAAAAAGGTGGGATACACAGTCAAGCTCTAGTTTATATCATTAAAAAAAAACTCTCAAAATGTGAACCGTTTTGCTCCCTGCAGTCCTTTAAACGAGGGAATTTGAATGAATGAATATTTTTGATGAATGCGCTGAGTCATCTTAATTTATTCAATGGTTTACATTTTGGAGGATATTATTTTCAAGACAACATTTTTTCGTAGTTTAATATACAAAAAAAAAAAAAGAAAGCTATGAAATAGGTTGCGGGACGACCTAGACTAAGCATCTAGGTCGTCCCGCAGAGGCTCATGCTCAAGAAAAATATACATAGAAGGTCCTGGGAGATACCTTTGGTCAGCATTGGAATAGCATAGACAAACCAAAAAAAAAAAGAGTTTTTACTATACATTTATTTTTAAAACCGAAATTATTTATCGGACGCTATTTAATATTCGACAAGATGCCTCACTATGTATTCGTACTTTATTTAATTTGTCTTTTATTATCTGTAAAGAATGAAAAATAATAAGCAATTGAAAGTAACTACGATATTTTATATTTATTAAAATACTGCGTAAAACACATGCTTATATAAATAATTAATTAAATAAGGTAAAAACATGATAAAATGTATGATAATAATTTAACGGAAAAAAGATTTATTTACGCTAAGTTAATTAATGAATTTAACGTAACAATAAATATGTCATAATTCCCCGAAGGCATTTATAGGGTTTTAAAATTTCGTTCAAAAATACATTTTTCAAATTAAAAACAGTGATTCGTTTATATAACAACAAATTAAACAGCGGTAAAATGATAATTACGAACTTTGCGTACAGCTGTTTCAAGAAAAATACGATTCACTCTTCTCTCTCTTTTTGCTGACACAAACTTTCCATCACGGAGTAATAAGATGCAGAGTGCTCACCAGTAAAATGTAATCATCAACTAATTTTATATAATACTAGTTTCAACCAGCTTCTTTGCCCTTATCCCTATGTCACTTAGTGCTAAAGTAGCCTTTTGTTGGTGAAAGAATGTACAAAATCCGTCCCGTACTTTTTAAGTTACTGATGTATACAGTAAAAATTTAAAAAATACTTATATTTCCTTTAACTGAAACTAATCTTCTTAATATTAGGGTTAGTATAGATTAAAAGTGATCTTTATTCACTTTTAGTCTTTAATTGCTCTTTAGGTGTCAAAGACAAATAAAAAATGGATGTATATTGTGAGGAGTGATTTATGATAAGAAATGAAGTCAGTAATAGCGTAACGGTTAACTGAACAGAATGAAAAAAAAGTGTAGCACCGACATCAAGTAACAAGGGACAAAGATAGGAAGTTGATGATGAGTGGCGAAGTAATACTATACCTAATTACTTTTTTTTCAAAGGATTAGCATTGTTTCATAATAAGTACGTCACACATTTGAATGTTATCTTTTATGTTCATAATAAATCTTTTGTGTTTATATCACAGTACAAATCTCTTCAAATTCACAGCGTAGTTCAAAAAAGGGGACTGTCACAATGTTTGTGAAAATATCCCCTCCGAGTCGTACCTTTCCTCCGTACATTATCACTCCATTTTCTCCCTGCTTTGTGCACCGAGCCTCACTTCCACAGTTTAATCAGCGGGCTGACGGACTTAATTTCGTTTTCATGTCTTTTTTATTGTCTTAAGGCATCGGCGCAATCGTTTAGCTTAAGTTCTTTAGTACAATTTCAATCCACTTTAGCGTTATATACCTAAAATGATCACTATTTTGTAATTATATCCAGCCAAATATAAATCAATACTTGTGAGTCGTATAATTGTAATTTTAATTAGCAATTTTTTTTGTAATTATCATTTTTTTTTTTGTTATTACTTCATTTTAATTGGGTTTTTATATTTTGTAATTTTAAATGTTATTTTTATATGTTAAATTGTGTGTCAGTAATCAATTTACTTCATTTATTACAGCCAAAACGTTAGAAGAACTTGCATTACATATAAGATCTTTATTAATACACCGACGTTTAAACAAACAAATTATATTATTTTAAGACTAATTTTATTAAGAATTATGTTAATGTTAAAATGTAACAAAAGTTATTTTGAGAGAGATTTGATATTTATAATATCAATGGATTACACAGTTTTTAATATTTCAAACTGACTGATATTTACCTACTTAATATTGCCAAGCCGAGACTATAAAAATGTCTACAGACTTTTTAATTTTGTTTTCATTTTTAATTAAACATTGAGACTTGTTTACCCAAACCCTAAATTTGGCTTAACGTGTCTGCTTATTAAGCTTCTTGCTGACTTTAATTTAAATATTTTAAGACTGTGAAATGTTATTAAGTTTGAAGTTATTAATTTTTAATTGGTTTCAGCGTCTATTTATATCGGACAGGTATTGTTAGTCTTTAGATTATTATTAAAGAGGCAGAAAGTATTGTTACAACTTGTTTGACATTACGAGCATAGCAGTTGAGAGATTGTCACGCTCACTAAAATGTCTCGCTGATGGTGGCACGTGTTATTGGGTCATTTGGCTCCCTTCAAAATGGTTGAGCTGAGTGGGGCTGATGCACGCTTCATGCTCGTGAACGGGCGCCGTCAGTTGAGACTGGTCATCTCTTAGCTGCCAGTGACTTATTCAATTTCTATTTTTATTGTTACCATTATATTTAATTTTTATTACTTATCTTCATTGTGTCCACATAATAGAAGCAAAAAAGAAATATGTAACGAAGATTCATGTAACTCAATACGATTTAAAAGAGTGTCCATGGAGTTTCTTGCACGTTCTTCTCCATAGAGACCTACTCTTTGGAACGTGCAATTTAGCTTCACTTGTTTGACTGACCGACATTTTGATAATTCAAAAGTGCCTGTAACTGGTCTATTTGAAATAAACGTTTCTGATTTCTTCGGAGTTGTTCCCTAGGGGTGCCTAGAGCAGCTGAAGGAACATAGGTGGGTTTTAGTTAGTAAAAGTTTGACATGGATTTCGCTGTATGAGCGAGAGGAGTTATTAGATGATTTCCTAACTCGAAACAAAAGGTATTGCTAAAGTCGCAACTATATAGTAATAAGATTATTATTATCGACAGAAATATAAAAGTAAGGTAAAGTACCATCAGATGGGGTGGATGGAAACAATTTTTTTATTAGGATTCAATTCTTTTGTATATATAAAGGTATTTATGCTATATTTATTTATTTAGTAAATCTTCTTGCAACAAAAGATACAAGGGCGGACTTAATGCCTTAGGCATTCTCTACCAGTCAACCTAGGGTAGTGCAGAGACAAAATGGCAGGTGCATAAAAAAAAAAGAAAATATTATTTAAAACAAGTATTATAGAATTATAATAATTAAAGCTAAAACAAAACATACATGCATATTTAATAAAACATATATCTATACATACATACATACATACATACATACATATATATATATATATATATATATATATACATACAAAGTAAAGGGGTTTTGAGATGATTCTGCTATTTATTTATTTTTGTTATTTCTTTTTTTTTATATGTCTGTCAGAGGATTGATTAATATTACAATTAACTAATAAGTTCGAGTTAACCATGTGGACATTCTCTTAAAATTTTAGTTCTTATTTTATACTAGCATTTCTATTCACCCCGTTTGACTATACATAGTAACTTTTCTAAGACTCAAGTAAATTGCTCGAATACAACCTCTCTGACCTAACACAATAAATACAGCTTCTTCAGTACAATAATAGCCACCATGTTAATTTCATGCAGCTTCGTAGATAATTTTAACATTGAAATGGGATTAGGAAGAAACCACTGGGTGTAGTTAGCATAATTTTCAAATTCTCAACTGTCAAACGAATTTATGAATGCCCCATGCAAGTTAGGTAGTGCGGCCACGAGAGCTACAAAAACATTACTAAGAGGGATAAATGTATAAAATCCGACAAAATGTACGATTTGTTCGTATGAAATGGGGAATGGAACGTAATCCATGTACTAAAGTGCGTCAGTGGAGCTTTGTTGGGCTTTTACGCAAAACCCTATAGGATTTTTTTAGAAGTTCTAGTGCAGGATACTGCACTATTTGTTTTTCACGTAGGAAATGATCAAAAGATTTGTCCCGCTCTGAGTGGAGCGAGATGGAGTGTCAGACTTGTACAGACTAGAAACCACAGCATGTCTAGCCCAGTTTATAATCTGCAATCGTTAACGCAAGTCGATAACTAATCAAATGAATAGGAATGACATCATCTCAACGTTAAGTCATGTGGTCGGAACAAACGAATAGAAAATTCGTAGCCAAATTCACATATTTTTCAAAATGACAGAATGAATTGTTATCGTTTCTACAATTTTCAACGCTACATCCTTTGTTAAACAAACGCTACGACTCAGGCGCGTCAATATGGCTATCAACTTATCGTTTTCTACAATTGCTGACATCGAGGCGTTACCGGTTGAAGAACGAAATTCGACACGAAACGGTTGTAACTTGGCTAGGAAGGCAGTTCTACTTCAGTTACTGTTGGCGAGGACCACAGTAACTCTTTCGGACAATCTGCAGCTCTAGTAGATATTAGCCATATCTGGCCTCATCAATCTTGCTGACATCTCTTTGAGGCGCTCATAAATCACCAACAGAGTCCTTACTGAACGGCGAGCTATCTATTGCTCGTCGTTCACAATCCCGCACTTAAGGTAGCCGGGAGTCGCTTTGCAATTCGACGTTCGGGACATCTCATGGACAGGAGATAATGCAATGGAACTGCGTTACTAAATATTGAACTTATCTTGATATTGTACTTAGAAAAACAAATTGAATCGATGGGTTATTGTGGCTTAGAAGTTTGTGAGTTAGGGACGCTTTCTTTGATCCCGTTAAAATATTTTCATTCAATAATGAGTTGTATACTTTTAAGAAAAGACAATGAATAGAAAAAAAAAGTGTTTTCTTTTTCAATTTTAAGTTTAAATATAGGTACATTGTGAGTTTGATATCAAGTAAAATTAACTACAAAAGGCATGCATTAAAACTTTTTAAACACGATTACAAAACACAGAATTATCATAATTTCGCCACCAAAGCACACATTTGGTAACTTGGGCATTGCTAAAGAAAAAAACACTCGAAGAGTATAGGATGCTTATGTATTTTATTCCTATTTTTCTGTGGCAAATGTTCAGGAAGCGAACGGCAGGGGCGGAGTGTTTTCGTTTAATTTCCCAGTAAAATGGTCTACCCTCCTCAACATAATTACAGACCGGCTAACTGAATGTACCTATCGCTTCATCACCGTCTCATCTTTTCACAGAGTGTTTTTGCATTTTAAAAAGCTTCTCTTCTTATTTTTTTTTTATGATGGCCATTCATTGGATGTTTTGCTTACTATGATTATTATCAGTAATTAGTTCTTGTTACACAAGAATAATAGTTTTTAAATTTTTAAAATACATATTACGTGAGAATCAAAATATCATGTGTACCATAGTGAATTTAATTATACCAATTACCAAACACAATATGTATCTAAAATGTACAAAATAGTACATTTTAGATACATGTGTTACCCAGCTCTAAAAAATCTGTAACTCTTTCAAGACAAAATTTCGAAATTAATGTACATCCATAATAAACTTAAAATAACATTAAAAATTAAAGGAGATTCTTCCACAAGAAAAGTTATTTTTACGGAACTTTTCGTACGTAAGTCTGACTCACCGTCAATCATTTTTTCTAAAACGATTTTATTTGTAGAATTTTGCAACATAGATTTACGATGACATAAGTTTGATTCGAAATAAAGACTTTTGATCATTAATCGAATTCGTTTTTGGGGAATCCGATGGATGCGAGGTGCACAGGACCAACATCGGACGTGTTTCGGCAGAAATGATAATGATGATGATTTTTTTTTATGGTGGGAAAAATCATCCACCCCCCTCTTGGGCGGAGCGGGAGATAGTGTCAAACTCTTACTGACTAAAAGCCCACCCCGTTCCTTCCTTCGTAACGGGGCTCGTGTTCCCTTTCGGATAACCCTATGATGATGATGATGATCATTCATCATTACGTGGCATTTAATTGCTCATTATTTGGTGTATGCAGCAGAAGCATTAATTTTGTAACGTTTGTGAGGATTAAAAGGAATGCTGTGGTAAAGATAGCTACCGGTCGCCAATGGATCGCTGTTCTGTTGAATCGATGAAGAATGTGAAATTTATACCAACCTGGTATTGTGCTTAATTATATTGTTGTTATATTATTTTGTTTCCTTTTTATCGATTTTGACCAAATAAGTATAATGGACACTTTTACATGAACTCTGTACAGAAATGTATCGAAATGCAAAAATCTAAGTTGTATAGAATGAAAATATCATCTGCTACATAAATGTTATAGAAATAAAATAAAATGAGTTATTTTATTTTGCCTTTTAGTTTCACACAGTTTGTGCATTTAGAATAGAATAGAATAGAATAGAATAGTATAATACTTTATTGTACACTAAAAAGTAACACAACAGTAGTTTAATTTTTGATACGATATTTCATTTTAGAAACTGTCACTTTGTTGTCCATTAGAATACGGATGTAACAAAGACATATTAACAAGATCTTACACAGGTTTGTAACTTTTTTTCCTGTGTGGAAAATCATCTAATGACATTCCCCGCTCTTGGGCGGAGCGGGAGATAGTGTCAGACTTTTACTGACTAAAAACCCACTCCTGTTCCTTCGTTGCCTTCCGTACCGGGGCTGAGCTATCTTTCGAACTAACCCTGGCCCCAGTAGGCTTCGACCTAGCTGGGCCCCTGCTGTTGCCGGCAGCTCCTTGAGGCGCGTGTTTCACTGATTCTACATATTGTTCAACAGACACTTTAGATACAAAACTGCACCAATATTACTTACATCACAATATTCACTAGGAATCAATTTGCAAATTAATAAAACAGCCACTGAACATCTGTTTAAAAATGTCGTCAAAAACACTTGTGTCACAATTATTTCCCATTACATGTATATGTCATTGTTGCTAATATACAAAGATTATAAAAGGAGTTAAAGGAGTTAAAGTTTGTGGAGGGTGTAAGGGACAGCCCTCCACAAACTTTAAGGGCTTGCTCAGTAGACGAAACTAAACAATCTACCATAAAAAAAGACGTGTGGCACTCGGGGACTGCCGCGGTAAAGCTATTGCATAGCATTTTTATCAACTTGTGCAATTATAATTATTTATTTATTTTATTCATGCAGTATTTTTTTTTTCCTTTGTTTTTTTTCTTTGATATTAATTAAAGTTACACTTTCACACATTGAATTGAATTTTGATTGATTGTTAACTCATTTGTTTTCTTATCGGTCACCACACTCAAAAAACAAATAAGTGGGAGGTGTTAGGTTATTTTCGTTACGGAATTTCTGGATTCGGTCTCCACGCTCAAGGCCCGCGATAGAAGCTATGCAATAGCTTAAAAATTTATTCAGGAAACGAAAAAAAAAAAATCCGCCTCACCATACAAAATTATTAACTTGATTGGACAGTTTTTATGGAGAGGCTGAATTTTTTTTTCGTCCTGAAAAAAAAATTTATGGTGGGTTGTTCAGTTTCGTCTACTGAGCAAGCCCTTAAAGTTTGTGGAAGGCTGTTCCTTACACCATTTATATACCCTTAGTAGGGTTTATAAAATCTTTGCTATCATACAACGAAATGAAGCCATACCCATCAAATGACATAATTATGACACAACATGACAGTTGACAGTTTCAGGTCCAAAACGACCATTCTCTTTTGACATTTAATTACAGTGTCAATATACTCGTACTAGCTGTTCGCATACAATTTTGAATCTCCAAACACGGTTATGAATACAGTTGAGTGTATTTAAAGATATTTTGAAATTTAATGTATTTTTTTTTTTAAATATGGGAACTCATCTAAAAACTTCTTCTACTCTGAGAGGGTGGTCAGAGTTTTACTGACTAAAACCACACTTATGCTCCTTCAGTTATCCTTTAAGTTCTAGGACCACGAGATGACTATTTAAATGTCCTCTTATGGCGCTTCTCGGGATTGGCCCTGCTGGGCCCCTGGGTTTGACTGACATGGGCTCGATCCGTACGGTTACCAGACGGCCGGACGGCGAGCTACCCATCACCTTTCGTCCGCAAGTCAGCGCCTACGCCCAAACTTATGGTGTTCGGTGAAAACTGGCGTCTTGCGGACGGTGAAGATACCATGATACCTCTCCATCAGTCACTCTTCAAAGAGGGGACTTACCGCCTTAAGTATGGCATGTCAAATGGTTTGGATTGTGGGTACGCTTGTGATTTTCAGAGTTATAATATAGTTAGTTGTCAAAGATGGCAAATAACTTTTTGCGCCCTATCTAACTATTTACTAAATTCAAACGTGCAAACATAATTAATATAATAATATATATAATATTCCACAACTATTATCTACACAACGCCGTCTAGTCTCAAGCTAAGCAGAGCTTGTGTTATGGGTACTAGACAACTGATAAACGTACTTGTATATTTCTATATACATACATTATTATAGATAAATTACACCCAGACACAGAACAAATGATCATGCTCATCACACAAACATTTGTCCGGGGTGGGAATCGAATCCACGACCTCCGGCATAGCAGTCAGGGCCACTAACCACTACACCAACAGGCCAGTCAGTCAATTAAATTCCTATTCATAATATCAATAAAATAATTAGGATGATAGCGACTAGCCAAAGGATATGAGCTTTGTTTCAGGATTTAAGTTAATCATTACTACTTTAAATACGAGGAATTGCAAACATCTGGTTATGACGTAGCCGTTAAGGTCAATTAAAATAACCTCACAGTTCAGTAAATATTGCTTAAACTTTATTTATTTACATGGAAATTTAATTCAGCACGATATTTCCTTTGTTTAACTCATGATTCGTTTTATATGGTAATGGAGAAAATACGTTATAATTATAGTAAATGGTGTATTGAGGTTCTTTTATTTACTTTATATTTTGGTTTTTACTGAAAGTATTGCCTAAAGGTATGCACTTCAGATTCATAGCGGGAAGTCCTATCTTTGAGAAGTAGTTATAGAGGCACTACGGAGTTCTAATTTTTCACTTGACGCAGATCTACACTGGTCATGGGTGTTTTGGAGGTTTCTGTTTTGCATTCGGTGGGATGGAACGTCCGGGTGTCACGATTGAGCAGATCGCCAGCAGGATGCGGTGGAGTATGCAGTAGAAGTCTGTCCCACTTGGGTGAAACACCACGGCGTCCTCGTGAACGCGATCTGTCGCGTTCGGTCCTGGTTCAGGCCTGGCCTTAATTCGAAGCAAGAGGGAAGGTTAACTAGTGACGATTTCCAGCCGCCATGGAAGCAGACTTGCGGATGGCGAGCAATGGGTCTCTCCCCGTCTGGTAAAGATCAAGCCTGAGTCGAAAGCGCGTTGTGTTCCACTTGCACAACAAAAACATATCAGCAAAATGGAGGGATCCCACTTTAGCTGATGCCTGCCAGGGCTGTAGGATTGATTGAAAGGGATACCTTGACCCCGGATTGCAAAGGATCCGGTTTTTCCTTTTGAAGTACGGAACCCTAAAACGACCATAAAATTACGATACTTATCGCAATAAAACGTTTTATCTTCACTTCTCAGCAAATAAACGTCTCATTCCGACAAACGCGATAAAAAAAAAGCAAACGATCTCATTCAAATTCATCCTCAACTTTCACTCTCTTAATTAGTACCTACGAACCTCTGATATTTCTAAATGGAGGGAAGCGGCGACGGAAAGCCTAATTGAGTTTGCACGACACATTTTCTTACTAACCGTTAATTGAGATTCAACCCTGGGCAAAGAAAGAAAAACAGTGAATAAAATACAAAGTGCTGCCAACTCACAACACTTGGATTAACTTCTAATAAAGTTTCCTTTCGGTTATCCTCATTTTAGAGTTCCATACCGCAAAAGGAAAAAACCGAATCCTTATAGGATCACTTTGTTGTCCGTCTGTCTGTCTGTCTGTCAAGACCCTTTATCTCGGAAACGTGAGGAGGTATCGAGTTGAAATTAAAATCATATTTTTAGGTTTGTGGTGAATAATTCAAACTTCTGAATTAACAAAGAAAAGAGATATGACCGTTTATGCCGCAAAAAACGTATATTTCGAAACTTTCAAAGGAATCAAAACTCATAGGGTACCTCTCGTTAACCTAGAATCCTGAAATTTGACACAAGCAAGGTCTCATAACACAAATATAGAGAAAAATCTAACTGGAAATTTGTAGTTATGTCACAAAAAAAAAACTTTTTTTACGATTCAGAACTGTTTTCATAGGTACTCGTAAGTTTGTACGGAACCCTCAGTGCGCGAGTCCGACTCGGTCTTGCGCGGTTTTTTAGTAGTATGAGTGTGGAACTTCACTTAATTCATTAAACCCCGCGCGTTCGCGCTGTAATTATCTTTCTATTGTGTCTCTAATTGACAAGATTGAAATGTTAAGGTACGTTAGAAGTAATAAGATCCACGTGTCTCGTTTAGTATTTCATGAAGTGGGCATCAAGTTCTGCAAGAATAAGAAATTCATGACTCTTCAAGATAATGATAGACATTGATATAGGTAGCTGTGCCATCGGTATTTTTACTAGCCGTTTCTTGGCATAAGCTATTTGTGAAACTCTCAAAATATTAAATGTAGGTATTGTACTGCTTATTACAGTATTTTCCTTCTCACCAACACCGAAGCACGCATATATTCGCACTACAGAACCGCTCCGGTATACACGGTTATTTGTTAAACACTAGCAACCTCTTAGGTGCTAATTAAGAGCATCATAAATAACAACTTTTGTTCTATGACTTTTAAAAATGTATCATATTTTGGTTCATCAAATTTTCATATAAAAATAAAAATATTTAAATTGAACGTTCTAAATATTACGAAGTCTATGCGAAACAAGCAATAGTACAATAGTGGAGGGTAGAAGAACATGAACCTGACCTATTTACGGGCGACCCTCACTAGTCGGCCGGGACGGTTTGATGCGCCTGCGTCACGTCATACGTGTTCTTGTAGTGAAATTTGGCAGTGCGGACGTAATTGTCTTTAAATGATGGTGTACCAATATTCTAATGTCGAGTACACGGAAATGGTGCGAATGCTTGCTAGGTGTGATGACAATGTTTCGGAAGCGGGAGCCGTAAGTAGATACAGAGTTGAAATGTGTTAGATAGAACAACGAAATCTTGAAGGTTTGTTTTCTGGTAAATGTGTTATGTTTTGTAAAAAGTCATAGAACAAAAGTTGTTGTTTAAGATGTTAGTAATACAGTCCTGCAAGGTTATTATTGTTTCCAAATAACCCTGTATATACCACACTAAACGTAACTATAATGTTCATATTTTAGCAATAATCATCCGTCTATAGAAGGTACTAGATAACCGTGGAATGAACTTTACATTGACCTTTTCCTAATATCTCTGCGTAGGTACCCGAAAAACAAACAATGAATTGCTTTTCATTACTAGATCATGTAAAGAGAAATTGACATCTTTTATCTGAACTAATTTCTGACTGTCCTTCAAATAAGATTTTATTAAGCTTAATGCTGTTTTGCCTAGTCGGTAATGTTTAGGTTTCAAGAGCAATGTTTCATTCATATCTGATCTCTATTTACGCAATCAAACACCTTAAATTGGTCGCAGAACAAGCCTTTAGCATTGTTTATAAGTTATTTTAATAAGGAGAAATGCTTGTGTGGTCTCAATAGCCCTCTACCTCTTGGCAAGACTATTGTCGAAACTAATGGGTTGTCGTGCTTTCCTAAGTATGGAAAAATCTCGGTACATTCTCCGTCCACTAACCGAACATGACTAGCGTTGCCTAACTTGAGATATCGATCCGTCCTGATGTTATTATTTAAGCCACAAGCTCCATATATTTTAACAACCATTATACATTTAATATCTCACAGCAACCTACGATTAGAGAGGCCGTTAGCATCATTAAATATAAATCAAGCAAAATATTACACAACAGGTTTGAAGCCAGTCAAAAAGAAACGTTTACCTTTGTTTCCTCAATTTTATTCGTTTTATAATAACAACATGGAAATTACACTGCAGCGTATTAACTATTTACGGAAGGTTATTTGCAGTAGTCGTGTGCTATTCGTGTGCCAGTTTACTTATTAAATAAAAAAACTTGTTTAGTATTTCCAAAGATGGTTGTAAGGCGTTGAACACGCAAACCGTCGATCAGCCGCCAATAGGTCGCCTCGAGTACCGGAGTCAATCGAATTTATTCAGTAATTTCCTCCAACGAACGACCTTCCAGAATCACTAACTTGTACAAATGTGTTTTGCCAGGCGGAAACTTTGTACACTCAATGTCGAACACGTCTAAAGGAAACCCCTCTTTCATGCCTTTCGAGTGAAATAAACCATAGAATTATAATGTATGAATATTTTAGTTTAGCCCACAAATAGCCCGTCGTCTAAATGGGTTTGCCAAACGGAAAGTTTTTTCACAGGGTACGGAATGTCGCACTGGCATCAATAAATTAGAAAAAGCATTATCTATACTAATTTCACTCTCCTGTCGCAGGTCTGCTGGAAGAAATTTCATTTGAAATAAGCAGTACCTTTGTACTCTTTTATCTGTATTTGTCCATTTCTTTTTTAAGTGTTTGTGTGTGTACATAAATCCTGACTAATATTATAAATGTGATAGTGTGGATGTTTGGATGTTTGTTACTTAATCACGCAAAAACGGCTGAACAGATTTGGATGAAATTTGACATGCATATAGCCGTTGACATGGAAAAGGACATAGGCTACCTTTTATCCCGATTCCTTAAATACCTAATGCCCCGCGGGTGAAGCCGCGGGCAAAAGCTAGTGTTCAATATATCGGTTATCATCATATAGGGTATCATATAGGTTATCGTCCTAGCACTTTGCCACCAAAGAGTTTCATAGCTCTGTGATTTTTTCACAACGTGTGTTAAAGGAAAGCTTTCATGTCAACGTGGCCGCACTTTTGAAAGTGGAATTATAATAGAGAAATATTTTTTGCGAAAACCTCATAGGACTTGAAACGACAGATTTGTATAGGAGGTTGACTTTGAATTAAGGAAGGGGGTTAATGTTCTTGAGATAGTGTCAGAAATAGGGGAAGAAATTGAGTTATGTTTTTTAACTTTTATTATTTTATGATTACCAATGTTTTGTGAATTGTACTCGTAAGTTCAAAGTAAATAGATTTACTTTTCAAAATATTAACTCAAAACTAGCTTAGTCAAAACTAGACATTGCCCGTTTTAACTAAACTAGCCAAAATATTACTGGGCAACTTATTAGGAAAGTAAATAAAAAACATCAGTTTTTAATTATAATTAGTATCATGGGTGCGTTCACAAGTAGGCCATGTAAATATTTATTCCGTACGAAAATTGAACCCCAGATATGCAGCTAAGTAGTCAGTTTCTTACTGTGCAACCCTGTCGTCGTTACAAAAATTTTTTAATCAAAATAACTCTATTATCTACTTAATAAACATTAATTTGTTTATTTTCTCGTGTCATTCTGTTTCTTTATTGATGTTTGAAATTAGAGCAAAAGATTTTCCATAAATCTTCGAGTTTAGATGGAATGGCAGGCAGTCGCCTCCTTTTGCGAAGCAGTACTGCTAGCGAAGGAGACGGCCGCATGTATAGGAGAACGAACATCCTCACGTCCCAGTCGCCGCAACTCAAGGTTGCGCCCCAACAACCAGCCATGGGAGGTGCGGGCTTGCGGACGACGAGCAATGGGTAGCACACAACTAGAGGACACGTGGTTTTAGTAAGAGTTTAACACGCCCTCCCACTCTACCCAAAGCAGAAGAAGTCATTGAATGATTTCACAACTTAAAAAAAGACCCTTCAACAAAATTGATTCTGCGATACCTACGTAATTAAATAACTGGTAGATAAAAGAAAACATAGGAACTAAAAGAATTGTATTCTCGATTCGACACTTAATCCTTCTGCCAAACCCATTGATTAATCGTACTATCCCTCCGCAGATAAATGGATGGACCGGCGAACTATTTTCGGAAGGGAAATGTTTAAAATTTATAAAAGAATCGCCATCAAAAAAACGTCGCCAAAAAAAAACGCTAGAAGCGGCAACAAAAATAGCTAGAAGCGGCCGCAAAAAACAGCTGAAGCGCGCGACACCTTGTGTGTCCGGAGAAGATTGAAGCCGCTTCAAGCGTTTTTTTGTGGCGGCACCGCCGCACACGAGCCCCAAAAAAGAAAGGCCGTCTCAAAAAGAAGCTTGAAGCGGCGTTTTTTTGTAGCCCGTGTGCGGGGACAGTTAGTCAGTTGCCTATTCTTTTACAGACCGGCTGCCCCACATACGAGGAGGGTAATATTTTGTTGACTTGTATACCTAACAATACCAATTTTACCTACCCTTCAAAATGTTCATTCAACTGTCGATCTTATCATCTCATACATAGAAAACTAACAAGTATTATATTCCTGTACATAAACACAAAAGTGTTACTAATACAGCGTAGTTATTATCCCTCGTCAGTCATAAGGAGGGGTTATGACAGCTGATATCGTATAACAGAATATCTAAAAGCTTATACATTTGGCGTTGCTTAGTAAACAAAAAGGGTGTTTAACATAGCTTCACGCCTTTGCTATTGTGGTAGCTGGAGGTATGGAGTTACGTGTCTTGTTTTTCGTACTTCACTTGTTTTGGGTACTGTCTTATTTGCTGAAGATAATAATACCAAGTGGCTCTTAAAATTCTAGAACACTCTACGTATCTATCTAGACTTTTAATAAACTAGTACGATTCACCATCAAAGATAGCATCACTGCTTGCCATCAGGTAGAATCGCAGTCAAGTACAATTACCGGCACGGATCTTGAGCGCTGGCTTCAAGTTGCGCAGAAGTCAAAAATTCGGTCTCTTTAGTGGTGCGACATGAGACGCGGAGGCGGGAAGTGTCAGTGATTGGATCGCCGCGCCATCGTGTCATAGACGTCACTCAAACCAATAAAAACTCAAACAAATAAATTTTTACTTACTTACTTACTTACTTACTTACTTACTCGTGATTTGTTCCCTGCGCTTGCTGTGTGTATCTAACAACGACGATAATTGGCTCGCCAATGTATGGAATGCGCAAAGCGATCCCCACTCTGATGCCGAGCGCTCAAGATCCGTGCCGGTATTTATACTGGTTTATATCATTTTAATAAAATCTGTTGGTGTTTGGTTTCTGCATTCAGTCCATGATAGACCATTGTACGTGGGCCGTGTCGGCCATCATTTGCTGGGATTTAATCCACCTAGTCAAGCATCTGTTCTACGAGTAATGGGCCCTGCCAACTGCTACTTTAGCTAGGGGATTTTTTGCACCATAGTTCTCTTGAAGTTATCTTCATTTTTTATTGAATCACGTAAGGAAATTTCAAATATAGTCTTAATAATTTGAAACCTTCTGATGTGGCTATTTTAATGTTTGAGTGAATCCCAACAAAAAATCCTAACTCTTTTTCAGCGAATGTAATAAAAGTCGAATTGTTTTCAGAAAAATGTAAGCAGCATTATACAACGTGCTTACATAATATCTAATCCAAGCGTGGTAAATATTATGAGGCGTGTAACGCCGAAAATTACCAGCTTTTACTCGACTGCCCCAAAAACTAGGTAATGGTAACTTTTACCGGCGGGTTTGTACGCATAAAAGTTGAAAATTATCTTACAAATATGTACTACTAAAAATAAACTGTGATCTAGATCAGGTATATCATTTAAAATTTAATTTCATCATTCAAACCTATTCAATAAGCGTGATTGGTTTTCAAATAAATATACAAAAATAATAATAATAATTACTAGCTGACTCGGTAGATGTTGTCCTGCAAAAAGCTGGCACGTTGTCAAAAAAAAACCCGATTACAGCACCACCTACGAGATCCAGAAGTATTTTTAAACCATTCAGAGACCCGCTCAAATATATAAACAAAATTACTTTTCAATCGATTGACTGTTTAGGAGGAGTTAGGTGACAAACACAAGTATCGAAGAATTTTATACATATAGATTTATTTATTTGTCACACAATTGAGATCTATTAGGTTAGTAGCAATATTTTTATTTCATGTCAATAGGAACTTAACTGTAAATAGTGTCAATGTATACACAGTTCACCAAGTGCCCTTACTGACGGCCAATCCTGCTATCCGGCTTTAACAAGTGGAACATACAAGCTCATTTACCTATAATATTACTAGCAATAGACTTTTACAAATTCAATCTCCACCTTATCCTCCCAAACTGAAACAAAAGCCGTTTCCACATTAAACCCGTAAGCAAACAATTACAAAGGCTGTGTTTAAGAATAAAAAGTATTTTAATCGCTGAATCGCGTGTCGTCGGTACCGGGTTGTGCTCTTAACTCGCGTGGTTACTCGATAAGGAGGCGTAGTTAGCAGAACCTGGGCCACAGTATGCCACAGCTATTTATGTTTTTAATCTACACTAAGAGGTGCGATGGCTGTTCCCAAAGTGCCGATGCCGGTAATAGGGGCCTTTTCGGCCCTTTTACTTCCATGTTTCTGTGAGTGTGTTCGGGTTATATTTTTATGTATATTTTTTTCCTGGGGTTGGAAATGTCTCGGTAGGATTATTCGTAAAAAAGGCAAATAGGTCCGGAAAGTTCGAGGTTGTTTTATTAATTTAAAAACTAGACTAATAACCTTTAAGCCGCTTCATGCTTCCTGGCGGCCAATACTTATTTAAAATTGAGTTATCAAAGTTCGCATCGCATCCGAAAAGTTAAATTGAAAACCATTAAAAGCCAATCATTGGTGAACTTTTTGGGCTTCGATCAAATTACTTTGAATCCGCGACTATCCATTACTGGGAATAGCATTTTCAAAAAAACGTCAAGGAGGTGAAACTGGAGCAATATATCAAGCGTTCGTGCCCCGTGACCACGTCTGGGTGACTGATGTCCTCCACTCATTTATAAATTGACCTCACTTTGGCTTCGAGGCAGTTAAAGATCGAACTCATACGTTGAATTTTTTTCCGTCTTGCCATCGGCATAATAAAGTTATTGCTTCGTTTATGAACACTGAAATCGAGCAGGGTGAAATCTGGACAGATATCCGAGGGTATAGGTTTCTTGGTTGTATTATTAGTCTAGTTTCGGAGATGATTGCATGCTACTTTATTTTTTTATCTATTGGGAAATCTCAATCGCGTGTAAGTTGACAATGCCACATGACTTTGTACAATTGCATGTGAAGGCAAGTTGTGATTAAATTGTTTGCCATATAGATATCGAAGATGATGGAGATATCGAAGGTCACCTATCCTGTATGTAATTTTTATGGCTTAGGCACTTATCGTTTTGGGACTTTTATCCCTTATAAATAAGGGATAAAAGTCCCAAAATTTAGACGTCCCCAAAAATCGCGAAATATCAAGATGATGTTTTGCAATGCCTTAACAGGTAACTAAGTTCTAAGAACCTAACATTGTTAACATCTACAAACAATACACTTAGTTCTCAATAAAGAATTTGACTTTGACTTTGATGTTCTTTGTATGTATATGTTTAATTACGTAACTTTGCCGTAGTTATCCATCGATCAGCCATCTTTTTTGTTACCATAGACTCAAAATGTGACTAAGTGACTGCGCATTGACAATTTCAAAATAATCGACTAGTTCTTGTTTGTTAGCCAACTTGTGTTTTTCTGTTTTTATTATCTTTATTTTTTGTTTAACGTATAATTACGGTTATTGTTCGGTTTATTGTTATTTTATGTTTTTACTTTGTTTATTTTTGATTGATTGTAAGTATAATAAATCCTTGCTGACCGATCGGCGTATCATCGTCGACGACGACGGCTGGTGCTGAAAATCAGCGCTGTGGCTCTGTTTTACATGAGCCCCAGAATTTTGCTAAGCGCTGGCCGTTTTGCACGGATGTGACGCATATCTTACTTACGTGCTACTTTGAGTCGATATTGTTATTTAATTTGTTTTAAATAACAATTTTTTATTTGCTGAGTACCCTGAGAAGAAATACTGAAAGCAACTCAGGGGTCATTTTTAAAGTCTATACAGCAAGCCTTTAATGGTTATGGCAAAAAGTATGGCATTTATTTCAGCCTTACCGTACATGACTTTCTACATATGAGTACCTACATCTATTCTAAGTACGTCTGTTTATGTATATAGCTTCACATAAATGAGTAGCGCACCAGGTACTCTGTTTTACAAACTAAGAAAACTTGAGTGAACAAGTATTGTGCTAATGCAGGTATATATACGAAACGTTTCTAACAAAGAGAACTTGGACGTACATGTTCGGTGAAAGAGAACTGTATTTATATTTGAATTTTATGAAAACCTTTCATTTAGACACGCTTCTTCTTAAACGAGAAAGTTTGAAAGTGTATTCTTTGTATTACCGTTATTTACACTACAAAAATGTGATGTGATGTTTATGTCCATCATGTCACAACCTCAGGTCCAGTTGAAAAACAGCGTCAGGCACTATTTGTCTTTTTTTCCGATGGGAAAAATCATCCTATGACAGCCCCCGCTCTTGGGCGGAGCGGGAGATAGTGTCAGACTCTTACTGACTAAAAAACCCATCCCGTTCCTTCAAGCCTTCATACCGGGGCTCGAGCGCCCTTTCGGATAACCCTGGCCCCAGTAGGCTTCGACCCGGCTGGGCCCCTGCTGTTGCTGACAACTCCTTGAGGCGCGCGGGAACAGAGGCACTAATTGTCTGACAGCCGTGAAGCATAGTTATTTTATTATTTTGTTTTGTTTACTTCTTGTAACTTGTTGTAATTGCATGCCGTGTGTTGTGCCAAAAAAAACTAATATTGTACTTTCTTTCTTAGTTACATGAAAATAATAATAAAAGCAATGTAAACCGAATCGACCGTGAAATTATTATCTCCGCATTCAACAATCAATTTCCCGAGACATACCGGTAATGTTGATTACATAGCTATTGAAATGTTGATCTCATCCCTTCCCTTAGAAAGTTCGTACCAAATCGCGCGTATCGTTCAGTTATAAATTGCCATTACAGCGCAGACGACAAAGCATTGAAATTCTGCCAATAAACTTGACTGAACGGGATCCCCTGTCGATACGCCGATAGATCCCTCGGGACTGAAAGATGTGTTCCACTTATTTCAGAATTGACTTCGTTTTATTTCGCCCTTCTTTTTATTCGACGTCATTCTGATGTTTTACACTGCTTGTGGCTATCTAAATAGTCGAAAATTTTTGTTCCCTCATAATAAATTCGTAGTATAAAAAATTGAAATTTATTACTAACGTTTTGTGCCTAAATACAGCAGGCCACACAGTTAATGGTACCATCAATCATAAAATATAGCTTTGTGTGGGTCAGCTCTGCGTACGTAGATGGATATTTATAACTACAACAAATCAGTTGGCTAACGTGGATCACAATAATTCAGAATTATTATTTGGAGAGGAAATTATTAAGGTGTGTAATTATTATTACGGTGGTTAGAGCTTGTTATTAATTGCTTGCGTTGAGGATTGATAGTCCTGCCTAGCGTTATTGTTCAGCAATTGTACATAAGAATACAATATTGTGTTGTGTTTTTGGTTTAACCAGTATTTACAGATCGTATTCTTGTAGTATATATGTATCGGATATTCTACACTCGAAGTTGCGGACAATTACGTTTACTTGAAACAGACGGTCAATTTCGTGTCAATGCTCTCAAACTACACTTTTTCTGCCCAATATTTGGCAACCTGTACGGCTCTATTGTTTGCCTCGTATAAATCCTGAAAACTACAGGTGGTTAAGCAAGATGGGCAGCATAGTAGTTGGCGCATGTCCTGTGGCGAGGCTCCGCACTGGCATTATGTTTGAGATGGGTCGAGGAAGCCCCATTTGGCCAGGTTGTTTTTACTGCGGCCAACCCTGGTCCGCAGTCGGTTTAGAGATTTCCAAATTGCCCACTACATTTCGCATCCAGGGGGAAGATGTTCCGATGGGGTGATGAAAAGTGGAGGAGTAGTGAAACAGACGGTGGGCGACCCTTCTAAAAAGTGGTCAATCGTCGAATTCAACTCGCCTGGACAGCGTTCGGGAAGCTACGTGGTATCTCTTCGTTAAACATACTACAATGTCTCAAGACGAAAGTCCACCGAAAGACGAAAGTGACTAGTACGTTTTGTTAGTATTGACATATAGCTCTGAAACTTATACCTCATAAGAGGGTTTAACGTCACGCAAAAGGCAATGGAAACGACCATGCTCGGAGTTTCCTTGTGTGATCGCATCAGAAATGAGGATATCTGCAGGAGAACCAAGGTTACTGACGTAGCCCAAAGAATCACCAAACTTAACTGGGCGTTTAGCATTGCTCGCAGAACAAATCGATTTCGATGGGGCCGAAAGGTGTCAGTCAGTGGCGTTCTTGGCGTTAATGGTATGTAGAAACGCGTATAGAAAGAATTCATTTGGCATTAAAAAATATTTGCAATTAAGATTTGTTTCATACGTTGACTAAGGTCTTGTTTACATAGCATGGGTTGACAGCAGGAAGAAAATATCGACGGTTGAAAGGCAAAATGATCTAAGCGACATAAAGTAAACTTTACAAAAGTGAACTTAAAATTTTAACTTTAAAACACTTTTTTGTAAAGTTTACTCAATGTCGCTTACACCATTTTGCCTTTCAACCGTCGATATGCATTTTTAAGATGAGAGAAAGAAATAGGCAGCTTCAATGTATGAATCTAACAGCTGTCACCTGAACCATTAGTAAAGCAAGATTTTTTAAAGTTCAGTCGTAGAAAAAAGTTTCATAAGTGTCATATTTATTCTACAGCCTCAACCTAAATCGATTTGGAACAATAAAAATATAAGACCAGCAGAGTTTTTACAATTCTGACAACGCGTATCATTATTTTACTATTATGACTCATTTTGCGGTTCTTAAACAGTAAAGAGTGATTTGACAATTCATCAACTCAACAATGACAATGGTTTTAATAAAGTAATATCAAAATAAATACGGAGACATAATTTAAATAGCAAAATGTAATCAAACACAATAATTTATTGTGTGTGTAATTTATTCGGTGAATTATTTTGCAACTTACATTTTAATTGTAAACTGCAAATAACACCCCTATGCCTTTATTTGACTTGTTAATTATGTCGATTTTATATATAAACAATCTTCTGATAGCTGTTTCTCGCGTATAAATAAAAAATAAAAAATATACCAAGGTAGAAAAAATATTTTGTCAATGATTACTTTATCTGCTACTTTTACTTCTTCATTTATTCCTTAGCTATTTCCCGTAGCTTACCCTGCTTCAACAGTATTTTCACGGATTAAAATTATCTCTAAGAAATACGAGTATGCTACTACCTAGGATCTAAATATATAAAACACATTTTTTCGTGTTTGAAATGATCCAACCGTTTGATTTTCCACTTAAAAAAATAATAATATAATACATAGTCGCTTTCTCCTTTCAAAGTCATGTTACCAGATATTATTATAAGAGAAGAGTAATCCCATTATTTACAAGTTTTAGCTTTTATTGTTTCAAAAAACTGCGGTCCTCAGAGACGAAACAACAATGTTTGGAACGTCCAAAAGTTTGTTTTGCCACCGAGGAAATTCACCAAAATACATTTACCGAGTCCAAGAGTAAATGGAAAGTAACCCACTGAGGAATACTGTGCATAGCTCATGAAGAGATATCTATTTAAATGGGGTAAATTCTACTATTATTCATTTGAAATGGGCCTTGGGGGGATTATGTGGTGACAAGTTTGGTGATTACTGTGATAGTTTAATATCTCCACTGATAGTTTAAGGTGATTTCAAATGTCCAGCATTGGACTTAAAAGGTAGACGCAGTGATTATTCGTTGCCAGAACTATAGGCCTAGCTTATACCCATGGCTTTGCTCTTATGAAACCGCATTTCACCCCTCCAAGATTGAATTGCAAAAAAGCCATTCTTATTTCTCATCTGCGTCTTACGACCCGTTCATGTCCTTGTTGCGGCGTGTGAGCGGTAGCTAAGCGCGGAGTGGCGAGCGGTAAGATAAAAAATGTGAAATGTTTGAACGCCACGATACGCCGCTCATAGCGCCGCGCGCCTGCTTACCGATGTCGACCCGCTCGCCGCACCGGGCGCCACGCCGCTCGTCGCTAGGACCGAAGTCGTGATCAAGCTGTAAAAGACAACACTTGTGAAAAAATTTTTGCGCTGGGCGTTAATGAGTCAGTGAGTCAGGACTTCTCTTTTGATATTATATACGTAATATAGATAACTATTATCAAAGGTAATCGTTGTGACTGATCATAGGACAATTTGTTAGCATAAGAATTATAATGTTTCCACTACTCCTCCTCTTTATGTGATGCGGGTTGGTCTCTTGCCGGAGGCTATACGCAACTATCGTCTAATCCATGACCCTTTATGAAGCATCGCCGCTACGAAAGCGACGGCCAAGATGAACGAGAAACGCCGAGCCTCCTCGCTGGCCTGCCACCATAGGATCTGGACGCAACAGTCCTACCGGCCGGCCGTTTAAAACCCGGCCCAAGAATGCAAGGCAGCGAAGGAACTAGGAGAGGGTTTTAGTCAGTAAATGTCTCCCACGCTCTCCCGCCCCGCCAAAGGGCGGGAGACGTCATTGGACGACTTCCCATCATAAAAAACGGGTTGGTCGCCGTCGTATATCTTTGATTTTTTTTATTCTAAACATGTTATCTTTTACCGTCTTGAGAGCAATGGTTATAAAATAAATTACACAAAGTAAAGCTTGGTTATAAACCCACGACCTTTAACTCGCAAATCGTTATCACCACTGCTCATTTCAGTGATTCCAGATCATCAATTGTTTTTTGTAAAATGACACTTTATTCACTGTCATCTATCCCCTGTAGTTTCACCCGCGTCTTTGCTTACTACTCCACTCCAATTAGCTGTAGCACAATATTATAATATAAAATATTAAATTAATGCTTTTTGAACTGAAATTATTTTTCAATTTGAACTAGTAGTTCTTGAGATAAGCGCGTTCAAATATGGAAACTTTTCAGAGTTATAATCATATTTTTAACTAGCTGTGCCCGTGACTTCGTTCGCGTGGACTACAAGATTTTGAATTTATTTTTTCTAAAATAAAAGTAGCCTATATTACTCCTTATTACATCAGCTACCTGCCGATAAAAGTCCCGTCAAAATTGGTCCAACCATTTCAGATATTAGCCCGGACAAACAGACAGACAGACAGACAGTCAGACAAAAACTGTTAAAAATGTTATTTTGGTGTATGTACCGTTTAAACATTCATATGCATGTAGTAAAAAGCGGTTATTTCAATATTACAAACAGACACTCCAATTTTATTTATATGTGTATAGATGTATAGATAAGTAGGTACCTATAGATTATTATATATGTAATCAGTTAATGATTAGTGGGTTTGTTACCCCGACACCCAACAATTATAACTGATATTTTAATTTATACTTTGTATAAGACTAAGTAAAGCTTGTGGTGACAAAAAAAAATTAGGTGTAAAATCATCAAACAACTCCTTTCACTCGTGATGAAGCAAAATGACGAGTCAGCCTTTTTTTTTTTTTTAATTGTTATAAACTAGAACTTGACTGCGATCCCACCTGATGGTAAGCAGTGATGCAATCGTTGATGGTGAGGCGCACTAGTTTATTAAGAGCCTATTCACTCTAGCCTTGAAGACACCCAAATTATAATCAGACGGAAAGACCGCAGCAGGCAAACTGTTCCAGTCCTCCGAACTTACTGACTTTAGTCTCCTGTGATCCTTCAGGTATCTATTCCATTCCTGGGCCACCTTGGCCCTGGAATGCAATAGATACTTATTCAAAAAACCTACAGCACGGGTGCCTACCTATCGTAGGGGCCCAGTAGGACCAAAGCCTAATTTCTTTAATGATATACATATTTAACTGCAATCCTACCTGCTGGTAAGCAGGCAACTGTTGATGGCTAATCGCACTGGTTTGTTTATAGCCTATTCACTTCACTTAGACTTGCAGACACCTAAATTGTAATTGGATGAGAAGACCGCTTCACCTTGCTTTATGCCAAATTTCAGGATTCTGGGTCGACCCTATGAATTTGATTCCATGAAAATGTTGAAATATACGTTTTTTGTGACGTAAACGCCCATATATATATTTTTTATTGTTAACTCAAAAGTTTGATTTTTTACAGCTTCAAGGGACCACTTACCTAAGTATATGGTTTTAATTTCAACTCCATACTTATACGCGTTCCCGAGATAAAAGGTCTCGACAGTCAGACAGACACACGGACGGACAACAAAATGATCTTATATGGGTTCCGTTTTTTCCTTTTGAGTTACGAAACTCTCGTTTAAATTTATTTACCGAAGAATTTGTTTTTGCAACTGATAAATGGATAAACATTTCTTTCAAATAAATAGCTTACAATTATCTCGGATCTCTTAGAAAATTAATGACTTGCCCTGTAATTACTGTTATAAGTGGTAAAGGGGCTGTGCGGGTATAATAAATATCGATCTGATTGCTATAAGACCTTCAGTTGCTGATAATACATCTGATACCCTTACAATATGTGAAGGGTTTACTAATGAAAAGGTTACACGAAGGGAGAGATTATCTTAGCCAAACAGATTCGACAAGAAATCAATAACGCGTGAATGTAATAACAAAGTGTATCTGTCTTCGCTATACCTATACATATATAACTATACAGTATAGCATAACATAGTCGGCCTTATAATTTTCCCACTGTTGGGACTCAGGCTTCCTCTCTAGGAGAGGGAAATGGGCCGTAATCCTCCACGCGGGCCCAGTGCGTGTTGGTGGATGTCACATGTCTTCGAATTTTTTTTTTCTAGGACATGCCGGTTTCCTCACGATGTTTTTCTTCAAAAAGGTAACTATATAGTGGGACGCCATAATTCCGAGACGCTAATGAAATGTGTGATAGTTTTTTAAATACGTCACAAAAACAAATTTGCAAGTATGCGGAACACTTTGTTAAGTCCCGCAAACTTCAGATGATTTTGAGTTGCTGTATTATTTTCTAATAGCGTTGAGAACTCCAATACCGTGTTGCAGGATTTCAAATTTTTAATTCCAATGTTGTCTTGGGATGTCGCTGTAATTCATGAAACTGCAAAGATTGTTGTAGACGACTGATTAATACCTAGAAAAAAATAACACGTTTTGCATACTCATTAATTTTAACGGAGATAATCGCAATTTTGTTACATAAAACAATTTAAAAATATTTCAGTAAAATATAATAAATATATAATAGAGTCATGAAAATATTTCAACAAATCAAAAAGTGAATTTTAAAGTTAAGTATAATTTGTCGTCACACGACTGTTCACCATTATGACCAATAAATAATAACACAAGCCATTTGTACATATAACAACTAAGAACGGTGCGGGATCTCATCATCATCATCATCATTTCAGCCGAAAGACAGTCTACTGTTGGACATAGGTGCAAGTTCTCACGTGCATTTAAATTGTTTTTGGTGCAACGATCTTATTTTGGTCAAGTGACGTCACTCTCCAGTGAATTCTCACTGAAGGGTGATTAGGGATTAGAAGGGGGATTAAAAAAATGTTTTATTGGTTTATTTTAATTCTATTTAGTTTAATATAATATTGTTAATGACACTTTTCACTTGTTACATCTCACGAATACAAGGCTTAAAGAACTAGTCGATGTCCAAGAAAAATTGTAAACTTTCTTACGTATGACACTATTTAACCGACTTCGAAAAGGAGGCCGTTCTATGTTCGGCTGAATGTATTTTTTTTAAGCTATTGCATAGCTTCTATCGCGGGCCTTGAGCGTGGAGACCGAATCCAGAAATTCCGTAACGAAAATAACCTAACACCCCCCACTCATTTGTTTTTTGAGCGTGGTGACCGATAAGAAAACAAATGAGTGAACAGTCAATCAAAATTCAATTCAATGTGTGAAAGTGTAACTTCAATTAATATCAAAGAAAAAAAAAACAAAGGAAAAAAAATACTGCATAAATAAAATAAATAAATAATTATAATTGCATAAGTTGATAAAAATGCTATGCAACAGCTTTACCGCGGCAGTCCCCGAATGCCACACGTCTTTTTTTTATGTATGTTCACCGATATCTCGGTCAATTGTGGACCGATTTTTAATTTTTTTTTTTTTGATTGAAAAGATATGCTTCCAAGTTGGTCCCATTGAAATATTGTTATGATCTGATCATGAACTTCGAAGATATGGCACAGAACTCCTCATAGGATCACGGCAGAACTGCCGTAACAAGTAAAATTGCTTTGTTTATACGTGTAGTCGATGACTGGCTGAAGAAAAGGGGGAGGGGATGTATCGGACTGATCTGATGACGAAGCCAGAAGGTAAATTAATGTAATCTAACCGTGTTTGGAATTATTAGAATCGTTATGAGATGCTCTCTGGCTATAAGGTATTTAAGTTTGGCTGAGAGGTACTTTTTATTGGTGGTAGGTACCATAACTAAAAAGTGTAAAATAAAAAACTTTTTAACAAAAAAAAAAATACAATCGACTTCAATGTTAAATAAACACTAAAAAGTACAAAATAACTTTAATTTCGGAAGTCGGTGTTTCTATAATAGTTTTGTCTCTTCGTTAACTATCACCGACTTCTGAAATTAAAGTTATTTTGTACTTTTCAGTGTTTATTTAACATTGAAGTCGGTTGTATATATTTTTTTTTATTCAAAGATTCATTAAAAAAAAGACGTGTGGCACTCGGAGACTGCCGCGGTAAAGCTATTGCATAGCAATTTTATCAACTTATGCAATTATAATTATTTATTTATTTTATTTTTCCTTTGTTTTTTTTTTCTTTGATATTAATTGAAGTTACACTTTCACACATTGAATTGAATTTTGATTGATTGTTCACTCATTTGTTTTCTTATCGGTCACCACGCTCAAAAAACAAATGAGTTGGGGGTGTTAGTTTATTTTCGTTACGGAATTTCTGAATTCGGTCTCCACGCTCAAACCCCGCGATAGAAGCTATGCAATAGCTTAATTAAATTGAAAAAAAAAATCTTGTAACTTTGTTAGTCTAAGAAATACTACAAGAAAAAAAACACATTCAACATTTACGGTTGCTAAATCTTGCCCTGAGTAAGTATTGCCTATTTCTCACTTTTTCCGCCATCACGAAATTGTGATCTTTACCTTTACATGTATAACCTATAACATTTTCTCAACCACCCACACGTTATTGTATGTGTCCTAACATAATATCTTACAATAAAAAAACGTTATCATGAAAGATGAATTTTCTTTACGGTATTCTCAATTACGTTAAATGAGAAGAAGCTTTGGCGATGTGACACGGATTTGGAACGATATGTTTTTATGGTCATCTCATAGACCATGGATTTTTTTTTTCTTCGGTGGATAAAAATGGATTTGGGTTGGCTTCCGAAAGGGAAACCAGGGTCCTGAAACGCAAGGCAAAAATGAAATATAGGACTAGAGTTTTTTCAGTAAAAATCTGACACACATTCCCACCCTGCCCTAGAGCGAGAAAATTTGTTTGAGAAATCCCACCTGATAAAATGAACTAGGGAGAGTGGAAACTCAATCATTAGATGATTGCCAACCTAAAAAAATGTACATGTCGCTTTTTTTTAATCAAACAGTCGCGCGTATATACAAACAATATGATTTTAAATACAATTTGATCCTATACATCCCTACTTTTTAATTAGTACACAAAAAAATGGGGCTCTATCTGTACCCGTCACTGATCATATTTTTGTAGTCAAAAGTAGAAAAACCGAAATTCTAAAATTGACCACGAAAAGGTAAATTCATCACAGAATCAATCATACATAACAATTGCTAGTAGAAAATACTGCGGGCAGTGTTTTTCCTTAATAATTGTCACTTATTCATTCATTAATCAATAGCCTGCACAATATTTCCATAAATTGAGTGACATTTTGGGACATAAACCAACGCTAATAACTTTGCTGTTTATGAATATTATTTATTGAGATTTTACTTATAAAATAACAAGGGCTTTTCTAGTAAGCCCTTTAAGTATGTGTACTAATTAAAAAAATGTGGTGTATAATACTACCAACCCGCACTGGACCCGCGAGGTGTATTACGGGCCATTCCCTCTACTAGAGAGGAGGCCCAGTAGTAGAAACATTAAAAAAGCTGATTATGCTATGCTTATGTCTATGTAATATAACGGTAAAATTAAATACAATGAAATTCTAATAAGAAACAATGCGTTAGAATTATACCTATTTTTTTTTAACCGAACATAAGTTCATTGAAACATATAGGTATCATCATCATCATTTCAGCCGACGAACGTCCACTGTTGGACAAGGGCCTTCCCCAAATGTCGCTCTTTCATCGCACCTTTAATCTAAAAATTATCCAGGAGTCCACATCGTCATCATCATTTCAGCCAACGGGCGTCCGCTATTGGACATAGGCCTTCCCCAAGTGTCGCCACAATGAACGGTCCTGTGCGTATTGTAACCACCGCATCAAGAAGCACTAATAATACCTAATCTTATGTCCATCACTTCTAAGTACACTCTTGACAGAGTGGTCAGGGTCATGTTTCAATCAAGCCTTGCGCCTCTGCTTCTCTCGTAATGCGATACTATATAGCTCTGTGTTTGGCAGATTGGGAGTCGTCATTGATGCTGAAGTGTATCACAGATTTGATAAGGTCTGTCCGTCATGTTGTAGAGCGCCTATGGGATCTGTCGCTTTTGACTTTCCCTTGTACCGTCCATCATTCCATCGAGTCCTTGTTACGGGTGACATGCCCGAAGAATTTGAGGATTCGTAGGTACCTATTTGCACAGACAACGACAATAATAATCTGTCTTTGATGTTAAGTATTAATCATTACATCATTGCAAATGAATTATTAAAAAATAGTGTCTATTTCGTCTTCTCTATCACGCATATCATGTATAATTTATTTAATTGTATTTATTTTTAACTAATAAACTTAGAAGAAATTTAAGAGATTTCAAAAATTCAAACGTAAATACGATAGGTATTCACATTTTGTATCGAGACATACATTACATACATTATCTTAAATGCAAAAAAATCCTGTACTATTATTTATTAGTTTAAACTATACTACCTACCTATACAAATATTACTCAGATAAAAGATTTATATTTTTTTTTTTTAATGAATAAATTCAAAATCAATATTGAACCCGGTTTAAAAATCCTATCACCAGTAGAAGGCTACTTTATCACTAAGGCTTTGCTGTCAGTTTTGCCGCAGTCAATATTTTGATTAACGAAAAACCTACCGTCTAAAGCGATGATTGAAGGTTTTTAGTACTGATTGATGAAAACCATCATTCATGATTGATGAATTTTTAATTCAATTCAATTAATCTAATAAATAATCACAGGTGTATATATATACAAACTTAAAATAATAATATGTACAAACGAGTAAAAAAGGCTGAAAACTCAGAGAGCATAAAAAAATTCGTCCACATCGATGTCAATGAGAAAAGTGCCCAGAACGCTGGCAGCATTGCCACGCTGTTTGGCAATGCTGATTCGATGACTGAAGAAGAGTCCAGCTCTCTGGTCACGCGACTGTTTGCTGATATCCCGAACAACTCGATGAGCGCTCGGACCCCATGGCCCTAGTGTTTGAACCCCCAACGGGTTAAACACATAACTTCCAATGAGATTATTAAATTTACGCCGTTTGAGGTTTTCTGCACCTGCAGCAGCCGCCCCAGCACAGCCCGCCGTACTCAGAAGATGGGATGGCGCAAGGGTGTCGACACATGTTGCATCCCACACCAAAGGCCTACCCAATTTTCAAGGCATTATAGTCATCTCATCTGGCCTCTTCACTTGCATGACCGTGTAATGATGGCCTTAGAGTCATAGGCATATTTTCTACAATCATACGAACAAAACCATTGGCAGAAGGTAGTGTACAATATATCGATATCTCATCTTATTCTAAATTGATTTTATATTCCGACGCGTTTTATAATTAACTCACAGTATTTGCAATAACCCGTTCACATACCCATATCATTCAAGATACATTATCGTGATAAACCCATTGCAACCACAGTCTCTGAGATAAATGAAGCTTCCGTTTTAGTAATAGAACAGAGGCAATATGGCCCCATGCAATAACTCAGGCTTGTAAGACCCCATCGTCGGCCCCATGTCAACAACTGATCCCCCGTGATTGGATCATCGACCCCCTGATAAATTTATCACCCGTCAGGCCGCTTTAAGTAGTCACACTGTCAGCTATGTAATTTTCAGCGGTCACTACTAACGGAAATCATTGCGTTTCAAGTTACCTTTAGTTAGTTGGAATAGATATAAAGATATATTAGTTGGTAAAGGATTATATTGTGAAAGATATTTTTTTTTAGTTTTTTTTTTTTAATTGAGATAAACTAGTGCTTGACTGCGATCCCACCTGATGGTAAGTAGCGACGCAATCTTTGATGGTGAGGCGCACTAGTTTATTAAGAGCCTATTCACTCTAGCCAAATTATAATCGGACGGGAAGACCGCAGCAGGCAGGCTGTTCCAGTCCTTCGACGTACGATATCATGTTATTCGGGTATTTTACTATTAGGCCATGTAGTTTTTTCGAAAAAATTAAAAAAAAGTGCCAAAATTTCGCAGTTTTTCGAGCACCATGGAAGTAGCACATGGTTTTCAGGGTTGCAAACTTGGGTGTTAACTACTCTCAAGGGACCTAGCAACATATAAAAAAAATCGTAGTTACATACGCGTTTGCGATGTTTGTGCTTTTTTGTGTCGATATTGACTGGACTATAATTATAGCGTACCCATATTGCTAAAACCAACTAAATGACTCAAGATTTTTGTATTATTATATTATTATTATTTTCGATTAAATTTATAGGTTTTTCACTTTTTGCCGAAGCTATCTTTGTAAATAAGTATCATAGCTAGTAACCGGTTTTACCTATACATTTGTATTGATGAGACGAATCGATAGCTATATTTAATTTAGTTTGGGCAAAAAATGCAGATAGTTGGTTTTTGCAGTAAGGTACTTTCTAAGTATTACATCTATCTATCTATATTTATAAAAATAAATCCCTATTTCCTTGGTCACGAGTCACGACATCACGCGTGAACGGCTGGACTGATTTCGCTAATTATTTTTTTGTTGTGTTCGTTATTGAGAGGAGAAGATTCTTATGACAATATCGAGCTTATTTAAAACACTAATTGCGCAATGACGTCGTAATGGTAGGTCACTGATCAAAGGAACTGTCAAAATTTTTGCAGATTACCGCATACGCCAGATATTTATTTGTCATTATGTACGAGATTACCATTCTATGCCATTTCTTTCAATGGATCGTCAGTGGTTGATCATTGGAAAGTCATAATGACGCCATTATATTAGTAGATTACCAAAACTTGTCAAAAACAACAGTTATGAAATCAATGATAGATCATTCTGACACTATTGTAATAGCAGACTTGAGGCCCAGGGGCTCAAGTCTGCTATTTTTATAAATTCGTCATTCCAACACGATCACATTGGCATTTTGCTAGAAGTTCGTAATCTGCTAATTCATAATGATCGATCATTGATCGGTCAGTGGTATCGTAATAGAGTTGTGGTACAAAGATAATATCGAGCATATTAAAACCAATAACTGCACAATAACGTTCTAAAGGTAGAACACTGATCAAATAAACTGTCACAGTTTTAACAGATTACCGCATACGTCAAATATTAATTTGTTAATATGTATGAGATTACTATTCTATGCCACTTCTTTCAATGGAGTGTCAGTGGTTGACCATTGGAGAGTCATATTGACGCCATTATGTTAGTAGATTACAAAACTTGTCAAAATCGACCATTATGACATCAATGATAGACCATTCTGACACTATTGTAATAGCAGACTTGAGGCCCTGTTCACGACTTTGGTCTTAGCGGCGTCTCGTGGCGTGCTTTAATTTATTAAAACCCTAGTGAATGCCAGCGTTCGCTCTCTCATTGTCTTTGTATTGTGTCTCTAATTACGGTATTTGAAAGATTAAATATTTTAAAACTTTTATTCTTACCGCTCGCCGCCCCGCACTTACACTACCGCTCACAGCGGCAAGGTCGCGAACGAGCCATAGCGCAGTTTTAGCCCATATATATCATCATCATCATCATCATCAGCCTTTTTAACGTTCCCACTGCTGGGACTCAGGCCTCCTCTATAGAAGAGGGAATGGGCCGTAATCCACCACGCGGGCCCAGTGCGGGTTGGTGAATGTCACAGGTCTTCGAATTTTTGGTTCTAGGACATGCCGGTTTCCTCACGATGTTTTCCTTCACCGTTTTGAGAGCCCATATATATACACAACTAAAACTATGTAAACGCAACCTGTGACACAATAATATTGTTTATCAAGTTAACCAAATAATATAATTTGTACACAACAACCCGATTCGTGAACAGTATTAAATGCACAATGACAATAATTAAACGTAGTTACAACAGGAATCACTTACACAAGTTTAGCGGTAGCCTTTGTGATGCGCACCGTGATTGCGTTTTGGAAACTGTGGTCTGAAAACCTAACCGTCTCATTCAACATGATATGTTTGTTTACTGTAAATGAGTAACAAGTATTTTAGTCAAAGTGAAATTATGTACTGTTGCTTATTTACTTATAAACAACACTAGAAAGAAGAAACTTGATGTTCCAACTACTGGAGACCATACCTCTCTTATATGAAAGAAACTACAAGCTACTTAATGTAATGCGCTGATCCAGTGCCGATTGATATTTTTAGAGTCTGTCTAAAAAGTCAACCGACTTGGGAATTTTCTATAATATTTAATCATTCAAAAAAAATGTACATTCAATACTCTTTATAAGGTTCTTCTATATGTAAACAATGATCAAGATCTCTTAATCAACCTTGATTATTGAACAAGTGTTGACTACATCAGATTTAATTTTACTCTAATAATTACCCAAGTCGGTTGACTTTTTAGACAGACTTCACCATTTTTTTTTATCCTGCTCAAAAAGTTATTTTTTTCCTATTCCTCATAAATTAAGTATCAGAAAAGGAAAATACTCATCTATCATAATACATCACCGCAAGGAAATATGTATTCTTTGCTACAATAATTACAATTGAGACAGTCCAAATGATCTACGTCCATTTCTCAAATCCTCATACAACAGTTATGATTAATTGACAAGCAAACTGAAGCAACATGAAACAGCATAGAAATGCCATAGATGCAAAACCTCAAGCACGTCAGGATCTGGCTGACCGCAGAAAGCCATTTCCATTCCATCTCCCTTGCTGTTGCGTGTGGGAATATGAAAGCCTGTATTTGGAGAAATTAGCCCCTCGTGCGTCGATTGTACATGCGTCTGTACAACTTGGATGTCCTTGAAAAACGCTTATTTTTAGTATTGTACACAAGTTTGTACGAAAGTTATTTGGCCGAAAATTTTGGTTTCTATACATATTATCCTATATATTATGTTATTTGTTTTTCCTAGAAAAATCCTAAAAAAGATTTTTTAAGCTATTGCATAGCTTCTATCGCGGGCCTTGAGCGTGGAGACCGAATCCTGAAATTCCGTAACAAAAATAACCTAACACCCCCCCCACTCATTTGTTTTTTGAGAGTGGTGACCGATAAGAAAACAAATGAGTGAACAATCAATCAAAATTCAATTCAATGTGTGAAAGTGTAACTTCAATTAATATCAAAGAAAAAAAAACAAAGGAAAAAAGTACTGCTTACCTATATAAAATAAATAAATAATTATAATTGCATAAGTTGATAAAAATGCTATGCAATAGCTTTACCGCGGCAGTCCCCGAGTGCCACACGTCTTTTTTTTTGTGATTTACGTAAACACGGGAAAGTTATATTTGCCTCAAGTTTTGTGCAGTCAAAAGTAATTTGGCTACTTCTTAACAAGCAAGCATCATTGTATTCGCATTATTACCATAATATAGTGGTCAAATGCAAGCTTGATAAAAATATGTTGAGAAGGGTGATTAGAAACGAAAAAATCTTTGTGAACATTGGGTATTTCGGCGTATGATTGCCTTTGATGTCAACGTCACACAAAATGCACAGTCACAACTCAGTAATATAAAATGGCAGTAAATGTTATAGACTTATAATAAAGAATTATCTTACTTCAGTTCAAGGTGTTTATATTCCATGGGCAGCGAAAGAGTGTCCTTCTAATCATATTCATTATCATCATTTCAGCCGATATACGTCCACTGTTGGACATAGGCCTCCCCCAAGCGTCGCCACAACGATCGTTCCTGTGCGTCTCGCGTCCATCGGTTTCCCGCAACCTTCACCAGGTCATCGGTTCACCTTGTAGGAGGCCTTCCAACGCTGCGTCTTCCGGTACGCGGTCACCACTCTAAAACTTTTCGGCCCCAACGGTCATCTGTTCTGCGAGCAATGTGCCCTTAAGTTTGGCAATTCTTCGTGCTGCGGATATCTTCATTTTTTATTCGATCACGCAAGGAAACCCCGAGCAGGCCCTTTCCATTGCTCGTTGGGTGACTTTAAACCTTCTAATCACATTACATTGATTTTAGTACACAGAAAGTGACAAGCCTAAAGGTACAAAAATATTTGAAATAAATATAACGGAAATTATCACAGAAAATTCCTGTTTAAATATGACTGTATACTGCTCTGATATGTTAAAGAAATAAAAAGGATGTTGTCATCGAATTCACTATAAATTGAACAGGATGTTACAATATTTAAAGTAATTCGAAAGGCAGTTAACAAATGAAATCATTACATAATTTGAACAGGATGTTGTAATATTTTATTTTATGAAAGGAAGGGAAAGGGAAGTTATAAAAATAAATCCTTATATAAATTCAACAGTATGATGCAATATTAAAATAAATAAACAGGAAGTGACCAAGGTACATAAGAAATGTGAGAACTGCACCGTGTATCATTCAAATAACATCCTTCATAACTTCACATTTCTAACGGAAAAAAATAGTATCAGAGTCACTATTCAAGGACAGAAATGGACGATAAGGACGAAAGGTTCTGGAATGGCGACCACGTACCGGAAGATGCAGCGTTAGAAAGCCTCCCACTAAGTGATCCGATGACCTGGTGAGGGTCGCGGGAATTCAATGGATGCGAGACGCACAGGACTGATCACCGTCTTTCAGCTGAAATGATGATGAATGATGAATCAAGGTACCTACACCAATTTCATAACTAAAGCTCTCAAAATTAGTGTAGTAAAGTTCACACCGATGATGACAGGCACATCGCTCTGAAATCAGCCGTGACAGATAATTAGCCAGGTTCCCCCGACTCGCCCCACGCTACAGATTGCACTGTAACTGTTACATACGAGGTTCCGTGCAATCGGATGTAGGTGACAACGGTAGGGCTGTGTGGGAGGATACGATTTACGGTTTGATATTTTAGGAAAGAAAATATGGATGCCAAAAAAGACACGATGTTTTCTATCTGGAAGATTGGCTATGACGTCCATGGAATTGTAGTTTTATTTTGGCTAATAACCACTGCGTACTATCCTACTAATTTAACAGTATGCTGTCGTGTATAATTGGTGAACAGTGTTTTTTAAGAACTGTTTATCATTATGCACTTGTAACTGTTAAAAATGAGGTTCCATACAATCCGATGTTGGTGACAACGGTAGGGCTGTGTGGATATGATTTACGGCTTGATATTTTAGAAAAGAAAAATGGAAAACAAAAAAGACAAACGATATTGTCTACTAGGAAGATTGGGTATGACGTCCATGGAACTGTAGTTTTATTTTGGCCAGTAATATTCCACCAAGTTAGCAGCATGCTGTTATGCATTATTGATGAACAGTTTAATTTTAAGAACAGTTTATTTATTTAAACTTCATGTACACTAGTAGTACATAGGCCGACGCAATGCAACAAGGCATTCTCTGTGGTAGGTTTGTATAATAATAAACAAATAACAGATACTTCAAACGGAAAAAATAAAATAAGTTATTTATAAAAATAAAATACATAAATATGCTAAATTAATAAACTAATAAATACTATGAAAAATTTCAAATTATTAAGAGAACTTATAACAATTCTGACGAATACCGAACTAAGGTTAAAAGTGATCACAGCTCGGAGGTCACTATTGAACATGCAGTACTCATTGTTACTGAAAAACAGTCTCCATACTTACTAGGTACGTAATCTATACTTATTAATGAAATATCAGTCATTATCAATACTTTTTAGTTCCGATATCTCGATTCAGGTATCGAATGCGTACAACAGTGTAAACAGTTATTTGTTTTAGTACTCCAGCAACATTTGAATCGAAGCTTGAAACTTTTACCATGTATTCATAGACATACTTTGAAACATAGCTGTTTTTAAACCCCATTTGCGAATGTTTATTGTGAGTCGTTTCAATAGGAAAGTTTGCAGTTCTTTTTCCTTGATTGTTTTCACTCATTGTATTGGTAGCATTGTATACAAACTTACTGCGCTGATTTGCATCCGAGCTCATATTGTATTCGTTTTAAATTCCCACATAATATATGTATATTGTATACTGGTGCAGGGTTGGTTTGGCGCGGAAAACTCAAACTTTACAGAAAATTAGAACGTTTTTGGAGTGTCCATAGATATATATCTACGAGTACATCTACATTAATATAATAAAGAGGTATAGTTTGTTTTTTTGTTTGTAGAAAATTGTATCACCGATAGGAAGCTGCTTTATTCTTGAGTGATATATATATATATATATATACGTCGCCGTGGGGTGTGCCACGACCTTTAGTGGGCAAATGTCCTTGCAGGATATAATAAATATTTAGTAAACATCAAATGTTAAGTGGTTGGTTGCCATTCTGACTTTCTAAGAAATAGTTTAGTTTAAAGAAAAGATGTAAAATTTAAACTTTAAAAATGTGGATTATATATTAATAATGTTTTATAGAGCTTATAACATGTCTATCAGCGTAATTTACTTGTATTATAGTTCTGTACTATTCTTCTCTTTTATATACATAGTGTTTTTCTGTGTCTGTGTCTCTCTTCTATTCTGTTCAAACAGAGAACAATTTTAGAACTTCCTCATACAATTACATTCTAATACCCGAAAACTAATAACTTTTCTCGATGCATAGATACGTTTTGCAAACTTCAAATCAATCGCTTTGCCCAACAATACATCTACAGAGTAATCACACAATGGAGTTCGATGAATGAAGTCCGCAGTGATTCCTGTATCGCGGTGCCGTAAACAAATATTCGTTTGGTGAGAGTAGTTGGCCCAGCTCTTTCAGTGTTTGTACATGTGAGGAAGTTTAAATTACCAAATTAAATTTGATTTGCTGTCAGATTCGTAATTTTAATAAAAATAAAAGAGTGTCTTCAAGGCTAGGGTAAATTGGCTCCTCATAAACTACGGTGCCTCACCATCAACGATTGCATCACTGCTTACCATCAGGTGGGATCGCAGTCAAGCACTAGTTTTTATCTGTTAAAAAATAATAACAATGAGTTCACTAAAAAATATTTTTAGCAGTTCACAACATATTTATCTACTAATATTATAAAGGGGTAGGTTGATTTTTTGTTTGTAGGAGGTAATCTCCGGAAGTACTGGTCCGATCGCTAAATTTTTATCAGCGATAAAAAGCGGCTTTATTCTTGAGTGTCATAATACGCGAGCAAAGCTGTAGTCGAAAGCTAATAAGTTTTTTTTTTATTATACTGTTCTACTGCTGGGCAAAAGCCTCCCTCCGTTCCTTCCAATGTTCCTGGTTTTGAGCCACTTCTTTCCAATTCCCAAGGTAACCATCCAAGTCGTCCCGCCATCTCCTTCTTGGTCTGCCGCGACCCCGTCGTGCGATTTCAGGGCAGGTTATATTTTTACAAAGCAAAATAATTAAACATCTTTAGTCGAAAACAAAAGCCTGTATTTTGGCTAACAGGACCAGTACTATCAATTAATAAATAGTTAATTTGTTCACAAGTTGCTAAATTGGTTCTAATTTTACGCTAAAATGGGGATTACCTATTTACTATTTTTGGAAATATAACGTAAAAATCACTTTCACTCGCCGCTTTACTATATCGGATGATTAGTTAATTATAGACCGTAGATAATTTCCCACCCCAAATAAAAAAGGTACTTACTCATAATTAACAGCTTTTGGAATTTTTGTTAATAGGTCTACCCACCCCCACATTGATTCTCGATTCGTAATGTCAATGGCATTTGCTCGTAATGTCAATGATCATGTCAATGGCATTTGCTTTGATCTAAAAATACTATTATATATGACCTCTCCAATAAAACGATCATCATCATCATCATCATTTCAGCCGATAGACGTCCACTGTTGGACATAGGCCTCCCCCAAGCGTCGCCACAACGAACGATCATGTGCGTCCCGCATCCATCGATTCTCGCTACCTTCACCACAAAACGATAGTACTGAAGAAAACTAGTGTGACCTTCAAAACGGCACGTGATTTGAAGAAGTGGACTTTAAAGAATTCCTCTTCCTTTTTTTAAGTTAAGGGGGAACTATTGAGACATTTCGATTCGCCAAATCAAATGTTGAAACTTACTCAATGATAGATAATAGACATTACAAGAATTATAATTTAGTAAAATGGATATTTTGTTTATAAGTTTACAATTTCAATAAAATACAATAATATTAAGATAAAGTTAGACTATAAATAAAAAAGTCAAAAATAATAGAAACATTTGAGAAAAATTTTAGTGTCAAAATATTAATTATATATAATATTTAATTTAAATTTAAATTATAGAATATTAAATTTTAATAAATGCATAAAAAGTATAATTTAAAAATTCATTAACAGAATAAAAATACATGTCTAAGAACCTAGCAAACATTTTATATTTGAATTTATTCATTGAAAACATTCTCACCAATTCATTATAATGTTTTTAAAATAACTGTTATTTTTACTATGCAGTTGTGTAATCTTTGAAGAAGAACTATAATTTAACCTTTTACTTGTAACATAAGCATTGTCAAACAGTATGACAAAGCTGACAGTTTTTTAGGCCAATCGATAGCGATGTGGAGTTTTCAGATGCCATTTAATTTAGTTGTAGGTGTCTTGTGTATGTAAGTTTTCATATTTATGAACGCACCCACAATGCAGGAGTACATAATTCTTAGAAAGGGGAAAAGGTTTTAAAAAAAGTTACAATTCGAAGATTTTTATTAAGTATTCTTTATTTGTCTTTATCTTTTATTTTATTTGTATATTATAAAAGTTATATATTTTTTTTAAGCAGATAAATAATAGATTTAATAGAAATTCCTTGGCCACTTATGAAACATCTTCTATAAATATTTAATTCACAACGTAACCTTGCTAGACACGGAATGAATTCTCATTGCAGGACTTTATAAAAACGCGCAAAACTCAAAAATTAACATAAACAAGCAATAAATTATTAAATTTACTTAATTAAAAACTGAGGATCTCTAAAAATGGTTGGTATTGCGCAGCTCGGCTGCATATTCAGAAGTTGGTAGCTCGGCACAATAACGTGGGGAAAGTTTAAAGTGGTGTGTTTTTCTAGTGGCTAGTAGTGGGTAGTGCGAATAACACAAACTTTGGCCGGCCACACGCCGCCACAATAGCACCCACTCTTTGCTAGCGTCCCTACTCACTGGCTGCGACTAATTTCTAATGATATATTTAAGCCCTGTTCAACGAAACGGTTGCATTGTAAACTTTCTAAAAGGCATAACATATTACTAACATTTAATCTCTATGAAAACAAAACAAACAACACGCAGTATTAGAATTATTTCACGAGCACTACAAAATAATTATTCCGGTGTTATTAATCCGTTTATTCATGACCACTCCTCTGTGTGAACACCAACAAGAGTTAAATCACAACATATTCATGCAAACTAAATTGAAATGCATAAAAATGAACAACATTTTGAAACAGTTAACAAAAAGTTTCTTTTTCGTCATTAAATTTCACAACAACAGTTGCTTGCAATTTATAGTAGGCATTAATTAAAATTTTAATAAGATTCCGCGGAAAGCGTGTTTTAGAACAAAGGAGACTACCTTACAATGTGATGAAATAAGTCAAACAATAATTTCGAAGAGAAATGTGGTTTGTGCCTTTGTTTTAATAAAATTTAATTAAGCGTTATTACATTTCACCTTTACGTCTGGAAGACGGATCAGAATAATCTGCGGACAATGGACTCAATGAAATCGAGTTTAGTCTCTTCTTACTGTCTGGGTTTGTAAAAAAGGGCAAACGAAGTAAACCTGTTAGTTTCCAATATTAATTGCTTGCTTGATTCAATAATTATTTTAACATAATTATTGAATTTAAGAGTGCCCAACCCGTGATGTTATTCGCAAACTACTACTCTTAACCTTTCGAATGTCTTAAGTTATACAGTCCGACATAAGGTAATTGTCTTTCTATTGTGTCTCTAATTAGGACATTTAAAGAGTTAAGTAATAATCACATAGTTTTTTGTATTAAGAACCCAAAATTACTTTTTCATACAACCGGTCTTACTTGATTATGACGTCGTTACTCATATTTCTTTAGATATTTTAAAAGCATAAATATCTTATCCCCTTGTCTGTGGCGCGGAGCCGCTCCGGCTTTCTATAAAAATGTCCGTCTGTGCCGGTAGTTTCGAGGATATCATTCTTTTAATCAGACGCGTCGAAATTGTGCGCGAATAATTCGCGAATGCGTAAAATATGTGTTGCACTGGCGCAATTACGGGGCCATACACGACCGTTATAGTTTCATTGAAATCAAAACATAATTTTCTGTAAAACTAATCCAGCAAAAACCTCTGAAAGTCTTCTGTTTTACTTGAACTTTGGCTCTTGATAACGTATCCATAAATTTATCACCTTGTACATTTAAGTAATCGAGATTCTGAATAGCGGATTTTTTTTCCGAAAATATGTCAGTTCTTTTTTTTTTTAATTGAATTTTACTTGAACCATTTTTTGAAATTTCGAGTGAATGACTGAAGTTACCGAATACCAAGAGAGCATTCAGGCGTTATCACTCCTTTTTCGCATTACCTCTTTATCAAACATTGCGTTAGATGAAACAACAAGCTTTTAAACCAAGCTCACGTTAATGATAGATGGATCGGGAAGAGCCCTCTTAAGGGGCCGGCGGAGGATGAATTTCCATACAAACGTAATACCACGCTCATTTGCAGTTGGAGCATATATACAACATATTATGATGATATTCGGTTAAAGACAATATTTATCTAGGTTCCTACGTCGAGAATATTAGAAATATTGTTATTTTTAATACAAGAAAAGCCAAATGGCATGTTTTGCCATTTACGCTATAAAAAAGTGCGAAATACAATTTGCTCAAACTTCTTTTTGTTTTTTTAAAAAAGAAAGACGTAGGAACCTAGATAAATATTGTCTATAACCAAATATCATCATAATATGTTGGAAATATGCTCCAACTGCAAATGAGCGTGGTATTACGTTTGTATGGAAATTCATCCTCCGCCGGCCCCCTAACTCCTTAGGTAAACAAAACACCCTGCAAAGGCTGCGGGATTGTTCAAAAGAGTTGCCATGGCTCTAGAATGCAAAAGGTAACTGAAGGAACACAGATGGGTTTTAGTCAGTAAAAGTCTGACATGCCCTCTCTTTCTACCGGGAAGAAGTTATTTGATGATTTCCCACTTCAAAAACTAAAGAATTAAACGAAACACAAAATCAGTTGCAAAATTGTGAAGAAAATACGATCTATTTAAACTTTAAGTTAGCTTAGCTCATTAACATTTTGCTAAAAGCTGGCCAACTTAACCTTTAAACAGGAGACATGTATTTTTTTGTCAATGAAAAAGCCTTTGCTCTCGTTTAAATAGAAATTCTTTGTTGGATAACCAAATTACCGTGAAAACTTGGCTTCCCTTTTCCAATAATTATAGCTACTTTTATTACTACTAAAAAAAAACTGGAATACTGTCTATAAGTATTGGGTAAATGTTTAAAGGGTCAAGTAACTTAATTTCATTAGAACTCGAGGACAGAGATGCTTAAAAATATTTTTCAATGTGCTTAGGTGAAAACAACTCTTACCCCTACCGGTTTTAGGCTTGTAATGTAGTTTATTTTGGACTAGTGCGGAAAAGTGTGGCAGTCAGCATGCCACATATGTACTCGTAGTTAGGCTAGGCATATGATATATTAAGCTGTGGTTGTGGTGTTGTTTATGTAAACAAAAATACAACAAACATCAAAGTTTACGAAATGTTTTGAGGCATGGCGAAACTAATAAGGATTTCTTGTTAGTACGAGTATTACCTAGATAATATACATAAACAGCAAAGTTATTAGCGTTTGTTTATACCCCAAAATGTCACTCAATTTATGAAAATATTGTACAGGCTATTGAAAAACACGGCGCTTAGTATTTTCTAGTAGCAATTATTACCAATTATGAATTTTCGTGGAAAATTTTGTGGTTTCGTTTTTTTTTTTACTTTTGAATACAAAAATATAATGATCAATAACGGGTACTGATAGAGCCTTCTTTTGTACTAATAAAAAATAGGGGGGTATAAATAGAATAGAAGAACGGTTCGTTACAGTTGCCAGAAGAATAATAAACATCTGAAAAACTTAACCATTTATCACCCTTTGTCAAACAATTCCAGTGCCAAAAGTACACCAAAGGGTACAATAACCGTTTCTTGAACCTACAACTGGTAAATATTTGCCTTTTACTGCCTAAATTACAAAAAAAACAGCTGCTTCTAGAAAAATAAATGCCTGGAGTTTATTATATAAATAACTAGCTTCTGCCAGCGGCTTTGCTCGCGTGAAAGTACATTTTCTATACAAACTTTGGACCCCCGTTTTACCCCCTTAGGGTTGGAGTTTCATAAAATCCGTTCTTTAGGTCAGTAGATGTCTACACTCTCTATGGAATCTGTCTGCCAAATTTTAATTTTATGTATGTTTTTGTTTTCGGTGGGTATGAATGAAATGAAATCATCCATACCGGCCTAGTGTCAGACCTTACTGACTAAAAAAACTCACCCCTTTCCTTCGTTGCCTTTCATACCGGGGCCGAGCCTTGCTTTCAGTAGCAGACCCTTGGCCCCAGTAGGATTCGACCCTGTTGGGCCCCTACGCTTGCTGAGGCGTGCGGGAATAGCACGCGCCGTCGGCGACTTGGGCTCGGTCCGGATGGTTACCGGACGGTCGGACAGCGAGCTACCCATTGCTTGCCGTCCGCTAGCCCGCGCCTACGGTGGCCGAAAATCGGGATCGGAATCCCGGCGGCGGCCGGGGCGTAATCACCGTTGCTTCTTGCGGTCGGCTTCCTTATTTACTAGAATTATTGCTTCGCAGAAGGAGGCGACCGCTTGCTCCTCCTCCTCGCTCCGGAACATGGTCTGTACCAAGGGTCGTCGCTAGAGATCGCCGCAGCCGATCGCCCCAAATTTTGTAGGTTTTATGTTAGTTTTCGTGATTAATCAAGGATTATTACGCTTTTATGTATGTAGATGCAGATTTGCAAATTGATAGAACTCTCTAAAAAGATAATGTAGTAAGATGTAAAAGCCAAAATCAGAACTTTATTTTGTATCAAGTTAATTTTGCAGACCAATTTAACAAATTAAGGTCAATATTTTCAAGAAAAGTTTTGTAGTAGCTTAAAAACGTTTATTAGGTAAAGCCATAACTTGGATGATAAACAAGTAATCTAATGGTTATTTGTGCCATTTTATGGTTATGAACTAAAGTTAAAATAATCTGACTTTATACAATCTAATGTCTATACCCATTTATCAAAGAAGTCTAGCGGTGCTACCTCAAGGTCTTAAGGCGATCCATTTTACAGCCTAAACTGAACTGTTAAAGAGAAGGAACTTTACTGTATGTTACCATTATTGTGCGTAAATTAGTTAGAGTGCAGAATAATTTGACAAACTGCAAATTACCTGATTGAGTCCGTTAAAGTGGGAGAATGTTTAAGTTCTTATATTAACTAGATAATCTGCAGACTTTCTAGGTAATCTGCAGACTAACGGCAAAGCAAACGACCAACTTATAAAACGGGTTCTTGCTTTTATAAAACATTCGAATTTATTGTAATTATTTAAAACAATCTAAAGTAAGATGACATTTTACGCATGAAGAATTAACATATTTTAATTCATTAAACCCCAAGCGAACGCCGGCGTTCGCGCACCTTCTTTCTATTGTGTCTGTAATTTCCACGATTGAAAGGTTAAGGCACCGCGACACGGACAGATAAGAATAGAAGTCGTGGTTTTTTTTTATAACCACTCAGACGGTGTGGGCAAAGTGGGCGCCCGCCCACGGCCTCGCTCAAGCGAGGGCTTTTTAAGAACGAGGGTTTTTTTTATAATTTATAGGCTCGCGTTTGACTACTATTTTACCTGATGGTAAGCGACAATGTGGTCGAATACTGAAATGCGACAATCGCTGTCTCATTTTCGAATTTATGAAAGAAAAAGGCCTCACTGATGTGTATCACCCACGTCTAACTTATTCCATGCTACGCCTCTGGGTACAGAAGGCCTTCTGGGTAGAAGTAGGAACTCCGTGAAGCGGGGCTTGGTTGAGCTATCTTGGAAGGTAGAGTAGTGTCAATGACCATAGAGTAGTGTCAAATGTAATAAAAGTGTTTCGCCTATCTTGTAGCATCCGTTAATATGCAGATTAACTAGATAAAGTGGATATGTCTGCTACTTTAAGTAAAACAAACTTTAAAACGGATAGTACTTGGTGATTTGCAGATTACCTAGTTAATGCGCATATTGACCTATTCCGTATTATAACGGTAACGTGTATAATGTTAAAGGTGTATTATGTTGAGCTAATCTAAAAAATTTAAATAATGTTAAGTAATTAATTGTCCAACAGTGGACGTCTATCGGCTGAAATGATGATGATGATGAATTAATTGTATAAAACCACAGAACAGAAGGTTTCAGTGTTCTGTGTATAAAACACTATGTATATAATACTGTGTACCTATATATAAAAAATAATTGGCTGTCAGCTCAAGCTAGGGTATACGTTCAAAGTAATACACAATCCGAGAATTTTCGTTAGTCAGAATATAAGTAATGTTGGAATATAATCAGTAAGTAAAAGATAAAGAGCCGTTCAGAGATACTAAGAAGAAATATGGCTATAGACGAAGATCGTCAAGCAAGATAGTTTAAAAGTCTCAAAAGATGGTTTCTTTGCCTTTGCGGTGTTACTTTCACAAAATAAATACAATACTGTGTTGAGATTTGAGATAAGTTTATTTATATAAGAATTATAATATGATTTACTTATCTAAATGATAATATTATAAACTAGATATAAATTTAAAAAATATTGTATTTATTACAAAACTAGTCATCGATTATTTTTATAACATGTTTTGAATGTACGTATACAGATACAGAATTATGTATGTTTGTACATTTTTATGTGTATATGTACGTTCAAAAGGACAGGAAGAGACCGATCGATTTGGAAAATTCTTGGGGAGGCCTACGCTGAAATCAAATTAAATCAAAAATGTTTATTTGTCAGAATATGGTGAAAAGCAAAACAGTGAGTAAACGATTTATACTTTTTTTATAATAATAATCTTTACTAGAACAGAAAAAACATTTACAAATTATTAGAAAAATTACCGGTGTCTATACAGTACATAGGAATTTGAATTAGACGCAAGACTACTATTTTAAGAATCTGATTGTTAATAAAGGCTATTATTATTATGGTTAATATTATGCAGGTACGTTCAAAAGATGTGTGTGTTGTTGTTGTGCTGATAATGTAATTAGCCTTCTTATGTTTCCACTGCTGGGATTTAGATCTCCTCTCTAGGAAAGAGAATGGACCGTAACCCACCACGCGGATGTGAACGTTTTTGAGTGTAGATTAAAAAAAAATACTTTGGAAACATCTTATGCCCGGTAGCTTTGGGTATGCAGACGACAACACTGTTGCTGAGAATTACATATCCAGCGCGCGAGCTAGTAGGTCACAGATCCAGTCTCTTCTAAGTCTCCGAGAGGCTATGTTTGAGCGCTTGAACTCGTCCTTGGAGGCTGTCTATGAATGGGGTGATGTCAATTTGGTCAGGTTCAATGCTGCTAATGCTATTTTCCGCTAAAAGGAGCCAATTCAGCCCTGCTTCAACTTTTTGCGGTGTAACCGTGCCAATAACCGACCATCTTGATCTTCTTGGTGTTAATTTAACGTCTTAACTCAACTTTGGACCATACATTAAAGCAAAGCTGGGAATCCTAGCGATGATCAAACAGTACTTCACGCTGGAACATCTGCTCCAACTTTATCAAGCGCAAGTTCGATCGAGTACTTATGGAGTACTGCTCTCATCTTTAGAACAGAACTGGCCGATACTAGCTTGATGCACATGAAGCAATTAAGAGGCGGGCCAGAAAGATCATTGGCAATGATACACTCATCGAGTTGAGGCTTCAAAGTTTTGAGCATCGACGTCGAGTTGCTAGCCTGTCTGTTTTCTAGTGGTTGCATTTCGGGAAGTGTTCGTCGGAATTGCATAACCTAATTTCGCCTAGCCCGTTCCATCATTGGACCACCAGGCGTACGCCGAAGCGCCACTCGTATATGGTGGACATCCCACCTATACGCACAAAACGTTTTGGGAACACATGCATTGTGCGTACAGCTAAGGAGTGGACTTCCTTGCTGGAATCTGTGTTTCCTGGTGACTACAACCCGGGAATCTTTAGGTCAAGAGTGAATAGGTTACTTCTAGGTAAACGCGCTCTATCGTTGACTGCATCTTCGTTTACCTTCGAAGCTTTCAATAATAAAAATCTGGCCAAGTGCGAGTCGGATCCGCGCACTAAGGATTCCGTACAAACTACAATTCCCGAATGGAGTCTCGAAGATTTTTCTGAATTGATTTTTTTTTGTGACCTAGGTAACTACAAATTTACTGTTTTCAGATTTATTCCCATACCTGTGCTATAAGACCGTGCTTTGTGCCAAATTTCAGGATTCTAGGTCAATGGGAAGTACCCTATGAATTTCGATCTTTGAGAGTATCAAAATATATAATTTTTTTGGGACGTAAACGGCCGTATCTTTTTTATTCGTTAACTTAGAGATTTGATTTTTTTCATAGCTTGAAGGGACCGCAAGCTTGACTATTGGTTTATATTTCAATTCGATACCTCCACGCGTTCCCGAGATAAAGGGTCTTGACTGACAGACAGACAGACGGAAGGTCGGACGGACGGACGGATAACAAAGTGATCCTATAAGGGTTTCGTTTTGTCCTTTTGAGGTATGGAACCCTAAAAATAATCTTTTTATCCACCCGATAAATAAATCATAATGTAATATTAAATAAAATCTTGTATAAGGAATCTTTTCACACCTATAAATATAATTATTTTTTTTCCATTTTTTAAATCGATTATCACATGCTTGGCCCAACGACGGCCATCATCGCCTACTCCCGTTCCGTATCTCCGTATCTCCGGTCACCAAATGACCGGATGATTAATCTAGTAACACGCGATGTGTCAGCCGGTTCATTGTAACCAGGTGCTGCCAGTGATTAATTATCTGACAAAATTGTGCCACATTAATAAACAATTAGTCGGCATACGAGTACCGTTTTATTTATGCAAGCCCGTTATAATTATGCGATAATAAAATTTTAAAATATGATACCAAATATTAATGTGTTGGATGAAATTGATTTTTGATTATACAGCGTTTTGTTGCGTTGGCAGTTAAAGTTAATATCAGTATTGGATTTCAGGCGTTAGCTTTAGTTTCATAATGTAGGTTTTTACTGCATATGGTTTTTTTTAAAGTGAAAAAACATCCATTGACTTATTCCGCTCTGAGTGAGGCGGGAAGGCGTGTCAGAATTTGACTGACTGAAATCACGCCAGTTACCATGGACCACGAGCTTCCTGTTCAGAAAAATCCCCGCTGCTCTAACGGATATCGGCCCTGCTGGACTCCTAAGGTTTGCTGACATCTCTTTGAAGAGCGCGTGGAATACTACGTGCCGTCGACGACTTAGGCTCGGACCGGATGATTAGTGGATAGCCAGACGGCAAGATACCCATTGCTCGTCATCCGCAAACCCATGTTTGCTGTTGCTAGTAGTCGGGTTCCGGTCTTGGTGGCTGGGGCGTGAGGATGTCCATCACGCGTGCAGCCGTCTTCTTCTCTAGTGGAAAAAAGGTAGGTTTTATTTAAAAAAAAAAATTGCATATCAGTAGGATTTTTTCTACCTTTTCAATAAAATATCAATATTCTTTTGAACAACATTGAAACATTTTCATAACAAATTTTGAGAGGCACCTTGACGCAGACGAACTGAGAGAATGGAATTGATGATTTTGACGATAACAATTAACTTGTTATGATTTGTGAGAATTCCTTACCAATAAACTATTGTGACTATGACTAATTCCATATCTAAATAGGTCGGTAAGACAACCTTTGAGGCGTAGCTGGAAAGACAGGTGGCGTCCTCACCCTCCACATGACGCGGGTTCTTACCGGAGGTTAAGGAGGTTCCTGCGCCGGATTCGTGAGGAAGTGACGCCCGGGTGTCACCATTGTGTGGATCACCTGGAGGACACGGTGGAGCATTCGGTTGAGGTTTGCCCCACTTGGGCAGAGCATCGCCGCTGGGCCTTGGTATAGGCCACGGTCTGGAGTGGAAAGCGGTCGCCTCTTTCTGTGAAGCAGTAATGCTAGCAAAGGAGGAGACTGCACGCGTGAGGCAACGGCGCTCACGCCTCAGCCGGCGCCGGGATTCTGATCCCGATTTCCGGCCACCGTAGGTGTGGATTTGCGCACGGCGAGCAATGGGTAGCTCGCCGTCCGACCATCCAGTAACCGTCCGGACCGAGCCCAAGTCGTCGACGGCGCGCACTGTTCCCGCGCGCCTCAAGGACTTGTTAGCAACAGCAGGAGCCCAGCTGGGTCGAAGCCTAGTGGGGCCAGGGTTAGCTCCGAAAGGTAGCTCAGCCCCGGTACGAAAGGCCCACTCCTGTTCCTACATTGAGGAACAGGAGTGGGTTTTAAGTTTGACACTATCTCCCGCTCCGCCTAAGAGCGGGGGATGTCATCGGATGATTTTCCAATTAAAATAAAAATCTAAACAGGTTCGTTTTACGCCCGCAAATCACAATTTTAATCAACACATAAGTTAACTCGTCAGAGTCAAACTAGGTCATTGCAAAATGCAAAATACTTGGGAAAATTTGAATTTCACAGGATACTCTAGCGCTTTCACCTTTAAGCTTATATATATATTATATGTATATTGTGTGGGTGCAACAGTTTATATCAGATATCGTCCTTCCTTTCCTTAATTTCAAGCGAAATACTTCCATTCGTCATAAGCTTTCCCAAGTGTCGCCACAACGAACGGTCCTGTGCGTCTCGCATCTATCAGATACCCGCGACCATCACCAGATCATCGGTCTACCTTGTGGGGGGCCTTTCAACGCTGCGTTTTCCGGTGCGTGGTCGCCACTCTTCTCGGCTCCGTCAGCCATCTATTTATAGCAATTCGTCTTCCTTCTCTTGCACTAGTTTTTTTTTTATTGTTGACTAGCTGTGCCCGCGACTTCGTTCGCGTGGACTACAGGATTTTGAATTTATTTTTTCTAAAATTTTTATTTTATAAGGAATAACATAAGAATAAGGAGTAACATAGGCTACAAAAGTAGCCTATGTTACTCCTTATTACATCAGCTACCTGCCAAAAAAGTCCCGTCAAAATCGAACCATTATGGATGTTTAGATCTTACAGATGAAAGCCTTAATAAGTATCAAGGTAAATTGCCCCTTTCTTCTATTCCTACTACTCTCTAGTACACAGCTTATTGAGTGTATTTAGTATGAAGAGCGGTTACGAAGTCTTTTGTCTACAATAATAATAACGCGCAATTTTGTTTCAGATATTAATTAATACCTATATGTGAAAGGTAAGGTGGGTAATAATAGGTATTTTAGCCCTTTCAGACCTGTTTTTTTTTTAATCGTACCACAAAACGAGCTATGTGCCATGCCCATTGCCACTTAAGTTTGGCGATTCTTCGTGCTATGTCGGCAACCTTGGTTCTCCTGCGGATATCTTCATTTCTGCCTCGATCACGCAAGGAAACTCCGAGCATAGCCCTTTCCATCGCTCTTTGGGTCACCACAACAACAGATGGCTGTTGGGGCCGAAAAGTTCTAGATTGGCGATCGCGCACCGGAAAACGCAGCGTTGGAAGGCCTTCTATAAGGTGGTCCGATGACCTGGTGAAGGTTGCGGGAATCCCATGGATGCGGGACGCACAGGATCGTGCATTGTGGCGACGCTTGGGGGAGGCGTATGTCCAACAGTGGACGTCTGTCGGCTTAGATGATGTGTGTGATGACTAGGGTATAGGAAGTATGAGAAAAATAAAGGAAAAATATACAACATTAGTTTAAGTATATATGTGAAACATGAAACACGTGTCTACTATTTTTAGGTAAAGAATCTATGCACAAAATTCCAAAACCATATCATGAAAAATCACAAAGTTATAAGCTTGTTATGTCAGCAAAAATACATAGTCACTGGGCCATCCAGGCGACTGAGGGGTTGTTTTGCACTTGCATCCAACTGTTTGCTGCCGTGACCTATATTGTACTTAGTGTCGCTGGTGTTCAACTTGTAACCTTTTAAAATATTTTTGGGAAAAAATCACTTAAGCGGAAGTTATTGGATATGTGTATTCTCCCCATTCTGACCTATGGTGCACAGACTTGGTCTCTGACTAACATCCAAAGGTAAAAACTTAAGGTTTGCCAACGTGCTATGGAGCGCAGCATACTAGGTGTTAAAATAACGGATCGCGTTCGAAACACTACACTGGGCTCCAAAATGCAAATCGTTGACGTAGTTCAGAAGGCTGCCCAACTTAAGTGGGACTGGGTTGGACATATCTGCCGCATGCCGATCGAGCGGTGGGCCTGTAAAGCGCAAAATTGGTGCCCTGAAATCGCACAATGGGGCCGCGGCAGAGCAAGAAGGAGATGGCGGGACGACTTGGATGTCTTCCTTGGGAATTGGAAATAGGTGGCTCAAAACCGGGAACATTGAAAGGAGTGGAGAGAGGCCTTTGCCCAGCTGTGGGACAGTGTGGGCTAGATATTATAATAATAATAATAATTGGAAAAAATCTAACATAGTGTAAAAATTATTGGAACCGATTCTGTTACCGATTCTGAAATTAATGTTGTATAACACATCGACTCAATTAAAGCAGCTTAACACAGTTCCAAATTCAGCCAAAAACTGGTCGAAGCCTGCAGTTACGTGTATTTGTCGTGCAGCCGTGTCCTTGCCGCTTTGTTAACAAAGTTTCATAGTTTTTTATTAAGCTGTGAGCAGAAAAAAAGGTATAATAACGAATACGGAATTATAAACAATTTCTTGGATTGGTATTCAGTGGAACATCATGTTGCTAAAACCAAACGAATGTATACGAATTACTACCATGGTGCTAGATGGTAGAAATATCGTAGTGCTAGAACAGTAGGAGTATCTTTAACGACAATTCAGAGTCCTTCAGCAATTTTCAAGTAACCGTTCCAAAATTCAGAAGACCAAGATGCACAGCTGTAGGAAAAGACCATGCTGATCATTTCCAAAACAGCCTGTAAGAAATTTACCAAAACAATGTAAGCTTTGATACAATCCTGCGACCACGTTGTGAAACTGATATAAAGTCATCACAGGACATCTAGTTGCCAGATTACGGTAAAGATTGGTCCAGGGTTATGTTATTTAGAGGAGATGAGTCGAGATTTTATAAATTGACTGGCCTGTTGGTCTAGTGGTTAGTGGCCCTGACTGCTATGCTGGAGGTCGTGGGTTCGATTCCCACCCAGGACAAATGTTTTTGTGATGAGCATAATCATTTGTTCTGTGTCTGGGTGTAATTTATCTATATTATGTATGTATTTAGAAATATTTAAGTATGTTTATCAGTTGTCTAGTACCCATAACACAAGCTCTGCTTAGCTTGGGATTAGACGGCGTTGTGTGATAGTTGTGGAATATTATTATTGTTATTAATTTAGAGACGGTAAGAAGCTAAGAGTATGTCTAGAACAACGATATTGTTTAATGTGTTTTGAAGAAAAAGTACCGTTCAGTGGAGTATCATTGATCCTCTTCATGGACTAGAATATTTTAAGAAAGTCGTACGGAGTTAATGGAGATAAGAAAAGGTTTTCTCAAATACGTAAAGGACATACGTATGGGCGCAAATTTCAGTTTTTTGCATGATGATGCGCGGCCGGTGTTTATTAAGTCATAGCGTAGATGTTGGTATTACCTCTTACAGAAATATTTCTTACAGCAGTTGAAGAGTACACCAGAAGAAGAATGGTCCACATATACTAAAACTGTATTGGAAACTTTATTAACACTTATCGTAACAAAACCATAAAGCTTGTAGAGGAAATACAAAATATTAAAACGACTAAAAAGGTTTGGTAAGGAATAAACAGTGGTGTGTATTATTGCTGCTAAATAAATAAATAATATACAAAGCTCCTAAATAATATACAAAGCCATATTTTTAATGTAATAGTCAGTCATCTACTTCAATATACAGTTTCACGAATGTATATTTTATATATTTGTACTTTTTGCAGTCGAGTTTACATCGCATAAAAAAGGTTATTTCTTTATTAATTCAGCATTTTAATACACAAAACTACATCGCTCGAGAAACAAAAAATAATTCGCACTAACGAGGCTGAAAAGAAAGAAAATTGATAGCTGTTTTGTCCAAATCCCTCGGTACACTTGCAGCAAAATAAACCAACCCAATAAATGAAATACATACATCAATGTTTAGCCCAAACATTATCCTCAATGGCTTTACGATTGAGGAAAGAAAAATAAAAAAGGTAGATTAAATGCCTTCACCAAAATATTCTGCATATATCTTTTTTTAATTATATATACTAGTGCCAATGTGGAGCCCCTTCACAGGATATGCGTCACCTCCTTCCCTATATAGCGTGCACAACTACTTGCACCTTCTACGACTTAAGTGAGTGCAACAAAGGAACAGTCCAGGTGGCTAAATACTGGCCGAAAAAAAATTGAGTCAGATCGACACGAGAAGAAGAAGAAGATTACGATCCCATCTGCTTGTAAGCAGTAATGTATTCGTTGATGTTGAAACGCACTGGTTAATTAAGAGCCTATTCATATACGAGTATCACTTGAACGTAATCAAATTCAGTAATTTAACACCTGAACCGTCGCTCGAAATACAATGATTTAGTTGCACTAATGAGGCTTGCCATGAAGCTAAATCGATAGCCATGTTCTCCAAATCAGTCGGTAATCAATTCTCGGGATATAATTTTTATCTATCTATCATGGGTGTTAAGTTTGGCCGTCCAATAACCGTCCGGACCAGAACCCGCGCGCCTCAAAGAGATGTCAGCAAAACCGTAGGGGCCCAGCAGGGCTACGGGTTTACTTCCAAAAGGGAAACCTGGAGTACTGGAACGCAAAGGCAAGAAGGTATATAAGTGTGGTTTTAGTCAGTAAAAGTATGACACGCTCTCGAGCCCCGCCCAAGAGTGAGAGAAATTGATGGTTAATGATATAAAAAAAAAACCGGCCAAGTGCGAGTCGGACTCACCCATGGAGGGTTCCGTAGCAGCAAGTAACATAATAAAAAAGTTCTTGTAGTTCGTTGTAACTTTGATCGATGTTTTAATAATAGTGTATTTTTTTAGATTTATGACGTATTAAAAAAAAACTACTTACTAGATCTCGTTCAAACCAATTTTTGTTGGTAGTTTACATGGTAATGTACATCATATTTTTTTTTTAGTTTTATCATTCTCTTATTTTAGAAGTTACAGGGGGGGGGGGACACATTTTACCACTTTGGAAGTGTCTCTCGCGTAAACTATTCAATTTAGAAAAAAAAAATATTAGAAACCTCAATATCATTTTTGAAGACCTATCCATAGATACCCCACACGTATGGGTTTGATGAAAATATTTTTTTTTAGTTTCAGTTCTAAGTATGGGGATCCCCAAAATTTATTGCTCTTTTTCTATTTTTGTGTAAAAATCTTAAAGCGGTTTACAGAATACATCTACTTACTAAGTTTCAACAGTATAGCTCTTATAGTTTCAGAAAAAAAGTGGCTGTGACATACGGACGGACAGACAGACAGACAGATAGACATGACGAATCTATAAGGGTTCCGTTTTTTGCCATTTGGCTACGGAACAATAAAAATTGGTGACAAACTGTTTTTTTTTTTGTGTATGTTACACGTTCAAAACTATTTATAATACATTTTTTTTTTATTGATATAGTTGTAATTAGCGTAGGGTTTATTACTATTTAAAAAAAATGTAATTATAGTTATTTAGATGAATGATGATTCTAATTGAATAAATGTACCTAATTATAATTATTCAGATGAATGATGATTCTAATCTATACATATCACTCAGAAATAAAGCAGCTTTCTATCAGTGAAAAAATTTTAGCAATCGGACCAGTACTTCCAGAGATTACCTCCTACAAACAAAAAAAAAAAAAACTTTACCTCTTTATTATGTGTGTAATGTGTTATATATTAGTTTCAAAACCAAAATTTTGTCGCACCAATATCGCCAAAATGGCTAAATTGATAAACTTTCTGTCAAGATCAGTTGGTAGGTATCTACCATAACAAACCAACACATTCATTGTACACATACGAGTATATCAACATTTCTCACCCAAACACGATCCTCTATGGCTTCAGGATGTCGAGAAATAAATGCGGCCTCAAGTGTTTTACTAGCACTCCGGCCTAAAAGGATTCGTCGTAAATAAAAACATATATGTACATTAACATAATATGTTACTTTATACACAGGAATTACAGGATATGTCCGTAAGATTCAGGGGCAAATTGACTACTAATTATGAAAACTGTCTCTTTTGAACGTTATTTAGGACTTTTTTAGTAGAATAGGGTTTTTAGTGTATTCAAAAATTAATAAATTTCAAAAAATAGAGTTTGAAAGTAATTTTCAAAAAAAAAACCAACTTAGTAAAAGTAACATAGAAATAAATTAAAGTATTTTTTTTAGATCTCTTTTATTTACGATTCTCATCGGTAATAGACTGTAGTCAAAAAAGGCGTCTTTTACACTAATGTTTCTTTAAATTATTCTCAGTTAGTTTTTAAATTTTATGGTCATCTCAATTTTCAGTTTTACTGTGCATGAATTTATTATAGCCCGTTTTTTGTAAATACGTGGTTGATATACATATTATTATATAAATAAAAATATATTAAATTCATAAATTAAGGCAGTATAACAATATCCTGAAAAAAAGTCATTCTCTCGAAAATTGTGTCAACATAGGTATTCACAATATCGATACCAATACTAACACAATTCACAATTTTGTTCTGAAAAATTGTGTCCGAACAAAAATATTGAGTGAAGCCATATTGGCAGTAAAATAAAAATTGACACTAAACTACCTTGTATGCGTAGTGAGGAGCAGGAATTTGAACTGGCTACATGACAGGCATTTAGTATTGAACGTTAGTCAAAATAAAAAATGTAAACTGACCATTGAGCCTGAATTTAGCCATCATACATATACATACACTAAGCCTTTTTAATGTTCAAACTGCTGGGACTCAGGCCTCCTCTCTTATCTCTAGGGTATGGGCCGCAATCCACCACGCGGGCCCAGTGCGGGTTGGTGGATGTCGTGTCTTCGAATTCATCGCACTGCCCTCGTGGGGGCGATCGGCGCCGGGCCTTGGTTGAGGCCATGGTCCGGAACGAGGAGGAGTGGCAGGCGGTCGCCGACTTCTGCGAAACAGTAATGCTCGCAATGGAGGAGGCCGACCGCATCAGGCAACGGCGCTCTCACCGCCGATCCGATCGATTCCAATCCCGATTTCCAGCCACCGTAGGCGCGGGCTTGCGGACAGTGAGCAAAGGGTAACTCGCTGTCCGACCGTCCGGTAACTGTCCGGACCAAGTCCAAGTCGTCGACGGCGCGCACTGCTCCCGCGTGCCTCAAGGAGTTGTCAGCAAAAGCAGGGGCTCAGCCGGGTCAAAGCCTACTGAGGGTTATCCGAAATGGAACTCGAGCCCCGGTATGAAGGCTTGAAAGAACGGGGTGGGTTTTTTAGTCAGTAAGAGTCTGATACTATCTCCCGCTCCGCCCAAGAGTGGAGTTTGTCATTGGATGATTTTCACCACCATAAAAAAAAAAACAAAAAACGTGTCTTCGACTTCATGGTTCTAGGACCTGCCGGTTTCGTCACGATGTTCTCCTTCACCGTTTTGAGAGGAGTGATGATGAAATACATCACACAATAACGCGCCTGGCTGAGTTTGAACCCGCGACATACAACTTGTAAGTCGGGGCCGTTGCCACTCGGCCACTACAGCTTTCATTATAATTTAGCTATCAATATGCCTTTATTAAGTTTAATATTCTTGCAGAACAGGTGATCATTTTGCGTATAGCTAAGGAGTGGAATTTCTTATCGAAGTCTGTTTCTTCGTAGCTGCAACCTAGGAGTCTTTAATTAAATAAAGAGTGAATAGATATAGGTACTCCTAGGCAAGTGTGATCCAACGCAGACTAATTTCTCATCATCAGAAGAGAGAACGAGGTATCGACCAAACACGACCTTGTCAATTTATAATTTGACAACTATCGTTAAACAGTTTGGTTATATGTTTAGAAAGGATATTCTCATAAAGTGGCGATCCGATTCTATAAATTGTTTCATACATAAGTAAATATTTGTATAGCCAACAGATAGTTTGAAAACACACCCAAAATATAAGAGTTATTCCCAGATTGGAGAACATTTAAACAAATATTAATAGAAGCATTATATCACTCAGTGATATACTACCTTTGTCCTGAAAAAATACACGATCCAAGGTAGGATAGGCCTTGAAGATAAAATTTTGTGAAGAAACCAGTCATTACTCATCCAATTATACATTTATCTTTTAGAATTTTAAAGTCAGAAAAATTTAGTTGCAGATTACTATGGCATTTTCCTTTTTGTTATACTCCAACAAAATCAAAATCAGTGATAACAAAATATGTGTGAATTGAAGATTGCGGAATCGTACGAAACATTCACCACAAACCTGGAATGCATAAAGTAACAGTAGGTAACATGGGTGGGTTTCTCTCCACCTAGAGAGGCAGAAGTAATCTGATAATTACACAGCCCCAAATTAATGATGCTAACAAAATAAATTATCACTTAATACGACATGGCTACCATAACATAATTGAAGGAAGATACTCGAAGCGTACCTTTTTTCAAGAAGTATGTTCATTAATTACAGGGGTGTATTTTTGTCCCTGTCCATTAGAGATATGTCAGTCCGACGTTAACCGGAGATTAATGAAGCGGTTAGCTAAATTCTAACGCTATTTTAAACATTTTAGCCTTCACAGTCTGAAAATATCTTGTTATTTCCAGTTTCTGATCGGATGAAAGTTTAATTTGTAAATCCAGTTAAGCTTGCTACGAAACCCGTTTGTGTGAGCTTAATGATTAACTTTGTTGATTGTTTTAGGTGAAAAATATTTGCTAAATGTTCTAGGGCATTAACCCCATGATTATGATCCAGAGATGGTAAGCCATGATGTATTAAAATGACAGGCCGCATGTGAACAAGAAAGAGAGGTAGAGTTACACACCCTATGTATGTTATGTGTGTGTATGTTATTTTTGGTATATCCGAAACCTTAATATAGTTTGGTCAGAATTAGTAATTAACCTTTCGAATGTCTTAAGTTACACAGTCCGACATAAGGTAATTGTCTTTCTATTGTGTCTCTAATTACGACATTCAAAGAGTTAAATCGATTCCAATAATTTTTTCACCATGATATATTTTTTCCCAAAAATATTTAAAAAGGTCATAAGTTGGTCACCACCGACACTAGGTACAACACAGGTCACAGCAGGTCATAGCGGGCATTACACACCAGAGCACAGCTGGGTACGAAAGCAAAACAACCCCTTAGTCACCCAGATGGCTGACGTTTTCTTGAGGAGGTTGGTTTCTTGCATGCTGATATGAGTTAGTGCGAGTTTTGGGGAAAAGGTGCTTTGTTTTTTAATTTTGTCTTTATAAATCGATGGTGTTTCATGTGCTGGATCGATCCTCCGCGGGATTGAGGCGGTCGGGATTTAACGGGGTATATGTAGGTATATATTATATTAAATATATATGTATGTGTATTTTATGTATATATATATATATACATTTGTACCCTTATTTTTCTTAATATTTTTTTTTTATGCACCTGCTATGTATTCTCTTCACCACCCTTGGTTGAGTGGTAAATAATGCCTTAGGCATTAAGTCCGCCTTTGTACATTTGTGTTGCATGTAGTCCTAATAAATAAATAAATTGACCCGCTCGCCATGTATTTGTGCGGACAACCAGGTAACATGACCAACTTATAACTTTGTGATTTTTTATGATATAGTTAAGTTTGAACGCGGATTCTTTACATAAAAATATTATATACGAGTTTCAGGTTTCGCATTATATACTAAAAGTAATGTTGTATAGGTGTATAGTTTCATTCCTTTGACATTTCAGTTTTGGTCTTAAAATAGATCTCGTTGAGAGCTCGTGGGAGGGCCTGTGACCGTTCGTGGCAGCGGTCATTTAAACGTACACGGTCAACTTTGTACGTTGACGGGTTAATAATAGATTGTCGGATGATACCCCACTAATTATAGCAACAGTAGTCGCTGGTAATGTCATTGTATTTTTGGGATAAATGAATTCTCTGTGCCATATTAGCTGGCTCTAACACACTTCAGTGGGAATTACAGAACAGAAAATAATATCATCATTTTTATTTATGGGCTAGTAATAAATAATTATACTTAATCTTCTTTATTTTTATATTATATTAAGCTATTGCATAGCTTCTATCGCGGGCCTTGAGCGTGGAGACCGAATCCAGAAATTCCGTAACGAAAATAACCTAACACCTCCCACTCATTTGTTTTTTGAGCGTGGTGACCGATAAGAAAACAAATGAGTGAACAATCAATCAAAATTCAATTCAATGTGTGAAAGTGTAACTTCAATTAATATCAAAGAAAAAAAAAACAAAGGAAAAAAAATACTGCATAAATAAAATAATTATAATTGCATAAGTTGATAAAAATGCTATGCAATAGCTTTACCGCGGCAGTCCCCGAGTGCCACACGTCTTTTTTATTTATTATAGAAATTATAATATGAACAGGATAAATATTTAAGTTTACAATTGACGGTCTTATCTCATAGGACAATCTTTTACAGACAACTTTATATAAGCAACACTTTTTTAAATAGAAACTAAATATATGTAATTTGTTCATTTCATATCTTTTCCCAAAAATATTTAAAAAAGATCAAAAGTTAAACACCACCTACGCTACGTACAACACAGGTTACGGCAGATCATAGCGGGCATCAGGAGCCAGTGCACAGCTGGATGCGGGAGCAAAACAACCCCTCAATTACCCCGATGACCCGGTGACCATGTATTTGTGCGGACAACCAGGTAACACAACGAGCTTATAACTTGGTGATTTTTCATGGCACAGTTATGAAATTTTGTACAAAGATTCTTTACATAAAAATACTAGGTGCTCGTTTTAGGTTTCGCATTTAAACTAAAACTAATGTTGGATATTATTTACATTTTTAAAGTATAAAATGACAGGCCTGTTGGTCTAGTGGTTAGTGACCCTGACTGCTATGCCGGAGATCGTGGATTTGATTCCCACCTAGGACAAATCTTTGTGTGATGAGCATGATCATTTGTTCTGTGTCTGGGTAGTAATTTATCTATAGTATGTATGTATTTAGAAATATATAAGTATGTCTATCAGTTGTCTAGTACCCATAACACAAGCTCTGCTTAGCTTGAGACTAGATAGCGTTGTGTGATAGTGTCATAGTTGTGGAATATTATTATTATTATTATATTAAAATATAGTAGTTAGCATCGGGAACAGGGTCCAGGCTACCATTGGTTAGGGTTTCTGAGAGAAGAATCTCCTAAGAATACCCGCCATGTCCAAGAGTAGTGCTTTCTGGATCAACAAGAGCTTGATCCTCCTCAAGTGGTTATCGAGACACGCGGGTATCAGTACTGACTACTGCTGTATCGATAACCCTGCAAGCCAGATAAAGATACTTTGTCTAATTGTTATCTAGACTAATATTATAAAAGTGGAATTTGTATTTTTGTTTGTAATGAATTAACTCGACTACTAGACCGACTTTAAAATTCTCTCAAACGGGACGGCACAAGAACACCGAAGAGAGACCAGGCGCAAATTTTACGTGCTTTCCGAGGTACGGAGGTGTCACACCACCTACGTCCGAACTTCGGGCTGCTAGTGAATAATTCTTGCCCGACTCGGAAACCAAACCCAGGACCCCAGGCTCACCAGTCGCGCTTGTGGCTATGACACCAATGAGGCAGTAAACAAGTCAGCCACCTAATATAAACATAGATGAAAGAACTTTATCCGAACTAAAACTCACCCACCACTCACTCACCACTCACCACTCACTCTCCTTTCTGCTTGAGACCAAGGGTCTGCTGGTGCCATGGGTCTACTGGCCTCAAGGGTCTGCTTCTGAAAGGAAGATTCGGACCCGGTACGAAAGGCAAAGAAGGAACAATAGTGGGTTTTTAGTCAGTAAAAGTCTGAGACTATCTCCCGCTACCGCCCAAGGGCGCGGAGATGTCATTGGATGATTTTCCCATACAAAAAAAACATACCCTTTCTGCTGTTTGTTTCCGTAATTCAAAACAAAACAAAGCCTTACACTACCAATGATATGAAATCTAAACAGTACAGTCTAAAAGCATTCGATATTGAAACAAAGCTGCTGAGAGTGAAAGAGATGAAGCACCACAGAGTACCCACTTCTGAACATATCTCGTTAGCCATCCAATTAGTGTTGCGATCGACAGTTGAATATTTTATAGATCACAGTTACATTACTGATACGATTTTGTTGCTTGTTTGTTGTTATAAAAATCTGCTGTCTTTTGTCGACATGCAGCTCTGATTTTTTGCTCATTATCTGAGTTATGGAATTGATTTATAATTTTTATCCCAATCCGCTTGGAGTGTCTATAAATATGCTGTAGGGCTTGTTATGGACTTATTTGTAGACTTCTGTAATAAATAGGTATTTTTTTGAGATGGATAATCATCTAGTTGCTTCTCCCACCGACATCGGCCACGGCACTTTGAATGTCCGGCCTTCTGGTAACCATTGACCTTTTTTATGGTGGAAAAATCATCAATGACAACCCCCGCTCTTGGGTGGAGCAGGAGATAGTGTCAGACTCTTACTGACTAAAAACCCACCCTGTTCCTTCAAGCCTTCATACCGGGGCTCGAGCGCCCTTTCGGATAACCCTGGCCCCAGTAGGCTTCGACCCGGCTGGGCCCCTGCTGTTGCTGACAACTCCTTGAGGCGCGCGGGAACAGCGCGCGCCGTCGACGACTTGGGCTTGGTCCGGACAGTTACCGGACGGCCGGACAGCGAGCTACCCATTGCTCACTGTCCGCAAGCCCGCGCCTACAGTGGCTGGAAATCGGGATCGGAATCCCGGTGGCGGCGAGAGAACCGTTGCCTGATGCGGTCGGTCTCCTCCTTTGCGAGCATTACTGCTTCGCAGAAGTCGGCGCCAGCCGGCCACTCCTTTACGATTGACCTCGAGTACAAAGTACTAGTAGATACATCAGTAATCAATCAAAGTCCATAGAGCGGAAGAGCAGCGAAGTCATTTGATGGTTTGATGAAACCTCTAAAAAGAAAGACTTGATCATCCTGAACGGACCAGTACTTCCAGAGATTACCTCCTACATACAAAAAAAAAAATTACCTCTTTATTATATTAGTGTAGATATCTGCATACGCACACAATTGTAGGAGCCCAAAAAAGTTAAGAAAACGGTGAGTAAGCACTACAGAAAGTGAACATTAACACACACAAAGAATCATTTATGTTTCATTTTATTTTCAACCCATTTAGGGTTTAACCAAAGCCTAAAAGCATTAAAACAATGTTCAACATAAATACAAAAATAAACAATTTACACACCAACCAATGGTCTACGCAAATTAAAATTGTACAACCCCGACCACAAGTTTCGACCGGCGACAACAAAATGGCCCTTAACATTTTATAGAATCGTAACTCCGCTTCGAATGGACTTACATAAATAAAACTATGAAAAATGAATGGCTCAATTCCTTTATCCCTATTTTTTCCTCCATCGGACTCCAAATAACGTGCTCGTTTGCCATCCAGGGTCATAAATTCGGCGTCTCTCTGGCCCCACGATCCATTTGCAATTGAAAGCGTTCTTTATAACAGGATATGTCCGGTCTCACTTTTACGAGCGAGTGTACATGCAAGCTCGGCCGTACTAACATAATACACTCGCCACTTTCCTATCGACTACATTCACTGATATTTTTCTTTGTTAGCTAGTTGGCATATTTTTGGGAGTGAGCTCGTTATAATTATTCTTATTGGAGGCGCTTTATGTAAAATTATTGTTATTATTGAGATCCTTAGTAGTTCAAAGTTTGAGCTACACGAATACTGACAAATGCTTGTACTGAATGGCCAGGTCCAGTCAAAGAACAATGGCGAGGAAATTGTTGAAGAAATTATTAAGTGTCTGCTTATGTAAGTACTTCCTTGTATAAGTTACCATGATATATACCAACGAAATAATTGACTTTGTTCTATCTCATCAAGATTATGGCTGATTAAGGAATGCAAAAAATCGTCATAATTGGAAACTGAATTGACTAGATTTTTTACGAAAATAAATAGGTATTCATGGCTTAGTTTTTTATTATGCTAATGTCTTTGATGGCTTTAAATTAAACGTTTAATGTTGCTACTAATATAAATCTTGGTCAAGTAACATAATATTATGCTAAGCTTAAGATTTCGACGAGATCACATTATACTCGTAACTGTTAAAAATAATCTAGAAAGGTCCTACTTTAACTAATTTAGTATCGAGAAACGGCAAAGCAAATACTTACATAAAACTGCAGCGTTTCATTTCTTAAAACCCTCATTCAAAGATTCTATCTCCACCTTTTCATGGCAAGACCTTAAACAGCTAAATGAAATCTCAAGCGATTGCACATTCCAATCATACTAAACCAGATAAAGAGCTTAATCTGTCACTTATCTCGCTAAAACCGCCATAAACAATCGTATTCCGCGTGAACATTACGGCATAATTATCTGAAAATCCAATCGCCTAAAATGCTATGAATAAAAGGCCATTGTCGGCGCAATCGGATTGGATTTAGCCATACCGCATGGGTCTACGCAGTAGAGAAGGATAGAATACAAATAGCGAACTAATTCGATTGCATACGTGTACTAATTGATTGGTATATAATTAATCAAGAAAGCTGATTGTTCAAAGGGATCAGTTAAAGGGTCTCATTTACTGTGTTGCACTCTCTATAATTAACTAGTTTCTGCCAGTGTCTTCACCCGTATTAAACAAGATTTCAATAAAAATATTTTTTTCTAAAAAAGAAGACTCCTGAAAAATTAAAGTAGAGAAGCACAATACAGAAAGAAGTGGAAGGGATAGGAAGAGGCTTTTACCCAAACACGCGGTAGTTTAAGAAAAAAAAAAGTATCACAAAAATTACAAAAAATAGGTACGTATTTTTTTTGAAGTTAGAATTAGAAACGAACCAAATCTTCTAACCGCACTATCCAGGTATATTGAGTATTATGACACTGAAAGGCATCGTCAATAATGAAAGCAGGGCTAAATTATATTGTACTTACTTGCGACCCATCCCAGCTTAGCCCACCGTAGGCGCGGGCTTGCGGAGAGTGAGCAAGTCGTTGACGGCGCGCACTGTTCTCGCGCGCCTCAAGGAGTTGTCAGCAGTAGCAGGGGTCCAGCCGGGTCGAAGCCTACTGGGGCCAGGGTTATCCGAAAGGGAGCTCGAGCCCAGGTTTGAAGGTTAGAAGGATCGGGGTGGGTTTTTTATCAGTAAGAGTCTGACACTATCTCCCGCGCCGCCCAAGAGCGGGGGTGGTCATTGGATGATTTTCCCCACTATAAAAAAAACCCAGCTTCGCAAGGGTGTTAAAAAGACGGTTTTTCTGCACTGCATTTACGCATGTATTAACCATTAACACCTTCCTCATGAATCACTTTGTCTATTGGTGAAAACTGTATTGAATTCCGTTTAGTAGTTTTTAAGTTAATCGCGTTCATACAAACAGACGCGGTGGGGGACTTTGTTTTATTATCTGGAACGATAAACAAAACACTGGAATAAACATGATAGCATGTCATAAACCCTAGAATAACTATACTGGATGATTTTTCAGTCGGTGGATGACGTTTACTTGAAGAAGAATTACATTTTTGGAGAGTGTGCGCGGTAATTACACGACTTGATCCCGCCATCTCATTTCTACCATCGGACAACCCGACGCACGGCAAGCGTTACGCTGTTGAAACCTCTACGGTTTGAACTAAGCGTTTCGCCTCGTCGTTTCTACCACATGCATCGAAGGACTGGAACAATTTGTCTGTTGCAGTCTTCCCGTCCGATTATAGTTTGGGGATCTTCAAAGCTAGAGTGAATAGGCTGGTAATAAACTAGTGCGCCTCACCATCAACGATTGCATCATTGCTTACCATCAAGTGGGATCGCAGTCAAGCACTAGTTCATATCAGTTAAGAAAATAAAAATATAGTCCTCTTTATATTCTATAAAAAAAACTTTCATACCTCCTTATTTATTCCTCAAATAAAACCTCCCTAACTATTGAAAAATCACTTCTAGGGATTTCATTTTACCCAAAACCGTAGGTACTTAAATAATTACTGCTAAAATAAATTAAAACATTCTATCACTTAAACTTGTAATGAACGATCTTAGCAGATGAGATACTCAATATTCCCAGAATTATGAAGTATTCAGAATGGCGTCTACCTACTTTTATTAAAGAAAGTTGTTGTAGTGGTTTGAAAATTATTGTTAATTAATTAATATTGATACAATATTTATTCAGAAAAGTTGGGAATTAAAGGATATTAGTAATATCTACCTAGACAGGTTTCTGGATAAAGTTAGTGTTCAAGCAAAATAATTTTTGTTCAATGTAGACTACATGAGATCGGTTTTTCTTATTGATTATATTCTGAGAAGAAACACTGAAACAAACTCAGAAGTTACGGTAAAATGGGGTAAATAGAAACAAAACTCAGGGGTGAATAGAAACAAAACGTCAAAGGGTATTTTCACGATATTTGAATATTTTTTGCAGCATTTAACTATATCAATTTATTTATTACTTAATTGATATTTTAAAAAGTAAGTCTATAAGCCGATAATATGGTATCGAAGTGAAAAAAAACAAAGTTTTTTTTATATTCACCCCGTTTTACGGTAATCACTGAACAGTAAGTGTCCCCGCACACAGACCACAAAAAAAGCTGCTTCAAGCTTCTTTTTGTGGCGGCCTTTTTTTGTGGCTCGATCATCGTGTACGGCAATGCCACCACAAAAAAAAGCTAGAAGCCGCTTCAAGCTTTTCCCCCAACAAACTGTCGCGCGCTTCAGCTTTTTTTGTCGACGCTTCTAGCTTTTTTTTGCAGCCACTTCTAGCTTTCTTTTTCATGGCGGCTTTTTTTTGTGGCCCGTGTGAGGGGACACTAACTTTCCCTGCACACGGGCTTCAAAAAAACGCCGCTTCAAGCTTCATTTTGTGGCGGCCTTTTTTGTGACTCGTCACAAAACCGCCACAAAAAACGCTTGAAGCGGCTTCAAGCTTCACCGGGCACAAGAGGTGTGGAGCGCTTCAGCTATTTTTCGTGGCCCGTGCGCGGGGACACTAAACATTCACAATTATAATGAGGTCTTAGATCATATGAGAAACTTTTGAATTACGTATGCTTGTAACTTATAACTTACAACCCCCAAGCGAAGGTGTTGTACACACTAAATGACGCATATGCTACTGAGTGCATTGGCTTCATAAATATAAATGCACTGAGTTGTCTTTGCACGTAGCTGTATATTTACATCACCCTTCTCTATTTATAAATAGTCAGATTAAGGATGCTTTCAATTTACGCGTTTTATAGGGCACTGTTAACGTGTGGCAGCGGTCCAACATGAAACGTATAAATGGAAAACGCCATAACTGATCGACTATAAGTGGTCTAAGCCAGGTTTCCCTTGCATAGAAATAAAAAATTATCCCAAGGGATATACTCAACACAATATATTACCGGGGTATAAAGCATCCAGTTCTATTTCAGGACTTAGTCTGTAATCTGGCGCGCAGGCAGTGACAGATATTATGCAAATCTGGTAAGCCGTTTGAACGTGAAGAACTAACAAATATACACACACAAACTTTCAGATTTATATTAGTATGAAGTCCAGAGGCTTCAATGCAGCCTTAGTATTTATTCAGGCAGCACCCTTAATTTTGCCGAAAATGGCTTGCACGCTTACTGCATATCACGCACACGCTTCGAAAATGTTACGCTGCTTACGCATGGCGTATACGCCAAATATACGCTACGCTGACACATCAAACTCAGCGTACACGTCAGTACAGCGTCCAACTAGCGTACAGCATTATAAGTACATGCATGCAATGATTGAAGTTAATAACCTTACAATATTTATAAATATTAACCGCTTTTATGATTAAAAATACTGTTTTGCGTTTGTTTATAATTATTAAATATTTTAGGGATAATATCGTGCAAATGATCACTAATGAGTTTAATACATTTATATAATGACTGCAAAACAATTAGGTGTAACCAACGTTTTGTTTAAATATGGTGCGAGCGGATTGAAGGTTAATGACAGTGCATAATCAAATGACCGATTTTATCAGCTCTTTGCTTCGATCGTGGGTTTTAGGCATCATTGTTAGTTACTTCTTCACGCTCGAACAGCTTAGCGGAGTGATTTCAATGAAACTTGTTATATGAGTACAATTGCCATCACGGATCTTGACCGGTTGCGCAGAAGTCAAATATTCGGTCTCTTTAGTGGTGCGAAGTGAGACGCAAGGGCGGGGAGTGTCAGTGATTGGCTCGCTGCGCCATCGCGTCATAGGCGTCACTCCTGATTCGTTTCCTGCGTTGCTGCATGTATCTAACAACGAAGACGATTGGCTCGCCAATGTATAGAATGCGCAAAGCGATCCCCACTCTGACGCCGAGCGCTCAAGATCCGTTTTGGCAATTGTAGATCATGACCCGAAACAACATACTTTTTAATTTCGGGAGTATGTTCCTTTAGGACATTTTATTATTTTTACGCGGGCGAAGACACTGACTAAAGCTAGTTATAGGATAATGATAAAACGTTTATATCAACAAATCACGAGTATTGTAATTTAAATGTATTATATACTAACCTGTAGTCATCACCATCATCATCATCATGTCAGCCGAAATACATCAACCGTTGGATATAAGCTTCCCCCAAGCGTCGCCACAACGACCGGTCCTGTGCGTCTTTCATTCATCGGATTCCCGCAACCCTGACGAGGACATCGGTCCACTCAGAAGGTTTTCAAACGCTGCGTCTTCCGGTACGCGGTTGCCACTCCAGAACCTTTCGTCCTCATCGACCACCGATATTTTGTTCTCCATGCAATGTGCCCTGCTTATTGTCACTCAAGAACAATGAAATAAGACATGCTTCTTATTCTGATTGGCGTAAGTATTATTGTGGTGAAAATTAAAAAAAAAAGTCCAAAGGACATTATAATTATGGAACAATGCACTATATTTTAACGCTTTTTTTTGTTTCTCATACCAGTGCTTGACTGCGATCCCACCTGATGGTAAGCAATGATGCAATCGTTGATAGTGAGGCGCACTAGTTTATTACGAGCCTATTTGTTTCATTTTATATTCGATGTGTATTTTAAACTATATTTTTTTGTTTCCACCAATACGACACAACTATTCGAAACCCCATTTTTCTGAGAACATGAAAAATAGAAGAAAATCGTTCAATATATCCGCTTAAAGATGTCTGTATTACTAGACATGGTTTTAAGCCTTTTATCGTTGTCCAACAGAATATTCGGGTGAAATACGAGTCATGCTGCGGAACCCGATACCAGATGATATTTAGCCCTATTTCATTTATGTCTTTTTGAGAAAGGACCTATGGAACTTATTTTGTTCGATGATTTGGGATAAAATAAAAAAAATCAGCAGCCAACAAGTCATTACATTTAATTTAATTAGTGGCTGGAGTAAAAATATTTTTTTGTATGGTGACAATGCTGTAATCAATTGACTAATTGATTGATGGATGGATTGTGTGAGGAGTGATATGAAAGAAAAGGGAGTTAGTGATAGATTGACAGGTGACAGGACAGAATGGAAGAAAAAAGCGTGTTGCGCCGACCCCAAGTAATATGGGATAAGGAAGAAGACGAAGAAGAAGAATGCTGTTATCAATTCGGTAACAAAGCTAAAGACACAACCATCTTTAAATGAAATAAATTAAGTCCATCCAGCATTTTGTGTGATCCCGTATAATATTATTCCACTATTTCGTTGTTGCAAAATAGCTTTGCAAACTAGCGTTCCAATCAAGGTGACCATGGTTGGAATGCTGGTATACAACCGTCTGGTCCACCTTTAATACCGCACTACTAGCGCTTGGTGTTATCCTCTATGGGACCACGCCTGGAGTCTCCAAGTACTGGACGACATTTCTTTTTTTTATAATTAAAATTAACTTTGAAACAGATGCAATAATATCCCAAAGCAAAGATTTTCCTTTGTAAACTACGAGTGCCTGTAACTGGTCTATTTGAAATAAACGTTTCTGATTTCTGATTTCATACACAATTCATTTAAACGACACACCCAATTTTTTTATTTTTTTATTGTTACATTTTGCGTCAGAGTGTCGTATACAGTCACGAGACACACATCATCGACGGTCTAAACAACTAGCGCCATCTCTGACATCTTTAAAAAAAACTAATTTAAATACGAAAGCACCGTCAATTATTATAAAAATAAAACTGCAAACAGAAAAAAAAAATCACAGGAGTATTTATTGAAGCAGGGGTTAAATTTTCCATTTATTTCCAAAATTTCCATTTATAATCATTATAATTTACTAGGAAGCGAAGATGGTGTGGGGAGCACTTCGAAGAACTACTGAATGAAACTACATTTAGTGAATAATACAAGCTAATTGGAATGGATTCATAAATAAATTACTTGTTTTTATAGAAATTGCTTACACATCTTTGAACGTGTAAAGTAAGTAGTTCTTTGTAAGAAATCTGTTCACATATCTACACTAATTTATTAAAGAGGTAAAGTTTGTTTTTTTTTGTTTTGTTTGTAGGGGGTAATCTCTGAAAGTACTGGTCCGATTGCTAAAATTTTTTCACCGACCAAAAGCTGCTTTATTCCTGAGTAGGCTATATTTTATGGACGCGGGTGAAGCCGCAGGCAAAAGCTAGTTTTTTTATAAGATAAGAAATAAAACGGGTCAGTGCAAGTGAGACTCGTGCACCAAGGGTTCAACCTTTACGGTCGTTGATTCCATATTATTACAAAAAAAAAAATTAATTCGTGATTTATTTATTTAACCAGAACGACAGAATGCCAGTTACACTGATTACAATAGGTACAAATTATGTAAAACCTAATTAAAGAAAATATAACGAATAATATAACTAAACCTCTCGTTCAGTCTTCTCGCAAATCACCAGATATTTGGTCAATATCTCCTTCCATTCATCAGCGAATAGATCTAGTCTAGGACTGGATTCAAGGAGAGCGTTGAGTGCGATTAACATTCGCGGAATAGGTGACATACATCGTGCAACCGTACGGCAGCGCGGCACTACAAATAATTTATTCCATCTTACCCGGCAATAGTTAACAGATATTACAAAACGGTTTTCAGATTGTTTTTCTTTACTTGTAGGTACTAAATGTTATTGTTTCTTGCCTTTCATGATTCCATTTTAATAAGACGTCGCCTAAGTATAATCTGATTCTATTGCGAGAGTCAAAATATACGGCATATACAGAGCGTTTTTTTTTAGGTTCAATCATCTTAGACTTCTCCTGCTCTAAGGTGGACTAGAAGAGCATCTAAAACTTTTACTGACTATAATCCACTCTTATGTTCCTAATTTGCCTTGCGTCCTGGGACAACCCTCAAAATGGAGCATCATCATCATCATCTTCCTGTCCTTGTCCCGTTTTATTTGGAGTCGGCGCAATACGTTTTTTTCTTCCATTCTGTCCTGTCACTCGTTACGCTATCACTCACTCCTTTTTCTTTCATATCGCTTCTCACATAATCCATCCATTAATCCAGCCCTCAAAATGGTGCATTAGATTAATATTTAGTTATGGTATATTTATTCATTATTAGGCTTAGAAATTTGATTTTTTCACTGCTCTGAAGGATAGCAGTTTTGAGTGTTTGATATTAAGCCTGTGACCAGCAATGGTCTTTCAGATGAAATGATTATGATGATGACCCTTGAGGTCCGAAATAAATAATTTAGACAGACGGACGGAAAAAAATCATTAAAGATATCTTACAAGGTTTTTATTTTGGCTGACTGAGGTACGGAACCCTAAAAATGGGAAGAAACTTCAATATTACAAGAAACATTTAATTTTTTCTCAGGCAACACTAGAAAACAATAATATTATCTTCTTCATAATGTGGCAATGAGTAACATATTCCAGGAAAATTTACAAATAGAGTGGTTGGAATAAGCGAGAAATGTTGTGGAGCTCCTCTAAGCCTGAATACTAGGCATCATCTGAATTGTATACAATTTAGATAGGTATGCCCGTCATTTAAACATTTGTAAACCCTTATAAAACTTGAAACTTTTTAAATAAATTCAAGTAACACGAATATAAAACAGTTGCGCTGCCGATAAGGCTGTTTATTAAAGTTTATCTTAAGCTAATGTGACAAATAAAAAGAGCAATTACTTAAAATGGTTGATAAAGTACCGTATAAATTGATGTTTTGTGTTTCAAGTATGACTAATGTAAAAAATAAAATGATCTTTAAAAAAGTGTAGATCTGATTAGATAGCAGGTTCGCCCGTCTCAGGTTTCTCCATAAAAACTTTAAATGTCAGTTTTATCTTCTTAGAGGGTGAATTTTGGAAAAAATCTAAATGCTCGCTTACTTCATAAACGGAAACTGTGTGCAAAATATTATGCTCCTAGACCCAATCAATTTGGCTATGCGTTGGTATGTCAGTTTCTCCTTTTATTTATAGATAAAAAAGAGACATTTATGAAGCACAACGGAAAAACGAACGATTTTAATTACCCTTTTAACTTACAAAAACCTAGCGTTTACCTATTACATTTTTTAGCATCAGAATCATCGCACTATTATTTTAAAGTTTGTGAGAATGTAAAGAAAGAATGTAGAGAATTTAAACAACTACAAGATAGTTGTCTGACGCTGGTTTTCAACTGAAGCTACAAAGCACAGCTGTACAGTTGAAATCCAGGTAGAATGTGTGTGCATGTTACTATTTCACGCCTGATTGTCTGAACGGATTTTAATGACACTTAGCACATTGGTAGACATATCCTGGAATAGCACAAAATACCCTTTTTTATCTCCGGAGTCCTTTGGAAATATTTTCTACAAACTTAATAAAACAAACAAGAAAACTGCGCTCAAAATTTTCTCATTTCACCAAAATCGTTGACACTAAACCCAGTTATTACCTTAATACATGGTTAAGTATTGAATAAGAGAGTAAAGAACACTGCAGTCGAGATAAGAGGGATAATGAATTAAAATCATTAACCCTACGCCAGGTTAACACGGAAAGTTTGCAGTAACTACGGGCAATGAATCTTAATAAGGAACGTACGATGTCGCTAGCTCGGTCCTTCAAGCATTAGTTACAAGTAATGGCGAACAACTCGGAAACAAAGACATACACTATCCCTGTTATAAAATTATCTATGACAATTTTCTACAATGTTTTTCTAACAAATGGTAAAGCTTCTAAGTAAAGTGTTTATGTTTTTCATAGTGAAACAGGGTTATCGCTTTGAGTCGTGCATTGACAAAAGAAAACGTGTAAATTTTGTTGCATGTTGTGTTTTGATAAAAGTGGTCGCTTCTTGTGTATAGCTTTATGTTTTAAATTGTATGTAGACTATTCAGTGACAGTTTCAAATGGTGGATATGTTTTTACGTCTTCAGGCTACCCACAAGGGCTGCCGGAATTTTTTAAAGAGTTACCGTGGCTTTGGAACGCAAAAGACAACTGAACGATACAGGTCTGCCCTACTTAGGAGGTCCAAACGCCTCCTGCGGAGGCTCTACGCGGAGATCGTTTGGTCCATGGCCAATTGCAGAACGCCGGTTTGGACGCCGTCGCTGTGAAAGCGACCAGTGGCCAAGCTGAACGCATCCCAGAAGTTCATGGCCATCCGGATAATACGGACATACCGAACGGTTTCTCGCAAAGTGGCGAGCTTCCTTGCCGGCCTGCCATTATAATGATGATCTGGAGGTAACAGTTCTTGCACGATTTGCGTATGAAGATGCAAAGCCGGGGCGAAACTCCGCTGCCGCGTCAAGTCACGGTGTGGTGGACACGGTAAAGGCGATAAAGACTGCGGCAGTAAGAGTGTCTTTAAAAATTGGCTGGAAAGACGTCACGGAGTCCTCACATTCCACATGACGCAGGTTCTCACTGGACATAGTAAGTTCAGGAGGTTCCTGCACTGGATTCGTGTGGAAGAAACACCCAACACCCGGGTGTCACCATTGTGTAGACCGCCCGGAGGACACGGTGGAACATACGATAGAGGTGTACCCCGCTTGGGCAGAGCAACGCCGTGTCCTCGTTGGGGCGATATTCGGTAACGAACTTCCGCGCCGGATCCTGGTACAGGCCGTGGTCCGGAGTGAAGAGGAATGGCCTCCTTCTGCGAAGCAGTAATGCTAGCAAAAGAGGTGGCCGCACGCATTAGGGAACTTAACGAACGTAATGGTATTAGATGTTTTTTATACAATCAACACGTGACTACACAAATGGACATGGTTTCATCATCTTCCACGTGTTTTCACCTAATTTACCATTACATTTCTTACCGAGTACCCGACACCGGTTCCTAACAGTGTGAAAAGAGCCTTAGGCGGCCGATTCCTACCCGGAACCGGCACGATCAAGTTACATTACTGAACGAAGAAATAATTAAGGTTTTATCCAGCGAGAACTATCTCTGTTGTACAAAGGAAATATGCAAATAAAAGCTTGGAATTGAATTTAGCGCATCGACTCAAATTACATTTAGAGTGAGGTCAGACGAGGTCAGCTTGTTATCGAGTGAAACACAATCGCTAGCCTGGCCTCATTCCACAGCTAGCTATCTCAATACCCAAATAACTTATGTACAAGTGACGTTATTTACTATGGAATTAACGGTAATGTCAGTCACTTTATTTATTTATTTATATACTCTTTATTGCTTCTCTTTTTTACTCTTTGTTTGTTTATTGCTTTTTTTTTACTTTTATTGATAACAAAGCAAAGCATAAACAAATGTCGACCATAGATGTTCTATTGACAGCTTTTGGTAACCACAATCGTATTAATTATAAATACGATTGTTATTTTTATATCAGAATAGTACGTGTAATTTGTTTGTGAATTAATACTTATTTAGTAAGTTGAGTAGATGGACAAATAAGGAAGTCAAATTGGCAAAATCATAAAGTGGCCAACCTTATTTTAAAAAAAAACCGTCGATCTCTTGAAATTTTACGATTCGTGTTTTTCTTCAAGGAAACCTTCAATTGAAAATGATAAACGAAAAAAAAAGCAGAATTTTCTTCCATACAGAAAATACAAAACTACAAAGAACCGAAATATTCCTCACAATTGAGTATTTCCAAGGTACTAAAAATTCAGGTTTCATTCTCGCCGAAACCTAGCTCCCTTTTTGACTTCTTTGCCCACTTTTCGCCTTATTTTTTTTTATGGATTTCAAACAGAAAAGGAGGTTGTGAATCGACTGAATGTTTTTTTTTTTTAGTTTAACAAATATAAACTTTATTTTCGAAATCAGTATCAAAAGTCAAAGAAACAACGGCTTCCGAAATATTTAACCTACACCAAGTTCGATTTTTTTACACCACATTTTTTTGTTTGCAGGAGGTAACGTCTGAATTTACTAGTCCGATTGCTAAAACTTTTTCACCGATAGAAGTCTGCTTTATTCCTGAGTGATATAGACTATATATATATAGATACTAGCTTTGCCCGCGCGGCTTCGCTCCCGCTCTTCCTTACTCCACCCTACTATACCCTACTCTACCCTACTATACCCTACTCTACCCTACTCTACCCTACCCTACTCTACTCTACCCTACTCTACCCTACTCTACCCTACCCTACTCTACTCTACCCTACTCTACCCTCCTCTACCTTACTCTACCCTACCCTACTCTACCCTCCTCTACCTTACTCTACCCTACACTACCCTACACTACCCTACTCTACCCTACTCTACCCTACACTACCCTACACTACCCTACACTACCCTAATTTTTTTTTTTTTTCCATAAGAACCTTCTCCTCATAATAACGAACACAACAAAAAAAAAAATTAGCGAAATCGGTCCAGGCGTAGTTGAGTTATGCGCTTACCAACACATTTTGCGATTCATTTTTATATTATAGATATACTTTTAAGTGCGCGGGTAAAGCTGCGGACAAAAGATAGTTTTTTATATTTTGCAATTCTAAATGTTTGTTAATTAGAAGTCGATTGTTTTGTGTTATACTCGTAAAAAAGTTCTAAGTTAATCCGCTATGAAAACAGAATGATAAAATATGTATCAAGTTCGTCCGACCGCACCTCATCTACAATTTCATTAGACGGGATTATTCAACCATGCTAATGGGGTGTTTTATAATAGTTCGCTCAGACACGGAACCATCCGATTCGCGGCCAGATAATAGGATTACTAATAAAACTTTCACTTTGCTGCGTCATAATACGGATTCCGCTATGTTTGTCTTTTGTTTTAAATCCTGTTTATAGGGAATTAGGAATATTGCAGTCTGATTATAGGAATTCTAAAGGACCAGAGTTACAGGATTCCGGGCCTTGGTTGAGGCCATGGTCCGGAGCGAGGAGGAGTGGCAGGCGGTCGCCGACTTCTGCGAAGCAGTAATGCTCGCAAAGGAGGAGGCCGAACGCATCAGGCAACGGCGTTATCGCCGCTGCCGCCGCCGGGATTCTGATCCCGATTTCCGGCCAACGTAGGCGCGGGCTTGCGGACAGTGAGCAATGGGTAGCTCACTGTCCGGCCGTCCGGTAACTGTCCGGACCAAGCCCAAGTCGTCGACGGCGCGCACAGTTCCCGCGCGCCTCAAGGAGTTGTCAGCAACAGCAGGGACCCAGCCGGGTCGAAGCCTACTCGGGCCAGGGTTATCCGAAAGGGCGCTCGAGCCCCGGTATGAAGGCTAGAAGGAACGGGGTGGGTCTTTTAGTCAGTAAGAGTCTGACACTATCTCCTGCTCCGCCCAAGGGCGGGGGATGTCAATGCATGATTTTTCCCACCATAAAAAAAAAGAGTTACAGAATTGTTCGAAAGAGTTACTGTAATCCTGGACCGTTAAGGGCAATTGAAAGAACACAGATGGGTTTCAGTCACTAATAGTTTGATACTCGCTCTCGCCCCCTCCAGCAAAAGTGGTAAGAGTCAGTTGACGATTTCTCAATTAAAAAGTAGTGAAAACTCTTTTATTTTGAGCAGATTGAATGTCACTTGTTTGTCGAATGTCTTTTGATCTCCTAGGCAATGTGACATTTTATAAGTGGAGGCGATTGTCAAAATGTCCGCGTTTCCTTTGTTGCCTTTCATATCAGGGCCAGGTTTTCCTTTCAGAAGCAAACCCATGGTCTCAGTAGGTTTCGACCCTGCTAGGCCTATACTGTTTGCTGACAGCTCCTTTGAGGCGCGCGTGGAACAAAACGTCCCGTTGACGTCTTGGGCGGGTTACCGGACGGCAGCTCGATGTCCGACCGTCCGGTAACAGTCCGGATCAAGCCCAAGTCGTCGACGGGACGTTTTGTTCCACGCGTGCCTCAAGGAGTTTTCAGCAACAGCAGGGGCCCAGCCGGGTCGAAGCCTACTGGGGCCAGGGTTAGTTTCGAAAGGTAGCTCAGCCCCGGTATAAAGGCACGAAGGAACGGGGTGGGTTTTTTAGTCAGTAAGAGTCTGACACTATCTCCCGCTCCGCCCAAGAGCGGGGGTTGTCATTGGATGATTTTCCCCACAATAAAAAAAAGGTTACCGGACGGTCGGATGGCGAGCTTCCCGCTTGTTGTGGCTGGAAATCGGGATCGGGATCCCGGCGGATGGGGCGTGAGGCCGTTGCCTATCGCATGCGCATACGGCCGCCTCCTTACTACTTCTCAGAAGGCGACCGCCCAAAATTCCTCCTCGCTTCGGCCTGTACCTAACAATATAGTAACTGTGCCTGTACCAAGACCCGGCGTGAGAGATCTTTGCCGCCGATCACTTCCACCAGGACACGGCGCCGGCTGTGCCTTTTACCGCATACTCTGGGCGGCCCATAAGGTGGTGACACTCGGGCGATTCGTCCGCACGAATCCGATGCAGGAACCTTCCAAACTGACCATTTCCAGTGAGAACTTGCGTCATGCGGAAGGTGTGAGAATGCCGTGAGATCTTTCCAGCCACGTCTAAAAGACCCCACTTATCGCCATAATTAAGGCGTGCCCAACACTGGGTTTCGACTGTCGCTGTCGCCAGCCCGGACTAGACATAACATTCGTCTGATCAGTGGATCTTCCCTTTTTACGGAGATATGTGAGATACTACTCTCTGTTCAGAAAAATACTTTTGCTGAGTGAAACTCCCCTGTCTGCTTCAGTTGCCTTTTGCGTTCTAAGGCCACGGTGAACGATTCCACAGCCCATTGATTTCCTTAACTGGAACGCCACGTGGTCTAAGCCAAGCACATGTTGGACAATTGGCAATTGTTATTGCGAATAATTAGATACTAAGAGCAGTGGTGGCCGAGTGGTATCGGCCCCGACTAGTAAGTCGCGCCACCACCACCACCACCACCACTCGCGGGTTCGAACCCAGCCAGGCGCATCACTTTGTGTTATTTATTTCATCACCACTCCTCTCAAAACGGTGAAGGAAAACATCGTGAGGAAACCGGCATGTCCTAAAACCAAAAATTCGAAGACATGTGACATTCACCAACACGCACTGGGCCCGCGTGGTGGATTACGGCCCATTCCCTCTCCTAGAGAGGAGGCTTGAGTCCCAACAGTGGGAACATTAAAAGGCCGGTGATGATGATGATTGCGAATAGAAAGTCACTTTGTCTATTTTGGAGGCCTTTGTTTAGATCTCTAGGAAAAACGATAGCTCAATGTTACAAAAATTCAAAATTTACCGGTCTTTGAATTGCACTAGATGAAAGTTGCGTGGTTTTTCAAAAGACATATGAGAAGCCAGTCTATCTTTGTGTGATGCCGGTTTTTCGGAAGACAAAAAGGTGAAACCAGTGGTATTTTGTATCAGATTCTCAGAACCACTGCAGGTTACTGGTATATTAACTCTTTGAATGTCGTAATTAGAGACACAATAGAAAGACAATTACCTTATGTCGGACTGTGTAACTTAAGACATTCGAAAGGTTAATATACTTTATAGAATAGACTACGTTTGTGTTGTTTTACTAACATAGTTTCACCATTATTTTCCCTTTGTTCAAAATGTATTTTTTTAGAAGCTTTCAGTGTAATGATCTACTTCATCATTATTACCGTAATTTCAGCGGAAAGACTCCTTCCCAGACTGTTGGACACAGGCCTCCCCCAAATCTCGGATCCATCAGATTCTCACGACCCTCACCAGGTCATCCTTCCATCTTATGGGAGGCCTTCTGACGCTGCTTCTTCGGGTTCTTCCAGAACGTTTCAGCCCTATCGACCATCTGTTCAGCGAATAATATGCCCGGCTCGCTGCCGCTTATTTTAGACGACTCTGATCTACCGACCTCCTATAAGGAACTTACCTTACTCATCAGGACAACTACGTTAGCAGATAATATCATTAAGTATACAACTATTTGGTTCTGTCTGTAGGCCATACAAATACGAGTAGGTATTTGTTCAGCGCGAGCATCGAATTTAAGCAAGCGTTTAATTGGTAAAACGTAGTGTAGGTACTGCGGAGTCGTACAATTATGGAGCAAAATTTAGATTTCCAATTAATTACTTGACTAAAAAGTGTAATAATTGGCAGTTACACAGCTAGAACTATACTGCGCACAAGTGTGCGACACACGCCGATTTGGGCGCGTTGGTGTCTATACATTTTATATGGAAACTAGACTTGTAGAGCTACACTTGATCCACGCCACGCAACATTGTTCTATGTACAAATCAGGCGTGTTACACGTGTGCGTCGGTCTAATTTAGTTCTAGCTTTAGTATTTTAACATCTATATATACTAATTTGTGCCTGTGTCTTCGCCTGTGTGGAAGTAAGTTTCTCTATACAAACTTTGAACTCCCGTTTCATTTAAAAACCCGTTTCATTTTAATATAAATCATAAAAAGAACGTCTGGACAAAATTCCAGCGTTCTAGGTCTAAGGATTTGCACTGAGCATTGATGAGTCAATGAGTGACTTAGGGCTTTGCCATTTCTAATGTATAGATTAGATCATTCTAAACTAGGCAGTTTAATTCAAACACATGTCCAAAGTTAATTTCTAGATAAGCCTTCTTTTTCTTCTTATTTGATTTCAGAAATTTAATTTCTTTGCTCAGGGAACATTAATAGTCTTTGGTCTACAAATAATCGTCTTCTACGATGTCCCTCCCACTGCTCTGGGTTTATCCACTCCTCCTTTTTTATTCAGCTGATATCTCTTTGGAATACGCTCCCTCTGAATATCAAGTCCAGCCAATTTTCCTTTAATGTGAAGGCACGTGAGCATATTTACAAGAAGCTGGTAGAATTATCACAGCACTGATTGGTTGGATTTGTTTTTTTACAACAATATTGCTTATTTATATGTATGTATCTAAGTATGTATTTACTATTTTATATGTTTCTCTTCTGTTTATCTATTTTTTAAGTTGCACTTGCTATGTTATTTTTATGCACCACCCGGTCGACTAGTAAAAAATTCTTAAGGCATTAAGTCCACCTTTGTACAGTGGTGTGTGCATAAAGCTTTAAAAAATAAATACATAAAAAGTTTCCGACTTGGTTCTTCCGGAAACTTTTGGACTAAATAAATCCTATTAATGAACAGGGCAGTGTTCACAAACGATGACGTCACATAAGACTTAATCTAGCATTGACAACATGCAACAAATTGCGACACAAGCGCTCCAGCTGTGCGGCCTAGACTTTGTGGCACGCAACCTTAAATAGGACGGGGACAGTGTTATTTACCCCTGACTGTCAAATATGGCACAGGTTTTGTAAATTAAGCACACATACTACGCAAATGACTTAGGCAGAGGGAATCCGCTGGTTATGAGATGCAAAGAACCAATAGATTTGGCAATGCTTAGGAAACGCCTGTATCCAGCACTTTTTGTTTTTTGGCTGAAATAGCCCATAGCTGGTATTTTGATAGGGCCAATTATACCATGGGCATATAGACTAAAGATAAATAATATAAAATGGTAGTGATAATAAACTTAAAAAATGTAGATTTATGTATGACTATAACAATTAATTACTTTAAAATTAGGTACACTTTATAATAAAAATTGTCTTTGAATTTTGAATTTCATTTTATGCAATTAGATCTAAAAATCATTATAATTCATTTTACTTTAGAATGGACGTATTCTTATCATCACCATCACAACAAAAATCGCAATTAAAAATCTTCAACAATCATTTCAAATGCCAAAATAAATATCTACAGAAAATTTGTTGTTTCATAACATCAAAAAGCAATATCCGAGCGCAGTGCTTCCAATTACCGGAGTTTGTGGTGTAGCTCGGCGCTGCAGTAGCCGAGATGGAATTGCCCGAATGCCCGAATTGCCCGAACATAGGCGCACCTACGATTGCCCAACAAACATATCGGTAATACTAATTTACATTATGTGCAACCGTTTACCGTTAAATGTTAGTAAATGATGATTTTGAACGCGAATACGGGTCACTGGTTTTATTTCCTAATTTCAGCGAATGGTTGTTTTGCTAATTAAATAGAAAATTAGGAGGTATTGTATTTAGTTAGTAAATACTTTAGGCTATTTGATTAAAATTGAATAACGTTATTGATGAAACAAATTCCGATTAATTCAATATTCTATTGAACTTAACTGCTATGAAATTAGTACTTCAAAATTATCGTCGTTTGTTTTGAATTAAGTATGGCGATTAAAATATTTGTCGTTTTAATAACCAGTTATTCTATTTTTTTTAAATTGATATGAACTATACCTTTTTTGTCCTATGATGAGTTCCCTGACAGTTCTTGTCTGACAATTATAGTGATGTGACCTAACGAAATTTAATCGATTTTTTAAAATAACGAATCAGTTGGCAAAGAAAATAGAATCGGATTACCGATTTTAGATTTATAGATGATAAATGTGAAAGTTTGTATGTGTGTGTGGATGTTTGTTACTCTTTCACGCAAGAACTAGTCTACTAGTCCAAGATCCTAAGGCCGCCAGACGTCATGTATTTTCTGACGAACGAAATGTGGACAATTGAGTACTATTAGTATGTACTAAGAACGGATGCCTACCTGCTAGCTTGCTTAGACGGCCAATTATCAGGTATCAGGTAATCAAGGTACATAAAATTATTACTTACCTCACGTAAATTCTACAAAATACGTAAAAATCAGCTTTGAGAATTTACGTGAGGTAAGTAATAATTTTATGTACCTTGATTACCTGATACCTGAAAATTGGCCGTCTAAGAAAGCTAGCAGGTAGGCATGCGTTCTTAGTACATACTAACAGTACTCAATCGTCCACATTTCGTTCGTCAGAAAATACGTGATGTCTGGCGGTCCTGGGATCTTACTCTATATGGATTTTAAAGAAGTTTTACAGTAAACCAAAAAACCTGACAAAAACTAAAAACCTGAAATAACGCGGGCGGAACCGCGGGGGACGGCTAGTGGTAAATAAAATGCAGTCTGTATAAAATAATAATTTATTTATTATTCACTGTTAGAACTTGACTCTTGATTTGAACTCGTATCCATATCGGAATCGGAATCTTTTCCAACTAACCGCGATGATTAATTATTGGCCCTAATTCGGTCGATCCGGATATATTTATTCCAGCCCTCTGTTATAGTTTTTTGAGTTTTTTCTATTACTTTTTTCCAATTTTCTGCCGTTACATGCGATTACAAGATGGCCGCTCCAATTTTGTCGATTAGTGTGTCGTCGAGTAGTGTCAATCTCTATTGGCAGAAGTTCTGTTTAACGCATTACACATTTTTAAGTTCTATACTTTTTTATTTTATTTACTTAATTTATTAACAGTTAAATATAACCACAATAATTTACTTATTAATTTACGAAAGACAATATTTTTTTTATCAATTCATTTTTATTTTTTTTGCCAGTTTATTTTTCAGTAATCTAAAGTAGTATGCGTGCCACGGAAAAAAATGAACTGTCAGGGAACTCATCATAGGATAAAAAAGGTATAGTGCTTGATTGTATATACAAAAGGAGAAGCCTGATTGACATATCAATGCACAACTGAAACTTCTCGATCGTGAAATTTTGCACAAGACTTACTTTTATGATATAGGCGTAGGAGTTTTTGATAATTCAACTTTTAAAGGGGTGAAAAAGAGGAATTTCGTTTGTATACAAAATTGTATTTGTTGTGCGTGTTCAGTGTACAGGGAGATGTTCAAAGTAAACGTGACTTCAATGAAATAAATGTCTTTAATTCTGATTCCACAAATACTTCATTATAACTAACTACGTACTATGTATGTGTCGAGGCAGGGCGGTGTAACGTAGACGACTGGCAAACCGTCCGCTCGCGTCCCCATATATCGTCGAAAAAGCAACTCATCAAATCGCAGTTACCAAGCCGCTACATATTCCTTGAACTCATATACTTAAAAATTAACATACGTAGTAACCCAAGTAAATAAAAAAACCGGCCAAGTGCGAGTCGGACTCGCCCATGGAGGGTTCCGTAGCAGCAAGTAACATAATATAAAAGTTCTTGTAGTTCGTTGTAACTTTGATCGATGTTTTAACAATAGTCTATTTTTTTAGATTTACGACGTATTAAAAAAAACTACTCACTAGATCTCGTTCAAACCAATTTTCGTTGGTAGTTTACATAGTAATGTACATCATATATTTTTTTTAGTTTTATCATTCTCTTAATTTAAAAGTTACAGGGCCGACACACATTTTACCACTTTGGAAGTGTCTCTCGCGTAAACTATTCAATTTAGAAAAAAATGATATTAGAAACCTCAATATCATTTTTGAAGACCTATCCATAGATACCCCCCACACGTACGGGTTTAATGAAAAAAAAATTTTTGAGTTTCAGTTCTAAGTATGGGGACCCCCAAAATTTATTGCTCTTTTTCTATTTTTGTGTGAAAATCTTAAAGCAGTTCACAGAATACATCTACTTACTAAGTTTGAACAGTATAGCTCTTATAGTTTTGGAAAAAAGTGGCTGTGACATACGGACGGACAGACAGACAGACAGACAGACAGACAGACAGACATGACGAATCTATAAGGGTTCCGTTTTTTGCCATTTGGCTACGGAACCCTAAAAAGGTTTTAATTATTCATTTTCATCATTTCAACCGAAAGACGTCTACTATTGGACATAGGCCTCCCACAATTGTTGCCACAATGAACGGTCCTGTGCGTCTCGCATTTTTCAATACTAACCCTTTAAAACAATATAGTGTTAAAGGTAGTATGGGAGGATCCTATTCCTTGGGTTAATAAACTTGAAACTTAGCATACCTACATTTTAATCAATATCAATGATAAAGATTTTCATAAATAATTTTTCAAAACCACCTTCAAAACGCAGTTTAAAGTGTAAGAAATGCTCGAACGAAGTCGCTGGTAAAGTGTTAGTTTTCAGTACAAAACACTCGGACCGTATTTATTTACAAATTAATTTCAATGGATTCTCGTCCAAATTTGCCAAACGTAACTTGAACATCCTTCCTGTTCACTGAATTAGATAAACCAGAGTAAAACAAATATTTATAGGTTTGAGTAGTTTAGAGGTTTTTTTTTTTAATTAATATAAACTAGTGCTTAGAGCATCGGTCTCGACTTACCTGTTGTACATCACGGGTTCAAACCCAACCAGGCGCATTACTTTGTGTAATTTATTTCATCACCACTGCTCTTAAAACGGTAAAGGAACATCGTGAGGAAACCGGCATGCCCTAATACCAAAAATTTGAAGACAAATGACGTTCACCTACCCGCACTAGGCCCGCGTGGTGGATTACGGCCCATTCCCTCTCTGTTGAGAGTCTCTGAGTCCCTAAGCGGAGAGGAGACGTTTCGTGAATGACGACGTTTGCAATCCGTAGGTGTTTTTAGGTGGAAAATTATCCAATGACATCTCCCACCCTTGGGCTGGATGAGCGGGAGGGCCTGTTAGACCTTTACTGACTAAAACGCACTCCTATTCTTTCTTTGCCTTCGATCCAGGGTCACGAGGGTTCACTTTCACTCAACCTATGGCCACAGTAGGCTTCGACCCTGCTAGGCCCTTATAGTTTACTGCCATCTATAAAAATGGTCAAATAACCTCCTAAATTGTGATACACAAAACCATTCTATACAGCGTAATATGTATTCAATGACACTGCCGCCCTCGGGCGGGGCGGGACGGCGTGTCAGACTTTTACTGACTAAAATCACACCTGTGGCATTCAGTTGCCCTTTGCGTTCTAGGACTACGGCTTTCCCCTTCAGAAATTCGCCGTGGTCCTAGCTAGCGGACATCGGCCCTGCTGGGCCCCTACGCTTTGCTGACATCTCTTTGATACACTACGCGTGGATCACTACGCGCTGTTGACGACTGGGCTCGGTCTGATTAATTACCGGAGAGTCGGACGACGAGCTACCATTGCTCGACGTCCCCTAGCCCACGTACTAGCTGTCCCTGCGGTTTTAACCTTGTCTTTGGTTACTACTCCACTCTTACTGGTAATGTTATATATTTTATAGCCTTTCTCGATAAATGGGCTATCTAACACTACATTTTTTTTTTCGTACTAGTAGTTCCTGTTATACTAGTAGTCGGCTCTCAGCCCTTACCTCTTCCTGATGATAATGGACGCTTTGACGTCGGACATCCAGGAAGAGGCTCCCTGGTGTATGCTGTTTGCCGACGACATTGTTCTAGTTACCGAGAGTAGCCTAGAGGTCCAGAGCAAATTGGAGGTGTAGTGGCATAGACTGGAGAGTGTTGGCTTAAAATTGAGTAGAACGAAAACCGAGTACTTGTTCTGCGATTTTGGCGGTCTCTCCGGTTCTGTGCCCTTAGCTCTCTCTGGAACGCCCATATCAATCTGCTCCGACTTTCTGTACATCGGGTCACTTATCCAAGGAGATGGTGAGGTAGACCGAGACATAACACATCGGATCAATTCAGGATGGTTGAAATGGCGACAGGTCACTGGAACAACTTGTGACCCACGGATGCCCCTCAAGTTGAAGGGTAAAATCTACAAGTCCGTGATAAGACCGGTCATACTGTATGGATCAGAATGTTGGGCTGTGAAAAAGACGGATGAAAAAAGATTGCATGTAGCGAAGAATGAGAATGTTGAGATGGATGTGTGGTGTGACGCGATTGGATAAAGTGAGAAATGAGTATATTAGAGGAAGTTTGAAAGTGGTGCCAGTGACTGACAAGTTGAAGGGGCATCGTTAGTCTTGGTATATGGTAAAGAGGAGAGATGAAATGCATGTTACTAAAAGAGTTATGAGTATACATGTGAATGGGTGGAGAGGGAGAGTGAGGCCAAAGAAAAGATGAATGGATTGCGTGAAGAGCGATATGAAAGAAAAGGAAGTTAGTGATAGCATGACGACGAAAAACGTGTTGCGCTACCCCAAATAAGATGGGACAAGGGCAGGAAGAAGAAGAAGAGTTCCTGTTATACTAGTTGGACTATTTGTGATTTTTTTTTTCAAAATCAAGATCACAATTTATAATACGAGTAGGTAAATTATTTATACATTTTTTATTTATTATTAGTTAAACAAATCATAATTTGTTTTGTTTTCATCTACAGTAACTGTAATCTTAGAATAAGATTTTAAAACCCCAGGCACTAGAGTAATAGGTTAGATTAAAACCTCTACACGTGGTAGCGCTTAACGTAAATAGATTGTGAGAAACAAAAGAAAATACCGTCTTAAAATGTTCTTATGATAACAATATAACGTGTTTTGAAAAACAATTTAGATAAAATTGTACACACAATGAAACTCAACGTCTAAATGTCAAAGCGCTCTGTTGAGGCGATCCAAGTCAAACAAAGCTCCAGCTATATTTCTTCCGTTTGTTTTCGTTTAAGTTCCATTACAATAAAGTCCCATAACAATCGTTGTCTTAACAGCCAGAAATAGATGTTTAATTTTCAATAAGAAAGACCTTTAGAGTAATTGTTGAATGGCCTAAGATCTAACTAAAAGCTGGTAGTTTGTCAGTGTGTGTCCCCAACACAGGGAAGAACGATGCCGTAATATGAAGTTTTAGTTATGATGGTTTGGCAGTATTCTATATTATAGTTAAACACTCCTACTTTTTAATTACTACACAAAAAAATGGGGCTCTATCTGTACCTGTTACTGATCATATTTTTGTAGTCAAAAGTAGAAAAAACCGAAATCCTAAAATTGACCACGCAAAGGTAAATTCATCATAGAATCAATCATACATAACAATTGCTACTAGAAAATACTGCGGGCAGTGTTTTTCCTTAAAAATTGTCACTTATTCATTCATTAATCAATAGCCTGCACAATATTTCCATAAATTGAGTGGCATTTTGGGACATAAACCAACGCTAATAACTTTGCTGTTTATGAATATTATTTATTGAGATTTTACTTATAAAATAACAAGGGCTTTTCTAATAAGCCCTTTAAGTATGTGTACTAATTAAAAAATTGTGGTGTATATGTAAATATAATGTTATAAAGTGGTAAAGTTTGTTTTTATGTTTTTTGTTTGTAGGAGGTATTCTCTGAAAGACTGGTCCAAATGCGAAATTTTTTTCACCGAAAGTTTGCTTTATTCCTGAGTGTCATAGGCTATATTTACCGCGGGTAAAAACTAGTGGGTAATAAAGGTGTGTAATTTATAAATTCGTTAAATTATCAAGTTTTTATCAAATCGTAATTATCAAGTTATAAAGATTTCATCAAATTATAAAGATTATCGAATAAAATACAAACAAAATAAAGGAATAGAATCAGTAGTAGAGTATACAGTCGCATGTACACAGCTAACTTCGACAGGTTTCATCCGAGTCGGTACAAAAACTGTAGCTACTGAACTTCGCTGTGAAAACTTGCGAAGTTGTAAAGGCGGTAAAAACTCGTTACGCGAAATCGGCCACTAAAACTTGCGAAGCGAAAATTCTATCCAACTTCAATTTACTTTTATTGTTCTTGCTCTTCCTCTGCGAAGCAAAAAAAGTTTTTTTTTTCTTGCGTTCTAGAGGGTCTCTAAACACATTTTTTTATACCAATCCAAACGAACCAAGCGTCAAAATTTCACGTTTGAAATTTTCCTTGTTACAGTGTATCAAAGGAAATGGCAGAATCTCATTCCCACTGTAATGTAAATAATCTTTATTTGAATTTCGCTTTCAGCCTTACCACGAAAGTACGGAATGTTAGCGCTATCTTCAGACATGTTAAAATATTTAAGTATCGAATTTGAAAGTTTTAAAAATAAATATTGAAAGCTCTTAAAATTTATTTTTCTTTAATACGTTTAATAAATGTCAATCTTCTTTTTAAATTTTATTGAAGTAGTTTCTTTTCAAAGAATATTATTATAATGTAAAACCCATTAACGTTTGATATTAATATGTTGGATAGAATTTTTTAATGTTAACATCACTTAGTTTTTTTCACATTTAGTTGCAGAAAGGAGCTAAATTGCTTTTTAATACGATTCATTCATTCATTTAATCATAATCAGGTCTTTGGTCCACCTAGTGGAAGGCCCCCGTCTCCATCGATCATCTGTTCGACGAGCAAATTAAATCTTAGAAAACCTACGAAAAATACAACAATATAAGGTAAAACAACTGTAGCAAATTAGCAATGATTTTTTTTTCACACTATATTCCATAAGAAATATTTTCCTTTGTGGTTCGTTTCCCATACACGTGATGGGAATCCCCTTTCAGAATTGCATTTGGGTGATGTATTATTATCCATTTTACGTACAAATCTGCGCTTCAACGTAATCAATCAGGCTTTTACGAGGCATAAATAAACCGAGAGGCGTGTTGTTTAGTTGACAAATATGCCGACGACAGAAACAACTAATTTTAGAATTATCTATTTAATGTTTTTGACTCGAGTTTAGTGTTTAAGCGGCAATAAAAAAAAATTGGTTGCCTGTAAAGTCGGTATACGGGCGAAAGTTTTACGTGACAACGACTTTGAGTGGTAAAATAATTTTAATGTGAATATTCATTCGTATAGTAGGAAGAAGGATGAAATATGTCTGTCTCTCTCGCTCTTAGGCGGGCTAACCATGCCCGAGTGGAAGGGACGCGTGCCTCTCACTCGCTCTCATTGTGAGCGCATAACGTGAGCGGAGCGTAACGCAGTTTCTTGAAGTGTTACCCGGCAAACCAATTTATAAGACGTTGTCACGTCAAAAACATAATAACATCTATGGTTCATCCATTTTTAAAAGGGGTCTCTCAAACGCAATGTATCATTTTTATTGTCTACAAAAATGACACATCGCGTTTACCTTTCAATACAACGTCTAATCAGCGGTTTCACTCGGATCGAAGTAGAAAATTATCCAAAGGGTAAAAAAAGTCGAGTAGGCCATGTCCTGAAATAGTCCTCTGTGTTGTTTCATCATAGACCATTTCATTAGCTGTCTACAAAAATGATACATAGCGTTTGAGAGACCACATGAAACAGGGTGTCACTCGAAATAAACCCATAAAAGGTAAGTTTCAAAAATATTAACAACAAATATTCTTAGTCCATGACAAATTACCAACCGTCTTTTGTACCAAAATAACTACACAAGTAATTTAATATAGCGTTTTTATTAAAATTTATATATCACGTGACTAAATAACATTAATCACATCCCATTGATCGCCCATCGATCGAATAAGCTTAAGCATGCATTTAATAAGTGGCTAATCGTCCAATCGCGTGTATTCCTTAATAACTCCTAGGTCGCCTTTTCATTAAATTGCGTACAAAGTAACAAAACGTTGAATTATAACCTCGTGTATTCGTTTAATCTAGGTGTAACATTCGAATAGGTTAATTGCTTTTGTCAAGGACTAATGAAACGACTGCTTTTTATATAATACTAGTGACCTAAGGCCCTTTCTGGAGCTCTTAACTTTGTTTTGTAGCATACTCGTTTCTGCCATCGAATTTGCTCGTAAGTAGACCATATAAAATATAAATGTCACTCGTGATAAAGTAGCATATTACTGATGAAAGAATTTTTAAATTCTGTTTCGTTGTTATTGAGTTTACTTATTTCTAAATAACAAAATACAATTACGATAAAGTATATTAAGCAAAGATAAATAATAAATGTTATTATATTCAGGTTAAAGATGGTTTGATTAAAATACTACTTAAACATGAATGTATAATGTCTGAGACTGAAAGGAAAAAAAAAAATGACATAAAAAGTAGCTTTAGAGTCATAAGTTTTTTTTTTGAACCCACTGCAGCACTATAGTGGGTTCAAAAAAAACTTATGACTGAAAAACAAAAACTGAATCAATATACACAAAAAATTGTGTAAGAATCATTATAAAAAAGGTGTGCCTACAATTTAAAAAAACATGTCTACTGTGAACCTTTTAACATTTCTCAATAATGATAAGTAATCAAGTTATATCAAAAGCTAGCTTTTGCCCGCGCGGCTTCGCTCCCGCTCTTCCCTACTCCACCCTACTCTACCCTACTCTACCCTATTCTACCCTACTCTACACTACACTACCCTACTCTACCCTACTCTACCCTACTCTGCCCTACTCTTTCCTACTCTACCCTACTCTACCCTACCAAACTTCACATAAACCATCTACTAAATAGTCCAAACAAAGCCTAAACATTTAGTTAGGATAGGTGAGCCCGTTCTTGAGTTATAAAATTACAACGAAAAGTAGCACTGATTTTTATATATAGATAAAACTGAAATATAGCATTAGTTTTCTTTACACAAAACTTCAAAACCTCTGCCACCTACTTTTCACAGTTGAAACGTCCTATTCAGAAGAAGTCTGCAAAATTTGTATCCAGTAACTAATGGTAGCGTTCTTAAGCTGCCATCAGACAGACTGCATGGCAGCAACTGCGCATATTTAACTGCATGCAGTCGATATATTTAAAAGTGTAAAATTTGATATTTATAAGGAGCCATTTTTAAAGATGACATTGAGCGCATAATGTCAATTTGCGTTCGACGCGACTGACGCGCGTTATGCTCCTTGACTAACAGCACACTAACTGTATGCGGTTAGCAATAGTCAGCGTGCATCGACACTACATGGCACTGGGGACTTTTGTCATCATGACTTTTGATAAGTCACCGTGCTTATGAACCAAACATGTAATGCGCGCACTTGAACACGTGACAGTTGGGTAAAAATAGGTAAATAATGAAAAAAAATATTGTCACCAAAATTCAAAATATTTTATTTCACATAGGCCTACATGGGCACTTATAAAACGTCAGAAGCTAGTGCACCCTGACAAAATTCTCCATAGCGCGCTAGCTCTTAAGGTCACGACTATTAGAGCTAGCGTGTATACAGTTAATTGACTTCACACGACTGCAATCGACCACGTGAAGTTGATACCATGACTGAACGAAGTCGAACGTACAACTGCATACAGTTAAATATATTGATTGCATGCAGTTGCTGTGATGCAGTCCGTCTGATGGCAGCCTAAGATTGAAATATTCGCCCGTAAACTAACTTTGTTCTGTACCTTAAAGGTTAATTTCCTTGTCATTAAAACTATTTTTGATAGGCTATTTGTGGAATTGACGGACGTCGAATTCTGCGAAAAACATGTTCCATGAAACAATCCGATAAGTGGGTCTTTGTAATGGTCAATCATTCGCGAGTAAACTCGGTAATGGGGATCATTTGATGATTGTTTTGATCCCTATGGAGTGTCCCATGTCACTGTCAGCTTTGTGAATAAATGGATAATCCGTTAAACATCTATTGCTAAGAGATCAGCTATTTATTGGATTTTAGACACCTGATCGAGTAGTGAACAATAGAAATAATTCGACGACGGCCAGAGTGACCGCTTTTTGTGGTTTATGATGGTTGAATAGAATACAAAAAAGTACGTAAAATAAATAAAATAAATAAAATTATCTTTAATTTGGATTAGTGACATTCATATTATGGATTAGCAAACTCGAAGCCTACTGGGGTCATGGGTAGATCGAAAGGAAACCCCAGGGCACCCCTGTACCCCTTATTTTATTTTATTTTTTTAAGGTTGGAAAAAATCATACAATGACATCCCCTGCCCTTGGGTGGAGCGGGAGATAGTGTCAGACTCTTACTGACTAAAAGACCCACCCCGTTCCTCCTAGCCTTCATACCGGGGCTCGAGCGCCCTTTCGGATAACCCTGGCCCCAGTAGGCTTCGACCCGGCTGGGTCCCTGCTGTTGCTGACAACTCCTTGGATAACCCTGGCCCCAGTAGGCTTCGACCCGGCTGGGTCCCTGCTGTTGCTGACAACTCCTTGAGGCGCGCGGGAACAGTGCGCGCCGTCGACGACTTGGGCTTGGTCCGGACGGTTACCGGACGGCCGGACAGCGAGCTACCCATTGCTCCCTGTCCGCAAGCCCGCGCCTACGGTGGCCGGAAATTGGGATCAGAATACCGGCTGCGGCGGCGCGAGAGGTCTCCGCCGCCGATCGCCCCCACGAGGGCACGGCGATGCTCCGTCCAAGCAGGGCACACCTCGACTGTGTGCTCCACCGTGTCCTCCGGGCATTCCGCACAGTGGCGACACCCGGGCGTGCCCCCCTGTACCCCTAGCCAAGTTGCTAATCTAACGCTTGTAGAAAGCTTCAAATGTACGGGAATGACGTCGTCTAAACACTCAGTCACGTGGTCAGAACAAAAGAATTGGCGGCAAGGTCAACTCGAAGCGTTCGGCGCAAGCGAAACGGTTGTAACTTGGCTAGGGGGGCTGGAACGCTATTCAACGAAGAAACATAGGTGGCAGTAAAAGTCTGACATCCCGCTCTGCCCATAGCGGGAGAAGTAATTGAAGTAAAAAAATTTCTATCTATTTTAAAACAAGGTTGTAGTTCATGGTACATCTGTGTACAACATCATCTAACAAGAGAATCGTACCTCTCCGCTATGGTTTTTGACGTGTTCCTTTGCAATCATACCAGATGCACTGCAGAAATGGGGTAGCCCCATCAACATCCTGAACCTGTTATTATATTGTTATACCTATATCAATCATATGATGATGTGTCTTGATGTTTGAGAGTTTAGATGTACTACTGTTTCATATAGTTAGCACTGTCCAGATTTACCTTATAAAAACGCGTATAAACTCTTCTATACCCAGTCTCATAATGATGCCATTGCTGCGACTAGGGCCTCTTCTCCTAGAGAGGGAGGACAAAGGAACTAAATTTCGGGCGGTTCATTATGTCCAAAGCCAAGGTAGCTACTAGAAAACTTAGTGTTCTTGCAAAGGTCCAGTGGTACTTCACTCCGAGACAGCTTTTAATGTTATACAAAGCAGAGGTTCAATTGTGTGTGGAGTGCTGCCACATATTTGGCTGGTGCTGTAAAATGCCATCTAGCGGCTTTGGATCTTCGGATTTAGTGGAGAGGCGTGCAAAGAGGTTAATTAGTGATACAGATTTGGTTAAGACCAATCTACAATGTCTCGAGCCCAGGCGTTGGGTAGCCTTTCGGTGTTCTATAGGATGCATTCTGGAGAGGGTGCGCGGAAATTACAAAACTTGATTCTGCCATCCATGGTAAAAAGGAAAATAATCTCCTTTCTACCATAGGACAACCCGGCGACTCCACCCTCGGTATGGCGAATGCCTATCTTTTAACACCTCTTCGGTCTGGACTAAGCGTTTCACCTCGTTGTTAACACATACGTCGAAAGGCAAAAACAATTTGCCTACTGCGGTCCTCCCATCCGATTATAATTTAGCCTTGAAGACACCTGAATTATAATCGGACGGGAAAACCGCTGCAGGTGAATTCCTCCAGCCCATCGATGTACGTGGTATAAACGACGAAGTGAAACGCTTGGTCCAAACCGTAGAGGTTTCATGGTGCTATTTTGGTGAATTATATAATTTTCATTATATTATTATAATCAATGGCAATGGGCAGGGCACATTGCTCGCAGAACAGATGGCCATTAGGGTCGAAAGGTTCTGGAGTGGCGACCGCGAACCGGAAAACGCAGAGTTGAAAGGCCTACTACAAGTTGGACCGATGATCTGGTGAAGGTTGCGGGAATCCGATGGAGGCGGGACGTACAGGATCGTTCATTTTGGCGACACTTGGGGGAGGCGTATGTCCAACAGTAGACGTCTATCGGCTGAAATTATGATGATGATATAATTTTCATTATATTATTATAATCAATGAGAAACAAAAACGCCAAGTTTGTTCTTAAAAGCATCTGTCACAGCGTTTTCTTATTCACACACCACGGTCTCACTTGACTTTGCATAATAATGCAAACTATATTCACGACGCCACAGATTTATGGTAGTACGGGGTGTTAGGGGACGAATAAATATCTAACAATGCGCTGCCAGCTTATATAAAATTACTTATTTACTTTTTGCGAAAAAAAGTGCAGATGACAGTTCGCGCCTCGCCACCGCTTTGTGAATTGTTTTTCTGTAAACGCTTTGTCGGTTAGTTTTTGTAGACGGAACAAATTCTATTTTATTTATCTAAGGTCTTTTTTACAAAGCATTTGTAGGATGACAGCAAGACCAAAATGTGCATCTTTACGAGAGAAAAGGATAGGTAGCTACATTATAATATATGCATCTGACAGCTGTCACCCGCACCATCTTATAGCAATTGTAGTGTAGTTAGTGTTAAAACAATCGGTCTGTTTCAGATGTTTGAATAAAAATAACTTTTTTCAGTTTTTTTTTTCAATTTACCTGCTATGGTCTTGCCGTCCGATTATAATTTAAGTGTCTTCAAGGCAACAAGGCAAGGTGAATAGGCTCTTAATAAAATAGTGCGCCTCACCATCAACGATTGCATCACTGCTTACCATCAGGTGGAATCGCAGTCAATTACTAGTTTATATCAAAAAAAAAAATAGTATTTATCTTTCACTAAAAAAAAATACGTACCTACCTATTTAAATATGTCGTATGTAATTTGTTTATGTTCCCCTTAACTAGCTTCCTAAAGTTACAAAAGATACTAATTGCGACACAAATAGATAACATGAATATTTTTCCCACACGGAATACCCGCAAACTACCAATAGCTGCATTTCATTGTAACCGCACTACGTACACTCAAGCACAAAGCGGTTTCATTTTAAATAGTTTATAGCCACCCCGCGCTGAATGTCAGCCTAATGTTACTGGGCCAGTTTGTAGGCCAAGAACAGGGAACTTTAACTAACATACACGAAACAAACTAACACAAAGGGGTTAAACTTCCCAACACTCAATTATACATTAATCAGATAAACATGAACAACACGACACGACTTATCTACTAACGAAATCTAACTTCCCACTTCGTTTTCAATAGCAAAATTACGTTTATTGCTTGCTTACCTTTAACCTTAACTTTAATCAGCTTTTTAATGTTCCCACTGCTGGGACTCAGGCCTCCTGTCTAGGAGAGGGAATTGGCCATAATCCACCACGCGGGCCCAGTGCGTGTTGGTGAATGTCACATGTTTTCGAATGTTTGGTTCTAGGACGTGCCAGTTTCCTCACAATGTTTTCCTTCGCCGTTTTGAAAGCAGTGGTGATGAAACAAATTGTAATTGCTTGCTTGTTTCACCCGAAATCACAAAAGGGGAATTCATAAAGCATAGCACTGCGGTTTCACTAATAAATGAGCTTTTATAAAAACAAACAAAATGGTGAAGTCGGGACACGAACAAATTGAGGGCGAAGCAATTTGTATCTCTTGTCATACTTTTTAATTTCATCCCGAGGAAAACAAATTAGTTTCGCCCGAACACTTTGCATATTTACAAATCTTGAACGATGAGAGCGGGGTTTTCTTTCCTTTGTTGTATTTTTAATCATTTTTAAAGCTATATTAAAAATAAGACAATGAAGGAAATCGGCTTAAGAGATCGCTAAAATCTAAGATATACCTACTTTTAAAATTTCACTTTGTATTATTTTTTTTTTCATTTCAACCACTTATCCTTTGAGCATTACTCAACAATGGAGTGCCAGTCATGCGCTTTTATTGTGTTTTTTCTTAATGGCATGATAAATCCATTATGAGTGTTTCAAATTGAGTTTACTCTGAGATATTAAATACTTGAGCTTGAAATGATAACAAATGTATAAAGTGAATTCAAAACACACACAGCCCTGTATAAATAGAGACGGGGGATGAATCTTGCACTGTCCTTGAATTACGGAGCGAAAACGCGGGCGTACTTGTTCCCGATAGCGCACACATAAATTGTCTGTGACAGCAAAGCTTTAGGCTTATTTAGCTCGCCGAGGATAAATGGCAATAAGTGGAATAAACTTTCATCTAGAAATAGAAAATGCTGCGAAGTCAGATAAGATAAATTGGACAAGACATTTTAATATCTTAGAAGTCAGATTGGAAACGGCGTGGTATGTTGTAGTCTTTATTGCTTAAGACAGAAGACAAAAATGGAGAAGCCTATTCCAAGTATCGCCACATCTACCAGGCCCCGTGCTTTTCTTTTGATGACCTTATACAGATCATCAGTATTCCTAGTGTAAACCTTCCAAACATGCATCTTCCGGTTGAGAACGCTACTCCAGAACCTTTTGGTTCTTTTTTTACAATTGACCGCTTAGGAAGTGTGTGAGTGGATCTCATCTAGATAATGGTTAGCGATGACATCGTTGACGATGGAGGAAGCTTACCTAGAAGTAACTAACTCACTGTTGACTTAAAGACTTCTAGGTTATAGCTATCAGGAAACACAGTACCCAGTTCACACACAGTTCAGGAAATTCCACTACTTAGCAGTATGCACAATGCATACTGATAAGTAGTGGAATTTCCTGACCTGCAAGCCGCACACACATTTTTCAGACCCTGTCGGTGACCTTTTTAGGCTTATATACCTTCAAAAGGAAAAAGGAAACCCTTATAGAATCACTTCGTCAATACCCTTTTCCTCAGGATCTTCAGGAAGTTTCGTACTTCCTTGCTGTTATAAATAATGTTTTTCAAGTCAGAGCAGTCAAAAGATTTTCATTTTTGTAATATATTTTAACACGAGCAAAGGAATTCTGACCTATAGGATACCTCGTGGCAGTGTCCTTGGACATTGCCAACGCTTTCAATTCCCTGCCCTGGAGTACGATCCGGAGGGCACTCCGGTACCACCGGGTGCCCGAATACCTCTGTCGAGTAGTCGAGGCCTACCTGTCGGACAGGTATATTGTCTACTCCGGTCACCAGGGAGACTGGAAACGTCGGGAGATGTCGTGCGGTGTTCCGCAGGGGTCGGTACTAGGGCCACCCTTGTGGAACATCGGGTACGATTACGTGCTGCGGGGCGACCTCCCTGACGGGGTCAGCGTGGTCTGCTACGCAGACGACACGCTGGTTCTAGCGCAGGGAGAGTCGTACCGGGCGGCGGCCGCTTTAGCGACACGCGGGGTTGCGATAGTCGTTGGTAGGATCCAGGAGTTGGGACTCGAGGTGGCGCTGCGCAAATCCGAGGCCATGTGTTTTCACGGTCGCGGCCGTCGGAACGCGCCACCGTCGGGTTCCCAACTAACGGTAGGAGGAGTTCGCATCGGCGTCGGGACATCGATGAGGTACCTGGGACTCATCCTCGACAGCCGATGGAACTTCGAGGAGCATTTCCGACGTCTGGCTCCCAAACTCAACCGGACTGGGGCCGCTCTCAAGCGGCTCCTGCCCAATCTTGGGGGTCCAGACGCCTCCTGCCGGAGGCTCTACGCGGGGATCGTTCGGTCCATGGCCCTCTACGGGGCGCCGGTGTGGGCGCCGTCGCTGCGAAAGCGACCGGCGGGCATTCTGAACGCCTGCCAGAGGGTCATGGCAATTCGGATGGTGCGGGGATACCGCACGATTTCCTGCGAAGCGGCGAGCCTTCTGGCTAGCCTACCACCGTGGGATCTGGAGGCAACAGTCCTTGCACACATGCACGACATGCGCGTGGAGATGCAACGCCGGGGTGAAAGTCCTCTGCCGCGACAGGTCACGGCATGGCGGACAGAGCTCCGGCGGGATCTCATGGTGGAATGGCGTCAGCGACTATCGCAACCCCGTCATGGGCACGCCACAATTATGGCAATAAGTCCCCTCTTTGAGGCGTGACTGGAAAGACCTCACGGCGTCCTTACCTTCCGCATGACACAGGTCCTCACCGGAAATGGCAAGTTCGGAAGGTTCCTGTTCCGAATTAAAGCGGAAGTGACGCCCGGGTGTCGCCACTGTGCGGAACGCCCGGAGGACACGGTAGAGCACACAATCGCGGTATGCCCTGCTTGGGCGGAGCATCGCCGTGCCCTCGTGGGGGTGATCGGCGGCGGAGACCTCTCGCGCCGGGCCTTGGTCGAGGCCATGGTCCGGAGCGAGGAGGAGTGGCAGGCGGTCGCCGACTTCTGCGAAGCAGTAATGCTCGCTAAGGAGGAGGCCGACCGCATCAGGCAACGGCGCTCTCGCCGCCGCCGCCGGGATTCCGATCCCGATTTCCAGCCACCGTAGGCGCGGGCTTGCGGACAGTGAGCAATGGGTAGCTCGTTGTCCGGCCGTCCGGTAACCGTCCGGACCAAGCCCAAGTAGTCGACGGCGCGCGCTGTTCCCGCGCGCCTCAAGGAGTTGTCAGCAACAGCAGGGGCCCGGCCGGGTCGAAGCCTACTGGGGCCAGGGTTATCCGAAAGGGCGCTCGAGCCCCGGTATGAAGGCTTGTAGGAACGGGATGGGTTTTTTAGTCAGTAAGAGTCTGACACTATCTCCCGCTCCGCCCAAGAGCGGGGGTTGTCATAAGATGATTTTTCTCATCGAAAAAAAAAAAAAAAACCTATAGGATACCTCCTATTGACCTAGAATCATGACATTTAGTAAGGAGCATGGCCTCACAGCATAAGTACAGGATAGAGTCCAGAAATGCATAAAAAAAATTCCAGATCACCAGAAAAATAAGTAACACGTTTTGTACATTATTTTTAATGTAATACTAAAATACATTTCTAACGGTTTTAACTTAGGTTATAGTCTGGACTGCGAGCTGGCCACTCTATGTAGGTAGGTAATAATGACAATATCTTGAATATACGCATTTGTCCAAATAAGCACTTTAAGGCCACTAAAATGAAATTTGCGCACATATTAACCAAGTTAGGACCAGTACGCTCCTTTAACACTATCTCCCGCCCTGCCCAAGTGCGGGGAATGTCATTGGATGATTTTCCCATCTAAAAAAAAGCGTGTTCCTTTAAAATTATAATGCAAACAATGAAAATTTACTTAAATAAACTTATGTAGTGGATTTTTTAAGAAATTACAAATAATATGGGTATCGATGCAATACATTGTTAGAGCATCGGTATTAGTGTCTGCGCACGCACACACAAATTATATATTACTGACCCAATCAAAATTAACCAAGAATTGAATGAATACAGAATATTGCATGTTGAAAAGAATTTGGCCACCAAAAAGACCTTAACCACACAAATTAAAGAAAACTGTAATATTTCGGCTTATAATTTGGATTCAAAATTATCGACACAGACACAAAGTTATACCTCTAGAAGAGGTATACCGTATCTGGTCGAATCTAAATTAGGGGAAGGTGACATTAGCGGAGCAGCCAGAATTCTTTTCAGTAGTGATGTGCTGGCGCCGTGTTCTCCAGATACTCTGGTAGCTCTGGACAGCAAACACCCTGCCCCAGCGGATGGCCTCTCTTTTCCCGACCCTCCTGATTCGGACATTCATACCCTCACCGTTACAGGTCGAGAGGTAATCTCAGCCGTTTGCTCCTTTCGTAGCGGCTCTGCCGGCGGCCTCGACGGCCTGAGTCCTCAACATCTGAAGGACCTCATCTGCTCAGGCGCCGGGAACGCTGGTGAGTTGCTCTTGAAGGAGCTTACGGCTCTGGTTAACTTAATGCTCTCAGGCAAGGTGAACGAGGCCGTCATCGACACTCTGTACGGGGCCAATTTATGTGCCCTTCGCAAGAGAGATGGCGGCATCCGACCCATTGCCGTGGGTACTACATACCGTCGTATGGCAGCCAAGATTTGCTGTACATTTTATGGTGAGGCTGTTTCGAAAAAATTTCAGCCCCTGCAGCTAGGCTTCGACTCCAAAGGGGGCTGCGAGGCTGCCGTACACGCCTTGTCGACCTACCTAAATTCTAACCTAGGAGAGGTCATCCTAAAGGTTGACATAAAAAATGCCTTCTATTCGATTAATAGGGATACCTTGCTGGCAGAATCTAAAAAAGAATTACCCAAAATTTTTAGTTTCCTTTGGCAATGTTACAGACAACCATCTAAATTACTATATCGGGACAATCTTTTGGAATCCGCTGTTGGCTGTCAACAAGGTGATCCCCTCGGGCCAGTGATCTTCAGTTTAGCCATTCACCCCATTATTCGACAGTTAAATTCCAAATTCAACGGTTGGTATCTCGGCGACGGTACCCTAGGAGGCGATGCAGATACAGTTTTAAATTACTTACACTTTCTAAAAAATGAACTCCACTCAATATGACTTGATCTAAACCTTTCAAAATGTGAACTATTCTTATCTGACAGCAGCGACAGACATCACACCCTTTCCAAATTTAATACAATAGCCCCAGAAATTAAAATTATAGAAAAAAAGCTCTCTTCGCCTCCTGGGGTCTCCTATTTTCGAAAATTCCTTTCCCAACTTTGTCGAGGAAAAAATTCAAAATTTTAATGATATTTCGAAAAGATTACTCCAATTGAACATGCATTCGGCCATCACTATAATTCGTTTCTGCTGTTTCGGCCCTAAATTAACTTATTTCCTTCGGGCTTCTCATTTATGGAAACACCCCCAGCTTTTGGAAAAAATGGACCAAATTATTCGGCATACTCTGACATCAATTTTAAACGTAGCTATGGATGACCGAGCTTGGGCTCAGGCTACTCTTCCTATCCGTATGGGTGGCCTCGGCGTCCGCAAAATTTCGAGTATTAGCTTACCAGCCTTTATATCCTCGGTTCACGGCACTGAGAAAGTAATCAGGAATATTCTATCTCCCTTACTGAATGATTTCAATGTGCCGTGCTTCATCGAGGCTATAGATGCCTGGAGACTCGCTTGCCCGAATTCTAATCCGCCCGACGAGCCATCATCCCAAAGACGGTGGGATGAGCCGCTCTGCAAAGTAGTTCAGGAAAACCTGATTGCAACATTTACTGCTCCTGCAGAGCGAGCGCGCCTGCTGGCTGTGGGAGAGTGGGAGTCGGGTCTCTGGCTTCACGCACTGCCGTCGTCGAACATTGGCACCTTGCTCGATGATAACACTTTCCGCCTCGCTGTTGCCTTACGTCTAGGTGCTCCATGCTGTTCTCCTCATCGCTGCCACTGTGGCGAAGTCGTCAACAGCCTCGGACACCACGGTCTGTCATGCAGCCGTAGTGCGGGTCGCATAGCGCGACACGCGAATATCAACGATATAATCAGACGCGCTCTTGTCACCGTCGGCGTTCCAGCCGTATTGGAACCCCATGGCCTGGCACGCGACGATGGCAAGAGACCGGACGGCATGTCGTTATTCCCTTGGAAGATGGGACGCTACTTGTGTCGATACTCTTGCGCCTTCACATCTTCCTAGCTCGTCGTGTCGTGCTGGTGCTGCCGCTGCGACTGCGGAGAGCCTCAAGCGGCGGAAATATAACAACCTTGTTGGAAGTTATATTTTCGAACCGTTTGGGGTTGAAACTCTTGGATCGTGGGGTCCGAGTGCTCACAAGTTGTTTAAAGATCTATCGAAACGTTTAATTGACACTTCGCGTGACCCAAGGGCTGGCTTTTACCTCGGACAGAGATTTTAGTTAGTTGTAATTAGCGTAGGGTTTTTTTTTTTTTAATTTACTGTAATTATAGTTTTTAGTTGTGTATGTAATAGGTTAAATTGATTTAAAGTTAATAAATTGTTACCAAGAATTTATCAAAACAGGTTTTTTTTTTTAATCCAAAATTAAATCTTGATTATTTTGTTATATAAAATGATTTATTTTAAAAATAGCCTAAATCTGTTAAACATTGGAATCTGACCATCATTTTCTGGATGTAATTGTTGTTTTGTACATTGTACTTAGAAAACCTTCCCTCTCCTAGAGAGGAGGCCTGAGTCCTAGAAGTGGGAACATTAAAAAGGCCAATAATGCGCATAGTCTGAAAATAAAATAAAATTACAATGGTACGGAACCCTTCATGTAAAAGTCGGTACAGATATCTTCATTTCTAGGCTCCTATTCAAGAGGCATTCGCTCCGTGTCGAAATTGTTTCGAAGTTCGATTTCACCTTTGCGATGTCGACCTGATTCCATCTCGCCACGGCCTTAAAATGAAAATGTCGTTAACTTAGCTGAAGTAAATCACCCCAACACCAGTAAATTGAGTAGAGGATGTGGCCCACATGCTATCCTGTTTAACAGCTTAGCACATTACATAGGTGTGTCAAGCAAGACATACGCGTGCTGAACTGACGTCACTTTCCTGTCAACACGCCACCCTGTCGTACTTACACATCCGACATCAACAAAAACAATGTGAAATGAAGACCATTGAAGCCCCGTTTACACGATACCGAATATAAAAGTGATTTGAAGGCAAGTGACTGGAAGCGAGTAATGACGGTAAAAATTAAAAAAAATTGACCTATCAAGAAATTTAAAATACACATGAAATCATGTTATTTACGACAAGTTTTTGCCCGCAGCTTCGCCCGTGTACATAAAATATGGCCTATGTCACTCAGGAATAAAACAGCTTACTATCGGTGAAAGAAAAGCAATCTTAGAAATTACAGTACTTTTAGAGATTACCTCCTACAAACAAAAAAAAAACTTTACCTCTTTATAATATTAGAGTTCAATGACCTGTAGATAGTTTGTACGCAACGCCGACTACTAACTACAGGTCATTGAACCCGCTCAGCTGATGTTTTCTTAAATAAATTAATTTCGTACGTGCGTAAATTAATACGAGTTTTGAAAAAAGGTACTTTTTATTTTTTTTTATTTTTACAAATCGATAGTGTTTCATGTACCGGATCGACCCTCCACGGGATTAAAACGATTAAAATTTAGCGGTGTATAGTTATGATTTTTTCTGCGACACCGAGACCGTGCAATAGCGGTGCAGCCAATCACTCAACCACTGCGCCAACCGTCTAAATCAGGTTTACACGTTGCCCCTCTGAAGACCTTGGAAAGGTGAATTTTGTGCACCGTTAGTGGGGACTTACGCACGGTGAACTATAGGTAGCTCACTGTCCGACAAGAACTAGGCCCGGGTCGACAGCGCTTCTTACTCCACGCGCATCTCAAAGAGATGTAAGTATAATTAAGGTACACAGATTCGCTTCGACTACAGACAAGCGTGATGTTGTGTTATGTATAAATAAACAAAACAAAACCGCACTCCCCTAAATACTGGTAACGTATAAACGAGGCTTGGTTAGGGTTTGTTGAGGCAGAAGTAAAGCCACTGTGTTAGCTCGAGGAGCGTTTCGATGCGGTTTTGTGAAAGCAAACGTTTGTGGTTACTTCTGACTAGTTTTGACATTTAGACGGGATTCCCCTCTGCACGGTGTTTATGTGCCATAATATGGTGGAATTCACTTTCCAGCCAATTAATTGAATAGCTTTTTTGTAGCAATGAACGGTTCTTGTACATCGAGATTTTTATTAGGTAATAAACTTTCTGGCGCTACTGTTGGGATGTTTTTCTTTTTTCTTTGCCTGATAGAGACCACTGAAAGCAATAATATCGACACTGGAAAGGTAAAATCTTTGGCTTTGTTTTATATATCAATTGATTGACTATATTGCAAGATAAACTGCATTCATTGACTGTTAGGCTATACGAAGTTCGCACTATAAATAATTATGTATTTATTTATATAATTATGTATTTATTTTGGTTTTAATTTTATTTATGTTTGTTTGCCTTGAAGTTGCACCTACCATGTTATGTTGTGTCTGAACCACCCTAAGGTCGACTGGCAGAAAATGCCTAAGGCATTAAAAATCCACCTTTGTACAGTGTCTAGGTACTAGTGCATAAAGTTGTAATAAATAAACTATTAAACATTGTACAAATTTTTTTACGATATTTCCCACAAAACTCAAGAGGGTTAAAATCCGGCTATAGTACGAACAGATATGACCAGCACTCAGGACCGGGGCTCTAAAAATTAACAGTGCATTACACTTTGAATGGCAGGTCATTCATCTCAGCGTGATGGCAGAATGACGTCTTTCTAATGGATCGGGACAAAGAGGGGTCCCTGTTTGTAATTATTAATGCATTAATGTCAGATACTAGCAAAGTGCAGGGAATCACGTCGATAACTTTGTTAGTTGAGCACAGTTTATTATAGATGGTTCAGTATATACTGGATGGAAGCTATTTTGGAGAACTAAGATTAATTTGTGTTGTAATAATATTACAATACATTGAAATAGAACTAATAAACCAACTTTAAGAATGAACAAAAGAAAACGACAATTCATCTAGTCTATATAGTAAAGGGAGATACATTGGTGATTATTGATATATATGTATGTACATTATGTACTACGCACTAAATTCGCGTGCCGAATACTCACTTCAGTCGTCTCAGGTGTAATGTAGACTGTACACCTTGACCATTACACTACGTTGAACGAAACGCCACGAAATTCGTGGCGCTTAAGACATTTTGGGCGCGAAAAAAGTATCCTCCAAAAGCTATCTTAGCGCTGCATGTTTTAATATTTCTGTTAGACGACACAATGCCAATGTAGCATTGCAGCGAACTTTTTTTTTTAAGCTATTGCATAGCTTCTATCGCGGGCCTTGAGCGTGGAGACCGAATCCAGAAATTCCGTAACGAAAATAACCTAACACCCCCCACTCATTTGTTTTTTGAGCGTGGTGACCGATAAGAAAACAAATGAGTGAACAATCAATAAAAATTCAATTCAATGTGTGAAAGTGTAACTTCAATTAATATCAAAGAAAAAAAAACAAAGGAAAAAAATACTGCATAAATAAAATAAATAAATAATTATAATTGCATAAGTTGATAAAAATGCTATGCAATAGCTTTACCGCGGCAGTCCCCGAGTGCCACACGTCTTTTTTTTAATAGTTTCCGTGAAAGTGCTTGTCTATCACTAGAATATAAGTCGATGTTGCTAATATAGAATAGAATAGAATAAACTTTATTGTACACCAAAAGTAAAATTATATAAACATAAACTTAAATCTAAGTAGTAGTAGTAGTAGTAGTATATAAGTAGTTTGGTGATATTTTTTTTAAATAAATACCACAGAGTTCTAAGCGAGCACATTCATGAGATAGCGCTAGCGAGTTGTTACGAGCGTGAGAATGATAAATATCTTCATTATGCACTGAAAACTGTATGGTATTGTCTTTAAGAATATATCACCAAATTACTTATATCACCAATATACATAACTCCCCTTACCTGTAGATAATAAATCTGTAGAAGCTTTTATTTGTGCGCGTATCATGTAAAATGTATGAAGTCGATGTAGATAACTTTAATACATTAAAATTGTATATAATTCGATTTGTTATTTAGGTTTTGCTTCATCGTAATCGGTTGACTGTATTAGTAATAATAATAATTAGGAGGCTCTCGTTAGTCTGGACACGGCTCGTATTGTTAGGAGGTTCCTTTCTCTGAAGCCCTGACCGGTAGCTGTTCCCGATACCGGTGGGCTACAATTTTTGAAATTTTTAAATGTCTTTTTTTTTTTGTATATTTAAATATTTAAAAATATAATTTATATGTTGTTATAATGAATAAACGAATAATAATAATATGACATTTATTTCAGACAAAAGTCCATATATTGTAGTAACACAAGAAACCTTATAAAGCTATTGTTAGTACATACAAAGACACACAAACACACTCAAAGCGGCACCGCACAGTAGCACTAGTTTACGTGGACGGTACGAAGTTCGTTGGGTTAGTAGTTCATCTAATATCTGTTATGTATAAAATTCTCGTTCACAGTATTTGTAACAAAATTCCTCCGAAACGGCTTGACCGATTCCTATAAAATATTCAGTAAGTTTGAGAATAGGACGTAAACTATTGTTTACCTTCCCACCCCCACCCTCTATTTTTTTCTTTAATAATTTATATGGCAGAATATGTGTCGAGTCGGCTAGTTTAAATTAAATATATAAAACATAAAAAAAATTATACCTATGTCCGTTATAGACTTTGAAACCATCTAACCGATTTTTATTTTTATTATATATATCCCCCACTCTAGGGTGAGGAGGGCGTGTCAGACCACTGATATGTTACAAGTTTCATTAGGGAGGAAATAATGCGAAGATACTTTTTAACCTTTCAATCGTGGAATTTACGTGGAAACGCCGGCGTTCGCGCACCTATTGTCTTTCTATTGTGTCTGTAATTTCCACGATTGAAAGGTTAAACAGCACTTACTGGGCATCCGCCGGGTATTAAATAGATGTGTCATAAAAAAAACCAGTCAAGTACGAGTTTAATTCGTATACGCAGGGATCCATACACACGTTGAGAAATATTTAACTGTCTACCTATTCTAGTATGAGATACAGGCCGTTGACAGACATATGGAGTGACGGGTGGATGGACGGCTTAGTAAAGGGTTCCGTTTGGTTACCCTTTGGGTACAAAACCCTAAAAAGGGTGTGCAAAAAAGTCATTTGTAAATTATGGCAAAATGAGCTGGATTCCTTTGAAAAAGATTGTTCTCAAATAGCCTTAGATATTATATGTGTGTGGTAATGCGACATTTGCTCTATATGACCTACCATAGCGTCAGGGTGTTTTTAATATACATAGTGTGGGATTGCCGCACATGAAGAAAATTTCAAAATGCAAAAAAAACGCGTCCCTTATGCGTATTCTACGCATTACAATAAATACTTGAATGAATTGGACGTTTGCGGGGGTTAATAAGAGTCTGACACTGTCTCCCGCTCCAGCCTAGGGCGGGGGATGTCATTTGGATGATTTTTACCCACCGAAAAAATAACCTGGTGTCCTGTAACACAAGGCAAAGAATGAAGATAGGTATGGTGTTAATCACTAAAAGTCTGACACATCCTCCTACCACTATCCCAGAGGGGAAGAAGTCCGGAGAGTGAGCAATGGGTAGCTCGCTGTCCGGCCGTCCGGTAACTGTCCGGACCAAGCCCAAGTCGTCGACGGCGCGCACTGTTCCCGCGCGCCTCAAGGAGTTGTCAGCAACAGCAGGGACCCAGCCGGGTCGAAGCCTACAGGGGCCAGGGTTATCCGAAAGGGCGCTCGAGCCCCGGTATGAAGGCTAGAAGGAACGGGGTGGGTCTTTTAGTTAGTAAGAGTCTGACACTATCTCCCGCTCCGCCCAAGAGCGGGGGATGTCATTCGATGATTTTTTCCCACCATAAAAAAAGAGGGGAAGAAGTCATTGAATGATTTCCCACATTAAAAAAAAAAAAAACAAAACAAAAAACAGTAATTAGGAGTATCATCTAATGACACAATTATTTTCTATTTTTATACAGGATTCTGCAAATGCTATTGTGTGGCACAGCCATTGAAAGATGGCGCCTCCGTTACAGATTAATGATTCAGTTGCCGATTCGAGCTATATTTGTTTTCGCCTTTTCATTAATCTAATATAACTTGGGAAGTACTGTTACATTTTCATTGTGGTAACTTAATTAGAACTATACCTAACTAAAGAATGATGGCAGAGTCTCTAAACAAAATTTTACTGACATATTTTTTTAGCGTCTTGTGATGAAAAATATACAAAAGTATACAGATTCTAAACAATTCTGGTCTAAGACATTACTATTAGTAGATACCAAGTAATAAAGATATTCCAGTTTAAAATTGGTGAGATTACGTAGGTATATTATGTCAATAATACCTACGTACTTACTTATTAATTTTAAAAGCGCGGTTTGGAACGAACGACATGGCGACAGGTCACGGGAACTACTTGTGACCCTCGCATGCCCCTCAAGTTGAAGGGTAAAATTTACAAGTCCGTCATAACACCTGTCATACTGTATGGATCAGAATGTTGGGCTGTGAAAAAGAAGGATGAAAAAAGATTGCATGTAGTGGAGATGAGAATGTTGAGACGGATTTGTGGTGTGACGAGAATGGATAAAGTGAGAAATGAGTATATTAGAGGAAGTTTGGAATTGGCGCCAGTGACTGAAAAGTTGAAAAGTAATCGGTTGTCTTGGTATGGTCATGTGAAGAGGAGAGATGAAGCGCATATTACTAAAAGAGTTCTGAGTATACATGTAGATGGATGGAGAGGGAGAGGAAGGCCGAAAAAAAGATGGATGGATTGTGTGAGAAGTTATATGAAAGAAAAGGGAGTTAGTTGTTGACGGGTGACAGGACAGAATGGAAGAAGAAAACGTGTTGCGCCGACCCCAAGTAATATGGGATAAGGGCAGGAAGAAGAAGATTTTTGAATGAACGACGAGATGTCAACCGTGATCCTATAACACAAAATATCAATGAAGGAACACAGATGGGTTTTAGTCATTTAACTCTTTGAATGTCGTAATTAGAGACACAATAGAAAGACAATTACCTTATGTCGGACTGTGTAACTTAAGACATTCGAAAGGTTAAAGTCTGATACTTACTTACAGCGAGGCTCCTTGCTACTTGATGAATGTCGCACAGAAAAGATGAAAGAGTAGAATAGCCTTGTGGGCGTGGCAAGCATGCCACAAAATATGATCATGCTCATAATAGACACTAGCAAACTTAGGATCTAAGTGTGCGTGGTCTGTTAGTTGCGTAATGTGCGTTCGTATTGGTTTATTGCCTGTAGTGGAGCTAAAAGATGCGAGACAAGCAGCAACACTCGTTTTAGTACAAATCGGAAAGTAATTCCTTTCTAACCTCTTTCATTTTTTTCTGTCATAATCTCGCACTCGCATCAAAAAAATAAAACTAAAATTGAAGCAAAACATTTTAACGATCAAAACAGTGCGCCAAAACCGACACTTTTAGCCCTTAAATTTTATAATTTTTAGTTTCAACACTCGTAAAACATAAGTCATAATCGTAAATGCAATGTACTACAACACTTTGCACTCTCGAAGTGCCAATAAAACCGTTCTTATTTCTTCGCACAGAATGCGACGTTCTTTAAGCGATACTTAGAATATAAAGAAGACACGTCTTGTTGTACAACAGCTGTAATTGCATTTCCTTCGTAATAGAAGAAAATAGTTCGAGATTCTTGTGACTACTGTTTCAAAAGGATCTTCACAAGACTATCGTATTCTAGAATGTTCTATTCTTTAAAAGATACCGTTTTATTTAGATTAAGAGCTATGTTGTGGAAGATTTTGCATTTTGTTTTATGTTTCACTTGCTTTTCCTTGTTCTTGAGAAATCGGATAATGTGATGCTTCAAAGTTATTTCATAGCGTCCTGTGTAACGGGATACTTTATAGTGAGGCTCAGTTTTGTTTACTTTTGTTGGATCTGTAGGATTTACATAAAAAGGCACGCCTTTTAGGCAGGCGGCAAGGCAACTTATTCACGTATAAGTGGCCTTTGATATCTTATTTAAGATGCTACGCTAGGTCAAGCGCAGTACCATCGTAGCGTAAATGGCTACGATACTACGCTTTTGCTACGAAACTGCTACGAGTAATTTTACTCCCTGATGATGGTACGTTTTATTATTAAAGATACCTTAAAATAAGGCTAGAAAGAAATATATTAATACAAAGAACACTTTTAATTGAAATGAAATGTAAAGAAAGCTGTTAACCATGCTCAACAATTAAATTAATTGCTAGCAATATTCATTTAATAACTTAGCTAACAAATTGAATAATTAAACTAAAATTATACTTCACTACTTATTCATATATATTCCTAGCTTTTATATTACATTTCACATTTAAATAAATGTTGGCACTGCATCTCACTTGCATATAAATAAAACAGAAGCATGAAATCCAATTACAAATAATGTTTACTAAACCCAGCTTTACTTGAAATGCGCCAACGGATTTGTGCGGTGAATATTCTCCACTAAAATTATGGAGAATATCAGAAATCGGGAAATATAAATTCATATTTAGGTTATGTGGAGCAAATCGGTGGGTGCATATTTTTACGCCTTTTATGTGCATCGGCGTTAGCACCGAGATACGTGTTTGAAATGCCGATCTAGGACTATCGGCATTTCAAACGATTAGGATCAGTGTTTTGTTATTAGCTACATAAAATATAGAAATATACGAAAACTTATAATAAAATGTGATGTTGCTTATTATTGTATCTTTTATGTAAACTAATGGGTACTGGGTGTCTCAGAAATAATTCATTTTCGTATAAAAATAATCACTTTTATACAAAAAAGTAACAGACTGTATTTGTTAATTATTTACGTATCTACAAAATTTATAGTATAACCATTAATTTACAAAATCAGAAACTGAAGTAATTGGAAAATTACTTTTTAAAAATAACATTATTCAGAACATGTGGTTTGTGTTTCTGATTTTTTGTCTAATTTATTTCTTCAGTTCAGATATGGATGTGAAGGGGACCTCTCACTTCCACATTTTTTACTCTGGGGTTATCTGAAGAGTAGAGTGCACATCAGATTTACTGATAAATCAACCATATCTGAATTAGCTTTGAAGACTGCCACAGTCGCGAAAGACGATATTTGTTTTTTTTTTTTGAAGAAGTATGTAATTTTGCCATGTTAGAGTAGTCTCATGACTACATGAGACTACTCTAACATGGCAAAATTACATACTTCAACTATTCTGATTATATAATTTAATGCGTTCATATGCCTTGTTGGTTTCTGATAGGCAAATTCGGCCCTGGTTTGCAAGGCAGCAAAGGAACAGGTGTGTGTTTTTAGTCAGTAAATGTCTGACACACCCTTTTGCTCCGCCCAAGAGCGGGGGATGTTGTTGGATGATTTTCCTACATAAAAAAAACAAATTTATATAAATATATTTGTTAGTTTTTTTGTGAATTGTAAATTGAAAAGTGAGTTCTTTCTGAAACACCCAATACTTTAGTCTCGGCTGCGTCGTTAGTCTTGTAGTCACCATGATTAAACATTTTAATTACTTTCTATTTTTTTTTATGAGTTACATTATATTTTATTTTTAATTCTATTGACGAGTTTTGTTTCAATATGCGGCACTAATGGGCCTGAAGCATTGAATTTTACCAATTTCTATTGCATCATCACGTAAAATATTAAAGTTTTTTTTAAAAAACATAATAATTTTGTAATCTGATTCAACCGTAACTATAGCCCTTTTGTTGATGTGGGAATTCATACATTGGCTTTTCCCACTCTGGGGTAAAACGAGAGCGCGTGTCACACTTTTTCTGATTAAAACCACACCTGTGTCTCTCAGTTGCCTTTTGTTTTTAAGGTTCACAGATTTTCTTTTTATAAATTCCCCGTGGTCGTGGCCCTGAGGTTTTGGAGACGTCTCTTTGAGACGCGCGTGGAATACTACATGCCGTCGATGACTTTGGTGAAGTCCTTACTGGACGGCCGGACAGCAAGCTAAGCATTGCTCGTCGTCTAAAAGCTCGCGCCTACGATGACCGGGATCGTACTGTGACTTTCTTCATCCGGGGCTTTATCTTGGCTGGGGTGTTCGCTAGCGACTACATCCCATTCCCTCACGTTCTGGAATATGGCCCGTTCCAGAGCCTGGCACTAGAGATCACCACTGCCCGTAACTATAGCCCTTAATTCATTAAGCCCCAAGCGAACGTTCGCTCTTTATCTTTCTATTGTGTCTCCGGTATTTGAAAGGTTAAGGGTGTTTTTAATATCGTGCGAATTTCATTACGCATGCGGTATGATGATGATGATCCGATGGATACGGGACGCATGGGATCGATCATTGTGGCGACACTTGGGGGAGGCTTCCAACAGTAGACGTCTATCGGCTGAAATGATGATTGCTCCGCACGCGTATCCCCCGCAAATGTCCATTTCATACAAGTATTTATTGTAATGCGTGGAATACGCACGCGAGACGCGTTTTTTTTGCATTTCGAAATTCTGCATGCGGAGCAAACCCGCATGCGTAGTGAAATCCGCACGATATTAAAAACACCCTTGGGGTCCAAACTCGAGCGGTTAGTGTCATCGTTGTTTGTGATATCCGAGATCATGATTTGACGGCTGATGAAATATATTAGTTTTCGTTTAAATTGTAAAGTGTACACTTTAAGATATACCTTAACTAATACAGCCTTATCTTAACTGAAGCTGCAAAACTTTACTCTGAGTTGAACTGAAACAATGTTTTGAAGAATTCGTTTTACATTTATAATGTTTCCTCTTTGTACTGAGAAACTCTATTTAAAACAAGACTGCGTTTTGAAGTTAGTCACAAGCTTGCATGTTCTTATCTAACTTTCCTGGAGGAAGTTACGTAGGTTTGTGCTTGACTTTCATAAATATAAATACATTAATTCAAGTTAATTTTATGCTAAAAGAAAAAACGGAACCCTTAAAAGATCACTTTTTTGTGCATCTCTCTATCAAGACTCTTATCTCGAGTACGCGTGGAGGTATCGAGTCGAAATTAAAACCATATACTCAAGTCTGAGTTAATGAAAAAACAAGATATTGTTATGGCAGTTTATGTGGCAAAAAACGTGTATTTCAAGACTATCAAGGGATTCAAAATTAATAAGGTCAAGGGTCAGGGTCAAGGGGTTAATAGGGTCAGTTGGCATAAAATCCTGAAATTTAGCATGAAGCAAGGTCTCATAACACAAGTAAGTAAAGGAAAAAATCTGAAAACTAATTTGTAGTTACGTCAAAAAAAAAATTTCTCTATTTGGAAAAATCTTTGAGACTCGTATAGGTAAGTTTGTACGGAACCCTCAATGCGCGAGTCCGACTCGCACTTGCCCAGTTTTTCAGTATTCAGACAGGCAATAGTTGTCGTCTAGAGAAAATAAAGTCGTACATCAATCTATCAGCTACTTATCTTCACGTTTTTTTGCAGTAGTAAGTCACCAAATTAAATCTCCTGATCCAAATGTAGCGATAGAGAGATTGTCAGACTTTTACTGACTAAAATTCAACAGTGTGCCTTCAGTTGCCCTTTCCGTTTCAGGTCATCGATCCCTGCGAGTCTTAAGCTGTCAATTCGCTAATAGCTCTTTTTGGGATACGAAATTTAATATACCTACGATAAAATATTCAAATGACAAACTCGTATCACACAGCAAACTAGCTGTGACACACCTAAATTATTTAAAGATCTAAGCATAAAATTGGATAAAAATAAATATTTAACTGAATAGAAAAAAAAACATCTCTCAATAAATAAAAACCAACGAACAAAAGATGTTGTGATCGAATATTTACCGCGAACTGTAAACGTTTCCTTTCTAACGATCCACCTCATTAACCACGTCTTATTTCACCAATTATTTCCAAACAAATCACGTTCGAAGTTACCCCACAATCGATCATCATTACCCTGCCCTCAACACATTTATTCACTGTGTATATTTTTCGATATGATTTATCTGATCCAACTTTGACAGCGGCTGTCAAAGTTATAACGTATTGTAAGTAGGATCTTGTTACAGTATGTAAAAAATGACTGCTCTATTATCTCCATTGTCATTTTGAGCTAGTTTTCGTTTATTTTTGGAACCTAATAATGGCCTTGCTAGTTTTTTATAGATACCCAGATAGATAGATATACTCGTAGGTAGTCCTTATTGTACACCACAAAAAGAGTACACTTGGAGCTTAAAATTAATCGAGCTAGGGGTAGCTTTATTTATACAAGGAAAATGCTTAAACGATTTTGCGAGGGCAACAATAATTCTTTCGAACAATACGCAGCCCTGACAGGTATAGGCTAACTGTCTATCTTGCTGACACCTTTTTGAAGCACGTAATTATAGAGGAATAAAGCTAATATCACATACTATTGTAAACTCTCTCATGGGTTCATACCATCCAAATCATGTATCCCACTGCTATTTTGGTTTATGGCTTTTAAGAATGAAATAAAGAGTAAAAATAATAAACAGTTGTGCATGTAATTTCTTTGTTACATTAAGGGTCGGCTCTCAGCCCTTACCTCTTCCTGATGATAATGGAGGCTCTGACGTCGAGCATCAAGGAAGAAGCTGCAGCCTGGTGCCTGGTGTATGCTGTTTGTCGATGACTTTGTTCTGGTTGCCGAGAGTGGCCTAGAAGTCCAGAACAGATTGGAGGTGTGGTGCCGGCGGCTGGAGCGTGAGGCCCGCTTCCTCCCGCGTGCACGTGCGGCCTCCTCCTTTGTTAACATTACTGCTTCGCAGAAGGAGGCGTCCACCTGACACTCCTCCTCATTTCGGACCATGGCCTGTACAAAGCGCCCGGCGCGAGAGATCGTTGTCGCCGATCATCTCCCACGAAGGCACGGTGGTGTTCTGCCCAAGCGGCCAAAGGCCCCATTGACAAAGAATAATCTTAAAAATGATAAAGTAATAATATTAGGACCTAACATTATGTCTCATCTATTTATTATTGCGCTGAGTCGAGGTGTCATAGGTATAGCCTTGTGCAAAAGCGCTGATAGCCAGAATTCCTCCTTCATGAAGTTAAGCAAGCGTGCTCCATCGTCGGCCCCATCATCGTTTACCATCAGGTGAGATAGTTGTCAAACGCGAGCTTACCAAAAATTAAAATTCAGATGATGAATCAGCCCCCGAAGCCAAGTTACAACCGTTTCGCTAGCGTCGAACGCTTCGAGTTGGCCGCGTCGCCGAATTCTTTGTTCCGACCACATGACTGAGCGTTGAGACGACGTCATTCCCGTACATTTGAAGCTTTCTACTAGCGTTAACTATTGCAGATTAGTAACTTGGCTAGGGGTACAGTTCCCGCACCGCAAAAGTTTCAAAGTTTATTTCCGACTCTCCGGATGAACTTGGTTTTCGTCTTTATGTAGTCCACGATCTTCTCTACCTTCGTGGGCAAATCCCCACCTATGAAGCCTCCAGTATCATGATATATCAACATATAGCTGAGCCCGAGTCCGTAGATACTAGTAACGTTATCTAACTAATACTTTGAGCACGATGTCTTCACGAAACTAATCCGGATTACCGGACTAAGTGGCCACTAAGTAACACACCGCAGAAAACACTTATAGCACATTATTACGGCTTAATGTAGGTACTGTTTTCTTTATATAAAATACAATAAGCCTAAGGATCTTAGCAGGTTTCTCTGTTTTTCGAAGAAACCTTAATTATAAACTACTAACTTAGTAAAACAGCACAATGTCATTTGATCACAATTTCAAGAAGTTTTTTTTTTTTGTGCCTGTAACCCTAATCCTTTTTTTTAACAAAAGTAACCTAAGTTACTCTTTTTAACATCAGGATGTACCAGTGACAATCCCGTAAACACAGGTCTAGCCGTTTTAGAAATAAACTGGAACGAATAACCGTCTCCATAAGAATCGCATTTTAGTCGAAATACGATTATTATTAGCTAAAACTGATGGTAACATTTTCTTGCATTATAAAAAACTTTGATACTTTCAAAAAAAACGACTTTCTATTCACCTAATTGGTGAAGTTCTTAGGAGGAGACAGGACCAGTTCATTTAATGACGTATATCTATAGAAGTCTAAGGTATGCAGTCAACACTACTCTCCTAGCGAACGTTAGGTGGTGCAAGGGAAAGTCGAAGGCAAAAGATCTCGTGGACGCTCTCCAACACGATGGACGGACCTCATCAAAACCGTACTCACTACAGCGTAAATGAAGGCTCCCAAGCCACCAAACACAGAGCTGCATGGCGTCGTATCGCGAGAGAGGCGGTGGTGCGGGACTCGACGGAGACATGACCATGACCACTCTGTCAAGAGTGGTCGTGAAGAATCTATGGAAAACCCTGTGATTGATTTGTGTGGATTGTGTGAGAAGTGATATGAAAGAAAAAGGAGTTAGTTATAACATGACGGATGACAAAACAAAATATGATTTAAAAACAGAATTCGCTAACTCCATACAAAACGGGACGAGGGCAGAAAGAAGGTGATGATAGGTCAACTATTGACAACCTGATAGTAAGTGATGAGGCGATCGACGATTGGGCACGTTTACCTTAAGCGCCTTACGCACCATCCAACCCCGCTGTACGTCTCGCCAAGGCCACGGTTGCTGGATGCATACATACTATTGTGCGCGCATCCAGCATGCTAGATGTAATCGAACGATTACCCGGAGAGGTATTAGTTTTATTGCATTTTTTTTTCTAACATTAATCCTGCTGCGGTCTTCCCGTCCGATTATAATTTGGGTGTCTTCAAGGCTAGAGTGAATAAGCTCTTAATAAACCAGTGCGCCTCACCATCAAAGATTGCATCACTACTTACCATCAGGTGGGATCGCAGTCAAGCACTAGTTTATATTAATTTAAAAAAAAAATCGATCATATTTTTAGTAAAACTTTGTGCTCCTTGATTGTACTATCTTTTCATTTCATCCTTGGAATACGATTTTTTTTTAGTTCTATGGTCGTACGATCATACCCTACAACTGCAAAATTGAGAAATAGGTTAAAAAAGGTTTTGTTAGAGAAAGCTTATTACAGCATTAATTTTTTTTTTTTACCGATAAGCTAACATAACTCTGACCTGTCGACATGTTTGGACTATTTTTATTGTTATTATTATTTTTTGACTTTGTAATCCTTGACATGTATAAAATTTTTGAATTATTGACTGTGAATATGATGTTTGGAACAAATAAATTTTGACTATAGTTTATTATAATTGCATGTATGAGTAATAATAATTTAATGATTCTTACTCAATTATATTTTGTACGCCATTAAGGCAAAACATGACAGTGACTCGACTGATTTTTATGTAACATCTTGCATTTATGTGTATACTCATGTTTTAGCAAAATAAATCCTTTTTTGCATCTGGCAGCCCTGATCTACTGTACAGCAAGCGTACACACGATCAAGCACTCTCAATCTGCACGACGTCCGCTGTAGTTAGGGGAAATCGCTGGGTCAAAAATTCGTCGAGCACATCTATCAAGCAATTAATAATAATTATTGACGTACGTCAAGCCTACGCACAGGACTTGTGCATCGTGCATCGTGCATGGCCTTGGCGGGACGTACAGCAAGTTGGATGGTGCGTAAGGCGCTTAAAAGTAACCTACGCACTCTTGACTTAAAGACCCTCCAGGATAATAAGGAAAGGAAATGGCGAACAGCAACTAACTTTGACCACACATGTAGGTCAGGCCTGAAGGTAAATAGCCCAGCTATAAACAACTCGGTCTGTTTAACGATAGCAATGATGGACGTTAAAGTACTTCCAACGGGCAATTTTGTTCAACAGTCATAAAAATATTTTAATAGCTCTCTTGCCTACGTTTTAATGGTCATTAAGACTCAATGTACTTTATTTACTTAGTGATATTTTTTGGACTGATATCGATTTTTGATTTTTGTTTTTTGACAAAAAAAAAATAAGAAAGTAAATAAAGTACCTAACCATAAAAAATCGCAATGTAAATAAGTATCGCTGGCAAAATCACTAACTTTTGTCAGTGGGGTTTTTCTTGTAATTTTTTTTTTTTTGTTTGCAATGATGTTTTTAATAATCTTAAAACAAAACTGAACATTTATTATTAATTTTGCAAATAATTCGTTACTCTACATAAACAAACGAACTTAAACTATTTATACTAAAACCTAAATAAATACCTAACGTATATTAATAAAATACAAAAACACAAAGTGCACTCAGGCGTCGAAGTACTCCTCCACATCGCTGTCATCCGGGAATGTGTGTGTTCTTTGAGCGAAGAACGAGCCAGCCCTCTGGTCACGCAAGGTGTCGATCAGTCGGCGAGAAATTTCTTGTAAAATTGTTTGAATTATCCAGTTAAAACTGAAAAAAATGTCTAGCCTAGTCAGGCTAGGGCTTGATTGAAAGAATAAAGTATTCTATATCGATAAGAAAGAAAGAATGAAAACAATTTATTTTGGCGCACAAAACATTGTAGACAACAAAAATATGTTGAAACATAAGATAAACACAAAACAAAAAAATAAGAACCAATATTGTATGTCGTTTGCGCCAAAAAAGGTAAAGTAAATCTACACTACTCGTAATATTATAAAGAGATATAGTTTACTTTTTTGTTTATAGGAGTTACCTCCTCACAGGAAGTTCTGGCCCGATTGCTAAAATTTTTTCACCGATAAAAAGAAAATGTTGGCAAAAAAAAATTTAGACAAAACCTTCGCCCGCGTACATAAAATATAGCCTATTACACTCAGAAATAAAGCAGCTTTCTATCGGTGAAAAATTTTAGTAATCGGACCAGCGCTTCCAGAGATTACCTCCTACAAACAAAAAAAAACATAACAACAAAAAAACAAACTTTACCTCTTTATTATATTTTAGTATAAATAGGCTCGCGTTTGACCACTATCTCACCTGATGGTAACCAATGATGTAGCTGACATGTCTATAAAATATTAGTGTAAAAGTGTAGATATCCTTTATAATTCGAATTATATTAGCAGAATACTATTAAATACTGACTAGACAGGTCCACTTAGAACTTTGTGGTCTTCAAAAGACACTCTCAGGCTTCAATCTGCATGATTCTCATATGATTTGACCATTACATGTTTGCTGTATGGACTTTAAAAGAGACTTTGACCCTTTGTTTGTTTCGGTGTTTCTTCTCAGGGTAGTCAGCCAGGAAACAAAGGCCTCATCTAGTTTAATTTGACGAAAAAAACGTGTAAAAGTATTTTGAAAAAACCTATTCGCAAAATAAATAAAATTTATCATTTAATAACTAAACACTATTTAAATAAACAACATTCCCAGCCGATCTCATTCGTTTAATTGCTAACGTTAATAGTGCAGAAACTGGCTAATAGTGATTTCAGTGGCTCATTAGCCACGTATCGATCCGTTCAACGAGACAGGGACGTGATGGGGAAGATGTATGTACATTAGGAAAGCTGCTGAAAATCACTCAATGCAGTACGGATGCTAAAATAAATCTTAACTAAAACATATTGATTTTTTTTTAGGAAAAACATCGTAAGTGTAGTTATGCATTTCTTGCAGTTTGTCTGTTTCATAATTAAAAAGTATTTGATAAAATTATTCTTAAAAAACATTAACATCTATTTAAGTATACTTATACATGGAGAACTGACTTACTGATATTAACACACACAAGTTTATAAAAAAATCAGATAAATATTGCGGATTAGAAGAAAACATGAAAAAGAAGAAAACTAAGCACAGTCTGTATCTTAGTGACCCAGGATTATTAGTGAAGTTATGTATAAGATTGCCTTTTATGACGTAAGGGAGCACTATTTAAAAAATCAGCTCCTAAAAGAATAAACCGAGTGTCTGAAGTTTCTAAGAAGAAAACTACTTCCACGTGGGGGAAACCACTAGCAGAAGCCAGTTATTCATTTAACTACTAATCTAATAGTATAGTTGCTATTAAAATATTTTCATAAATACTTTTTAATAGGCTAGTTGCCGTAAAAAATATAATTAGTCCGTCTTTTAGATTATTCAAAAATAAGGGACACGTATTTTTTATTTGTAAATTAAACCAAAAATGAAATATAGCCCATTGTATTTTTTTCATTGCCCAGTGCTGCATTTTTTCGCACGGGGTGACGTCACACGTAACTTTAATGGGCTATATTATCTTTGTTATTTTTTGTTTATTCGAAAAAAGAAAAAATACGAGTACAATATTTTTTTTTATAATCTAAAATACGGACTAAATAAAACATAATTATTTTGACTCTGGAAACTACCTGTGTTCCATTGTCGACTACATTATCGCATATTATCAAATGCAATAAATTACGCAAATCAATCTATAAACAACAAAAACTGGAAATAATTCATGCCTCTATATTTTGTCTGAAAATAACAAAACATTCTCATTCATGAAACTTCACACAACATCCAACATCTCATCCTACTACTCCTAATACATAAATCCCATAATATATCTATTCAATATATTATGAGGCGCATCCCTTCACAACCACATGACAAATGTATCCAATCTATTGATGATTTGTTGTCGCACTAATGTCTGAGAGAATGCGATAGTACAACTAGGGATGGCGATCTGAAATCGATTAGTCGATGAATCGATTTTACAGATAAATTGATGTTTACAACGGATCGATCTTAGAAACTTGATCTCGAGACTCAATTTTTAGCCTGCAGAATGTAATATTTATTATTTAAAAATGCTCAAAGCATCTATTTTCCTTAAAATAATGACTGGCCTGTTGATCTAGTGGTTAGTGACTCTGACTGCAATGCCGGAGGTCGTAGTTTTGATCCTCACCCGGGACAAATGTTTGTGTGATGAGCATGATCATTTGTTCTGTGTCTGGGTGTGATTTATCTATATTATGTATGTATTTAGAAATATTTAAGTATGTTTATCAGTTGTCTAGTACTCATAACACAAGTTCTGCTTAGCTTGGGACTAGATAGCGTTGTGTGACAGTTGTGGAATATTATATTATATTATATTATCTATTTTCCTTATATCCTCTGTACAATGCCTTTCAGAATGCACTACTTACACGGTAACCAACGGATTGATCTTTAGATAATCGATATTTTAGAACTCAATTTATATCTGGATCGATTATTTCGACTTCGATTCAAATCGATAAAAACATCGATCTTCATAGGATAGAATCGCCATCCCTAAGTACAACAAAGCACATAACACATCATAACTTTAATAATCTAGAACACTGGAGCGGTCATTAAGTTATAATAGGTCAGTGTAATAATTATACGTTAGCCTGTATTTACTCAACTACCACAGATGGAGGGTAATGTTTTACGACAGTATGTTTATATATCACACCTTTTAGTCTAAAGGGCTTAATGGATTTCAAATAATGACTTGTATGCCTAGGTATAGTTTATTTTATATGGGTTTTTACCTGAAATAAATGAATCTTATTTTTTTTTTTTTTTTTTATAGCATAGTCGAAGACCAAAGTTATGACCAACAGCTCCAAAAAGAATATACTCGTAGGCGGGGAGAATATACAATACGTCCAAGAATATCTCTACTTGGGCCAAGTGGTCTCTTTCCAGGCAAGGCAAGACAAAGAAATAACACGCCGAACAGAGAATGCCTGGAAGAGCTACTGGTCTATGAAGGAATTATTTAAGGGCACTTTGCCCATGTCACTGAAACGTAAGCTGATGGACATGTGTATTCTCTCCATTCTGACCTATGGTGCACAGACTTGGTCTTTGACTAACATCCAAAAGTCCAAACTCAAGGTTTGCCAGCGTGCAATGGAGCATACTAGGTGTTAAACTAACAGATCATGTTCGAAACACAACACTACGCTCCAAAACGCAAATCGTTGATGTGGCTCAAAAGGCTGCCCAACTTAAATGGGACTGGGCAGGACATGTCTGTCGCATGTCTAACGAGCTGTGGGCGCGTAAAACGCTGGATTGGTGCCCGGACACAGCAATGCGGGGCCGAGGCAGACCACGAAGGAGATGGCGGGATGACCTGGATGGCTTCCTTAAGAACTGGAATGAGAAAGCGAGGAACCGTGATCGTTGGAAGGAGTGGAGGGAGGCCTTTGCCCAGCAGTGGGACAGTGTGGGCTAAGTAATAATAATATAGCATAGTCGGCCTTATAATGTTCCCGCTGTCGGTACTCAGGCCTCCTCTCTAGGACAAGGAATAGACCGTAATCCACCACACGGGTCCAGTGCGGGTTGGTGGATGTCACATGTCTTCGAATTTTTTGGTTCTAGGACATGCCAGTTTCCTCACGATGTGAGCAGTGGTGATGGAATAAATTACACAAAGTAATGCGCCTGGCTGGGTTTGAATCTGCGACCTACAACTTGTAAATTGGGGCTGTTACCACTCGGCCACAACTGCTCTTATAATATGATTATTAGATAATCATTAGACTGAATTTGAATGCCGAAATGGCATCTATACAAATAAAATGGAAGACTGTTAGACCTGCCAACATACCCGTATTTTTGTCATTTCGCTGTGCTACCACGAGGTCTTGCGATCCATTTTACGAACTAAACTGAACTGTTAAAGGATAGAGCAATATAAGGTAGCTCCCTAGTCTACTGGGGCCAAGGATCTGCTTCTGAAAGGCAGATTCAGTTCCGGTACGAAAGGCAACGAAGGAACACGACTGGGTTTTCAGTCAGTAAAAGTCTGATACTATCTCCCGCTCCGCCCAAGAGCGGGGGATGTCATTGGATGATTTACCCACCTAAAAAATAATATGTAGGATAACTCCACCAACTTTTTTTCGAACAACTGACAGTTTAGCACGTCACGGAAGACCTCTGTACCTATATCGTAAGAGTATCTACGTTTTGCAACTGCAATAGTTTCTAGCATTGACTTATATTGTGCATAGTACATATATATATCGATGGTTTATAGAAACTAGTGCACAGTTAAGTAATGAAGACATGTCATTCAAATTAAGGTACAAAGGATTTCCGTTATCTGAAACAGTACGTATAGGCATTCCAATGAAATTGAGGTTTGAGGACAATATCTATATGGCAGCAACTTCTCACCGGCCCTAAGTCAGGCCATGATACGTAGTGAGAAGAGGTAAAACTACACTGCACCACTCGGCGCCACGCCACGCGTCTTCATGCTATGCTACGCCACGCGAAGTCCACGTGTGTTTTGGTCTAATGTAGTTCTAGCTTAATTCTTATGCCCCGGCCGCTTCAAGTGATGCCACGGGCATCAAATGCCTCAAGGCGATTAACACCTAATGTAGCTCGCCGTCTTATAAGGCCCTTTGTGTTGCACGTGCACCTCAAAGAGATGTCTGCATATTGGACGAGGCTTGCCACTACAAATACCTAGCAGGAATGCGGATTAGTTCGAAAGAGTCTCCGTGATACTGGAACGCAAAAACTAATCAAAGGAATACAGAAGAAACTGACTGACTGATATGTCAATGCACAGCCAAAACTTCTGGGACAAGAAGCACGAATGGCTTCAAAAAAACGCCGCTTCAAGCTTCATTTTGAGGCGGCCTCTTTTTGTGGCTCGTGTGCGGCGGTGCCACTACAAAAAGACGCTTGAAGCGGCTTCAAACTTCACCGGACACAAGAGGTGTCGCGCGCTTCAGCTGTTTTTTGCGGCCGCTTCTAGCTTTTCTTTTTTGTGGCCGCTTTTAGCGTTTTTTTGTGGCGGCGTTTTTTTGAGGCCCGTGTGCGGGGCCAGTAAGGGAATGAAATGGGGATCCAAAGTTTGTATGGAAAAACCTGCTTTCACGCGAAGCTGCTGGCAGAAGCTAGTCTGATGATATTACCACTTTTTTTTGTGGATAAAAATCATCCCAATGACATCCCCCGCCTTTGGGCGAAGCGGGAGATAGTGTCAGACTCTTACTGACTAAAAAACCCACCCCGTTCCTTCTTGCCTTTCATACCGGAGCCGAGCTACCTTTCGGAGCTAACCCTGACTCCAATAGGCTTTGACCCAGTTGGACCCCTGCTATTGCTGATAGCTCCTTAAGACGCACGGGAACAGTGCGCGCTGTCGACGACTTGGGCTTGGTCCGGACAGATACCGGGCGGTTGGACAGCGAGCTACCCATTGCTCGCCGTCCGCAAGCCCGCACCTACGGATGATATTACCACTAAAAAAAAAGACTACGTATAAGCACAATGTAACATTACATTTTTCGAATACTCAATATTTTTGTTCATCGTATTCGTGCCACAATGGTATATTATTATAGTAGCTTATGAAACGGCCATATAACAAAGGTTATTAAAATATGAGCGTGAGTTTATAAACTGGGCCACAGGCGAAGTTTATAATAGTATTTCTTTCACGAATGTTTTAATAATCTTTATGTGATAGTAAATCTAAGTATATAATTGTAGGTATAAACTTACATTCATAACGCATACATTTACAGTGCGTGTATGTACAGTGAATGCACGTACACGCATTTATCATACTAAGTGTTTTTTTTTTGTTTTTCATAAATCTGTCTGTTATGGTTATGGACCATAACCAAAGACCAAAGAGATTTATAATTTGTAAATTCTATACAGCGCTTTAATATTCAATTAATATGGTTATGTTTGTTATGTTGCTGCCAAATCCTCACTCACCCATACATAATGGGTGAGTGAGGATTTTATGATTTTGTAATACAGGTCACCTAATAGCCTAATAGCTCCCCATATTCACTTGACTCCAAAATGTTCCTGTAAGTTCAAAATCAATCAATCATATCAGCCGAATTGGACATAGGCCTCTCCCAAGCGTCGCCACAACGACCGGTCCTGTTTGTCAGGCATTCATCGGATTCCCGCGACCCTGACCAGGTCATCGGTCCACCTTGTTAGAGGCCTTCTAACGCTGCGCCTTCCGGTACGTGGTCGCCACTACAAAACCTTTCGTCCCCATCGTTCATCTGTTCTGCGTGCATTGTGCCCTGTCCATTGCCACTTAAGTTTGCCGATTTTTCGAGCTTCGATTATCCTGTAAGTTACTTGTATTCATATAAATCAATAGGTAGTGTAAATAATCATAAGGTAGTGTATTTTGAGGAGAAATAAACGAATATTACAGTATCATAAACGGATCGTAGACTTGCAATCATTCATTACTACCAAGAAAGTCATTCCAAAACCCAAATCATTATTTTCTAATAGTGATCAACACCATTCTCTTATTATCTTCCTGCGCTTTTTTTTTCAACAAGATCTTTCTTCAATTTTATTCTATCACCTGTCACGCAATCACTAACTTCCTTTTCTTTCATATCACTCCTCACACAGTCCATTCATCTCTTCTTTGGCCTCCCTCACCTTCTCCGTCCACCTACAGTATATTCATAACTCTTTTAGTAACACGCTTCATCCCTCCTCTTCACATGACCATATCAAGATGAACGATTCCCTTTCAATGTTTCAGTCACTGGCGCTACTTTCAAACTTCCTCCGATGTATTTACTAATTTCACATTTTATCCACATTCTTGGCACAACACACATTCATCTCCGCTACATTTATTTTTTCATTCGTTTTTTTCATAGCCCAATATTCTGATCAACTTACCGAACGAATGATGCATCTACCAAAAGTACCAATAAACGGCAGTACAAAACGATCGAATAACCTTTCTAATTACAATGAACAAAGCAACAAGAAACTGGAGCGGGCACAAAGTTACCGATCAAACCCGCATGCTAAGACCAAGTGGAACTTTCTAGTCCTGCTACAGTAAGGCTTCGTCTTACTGATTCTCATACACCTAAGTAACGGTATTATAATGTTAGGTTAGTTTTAATATGTTAGTTAATCAAAATACAATTGTATTTCTTTGAAAAATCTACAGATTATATTTATTTTACTGAAATAAGTAAAAGAGACCGATTCATACTGGAATGACTGCCACTATGTATCACATAGGCCTCCCCTAAGTATCGCTACAACGACCGGCCATCTTCGGCTTCTAGCATTCGGATTCTTACGACCCTCATCGGCTCATTAGACCACTCTTTGAAAGGCTTTCCAACGCTGTGCATCTCTAGAACCTTCCGACCCCATCGACCATCCGTTTTTCGAGTAGTGCGTGCCTTCTTCGACTTTACTTTAGCGATTCTTCGGGCTATTTCAGTAACCTTGGTTCGCCTGCTGACATCGTCGTTCCTGATTCAATTACACAGGAACACTTCGAGCATAGCCATTTTTAATACTCTGTGTATTACTTTAAGCCTTCTAAATACAACAGTATCTACCGCAAAGTAAATGTATAACCCGCCATCTATACAAAGAACAATAAATTCAAAATACTGGCCAAACTTTAATACTTGAAGCACAAAACCCGCACGGGGTTAAAGGCATACAATAAAAATCATTCCTAATCTCGACGTCAATTTTTAACAATTCATCTTGAGTGGGGCGACGTTGAAGTGGCTGGATTTCAAAAGTCATTTTTCAACCGTTATGACGTAATCGCTTATAAACTCTTGGCTTTTTATTTGGAGAGTAGGGAAATTTTCATATTCACCGTTTTATAAGCTTATCCGAGAGGTGGAGACCGCTGGTTGGCTGCGTTGTTATAAGACTTTTTGATTAACTGTTTGAAAGGCATTAAATATAATTGTAAAGAAAAAATTAGTGTACTTAACGTTTTTTGGTAGGTTACCAATTTGTAAAAGACCATGTAAACATACTCCTACAACTGTTGTATTAGCTTTTGCCCACGGCTTTACCCTCGTACATAAAATATAGCCTGTGTCACTCATGAATAAAGCAGCTTTCGATCGGTGAAAAAAAAAATAACAATCGGACCAGTACTTTTAGAAATTACCTCGTACAAACAATAAAAAACAAACTACTACTAGACAATGGTACAGTTAAGTTACTAATATGTATAAGACGATATGAACATACTCCTACACTGTTGACTAGATTTAAAAGATTGGGGCTTCCTAGCACAGGTATTTCATACACATAAAAGGAGACCCCTGTGTAAGATATATTGTAGAAGTTGTAAAGTTACTGTTAGTTAATATAATGTTTTTTTTTTTTATAAATTCGCGCATTTTCGAAATCTATTCTCCTCGCACAGATCTTATCCATTCTATGTCCGTAATTTTCAATTACAAATATTAACAAGATCCGTCGAACCGTTTTCACCTAATGACTTTTTTCTTTTGTAGGTATATGCTACAATGGGAAGTCTTGTACAAAAATTCACATTCCTAGTCCCTGTAGTTTCAGCTGTTTTTTGATATGTCAGATAGTCAGCTTCTCCATTTATAAAATATACTAGATTTGCCCGCGTATCTTCGCTCCCGCTCTTCCCTACTCCACCCAACTATACCCTACTCTACCCTACTCTACCCTACTCTACCCTACTCAACCCTACTCAACCCTACCCTATCCTACTCTACCCTACTCTACACTACTCTACACTACTCCACTCTACACTACTCTACACTACTCTACCCTACTTACCCTACTCTACCCTACCAAACTTCACATAAACCATCTACTAAATAGTCCAAACAAAGCCTAAACATTTGGTTTGGATGGGTGAGCCCATTCTTTAGTTATAAAATTACAACGAAAAGTGGCACTGATTTTTATATATATAGATATAGGCTAGCTTCTGACAGCAGCTTCGCCTGCGAAGAAGTAGATTTCTCCCTACAAACTTTGGACACCCGTTTCATGCCCTTATGACATGAATTTAGGAAAATCTTCTCTTAATGCTTGCCTACGTCATAAAAGAGGAAGTATTTTGTAAAATTTCACGCTCCTAGGCCGTGTAGGCAGTTTTTTTTTTTAATTTAAATCGTGGCCAAATTTTAGAATTTGATCACTTCATGATATGGCCAAGTAAAACTGGCCAGATCATTTTAAACGTTAAAGTCATCAATGACATGTCAATACTCATTTGGCTTATTTTTTTTTAGAGCTTTTCTGTTTTTGGCAACAAAATTTGTAAAAAAAAATCATTTTTAATCTAAAAATTTTTTAAAAGAAATCCTATATCAATGAGGACTAAAACAACGCCAAGCGAGGATGGATGAGATCAATTCTGGTCACAGTGACCAGAACATTATATAAACTATTATTTGTTTGGTAATTTACAATATTAGAGAAAATTATTATGTTAAGAACAATGAATGGAATTTCACTAAGTATCCATTAGTTAGTAATTATTTCCATTGTATTTGTAGTCTTCTGGTTCTGATGTAGCCTTGTAAGAATTTCTGAAAACAAAGCTCTCCTGAACACAATTCTAATGGTAGTTGTTATCTTATTATTTGGAATTTATAACCATTTGTTCTTTGTTGAACAATTATGATGGTTATTATATAATTTGTTTGCTTGAAACAACAACCTACTTTTAACTGGATGCTACTGGCAGAGACCACGAAATTATTATTTTTTCTGCGGTTTTGTATGTTAGTATCAAGTTATATCTTGATGAAAAAAATATTGGTGGCCGTTATACATATTTATTTACGGAATTGTAATGATGAAATCATCAATACAAGTCTCTCAGTTCAGCTGAACCTATTGAATGATTTTTTCTAGAAGTTACAATGATCTGCAAAATGCAAAACTTAGAAAATTTTAATCAGGTGATTAGGCGCGGGCTTGCGGACGGCGAGCAATGGGTAGCTCGCTGACCAACCGTCCGGATCGAGCCCAAGTCGGTGTGGGTTTTTTAGTCAGTAAGAGTCTGACACTATCTCCCGCTCCGCCCAAGGGCGGGGGATATCATTTGGATGATTTTTACCCACCGAAAAAAAAATCTGGTGATTTAAATTTTTCTTCTCCAATTCGATCTAAAGCGAGAGATTGAAGTCATAATTCAATTTAATCTCTTGCAAGAAAACATAGAGATTGAAATCATAAAATTATGACTTCTAGACTTAGAGCGAGAGGGGCGTGCCAGATTTTTACTGACTAAAATCGCACATACTAGTATGTTACTTTGCATTCAAGAAACACAGGTTTCCCTTTCAGAAGTCATGCCATGGCCTCAGTAGGCTAGGACCGAAGCCTAGGCCCTTACGGTTAGCTAGATCTCTTTGAGAAGCGCGCATAACACTACGCGCTGTTGACGATTTGGGCTCGATCTGGACAAATGCTGGATAGCCGGACGGCGAGCTACCCATTACTCGTCCTTGGCGCTTTCACCTTAAATAAACTCAGTTCTTCCTTCTTATGGTCATGTTCAAAATATCACTGTTTCATATTTGTCGTTCACCGAATTACAATGTTCTACAATTTATTGATACTACTTCATTTTTAGGGTTCCGTACCTCAAAAGGAAAAAACGAAACCCTTATAGGATCACTTTGTTGTCCGTGCGTCTGTCTATCTGTCTGTCTGTCAAGACCCTTTATTTCGAGAACGCATGGAGGTATCGAGTTGAAATCAAAGCCATATACTCAGGTCTGCGGTCCCTTCAAGCTGTGAAAAAATCAAAATTATATGTGAAAAAATCAATAAAAAAGATACGGCCGTTTATGTTGCAAAAAAACGTATATTTTGGTACTCTCAAAGATCGAAATTCATAAGATTACTTTCCGTTGACCCAGAATCCTGAAATTTGGCACAAAGCAAGGTTTTATAGCACAGGTATAGGAATAAATCTGAAAACAGTAAATTTGTTGTTACCTACACCACAAAAAAAATGCTTTTTTGCAATTCGGAAAAATGTTCGAAACGCCACACGATAATTGTAGTTTGCGCGGAACGCACTTGCCCCTAATGCACTTTAGAAATACATGTATAATAATAACTACAAAAAAAAACTCCACCATTTTAATTCATTTCTACCATCAAACTTAGCTTTCTACGCAAACTAAATACACGAAAAGTAATTCATAAGTTTTGTTTTAAGGGGATGTTATTCGAAATGGATAAAGTTTTAAGCGGGTCGCAGGAATATAAGAGAGCTGGTATGAGGTTAATGCTAAGATTAACTGCGGGACGTGATAATACGTTACTTTTATCCTAGAAGATATATTTTATCAGAGCCACAACGGATTTATTATCACAATATACTTTTTTTTTTTGCTTTATTTACCCGTAAGGAAAGGCTAGTCTTTTGACCATATTGCCTAGTCTTACGTCTATGTTTTCTGTGAGCATATATTCTTTTTGTTCCGTTAGAATATATAGGGTGATTAGCAATTAGTATACGATACTTAAACACGTGATTGTGCTCATGATAACAAACAATTTTTATAATGGGAGCAAAGCCGAAATAGCAAAAAAAATAGGCTTATGTTTAACTTACCACCAGATATAGTAACATATAAAAGACAAAAATAGTAAATGATCACCAAAATTAAACCTACATTTTAATGTAAAATTATAACCAGTTTTAACATCTCGCTATCCTATTTAAGCAAAATGAATCCAAATAAAGCATCGGCAGAACCCCATGGTTACGGAGATATCAGTAGTTAAAATTTTGAGGTTAGGTTAACAACCTGCCAAGACAGCTCGACGGAGCCCCGCTACGCGGGGCTCCTACATCTGGGTGGTTTAAAAAAAAATAACCTCGAAGAAGGTGACGGGGTCTGTGTTCGCTCGCTTCGCTCGCTCACTACGACCCCGCCACCTGCTTCTAACCTAAATCTATCCGACCCGGGGTGCCCTAAAATTCCACTAAGATAGATTGTATCATCCTGCTCTACGGGGCTAAAAAGAGCGCATTAATTTGCTCGCTAAGAATTGGTTATCATTTACTACATTTGGTGTTCGAATACAATTTAAAGTACAGTCGTAACTAAAATACTATTGTAACTTTAGGATTTCATTTTTTTGGTGTCAAGTAATATATTTTTGACAAAAGAACTAAGGGTACCAAAGCGTTTTATGGTGGTCATTATATTTAATCCCAAAAAAATATCAGCTGTTCAGTACATTAGGCAAACATAAAAGTATTGAACAGCTAATTTTTTTTTCGCTATTTCAGGTTTGTTCCCATAGTAAAAGTTGTTGGTTATCATGAGCTCAATCACGTGTTTAAGTATCGTACACTAATTACCAGTCACCCTATATGTGCAACATCATCTAATATTTCTGCAGTATTTGGCAGCAAATGTATCGAATCATCTTTCTCGGCAAATTTCGCTGAGGTAGTCAATGCTATAATAATATTCTCAGCTCAATTTTGCCGAGATCACGCCTGTTTCAATAATTCTACATATTATACAGTTGAGTGCATACGCACAGAATCGTTCATTGTGGCGACACTTGGGGGAGGCCTATGTCCAACAGTGGACGTATATCGGCTGAAATGATGATGATGATGATGATGATGAGTGGATAGTTGAGATACAAAACGATACCAATTTTGCATCAAAATATCCTCTAGGAATCAATTTACGAATAATTAAAATAGGGCGCGAACTGTACTCGAATAAAATTCGCCAAATATGGCAATTGTGGAAGTTGTCTACCATAAATTTTATTTTTAAGCCATAAAACTTGACCTTTTGCATTTCCGTACTAAAATCTGGAATAAAAGATGCTATTACAAATACAAATCACATGCAGAACCCTCTAAGACTCGGAACAACTTCTAGGATCTCTTAAAACGTATAAAACGAGATCGTGATATTTTTGTAAGAGAGACTTTAGACGGATAAATATCGTGTCCTTGTATTTTCCCTCTTTTGAAGAGGGCACTCTTCACTACCTGCTATTTTCGTAGTCTAGCTTTTCTTTTCATGTAATAAATAGGTACGAGTAAGTTCCTAACATACAAAGGATGATTCCGAAAATCAGAAAGCGACCTCTTTTTATCTAGTTCAAATAAAAGAATCGTCACATTTCCTCTTTTTATCTTCTATTAGGCTCATTCAGTATCCGCGGAAATATTTCTTTCACTTGATTATATTTCTATAGATCTTTGAGAGTTGGCGAAAATACTCAAGAGTCATCGTTACTAATGAAAATTACAGCGATTCGTATTGAAGGTAAAGTGCAAACGCTATCAAATGAGTCGGAACGGAGCGGCAAGGTGCCGATAATTCAGCTTGAGTTCTCTCTGACTCGACGGAATTCATTCTCACGACGAAATCTGATTTAGGTCATAGATATCTACTAGTGTTATTAAATAAAATTTATGCTTTTGAAATGCTTTCTACTTTGGTGTTCCAATTTATGGCTGTTGGCGGTGTTAAAGTGTGTAATTTGGGAAGTATTCCAATTTTATTTTATAGCACCGGTTCTCGGGTAAGGAGAGACATGGGAAGCCAGATTCCATTTAGGGGTCCCGGATAAATGGAATCTCTTTGAAAACAGAATTAAGAATACGATTAAGGATAATATTTACATTCATTGTTACAAAAATATACTTTAGAATAACCTTATACTTAGCGATTGCTGTAGTGGTTGTGCGATTGGCTGCAGAGCTGTGTGTCGCGAGTTCGGGATTATTTGACCTACAGATTTGGGTAGCCACATGTTTGTGAACGCACCCTTCATACAGAAGTGCGGCAAAGTACGGGGTAACGTAACAACATAATCATTATATAGTATTTTGTAACTATTTTAGAAATCAGTTATTACTAGACGGTAGTCCCCAAACTATGATGAATCTTTGCCATAAAATGTAAATTGCAGAATAAATTTATTTTGTTGGTATTATTCTGTTTAATCCTTTGTTATATAATAAGTAATTTCTATTGATTATTTTATTCTAAAATCTTCGTTATTTAATCAAAACAATGTGAATAATTTTGTATTTTGTACTAAGACGTAAGACAATATTCATGAAAGTATTTTGGAATCATTTTAAGAGAATTGTGCCGAATTGTTAGAAATTCTACACAATAAACTAAGACAGCTACTCAAAATCACTTTAACCTAATTAAAGAGCATATTACAGATAATTTGTTTAGCAGCGAACCCGCTGGATTATATCCATTTGATATTATGTAAATGAGCTCAATTCGAACGTGTCTCTAGAAACTTCATGCCCTACCCGAGGTAACTCCTAAATATGTTAACGATGTCATATATACATATATGAATGTGAATCTTGGATAAGTTCGTGCTACATTTACTTGTATGAATGATATTTCTCATTTTGATGTTCATCTAGCTGTAAGAAGGCTTGAGTTTCTCAAGTAGAAGATCATGTGGAAACAGTAATGCTTTGAGAATGTTGGGTGGAAGCAACAACTTATTTTTTTTTAATATCGTATGTTTTTCTGTGAAGGTTTTGTTTATTGCAAATAAATGACGTAATGCGTGTTAAAAATGAAAGAAGGTGAAATGTCACCAAAACTTTAGGACCCCAGCAAGGCTAAAGCACGAGCAATGGGTCAATTTCTGAAAAGGTTACCCGAAGTCTGGCTTTAGTCAGTAAAAGTTTGACATGTTCTTCCTCTCCACTAGAGAGAGAGAAGTTATTAGATGTTTTTTAACCGTAAAAAGTCATTTTTGAGTTTTGCACTTCATAACATACTTATTGTACTGAAAGATACATTGTATTTGTAAGAGTTACATATTCTTATTAATATATAATTTATTTTATTCTATAATATATAATTTATATTGGGTTTGCGGTAAGAAAATCCAATTGTGGATTAAGCTCATCAATGTACATCAGCTGTCTTATGTTTATTATCTGTAAAAGTTGTACACGTTAAAGCATATAATGAATATAAAGATGGTAACTGTACCGCACCAGCGATAGACCTTATCATAAAACCTGTGGCATAATTATGTTGAGGACTTCTGAGAATGTCCTCTACCCCATTTCAGTCATGAAAAGTTCAGTGGTTGTTCTAATTATTCGTAAATGGTTTCGTATATTCGTAGTGGCTAGTGCGATGTAATTTGGTTGTTTTTATACCTCAAACATCTACACAATTGGGCAATATGTGGAATCATCGAAAAAAAAAGTGATCTCGGTAATATGGATCTGAGAATTTTATTGTAGTATTGGCTACCTCAGCGAAGCTTGCCGAGCAGGCGATCTCGATAAATTTGCTGCCAAATACTGCAGAACCATTAGAATATATGTATACTAATGTAAAACAAAATGTCTGTATTTCTTAAACAATTAAATACTATTTCCAATTTAATTGAACACTGGCTTAACACACAGCACAAAACGTATAAAGCCAAAAGAAAAAAAAAAACCATGTATTGAACTTAAATTGCAGCTTCGGTTTATTTTTTTAACTTTACTCTACACTGACATTTGGAAATACTCTGTGAGGATACCGGCGCGTCCTAGAACCAGAAATTCAAAAACATGTGTGACATCCGCCCACCTTTATTAGGCCGTGACACAGTATAAATATGAAGCCGTGAGGTGTTCGTAGTTCAGATGTATGTTCACAAATATGTGAACTCAATGCTAAACAAATATTTTGTTCCGGGTGGGAATCAAACCGCGATACGCATTATACACTGAGCCAACCGTGCCCAGTTTTAGTACAAACCTTCCAAATCTTAACTGAATCCTTGTTTAACAGTAATACCAACTATTTTAACGTAAGTTCCTGTTTATTATCTGTGCTAACCAACTGATTAACATGTGCCCGGATACATATACCGCGACATATGTCTTCGTGTATCCGACCCATGACAAAGGGATACAAAGACCGATCATAGAGCAGAGAAGGGTAGTAATATAATACAAGTTTATGGTGTCCGTTGCACCCTGGCTGCTAACCCCTTACTCACCTTTTATGATAAGCAAAATGACGGTTTGATTTATTCATAGTCCAAACCTCTTAGTGACATGGTTCATTTTTAATTTTTTTTTTTTTTTAGATTTTCTCTAGCCTTTGAATTCGCTGCCTACTGCTTGTAGAGACTATGGGTGAAAGAACGGCGGATTTTGATCGCCAGGATCCAAGTTGTCAGTGCTAAACTGGCAAACATAGAAAACAGGAACGAAATGACTTCCTTTTTCATAGCCATGAGGGTATGATGGTTCAGAAGGAGGTCACCACGGAGCCTATGCTGAACGGAGAATAAGACTTCAAGGAGGCGACCATATTAACGTATAACGCGCTAAACTTGCCCTTCCACCTTCCAGGCGGGACTTTAGAATAACAGGCCCTCAGAATGGGGACTTTGAGCATTTATCGAGTGATTATATAGGGAAGATGCTGGTACTGTAAACACATGCTACCATGCACAGCAAAAGTCAGAGAAGATACCTTAAAAGGATCCTCAAGGATGTGCACTACCAGGTTTTGCCCAGAAGGGGTTCCGAAGTTGTGTTTTAAGAGGTAACGGTGACTTTTCCACGGGCTTATAGCGGTTTTAGTACCCACCCACACAAAGGCTATTGTTACAAAAAAAAAAAAACACTTTTGAAGAAATACTCTGTTCTCTACTTGATTCAACTCAGTGATATTTCGGTTTTTACCTAAATATCCAGAACTTCAACAAAGATTTCTTAGAACAGTAAATTACCAGAAACAAACATATTTAGGTCAGATCAGATAGACATCTACTTGCGAAGTGGCAGATATATTTGTACTAATAAATGTTACATAACACTATTCACTGACCTGTTGGTCTACTGGTTAGTGGCCCTGCCTGCAGTGCCTGAAATCATGGGTTTAAGACAAATATTTGGGTGATAAGCACAATCGTTGTTCTGTGTCTGTGTGTAATTTACCTATACCAATATAATAAAGAGGTAAAGTTTGTTTTTTTTGTTTATAAGAGGTAATCTCTGGAGCAATCGGACCAGGACTTGGTCCGATTGCTAAAATTTTTTCACCGATAGAAAGCTGCTTTATTCCTGAGTGACATAGGCTATGTTTGTATGTACGCGGGCGAAGCTGCGGGCAAAAGCTAGCTCAGTTGTCTAGTACTCATAGCACAAGCTCTACTTAGTTTGGGACTAGATGGCGTTGTGTGAAAGTAATGGAATATTATATTATACTACATTCTGGTAGTTTTCAGTAAGTTCTCGCCAACTTACCTGTCGTAAACATAACTGGATTCCAATAGTTAAAACTAACAGCGTATCATTCACCAATATCGAGTCCAGAGTCAATCTGATCGGTGTAACTGCAAGGAGAATACCTACAGGCTACGTTATTTCCGAAATCCACAAGAGAGCAATATTTTCACAGATAAGCAAGATGTGTGGAGCAATGCACTTGAGTAAATACGGATTTTATATAGCTTGCTATATATTCACACATAAACTGCCCCATACTGCGAGTTACGGGATTTGAGAAGGCAAACTTTATGGAAAATTGTTATGTGGTAGTGGCAGAATAGTAAGTGTGGCATTAATGCAAAATAATGGACGCTATGACCTAATTATGGTTCTGGCATTTAGTTTATTTTATTATAATGAAGTTGCTTTTCCCCGCGGCTTCGCCTGCGTATATAAAATGTAGCTTAAGTCACTCAGAAATAAAGCAGCTTTCTGTCGGTGAAAAAATTTTAGCAATCGGACCAGTACTTTCAGAGATTACCTCCTACAAACAAAAAAAAAAAAACATAAAAACAAAAAAAAAAAAAACTTTACCTTTTTATTATAATTAGTGCAGATTAAAGAGTGCTATAGTACATTCAATTTTTTTTTTGCTACAACCCTATATACCTGGTTTTATTTCTCCGTTTTTTGTCACCGAGTTTCTAAATCAAAGATATTCTGCTATTTAAGTCTTTTGTTCTGTAGATCTGTGGTATACCGCAGCTAAAATTTAATAGTGAGGAAGTTTTTTGGTAAATAAAGTACTTATCTCTTTGAAGTAAGAAATAAAAATCATTTATTTGGGGCTCGCAAAGGACAAAAATTGAAATCAAATCATTTATTTAGTCAGAATAAATTAAAAATAATATACTTACTAATCTCTGACAAGGTAGAAATTATATTATCAAATGAATTGTTCTGCTCTTCGAAATTTCAACTAAATACAGCAACATACACTCCAATACATTTACATATTCAAAACAATGCCCAAACACGTGAAACTCGACCAATAAATGTATAATAACAGATCCGTGGCACAATTTATTATGTCTCCTTATATGGCCCCGATGTTAATATTGCCCACTAGGAAACTACCAAACGCAATAAGCTCATAATAAGAACGAATGCGGTGACATGCCTAAGATTATTCCTTACCACGAATCTACCGCACTGCGGAGTATTCATAATTTCCACTAAAGTATCAAACATAAATTCAAAATAAAACCTTTAAATGGTAGCTCCAGTAGGTAGGTATATGAACTTGAATGTGGGTACCATAATTTTGTATTTTTGCTCACTAATATTATGGGCGTCATAAAAATGTATTCCGTTGAATTGCTTTGTGATTACGACATTGACTGGGTTGCCAAAGGCCTGAAATATCCGTACGTAACGGGGCGAGGGAATCCGGCTTTATGTAAAATATTCTGCATATGTAAACGAGCCGTCTAACCTTCTGTTTCACATGTTTACGAAATAAGTTCTCGTGACGTCATCTGGTTTTCAGCAAAGTCGCTCTTTTGATTTCGCCCGGCAGCTTCGGGGACGAATTTCGTACTCATGTATTTGTTCATGACGTACTTTTTAAAATGAACTACAACTGCTGTTTCAAGCATAGATATACAAAATACAACATGTAACATATTAAACGCATAATAATATGTTCAAAAACGGTTATTGTTCATAAAAAAAGATATAAAAAAATCTAAAATAAAGCTTTTGTTAAGTCTTGATTGCGTCACTAGCGTGTTTGAGTAAGCTTACTTAAATGGCAGTATCGATGCGCCACCAATGTATTTATATATTGCATCGAAGCCAATATTATTACCTTCTATAGAGGTAAAATTAAATAGCTAATTTAAATGAATTAGTCACATTTTTTTGTAAGTAACGACATGTAACTGTTGTGTTCGCAAGTACTGAATTTTAATTTCACATTCTTGTGGAAAATGTTATTGGCTGAGTTATTAAATTGCATAATTTAATTTAGGAACACCTTCAAATTAGCCGCAAACTGCCGCGCGACGGCACAGTTGCGCATTTTTTATTTATTGGGAATAACAAAGCAACGCAAAATGCAATGTAAAATTGTTTGTTTTCTCAAAAAAATAAAAGACAATTATCAATTTCTTAAAAAACATTACCCTAATGGATTTAGTGATTAAATTATTATTGTGATTTAATCTTCCAATAGGGATGTAAGTTTAAGAGTGTGCATTAATTCAGTTACATGTTGTTGTATATTGCCTTAAAAAACTAACTTTTCTAATTGGAGTATATAATGTGCTATCTGAGTTACACACTGTATACTGTTTCATGATATATAATGGTGGTTAAATAAATTTATAAGATACATTTTCTTTGAGTAAAAATTTAATTGAGTAAGTACCTAGCTCTTTAAAACGAAAGCCAACCATTTACACTATTGACACATATTACGCAAAGAGCGTTATGAGTGTAATTAGTTTATTTCTGTGAGTTTTATACAGGGTTAACGTGCCCCACTTGCGAAACTACTACACGCATTTAAATTACATCTACACTAATATTATAAAGAGATAAAGTTTTTTTTTATTTGTAGGAGGTAATCTCTGAAAGTACTGGTACGATTGCTAGAATTTATTCATCGATAGAAAGTTGCTTTGTTCCTGAGTGACATAAGTTATATTTTATGTACTTACGCATAATGCAAGTTAAACTTGAATAATTTACATCGCCGTTATACAATATACTAACCAGATCGGCTCAAATTAGCACTCAATTTTAAAAGCATGTTTTAGTTTTGCAAGTGGGGCATTTTAACGACTGGGACATGTATGATTTGGTTTACCATCTATATGTATAATTTTTAGTTGTACGTACTTTTATACATTAAAATTGTTTGTAACTTGATATATTACTTAGGCTTTGTTTCATCGCAATCAGCTGTCTATATCGAAAGATGTACTACATTCATTGAGATCAGTGGTGGCTGAGCGAGGGGAGTGGTAATGGCCCCGACTTTTTCCGAGTTGTATTCGCGGATTCAAACCCAGCCAGACGCATTACTTTGTGTAATTTATTTCATCACCACTGCTCTCAAAACGGTGAAGGAAAACATCGTGAGGAAACCGTCATGTCTTAGAATCAAAAATACGAAGATATGTGACATCCACCAACCCGCACTGGTTCTGCGTGGTGGGTTACGGCCCATTCCTTCTCCTAGAGAGGAGGCCTGATTCCCAGTAGTGGGAATATTAAAAGGCTGATTATGATGATGATGATGATGATGAACTTCCACAATTTCCATATTACCATATTATGAGTATTTTTTAGCGGATTTTTTTTTGAGTACAGTTCAAGGCTATTTTTATTATTCGTAAATTTATTCCTAGAGGATTTTGTGATGCAAAATAGGTATAGTTTTGTATCTCAAGTATCCACTCATCATCATCATCATTATCATTTCAGCCGATATACGTCCACTGTTGGACATAGGCCTCCCCTAAGTGTCGCCACAATGAACGATCCTGTGCGTATTGACTCTTAAGGTGTCTACACACCAAAGCCGGGCGCCCGCCGGCACGAGCCCAGCACAAGCTAGCGGACCAATCCGCGCACTCCACTACGTCCAGTGGAGCGCAGATTGGTCTGCCAAGTTCGTGCCGGCGGGCTCGGCGGCTTCGGTGTGTAGACACCTTTAGGTGGTACGAAGTTCGCCGGATCAGCTAGTAAGTACTTAAATTCATTTCATTTACTACTCTTATTTTTAAAAACCAATCTTCAACCCTGAATTTTGTCTTCAAAGACATTTTCTTCAAATCTTTAGTTTGTTATTTGTTCGAAGCGTTTACATTGAGACCGTGGAAGAAGATCAAATAGTCCTAAACGTCTAGTTCAATGCTAAGAGGATTTCGCAGTGGCAGTGGGAGTACTTGCTAGGTGGCGGCGGCGCCCGCTTATTAGGTAACAAATTGTGTGTAAGCGAATTTCGAAGGAGGGAACACCGATTTCGAGGTGATTTTTGATGGTTAAGGATTTTGTGAGGTATGAAAACTGTGTTTGGTTACATTTTGAAAGCAATTTTTGAGAAAATACGAGTATGTTTTAGAAAATAATATAATAATATTTTTTTTAATTTATGTAGTTACACTATTATAATTTCTTTTATCTGGAAATAATTTGATATTACAAAGATAATAATATAAATATAATAGTTTATTCTTCATGTTTATTACACTTTCGACATTTTATCGAGTTCTTACAATATAAGTCCAGTCAAGTTAGACCAAAACATAGGGGTAAGTTTACAATAATTCGCACTCAGCTGAAAATAAATAAAAAATAAAAGTCCTCATCTATCCGACACCTGGAAAAATAATTACTCGGGATCAAAGGTCACAAAAACGAGTTTATCGCGATTTTCAGCAAAATGATATGTCTATCATAAAATTAGCTCAGACAAAAATTGTTGCTCAGATAATTATCAATCCAAATGTCTAAACACTTTTTTCTTTGTTTTTGCGATATATTAATTCAAAAAGTTGAAAGAGGTAATGCACAAGTTTTTACGCCACCTTTGAATAGTGTACATAGGTACTTAGCGCGTATTTAGAGTTTCGTACCTCAACTTAACGAAAAAAAAGATACGGCCGTTTATGTGGCAAAAAACGATTATTTCGACACTGACCGAAAAATCTGAAAACTGTAAATTTGTATTTTCGACACAAAAAAAACATTTCTGCGATTCTGAAAAATCGTTGAGAATCGATTCAGAAAAAAACATAAACTGCGTATCTTTTTTAACCGAAAGTCGTACTCAAATAAAAATAGGTTAAACTACCTATAGATATTTCTGTATTTAAAAAATCAGTAGATCAAACATTATTTTTTCGTCATCTCCTTAGTTTTTTTCCCCAGTTAGTTTGGGGTCGGCACCGTAACTTCAACACTCCAGGGCCTCAAATCTGCTATTACAATAATGTCAGAATGGTCTATCATTGATTTCATAATTATTGATTTTGAAAAGTTTTGGCAATCTACTAACATAATGACGTCATTATGACTTTCCGATGGTCAACCACTGACACTCCATTGAAAGAAATGGCATAGAATGGTAATCTCGTACATAATGACAATGAACATCTGACGTATGCGGTAATCTGCAAAAAATTTGACAGTTCCTTTGATCAGTGACCTACCATTACGACGTCATTGCGCAATTAGTGCTTTTAATAAGCTCAATATTGTCATTATACCACAATTATAATACAAGACCATTGACCGAACAATGATCAATCATTATGAATTAGTAGATTACAAACTTTTAGCTAAATGACAATGGGATCGTGTTGGAATGACGAATTTATGAAAATAGCCGACTTTGGCCCCTGGTTGTACGTGTAAAAAATCATCATCTCCCTAGTATTTTCGCAACCAGCTTGGGGTCGGCTACCATTCTCACGGTATGCATTTCAATACCTGTATTTTACCTGGAGTGACTGCCTATTAGACCTCCATTGCCCCATTACTAGGCAACATGATATTCTTTTGACAGACTGATGGTCAGACTTTCTAGCATCTTTTTAACTGTAATGACTGTTAAAGATCTACTAAAGACAATCAACGGCTTTACTAGCTTTCCGAAGCAAAAACAGTTTCTAAAATATGAACAATAATTTCCGTTAACATCCTGTATACATCTTATCACAACTTTCTTACATAAATTTCTCTAGAAATTTCTCTCTGTAATGGATACTACAAACAGCGAAGGAGATACAGTTACTTAGAAAGTCGATTCCGAAGAAGTTTACATTCAACCGACAATAACTTCAACAAAATATTCTTTACAGCAAAACATCTGCCGCAATTCTTTTCACTGAACTTCTCGATGCTCAGTAACGACGCCACAAGAAAAAAAAAGAAAAAAATCTACAGAAATATCACTGTCAACTTATAACTGAACAAACTGTATTCATAAACACAATACTTATAACTCAGTAAAATTAGCTTTTGCCAGTGGCTGCGTCTGCGTGAATTTAGAAAATTATCCCAAGAGCTCATACGCCCGGGATAAAAAGTATCATATGTCCTACTTCAGAACATAATGTATCCGTGTGCCTATCCAAATTGCCAAATTTAAGTGGCAGTGGGCAGTGTTGGTTGCAGAACAGATGGTCGATGGAGATGAAAGGTTCTGGAAGAGCGACCACGTACCGGAAGACGCAGCATTAAGAGGCCTCCCACAAGGTGGACCGATGACCTGGTGAGGTTCGCGGGAATCTGATAGATGCGAGACGCATAGGAACGGTCATTATGGCGACACTTGGGGGAGTCTTTTGGAAGAAATGATGATGATCCAAATCTGTACACGGAGTAACAAACGTATGTAGAGTTTGTCTATAAAGTCAAACGAAAATTAAATCTGATGTAGTCAACACCGGTTCAATAATCAAGGTTGATTAAAACATCTTGACATTTTGACTTTTTAGACAGACGTCATTTAAATACTCATAGCATCTAGATATTTTCACCTATATTCTGCATCTACTCGTAGATACTATATTACGTCGTCAAACAAACTGCGCACCAAAGTAGCACAAAATAGGGGCTCTGAAACAGAGTGACGGGGTTGCGGCAGAGCACGAAGAAGATGGCGTGGAAAGAGGAACTGGAGGCCCACGAACGCCTTTTATGCGAGAGCTACGGTGCCTGCCAGCTTAATTTGTTTGAAGAACAAACAAACTAACCTGACAGGCATCAGCCATACCTGGCCCTGTCAATTTTACTGATATCTCTACGAGGCCCACGTGGAAAACAACCCGCCGACGATCCAATTTGGCCCTTATCGGACAGCCTAACGGCAAGCTACCCATTGCTCGCCATCCGCAAGCAAGTGCCTACGGTGGCCGGAAACGTGTGATTCCCGAGGCCCGGGGTGTCTCCAGTGGAATCCCAAAGCCCTGAAAAGAGTGTCCGTGAACTCTGTGGTACAAACTATTATTGTCATGGATTTGGTGTCTCTGTCTACAAACTCTATGGTACAAGCTATTAATGCCACGGATTTGGTGACTCTGTCTACAAACTCTGTGGTACAAACTATTGTCGCGGATTGGACGTCCATATTAAGCTTTATGTTATTTACAATGTTCATGTTTTGTTTATTGTCGTGTATGACGACTGCGACGTGTTGGACTAACAAAGTTGTGTGGTTTTGTGATTTTTGTTACCAACAAGTACCTATTGTGGTGTTGAAATGTGTGTGGGTTCCATGTTTGGTTCTAGTTCAGCTGTAAAATGATCGCGTTTCTTTAAATTGATTTACCTACTGTTAACTTCTAAAGAAATCTAACAAAAACTCTCTCAACTTAATGTTTGATTACCTGAAAAAGACTTGATCCTCACAAGTTTTGTTACTATTTTAGTTATTCTATTCTACTTCATTTTTTTTAATATGATTGGAAAATAGAATTGGAATTAGTAATAATAATATATTAGTAATAATACGCAGCGTTGGAAGGCCTCCTACAAGGTGGACTGACGACCTGGTGAAGGTAGCGGGAATCCGATGGATGTGGGACGCACATGATCGTTCGTTGTGGCGACGCTTGGGGGAGGCCTATGTCCAACAGTGGACGTCTATCGGCTGAAATGATGATGATGATGATGATGAGTAATAATAGCTGCTTTTTTAGGGTTCCGTAGTCAACTAGGAACCCTTATAGTTTCGCCATGTCTGTCTGTCCGTCTGTCTGTCTGTCCGTCCTCGCTTAATCTCTGTGACCGTTAGCACTAGAAAGCTGAAATTTGGTACCAATATGTATATTGATATACATATTGGTACCAAATTTCAGCTTTCACGCCGACAAAGTGGTAAAATAAAAATTGGAAAAAAATGTTTTATTAGGGTAGCCCCCCTATACATATGTAAAGTGGGAAGTGATTTTTTTTAATTTCAACCCTAACGTGTGATATATTTTTGGATAGGTATTTAAAAATGAATAGGGGTTTGCTAGAATCATTTTTTGATAATGTCAATAATTTCGGAAATAATCGCTCCAAAGGTAAAAAACAATGTGTGTCCCCCCTCTAACTTTTGAACCATAAGTTTAGAAAATATGAAAAAAATCTGAAAAATAGAACTTTATAAGGACTTTCTAGAAAAATTATTTTGAACTTGATGGAAAGAAAATTTTTGGTCCAAAAAGACAAAAGGGTTGTACAAAGTAATTTCTGGACTAAGTTTGTAGTATAATCGTATATGCAAGCATTTTTTTTAACTTCGTTTACATATTTTATTATCCTGAACGTATCTTCTTTCAAACAAAAAAAGAATTATTAAAATCGGTTCTCGCAATCCAAAATTACCACCGAAAACTTCTTCTGGTACCTATGTATTAATTAGTAACCCAATTCCCCGAGAGATGGCACTGTACTTTGGGCTATTACGCGTTCGCGCTGTTAGGATTTTTCCTGAGTTGATGGGATCGGGTATTATCGAATTGTTCGGTTGGTCTCTCCTTGGCATTGGCGGTATCATCTTATAACTACATAACTTCTATCAGGAACATGCTAAGGCAATTTAGAACAAAACTAAAATTCATTTTTTTAACGCCATCTATCAAAATGTTAAGGTAAAAACTAGTTCATAAATGGTTCGATAGGTGGCGTTGCGCATCTTTTTAAAAGTCGATGTTAAGATTTTCCGTGCTTTCATGACCTACCGTGGTAAAACGTCGTTGCTTCTTAAATATATTCGTAATTTTATGAGTGCACAATCGCTGAAATTTCTACTTGCATACTGTTTTAGTTATCACCGTCCTTTGTGGGCCCGTTTTTAGGATTCCATATTTATTAGAGTTTCGTACTTAGTATGTCAACGTAACAAATAGCCTTTTTTAATTAAACTCATAAGTGGAAACACTTATTGTGACGGACGGGAAACTACGGAACCCTACACTGAGCGTGGCCCGACACGCTCTTGGCCGGTTTTTTTTTATTATCATACTTAAATTGACTAAACACTACTACTACTACTACTACGACTACGACTACTTCTACTTACTTTAATTAACTAAATATTGTTACTAACCATTAAATGAGTGCAAATTTATAATAAATGATATAATATTATCTCTAGTAATGCTTATTTTATCGTATTAGTGACATTATTATAACACACTAGCTTTTGCCCACGGCTTAGCCCGCGTACATAAAATATATATGTCACGTAATAGCCGAATAAAGCAGCTTTCTATCGGTGAAAAAATTTTAGCAATCGGACCAATATTTCCAGAGATTACCTCCTACAAACAAAAAAAAAACAAACTTAAACTCTTTATATATTATCAGTGTTGATGTAGATTAAGAAAGTCTAATAAATGGCCCCATAACAATATATTTGATTCTATATAACAGGTTCGAAACTTAAAGCTCCCTAGCCGCAGAATTTAAAGAATTGCGACAAGTAAAACTCCAAAAGCTAGGCTCTGAGCTTTTGATCTAGACACGATTTGAAAATCTGAACAGATTGAACAATCTTTTAGAACATTTTTCTTAGGAATCGTGTTGATTTTTCTTATATAAATCACTACGCCTGGCTTTCTACATTGGCAGACATACAATTACTGACATTTTTTTTTATCTCATACTACTTTATAGTACAGAAAAAATCCTAAAGAAAAAAATACATATTGCTAATAGAACTTAAGACCACTTATAATACACAAGAAAAAAAACTCGTCACGTTTGACCACTATCTCACCCGATGGATGTAGTCTACGATGGATCACGCTTGCCTAGAAGTAACCTATTAACTCTTTACTTAAAGACCTTTAGGTTGTGACTTATAAAGTATTACATCTTGAATATTGGCATAAAAAGTAGGTACCTAGGTATATTTCGGCACAAAAAGCTAATGTTCTGTGAATCCTGCCAAAAACTAAAAATACATTATAAGTTGGTAGTTGTATTGTACTGGAAACAGAAAATAATATTTAAGTGACGCGTCAAGAAACATGAAGATATCACTTCCACACCATTACCTCGAATGTAAGATGATATCCATACATAAAAGAACGCCGATGGAGATGACTATAATTGTATACACGAGTAATAAGAGACGCGTACTTTTAGAGTCCCGCACGATGATGAGGAACCTCTTAATGTTGTTGTCAGCCCATTTGTCGGTAATACGTTATCATCGTACTTACTCCTACTTGTGTCTCAATTTATTTGAGATCAACACAACATTGTCTTATTATTCAAAACATCGTTACTTACCGTTTTGTGAAAAATATATTATTATGTACATATAAATAGAGCATTTGTAATGTTACGTATTTGCATAGATATATGAAGATAGGTACCTTAGATTCAGCATTAAATTAAATGATAAATACAAATGGGGTTACTGCTTCCTTTATTGATCTCTTTGTATAACATTATTCAGGCAGGGGCTATATAGTCTTTACATCACAAATCTTGCAAAACAATAGTTCTTGATCTAATGTTTTTAATGTGTCGTAGATATGTAATAGTTTCCCACCAAGGGGGGGTCGTCCTTGTGTGCACTTGTAAAGCTCGTACCGGAATAACCGCCAGCCGGTAGGTACCACATTCCATTCAAGTTTCTGAAGAGCCTCTGCGAGTTGACTTCAATCCCTTGTACCTCGTAGACCAGTTCAGGATCCCAAAAAAATACAAAATCAGACAAATTGATCACAATGTAAAGCCCTTAACTTGGAAATTGTACGTCATGGCGTCATGGTGTAATTATAGCTAGGCGCTTTACTTTGTATAATTTATATCATCACCATTGCACTGCGCACCGGTGAAGGAAAGCCTTGTGAGGAAATCGGTATGTCCTAGAACCAAAAATTTTAAAACCTTAGATTTCCACCAACCTGGATTAAACCCCCTTAGTGTATGGACTAAGGCTCATTCCCTCTCAGTGGAGGAAGCCTGAGTCCCAGCATATGCTCATAATCAGAACTTTACCATCATCATCTTCCTGCCCTTACCCCGTTTTATGTGGAGTCGGAACAACACATTTTTTTCTCCCTTTCTTTCCTGTCACTCGTCACGTTATCATTAACCCCCTTTTCTTTCATGTCACTTCTCACACAATCCATCCATCTTTTATTTCTCCCTCACCATCCATCCACATGTAAACTCGTAACTGTTTTAGCAACATGCCCTTCATCCCCCCTCTTCACATGACCATACCAAGACAAAAGATTCCCTTTCAACTTCTTTCAATAATCAAAACTTTACCAAGTAGCAAAAATGGGTGTTAAATTTTAAACACAGAAATTAGTCCAAAAAGACGAGCTAAATTAAAATAACTACTACGAATATTGACTAAATTGTAAAAGGATAAATACGTAAAGCAGAAAATTTCTAGAACACACTACTCGCTTGCCTGATTTCGCTGAAAAATTATATCGATACTGAAAATTTCGGATTGAAATATTGTTTAGAACATAAGTCGTGATTACTGAACATGTTTTTATTCAATAAATATCATAATTATAATTGGAGACTTTGTTCTGAAAACTGTTCGCCATGTAGTTACGTTAATTGGCAGATACGTATATTATTATTATATAGTAGTAGTTATTAGTATATTCTATAATGTTAAGAAATATCTCATAAAACATGCGACTGAAGGGCTTTGAATTATTAGTCCATTTAATATTTTGTATATAGAAATTAGTACCTTACAATCTATGAAATCATTTGACACTCCTTTTCGCTCTACTTAGAGCAGAAAAAGTTAATTGACCCACTTCAAACAATAATAAAAGCGAAACCATGCTATTGATGGCATAAAAACTTTAAATTACCAATAAAAGTCTAATAAAACTTGTAAATACCGTTATAACAAATTAAATTTGCGCGTTGAGTGTGTGTTACTTTATGTAACGCGATCGAAACGTTTACCGTGTTTGGCTCTCTGATTGGTTAAAAGCTCGGAGTGGGCCAATCGGAGCGCTGAATGTTATATACGTGTTGGTTGCATTAATATAAAACAAACTCGCAGTAGACATTGATAATACAGTTTGTTTTCCCTTGTTTCTGAGTATATTAATACTATGAAAGGGTTCTAGGTATATTTAGCAGGGTCAAGTAGAACTTAGAAGGTATTCTATTAGGTTGAAGCACCTACAGTTCGTAATTGAGTAGGATTATGTTCCATAATTATAGTGGTTGAAGTTCTTTACAATGTTACTTTTTTAATGGCTATCAATTAAAGAAAATTCATATCTGTTTTTGTAAGCTTATGATTAGAATCAAACAAAGAGGTTACTTCAAGGTAAGCATGTTCCAACGTTAGCCACTAGGTGAGGTGAAAGTCAAACGCGAGCCTATCAATAATAAAGTAATATAGGTCTGTAAATTAATTTCTTTGTATGACAATTTTAACCATATAACTACATACATTAATTACAGATCAAAATTAGTAAATATTGTAGCCTAATAGGTACATATATACACAAACTGAAAATTATTAATAACGAGCCCGGACATAGCAACGCGGGGCCGAAGCAGACCACGAAGGAGATGGGACGACGACCTGGATGGCTTCCTTAATAATTGGTATGAGAAAGCGAGGAACCGTGATCGTTGGAAGAAGTGGAGGGAGGCCTTTGCCCAGCAGTGGGACAATATGGGCCAACTACAGTGAGCAATGGGTAGCTCGCTGTCCGGCCGTCCGGTAACTGTCCGGACCAAGCCCAAGTCGTCGACGGCGCGCGCTGTTCCCGCGCGCCTCAAGGAGTTGTCAGCAACAGCAGGGGCCCGGCCGGGTCGAAGCCTACTGGGGCCAGGGTTATCCGAAAGGGCGCTCGAGCCCCGGTATGAAGGCTTGAAGGAACGGGATGGGTTTTTTAGTCCGTAAGAGTCTGACACTATCTCCCGCTCCGCCCAAGAGCGGGGGTTGTCATAAGATGATTTTTCCCATCGTAAAAAAAAAAAATATGGGCTAACTATATATATAACGGGTAGAAAAAAACACATTATGTATTGGAAAAGTGGGAAAAATGTTCAGAACATTGGCAGAATTGCCACGTTGGATAGCAGTGCTGATCCGTTGATCGAAGAAAAGCCCAGCCTGGTCGCGAATGGTCGCCCGGTCTTTATATTTTCATGAGAATAAAATAAAACTTTACAAAGCTCATAATAGAGCTAAGAGGAGACAGGCAATGTATTTAACCTTATAAAATTACATCTAATGAAGAAATTACTACCAGAGTGGCAGCTTATAGGTAATACGAAAGATGTCTTTTTAAAAACAGCCAAATTCTAGGAATAACTGCTGTATCGTAGGTGTGTTCACAAAAATGTAAACATATACACAAGACACCCAGACGAGAAACACCTATAATATAGGCTACACAAATATTTGTTCCGTGCGGGAATTGAACACCTGTCACATATCGTCTTTACGCTGGTTTTTTTTTTGTCTTCATCCTATCTAGGATGCAAACATTTTACAAATCATAAGTCTAGTCTCAAGGCCAAACTCAAGTTTTGCCAGCGTGCTATGGAACGTAGCATACTACAGTAGGCACAACGAATCTTGAGCGCTCGGCGTCAGAGTGGGGATCGCTTTGCGCATTCCATACATTGGCGAGCCAATCGTCTTCGTTGTTAGATACATGCAGCAACGCATGGAACGAATGAGGAGTGACGTCTATGATGCGATGGCGCGGCAAGCCAATCACTGACACTCCCTGCCCCCGCGTCTTTTTTCGCACCACTAAAGAGACCGAATATTTGACTTCTGCGCAACCGCTCAAGATCCGTTGTACCTACTGTAGGTGTTAAATTAACAGACCGTATTCGAAACACAACACTGCGCTCCAAAGCGCAAATCATTGATGTGGCTCAAAAGGCTGCCCAACTGAAATGGGACTGGGCAGGACTTGTCTGCCGCATGTCTAACTAGCTGTGGGCCCGTAAAATGCAGTATTGGTCCCCAGACACAGCGAGACGGGGACACAGACCACGAAGGAGATGGTGGAACGACCTGGGTGGCTTCCTTATGAATTGGAAAGAGAATCAAAAAGCAAGCAAGGAACCGTGATCATTGACAGGCCTGTTGGTCTAGTGGTTAGTGGCCTTGACTGCTATGCTGGAGGACGACCTCCCCACGAGGACCCATGAGGGTTCGATCCCCACCCAAGACAAATGTTTATGTGATGAGCATGATCATTTGTTCTGTGTCTGCGTGTTTATCTATATAGGGGAGAGTCGGATATATTGTACCATTTTTCAGTCTCGGCAAAATATCTCGTTGTTATATTAATTAATACAAACTATTTATCCAATACCACATAGTTTAGGATTTCGTTTATCTTATACCGCAAAGTCAACTCTATACTGTTTACCAATTTATCAAAATACGCGTTTTTCTAAAAGCTTTACATTGGAACAATTTACCCGACTAGTCGGTTTAATTGTACCACAGGTCTGGTAAATTGTACCAAGAAAATAAAATAGACCTTAAGTCATAATAAATGATTGATTACTTCATAAAATTATTTTAATTTAATAATACATAATATTATTCATCATGATAATATTTTAATTAAGTACAATACTATAGAAAATGTGCTAACAAAAAATAAATAAATATTTCTTCAATACGTAACATTTATGTATGAAAAAAATGAACAAAAGACCTATCAAAAACTAAACGTTAGTTTTTTATTTAAAAAACGAACTGTATATAAACTAGACAATGTTTAACTAGCATATTTTCCAATTCCAAATTAAAAGTATAGTTAATTAGTTTGCAAAATTATTCCTTTTTCTGGAATGAAGTAGAATAGGTTTTGGGATAAAATATCTTGCAGATCTTTGGTTTAATCTCATTTCCTTCTTTTCTAAAGCTAATAATAAAGACCTTTCCAAGTACTCCTTATTCCATCCACAATATTTTCTTTGAATACCGTCCATCTAGAAAAATAAACATGCATCTGGCTGGATAAATTGTACCAGTACAATTAAAGCAACTGCTGGTGGTACGTTTTATCAAACTAGGAGATTTGAAAAATATACGTTTGCCACAAAATATTCTTAAAACCTAACAATTAATTACTTTTTATTATGAAAGATGATTAGAGACCTGTTCAATAAAAAAATACAATAAAACGCTAAGTTACCTTTTCACAGAGTAATGTCCTTAGGTACACGCTTCAAAACTTTCATCAATCATTAACGAAAACGTTTTAATTCTCTCAAAATAAATGCACTAGCCGGACGTCACTACAAATAGAAAAGTAGTTGAAGGCGCTGTCAGTGCTTGGTTTTGTATGATCAGAAAAGAAAAATATTGACATTTAGTAGGAAATTTTGAAGTGGTACAATTTATCAAGCAGTACAATATGTCCGACTCTCCCCTATGTATGTATTTAGATATATATAAGTATGTTTAGTTAGTTTTCTAGTACTCATAACACAAGCTCTGCTTAGCTTGGGACTAGACGACGTTGTGTGATAGTTGTGAAATATTATTATATTATTATTGGAAAAATGGATGGAGGCCTTTGCCCAACAGTGGGACATTATAGGCTAGTTATAAGGTCTAGTCTACTTACGAACTTTCATTTAAATTTTCAGTTACAAATCCAATTCAAAAGCCCAAAACGCTAGCAAACAATGACCCACCTATGAAATTACGTTTATCGTTCTCATTGATTGGATGTAGGGTAAAATATTAGTTTTAGAAACATGTCAGTTGTTCAGAAAATGGATTGTCGCGGCCATGTGATTGATATGTGGCCCCTGTGATGACACACGATTTATCTTCTGAATTTTTTACAATAAAACCTCACTTGAGGTTAATGCTGCGACGATTACGTGCATATTTTTCGCTTCCAAGCAATTTTATGGTTCAACTGTGTTTTCACAGATATTTTCATATTTATTTATTCGATTATTATTTTATGGATACAGAGCAGTGGTGGCCGAGTGGTAATGGCCCCGACTTACGTGTGGGTTTTTTAGTCAGTAAGAGTCTGACACTATCTCCCGCTCCGCCCAAGAGCGGGGGTTGTCAATGCATGATTTTTTCCCACCATAAAAAAAAAGCCAGGCGCATTACTTTGTGTAATTTATTTCATCACCACTGCTCTCAAAACAGTGAAGAAAAATAACGTGAGGAAATCGGCATGACCTAGAACCAAAAAAATCGAAGGCTTGTAACATTCACCAACCCGCACTGGGCCCGCGTGGCCCATTCCCTCTGCTAGAGAGGAGGCCTGAGTGCCAGCAGTGGGAACATTGAAAAGGCTGATAATGATGATGTATACGAGTAAGTGTGTCTAATTTATTACTACAAGCTTTTATTTAAGTTACAATGTAAGTAAGAGTATGTCATATGTTAAATATGTTTTATCTGGTGGAATCTTACATCTGAAGATACATCAGTGAACAAGAATACAGATGGGATTTAGTCAGTAAAAGTCTGACGCTTCGTTCAAAGCGGGAGAAGTTACTTGAGGAAGAAGGAGAAGTTACCCACTTCACCTTCTTCCTCACAAAAAATTTAGAGATTGGCACGGAACATCTTATGAGTAAATGTAAGCACTGGCATTAGAAATTATTTTAATTTCCGTCATCTTTTCAACTCTGCAGCGAATTTAAATATCAGAAGGATTTCGAGCACGGCATAAAAAACACCATTGTTTCTCTATAAAGTATAAAATATCATTTTATAACAAAAAATTGAAATGCCACTCAGTGCATGGTAGAAGTGAAGTGAGCAAAATATATACGAATAAATTTTGAGACGGATTCAGAAACGGTAACGGTAGGGTTATTCCTCTTGGAGCCATTAACGTAATATTAATCAAATAAAACCATTAAAATTGCTGTTAATTTGCTATTTTACCCTTTTTTAGTTTAATTTCTTATAGTCTATCCTAAGGTTGCCTGGCAGATATCGCTGGCAGCGATAAGACCGTCACTGTACCCATAATATTATTAATATTCCGCAGCTATCACAAGTCGCCATCTAGTCCCAAACTAAGCAGAGTTTGTGTTATGAGTACTAGACAATTGATAAACATATCTACGTACGTATATAATTCTAAATACATACATACATATTATAGATAAATTACAACCAGACAGAACAAAATAATCATGCTCATCACACAAGCATTGTCTTAGATAGGAGTCGAACCTTCGACCCGTGGCCACCGGTGGTAACCACTAGACTGACAGGCCAGTCAAGATTTAAAATTATTAATATTTTAGAGTAAATTAAAGTTTATTCTATTATATTCTCGTCATGCAAAAATATTAAATTCAATATAATAGCCGTAAGTTGATGAACAATGAATTTGATTTGATTTGAAATCCCTGCAATGCAATCCATCAAAACGCTTTTGGTAATCGGATTGACAAAATCTATCCAATCTATTTTCATTTCATATAAAAAATTAAAAAAGATCGCTCAACTATTTAATGGATCAGATAGCATTTTTATGATCGTCCATTATTATCCATCATTCCTCTAGACAAAATTTAGATTAAAAAAGGACTAGCTGACCTGGCTAACTTCGAACCGTCTAACAGTCAATTAATGTAGTATATATTTCGATATAGGTAGTCTACCAATTGCGACGAAACAATGCCTAAGTAATATATCAAGTGACACACCACTTTAATGCTTAAAAGTTATCTACATCATTTTTAGGGTTCCGTAGTCAACTAGGAACCCTTAGAGTTTCGCCATGTCTGTCTGTCCGTCTGTCTGTCTGTCTGTCTGTCTGTCCGTCCTCGCTTAATCTCTGTGACCGTTAGCACTAGAAAACTGAAATTTGGTACCAATATGTATATCAATCACGCTGACAAAGTGGTAAAATAAAAATTGGAAAAAAATGTTTTATTAGGGTAGCCCCCCTATATGTAAAGTAGGAAGTGATTTTTTTTTTAATTTCAACCCTATCGTGTGATATATTGTTAGATAGGTATTTAAAAATGAATAGGGGTTTACTAAAATCATTTTTTGATAATGTCAATAATTTCGGAAATAATCGCTCCAAAAGTTAGAGGGGGGGGCTCTAACTTTTGAACCATAAGTTTAGAAAATATGAAAAAAATATGAAAAGTAGAACTTTATAAGGACTTTCTAGGAAAATTATTTTAAACTTGATGGAAAGAACAGTTTTTGTACAAAAAAGACAAAAGGGTTCTACAAAATAATTTCTGGACTAAGTTTGTAGTATAATCGTATATGCAAGCATTTTTTTAATCTCATAAGTGGGTACACTTATTTTGACGGACGGGAAACTACGGAACCCTACACTGAGCGTGGCCCGACACGCTCTTGGCCGGTTTTTTGTACATTTTACCTGATGTGCGCATAATTAAAAACTTCTACAGATTTATTATATGTATAGATTACATAATACATATTACATAACACACATTACAAAAGTCATCAATGAAAACGTAATAAATTAAAGTAATATTTGTTATTATATTTATACATATATGTATATATATTGTAATATTTCTGCACCACCCTAAGGTCAAATGGCTGATTATGCCTAAGGCATTAAGTCCGCCTTTGTACAGTTTTTTGTGCATAAAGCTTTAATAAATAAATTACAATTCATCAAAAGTCAAAAAAATAAATTAAAATTAAACTAAAATACACAAAATTATTAAAATATACCTATATTGATCTGGTAAAGGTTGCGGAAATCTGATGGATGCCAGACACACAGGATTATTCAATATAGCAATACTTGGGAGAAGCCTATGTCCTACTGTGGGCATCTTTCGGCTGAATTGATGATGATGATTAAAATATGCAATCATTTTTAGGAAAACTGAAAAATCTGTTACGAAAATTTTTAAGGGCGGTGAGTGCCGTGACAATATTTGAGGGTTTGAGTTTGGGTTACAAGTAGAATAATACAACCGTAAAGTGTCCCCTTACAAACATTCCAAGAATCTCATTTAAAGTTCAGCATACTCCAAAAGTCAGAGTCAAGAGTATTATGTGCACGTTCGCATACTAACTTTTCCTCTTCACATAATGCAAACTGCTTTAGTGCCTACATTAAGGCGTTACTGCCTTAGTATTGCACATTATACACTTAGTTAGGTTGCATTAGGCGCTATTGTTTACATCGCTTTTTGTTCAGCGGCTGTGGAATGTGGGGATTAAGTAACCGATACTCAGGGCTTCTAATGGGTATTACGACGTATAATGTTCTTGCTTCAAGTCGATATTTGACTGTAGGTTTAAACTGGCTTTGAAAGAGGCATATATTATTAGATGTGTTTTAAGATTAAGAAGTTAAGTTTCTATAATTGCTATCTCATTGTGTGTACTTGTGCCAAATAAACGTGTTTGCTTTCTTTCTTTCTCTTAGAACAGAATACTTCAATCTAGGTTGCTTTTTTCTACGTTTTCAGACTAAGTGCCGTAATCTTTACGCTTACGTCGCCGCAGGAGACACCCAGGGTATCGAGATTTGCTCGGCGTTTCCCTGCCACCGATAGCGCGTGCTTCCTGACGACATGCACTGTGAATAGAAGGACCCACCCCGAGTACACTAAAGACCAAGATAGAGCAAATAGCGATAAATGAAAGTCCCATCCATAGGAAAGAAAAGAGAATGCGTGACAGAAACATGTGGCGGAATGAAAGTGCGATAGGTAAAACCGCGAGAACTGGCATGAAAGGTAGTCTTACAATAGGCTCCAATTATGTTGGGGGTAGCTAGTAAAATAATTGAAAAAGAAAACCCAAGTCGCCATGGCGTAATTTTAAGTTCCGAGCGTGCTTCAAAGAGATATCAGCAAAAAGAACAGTGACCGCTAGAGCCGATGCTGGCCAAAGCTACGAGATGATTTGAAAGTGTTACCTCAGCCCTGTGTCGTAAAAGTCAACTGAAGGAACACAGGTAGGGTTTAATTAGTAATAGTCTGACACTCAGCCTCACTCCACCCAGAGCGGGAGAAGTTATTCGATTAATTACCACTTTAAAAAAAGGCCATAATAAAAGTTAGTACTATTGCGAATATTTTTATTTATTGTTGTATTATCATCTTCACGCGTTGTCATCACCATCATCATCATATCAGCCGAAAGACGTCCACTGTTGGACATAGGCCTCCCCCAAGCGTCGCCACAACGACCGGTCCTGTGCACCACGCATCCATCGGATTCCCGCGACCCTGACCAGGTCATCGGTCCACCTTGTTGGCTGCCGTCCAACGCTGCGTCTTCCGGTACGTGGTCGCCACTCCAGAACCTTTCGTCCCCATCGACCATCTGTTCTGCGTGCAATGTGCCCTGCCCATTGCCACTTAAGTTTGGCGATTCTTGTTGCGTTGTGCCTTTATAGTAATAAAAAGGTAAAATATACGAAATTATTTTTAGTATTATATACGAAACTTGAATATAGTTTGTTCAGAATCAGTTACTGAATGGATTTCAATAGATTTTACACCATGTTATATTTTTTTTCAAGAGGTACAAGTTAGCGGGTATTAGGTGCGTTGCACCCAGCTGTTTGATGAAACAGCTGGGTGTAAAACAACCCCTCAATCGCCTGGATGGCCCTTTTTTATGGTGGGAAAAAATCATCCAATGACATCCCCCGCTCTTGGGCGGAGCGGGAGATAGTGTCAGACTCTTACTGACTTAAATACCCACCCCGTTACTTCTAGCCTTCATACCGGGGCTCGAGCGCCCTTTCGGATAACCCTGGCCCCAGTAGATTCGACCCGGCTGGGTCCCTGCTGTTGTTGACAACTCCTTGAGGCGCGCGGGAACAGTGCGCGCCGTCGACGACTTGGGCTTGGTCCGGACAGTTACCGGACGGCCGGACAGCGCCTGGATGGCTTGGTGACCCTGTACTTTTGCTGACGTAACAAGCTTATAACTTTGTGATTTTTCATAATACAGTTATGAAATTGTGCACAATGATTCTTTTCATAAAAATACTGGAGAGGTGTTTCAGCTTTCGCAGAGACTAAAAATAATGTTGTATTGTTTGTTAATATATTTTTTGTAAATGGAAATCACAGGAAGTCATTCCTCACTACTTCTTATCCCGTAAAACTCTATGGTTTTTGTAGGGTTGGGCGAAGTAGCGGGAAAAAGCTTTTCACATAAAGTCCAAACAAGCGAAATACTATACGACCACTCAACGTTTTTGCAGATTCATACCATTGAGCACAGATTTTCTCAGAAGGTTTCTTACTCATCGAAATTGTATGGTATCTGAAATAAACTTGAAAAGGCCAAAGGGCAATCCTTCGAATAAAAACTCAAAACACATTAGAATTTACCAAAACTAAGGATATGCAATCAATTAATACGTATAGTTATGTTTCATATTCATATGTATGTATAATAAAGTGGTAAAGTTTGTTTTTTTTGTTTGTAGGAGGTAATCTCCGGAAGTGCTGGTCCGATTTCCTTATTTTTTTTTACCGAGAGAAAGTTGCTTTATTCCTGAGTTACTTAGGCTATAAGTTCATGTACGCGGACCAAGTCGCGGGCAAAAGCTAGTGCTTCATAATTTGCAGGATTGTTTGAAAGAGTTACCGTGTACATCGCAAAGGGTAGCTGAAGGATCAAAGAAGGGTTTTTCACACCAATACAAAGCGTTTTGGTAATACATTCATTGTGCGTACAGCTAAGGTGTGGAATCCCCTGCCGTAGTCAGCGTTTCGTGATAATTACAACCTAGGGGTTTAAGACAATAATGAGTAGGCAATAGGGAACTTCTAGGTCTAGGCAAGCGTGCACCATCATCAGCCACATCATCGCTTACTATCAGATAAGATAGTGGTCAAATGGGCTTGTCTATAATAAAAATAAAATTAGTACCCAAAAAGTATGACTCTCTCTTGTTCCTACACCGTGCACCGGGCGAAGCTATTTGATATTTTCCAACCTCAAAAAAAAGGTATTCACTATCAAAAGTCAGAAATAATACCACTTCAACTTTAACTTCAACTCTTGATTAATGTAATACCACTTCTACTTCAATACCTTTTAATGTCTGTAAAACCTTTTTTAAACTCACCATTTCTTTTGTTCCATTCTTCCAGCCATCTATTCAAATATTATGATCAAACAACCATTATTTATTTACCGTAGACTAACGCCCTTCATTTACCTTATACATATTTAAGAAAGACTAGGCTGTGTCTAGGCCTAAACCAATTCGAGTCTAGACGGTTTTCTGTCCACACATCAATCTAAATTACTTACTTAGTTACCTGGAGCTGACACTGTGTTTACTGTGTGAGGTTTCTAGTCTTCTATCAAAGTATTTGTTGAAGCCACATGTTTGTTTTTGGAAAACAAATTGTACACAATGTTTAAAATTATTTACTTTAGTTAATTTTGTGTTAAATCAAGTTTATTTTATGAATAATTTTTGGGATCTTTTTTAAATTCTCGTCTATAATTCTTAAATTCAACAAATTTACTTATCAGACAACACAGACAGCGTGAAAATAATTACCTATTAAAACGAAATATGTTATACCATTTATAGAATCAATCATAAAAGAAAAATATATACTATTGTCACGAATAGAGGTTGATCTAATAGTAATTTTATTATTTTTTATTTTGTTGTATTTATTCAATTTAGTGAATAAATAACAATGACAGGTAACTATGATAGATAGATTAATATCTATCTATCATAGTCATTCAGTTACATTTAGTAAATTCGTAAAAGGTAAAATATTTTCTTATTTTTTGGGACTAATTTATTTTTATTAAAGGGTTAAAAATCTTATAATAATATAAAATTACTTATAATAATATAAATCATAATATATTATCATGACTCGTACCAAAAAAGGGATTCTAAAGATAAAACTAATAATTTCTCCACGTACATTTCAGGCCGTTCATATACGAGTATGTATTTCTTTTGAGCATGACTCAAACCTGACTATATGTATCATCAAAGCCAAATACTAATCCACAGGGCCAACCGTGCTCCCAATTGGTGTTAACATATCGCTAATCAGCATAATAACAAATAATAGTATTATCAACTTTTTAATGTTTCCACTGCTGGGACTCAGGCCTCTCTAGGAGAGAGAATGGGTCGTAATCGTAATCCACCACGCGGGCCCAGTGCGGATGTCTGTATATCACAAGTATTCGAATTTTGGTTTCAAGAAATGCCGGTTTCCTCAAGATGTTTTCGTTCACCGTTTTGATTGCAGTGGTGATAAAATAAATTATACAAAGTAATGCGCCCAGCTGGGTTTGAACCCACGACCTACAACTCCTAAACCGGGGCCATTACGACTAGGCCACCACTGCTTTTCCTTATCAGAGTTTTATCTAATCAATACTTAGTTCACAAAGGTTGGCGGCAATGAAAATAACTTGAAGGTCATCGCACCAAGTGAGCTAATTCCTAATATTGAGCTCGCGTGACCAAAGGACGACGTCACGTGTTATTTAATAACCAACTTGGTATTTAGGAAACAATGAATTACCTACTTATGTTTATATAACGACTCTCTGTAAAATTATTTCGTAATTATTATGTCCTTGCCCATATTACGTTTTTTGTTGAGTTATAATCATGGAACAATCAAATTATTAGTAAATTGATCAATCCGTCATTCTAAGCTATAATTTCGGGTAGTATGTTAACTTGGTTTATTATAAATATTAAGCATAAAATTGAACGCACCGCCACCTTTGAGTGGTAATTGAAAAATTGGTAATTACCGGCAGGACCGATCCTTACCGTCAAAGTTTTTTATTACCTTAATTAAGACTGAGAGCTACCTAATATTAAAGAAGGTACTTTGCAGACTATTGCCGGTAATAAACCGAAGTTTACAAAGTTCCCCGAAGACAAAAACACTAATTACTAGTTGCTGACGTTGCTATAATATTAACTTTTTATTCATCTAACGTGTTACATAATTGAATAAAAGTAAATAAGTTCCTTGGGCTTTATTTATAATCAAAAGGTTTATACCTTTTGATATAACCCTCGGCCACTCATGAACTTGTTTTGTTTTTGTTTATTATAACAAAATAATAAAATATACGTAATTTTAATCTTAATCGGGAATCTTTAAGTCGAGAGTGAATAGGTTTCTTTTAGGTAAGCGCGTTCCATCGTCGACCGCATCGTCGCTTTCCATCAGGTGAGATAGCGGTCAAGCGCGAACCTATCAACAATAAAAAAAAAAAAAAAAAAGAATTTAAGATTCTTCATATAATTAAGTATTTTCAAAGAAATTAAAAAAGGGAGTGTTGTCTAAGTTAATACTGAACTTTAAATTGATTCAGAACCCTTCGCTTTATGAAAAGTAAATGTTTCTAAAACCTTAAAAACATACAAAAAATCTTTTTTATTATTATTTGGATGCCTGTACATATGCATAATTCATCATTTTCCTGCCCTAGTCCCGTTTTATTTGGGGTCGGCGCAACACGTTTTTTTTTCCATTCTGTCCTGTCACTCGTCACGCTATCACTAACTCTCTTTTCTTTCATATCACTTCTCACACAATCCATCCATCTTTTCTTCGGCCTCCCTCTTCCCCTCCATCCATCCACATGTAAACTCATAACTTTTTTAGCAACATGCGTTTCATCCCTCCTTTTCACATGACCATACCTAGACAAACAATACACGACCAGTACATATGCATAATTATGGAATTAAAATTAAAATGTTACATTAAAACTGAAAATTATTTGACTAAAAATCATCTCAATCAAACATCATTATAAAACACACATAGCAACAATTATGAACCAACACATTATAAATTACAATTTGAAAATATTGTTTTTATTAAAATTCACAAAATTACGTGGTGTGATTATTATAATATAAATGTGATTCGTAATAAACTTTAAACAAATTAAAAACATTATTTATACCTAACCTATGCCAAGCGACAAACCCAATTATTCTAGATCCAACTACGACCAATAAATATATAGAAACGCACAAACCACACAATATTTCACTGAAGGAATCCATAATGTTATTTTCCACTTGTTACGTGGTATCCGGTCTTAACCCAATAATGTACAAACACTGTCCCACTGGGCCATTAAGTCAGATTTATGTCCCTAACTTAGGGACAGTCTAGTGAGGACAGCTACGACGGGTTAACTCAACTGGGTTATCATAACCCTGTTTATGGCGGATTAATGGCTTATTAACTATGTTTGAATTTGACAAGGAACTATTGTTTCGATTTGAATATTGTTTGTCTCATTAACGCCGAATTTGGTCATACAACTCACCATTAGAGTTGTATGACCAAATTCGGCGTGAACTTTTTAGATTTCATTTTTGATGGTGTTTTGAACAATCCCACCAATTTTCAGCTGGGTGCGAATTATTGTAACCTAACCCCTATTATTTGGCTAATTTAAGTATGTAGACTATAAATTAAATGTTTGGTAAAGACCTTTCAATAACATAGATATTCATAAACTTCATACGCTAGGAACTTGTATTTTCCAACAAACTGGTACCACTTTTTTCGTTGTTTTTATTTAACGTTATCCTGTCCTTCTTATTCTTCTGATTTTGTTAATTTTTCCCTTTATATACACGTACAGTCCGTGGAATGCGCTTCCTCTCGATATAAAGACGGCTACTATTCAGTGTGCATAATTTTGGAATATTTTCTACACAAATAGTGGCTTCGACTCTGCTAGTTTTCTTTGTATAAATATAATAAAATATACATATATGTTTATTTTACTATATTATAATATATGGACTTTTATTTCCTTAGTTTATAAACAATATTTTCTTTTGGTTATATGCATAACCTGCTATGGTGTCTCTATGCCTCCTTTGGTTGATTAGTGGAGAATGCTTAAGGCCCAAGCGCCCGAAAAGTGCCTTAAAACAGTGACTTTCTGGAGCCTACTCTTCGGTGACGGCCAGGTTAAAAAAAAAAAAGGTTAATAGGTTTCAAAAAAAATATAAATGTTTATTAAAGATTCATAAACAACATTATCAACATTTGATAATGTTGTTTATACCTACATTGTGTATACATTCGCAACTTTCCCCTACTCCTTCGAAACAGCTTTTTTTATGGTGGGAATAAATCATCCAATAACAACCCCTGCTCTTGGGCGGAGCGGGAGATAGTGTCAGACTCTTACTGACTAAAAGACCCACCACGTTCCTACTAGCCTTCATACCGGGGCTCGAGCTGTCTTTCGAAACTAACCCTGGCCCCAGTAGGCTTTGACCCAACTGGGCCCCTGCTGTTGCTGACAACTCCTTGTGGCGCGCGGGAACTCCTTCGAAACGGCTTGGATCTTTAGAAACGTTTTTACACATAAAAATTGGTAGTTAAATATTCTTCAAAGTGAACATTGCATATGTAAATCAATCAATATTTCGCAAAGAAAATAGATTTAAAAGTCAGCGGCGCTCTGTCCGGGCGCAGCCAGCCGCAAACAAATGCACAGATAGTCGTACTGTCGCCTAGACGGGTACGAGAGTAGTGACCATTTAATTTCGGCCAGATAGTTCAAGGGACTATAAGCCTTAAGACATTAAGTCTGTTTTTGTACCTTTTATGTTATATGAGAAACTCCCCAGAAATTTTGAGATTTTTGACAACTATAATATTCATTAATATCACAATTATACCTGTCTCATGAATCATTCTGTCTATTAGTGAAAACTACTTGAAAATTCGTTCAGTAAGTTTTTGAGTTTATCGCGTTTATACAGTCAGACAGATGCAGTGGGGTACTTTCTTTTATAATATGTAAGAACAAAATCTACACTTAATATTTTTGGTTTCCGTTTGTAGGAAGTAATCTCTGAAAGTCCTAAAATGTTTTCACCGAAAGAAAGCTGCTCTTTCCTGTGTGACATAGGCTATATTTTATGTATGTGGGCAAAGCCACGGGAAAATGGTAGTAATAAATAAATAAGGTTTAGTTGCAGATTCCGAAAGCATCCAGTTTTAAAATAGGTCATCATCATCATTTCAGCCGATACACGTCCACTGTTGGACATAGGCCTCCCCCAAGCGTCACCACATCGAACGTTCCTGTGCGTCCCGCATCCATCGGTCATCATCCCGCTACCTTCACCAGGTCATCGGTCCACCTTGTAGGCCTTCCTTAAAATAGGTACGCAGTATTAATTTTCATCACTTGGACTTAAATCACAGACCAACCATCGCCGACAATAATATTTCCGGACCTAACGAAGATCTAAATATGATTAAGAAGTTGCTTCATTGTAAAGTTATCTCTTTATTAACCTCGAGATGAAAGCAGCGAAGTCCTAAATATTATTAAACATCAAATGAATTATTTAGCACTTTCAAATTATCTGGCGGAGAGAATATCATGGACAAAAGACGGAATAATGAGAACGAGGTAGCTTAATACAATAAAGGCATTCGAAATTTTGTGCTAAGCTTTTCTCCCGGTGCCAAATGTTTCCAACTCGACTTACGAGTTAAATTGCCGGGATTCGTCTTAATTCTTCAGCTATTATTACTCTCATGACGTGTACACGGCAGGTGCTTCTGAGATAATTTCGGTGTTAGTTTGGTTCATGATCTGGGGGCACGGCAGTAAACCCGCCAAGTTGAGCAAAAAGGCACTGCCATACAGGATGACACGGTATTTTCGTCCTCCTGTAACTCCTTTGTGAGAAAACCTATAAGCGATTTTTAGTAATATTATTATAGATAGACTCACGATTGACCAATATCTTACCAGATACTAAGCGATGATGTGGTCGACGATATTTGATGAATGATGGTGGTGTTTTCTGTAATTAAAAGGGCATAATATAGCTAGGTATATTTTTGAATCACATCAATTTGAACCTGTAATTTCAGAACTATTCAAAGTCAAAATAAGTTTTGATTTATTGGTAATCACGCTCCACAGAAACAAATGCGTGATAAGCAGGGAAGATTTTTTTTAATGATATAAGTTACTGCTATTCCACCTGATGGTAAGCAGTGACGCAACATTGATGATGAAGTGCACTAGTTTACATTACTATGTAAATACATTACTATGCGTTTTCTTCGATATCCGTTATAAACAGGCATAAGCAATGTAATAGCCTAACATCTTATCGTATCGATTTTCTAACAAGTAGTTATTGCCAGGTTACAAATTATACCTTTCTTAATAATGCACGTTAAACAAAGTCGAATAAAACTGTTTTTACATAAAGATTGATTGTCATCAAGTATGTTATTTAATAAACTTATCTATCGAGTAGTTTGTTGACGGACAGTGAAAAGTATTTAAAATACTCGAAACGGCTCAACATAACTAACGAAGTATCTCACGACTTTTGACGGTGAAAGTGTGCGAGACTTGGCTGCATTTTTAACATGTAATGTTTTTGATGGGTCTCTTGCTGTCGAGTAATTAACTCGCTATAACCTACTCGCGAACTTACCTCATTTTTTACCGTGAAACTCTCAGAGCACTTAATAAACTCAACTAGGCGAGGCTTTTATCTATGACACAAGAAAGTAGGAAGACTTACTTTGTACTTAATATATGAAGCTATATTCAGCCGTTTTTTATGTCTAGTTTATTGCATCGTGAGCCTACTGTTTAAAGTTCTTTAAAGCCATTTCATGTCACATTTGACGGGTTAATAGTTGAAATTATGGTTAATATCGCAGTGACTTCTATACCTGCTCGCCTACGTCCAGCGATTTAACGAATCATAATAATCGTTTTAATATCAAAACTAGATTTTACAGAGCATAAAACTTGGACGGAGCAATAAAAGAATTTTTCATCGTAAAAAACGAAGGGTAAGTACCATCATTAATACAAACTTTGTATTTCCGTGATTTGTACCTCTTGCTTTGTTGTATTGTAATTTTTACGGTCGGGGATGGCTGCGCTCGCGTGGCTACACTGCGTAATCGTATTTTATATCAACAATGGCCCTTATCTGTAAAAACGTATTTGAAATTCATGGGTCTGCGTCGTTGAAAAATTGTCTACAGTATTTTTATGTTTAAGGCCCTTGCGGTGATGATAAAAAGTCGGGGTTACCTGTTCAGACGCACGGCAGGTTGACGTTTACGTAATTTATATTTGTAATTTATGGATGACCTTTAACAGTCTTTATGGTGGTCAGAAATACTTTGTTGGTAACGTTTTAAGACGTGGTAGAAATGTTGGTTTCTCGCTTCAGAACTAACAAGGCAGAGTGAAGTTTTAAGCGTTTTCTTTCTCGCCTTTTACGATATTGGTTTGGAGTGAAATATCGGCGTCCTTAACTTATTTATCTCTGGCAGCCAGCCTAAGACGTGCGTGCAATGCTAAGTTCGCGAAATATCTTTCGAATGTAAAATGAGCTAATTTAAAGAATTTTCACAGAACGTTTGAGATGATCAGGCGTAATTTAATAAACAGGTATCTAGTTAGGTAGATTCTCGGTATTGATCAAAGTTGGGCCGCGCGCCGTCTTAAATAAAATATGAAAAGTGAAAATGTTTGCTGTAAGTTACCTGATTTTACTTGGATACTGAAATTGAATTAATAAAATTATTTGTACTCCTAATACTGCCACCTTCTTATTTACGTTTTGTTTATTTAACTATGTACGTAACTAGATTTTCAAAGTACCTAATTATTTAGGTTTGCTTTCGTATTTCTGTTTTTCGTGACATGAAGTAATGTAAACTTAGTTTTTTTTTCATACATAACAAGTGGTACTCATCGATTTTTACTGACGAAAAACATGTACTAAGTGAGAGTATTTATAAAACCAGCCCGCTGCAGATGTATCTATGTTATATCACCATAATTTCGGCTGAAAGACGTTCACTGCTTGACACATAGGTCTCCCCCAAGTGTCACCACAACGACTGGTCACCAAGCCATTGGTCGGAGGTAAATTAAGTAGCAGTTGGCGGGGTACATTGCTATAAGAATCGATGGTCGTGGGGGTGCAAAGGTTCGTCGCGTGGCGTGTATAAAGTGTAATTCTACAAGTCTAGATTCCATATAAAATGTATGGAGAACGACGCTCCCAGATTGGCGAGAATGGGACACGTTTACGCAGTGTAGTTGTACCTTAACTCTTTTTCTGCCTTATACCCACCTGTGTTCTATCAGGTGTCCATTGCGTTTCATGGCCACGCCACGGTAACTATTTTAAACGATCCGGCAACCCTTTTGTTACAATGTATGAAGCAGGTATGTGTCAGTTCAGTAGGTTCTCCACTTACTCTGATTGGCGGAGTTAATTGATTTACGTCCTGAATTACAGCAGTATACGGTAACCTGCCTATAACACGATTAACTATTACGTACAAACTTTGTTACCGATAATTAAGCATTTATTCAACAATGTTATAACAAAGACCAATTATTTGAGTACACTAGTCATTTAGTCAATTATATTTAATTACAAATAGGTAGTTAGAAGTTGTAAGTTAACTATTTAGCACACTAACTTTACTTGACACGAACGGTGAAGAAATAATTTAAATTAAATTCTTGATTTTTTCCCACCATAAAAAAGGTCCGTTTTCTCAAACTTCTTGTTTAATTCATTGCATGCTTTTAGGAGTACTGGCCCAGGGATAATCCATGTTCATCTTCTTCTGACTAAAACTTGACCGTTTTGGTTGTTGACACTTCAAGAATCAAAGCATTTAAGTATTTAAACAATTTACAGGCACTTTTGAATAAAGAAGAAAAATTATGTTAATTGCACATTTCTATGGAGAAGAATGTTCAAGACCATGGAAACTCTTTTATTTATATATTAAATATAATACAATTATCTTGGTTACCTACATATTTTTTGTTGCTACAATAATTCTTTCTTGTTTAATTATTCTTTATTTAATTATGTGAGAAAAATGTAAATAAAAAGAAACAATTCCAAATATACCAATTTAAATAAGCCACTTGCAGCTAGGAGATGACTTACTGACAAAGTTCGTTCATGGACATGACGCGTATAATTATCAGCACCACAGATCAATTATTTTGAAGGGAACCAAATGATCCAACACATGCGCCACCATCAGTAAGACATGTGAGTGAGCATGTTAAGCTCTGAACTGCCTTTCTCATTTATAATATCAAAAATATTAAAGAGATGGCGTACCGATTTGGACTCCTACCTGAAGGATTGGCCAGAAGTGGTTAAGGACAGAAAAGAGTGGAATAACAGAAGGGAGGCCTTTGCCCTACAGTGGGACACAACGGGCTCATAAAAATAATAATAAGTTCAATAGTAACCTTAAACCATAAATTGCTCTATTGTATTAATATTTACAAAATTTAAAAAAATAATAGAACTCTTAAGCAGCGCACTACTTTTGACTGCTTTACATGTTTTTCTCTCTTAAAAAAAACTGAAAAAACCACAAAATACAAAAAAAACGCATGCACATCAATCAAACTTTGCGGGCACAATCAAACGATAAATATTGCCTCACGGATCCATCATATTAAAACCGGTCACACAAATAACCATAACATAAATGTTGATTATTTAAATTGAAGTGAAATCCCACAAAAATGCAAAGCGAAAATGGAACAATATCAAAATGCACAGTCTCGCCAAATATATTATGTGAAAAATTTTCTGAAAAGCGAATTTAACTTCGCGAAATGAACTACTAATTCAAAAAGGAATTAATTAAGCTGATGTGTTTAAAACTCTGCACACGAGAGTTATAAATTTAGTGAGTGAGGTACGACTTGGCTGTGTATTTATGTACTTGCAAGAATTTACTGAACCACTTCAGTCCTCACGTGAGCTTCGTATGCTAAATTAACCTTCCTAGAAATAGAGGCAATTTTAATATATGACGTATTGTTTAGATTCATATGAATGGCATTCTCTGTAACTGGTAATATTATGCGGTGGAACTTTTAGCTAGAATTTAAAGCGGTATGGTATGATATGGTAGCGGTAGCTGTAGGTACTTACCAATTTATGCACGATATGCGCGTGGAGGCGCAACGCCGGAGTGAAAGTCCTCTGCCTTGACAGGTCACGTCATGGCGGACAGAGCTCCGGCGGGATCTCATGGTGAAATGGCGTCAGTGACTATCGGAACCCAGTGCTGGGCACGTCACAATTATGGCGGTAAGTACCCTCTTTGAGGCGTGGCTGGAAAGACCTCAAGGGGTCCTTACCTTCCGTATGAGGCAGGTCCTCACAGGACATAGTTCGTTCGGGAGGTTCCTGCACCGGATTCGTGCGGAAGTGACGCCCGGTTGTCGCCACTGTGCGGAATGCCCGGAGGACACGGTGGAGCACACAGTCGAGGTGTGCCCTGCTTGGGCGGAGCATCGCCGTGCCCTCGTAGGGGCGATCGGCGGCGGAGACCTCTCGCGCCGGGCCTTGGTTGAGGCCATAGTCCGAAGCGAGGAGGAGAGGCCGAACGCATCAGGCAACGGCGTTCTCGCCGCCGCCGCCGCCGCCGCCGGGATTCTGATCCCGATTTCCGGCTTGCGGACGGTGAGCAATGGGTAGCTGACTGTCCGGCCGTCCGGTAACTGTCCAGACCAAGCCCAAGTCGTCAACGGCGCGCACTGTTCCCGCGCGCCTCAAGGAGTTGTCAGCAACAGCAGGGACCCAGCCGGGTCGAAGCCTACTGGGGCCAGGGTTATCCGAAAGGGAGCTCGAGCCCTGTTATGAAGGCTAGAAGGAACTGGGTGGGTCTTTTAGTCAGTAAGAGTGTGACACTATCTCCCGCTCCGCTCAAGAGCGGGGGTTTTCATTGGATGACTTTTTCCCACCATAAAAAAAAAGGTACTTGCCAATTTTCATTATTATTCTCAGGTGTTCGTAGGGGCCCAGTAGAGTCGAAGCCTACTGGATTCGTGGGTCGACATCTGAAAGGGAAACGCGTGGTCCTAGAACGCATGAGCTACGGAATGTAAATAGGTGTGGTTTTAGTCAGTACAAATCTGACACATTCTCCCGCTCCGCCCTAGAGCGGGACAGAGTTCATTTTTGTGACGAAACAACTTCATTGTTTTCAGATTTATTTCTATACCTGTGCTATAAGAACTTGTTTTATGCAAAATTTCAAGAATCTTGGTAATTGGGAAGTACCCTATAAATTTGGGTTTCCTTGAGAGTGTGTGATGTAGGTTTTTTTTGGCATAAACGACCGCATCTTTTTTTTATCTTTAACTTAGAAATATAATTTTTTCACTGCTTCAAGGGACCGCAAACTTGAGTATATGGTTTTAATTTCAAAGGGTCTTGACAGACAGTCAGACGGACAACAGTGATCATATAAGAGTTCAGTTTTTTCATGAAAAAAAAATCTAAATAGGTATTTAATTTCACATTGGCCTACATGGGTACATATACAACATTAGAAACTAGTGCACGCAGGTACAGAACCTTGAATAACGATAACGTCTGTTGTGATTGCTGAAAACGACAATGATTTGCAACGTCCTTGAATATTAAATATGCTACCTACTGAGATTTTTATGTTCTTTTCAAATGATTGTTAACCTTTGTGTGAATGATTTGAATAAATCATAAATGAATAATATATTACAGAACTTGAAAAAAGTAACATTTTATTGAAATCAAATGGAAAATAATTTGGCAAATACTAAATACAAAATTTCAAAGCACAGAATGTAATGCAAACATTTGCAAATTTAATTTTGTTCTGCATTCCTTTTGTTGTCGTTCAATCGCTCACATAATTCGTAATACTGTGTTATATAAAATTTTGTCAGTTTTGTTCTCGTGAATTGAAATGTATTTTCATAAAATATTGTCCTTTCAAATTGACCTTATTAAATTCAATTCAATTAGGCTATTTTCGGGATAAACTGTCGCGTGGAACCGCTCACTGTTGAATCAGTACATAAGTGGTGTTTAATATTATGAGGCAACAGTGAAGTAATACGTTACCATATACCAATACGTTACCGAGGTCAATTTTCAACTGATATAGCAGCCTTTTTTTATTCATTTTTTTTTTCTAGCCATTACTGCTGCACACTGCTGGGCAAAGTCTTATCCCTCAAGTCCTTCAGACACGCGCTATCTTTTTTTTTTTATGGTGGGAAAAAATCATCCAATGACATCCCCCGCTCTTGGGTGGAGCGGGAGATAGTGTCAGACTCTTACTGACTAAAACACCCACCCCGTTCCTTTTAGCCTTCATACCGGGGCTCGAGCTCCCTTTCGAATAACCCTGGCCCCAGTAGGCTTCGACCCGGCTGGGTCCCTGCAGTTGCTGACAACTCCTTGAGGCGCGCGGGAACAGTGCGCGCCGTCGACGACTTGGGCTTGGTCCGGACAGTTACCCCGCAGTAGTTGGTCCGCAAGCCCGCGCCTATGGTGGCCGGAAATCGGGATCAGAATCCCGGCGGCGGCGGCGAGGACGCCGTTGCCTGATGCGTTCGGCCTCCTCCTTTGCGAGCATTACTGCTTCGCAGAAGTCGGCGGCCGCCTGCCACTCCTCCTCGCTCCGGACCAAGGCCCGGAGCGAGAGGTCTCCGCCGCCGATCGCCCCTACAAGATCACGGCGATGCTCCGCCCAAGCGGGGCACACCTCGACTGTGTGCTCCACCGTGTCCTCCGGGCATTCCGCACAGTGGCGACACCCGGGCGTCACTTCCGCACGAATCCGGTGTAGGAACCTCCCGAACGAACCATATCCGGTGAGGACCTGCGTCATACGGAAGGTAAGGACGCCGTGAGGTCTTTCCAGCCACGCCTCAAAGAGGGGGACTTACCGCCACGATTGTGTCGTGCTGACACGCGCTATCTCAAACCAGTCTCGTGGTTCTCAACTCGATCATCTTGCCACGGCTTACGGAGCCGGCCTCGACTGGCAGGAACCATAAATCTATAACATGTTTTTATAAAAATCCATTCTAAATTTTCCGTATCAATCAAACATACAATTTATTCAAATATCTATCTTAAAATAAAGCAGTTAAGGGCTATTTTGTTTGCAAAACTTAAAAAATTTAGGGAACAGCTGTTTTTTTAACTTTGTACACCTGATTTGTCTGGAAGCCGACAGCCGACCAGCCTCAACACGGTTAATAAAATTCTGGGCTTTATTTACGAGTTGGTCTTGGCAATAAATATGCTTTAAATTGATACTTAATACCAAGACACATGCTTTCAATGTTACCTGATGCCAAGAAATACACTTTCAATTTATACCTAAAGCCAATAAATATGCTTTCAATTGATACCCATGCCAAGGAATAGGCTTTCAATTTCTACCTAATGCCAAGAAATATGTTTTCTTTTGATACCTAATGCCAAGAAATATATTTAGAATTGATACATGGTGTCAATAAATATGCTTTCAGTTGATACTTAATGCCATGAAATAAACGCCATGGAAAAATTATGTGGCGATAAAAGTCAACAGTTACAAAACTTTTTATCAAACTCTTATTTTATGAATCCATTGGTTACCGAACAAAACGGTGATGTTAGTTTAATGTAAAACCGATGAGTTGCTTTTCATTTGTTTGTCATACAAAGGCAAGGAAAACTTTCATCTATAAATATTAAAAAGTTGTTAACCTCTAAAAATCATTTTAAAAAGAATTAAAGATAAATGGTATATTTTTGTTATTTTGGACATATCAATTCTACAATCAAATGATCTACGCTTATGTATTGCGCTTATCTTCACACGCTGTTGTAACTCGACCAAGAACTCCTTCGTCCATCGCCAAACGTTTCTTTTCTTTAACAAACCTTCTCTAGAAAATAACTAAAGCAGTTATAATAATCGGTGTCATTACTGCTTTAGGTAATGGCACCTATTATTATTATTACTGCTTTTATAATTAGGTATTTATGAGTTGTATGTCTAAGACTAACCTAAGCAGGTGCTTTACTTGATGTAATTTTTGTCATCACCACCGCTCTTAAAACGGTGAAGGAAATCATCGTGAGGAAACTGACATATCCGAGAATACGTGACAATTACCAACCAGTACTGATCTCGCGATGTGGATTATGGCGCATTCCCTCTCCTAGGTAGGCGGCCTAAGTCCCGGGACCGGAAACATAATCATCCTCTCCTTAGCCTTTTCCAAAATAGCTTGGGGTTGGTTTCCAACTAACGCCGGCTAAATGCTTGTGTTTTACATGAAATGACTGCCTATTAGACCTCCGCGACTCTGTTACTGGGCAGCACGACACCTTAAAATACTATTGGTTAGACTTTCTGGCATTTGACCACTTGTAACGACTGTCATAGAGTTACAAATGACAACCAGGTTTAACGACTTTATGCGCTTGCCAAGGCACAGGGTATCAATGTTCTAAAGAAGTTTAGAAATTCACAAAAGAATTGAAATATTCACATTGGCACTTGCCCTGTTTCTAACCCGCAACCTCATGTTTGAGAGGCAGTTGGGATCGCAGTAGAGCACTAGTTTATATAAATTAAAAAAAAAGTGCGAGTCTGCAAGTCGGACTACCCTCCTTAGCAAAAACAGCTAAAACATTACGTTTGTTGTATGGGAGCCTCACTTAATATTTATTTTATTCGGTTTTTAGTATTTGCTGTTATAGCGGCAACAGAAATGCATAATCCGTGAAAAGTTCAACTGTCTAGCTATCACAGTTCATGAGATACAGCCTAGTGACAGACGGACGGACAATAGTCTTAGTAAGAGGGACCCGTTTTACGCTTTGGGTACCTACAGAAACCCTAAAACATGTTAACCTTTCGAATAACGTAATTAAAGACACTATAGAATGACAATAAGAGATTTTTTATTTATTTGATTATAGGGCTTTGTCGCTTAGCGACCACATCGCCCAGTACAGAAAACAAAAACTTACAAACTACCTTAAGGCTAATTCAAACAAATGTTTGGCTTTATCGGACATTGGAGAAGAGAAGATTGCATTACAAATGCCAATATCATAAGTTTTACTGAGTCCAGAAACATTCATTCTTGTATTTTCGTTCCGGACACACTCCATCAATATGTGGAAATCATCATCAATCACACCACAGTCATGACAATAAGAGATAATGAATTAAACCATGAAACCACTTTAGGCGGAAACAGCCTCCACTCTCGATTTTTCAGTGCTACAACTAAGGCATTCCAGCATAGTTGCATCTTACGAGTGAATGCTGCAGGATAAAATATTAGCGCAGTTTCGAAGCTTTTACGCATATTATTTATTCAAAGTAAGCACAGAAGCTACTTGGAGCCGCCGGTTATCCAAAAACATATAAAGTTTTTACCTAAAGTACTGCTTACTTCTAGATTATGTGTATCTGTTGTTATACGAATACCAATACATAAGCATAATATTTCAGTTTCTAAAAATTTGGTTTCAACTACAGTTTACAGCTACAAATTAGATAGCTTATAAATAGTTTATAAATTAGTAAGGTTTTGGAGCCTTAATAGTTGATAAGGTTCAAGGTAGCTTTAGTTGTATTAGGCTACGATGGGACTGGCATGGTCTTAATGTGACCAAAGATCCCTAAATTTATAAAAGATAAAAAAAAGAACTACAGTTTAACATTGTAAAATATGATTTCTTGGAAATTTGTAAGTGATAAACTCTTAGCTAATGAAAAGCTATCAGTAGGTACTGAGCATAAATCTACATCTACACTAATATTATAAAGAGGTAAAGTTTGTATTTTTGTTTGTAGGAGGTAATCTATGATTCGATTGCTGAAATTATTTCACCGGTAGAAAGCTGCTTAATTCCTGAGTGACGTAGGCTATACAAGGTGTCGTTTTGAAGCTGCAAAATATTTCAGGAGGTCATTATGTTAGTGATTCTCGACCCGAATCAATAATAAAATAAGTAGGTAATTTTTTTTTTTTTATAACCGCGCTTTTTTTCACACACACAAACACGGAACAATAAAGGGCGTTTTCACACACACTAACTCGCAACGATAGTTTCATAAATAATGTATCATCCAATCATCATCCCGCACGCCACACCCTAGCCACGCCCCCGCGGCCATCGATCAATCGATTTAGTTTAGTGTAATTAAAAAATTAAATAACAAGTATTACTGATTATTGACCAGGTATCGTTTTTTTATATGATTATTTATGAGTTTTATTACAACCTCCTGAAATATTGTGCAGTTTTAAAACTGCACCTTGTATTTTACGTACGTGGGTGAAGCTGCGGATAAAAGCTAGTCTAAAATCCTCTCAAAAAAAATCAGAGCTCATTCATTCTATTTGGGATTTTCACCCCAAAGCTTTGATTTTTTTTTTCGAGTTGTTTGATGATTTCCTTCTAAAAACTAATAAAATAAAAAATGTTGACATTCAGCAAACTCATAATTGGTAACATTACAGTAAACAAATGCAAATAGTTTTCAGAAAAATAGCCCTGTTTTTATATACCTCATAATTATATTGACGTGTAAACACCACCACCACCATATATATATATACACCATATATAACACTTACGCTTTCAAAAAATACTGTAAATGAAAATTTTGTGCTCTACTTGATTATTGCTTGCTTTATGACTTTATTCGCATTTATTTTACTTTTAAGAGCTGCTTTTATTTATTTTTTGTTTTTTTATATGCTTGCTTTTACACCGACATCTAAATACACTATAAATACGCACGTTGAACAGTCTGCACGAATCACTTTTAACATACTTAATAACACTAATTATACTACACATTCTACATCAAAGCGTCTAATTCCCATTGCTATAATTTTGCTCCGTTGCTGTCATATTATTGCTTTTCTGCTGCGGTATTGTTGTTACTCACTTTTGTTGCTTTGTCCTTATTTGTTTATATATCTAATGAAAACGCCACTTCGTGTGTCGTTATGTGTCTTGTTGGATTGTGTCATTTCAATCTCAATCATTAAAATTCGATCACAATGTTAACGTAGATGTTGCAGAAGAAATTGATAAGTCTTATCAGCCTAATTGTATATCTATAATTGATACAGGTCTCTGCCCTAAGTTGATTGATTACAATAATCAAACTCAAAGTGCATTTACTATATTATTAATATTAGAAGCATTAATTGCAATTTCGAGCTTCTGCTGGCCTTTATTTCCACCCTAAAAATGCGAATTGATATAATTACATTGTCCGAGTGCTGGACCAATTTGAACAATCCACTCCCTGATATTAATGATTACAGAACACATTGGACCAAAACCACTCTAAACCAAAATGATGGAGTTGTGGTTTATGTACGCAATGATATTGTGGCGAGTGTCCATGAGCCTAAAACTACTGAAGGTAATTGTCTAATCGTCACTATTAAACCTGATTACACAATTGTTTGCTCGTACAGGCCACCCAGTTTTAAAAATCCAAATCCGTACCTGGAATCACTAGATACTATCCTAAGTAGATTCACAACGAATAATGTGATTCTTACAGGTGACATAAATATTGACACTTTACCCCAGAATCAATCTAGAGCCTCTCAAGATTACCTAAACCTGATGGCCATGCATGGACTACGACCTGGCATTGATAAACCAACACGTATCAAGACATGTATTGATCATTTTATGGTTAAGTGCTTGTGTCATTGGAAAACAGCAGTCTTTGAGCAACCCATAACAGACCACTCTCCGATACTTCTGTATATCAGCAACTCTAAAATACAGTATAAAGTTGAAGTGCACGATAAGGTAATAATTGACTACAATACAATAAAAAATATACTCAGTGAAGAGTCTTGGGATAGTCTTTACAAAGTCACTGATATTAATATAGCATCGGAACTTATAACATCAAAACTTTTAAACGTCATTGCTAGTAATATCACGACTGTTAGACAAACTAATAGATATAGGCCTTTAAAACCGTGGATAACAAAGGGGATAGTTAAATGCATTAAAAGAAGGGACAAGTTACATAAAGCTGCAGCGAAAACACCGGATAATACACTTCTGCAAATGAAATACCAAAAATATAGAAATATGTGCAATTATATAATAAAAAAGCTAAAAAAACAATATTACGAAGAAAGGTTAATCACTAATAAAGGGAATATAAAGAAAACCTGGGAAATCATTAAAGAAGTTTGTAATATGAAAAGAAATAAAGAACCAGTTATGGAATTATTGGATGTTGACAGCACTCCAATGAAGTCTCTGGATAAAGTCAATAACTATTTTACCGGAATCGGTGAAGCACTGGCAAGTGAGATACTTACCAAGCTAAAAAAATCTGAGCAGGAACTATCACGAGAAACTGCCAGGGATACTTCACCACCAAATTCAATGTCTTTTACGCCTACAGATCCATATGAAGTCAGGGGCATTATTCAGGGACTCAGATCGCGTAGCGCACCCGGGTGGGATAAAATTACAGCTGAAATTTTGAAACAAAACATCACATCTCTTACTCCACCCATCACCTACATGTGCAATCTTAGTCTGACTACTGGTGCATTTCCGTCTATATTCAAAAAAGCTATAGTATATCCTATTTTTAAATCCGGGAGCAGAAATGAGCCAAGTACTTATCGTCCCATCTCTCTTCTATCAACGCTATCCAAGATCCTGGAAAAGGTTGTTAACAGGAGAATAGTGAAATATCTAGAGAAGAACAAACTGCTCAGCAACTTTCAATTCGGGTTTAGAGAAAGAAAGTCAACCGAAGACGCAGTTCTAGCCCTTACTTTAACTCTTGTATCTTCGCTTGACCGGGGGGACAAATGTTTGGGGGTCTTTCTAGACCTCCAAAAGGCATTTGATACCGTGTCCGTGAAAATATTATTAACGCGCTTGGAGGGCGTTGGTGTGAGAGGAGTGGCTCTGGACTGGTTTAGAGACTACTTAACTGATAGGACTCAACGCATCAGGGTGGCCGGATACGAAAGTTCTGACTCAGCATGTAAATATGGAGTTCCACAAGGTAGCACGCTAGGCCCCACATTGTTCCTTATTTATATTAATAATCTATGCGAGATAGCTGCTACCCTACCTCACTTGGATCTTCTAATGTTTGCGGATGATACGGTGCTGATCTTTCATGCCCAAACTTGGGATGTGGTATTTAAACTGGCTGAGGCAGGCTTAGCAAAGGTAACCTCCTGGCTAGAAAACAGTCTTCTATCCTTAAATGCCAGTAAGACGAAATATCTATGTTTCAGTAAAACATCTGCAGGTAAACCGACTATATCACACGGTATCAGAATACATACCTACCCGTGCAACAGAAGTGAGACACATTCCAGCTGTAACTGCTCTTCACTATCTAGAGTCGCCTCCATGAAGTATTTGGGAGTCACACTAGATGAACAACTAACCTGGACTTTGCACCTCACGTTAACAGTAGCTAGAGTCAGAAAACTAGTGTATGTCTTTAAACATTTACGCACAATTGCAAATAGCATTTTACTAGTACAAACCTACCGAGCCTTATGTGAATGCATTATCAGATACTGCATTTGCGCTTGGGGAGGTGCAGCGAAAACCCATATGATAGCAATTGAGCGAGCACAGCGAATGGTGCTTAAAGTGCTTTTATATCTACCGTACCGACATCCTACATCCTCAGTGTATGAAATGACCGGAGTATTATCGGTAAGAAAGATGTTTGCCTATGAAATACTGAGAAGATACCACAAAGAAGTTGTCCCTAACCTGCCCAAATTACAAAAACGTGTAGAAACATGCCCTGTCCCACGCACTAGAACAGCATTTGCCAAAAGATACTACACTTTTCTAGCCCCAAAGATATATAATAAATTGATCAAAATTCAGAAAAATAGCACGGTAAGCAAATTAAATAACAATAAATTTAAGATTATTTTAATTAACTGGCTAAAGTCAATGGACTACACTGATGTAGAAAATTTAATAAAAATAACATAATCCATTTTAAACCGCACTGATATACACACAGCTCCACTCACAAAAGTCATCATGTGCATACATACACATTTATATATTACACGCCCACGCATGCATAAACACACTCACCTAAATAAACACACTAATATACACAAACTCACTCACAGACACACTCATAGCAGCATGTTTGTCCACTTTTAATTTAATTGTTTTTTTATATATATATTTTTTTTGTTTTGTTTCTTTTTCTTTTTCAATTAACTAACACACTCTGTTTGACGTAAAATTAATGTCACTTTATTGTAGGGAAGACACTAACACCTGCAACACAGTTTCTACTAGCGCAGGCGTTAGGGAATCCTATAATACAAATTGTAAATTATATCAATAAAGAATTATTATTATTATTATATATCCGACACATTTTACTTTCTACTCATTATTATATATATTCATTATTGTAGACCACATACACAAAAAACTACAGGACAAACATTATTAAAAATAAGTGTACAATGAGCTACTACGCACTTAAATATAGAGATGGATTTAAATAAAAAATATATGGATGTAATCCACATTGCCCATTTAAAGAAAATTTACGAACAATAATTACTTTATTTCAGTCCTGAGTTTATAAAACAAATTAACACATTATAGAATTATACCTACTCAAGCAAATTATAAATACAGAAAAAAATTACAAATACACAAAAAAATACACATACACAAACATATCACACATACGAAAACAATTTAATCATGCGAAATTAAAATGACTATACTCAATCATACTTAATGATTGACCTATTATTCTGTACAAAATGGGTATAAAATTTTCAAACGCAATAACATCTTGTGTCGTTGTCGTTTTTTAAGCTGAATAAAACGCGCAACCCAAGTACAAGATGCGGCACTTTCTCTCCATTGGTACATTATATTCTACTAAATAAATCATACCTGCCTCAAATGGGCTATAATGCCGTCTGTTTTTGATGTACTGACAAATCATGAAAGCTATTAATATGTATATCCGTTTTATTAGCTATGTACTTGTTGATTATTTGTAATTTTATTTCCTATTCTCGTCGTATTGTTTTTATTTTTTGAGCGTATACTAATGGAAAATGCAAGTGTGATGTTATGTATTGTATATTTTGGCATGTTAGCAAGGCACCGTGTTAACTTTTTTTAGCCTAAGAATGGGTTGCACCAAGTAACCTTAGTTTGAACAGCAGATGGTAAAGTTGACTATGATATTTACCGCCTGCTGTTGCAATATCATGTAAAATCGACAATTACCAGCACGAAGAATCGCCAAACTTTAGTGGCAATGGGAAGGGCATATTACTCGCAGAACAAATGGTAGTTGGGGCCAAAAGGATCTAGAATGACGATTGCGTATCGAAAGAAAGCGTTGCGTTGCGAAGCTGCGTTGGAAGGCCTCCTACTAGGTGGACCAATGACCTAGAAAGGGTTGCGAGAATCCTATGGATGCAAGACGCACAGGACTGTTCATCGTGGAGACACTGGGCGAGGCCTATGTTAATCAGTTGACTTGTTTAGGCTGAAATGATGGTGATGAGAGATTTGACAGTTGATGAGGCATGTGTTTGTTGTTAAAATTAGTTAGTGCAACTCACTTTTAGAGTTTTTGATAGACGAACTGTGGAAACGATCAAACGTTCAAACGTTCCTCAACGAACAATAGTATTCAATAAATTAGTAGTAACACTTAAATACTCATATACAATAGTATGCATTCCCTTTATACCGTCCACGTCTAAGGTCTACGTTATTAATTATTACTGTTTGTAATGTGTGCTGACGTCACAGCACTTTCCAAATTCGCTTAGCAAGAACAATGATTAACCGGATACATGCGGACTTGAAATATAACCGGGGATAAAACATCCTTTGTTTGAAATAAGGGACGTATTAAAACGACCACTAGGAAAGGACACTCCACCCATTAGAGATAGTAATGAAATTCATTGAGGTAATAAAATAAATCAGGTAATTTATTTGGCAAGGGACTCCACGACTTCCGCTAGTTCGAAACTATTTTAAACCATCTCTTGAAGTTTCTAAGTAAATATGGATAAGGGAGGTGTTTAAGAACAACAGCTAGACCAATGTAGCGAGACGCGAGTTCAAACGAGCTCGCGTCAAGACACAGAGGAAGCATTTAAATAGGTAAATAGGAACTTAATGAGCATTAGCAATGTGTGCAAACCGTTTTAGTTTCATTTTCTTTAGGAGCGTCGAGCAAATGGGCCGTATATTCGGTGAAGCTGCAACTAATAATCCATTTGTGAAGTTATTCCTCACGACAAAATACTTTGTTTAATATGATTTTTTGTCTTTTTATATCTCAAAACCCCGGGGTTCTGAACCTTTGCAAGGTATTCGAGGGTCTGAAATCAACTCGCTAAAGCTCTTAGACATTTTTTGCAGAACCACGTTTCATAAAAACTTTCTAAGGCCAGACCAATATAACGAGAAACATTTAAATAGGTAAACAGGAACTTAATGAGCAATAGTAATGTGTGCATACCGCTTTAGTTTCATTTTTTTTAATAGTGTTGAGTAAATGGGCCGTATATTCGGTGAAGCTGCAACTAACAATCCATTTGTGAAGGTATTCTTTACGACAATTTACTACAGCGAGTTCATTTACATTTTTTGACATTATATATCTTAGACGGGGGTCGCGGCAGGCCATGAAGGAGATGACGGAACGACTTAGATGTCTTTCTTAGGAATTGGCAAGAAGTAGCTGAAAGTCGGGAACTATGGAAGGAACGGAGAGAGGTCTTTGCCCAGCACTGGGACAGTATAGGCTAAATATAATAATAATAATAATATATCGCAGAATCCTGGTGTCATGAACTTTTGGAAGACATACTAAAGTCCGAAGTCAAATCACCGAAGCCCCTTAGATGTTTTTCATGGAACGTGGTACCAACAGAAGATTATGCCTGTACGCGACCAAATGCGCCCAAAGACAAACCCCAGTTGGTGAGAAACTATTGTGACATAATATATGGAAAACCAAGATATAGGACTATTGTTTTGGGAGGCTTAAGTATGCTAGTTACCAAGAACTATGTAAAGGCCCCTGCCTGAACAACGTTATTAAAACAATTCATTATTAACCTTTCAGATATCACTACGCCAATTAAAACGAACAGAGCTTAAACATCTCTTCAACAATTAAAACTTAAAACAATTAGTAGACAGCGAGTGTTAAAAACGGGTTAATCTCTTTCACAGTGAAAATTTCAATAAATAATTCAAATAGAGCGAAGTGCCGCGCTTTCCAAGAGGGCCTTAATAAATGGACCAACGTTTAATTTACATTGCCTTAATCGTCCTTTGTACTTCGAGGTACATTATCTGAAGACAACTGCCTACTGAGAAATTTATGTGTGAAACAGTTTTGGGCTTGTGCCTTTGATCTGGTTTGATTTATTTTTCGTGCGAATGGCTTTTGATACAGTTTCTTGAACAAACATGTTAGGTTTTTATGTGTTTTTTTAATTTATTTGTGTGGGGGTTATAAAACTTTTTTGATGGTAATAAATCAACAAATAAGTTCTCCCTTTTTAAATCTGGGTGGAACTGTCAGATTTTATTGACTAAAACCCACCTGTGTTCTTTCTGTTGCCCTTTGCGTTCCAAAGCTGCGGTGACTTTTGAATATTCCCGCAGTCCTAGGACATGAATCTTGACAACTAACTTTTTCCCGCGAAGTCAATTAAAAATAGTCTATATTCTTCCGTGGGGTTCAAGCTTGCTCCGATCCTAATTTCATCAAAATCAGTTCAATCATTTAGCCGTCAATGGTTTAGCTGCCGTTCAGGAAAGCTTTCGACAACGTCAAGTGGCGGAAACTCTGACAGGTTCTAACGGAAATGGGTGTACCACAACACCTTAGTCACCTCATTAGATGTCAGTATAAAGATGTCACAGCCGCTGTCCGAGTTGACGGTAATGACTCTGAACCTTTTAAAACGCAAGCTGGTGTCAGACAGGGCTGTATATTGTCTCTTCTTTTATTTAACATATACACAGAGTACATCATGCGGATTGTTCTCGAGGACTGGGACAAGGAAATATCTGTAGGAGGTCGAAAAATATCAAATCTAAGGTATGCAGATGACACTACTCTCCTAGCGTTAAGTAGAGACGAAATTGAGACGCTCCTTGGGCGTCTGGAGACTACAGCGTTGGATTTTGGACTCGCAATCAACCGCGACAAGACTAAAATGATGATTGTGGCTCGTGTTAACAGCCACCAACCAGACGTCAAAGATATAGCGCGATGCGAGGTGGTCAAGAGCTACATATACTTAGGCTCGACGATCATTAACGATGGAGTTTGCTCAGGAGTATCCTCAGTGGAAAAACTCTCAAAAATTTGGAAAGACAGTAGAATAAACAGAAACATAAAGGTTCGATTGGTGGGAGCTGAGACGTTGACGCTGAGGATGCGAGACCGTCGCAAGATTGACGCACTGGAAATGTGGTGCTGGAGACTGCATGCATGCTTGGAATCCCATGGACCGCGCACCGAACCAATATATCGATCCTGAAAGAACTCAATATCAAAGAGAGGTTATCGTCGTCTGTGCAAATACAAATCCTCAAGTTCTTCGGGCATTTCACCCGTAATAAGGAATCGATGGAACTTTTGGTGGTGCAAGGGAAAATCGAAGGCAAAAGATCTCGTGGACGCTCTCCAACACGATAGACGGACCTCATCAAAACCGTGACAAACTACAACGTAAATGAAGGCTCCCAAGCCGCCAAACACAGAGCTGCATGGCGTCGCATCGCGAGAGAGGCGGTGGTGTGGGACTCGGCCGAGACATGACCACGACCACTCTGTCAACAGTGTACGAAAGTTTAGCCGTAAAACCGTATCAGAGTTATTTTCACATTTATAAATATTAATATTGACGATCAAAGTTAGAATAGAAAGTCAAACAAGTAAAGCTGAAAAGGAATATTCATAGTTTAAAAAGCGATTAAGTTTTTCCAGCCTAAAAACTAAATGTTATGTTAACGTAATGGGTATAAAAAACTGAATTATTAGGGAACTTTCTGAATATTTAAAAGAACCATGCACGATATAAATTAGCCTCATGCACGAGCATCATGCTAACCCATTTAGATAAGTCAACGCTTCGTATTTAGCACACACAGTTAAAATAAAAAACAGTTGCTAGTTAACTGGGCGTTATCCGATTTTGGTTCTTTTAAAGTCAACTGTAAATGGTCAAATTAGTGATGATAGGACGTTATATATGTTTATTTTTAGTTTGAAAACTTGTTTATGCTGCTTCTATGGATTTTTTTTTAAGTTCGATATATATAGATAGATATACTCCTTGTTGTACACCAAAAATAAAAATTGCATTAGGAACTTCAAATTAATAGGGTTTCACAAAAGGCGGTCTTGTCGCTCAAAGCGATTTTTTTAGACAACCATAGGATGGAGAAGCAAAAATAGATACGTAGGTGGTTCGTAGTATATTTAAATATATATAACTATTTCAATATATACAACACATAAACTAATGAATTACCCAAATTTCCTACCTAACAATTTTTTGACGCCAAATTTTAGTTAGTTGTAATTAGCGTAGGGTTTTATTATTTATTTTTTTAATTTACTGTAAGTATAGTTATTTAGTTGTTTATAAGTAGTAATATTATATAATATGTATTGATGAAAACCTAATAAATAATATTAAATTACATACAAAAAATATAATTATATATTGTTATTGTAATAATTTTAATATAGGAAATTTTCAAATAACTTCTCTCGCTGTGGACCGATCCTCCAGTTGACTTTTGCGTTCCAGAGTCACGTTGACAATTTAAAATGATCCCGCAGCGTGAGGAGTACCTCTCTTTTAAGCTTTCCACTATCTCTTTCGCTTGCATTAGGGAGCGTTCAAGTATTATGTAACGCAATTTTTGAAGATTTTAGAAATGTAACGCACTTTGACGTTTTTCTGCACCCCTCCTTCCCCCTCCCTAAACGTTACGTAGCATTAAAGTCACAGGTTTGCCAACTTAGGAAACAAAAATAAAAGTAACGTACAATCAAAGATTTTCTATTCTAGACTAGATTGACTACGACCACCTCAAAAGCGTCCCCGACAAGGAGAGTTAGAAAGACCCCCGTCATCTCGTTCTACTAGTGTGTCCATACACTAGCTACATACCACGGGACAATTTTGCTCTAAAGTAGTTAAAGATATTTTTGATGCATTATATAGACATGCAAGTTCAAAAACAATTAGGTAATTATTATATTGTATCAACTGTTCCCAATATACCCCATAACCAAAACGGAACTGTGAGTTTTCTCTGTAATGATTAGGAAATAGCTGATGTCTGTATAGGTATACCTTATATTACCATGTCCTCCGCCATCAACTTGCCAGAAACCCTATCCGGGAATCGTGTAGTCCATGGCTCTTTATGGGGCACCGGTGTGGGCGTTTGCGCGAAGTGTTCCACGCGCGCCTCAAAGAGATGTCAGCAAAACCGCAGGGGGTCCCAGTATACCGATACCCGATACCCGCTAGGGGCACAGGGAATTTCCGAAAGGGAAACCATCCTGGAACACAAAGGGCAACTGAAGGACACAGGTAGATTTATTCAGTATAAACCTCAAATAACTTGTTCCGCTTTAAGATGGAGCAAAAGGTGCTCCACCTTAGAGCGGGATAAGTTATTGGACGCTTACCCACATCAAAAAAGTCCCACACTAAGTTCGTTTTTCTATATTTGTTTGCAATCAACTCAAAAACTACTGAACGGATTTTTAACATTGGATGAACTTACAAAAGGGTATATAGATGGAATAGAATTAGGTTTTAGTATAGATTTAACTCTATGGACTATTATATCATCAGATTTAAAGTGGCGACTACAAATAAAACTGTTGCTTGAAAATTTATTTTTCAATAGCACAATTTCAAGCCACTGTTGCCGAAGATTCTCATTTCTTGGAAAACTATAACAAAACATCAAAAATAATATATATAACTAGTAGTTAACGATTAAGCCACATACGTGCAGCATTGCTTGCGGCATTTATTAGTGACCAACCTAAGGACTAAACTTAGAGACTAGTAGACTATAATTTAAAATGAATTTATTTCTCGAATGTACAATATCGATGTTGGGAAGCGTTTGGAGTGCACGCGCGTTGTTTTCAAAGATCGGTAACGAAGTGGTCACAGATAACTATATATTGAAATGGTCCGAAGTCCGAAGACACGTGTCCCGCATGCCGCACCTCTGGCCGCCGCCGCCGCTCGTCGCTTTCCGTTGTGTCACGAGAGCAGCCGAAGATTGCCGAGCGGTCGAAGGCGCTCGATCAACGGGGAAGATAAGATTAGTAAAATTGGTACTTGATTTATTATTAATTAAATTAATTGTATTAGTATATATTACTAAATATCATTATTAATATCTGTATTAATTGTATTTAGTATATATTACTAAATATCTGAGGTGGCTCAATATTTTTTTTAAAGCTTTACTTTTAATAATATAAAACTTCCCACCAATACGCACAAAGCGTTTTAGGACCACATTTATTATGCGTACAGCCAAGGAGTGGAATTCCTTGCCGGAGTCTGTGTTTCCTGATAGCTACAACTTAGGGGTCTTTAAGTCAAGAGTGAATAGGTTACTTCTAGGCAAGCGTGCTCCATCGTCGACCACATCATCGCTTACCATCAGGTGAGATGGTGGTCAAACGCAAGCCTATCAATAATAATAATAAAAAAAAACTTGAACAGTAGACAACAACATTTTATAAAATTGCATCGCCCAGTCCGTCTTGTGAGTTGTTTATGATGCCTCCTCTCTATGTATTTTTACAGGTAGTTAATATGTTTTAATTCCCGCATGAAATTCAAAACGATGTTTGTTGTCACCCTACATGAATAATTTGTAAACAAAACATAAAACTTACCTAAAAAATGAAATTCCACAACCAGGATACGCCTCACTAGTACAAAACTTGACACAGCAACGTTTGACCATCTTGCACAATATAAACTTAACTAAATAACGTGTTAAAAACTTGTAACAAGTAGAAATACAACTCTATCCCTATGTAAACATCGGCCATATTGTTTATTGATGTCAAATTGAAGCCTCCTGAGTGTTGCCCTTCATAATTTGAAAATTACTACGAATAGCTACTATATCTAAATGAAATCATTATTAAATACAAGAAGAATGCGTATAAAATTTCAAGAAGCATTATTTTGAAATAAATGTTTTAATTGCAATTGATTTTATGTTGCATACCTATCAAAATGCATGAACATGGACTATTTAACGATTACTTGAACAATTTAAAAAATACCATCTGTTTCTAATTTTTTTCTGATAGTAGGTGAGAAAGGGACACAGAGGATTTTGCTGTACTGTCTTGCTCGGAACCATTTTTCCCTTTTGTGTGTCAATAACAGACATGAACTTAATGTCAATAGAAATAAAGAACACTTTAGAGAGCGTAATGTTTCTTCGTAGTCAATCTAGTACTGTAGGATATATAAAAAATCTTTGCGTACAATACTATTGAGTGTTTCCCTGTAAACGAAAAGGGTTACTGATTTGGAAGATTCTAATTCCCTAGCTTTTTTATTAAAATAAAAAAAAATTACGTAACGCGTTGTTTAAATAGGTACTCCTTCTCCCATCCATGTAACGCACCGTAACGTTTTACAAAACCCACCCTCCCCCCAAATTGCGTTACGTAATACTTGAATGCTCCCTTACAGCTTCGCAGAAAAATGTCACCACTTTACATGAGCTCTCACTCCTTATCATGACCTGGACTAGAGCTGGATGGATAGTCTGCAAGTGCCGCTAACTTAGAAGATAAGCAGCTCGAAAGTATCTATTCAACCTGGAACTACAACATTAAAGAGACCTATTATTTTGTCGTAGGAAATTTTAGCTTTAGGAATTACCTTTAAGTTTGTAGAGGTATGCCGACCTAACTTTATACTTACGTAGGCATGATTTATAACTCAATTTAAATATTAAATTCCAGTTAGCAGGGCACTCCATTACAAATCTTGGCACACTGGGAAATCGATTCAGCAACAACTTATTACAAAGTTGTTGGATAATATTAAAGGTCACGAGGATGTTTGCATGTCGGGGTCCCTCTGAATTAAAAGAGGCCCCAAAATATCCTAAAGAAAGAAAGAGAAAAGAAAGAAAGAAAAATAGTTTATTTGGTACAGCACAAGGCCCAAACACAATAATAAACAAAAAAATACGTATCAAAAGTAAAAGAATCAAAAAGAGCAATAAAATAAAATAAAAATACAGTTGTTGTGTGCCTCATGGCTGCACCAAAATAGGTCCAGTTCAGCATGAATGCCAGACAACTAGTGCCTGACGCTGGTTTTCAACTGAACCTTGTGACGCAACGGACGCAAAACTGGTTTTGGGGTTCAATATAATGTATTATTAGTGATGGATAGGTACTGAAATAATATACATACATATATATATGGTTTAGGCACATAAGCCATAAAAAATAGGGTTTTAGCGAAAAGTGTAAAAATTGTGTAAAAAAATTAAAATAAAAATAAAATAAAGTGGGTAGATAAATCTCGAACGAGTTAGGAGGATGCAATCTGTGTATTCACTCCCCCACACCAGTGCATTGTATGCAACTGTGCGCGATGGAGCGATTGTGAAACGAGGTTTAGTTGATTTATCCTCGTTGCGAGTTGAGTTGAAGGTGCAGTAAAAACATACATAATATAAATTTGTAATGCAAGAGTTGTGTTGAGTAAAGAAATGAATACACTATTTTGAAGATAAAAGAGGACGACAATTAGAAGGTAAGCGCAAATTGGAATAATCATAATATTTCAAAAATAACGATGTCATGAAATCTGTGGTAAATTGTCTAATTTTGCATTTGATTTTTCAGAATGTTTGAAATGGAGATATACGTCCCCAGCCTCGCTGAGGCTCCCACACTGCCAGGTTCCCTGTGGAAAGGGAGCGAAGGCACATCCAGACAGACCGCCGCGCCCGTCGCAAGCAAGTAGGCCAGAGATAGTGGGTATGTTGAGAACCGAACGTTTTTTTTTGTTTTTCTTTTAAAAGTATACTGTTAAAGTAAAAAATAGAGGAAGTAATGTGTTGTTTTGTATTTTACAGGGCTCATACCCGCGACAGGACGCAACGCCGTCGTGGACACACAACAGCCTGCTTAAGGCTGAGGGACAAGGAACCTGAGACGACCCAGTGTGAGCAATTCCCACCAGTATGTAAAAGCACCTAATTAGTAGATAGACCTTACCAATACTAAATGATGTAAATACCAAGCATAGAAGCATTATCAATCAGGGCAGGTACACGGGTACATTATATAATTGACGTATTTTGTGCCACTATATCTAGCTTTCGTTGTGCATCGATCAGATATTGCCGCAAGTGTCTTCTAAACGTGCCCATCGTATTGGTCGATCTAATAGGTGGCGGGATGTTATTCCACACCTTAGAAGCAGAATAACGAAAGCTGCCCCTAAAAGCAGCTGTACCACAGGAGTGGGTCGCAAGTTGCTGTGAGCATTGTCTTCTACCGCATTCCCTTCTGCTCGTAAGCCAACTCAACTTGTTGTATAAGTAGTCCGGTTTCTGGTATTTAACTACACCAAACAAAAGGCAAGCTAAGTGCAGTTTGCGTCTGGATTTCATTTTAAGCGTAAAGTGCTCGTTTAGATAGGGCGTTATATGAGTTCTGCGAGGAATATTGTAACAAAACCGAGCGCAAGCATTTTGTACCCTTTGGATGAGCCGATCTGTACGAGCTAATAGGCGCGGGCCATAAACCGTGTCTGCATAGTTCAACCTAGAAAGAACTAGGGTTTCTACCAGCTGCTCTCGTAATGCTTCTGACAAGTACGGACGCATCTTGTATAAAACTTTCAGGCGATAGAAACAATTTCTAACTGAGTTTGCTACGTGTTTCTCAAAACGCAGGTCTTTATCCATAACTAATCCTAAATTTCTCGCCTCATACACCCGTTCGATCTGCTCGCCCATTAGTTTTAGGTCAAATGATAAAGGTAGCTTGGCAAGCTGCTGTCTTGAGCCAAACACCAAATATTTGGTTTTTGTAGGGTTCAATGACAAGCAGTTCTCCTCAGCCCAAGTGGCAATTCTTTGGAGGTCATCATTTAGGTCTTTAATGGCATCATTGTACTCGTCTGGTCGGAACGATATATAGATCTGAACATCATCGGCGTATATGTGATATTTACATTTATGGAGACATTTGATAATATCTGCGCAGTACAAGATGAAAATAATCGGACCTAAGATGGAGCCCTGTGGCACTCCTCTATCTACTGCAATGAGTGCCGATCTTAGGGTAGTGCCGTCACCCAAACGCAAGTCGACAAACTGCTTTCTATCTGTCAGGTAGCTGCGGAACCACTGCACGGCGCTAGGGTCGAAACCATAATAGTTCAACTTGGATAATAATAGCGGAATATTTATTGCGTCAAATGCCCGGGAAAAATCAAGCAAGACGAGCATTGTACACATCCCCTGATCCTGGGCAGCCAAAATATTATCAGTAACGTCTAGTAAAGCAGTAGACGTACTGCGTTGTTTCCGGAACCCAGATTGTAAGTCAGGTAAAATGTTATTTTCTTCCAAAAATTTACTTAATTGTTGGCTGACGACTTTCTCCAATACCTTGGACAGGCATGGTAAAATGCTTATAGGGCGCAGGTCCTTTAACTCGGTTGGATTTGAGATTTTCGGTAATGGCCTAACTGAAGCAATTTTCCATTGTTCAGGGAACGTTGAAGTCATTATAGAACAGTTAATTATTTCAGCTATAACGTTTAATGTGTGCGGCAGAGTTATGCTAATCATATCCAAAGTAATGTTGTCGTGGCCCTCGGCGTTACTTTTAAGATTAGTGATAATCCGTGAGATATCGCTCGGTTCTACTGGGGTGATAGTAAAAACAGCTTCACCATGTCTATTTTCATTATAAAACGTCATCAGTGATGTGCTGGCTACCGGGTTACCAGGAACTATCAAAAAGTTGTTGTTTATCAAGTCAGGATCTGTAAATTGCGACGGTAGATCTTGTATAGTTTTGAAGGGCAACAAAGTGGATTTTAGATTTTTCCATAACAATTTTGGATTTTTTATTTTGTTATTTATATTATGTTTGAAGTACGCAACTTTTTCATTATGCAATGAACTAACCACTAAGTGCTTTAGGTCTTTATAATATTTTATTTTTGACTCGGTTTTTGTTTTCCTACAGGCACTTAGTGCGTTATCACGTAAACGCATCATAAGTTTTATTGTATCGGTAATCCACGGATATGACTTCTCCTTAACAGTGCACGACTTAACCGGGGCGTGAGCATCAAACAGGGCGATCATATGAGAGTTAAAGACATGAACCATATCAGTAACACTGTCTAACAAAGAAATATACTCCAAACCCAAACACGATAGGTCTTCGATCAACCTTTCTGTGCACACATCTTTAAGAGGCCGGAATTTTATCAAATATGGCTTGAATTTATCACGCTTAATGTGGAATTCACCTACTATAATAGAGTGGCCATAAAGAGATCCAAGTGATTCCACAGATACAGATCTTGCTTTCATATCTGTACACAGAAGGTCGATGAGAGTTTCACTGGATGATGTGAAATGTGTGGGAGTAGTTACCAACTGCGTGAGACTGAGACAGTTAAGAAAATCATTGATTTTGTTAGTTTTTGTCCCGCCTGTGTCCAGCAAATTTACATTAAAGTCACCAAGCAGAATGTAGTGGTCGCAGTCTCCCAGTGAACTAATATAATCGGTTATGGCGTCCAGGAATAAGACCAGGTCGAGCCAAGGTGGTCGGTAGGCCGTACCAACGGCGATTTTTTTGCCGTTCATTGTTAATGTTAGCCACATTTGCTCCACCGATTCGAACCTAGGATCGACCGTCGTAGTACAAGTACGCGCGTTCAGTCCCCGGCGAAGGTAGAAGCCGACCCCTCCACCGCGACCCGAGCGCACACTCGTCGGCCGCGGCGTGTGACGTAGTCGATAGCCCGGCACGACGGGAGCGCGTCCTTCCTGTCCCGACTGCAACCACGTTTCGTTTAGGGCCATAATGTCAAAGCAATGCCTGTCTAGAGCTCCAATTAAATCATCATGACCCGTACCTAGTGATCCTGCGTTAAGAAAGCCAACCCTTAAAAACTTATCTCCTTTAAAAGTCATAGCAATGATAAAACGCAGATCGTGTAAATTTTATTTTTAAGTATTTCGTAAAATTGTATTATATGAATTAGCATTAATCGTAGTTTAATAATTGTAAATAATAATATATGATTGCTATACAAAATTAAGAGAAACAAGAATAACGAGTTTAGATATATAAATATACTTGTAAATAGTGTAATAGTATTTATGTGTAAATAAATATGTGTAATGGTATAAAACCGGCTTACGTTTCCGTCACTAAGGAGCGCCATGAGACAAACACATACTGTTATAAAACAACTCGAACAGTAGTAATATTTATATATACACACATACAATAAATAATTGCAACTAATTAATGTACAGGTTATAAAAAGTACAAAATCCATAGAATAAGCAAACAATGGCATGATTATATGACTTATTTTGTATGTAATTCGACATTTGTAAAAACACATACGCAATAATGGTTCGCAACTAACTAACAAACGGGTTACAATTTCAATATCCACAGAACAATTAATAATAAATAAGTAAGGTAATAAATAAAGTCTTTGGAAGTGGCTCAAACCAGTCCCTACCCAAAAATCCTGTCAATGTCGGCCTCACATCGGACACGTTCAGCCTTCTGGCCATCCTCCTTCCGTGCCAAAATTCTCCCATCTTTCGTCCAGACATACCTCCAATTTCTTCGAGTGCCCGCCTGACGAGCGCGATAAAATAATTGACGGTTTGTTCGCGTAAGTCGCTCGTTGACGTACACACGGTGCGCCTGCCCCGTCATATCGAGGTCATGCGTATTCAGTCCGCGTCGCACCCGAGCCGCGCGCAGTAGTGAGTCTCGCGTCGTTCGTCTAGCGAAACGGACAGATATACTACGCGGCCGCTGCGCAGTGGGGTCGGCAGAGGTGGAGGTGTTGGTCCGATTTCGATACGTCGATCCAACGCGTTCGACATGAACGACGTCTCTGTCCTCTAAAACGACACCGAGCTTTGTCCCAAGAACCTTGACCAAATGAAGGGCGCTCTCATCCTTGCACTCAGGAACTCCCGAAATCTCGATATCATTTAGCAGCAGCTCCTGATCTCGATCATTCAATTGGCACCTCAGCTCGTCGATGGTGTTTTCCAAGACATCCTGGTCCGGCAGGGCTTTTTGCTCCAACCTGTGCTCGAGGGAGCCTATGCGCACTTCCAGGCTCTCCATACGCTCATCAGAAGTCTTAATAGACTCCTTGATCAGCGCCATTTCCGTGCGGAGTTGCTGGAATTCCCGATGCATCAGACGAAACTCTGTACGCAGCTCCTCCTTAAACAGCCGCAACTCGTCCGCCAAATCAGGAGATAAATTATTGGTAGCGTCCAGAGGCGCGCAGCTTATTGTGCTGGTCTCCATGAGTTCTTCGGAGCTTATGTGGTCCTCAACCTGGGCTGCCCTGGTTCGGACTGGTGTATCCGCCTTGTTGTCTCTCACCTTGTTCTTATTGCACTCAGGGCAGCGCCAAGCGGGTTTGATGAGACCAGTGCTCGGAAGGCAAACACAAGCACGGTGGTAATAACCATTGCACTGGTTGCATTTAGCGGCATCTATCGACGACAAAAATTTCGCACAACCACCGCACTTTGCTGTAGGCATGTCTGTATCGTTTGTTATCGACTTAACAATCAATGTTTTCGATCAGACAGTCGTTCCGCACTACCTCAGTAGATGGCGCTGTATAAAATAGTGAGAGTTATGGTGTGATGGGGTCTATGTAGTATGTTGACACCATATAACTGTCACTGGGGTAAGCAGAACAAGACGCACACACTCGGACGATACTTCACAGCTTGTTTTTAGTCCGATCACTTAAATGTTTTTATATTTTTGATGTTTAGGGTAGATTATGTATAGCCACTTGTATTTAGTTTAAAGTTAAAACATCGATTAACTTATAAGCACTGCTAAAGCATTTTCCCTTTCAACAATCTCGAAAATTATTCTGTAAGTATAAGAAAATGTAAGTTGTACAAAAGCCATTTCTAGACGTAAAATCGGATATAAGGTTTGCCCAAAATAAGGTTCGCGAGTTGTCACATGTACAGTCTCATGCAAAAATAATAGGACATCTTGCGCATTTTAACAGTTTTCTAGTCTTCATTCAAATATAGAAAAACTAGCTTTTTGCCCACGGCTTCGCCCGCGTACATAAAATATAGCCATGTCACTCAGGTATAAAGCAGCTTTCTATCGATGAAAAAATTTTAGAAATCGGACCAGTACTTTCAGAGACTAACTCCTGTTAACAAAAGAAAAAAAACTTTACCTCTTTATAATATTACTGTAGATTCCTAGTGTAGATTACTTATAACAGTGTTTTGCATACCTTAGTTAAGTATGGATCATCAAACTCGACAAAGACCTGTACCTACTTTCTGTGCAAATAAAGGTTCTATTCTATTCTATTGAATCTGAAAGAAAATCTGAAGATTATTGACATTCAACCACCGCCACCGGCATCACAGATTTTTCGTAACTCAAAGACAATTTTGTAAAATGTCTTGAGTGACTGTATTACGTTAGCACCTATTTGCTTTACACTAGAACACAGATGTTCTGAGCATACAACAGACGTGAAGCGAAGATGGTGTGGTCGATGACTCATGACTTCAAGACCCCAGGGCCTCAAGTCTGTTATTACAATAGTGTCAGAATGGTCTATCATTGATGTCATAATGGTCGATTTTGACAAGTTTGGTAATCTACTAATATAATGGCGTCATTAGGACTTTCCAATGGTCAACCACTGACACTCCATTGAAAGAAGTGGCATAGAATAGTAATCTCGTACATATTGACAAATGAATATTTGACGTATGCGGTAATCTGCTAAAACTTAGAAACTTAGAACTTAGAACGTCATTGTGCAGTTATTGGTTTTAATATGCACGATATTATCATTCTACCACAACTCTATTACGATACCACTGACCGATCAATGATCGATCATTATGAATTAGCAGACTACGAACTTTTAGCAAAATGACAATGTGATCGTGTTGAAATGACAAATTTATAAAAATAGCAGACTTGGGCCCCAGGTTATATGCACAATGAATCATCATCTCTCTAGACCTTTCCCTTTCCCATTTAGCTTGGGGTTTTTTTAGGTGGAAAATCATCTAATGACATCTCCTGCCTTGGGCTAAAGGGCGTGTCAGACTTTTACTGACGAAAACCTGTTCTTTCTTTGCCTTCGTTCCAGGAATTGAACCCCGGGGGGGTTCAATTTCGCACAACCCATGGCCCCAGTACGTTATAGATGATGGCTTGGTGTTGGGTCCCAGTTTAACCGGACGAGGTTAAATACAATTGCCGGCAAGGATCTCCGCGCTGGCTTCAAGTTGCGCAGAAGTCAAATATTCGGTCTCTTTAGTGGTGCGAAGTGAGACGCGGGGGCGGGGAGTGTCAGTGATCGCGTCATAGACGTCACTCATGATTCGTTCCCTGCCTTGCTGCATGTATCTAACAACGAGGACGATTGGCTCGCCAATATATGAAATGGGCAAAGCGATCCCCACTCTGACGCCGAGCGCTCAAGATTCGTGACGGTAATTCTACCCGTGTTTTACACCTATGTAAAACACGGGTACAATTACCGTCAACACCTATATGGCGACTGCCCATCAGATCTCCACATCCCAATTATAGGGTACCATGATGCTCCTTAGATAGACTAGATGGTCAGGCTTTCTTGCGTCTGTCCACTGTAATGACTGTCAAGGATCTTCGAATGAAAACCTGGACCAACGGCTTTTCTTGCTTTCCTAGGCATAAAGTGTCAGGAATGTCCTAGGTAAAGCTTAGAAAAATACGTACGGATTGAAAAATTCACATTAGTACTTGCCCGGTTTCAAACCCTGAGTCATTACAAGACTCGTTGTGTGCACAATTGAGCTAGAACAACATTAGGCCGACGCACATGCCTTATTTGTACGTAGAACGACGTCACGTGGATCAGGTGTAGCTCCACAAGTCTAGTTGCCATATATAATATATGGAGACCGACGCGCTTTAATGTGTTCCCAGAACGTTTTGTGCATATAGGTCGGATGTCCACCATGTACGGGGCGCATCGCCGTACGTAGTTGTATTTAATCGTACTCGTACCTATATATACTTAGGTAAGCAAGCACTTCTTTTTGCACGCCACTGTACATAATTTTCCCGAGTATCAATGTTATTTTCAAAAATAAGATTTTTATTTAGATTATGTATGAGCGTAATATTTGGTGTTAAATTACTTGTATTATGTTATTGGTGTGATCGTGATCTTATTACCACACTTATATTTTTGGAATTACATTTTATCGTGTGGGAATGGAGTAGGCTTTAACGTTATGTATCTAAATTAACATTATTCTGTGCACGTGTTTATACTGAAGTTGTTCTTGTTAGCACTGCATATATGTAGACCGATGCGCGCTGATTATGCGCACGGTTGTACAACTTGAAAAATGCTCCAAGCGTCGTTCGTACACGCAGGTGTCCGAAAGTGATCGACCGACACTATGAAGATTATCACACTGCCACGCAACACGCTGCATGTTGCGTGTCAACGCACCTACGTGCGTACTTGCGGGAATGCAGATCTGCATCATAGTGCGGGTTTTTTACGCAGTCACGCGCGTAGTTTCGTTTTGTAGATTCACGCAGGCTCTGACTCATTTCATACAAAATCACGCACGGCACTACGAAGCTCAGTGTGCCAAATCTTGCGTCTCGCCCCGCACCTATGCATGGACGCATTTTCTGTGTGTTGGACTGTGCGTGTTTTCTGTACAAACGGGTATACTTACAAGCAACGTTAAAACACGTATTCACGCTCTACGCTGGGTATTGCGTGGCAGTATGATAATCGCCTATATCTTTTCGTGAAGTAAATAAAGTTATGTTTTGAGTCGCTCGTCGCGTTGCGTCGGGTCACATCTTAGTGTGAACTGATCCTTATAGCGAGTATTCATTTTTATTTCTCTACAGGAAGAATATATTCCAAGTTGTCATATTAACTGAGGTTATCACATTACTGACAATAGTCATTATTCGGAATAAAAATGTTTTAAATTACCTGTTTCAATGTCGTTTTTTTTCTGTTTCATTTTTCCATCCAACGTTAGATATATATTCTAAAATATGCTGAAAAAAATAATACTTGAGAAGACCTTTAGTTTTTTTATTATCTAAGAAAAACTAAAAGACCATTTTCCCTCGATCCTTTTCATCTTAAAGTTGATACTTACTAGATATTAATTTGTTGAAGTGTTTCTCAATTTTCCACAACTATTCAAAAAAAAATGTGTTCAATTTTGAGAGTATTTTTAGAGTATAAAATAACTAGTCTTTTAGTAGAATCTATTAACTTTAATAAACTTAGTAACTTATTCGTAGTCTTAAGAAAGAAATAGCTTCTATGATAAAGAACAAATTAACTGATAGTCTAGTGTACTTTTTTCATCATCATTATCATCATCAGCCTTTTTAATGTTCCCACTGCTGGGACTCAGGCTTCCTCTCTAGGAGAGGGAATGGGCCGTAATTCAACACGCGGGCCCAACGTATAATTTTACCGACCGTACCGTACCGACTTTTTACATTTATTTAATTTTGCAGGCATAAAAAAGTATAGAGTTTTGTGCATGAGCCTCCCGCTTGGGCGGTGCATGGAAGTCATTGACGCGACGGTGAAGACCAGTGGGAACCTGTCGCGCCAGACGCGGTATCAGGCCATGGTACCGAGCGAGAGAGAATGAGATGCGTTCACCTTCTTCTGCAAAGCCGTAATGTTAGCATAGGCTGCAACTATGAGGAAAAGAGCGGGACAAGGCATTAAAAAGAAAAACCATAGGTAAGCATCAGGAACTAGAAGGACTGCGACAATTTGTCTGCTGCGGTCTTCCCGTCCGGTTATAATTAGGGTGTTTTCAAAGCTAGAGCGAATAGGTTCTTAATAAACTAGTGTGCTTCACCACCAAAGATTGCATCACTGCTTACTACGAGGTGGGATCGCAGTCAAGCTCTAGTTTATTGTAAATCAATTAAAAAGAAGACATAAGCAAAGTTACACTATTATAGCGTGACTAAAATGAGGGAACACAAAACTGAATGTATTACACCCGTATTTATAAAAAAGTAAATTAACTTTAGGCCCAAGCGTCCGAAAAGTGCCATAAAACAGTGACTTTCTGAAGCCTACTCCTCGGTAACGGCCAGTTTAATAGGTTTGAAAAAAATATATGTTTATTATTCATGAACAACATTATCAACATTTGATTTTTTCGTGCTATTAATAATTTTGTCTAAAAATAATATTTAGCAATTTCGCAACTTTTCGCAACTTTTCCCTACTCCTTCGAAACGGCTTGGATTTTTTGAAACATTTTTACACATAAAAAATTGGTGGTTAAATATTGTTCAAAGTGAACATTGCATATGTAAATCAATCAATGTTTCGCAAAGAAAATGGATTTAAAAGTCAGCCGCGCGCTTTGCGGGCGCTGTTGGCCGAAAATAAATGCACAGATTTGCGTACTACCGCCTAGGCGGGTGTGAGAGGTGCGTCCACTTAATTTTGGCCAGATGGTTCAAGGGACTAAAAGCTTTAAGGTTAGAATTTTTAATTACAAAATCTCATTCTCTATTGGAGTAACACACGTTACTTACTTGAGAAAATGCTCGAGTAACACTCGACGCTATGTTGTTTCTTGTTGTTGTTTGTTGGCAGTTCTAACTGCAAGCAATTTCTTAACTATAGAATACAAATTATTACCTAAGTAGTTACCTTTACTTGTTTATAAATACGGGTGTTAGAGGTTTGGAAAACAGAGCAAATCTTAATTCTTGTTCATTGAAGGGTCAAAACATCAGTTGTTTTCAGGCTCAAAACGTAGGTCCTGTATTAGTGAATTAAAACTATTATTTTAACACTGTGCTCACAAATTATTCTGCATAAAATAAAAAAATCTAATATGCAGTATAGAAATTAAATCACGAATGTATTATGTGAAATGGATTTTTCTGAACCGAAAAAGTACCTACTGTCATTTTTCGTTCAAAAAGCACTTTCATGATGTTTATTTTTTATCAGTTAGTCGATCTGAGTATTTATTTATATATGTACACACAAACGCTTAAAAATGAAAAAACACAAATACAGATAAAAGAGCACATAGGTACTGCTTATTTCAGATGAAATTTCTTCCAGCAGACCTGCGACAGGAGAATTGGATAATAGATGTAAACACAGTGTTTACAAAAAAGTTGGATAATTAAAAATATAATATTAAAATTTAAATTAAATCATAAATTACATACATAAATATCTATATATCAATACCATATATTAATTCATTAAACCCCAAGCGAACGCCGGCGTTCGCGCATTTATTGTCTTTCTATTGTGTCTGTAATTTCCACGATTGAAAGGTATTATAAATCCTGGAGATTATTGTGTCTGGAACAAAAACTACAAAGCTCATCTCCTTACTTACGTAACCCAACATACCACAGTGTCTCAAGACGAAAGTTTTCAGTGTGTGTTGCCAGTGATGACATATGGCTCCGAAACGTGGTCGCTCACATTGGGCCTCATCAGAAGGCTTAAAATCACCCAAAGGGCATCCGAAAGGGCTATTATACTCATAGTTTCTTTGCGTGTTAGAATCAGGAATGAAGATACTGTAGGAGAACCAAGGTCAAGGTTAAGGTGGGCCGGGCACATGGCTCGCAGAACAGATTGTTGTTGGAGCCGAAAGGTTCTGGTACCACATACCGGAAGACGCAGTGCTGACCCAGGCCTCCTACAAGGTAGACCGATGACCTAGTAAGATTTTCAGGAATCCGATGGATTGAAGACGCACAGGACCGTTCATTGTGGTGTGGGGAGGCCAATTTCCAACAGCGGACGTCTTTTGCCACGACGATGATGATTATGATATTTTCGCATCTATGCGCATTTTAATTGAATGAAAAATTAAATTCTGGTTGCAATTTGGATGAATAGATCAAAACCGTTTGAAAGGATTAGGTAAAAGTAGTGAAAAAATTTCATATTGTTAAATTTTTTTTTAGACAAAATATTAATCGCACGAAAAGAATGATGATACTGTTGTACAGTACATAAATTCATAATAAACATATATTTTTTTCAAACCTATTAACTGAATCGCTACGTAGAAGTTGGCTCCAGAAAGTCACTGTTTTATGGCACTGCTCGGGCGCTAGGGCCTTAACTGAAAATTTTAACTACTTACCATGAGACGATCCTTCTCAAATAACTAACTTCGATGCAGATGTTGAAGCTAGTTTTTGTGAAGCGTCTGTCTCATACAAAGTTAAAGCATTAACGCGATTTATGAATGTTAACTTTCATCTGAAGTAGACATTGCTCACGGCTCTCTTAGACGACCGAGCAGAGTGCTTCTTGCACATCTAGAAGATGCATGGAACGTCTTACGTCATTGCTTTTTATGAATTGTTTGAGAACTTTTGCGACTTGCGCTGGTATTGAGGTCAGTTTTTCCTTTTTGAAAAGGGATTTTAACACACTATACGGAACGCTACGATGCACCGGCTGCAGCTAGATCTAATAATACTGCGCCATTTTTAGTAACATATGTGTTCACGCAGTTGTAGTGTAGTTAACTCTATATTTTTTTATCCAGACTAATATTATTATAAAGAGGTAAAGTTTTTTTTTTTTTGTTTGTAGGAGGTAATCGCTGGAAGTGCTAGTCCGATTGCTAAAATCGTTAACGCTAGTGGAAAACTTTAAATGTTCGAGAACGACGTCATCTCAACGCTCAGACACGTGGTCAGAACAAAAGAATCGGGGGCTTGGCCAACTCGAGGCGAGACGCAAGCGAAAGGGTTGTAACTTGGCTAGGGGGGCAGTCCTTGGAACTAAAGAGAGTACCTACAGCAGTGTGTTATTGCTAACTTCTTTTCATTAAACATAATAACCCGTTTGCCTTTGATAAAACTAGCACTTGTAATATTCTAAGTTATACCTTACAGTCAAATCTCAATGACCAAAAAGTGCAAAATTTCACAATTTCAAATTTTCAGTTTTAACTTGTTATTAAATGACAGGAGAGGGACTGTATGAACCGTATTCCAATGTACGGCCTGACCCCCAACAGTAGGAACATTACAAGGCCAACTATGCTATGCTATGCTATTTAATGACAGCTAACTTTTGTCAGTGGCATTGCCTGCATGAAATTTGAAAATTATTCCAAGAGAACGTGCCTACTTCTGGGATAAGAATTTTAACCTAAGAGCTATTCTACGATGGTCTACCCGTATGCCAAGTTATATCCAAATGCACACAACCGTAAATATGTAAAGAGGTAAAAGCCAGCTTCGCAGCTAGTATTCGCAAAGTACAGTAAAATGGGGTGAATAGAGACAAAACCTTAAAGGGTATTTTCTCGATATTTGAATATGTTTTGCAGCATTTAACTATATCAATTTATTAATGAATTGTTATTCTAAAAAATCGATGTTTGTTAGAGGCCGATATATCAAAGTAAAAAACCAAACTGTCTTTTTCACCCCTTTGTCTCTATTCACCCCTAAATCTCTATTCTCCCCGTTTTACGGTAACTGCTCTATGAATATTCCTTCGTTGACGATGACTGACTCGAATAGAGTGAAGGAAGTTTCTAATAAGACTTAGAATACTGTCTGGACCAAGCCCGAGCCCAAGTCATCGACGGCGCGCACTGTTCCTGCGCGCCTCATGGAGTTGTCAGCAGCAGGGGTCCAGCCGGGTCGAAGGCCACTGGGGCCAGGTTTATCCGAAAAGGAAGCTTGGCCCCGGTATGAAAGGCAAGAAGGAACGTGGTAGATTTTTTAGTCAGTAAGAGTCTGACACTATCTATCGCTACGCCCAAGGGCAGTCAGCAGGCAGGATGTCATTTGGATGACCCACCGACAAAAAAAAAATTCTTTTTTGACGGTGACTGACTTGAGTAGAGTGAAGGAAGTTTCCAATAAGACTTAGAATTAGGTATTAAACAAACAATACCTAAGCATCTGATGCAAAGACATCCTAATTTAACTGTAGTAACATGCCCCCTTAAATTCTTCTTCCCGTTTAAATTCAGCCGGCGACGCTCACGTACACCGTAACGTCTCTACTTTCCTAGATTTATTGGACACCAGTATTTATTAACGCGTCTTCTAATAGCCTTAAACAGTTAACCGTGGCCATTTTGACGTTGTGTGTTATTTAATTAGGTGATTAGCAGCTAATTGAGCGGGATTTATTTGTTAAACAGAGTGCACCTAGTTTTTCTTCATGTCGCCGATATAATAATTAGAGCCATACGTAAACAGCAAGACAATAGCTTTTGTCCACGGCATCGCACGCATACATAAAAAAAAACCGGCCAAGTGCGAGTCGGACTCGCCCATGGAGGGTTCCGTAGCAGCAAGTAACATAATATAAAAGTTCTTGTAGTTCGTTGTAACTTTGATCGATGTTTTAATAAAAAAATATTTTTTTAGATTTATGACGTATTAAAAAAAAACTATTTATTAGATCTCGTTCAAACCAATTTTCGTTGGTAGTTTGCATGGTGATGTACATCATATATTTTTTTTAGTTTTGTCATTCTCTTATTTTAGAAGTTACAGGGGGGGGGACACACATTTTACCACTTTGGAAGTGTCTCACGCGTAAACTATTCAATTTAGAAAAAAATGATATTAGAAACCTCAATATCATTTTTGAAGACCTGTCCATAGATACCCCACACGTATTGGTTTGATGAAAAAAAAAATTTTGAGTTTCAGTTCTAAGTATGGGGACCCCCAAAATTGATTGCTTTTTTTCTATTTTTGTGTGAAAATCTTAATGCGGTTCACAGAATACATCTACTTACTAAGTTTCAACAGTATAGCTCTTATAGTTTCGGAAAAAAATGGCTGTGACATACGGACGGACAGACGGACAGACAGACAGACAGACAGACAGACAGACAGACAGACAGACAGACAGACAGACAGACATGACGAATCTATAAGGGTTCCGTTTTTTGCCATTTGGCTACGGAACCCTAAAAATAGCCTATGTCACATTTTAGACATCAATAAGAGAAAAAAAAATCTCAATAAAATACTAATTGTACTTACTCCAAATAACCATGGACTTTTCATTTAATAAATCTCTGACTTTTTTTTTTAACTCCCAAAAGAACATTTTTTAATTGCGCAATTATTTTTAGTAGAAAATAGGAATAAATTGAGAAACAGTTAAATACTACCCTTTATATAACACATCTGCTCGCCGACCGATCCTCCTAATAATAATCAAGCTTAATAAAAAATTGTTTTTTTTTTTTTCTGTAATCCAATTCAAACCTAATCAATCTGTGTCAAATTCCATGAAAAGAAAAACATGACAATTTATTGGATCCTATTAACAGAAAAATCCCGTCAAGTACAAGTCGGATTCGCGCACTGGATTCCATAGGTACCTACATACTGGTTTATGTAAAAAGTTCAAAACCGAATCGAGATCGAAGATTTTTCCGAATTGCAAAAGGTAATTATTTCGTGACTTTACTAAAGATTTACAATTTTTAGACTTTTTCTTTTACTTGTGCTATGAAATCTTGCTTTTTGGCCAAATTTCTGGATTCTAGAACAGCGAGAAGTACTGTATTGGTTTTAACTTCCTTGCAAGCAAGTTCCGTATGGTGTCCGGACGTAAAGAATAACACCATCCCATTTCTTCCCGTGGGTGTCGTAAGAGGCGACTAAGGGACATTTTGAGACCGTGCGTAATATAAAGCACCGAAGGTCACCGCATGGTGATGCGTTAACCACCAACAATAGCGTTCCCAAGGAGGGTTGGTGTCAGGCTGGCGGCCGACTATAAAACAGTTGCCAAATCTTTTTGTAACATGTTTGTTAATAATAGAATGCGCGATAGGATTAGGGCGTACCCCACAGGCGACGCGCAGGGGCAGCACCCGGCTTCTGTGGGAAATGGACCAGGGTTGTTGCACCATCCCGGGCGGGTGCAACGTAAGAAGCAAGCTCGGGAAATGAGATTGAGGTATGCTAGTTGGAATGTTGGGACTATGACTGGAAGGGCCAGAGAGTTAGCGGATAAATGTAGCATGTTTGCAGGAGACGAAATGGAGAGGAACAAAAGCGAGAGAAATTGGTGAGGGATATAAGTTTTATTATTGTGGAAGTGATGGAAAAAGAAATGGTGTAGGAGTAGTGCTAGATAGTAAATTGAAAGAAAGCGTGATGGAAGTTCAAAGGATTAGTGATAGATTTATAGTTGTGAAAGTTATGTTAGAGAATGTGATGCTGAATGTAGTTAGTGTGTATGCACCACAAGTAGGATGTGATGAAATAGTGAAAGAGAAGTTTTGGGAGGATTTTGATACTGCCTTAATGACCATCCCTGTACATGAGGAATTGATAGTTGGAGGTGATTTTAATGGACATGTGGGAAGAATGAAAGGTATTTATGAAAGAGTACATGGAGGATGGGGTTTCGGAAGTCCAAATAATGAGGGAGAGACGCTGCTGCAATCTGCTACCGCCTTTGACTTAGCAGTAGCCAACACTTGGTTCAAAAAAAGTGAGGAACACCTTATAACGTACAAAAGCGGTCACCACAGGACCCAAATCGACTACTTTTTAGTTAGGCGCAACAACATAAAGCACGTCAAAGACTGCAAAGTGCTGCCAGGAGAAGATCTAGTATCGCAGCACCGACTCCTGGTTATGGAATCGCTAGTCGAAATAAAACGTAACAAAGGCAAAGAGCGTCCTCCCCCCAAAATAAAGTGGCATATGTTAGAGAAGAATGATTGTGCGAAAAGGTTCAGAGAGCGAGTGGTGGACAAAATGATAGAGATGGGTGACATGAATGACCGAAGTATAAATGAAAGCTGGAATGAGATGGCAGAGTGTATTAGACATGCAGCGAAAGATATTTTGGGAGAAACGAGAGGAAAAGGCACAATAGATAGGGATACATGGTGGTGGTCGATAGAAATTCAGAATGTGTTGAAAGATAAGAAAAGAAAGTTCAAGGAATGGCAGCGTGTAGAAGCGGGAAATGGTAGTCTGAAAGCTGAAAAAAAGAGGGAGTATGATATTTTGAAGAAGAAAGCTAAGAAAGCCGTGGCATTAGCAAAAGCAAAAGCCCAGGACAAACTGTACAACACACTAGACAGTCCTGTAGGCCAAAAAGAGCTGTACCGGCTTGCTAAAAGAAGAGAGAGAATGACGAGAGATGTTTGTCAGGTAAGATGTGTAAAGAATGAAGCTGGAATGGTCCTATCAGACGATGAAAAAATCAAAGAGAGGTGGAAGGACTATTTTGAAAGACTAATGAATGAGGAAAATCATTGGAATGGAATTTTAGAGAGTAAACCAGTGAATGTAGGGTTAGTGAGAATGGTTAGTATGGATGAAGTCAGAATAGCAGTGAATGAAATGAAAAATGGTAAAGCCATTGGTCCAGATGGAATACCAGTTGAAGTGTGGAAGTTATTGCGAGTGGATGGATGGACGTGGTTAGCTTTGTTCTTCAATAAGTTGTTGCAGGAAGAAGCCATACCTGACGATTGGTGCAGCAGTTTCTTGGTGCCCATCTTTAAAAACAAAGGTGATGTGCTTGAGTGCAACAATTATAGAGGAATAAAGCTAATGTCACATACAATGAAAGCCTGGGAGAAAGTTATTGAAAGGCGTCTGAGAGAAGAGAGTGAAATTTCGCAGAACCAATTCGGTTTTATGCCGGGTCGGGGTACAACGGATGCCATTTTTGCTATACGCCAGCTGTGCGAGAAATACAGAAGTGCACATAAAAACTTGCACATGGTATTCGTTGACCTCGAAAAGGCATACGACCGAGTACCTCGTGAGGTTCTGTGGTGGGCCCTTAAGAAAAAAGGTGTGCCTGGGAAGTATGTGCAGTTGATCCGAGCGATGTATAGTCGATGTAATACCCAAGTCCGGTCTACAGTTGGCACCACTGGCAGCTTCAATGTGGCTGTTGGCTTACATCAAGGGTCGGCTCTCAGCCCTTACCTCTTCGTGATGATTATGGACGCTCTGACGTCGGATATTCAGGAAGAGGCTCCCTGGTGTATGCTGTTTGCCGATGACATTGTGCTGGTTGCCGAGAGTGGCCTAGAGGTCCAGAACAGATTGGAGGCGTGGTGGCACAGACTGGAGAGTGTTGGCCTGAAATTGAGTAGAACCAAAACGGAGTACTTGTTCTGCGATTTCGGCGGTGTCTCCAATCCAGTGCCTTTAGCTCTCGATGGAACGCCCATACCGATCTGTTCCGACTTTCGGTACCTCGGGTCGCTCGTCCAAGGGGATGGTGAGGTGGACCGGGACGTAACACGTCGGATCAACGCAGGATGGATGAAGTGGCGACAGGTCACGGGAACCACTTGTGACCCACGGATGCCCCTCAAGTTGAAGGGTAAAATCTACAAGTCCGTGATAAGGCCTGTCATACTGTATGGATCAGAATGTTGGGCTGTGAAAAAGACGGATGAAAAAAGATTGCATGTAGCGGAGATGAGAATGTTAAGATGGATGTGTGGTGTGACGAGAATGGATAAAGTGAGAAATGAGTATATTAGGGGAAGTTTGAAAGTGGCGCCAGTGACTGAAAAGTTGAAAGGGAATCGTTTGTCTTGGTATGGTCATGTGAAAAGGAGGGATGAAACTCATGTTACTAAAAAAGTTATGACTTTACAAGTGGATGGATGGAGGGGAAGAGGGAGGCCAAAGAAAAGATGGATGGATTGTGTGAGAAGCGATATGAAAGAAAAGGGAGTTAGTGATAGCGTGACGAGTGACAGGACAGAATGGAAGAAAAAAACGTGTTGCGCCGACCCCAAATAAAACGGGACTAGGGCAGGAAGATGAATGCAAGCATCAAAATAGGTTTGCTACTATAAGTAGACCTAGAAGTTTGATTTTTTCACTGCTCTGAGGGCTCCAATTTGGTACTAATTTCAACTTAATGTCTCTACGCCTTCCTGAGAAATAGGGTCTTGACAGACGGATAGACGGACGTGGGATGGAAGTGATTCTATAAGGATTTCGTTTTGCCGACTGAAGTATGGAACCCTAAAAATATCACATTTATGTCAAATGCTATTATTGGAAATTATGAATGAAACTCGAAATTGAAAAACTTGTAAACGTTGACATAAATCAAATAATAATTTCGCGACCTAAGACCCTACTACGAGCTCTAAGCGCGATCCATTTGGCGACCTAAACTGAACTATTAAATGGATGGAGTTATACAGGGTTATTAAAAAACACTTACTTATAAAACACTAACAACCTTGCAGGACTGTATTACCAACATCATAAACAACAACTTGTAACAAAACATAATTCATTTACAAAAAATAAACTATCAAGATTTCGTTGTTCTATCTAACACATTTGAACTCTGTATTTTGCTAAACCTACCTACGTCTGTTTGACGCAACCGAAACGCATCAAGCGCTCCCGCCTCCCGATCCCCGCTCCCCTCTGGTATTGTACTATCCCTTGTTTCACACAGACTTCGTAATACTCAGAACGAACAATTTAAATTTTTCCATTGTTCTACAAATAACCCTGTATAGGATCCCTCTTTCTCGCTCGCACACGTAATTCCCTTGAATGTATTCACAAATAATTTAGGAAAATTAATTGTTGATGTGAAATGATTCAAAATATTGTTAATAAAGGAACTTAATGAATGAAATTTAAAATGTGAACAACATACGTGGATATCATGTAGAGCTGAGAAACCTATAAAAAATTAATTAATATAGTGCAATCGGGCGAACTGATTGCATTTTCTACGACGGTGATTGTATAAATAACCAATAAAGTATTTTATTGTTTCATTCGTTTGTAAAAATATTGCCCATGGCTTAGCACAATGGATATTATTTTCGCAGAGTGGAGCACAGTTTGGTTCAAATGTTTTTTTCACGTGAGTCAACGCCGTTGAATGAATTTGAGGCATCCATATCCACTGAACATTTTCATTGATTTTTACAGGGAAAATGTATATAACTGTAGCTTTGGATGCAGGTCGGGTAGTAAAAAGTTTGTTGATTGCCTAGTGCCGGGTATGAAATTTTAGTACGATTTTATCTTATTCTACTACGATATTTTCTGTTAGTGACGCAGTAGATTTGTTTGTTGGTCCAGTCAAACATTCAATTGCCATGTCGGCTTTTGTGGGGTTTATTACACCTTTTTTTTATGGTGCGAAAAAATCATGCATTGACATCCCCCGCCCTTGAGCGGAGCGGGAGATAGTGTCAGACTCTTACTGACTAAAAGACCCACCCCGTTCCTTCTAGCCTTCATACCGGGGCTCGAGTGCCCTTTCGGATAACCCTGGCCTCAGTAGGCTTCGACCCGGCTGGGTCCCTGCTGTTGCTGACAACTCCTTCAGGCGCGCGGGAACAGTGCGCGCCGTCGACGACTTGGGCTTGGTCCGGACAAAACCCCGGGGCCCTGGAATGAAGGCAAAGCAGAAACAGGAGTGGATTTTGGTCAGTAAAAGTTCGACACGCTATTCTGCTCCGCCCAAGGGCAGGAGATGGCCTTAGATGATTTTCAACCTAGAAAAAAAACCAGGATGAGCAAAACAGCATTGGCCAAGTAATGGAAGATGCAAACTACTAAGTTTGCATACATGATGCGAACCTACGTTTCTTAATATAACTTAGCACAAATCTTCCTAACTACCTCAGGTAGAATACCAGAACAATCGCAAATTCTGGGTGCTATAAATCCTATTCCCGTTCAGGAAATAGGTTTAATTTGAACCAACAAACGTGGATCACAATAACAACGGGTGATAGCCGTGATTGTGGGGCAGAAGTAGACACGATGACGTCATTAATCTTTGTGTAATGACCACCGAAATGCGAATGCGGACGTCATGGCACATTTGCTAAAGTGTGTCTACGTCATGGTATGAATAAGCTGTAGAGTACATTGTTTGATTTCAATGTTTAGAAATTATACCCGTTATACCCGGTGTTACTCCCTCTTATGTAAGCATACAGCAGATTTTAGCTTCAAATCTAGTACGTGTAAAATCACATTATGATTTTCCGCATGCTGTCTGCCCGACTTGTTGCTACCGTTGTAATGATGAGTATAGGTAGGTATTATTAAAATCGATTAAAGGCTGAAACAAATTTCGAAATGGGAAAATATACAGATAATTTTATTGTGTAAACGCATTGTGAACATATTAGTGTAATGATTTTTAAAGAAAATATTCATAAATCGTTCAACTTCCAATGATAAGCGATAGATGGCGCTAGTAGTTACATGAACTTTAGACATTCGTTGTAGATATTAAGTAATAATTTATAATATTAGACTTTATGGATTTGTTTTGTATAAATATATCATAATTGTTAAAATGAAATATTTACTTGCAGTTAATTATTAGATAAACTCTAATGTATATTAGTTAGTCAATTGATGTTACGTACTCTTTACTTTGCTCTGATTGGTCGGTTAGTCGACCGAGTGTTTGTGAAAGTTTTTGGTAGGGAAACACTGAGTTTGTTACTGTCATTTTGGACAGAGTCAGTCTGCTTTGAGTCGTTGAACAGAAAACATGTCCGACTAATCTGTGTATTTGTAAATGATTGTTAATAGAACGATAAGTATGAAATTGTGTTGATCAAAGTGAATAAAATATTTATACAATTTATCCTGAAGTGTTTGATTTATCACATTTCAGAAGTGGGATATGCCTACAAATATGTGCAGTGATAATAGGAAGAGGTTATGTGTGCCTAAATTGAAGATAAATGAGTTCGAGAAATATATTTTTGTCTTTCCAAGTGTACTAGTGTGATTTTAGACAAGAGGTTATGTGTGCCTAAATTGGAGCTAAGTGAGCTCGAGATATTTTTTTTTTTGTCACCAAAGTGTGCAAGTGTTACTTTAAGCCAAGAAGTTGTGTGCCTAAATTGAAGCTAAATGAGCTCGAGATATTTTTTATTCTTTTTCCCACGTGTGCTAGTGTTACTTCAGACAAGAGGTTATGTGTGCCTAAATTGAAGCTAAGTAAGCTCGAGATTTATTTATTTTTTTTTTAGCCAAGTGTGCCAAGTATTTTAGACCAGTATCATACTCACCCAAATTTCTTACTGATGGTGACAGGCTCGTGTATTGAACCATTCGATTCCCTTCAAATGTGTGAACTGAGTGGTACAGATATGCGCGTCATGTTCGTAATCGAACGTTGACAAGACTAAACACCTCTTAAATGCTGGTGATTCTTTTTAGTTTCTATATTTCAAATTGGGTTGCTTTTCCTTTATTTAATTTCATCGAATTCGTATAGTGATAGATTAAAAAAAAAAAAAAAACAGTTTATATGTAAAATTTTCCTATTTCCCAAAGCGATAATTGTCATTGTTGCCTCGGATTACTTTGTGTGGCACGATAATTTCCCTTTCGTTTCGACGCATAGTTGTAAAAACATGTTGTACCCCTTATTAGTATGTCACAATAATGATAAATGATATATAATTAATGATAAATGATAAATGATCAGTGATCAGTGATAAGTGATCAGTGATAAGTGATAAGTAATTAGTGATAAGTGATCAGTGATAAGTGACCAGTGATTAGTGACCAGTGATTAGTAACCAGTGATTAGTGACCAGTGATTAGTGACCAGTGATTAGTGACCAGTGATTAGTGACCAGTGATTAGTGACCAGTGATTAGTGACCAGTGATTAGTGACCAGTGATTAGTGATCAGTGATTAGTGATCAGTCATAAGTGATCAGTGATAAGCGATCAGTGATAGGTGGTCAGTGATCAGTGATAAATGATAAATTTATTTATTTATAAATGTTAAACGATAAACGATAAATGATAAATAGTAAATGATAAATGATAAATTTATTTATTTATAAATGTTAAACGATAAAAGATAAATGATAGATGATAAATGATAAGTCTTAAATGATAAATGATATTTATTTTGTACTGTTGTTTTATGAACTAAATTTCCACCTATGACAAACAATAAATGAATTTGAGAGAACAAAGTTAAAACTGAGTTTGTATATGTATAACACGATTTAAAAGGCTGTAAATGGAATTTCTTCTCCATAGAGATCTACACTTTGGAATATGTAATTACCGTCAATTTGCTGACTTACTGACTTCTTGGCAATTTAAGAGTCTGTAAATGGTTCATTAGAAATGTTTTGATTTGATTTCAGTGCTTTGATGAGGCCAAGAGTGTCTTTGATGAGGCCAAGCGTGATTTTGATGAGGCCAAACGTGCCTTTGATGAGGCCAAACGTGTCTTTGATGAAGCTAAGTGTGTACCTTTGATGAAGACAAGCGTGCCTTTGATGAAGCCAAGCGTGCCTTTGACGAAGCCAAGCGAGCCTTAATAAGACCAAGCGAGCCTTAATGATGGTTCATTTGAATTGATTTCAGTGCTTTGATGAGGCCAAGCGTGCCTTTGATGAGGCCAAGGGTGCCTTTGATGAGGCCCAACGTGCCTTTAATGAAGCCAAGTGTACCTTTGATGAAGCCAAGTGTACCTTTGATGAAGCCAAGTGTACCTTTGATGAAGCCAAGCGTGCCTTTGATGAAGCCAAGCGTGCCTTTGATGAAGCCAAGCGTGCCTTTGATGAAGCCAAGCGTGCCTTTGATGAAGCCATGCGTGCCTTTGATGAAGCCAAGCGTGCCTTTGACGAAGCCAAGTGAGCCTTAATAAGACCAAGCGAGCCTTAATGAGAGATGAGGCAAGCATGCCTTTGATGAAGCTAAGTGAGCCCATTTGAGGCCAAGTGGGCCATTTGAGGCCAAGTGGGCCATTTGAGGCCAAGTGGGCCATTTGAGGCCAAGTGGGCCATTTGAGGCCAAGTGGGCCATTTGAGGCCAAGTGGGTCATTTGAGGCCAAGTGGGCCATTTGAGGCCAAGTGGGCCATTTGGAGCAAAGTGGGCCATTTGAGGCCAAGTGGGCCATTTGAGGCCAAGTGGGCCATTTGAGGCCAAGTGGGCCATTTGAGGCCAAGTGGGCCATCTGAGGCCAAGTGGGCCATTTGATTTGGCCAGATGAGCCAATTAAGATTCGGGTTAAGTGTGCCCGGTGCAGATGAAATTATCCTCAAGAGCGTAAGTAACGTATGAATTTACCTATTAATGTGATTTTAGTCTGACTACGTTGGCTTAATGCAGATGTAAATGAATTGAATAATTTATTAAGTTTATTCATATCATATTTGAACTGTTTATTGGATGAGATTTGAACATTCTGTTATAGTTTTTGAAGATATTATAGGTATAGATAAATTGAATTGAAAGTATAATTTAACACTGGGATTTGATTATTAAAAAAGAGTTTCAAATGAACGATACAAGTACTATTTCCTGTAAATGTTTTAACCACTGATGTTTTTATTTTTGAGGACTTGGATTTAAAAAAAAATTGCCAGTCTTATTGAACAAATAGATAGTTCCTGGTTTAAACAGTACAGACTTGAAGAAAAATGATGCAAAGAGACGATTTGGAAGGAATAAGACACCACCACGATGCAAGAAGCAAAGAGGTACCCCACGTTGGTCTAAGAGAGTGGTTGAATGATTTTCAAGGAGGAAAGTGTTACAAGTATCGAGGTTTGAACATATCCATTGGAACTTTGTGATACAGGAGTTCTATCACTTCTGTAAATTTTGAGAGTATTTAAGTTTGATTAGAAAGAGTAATTATAATTGATTTGTATTAAGCAAGTAGGATCAGAAACTGACTATACAATTTGTCTCAAAAACTTGCTAGTCTTACCAAGAGAAAATAGAAAATTTACGAAACCTTGCCAAGTTTTGTAAGTTAGCATTTAGTGATGAAGTGGTAAACTAAACTAAAATGATTTTATCTAATGAGCAGAATTATGGTCGGTTTCAAGCAGAAATGTTAGCTAGTAAGAATTAAGGTGTAACTTATGTGAATATTATTACGACAAATTAATGCTTATATACGGATAACATATAAGTAAAAGAGCTGCAGATAGAAATTTAAACACACGGGATTAATGATAAATCTATTAGGAATTGAGCCAAACCATTAAATTGTAGACGAGGAAATGGATTTATTACACGTTTTCAATTCCTGTGACGTGTGCATACTGTAGCAGAGACTGATTCCATAGATAGAGAACACAATGATATTTATTTTACAAGTAGGATAAAATATATACTATTACATGACCATAACTAGTTCTCGTCGTCCAGACTGAAATCGAAGTCGGTTCCTAAGATGATTATGATACAATGAATGATTTAAATAGAGCTAAATATTACATCGTTATTTATTCGGTTAAGGGGAAGATGGATTGAACATCCATACACTAGAGTAGAGGACCAATTTCAAGGTTTCAAATAAAAATAAAGTTTGACGAACAGTGCGATCCGAACTTCATTATTAGAACCTTTACTTGGTACGAAATCACGCACATATGCTGCTAATATTATTTGAGAGATAATATTAGTACAATTAAGCCCTTAGCCTCTAGCTGAAGGATCACTTTTATTTTAAATGCTTAAGTTTCTGTTTTATATTATGCTTTCAAATAATGAAAGTAATGAACTCTGACTAAACGAGTCGCCACACAACATGTAGCAACATGGTGGCTACAGATTTGTGAGTTTCATTTAACCACTGAGAGTGTAAGATCTAGGACGCGTATGTCGATACCTTAAGTCGTAATATCATGTTTTCCACAGAAATTAAGACGAATACTGTTTCTGTTTATAGTATTGAGACGAGAATTGATCTAAATATCAAATTTTCGAATACTTTGACTAGAGACACTATAGAAACAAAATGAGAGAGCAAGCGCCAGCATTTGCTTAGGATTAAATGAATAAGATCTAGATTTCAAATTCTTATAGCTGAACCCGATGAAAAACCTAATGACATGAAGTGAATTCAGTGCGCGTAAATAATGAAGAATACTTTCGAACAAAAAGCTGATCAATTTTACTTTATGCTTACAGTCTCACATAATTAACATTGACCAATGGTTTTGAGTACCTAATTGAGTGTTGGTTATAAAACATATTTGACAGTAGTTTATTAACTTGAATAATACTGCAATCATGGATTTCTTTTAGATACCCTACTATCAAGAGCTTTTGCGATAGTCATGGTATTGACCTTGTTTTTAACGCTGTATCTTTGTCTAAGGTTGAGCGCGGTTTTGCTAAAATGTATAACCACTATTTTAAATCCCCTAGCAAAATAAAATGATTCCTATGACGAACACCAAGGAAACATATGCCTATGGCGTGTTATTAATTCTGTTAAATGTCCCACTAGACAGACTGCCACAAAACTACCAGGATCAGAGTGCCTTTAAATGATAAACATTACGAAGTAAAATACGTTAAAAAGTTTAAGATATGAAGTGAGCGCCAATATCTGGGTTAGACTAGCAAAAATATACTTTTGTTATCAGTAAAATCCTTGATACAGCCTACAGCATAAGTGGTTTAATAAAGATTAGTAGATCTGATTGCAATTATGAGGGTAAAATTGCATTTGCCTCATTTTAAAATCCATAGATCCATTGAAAAAAAAAACAAAGTTTTAAGTATAAAATTACTGTAATTACCGATTTTGGCAAACTGAGGAATAACATTTAGAAGCATACTTTCCTCCGACCTTATATAAACTCGGATATAGAGAAAAGCCTTTCACAAAAAAAAAAAACTCTATTCTTCGTGTGATGAGAATGTTATAAACATATGACGTGATGATAAAGCAAATAATCAAGACTAAGCCGAATGTAATGATTATGAATGTAAGACTCAGTTCCTTGTAGAACTGGAATTAAGTTTCATAATTTTAATGAAAATATCCTATCATTTTAATTGTAATCGTGCGTCAGGAGATCGCACGATGTCGGATGGCCGAATGTAATGATTTTTAAAGAAAATATTCATAAATCGTTCAACTTCCAATGATAAGCGATAGATGGCGCTAGTAGTTACATGAACTTTAGACATTCGTTGTAGATATTAAGTAATAATTTATAATATTAGACTTTATGGATTTGTTTTGTATAAATATATCATAATTGTTAAAATGAAATATTTACTTGCAGTTAATTATTAGATAAACTCTAATGTATATTAGTTAGTCAATTGATGTTACGTACTCTTTACTTTGCTCTGATTGGTCGGTTAGTCGACCGAGTGTTTGTGAAAGTTTTTGGTAGGGAAACACTGAGTTTGTTACTGTCATTTTGGACAGAGTCAGTCTGCTTTGAGTCGTTGAACAGAAAACATGTCCGACTAATCTGTGTATTTGTAAATGATTGTTAATAGAACGATAAGTATGAAATTGTGTTGATCAAAGTGAATAAAATATTTATACAATTTATCCTGAAGTGTTTGATTTATCACATTAGTAATTTAATGGTTTGATACTTGCAAAGAGAACTTTTCTCTAAAAATTACAACGAAAAAGTTTATTTTTCTGTTCTTTCTTTGTTTTTATTTCCTTGAAATAAGCAGCACCGTTGCACTCTTCTCACTTCTCACGTATTTGTTCTTTTCTTATAAGTATTTGTATGTACATAAATAAATAAATAAATCTTAATAGATAAGCATATTTGACTGGCCTGTTGGTCTAGTGGTTAGTAGCCTTAACTGCTGTGCCGGAGGTCGTGGGTTCGATTCCCACCCAGGACAAATGTTTGTGTGATGAGCACGATCATTTGTTCTGTGTCTGGGTGTAATTTATCTATAATATGTATGTATTTAGAAATATATAAGTAAGTTTATCAGTTGTCTAGTACTCATAACACAAGCTCTGCTTAGCTTGAGACTAGACGGCGTTGTGTGATAGTTGTGGAATATTATTATTATTTCCTTTATTATTATTATTATTATTATACTACAACTACCTTATATAGTAATAATGCTTGGTAGGAAGACATGCTCTTGACGGCTGACGAGCCCCAACCTCATCAGCATGAGTTTTAACCAGTTTCTGTTCCGACATGTCGAGTTGTCAGTTACATCATACTATAACCGACAACCCGGTAAAGATAATTTTATTTGTAATCTACACTAATATTACAAAGAGGCAAAGTTTGTTTTTTTGTTTGTAGGAGGTAATATGTAGGCTTGTGGGAAGTACCTACTGTATATTTTATGTATACGAGCGAGGCCACGTACAAAAGCTAGTATCAAATAATTTTATTATTTTTATTTTTGATTTAGGTTTTTTTTGTGCAACAGAAATCATTGCCTATAAAAATTTTAGTTAATATTGTGACTATCTAATAATGGCCCCGAAAATCTCTAATTCGTTTTGAAAGACCAAGTTTATGAGGCCAAATCGATTCACAATTATTCTTCGATTCATATTTCTATAGATGGCTTGTCTTTATTACGACTCCATGGTCGGAATCTTAGCCATGGAACTCAGTAGAACGCAAGCTGGACAGACGTTTCTAATAGTTCTCTTTGTTAATTACTATTCTAATTCAAGATTGTAGTTAAACTTTTGTTAACCTTTCAAATACTGTTATTAGAGACACAATAGAAATACAATGAGAGAGCGAACGCCGGCTTTTGCTTGGGGTTTAGTGAATTTAAAATTGTAACTTTTTTTTCTTACTTTGTAAAAGTAAAAGTACGTATTTATGAAGGTAATTTTCACACATACATTATTTATTTACACATATATTATTTATACTATAGTAACCACATAGGTTACTATAGTATAAATAATATATTAAATACCTATTTTTTCCTAAACGTTTGCTTGAGAATGAAGGAAAGATTATCCACTATAAGAAAAAACAGGCTATTTATTTTTATGTCTGTAAAACTCACCTATTAATTACTTCTTACTAAACTGGTAGAGGGTTTTGACGGCCCTTCCCGGACTGTCTATCGTAATATGAGCATGGCTAAAGCTTGGTATTTCATCATTCTTGGTAAAGAGGCAACGCAAAAAAAGATACCGCCTGACCCTCGGCTAGCATTCGGTAACTTCCGTCGCTCACTGGAATATTGCACAAAACTTGTTCCAGGAAAAACACGATATCTAATATTTAAAAACATAAAAATTTTTGAATAAAATATTCGTCATTCAGAATTTCGGTTTATTGTTCGAGGTTTCCATAAATATAATTTATTTTTTTCAATATAAGAGTTGATACATTATGAAAGGCCAAAGTTTACGTATTTGTACAAAATAGGACATTTTCAGAGATACAGAATTAGTTTTACATAAATATATGTCTTGTTTTAAATAAAAACCTAGACAATAACCACAAGATTTCTGTAATAATGTCACATAATGGCGCTCTTAATCGATAACTTGACTATCGACCGAAAGAGTAACAGATCTGAGATCTGCGGGGTTACCATGACGTTCAAAGTAAGATTGTTTTAATCTTGTTTCAGTGTGGGTAAGAAATGGCGCTAGACAACCTGTATAGCTCTGTCTCTTACCCACACCGAAACAAGATTAAAACAATCTTACTTTAAACGTCATTATTTAGGTCCTAGTTCCCATACCACCCTTGGGAGTGTTTTAATGACGCAGTTTGATTGATAACTATACAAAACTAGTATTAAACCATAACCGTTTACAAAGCCGGAACAAAAAAAAAACACAATTTATTCTGAGATTTAATATTTTTCCCAGATATTGTCTGCAATTTGATCCGTTCGTATCAGTATCTAATGTACGCGACACACTCATTATACCACATACAACACAGAAATACTTTCAAGTACTTACGTCAACAAAGAATAAATAGGATCGTTGTATCGAGATAAAAAAGGTCCTGAAGAGTTTTTAAAAGTCAACGGGATCGAAAAATACCCTTACAATTTTTTTTTCATGGAATTGTTTAGGAAGTTTGAAATATTTCGTTACATTTTTGGCATTAACATTTTTACCCTTTTAAATAAGGGAACAGCTACTCTGTGGAGTGGCTTGAGGGTCAATTGAGAGTACGTAAAGTCTCATATACACCAAAAAAGTTTCTTGATGGTCGAAATATCAGAATTTCCATGTTAGGCTCGTCGATGAGGCTCATTAAGCAATTTTGGGCCCTTTTTTTGGAGGTGGGTAGTCATGGCTTCTCCTGTTTTAGGGTAGAACAAGAGGGCACGTCAGACTTTTACTGACTAAAAGGACTTGTTTCTTTAAGTTGCCCTTTGCGTTCTAAGGCCACGATCACTCTGTCAAACGTTCCGTCAGCCCTGGCTGTTATTGGCCTTACTAGACCAATTCATTATTGCTGACTTCTCTGTAAGTTATTCGTGAAACACTACACGTCGTCGAGCCTCGGGCCTGTAGCCTGACTCACGTAAAATCAAACAAGCCAAATATCGTTGAAGTTTTATAGTCGTTCGATCGAAGTCCTATCCAAAAGCGGTATTCACGATCTATCGGCTTATTTCCAGTTACATTAAAAAGTATTCTACCAGGATAATGTAAAACAGAATTTTTTAAATCGACGAATTTCAAACGACTTTAAAATCGGTATCGTTCAAACTCGATTGATGGATGTGAATACGGAAATGGTCTAAACGAATAAACCGCTACGATATCGTTACGGTTTTCATTACGTGAATCGGGCTGCTGATCTTTACCAGACGGCAGGACGGGAAGCTACTCATTGCTCATAGCCGCAAGCCCACGCCTGGGTTGGTCAAAAATCGCTCTGTGACTTCCGACACCCGAGGCGTCTCCTTCGGTAGAAGCTGAGACGTGATGATATCTATTCCATCACAATTGCGGTTATCTCTTTCACTGGCCTTACTATTTCGCTGATGGAGGGTACTGCTTCCTATTCTCTCTCGCTCCGGATCTTGGCCTGAACCAGAGCCGGACGCAAAAAGTCACCCGCTGATACAAGTTTGGTATCTAACATTAGCATCTTGAAATTCTAGTTTTTCCACAACTATGATCGAATTCCAGTCTAACCGAAAATAATTAGAAGAACCTTGTAAAAAATATCGAATATGAGTATTTTTCAAATGATTAAATATAATATTATACAAAATTCCCACGTCGTTTGACTTTTTAGACAGACTATACTAGCTTTTCTGTTTATGCTACCTACATTTTCTTTGAAATATTCAAACCAGCTAAATTCCCTAAACTCCGAACAGTTTCTGAACTAGTTGCGATGACACTACAGATTCCTCCCTTACGCTCTGTGGCTGACATTGTTTATAGAGCCGCCAGACATCGCAAGGCGTGCGTCGCGAATGGTTCGTTTTGCATGCCTCAGGCTGTTTGGACGTATAAGCTCACAGTGAGCAACATACAATCGTTGCGAACGCCGCCTCAGTACGAGCCGTGCGCTCCGTGTTGACGGACAGGTGTTGTTTGTGAGGCCAATACCGAATCACCGTGTGTGGTGGTTTGCGTGCTCAGCTTGAGCATGTGTCGTTCGGGACGCACGCATACGGGACGAACTATTCGCGACGCACGCCTCGCGATGTCTGCACGCCGCTTTAGAGTAAAGCTTCGTACAGTTAGCTATTATTTAAGTTTAGAGACCTTCAAAGTGAGCACATTGACAACTTACTAACTTACCTCGTTAGTGGCGCAGTAACTATCAGATATTTTAAAATTTTACATCACTTATTTTTTCTATCGTGACTAAGTCTTTAGCGTTTCTAATTACTTCAGCAAATTATCATTAAAATATTTAGATGAAATTTTCTTCTTGAAAGTGATCAAAGACACCCTTTGTTTTATAATAAAATTCTTTGTCTTTTAAAAAGTAGTACCAACATTTTTTTAAGAATGCGTTTTTTCAAGTTACATAAAGTTGGGCACGCCACAATCATGGCGGTAAGTCCCCTCTTTGAGGCGTGGCTGGAAAGACCTCACGGCGTCCTTACCTTCCGCATGACGCAGGTACTCACCGGACATGGTTCGTTCGGGAGTTTCCTGCACGGGATTCATGCGGAGGTGACGCCCGGGTGTCGCCACTGTGCGGAACGCCCGGAGGACACGGTGGAGCACACAGTCGAGGTGTGCCCTGCTTGGGCGGAGCATCGCCGTGCCCTCGTGGGGGCGATCGGCGGCGGAGACCTCTCGCGCCGGGCCTTGGTTGAGGCCATGGTCCGGAGCGAGGAGGAGTGGCAGGCGGTCGCCGACTTCTGCGAAGCAGTAATGCTCGCAAAGGAGGAGGCCGAACGCATCAGGCAACGGCGTTATCGCCGCCGCCGTCGCCGGGATTCTGATCCCGATTTCCGGCCAACGTAGACGCGGGCTTGCGGACGGTGAGCAATGGGTAGCTCACTGTCCGGCCGTCCGGTAACTGTCCGGACCAAGCCCAAGTCGTCGACGGCGCGCACTGTTCCCGCGCGCCTCAAGGAGTTGTCAGCAACAGCAGGGACCCAGCCGGGTCGAAGCCTATTGGGGCCAGGGTTATCCGAAAGGGCGCTCGAGCCCCGGTATGAAGGCTAGAAGGAACGGGGTGGGTCTTTTAGTCAGTAAGAGTCTGACACTATCTCCCGCTCCGCCCAAGAGCGGGGGATGTCAATGCATGATTTTTCCCACCATAAAAAAAAAAAAAAAAAAAAAAGTTACATAAAGTGCAAGTTTGTACAGTGTGTATGGTTATCCTCATGATAGGTCTCATAAGGAATACCAACACCCTGGGATACCTTTTGTGTCCTAAACCTCATCATCATCATAATCTTAACTTTCATGCATCCAAAAACATGCTTCTTCAGATTCCTTCTCACCTTACTGCCTTTATGTCCAATTTTTACGCTGTTTCCACCATAAAACTGGAATGTGCTTCTCCTAGACATCAAAAAAAGCGAAAGTACATTTTTCTTCAAACGTAAAATTCGGAACTACTACTTGAAGTCCTCTCAACCTTAGTTTGTTCTCCGTCAGAATTGTTATTAAGTTCTCTTTAAGATTTGATATTTTTCATAGTATTTATTAGTTTATTATTTTAGCATAAATATGTATTTTATTAAATATTATATATAAATAACTTTTATTTATTTTTTACCGTTTCAAGTATTTTTAATCTGTTTATTGTACAAACCTACCACAGTGATGTCTTTTTTAAGCCAAAGGTTGACTGGGAGAGAATGCCTTGTTGCATTAAGTCCGCCTATGTACCACTATTGTACATGAAGTTTAAATAAATAAATAAATCATCATCGTCATTACTTCGACCGTTAGACATTCCATAGACTCCCTCAAGTGTCACCATAATGAACAGTCCTGTGCGTCTCGTATCCATCGCATTCCCGCAACTCCGGGTCGTCGGTCGACCTTGTGGGAGGCATTCCAACGCTGCGTCTTCCAGTGCGCGGTCGCCACTCCAGAACCTTTCGGCCTCATCGACCATCCGTTCTACGAGCAATGTGCCCTGCCTATTACCATTTAAGTTTGGCGATTCTTCGAGCTTTGTCGGCAACCTAAACCTAGTACCTAGTACCCTTTTTTATGGTGGGTAAAAATCATCCAATGACAACCCCCGCTCTTGGGTGGAGCGGGAGATAGTGTCGGACTCTTACTGACTAAAAGACCTACCCTGTTCCTTCTAGCCTTCATACCGGGGCTCGAGCTGTCTTTCGAAACTTACCCTGGCCCCAGTAGGCTTCGACCCAACTGGGCCCCTGCTGTTGCTGACAACTCCTTGAGGCGCGCGGGAACAATGCGCGCCGTAGACGACTTGGGACCTAGTAATACCCTAGCTATTCACCACCATACTAGCTGACCAATTTCAACGCGATCATGATCCCACACTTACACACCTTCAAAGTTCATTCTGCTCCAAAATCTTGAGTATTACTGCCTCCAGCCACCAGGCTGGCAGATGTCTAGAAGATAAGAACACAATTTGAAGTCACGTTCTAATATAATGAGACGCGTAACACGTAGTAACGTAACTGGTTTTGGGGAAGGCTCTGTTCCTAATAGTATGTCTTGATAGGTTATAAGATTATCATATACAGCCTATAGCTTAGTACCTACAAGTAGAAGAAAAACCATATTACCAATCAACATAAATAATGCTATAAAAGGCCTGTTTAAATATGAATAAATATTCATTTGTATAATTTCAACAGAGCACTGGTGGCCGAGTGGTAATGGCACCGACTTACGAGTTGTAGACCGCGGGTTCAAACCCTGCCAGCCGCATTACTTTGTGTAATTTATTTCATTACCACTGATCTCAAAACGGTTAAGGAAAACATCGTGAGGAATCGGCATGTCCTAGAACCAAAAATTTGAAGACATGTGACATTCACCAACCTGCACTGGGCCCGGGTGGAGGATTACATCCCATTCCCTCTCCTAGAGAGGAGGCCTGAGTCCCAACAGTGAGAACATTATAAGGCCGACTGTGCTATGTGTGATGACATTGTTACTAGATTTCTAATTGAGAATCTAATGTTTATTAAACTTAAGAAAGAGCTCGTGGCGTGGCTAAGGCCTACTATGGACGCATAGATTCATAGACGCAAATTGTGGCGTTTTCGTTATTTGATAATGTTTACTTGTCGTATTTTATTTGTTTTTAATGATAAGTGTGATGAAACAGTACCCCTAGCCAAGTTGCAAATCTGCAATAGTTAACGCTAGTAGAAACCTTCAAATGTACGGGAATGACGTCATCTCAACGCTCAGTTACGTGGTCAGAACAAAAGAATTGGCGGCAAGGTCAACTCGAAGCGTTCGACGCAAGCGAAACGGTTGTAACTTGGCTAGGGGGGCAGTTATAATGTAGAGTTCAAAATTTGTTGTGTGTTGGGTCGCGGACGTCATTTAGTAATGGCATTAATTCATTTAAATAGATAGAGATACCTACTGTTTAATAGATTGTTTGTACCTATTATAACGAAGTTTCGTTTTCTAAATCAAGTTATGAGAATTAAAAAAAAATGTGCAAATAAGGCGTGCCATTCCAAATGGAGACCATTAATTTATAGACAGTACCAGAACAGCGATGGATTTGGATCTATTTTTTGCATCATTAAGCGGGCAGAATTTGGTGACTGAACTTTTAATAATTCGGCTTTCCTTCTGAAAATATCCACCCTTCGCCAATGTTATCATTATATTATTAATTTAGTAACATGATACCCCTTGGTATCATGTTGCTCAATTAATAATATAATAATAATATTCCACAACTATCACACAAGGCTGTCTAGTCTCAAGCTAAGCAGAGCTTGTGTTATTAGTACTAGACATCTGATAAGCATACTTATATATTTCTAAATACATACATGTTATAGATAAATTACACCCAGACACAGAACAAATAATAGTGCTCATCACACAAACATTTGTACTGGGTGGGAATAGAGTACAACCTAAAACTCCCAACCTAGGCGATCCTGTGATTGGATTTAACTTTTATTTAAAAAAAAGCTATACTATTTAATTATAATATTTTTTCAGGACAACTTCTTTCTTATTCTTTAAGCACAATAGAGCTGTACAGGTTGCCAAATATTGGTCAGAAGAAGTATAGTTTGAGAGCATCGATACGAAAAGAAGAAGAAGCACAACAAATCGAAGACATGTGACATTCACCAACACGCACTGGGCCCGCGTGATGAACTACGGCCCATTCCCTCTCCTAGAGAATGATGAAGCACATCAAATGAAATCTTATATAATATTTTTTAAAGATTCAAAAAGATTAAAACAACATTTAGTGCAATATTGTAACTCACTAGAACAGGTGCCCTGTCGTGGGATTTAGTTGTTTTTTCGATATTCATGACACATTTTAAGGGCACTAGTGGTTAGTTCCCTAATAGTTCGGTTGCAGAACTAAAAAAAAAAACAACAACTTAAACTTTTATTACTGTACCAAAAACCTTTTACTAAAAAGTGTGTTTATTGCACACAAAGTCATGGTAAAAAAATAAATAATTAGACTTATTAATTTGACAACAAAAGTAAATCTCCTACAAATAAATCTATAGACAAATAATTTATTTGCTACCGAATTATTTTTCTCTCACCTACAATTTAATTACAAGTACCTGTACAACATGAAGAATTATTATGATGAATGTTAGCCAAGGGACCAGCGAAAGTGAATTAGAATAAAAGAAACTAAACAAAGCCTCGGGAGGCGTGGCGTTGGCTAGGTACTTGCGAACTTAAAAAGGGTTCCGCAGGTGAGACATTATTAAATTTAACCTTTCGAATTCCGTAATTAGAGACACAATAGAAAGACAATGAGCGAGCGAACGCCGGCGTTTGCTTGGGGTTTAATGAATTAATGTCAAAAATCAAAATCAAAACATTTATTTCAAACAGACCATTTGCAGGCACTTTTGAATAGTCAAATGTCCAAGAAAAGTGAAGCTAAATTTCATGTTCCAAAGCGTAGATCGCTATGAAGAAGAACAAACAAAATAAAAAATAATGTGAAACATCTATTAGCGGCGCGCCAGTGAAACCAACTCGAATGCCGTGACGGCAAATGGCATGATGCTGTCATGTCGTGATGCACTACACCTCCGACCTTGACTTCCTTTTGAGTGTATACGTCAATGCTAATATAGATGTTTTACATCTGCCAGAGACGCCGTGACGGCCAACGTTTTTTTTATCAACAATCGCTTTATCTCGAAAAAGAATGCAAACATCATATTTACGCTGATTTTTTTATTTTTTTATTCTCTCTTTCTTTTATTGTCAGGTGATTAGTAAAATAAAAAATATTATACAAATTGGATTAAAATTTACCAAGAAAAAATCAAAGCCACCAAAAACATAACTTGTAAAAAAAACAAGGCTAGTAGTAAGAGGCCAGCAGTCTATTATAAAAAAAATATATAATAATTGTATGAATGCTAAAAATAGCGATGAAAAGGTTCATTGAGCAAAAAAATAACTAATATTTGATCAAAGATCCCCAGTGGCAATTCTTTAAGAAAAAAATATTTGGATAGACTCGGGGCACTTCGTAAACATCACTCTAGATGATTGATAGGCGGCGCACACGCGAGAAACTGCTTTATATTCTATTTGTCTTAGAAACTTTGCTAACTATTCCCGGCTGATAGAAAAACGAAAGACTGGAAGTGGCTTAATATAGAAAGATATTGTTATGAACATCGAGTAAATATTTTGTTGTCAGAAAAATACCTAAAAAAATTGTAAATCAGGAAAATAAATTGCTCATTTAGGTTATTGCGTCTCTTTGTTCCTACCCTTACTGATAATTACATTAAATACTAGTGCTGTATACATTAATATTCATCTGAGCGTTGTTATAAAACTTCATTAGTAGCACAATATTGCTATTTGAATGGTTTTTATGGATTTTAAGGGTCTACCTTTTATAGCAGAACTTTTTACGTCATAATATTGTTTTGCATGACAACGGATAGCATAAACTTCATTTCGCAGAAAATCATTTCGCATACACTCAGTTGTCATACATTCAAAACTCATAATTTTGTTAGTCAGAATCATCTTTAGGCATAATGTTTATATCCATAATAATTAAAAAGCAGAACCATCATATCGCAGAAAATTCACAGTCAGAATCGTCTTTTGGCATACATTTTATATTGATAGTCATTAAAAGGCAGAACTGTTTTTTTTTTTTTTTTGAAAAATATTGTCGGCTTGGATGCATGTAGCATGCAAACAGGCATACAACATGCAAGCAGGCATGCAACATGCAGCATGCATGCAGCATGCATGTAGCATGCAAGCAGGCATGCAACATGCAGCATGCATGCAGCATGCAAGCAGGCATGCAACATGCAGCAGGCATGCAGCATGCAAGCAGGCATGCAACATGCAGCAAGCATTGTTTCTGTCACGGCTCCGGCGCTGCGGGGTTTGGGCGGCGCCACGCGAGCTTATCGTCACAGATGGTTTTAACGCTCACCACCGCAGCATCGGCTTGCTGGCCGGCTTCGCCGGCCAGCCTCAGCCGCGGTGGCGGGCCTTCAAACCACCTGCTCCTCAGCTCGCGGGCCGCCCTACCCCTCCGCGCCTACGCGGGTTTAAATTACACTCTAGGGGTAGGGCAGACAAGACTGCGTAAAGTCGGTTTCGCAGCGATTCGTTTCTGTCACAAAATTTTCTCTCTCTCAGTTTTATTCCATATATTATAAGTTTTTGATGTTTTGAACACTAATTTTTACAAGAAGATACATCTATTTTAATTTTTGATGTTCAAATATGCACCCATACCAAATAATCGTATCTCTAAATAATTGTTATGCTAAACAAAATTATGCATAATATTAAATATGGCAAAGGTAATTATGCGAAACAAAATTCTGCCAAGATAAAAGTATGCCATTGTAAATTCGGACACGTAAATATTCTGCCAAACAAAAGTTATGCTAAATAATTTTTATGCCTTAAAAATATTCGATTAAATAAGATTATGCCATGTGAGTTATGCCAAATAAAAATCGGAGTATCAAGATTCTGCCAAATAGAAGGAACCCGGATTTTAATCAACAATTTTATTTTAAATTAATATAATACGAGTATTTTTTGCGAATTAATACGAACAACAAAATACAACGAAAATTAATGTATATTATTTTATTTTAAATTAATATAATATTTTAGACATTTTTGAATCCAATGGTTCAAAAATGTCTAAAATGACATAACTTTATTCGACATTTTATGTGTTATTTAATTGTTTTCTATGATGGGAATTTCTTAGTATCTATTTAATGTGTTTGTATTTTGGACATTTTGTAATTAACATAATTTTAAGTATCTATTTTTGTAACAAAAATATGCATTTGGTATCTGAAGTATAATAAATAATAATAAAAAAGAAAAAGCTTAAGAAAATACTTATTCTCTCTCAATATTCCAAAGATTAATATGAAATCAAGTATTGATGGATGATTTAAGTGACAATCCCATACCGTACGAAACCCTACGTGCGCGAGTTCGACTCGCACAGAGCCGGTTTTTTTTTTTAATTAATATAAACTAGTACAACTACTACTATAGACTAGTACTAGTACTGCAACAAATATGAAATTAAACTTATCAACAACAAACCAAAATAAAAAAAAAAAACAATATTTCATCAAACTATACTAAGCAAATTACTAGACAATCTTGCTTGTCCACACAAAACAAAGCTAATTTCAGCGGCTGTGGCTGAAATTTACGGAAACAGGAGCCATGTCGGCTTGTTCGTGAGATTGCGTCTGCTGGTACGTCCAACTTTAAGCATTGTGTGACTGCGTTCACAACTGGCAAAGCTATCAAAGTTTATAACTGTCTAATACAATGCTATATGCAAACGCAGCGGAACTTTAGCGCTAGATATATTACGTTTGAATCGTGTACGGGGATCATAATGAAGTCGATATACAGTGGGGTACTCTTCCTTTTTGATGTTCTGTGAGTTTGGGATTTTCACTTCTATGTGTCTTTTATTTTCTTTTTTTTTCAGATGGTGTCTTACATTTTCATTGACACAGTTTTTTTTTAAGGTGGAACATCATCTTAAGACATCTCCCACTCTAGGGCGAAGTAGGTGGGCGTGTCAGACTTTTGCTGACTAAAACCACATTTATGTTCCTTCAGTTGCTCTTTGCGTTTTAGGACCATTGGTTTCCCTTTCAAAAGTCGTTCCACGATTGTTTTGTGCGGAATTTTTCGAAAGAGTCACCATGGCCTTGAAAAACATTACACGTTTGGTCGATTTAATTATTACCATACCTACTGTGTAAAATATCACTATCGGGTAGGTTAGAAACTTGATCATCATGTGGACTGGCGACTTACTCAAGAACATTGATTATTCAATAATAATATCAATATTCTTGAGCAAGTTGTTCAACGTGAATGTTCGCCGCTATCAGTTTTTATCGGTTGCATTTCGGGGAGTTGTGTTGGAATTAAAACTAAAAGAAGAACGATACGCCACCCTGTATTATGGACATCCTACTCATAAGCACAACACGTTTTGGGAACATATTCATTATGCATACAGGTAAGAAGTAGAATTCAATACTACGTAGGAGTCTTCAATAGTAAAAAAAATACTTCTAGGCAAGCATACTCTATCATTGATCACAACATTGCTTACCAACAGATGAGATACGAGTAGTTGTCAAGCGCGACGCGTACAATATTTTTTTTTTGTTTGTTTAATATTAAATTTTATTTAATATTGCATGATCTACAACTATGTATTTGTAAATTACATAGATACTCATTTAATATTTCTACACCAGCAAAGGAAGTATATGTGATTCCGTCTACTATTGAGATCTACATTTTTATAAACGATTCTATTCTATTATTTTCCAAAAAAAAATGAAACAAAATATTAGATCTCTCCAATTTAGACTTTACACACATATTTGACACTGAGATTAATTAATCAAACGTTTACATGTTTTATAATAAAATAAATAAAAAGAAGTATCCTAGGTACATTCATTTTCGGTATTTTTTTAAAATAAAAAGCAATAAACTAAGAGCATTCTGCATAACCTCTATATTTTGCGTCTACGTGCCTCACAGGCGCTTCTCCATTTAACTTATCTTGTTCTGTGGCACGTACTTTATCTACATAAATATACGCCTGTCTTCCCGAAAGATTGCTCTATATTATTCTTCATATTTTATAAAGAAACTGCTCGAAAGTTGGTATTGTTATGAAATGCCTGATTATTTCGTCAAAGAATGACAAATCACAAATCTGAAATCTTGCATAACAACTTAAATTATGTAACAAAATAAGATATTGCATTATCATTGTTGATGTTCCTTATACTTAGGTATGTTAAAATTAATGATGAACACATTACGATTATGTTGGTAAAATAATATCAAAACAGCTGAATCATTTAAATAATGCTGATACTAGAAACTGGATTAAACAGACAAACTGGAAATTCAGAAGATGCTCCTGACTGGATCTATGAGACAAATAGTTGGCAAGTATAATGAGAGTTACATAAGAAGTTGGATAGGTACTTATTGTTCACAAAAAATGTGAAATGATGACATAAGACATTGTTACCACTGAGTCATACGACATATACCTAGATAAGTAATACAAAAAAAATCAAAGATGCAACACACAAGAGCACAATTAAATTACGGAATCAGTACCTTTAAATATATAAACAACTAGCTTTTGTCCGTGGTTTTGCCCGCTTACATAAAATATAGCTTAGGTTACTCGAGAATGAAAGCTGTTTTCTATCGGTGAAAAAATTTTGATTACCTCCTACAAACAAAAAAAAAACAATTAAAAAAAAACTTTACCTCTTTATTATATTATAGTTTATAGTATAGAAATATATATAAACGATTACAAATATCAATATTACAATTATTAAAATAAAATACGTTAGTGGTTAGGAACAAAGAAAGTGACACTATGACATAGACAGATACACACACACAGACATATAATAATAATAATATAGCCTTTTATTTCCGAAAACTTAAAACTAATTACAAAATAAAACTTATAAGTACTGTTTACATGCATGCGGTTACAGAATGTCTCTGATTTCGGTGTGCCTTACGGCAAAGGCCTCCTCCAACTCTTTCCACTGTTTCCTATCTGCTGCTACTCTAATCCAGTGAGTTCCTATAGTGAGTTTCATATCATCCTCCCATCGTCTTGCTTTCCGTCCTCTGCTCCTGACACCATCCCTTGGGTACCAAACTGTCACCTGTTTGCTCCATTTCTCCTTTTTGCACCGAAGCATATGCCCTGCCCACCTCCATTTGAGTTGATCAATACGTGATAGTATATCTGATAATTTGGTTTTACGCCTTATATCAGCACTTCTGACTCTATCTTTTAGTTTTAAATTTAGCATGCTTCTTTCCATACCTTTTTGGCATCTTTCTAGTTTGTCCCTATGGTGTTTTGTCAGAGCCCAGGTTTCACAGCCATATGTGATGCAGGGTAGGATACAGGTATCGAAAGTCTTCTTTTTGGTCTTAATGCTCATTTCCTTGCTCTTCATCACTTCTTTCAGAGCCCAGTACTTTTTCCACCCCGTCGCAATTCTTTTGTCTATTTCCTTTGACATTTGGTCATTTGGCGATATTATCTGGCCTAGATATACACACACAGACATAGACTTAGGCAAAAAAAAATTAGAACGCAAGAAAAAATATTGCGCTACAGCTTACACCAATGACCAAATGGGTGTCCTACTCAGCATGTGTTAAAGAAAATGTAGTTCTTTGTAATTTATTCGCTGTGGGTGGAGGGAGAGGGAGTGTCAGACACTGACCAGAACCCACCCGTGTTCTATCAGTTGCTTTTTGTGCTCCAGGGCTGCGGTAACTCTTTTGAACCATATCGCAACCCTGGCAGGAAGGAAAATATATCTGATGCTTTTTTTTATGGTGGGGAAAATCATCCAATGACAATCCCTGCTCTTGGGTGGAGCGGGAGATAGTGTCAGACTCTTACTGATTTAAAAATCCACCCCGTTCCTTCAAGCCTTCATACCGGGGCTCGAGTTCCCTTTTTCGGATAACCCTGGCCCCAGTAGGCTTCGACCCGGCTGCTGTTGCTGACAACTCCTTGAGGCGCGCGGGAACAGTGCGCGCCGTCGACGACTTGGGCTTGGTCCGGACGGTCGGACAGCGAGCTACCCATTGCTCACTATCCGCAAGCCCGCGCCTACGGTGGCTGGAAATCGGGATCGGAATCCCGGCGGTGGCGAGAGCGCCGTTGCCTGATGCGGTCGGTCTGCTCCTTTGCGAGCATTACTGCTTCGCAGAAGTCGGTGACCGCCTGCCACTCCTCTTCGCTCCGGACCAAGGCCTCAACCAAGGCCCGGCGCGAGGTCTCCGCCGCCGATCGCCCCCACGAGGGCACGGCGATGCTCCGCCCAAGCAGGGCACACCTCGACTGTGTGCTCCACCGTTTCCTCCGGGCGTTCCGCATAGTGATGACACCCGGGCGTCACTTCCGCTTTAATCCGGAACAGGAACCTCCCGAACTTGCTATGTCCAGTGAGTAAATGCGTCATGCGGAAGGTAAGAACGCCGTGAGGTCTTTCCAGACCTCAAAGAGGGGACTTACCGCCATAATTGTGGCGTGTCCATATATCTGATGCTGATATTCTGCATGTGGAATAACAAAAAGCTACCAACCTGATATAGCTCCATCACTCTCTAACAGTTAAGTTTAGGTCGTTAAATGGATCGCGTTAAGAGCTCGCGGTAGGGCCTCTGGTTCTTATAACTAGTCGGAATTGAAAAGCAATACGCCACCTGCAGTACATGGACTTAAAATTGTACACATAAAACATTTTGGGGAATATATTCATTGTGCGTATAGTTTAGCACTGGAACTTCCTGCCGGACTCTGTGTTTCCTTATACCAAAAACCTGGGAGTCTTTAAGTCGAGACTGAATAGGTTATTTCTAGGCAAACATCCTCTATCGTCGACCACATCATCGCTTACCATCATTTAAGATAGTAGTCCAGCACGAGTCTATCCATAATAAAAAAATAATAACTCACTTGGTCAAAGTCCTAAATATCAGAAAAATATGGGTTTAACCTCTCGAATGCCGTAATTAGAGACACAATTAAAAAGCCATTGTGTTTCGCGTAGATCTGCGTTCCGGCAGTCAACGGGTTAAGTCACTTACCACTTAGATAACTTTATAATATTCATTCATCATGTCCTTAATATTTGCTTATTATGGCATAATAACACATTTCTTATCAACGTTTTTTATTTTTTTAAAATACACTGTGCGTGCAATGTGCCACAAGAATGCAATGATTACGATAATTGAAGATAATTTCTCAGTATCTGTTTGTCACTAACCTGCCTCCACAATAAGACCATTTATTCAAACGATTTTACATAGTAATAAGGTGTCTAACAACAAGATGTGTATACGGGGTGACTTTTATAACTCAACTAGCTTCTTCCCGCGGCTTCGTCCGCCTACATAAAATATAGCCTATGTGACATAAGAATAAATCAATTTTCTATCTGTGAAAGAATTTTAGCAATCGGACCAGTACTTCTAGAGATTAATTTTTATAAACAAAAAAAAAACAAACTTTACCTCATTTTTCTTTTTTTTTAAATAAATTGTGTGCATTAACAATTTGTTGATGGAGTGCAAACGTACTTTTTTACATATTTAAATGTTTTTTTTTTTAATATTTAAAATGTGATAAATGTGCATAATATAATAAACGAATGAAATAATAAATAATAACGCGTTAGTTAAAATCATTACAGATTATATTATTTTTTCCATAAATATTTTTTTCGTTATCGAAAATTTAGTTAAAAACTTTATTACATGAAGAATAAAATCTATTACTTAATTTCGACATCCTTAAACTGGATAACGGCACATAAAGTAGCGCATACCTGAGAGTTCGTCAAATTTTCAAACCCTCATAACTCGTAAACTATACGAAACACGATACAAATATTATGTACGTATATCGAGAACGTAGACAATAACTCAAATATTACCAAAATCGGAAACATCGAAATTTTTTAGTTGTCCGCTTCACGTAAAATGCCCCTTAATTCAAAGAAAATAATATTTAAAAGAGGTAAAATCGATTATGTATTGGTTTTAAAGTTTGTATTCTCTTATTGTTTCTGCTGAACTGAAAAGATTTCCGCAGTAAAAAGCAACACTATCACAGTACTACTTAAGGCCCAAGCGCCCGAAAAGTGCCATAAAACAGTGACTTAATTAAGCCTACTCCTCGGTAACGGCCAGGTTAATAGGTTTGAAAAAAATATATGTGTATTATAGATAGATACATGAACAACATTATCAACACATCGTCATCATTATTATTAATCATTATCATCATTATCATTATCATTATTATTAATTGTGGTGTACAATAAAGAATATAATAAATAAATAAATAAATAATTATCAACATTTGATTTTTTCGTGCTATTAATACTTTTGTCAAAAAAAAAAATATTTAGCAATTTCTTGGCAATTTCGCAACTTTTCTCTACTCCTTCGAAACGGCTTGGATCTTTAGAAACATTTTAACACATAAAAATTGGTAGTTAAATATTGATTGACTTACATTGCATATGTAAATCAATCAATATTTCGCAAAGAAAATGGATTTAAAGGTCAGTCGCGCGCTTTCCGAGCGCTGTTGGCCGCAAACAAATGCACAGATTTGCGTACTGCCGCCTAAGCGGGTGCGAGAGGTGCTTCCACATAATTTTGTCCAGATGGTTCAAGGGACTATAAGCCTTAAGAAAAGTGACGGGAAAAAGTAGTTGGTAATATTTTTGAACGAAAGTAAAGTACTGCTGGTTTGTTCTTTATATAAGAAAGAAAACTTTATCACATTAACGAGTGCCTACCTAGAGCGTGCATGTGTCGTGGTCAGATCTTACACACTGATCAATTCATGATTTATATCTAACTATAACACTGGCCAGCAAGCCTAGCCAAGTTACGACCGTTTCGTTTCGAATCTCTATCTACTTAGTTAACGCCATTTATTTGTTTGTTCTGACTACGTGACTTAATATTGAGATGACGTCATTTCCATACATTTGATTAGTTTTCTACTAGCGTTAACGATTGTAAATTATTTATTATCATTTATTATAATCTTTATTGTACACCAAATAAACAAAAATACAGGACAAACATTTAAAAGAATAAGTGCACAATGGGCGGTCTTATCGCACAGGGCGCTATCTCTTACAGACAACCTTTGGATGGAGTGAGAGAAAGGAGATAGATTTAGGTTGGTCAGTGTACAAACATCAGATATAATAATAACAAGATACATTAACACAAATACATACATACAATACAAAAAAACTTAATTTAAAATGATCAACTTGGCTAAGCCTGCAAATCGTTTAAATGATGATATATCAATCCTCGCTTATTTATTTAAAATCTGGTCACGGCACGTGCATGTTTTTGCACTCGGAAAGATTACCAAAAAATTAAGAGTCATCCTGTATGAGCGTTCATTGAAGAGTTGTACCTATAAATAAGAATTCTGACCTTGGTTGATCATTAGTTGTGTGAGGCGCGTAGTGTCACTACCTTGTCTACTTGAATACGAATACAAATAAAAATGTAAGTTATTTTTTATCTGTCTTTTGTGTTGCATACTGATATAAAATTCTAAACCTTTGGGATTGACCATGTGATATCTGATGTACATCAATATGTACGTAAGATACCAATGTATATTATGAAAATTGACATATTTATACATACAATATTCTCACAATAGCCCCAACCAATATTTGGGAGGACAGAATTATCCAAATACTGTTAAACGGGGTAAATAGGAACGCAGGGGTGAATAGACACAAAACTTTGTTTAGGTTTTTCACTTGTGTATGTATTTATATTATTGATTTCTATCAAAGAATGGTGGATTACGCCCCATTCCCTCACCTAGAGAGGAGGCTTGAGTCCCAACAGTGGGAACATTAAAAAGGCTGGTGATGATGATGATGATGATCAAAGCATAAGTTGCTGTTACAATTAATGAATAAACAAGAATACTTAAATGCTGAGAAAAATTGTTAAATAACGCGAAAATCCCCTTCAAACTTTTGTTCCTATTCACCCCTGTGTTTCTATTCACCCCGTTTGACTGTATTCAATAACAATCTCTGAGTGCCATCGACTACTTTTTATCTAGGATACATGTGTATGTTTCCTATGGAATAACTAGCCTACGTAAGTGAAGCTGCAGAATAAGCTAGTCAATCTGTTCGATTTAATTACATTGTAATTAATTCTATAAGCATATAACGCTATTGTATAGTAGAATAATGTAAGAGACGGAGACACCCTGGGCATCGGGAGTCACAGGGCCACAGTAGACGTGAGCTTGCGGACGAGGAGTAATGGGTTGCTCTTCATCAAACTGTCCGGTAAAGACCCATTCGTCGAAGGTACGCGCTTCAGACATGTCAGCAAAACCGTAAACCCGATACCCATTATGACCACGGGAATTTTGGTGAGAGAAGTCCAGAAACGCAAAAGGCAACTGAAGGACAAATATGGGTTTTAGTCAGTAAAAGTTTGACACGCCCTCTCGGTCCAGCTTAGAGCGGGCGATGTCATTTGATAATTTCCCAAATAAAAACATTTTAAGAAACTGATCTATACAAAAACAATATACTGAGTGCTTTTGCAGATAGAGTCGTGCTGCAAAAATGGGTGCGGCTTCTAGTTGTGTGTGTAATTGTTTTGTTAAAACTTTTAATATTAGTTTTTAAGATATTGTTATTAACAACATATTGACGCGTGTGGAGACGCAAATGAAAGGCTTTTCGTTCAATTAAATACAGTTGCCATCACGGATCTTGAACGCTCGGCATCAGAGTGGGGATCGCTTTGCGCATTCCATACATTGGCGAGCCAATCGTCTTCGTTGTTAGATACATGCAGCAACGCAGTGAACAAATGAGGAGTGACGTCTATGACGCGATAGCACGGCCAGCCAATCGCTGACACTCCCCGCCCCGCGTCGCACTTCGCACCACTAAAGAGACCGAATATTAGACTTCTGCGCAAGTGTTCAAGATCCGTGATGGCAACTGTACTTTGTATATTGTTTGAAACCTTTAGAACACATTTGAATATAAAATTATATCTATTTTTTTTGTTGACATTTTCTATCAAACTTATTTCGAATCTTCCTACCTTAAAAGATGTACTATTTTTCCAGTTTTAAACTGAATTAATATGTGACCTTCTTAGACGTCACCATATGGACCTCGTCCGAAATAAACATTTTATTATTATTATAATTTATGTTGGACTTTACTGCTCGTAAGTTAATATTTACTATTTATATTTTTAGATGGGTGTTAAGCTGTACACTTTGGACTTGAGCCCGCCGGTGCGCTCAGTCATGATGACTTGCGATATATTCAACGTTCCATTTGAAAAAATACCAGTCAATCTTCTCGAAAAAGAACATTTGAAACCAGAGTTTTTGAAAGTAAGAAACTATCTTTAAAAGAAAAACCAAACGCTTCAAGAATTGTGACAGACTATCTAAACTATTTATCTTTTCTTAGTGCAAACAATTATTCATTGAGCATTGAAATATTTTCGAGTTCACTACGCTCACTATTTACATATAACTGTTTACATATATTTTTAGGATTCCGCACCTCAAAATGATAAAACGGAATCCTTACAGGATCACTTTGTGGTCCGTCCGTCTGTCTGTCTGTCTGTCGAGACATCTTATCTTGGGAAGGTGTGAAGGTGTCGAATAGAAATCAAAACTATATACTCAGATCTGCGGTTCCTTGAAGCAGTGAAAAAATCAAAGTTCTGAGTTAACGAAAAAATAATACGGTCGGTTATGTCGCAAAAAACGTGTATTTCGACATTCTCAAGGGAATTAAAATTCATAATACTTCTCGTGGACCCAGATAAAATCCTGAAATTTGGCATAAAAGAAGGCCCACGTATAGAGAAAAATCTGAAAACTGTAAAATTTGTAGTTACGTCACAAAAAAAAACTTTTTTTGCGATTCGGACAAAATATTCTTTGTAATTCAATTCGGAAATTGAACTGTTTTCATAGATAAGTTTATACGAAACCCTGAATGCGTAAGCCCAACTCACACTTGCCATATTTTTTATAAAAACAACGTTGAATGACTTTGAAAGCATTTACGTCTTAAACGATTTTAAAGTGGTTCAACAATGTTTTGTAACTTTTGTAAGCATGGAATTCTAGACCCAAAGCGCTAAAATAAACCCACAAATACTTACTCCTTCTCTACTCGAGACAAACATTTGCCCACCTTTAAGTTAAAAGTTTTGTTTGTGAACGTTCTTTATTTACGAAAAAAAAGGTAGCTTACACGTAAAATAAATTTTGCTGTTATAATTTTCAGAAAAATCCTCTACACACCATTCCTGTATTAGAAGATGGTGATTTAATTCTGCATGACAGGTGAGTTATTTAAATATAACCCTAAGCTTAGTAAGCCTTATAATGTTCCCACTGCTTGGACTCAGGCCTCATCTTTAGGAGAGAGAATGTCATCGAGAGTATGTCTTCCAATTTTTGGTTCTAGGATATACCGGTTTCCTTCACCATTTTGAGAGCAGTGGTGATGAAATAAATTACACAAAGTAATGTGCCTTGCTAGGTCTAAATCCGTGACCTATAAACTTGTAAGTCGGAGTCGTTGACACCCAGTCACCCACCATAGACATAGACAAAATTCAAAATCATTTCAGCATAGATCTCTATGAAGAAGAACGTGCAAGAAACTCCATGGACACTCTTTTAAATCTATGTGTTACATATAATGCTTGGTTACAAATTTTCATGTTGCTTCTAATATGTAAGCACAATGTAGATAATAAAATAAAAATAATTAAAAGATACAAACTGAATTAAGCCACTGGCAGCTAAGAGATGACCAGTCTCAACTGACGGCACCCGTTCACGAGCATGGCGCGTGCATCAGCTCCACTCAGCTCAACCATTTTTAAGGGAACCGGATATAAAAAATAAAGACATAGTCGGCCTTATAATGTTCCCACTGTTGGGACTTAGGCCTCTTCTCTAGGAGAGGGAATGGGCCGTAATCCACCACTCGAGCCCATCGCGAATTGGTTGATGTCACGTCTTCGAATTTTTTGGTTCTACGAGGTTTCCTTATGATGTTTTCCTTCACCGTTTTGAGAGCAGTGGTGATGTAATAAATTACACAAAGTAATGAGCCTGGCTGGGTTTGAACCCGCGACCTACAACTCGTAAGTCGGGGTCGTTACCACTCAGCCACCACTGCTCCTCAAAGTCATAACTAATAAGTACCAGTTATGAACTGTACTTACTAGTGGCTGGAACCTGTGAGGTTCAGATTTGGATTCGGATTTTTTGAAAGAGTTACCATGGCTGTGGACCGCAAAGGACAACAAAAAGAACAGCTGGGTTTTAGCCAGTAAAACGCTAACACTTCTTCTTGCTCCGTTCAATGCTTGATCGTTTATCAATAAGAAAACCACAGTAGTGTAGCGAGGCGAGGGGGATGTGGACCGGACTTGCGGACGACGAGCAATGAGTAGCTCGCTGTCCAACCGTCCGGTAACTGTCCGGACCGAGCCCAAGTCTTCGACGGCGGGCACTGTTCCCTTGCGCTTCAAAGAGTTGTCAGCAACAGCAGGGGCCCAGCTGGATCGAAGCTTACTGGGGCCAGAGTTAGTTTCGAGAGATAGCTCAGCCCCGGTATGAAGGCACGAAGGAACGGGGTGGGTTTTTAGTCAGTAAGAGTCTGACACTATCTCCCGCTCCGTTCAAGAGAGGGGGTTGTCACTAGATGATTTTCCCACCATAAAAAAAAAGAAAAAAAGGGGGATGTGGACCCTCACCTACTGCTTCGCACTCAAAGGGGCCTAGCGCAAGCCCTTGCTTCTTTAAGAACAAGGGTTGTTGTTTTTAACAGATAGGCTCTCTTTTGGCCACTTTGTCACCTGAAGGTAAGCAACGATGTGGTCAAACGCTTATTTATTTATTTAATCTTTATGCAACACAAAGTACCTACTTAAGCGGACTTAATGTGTTAGGCATTCTTTGCCAGTCAACCTAGAAACCAACCAGTCAACCTTAAATGTCTGAACAGATTTGGATGATGACACACTGGTAGAGCAAGTTGTGGAATAGGAAATAAGATATTTTCATCATGGGATAAAGTTCCTTAGGGATAATCTACTACTTTTACACAGTTGTCAGAAGCTACTAAGTCAATATTTTTTTAAATATTAAAATTTTATTTGATTTCAGTCACGCAATAATGGCGTATCTAGCGGATGCCTACGGAAAAGATGACTCGTGGTATCCAAAGGATATCAAGAAAAGGGCGCTGGTCAATCAAAAACTTTTCTTCAACATATCAATACTATTTCCTAGAATTCGAAATATAACAGTAAGTATACAAATATGGTAAAAGGTGGACTGGATGATAGATGATATGCCTAGCAAAGAGGTGTTTATTGAGATGAAAACTAATACCTACATGAGAATATCATTTTGTGACAATCTTAAATGAATTGAGTTCGGAAAAGGGCAAAAGAACAATGTTGATAAATTCTTTAGTAAGGGACAGAAAGATAAATGAACATATAGGACCAATTGATAATGTCAAATGGTCTTATTGAGATTATTAAAATCAAGAGTGTAACTACTTTGGTAAACGTGCTCTGTCGTCAACCAAATTATCACTTGCCATAAGATAGTGATCAAGCACGAGTCTATCAATGATAATAATAAAATTAATTGATTCATAATGTTTATTTTTCTTTACAATTAACTCCGTTTTTTATGTTTTGCAGTATCCCCTGATAATTGAAGGAAATAAGAACATAGACCCGAAACGGTACGAAGATATTGCAGAGGCATATGGTTTCGTTGAAGAGTTTCTTTCTCGAACAACTTATATTGCTGCAGATCACATTACGATTGCCGATGTAGCAGCTTTAAGTTCTATGACCGGTTTGGAAGCACTACTGCCGATTGATGCAAAAAAGTAAGTGGAATTTATTCATAAAGTATTTATTTATATAAAATATAGTTTACACAAAGATAACACAATGGGAATCCTAAACAAAAAAACAAATGATACGAAACAACTATCTCTTCAGGCATCTTTATGATAAAGATTGCTAGGACTCCAAACGGAGTTGCATTTAAAGCAAAACAAAAAGATCGTTAATTGATAGAAATATAATTACCTATAGGCATATGCTTAATACTAAAATAAACACGTACATACTAAAAGAATAAGTATAGAAATAAGTGACAACTAAATTGAATACGGTTAAAGAAGAAAACATGATCACAGTGACTAAAGATGTTGTTTTACAAGTGTTTTAAATACAGGAAGTGATTGCACGTGATTGAATGATATTGGAAATTATTAATATATAGATGAGTGGTTTAGACAGAAGGCAGAAGTTAGGAAATCTTTCAATTATGCAGCGGCTTTTCATTACTTCATAAAATTCCATAAGTATGTATTACAGCACCTAAAATTTTTAAAGACCATAGTTATATTGATTGGGGGAGGCCTAAGTCTTACAGCAGATGTCTTCGGCTGAAATGATATATTAATGTGTTTAGTTTTGCTTAGCTTATAGCATAGCATATTAGTTCATTAAACCCCAAGCGAACGTCGGCATTCGCGCCTCTATTGTCTTACTATTGTGTCTTAAATTGACGGTATCTGAAAGGCCTTTTAAAGTTCCCACTCCTGGAACTCAAGCCACTTTTCTAGGACAGAAAATGGACAAGTCGATTTCCTGACGATGTTTTCCTTCACCTTTTTGGGAGCAGTGGTAATTAAACAAACAACACAAGTCACGCACCTACCTGGGTTTGAATTCAAGACCTACAACTCTCAAGTCGAGGTCGTTTCTACTAGTTCACCACTGCTCTCAATTTTGCATATATCGTCACTAAGCATAGGGCCACGATTGCCAAACTATGAGTACAAAGATGTCTAGTCTTCTTCGACATATTAAATAATTGCTGTGTTCTGTTTCCATTTCACTGTGTGCTAATTTTGGCACACTGCTTAACTTGAGTCCGGCTGTTGTGGCCAGTTTAATCCTACTTTGGTTTAACGGTTTTACGGGGTTTGTCAGGCACGGATTATGTCAACAGTTTTTTTGCGTTTAATTGCTGTTGTATTTTTTTTAACTTAATGCTAATGCTATTTCAGCTCCCCAAAATTGTGGTTGAGAAAATATTTGTAGCTATGTTAACAATAATTAAGAAAATATATTATGACAGTGGTATCCATTTTTCTGCACACTTACTCGAAAACCAACTCGACTTAGGCGCTTTTCTGCACTAGTGCAAGTGCTGAAAACCATCACAATTAGTTGTAACTAAATATCATGTTTGTGAAGTTTTATTAAGTAAAAGAAAAAAAATGTTGAAAAAAAGTCAATTGATACACATATGGAATTGTCATTGCCCACTTTCATCAAAATGTTACATTTCCTTTTTTCGTTTCTACTCGGCTAAAATATTGGTGGACTAAAGGATCTTAATTTTACAGGTATCCAAAAACAACAGCGTGGCTGATAAATTTGAAAAAGACGTCATTTTCTAAAAACCAAAACGAATCCGGAGCCATAGCGCTTGCCGAGGTGATCAAGAAGTATCTATCATAAAGTCGAACTAATAGTTTGTAACCAGCCATGGGGTGTACTTGAAACATACTGAGCACATACAGAACAAATGCAGGGCATAAACCTATCACTAGTTAATAAATAAATAAACGTTTTTTCTTTCTTTCTGTCTTTCTTTCTTTCTTTCTTTCTTTCTAGTTGTGTCAATACAACATTAATTTTAGTATAATATATGCGAAACCGTAAACACGTGTCTGGTATTTTTATGAAAAGAATTTTATAACTGTATCATGAAAAATCTTATGTTACCTGGTCGTGCGCACAAATACATGGTCACGGGCCATCTAAGCAACTGAAGGGCTGTTTTGCTCTTGCACTCAGCTGTGCGCTGGGTCCTGACGCCCGCTATGTCCTGCCGTGACCTGTATTGTACTTAGCATCGGTGGTGAACTTTTTTTTAAATATTTTTGGGAAAACATAACATGGTGAAAAAATTATTAGAATGCATTCAATTACTGATTCTGAACAAATTATATTCAGGTTTCGCATATACTAAAAATAATGTAGTAAAATATTTATGTATGGTTCTGGAGTGGCAACCGCGCATCAATAACCGCAGCATTAGAAGGTCTCCTACAAGGTGGACCGATGACCAGGACCTCAAGTCTTCTATTACAATAGTGTTAGAATGGTCTATCATTGATTTCATAATTTTTGATTTGGTAATCTACTAATATAATGGCGTCATTATGACTTTCCAATGATCAACCACTGACACTCCACTGAAAGAAGTGGTATGGAATGGTAATCTCGTACATATTGACAAATGAATGTCTTACGTATGCGGTAATCTGCAAACATTTTGACAGTTCCTTTGATTAGTGACCTACCATTGCGACGTCATTGCGCCATTAGTGCTTTTAATAAGCTCGATATGGTCATTCTACCACAATTCTATTACAATACCATTGACCGATCAATGATCGATCATTATGAATTAGCAGATTAGGAACTTTTAGCAAAATGACAATGGGATCGTGTTGGAATGAAGAATTTATAAAAATAGCAGTCTTAGGCCCCCTGGTGAGAGTCGCGAGAATCCGATGAATGCGAGACGCACAGGACCGTTCGTTGTGGCGACACTTGGGGAGGCTTATGTTTAACAGTGAACGTCTTTCGGTTGATGATGATGATGATGATTTGTGTATGTATGTTTGTATGAGCTGTAAACAATCTTTTTTGTTTTGTTATCAATTTTACCTACGAATCTCCATTAAAATTATACATATTATGTACCGTAATATATTACAACTAAGAATAATAAAATCTGTTTTAATAACCTGTTACGATTTTCTTTCATTTACTTACTTTTAAGTTAACAGAGCCATTTTTTTTTTTAAGCTATTGCATAGCTTCTATCGCGGGCCTTGAGCGTGGAGACCGAATCCAGAAATTCCGTAACGAAAATAACCTAACACCCCCCCACTCATTTGTTTTTTGAGCGTGGTGACCGATAAGAAAACAAATGAGTGAACAATCAATCAAAATTCAATTCAATGTGTGAAAGTGTAACTTCAATTAATATCAAAGAAAAAAAAACAAAGGAAAAAAAATACTGCATAAAAAAAAAAAAAAATTATTATAATTGCATAAGTTGATAAAAATGCTATGCAATAGCTTTACCGCGGCAGTCCCCGAGTGCCACACGTCTTTTTTTTTTAAGAGGAACCATTGCAATAACGGTTTTATGATAATTAGGTATAATTACTGTATGCTCTTTTTTTAAAAGGTTTCAAATACATTAATTAATTAAACTTAAAGAAATGAAAAAGGTACAATATTATTCGGTGCACGGGAAAAAGAAACTGACCAAGCTTGTAGAACTCATTTACGTCGATAAACTTTAGGTTACCAATTTGAAACTAAATCACTCATCTAGTTTATTAGTCACTAGCTTTTGCCCGCGGCTTCCCCTGTATACCTAGAATATAGCATAGGTCACTCAGGAATATAGCAGCTTTCTATCGGTGAAAAAATTTTCGCATTTGGACGTAGTTTCAGAGATTACTTCCTACAAACAAAAAAAAAACATAAAAACAAAAATAATTTTACCTCTTTATAATATTAGTATAGATTGGCGACACATGACTTGGGAGTTAAAGAAACCAGTATTCAACTCATCGTTTAGAATTAAACGTAAAACTAGTTTTTCCGAGCTGCTTTGCCCGCGTAACTCCGATGGTTAACCAAGGTAACGTCTTGAATTATCGTATTGAAAAGTCCATGTCATGATCTTCCTGTGCACCAAGTTTCTTCAAAATCACTTTATCCGTTGACGCGTGCGTCGTTAAAATATCTAAAAATCCATACATACAGACAATCAAATTAATATCTAATATTAATCTAATAGTAGAAAGTGACTTTTTGTCGGTGGGTAAAAATCATCTAGATGACATCCCCCGCCCTTGGGCGGAGCGGGAGATGGTGTCAGAATTTTACTGACTAAAAACTGACCCCGTTCCTTCGTTGCCGCGGCCGAGCCTCCCTTTCACAGATAGACCCTTGGCCCCAGTAGGCTGGGCCCCTACGGTTGCTGACAACGCCTTGAGGCGTGCGGGAACAGTACGCGCCGTCGACGACTTGAGCTCGGGTTGGACAGTTGGACAGCGAGACTACAGTGACCGAAAATCGGGATCGGAATCCCGGCGCCGGCTGGGACGTGAGCGCCGTTGCCGTAGAAAGTGAGATCTATACAAACTATCTCCCGCTCCGCCCAAGAGCGGGGGTTGTCATAAGATGATTTTTCCCATCGAAAAAAAAAAAAAAAAAAAAAAGATCTATACAAACATATAAATAAAATTGGAGTGTCTGTTTGTAATATTGAAATAACTGCTTTTTACTACATGCATATGAATAACATTGTTTACAATTTTTGTCTGTCTGTCTGTCAGTTTGTCCGGGCTAATCTCTGAAATGAGTGGACCTATTTTGACGGGACTTTTTTTGGCAGGTAGCCGATGTAATATGGAGTAACATAGGCTTTTATTTTAGAAAAAAATAATTCAAAATCCTGTAGTCCACGCGAACGAAGTCACGGGCACAGCTAGTATGTTAATATAAAACAGGTAATCACTGCACACCAGCAGGGTGAACCTCTGAATGTTTTTGGACATTATGCTATATCATTCGTCGTAGATAACGCCTAATGATAAGATAAATGGATGAAATATTAAACAACTTGTCAATCAGTATTTTTGACAAGCCTATTGGTCTAGAGGTCAGTGGTCCTGACTGCTATGGCGAAGGTTGTGGGTTTGATTCCCATCCAGGACAAATGTTTGTGTGATAAGCACGATCATTTGTTCTGTGACTGGCTGTAATTTATATATAGGGTGACTGGTAATTAGTGTACGATACTTAAACACGTGATTGTGCTTATGATAACCAAAAACTTTTACTATGGGAACTAACCTGAAATCGCGAAAAAAAATCAGCTGTTCAGTACATTTATGTTTGCCTAATGTACTGAACAGCTGATATTTTTTTCGCGATTTCGGCTTTGCTCCCATAATAAAAATTGTTTGTTATCCTGAGCACAAGTACGTGTTTAAGTATCGTACACTAATTGCCAGTCACCCTATACATATAATATGTATGTATTTAGACATTTTAAGGTATGTTTATCAGTTGTCTAGTACTCACAGCACAAGCTCTGCTTAATTTGGGACTAAATGACGATGTGTGATAGTTGTAAAATATTATCGACTGGCTGTGCCCGCGACTTCGTTCGCGTGGACTGCGGGATTTTGAATTCATTTTGTCTAAAATAAAAGTAGCCTAAGTTACTCCTTATTACCTACATAACAGCTACATGCCAATAAAAGTCCCGTCAAAATCGGTCCAGCCATTGCAGAGATTAGCCGGAACAAACAGACGGACAGATAGTAGTGTTTACAAAAATTGTAAAAAAAAATATTTTGGTGTATGTGCTGTAAGTATATATATTCATATGCATGTAGTAAAAACTGATTATTTCAATACCTATTACAAACAGACACTCCAATTTTATTTATATGTACAGATATAGAAGATAGATATTATTATTAGTATTTGCCTAAAGTTTTTCTAGTCCAACCGAATGTAACTGAGTTTTACTATTTTAAATGGAGCGACTGCAACTGACCAACAACCTAGTAACAGAGTGACACGACGAGTCTTGGCAAGACTGGTGTCGACTTTCTGGCTTCTGTATACAAATGCCTTACGACTATGGACATACTGTCCTAGGCTCGGAGAAATCTCTGATTGATACGAATCTGACTTCGGGAAGCGAGGAGGTGAAGTTTAACCAAGAGATCCTCAATAATAAAGTGCTTGTCGGCGCTCCACACATGTATGGACCACCGCGGGGAAGGCGCAGGGTCGAGACACCGAACCCGATTCCATCGCGCCGTGCAGCGGCTGCGGCGCGCCTTGAACACTCGGCTCACAGACGCGGTTCGCTATAGTCACTTCTCACGATCTATGTAAACGTCGTCATCATCTTATATACAGTACATCTTTTATTTAAAGTCCCGTAAAGGCCTAATCAGTGCTCAATTGCCCATAATGGTCTTTTAATATCTTCTAGCTTTGTTTGCTTTGATCAGTATTGTGTGAGTCACAGTGTACTACTAACGTGTCATAATTTGTTCCGGATAACAGTAAAAATGTAAGTATTTATTAAAACTGGCCTTGACTGGCCTGTTGGTCTAGCGGTTAGTGGCCTTGACTGCTATACCGAAGGTCGTGGGTTCGATTCCCACCCAGAACAAATGTTTGTGTGATGAGCATGCGAGGTTACTATGGCGTTCAAAGTAAGATTGTTTTAATCTTGTTTCAGTGTGGGTAAGAGACAGAGCTATACAGATTGTCTAGCGCTATCTCTTACCCACACTGAAACAAGATTAAAACAATCTTACTTTGAACGTCATGGTCTAGGTCATGGTCATTTGTTCTATTTCTGTGTGTAATTTATCTATAAATATGTCCGTATGTATTTAGAAATATATTTAAAGTATGTTTATCAGCTGTTTTTCTGATGGAAAATTCCTCTTTCTGTACTGAACATTGTCTCTCACTACAATTACCTAATGTAATGCTTTTTACTTCCATATAATCAGCGAGGCGTTCGTGTTTATTTATCGTTTAAATAGCACTGTTTTAATTAATGGCTAGGGCCTCAAGGCCTCAAGGTCAAAACCTAAAAACAAAACAGTGTAGTTATGTGCCAGTAATAGGAGCCAGTTGGAAATAACCTTTGTACCTTAATTACTCTCAATAAGTGACAAGATTTTATCTCAGACTTATGATCCACTCCACAGATCAGATGAAAGATATTAGAATGGCCTTGTGGGCAGAGCAGGCGTGAGCGGGCTACAAAGTAGGGCAATGCTCATAATTAAACTGCCAATAGCAAACTTGCGATCTAAGTGTGCGTGGTCTGTTAGTTGCATAATCCGCGTTCGTATTGGTTTATTGCCTGTAGTGTAGTTAAAGGGTGTGAGACAAGCGGCGACACTCGTTGTGGTACAAATCGAAAATTATTTCCTTTCTAACCTCTTTCATTTTTTTGTGATCCACTCCGACTTCGTAAGAGCGCATTTTTTTTCCTATTTTGAAAACTACACCACAGTCGAAAGTTTGACTAGGGGGAGTTAGCGAATAAAGAGGCGGACGCAGATGCGAGAAACTGAAATAATATACCGTCAGAATTATTACTTCCATAGTTTCTCTCACCCTGAGGTAACTGGTACAGCATGCCTAAGGCATTGGGGCCGAAAGGTTCTGGAGTGGCGACTGCGTTCTGGAAGACGCAGCGTTGAAAGGTCTCCTACAAGGTGCATCGATGACCTGGTGAAGGTTGCGGGAAACCGATGGATGCGAGACGCACAGGAATGTTCGTTGTGGCGACGCTTGGGGGAAGCCTATGTACATGTGATGATAAGCTTTTATTTAGTTTCACCTGTCCCTATGTTTGTCTGTAATCAAATCTTGCAAATTTTTGAACTACTTCCCGGTTACCGATTGAGCTGAAATTTTGCATGCATGTGTAAAATGTGTGCAAAATTATTATGACATGGAGCTGATTTGGTGATTGAATCGCAAGGTGGCTACAGCAAATTGGTAGTTAAACGACACAACTCCATCGAGTTTGGGCTCGTAAGATTCGTCTTGACGAGTATTAATTATACAGGTATACTGCGCTATAAAATCTTGCTTGAAAAAAATATTTTCATTAAAAACTTGTTTATTTATTTATTGACTCGCACCTGACTACTATTTCATTTGTTGGTACATCATAAGCAATGATGTAGCCGATGCTGGAGCACGTTTGCCTAGAAGTAACCTATTCACTCTCGACATAGAAAGATCACAGGAAAAAGAGACTCCAGCTCTACACCTTATATTTATTTTTAGATGGGTGTAAAACTGTACACATTGGACTGGAGCCCGCCTGTGCGTGCAACCATGATGGCTTGTGACATATTTGATGTACCTTTCGAGAAGATTGAAGTAAATCTTATGGAAAGGGAACACTTGACACCCGAGTACTTAAAGGTAAGAAAATACCTGTTGCTTATCTCATTTGAATTATGGTTCAAAAATTGATCAATTAGGTACCAACCAAAGTTACCCCAGGATCACCGACCGCCTAGACTAGAACTGCACTGTGCAGTAGACTATATGAAAAGAACTTACTCAGTTGCGTACCCTGCAAAATTGGGCTTACACACCCGTCAGATAGGGTCGAAGCCTACTGGGGCCAAGGGTCTACTTCTGAAAGGAAGACTCGGCCCTGGTATGAAAGGCAACGAAGGAGCAAGAGTGGGTTTTTAGTCAGTTAAAGTCTGTCGTACCCTCCTGCTGCACCCAAGTGCGGGAGATGTCGTTGGATGATTTTCCGCCCTCCAAAAAAAAAAAAGACTTCAGATATCGAATGTGAGTGCGATACTCCCTTGCCCAGAACATGCCTCACATGCACAAGTGGTCATTATATTTATATTTTTCTAAGTGGGAAATTATCAAATAAATTCTTCCAATCTGGGCTAAGCGAGAACCCTTAAAAAACCTACTACAATTGTATCTGCATCACCCTATGGTAGAAAATGCCTTAAATGTGCATAAAGAATTCAATTTTTTTATTTTTTCAGAAAAATCCACTGCACACTATTCCTGTACTAGAAGACGGTGACTTCATTTTATTTGACAGGTTTGTTATTTTAAACTAAATAAGCCACTTGGATCCATCCCAAAGCCAGTTGGTCTGTAGATGGATGACCATAACGAGTTTTCCCCATACCTTAGAAATTAACCAAATACACTGAGTGTATGACATGGACTACCCCTCGAGCACCGATTGTACGTATGGTTACACAGGTATAACTTGAAAAACTGATAAACGCTCAATTGTTAATTTGTCGTACTGTAAACACGGCTGTAAAAAATTTATTCGGCCGAAATAGTCCGAAAACTTTTTTGATGATTTTACTAAAAAGCGCGCAATTACGTAATAACAATACTCCCCCCCCCCATATATAGCGTGGCAATGCCGCCACTCTTTTGGCCGAATTATTAGTCGACAACGATGGAAAGTTTTTCACACATATTAAATTGTTTTTAGTTAGTTTTAATATTAAGGGTTTCTATATTATTATTATTATTTAGTTTTTGTGTGTTTTGTTGGCTTAAGTGTGTCATCATCAGCCTTTTTAATGTTCCCAGTTCTGGGACTCAGGCCTCCTCTCTAGGTGAGGGAATGGGCCGTAATCCATCACGCGGGCCCAGTGCGGGTTTAAGTACGTGTGTGTGTTATTCTTGTTTATAAATTATATTTCCTTTTCAGTCACGCAATTATGATTTATCTAGCTGAAACATACGCCAAAGACGAGTCGTGGTATCCAAAGGATATCAAAAAAAGAGCTCTGGTTAATCAAAAACTTTTCTTTGACACATCAATTCTTTTTCCTAGAATTCGAGCTGTAACTGTAAGTAGTTTATTTATTGTTACATAGCCTGGTAAATGAACAATTACTAAAACGTCCATGTGATTGCAGCAATCTCGAAAGATAACTTATCATTTATTAAATTGGTTGCACACGTGAAAGTAGAAAATATACCAATATGTAGCTAATTACCTATAGATTTAATGGGTCTAGCTTAATAATGTGGAACATAGTAGCCCACCGGTATTGGGAATAAGATCCAAGCTACTTGTGGTCAGGGCTACTGAGAAAGGAATCTTCTATCAATACGAGCCGTGTCCAGGAGTCCCATCCCACAAATGCTAGTCGAGAATAATTATTATTAAAAAAAATATTGTCTTTTTGGAGGAAGAATCAAAAAACATTTACGTTGATATACTTTTTTCATTTCATTGTAATATTAATTTTCCGTTTGTTCTTTGCAGTATCCCATAATGGTTGAAGGAAGCAAGATCATTGAACAAAATAAGATCGATGCCATTTTAGAGGCGTTTGGTTTTGTTGAAGAGTTCTTATCTCGAACAACTTACATTGCTGCTGATCATATCACCATTGCCGATGTGGCTGCCTTAAGTACAATGACGGCTTTGGAAATTATTGTACCGATAGAAGCAGAAAAGTAAGTATTTCTTTTAAGCACGATTTTATTATGCGCCGTCAACGCGCGTATGCTCGCTGCATACTCAATCAGAGCTGATTTTTTAATCAGAAAATGGATTTTCATTTGTTGACGCACAGTTTTTTCCAAACGATATTAAACATGTTTGGCTTAAGCAGTTATTGTTGTAGTCTTCCGGCGGTGTTTAATTTATTTGTATGATACTTTGACAAATATCTTTTTAGTTTAGCTAGATCCGTGGAGTCACAAGCAACGTCAGATAACAACCTGACTTATTTATTTATTTATTTATTTATACTTCATGCACATAAAAGTACAGAGGCGGACTTAATGCCTTAGGCATTTTCTTCCAGTCAACCTTTGGGTGGTGCAGAGAAAAAACAGTGGTAGGTGCAATAAAAGAAAGAGATAAGGTGATTCCAAGAATTGATATACTAATAAACCATAAATATTACAATACACTTACAATTATATAATATATAGATACTCAAATTAATAAACTACATACATATATACCCTAATATAGTCAAACAATTGGTTCAAATCGACAATTGGAAAACTTTAACGCTGTGATGATACTACTGCCAACCTCTTGCGAATTATCTCGCAAACTTTAGTTTTGAATGCTAATCGGTTTGTTGCCATCCTGATCTCCTGGGGGAGCGCATTCCACAAAGAAATCGCTTGAACAAAGAAAGAATGGTGAAGAAAGTCAGTATGGTGAATGGGACATTGAAGTAGACAGTTATGAGATGAGCGCAGATTTCTATTGTGGTTGGCGCAAATATATTGAAAGTGAGGGGCTAAATAGCTTGGGGAATTAGGAGAATCAAGAAATGAAAACAAGGTTGTGAGCGCCCGTTGCTCTCTGCGCTGACGTATGGGCAACCACTTTAGAAGCGATCGATGCACTGAAACATGATCATATTTACGTAGATTAAAAACGAATCGAATGCAGTAATTTAGAAGACGGTCAAGTTTATTGAGGAGATCTGCATTCAGGTCGTAGTAGCACACGTCACCATAATCGATGATTGGAAAAATCAAGGTCTGCACAAGCATGGTCTTCGTGCTCGATGGTAACAGGTTCTTCAACCGATACAGAGCTCGCAGCGTTCCTGTAACTTCTGACTCCTTAAGTTTGTAGGTACACACGTCATCAATAGATTTTCATTTTATAATATAAGCAATAAGTTGAGGAGGAAGAGGAAGATGCCTCAGTCCCAGCAGTGGGCGACCTAAAAAAAAGCAGTGGGAACATTAAAATGTAATAAGTGGTCTCGGTTTTATAACCATTTTATTCTTAAATGATTTCGTTTTTCAGGTTCCCGAAAACGTTTGCTTGGCTTACAAAATTGAAGGAGCAACCGTATTGCAAAAAACACAACGAACCTGGAGCAACCTGGCTTTCAAATATAATAGCAAAGTGTTTAGCATCTTAAGCATTGTCATCTGCCCGGCTATATTGACCGTCTTGCATGTTACATACAATCAATAAATATTTACAATTTTTGATTACAATGCTAAGTTACCGAAGAAATTGGAATGATTAATAAATGCCTATTTATTGTCGATACAACCCTTTTCTCAATGTAGAACTATCATCATGGATATTCTACATCTATAGGTACTCCATCTGTTTAGATACTTAACTAAACGTAAACAATCTTGATATGTTTTTTTGTTTAAAATAAACCATATAAAAGATAAACAAAGTTTATTTAAATTTAGTTAATTACCTAACATCGGTTTAGGTAAATACCTAATTGTAAACATTTTTAGATTAATTTTTTATGCATTTTTTTAGCTAAAAGACATGTTAAGATTGTTTACATTATTACGTACGTAAATATTGAGGCTGGAGATTCTCTGTGGGATATGGATGTGTTTGTAACACAGCTTTTTCTCACTTATAAGCAGTTAACTACCTAAAACAAAACAAATAGAGTATAAGAGAAACAGAGTGCTAGCATCGGTCGAAAGTTTCTACAGCTACCGTGGGTCAAGGGCCTTGAACTTACTTCAAATATGAATAAAAACTATAGTTAATATTTTATTAGGTAAATAAATTCGTTGGTGCCGAGATAAAAATAAACCAACTATTGTTTAGGTAACAATTCTAAATATTTTTTTATATCTTTGATATACTATCTTAGTCTTTGTGCGGTAGTCAACTGCAAAATCATTAATGTGATTGCAGATTCTGTTATTTTAAATGATACAGCAAATTTAATATTGCTTGTAATGAAAATATATTATTATACAATCTGTACAAGCAATAAACGCATATCCATTATTAATACTGCTAGTAATAATAATATATTATTATAAAATCTGTAAAAGCAATAAATGTCGTTGTTGAGATAACTAAGTACAATAAGTCATCATCATGTCATAAATTTACACGAAATAATAATGGACCAAGAATTATACCTAGTGGAACTCCTATACTAACCGTGCATCCTGATTCATTTTCTATTAAAATGGACTAGTAAAACAACAAAGTTAACTACGGTATCATGTTTGACAAAGGCCGGACGCCAGCAACCGAGACAGACAAACAAAGTGAAGGTATCTTGAGGTGCAATGAATAGGAATCCGTTTGTGAGTTTACAATACAGTATAATAAAGAGAGGCTTGTAGTTTTTTCTTACTAAGGGTCAACCAGGACATCTTAAAATCATTATGAATTCGGTGTGAGAAAGGGATAGTGCTATAATGGACTGATTCTTGAAAAAAAAAATATTAGAAAGATTATACTAATCCCCATAACTCATAGGACTGCCGTAATCCCATACTGTCCTAATCAAAAAATCACCGATTATAAATAATGAATTGCAATATCTTCCCTTGAGCGCCGATTGTACATACGGATGTACAAATTGAATGACCTTGAAAAACGCTTAAATTGTCGTATTGTACACACGGGTGTACGAAATTAATTCAGAAATGTTGGTTTCGTTGTTTTACAAAAAAAAACGCGCAATTACATAATAATAATACCCCCCGTCGCACGAGGAGATACAAGTTATTTTGTTTTTTTTTTTATTATTATTTACCTAGCCAAAATGATATTCTAATCGAAAGATGTGTATTACATCAACATTGTAATATCAACAAGATATGAAAGCTAAATGTTATCAAAATCGTTACTGATATGTGGTTATTTATAAACATACATCGTGACTTTTTTTTTGGCCAGTAGACTTCGTGCGATACGGTAATAGTGTCGTGTGATTGTGAGTTTACCAAATAATTATTGTAAGTATTTTATTTTAATAATATTGTGATGAATTTGCCGAGTTATTTTATGCGTTTTTATTTATTTTTCTTGGTAGATTTTATTATTTTGACCTTCCAATTTTTTGGCTAACAAGTTTGTCAATATTGATTAACGATCTGGTAAAACGATTTATACGATGTGTAATTTTATTTTTATTTTTTTTATTTCGACAGTACAATTATTTTCTTTAACCATTTATTTTCAGATGGTTATTAAACTGTACGGAGTGGACCTTAGCCCGCCGGTGCGTGCGGCCCAGATGGCTTTCGAAATATTTAACGTACCTTTTGAGAAGATAAAAGTCAATCTTGTAGCTAATGAACATAAGACACCAGAGTATTTGAAGGTAATAAAGTATATCCATTTCATAAAGCTGTCATCATCATTCTCCTGTATCTTATTTTATTTGGTGTAGGTAAAACATATTTCGTCTTCATCTTCTTCTATAATTGTCTTCATCAAAATCTTTTAGATATCACCCATTTTGTAGACATTCCAGACATTTTACCATGGTGAACTTCGTTCTTTACATTTTCTGATGAAAGAAGGTTTTCAAGTACTCTGATTTTTTTTTTGTACCCATATTGATCAATAATATCTTCGCCAAATATGAACTGATTTTGCCGTTTTAAATATTTTTTTAAATATAATATAATATTCCACAACTATCAAACAGCGCCGTCTAGTCCCAAGCTAAGCAGAGCTTGTGTTATGGGTACTAGACAACTAATAAACATACTTATATATTTCTAAATACATACATATTGTAGATAAATTACACCCAGACACAGAACAAATGATCATGCTCATCACACAAACATTTGTCCTGGGTGGAATCGAACCCACGACCTCTGGCATAGCAGTCAGGGTCACTAACCACTAGACTAACAGGCCTGTCAATTGTTGAAAATCTGTTGAAAAACTTCCGAGAGAGAGCAAGGAACACTTCAATAAATGATAGTAAATCTTATTTTTCTGTATAACAACAATCTACACTAATATTATAAAGAGATAAAGGTTATTTTTTTTTTTCGTTTGTAGGAAAAGTACTAGTCAGATTGCAAATTTTTTTACCGATAGAAAACTGCATTATTACTTATATTTACATTAGAGTGACATAGTCTATATATTATGTACGCGAGCGAAGCCACGGGCAAAAGCTAGTTTGAAATAAAACCAGAAAGACAGACTTCCAAAGTTAGTAATTTAGCAGTTTTTAAGTTTTTTAAAGTCGATATTATTCTTTGGTACAAAACTTTTCAATAACCATTTAAAAATAACATCTGAAAAAACTCTTGGCTCTTTTTAAATTTTTTGTTGAATTTTTATTGTAGTCCTTTTTTTGCAGAAAAATCCATTACATTCAGTACCAGTAATGGAAGATGGCGATTTCATTCTTCATGACAGGTAAGTTATTATTTTGAAGTGACGGTAGGTAATTAAAAAATAATTTTTCTGTCAAATACACCTTATGTACAAATCCTTTCCCTCTCTCTTTCTCAACATTAGCTTCTTACAGCACTTATTAATATTTTATTATTTTTGTAAAACTTTCCCATACGTTTACTCATTTAAACAGCTTGTTTTATGGCCTAAGTGTGGATCAACTATCCTTCTTTATGAGTCGGGCTTTAATAGTTTTTTTTTATATATTGAATTTCATCCAGTGACTTCTCCCGCTCTTGAGTGTAAAATTTTTATTACAGTTTACCTTCACGAGGTCATGTAGTTATTAAATAAAACCAAACCGAAGCAGCGGAGCCGAACACGAACTTATATGAATGTTCGTGTTCGGCACTTTTTAGAAGAAAGTGGACACGAGAGCTCGCTCGATAGGAGGATAGATGCACATGATCGTTGGTGCTATGACCCTAGGGGTGGGCTATGTTCAGCCGTGGACTTTTCTTAGATAACGTGTGTTTAAATTGTGAAAGTCACCATTATAGTGATTCTACAGGGGATTTCAGGAAGGTAATTCGTAGTCCTAAATAGCAACTGAAGGATACAGATGGGTTTTAGTTAGTAAAAGTCTGACACGCTCTCTCGCTCCACCCTAGGGTAGGAAAAAGTCATTGGATGGATTCCCACTATTTTATTTTAAGAATGACTCCAAACTATACGTCAGCAGGGTTATGAGGATTTTTTTTGTCATTACAGTCACGCAATATTAGCGTATTTGGCTGATGTCTACGGCAAGGACGACTCGTGGTACCCAAAAGACGTCAAGAAAAGAGCACTGGTCAACCAAAAACTGTTCTTCGACACCGCTATTCTTTTTCCTAGACTACGAAACGTTACCGTAAGTTAAAACTATGAACTTTTAAATGCTTTTCACAAATGCTTAAATTTTAAGATCTTTCTTTTTACTGTGATAGAATTGATGGACCATTTTAAATAAGGCTGCGGGATTGTTTGGAAGAGCTATTGTGACTCTGGAAAGGAAAGGCAACTGAAGGAACATGAACAAGCTTTAGCCAGTAAAATGCTGATACTCTCGATTCACTATTTGTTGATTCCGCACCCAAAAATAAAAAAGATATGGTACTTCTTCCCTATGTAAACGATACTATGTAGTACAGGAAAAACCTTTTTTTTTAATTCTTTATTTTGTGTCCCACTGTCTAGGCATAGGCCTCCTCTTTCTCTTTCTAAACCTCTCAGTCCTAGGCAATCTCTGGTCAAGTTTGCTCTGCGAACATAATCAGATCGTCACTCCACCTTCACCATGGTTGACCTCGATGGCATCGATCTCCCTCAGGAGTCCAGTGAGAGACAATCCTGGCCACAGGTGCATTCGTACGACATGGCCAGCTCACTCCCACTAAAGTCTGGCTGGTTTTCCCCGACATCTGATGCTTGAGTTATGGAGCGCAGCGTAGTGTTTCTAACGCGATCTATTGGCTTAATATCTATTGTGGAAAATACTAGCGAATTATAAATTATCAACTTTTTTGCAGTATTCCATAGTGATGGAAGGAAAGAAGACCATAGAACAGGAACTGTTGGACAACATCGAACAGGCGTACGGTTATTTTGAAGCATTCCTATCTCGAACTACTTATCTTGCTGCAGATCATGTCACTATTGCCGATGTGGCAGCCTTAGCTAATATGACGACTTTAGAATTTATACTCCCAGTAGATGAGAAAAAGTAAGTAAATATTAATTTTATACATTAATATTGATAGAGATGCGTAATACATTTACTTATCGATGTATGTTCTATGTAAAAGAGGTATATAGATATACTATCACATGGAACCTATCTCCATCGGCTGGGTCTAAGGGCGCCTTCAAATTAGCCGCAAAGTACCGCGCGACGGAAGTGTGACTGCAGCGCTGCTGTCGCGCTGCTTTGTTATTCCGCAGCGCAGATGTAGCGTGGCAATCGTGCAGCAAGCACTATGTGGCAAATTTGAAGGTGCCATAACATCTCGGGGTCACTTTGAGAACTTAATATTGGGTAAATAAACCCGAGATCTTGATATCAAACCAAGATCACATATGGACTCAGTTGTCGGCGCTTATTCAGCAGTAAAGCTGACGTGGTATAAACTGGTATTTCCCTGGTAAATAATGCACCCGTTATAATTTACAACAAATGTTTCCTAATCCCTTAACAGACCGCGGATCCAGGTTAGCCCTTGCACAGCCTTCTAACCACATGGAGTTTTCTCAGTCCATCTCCAACACAGTGCTAATGTAAAAGGGTGACCTGCTTCGCTGTTTGTCCTGCAATTGCCAGGATTTATAAGAAAGTGGAAAAAAAAAACGTAAATAATGCGACGAGGTAGCGATAGTCCACGAAGAAGATGGTGGAATTAACTGTACAGATATCATCAGAACTGGAAGGAAGAAGTGTAGGCCCGTAAAAGATGGAAGGAGTGGAAGAAGGCCTTTGCCCTGAAATGGGACAGAACAAGCTAACAAAAAAAAAATAACAGGTTGCTAAATACTGGTCAGACAAAAGTTAAATTGAGTTTTTCGAAAAGAAAAAAAAAACATTCAGCCGAATATAGAACCTCCTTCTTTTTGAAGTCGATTAAAAATCCTTCGACAGAGCAAAAGCCTCTTTCTCTTGGTCTACTGTGTTTACGTACCAATCTACTAAACCACAGGGGACAAAATTTCACCTAACATGATGCGCAACGTTGCTCCGTGTCTCGCAACTTGTCCATAATATCCACATATTTATATTTTAATATGCATTCTCGTGACGCAAGATTTGTTGTTAATCAATTTGACAGCGTTGCGCATCGTATTGGGGGATGCTTTGTCCTCCAGTGTATCTAAGGCTTTAAGAAAGATAGCACACCATATCTTTATGATTTAACGCTTTGTCGTTTCCTGTTGTTCAGGATCCACTGAGTGGCGGGAGTTTTCCCTGCTGCTCCTCCGTCATGCGACAATTGTATTTTTTGATAAACAGAATTTGTTTTTTCAGGTATCCTAAAATAACCACGTGGCTGACAAACGGGAAGAACACACCATATTGTAAAAAACAAAACGAACCTGGTGCTGTTCAGCTTGATGAGATTGTAAAGAAGGGCATTTCATCAAACTGAATTATTTATTACTGTTTGTTTTCCAATATTTAATCCATTTTTAAATATTTCTTAAAAAAAATATTAAAAAAAAAAACATTTAAAAATATTTTATTTTTTTGCGTTTCGCCTCGTCGTTTATACAGCGTAGGTACGTCGAAGGACTGGAACAGTTTGCCTGCTGCAGTCTTCCCGTCTGATTATAACTTGGGTGTCTTCAAGGCTAGAGTGAATAGGGTCTTTATAAACTAGTGTGCCTCACCATCAGAGATTGCAGCACAAGCAGTGCTGCAATCTCTGATACTAAAACCATCGTGTGGGATTGCAGTCAAGCACTAGTTTATATCAATTAAAAAAATATATTTATCAGAATTCTTTCAACCGAAAGATGTCCACAGCTGGTCATAAGCCTCCCCCAAGTGTCGCCTTAACAACCGGTACTGTTGTAAAGACAAGATATATTAGGCAAACGTCCTAAGTCTAGCTTTAAAACTTACCAGGTTGTCACGGACAGAATGTGGTGCATGATTAATATTTTACACTGAAAAACATATTAATATATTAAACAAAGTTTATATGTAGTACTTTATTTTATTATATTTATCCACATGATCACTAACAGGCTATGTAAAGTAAAGCGTAGTTTTTCCTCCAACTTCGCCCATAATCGCACAGACAAAACCTTCAGTTTCCCCAAAGAGGTCACTGAAACGTAACCAGGCCACGGACGCCAAGAAATCTACATCAGGCTCGTAAAGAGCCCGGAAGAAGCGCCCGTGGAGCTCCTTGCCTTTCCATATTTCCTTGCGGTTATCAGTAGTCATTATTACAGGTTTATGCCAGTCCTCTTCAGCCATGGATAACGGGGTGAGTCCCTTATCCCCTGCGACCACATCTCGGTGCATCACATTATTATACTATTACTGACTAGAATCCACCCGTGTTTTTTTAATGGCATGTAGTGACACTACGTTTTCCCTTTGCGTTTAATATCCACAATAGCTCTTTCAATATTTGAGACAGTCCAGCGCAACATAGATTAGCTTTCGCATTATTGATTTTTGATGGGTTCTATAAAACTTTTTGTTGACCACATAATATTATAAACCTTTTTGTATAAAAATAGATTTTACCATCTGTCAAATTGATAAGAAAGAAAGAGAGTATGTTGTGTATTTTACTTAATAAATATTATAAAATATTGTGAAATACAGTTAAGGGTTTGTTTAACATTCAGACAGTCAGTTTGCGTTTTCATAACTCTGAAAATCAAACAAGTTAATATATTCTTGTAACTGACAAAGTACGTAGTATTTTTAATATATACGTACATATTGTAGGAAAGATTGTAGGTAATGAATGTTACAACTCATTCAAAGAATTGCTATAAGAAGTAGAAACAAATAAGATGTATAAAGCAAGTAACAGTAGGCACTTACGCCCTCCTTCCTTCGTTTATCCTCAATACTGAGGGTCGTGACCTCGACGAATAACTCTCTTGTGGACTATCTTCGGTGATGTGGATGGCGTCGCAGACTGTGGTTTCCAGAGTAACACGGATTTGGTCTAACCAACGTATCGTACTCCTGTCCCTGGGTCTTTTCCCATCTATTTTTCCTGTCAGAAGCAACTTTTCTAGGTTATCACCTCTCTTTCTGATAATGTGGACAAAGAAATCAAAGATTATCTCAAAACCAAAGTGAGTCTCATGGTTCCAGTACTTACAACATACTACTAAATGTTAAATGAAGTACGCAGGCTATTGGCTACAGTGGCCATAACAGTTTGTTGCAGTTAACGAGTCCTTACAACTCTTGTACAAGGAGCGTTTACAACATGTTACTCCAGGACATAATCCTTCAGATAATTGGGTCGGTGGTAAACAAAGACTACGAGTGTACAAAAATAACTTAAGTATCCGAGTTAGTTGTTTTCATTGGCTTTAGGGTGTTTTTGATAACATGCAGATTTCAGCACGCATGCGAGATTGCCCCGTTCCGCAGGCGTCCCGAGAGCGTATTCCCCGCAGTAAAATAAATGCTTGTATAAAAAGGACATTTGCGGGGGTTACGCATGCGGAGCAAATCCACATGCTTTCATTGTTACATTATCTGGCACGAAAGATAATAACCAAGCTTGGACCCTAACTAATACGTAAAATTAAGGCTAAGAACTCACGAATCGGTTTTCACTCGCGTCGTCTTCGATTGTGGGCCTCCAGCTTTTGTAGAATATAGATATATATATATATCTATGTAAAAAATTAAAGCTTATTTCACGACGCATTTTACGCCCGCTGTATGCACGGTTGTTTGAGGCTGCCGTTGCGCCAGTGAGCAACTAAAGAAGGCGTTTCAGATAACCGTGGAAAAAAGTACATTGACCTTTTCCTAATATTATTATCTCTACGTAGACCTACCCAAAAAACAAACAATGAACTGCTTTTCATTCCTAGATCATGTAAAGGATCACGATACATGTCGATTCAAGACAGCTTTATGTCTTTATTTCCGGTTTTGAAAGTAAGAATATCAACAAATGTAGTAGGGTGGCAACAAATGACCGTTATTCCACAGTTATCTGGCTTCTACCTTAGTACAATCACGCGGGCCTCGGTCACCCGGTACCTCGGCGGATTGTGCCCACACGCTCTGCGACCGGTTTGCGGCCTCAGTAGCGCCCGTCCACCTACCGACATCTATCTTCAATTAGTGAAAGCACTTAGATTTTTTTTTAATTCTTCTGTGATGAGCATAACGTACGAATAATTGCTCGTTTTATAACGTAATTAGTCTGCAGCACAAATGATAATTAACCGCCTATCTTGTGATAATCGCCCGCCAAGTTTGCAGGTTGATAATTGCAACCGCGACGACTTCGTTACCGCACAGAAATCCGGTCTGAGTTTACAGCTGTTGCTCCACCATAGCGGGTGTGGGTAAAAACCGCTTCGTGAGTTCTATACCTTATGGAACAGTTTCTTATAAAAATATTTCAGATGGTAGTGAAACTTTACACAACGGAGCTAAGCCCACCAGTTCGCGCGTCCTTAATGGCTTGTGATATATTCAATGTACCTTACGAGAATGTAGAAGTTGATCTTAAGGATATGCAACATTTGGACCCAGAGTTTTTGAGTGTATGATCTTGATAATTATAATATATATTTTACGAAATTCTGTTAGAATAATTATTATGTTGTCAACAATATTTTTTTTTTCTTAAAATCGCTTCTCCTCGCGCTCTCTGAATGAAGAAAGAACGAAACCCATTGTGATGCCTTTTGCGTTCTAAGATCGCAGTAACCTTCTCGATTAATTTTCATTTTTTTTCTATCATTTTATCATCATCTTGGAAGCATTAAAGCAATGGCAGGCGACGATAAATAATAATTATAATAATTATTTATTTATTTAACACAGTATACCAGTGTCTATAGTACACTGCTGATGTTTGTACATCAGTACTCTATTGGGTTTATGTACTATCCTGAATCACAAGAGTCAAATGATATTTGGTACTACAGAAAAGATGAAAGAGGTTGGAAAGGAAATACTTTCCGATTTGTACTTCAACGTGTGTCGCCGCTTGTCTCACACCCTTTAACTCCACTACATGCAATAAACCAATACGAACGCGCATTACGCAACTAACAGAATACGCACACTTAGATCGCAAGTTTGCTATTAAGATAAGATAAGATAAGATCATTTATTTGTATAAACATGTGTATGTTAAGATGGTGATAAAGTGAATACAGTTCAACATGTTTTGCCGTAAATCGGCGTAAAAAAATTAATTAAAAAAAAAAAAATTGATTTAAAAAAAAATATTCAATATTCAGTCAATTCAATAATTGTCAACATAATATTTTTATTTGTATTTTTTTTTTAATTAATTTTTTTACGCCGATTTACGGCAACACATGTTGAACTGTATTCACTTTATCACCATCTTAACATACACATGTTTATACAAATAAATGATCTTTTAAAATTAAGTCAATTCAATAATAGTCTATATTATATAAAATATAGTCAAAATTCAATCAATTAAAATTACAGTGAATACAGAAAATAGAATAATAAAATTAAAAGTAAAATTGAAATATTAAACAGTCATGATTCAAAATTTTTCGTTTAAAACCTCCGCAACATTATAATAAGCCTTACTGAGTAGCAATTTTTTTAGTTCCCTCTTAAACGAATTAATATTCATTATTTTAATGGAATTGGGAATTTTATTGTAAATTGAGGGAGCCATGCATATAACACTCTTTCTTAGAAATGCTGTTGTATTCGTAGTTGAACTATGAGCATAGGGCAATGCTTTGCTACTTTGTGACAAGGTTGACCCGCCCACAAGGCTATTCTAATCTCTTTCATCTGTTCTGTGATTGGTACAGTTCCGCTCGGTCTGTCTAAGGTTTAGCGTTTTTCATTCTTTTAATTCATTAAACCCCAAGCAAACGCTAGCAAGCGTTCACTCACTCGTTGTCTTTCTATTGTATCTCTAATCGCGGTATCCGAAAGGTTAATATGTCTCCCTCTAAAAGAAGAGGCCTAAGTCCCAACAGTGGGAAAATTATAAAGTTGATTATGCTTATGCATAATACATAAGTGAGCAAAACTCCAACTTTCAGAAAAATCCTCTGAAAACGTTTCCTGTACTTGAAGATGATGATTTCATATTGCATGATAGGTTTGTAGTGCTATATAAAAGCATTATTTTATGTTATGTAAGCCTAGCACACTAACACTATTCGACACTTTAATTACAATGCTCCATCACCTTTATTTTTAACCTAGTATTAATAAATAAGATATCCACCAGTCCGCACTGGGCCCGCGTGGTGGATTACGGCCCAACCCTCTTCTAGAGAGGAGGCCTGAGTCCCAGCGGTGGGAACATTATAAGGCCGACTATGCTATTATAAGGGCATTATTTGCTAAGCGGATATTGCCTTGGTAACATAATGTTATTTCGTATATACAGGAAAATTAAGAGGTTTAGATGCTTTAAAGGTGACTGTTGACCATTTGCCTCTCTATGTCAACATTTTTGCATCCGGCCCTAAATTTTGTCAAATCTAAAATCCAAACAAACTCGTTTTTATCCGTAGACACGGCTTAACACATCCTAATTTATTATACTGTGCAAATTGATTTATTTTCCTTTCAGCGACGGATATTTTGCCTCTAAATCACTTGTCACTCACCTTTTTTTGTTTACGCTCCGCAGTCACGCTATATTGATGTATCTAGCTGACGCCTATGGGACGGACGACGCATGGTATCCAAAAGACCACAAAACAAGGGCGCTCGTCAATCAAAAACTGTTCTTTGATACTACAGTCCTCTTTCCGAGATTAAAAAACATAACGGTAAACGATTTTAATTATTATGAACTAATTTAAGTTGCGAGCAGTACTGGCCGAGTGGTAACGGCCCCGACTTACGAGTTGTAGGTCGCGGAATCAAACCGAGCAAGCAGAGGTGATGAAATAAATTACACAAAATAATGCGCTTATTTTGTGTAATTTATTTCATCACCTCTGCTCTCAAAACGGTGAAGGAAAACATTGTGAGGAAACCGGCATGTCCTAGAACCAACAAATTCGAAGACATGTGACATCCACCAACCCGCACTGGGCCCGCGTGGTTGATTACGGCCCATTCCCTCTCATAGGGAAGAGGCCGGAGTCCCAACAGTGGGAACATTATAAGGCCAACTGTGCTTTGCTATGCTAATTTAAGTTATATTAAATTACGTTTGTGGAACATCACCTTTGATGTCGAGCGTGGCGAAGGTGGTGTGGCGATCTCATTGTGTTCGCGGGGCAAACTTGGCCAGAGATTACCCCAGACATTTCAGATTTGGAAGGAAAAAGGAAGGACTTTGCTCAGCAGTGAGGTACGAATTAGTCAGAAAAAATTAAATTATGTCTGGTCTAGCAAAATCAAACTATGTTTTTCATTTCACAAAATTATTAATTTATCATAGTTAAAAAAATAAAATCTTACTTATATATATTTTTTATTCAAACACACCTGTTGTATCAAACCAAAACATCAAAAAAAAAAAAATCAAGTATTACAATTTATTGAAAGTTTTCTTCACTTCCATTTTTCATTGAGAAGACAGGTAGGTCTACTTCGTGTTCACAAATAAAAAAGCATTTCAAGCTACAGTCCACTTGGGTCACACGACCGTTGTAGAACATTGCGCCACACTGGTCATAACTCCCTTCATTCAGTGGATTTCCCCACAAAGCTAAGCTACCATTTACAGGTGTACCTGCAAAACAATAAATAAATCAGCCATAAACTCCTGCACTTTGCAATAACAATAATTTTTGGTTTTCACTACGGTAACTTATTCTAATATTTAAAATTTCTTTTAAAATTTTTTTCTCAATAAGTGTGCTACTCCTTTATTCCTGGTATCCAGAAGTTTCACAACCTAGTTAGTAAGAATTTCAACATAGCGCCCAAGTACAGGGTCTTCTAAAATTTGCACATTACTTCAGGGCATAAATATCTATAAATATACAGGCAATACTGACTTAAATCTTTTAACATATATTTCGCGTGCTATGGGGGTAGTTTGAGGCGGGGCGCGGCGCCGGTCTGCAACAAACGCCGTAGGTCGTGTCCGCGGCCTACGCAGCGCAAACCTGCGATGGTCACTCTAGAACGCGGCTTCCAATGCAAACTACGATCAGTTTCTCGCATTCTTCTTGACGAGGAGGAGTATGATGATGTTGTTATACAAATGTTATTGAAACAGAAGAGAAGAAAAAGGCGTCACGACATTTTATGAAGAGAGAGGTTGACGGTTGTCTTTAATATTTTGACAAAAAAAATGTACTTACGATGTCAAGTTAAATAAAATTCTGTTAAAAACTATCTTCGTTGACAAATACGCGGCGGCCGTGACGCCAGAATGCTCCGAAATGACTGCGTAGGTGGCGTACGACGCGTTAGGCGTGTGATGAAGACCACTATAGTGACCACATTTCCATAGTAAGCATTCGTACTTCGCCTACAGCGTCATGCCGGACGCGACATACGGCGTTTGTTGCAGAGCGCCGACTGAGAGCCAGTAAAGCTATCTCTTTCTTTCTCATCAAGTTCTTGAAACACGTTCTCCTACATGCACAAAATTGATGTTTTACGCGTGATTGAGCGAGTATCTGAAACCAGCTAATCACGCTCCCCTTACCTAGCTATTGAAAATCTAAGTTGCTCGACACTCATATACTCACGCACCTTTTACTGTCTGCCATCCCTCATTGAACCTGTTATGAAAGCCCAAGTGATACATCCCTCTTAAGTAGCTCCCTCCATTCCAGACCTTTGGTCCAGTTTGCGTGAGTTTCACAAGGTCGTTGATTTCCAACAAATTATTGGCGACTGATAAGTAAGATTGTTCTGAACTGCAAACGTTGTAAGCATCAGTCCAGTTCAGTGGCACTGAGTGTATCTTAAAACATTTCCCACTTTTATTGTCGAAACCGTAATCTGTAAAACAAGGATTGGTGAAATATCTGTTAAATTTTTTTTTTTTAACAAAAATTATGCACAAATAGAGCGAGGTACTCCTGTATTAGTAGAAATATCTGTGTTACAGGCATCAGTATTTTCTCCCAAACATTCGGTGAAGATTTAAATAAAGTGACTAAAATTCAAAATGCTAAAACATATTCATCAATACTGTTACCGGGGTCTACAAGAAATGGGAGGATTAATTTTAAATGTAAACAAACACAAGTTATTGAAAAAAGGATACAGGAACTGAATATGACACTGTAATATTAAGAGGCTGCTTTTCCACTCGCCTATCGTAAACATCGAGCATGGTTTAAAAGCTTGTTGCTTCATCTAACGCAATCAAAAGTGATGTTTGACGAAAACGCGACGTGAAAAAAGAGTGATAATACTTGAATACTCTGTTGGCATTCAGTAATTCCGTGATTTACTCGAAAATTTTACAAAACTTGTTCCAGGAAATACGTGTTTTTTTTAAACTCTTAAGGGGCCGGCGGAGGATGAATTTCCATACAAACGTAATACCACGCTCATTTGCAGTTGGAGCATATTTCCAACATATTATGATGATATTCGGTTATAGACAGTATTTATCTAGGTTCCTACGTCTTTCTTTTTTAAAAAAACAAAAAGAAATTTAAGCAAATTGTATTTCGCACTTTTTTATAGCGTAAATGGCAAAACATGCCATTTGGCTTTTCTTGTATTAAAAATAACAATATTTCTAATATTCTCGACGTAGGAACCTAGATAAATATTGTCTATAACCGAATATCATCATAATATGTTGGATATATGCTCCAACTGCAAATGAGCGTGGTATTACGTTTGTATGGAAATTTCATCCTCCGCCGGCCCCTTAAAAGTTTTTGAAAAACATTGTCATTATTTAGAATCTTGATAAAATTTGCTAGGCTTGTATGTTGTACTTTTTTGACTTTTTTTATTATTGAGTAAATTATGAAGTGTCAATGTTCATGCAAAATAGCAGATTTTCAGAGGTCTTTACTGGATTAGTTTTACACAAATTTATAAATTGATTTTCATAGAAGCCTAGATAATATTCATAAGATACTGTGTTTCCAAAATATCTAGTGAAAAATGTGTAATGTCGTCATAATCGCGTAAGAGCGGTTGTATGCAAAACGGTGAAAATGTATGTCGAGATGCATCTCCTTAAACCACGGATTCCAAAACCAAAACCTGAACTATCGGAATCAGTGAATCTGCCAGTTGCGTATAATAAATATCTAATAATGAAATTGTGACCAATGTGTATATCGATTACTGAGAAGAGAATTATTACAAAAAAAAAAATGAAAACATTAGAATAAAAAATAACAAGAACTAAAAATATTTCTGTGTAAGTGTAAGTGTAGGGGGTACATTAGGGATGGGGTAAACCGTAAAGGCAGCGTGCAATTCAGCAGTTAAGTTGTGTTTGTGCTAATTGTACCTATAGGTATGTACCGTGGAATGGCAAGTATCAACGGTATAAATACAAACACAACTTTGCCATTTAAAAACAACAAAAATTACTAAAATAAAACGATAAGGTTAGAAAATTCAAGTCCTTTTTTTTGTGCAGTATTATTATGACACGCCCTTTAAGGCTCAAGCGCCCGAAAAGTACCATAAGACAGTCACTTTCTGAAGCCTACTCCTCGGTAACGGCCAGGTTAATAGGTTTGAAAAAAAATATATGTTTATCATAGATTCATGAACAACAATATCAACATTTGATTTTTTCGTGCTATTAATACTTTTGTCTAAAAAAAATATTTAGCAATTTCGCAACTTTTCGCAACTTTTCCCTACTCCTTCAAAACGGCTTGGATCTTTAGAAACATTTTTACACATAAAAAATGGTGGTTATTCTTCAAAGTGAACATTGCAGACGTAAATCAATCAATATTTCGCAAAGAAAATGGATTTAAAAGTCAGCCGCGCGCTTTCCGGGCGCTGTTGACCGCAAATAAATGCACAGATTTGCGTACTGCCGCCTAGGCGGGTGCGAGAGGTGCGTCCATATAATTTTGGCCAGATGGTTCAAGGGACTATAAGCCTTAATTCTTCGTAGAGCGGGGCAAGTCATTTGATGACTCCCTACCTAAAAAAGGATCATAGCAAGTGATAAGACCACGTAACTTGATAAGACGTTCGAAGGGGCTAATCGGTGACCCCGATTTGGTTAAGTCCAATCTACAAAGCCTGGATCACAAAGCGTAGGGCAGCCAAACTTTCAATATTTTACAGGATGTATTTTGGAGAGCATGCGCGGGAATAACATGACTCAATTTCACCTTTATACCATCGGACATCTCGACGGATGGCGAGTGTCCACTCTCACATTGTTATCACTTCAACGATTCGGACTAAATGTTTTACCTCGTCCTATAATATACATAATTATATACCGCGTTCATCGAAGGACGGGAACAATTTGCCTTGCGTGGTCTTCTTGTGCGATTATAATTTAGGTGTCTTCAAGGCTAGAGTGAACTATCGCGTTCACAACTTACTATCATGTGGGATCGCAGTTGAATAGGCTTTAGGATGAATTCCCTAATTCTATTCCTTCCCAAACAACTCATATTCAAAACCCCGCAACGAACCGCCGCCGTGCCGTCTGACGGTGAAAGAAAAAAAGCTTTCGATTCGAATCTTAGCTTCTTTCCCGCGCGCGGGGTCAATAATCTCCAAGATGATCCTGGCTCCCAGCACCCAGTGAGTACCTGACTTCCAATTTTTTACCATCCTTTTAGCCGGTTTTTCGAAACTTTGATAAGCGTCACACGGCATTGACGCGACAACTATTCAGCAGTCAAGCACTAGTTTATGTCAATAAAAAATAGCTTACCTAAATCAGGCATATTGCACTGCTGATTCCATTCTAAAGACTGAAGTGTCTTTTTGCAAGTATATTGAAACTTTCTGTCACATGATACATCGTTCATTTTTCCTGTCGAAAATATGATTACACAGTCTTCGTTTCCACTGTCATTCGGCTCTCCTATGCTCCAGTTATGGTATACGTCAGCCACTCGTTTACCTGTCAAGATTAATAAATAAATTAACTTCCCAAATATCAAACGGTAACCGTCAAATATAAATCGCCAACGCCATCTAGTCTCATACTAAGTAGAACTTGTACTACGAGTACTAGACAACTGATAAACTTCTTCTTCTTCCTGCTCTTGTCCCGTCTTATTAATAAACATACTGATATATTTCTAGATACATACGAATTATAGATAAATTACACCCAAACACAGAACAAGTTCATTACAAAAACATTTGTCTTGGGTGGGAATCGAACCCACGACCGCCAGATATACCGTATCGCTCTCAGGGCCACTCAGGACCATCAACCACTAGACCAACAGGCCAGTCAATAAATGGCTATTTTATACAATATTGTATTTATTCTTATTTTCTAGTTTTCTTTAGTGAATATTAATCTACACTAATATTATCACCACCATCATATCAGCCGAAAGACGTCCACTGTTGGACATAGGCCTCCCTCAAACGTCGCCACAATAAACAACACTACTATTATAAAGAGGGAAAATTTGTGTTTTTGTGTGTACGTTTGTAATGAATAAACTCGAAAATTACTATGCCGATTTCAAAAATTCTTTCACCAATTGAAAGCTACATCCACCCTGAGGAACATAAACTATTTATTGCCCGTGCAAAGCCGGGATGGGCCGCTAGTATATAAATAAAAAGTAATTTGTTTTTTAATCGAGAGCGAATCAGTAACTAAATATGAATGTGAATGAATAATAGGAACAGTTAATGGAGACCAATACTTCAGACTTAGGGCGCTTTCAATTTAGACGTCTCAAGTCGTGCCGCAGTCGGCTGCGCCCGGCCGGTTGAAGTACGTTAACAGTCTGACAACAAGCGCCTAAATTGAAAACGTATCTGGCTGCCGTGCGTTTGTATGCCTATGATGCACTATGCAACACCGAATTGAACACGTGTGACGCTGCTGTCCTGTTTTCGACCGTTCGCTGTACCGGCGCCGCACGGTTACCGCACCGCGCGCTTTGTGTTAAAAATACGATCGTCCGTCCGCGGTACCTACGACTAACGCACCGCCACCGCAACAGGGCGTCAAAAAACACATAGTTACATTGAAAGCGCCCTTACCGTCGATAGTTTCAAATAGACCTTTCACTAATAAGTCAGATATCCCCAAAGTCATCGACCACCATTTAGGCTGAGTGCTATTCCAATAAGATATCACAGCATCAGCTTCTGCCTGGTTCTCTGGGTACCACAAAGTGGCTCCTTCTAGAGAACATGCTCTTTTAGCTTCATTGAAATTCTTAATTAAAGAATTAATCTTATAAAAGCTATCGGTTGCTTCTAAGTATACGTAGTCGTTCCGAAAAAACTTGATGTCCTTTTGTGCATCTGCAAAAAAAAAACTTATCTGCACTTAAAATATTACAAAGAGGGTAAAATTTTATTTTTGTGTGTACGTTTGTAATGAATAAACTCAAAAACTACTGTGCAGATTTCAAAAATTTTTCACCATTGGAAAGCTACATTCACCCTGAGTAACATAGGTTATATTTATTGCCCGTGCGAAGCCGGGACGGCCGCTAGTTATGTTAAAAAAAACCAGATGTTTTCTTATTTGTTGATTGACTTAATCGAATCGAAATCGAAAAGAAGAAATTAAGTTAAATAAAAATAATAAATAGCAACTTACGTGAGAGATTAAGTGCAAAATACACTATAAAAACGACTAATATTTTATTAGAATACATTATGAGCGCGAACGTTACGAGGAGCGTCTGTCTGGACCTGATCACAACCTTTGTGAATCGCTCAAATAAAACTGTTTACGTTATTCAGATAAATTTTATTATTATGCACATATATATGCACTCAACCGATATCATTTATTATGATTTGCATGACCTATGACCGGAATATCGTTGATTTTTAACAGACTTCGAAAAGGAGGAGGTTCTATGTTCGGCTGAATGTAAGTTTTTTTTTATGTATCACCCATATCTCGGTCAATATTATGGACCGATTCTGAAAATATTTTTTTGATTGAAAGGTTATGCTTCCAAGTTGGTCCAATCAATATTGTTATGATCTGATCATAAACTTCGAAGATATGGCACAGAACTCCTCATGGGATCACAGCAGAATTGTCGTAACAAGTAAAATTGCGTTGTTTATACGTGTAGTCGATGACTGACTGAAATAAAATAGGAGGGGAGGGAGGGGATGTATCGAACTGATCCGGTGATGAAGCTGGAAGTAGTAAGTTAATGTAATCTAACCGTTATGAGATAGACTCTAGTTATAAAGTATTTAAGTTTGGCTGAGGGGTACTTTTTAGTGGTGGTACCATAACTAAAAAGTGATAAATAAAAAACTTTTTACAAAAAAATTAAACCGACTTCAATGTAAAAAAAAACACTGAAAAGTACAAAATACCTTTAATTTCGGAAGTCCTGGTCGGTGTTAAATAACGAAAAGACAAAACTATCTATTATAGAAACACCGACTTCCGAAATTAAAGTTATTTTGTACTATTTAGTGTTTTTTTTTACATTGAAGTCAGTTTTTTTTTTTTTTTTTGTAAAAAGTTTTTTTATTGTCAATGATTACTACATTTTTCATTAAAGAAGGTGCCAGATAACCGTGGAATAAAGTACATTAACCTTTTCCTAATATCTTTACGTAGGTACCCAAAAAACAAACAATGAACTGCTTTTCATTCCTAGATCATGTAAAGGATCACGATACATGTCGATTCAAGACAGCTTTATGTCTTTATTTCCGGTTTTGAAAATAACAATATCAACAAATGTAGTAGGGTGGCAATAAATGACCGTTATTTCACAGTTATCTGGCTTCTACCTTAGTACAATCACGCGGGCCTCGGTCACCCGGTACCTCGGCGGGTTGTGCCCACACGCTCTGCGACCGGTTTGCGGCCTCAGTAGCCGGCGTCCACCTACCGACATCTATCTTCAATTAGTGAAAGCACTAAGAATTTTTTTTAATTCTTCTGTGATGAGCATAACGTACAAGTAATTGCTCGTTTTATAACGTAATTAGTCTGCAGCATAAATGATAATTAACCGCCTATCTTGTGATAATCGCCCGCCAAGTTTGCGGGTTGATAATTGCAATCGCGACGACTTCGTTACCGCACAGAAATCCGGTCTTCTGAGTTTACAGCTGTTGCTCCACCATAGCGGGTGTGAGTAAAAACCGCTTCGTGAGTTATATGCCTTATGGAACAGTTTCTTATAAAAATATTTCAGATGGTAGTGAAACTTTACACAACGGAGCTAAGCCCACCAGTTCGCGCGTCCTTAATGGCTTGTGATATATTCAATGTATCTTACGAGAATGTAGAAGTTGATCTTAAGGATATGCAACATTTGGACCCAGAGTTTTTGAGAGTATGATCTTGATAATTATAATATATATTTTACGAAATTCTGTTAGAATAATTATTATGTTGTCAAACATATTTTTTATTTTTTCAAAAAATCGCTTCTCTCACTCTGAATGAAGTGCTCGACACTTCTTTGTCAAACTTTATCAATTAAAACCCATTGCGATGCCTTTTGCGAACCTTCTCGATTAATTTTCATTTTTTTTTCTATCATTTTATCATCATCTTGGAAGCATTGGTAAAGCAATGGCAGGCGACGATAAATAATAATTATAATAATAATTTATTTATTTAACACACTATACCAGTGTCTATAGTACACTGCTGATGTTTGTACATCAGTACTCTATTAGGTTTATGTACTATCCTTAATCACAAGAGTCAAATGATATTTGTATTATTAGTACTACAGAAAAGATGAAAGTGTTTATAAAAGAAATACTTTCTGATTTGTACTTCAACGAGTGTCGCCGATTGTCTCACACCCTTTAACTCCACTACAGGCAATAAACTAATACGAACGCGCATTACGCAACTAACAGACTACGCACACTTAGATCGCGAGTTTGCTATTAAGATAAGATAAGATAAGATCATTTATTTGTATAAACATGTGTATGTTAAGATGGTGATAAAGTGAATATAGTTCAACATGTTTTGCCGTAAATCGGCGTACAAAATTAATTAAAAAAAAAAAACAAACACAACAATTGATTTAAAAAAAAAAAACTACTACTAAACTTGTCAACATAATATTTTTATTTGTATATTATACAAACAAAAATATTCAAAATTCAGTCAATTCAATAATAGTCTACATTATATAAAATATAGTCAAAATTCAATCAATTAAAATTACAGTCAATACAGAAAATAGAATAATAAAATTAATAGTAAAATTGAAATATTAAATAGTCATGATTAAAAATTTTTCGTATAAAACCTCCGCAACATTATAATAAGCCTTACTGAGTAGCAATTTTTTAGTTCCCTCTTAAACGAATTAATATTCATTATTTTAATGAAATTGGGAATTTTATTGTAAATTGAGGGAGCCATGCATATTACACTCTTTCTTAGAAATGCTGTTGTATTCGTAGTTGAACTATGAGAATAGGGAAATGCTTTGCTACTTTGTGGCTAGGTTGCCCCACCCACAAGGTTATTCTAATCTCTTTCATCTGTTCTGTGATTGGTACAGTTCCGCTCGGTCTGTCCAAGGTTTAGCGTTTTTCATTCTTTTAATTAATTAAACCCCAAGCAAACGCTAGCAAGCGTTCACTCACTCATTGTGTCTAATCGCGGTATCCTAAAGGTTAATATGTCTCCCTTTAAAAGAAGAGGCCTAAGTCTCAACAGTGGGAAAATTATAAAGTTGATTATGCTTATGCATAATACATAAGTGAGCAAAACTCCAACTTTCAGAAAAACCCTCTGAAAACGTTTCCTGTACTTGAAGATGATGATTTCATATTGCATGATAGGTTTGTAGTGCTATATAAAAACATTATTTTATGTTATGTAAGCCTAGCACACTAACACTTTTCGACACTTTAATTACAATGCTCCAACACCTTTATTTTTAACCTAGTATTAATAAATAAGATATCCACCAGTCCGCACTGGGCCCGCGTGGTGGATTACGGCCCATTCCCTCTCCTAGAGAGGAGGCCTGAGTCCCAGCGGTGGGAACATTATAAGGCCGACTATGCTATTAATGGATAAGGGCATTATTTGCTAAGCGGATATTGCCGTGGTACCAGTTATAATGTTATTTCGTATATACAGGAAAATTAAGAGGTTTAGATGCTTTAAAGGTGACTGTTGACCATTTGCCTCTCTATGTCAACATTTTTGCATCCGGCCCTAAATTTTGTCATATCTAAAATCCAAACAAACTCGTTTTTATCCGTAGACACGGCTTAACACATCCTAATTTATTATACTGTGCAAATTGATTTATTTTCCTTTCAGCGACGGATATTTTGCCTCTAAATCACTTGTCACTCACCTTTTTTTGTTTACGCTCCGCAGTCACGCTATATTGATGTATCTAGCTGACGCCTATGGGACGGACGACGCATGGTATCCAAAAGACCACAAAACAAGGGCGCTCGTCAATCAAAAACTGTTCTTTGATACTACAGTCCTCTTTCCGAGATTAAAAAACATAACGGTAAACGATTTTAATTATTATGAACTAATTTAAGTTGCGAGTTTGCGAGCAGTACTGGCCGAGTGGTAACGGCCCCGACTTACGAGTTGTAGGTCGCGGAATCAAACCGAGCCAAGCGCATTATTTTGTGTAATTTATTTCATCACCTCTGCTCTCAAAACGGTGAAGGAAAACATTGTGAGGAAACCGGCATGTCCTAGAACCAAAAATTCGAAGACATGTGACATCCACCAACCCGCACTGGGCCCGCGTGATAGATTACGGCCCATTCCCTCTCCTAGGGAAGAGGCCGGAGTCCCAACAGTGGGACTCCGGCCTCTTATAAGGCCAACTGTGCTTTGCTATGCTAATTTAAGTTATATTAAATTACGTTTGTGGAACATCACCTGTGATGTCGAGCGTGGCGAAGGTGGTGTGGCGATCTCATTGTGTTCGCGGGGCAAACTTGGCCAGAGATTACCCCAGACATTTCAGATTTGGAAGGAAAAAGGAAGGACTTTGCTCAGCAGTGAAGTACGAATTAGTCAGGAAAAATTAAATTATGTCTGGTCTAGCAAAATCAAACTATGTTTTTCATTTCACAAAATTATTAATTTATCATAGTTAAAAAAATAAAATCTTACTTACATATATTTTTTATTCAAACACATGCCTGTTGTTTCAAACAAAAACATCAAAAAAAAAATCAAGTATTACAATTTATTGAAAGTTTTCTTCACTTCCATTTTTCATTGAGAAGACAGGTAGGTCTACTTCGTGTTCACAAATAAAAAAGCATTTCAAGCTACAGTCCACTTGGGTCACACGACCGTTGTAGAACATTGCGCCACACTGGTCATGACTCCCTTCATTCAGTGGATTTCCCCACAACACTATGCTTCCATTTACAGGTGTACCTGTAAAACAATAAATAAATCAGCCACAAACAGCGCCCAAGTACAGGGTCTTCTGTTTGCACATTACTTCAGGGCATAAATGTCTATAAATATACAGGCAATAATGACATAAACCTTTTAACATATATTTCGCGTGCTATAGAGGTAGTTTGAGGCAGGGCGCGGCGCCGGTCTGCAACAAACGCCGTAGGTCGTGTCCGCGGCCTACGCAGCGCAAACCTGCGATGGTCACTCTAGAACGCGGCTTCCAACGCAAACTACGATCAGTTTTTCGCATTCTTTTTGAAGAGGAGGAGTATGATGATGTTGTTATACAAATGTTATTGAAACAGAAGAGAAGAAAAAGGCGTCACGACATTTTATGGAGAGAGAGGTTGACGGTTGTTTTTAATATTTTGAAAAAAAAAATGTACTAAGGATGTCAAGTTAAATAAAATTCTGTTAAAAACTATCTTCGTTGCCAAAAACGCAGCGTCCGTGACGCCAGAATGCTCCGAAATAATATAACTGTGTAGGTGGCGTACGACGCGTTAGGCGTGTGATGAAGACCACTATAGTGCATTTCCATAGTAAGCATTCGTACTTCGCCTACAGCGTCATGCCAGACGCGACATACGGCGTTTACGGCGAGCCAATAAAGCTATCTTTTTCTTTCCCATCAAGTTCTTGAAACACGTTCTCCTACATGCACAAAATTGATGTTTTACGCGTGATTGAGCGAGTATCTGAAACCAGCTAATCACGCTCCCCTTACCTAGCTATTGAAAATCTAAGTTGCTCGACACTCATATACTCACGCACCTTTTACTGTCTGCCAGCCCTCATTGAACCTGTTATGGAAGCCCAAGTGATACATCCCTCTTAAGTAGCTCCCTCCATTCCAGACCTTTGGTCCAGTTTGCGTGAGTTTCACAAGGTCGTTGATTTCCAACAAATTATTGGCGACTGATAAGTAAGATTGTTCTGAACTGCAAACGTTGTAAGCATCAGTCCAGTTCAGTGGCACTGAGTGTATCTTAAAACATTTCCCACTTTTATTGTCGAAACCGTAATCTGTAAAACAAGGATTGGTGAAATATCTGTTATATTTTTTTTTTAACAAAAATTATGCACAAATAGAGCGAGGTACTCCTGTACTAGTAGAAATATCTGTGTTACAGGCATCAGTATTTTCTCCCAAACATTCGGTGAATATTTAAATAAAGTGACTAAAATTCAAAATGCTAAAACGTACTCATCAATACTATTACCGGGGTCTACAAGAAATGGGAGGATTAATTTTAAATGTAAACACAAGTTATTGAAAAAAGGATACAGGAACTGAATATGACACTGTAATATTAAGAGGCTGCTTTTCACTCGCCTATTGTAAACATCGAGCATGGTTTAAAAGCTTGTTGCTTCATCTAACGCAATCCAACGTGATGTTTGACGGAAAATGGACGTGAAAAAAGAGTGATAATACCTGAATACTCTGTTGGCATTCAGTAATTCCGTGATTTACTCGAAAATTTTACAAAACTTGTTCCAGGAAATACGTGTTTTTTTTAAACCCTTAAAAGTTTTTGAAAAACATTTTCATTATTTAGAATCTTGATAAAATTTGCTAGGCTTGTATGTTGTACTTTTTTGACTTTTTTAATTTTTGAGTTAATTATGAAATGTCAATGTTCATGCAAAATAGCAGATTTTCAGAGGTCTTAATTCATTAAACCATAAGCGAACGCCGGAAAGCGTTTGCGCACCTATTGTCTTTCTATTGTGTCTGTAATTTCCACGATCAAGAGGTTAACTGGATTAGTTTTACACAAATTTATAAATTGATTTTTATAGAAGCCTAGATAATATTCATAAGATACTGTGTTTCCAAAATATCTACTGAAAAATGTGTAATGTCGTCATAATCGCGTAAGAGCGGTTGTATGCAAAACAATGAAAATGTATGTCGAGATGCATCTCCTTAAACCACGGATTCCAAAACTAAAACCTGAACTATCGGAATCAGTGAATCTGCCAGTTGCGTATGATAAATATCTAATAATATAATTGTCTTCGTTGGAAAGATAAATATCAATGTGTATATCGTTTACAGAGAAGAGAATCATTACAAAAAAAAAAATGAAAACATTAGAATAAAAAAATAACAAGAACTAAAAATATTTCTGTGTTAGTGTAAGTGTAGGGGGTACATTAGGGATGGGGTAAACCGTAAAGGCAGCGTGCAATTCAGCAGTTAAGTTGTAGTTTTGCAAATTGTATCTATAGGTATGTACCGTGGAATGGCAAGTATCAACGGTATAAATACAAACACAACTTTGCCGTTTAAGAACAACAAAAATTACTAAAATAAGTCGATAAGGTTAGAAAATTCAAGTTCTTTTTTTGTGCAGTATTATTATGACACGTCCTTTGATTCTTCGTAGAGCGGGGCAAGTCATTTGATGATTTCCCACCTAAAAAAGGATCGTAGCAAGTGATAAGACGACGTAACTTGATAAGACGTTCGAAGGGGCTAATCGGTGATCCCGATTTGGTTAAGTCCAATCTACAAAGCCTGGACCACAAAGCGTAGGGCAGCGAAACTTTCAATATTTTACAGGATGCATTTTGGAGAGCATGCGCGGGAATAACATGACTCAATTTCACCTTTATACCATCGGACATCTCGACGGATGGCGAGTGTCCACTCTCACATTGTTATCACTTCAACGATCCGGACTAAATGTTTTACCTCGTCCTATAATATACATAATTATATACCGCGTTCATCGAAGGACGGGAACAATTTGCCTTGCGTGGTCTTCTTGTGCGATTATAATTTAGGTGTCTTCAAGGCTAGAGTGAACTATCGCGTTCACAACTTACTATCATGTGGGATCGCAGTTGAATAGGCTTTAGGATGAATTCCCTAATTCTATTCCTTCCCAAACAACTCATCTTCAAAACCCCGCAACGAACCGCCGCCGCGCCGTCTGACGGTGAAAGAAAAAAAGCTTTCGATTCGAATCTTAGCTTCTTTCCCGCGCGCGCGGTCAATAACCTCTGAAAATATCGCCTGAAAGTGCGTCCAAGATGATCCTGGCTCCCAACACCCAGTGACTTCCAATTTTTTACCATCCTTTTAGCCTGTTTTTCGAAACTTTGATAAGCGTCACACGGTATTGACGCGACAACTATTCAGCAGTCAAGCACTAATTTATGTCAATAAAAAACAGCTTACCTAAATCAGGCATATTGCACTGCTGATTCCATTCTAAAGACTGAAGTGTCTTTTTGCAAGTATATTGAAACTTTCTGTCACATGATACATCGTTCATTTTTCCTGTCGAAAATATGATTACACAGTCTTCGTTTCCACTGTCATTCGGCTCTCCTATGCTCCAGTTATGGTATACGTCAGCCACTCGTTTACCTGTCAAGATTAATAAATAAATTAACTTCCCAAATATCAAACGGTAACCGTCAAATATAAATCGCCAACGCCATCTAGTCTCATACTAAGTAGAACTTGTACTACGAGTACTAGACAACTGATAAACTTCTTCTTCTTCCTGCTCTTGTCCCGTCTTATTAATAAACATACTGATATATTTCTAGATACATAATTATTATAGATAAATTACACCCCAACACAGAACAAATGTTCATTACAAAAACATTTGTCTTGGGTGGGAATCGAACCCACGACCGCCAGATATACCGTATCGCTCTCAGAGCCACTCAGGACCATCAACCACTAGACTAACAGGCCAGTCAATAAATGGCTATTTTATACAATATTGTATTTATTCTTATTTTGTAGTTTTCTTTAGTGAATATTAATCTACACTAATATTATCACCACCATATCAGCCGAAAGACGTCCACTGTTAGACATAGGTAGGCCTCCCTCAAACGTCGCCACAATAAACAACACTACTATTATAAAGAGGGAAAATTTGTGTTTTTGTGTGTACGTTTGTAATGAATAAACTCGAAAATTACTATGCCGATTTCAAAAATTCTTTCACCAATTGAAAGCTACATCCACCCTGAGGAACATAAACTATTTATTGCCCGTGCAAAGCCGGGATGGGCCGCTAGTATATAAATAAAAAGTAATTTGTTTTTTAATCGAGAGCGAATCAGTAACTAAATATGAATGTGAATGAATAATAGGAACAGTTAATGGAGACCAATACTTCAGACTTAGGGCGCTTTCAATTTAGACGTCTCAAGTCGTGCCGCAGTCGGCTGCGCCCGGCCGGTTGAAGTACGTTAACAGTCTGACAACAAGCGCCTAAATTGAAAACGTATCTGGCTGCCGTGCGTTTGTATGCCTATGATGCACTATGCAACACCGAATTGAACACGTGTGACGCTGCTGTCCTGTTTTCGTCCGTCCGCCGTACCTACGACTAACGCACCGCCACCGCAACAGGCCGTCAAAAAACACATACATTGAAAGCGCCCTTACCGTCGATAGTTTCAAATAGACCTTTCACTAATAAGTCAGATATCCCCAAAGTCATCGACCACCATTTAGGCTGAGTGCTATTCCAATAAGATATCACAGCATCAGCTTCTGCCTGGTTCTCTGGGTACCACAAAGTGGCTCCTTCTAGAGAACATGCTCTTTTAGCTTCATTGAAATTCTTAATTAAAGAATTAATCTTATAAAAGCTATCGGTTGCTTCTAAGTATACGTAGTCGTTCCGAAAAAACTTGATGTCCTTTTGTGCATCTGCAAAAAAAAAACTTATCTGCACTTAAAATATTACAAAGAGGGAAAAAAATTATTTTTGTGTGTACGTTTGTAATGAATAAACTCAAAAACTACTGTGCAGATTTCAAAAATTTTTCACCATTGGAAAGCTACATTCACCCTGAGTAACATAGGTTATATTTATTGCCCGTGCGAAGCCGGGACGGCCGCTAGTTATGTTAAAAAAATCCAGATGTTTTCTTATTTGTTGATTGACTTAATCGAATCGAAATCGAAAAGAAGAAATTAAGTTAAATAAAAATAATAAATAGCAACTTACGTGAGAGATTAAGTGCAAAATACACTATAAAAACGACTAATATTTTATTAGAATACATTATGAGCGCGAACGTTACGAGGAGCGTCTGTCTGGACCTAATCACAACCTTTGTGAATCGCTCAAACAAAACTGTTTAGGTTATTCAGATAAATTTTATTATTTTGCACATATATATACTGAACCGATATCATTTATTATGATTTGCATGACCTATGACCGAAATATCGTTGATTTTTAACCGATTTCGAAAAGGAGGAGTTTCTATGTTCGGCTGAATGTATGTTTATCTCGGCCTTGTATTGTGGACCGATTTTGAAATAGTAGTTTATGTGACTAGGGGATAAAGCAATGTCTTTAAGTCGCGGGCGGCATGTTGAATTCCGAACGAAACGAAGGTTGCTGATTTTAATCCCGAAAGATAGTGAGGGATTATAAAATTAACTCCCGAGCATTGCGAGGGAGTTAATAAAGAAACCTGAGTGAAGTGAGGAATTTAAGCCGCCCAAGACAAAGACAGCTTTATCCCCGTGTTGCATACTCTACTTTTTACACTATCTGTGAGATAATTAAAAGACAATTTGGTCGACCAAATCCGAAGTATAAGAATTATATTTACAAGTTCATCAAACATACAAAATTCACTACTCCAAGATTCTATAGTTTCAATTTTCTATAATGCTCCCGTGTCGTCAGTACGCACGTTTTATTCTATTTTCTTTTTTTTTGTTAGTGGCCAGTTTGAATCATAGTGATTACATACTCTTTGGTTTGAATTTCGAGTCAACTTGTTCGATGCGCCTACATTTTAATTCACAATGTTGACGTTTCTTGATGCTCCAAATTCAAATCTCATTATTCCCTAGGGATCGGCCATACTGCATTATCTCCCTAGGGATAGAATGACTTGCTTTAAGTGAGGCTTGTATGACGTATAAAACGACATTATCGAGCAGGTGGTGTAAAATAGTAGTTTATGTGACTAGGGGATAAAGCAGTGTCTTTAAGTCGAGGGCGGTATGTTGAATTCCGAACGAAACGAAGGTTGCTGATATTAATCCCGAACAATAGTGAGGGATTTATAAAATTAACTCCCGAGTATTGCGAGGGAGTTAATAAAGAAACCTGAGTGAAGTGAGGAATTCAAGCCGCCCAAGACAAAGAAAGCTTTATCCCCGTGTTGCATACTCTACTTTTTACACCATCTGTGAGATAATTATAAGACAATTTGGTCGACCAAATCATATATTAGAGAAATATAAGTATTATATTTACAAGTTCATCAAACAAACAAAATTCACTACTCCAAGATTCTATTGTTTTTTTTTTTCTATACCTAATGCTCCCGTCAGTAAGCACGTTTTATTCTATTTTCTTTTTTTGTTAGTCAAGTTGACTCGAAATTCAAACTGGCCGAATTTCGAGTCAACTTGTTCGATGCACGTACATTTTAATTCACAATTTTGACGATTTTTGGCGTTCCAAATTCAAATCTCATTATTCCCTAGGGATCGGCCATACTGTATTATCTCCCTAGGGATAGAATGACTTGCTTTAAGTGAGGTTTGTATGACGTATAAAACGACATTATCGAGCAGTCATTCTATCCCTAGGGAGATAATGCATAATGGCCAATCCCTAGGGAATAATGAGATTTGAATTTGGAACGCCAAAAATCGTCAAAATTGTGAATTGAAATGTACGTGCATCGAACAAGTTGACCCGAAATTCAAACTGGCCACTAACAAAAAAAGAAAATAGAATAGAATAAAACTTGCGTACTGACGGGAGCGTTATAGAAAATTGAAACTATAGAATCTTGGAGTAGTGAATTTTGTTTGTTTAATGATCTTGTAAATGTAATACTTTTATTTTTCTAATATATGATTTGGTCGATCGTGGTTTTTTAGGGTTCCGTAGCTAAATGGCAAAAAACGGAACGCTTATAGATTCGTCATGTCTGTCTGTCTGTCCGTTCGTATGTCACAGTCATTTTTTTCTGAAACTATAAGAGCTATACTGTTGAAACTTTGTAAGTGTATTCTGTAAACCGCATTAAGATTTTCACACAAAAATAGAAAAAAAGCAATAAATTGTGGCGGTCCCCATACTTACAACTGAAACTCAATTTTTTTTTTTCATCAAACCCATACGTGTATTTATGGATAGGTCTTCAAAAATGATATTGAGGTTTCTAATATCATTTTTTTCTAAACTGAATAGTTAGCGCGAGAGACACTTCCAAAGTGGTAAAATGTGTGTGTCCCCTCCTGTAACTTCTAAAATAAGAGAATGATAAAACTAAAAAAAAATATATGATGTACATTACCATACAAACTGCCAACGAAAATTAGTTTGAACGAGATCTAGTCAGTAGTTTTTTTTAATACGTCATAAGTCTAAAAAAATACACTATTATTGAAACATCGATCAAAGTTACAATGAACTATAAGAACTTTTTCAAAGTCAAAGTCAAAGCAATTATTTCAAATAGACCATTTGCAGGCACTTTTGAATAGTCAAATGTCGGTCAGTCTAAGAAAAGTGAAGCTAAATTGCACGTTCCAAAGCGTAGGTCTCTATGGAGAAGAACGGGCAAGAAACTCCATGGACACTCTTTTAAATCATATTATGTGTTACATATAATGCTTGGGTACAAATTACTTGTTGCTTCTATCATGTGAGCACAACGATAATGAAATAAAAATGTAAAATAATTAAAAGATAGAAACTGAATTAAGCCACTGGCAGCTAAGAGATGACCAGTCCCATCTGACGGCACCCGTTCATGAGCATGACGCGTGCGTCAGCCCCACTCAGCTCAACCATTTTGAAGGAAACTGAATGACCCAATAAAACGTGCCACCAACAGTGAGACATTCGAGTGAGCATGACAAACTCTCAACTGCCATGCTCGTAATGTCAAAAAATAAAATAAGTTGTAACCTAATAAAAATGCTCCATGGTGCTTCACATTCACAAATTTGAAAAAAGTGCTTCTACATTATACAATGCTATTGTGTCTTTCAAGTTACAAAAAATATAATATTAGTTTCCAACTAATCAAGTAATTAGTAACTATAAGTACACCTTAGTGGTAGTAGAGCTGGACCAGCATTGAGCCAAGCATTTTTATCTTGAATATAATCCTCCAACTTATAATATGTTTGCCTGCATAGCGTGCGTTTAATACAAGATTTTCGTTTCATTGAGTTCTAATATTTGGGGAGGTATTTTATTATAACATTTCAAACAGACCCCATGAAAGAAGAGGCCACTTTAGCCAGTCTGAAACCTGGTTGAACTTATTGGTCCCTATTTCTTGTAACATAATCATGTCTATCGCCTCTTTTGTTAAAAGGTGAAGATTTTTTGTAACATACATGATGTTTTCATAGATATATTGACAAGGTACCGTCATTATGTTAATATCTTTAAACAGTTCCCTTAGAGAATCGGCGGAGATGGTAAATAGCTCTGATGGCTCTTTTCTGTAATATAAAGATTGAGTCGATGTCTGCTGCCCGTCTCCATAGTAAGATACCGTACGACATGACACTATGAAAATAACTAAAATAGACTAGTCTAGCGGTATCAACATCCGTAAATTGGCGGATTTTTCTAACAGCATATGCAGTTGAGCTAAGCCGCCCTGCAAGAGATGTTAAATGAGGACCCCAGCCTTGAGTTTTTTTTTTTTTTTTTTTTGTTCACAAGCGTAATCCCCAGGAAAATCGTTTTATCAACAAAATCTGGTTTTTCATTATTCAATACAATGTCACAATCACTACTTTTGATATTCGGTAAGGAAAATCTTATGCATTTAGTTTTTCTCCCATTTAGAACCAGATTATTAGCAGTGAACCAGTTTTTAACCTGCAATAGGGCGTTATTTTCGTTGTCAAGATTATTAGTCCTTCTATTTATCTTAAAAATCAAAGAAGTGTCGTCAGCAAACAACACATATTAAGTTTATTTTGCAATAAATTGGGTAAATCATTATAATAAACTAAAAATAAACAAGGACCTAAAATTGAACCTTGGGGCACCCCCATTTTTACATTCAATCGCGACGAATTGACACCGTTTATTTGCATTAATTGCTGTCTATCAGTCAAATAAGATTTTAATAAGCTAAACGCTGCTTTGCCTAGTCCGTAATGCTTGAGTTTCAGAAGCAATGTTTCATGAACTACACAATCAAACGCCTTAGATAGATCGCAGAAGATGCTTATAGCATCTTGTGCCTCTTCCCACGCATTAAAAATGTGTTATACTAAGGAAACACCCGAGTCAGTTGTACAACGTCCTTTGGTGAAACCATACTGTTTATCATGTAGGATGTTATTGGAGTTAAAATGACTAAGCATTTGATTTAACATTACCTTTTCAAATACCTTGCTAAAAACCGGCAAAACGGACACCAGCCTATAATTATTAGTGTCTTTACTATTCCCAGATTTAAAGAGTGGTGGTGACGCCAATTTGTCACCAAGTGAATAATATTTTTAATGGACTGTAGTTTGCGGGCTAACGAAATCTATTATGTACTTGACACCTTGCAATTCATGAGGGGTACAGATGGAGCCGTTTCAGGATTAGGGAAAGAACAGAAGAAACAGCTCAAAGAAGGAATGCACCTACCTTTCGAACTTTGAGACTTCCACGTGGTTCAGCCGGCGATTCTGGGTCTTCCGTAACTCCTGAGTTCAGCGTCGAGTAGAATTGATAGAAATAACACTGCACGATTCACAAGCACAATGCGGTAGCGGTCCAGGCAAAAAGCGGCTAGAGTACAACAATATTCAATTTTTCTAGTAAAAAATGCGCGGCACAACGACTTTTCGTAGCGAGATTTTTCAACCGACTTCTTCTTGCTTCCGTCTCTCTTTAGGTAGTTCGGGAAAAAGGGACAGAAGATAGGAAGGTTGCAAGGTGTCATTTTGACAAAAACGCAGATCTATTTCTTTATATGCGGATAAATTCGGAACTAATTTACGCGGCAATTACAAACTGTTATTGGCGCAACCAAGTGGTATCACTTTACTATATTTCATTACATCCGGAAAGACTCCTTGATCTATACACAAATTAAATATTAAAGTCAAGTACGGCGCTATAGTCTCAATAAATGAGGTACAAACTTATGGTTTTAGATATTTATTATTCTCAAAAGATTTACAAATCACTTACTGAGAAAATACAATATTAATACTTAAGTAAGAATAAATTAAGATCAGCGTAGTAAGCCATAAAAGTAGTGGGTAGTTACAAAAACGTGCGCGGCATCGTATGCGCATCACCACAGCGGCGGGTTAGTGTGCGTGAATGATACGATACTTTTTACTAAAGCCCGTAAAATAGCGATAGCGTTGCGAACAAAGTAATTAATATGTAATATATATTTATATTAGTTTTTTAGACATACCCCAAATTTTGATAGACATACCCCGTAGATCTTCTGTCAATTTAATCTTGATTTCTTTAAAAGCTTTTATTACTGTTATGGGGTTTATATGTTTAAAGTTAAATTCAGCCGAACAGGTTGCAACGTTCGCCTGTAATAAACCAAAAGCATGCGATGGCGACGAATTTAGGGCTTCAGTAGTTTTAATTGGTATAATGGTAAAGAAATTTAAAATTCTTCTGCAACTAGTTTGTTATCGCTAATAAGACCATGATGAGTCTCCAATGTGTAATCATTACTATTTATTTTGTTTCTGTTGGTTTCATTATTTATAATATTCCAAACCGATTTTATTTTATTATCTCTGTTTTAACTTTGTTGCTAATGTATAAGGCCTTAGCTGCCTTAAAAGTATTTTTAAACATTTTAGTATAAGTAGCAACATATTTATTAAAAGTTTCAGTGTTAATAATAGGCTTAAGGCCATACATCTCGAAAAGCCTTTCCCTACTTATTCTGATTCCTTTAGTTGCCCAGTCACTAAATCTAAACTTAGGGCAGATAGTTATACTTTTTTTTTAAACGTCTGATTAAACTCCTTTTGAACTTTTGAAAATTTTTTTTTATTTATAATATTACCATTTCACTGCAAATTTCCAATCACCCAACCTGCTAGTCAAAGTGCTATTAAATTTATTTAGTTTACCGGATGTTATTGGTCTAGATTGTATCTGCACTTGTTGTATTGGTAAGTTGGATTCAAATGTTATCATTAGGCCGCAATAATCAGACGGCAGATAACTTACAATGGCTTTTTCTAAATACTTGCAGCAACAAAAAACATTATCGATACATGTAGCAGTAGTTGTCGTTGTTCGAGTTGGTTCAATAAACACATTTGATAAATTAAATGATTTGAAAAGATTTAATAATCTACTGCTATCTGAATTATTTTCTAAAATATTAAAGTTAAATTAAAGTCTCCGCAGACAATTACTAGTTTATTACCAGTTGAAAGTTTAACCATAACATCTTCCATGACTGACTCAAAAATAGAGTAGTTTTGATAATTAGGGGGCCTGTAAACGCACACTATGATATGCCTATCCAGCTCGACACACGAGACTTCAATGCTATGTTCAACGGACAGTGCAACTATATCTTTACGAGTTTTAAATTTAATACTATTTTTAATAAGGATTAGTCAACCGCCACGTAACATTGACTTTCGGTTAAAACAACTGCCCACATTATAATTATCATAATTAATTAGCATTTCAAAATCCTTTAACCAATAGTAAAACAAATGATGTCAAACATTGTTTTTTTTCAAAAATAATAAAATTTCTAATTGTTTCGAAGAAAAACCCTGGTTTGTTTTGAAGTAACAAATTAAAGGACTTTTGCTTACCCCCTGTTGCTTGAATGCTAGAAGATACTTTATTGTTAAGTTGACATAAATTGCCAACAGTACCAACTGTTGTCTTATTACCTAGTTTAAAACATTAGTACTACTACTAATGGTGGGAGTAATTACTGGGTACGTCGACATACTATTTATGTCTGAGTAAATATTAAATGCTAATAGCTTCGCTATTTTTACGTATAATAGCCTATTGTTTTTAGGTATACTGTAGTATACCTGGTCGAAAAAAGTTTATCAACAATATTGTTGATGTCAAGAAATAAAAACTTATCACTATGGTGAGCAACTAAAAAATGATTATGCATATTTAGCACATGTATGTACTTATTTTGTCTATCTGATAAGTGCTCAAAGTAAAGAAAATTACACAAAATAATCTTTTTACAATTTATCTTCAACAGTTCAGTGACATTATTGATATCATCTTTCTTCACATTTAAGCCATTACCCACAAATACAGTTAGAATAGCATTGGGATCATACACTTGCTCATTTACTAACGACATTATGTGATAGTAGGAAGCTTGAGGTGTGCAATAATTTTGAGAAGGAAATGGGAGTTTTTTACTAACTAATTGCCCTAATCCTCTTCCTATGCTATCTGAAAATATAATTGATTGATAATGCCTACTGTTATGAGAGGAAAAATTAAAATTTTTTGAATCTACCCCTTGAGTTAATTCATGCTGAATGTGGGGTACCTGGTCGGGAGTACAGTACTGAGCACTGATGGGCTGGGATGAGTTCTTCGTTACCACAAGTTGGAGGCCAGCCTGGTTAGATTCTCTCTGACAAGTGCATTTGTTGTTTCTTAGAGTAACAGAGTCTACTTTGTCCGCCAACTCATTTGTAGCCAGAATATGTTCCTTTATTTGGTTCTTTGAACATACTATTTGTTATAAATTGATTTTAGGGAGTTATCAAGACTCTGTAAAAATGCCGCCGATATCCAAACGATTTTTTGTTTTGCAGAAAAGGGCCATTCGTTCAATTTATAAATTAAGTCCCAGATACTCCCTCAGAGATAAATTTAAAAATATTAATATTTTGACTGTGCCATCTCAGTATATCTATGAAAATATTTTGTATGTTCATAAAAATAAAAACATGTTTAAAAAATACAGTGACATTCACAACGTTAATACTAGGAACAAACACAAGTTAGTGGTTCCTGCCACCAGACTCAAAAAAATAGGACGCTCATTTAGATGCCAAAGTATACATTTTTATAATAAGCTTCCCAGTCCTATTCAGGAACTTAGCATTAATACATTCAAAATATTTGTAAAGCGAAAACTTTGCTAAAAGGCTTTTTATACTGTAAAAGAGTATCTCGAGGATAAAACGGCTTGGGATTGACCTGCTCCAGTAGGTACCTACTCACTATAATTATTATCATTTGAATGTTTTTTGAGCTCCTTAGTAGTCCTGAGTTGAGCTACACGCATATTGACAAATGCTTGCACTGACTGGACAGGTCCACTTAGAACTGTGTGGTTCTTTCTTCAAAAGACCTTCTCAGGCTCAATCTGCATGGTTCTCATATGATTTGACCATTACATGTTTTGCTGTATGGACTTTAAAAGAGACTTTGATCCCTGAGTTTGTTTCGGTGTTTCTTCTCAGGGTAGTCAGCTAGGAAACACCGGCCTCATCTAGCATTAATTGACGAAAAAAAAAAAATTGACGTGTAAAAGTGTTTTTATAAAACCTACTTGCAAAATAAAGATCATTTATCATTTATCTGTATTTCAAACTGTAAGCGCTGAGTGTCAATTTGATAAATATTTCTGCTGTCTTCTAACTTAATCTGATAATTATTTAATCGATTAATTAAGTTAACACGTTCTTTCCGCAGTTGAATATTTTTGGAAAAGTTTTTTTGTTGCTTCTTGTGGTTTTTACATTTTTTAATGATTTTATTCAGTTTAGCATATTTTTTAATTCTATTTTGACTGAGTTTGTAAGTATTATTGTATTTTAATATGGAATCTTCTGTAAGATCAATTGTTACTAAGGCATGAGGGTTACATTTTGAATTTATTAATTCATCATATAAACGGTTAGTCTTCTCAGTCTGAGTACATTCCTTTTCCTTCTGCAATTTAAGAATAAGACCATTAGCATGAACTAATTCATCCTTAAGATCCCTAACCTTACACAAAGCCTCCTCATACAAGTCGTTACGGTTTTTGAAACCATCTGTGACCGCTCGCAGTTGGTCGCGTTCATCAACAACATCCTAGTATTGCTGACTAAGGCCTACCAACTCTTGTTTAAGGCTTGTATTTTTAAAGATTATGTTCTTCATTTCCCTCTCACTCTCCTCATTCTCCTGCAATATTTGCTGGCACTGGAGTTTGGATTCTTTGAGCTCCTGGAGGGCATTTTCCAATTTAAGCTGCATATCCTGAGCTGTTGCCTTACGGGTCATCGTAGGCATGATTTCAGAATAAGTTACTATAAATAGAAAAATAAAAGAAACAGTGAGAACCAAGAAGATGATAAAATAAAGAAAAGTTAGAAAATAATGGGGAAAAAATTAAAACAAGAAAGTGCAGTTCAGTAGGGAAATGAGGTAGACTGCTGACTTGGCTTGAAAAGCTTAATAATTATTGAGTTTTCTAGATTTTCATTGCCTTATGATATTACTTTTACTTAATGTGGGTAAGTTGACTAGAATGTGAAAGTCTGGTATAACAGATTTTTTATCAAATAATGACAAATATAACAATTCAAAATAAAGACAAGAAGCGTTGTTGACCATTATAATATTATCGGGATAAGTTAAAATGAATCAAATTATGAAATAAAACGTCGATGATTTGTTTTCTACAATGTAAACAAAACTATTTCGACACAACACGAAGTGTGTGCATGATGTAAATTGAAAAGATAAAACTTGTACGATCGTGTCATAACTTAAATTAACGAGTGTGTTATTATAAATAAAAATATAAGTAAATAATACTCCTCGTGAAATTCCGTAATTCAAACGCAATTATATTATGGTTATACAAACAATTACACATTAATTACACTTAAATACTATTTAAGTTAAATTTTAAAATAGGTACGGAGTACAAATTTGACATGTCACTGGGGCAGTGTTGCCAGCCTTTTTATATTATGTTGCTTGCTGCTACTCGCCCATGAAGGGTTCCCCTTCATGGGCGAGTCCGACTCGCACTTGGCCGGTTTTTTAATTATCTCACAGATGATGTAAAAAGTAGAGTATGCAACACGGGGATAAAGCTGTCTTTGTCTTGGGCGGCTTGAATTCCTCACTTCACTCAGGTTTCTTTATTAACTCCCCGCAATGCTCGGGAGTTTATTTTACAAATCCCTCACTATCGTTCGGGATTAAAATCAGCAAGCTTCGTTTCGTTCGCAATTCAACATGCCGCCCGCGACTTAAAGACACTGCTTTATCCCCTAGTCACATAAACTACTATTTTGATTGAAAGGTTATGCCTCCAAGTTGGTCCTATATAAATATTGTTATGATCTGAACATAAACTTCGAAGATATGGCACAGAACTCCTCATAGGATCACAGCAGAATTGTCGTAACAAGTAAAATTGCGTTGTTTATACGTGCAGTCGATGACTGATTGAAAGAAAATAGGGAGGGGAGGGAGGGGATGTATCGAACTGATCTGGTGATGAAGCTGGAAGTAGTAAATTAATGTAATATAACCGTGTTTGGGATTATTAGAAACGTTATGAGCTGCACTCTAGTTATAAGGTATTTATGTTTGGCTGAGGGGTACTTTTTAGTGGTGGTACCATACCTAAAAAGTGAAAAATAAAAAACTTTTAACAAAAAACATTAAACCGACTTCAATGTAAAAAAACACTGAAAATTACAAAATAACTTTAATTTCGGAAGTCTGTGTTAAATAACGAAAAGACAAAACTATCTAAAATAGAAACACCCACTTCCGTAATTAAAGTTATTGTGTACTTTTCAGTGTTTTTAGGGTTACGTAGCCAAATGGCAAAAAACGGAACCCTTATAGATCGTCATGTCTGTCTGTCCGTCCGTATGTCACAGCCACTTTTTTCCGAAACCATAAGAGCTATACTGATGAAACTTAGTGAGTAGATGTATTCTGTAAACCACATCAAGATTTATATACAAAAATAGAAAAAAAACAACAAATTTTGGGGGTCCCATACATAGAACGGAAACTCAAAAATTTTTTTTCATCAAACCCATACGTGTGGGGTATCTATGGATAGGTCTTAAAAAATGGTATTGAGGTTTCTAATATCATTTTTTTCTAAACTGAAAAGTTTGCGCGACAGACACTTCCGAAGTTGTAAAATGTGTCCCCCCCCCCTGTAACTTCTAAAATAAGAGAATGATAAAACAAAAAAAAATATATGATGTACATTACCATGCAAACCGCCAACGAAAATTGGCTTGAACGTGATCTAGTAAGTAGTTTTTTTTTAATACGTCATAAATCTAAAAAATACACTACTATTAGAACATCGATCAAAGTTACAACCAACTACAAGAACTTTTATATTATGTTACTTGCTGCTACGGAACCCTTCATGGGCAAGTCCGACTCGCACTTGGCCGGTTTTTTTTACATTGAAGTCGGTTTAATTTTTTTTTTGTAAAAAGTTTTTTTATTGTCAATGATTTCCCTTCCGTGTGGAGGCCGTAATTATAATTTGGTTTAGATTAGGAAACACGTGAATATGCACATAAGGTGTCCTATTAAAACAGAATACAATGGTTTATCAACTTTAATATGAGGTCTCTTTGACCTTGTACCGCACAAAGCTAAAACAATCTTTAAATTTCTTAAACGTTAAGGGGTCTAATAAGCCCCTTAATGTGATAATGATTGTTTTCAAACGAGGTCTTAAACGCCCCGTACCGCAGGAATAGAAATAACACAAAAATTAGTACCGCTGTCAACATGTTTAGAGTTTGTCTAATAAGTTAAACGACTTGGGTAAATATTAGGACTTAATGAAATCTGATGTAGTCGATACGGATTCAATAATCAAGATTGATTAAGAGATGTATCTCTTAATCAATCTTGATTATTGAATATTGAATCCGAAAAAAAAAGGTTCTTCTGTTAGTTATATAAAGTAGTATATAGTTATGAAAAGTATCGAATATAAGTATTTTTTAAATGATTAAATATTATACAAAATTCCCAAGTCGGTTGACTTATTAGACAGTCTATATAATCTGTTGGTTGAGAAATATTAGGACTTGGGGAAGTCCATAGTTACTAATGTAATAATATTCGTAGATACAATATTGGTCTTCGACCTTTTGTATGCATTAGATAAGGGCCAGAGAGATAAATGGACTCGTATAAATAAATCAGTTAACTTTAATATTTTTTTAAATAATAACGCTCTCCTTGAATGAGCTTATTCATGCTCTCTCTTTCGGTCTGCAAACTCTAATAATATTTTAGCACGGATAGTTGATTTTTCGATGTTATCATGTAAAATTGTTAAACCTAAATTGACCTTTACTCTTTTGGGTTATGACAAATATGTTCATACCAACTGTATACATTTACCAACAATTTAACTGTATATATTTACGAAAGGTTTCAATCTTTTATTGTGATGACACTTGGGGGAGAGGCCTATGTCCAACAGTGGACCTCTTTCTTTCTGGCATCTTTATCTTATTAAAGAATAAACTCAATGGATGTAATTTTCCCGTCTATGACCAGTGCGTGTTGCCAGTGATAACATAGATACTCCGAAACATGGCCGCTTACAATGGGCCTCATCAGAAGACTTAAAGTCACCTAAAGGATAATGGAAAGGGCTATGCTCAGAGTTTCCTTGTGTGATCATCAGAAATAAAGATATCCGCAAGTGAACCAAAGTTACCGACATAGCTCGAAGAATCACCCAATTTAAGTGGCAGTGGGCAGGACACATAGAGAGGAAAGGTTCTGGAGTGGCGACCACGTACCGAAAGACGCATCCTCCCACAGGTTGGGCGATGACCTGACGAGGGAATCCGATGGATGCGAGACGCACAGGAGCGGTCGTTACACTTGGGAAGGCCTATGTCGACAGTGGATGTCTTTTGGCTGAAATGATGAGGACGATGAGAATTATAATGATGATGATGATGAAAATGATGATGCTGAGAATGATGGTGAAGATGATGTAATTCTTAATAGAACTCATTAAAATTACCGTTTTCTTTTCAGTATGCTATAGTGATTGAGCGTCGAGCTACATTAAAACAGAAATGGTTGGACAAAATCGATGAGGGATATGGCTTATTAGAATCTTTCCTCAGTAAAACGGCTTTTATTGCCACAGATTCTATTACGATTGCTGACATTTCGGCCTATAGCAATATGTCGTGTTTAGCTCATGTTGTGCCAGTAGATGAGAATAAGTAAGTTGGCTATTTTTGTCTAACTATATATTGTATGCGTAGTTTCTGCATTGACACAATTATATAATATACGTGTATGAATAGGTTTAGTGTTTTAGCGTTTCATCTCATCGTTTACACCGCATAGAAGGACTGGAACTATTTGCCTGCTGCGGTTTTCATATCCTATTATACTCTGGCGCTTGGGCAGAGCATCACCATGTCCTCGTGGGGACGATCGGTGGCGGCGATCTCTCGTGCGGGGCCTTGGTACAGGCCATGGTCCGAAGTGAGGAGGAGTGGCAGGCGGTTGCCTCCATCTGCGAAGCAGTATTGCTAGCAAAGAAGGAGGCCGATCGCATCAGGCAATGACGCTCACAGCGCCCCAACTAGCGGGATTCCGATCCTGATCTCAGGCCACTGCAGGCGTTCTCTCACGCGTGCGGCCGCCTTCTTGGCTAGCATTACTGTTTCGCAAAAGGACGCGATCGCCTGACATTCGTCCTCACTCCGGAGCATGTCATGACCGATCGTTACCGCCGATCGCCATGAGATCACGGCGGTGCTCAGCGCAAGCAGAGCACGCTTCCACCGTATGCTCCACTGTGTCCTCCGAGCAGTCCACACAATGGTGACACTAGGGCAGTATAATATACAGGGTTATTTGTTAAACACTAATAACCTTGAAAAACTGCATTATTAACATCATAAACAACAACTTTTGTTCTATGACTTTTTACAAAACATAAATCATTTACCAAAAACAAACTTTCAAGATTTCGTTGTTCTATCTAACACATTTCAAGTCTGTTTATTGCTTTAACTACTTTTTTTAGGTTGGAAGATCATTCAATAACGTCCCCCGCTCTTAGGCGAAGCGTGATAGTGTCAGACTTTTACTGACAAAAAACCCACTCCTGTTCCATTTTTGCCATTGTTCCAGGGCCTCGGGGATCTCTTCCGCAGAGTATACAGACTCTGAGAATATCTTTTCCAGATGTGATAATATGATAATAGACTGTCATTCGTTTCTCCACAGATTTCCAGAGACAAGCCGATGGTGCAAAAAAAAAATAAAACCGACTTACTAAAAAAAACACTAAAACTATCAAAATAACTTTAATTTCGGAAGTCGGTGTTTCTGTAATAGTTTTGCCTCTTCGTTATTTAACACCGACTTCCGAAATTAAAGTTATTTTGATAGTTTTAGTGTTTTTTTTAGTAAGTCGGTTTTATTTTTTTTGTAAAAAGTTTTTTATTTCACACTTTTTAGTTGCAGCCAGAGTACCTTTTTCTCATGACAATTCCAATTAACTCAAACCCTGCTAGGATACATTGTTTTATTATGAAGTTCCCGTGTCTACCTTCCGGCTCCATCATCATCATCAGATCAATTCGATAGTACCTTATGGCCAAAATGCATCTCATGACAATTCTAATAAGCCCAAACACGGCTAGGATACATTGATTAATTACGGAGTTCCGGTGCCTATCTTCCGGCTCCATCATCATCATCAGATCAGTTCGATAGTACCTTATAGCCAAAGTGCATCTCATGACAATTGTAATAAGCCCAAACACGGCTGGGATACATTGATTAATTTCGGAGTTCCGGTACCTATCTTCCAGCTCCGCCATCATCATCAGGTCACATCGATGATACCATTTTCAACATACCTATTCAGAACTATTAATTTATTTGTAACTATGTTCATTGAGAGATTGGTGTGACTATGAACTTCCGTTGGCCATTTCTGGTCGTCTTCACCAGTTCCACTTCATCAAATGTCATGTTTTGACTATAAATGCTTAAGTCTTTGATAAAAATACCAAAAGAACTATATGGTTGCCTATAATATTTGAGGAGTTCCCTCGATTTCGCCAAGATTCCATCATCAGATCCCGACTTGGTGACTATGGGACCATTTGGGAAGTATACCCTTTCTAACAAAAAAAGAATTTTTCAAATCGGTTGGCAAGTGACGAAGTTATGCGCGAACATACATAAAAAAAAAAAAAAAAATACAAACATCCGAATTGAGAACCTCCTCCTTTTTTAGAAGTCGGTTAAAAATATGAAAGAACAGTCTTACTGTATTAAACATAATAATCCATCAGCGGCTACCTTTGGAGACTTACTGAAGCAGTGTCGACAATCTACGTCAACTTTAAGAGCTAATTAATATTACAAAAAAAACCAGCCAAGTGCGAGTCGGACTCGCCCATGAAGGGTTCCGTAGCAGCAAGTAACATAATATAAAAGTTCTTGTATTAATGTGTTGTAACTTTGATCGATGTTTTAATAATAGTGTATTTTTTTCGATTTATGACGCATTAAAAAAAAACTACTTACTAGATTTCGTTCAAACCAATTTTCGTTGGCAGTTTTTATAGTAATGTACATCATATATTTTTTTTAGTTTTATCATTCTCTTATTTTAGAAGTTAGAGGGGGGGGGACACACATTTTACCACTTTGGAAGTGTCTCTCGCGCAAACTATTCAGTTTAGAAAAAAATGATCTTAGAAACCTCAGTATCATTTTTGAAGACCTATCCATAGATACCCCACACGTATGGGTTTGATGAAAAAAAAAATTTTGAGTTTCAGTTCTAAGTATGGGGACCCCCAAAATTTATTGCTTTTTTTCTATTTTTGTGTGAAAATCTTAATGCGGTTCACAGAATACATCTACATACAAAGTTTCAACAGTATAGCTCTCATAGTTTCGGAAAAAAGTGGCTGTGACATACGGACGGACAGACAGACAGACAGACAGACAGACAGACATGACGAATCTATAAGGGTTCCGTTTTTTGCCATTTGGCTACGGAACCCTAAAAAGAGCTATGGACACCATTGAGATAGTTTTCTTACAATACTAAAATATATATTTTTTTATAATTATCTTAATAAATATAATTCTTCTTTCTTACAAACGTACGAATGTTTGTCATCTAACTGCTAAACGTCTTGACCTATTTAGATGAAACTTTGTGTATATATTTAATTGGGTCCTTGGATGAAAACTGTCTCAAACTTGACCACCCGTGTTCCCGCAATTATTCTTTGTGTTCCAAAACCACGGTAGCTCTTTCAAACGATCCCGTAAATCTAATAACATCCAAGCATACCTATATACCATTTTTTTTTCGATTCAGCCTTTCCTTTGGTTTTTTCCCCAGCGACGCTTTGAGCTCCTTGGCTTATCCACTATGAGGTATGGACGTCTCCATACCTCATAGGGGGTGCCTGATGTTCTGGCTGCAGGCTTTGATTTATTAAAGCCGTCTCAGGCAAATCCGGTTCCCGGAGAACACGGTAAAGTTTCGCCTCGCTTCGGTGGAACACCACCGTGTCCTCGTAGGTGCAAACGACGGCGACAATCTCTCGCTCCAGGCCCTGACACAAGCCATGGTACGGAGAGAGGACGAATAGGCAGCGGTCACCTCCTTCTGCGAAGCAGTAATGCCAGCGTCGCAGATGGCCACACGCGTGAGGGAAAGGACATCCTCACGCCCCAGCCACCGAAACCCTGACTCCGACTATCACCATAGATGCGGTTAAAAGAGAAGAGAAGAAGTGGTCGTCTACTGCAAGAAGTCATTCACTAAAAAAACTGTCAGTTTTATAATATTGGCAGGATACTGGAAATGCCTGCCTTATTGGGCTGAACAAACACATCTCAATGATGGCCGTGTATATTCCAAACAGTTTCATCGCCACCGTTGCATCCGACGAGATTGGATTGAAGTGGGCTGCGTGCCAGTACCTAGCCGTAGATACACAACCACCAACATGATATTGTGAATAAATCGTAAGCTGCGCTCTGACCATGATATATGCCGGTACAAATTGGATTTATTTCTCGCTTTCCCTTCCCAATGGTACTGAACAGAAACTGTTATTGCACGTATGAACGATGAGGTGTCATGAATAAAATATTCTATAGCGAACGCGTCACGCATCCGACGCTTTCGAACGAGATTTCAATGTGATACACCAATCACACGACACCTCGTACAAATGATTTATAGCTTGTGTTCTCATAAGTGTAACCTGTTTTGGCACGTGCTGTAATAGAATTATTGTTCCAGGGCCGTACTTAGGAAGGGCATTGTGGGGCAATGCGAGGATCACTGGCAATGATGCACTCGTAGGGTCGAGGCACAAAATAGACAGGTACTTGTGACAATCTACATAAGCGCTCGAGCAACGCACACATAGACACCGTTCACGGACACGATATCTCGGCTCAATCGCCCGGTCGCACTCGTACAGTTCGGTGCAACGCGCTGACCCTAGCGCAATCGCCTAGCGTAGGTGTAAAAATTGAAGTACATACATGAGATTCACTTCTGAACCTATCTATTTTGTAGTCGAGGCTTCAGTCTTTGAACATCGACGCCGATTTGCTGGCCTGTCGGTTTTCTACCGGTTTCATTTCGAGGAGTGTGCGTCGAAATTGTATAGCCTAATTTCGACAAACTCAATCCATTAATGGACCACCAAATGATTTTTTTTTTTAAAGTGGGAAATCGTCCGATGACTTCTCCTGCTCTGGGGCGTGCCAGACTTTTACTGATTAAAACCCACTCCTATGATATTGCCTTTGCGGAATGAATCACCCGTAAGGTTAATATTAAGTAACAGTGTAACAAGCAGGTACCATATGACGTTCGAGTCCGCTCGACTGTGAGTTGCCAAAGAGGAAATAAAAACCGGCCAAGTGCGAGTCGAACTCACGCACGAAGGGTTCCGGACTGTCCGTAGCAAAAAACGGCAAAATAATCACGTATGTTGTTTTGAAATCCCTTTAAATATTTATTTTAGTTTGTTTTTAGGATTCTATACGTCAAAAGGAAAAATCGGAACCCTTATAGGATCACTTTGATGTCCGTCTGTCAAGACCCTTTATCTCTAAAATGCGTGGAGGTATCGAGTTGAAATTAAAACCATATATACCGTGGTCTGAAGCTGTGAAAAAATAAAACTTCCAAATGGAAAAAAAAACGTATATTCCGACACTCTCAAGGGAATCAAAATTCATAGGGTACTTCCCGTTGATCCTGAATTCTGAAGTTTGACATAAAGCAAGTTCTGATAGCACAGCACAGGTATAGCAATAAATTTGAACAGTAAATTTGTTGTTACTTCAAAAAAAAACTTTTTGCGATACAGAAATACCATCGAGATTCGTGAATTGAACTGTTTACATAGATAAGTTTGTACGGAACTCTCAGTGCGTGAGTCCGACTCACACTTGCCCTGTTTTTTAGTAGTTGATGTTATAGCGGCAACAGAAATATATTACCTGTGTAAATTTCAACTGTCTAACTATCATGGTTCAAAATGACAGACGGACGGACAGTGAAGTCTTAGTAAAAGGCTCCCGTTTTAACCTTTGTATACGGAACCCTTAAAAAGAAGTAACAAGTGTAACAAGTAACTGTATTATTCAATAAATAAATAAAAAAGACGTGTGGCACTCGGGGACTGCCGCGGTAAAGCTATTGCATAGCATTTTTATCAACTTATGCAATTATAATTTGATAAAAATGTTTGATTTATTTATTTTATTTATGCAGTATTTTTTTTCCTTTGTTTTTTTTTTCTTTGATATTAATTGAAGTTACACTTTCACACATTGAATTGAATTTTGATTGATTGTTCACTCATTTGTTTTCTTATCGGTCACCACGCTCAAAAAACAAATGAGTGGGGGGTGTTAGGTTATTTTCGTTACGGAATTTCTTGATTCGGTCTCCACGCTCAAGGCCCGCGATAGAAGCTATGCAATAGCTTAAAATTAAAAAATTAAAAACACGACAAAGTAATAAAAACCACACTGATAACACGATTCGATACTGTAGAAGGCAACCAATGAAAAAGTCACCTTGTATTTACATTAACAATCAATGACCCCTTATCGGAATACTAGTATTCTGCTAGCGACTTCGTTCGCGAGAATGTTTCCGTAAAATTTTAACACCCCTGAAACCGTATTTTGAGGATAATTTTGAAAAACCAACAATGACAGTCTATTTCATTTTGAATCTAAAATAATAAAAATAATTCATAATTGTTTCCATTTTTACGGTTCTCAGAGTATGTAATTTTTAAGGTTTTTTTCCTTTTGATTTATAAGGCTTATAGGATCACTTTGTTGTCCGTCCGATCCTCTGTTTGTTGGTCTATCAAGACTCTTTATCTCAAGAACGCGTGGAGGTATCGGGTTGGTGGTCTAAATGTAAACAATCTTAACATATCTTATCTAAAAAAAATTCTAAAAAATTATCTAAAAATGTTTATAATTGTTTACCTAAACCGATGTTACGTAATTAACTTAATTTATATAATCTCTTTGTATGTTTTTTAACCCTCGACGGAAAAGAGAGATTTTATAAGTTTTAAGTTTGACGTGTCTGTCTGTCCGTGGCATCGTAGCACCCAAACGAATGAACGGATTTTGGTGCGGTTTCTCTGTTTGAAAGGTGACCTAATTGAAATGGATCTTAGCTACAATTTATGAAGATCTGTCCGTTAAAGGTCATCAGCTCGTTTGTTAGCTGTGACAGGGATCTTAAACAATTTTTTTTTATTGTTTTAGTTAATGGGTATATACTTTACTAATAAACACATATATGTGACCAGTTCTAAGCATTTTTCATGATGACGAGGACCTGATGCTAGAACTGGGGGATGGCTGATGGAACCCTGGAATGCCTTCTAGTAACGGCATCCCGTTTGGACTCATTAGATTCGTCTTAACCAGTTCTACACATTTTTTATTTTTCATAATGACGAGGACCTGCTGCTTGAACTGGGGGGTGGCCGATGAAATCCGGGAATACGCACTAATAATTTTTTTACTTTTTATAGATTATATGCGTCTGGGGTATTTTAAATCATATGTGTTGACAGACATGCGACCTGTTATTAGATGTCTAGTGGCTGTAAGGTCTACACTTTTACAAAAACCTTGGATTTTGACTATGAAGCTTGCAAATAAAATATACTTAGAACGATGACAAAATGAAAATTGTTTCAGCCCCCTGAACACTTCGACCGTGACTTTTGCATCTAATGGCTTTCTTCTTCTTCAAAGAAATAGAAACACTTAGACTGCTTTGACTTATTGAATGGTGATGAATAGTTATTTGTATAGTATTAGTTATTTTTCTAGTTTTATTATACACAATGAAGTTATAGGGGGTCGATAATGGGCTGAACTGTCTCAAGAAACGGATGATAAGGCTGCACCTTTATTTTGCTCGCCTTGACCGACACTGCCGTGCCTCCAGATAACATTCTTTTCTCATAAAATGCGCGACGGTACTTCTTATAGCTACTACTCTAATAAGCAAATGACATAAAATGTACATAATAATAACGTTAATAATCCTATAGTTTAGCGCGCCCTCGGCATTTTTATATATAGGATTATTTCTAAAACACTAACAACCTTCAAGGCAAGCCATATACTTTCGGCCACAGTACGAAAGGTAACGGAGGAACCGGAGTGGGTTTTTAGTCGGTAAAAGTCTATCACTATCTCCCGCTCCGCCCAATGGCGCGAAGATGTCGTTGGATGATTTTCCCACCTACAAAAAAAAGCACTAGATTTTTCAGTAAGATCATTAGGTAGAAAGATTGATGAAGTCGGATTACAGACATTTTTATCAGAAGCCTCCGTAGCCAGACAGTCGTTCTAGATTGCTTATTGCTAGATCTATATCATTACTACCTCGCTAAGAATAACTCCACAGTGATCATGCCCTTACTTCACCGCAATGAATATTCGGTACTTCTACATGCAAATGCCATTTGTTAGATTTATGCTCCAATGCAAAACGACTCATTCCTATTTTGCTTTGCGTTTTATTTGAGTATTACCGTAATACCCATTTTTGTTGTTTTTCCATTGTTCATCAAATTACTCAGACAAATCTATACCGTGTCACAACATTCATACGGTTTACTCTTCTTTGCAAATGTAAATCCCCGCATCGGTGTATTGTCTTTTGGGACATATATTTCAATAACTCTGCTGTGGTATTGCGTATAAATCGTTCTTTTAGACATTTGACAATATTTTACGTCGATAATTTGCATCCGAACAAAATATGCCTTTATTAACGTGTAGTTGAGATATATTTTCTACGGGACCTCAATTATTTATACTTAATGAGTATATTATGGCTTAATGACTTCGGAATAACATTAAATTACTCTTTTTTTTACGGTATGGATGCTCAAATTTTGGCAAAAAGATCTTTTCTACCTGCTATTGAATAAGTGATGTTGGAACTAATAGCTGACCGTTTTGACCGACGTATTTGACTTTGAATGATAAATGATAAATTATATTTATTTTGTAAATTATAGGTTTTTAAACAACACTTTTACACGTCAATTTTTTTACGTCAGTTTAAACTAGATGAGGCCGACGTTTCCTAGCTGACTACCCTGAGAAGAAACACCGAAACAAACTCAGGGGTAAAGATGACCTTATTTTTGTGGGGATGTATGAATGAAGGGGCGGGACTTTGGTGACGGACATTCCATTAACATGAACCCTCAAAGTCTGTGGCGCGAACCTATAGCTGGCGATATCTTGTTTATCTAACACATACCACTTTGACGGAAAATAGGGAACGTCGGGTTCAATAACTTTGACATGATCCTGACAGAGTAGGTCAAAGGCCGATTTTTCAGCTTCTTTTGGCAGATAACATTCGTTTATAGCTGCAGGGAACACTTGCCCACCACCGCAGCTGTCTATATGAACGCGATAAACTCGAATACTACTGAACAGATTTTGATACAGGTTTCACTAATAGACAGGACAGAAAAGTCGAGAATTTCAAAGATTTTTAACGGGTCGCTAGTAGGCATTAACAACTACTAATCATATATTTCTAAATTTGTACATATTATAGATAAATTACACCCAATCACAAAACAAACGATCGTGCTCATCAAACAAATATTTGTCTTGAATAGGAATCGAACTCACGATCTCTGGCATAGCCGTCAGGACCACTAACCACTAGACCAACAGGCCTGACAAATGCCTTTTACCGAAAATAGGCACATATTCAGTACGTACTTATTCTGTCTTCTCCCGATGGAACCCATAGCGAAATGAGGCTAATGTCAAGTCATTTAAAGCTATAATTACACGTACGAGATGATAACCCCAGGGGAAGGATCTCATTGCCATTGCCATAGCTTGGCACGTTTCCAAACTTCTCTCCCAAACTTTAGCGCTCAAGTATGAATAAAACTGCCATGTCAATTATACCTTAATGGTTTATTTAACCTGTTAATAAGAAATTATTGGCGAATATATTACTTTAGTAAAAAAAAATACAAACAAAAAATTTACAACATTAGTTTTAGTATACGCGAAACCCGAAACAAGTGTCAATTTTTTTTGTGTAAAGAATCTATGTACAAAATTTCATAACTGTATCATAAAAAATCACAAAGTTATAAGCTTGTTATGTCAGTAAAAAAAATAGTCACTGAGCCATCCAGAGGATTGAGTTGATATTGTTTTGCACTTGCACCTAGCTGTTTTCTGGCCCCTAATGTCTAATACCCGTTATGACATGGCAACGTGACCTGTGTTGTACTTAATGTCGGTTACTTCCAACTTATGACCTTTTCAAATATTTTTAAGAAAAAAAATATAACATGGTGTAAAAACTATTGGAATCCATTTAGTTTCTGATTCTGAACAAACTATATTTAGGTTTCGCATAAACTAAAACTAATTTAGTGTATTAATAATAATGTGATCCAAGTATGTATATCTATTAGGTATATAATATGATCATAATGATCTTGGTTCTCCTGCGGATATCTTAATGTTTGATATTATCAGGCATTAAGATATCCGCAGGAGAACCAAGGTTGCCGACGTGGTCCGAAGAATCGCCAAACTGAAGTCGCACTGAGCAGGGCACATTGCTCGCAGAACAGATGATTGATGGAAACAAAAGTTTCAGGAGTAGCGATCACGTACCGGAAAACGCAGCAGATAGATTACAATAAAATATAAAGAAAAAAAATCAACTATTTCGTTAGTTTGTTCCTGAAAAATTGATAAAGAAAGCAAAAACAGTGCGACAAGATCATCATCACTATTTCAGCCGAAAGGCGTCCACTGTTGGTCATAGGTTAACAGTGTCGCCATATTGAACGTTCCTGGGCATCTCGTATCCACCGGGAAAAGATGTTTAAATAAAAACGAAACATTGAAAAGATGAAAGTTCAGTGTTAATTTAAAGTTTCATGTCAACTATCCTTAGGTACTGAAAACTTTACCTATAACGCGGACATTAAAGTGGTCCACGCTTTCATGCAGTTTTGCATATAAATTCTCTCAGTAAATGAGAAAGTCTTACTTACCAAATACTTTGAACGGGCACGCCACAATAATGGTGGTAAGTCCCCTCTTTGAGGACTGGCTGGAGAAGCAGGTTCTCACCGGATCGCCTGAATCCAGAATGGAAGTTTGGAAGGTTTTTTTTCTGATTAAGGTGGAACTAACACTCGGCTTTCATCATAGTGCGGACTGCTCTGAGAACATGATGGAGCATACAGATTTCAAAACTAAATCATGCAAGATTTTTCACTCAAAATAATGCAATTTTTCCTCACCGAACTTGGAAGTTCGAAATGTTAATGGATTGAGGCGGAAGAAAAGCTCGGTGTCACCATTATGCGGTCTACCCAAAGGACGAAGGACAAAATTAAATGGTGCAAGATTTTTGACCCAAAATAATGCGAGGTTTCTGAGGCAAGACAATGCAAGATTTTTGAGTCATAATAATTCAAGGTTTGTGACTCACAATTTGTGAATTGCAGGATTTGCGAGTCCAAAAAGTAGCGGAAAGGAGCTCAAAAAACCATTCATCAAGTGGTCAGGGATACTTTTTGTTCTAATCTAAATCTGGGTTTTAGAAGTAAAACATTAGTTTGCGGTTCAAAGATTAGCATTAAACCCTAAGCTTATCGTTAGAGAAATATTTTGCTTACGCCTTTGTTATGACGGTACTGTCACAGCTAGTGTGACAAGGGTCATTGTCATGTCACAATTCTCTTAAGTAGTGTTACTAAAAGCATTGCTAAACCAGCCCAGTCGTAGAGTATTTGGGTTTTTCGTAAATTTCCACTTATTATGTTTAATAGTACTGTGTTACTTTTTGGTGTCCAATAAAATTTATTCTATTCTATTCTATTCTATTCTATTCTATTCTATTCTATTCTATTCTATTCTATTCTATTCTATTCTATTCTATTCTATTCTATTCTATTCTATTCTATTCTATTCTATTCTATTCTATTCTATTCTATTCTATTCTATTCTATTCTATTCTATTCTATTCTATTCTATTCTATTCTATTCTATTCTATTCTATTCTATTCTATTCTATTCTATTCTATTCTATTCTATTCTATTCTAGTACATAGCGATTAATCAAATAAGATGCAGAATGTTATTTTATTTATCTGATATAAAATAGTGCTTGACTGCGATCCCACCTGATGGTAAGAAGTGATGGAATCGTTGATGGCGAGGCGCACTAGCTTTTAAGAGCCTATTCACTCTAGCCTTGAAGACACCCAAATTAGAATAGGGTGGGAAGACCGCATTATTACAGTCATTCGATGTATGCGGTATAAACGATGATTACTATATTACTGTGTTTGTTAATAATGATAATGTGAGTTTTAACCATTACGGGTGATTTTTAAGGGTAAAACTGAGGACACATAGGGTTTGAAGCATTTACTTGAAAGTAGTACATCTAAAAGTTGCTTATGGTGATAGATCTTAAAGCATACAGGCTAGAAAATGCTCAGCTAGAATGAGATTCATCATCATCATCATTACAGCCAATAGACGTCCTCAGTTGGACATAGGCCTCTCCCAAGTGTCGCTACAATGAACGATCGTGTGCGTCCCGCATCCATCGGATTCCCGCAACCTTCAACAAGTCATCGGTTTACCTTATAGAGGGCCTTCCAACGCTGTATCTTCAAAGTGAGATTCAATTTTTTAAAAACATTGATTGTTTACTCTTTAACTTGAAATCATCCTTTGATTTCTCTCACTCTAGGGAGGGCTACGAGGGCATGTCAGAATTTTACTGACTAAAACCCACCTGTGTCCTTCAGTTGCTTCCAGGCTGCTGCGTTCCAGGACCATGGTATCCCTTTCAGAAATTCCTCATGGTAATAGTGGTCCCACTGGGCACGTGGTTTTGCTGACATCTCTTTGAGGAACTCTTAAAACATTACGCGTCGTGAACTATTCGGGCTCGGTCCTTACCGGACGGTCGAATGGTCCTCATCCGCAAGCCCGGGGCTCCACAGATCGTCCATCGACTCTCGATGCTCGGGGCGTCTCAAGGTTTCTGCCATCTTCTTCGCAGAAGGAGGCGACCGCATTTCATTAACTGTCACTTCAGACCATTTTGACTGGCCTGTTGGTCTAGTGGTTTGTGGCCCTGACTGCTATGCCAGAGGTCGTGGGTTCGATTCCCACCCAGGACAAATGTTTATGTGATGTGTTTTTCAGGTGAAATGGCGGTCAAGCGCGAACCTATCATCAATAAAAAAAAACCGGCCAAGAGCGTGTCGGGCCACGCTCAGTGTAGGGTCCCGTAGTTTCCCGTCCGTCACAATAAGTGTACCCACTTATGAGTGTAAAAAAATGCTTGCATATACGATTATACTACAAAATTAGTCCAGAAATTATTTTGTACAACCTTTTTGCCTTTTTTGTACAAAAACTGTTCTTTCCATCAAGTTCAAAATGATTTTCCTAGAAAGTCCTTATAAAGTTCTACTTTTCAGATTTTTTTCATATTTTCTAAACTTATGGTTCAAAAGTTAGAGGGGGGGACACATTGTTTTTTACTTTTAGAGCGATTATTTCCGAAATTATTGACATTATCAAAAAATGATTGTAGTAAACCCCTATTCATTTTTAAATACCTATCCAACAATATATCACACGTTAGGGTTAAAAAAAAAAAATCACTTCCTACTTTACATATAGGGGGGCTACCCTAATAAAACATTTTTTTCCAATTTTTATTTTACCACTTTGTCGGCGTGATTGATATACATATTGGTACCAAATTTCAGCTTTCTAGTGCTAACGGTCACAGAGATTAAGCGAGGACGGACAGACGGACAGACAGACAGACAGACGGACAGACAGACATGGCGAAACTATAAGGGTTCCTAGTTGATTACGGAACCCTAAAAAATGAGCATGATAATAGCATCCTTTTTTTTGTGTCTGGGTGTAATTTATCTATAACATGTATGTATTTACAATTATGTAAGTATGTTTATCATTTGTTTAGTACTCAAAACACAAACTCTGCTTAGCTTGGGGCTAGACGGCGTTGTGTGATAGTTGTAGAATATTACATATCATATTATTATGTTATGGGGTCAGCTCGGTCGCCTCGACACAATGATGCTCACCTCTAACGTGTGCTCTATGCTCCATCGTGTCCTCCTACCTTATCCGGTAAAGATCTTCGTTACACGGAAGGTGACGACGTTGGTGGTTCTTTAGCCAAAAGTAACTAACCGCAAGCAAATAAACTCAAGGGAACGAAATAAAAAGAGTGAGCGCGGGAATTGCTTGCTTGTTTCCGCCATCTCATTTCTACCACCGGACCACCTGACGTACGGTGAGTATACACCCTTACGTTGTTGAAACCTCTACTTACGGTCCGGACTAAGCGATTTTCCTCTTCGTTTATACCGCGTACATCGAAGGACTGTAACAATTTGCCTGCTGCGGTGTTCTCTTCCGATTTTAATTTGGGTGTCTTTAAAGCTATAGTGAATAGGCTCTTAATAAACTAGTGCTCCTCACTATCAATGATTGCATCACTGCTTACCATCAGGTGGGATCGCAGTCAAGCACTAGTTTACGTCGGAAAAAAAATATCACAAAATTACTTCTAAAATTAGGACCCTCTATGTAGGTAATTACTAAGTGGCAACATTATGGCCGACTGAACGGTTTCCCTATTATCATAATGCATTAACATTATTATTATCCCCTTGGGTTATCAACACCGACAAGTGCCGATTAACATAATCTCCGCTTTGCAAAAATCAATGAGGTGCTCTTATAGTTTCAATGAAAAACTGTTTCGTGTGAATTGATTTTTTTTCTGTTGGTTTAGTAGGTATTTTCAACATAAATAAATAAATCAATCTCATCTTAATTTAATGTAAAGTAGGTAGATATTAGAAAAATATATAATTAGGAAAAAAAAACAGTGAAAAAAAATTATTAGGTACATAACTTTATTTTACTACTATAATTGCTTACGCTTACGATTGATAAATTGGCTCATCATAATTTTTGGACTAAGAATATAAATACAAAATTCTGTACCTAAATGATGATATTATGTTTAACAATGATTATATTTATATTTTCTATTGAGCATATTCTAAATTCAATCAGCCACATTAAATAGTACATTGTTACCCTAGGGGTGAAAGTAACTCATTTCGTCCCGAAAAGGAAGCCAATTCGAGGGACAAAATAAGTTCCTTTCACCCCGAGGTAAACACTATCCTTTACATTACGAATACAAGGAAAGTAAAAAATAAAATAAAAAGTTTGTAAAACCTGAGTCGTCGTACCTATGATTTTAGATAGGTGTCTTTCTTCTGATTTAGGCGGTAAAAGGTCTCCACTACTGCTTTAGCCTCTTTTCTTATGAAATTAGGCGTTTAATCACTATTTTAATCTGATAAACCTATCGTGTTAATACAAATCTCCGCTACACGGAAATGTAAAAAATGAAATCATAAGCAAAACTCTACTACTCGAAAAAACCAAAGCCACTTTCCCATCATTTTGTTTTTTTTTTTTTGTGGCCTAGCTATTCAGCCTTTATTTTTTATTATTGAAAAATTAAAAACTATTTGCAATTTAAAAAAAAAATATTAATAGTATTCTAAAGAAATAGTTAAAAAAATAAGTCACTTAAAAATAATATTAATTAATAACATATTTTTAAGTTATTTAAATTTTATATCGCGCTGTAATTGACTGGCTGTATAGAAAGTTGCAACATGGTTCAATAGTTTGAAGATAGAACTAGTTTTTAGGGTTCCGTAGCCAAATGGCAAAAAACGGAACCCTTATAGATTCGTCATGTCTGTCTGTCTGTCTGTCTGTCTGTCTGTCTGTCCGTCCGTATGTCACAGCCACTTTCTTCCGAAACTATAAGAGCTATACTGTTGAAACTTTGTAAGTAGATGTATTCTGTGAACCAACATTAAGATTTTCACACAAAAATAGAAAAAAAGCAATAAATTTTGGGGGTCCCCATACTTCAAACTGAAACTCAAAAATTTTTTTTTCATCAAACCCATACGTGTGGGGTATCTATGGATAGGTCTTCAAAAATGATACTGAGGTTTCTAATATCATTTTTTTCTAAACTGAACAGTTTGCGCGAGAGACACTTCCAAAGTGGTAAAATGTGTGTCCCCCCCCCTCTAACTTCTAAAATAAGAGAGTGATAAAACTAAAAAAAATATATGATGTACATAACTATAAAAACTGCCAACGAAAATTGGTTTGAACGAAATCTAGTAAGCAGTTTTTTTTAATGCGTCATAAATCGAAAAAAATACACTATTATTAAAACATCGATCAAAGTTACAACACATTACAAGAACTTTTATATTATGTTACTTGCTGCTACGGAACCCTTCATGGGCGAGTCCGACTCGCACTTGGCCGGTTTTTTTTTTTAATAATTTGATAGCTGTCAGTTGAAAGTAAAACTCCCTAGGGATGAAAAGTATTACTTTCAACCCGCTCCTCAGGCAACTTTAGATCTACTTTCAGAGTATGAGTAATGAAATAGTACATTGTTACACTAGGGGTAAAGTAACTCATTTCGTCCCGAGAAGGAGTTGGCGGCCGAGCGCAGCGAGGTCGCTAATTCGAGGGGTTAAATGGGTTACTTTCACCCCAAGGTAAACACTATGATTTTCATTACGAATACGAGGAAACTAAAAATAAAATAAAAAGTTTGTAAAACCTGAGTCGTCGTACCTAATATGATTTTAAGTAAGTATCTTTCTTCTGATTTAGGCGGTAAAAGGTATTCCACTACTGCTTTAGCCTCTTCTCTTATGAAATTAGGCGTTAAATCACTATATAAATCTGATAAACATAACGTGTTAATACAAATCTCTGTTGTACGGAAATGTAATCAAAACTCGAAAAAACCAACGACTGATTGCCACTTTCCCGCCATTTTGTTTTTTTTTTTTCTGCGGCCGGCCAGCTATTCAGCCTCATTAATGAAAAATTTGAAATTCATTGGAATCTTTTAAAAATAATGTATTTTAAAGAAATAGTTGAACAAATAAATCATTTAAAATATAACATTATTTAATTAATGCTTATCTATAAGTTATTTCAATTTTATATCGCGCTGTGATTGACTCTCTGTATGGAAAATTGGAACATGGTTTAATAGAAATGTGAAGATAGAACTAGTTTTTTTGTAATAATTTGACAGCTGTCAGTTGTAAAGTAAAACTCCCTAGGGATGAAAAGTATCACTTTCAGCCCGCTCCTCAGGCAACTTCAGACCTACTTTCAGAGTATGAGTAATGAAAATATATTTTTTACACCACCTGCTCGATAATGTCGTTTTACACGTCATACAAACCTCACTTAAAGCAAGTCATTATATGCCTAGGGAGATAATGCAGTATGGCCGATCCCTAGGGAATAATGAGATTTGAATTTGGAGCATCAAGAATCGTCAACATTGTGAATTAAAATGTAGGCGCATCGAACAAGTTGACTCAAAATTCAAACCAAAGAGTATGTAATCACTATGATTCAAACTGGCCACTAACAAAAAAAAAGAAAATAGAATAAAACGTGCGTACTGACGACACTGGAGCATTATAGAAAATTGAAACTATAGAATCTTGGAGTAGTGAATTTTGTTTGTTTGATGAACTTGTAAATATAATACTTATATTTCTCTAATATATGATTTGGTCGACCAAATTGTCTTTTAATTATCTCACAGATGGTGTAAAAAGTAGAGTATGCAACACGGGGATAAAGCTGTCTTTGTCTTGGGCGGCTTAAATTCCTCACTTCACTCAGGTTTCTTTATTAACTCCCTCGCAATGCTCGGGAGTTAATTTTATAAATCCCTCACTATCGTTCGGGATTAAAATCAGCATCCCTCGTTTCGTTCGGAATTCAACATGCCGCCCGCGACTTAAAGACACTGCTTTATCCCCTAGTCACATAAACTACTATTTTACACCACCTGCTCGATAATGTCGTTTTACACGTCATAAAAACCTCGCTTAAAGCAAGTCATTATATACCTAGGGAGATAATGCAGTATGGCCGATCCCTAGGGAATAATGAGATTTGAATTTGGAGCATCAAGAATCGTCAACATTGTGAATTAAAATGTAGGCGCATCGAACAAGTTGACTCAAAATTCAAACCAAAGAGTATGTAATCACTATGATTCAAACTGGCCACTAACAAAAAAAAAGAAAATAGAATAAAACGTGCGTACTGACGACACTGGAGCATTATAGAAAATTGAAACTATAGAATCTTGGAGTAGTGAATTTTGTTTGTTTGATGAACTTGTAAATATAATACTTATATTTCTCTAATATATGATTTGGTCGACCAAATTGTCTTTTAATTATCTCACAGATGGTGTAAAAAGTAGAGTATGCAACACGGGGATAAAGCTGTCTTTGTCTTGGGCGGCTTAAATTCCTCACTTCATTCAGGTTTCTTTATTAACTCCCTCGCAATGCTCGGGAGTTAATTTTATAAATCCCTCACTATCGTTCGGGATTAAAATCAGCATCCCTCGTTTCGTTCGGAATTCAACATGCCGCCCGCGACTTAAAGACACTGCTTTATCCCCTAGTCACATAAACTACTATTTTACACCACCTGCTCGATAATGTCGTTTTACACGTCATAAAAACCTCGCTTAAAGCAAGTCATTATATACCTAGGGAGATAATGCAGTATGGCCGATCCCTAGGGAATAATGAGATTTGAATTTGGAGCATCAAGAATCGTCAACATTGTGAATTAAAATGTAGGCGCATCGAACAAGTTGACTCGAAATTCAAACCAAAGAGTATGTAATCACTATGATTCAAACTGGCCACTAACAAAAAAAAGAAAATAGAATAAAACGTGCGTACTGACCACACTGGAGCATTATAGAAAATGAAACTATAGAATCTTGGAGTAGTGAATTTTGTTTGTTTGATGAACTTGTAAATATATAATACTTATATTTCTCTAATATATGATTTGGTCGACCGAATTGTCTTTTAATTATCTCACAGATGGTGTAAAAAGTAGAGTATGCAACACGGGGATAAAGCTGTCTTTGTCTTGGGCGGCTTAAATTCCTCACTTCACTCAGGTTTCTTTATTAACTCCCTCGCAATGCTCGGGAGTTAATTTTATAAATCCCTCACTATCGTTCGGGATTAAAATCAGCAACCTTCGTTTCTTTCGGAATTCAACATGCCGCCCGCGACTTAAAGACACTGCTTTATCCCCTAGTCACATAAACTACTATTACCGCCTAAATCAGAAGAATCAAAGGTACAACGACTCAGGTTTTACAAACTTTTTATTTAATTTTTACTTTCCTTGTATTCGTAATGAAAAGCACAGTGCTTACCTCGGGGTGAAAGTAACTAATTTAGTCCCTCGAATTAGCGACCTCGCTACGCTCGGCCGCCAACTCCTTTTCGGGACGAAATGAGTAACTTTCACCCCTAATGTCACAATGTACTATTTCATTATTTTCAGAATGACATAGAACAGATATCACATAACGCCGTCTAGTCCCAAGCTAAGCAGAGCTTGTGTTATGAGTACTAGACAACTGATAAACATACTTATAAATTTCTAAATACATACATATTATAGATAAATTACACCCAGACACAGAACAAATGATCGTGCACATCACACAAACATTTGTCCTGGGTGGGAATCGAACCCACGATCTGCGGCATAGCAGTCAGGGTCACTAACCACTAGACCAACAGGTCTGTGAAGAACTAAAGATGAATTAAATAGAAACTAATCTACGAGCTTGCGGAACCTTTCGGTTACGATAAACATTTTAAATAGCACCACCTGTAACTAAGCACATCATGTACTTCGAACGCGCACGTTGCGGCCTACCTATCAAACTATGGAACAAAGCCGACTAAGTCTTGTATTATGCAAACAAGCATCATGTAAGGTGAGGATTTATGAGGCAAGTTCGTTGCGAAAATCGCGAGCTTCACCCGTGGGAGTACCCCGTGCTTACTATGGCTCCATATATTCATATTTAGGGTTAGAAAGCTCTAGGCGACTGCCCTCGGGAACGGCGCACGCATGAATGACAATCCATATGTAATTGAATTGATTAATCATTGCATGAGTTCATTCATATTCAATGACGTAGTGTTGTTCATCGGATACTTGCGTTTAGTTTCATAATTGGTTTGTTGAATATTATCTTTAGGTATAACAACAATATGTAGTTTGCAGGGTTTTGGCGCGATTTCTTTGAATGAAGTTCCACAGCTGTATTAGTTATTAGTCAATCGATTCCTAGTTGATATGGTGATGTGAAATTGGTGTAGTTTTGTATCTCAAGTGTCAGCGCATCTAGACAATATGTGGAATCATTGAAACAAGCGCGATCTTGGTAAAATGGAGTTAAGAATTTTATCGTAGTGTTGATAACCTCAGCGAAGTTTGCCAGAAAGGTTGACTGGATCCATTTGCTGCCAAATACTATAAAAACATTCGAATATACACACACATCCATATTTTAATGGTGCCTAAACAAATTAAGTATTCATACGAAGACATGACCTAAAAGACTTATTATCAAAGTCAAAAAAAAAGAAAAAGAAATGTAGTTTGCACGCAATTTTCATTCTGATGTTTTGATACTAACTACAAAATTGGACATTGGAATATTTAGTTCGAATTTAATGTTGTTAACTATAAAAAACGGCTCTTTATTTCGATACGATGAGCGACGAACATAAAACATGGTTTTAGTTTTTAGAACACATTTTAACGCCATCACGTTTTGAGTTTTTATCACCTAACTATTTTAAGTTTTTATGAGCTAACTATTTTATTACTTCGATACATTGGGTTGTATTTTACATTCAATACTATGTATTTTGAGAACTCTTTTAGGGGTTTTAGGTATTAACTTACAAATCCGATTTAGACATATTATGTTTATTTATTCATAACTTCATGTACAGTAGTGGTATATAGGCGGACTTATGCCACAAGGCATTCTCTAGCAGTCAACTTTTGGGTTGAAAAAACAACACTGTGGTATGTGTGTTACATTACTGTATTCATCTCAGGTTTAAGGACATTTCTGGATATAAAGGTTGTCTGTAGGTTGTTTTATGAAAATCTAGACACAAAAAGTTTTCTGAAGTTTGTAACGAGTACTCATCTGTCTCAATCGTAAATTAAATAGATACTTTTCAAAAACACATTACTGTAATTTATACGATTTCGAACTTTAGTACGTGATCAAGAAATATTTTAGTTTTTAATCTAATTTGTTAGTTGTTTTCATTCCAATTTTAGCTCTTGATTACGCTGCTTGATCTAAAGATAGTTAATTAGTCAAATTGAGGTAATTTCTTTTGATTTGTTTAATTGGATATAAATTAATTATATGTAAATGAACCTACTTAATAATTATCTACTTGTAATATATAGTTAGGTACTAATTTAATTTCTTATAAGCACCGTCTGCGGTGCTTATAATAAATTATTATAATTAGACATCGTAAAAATCATTCAGCCAATAAAACTAAATATTAGGTAAATTACATTGATTTCCGCAGAAATAGATCTCAGAAATAAATATTTTCCATTTTAATCTTTAATGTATTTATTGTATGCTGCGGCCTCTAAATATTTAGAAGCCATTTCGAGGAGATTTTAGGGATTTTCTTTATCAAAAGATTAGCATGCAATTGCAGACTTTTCTTAAGACATCTGCAAAATATAGGACGCAATGCAATGTATTTGAATGAAAACGAAGTAGCAAAAACAAAATTGTACTATCCACAATTTTTTTCTCTTCGAATCCGATTTTGTGTTTCATCACACTGACAACAAAAAAGCGCAAGTTTGTATATTTGTTACCCGTTCACTCTCAAACGACTGAATGGATTCGGATGAAATTTGGTACATGCGTACCCCACGTCCGGCCTCAAGTCTGCTATTACAATAGTATCAGAATGGTCTATCATTGATGTCATAATTGTCGATTTTGACAAGTTTGGTAATCTACTAATATAATGGCGTCATTATGACTTTCCAATGGTCAACCACTGACACTCCATTGAAAGAAGTGGCTTAAAATGGTAATCTCGTACATTTTGACAAATGAATATTTGACGTTTGCGGTAATCTGCTAAAACTTTGACAGTTTATTTGAACAGTGTTTGACCATTAGAACGTTATTGCGCAGTTATTGGTTTTAATATTCTCGAAATTATCATTCTACCACAATTCTATTAAAAGACCACTGACCGATCAATGATCGATCGTTATGAATTAGCAGATTACAAACTTTTAGCAAAATGACAATGGGATCGTGTTGGAATGACGAATTTATAAAAATAGCAGACTTGGGGCCCTGGAATCAGAACTTTTTATACTAGGAGTAAACTGTGTATTGTAATGGTTAGTTATTAATATGCACAAAAGTGCTTATTGCCTATCATTTCCTATGGCTCTAGTTCTATAGATTTATTCCATAGAAACCTAGCAGTTTTCTAAGAAAAATGTTTAGTCTATGGCACTCGACGATAGAGTAGTGAGCGATTGAGTTAATCGGATTAGTACCTACTTCAAGAAATTCTATCCTACGAAGAAATAATTTTCCCTCTTCTGACCAAATACACCACCCTACTTAGCCGTGAGACAAAATGTAAAGAAACCATAAAAAGGGTTGCTTAAAAACATGAGTGAACCTGAACCAAGCAAAGCTTGCACTTTATCTTCGCCAAAAAAAAAAAACGTGCAAAGAAAACGCCAATGCATTCTATTCATGTATTCAAACACGTTGAAGAACTTTGGCCGAAGGTACCCACATTGTTTAGATTTTGTCTCAAGCCCTGATGAATAGGGCATAGCTTCTGCCAGCGGCTTCGCCTGAGTAAATGTAGAATAGAATAGAATAAACTAGTCAATAGTAATTGCATCACTGCTTTCCATTATTAGAGACTGCAGTCAAGTATAATTTATATCAATAAAAAAAAACCTCACTGTAAGTAGGTACACCAAAATAGTAACAATTTTACTGAAACTTAAATCTGTAAGTACCGTGGCGGTCTTATCGCTGACAACGATATCTTCGATACAACCTTAGGATGGACTATAAAAACTTAAACTAAAAAAACGGAAAGACAGAAAAAAAGATATAGAAAATTATCCCAGGAACATATACTCCCCATGTGCCAAATCCAGAGTGAAAGAGACAAACATACATGCTGAGTTAGGCGCCCTTTTGGCCTTGCACAGATTTTAAAGTTATCTTTTTTAGGGTTCCGTAGCCAAATGGCAAAAAACGGAACCCTTATAGATTCGCCATGTCTGTCTGTCTGTCTGTCTGTCCGTCCGTATGTCACAGCCACTTTTTTCCGAAACTATAAGAGCTATACTGTTGAAACTTTGTAAGTAGATGTATTCTGTGAACCGCATTAAGATTTTTACACAAAAATAGAAAAAAAGCAATAAATTTTGGGGGTCCCCATACTTAGAACTGAAACTCAAAATTTTTTTTTTCATCAAACCCATACGTGTGGGGTATCTATGGATAGGTCTTTAAAAATGATACTGAGGTTTCTAACATCATTTTTTTCTAAACTGAATAGTTTGCGCGAGAGACACTTCCAAAGTGGTAAAATGTGTGTCCCCCCCCCTCTAACTTCTAAAATAAGAGAATGATAAAACTAAAAAAAATATATGATGTACATTACTATAAAAACTGCCAACGAAAATTGGTTTGAACGAAATCTAGTAAGTAGTTTTTTTTTAATGCGTCATAAATAGACTTAACTGGGGATGATACCCTAACTGAATGTCCAAGGTTAGGTAGTCACAATAAAATTAAGAAATATATTAAAATCACTAAGAAAATTAAAAAGTATAAGAAACTCTTGAAGACACAAAGTGTTTATAAATTTAATATTGAACTCAGACAGCAGCGTTTTAATTTACAAAGACAATTAAAAGAATGTAATTATAATTTGGAAAATGGCAAAATCATGTATGATTTTGAAATACAAAACCTACAAAAGGAATTATTGAGTAGGGAGAATACGATAAAGGATATATTTAGTAAATATGAGTCTTGTCAACAAATGTTAAGTGAGCGCATGCAGGAGGCTTGTGAGTTGGTGGACTTGGTGAAGTTCAATGCAGAGAGGTATGAGTCTTTGACTAACAATATCACCTGTAGTTGTGCACTCGCTCCGCCACCTCCCACGTCTCAACACGAAATTCCTACATCTAATGTTGTACCTAAAAATTCAGACACAATAAATCCTTATCAAAGTAACATTCTTATGTATTCAGATAGATTAGGGACAGGTTTTGGATCTTTATTAAATAACCGTTGCAAACATACCATTATCAGTCATTGTTATCATAACCTACATTTTAATGAGCTTGTTTACAAAATAAAAAATTCTAAAATTAATGAGCAGACCACAGTAGTGCTTATGATTGGAAATAGTCTTAGTGTAACTAAAAGGGACATTGTTAGTGGTATTGAAACCCTGCTTGAATTAAAATTAGGTAAATTAATATTATGTGCATTGCCTTATTCAAACAGTCTAAATGATCATGAAAATGATTATATTTTTAGCCTTAACAACTTGATGCATATCCTGTCATGCCGTCATAGTGACCGTTTATTGTATTTTGACACTAACAATTTTGTTAGTGATTTTGTTTTGATACGGGAATATATGTTTCTTCCCAAAAAAAGTCGACACTTATTGGCTACTTTGCTAGCTTATAATATACACATAATACACGCAGTTAATGATAATTTAACTGAGACTAGGTTAAGTGACGAATCAGTATTATCTAGTGTACCTAATAATACTGTTATTGATTCTTCTTTTTCTTTAAACTATTAGAAACGACAAAAGGGAAGCCTAATAACATTTCATTATACCATCAGAATATAAATCGCTTCTCTGGCAAAATTCTAGATGTAGAGATGTTAATAGATAAATATCATATGGATATCCTATGTTTTTGTGAAACTTGGTTAAAACCAGATAGAATGATGTTCAATGTGAATAGTTTTTCAGTTGCCAGTGCGTACAACAGATCATCAATAGGGGGTGGTACCTTGATATTATGTAATACTTCTTTAAGATATAAGGAAAGGAAAGATATCACTGCTTGCTCTGTTGATCGCTTATGTGAGGTAGCATGTGCAGAGATTGAAGGCCAAACTTTCTTATGTGTGTACAGACCACCAGCATCAAACCTAGCATCTTTTCTGATAATAATTGAAGAAATACTAAATAAACTTATTAGAGACAACAAATTAGTTTTCGTTTGTGGGGACTTAAATATTAATTTACTAGTAAATTCACCAGATAAATGTAAACTTCTCTCTTTGTTTAGTTCTTTTAATCTAAAATGTATTTTTAATGAGGCAACAAGAATAACACCTACCTCAGCTTCATGCATAGATAATATATTTACTAATTGTGTTATAAAAGACTCATCCATAATTAGTGGCGTGAGGTCTGACCATAGTGGTCAACTTGTATCTTTCGAATTAGTCAAAAAGCTTCAATTAGATTCAACTGCAGAGCTTAGACCGCTTACTAAAAATAAATTAAATAATTTTAATAACAATGTCGTGAGTAGTCTCTCAACAGCCAATTTTGATTCGCAAGACCCCAGTGTAAACTATGGAACATTATTTTCTACAGTATGCCAAGAATTTAATAAGGCGTGTCCAGTCAAAAAAGTTCAAATCGGTAATAAATCCAAATTTAATGAATGGGCTACTGCTGGAATAAGAAAAAGCAGAGACACATTATATCAGCTATATCATGAAAAATCCTTGTCGTCTGATCTTAATTTGCATAACCATGTTAGACTCTATTCAAAGATATTCAAAAGAGTCTGTGCCCAAGCTAAATCTAAATCAATAAGTAAGATAATTGGAAATTCTAATAATAAAATAAAAGCTGTCTGGAAGGTGATAAACAAGGAAACTGGAAAGACAAGCCAACGAGATCGGAATGAATTCTCACTAAAAATTGATAATAAAATCATCTCGGATAGGTCAAAAGTAGCTGAGACGTTCGAAAACTTTTTCACCAACATCCCAATAGAAGTTACGAAATCTCTCCCTTCTTCGTCTTTGTTAGCTGAATCTTTTTTAAAAGAACATTTCACTAAGGATATACCAAACTTTGAATTTAAGCGTATTTCTGTGGATACAATAATAAAAGCATTCAAAAGTCTTAACATAAAAAACACTGAAGACTTATGGGGTATATCCGTTAAGATTCTTGGAGAAATTATTGAAACAATTGCTCCTGTCCTAACGGGCATATTTAATCAGTGTTTAGACAGTGGTACATTCCCTGATTTAATGAAACACAGTAAAGTAGTACCAATTTTTAAATCAGGTAGTAAGAGTGATCCCTCTAATTATAGACCAATATCTGTGCTTCCAGCATTGAGTAAAATCTATGAAAAGATCATGCTCGACCAGATGTTGTCTCATTTTAATTCAAATAGGATTTTGCATAGTCATCAGTTTGGTTTCACGAAAGGAAGGTCAACAACAGATGCAGGAGTGAAACTCATCAGTCACATTTTGGAATCCTGGGAGAAGTCCCAGGATGCTATTGGCATATTCTGTGACCTCTCTAAAGCATTTGACTGTGTTGACCATAATACTCTGATCTGTAAATTACATCATTACGGAATTCGTGGACGAGCTGCTGATCTTGTTTTTTCCTATTTATCTTACAGGCAGCAAAAAGTATCCATTAATGGGGTGACGTCCTCGGGGTCTTTAGTAAAGATGGGCGTGCCTCAAGGTTCAATTCTAGGCCCTTTCCTCTTTTTAGTTTATATTAATGACCTTCCCTTCATGATGGCTAATTTATCCGATATAATTCTATTTGCTGATGACACCTCTCTTATTTTTAAAGTAGACAGAAAAGATGGGGATGTCTTGCATGTCAACGAGAGTCTGGCTGTCCTTTCGAAATGGTTTGCAGCTAATAATCTCTTATTAAATGCAAATAAAACTAAATGTATAAAGTTTTCATTGCCAAATGTCCCTCAAGTTGACGTCAATCTAATTCTTGACAGCAAAAAACTGGATGTTATTACAGAAACCGTGTTTTTGGGTATAACTATCGATTCTAAACTGCAGTGGGGTGCTCATATTAGAACTCTCTCGGGAAGACTAAGCTCAGCTGCATATGCAGTAAGAAAAATAAGGCAATTGACAGATATAGCCACAGCTAGGTTAGTTTACTATGCTTATTTCCACAGTATTATGTCTTATGGCATTTTACTGTGGGGACCTGCAGCTGACGTAGACTCAATTTTCATATTACAAAAGAGAGCAATCCGGGCTATTTATAAAATGGGCCCTCGCGAGTCCCTCAGAAATAAATTCAAAGAAATTGATATACTTACTCTGCCTTCTCTTTACATCTTGGAAAGCATTTTGTATGTTCGTAAAAACTTAGGACTCTTTAAAATTAGAAGCGATTTTCACAACAAAAATACACGTAGTAAACACGAAATTGTCTTACCCAAATGGAGACTAGCTAAGACTAGCAAGTCATTCTTAGTAAACAGCATTCGCTTTTATAATAAGCTGCCAAAGGCGGTAACAGAACTTAGTGAGGGAAAATTCAAATCTCATATCAAGCGTGTCCTAACCGAAAAAGCATATTACAAGGTTAAAGACTATGTCGAAGACACGCTTGTTTGGCAATGAATACCTCTGCACATGTGGCCCCCTGGTAAATCATCAATATTTTGTCTATAACTGCTCCACCTTTGTTTTAATAATTAGATATACATTTTTTTTTTTCCTCTGACACATTGCTTTTGCAATATTTTTATTTTTTATTTATATTTCAACTGTCATAAATTCGTTGGTAATTTATTTTGTTAACATTTTATTGATAGTTGTAATCATTATATTATACCTGATTTTTTTTATATAGCCTCTTTTTGTATTGTGAATGTGAGAACACTGTATACTCCACGAACTCTTAGACTACTTCCTATTACGACTTACTTTGTTTTTTACTGAGAAATTTTTTATTGTGCTTTTGTGTACAATATTTGACTGGTCTACACTGTTCTTACATAATATAATATCAATATTGTAAAAACACCCACTTTTTTAAAAGAGTAACCATGGAGTTTCTTGCCGGTTCTTCTCCATAGGAAACGACCAATTTGGAACCGTGCACTAGCTTCTGACGTTTTATAAGTGCCCATGTAGGCCTATGTGAAATAAAATATTTTTGATTTGATTTGATTTGATAAATCGAAAAAAATACACTATTATTAAAACATCGATCAAAGTTACAACACATAACAAGATCTTTTATATTATGTTACTTGCTGCTACGGAACCCTTCATGGGCGAGTCCGACTCGCACTTGGCCGGTTTTTTTATGAATCGAATTCTACTGTATGTGTGAGGTACGAATAAAAGTTTTTTCTTTCATTCTTTCTATACACAATTACACATACAAACACATAAAACTTTCGCCTTTATATTATTAGTGTGTTTAGTTTACATTTACACTACAGTACTATATAGAGGTAAAGTTTGTATTTATGTTTTTTTGTTTCTAGGAGGTAATCTCTGAAAGTACTGGTCCTATTGCTAAAATTTTTTCACCGATAGAAAGCTGCTTTATTACAGAGTTACATAGACTGTAATTTTGTAGGCGGGTAAAGCAGCGGACAAAAGCTAGCTACCTAATATTAGTAAATATGTTCATTATGCGTACAGCTAAGGAATGGAATTCCCTGCCGGAGTCTGTGTTTCCTGATAGCTATAACCTAGGGGTCTTTAAGTCAAGAGTGAATAGATTGCTTCTAGGCAAGCGTGCTCTATCGTCGGCCACATCATCACTTACCATCAGGTGAGATTGTGGTCAAACGCGAGCCTATCCAATATAATAATAAAAAAAAAAAAAACATAAACAGACAACTCGTAAATCTTTCCTAATTATATACGACTCTAACCAAACCAACAAGCAAAAACAAATCCTGAATGTTTTTGTTTTATCCTCAAAGCAATGTCAAGCCCTCGCGATTATTGTTCAATCTTGTGTTAATATTTAAGGTAGAGGGGTGAAAGGGGGGGATAAAGAAGCTTTTGTTTTTTTACGCGGAAAACGTCTCCACTGATGTCATAAGCAGATCTGAAGATGACAAACAAAAGTAGTTAAAGGCCTTCAAAATCATTGGATATTAAAACAAGAAAAAATGTTAGAATTGATGGAGATTCCTATCTTCAGTTATATTTTGAGAATTTTGAATTACTTTTTTTATCATCCTTGATAGACTCGCGTTTGACCACTATGTCGCCTGATGGCTCCTGATGATGTGCCCCGCCCCCCGCCACTTAAGTTTGGCGATTCACGCGGGTTACCGACATAGCAAAAAGAATCGCCAAAATTAAGTTCAAGTGGGCGGGGCACATTGCTCGCAGAACAGATGGCCGTTGGGGCCGAGAGGTTCTGGACTGGTGACCACATACCGGAAGATGTAGCGTTGGAAGGCCTCCTATAAGGTGGACCGATGATCTGGTAAGGGTTGCGGGAATCCGATGGATGCGAGACGCACAGGACCGTTCATTGTGGCGACACTTGGGGGAGGCCTATGTCCAACAGTGGACGTCTTTCGGCTAAAATGATGATGATGATCGCCTCTTTTTTAAGATGGGAAATCATTCAATGACTTCTTCCAGTATTTGTATCGAATTTTTACTGGATTAAATTAAACCTGTGTGGCGTTCCGCCTGAATCCGATACAAGAACGTCCCGAACTTATCATATCCGGTGAGGACCTACGTCATGCAGAAGGTGAGGATGCCGTGACGCCTCTCCAGCCATTTCTCAATGACGGGACTTACCGCCATGATTATGGGGTGCCTAATGTAGTCGATGACAGAGTACGCCTGCCTAGGAATAACCTATTCACTCTTGACTTAAATCCCCCTAGGTTGTAGCTATCAGGAAACAGACTCCGACAGGGAATACCACTGCTTAGCTATACGCTTGTATTACAGGAAAAGCTTTCACGTCAATAAGGAAGTAATGAGTGTGCAAGATTCATAATGAATTTTAAATGTTTTCTTAATGTTTTTCCTTGTTTTATTTACAGTAGCTACAAACGGGGTGAATAGAAAATAAAGGGTGAATGAAAAAATAACACACGTTATTTGTAATTCATTTTATTGTTTTTGTTATTTAATTTAATTGATTCGCATTTATTTAATTGACATATAAAAATGAGATTGTTTCTAAGAATTTGATTGTATAAAAAAAAAGAAAATTAGTCCGAATTAAAATTTGCATGCTGGAAATTAAGGCGGAACATGAAGAACCTTGTACTTGTTGTATTTTAAGATCTGTACCACCATGTTTCAGGCAAATAAATGAATTATTATTATTATTATTATTCATGGGTTACTAGAAATTACAATAAACATTTTATGTCAATTAATTCATTAAACCTCTATGAAGAAAAACGTGCAACACATGGGCATGATTTGTAAGTACAAATCATGTTATTTAGTGAGTAGTTAAATGCTGCAAATGATATTTAAGTAAAGTGAAAAAAAGAAGGTTGATGAGGACGAAAGGTTCTATAGTGGCGAGGCGTACCGGAAGATGCAGCGTTGGAAGGCCTCCCACAAGGTGGACCGATGACCTGGCGTGCAATTCTCTAAGAAAACAGCCTTCGAAGCGACGAAACCCAAATATGTACATTGGATTAGCAATCCAATGAGCTTATACATAGGATTGTTAATTCAATGTACTGCGCATTCGACTCGTCGCTGCGGCCAGTGCTGCGCTCAAGGATGTTTTCTTAGAGAATAGCACCGCTGGTCAGGGTCGCAGGAATACGATGGACGCGAGACGCACAGGGTCGGTCGTTTCGGAGACGCTTGGGGGAGGCCTATGTCGAACAGTGGACGTCTATCAGCTAAAATGATGATGAATGATGGTGAAAGTGAAAAGAATCTTCATAATTTTATTTCGAGTCCCCGTTTGACAGTCGTTAATATAAGGTATCGTAGTTTTGCTTAATCCTAAAACTCTGGTTTGATGTGCATTACTTTGCACTATTCTTGAACTAGTTTCATATAAAGTAATAGTAAATTAAATTATTCTATCAAGTGAGAACGTGAAGAGAAGTAAATCTCATCTCAATAACTAATCCAACGATAAGTTATTCTCTGAATTTCATCATCCGCCATATTGGATTTCACGTGACGTCACGTACCTCAATATGACACTCCGCCGAATAATACGAATCTAACGACTTCTCGTTTACTCAAATCGGTGAAAGCGTTATGCCATTTGGTCCCTGGTTACTAATAGACCAGCCCGTCTCTCCCCGAATCTGTCTAACGATGACTTAGGGATTTCAAAGCACAGATAGATATACAATCGAAATTATATATATGTATTATACAACATTATTTTTAGTGCATGCAAAACCTGAATATAATTTGTTCAGTATCAGTAACTGAATCGATTCCAATAATTTTTACACCATGTTATATTTTTTCCCAAAAATATTTTTAAAAAGTCACAAGTTAGACACCACCGACTCTAAGTACAAAACAGATTACGGCAGGTCATAGTGGACATTAGGCGCCAGCGCACAGCTGGGTCCGGAAGCAAAACAACTGCTAGTCATCCGGGTGTCCCGGTGACCATGTATTTATGTCGCCAACTAGGTACCAACAGGCTTAACTTTGTGAATTTTCATAATACAGTTTTGCGTACATAGATTATTATTATTATATTAGTTAGCCCATATTGTCCCACTGCTGGGCTAAGGCCTCCCTCCACTCCTTCCAACGATCACGACTCCTCGCCTTCTCATTCCAGTTCTTAAGGAAGCCATCCAGGTCGTCCCGCCATCTCCTTCGTGGTCTGCCTCATGTGGTGTACATAGATTGTTTACATAAAAATACTAGACAGTTTTTTCAGGTTTCGCTTAAACTGAAAATAAGGTTGTATATAATCTAAAGACTGATTTTAAGTATGGACAGATAGTTTGCTAGCAGAACATTGCAGTCTTTTAAGTTCTTACAGTCCATACATTATGTTGCCTGATAGATATGGCCACCGAAACTATGGGTGCAAACTCATAGATTTGAGTATACCTAAAAGTTTAATCAATTACTAGCTTCTGCTAGCAGCTTTGCCCGTTTAAAAGTTAGTTTTTCCATACAATTTTTGGGCTACCGTTTCATCGGTGTAATTTATCTTTGGTAGGGATGGCGCGGGGAAGCTAATTATTTAGAAATATATAAGTATGTTTATCAGTTGTCTAGTACTTATAACACAAGCTCTGCTTAGCTTGGGACCAGACGGCGTTGTGTGATAGTTGTGGAATATTATATTATTATTATTATATTATATCCCATTAAAAGGTGAATTTTGGGAAATCTGTTAGTGCTCGTCTATGTTACAAAAGAGAATCTTTTGCAAAATTTCATGCTTCTAGTCCCAGTAGTTTCGGCTATGTGTTCTTTATGACGTATTTCTTTAGCATATTTTAGGATCAAAAAGTCATCAAACCAATCCGCACTGGACCCGCATGGCCGCCAACCGCCAACCCTTTCTCATAGACAAACGCTTACTGAAAAATGTTCTGAGTGGACCTGTCCAGTCGGTGCAACCGACTGGACAGGTCCATACAGAACACTCAGATCTGTGTGGTTCTTTCTTCAAAAGACCATCTCAAACTTCAATATGCATGGTTCTCATATCATTTGAGCATTATATGTTTGCTGTATAGACTTTAAAAGAGACTTTGACCCCTGAGTTTGTTTCGGTTTTTCTTTTCAGGGTAGTCAGCTAGGAAACACCGGCCTCATCTAGTTTAAATTGTCAAAAAAATTGACGTGTAAAAGTGTTTTTAAAAACCTATTTGCAAAATAAAAAAAGATGGCTTGTTTCCCACTAGTGGTAATATCGGTTACAGGCTGCTAATGATTTGAATTCTAGACTTTCTGAGGTAGGGTCTGTCTAATAAGTTAAACAACTTGGGTAATTATTAGGATTTAATTAAATCTGATGTAGTCAACACGGGTTCAATAATCGAGGTTGATTAAGAGAGAGAGATCATTGTTTACTAACAGAAGAACCTTATGAAAAGTATAGAATATAAGTATTTTTTAATGATTAAATATTATACAAAATTCCCAAGTCGGTTGACTTATTAGACAGACTTTACCTAAGTTCTCAGATACCTTTATTTTGCATTAAATTACGGAACACGTAAACTTTTTAACGAAACATTTAGAGCAGCCACTAAAATACGAGCGCTTAATCAATAGAAATGCATAAATTTCAAGTCGTAATTGTTCCCCAATGCAAAATAGAGCAAGTTAATGCAAAATAGAGGTATCTGAGAACTTAGGTACCTCAGAAAGTCTAGAATTTAAATCATAATCAGCTTGTAACTGATATTACTACTAGTGGGAAACAAGCCATCTTTTTTTATTTTGCAAACTAGCTTTTGCCCGCGGCTTTGCCCGCATACATCAAATATAGCCTATGTCACTCAGGAATAAATCAGCTTTGTAACGATGAAAAAATTATCACAATCGGACCACTACTTTCAGAGATTACCCCTACACACAAACTTACAAATTTTACCTCTTTTTAATATTAATATAGATTAAATTACGGAACACGTAGACCTTTTAACGAAACTTGTAGAGCAGCCACTAAAATACGAGCTTTTTTTCAATAGAAATACATAAATGTCAAGTCGTAATTGTTCCCCCGTGTTGTTGTAAGGCCTGTCAAGTGAAACTTTCGCAATAATAAGAGTAGCGAGATACTCACCAAGTTTTTTCCTGTTTCACAACGAGACTGGCAACATTTCTGATAACATTCAATTAGCTTTTTGTATAAAACTTTCAAGTGGTTGGAAGTTTTCTGTGCTTAACTTAAGTGTTTTTTTTTTATATAATCAATCATGGCTGAAAGTAATTGTTATATGAATAATGCAGACGTTTTACAAATTATTTTGGTATTCTTTTCTCGGAAACTTAGACGCTTTTACCTACACTCAATTTTTTTTAAATTTATATTTTATAAGAGTCAGAAAATGAGAATATAGTTCTTCAAAATAATTATTTATATTCACTTAGATTTTATACTATCTATATACTATTTATACTATATTTTATACTCTGAGCGAACCTTACTCGATGCGACACCAAACTATACTCCATCTGTAAAGGTAGTTAACTAAACAATCTTGATACGTCTTTTTATTCAAAATAAATCGTATAAAAGATATACAAAGTTTATTTAATTTTATTTAAATACCTAACATCAATTTAGGTAATTAATTGTAAACATTATTAGATATTTTTTTTAGATTTTTATAACATAAAAGACATGATAAGATTGTTTACATTTAGTTAATTACTTAAACAGATGGGGTAGAATGCCTGTGTTCACGTGTACAATTCATTCAAGTGAACGAAATCACGAACGAACGTTAGAGTGAACTGTCACTGACTAAATGACAGTTGAGTCAATACACTATCTAAATCACGCGAAAAACATTTAAGTTATTGAAGTACATATACATCAAATTTTTTTTTAATTTAAACAAAAAATCTGACTATCCGTACCCGTTACTAATCATATTTTTGTAGTTAGAAAATTTATCATAATTGATAAATTCATTACAGAATCTTTTATAACAATTGCTATTATAAAATATTTACTCATTCGTAAATCAATAGCGTGTACAATATTTCCATAAATTGAGTAACATTTTGGGACATAAACAAACGCTAATAACTTTGCTTTTTATGTGTATTATTTATTGAGGCTTTGCATAAATAATAACAAGACCTTTTCTAATAAGCTTTTTAAATATTTGTAGTAATTGAAAATTAGCAGTGTATAAAAAATGAGCAATAAAACTTACTAAAGAATACAAGTTGTTCAATTACGCCAAAAATGTTAACAAATATAACCAAACAAAGTAAAACCTAAGTAGGTACACAACAAAATGGTTTCAAACTAAAATTGTAAGCGCATTTTTCCTTTCCTTCACTGTGTCAATCGAGCTGTCAAATTCAGATAATAAACAATACACTGAAAAAAATATATTTAAAATGGACGTATAGTCTGTCTAAAAAGTTAAACGACTTGGGACTTTTGTATAATATTTAATTATTGAAATAAAAACTTATATTCGATACTTTTTCTAAGGTTCTTTTATTAATAAACAATGATCAAGATCTACTAAGGTTGCCGACATAGCACAAAGAATTGCCAAACTTAAGTGACAATGGGCAGAGCACATTGCTCGCAGAACAGATGGCCGTTGGAGCCGAAAAGTTCCGGAGTAGTGACCTCGTAGAGGAAGACGCAGCGTTGGAAGGCCTCCTACAAGGTGGACCGATGACCTAGTGAAAGTTGCCAGAAACCGATGGACAAGACGCACAGGATCGTTCGCTGTGGCGACACTTGGGGGAGGCCTATACAGAGACGGAGATAGAGGCCAACAGTGGACGTATATTAGCTGAAATGATGATAATGATAATCAAGATCTCTTAATCAACCTTGATTATTGAACCAGCGTTGACTACATCAGATTTCATTTTATCCTAATAATTACCCAAGTCGTTTGACTTACCGTAGGCGTGGGCTCGCAGACAGTGAGCATTGGGTAGCTCGCTATCCGACCGTCCGATAACTGTCCGGACCGAGCCCAAGTCGTCGGCGGCGCGAAGTTTTTCACGCGCGCTTCAAGGAGTTGTCAGCAACCGCAGGCACCCAGCAGGGTCGAAGCCATGGGTGATGCGAAAGTGATCCCCAGGGCCCTGGAACAATGGCAAAGAAGGAACAGGAGTGGGTTTTTAGTCAGTAAATGTCTGACACGCCCTCTCACGTAAGGGCGGGAGGTGTCATTGGATGATTTTCCCACCGATAAGAAAAAAGTCGTTTGACTTTTTAGACAGACTCTAATACATGCTTCCGTGTAAAGTTCATGCATACTTTATTCCTAAGAACCTCTTTTAGTCATGGTACGCTCAATATAGTTTTATCTGATGGAATAACGGAATAGGAAATTACTATACCAACCGTAGTAAAGCGCATAAAAATGCTATCGATACGGTCTGAAGACACGAAAAATGAGCCTGGTTGAATTTTATTATGAGCAACATTTTTAGACAGATATATAAATAAGGACATAAATCAATCAACCTGATTAATAAACCAGTGTATTTAAGTCAGCACGGTTGGCACAGTGGTTGAGCGATTGACTGCTACGCCGTGAGACTCGGGTTCGATTCTTGCCCATAATAAATATTTACATATATGGCCTGCGGATAGGTGTTTCACGTCTGTGTATGTGAGTTTACATGTATGTGAATGCACTCACGATACAAGAGTAACTGCTTGTGTGTAGGAAAGTATTAAAAAATGTAAAAGAACATTGAGACAGGTGTAATATGACATCCGCTATCTGTTTGCTCAGAATTTTTCTAATTATATTTGGCTGGATTTCCAGTCTAACCAGATACAGGTGAAAAGCAGTATTTTCCATACAAGATCTGCCTGTCTGACCTCCATAACCCAGTACCTAATTAAGTTACAACATACCCTATGAACTGGAGTCTGAATTCCTCATCATCATTATCATTTCAACTGAAAAACTGGACCTAGGCCTGCCTTAAATGTCGCTACAATGGACCATCCGGTATCTCTCGCATCCGTCAGATACCCGCGACCCTCACCAGGACATCGGTCCACCTTTTGGGAGGCCTTCTAACACTGCGTCTTCCGGTACGCAGTTTTTTTTTTATCGATATAAATTATTGCTTGACTGCGATCCCATCTGAAGGTAAGCAATGATGCAATCGTTGTTGGTAAGGCGCACTAGTTTATTAAGAGTCTATTCACTCTAGCCTTGATGACAACAAAATTATAATCTGACGGGAACACCGCAGCCGGAAAATAATGCTGTATAAACGACGAGGCGAAACGCTTATTCTGGGCTGTAGAGATTTCATCAACGTAAAGGTACTCTCTGTATGTCGTAGTTCCTGGTTGCTTAGTAATATTTTCCGTCCACTCATCATCATCATTTTAGCCGCAAGACGTTCGTTGACTGTTGGACATAAGCCCCCAAGTGTCGTTATAATGACCGGTTCTGTGCGTCTCGCATCCATTGGATTTCCGCGACCATCATCAGTTCATCGGTCCACTAAACATACAAAATAGCAATTCCAAATAACATTCAAAACACGATGTTCCTCTAATCCGTCCGTAATCTTCTAAGTTTTCCCACAGCTACAATGTAGTCTCGTTAAAATCAAGTAGATTGCGATACGACACTGAGGGGACAGGATAAAATTGTTTTGGTACAGAAACGGTTGACAGCTTCGCAGCTGGCCGTTGACAACGGTCGTCCAGAGTGACAATGTAATCTATTACGCGGAACACCCGGCTCCGCGTTTGTTCCCACTGTTTAGCCGGACAACTAACCATTGGCTATTTCTGTGTAGTAAAAAAGTCATAGCTGTACGCGTGGCCGACAATCGGTGACAAATGACGGATGAATTACCGACCCACGCTCCGGCCTTGACAAGTCAACCGCCTTGGCAAAATTATGCGCTTTGGGGGCGAAACCAAATAATTGTTCCGGGGCTCCCGTGACAATTATACAACTGAGTCCTAGACCGACACTGGCGAAAAGCAATTTTCAAATATCTGTAGACATAACCTAATTTGCAGTGACAGTACTACCTTCATACTCTGTTCCAATATCGTGTTCCTCTATCTCTTTTACGGCGCTCTCAAGATGACAGGCAACTAATGCGCTGTGAGTTTTTTTCTGAGTCAGCCTGGAAAAAGCACTCTCATGCATTTTCCGATTAAATATAACTTCTAACGTACGGTGCTCAAGACAGGCGGGAGAATGGATACTATAATGCTCGAACATTCCAATGCTCGTTTTATAGAACAATATATTTCTGAAGTAGATATCTAGATGAGAAATAACTAAAATTTCTTGGGCAAGACATATTCCTTGGAATTCCGTATGTAAATTACATTGCTTACGTATTGATTTCCGAAAATATGTAGTCCGTCAGAAAAGGTCTTCCGATCTTCATCTAAGTTATAGTCGTGTCCGCCCCATACCCTTGTTATGTCCGCTTTTATGAGAAAATTTATTCTTACCCGGTTTTTGTTCCGCGAGCGTACGGACGAACCTACCTAACTATAGATATGTAAAGTGTTTCATAACTAAAGTTTTTACGTTCCATATTTTCGTTGATAGTAGTCAAGTAGTTTCTTTCCAGCAGTTTTCGAACGCTAAACGAAAACTCATGACAAGCGTATTCTCCCCGTCTTATCCTGTGACGCGATTTGGTTTTTTACTGACAGTTTTTTACTGACTTTCGAATACTGTAATTAAAGACACAATAGAAAGACAATGAGAGAACGATCGCCGACGTTCGCTTGGGTTTAATGAATTAAGGGAGGTCAAAAGCAGACACCTCCTTCTGCAAAACAATAATGCGAGCCAAGAAGGTGGCAGAAAGTGTGAAGAAGAGAAAAACGTGACGCATTGGCCCCATCAAAGATGCTTTGGTGAGGCTTGTGGATGGCGAGCAATAGGTGTCTCGCTGTCCAATAAGGGCCCGCTTCGCCTCGATGGCGCGTTGTGTTCTTCAAAGAGATGTCGACGTGATTGACAGGGCATGTAAGTCTGGGCGGTAACTCTTTTTAACAATCCTGTAACCCCAGTGTTATTACCGCGACCTTACAATGCAAAGAGCAACTGAAGGAACACAGGTGGGATTTAAGTAGGTAATAAAGTAAGTAATTTGTTGATTTCCCACCTAGTAAATATAAGGGGTCGAAACTCTAAGTTTGCCAACGAACAACGGTGTACACTGTAATTGTAGTACTGACAAAGACATGATGCCTTATACCCGACAAATTGAAGGCCAAAGTAGCAAAGAGTTGCTGTGCTGAAACAGTGAGGTAGGGTCGTGAGTGACCACGAAGGAGATGTGAGGTGAACTGAACAGACTTCGCAAGAACTAGATGAAGGAAGCCCGACCTCTTGAAACATGGAAGAAGGCCGCAAGTGGAATAGAACAGATTAGCGAAAAATAAAAATGTTGCTTCATAAAAATAACAATCTGATAAATCAGCGAATTGTCTGTACCTACTGAACTAAAATGGTTTGAGGAAATGGATTACTTAATAACCTAGGAGCTTGAACTCAATGGACTGGCAACGTTCCTATTACTGAGCCATTGTAGACTTCAACTAGCTTTTTTATACTACGTGCTTAAAGTTGCAAAGTTCCTATTATAAGCTTTGAAGAGAATAATAATTTTAAGCCTGAAAAAGTAGGTAGCTTAAATTAATTTTCGCAGTAGTGAAGAGGAAATTTAATTTAAAGCTATATGGGTATATGAGTGGGTTCTATTCAAATTAAAAGCTTGTATAGGTAAAGTACATTTTTATTAATAGACAACGATTTCATCTAAAAATAGAACTGACCAACGGTTATACTGTAATACCCTTTTCAAACGCTTTTCAAAAACAACACAAAACGATGAAATAGAATTTAAATTTTATCGGTTTTATTTTTTCAATGTATTTCGGAATGTTATGGTCTCGGATTATTAAGTACCTGTATGTTGTGCGTGCAGTTGCAAATAAATGTAAAACTATTGTGTCGCGGTCGTTTGCAAATAGGCGGACACGGTAGAGCATACGGTAGAGGTGTGCTCTGCTTGGGCAGAGTATAGCCGTGTCTTCATGGGGGCGATCGGCAGAACGAACTCTCGCGCCGGGCACTGGCCTGGCACAGTACTAGTGTACAGGCCATGGTCCGAAGCGAGGAGGAATGGTAGGCGGTCGCCTGCTTCTTCGAAGCAGTAATGCCTATGCCTACGCTATGCTACGCGCTACAGAGCGCGAGAAGTCATTGGATGACTTCCCACCTAAAAAAAGTCTTCTGCGGACCGATTACTCTTACATTCTTAAACTTGCAATACAAGTGGGTGAAGAATGGGGCGCTTGATACTAGGCTAGATTACGCTACGTACCTATACGTACTTATTTTTTAAGGTAGGTATGTGCCATGTTCGACACAAATAAATTATTTTTCTTTCTTTCGTTCTTTCTTTCGTTTTTTCTTACTTTCTTTCGTTCTTTCTTTCTTTCTTTCGTTCTTTGTTTCTTTCTTTTGTTCTTTGTTTCTTTCGTTCTTTCTTTTTTCGTTATTTCTTTCTTTCTTTGTTTCTTTCGTTGCTTCTTTCTTTCTTTCGTTCTTTCTTTCTTTCGTTCTTTCTTTCTTTCTTCTTTTCTTTCGTTCTTTTGTTCCTTCTTTCGTTCTTCCTTTTGTTTTTTCTTTCTTTCTTTAGTTCTTTCTTTCTTTCTTTCTTTCTTTCTTACGTATAACCGAGACTTCTGCATTGTATTAAAAAAAAACAATGTTTATTTTCTGAAAGCGAGAAAATGTTCAAAGCGCGAGCAGTCTAGTGCTCTACGAGAGCAACCATTTCTAAAACTGATGATGTTCTTGTATTGTACTCTTTATTGGAGTATTTTATGTCGCACCAACAGCGACACGTATATAATATATACGTGTACCGCCTACCATTCCTCCTCGCTTCGGACCATGGCCTGTACACTGGTACTGTGTCAGGCCAGTGCCCGGCGCGAGAGTTCGTTCTGCCGATCGCCCCCATGAAGACACGTATATAATATATACGTGTCGCTGTTGTTGCGCCGTAAAATAGACGGGAGCCTATGTGCCGTGAGAATAATATTCTAATATTATTCTCAAGGCTCCCGTCGGTTCCCGTCGACTGCCCGATAGCCACTGACAGATTATACAAACAGATACGTCAAATATAGTGCGTTTCAGGATATAATATAAAATCTTTGGTTTCACAGAAGAAGTTCCTTCGCCGTAATGTTGGCTCCCCTGTCTGTCTACAGAAAAAAGAAAATAAAAAAGAAAAGAGTTACCTCTAGCAAAATTGTTGCACGAAATGCGAAACGAATCGCTTTTAACGGTAGTTGCAACACTTTTGGAAGATACATGAGGGGAATGGGAATTTATTAAAAAAAAGCAGGTCGAGCAGGAAGTTGTCAATGAAGAGGTATGATTGTGTCGTGGCATTTTCGCTATTTGAAAGAAATGCAGGACAATCGAAATAGAACCCAGCGTCGTATACTTTAAAAATAGTTTTTACAGTTTCCAAAACAAAATTAAAGCAATTGTTAAAAGTAACGAAACATGAGTTTATTTACCTAATATTAAGTAATTTAATTGTTGAAAATATAGCAATACTGTTTTTCCGTATTGCCAACATTTTTTTTATTTTTTATTATTGTTGATAGGTTCGCGCTTGACCGCCATCTCACCTGATAGAAAGCGACGATGCGGTCGACGATGGAACGCGCTTACCTAGAAGAAACCTATTCACTATCGACTTAAAGATTCCCGGTTTGTAGCTAACAGGAAACACACCGGCAAGGAATTCCACTCCTTAGCTGCATGCACAATGAATGTGTTCCCAAAAACGTTTTGTGCGTGTAGGTGGGATATCCACCATGTACCGGTGGCGTATCGCCGCATCGCATTACGGCGAAGTAACTTCTTATGTCAAACGCACTATACATCATGTCACTATACACCGCTAAATTTTAATCGTTTTAATCCCGTGGAGGGTCGATCCGGTACATGAAACACTATCGATTTGTAAAGTTTAAATCAAAAAATAAAGTACCTTTTTTTCAAAACTCGTATTAATTTTTGAAAAAAAGCTACTTTATTTTTTAATTTTATCTTTACAAATCGATAGTGTTTCACGTACCGGATCGACCCTCTACGGGATTAAAACGATTAAAATTTAACGGTGTATATGGACTACCCACATGACCAATACGCCACAGTTTCCAAAAACTAACGGCTCTTATTTCAACAGCATACAAAAGTAATTTCACAGCTACCACCTTATCCTAAGGGCAAATCGAAGAGAAATAGCTCCACTACGTATATTTATTTTTATGTCTCGATACAGATGACGCTAACAGGCTTATCTTATCGCGTCTGATCTATCGTGTGGAGGGCATTTACTGTAAAGGATGTGACGTGAAATCTAAGGAACTGTTATTGTATTGATTCAGGAAATGAACAATAATATATACCTATATAAACAACATCACTTTTAGTATATGTGAACCCGAAACACGTGTCTAGTATTTTTATATAAAGAATCTATGTACAAAATTTCATAAGATATAATTTTATATCCTAACTAATATTATAAATGTGAAAGTGTGGATGTTTGGATATTTGGATGTTTGTTACTTAATCACGCAAAAACAGCTGAACGGATTTGGATGAAATTTGGCATGCATATAGCCTTTGACATGGAAAAGAACATAGGCTACTTTTTATCCCGGAAAAACATCTTATTCCTACGGGAAAACACGTTTAGAGTGCGATAACCGAAGTACACGCGGACGAAGTCGCGGGCGGACAGCTAGTAATAGATATAAGCTTGTTATGTCAGCAAAAATACATAGTCACCGGGCCATCTAGGCGATTGAGGGGTTGTTTTGCTTTTGGGGGATGAGCTGCTCGCGTCCGTAGGATTTACTTCTGACCACCCTACACGTGTCCCCTGGGTAGTGCTAAACAAGCAGTAAACGCGGTGGTAGGCCATAGCATCGGCTGCCGGCTTTAAAGTTACCACCCACCAGACAAAGCCATGCCGCCAAGCGATCCGTCGTGTTCCGGCGTGATGTCTGGTGAAGCCATACGGTGGAATTTGGGTCTGAGCAGTTGTGTTGCGATGTATACCGGTTATGATGCACCAGCTGATGTTGCGTCGGAGGTTTGATCGTGGAGGGTAGCGGGATCCGAAGCACGGTGCTCCGCTGGCCGACCGTAGATAGTTGGGGGCCCAAGTAGTGTGCCAGCCACACACGAAAGGCTGCCCCGCCAACTGCGAAAAATCCCGGGGTGGCCCCATCGTGCCGGTTGGCGACCGGGTGAGAGGACCCGATGGCGATCCCTGGGGGGGTTCGGGCGTCCCCGCAGTCTCCAGATCAACCCTCCATTGGCGCGGCAACTCTGGATGTGTTGTCGGGGTTAACATCGCAACACCTCGCTCAACTGCCATCTTCCACCTTTCCTATTCACTCTAATTTAAACATTTAAACAATGAAAGGTAAAAAGAGAAGCAAGTATCAACAGCGGATGCACGTCCTCTCATTCAACGTGCACCTCTCAAACATTAGAGGACTGCACTCCAATCTCGATGCGGTCCACCACCATCTAGAGACTGACAAGCCACACTTGCTTTTCTTGACGGAGACGCAGATTAGATGTCCGTCAGATGCGGCGTACCTCAACTACCCGGGATACTCATTGGAGCATCATTTCCTGCAGCGCGCCGGGGTCTGTGTGTATGTCCGTAATGACATCTGCTGTCAGCGTCTCCGTCACCTTGAGGACACAACACTTTCCACGCTATGGCTGTTGGTGGACACTGGCACGGACAAAATTGTCTATGCCTGTGTCTACCGATCGCACAGCGGTGATCAGGAGACAACTCGAATGTTTGACCACCTCAGTGAGGCCGCCGATAAGGCTCTGCATCGGCACCCTGATGCGCAGCTCGTCGCTCTGGGGGACTTTAATGCCTGTCACCAAGACTGGCTTTTCCCGTACCAGAGGACCGACCATGCTGGGAGAGAAGCGCGAAACTTTGCGGTATCGATGGGCCTGTCCCAGCTGGTGAAGCAAGCGACTAGAGTGCCTGATGTAGCTGGTCATACTGCCAACTGTCTGGACCTTCTGCTGACCACCGACCCAGACAGATGTATCGTAACAGTTTCTTCACCACTTGGAACTTCAGATCACTGTCTGGTGAAGTCTGTATCGTCCTTCTCCCCACCTGACCGCGACTCACGTGGCGAACGGCGAATGTGGCGATACAGGTCGGCAGATTGGGATGAGATGCGGCAGTTCTTTGCGTCTTATCCTTGGCAGCAGGTCTGCTTCTCTTCTGAAAATCCGTCGAGCTGTGCGGATGCTGTAACCGATGTGATACGTCAAGCTATGGAGTATTTCATTCCTTATAGTGACGTACCCATCGGAAGCTCAGCTCACCCATGGTTCAACGCTGATTGCGTTCAAGCTGAAGGGCGTAAGCATTCGGCGTTTCTAGCCTGGGTTGACGCTCGTTACCGCAAATCTCCGGATCTGAGCTCAACGAAGAGAGCCTTTAACCGTGCTGCCAAGTCCTACAAAAAGGCACTAAAGAAGGCTCGCTTTGACCGCATTGCCCATATTGGCACAAAGCTTTCTGCACAGCCATCCGGTAGCAGAGCATTCTGGTCCCTTGCCAAATCGGTCGAAGCGAACTTCTGTCGGCCCACATTGCCTCCGCTGGTTAAACCTGACGGAACACTGGCTCATACGGCGAGAGAGAAAGCAGATCTCTTTGCATCTCTTTTCGCCCATAATTCTCGTCTAGATACTGGCAGTGCTACTCCACCGACTCTACCTCATTGCGACACTTCGATGCCCGAGGTTCGCATAAGGAACAAAGAAGTTCTGAGAGCACTGTGTCGTCTAGACGTGAATAAAGCTAGTGGACCCGATGGTATACCAGCGATTGTTCTCAAGGCTTGTGCACCCGAGTTGTCTCCTGTATTGACACGCTTGTATCGCCTCTCGTTTAGGACTGGAATAGTGCCCAAGTCCTGGAAGCTTGCCAACGTGCAACCCGTGCCCAAAAAGGGCAGTCGAGCCGATCCTGCCAACTATCGGCCGATTTCGGTAACCTCCATACTCTGTAAGATTATGGAGCGTGTATTGAACTCGCGCCTCATGGCATACCTAGAAGGTAACGATCTTCTCAGTGACCGACAGTACGGGTTTCGCCGAAATCGATCTACTGGGGACCTTCTAGTGTATGCCACCCACTTGTGGGGCGAGGCCCTCGAGAAGAACGGGGAAGCAATTGCTGTTTCTTTAGACGTCTCGAAGGCCTTCGACAGGGTATGGCATGCTAGCCTCTTGAGTAAGCTTCCAACATACGGCATCTCCCCTGGTCTGATTAACTGGGTAAAAGACTTCCTGAGAGAACGGTCTCTTCGAGTTGTTGTTGATGGATGCTCATCAGAGCCCATGACGACTAATGCCGGAGTTCCTCAGGGGTCAGTTCTCTCTGCAACTCTTTTTCTGCTGCATATTAATGATCTGCTGATGCCCGGTATCTATGGGTATGCAGATGATAGCACAGTTGTGGAGAGATACCTGCCAGGTGCTCGGGCTAGTAAAGAGCAAATCCGGTCTGAACGAGAGGCTATGGTAGAGCGTACGAATATCTCACTTCAGGCAGTCTCCAAGTGGGGCGAAACCAATCTGGTGGGATTCAACGCCGCCAAAACACAGGCGTGTCTGTTCACCGCCAAAAGGAGCCCGTTCACCTCGGCTCCTACTTTTCAGAATGTATCATTGGGTTGTACCGACCGCCTTCAGCTCTTGGGTGTCGAAATTTCCTCCGACCTCAATTTTGGGCGGTTCATTGAGTCCAAAGCCAAAGTAGCTGCTAGGAAACTAGGCGTTCTTGCAAAAGTCCGGCGGTACTTCACACCGGGACAGCTTTTAGTGTTATACAAAGCACAGGTCCGATCGTGTGTGGAGTACTGCAGCCACATATGGGCTGGTGCTGCAAAGTGCCACCTGGCAGCTTTGGACTCGATGGAAAGGCGTGCGAAGAGGCTGATTGGTGATCCAGATTTAATCAAGTCCAATCTTCAAAGCCTTGAGCACAGGCGTAGGGTAGCCAGCCTTTCGGTGTTTTACAGATTGCATTTTGGAGAGTGTGCGCAGGAATTGCATGACTTGATTCCGCCATCTCAATTCTACCATCGGACAAGCCGACGCACGGCAGGTATCCACCCTTACGTTGTTGAAACACCTACGGTCCGGACTAAGCGTTTCGCCTCGTCATTTATACCGCGTACATCAAGGGACTGGAACAGTTTGCCTGCTGCGGTCTTCCCGTCTAATTATAATTTGGGTGTCTTCAAGGCTAGAGTGAATAGGCTCTTAATAAACTAGTGCGCCTCACCATCAACGATTGCATCACTGCTTACCATCAGGCGGGATCGCAGTCAAGTACTAGTTTATAACAGATAAAAAAAAAAAAAAAAAAAAAAACTTGGACCTTGCTCAAGCTGTTTGCTGGTGCTTAATGCTATTTAAATATTTTTGGAAAAAAATATAATATGGTGTAAAAACTACTGAAATCCATTCAGTTACTGATTCTGAACTAACTATATTCATATTTCGCATAAACTAAAAATCATGTTGTGCATATACTATATGAGTAGTAGTAGGCCCGACGCGTCGTAACGGTCTCGATTTACGTGTCATAGTAGTAGTAGGCCCGTCGCGTCGTAACGGTCTCGATTTACGTGTCATAGGCCGAACCCAGGCACGCAATTATTTTGTGTAATTTTTTCATTACCATTTTTTAGGTACAAAATTATCAAATGACTACTTCCACTTTGGGTGGACAAAAGAAAATTTCAATCTTTTACTGAGTAAAACCCACCACATCACGCTTCATCTGTTTTAGACGCACACGTGAACGTGAAATCAACGCGCAGTCGTCCCGGTATTTGTCTTGTTGGACGGCGAGATACCTATTGGTCGCTGTCCGCGTCTACAGTAGACGGAAAGTGACTGCTAGGTCGGACGCAAGAGCTCGTTGCTGTTAATCGCCTCTACGAGGACACGGTGGTGCTCCGTCCAAGTGGGAGACTCCTTCACCTTATGCCCCACTGTATCCTCTAATTGATTCGTACAATGGGTCACTGTCGCAGTAAGATAGATAAAGCCGTAATATAGTTATATCCCTAGGGATATAATTATATACCGTAACATAGTTATACGAAAGCGATTCATTACTATCTCACTAGGAATATAGTTATAAAACGGTCCAAGTTTAGTGATATACTTATATTACTAGATTAAGTTCAGTGTTATAAATATATTAGGGTTTGTCTCAAAACAGTCATATTCTATCATATTGTCATCATATTGTAGTATATTAAAGCTTATTTATTCACACACATTTTTGAAAAATTGAAAAAATTTCAAAAGTGTGCCACTTTTTTGAGACAGACCCATTACTTGATTAAGCTTAGTGAAATAGAAATCTACCATATAAAATTAAATAAAACAAGGTGAAAAATCATCCAATGACATCTCCCGCCCTTGAGCAGGGTGGGGTATCAAACTTTTACTGACTAAAACCCATTTAGTTACTTAGTTTCTTCGTTGCTTTTCATACCAGGGCCAGGGTTTTCTTGTGTAGTGAACCCATGGCCTCAGTACAGTAGGCTTCGACCCTCCTGGGCCCTTACGGTTTGCTGACAACTCCTTGAGGCGCGCGTGGAACAACGAACGAGCCGTCGATGACTTCGACGGTTACCGGACGGTAGGACTACGAGCTACCCATTGCCCACCCACAAGCCCGCGCCTACGGTGGCCGGAAATCGGGATCGGGATCTCGGCGACTGGGACGTTAGGGCCTAGCCTGGAATAGCACATAGGATACTTTTTATACCAAGAGTAATAATCATACCGTTTCTTAGAATCATTTTCTACTGTCACACGAGTGAACCCGCTGGCAGAAGCTAGTACGTTACCTATTTATAGTTTTAACTTTTACTTTACCTTGATTATTTCTTTTTAATAACTAGGATTTACAGTTGACTCTAGATGGAAGAGATTCGCGAATAAAACTAAGTTCTTCAAAATATCTCTAAGATCGCAAAAATAATACATATCAAACCATCACATTCAGTTTGTGCATCCCATGAGAACGAATTCGATACCGGCCCATTGTTTTCCTATAATGGATATTTTATGCAACTCTGTGTAGGAACTATTTCACCTCCAATGCTGGTAAACTCAATGTGAGTATCAAATATTATGTGTAGTGTCCGACCGAAAGTTCGGTTTCGACCGAGGTTCGGCCAAAAATCAAGTTTCGGCGGCAGTTTCGGTTTCGGCCAAAATTGGCCGAAACTTTCGCCGAAACCGAAACTGTTTTTGGAAGTTGTTGTGCACGCTCGCCTAACTTCGTTTCTCGCGGCAACGCTTTGGTGGACGCTGGTGGCCTTGTTGGGGAATTGTCGTGCGCCATTCGGATAGCTCTGTAGCAACAAAACTTAGTGCGATAACGCTCGACGCAAACATTCTTTAGAGGTTATGATTTAATGGAACTGATTACATGTAAGTTTTTGTTTCGTTTCTGTACTTGAATGATTTATAAATTTAATTAAATATTGAGTCAGTAATTTTGTTTTGTTTGTTAACATTTTGTTTCAATTTTTTTATTTATAGCTGTAAACATTGACGATAGTTGAGTTTAGTTGACAACAATCATTATTTGAACTTTAAAGAAGATTATTCTTAAAAGTAAAGCGGTAACATATACAACTTATGAGTTTAATTGGTGGAAGGGTTGTATCTACATACGATAACATATAAAAAACATACTTCATAGTAAAAAAAATATTTTTTTATCGGCGTGTGACTATCACGAAATATTTTGTGACGGTCAACGACCTTGCATAATTTTTCAGTATACTTGCCCACGTGAGTTTCGGTTTCGATTTTGGTTTCGGCCGAAACTGAAGCCACGGCCGAATATTCGGTTTCGGTTTCGGCCGGAAAACCAGTTTCGGTCGGACTCTAATTATGTGTCTATAATAAAAAACCGGCCAAGAGCGTGTCGGGCCACGCTCAGCGTAGGGTTCCGTAGTTTCCCGTCCGTCACAATGAGTGTACCCACTTATGAGTTTAAAAAAATGCTCGCATATACGATTATACTACAAACTTAGTCCAGAAATTATTTTGTTGAACCCTTTTGTCTTTTTTGTACAAAAACTGTTCTTTACATCAAGTTCAAAATAATTTGCCTAGAAAGTCCTTATAAAGTTCTACTTTTCAGATTTTTTTCATATTTTCTAAACTTATGGTTCAAAAGTTAGAGGGGGACACACACATTGTTTTTTACTTTTGGAGCGATTATTTCCGAAATTATTGACATTATCAAAAAATGATTTCAGTAAACCCCTATTCATTTTTAAATACCTATCCAACAATATATCACACGTTAGGGGGGCTACCCTAATAAAACATTCTTTTCCAATTTTTATTTTACCACTTTGTCGGCGTGATTGATGTATATGATGTATATATTGGTACCAAATTTCAGCTTTCTAGTGCTAACGGTCACAGAGATTAAGCGAGGACGGACAGACAGACGGACAGACAGACATGGCGAAACTATAAGGGTTCCTAGTTGACTACGGAACCCTAAAAATGTACCTATTATTTTGTTCTCTTTCATTAGCTTCCTTCAAAATTTATTGGCTAGCGGATTCACACACGTGATAGTAGGAAATTATTTCAAGGGAACATAGGTATATCCGAGATGACGGTCTTGTGTACGGCGAGCAATGGGTAGCTCGCCGTCCGATCGTCCGGTAACTGTCCAGACCAAGCCCAAGTCATGGAACGCTAACAAACATACACACACTCACAAACGTGTGTGTGATAATAAGCAGTATTATTTTGTTTATTTTTTTCTCGCAGACCTGAGAGAGTAGAGTTGGGTGAGAGATGTAGACACAGTATGTAGTAAATAGCCTATACGTACAAGAAATACCCATAAACTTTCGCCTTTATAAGTAATAATTATAATGCTTATTCATTCCTTCTAAATCAACTAAATCAACACTGAATTTCGGTACAAATTGTGTCGACCATATTTCGTTTTAGCTTTGTAACATGACAATCTGTTTCTATAAACTAGGTCTTTCTTCAAGCTTAAATAGCAGTTTAAGCCTTTATTACCACGCTTTCAAATACCGGGTTAATGTGATTAACCTACAACACTGTACCACAAAATAGATAGGTACAGAAGACAATCTACATACAAAGCGCGCTCGAGCAACGTACATATAGACACCGCTCACGGACACGACATCTTGGATCAATCGCCCAGTCGCACTCATACAGTTCGGCGCAACGCGCTGACGTGTGTGCGATCGCCTAGCGTAGGTATAAAAAAAAAACCGGCCAAGAGCGTGTCGGGCCACGCTCAGTGTAGGGTTCCGTAGTTTCCCGTCCGTCACAATAAGTGTACCCACTTATGAGTGTAAAAAAATGCTTGCATATACGATTATACTACAAACTTAGTCCAGAAATTATTTTGTACAACCTTTTTATCTTTTTTGTACAAAAACTGTTCTTTCCATCAAGTTCAAAATGATTTTCCTAGAAAGTCCTTATAAAGTTCTACTTTTCAGATTTTTTTCATATTTTCTAAACTTATGGTTCAAAAGTTAGAGAGGGGGGAACACATTGTTTTTTACTTTTGGAGCGATTATTTCCGAAATTATTGACATTATCAAAAAATGATTTTAGTAAACTCCTATTCATTTTTAAATACCTATCCAACAATATATCACACGTTAGGGTTGAAATTAAAAAAAAAATCACTTCCCACTTTACATAATAGGGGGACCACCCTAATAAAACATTTCTTTCCAATTTTTATTTTACCACTTTGTCGGCGTGATTGATATACCTATTGGTACCAAATTTCAGCTGTCTAGTGCTAACGGTCACAGAGATTAAGCGAGGACGGACAGACACAGACGGACAGACAGACATGGCGAAACTATAAGGGTTCCTAGTTGACTACGGAACCCTAAAAAAAATGAAGTACATACATGAGATGGACTTCTTTACCTATCTTTTTTGTGACTGTGCCGTATAGGTACGTTAGGAATCATTTTATTCATTTGCTGTGCGGGTATAGTTGAAAATTTCCCATAAAATGTCCATTACCTACAACAAAGAAATTCTTACCTAGACGTTATAACTAGTTTTCTATTTATGTGATTTGATTATGTATTTATTTAATGTGATGTCAATTAGGTACCTTTGTAGATAGAATTGTAATGTCATTAGAATGTTTCTGTTTGTTTGTTTAATCATCATCATCATTTTAGCCGATATACGTCCACTGTTGGACATAGGCCTCCCCCAAGTGTCTCCACAATGAACGATCCTATGCGTCTCGCATCCATCGTCATTCGTCGTCGTTTGTTTGATGAAACGAACACTCCATTGAGCGACTCGTTGTCCAGGGACAAGTGGAGGGGAAGCGGTCGCGCGGGCGCTCACTATACGCGTTGGGCAAATCTCATCAGAGCTGCAACACAAACCTTCATAGTCTAGAGTTTTCGAGACGCCTTAAACCATGACAAGTTGAGATGTATCGCCGGAGCTTCACTTGCCAACGAAAATGCAACACTATCAACCACGACCACTCTATCAAGAGTGAATGACTAAGGTGGAGAATGTTTTTAAAAAACACTTAGGCCGGTGTTTCCTAACTGACTAATCCGAGAAGAAAAACCTAAACAAACTCAAAGGAGAGGCTTGGTGTCAATCTATGGATATTTTTCCAGAAATAAATGTATATACATATGTCTACTAATTATTACTATTATTATTTAATCAAGCGATCGACGTACTAACAAAAGGGGGTACAGCATCCAAAAGATTTATCTAAACTGATTATTTCAGTATCGCTTGTGACAAGACGACTGGCGGAGGTCGAACAACAATAAAAACGTAATTTATTAAGATTAGTGTAACACGCCACACATACAAAAGGATCGTATATTGGAAAGAGAACAATGCTACGGACACAAAATAGATAGGTACAGAATTCAATCTACATACAAAGCGCGCTCGAGCAACGCACACATAGACACCGCTCACAGACACTATGTCTCGGTCGCGTCTCGGATCACTCGTCGAACAGTTCCGGCTCAAACGCTCATTTGTGTGCGTCCACCGAGCGTAGGTATAAAAAGTGAAGTAGTATGTACATGAGATTGTTTTCTGTACCTATCTATTTTGTGCTACGGATGTCGGCGGTTTACTCCCAGGAAACAGTTTATAGCTAGAAAAGCTTTGCGGGGTTAAAAAATGTGGAATACTTTTTTTTTATTAAAACCATAGCCACCTTTTAACTTCATGACTAATTTTAAGCATCTCATTTATTGATAGGCTTATTTTTATTTAGCCTCTTTTTACATTGGGAATGTGACAACATTGAAGACTCCATTCATAGTTCTCTCCCGGATTCATAGTTTAAGTTTTTATTGTGCCTTTAGGTACAAAGTTGACCGGTCTACACTGTCAACAGTCCTTACACACATGCACGATTTGCGCGTGTAGATGCAACGCCGGGGTGAAAGATCACTACCGCGACAGGCCACGGCATGGCGGACAGAGCTCCGGCGGGATCTCATGGTGAAATGGCGTCAGTGACTATCGCAACCCAGTGCTGGGCACGCCACAGTTGTGGCGGTAAGTCCCTTCTTTGAGGCGTGGCTGGAAAGACCTCACGGCGTCCTTACCTTCCGCATGACGCAGGTCCTCACCGGACATGGCAAGTTCGGGAGGTTCCTGAACCGGATTCGTGGGGAAGTGACGCCCGGGTGTCGCCACTGTGCGGAATGCCTGGATGACACGGTGGAGCCACAGTTGAGGTGTGCCCTGCTTGGGCGGAGCATCGCCGTGCCCTCGTTGGGGCGATCGGCAGCGGAGACCACTCGCGCCGGGCCTTGGTTGAGGCCATGGTCCGGAGTGAGGAGGAGTGGCAGGCGGTCGTCTCCTTCTGCGAAGCAGTAATACTAGCAAAGGAAAAGGCCGACCGCATCAGGCAACGGTGCTCTCGCCGCCGCCGGGATTCCGATCCCGATTTCCAGCCACCGTAGACGCGGGCTTGCGGACGGCGTGCAATGAGTAGCTCGCTGTCCGACCGTCCGGCTTTATAGTTTGATGCTATCGTCTGTCCGATAGCATCAAACTATAAAGCCGTCCGACCGAGCCCAAGACGTCGACGGCGCGCACTTTTCTCGCGCGCCACAAGGAGTTGTCAGCATCAGCAAGGGCCCAGCTGGGTCGAAGCCTACTGGGGCCAGGGTTAGTTTTGAAAGAGTAGCTCAGCCCCGGTATGAAGGCTCGAAGGAACGGGGTGGGTTTTTAGTCAGTAAGAGTCTGACACTATCTCGCGCTCCGCTCAAGAGCCGGGTTTGTCATTAGATGATTTTCCTACCATAAAAAAACCGGTAGGTATACACTGACTTCTCATACCTACCTATATAGAAGTATTGTACAAGAATAGCCATGGAGTATCCTGTCGGTTTTTCTCCATAGAAAGAGACCAATTGGAACCGAGCACTAGCTTCTGAAGTTTAAGACCTCATGGGGACTTATAAAATGTAGGCATATGTGAAATAGAATGATTATGAGTTTAAGTTTTAAAAAGTTAAAGATTTTAGTGTATCTATATATAAAAAGGGTACGAAAAAAGCCAGTTCAATTTTCTAAAAGTAACGTGAAATATAACTCTCTCCAAAGCTTTGCAATAGATCATCGCAAAAACCTAAACAACTGGCGTACTTAAGCTTTTCACAGCCATATTTCACAATAATACTCCACACTCATGCAGTGACGTAGCACTATAAAGAACACTACACAGCTCTTTCATAGCAATTTGTATAGAAGTACTTATCTAGATTCTTTATTTCATTGTATCCAACGTTGAATAGGCAAAGTGCGGCCAGAAGCCGAATAATAAGAAGTAAATGGTACCAACGTGCAGGAGGCACCGATTTTCAAAAATCAATCACTTATGTAGCTGGCACTGATTGAACCGAACGACAAAGCAGTCGATATACATAAATGAAATTAGTAGAGAAAAGTTTGGCTCGAAATAACTTAACGATTTAGTTAATAAAATTGTTATTCAACATGTTCGATATTTTAATGTTCCCACTGCTGGGACTCAGAGCCTCCTCTCTCTAGGAGAGGGAATGGACCGTAATCCACCACGCGGGCCCAGTGCGGGTTGGTGAATGTAACATGTCTTCGAATTTTTGGTTCTATGACATGCCAGTTTCCTCACGATGTTTTCCTTCACCGTTTCGATAACCGTATGATTTCTTTAAGGTATTGAAATAAGCTAAAGCGCGAGCCTATCAACAAAAAAAAAACAAATAGGCTCAATTTAATAGTTTTGTCAGCAGTTATCTTTGTGATGCCTCAATTGCCCTATATATTTTTAAGTAAGCCTTAAGAGGCTGCTTTTCCACTCGCCTATTGTAAACATCGAGCATGGTTTAAAAGCTTGTTACTTCATCTAACGCAATCCAACGCGATGTTTGACGAAAAGGCAACGCGAAAAAAGAGTAGAGAGAAGAGAGATAATACCTGAAAACTCTGTTGGCATTCAGTAATTTCGGGATTTACTCGAAGATTTTACAAAACTTGTTCCAGGAAATACGTGTTTTTTAAACACTTAAGAGTTTTTGAAAAACATTGTCATTATTTAGAATCTTGATAAAATTTGCTAGACTTGTGTAGTTGTACTTTTTTGACTTTTTTAATTTTTGAGTAAATTATGAAGTGTCAAAGTTCATGCAAAATAGCAGATTTTCAGAAGTCTTAACTATTACTTTTACACAAATTTATAAATTGATTCGCATAGAAGCCTAAATAATATCCACAAGATACTGTGTTTCCAAAATATCTGATGAAAAATGTGTAATAACGTCATAATCGCGTAAGAGCGGTTGTATGAAAAACAGTGAAAATGTTTATCGAGATGCATCCCCTTAATATCAATCAGCCAACATACCACTAATAATATAAATTTAGCAAACCAATATTTCAGAGTTTACTCCCTACAAAACAAATGATTTTAACATTTTTAACATTAAATTTTATTTCGTTTAAATTTTTTTAAATAACAATAACAAAAGCCGTATATTCCAATATTTGCAAATTGTAATCATCAAATGACTTCTTCGACTCTGGTCCACCCAAAGACGAAGAAGTCATTTGATGCGAGAAGGAGTATCTTTCATATATGCCCTTTCCGAGGGCCACGGTAACTCTTTCCTACAATCTTCAGATCTAGCAGACATCTTAATCTTGCTGACATCTCTTTTAGGTTCGCATGAGACACAAACCGTTGTCGATCCGGGACTGGTCTTTGCCGCACGGCAAGCTACCCATTGCTCACCGTTCGCGAGTCCACGCTTGCGTTGGCCAGGAATTACTCTGCGACTCCCAACACCCAAGAGCTTCGAGGAATAGATGATTGGAGGAATGGCGTCGAGTGCTCTAAAATAATCTTTTATAAATTAAACTTTGAAAGGCGATTTATTAGTCTGAAAAAGTGTTTAGATATAGGTAAGTGTTAATGTGTCTTAGAGTAAGTACATTTTTTGTTATCTGTTATATTTAATAAAGATATTTAAAAATGAAAATGACCAACGTCGAGATAACTAGAAACAATCATAATATTCTAGCCCTTGTCGCATGTTACTTGGGGTCAGTGCAAAATATTTTTTTCTTCCATTCAGATCGGTCAACCACAATCATTTTTCTTTCTTTACGCTTCTGCCACAGTCCATCTACATGTATGCATACTTTTTTTTATGTATATGTATGCACACTTATAACTCTTTTAGCAACATGCGTTTGATCCCTCCTCTTCATATGACCGTACGAAAACAAATAGATCGCTATCAACTTTTCAGTCACTGACACCGTTTTCAAACTTCTTCTGATATTATGAATATGTAGCTATACCTACTCATTTCTAACTTTACCCATTCTCTTCTTTTTACATGCTTTTCTCAATATTCCCATCTTTGATAAATGTAATATTTTTTTTTCATTTACAACAATTTCAGAAAAACACCGAAATTCAGAAATTGTACGTATAATCACAGTGAAGGAAACGCACCAAACCAATTTGTTATTTTCTTTTGATTAGTCCAATGTTTGCTCAATTTTCCGCATTTGTTTAGGATATTGGGACCGCTTTATTTTCTTATGAGAACCTCAATATAAAAATAACTTTCATGGAGGTAAATGTACTGAAAAGTATGAAATAACATAATATTAAGTTCACAAAGGAATATTGTGTGTATAAATGATAATGTAATGTACTATATTGAAAGTGGGTATTATGCGGTGAACAACAGTGATGCTTTTATTTTAGTGTGAAATTATATATTATAATGACTTTTTTTTAAATTGATATAAACTAGTGCTTGACTGCGATCCCACCTGATGGTAAGCAGCTATGCAATCTTTGATGGTGAGGCGCATTAGTTTATTAAGAGCCTATTCACTCTAGCCTTGAAGACACCCAAATTATAATCGGACGGGAAGACCGCAGCAGGTAAACTGTTACAGTCCGCTTAGTCCGGACCGTAGAGGTTGCAACAACGACTTCTCCTGCTCTTAGGCGGAGCGTGAGGGCGTGTCAGACTTTTACCGTCTAAAACCCACTCCTATGTTCCTTGTTTGCCTTCATTTCAGGGCCCCGGAGTTCTCTTTCGCGCAACCCATGGCCCCAGTAGGCTTCGACCTTAGTGGTGCGCGTGGCGGGTGCGGTTGGCAGTCCGGGCGGCCGAACGGCGAGCTATCCATTGCTCACTGTGTGAACAACAAATGCTCAGCAACAATCCTACTTTTTTTTCATTCTTTTCACAATTACTATAATTCTTTCTATATAATCTGTGGAATAAACCAGGAATAATAACAATAATAATCTTTCCGACCTTTCAACCATAGTGTCCAGTCTCAACGGAGATACCAAGTACGCAGTACGCTGGAGTCGTTCATGGCAAACGACGGGAGAAAGAGAGAGAGATGCGCAAAGCCTATGTTAAAACTCGCCAAGATCAATCGGGCGTACTGCAAAGTTGTACAAGTGTGAGCACAAATACAGGTGCACTCTCCATTCCTCTTCTGTAACACCCGTATTTATGAACAAAAATTTGTATTCTATAGTTAAGAAATTGCTTGAAGTTAGAACTGCCAACAAACAATAACAACAACTACCTTTTTTTTTTCCGATGGGAAAAATCATCCTATGACAACCCCCGCTCTTGGGCGGAGCGGGAGATAGTGTCAGACTCTTACTGACTAAAAAACCCATCCCGTTCCTTCAAGCCTTCATACCGGGGCTCGAGCGCCCTTTCGGATAACCCTGGCCCCAGTAGGCTTCGACCCGGCTGGGTCCCTGCTGTTGCTGACAACTCCTTGAGGCGCGCGGGAACAGCGCGCGCCGTCGACGACTTGGGAACAACAACTACCTAGCGTCGAGTGTTACTAGAGCATTTTCTAAAGTAAGTAACATGTGTTACTTCACTATTTTTTAAATTAAGAATTCAAACCTTGAATAATTACCAAATAGGTAAACTATTGAATATTACTAAATTGATAAATGCCTTAAGGCATTAAGTCCGCCTCTGTGCTCTTGTGTGCATAAAGTATAAATAAATAAATAAATTACTTCTTTATAAATACGGGTGCCAGAGTCCGATAGGTCGGAAATCCGACACGGCCAAGGAGAAATCAAGCATAAGTCCAACGGCTTTTAAATGCTAGATGAGGCACGGGGAATCACACCACCAACTTCCAAAATCCAGGTCTCGACGGCTGGGCACGCCACAATTATGGCGGTAAGCCCTCTTTGAGGCGTGGCTGGAAAGGCCTCAAGGCGTCCTTACCTTCCGTATGACGCAGGTCCTCACCGGACATGGCACGTTCGGGAGGTTCCTGCACCGGATTCGTGCGGAAGTGACGTCCGGGTGTCGCCACTGTGCGGAATGCCTGGAAGACACGGTGGAGCACACAGTCGAGGTGTGCCCTGCTTGGGCGGAGCATCGCCGTGCCCTCGTGGGGGCGATCGGCGGTGGAGACCTCTCGCGCCAGGCCTTGGTTCATGCCATGGTCTGGAGCGAGGAGGAGAGGCAGGCGGTCGCCGACTTCTGCGAAGCAGTAATGCTCGCAAAGGAGGGGGCCGACCGCATCAGGCAACGGCACTCTCGCCGTCGCCGCCGGGATTCCGATCCCGATTTCCGGCCACCATAGGCGCGGGCTTGCGGACAGTGATCAATGGGTAACTCGCTGTTCGACCGTCCGGTAACAGTTCAGACCGAGCCCATGTCGTCGACGGCGCGCACTGTTCCCGCGCGCCTCAAGGAGTTGTCAGACCCAGCCGGGTCGAAGCTACTGAAGCCAGGGTTATCCGAAAGGGAACTCGAGCCCCGGTATGAAGGCTTGAAGGAACGGGGTGGGTTTTTTAGTCAGTAAGAGTCTGACACTATCTCCCGCTCCGCCCAAGAGCGGGGGATGTCAATGCATGATTTTTTCCCACCATAAAAAAAAAAAGGGTCGAAGTCTACTGGGGCCAAGGATATGTTTCTGAAAGGAAGATTCGACCCCGGCAAGAAAGGCAACAAAGAAACAAGAGTGGGTTTTTAGTCAGTAAAAGTCTGACACTATAAAAAATAGTACTGTTCAATAGCAAACATAAAACAAAATAATTACAATACTTGCAGACCACGGACACGCGCAATGTTTGCATGTCTTTTGAATTTCAGAATGAAAACAGATGCTATATTACAATAATATATAAATACATTTGCAATAATTATGTATAGTTGGAACTTTTTCATCGAATGAATCAACTATTTACTTGGTTATTTAAACACGTGCCGTCATTAGTACAATTCCACTAGTTTTAAATCATCCATATTATATTGTCTTATACAAGTTTATTTCTTTCAGTCTTTGACTACTTAATATGAATAAAAGTATGAAGTCAATAACTGCTGTTATTTATTTATCGATAGACTTTCAATATTGTCTGGAGTCCTTTACATTGTTTTATGCTCGCAACGCCATGTTTTATATCATCGATCACTCATTTTCTATTAATCATTATTTTTTTAATGTTTTGTTTTGTTGATCTGATATTATGCAAGTCTTAAATATCAATCTACCTTTTTCTAAGTCTTTTCTCGCTTCACAAAGTCATTTGATGATTTCCATCCTCAAAAAAACTTCAAAGGTTGCGTTACTGAAGATGAAGAAAAAAATCAAAAGGTTGAGTGATTGGTTACTAATCAAAAGGTTGGTTGGTAGGTTAGTTGGTTCGTTTATTGGTTGGGTGGTTAGTTAATTGGTTGGTTGGTTAATAATCAAAAGGTTGTCTGTAAGAGATTGCACTGTGCGATAAGACCGCCCTTTGTACACTGTGTTTTTGTATATATTTGTTTATCCTGTCCACATTATGATGTGCACAATAGGTAAAGTAGTTATATAATAAGATACAAGACTGTGAGACATTTAAATAGTTCAGCCATTAATGCTTGGGCAAATCGTCTAGACGTATATTGCACATGCTTTCTCAGTCCTCATGCAAATGGACATAAAATTTACTGGCACATCCAACTGTTCTTATCACAATTAAAACTTATTATGACAGAGGTAACGAGACCATATACCATTTTTACTGTTACTAGTTTCAAAAGTCTTTATTAAGGCTCGTAAATTGTCTTCGCCCCGTTTATTTACCAACCGGGCGTTTAATTCACAAAATTATTTTTAAATTCTAACGAGCAATTTTAGCGGCAAATCTAATCTATGCTGTGATAAATTTTCATAATCGACCTGTTATGAGCATTCGGCCTAAATAATTATGGCTGAAACATTCAAAATTATAGCTGTTTATAAATTCATAATTAATTTAAAGCCATAAGTTTGTTGCTCTGTTTATTGAATAAATTGCAGATACAATATGCAAGTATATTTCTTGGAAAATATAGGCAGATAGTGTGTTCAATATAATGTGTTAATTTTAGTTCAATCATATATTTGACCCCATCAGTTGCATAGTCGTTTTTTGCGGTCGGGTTTTTTACTCACGAAAAAAAAACAGTTTGCCAAAAATCCGCCATGTTTTTTTATAATTTTGATGTAGGTACTCGTACCTAGTGTCACTTTCACAACTAAGGTAAATCTAACGACGCCTTCCAAGCTAAAATGCAACAAGCCGATTAGGCCTTTTGGGTGGGAAAAATCATCCAATGACAACCCCCGCTCTTGGGCGGAGCGGGAGATAGTGTCAGACTCTTACTGACTAAAAAACCCATCCTATTCCTTCAAGCCTTCATGCCGGGGCTCGAGCTCCCAGGCCTTAGAATGTGCGAAAGAATGCTTCCTCCTGACGTAATCGAGTAATAAAAACATAACGAAGAAATTATTTATTTTATTCCTAAACAAACCGTATTAGGTTACCTTACCAAAAATGGTGTGAATCCATGGTTACCCAGATTTAAGATATAAAACTTTCTGCGTGTGTATTGAGTGTGACAAAGAACCGATGTATCTTTCATCTGATACTCCCAATTAACATCATCATCATCATATCAGCCGAAAGACGTCCAATGTAGGACATAGGCCTCCCCCAAGCGTCGCCACAACAACCGGTCCTGTGCGTCACGCATCCATCGGATTCCCGCGACCCTGACCAGGTCATCGGTCCACCTTGTTGGAGGCCGTCCAACGCTGCGTCGTCCAATTAACAAATGAGGGTAATTTATGTCAAAAATCTAACAACTATTGTTTAACATCATTGGCAGAACAACGAAATCAACGAAATCAGGTTGGTTTTTGGTGAATGAATTATATTTTGCAAAAAGTCATAGAACAAAAGTGATTGTTTATGATGTTAGTCATACAGTCTTGCAAGGTTGTTAGTGTTTTATGAATAACCCTGTATATTTCTAAATACATATGTATCTATACATCTATACCTACATATAAATAAAATTGGAGTGTCTGTTTGTAATATTGAAATAACTGCTTTTTACTGCATGCATATGAATATATATACGGTACATACACCAAAATAATATTTTTTACAATTTTTGTCCGTCTGTCTGTTTATCCGGGCTAATCTCTGAAATGGCTGGACCGATTTTGACGGGACTTTTACCACGCGAACGAAGTCGCGGGCACAGCTAGTTATAATAAGGAGTAACATAGGCTACTTTTATTTTAGAAAAAATAAATTCAAAATCCTGTAGTCCACGCGAACGAAGTCCCGGGCACAGCTAGTTATAAATAAATTAACCCCAGATACAGAACAAACGATCGTGCTCATCGCATAAACACTTGTCTCCCGGTGTAGCGGTCAGGGTCACTAACCACTAGACCAATAGGCCAATGGGGGATTTTGGTTTTATAACATGCAAGGATTACTGTAAAATTTCTTCCGAATCCGTTCAACTGTTTAAATGTGAAGGTGAAACACGCACACACATAAATACAAATTTTTGCTTTTATAATAATAATAAGGTTTTTTTTAAATATAATTTTGTGAAAAAATATTTAAAAATGTTAAACAATATGTGTAAAAATGGATAAAGAGAATAATAAGAATAAGAATAAAACGAAATAATTTATAGAACGCACGGCGAGTATTCAACCTTACGTTGTTGAAACATCTACGGTCCGGACTAAGCGTTTCGCCTCGTCGTTTATACCGCGTACATCGAAGGACTGGAACAGTTTGCCTGCTGCGGTCTTCCCGTCTAATTATAATTTAGGTGTCTTCAAGGCTAGAGTGAATAGGCTCGTAATAAACTAGTGCGCCTCACCATCGACGATTGCATCACTGCTTACCATCAGGCGGGATCGCAGTCAAGTACTAGTTTATAACATAAAAAAATAAATAAAAATAAAATAAAATTATTATTACATAAGATACATTTATAAAGTTTGTTTCCTGGAACTCACACTAGGATACACTGTGACGTGAGATCTAGGCACCTTACAACCTCCTTTTTGACTTCAAACATGTTTCTATAAATAACTTATATTACCAAGGAATACAAAACAACAAAGGTTACCAAATGTATGTGTAATGGTGTTAGTTAAAATAAGTGTTTAGAATTGATAGTGTGTCTGTATATTATAAACGTTGATATGAGTGTACATAAGCGAGTATATTATGTAATAATAATGTGTTTCAATAAATTACCTCATATAACTTCAGAACTGAAGTATTAATAGTGTTTTATTATACTAATTATAAAGGCGGTATAAAAACGGTGCCAACGTCATATTGCTTCTACAGCAATTCATCAAACGTACAGGGCACTATCGATCACGCGGCCCCGACGGTGTTAATGCACTAACAAATTAATGATTCCTTCAAAACACTGCCATTGTATTATTACCCTAATGAAATTCCACTATCGAAGCAAATTATCACGTAGGTATACCACACAATTACGCTGCAAAATTACTTTTCAAGACGTAAAGTTTAATGTAACCGAAAAATTACCCGTTAAACTTGCAATTAACCGATTTTCTCAACAATAAAAGTTCGGAACGATAATTATGCCTGTGAGGTCTTGTTTTAATTAGTTTAATGCTGTCTTTGAAACCAATTTTCAAGAACGTTTTCTGAATAATAAGAATGCATGACTCGTATTCAGTTTTCAGTTAACTACTAACTGTAATTAATTATTTTAATTAGGTAGCTCGGTAGATTAATTTTAATAAAACGCAAAATACTCGTATATCTTGTGAATTATTTTGAAAATATTTTAGACATAATTAGTTTTAGGTTGTCAGTCTTTAATTAAATAGTACTTAGATAAAGACTTTTTCTAATCTTCTTAATGTCGACTATACCTCCAGATTTTGACTTCTATTAATAGGTATTTAATCTTTCATGCAATAAAACTTATACCCGCCATACACGCTAGGGTATAGCTGACAAGTTTGCCTGTACTGGGCCCCAAGTCTGCTATTTTTATAAATTCGTCATTCCAACACGATCCAATTGTCATTTTGCTAAAAGTTTGTAATCTGCTAATTCATAATGACCGATCATTGATCGGTCAATGGTCTTGTAATAGAATTGTAGTAGAATGATAATTTCGAGCATCTTAAAACCAATAACTGCACAATAACGTTCTAATGGTAAAACACTGATCAAATAAACTGTCAAAGTTTTAGCAGATTACCGCAAACTTCAAATATTCATTTGTGAATATGTACGAGATTACCATTCTATGTCACTTCTTTCAATGGAGTGTCAGTGGTTGACCATTGGAAAGTCATAATGTCGCCATTATATCAGTAGATTACCAAACTTGTCAAAATCGACAATTATGACATCAATGATAGACCATTCTGACACTATTGTAATAGCAGACTTGAGGCCCAGGTTAGTTGTGCAGGTAAACCGGAGCGTGGATGTTGCACAACTGTGCAGGTTTCCATGCAAGCTTACCTGACAGATATAACTGTTCCATCAAACCTTTCAAATATACCCTAGCGTGTATGATTACCTTTACAGAATATTCACTCAACTCTACCTCTAAATTATAGTCTTGCTAACGATTTCTTTGTCCAACGTTCGAGATATAATTTGATTAATTTTTTCATTTCCTTCAGTTCATTTATTTGATGGAAACGGAATTATGTTGTAGGGTAATTCTAGCAAGTTAATGGAAGGCAGCATATGCCTACGGTGGCACGCCCCCTCGATTCATTCCCCATATCTGATTCAAACACGCGCTTTTTGAATCAAACGCTGGCTCACTGCACTCGCCTAATTTAAAAATCACGAAAACTTTTTTACACGTAATTTTATTATGTTTTTATGACGAAGTTATAATTTAACGTTTTAAATAATGCCAAGTAACACGATTATGTGGTACTTTTAAACGAATATTCTTGGAAGATTTATGTTTTAATATGAGTTACAAAACTATTTTAAGTTTTAGTTTTAAATTGTTTTTTTCTGAGAAACCTAACCACAATTTTGATCATCAACGAAGTTTAGGACAGATTTTCATAAAAACCTGCTTTGTTAATCACATTTGTTAGGGTTTCGTACCTCAAAAAGAAAACACGGAACCCTTATAGGATGACTTTCATGTCTGTCTGTCTGTCTGTCAAGGCCCTTTTTCTTGAGAACCCGTGGAAGTATCGAGTTGACATTAAAACCATATACACTGGTTTGCGGTCCATTGAAGCTGTAAAAAAATCAAGCTTCCGAGTTAATGAAAAAAAGATACGGCCGTTTATGTCGCAAAAAAACGTGTATTTTGGACTCTCAAGGGAATTAAAATTCATAGGGTACTGTGGACGTAGAATCTTGAAATTTGACATAAAGCAAAGTCTCATAGCACAAGTGTAAGAAAAAATCTGAAAACTGTAAATTAGTAGTTATGTTACAAAAAACATTTTTTTTGCGATTCTTAAAAATCCTTGCAACTCAATCTGTTTTTATACGTAAGTTTGTATGGAACCCTTAGTGTGCGAGTCCGACTCACACTTGCCTGGTTTTTTTTTTAAAGCAGGGCAAAGTCTTCTTCAACCAATCTGTCAGGAGCGAGCCTAGAGCCTCACGTACTTTTTTGGCCTATTTTTAGGTGGAAAATTATTGAATACCTTCTCCTACTCTGGGTAAAGCTAGAGGGAGTGTCAGACAGTTACTATCTAAAAACGTTACGTTAGTCAGTAGACAGTTACTGTCTAAAAACGTTACGTTAGTCAGTAACTGTCTCTCAGTAATGTCAGACATTACTGTGAGACAGTTACTGACTAAAAACGTGGGTAGGACACAAGGCCTCAGTAACTTTTTTTTTATTTTTATTTGTTATAAACTAGTATTTGACTGTGAAACCTCCTAATGTTAAGCAGTGATGCAATCGTTGATGGTGGTTGACTCCGAACGATCCCGCCGTCTTGGTTTTTAGGCTGCTCGTTTTTCAGATCTCTACCCATCTGTCCTCATACATGTTGAAATTCTGACACGTCTAGTTCCACTTGAACCACACAGATTTCGTGCCCACATATCGTTTTGAAATTATTCAGGGCTGCCCATTCATCCGTTTGCCTCGTCTATATGAGTTAGCTAGGCGCCTACCTATCTACTATTTCCATTAGCTACTGCGTTCGCGTTGAAGCGATTCTGATTGCCGAAATGATTAGTGAGTTGCGGTTATACGTAGATTGTTTTCAAATGAATTGATAGGGAGGCGAGCTGAATAGCTAAAGTTTGATTGTGCGTTGCTAATGGAGAACTATGGCTTCCATGGCTGTCATTCCGGTGATTAGTAAACTTAATAATCACCAGTTTGAGTAGAGGGGTTTTCTTTAGCGAGATCTTTTCAAGTAAAGTTCTGTTGCAGTTTTAATTATTTCTATTCTTGACTCTGGCTAAATAAAACTTACACTTTTTAAAAGAACTGTCAAAACGCTTAGTTGACACTTCGCGTGACCCAAGGGCTGGTTTTTACCTCGGTCAGAGATTAAGCATTGCCATTCAACGTGGCAATGCCGCCAGCCTCTTGGGCACACTTCCATATTTTAGTAGGGAATAGCCTTTAGTGTGTATAGTTAGGTTAAGCATACTTAAATATATATATATATATATATTTTAATATTTAAGTTTATTATGTATATATTTTGTTGCTTTAAGTTGTAAATAAAAAGTTATAATTTAAAAAATAAAATAAAAAAAGAATAAAACTTTAGTTTTAGTATATATGTGAAACCCGAAACAGGTGTCTAGTATTTTTATGTAAAGAGCCTATGTACAAAATTTCATAACTATATCATGAAAAATCATAAAGTTATACTTAAGCTTGTTATGTCAGCAAAAATACATAGTCACCATCCAGGCGACTGAGGGGTTGTTTTGTACTTGCACCCAGCTGTTTGCTGGCGAGCAATGGGTAGCTCGCCGTCCGACTGTCCGGACCGAGCCCAAGCCGTCGACGGCGCTTAGAGTTCCACGCGCGCCTCAAGGAGTTATCAGCAAACGCAGGGGCCTAGCAGGGTCCATGGGGGCTCGAAAGAGATTCCCGGAGCCCTGGGGCAGTGGCAAAGAAGGAACAGGAGTGGGTTTTTCGTCAGTAAAACTGACACGCCCTCCCGCTCCGCCCAAGGGCGGGATGTGTCATTGGATGATTTTCCCACCTAAAAAAAAGAGAAGCTGTTTGCTGGCGCCTAATACCGGCAATGACCTTCCGAGAACTGTGCTGTTCTTAGCATCGGTGGTATCCAACTTGTGATCTTATTAAATATTTTTGAACAAACTATATTCAGGTCTCACACAAACTTATAATTACGTTGTATATTCTTGACTCTGGCTAAATGTACAAAGAGGGTGAAGCCAAAAAAAATTAAAAGATACTTTGTTTCATTATGGTAATGAAGCATAGTCGAATAGTAGGTAGATTAGTTTTGAGTTTCACTGAAGATATAAAGTCTAAAGACGCAATTACTGCTTTCATAAAATGTCATAAATTTTACATTTTCTTCTTACTGCAAGTTTTCAGAACATAATTTCCCATTTGCAAAAGTTTAATTATTCACAACTTGGCAATTCAGTAGCTATAACAAGTTTTTAGCTTTGTTTGAGCACAACTTAATTTATAAGTAACTTATATTGAGTAAATTTATAAGTAATTCTTAAAATAAGACTGAATATGATAGGAACATCATTTACCAGAAACCCAGAAAACAAAATACCTATCTGTCACAGAAGATCAATCAGATAGCTTAGCCTGCTCTTCACTATAATGAACGATCATAAGGATCGATCGCAATAATTTATTGCAGCGTTGGAAAGCCTCTCACAAGGACCGATGACCTGGTCAGTCTCTTTAAACCCAAAGTTTGACTGGTAGAGAATACCTAACTAATAATATGTAACTAATTTAGAAACTGGAATAATATGCCTTAAATATATAATTTACTTAAACTTATACCAAGTCAATTTGAAAATATTACAATTCAAAGTGTGTTTATAAAACGACAATTTCTTAGGTACTTATTACTGGTCTATAAATTCACTGCAAGATTTTAAATCCATGAACATCAATCAAAGCGCTACCAACTACTCGTATGTAATAGCCGTATAGACACAACCCTTCACACAGAAAACACTAATAAGTCGGCACGAACCTAACCTGCACGTCAAAGTGGAGACAGGAGGTAAGGAGTCACGTATCTACCTACCCTTGTATCTATCTACCCTTCACCAGAACTCAAGCAACGATAAATGATTTCGTTTCATGGGAAGTATTCTGAAACAAAGCGGTGAAGTTTTGGCAGGGCCATTTAGCTACAGTCCATTATTAGAAAACTTTAGAGATAAACGTTGTACACAAACATAAATACGGATGGCTTTGTAAGTACTATGGGTAATGGGCCGGATGTTGGCCATGTGTTCTGTTAAAAGGGGTGTTGACAGCACACTTAATCATAAAGACAATTAACTCAAAAATGAGTAGTATTCCTGTTTCGGCACCAATGGTTTCGGTTCTAAAGCAATTCCTCTTTCGGCACCAATAGGTATTTTGGCTTGGTGCCAAATGTGGAATCAAAAATAAATATTAAATTTCATTAGCTTTGCTGCCGAAACCATTGGTGCCGTAAAAATTGGTGCCAAAAGAGGAATGCTTTAAAAATGAGACATTTGAAAATCGAATCATAAATCATATGGTTTGTGATTCTATCTTCTAATACTTCATTGTTTTAAACTAACTAAATGCAGATAATAATATGTTGGTCAAGCCAACATAATACTATGCTATCTAGATTTAAGAAAGTATCTTCAGAAGTAGCATTTAAGGCCAGATTCTACACATTTTGAACTTTTTAAACTTTTGGAAATCCGCAAATATAAAAAAGAACAACACGAAATTTTTTTTTTTTATAAAATACCTAGTATTTCAGAAGTATGTACAAGGCAAACGTGATGTTATCTATACTAATATTATATGGCGGTAAAATTTGTAACTTTGTACGTAGGGGTAATCTCTGAAACAACTGAACTGATTTTGAAAAATTTTTCATCAGTAGAATATAACTTTATCACTTTTGTACTTTCAAGCGGGCGAAGCCGCTGGCGGAAGCTAATGTTCTATAAAAATAACATTAAATTGTAAAGAAATCTTTTACTTGAAAAAAAAAACACGTACCTAATTTATACATTAAAGTATCTATTTAAAGAAAACTGGTTTAATTTTCAGAAAACGGGTTGTCGACGTATTTGTAAATCAACTGTGTGTTTTTTTTAATACTAAGGCCGTCAATAGTGGACGTTTTTCAGCTGAAATGATAATAAGGGATGCGAAAATGTTCAAAAGTCCACGGCCCTGAAGGAAAACAGATGGTTTTTAGTATCTAAAGTCTTACTTATTGCTTCACCCAAAGTGAGAGAAATTATTTGATGATATCTCAACTCAATGGCAAAAGACCCTTCACTTATTATTACGTAAATGCGTTTTTTACTAAAATCGCTAAAAAAAGAAACTATAAACTATTAATCAATACTAACTGGATTTTTATGTGTCTAACATCCGCAAATAAAATTGAACCGTTCGTATAAAAAGGGAATTATGTCTTTGAAAAAGCATTATTTTATTAGTAACGATGTGGAAGTTACCACCACTATTAGCTGTTTTTGCTACGTTAATTTTGACAGTGACTTCTTGTACGTTTTTTATATATATATATAATTCTTTTGTAACTGTTTGTCACCTAATTGCTCCTAAACGACTTGCCCGATTTGAAAGTAATATTGTGTGTATATTGTGTGTGTGTGTGTAGTGGTGGTTAGATGGTTTGAAAATACAATTGGGCCCGGTAGGTGGTGCTGCAATTGGATTCTCAATTTTTATTTCTGACGATAATCCAGTTTTCGGATAAAACAATATCTATCGGAACCGCTAGTTTTCTATAAAATTCATTTTTGTGGAGAACAGTATGAATTGTCAGAAATAAAGAGGGAGAGAGAGAGGGAAGCCAAAGAAAACGTGAATGGATTGTGTGAAAGCATGTAGTGATGTAAAAGAAAAGGGAGTTAATGAAAGCATGTCGGGTGACAGGAATGGAAGAAATAAACGTGTATGGCCGTCCTTAAATAATACGGGATAGGGGCAGTAATGCTAGATGATAATGATGTGATGAAAATGGTTTATCTGGTGGTTGAATATGAGCTGTTTTTATTAGAGTTGATGAGTGTTCAGACTTTAGAGGTACAGAAGGTTGCGTGTTTATATCACGTTAATTATCCAATTTAGAAGTTTGCGAAACGGGAGTAAAGTCCCGCAAACCTCCGTTGAAAAGGGAGGGTACTCCAACCAGACTGGTGTAGTGTCTGATCCGATTTTTTTTTAATTACACGTTGATGCAAGATTTTGAAATTAAATTCCTATGTGGCGATATAGATGTCGCTACAATACTCTGCCAAAATGTTAAAAATCTTCTTTTGTTTCAACTTCATTCATTGCAAATACTTAAGCATGCTTTTGTATGTAATTGCATTTTGTCTCCTTGATACGCACTTAGGTTTGTAAAAAAATGTTCAGCTCATCACAATTTAAAATATAGTCAACTTTGTGTAAAGAACTCCTTATAGCCTTTGCCACATCATCATCATCATCATCATCAGCCTTTTTAATGTTCCCACTGCTGGGACTCAGGCCTCCTCTCTAGGAGAGGGAATGGGCCGTAATCCACCACGCGGGCCCAGTGCGGGTTGGTGAATGTCACATGTCTTCGAATTTTTGGTTCTAGGACATGCCGGTTTCCTCTCGATGTTTTCCTTCACCGTTTTGAGAGCAGCCTTTGCCACACTTGACGGAAATCCCATCACGGAAGATAGAAGAAATTACAGATAGTGACAGTGACTTACTAAGAGAAGAAATTACAAAAAGTAGGCACACTACGCGAAAGATCGGTCGCTCCGCGTAGTGTGCCCGCTATTCTAATTTATATGAAATAACATGTATTGACGTTCCGTCGCCGATCTTCCGTGACGGGGTTTCCGTCAAGTATGGCAAGGGCCTCTACACAAACAACTTATCTAATGTAATCGAACCTCTTTAAGATGTAACTAATACTTCATTGACTTCTCCAGCAAGGGACACACACACTACAATCACAGTGAAAAGTAATGCAGACGCAGGCAGCATCGCGGAAGCTAATGGAGGTAAGTTTGTAATATTACAATATATTTGATTTTTTTTTCACAACCATCACATAACGCCATCTAGTGCCAAACTAAATAGAGCTTGTGTATACAACATTAGTTTTATAGTATATGCAAAGCCCGAAACACATGTCTAGTATTTTTAACCGACTTCTAAAAAAGGAGGAGCTTCTCAATTCGGATGTTTGTATATTTTTTTTATGTATGTTCGCGCATAACTTCGTCGCTTGGCAACCGATTTTAAAAAATCTTTTTTTGTTGGAAAGAGTATACTTCCCAAATGGTCCCATAGTCACCAAATCGAGATCTGATTATGGAATCTTAGTGAAATCGAGGGAACTCCTCAAATATTATAGGCAACCACATATGTCTTTTGGTATTTTCATCAAAGACTTAAGCATTTACAGTCAAAAAATGACATTTAATGAAGTGGAACTGGTGAAGAAGACCAAAAATGGCCAACGGAAGTTCATACTCACACAGATATCACAATGAACATAATTATGCGACTACGATAATACATATAAATGAATGGTTTTGAATAGGTTTGTTGAAAATGGTATCATCGTAGTGACCTGATGATGATGATGGAGTCGGAAGATAGGCACCGGAACTCCATAATTAATCAATGTATCCCAGCCGTGTTTGGGCTTATTAGAATTGTCATGAGATGCACTTTGGCTATAGGGTAGATACTATCGAACTGATCTGATGATGATGATGAAACCGGAAGATAGACACGGGAACTTAATCGAGGACAAAACAATGTATCCTAGCAGGGTTTGAGTTAATTGGAATTGTCATGAGAAAAAGGTACTCTGGCTGTAAGTGTATTGGAACTAAAAAGTGTGAAATAAAAAACTGTAACCAAAAAAAATAACCGACTTCACTAAAAAAACTAAAACCATCAAAATAATTTTAATTTCGGAAGTCACTGTTAAATAAGAAACAAACAATATCGAGAAACACCGACTTTCGAAATTAAAATTATTAATGATGGTTTTTTTTAGTGAAGTCAGTTTTTTTTTTTTTTTTGGAAAAAGTTTTTTTATTTTGTAAAGATTCTACGAGTATGTAGAACATTTCATAACTATTTCATGAAAAATCACAAAGTTATAAGCTAGTTATGTTAGCAAAAATACATAGTCACCGGGCCATGCAGGCGAATGAGGGATTGTTTTGAGCTTGCATCTAGCTGTTTGCTAGCTCCTAATTATGACCTGCCGTGACCTGTGTTGTGGTGTCCAACTTATGACCTTTTTAAATATTTTTGGGAAAAACATAACGGTGTAAAAAAATATTGGAATCCATTATTATTATTATAAGTATGTTTATCAGTTGTCTAGTACTCATAGCACAAGCTTTTCTTAATTTGGAACCAGATGGCGGTGTGTGGATATTATTATTAGAAAACATGTTTTCTACCTACTTTATTTTTCCACATAGGGTGAATTGCACCATTTGAAAGTGATAACGATTATGTTAAGCTAAACTCGTTACGGGCCTTGATCGGAGTTCAGAACTCCAATTTTGATTTCGCCAAGACAAAATGATCGCAGTTCAAGCTACAACGAGATCTTATATTACTTATATCGTATACCATAACTTATAATTTTATTATAGGACAAAATAAACTTTAGATTAAGGAATATTTGCCACTTTTTGAATTTGTTATTCATTTGTTTTTGTTTTTTTTTTTTTTTTGTCTATAGCTGCAAACGGAATTAGAATGGTTTTAAAGGATTTTTATCAGCTAATAACAACACATCTCACGATATTTTATTGTATATCTATGGTTCACAAAACAACTACCGAGTATATTGGGATAACTCAAAGTAACCCCTCTTTACAGTATCTGTATGTTAGCTACACAAATATGTTTTTCGTATCTATACGTGCCTTCAAAAAACTTTTCTTTGTTTAATCAATTTTAAAATTCACATTGTTTTCTATTCTTCCAAGGTAATGGCGCAGCAGCCGCCGCTGCAGCTGCAGCTGCCGCCAGCACAACTGTCATCAAAACTCATCATCATCACAGTACGTATTTAATTGGAATAATTTAAATAAGGTGTGCCTTGAAATTTTGGATCATGGAGCTCTCTGGACCAGGACTGCGGTCTTAACTTCCACAGTGCCACGTATAATTTTTTTTTTAATAGTATTTTGGGTCCTCAGATAAACTAAATACAATTTGTTTGGCAGCTGTATCCACTTTAATGCTTTTTTCCTTGTGATCCCAAAATACTACTCAAAACATGGTAATACTACTCAAACTTTACTGGGTACATGGTAGACATCCCACCTATACGCCACAAAGTGTTTTGGGAACACATTCATTATGCGTACCTACAGCGAAGGAGTGGAATTGCCTGCCGGGGTCTGTGTTTCCTGATAGCTAAAACCTAGGGGTGAATAGGTTACTTCCAGCCAAGCGGGTCCCATCATCAGCCACATCATCGCTTACCATCAGGTGAGATAGTGGTCAAACGCGAGCCTATAAATAATTAAAAAAAAAATTACATGTGGAAGTTGGGATCGTGATCCCGGGCCGAAGAGCCCCACAATCTGATATTTTGTGATTTAATTGAAACTATGTTAAAATTATACCCACTTATATGTAATGGTTGGCACAGCTGCTGTCAAGTTTTTTGTTCCAAATGAACATGCACCCATCGTATTATATTGTATTGTATTGACATACATGTGAATGGGTGGAGAGGGAGAGGAAGGCCAAAGAAAAGATGGATATATTGTGTGAAGAGTGATATGAAAGAAAAGGAAGTTAATGATAGCATGACGAGTGACAAGGTAGACTGGAAGAAAAAAACATGTTGCGCTGACCTCAGATAAGATGGACAAGGGCAGGAAGATGATGTTTCGACATGCAATACAATATAATACGATGGGTGGACTTGGTGTTGACAGCCGTCGGGCTGGTGTCCAGAACTCCAAGTCTATAGGGCGTAGTACGATTGGGACAAACGCGTCACTGGAGCCTGCCCAGCTCCTGGCCTTCTTCGAGGAAGGCTATCAGCGCCTTTGTGCTACTGAACATTTCGCGGATGGTACCTGGGTTCTTCTGGAATTTAAAAGCAAATGAGTTGATGTCTCGTCCTCTTCCATACAGGCTCTGCAAAGTAGGCTATCTGTAACTCCTACAGCTATTAACATGCACACTTGCAATGACAGTAAATTTAGCAGACAAAAAAAAAAAAATCCAGGAGCAAACTTCGGTTTTGATGGAAAATCATCAAATTTTAATGTGTCACTCTAGGTGCAACGAGAGAAAATGTTCTGACAAGTTCAGTATGTTCCCTTGGTATAATTTCCTTCTATCACGCGGGCGGAGCCGCTTTTAGCAGCTAGTAACAAATATTTGTGTTGTCCAGAAAAATGTGCTGTACACGAAAAATACGTGAAGTGTCCTGAGAAACTGTGTCAACCTCAAACATGTGATCAAGTCGGAAATCTCCAATGTCCTTCGGATGAAGCACAAAATGCTGACAATGAAAAACAATGCTCTGGACCTGCAGCATGTGTCTGTAAAGAGAACTATGTAAGGAATGATGAAGGAGTCTGTATGCCAACTAAGGACTGCCGTAAGTATACCCACGCTTTATTTTTAACCGTTGTAAAAACCATCTTCAAGATAACATAGTCAGTCTTAATGTTTGCCGAAAGAGGTCTGAGTTATACACCACGCTGACCCAGGGAGGGTTAGTGAATATCACATGTGCTAATTCGAACTTAAGCCTTTAGGATATGCTTATTTTCTCACAAAGTTTTCCTTCTCCATTTTGAGAGCAGTAGTGATGAAATAAATTACACAAACTCCAGGCAGTTGCTTGTGATAAGTGTACTTCGTATTGTTCAATTGAACCTACGACGTACAAATCGTCAGCCGGAGTCGTCACAACTGGCTTCTGATGCAAGAGCTGACTTCTGCAACTAAATTGCACTGTTTACAATATCACTATTTAAATAGTTATAAAATCAACCGATGAACTGCTTGAAGCCAATTCTAGGGATGGCAAACCCAGTAAATGTGGCCATTCCTTGTCTTCCATCCATTTATATACAAGCCTGAAGACTGCAGTAAGTACAATCTGACAAAAAAATCTGTAATCCCTTGATCATACGTACCGAGTAAACGGGCAAGACAGTGCTCTCGGCCGAGTACTCGGTACGTATAAACAAAACGCCTGCTGCTCGGCCGACCATTTATATCTACAACTCGCTTACATCACTGTCTCGGCCGAGCAAAATTTTACTGTCTCGCCGTTTTACTCGGTACGTGTGATCAAGGCATTACGTATTAACTGAAGTGTTGGTTGTCTCAAATGCCAGTGACATGTATTTACAACCTGTCAATTGGCATCCGGCAGTCGACCGGAGCAGTTGTGTAGCGCGACTGGTCGCGTGTAGTGGTGTTGGTGAGCCGTAAAATACTCCTTGAAGCAAAACAATACACAGTCGATTTACAAAATTGTCTACCTCGATGAATTTAATTACTGATGGCCTGACTTTATCTCGTATGTGATTCGTTTCGTAGTATTTAAATGAGACTTCCCAAAAAGGAGTTCCATAGTATCAAAATGATCATTATCATTTTTCAAAACCTTTTGGCTATCTAGCATATCATAGTCAGCCTTATAATATTCCCAATGCTGGGACTTCGGCTACCACTCTTGAATAGGGAATGGGCCGTAATCAAAATTTTGGTTCTCTATTTAGGAGTAAAAGCAAATCATGGCAGATTCTGTAAACAAATGAAGACTGAAAGTGTACTCGTTTTCCAAGTTCCCATCAAATAAAATCTCCATAAACCTTCTAATATCAAAAATTCAAAATGATTGATAATCACATGCAGCTAAAATATTACAGCAGTACATGAAGTGTTAAGTGCAATTACTGAAGTAGATTGTGCACTTACACAAATTGCGCATTACACATTAGCAAGCACTGAACTGGCTATAAACAAACCACGCTTACCATTGAGACCGCTTTTACACTTTACAGCTTATTACGTACTAGTGCGGAAAGATACACTGTATTGTTTGTGTTTAAAATATCTCATGTCATCATGTTTAGATTTGAATTGGAAGAATAAGTACGGCGGCTCCATAATTCTGATGTGGGTAGTATAAAAACACGCCATGCTTTTCTGTTATTTTATTTATTTAGTTTCACCTGTCCTGATGTTTGTCTGTAATCAAATCTTGCGAATTAATTTGATCCACTTCCCGGTCACCGATTGAGCAGAAATTTTGCATGCATGTGTAAATCTGAAAATAATGCAAAATAATTATGACACAGAGCTGATCTGATGATGGAACCGGAATATGGCCATAGGAACTCGGATGAACTGATAGGGTTTGAACTTTTTGGAATGTTCTTGATAAGTATTTATTGTATAGGTATATACCGCACTACAAAAGCTTGCTATGAAAAAATGATTTTCACTAAAACCTTGTTTTCAGTGTTAGTTTCAGTTTTTATTTTTTATTTCGGAACTGAAGTTTTCTTTTTACTTAAAAAGAACTAGTCCAAGAATCTAAATTACAGCTTTCCCAACTTGAAATGAACGTCTTGGTGACATTCCGTTACCTCGAAATACTTCTAGAATAACTTGCCAAGTGCGAGTCGAACTCGCACACGAAGGGTTTCGTATTATAATATTTAAAAAACCTGGCAAATGCGAGTCGGACTTGCGCACTGAGGATTCTGTACAAACTTACTCATGTTAATACTCCAATTCCTGAACGGATTCTCGGAAGAATTTACAGATTCTTAAAAAAAGTGATTTTTTTTAATTGTTTGCAGATTTATTCCTTTATCTGTGCTATAAGATCTTGCTTTATATTAAATTTCAGGATAGTGGGTCAACGGAAAGTATCCTAAGAATTTGGATTCCTTTGAGGGTGTCGAAATATGCGTTTTTTGCGACATAAACGACCGTATCTTGTTTTTTCGTTAACTTAGAAGTTTGATCCTTTCACAGCTTCAAGGGACCGCAGGCCTAAGTATTTATATTAATTTATAATTTCAACTCGAGGCCTCAACGTGTTCTTGAGAAAAAGTGTATTGACAGACAGACCGACGGACAACAAAGTGATTCTATAAGGGCTCCGTATTTTTCTTTTGAGATGCGGACCCTAAATACGGCCAAAAATCACTTTTGTTGCATGAAAGCCCCACTTTAATGTATATTTTATTCTATTTTTAGTATTTATTGTTATAGCGGTAAGAGAAATACATCATCTGTACTTTTAACTGTCTAGTTATCACGATTCATGATATGCGGCCTAGTGACAGACGGACATTGGAGTCTTAGTAATAGGGTACCGTTTTTACCGTTTAACTACGGAACCCTAAAAACAGGATATTAATAAAAAAATTCAGTCTGCTAGCAAATAAAATGGTATAATTAATCTCGCATAAAACTAAATTTAAGCAAATACTATTTCTATGCACCGCTGCATAGTTTGTTGGCTAATTATAAAGTTTTTGAGCTCGTCGACAACTTTTGAATATTACGGCGCGTTAAGCGATTTACCTAAAATAGTACCTGCCTTTTCTTCTTTGAAAACATAATGGAGAATATTTCAGTGATGTTGTAGTTGAGCCAGGCTTTAAGCTAGGTTTATTTTTATGAATTCATTAATTCATTAAACCCGAGGCGAAGGCGCCTTCGCATTCTCATTGACTTTTTGTTGTGTCTCTAATTACGGTTTTCTCATAATAATTATCTATAGTATATTACACTTAGGGTAAGTTGCACCATTTAACTATAACGATAACAAAGCCGTTAACAGTTGTCAAATCGTCGAATTGACCAATAGGCGGCCGTTTCACGGCTGGTTATGGTTTGGTTATCGTTATAGTTAAATAGTGCAACTCACCCTAACATTATGTTTGTGGGTGTATGTTTGTTAGGTATTTCTTAAGGACCAAGCGCCCGAAAAGTGCCATAAAACAGTGATTTTCTGAGGCCTAGTCCTCCGTAACGGCTTGGTCAATTGGTTTGAAAAAAATATATGTTTATTATAGATTCATGAACAATAATATCAACATTTGATTTTTTTGTGCAATTAATACTTTTGTCATAAAAAAATATTTAGCAATTTCGCAACTTTTCGCAACTTTTCCCTACTCCTTCGAAACGGCTTGGACCTTTAGAAACATTTATACACATAAAAATTGGTGGTTAAATATTCTTCAAAGTGAACATTGCATATGTAAATCAATCAATATCTCGCAGAGAAAATGGATTTAAAGCGCTTTCCGGGCGCTGCTGGCCGCAAATAAATGCACAGATTTGCGTACTGCCGCCTAGGCGAGTGCGAGAGTTGCGTTCACATAATTTCGGCCAGATGGTTCAAGGGACTATACGCCTTAACGCTCAAACGACAAAACTGATTTCGATGAAACTTAATACAAGGGTAGACCGTGCCCCGAAATCTACACTAATGTAATAAAGAGGTAAAGTTTTTTTTTTTTTTGTTTGTAGGAGAAAATCTCTGGAAGTACTGGTCCGGTTGCTAAATGTGGAATTCCCTACCGGAGTCTTTGTTACAACTTAGGGGTCTTTAAGTCAAGAGTGAAAAGGTTACTTCTAGGCATGCGTGCTCCAGGTGAGATGGTGGTCAAACGCGAGCCTATCAATAATAGTAAAAAAAAATCTGCCGCAGCGAAATCTCTCATTAGCTAGAAATTACTGTAGAAACCACAATGTCTCTGTTACAGTAATGCTTCAAAGTAATCGAATCAAAGAATCACTTTCTTAAAGAATAAAAAGAAGAGTACCAACTATGGATTTATTTATTTAAACATCTGTGGCACAATATACTAGAACAAAGCTTTCACGGGAGGCTATTTGACCCAGTAAAATATAGTACGTTGATACAAAATGACGGTCAAGTGGGATATTTCTGTCTTAATTCAGTTGAATTATTTACCTGGACCTCTTTTTCGTTCTGTAGATACACAGAACTAGTTTTTTTTTATTACTGTCTGGTGGCCGTAAAACTCTTTACGGTTTATTTAGGACTATGTACTTCACTCGGCTTTGCTTGAATTCAGTTTTCCGAAGAACTGTTAAAATGGTTGGTATCTCTTCTGTTACAAAGTTGATACCATAATGCTATGTCGATTTGGGAACTTAATGTTTTTAGAGGTAGTCGGAATAGGGTATAAAGTCCCCTTATGCGCGGGCTTACGGACGGCGGACAATGGGTAACTCGCGGTCCGACCGTCCGGTAATCGTAACGACCGTAGTGTTCCACGCGCCTCAAGGAGTTGTCAGTAACCGTAGGGGCCTAGCAGGGTCGAAGCCTACTGGAGCCATGGGTGATGCGAAAGAGATCTCCGGGACCCTGGAACAACGGCAAAGAAGGAACAGAAGTGGGTTTTTGGTCAGTTAAATTCTGACACGCCCTCCCACTCTGCCCAAGGGCGGGAGACGTCGTTTAGATGATTTTCCCACCTAAAACAAGGGTGTAATGTCCCACAAACATCTGTTGAAAAAGGAAGATCCCCTAATCAGATGGATGATGTGTCTGGTCCGGGCAACAGCCCGATACCGTATTACTTTGAGAAATCTGTTAACACGATGAATAATTTTCAAGTTTTTATTTCTTATGCGGCAACATAGAAGCCGCTACACTCCCATTGTTAGTGGCTAATTTTATTATTTTACTATGATATTATTTGCGGCATTCAATTAATTTTGTACCTAAAACTTACGGCTCTTTATTTTACTACGATATTATTTTATTATATTATTTGCAGCATTCAATTAATTTTGGACCTAAAACTTACGGCTCTATACTGAAAATGTCTGCATTATGTTTGCATTCCATTAATATCGCCTTTGTGTTCTGTGCTATTTATTGTAACTACAACGAATACAATAACCAGTAATGCATTTAGATTATGATAATTACATTGTCTCTTTTGAGATGGCTATCATTATACTAATATTACAAAGGCGAAAGTTTGTGTGTACAAACATACATACATACTTTGTTTCACGCTCAAACTTCTAAATGGATATACAACATTATTTTAAGTTTATGCAAAACCTGAATATATTTTGTTCAGAAACAGTAACTGAATCGATTCCAATAGTTTTTACTAGAGATGAAACGGATATCCGGTAATTATCCGGTATCCGGCCTATTCGGCCTTGTTTTGATTACGGATAGTAATTCAGTATCTGGCCGGATCGTAAAATTCAAACAATTCTCCTTATTTTACTCCAGGCAAATCGTCACAATAGGTTATGGAGACCGTTTTATTTTTATAATCGCAGGTCAAAAATGTTTGTTTTATTAATTAGTTAAGTATTCAAATTTAACAATTGGTAAATTGTGGTGAATTAATACCAAATTTTCCACATTTTTTGGTAAGAGGCGACTTCACTTAGCTTTGTAAGCTAGGCCAGCTTCTGAAAATACCCTTACGCTGAAAATGCTACTGTCAGGTGCTGTAAATAAATTCTAGCAAATCAAACTAATCGCGAATATCCGGTAGCCAGATATCCGGCGTTCCGGCCTCGTAGCTTGCCGAATATTCAGTATCCGGTATCAGGCCAAACCACTATCCGTTTCATCTCTAGTTTTTACACCATGTTATATTTTTTTCCAAAAATATTTAAATAAGTCACAAATTAGACACCACCGACACTAAGTACACAATAGGTCACGGCAGGTCAAAGTGAGCATTAGGCGTCAGCAAACACGTGAGTGCAAGTACAAAATTTCCCCTCAGTCGCCTGAATGGCCCGGTGACCATTTATTTTTGCTGACCTAACAAACTTATAACTTTGTGACTTTTCATGAAACAGTTATAAAATTTTGTACATACATTCTTTTCGTAAAAATACTAGACACGTGTTTCTGGTTTCGTATATACTAAAACTAACGTTGTAGATAAAATTTGCCGTACCTACGGGTAGACAGACAATCGTTTTTGTTCCAATTGAGATAAATTTACATTCACGCGACTGAAACCAAGAAAACGTCTCATTCATCTGGCCCAGTTTTTTTTTTTTTTAATTTGATATTTTTATTTGCATATTAGTTTTCCCCGATCATTAAATGTATCAAGGCACTCGTTTGTGCCTAAAAAAATAGGCACGAAAACTAGGCCAGATGAATGAGACACTATCTCGGCTTTGAAGAATCACCCATTAATATTTTTATTTTTAACATTTTTTCACCCGGTTTTATTTCGCGGTGTTGAAAAAAAAGGCTTAATTTACAAACTCACTACCAGAACGGGCAAGCTAGTCGGTAGCTATCCGTACTCCAAAAAGTTTAACCGAGTAGAATGTAATTTTTCCCGGGTTGGTACTATGTGTTCACTTTACACACACAACCGACAATTGGGATCTATATTGCCCGATAAAAAACTTTATTGTTCGACGCAGTTGGTATGTTGGACATTGTGGAAAAGGTAAATGTGAGAAGATTTGAATTGGGAGAGAATGTTGAATAAGTTTTTTTCAAATATAAAAAACTTTTTATAAAAAAAAAATATAACCGACTTCACTAAAAAAACACTAAAACGATCAAAATAATTTTAATTTCGGAAGTCGGTGTTTTTCGTTATTGTTTGTTCCTTATTTAACACCGACTTCCGAAATTAAAATTATTTTGATCGTTTTAGTGTTTTTTTAGTGAAGGCGGTTATATTTTTTTATATAAAAAGTTTTTTATTTAATACTTTTTAGTTGCAACACACTTACAACCAGAGTACTTTTTTCTCATGTCAATTCCAATTAACTCAAACCCTGCTAGAATACATCATTTTCATATGAAGTTCCCGTGTCTACCTTCCACCTTCCGGCTCCATCATCAGATCACTTCGATAGTACCTTATAGCCAAAGTGCATCTCATGACATTTCTAATAAGCCCAAACACGGGTAGGATACATTGATTAATTACGGAGTTCCGGTGCCTATCTTCCAGCTCCATCACTATCATCAGGTTACTTCGATGATACCATTTTCAACATAACTATTCAGAACTATTCATTTATTTGTATTGTCATAGTCGCTTAACTACATATGTTCATTGTGATATTTGTTTGAGTATGAAGTTCCGTTGGCAATTTCTGGTCTTCTTAACCAGTTCCACCTCATCAAATGTCATTTTTTGACTGTAAATGCTTAATTCCTTGATGAAAATATCAAAATGACTATATAGTTGCCTATAATATTTGAGAAGTTCCCTCGATTTAGCCAAGATTCCATCATCAGATCCCAATTTGGTGACTATGGGACCATTTGGGAAGTATACCCTTTCCAACAAAAAAAGAATTTTTCAAATCGGTTAGCAAGCGACGAAGTTATGCCCGAACATACATAAAAAAAAAAAATAAAAAAAATACAAACATCCGAATTGAGAACCTCCTCCTTTTTTAGAAGTCGGTTAAAAAATACAAACATCCGAATTGAGAACCTCCTCCTTTTTTAGAAGTCGGTTAAAAATACGTTTCATTGAATTAAAACTTAACTGAAATCATTTAAATTATTATTATCTCTTTTGGAACTTTATACATAATTGAGATAACTGTTTGATAAATATGTATAGAGTATTTTAAATTCCAAATATATCTAAATATCTATTGAGAGCAGTGGTGGCCCCGTGGTATCGGACCCGAGTAAAATGTCGCGGTATCAAACCCAGCTAGGCACATTACTTTGTGTAATCTATTTCATCATCACTGCTCTCAAAATAGTAAAGGAAAACAGACAGACAAAACTTTAGACTTACCTAATTGATATTACTGTTTGCCAAAATGTATATCACTCAGCACCTAAAAACAACCGAATCACGACGATTGGTATTTATTTCTAATAAAGGAGCTTTTTCATATTTGAAAATCATCATATAATTCTGTGGGAGTGAGGGAGAGTGCCAGAATTGTACTGAATAAAACCTGTGTTCCTTTAATTGCCTTTCGTTTGATGAGGATTGACATAATCATCAAATTTTAACGTTTATACGATCTGGTCAGTTTTATTTGGCCATATCATGAAGTGACCAATTTCTTAGATCAAGCCACGACATACATTAAAAGCAATCTCCTGACTCAATTATCAATACCCAGCCCCAACCCTTCGACCTACAACGCTGAAATTTTAATTTTACACAGGCACACAGTGGTGTCTTTTATGACGTACTATACCTAGAATAATCAGAATTCACTCCCCTATGAGACTGCTTTTCCACTCGCCTATCGTCAACATCGAGCATGGTTTAAAAGCTTGTTACTTCATCTAACGTAATCCAACGCGATGTTTGACGAAAAGGCAAAGCGAAAAAAGAGAGATAACGCCTGAAAACTCTGCTAGCATTCGGTAATTCCGTGATTTACTCGAATATTTTATAAAACTAGTTCCAGTAAATACGTGTTTTTTTAAACCCATAAAAGTTTTTGAAAAACATGTCAATGATTCTAAACAATGTCATTATTTAGAATCTTGATAAAATTTGCTAGGCTTGTATGATTGTAATTTTTTGACTTTTTTAATTTTTGAGTAAATTATGAAGTGTCAAAGTTCATGCAAAATAGCAGATATTCAGAGGTCTTAACTGGATTAGTTTTACACAAATTTATAAATTGATTTCCATAGAAGCCTAAATAATATCCACAAGATACTGTGTTTCCAAAATATCTAATAAAAATGTGTAATAACGTCACAATCGCGTTAGAGCGGTTTATGAAAAACAGTGAAAATGTATGTCGAGATGCATCCCCTTAAGAGATGAGATGGGGATCCAAAGTTTGTATGAAGAAACCTGCTTTCACGTGGGTAAAACCGCTAGCAGAAACTAGTTACAAAATTGACGAATGGAGAAGAGGAGATACAGAACGTTTTATAAAAATCCATTCAGTAGAACCGGCTACCGAGGTTTCAATATTTTTATATGTTACGACACTCTACTACTATTTTGGTACCTTCTATCTTATTTTTTACCGAATACAAACGCGACTATACTTAAGATATTAATATATTTAGCTAAGAAGAGAACAGCCTTCCTTCCAACCCTGTATATCGTTTAGCTCAACGGATTAATGAGCAATTTCAATAAATTTTAAAACCTATTTAACTTCAAGTATGTTCTTAAATTCCTCAGTAATTAAATTGTTAATTATTTAGCAGGCGGAACGTTCTAAAGTGGAAATAAGATAACGTAAACGAACGCTTATAGAAGGGTTTATGAAATTTTCGACATCTTCAATTACCATACAAAGGAGATAACTTTCACGTTTCAAGCCAATTTTAGGGTAAAGGTTGAACGATATTACCAAGCTTATTCAATATTTTCGATAATACAAGTAACAGGCACAAGACAAAATTATTTGAAAGCAAAAAAAAAATGGTTTTGTCAATAATCATGAATGTAAATTATAACTTTTTATGATTTCTTTTTGACTTATATGGACTTACACTGAAAAGCAAGTTGCAATACTCCACAGAAATACTTTCTTAAAAATATTAATGAATAGGAGTATATTATAATCAATATAATTAAACGAACATCCAAGCTATATTTGTGTTTTCAGGCTTTTTTGTATTAGAATGAATGGATATATTTTTTAAATCCATACTAATATTTAGCAGACGTATAAGCCATGTCTTAGGAAGACATTTAGGACATCCTTCCTTCCTTGTCGGTATCACTCTTGATAGAGTGGTCATGGTCATTGCTTCAGGAATAAGATACGTTTAATCTAGGAAGCAAAGCCGACATCAGAAGCTAGTACGATATTTATATATATATATGTTTTTTAGGTAACAAAGATACAACACAATCTTCAACTTCCGAAAGAACTCCTGGAAACGGTGAAGGTGAAGTTACAGATACAGATAACTGTGATGGACAAGATACAGCTGATGGTGGTGAAGGAACATGTACCACTGAAGGAGGCGATCAAGGTGAGGAAACTAAAGATCCCAATAAAAGAGACAATAAGGCTCTGCACAAACGTAGACAGTTTCGTGGCTTGTATTGGATACATTATAGTGCATATTTTTTTATATTTATAATCAATATGATACCAACCACTCCCCAGAATACTATTTGTGCATAACTTCCACTAAATATCATTTAAGCTTAGTCTCTTAATAAACTAGGGCGCCTCACCATCAACGATTGCATCACTGCTTACCATCAAGTGAGATCGTAGTCAACCACTATTTTATATCACATAAAAAAAGCTGTTTGATACTTTAATAAGCTGGTGTCCAGATTATGGAACGTAATTATTAAGTTGATAAATTATAAACAATTTACCTTCTTATTTAAAAACTTCCAGATAATATGACAACTACAAAGGAAAATTCAGAATCAAGTGAAGCGCCAAGTTCTGGATCAGATTTTACAACAGAAGAATCTGGGCCGGAAGCGACAACAAGGCCATCAGGAATGGGATCGACTGCTGAAGGTTCTGGAATTGACACAACAACTCCTAGACATAAGAAACGCAGGACCACTACAACTGAATCAAGTGATGGGTCAGACTCATCCACTCGCTAAATAGCATTTAAGCCGTTTATTACTTTAATAGGCTCGTCTCCTGCACCCCTAGCCAAGTTGATAATCTGCAATCGTTAAAGCTAATCTAAAAGTAATCAAATGTATGGGAATGACATCATCTCGGAACAAACGAATAGAAAATTCGTAGCCAAGTTCACATCGTTCAAAATGATAGAATGAATTTCTACAACGTTTAACGCTACATCCTTTGATAAACAAACGCTACATTGTAGAACGAGCGGCCGACTTAGGCGCGTCAACATGGCTACCCACTTATCGTTTTCTACAACTGCTGACACCGAAGCGTTACCGTTTGGAGAACGAAATCCGACATGATACGGTTGTAACTTGGCTAAGGGGGCAGGTCATGTAATGTAATTAAGTTGAAAAAGTATAAATAATTTACATGAAACTTCCAGGTATGACAACTACAAAGGAAGATTCAGAATCAAGTGAAGAGCCAAGTTCTGGGTCAGATTCTACAACAGAAGAGTCTGGACCAGAAGCGACAATAAGGCCATCAGGAATGGGATCGACTGCTGAAGGTTCTGAAATTGACACAACAACTCCTAGACATAAGAAACGCAAGACCACTACAGCTGAATCAAGTGGTGGGCCGGAATCATCTACTGAAGGATCGGGATCAGAATTAACTACTGATGACTCTGGAATAGAAATGACTACTCATAGACCTAAAAAACGCAGGACCACCACAACTGAATCAAGTGGTGGGTCGGACTCATCCACTGAAGGATCAGAAATGACCACAGAAGGGTTTGGATCGGAATTGAATACTAGTGGCTCTGGAATGGACACAACCACTCAAAGACATAAAAAACGCAGGACCACTACTGAGTCAAGTGATGGGTCGGACTCATCTACTGAAGAATCAGAAATGACCACAAAAGGATCGGGACCAGAATTGACTACAGATACTACAGATTCATGCAGTGAAGACTCCAATGCCAAACCTGGTTGTGATGAAAACTGCACTAAACGATGCCCTGGTCCTAAACCAACTGAGTGCAAATGTGATGGCTGCGAATGCAAAGACGGATTTGTGTACAATCCTGAAACCAGAAAATGTGTACGTCCGGAAGAATGTAGTAAGTTACTTATATTTTATCGTTTGTGACCATGTCATTAAATGTCGATCCTACCTAAACAGATGATCAACAATCAATCTTATATGGCACCGGATTATGAATGCGAATCATAAATATTTATCATAAACCACCCGTCTGGCTTGTCCATATTATTTATTTTTAACTTCATGTATAGTAACGGTACATAGGTGAACTTAATGCAACAAGGCATTCTCTATCAGTCAACCTTTAAGTTAAAAAGGACTATTATAAACCTTGGAGCGATTTACTATACTAGACTTTCGATTTAAAAATCTACGGATGTATATTTTTAGCTTCACTTTGTGGCTACAATGAAATCCTGTCAAATCGTAGCAACGGTGATCATTTTTTTTACTCCTGCCACTCTCGGTGGGGCAAGAGGGAAGAGGGATTGACAGACTTTTACTGACTTAAACTTACATGTGTGCCTTCAGTTGCCTTTTGCTGTTCAGAACAATGATAATTTTTTTTGAACAGTCCCGCAACCCTGACAGGCATCGGCCATAATTGACCATGTCAATTTCGCTGACATCTCTTTGAGACGCGGCGCGTTTTGGCTTCCGACCCAAGTTTGGTGCTTACAGAGCCGCAAGCTCGCGCCTAAAGTGGCAGAGAATCCCCCTGCGAATTCCGATACCCGGGACATGAAAAGTATTGTAAAGTCGATTGCTTCTGTTTTTATTCTAGTCACTGAACGATATTCAGCTATTCAATCAAACAGCTTGCAGTAATTACGTAGGCAAGACGGAAATGAAAACGGTAATGTGTTGCCCACGGTCATAAATAAAATAAGCCTTTTTCTGTCTGCATGGTTTAAAAGAACCTAACCTATTCATGTCGAAGTACCCTAAGTCATTTGTCGTGACATGGTTACTATACTATATGAATCGGTTGACTAGTTAAATATCATTTATATCGCTTGTTATTTTAATAAGTTCGTCACCAGGTCATGTAACGTTATTGTGTTAATAAAAAATAAACAAATTAAATAAAATTTCCAGATATGAAAACTACAAAAGAAGATTCAGAATCAAGTGGAGAGCCGGGGTCATCAAGCACTCGATCAAATCATACAACAGAAGATTCAGGATCGGAAGCAACAACAAGACCATCAGGAATGGAAACAATAACTGAAGGTTCTGGTATCGGATCAACAACTCATAGACATAAGAAACGCAGGTCCACCACAACTGAATCGAGTGGTGGGTTGGATTCATCTACAGAAGAATCAGAAATGACCACAGAAGGATCGGGACGAGAAACTACTACCGACGACTCTGAAATAGAAATGACAACACAGAGACGTAAGAAACATAGGACTAGCACAACTGCGTCTAGTGGTGGGTCGGATTCATCTACTGAAGGACCAGAAATGACCACAGAAAGATCTGGGCCAGAATCGAATACTGGTGACTCTGGAATGCATGACTCATCTACTGAAGGATCAGATATGACCACAGAAGGGTCTGGATCAGAATCGAATACTGGTGGCTCTGAAATGGACAAAACAACTCATAGACATAAGAAACGCAGGATTACTACAACTGAATCGAGTGGTGGGTCGGACTCATCTATTGAAGGATCAGAAATGACCACAGAAGGGCCTGGATCAGAATCGAATACAGGTGGCTCTGGAATGGACACCACTACTCATAGACATAAGAAACGCAGAACTACCACAACTGAATCTAGTAGTGGGCCAGACTCATCTACTGAAGGATCAGAAGGATCGGGACCAGAATCAACAACCGATGACTCTGGAATAGAAATGACAACTCGCAGACATAAGAAACATAGGACTACAACTGCTTCGAACTGTGAGCCGGGTTCGTCTACCAAAGGATCAGAAATTACCAGAGAAAGGTCAGAATCAGAAACGATGACCGACTGCTCTGAAATAGAAATGACAACTGGAGGGTCAGGGCCGGAAGGCATGACAGGAGATTCTGGAATGGTAATGACAACTCATACAGGTAGACCTAAAAAACGCAAAACCACTACAACCGAATCGAGTGGTGGGTCAGATTCATCTACAGAAGAATCAGAAATGACCACAGAAAAATCGGGACCAGAAACTACTACCGACGATTCTGAAATAGATATGACAACACATAAACGTAAGAAACATAGGACTAGCACAACTGCGTCTAGTGGTGGGTCGGATTCATCTACTGAAGGACCAGAAATGACCACAGAAGGGTCTGGGCCAGAATCGAATACTGGTGACTCTGGAATGCATGACTCATCTACTGAAGGATCAGATATGACCACAGAAGGGTCTGGATCAGAATCGAATACGGGTGGCTCTGAAATGGACACAACAACTCATAGACACAAAAAACGCAGGACCACCACTACTGAATCGAGTGGTGGGCCTGACTCATCTAGTGAAGGATCAGATATGGCCACAGAAGGGTCTGGATCAGATTCGAATACTGGTGGCTCTGCCATGGACACAACAACTCGTAGACATAAGAAACACAGGACCACCACAACTGAATCGAGTGGTGAACCTGACTCATCTACTGAAGAATCAGATATGACCACAGAAGGGTCTGGATCAGAATCGAATACGGGTGGCTCTGAAATGGACACAACAACTCATAGACACAAAAAACGCAGGACCACCACTACTGAATCGAGTGGTGGGCCTGACTCATCTAGTGAAGGATCAGATATGGCCACAGAAGGGTCTGGATCAGATTCGAATACTGGTGGCTCTGAAATGGACACAACAACTCATAGACATAAGAAACGCAAGACCACCACTACTGAATCGAGTGTTGGGCCGGACTCATCTACTGAAGGATCAGAAGGATCGGGACCAGAATCGAACACTGGTAGCTTTGGAAAAGAACTGACAATTGATATACATAAGAAATACAAGATTAACATAACAGCGTCGAGTGGTGGATCAGGCTCATCTACTGAAGGATCAGATATGACTACAGAAGGGTCTGGACTAGAATCGAATACTGGTAACTCTGAAATGGATACAACCACTCATAGGCATAAGAAACGTAGGACTACTACAACCGAATCGAGTGTTGGGTCGGACTCATCTACAGAAGAATCAGAAATGACCACAGAAGGATCAGGACCAGAATCTAGTACCGACGAATCTGAAATAGAAATGACAACTCATAGACGTAAGAAACATAGGACTAGCACAACTGCGTCTAATGGTGGGTCGGATTCATCTGCTGAAGGACCCGAAATGACCACAAAAGAGTCTGGGCCAGAATCAAATACTAGTGGTTCTGGGATGGACACAACAACTCGTAGACATAAGAAACGCAGGACCACCACCACTGAATCGAGTGGTGGGTCGGACTCATCTTCAGAAGAATCAGAAATGACCACAGAAGGATCAGGACCAGAATCTACTACCGATGACTCTGAAATAGAAATGACAACTCATAGACGCAAGAAACATAGGACTAGCACAACTGCGTCTAGTGGTGGGTCGGATTCATCTACTGAAGGACCCGAAATGACCACAAAAGTGTCTGGGCCAGAATCAAATACTGGTGGTTCTGGAATGGACACAACAACTCATAGACATAAGAAACGTAGGACTACTACAACTGAATCGAGTGGTGGGTCGGACTCATCTACAGAAGAATCAGAAATGACCACAGAAGGATCAGGACCAGAATCTAGTACCGACGACTCTGAAATAGAAATGACAACTCATAGACGTAAGAAACATAGGACTAGCACAACTGCGTCTAATGGTGGGTCGGATTCATCTACTGAAGGACCCGAAATGACCACAAAAGAGTCTGGGCCAGAATCAAATACTGGTGGTTCTGGAATGGACACAACAACCCGTAGACATAAGAAACGCAGGACCACCACTACTGAATCGAGTGGTGGGTCGGACTCATCTACAGAAGAATCAGAAATGACCACAGAAGGATCAGGACCAGAATCTAGTACCGACGACTCTGAAATAGAAATGACAACTCATAGACGTAAAAAACATAGGACTAGCACAACTGCGTCTAATGATGGGTCGGATTCAACTACTGAAGAATCAGAAATTACCACAGAAGGGTCTGGGCCAGAATCGAATACTGGTGGCTATGGAATGGACACAACAACCCGTAGACATAAGAAACGCAGGAACACCACTACTGAATCGAGTGGTGGGTCGGACTCATCTACAGAAGAATCAGAAATGACCACAGAAGAATCAGGACCAGAATCTAGTACCGACGACTCTGAAATAGAAATGACAACTCATAGACGTAAGAAACATAGGACTAGCACAACTGCGTCTAATGGTGGGTCGGATTCATCTACTGAAGGACCCGAAATGACCACAAAAGAGTCTGGGCCAGAATCAAATACTGGTGGTTCTGGAATGGACACAACAACCCGTAGACATAAGAAACGCAGGACCACCACTACTGAATCGAGTGGTGGGTCGGACTCATCTACAGAAGAATCAGAAATGACCACAGAAGGATCAGGACCAGAATCTAGTACCGACGAATCTGAAATAGAAATGACAACTCATAGACGTAAGAAACATAGGACTAGCACAACTGCGTCTAATGGTGGGTCGGATTCATCTACTGAAGGACCCGAAATGACCACAAAAGAGTCTGGGCCAGAATCAAATACTGGTGGTTCTGGAATGGACACAACAACTCGTAAACATAAGAAACGCAGGACCACCACAACTGAATCAAGTGGTGGGTCGGAATCATCTACAGAAGAATCAGAAATGACCACAGAAGGATCAGGACCAGAATCTAGTACCGACGACTCTGAAATAGAAATGACAACTCATAGACGTAAGAAACATAGGACTAGCACAACTGCGTCTAATGGTGGGTCGGATTCAACTACTGAAGAATCAGAAATTACCACAGAAGGGTCTGGGCCAGAATCGAATACTGGTGGCTCTGGAATGGACACAACAACCCGTAGACATAAGAAACGCAGGACCACCACTACTGAATCGAGTGGTGGGCCAGACTCATCTACTGAAATTAATACAACGACGGAAGATGGCACGACCTCGTCAAACGATTCAAAGACAACTACCGATATGCAGACCACTACCAGTAAAGGTAATTATTTTAACAAAGCGATGCATTTAACTATACAAGTGTGCCATTCAATACATACGAGGTAGGTACTGAATGATTGATTGCATAAAAGAATTTTGTTATCTTACGTAACAGGATTGAACTTCTTTTAAACACATTTTCACCAGAAAAAGAAATTGTGATAGATAGTGACATTATACACATATTTAGAAATAATGCTGCTAATAGTCTTATTACTGACATTGTTTCCGATATTTTATTTTAACTACTTCACAAACTAAACTGCATATAAATTCATCTACTATTTGTAGATTAGACTCAGGGATCCAACGTAGTATTTAAAAACTTAATTCAGAAATGTCATTTACTAGGTCACGAATATTACATGTAAGCAGGTTGTCTATTATCTAGACTCAGAAATTTCATAAATTCGAGTACAGCATGTATGGATAACACAGATGCGTCATGTGGTCACAACAGGGTGGAACGATCAGACAATTGCTAGAAACTGATGATTTTCTTTAGTACACACATTCTTGATGGAATAATTTTGAAAAGTTATTATTTTACTGCTTATGATATGGGACAAGTGAAAAATACTAGTACAGTTAAAAAGCATTTGGTTTAAACAGATATAAATCATAGTAAACCAAAACATCGTATTCGCAAATGTTTTCAAAACAACTACTGCAGTTAGCAGGCTTAACTATTTACTCCTCCACTTTCTATAATCCCTTAAACTGCTTGTCCAAAGTCTTGGTAGAATCGATGCTGTGCCAATCTAGCGGAGGTTGGAACATATCCAACTTTATGTAAGACAACCGCAATACATGCTTGAAAATATAACCAACAAAACATTTGATTTAATAGTGTCTCCGTTGTGAACGAATTTCTTTTAATAACATTCTTCAAATTAACAGAATAGTTGTAGAGGTATTTTCTGATTGTCCATTACTTAATTGCAACTCGAAGTATTTCTCGTAGTCGAGCAATAGTAACGAAACTTGTTCAGTGCCAACAGAATGCGGGCCAGGAAAATGCATGTGTGAACGTTATAAATGTAGACACAGAAATAGACAAATGTGTTACTTTATAGCACTACATGTAAACTAATGCAATTTCTAACTTCGTTGATGTTGTTGAGTTATTATGTTGTTTTATATTTCGTGAATAGTTTTGATAACAATACTAATTTTAATTGTGGCTTACTTGAACTGTTTCTGTGATTTAGCTAACGCAAAAGTTTAATTCCCATATCATTTAGGGTTATCATCATTTCAGCCGATAGACGTCCACTGTTGGACATAGGCCCAAGTGTCACCACAATGCACGATTCTGGGCGTTCCGCATCCATCGTATTCCCGCAACCTTCACCAGGTCATCGGTCCACCTTGTAGAAGGCATTCCAACGCTGCGTTTTCCGGTACGCGGTCACCACTCCAGAACCTTTCGGCCCCAACGGCCATCTGGCCTGCAAGCAATGTGCCCTGACCATTGACAATTCTTCGTGCTATATCGGTAACCTAGGGTTATAATCATATGTATGTATTGCAAAATTTACCATTATAACTCCCACAGGTCCAAAAGACTGCAAAGGTAGACATGAATGGTACTTCATTTGTGCACCTACATGTCCTCAAAGGACTTGTACGGAATACTTAAACGGCGTTAAATGCCCAATAACCGTTGAAAAAATAACATGCACACCCGAATGCCGATGCCACATCGGATACTATAAGGATGAAGAAGGAAATTGCTTAAGCACATGGGAATGCAGTAAGTTTAACTTTTGGTTCTAATTGTGTCTGAATTTGTAGAGGACTTTTTTCTTATATGAATTTTGTACTACAGGAAGACGATTAAGATCAACTACCATGGGATCGTCAGGTACAACTGCAAATCCAGATAATCAAGGTAATCAATATTCTTTAAAGTTAATCAGTACTTTGATGTTTGAATTTTTCTGTTTTCACTGAAACCTTAAATGTTCTACTGTTGGTCTCAAACCAGGTTGGACCAATGTTTTGTTTTTTTTTTATTAAAAGCTTAATAGATAATGACTAATGTTTCATTACTTATTGCTTTGTTTACTTTAATATCAATGTTTTTGTTACTAATTTATTTTCTTCTAAATATTTCAAACTTTTCTCAGATATGAAAACAACTTCTTCTTCCACTACAATGATGTCCACAACACCACCGCCGAACTGTGAAGATGTCGCATATGAATTATTCATAACAGGAAACCTTGCCTATACTACAAAATTACTAGCTGTAAGTCACAAAAGCAACAGTTTTTTTATGTTTTTTTATTTTTTTAAACATATACAGTTTTGCCTAGAGGTCAATTACCGAGCAAAACTAAAATAATTCTAGTGGAATTTAGTCAGTAAAAGCCTACACTCCCTCTTACCACCCATAGTGGGAGAAGTTCTTTCTTAATACCCAACAAAAAAAACTAATGGCAGAACTCAATTTATAACAGTACTAGCTTTTGCCCGCGGCGTCACTCGCGTACATAAAATGTAGTCTTTGTTACACAAGAATAAAGCAGCTCAGATCAGTGAAAAAATTTTAGCAATCCGACGGTAGTCTGATTACTAAAATTTGCTGAAAGTACTAAATTGCAGAGATTACCTCCTACAAAAAAAAAACAAACACTTTGTGTAGATAGTGTAGATTGACACCATTTTTTTTATCTCTATTCAGGATCAGATCGAACGTAACCCTGGCAACAGTGTCGTGGTCGGAGGGGCATCCATTTTATTCCTCTTTGCTCAATTAGTATTGGAAGCGAAGGGCAACGTAAAGACTGAGATCTTGAACGTATTGAACATAAGGGAAACTGAACAAGTAAGTTTTTTTCATCAACATAATAGAAGAAAAACGTCCTCTGTCGGACGTAGGACTCCGACAAACGACACCATGATGCCCAAGGAGTGGGAGCATGTCACGTATGCAAAGCAGTTTAAACACGGGGCATGTCAACATACAGCTCAAAATCGCTTGTAGCTTAATCGACCAAACTCATCAACTTTACATGGGAACTTTTTCCGTTTTTCTATTTTGCTTATTTCCCTCAGATATGCCGATGCGGTGGACAGGCTAACCTAAGTTACTTATTAATGACTGCTTTCAAGCAAGATATTGTTCTTGAACAGGTTAGGAAATCATTCATTCATTTTTGTTCTGCTTTTAAAGTTATAATTGGACTGGTTATTTCATAGTTAACAGGGCCTGATACAAGGGTCAACGTCACCAGTTTTCTAATGTGTTTTTTAAGGAAATAAACTTAACTAATTTACAGATCCGCTGTTTCTTCCCGAAAATTTCGGCGGAACTCACTGCTTCATATTCTGATATCCAATTTAGTTTGTTCTGCAAAATATATTCAGATGATGACAGTGCACTCACTGCCGATTACATTCAAAGAACAACACAGCTATTCGCTATAGGACCAGAAAATCTTGATTTCAGTTCGCCGAAAGCTGCAGAAAAGATAAACAGTGATGTAAGTTCATTCTGAAATAAATAATAAATCTACAACTTACGTACGATACATATTGAAACCAAATTATAAAATCGATGATTTTACACAGGTGGCCGCATATACGAATGATATTTTCGAAAAGTTCGTTAAGCCAATTACATTGTCACCTTTGGGTGGTATGATTCTAGTAGACGCTGAAGATTTTCAGGTCAGTTAATGACAGGTTAATAATGAAGTTCCTTTTGCCTGTAAAGAAGATAAGAACTAACCAATAAATGTGATTTCAGGGAAAATGGGAAAAACAATTTAATCCAGCGAACACGATGAAGAGAGACTTCTTCAGACTAGGAAGAATTGACAGAATTCCTACTATGTGTACTAAAGGGTGGTTCCTATACACAGACAGTTTTCAACTCGACGCAAAGGTACAATAGACCATTTTGCACACATCACCGTGTCACCCAAAAGTGATACATTACTGTTAGGCACACGTTTGCTCTGTATCAAAATATATGGAGATTTAAAGTGCAAATACGAACACTTTTGGTATAAAACTTTTTTCAGAGGTGGGAAATCTTCTAATGACTTTTCCTGTTCTGAGGTGGAGCGGTAGGGCATGTCAGACTGTAACTGATTAAACCACAACTATGTTTCTTCAGTTGCTTTTTTGTTCTAGGACCATGAGTATTCTGTTTAGAACCAATCCCATGGCCCTATAAGGCATCGACCCTGCTGGGCCCCGCGCGTTGAATACTACGCGCCATTGACGAGTCGCGCTCGATCCTTATAAGACAAGCGAACGGCGAGCTACCCTGCATTACATTGCACTACAATGCTTGGCGCCGCATTCGCGCAATCACAACCCTTATTGGAAAATCAACCCAGTCTTCATGTTAACATTCTTTATGTGGATAAACCTACACGTGTTCAGGTTTAGAAACGTTTAAACTTGTAAGGTACTTATGTCCCACTGATGAAGCATGCACAGTGAACGTGTTACAAGCAAAAGCAGAACTAAATTGATTTATTAATCAACTGCTTACTATACTTACAGTATGCCAAAGCGTATTGCAAGCCAACAATCTACAAACTAAAAAAATATTACACACATTGATCATACTACACACATAGTACAGGAGAGGACACACAGACAATTCGGAAGTATAATTTCATTGTAATTTGTTTCTAGATCGTGAAACTGCATTATGCAGGTAGCAGATTCGCTTTGGCCATAATACTGCCAAATATGTATGATGGAATTGGGGACCTGATAAGAAGGATGAAAAATCCAGAGAACATTAAACAAGCATTTGATAGTCTCAAATATGCAAACGTGGAAATTTATTTACCTAAATTCAATATATCAGTAGCCAATAGGTTAAAGATGTCTTCGGAGATGGTGAGCATATAGCGCATTATTTGATGATATCTATCTTTTTAATCAGTCCATCCTCTAGAGTGCGACTGCAGGCAAAGATCTCTTTCGTCTCGTATATGTCACTTACAACATTTGTGCTGTAGATACACCTTTGCAGGCCAGTTTACGTAGAGGTCAAAGACAAAGTAATAGTTTGCTTCTTTATTGACATGAAACCAATTTATTGGACAAATCATAGCTAACCAGAACAATGGAATTCTGTGAAATTAGCAGTAGTTATAACCTTAACTTAATGCAAAACTTAAATTTATATGTCTTCAAAGATATTAACCATAAATATTGTGTTATACAGGCTAACATAAAGGAATCATTCAACAAGTCAACTACTGGATTTGAAGACATTGGGTCTAAGCCACTATACATAAGCGAAATCCTACAAAGAATTAACTACCAAGTAAATGAATATGGTATGGGAGACAAATTGCTACCCGGTAAGCAAATACTACTTATTGATTAATCTCGAATGAAAATATCTAGTAAAAAAGAGTTACGCATGTGGCTTGTTAGACCTCCAATCCAAAATTTACAAGATTACAATAAAAAAAATCGTATCCGAAAATCTCGATAACATTTTTTTTTTTTTCAGAATTCTCCTCACATACTCCAGGATCCAAAATTGTAACTTCACATCTCTTGAGAGCCGACCATCCGTTCATTTACATGTTATGCTTTGACAAAATAGTGGTGCAGGCAGGAGTATGCGTGTAATAGTGCTGCATCATTTAGATAATAAATAAAACAAAATTTTGTATGTGTTGGAACAACTGGATCTTAATGTTACAGCTGTTTTGGATAATCTTCACTAACAGTCGAAAAAAGGAATGTAATTAGTACTAGAACGTGGTATGTGTGCGTAAAAGTGGGAGAAAGTCAGTTGAATACTTGACCAACTTGTTATTTTTTTATTTATTTAAAATTGAATAATCTTTTATTCTTAAATAGCGTTAGAAAGTAATAGAGGTGTAAGAAGAACGAGTATATACCTTAAATAGTTACTTAAGCTATAGTTAAAATCATAACAATTTTTAGAGTCTGGAATATTTTGTTTGAACATCAAACAAAATATTCCAGACTCTGTAATATCCCGTTGCAGCGTGTACAAGTACACATGTAAAAAGCCATAAAAAATTTAAATGTAAGATTATGAAAATATATTTTATCGATTTTTGATCTATTAATGCATGTTTTATTTCCTAAAAACCCATTATTAGACAAAAAATATTGAGTTTGTTGTTTGAAAGCAAATTACATCTATTTTTATATTTGATCTAGAATCTGAAAATCATCATCTTCCTGCCCTAGTCCCGTTTTATTTGGGGTCGGCGCAACACGTTTTTTTCTTCCATTCGGTCCTGTCACTCGTCACTCGTCTAGAATCTGAAAATAAATGAGCATAATAATAAATATGTAACGTAACGTAGTTCTAAAAATATAGTCTGAAATCCATTGTAGTCTCAATTCAGAACACATATTTTTACAGTTTAGGTAGTAGATAGGCTGTGTTGAATAATATTCATTTTGGAAATTTGTTGTGAATAAACTTAAACTAGATGAAGCCAGTGTTTCTGAGATAGAGCACTGAAACTAACACAGTGGTCAAAGTCTTATTACATGTCTATACAATTGTGGCTGGAAAGACCTCACGGCGTCCTTACCTTCCGCATGACGCAGGTCCTCACCGGACATGGTTCGTTCGGGAGTTTCCTGTACCGGATTCATGCGGAAGTGACGCCCGGGTGCCGCCACTGTGCGGAATGCCCGGAGTATGCTTGGGCGGAGCATCGCCGTGCCCTCGTGGGGGCGATCGGCGGCGGAGACCTCTCGCGCCGGGCCTTGGTTGAGGCCATGGTCCGGAGCGAGGAGGAGTGGCAGACGGACGCCGACTTCTGCGAAGCAGTAATGATCGCAAAGGAGGAAGCCGAACGCATCAGGCAACGGCGTTATCGCCGCCGCCGCCGCCGCCGGGATTCTGATCCCGATTTCCGGCCACCGTAGGCGCGGGCTTGCGGACAGTGAGCAATGGGTAGCTCGCTGTCTGGCCGTCCGGTAACTGTCCGGACCAAGCCCAAGTCGTCGACGGCGCACACCCGCGCGCCTCAAGGAGTTGTCAGCAACAGCAGAGACCCAGCCGGGTCGAAGCCTACTGGGGCCAGGGTTATCCGAAAGGGCGCTCGAGCCCGGGTATGAAGGCTAGAAGGAACGGGATGGGTCTTTTAGTCAGTAAGAGTCTGACAATATCTCCCGCTCCGCCCAAGAGCGGGGGATGTCATGCATGATTTTTTCTCACCATAAAAAAAAAATCTATACAATTATAAACATTAGTCAAATCATTTGAGAACTATATAGGGCCATCTGAGTTGGTATTTTAAGGAAATAACCCCATAGGTTCAAAGACAGCACCAACTAGTATTTATTTTTAGTTAAAGATCTAAATGAATCGATGAACATAGGTATTAAAAATCTACCTGTAATATTTTTTACCTACACAGTTTTCAAATCAAAAAAGAACCACACAGATTAATGTCGGAGATTCTTGAGGAAGAAACACACATATTTGAGTGGACTAATTCAGTCAGTCAAACAACGTGAGGAAACCGGCATGTCCTAGAACCAAAAATTCGAAGACATGTGGCATTCACCAACCCGCACTGAGCCCGCGTGGTGAATTCCCCATTCCCTCTCCTAGAGAGGAGGCCTAAGTCCCAGCAGTGTGAAAATAAAAAGGCTGATGATGATGATGATGAAGATGAATCCAGTCAGTGCCAGCTTTAGTATTCATTCATGTAGCTTAACTTAGGACTACTAAAGAACTCAACGACTCAACAAAAAATACGAAAGAAAGGATCACATTTGATAAGTTTGCATGAAGTGTTCGAACAGCCAGACACATTAAAATGACTCACGATAAAATATCAACATAGTCTCCATGTTGACATCGTTTTTTTATCTATTACCTATGCATTCTTATGAATAAAATAAAATGTAATTCTTTGCCAAGTAGATGCTCATGGACACTTAAAGACATGACATAATGAGAAAAGTCAAAGTAAACTAAATAGACTGTTTCTAAATCACGAGTCCCACTGAAGCTAGACATCTAGAGTTAGACCCAAGAACACTGAAGTAACTTCAGGACTCAACTCTGATACTCATGGTCCTAGAACGCAACAAAAGGCAACTGAAGGAAAATAGGTGTGATGTCTGGCAGCAAACTTTCTCACTCTAGGATGGAGCGAAGTCATTAGATGGTTCCACACTTTAAAAAAGAGCTTAATTTTTTACCCATTATTAGTATTTCATTGGAGAACCAAGGTTTCCGACATAGCTCGAAGAATCGCCAAACTTAAGTGGCAATAGGCAGGGCACATTTTTTTTTTTAATCTGTTATAAACTAGTACTTGACTGCGATCCCGCCTGATGGTAAGCAGTGATTGCACGTAGAACAGATGTTCGATGGGGAAGAAAGGTTCTAGAGCGGCGTACGTGTACCGGAAGACGCAGCGTTAGAAGGCTTACCACAAAGTGGACCGATGACCTAGCAGGGTCGCAGGAAACCGATGGATGCGTGACGCACAGGACGTTGTGGCAATGCTTGGGGGAGGCCTATGTCCAACAGTGGACGTCTTTCGGTTGATGTGAAGATTATGATGTGTACTTGATTAAGAAGCTGATAATTAACATTAAACCTGTAAGTCGTTTTTTAGAGAATGACTTAATTTATTATCTTTCTATTGTGTCTCTAATTACGGTATTCGAATGGTTAAACGGCTGCACTTACTGCCACCAAAAGTGAAGTGTCCTGTACAAAAACAATACTATTTCATGGTTATCTTTTATAAGACAAGGCAAGTTATTATTATAAATAAGAAACAAAACTGGGCCACAAATTGAGCCCTGAAGGACACCAATTTCATTTTCACGTCAACTCTCAAAATCCTTACACTCAAAGATCAAGTATTACGTATTTATTACATATTAATACTGATTACTAGATACTTATCTATATGTATATCTATATACATATTTTATATCATATCATAGTGTAAGGATTCTGGTGATAGGATTTTTTTATGAAGAAGTTGAATATTTGGACAAATTTTAATCACTAAAGATGCTCAGGGCATTGCATTTGTCTTCTCATGCATTATAAATATCAACACACACAGGTATCGGTTATTAAACGTCCCCTTGTAAAATCAAACTGTTTGGTATGCAATAATTTATGTCTAGTAAAAATGTATGTACTACCTGCCTTAAACATTATTATTATTTCACTAGCCTTCATTATGTCAGGAAACTCATCACAATCTATGCATTTATTAAAAATAGATACACAAACTAACAATACAATCATTAAAATAGGAGCACCAACATTGATAATCAACTTTGCAAAATCCACAGTATTACCCCATAAATCTACACACTTTATAACAATCAAGGCAATAAATTTCATCTGTCTCAAGTGATATGTTCGAAATTAAAATCAGAAAACTTTAACATTTTCTTCAAACAAACTTTACAAGCAGTATTATTGTCAATTTTTCTTCTTTTCATCTCGATAGACTCAATTTTTTCTGACCATTATTTGGCAACATTACAATTCTGTTATTGACCTCGTATAAATTCTGAAAAGTGGTTGTCATTCTTTTTACATTATGATTTATTACAAGGTTGTAGTCACTACATTATTTCGTAGATCTTCGATTTTCACTATTAATGATATTCCAAGTTGTTTCAATTTTATTTTATTACTATTTTTCATCTTAGAATTCAGAAAATTGTTCACATTTATTCATATTGACCACCTGTACTATTATGTACACTACCTATAGGTTTGACGTCATTGACTAGACTTTAAAAAAATAAAACAATATTTTTACATCATTATGACATATTCGTTTATAAATTAAATTCAGTAGTATTTTCATTTATCCTTTTCTACTTCAATAGTAACCAATACCTACTCATTTTAACGTCTAACCGGTTGTAATCGGTAGTTACTACTCCATAGATATACTAACAAACAGTAGAAAATATTTATAATGAAGGCCGCGTTAGAAAAAAAAAATTAGAAGATTGTTTTAGAAGTGTTTTAGATCCCGCAGAAAAAAACAAGCTAATTAAACTATTTAAGGTTAGTATTATTACCTAATGCTCAACAATTTGTTTTTCCAAATCTTCGAATCGTGACCCATTAAAAAACGATACTAACAGCAATTCACGAATTCAAATAACTTATAGTATCGTTTTGTGTTAATTGAAGTATAAAATGACGAGCGATTCTAATTATTTGCATACATTTCAGAAATTAATACAAATAAAACAGAAGTGTTAAATTACATTTTTCATTATCTGGTTCTCATTAACCCTTTGTGAGCAATGTAATTGCAGAAAAGGAAACTAAACGCCTGAATAAGCAGTGATTCAAAGAAATCAAATCTGTTTACTCAGTAGATTTTTTATTCATCATATAACAATAATTTTATTTATTATACTCCAACGTTTCCAGTAACTATAATAAATCATTTACATGATTACGCAGCATAGAAAATTTGCACATATGCTATGCACACAATAAAAAGAAATACAAAGGATGGAAGTAATTTTACTAAGTATATTTTGCCAGTGATATAGTGACTGGAACCTTATTGTTTTATACCTTCCATATTGAAACAAGTGCACGAAGTCGTGTGTGGAGGTATAAAAGAGTAAAACAGCCTTGATAAGTACCCCAGACAGTGTTGTTGGTGATAATGTGGAAGCCACTCGTGGTGTTAGCCATAGTGGCGAACACAACTTTGATAACGCCATCTGAAGGTATGATGCTTTAAGAACAGTTATGATTATAACAAGAATTTATGTAGACTTCGGTTTTCTGAAATTCAGCTTTTTAAACTAACACAATATCTAATTTTATTCAATTATTTCTTGAGCATATTACTTTCATAATTTTAAGAATAATTTCATTCAAATAATATGGAATACTAATAAGTGTCAAAATAAAATCAAAAGAATTTGTCTTATTAAATATAACCTAGCGGAGTAAGAGAATATTTCTTTTATTTATTTCGGTCATAATTATTATAGTCATACTGAATGTTTACTTATTATTTTTGTTTTTAATTTTATGCACTTTCTAGTCTGAAGTACAGGTTCATCCTAGTTCAGGCAAATAAGCAACAGTATTTTTTTTTTAATATCTAAGATACTTGTAATTTTGCCCTATTTTATAAATTAAACAATTATTATTATATATTTGTTTGAATCTTTTAGGAACTAATGTCGGCCCCTATTCAAAAAAAAGTGTTGAAGGAAATCGTAAGTAAAGAACAGTAATTTATTGTTACTAGAATGGCAAAGTTTGATACTACACTAAAAAATATAACACTTACCTAAGTAGGCAGACAGTGGGACCATGATTTTTACATTAAATAGCCTATTTTGGCAATCGTACTTAGAAAAACTGAAAGATTTAGATAAATGAAACTATTTTTTTTTCTGTATATTTCACACACACCAAATCGAATTGTTATAAAAATAAAATTACCAACAAAAACATCTTTAGCCTTGGTACCTATATTAAAAAGAACATTTAAAAACCTGTTCTTGTTCATTTGATATCATCCTCCTACAGTAGGTATCTAATACAGACAGTACCAATTAATTTAGATAACGCAAACAAGTCTATTCATTGAAATGAAACTTATGTATAAACAACAATAGAAATAAATGAGTATTTTATTTGCAGCACATCGCAAATGTAAGAAACCCAATGAAATATACGATCTCTGCCCGAACCCATGTCCTCCAAGGAAATGTGGGGTCGACATAACTGTGATTCTCTGCGCCCCTGCACCTAAACCTGGTTCCAAAGACTGCAAGCCTGGCTGTAGATGCGCAGACGGCTTTCTTAAAAACAGAGCTGGAGTTTGTATACCTAAAGACGAGTGTCGTAAGTATTTGATTAATGATCATTATTTTGTTTACGGAACGCAATTCCTGAGCCCGATTTGCGATAAGTGAAATTCGGGAGAAAATGTAGCCACACGCAAGATTTTGCGTTATGCATATTTATTGGTAAAGTCTGTTTAATTAAAAAATCAAACGACTTGGTAATTTGTGTAATATTTAATCATTTAAAAATATTTAATTGATACTTTTTACAAGGTTCTTATATTAGTAAACAATGATCAAGATCTCTTAATCAAGCTTTTTTTTTTTTTTTTTTATGTTGGGAAAAAATCATGCATTGACATCCCCCGCCCTTGGGCGGAGCGGGAGATAGTGTCAGACTCTTACTGACTAAAACACCCACCCCGTTCCTTCTAGCCTTCATACCGGGGCTCGAGCGCCCTTTCGGATAACCCTGGCCCCAGTAGGCTTCGACCCGGCTGGGTCCCTGCTGTTGCTGACAACTCCTTGAGGCGCGCGGGAACAGTGCGCACCGTCGACGACTTGGGCTTGGTCCGGACAGTTACCGGACGGCCGGACAATGAGCTACCCATTGCTCACCGTCCGCAAGCCCGCGTATCTCTTAATCAACCTTGATTATTGAACCAGTGTTGACTACTAAAAATGCTTGGATATTATTGTGCGCACCTCCCAGAAGATACGGTGAATGATACGGTGGAGGTATGCTTGTCTAGTGTGTGGTAAAGACCAAACTCGAGTCATCTATAGCGCGTAATGCACACCTGCACCTCAAAGGAACGTCAGCAAAAAGTCCCGTCAGGGCCACTGGAGTTCCCTTATGGAGCTAAATGTCGTCGTCGCTGGGTTTGGTACCCTCCCCGTGGTCGTTTGCGGGGACTTCAACGCCTGGAATACGGCTTGGGGTTCCCGGTACACGAACCCACGGGGTCAGATGGTGGAGGACTGGGCTTTGGAGCTGGGCCTGGTCGTCCTGAACCGGGGTTCTGTCCCCACGTTGGTGCGGATGCGGGGTGAATCAGTGGTGGACATCTGGTTCGCCAGCCCCGCTCTGTCGCCGCGTGTCGTCGACTGGCGCGTTATGGAGGAGGTGGAGACGTACTCCGACCACCGGTACATCCGGTTGGACGTCTCCGCCGAAACCTCGGCCGCGCCGGTCCGACAGAGCCCTTGCGGTCCGCGGTGGGCGCTTAAACAGATGGACCGGGAGCTCCTCCTGGAAGCCGCGACGGTACAGGCCTGGGTGCAAGCACCGGACAGGCCTGTCGACATAGACCTCGAGGCGGAGTGGTTCCGGGAGGCCATGTCGCAAATCTGCGACGCGGCAATGCCCCGAGTCCGTCCAGGGCGAGCTAAGCGCCAGGTGTGCTGGTGGTCGCCAGAGATTGCTGCACTGCGCAACGCATGCAGTCACGCGCGACGCCGGTACGCCAGACACTGCAGGCGCCGCATCCGCCCGCCGGATGCGGAGGCCAGAGAGGCGGAGCTGTATGAGGGATACAGAGCGGCAAAACGCACCCTCCGAACGGAGATCAAGCGGGCCAAACTGGAGGCCCGCAACGTGTGGCTGGGGTCTCTGAACGCGGACCCATGGGGGCGCCCGTACAATATGGTACGGGAAAAGCTCCGCCCCTGGGCTCCCCCACTGACTCAGAGTCTCCGGCCCCAGATCGTAGAGGGTGCGGTGAACGCTCTGTTCCCTGCGCGGGGAGAACACTCCCCCCCGCCTATGGCTCCGCCTCCGCCGCCGGCGGTGTCTGACGCGGACCGCAACAGCGACGACGACGACGATGCTCCAGAGGTGACCGAGGTAGAGATGAGAGTGCGGTGCGAAGGCTAAGTGCCAAAAACACCGCCCCAGGACCCGACGGCTTGCCTGGAAAGGCCTGGGTCCTGGCCATGGAGGCTCTCGGGCCTCGACTGAGAGGGCTCTTCAGCGCATGCATGGAGAGGGGCCAGTTCCCACTTTGCTGGAAGACGGGGAAACTGGTCCTCATCGCGAAGCCAGGGCGCCCTGCGGACTCTCCGTCCGCGTACCGGCCCATCGTGCTGCTCGACGAGGTGGGCAAGCTTTTTGAGAGAGTCATTGCAAACCGCCTCGTCGGGCGCCTAACACGGGTGGGGCCGGACCTTTCGGACGGACAGTTCGGCTTTCGCAGGATGCGCTCTACGGTAGACGCCATCATGCGCGTGCGAGCCCTCACGACGGGGGCTGCGGTGTCCCGGGGCAGGTGTGTCGTGGCAGTGTCCTTGGACATTGCCAACGCCTTCAACTCCCTGCCCTGGAGTACGATCCGGAGGGTACTCCGGTACCACCGGGTGCCCGAATACCTCTGTCGAGTGGTCGAGGCCTATCTATCGGATAGGTTTATAGTCTACCCCAGTCACCAGGGAGACTGGAAACGTCGAGAGATGTCGTGCGGTGTTCCGCAGGGGTCGGTACTAGGGCCACCCTTGTGGAACATCGGGTACGACTACGTGCTGCGCGGCGACTTCCCTGACGGGGTCAGCGTGGTTTGCTACGCAGACGACACGCTGGTTCTAGCGCAGGGAGAGTCGTACCAGGCGGCGGTCGCTCTAGCGACACGCGGGGTTGCGATGGTCGTTGACAGGATCCAGGAGTTGGGACTCGAGGTGGCGCTTCACAAATCCGAGGCGATGTGTTTCCACGGTCGCCACTCTCGGAACGCGCCGCCATTGAGTTCCCAACTAACGGTAGGAGGAGTTCACATCGGTGTCGGGTCGACGATGAAGTACCTGGGACTCGTCCTCGACAGCCGGTGGAATTTCGTGGAGCACTTCCGACGTCTGGCTCCCAAACTCAACCTTGGGGGTCCAGACGCCTCCTGCCGGAGGCTCTACGCGGGGATCGTTCGGTCCTTGGCCCTCTACGGGGCGCCGGTGTGGGCGCCGTCGCTGAAAAAGCAACCGGCGGCCATACTGAACGCCTGCCAGAGGGTCATGGCGATAAGGATGGTGCGGGGATACTGCACGGTCTCCCGCGAAGCGGCGAGCCTTCTGGCTGGCCTACCACCGTGGGATCTGGAGGCAACAGTCCTTGCACACATGCACGATATGCGCGTGGAGATGCAACGCCGGGGTGAAAGTCCGCTGCCGCGACAGGTCACGGCATGGCGGACAGAGCTCCGGCGGGATCTTATGGTGAAATGGCGTCAACGACTATCGCAACCCAGTGCTGGGCGCGCCACAATCGTGGCGGTAAGTCCCCTCTTTGAGGCGTGGCTGGAAAGACCTCACGGCGTCCTTACCTTCCGCATGACGCAGGTCCTTACCGGACATGGTTCGTTCGGGAGTTTCCTGCACCGGATTCATGCGGAAGTGACGCCCGGGTGTCGCCACTGTGCGGAATGCCCGGAGGACACGGTGGAGCACACAGTCGAGGTGTGCCCTGCTTGGGCGGAGCATCGCCGTGCCCTCGTGGGAGCGATCGGCGGCGGAGACCTCTCGCGCCGGGCCTTGGTTGAGGCCATGGTCCGGAGCGAGGAGGAGTGGCAGGCGGTCGCCGACTTCTGCGAAGCAGTAATGCTCGCAAAGGAGGAGGCCGAACGCATCAGGCAACGGCGTTATCGCCGCCGCCGCCGCCGCCGGGATTCTGATCCCGATTTCCGGCCACCGTAGGCGCGGGCTTGCGGACAGTGAGCCATGGGTAGCTCGCTGTCCGGCCGTCCGGTAACTTTCCGGACCAAGCCCAAGGCGTCGACGGCGCGCACTGTTCCCGCGCGCCTCAAGGAGTTGTCAGCAACAGCAGGGACCAGCCGGGTCGAAGCCTACTGGGGCCAGGGTTATCCGAAAGGGCGCTCGAGCCCCGGTATGAAGGCTAGAAGGAACGGGGTGGGTCTTTTAGTCAGTAAGAGTCTGACACTATCTCCTGCTCCACCCAAGGGCAGGGGATGTCAATGTATGATTTTTTCCCACCATAAAAAAAAAAAAAGGGCCACTGGAGTTTTTGAAATAATTACCGTGGTCCTGGTATGTAAACGGCAACTGAAGGACACAAGTGGGTTTTAGATTATCCTCCACCTAAAAAAAGTGAAGTCTGATCATTTATTATGTATACGCAGTCGATTCAAAACTTGTACACACAATTTTAAAATCAAAAACATTATCAAACATTACTTAGACTTTTAAGACAAATATCATGTACATAATTCCTATTACAGAATACGACTGTGCTAAGAACGAAACCTTGGATCCATGTTACTCTGATTGCCCACCTCGATACTGCGGTGTCAACATAGCTGCGGTATCATGTTTGGCAATAGAAAAGCCTGACTGTGAACGTAGATGTCGATGTAGAGACGGTTACCTAGAAAATGCTGAGGGAGACTGTGTACTTGAAAAGGACTGTCGTAAGTAGCATTTTTTTACTAATCCATAGCTGAAGCGTCGAGCTAGAACTACATTAGACCAACACACACGTGTAACACGCCTGAATTGTACGTAGAACGACGTCACGTGGCGTCACGTGGCCTGTATTAAGTGTATCTCTACAAGTCTAGTTTCCATATGAAATGTATGGAAACCGACGCGCCCAGATTGGCGTGTGTGGTACACGTGTGAGCAGTGTAGTTCTACCTTTATGGCGTATCTAATAAAATCAGGGTTATGTCAGAACTGAAAACAATTGAGGGAGGAAACTTTCGTGGGATTTAGTCAGTAAAAGTCAGACACCCATACAGAATGGAAGAAGTCTTTTAATGATTTCCTTTTTTAAAAAAACATTATATTATGTCGTTTTATTAATTTAGAATTGAGAGATATACTCGCATATTATGCTTTTGAGGAGTAAAAAAAAGAAATTCAAATATTTTTATTTCATATAGGCCTACATGGGCACTAATAAAAGTTCAGAAGCTAGTGCAAAAAAGGACTCCCCATGCCAATTATAGTTTTTGTTCAATGTAAGATACAGCAAATATTAAAGTCTTAAGGGTTTCTACACTTGAAGAGCCGACCACGAGTGGACCACAAGCCGAGCTCAAATTCGTGTAGTGCCGGTCGTACTCGGCCCTTCTAGAGTCGGACCACACTACACTCCTTGTGGGAGCGATCAGCGGCGGCAATCTCTCACGCCGGGCCTTGGTACAGGCCATGGTCTGGAGTGAGGAGGAGCGGCAGGTGGTTGCCTCCTTCTGCGAAGCAGTAATGCTAGCAAAGGAGGAGGCCGATCGCATCAGGCAATGGAGCTCACAACGCCCCAGCCGCCGCCGCCGCCGGGATTCCGATCCTAATTTCCGGCCACTATAGGCGCGGGCTTGCGGAAGGCGAGCAATGGGTAGCTCGCTGTCCGACCGTCCGGTAACTGTCCGGACCGAGCCCAAATCGTCGACGGCTCGCACTGTTTCCGCGCGCCTCAAGGAGTTGTCAGCAATAGCAGGGGCCCAGCTGGGTCGAAGCCTACTGGGGCCAGGATTATCCCAAAGGGAAGCTTGGCCCCGGTACAAAAGGCAAGAAGGAACGGGGTGGGATTTTTAGTCAGTAAGAGTCTGACACTATTTCCCGCTCCACCCAAGAGCAGGGGATGTCAATTGGATGATTTTTACCCACCAAAAAAAGCCACACTACACGAATTTGAGTTCGGCTCCTGCTCCACTCGTACTCAGCTCCTCTAGCGTAAACACACTTTAAAAGATAGTCACTTAAACTTATTACATTTCGACGTATAGCTCAATGTCCCAATCCGAATGAAGTGTACGACGTTTGCCCCGCCCCTTGTCCTCCCCGCCGATGCGATGTGGATGAGAGAGAGTATGATTGCCAAGAGGGGCCGAGACCTGGCGATCCTGAGTGTGAACCAGGATGTAGATGTGCTGATGGGTTTTTCAGAAACCCTGACGGCGTTTGTGTGACGAGAGATCAATGTCGTAAGTGATTTCTTTTTAGCAGTACTGAAATGACGATTACTTACTAGTCGCTTATGGTGTATATAATATATGTATATAAGCATGCCTCGTGTGATAAATGTAATAAAATTGTGGCAAAGGTGAGCACGTATATTTTTCTGCACTAGTGAGAAAAACAGTATATTGTGTGCCTAAAAGCGGTACGGATAAGAGCGGGTTTTCGAGTAAATGTATTGAAAAAAATCTTTTTTGCCAAAAGCGTATTGCGTGAAAGTTTTTTTTCAGTTTGCCGTTTTGTATAGTCTGTCAAAAAAATCAAACGACTTCGAAATTTATAAAAGAATTAAAAAAATCTGTTATATAAATTACATACAATACTTTCTATAAGATTCTATTAGTAAACAATGATGATCTCTTTGCAACCTTGATTGTTCAACCAGTGTTGACTACATCAGATTTCAAGAATTTGAATATTTGATTAGATTACCCAAGTTGTTCGACTTTTTACAAAGACTATTAAGTCTTTTTTGATAGGAGTTACCTATTATGAGTAACGTTATGGTTAGGAGTAACGTTAGAAACTAATTCAACATGATCAAATTAAACTAAGCCTTAATTTTTAACAACAGCTAAATGTTTCGGGCGCAATGAGGTCTACGACGTGTGTCCAAATCCTTGTCCACCTCAACGATGTGATGTGGACCCTCGTGTAATCAGATGCGCTGCACCACCAGAACCTGGTGACCCTAAGTGTCAACCAGGGTGTCGATGTCTAGATGGATACGCGAGAAATGATGATGGCATCTGTATACCGAGGGAAAAATGCCGTAAGTGATTTTGCTTTTGTAAAACTAAACATTCTCAACATCTGTTTTGATTGGTTTATAGCACAAGAACGCGGCAATTTTTTGTTATTATCCAATTCTATCCCACTGCTGGGCAACGGTCTCCCTCCATTCCTTCCATTGTTCCCTAGCTCTGAAGGTCTAGCCAAGTTACGATCGTTTCATTTCGATTCTCTTTTGTCGATCGCCTGGAATCGGCCACGCCTCTGATTCCTTTGTTCTAACCACGTGACTGAGGGTTGAGATGACGTCAGAACAAAGGAATTGGAGGAGTGGCCAACTCGGAGCGATCGAAGAAAGGTAATCGAAACAAAAAGATCGTGACTTGGCTAGGCCTGTAGAATGGAGGGAGACCTTTGCCCAGCAGTGAGATAAAATTGGATAATAATACCAAACTGCTTTCATACTATGAATTTTGTACAAATAGTAATTTTGTAGTCTACTCTTCATATTTTGTTTTGACACCATTGACACCACCAACATAAAAACTCCACTTTCAAAACAAAACAGTTGTAAAGGAGAAAACGAAATATACTCTAAATGTCCAGCTTTTACTTGCCGACCACTGAATTGCTCACAAGTAGGGTTTCCAGTAGCGTGTCCGATTCTTGGACCTGATCCTTCACGCTGTCCAGGAAAACCTGGTTGCGTTTGCGAAAGTGGATTCGCCAGAAATAATGATGGAAAATGTATTCCAATAAAACAATGTCGTGAGTATTAAAGTAACGATTTGTTTTTACAGTTGATATTTTTATGTATGTGATTGCATCATTGTTTTCTATCAGGTGGGATCGCAGTCACTGTAGGTACTAGTATATGTCATTAAAAAAAGTAAACTAATGATGAAGTTATGTTCAATTTTATGAATTTTCAAAACGTTATAATTTACAGAGGAATATCAAATTCAATGGACTAAAAAATTACCTCAATTTTAACTTTTATTTTATACTATCGACCTGCCTCAGGTTTGTATGGGTGTTAGAAATATTTGAAATTCTTTTATTTTGTACTATCGACTTGCCTCAGTTTTGTATGGGTGTTAGAAATATTTGAAATTCTTCTATTTTGTACTATCGACCTGCCTCAGTTTTGTATGGGTGTTAGAAATTTTTGAAATTCTTTGGTTTTTTCTACTGTATCATACATACATCTTCCGCACGAGTTATTCTATCTATTAGTGAAAACTGCATGAAAATCCATTCGGTGGTATTTGAGCTCATCGAGTTCATTCAGACAAACTCACGAGATACTCTGACTTTGTTTTATAACATGTAAGGACTAGCTGATTCAACAAACGTTGATCTGCCATTTAAACTATCAAAGACAAAAATATGGGTGGCGGTAAGAGGATAAAAAATTGCCTACGACCTATTCTCAGACCTACCATATATAAAAAGAAATTCGTCAAAGTCTGTCACTAGGTTTTATATTTTTCTAGCTGACCCGGCGAATTTCGTACCACCTAGCAGTCAATAAATGTAGTATATGTTTCGATATAGTCAACCGATTGCGATGAAACAAAATATATCAAGTTATAATTTTAATGTTTAGAAGTTATCTACGTCGACTTCGTACATTTTACGTGATGTGCACACAACTAAAAACTTCTACAGATTTATTATACATATATACACATTAATAATATATTATTTCAAATATTAACAAACCGGAAAATTCTACACTAGAGAGTAGAATTACATATTTTTCAACGTCGTGAGGTGGGAATCCTATCACGTATTAGATGGTCGTATGAACTGCGGTTAATATCGCAACGATTGCAGTGATACAGAACTTGCAGTATGTACCACAGATTGCAAAGAAAACACACGTAATTATTGTAAAGACTTCTTTTTGATATACTAATAACACACGAATATGTATTCTTTCTAAAGACTGTAGTATTTTTTTATGAATAAGTAATGACTTAGTTGTCATACAATTTATGCAACAATATTTTTTATTGGTACAAATACAATGGGGTTAGGGGATGTGGGATCTGTACCCGTTACTGATCATATTTGTGAAATCCCAAAACTGTCCACCTAAACTTAGTCATAATTGGTAAATTCAAAATTGAATTAATCATTCACAACATATGCTACTAAAAAAATATATGCGCAGTTGTTTTTTTGCCTTATGATTGTCGTTTAATCATTCATAATCAATAGCCTGTACAAAATTTCCATAAATTAAGTCACATTTTCGTAAAAAAATAAACCCTAATAACTTTGCTGTTTATGAATATTATTTGTTGAGACTTTACTTAAATAATAACATGACCTTTTGTAATAAGCCCTTTAAGTATTTGTACTAATTAAAAATGAGTGGTAATGAGTGGAACTGGACGCCCTGGTTAGGTGGTTCCGTACACTGCTTACTGCAAACCCAAAGCATCATTCACGGTTGTCGGTCATGAGACTGTATAACCCGCGTAAGTGTGGGGGGTTGACGTTGTTTTTAAATGCTAAGACCTTGCACAAACGCGAGGTATGCAGTCTCACGGACTATTTCCTAGCTGCCGACGTGGGTATGCATCGTGATGTAGCGGCAGTGGACAAGGGAGTTACCCCGCACTCCCTGGCCAACGGGAACTAGTGCAAACCTGTAGTGCTTGACACTAACGATCGCAGGGAAGTATGGCAGAGTAAGGAACTTCACGGACTTTTTTCTTCCTTAATCTACATGGGCTTTATGAGGACCAATTAGCGTCCGTAGCCTGGTTGCATGTTATTGTTGCAAATGTTTATTTTCAGAACCAAATATTTTTTAACAATAGATTGTGTTTTTAGCGTCCTTTTAGGTAAATAGTGCCTGTATTAGGAGACACCGCTCTTCCAAAACTTTTGAATATTTTAATAATTTTTGGTTTTTAGTTTTTTGTTTCACAATTTCTAGATACCTATATATTTATAAAGATGTATGTGTGGGGCGTGTATGTGTGTGGGGTTCGCGTTTTTTATTTTATTATGTTTTAGTATGTCACTGTCTAAGGTAGGAGCCAAATAAACGTGAAATAAAGGTCATTGACTCTCCTACATTTATTGATATTCTTAATTTCAAAATCGGAATTAAAGACAAAGATGTCATGAATCGCCATCAATCGTAATCCTTTAACTTTTCTGAAAAACAGTTCACTGAAGGTTTTGGAAATATTAGGAAAAGGCCAATGTACTTTATTTTAAGTTTATCTGGCGCCTTGTATAGCTATCACTATCACGGTTCATGAGATACAGTCTGGTGACAGACAGACGGACAGTGAAGTCTTAGCAATAGGGTCCCGCTTTTAACCTTTTGGTGCGGAACGCTAAAAAAGGTGTAATGGCGCTGTTAGTGTCTTTTCAAGCAATCTAATTATTCAAGTAAAGGCGACGTTATAAACTATTCTGTTAAGCATGTATTATGTACACGACTTAGCGGTAACGGACACGGCAAATGCGTTAATTAGCAGGTGTTTTGTGAATAAAAATAACAAATTAAACATTTGTTAGAATCAGAATAATGTAAATGATATATTGGCAAATAATGTTACGCTTTAGTACGCTATTGAAAATAATTTTAAAATAAATATGGAAAACGACGTCAACGACATATGTATTTGGTAATTTAAAACAAATATTAATTTGTTTAACAGCTCCGAAATGTGGGGAAAATGAAGTTTATTCAACCTGTACCAACAGCGACTGTGGACCTCAGAATTGTTCGCAAGTAGGGTATCCGATACCCTGTCCCAGAATAGATCCCGAGTATTGTATCAAAGGATGCGTTTGCAAAGAGGGCTTAGTACGTGACGCAAACGGAACTTGTATACCGAAAGAAAAATGTCGTAAGTATCAAGGCATATCTGACTGGCCTTTTGGTCTAGTGGTTAGTGACCCTGACTGCTATGCCGGAGGTCGTGGGTTCGATTCCCACCCAGGACAAATGTTTGTGTGATGAGCATAATCATTTGTTCTGTGTCTGGGTGTAATTTATCAATAATATGTATGTATTTAGAAATATATAAGTATGTTTATCAGTTGTTTAGTACTCATAACACAAGCTTTGCTTAGCTTGGGCGTCTAGTCCCAGCGTGATAGTTGTTGGATATTATATTATATCAATATTTCGTATATTATAGAGACTTTCTTAAAGCTACAATCTAGGTATCCTCATTTCAAGTTCAAGTAGATTACTTCTAGGCAAACGTGCTCCATCGTCTACCACCTCGTTACTTACCATTAGGCGAGATAATAGACAAGAGCGTGTAAATAAAAAAAAAATCAAAACAACAACCTTATGCTCTGGACAAAGTGATATTACAATGTACAATCCTATCGGCCGCGGCCTTTGACCTGCGTTCGATTCCCAGGTAGGGTTACCGGTATTTTTTATCCACCGTAACAGCCTAGAGAGAGATTCGTGCCTGGATAAAGGCTCATTCTGTCTAATGAAGAAAGAAGACAGAGAATAAGAACATACTAGTAACCGTAAAAAAATATTTTGATCAAGCTTGCTTAGACTAGAGTTCGTATATTATGTCGAGCATTTACCTATTTAACTTTTTTTACAGCTTCTTGCGGAGGTGATCCAAATGCAAAATCGGGTTGTGGAAATAACTGCGGTAGACTTTGCTCAAACTATAATAGCTCAGAACCTGTATTCTGCACTAAAATATGCAACTTAAATGGCTGTGACTGCAAGAAAGGTTTTGTATTAGATGACAGCACTGGAAAATGTATCCTTCCAAATAAATGCGGTAAGTAGACTAGGTATACAATATAACTTTACTTTCTTTGTATCCGCAAAAGCTGTTCAAACCTCTGATCATCAGTCAGAGATTTGAATAGCCTTTGCCTATCAGCCATAAACTTCTAAGTTTCTTATTAAAGGCGATTGAGCTCCATCATCAGACATCACTAATCCCCATCAAAACACTCGATAACTTAGCCTAAATTCGGTAGTCCAACTATAGAGTTTGCGATGAGGTTGTTCTGTTTCATCATCATCTGTTGGTTTATCACAATTATATTTTTTGCCATTGAAAGCACTCCATCCTACATAAGAAAACAGTCTTCAAATACTAACTACGTGCCAAGCTTCGTTTTTTATCCTGAAAGAATCGTCTTTTTTTTCGTAAATATCTATGTAAGTTACCCTGCAATGGAAAGTTAACACATTTTAGTTTTTTTTTAGTTTCTTGCAAAGGAGACTTCAATGCCAAACCTGGTTGTGACAAAAACTGCACTAAACGGTGCCCTGGTCCTAAACCAGTTGAGTGCAAATGTGGTGGCTGCGAATGCAAAGACGGATTTGTGTACGATCCTGCAACTAGAAAATGTGTACGTCCGGAACAATGTAGTAAGTGACTTTTATTTATTATCCAAGACCGCGCATCAATTTGATTTTTTCTTCAACTGGCGAGTGGGAATAGCCCCCGTTAACCCCTCCTTACCTAACCTGTTCATGTTGGTGCCTAAAAATTCTGAGCTCGTTTGGCATATTTTTTATTTATTTTATAAGAAGTGATCGTAACTGATGGTATATAAATAAATAGATTTTGACGGTCCAGCGAGTTGATGACAAAAAAAAATGGTAAAATCGAAAGGTGCCAACTCGCGCGCCAGTACGAATTTAAAAACAAGTCAACATTTTTCGTCTTGAAAGGATTTGTATTCGCCATCTAGGACCCGTACTGTTTATTGTAGATCGTCAGCAGGTAATCGACTATCAAACTTACGGCATAGGATTATGAATGCAAATCGAATGATTGTGACTGCAAGATGCAGTTTTCTTGCACCATACCAAACTTTGGCACCAAAAATTTTAAAGTGAATTTCTACGGTGAAGAAAAACATCGTGTGGGGTGTGTGGCATGTCCTAGAACCAAAATTCAAAGACGTGACATCCACAGATCACGCCCTTTTCCCTTTCCTGGACAGAAAGGGCTGAGTTCCAGCAGTGGGAACATTATAAGGCTAATTATGCTATCTTTCTAGCTTCACCCTGTGGCGACAATGAAATCCTTTCAAACTGCAGTAACGGTGGATGTGGACCCTGGCGTTGTACGGATGTAGGAATACCAACGGGTTGTGTCAAAATGGACCAAAAATATTGTAAAGTCGACTGCGTCTGCAAAGAGGGTTACGTGAGAGATGATAATGAAGTCTGTGTTCCAGTCACTGACTGCCGTAAGTATCCTAAAATCATATAAAATATCTTTAGTAAAAGACAAAAACAAATACAGGATAGATATGTGGTGCACTTTTCAGGAACGAACTAGCTTCATTCAACATTTGGTTAATAGCCTAGATTTTTTACTAACAGACGCCGTTCAACTAGCAGCCCAACTTAAATTTAGCCATAAAATCAAGCAACTAGGCTCACTGGCCTAACTGTTTGATTAGACTTGTATCGATAATTTTTAACTAATTGTCAAACCCAGATATGTGACAGAGTCTATGGCAAGTTGTAAAATTAATTTTGATTTAGGTACTTGTTATTATTCTATTGAGGGCATTGTCATTTTATAGACTGACTCATGAGAACATACCTTTATGCAGTTGCTGGCACAGACAGACTTCAGTAATATGGCCTCCAAATAGTTGAAACAGAATGTCCTTACTCTAAACCTAGTCAAAACTATTTTTTTTTTTATGGTGGGAAAAATCATCCAATGACAACCCCCGCTCTTGGGCGGAGCGGGAGATAGTGTCAGACTCTTTCTGACTAAAAGACCCACCCCGTTCCTTCTAGCCTTCATACCGGGGCTTGAGCTCCCTTTCGGATAACCCTGGCCCCAGTAGGCTTCGACCCAGCTGGGTCCCTGCTGTTGCTGACAACTCCTTGAAGCGCGCGGGAACAGTGCGCGCCGTCGACGACTTGGGCTTGGTCCGGTCAGTTACCGGACGGCCGAACAGCGAGCTACCCATTGCTCACTGTCAGCAAGCCCGCGCCGGAAATCGGGATCAGAATCCCGGCGGCGAAACTATATATATATGCCATTTTACTCACGAAATTCTAATGCACTCCCTTATTGAACTTACCTTATTTCACCTCACCACACCTCAAATCTCTTGAGCAGAATATAATTTTAGTCACATTCGGATCACGAGATTGACACATGATTAAACTTCAATTTTTAATTTCTTGACTCCAATCCAAACTTGGACATGTAAATAACATTCTAGTCCCAAAAAAGTTAACTTCACACGGCACTTTATGAATTGCTTTTAACTTTGCATTTCAAGTTGTGGTGGAGCTTCCCAAAATTAATCTAGTTCTTCTTCTTGATATAGCACAATGAGCAATTTTGTAGGTCTAAATTTAAAGAAGTAATAAATATTGTTATAATTCAACTTATTTGCTATATAACCTCCTAACAATACAAGCCGTGTCCAAAAGTAACGCTTTTTAAACCAAGCCCTTTATCTAGCCGCATAAAGAGAGCCTCTTAAGATGTTAATCGAGGTTGGACAGGACTATAGGTACACTGATCGCTGTGTCCACACCCCACATATCGATAACCTTGTGAGCTAGATCAAGATACATGATTTGCTTATCTTTTTTTAGGGTTCCGTAGTCAACTAGGAACCCTTATAGTTTCGCCATGTCTGTCTGTCCGTCTGTCTGTCTGTCTGTCTGTCTGTCTGTCCGTCTGTCCGTCTGTCCGTCTGTCCGTCCTCGCTTAATCTCTGTGACCGTTAGCACTAGAAAGCTGAAATTTGGTACCAATATGTATATCAATCACGCCGACAAAGTGGTAAAATAAAAATTGGAAAAAAATGTTTTATTAGGGTAGCTATAGTAGCCCTATATGTAAAGTGGGAAGTGATTTTTTTTTAAATTTCAACCCTAACGTGTGCTAAATTGTTGGATAGGTATTTAAAAATGATTAGAGGTTTACTAAAATCATTTTTTGATAATGTCAATTATTTCGGAAATAATCGCTCCAAAAGTAAAAAACAATGTGTGTGTCCCCTAACTTTTGAACCATAAGTTTAGAAAATATGAAAAAAATCTGAAAAGTAGAACTTTATAAGGACTTTCTAGGAAAATCATTTTGAACTCGATGGAAAGAACAGTTTTTGTACAAAAAAGACAAAAAGGTTGTACAAAATAATTTCTGGACTAAGTTTGTAGTATAATCGTATATGCAAGCATATTTTTTATTTTTGTTTACATATTTTATTATCCTGAACGTATCTTCTTTCAAACAAAAAGAATTATTAAAATCGGTTCTCGCAATTCAAAATTACCACCAAAAACTTCTTCTGGTACCTATGTATTAATTAGTAACCCAATTCCCCGAGAGATGGCGCTGGCTGGCTTTGGGCTATTTCGCGTTCGCGCATTATTATCGAATTGTTCGTTTGGTCTCTCCTTGGCATTGGCGGTATTATCTTATAACTACATAAAACTTCTATCAGGAACATGCTAAGGCAATTTAGAATAAAACTAAAATTCATTTTTTTTTACGCCATCTATCAAAATTTTAAGGTAAAAACCAGTTCAAAATGGTTCGATAGATAGCGTTGCGTAATGACGTCATCTTTTTAAAAGTCGATGTTAAGATTTTCCGTGCTTTATGTCCTACCGTGGTAAAAAATCGTTGCTTCTTATATATATTCGTAATTTTACGAGTGCACAATCGCTGAAATTTCTACTACTTGCATACTGTTTTAGTTATCACCGTCCTTTGTGGGCCCGTTTTTAGGGTTCCGTATTTATTAGAGTTCCGTACTTAGTATGTCATCGTAACAAATAGCCTTTTTTTAAACTCATAAGTGGGAACACTTATTGTGACGGACGGGAAACTACGAAACCCTACACTGAGCGTGGCCCGACACGCTCTTGGCCGGTTTTTTTTTGGTTTCGTGAAATGACACGGTTATATCAACAATTATTTCACGCCTCTCAATTCGGTTCACTGTCACTTTATTATACTTATTGGTTACAATTGTCATTACGGACATTTACCAGTACAATGTGATAATGATCATTATCGAGAACTAGATCGGGCACATACCTGTAGTACGGGACTTCTGATACCACAAGAGAATAAAGGCTTTAGTAAGTAAAAGTCTAACATCGTTTCATCCTAGAATGAAAGAAGTCATTGAATGATTTCCAATGTTAAAAAAAGCTAGCTCGCTGCGATATAGATATCGATGTTCCTTTGAATTGGTTGTTCTTACTATTCTATGGTTAGTATTGAAGTTTAAGTTATTGTTTAATTTATCTTTATGGAATGGTTTTAGCTAGTTTGTTACTAGTTATAGTTTCTTTCGTTTTTGTATTTGTTGTCAGAAGAAGACCAAGTTCATTTGTTTTGGTTTTTTTTAATGAAGCTGTTGACTCTATCTTCACTAGGCTTTTGACTTCCTATTTTTTCTTGCTAGTATCCCATGACTGTTACGCAAATAACACTTATTTCTTATTTTCAAATATCTTTGGAAAAAGTAGTAGTTTTTTTAAAATTAGCACCAGCATGAAATACTAAAACAATATTTATTTAAATAAATTATATTTTGTTTAGCTGAATGTGGTGGAGATCCAAACGCAATAGCAGGTTGTGGCATAAACTGCGGTAGACTTTGTTCAAACTACAAATTTGCAGAAAATGTATCCTGTATAACTGTGTGCTATGATAACGCATGCGATTGCAGGAAAGGATTTGTTTTAGATGAAAATATTAACAAATGTGTCAAGCCAAAAGATTGCAGTAAGTGTTTCTTTATTGTATGTTAACCGTATCTAAACATGCTTCATAATTCATTTGTTTGCTTTCACAGTGTTGGTGAGATGCCAACAAATAGGTTTAGAGCTATGCATCATTGTAGACCCTCTTAGTGCCACAGTACTGGATGATATTTATATCAATTAATAAAATACATCAGAAAATTCAACATTATACAAGTAATTTAAACATTTAAATCAAGTATTAAAAATTATGTATATAATATAACCAGTAACATTCAAATCCATCCATTAAAAACCTGATTATTTGTTATTATGTTTTTACAACATAATATATTCGTATTGTGCTGTCATCATAATTATTAAATTTATTGCATATTCAAATAAATATAGTTAATTAATAATTGTATTTTTACACTAATTCATCATTTAAATTATTATTATTTATTAATAAGAATTCACGTTTCACAGTACATAAATCAAATACCAAACAAAAAAAAAATCACTTAAAATAATCGGAACATTTGTGATAAACTAGTAGTGGGTATATCACAATCCTCCGTCGCCTCTCATACCAGAGTCGAGTGTTCCTTTCAGAAGCAGGCGCTGACTTCTGGGAACACCCTGATAAAAATATTTGGTCTAGATCTATGAAATTGGCGTTTTTAGGGTTCCGTACCTCAAAAGAAAAAAAAGGAACCCTTATATTATCACTTTGTTGTCCGTCCAGATAGACATCTGTCTGTCTGCTGTCTGTCTGTCAAGACCCTTTATCTCGAGAACGAGTGGAGGTATCGAGTTGAAATTAAAATCATATACTCAAGGTTGCAGTCCCTTTAAGCTGTAAAAAATCAAACTTATAAGTTAACGAATAAAAAAGATGCGGCCGTTTATGTCGCAAAAAAACCGTATATTTTGGTACTCTCAAAGATCGAAATTCATAGGGTACTTCCCGTTGACCCCGAATCCCGAAATTTTGCACAAAGCAAGGTCTTATAGTACAGATATAGGAATAAATCTAAAAACAGTAAATTTGTTATTACCAACGTCACAAAAAAAAGTTGCAATTCAGAAAAATCGTCGAGACTCCATTCAGGAATTGTAGTTTGCATTGAACCCTCAGTGCGCGAGTTCGACTCGCACTTGCCCAGTTTTTTGAAACTATAATAACTTCGAATTAATCCAGAATTCTAAGTAAAACGATATATGTATTTTCAAAATTAGTTATCCATTTCTTCTTTCGGGTTTTATATTCTCTGAAATGCCATAATATAATGCTCATCAATAATGTTGTTTTCAGCACCAGTATGCAAAAAGCATGAAGTGTATTCCGAGTGTACCAACGGTGGATGCCAAGCTAGAAACTGTAGTCAATTAGGACAACCAGTACCTTGCGTAAAGTTGGACCCCAATTCTTGTATTAAAGGCTGTGTCTGTGAAGAAGGATATTTACGTGCAAGGAATGGCACTTGTGTTCCAGAAGACAAATGTGACAGTAAGTAACAATAGTAGTATACAGGGTTATTTGTAAAACACTGGCAACCTCAAAGGACTGTATTACTAACACCATAAACAACAACTTTTGTTCTATGACTTTTAAATTTTTTTCATAGTTATAGTATAGTATAGTATTAGTAATATAGTATAGTATAGTTTTTTTTGACATTACGAGCATGGCAGTTGAGAGTTTGTCATGCTCACTCAAATGTCTCGCTGTTGGTGGCACGTGTTATTGGGTCGTTCAGTTCCCTTCAAAATGGTTGAGCTGAGTGGGGCTGATGCACGCGTCATGCTCGTGAACGGGTGCCGTCAGATGGGACTGGTCATCTCTTAGCTGCCAGTGGCTTAATTCAGTTTCTATCTTTTAATTATTTTACATTTTTATTTCATTATCGACATTGTGCTCACATGATAGAAGCAACAAGTAATATGTAACCAAGCATTATATGTAACACATAATATGATTTAAAAGAGTGTCCATGGAGTTTCTTGCACGTTCTTCTCCATAGAGACCTACTCTTTTGAACGTGCAATTTAGCTTCACTTTTCTTGGACTGACCGACATTTGACTATTCAAAAGTGCCTGTAAATGGTCTATTTGAAATAAATGCTTTGATTGATTGATTGATTGAGTACACCAAATTTTCATACAAAAATAAATATATTAAAATTGAACGTTCTGAATATTACGAGGACTATGCGAAACAAACGATACTACAATAGCGGAGGAATTGGGCGGTGGGGGTGCTTGATGCGCTTGCGTCACGTCATAAAGACCTAGGTAGGTATAGCAAAATACAGAGTTGAAATGTGTTAGATAGAACAACGAAATCTTGAAGGTTTGTTTTTGATAAATGAATTACGTTTTGTAAAAAGTCATAGAACAAAAGTTGTTGTTTATGATATTAGTAATAACACTCCTGCAAGGTAAAAGTGTTGTAAAAATAACCCTGTATATATAGAGGATTATAATGGTGACAGACCGATTAGCGCGATAGTCGATGTCACCATCCCGCATGACAAGAATCTCGTGAAAGCTGAGAAAGAGAAACAAAACGAATCTCTCAAATATGGTTCAGTTGAGAACCATTTTCGATGAAACAGACCTTTTTGGCCCAAATGTGAGACGCGCGATGTTAGTTTTTCTGTTATCTTAACTTCATTCTGGTGGAGTGTGAGCGGGGCGAACGCCTCAGAAGAAATATGTTTAGCACTTTAAATTTGTTAGATATCGGTATTTGCAACAACATTTTAGCTAAGCCTACGTCAGACGAGGCAAGAGTTTTATACAACATTTATTACAATCATCTAAAATAAATCAAAACACAAAATTTGGCTATGATGGAGCGACATGGTCAAAATTGTGACAAAGCTCCGTAATAAAGATTAAAAAAAAAAAAAACTTTCAACATGTTTTTTCTACACTGTGCATATCTATGTGTGCCAAATAAAATATTTTTATTTCTTTATCTCGGCTTAGCACACGAAGTTGTTGACATGTAGAATGTGGACTCGGCTATCATTGTGCCAATTGTCGTTACCGCCCACGGCCTGATGGCTAAAAGCCTCGACGGCCACCTGTCGAAGCTGTCGTTGCGATGTTGGATCAGGGGCCTGATACAAAAGGCAGTACTCCTCGATACGGCTCGCATAGTGAGATGGTTCCTATTTCTGGAGCCCTAATCACTGGTAGCTTGGACCCTGTTCCCGACACCAGTGAACTACTATTTAATATATTTTTAAACGTAATTTTTTTAATTATTTACTACATTCAGTATAATATTTGTATTTTTGAACTTTCAGGCGAGTAAACCGCTCGTAACGGACCCACTATCAGCTGGCCCTATTGCATTGAAATCCGTTGGAGTTCTATTCTATTATTTTTTTATTTATGCTTTGCTATGTGTGATGATTCTTTTCCATTTCACCATCATTCTTCATTTCAGCCGAAAGATATCCACTGCTTAATATAGATCCCAAGTGCCGCCACCATGACTGATCCTGTGCTTCCATCGGATTCCTTCTACCATCGCCAGATCATCGATCCACCTTGTGGGAAGCCTTTAAACGCTGTACATATTTTCCGGTTGGAACTCCACAACGTTTCAGCCCCATCGAACATCTGTTCTACGAGCAATGAGCCCTGCCCACTGCCACATAAGTTTGGTGGTTCTTCGGGCTATGTCGGTAACCTTAGTAGTCCTGCGGATATCTTTATACTTGATGCAATCACACAAGGAAACTCCAAGTACAGTTGCCATCACGGATCTTGAACACTTGCGCAGAAGTTAAATATTCGGTCTCTTTAGTCGTGCTAAGTGCGACGCGGGGACGGGGAGTGTCAGTGATTGGCTGGCCGCCGCGCTATCGCGTCATAGACGTCACTTCTCATTCGTTCACTGCGTTGCTGCAAATATCTAACAACGAAGACGATTGTATGGAATGCGCAAAGCGATCCCCACTCTGACGCCGAGCGTTCAAGATCCGCCATCCAGCCATCTCCATTGCCCTTCAAATTTCTAAGCCTTCTGATGAGGCATTTACGTTATATCCAATCACTCCTCTTATAGCTTCGATTTCCTTGCAGATTGCAACAAGCCACATGAGCACTACGATTCTTGCGCTCCATCCTGCCCGCCACAAACCTGTGAAAGCATCGGAAGAAAATACAAGTGTCCCCCAACTGCTGCAGTTTGTAAGGGAGCCTGTCGATGCGATGAAGGATATTTCAGAAATAAAATAGGAGAATGTATATGTAAAAAGAACTGCTGTAAGTTGATATTTCTAGATCTTTCCCGTAATCCGCATATTCTACAAAATTTTACAATTTCCATGATAAATCAAATCTGTTCATACAGAGATGTTTCTTTTTATGTACTTTTGGAAATAAAAAAGAAAACATAATAATACATACATGAATTACTTACATATTATTAACTAACTACGAATACTTATAAACTAACTACGTACATGATGCATATGCAGACACAAATACATTTTGGTGTCGAAGTACTACTCCACATCGCCATTATCTCAAAACTCCTTATTCACTCCTTATTCACTCCTTCGCCAGAAACATGCCCAGAAGTTTGGCAGCATTTCCACGTTGAATGTCAATGTTTGTTCTTTGGGCAAAGAACGGGCCAGCAGCCTTTTGGTTACTCAAAATGTCAATCAATCGGTGCCAAATATTTTTCTTTTAAAAGAATACAAAAACTCTGACTCCATAACCCAAGCGTTCCGACTTGCAGATCTTAAAATACATTGAAATCAACAATTTTACCTCTTTTTATATTAGTGTAGATTTAAGATCAGAGAATACTTAAAATTCAATATTTAAGTAATATTTATTTACTCCCTTTACGCCACATTCCGCCTACACATACACTAATAGGGCTATTAAGTATAGTGCTCACAAGACACACGCGTAGGACGTCACTGTTTGAAGATTATATGCATATGCTTATACAAACATGCCAATGCATATAATCCAATATCTACTCAATACTATATTTAACATCTATTGTGATATTGCTTATCCACACAGCTAATATATTGAACAACGTTTTTGGCTTCAAATATTGTTTATAAAATTTATGTTTTTTTTTCTGAATTTTACTTTATAGTTGTGTGTTATTCCCTTTAAATAACAATAAAGTATAATCTTTGTTGTTACTTCTTTCTTTTTAGTGAAATGCAAAGGTCCTCACGAATATTGGTCCTGTGGCAGTGCTTGTGATAATGTTTGTGCGACATTATACAAACAGAATCAAACTAACTGTCCCATCAAAAACATCCAATGCAACAAAATGTGCTATTGTGAAGAAGGATATGCCAGGGATAAAGATAATGTTTGCATACCCATCGATAAATGTCCAAGTAAGTATAACTTTATCAACACAGCCTACTACAATATCTGCCAGGATCCCGACCCCGATTTTTGCTATCACAGGCATGAGCTTGCAGACGACGAGCAATGGGTAGCTCACCGTCTGACCATCCGGTAACCATCCGGACCGGGCCCGAGTCGTCAACGGCGCGTTTCACGCGCGCCTCTAAGAGGTTCAGCAAAACCGTAGGGACCCAGCAGGACCGAAGCTTACTAGAGCCGTGGGTTGGTTTCCAAAAGGGAAACCCAGGTTCCTGGAAAGCAAGGCAAAAGGAACATAGAAATGGGTTTTAGACACGCCCTCCCACTCCGGCTAATCTGGAACGTGAGAAGTCACCTTAAAAAAACCTATCACAATACCAGGGCCAGGGTTAGTTTCGAAAGACAACTCGAGCCACGGTATGAAGGCTTGAAGGAACGGGGTGGGTTTTTAGTCAGTAAGAGTCTGACACTATCTCCCACTCCACCCAAGAGCGGCGGTTGTCATTGATGATTTTCCCACCATAAAAAAAAACCTATCACAATATGTTCTGGATGTTGGCATCTCAGGAATTGATCCTCATTAAGCTGGATCGCATTCAACGCTAGGCTTTCCAGTTCTTTACTTACGGGTTCGTCTTTTCAATGATCAACATCAACAACAATGATCTTTTACAGAAAAGACGGTCTATTAATGTCAATTCAGATGGCTTAATCTGCAATTCAAATATACAACGCTGTGTAATTTAACTCTAGGAGTACTTATTTAGTGTCTACATCTAATTTTATGTCCTCTGCAGAACCAAAATGTGGAGCAAATGAGAGACTAGAAAACTGTCCACCAGCACTATGCACACCACAGAAATGCACGGAGTTAGGCTTTCCTGTTGCCTGTCCGGATTTACCCATGAACGGAGTTTGTCCAGAACCACCAGGCTGTGTCTGTGCAGATAACTACGTAAGAGACTCATGTGGAAAATGTATACCCAGTACTTCTTGTCGTAAGTGCAAATTTTTCTTTATAAAATTGATAGATTAAGAAGCCTATAGAAATGATAGATCAAAAAGCCGGCTACTGCTTGTAAACGTAGGTTCTCAGTAACAGAGGAGTTTGCAAAAGAAGTCTAATGTTTGAACTTTGAAAACCAACGTGCCTCCACCGGAATCCGGACCAGTACTCAAAATGATAAAAAAATCTTAAAATCAAATATCAGCTATTTTGTGATTTACATTTCCCACTAATAGAGATATTCTAATGCAAGTTTCAGTGTCGCATATAATATCCCGTTTCTCGCATATCTAGGAACCATTTAACTAGGTTTCACTGTATTGGATTTAAATATCTTATTTTTTTTTTTTTGTTATCGTTGCGTAGTTCTGGAACAGTGTTTTTTTTTATCTTTTATAAACTAGTACTTATGTGTTTTTGGTCCATACATAATACTATGATCGACATTAAAAATTTGTGTTTTCACAACATTCAAATCAATGTATTTTTTAGCTTCCTGTGGAGGGGATCCAAACGCCGTATCTGGTTGTGGTGTAAACTGCGGCAGAACCTGTACTACTTACAATAGGACAGATGTTGCTTGTCTAGCAATTTGTTATTTCAATGCTTGTGACTGCCGAAAGGGATACGTATTCGATGAAAATATAAATCGCTGTGTCAAGCCTAAAGAATGCAGTACGTAACTATTTTATTATTTTCGATATCCTTTTTTTCTTTAAAAAGGAAACGATGCGTCACAACAGGAATTACTCCTGTATCGTGGGTGCGTTCTATATATATACTATGTGACTATTTACCTTACACCAAGTATTATTTTTTTCCACCGTACACTCTCAATAAGGTTCAGTTGAAAATCAGCGTCAGGCAACTACCACGTGATTGTCAGACGCTGATATTGGACCTATTTGATAGGTCCAGTACCCCTAGCCAAGTTGATAATCTGTAATCGTTAACGCTAGTAGAAAACTTCAAATGTATGGGAACAATGTCATCTCAACGTTCAGTCACGTGGTCAAAACAAAAGAATCGGATGGGTGGCCACAAGCGAAACGATTGTAACTTGACTAGGGGGGCAGGTCAGCAAAAACGGTAGACAAGCGCAAGAGCGAGACACACAATATAGATTTTTTTTATTTGTTTACAAGTGGTTTCTACATTGTGTGTGCCAAATAAAATATTTTAATTTCTTTCTTTCACTAACATGTAAATTCATAAACACGAGACACCGAGACCCAGAACAACTTTATGTAGGCCCTTCAAATATAGGTATTTGTTACGTGCGGGAATGGAAACCGCGACACTCAGCCTATAGCTCAACCAGTGCGCTAACTGTGCTGAGTGAAATATGGATTATATTTTTTTTTATATTCTCATCAACGTGACAGCAGTATTTTTATTACAGCATTTTAATATACAGCAGAGAGCAGTGGTGGCCGAGTGGTAACGGCCCCGACTTACGAGTTGTATGTCGCGGGTTCGAACCCAGCCAGCCGCATTACTTTGTGTAATTTATTTCATCACCACTGCTCTCAAACCGGTGAAGGAAAACGTCGTGAGGAAACCGGCATGTCCTAGAACCCAAAAATTCGAAGACATGTGACATTTACCAACCCGCACTGGGCCCACGTGGTGGATTACGGCCCATTCCCTCTCCTAGAGAGGAGGCTTGAGTCCTAACAGTGGGAACATTAAAAAAGGCTGGTGATGATGATGATGATTTTAAATATACTACAAATATTCATGAAGTATTTTTTAGGCGTTTTGTTTACTGTTTGATATTTTCCATCTATTAAATTCTTTACATTCAAACACAAAAATAGCCTTTATGTGATCAATTTTCATCAATCCTTCCTTTATCTGAATTATTGTTTAGCAAAACCTTGTGGAAAGAACGAAGTCTATACTACATGTGCCAATGGTGGATGTGGAAAATGGAACTGCTCACAGCTGGGTCAACCTGATCTATGCATTGATCCCATAAAGTGTATTGGAGGCTGTACTTGTCAAGATGGTTACTTACGAGCTAAGAATGGCACTTGCGTACCAATAAAGGAATGTCCAGGTAAGTTTAATTAAATTAACAAAGACCTTTAAAAAAAAAACTAGTACCAGTCCTTAAGACAGGAATCCAGTTCATGAGGACGTGGCGGGATGCCACGTCCTCATGGAGACAATCGGCATCTGCAACCTCTCACGTCCGGCTTTGACCCAGTTCATGATAGAAGGCAAGAAAAACAGTCATATCCTTCTGTGAAACTAAGGTGGCGGAAAGTGTGAGAGAGAGGCAACCCTCACTCCTCAACGACCACAAGAGATACCTGGCGCGTCAGGAACCATAGGGCAATTCTTGACACCAGTAAACAAGGGCGTGCGGATGTCGAGCAAGCTCCATTGCTCATGGTCCGTCAGGCCGCGCTTCAAAGTGATGTCAGCATGAGCGACGTGGCTGGCCAGAACCGATATCTGTCAAGGCTGTAGGATGGTTTGAAAGAGTGTGCTCTACACAAAGCAGGAGAAGATTTTTTGCCAATTTCTCACCCAAACTTCAACAACAGAACGCTGTTAAATCACCGTATGGTATTTGAAACCTCATGAGGTGAATTTTAGTCCTGGTCTGTGCCAGATCTGACTTGTTTACGAAGATAAAGCAGGTATATGGGGAATTGAGATACTCTAATATATGGCTCGTGTTTTGACCTAGGACACCGCACTCACATTTGGTATACGACGCACGGGTCTACAAATCGCCATTTCTCCAAGTTGTGTTTACAGCGGCCATAGTTAATGGCTACGTACGACTATTGGGCCCAAACAGTTTACCATCAATTCTAAAAAAACGAAGACGTAAATAGTAAATATTTTGTGATTCTAAACTTAAACTTAATTCTTCTATTGCAGTACCACAGTGTGGTAAGAACGAAAGATTTGAATTTTGCCCTAGTTGTGAACCGCAGTACTGCTCAGAGCTGGGTTTCCCTCTACCGTGTCCAGCACCAACAGGGGATTCAGATTGTTATGGACAGCCATCCTGCATCTGTGATTATGGCTTCGTGAGGAATGAAAATGGAGATTGTATACCTAAAGAAGAATGCCGTAAGTAATTTAGTAAGTCTTTGTTTTAAACTGAGGAACCGGCATGTCCTAGAACCAAAAATTCGAAGACATGTGACATTCACCAACCCGCACTGGGCTTGCGTGGATTATGGCGTTCCTCTCCTAGAAAGGAGGCCTGAGTCCCAACAGTGGGAACATTATAATAGGCCGACTAAGCTAAGCTAAGCTAATGTGAATAAACCAGTGCGCTAGCTATACATCCTATATTATATTATTTAGAATATTCCACAACTATCACACAACGCCACCTAGTCTCAAGCTAAGCAGAGCTTGTGTTATGAGTACTAGACAACTGATAAACATACTTGTATATTTCTAAATACATACATACATATTATGGATAAATTACACCCAGACACAGCACAAAACATTGTACTCATCACACAAACATTTGTCCTGGGTGGGAACCGAACCCTCGACCTCCGGCATAGCAGTCAGGGCCACTAACCACTAGACCAACAGGCTAGTCAAATACATAGCTAGTTTGGGCTGTAAAATGAACCGCGTTAAGAGCTCGTGGTAGGACCTTCAGTCACAATATGAAATGTGTTCTAGTTATTAACTGGAGCCCAGAAATAATCTCGAGGAATAAAGACCGTAAGTAAGAAGAGACGTGAAAAAAAATATTTTCAAGGCTACTGAATAAACACTTGACAGTTTAATTTTTTTTCTTATTTGAATAAATGTTTTTCCTTATTTCTTGATCTCTGTACTTTATACTATCTCGTAGGTCTCGTGGTCGCAAGGACGACTGCTGAGCGTGGGGTCCTGTGTTCGATTCCCGGGTCGGGCAAAAAGTGCTATTGTGTTTTCCATTATTAATTACTTACTTCAGGCAGCTGGAGTTAGAAAGTTAGTGGAAAGCATATAAAGCCTCTTGGATCTCTCTCTGGATGTGTCGTATTGCCGTCCCATCGCACTATGACAGTAAAGGAACTGAGAATACACCTGTGTTTGCTCACATACTTGTGCACTATAATATCTCCTGCGTATTTGGCTAATCTCTGTCGAGATTGGCCACCGTGAATGAAATTCGGTCGGGAGGCTTCTTATCTTATTATATCGTGGTGGTCTGGTTTCCGCACTTAGTCCTTATCGGAACATTGTGCGTGAGCCATGATGGCCTTAACCCAACCAGCCCATTTCATTCCAGAAACAGATGAGTCTCTTCAGTTTGTTCAGGGCGTCCATCAATGAATTCAGTGCTCCCGAAGTTCGTGTTCTTATCTTGCTGACAGTTCCTTCTGACTTCATGCATCCTCTGCACTGGGCTATCTGTGATTTCATTGTGAAGAATTGGGTCGGGAGGATTCTTAACTTTCTTAATGTAAATATTTAATTACAGCATCCTGTGGTGGAGATCCAAACGCAAAATCAGGTTGTGGACTTAACTGCGGTAGACTTTGCTCTAATTACAAGAATGGACCCGTACCATGTCCTAGAATATGCAGGGTTAATGCTTGCGACTGCAAAAGCGACTTTGTATTGGATCAAAACATCAATAAATGCGTTCGACCCGAACAATGCAGTAAGTTTATTTGAAACATAAATGACTTAGGGCCGACGCTGCGTTAGGGCTATATTTCACCGAAACCAGTCGCCGCTACCAACAAAATGTATACAGCACTATAGAGAGTTACTCACCTGGTATCTGTTTGTTTGCCCAACCAATTTAGTTGGGTGACCAGCTCGTACATGTGGCGTGTCTGGTGTCTGTATGTTAGAAACTAGACAGTTTACAGCTATATTTCACCGGGACACCGCCATGGTATCCCAGTGAAATATACCCTTAAACGGGCGCTCGCGCGGTCCCATAAAAAAGTGCTCCGTCACAGTGAACCGCGCGAGCAAATCGCGGGGAATCGCGGCCCGCACCCGTTTTCTTACGCAATAATACATTTCTCCATCGAGGCGACTACATGCACACCGTTAAAGTTGAAATAGCGACACTGCGCAGGTGATAATCCGGTTTCCGCGACGGGTGCCCGCGCGTGCGCCCGCCTAACGCAGCGTTGACCTTTATAAATTCCATCATTGTGGACCAAAGTTAAATATTTAAAACGTACCCTTTCAGCTCCAATATGTGGAGAGGATGAAGTATTTTCGGAATGTATCAATGGCGGATGTCAACCTAAAAACTGTTCGCAATTAGGAAAACCAGTGCCTTGTCCGAAAATAGATGAGAAAGATTGTATAAAAGGGTGTCTCTGCAAAGAAGGATATTTGAGAGATCTTAATGGCGTCTGTATACCAGAAGAAAAATGTAAACGTTAGTATTAACTGATTTATGTAGTTTATTATACAACATTATTTTTAGCATATATGCGAAACCTGAATATAAATCGTCCAGAATCAGTAACTGAATCGATTCCAATAATTTTTACACCATGTTAAATTTTTTTCCAAAAATACTCGTATTTAAAAAAGGTCACCAAGATACCACCAACACTAAGTAGAACACAGCGGATATTACACACTAGCATACAGCTAGATGTGGGAGTAAAACAACCCCATAGTCGGGTGGGTGGCCCGGTGATCATGTATTTGTGCGGCTAACCAGGAAACATAACAAGCCTATAACTTCGTGATTTTTCATGGTAGAGTTCTGAAATTTTGTACACAGATTATTTACATAAAAATATTTGACATGTCTTTCGGGTTTCGCATATACAAAAATTAATGTTGGATATAGCCTATAATTTTCCATTCTAGGGCAAACACTTTCCTCTATTCCTTCCATAGTTCCCGGCACTGCCAATTCTTGCCAATTCCAAAGGAAGACATCTAAGTCGTCCCACCATCTCCATCTTGGTCAGCCGCAATCCCGCCGTGTGATTTCAGGGCACCAATATTGTGTTGTATAAAGACCCACCGCTGATTGGAATGCGGCAGACATTTAGATTTATTTAATATGGGCTTTAAATCTAATCGGTATTAAAATGGCTTTGAGATAATGTTATTTCGTTCAACTTATTTATCCAGGGCACGAAATAAATGGGTAGGTACAAAAGTCTAATCTCATGTATGTACTTGCCTACTGGGGCAGGGTTACCCGAAAGGGAAGCTCGGTCCCGGTACGAAAGGCACGAAGGAACGGGGTGGGCTTTTAGTCAGTAAGAGTCTGACACTATCTCCCGCTCCGCCCAAGAGCGTGGGTTGTCATTGGATGATTTTTCCCACCATAAAAAAAATAATAAAAAAAATATATGTACTTTACTTTATACCTACGCTCTACGGTCGCGCTAGGGTCAGCGCATTGCGTCGAACTGTTCAAGTGAGACCGGGAATTGCACCGAGATATACCTAATATCGCGTCCGTGAGCTGTGTCCATGGCGTTGCTCGAGCGTGCTTTGTATGTTGACTTCTGTACCTACCTATTTTGTGCCCAGGGTTTTTAATACAGACATTACTTAAATGATCGAAGGCTTAAATTATCCACATTTACAGAACAATGCAATGGACCAAATGAAGTTTACGCTGCTTGCCCTTCAAGTTGCCCCCCACAAACCTGCGAGAGTATCGACAAGATATATCATTGTCCTCTCATAAAAACTGATGAAAAAGATTGTAAACCTGCCTGTCGATGCAAAGAAGGCTTCTGGAGGAATAAAATCGGACAATGTATATCGAAGGCGAATTGTCGTAAGTAATATCTTCAGTAAGGTGTAGGACAGTAGGTACAGCTGATAAAAGACATTAGCAGACACGCATAAAACACTTAAGACTTGGGCTATTATCACACTGCCACGCAGCGTGGCGCTTGAATGCATGTAATAACGTTGCTTGTAAGTATCTCTGTTTGTATAGAAAACACGCACAGTCCCAACACAGAAAATGCATCTATGAGCGTTCATGCAGATCACGCGCCTACTAGCGGAGAAACATACACCTTCGCGCGTGGTTGCGGGGCGAGAAGCATGGTATGGCACACTGAGTCTCGTAGTGCCGTGCCTGATTTTAGATGAAATGAGTCAGAGCTTGCGTGAATCTACAAAATGCAACTACACGCATGAGTGCGTAAAAAAACCGTACGATAATGCAGATCTGCACTCCCGTAAGTACGTGCGTAGGTGCGTTGACACGTAACATGCAGCGTGATGCGTGGCAGTGTAATAATCGCCTTAGACCTTCACTGATTTCACTTGGGTATATGTCGCGGCCAGTTGGTTACTAAGCGACTTAATTTGCCATTGAATTACCAGCCTTATAGTCTGATAACAAAATCAGACAAGATTTGAATCTAATTGACACGGAAGAAGAAAATTAGAACTACACTACGCACACGTGTACCACACACGCCAGCTGGGCGCGTCGGTCTCCATACATTTAATATGGGAACGTAGACCTGTAGAGCTACACTTGATCCACGCCATACGACGTAGTTCTACGTACAAATCAGGCGTTTACACGTGTAAGTCGGTCTAATGTAATTCTAGCTGAAGAAGTCCAAAAGAAGAAAATAACTAAATGGTGCTGTTCGTTTGGCATTTCTTTTGACTCGACTATAACATGTAAAGATAACCGTGTTTTTTTTTTAAATCGAATGTTTTATAACTTCAGTAAAATGCACGGGACCTAACGAATTTTGGTCATGTGGCGGCGCATGTGACAACGTGTGCAAAGATCTAGACAAACAGAACCAGACCAACTGTCCCATCATAAATATCAAATGCAACGAAATGTGCTACTGTGAAGAAGGGTATGCTAGAAACGCTTCGAATATCTGCGTACCGATCGCCCAATGTCCACGTAAGTAAACGTTAGTTACAAAACAAAAGCTTGCGTATATTCCCATTCGTCCCTCCAATTACGTCTATCTGGTGGAATGAACTGAAATATATTACAAAAACTAATACCAGTCGTCTGGCTGGAGATGTTAAAGGGACGAATGGGAATATGTTCATTGGCTCCTGTGTGTGTGCCATTGGCCCCACTTAATAATATTGTGCATGAAATACTAACGGTTGTTTTACAGTTTACGTTTCAAATTAGCCCTTTTATTGTTGCCCTGAATTAGTTTTTATATATACGTATTATGTACGTAAATATAAAACACATTCTAAATTTGTTTATTGTTTCATTTAAAATGTTTACATATTATATTAACCTTACTACACCTATAACTACTTACATGGTTAGAGCGGGATGCGACGCTACAAAAGCGCCGATGACATTTTATTTACGTGGATACTATTGGTATAATGTGACATCCCCATCTACACCTATTGGCGCTATTTATTTGTAAAATTAATGAATAAACTTTATTTTTCTAACGACTTATCCAACTTTTAACACAAAAACCTTACTACTATTTACACAAACAAGTAAAATTTTGTAATAATCGAGACGATACAAAGTTTTTCAAAAGAACATCATTATTTTTAGTTTTCAGGAGTTTTTTTTGCACGCAAAGTTGATTCTGTCACTTTAAACGTGACGTTTTGTTCTTAAATAAGTGTCTTAATTTTTTTTTACCATTATAGAACCAGTTAAAAATTATTTAGAGAAACAAAAAAAAAATATTCGTCCCATTGATTTTGTTCGTGGGTTGAACGGGCGACTTACATTGAAATATTAAAAACATCACTTGGTGTTACTTGATAGTGCTCTTCTTCCTCGCTTGGAGACAGAACCAGAAAGAGAGTTATACCTACGTTTAGATGCATCACATTAAAACACACATAATTATCATAAGCCTTTCCCCGTCCGCGTACCGGCCATTGTGCTGCTCGACGAGGTGATATTTTTTTTTTTTATGAAATACTAGCACATCACACACATTTCACATCCAAAGAATACTCTAAATCAACAGGACTAATACATATGGCAATTAAGGCGTACATATAGCACTCACTATATTATTAATATTATAATAATACCTTGAAAAACATTCTCAATTCAATATGGCGCACTAACAAAGATGACGAAACAAATATTTTTATGCATGTACATGATTCATTTTATAACGTACTCTTTTATTTAATAATCATATTAAATGAATTTGATGAGAAAAAATGAAAAAATGAAATGATTAAAAACAACTTCTGCAGCGCCAGAATGTGGAGAAAACGAGAGACTGGAGGAATGTCCAGATTGGTTGTGCCTACCACAATCTTGCGACCAACTCGGCTACCCAGTAGCTTGTCCAGCATTACAGGGTGACATCAGCAGCAATGCTACTTGTCCAGGAAGACCTGGTTGTGTCTGTATCGATAACTACGTAAGGCATGATTGCGGAGAATGTATTCCTACTGATGAGTGCTGTAAGTAAAGGGCCTTTGTTATGTGATTTACGTCCAGTATCTGAAAGTTAGTTGAGTGCTGTTGATTGGATATTTTCATTTTGATCAACCGATCACGTGACTATAATAATATCTGATTGACTATTATATTCAGATAAATTATCAGGATTTCAAAAGTTTAAAAAAATAATGCCTAATTTTGAATTGTTTGTGTATTTGGGATTTTTTTTTTTTTGACAATTGATCTGTACAAACAGTAAGACAAAAAAATTGCGTTTGCCACTTTGTCTCACAAATTTAAAAAAAAAACATGTTAAATATTATTATCTAATTAAAAACCCTTAAATAATAGTATGTAAGAAATCAACTTTAAATAAAATAAAATTGAACAACTCAAAAATATTAAGCGTAAATACGATATTTAGATTATTATTCGAGGAGACCAGTGATTGTCATAATTGTACCTTTATTTTAATACACTTACTAGGCCCAAGCACCCGAGAAGTGCCATAAAACAGTGACTTCCTGAAGCCTATTTATCGGTAATAGCCAGGTTAATAAGTTTGAAAAAATATATGTTCAATTTGGATTCATGAATAACATTGTCAACTATTGATTTTTTCGTGCAATTAATACTTTTTTCATAAAAAGTATTTAGCAAATTCGCAACTTTTCCCTACTCTATCGAAACGGCTTGGATCTTTAGAAAGATTTTTACACGTAAAAATTAGTGGTTAAATATTCTTCAACATAACATATTTAAATCAATCAATATTTCGCATAAAAAAAATGGATTTAAAGGTCAGTAGGGATCTATCCGGGTGCAGCTGGCCGGAATTTAATGCACAGATGCTCGTACTGCAGCCTAGGCAGGTACGAGTGTTGTGTACATTTAATTCCGACCAGATGTCAAAGGGACTATAAGCCTTAATGTAAAGATTTCATTACAGCATCGTGTGGTGGAGACCCCAACGCGGTCTCAGGTTGCGGTGTAAACTGTGGTAGACTTTGCTCCAACTACAAGAAAAAGAATGTGATTTGTCCGTTATATTGTGACCTCAATGGTTGCGATTGTAAGAAAGATTTCGTGTTTGATAGCAACATTGGTAAATGTGTTCTTCCAAAAGACTGTAGTAAGTATCTAATGGTTGACATAATCAACCTTTTCCTTTAACAGGCGTAACTCCAGGCTTGCTGATGTTTCGGACACGTCATGTTCGGACACAGTGTCCCAATTGACACTTTTTAATTCCAATATTTTTTTGGTGACGATTCGGACACCGATTAAAATAAAATTGTTTTGTACAGTCAGGTAAAAAATAATCTAATTAAGTCAATCAAATGAGAAATATCTCGTCAACAATCACATTTATTGATTTAACTAATTTACTTATCTATAAATATAAAAATAAATGTCATTTGACATAACCTAGGGAAACTCGGATTCGGCGTTCGGCACGTGAACACAAATACAATATACGTTTACAAAGCCATTCATTACCATAAGATAGTGCCATTTTTCTGTAGTTTTAAGACGGTTTAAAGTCACCTTGAAATAGTTCAGATAGGTAATAATTCTTTGCTTCATTTTATATTTCTTAACTTTTGTATCTGACTATACTAAAAACTTAATTAAATTTGATAGTGTCCGAATCGTCACTGAAAAAAATAAAGAGACGATTCGGACACTGTGTCCCAAAATGACGTGTCCGAAACATCAGTAAGCCTAACTCCAAATCTTATGCTTCTGGCAATGAGCAAAAATGAAAAAGTTTGCAAACTTTTTATTTAATTAACAATTTTTAATAAATTAACTGATTGAGGCCATTGAATACATTTTGGATAGTACAATTCTTTTTCACCATAGTACAATTTTACATATATACAAATTGAAAGAACGACAAAAACTGCATCAAAAATTACATTTCCCCAAAATAGTTTTTTTCACTTTGTACCGGAAAGAGTCGATAGTATATCAACCCTTTCTACTTTAACTGAGGGCGTACCTCCAAATCTTCTGACAATAAGCAAAAATCGAAAAAGTTTTGCAGAGATGTAATTGAGAGCTCTAAAAAATATTGGATTTTAAAAATATTCATTTTCACCATAGAGTGAATATATCATATTTATACTTATATTATAAAGTTGAAAAAAAAATGTCAGTAATGAATTTACTGCTGAACTGATGTAAAAACATTTCACCATTGGTATGCTATTTTATCATTAAGTTATATAGGTAATATTGTCGTAACAGTCGTGCAAAAGTTACTTTTAAATATCCGCCTCAAATGAACGTGTTAAAAAGTTAAAATAACTGTAAGAACATCAAAAAGTCAACTTCACCAAAATATTTTTTACACCCTTTAAAAAGAAAAAGAGTCACTATCATTTTTCTATCATCGATTTTATCGAAAGCACTTTAACATTTTTTTTTCTAATTAGCTAAAGTCTGCGGTACAAATGAAGTTTACGATACTTGTGCCAACGGTGGATGTCGAAAGAGAAACTGCACCCAGTTAGAAGGTCCCACTCTTTGTATAGACCCTATTAAATGTATCGGAGGATGTGTCTGTCAAGATGGATTTTTGCGACATAAGAACGGAACTTGCGTACCCGAAGACCAATGCCCATGTAAGTCGATGGTTTTTAAATATGTACTATTCGTAAAAAAGGTTCGTGTCTAGAAAGCTAACTTACTGTGTTTTATGCATCCATGTTGAGCTTGGTCTGAGTTACGGAGGTCGTAACAATAAATTAAACAACAATAGTTTTTAGTACATGGAAATTCCGAAACACGTGTCTAGTATTTTTATATAAAGAATCTATGTACAAAATTTCATAATTGTATCATACAAAACCACAAATCACAAGCTGGCTATGTCAGCAAAAATACGTGGTCATCAGATCATCCAGAAAATCGAGAGGTTGTTTCGTACTTGTACCCAGCAGTTTGCTGGCTCCTAATACCCTGCCGTGACCTGTGTTGTACTTAGTATCGGTGGTATCCAACTGGTGACCTTTTTAAATTTTTTTAGGAAAAAATATAACACGGTGTAAAAACTATTGGAATTCATTCAATTACTGATTTTGAACAAACTACATTCAGGATTCGCATAAACTAAAAATATTGTTGTTTTAGTCGTAGCGATAATATAACCTATTAATTTTATTGCGTCTAACGAACTCGTTTATACGTTGCATTTATATTTAAAAAGAATAACAAATATCTAAACTTTGCCTATTAACATTGTAATATATATATTTATCTATAATAGCACCATGTACAAAACCACACGAAGTGTACGACCCCTGTCCCCGCACTTGTCCACCACAAATTTGTGCCGCAATTGGACTTGCCTACCCCTGTCCACATCCGCCTGAAGGAAAAGAATTCTGCAATCCAGCCTGTCGATGTGAGGACGGCTACTACAGAAATACAGCAAATGAATGTATTTCAGAAGAAGATTGTTGTAAGTAATTTTATCTTATTCTAAGACCAAAGCGATTAGCAATAATCTAAAGAAAGAAAATATGTTTATTTGGCACACAACCTAACCTCAACTGATTCCAGACACCTGCGCCCCTAGCCAATTTGATAATCTGCAATCGTTAACGCTAATAGAAAACTTCAAATGTACGAAAATGACGTCATCTCAACACTCAGTCAGTGGTCGAGGCATGCGACACTAGAGAAACGATTGTAACTTGGCTAGGTGGGCTTATATCTGTAGTTTCGTTCAAATTATCTGCACCTGGTTTTTTGTTTTCCACATTTAAAGTATATCTACAAAAAGCACTAATGGCTGGTAGCCATTAGTCAGTCTATCCCACTATACTTAGGTAGTATACTCCCGGTCACCACTCTAACAGTGATTGGTGCTACAACATCGATTTAACAGATTTAAAAGATCCTGTGCCACGTCAGCTCCCAAAAAAAGATAGTAGGTACTTAATTTGTGATCTACACTGATATTATAAAGAGGTAAATTTTGTTTTTTTATATTTTTTTTTAGGATGTAATCTCTAAAAGCATTGATCCGGTTGTTAAAATTTTTTCACCGGTAGAAAGCTGCTCTATTCCTGAGTGGCAGAGGGTATATTTAACGTGCGCGGGCGAAGTTGCGGGCAAAAGCTAGTCGTTAATAAACAAAATCTTTTCTTTACAGTGAAATGTACCGGACCCAACGAACACTTTTCCTGTGGACCAGTCTGCGACAACGTGTGTGCTACACTAGCAACCCAGAACCAAACAAATTGTCCCTACATTAATAAGCGATGCAATTCTAAATGCTATTGTGATGAAGGTTATGCTCGAGATGATAACAATATCTGTATTCCTATTAATCAATGTGGAGGTAAGGATATCTAATAACTTGTACTTAATCCAAAAGTTACAATAGACAGCTCTCAAATCGAAACCCTTCTACGATTAAAAAAGAACATATTATGTTAAAATATCTAACGCACCACATAAAACGGATCAGTTTGACAAAAGTTTTTTTTGGTATATCATCAAATACTATTTTTTTAATATTGACATTTTGAGAAACTTCCACAACATAACTAACAACACTAACAACAACACACACACCAAAATCACTATCCAAAATTTCATAATGATTGAATAATTTTGACATTTATAATTCTCTTGACTCGATTTCTTTAAACATTTGAGAGTATGAAAGTATAATCTGCAATTTATTACTGAATGCCTGTTTGGCAGGACACCTGTCACCTGTCACCTGTTTGGAAGTCTTAACATCTTATAATTATAAGCTATACCCATAATAAAGTCATTCTGATTCTGAACTCCCCTGCATATAATTGTTACAGTTTAAGAAAGAGTAGCTAGAACGTGTAGCCATAAAATAGCTCTATTTTTAGTCATCATCATCAGCCTTTTTAATGTTCCCACTGCTAAGACTCAGGCCTCCTCTCTAGGAGAAGGAATTTTTAGTGTCATCAAAGTTTATTGCTTTTCATTGTCTATAATTATAACTTCAATTTTATATATTTAAGTTTCTTGCCACGGAGATCCAAATGCGGTATCAGGATGTGGAGGTTACTGCGGTAATCGTTGTTCTAACTACAAAAGTGGACCGACCGTTTGTCCACTTATCTGCAGGTCAGATAGCTGCGATTGCAAACAAAGCTATGTTTTCGACGACAATTTGGGAAAATGCGTGCAGCCTAAAAATTGCAGTAAGTAATATAATATCTACACTAATATAATAAAGAGGTAGAGTTTATTTGTTTGTTTGTAGGAGGTAACCTCTGGAAGTGCTGCCCTCCTAGCCAAGTTACAACCGTTTCGCTTGCGTCGAACGCTTCGAGTTGGCCGCGTCGCCGAATCTTTTGTTCTGACCACGTGACTGAGCGTTGAGATGACGTCATTGCCGTACATTTGAAGCTTTCTACTAGCGTTAACTATTGCAGATTAGCAACTTGGCTAGGGTACTGGTCCGATTGGTAACATTTTTTCACCAGTAGAAAGCTGCTTTATTCCTGAGTGGCATAGGCTATATTTTATTTATGCGGGCAAAGCTGCGGGCAAAGCTAGTAATAAATATTAGGGGTAAAACAAAAATATGTACAGTACTATACACATATGATTGTTCCGTACTGTATATAATACCATGTGGCGTTTTAAGTTAGCGCTGTCCCATTACTGTTTCTCGTAAATGTGTGACAGTCTATGTATGTCCATAGCACTATATGCCATAGGCTATACACCTCACCAAGACTCATTCATTATCACAAAAAATGACAGAACGAGTTGAACATATATATAAGTCTTAATGAGAGGGATAATGTTAAAGACCGACAGAAAGCAGTAAATTAACACTTCTTTGTTGATGTATTTTTAGCACCAGTATGTGGTAAAGACGAAGTTTACAACAATTGCATCAACGGTGGATGCCAAAAGAAGAACTGTTCTGATTTAGCTCGCCCAATAATTTGCATTCATCCAAAAGAATGTAAAGACGGTTGCCTTTGTAAAGAAGGAATGCTCAGAGCTGACAACGGAACTTGTGTGCCGATCGACAAATGTCCTAGTAAGTTTCTTAAATTCATACAAATTCACACGGATATGCCTGGAATAGAGACGTAATAAAGCACCACTTTCTTCGTTCAAGATTTAGACTTGGATCATAATACTCTATTAGGTATTAACTTTTAATTCTCTTGTGAGCAAATTGCCATCCATTATATATGTTTTAGTTTTCTTATCCCTGTATCGTATCATATCTACAATACATTATGATATATGACCAGACTGTCGTATAACTTGATATGTCGTTTGGCTGAAATTTAGAGCAAGAAAACACCGTTTCAATACAAAATGATAGCTGATTTTTTTCAAATTTTATCTTTAATTATTTTCAGCACCTGTTTGTCCGAAAAATGAAGTCTTCGATAGATTTGCCAATGGAGGTTGTGATAGAAGAAAATGTTCTGATTTAACAGGTCCTATCATTTGCATAGACCCTGTCGAATTCATCGGAGATTGCGTTTGTGTTAAAGGATTTTTGAGAGACGAAAATGGAATTTGCGTACCGCAAAGCGAATGTAATCGTGAGTACGCCAGTTTTCATTAGTTTCCAACTTTCTATTCAAGTCTAAGTTCTAATTCAACTTTTTCTTCCGTTGTAAAAATGGCATGGAATGACGATGTTATGGCTTTCAGTATAACTTCACCTTCATCTTGCTCTGGAACAAATGCATTTGCTTTATCATAATCATCATCATCATATCAGCCGAAAGACGTCCACATTTGGATATAGGCCTCCACCAAGCGTCGCTATAACGACCGGTCCTGTGTGTCACGCATCCATCCATCCATTTGCTTTATACCCAGAACTAAATCATAGATTATGAAATAGGTTACTAACAATTTGTTTCTTACAGCACAATGTAACCAACCCAATCAAGTCTTCGACTTTTGCCCATCGACGTGTCCTCCACGAACGTGCAGGAGTCTCGACATGGCTTTTATCTGTCCCATCGAAACGGGCCAGGAGCCTCCCTGTGAACCAGGTTGTGTCTGTGAACAAGGGTACTACTCCAACTCGATCGGGGAATGCATAACTGAAGAGGAATGCTGTGAGTGACCTTTGCATTGAAAAATATCTATAATATAAAAATGAATCGCAAAATGTGTTGGTAAGCGCATAACTCAAAAACGCCTGGACCGATTTCGCTAATTTTTTTTTTTGGTGTGTTCGTTATTATGAGGAGAAGGTTCTTATGGAAAAAAAAAATGAAAGTTAGGGTAGTGTAGGGTAGAGTAGGGTAGTGTAGGGTAGTGTAGGGTAGAGTAAGGTAGAAAAGGGTAGAGTAGGGTAGAGTAGGGTAGAGTAGAGTAGGGTAGAGTAAGGTAGAGGAGGGTAGAGTAGGGTAGAGTAGAGTAGGGTAGGGTAGAGTAGGGTAGAGTAGGGTAGAGTAGGGTAGAGTAGGGTAGAGTAGGGTAGAGTAGGGTAGAGTAGAGTAGAGTAGGGTAGGGTAGAGTAGGGTAGAGTAGGGTAGAGTAGGGTAGAGGTAGGGTATAGTAGGGTAGAGTAGGGTATAGTAGGCTGAAGTAGGGAAGAGCGGGAGCGAAGCCGCGCGGGTGCAGCTAGTTTATTATATACTATTATTTTACATTTTAACTTATGATAGATTTATTTTATGTTAGAGCTGTAGATTGTTGATCACCGTGGAGTCGGAACGCAAAGGAAAACTGGAGGACCATGAGTGGGTTTTAGTAAGTCAAAGTGTAATACTTCCTTTTATTCCACCTAGAGCGGAAAAAATATTTGAAGATTACCCTTCCTCAAAAAAAAAGATATTCACTGAGCAATGGTAGAATACATGAATTCGAGTCGGTAGATCATTTCTTTAAAATTATTAATTGCAAGGAATGCCATGAAATACGACCACGAGTGATGAAAGGGTTGTAGGTATACTTTTTTCTCTTAATGCTCGCTTTATACACGCTAGGATACACTTGACAGTTTTGCCTTTACATACAGGTGAGTTGTACAGATATTACTGTGCAGGCAAACCTATTAGGTATAGCTTGTATGGATACCTTAAGATGTATCTTTGTTAAACCATAAATCAACAGTCATTATCTATATTTGTTTTGTAATGAGGTCATCCACTTAACGGTTTTAAAGGGTTTATACAATTATCTCTTTCTCTTTAATCAATTTCAAGGCTCGAGTCAATAGGCTCTTAATAAACTAGTACGCCTCACCATCAACGATTGCATCACTACTTACCATCAGGTGGGATCGCAGTCAAACACTAGTTCATATCAATTAAAAAAAATAAAAAAAAATAAAATCCTTATAGAAACATTTTATTCTGTTTGTTCCAGTAAGATGTAACGGACCAAACGAATACTACTCGTGTGGCGGTGCCTGCGACAACGTCTGCCTCACACTGAACGAACAGAGTCAGGACGACTGTCCTATTGTAAACATCAAGTGCAATGAAATGTGCTACTGTGAAGCTGGATACGCCAGGAATGAAAGTAATATCTGTATTCCCATCAAGGATTGTCCTCGTAAGTTTTTTTTTTTTGTTTTTATAGTCTGTATTGTCTCTTTCTGTCTTTTTTCTATCCAGAATTGTCAAATCTTTGTAAGAAAGTGATAACTTATTTCGTGGTACAGGAACTTTTTTTGGTGTACCAATGTATTCTACTTCGTTTGGACATTTATTATCAGTATATCTTTTCTTTCTATCACTAATGCTAATTGTGGTAGTTATTTATTTTGTACTATTGAATTTTTCATTTATTTTAAATTACCATTTGCAAGCTTGCAAGATTTGGGATAGGTTTATGATAATAACAATGTTGTTATGGGTCTAGTAATCACGTGATGTTGGTACTTAATTTTTTTCTCTCTAGCGTCTCGATGTGGTCCGAACGAGATATACGAGCCGCATCCCTGCCAGGTCTGTGGGCCTCTAACCTGCTCTGAAGTTGGCGAAGAACAGGAGTGCCCCCCTGAACAAGATGATAATTGCGATGATACACCAGCCTGTATCTGTAAATACGGTCTTGTGAGAAATGAAGCCGGTGATTGCGTTCCTATTTCTGAATGTTGTGAGTGATCCTTCACTTTTTATTGACTTTATCATAATTATGGAACTTGTTGTAAATGATTCTTTTTTTTTAATTTAGATATTTAGATGTCTTATCTAACCGACTATATGACTATTAAAGTGTTTGTGATTGATTTCTTCGAAATAAATGATTTGACTTTGACTGTGACTTTTAACTTCGACCTGATTTATTTTATTTTATGTATATACGTGCATGTTATGTCATCACAGTCATACATAATACAAATTGACTTGACAACACACATATTTTACATCACGAAGACCATCTCCACATGACTTAAACATATACAACAGCCCGACATCATTCATATCTTCGGACAGTTACCCTCTAGATAAAACACCCGTCGGTCGGAGGATTCTCATGTTTCGTATATATGTCTACATCTTTAATTGGCATCTGTTAACAGCTTCGCTTGCGTTACCTATGTCACTCAGTGCTAAAATTTTTATTCTTATTTTTTTTATTGGTCCTTTTGTTTTTCAATTTATTCATTATAAAAAAAAAAATATAAAACTTCCTTCTTTATGATATTAGCATAGATAGTTACAATACAATTGTAGAAACACTAGATTTTTATAGTTTCCGCGTCGTGATTCATATAACTCAAGAAAATCAATTATCTGGTACAAGGATATTTTTTCGTACAAGTGTGAGTGAGCATGTTCTCTATATATCAATCGAGTTTTTAATAGCTTTAAAATGTTGCTGTACCTATGCTTTTTTCCCAGCCTTAACTTTATTGTCCTTTACTGTCTGCTGGGCTAAGTCCTCCCCCAAGTTCTTGCAGACATTCTTTTCCTACGCTGCCACAAACCAGCCAATCTTTTCCTACGTCTATGATGCGACGTAAGCGCTTCAAGCACCCCCTCTACCCGATCCGCTATTGTACTATCGCTTGCTTCTCATAGATTTCGTAATATTTAGAACGTTCAATTTAAATATTTTTATATTTGTATGCAAACCTGATGAACTAAAATATGATATTTTTTAAAAGTTCACAGAAAAAAAGTTTTTGTTTATGATGTTAGTACCATAGTCCTGAGAGGGTGCCAGTGTCAAAAAGTACTGAAGAAATATTCACGGCGTTTTCTTCTTCTTCTTCTTCCTGCCCTTGTCCCGTTTTATTTGGGGTCGGCGTAACACGTTTTTTTCTTCCATTCTGTCCTGTGGCTCGTCACGCTATCACTAACTCCCTTATCTTTCAAATCACTTCTCATACAATCCATCCATCTTTTCTTTGGCCTCCCTCTCCCTCTTCATCCATCCACATGTAAATTCATAACTCTTTTAGCAACATGCTTTTCATTTCTCCTCTTTACATGACCATACCAATACAAACGATTTCCTTCCAACCTTTCAGTCACTGGCGCCACTTTCAAACTTCCAAAATGTTCACGGCGTTTTCATCAATAAAAAAATAATTCCTGAGGAAGGTTTAGGTGTATTATATAATACTTGCATGTAATAGTAGAAAGCTGAGTATTAAAAAAAATATAACAACCGTGCAAAGGGTAGGCCGCTACGAGTAGTATTAACCTTTCGAATGTCTTAAGTTACACAGTCCAACATAAGGTAATTGTCTTTCTATTGTGTCTCTAATTACGACATTCAAAGAGTTAAATAGTTGTAATGTAATGTATGGTTTATTTGCACTTACCACTGTTTTTCTCTGCACGACCGAAATGTTGACTGGTAGAAAATACCTAAGGGTTGCCGCATACGAGCCATCGGCCACAACCACAAAACGCCGCCACTATGTTTTCTAGAGTAGAGTGACCGGCGTCATCCGTGTGCAGTGAATCCATAAAGAATGTTCCCATACACTGATTGTTAACGCCGGTGGCCGTCACACGCGACAAAACGCCGCTACTCGCTTCTTATGGCCCGCACTGGCCACTAAACGCTGTCACACGCCACTCGCGCATTAAAAATTAGCAGCCACCGGACACAAATGAATATCGCGTCGCGCGTCGCGCGTTTCATTTTCCTTTGTAGCCGCTTCTAGGTTCTCATTGCGGCGTTTGTGTCTGTCGAGTGTGGTCCGTTTGCGGCAACCCTAAAGCATTAAGGCCACCGGTGCTTCTGTACCTTTTTACACAAAAAAGAAAATTAAATTAATAAATAATGGAATAAAAGGTTGCCGAGTTTTATAAACTAAGTAACAATGATTTTAGTTACCATTACTTTATGATCCGCTTGTATTGCCAATATGAGCAACTTTGCAATTGCTTCACACGTTCGTCATAAATTCAGTTTAGTAGCTTAGGACTATATTTCACTAGGACGTACACCACAGCGACGCAACTGGTCGCACCACCATGGTATCCCGATGAAATATGGGCCTTAGTATCGGTAGATTGTATGTTGATTTGCGCTGTTAATTGTCCTTATAACATGCGTAAACACTGCTCGAATACGCATGTTACATACACTTGTTGTATGCAGTTTAAAAAAATACATTGACGTTGATCATATAGAATGAAAAAAACTGTTTTTGTTTTAATACTTAACTAAACGCTGGTTCTAAAGAAAAATAAAACCTAGTCATGAATCGCTTGTATTTGCAAAAACAAGAATTCTAATCAAGAACATCAAATTCTGTAATTGTGTGTGACATTATTTTACACGCATTCAAAGCGTTGCTAGTCCATACATAGTTTTAGTTTAGCATAGTAACGGTTTTCAGTACCGAATAAAAAAATATATTTATAATTATATATTGTACCACAAATTAATATGTACGCAAGATTTTAATTTAGGTATTAACATAATGTTCACATCATCCCACTTGGTGGCAGCATTTATTCTACTGAATTCAGCGTATATAAGTAATATTTATTTTCTTAGCATTCTAAGCTCGTGCTTGACCAATCTCACTCAACCGATGGTAAGCAATGAAGTGGTTGACGATGGAGCACGCTTGCCTCGAAGTACCTAATCCATTCGCTATTTTCAGCTTATGGGAATGCGCACCTTTTTCAACAACCAAAAAATAATCATGCTCTTTATTGTTCAATATCTGCTTGTAGATAGTTGTCTAATATTATGCTGAACTGAAATTATTTGGCACTACCGTGAGACACATTGTTTGTTTTTTTTTTTAACTTTTTTTTAAGTTTTCCGTACTTGTTTGTTCATTGTGTGTAATAATATGTTTTCTTATCCAAATAAATATGTTTTCTCTCTTTCAATATTGCGATATTGCAAATCGTAGCTTCATAGACGCGATCTGTCGCCGAAGTGGCAACGACACGACACGGCCAGACGCTGCCACTTCGTCTACAATTGCCAAAACGGATCATAAGAGACATGAAATATCGTAAGTGTTTAGGTCAAATAGATTTAACAAGTCAGATATGGGGGCAAAATGTTTCCTTGACTACATTTTTGGTCCTTTGTTGTTTAAAAAATCTGAATTAAGATAAATTCCATAAAGCAACAGTTTCCTTAGACGTTGTTCATAAATTATTTATCTATACAAGTTTGTAATTTGAATCGTGTTACTACGTAAAAAACAATAAGTACCTAATCATTTATTGTACAAAAAGTTGAGGAAAAATTTTTCTTTATGACCTTGACAAAGGACAAATATATGTTTATATTATTACTATCAGAACGTAGTAAGATGTTATAATTATTATTTAAGGAAGATTTTTTTATATAAATATTTATAAAATTACGTATTGCAGGTATTGAGTAATATACTGTAACAGAAATAGAATACGAAAATCATTCGGTGTTTCTTCTCAGGGTAGTCAGGCCCCGTGAGTGGGTCTCCTATTTCTGTCTGCAGAGTTTAAAGTACCCTAACGTGAAGGAGTTAACTTCTTCTAACCTAACCTGTCCATATCGGGGTGCCCTAAAATTCCGACCTCACTTCGCTCGTGCTTGGATCAACTTTATCATTTAGTCTAATTAATTATGGCCATGACAATGATTGTTGAACTTCATGCAACGCATATGATTAAGATGAATAAATTTTAATAGTAGGTATACTTCAAATTACATATTCAACTACAAATTACACCAAAACTATTTTGAGCAAATGATATGTAAACTACTACTACTACCTTTGTATTATTTCATCGAATTATTATACCAAAGTATAATTAGACTAATAAAAAAACGTTATACCAAAAAAATATTATCCTTTAAAATGTTAAGGGGATTCCCAATAATATTCCTATTTTTTATTACTTTTTGGTAAAAAATATTTTATTAACATTTATATTATTTTGCTTTATTTTTTTTTATTATTGATAGGTTCTCACTTGACCACCATCTCATCTGAGGGTAAGCGATGATGTGAGTGATTGACGATGGAACAGGCTTGCTAGAAGTGACCTACTAACTCTTGACTTAAAGACCCGTAGGTTGGAGCAACACGTGGTGTGGCTGTGGTTTTTACTTTGAAAGGGGGCCATTCAAGTATTACATAATCACTAAGAGCGGTGTACATAACCCCGTATTTGCTTTGCTTATGTTTGATGACATGGGGAACGGGGTGAGGGTCGGTATGATGATTACGTCAGCAGTATCTTTGTTTTTAGTCTTTTTTAAGAGAACGATGTCGCTGTTCTAAAATTACACGAAATTGAGCAGATACACATGATTGAGCAGCAAACACCCAATGTAATTGAAGACTTAGAGTCATGAATTCGTGTATCATAGACTAAGGACTGCTAATTTTAATGAATATGCCAAAATTTGTAAAGACTGTTCCTTACTTTTAGACTTATAACTACTGCCAGAACACAGTGAAAAATTCATGTACCTACTAATGTTAACGTAAGCATGGAGGGGGAGAGCTTTGTTTACTTTTGCTGTCGAGGGGGAGGGAGGGGTTTATATTTACAAAAAATCTGCTTACGTAATACTACGGCCACAAAGTGTTTTAAAACTTGTTTGTTTATTTAGCTTCAGAAACAGCAGTGAATGTCACAGAGGCAAGAGCTAGACTCGATCAAGGAAGTGTTGCCTTGTCTGCAAAATTTTTACACGTAAGTATCAATACTACACGTTACATTTTTTTCGAGGTAAGAAGTCATCAGGTGTTTTCTCCCGCTTTGAGATGCAGTGGTACTAGGAGGGTCTAGATAGTAAATTTTGCCATTATGTATTTTGATATTTAGATGATAATAAATTAATATGAACAATGACTAAACTTAATCATTTATAATTACCGACAAGTTTTTACTAAACCATGAGGAGAACTCATCATTAATTTTTTTTCTTCAGTACCTGGCGTCGAACAACCCAAATGAGAACTGCGTGGCATCTCCTACATCTCTTCTAATACCATTGGCACAACTTGCGCTCTACGCTACAGGATTGGTGTTAGAACAACTACTGAAGCTGCTCAACCTTAAAAATAAACAACAGGTATACATTAAACACTTTACGGCCTGGCCACGACTTCGGCCTTAGCGTCGAGCGGGGCGGTAACGGTAGGCGGACGCAGGGCGCTATTAGCGGCGTCTCGTGGCGTGTGTCAAACATTTTCATACTTTTGTACCGCTCGCCGCACCGCGCTTAGCTACCGCAAGCAGCAGCAAGGTGGCCGTTAGTATACAAGCTCTTGAATAAATAATCACATTCTACCTAATCAACTTATTTCAATCTTTTAGATAAAGGCTGTGTTCCCGGAATTAAAGTCAGAATTCAGCAATCAAACAGGTGTTGATTTTAAAGTGGCTTCTAAATATTACGCGAATATGAACTATCCTCTTAGTCAATCATTCAAAATTGACTCAAAGCAATATTTCGGTGCTGAAGGAGAAAACGTTGATTTTAGTGAACCAGAAGAAGCTGCTGACTTAATAAATGAATGGGTGAGTGAAAAAATTTAAACTCGTGGCCAAGTAATAACAACAGATCGTTCCCAAGGTTAAGCAACGTTCGCAACAATCAATCATACCGAGATTCCTCCATGCTTCGGAAAGCACGTCATTTATAGATCTTTCCTTATTGTAACGTCTTGCCAGAAGAATTCTTCCGAGAATCGCCAAACATTGAAATTGCATCATTGCCGATGATTCTCTTGGACCGCCTCTCAATCGACTCCAGGGCATCAAGCTGGTATTTGGCAAACCCATCCCAAAGATGAGAACAGTACTCCATACACTATTGAACTTGGGCTTTATAAAGATTAAGCAGCTGTTCCGGTGTAAAGTACCGTCTCACCTTTGCAAAGATTCCCAATTTTTTGGCAGCCAGTTGAGCTTTTGCCTCGATGTATGAGGCGAAGTTGAGAGTAGATGACAAAGTAACTCCAAGAAGCTCAAGGTGGTCGGTCGGTCATGGTCAAAGTCAAGGTCGAAATTTTCTAGAATGGCGTCGCACTCCAGAAGAACACAAGAACGTAAGACGCAGTGTTAGAAGGTCTCGCACAAGGTGAACCGATGCCCTGATATGGGCTCGCGGGAATCTGATGGATGCGAGACACACAGGATCGTTCGTTGTGGCGACAGTTAGGGGAAGCCTGTATCCAGCAGTGGACGTCTTTCAGCTAAAATGATGATGTTGATGACATAGTGTGTTACCTAGTCACTGGATTGTGAAGGTTAAATACTGGTATCTAGCTGTATCAATTTTGACTTGAAAACGACCGTGAATTAGTTGGAAAAAGGCTAAGCAAACCGATTGGATGAGTGAAAAAAATCATTCATTATTATCAATGGGTGAACGGAAAAAAAATGAATATACTATTGTATCTCTGAAACTCAGTACTGATAAGTTTAGGTTTAAAATATTGTATAAAAAAAAACTTGTACTAACCGTGTTTTTAAACAGGTATACAACCAAACTCGAGGCAAAATCCAAGATCTTGTTAAACCAGATATGTTCAGTGAGGATACAAGATTATGTTTAGTCAACGCAATTTATTTCTTGGTAAGAATTTTTCATATTTTCAGTACAGTTAATAAGAGTGTAGTGGTAAAAAAAATTAAAAAAAAAAAACGGGCGTTTTGACATTTGTATTTTGACTACCTAGCGGCTTGTCGGTTTAACGTAAATACTACTAAAATAGCTACTACTACACCGGAACCCTAAGGGCGCGTACCTACACACGACACGCGCACGCTCAGCGCACGCCACCTGCGTCCAACTCGCATTGAATTTTTTTAAATAAGAATCTGAGTCTTATAATCCATCAACAGATCTCAAATTACATTTAACGAGGTCTACACGCGCACGCCCCGCGCCCGCCTCGCGCCTACCCTGCGCTCGCCCTGCCCGCACTCTGCAGCCTCCCTGCGCACGCCTTGCGCCCGCGCTATGGCTAAATACCTAGTGAACGAAGTAGTCCAGTCACTAGTAGTATAAGTGGGCGCGAGGCGTGTGCGAGGCGGATGCAGCGCGTGCGCGGGTGCTGTGCGTGATCGGCGCGTGTCATCTGAATACGCCCTAATTATTGTTTTATTGTTTCTTTCAATTTCGTTCTTAGTTACATTCTAGGGTTTTTCTCAAATGTCAAAATGGGCCTTTTATTTTTTAACAAGTTTAAACTCTTTACGTTATTATATATTTTCGCCTTTCTTACAGGGTAATTGGACGAAACCATTTGATCCCGAAAATACTGAAGTTAAAGACTTCTATAAGTCTAACGGTGACACTGTTCCAATGAAAATCATGTATCAACAAAATACATTCAATTATACGGAGACTGACAAATATCAGGTTTGTATTTCTTTTCTTCTTGGTTTAATTAATTAATTCCCAAGCGAACGCGTTCGCGCTATCATTATCATTCTATCGCCTCTTATTGACGGTATTCGGAAGGTTAAACTAGTTTAGTAACTAGATAAATATCATAATCAGCCTTTTAATGTTCCTACTGCTAGGACTCAGGCCTCCTCTCCAGGAGAGGGAATAGGCTGTAATCAACCACGCGAGCCCAGTACGGATTAGTGGATGTCACATTTCTTCGAAGTTTTTATTCTAGGACATGCCAGTGTCCTCACGATGTTTTCCTTCACCGTTTTGAGGGTAGTGCTGATGAAATAAATAACACCAAGTAATGCACCTGGCTAGGTTTGAACCCACCACCTACAAATCGTAAGACAAACACAATGGTATATAAATACTTATTTTTATAAGCGGTCGCCCGCGCCTTTATCCATCACATAACCTCGCGCGTGTGTCGTGTGATTATTACCTGCGCAATAACGATAGTTCAACTTTAACGGTGTGCATGTAGTCGTGTCGATGGAGTTTAACTGTACGTAGCAAAAGGAGCTCGGGGTGCGGCTGCACGCGACGGATGCCCGCGCGGCGAGCTGCGACGGAGCAATTTTGTATAGGACCGCGCGGGTGACCACTTAATGCAGCGTCGGCCCTAAATCTCACCCGTATTCCACCAGTTACCTCCTGCGTTTCAGGAATGCGGTAGCTTTTTTGAACAATTTGTCATCAGTATGTTCCTATCTATAGTCTAAGTACAGTCTGGGTGCCTGTAACCAAAATTATTCTTTGTTTATTTCAGGTCCTGGAAATGTGGTACCAAGGCTACAATTTTAGTTTCGTAGCGATTCTACCAAAAGATAAACAGGACTTGTTGCCTACACTTAAAACTATTCAAGAACCTGGCCATTGGGACGGAATAATGAACAGTCTTAAACCTGAAAAATGTCAAGTTTACTTCCCAAAAATGTTAATAAAGACTCAAATCGATTTGAAAAAACTGCTTATAGAGGTAATATACATTACAATATTATTTCAGTATATGCGAAACTTGAATATAGTATGATCAGAATCAGTAACTAAATCGATGCCAATAACTTTTACACCATATCATATATTTCGCAAAATCAAAAATATATCATAGTTTTAAAAAGGTCACAAGTTGGATGCCATCGATACTGAGTATAACATAGGTCACGGCAAGTCATAGCGGGCATTACGCGCCAGCTCACAGCTGGGTCCGGAAGCAAAACCACCCCTCAGTCGCCCGGGTGGCCTGGTATTTATATCGCCAACCAGGTACCCATACTGGGCTTATAATTTCTTGATTTTTCATAATACAGTTTTGAAAGTGCATAGATTCTTTACATAAAGTTACTAGACAGATGTTTCAAGTTTCACATATACTAAAATAATGTTGTTGTTATAAAAGAAAACTAAATTCTTCTTCTTCCTGCCCTTATCCCATATTACTTGGGGTCGGCGCAACACGTTTTCTTCTTCCATTCTCTCCTGTCACCCATCAAACTATCACTAACTCCCTTTTCTTTAATATCACTTCTCACACAATCCATCCATCTTTTTTTCGGCCTTCCTCTCCCTCTCCATCCATCTACATGTATACTCGGAACTCTTTTAGTATTATGCGCTTCATCCCTCCTAAAGAAAACTAAATTAAAGTTAATAAATTGTCACTCGATTTTGGTCACTTTTTTTTTCAATAATTTTAACTTTTTACCATTTCAGAACGGAGCCGACAAAATGTTTGATACAAGGTCTGATGGGTTCAAGGGACTGTTAGAAAAACCAGAACCGGTTTATGTGTCTGATGCTATTCAGCAAGCTTTCATGTCACTTGATGAAAAAGGAACGGAGGCAGCGGCAGCTACTGGTATGTTTCGACCACACAAAATAACCGGTCGACGAATCGTGTTAAAAGAATGAATGACAGATTCATTTGACAAAACGAATTCGTCAAATATGTGAAACACTGGCAACCTCTTAGTACTATGTTATTAAAATCATAAACAACCACTTTTGTTCTATGCCTTAAAAAATTATCATATTTTAGTTCATCAGATATTCATACAAAAATAAAAATAATTAAATTGAACATTCTAAATATTACGAAGTCTATGCAAAGCAAGCGATAGTACAATAGCGGAGGGCAGCGGGATAGGACGGCAGACTTGCTTGATGCGCTTGCGTCCTGTCATACAGACAGACAGACAGACAGAGACATAGCAAAATACAGAGTTGAAATATGCGTGAACAGCGAAATATTGAAGGTTTGATTTTGGTAAATGAATTATGTTTCGTAAAAGTTATAGAAGAAAAGTTGTAGTTTATGATGTTAGTATCACAGTCCTGCAATGTTGTTAGTGTTTTACGAATAACCCTGTATAAAAAAGAACTTGACGGGTTTTTTGGACACAGTCCTCTTAAACTGATAATGGGTTTCGTTTCTTGCTTAAGATGGATCTACACGGTAGGTACTAGAGGAGCCGAACACGAGCACAGCACGAGCCGAGCTCAAACTCGTGTCGCTCATGCTCACTTCCTCTAGAGTCTGTGCACACTACATGAATTTGAATTCGGCTCGTGCTACACTCGTGCTCGACTCCTCTAGCTTAGACCCACCTTTAGACAAATCTTAAGTTCTTCTAGCATATGAAAAAAAATAATTATTATAATTTTTCACAATTTATTTACAGCTATCATTGTTACTAAGAGAAGTGGTTCTTTAATTCCACTTAAAGTCTTCAACGCTAATCATCCTTTCTTATATTACATTCTTTACAAGAAAACGATATTATTCTGCGGAGCCTTTGTAAATTAAGGTGAATTTACTACGAACAATTGCAATATCAGTTAGACTTCGCATTTATCTTACCAAAGGTTTTTAATATTTTCAGCCATAGCAGTAACCACTTTGTCCGCCCAGTACCCCCCTCCGAAAATCTATTTGTTTGAAGCAACACATCCCTTCATATTTCAAATAATATTTGGCAAAATACCTCTATTTTGCGGGCTATTCGTAGGAGCGCAGTAAAAGGTGAAACTATAAGTTGCAATTTTTGTTTTTTAACTTACTTAATGGTGGTCGGTTACTGGTGAAGGACATAACATGTATCGCAAGCACTATTTCTACCTTTTGACTCTTCCACACATTTTCATAGCTCAATCTGAGTATAAGGTGAAGGGGAAGGTGGGTTTATGCTAGAGGAGTCGAGCAGGAGCTGAGCACAAGCTGAGCCACTCTACACTTACGCCTACTAAAATCACTGTCCTCGAACGTAGTTTTTCGCGATGCACATCCCTTTGTGTTCGTCAAAAAACCGATAATAAGAGAAGCACAGTCGATCGCAAATCAAACGCTTGAAGCGCGCTCATTCGAGGTTTGTAAGTCGATCATGCTACACGAATTTGTGCTCGGTTCGTACTCCGCTCGTGCTCGACTCCTCTAGCGTAGACCCACCTTTAGATATTTTACTTATATCTAATCAATCATACCATGCCCGCAGCATTTGTAATTATTCTGATCATTCTGCCTTAAAACTTTAATGTTTTACATTTACAGTGTTCATTGTATCAAGAATTAACATAGCTCCTGTAAATCCCCCAAAAGTGTTTAATGTCAATCATCCGTTTATATTTTACATAAAATTCAGAGAAACTGTATTATTTTGTGGAACCTTCGTCCAATAAGGTGAAATAAGATGCTCATAATATGTGTGTATTTGCGCATGTATACAAATTGCTAGATTTTGAAGCTAATTTATGTAACCGTTTTTACTTCTTTTTTTCTTACATGCGTTACCTACTTATACCTGCAAAATAGTTCATTCAAAATTGATTTGACCTTATTATTTTTGAGCCAATTTAGATCAACTTGTTTATAATATGAAGCTCATTATATCTTCCAAGCTTCAAGTTTCATGATAACTGTTAGATTTCTTGGGATCTGGAGTTTGATTTCCGATTCTTTTATTTAAGTCATATTTTGGATTTCCAGCTCTTACTGTCGGCCTTAGATCAATTAGGGATCCTCGGAAAATCTATGAGTTTATGGCAACTCGCCCTTACGCTTTCTACTTAGTGTATAAGAGACCAGGAAGTTCATACAAAACGGCACTGTTCTGTGGAACGTTTGTAGGAGCCTCGTGAAAGGTAAACAATATAACAAAGTCAATTTGAAATGGTGTTTGGTTAAATGATGAAGGAGTTAATTTTTTTTTTGTTTACGTAACTATTGTCCGTGAGAGTGTTTTCATCTAAACTTTAACACGCCTAACCGTATTTCGAGGGTAGTTTTGAAAAACTAATAGGTGGTCTTTAAGGGGCGGCCAGATGGATGTCAACCAACATCCCAACCAAAGTGACCTTGCCAATTTCAATCCGTGTAGACGCCCTTGGTTGGGAGGCGCGTTTTCCCAACCACCGAACGTGTTGGCGTGTGGTTTACATCCAAACAACGCTACACAAACCAAGGTCACCTTGGTTTGTGTTTTTGGTTTGTGCTATTTTGCATCCATCTGGTTACCCCTTTATTATTCAGTTTCAAGTTTACCACATGAGTGTATAAGGTTTGATACATTTCCGCTAATCATCATAAATATTAACAATACATTCCCTTCCTAAATATGCAGAATATGATGAGATGTATTGAAGACACATAACTTTTTGATCTCTTTTGAAATAGGTTTTGATATTTGTGATATTTTCATTGTAATCCTTTTTCTGCTATAGAACTTGCTGACGGCACCCGTCCTTAATTTTCTCCAAATACTTATGCACATTTTGATAGCTGATCGTCGTTTCATTTTTAAAGTCATCTTTGGCATTACACTGCTACATTCTGTGGGAATGTGTGTCCGGTAAAAATCGTCTGTTTTGGTAATTTTAAAATCTCTAGGTTTTTGGTTTTAGTCTTTTATTAATAATTATTATTCATCAAAGATTATGTCAGTTTTTTTTGTGGGAAGAATTGTATAGTACTATGTAAAAATGCTTTACATTTTTGTTCGTCTTTCCATCTAGACACCGAAAGCTCTCAACATTCCATGTTGCTATACCCAAAAAATTCTTTAAGATCTTCATGTTAATCTCAACTTCTGGGTTTTTTTAATCACAGTAGATGATTTTAGTTCATTTATGATTTTCTTCAGTATATTTGAAAAAATAATTGTGATACTTTACCACTTAGCGATGAATCTGTGAGTTGGTATCATAACTGTACTGTTATTATTTATATATGTATTAGATTATTTTACTCGGTTTGAGTGAAAATGCGTCATCGGAAATAAACATAATATGTATGAAGTTTTTTTGTTCCTATCAGTATTTATTGTTTTATTTCAGCTGTAATCGGAGCTGCCACAACTTCTGTTCAAATAGATCCTCCTAAGATCTATTTATTCGAAGCGTTACGTTCTTACATATACTATATTGTATACAATGGTGTCCCTCTGTTTTGTGGGACATTTGTTGGAGCTCCGCAATCAGGGTTACAGGACTAAAACGTTGGTAAAAATTCTAGGGCTGTCTGGAATTAAAAATGGTGTAGGTAAATTAGCTTCACAGTATATTATTTGGTGGTGGTTTGGTGGCAGTATATATAGATTATTATTATTACATATTTATATTAAACTACAGCAGCAGTTGCGATTTCCTAAAATTTATCTCTATATTTAAAATCTTAGTGATTGTGCCCTAGCAAATTTACAACCGTATCGTGTCGAATTCCGTTCTCCAATCGGTTACGCTTCAGTGTCAGCAATTGTAGAAAACGATAAGTGGTTAGCCATGTTGACGCACCTGCGTCGGCCGCTCGTTCTACAATGTAGCGTTTGTTTATCCAAGGATGTAGCGTTAAACGTTGTAGAAATTCATTCTATCATTTTGAACGATGTGAACTTGGCTACGAATTTTCTATTCGTTTGTTCCGACCACGCGACTTTACGTTGAGATGACGTCATTCCCATAAGTTTCATCACTTTTCGACAGCGTTAACGATTGCAGAATAACAACTTGGCTAAGCGTGCTGGTGTTAGTATACGTTTGTGAGCTAATAGGATGATAATAGTAACTGTGGAAAGAGTCTTACCTAAAAGTTAGAATAATCATAGGTTTTTTTTTAGTTTAATTTATTCAAAATTTGCTTACAATACACATTGCAAAAATTCTGACAAACTGTAAAACAGTTTGTCGGTAGTAGTTCTCGTTTCAATTTTTTCACAATCCAACCTATTGTTCGGTAGATATCGTTGTTAGCGATGAGACCGCCATTATACCCATAGAATTAAGTTACTTTAAAAGTTTTGTTTATATCTTGTTCAGCATAGTAACTAAATAAATTTTCTCCTCGTTCTTTTATTTATTTAAATAACCATGGGTGATAGTGAAACTGGTTAGCTTATTCAAAGCCAGTTATTGAAGTCATGAGCATTATTTTAAACTAACGCACTACTCATGATACTATTGCATTAGGCCTACTATTACGCAAATGAAAAATGTTATAAATTCAAGTATGGAAAACCTAAATACCCCTTAGCCCTTAGTATTTATTACTATGTTTACTATGGACTTTAGTTAAGAGTCTCAGGGTAATCAGATGAAAACTGCCGGCCGCATTTATCTAAATATTTACGTGTAAAAGTGTTATTAATAAAAATCATTTATCTTAATAAACCATGAAAACGAAAAATGCCGAAAAAATAAAACGTATGTACAGTTGCCATAACGGATCTCGAGCGGTTTCGCAGAAGTCAAATATTCGGTTTCTTTAGTGGTGCGAAGTGAGACGCGGGGGCGGGGAGTGTCAGTGATTGGCTCGCCGGGCCATCGCGTCATAGACGTCACTCCTCATTCGTTCCCTGCGTTGCTGCATGTATCTAACAACGAAGACAATTGGCTCGCCAATATATGGAATGCGCAATGCGATCCCCACTCTGACGCCGAGCGCTCAAGATCTGTTGTACCTACTGTAGCTAGTCATCGGCATCATCATTTCAGCCGAAAGATTCGAAGAGCCGAAGGACCGACCATCCATTCTACGAGCAATGTGGCTGCCCGCTCTCAATTTAGTTTGGCGATTCTTCGGGCAATATCGGCGACCTTGAATCTTCTGCGGATCCTGATGCGATCACGCAAGGAAACTCCAAGCATAGTCCTTTGCATTGCCCTTTGAATGACTGTAAGCTTTCTGATGTGACCCGTTGTAAGCGACCATGGTTCCAGTGCCATATGTCATCACTGACAACACGCACTGGCGTGCTATTCTCTAAGAAAACAGCCTTGAGCGCAGCGCTGGCCGCAGCGACGAAATTCAAATATATACATTGGATTAACAATTTAATAGATCTAGACATTGGATTGTTAATTCAATGTACTGCACTCTCGACTCGTCGCTGCGGTTAGCGCTGCGCTCAAGGCTGTTTTCTTAGAGAATGGCACCTCTGGTCATAGACATTCGTCTTGAAACACTGTGGTATGAAGCTAGTGCTTATTTCAATTGAATCAGCACAGTAGCCATGCAGTCACACGATAGCCTACGATCAAAATACCTTAAATATGGTGCAACTTTCTTTAGAATAAAATACATAAACACAATAACTTGAAAGTCCATCTGAAAGCTCCTCTTCTTTCTTATTTCAGTAATGCATTTCGGCGGAATACGTCCTATGCCTCCTCTCGAGCCAATAATTTTTGAAGCAAACCGCCCTTTCTTATACCACATCATATCTAGAAACATACATGTTTTTAGCGGAACTTTTGTAGGAAAGTAAACCCGCTAGAATGAGCTCTATGTCTTCTAAAATACATGTATCTGTCTGTACGTATTCTCTTTTTAGCTTTAAACATATTTCAACTATTTTCACTATGCTAACTTTCTATCTATATATTCTGTGTATTTTTAATCTTATACAGTTAATTTCAATTATCAAAAAAAGCCACCATTACTTATGTTCATGCATTAAAAACAAAAAAAAATAGTTAGATTTTTTATACCGATATTATAAATTTTCAATAAAAAAAAATTATGTCGTCCCAGAAATAAGAAAAGCTGAATTTTCTGGAATTGATACAGGCTCTCTCCACCACTTAAAGTTTTAATGATTACTCGTACTCTATAAGTCGACAGTAAGTATAGATAGACGGGTCAGATGTATTTAGTCTGGCTTACATTCGTTAGTGCTAAAATACTATAAATCCTCTTTGACTTCCATAAAGAAACAACAATTAATATTAAAATAACTGTTAATGACATGGAAACATCGAGTTTTGAGTTTAATATGGATAGTTTCTACTATCTGTTATACCATCCTCCTGCTTCCTTTTTTGGAGTAGGAAACCGTGTTCTATCAGTTGCCTTTTGCGTTCTGAGGTCCAGTGATTCTTTCGGACAATAGGCTAGTTTCTGTAAAAAATGTAATTAGTCCGTCTTCTAGATTATTCAAAAATAAGGGACACGTATTTTTTTATTTGTAAATTAAACCAAAAATGACAAAGATATAGCCCATTAAAGTTACGTGTAACGTCACGCCGTGCTGCATTTTTTCGCACGGGGTGACGTCACGCGTAACTTAAATGGTCTATATATCTTTGTTATTTTTTGTTTAATCGAAAAAAGAAAAAATACGTGTCAATTTTTTTTATAATCTGAAATACGGACTAAATAAAATTTAATTATTTTGACCCTGGAACTACTCTATTCCGCAGCTGTTGGAATGCATTCGCGGCTCAAGGATAAATTTTCCATAACCTCGTAGGTTTAGTTCTGTGCACTGAAATATTTTGTTTATATTTATTTAATAACTGACTCGGCAAACGTTATCTTGACTTATAAATTATCAAAGAAAATAATAGGGGATTGGGGTAGGTAAAGATAGCCTATGACCTATTCACAGATCTACTAAATATAAAAAGGCAAATATAAAATAAAAATATTCAAAGGCAACGAAGAAACTAGGAGTAGGTTTTAGTCAGTATAAGTCAGACAAATATAAGTCAAACCATTTCAAGTTTCGAGATTTTTATATCAGATAACATCTTTAGACGCTGTTTACATGTAGATATCTTATATATAAAATTCTCGTGTCACAATATTCGTTTCCGTACTCCTCCGAAACGGCTTGACCGATTCTCATGAAATTTTGTGAGCATATTGAGTAGGCCTGAGAATCAGCCAACATATATTCTAGATACATGGTAACATGTAATATCAAAACATCATATCAGTACACTTTTTTCTCTTTTAACTCATCGAATGCCGTAATTAGAGACACAATAGAAAGACAATTGCTTATGTCGAACTGTGTACTCGTAACTTAAGACATTCAAAAGGTTATTTAGGTTCTCTATTTATAGCTTTTCTAGTATCAGGAAATTCTGGTAAAGGTCAAAGCTTTATAATCAATCTGTTGGTTTTGCTTGCTATATGTTTGTTATTTAACATTATATGTACGAGTATGTGTTTCTGCCTATATTATGTATTTGATACAGTGAAACCTGGATAACTGAGACCTCAAAGAACCTAGATGTTTTTATAACTAAGGTTTAGGCTTTCATTTACACCATTTACTAAAGACCGCAAAGTTTGAATGTTTTGCAACAACGTGTTTTAATGTTTTTTGTTGTTGTTGAATGTTTGCAACCATAATGAATTAGTTGTCATACTTACTGAGGCTATTGAACTAAATAATAAACAACATATTCTACAACTCTCACACCATCGCCATATAGCCCCAAACTAAGTTGAGGTTGTGCTGTGAGTACTAGACAACTGTTAAACATACTTACATATTTCTAAATACATACATGTTCTAAATAAATTACACTCAGACACAGAACAATGATCGTGCTCATCACACAAACATATGTCTTAGCTGGGAATCGAACCCGCGACCTCCGGCATAGCAGTCAGGGCCACTAACCACTAGACTGACAGACCAGTCTTAAATAGCCTCAAGTATATGGATAAACATTGAAGAAAAATACCTATATCTCAGCTACTCAGATTCATTATCCTCAATAATAAAGGTATTTTGATGAAAAGTATTGGAAAATCATTGTAACTATCAGCAGTAAAGGTTTCTCATATAACCAAATTCCAGAGCCCACATATCCAGGTTTCTCTATATTGACAATTTCTTAACTTCCTTATAGTATGTTATAATAACGAACAATTTTCTTTTTACAGATGCATCAGAAGAAAACTTAAAAGTATTGTTTCGAAATAAATTTTTGGCTCCTGCAAACGCTTTTTTATTTCATACCTAATAACCTTAATTTATTGCAAACTAAACGATTATCTGCTTCATAGTATCATCTTCAGATTAATTAGTGCGATTCACCATCAACGATTGCATCACTGCTTACCATCAAATGGGATCGCAGTCAAGCACTCGATTATGCTATATAAAAAAAAGACAAATATAATATAATATATTCCTCAACTTTCACACATCACCTTCTCAGTCCCAAACTGAGCAAAGTTCGTTGTATGGGTTACTAGACGACTGATAAATATACTTACATATTTCTAAAGACATACATTTTAACCCGTTGTGTGTCTAAACGTGGATCCACGCGAGACACAATGGGTTTTTAATTGTGTCTCTAATTACGGCACACGAGAGGTTAAAGATAAATTACACCTAGACACAGAACAAAATATGATCGTGCTCATCACACAAACATTTTCTTGGGTGGGAACAGAACCCACCACCTCTGGCATAGCAGGGCTATTAACTACTAGACCAACAGACCAGTCAACACTAATCTGTTTCTGGAATAAAGTGTTATATAACTTTACTCCAAAAACAGATTAGTCCTTTTATTGTCTTCATTCAGTCATTAACAGCACTTGAATCACTTACTCCGAGCTTTATAAAATTATATCACCAAGCAATTTGAATACAAATTTAACAAAAGTAATTAGGAGTTCGCTCAGACAAACGAACCCAACCCTATCATGTAACCCAATGTCTGTAACCAGTAAAAACAAATGTACTACATTATGACGGTTACCAAGGACAGACCATTGAGGGACTAGTTTCCAATTAACAGGTATTATTGGAGCTCCCTCGGGGATGAGAATATCGACAGGACGGGATCAAATGAAATTACGAGTTAGATCTCACTTATCCAAGCAAAATCCTTAGATAATCTTCCAAAGGAAATGTTATTATGGCCTCTAGTCCTGCTTAAAATTAAACGATTGTTTCTCTCTCTACAAAACTGTTTGATAGTTTAATCCTCTTTCAATTCTTCGGTTTCCAATTTAAATTGTGAATTAGATAATACTATGATGAATAGATTTAATCGGGTCCTATTGTGTTTCCGAATTTGTACCAGATGTTAAAGGACTAATTTAGATTTTAACATTCGAAGTTTTAAAAGTAGGATTAAAAAATCTCATTAGGTAATAAGTAGGTAAGATATATTTTTAAAAAAGGTATATATTTTGTAAGGAGGTACACCAGCTTCTGCTAACGGATTCCCCCAGTAAGTCATTTAGTTTTTCCTTTTGTATATATCTACTAACTTATAATAAAGAGGTAAACTTAATTTTATTGTTTTTTTTTTTTATTTTTTGGTTTGTAAGAGTTCCCTCTCTGGAAGTACTAGTCCGACTGCTAAAATTTTTTCACCGATAGAAAGCTCCTTTATTCCTGAGTGACATATGCTATATTTTATGTACGCAGGCGACGCTGCGAGTAAAAGCTAGTAGATTATACATATTTGAAATTGGACTTTTGAATATAGACCAATGACGCCTAATCATGTTTGATTCAAGGTTAAAATGGCAGTCTTGATTTGACGACTTATTGCAGTGTTCGTTATAATTATAACGAGACCTTTCTACGAGATTTTTCTACGGCTAGCGGTTAATCCCCATAGCTGAAGTACATTATAAGAAGATCAGCCACTAAAGCAAGCAATACATCACTCAAGCACGGACCGTGGTTCCCCTTGAGACTCCTATATTGATGATTTAATTAAGCAGTTGCCCTCAAACTTGTGTATCGGGATGGTTCGCTTCGCGACCGTCGGAGAATCCTGTCCGTTACATCGGAATTTGTAATTAAGAAACAACGTCTCGGAACAAAATCTGTTTACGAAGTCAGCCGAAGTATTTTATCTTGTTCACCGCGGTTTAGCGTAAACATCCACAGAGGATATGTGGTAAAGTAAAATAGTTCGCGTTGTTGGTCGTTCGCTGTTGAATGATTTCTTATTGAATGAACTTTGCTTGAACGCGTCAACGTTCTCAAAGGATAAACGCAATGTTGAAATTCTTATGGGATGCTTTGATACGCATAATATGCTTGAAGAAACAGTTAAGCATCCGGTGTTTGATATAAACAGTAATAACAAGAGTACGTTACAAAGACTTGTATAAGTTTCAATAGTAGTTAGTGTTTTGTAACAAATGAAAGACAATGTCCCTATCGTCTTCCTATTGTTAAACCAGATGTTTCAAACTTTAGGATCCGTGACTGTCCCCGACCATTGTAGTAATTCTCATGACAATCGGTCCCTCGGAGACTTGCCCGGGACTATGGTCAACCCTAAACGATCACTTAAGCAATGTATGACGATGGGGGCTCCAGGCTATTGGAATCTCTGTAGCCCATTGTATATGTGTACAGTATGTTTGAACAACTCGAGCATTGCCACCGTCTTGTCTAGCCTTCAAGCACTCCATACTTGTTTTCATGTCATACTCAACTCGTCTAAATACATGTTTATACAAACAAAAACCTGAACACAAAGCACCATTCATCATCTTTGAAGTTATCTTCCTTTATCGTCTCTAAACTATCTAAAATCATACTTTCAACAGGTAAAGCGAAACGAGTCGATAAGTAAGACCAGTAAATTAGCTTCGGATAACATCGAAGTTCATCGTAAATTTAGCTCAACTCCGTCGATTGTAAAGACCGTTGGCTCTCCGGCAAATTGATCTTATCGGAGGCTACCCGATGTTCATAGTTAGTGGTCCATAGTTCATTGTGAAATTCGCAAGCGGTGCTAAACTCTGACGGTCAACTAATTTACCAGCAGACCAATCTTTACCTTAATAGTTATGGTATAGTTGTAGCTTCAAAGTTCTTCAGCGCGCGGTGACCGCTACGTAAACTTGGCTGAGTCTCACGATTTGTATAGAAATAATTAGGTACTTCGATTTTATGAACAAGATCTTTAAAAGTCATCCTACTTCTTTTTCATTTGGTCTTGATTCCTATTTAGTACCCGTTCAAGAATTTGTAAAGACTTCGTTTCAATAAGTCTAAAGAAATGCAAAAAACTAAAACCTAAGCAAAATTTCTTCAAAAGCCAAATTTGCCACAAGGGCACCAAAAACCTTGCTTATTCCCTATATAATAATAGTTCCACCTTTGCGAATTGTTGTCAGAAAAGAACATTATTAATATAGCGCAAGATATCGGTCCTAAGCAGCAAATTGATTGCATTATTAATACCACTTTATTAGCTATCTGGCATCTCACATTTGAGATAGTTTGAGCAGAAGTAATAGTTGGACACACTTGATCGGACTAACGCATCAAAGACTATGAAATTCCACACGACCGTAAGCAAGTAACATAGATGTAAGAATGAAATATAGAAAGGGATTAAAGTGTGTAAATAAGAAGACAGTAATAAACTGGACTAAATATAGAATTGAAATGATTGAGCTATAAATATCTCAACGTGTCCCTATATCTCGTAATGATAGATTGACTTCTATACCCGTTAACTACACTAAACTAAACTTCAAATGCGTAATTTGTTATGAAAAATCGATAATTTTGATAATGTTTGTTCGGAAGAAAGTTTACTAATGACACTTGTAATACGATTATGAAAAAAAAACCGAAAAAAAAAACTCACTTTGACCTTGAATATCTCCGGAACCAGTGATTTCCCAGGCATGGGGAAATATTCAAGGTCAAAGTGAATTTATTTTATTTATTATTTTCTTCTAAATATCTCCGGAACCAGTGATTTCGCCTTGCCTGGGAAATATTTAGAAGAAAATAACTATCCTAGTGATGGGTAAGTAGAATACGTGGTTTTCGTTTTCGTTAAGGGTCTTTTTACACCCGATATAACAGTGTTATCAGTCTTATAATTTTCCCGCTGTTGGAACTCAAGCCTCCTTCCTCTCTAGGAGAGAGAAAGGGCCGTAATAGAGTAAAAGGACACGTGGACCCGGTGCGTTTTGGTGAATGTCACGGGAATTTTTTGAATCTATAACAAGTCGGTTTCCTCACTATGTTTCCCTTCACCGTTTTGAAAGAGGGCAAAAGACCTGCTTCCAATTACATAGACATAAACCAAACCATTGCAGTGTAGGCGTTTTTTTAGAAAACATCCACGTTTTCGGCGAAGGCATACCTACCCACGTACGCCTCTGTCTTACCCTAAGGGAATACATGCGTGATGTTATGTTATATAATAACGACATTAATGACTATATATTATATCTCATAAATAATATACTTAATATTGTTCGGTTTTTTTAGGTGGGAGATCATTCAATGACATTAACCGCCCTAGGGCGAAGTCAGAGGGCGTTCAGACTTGTACAATGCGTTCCAAATGTGAATAGGATCGCCCGCCATGTTGTGACGTCACGATTCACTGTCAAATCGAGGAAAGAAATTTTTAAACTTAAATTACTTTACGAAAAATTTAATTTATTTATGAACTTTAAATGAAAAAAGTTTAATCAGAATCCAGTTCTTCAATTTTATTCATCTCTTGAGATCATCTCTCATCTCAGAGTTCTTAAATTTTGGCAAAATTTCTTCGATTTGACAGTACGACGAGACGTCAAAACATAGCAATCGGTCCTATTCTCATTTGGAACGCATAGTACTGACTAAATCCCACTTGTTTCACTCGGGTTTTCTTTCGCACAACCCATGGCCCCAATAGGTTAAGGGCCAAGCGCCCGAAAAGTCCCATAAAACAGTGATTTTCTGAGGCCTACTCCTCCGTAACGGCTAAGTCAATTGGTTTGAAAAAAATATATGTTTATTATAGATTCATGAACAATAATATCAACATTTGATTTCTTCGAACAATTAATACTTTTGTCAAAAAAAAATATTTAGCAATTTCGCAACTTTTCGCAATTTTTCCCTACTCCTTCGAAACGGCTTGGACCTTTAGAAACATTTTTACACATAAAAATTGGTGGTTAAATATTCTTCAAAGTGAACATTGCATATGTAAATCAATCAATATCTCGCAGAGAAAATGGATTTAAAGCGCTTTCCGGGCGCTGCTGGCCGCAAATAAATGCACAGATTTGCGTACTGCCGCCTAGGCGAGTGCGAGAGTTGCGTTCACATAATTTCGGCCAGATGGTTCAAGGAACTATACGCCTTAATGGGATAGTTCACGAACAGGTAACTTCAAATAATAGTCCAGTCAAATTAGAACAAAAAATAGGGTAAGGTTACAATAATTCGCACCCGGCTGAAAATTGGTAGGATTGTTCAAAACACCATCATAAATGAGGACTTTTTAGATTTTATTTTTAACGGCATTTTGAATAATCCTATCAATTTTCAGCCGGGTGCGAATTTTTGTAACCTCAGATGTCTAAATTGACCAGATTATAGTGGTTTGTTATTAATGCAGTTGCTGAAGTTTTAAGTTGGTTTTTATTCTAATTTTATAGTATTTTTGTTTTAATTTATAGACATTTAAATCACACGACAGAAAAACGTTAGCTGGGCCAGCTAGTACAATTAAATGAATATTTATTTATACCTACATCCTGTAGGTGCGAGAAGCAAAGGACCGGTCGTTATAGCGACACTTGGGGGAGGCCTATGTCCGACAGTGGTCATCTTTAGGCTGAAATGATGATGATGATGATTTATTTATTTATTAAGGCACTCCAACGAATAACTCTAAGAAATATTTACAGAAGAATAATCTTATTAATACAGAATATTATCACAGCGCATTCTTCACAGGGGTGCACTGCACTTACAGAATTTGTCAACTAATATTAATTTATATTTTGAATTAATTACTCAACATTATACTTAAAAGAAATACAAGAGTGAATAGGCTCTTAATAAACTTGTGCGCCTCACTATCAACGATTGCATCACTGCTTACCATCAGGTGGGATCGCAGTCAAGCACTAGTTTATATCAATTAAAATAATAATAAAGTACAAAACTAAACTAGAGAAAAATCAACAAAACAGCATAATATACTTGGTGCAGATTGGAGAAGACTGTCACAGAAGTGGTAACAAGATAAAATAGACTTTTCATCTAATGAGTCTAATGAATCTAAAGCCAAGCTGCCAGGAAACTCGGCGTTCTTGCAAAGGCCCGGCGGTACTTCACACAAGGACAGCTTTAAATGTTATACAAAGTACAGGTCCGTTCGTGTGTGGAGTACTGCAGCCACATATGGGGTAGTGCTGTAAAATGCCACCTGGCGGCTTTGGACTCAGTGGAAAGGCGTATAAAGAGGCTAATTGGTGGTCCAGATCTGGTTAAGTCTAATCTACAAAGTTTTGAGCATAGGCGAAGGGTAGCCAGCCTTTCGGTGTTTTACAGGATGCATTTTGGAGAGTGTATGCAGGAATTGTATGACTTGATTCCACCATCGGACAGCACTTTTTTTTTTTTTATGGTGGGAAAAATCATGCATTGACATCCCCCGCCCTTGGGCGGAGCTGGAGTACCGGGGTTCGAGCGCCCTTTCGGATAACCCTGGCCCCAGTAGGCTTCGACCCGGCTGGGTCCCTGCTGTTGCTGACAAGTCCTTGAGGCGCGCGGGAACAGTGCGCGCCGTCGACGACTTGGGCTTGGTCCGGACAGTTACCGGACGGCCGGACAGTGAGCTACCCATTGCTCACTGTCCGCAAGCCCGCGTCTACGTTGGCCGGAAATCGGGATCAGAAACCCGGCGGCGGCGGCGGCGATAACGCCGTTGCCTGATGCGTTCGGCCTCCTCCTTTGCGAGCATTACTGCTTCGCAGAAGTCGGCGACCGCCTGCCACTCCTCCTCGCTCCGGACCATGGCCTTAGCCAAGGCCCGGCGCGAGAGGTCTCCGCCGCCGATCGCCCCCACGAGGGCACGGCGATGCTCCGCCCAAGCAGGGCACACCTCGACTGTGTGCTCCACCGTGTCCTCCGGGCGTTCCGCACAGTGGCGACACCCGAGCGTCACTTCCGCATGAATCGAGTGCAGGAAACTCCCGAACGAACCATGTCCGGTGAGTACCTGCGTCATGCGGAAGGTAAGGAAGCCGTGAGGTCTTTCCAGCCACGCCTCACCATCGGACAACCCGACGAACGGCGAGTAGCATCCACCCTTACGTTGTTGAAACCTCTACGGTTCGGACCAAGCGTTTTGCCTCGTCGTTTATACCGCGTACATCGAGAGACTGGAACGATTAGCCTACTGCGGTCTTCTGATAATAATTTAGGCTAGAGTGAATTGGCACCATCAACGATTGCAACACTGATTACCATAAGGTGGGATCGCAGTCAGGTACTAGTTTGTATCAATTTAAAAAAATACTGATTTAGTGCAAATGAAAATGGTTTTTCAGTAACGAACAAGATACCCGCTAAGAGAGATAAGCCTAAAATATGCAACAAATTACAAAACAGAATGAAGATAATGAATATTCCTGAAACTATAATACTTGAAAATTGTGTGCCATATTTGCCGCCTCCATAGTCCTTGTCTCATAAAATTACTTAGAACACGGCCAACTTCGTTCCGACTTAACTTAGTACTGGAACACATAACTTGGCTAACTATACGTATAACTGGGCCACATTGTGCTTATATGGGTGGTTTATTTATGTACAGCATGTGCCGTGTGTGTAGGGGGCTATAATAACAGCCTGTGGTTGTTCTAGTTTAAATCAAAGGGTCGATACTTCACACTCCCACTTTCTGTTCAAAAAAGGAGCAGGTAAAGATTACCACACTTATTAAAATTTGAAATTAAAAAAAAATCAAACAAATATACAATAATAGTTTCACTCAGGTCTACAAAGGTGCTTATAAAACGTCAGAATCTAGTACACAGTTCCAATTTGGTCGTTTCCTATGGAGAAGAACTGGTACAAACTCCATGGTTAGTCTTCAATCCATTCAATAGTTATAAGCGAGTTTTAGGTTTGACTTCCGAAAGGAAAACCCAGGGTCCTGGAACGCAAGGCAAAGAAGAAACACATGTGTGATTTTAGTCAGGAAAAATCTGGCACACCCTCCGCTCCATTCTAGAGCGGAAGAGATCAAAACCGCTGTTGTAGTAAATTGCAAACGTGCATAGTTTTGTTCAAGGGGTAGTGTTGAAGACTGAACAAACTAATTCCATACTTGGTTGTCTTTAATGTATGAGCTATAGTGTAATTTAATTACTGTCACTGTCTTTGTGTCCGACTTATACTGTTCCCGTGTGTTTTTCTGTGTGAGATTGTCGAAATGTAAAATCCGATGTAATCCTTTTACTTTACTTTGATATCCACTGCGCCCCATAACCCAACCACACCTATGTTCCTTTTTTGCTCTTTGCGTTCCAGAAAAAGTCAACCCATAGCCCCAGTAGGCTTGGACCCTGCTGAGCCTCTACGATTTTGCTGACATCTGTTTGAGGCGCACCTTATCGAGGTGTTCCGGAGATGAATATATTATATACCGAAACATATCCATGAAAGAGAACCCTAGGGTCCTGTAACGAAAGAAAAAAATAGAGATGAAACGGATATCCGGCCACTATCCGGTATCCGGCCTATTCGGCCTTGTTTTGATTATCCGGCCAGATACCGGATAGTAATTCAATATCCGGCCGGATACCGGATAGTAAAATTCAAACAAGTTTCCTTATTTTACACCAGGCAAATCGTCACAATAGGTCAAAAATGTTTGTTTTATTAATTAGTTTAGTAATCAAAATTAACATTTGGCAAATTGTAATGAATTAATACAAATTTTCCGCATTTTTCGGTAAGAGGTACTCTACTCTATACTTAGCTTCGTAAACTAGACCAGCTTCTAAAAAAAAAACTTACGCTAAAAATGCTTCTGTCAGGTGCTGAAAAATAAATTCTAGCAAATCAAACTAATCGCGTTATAAAATATAATAAAGGCCTCGTATCTTGCCGAATATTTGGTATCCGGTATCCAGCCAAACCACTATACGTTTCATCTTTAGAAAAAAAGGAACAGGAGTGGGTTTTAGTCAGTAAAAGTCTAACACCCTCTCCTGCTCTGCCCAAGAGCGGGAAAATTCTATGGATGATTTCCCACCTAAGATTTAGTAAGGTTAAGCAAGAGTTACTTAACCGCAGAAACCCCGTGCAGATGTTATATTTAGCCACAAGTTCATCCTCACGTTCTCAAACACCTGTGAGCTTTAATTCTGAAACATTTCTTGCATCTTAACGTAAAGAAACTTTCTTCATAAGTTTCTCGCCTACATCATTAACTACTACAAACTTATCTTGGTAATATAACTCGACGTTCAGGAGTTTAGGATTATGGAGGTTAATAATAATATGTCAGAAGAGTGTCTCGCTGGTTCAATGGTTGAGAAAATGTCTGGTCTTTTTCTGTTTTGATTGAGAAGTCATTAAATAACTTCTCTCACTCTGGGTGGAGCGAAAGGGAGTGTCGGCTTTTGATTGACTAAAATCCAGACAATTCCTCCATTTCGACATCATCATCATAATTCTAGCCAAAAGACGTCTACTATTAAAATTTGATCATTTCCCAGCAAAAAAAAAATGTTTACTTTCAGATAATATTTTTATTAATTTTATTATTGACTAGCTTTTGCCCCCAGCGTCGTCCGAGTACATATAGGTACTCGGACGACGCTGATAGCCTATGTCACTCAGGAATAAAGCAGCTTTCTATCGGCGAAAGAATTTCTGCAATTGGACCAGTACCCCTAGCCAAGTTGCTAATCTGCAATAGTTAACGCTAGTAGAAAGCTTCAAATGTTCGGGAATGACGTCATCTCAACGCTCAGTCACGTGGTCAGAACAAAGGAATTCGGCGCAAGCGAAACGGTTGTAATTTGGCTAAGCGGACAGTACTTTCAGAGAGATTACCTCCTATAAACAAAAAAACTAATTTTATCTCTTTATTATATTAGTGTAGATATATAGGCTCGTGTTTGACCACCATCTCACCTGATGGTAAGCGACAATGTGGTCGACGATGGAGCACGCTTGCCTAGAAGTAACCTATTCAATGTTGAACTAAAAAGACCCCTAAGTTGTAGCTATCAGGAAATACAGATTCCGGTAGGGAATTCCACTCCTTAGCTATACGCACAATAAATAGGTGCCCAAAACGCTTTGTACTTAGAGGTGGGATCACTACCATGTACCGGTAGAGCATAGTTTCTGTGGAATATAGGGATCGAATCCGCAAGAAAAAGGTTAGTTATACATAAATCTAAAAAAAAACAGCGTATATAGGTAGGTACTCCTTCCACTGCCTACCCCTTTAGGGAACACAAGCGGTATAATGTTATTTGAGTATATACTTAGGTACCTACACTTTTAATTAAGGTTTTGTTGATTGTTCTCCAGAATTTTTATCAAAAAACATCTAAAGTATCTCATGAATTCCTTTGAAAAGTAAATTAATATTTTCCTGCGGTTTTAAACGTTTCTTTTACTGCGCTCCACTCACCGCTTTATTTTGAATTAAAAAAAAAAAATGTTAAGCAGAATGAAGTTCATATTGCATATACTCGTTTTGTACTAGTTTATCGCTCATCGCTGAGTTTCATACGAGTATATAAATGTTATGCTTTTAAATGAGCAAGGCATAATATATTTAGTTAATAAGAGTGAGTTTCTGTTTTATGATTGATAATAGAGTACAATCTAATTGAGAACCTCCATACTGGTCACGAAAGTCTATGACCAGTGCGTGTTGCCAGTGATGACATATAACTCTGAAACGTGGTCGCTCACAATGGGTTCATCAGAAGACTTAAAAGTCACCCAAAGGGCAATGGATAGGGTTTTGTGTGGAGTTTTCTTGCGTGATCGAATCAGAAATAAAGATATCCGCAAGAAAACCAAGGCTACCGACATAGCACGAAGAATCGCCGAACTTAAGTGGCAATGGACAACATTGCTCGCAGATTTATTTATACTTTATGCACACAAGAGTACAGAGGCGGACTTAACGCCTTATGGCATTTTCTACCAGTCAACCTTTGGGTAATGCAGAGACAAATAGTGGTAGGTGCAATATTAAACATCAGCAGATCTGATGGCTTTGGATCCGAAAGGTTCTGGAGTGGCCTCCTACAAGGTGGACCGATGACGCACGGGACAGTTCATTGTGGCGACACTTGGGGGAAGCCTATGGGCGCAGCCTAGCCACCTAGCAGTGGACTTCTCTCGGCTGAAATGATGATGACGAGACCCTCCTACTTTTTAAAAGTCACTTGAAAACACAATTGAGAGCAGTGCTCTGACTATGAGTTGTTTTACGTTAACGCGATCGAAACGTTTACCCCGTTTAGCTCTCTGATTGGTTAAGAGCTTGGAGCGGGCCAATCGGAGCGCCGAACGTCGAAAACGTGTCGATCGTGTTAACGTAAAATAAACGTCTACTTGTAACTTAGTTCATAGATAGAACTAGTGTGTTTAACAACGTCTGTTGGTTATATTCAAATTCAGATGATCTATTTCTATATCCAAGATATACTTTTTATTGTGCACCATAAAAAAATACAGTGTGTGGTCTTATCGCTAAAAGTGATTTCTTACAAACTACTTTTGAATAGATTTGAAAGAGAAGGAAAAAAGGTATATAGGATAAAGTCTGTCTAATAAGTTAAACGACTTGGGTAATTATTAGGATTCAATGAAATCTGATGTAGTCAACACGGGTTCAATAACCAAGGTTGATTAAGAGATAGAAATCATTGTTTACTAACAAAAGAACCTTATGAAAAGTATCGAATATAAGTATTTTTTAAATGATTAAATATTATACAAAATTCCCAAGTCGTTTGACTTATTAGACAGACTATATCCGTGGTAGGCTATTTACATAATTTATATTACGTACCTATATATATATATAAAATCGAGAAATATGTACATATACTTAATGACATCCGGAGGTTTCCTTCACCCCAGAGACTTAATGTTTAAGACTCATGAATTCATAATTACATATGGGTACCGGTACTCCTGAAATCAGAACACAGTATGGTTTCAGTGTTGCTTGGTGGCGAACATACAATAGTACATTTTGATACAAGTGGAGAAAGTTTGGCATTGCGACCCAGGCGATATTTTCCCGAACCGCAGATGAGGGTGAGGTGGTACAGCGATAAATATCCACGTATCAAACGACGTTTTTCAATTTACCGACGAAGAAAATAATAAACGAAGGTTGACTGGTGACTTGTGGATAGAGATTCACGCATTTTTACATTCGCATTCGAATTTACAAGAAACATGCGAATATTCGGCAATTTTTCTTGACAAACAAAAAGGTATTTAAGTTTTGATTGAACGGATATAGAATGATAATACACTTGATGTGAAGAATGTTAAATTTCAATGAATATTTGCGAAAAATATTCTAATATTCGCGAATATTATTCTCCAACGCGAATATATTCGCGAATACTGATCCGTTCAATCAATACTTAAAGACCTTTTTGTTTGTCAAAAAAAAGTTGCCAAATATTTACATATTTCTTGTGAATTCTGTGAATATTCGCGAATGCCAATGCGAATATTCGTTACATCACTACTTGTGGGGGCTGCTTGGCCTCTACGAGTATTGAATTAAAGCGTGAGAGACGCGTTTTTCGCGTTTTTAACACAGAGTAAGTACCTAACTTTGAGAACGCGTGAATCATATAAACGCGCCTTAACTGTGAAACGGATTTTAATAAAATTAGAACCTCTGGAATATAACATAGGATAGTTTTTGTATCGGGAGTGTGTTCTCTTTGGATTATTTTCTACTTTTTCACAAGCGAAACCACTAGCAGAAGCGAGTAAAAAAATACTTAGTAGATAACAATAACCATGCGTATTGTAAGTAGTTGTCATTGTCACTATCTTCCCCCACACTAGTAGGACAGATCTAAAGATAAGTCCAATATATTTCACTTGCCCAACAGTCGTGGCACGTCCGCGCAATCTCACCTCACGTACCATAACTATTGAAACATGCTACCAAAACGTTCTCTAAACCTATATCTTATAATTTTTTTCAATTTTAAATCATATTTTAGGTAATCAAAATCTACAACATGATTTTTAGTATACGAGAAAACTGAATATATTCTGTTCAGAATCAGTAACTAAATGGATTCCAATAAATGATAAATGATATTTATTTTGCAAATAGGTTTAAAAAACACTTACACGTCAATTTTTTTTTCGTCAGTTTATGCTAGATGAGGCCGGTGTTTCCTATCTGACTACCCTGAGAAGAAACACCGAAACAAACTCAGGGGTCAAAGTCTCTTTTAAAGTCCATACAGTAAATATGTAATGGTCAAATCACATAAGAACCATGCAGATTTGTCTGAGATGGTCTTTTGAAGAAAGAACCATACAGATTTGAGTGGACCTGTCCAATCTGTGTAAGCATTTGTCAGTATTCGAAAAGCTCAACTTAGGACTACTAAGGAGCTCCACGACTTGACGAACAATACCAAAGAAAGGACATTTGGGTAGGCCGCAGAAAATACTCAAATTGCCAGACATACGTTAAAATTACTGAATAGAAAAGAAAAAGCAATCAACATAGTCCTCACATTTACAATAATCTAAGGAAATTAATAGTTTTTACACCATGTTATGTTTTTTCCCAAAAATATTTAAAAAGGTCACAAACTGGACACCACCGACACTAAGCACAACACAGGTCACGATAGGTCATAGCGGGTGTTAGACGCCATCAAAAACCTGGGTGTAAGGGCGCCATCAACACACTAAGAATAACTCACAGGAGTTATTCTTAGTGTGTTGATGGCGCCTGATCGTGGGTGCGTTCACAAATATATGAACTTACATATGTACATTAGACACCCAGACCCGAAATACTTATCTGTAGATATCAGTTATTAATCATTACATTAATTCTGTCCCGCAATCCACTGTTGGATATAGACATACCATACAAACTGTATCCCAGCTCTATTTCTCTTTTTTAAGGTAGGTGCCAATTAAACATGGAAAAATGGTCATTGACCCACCTATACATTTATTGACTTTCTTAATTTCAAAAACGGAATTAAAGACATAAAGCTGTCTTGTATCAACATCTATCGTGATGCTGTACCTTTTCTGAAAAACAGTTCATTGATGGTTTTTTGGTTACCTTCGATATATTGGAGATATTAGGAAAAGGTCAATGTACTTTATTTTATGTAAGTGTATCTGGTGCATTGTAGAGTAAAATTCATCGTTGGTTAGACAAAATTATATGGTTCTTTATATCTATTTGGCACCAAAACTCACTCGATTCATTGAACTCTTAAATAATATCTACTCCCCTAAATAGCGCCTAAATAGTGTGCAAGTTCTATAATAAGGTACTTATAGAATCTTACCACTCAAATCATATATAAGCACAGTTTCATGAATATTTCAATGAGCCCAAACACGGGTAGGGTATACTATTTTTGTTGCGGAAATCCGGTGCCTATCTTCCGGCTTCACCATCAAACCATCAAATCAGTTCGATGGTACCTTACAAGGAAAGTGCATCTCAAAACAAGTCTAAAAAATTCATACACGGCTAAGTTATAATTAAATATTTTTAATACAGCGTTTCAGTGCCTACTTTCCAGCTTAATTGTTAGATTAGTACGATGGCACCATTTTTATCATAACCATATTATCATATTCAAAATATTTGTTTACCTTCATCATAATCATTATATCAGCCGAAAGTCGTCCACTGTTAAACATAGGCCTTCCCCAAGCGTCGCCCTAACGGCCGGTCTTGTGCGTCACGCATCCATCGGATTCCCGCGACCCTGACCAGGTCATCGGTCCACCTTGTGGGAGGCCTTCCAACGCTGCGTCTTCCGGTACGTGGTCGCCACTCCAGAACCTTTCGTCCCCATCGACCATCTGTTCTGCGAGTAATGTGCACTGCCCATTGCCACTTAAGTTTGGCGATTCTTCGAGCTATGTCGGTAACCTTGGTTCTCCTGCAGATATCTTAATTTCTGATGTTGTTTACTTCAATAATCTCAATTGAGATATATGCGTTTGCATAGTTTCGTTGGCCATCTATGGTCGTTTTTATCAATTCCAATTCATCAAGTCCTTTTTGTAAATACCTACTTGTCTTGTTGTTGAAAATACCAAAGTCCCTGTATTTACATATGCTTACAAATATTTGAGGAGTTCCCTCAATTCCTTATGATAACTATCATAAAAACTGATTTTTTATAAAAATGGGTCCAATCTAGAAACCTCTTCTTCTTCTCTTCTTCTGGCCATACCTTATCCCATTTACTTGAGGTCAGCCCTCCTTGTCTTCATTTTCCATTGAGCACGATTCATTCAACTTTTAAATAAGACCTATATCCCTAAATATACATTATGTGCAAGTCACCGTAGGTGGCCAGCAAGGCCATGGGTGATACGAAAGAGATCTCTGGGGCCCTGGAACAATGACAAAGGAGGATAGTCAACAAAAGTCTGACACTATTTCCTGCTACGCCCAAGAGCATCCCTCGCTCTCGAGCGGAACGGGTGTCATCACAAAAAAGAAAAAAATGTGCAAGTTTATAATAAGATACATATAGAATAAAACTTTCAACTTTGGACCCTCTCAAACAAAAACAGCATTTTCCAAATCGGTTCACACCTAAATTACGTAAATCTGATCAAAAATCGATTTGAAACCTCCTTCTTATTTTGTATTCGGTTGAAAAACAAAAGCCTATCAGGATATCTCACACCTTTTAATAAGACCACTTCCACAGATTCGCGGGGCTCATTTTGGCCAGCTATCTCCGCCTCTTGTGGAGTCCCTTACCTACTTATATCAAAGCAAGTGCCTCTATGAATGGGGGTTTTTGGCAGCTCAAAATTGCAACTGAATATTTAATGGCGGCAGATACCATCAACAAAGAAGAGAAGCTGCGGCCACGAGGACTTTAAATATCGTTACAATGGTATATTTGAAATGGTATTTTAAATGTTTCAGTTCTGTGAATGTTTGTTTGATTAAATGGGTTTAAATAATGTCTAAATGTTTTATGTTTACGTTTACTTAGGTACTCTTTATGTACATAATTAAATTATATTTCTGATTTATAAATTGTGCTTCGTACATTCTAATATTGATCAACTAACCCTAGACTTGCACTCAGTACGTCGCTAGCTGTCCTATATCACAAACTAGCGTATCTGCATTGATATTACCAAAATGTTGATAACGTTATTTCGAATAAGTTCTCTCTAATCGTCGTATCTGTATCGTTTCTCACTTCTTTCATACCTTAGGGCTTTAGGGCCACTACTAACTTAAAGAATAAGCCAAGAGCAATATAAAACACTTTTTGATTTAATAATAAAGCTACAGCTAACGCAACTACAGAAACATGATTGTAACACTCGAACGAAAAACTGTTGCCCTGGAAAGGTATAAATTACTAGTTAGGACAGTTAGCAGGGATGCTGACGAGTAGTCAAACTGTTTTAGTGGCAACCAGAAACAGTTTGAACGCTTCAGATATAGTGGCAACCAAAAATTGCTTGTGCCTTGCCTTGCCTTGCTTGTGGCCAATTCAGTTCTTACGAAAGTTATGAGACAACTTTTACATATAATAAAAAAATTGACAAACTAAGCAATCATCATAGTTGAATTCGAATAAAAATCGAATAGAAGGATCAAGCACCTACGTCAATCGACAACCAGTCCATGTAACGTAATCCTAAATTCGACCACAACCGTGGCTACCTCTTGATTGTAGTTAGTGGCAACATTGTATGTACATTATCAGAACATACAATCAGGGATAAAAAGTACAGTTGCACACCACCAAAAAGCGTTTAAGTGTCTAATATCTCTTTGTAGAAGAGGGTCAATGATTCACGTCTGATTTAATTAACCGACTTCAATAACACTTCTTGCAGTCGGGTAAAAAGGTTTTTTTTTTGGCATAGAATCTAAAGTAATGAATAAACTAGTTGTGGAAAATTAAACTTATACTACAAACAAATTTTAGACATCTTAGCTTTGGTAGAGTTCAACTACACTTTTGACCTCTCACTAATAACATAAACAATGTACACTGAGCTCATAGGCAAGCAGCATTCAAGCTGTACGTTTTTCAGCACCACCATTTCGAATGCGTGTATCGCAAAACCACACAATCCATCTGAATAATCACAATCAAATAACAATACACCACTAACAAACAGCGGAGAACAGTACCAAGCCGAATAAGTTAAAATTACGGCCGACATACGAGAGACCGCATCTGATTCGACGATAGCTGGTGAATCTTCACGGTTCTAAAGTCACGTAGCACTTGTATAATATCTGAAATTCAGTGGGACCATCTAAATTGGTACGAGCCGGATAATAAACGGAGCTGGATACACGGAAGTGAGACGATTTATGGAACTAGACTTAGAATTTAAGTTGCCCGTCTGCGAATACGTGCAGTCTGAAAGTTGAAATTGTAATGAGAGTAATGGTCGGGTCTGCGGTGCTATGATGTGGGGGTAGATAATGGTAATAATGTAAGGGAAGTAGTAAAATTAGTATTTGTTTTTTTTTTTGGCTTTAATATAAATGTTACTCCTGTATCATGGCTGCGTGCACCAACATGTAAACTCACATATACCCAAAGAAGGAACAGCAGTGTGGGTTTTAGTCAGTAAAATTCTGAGAGTATCTCCCACTCCGCCCAAGAGCGGAGGATGTCATTGGATGATTTTCCCATTTAAAAAAAACATGTACCTACATACATACCACTCAGACAGGGAACAACTACATGGCTAGATGGCTACTAGGCCATACCAATATTCCCATACAGAATCGAGCCCGCACCACGCAGACCGAGAGGGATCGGAGATCCTCACGCACCAGCTTCAGTCACAGGAGATGCCCCGATAACGAGCAATAAGTAGCTCGCCGTTCAGCCACCCGCGCCCGGTAAAAACCGAACCCACATCGTGTTCCACGTGCGTCTTAAAGAAATGTCAGCAAAACCTTTGGGGTCCAGGAAAACCAAAACCAGCCAGGGCCTCGGGAATTTTTGAAAGAACGCAAAGGGCAACTAAAGAACACAGATGGACTCCATGCTCCACCTTAGAGCGGAAAAGTCTTATGATAATGTTTTTTACCTCAAAAAAATACGTAGCGGTAGCCAATCGCTCAAACACCGTACTGCCAAAGTTTAAAGTGGCTATTTTTCATAGTCAAAAAAATGAAATGTTTTGTTATCTTATTTGCAGTAAAAAAGTTTTACATGAGATAGAGTACGTGTTACCAGTGCAGTGATGACATATGGCTCCAAAACGTCCAAACACTCGCTTACAATGGGCCTCATCATGGAAACAGTTATGCTCAGAGTTTCCTTGCGTGATCACATCAGGAATGAAGATATAGCCCAAAGAATCTTCAGGTACGTGGTTCTGGAATAAGGATCACGTACCGGAAGATGCAGCGTTGGAAGGCCTCCCACAAGGTGGACCGATAACCTGGTGAGTCGCGGGAATCCGATGGATGCGAGACGCACAGGATCGGTCATTATGGCAACACTTGGAGGAGGCCTATGTATAGGCCAGTGGACGTCTTTCGGCGGAAATGATGATGATGATGATGATGATGAATAGATAGAGTCTATTTTATGTTACTTTTATTTATTTAACTTGCACTAATAATAATTATAAAAACGAAGACGAGAGGCAAGGTCATGATGGCCTAGTGGTTAAAGCACCCGCCTCTCATGCATGAGGGTGAGGGTTCGAAACAGGACAAGTAACAAAGTCACTTTTCCAAAAATATATGTACTCTTCTAATCTAGGACATTATAGACACCCCATGCCACGGAAAGTACGAAAAGCCGTTATGATAATCTGACCATCCGTGATAATAATCAAGACACTAATCATCGATGTGGACGAATTTTTTGATGCCCTCTAAGTTTTTCCCCGTTTTTCAGCCTTTTTTACTCGTTTGTACATAATGTTATTTTAAGTTTGTATATATAGTGATTATTTATTAGACACTAATGTAATAAAGAGTTAATGTTTATTTGTAGGAGATAATCTCTGGAAGGTGCGATTGCTAAAAATTTTTTCACCGATAGAAAGCTGTTTTATTCCTGAGTGACATAGGCTATATTTTAAGTACGCGGGCGAAGTCGCAGGCAAAAGCTAGCTAGCGAGTCATAAAGACATATTACACAGTTTGAGTGTATATTTTAGCGCTGACCATCAAATAATATACAAAAACTAACAACAAAATCATTTAATCATTTAACATTACGAATACTGAGTCTAAAACTAAGCAGGTCTTCGTCATCGCCATTGAGGGTTGAAGCCAGTCTGTTCCGTATAACAATTCCAGGCAGGGTACCCTGCAGCGAGGCAGTCTGACACACCCTGTTCTCCAAATGTGGCTGATGCACCGAGATTTGTTGAGCCTATTACTGGAAAGAATAAAAAAAAACATTAGTGACCTTTTTTAAGTTTAAAATGGCAGTCAGCTGTAGCGACATCTATGGCGCCATATACGAACTAATTCATTAAACCCCAAGCGAACGCCGGCGGCGTTCGCGCACCTATTGTCTTTCTATTGTGTCTGTAATTTCCACGATTGAAAGGTTAAACTACGAAATCCTGCATCGCGCAATTAGAGTTCTCTGCGCAATTTGAACATAGCCCAAAATAATATTCTCTCGGGCAGTCGCCCAGATCAGACAAAACATCCGTCTGTTCGGAGGATCCTCCCTTTTCAAAGGAGGTTTGCGGGACTTTACACTCTGTTCCACATACCTCCAAACTGATCACCGTCGACAATGAAAATTTTAGTGGCAATAGATCCCCATGTATGAAAGAAAGAAAAAATTTGGTACAGCACAAGTAGAGATGTGCCGTTGCTGGCAATATTGCCGTGAAGTGGGTATATTGGTGGGAATATTGCCGGGAATTTAGCCCGATGTATAAACATTGGTGGCAATATTGCCAGCAATATTTGCATATTGCCGGCAACATTACATCTCTAAGCACAAGGCACAAACAAAGATCATCATCATTATCATCAGCCGAAAGACGTCCACTGTTGGACATAGGCCTCCCCCAAGCGTCGCCACAACGACCGGTCCTGCGCATCACGCATCCATCGGATTCCCGCGACCCTGACCAGGTCATCGGTCCACCTAATTCGAGGCCGTCCAACGCTGCGTCTTCCGGTACGTGGTCGCCACTCTAGAACCTTTCGTCCTCATCGACCATCTGTTCTGCGTGCAATGTGGCCTGCCCATTCCCACTTAAGTTCTTAATGAACAAGGACAAACAAAGATAAAAGAAGCAAAATAGGTCCAATTTAGCATGAATGCCAAACAAGTAGTGCCTGACACTGGTTTTCAACTGAACTTGTGGTTGTGACGAAACGGACGTATGAGTATTATTTGTACAGTTGGTGTCGTTACTATAGGCTGCGAAATTGTTCAGAGTTACTGAGATCCAGGAACGCAAAACGCAACTGATAGAACACAGGTGCGTATTAATCAGTAAGTCTGATACGGGATCTCAGTCCACCCAGACTGGAAGAAGTTATTTAATGTACAAGTTTTGATTTTCCATCTCAAAAAAATAGGTACTTGACTTATAGATCAAGACATAGGACACTTTATTATGTCCCTGATATAATTGTCAACTTTCACGCAGACGAAACCGCTGTCATAACTTAGTAACTTATAATAGTATCAATATAGCTCTCAAGGCAAGTCAGTCAACTATTCTAACCCACACACTTACTTTGTAAACCAACATATTTCCTTGATAACAAACCTGTTTTTGAACAAGCTATTAAAATTATTCAGATATCATTTTAGGTTTCATTAATGAATAATTAACTAATTGACACTTAATTTTAAGGACCTACATGAAACCGAATACCACAAAATAGATAGGTATAGCGAATACGTTTAGAAAAAGGTCGTTTACCTTAATAAAACTTCTTTGAGTAATAGATTATAATTAGTTGTCATAATTGGACAAAATCTAAAGAAGGCAACAGCCAAAATTGTGTGTACCTAATTATTACTATAAATAATTGCGAAATAAAAATAATAATAATTTAGTTTCATTTTATCATTGATCACTTATTATTTTTAGGTTTTAGGGTGCGGGAACTTTTGAAGAGTTCTTGTGACTAAGCAAAGAGGAAAGGAACATAGGTGGGTTTAGTCAATAAAAGTCTGATACGGGGGGCGAACTCTCCTTTGCTGCTCGTCCTCTCCTGGAGGAGGAGCAAAGGAGAGTCATTCGATAATTTTTCCCAACTCAAAAAAAAAAATTAGGCGTCACGAAACACAAAAAAAAATTAGGTTGTATAATTAGGTAGTCCATTACAAATTTAGAATACTTTTCGAATACCGTAACTAGAGACAATGAATTAATCAAACTTCCTCTACCAATATTCGCGTCTATATTACTTTCCTACAATTCGTAAACCAACATTATATGCATGTGAAGTCTATATGTACAATTGTACAGAGTTTTTGGAAAGAGCTTCAAATGATGATCGGCATTCTCCGCCGACATGCATATTATTATCTAGAACATTGCATCGTAAAAAATGGTAAACCAGTACAAGTAACATATAAATCACCACACTCTTTCGAAATTGAATAAATCACGGCATACTTCTCGACTGATACTGTGTGACTTAAAACAGCTAAGTAGGTACTGAGTAGCTGTTCTCTAACCTCCAAAGTGCCCGAATAACTCATATCAATCGCTGAAACTCTAAACTTTCAGAAGCGCCAACAGCAGCCAATAGTTTATTTGATTTGATACATTATTAATGTCACTACTCCCTACTCCTCTCGCTGCCAAAATCAACATTTACCTCCAGACAAGTTATACACAAGTTTATTCATAAATGGGAAATTTATTGACGGTAGAGAAATAAATTTACGAGCAAATATTAGACTGATTTGGGAGCAAAGGAAATGTGGATTCAGATGATCGCAATTGCTTATCTTCGCAACCAATATGTTATGTTTGATTTCGTGATTTTTATGCTCACATCCATTTTCGCTCACGAAATGTAATAAGATTCTTCTTTCAAGTACAAAAGACTATATACAGTTCATGTTACAGCCATCTTTGAAAACGTTATTAAAAATGGTTCCCAAATTAGATTCTACGTTGATTTTAGTGCCATAAATATAAAATGTCATGATTCAGGTCTGATATCAGCCCATTAACATCCAAGGAATATCGTTTCGGCAGCCAAAGTGAAATAAAAATGATATATGAGTACTTACAGTGATCGTTGCTTCGTTTAACTTTTCCCTGTAAGTAATGAGATTTCCTGTAATTAATGAAAAAAATAATCTAAATTACAACTATTCAGGTAGCGAGAAAAAATGGAGAAACTTTAACTAGGAAATACCTAATTTGCATTTTAATCTGTTTAAATATAAAACTTTCAACAAAAAGGAAACTTAAGTTCTATTAGAGCTGAGCAAAGTTAGAATGTATTTCTCAAGTTCCAGAGCAAGAGCAGGTAAAGTGGAGTGGATTATTATGATTCAATTCCGACCGACGCCTCTACAAATTGTTTTTCTACAGCTCGTCTTTATAAACCGAAATGAGAAACCTTTTTATGAAGGAACACATTTAAACAAACCGAATTTATTTTCACACATTTGTAACAAGACGTAAATACTTTGTTAAATAACATAAGAAACTAACCTAAAAACAAACTTTCAAATCACAATTCCATTATCATTAAAAATAAAACTGTAAAATTTTCCGAATCTCCCGACCTGCCAGTACACTCATTCTAATTTCAAATCTCGATCCATAAATAAAGCTGGAATCACACTTACTGCACTCACGAAGCTCGCAGCCACAACAATAAGTAGAACGAGGCGGAATCTCATGTCGATTTGCATCAAACAACTCTACGGAACAGAGAAACAAACTGTCTTGTCGCACGTTTAATGTTGCCTCACTTAATAAAGGCTTCCGAGGCTGTGGCAGACGGTTTGCTAACGAGACTACCTTGGGGTGAGGTGCTTGTGATGGGTGACAGCGATTTTTTTTTTGTGTTGGAGTTTTATTTGGAAAAAAGTAATAGGTTTCCAAATAAAGATTGAGTTTGCTTTCAGTTGACCGTGACCTAACAAAATGAATTGTAATTAAAATGGTAATTACAATTATTTAAATGATTTATCAAACGAAAAATAAATATTTTTAAACGTCATTAATCAAAATTTTGAAAATCCTTAAAATACACTAAGAACTCAACACAAGAATATAAAAAAGATAGTGAAAATATAAATCAGATAGACCACCAATTAAAATAACTAGTCCGAAACTCGAATTACTCACAAGAAAAGCTTTCTGATACTATTCATTGTTCATACTTAAATAAAAAGAATAAATCATCCCACTAAAAAAATTTTATGTAAAATGATGCCAAGACGACCACATACCTAAGGTTTGCCCTGTGAAAAAGATATCAGATCTGATGTAGAGCCAAGCTTCTGAATCTACAAGGCCTAACTCTACCGACCCTAACTTCACAAATTCTACATATCAGTCAAAATGTATAATGTAATAACTACCGGCACTACCGTGCCCCCAGTCTTTCGGCGGGTACAAGTACGTTTGAAAATAAACAAAACTATATAGATAATAAAGAAACCTATAACTGTATAACAAGAACAGAAAAGACATTAGTTTTTCTACATTATATTCACAAATTTTCCCCTCCCCCTTTTTCACATGGAACCGCAAAGTTCTTACAGCTTGGACCAACAAACTAAACCTGTTCGTGGTATGATTAGAAACACAATGGTAGCGTTCGTATTTATTGCAGACTGCATGAGACATTTCAGTCTCTAGTCACTTATGGAGAAGGAAATTATGTAATAAACTTGCTAATTAGGGTTATCTTTAGGGACTGTATAGAAGCGGTTAGAATGTAGAATTTGAAAAATTGGTGGTTAGTCCATAACCTGCCAGAGACATTTGTCCATCAATAGAAGTTCACAACGTATATAAAATCTAAATTATATAAAAGCGAAATACCAATCACTGATTAATCACGAAATCTCAGAAACTATAACATCTACAAACTTAGAATTTGGCGGGTAGGTTCCTTATAGGGCGTAGACATCCGCTAAGAACGGATTTTATGAACCTTCACTCCTAAGGGGGTAAAACGGGGGTCCAAAGTTTGTATGGAGAAACCAAATCTCACGCAGGTGAAGCCGCCGGCAGAAACTAGTCATTTATATGAGAAGAGAAACTGACTGACTGATATATCAACGCACAGCCGTGCCGCCGCCGGCGCCGGGATACTGATCCCGATTTCCGGCCACCGTAGGCGCGGCTCGCTGTCCGGCCGTCCGGTAACTGTCCGGACCAAGCCCAAGTCGTCGACGGCGCGCGCTTTTCCCGCGCGCCTCAAGGAGTTGTCAGCAACAGCAGGGGCCCAGCCGGGTCGAAGCCTACTGGGGCCAGGGTTATCCGAAAGGGCGCTCGAGCCCCGGTATGAAGGCTTGAAGGAACGGGATGGGTTTTTTAGTCAGTAAGAGTCTGACACTATCTCCCGCTCCGACCAAGAGCGGGGGTTGTCATAGGATGATTTTTCCCATCGGAAAAAAAAATGCACAGCCGTAATTAGGTACTAGGATCAAGAGCGTGACATTTAGCACAAGGTTTCTTTTTATTACTTAAGGGATAAATTTTGAGACCACTCTTAGCGTTCACTCGTAGTGCATGAAACGAAGATCAAAGTTCATATAGAGAAACCCACATACCGCGGGCGAAGCCACTGACAGAAGCTTGTAAATTTATAAAAAGCTTTTTCGAGAAACCTTTATGACATTTCTTAGCTAAACATAATGACAGCTTCAGCTGGTGGAGCAGATCCTGGATCGACGGCGCGTTGTGTTCCACTTGCGCCTGAATGAACAGTCAGTAACATTGACGGGGACCGGCAGGGCAGATGCTTACCTACCAGGATTGTGGGATTGTTCGCAAGAGTTACCTCGACCTTAGAACGTAAAGGGCAACAGTTAAGGCGCACTTCTTCTCGCTCCACCCAGAGTGTGAGGAGTCATTTTGATGATTCTCTACTCTAAGGGCTATATTTCACTAAGACACCATGGCGATAAGACCAGTCGCCGTAACCAACAAAATGTATACAGCTCTATAGAGAGTTACTCACCTGGTGTTTGTTTGGTTGCGCAACCAATTTGGTGGCTCGACCAGGGGCCCAAGTCTGCAATTTTATAAATTCGGCATTCCAACACGATTCCATTGTCATTTTGCTAAAAGTTCGTAATCTGCTAATTCATAATGATCGATCACTGATCAGTCAATAGTCTCGTAATAGAATTGTGGTAAAATGACAATATCGAGCTTATTAAAAGCACTGACTGCACAATGACGTTCTAATGGTAGGACACTGATCAAAGGCACTGTCAAAATTTTAGCAGACTACCGCATCCGTCAGACATTAATTTATTATTGTATACATGGAGTATCAGTGGTTGACCATTGGAAAGTCATAATGACGCCATTATATTAGTAGATTACCAAAACTTGTCAAAATCAACAATTATGACATCAATGATAGAACATTCTGACACTATTGTAATAGCAGACTTGAGGCCCAGTTCGAACGTGTGGCCTCTCTGGTGTCTGTATGGTGTCTAGTTTGGTAGCTTAGGTCTATATTGTCTTGGTGAACTTTACCCCTACCGGGATGGTCTAGGAAAGTTAGCTCAAGGGTAGGCCGTGTCTTTTATCCCGAGAGTAAACCATGACACAATTTTCTGTTACGACGTGAGCGAAGAAGCTCAAAATTAATTGGTTCACTTTTGTCCCAAAATCAATTTACCTCATTATAAGCAAACAGCCTAGGTCAATTAGGAAGATAGGTATCTTAAGCCTCCTTTGAATCAAACGACTTATTGATCCTTGAGGGCAAATATACGTTTCCGATATGTGTTCATTAAGTTCACAAGGACTAAGTTCGAACACGTGTAGGCAAAGGCGCGATTCCATTATGCTGGTAATTAGATTGCTAGCGTATATGTCACACATAGTATATAATCCTATATAATATATCTTCTATCATAATAAATGTACATAATTTATTTATACTTAACTTGTGACTAACCTCGTCGTATTTTAAGTAAATATAGGTACTAACGTGATTGTGGTGAAAAACGCTTCAAACACAGATCTAGATTTACTAAGTCGAGCATATTTTTAATAATTTCACACTAATATTACGAAACTTTGTGAAAACTAAGTTGTTCTTAAAACTTGAGTTCCTGATTGGTCTTTTTTTTTTTGGTGGGAAATCATCCAACGACATCTCCCGCCCTTGGGCGGAATGACTGAATTTTACTGACTAAAACCCACTCTTAGGTCCTTCGGTGCCTTCCGAAACCATGGCCCCAGTAGGCTTTGACCCTGCTGGACCCCTACGGTTTTCTGAAATCTCCTTGAGGCGCGCGTGGAACATTACGCGCCGTCGACGACTTGAGCTTGGTCCGGACGGTTACCGGACGGTCGGACGGCGAACTACCCGTTGCTTACCATCCGCAAGCCCGTGCCTACGGTGGCCGGAAATCGGGATCGGGATCCTGCGGCTAGGGAGTGAGAGCCGTGCCCTCGCGCGTGCGGCCGCCTTCTTTGTTAGCATTACTGCTTCACAGAGGGAGTTGGAATATCAGCACCTTTGTACTCTTCTATCTATATTTGTTCTTTTCGTTTTTTAAGTATTTGTGTGTATATAAATAAACAAAATTATTTTAAAGACTTCATTTGTTTTGATAATATCATCTCGACCGACGAAACCAACGCGGTAATGGCTCTTTCTGTTAACGTGTATTTTTAAATGATTATTAATATATTACTTTTAGAAAATAGCTCAATAGAATCGTTGTTTATAAACAAAAACACAATCTCGTGTTTGTGGACAGTAAACCAGTTTGAACAAGGAACACTATTTAAAACTGCAGATTTTATTATATCACCTTGAACTTTGCATGTTAATTTTGAGATGTACGACATACTTTGTTTTATTTTAGTTTAAATATTCGCAGCATTATTAGAACAACAAAGGAACATAAAACTAAAGCCCTACCACGAGCTCTTAACGCGATCCATTTGAAGACCTAAACTGAACTGTTAAAGAGATGGAGCTATACAGTCTGTTAGCTCCATCCCCCTTTCTCGTTTGCACGCTTGACATTTCTTTCTTTCTTTCTTTCTTTCTTTCTTTCTTTCTTTTTTTCTTTCTTTCTTTCTTTCATTCTTTCTCTATTTCTTTCTTTCTTTCTTTATTTATTTATTTAGTACATGGAGGACTTACAGCTAATGAAACCAGACAAAAAAAAAGGAATCCATAATCACTAGAAAGCCAATTACAAGTCCTCACGTGTAGACATTATAGTATACATTAAATATGGTGTGAGCACAAAAACAAAAAGCTGCGCTTCTTAGTTAAGTAGGATACCGCAAAAATCCTTGGCTTGCACTTAAATAACTAATTAATAATCTATTAAACCTAATTGAAAAATTTGAGACTTAAGCACCTTCTGGCCGAGTTCACACTAACGGTGAATGGATCCAGATCATATTCCTTGCATATGTCATTTCAACATGTCATGGTAAGTCCCCTAACCATAGCAGGTGGCTCACTTCAATGTCTACCTTCCCCCATGGAATAATGGCTTGAATTTATGTATGTATAACACACTAATCAAATTTTTTTCGATTAAACGAAACGCACTTATCTCAGAAACTACTGATTCGAATCGAAATTATTATACTTAGTATTAGAAAGCCTATTTATCGAGGAAGGCTATAGGTTATATAACATCACGCTACGACCCACGAGAGCGGAGCAGTAACCAAAGATACGAGTGAAACCGCAGGGGAGAGAAGTATTAGGTATAAAATTGAAGGTTTGTAATTTTGTATTTAAGTGTTTATCAAGGATATGAAATTTTAGATCTCAATACAGATTCGTATATAGAAATAATATTAAACTGGTTTCCGACACGATTACAGATATGAAATTCACATCAAATTTTTTATTTAGGTTCACCATAGTTTTTCTTAATTGATATAAATTAGTGTTTGACCGCGATCCCACCTGATTGTAAGTAGTAATGTAATCGTTGATGGTGAGGCGCACTAATTTATTAACAGTAAAAAGTAATGTTAAATTATAATATGCCAATCATGGATAAACACAACATTTACAACACATTATTCGCCAGTTTCGGCTAGGTTTTTAGTCAGATACAGTCTGACACACCCTCCCACTCCGCCCAAGAGCGGGAAATGTCATTATATGACTTTCCTACCTAAAAAGAAGTTAAAAAACCAAATTTCTTTTTATCCCAGGAGAATGTTCCCTTTTGATATTGTTTTTTTCTCGCGGGTAAAGCCGCTGTCAGAAAATAGTATGTAGATAAATAACATAAACAAAATAAGGAAGTACCTATAGATCTCTTGTTATTGCTATGTTATATTGAACATAATATTCAAATATCTTCGTAGGAAGTTTCAATCAAAAAACACCGAAACTGGTTCTCGATAAACAAACTGGTTCTTTGATTTTAGAGATTCTAAAGTGTTTTGTTATATGAAAAAATCAATCAAGCGGTCACAACTTCATTGCTTTTTTTGTTAATTTTGCTTCACACTGATAATTTTGTTAATCCTATGTTGTGGTGTGGGTACATTTTTAAACATGTTAATTTATAAATTCACAAGACATCAAGGCCATGAACAACTATCTGTAGGTCAAACAAATATTAATTTGCTTCATGTAGGAATTGAGCCCGGGACACACAGCAACCATGCCAATGTGTTTATTTATTTATTTATTTGTGGGACAATAAACAGCTACAATATACATATTGAAAGAAAAAAAAAACAGTAGAAAAGAGTTTACAATATTGCAGCCCATTGCATTATCCTCATATTGACGCATAAGATTGCCGGCAGTAAATGCTGCTGGATAAATAAATATATACTGTATATCAAATGATTACAATGGCAATTTGTTGAAAATGACATATCAAATTATTAAAACAAGCAGAAACATGCATTAAATTAAATTAAAATGATAAACTTCATCCTTTATTCTTCATTCTATAATGTGTTGATAATAACAAATTATTGTGTAATAAATAATCACTAGGTATATATATACAAACTTAAAATAATAATATGTACAAACGAGTAAAAAAGGCTGAAAAAACGGGGAAAACTCAGAGGGCATCAAAAAATTCGTCCACATCGATGTCAGTGGGAAAAGTGCCCAGAACGCTGGCAGCATTGCCACGCTGGATGGCAATGCTGATTCGTTGACTGAAGAACAGTCCAGCCCTCTGGTCACGCGAAGAGTCGACCAACTGTTTGCTGATAAATTAAAATGATAAATTTCATTAAATTAAAATTGTACATTAAATGAAATTTTAAAATTAAACATTAAATTAAATGGTACATAAAATTAAATTATAAAATAGAAAATAATAAATAATGGAACTCAAAAAAATTAAATCTAAATCTACATTTATATCAAATTCATAAATCAATTAATTAATTATTATTTTAAGACTGCGCGGATAAATGTGGGTGTACTACACAAAAGTGTAGCGAGTGTTCCCAACGGATGCTGTATATTAAAGAAGTATTAAGTATACAGCTTCTTCTTCTTCTTCTTCCTGCCCTTATCCGATATTACTTGGGGTCGGCGCAACACGTTTTCTTCTTCCATTCTGTCCTGTCACCCGTCAAACTATCACTAACTCCTATTAAGTAAACAGCATCCGTTGGGAATAAAACTAGATTAAAACATTATGAAATCACACAGAGCTGTAGGGACCTTCCATGTTTTTACAATAGATCCGATCTTAGCCTTTCGAATGCCATAATTAGAGACACAATAGAAAGATAACGAGAGAGCAAACGCCGGCGTTCGCTTGGTTTTGAAACGATTTACTCTGTTCTAAATACCAGTGGTATTTGTTTTAGCTCTCTCTATTCCGAATAAATACCAACAACTTGAATTTGATACAGTCAGTTCAGGCAAACTTAATTAAAATAAACATCGCATCAATACCGACACCACTATCCGTACATAATATTCCAGTGGTATGAGTTTTTGGTATTAGAACGAAATAAAGCTTCTAAACTAGTAATATGAGACTAAATCGTATTTTCGAATTTCATTTTCAATGCGGCTTTATTCTCCGGTTTCAATATTATGCTTGTGACGTACAATTCGTTCGCTGAACTGGGAAAAGCATTATATGAGAATTATGATACAATTTTTTTTTTCTGAATTTAGTCAATCTGTGAATATATTTCTATCAGATATTATAAACGGTCCAGTACCCCTAGCCAAGTTGCTAATCTGCAATCGTTAACGCTAGTAGAAAGCTTCTAATGTACGGGAAAGACGTCATCTCAACGCTCAGTCTCGTGGTGAGAACAAAAGTATTGGGGGCGTGGCCAACTCGAAGCGTTCGACGCAAGCGAAACTGTTGTAACTTGGCTAGGGGGGCTGTTTACAATATGTCGCATATTGGAGACAAACAGTAGTCTACACAACGATCTACGAGATTATTTGAAGGAGTTGCAGTGACTTTGGAAAGCATATAAACAATATTTTTTTTCATTAAAATGGTCCTAATTATTTAAATAATTTGAAAGAAAGAAATATTGAACTAATTATTTATTTGGTAACGTTCACCAGAATCACACAACTTAAATAAAATAAAAAGGAACATTAATAAAAAAAAAAAAAAACAATAATATTGTGTGTCGGCCACAGCTGTGAATTCAGGCAAAGACCAAGTACTCCTGACATAAATATAGTTTTCAACAATAACAGAATAATTGGAGAAGTAGAACATACAAAAGGCACTATTTCAACGGAAACTTAATGACTTTTTTATAGAAAAATGCTACTATACCATTGACAAATTCCTTCTTGACAAAATGTCCTAAACTGACAATTGCTTATTTTTGCTTTCAAACTTAACTAATTAATAATAATAATAATAATTTATTGGTCTCGTGTTACAGAGTAAGTCTTAAATACTAAACTTATGATAATTAAGGGTGTTCACAGTAACTGGTAAAATTAACATTAAGTTGAGCTGTGGTCCCCAAACTAGGCGGCGCCTGTATCTTGGGGGCCGGAGTTGCGTTAACTTACATTTATTTTAGTCCAAGACATGCTAACTTTTACACTTGAAACAAGATGTTTAAAAATCAGGTATATAAATCAAATATAAATCAAATTAAATACTGGTAGCAGTCTGCCTACCGAAATAACAGTAAAAAAAAAGAAAACATAAAAAAAGTGTTCCTAATTTTAAATGGTGTGTGTGAGTATGGTAAGTTAAGGTTAGAGTGATGGTGTATATGTGTGCGTGTGTGTTGTAAATGTGTGTTATTAAGTTAATATTTCCTCAGTTTGATTGTATGACAGGGAGAGAAGCCAGCTTTTTGTCAACTTTTTACATTGATGGGTGCTGAGAACTTTAATATCACAGCTTTTGCTTATGTTGTTGTATATATGTATGTGTGAGTAAGAGGGGCATCGTCTGGCCAGAAGACTGTTTGCAGTAGGAAGAGGGACATGAAAGATACGTTTTGAGAGTAAAGTTTGGTAGTCAGGTCTATTTTTGATGGATTTGTGAGCATGCAGTGTGGCACTGAGAATAAATAGTTGACGTACTCGGAGAACCGGAAATTTATCGTATAATAAATCTGTCGGGAATCTGAAGGGCTTTTTAAGTAACACTTTGATTACGGCTCTTTGTGCTCTTTCTATTTCAATAAATGAGCTTCTCCCGGCTCCTCCCCAGACTGAGATTCCGTACTGGAGTACCGATTGGCACAGTCCGAGGTATACTATTCGGAGAATTTTAATTGGAGTACAGTCTCGTAATTTCTTCATGACATAAATTAGTTTTCTGACGCGGCTAGCAAGCAATTGTATGTGGGGTTTAAAAGACAAATTTTCATCGATAGTAATACCTAGATATTTAAGGTGGGGAACGCGGTCTATAGGAGTACAGGTACAGTTTGTGAGTGGTGGATTGTGATCGTTGCAGCATGTGTGGAATTTGAGTGTTAGTTGACGGGGTGGACTTGAAGCCATGGTTTTGTAAAAAGTAATGAGTTTTGTTTTTTTTAAGTTAAGAGTTAGTAGATTTTTATTAAGAGTTTTAGAGATAGTGAGCAGTCCATTTTCACCAAACTCGAACACTTCTTCCCAAGTTTTGCTGTGAAATAAAATTGCTGTATCGTCTGCATACGATATTATTTCAGCATTATGAAGGGGTGCGTTAAGTATGTCGTTCATGTACAAGATGAAAAGAGTTGGACCGAGAGTGCTGCCCTGAGGGATACCAAAATGTATAGGTAGTAGCCCACTACAGTAGTCTCCTACTTTTACTAATTGTTGGCGGCAAGATAAGTAGCTTTGAAACCAGTCCAGCGCGTTTCCACGTATACCAATGCCTTCTAGTTTGGCCAAAAGAAGTTCTATTGATATAGTGTCGAACGCTTTGGCTAAGTCAAGAAAAACTGCCAAAACGTGGTCACCCTTTTCGACATTGGAAGCTATAGAGTTAGTCAATAATATGGCTGCATCCTCGGTCGACTTGCCACATCTAAACCCAAACTGTCTGTCGGATAATAGGTTATTATCTTCCAGAAAGTTTACTAGTCGCTTATTTACAACTTTTTCGAGAAGTTTTGATAGAATGCACAGAAGAGATATAGGTCTGTAGTTCTCCGGTTGTTCTCTAGGACCACTTTTATGAATTGGTCGTACACAGGCAACCTTCCAACAGTCTGGGAAAATGCCACTTTCTAAACTTAAGTTAAAAATATGAGTGAGAGGTTTTAATAATGTTTTTTTGAGCAAAAAAAATTAATCTGACACTAATTTCATCCAAACCAGCAGCGCTGTCAATTTTAAGTTGGTCTATAAATTTCTCTATTTCATCTTCGTCCGTTGGACGGAAGACGAAAGAGTTTGGAGGAGTCTCGCGTGGTTTATATTTGCTCGCTAAGGATGCTTGAGTTTCGGATAATCGCGTCAGAATGAGGTCAGATAAGTTTTTACCGAGGGATGTAAAATAAGCATTACACCTATTGAGTGAGTCTCTGTAGACTCACCACCCCACAGTTGCTATCGAACCCCCAGAACCCTGTGGTTCTGGGGGTTCGATAGCAACTGGGGGGAGTCACTTTTTGCAGTATTTGAGTTGTAAATAGACTTGATTGTATCCCATAGTTTTTTAGCATTGCCTTGGTTTTTCATAATAAGTTGACTGTTATAGTCACTTTTAAGATTGTGTAACAAGTTGTTGCAAAAATTTTTGTACCTGGTGTACACAAGGCGTCGCATCTCATCGTCAGGGTGTGTTCTTAAATCTAGATGAAGTTTATCGCGGTGCCTCATGCACCTTATGAGTCCTGGTGTTATCCATGGTTTAAGATTGTACTTACTACGGCTGATGGTTATTTTACGCGAGTTTTTAGCGATAGAGCTAGAGATTTCTTCAATAAGTAAATTAACTGAGATATTAGTGCAACAGCTACTTAGGACGTTAGACCAATCTTTGCTCTTTATCTCTGCGGCAACTGCTTCTTCGTTAACTATGGTTTTCCACCGTTGCCTAGCTCGAGTGTGAGTGTTCTTTTGTGCTATGGCAGCCATGATTATATCATGATCTGTAATAGATGATTTCCCTACAATGCCTACAGATTTGAAGTTTAACTTTACAAAGATGTGATCAAGACAGTTGGGCCCTCTAGTAGGCTTGGTAATCGCTGGAAGAAGACCATGCGAGGCCATGAGGCTAAGATATTCAGTGTGCTTAATGTTTGTAGTGGAATGAATATCGATATTAAGGTCGCCGGCTAAGTCACTATTAATGTTGTTATTGTTACTATAAGTGTTACGTCAGCACCAGAGTGTAGGAAATTACAAATGTTTGTATGTATGTGTAAGTGAGAATTGATAGTTTTCTTGAAGTAGTCAGGAGTAGAAGGCTGTGCGTTTGAGTGAATGTTATTGCGTTGTGGTGGTGTTAAAACGGTACACAGTATGTTTATAAATTGCACGGAACATACAAAAATAAAACTATTAACAAAAGGAATATAAGGTAATAATATAGAATTTAAAATCCTAAAATTAAAGTGAGATCTAAAAGATAAATGAGATCTAGAGGTATCAAAAAATCTAAAATTATACGATATAAAAATTATAAAAAGTTTATACTGGTTGTCATTGGGCAGGGTTGTCGTTTCCACATTGCAGGTCGATTGGCGTGAGCGCGAGCGCATTTTATCACTCCGGGGTTGCACCCAGGTAACGTTCCAGGTCTTCGCTGTGTCGTATGAGGATGGATGGATTGCCTTCCTGCTTTCGAATGAGAATTGCACCGTTTTTAATCCAACAAAACTTATATCCGTGTTCCTTCGAAGCAAGTTTGGTCGCTCGAAATAACTGCCTATTTCTTTGAGAGAGGCGTTCATTTACATAGATATTCCTCGCTGCACCAGCTATCTCAATGTCAGACGAAGAAAGAGTTCTTCTGACTTTAGCAGCCTTCAAGAATTCGTCCCGCTTATAACGGCGTACAAATCGTACAGCAAGTGTTCGCGGTGGACTATCAGCTGAATCCTTGGAATGTTGACGGCGTGGTCCAACTCTGGTCACAAAATCTAAATCTTGTTCCTCTATTGACACTCCTATTTTGTGAGCCAAGACGTGCACGATATGTAGCGCATTTTCATTTTTGAGCTCGTTGATGCCTGATATTTCAAGTTCGTTCCGTAGAGACGATTGCGCTTGATTGTTGAGCTGTTCATGAAGATTAGCGACGGTATTGTTGAGGGAGATTATTTCTTCTTCACGTTTCTCTAACGTTTTTATTCTTGAGTCATATTCATCCAGGCGCGTGTAGCATTGTGTGAGGTGTTCGGTCAGGTATGTAATATGGGACTTTATATCTACCACATCTCCTCGAAGTAATTTTATCTCGGAGCTAAGAGTGCGTAAGATCTCTGAGTCCGTAGGCGTAGTGGAGGATGACTCAAGAGACGATGCTGAGAGGTAGCAATCAGTAGAGCTAAGCGGCGTGATGTCGGCGTTGGGCGACTTCGACATCTCGGATACGGAAGTGCGCGAGGGGGTAGCAACTTTTCTTAATGCCTTATTTTGACAAGTTGGGCAGATCCAGCTTGACTTCATTTCACCTGTTAACTTAGTCTGGTTTCCAGCATTTGCACATACCATGTGAAACAGAAGGTCGCATTTCACGCATTTTATGTTCGATGATCTCAGCGCTTTGTTACAAGATGCACAGTTATTAACCATTATTATTGTTTATTATTTACGATATTTGATAACAAATACAAAAATCGATGGCACAAAATTCTTGGAAATTGAGCGAGTGGAAATAAATTGATTGTATAAACTAAATATTTGTAATAATGATTAATTGTATTCTTATTGTAATCTAAATATTGGAATTTAAGTTTTGCATGTTATTTCATATTTTAATTTTTCTTATATATATATTCTTATATTTTTATTGCACATACCTTTACACATTATATATAGTAAGAAAGCCGATGTACACAGGCGAGCCTAACCCAAAATTGGGTTTTCTTACAGCAAACCTTAATATCTCTTCAAGAAATTTTATAATTTTTTTATTGATTGTTTTATCACCAAAAAGCACACTAATAAATATTTTGACTTTAACCTTGCGCTAAAAAAGTTCATTTCTGCAATGTTACCAGATGGAAAGATACTGTCTGACGCTAGTCTTCCAATGAACCTAAATTAACATTCTTCAATCAAATGTTAGCTTGACCATGACAAATGGTCAAATAAATATTTATTTTAATCAACTAGCTGTGCCTGCGACTTCGTTCGCGTGGACTACAGGATTTTAAAAATGTTTCTAAAGCAAAAGTATAAGTAAGCCTATGTTACTCCTTATTACATCAGCTACCTGACAAAAAAAATCCCATCGAAATCGGTCCAGCCATTTCAGAGATTAGCCCGGACAGACAGACAGACAAAAATTGTAAAAAATGTTATTTTCATGTATGTATCGTATATATATTCATATGCATGTAGTAAAAAGCTGTTATTTCAATATTACAAACAGACACTCCAATTTTATTTATGTGTATAGATGTATAAATAAATAAGAAGGAAATATATTTATATTTTAGCGTAATTTAACAATTAGTTACTCTTTAACTATTGGTTGAGCTTAAACTGCCCCTAATTGTTTTCGTTCTAAATTATATTGTTTGGTAAAACAACGTGTCGAGCTTTAATGCGTTAAATAGATTCATTGTAATTACAAAGCTTATTGATCAGATAAATTAACGAAACAGTAATGACATAAATTGACATTGCAATTTTAGTCTGAATCATAGACTAGATGTAATAGTACATTGTTACACTAGGGGTGAAAGTAACTCATTTCGTCCCGAAAAGGAGTTGGCGGCCGAGCGGAGCGAGGTCGCTAATTCGAGAGGTTAAATGAGTTACTTTCACCCCGAGGTAAACACTGTGCTTTTCATTACGAATACGAGGAAACTAAAAATAAAATAAAAAGTTTGTAAAACCTGAGTCGTCGTACCTATGAGTATCTTTCTTCTGATTTAGGCGGTAAAAGGTATTCCATTACTGCTTTAGCCTCTTCTCTTATGAAATTAGGCGTTAAATCACTATTTTAATCTGATAAACATAACAAATCTCTGTTGTACGGAAATGTAAACAAAACTCGAAAAAACCAACGACTGATTGCCACTTTCCCGCCATTTTGTTTTTTTTTTCTGCAGCCGTTCAGCTATTCAGCCTCATTAATGAAAAATTAGAAATTAATTGTAATCTTTTAAAAGTAAAGTATTTTAAAGAAATAGTTGAACAAATTAATCACTTAAAATATTACATTATTTAATTAATACTTGTCTTTAAGTTATTTCAATTTTATATCGCGCTGTGATTGACTGGCTGTATGGAAAATTGGAACATGGTTCAATAGAAATGTGAAGATAGAACAAGTTTTTTTTTTAATATTTGACAGCTGTCAGTTGTAAAGTAAAACTCCCTAGGGATGAAAAGTATCACTTTCAGCCCGCTCCTCAGGCAACTTCAGACCTACTTTCAGAGTATGAGTAATGAAAAAGTATTTTTTGTGACGTAACTGCAAATTTACAGTTTTTAGATCTTTTCCTATATTTGGTCTATGATACCTTGTTTTATGCCAAATTACAGGATTCTAGATCAACGGGAAGTACCCTATGAATTTTGATTCCCTTGAGAATGTCGAAATACACGTTTTTTTTTTTTTCGACATAAACGGGCGTATCTTTTTCTTTCGTTAAATCAGAAGTTTGATTTTTTCACAGCTACAAGGGACCGTAAACCTGAGTTTATGGTTTTAATTTCAACTTGATTCCTCTGCGAGCTCCGAGATAAAGGATCTTAACAGACAGTCAGACAGACAGTTTCGTTTTTTTTTTCTTTTTAGGTACGGAATCCTAAAAAATAACTACGAAGGCTAACTTTCAGGCCTAACCTGTGTCAAAATGCTCTACCATTCCGAGTTCGCTTCACTCGCTCTCGGACTAAGAATATTTAGTTGGCGTTGTAAAAAGACGAATTAGTTTATTAGAGGCTATTAGATCTCATTCTTCCGTCGCTTAGTAATAAAATGAGAAATGATCGAATGAGAAGTGAGTGAAAAAAGCCGAATCACGTGGCCAATAAAAAAATGATGGCTTGAATATAATTTCTCATAAAAAAGTCGATGTTGTATCATTGAATGCGTATTCGACGTGCTAATGACTGGCCTGTCGGTCTAGTGGTTAGTGGCCCTGACTGCTATGCCGCAGGTCGTGGGTTCGATTCCCACCCAGGACAAATGTTTATGTGACGAGCATGATCATTTGTTCTGTGTCTGTACACCCAGACACAGAACAAATGATCATGCTCGTTTATCTATAATATGTATGTATTTAGAAATATATAAGTATGTTTATCAGTTTTCTAGTACCCATTAAACACAAACTCTGCCTAGCTTAGGACTAGACGGCGTTGTGTGATAGTTGTGGAATATTATATTATCCTAACTAATATTATAAATGTGAAAGTGTGGATGTTTGGATGTTTGTTACTTATTCACGCAAAAACGGCTAAACGGATTTGGATGATATTTGGCATGCATGTAGCCTTTGACATGGAAAATAACATAGGTTACCTTTTATCCCGATTCCTTAAGTACATACCTAATGCCACGCGGGCGAAGCCGCGGGCAAAAGCTAATATTATATATAATACTAGCTTTTGCCCGCGGCAAAGGCTTTTCCATGTCAAAGGTTATATGCATGCCAAATATCATCCAAAACCGTTCAGCCGTTTTTGCGTGAATAAGTAACAAACATCCAAACATCTACACTTTCACATTTATAATATTAGTTAGGATTAATTTTACTCCTGCTTCGCATTAAAAATAAACACCAAAAACTGTCAACTAAATACAAAATCAAAAGCCCTCGAACAGAAAACTTATCTCATAACAGTACAGGAGTTAAGGCTTGTGTAAAGACATCATTTACTGAGACAAAATAAGGATCATAGTCCCGAACCGTCGTTAAACAATTTGTAAGGTCATATAAACTTATCCAATCTTGTCTGACTGAGTGGACTAGCGCAATATATGTGGTACGGCTCCTGAAAATTTATTGACTGTTTAGTTCATTAGTTTTACGGTAAATACGTAAATAGTTCACGGATGGGTAGCTTCAAATAAGTAGTTTGTTGTTAATGCTGTTGTGGAGAAGTTTTATGTTGGATTTTATACTAATGTTGGGTACCTTCGGGATGCCAAGGCATGCCACAATCGCGGTGGTAAGTCTTCTCTTCGTAGAGTGATCATTGTGTCCTCACTTTCCACCTGAAGCAAGTCTTGTCCGGCCTGACGCCCGGCGCCCGGGTCTCGACACTGTGTGGACCGCCCGGAGGACACGGTGGAGCACACGGTAGAGGTGTGCCCGCTTGGGCAGAGCATCGTCGTCTCCTCGTGGGAGCGATCGACGGCGGCGATCTCTTGCGCTGGGCCTTGGTACAGGCCATGATCCGGAACGAGGAGGAGAGGCAGGTGGTCGCCTCCTTCAGCAAAGCAGTAATGCTAGCAAAGGAGCTACTAAAAAAGGTCGCGCTACTTCCGGGCAATCATCGCGCATTCCCGAGAATTCCCATAACTACTGACGCGAGCAGTGGTGGCCGAGTGGTAACGGCCCCGACTTACGAGTTGTAGGTCGCGCGTTCGAACCCAGCCAGGCGCATTACTTTGTGTAATTTATTTCATCACCACTGCTCTCAAAACGGTGAAGGAAAACATCGTGAGGAAACCGGCATGTCCTAGAACCAAAAATTCGCAGACATGTGACATCCACCAACCCGCACTGGGCCAGCGTGGTGGATTACGACCCTCCCTCTCCTAGAGAGGAGGCCTGAGTCCCAGCAGTGGGAACATTAAAAAGGCTGGTGATGATGACTGACGCTAGAGGCGAAATTGACGCTTCCATTCCATTCCTCAGCGGTATGAATTGAGCCTTAGTGCGACTTCCCTTTAGATAATCTGTTACCCAGTTAGACATCATAATTAAGGAGTCGAATGAAATAAGACGTAACAAATAACTTTAAGGTAAGTTTTGGTTCGTTAAATCCTTAAAACTTAGATCGTTAATTTAGATGGAACACTTAAGCTTTTAGGCATTCAGTCCAGGTTTAATTTATTTTAGTGCCTACTTCGTTTTAGTTTTGATTTACTCTGACTTTTGAGTTAGTTGTTCAACTATTAATTGGCGATAGTAGCAATTGTGACGTTTTTCTTTTGGTGGGGTGTAAAAAGTTAAAGTGGATTGACGCCTAACTGATATTTCAAGTTTCTTTTTTTAAATATTTTTTGCGTTGATCAGGAACGGTTTATATTGAACTTTAATCTACACATATAAATAAAATTGGAGTGTCTGTTTGTAATATTGAAATAACTGCTTTTTACTACATGCATATGAATATATATACGGTACATACACCAAAATATTTTTTTTTACAATTTTTGTCTGTCTGTCTATCTTTCTGTCTGTTTGTCCGGGCTAATCTCTGAAATGGCTGGACCGATTTTGACGGGACTTTTTTTGGCAGGTAGTTGATGTAATAAGAAGTAACATAGGCTATTTTATTTTAGAAAAAATTATTTCAAAATCCTGTAGTCCACGCGAACGAAGTCGCGGACACAGCTAGTAATAGTAATAATATTCTACAATTTTCACACAACGCCATCTAATCCTAAAGTAAGCAGAACTTGTGCTAATATTTTTATAGGTACCTACATATCGTAGATACTCATCACACGAACATTTATCCTGGGTGGGAATCAAACTCACTTTCTTTTGTTTTTGTTTCTCACTGTTTGTGCGCTTAGCCAGTGTCAAATCTTGAAAGTATTTGGTTTTTAATGCAAAATACAGTCACTTTATTTTCCGTTAGAGTGCATATGTTACATTGTATATTCTAAAGTCTGCAGTATTTTTAACACGCTTATATTAGCTTCACCTGTATGTTTGTAATCAACGCCTTTGAGCTCGATTTTGACCTACTTTGGGCGATCAGATTTTCTATAAAAACTTTGCACACCCATCAAAGACCGGTGACAATACAATAATCCGGTTTTTTTTTAGTGAAAAATAAAAATATAGTTTAAAAAACTAAAAAAAACACGCTTTTATAGTATAACAAACTAACAAGTGTAAAATAAATTAATGAAAAATATTAATATCATTGTGAAAAAAGCGTGGGAGCACCCCACGCTTTTTTCACAGTGATATTAATATTTTTCGTTCTTTATTATTATTTTCTACTTATATTGAAAATTATTTTACACTTTTTAGTTTGATATGTTATGAAAGCGTGTTTGCGTGTGAAAGCGTGTGTCAACCTTTGATGGGTGTGCAAAGTTTGAAGAAAATCTGATCGCTCAAAGTAGGTCAAAATCGAGCTCAAAGGCGTTGGTTACAAACATACAGGTGAAGCTAATATAAGCGTGTTAAAAAGCGTGTTTTTTTAGTTTTTTAAACTATATTTTTTTAGCAAATAGATCGGGTCAGTTTTCTCGGCAAGCTTCTTTCAGTCCATAAGTACTAAAATAAAATTCTCAGTTCTATCTTACCGTACCTATGTCATGTTTTTAATATCAATGTTTTAACCCCTGAGACCCCAAGCATTTAAATAGGTATAAATACGGGAAAAATGGAAAGGTTGCTTATTTTCAAAATTTACAGACTACTTTATGAAGAATTTCTTATTTACATTCTTAGATACATAACCAATAAATAAAACGCTCAAAATTTTAATAATCTACGCGGACTTTTAATAATCTTAGTGTTCAACCGAATGGCGCGAAATCACGCGCGAACGTTCGCTTGGGGTTTGAGGGGTGATATTAATAATTATACACCAATTTTACATTACGTACAGTGGATACAAGTAACTGATTTGCGAATAATCAAAAACACACTACAACTTTTCATCGCCGAAAACCTATATTGGAATTTTGAATCGAAAACAAAGTAGCTTGGGTGAGTTTCACCAAAGACACGGGACCCGATCAGCTTATGAAAAACCATGATCAAGAAATATCAGTGTCTTTGTCGAATATCGACAATGACACTGATACTACTACTACTACTACTACTACTACTGCTGCTGCTACTACTGTCTGTGTGTTGTTGTAGTGTTGTTGTGTTGTTGTTGTTATTGTATATTTATCTATCTATCTATCTATCTAATATTGACACTGACAGATCTTAGACGCAGGTTAACTGTCTGTTCAGTATCAATCGAATATTTTTATGCCTACAGGTAAGTACTGTGTTTTACTAAAAATACAGTAACTATAGGCATAAAAAATATTCGATCTCACGATGAACTATCTTTGTATTAGTGATGTCCACACTTGCTTATTCAATTTATTTTTGGCATTAGCAGAATAGACGACATCAGCTCTTTTTCCATTTAAAAAAAAATAGAATATAACTGTACGTTCAGAACCATAAGGTAAAAATCACCCTTCGTTTGCGTAGCTTTACCAACACAGGTTTACATAAAAAACTCAGTACATTAGCATCACAAAAGTAACATCAAAAATCAAGTCCCCAATATTAAAAAGCCCACATTAAAATTCAAAAAATATATTGAAAAGGCGACCTAATAATTCGTTAGTCATGTATAACAAAGGCGTCAAAGAAACGGGCCCTATTACCATAATTTTTGAACCCACCTGATTGAAGCTCATTGTTACCTACATTCAACGCCTAATCAAAATATTTTCACAGACCCCTTTATAGACATGCTATAGACTCATTTAGGTGGACGTAAATTACATAAAATGCCAATTTGAGGCATTTTAGAGTGCTGAGGTAGGGTAATTGCGTAGCTCTTTTGAACAATCCCGGGTCTTGTGTTAGAAAAGTTCGGCAGTTTCACGAAAAATATATTTTTTTTTAAGTGCTTATAGTCATCAAATGACTTCTCCCGCATTAGGGTGGAACGACGAGGCGAGTCAGACTTTTACCGAGTAAAACCCACTTCTATGTTCCTTCTTTGTCTTGCGTTCCAGAACCCCGGGTTTTCCTTTCAGAATCGAACCCCAGTAGGCTTCGGCCCTGCTGGGCACCTACGGTTTTGCCAACCCTCCTGTGTCCTTCAGTTTCCTTTTTTATTCCAGGACCACCATATCTCTTTCAAAAATTCGGCAAAAATTCCCTACTAGGTGCCTAGTGTTGTGCTGACACCTCTTTGTGGCGCTCGTGAAACACTACACGCCTTCCAAATACTTCAAGATTAGAACCAATTTTGGAAGGCCCCCCACAAGGTGAGCAGATGACATGGTGAGGGTCGCGGAAATCCGATGGATGCAAGACACTCAGGACCGGTCGCTGTGGTAACGCTTGGGCACCTATGTCCAACAGTGGACTACTTTCTGCTGAAACGATGATGATTTATTTATTTATTTAATCTTCATGCAACACAAAGTACATAGGCGGACTTAATGCCTTAGGCATTCTCTACCAGTCAACCTAAGGTGGTGAAGAGACGATGATGAACTTATCGGATAAATTTTTATTAATTAGCACGTATAAGCGTTCGTTAGGTATAGGACCCACTCAGTAAATAATTCAACACCATCTCTGGCTATACCCAGAGTAGGAGGAAATTATTGATGATTTACAGCCCAAAAAAAAGATATATGATTCACTTGCAGATTAGGAAGTCATTATATTACCAATTAAAGTAAGCAGCTTCATCGACGCATATCATTAGAAGAGACATTGGTTTATCAAAAAACCTGCAAATAACCCGGAATATATGGAATATCCTTAGTACATTTCTCGTATCCACACAACCGATGCTCCTTCGATACAGATTCAATTTAAAGTTTCCAAAAAATCTGTAAGCTAGCATATTGGAGCGGAAAGCTTTTCCTCTGAAAATTGACACTTGAAACTTTGCTCGGATCTTAAAATTTCAAATACTTCGGCATATTTGGGAACTGTGATAGTTCAATTAGCTGCAAGGTATTAATTATTATACTTTATAAGGAAAAATGTGAAAATATTAATTGAACACGTTGATTCAATGTTGATAAGTAAGTAGTTTAATTACTGGTTACGCAAGGTTCTGAAGTGGCATCTGCGTAATGAAGACGCAGCTCTGGAAGTCCACCCACAAAATAGACTGATAAACTAGTGATGGTCTCAGCAATCGTGGGTTTGATTCCCACTCAGGACATATGTTTGTGTTATGAGCACGATACTTTGTATTTATTTTGAAATATGTAAATGTTTATCAGTTGCCTATTAATACTTATAATACAAGCTCTGCTTAGCTTGGGACTAGACGACGTTGTGTGATAGTTATGGAATATTATATTATATTAATCCGATGGATGCCAGACGCACAGAGCTACTCGATATGGCTAAGTTTGGGATGATCATGTCCACTAGGGGAAAACTTTGGACTGAAATGGTGATGATTTTTAAATCCGTTCACTACTAAGTAAGTTAGAAACCTTTCAAATCTGATGAAAGGGGAAACTTGTTGACTAAAAACTAATTGACTAATAGAATAAAAATACACATACTGAAACGTGACGTCATCGCCTTTAGGTTACGTGTGTACAACAGAGATAGCGAGATATTCCCACCGCGTGCACCACTCTTCCTTATACCAATATTTAAAGTACTGATTACTGCTTCATTGAATAACCAATTTAGATGCTGTCTTCAGAAAAAAAAATTAAAGTGTTATTTGTTTATTAGAATATCATTGAATACAAGCATAGCAACCCAGCTGTGATAAGTACTTACATGATCTAAAACTTAGTACCACGAGAAAGAATGGCAGGCGGTTGCCTCCTTCTGCGAAGTAGTAATACTAGCGAAGGAAGACCACACGCGTAAGGTAAGGAACTTCCTCCCGCACCAGCCACCAGGATCTCGAGATGTTAGCATAACGTTGGGAACCCAGCAGGGTCGAAGTCAACTGGGAACATGGGTTCGCTTCTGAAAGTAAAACCTGGGCCGTGGAATGCAAGGCAAAGAAAGAACTTAAGTGTGGGTTATAGCCACTTAAAATCTTATACGCCCTCGCGCTCTACCTTAGAGCGGGAGAAGTCATTAGATGATACCAACAAAAAACAAAACTGAAATGTGACATCACCGCCATTAGGTTACGTGTGTAGAAAAAAGATAGCGAGATATTGCCACCGCGTACCGCACTCTTCCTTATTCTTCTTCTTCTAAAATTAATAAAGTAGCATCATCAGCATGACCGGAGAAAATACGACGTTACAAGTCTATTGGGGTTGTGGGCATGCCCATTGTGCCAATATTAAAAGAGCTGATTGCTCCTTCATTTAATAATCAGTTTTGATACTTGCTTCAGAATAAAAATATATTTTTTTTAGTACACAAAAATAGACACAGACATGTACTCAACTGTGATAAGTACTTATGATCTGAAACTTAGTGCTACTAGCTAAATAACAGCTTCTACATAACTTACCACCTCAAAATCAACACACCATCAAGTCTTAATCCGGCACAAGTCCAAACTATCACTTGTGGACCAAACACACTTAGTATCATTAATCATAAGTTCGCGAACTTTCTACGTATAAAGTTGGTGCTCTTAAGCCAAGGAGGCATTAATGCTGTAGTGCTCTTTGCGTAACAAATTACCTTGCTACCCATAAATATATTAGCACGGTGCGACGTACAAGTTTAATGAGAGTGACACGTGCCTAAGTGACGCATGTTAACACAAACTGAGTTGTACTGATGCAGCGAGGTCGACTTGAAATGTAGATTTATGTTTCAGAGAAGTAATGGCCACTGTACCTAAACCTGTTTTGAGCGGGACAGTCTATGGACTTAACAATCCGGCCCGAAGGACCAAAAGTTGCTGGATGGCTAATATATGAAGCGAGGCCAGGAATTTGAGGATCTTGAGGATGAGGGGAAATGACAACCACACCAAGCAATTAAGGCTTATAGTCTCTTGAACCATCTGGCCAAAATTATGTGGACGCACCTCTCGCACCCGCCTAGGCGGCAGTACGCAAATCTGTGCATTTATTTGCGGCCAACAGCGCTCGGAAAGCGCGCGGCTGACCTTTAAATCTATGTATTTTCTTTGCGAAACATTGATTGATTTACATATGCGATGTTCATTCATTGTGCGTGCGGCTAGGGAGTGGAATTCCTTGCCGGAGTCTGTGTTTCCTGATAGCTACAACCCGGGAATCTTTAAGTCGAGAGTGAATAGGTTTCTTTTAGGTAAGCGCGTTCCATCGTCGACCGCATTGTCGCTTTCCATCAGGTGAGATAGCGGTCAAGCGCGAACCTATCAACAATAAAAATAAAAATAAAATAAAAATGTTCACTTTGAAGAATATTTAACCACCAATTTTTATGTGTAAAAATGTTTCTAAAGATCCAAGCCTTTTCGAACGAGTAGGGAAAAGTTGCGAAAATGCTAAATATTTTTTTTAGACAAAAGTAATAGCACGAAAAAATCAAATGTTGATAATGTTGTTCGTGAATCTATAATAAATATATATTTTTTTCAAACCTATTAACCTGGCCGTTACCAAGGAGTAGGCTTTAGAAAGTCACTTTTTATGGCACTTTTCGGGCGCTTGGGCCTTAACAAGCAAAAACTGTTTTTCTTTATTACCTACTTCTAATTTTAAAAATAATTACGAAACAAAAAAAAAGATTGATCAAAAAAGTTTCCATTTGGAACAATTTCATAGTTTCCAATAACCTCTTCCTCGTGAGTATTCCCAAGCGCAGATTCAGCCCTCAATAAAGGTTGTGGTCCCGACTCACAACCACCGAGCTTGGGCCGATACTCGCTATAGGGCCGCAGGGATTTTCTGTAAAGGAAACCTCCTAGAACACAAAGGTCAACTGAAGGACACAGGTGTGGTTTAATTCAGTAAAAATCTGACATCTTGTTATATCCTAAAGCGAAAAAGTGATTTCACAACATAAAAAAAAGCTGACAACCAACAGAAAATGCGGCAAGTGTGAGTCCCAGTATCAAAACAGAAAACTGAGAAAAAAAAATTACATCCAGTAGCGTCAAACTGGTAACAATTTAAGAGGATAACTTCATTACAGGTTTCTCTTAACAGAATCGACGATTAGTTGCCCCTCTGAAAATCGCAACTCTAAATAATCACGTATTATTGAGTTGTAAGCACCTAGTTAATTCCTACTAAGAAGATGTTTTCAAACATGCATGCTGCTGACAACTCCTTGAGGCGCGCGAGAACAGTGCACGCCGTCGACGACTTGGGCTCGGTCCGGACAGTTACCGGACGGTCGGACAGCGAGCTACCCATAGCTCGCCGTCTGCAAGCCCGCACTACTGTGACCGGAAATCGGGATCGGAATCCCGGCGGCGGCTGCGACATGACCTGTTAATAACATAAAAACATCGAGTTTTGAGTTTGATATGGATTGCTTTTTACAATCATACCATCCTTCTGACGTTCACCAGGCAGCATTGAGGTGTCACCTGTCAAAATGTTTATATTAATGACATTAGTTAGTCAACGTCAACGTCAAAATATTTGATGTCAACGTCATGTATACATTTTCAAAGGAAAAGACCTGACAGCTAAGTGGCGCCATCTGGTGGTCTAAATTTTTCTGAACACCCTCATTGTGCTTTCGTGTATGTCTTGCGTTATAACAAAAAAATGGTTTATCTATCTTTTTTAAATATATACAGAAGTACGTAGCTAACGTGGATCACACGTAAGCACATAGCTGATCACTTGGTCGACAGATTTAACAGATGATGTAGATACATTTGTGAAAATTTCAACTGTCGATCTACCACGCACGGTTCATAAGATACAGATAGACAGACGGACGGACACTAGAGTCTTAGTAATAAGGTCCCGTTTTACCTTTTGGATACGGAACCCTAAAACATGTTAAAACCATTAATCCACGAAAAGTAAAATCACCTAACGTCAGTCGATTGCGTGATTTTTCATAATGTTTTATGTAAATAAGCACAGATTATTACACTTGATACTTTATTCAAGTTCCGTGTATATCCACAAACTTGCCTGTCTTAGCTGCAGGATCAAGGGAAAATTGAAAGGATCAAGAATATAATTACGTGTACATTGACAAGACGTGCTGTACATCATCGAATAATCTATAGCTATTGAAATTATTGGATCGGTTTACTGTTCTGGGGACGACGATGACGCATTAGGTGTATAGGACATTGTTCCTTTTTATTTATATACTCGATCATCATCATCATCATTTCAGCCGAAACGCATCCACTGTTGGACATAAGCCTCCCCCAGGGGTCGCCATAATGACCGGTCCTGTGCATGTCGCATCCATCAGAGTCCCGCGGCCCTCACCAGGTCACCGGTCCATCTTGTAGGGAAAAGGGAAAAAAAGTATTATCCAGTTAGGTAGCTAGTGCCAGGGGCTTCCCGTGATAATACGAAAAATTACAAGGGGTCATACCTCCAGGATAAAAAGGTCTACCCGTGGTTCAAATTTCATCGAAATCGGTTCAAGCGTTTGCGCATGAAAAGTTACAAACATACACACATTTACAAACTTTATAATAATAATTTATAATCATATAATAATATTGGTTTGATTAAAAACCCTTTATTGTACTGATACCTATGACATATAGGAACTAAAATTAAAAACCTACATCTCGCGGCGGTATTAGAGTTCTCCGTGACAATAGAATATATATATAACAGCCCAAAATCAAGTATAAATAGTTACCCAGACCAGACACAGCAGCCGTCTTGTCGGAGAATCTTCCCTTTTCAACGAAGATGTTCCCAATGGAACCTTTTTGATAATTCTATCTTGTGTTTGTAAATATTTTTAAATTAAGAAGTAATAAAACAAACTTTGTTTTTAGTCCAATTGCATGGTGTGGTAATCTCCACTCATCCTCAAATTCCTCAAATTCCTGTACCCCTAGCCAAGTTGCTAATCTGCAATAGTTAACGCTTGTAGAAAGCTTCAAATGTACGGGAATGACGTCGTCTTAACGCTCAGTCACGTGGTCAGAACAAAAGAATTGACGGCAAGGTCAACTCGAAGCGTTCGGCGCAAGCGAAACGGTTGTAACTTGGCTAGGGGGGCTGGTCTCCCAGAATAATCTAACAACAGAAGACATACATTCTGTTACTGGATGGCCTTACGCCTTACGCCCTAAGCCGCATACCTCTAAAGAATAACAGTATGTAATTTACTTGTAAACGAAAATTGAGAAACTTTACAACTTCAAGCATAATTATGATATTTTTTAGTAAAATCGTAACGTCCCATATACATGCAGAAAATAAACAAAATTAAGGTTTAACAACTAGATCATTATAAGGCATATTTTTGAACAAAATAAAAAAATAAACTATATATTTAAAGTCTTAATTACGTAACGTGATCGTTATTACGGAACCAAATCACCGAGCTCGATATTAACGCCCCAAAAAGAAATATTTGTGTTAACATAAAAGAACTTTCGCGTGTCGCCTACCTATAAAATTTTGTAATTAATAACCACGACGCCAGTCGTTTATGGTAATACAGGCTATTTTTCTTTACACTAATGCGCGTCTTTGAGTTCAACGTGCTTGAAACAGCACTTTGCAATTTCAGTAGCCATGAGATGTTATCTCTATCAATTATGGCCCATAAAACGTAATGACTTCATCGTAAATCTTAGCGTACACGACAGAATTTTACTTGGTGTTGAATAAATGAGGCCAAATTGCCCCAAGGTATTAATGACTTGTCCCAAGTCACCCCGAGCTGATCGGTGGTGCGTGAGCAAGAAAGGACACCGTGCCTTTGTCGAGATATTGTTGTGACCCTCTTAAATTCATAAATGAAGCAGTTGTGCCCTATCTGATATGGTGGAAGAAAGCTCACCAATTATAAACAAAAGCCTTATCGCTGAACTGAGTTTACAAGGCTGATTCTTGAACAAAGAACATGTTAGAAATTAAACTTGCCTCCTAAGTGATGTATGGATTTAGGGTAGCAGCTTAATTAACTGGGCTATTTGCCAAAAGACGATGTTAGTACATGCTTGCCAGACGTTATCAGGGTTGGGACAGGTGAAGATGATCTAGAGATTCACTAAAGTGCATTAAAATGTTGTACGTTAATTTCTGATGTTGTTTTGTATGTTTATGTTGTTATAGGTTAATATCTTCAAAACAACATGTATCTGGAATAATGTACACCCTTATACTTCTATTCCCCAAGTAGAAAATTCAGTTTAAATCGTCAGTGAAGCTCTGAAATTTTACTTAAATGCATTTAGGGTATTGTTTTTTTGGTACTGGTAGCTCATCGATGTTCTTATATCTACACACGCATACTAGTGACGTTTTATCAAGATTTTTTTTAAAATAGGTATTTTTTAGCCTAAAATAAACAAGAATCGTTTTACGATAAAAAATGAAAAATAACTGAAATCAATTCAGTAGCCGATGCTTAACCTACCTCTTTAAAGATACATGTTATTTAATGGTTTATTTTTTTCATCTTTTTGTAACAAAATATGTTACAAAAAGATGAAAAAAATAAACCATTAAACAGTACTATACTATTTTTTTGTACAAGTTTTTATATATTTACATAAAAGGAAACCGTTACTAACTGATTTAATAACAAATAACTTAAACCACTGAAAGAATTACGCTGACCTTTTCCACGCAGATAATTATTATAACGACGGCCTGCACTTAAAAAGGATTTTCCAAAATTTACTGTCTAAGGGGATGAAACGGAGGTCCAAAGTTTGTATGAATTAACTTTCTCACGGGTGAAACCGTTGGCAGAAGCTAGTGAAATAGTAGGTATAGCAGCACATTAGCGAATAAGGCGATTATCACACTGCCACGCATCACGCTGCATGTTGCGTGTCAACACACCTACGTGCGTACTTGCGGGAGTGCAGATCTGCATCATCGTGCGGGGTTTTACGCACTCACGCGCGTAGGTGCGTTTTGTGAATTCACGCAGGCTCTGACTCATTTCATACAAAATCACGCACATCACTACGAGACAGTGTGCCATACCTTGCGTGTCGCACCACAGCCACGCGCGTGAGTGCATGTTTCTCCGCATGTAGGCGCGTGATCTATATGAACGCGCGTGAATGCATTTTCGATGTATTGGAACAGTCCAATCCAGTCGCGTCCTGTCCAGAGATACTTACAAGCAACGTTAAGACACGCGTTCACGCGCTACGATGCGTGGTGCGAGGCAGTGTGCTAACCGCCTTAGTATCATTTATGAAATTTTAAACAAATAAATAATTTAAAATGATCAGTGTCCCAGACCCTTTTAAGCCATCTTTAAGTCCTTTCACGAAAATAGATATTTCACTTCGAATGATTCGTAATTCACAATAATGAAACATTCCGTGACTTGCGTAATGCCTGGCCCTGTAATACCTAGCTTATTTATGAATCAGAGAATAAAAATGTAATAAAGACGTCTTTATTAGAATTTTATATTTTCAATTGTAAGGTTACCTGACTTTGAGGGTCGTATTTTGAATAAATGGCTCATTGCAACGGTGATAAGGCCTACGGTAAAGGGTTCGGGGATATTGGAAAATGACAATTCTTATAGATATTCAAACCGTATTTATGGAGAAGAATAGCTATAAGGATACTCTTTGACTACTTATTTCCTTTAAAGAGTCAAATAGTCGTTTTAATAACACTAGTCAACATATTTATATTTTTTAAATGCAATATATACGAGTATGACCATAGCTGTGTGTTGTTATATTTGTAGGCTCCTTATAGTAGAGGATACAACTAAGAACGACCTTCACCGGTCTGTTTATTGGATGAAACATATTTTATGATAATCCTAGTATGTTAAATAATATAACGCGGGTGGGTTGTCTAAGAAATTCCCGGCCAATATTAATTAAAAATTGTAAATTGACTTTTTTTTTAAATGCACCGGTGTGTTTAACGAATAAATTTAATACTAACTAATCACATTTCTTAGGCAACCCACCCGCATTATGTTATTTAATATACTAGATTTGTCATAAAATACGTTTTATCCAATAAACAGACCGGTGAAGGTCGGATTCTTCTTCTTAGAGTCTGTCTAATAAGTTAAACGACTTGGGTAATTATTAGGATTTAATGAAATCTGACGTAGTCAACACGGGTTCAATAATCAAGGTTGATTAAAAGATAGAGATCATTGTGTCTGCTTGTGAGACATAAGAAGGGTCCTATTTCATGTAAATAAAACCCGAAAACTGTGGTAATACGTGTATACGTGTATATTTAACGAATTTTTGATACAGAGTTCACGAAAGAATACGTGAGGTAAAATCGAATACATGATTTTAAAAAATCGGGTATCTTCTAAAATTAATCCTGTTGAAGTTTGCTGAGCTGTAACTAATAAAAGGATGTGGTGATGCTGTTCACATTCGTGTAGGCGCTTGCAGCTGCGCCACATTGTTTACTAACAGAAGAACCTTATGAAAAGTATCGAATATAAGTATTTTTTAAATGATTAAATATTATACAAAATTCCCAAGTCGGTTGACTTATTAGACAGACTTATAGACTATTAGTTCGAATTTGACAGTGTAACAAATCCTGTACATCAAGATTTTCAATTGCATTTTAGTAAGTTTTTAATAGTAAGAAATTTTTTTTACGTTACTTACCAATATTAAAACCGGTAACAATAATAATAAAACCGGGCAAGTACCAACGTAAATTTTTCAATTCATATATGTGCTTTTCTAACCCCGTGCCTCGGAAAGCACGAAAAGTCATTGGTCTCTGTTGTCGTTCGTAGATCTTTGACAGTCGTTAAAGGTAGTCAGACACCAGAAAGTCTGACCATCAGACTATCCAAGAAATATCGTGTTTCCCAGTAACTGGGATGGGGAGGTCTAATAGGCAGTTTAAGAAGGTTATTCAGCTGCATACGGTTTTCTTTTAAGGTAAGATATCATCGAATGACATCTCACGCTCTAGAGTGGAGAAGGATATTAAACTTTTACTGACTAAAACCCCACCTGTGTTCTTCAGTTGCCCTTTCCGCTCTAGGACCACGAGTTTCCTTTTATCCGATTAGACTGGAAACCGACGCCAAGCTAGCTGATAAAAGGCTAAGGAGATGATGATAGAAATATAATACGTAGGTACAGAATTGTATATAAAGGCAGGTATTTAAAAATTTAATAAGTATTAAAAAAACTGAGCAAGTGCGAGTCGGACTTGCGCACTGAGGGTTTCATACAATCTTAATACCTATGTAAATCGATCAATTCCCGAATGAAGTCTCGAATCGTTTTTTTTTTTTTGTGACCTGAAATAAATATTCTGTTTTCAGATTAATTCCTATTCCACTCAAAGACTTTGTTTTACGACAAATTTCAAGATTCTGGGTCAACGGGAAGTATGAATTTTGATTCCCTTGAGAGTGTCAAAATATACGTTTTTTTGGTAACAAAAACGGCCGTACCTTTTTTATCCGACTTTGAAATGGAGAAGGTTCTATGTTCGGCTGAATGTATTTTTTAACTTAATAGTTTGATTTCATAACAACTTCAACGGACCGCAGACCTAAGTATATGGTTTTAATTACAACTGGATACCTCCACGCGAGCAGTGGTGACCGAGTGGTAATAGCTCCGGTTCCGACTTACGCGTTGTAGGTCGCGGGTTCAAACCCTGCAAGGCGCAATACTTTGTGTAATTTATTTCATCACTACTGCTCATGGTGGATTATGGCCCATTCCCTCTCCTAGAGAGGAGGCCTAAGTCCCTGAAGTGGGAATATTGAAAAGGCTGACGATGATGACGATGACCTCCACGCGTTCCCTAGATAAAAGAGATAAAAGACAGACGGATAACAAAAAGATCCTATAAGGGGCTACTCACACTTATTCAGCTCTATTCAGCTTATGTCCATAGAAAACAACGGTTTTGTATGGAGACGCGTACGCATCCATTCAGCTTTCCGCGTTTATTCAGCTTTCGCGGCGAACAAGTATAAAATAAGAACAAATGTCTTTTATCATGCGAGTGCTTTAGATAGAGTTCAGCGCTGATAAAACTTAAACTTTACGCGGCTGATAGAAGTAGAACTGTATAAGTGTGACCAAAATCGTTCAGCGAAACGCGAATAGAGGTGAATAAGTGTGCGTAGTCCCTAAGAGATCTTTTTGAGTTACGGAACCCTAAAAGATAGTACCTTTGTCTCTATTCCTCAGTCAAAACAAGAGATCTTTAAAATAGACGTTGTGTTGCGTCAGTACTGCCCGAGGCGTTTAATCTACATGCAACTATTTTCTTTTATGTATGTTAAGTCAATGTGACATCACAGGGCCTCTAAAAATACCAGCCTACGTTAGTTTTATTTAGTTTTAAATATCGCAGTATATTTTGAGATATGAGTCCTTTGAGCCTCGTACAGTCCTTTTTTGTGTTGTTATCTTTATTTTATAGCAGTTAGTTAATATGATTAGTTAATATTTTTAAATATATAAAAAAGGTTACACACAATTTTTTTTTCTTGAGTGGAGTTTCCCGCTCTAGAGTGGAGTCGGAGGGCGTATCAGACTTTTAACCATTTTTTCATTCATTCATTCATTTTTTTAACCATTTTTAAAAAGAGTAACCATGGAGTTTCTTGCCGGTTCTTCTCCATAGGAAACGACCAATTTCGAACCGTGCACTAGCTTCTGACGTTTTATAAGTGCCCATGTAGGCCTATGTGAAATAAAAAACTTTTGACTTGACTTTACTGACTAAAACCCAATCCTATGTTCCTAATGCCTTGATCACACGTACCGAGTAAACGGGCGAGACAGTGCTCTCGGCCGAGTACTCGGTGCGTGTAAACACAGCGTCGAGTGCTCGGCCGAGCGCTTATCTCTACAACTCGCTTACGTCACTGTCTCGGCCGAGCAACATTTACTCGATACGTGTGATCAAGGCATTACCATCATGTACCCAGTAGCCCGGTGTTATGTAGTCCGGCGCGCGCTTTTTTTGCACTAGTGTAAAAAAAAACAGTAAAGAAAATTGCGTGCCTAAAAGAGGTAGGAATAAGAGCGGTTGTTTGAGTAAATGTATTGAAAATAAGCTTTTGTGTTTCTTTCTCTTTTCTTATATGGTCGCATACACAAAACGGTAGCATATTTTTATTACTTGACACCAACGAAAATTAAACACGGTTTCACCATCCAGTCAGGCCACTTAAGTAAGCACTTAAAATGTCGTAGAGATGAATGGCTCAACTTCAAACTTGCCTTTAACTTTTGACAGTAGAAAATCTCTAGAATTTTTATCTAGGAAGCTAATGGAGACCCTTTTTAAAACGCTTTTTAATCACAGTTTATTATGCCGGGCACAGACTGCTGTAACGTAATGTGCAAGGTAATATGAAAGGAGCATTTCATAAGTGTAGATGAAACGTGCGCACGAATCGTGCATGTACCATCGAAGACACTTCCACCTGACCATCGCTAAGTTCATTTTTGCTTGCACTCAAAACGGAAACTTCAACGCGTTTGGTTTGGCGCCGAGCCACAGGATTCAAGCGAATTTTTTTTAAGTGATCAAGCAAATATGACCGCGATTGTACCTACTCGTATCTGCGCGAACATAGCAAAGTCTACCGCTAACACGCGAAGAGAATGGACAGATTTAATAAACCAGCGAAAAAACCGACAAATCGTGGCACGCATGATTTTAAATTTTGCGAACCAATCGCGAGCGTAGTGTGCACGGTTCGCGCGGATACATTGCATGATACATTTCATGTTACATTACAGTAGTGTGCACCTATCTTTACAGCAAATAATTTCATCAGTAAACCAACAAAATATTTGCGTGGGTGACATTATATGAAAAGTTTGTTAAAAAGGCCCCCGACCCTCGCGCTGTGTATCAATTAATATAGCAGTCAATTAATTCCAGGTATTTTGCTGTAATATATTCCTGTGACATAATTTTGCTACAGAGAAAACGTATTAAATATTACGTTACACACGATACTTAATGTTTTACATTATTATGAAAATATGGGTATTTGTGATATGCGGTAAGCATATGTAATTACGTCGTATTGTTTGTAAAAACGTCATAATATATTTAACTACGAGTATAGAACGATACCTATCCAAAACGTATGTAGTCCCCTCTTTGAGGAGTGACAGAGGTGTTATGGATATCAGCAGAACAGACGGGGTCCTCTTGGGCTGATACCTACAAGGGCTGCGGGAATGTTCGAAAGATTTACAGCCCTAGAAGGCAAAGGGTAGCTGAAGGACCACAGCTGGGATTTAGTCAGTAAAAGTCTGACTTGTCCCCTACGCACTCCACTCAAAGTAGGAGAAGATATTTGATAATTTACCCCAGAGGAAGGTCTAGAGAGAGACAGAGTGATACAGGACATATAGCACTATCTCTTTCTCACATTGAATTCATAATGATTTTAAGACGTCAAGATAGGGGGAGGTCTAATATGTATGTTCAGCTGTGGACTGTTTTTCTGGTTATTCTACAACTTAGCACAGTCAGTTGTATTATTTAACATAGGCCAATTATGTAGCTAAATGGAATTCGGAGAATAGCTGAAAAATATCTGTTGCCTGAAAATAAGTCAAAATATAATTATTTATTACACAGAATACAAATACCTACTTATGAATTTGGTTTGTATCACGATATTACCCAGATTCAGACAAAGAAAAACAGTTAAGTAGAGTAAAAGATAAAGTCTATTTTATTACTTCACAATAGAAAAAAATCCCCCGATTTTGAAACATTATTCAATGATGCTTTGCTCCTATTGATCTTAGCGTATGATATATAGCCTATAGCGTTCCTCGTTAAATAGGCTATCTAACACTGAAAGAATTTTTCAAATCGGACTAGTAGTTCCTGAGATTAGCGCGTTCAAGCAAACAAACAAACAAACTCTTCAGCTTTATAATATTATATAATATAGTATAGATTATTTCCCTTTTTCCTTCAATTTTGCCTATAGGCATACTTACTAAAAGAATTATGAGTATACATGTTGGTGGGTGGAGAGGGAGAGGGAGGCCAAAGAAAAGATGGATGGATTGTGTGAAGAGTTATAATGAAAGAAGAGGAAGTTAGTGATAGCATGACGAGTGATAGGGTAGAATGGAAGAAAAAAGCGTGTTGCGCCGACCCCTAATAAGAATTGTCCGAACAAGGACAGGAAGATGATAGTGAGGTATACTCCAACTAACAATGCTGCTTAAAAGAGAATAATACAATGTTTGTGTGATAAGCACGAACATTAGTTCTGCATATCATAACCAGCCTTTAAATTTTCCCACTGCTGGGACTCCGGCCTCCTCTCTAGGAGGGGTTAATGGGCTGTAATCCACCACGCTGGTCCAGTGCGGGTTGGTGAATGTCACACGTCTTCGAATTTTTTGATTCTAGGACATGCCGGTTTCCTCACGATGTTTTCTTTCACCGTTTGACCGATTTGTTCTTCGTGTAATTTATCTATACATGTAGTCAATTTTGTAGAAGTTTTTAGTTGAAATCGATTAGACAAACTTTTATAAATTAAAATTGTGTGTAACTTGATATAATTATTACTTAGGCTTTGTTTAATCGCAATTGACTGGCCTGTTGGTCTAGTGGTTAGTGGCCCTGACTGCTATGCCGGAGGTCGTGGGTTCGATTCCCACCCAGCACAAATGTTTGTGTGATCAGCATAATCATTTGTTCTGTGTCTGGGTGTAATTTATCTATAATATGTATGTATTTAGAAATATATAAGTATGTTTATCAGTTGTCTAGTACCCATAACACAAGCTCTGCTTAGCTTGGGACTAGACGGCGTTGTGTGATAGTTGTGGAATATTATATTATAATAATTGGTTGACTATTTCGAAAGATATACTACATTCATTGACTGTTAGGCAGTACGAAGTCAGTCGGGTCAGCTAGTCTATAATATTAATGTTTTTAGAAATATAAAAGTATGTTTATCACTTGTCTAGTACCTACTCTTAACACAAGCTCTGCTTGGTTTGGGACTAGATGGCGTTGTGTGAAAGTTGTGGAATATTATTATTATTATCTTTTACTTATTTTCGATACATTTTAAACATTTTTTTTAAACACATGCCTTCTGCAGTAGGAGTACTACTTTCTGAATCTAGCCCTTGATCCAGCCGCCTAACGAGAGCCTCATAAGGTTTTGGTTGAGGCTCTTGGCTTTTAAGCCATTGGCTGACACAATTATTTGGTATAATGATCGCCGAGTCCACAACCCACATGTCGACAACCTCGCGAGCTTAGAGCATTAAACCGAGGCTCTAAGCTCGCGAGCCAAGCCAATGTACTTGATTTGTTTATCTTTCTCGGCTGTTACGAGCTTTTATTATTATTATTATATATCTTATTGTAGTTTGAACTCACCACCCACGGGAGAAAAGCTGCTTTTCCTCCATTGTTCGTAGAGCTAAGATTCCAAATAATAAATGTAGTGATAAATTTAATTGCTCGAGAAATGCTCCGAAAGCATTTTGGACGCTTCTCCAGAGTCCTTTGTTAGATTCTGAATGCTAAATTTAACTACGACTAACTAATGTTTTAAAATCCCATTCGCATGGCAACTAAATCTCGTGCAAAAAGTAGTGATAAAACATATTTTACTAGCTTCTGCTAGCGGCTATGCCTGCATGGTAAGTAGTAAAAAATTATGCCAGCCTTAGGGAACATGGAGGACAGGGGTGGTCAAGTAGTAATGACTCCGATTTACGAGTTATAGGTCGCGGGTTCGAACCCAGCCTGGCGCATTACTTTGTGTAATTTATTTCATCACCACTGCCTCAAAACGGTGAAGGAAAACGTCGTGAAGAAACCGGCATATCCTAGAAACAAAGATTCGAAGACATGTGACATTTACCAACCCGCACAAGGCACAGGTAGTGGATTACGGCCCATTCCCTCTCCTAGAGAGGAGGCCTGAGTCCCAGCAGTGGGAACATTAAAAAGGCTGATGATAATGAAGGCACCATACTCCGTGGACATACCTTTGAGCGTAATGGAGAAACAAACATACATACAAAAAAAATTTCACCTTTACAACATTAGTGTGATTACATTTTTTATTTCTGTAGACATATTAGAACATAAAACCACTTAAACGTGCGACTGAATTGGAGAATAGAAAATTTAATACAAAAATATATTATAACGCAAAGTTCTCCTTCGCGTCTGTCTGTATGTCCGCTATAAACTCAAAAACAAATCCTTGTATAAATGCATATTTATAGTTAGTAGAGACAAGACTTCCAACAGCCGTGTAGGTACAGCTTGGGTGGGCCGCTAGTCTAATTTATATTATCAACAGCGGAAAGGCAAAATTGCATAACCGCCACTTTTGTCTAAAATAAGATATATAACTTATTTTCTACTGTCCTTCCTTACTAATATTATAAAAGCGAAAGTGAGTTTGTTTGTTTATTTGTTTGTTAAGTCTTCACGCCTAAATGGCAAAACCGATTTTGATGAATTTTGGTACAGAGATAGTTGGGACCCTAGAGAGGGACATAGGCAAATTTTTTTGTAAAAAAAAATGTGAGAAAAGGGGGAGAAAGAGGGAAGGTCTTTTATGTACGTGGGCGAAGCCGCGGGCGAATGCTAGTATACTATAAAAGGATGGGTTCTAACGAATAGATAGGTACAATAATCTTTTTTTTTTTAAACAAGCTTCTGCCAGTGGTTTTGTCCTCATGAAATTAGAAAATATACAAGGTGTAAGGGACAGCCCTCCACAAACTTTAAGGGCTTGCTCAGTAGACGAAACTGAACAACCTTCCACAAAAATTTTTTTCAGGAAACGAAAAAAATATCGGCCTCTCCACACAAACTGTCCAATCAAGTTTATAATTGTGTATGGTGAGGCGGATTTTTTTTTTTCGTTTCCTGAAAAAAAGTGTTGTGGAAGGTTGTTCAATTTCGTCTACTGAGCAAGCCCTTAAAGTTTGTGGAGGGCTGTCCCTTACACCCTTTATAGTTTATGTCACTCATTGATCAAGTAGCATTCTATTGGAGAGAAAAAAAATGTTTCAGTAGTTTTCGAGTTTATTCATTACAAACAAAAATACATTTTTTTCTCTTTAAAATAACAGTGATTAAATGTTATCGAATAACATACTTTGTTAGGTTCATACTTAGCCACTATGATTTAAAGAAACAGCTGAAAGTTAAACACGCCTGAATAGAAAACAAGTTTCTAATTACCTCACGCCACTCTTTACAATAATTACTAAAATTAGCATACTAACGTACTGACATAATCATAATGCCCAACGAATACTTTTCAAACTACCGTTTTTTTTTTCAACGTTTTCACAAAGAATTTAAGAAAATATACTCCAATTGCTTCCGCAGGTAATTACTATGAAAATTGCTTTCAGTGGCCCGCTAACGTCTTTATAAGCTCTTTGATTATATTAAATGACACTTTTATTCAGCCTTTAAAATGGCCAAATATTTTCGACCTTTTGGTAAAATGCGATGGAAGAAAGTCAAGAATAATTATGCTTATGCAAACTTTAAGGAGAACTTGTAATCCTTATTTAAAAATAGGATGTTTTTTTAAGCCAATGTCTTTAAAAGCCAATTTGGCGATCTGGGGTATTAGGTGGCCAAATATCTTCTTACAAAGACTTTTACTTACAGGGAAAAATATTCAGGTGTTGTTACCTTATTTCAGTAGATACAAAAAAAAATATGGACCTTCGACATAATAATTGGTTACTGTGTCGTTTTAATTAATTAAACCCCAAGCAAACGCCAGCGTTCGCTCTCTCACTATCTTTCTATGGAGTCTCTAATATGGTATTCGAAAGGGTAAGATATTTAGGTATTTTTTAGGTGGGAAAATCAACTAAATGACATTTCCCGCTCTTGGGAGGAGCGCGAGGACGTGTCAGACTTTTAGTGAATAAAAACTCACTCCTATTCCTTCTTTTCCATTGTTCCAGGGCCCTAGGGATCTGTTCCAGAGCCCCGGGGATCTATTCCAGAGCCCCTGGGATCAAAATATTTAAATCTTAAAACAAGCTTCTGCCAGCGATTTTCCTCGCGTGACAGTAGAAAAATATCCCAAAAGAACAAATTCCCGGGATAAAAAGTACTATTTGTCATTTTCCAGGACTTTCCTGATATCTCTTTGAGGCACCCACTACGCGCCGTCGACGACTTGGGCTTGCTCCGGACAATATCCAGGTAGCAGGACGGCGAGCGAATACGGGGTCGGGGTCGCGGTGGCTGGGGCGTGAAGATATCCGTTCCCTCATACGTGCGGCCATCTTCTTTGCTAGCATTACTGCTTCGAAAAAGGAGACGACCGCCGCCCATTCTCCCTTGCTCTAGAAGTCCGGACTAAGATCTGTACCAGGGCCCGGCGTGAGAGGTCACCGCCACCGATCCCACTACGAGGACATGGTGGTACTACGCCCAAGCGGGGCAAACCTCCACCGTATGCTCCATCGTTTCTTCTGGGCGAACTGCACCATGGAGACACCAGGACGTTTCTTCCGATCAGGTGTAGGAACTTCCCGAACTATCCATCTCCGGTGAGGACCTGTGTCATGTGGAAGGTGAGGACGCAGTAATGTCTCTGTAGCAACTCTTTAAAGAGAGGACTTACAGCTATGATTATGGCGTGCCCAGCACTGGGTTAAGGCAGTGGCTATCGCCGTATCGTCATGGGATCCCGTCAGGCACACTTCTTTGGTTACTGTTCCACTCCTGTTAGTCGAACTTGATGTTAATATAGCCTACAGCATTCCTCGATAAATAGGCTATCCAATACTAATAATTATTTTTCAATTCGAACCAGTAACTCAAATTACTCAGTTTTATAATATTTGTACTCACAGATCTGACAAGCTTAGCCTTGTCAGAGAAAATATTATTAGGTTTTAAAATAAGATTCTGTATAGTGAGAACAGCAACTATAACACTGAAATAACATATTTTCTACGGTAAAGATGTTACTTAGACATACATGTCTAAACTAAAAAGCCTCAAAATGTGTCAGGTTTGTACTCTGTGCAAAATAACAATAGTTTATGAAAACCTTTTATTACTTACTGTCCGTTCAACCGATTTTGACTTTTATTACGTTGGTGACATGACAAATGGAAGCTGCAGTAAATAGTTTGTATTGTAACCACTTTTTGCTTTTAATGCCATCGTTATGCTTACGAAATAGAATCTAAAATCGGTTGAATAGACAGTAAAAAAGGTTTTTTTCTATTCATAACGCGAATAGGGTATAGTATATACGTCCTAACACGGATTGTATTTAATGACTTATTAATAGTCGATACCTCTCATCATCATCATCATCATCATCAGCCTTTTTAATGTTCCCACTGCTGGGACTCAGGCCCCCTTTCTAGGAGAGGGAATGGGCCGTAATCCACCACGCGGGCCCAGTGCGGGTTGGTGAATGTCACATGTCTTCGAATTTTTGGCTCTAGGACATGCTGCCCCCCTAGCCAAGTTACAACCAGTTTGTGTCGAATTCCGTTCTATAATCGGTAACGCCTTGGTGACAGCAATTGTAGAAAACGATAAGTTGGTAGCCATGTTGACGCGCCTGAGTCAGCCGCTCGTTCTACAATATAGCGTTTGTATAACAATGGATGTAGCGTTAAACATTGTAGAAACGATTTTGAACGATGTGAACTTGGCTACGAATTGTCTATTCGTTTGTTCTGACCACGCGACTTTACGTTGAGATAACGTCATTCCCATGCGTTTCATCACTTTTCGACAGCGTTAACGATTGCAGAATAACATCTTGGCTAAGCGTGCAGGTTTCCTCACGATGTTTTCCTTCACCGATACCTCTAGTAGGTACCTATTTATTCTATCTATATATATATATATTCTATCTATTGTGGTCTGGTTTCCGTACTTAGTCCTTACACCATCGTGCATGGGCCATGGCGGCTTTCACTCCAACCAGCCCACCTCACTCCAGAAGTAAATAAGTCTTTTCAATTTGCCCAGGGCATCTATGAGTAAATTCGGTGCTCCCAAGGTTCGTGTTCTTATTTCGCTGACGGCTGTACACTCGAGGAGCTTGTGCGCGACAGTTTCCTCTGACTCCATGCTTATGCCAGTAGTACCTAAAGGTTACGGCGCGTAGTTTTCCACGCGAGCCTCAGAGAGTCAGTAAAACCGTAGGGGTTCACCAGGGCTGAAGTCTACTGGGGCCATGGGTTTACTTCTGAAAGGAAAATTTGGGGTTTTGAAAAAAAAGAAAGGATTGGGTTTTAGTCAGTAAAATTACGAAATGCAATAAAAAAATATCAAAAATAGGTTCCATTGGGAATAGTCAGATAGTTTCCAATATCCTGTCCCTCGAGCCGTAATACCAAGGAAACTCGTGGTCTCAGAACGCAAAGAGCAACTGAAGGACAGATCACAGATGTGTATTAGTAAAATTCTGACACGCTCTCTGAGCGGGAGAAGTCTTTGGATGATTTTCCACCAAAAAAAAGTACCTGAAGGTAAAGGTTTTAAAACCAAAGATGTTACAGAGGTTCCATTCCGATTCTGAAAGTTCGGAACTTCTGGTTGAGTTTGCAACTTCGATTCTGATATCGGTTCCAAAAAACTTATATGGTACAAACAAGTTTATTCTTGTCTCGCGGAGAACCTTTCTTCCCCCCCATGCCTTCAGTCGATTCAAATTCCTCTTTCACTTGTTGTTTAGATTTGTATTTTTTTTTTGTTTGCAATTTGCAGTTCAATATCGGATAGTAAGGTTAAAATAATATACTTGCTGTAATGACATGTATGTATTTACACAATATTATGTAGTTTGAAGCTTTAGAAAAATGATGTGAGAATTTTGTTAATATTTGCTGACTTCTTTGGTTGTCTCAGAAACCTAAAATTAAAATAAAACTCAATAATTTAGAAATTAATGGCAAACTAACCAAACTTATTTATTTTTTTAGGTAAATCCTTGAAAATAACAATTATTAAGGTATATCTTTTTTTTTTTTATAATGGATAGGCTCGCGTTTGACCACAATCTCACCTGATGGTAAGCGATGATGTGGCCGACGATGGAGCACGCTTGCCTAGAAGCAATCTATTCACTCTTGACTTAAAGACCCCTATCTATATACCTTATATACCTATATCTATCTAAAATCTGATATCTTATCTTAATACAAAATATAAAATAATAATAATAATAATAACTCTTTTCTTGACCAAATCTATAAAATACACAAGTTTCATGTATTCTGTCGTCATGCATATCTATCTACCTCAGTCCAACAGTGACTGCGCTTGAACAAGACACGCCCAAAGTACTTATTTAAGATGGCCTTCCTCATGATCATCATTTCAGCCGAAAGACGTCCACTGCTAGACACAGGCCTCCCCCAAGCGTCGCCACAACGAACAGTCCTATGCTTCTCGCATCCATTGTAACGCGACTCTCACCAGGTGAGACCTTCCAACGCTATGTCTTTCGGTGCGCGGTTACCACTCAATTGTGGTGGCATCTACCATCTATGTATATATACCCTACATACGCATATATTTATCAAATGTGTCTTGCCCACTGCCACTTAAGTTTAGCGATTTTTCGGTTAGAATTTTCTGAACATTAAAAAATCTGTATCCACAGTAGTCTGAGATTTAATGCCGTCTAAAATGTAATAAAATCTATAAAATACCTGGCCACATTAGACAACTTTACGAACAAAAATGAACAACTTCCTTACTCTTCTTCTTCCAGCCCTTATCGTTATTACTTGGGGTGGACGCAACACGTTTTTTTTCTTCCATTCTGTCCTGTCATCCGTCACTCTATCACTAACTCCCTTTTCTTTCATATCACTTAAAAATGAACAACTTGCTTACCTACTATGTTAAATAAATCTAAGCAATGAAACCAAATTAAGATTACACCCCGACCCAAAGCCAGTACACACCGTTAGGCTCCATCAAGAAGAGGCACTACCGTATATGTTCCTTTACTTAGGCACCGAAGACTACTTATTACTTAATTTACAAGTTGAAGGGAAACCGCGCGCACAAAGGAAAAATGGGTTATATAAAAGCACTACGCACCTATTACATTTTGAAGGCTTTCAGCCGTTATGCTGCCTTCATGTAAAATAATATGTTTATGGGCCAAATTGTAGGAGATCGTTTCACTCGACCTTGTTTTGCACTAAATAAGTACATTGTTTAAGGCTTTGTTTCAAAGCTAGCCTTCAAAGTGTTGGCTTAATGTGGATCTATTGATACCCCTTTTGTTTAGGATTTTCGATTTTGTTATATTTATTTTTTCATAGCCGTTTGACTTTTCAAAAAATTCAAATATTTTTATTTCACAGCCCTACATTTTTTTTTTCGATGGGAAAAATCATCTTATGACAACCCCCGCTCTTGGGCGGAGCGGGAGATAGTGTCAGACTCTTACTGACTAAAAAACCCATCCCGTTCCTTCAAGCCTTCATACCGGGGCTCGAGCGCCCTTTCGGATTACCCTGGCCCCAGTAGGCTTCGACCCGGCTGGGCTGGCTGCTGTTGCTGACAACTCCTTGATGCGCGCGGGAACAGCGCGCGCCGTCGACGACTTGGGCTTGGTCCGGACGGTTACCGGACGGCCGGACAGCGAGCTACCCATTGCTCACTGTCCGCAAGCCCGCGCCTACGGTGGCTGGAAATCGGGATCGGAATCCCGGCGGCGGCGAGAGCGCCGTTGTCTGATGCGGTCGGCCTCCTCCTTAGCCAGCATTACTGCTTCGCAGAAGTCGGCGACCACCTGCCACTCCTCCTCGCTCCGGACCATGGCCTCGACCAAGGCCCGGCGCGAGAGGTCTCCGCCGCCGATCACCCCCACACATAGCCCTACATGGGCACTTATAAAACGTCAGAAGCTAGTGCACGGTTCTAAATTGTTTTTTTCTAATGGAGAAGAACTGGCAAGAAACTCTGTGGTTACTCTTTTAAAAAAAGTGGTTAGGAGTGTTTTTTTTTTGTTTGTAGGAGGTAATCTCTGAAAGTACTGGTCCGATTGCTAAAATTTTTTCACCGAAAGAACGCTGCCTTATTCCTGAGTGAGCATAAGCTATGATTTATGAACCCGGGCGAAGTCGCGGGCAAAAGCCAGTGTTGCAATATTTCCATATTACAGTTATATGTAATAGATGTTATGTAAGAACAGTGTAGACTACTCCATATTGTACCCAATAGCACAACAAAACTCTCGCCATGCGAGTGAATTGGTACAAATTATTTACAATTTTTTTGTGCTCATAGAAAGGATATGGACAGTTGACATGAAGCTGATTGGCACTATGACCACAGCTACAATGTCATGTTGCCAATGTCCCTCATATTGTTTCTTAAAACAACAAGAAAACCAAATCAGAACCAAAACTGAAAACAATATACAACATTAATTTTAGTATATGAGAAACCCGAAACACGTGTCTAGTATTTTATGTAAAGAATCTATATACAAAATTTCATAACTGTATCATGAAAAATAACAAAGTTATAAGTTTGTTATATTACCTGTTTGTCCGCAAAAAAACATGGTCACCGGGCATCCGGGTGACTGAGGGGTTATTTTACTCCCGCATACAGCTGTGTACTAGTGTCAAATGTCCGCTATAACCTGCCGTGATCTGTGTTGTACTTAATGTCGATGGTGTCCTCCTTGTGACCTTTTTTAAATATTTTTAGAAAAAATATTACTTAGTGTAAAATTATTGGAATCGATTCAGTAACTGATTTTGAAAAAAACTATTTTCAAGTCTCGTACTAAAAGTAAAGTATACTAGGCAAGTTTTGGAGTAAAGACTACATCGTCCTACTTTTTGGAATAATCTTGAGCACAGACAGGACCCGAAATCTACAAATCTTTTCAAGAATCTTTATCGAAAATATATAAGCCGAAGTAAACACCCAAAACCGAAGTACTACACCGTCGTCCCTTCCTAAAATGTACCCTAATTTTATCACTTAAAGCGTACCTATCCAGTCTAATAGAATAATGTAAGTACATGATATACCTGTTGCTTCAATATGGCTGCCAAAGTTGCGCCTTTGAGTTAAAAGCCAAAGCTTATGTAAGTTGTTACCTACATAATACAGACGGGAACAGGTGTCGCCTAACTGTTGTTAGAAACCAAGCAGGACGGAATTAATTTGAGCCTTGTATACCTAATCTGTTGATTGTAATTTGTAACATCTTTGATAGTGCTGTAATTGGGGAAGGTGGGTTGGTGCTGACGAATATGCGACAGATGTGGTTTAATTTTAGCCTCATTTGTTTTTTTGTACGGTTCTGTACCTCAAAAGGAAAATATGGAACCCTTATAGGATTCATTTATTATCTCTCTGTCTGTCAAGACCCTTTATCTGGAGAACGCATGGAGGCATCGAGTTGAATTTAAAACTATATACTGACTGCGGTCTCTAGAAGCAGTGAAAAAATAAAAATTCTGAATTATCGAAAAATATACGACCGTTTATGTCGCAAAAAACGTGTATTTTGACACTCTCTAGGGAAACAAAATTCATAGGGTACTTCCCGTTGACCTAGAATCCTGAAATTTGGTATAAAGCCAAGGTCTCATAGCACAAATATAGGAAAAATCTGAAAACTGTAAAGCAGTTACGTTACAAAAAAAACTTTTTTGCAATTTGGCAAAATCTTTGTAACTGATTTTGGGAATTGAACGGTTTTCATAGTTAAGTTTGTACGGAACCCTAACTGCGCGAGTCCGACCTGCACGTGCCCAGATTTTTCTAATTTATTATAGTCCAGAGACAGTTGTCCTGCAAGTCTCTAGCAAGAAATAAAGAAAACATGTTTATTTCGCACACAGTCACATATATTGAAGACACAAGTATGTATAAAGAAACTTAAATTTTAAAGAAAATTAAAACAGTACAGTTGCCATCACGGATCTTGAACCCTCGGCGTCAGAGTGGGGATCGCTTTGCGCATTCCATACATTGGCGAGCCAATCGTCTTCGTTGTTAGATACATGCAGCAGCGCAGTGAACGAATGAGGAGTGACGTCAATGACGCGATGGCGCGGCCAGCCAATCACTGACACTCTCCGCCCCCGCGTCGCACTTCGCACCACTAAAGAGACCGAATACTTGACTTCTGCGCAAGTGTTCAAGATCCGTGATGGCAACTGTAACATTTTGTATCTGATGGCTACGTCAAATAGTTCCAGTTCAGCATTTAGAAGTATGCAGCACCAGGTGTAAAGTCCCACATACCTCCGTTGAAAAGAGAGGATCCCCTAACCAAACGGGTGTTATGTCTGATTATGCGATAAATGATTTCGTGCTGTTGATTGTGTTCAAATTTCGCGGAAAACTCTAACTGCACGATGCAAGATTTCGAATTTTACTACATGTCGTCATAGATGCCGCTACAAGCAGAATGCAAGATAACTACGTAGCAGTTACCTGACGCTGGTTTTCAACTGAACCTTTACTTACAGTGTATGGATGTAAATCAAATATAGCTGCTCTACACTTCCCTCGACTGCATTCTTCGGTTAGAAACCCATAAAGATCTGAAGGGATGATTTTTCTATTATTTTTAAACGGAATTGGGATTGAGAGCGCTAAGGGCCTTGACTACCCTGTTCTCATTTCTTGATAAGCCTTCTACCCCTTCATATCTGACTTCAGAAGTTCAAATTCTCTGTTCTGGGCACAATCAAAAATCTTCGGTCTACAAATAATCGTCTTCTACGATCTCCCTCACACCACTCCTCCTTTTTTGTCCAGGCGATATCTCTCTGGAATGCGCTCCTTCTGAAAATCAAGATGGCGACCAGCCGATGTTCCTTTAAGGTGATGGCACGTGAGCATATTCGCAAGAAGTTGGTAGAATCATCACAGCATTGATTGGTTGGATTTGTTTTTTTCACCACAATTTTGTTTATTTGTATGTACATATTTATCTAAGTATGTATTTACTATTGTATTATTTTGTTTCTCTTCCGTTTGTCTATTTATTAAATTGCACCTGCCATGTTATTTCTACACCACCCTAAGGTCGACTGGTAAATAATGCCTATGGCATTAAGTCCGCCTTTGTACAGTGTAATGTGCATAAAGCATTAATAAATAAATAAATAAATTGAATTTGACGAAATGAATTTTTGGCCAAGGGGAATTAAACAAAATCGGCATGGCCATCACCAATTTAATATTTGTTTAAAGCTGTGACGAAAATGTAACTGCTTTGTTTTTGCATACAATCCAGTTTTTCTACGATAAAAAGTCATTTTTCTTCTATTTTGATTTTTCTATTGAATTCACTACTTAGAAACCTTAGTTATAAAATTTAAAAATACTATAAATTACATAGTATTAATTTATCTCTTGTGGATTGTACATTGACCTACTCTGTATCCTACCTCCAGACATAACATAAACTGTATAATTGTTTTCTCTAATAAAAAGAAAATAAAATTACCATAATTTTCCGCCTATTTTCACAATTGACTTTCAATGAAATTTTTTTGTAAAGTTTGATGTAATTTCTTTACATATAAAATTTAAGGAAATTTTTAATATAGGACAATTATTAAACAAATCAAATTTTAAAATACACTTAACTAATATTAGAAATGATATACACTAAAGGCCTGGCTAAATATGACGTCATAAAACTCCTCCGCATCGCTGTCGACTGGAAGTGTACCCAAAAGGCTGGCGGGATGCCATGTTATGGCAATGCTTAATCTCTGACCGAGGTAAAATCCAGCCCTTGGGTCACGCGACGAGTCAACTAAGCGTTTAGATAATTCACAATTGACCAAAGTAACTAGTTTTTCGCTTCGAACCAATAACAAAAACTCACACACAAACACCTAGACACACAGAAATTGATGCGTCAATAACTTCAGAAAATCATTCGAAATATCCTCAAGACATCCAACGACCCACGTTATAAGAACTTTCCGCATCGCCCCTAGGAATACCGACTACTCAACTATGCATATAAATCCATACATTGAAACTAGTTACAAAGGGAGTTTATCACAATAGTTAGAAGGGTCATTCAATTTCCTTCAGTTGACAATGCCTGAACGGAAGGGTACAAATAACCCTAAGTAAACTCTGTTCTCTTAACCCTCTCTGTGCTCGGAATTCTGTTTTAGAAGATAGTTATCTATATTTTTGCGGTAGGCTTGAAAGATTTGTGTTGAAAATGTTATTAGTATATCGTTTAACTGTTGAAATTATAACTTTCTCTGTCATATCTCTGAAAAATCTAATCCTTTTGCGGTTTCAGACTTACGTTTAAGCGCGTGCGTTTAACGTACGATTTATAGTAGTGGCAACATTAAAAATTCAATTTAGCCAAAAGTCATGAAGTTAAGCCAGCAAAAAAAATTAAGCCATGTTTGTTTATCACCGTAAAAAATCTAGTCAAGACAGTTTTTAATTATTACGATTTTTTGCGATACTTAGACTGACCAGTAGGTAGCTTGATTTGATAAATCGTGGTAAATTATTAGACTGGTATATACAAGGTGTAAAGGACAGCCCTCCACAAACTTTAAGGGCTTGCTCAGTAGATGATACTGAACAACATTCCATAAAAAACTTTTTCAGGAAATGAAAAAAAAAATCCGCCTTACCATACAAAATTATAAACTTGATTGGACAGTTTGTATGGAGAGGCCGAATTTTTTTTTCGTTTCCTGATAAAATTTTTTGTTGAATGTTGCTCAGTATCGTCTATTGAGCAAGCCCTTAAAGTTTGTGGAGGGCTGTCCCTTACACCTTTTATGTGGTGTAAGTGTCACCATGATATTATGGTGTATATGTCACCAGGATATAAATGATATATGTATATCATGGTGACATAATATGTTGTTATTTCATCTACATTCCTTCAGCAGTTTCAGCGTAAAGAAATAACAAACATACACACTCACAAACACCTATATCTTGTAGATTAGGGTAATATAATTGTTATTTATTAACAAATTCAACGAAACTAATGATATCATTGATCTTAAAATGTATTCTAGATATTTGTGAAGTGCGAATTTTATTAACAAGGCCTAATGTCATAATCTAGGCTTGAGCCTAAAGTAAACAGGAAAGGTAATTAGAGGAATCAAGACTATTCTAGCCTACTATAATTAACTCAAACTCATCTAAACCTACCCAAACAGTGCTAAGCTTAATTAATACAACTTGGAATAATTAACTTCCTAATTAAATTAGAAGGAGTCGGTATAAAAGCAAAATGTGCTTACAAAAATATTACTTTTCGATATTATGAAATACAATAATAAAAAGGAGTTCTTTCGTAAAATGGAGGCCTTTGAAGATTGACTTAATCACATTAACGGAATGTATTTCAAGTAACAAGTATTTTTGCTATCAAAAGAACTTTTTAATATTCTGAGGTTTTGGTTTTTCCTCTTTTTAAATGATTGGTCGTTACGGGGAATTGACTGCTTTTATTTTGTATAAACAAAGAGTTATTAGTACCTAAATGAAGAGACTTCTTAGTCTTGACGTCGTTTGTGTTTAACTAATGAAGGCAGACTTTACATCGCATCGAATCCAAGTAAATACCTACATACACACGTGCCTAGAGCTTTTAGGGTCTATATAAGTTAGGGTTACCATAAATTCGTAAGGCCCCGTCCGGACAATTACCATTTGGGGTCTACTTTTTTTACTACTTACTGTGTTCTCGGTAAACAAGGGCAATAAATAGCAAAGAAGAAAACTTTAAAACCAAACCATTTTGAATTATAGATATGTATTCATTTATGAATTAGCGGGATAACATAACAATTAATTAACATCATTCCGATTTACCTTTTATGAATTTATAAAATTCTTCACAATTCATGTCAAAATAAATTTTATATTGAAGAATCCGTGATTCCGTTTATCTACGTCGACAATTTTTAAAAACTTGTAGCTCTGTGCTCGACTATGTTTATCGGGACATTTTATAGCTTGTCGGGACACCACTTTTAATAACGGTGACATGTCCCGACGTATCGGGACGAATGGCAACCCTAATCTAACTTTATATATTAAATAATGTTCTACATATTCTATCTAAGGTATATCTGGGTTCATATGAATAAAATAATACTCTACATAGTCTTTCACAGAAGAAGCTCTTTGAGATTCTCAGAGGTTTTAATATATTACCGACAAAAGTTTTTATTTTTTTGTAATCTTTAATATTTATTGCTAATAGGTTCACGCTTGACCGCTATCTCACCTGATGGAAAGCGACGATGCGGTCGACGAAGGAGAGCGTTTACCTAGAAGTAACCTCTTCACTCTTGACTTAAAGATTCCCGGGTTGTAGCCATCGGGAAACACAGACTCCGGCAGGGAATTCCACTCCTTATGAAAAATATAAAAGAAGTGTTTTTTCGTAATGAAAGGATCATAAAAGCAAAAGGCTACATAGATACAATTACACTGAGGACTACAACATTTTTTTTTCACCGGACAATCTTTAAATGACTCCTCCTGCTCTGTGTTGGAGCGAGAGGAAGTTTTCTGAATTTAGTGACTAAAACCCACCCGCGTTCTTTCCAACTAAAGAAACAGCGACGGTGAAGTGTTAATACCTAACTCCTACTCCTCTTTCTCGTTCTAACTGTGGAAGTCAAAAACTTGGAGGTAATACCACAAAATACACAGAAGTCAATCCACATACAAAGCGCGCTCGAGCAACGCACACATAGACACCGCTCACGGACACGATATCTCGGAGCGCCTCGGCCCGCTCGTTGAATAGTTCCGGCTCAAACGCTCATTAGTGTGCGTCCACCGAGCGTAGGTATAAAAAGTGAAGTATATACATGAGATTGTCTTCTGTACCTATCTATTTTGTGGTAATACTATAAATTGGCACGTTGGTTTAGTTAAGAGGTGTTTCCACAATTTAATTTGAAGCCGTTGCAACTATATATTACGTGTATAATCATTATTCTAATAACCCCCAACATTTTTAATTAAAAAATAATTGATTCGCTTTTTTCACCTGAGCTCCTGACAGTTAATTTATATTGTTGTTTTTTTTTTATTAAAGATGCGTTTTAATGAGTTTTAATTGATGATGTCATTAAAGTTGATTAGGGTAACGATTTTATACAGTTTAAAATTAAAAAAGTAAAGAATCCATGGTACCATCGCGGTCATTTCAGCCTGATCATTTAAAAAAAAAATTCGCTTGAATACTGCGGCGCGGCGCCACACCAAACCCTTTGAAGTTTTCGTTTCGAGTGCAAGCAAAAATGACCTTAGCGGTGGTCAGGTAGAGTAGTGTCTCTGATAGTACATGTTTTGACTAGAAAGCAAAGGGCAACTGACAGATAAAGGTAGGTTTTAGTCATTTTAAGTCTGACATGCCCTGTCATTCCACCCTAGAATCAAAGAAGTCGTTAGATGATTTCCAAAATCAAAAAAAAAAAATTACACTTTGAGAGTCGATGTCTATGACATAGTCTTATATGCTCGTCTATGTCTACCTAACAACACAATACGAAGACAGTAGGTAAGTAACCCTGAAATCCCAACTGAGTCTAACTTCTACAAACACAAGGTACCTATGTAAATCCAAGCCGGCAGTCTTTAATATTCTATACACCGACCCTATGTTGTTCCAACGCCCGGTCGGTACCAAATAATTGGATCAACTACAATTTTATTAACCACTAAATTGTATAACTAGTTGGTAAACACATCGGCTAACACGGGTTAACTAAGTGGATTACTTGCTATTATATATGTCGCTGCTGTACTGTCAGAATGAACAGGGTTAAGTTATTTAATACTGTCCATCGATAACATGTCATAGGTATTAAGGGTTGGTAGGTGAAGCTAGTGAAAACCAGATAATTATATCAACGCTTGAAAGGCAAAAAATACTAAGCGACATCGAGTAAACTTTACAGGAGAGTGATTTAAAGCCAAATTTTTTAGAAAAAAATTATTAAAAATGACGAAATAGTCGGATTTAGAAACTATTAACATCATGGTAATAGTAGTATTTTTTCTAAAAAAAATTTACTTTAATTCACTTTCAAGTTTACTCGATGTCGCTTACTAATTTTAGCCTCTCAAGCGTCGATATTTTTATTTGTTTTATGTAACCGCCATAAAAATCAAAACGATGGGTGTAATGTGATAAACGTTATCTGAATTTACAAGTTACTAAAAATGTCATTAACAACTTGGCAAGCAGGAAATTCGTAGATGTCACTTAATTTTTTGCACATGCAAAATAATTATTGAAGATTATTAAAATTTATCTTATTTTCACATTTTTTTTTTTGGTGCACAGTAGTGTTTATTTCTATTCTATATGTTTGCAATATTGTGGTATGTGATATTTTTAGTAAGCAACTACTTAACGAAAAATCGCAGAATTGCAGATTCTATTTCTTTGCACCTTGTTCACTTAGTGTTACTCCTGTAGATGCCTATTGCCTATACTAGACATCATTACGCTCAGACCCTCATAAAAATGTGTTTAAGATTGTCTTCTTGTTCCACACATCACTAATTGCCGTCATGTCAATAACTTCAATGGTCACTTCTTTCATAGAAATATATTTTTACAATTTCATTAGCAGACCTATTCTCTAATAATCATCTACATTAATACTGAAAACTTTCCTTATTATTCGTCATTCCTATTTCTGTTTTCTGTGCAATTTGTCTGTAGGTAACCGTCGCATCGATGCCAATTTTAGATTACACATTTTCTTCTCCTCTAGTAGTCTCATTATATAATTTAACTTATTTATAATTCTATCCAATCCCGTAACACCATACAAATCCTCCTTATGATTCTCACTCAACCACATACAGTTGCCATCTATTCATCCTTCCTAAGAGCATGTTCGCAAGAAGTTGGCAGTAGTATCGTCGTAGTGCTGATTTGTTTTCCTAATTACTGGTTAGTAATATATTTAAGTTAAGTTTATTTACATACTGAGTATACATCATTTTAAATTCAAAGTAAATAATATAATGTTTCGTGTATTTTAATAAAGTGTTTAATTTTAATTCTAGACTATACGTCATCCAAGGTGATACTAATTCTACCTCTGTACTTTTAGGTGCATAATTAAATAAACAAACAATGACCTTCTTAATCGACTGCATGCTAATCTATGGACTCGTACCATTAATCATTAGAAAAAAAAACTTTGGTGTTAGCACACCACCATCATCGTTTTCACCGAAAGACGTCCATTGCTCGACATAGGCCATATTATGTCCTGCGAGCTATGTGCTCTGGCCATTGTCACTTAAGTCTGACGATTCTTTGGACTATGTCGGCAACCTAGGATGTTAACATCTACATCAATATCAACATCTTCTCGCTATCCTTCCTAATGATTTAGGTAATCAAAAGCCATATTGGCAATATACCTGCGACATAGACAGGAGGAATATAAATCAAGTCAATCATATGCTGAGACACGGCTTAGCTCTTAATTATTAGCATATGGTAATGAATTGACACAGTGCACATTATCACATCAACGAATCAATGTTTGATTGTTGACTGTGCTCAAATTACTGTGCTCATGTAGTCAATTAATTATATCGAAGTAGCTTCTTCATAAGTGGCAATGGGCAGGGCATATTGCTCGCAGAACAGATGGCGTTGGAGCCGAAAGGTTCTGAAGTGGCAACCACGTACCGGAAGATGTAGCGTTAGAAGACATGGTAAGGGTTGCGGGAATCCGATGCGGGAATGGATGCGAGAGGAACAGGACCGTTCATTTCGGCGACACTTGGGGGAGGCCTATGTCCAAGAGTGGACGTCTTTCGGCTGAAATGATGATGATGAAGTAGCTTCTTCAGTAGTCTCAATGGAAAATTTAGCATGATCAACGTCATGCTCTCCAGAATCCCCATAATCTTTTGCTGATTTTTAATTCATATTACAATTGTACGCAATGTATACCGAATTATTGAATACATTAAAAAAACTGGGCAAGTGCGAGTCGGACTCACGCCCAGAGGGTTCCGTATAAACTCACCTATGTAAAGAGTTCAATTCCTGATTGAAGTCTCGAAGTTTTTTCCAAATGACAATTTGTTGTCACAACAAATTTTCTATTTTCAAATTTATTCCTATACTTGTGTTATTAGAACGTGCTTTATGCAAAATTTCAGGATTCTGGGTCAACGGGCAGTACTCCAGAATTTTGATTCCCTCGAGTGTCAAAATGTACGTTTTTTGCAATTGAAACGGCCATATCTTTTTTTAACTAAGAAGTTTGATTTTTTCACAGCTTCAACTTGATACATTAATGCGTTACCGACATTACGGGTCTTGACAGACAGACAAACAGATAGACGGACGGTCAACAAATGATCCTATAAGGGTTCCTTATTTTGCTTTTGAGGTGTGGAACCCTAAAAACGAGTACCCTTAGGAGGATTAAAGGTACAATCAACTGAATTAAGGGTTGCTGGATGTATATTTTTTTTTATCTGTTAAAGACTAGTGCTTGACTGCAATCCCACCTGACGGTAAGCAGTGATGCAATCGTTGATGGTGAGGTGCACTAGTTTATCAATATATTGGGTTGTAGATGGTGGGTGTTGTGGGTTATGTACTAATTCCGTACGTATTACGTACAATTATTAAGATATGAATTTAGAACCAGTAAATAGATGGCGACGCTTGGGGGAGGCCTATGTCCAACAGTGGACGTCTTTCGGCTGATATGATGATGATGATGATGAAAATAGATGATGGAGTTTCTGGGGAGGTTGACGTCATAGTCAGCATTTCATTTTTTTATTTGCCACACCTTGACAGTAAAAGCGCCACAAATGCCGTGACAGGAAAAAGCATGACGCCCCACTACGCAACTGCTCTTGACTTTTTTGTGTAGGCGCGAGCGTATACTAAAGTAGATGACAGGCCTCGAGCGAGAGGAAAATGTCAGACTTTTGCTAACTAAAACCCACAGGTATTCTTCCAGTTGCCATTTGCATTCCAGGGCCACGATAACTCTTTCGAATCCCAGCCTTAGCATAATAAATTAACCCAAAATATAATGTTCTTACTGCAATCTTTTCTGCAAAGATTTTCACTCATTTTGAAATGATTTAGCATCATCCAGTTGTCTACAGCAATGGGTTTAATGAGAACCTCAGATTTTTTACCTTATATTGATATAAAAATAAAAACTTTTCATAAAATATTTCAGCATAATAACATACCCTTTGAAAAAGTCTTCATTATTTTTCCAGTTGTTTTATTTTTATTTTTTATTCAAATATTTAGAAGATAAAACTGTATTTTAAGCAAAGATTTTATAGGGTTAGGTACACTGGCTAAGCAGCAGTGTACAAAAGCAAAGAGCTAAACATTTTCATAAACACAGTCATAAAAAAGTTGTTAGATAACAATATTTCAGCTGCTGACGTTACAAGTAGCGCCATCTGTTACCCCTCTCAGTAAAAAATCGCAGACCACGCCACACTTTGCATAAAGATTGTCGTGCACGATAAAAAATAATTATTTAGGTAGGTACTGAAAATAATCTTAAAGCGTATAGACCCTGAAGAGCAGTGGTGGCCGCGTGGTAACGTCCCCGACTTACGAGTTGTAGGTCGCGGGTTCAAACCCAGCCAGACATTACTTTGTGTAATTTATTTCATCAACACACTCGAAACGGTAAAACAGAACATCGTTAGGAAACCGGCATATCATGGAACCAAAAGTTCCCTGACATATGACATCCACCTACCCGTACTGGGCCCGCGTGGTGGATTACGGCCCATTCCCTCTACTAGAGGCCTCTCTAATAGAGAGAATGGGCCTAAGTCCCAGCAGTGGGACGATTATAAGGCTGATTATGCTATGCTATGTATAGTTCCTTGAAAATCTGCCCAGAATTAAATGCACACATAGTCGAGGCGGTAGTACGAGTATCTGTGCATTTATTTCCAGCCAGCTGCGCCCGGATAGAGCCCCGCTGACCTTTAAATCCATTTTCTTTGTGAAATATTGATTGATTTACATTATGTTATGTAGGTACATTCTGAAGAACACTTAACCAGCAATTTTTGTAGGTATTTCTAAAGATCAAAACCGTTTGAAAGGAGTAGGGAAAACAAATGAAAAAAGTATCATGTTTTCTTTTTTTTTGGTGGAAGTAATCTCACGAAAATATCATATTATGTTGATAATGCTGTACAATAAACATTTTTTTTTTCAAACTTATTGACCTAGCCGTTACCGAGGAGGTAGGCTTCAGAAAGTCACTTTTTTACAGCACTGCTCGGAAGTTAAGACCTTAAAACACGAAACTTTTGACATCTCATTTTTTCTAGAAAGATTAATGTGTTTTGGGTTCGTGATAGACTTTGCTGACATGTACTTGAGTCTAGACAATTTAATTGCCTATCCTACAGCTGACCGTTGGGCCGGCGTTCGTATCGGCAAACTTTAGTCTTTTACTATCAATCAACTTGTCAACAACTCACGCGAGACTTGTTCGAGCTACGATTTTCCTATTAAAAGATTTTCTTGAGTAACCGCCTTTTTATTGCAATGGAAAATGGAGAAAAATATGCAAACATACATAAGTATAGCTTCTAAATAATAGAACCACATCATTTAATTATTTAAAGTTGAGTATCTGAAACTATACTTCACACTGAAAATCTGTCAAAATTTGGTATCCAAGAAGAGTTTGACACGTTCTTAATTCATAATACTGAATTCAGAAAACTTTTTGAAACGTTGGGGCACCGTTTTAAAAACTAAAATTAAATACAGTGACAGAAAAAATAAAAAGAGATTAATAATGAAATGAATCGAGATTTTAATAAGTTATTTATTAAGTTAACCTAACCTAACACAATGTAGATCTTTTTGGATCTAAAATAAAATAAATTCTATTCTACACTCGTATTACAGAAGTTTGAAAATGGTACTGGAGTGACTGAAAATTTAAAAGTGAATCGTTTCTCTTGGTATGTTTTGAGGAGAGGAGAGATGACACGCAGGTTACTACAAGAGATACATGTATAGAACATGTAGATTGATGGCGAAAGAGGAAAGCCAGAGAAAAGATAGGTAGATAGATTATCTGAGGAGAAAATGTATCAGTCAGTGATAGCGTGACGGTTAAAAAACGTGATGCGCCGACCCCTAGTAACATGAGACAAAGGCAGGAAAAGAATCAATTTATTTGTGACTGGCTACTGCCAGCGGCCTCATTCTTGTGATAAACGCTATTCCAAGACATGGCCTACCTGTGTACCAAGTTTCATTGCAATCCGTTCAGCCATTCAAGCGTAAAGGAGTAGCAAACATAAACACACACACTCACAAACTTTTGCCTTTATTATATTAGTGTGATACTAAAATCAGATCAACAAACAATATCAACTTTGATATGATACGACACAAAAATCACGTATAAACTCTTAGGAGTAGGACACAGAATACGATCAATATTATGGAATAGGCATTAATTAATTAATTAATTCGATACTTTCAATCTTTAATTGAAAAGGGTGTTCGTCCCAATACTTCTGTTAAATGGAAATATTTAATTAATTCGATTGGGCGTGTAGTAATGTGTTTTTCAAATAATATAAATAGATTGAAGCGTGTTATTGGTTTCATAACAGTGAAGGGAAACATCGTGAGGAAACCGGCATGTCTTAGAACCAAAAATTCGAAGACATGTGACATTCACCGACCCGCACTGGGCCCGCGTGGTAGATTACGGCCCATTCCCACTCCTAGAGAGGAGGCCTGAGTCACAGCAGTGGGAACATTAAAAAGGCTGATGATGACGTGTTATTGGTTGAAGAATTGGATTAGATGATTATCATCTGAATTATCGACGACTAGCTGTCCCTTGAAAGAAACCTCCCGTTCCCTGTTCCCGTTCCGTTTCAGGTCCGTTCTTATGATTACTGCTCTGCTTCCGTGATTGCTAGTATTCGTCATAAAATCTGTCGATCCCATAATACAGAAAGATTTTTCCAACAGAACTAATGGTCCCAGAGATCAGTGTACACAAACAAAAAAAAACTCTACCGCTTTATCATAATAAGGCGAAAGTTTGTAAATACCTTGTGTGTGTGTGTGTGTGTACACGTATGTTTGTAACTTCTTCACGCTAGAACGGCTGAATGAGTTTTCGATAAAAACTTTGTATACGTGTAGACCAAATCCTGGAATATCGTATAGGATACTTTTTATCTGTTGGGATGATTTTCTTCTAAAACGCAAGCAAAGTCGCTGGCGGCAGCTAGTCGAAAAATAAATGACTGCTGTTTTTATCCATATCCTTCAAGCCGTTCGAGTGTGATGAAGTGACAAACACTCAAACTTACGGTTTTGTGTGATGTTTAGAGATTAGCTTATACCAAGTCTTCCTTCCCGCGGGCTATAAGCGAAAAAAACTTGTATTTTCCGAAACAAGGAGCCATGACAGACATCGGGCAACTAGCTTTCTATTTTTCTTTATCTTTTCATGTCATCTTTACATTTAGTCACTGTTTGTGGCTACCAAACCGGTATTTGGTGGCCATGTTTATTGCGATGACAGAGGTTTTGTTTAGGTTATATTTTTCTTAACTCTTTATGTAGATACACAAAATTTAACATTAGCACAGTGATTTGATCGAGCTATTATTATTAATTCCTTTATTTCAGACATTGTCTATTCGTACACAATATTAAGATCAAGCCAAATAAAACATTAAAAAATTTGAAATTAAAATTGCATACACAATGTTAAAATTGCACATACAATTAAATTAAATACACAATTGCATAAATACAATTAACTCAACAATGAGTTTTCTCTCAATAGGTAAACCTTTAAGCACAAAATAGATAGGTACAGAACACAATCTCATGTGTGTACTTCACTTTTTATACCTACGCTCGGTGGACGCACACTAATGAACGTTTGAGCCGGAGCTGTTCGACGACTGATCCGAGACGCGACCGAGACATCGGGTCCGTGAGCGGTGTCTATGTGCGCGTTGCTCGAGCGCGCTTTGTATGTAGATTGACTTCTGTACCTATCTATTTTGTGCTTCAAGTAACAAAGAAAGATATCATTCGTATAATAGTAGTGTTTATGACACTACTACACCAGAGGTCGGGATTAGGTAGATAAGTAAGTATATATTTATGTACTTGCATCGAAATTTTAATATTAATATGGATTTTCCCGGGATTTCTATTGGACAATTTTGTGTTACCAAAAATATTACAAATAAGTAATAAAAAACCTCCGATATAGATAAGACAGATAAAACAAAGATATACAATTTTTTTTATTTCTCCGAACGTCTAACATCCTTTGTAAAAGATCGCTCTACATAAACTGAGGTGAGGTTAGAAAATTTATACACTTCCTCCTTCTCGTCGTTAATTCTGGAAGAATTTTTTTTGCTATATTTCTGATAGAATCAAAAAAAAATTCTGCTCTTTAACACTAATCAGGAGATTTGAGGCATACCCAATTTATTCTTTCGCTGTATGAAATCAGTGTTAGTACATAATTTTGTTATTTTTTTTTTTAATGTCAATTTAATTTTTTTTTCTAATGCAATTTGTAATATAAAATAATAATTAATTCGTTATAATAGCACTCATATAAATGATAGATCTCATTACTTGTAAGTTTTTTTTATTTATGTGTAGCTGTGTACTTCTTTATGTGACAAGTTCACCACAATAATTGGTATATTTATATTTGCTAGTTATTTTTTGTAAATTGTTATTAGTGAATAAGTCGTTGGAGTACCTTATTATAAATAAATAAATAAATAACTCTATTTAATTCCGATCTCTGATCTTAACTTCATTGTTTACTTACAATCAAAATTAATCGTGGACTGAACCCTAAAAATAAATGATTTAACAAAAAAAATATTAGTTTTATTCATTATATTCGAAATGCCAATGCCAATACTAAACTTTGAGAACAGATTTGAGCATCGGTGAACAAGATTCAACTTCACAACGTTAGCTTTCTAATTAGTTGTTTGCTTACTAATTACTTGATAGTAATTAGCACACACGTACTAACAAACACAACTCACAATTACACTGAAATTGTTTTTCTTTATTAATTCAATTTACTTAAAATTCATAGCAGCAACCTGCCCTTTTTAAGTCAATAGTGAATAGGTTATTTCTATATAGGTTCTTCTTCTTCGTCGACCACATCATCGCTTACCATCAGATGAGATAGTGGTCTGTGTCTGGGTGTAATTTATCTATAATATGTATGTATTTAGAAATATATAAGTATGTTTATCAGTTGTCTAGTACTCATAACACAAGCTCTGCTTAGCTTGAGTTATAGACGGCGTTGTGAGATAGTTGTGGAATATATATTTCAACTGTCTAACTATCTCGGTTCATGAGATGCAGCCTGGACGGACAGACAGATGAAAGGACAGACACAGCAATAGGATCCCGTTTTACCTTTTAGATACGGAACCCTAAAAAGAACAGGATTTCAGTAAAGCCATATTCTAACAAACTGAAAACAAAGTCAAGTATCTAACTTGCCATTGTTATCAAAAATTTTCCGTTCGAAAAATAACTATGAAACTGAATCAAAAACTTAATTAATATTCAACAAAGCGAGTTTGAAAGTGTAGTCGTCTTAAAAACAATACACAAACAACAAACAAAAACCGTTATATTATATGCAATCGTGCCAACAACCGTCTGATAGCAATATTCAATATCAACGTGAATTTCAATAGAGTGTCCTCCACGAGAAAATTGAAGGGAAATCTGAATATTCCTCGCCAATTTAGAAAAAAATATGTTAATCTATTCCCCGAGAGATGGTGACTATTTTCATAAATTGATTGCTTCGAGCCAATATCAAAAGAATTGTAATATTGAATTATCGACTGTAGAGCTTCGTAATGAGTAACAAGCCAACCACTTTAGAGATCTGGCATTGTAGGTCTCATTACGGAAAGAATTCCGCTGTTGTTACGGAAAATATGGATAATGTGTTTTTTTTAAAGGGGATTATATTTCGACTCTGCCGCTTGCCGCTCGAGCGGTGGGCCAGTAAAACGCAAAATTGGTGCCCTGAAATCGCACGACTGGGTCGCGGCAGACCAAGAAGGAGATGGCGGGACGACTTGGATGTCTTCCTTGGGAATTGGAAAGAACTGGCTCGAAACCGGGAACATTAGAAGGAATGGATGGAGGCCTTTTCCCAGCAGTGGGACAGTATGCGCTAGATTAATAGTACTTATATTATAATAATATTCGGACGCAGTTGGCATTTCGGGCCATATCATACTAGCAGATTGCAAGCTTCCTCAAATCGGAGCGAAATCGATACTTATTTTTTGTGAGCCTAAATGCTCATCGTCTTTTTAATGATCGAGTGAAACTATGAATTCATGTTTTAAGTCATAGAATAATTAAGAAGTGATCATTAAACTACAATATGTTATATAGATTTCTAATTAAAACAAATAATATTTGATTGTTTAAAATTGAATCATAATTAAGTCTATTTGGATTTTGGCCTTAAATGTAAATGAAAAAAGACATTGCTTGCTAAAAATTAGATGCAGCTTCGCTTTCAACCTATCTTCCTGGGTCTGAGTTTTGTTTTTTACAAAAGTAGTCTAAGGGCCAACGCTGCGATACGCGGGCGCCCGAGACAGACACCCGTCGCACGTCACGTGGACACGCACGATACTTTAATAACTAGATTCTAACTGCAGCTTCGCTTTCAAACTATCTCCCAGGATCTGAGTTTTGTTTTTTACAAAAATAGTCTAAGGACCAACGCTGCGATACGCGGGCAACCGCTTCGGGTTCGTGCATCTCGATCTTATAAAACTTTATATAACTCATTCGCCTCGTTCCATGTGGTAGGGCGAAACTGTACTTCCAGAATAACCTTTTCAGTATCAAAAGACATTTTCCTCCTTGCGTGCGTACTAGAATTTACAAGTACGCGCGTGTCCCCGCGCAGTCCTCCGTCGCATGGAGGCGGGCACCGGAGCGTGAGCGCGGGGCGCTGCTGCCCACGACGGGAACTCGCGCGGGCTCCCGGATGGAGCACTTTTATATGGGCAGCGCGAGCGCCCGCGTCACGCAGCGTAAGGCCGAAGCCTTATGCACCCGGCTTTCTGTAAATAAAATATTTTTCAAGAGCTTATTCAGCCATCCAGAGCTAACACCTTATAAAAATACACGACAAAAAAAAATACCTACCTTTTATAACATTAGTTTAGAAAAGTATTTCAACTAAGGTACAGACCTACTTAGGTATTACTATCGCTTCATTGGATTTGATAAATAATTCTCTTTTTACTTTTTTGTAGATATATTAGTAGCCGATAATACCAACGCCCTCCAGACTGTTACCCTCCAAATGTATGCACATACCGAAAATCAAAATAAGAAATCACATTCCTAAGAAATAATACAACCTACGTCTAGACTCAATGGAAGGACGATGTCATCGGCCGGCTACATTTACAGCTAAAATAATAGATACATAAGTAAAACAGAAATTCTTTCTGAGATTTAAAAAAAGAATAAAAGAAAAAAATGCCCTGTCAGAGTCGTCAAAAGGGAGGAATGTTTTTGCAGTTTTATTTCTTCGCCTTTTCTTAAGGGTCTGTCATTTGGAATTTGCCTGCCGTTGGGCGCAGAACTCACACTAGATGGCTTTTCAAGCCAATTTGTCTGTCCTCATTTACCAATCTGGCTTAAGTTTCTGAATACATAATTTATCTCGATATAAATTGTTAAAATGTGTTTAATTAAATGAATTATATTCATCAAGTGCACCTAAAAGTGAGTCTACACGAGCGGAGTACGAGCCAAGCCCAAATTCGTGCCGACTTTAGAAAAGCCGAGCAAAAGCGACACTACACGAAATTGAGCTCGGCTCGTGCTTCCCTCGTGTTCAGCTCCTCTAGCGTAGACCCACCTTTACGTATGGTTCCGCAAGAAAACGTAGAACCATACGTAAAGATGGTGGTGGTGGTTCTTGAAAAAATGAAAGCTAAAAAAAAGCATAAGCATAATCAGCCTTTCAATGTTCCCACTGCAGGGACTCAGGCATCCTCTCTAGGAGAGGGAATGGGCTGTAAATCACCACACGGGCCCAATGCGGGTTGGCGAATGTCACATGTCTTCGAATTTTTGGTTCTAAGAATGCCGGTTTCCTCACGATGTTTTCCTTCACCTTTTTGGTATAAGAAGGCATTAATAAAACATACTTAGCAGCCAAAAACAAACACAAAAAAACATTCAGATAAACAACTCATTAAACTGCAACTAACCAACCACATTTCGCGTTCATTCCGAAGGCAGCTCTCAAAATACGACCACAAATGGCTGTCACATTGACGCAAACACCACAGACGCCTTTAAACGACTCTATTTATAACACAAAGGTAAACAAACGTTTACCTTTACCTGTTAAATGAAAACGGACGCAAGAGCTGCCGCTAACGCAAGGCAGGCCAAGCCCCAGCATTTTCATTCGGTGGCCAGTGAACTGGAACGAGTGAATAGCTTGCGACCACGTTTCCAAAATAGGAGAGGAGTTTTCATGTTAGCACGTGTGATTCACGGCCCTTTCGTGCTGGGTTAAACAGTCCGAATGGTCATTTTGGTGTGCATAATTTTTAACACACGTCGGAGTTGGAATAGTTTTGTTGTACTGTGGATTTTAACTGAAAGTTCAGTAGTTAAGTGAGTTTTGCAGTCGTTTTCGCGCTCACGAATGAAGTGTTTTCTGTTTAGCTAAGGAAATAGACAATTATATAGTTCGCAAAACGTTCCTTTGTAATTCAAAGTTTAGTAGTACAGTAATTATTCGTATAGATAGTTTCACTTAATTTCCACCAAAGATCAAATGCTAAATTATAATCGTTTTAATCCCGTGGAGGGTCGATCCGGTACATGAAACACTATCGATTTGTAAAGATAAAAATAAAGTACCTTTTTTAAAAACTCGTATTAATTTACGCATGTACGAAATTAATTTCTTTAAGAAAACGTCAGCTGAGCGAGTTCAATGACCTGTAAATAATAGTCGGCGTTGCGTACGAACTACCTACAGGACATTGAACTCGCTCAGCTGACGTTTTTTTAAAGAAATTAATTTCATACATGCGTGAATTAATACGAGTTTTGAAAAAAAGGTACCTACTTTATTTTTTAATTTTAACTTTACAAATCGATAGTGTTTCATGTACCGGATCGACCCTCCACGGGATTAAAACGATTAAAATTTAACGGTGTGTAATTGAATCTGTGGTGGTGAGCAAAAGTTTGTGTGTACATATATGTATATGTCGGTTACTCTCTCACGCTTAAACGGCTCAACGGATTTGGATGAAACTTGGTACACGGGTAGAAAAAAAAATAGATATTGGATAAATCGATTATAAGATTTTTTTCTTTTTATCCTGGGAATATGTTTCCTTGGGATAATTTTCTACTTTCACACGGGAAAAGTCGCTGTCGGAAACTTATCATCATCATTTCAGCCTAAAGAAGTCCACTTCTAGACATAGGCTTCCCCCAAAGGTCATGATTTTCACCACCAAAAAAAAAACCATCACAATCAGTCCTGTGCGCCTCACATCCACTGGATTCCCGTATCCCTGACCAGGTCATCGGTACATTCTATGGAAACTCTACCAAACGTTGCGCCTTCCAGTACGCACAACGCAGAATTTAATAGTAAAATATATGACAGTTCAATACCTCAGCACTTAGCTTTTACGTACTACAAAAATACAAAAAAAAAGAAAAACTTTTCACTGATTTCATTTGTCTTTACCAAATTAGCTTAACATTATACACCTTTTACTTGTATTTTTACACCCATTTTACACCACCAAAAAGGGCAGCAAACATGTTTTTGTATTTTTAATTAAACCACTTTTTTGTTTCTTTTTAATAACGGGCTGTATTATTAAAAATTCTTGGTTCAATACTGGCAATATTGCACTTACGCCGGAGAGTTTGCGGCCAAATGGAATAAATTAAAATGCTTACGTAATGCGTAATTTCGTTAATTATGAGTGCAATGTACCGAATGGCGGTCGGAAACAATAGTGCGGTATGTTATGGGCTTTTTGATGTAAAACTAAAGGTATGTAAAATAGTTGCATTATGCATGTTATTGTTTAATTTAGTAAAAATGCCAGTCACTTTTTGTCATCTGGTTTGTAATTGCGGTATACATAATGGGCAAATAATATACGATAATTATGACAATGACAGCTTTGAGTGATCTCAGAAATTCACAAGGGTATAACAGCTCACGACGGCAAAAATATGTGGCAATTTCCTGACGTTTTTCGTTAGGTATGGTAACTAAGCTCAGCGCACACCAGCCGGTGTCGTTATACAACACAGTAAAAGTCATGTTTCATTGACGAATCCACTCAACGTACCCCTCGATCAAAAACTGACATCAAAACAACTGGCAATTTTGATCGAGTCCAGACGTAAAGGGTACACGAATATGTCACAGCAAAATGACACGACTTCCATCTAAATTTTGTACCCGAGTCGCGTCTAACCTGCCCGACACACAGGGGCGCCGGCTTTTAGAAAACCTCATGGGTGCTCATGCTTATTTGATGACTCGAAAAAGTGGCGAAGTGTAAGAAGAGAAATGCACACTGATTGACCGACGAATAAATAAATATCGTACTTAAATACAGCGTACTTAATTACTAATTATGTTTGATCAACAATCAACAAACTTTTGTGTTGGTGCGGGAAACGACCCCCCACCCTTGCGTCTCAACCGGAGCTCGAAACCATTGCGCTAAACGGGTCGTCGGGTAATGAAAAAACGCCCATCCCTAAAAGGCGATTACCTACTGATCTGTTTCTTAATGTCTATTCTCAGGGGTGCTCGAGCCCCGAGCACCCACGGAGTCGGCGCCCCTGCCGACACGTCACGACGACAGCACGTTCAACTCGACACATCCACACAAATGCCATGAAAATCACACACTCAAGCATGTAGTGTCAAAAAATGTTTACGCCGCCAACTCATCGGACTGTGAAAGAAAACATTTTTCCCCACTTTCCTCCGTTAGTGGCACTCTGTAGCGGAGATTCCTTAAAAGCCGGAAAATTTGTCCAATTTGCTCTTTGGCCCGTCTTTGATATTTTGATTCAAAAGAGATTTTATGTACAGTTCGCGTCGCGAGCACAAAGCTTATTTGAGCAGACATATATCGCGCTTGTATTGTCTACGAAAATATTTTCTAGTGCAACACTTTTCACAATTTTATAAATCTTTATTTGTGTTGTACGACCTAGATTCGTTAATTAAATCATACGTAGAACGTATATGCGTAAGCAAATGCTCGTTTGAAATTCGGGTCTCGCACGGCGTCGGTAGTAGTCCAATGAATTTTGCTGTAGGCAAAGTGGAGACGCATCGCCGAAATCCTTCGGGGGTTACTTAGAGACTTTGTCATGTAAATCAGCCACTCCAACCCCTGGGGGAGGCATTCAAACTGAAATATTGTAAATATTTTAGTCGTGAATAGATACTGCTTTGATCTCGGAAACGTAATTTCTTTTTGAATCTGCGAAAAATTGTAACGATTAAATTGTTTATAGATTTAAGGAGTTTAATAACAATCTAATATTATAAAGGCAAGTGTGTGTACGTTTGTTACTTCTCCACGCTCGAATGGCTGAACGGATTTTGATGAAATTTGGTACATGGGTAGATCATGTTTCTTTATCCCGGGCTTATGTTCCATTGGGACAATTTCCTTCTTAGCTAATACAAAACATTTTCCAACATCACTTTGTTACTCACTTATATCTTTACCTTCTGCCAGCAGTTCGTCCGCATAAATGTCGGTTTTTGAGAATGCATAGTCGAAGTCGAAGCCAGATAAAAAATAGCCTATCTTTCATTTGAGTTCAAGCTTACTCCGTACCAAAATTTCATCAATTCAGTTCAGTAGTTTAACCGTGAAAGTGTAACAAACAAACAGAGCTATAATTGCCGAAACGGATCTTGAGCGCTCGGCGTCAGAGTGGAAATCGCTTTGCGCATTCTATAGGTACATTGGCGAGCCAATCGTCTTCGTTGTTAGATACATACAGCAACGCAGGGAACGAATCAGGAGTGACGTCTATGACGCGATGGCGCGGCGAGCCAATCACTGACACTCTCCGTCCTCGCGTCTCAATTCGCACCACTAAAGAGACCAAATATTTGACTTCTGCGCAACTTGAAGCCAGTGCTCAAGATCCGTGACTGCAATTGTACCTTTGCATTTGTGATACCAGCTCCTACCGGCGGCTTTGCCTGCATGAAGGTAGGTTTTACAATACAAAGCTAGAGAGGCTCTTAATAAACTAATGCGCCTCACCATCAATGATTGCATTACTGCCTACCATCAGATAGGTTCACAGTCAAGCACTAGTTTACATCATAAAAACTTCCATAATAGAGAATTATGGAAAATCTACTCTTAGTGCTCGCTGACATCATAAAAGGAAACCTTACGCTCCTATACCCTGTAGTTTCTTTTAGTGTTGATATGTCAGTCAGTCAGTGTTCTCCTTTTATAAATATATAGCATAACCAGCCTTTTAAAAGCTCCTACTGCTGGGACTCAGGCCTCCTAGGAGAGGTAATGGGTCGCACAACATGCGGGCCTAGTGCAGGTTGGTGAATGTCACATGTCTTCGAATTTTTGGTTCTAGGACATGCCGGTGTCCTCGCGATGTTTTCCTTCACCTTTTTGAGAGCAGTAGCAGCAGTGGTGATGATAAATATTACACGAAGTAATGCGCCTGGCTGGGTTTGATCCCGCGACCTACAGCTCGTAAGTCGACACCGTTACCACTCGGCCACCACTGCTCTTTAAACTTTTTCTTATAAATATAGATTTGTATGGAGTTAGTCTTACTGTTTATGTGATTGATTATTGACTATTATTTATTTATTTTTATGCTGTTAATTGTTTAGTGTTTATTACTCAGAATCTACTTACTGTGTATATTGAATGTTAATTGAAGCAGTAATGCTCGCTAAGGAGGAGGCCGACCGCACCAGGCAACGGCGCTCTCGCCGCCGCCGGGATTCCGATCCCGATTTCCAGCCACCGTAGGTGCGGGCTTGCGGACAGTGAGCAATGGGTAGCTCGCTGTCCGGCCGTCCGGTAACCGTCCGGACCAAGCCCAAGTCGTCGACGGCGCGCGCTGTTCCCGCGCGCCTCAAGGAGTTGTCAGCAACAGCAGGGGCCCAGCCGGGTCGAAGCCTACTGGGGCCAGGGTTATCCGAAAAGGCGCTCGAGCCCCGGTATGAAGGCTTGAAAGAACGGGATGGGTTTTTTAGTCAGTAAGAGTCTGACACTATCTTCCGCTCCGCCCAAGAGCGGGGGTTGTCATAAGATGATATTTCCCATCGAAAAAAAAAAAATAAACTCTTTGAAATTTAAAACATATATTTTTTTCTAGATGTTATAAATTAATTAATGTACAACAAAATTCAAACACAATGCAAATTGTTATTTATGAATAAATGAATGAATGTATAAATACTCAACCAGTGCTCTATGCATAAAACACGATCATTGATCTCATACACAGTTAAAATAAATTTATTTTTAAATCGAACGTACTCTTTGTTCTTTCTCTCAGTTTTTTTTTTTACTTACAATAAATACGTTTTCTCAACAGTTCCGCATAGCAAGATCCGCAAGAGATATCAATATTCTATGACAATTGCTATGAAATATTTCTTAGGAACCTTTCGATTTTTTCGAACAGCGGAATATTCTGCTTGCTATAAGAATATCATTCCACTTTGCGACAGATTTTATCTTTGAGATGCAAATCAGTCCGTCGAGGATTCATAGCTCAAATGGGGTGTGGGTGAAGGTAGCTGAAATACGGACACATATTTATTTATACTACTATTTTGTAGATAACGTCCTAATGGTGCTTTTGGAAACATCGTATTTCTCTTGTCGTTTACAAAGCAATGTTACGATCTTTATCCCGTAAGGAATGTATTGTGTTTATATTTATCATCGTTAATACATACGAGTATTATAAAACAAAGTCCTCCACTGCGTTTGTCAGTCTGTAAGAACGCGATAAACTCAAAAACTATTTTGAACAGATTTTCATGCAATTTTCAGCAATACATAGAGTGATTTATGAGGAAGTTTTAGCTATCTTTGTACATTATAGTAGGGAAAAGTCCAGAATTTTAAGGATTTCTAACACCCGTACAAAGCTGGGGCAGGACGCTAGTTTCGAAATAATTGTATGAACTGAACTACACATGTTATTCCTTCACGTAGGAATGAGACAGTAAGTAGGTATAGAATAAACTTTATTGCACTTAGAATAGTAACAACTTTTACACAAAATTAAAGATTAAGAAAAAAAGAGAGTGTTTTCGCTGACTGCAGTATTATATAGCCTTTAAATTAACTGTAAGTAGGTACTTAAAAAACTACTCATAATTTCAAAGTCAAAGTCAAAACATTTATTGCGAACTAAGTGTACAATGTTGTTGTCATAAATCATGCCAGTACTTTTGACTTAGCAGCCTTTTACAAGCATTGCAATTTTAATTTATCCTAATTAACATGCAATAAACATTATTATTACTTAATTATTATTATAAATTCTGCCCAAACACATCCAATGTTGGACATAAACTTCGCCAAAATGTCACCATAATGAATGAGCGGTCCTGTGTGTCTCGTATCCATCGGATTCCCGCGATCCTCAATAGCTCATTAGTCCACCTTGAGGGAGGCCTTCCAGTGGTGTGTCTTCCAGTAAATGGTCGCCACTCCAGTACCTTTCATCTCCGTCCAACACCTGTTTTGCGAGCAATGTGCCCTGGCAACTGCCACTTAAGTTTGGCGATTCTTTGGGCTATGTCGGTAACTTTAGTTATCCTGCGGAAATCTTCATTTCTATTGTAACCACTCAAGCAAACTCCGGACAGTGAGCAATGGGTAGCTCGCTCGCCGGGTCGAAGCCTACTGGGGTCAGGGTTATCCGAAAGGGAACTCGAGCCCCGGTATGAAGGCTAGAAGGAACGGGGTGGGCTTTTAGTCAGTAAGAGTCTGACACTATCTCCCACTCCGCCCAAGAGCGGGGGTTGTCTTTGGATGATTTTTCTCACCATAAAAAAGATACCACTCAAGGAAACTCCAAGCAAAACCTTTTGCTTTTTGGGTGACTTTAAGCCTTCTGATGAAGCCACCACAACCACAACAACCACATTTCAGCCTTATGTCATCACTGGCAACACAGACCGACCATAAACTTTCGTCTTCAGATACTGTAGTTACTATATTGGACGAGAAGATACCGTGGAGCTTCCCGAACGCTGCCCAGCCGAATCGGATTCGACGATTGACCTCTTTCTCGAAGTTAGACATAACCAACTGGACTGTCTGTCCCAGCTAAACTACTCGCCCCGCACTTATCCGCGATAGCTCTCTTGTAATATCCATAGTACTGAAAATCGTAGTGATAAATCAATAAACGATAACAAAGAAACGTGATCTTAAACTCACACTGCAACTGTTCCACAGTATTGCAAGCGGTGTTAATGTAACAGCTTCAGATAAATCGCTCGCACACCGCTAACGAGGTTCCGTACGTATTTTGTTTGTTTGTTCTATTCTCTGATGCAGCACTTTTATCTGTTTGACAATTTATTAAGTGTAGAAAATGTACGCTTTGCATTAATAGAAAAAAAAAGTCAATAACGAGTCGGACCCGCATATGAAGGGTTTCGTACGATTGGCGTACCTACCTTGCTTCTTGCGAAATTTCTTCGTCAACGGTAAATTGAACTTAAGGACTGGAGATAGTGTCAGACTTTTACTGACTAAAAAAACCCACCCAGTTCCTTCGTTGCCTTTCATACCAGGGTCAAGCCTCCCTTTCAGAAATAGACCCTTGACCCCAGTGGCTTCAACCCTGCTGGGCCCCTACGGTTGCTGACAACGCCTAGAGGCGCGCGGGAACAGTACGCGCCGTCGACGACTTGGGCTCGGTCCGGATAGTTACCGGACGCTCAGACAGCGAGCTACCCATTGCTCGCCGTCCGCAAGCCTGCGTCTATGGTTGCCGGAAATCGGGATCGGAATCCCGGTGGTGGCTGGGGCGTGAGCACCGTTGCCTGATGCGGTTGGCCTCCTCCTTTTCTAGCATTACTGCTTCGCAGAAGAAGGCCACCTGCCACTCCTCGCTCCAGACCATGGCCTGTAAAAACGCTCGGAGAACTTAAGGACTTAGGAATAGTGCTCCGTTGGTAATCCTTCGGACAAAGAATCCTAAAAACTAACTTCATGATTTTCAACAAAAGTACCCACGGTTACTCTTAACCAAACATCATCTTCCTGCGTCAGCTTTTTCTCAACAAGCTTGAGGTTGGCTTCCAGTCTAACCAAAACCCGTGTTTTCGCACACCGGAAAACGCAGCGTTGGGAGGCCTCCCACAAGGTGGACCGATGACTTGGTGAGACGCACAATACCGTTCGTTGTGGCGAAACTGCGGGAGGCCTATGTCCAACAGTGGACGTCTGTCTGCTGAAATGATGATGATGGTGATGACCGTGTCCACATGGAGCGACTGCCCATAAGACCTCCACAACCCAGTTACCGGATAGAACTAATAAAAAAGTACATATGAATTGAGAAATTCACATTGATACTTTTTTTTTATAGTGGGAAAAAATCATCCAATGACAACCCCCGCTCTTGGGCGGAGCGGGAGATAGTGTCAGACTCTTACTGACTAAAATATCCACCCCGTTCCTTCTAGCCTTCATACCGGGGCTCGAGCTCCCTTTCGGATAACCCTGGCCCCAATAGGCTTCGACCCGGCTGGGTCCCTGCTGTTACTGACAACTCCTTGAGGCGCGCGGGAACAGTGCGCGCCGTCGACGATTTGGGCTTGGTACGGACAGTTACCGGACGGCCGGACAGCGAGCTACCCGTTGCTCACTGTCCGCAAGCCCGCGCCTACGGTGGCCGGAAATCGGGATCAGAATCCCGGCGGCGGCGGCGGCGGTGGCGAGAACGCCGTTGCCTGATGCGGTTGGCCTCCTCCTTGGCGAGCATTACTGCTTCGCAGAAGTCTGCGACCGTCTGCCACTCCTCCTCGCTCCAGACCATGGCCTCAACCAAGGCCCGGTGCGAGAGGTCTCCGCCGCCGATCGCCCCGATGAGGGCACGGCGATGCACCGCCCAAGCAGGGCACACCTCGACTGTGTGCTCCACCGTGTCCTCCGGGCGATACTTGCCAATGACCAATCAAAGAAAAATAACTAGGATAGGAAACCTGGCTGAAGGGACACTGGGATTTATCCAGTAAAAGTCTCCCTCGCTCTCTCTCAGAAAGGAAGAAGTTGTTTGATCGTTCCCCACTGAAAAAAAGTCACAGATGTTCAGTATCTATCCGACCACTATTCTATGTACTCCAAGGTGTTTTTAACTAACATGTCGTGCTCCTCGGATTACCGTAACAAAAATTTCAGGATCCTCACCAAACAGACCTAGACAAACGGGCCTGTTTGGTTCCTATTATTAAATACACAAAGGCCTTTTCCTTAATTTACATTTCCGTAGCCAATTTCATTAGGCCACGAGTTATGCGCTCGAGGGAATGAGGTGTATTCTCTCTGTCCTACTCGACCATGATTCGACCAATTAGAGCTCAGTTAATTACATATTTTGGTGTGTTTAGAGCATGTAATTGGTTCGCTTTGTTTATATTTCTGGATGTAGCAAACAAATACTGAGCAAATCCTCTGAACTGGTAGGCGCGGGCTTGCAGACAGTGAGCAATGGGTAGCTCGCCGTGCGACCGTCTGGTAACCGTCCGGCCCGACTTCAAGACACCGACGGAGGGTATTGTTCCAAGCGCGCCTTAAGGAGTTGTCAGCAAACCTTAAGGGCCCAGCAGTGTCGAAGCCTACTGGGGCCAAGGATTTGTTTCTGAAAGAAAGATTCAGCCCCGATATGAAAGGCAACGAAGGAACAGAAGTGGGTTTTTTGTCAATAAAAGTCTGACACTATTTCACGCTCCGCCCAAGAGCGGAGGCTGTCATTGGATGATTATCCCACCTAAAAAAAAATCCTCAGAACTCTGGTGATGGTCTAAAATCTGGAGATCCAAGTATCAAAACGTTATCACAAAAAAGCGATGTCAGTAAACCGAAGCTCTGTTAATTTTTATAGACACTAGTATTCCTTTAAAGTTTAATAGAATTTTCTTCGATTTTACAATCCAGAAGCAAGATCTTTTTCGATTTAAAAATATTGAAAACAGTTTTATTCAGTCAATTGACAAATACAAACCAACACATCGCCCATTTCTAGATAATAATATAAAACGCAAACATTAATTCGATCTATGTGCGATAAAGATATTAACGCTATCCTGCCGATGTACTCCAAAACAATTTCATTAGAAAGTCAATAATGCGAAGCTGGTTAGATCATTAAAACAATACAATAAAACAAGATTTTAATGAAAATATTTTTTTCATAGCAAGCTTTTATAGCTCGGTATATCATACGAGCCCAAACTCGATGAGGTTGTGTCGTTTAACTACCAAGTTCCTATAGCCATCTTGCGGTTCCATCATCAGATCAGCTCCTTGTCATAATAATTTTGCATTGTCATCTGATTTGCACGTGCATGCAAATTTTCAGCTCAATCGGTAACCAAAGTGTGTCAAATTTAATTTACAAAATTAAATTTGACCCACTTCCCGGTTACAGACAAACATCGCGACAGGCTTTTTTTCGAACAAAAAACGTATTTATTTTCTTAGCGTAGCAGCTTACTTCACGTATCCGCTTATTCTTGATAAGCTAGACGAAAAGAAACAAATCCTAACTCTCCACCATCATTTGAAAATGCAGATTGCTAACGTATTCAATTAATGATGAGTAATCGAGCCAAAGCCCGTGCATGCATATATTCATCAACAACTTTAGAGCGGCTGATGGCAGCCAACATGTGCGTCGCTTACTAATGAATAAACATAGTACCAATGCTTTGAGACTGATTAGAGTTCGCGTCTAAAACACACGGAAAATTTCGCCCTGGCTATACGGGACTATTGTGATTTAGGACATCAGTCTGGCAGCAGAACGATCAGGTCACCCCGACAGTAAATCGATCGGGTACACAAGAACTCGATCCAAACCTGTGATTTTGTGATAAGTCTCGCAGGATAGACGGTCGATGGTTCTAGAGTGAGGACCGCGACTGGAAGATAAAAATCTATAATACTACATGTCAAAAACTTGTCGGACACATAACGACACTTAACCTAACAAAAACTTGGCTAGTTTAAGTGGCTAGGATACTAAAAAGAACTGAAAAGCTAACTCATAGTAGCTTACTCCTTAAAGGCTATATTGCCTTTAAATCCACTGTGGCGATTTTTCTTCAAATTCTTCTTTTTAGGGTTCCGTAGCCAAATGGCAAAAAACGGAACCCTTATAGATTTGTCATGTCTGTTTGTCTGTCTGTCTGTCTGTCTGTCCGTCCGTATGTCACAGCCACTTTTTTCCGAAATTATAAGAGCTATACTGTTGAAACTTAGTAAGTAGATGTATTCTGTGAACCGCATTAAGATTTTCACACAAAAAGAGAAAAAGAGCAATAAATTTTTGGGGTCCCCATACTTAGAACTGAATCTCAAAATTTTTTTTTCATCCAAGCCATACGTGTGGGGTATCTATGGATAGGTCTTCAAAAATGATATTGAAGTTTCTAAAATCATTTTTTTCTAAATTGAATAGTTTACGCGAGAGACACTTCCAAAGTGGTAAAATGTGTGCCCCCCCCCCCCTCTTACTTCTAAAATAAGAGAATGATAAAGCTAAAAAAATATATGATGTACATTACCATGCAAACTACCAACGAAAATTGGTTTGAACGAGATCTAGTAAGTAGTTTTTTTTTTTTTAATACGTCATAAATCTAAAAAAAATACTTTATTATTAAAACATCGATCAAAGTTACAACTACAAGAACTTTTATATTATGTTACTTGCTGCTACGGAACCCTCCATGGGCGAGTCCGACTCGCACTTGGCCGGTTTTTTTTGTTTCGATGGACCCAACTACATTTTTTTTCTGACCAATATCTCCCCTGACCATTACGCCATAAGTCATGTGATTTGCTTGAGAATTCTATTAAGTCCTATTTTGCCGGCAATAACTCACAAACTCGCCTTTATCATCAAATATGCAGTATACAAACTTTTATCGCTACAATCTGCTTCAGGGTTATCTATGCCGCCACATTGGAAATAAAATTTAAAACCTGTATCGTGGTATTAGAGTTCTTCTCGCAAATGCCGTCTAGCCGGATGATTCTCCCTTTACAACTAAACATGACACATTTTCCCTGTTTCACATACCTCTAAAAGGGAATGAAATTTCAAAAACGGCTAATTTCCCAACTCTTCTGCTACCCACGCGGTTTTATGCGTAATCAATATTTTTTTTTGTTTTATATAACTAACTTATCACAGCAACTACCCTTATACCCTCAACCAGCACAACCATTGTATCTATAACACAATACACACAGAACACTCCAATGACATACGATCCTGAGCGTTTTGCCTTCAACAGTTTCAAATATTTGGTGTAACGGTGAGGACATGTAACCGTCCTAAGCAAACAGGCTTGAAGCCGACCCCCCGACTAAGATCGATGATATGGTACCAGACAAGACACATCTTTGCATTTTGAATAATAAACACGGTTTATGCCAATAATGTTGCTTACATACGGCGAAAATTGGCAGGTGTGATTCATATTCAGCGACAAAAAAGACAGATACTGAAATTTTCTCTAAGAGAAAAATGTATTTCGTGATGTACAAAAAATGTCCTTAATCTAAACCAATCGATCACAAATAAATGATACGCACGTCCCTTTCTAATAGGTACGACAGATGGTAAAAAATAAGATACAATAAAAAGAAAAAGCTCAGATTATCTGAGCCAGATGTGACAATAACACAATCTCAACACTCGATACTTAACATTCGCTCCTTTTACACTCCTAGTTCTAACTCTTCAAACCATAAAAGTTAAATTGAAAGTCAAGAACAAAAAGGGAGTTGAAAATGCAAAGTGCAAAGCGCAAAAGCAATTTCAAAGAATGGGTCCCATATTTGAAACAAGAAGTACTTTACTTACCTAAGCGGTTCATACGGACTTACCAATTCTGGGGTTAGCTGTCGAGCGGTATCGAGCAATTGACAGTCGATCAGAAAATTCTTGGTACGATGTTAATATTACTGGATTTAAGGCGAACATTACACTGGATTTAAGGTTTTTCTATCAGTTTTGCCATAGTCAAAGTTTTGATTGACGAAAAACCTACCGTCTAATGCGATGATTGACATTTTTTAATACTGATTTACCAGAACCATCATTGATGGAATTGATTGACGCTTGCGTGACTGTGTAATGGTCACCTAACCTATTTTGGCAGCCATGTTTGTTAGCGGTATACATTCAGTATTACGCAGATGTGCCAGATTTCTCGAGAGTAACTTAGATAATCCAAGTTTTCCCCTATTCTGAATTTGTTTTAGGCACATTAGTTTCAAGGTATGCACAATTAGTTTTATTTAACAGGCTTACTTAGTAGCCAAATAATACCGTTGTAAATTTTATTTTATTATTGCGAATGTGCGGACTATGTGAATTACTTTTTCTTTTTCTGTATTTTTTACATAATTTGTGGCAGTTTTGAGTGCTTTATTTATACGGTTTATGTCCTTTAGAGTCCGATGGTTTGTCAGGTCTTTGAGCTCCTTAATAGTCCTGAGTTGAGCTACACAAATACTGACTAAGTAAAGCTTGCACTTGCACACACAAATCTACGTACCTTAAAGGACATCTCAGACACTAATCTGCATGGTTCTCATGTGATTTGACATGTAATGGTCAAATCACAAACAATCGACTTTAAAAGAAACTTTGACCCCTGAGTTTGTTTCTTAAAAACCTATTAACAAAATAAATATCATTTACCTACGTTATGGGTATTTCAACCAAATAACATCGTTATTGTTTGATTAATAACAAAAAGCTCTGAAAATAAATCCCAGGCTTAACATCACACAGTTGTAAAAATACTTTTTTGATGAGGAAAGTACCTCTTGGCAAAGCTTATTCTCGCCTGATAAACTCAAACAATACCTGACAAGTGAAAAGTATGTACACTGACCTTTTGTTCTTTATATTATTTACAATAATGTTCAATATTCTTACAAGAAAATATACTATTTCGATGTAGTCTTTAATATATGGTACAGCTGTATCTGATACTAAAATATCTTGTAGTTCTTAGGGCGTTATCACACTAGCGGTTTGCGAGAGGCTGCGGGGCGGAAGCGGGTGCGCGACGAATACGTTATGGGCCCGCAACGAACACGCCGCGCATGCGTAGCGAATTTGTTGCGGATGCGCAAGGAGATCGGGCAACAAGTTGCCTCGGCATCTTCGAAGTAACAAAACCAACAGCAGTGTCTCTTTGTCGGAATCCATTTTTTTACTGAGTGTAAAACGTTGTACGACGTTAACTTGCTATAAACACGAGTTGAAAACGTTGCAGATTTCCAAGCTTCCGCGACGTCTTCGCCGTACGACCGCAGCGTGTTCGCAACGCATTTGCTGCGCGCCCGCTTCTGCTCCGCAACCGCCCCGCAACCGCTCGCAAACCGCTAGTGTGATAACGCCCTTACTGCTTATTAGATCCTGGTACCATTTTCTATATTCGCCTCTCTGTAAAGCCATTATATGTTCTGTTATATACTTCTTACCAATTTATTATACGTGTTTGTAACTTACATGTAGTAGTCCATATAGTTATACTAGCTTCTGTCACCCGTTTTGCCCTCGTAAAAGTAGATTTCTCCATACAAACTTTGGATCCCGCTTCATCCCTTAAAGGGGTAAATTTTGAAAATCCTTTTTTAGTGCTCGCCTAGTTTTTTAGTCCCAGTAGTTTTGGCTGTACATTGATGTCAATCAATCAGTTTCTCCTTTTATACACCGTTAAATTTTGATCGTTTTAATCCCGTGGAGGATCGATCCGGTACACGAAACACTATCGATTTGTAAAGATAAAATTAAAAAATAAAGTACCTTTTTTTAAAACTCGTATTAATTTACGCATTTACGAAATTAATTTCTTTAAGAAAACGTCAGCTGAGCGAGTCCAATGACCTGTAGGTAGTAGTCGGTGTTGCGTACAAACTACCTAGAGGTCATTGGAATCGCTCAGCTGACGTTTCAAAGGCCACGGTAACTCATTCAAAGAATCGGCAGCTTTAGAAAGTTGGGTAAATACCTAAATACATTCATTGGCCAAACAAGTGTCAATATCCGCTCGATTGAACATCAACACATTCAAACAGAGTGCCAAATGAAATCTTTATAATGAAAATCAATCGTTATTTCAATCATTGAACCACAAAACAGCCGAAATATAATATTTTTCTAAAATAATGCAGCGATTGTAAAGGATTTATTTATGCCCAGTATTTTGCAGTGAGTTTTTCGTAAAGTTAAATATTTATGAGGTGTATTTATTCGGCGTGGTTTCGACGCGAGTCCAACGGTCGATTGAATCTCAAAGCGTTGAACACAATGTGAAATTTCCTATTATAACAACCGTATTGATAAATTTATGAGCGCAAATGCGTCACGGAGAATATTCTGTAGACATAAATGATTATGATTTTGTGCTCCTACGCTATTATCTACATATTGTGAAAGATAAAAATAATTATGTATGTAAACTTAATGTACTATAGTGGTCAGTGGTACATCATCATCATCATTTCAGACAAAAGACATCCACTGTTAGACATAGACCTCCCTCAAATGACCGGTCCGGTGCGTCTCGCATCCTTTGGATTCCCGGTACCCTAACCAGGTCCACCTTGTGGGAGGCCTACCACCGCTGCGTCTTACGGTACGTGGTCGCCACTCTAGAATCTGCACTGCGAGCAATGTGGCCTGCCCGTGGGCGGACTTATACTATACATAGGCGGACTTGTTACAAGGCATTATCTACCAGACAACCTTTGGGTTAAAAAAGACAACACTGTAGTAGGTGTGCCCAATAAATAAATAACAGATATTTTAAATAGGTAGAACGTAGAATCATTAGAGTAAGTTGCTTAACAATTATTCTATTACGCTAGTAGAGGGTTACCTAAGTGGTAACTCTCTAGCATAAGCTTGATCTGCCTTATAATGTTCCCACTGCTGGGACTCAGGTCTTCTTTTTGGTTCATTTATTTAATTATTTTTTTAAAGATAATTAAAGAAAGGGAGTGTAGACTGGAGGCAACTCACACTGAGCCATATGACCAAAAACGTCGGTATGTAATTAAACTTTGAACTGATTCAGAAACCTTCATCAAAGATGGAAGTTTCAACACTAATTAAAACGAAGTACACACGCAGGTACTTGTTCAAATTACTAACAGTTGAAAACTATACTTCGATTTACAACAAGTAACTCCATCTAGTTCGATTTTTTGGCACTAATTCATTACCTTGATTTGTAAACCAAGAGGCACAGTGCTAAAACGTTAAAAAAATTGTCGTACAAAATTGGCGAGGAATAGAAAGCAACGTTGCTTAAAAATACTCGTAAAAATATCTTTATTTCATATAGGCCAACATGGACACTTATAAAACGTCGGAAGCGGTTCCAATTGATCGTTTGCTATAGCGAAGTACCGGTAAGAAACTCCTTGGTATCTGCTACCCTCAGTGCGAGTTAAACTTATGCACTGAGGGTTCCATATAACTTACCTATTTGAATAGTTTAATTCCCGAATGGAGGTCTCGAAGATTTTTTCAGAATTCCAAAAAAAATTTTTATTTCAGTGTTACTGTTTTTAGATTTATTCCTACAACTATACTATAAGACCTTACTTTATGCCAGATTTCAGGATTCCGGTTTAACGGGAAGTACCTTATGAATTTTGATTTCCTTGACTCTCGAAATATTAGATTTTTTTTTGTGGCATAAACGACCGTAGGTATCTTTTTTTTTCGTTAACTTAAAAGTTTTATTTTTGATCACAGACCTGAGTATATATTTTTAATTTCAACTCTACGCGTTCCCGAGATAAAGGGTCTTAACAGTCAGACAGACGGACAACAAAATAATCCTATAAGGGATCCGATTTTTCCTTCTAAGGTATAGCACCCTAAAAATTTAATGCTTCGGTATAATCTACATCACAATGTGGACAAAAAAAATAACTAGAATATCACACACATACTATATTTCATCCTGTCATGTTTGCTACAGATAAAGTTGTACTTTTACAAAATTACACAGACAAGCGTTAACATTTCCCCGGCACGGGATGCAACTGCGAAAAGTAGACGCCACAACGCCCGAAAACTTCTTTTATTTTCCCAGTACGCTACATGTGCCGAGCTTGAACAGCTCCATAGCCTTCATCACACCTTTTAGATCATAATGCGAGCAGGAAATAATCGTGCAGTCAGTGGCGTAGATAGGTAAACTATGGCCTGGGCCAAAAAAAAACTGGGGCCCCTTTTTAGGGTTTCGTAACTCAAACGGATATAAACGGAACCCTTATAGGATCACTTTATTTTCCCCTTTATCTCGGGAACGCGTGGAACTATTAAGTTGAAATTAATACCATATAGGTACTCAGGACTATGGTCCCACGAAACCGTGAAAAAATCAAACTTCTAAGTTAAGGAATAAAAGCCCGTTTATGTCGCAAAAAACGTATATTTCAATACTCTCAAAGGAATCAAAATTCATAGAATACTTCTCGTTGACCTAGAATTCTAAAATTTGGCATAAAACAAGGTATTATAGTACAGGTTTAGGAATAAACTCGCACTTGTCCAGTTTTTTTGCATGGGAAATTATCAAATAACCTCTCCTACTTGGGTGTCAGATTTACTAACTAAAACGAACTGCCATAATTAAAGCAGTATTGCAACCTATTTTATTTAGATTTCGAAGGTGAGCTTTTAGTTCAATAAGTGGATTGTTAATTAGGTTTTACGGGTCCCTGAGGATGGGGCCGCGAGTATGAGGCCCTCGAGTATGAGGCCCCGAGTTTAGGTGCCCCCTAGTTTGGGGGCCCCCGAATTTGGGGGGCCCAGAGATTTGTCCCGCTTAGCCCTTGGGTAACTACGCCAGTGCGTGCAGTCATCCACAGCGCTGCCGCTGACACCCGTAAGCCTTTATTATTTTTGAAGGGAGTGTAGAAGGGCCGGCAAATAGCTCAGCCTGCAAACACGGTGAACAAGCGTTCATTAAACACTTCTGCGCAATTAACGTGAAACGGCGCCGCGTTGAAAACAATGTTCGTTTTATTTAACACAACCTTCCGACAAACACCGGACCTCCGCTATCCAAATACGAAACGAAAGCAAAAAGGATTTTACTGCATGGGCCACGCGTTTAAAACTATTTTTTCAACACACTCGAAAATCTGGTGCTACCTCTACCGCTTTTAGACTCGTAGTGTATTTAACACTAGTGCGGAAAAGTGCAGAGTGATAGTTCCCACTAGTCGCGCAGTCTGCGAGCCATTTCTCACAATAATTAACTACGTACTTAAATATTATGTTTTTTTTTTTTCCTTATTATTTTCAAGTTTGTTGAAAAACGTCTTTTGAAAACGTGGGTAATTGTTATTACAGTTTCTCAGCTTCAAAACAACTTCGCCTTTAACACGAGTGTGTAGACCACCTCGGATGCAATGACAAAGTTTTCTTCCTTGCATCATACTATTTTAAATCAAAGAACTATAAAACCTTTTGCTGCCGGGCAACTATGTCCACTCGAACCTTACCTAGATCAATATTTCTAGACTTGTACCTATTATATTATTGCACTGGACTGCGCTGAGAATTTACGGACTATCCGTGCACTACTATCTGACGATAGCTCATCACTATTTATTTCGGTTAAAGGAACTGTTATATCTCTCAGATGCGATGCGAGAAGCGGTCAATTCGTGAGTGTTTCAAACCTAAATACAAGCAAAATAGCGGAGTAGGCGGAATTCCCGGCGGTTGTATTTGCAGCGTAGCACCGACGCTCGATATTTATTATTCATTCATAAGGAGCACTGCGATATTTACTCTCCCATTACTGTGGCCTCGGAGTCGCGTTTCTTGCATTAAAAATTTAACACGAGTCCGTCTAGGAACAGCACATGAATAAAATGTACGGCAAATAATTTTAAATAAACATAGTCACAGAGGCGATTGCTTTTAATTGATTGATATTGTTGCTCGTATTCAATGGTTTGGCCATTTTAGGAATTGAAAAAACTTTTTCACAAAACGGACCAAAATATCTAAAGCGAAAAAAGCCTAATCCAAAATCGAATTCCGCGATGCTCGGACCGCTGGACACCGAATAAATAACCACACAATGATAAAAACGGGACAAATGTCTCTCTACAAAGCTCAGTGCGCGCACTGCGCTCAAAAAATGAAAACAATTAGCACTACAGCACAGCCTGTGCAGGCCGCCCGCAAAAAACTAGCAACCATAGATAATTTACTTTCAATCGCTGCAAGAGCCCGGGAACGCGGCAGATATTACACGTAACTTTACTCGGCAAAATATCGACGAAAAATCTCCATTTTTGTTGGCGCACCAAATTCATGCAGTTGCTGGCAAAAATTTCGTGACGTACCTTTTTTATTGCTATCAGTTTGGGGACTTCATCCAATTTTAAAATGGCGCCCTTACACCGTGTTTCGGCTTTTCTGTGGCCGTACGGTTTGAATAAACAACCGCGATGCTGCGTAAATCAGATTCGATACACCTTCTCATATAGATACTATCAAAATGAAATCATTTTATGATATTAAATTATATAGAGCGGTTCAACTGCATTTTATTGGAATTACTGCCGTGCAGGAAAGTAGGTCATTATGAAGGCGGATTTCAATTCATTGCTGTGTACGGGTCCCTGCTTTGCTATGAAGCAGTTGACCCATGAAGCACTAATAATAACGGGCACACAATAGGCGTAGCAAGCAAAACCGAGCGGTTTCGTTAAATCAGCAGAGTGAAAGGAATCCTTGAGTTGGATAGGCGCCCGGGCGTCGTCGTCGACGGTGAGATTACAGCAATTTATCCGGACTTGTGACATCTGGAATAGGACTTGGTGTTAACTCGTAGCTTTCACGGTAATTCCTGATATTGGAGAAAGATAAACAGGGCCACTACTTCATTTTTGCTTTATTCTAAAAGAGTAATAAACATTTGAGGATTATTCTCCGGCTCTTAAAACAAGTAACTCGCTCAGAAAACTATATTTCTGGAAAATTTACTGCCACATCTTCTTTTCTGCAGCAAATCTAGCTATAAAATATTTATTTATTTTTACTGCTCTTGCTTAGTGCTTTTCTTCATGGAATTGGATAAATCTAATAACTAGATTACTGTAGCTTACCTATTTACGAAGTTGATAATGAGATTATCTGCGTTAGGGGGTCCTCTGATGGTCACCAGTCACATATACGCATCCGTAGTACCTACCATTTGCACGACTGACTTAAACAAGAGCACAGTTGGAAAAATACTATTCTACTAACACCTCTGCAACGCATAAATCATCAAACTAATCGCCTAAATCACCAACGATAGCCACAATCCTACCTATAAACGAGGCAAATAGATCAAACACTAACAAACTTAGCTAGCGGGATATAAAACCAGTATTATAGGGATTTATACGCGGCTAACTAGCACACACTCGTATAAGGCTACGTTTCCAAAGCGTTGCTAGCTAAGCGGTGGACAGAAAAAAGTGTATTTTTACTTTACTTGTCTCTTTTGAAGCAGCTTTGGCAGATATGGGCTTAGTGAATCGAGATCTTTGTACGTATCTACATAAAAAAGCTGTGAGTTTGTGGACGAGAAACATGAGCGAAGCGACTGAAGAGAAATAAAAGCATAAGATATGTGAAATTGTTAGGTAGACGTGTAAATTATTACATAGCTGGTAGAACCAGTGGCGTCGTCCGCGTGAAAGTAGAAATTATCCCAAACGAAGAGTAAGTATACTCTCCGGATTAAAAATATCCTATGTAATATTTCAGGATATGGTCTACTAGAGCGCCAGACACACAAATCCGTTCAGTCGTTAGAGCATGAACGAGTAACAAATGTATAATATTAGTCTTTATAATAATAGTGCAATTATAAATTATTCAGACATCTTAACGTCAAGGTATTCTCAATAGATGATAGGACACCGCTTTTTCGATCAGCATTGGGGAATCTTTTTCCTAATATCTCAGTGCTAATCAATCTCTTGGTCGTCGCCACTCTCCACTCAGATTCCTCGTACAACTACGGTGATATCTAACAGTCAACTGTATCACAATATCGTTTCTCCCCCTCGCACTGCCCAGCTACCCCGCATCGCTCCGCTTGCCCTCACATCTCCAGTGGAAACACAGCCTTTAATGCGGCTCTGGGCGGCCGGCTACTCTAATGGCCTTCCATTACGATGCTTGCCACCTGCGCTAATGGGTCAGAAATATTTAATTGATGAGAGCAGTACAGATTTCCCGATTCACATTTTTCATCCATTTCGTAGTGTTTCGTGTTCGCTTTGTGGGTAGCCTCATTACTGCAGAATATGTTTTGCTCTTCTGAGAGGATGTTTAAAGCGAATTGCTTTCATCTTTCATCTGTCTTGTTATGTGTTCGCTAATTAGACTGCGTTGTTATAATGTTGTAGGTGCAAGTAGTGAGTAGTTAGTGTTATTTTTATGAGACTGGATGTTGCGGAAGTTTTTCTTTCATTGTAATTGGCATTTTGTGATTTTAGATTAGCTAAAGGTGGGTCTACGCTAGAGGAGCTGAGCATGTGCGGAGCTCAAATTCGTGTAGTGTAGACCGAGTCTAAAAGAACCCAGCACGAGCGACACTACACGAATTTGAGCTCGGCACGTGCTCGGCTCCTCTAGCGTAGACCCAGCTTTAGGGTTGTTAAAGCTACACATACAGATATGTATATGCTCTACATCTTTGCATAGTTTAAACCAAGGTCGAACCACGTAAAGCTATTTGATGCGGTAATCACTAAAGCTAGAACTACATTAGACCGACGCACACGTGTCACACGCCTGATTTGTACATAGAACGAAGTCGCGTGGCGTGGATCAAGTGTAACTCTACAAGTCTAGTTTCCATATAAAACGTATGGAGACCAACGCCCCAGTTCGGCGTGTGTGTCGCACGTGTGCGCAGGCAAGGGGGTTTGTGTATGTTCACGACTTAGTTCAAATTAATTCGATAGATGGCGTTGATGTCGAATTAGAAGTCGCCATGGTATCGTTACAGTTTCTTTTTTTTAATTTTTACAAACAACCAATTCAGATCAGTACGTAGTGTGTTTCATTTAGGATCTCTCACTATTGTACCTTCAAGTCAGCCTCCTCCAGATACCTTCCAGGTATTTAAGCGTTTATTTGGATATCATGTAAAACCAAAGCGGGGGTCATTAGGTACCCACCCACCCAAATATAAACTTATTGTTATAAAGGAAGCTCAGTTAGGTACAATTTCCTACATCTAAGTTAAATGTTCTTTGGACTAGATAAATAAAAACCACAAAGTTATAACACCCATCTACATTCACCACGAAACAATGCCCAAAATTAACCGACATCAATAAACAAAATGTTTAATTAAAATCATAATTGTGAAATTGTTCACATACGATAAAACCAATGTTAACCAAATGTGGTTTGAAATCAAATCCTGTATTTACGGCTACAATGAGCTAAAACAAATTCTCATCGGCAATGTGTTTGTATAGACTGCATCTGAAAGCAGAATCTATAGATACAACCAAACGTATTCATTTGCTCTACAGACAATACCGGATTCGACCTATTTAAGCCCAAATATCGAGTGTTATGGCTACATTGATGGATATATTTTACAATTTAGTTATTAGATTTTTTTAATAATACAAATTGGTGCTTTCAATCGTTGTTGGTGAAGCGCACTAGTTTATTTATAGCCTATCTATTCACTCTGGCCTTGACGACACCTAAGTTATTCGGTCGGAAATGGCCCAAAAATAACTACCTAATGTTTACAGAGAACAGGGGCCTTAACCATGTCGTGTTAAAATGCCAGGAAGAAAGAGGTGTGGAACTATACACCCTACCTTTAACAGTGCAATTTAGCTCGTCAAATGAAAATTGGTTTGAACGAGATCTAGTAAGTAGTTATTTTTTTAATACGTCATAAATCTAAAAAAAATACACTGTTATTAAAACATCGATCAAAGTTACCACGAACTACAAGAACTTTTATATTATGTTACTCGCTGCTACGGAACCCTTCATGGGCGGGTCCGACTCGCACTTGGCCGCTTTTTTTCCTACAACCTCATTGGACTACGAGCCCTGGGACGCGGCGGAGACCTCTCGCGCCGAGCCTTGGTTGAGGCCATGGTCCGGAGCGAGGAGGAGTGGCAGGCGGTCGCCGACTTCTGCGAAGCAGTAATGCTCGCAAAGGAGGAGGCCGAACGCATCAGGCAACGGCGTTATCGCCGCCGCCGTCGCCGGGATTCTGATCCCGATTTCCGGCCAACGTAGACGCGGGCTTGCGGACGGTGAGCAATGGGTAGCTCACTGTCCGGCCGTCCGGTAACTGTCCGGACCAAGCCCAAGTCGTCGACGGCGCGCACTGTTCCCGCGCGCCTCAAGGAGTTGTCAGCAACAGCAGGGACCCAGCCGGGTCGAAGCCTACTGGGGCCAGGGTTATCCGAAAGGGCGCTCGAGCCCCGGTATGAAGGCTAGAAGGAACGGGGTGGGTCTTTTAGTCAGTAAGAGTCTGACACTATCTCCCGCTCCGCCCAAGGGCGGGGGATGTCAATGCATGATTTTTTCCCACCATAAAAAAAAAAAGCCCTGGGACGCTCACTATCGACCGATCCGTTAATCATTAGGTGTTCTAGTTTATGTCCACCTTTTTTTGCGATATTTAGTCAAATATTCTAAGATTAGTAATAAATCTTTAAGTCGTAAAAGATAAGACTCATTAGTAAGGTGTACCAAACAGTGTGTTCAGAATCAGTTATTTATTTTTTTGAGGTGATAAATGTAATGACTTATCACGCTCTAGAGAGATGAGTAGGAGGATGTTACTGACTTAAACTACACCCATGTTCCTTCAGTTGCTTTTTTACGTTTTCCCATTCCCGCAAACCGTAGGGGCCCAGTAAGGCCTGCTAGAGCCCTAGCCCCTACGGTTTGCTAACATCTCTTCGAGGCACGCGTTAAACACTACACGCCGCGCCGTGGGTTCGGCCCATATAGAACGAGCGGACAACAAGCTACATATTGCCCGTCGTCTGCAAGCCCGCTACGGTGGCCGAAGATTGCTCTCGATTCCCAACGCCCGGGGCGGCTGGGGTGGGGCGCGAGGACATACGTTCCCTTACTTTTGCGGGTGTTCAGAACCAGTAGAATAGTGTTATGTTCCATCAAATCTACTTACTATGAGTTAAATAAAACCATACAAAATTGAGCGCCCAAACAATAAAATAACGCACCAAAGTTCGTGTAATAATTCCGAAATTGCAATTTTAATGTAGCTTGTTTAGTAGCTACCAGCCATTTCAAAAACCAAATAACAGCACCGATTCTATTGTCACGTATTATTAGCGGTTAATTATCATCGAGCGAGACGCCAGCGCCACAATAATTGTGGTGTGTTCCTGCATTGTATTTGTTTAGTGGCGGGAAATTATTGGCAGGGTTACCAGACGTCAGAATTTATTCTAATCTGGTAGGTTTTTTAGGCTCTAATATCCGAGATTTTTTTTAATGTCAATTCTGCTGTGATCTGAGGAGTTCCGTTCAATTATCAGATCATAACAATATTTCTATGGGGCCAACTCGGAAGTTGTTAATTCAATTAAAAAATATTATTCAAAATCGGTCCACAATTGACCGAGATAATGGGTATCCATACATAAAACAATACATTCTGCCGAACATAGAACCTCCTTCTTTTTGAAGTCGGTTAAAAAAACTAGCACGAAAGTCAGGGACGTCGGAATTTGAAATTACATCAGCCATAATTGTTACCACTGCTGGAACACAGGCCTACTCCTTAAGAGAGGGCTTGGACCGTAATCCACCATGGGGGCCCAGTGCGGATTAGTTAGTGGATGTCACATATCTTCGAATTTTAGATTCTATGACATGCCGGTTTTCTTGCAATGTATTCCATCACCGTTTCGAGAGCGGTGGTGATGAAGTAAATTTCACAAAATAATGCACCTTGCTGGGTTTGAACCTCGAACTACAACTCGTAATTCGGGAGTCGTTAACACTGGGCCAGCACCGCTCCTTAATTAAAATTGCACATAGATAATAAATAAATTTTAAAAGATACGATTAAAAACTTAATTAAGTAGATACATAAAAACAAAATTTTTATCTCTTCGGGTATATAAACTTACGTTGCAAAATTCAAATAATAACAACAAAATGTACATAAATCGAGCTCGCAATTAAAATGTCACGATTGTTTTTATCAAAATCAGACTTTTTGTCAGAATTTTTCAGTTATCAGACTGGTAACCCTAATCATTGGCGGCCATTGCGCCTTAATTGTGCAGAAGTATTTAATGATCTCTGTTTCTGATACAATTAATGAACAGATCGGGATACAATTAATTGTTGTCTGTTAGATATCCGAGTGCCTACAGATGACCTTAGACTTACCTAAGCAAGTAGGTACTTATCTACGTACCTACTTTTAATTTGAGGTTTCGCTAGAAACATCGGTTTTGATAGAAACTGATATAATTCTTTTTCAATTTCAAATCGCTCGATCAACAGTTAGCTATTTATTAAAATATGGTAGGACAAAAACTGAAAATTCACCATGTACTTTTTAAGTCTGGTTATCTCGGACATTACACACACCCCGTGCCTCGGAAAGTAGGTAAAAGCATTAGCCCCGGTTATCATACGTAGATCTTGACAATCGTTTCAGTCTATCCAACGAATACCGTGTTGCCCAGTAACTGGGTTATGGAGATCTGCAAGGTAGTCACTCCATACAAAACACGGGTACCTACATATTCAGTTGCATCCGGCTAGACTCGAAGTCGACCCCAAGCTAGTGTTGGAAAAAGGCTCCCCTCTTTGAGGCGGAGATGGAAAGACCTCACGGCGTCCTCACTTTTTGCATGACCCAAGTTCTCACCGGATATGGTCAGTTTGGAAAGTTCCTGCACCGGATTGGTGCGGAAGTGACGCCCAAGAGTCACTATTGTGTGGACCGCATAGGCAATGGATAGCTCGCCGGCCGACTGTCCGGTAACCGTCCGGACCGAGCCCAAGACGTCGACGGCGCGTATTGTTCCACGCGCGCCTCAAAGAGTTGTCAGCGAACCATAGAAGCCCAACAGGGTCGAAGCCTACTTACTGGGGCCAAGGGTTTGCTTCTGAAAGGAAGATTCGGCCACGGTACGAAAGGCAACGAAGGAACGGTAGTGGGTTTTTAGTCAGTAAAAGTCTGACACTATCTCCAGCTGTGCACAAGGGCGCAGAGATGTCATTGGATGATTTTCCCACCTACAAAAAAAAATTGGAAAAAGTCTAGGGAGATGATGGTAGAATAAACACTACATTGGACAGCAACAAACTGGGCCACCCCACTATCTTGGAAATCTGATTCAATTTTCATAAAAAATCGGCTCTGTAGTGGAGAGAGGTAAAACCCACTTATGTTCCTTGAATTGCTGTTTGGCATCCAGGGACATGGTAACTCTTTCAAACGTTTCTGCAGCCCTCCGAGCCTAAATGCAAATGCCATGAAAATATAACTGAATAATACATTGGTTTCAGTAACCTAGTATTAACACTTTCTCGCCACAACCTACACCTCTCCTTTGATCTTTGATTTCTTTAAGTTTAAGTTTCTATACTATAATAATTGTTATCTCATTGTGTGTACCTATGTGCCAAATAAACGTATTTTCTTTCTTTATTTCTTTCTTTCTTTCTTTCTTTCTTTGATCGGCAAGCACACTTTACGAAAACATAGAAAACGGTTATTTGAAAAAACAAATAATTTATTTAATCAGATGGACCCCCAAATATTTAATAGCCCGGCCCCGGCTTATTACGATAAATGGTAGATTGGTTATCAATTAGATATTACAATTAACATCTAATATGATGTAATTAGTTAATTAGGTATAGTCTGTCTAATAAGTCAACCGACTTGGAAATTTTGTATAATATATAATCATTTAAAAAATACTTATATTCGGTACTTTTTATAAGGTTCTTCTGTTAGTAAACAATGATCTCTATCTCTTAATCAACCTTGATTATTGAACCCGTGTTGATTACATCAGATTTCATTAAATCCTAATATAATAATATAATAATATTCCACAACTATCACACAACGCCGTCTAGTCCCAAGCTAAGCAGAGCTTGTGTTATGGGTACTAGACAACTGATAAACATACTTATATATTTCTAAATACATACATGTTATAGATAAATTACACCCAGATACAAATGATCGTGCTCATCACACAAACATTTGTCCTGGGTGGGAATCGAACCCACGACCTCCGGCATAGCAGTCAGGGTCACTAACCACTAGACCAACAGGCCTGTCTAATAATAACCCAAGTCGTTTAACTTATTAGGTACCATACCTATCGTAACTGTCTGTTTAACAAAATATTACCACGGCACTTTAAACATGTGGCGCCGAACGAAGGGACATAAATTGCCTTTTTAATGTGAAAGGATCAATTACAAAAAAAAATCTCTTCGAAGAAATATTTTAGAACAATTGTAAAGAAATGACCAAACAAAACAGCCCCAACATGTGCGAGCCAGATAAGTCGTGAGAACCAGGCGACCCAAACTTTTTAGAAACTATACAAAAACAAAGCAATAAAAAAAGGGCAAGTGCGAGTCGGACTCGTGCACTGAGGGTTCCGTGCAAACTACAATTCCCGAATGGAGTCTCGAAGATTTTTCCGAATTGCAAAAAAAGTTTTTTTTTTTTGTGACTAGGGAACAATAAATTTACTGTTTTCAGATTTATTCCTATACCTGTGCTATAAAACCTTGCTTTATGCTAAATTTTTAGGTTTCTAGAGGATTCTTTAAGGATTCTGGGTCAACGGGAAGTACCCTATGAATTTCGATCTTTGAGAGTATCAAAATGTACGCTTTTTTGCGACATAAACGGCCGTATCTTTTTTATTTGATTTTTTCACAGCTTGAAGGAACCGCAGACCTGAGTATATGGTTATAATTTCAACTCGATACCTTCACGCGTTTTCGAGATAAAGGATATTGACAGACAGGCAGACGGACGGACAACAAAGTGATCCTATAAGGGTTTCGTTTTTTTCCTTTTGAGGTACGGAACCCTAAAAAAAGTAAAGCGGTAATTGATAAGCGATACTGAGCCTTAAGGCGAGAGGAGGCGCGGAGTTGACTCGGCAGGATAGGACACTTAGCTTCAGGACAGGATAGGAGGCACACGTTCAGAAGCAGCTTGCTAAGCTAGCCGACTCGGTATATCATAGAGCTCCAACCCGTAGTAATCCATAAGAGTGCCAGTATTCTGATACAGTATTGGATATAGATGGGCTGAGTCCAATCTAGGCTTGCCTAATATTTATAGTACAGATTTGTGTGTGTGAGTTACTACCTACAACCCACCTAGTAAGTAGTCTGTAAATACGCGAGTGAATTTCAGCGGCTGTGTTGGTGACTGAATGGGTGAGTGTCAACCACAACTGTGTTTTTTCTTCCCTATTCCAACCTATGACCAGCGATGCTATTCTCCAAGAACACAGCCTTGAGCGCTGACTGCAGCGACGAGTCGAGAGTGCAGCACATTGAATTAACAATCCAATGTCTAGGTCTATTGGATTGTTAATCCAGTGTATCTATTTGGATTTCGTCGCTGCGGCCAGCGCTGCGCTCAAGGCTGTATTCTGAGAGAGTAGCACGCAAGGTCAGCAACGGCAGGGGCCCAGCTGGGTCAAAGCCTACTGGGGCCAGGGTTAGCTCCGAAAGTTAGCTCAGCCCCCGGTATGAAAGGCAACTAAGGAACTGGAGTGGGTTTTTAGCCAGTAAAAGTCTGACACTATCTTCCGCTCCGCCCAAGAGCGGGGGACGTCATGAAATGATTTTCCCACCGAAAAACAAAAACCTACGACAAGGTGACCTATGCTTGCGGTTGATGACTTGGACTCGTGTAACAAAAACTATAAAAAACTAAAACGAAGTGCAAAAGTGATTCACAAGTTGTTTTGAACTTCAACCGTCACCGTCACACGACAAAAAACTATTTTGAACTCTATTCTTCCGGCCACCGCGCGTTCTTGTGGACGGCAAGCAATGGGTAGCTCGCCGTCCGACCGTCCGGTAACCGTCCGAACCGAGTCCAAGACTTCGACGGCGCATACTTGTTCCACGCGCGCCTTAAGGAGTTGTCAGCAAACTGTAGGAGTCCAACAGGTTGGAAGCCTACTGAGTACTGGGGCCAAGGATTTGTTTTGGAAAGGAAGATTCGGCTCCGGTACGAAAGGCAACGACAGGAACAAGATTGGTTTAGTCAGTAAAAGTCTGACACTATCTCCCGCTCCGCCAAAGAGCGAGGGATTTCATTGAATGATTTTCCCACCTTAAAAAAAAACTCTATTCCTCATCTGCGCAACGAATCAGCCTTTCAATGCCCCCACTGCTGGGACTCAGGCCTCCTCTCTAGGAGAGGGAATGGGCCGTAATACACCACGCGGACCCTGTGCGGGTTGGTGAATGTCACATGTCTTAGAATTTTTGGTTCTAGGACATGCCGGTTTCCTCACGATGTTTTCCTTCACCGTTTTAAGAGCAGTGGTGATGAAATAAATTACAAATGTAATTCGTCTGGCTAGGTTTGAACCCGCGACCTACAACTCGTAAGTCGAGGCCGTAACCACTCGGCCACCACTGTTCACAACGAAATTAGTACTTAGGGTTAGTGATGCAGGCTCCTACGCCGTTGAATACATGGGTCTATTAACACAAGTAATCATCAATGTATCTCTAACTCTAAAAACAAATGTAAGGCGCATAGCAACTGATAAGAAATAAGTCCATCTATAAAACATTTCATAGAAAACGTAAGAAACAAATATTAATATCACGGACGAAATTGCTGAAACATTCAATGACTATTGGATTAATCTAACAAACGATACGCATAAAAACACTCATGTTAGACTTAAACAGTCTGTTAGTGATAGTATTTTCCTAAAACCATATAGACATGAGAGTAGTGATGGAAGAGTGATAACGGCCTCGACTTAAGAGTTGTAAGTCGCGGGTTCAAACCCAGCCTGGCGCATTACTGTGTGTAATTCGCCATTAATTTCATCACCACTGCTCTCAAAACGGTGATGGAAAATATTGTGAGGCAACTGGCATGTCCTAGAACCAAAAATTCGAAGACATGTGACATCCACCAACCCGCACTTGGCTCGCGTGTTGGATTACGGCCCACTCCCTCTCTTAGAGAGGAGGCCTGAGTCACAACAGTGGGAACATTATAAGACAGACTGCGCTACTAGAATCTGTCTAATAAGTTAAACGACTTGGTTAATTATTAGGATTTAATGAAATTTGATGTAATCAACACGGGTTCAATAATCAAGGTTGATTAAGAGATAGAGATAATTGTTTACTAACAGAAGAACCTTATGATAAGTATCGAATATAAGTATTTTTTAAATGATTAAATATTATACAAAATTCCCAAGTCGGTTGACTTATTAGACAGACTATATGACTATATGGAAATGAAGAGATACACAAAATCATATTATCGTTGAACAACAAAGCTACAAAAATTCTAAAATGTTGTTCTGGTGAATTAACACCTCAATAGGCTTTCCCAACTCAGAAGACTAAGGTGGAATTCCTCGTATGTTAGGGTTACTCTTCAAATTCTTTGATTTGACTTTTTTTTTCAGTAAATGTTGGCAGACATCGCGAATCTCAAGCTCAAGCCCACACCACCCTCGCAGCTTGATTCGTCAGCATCGCCACCATCTTCCCCGCATGGCGTCTTCGCCGGGAGATAGTGGCGAACAAGAACAACCACAAGAAAGCCCACCTGAATGGACCATAGCGCCACCTCCATCACCGGCATTAAAAGACAGAAGGGGCCATGCCGCTGCGAGGCTTGTGCCGCTCGGCACACTGTTATTTTTTTTATTTATATAAAAAAATATACTTATATGTTATTTAAATTTTACAAATGTTTTTTATTTATAATGTAAGTAATTATACCTTACTTCAGATTTTTTTTTCTATTATACGACTGGTCCTACTCCAATGAAGTTGTTTAAAATTTCATCACTCACAACTTACTAAGAAAGGAGAATTCCAAAGAAATTTGTTAAATTTAATCTCAAAAGTGGGTGAATAACACACTAGTTACCTACTTGCACTGACCTAAAAATTTATGTCACTAATTGTTTAGGTACCAATTTAGGTACGTTTTGATTTGTTACGCTTGTAATATAGTATAACAAGTATAAAATATAACAAGTAAGAAAAGAGAAGCGTCATAGTGATTGGCATCTTATAGGTAATAAATATCAAATACCTGTAATCTAATCAGCACACTGTGTGCACTCGTCCGGTTTGTGGTGGTCATAAATGCATATTCAATGCGTAAGACACCAAATATCGGATTCTATTGGCCACAAAATGCAGTGTCTCCAGCTGGTATGATTAGTATTGGTTTCTCATGCCATACCAACCCGATGATATTATAGGTGTTATTTTCTTATGACACTTGTATAGAAATTCTTGCGCTGACTAGGTTTTATTGATATTTATTTTACTCATGACGACCAATTTACATTTACTACATAGACTGGTTACATCGAGCCACTTCAAAGTATCTTAAATGTATATTTTACGACTTGGCTGTCTGTCAATTAGTTATTTAGAATAGGTTATTTAGAATAGGCTAAATATTGTTATCCGTTTTAAAAATAAATATAACAACAATAAACAATATTGGACCTCTTAAAACTCATTTAGCCTGAGTTTTATGGGAAACAAAGCCCACACTTATGGCTGCCATTAGACGAAAGCAATAATTTGTCAATTGAGTGCCATATTCGTCGCAAATTCTAAGAGTCGGAATGAGGCGACATAATTTATGACAACAACAAAAAAAAAAATACTGGTTGTCGCAATGTGGCCGACCCTTACATACAGAACAAAAAAGGGTGTTTTAAAGTGTTTCTGTACTCTCAAGAGGCCAAATGGTGCAATGGCCAAAGGATTATAAGTGAGGTCACTGAAAAAAGTCTCGGTAATAAACCTTGAGAGCCAACAGTCGGCACACTGTGTTAGGATAAAAAGTTAGAGCTTGTTAGATTTTGATGGACTACAAGTCGAAATAAGTTTATCGGTTCTGTACAAACTGAGGTTGACAACAATAATATCAATAATAGAATGGCTTGCCATAAACAATTTAATGATACCTAAACATTGATAAAACTAAAATAATGAATTTCAAAATACGAACTCAACGCACGGGTAATTTAAAAATCAGTTACCTAGATAGTGACATTGAAGAAACTGAAGTAACAAAATTTGTAGGGTTACATATTGACAACAAACTTAATTGGAAATTTCAATTTCATATTGACCATGTATGCAAAAAGCTGGGACAGTTTTCATACGCACTTCACAGATTGGGAAAAATAGCAAATCAGGCTACTTTACTAACAGCCTACCATGGTTACGTTACATTAGCTCTATCATCAGATGTGGCGTAATAGGTATTTTGGGGCAACAGTACAGACATAGAACGTGCTTTCAATGCTCAAAAACTCTGCATTAGAGCCATATTTAATTTATGTAAAACTGACTCCTGTAAGCCATTTTTTTAAAAGACAAACGTACTTAGACTGCTTTATATCTACATATTATTTGAGGCCGCAATATTTGTAAGAAATAATATTAATATGTATGATTACTACGCGTATACGACGTAAAGACAAATTGCGTACAGTAGCTAGTAAGACTCATCTTATGCATGAAAGTATCTTTTGTATGGCTACACGGATCTTTAATAATATTCCGGGGCTTATCAAATTACGGAAATTAAAAAATTTAAAAAGTGTATCCATGATCTAATATTAGACAAATGCTACTACTCCATAAAATACTTTTTATTGGATAAATCACTGCTCCAATACTTACATACATACATAGTCCCTCTCAATCATGATGTGTTCAGTAGCCTACTGTTATGTGCCTGCCTACCTTAATTCGTTTTGTGTGGTTGTATCTTTTTATTTTTTATTTGAAATATTAATCATTTGTATATTATACTATATTCCTAAATGACTATTGTATGCTCCAAGGGCGGGACGTAGCTGATCTATTTAGTTTATTTAAGACCTGTATTATGTACAAACCTATGATCCACAATAAAGATATTGAATTGATTGACTTATACCTACTAGGTATACTTATAGCTACAAGCCTACAAGGCGTGTTATAAGTAAAAGCGATGCGAAGCATCTTTATTCCTGCCACTTGTATTAACAAACCTTTGGAGGTATGCGGAACAGAGAGTAAAGTCCCGCAAACCTCCGTTGAAAAGGGAGGATCCTCCGACCAGACAGGTGTTATAGTCTGGTGGGCGACTGCCCGTGTGGCGCCATAGATGTCGCTACAAACCCATCGACAGTGGAAAGGTAAAATCGCTTAAACGCCAATTTGGTCGAATATAAGTTTTATAACTTATTTCACTTAAAATATGTGGAATAAGGTATTTCAGTTAAAATAAACATACACATATACAGAGACGCACGCATAGTCATGTAAATACTAGGTACCTATAGATAGCCTAGGTTCTTAGTTATTTACCTACTTCTACTGCGGTCACACTAACACATCATGAACTTTAGTTTCAGCTTCGGTCGTAGTATATGAAAATGCAAAACTGCTTTTAAAAGATAGGTTAATTGTAGAAACTGGAATTAGCAAGAGATAACTCCACTGCGCGGTCCACAGAAGGATGCCTCACTGGTCCCTAAAGCATAATTTTCTTCGTAGTTTCGTATCTAGGTATATATACCTATAGAGTATCCTTGCAAACATTCAATTTAAAACCTGTTAATGATAAGTAAAGAGGATTACTTAATTTATACTAATATTCGTAGTGTAAAGGCGTTATGTTTTTTTGTTTGTCCGAGATAATCTCTGAAAGTACTGGTCCAATTTATTGCTAGGCAAATTTTTTTCACCGATAGAAAGCTGCTTTATTCCTGGGAGAAGCCGCGGGCAAAACCTAGTCTGAAATAAGAAAAAGTCCATAAACCAACAATTTCCTTTCCATGAATTTTGATTCACTTGAGTGTCGAAATACACACACGACCGTATTTTTTTTTTTTCGTTAATTCACTAACTTTCAAGTTTGATTTTCTCACAGATATGGTTTTAATTTCAACTCGATACCTGCACTCGTTTTCGAGATAAAGGGTCTTGACAAACAGACGAACAGAGAGTAAGACAGACGGACATCTTTTAAGGGTTCCCTATTTTTCCTTTTGAGCTACGGAATCCCAAAAACGCAGTAAATACACTACCTTAAAGGTGGCGCGAAAAAGTGTGCATATTGTATCGATTATCTCTTTAAACTTTTTGAATAAATCTCAAAAACGGTGGCTCTTAGGAAAAAAGTACCTACTTAGACATCTTTGTATAAATATGCATAATATAATTATCTGATCTACATTATTATGTCTGAGCTAATTTTATGCGATTTTAGGCAAAACGGTAAGTAAAAGTTTCCGTTTTGCTGGAAATCGCGAAATACTCGTTTCTGTGAACTTTGACCCCGAGTATTTTTTTTCCAGTTGTCGGTTGTTGGATCGATCGATGAGGACTTTTTAGATTTCATTTATGATGGTGTTTTCAGCACCTATTTTCAGCTGGGTGCGAATTATTGTAACCACGGATGTCTAAATGGACCGGACTATTAAAATAGGTTTAAAATTAATTTGTCCAAACCTGAGACTTTTTTTTTATGGCGGGAAAAATCATCCAATGACAACCCCCACTCCTGAGCGGAGCGGGAGATAGTGTCAGACTCTTACCGACTAAAAGACCCACCCTGTTCCTACTAGCCTTCATACCGGGGCTCGAGTTGTCTTTCGAAACTAACCCTGGCCCCAGTAGGCTTCGACCCGGCTGGGCCCCTGCTGTTGCTGACAACTCCTTGAGGCGCGCGGGAACAGTGCGCGCCGTCGACGACTTGGGCTTGGTCCGGACAGTTACCGGACGGCCGGACAGCGAGCTACCCATTGCTCACTGTCCGCAAGCCCGCGCCTACGGTGGCCGGAAATCGGGATCAGAATCCCGGCGGCGGCGGCGAGAACGCCGTTGCCTGATGCGGTCGGCCTCCTCCTTTGCGAGCATTAGGTACTGCTTCGCAGAAGTCGGCGACCGCCTGCCACTCCTCCTCGCTCCGGACCATGGCCTCAACCAAGGCCCGGCGCGAGAGGTCTCCGCCGCCGATCGGGGCCCACGAGGGGGCATGGCGATGCTCCGCCCAAGCAGGGCACACCTCGACTGTGTGCTCCACCGTGTCCTCCGGGCGTTCCGCACAGTGGCGACACCCGGGGTCTCTTTCGCTCGAATCCGGAACAGGTACTTCCCGAACGTGCCATGTCCGGTGAGGACCTGCGTCATGCGGAAGGTAAGGACGCAGTGAGGTTTTTCCAGCCACGCCTCAAAGAGGGGACTAAACCTGAGACTTGCCCAGACATGTACGTAGTGTAATAAAGGCCATACTGTTCTACTCGGAATGAAAAATAAGACGAGTCTGAATATCGTAGCTGAATACCGCGTAGTGTAATTACCTGCAATAGTCTGTTGATCTTGGCAGACCTTTATTTGTCTATGGTAGTAAATGGATCGATTGTCGATTTAATACTGACAGCTGTCTTGTGTCTATAACAATCTGTCATGGCATGATGTCAAATTGTCAAGTCAACACCAACGATTGCTGCCTATAATTTCATTTCTTTCATTACAGTTTCTTTTATACTGTTAATTTGTGAATTACGTTGTTTTGTGGAGCGTCTGTGTTGTAATATAACTGTAGGAGTAATATCACAATGTCTCATCAAACAGGAATTCAAGGTACGAAAATATACAGTTATCTTTCCCATTTCAAAATAAACCACGTAATATGCTAATAATCCCGGCAAAAACATTTCCTTGCTGCATTTAAGGCAAAGAAGAAGTTGTATCTAAGTGAAGTGTAGTACTTATATTTTTAGAAATTACGTTACTCTGGCTACCAACCAGATCTCCCACGCCGAAATTCCATATTGATAGCAATGGTTGATACTGGAATTCTAAAAATGAAATCGTACCTACCAAAATGTATTTTCTATTAGCAATGGATGTGAGTCGCACAGGAACGTTCGTTGTAGCGACGCTTGGGGGAGGCCTATGTCCAACAGTGGACGTATATCGGCTGAAATGATGATGATGATGATAAATGTGCAGTGGATTGAGCAAAAACTTGGAATATAGCATTGTGGTTATGTGTTACATACTCGTACCTACCATACCTCATACAAAGAAATACACTGACCTCAAAGTCTGATTCAATTATTTAGATAGATAGATAGATAGATTGATTCTTTATTGTACACCAAAAATTAAAATTACATGAGAGACTTAAAATTTATAGGGTGTCACAAAGGGCGGTCTTATCGCTAAAAGCGATCTTTTACAGACAACCTTATTTAGTTTTTTTTTAAAGCTACAAAATTTATTCAAGTACAATATTGTCCTGCGGTTAATAATTTTTATATGACCACTAGAGTATATAAATTATATACCAACACAATAGTAATAAAAATATCAAATGCAAGTTTTTTTTTTCAGCCAATGCTGAATTGAAGAAATATTTTGGAAAATGCAGAGATGGAAAAATTCGAGTCTTGAAAATCAGCATAGAAAATGGTATTTTTCTCACTAAATAATTTAAGCTGTTTAAATCCAAAAATGTATGATCATATTTATGCAGCTGATATATCTTATTTATTCAGGTATTGCATGGTTAAGCCTTGTATGTACAGGTGGTTTTCTGAAACCGATCCATCTACATAACATAACATCTCAACATGCCTGTATTTCATGAAGTGGTAGCCAAATGTGTAAATTTAGTGTACATACCGATGATCCCTACATATATAAAGACATGTCCAAATTGATATCAATTAAACAAAGTAAATAATTAAATTTAAAAAAAATATATATTTGATATCAATTGATATTTGAAAACAAAGTAAATTAATTCATTAAACCCCAAGCGAACGCCGGCGTTCGCGCACCTATTGTCTTTCTATTGTCTGTGATTTCCACGATTGAAAGGTTAAAAAAAAAATATTTTAGACATGTCTTACAAGTACGGACCGTTGGTACATTTTCCTAGCTATGTTAAAATCTAAAACCAATAAGCACTTAGCCTTATTATTATTTAGAAGATAAGGGGCTATGCATCACCCATAGTGTAGGGGATGTAGTCACTGCGACCTAAAAGATCTATTGTGACTCGCCACCTTGTTAGAGTAACTCTTTTAGCCCGGAGGCTTACAAGAAATTTAGAATACTCCTAGCTTTTAGAGTTTTAATCTCCTCCGGGCGAATAATGTGTCGGACCAGATGGACACTGCGTTTGTGGACAAGGGGCCCGCATTCACACAAGAGGTGCTTAGGCGTCTCCCTCTCCTGATTGCAGTACCGGCAAACATCAGTGTCACTCAGTTTCATGTGAAATTGGTGCCTGTTTAGTTTGCAGTGGCCGGTTAAGGCGCGGGCTATCGCACAGATGTTCGTCCTGCTAAGCTCAAGAAGCTCGGCAGTTCGTTTTTGTGAGTAGCCTTCTATGAGAGATTTGGCGTGTAGCAGACCTGGTTGTACCAACCAGTGCTTTTTTGAATCGCCAAATAAGTTGCCCTTAAGGGTCTGCATGGCCTGGTTCTTTGAGATACCACAGAAGGGTTCTGGACCTATCTGATGCCCTTGAGCCCCAGCCCGTGCAAGTTCATCGGCGTTTTCGTTGCCGTTGATTCCAGAATGACCTGGTACCCATCTCAGAATAACTTTATTCCTTTGCCCCAGGTCATTCAGTTTGTTAACGCAGTCTTTTACCAGTTTCGAATTTACAGTATTCGAGTTCAAGGTGTTAAGAGCTGCCTGGCTATCTGAGTAAATCAGAATTAACTTAGCCTTAACCTTTTGAATACCATATTTAGAGACACAATAGAAAGGCAATGAGAGAGTGAAAACTAGCGTTTCCTTGGGGTTTCATGAATTAAGCCATCAACCAATTTCAACACCAAAAACCTTGCCCAGGATTTTGGTGCTGAAATTCCCAAAGAAAAAACTAACACACAGTATGATTTATTCAAACTTTATGTTCAGTTGAAGTACATAGGTGTACATAATGCTACAATGCATTCTTTACCAGTGAAGCTTTGGAATAAAATAAAACTACACTGTGGTAGGTGTGTTACAGTTATTCCAATTTAGAAAATAAACTTATATTCCATTGGTTTAGGTAGTTAACTAAAGGTAAACAATCTTGATATGTCTTTTTATTTTAAACTAGATTTTGCCCGCGCGGCTTCGCCCTGCTCTTCCCTGCTCCACCCTGCTGTACCCTACTCTTCCCTACACTACCCTACTCTACTCTACCCAACCCTAATTTTCATTTTTTCTTTCCATAAGAACCTTCTCCTCACAATAACGAACACAACAAAAAAAGAATTAGCGAAATCGGTCCAGCCGTTCACGCTTGATAGCGTGACCAAGGAAATAGGTATTCATTTTTATATACACCGCCAAATTTTGATCGTTTTAATCCCGTGGAGAATCGATCCGGTACATGAAACACTATCGATTTGTAAAGGTACAATTAAAAAATAAAGTACCATTTTTTTTCCAAAACTCATATTAAATTAGTGAAATTAATTTCTTTAAGAAAACGTCATCTGAGCGAGTCCTGAAGAGTAGAGACTGAGACCTGTAGGTAGTTTGTACGCGACGCCGACTACTACCTACAAATCATTGGACTCACTCAGCTCACGTATTCTTAAAGGATCGACCCTCCACAGGATTAAAACAATCAAAATTAAAGATGTATATAGATAAATCGTATAAAAGTCATACAAAGATTATTTAAATTTATCTAACGTCGGTTTAGGTAAATATTTAATTGTAAACATTTTTAGATAATTTTTTAGACATTTTTTTCAATAAAAGACAAAGACAAAGATTGTTTACTTTTTGTTAACTACCTAAACAGATGAACTATAGAACCAACCAGGTAGCCAAATGTTTGTAGTACCACAAAATTCTATTTTAATAAAATGGATATGCTTTAAATAAGATGACTATTTCTGTTAAATTTCAGAGCAGCTTGTTCTGTCCAAGTATTACCCAACAAAGCACTCGTGGGAACAAGACTTTGACAAATATGTGCCCTCGTTAGTGGTGGAAGAAATGCCGTGTTATATTTTATACAGGTAAGTTTACAAATAAACTATATTTTGTTTCAATATACCAGGTCTGGCACCTGGGATATTCTTCTTCTTAATGGTTGTTTCACTCTTACTTTTCACGAAGGTAGCTCTCCGAAAGCCGTCAGGCACACGACTTCCCGCCACTTTTGCCTGCTGGCAGTCATCCGGGCGCACACGTTCAATGGGCCGCCAAGAGCCGTTTTTATTTGGTCAGTCCATCGCATCGGTGATGTGCCACGCGGCCTTGTTCCGTCCACCTTTCCTTGTATAACAATACGTCCGATGGAGTCACCTCCACATCGACAAATATGGCTCAAGCAGCACATTTCCAAAGCATCAGTGGTTTTGGTCTCTGTCTGTCGTAGGGTCCATGTTTCAGCCGCATATAAAATTATGGGAAACACTAATGTTATTTATTTGCTTGGGATATTGAACAGTTGAAATAGGTCCAAAGTTAAAAATTAGAAATAATGTAGATTATGGTTTAGTACAATGGATTTGATATGTCCTACAAGAAACAATAAAACCCTAAATAAAAATAAATTTAAAAAAAAAGTAAAAAATTACACTAGATAATATTATAACAAACGTACATACATATACATAAGCCTACTCCTTGTATTAGGCTTATGTATATGTATGTACGTTTGACTTTCCTTTAGGCTCAAACGGCTAAATCATTATATTTCGTTGAATCATTGACTCTATAGCAAATAAATAACAATTATTTCCTCTAGAAAAAGCATTTAAACTTCTCCTTTTTCCTGTCTTTCAGATTTGACTCAACAAATTCCCTCGGCCATGAGTGGCTGCTCCTCAGCTGGTCTCCAGACAGTGCTCCAGTCAGACACAAAATGTTGTATGCTTCCACTAAAGCCACACTCAAACAGGAATTTGGCTCTGCTCATATTAAGGATGAAATGCATGCAACTGTCAAGGTATGTTACGAATATAAAATGTTACAAAACAATTATGTTAAAATCATGACATAGGGAAAAACAAAACTTTTAAGTATCCTTGTATGGCCAGTAGTTGGTTTCGTCTTTGGGAGTGTCTTGGGCATATTGACGGAAATAGCAGTGAACATTAATGCTGTCACTCTATATACATGTAATGTACTCCATGGTTGGTTTGAAGATTAATAATAATAAATCTTTACCGAAATTTTTAATACTAGCTTTTGCCTGCGGCTTCGCCCGCGTACTTAAAATATAGCCTATGTCACTGAGGAATAAAGCAGCTTTCTGGCAGTGAAAAATTTTTAGCAATCGAACCAGTACTTTCAGGGATTACTTCCTACAAACAAAAAAACAAACTTTACCTCTTTATTATATTAGTGTAGATTGTTTGAAATATCATCTTGAAGTTTTCTTTATTTTTGTTTCTTCAGCAACTGACCTGGTGTTGACTATTCTGCCAGTGTCAGTGCCAATTGAAATTTTCTTATATCTTATTATACCTTTTTTGTCCTATGATGAGTTCCCTGACAGTTCTTGTCAGACAAGTATAGTGATGTGACCTAACGAAATTTAATCGATTTTTTACAATAACGAATCAGTTGGCAAAGAAAATGGAATCGGATTACCGATTTTAGATTTATAGATGATAAGTGTGAAAGTTTGTATGCGTGTGTGGATGTTTGTTACTTTTTCACGCAAGAACTAGTCTACTAGTCCAAGATCTTAAGGCCGCCAGACGTCACGTATTTTCTGACGAACGAAATGTGGACGATTGAGTACTATTAGTATGTACTAAGAACGCATGCCTACCTGCTAGCTTGCTTAGACGGCCAATTTTCAGGTATCAGGTAATCAAGGTACATAAAATTATTACTTACCTCACGTAAATTCTCAAAGCTGATTGTTACGTATTTTGTAGGCAATATCTTTAAAATCAAGTCGCCAATACTCCCAGACACATTCCGTCGGTCGTATTGTTTAACAGACGCTTTAAAGCTCCCAAAAAAATGATGTAACTTCACGTATTTTCTCAAGGCTGATTTTTACGTATTTTGTAGGCAATATCTTTAAAATCAAGTCGTCAATACTCCCAGACACATTCCGTCGGCCATAATTTAAAAACCTGAAATAACGCGGGAGGAACCGCGGGGGATGGCTAGTGGTAAATAAAATGCAGTCTGTTTAAAATAATAATTTATTTATTATTCACTGTCAGAACTTGAATCTTGATTTGAACTCGTATCCATATCGGAATCGGAATCTTTTCCAACTAACCGCGATGATTAATTATTGGCCCTAATTCGGTCGATCCGGATATATTTATTCCAGTCCTCTGTTATAGTTTTTTGAGTTTTTTCTATTACTTTTTTCCAATTTTCTGCCGTTACATGCGATTACAAGATGGCCGCTCCGATTTTGTCGATTAGTATGTCGTCGAGTAGTGTCAATCTCTATTGGCAGAAGTTCTGTTTAACGCATTACACATTTTTAAGTTCTATACTTTTTTATATTATTTACTTAATTTATTAACAGTTAATTATAACCTCAATAATTTACTTATTAATTTACGAAAGACAATATTTTTTTTATCATTTCATTTTTTTTTTTTTTTGCTAGTTTATTTTTTAGTAATCTAAAGTAGTATGCGTGCCACGGAAAAAAATGAACTGTCAGGGAACTCATCATAGGGCAAAAAAGGTATACTAAATAAAATAGCGATGACCTTGTAACTTCTGTTTGCAAAAAACTGAAATTAACAATGTTTTTTTTTTAATTGTGTAGTCATCATAGGACTTCTCTAGGGTGAAGCGAGAGAGTGTATCAGACTTTTACTGGTTAAAACTCTATATTCCTTCATTTACCCTTTTCATTCTAGGGTCATGGTAAAGCTAGAACTCCATTAGACCGATGCACACGCGTAACTCACCTAATTTGTGCGTAGAACGACGTCGCGTGGCGTGGGTCAAGTGTAACTCTACAGGTCTAGTTTCCAAATAAAATATATGGAGACCGACGCGCCCAGATCGGCGTGTGTGACACATGTGTGCGCAGTGTACTTCTACCTTACCTCTTTCACACGTACCCGCAGAATGACATAAGCGTAACATTTTGATTTGAAATGGTAAACAAACAATATGATAAGAATTTTGTCTAATATCTGTGAATCGTATGATGATAAATTCAGATAAGAAATCAATCAGTTACTAAAATGATTGATGCTCATAAAAATTGTTATCTATCTTTCAAGTTTCAATTATTGTGAAAGGAATTGTTTTTAACTAGAAAGTTGAATTAAGGTGATAAATATATTATTATGATTTATGGACGATAAATATAATTGACAGTACACTTGGCCCAGTGGTTTGGCGATTGGCTGCTGTGCCGCGGATTCGATTCCCTCACTGAACATTATACAAGGTGTAAGGGACAGCCCTCCACAAACTTTAAGGGCTTGCTCAGTAGACGAAACTAAACAACCTTCCACAACATTTTTTTTCAGGAAACGAAAAAAAAAATACGCTTTACCATTCAAAATTAAAAATTTGATTGGACAGTTTGTATGGAGAGGCTGAATTTTTTTTTTCGTTACCTGAAAAAATTTTTTGTGATAGGTTGTTCAGTTTCGTCTACTGAGCAAGCCCTTAAAGTTTGTGGAGGGCTGTCCCTTACACCCTTTATTATTTTTTGGCCTACAGATAGCAGTTAATCTCTGGGTGTCTTAAAGTTTATGAACACACCTATATGGGGCAAAGTATAAAAGAAAATAAATAATACAAAGGAAATTTTATCTCAGTAGCTTTTATTTTAATCTCAGCGCGGCACAATTCCATCGCTAGAGGCATCTTCCCATCAAATTAATTCAAGGAAATTGCGTACCTACCTATAATAAAAAAAATACATAGCTTCAGTCAAATAGCTGTTGCGGTGACATATTTATAAGCTTACGCTATTACAGTGTGTGTATTTTATGAGCTACCTAACCCCTATAATTCCATAAAAAAATTAAATAGAGGAGTCGTTGAGCTCCTTAGTAGTCCTAAGTTTGAGCTACACGAATACTGACAAATGCTTACACTGACTGGACAGGTCCACTCAAATCTGTGTGGTTCTTTCCTCAAAAGACTATCTGAGACACTAATCTGCATGGTTCTCATATGATTTGACTATTTCATGTTCTTTACTATATGGACTTTAAAAGAGACTGACCCCTGAGTTTGTTTCGGTGTTTCTTTTCAGGGTAGTCAGCTAGGAAACACCGGCCTCATCTAGTAACTACTGAAATATTGAATTATCGATTGAAAACAAAATTGACGTGTACAAGTGTTTTTTTAAAAAAAAACCTATTTGCAAAATAAAGATCATTTATCGTTACAACTTCACCGACGATAAGTAATAACGTAGCTTGATTGAAACCGATTTCCTTTGCCCTTTCTGAAGGCGTAACTTAATGACATCATAAACTATTAATATCTTTTCCCTTATCTTCCCCCTTTCTATTTACAGGACGAAGTAAGCCTAAAAGGCTACAAGGCCCATCTGACCGGGGTGAGCGCGCCCGCCCCTCTCACCGACCGGGAGGAAGCCTTGAAGGAGTTACAGGGGAGTGAACACGACACCAATTATGGAACTGATGCTAGGTAGGAGCTATTTATTATCTTTACTGGTATCTGCCCCACCTACCCTGCGTTCAAAAATAGCCTGAGTCGAGTAGAGTTGCAACCCAGGGTCGTTCTTTTATAACTCGAGTAACTACCCTAGAGTTAACCCAACTGACTCTAACTCTGAGCAGGGTAGGTTGGAGTAAGCGGCTAATGCTTGACATTGACAGTTGAACTCACGTTCGCGTTCAAAAATGCCAGGGCCTGTTGGTCTAGTGGTTAGTGGCCTTGACTGCTATGCCGGAGGTCGTGGGTTCGATTCCCACCCAGGACAGGACAAATGTTTGTGATGAGCATGATCATTTGTTCTGTGTCTGGGTGTAATTTATCTATAATATGTATGTATTTATAAATATATAAGTATGTTTATCAGTTATCTAATACTCATAACAGAAGCTCTGCTGAGCTTGAGATTAGACGGCGTTGTGCGATAGTTGTGAAATATTATATTATATTATTTTTTTAATTACCCTATGACGTCATTAGAGTTAACTCTAAATTCAAATTTGAACGCAGGGCTAGCCAAGTTGCAATAATTGTTTTGTTTCGATTCTCTTGTGTCCTGACTTGATTCCTTTGTTCTGACTTCATCTCAACGCTCAGTCACGTGGTTAAAATAAAGGAATCGCATGTAGTGTTTACAGATTATTAGTCTTGCTATACGGCTAATTCACCACTGTTTAGTGTCCCCGCACACGGACCACAAAAAAAAGCAAGAAGCGACCACAAATAAAGCTGAAGCGCGCGACAGCTTGTGGCCGGAGAAGCTAGAAGCGGCTTCTAGCTTTTTGTGTGGCAGCACCGCCGCACACGGGCCACAAAAAGAAGCTTGATGCGGGTTTTTTTTGTGGGCCGTGTGTGGGGACACTTATACATACCAGATTTTTTGAGTTGCCTACTCAATCGTGTCCAGAGTAAGTTTTGATTTATTGTAGAAGGTACGCCTCATGAGGAAATTATATTTAGTACTGACAAACAAATTTTATCGGTTTCAACAAGGAAAAAGTTATCATTTCGTATGATATTTGCAAATTAGAACAATATTTTCCTAGATGTCTGCTTTAGTAATATTTTTATCTCAATTGCAGACAGTCAACAATGGGTGGTGTATCTTTCCCTATCACTGAAGATGCCAAACAAGGAATTCATGATCTCAAAAGAGGTTCCTATAACTACTTGCAATTTAAGATAGGTGAGTTTGTATTTTGTTCAATTAATTAGCCTTAAACTATAGAAAAATGTTAGTTCGATCAAATCCGATTACCGGACGGCCGGACTGCGTGCTACCCATTACTCGTCATCTGTAAGCCCACGTTTACGGTGGCTGGAAGTCGGGGTCGGGGTCCTGACGACTGGGACGTGAGGATGTCTGTTCCCTCACACTTACCGTCGCCCTCTCCCGCAGAAAAGGAAAGGAGTGAGCTTACTCCTTTAAACCACGCAACGAATTTTTATGCAGTGTTCAGAAAAAAAGACATTTTTAATTGGCATACACATATACGCACAGTGTAGAATGAAGAAACTTATGATTAAAAAGAACACGCCCAAGCGGATATCGCGCAAGTTGCTATAAGGACATTTTGTACAGAAAGCCAACTAGTGCTAAAGACACCTAGTTTTAGCCACTTTGACCCCAGAAATGTACCCTAACTGATGTCATACAGAGGGGTTTCAGGGTAGCTAGTAATGGTGATCACCAGGGTTTTTGAATGAGGTACAAGGTTTGTGATCTCATGGTCTATGTGTGCTAGATTTTTAAAATAAACTATCTTACTAGCTGATACTTAATACTCTACATTTATTAATTAATTAATTTTCTAACAAACAATCAAATGTTTATCATTTTTATTACTTATGTGTTTCAGATTTAGACGAAGAAAATATCCATTTATCCAAAGCGGCCAACATTTCCCTGGCGGAGTTACCGCAACAGGTGCCGAGCGACCAGGCCAGATACCACTTGTATATATTCAAGCACACACATGAGAGCGACTACATGGAAAGCATAGGTGGGTAATTTTAACTAATCAGTCTGTCTAGGCTTTTACGAACTATATTGGCCTTTTATCGTCATTACATCCAGAAGTCCAAGATCAAGGTTTATCAACGAGCAATGGAGCGCAGTATAATAGGTGTTAAAATAACAGGAAGTGCGGGCAGGACAGGATTGCCGCATGTCCGACAAACTGTGAACCAAAGTAGCACAAAGTTGACGTTCAGTGACTGAGATGAGAGTCAGAGCAGACCACGAAGGAAACCGTAGGGCCCAGCAGGGTCGAAACCTACTGGAGCCATGGGAGATGCGAAAGAGAACCCTGGGCCCTGAACAAAGGCAAAGAAGGAACAGGAGTGAATTTTAGTCAGTAAAAGCCTGATGACATCTGCCCTTGGGTATGTCATTAGATGATTTCCAACCTAAAAAACAAGACCACGAAGGAAATGTTGGGACTAACTAGAACGATTTCACCAGAACTGGGGTTTGTAGGAGTGGACCTTTGCCCAGGAGTGAAACTGAACAGACAAACAAAAAAATCTTTGTAGTGGCATCTATTCGACTGATATGAACTAGATAAACTTTTCCACGCTATTTATACATATAAACCAGCCTGACTCCACCAAACGCAATGCCCGCCTGGTCGAAGGATCCTTAATTTGCAAAGGGATTTTACACCTCTGTTTGCTCCCTATTACTTAAATTTTGTCACAATAACAAAAAATAACACATTAATCAGTCCCCAGTTTCTGAAAGGAAAATTTTAATCTGTACGTCTCTCTCTCTCTGTTTTTTTTTTTTTGTATATTTTGTATTTAATTAGTTTAAAAGTGCGTCCAGACCAGGCGAATGCACTTCTCGCGAGCCGCTTGCGTACGGCGCGGGGCATTTCGCACACAGCTCGTTCGTACTCGGCCCCTGCGCCGTGCGCGCTTCGTATGAACATGACATGCACGCGCGCAGTTCGCAAGCGGCTCCCGAACGGCGCATTCGCCAGGTCTAGACCAACCAATACGATTTGACAATAGATTATTTATTTATACACTTTATTGTACACCAATATTACAAATTTATAAATAGGATACCTTATAATAAAAAAACAAACAATTGGCGGCCTTATCGCACTCGGCGATTTCTTCCAGGCAACCTGGCAATCATAGAGATGCTTAGACAGAAAATGGGATTGCACTTGGTGCAAATAAAAAAGTAATAGATATGATAGTAGGTGGCTTGGTGTGAGTAGTAGTGATAGATTATTAACTAATCCTTTTGTTCATATTCCCAGTATTCATATACTCCATGCCTGGGTACAACTGCAGTATAAAGGAGAGGATGATGTATTCAAGCTGTAAAGGACAGTTCTTAGAAATTATTGAGCGATCAGGCGTCGAGATCGTTAAACGGGTAAGTTACATTTGATTTCACCTGAGAACCACAATTGGATCTCAAGGTCCATCCTTTTTTGGTGGCAAATCATTAAATAACTCCTCCTGCTCTGGGTGAAGTGTTAGACTTAAACTTTGACGGCACAGGTGGCGTAGTGATTCAACGATTGGCTATTGTACTGCGTATCGTGAGTTCGATACCTGCACGGTACAAATATTTTTACGCCCTACAGGTGGTTGTTTTGGGTCTGGGTGTCTTGTATGAGGTTACATGTTTGTGAACCCATTCACGATACAGGCTGAAGTCATTCCTAGCATGGGGATTTATTTGAAAAAAAAAAACCTATGAATGACTAAACCCCACCCGTGTTCCTTCAGTTACCATCTACGTTCCAAAGCCGCGATAACTATCGATCAATCTCTCAGCCAACTCGTAATTTCCAGTTTAGGCAAATGCGATTGAATCGTATTTTCTGGGTGTGGTTACCTGATACTTATCCACTTGCTAGACGGTAACTTTAAGCAAAAATTTTGTCAGTCAGCGTTTATGTCACCAAATATAGTGTGATAGAGTCTGTCTAATAAGTTAAACGTCTTGGGTAATTATTATGATTTAATGAAATCTGATGTAGTCAACACGGGTTCAATAATTAAGGTTGATTAAGGTGATTGCTACGGGTTGTTCGTGGCCATTTTCCCGCTAGATGGCGCTGAAGTCAACATTTTCAGTTTTATTTAGTTTTGAGTGTGATTGGAACAATATTATGTTACAGAAATAGTAGAGCTGAAATGGGACATTCCACTTTACCGAAATTAGTCAAATTAAAGCCTCAAAACCCATTTGATTCGCCATATTTCTTAGGACTAATATCCAACTCTGCTTACAGTATCGTTTACACACACATAGACATGAGCGACTACTTTAAAGTCAAGAGCATTTAGCAAAGTTAACCACTAGATGGCGTGAATTTAAAAGTTATTAGGCTGGACTCTAGTAGAAATTAGAATTAATTGTCTGGGGGGTAAGTTTATTCTAACGTCACCCATTACAATTATAGTAAAAGGAATCATGATTATATAATAAAAGGTGGTATTTCTGGGGTAAACTATTTAATTGATTTATTATTTTAAGAATCAAATGAATGTCAAGAATGCAATGTAAGATAGTTTTATTTATATTACCTCATACATTATTTAAAAAAACATATTGTTACGTACGTGGGTAATCAAATGCCGATTTACTAAGAGACAACTTTATTCACCACTAACAATAACAAAATAGTCCAGTCAACAATAATCCGAATCGCAATTAACACTAGAGTACCGTTACACTATCGCTTAGGTCGTTAGATAAAATCACTTCAAGTACTAGGGTAGTTCGCTCTTGATCGCAGTCGAAATCACAACTGACTCGCTTCCGGCCGGGGGCTCGTATTTATATGCGGAGCCAAGAAAATTCTAGATACCGACTTCCCACGAACGATCCAGAATTCCAGAACAATTGAATCGCTTCTCGAAGTCATAAATCATTTTTATTGCTCGTGGTAATAAGAGTCACTTTCATGCGAATTTCGACTCTATTGTTAACGTCGGAGAGTACCATTTCCCATAAATACCTAACTACTACTTGTAAGTACTTTGTGGATGTTTCGAGATTTTTCTAAGTCTGACTAAGCACAACCATTCTAGACCTTTCGAACAGCAATGCGTTTTAATTATTACGAGCTACTCTTTATTTTCTCGGAGATATGGCGGGTTCACGTTTAATGGCGTAACAGTGCCCCCCTCTTAGTCATGCTCGTCCCGAGCATTATTAGATCCGTGATACGGCGCCAATCTATCCACATGGACAACCTTGGGTTTCCCTCTTAGCCCTTTCTTGATGCGGTAGGTCACGTCATTAATCCTTTTTAACACGGTGTAAGGTCCCTCCCATCGAGCTTGGAGTTTCGGCGACTTCCCTTTCCGTCGAAGCGGGTTGTGGAGCCAGACCAGTGTACCTTCCTCAAATCCCTTGGCATTGGCATTACGGTCGTATCTAGTTTTCATTTTTACGCTGGTGTTCATGCTATTCTCACGAACTCGTTTATGCACTTCGTCCAATTGATCTTGAAGGTCACTTACGTAGTCCGTAACTGGCTTAGTCTTGTCAGGTGGCACGCCAGTTATGGCATCGACTGGAAGTCTCATCTCCCTGCCGAAATTCACTCTTGCTGGGGTATGTCCCGTGCTATCATGCACTGCCGATCGGTAAGACATCAGAAATAGTGGAATATACCGGTCCCAGTCCTTCTGATGGTCATCGACAACCTTAGCCAGGTGATTCTCCAGGGTTTGGTTAAACCTTTCCACCATTCCGTCCGACTGAGGGTGCGCAGGTGTTGTGCGTGTCTTATAAATTCCCAGAAGTGTACACATTTCCTGGAACAGCGCAGATTCGAAGTTACGGCCTTGATCGGAATGGATTTCCAAAGGTGCGCCATACCGACATACTACTTCTTCGACCACCTTCTTCGCCACTGTCGTCGCTTCCTGATTGGGTATGGCGAAGACTTCGGGCCACTTTGTGAAATAGTCCTGGATCACCACTATGTACTTGTTTCCGTCATTTGTAACTGGAAAAGGTCCAGCGACGTCGATAGCGATGCGTTCCCATGGGGCTCCCACATTGTACAGCTGAAGCCTGCCCCTGCTCCTAGTCTGTGGTCCTTTCACAGATGCGCACGCTGTACATTTCCGACACCATTGCTCTATGTCATCTCTACAATTGAGCCAGTAATACCGCTGTCTCACTTTCAGTAGAGTTTTCTTGATGCCCAGGTGTCCTCCAGAAGCACCATCGTGTATTTCCTGTAGCAGGGGGACTACTTCACATCGTGGTACTATCACTTGTGTGGTCACCTCCTTGCCATCGTTCGATTCCCATTTCCTACAAAGCACATCATTTTCTAGGACTAAACTGTCCCACTGTGCCCAGTAGCTCTTTGTGACGGGACTATGTGACGATACATCACTCCACTGGGGCCTAGTTCCGCTACGCTTCCAGTCCAGTATAGGTCGAATATCGTCATCTTCTTCCTGGGACTTCTTGAAGTTGCCTTCAGCCCTAATTAAATTAACGTGTTCTCGGGCTTCATTCTGTTGGCAATGTCTGCAGTCCACATTACATGGACGTCGCGACAGGGCGTCAGCATTGTTATGCCCTTTTCCACTACGATGTTCTGTTACAAAGTTAAATTCCTGCAGCTGCTCGAGCCATCTTGCAACTTGGCCCTCAGGGTTTTTAAATTGTAGAAGCCATTTCAATGCAGCGTGATCCGTCCTCAACGTAAATTGTCTTCCTATGAGGTACTTGTGGAAATGCTGCAAGGTTTTAACCACAGCCAGCAGTTCTCGTCGAGTCACGCAGTAGTTTCTTTCTGGCTTTGAAAGTGCCTTACTGAAGTAAGCGATTACGACCTGTCTGTCACCTTGCACCTGTGACAACACTCCACCAATTCCCGTGTTGCTGGCATCGGTATCAACGACAAATCTTCCGTCTCTGCTCGGGTACCCCAGTATAGGCGCTTCACATAACCGTTCTTTTAGCTCGTTGAATGCTGACTCACAGTCGTCGTTCCAGATAAAATCTCGTTTATCCTCAGTCAGCTGATGTAGAGGTTTTGCAATGTCCGAAAAATTCTTGACAAACCGCCTGTAGTATGTGCACAACCCTAGAAATGCACGTACTTCCGTTTTGTTCTTTGGAACCGGCCACTGTTGCACTGCCTTTATCTTCTCAGGGTCGGTTCTCACCCCGTCAGCGGAAATAACATGTCCTAGGTAGCTGACCTCCTTCTTGAACAGGGCGCACTTCTTTGGGCTTAGTTTTAGGTTAGCCCCTCGTATCCTGGTGAACACTTTCTCCATATTCCTCAGGTTTTCCTTAAAAGTGCGACCCATTATAATGACGTCATCTAAATATACCAGACAGACGTCACCAAGAAGGCCCACCATGACTCTCTCCATGAGGCGTTCAAACGTCGCTGGAGCGTTGCATAACCCAAAAGGCATGACGTTAAATTGCCACAGGCCGCTGCCAATACCCGTACTGAACGCTGTCTTTTCTTTATCTTTCTCGCTGATTTCCACTTGCCAGTAGCCACTTTTCAAATCAATGGTCGAAAACCACTTCATGCCACTGAGCATATCCAGCGTATCGTCTATCCTTGGTAACGGATAACTGTCCTTCTTCGTCACATTGTTCAGCATTCTGTAGTCCACACAGAATCTTGTGCTGCCGTCCTTCTTCTTCACCAGAACGACGGGGGAAGACCATGGGCTCGTAGAAGGCTCAATTATTCCGCTATCAGCCATGTCCTTTACCATTTCTGCTACCTCAGTTTCTTTAGCCCAGGGTATACGGCGCGGTCTCTGTTTAATTGGTCTAGCGTCACCTGTATCTATCTCATGCTTGACGAGACCTGTTCTCCCGCAGTCTTTTCCCGTTGCAAAGATATCTCGAAACCGTAGCAGAAATTCCCTGGCTTGCTGCAATTCCGAAGTCGATAAATTGCTCTTAGAATTTTCCAGAAGTTGCTGGATGTGATCCGTTTCAACTTTTGTCGTGTCTTGCTTTGCTTTAGGTGTATTGATTTGACGGAGATACTGAACTTCTTCACATCTCCCAACAACACTGTTTTTCTTCAGTTGGACCTCTTCTTTCCCAAGGTTCACAATCCTGACCTTGGATTTCCCTTTCGTCATAACTAATGTCCTCGCAGTGATGATCTCCGGGTGCCGGCCAGTATCCTCTACCAAAACACATCTTGTTTGCCTGATTCTCTTGGGAAACTTTACTTCGACTAAGGTTTCTGTTCTCGGAGCCAATGTAGTATTCTTTAAACAATAAAGGTTGCATGAGGTAATTCCTCGCAGGAAGACTTCTTGATCTGGGAATTTCAATACTCCCCTGTCGATATCTAAAATACATCGGTTATTCCGCAAGAAGTCAAGACCCAGTATGCAGTCGTCGGTAATATTCGCAATTAACGCTGTATGGATATACACTTGATCACCGATTTTGAACTCAATTTCTGTATCACCGAGGACGGAGACTGACTGGCCGGTTGCTGTCTGAAGTCGGCAGGTTGGAGACTCTCTTTGCCATGAGATGGTTCGTTTCAGCAACTCCGGCCTTACAATGGTTCGCGACGCCCCGGTGTCAACGGTAAAATTGCAGGCACGATGATTCAGCGTTCCTTCGATGATCAAACTATTTCCGTTGTGAACTTGATTGATGGTGATGGTTGGGGCTGTGGCCCTGGCGACATAAATTTTATCGGCTCCTCGTTGACTTGAGTTCCGGAGTCCACACTTTCCCTCTTTTTCTTAGGACAATCGGTGCGAATGTGCCCTTTTTCTCTGCACCCGTAACACGTTGGAATATAGCGGGACTGTGCTGGAGAAAAAGCCACCACTTCTCGGTGACGTGGTCGCGCTGAAGGCGAGACCACCACTTCCCTAACTCTATGCGTACGTGAATCTTGTCGTACGGCTTCTACTTCCAGAGCGTGAGCCATCGCACTTTTTAGAGTTTGGTGGTGTCCGAGTCGCACCGTAGCCCTGACTTCAGGATTCCGTAGACCGTCGATGAATGCTTGCACCAGATTAACTTCCACCGTCTCTGGTGTCATCGACCTGTAAGCACGCCGGACCAGCCGTTCGACCTCGACTCCCCACTGCTGGAGGCTCTCGTTCGACTTCTGCGTTCTCTCGCGAAGTTGCGCGCGGAAAACGTGCTCGAGGTGCTTGTCTCCATAGCGAGTGTCCAATCCCTCCATAAGACGCTCCAACGTCCTGCTGTTCGGAGGAAGGTTCTCAAGGACCAGCAGGGCATCCCCTCGTAGAGCCAAAGTTAATGCCGCAAAAGACTGCTTATCATCCCAGCGGTTTGTTTCGACCAATGTCTCGAATTGGTACTTAAATGCCGTCCAGGAAGACGTGCCATCAAAACGTGGCACATCAAATTTTGCGGCGGATGCACAGTGGGTGTGCGATGGTGAGCCAACAGCAACGGGTTCGCGTGCTTCGAGCTTGACAATTTTTTTGTTGATGTCCAGCAGGCGATCTTCGTGGCCATCAATCCTTGTTTCGAGGCTATCAGCTCGGGCGGAAACCTCCTTGACCTCTAAGGTGAGATTCTTTACTTTCTCACCCAACGTGACGAGGCCGTGGTCGATTTTATCGAGGATCAGGTTCTGCTTAGCCTCCTGATCGCGGCGAGCGGCTTCCTGTTCGCGGCGAGCGGCTTCCTGTTCGCGGCGAGCTTCTTCCTGGTTCGCTGCGATTAGGTCCTGGAGCTTGCGCTGGTTGGCCTCCATACTAGCTTGCATGGCGGCCAACACAGTAGCGAGGCTCATTTCCGAGGATGATTCCGTTGGCGCCTCAGTAGCTGCTGTTACTCCTATACCAGCCTGATCTTCCTCCTCCATACGATGACGCGCAGCATCCATCTCCATTTGCCTCCTTGTTCGTGGTCGCTGTTCGTCGTCCCTCTGTAGTAATGGCATTTCACTTCTGACACCAGTTGTTACGTACGTGGGTAATCAAATGCCGATTTACTAAGAGACAACTTTATTCACCACTAACAATAACAAAATAGTCCAGTCAACAATAATCCGAATCGCAATTAACACTAGAGTACCGTTACACTATCGCTTAGGTCGTTAGATAAAATCACTTCAAGTACTAGGGTAGTTCGCTCTTGATCGCAGTCGAAATCACAACTGACTCGCTTCCGGCCGGGGGCTCGTATTTATATGCGGAGCCAAGAAAATTCTAGATACCGACTTCCCACGAACGATCCAGAATTCCAGAACAATTGAATCGCTTCTCGAAGTCATAAATCATTTTTATTGCTCGTGGTAATAAGAGTCACTTTCATGCGAATTTCGACTCTATTGTTAACGTCGGAGAGTACCATTTCCCATAAATACCTAACTACTACTTGTAAGTACTTTGTGGATGTTTCGAGATTTTTCTAAGTCTGACTAAGCACAACCATTCTAGACCTTTCGAACAGCAATGCGTTTTAATTATTACGAGCTACTCTTTATTTTCTCGGAGATATGGCGGGTTCACGTTTAATGGCGTAACAATATGTACCAACTAACAATAATTACAAGTTTTTATAGTGACAATTTGTGTCTTGCTTGATACATAACTGTTTACTCAAAAACAATATTTTTCAAAACATTTAGTCCCAAGTCAAGTTTGAAGTGATTCAAAGTATATTATTTACAACAATTATACACCAGTACAAGACAAACGCAAGAAATTATAAATCATAAGAAAACAAAAAATTTAAAACACAATTTAGAATGAGAGATTACAACCAGGAAGGTGGAAAATGTTTGATAATGTCTAAGCATCCATAATCACGTATGTTTTTCAGAAACCAGAAAAAGAGTCAATGTATTCATCACATTATGAACATAATGTTCATCATGATGAGCACACCATTTCAGGTTTCTGATAACCAAAAAATATGATTGTAAACATAGATAATGTAGATTCTAAACAAACTACTATAAAAGTACAATTAAAACAAAAATCATTCAACATGTTGTTTTCACTTGTTCTGAAGTTCTTGTCTGGAAACCACCGCTACACAGTTGCTGCAAAAGAAAATTATTATATTTAGTATATTTTGGGTGTAACTTTTGATGTGGATGTTGAAGAACAATTTTCCAAAAGAAAAAATATCATCATCATCATTTCAGCCAATACATGTCCACTATTGGACATAGGCCTCCCCCCAAGCGTCGCCACATCGAACGTTCCTGTGCGTCCCGAATCCATCGGTTTCCCGCTACCTTCACCAGGCCATCGGTCCACCTTGTAGGAGGCCTTCCAACGCTGCGTCTTCCGGTACGCAGAAAAGAAAAAATATAATATAGACTAAAATTTATGAAGTAAATTAAAAAAAAAAGTTGTGTACCTTTCCGGTTCTTCCCGTCCATATTGGCTCGTTCGATCTTGACAGAAGTTCCCAATCCGACCAGAACATGTATCCATATTCATAGTGCAGTGCAATCGTGTGAGGGCGTCGACGTCTTAGGCTCGGTCCGGATGGTTACTGGATGGTTGGATAGCAAGCTAACGCTCTCTCTCCACCTAGAGCGGGAGAAATTAACATATCTATACATTTTGCATTTTACTTGTAAACTAGTGTTATAATTTTCCATATTCATCAATTATATAGGTAAGATCCAACTTATACACCATTTGGCCTGCCAGCCAAATATCCAATTTCTTCATCAATAAAAAGACCTTACAGTTTTATTATACTGTTACATAAACATACTTTTTGCCACATTTTCATTTTGCTGTCCATATAACATATCTTTCGTACAAATATTCTTTTTATAAAGAATATCCTTGACACAATAAAATTGTATTGTTGTAAACCTGTAAAAGTAAGATAAAATAAATGTGTGTTATGAATATTTTTTAAAGATGCGTTGTCTGCATAGGTGTTCTACAAAATACAGAAATTACACATGCACATTTCTGATAACATTACCATTCCAAATTGACTGGCAGTCAGACGGTCACGCTTATGAGTAGGTAGTCTATAGTATACAAATCAGTTTCATACTGCCCTACAGTAGACATTTTAATGAAAGCTACCTATGTCTTCTGGTGTCTTTTGGAATTCTGTTAACCGTTCTTCACACCATATTCTCAATTTATTCATTGTACTTCATCAATAACAACGTCTCTCTTTACTCGTCAGCGTCACCGTGTAATCGAGAATGCACTTTTCTCTAGGTCTGACGAAAATACACAAAAACAAATACTATACAAGACGATATGTTACTTTTATAAACTCACAATTCGAATAAAATTGAATGAAATCATAAAACATAACCAAATCAAATTACAATGGAAATGCATTCTTCTCAAATAATAATACTGTTACGTACGTGGGTAATCAAATGCCGATTTACTAAGAGACAACTTTATTCACCACAAACAATAACAAATTAGTCCAGTCAACAATAATCCGAATCGCAATTAACACTAGAGTACCGTTACACTATCGCTCAGGTCGTTAGATAAAATCACTTCAAGTACTAGGGTAGTTCGCTCTTGATCGCAGTCGAAATCACAACTGACTCGCTTCCGGCCGGGGGCTCGTATTTATATGCGGAGCCAAGAAAATTCTAGATACCGACATCCCACGAACGATCCAGAATTCCAGAACAATTGAATCGCTTCTCGAAGTCATAAATCATTTTTATTGCTCGTGGTAATAAGAGTCACTTTCATGCGAATTTCGACTCTATTGTTAACGTCGGAGAGTACCATTTCCTATAAATACCTAACTACTACTTGTAAGTACTTTGTGGATGTTTCGAGATTTTTCTAAGTCAGGCTACGCACGACCATTCTAGACCTTTCGAACAGCAATGCGTTTTAATTATTACGTGCTACTCTTTATTTTCTCGGAGATATGGCGGGTTCACGTTTAATGGCGTAACAATACCATAGGTAATACAAGAATATTAGAAACTTACGTTCCAAATTACGTTCGAGATTACATTTTGCACTTTTTTTGTTCGCAATTTGAGAAAAATGTAGCAGTAAAATGTTACTTACCCAAATGATTTTGATAAAATATTGATTGACAATTAAGAAAACAATAGCTAGTGGAGATAAATCCCTGCAGAACAACCATAAATAATAAATCATATTATATAATTATGTATACGTTTTGATGTAGATACCTGTAACGGAATGCACCGCATCCACGATGAGATCGGATCGCGATCTAATGTAGGTACCTTTTAAAATTAATGTTTGTTTGTCCGTCTAATAATAATTGTTCGTCAATAACTACCTATTTGTTTATGTACTTATCAGAAAAACAATATGATAGGAAATATATATATATATATTAGATGGACTTAAAACTTTTGTTTACAAATGATAGATAATAATATTTACGTATTATATTGTCAAGTAAATAAAATTTTGTTTACTTGATATTATAACGAATCATTAACAATATCGATCGGTGATTTCAATTATGAGATGATTTTGGTTTGTACCTAATAACCAGCTAAACTCATGGGCCGACTTGCTAATACCACCGAAAGATTGGTACTTTTATTTTAAAATAAAATTGCGTATAAGCAACCTGTACCTTGCAATAATTATATTAAATTGTAATGAAATACATACAAGAAAATAATATTAGTTAGTTCAAATCAATGAAAATGCATACAATTCAAAATATACAAGCAAACCTATCACTGCACAAGCTAGCCTCGAGCTTCAAAAATATTTTAATTCAAGTCGACCGAAATCAAATCGAGCGAGGTTTGGCAATGGGTTTTTCTTAGAAATAGTAGGAAGAACGGCAACGCCGCATTTTGCCTATTACGAGTGATGATATTGTTGCCAGCAACAATTATTATAAGTAACGCTAACAATTTTTTGATGTCAACAAAGTTTTATGTTTTAGTTTATGATAGATAAATAGATATGATAGTTTTACGTTATTCTAATGCTTTTTAAAAAAAATGTAAACCATTATTATAAATTAAGTAATGATTTTTCAAATTTACAATATCGGTTGCACGCCATCTAGCGTTAAATATTAACCTATCGCAATCATGGCGGTATGAATTGGTTGTCAAATCGCACTCACACTAGTAAACAAATTGTCAAATTTTGCCCGGTTTTCAAGACTGTTTTCCTCAATATATAATGCAAATTATTTACCAAAAAGTCAAATGCGTCAATATGTTATTGTAAAAAAGTGATAAAGTGATTCGTTTTGAGCAAAAAGTGTCTATGTACGGAGTATTTCTAATGCATTAAATGTATGAACGGGCCAGCGGAACAATCACCTTAAGAGATAGAGATCATTGTTTACTAGCAGAAGAACCTTATAAAAAGTATCGAATCTAAGTATTTTTTAAATGATTTAATATTATACAAAATTCTCAAGTCGGTTGACTTATTAGACAGACTATAACAAAACTAAATCTGATGACCACTTTTAACTCCAAGAATTGGTCAGAAGTATTTTAGACCATAAAAAAACTACTATAAAATTAATAACATTTACTTCAAAACCTGTTAGGTTCACAGGTTTTTTTTTACCATTATGTCAAAAAAAAAATTGTAGTAATTCTGATGACTAAAACGTTTCGCATTTTTTTAAATAATAAAACAATCGCGTTTTGACCTGCACTAGCTTCTTATGTTTTGTAAGTACCCATGTAGGCCTACGTGAAATAAAAACAATTAGTTTTGACTATAATTATAACTGTATCCCAACATATACATCAGCACTTATGCTAAAAAACAATTAATAACCTTATTTATTTCATCTTGCAGTTAGAAATCGACGACGGCAAGGAGCTAACTGAAGAGTTCTTGTACGACGAGATCCACCCCAAGAGGAACCTCCACCGTCCTGCCTTCGCCAAACCTAAGGGTCCTCCAAACAGGGGCGCCAAGCGAATCACCAAGTCGCAGACCTCCCAGTAATATTAAGTACAGGTTTCAATCACGTGGCTAGAAACAAGAATTTATAGAGATATATATTTTTCTAGATATTAGGTGTAGTCGACGTCGTATTTGCTTTACCACTTTGAAATTTAAACTTAATTCATACAGCATCCTTTTTTTTTTTCCGATGGGAAAAATCATCCTATGACAACCCCCGCTCTTGGGCGGAGCGGGAGATAGTGTCAAACTCTTACTGACTAAAAAACCCATCCCGTTCCTTCAAGCCTTCATACCGGGGCTCGAGCGCCCTTTCGGATAACCCTGGCCCCAGTATCATACAGCATCCGACGTGTGCGATCTGGACGCGAACATGAAGCGCTGCGGTGCGATACAAAAATAATAAACATTGCTATAATAACAAATAAATGGTGTAAGGGACAGCCCTCCACAAACTTTAAAGACTTGCTCAGTAGACGAAACTGAACAACCCACCATAAATTTTTTTTTCAGGAAACGAAAAAAAAATCAGCCTCTCCATACAAACTGTCCAATCAAGTTTATAATTTTGTATGGTGAGGCGGAATTTTTTATTTTATACTTGTCGGTACCGACTGCCTGGACCGAGTCATACGGGTTTAAGCATTGGCCAGTGTAGTGTTTTACACATACAGATTTACCTGTCTCTTTATGTGGTTTTACCGGTACCTGTCTGTACCGACCCGTACCGACATATAGGGACTGAAAAACCTGTACCTTTATGTTTGCACCCTAAGGCAGTTATACAGGTCATCGCATGCTCATCCCTATTTAGTCTATCCTTCGTCCAATCGTGAGTTTGTGTGTACGTATTCTTCTGTAGTAGTCCTTTAAAATTATTTCTGTTGCTCATTGCACAAAAAGTACAAGTTTCAGTGTGAATCGTTCGTTGTCAGAATAACAGAACTGATGAAAGAGGTTAGAATGCTTATGGGCGGGGCAGCCGTGCTACAAAGTAGGACAATGCTCAAAGTTCAACTACCAATAGCAAACTTGCGATCTAAGTGTGCGTGGTCTGTTAGTTGCGTAATGCGCGTTCGTATTGGTTTACTGCATGTAGTGGAGTTTAATAGTGTGAGACAAGCGACGACACTCGTAGTACAAATCGGAAAGTATTTTCTTTCTTACCGCTTTCATCTATTCTGTGGTCAGAAAGATAAAAATGTCTGCTCACGATATTGTCAAACAATATAGGTATTTTTTATTTCTGTATTAATTAAATTCAAAGCAATAAAGCCACGTGATGTCAACATTTAACTTGGAGGTACTTGCCGCTGAAATATAACAACTATTGTAACTCGCTAAGTTACCCATGTATTTTAAAAAGATATTGAAACAATAAAGTATAGAAAATAAATGAAGACTGGTAGGTCAGTGTGCAATAAAAACATACAAAATTATATAACAATATTCACGGAAATGTTTAAAACATCGATTATATTGAACCAAAATTATGTTTTCGATAATGAAGTTTATTTTTTAATCAAATTGTATACTCTAAAAATGTTTAAAACAATGTAGTGCCGTATGTATGTCGCAGCCGTATCGTATAAACGTCATATTACATGTTGGCGCGCCGGATTGTAAAACAGCACCGTAATGTAATGCGGCTACCTCACGTTCAGTCAGATTTTAATTCGCCTTAAATAAAATATGCCGCATTAAATGCATACTTCGCGTTCGTCAAAGCTGTTTAGTAACGTGCAGCCCACGTAAAAGGAAAAAGGCCCCCACAGAGGGCCACGTCGGCCCTACCCAAGCTGTTTTTGGATCGGTTCTTCATAATTTATACTCATCCTACACCGACAATACGGCTAAACGTTAGACGCGGTTTTTTTTTACAGAACGTCAGTTAGCCGCATTATAAATATACGACTGCGTTTTTCAATATAGCGCGCCAATATGTAATACGGCGTGTTATATGAAGCGGTTTCGACATGTATAAAAGTATACTGAGAAAAAAGTATTATTATATTATAAACGGTAAAAGAAACGAATTAGTTGTCAATGTAATTATAGAGATACAAAGGCATGATATTGCATAATAAGACCTGCGTAATTTTTTCATCAAATTAAGGTATTGATAGGCCGTCATTTCAATGAAATAAAATAATAAAAGTAGTCCAGGGCTGTATATTTTTAAGCTCTGTAGTGCATCTTACTCATTTTAGATTTAAATCCTATTAATTATGTATTTCAGTCATTTAACTATACAAGATTTTTTGTGTAACCCTTTAACTGCCCGCTTTGGACTGGTCGGACGAATGTTTTCGTGCTATATTCGCCAGGGTTGTGTTTGCGACTGGGTACAATTGCCATCACCGATCTTGAGCGGTTGCGCAGAAGTCAAATATTCGGTCTCTTTAGTGGCGCGAAGTGAGACGCGGGGGCGGGGAGTGTCAGTAATAGGCTCGCCGCGCCACCGCGCCACAGACTTCACTCCTAATTCGTTCCCTGCGTTGCTGCATGTATCTAACAACGAAGACGATTGGCTCGCCAATGTATGGAATGCGCAAAGCGATCCCCACTCTGCCGCCGAGCGCTCAAGATCTTTTGGCAATTGTACTCCATCTCGTTTGGTTCTGCAATCTTCATATGTGATAGAAAAGCTGACGAGATGGAGTATTTGGTTGTGGATGTGCGACCCTGGCGCAATAAACGCGGGAGTGTTGGATATATTTGACGTAGGTAGTTAAAATGTAAAAAAAAATAGGCAGGTGGAAGTATTCGAAGAATGTTTTTATAATATAATCTTTAAATGTATTAAAACAGTCATTAGATAATACTGTCCAAAACATTTGTGTATATTTTTGCATTTGAAATTAATATTCGATTGTATTTTACTTAAAATATTGCATGGACTTATTTTAAAATCGTGTTTTGAAAATATATAATATGAACGCATATGTAGCTCAATCTATTTATTAATTAGATCTTGCCATTTTTAAAGTTTTGTAACTTTTATTGTTAAATCTAAGCGTTCTTTATAATCTTGTTTCAATAAATATTATAAGTCTTAGCATTTTTTACCTTTCGTATTTATAATAAGCGAAAATAATTGGTTTTTATTCTAAAATTTATGCACAAATACAATAATTATGAAGTTTGTATATATACATAGTTCCTTATATTTTTGTAAATCGGTTCGACCACATCTGTATTGTGCAATGTCTGTAACAATAAAATGCTTTTAATAATTTGGACCTTTATTTATCCAAATCCCTCTTACACCTAGGTACTAAGGCTGCAAGAATGTTCGAAAGAGTGACCTACTATTTCTTATTTACGCTGAAAAGTCGTTTGGTTAACGTCAGTGCTGGATTAGCTACGTAGCAAATGCTACGGGCCCCACGCAAAATAGGGAATGCTACCTTCTGCGACATTTCATAGGAATTTGTCCATAAAGAGCAAATGATTAATTCAGATTTTTTATAAATTATCATCTTTATTTTCTCTATATTTAACTACTTTATTTACATTAAAATCTTCATCTCCAACACATAAAATTAATTCATACTGTACAGTATAAAAAATATAAATATTATAGTCCTACTTTGACTAAAAAAGAAAGAAAGAAAAAAGACGTGTGGCACTCGGGGACTGCCGCGGTAAAGCTATTGCATAGCATTTTTATCAACTTATGCAATTATAATTATTTATTTATTTTATTTATGCAGTATTTTTTTTTTCTTGAAGTTACACTTTCACACATTGAATTGAATTTTGATTGATTGTTCACTCATTTGTTTTCTTATTGGTCACCACGCTCAAAAAACAAATGAGTGGGGGTGTTAGGTTATTTTCGTTACGGAATTTCTGGATTCGGTCTCCACGCTCAAGGCCCGCGATAGAAGCTATGCAATAGCTTAAAAAAGATAAGTTCTGGCCCATTTTATGCACAAGCCATAGCCCTTTTCTAGGGTAGGAGTATCTTTTCTTTATTAATTTATTGTACAAGTGGTACATAGACGGGCTTAGTGCAAAAAGGCATTCTCTACCAGTCAACCTTTGTTAAAAAAACTACACTGTGGTACAAGGTGTGCACAATAAATAAATAATAACAAATTATTGAAATTGAATGTGGTAACATTAAAATTTGGATGTTACCCGTAAAGCTGTTACTCTAAAGTGGGATTGGGGCGGACATGACTGCTGCGAGATGAGCTGTATGCTAGAAGGGCCACTTATTGGGTCCCATTAAACGCAAGTTGACGTCGCGGCAGACCAAAGCGAAGGTAAGGAAACCAGATCGGGACTGGCGCGCAAAGGCTAAGGACAGACGTGCGTGGAAAAGACAGAAGGAAGTCTTCGCCCAGTTGGACATAATAGGCTAACTTGTAACGAGAGATTCGAAATAGAATTCGGCAGTCAAAATCGGATTGTGACCTACACAGTACGTAGGCGATTTAACGCGAAGCGATGCGGCGCGAAAGGAACAAACAATTTATACTCTATTGTGACCAAGTATTGTGGGGAATCCGATGGATGCGAGGCGCACAGGACCGGTCCTTATGGCGACACTTAGGGGAGGTCTTTCGGCTGAAGTGATGATGATGATGTGACCAACAACACGTGAACAAAATTAACACAGTAGGACCTTTTACATATTTTTGCTATTTATTTAATATCATCAATCTTCTTCTCCCCCGCTTCTGAAACTAACTGTTTGTGGTGTTCTGTGAGTTTGTCGTTCTTGATCGTTGCTGCTTTTTCTAACGCTTGGTTGTATTGGTCCTCTCTGTAAAAAATAGATCAGCATAACATAGCATAATCAGCCTTATAATATTCCCACTGTTGGGACTCGAGAGGGAATGGGCCGTAATCCACCACGCGGGCCCAGTGCGGTTGATATCACATATCTTTCGAATTTTTGGTTCTAGGACATACCGATTTCCTTCACCGTTTTGAGAGCAATGGTGATGAAATAAATTACAACTCGTAAGTTGGGTTTATTATAGTTTGACGGGTACAAAATGGAAGAAAAAAACGTGTTGGGCCGACCCCAAGTAATATGGGTCCGATTGCAGTCGTGTGAACTGCACACCGACTGCATCCGAACTGCGCCATGCGCGGGAGGGCGGAGCGTGCGGGCGGGTGGGTATGGTGCAGTTCGGATGCAGTCGGTGTGCAGTTCACACGATTGCAATCGGACTGCACGTTTGGTTTGCAGTTCAGTCATGTCAGTCAACTATATATATATAGTGTATGTAGTAATATATAACATGAAATTCAAACTGCAATTTGCGGTTGGATTGCAGTTGAAATTCGGTCCGTCTGTTTAGACCCTATGGGATAAGGGCAGGAAGAAGAAGTTGTGACCATTACCACTGGGCCACCACTACTCAAAAAGAAAATCACACTTATAATGGATAAGTTTATATGTATGTTTGTTACTCCTTCACGCACAAATTAAAATTAAATGAAAAAAAAAAATGAAAGAATAAAAAGAAAAAGAAAACGAAAAAAAAAAACAGGAAAAAAAAATGAATGAAATGAAATGTGGTTGAAATTTAGCACACGGTTAGACCATGTCCTATAATAGCACATAAGATACCTTTTATCTCAGGATTATGTTCCCTTCGACAATTTTCTGATTTCGTGATGAGTACAATTGCCGTCATGGATCTTGAGCGCTGGCTTCAAGTTGCGCAGAAATCAAATATTCGGTGTCTTTAGTGGTGCGAAGTGAGACGCGGGGGCGGGGAGTATCAGTGATTGGCTCACCGCGCCATCGTGTCATAGACGTCACTCGTGATTCGCTCCCTCAGTTGCTGTATGTATCTGACAACGACGATGATTGGCTCGCCAATATATGGAATGCGCAAAGCGATCCCCACTCTGACGCCGAGCGCTCAAGAGCCGTTTCGGCAATTGTAGTTAATTAATTTTAAGTAAAGTCAAACAACTTACCTAGATTCTTTGAGTTTATATAAGGCTTTCCTAATGTCTTGCATATTGATGCCAGTGGCTTTCAATAATCCTATAATTGCTAGGCCAGCAACAGTACTTAAAACAGTTCCTGAAAAAAACAAAACATGGTCTTTGTTAGGTTATTTATTTAAAGTGAAAAACAATCTGTTTTCTCCCGTTCTAGGCCGGAGCGAGAGGGCGTGTCAGACTTACTAAAAACCCACTCCTGTCCCTTCTTTGCCTTTGTCTCAGGGCCGAGCTTTCCTTTCAGTAACAAACCTTTGGTCCCAGTAGGCTTCGACCCTGCTGGGCCCCTAGCCCCTTACGAACCCTAGTAGGCTTCGACCCCGCTGGGCCCCTAGCCCCTTACGAACCCAAGCAGTCTTAGACCCTGCTGGGTCCCTACAGTTTTGCTGACATGGCGGCAGCGGTGTGAGGATGTTCGTTCCCACACGCGTGCGGCCGTCCCCTTTGCTAGTCTTTGTATAAATAACTTTCGGAATCAAAATCTAATCTCTATAACATCTCTGATATAAACTATGCTTAGCATGATTTTTCATACCTAATCCAGCTCCAACTAATATAGCAGCTAATCCCATGTCAATCTTGTATAACGCGCCAGTGAGGGCTCCAGCCGATACGTATTCTATTAACGAAGTGTCTCCCCGGTACACTGACACTGTTGTAGAAGTTAAACTGAAAAAAAAAGATGAATTATATTTATTTCTGTAAGTCAGATAAAACTGGACTGGAACAATTTGCCTGCTGCAATCTTCCCATCCGATTATAATTTAGGTGTCTTCAAAGCTAGAGTGAATATGTTCTTAAAAACTGCGCTTCAATATCACCAATTGCATCACACATTCAAGTATTACGTAAGCAGATTTTTTGCAAATATTATAACTCCCCTCAACCTCTTTTCAGCAAAAAAATAAGCTAAGCTCTCACTCCCCCCCCCCCTCCTCTCATGCTTACAAGCATTTGTCAATGTGTTGGTTTCGTAATAAATTTATTAGCAGTAGTTGCAAGTCCCGAAATAAGGAATAGGCTTGAAATAAAGGCATAAACAAACTTTGAGTATCTATATGTTGTCTTTAGAAAGTCTGTCCTACTAGGAATTTTGACAGTATTTTTACAGTTGATGCTAAGCAATTTAGTTTTTTTTATGCAGATAATCTTTTAATACCATCTATTGCCCTGAATATAAATGTAGTCAAATAGGCTGCATATATTAAAAGTAGCCAAATAGACTGAATACAATAAAAATAGCCAAACAAGCTGAATACAATAAAAGTAGCCAAATTGGTAGAATACTGAATAATAACTGAATATTTGTTGCACATCTAGTATATAGGTATATATTTATTTCCTTACCTAAATATTCCTGTGAAGAAGCTCAATCTCCAGCCCCATTTATAAGCTCCCTTTGCAAAAGCTACTGTTACATAATCTTGTAATCTTTTCTGGAATCAGAAAACATTAGTATAATTATAAAAACAAAAACTGTAACTGATGTAACTTTTTTTAGAGGGGAAATCAACCAATGAGTTCCCATCCTCTGGGCGCAGCGGGAGGGTATTTCAGACTTTTACTAAAACCCAACCCTATGTTCCTTCATCTTAGTCAGCTGTGATGTTACCTTGCGTTTAATGTGAGCCAACAATTGACTTTTTTATTAGACCACCTTTAACCTCTCGTATACCGTAATTAGAGACACAATTAAAAAGCCATTGTGTCTCGCGTAGATCTGCGTTAATTTAAATTTTATATGAGTTTTTATTTTTCAGGCAAGTATGCCGTCATCAGACACATCATCGCTTACCTTTTAGGTGAAATAGTGGTAAAACACGAGCTTATCAAAAATAAAGATTCATTGGAGAGCAATACCTTAGCTTCGGCTGTAGATTTGAATATAGTTGCTTGATTATTTTCTATGAAATTCAAGTATGCAACTCGAGAGCTAACAAATCCTCCCATACAGGCTCCAATGAAGGCTCCACATAATGAAGACTGGAGTACTGTGTTCAGTTCTTCAGACATTTCTTCATGTTCACTGAAATTGAGAAGAATAGGTATTTAATTATCTCTTATCTTTATGGTTCATGACTATTTTTAGAAGTTTATTTCGTCAAGATAGCCTTCATTCATTAGGTTCTTTGACTTTGTGTTTTATCTAAATATTTTTAAACTTTAGGGAAATGCATAATTTCAATTATGTTTCATTTGTTTTGTAGAAATATCCTTAAGGAATACAGTCAAAGAATTGTTAACATATCTAACTGCTCTCAAAACGGTGAAGGAAAACATCGTGAGGAAACTGGCATGTCCTAAAACCAAAAATTCGAAGACATGTCACATTCACCAACCCGCACTTGGCCCGCGTGGGGGAATACGGCCCATTCCCTCTCCTAGAGAGGAGGCCTGAGCCCCAGCAGTGGGAACATTAAAAAAAAGGGTGATGATGAATGATAACCTAATGATTTCTAGTTTGTGGACTTACTTGCCAGTAAACATTAGTTTTACTCGATCCCAGCCAGTTTGAACTTCAGTTTTATTTTCTCGATTAAGAAAATCATGATCGTATGGACTAGTACCTCTACTGAATATAGGAATAGTGAAAGACGGAGTCAATCTGAGCACTGTCCGAAACATCATGAACGGCCAATTTTCTCTTAGACCAATAACATCACAGGTTTTCTTGTTAGGAAATTCTTGTAGTAGTTACTTTATTACGGTAGGTAATACTTATTATAAAATTATTTTTTCACGTCCCATAAAATTACGAAGACCCCGGCAATGACACTCTCTATTTTCCCGTAATGACATTGAATGACAGTGACATTATTGAAGTTTCAGTGGTCGTTTAAAAATATTTTGTAATGCATGGTTATGTAAGAGCAACTACAAAACTTCAAAGTTTCAATTTTTGAATATCTCGATAGAGAGACGAGCAATCGTTCTCGATTGTTTCGACTTTGATTTGGATTTTGACTATGTTTTGTTTTTGTAATACTCGGTCTGTTATTGTGACTGACGCATAGCACCACAGAGTACATTTTATATAGACTTGATCGGCAGCACTTGTTCCAAACCCTGGCAATATTCTTTTCAAATAATTTTTTTGCCATATTATTTAAACCTTACTTTGATTTAAACTTAACTAGCATGTACCACCCGTGGCTTCATTTACGTGATATCCCACTAATTAACATTATATATGCGAAGGTTTGTGAGGATGGATGTATGTATGGATATTATCCATTCACTCAATTTCTAGATTTAAGTAGTTAATGATAAACGTTGCAGTAATATAGCTTAAAAGCTATAAGTATGTCTAGTTTCATCACCTGTGCAAGTTCAACAAGCGACTTACTTTTGACTTATGTTTTTGTGTCCCCTATATGGACCAGAGGGCGTCCACAGTGCGGCGCCATCCCGTAATCACGTTTGGTCTTGAGCATCATGTTTCATTTCGCTCTAGGTCTTTCTAATATTCTTCGTCTCTACGATGACCGTTCGCCGCCAGGTCTACTTAAGGTGACCACGTTTATGATTTCCTTGGGGATTCCAGTTCAAGGATTGCCTTGGTATATGTTCAGGATCCCTTGGTATATGTTCAGGATCCCCCAGAGCGTGTGGCCAATCCAGTTCCATTTGCGGCGTTTAATCAGTTGGTCGATCGGGGTTTTGGGCCAGTAAATACCGAGAATATGGTGAAGACAGCGGTTGATAACGACCTGTAGTTTATTCGAGATGTGTTTTATGATCTTCCAAATCTCACACCCATACAGCAATACAGTTTTGACGTTGGACCGGAACATCTCTAGCCTAACTCTTATAATCAGTTTCAGCCACACGGGACGGAGCTGTGCAAAGTTTGCTCTTGCCTTAGCGATCCTCGAAGCGATGTCCTCTTAGGTCCCTCCAGTTTCTGATACAACACTATCGAGGTAAGTGAATTTGTGGACCCTTTCCACAGCCTATAGGCCGATGTGCAAAGGCAAAGTGCTTGTTGCCGCGCATTTCTATATCTGGGTCTTCCTGGTGTTGACTTTTAGTCTCGTATCTTTTGCCTTTCATCGTAGGTCGTCCAGCTTGGCTTGCATGTGTGTGACTCCGCAGACATAGGTCATCGGTGTAATCCAGATCATCCAAGATGTTGAATAGTTCCCACTCTATGCCGCAGCGTTTGTTATTTATCACATTGCTTATGATACCATCCAGAACAACAAGAAATAGGAGATCTGAGAGGGCCGAGCCGATCCCAGCCAGCGCCTGTGTGCGAAACCTATGGAGCGCCTCTTCTTTTTGTATTTTTTTTTCGATCTGGATAAATCTTGGTCCTTTTAATCCCGTGGAGAGTCGATCCGGTACATGAAACACTATCGATTTGTAAAGATAAAATTGAAAAATAAAGTACCTTTTTTTTAAAACTTTTAATTTACGCATGTACGAATATATTTATTTAAGAAAACGTCACCTTAGCGAGTCCAATGACCTGTAGGTGTTTAGTACGCAACGCCGTCTATTACATACAGGTCATTGGACTCGCTAGCGGCGCTCGGCGCCCCCTAAGACCCGGCGCCCGTGTGAACCCGCACACCCTGCACACTAGGTAAAGACGGCCCTGGTTACGCGGCCTACAATACCTACAATAGTGATAGTTTACCCGCGCCGCTTGCAAACCCATTGGTGTATGTAATCAGTGTAGGTACCTACATGTTCCGGTTAAATAATACAAGTTAAAATAATGAGTATAAAAAAAGTTTCTTTGGGAAAGTTGTTTGTAATCATGAGTACAATAACGTGTATAAGTATTGGTCACTAATTACCATTCACCATACATAGTTCTCAATTTTTAACTGTTTGTTCTACAGTTTTATGTATAAGTAAGTGTTTGTTTCAATAGATAAAAATTGTTCGCTTCCGCTTGGTAATTGCATCGAAAAATTAAATGAGAAATAAATTTTAAAAAAAAGTTGTTTGGCGCGGATCTCTAGTTATTTTTCTAAAATAAGAGAATCCTAAGTTACTCCTCATCGTATTAATTATCTACCTGTGAAAATTTCGTCATAATCGGTCCAGCCGTTTCGGAAATTAAACGAACCAACCAAACAGATGGTTAAACAAAAGTTTAAAAAAGTAACTTTTATTATAAGTATCGAATATATATTTAGTAATTTTTTGTCTATACATAAATTTAAATAAAATTGAAGTTACCTCTACAAATATAGAAAAATTAGATAGTATTTGTATAGATAACTGTCTGTTTCCTATTAATACAGATTTAACTACATATTATACAAATGCTATAATTAACAAATAGAATCCGTCTAATGAAAGCGTGACCTGAGAAAAGGAGGTTACAACCAAAAATTTTGAATGTGGTATTATTGAAATAGTAGGAGAAAAAAGTTTTGATACTAGAGTATTTTTTGTATTTATGACAGTTTTAGAATAGTTGTACAAGAACTTAAATCCTAGTCAAAAACATGTGTGTAGACTTAATTATTTGGTGGGTGTATGGTAAATGTCAATAACACACAAAATGTTAGATAGTATTCCAAATTATTTTATTTTATCTGATCTCTCAAATGTCGCTATATAATATTTAAATAATATTCTTTATTTCCCATTTGGCGTTCTGGCAAGAATAACAAGTGCACAACACCGTGATAGTCAAATAAAATAGTCAACATGATTTCAACTTCATCACGTCTCGCCAACACTATTAATGTGTTTCAAGATTGTTAGGTTGGAATCGATTCGTTTTAGCATAGAGAAAATTCAGATCTGGGATTAGTCAAGTGGGAACATGTTTTATACTCCAGTGATTGTTTCAAATGATACGGATCGACTCGTGAGACACAAAAAGTTCAGCAGCTGCTGCAGCAGCATCTCTCTCAAACTTGAACTAGGATTTTCGCGATTTTAACTTCAGTTGCAGACTTTCATGCACTATCAGACAGAGTGAGGCAAATCTTTCATTACATCTCAACTGCTTTTGAACGCATTCTACCACTCACTAGCATGTGTTTTTGATTAAGTCGATTCACCAAAAGCCTTCTTTTTTCGATGTTTTTGTCCATTATGAAATTCGCAATATGTCAGATTATCTAAAAATATAAGAAAAAAAAATCATTATATCCTTAATATATTTTTTTTTTCAATTTATTAACTTTAAATCAATTTAACTTATTACATACACAACTAAAAACTATAATTACAGTAAATTAAAAAACAATAATAATAAAACCCTACGCTAATTACAACTAACTAAAATCTAACTAAAATATGGCGTCAAAAAACTCTTCCACATCGCTGTCGACTGGTAATGTGCCCAAAAGGCTGGCGGCATTGCCACGCTGTATGGCAATGCTTATCCTCTGTCCGAGATAAATGCCAGCCCTTGGGTCACGCGAAGTGTCAACTAGACGTTTCGATAGATCTTTAAACAACTTGTGAGCACTCGGACCCCACGAATATAATATAATAATATAACTATCTAATAATATTAGTCGACAAGGATCAAGATTGTAACGTCATACTAACTTAAAAATCAGATATCGTATGTAAACAATGATGGTTTTCATTGAAAACACCTTCTTTCTCTTCTTGTTTTTGTTTGAACTTATTAATCATAGTGTGTAGCAGTTTTTGCACGTTATTGTTTATTGTTTTTCCCACAATTAAGCAATTATTCTTGAAAAATAAATATCAGTTTCCAAAAACTGACAATTGCAACCATAGACTTTGACGTGATTTTTTCGGCAAAACAATGTTGCCAATTTAATTTAAAAAAAAACTCCAGGTTACGCTTTCAGTAGACGCACTTCTAACAGCAAAAAGACTCAAAGATATACAAAGTATGAACTTAGGTAACTTATGTAAGTATATTATGTCTATTCTTTTCGCTAGTCTTTTAGCAAAATCATATTGTTACTCATCATCTTCTTTTTCTTCTTCCTGCCCTTGTCCCGTTTTATTTGGGGTCGGCGCAACACATTATCATTTATTGTATTATTTGTTGGGGGCTTAGTCCTCAAAAATAACATTAATCTGATATGCGGAAAGTGAAGAGACCGTGACATTTTTCTAGCCAATAATGGCATGCCCGGCACTGGGCAGCGACAGGCGTTGTCGCCATTCCACCATGACATCCCGCCGGAACTCTATCCGCGGAGTTTCACCGTGGAAACGGGTTAAAAGAATCAGTAACACACAAACTAAGCATGTATTGCACTGTATACGAGTACTTATTTGTATTGTAATATTTGTAATAAACAGTGTAAAAAACTTATTGTGCACCACTTTCAATAGTTTTTATGACTCACTCACTTGTTAAAATCGGTGAAATACCGGGGTGACCCCAACTCGCTCGCGTCGTATTTCATCGAGTTGCGATCATACACTCACTCAATAAAAAATCCGCCATTGAAACGACTGCGGCGTTTTTTTTTTTTATTATTACGAGTTAGTAGTAATACAGCGGTTCTTTTGATTTTAATACGAGCGAGTAGTACCTACTAAATCTACTCTCTACTAAATCTTGTGCGCCTATAATGTCTCCGATCTTGACACGCCTATTTCGCCTCTCTTATTAGACTAGTAAAGTAGCAATTGCTTAGAACCAAGCTAACTTGCAGCCTGTACCTAAGAAGGGCAATCGAGCTGACCCGGCAAACTACCATTTCTGTTACGTCCGTCCTCTGTAAGAGTATGCAACGGGTGCTTAACAGGAAGCTTCTGGCATATCTAGAAGCTAACATCCTCAGTGATCGGCAATATGGTTTTCACCACAATCGGTCTACTGGGGACCTTCTAGCGTATGCCATTCACATCTGGAGCGAGGCCATCGAGAAGCATGGGGAAGCGCTTGCGGTCTCCCTTGATATCTCGAAGGCTTTCGATAGGGTGTGACACGAAAGCCTTAAGCCTTGCTAAGCTTCTTTCCTTCGGTCTACTCACTGGTCTATGTGAATGGATCGCAGACTTCTTGAGGGATCGATCCATCCGAGTGGCTATTGATTGCTGCTCGTCCGGTCAAATGGATATTAATGCCGGGGTCCTTCAGCAGCCAGTGCTCTCGGCAACACTGTTTTTGCTGCACCTAAATGACCTACTTAAACCCGATGTCTTTGGGTATGCATACGACAGCATAGTTGCTGAGAGATATGTGACTGATGCGCGAGCTAGTGGGTTACAGATCCAGTCATTCCGAGAGGCTATGGTTGAACGCTTGAACTCGTCCTTGAAGGCGGTCTCCGATTTTGATTCCGATTGTCGATTCCGACTAGGGCAATGCAAGTTCAATGCAGCTAAAACCCCGGTGTGTCTTTTTTTGCTAAACGGAGTAAATTCCACCCGGCTCCATCTTTCCGGGGTGTGATCGTGTCGATGACCGACTCCCTTGGGCTTCTTGGAGTTTTTTTGACATCTACTCTCAATTTCGGCTCAACATCGAGCAAAGGCTCAACTGGCTGCCAACAAATTGGGGATCTTAGCAAGGGTGAGACGGTACTTTGCGCCGGAATAGCTGCTTAATCTTTATCAAGCCCAAGTTTGATCGTGTATAAAGTACTGTTCTCATCTTTGGGATGGGTCTACCAAATATCAGCTTGATGCCTTATAGTCGATTGAGAGGCGAGCCAAGAGAATCATCGGCAATGATGCACTTGTAGAGTCGAAGCTCTAAAGTCTTGTGCATCGCCGCCGAGTTGTTAGCCTGTCGGTTTTCTGTCGTTTATATTTCGCGGAGTGTGCACTGGAATTGCACAATCTAATTCCGCTAAGTCCGTTTCATCATCGGACCACAAGACATACGGCGTTGCGCCACCGGTACATGGTAGACATACCACCCATAAGCACAAAGCGTATTGGGAACACATTTATTGTGCGTACAGCCAAGGAGTGGAATTTCCTGCCGGAGTCTGTGTTTCCTAATAGCTACAACTTAGAGGTCTTTAAATCAAGCGTGAATAGATTACTTCTAGGCAAGCGTGTTCCATCTTCGACCACATCATCGCTTACCATCAGATGAGATGGTAGTCAAACGCAAGCATATCAATAATAATAATACAAAAAAATACGGGATCGTAATTAATGTATACTAAAACCAGGAACGTAAACATTGGGTCAATTGTGTAAAACTCAACAACAGTCAAAAATATTGCTTTAACAGATTTTACCGATGTGCTTATCTATAATGAAAATAAAAATTTTACTAATCATAACTTAAGAATTATTAAACACTGTCCACGATACCAGTCTGTAAAATTATTTAACAGGTTGCCTTTAGATATAAAAAGTGCTGTCTATAGTAGTACTTTTAAATTAAAATTAAAACAATTCTGAATAAGTGTCTATTTATTTATTTATTTATTTTACAATTTATGTACACACAAATATACTGAGGAGGATAACGTGAGGATAACATTATTAGAAAACTTTGTACAAAGGTACTGCTTATTTCAAATTTGTAATTTCTTCCAGCAGACATGCGTAAGGAGAAATTACAAGAGATGTAGACTGTAGTGTGCAGAAATGAGTAAAGAAGAGTTAGTGAAATCTTAAATTAAACCAATAAATACTTATATAACTATATATACCTTATACTAAAAATAAATACATAATATTTATATATATAAATACGATTATCACGCAAGAGAGGAAAGATAGTGCTCTTTTACTTTAGTCTTAAAGAGTGAGATCGTTTTCAAATCACGAATGCTAGGCGGAAGTGAGTTCCACAACCTTACTGCGTGGACAGAGAAAGAGTAGGAATAGTAGCTGGATTTATGAGGAGGGGATAAGGAGGGATCTGAGGTGTGACCTGCACGGTGTGTCGCGAGGGCGTGCGTAAGAAAAACGGTCACGCAGTTAGGAGGGATAAGAAGGGTTATGTAGGATGTTGAAAAGGAGACATAAAATCCGAGTGTTCCTGCGAAGACGGATCCCTATCCGTCTTCGCAGGATCGCTTCTCTCATCTTCGCAAGGAACTCAAGTGGCTCCCTGCCACTTGAGTTCCTTGCGAAGATGAGAGACATGATCATACTTTCGTAAACCAAAAACAAACCGAATGCGTTTTGCAATCGCTCAAGCATAATATATTTTAGATAATATATAGAAGAACTCTAATTTCTGTTGCTTTATCATGGTCAATAATTTATTGATTTTATTTATTCTTTTACTTAATATTGATCTGACTATAAATTTTATAATTGTTATTTTTTTTTAATTCATTCTGACATTCTTTGCTATTTTATTTGTAAATATTTTATTGTAATTTATTTTAAATTTTGACCATGTTTGATTTATTAATTTATTAATGAAATTTAAATTTATTATTTTTAAATTCTTGACATTTTTATTTTTTTTTTTAACTATAAATAATTTGTTCTATATCAAAAATATTTTTAAAAATTGGCGCGTATTTGTCATAATAAAATACGTTCTAATAAAACGATAATTCGTATCCTAATCATTGCAATAATAACATTACATAAAATTCAAAATATCAAAATTCAAAATAAAAAATATCGAATATCAGTGAAAACCTTTATTAAATGGTAACATTCTTACTTTACGAATGGGATTGAACCATTTGACGCACTTAATATTTTCTTTTTATTACTGTAATATCTGAACAATTAAAACCTCCTTTTCAAATATTCTTAAATCGTGTTATATTTTGTGGCTTTGTGATGATTTCCCAAGCAATTCTTATTTTATGTGTTCCGGGTAGTGTTGGGATTTTATCCGATTAAATACTCAAAATGAATAAATATTCAATAAATACTCGTTTTTAATCGAGTATTTATCCAATAAAAACGAGTATTTATTGAGTACTTATTCATTTTGAGTATTTAATCGGATAAAATCCCAACACTAGTTCCGGGAAACAACGTTCCGGATACGTTTTTTTTTTTAAATATTGGCATATCCTATTTCGATAGATTGACTGTGTTGTTGTTTTATTTTTTACTAACATGATTTTAACACTTTTCTAATAAATAAAATAACTAAAACAAATATAAAAATTACTAGCTCATGGGTAATGGAATAAGTATATTATAAAATTTAAAAGTGTAGAAATATAGGAAATCAAAACTGGGTTATGCTGAATGTTGGTACTTCCAGCCGAAAACATGGCCAATTGGCCATTGGCCCATGGCCAGGCCAGCCAACTTATAAACTTTTGAAACTTGTTTTGTTCTCGTGAAAATGAAAATCTTTTTGAAGTATAAATTCTGTATTTCTTTAGTTTTTAAATTTCGAGCTATTTACTATTACTGCTGTTTTATTGATTTACCCGCTAGAAAACTTTTAAAACGTGCAGCAAGTTACATTGAATTTTAAACCGCAATTCAAGGTTCTATTTACAATAGTTCAGGTAGATGAAGTGGATTTTTTTTTATAAAATATAGACGTATCCATACATGCGCCCATGATCAAGGATTACGAGTTAACAATTCCGTGACGATATGACGATGGTTGTTACTTTCAGTTTCTCAATATTACTGTATTTTAACGAATTCAGGAGAACCAAAGATACCGGCATAGCCCGAAGAATCGCTCACATAAGTGCCAAGTGGCAGTGGGCAGTGCTCATTGCTCGCTGAATATAATTATGGTCGAGGGGGGCGAAAAGTTCTGGAGTGGCGACTACGTAACGAAAGACGCAACGGCCTCCCACAATGTGCATCGATAACCTGGTGAGGATCGCGGGAATCCGTCTGATGCCACACGCACAGAACCGGTCGTTAAGGCGACACTTGGGGAGGCCTATTTTCAACAGTAGGTCTTTCGGCTGAAATGATTATGATCTATATCGAAGTCTATTAACATGGTTTACATGGTGTGGTAGCAAGCATGGAATGTTTTGGGCTTTGTGCATATGTACTATTGAAAGTGTGAAAATCAACACAAAGTTGATTGATATTTTGTTGCAGTCTGCATGTAATCTGCCGAGTTCTTGCATGGTATGAATATACTTTTCTTTTTTCAGATTTGCTCTCAGTTGTCATGGTGACGGTGACACTCGCAGCACCATGCCCAGCGTATGCAGCATTCCCAGAGATGAAGAGTCACTAGGACTAGTTGTGAGCTATTCAATTATTTTCAGCTTCATGTAGTAAGAGAATGCTTATAAGCAACTTTCCTTATAACAGGCACCAGTGTCCTGAATACGGTACACCGCATAACCATATCTCATACTCTTGTTGAAGTTAGCTGGTACTGAGGTGTACCAAATTCAGTACACATGGGCCTGAGACTGAGAGGTTATAAGACAATTTGATGACTTGTTCTGATCATGGTAGGTATGAGCTTACCTGGGTATTAAAGAATGTTATTTATAAGCTTCCCTATTTCTTAAAATATTCTGCTATGGGCACAATTTAGATAAAATTTTTGATAAATAAATAACGGTTAGACTATGGCGAACATTACACAGTCATGCAAGCGTTAATCAATTCCATCAATCATGAATGATGGATTTCGTCAATAAGTACTATTTAATAACCTTCATGCAACACATGAGACAGTAGGTTTTTCGTCAATCAAGGTTTTGACTGTGGCAAAACTGACAGCAAAACCTACCATGTAATGTTCGCCTATCAGTTGTATTGTGAACACCAGTTTATTTACTGACTACACAATATTATAAAATAACCTAATGTTGGGATGGCATATAGATCCAAGATACTAAATGAAAACTAAATAAGAAAATGGTCAAGTGCAAGTCGCATACAAAGGAGATATTATCATCTGTTAAAATTTCATGTCACGATTCATGAGATACAGCCAGGTGACAGACAGATGCACAGGGGAGTGAAAGTAATATGGTTCTGTTTTCACCCTTTGGGTCTGGAACCCCAAAACAGATGACGTTGCTATTTTTTGTGGTATCAGACCATATTGTGATCAGTGGCGTAACTATAGGGTGGCAAGGCTGGCAAAATGCCACGGGCCCCAGGGCCGATGGGGCCCCCGGTCTTAGAGGCCGCGAGCTCAGAAGAAGTAACCCAAAATATATTTAAATAAATATTAAAATGAAATCACAACGTAACGTGATTTATCGGGGGCCATGTAATGAATTTGTCACGAGCCTCAGATGATATAGTTACGCCACTGATTGTGATGTACATAAATTTGTACCAAATAAAATTATATTTTACAGATTTAAAGCGGAGGAACGCCGACTAAGGACCGCACTTGGAGACGCTGATATCCCAATAGCGCATGGCACAATGCCTCTAGCAGCAGGGGCTTCGCCAGAAACGGCGGCGCCTTCGGGTTAAAGCAGTAAGCCAGCTCCGAAAAAACTGAAAAGCCGTCATTGGCAGCTAGGCCCGCTGTTCTTGCGGCCTCAGGGAGCTCTGTCCAAGTTCCTAAATTGTTTGATTAGACATGTTCTCTTACCAATGTCGAAAGGAAGAATTAATTTTAATTTACTTTTTGTTTAATTTATTCAAATCTGATTTCAATTTGTTTAATTTTAATTAATTGATTTGGATTTATTGCTTTAATTTTAATTTATATAATTTGATTTTAATTTATTTCATATGATTTTATCTTATTCTATTTGGTTAATGAGTATTGTTTTGTGTGAAAGAAATACTTATAATATTTGACCTCAAATAAAAATGTAATTATTAATATTGTAAATTGTAATTGATACGATGGTATGATAGTAAATTTCCTAAGATGTGGTGTTGCAACGATGATCTATACCCAAATGACAAGTTCCTACCTAGAAAGCAGTTGTGTTTTCTAGAATGTTGGCGAGATCAATTAACCAGAAAAATAATTTTACTGGAAAGTAAAATGGCCTACTTAGTGCCGGCCAATGCTGCGTCAAGCGGGCTTCCGTGCAGGTTCCTATCGCGTGTGTCGAGTGCGGCGGTCCCCGTAGTGGAAACCAGATTATTACCTGCGCAGTGTCGCTAGTTCAACTTTAACGGTGTGCATGTAGTCGTGTCGATCGCTGCCCGCGTCGGAGCACTTTTGTATTGGACCGCGCGGGCGCCCGCTTAGCGCAGCGTCGTCGGTCCTTATAAACCAGTAATATTACAAAGTACCTACCAAACCACTTAATCGCCATGTTCTTTGATACTTATCTGTGAATAGTGAAACAAGCTTTAATAATTTATTATGGTAAATAAAATTTAGTTAATTATATGTTGTATTTTTTTTTTGATTCACGCCTTTACTCTTGGGTCGGCGGGTCGTGTATCTTGTGCCAGTTGGTCGAACTTGGTTGGCTTGTTGCGGCTCCTGCCCACAGAGTACCTCCTGCCAGATGCACTACCGTTGTGCTCTTTGCCCTTATCGCCTAACCCTTCGCCCGGGTCAGCTATAGCGAATTCCGCTAAGTCTACGGCTTAAAAAATAACTTTGACATTTCTTCGCCGGGACTATACAGTGTGGCAAAATAAGTCGGGCCCTGGAGATCCTGAATAATCCTATCGATTTGTATAATAAACAGTTCGAGTCCCGGGCGAGGCAAACGAGTTTTAGAAAATCTTTGAATGCAGTTTTGTTTCTTTTTAAAAAGGGTAGTTTCCCTCCAGGGCCCGACTTATTTTTCCACACTGTATAATTCCGCCATTCTGTTAAAATAGGCAATCAATGTGTCTAAATTTTATCATGCTGCTCAAACTGAAAAATGAATAAAAATGTATTTTTGACCATAAATTGGGCCGCGACGGATGAATTTCCATACAAACGTAATACCACGCTCATTTGCAGTTGTAGCACATTTCCAACATATTATGATGATATTCGGTTATAGACAATATTTATCTATCTTTAATAAAATAGTGCTTTATCCGAGTCTGATTTATTTTTATTGTTCCAATGTAGAACAATATCCCTAGAAAAACGGCTATGGTTTTTGTATTGTCAAAGGGTCGTTGTAGTTAAAATATGCTAAGAGCTCTTTTTTTTCGAATCTACAATTACTTCAAAAATTCGTCCAGTCAGGTCCAGTCGTCGTACCCCGGTAAGAACCGGGGTATTAAATTCGGCGCATTTAATTCTCAAGGGCCTATTACACTATGTACGAGCATCGTTATTCAGCAATCGATATTCAGACTCCGAGTCTTATTTTTTGTTCATTGTAAGATAGTCTAACCCTTAGGGCCTGTCCGGACAGCGAAATTTCACTGCGCGTATTTATTTCCGCACCGCACCGCGTCAAATCTGCAAGAAATCACAGAATTTTTTACCGCGCGTTTTTTTTATCGCCTGTGCGGAAACTTCCATAAGATTCAATGTGTTACAGAATAACGAAAAAAAAACCGCGCGGTGAAATACTACTGTGCGGACAGGCCCTTAGTATTACACTACGCGGCACGACGAGCCATCGACTAAAAACTGTCAGTATATCGAATGGTCGCTACCTCAGACAAAGAGTAGTACCTACTAGTCTTTAAAAGTCTGTGGGAAATGCTTAAAAAAAGTGAGCGGTATTGAAAGGCGGTTTTTAGCGGGATTTTTAAAACTTAGGTACCTATAATGCGAAAGTGATACTTATCCTTGGTTTGGTAGAAGGTCTATGTTCAAATTAGATACACTGTTGCCCCTCAACAACATATTCTTTCTAGGATGGACTTTTTATTACGTGTGAAAATAATCCAATGACATCTCCTGCCCTTTCGTGTCAGACTTTTACTGAATAAAGCCACAACTGTGTCCTTCAGTTGCCCTTTGCTTTCTAGGACTACGAGTTTCCCCTTCAGAAATTCCCCACGGTCCTAGCTAGTAGGCATCGGCCCTGCTGGGCCCCTATGGTTTGCTGACATCTCTTTGAAGAGTGGTGGATCACTACGCGCTGTTGACGACAGGGCTCGATCCGGATAATTAATTATCCGATCCTGTTAATAGACGTTCGTTCTCTCACGCGTGCGGCTTCTTCCTTCGCTAGCTTTATTGCTTCGTAGAAGGAGGTGACCGCCTGCCATTCTTTCTCGCTTCAGACCAAAACATGACCCAGGGCCCGGCGCGAAAGTTTGCTGCCGCCGATTCCCTCCACAAGGACACGGCTGTGCTCTGCCCAAGTGTGGTATACCTCCACCGTATGCTCCACAATGTCCTCCGGGCAGTCCACACAATAGTGACACCCGGGCGTTTCTTCCGCCTGAATCCGATGCTGGAACCTCCGCCTTACTTATGGGATTTGCCGCTGTGATTATGGCGAGCCCATTGTAGGATGGACTGGAAAGTGCATCGACTACATTGAATTATAAAAATTGTATATCAATGTTCGACTATGTATATAAATAATAGGTAATGGTGATAAAGTTGCAGGCACTGAGTATGATACCTATAGTACAATGACATTATACGTACTTATAAAGTCGCTTTTTGCTTGTGTATAAATATCTAGATTGTATGAAGAGTATCTATGACTGATAACTATGCATTGGCATAGTTCTTCAATCTGTAGAATGGAATATTGATTCTTTTCAATAGAGTCAGTACTACCTACAGCAACTTTAATAGGAACACTTTGTCATTTTAACCGGTGTTGGGATTACTTGTACCTAGGTCTACAGTACTGCTACGTGATCATTCCACCATCCAAGTCATGAGACAGTGTACCTACCAATTTTTTGAGCGTATAGGAACTTATTCGCAGTTATAAGCTATGTTGTATAGTTTTTAAATGACAAGTTAAGCATAAGGCTTGACTGTGATCCCACCAGTGATGCAATCGTTGATGGTGATGCACCATTTTATTACAAGAGTAGATGAAATTAGAATAAGGGATTCCAAAATAAAATAAAAACTCCATTTTCAACTATATTTTATTATAAAATCACAAAGAATAAATCTAGAATTCAATAGGGTAGTCACTTAGATATTAATATTGTTGTATATATTTATAATTCATATAACTGTTTTACATAATGTAGTTTAGTGAGCGCCCAGCCTCTCAGATGGACCGGACGCGATTCATAAAATTAATTTTCACAAAACAATCATCAAAATATGTTTTATATTGAAATATAGCTCGTTAAAGCTTGCCATTTTGATTTTTAAACGTGTATTTATTAGAGACAAAACATTAGTTAAGTTGAAAGGAAAAATATTATTATATCCCTGTTATTTTTCCCAACGATTGGTCTTTGGCATATTGAATTAAGACTAATTAATATTGACATGTTCAAATTGTTTCAGCAAGTCTTACGATAGTGAACAAAACTAGATGTGCTTCCCAAGAAACTGATGAGATAAACGTTACGCGAACGATTGTTTACATCTATTTAACTATTTTAACTTTACACACAACCCTTTAATTTGCACACCTTTATTTAATTCTTTTAATGAAACAACTAAAACAACATTATCAAATCAATAGGAAACCAAGGGGTAGTAACAGTAATACTTACTAAGAAGGGGTCTCGATAAGTTAGGTAGGTATATAATTAACTAGAGCGACTACTGAAATTAATGTAGGATATTTAACTAGTAAATCTTAAAGTAATGATTATGTTAATCTTTACTATAGATCCTATTAATTTAATTTGTAATTATTAACATAGTCGTGTATAATATTTACATCCTCAGATTAATTTAACATGAGTGTAGCTGCCACTTTCCCGCACTTGTGCTCTCGAAACAATTAATTTAATACATTCAATACAATGCCGGTGTCGGTAAGGTCTCGCCTGCTGTCGCCGGGGTCTCGTCACAAAGTGGCAGGCACACAATAATTTCGCTAATAACTTTTCATTACGGAATGCTTCAGTTCTTTCCACACAGTGGGAATAAGGGACGTGGCACGGACACAAAATAACCGCCTCGGGCGATCAGATGCCACGGGCAGCGCTATAATTTTAATTCACATTATACCCTGTGCGAAATATAATATTCCACTTGATAATATTATATAAAACATAATTATCATTGGCAATATTTTAAGTCCCTTACTCCCTTTACAATTCAACTAAACAACGTGTATTTTATTTCGCCTAAATATTTCTTTCTCAAGTCAGACGACTCAGTTGAAAAAAGGTAGAGAATTTATATTCACAAGTTATATAAATATATCGAAGCGTAATAGATATACTTTAAAATGTAGTCGAGTGTAGATTTCGCCAGGATAGTAATAATTAAGTTCTATAAGTACGAATATGTCTAGAATACCAATTGTGTACTAATGTACATCATTTCATTATATTGATCCCCTTTAACATTTATAAGTTTTATTTACAAATAGTTTCTTGAAACTTCTTCAGGTGGTCTGAAATAAAGGGATGAAATTATAACCACAGACATCCATGAAACTGAACTGAATGAGGCAGTGAGTGAGTGAACTGAACGTTGTCTGCTCGTTACTCCGCCCGCTGTCATAACGTATCGTAGACAATTGGTATGGAAATTGAAATAAAAAAGGGATTTAGGGTAGAAAGGGAAAGGATTGAAAATAAAGAACAAAAAGTATCAATGATAATAATAGTTTAATTATGAAATTAAAAATAAAGAGTGAAATTAACCACACAAAAGGCTTAAAATTAAAAATAAGAAGACAAGGACGACGCGTGAACGTTACATGAAGCGTCGAGCGGTCGCCGCGAGGTGGAAGGAAGTCGGACACTTCGAAGCAGAATATCGAGGAGCATGACAGTTATAATAATGCGCCTTAGCCAAAGATAGATCTTTGGCTAAGGCGCATTATTATAACTGACATTTATTGATATGTTGGCCTTTATTCATATCATTATGAAATACTAAATACAGCTAATATATGTATGTAGTAGAGATAAATATTATAAAGCGCAATAAAATATAAGCATACTCAGTATGATATGCGGAGATATGTATGGAACGCAAGAGATACAAAGTACACGTTATCGCAGAGTATAGCATGACGTGAAGACGCGCGCACTAACTAGTCTCATCGCGCGGATGTATATCAATCAACACATTCGAAAACAACTTTCACATCATTTATCAACGCATAACTTTAACTAACAAATTGAAACAATGTTCACTTACAATGAATAAAATTGCATATATTGCGCTTAATAAAACTCTCAAATATAATTTAACTGTAACATTTTCATCAACTTTTCAATAAATGTTAAGATTACTTCAATTACCTTTTACCTAAAATAATCTGTATTGACTTTAAATTTGGCATCTCATCCTAAACACTGATCTATTTATTTATTTTTTAATAATATTACCATTAAAATCTAGATATTTAAAATACTTCTCTAAACACATAAATTCCTATAATTATCTATTAGTCAATACCAATGTTATTGAGAAAATTTTAGGCCTGGAAACGCTACACACACAGTAAATAGTAATCGAGCATGTCTACGAATGAATTGAGCACAAGCGACTGATACTGAGCTATGGGCTATGAGCTGTGAGCCAGCAAACAACGAGGGACGCCGGGCCGCGGCATGTGTGTAGCGTTCTACGCTGAGTACAGTGGATATGTAATCTCCTCTTTGTGATTCTTGTTTAATTAAATACATAATAATAATAATACAATTATTATTAAAATTACAAATGCGATTACTGCCGCTCACGACTACCTACCTCTTCTCTCCATTTCAAAACACAGACACAGAATCCTGCGCCGTATAGAAAAACATTTTCAAAAACGTGCAAAATATCACCACACCCTGGTCACCTAACATTATCTAAACCAAATAACTACTTTTACGTTCTTATTATAGGTAGGTACTGAATAATACAATTGTATGATTAAATTTTTCTATTAAACCTTACATCGTAATGACAATCTAATATTTTTTTCAGTTTAATCATCTTACTAAGCTCTATCTTTATTTCTTATGTATGTTACGTGATATATATTATACATTTCATAATAGTGTAAATATGTGATTTTTATAACTTCACAAATGTTTTCTAAAATAAAAGTTTATTTTTTACTTTTTTGTGACTATTTTTTGATAATGGGATATGTTCAAAGTAATGGAATAGTTAAGACTGCCTGATGTGGTATAATGTGCATACAGCTCCACGCGCCGTGTGGCCGCGGTGCTCACGCGAGCGATTCAATCTGTGCGCACCGGGCACCGTCGGGACGCTTTATTATCCTACAATATACATTCCCTTTTTCTATCCTAATTGAATACCGACCGTGGCATCGTCGAGATATGTAATGCATTGATTGATAAGTGACTTACAATATTAATTAACATGCCACCCGGCTCGCCGGCTCGCTGCTCCGCGATGGCATCAGTATCTACTCGTCATATTCAGGTATCTGTTTCACGCATGCTTTGCCTAATCACATAATCTGGACGTGTAACTGAACACTTAAACTGGTCCTAGCGGTAGCTCTCACGGCATCCTTCTACTAACAAATTCGTTACCATATACAATCTTTTTACAAAAGCTTTCCTACCAGACTTTAAATATTTGAGACGAATTCATAAGATTTTTGATAACGTAATCACTTAATTCACAAACTTAATCTCTTTTGCATTGGACTAGACATATTTATTTTTTAAATTAATTTAAGAAGGCAAAGATGTGTGAAATCCAATCGAGAGCTTAGCGAAGTCCGAAGTGTGAGAAGCTTAACACATCGAAGTGGAGTGTGTCTATGTACAAAACGAAGGTCGAGAAGGACAGTTCATTAACTAAAATACTGTTGAATCAAGTTATTGTGACCTAGTGTAAATACTGTTGATTAAATATGTCGTAGAGCAAAATCAGATCTGGCTAATACTTGATAGACCGTCGCCGCAACTCAGTGCACTGTGGCAATGCATAGCAATAGGGAGAATTATTCTAAAACATTATGTTCGCGACAGTCGGCCACATCGCTGCGCCTCCCGCCGCTCACAATAAATAATTATCTAAAATTAACCACTTAGTGAAACGTATGCACGAGCATTTATATATGTTGTAGCTACCATTAATATAAATTAACATCAAAATAAATGCATCACGTCACTATTATGTCACTGAACATAACGTTTAAATAGTGATATACAACTAGATGCTTAGCGATAAGAGTTGTGATTACACTAACTAATCGTCAATAACTATGTATGAAGTAAAGAACAGACAATATCCTCCTAACAACGAAACAAGAATGGAAGCAACATCACCGGCCACCGGTGACAGGACACGGTTACATCTAAAATATATTATTAAAATTATCTCTACAACTAATATTGCACACACATACACATTTCTAAACATAACATTCCAGTAATCAAATAAGAAAAAAATGTGTATGCGTACAAAACTATATTTACTTACAAAGAAATGCAATAATAGTAAATTGTGCATATTAAAATAGACAATAAAATATATGTATAAAATACAATTTAATAGTAATAACTGCAAATTAATTATGTGACCAAGAGATATTGTAACAATGTGCTATTAATGTGATGAATACAAAAATTGTAAGGTGGTATATGAACAGGGGCCGTATTATGACCTCTTAAAACCATCATGTTTTCGGTGTGAAAAAGAGACGGAGCTATACAGGACGAATAGCACTATCCTTTTCTCACACAGAAAACATGATGGTTTTAAGATGTCATAATACGGCCGCTGGCTGCCGTTGTGAGGACAACGAGCGAGCAATGTTTGACATCGCGACCCAGCGGGACACGCCAGCTGCCCCGTCGTAACTAGCGCAATCTAATTGCAAAACATACCAACCTGATAAATTCATTATAACGAAATCATATATTGTAATTACCGGAAAACATTACGAGTTTATAAAAATAAAATAATTGATATACTTATTCAAAATATGGAATGAATATCACACAAAATATAATTCCTCTCTACATTAGTACGTCCGTTTAGAATCGTATCGAAAATACAGTAGATATAAGCAGCGTTTGACTGTGATGACAGTATCTTAGATTAGATGTACAGTAATAGTAAACGTACGTATTTATTAAGAAAATAGAATAGCACTTAATATCTAGTGATCCGTGTAAGCGTAATACAGATATATTTTAATTTCAGTCGAGGGAAATTCTCGATTTGTGTGAGAGGTACGATGTTGGTCAGTCGCGTGGCTCGCGCCGTCGCGGAGTGTGTGTGGGGGGAAGGGGAGGGAGGGGGGGCAGACGTCGAGAGGTAACAGTGTGCAGTTGGAGGAGTGTCGGAGTAGGCCGAAGCAACTGGCCGACGGAGACGCGACTTCCCCGCTTGTGTGATATTCGTGTTGCGGACTTAGATCGAGGACTTGGAGAAGGACACCCGCAGGTGGTTGGACTCGGACAGCTGGTAGTTGTGCATCTTGATGAGCGCCGCCACCGCGTCGTCGATCGACGGCAGCTGCACCAGGGCCATCTTGCGGTCCTTCCTGGAATTTGGATATAGAAAAAAGTTGTAACAAAAAGATGCATAGAAATAAATAAGATAGGACATTGTATTTTTATTATTTATTATTTGTAGGCTCGCGCTTGATGAGGTGGTCGACGGTGAAGCACGCTTGCCTAAAAGTAACCTATTCACTCTTGAAAAAACCCTAGGTGGTAGCTATCAGGAAACACAGACTCCGGCAGGAAATCCCATTCCTCAGCTGAACGCACAATGAACATGTTGGGTGGGATGTCCAGTATGAACCGGTGGAACATCGCCGTACGTCAGGAGGTCTGATGTTGGAAATCAAAAAAGCTTTATCCTAACCGTTTTGAGGTCGGCTTCTAGTCTAACTGGACTGAACCGGCTGAAAATCCGAGTTCTACCTGGAGTGATTGCCTCCATAACCCAGGTATAGGGCAAGACGATATTCCTTGGATAGACTAACGGTCAGATTTTCTGGCGTCTAACTACCTATAATGCCTATCAAAAACCTACGAATGACAACTGGGACCAATAGCTTTACGTGCTTTCCGAGGCACGGCGTAAATTAGCAAAAGTAAATATGAAGTGAAAAAATTATATTGGTACTCGAATTGGTTTCAAACCCGCAACTTTATTCGTGAGAGGCGGGTGCCTTAACTACTGCGCCATCACGAAATCAAAAAAGTATGAAAACATAAATATAGCATCAACTTACGGGAAAAACTTGAAAGCCTTAATCGTGAATCCTCGCTTGGTGAAGGCTTCCTTGATATCATCTTCAGACACCGTAGCTCTGTAAATAAACAACAAAATTTAATTCTAAAGCCATCTCTAAAATTCCTTGGAAAATCTGTCTTATTTTTCGCTTTATTTACGGGACTTAAATGGTAAAAATTGTTGGAAACTTACGGAATGTTGGACAGATGAAGAGTCGCGCTTGGTGGGTAGATGTTCTGATAGTTTTTGCTGCCAGGCTTCTTGAATCTATGCAGCGGGCTCTGGGAGTAATCCCTGGAAAATGCAACAACAAAACATTAACGTTTTAATGAGAGAATTTTACATCGTGTTTTGCACGAACAGTAACGATTTTCCGTGCTACGACGCGTAGCAGTGCGCCTACGCACGTAGCAGTGTCGATGTAGCGCTACGAGATTTTGGTAGTCGGCAAATTGGTCGAGAGTTTCGTAGTATATTTTAGTTGACTGTTACATAAGATCCATGCTTTGTATAAGACACAGTGTCAGTAATTAGTTAAATTGAAGAAAAAAAAATTTAATGTTTTTTTTTGTGAAGAAAGTGCATATGGTCTTAGAAAATTTATATGGCGCTAAAAATACCGTTATTCGTTATATTATGTATTTTGTAAGTTATTTCTTGAGGCTCGAACAGTTGAATGGATTTGGATATTTGGTGCAAAAGTAGACCAAGTTTTAAATAGCACTTAGGGTACTTTTTATCTTCGGTCTTTTTCTAATTTCACGTGGGCGAAGCCGCTGGCAAAAGTCTTTCATAAACGTTAGAAATAACAGAACTGAGTAATACAATGCATTCTTCATCATCATCATCAGCCTCTCTTAATGCTCCCACTGCTGGGACTCAGGCCTCCTGTCTAGGAGAGGGAATGGGCCGTAATCCACCACGCGGGCCCAGTGCGGGTTGATACAATGCATTCTTACTTCATGTTAATATAAAGTTACTTTCTGTTCAATTACAAAGTTCTGAGAATTAGTGTATTAATATAATGATTTATAATCATGTTATCTTTATTTTGTAGAGCAGTGCAAAATTTTAATAACATAAATAGTTCAGAAATATAAATAACTTTCAGGACTATCGGCTTTACAAATCTTAATAATCAAATATCGGATACAAAATTTGGTTTACAAAGTCAACCTCTGATTCAGAGCGAGTGATGTAGGTTTAGAGGTCGTGTCAATCAGTTGTATAACATGGCTACTGAAAACCGACATAGTAAATAGAAAATGTTTTTATTTGGGACTCTAAGTTGGTCTACGTCGACAGGTTATAAATAATCTAGACTTGTGAGGAAGAAATTGTAGCCTTTTATTTTTATTTATGTTGTTTTTGTTTATTTTTATTATTTAGTAAGAGCCGTCGACCCTTAAATTATTTTGAATGTTCTTAACGTTGTGTTTCATTTAAAAAATAACGTATTTGGATAAAAATCTGTAAGCTGCATGAAATAACCGTTTTATGGTAAAGTAAGGTCGGCAACGCCCTGTTTTTGAGAATTCTTTTTTGTGTAACAATCAAAGACCAAAATGTAAGCCCAATCTTATGAAAAAAAAAAAGACAAAATTGTGGATAAATTGCGGGTATTTTTGACAGGTTGAGACCGCTGTTCTTTGTTTATTGTGCGACATTATACTCGTACCATATATAATCCTTATATGTATAGCTTTTTTTTTTATATATCGTCGACTGCGACACTAGAACACTAGAATGGAACGACCTCTCCGATTGGAGTGAAAGGGAGTATCAGACTTTTACAGACTAAAACTTATCTGTGTTTGAAGGAACACAGATGGGTTGCCGCGGCCCTGAAAAGAAAAGAGCAACTGAAGAGTTGCCCTTTACATTCCAGGGCCGCGGTAACTCTTTCGAATGATCCCAGGAACTTAAGCTTATTCTATCTAAAGTATAATTACTGACACGGATCTTGAGCGCTCGGCGTCAGAGTGGGGATCGCTTTGCGCATTCCATACATTGGCGAGCCAATCATAGTCGTTGTCAGATACATGCAGCAACGCAGGGAGCGAATCACGAGTAACGTCTATGACACGATGGCGCGGCGAGCCAATCACTGACACACCCCGCTCCCGCTTCTCACTTCGCACCACTAAAGAGACCGAATATTTGAAGCCAGCGCTCAAGATCCGTTTCGGTAATTGTACCTTCATTTTAATTTTCACTTATTTTGGGTTTTTCGACTCCTCTAGGATATGCGTGTGGTTCCTCACGATATCCTGTCTAGACTGGTTCGAAGACGTACCTGGTAAGTCCAGCATCAGGCTGTCCCTCCTTGGGCAGCTGCACGGTCTGGTGCTTGCTGAGCATCACGCGCATCGCCTTGCCGAACACGCGGAGCTTGTCCATGTGGGTCATGGCTGTTGGAAGGTGATATGATGTGGTAAGAAACGATCTTATGTTGCTAGTATAGGTTGTTTCTAAGTACAAATTGCTGTAGTTTTTGAGATATTAGTCAGTTTCGTGTTTACTTCTGTTACGTAAGCTTACGTTGCAATTGTTAAGCCTTTGACTCATTGGGACGCCATGGCAGTGCTGCTAGTTTGTGCATCCAGGAAAATCTGCTATGGTGTGTATGAATAGAATAGAATAAACTTTATTGTACCCCAAAATAGTAACAAAACTGTTATACTAACTTAAATCTATGGGTACCAATGGCAGTGTTATTGGTGACAGCGATATCTACTAGGCATACATTTTTTTGATGTTTATGAGCTGGCTACGCCGTCATGGCGTCCCATTGAGGCACGACCCTTAGAGCTAGTCTAAGGGTGAGTTTCACCATTTAACTATAACGATAACCAAACCATAACCAGCCGTGAAACGGCCGCCTATTGGTCAATTCGACGGTTTAACAACTGTTAACGGCTTTGTTATGGTTATAGTTAAATGGTGCAACTCACCCTAAGGGTCGTGACTCAATGAGACGCCATGGTAATCATCATCATCATCATCTCAGCCGATACACGTCCACTGTTGGACATAGGCCTCCCTCAAGCGTCGCCACATCGAACGTTCCTGTGCGTCCCGCATCCATCGGATTCCCGCTTCACCAGGTCGTCGGTCCACCTTGTAGGAGGCCTTCCAACACTGCGTCTTCCGGTACGCGGTCGCCACTCCAAAACCTTTCGGCCCCAACGGCCATCTGTTCTGCGAGCAATGTGCCCTGCCCATTGCCACTTAAGTTTGGCAATTCTTTGTGCTATGTCGGCAACCTTAGTGGTAATATAATGGTAAAGATGGTAATATTCTTTTTTTTTTCTCGAATTAAATTGAATACAGGAGTAAGATATAAAATTACCTTTTCGAAACTTCCAAAAAGATAAAAGGTATTTAAAAACCGCCTTATTCGTTTAATTTTGGTCTTGCACAGATTATAATTATTTTTATTATCCTACTGTTTTTTTTTTAATACTTTTTGTTAGTCGTTGGTACTAGTTGGTAGTTTTAATAAATATTGTGTGAGGAACATATAGTTTCTGTAGAACATTGTGATTGTTCCTAGGATAATGGACATCTATAAGAAATTATCGAAATCAAATCTATACTAAACTAACTCAAACAGAAAAAAAAAGTGTCTAATAAGAAAACGTTAATGAATAAGACTATATAAGTAGCAAGTAAACAACGACACTTCATGTTACAAGAAAAACAAACTACGGCGAAGAGGAGAACCATAAGTACACTCATAATCCTAAACAAATACATCTCCAGTAACGGAAAATCAACCTTGGCACCTTCAAAATAGGGTTAGTAATGGTCTACGTACCTAGATGGGCCTGGTGTGGTTCGGCCATCTGAATGAGGGCTGAATCTTTCTTGTTGTAGAGTATCTTCACCCGCTGCACATCCCCGTACACGCCTATACGTAAACAAGAGTCTTACAAAACACGTATTGAGATTATTTACACATAGAAACTATGGATAAGTACCCTTTTTGTGTAGAGTGTGTTTTGTTTTTGAATTTTGAGAATCGATTTGAAGGGAAACACAGTCTAACAACAGGATTTTACGCTGTCAATGTTGTCTAAAGTATACCTATCGCTAAACTAAGTGACTACATTAAACACGGTTTCTTTAAAATACAGAACATATTTTAGTACAACGGCTTGTAATATATAATGTCGTGAAACGGGACAGTCGGAAAATACAAGAAGAAACAACTCTCAAGCTCTAAATTGGTCACGTTAAGCTTTCGATTAATGCTTTAGCGGTTAACAGCACCGGCCGTGTACAGGCGCGCTGCGTTAAAGCAAATTACTGCAAACAATTATTCACTTCTACTCACTATTTAATTGGCAACGAGCTCTTAAACTCTCGTTTGCTCATAGTTAACGCACCTCTCATTTATAAAAAGCTCTTAACAGCGATTACCATGTTTGTGGTGTCGCCGGTCGTTTACCGATATTTAGGTGGGTATAGCTACTAATACTAGGTAACTTAATAGAAAAAAAAAATCATAAAAATAAAATAAGGACTATGACGTCATCGTCACATAGAGATGCGTGTATCGCTGTACCGTAACTAGTTTGAAACTGACAGCCCACAAAGAAAATAAAATAAAACTGAAATATAGACAACACTGGGTAAACAATAGACGTTCTAAGTAACTTAGCTACGACTAGGGTGTCTGAAACACAAATTGTCATACGAGTTAATAAGCGTTTAGAATTTAGATTCGATAGTGTTATCAAGCAAAGCTTCGACAAGTCGGATGCGGTTATCAGTACAGAAGTCGAGAATGTTAGCTGACAATTTGTCTTTCAGGCGACAGGGCTCAGGAGCAATATTAATGTTTTAATATAAAATACGGAATGTATGTGCACACGTACCGAAAAGGGTAAAGAGAGCGTCAGGCGTGACCATCTAAAACAATAGGAAAGAGAAAAGAGACAGTATTATAAATAGTCGTAAAAGATATCTGACATCATATCTATAAATAAATTAGCAACTTATCTTTAAGGAGTTTAAGTAGAATATATAAATAGAACAACCTGTAACGCCCTTCGCGTGGTTAATGCATTAGTTTGTTTGAATCGAAAGTGAACCCACAGTTACAATGGTGTTTGATACGGGCGTTACTGGCTATTGTGTTAGCGTAATGAATAATTGCCAATAAACATTAAACTACAAGTCGAAACAATGTAGGAATTTTGTCTAAACTGTTTTAACGGGAGTGGTATTCGAATTTTAAGTTTTGAATTTTGTTTTTGAAGGGCGGTTATGTGAAAGAGAGGTATAAATCCGCCTGCCAGTATTGGGGTGGGTTATGTTCGTGGGATACCAACCTCCTCGTTGAGGTTGGAGACGAGTAGCACGGTGGCGAGGGGCAGCGGAGGTGCGGCCAGCGCACGCAGGGCCGGTGACGCCGGCGTCAGCGTCAGCGCGCCGAACGCCGGCAGGCCCACGCCGCCCACGCCCACGCCGTACGGCGACGCCAGACCAGAGCCCAAGCCCAGGAACTGAGGAGCCAGCACACCGCCACCTGTGATGATATGACCTGTGTTACGATCCTGCTCTTTGAATATTTTGAGTAAAAAAATCAAAGGAAAAAAGTTTGAAAAATAAAGAAGTCCTACCTAATTTTTAGTTTTTATATATTTATTTAAATCCTATCCATAATAAGCCTTTAATAGTAACAACATAACGCTTAAACTACACACCTACGGATGTGAACAATATTCTAATAAGCTCAAAAATGTAGGTAAAGGGTATGTCAAACCATAACTTATAATTTAGGAAGCTACTACAATAAAAACAAATCAGACAAAGAACATAATTATAGCAAAAGCAGAACATTCGCAATGGCGGAATGATCCACACATATTACAACCCTCTACGGTGCAATACGGATTTATGACGAGTTATTAGTCACCGCGGGAATATTTAGCATTGAAATATGAATAATAAACAAGAAAAGAGCTAACGTGGAATAGCAAATGTAATTTGGAAGCGTTATTGAAGATTTATTTCACACTGTTAGGTACTTCATACGTACATATATTGACGCAACAAAAACATACGCATTTACAGTCAAGAATACAAAATCACCGTAATTTGCAACATAAAGAAAAAAGGCAAAGGAGCCTTTATACAAAAACAGTGAAAATGAATAAAATATGGGGACCTATCAGGCTACACAGTGAACAAAGCATATTTCTCAGGCATTCAAGATTAATGCTATTACTAGGGACATAGAAAATGTTCTGAGAGTTCTAACATAATGAGCATACCTGAGCTTGAAGATTTAAAATGGAAAGACTTTTGAGATAAGAGAACCAGTAAACTACCTGAGTAAAAAGGTGCAATAGCGATCGAAGTCAAGTCGAATAGCCAAGTGTAAATGGGGCAGACGTAGATTACCGAGATAGCGCTAAAAACTTGGCATTTTACATGATTAATTGCTTGAAAATAAACAATCGTGTATTGGAGCAATCATCTGCCCCATTGGGTGGGTATCGTTGGATGCAGGACGCAAGAGTCTACGATACTGTGTGAGAGTTGGAGCGCGGTGAGAAAGCTTCCAGGTGCGCAGAGTAGTGAGGACTAACTCATCCTGGATGCGAGGGCCAGGGCGAGGCGTGCCCGCAGTGGCATCAACTCACTGGTCAACAGCTGGTGCGCGTCGCCATCGCCCGACGGCAGCGTCGGGTTCGTGTAGTCCCGAGACTTGTCGTTGTTATACTTCACGTTCAGACACGTCATCTTCGAGTAGTCGATGCGCAGTGTGCAGCAACCGTTGTAAATATTCTGCCCATCTAAAGACTAAAAAAATAAAGAAAGTTAAGATTATTGAAATAACTTTTCTCGTTTGACACGAAAACAGAACGAATTATAAATCTCATCTAAAACATATTACAAGTCGGAAAAGTTTCACTTCTTTTGAGGGTCGTTTATTTGAGTGATAATAAGGATGTGACGATTTTTATTATTAGTAATAAAATGAATCGCCTTCAATTTAACTTTTTAATACGAAAAAGTTAAAGGAAAGGTATTGGGTAAACCTGGGTGGGTGGATGTTTATTAATTTCATAATTTGCATGAGAAGTGTAAGGCTAACAAAGCAAAATTCCTTTTTGCACGAGATAAAAAAGTGGATCGATACACTACCCGTAACAAAGAAGAAAAACTCGCATTATAGCCGTGTCAAAATTGTTACGTAGCGGGAGCAACAGCTATTTGTTTGGCCGCGACGCCTGCGGGAGGCTGATAACACCACATCGCGATAGAAAAGAGAATTAATTAAAATGCAACAGCACTCAACCCATTCCTGCGAGCATAAAGCTCGGCGGCGCGGCCGCACCCGCCCTCTACATAATATTTTTATAATGAAACCAGAATGCAACACGTTTTATTTTCACTAATGAAACTAACGCTATAAAAGAACCGTACAGTCATATTTATGATCGCCTACCTACTCAGTGCAATCGTCTGGCATAATTTATTGTTACAAATGGAATAGAATTATGCAAAGAGCACTCAACGTTTTCTGTTTATTATTTGTTTTCAAGTTAACAGAATTGAGTCGAAACAGTATAATCGTTGGTGTAAGAGGTATTGTAATACTCTTTGCTCTTGAACGTTACTTTTTTAATTGAAACAGTAGATTTTGGCCTTTCGGGACCAATGTTAAATGAAACTTAACAATTCGCCAAATTAATAAAACAGTTTCGTAGAATTAAGTTAATGTTCGCAAAGAATCCAAGCGGTTTCAGCGGGGCTTTAAAAGGTTTTGTTAGCATTTAGGTGAATACAAAACACGCTTAGGTAGCTGTGTCGTAAGACACAGTTTTAGAATTAATTTCTATTGCTATTATAACTTATTTTATATTCCAAAAAGGCTCGCACCAAAATTGTTATAAGGTAACGTTGCTTAAATATGTAAGAAGTCTGCAGAGAAAAAGTTTTATCAGCGGATAAAAATTAAAAGCCTGAATTACTTAATTCCTGTGGAGTAAATTGGAGTTCCTTTGTAAACCGTCATCTGTCAAATGAATTATGACATTTTTACGACGGACTCCATTAGCTGAATAAAAATGTTTTGGTCTTTTAATACCTTAGTAACGTAAATGATTGTGCTAGTAACCATCGTTAATTATTGCCGAAGCATTGTCTCTCTTATTTTCATGAAATAAGGTCGACGGGAATAAAAAATATGAAGGGCTGTAGACGAAATAAATCAACTAGATAGTTTGATAAGTGCGTCTCATAACAACAGTTTTACAGTGCAATAAAAATATCAGGAGAGTCGTCGAAGACGCAAAAGTTCGATGTCGGAACGTGGGATATTGGCTGTAGATTTAATAAATTTCTGTTCTATATGCAAATGCGACCCCCTGATGTGTAGACGTGAATAGATTGGCTCGTTTAAAGCTCAACTTATATGGAAATGCGAAAGGTACGTAAGAAAGCGAGGAAGAAGATAGCTTCGATACGTAATTAGTTTTGTAGAGCCTCGCGGGCCCGAATTCGATTTTGAATGCCAAATGTAAGAGAACGTTACGAGTAATTAATTTAGAATTCTAATATACATCAATTCAATACATAGACATGGTCGAGTGACATTTTAAAAGTCAAATGAGAAGATAGTCTGTGATTTCAATATTGTTTCATTTTAGCTATTTCCATTTGTTATCAAATATTATTGGGTAAAATCAATTAGTGTTTCCTGATAGCAAAACACCTAGCACACAACCTAGGGGTCTTTAAGTCCACAGTGAATAGGTTACTTCTAGGCAAGCGTGCTTCATCGTCGGTCACAACATTGCACCATCAGGTGAGATAGTGGTCAAACGCGATCCTACCCATAAAGATAAAAAAACAAAAATGTAGATCTCAAGTGGCCAATATCTCTAGGGCTACGGAAAGAGTTATCGTAGCCCTGTAATGCAAAGGGCTACTGAAGGGACACAGGTGGGTCTCAGTCAGTAAATGTCTAGCACTCCCTCTCACTCTAACAAGAGATGGAGGAATTAATCAACGATTTCCCACCTCAATAAAAAAAGAGGTGCCTAGAATTCATAAATATTTTTTTGTTTGCATGATAACAATCCAATTGGCCAGATTTTCAGTGAAACAAGAATATAAAAATTCACGGAAACGGAGGTCTATCTAAAACACTGGTATTTGTTTCGAGTCCATTTATCGAAAGCTGTTTGTAATATTTTAATTTGTTCATTTGCACAGGAACATTGTGAACAAACTAACTGGGCTTAAGTGGATTTCAGGGGTTGGAATTCCCGGTATAAGGAAAGTGAAATATGAGGATTGAGGTAAAATAATTGCTGTCCCCCTAGCCAAGTTACAACCGTTTCGCTTGCGTCGAACGCTTCGAGTTGGCCGCGTCGCCGAATCTTTCGTTCTGATCACGTGACTGAGCGTTCAGATAACGTCATTATCGTACATTTGAAGCATTCTACTAGCGTTAACTATTGCAGATTAGCAACTTGGCTAGGGGTACTGATATTTTTTAAGGAGATACCAATGGATGGTTAGGTTCATTTCAAAGCTAGTTTAAATACTAACTCCCATTTGGAACCGTGCACTAGTTTCCGACGTTTTAAAGGTGTGAAATAAAAATATTTTGTGTTTTTAGGGTTCCGTACCTCAAAAGGAAAAAACGGAACCCTTATAGGATCACTTTGTTGTCCTTCCGTCTGTCTGTCTGTCTGTCAAGACCCTTTATCTCGAGAATGCGTGGATGTATCAAGTTGAAATTAAAACCATATACTCAGATCTGCGGTCCCTTCATGCTGTGATAAAATCAAATTTTTAAGTTAATCAAGTTTCTCAAAAATCGACATTCATATGGTACTTCCCGTTGACCCAGAATCCTGAAATTTAGCATAAAGCAAGGTCTTATAGCACAGATATAAGAAAAAATCTGAAAATAGTAAATTTGTTGTTACCTACTCGTCACAAAAAAAAATGTTTTGCAATTCGGAAAAATCTTCGAGACTCCATTCGGGAATTGTAGTTTGCACGGAACCCTCAGTGCGCGAGTCCGACTCGCACTTGTCCAGTTTTTTTTTTTTAATTTTTGCAATATGTAATGTTAACTATTGAGGCCAAAGCTAATCATATGTTATCATAATAATCACACTAATATTATAAAGGTAAAACTTTGTTGAGTGTATGTTTGCTACTTCTTCACGTTCGAATGGTTGAACAGATTTGGTTGAAATTTGGCACACGGGTAGAGCATTTACTGTAATCGCACGTAGGATACTTTTATCCCGAAAATATGAGTAAGTTCCCTTGGGATAACCTCCTATTTTGTTTACGTGACCGAAGCCGCTGGCAACATCTAGGCGATAGTTCGTGTATGATTGTTACTCTTTCACGCTTAAAAGGCTGAGTGTATTTCGATAAATTTGGCACACGAGTAGACCATGACCTAGAATAGTACATACTATGCGCTATTTGGGGTCTATTATTATGGGTAATATTATGGGTATTTTTGCAGCCTAAGCGTATGTTTTCTTGAGATAAATCTTGATTTGTACGCGGGCGAACCAGCTGGCAGAAGCTAGCATTTTAATAAAGGTCTCCTTAAGGATAAGTAGAAATAAACTGTTATATTCACAATTAGACCTTTAATGAAGGTATCTCAGTTGAACGTTTGTCGTGGATTTGCCAAAGAAAGGAATGAGAAGAAAAAGAATAAGAGGGCAAGAAGGATTTTGAATTGCAGATTAATTTCTTACTTTTTATAAGCTTTTTCGGAGGTACTTTTGAATTTAACTCGGTCGTTACTTTAAGAAGTCTTTATTCTAATCTAAAAATCTCAATGTTACTTAGAAAAGATTGTGTTTATTTTACGAATGGATCTGAAAAAACATAACGTCGTTGGATATTGTGCTTTATGAATAAAATTTTCTTTGATTTATTTTTCTTTATTAGCAACAAAGACTCCTTATCTTTGATAGTTTATACATTTTTTTTAATAAACTGGGAATTACTCCTGTACCGTGGGAACGTTTACAAACATGTAAATTGACATACACAAGATACCCAGACCAAGAATACCTATCTGTAGGCTGTACTTGTTCCGTGCAGGGATCAGACCTGCAGCGCAGCAGCCAATCGCTCAGCCACTGCGCCAACCAGGTCGTCAAACACGTCAATAAATTCCATGGTCTTACAGGTACGTTTTTCCGTCGATTCATTATCTGTTATCTTATCTCATAGTAGACTCTCGAGTCTATGGGTCAAATCCCTCCGAGACTAATATTTCATTTCACTTGGAGTTCCACGGGCGAACAAAGTTATTCCGTAACATTTAGCACCTGACTGCTGTAAAAATCCGGTATTCAAACTATGAAGGAAAATGTGCTGCCCAGTTTATAGCAGCCGGCAGATCTACTCCTCTCGCAGTATCAATATTCTCGAAAATTTCATTTTAATCTTCTAAAATGGTTATTTGCGCTCGCGAAGGGAGTCGTAATTGAGGTAAAAAAATATTAGGAAGAGTGACAAGGTTATAAAACGACAAACGTCACGCCCGATTTTATATTGGAATCTTTTACAGCGTAATAGGGTGAACGAATTTCCGTTCAGACGATTTATTGGATTCGACAAACACTGATAATAAATTAGAATTTTTCACTTGTATTTTCTGGGGCAGTAAGTTAAGTTTGAGTACTTGGAGCAGACGAGCAGGCGGTGTCGGCGTCGACGTAAGACGTAACAAGTGTCCTCCGTATCTCTTAATCACGTCCCCGGTAATTGTTTTATCTTTAGCTCGTTAGAACTCGTTTAAGCAAAGCCTTCTTAGTGAAGGATTAAATGCGGTCCGCCTTAATCCACCCCCCCGTTGCTAATTCTGGCGGTTTTTCCACGGAGACCAGATAAACGTTTTTGTTGGGGTCCCGAGCTCGCAGCGTTTAATATTTATAAGAGCCCACATAGCTCAGAGTGCTTCTGTTGCCGGTGCAAGGATTACGCTAGCGCCGGAATGCATTTGGTTTTTGTCCGCAGATGACGTCAGAGAAATTGTAATGAAAACATTTCGGGTGGACCGTTTTTTTTTATCAAGTAGACTTTGAATTGTGTTCAATTTGTGTTGATAGCGAAATAAATAATGTATCGAGTGTAACGTTTTAATTTAGAATAGTTGGGTTGGTTCACTAAACAATGTTGTTTTGGACGGGCAGACATCCGCTCGATTAGCTTCGGATAAAGGATCACTTATCGAGACGGGCGCGGCCGACCCCGGCGGTGCACTAAAAACGTACACCAAGAGCAAGCTTTTAACTATTAATAAAAATAAACCAACAAACAAAACGAATGCAAAATTGCACATTTTAATCACTTCGCTTTTGCTATTGGAAAAGCATTTAAAAATTTAAATCGGCACAAAATGAGATTGCACTGTGACGAATGGCACTTTGAGTAATTTCTTTTTGGTTTGTTGGAATAAAAAATTAAAACTGTTTTAATTTTGCGTTGAAAACGCATCCGATATTCATTGTAAATGGTTATGATTTTGATTTACAGGGGAAAGACAAATTATGTGTCTAGCAATAAACAACAGTTCTTAATAAAGTACACGTAAGCATAGGTACACCTGATTCATGGTGATACTCTGCAAAATTTACTGCGAAAAGCGGACTTTAGTAAAAGGGGAAATAATAAATTAAGTTTTGATAGTGGCTCTAACCTAATTACGGTACGTAGGTACACATTTGGGGACGCGTCACCGAACAAACCGCGTTCGCTCCATTAGACAATGTAATTAATACTCGCGGTTACCCCTAATTGTGGTTGACTGATAGTGACGAACGAAAATCGAGTGACGATAGCTCAACAACCGCGCCCACTTAACACAGCGTTCCAGTTTGCTTTGGAAACGAAACTAAATTGGTGCTAAATGTATGAACACAGTGACATCATGAATAATGAACTCTACCATTTTAGCCGCGGGGTAAAGCGTGAATCGGTTTTGTCCATGAACAATATATTGTTCATGAAACATAATGGCATTGTTTTACTTGTGTTCGTGTAGTATGAACGTGTAATACAGCCTACGGACCGAGTAAACCATGCGAGTAACGAAAGTTTAAAACTTGTCGTGTTCGAGGCTTGATTGTCAGCCGCCTCTTGATTACGGTAAGCAAACCGGCCACAGAACACTAACAAAACAACTGCTAAACAATGTTTGACACGTAACTAGGTGATGCAGAGTGCAGCTCAAGCGGTGTTGACACAGTCTGTAGGAGTCCAAACAGGGGTGGGCGATGGCACGTGCAATTTTAAACGGGACTCGGACCTCGGTGCAGGTGAACGACCAACTGTTTGTTAGCCGCCGTGAAATTTCTATGAAGTTTGACCGTCACTAGCACAGAGCAAACGACTCTCTATAGGTAGTTTCAAAGTTTGAGACAATGTATTTTGTGATGTCAATAGCAATATTTCAAATAAAGCAAAGTTCTGCGAGGCAGCGAATGAAATTTCCTTTGATGGTGCATTGATCTCTTTCAGCAGATAGGTTTACGGCAGTGGATTCGTGAGATGCCGCCCGTTCGGTGCAAGTATTATAGACCCGCTCAAAGCGAAGATATAACATTTTTGACGGTTACATTGTTTGAACACGTCCCAGTGTTGACACAAAGACACCGGTTAGACGTTGCCGCAGTGCAAAGTGCAATTTTAAAATGTAAACAAAGCCCGCACCTTGAGTCCATAAACGGTATCTCGGATTTCGCCTTATTGAACCTTGGAGACCAAGTCTTGTCAACTTTACTTCGTTTACTTATATGAAACCTACGAACGGCTGTTACTGACACGTATTACTTTTTTATGACAATAATTCATGCAAATAGACTGCGCTGTATGAATTTGACAATTATTTATGATATTGGAAACGATTTATATTTTATTTATTCGTTCTACGTAACGGGTCAAACGATTCAGGAACGGCTATATTCAGGGTGTAATGAAAAAATATGGATGTAACATGATGTAATCGGGGTGTGCATATTTATATTGAGGGTGCGTGATGAAAAATCGTGTGCGATATAAACAGTAGCTGGGGACGCACCTCGGACTGTTAATATGGATTGTCTGTGACAGCGTCCGCTACGTTATGGATGAGGCTGGAGTAGCAGCCGTAGGGCCGCATGAATCACATTGTTATCAATCATAACTTACTGATGGAGCGGCCAAGGTTCTGATTAACGGCCCACGATACAACCACTATACTAATGACTGTCTCACTTGCGACTAGCGCTTCTCTCCCAACACTCAACTATTGTTTGATCGCAATAACTGGCTTTGAATTTTGGATGTGTCAAGAATGTGACGGATGAGAATCGTGTATGCTTTCAAAATAAACATGTTAAGTATATTTTGCAAAGGTAAACGTCGGCATTTAAGGCCGAAATACACATGCCTGAAGCTGTACCAATACTATGCGTGTAGCATGCATGCCATAGCGATATCTACCAATCAAGACTTGTTATGGCTCACTGGTATTCAAGCTACTTGCATATTTTTGTGCCAGCAATAAGTATGTCTATTTCGGCCTTTATATAACTTCAAAAGCTAGTGCAATTATTACAAAAATATTACCATCCTCCAGTTAGTATGTTAAAACCTATCCTCCAGTTAGTGACATCGTCAGAGCACTTCCCAACCGTGCATTTGGTCGGTTGGCCAAAGCGCTGCTCGGTTATTTATATACATTTACATGTAAATACATGTAGTCGAGCGCATTAAGAGCGTACATTTCGTGTCTGGGCGCATAAGCCGCCTTCTGAAAAGATTTGATGGCGAGGTTAGAGATTTATGTCAAGGATCATAGAGGCGGGATCGGGGGATTTCAGAGCTCCTAACATCCGACTGTACCCTTTGTGGCTGGAGCACTATACGGCTTCACTTCACTTTGTACCTCTTACTTGTGCTGCCACTTACCTCGCGGGACGTTTTAATTCCATTTCGAGAAAAAACCGAGTCCGAAACGAGTGCCTACCCGAGAGAAGTCCCGCCTGTTCTCGGGTAACGTTCGGTTTGTATAGGTGATGTGTAACTAAGTCTGTGTGTAGTGTGTTAAGGATTAAGTCGGTCCGAGTAGATAAGACTTGAAGATAAAAGAAATTAATTATTGGTGGAATTTAATTTTAGTGTCGTGATGCGTTCAGTGGTTGCCCGCCTCTCATGTAAGAGGTTCGAAATCGGGTAAACACCAATGTAATTTTTTCAATTCACAATATGTAGGTATTTTTCTAAGTATATCTACGACATTACTGACATCGTGTGCATCGGAAAGCACGAAAAGCTTTTGATCCTGGTTGTCATAAGTAGATTTTTTTACAGTCATTCCAGGTAGTAGACGCCAGAAAGTCTGATCATCAGTCTATCAAGGAGTATTGTTTTGCTCATTAAATGGGTTGTGGAGGTCTGATACCTACCCATCAAATGCATCAGACTGTGTGACTTGTTTCAAATTTTGTACCTAGTTTGTAGTTGTTTTTCGATACTGTTAACTTTTTAATTTCTTCTATTTCAGTGAGTGAAAGCCTCTCCTCAAGCTCTATATTTTGACACCCTACATGACTGTGTCACAAAAAAACATTTAAATTTTGTTTATTTAGTGCGTGCCAGTCACTATCACATAAAACAAATGTAACGACACCTCTCAAGCTAAAATATATGGCTATGGAGCGAGCTTTGTCCTATTTGGTAAATTCATAATACGAGTAGAATCAATCATTCATAACAATTGCTACTAGAAAATATTATGCGCAGTGTTTTTCCATTTTGATCGTCATTTATTCATCTATATTAACAGCCTGTACAATATTTCCAAAAATTCTGTGATATTTTGGGATATAAGCAAACGCTAATAACTTTGCTGTTTATGAATATTATTTATTGAGACTACTTAATTTATTAAACCCCAAGCGAACGCCACCGTTCGCTCTCTCATTCTCTTACTATTGTGTCCTTTAGACTTTTTCTAATAAGCCCTAAGTATTTGTACACTAATTAAAAATTAGTGGTGTGTACAACATAAACTTCTTCTAGGGCAGTCGGATAATAAAAGTTTGTCTATAACGCTGTCAACAATGTGAAGTTTCGTTTATGTCTCTGCATGTTTCTATGTATTTCCTATAGCCGATCAATTATTTAAATTAGCTGCTTGCACGAAACAGAAAACACACAGTAAAACTTTCACTGCCAGAAAACGAAAAAGAATTATAGGCCAATAAACTAAACAATGATTAACAAGAACATGCCGATTGCATGTAGCATTGCAATAAACAGGAGAAGCAATAAAAATAGATGTAGTAGCCGACATTGTATGCTCGTTAGGTCGCATAGGAGTTACGGAGTCGGTAGTTACGACTTTAGGTTCCTTAACGGGAGCGGACTTATTGCCGTCGCGACTACTACCGAACTGGAGTACCGACTAAACCAATGTTATTGCGCTGTCACTGGGATTAAAGTATGCTATTCTCATTTCAATTACGTGTTAAGATGCTATTCGATTTGTATGGACTGGTGTTTAGATTTTGACAGGCTTTGGGCGGGTTTGTGAATTGAGTATAAACTAAGTATGTCTCAACATCTACTAAATGCCAAATAACAGGTTTTCGGAGATTAATCTATTATAGAGAAATACTCAACTTCAAATACTTAAATCAGAAATCGGGAGTTTGAGTTACTTAATTAGCTTTTCTGTATGTTTAACGCCCACGTAAAATTTGATAATCATCCCCAGGGATAATATAGTCGTATATACGTCCTATTCCTTGACATGGTCCAGCCCTGTGCCAGTTTTCAACTCAATCCGTCCATCCGTTTGAGGGTAATGGAGGAACAAACACATATGTACCTATATCTATGCACAGACATAAATTACAAACACTTTCAACTTTATAACATAGATAATAAAAGTGTGACAACGATTTGACAAATAAATGTACAGAACAGTTATTTAATGATGTTGTAACGAACTCAGACAGCTCTACAAACAATGCATTGTAATATATCAGACAAAACATTTGTAACATAAAAGCATGTAGCAGCATGTAAATCGTGAAAGAGTAAAATCAATTTTATTCATAATGCCAAATGGAGGTTCGAGTAAATCCGCGTTTATTACAGATGAAAATAAAGCCGTATTTGATCCGGCTGCACTAGTCGCCACGGTTCTATGCTGGACTCCAATCAGGACACAGTTGATGGGACTTAGCGTTGCTATGTTTTCACCACTCTGCTCTGCCGGTGATATCTCAATTTCACGAGGTTTCCCGCTACCCCAACATTAATTTCTAGCGTTAAGTCATAAGCTGAACGCGGTGCGCACTCTTAAATATATACTTGTATCGTTCAATTGCAACGCGCTACCAGTTTGCAGCTTATACCAATCGTATTAAGCTCCACAGGAATTGGGCGTAAAGAGCGACTAATTAGGACGGATAGTCGAGTCGCTATTGTAGAATTCATTAGCGAATTGTACCTCCGCCGCGAGGTATTACAGACAAATTCGGCAAATGAATGGAGTAACAAGCACGTTAATATTATCTTTTGTGATGTTATTATCCCTGTTACGAATCGTTTCGTTCGTATACATGAAACTTCCGAAAATAACAAAAGAAACTTTTGCACGAATCGTTGCGTCCAATGATAAAAATCAAAAAGCGAAACTCTCAGTCGCCATCGGTCGGAAACAAAGTTACGTTCAGCGATTCATAACCGTATGGCAACGGAAAAAAAAACAAAACCTCGATAATTATACTCGTAAAGCGAGTTTGCGGAAGCCGCAAAACGAAATTTAATTTGCCCTGAACGCTGCATCAGAAATAAAGTTAAAACAGTCGCTGCAGTAGGCGGCAGTACGCCCAACTTCTAACGCAAATGAATAGCGAATGGGAAAAGTTGAGCCGAGAAAAATGATGTCCCACTCGGCGAGTCGGGAGCCGACTATTGTCGCGGACTGGCGCTGCCATGTTGTTTCTCGATATTATTGTTATTAAATGCACATAAACGTTCTGTTGTCGTTAAAGCTTTGTCGTAGGTAAGCGGCCGACGAACGTACACGGAACTTTAATGTTTTGAGGGCGTCCACACTCCAAATGAACTGAATAGATTGCCCACAACTTTTACGTTTGTCCAAAGTTGTTTTTTATTTAGATTAACTGTTACGCGAACAGTTTTGAATGCTGTTAAAAATTGCTATGTTTTGAATGAATATGTGTTTTGCTGGTGTATTTCTAAAATGTTGGTGATATGTCATAGTTCCGCAGCGAGGTAGTTCAAGAGAAGTAAAGACCGGAAGAGTCACTTCATTTCGAGATAGTTCGAGAGTCATTAAAGTGAATGAAACGTGCGGCAATAGGAACTTTGTTTTATGGCTTTACTTTACAAACAGTTAAATAAAAACAAAGAAGTCTTTTTACTTACTGTTTTTGCCGTTTGCGCCGATACCGTGTCTGGATACTGAATGAGGGCTTGGAATGAATCTGTAAACAAAATAGACTTTGGATTAGGACTAATGAGAACTGGAGTGTTGAAAAAGAAACTCTGCAAAGCTTGTTGATCTCTATTTGAAGAAAACGAAATAAAAGTTTACTTGATGTTTTTAGATCCTTAATTAAAATATGCAGTTGTATTGTATGAGGTATTATTTGGTGGTGGAACAATTTGAATTTTCTTTTATGCATATTTTTACAAGGGTGTTTCTAGGTCTTTATGTTTTTTTTTGTTGTTTTGAAATTAAAACGTAAGTTTAAAATAGGTTCGGGTAACGGAATAGGACTTGCATCCCATCATTTGTACATCATAATAATCTTAGCAATCTTATAAAAATGGAACAAGCTACACCAATACATAAGTAACTTGTGGGTTTTATGAAATATAACAATTTTCGTAGTCGTAAAACAATTTTCTCTAGAGTACTCGAGTGTTGGATGTCTCACGGAATTCCTGACAGGCAATATCTTGTTCACAAGAACGTTCAAACAAGGTGAAATTGGCGCCCGCCGTGGGCCACCCGCGATCCTCAACCTCGCTCGACAGAGTCGCAGGTGCACCGCAGCTATTTTATCATCAACACTTTACCGAATATTCAACTAAACAAGTTTCATGCCTATTTACTTTCGTCATAAACCCGAAAAGCAGGAATTTATTGCGTCTGTCACGTTGTTTTACTCGTTCGCCTTGTGAAACTTTGATGCGGTAGCGTGTAAAACTGCCTTGTTTCAAGACGATTGTAAATAACACATAGTTACACGTGCACGGTATTCTCCGAGGTAATCAATGATCAAAAAACTCGTTAATCACAAAAAAGAAGTGCGTAAACAACGTGAAAGTGGGGGAGCACATTCAACTGGAATGGTCCCACAAGTAATATAGTTGGTGGAGTATATTTAGTGCGGGGATAAGCGTTAAACCCCCTAATTTAAGGCATGAGCCGGGCGATCATTGCCGTCCGCTGGGCGAGACCATAAATTCACATTTTTAGGAAACATCGTTGGGGTAGCACCTGCGTTGGCCACATTACGTACCATTAGACGGTGTCACACAGACTCTCGGTTAAGGCACTGTTACATCGTTATTTCGAGATTGCTTAGCTGTTATGAAAGACCTCAAAGCTGAAATATTTTCTAGTATATATTTTTTGCGAGAGAAGGATTTATTTGATTTTTATAACTTGTCATAGTGATAAATGGTAGGATCTAACTTTTGGATACAGTAAGGATTATTTTAGTTCGCTATGTGCCATTTTGCAGGCTTCAACCTTTCGAATACTGTAACTAGAGATACTATAGAAAGACAACGAGAGAGCGAACACCGGCGTTCGTTTGGGGTTTAATTAATTAAAAAATAACTCGAAAATTATCTACCTACTTAGTTGAAAATTATCATTATTTCATATAATTTTCAAATAGGTTATTTTCAGATTATTACACATTAAGATTAAGCGGGAGCTCTAACGAAATTACGTCAAAAATCAAACAGAAAATGAAACTTTTTAACTTTACCTATTAGGCAACTCCAAATCTTCCCATCACCGTGGGTATACGGAGCGTCGTCGCCTAAAGGATTATAGAATAACAAGGCAACATACTCATCCGCAAAAACCCAGTTTGCCCAAGGCTTTACTTGTAAATTCAAAAACTTGCCAGTAAGGAAAATCCTTAAGACAAGGAAGAGATTACATTGTATAAAATATGAAGCTTATAACAACCAACAAAAGTTCAGGTAACAAAATTTGTTATTGGACCTCTCCTTAACAATTTGCCTGCACCTATAAAATATAGAACGTAGAACCACTCAAGGCGGGAAACGCCGGCGTAAATTAAAAGTAACGCTGTGTCTCCTTCATACATAGTTAAATGCTCTTTAAGGCCCCATATTTCCTTCGGCCCATTTGGGAACGTTAAAATGGAATGCATAAAAAGGCTTACCGCAAATTGGAGTTTTTATGTAATTACATAGTGAATAAGCAAAAACTTTTTATAGGGACAATGGAGACGGCCACTTGAATGTAATAGTTACTTCGTATGCACCGAGTTCATGAAAACAAAGGAAAAGTGTAGCTCAGGTTTATTTGGTATTCTGAAAAATGTTTTCACTTTATATTACTACGGAATTTTTATAATAAGGACTGAGTCGGAAAGCCGATCTTGGCAGAGATTAGGTATGCTGTTTTGAGGAAGAAAATGCTTGTCGTTGTAGTTTAAAAGTTGCAAAGAATTATACGGGTCGCTCTGTTTTGACTTCCTGAAAATACAATGACAGATAGTTTTTCTGAGGTCTTGAAAAACAGGTTACAAAGTAGTTTAATTAAAGTTACTTTTAACCTAGTTTCCAAGTATTTGTTCCGGTCTTATAAGTACATAGTTTACATTTATTCTGACAGATAAACTAATTGTATAGTCTTGTCTATTAAAAATTAATTTATATTAAAGATTATAAGCATATGTAATTAAATATCTTTATTTTACAAGAGAATCTTTTGATTATCCTTAAACATAATTCCATGTAGACAAGAGTACGATGTAAAACGACTCGCTTATTTCAAAATATGTTTGTTCCCATCTGTTTTGGTGTCGTCAGTTGATTTTATGAATAGGAAAAACAACCATGCAGAAACGCAGTATACCCAACAGAACTTTGCGTAGCAGTTATGAGAAAATTTCAACAAATTTTCCATTAGCCGTACAAATGTTAAACATTAATTTAAATGAAAACCCATTCACAAGCTGCTGTTGACAGAAAAAGTTTTATGCAGTTTAGGCAATAATCAAAATGGAAGTTTGGCAAAATAATTGTCCCCTTTACTCTGTTTTATTTATCCAAGCTGAAATATTCAAGCGCTAATTCGATAACGCTGCTTGCGGCTCCGATTGCGCGCAAGAAATTCAAATCTCAATCAATCCGTAGCGTACGCGCCGCTTCATTATGTTTCATTAAAAATTCAACTCGAATGCGCAATTACTTTATGGAATATTTAAACGTCAATGTCTGCGCAAAAACAAGATGGGAGTTGTGGTAAAATTAAAATTTCGTAATCCACGTTTCGCTGTGTAGCAAAGAGGTTGCTTCCGCTATGTTAATATTAAGCGGTAGGGCAGGGCGGTGCGCCGGCCGACCGATTACAGTATAATTTGATATCTTAAATCTCGACGTCTCCCCTAAAATGAGCAGGCTCTGTCAAGCCTGAATGCGTCCTCGTTCGCAATTTACGCGCCTTTTCAACTAACCTTCGCCTCCGACACTCGGATACTACTTGCAAATTGCTAAATACTTGCACAGGAACGTCGTTAGCACTTACACTTCGAGAATATATTTAGCTTGTTCCTTAAAATTGCTCGGCAGAATGAGTTGTGACGCGACGCGTTGCTAGTATAGTCATATTCACTGGGGTATGTAAATAAGCTCACTCTCGGCGTTTCCGCGAAAACTAAGACGCCGCAAAGATGATATCTGTAGACGAATCAAATCCTTAATTAAGGGAATCTAACGACGACATAGACACGACACCTACCGCAAACAGGGGACGCATAATAATTGTAGCGGTCTGCTACACCTTAATAAAGCCAATCGGGGCAGGTTGCGGGGCAAGGGCCGGGCCGGGGGGCGGTGTAGGATTACGGCGACTCCGCGCTCTTCATTGAGATTTGTTTCGGGATTAGGAACGCGTTTGATGGTAACCTCCCGTCAGCCTGTGGCCGACGCGCCAACAGAGCGGAACCGCTATTATAAACGTTTTCTCTATACCGCATTAAATATTAACGCGATATAAACATAACGGAATATTCATCAGGCAAACTTCCGAACTCATGAAAGTAACACGCATGAAACAACATGAATCAAAATTCGGTAACAACTTCTATGCGATTAATGTTATAAGAAAATTGTGGCTTTGGCAAACGTAGACGGCAAATGTGTAAATATGGGTACTCATAAATAAATGTGGAATATTAAATATCTGATGCCGGGGAACTCAGGAACTCACCTGTGCTCACGTTGATAAGGATAGCTGACAACCCCTTCAATTTTTAATCTGTTCAAGCGATGACTTATACGAATAATTCTGGGTATGCGATTGAGTATCTTATGGAAAAAAGTTATGTCGCACATTATAACTTCGCCCTCGGAGGAATTTCAAAACGATTATGTAAGCGATTTAGAAAATAGCACGAATATCATCGGCATAAATAAGAAGAAAGCGCTTTATGTAAATCGTGTAACAGGTAAAATATATTCTTGTAGGTAAGTTTAGGCAGGTGCGTGACACACAGGGTATTGAGAGCGAAAATGAGAGCGATATAGCATAGATATAGCTATGTGGTTTATTTGCTCCCCCACGAGACAGGATAATTGAAATAAGGATTTATACGTTTCGGATATGCAACCTACTTCAGCTTGCGTCTAGGTATTCGATACCGTTTTAATAGACTCTAGGGTTAGCACACGTGTCATTTAATTATATCCTGTTCACAGTAGGTAAGAGTTAATATTTTTTTAATCGATTTGAAAAAGAGGAGGTTCTCAATTCCTCGATTATTTGAATATGTTTGGACGGGTTTGGATTTTTTTCTTGTTTTAATGACCAAGTGGATCCATAATCATCAGGTCACGATCTGATGATGGAAGCCTGGGAATATCTAGGGAACTCTTCTTTTACACACACTTATAATAGTTATATTCTTTGGTATCTCACTAAAGAACTTGCACACTATTTAGGTTTCGCCGAGTGCTACCACAACTAAAAACTGTAAAAAGTACTGAAGCTGGTTGTAATTTTGAAAAAACTTTTTTTAGTATGATGGAAAAGATTCTTCAGAACACTTATTACTAACGAAGTTTAAAGTTATTTATAGCCAAAGAAAAAATAAGGAAAGAAACCTTATTTTCACTTCGTTGAACGTACAAAAACAAGACACCTCAATTTCCTTGAACGTATTACGTACCTATTCTGATGCTATTTACAATATCACTGCAGTACATATAAGAGTCAAACGCCCCAGCCAGGTGCCGTTATGAATATTCAGAAGGAGAATAGGTGCCGGGAAATTGTCCGGAGACAAAAGCTTTTACAATTGGACAATGATGAATGTGGTAAAAAAGCAAACAGCCGCTGGAAAGGTGGACGTTCGGAAATTGGAAACGCTGCATTAGTAGAACTGATGTCATGATACCGACAAGTTATGAGCCCGAACTGCTTATACCCACTGCGATCCTGGTACGTGTATTGAGATTTTGCGGAACAAAACCGATTAACTGTAACGGCAGATTGCTGTGATTTGAGTTTGATAGCTTTTTTATGGGAATGGTGTTTACCTTACACGTATTGAATAGGGGTTGCGTTCATGTTCCAACGTTTAGATACAGATGTGCTCGAATTTTTTGATGATTCAGACCAATTCCAACTTATTATACGAGTTGTAGTAGTAAAATAAACTTTTTAATTTTATGCCCCGAACTAAATGTAAGGAGATGAACGAAACTTAACAGACGTTGGCTGAAACAAGCCGGATCGGATTTAAAATTGCAACTGTTTCTTCATAAAAGTTGACAAGTTGCTATCCGTGCAACATGGCACTATTAATTTTTTTTTATTATCTTCTTTTTTAAACGGAGAGTTTAAGCTAGGGAACAGGCTGTATAAATCTTTCGTGGACCTGAATATATAACAGTTTTGTAATAAGGAGAGGTAATATTAATCCGTCTATGATAATATTTACAGACTAAGAATCGACTAGCCCTGGCCATTCTTGAATAGCGATTAAGATTATGTCAAGAGGTTAGCTAGCAATATCTTTTTATTTCCTAATAACATTACTACGATGACCAAACTGCTAAACGTGTTGATAAAGACAATATTCTCTGACAGTCCATTGGTCAAGGTCAAATGAAAGCCTCAATAAAAAGAAAACGAACTCAAAGTAATGCCTAATGTTTATTTTATGAAAAAAATGGTTTCAATATTAGAAATTAAATATTAATCATTGACGCTAAAGCGGCGTCCGAATCGACTTAATTAATGAAGGGAGCGATAAAAATTAATTACTCAAATTCTTTTTTACGATTTCACTGCTCTATGAGTATTCATCTATCATTAATTTCAGTAATCGGATCTCCAGAGGTATTTTATAATTGAAGATCGTAATTTATAGCTTTCATCACAGAGATTATTTGCTATTGCTTTAATTACGAATTTTAAGTAAATATAGAGAACTATTATGCTTTTGGGACTTCATTGTTTTAATCTATGTATTTACGAAATTTTCCAGGGAATTCGTTCACGAGATTTTTTTTTCATAAAAACTTTAACATCACTTAAACCGTATTTTGCCGGTAGTGTTGAACAATTAATGATGACAATATCGTATTATTTATTTTTATTAGAATTTGCGCCAAGTTTTTAGTTTATTAACCCAAGAAATGAGATTCTCCCAAGCAATCTTTAACACCCTCCAATTCGTGTTATGGGGGTAGTTTTGAAAAATGTTTTATGAAAACTCTTTATTTATTTAAGTTAGGTACTATTTATGCTAAGTTTCAAGTATAGAGGCCCAAAGAATCACATTTTTTATACAAATTAATTTCCTCTTTTTCATCCACTTAAAAGTTGAATTTTTTTAAAACCCGTTCAAGTGTTCGCCTACACCATAAAAGTTTCGTTCCTAGACCCATTAGTTTCGGCTTTGCGTTACGTTTGCTTTATGATATCTCGTCAGTCAGTTTCTCCTTTAATATCTCTTCTTCTTCTTCCTACCCTAGTCCCGTTATATTGGGGGTCGGCGCAACACGTTTTTTTCTTCCATTCTGTCCTGTCATTATTCCTTTAATATCATGTCATTTCTCCTTTAATATCTATAGAAGATTTAAATAACTGATAACATCACTGCTAATATTCTTATCGGTAATTTAATTAGCGTTGGCTCATGTTGGTGGGCCAATGTGTGCATTGCACGTAGGACTAACGGCCACTGTGTACAGGCAGCGTAGCACTTGGCTGGCGTAGCACGTGAAGCGTAGGCCGGCGTAGCGCCAGTCAGCTTCTACGCTGCTCTAGGGAATTGCTTGTATCGCTCGATTAGTATACAATATACATAAGGTGCAACGATGGTCAGTTTGGGTGATCGACGAAACTTAAAGCTGGGTTAAGTCAACCAACTCGTAGCTAACTTGCTCGGAAACTCGTAGCAGCTTATAAATTGTGTAATGTTCGTTAATTTTCCTGCATTACATGGTCTTGCAATGTTTGAAGTGTCTCAACCTCATCAATGTTTTAATTAAATAGGATTCAATTCAGGTTAATTAAGTGAAAATGTCGTCAAGAATCGTTTTAGCTTGCAATTTTCGAGCGAGGCTGAATAATTCCGCGGGCGTTGCCCAGCGGGGTTTTTAAATAAAGTTGATTTGAGGTTTCTCGACTAGGTACTGTGTAATTAGCCAGGAGTGAACTGTAATGTCGGCACTCGCTACCACCAGGCCGCCGCACGCTGCCCGCGGCTCAGGGGAGCTTATCAAATATGTACCTACCTACCTGCCTCCAGTGTGCCGGATTTATTTAGGATATGCATGAGGGTACGATTTAAATTTTAAACGGATTGCGCCCTTGGATTTCGGCCCTGTGTTATGTTTGGTAAATCTATCACTATAACACGTCCGACCGAAATTAATTATAAAGCTCGCCTCGTTTCGATTCAATAATAGTTGTTTTAGCCGCTGTAATCCTGGGTTGCCATAGACACAAAGCGATTGTGACAAAAGGCTTATTAAACAATATATTTGAAGCAAATTACAGAGCGGCTGCATAATTAATTAGGTGAATTTTGTGCAAAATCGTGTTAAAACAAACGGAAGGCTCCTGAGGTGTGGTGTGTGAGTCTGGGAGGTATTGTTTGAGGGTGCGTGAGGCGTGTGGTAATGTTCCCTTTCCCTCCTCTTCGTCGTTTTTCGGTGCGTACTGCTCGCACGCGGTTTCCAAGGTACCTGGGGCTCATCTATCAAAATGGCGTTCGGCGCTGAAGATGTAACTGTCTTCCGCAAACATTATGCATATGCATAATTATATTCTGTAAAGCCTACCCTGCGTACGTGTACCATTTATCAAAGAGCATGGTTATACGTGATGTTAATATTAGGAGTTCTGTACTTACTATTTTTAGTGAATGTGACGATCTTGAGCACCTTGCCGTACCGTTGGAAAATGGAGTACAGTACGTCGAGCACGATCGGGTATAACATGTGTTCTATGATCACGCGCAGGACTGTGTTGGGACCACCCTGTGAACAAAACTAGTACATTAAAATATGCAGTATGAGGAACCTGGATGATAAAATGAGGGGAAAGTTTTGGAGACTTTAGTGTATTAAGCCCACCAAAGGCAAGTCCGGTTAAGCAGATACCAAATTTTATTATATAGGTTGACCTGTGAGAGGCCAGACAAAAAAAAGAGTAAAATATATGAAAACATTTATAAAAATGGCGTAAGTAAAATAATCTGCTTAGACGCTTCGCATGTGACGAGACACACAGACAGTCCTATGCTGTTAGGACTACACTCGATAGCCACTCGGAGAAATAGTCTGCTTGTGTTAACGCTGGTGGATTGGACCAGATCGTTATTAGTTATTAGCTTTTGCCCGCGGCTTCGCCCGCGTACTGAATATATAGCCTATGTCACTCAGGAATAAAGCAGCTTTCGATCTGTGAAAAAATTTTAGCAATCGGACCAGTACTTCCAGAGATTACCTCCTACAAACAAAAAGACAAAAAGCAAACTTTACCTCTTTATTATATTAGTGTAGATATAGATTACGTATTTACTAACATAGGCTAAAAGATTTTGTTACTAACAGAGTACCTCGTTATTTTTTATGAATAAATCACACTAATATTATAAAGGCAATTTGTAAGTGTGCTGGTGTGTTTGTTACTTCGTCACGCTCGAACGGCTCAACAGATTTTGATGAAACTTGGTACACGGGTAGACCATGTCCTAGAACAGCACAGGTTATTTTTTATCCCAAGAATATTGTCCCTTGGGATAATTTTCTACTGTCACGCGGGCGAAGCCGCAAGTACTCGTAGTAGTAAATAATAATAATTATTATTTAATCCGATAACAGTTTATTTAGTTAGTATATTTTCAAGTAATTCAACGAGAGGTAAAATATTAACAATGTTAAACTAAGGGATTGAAACAAAGATTTAACGTTCAAAACCAGTGGTTAAACCAATACAGGTAAGGCAAGATTTTAATAAGGAAAATTCAAAATTGTGACGGCCATTGTATAACTCAAGAAACAAGTACAAAAGAACCTTATACAAATATCTGCTTATTTACATGAAATTTTTGGTTTAATTAATTAAAACATAAAAGGAAGTTGAGCTATCAATTACACGGTAATTACGAACAAATACAGTTATGCTTTACTTCCGTTAAAGCATTAATTAGTGCTTATGAGAAAATCTTATCAATAATTAAGCTCCCTACAGACGTTTTGTGATGAAGATACATGAAGGTAAAGGTATCGACACACTAGAAGGCGGCGCGATATTGTCCAAAGTGTCTTTGTTATAAAACCCGTTGGGTATTTCTTGGAGATGTGAGTTACATATTGCAATAGACTTAAAGATGTTATACACGTGGGAACTTTTGACATAAAACGAATGTCAATCGTTTTTATTCCCATGGCTGAGATATTGGAATTAAAGCGATATAATGTTTTTTTTTTAATAATTGAAATGACATGTGTGTGTGCTTTTAGATTTATTAATTTTAAATTAAATAATACATTTTTGTGTCACAGAGTTAAAGAACTTTAAATGTCAGTTATCTACGCCCTCGCTAGGGCCATGGGGAATTTCTGGAAAGGAGACTGGTCTTAGAACGTAAAGGGCAAAAGGGCACAGGTGTAGTTTAAGTCAATAAAAGTCTGATACGCTCTCGTTTCTCGCTTAAAGCGGGAGAAGTCTATGGACCACTAATAAAGCAACTGTTTTTTTTACGTTAAATGTATATAATGAGATGTGGTAGTACTCTCTCAATCTTCTATATAAATATAAAAGCGAAATACTACTACTCACTGATTAAACACGATATCTCAGAAACTATAACACCTACAAACTTGAAATTAGGTAGGTAGGTTCCTTGTAGAGTGTAGACATCCGCTAAGAACGGATTTTTCGAAATTCACCCCCTAAAGGGATGAAACGGGGGTCCAAAGTTTGTATGGAGAAACCGATATTCACACAGACGAAGCCGCTGGCAGAAGCTAGTAAATAAATAAAAGAAAGAATAAATCAGCAGCCAGTCTCAAGTAGCGAATTGTTGACGCTGCTACCAAATTCCTGGGTAGAAATTACTCTCAGCAAATCGTCACCTACCCCACTACGTCCGCTCCACACTAAAGTACATTGACCGAAGCAACTGCATGATCCCTACCCTCCGGGCGACAATCTGTCGAACGTCTTAGACAAGTCTATCTGAATTCTATCCGCAGGCTCCATCTTAGTCTGGGACCCCAGGAGAATACCCAAACCTAATTTGTGGAGCACGTTTAATATTTAAACGTCTTTCTAATCGGCTCTATTTCAATGGCTCATAATTATATTGGAATTTCAGTGTATTACTTAAGTTATGTGTATCGAGAAAGGTAGAATGATTAATGATAAGATACAGGTTGAATTAATTATGTATATGTAGTGTTAAACACTCTATTTTAGACAATTATTTTGGGTATGCTAGGGTAATAATTTACTAGCTTGTATCGCGGGTTTGCCTGCTTGAAAGTAGAAAATTATTCCAAGCAACCAAACTTTTAGGGACAAAAAAGTATTCTAAGTCTTATTCCAGTACTTAGTCTACCTGTGTAAAGCTTTTACATATTATATTGTTGACTGTGTTAATGTTTTAAAAATAATATTTAATAATACACGTCACTAATTTGATGTTACATAAAACTGTTAAATAAAATTTTCTAGAAATTGTAAGTGATATACGAGACTTTGGTGTCAAACGCATACTGTCATACGTGTAGCAGATTTGCAGCAATTACTAATTAGGCCAAGTCCAATGTGCGGATACTGACCTTATAACCTGTGTGCTGGAAATAGGCAATCAGTTCAGCCGTTTGTTCGTGAAAGAGTAACAAACATACAAACAAATAGCCTTTAAATAATCATTGTGCTAATAAATGTAGGGTTTACTAACAGTAGAACTCCAAGTGATTTATTTCGTTAATTATTGAAACAGTTGTCTCAATATTGCTTCTAAGATTTGAGAGTGACAACGCTTAGAATTTTGTCTTCTTAGAAATATGTCTTTTTTATTAAATGTTCCTTGACAATTAAAATAAAAGCTTTTTATCAACCAAACCGATTAATGGTAGGCTTCTGTTTGTAAGGAAAAGGCCATCCTATTTGTAGCATTTTAAATTGGCAAATACTGCTGTCCCACTTTTGGGCAAAGTCATTTAAATTGTTAAGGTAAAGATTTAAGAAATTTCCTTACCTGTATTTCTGTGCCTCCATTTGCAGGCTGCAAAGCTGCGCCCGCGCCGGCAACCAGCGCAGCGCCGGCGCTGTTGGAGATGGCTTGCGCTGCTTGTAGCGCCGCCTGCGCCGATGCCGACTGCAAAAATATTACCTATAAATAATAGGTAAGTGTACGCCGAAGGTATATGTCGTGTGTTAGCTTATTATAAAACTATTCTAGATCTTAACTAAGTATTAAGAACTACGAGTGAGGAAGGACGGAGTAACTGGGTCGAGATTTTGATTAAAAAAATCTATGCTTTAAAATTCTTATATTTTTTTTTTATAAATTAGTAAATCAACATTGGGCACACGTGGGCCACATACACCGATCTGGGCGCGATCTTCAAATATTTTATAAGGTAACTAGACATGAGACGTGTCCCACGTGTGTGTCGGTAAAATGTAGCTTTAATCAAATCAATCATGCAATTGTGGTGATTTTTTTTTTAACTTTAGCATAAATACTCGAATTTTATATTCAACAAGATGATATTGAATGTACATCTCTAAAATGCCAAGTATGCAGCGCACATCAACACAAAACGTGTTAATTCTCTCACAGAACGTCCTTCACTAAGTAAAAACATTCATTGTCACGCAGAAAAAAGTATATACAAACAACAGCCCTCGGCTCTCATAATTTCGCGAACAATGAAACGTAATGGGGAATGGAGAGGAGTTATCTGACACACGCGTGAGCCACCTTCGAGTGTCCAAGACCAACAGATAACATTGACCACATCAAACAAAGGGGGGACATAAACTTATTTTGTATCGTCCGGGAACAATTCGGTACTTTGTTGCGTCGTTATATAGGGGCGGACGGCATTGTGGACGCGACACTTTGAGCGCTTAGCGAGATGGATAACGTTTATAAATTGGTCATATAAATGAAGGTGCTTTTTTTTCGGAATTTCAGACATACAACGTATTATTTGAACGTTGAAAAAATCTTTAGATACAAGTTCGAAAAATTTCACTTGCAGCCTAAGTTAGAAAAACCCAATATCCCCGTGGAAAACCTTCAACACGATCAAATAAAAAACGTAATGACACGCGAGTGAAATACAGCGTGTTGTTTACACGTTACGATCGCATGCAAGGGCGCGGCACACTTTGATCCTATATTTTCACATGGCTTTGTGCGACGACGGCCTGACAAGCGGGCAGGCCAGACACAAAAATAAGGCTTTAACCGTGTCATGGTAAGCCTGCCGCCGACGGCAAAGGCTCTGGTACAAATTCACGTTGACTTGTTCCCCCTCACTCCTCTTTTTCTCTGTTACATGTTCTTTGATATGTCTGTGTTGGAACTATTACGCAAAGTGTGTGTGTTTTCGTAATAACTGGACGGTGGGCGGGTAAATAAAATATATATTAGATACAAAATTTATTCATAGATTAGTACAGCAGACATTGTGCGTACAGCTAAAGAGTGTAATTCCCTGCCAGAGTCTCTGTTTCCTGATAGCTACGTCCTAGGGTCAAGTCAAAAGTAAATAGGTTACTTCTAGGCAAGCGTGCTCCATCGTAGGCCACATTATCGCTTATCATCCTAGTAGTAGTTTATGTTTATGTTATTTTACTTTTGGTGTACAATAAAGTTTATTCTATTCTATTATCGCGTACCATCAGGTGGTCAGGTCAGGTGGCATAGTGGTCAAACGCGAGACTATCCATATAAAAAATTAAAAAGACAGCTAGGGTTTCCCTCCCACACTAAAATACCTTACAGAAGGGGGTAACAAATTGATAATTTTGCCTGTACCTAAGGCTTATCGCCCATTTCCTGGTTTTTGTAATTTTCTTCCTTTATTTGGTCTATTTTTAACCGCTAATGTATGCAAAACGATTTTTGTCTAAGCACAAAAATCCTGGCATGAAACGTACACATAACAAAAGGATTTTAGGAATGCGATTCCATCAAAAATATTTTCCGTGTCACCGGCGCTCGCTATGTCGAACTTGGAAGATATTTAAAAGGTCTTCTTATTCGGAAGACGCGCAATCTTTCACAGGCGACCACTGGCAGCCATTCGTCGAGAGGACGCGACAAAATAACTCCATTCGCACTACGAGAGTTCTATTCAACCACGACAAAAACCTTTTGCATCGCATGATTGATCAAAGCTTTGCGTTCAATGCACGTTCTTTAAATGCAGCTGGTCGACGTCATTCTCTCGACTCGTGAACGTTCAGAAGACAATTCTATTAATACGATTAAATTCGGGAGCTCAGTGATGTAATGACGTATAAAGCGTGTCTTTTCATGTGAATCACAATAACAAAGCCTAGTCTGTCTATTCGTAACAGCCTCGTTATAACTTTTAATAGTGCGCAACAAAGAGATCCCGAAATGTGACGCGATAGAGATAAATCTTTATAGTCACATTATCTTGTAAGTACTTATGTGTTCAGTGTTAACACTCACTCATATTTTGTTAGAAATGTGTAGTGGATTAAATAAATGTGAACAGTGCACTTATAGTTTAGTTTTACTAGCGATAACTTTGATTCTTTGGCATGGACTAAAGTTTGTCTGATATCTGTTCACTATGTCCCTACATTGTTATATTAACTGAACAGGTCTCATTGAAGCTTAAATAACGTAATTTTATCGAAGCTTTCAGGAGTGCTGAAGTTTCAATTAAAACATTCGAGCGGGTTATTTCGTGAGTGATATTAATATGGATGAGAATTTTGAGAAAATCTATTCGGTATATTGGGTTGAAATCTAATTTGTGTGATAGAAATATGAGTGAAGTTATTTTAAAGAGCCATAAGTTTACAAAGAAATCACAGTATTAAAGGTTTAAAAGGTACATGGAAAATGTGCAGGGAATAAAATCGTCGGTAATGGTAACGAGTTCTCGTCGCAGTCACATCATTATGAGGTATCGAACAGATGACGCTATGTCAAATAATATTCTTGCTTCCTAGGCTCCGAAATAAGGACTTCTTTTTGAAGAGAGATTTTAAGTGTATTCTTTAGGGAGATCGTTTTTGTTCCGTTATTTTTTTGTGGACTGGATTTGAAATGATGATTTTTTTCACGACTTTTCGGTAGGTACTACTCGTAGTTGTTAAAGTGGTTTTCAAGGTACATTTATATGTTTCTAGTACACAAAAGCTATGTTTTTATATCGTCAATTTTAGGAATTTCCATGAATCTACTTAAACCTTTGTAAATAAACACCTATTTTCCACCCCAAAATTTCGTTTGATTACCCAATACCTCAAACTATCAAAGAGCAAATAACCACACCTACTTAAACCAGAATTCGGAGATAGGTATTTGTACCCAGTGTCAACCATAATTCGCTTAAGATGTTGCAGATCAATATTTACACTAACAGAGAAACAGGGATTAACGCAAACAGATAATAGACATCTAGATGTATCCGTTTTGAGTTTAATCATCACATTAATTAGCTACGTATTGACACAAACGCCTGTTTGCGATGCCGACAATTTGATCAAACAACCTGCAACTATTTAATAAACAATGTATCGCGAATATTATTTAATGTTACAATAATAATGTTGTGTACATATTTGTGAAGCGCAAACTTGTGAATAAATGACTAGTTGCAGACTTGCTAATAACACCTAAATGCGCTAACTGAATAGTTCACTGTGTTTGCAGTCCATTTCACGCGATATAATCTACCTGTCTTGTCCAACCTCTCGTCTGGGCCCTAAATTACAACGTCGAAAGCTTTTACCGCAAAAAGGGTAAATTATATTATTAGTGGCAAATAACGATTGTGTTGTTAGACAATCCGGTGGGTAAATATTCCCGGTGGTCCTACGCTAACCCTTGCGCATGTTATCGAGTGCCATCCCCTCAATTATGGCAACACAAATTTAGGCAAGAACAATTTCTCAATAATATCAACCATCAAAATGGTTGAGGGTTTGTTTTTGATAGGTTTCGTGGATAAACGAAACTAATTAAGCGTTTTAATTAATCCTTCCATTGGGTGTTTTGTTACCGAAAATATTGATTTCCTTTCTCATTGGCGAAGAGCCTCCGGTAAGAAAGGTTCACTCACAAATGTTCGGCATTTATCTCTTTTTTTAGCAAACGTTATCCCGAAAGCCTTATTATGGAGGGGTGGTTAGATTTGGCGAGCGCGCCAGTTGATTCTTATAGTGACGAATTGCGACATAGGTGCTCGGCTCCCGGCTTTATTTTTCACAACAAGTAATACGAAAGTCCCGAACTTGTGTAGCGTTTAGTAACCAACTAGAGGATGGAACTAGCTAACTAACGTTTTGATGCGGTTAACTGAGCAGATTCAGCGGCATAACCTGTCTGAAGACACAAATAAGTTCCGAAAGGGTTAGTTACCAGTTTAACCAGAGTAACTTTAGTTTAACTTGGACGATCTGTTTCGTGTCTATTTGATTACAACCGCTTATTGAGAGGCATAAAGGATGTTATAGTTGTGAATAGCTGTGTTCGTAATTATAAGCCAGCGGGTGAAGTCATAATAATAAAGTAAAGGGAACTAAAGCAATCAACAAGACACGGCGACATTAAAGAGTTGAGCATATTTTTTAGTGCTCGAAGATGTTTAAGGGGAACGTTAATTATAGAGAGCTGATGGAGTGACATCCTATTAAAGATGGAGAATAATTTTATCTTGAATATAAATTTAATGTTTAAAGCTGAGAAAGTTTCGTTGTAAAAAATGCAATTTTGTTTAACTACATAATTTTGTGTGTAATAGACAAGCTTTTAATAGGTACAATCGTTTGTATATATTGTTTTGTTTATAAGGGTGACTACACATTGTGATATGAAATCACCGTAACAAGCTAATTCGTGATCGTGCTGTATAACCTAATTCATTATTGGACATAGCAGGCTAATATCTGGGAGAGGGCCCTGGTGCCTGTGATAGGTTTCATAGAGACCTTTCACAGATATCAGTCTCTCACAAAGTTAATTCCATGTTTGTGCTCCACTGTAACCTTAGCACTAACTTTTATAACTAATACGTAATATAACGATTAATATTACTAATAATTCCGCCAAGCCCGTTCCATCATCAGCCCCCCACTACAGCCTACGAGAGTGCGCCACCGGTACATGGAGGATATAACATTTTGAGTGTACCCATACACTCAAAATGTTATATCCTCCATGGCCAACGCTAAAAATGTTTTGAGAACACATTCATTGTGCGTCTAGCTATGGGGTGGAAGTCCCTGTGGGAGACAATATGTCCTAATAGCTATAATCTGGGGATTTTTAGATCAATAGTGATTTGGTTACTTCGAAACAAGCGTGCTCCATCGTCGACCACATCGTCGCTTGAATTAAGTTGAGATGTTAGTCAAGCGCGAGTCTATCAATACAATAAAAAGACGTGTGGCACTCGGGGACTGCCGCGGTAAAGCTATTGCATAGCATTTTTATCAACTTATGCAATTATAATTATTTATTTATTTTATTTATGCAGTATTTTTTTTCCTTGTTTTTTTTTTTCTTTGATATTAATTGAAGTTACACTTTCACACATTGAATTGAATTTTGATTGATTGTTTTCTCATTTGTTTTCTTATCGGTCACCATGCTCAAAAAACAAATGAGTGGGGGGTGTTAGGTTATTTTCGTTACGGAATTTCTGGATTCGGTCTCCACGCTCAAGGCCCGCGATAGAAGCTATGCAATAGCTTAAAAAAACAAGTGACGAAACACCAGAAACAAAGCCATCGAGAGTGTCCCATACGCCTTATATAATCGCGACACACACTGATTCGTACATTTACGAGCATTTACCCCATAAACGAGGCAACTTTTCGTGAAATTATTCAGTAGTCACGACACGCACGGCCGGTATCACGGCAAATGTATAGACAGAACAGTAATAGTTTAGTAACTCAATCAAATGGGAACAACGTCGACGACTCAGTCCCGTCGCGGCATGCGGGTTTATTGAATACCGTTATCTAAATTGTGGGGTCTTGATGTCCCCAACAAAGATTAAATTAACAGGTCGAGTGCAGGCCAGCGGGGGGATGCTCCGCAATTGTAACATCGGCTTTAAGAGCTGATTGTAGTCTCAGAGTATTTTGTATCAACTCCGCTCCGCCCATGCCGGTTTCGCGGCTATATATATATATATTATATATATAAAAAAACTATTCAGGCTATTAACTTGTAGGTATGCTGGAAGAGATTTCTTTAAAAATAAGCATCACCTTTGTATTATTCTTCCGTTTCCTTCTTCTTCTGTTTTTTTGTTATTGTTTGTAATTTTCTTTTACCGTGAGGTAATCTCGTAGACATACACGTTTGAAATCGTAAGTTAGGGTCAGGTTCGCAATTTTTTTTTTATCCGGGCTACTAATTTCTATTTTTCCCCAGGGATAATATAGTCGTATATACGTCCTATTCCTTGACATGGTCCAGCCCTGTGCCAGTTTTCAACTCAATCCATCCATCCGTTTGAGAGCAGTGGTGGCCGAGTGGTAACGGCCCCGACTTACGAGTTGTAGGTCGCGGGTTCGAACCCAGCCAGGCGCATTACTTTGTGTAATTTATTTCATCACCACTGCTCTCAAAACGGTGAAGGAAAACATCGTGAGGAAACCGGCATGTCCTAGAACCAAAAATTCGAAGACATGTGACATTCACCAACACGCACTGGGCCCGCGTGGTGGATTACGGCCCATTCCCTCTCCTAGAGAGGAGGCCTGAGTCCCAACAGTGGGAACATTAAAAAGGCTGGTGATGATGATGACTAATTTCTAGCGGTGGTTCATGGTGTTCTTTTATATTTGTGGATTTCCAGAGCCTTAAAACAGATCCTGGCCTGTATATTTACATTATATTATGTATATTTGGTATATTTGTGGAGAACCTAGCCTTAACAGGTCGAGTGCAGGCCAGCGGGGGGATGGTCCGCAATTGTAACATCGGCTTTAATGCCCGATCGCATACCGCACGATAATCCCGCTGTTGTGTAATAGGCCTAATTGAACTGCCGTTACGATATTACGTATTGAGTGGGTATGTTTTGTGTCTATCCAGCCCGTGAGCGTAATCCTAATTAGTTGCTGTTATATCCAATGTTAAACATGTTCTATGTATGGATTTGGTAGCCTATCATCTGATTAAAATAACTGGCCGCTGTACTGATTTGTGCGAAGTATTATTAACGTGGCCTGAATTTCCGTATATAGCCCTTTTGTTTTGGTATCGGTTTTGCCAGGCATTGTCATCTGGCTTTTGCCAACCATGTAGAAATCAGATTCCAGTCTATGGAGTAGCCGTCTTTTAGGTACTTGCTGCCAGGGTTTTAGGATTGTTCGCAAGAGTTACCGCAGCCCTGGAAAGTAAAGGGCAGTAGAAGAAACACAAGTGAGTTTTAGTCAGTAAAATCTGACACTGCCTTTCGCTTCGCCAGTAGTGGGAGAACTTATTTGATAATTTCCCCACCAAAAAAAGTCTTTCTGATACCTTACCCTATTAAATTAAATTTTTTGACTGTCACGTCAAAAAAGCAAAAGCGAGCTGTTGGCATCGACGGGAAACTCAGCGATTTAACAGCAAAACAAACTTTTTTTTTTTTTTACAAAATTTATTAGTTTAAGTCTGTCACGTAGTCGTGATCGGGTACTGGACACATTTTCCTTTATCATGTATAGGTACTATCACTTGCAAAAGTCCATAAGAATTCTTAAAACTTATTCGTTTGACGTTTAGTTTGACTTACGACCTTCTGTTTTCAAGTTTTCGCCAACAAATGATTGAGATTCACAATTTCATCAACTTAGCATAAGTCAAGATGGCCCAGTGGTATAGGGCACACCGATTGAAGCGCAAATCAGTGTGCCGCAAGTTCAAATCCCACGCAATTATTTGCTTTTTGTAAGTTCTTACCCGATTGGAAGTTATGTATTTGCATTACATATATTAAATTATTCTTTAACTTGTTCACACATTTCTTACAGTTAGAAAGGTAGATAACAAAAAAACTAAACAAAGAATTAGATTTCTGCGAGGTAGACATGAGTTTTAACTTGACCGAAATGAACTGTCGTTTGGTTGTAGTTGTTGGTTAGTGACGTGTGGTTAACAGTAATTTGTAATATTCGCAAAATGCAGGCTAATATTAGTATTGAAGTGAGGGCGACTATCATTGGGCTGCATAAAAGCGGTCTTAATAAAACACAAATATCTGAAGAAACCGGACTGAATGTGAGTATAATAGCTATTAATTAATTGTAACTTTATTATAAATTAATCTTCTAATTAAAATGTATGCCATTTATGAATCCATCCATCGTATCTTTATGAGGCTTAAAAGAGAAATACATAAATCGTTGGGTTTATTGGATTTATAAATGCAGTTTTATTTTAAAATTATATTCAATAATTATGATTATTAACATTTTATATAATGAAAATGAAGTCAAGTAGGTATAGCTGCCTAATATTTTTTTCTTTTGTTTTAGAAAAATACTGTAAGTCTCTGGATAAAAAGATATGAGGAAGAAGGTAGCCTTGCTAGTCGAAAGAGAACTGGGAGACCGAAGCTTATTAGCGAGGCGCAGCGACGACATATGGTGGACGTATACGAAACGAATGGTTTCGCACCAACGAGACATTTTGCGAAACTATATGACACCTCGATGGATACTGTTCGCCGTGCACTTCACGCTGAAGGCGTGCATCACAGAAAACCGGCTAAAAAGCCGTACTTGACAGAGAGGCACAAACAAGAACGATTACGTTTCTCACGTGATTATTTAGATTTTGACTGGAATACTGCGGTATTTTCAGATGAAAAAACATTTAAATCCAGTCAAAAGGGCAGGCTTCACTTATGGCGCAAGAATAACACTCGCTGGTGTGATAACAACGTTATTCCTAACACCGAATCAGGTCGAATCACAATTAATATGTGGGGATGGATGAGTGCAGCAGGACCAGGAGAACTGGCTTTCATTCCTCCACGTGCAAACAGTTCAACTTATGTGGAAGTGTTAGACTCAATTATGCTACCTACTGTGCGCAACATTTACCCAGCTGATGAGTTAGCAGAATTTCCGTTTGTCCAGGACAATTGTCCTATTCACCGAGCGAGTACTGTGCGTGAGTGGTTTCACAATCACCCGGAAGTAATTGTTATTCCATGGCCAGCGCGATCACCCGACCTCAACCCCATAGAAAATCTATGGGGTTTGATGGTGCAAAGGTGGGACTCGCGGAATGAGAGGTCTACGGAACAATTAAAAACCCATTGCATGGAGGTGTGGGAAAGTTTTAGAGGGAGCGAAATATGCGGTAATATTGTTGGGTCCATGCGCAAACGTCTACTTGACTGTATCGAAAATAATGGGGGTTATACAAAATATTAAGTTTTAGTAAAATCAGTCGGTGTAACTAAATGTTTAGTAGGCCATTTTATTTTAATATATCCGTGATTATTCGTTAAAAAACACTGTATTATATTGTGTTTACTTTCGTTTAAAACAGCTATATCTTTTAACTTGTGCCATCGCCTTATCTTAAGAATGCAGTGAACTCGCTATCAATTTTGTTGACAATAATCATGATTCTATTTTGTTTTTTATTCTTCTACCCGCACTGTTCTAACATAATAGTTCAATTTATTTTTCTCATCTAATTGACGATTATCTTGTGAGAACTAAAGTTCTTTTAACAGAAATTGAGGTTTAGTTTCAATCTTCTTTTCATCAAGAAAATGAACAATTAAGCTATGACCTCAATATATTCATTGTGACGTTACATAAAAATAAAATGTTTACAGTCTAAATCATAATTATATCACTTTTCATTAAATAACTGGATATAAACAATTATATTTTATTTTATTAAAATTTAATATCCTTTCATTGTTACGTTATTCATATTATGAATGGTCTAAGTGGGTATACTTCCAACAAACAATCTTACACGTAACATAGATTACGGTTACAAGATAACTTTTTGTCTAGGTAACAATTCGATGTCACAATTCTCATAAATGTTTAATTTGTAAATATAAAAAATTAACATTATTATTAAACACGTCTTTTTATTTCCACCTTACAACATCGAAAAGATGTAACAACTAAATAATTGCAAATTACGAATGTGATTCTTCTTGTGGTTAATAGATAATATTCGTAATTTGCAACTATTTAGTGCAAAAAATGCAATAGTATTTTACATACAAATTTAAAAAACAACTATATTAATATAGATTGGGAATTTTCAAAGTAAAAAACAACCGCAACGGACCGACCATGATTTGAACTCGGGCTACGTTATTTGCGAATCCAACACTTAGTTCATACGGCTACCAGCACATGACATTTTTGTACGAATTTTATCAATGCCTCTGTGACTGTGATAAAAATAATAATGATGTTTTTAAGCTCAGTGCGACGACAGTTCCTTAGTGTGTGTTATCTGTGGAATGTGGATACTCATACACGCGCACACATACGCACGGAAGTATCGTGCTCGCTCGGTTCGTAGCAATGTAATCTTTAGCGTTCTTATGGACTTTTGCGGTCTTACTGTACATCACAAGATGGTAAAAAGGTCTGGCGTTTTTTTTTTAAGTTTGTTAATTGTATAAAGTAGTGTTTGACTGCAATCCCACCTTATAGTAACCAGTGATTCAATCGTTGATGGTGAATCGCACTAGTTTATTAAGCTTACTAGTTTAATAGCTCTTGAGTGAATAGTCACTCACATGGGTTGACGATGTCTTCAACATCGGGTGTCACATTATTTGTTGGTCTTTGAACATTCTTAGGACATCAAGAAACTAGATTTTAGTTCGTTTCGCCCAGATAACATCGCTACTTACCATCAGGTGGGATCGCAGTCAAGCACTAGTTTATCACAATTAAAAAAAAAAAAAAAAAAAAAAAAAACCCGGTAACTATGAGTTTGTGCGGACAACCAAATAACAAGCTTCAAACTTTATGATTTTCATGATACTTATGAGATTTTGTACATAATTTATTTACATAGAAATACTAGACACGTGTTTTTGGTTTTGCATATACTAAAACTAATGTACGATGGATGCGTGACACACAGGACTGGTCGTTGTGGCGACGCTTGGGGGAGGCCTATGTCCAAAAGTGGACGTCTTTCGGCTGATATGATGATGAAAACTATTGTTATATACCTACTTATAATCTTAATAAAATACGTGTACTTACGGCATTGCTATGTGTCTGATCGGTCTTGAGCTCCTTGTGGTTGGAGAACTGGACGTAGACGGCTCTGCCGCGGAGCTGGGCCACGCAGCCGCCGAAGTACGCCACCATCGCCACTGCCGATATCTCCTCCGCCATTTCGAGGAATGCCTGCGCAAAACATGGAAATCAGTCAGATTTTTTAGGAAAAAGAAATTTCTCTGGAAATATCCTAAAAACCAATTTGAAAAACTGCCGGTCAAAAGTGTGCGAGTTAGGCTCGCACACTTCGATCCCGAAGATTTAAAAGTGTTTTTTTTTTTGTGACGTAAGTATAAGTTGTACACACAACTATAAGTTTACACACAACAACTAGGTATAAGTTTACATACAGTTTTCAGACTTTTTTTACTAGTGCTATGAGACCTTGCTTCATCTTAGGGTTAACGGGAAGTACCTACCCTAGGCGTTTCCATTTCTTAGCGAGTGTCAAAATATGCGCCTAAACCATAGCATAGACAGTACACAGTTGCTAACTAATGTAGCAATTTTCGTACACAAACAATTTGTAAATGTTTTTCTGTTCTAATAAAAAGATCATTAAAGATAGGCTGCCGACTTAGATGTTTGATTTTTTTCACTGCTGTTAAGGGTAATTGGAGTATTTGATATTAATTTCAGCTTTATAGTTCCAAGCGTTCCTGAGAAAAAGGGTCTTGACAGACTGACAGACGGACAAAAAAGTGATCCTATAAGGGTTCTGTTTTCGTCGACTAACCCGACAGAACTCTAAAAACGTCTCTTAAGTTTCCACGTTTATTCTTCTAATATTTTCCAGATTCTTTTCAATCTCTTCAATACATATTTTCACGGTAAGGTCTATTGTCACTTCTGATCCTTTTATCCGTATACTCTAGTCCTACTTTACAGCAATTCTAAGCATTCTAAACGCCATCTCTCAACGTCGAGTATCGGACAAGACAGAATAATAGTTCCGAACTCTTTTGTTGGGTCGTTAAAACGTACAAACTCGTCGCTCGTGGAGATAAATCAATTGTTTAACAACATCGGTAGTGTAATGCGGCCCACCCCGCCTAGGTTTGTGTTTGCCGGGCCTATGGAGTCCAATTAATCGGATCCGATCCCCCAACCATACATAAACCTCCAGTCACACGTGCAGACTGATCTGTACTATTCTGTATTCTGCATCACTCTCTGAAAGCGTTATGATTTCAATGGCTGTTTCGCCAGTAAATTCATCTATTCCACGTCGTTTTCAAACCGCAGTATCCTGCTTTTGGCATTGGACAATACGAAACATACGGCTCTTTGTGTGTGTTATGCCGCAAATTAAATAGGATACTTGCCCCGGGCTAATTAAAATATTCCTATACACGGCGATGAAAAGCGGGGTCAGCGGAGAATTCTGACATAGGTACCTACTCCTATAATGTAAACTAAACGTTTGCGCATCGTATTTTTGGAGTATTTGCTTTGTTATCCATTTGATAAACAATAATATGTTCAAAACATTATTTACAAAACAATCATGACGAACTATTTGAATTGCATTTACAAAGTATATAAACATTCGAAATTGAATGTTTTTCACTGGGTTCAAACTTTTCACGTATGTCTGTGTATAATATACGTGACTCCTTGTAGTAATGATTTAAAAAAACTGCTCAATCATAGCGATACAAAAAAATCTGGGTTACAAAACCGTCAATCACAAGAGGTAGTAACCAAAATTTCATCCCATCGAAAACTGTTACGGGATCAAAATCGATGCAGCACAAATTAATAGAACCGTAGCTGTCACGCGAGCCACGATCGTAAAATAGTGTCAACGCCTCTTTCGCTTTAATCACCGAGAGTAGGGGCGATTGTCCGACCCACTCACATCGATGTTTGCCTACCTCTCCACAGATGGCGCCTTTGTAACCGGACTCTCACAGGTTCGGTAACCATCGACTACCAACGATACTTTTCATCATCCACTCTGAGTGCGTCAAAGGACTAGCGCCGACCACGTTCGGTACTTTATATTGATTAGTTTCAAATAATCTGGCGATGTGTTATCTCAGTTTAGGAAAAGATTTTTTACACGAAATGTAATACTTCACTTTTTTTTTAAGTAGTATACTGTATCACAACATATATTTAAAAATCTGAAATAATGAAAACTTATGAACATTTGCTAGCTAGATAGGGACACGAAATATTTCATAAGAAAAAGCAAGTAAAAAGCCTGTGACCGTTCATAAAAAGGGATTCGACTTGTTTCTCGTGGTAGAAGAGAGATTGTTTTCCTTCACGCCACGGTATATACAGGGTGGATGTCATACGAGCTATTTATTAGACGGGATAACATTGTCGCGGCTGCCTCCTGCGTTCCCGTAATAGGATTTTCTTTTTATTATTTTATTTCTCGGTTGTAAACTAACTCATTTTTAATTTGTCAGCGGGAAATCGTAAATTTCTCATTGCACGTGCCCGGTGGGTGTTTCGACGTAAAATACGCAGTAAAACCAGCTGGATGTCGCCTTATAACCTGCTGGTAGTTCGCGCTCGTGCGATGATGCGAATATACTTTTTGATGGATTACTAACTGTACCTCGCCAACTTGTTCCTGGACTTTACACTCTGTGTATATTGCGCACTTGAGCTAAAAGCGTCGTTTATTATAAGTACTTAAGTATAAAAATGTTCACCGCAACACGACCAGAAACGGATGCTTATAGAAATTGAATAAAATATGATCATAAAATACCATTTGGGAAGGTCAATCAGGGTAAACGTATCTCAATCGACATCCATTCATGAGCCCTTCTCGACCCAAATTGAAATTTATATTAGATGTCATCGCCTTTAATTTCCGCACTGTACAATTTCAGATGCAATCTCTCCCTGGGGTTTCAATTCACGAACTGTACTTTTTAAAATAAGCTGGTGAAATGGGAAAGGGGCCTAAAATGTAAGAGTGAATATTTGTTCCAAATTCGCCGTTCATTTTGACCCCGCAATAGATAAACGTCGCCCGTTTGACGGGGGTTAGTAGGGATGTCGATCATACTAAAATTGCTTTCCATCGTCGGCGCAACATTTTGTTTTAAAATATACAAAGCGTCATTTATCGTGCGTCTCCAATATTTGGGTTCGTTTTTCTTGTTTGGTAAACAAAAGAGAATTAGGAAATAGGTCGGAAGATTTCCCAATTTAAACATCTAATACTAAGCTTCTAACGTTTTGATCTCACTTAGTACTACATAAGAACTATGCAGAACCATTGTCAACACAAATAGAATCATGAAAGTTCCGAGCAATACTCATTAGTGCAGCATCCGACAAATCGTAGTCAGTCATCCCTTGTCCTCTAATACTGCAGTAACAATAAAACTCGGGTAGGGGTAGGCTGTGACAATGGTTGGCGGCCTATTTGCGGACAAGCCGTGCCTGCCACTTGTTGTGCTTCCTGCGGAGGCAGCGGCATTGTACTAGAGTGGCTACATGACCGACTTCATTTGTTAAATGAGGCCTGATCGGTTACAGGGCTTAAGTTTGGCTAATCTGCCGTCCTGCTTGATGAGAGGATCGGTATACATAGATTTCGGTATTCAAATAAGATTAGAATGAGGTGCTAAATGTGGGTAACCACTGATGGAAATAATCCTGCCTCTTATCCTTTTGTTTATTATGGATAGGCTCGTGTTTCATCACTATCTCATCTGATAGTAAGCCACGATGTGATTAACTTAAAGACCCCTAGGTTATAGTTAAAAGGAAACACAGATTCCTGCAAGGAATTCCAGGGTTATCAATTTGATTTACATTAACACTTACTTTATAAACAAATATTTCCAACAACTTCCAACTCAAGAGATCTAAAGCATCAAATGCGTAAATAGCTTCTCTATTACATTATCAATTTTGTGTGACACAAAATTTTCCTTTCAGAGATAACACAAAATTTCTTTCAATTCAAACACAGTAAGTACCTTAATTAAAAGGATTACATTTACAAACCAATTTAGCAAAAACAAATGTAGTATCTTACCTGATTTTTGCCTTTAAGCACGAGTACATTAGTGACCCTCCCGAAGGGCAGGCCGAGTTGTATGATCTCGGCTTCTGTCGTCTCATTAGGGATGTTCCGTATGTGGATGACCCGCGACGGTTTGCCCACATTCTGTTCGAGTTTCACCTGCGAAACAATAAAGAAATGTTCATAAAATGTTATTAGATACAAGAAACATGTATAAAAATATTACTCAAAGGACTTAATGAAGAGAAACGTTGGGTACTGCAAACATCTAATATAATAAAAATCTCGTGTCACAGTGTTTGATATCGAAGTTCTCCGAAACGACTTGATCGATATTTGAGTTTTTTTTCCATCTATATTTGAAGAGAATTTCTGAGAATATGTAGATCGTAAAGTACTCCTCGCCTATTTGTATAATAAAATTTAAATAACTTATTTTATTTCTTTTCTGTTTCATTATTTGTTATTTGTTTATTGTGCAAACCTACCAGTGATGTCTTTTTTTAACCCAAAGGTTGACTGGGAGACAATGCCTTGTTGCATTAAGTCCGCCTATGTACCACTACTGTACATGAAGTTTAAATAAATAAATAAAATTTATATATATGGCAAAACAATAACCTACTGTTAGATTATTTTACATAGTGTTTGGACGCAATGATTCTGTCGATATTTATGTCGATTTTGGTGGAGTGGCGTAGCAATCGCGAATGTAAAAGGCACACAGCGTATAAATGACCGTTCTAATATACATAAATAAAGCTAGCATTGTTCGCGAGGAAGAGCCGGTTGGATAATTGAAAAGTCGATGTAGTATAATTGTCGAGGCTTATCAGGCCCAACCCCGATGTGGGCGCCATTGTTCCCCAGAGAGCCTTTTGATTACGGCGGCGGGCTCGAACCGAGTCCCGAATATATTGTAGCTTTGTATGACACTTCACTTTTCATTGAAGTGAAAAGAGCAACCTTTACAGCGCGATTTATGATTGTGAAAAAATCGTAAACAAATTAAGTTTAGAATTGTAAATCACCCGAGCAAGTTGAAAATGTAATAAAACAGGGTTATCAAATGTTTCCACGGTTATAATTATGTTTTCAAGGAAATCTTAGCGGAGATTTCAGTTGGAACACCGAATAAGATTTTGGGAGTTGCGGGGTATCTAAGCGTCTCCCTTTTTACGTTCTTTGGCGGGCGGCGAAGCGTGGAGGTGTAACAAATGAGTCTAATGCCTATTAGTTCGACCTTGTTAAGTTCAGACAAAGTGAGCAGCTGGTCTGATAAAAGTGCAGGGAAAAGTCGAAACACTTGGAGAACTGTTCCATTGTGGCTCTTTGTGGCTAGGATACTTACTTAAAGGTAATGTATGTACTTTGCGATTGACCTTTTAATTACCTGCTCTCAATTAAGAAGTACAGGAATGATTAGAAATTTATTTAGACCTTTATTTGACTTTTTATAGAAATTTATTTGACTTTTAAAAAATAGGGATTAAAAGAGTAAGTATTAGAACAATAATGAAAAATCGCAGTACTTAGTAATCCGATTGATTTATATAAGAATTTAAAATCAGGGTTAGGAAAAATACTGATTATACAACTGTTTATCTATTTACCTACATATTTCTTTGGCCAACGAGACCGTCCAAAGAAAAAAAAAACAATCGAACAGATCTTTATAAAAACAAACCGCTAAGTAAAAGAAAAGAGTACAAGGATATGATATTTTTGAACAGCCCGAATTTCGTTAGAATCGACATCAAAAGAACCAAATCTCCGTAAATAAACAAATAAAAAAATATTTTTCCAAAGTGACTTGCAAAGGGAGGAATAAATCGTCGCACACGCTCGCCCACCTCGAAGGTACATTTCGGTATTTTCTCTCCTCACGAAAGAAAACAACTGGTACGTAAAACGTAAAGAAGGACATTACTTTCGCTGGGTCAGAAAATCTGCGAGGAACGATTTCCACATCAGGCACTTTAAATCATCCGCTCCGTCTCACATTTCATCCATAAATATTAAATCTTGGCTTGGTTCTTTGGATAGAAAAAAAAGCTATCGTATGACATTTTCCCTGTGAGGATTTCCCGGAATCGGTCAATTTTCCCGGTGATCGCGCCGGCCGTGTTTATTGAAACACTATTTCTCAGTTGGCCGCGTCTCCGGCGCCATATCATTAACTATAACTACGTCCACACTCGTGTTGACGTTTACTTTGACCTATCAACACTTATTTTATCGCTTGGATATTAGTTAATTATAATTTTACTCACTTATTTCGTGTTTTTGTGTGTATTTTGGTACCGTATCGTGTCGGACGTAAAGAATAGCCATTCCCATGGGTGTCGTAAGAGGCGGGAGGGACTCACCAGAGAATAGGCAGCAGCATTCTCTGTGTATTGCAACAACCACGCTGTGATCGCTAACTCGTTTGCCAAGTGTGGCGATTATGGTAAACCCCCAATATGAGAAGGTGAGTAGGTGAAGGTGAATAGGTGAAAGTGGAAGGTGGTGTGAAATTCTGTGAGACGAATGTATGACTGTGTCTACTATTTATTAAATAGGTACCTACCCCTAAAAGTCCTGTGCGACATGTGACTTATCTGTTTCAATTTTAATTATTTTTTGTCTTTTTTGTATTCTGTCTGTGTCTAAATAGTGTAATAGGCTGCGGCTGTTTCGTTTACATTAAATAAATAATAATAATAAAAAAATGACCTGGCGAAAGTCGAGGGAATCCGATACGACACACACAGGACTAGTTATTGTGGTGACATTTGGGAGAGGTTTATGTCCAGTAGTTGACGTCATTAGGCTGTAATAATGATGATGTGATTTTTATACTTTGTAGGAATTTCTTAAAAATGTTTTGTACACAGGTGATGCATAAATTGTAACATTGACCCGCGGATCGAATAGCATAACTGCGCTATCTGAAGCACCGTCGTAAATTGATAAAATATGGGGAAGTTTGACTTAACTACCGATTAGAGCTGTTTTAAAACTTGTTTGCGGTAATATTATGATGCTATAAACTCGCTGCCACAATTTAACATCACTGTTTTCTACAAAAGAATAACGGCACTTGTCTGTGCTGTATTTATGAATTCTCAGTTACTGTTTAATTATAGAAAGCATTTTTCCTCAAAGGAAAACTCTGTGAACAGTTTAATTTAACCCATCTATTTTCCATCTAAATGCTCTTTGTTTTCTATGATTTTCATTGCAAACCATTTATGTTAATAGCGATAATTGTTTTGGTAGTTATTTTGTTCGTTTTGTGAGTTTTTAGTTAGGTTTGGAAAGGGGAAACATTTTTGTTGGCCTACATTAGGAATAATTTTTGTATCGTCGGTATGTTTATAGACATATAAACTCACATATAAAAGACACGTAGACTCATAGGAAAACTTATGAAAGGGATACTCGTAGTCCTAGAACGCAAAACGCAACTGAAGAGACGTTAGTGTGGTTTTAGTCAGTATAAGTCTGACAAGCCTTCCCGCTCCACCCTAGAGCGAGAGGAAAAAATACACACAAGGCACTAAGACACCTATCTTTAGGTCATATAAACATTTATTCCGTACGATTTATTTCGAGTTTAACATGTTTTACCAAGATTCCGTACAAGCAACGACATTATCCACCCTAACGTCCGATTATAACATAACTAACCAACTTCAAACATCTGAAGCATCGGAATTTGTAATCATGTAACGCCCCTGTAACCGAACACTAATATTGGCACGTTCAAGTAAACTTAACACGACTCAAATGTACCTGAGCACACTAAGTATTCTGCTTACAGCGCGTTGACAAACGCCCCGTCGTCGGTGGCACCGTGACTAAGGAAACGACATTCTCTAATCCGCTTGTGGCGTACGGGTCAGGCCAGGGGCGTAGCTAGACTCAAAGGGGCCCCAAATCAAAAGTACCGCAAACGCTTCGAAGTTTGCTTATTGGGACGCACAGGAACGTTCGATGTGGCGACGCTTGAGGGAGGCCTATGTCCAACAGTGGACGTGTATCGGCTGAAATGATGATGATGATGATGATGATTATTGTGAACTACGCTAAAATAATAAGGTCAATAGTTTTGAAAAATAGTTTTCCGATATTGTCATCAGATTTTTTTTTGGTGGGTAAAAATCATCTAGATGACATCCCCGGCCCTTGGGCGGAGCGGGAGATAATGTCAGACTTTTAGTGACTAAAGAACACACTCCGTTTCTTCGTTGCCTTTCATACCGGGGGTCGAGCTTTCCTTTCAGAAGCAGACCCTTGGCCCCAGTAGGCTTCGACCCTGCTGGGCCCCTACGGTTGCTGAAAACTCCTTATCGAGATTATTTTTTTATTTGGCCCTATTAATAGCACAAACATATGAGACAAAGTCACGATAGGCATGACAGACAGAACCAAACTAACTGGATAAATTGCATCCATGTAAGACTGAGACCAATGATCTCGTTTATGAGAGTATTCTGAAATAGAAAATAGGTTAAGTTTTTATTGTGATTTTATACAGAAAGCTAGAACGAATAGAGCTATAAAAGTGGAACATTCTAAGGTTTATTAATTATTTATTAACTACGCATCTCTCGTCAATAAGGAAATTGACGGTTGTGGATAACATGCTATGAATTTTACACGGGGCCCCTGCAGTTTGGGGGCCCCGTAGTATTGATACGACTGATACGGCAGTAGCTACGCCCCTGGGTCAGGCTCTCTACCCATCAGGAACGGGTGGCATTACCCCATTTAAGAGCCATGTCTTACTTTTTTCTACAGTTTTAACATCTGTTAGGGATTACGCTAAGACTTAAGAAACGTTTTTGCTGTACGTTAAATATCTACTGAGTAAGTAATAGTCGTTCAAAGCTAACGATATTATATTTTTAATATTCTTTGCTTACCTGTCTAGAACGGCTACTTTGCATCAGTAAGTGGTACAGTAATTGACAACGGAGATGTAGATAGGTACATATATTTTCTAAAAAGTCTGCAAATAATATTTAACTGTGGGGAAAATATCAATTGATTTGAATGGATTGTTTTATACAGATGAATATGTATTCAAGGTATCATTTTCATTCTGCAAGCACGACTTTGCAAACTAAACTTATGAATCGACTTAGCAAGGTTGATCGAAGACTTGGTGAAGGTTTTTTTTTTATGGTGGGAAAAATATCCAATGACAACCCCCGCTCTTGGGCGGAGCGGGAGATAGTGTCAGACTCTTACTAACTAAAAGCCCACCCCGTTCCTTCTAGCCTTCATATCGGGGCTAGAGTTTCCTTTCAGATAACCCTGGCCCCAGTAGGCTTCGACCCGGCTGGGCCCCTGCTGGACTTGGTGAAGGTCGCGGGAATCCGAAAGATGCAAGACGCACAGGACTAGTAATTGTGGCGACAGTTGAAGGAGGCCTATGTGTAATAATGGACGTCTTTCGGCTGAATTATGAGGCATGACTTTAGCTAGTATAAAAAATCTATATACAACGTGTAACGTTAAATGCGCAAAACCTCAGACACCCCAAATGATTTTTAATTCATTTGATTTAATTTTGAGAAAAAAATCGTTAAAAAAAAATTTAAGGTTTTATGTGCTGTTGTAGTTTGTTTAAGATTTGTACTCGTACCTACATTGAAATAAGAACTATTATTATCCACGTATGAGAAAATTTAAATAGACAACAACCATTTGTATTTGTTTACTTATTTTGGCGAGTTTTACGTACGTGATGGCTTGACATTTTAAGAAATAGACAGGGCAACATTTTTAATGAAGGTTTTTTGAAAAATGTAACCTATGTTAAAAAGTGGTTTAATTGATTTTGCTCGTTATTCTGATGTAACTGTTTTCTGTAGCCTGATTCACGTAAAATCAAACAAGCCAAATATCGTTGAAGTTTTATAGTCGTTCGATCGGAGTCCTATCCAAAAGCGGTATTCACGATCTATCGACTTATTTCCAGTTACATTAATAAGTATTCTACCAGGATAATGTAATACAGATGTTTTTTTAAATCGACTAATTTCAAACGACTATAAAATCGGTGTCGTTCAAACTCGATTGATGGATGTGAATACGGGAATGGTTTAAACGACTAAATCGCTACGATATCGTTACGGTTTTCATTACGTGAATCGGGCTACTGGTTTTGTGCATTTAACGTTACACGTTGTATATTTCAGGTATTTCCAAAGTATACAAGTTACGGTGGCCACAGTAGGCAGACAATGACTGAGGGGATATCAAATAAAACATCCCTCGAAGCCTACAGCGTAATTGATTCCGTGATGCAGGAAAACTTCCTACAAATATTTATTTTATCTAAGTAAACAAAATGTATAGGAAATTTCACCGTATAAATAAACACATAAAATGATTCGTTTAGACTTTTCGCTCATCATCATCATCATCATTTCAGCCGGATGACGTCCACTGTTGGACATAGGCCTCCCCCAAGTGTCGTCACAATGAACGGTCGGAAAACTTTCAGCTGTAATGTTTTAATAAATTAATATTGTGCTAAGTGGCTTTCATTTAGACCAATTTATTTAATATACCCCAGTGAATTGTTAGGAAATCTGATAACAATCGTTTGGTAATATTTCGAGACGCTTCTTGTTACTCGAACATTTTTAAGATAACTGAAGATCTGGACATTTTCTTCATTTCTAAGGTAGAGAAATTCACATCTCACCTAATAGGAATGTAAGATGTTCCATCTAATCCTCGTAGCTAATGTAGCGAACTTTAAGTAAAAACACGGGTTGCGGGGATTTTCTGGAAAGGAAACCCGTAGTCTTAGAACGCAAAGGGCAACTGAAGGATACAGGTGTGGTTTTAGTCAATAAAAGTCTGACTCACGGCGTGTCAGACCAGGAGAAATCAATGCATGTTTTCCCATCTTAAAACAAAAAGAATTGATAACTCGGCTCATTACAGACAGCAGCATCCCCCTCTCACCTTAAAATACCTTAAAAAGGGGGGGAGTAATATTATTTTAATTTGATTCTAATGTTCGATTTGATTAAATTATTTATTTTTTAAATATTATGTTGCTGTGCCCTTACAGGGTCCATAAATGTACCTTAGCTTTAAGCCTATTGTAACATCCTTAATCACATTATGGTATGCAAATAAATGAAATGAAACTGGTTGACGACGCTGTCTATATTTTATAGAATATTTTCAACCCACCAAATATTTTCAATTACCACCAGCCTCTCGTCAAATAGTACAAACACAAATATCGAAAGCTCACGATAAAGTTTAAGTTGATGGTCTGTTAAGGTATAAACTACGCTAATTGATGACCCTTAAACATGTCTGTCATTTGAGAAATAATGTACTATCGAAGAGAAATCTCTCAAAGTCAGTATCGGAACCCTTGAACTAATAACAATTGCGATTTATTGGGGCGTTCGGTAGCAACCCGATGAAAGTTTGAGCACCACAGGTACGAGGCGCAAGTTCTCATGGAGCAGCGATATTTTAGCCGACTAGTTGAGCCGGTGACTTTGCTTGCGAGAAATGATAGATTTGTTTTAAAGGTAATCGTTTTCGGTGAGACGTGATGAAATTTATTTACGTGTCGGAAAAAGGCTACAAGAAATTCTTGAGAAAATTAATCTTATAATATGTACGTCATTTTGGGTATACTATACTGTGCGTACTTTTATTTTTTTATTTATTGCCAACATTACCGGCACTGGTATTTTAAAGGTACATTTAATATCACTATTCAAGCGCTGCAACACTTAGAATATCTAGACAATCAGTACATTAACATAAAACACTTGATTTTAAAACACATAAGATTAATTAAATTCTTTGAATAAAATGTCAAAGGGAAAAACATAGAATTATGTCAGTAATACTCGTAATAGCAATAAAACAGTAGAAAGGAACTGCTTGCCAAATATAAAGCCGATTAATAATGTTCATAAAAAAATGAAAGACCCTACTCGCAAAAACTTGTATCAAATAATCTAACTTAATCAAGACAGATTCAAAATCCACTTTTAGCAAACAAATAACAAACAAACCCAATATGCCCTTGAAAATGGTTTCCTAATCATCCTTTAAGTCAGAAGTTTCAATAAAACAATACGCCATAATTGATGCTTATAGCTTGCACCGCACTTGGAGTTGCATCCGCCGTTAAAATTTCAAGAGCATTATTACACCAGAAATCGTTGGAGTCGATTCGTTGAAACTTTTAATTGGCAGTCCAGTGGAATATTGTATTTCATTGCCGACCATCAATGATATTATTTGATACAGATTGAGAGCTACTTCCGAGCTAGTTATTATAGTTCGACCATCAAATAAATAGAAGTACCAGCGTTCATCGTATTGGTTCGCTATTAAGGCTATATTAATTGGTATTGTGTAGAAATTATTCGCAAATTGTGGGCAGTGTAATTAGTATGAAATTATATTGTGAGCGTTATTGGTATATTCAACGAAAATGCTTGGTTAGTCTATATTTAGTACGAGTATTAAGTGATTTCGGTCTATTGCGAAAGTAGAAACATTGAATTTAATTATAGAATTATACTAAAACATTAGAACAGTGGTGGCCCGTTGGTAATAGCATCGACTCGTGAGTGGCTCTTTACTATGGTAGATTATTTCATTACCACTGCTTTCAAAACGGTGAAGAAAAATATCGTGAGGAAAGTGGTGTATCCTAGAATCGAAAATTCGAAGACTAGAATAATACTCTATTCTAACCATGGATATAAATATATAATTAGGGAATACAAACGAACTATTTTAACCTGTTTAAAATCATCATTTCAGCTGAGTTACGCCCACTGTTGGATCCACAGAATAAAGAACTAACTTTCCTGTCGCAGGTCTGCTGGAAGAAATTTCATTTGAAATAAGCAGTACCTTTGTACTCTTTTATCTGTATTTTTCCTTTTCATTTTTAAGTGTTTGTGTGTGTACATAAATGAATAAATAAATAAAAGTAGTGTATTCTTTGTTCTGTGGTTGGACCTATGTCCACGACAGATCCTGTGCATCTCACATTTATCGAATTCCTGCAACCCTCACCAGGTCATCGTTCCATCATGTTAGGCCATCCAATGCGACACTGCGTCTTCCGGTACCCACTCGCTACTCCAGAAGATATTATTAGAACTTTTCATACCCATCGCCCATTTGTTCTGTGAGCAATGTACCAAGCCAACTGCCATTTTGACGATTCTTAGGACTATGTCGGTTCAATATTCCAACCTGCCAAATTATTCCTACCTACCGATAGATAAAAATATACCTGCATAATAATAAAATCTCAACGTCTACTTTATTTAGGAGACAAAAAATAAAGACTAACACAACCACTTATCTCTTGTGAAAAGTTGTAAAAATCAGGTGCAGGAAATTGGTTTGCCGATACGTGGCGACGACAGACGAATCGATAAACTTAGTGTTGTTCACTGGTTTAAGACATCCACTGTGATACCATACTCGAAACTTACGAGATACTTCATAAAATACGAAGGGTTAACCGCATAGGAAAATTGACAAAAAGAGACACGGAAGTTTTTGTTACAGTTCTGAGACTAGAAACTGTGAAACCGAAAGAAAATGTACGTTTAGATTATCAAAGCGAAAGTTTTTATACTAAATCAACAAAGGAGATAAGTAAATTATAATTCACACATTCATCCATTGGAATCCATGAAAACTTCAACTATATCTGACGAACTTGGTTATTTATCTCTATTGTTGACTGTACATATATACATATGTGTGTATGTTAGTTACTCCTTTATGTTTAAACAGCGCATGTGATACTCATGTGACAAATTTCATTTAAACTTTCTAGGACATGTCCAGGAATATCACATAGAATATGTTTATCCCGGGAAATATGCTCACTTAGGATAAATTTATTATTTTCCCGCGCGTGAAGCCGCTATCACAAGCTAGTAAAAAATATATCAGAGGTAATTGTAGCGAAGTCCTTACAGAACAAATTGAACGGATTGGGATGAAAATTTACACATAGGACAATGCCCAAGAATAGGAAATAGGGTACTTTTTTATCCCGAAATTATGTTCTATTGGTATAATTTTAGACCTTCACGCAAGGCAAGAGCCTAGAAATTATTGGTAGAAAAATTCACCGAGGATTTTGTATTACCGTCATTTATTTTTATGGTTCGTATGCTTTATAATTCGAAATATCAGATATTTCAAAAGACGTTCCCGGTAAAAAAATATTCGCATTCAGATCCTTGTTTTTATAAAACTCAAAAGCTACGGATTCCTCAAAGAATATTCCTGAAGGAAAGTGGTCGAACATTCACACTTTGCTCAGCTAGGTGCTAATTCAACCATGCATAAGAATGGGACAACTTCTTCCCGGGAAACTTTTAATAGTGGCCTTCGCTGGGCCTGAATCGCTTTGCAACTTCCAGCCTTTTGCCTTAAGAACATTATTCATTGAAATAAATATTGTTATCCGTTTATTCTTAATTAAGTTTGATGGCGGTTTTTCTTTTAGTGTTTTAGTGGCTTTTTATGTTGAATTGAACACAATTTTGATTTTATTCATAACTAGCTGACCCGGCAAACTTTGTACTGCCTAATAGTCAATGAATGTGGTATATCTTGCGATATAGTCAACCGATTGCGATGAATCAAAGCCTAAATAATGTATCAAGTTACACACAATTTTAATGTATAAAAGTTATCTACATACATTTCGTACACTTTACGTGATGCATGGACAACTAAAAACCTACAGATTTAATACCTATATATATAGTTGGTAATTGAGAGATGTATGGAAGAGAAAATAATTAAAAAAAAGTAGCCTAAACCGCTAGACAGAAAATTGAATTTTAGACAGCAGATGTAATTTATAACCTAGAAGATGCGTCTGCTAAGAAAGGACATTGCAGAAAATCAACCCTTAAGAGGGGAAAGAGGAGGAACTCATTTGTATAACAAATGTTATTGTTTCGGTAAACTTGAAACTTAACACAAATGTTTATTTAAGTACATAAAAAGTGCTGTTATAAAAAGTAAAATTATGTACCTTCTAATGAAGAATCTTAACGCTTAGTCCGACAAAGTAGAAACACGAAAAATTTTTTTTTTAAATCAACCTTCATAGGCGTCAAAAACCTCTTCCACATTGCTCTCGACCGGTAAAGTGCCCAAAAGACTGGAGTTATTTTTTTTTGTTTTACTTTGATTTTAGTTAGTTATGTATTTTTAAATTTAAATTATTCGTGTAAATAAATAAATGAAGAGTTAAAAACCTCCAAAGGCGTGGAAAAGGGTTTTGACATTTTTAGATGAGGATTTTATTGCTTGCTTCAATTAACTCGATTATCGGTTTAAACTCTAAAATCGGTTTTAAAAAACGAAAGGGACAAATATTCCTATTGCAAAAACCTTCACTCTACCTGATCTGGGAATCAGACCAACTACTACACTCAACAGTATCGCTGGTCCCTCACCCTCCCGTTCCTCGTGATTGACTAATTATCCAAAACTACTCTTTAAACAAGGTTAAAGGGATGTTCAAATTTGTACAGGAAAGTACCAATTAAATCTTCGTGGACAAAGTCGCAAGCAAAGTGCTAGCGTGCTTATAAGTTGAAATATTAGTTTATGTTAACTTCTCTTATCAGAGCTAAGATAGTGAAATGCTTGCAGCCATAAAAAGTAACAATAACAATTTTATTGCAGCAAGCTAGTAAAAGCATAGCCAACGGGTGCAGAAAGGGAAAAAATAAAGCTTCATAAATGGAACATTTTTTTCTTTTTAGCCATGTCAACTAACAATATACCTAGTAAAGCATAATATACATAATTAGCTTTATAATGTTGAAGGACTTTGGGGCTCACATGATGACGTGAGCCTCAAATGTCCTTCAAGAGGGGAGCTCTTGGAGAGAATGGGCCGTAATCCACCACGAAGCCCCACTGTCGGTTGGTGGATGTCACGAGTCTTCGAAATTTCGGTTCTAGTACAGGTGTCCTTACTATGTTACCCTTCACCGTTTTGACAGCAGTGATGATGAAATAAAATTAACAAAATAAAGCGCCTGCCTGAGTTTGAACCCGTGACGTAGAATTCGGAACCCATGACGTGCAATTCGTAAGTCGAGGCTTATTACCTCTGGTACTAAAACATGTTGACATTAACTTCTCCCACTCTTGGCGGAGAGAGGAGTATCAGACTTTTACTGACTAAAAAGAGTGTTCCCTCAGTTGCACTTTGCGTGGCAGTGCCACAGTAACTGTTTCAAACAATTCCACAGCTTTGGTGATGAAATAAACATAACATCTGTCTATAACATTCCCATACGTTTACATTGAATGTTAAATAATAACGATAACAGTCTATAAAGGTGTACAGTAAACCATCGTCTGTAACTATGTCTTAAATCATATGTTCCATAAGTTTTAGTTCGAACAGACGTTCAGGCCGTGTTCGTGGTAGGAAATCGTAAAATAAGATAGCCAAATGGTTTTAGTACCCCCTAAAACTAACCGTAAAATAGTAAGTGCCCGGCAATGAATATCTTTATGAGATCATTTGATTGATTACTGAATTTTCTGGGAACGAAATCGATGAAGTAGTTGATAGTTGCACCTATTATGTTTAATTTATTGTTTCGAACAGCTTTATTAATATCGCAAGTACATTTTAAACATAGAGAACTTTAAGAAAGAAAAGGGAGTTAGTGATAGTGTAATGCGTGATAGGACAGAAGGGAAGAAAAAACGTGTTGCACCGACCCCTAAATAATATGGGATAAGGGCAGGAAGAAGAAGAAGAACATTTTAAGAGGAGTTTGTGGCTATGTATTATAAAAACAGCTGAACGGGTCAGTCTTCAAGGTAAAGCAAATACTTAGCGAGGTCAGTCTATGGATGGGTGATCATCAGAACACATCGTTATTCCTCCACGCCTCGAAAAAAAACACGTTAAGCTGTAGCCCCCGGCCCTCATCTTCTTGATCTTTGGCAGGCGTTACAAGGACTTAGAAGTCATAGAATTTGACACCTTTTTGTTGTCAAGGGGTAATGTGTTACCCAGTGACGGCTGTGGAGGTCAGATAGGCAACGGTGTTACGAAAAATGCTGGTACTCAGCTGAATCCGATTAGACTAGAAGCCGAGAAAGGCTAGGTACCTAATTGATTTTAAGATTGATAACTTGTAGTAAAATAAAGTGGTCTCAGTATACGCAGCTTCATTAGTAAGCAATATTAATGGTAATTGTTCTATTAGCAACTAAACTATGTGCTAACGAAGTCAATAAACGCGGCCGCGTTATTTGCGTACGCGCTTAGCACTCACAATACGCAAATATCTTACAGCTCCAAAGGCTGTTTAGGGTACTTTACTAAATAAGTTATTCTCGCCTTCAGAGCGTCATTCGAATATAAAACAGTAAGCTATTTATATTTTAGCCAACTAATTTACCGTTTTCCACCAAGTAGAGCAGTTTAAAAAGAAAATAACAATTAGGCACTCCAATGAATAAGAAAAAAAGGGACGGAATAGATCGTAAATTCTTCTCCAAATAAGATCAGCAGTCAACCTGTGCAAGCGAAGTCGTAACTCCGTAAGACAAGCTCGTAAATGCTTAAGTAGTGGTAAACGGAGTCCCCGGACATCTACTGATTTGATTGATCTTCACAAGGCAGACCCTTTGCGTTTTTACAGGAAACGTCAAGAAAATGAGGAAAAAAAAACGGGGAACATAATTAATTACTTGATTTGGACATTAATGACCCGGTCAAAGAGGACGAGGGTTGATTAGTGTGTTTTCTACAGACGTGCTCCCTCTGACATTGGTATTATTTCAACGAGCGTACTTTGCCAAATACACACAGATATTATGACGTCAATGTTGAAGCAAACAATTCAAAGTAATTAAAACTGTCTGCGTTTTCCGTTCACTTTGAATTGAAAACACTGGAAAAACATTCGAAAAATTTATATTTTTTTTCTGTAACGGCCCAAATACAACTCATAAAACATTCCATATAAAAACAGAGGCTCAGAATTTTCCTTCAATATTTTCACAGCATGAAGTGTTTGCAGCACAACACAAAGAGAGAACATAAAAAAATACTTTTAAAAACGAGTCGCCATTCCGCCGATAGGCACCAAATGAATATTCAGGGTAACAAAGGAGAAGGGGTGTCGCAAAAAGGCACTGCCTTAATTTTCATGGTAGAAAAAAAACGGGGCAATCGCAAAACCATAAAATAGCAAATAAATAAGCAACGTTGGGACACGTCCCTATTTAATTATGAATTAAGGCCGAGCAGTAACGAGATCACAATGTAATTAAGATTACTGCGCCGAGGTTTTTTCAGGGCGCCCCTAACAAGTAAGAGTAAATGGACGGCAAAACGCCGCAAAACTAAAATGGCTACCTTGTTTTGCTTGAGATACCGAATCATTTAATGAATCTTGTTTGGGATTAGATGATTACGAACTAATGGATCTTCGATGTATTGTTACAAGGATTACTTGTAAAAGCTTAATGATCTTGTAATCTAACAATATCATTTATTATTCTTATTAAAGCTAGCCTATGTTGTCGCACTGCTGGGCAAAGGCTACCTTCCAGTCTTCCCAATGATGAAGGGACTGGGCAGGACATGTCTGCGGTATGTCTAACGAGCTGTGGGCCCGAGAAACGAAAGATTGGCGCCCAGAAACAGCGACACGGAGCTGCAGCAGACCATGAAGGAGATGGCAGGACGACCTGGATGCTTCTTTAAGAATTGGAATGAGAAAGCAAACAACCAATATTAAAATACATTAAAATATCTGCTCAATTTGGAAAATTGTAAAGGAAAAAAAAAATCTTCGTTCTTGTAAAAGTTGAGAAATATTTTGGAACAGACTATTCAATTTAGAGTAATGTTATTTTCACGTTTCTTGAGATGATATTAACCTAATATAAAATACTACAGGTAGGTAAAGTAGTACTTATTTACTAAAGTGAGCAATATCGCAAAGAAAGAATAAAAAAATGTCTTTAGAGCGACTACACATCAGAAATTCGTATAAGAATCATTAAAAAGGTTTTATGTATAATTTCTATTGAAATAAAAAAAATCTCTTGTACGCAACAGCCAGTATGATATTTTATTTTCGCAGTGACATAATGACCGGTGACAGCGGGGGAAATAAACTGCCTGAGGGAAAAATAAGAAAATTGTTTCTTTTCAACGAGACGGTTCGCTTCTATTTAATTTGCGTAAATGATACCTACGGCAATGTTAAATATAAGGTTTTTTTTTTTTCGGTGACATCCCCCGCCCTTGGGCGGAGCGGGGGATAGTGTCAGACTTTTGCTGACTAATAAACCCACCCCGTACCTTCGTTGCCTTTCATATCGGGGCCGAGACTTCCTTTCAGAAGCAGACCCTTGGCCCCAGTAGGCTTCGACTCTGCTGGGCCACTACGGTTGCTGACAACTCCTTCAGGAGTTCGGAAAGTGCGCGCCGTCGACGACATGGGCTCGGTTCGGACGGTTACCGGACGGTCGGACAGTGAAATATAAGGAAATGAGAATACACTATTACAGTATTACCTGTGTTTACCGAAAAATTTTGCTCTTGCTCGAGTTTATTACGAAATATGATGTTCGCAAGAAATATCGAGGAGCGGTAATATATTGAGTTTAAAACTTTTAGCAATGCATGTAAAGTGACAGGTCCATCGCTTACCTACTTAAGGCACTCTCTATCTCACGATATTGTTTTCAGGGAAGATACATCGTTCAATAATAATAAAATTGTTTGTTTGGTAATATGTAACCGAGACATTTACAATGCATAACATTATTTATAAAAGAATATTCCATGAAGTTTCTTGCACATTTTTCTCCAGGAAGATCTACGTTTTGGAATGTGCAATTATTAGGGTCATCAGCATCATTAGAGTTCCGTACTAAGTCGGCAAAAACGGAACCCTGTAGGATCACTTTGTTGTCCGTCTGTCAAGACCCTATTTCTCAGGAATGCCTCTAGACATATGAAGCAATCAAAATATAAAGCCGTTTACGCTCCGTTTAGGCGCATATTTTGCAACTGGCTAGAAAATCAAAACCTTTGGTTACTTTCCCGTTGCCCTAGAATCCTGAAATTGGGCATGAAGCAAGGTCTTATAGCACAAGTATAGGAAAAAATCTGAAAACTGTAGACTTAAGAGTTACGTCACAATAAGAATATTGTTTGCGATTTGGACAAATCTTCGAGACTTGATTCGAGAATTGAACTATTCACATTAGTAAGTTTGTACGGAACCTTTCGTGGGCGAGTCCGACTGGCACTTGCCCGATTTTTCTCTGACTGACTTCTTGACAGTTAAAAATATGACAATTAAATGGTTTATTTTAAATAAATGTTATGATTTGATTGATTGGTTGATTGACATATACACTCCAAAGATTTTAAAATTCTTAAGTTCATTGATTGAAAGAAAAATAATTTCGTTATTGTGTATATATGTACGAGCCCAAATGTTAATTTACAACTTATTTGAAACACCACACGGTTAATTTGCATGAGTCTACCGAAGACATCAGAGGAAGTCGTGAATTGAGCTGTATTAAATTGAATTGCAGCTTTAAAGTAAGTAGTGGAGCTAATTAGCACTCCAAGACTTAAGTCAGCTTTTAAACTCAACATTTTTATAAAACTTCATGAAGCAGTGCGTAGTTTTTATAAGCTTGGTAAGTTGACGTAGGGAAGGGAAATATGTAACACTAGCTTCTATCAACGGTTTTTAAGCTATTGCATAGCTTCTATCGCGGGCCTTGAGCGTGGAGACCGAATCCAGAAATTCCGTAACGAAAATAACCTAACACCCCCCACTCATTTGTTTTTTGAGCGTGGTGACCGATAAGAAAACAAATGAGTGAACAATCAATCAAAATTCAATTCAATGAGTGAAAGTGTAACTTCAATTAATATCAAAGAAAAAAAAACAAAGGAAAAAAAATACTGCATAAATAAAATAAATAAATAATTATAATTGCTTAAGTTGATAAAAATGCTATGCAATAGCTTTACCGCGGCAGTCCCCGAGTGCCACACGTCTTTTTTTTATCTGATACAAACTAGTGCTTGACGGCGATCCCACCACTCTAGCCTTGGATCATCCGTTTGAGCGTAAAAGAGTAATAAACATACGTACTAACAACTTTCGTCTTTCTAATCTGACTTCAGAATATAACCGACTAGCTCCTGTCAGCTTCTTCATCATCATCGTTTCAACCGAAAGACGTCAACTGTTGGACATAGGCCTCCCCCAAGTGTCGTCATAACGAAGGGTCCTGCGCGTCTTGGATCCATCGCATGCAGCTTCTTCACCTGCGTTTAAATAGGAAATTGTCCCAAAGAAACATACTTCAAGGAAAAACAGCATCTTATGTGTTATTCAAGGACATGGTCAAATTTCAACAAATTCCGTTCAGCCGTTTAAGAGTGAAGAAGTAACAAACACACAAAAAAACTTCAACCTTTGTAATCTGACCTAGGAATATAACAGACTAGCTTTTGCCCGCGGCTTCGCCCGCGTACATAAAATATAGCCTATGGCACTCAAGAACAAAATTAAAAAAAAATAGCAATCGGACCAGTACTTTCAGAGATTACCTCCTAACAAACAAAAAAAAAAACATAGTGTAGATAACTGATTATTCCGTTTTAATGGATGATGCCAATCCATTTGGTGGTCAGAACCCAGGGCCAGTACTGGTCTGGACAAACAAAGAACTGTTTGGACAGTACGAAACAAAGTGTGCATGCAAAAATCTCTCCACATTTATGTAAACACACTGTGAAACAACTGCACAGGAAGACCCAAAAACTGCGACCTTGTTTATTTTTTTAACAGTTTTCTTCTGTACCTAATTGTTTTCTACCTTTTAGCACGTGAGCGTTTTGTTCTGGTTTTTTTTTTTAACTTTGTCGTCTCTGCCATCTCGTTGATTAGTGCTGTGTACTCTACATAGTTGATGCTTTTAACCATTTGGTTAACGATGTTGGTTTATGTTACGTTGAAACATAACGATTACGTTGAATTAGTCAAGCAATAGTTTATATGATATAAACTAGTGCTTGACTGCGATCCCACCTGATGGTAAGCAGTGATGTGATCGTTGATGGTGAGGTGCACTAGTTTATTAACCCGTTGTGTGTCTAAACGTGGATCCACGCGAGACACAATGGCTTTTTAATTGTGTCTCTAATTACGGCACTCAGATAAGGCAAATTGTTCCAGTCCTTCACTATATTTATTTTCACTTTACAAAAATATGGCTACAATTACCTACTAGTAATGATACGCGGTCTATAATGTTAAAAAATAAATAAATATAACAACAAGCCGATAGGATATATAATCTCGTTGTAAACGCATTAAATTATCTAGCGGTGGAGTCAAACGGGGAAACGTTCAAAGAATTAAGATAATGGAAGTTCTTTTCATGTATTTCAAATTGTTTTATGAATATTGAACAAAGGACCTTATTTTCTACTCGTTCGTAATCAATTAGTATTTAATTCTGAATTATGCAAATAACAATTTTTTTTCAGTACATTCTTGTCTTGTTCAAATATTAATTAAAAATTAATAGAAAAAAGGAACAAAATTGGGTGTACATTATTTTTTATTTAATTTTAAGGGCTGTACACACTGACCACTTATAAGGGTAAATCGGTTAACCGTATCGATTTAATTTCTATGTGTAAAATAAAAATACATACCGGTATCGAAAATTCAGGGGTGGGAGATTAATAAAAATTTGGCCCCCAAACCCTTAGGGTAGCTCTTTATGGCACGTTGGCTTTTTACGAGGAACCTTTTATTTTAATACTTATTACGGTTTCGCGATTCCGCCGTTTTATCGCGATTAATCGTTTTTCAGTTAATTACACATTTCAGCGAAAGAAGTGCCGTTAAAAAGGTAAGTAAAGGAATAGACTGTAGCAATGTTTCCTGTGTTATTGAATTTTCTCTGAACTGAGAAGTGCATATTTTCTACTTTAAAAGAAACCGATTTTGATTCACAACTACTTCATCTGCGTACGCGGCGCTTGCTGTTAGGGAGGTAGTCCGTGAGCAGAAGTAAAGAAAGCCACCACATTTTTTATTTGTCGTCGAGATCAAGTTTCAAGGTCTTGTCCTAGACAGCCGGTGGAATTTTGAGGAGCACTCTCAACGTCTCTGGCTTCCAAACTGGAGCATGCCGGATCTGCCCTCAAGTGGCTCCTGCGCAATTAAGGGAGTCCAGACGGTTTTCTAATTAAGAGGTGGAGGAAAATAAAGTGCATGTTTGACATGACATCTCCCGCATCGATTGCTAACCTCTATTAAGATTCGCAACTGTGATCCAAACTCGCTCTGAACTATTGTCAATTTTTTTTTGCGGTAGGTGATCATCAAATAACTTCTCCCGCTCTAGAATCGAGCGAGAGGGCGTGTCAGATTTTTTACTGTTTAAAACCTACCTAAGTTTTTTCATTGTTTTCTTTGCATTCTAGGGGGAAGGTAGCTCTTTTGAACGTTCTCGCTGATAGCTAAGTATCTTACTTAATAATAATGGTATATTTACCTTTTTTGCAGCGGAGTCTTGGTTGTTATTGTCGGCGTGGTGCGGAGCGGCGGGCGCCATGACGGTGACGCCACTCTGCGAAAGAAGCTCGTCGGAGCCTCTCTGTGGACAAATCAGAAAGACATTGAGAACACTGCCTGATAACAAAAAGATAACAGATTGGTTTGACGAACTACTGATGAGGAAAAGTAACTAAGTACCACTAGTTTCTATTTTGAAGTTTTATGCAATAATATCTCAGTGATGTTGATTGATTGCAAGAGTACGTGTAGAACTAAATAACTCACACTTGTTACAGCGTAAAAGATACAACTGACCCTCTGTTCGTCGCTAGCAAGAATAAGCATCAGTCTATTACTAACATTAGATTGTACGCAGTCTAGTGCGTAGTAGGTACATGCTCGATAAAAAATGAGGTTCCTACCCTACGCATTCTGTAAAAATAAAATAAGACGGGAGTTTTTTAATGATAAATCAGATTAATATGTCATTTAAAAATAATGATTAAATAAACATTTTACTAGCGCAAAATAAAAAGGTTTTTTTTTTATTATCATTGGTAAGCTCGCCTAATACCGATATAGTCGACGATGGAGCACGCTTATCTAAAAGTAACCTATTCACTCTTGACTTGAAGACGCACAGGTTGTAGCTATCAGGAAACACAGATTACGATACGGGATTCATCTCCTTAGCTGTACGCACAATGAATGTGTTGCCAAAAAACGTTTTGTGTGTATGGTTAGGACGTCCACCATGTACCAGTGACACAACGCCGTACCACAAAATAGATAGGTACCTACAGAAGTCAATCTATATACAAAGCGCGCTCGAGCAACGCACACATAGACACCGCTCACGGACACAATATCCCGGTCGCGTCTCGGACCACTCGTCGAACAGTTCCGGCTCAAACGCTCATTAGTGTGCGTCCACCGAGCGTAGGTATAAAAAGTGAAGTACATACATGAGATTGTCTTCTGTACCTATCTATTTCGTGGCCGTACGTCTGGTGGATCGATGATAGGCCACTGATTTTAAACTGTACAAACTAACTTCCAAACTATATTTTGAGAGACAGTAATTATGTATGTACAATTTAACCATTCGGTTACAGTAATTAGAGAATAATAGAAAGATAATGAGAGCGAACGCCGGCGTTCGGGCTGTCATTGTTTTTCTATTGTGTCTCTAATTGACGGTTTTCGTAAGGTTAAAGGTTCGTGGCTAAAACAATAACAGCCGGTCAAAGTCAATCTTCAAAGTTTCCAACGCCTACAGCGGTTGTGACCATCTTAGCATACCAAGACACTCTTCGCGCCTCGGAAGGCATGTTAAACCGTTTGGTCCCGGCTGTCATTTATAGATCTTTCATATTGTTACGGATAGTTGGAAACCAGGTCTTCAAAAAGAGTCTTGGTTTACTCAATTATTGGGTTGGGTGGAGGTCAGATAAGCCGTTTGCCTGGAAAGGCTTGGGTCCTGGCCATGGAGGCTCTCGGGCCTCGACTGAGAGGGCTCTTCAGCGCATGTTTGGAGAGGGGCCAGTTCCCACTTTGCTGGAAGACGGGGAAACTGGTCCTCATAGCGAAGCCAGGGCGCCCTGCGGACTCTCCGTCCGCGTACCGGCCCATTGTGCTGCTCGACGAGGTGGGCAAGCTCTTTGAGAGAGTCATTGCAAACCGCCTCGTCGGGCGCCTAGCACGGGTGGGGCCGGACCTTTCGGACGGACAGTTCGGCTTTCGCAGGATGCGCTCTACGGTGGACGCCATCATGCGCGTGCGAGCCCTCACGACGGGGGCTGCGGTGTCCCGGGGCAGGTGTGTCGTGGCAGTGTCCTTGGACATTGCCAACGCCTTCAACTCCCTGCCCTGGAGTACGATCCGGAGGGCACTCCGGTACCACCGGGTGCCCGAATACCTCTGTCGAGTGGTCGAGGCCTATCTGTCGGAGAGACTTATAGTCTATCCCGGTCACCAGGGAGACTGGAAACGTCGAGAGATGTCGTGCGGTGTTCCGCAGGGGTCGGTACTAGGGCCACCCTTGTGGAACATCGGGTACGACTACGTGCTGCGCGGCGACTTCCCTGACGGGGTCAGCGTGGTTTGCTACGCAGACGACACGCTGGTCCTAGCGCAGGGAGAGTCGTACCAGGCGGCGGTCGCTCTAGCGACACGCGGGGTTGCGATGGTCGTTGATCGGATCCAGGAGTTGGGACTCGAGGTGGCGCTTCACAAATCCGAGGCGATGTGTTTCCACGGTCGCCAGTCTCGGAGCGCGCCGCCATTGAGTTCCCAACTAACGGTAGGAGGAGTTCACATCGGTGTCGGGTCGACGATGAAGTACCTGGGACTCGTCCTCGACAGCCGGTGGAATTTCGTGGAGCATTTCCGACGTCTGGCTCCCAAACTCAACCGGGCTGGGGCTGCGCTCAAGCGGCTCCTGCCCAACCTTGGGGGTCCAGACGCCTCCTGCCGGAGGCTCTACGCGGGGATCGTTCGGTCCATGGCCCTCTACGGGGCGCCGGTGTGGGCGCCGTTGCTGAAAAAGCAACCGGCGGCCATACTGAACGCCTGCCAGAGGGTCATGGCGATAAGGATGGTGCGGGGATACTGCACGGTCTCCCGCGAAGCGGCGAGCCTTCTGGCTGGCCTACCACCGTGGGATCTGGAGGCAACAGTCCTTGCACACATGCACGATATGCGCGTGGAGATGCAACGCCGGGGTGAAAGTCCGCTGCCGCGACAGGTCACGGCATGGCGGACAGAGCTCCGGCGGGATCTCATGGTGAAATGGCGTCAGCGACTATCGCAACCCAGTGCTGGGCACGCCACAATCATGGCGGTAAGTCCCCTCTTTGAGGCGTGGCTGGAAAGACCTCACGGCGTCCTTACCTTCCGCATGACGCAGGTACTCACCGGACATGGTTCGTTCGGGAGATTCCTGCACTCGATTCATGCGGAAGTGACGCCCGGGTGTCGCCACTGTGCGGAACGCCCGGAGGACACGGTGGAGCACACAGTCGAGGTGTGCCCTGCTTGGGCGGAGCATCGCCGTGCCCTCGTGGGGGCGATCGGCGGCGGAGACCTCTCGCGCCGGGCCCTGGTTGAGGCCATGGTCCGGAGCGAGGAGGAGTGGCAGGCGGTCGCCGACTTCTGCGAAGCAGTAATGCTCGCAAAGGAGGAGGCCGAACGCATCAGGCAACGGCGTTATCGCCGCCGCCGTCGCCGGGATTCTGATCCCGATTTCCGGCCAACGTAGACGCGGGCTTGCGGACAGTGAGCAATGGGTAGCTCGCTGTCCGGCCGTCCGGTAACTGTCCAGACCAAGCCCAAGTCGTCGACGGCGCGCGCTGTTCCCGCGCGCCTCAAGGAGTTGTCAGCAACAGCAGGGACCCAGCCGGGTCGAAGCCTACTGGGGCCAGGGTTATCCGAAAGGGCGCTCGAGCCCCGGTATGAAGGCTAGAAGGAACGGGGTGGGTCTTTTAGTCAGTAAGAGTCTGACACTATCTCCCGCTCCGCCCAAGGGCGGGGGATGTCAATGCATGATTTTTTCCCACCAAAAAAAAAAAAAAAAAAAAAAAAAAAAAGGTCAGATAAGCCGTCGTTCCATGTAAAATATTGGAATTTAACTGCATTTGGTTAGACTGGAAGCCGACCCCAATGCCCAATGCCTAATTGTTTCCCAATTATATAATTGGGAAACAATTAGGCAGATTGATTATGTGCACATTAATCAATGTTTTTTGTTGATAATCAGCGCAGGTAACGGATGTATGTATGCTGCCATTCAAATTAAATAGCCCAAAATTTTAAATCAAAATATCATCACCTTTGTAATTAAAAGTAATGTAGACCAATGAAAGGGAATGCTGGTATTGAAAATCAGTCATTGGGCAAATTGAAAAGCGGAAAATTTTCAATTCATCAGTTACAAAATGTTAAAATAATATTTCCGGATAGTTATACCTAATGAATTGTATAGACTCTGGTGCAATTTCACATAATTTTTAATTAGTGTTCTGTCGATATTTGAATGAAACGAGAACGTATCAATATCGAGCTTTGTAACACTGCGAACCGAGCCTTAAATCGACCTGAAACAAGGCCGCATCGCTGCGAAAATATTGACAGGTGACTTTGCATGCGCGAAGACGTCATCTCCCCCGGCACAAAGGGAAAAACCTAACAAAATAAAACAAAAACACAATTCCGGGACACGCCAACGCACACGTCAACCCGCCCTTCCCCGGGATCAATCTCAATTTAAGACGGCGAAATGACAGACCTCAGCAGTTAAACGCACCGGGCTAAGGTATAAATCACGCTACGTAATAAAGAAAACGTACAAATGACGCAACACCGCGGATTTTGTATCGCGAAGCTCACACCTGGCGACGTCGCCTGGATATCACTCACACGAGACACTTAATAAAGCCGAACACATCAATTGTTCCTAACGCGAAAAATGACAGAGCGTGATACAAAAAACCAACCTATGTAAACTTACAAATCGATTATGAAAATGTAAATTACAAAAGTAATCTGTTATTGGGTACATCCACATCAAGCCTACATAATCCCTTCGAATTGTTAGCACGGGATATTTTATTTTATCACAACAGAATATTCGTGACACTTCACAATATTTTAAGGTAATAATAAATTCTGAAAGTATGCAGATTTTGTTTGAACTACACTCCAATAAAAGAAAACCTTTTAGCTCTTAGTTTCGCATTTGTGATAACTGTGACCCTTTATTTGCATTTTACTTAATATTATGAAAAACAGATAAAGGAAACAGCGGGATTCTCATTTTTCAGCATAAAGCTTTCATTGTAGAAAAAGGGCCGTTCTCTCTGAAATAAAACCAACATTCGCGAGTTCTATTCCTTGGAGTAATTTCGTAGAGCGCGTGTAATAATTGCCCGAAATTAAATAACATTTTTCACAACAACGAAAAAACAGCACGGATGAAAATTTTGCGGAAGGAAGGCGGATTGTGTTGGGAAAGAGGGCAGTTATCGTTTCCTTGGCAATTTCTCAACTTAATGGAGAATGATGTTGAATGATGCCTTCATGATGAAGACAATGGTGACATTGGGTATAACAACGGGGACTAACGTTATTAGCCCGGAGCTCATCAGCGGCAGGTAAAACGTATCTGTTGGAAACTTAAAAGCTGCTGCCGTTTTATTTAAATGATCGGCGCTTATTTTTTACAAGGACTTTTTATTATAATACCTTTAGATTTAAAGCCTGTATCCGAGCAAATTCGTTTGAAACTTTTTAACACAAAAAATCGGGAGCACGTTTAATTTTCCTTATTTACAACAGTTTGTAAAAGAACTATGTTTTTTTTATATGTCATATCATGAAATGAACGTATTAATAAAAAATGTAATCTGCCCTCATATAATACTTGTGTAGCTATGTACGAATGGGACCTACGAAGTAAAATCAATTCCCTAGATTGGTTCTTCAGAAGATGGTATTTGGTTTTACTCTCGAAAGAAAACTGTGATCTTTTCTCGATGAGAAACATACTCAAACGTTCCTCCAATATGTCATTTGAATGAGCGTGATACGAGGGGCCCACACATCAAAATATAGGGAATAAAATATACATGAAAGGTTTACTTATAACAGTCGAACGAGCTTGGGCCCTTCTTACAGATAGTAAGGACGCAAAATGATATGTTTACGTGGTCAAAGAGGAGTATCGAAGTTCATTGTCGGAAATCAATACGGATAATGTATTAGTGATAATAAAATGTGCTGAAAACGTTTCGAACGATCGGACACAAAGATTCTCTTGTTATTTATGGAATCTATAGGCATAATGGTAGGATAAACATTACTTTTGATTAGAAGTAACTTTCCTGAAAAGAATAATGTTTTTCGAGCTAAATGTAAATAGGTTGAAATAGATTACAGGTACTGGACTACCTACCTATTGAAAGTGGTTTACTTATTTTTCATTCAGCTTTATTATTAATATGATATTATAATGTTTTGTTGTCTTTATCGAAAGCTAAAATAACTTTAGTTAAAGCATACATTTTATAGTAAACAGGCCAGATTTCTCAAAAACATCAATGTTTTCGCATTTACGCCAGTTTACGTTTACAAGGTTTTTTACTATCAAGGGTTTGAAAGCCTATCGATATGATTTTATTCGGAACAGAAAATACATTCGTCAAAATAATAATAAATTTAGTCTGCAATAAAACTCTGTGCAGTATGTAAAACCGTAGAATATAGTAAATAATACCATTTGTTCCTAAACTGGCACAGCGCGATTTTTATGAATATCATAAACATATCCGACAGCACTATCGTGTCATATGAAATATTTATGTGGCACTAACACTCTTCAGATCATTAATCGATACTACGAGTACCTGCACTATTCGGGACGAGTATTACATTCAATGGAACGCGAATAACTGATTATTTTCGAGATAATGTCATTGAATCGTGATACTGGAGATCACGAATATTTCCGAACTCTATAACAATAAGATCGATGCAATACCATCAAGATTTCGTCCCAACGACGGATGTCAAATAAAATATTATAGGTAGGCTCACTATGCAGCATAATAGTAAGAGTAGGGTAAGCTGATATAATAAAACTCGTGTCGAGAGCACCTTGTTTCTGTGGCCGAATAAAATAGGGAGAAACGAGAGAAAACGAACATTTACGATGCGAATGAAAAATCGCTTCGGCATTTATGACGTCATTGTTCCTGAGAATGAATCTAATATGAAAAAAATAAAAGGGTCTAGCGTGGAAAGGCTGTAACGAGTCTAATAATTTTTATTGCGATTTCACGAGCTTACAGTCTGATTTAACTCGACGTGTGTAAATTATGATTTAATTTAATAACCAGCGTTGAAAACGAGCGTAAAATGTTTTTATGTGAGATAATATACTTTTCATTAAGAGTCATGCGTTACTCGCACAGTTTTATATTCATGTTTTATAGGCGCAAGCAACTCGGCGGAATTGAATCGTTAACAAAAACATACATGGATTTGCGTAACAGCTTGCTACAAATGCTGCCAACAAGAACTCAATATATCAACCAATATAATTTTGTATAGTTTAAAGGCATTAATAATATTGTTTACACTAACCTCCCTAATTCGTTTAAAGCTCTTAACAGAACAATTTTTCACCTTCGTGCCCAGAGAGTGTTAATTAACTTATTTTACCCTGATTAAAAGAAGGGGTTTACTTAAGTTAGAAGGAAAATAAATCAAAAATAAATAGGTACTCCTACGTGAACATTTTCTTAAAACAGGACCTACTTAATAGTAACTTTACATAAGAGTATTAGCTTTAGAATACCTTATGCACCTACATAATAAATGGAGCTTGTTCGCTGGGTACTTTAAACCAAGCAAAATTCTGAAGTAAAACTTGAGACAAAATAATTTTCAGGGAAATAAGGTAAGCTTTGCAGTAGGTAGGTAAACGTGTACGTAACCGCTAATGCTCGCGAGTAGAGTGCGGAGCGTGGGAGGTGCTAACAAGCTGTGTGTCAGCAGACGATGCGCACTAAGCGCTGCTGTCGATCTCATCACCGCCAGCCGTGCCGTGCGCGCCGCACATTCGTCTAATGCTTCACATCATCCCGCCCGACCGCCTTCGACTAAGATGTCGAAATTAACGATCTTGATAATATTTGTCGGCTCAGCGCTGCCAAGCTCTACTCGTAATTAATTGCACCAATTTGTTCTGCGCTTATAACGGACATTTGTCAAGCGCCCACCCGCGCCGGATGATTTTCGCACTAACTTCATAATCGATATTCGGAAATATCGATTATCGCCCAAACTCTTTGCCCCAACTCGGATATTAAGACGTTCCGCAGTCATTAATAAGCCGTAACGATGTTTTCTTCGATTCCAACGAGCAATATAAATTCCACTCATAATTTATTACGTTTGCACTTGCCGGTGTAGTGGAGATGTGTGTATTAAAAATTCAAAGTGCGACTGTGATAAATTAGGTAGATAAGAGACGATGTAAAAGTTAACAATTCTCATCACAACTAGGAGGCAAACCTCTTAGCCCCAGAACAATATAAGGAGACATTACTCGCTGTCACAACTCTAGTTTATAGGGAAAGTAGGGGCTGCGAGTTTGTGTGAACAAAGTTGTAGGGGCCTGGCTGGTTACTTCAGTAACGAATAGAGACGTCAGGAGGTAACCGCCACTCGAGCGCAACTCGCGGCCCGTTTCAACTCGGCCCGAACTATGTCGGCTGGCGCCAAATCGATGCGGCAAACTCTCTTACTCTCAACAATATATTAATTAAAGGATTATTTAGTATCTGCATGTATTACGATCCGCTTTTAAATAGCACCTGTTAAACTTGTAAGATAGATCGGATCATTGCGTTCACTAAACTTGAGCTTAATGGCCGCTCAATTTACGATACTGTTAGAGCAAAACTAATCTAGTCTGAGGAAAAGTTGCGCGATAAAAGTTAACAGATACACAGCGAGAGAAACAGAGGCCAAACGTTTAGAGGCGACGTTCATTTGCATACGAGACGATACGAATACAGTGCAGTGGGAGCATTGCCGTGTTTTATGGTTTTCACTATTTTATAAACAACTGGAATGAAACCTTGAATAAACGTCCGTAAGAACTAATTTACGTGGAAACATTTATCATTAAAAGTAATTTAGAGTTAACGAAAAGTTAGGGGTCTACATTACTCATAATTTCCATGTTAAATTATGTTTTGTAAAAATAATAAAGGCCTGGCACTAGTAAGTCCAGTGGGGGGTTCGCCTTTCACACTCTCTACCACGTTCGAATTCTCCTACTATTTTTTGACGGTTGAATATGACAGAGCAGGAATCCTGTAACGCACTGAACATATCATCATGGATGGTCTTTGGTGATAACACTTTCTTGTGGAGTTACTTCTGCATACATTTTTTGAGTTTTTTTTTTTAAATATTTATTTGGAATCGGAGTTATTTTCTGATTTTGAATATATGTATTTAACTCAATTTCGAAAAAAAGTTAGTCGTGCCCTCTTTATTACGGGGGCAGACTTAATCACAGCAAGCTGCTCAATTTGTTCTATTTGCGGAAATTATGGCGGATTCCTCCATAAATAAATTTATAAAATCACAACTAATTATCGTATACGTTTCGAACAATGTCGGTAATTTTGATTTTAAGAATAGGATGGATCTGTACTTTTCAATCCACCCTCGTATTATTTGCTCTCAATGTGATTGAATTAGTCCCATGGATCCAATAAAGGCTAATGTCACTATAAGAAACGTGTTAATGGTTGTTATTTATCGTACGAGGCAAGCGAGTGGGAGAATAATCACAGATACACTCTGCGTCTTAACACGGATGTTACAAGCCAACCAGTCATGATTGATTGGGGAATTATCTTCCTTATGGTTCACGAATAAATTACGGAATGGTGATTAATTATAACAAAAAAACTTCAATGTTTAATAGCAGGGAAATTAGAATACTTTTTTTATAATTTGTATCAAAATGTACTCTATACCTATCTAAAATCACAAACATAAATATTTTTTCAAATCCGTTCAAAATTGAGTCTTCACTTCTGAGCAAGCGTGGTGCATCGTCGACCACATCATCGCTTACTATCAGATGAGATGGTGGTCAAACGCGAACCTATCAATAAGATAAAAAAAATTGAGTAAGTTAGAAACCTTTTAAATCTGGTGGGAGGGGAAACTGTCATGTAACAGAAAAAAGGATGCACAAACTACAACGTGACGTCACCGCAATTAGGTTACGCGCGCAGAAAAAAAATAGCGAGATGTCCCCCGTCACAAAAATATTTGAAATAAAACTTTCTGCTTCATTTTATTATAAATTTTGATGTAGTATTCAGAGAGATTGACTAGTTTTTTTAGCAAAAAATATTGTATAAATTAAACACAGGCAAGTGTAATATTTTATCCAATTTGCAGCTAAAACTTATCTCACTCAAACATTCAGCTGGAGCAACTTCCTTAGTTTTTACTACCCATGTTCATAATTAAATACTTGAGAAGTTGCGAAAGCGGCTTAGTGTAGGTTGTGACGAATCTGAGGCCTTACCATGACGTATAAAAATGATAGTCGTGCGAGCGAGAAGGGAGGAATTGAGCTATACATCCCATATAGCTCCATCCTTTTAACAATTCAGTTTAGGCCGTAAAATAAATCGTATTAAGAGGACCCTTCTCCACTCGTCTATCGTCAACGTGAACATGGTTTAAAAGATTGTTATTTCATCCTATGCAGTTTTTGATAAAGAAGCAACGTGAAAAAAATAAATAACGTTTAAACGCTCTATTTCCGTCATTATACTCGAATATTTCACAAAACTTTTTCCGGAAAAGGAAAAAAGAAACAATATTCAGAATCTTGTTTAAACCGCTCTTACGCGATTATGACGTTATTACACATTTTTTATTAATTTGGGAAACACAGTATCTTGTGGATATTATCTAGGCTTCTATTGAACTCAATTTATAAATTTGTGTAAAACTCATCCAATAAAGACCTCTGAAAATCTGCTATTTTGCATGAACTAACCCTAAAGAATTTACTCAAAAATTAAAAAACTAAAAAAAAGTATGATAATAGAAGCAAATTTTATCAAGATTCTAAATGGCGACAATTCTTTTCAAAAACTTTTAAGGGTTTAAAAAAAAAAACACGTATCTCCTGGAACAAATTTTGTAAAATATTCTAGTAAATCTCGAAATTGCCGAAAGCTAACAGAGTTTTGAGGCATTATCTCTTTTTTTTTTACGTTGCCTCTTCGTCAAACACCGCGTTAGATTGTGTTAGATGAAGTAACAAAATTTAAAACCATGCTCGATGTTTAAACGCAGTGTATCGAACAAACTTTTTGCTCATTTTTTAATCTACCCTCAAAACATATTATAGTCGATGTCTAGTTTTGTAATACGTCCAACAAAATTGTTTTATGTTTAGTTTTTAACTCTTTGAATGTCGTAATTAGAGACACAATAGAAGGACAATTACCTTATGTCGGACTGTGTAACTTAAGACATTCGAAAGGTTAATTCTCATGTAAGTGAATATAAGTAATTCTTATGGGAATAAACGATCTTAAACCTCAGAGCGAGTGAAAAAGTACCCTCTTAAGAGCTCGTGGTAGGGTCTCAAGTCCGCCTCGCTTCTAATGAGAAACTATCAAACAACAACGGTACATTTGTCTTGTTAATGCTAATATTCAATTCTCTTGGCGACGCCGCGCCGCTAACTAGGCTTTTAGTTGATCGTGCACCGGTACACTAATGTATATACCGACGCGTTATGTACATACATGGACGGGGAAAATTAAGTTAATTATGGTGAGTAGTTTGGGGATTTTTTACCCAGAACAAGTCAATCAAATCAACTTTTTTTTTTAAGTGGAAATTCATCAAATGACTTCTCCACCTCTAGAGTGGAGTGAAAGACTGTGACAGACTTTTACTGACTAAAACTGTGTCCTTCAGTTGCCCGTTGCGTTCTAGAGCCACGGTAAACTCTTTCAATCGTTCCCTCAGCTTTAGCAGACATCCTATTGGACCCTTTCGGTATTGCTGACATGTCTTTGAGGCGAGCATGGGACCTCCTTACCAAACCGCCGGACTGCGAGCTACCTATTGCTTGTTGGACCCTTTCAGTTATGCTGACATCTCTTTGAGGTAAGCATGGGACCTCCATATCAGACGACCCCGTCGTTTACAAGACGGAATCAAAACACCTTCACATTCCAAGTCAAAAAAACTGCCTGGGGCCCCAGGGTTATCCGAAAGGGAACTCGAGCCCCGGTATGAAGGCTAGAAGGAACGGGGTGGGTCTTTTAGTCAGTAAGAGTTTGACACTATCTCCCGCTCCGCCAAAGAGCGGGGGTTGTCATTAGATGATCTTTCCCACCATCAAAAAAAGTCAAAAACTGCCAGCAAAAATTATACACAACACGAAGATAAACTCAAGAATATAATTCGAAAGATGTCACCAATAAAAGCCCATGAATGGGTTCGCTTGTATCGCATTAGCACATTCATATGGTAGACAATCGATATCACTTGACTAAGGAAAAACAAATAGATTCTTTATGGCAATGTACGAAGGTAACAATTCACCCCTCAATGGGCCGTACGGAATCTAAAGCGATCGTAATTTCGTCTGGCAATATTCTGCCTTTTCATATTTTCCTTTGCCTTCCAAATGTTATATCGTACCCAATACAAGGCAGCGATTTCGTTTGTTATTTCAAGCCCTCTCACGCTTCTCCGATTTAGTATATCGACACGTGAAGCATCAGTTAAACAAAATATGAAATCACTTCGAGTTTTGAAGAGTCCTAAGCGAAAAGACTTTTCGAACAAGCAAAACAGCGTCGTAGAATATGCAATATGTAACATAATAAACACACATCCTCAAAGTAGTGTACATATAGGTATACAATCGATTACTAAATGGCTTACAGCTATTATTAAAATAGGTTTTTTTATTCTAAAATAAATTCTGATTATTGACAAAAAAAAATTGTTGATAAAATCTTGATTGCTTCACTAGCGTGTCCCTGTTACTAATGTACTCGTAGTATATGCATTTATGGAAGGAAGACTCGGCCCTGGTATAAAAGGCAACGAAGAAACAGGAGTGTGTTTTTAATCAGTAAGTCTGATACCCCCTATCGCTCCACCCAAGAGCTGGGGATGTCATTGGATAATTTTCCCACGTGTAAAAAAGTGTGTGGATGCCCATATTATTTTCCTACAGTTAAGATCCTACTTAAGTGCATTTAAGTTAAATTTCAGTACCTACTTAAATTATGAAACTTAGTTTTCTACGAGTAATTGTGGGGTATAAAGGATGTGCTTAAGTGGTAGTGGGCAATGCACATTGGTTGCAGAACAGATGGTTGACGAGGTCGACCGTTCGAGTGGCGAAGGTGCACCTGAAGACGTAGCGTTGAAAAGCGTCCCACACTGTTTTCCGATGACTTGGCGAGGGTTGTGCGAGATCGGCCGCTTAGATTGCTCAATGTGCAACAGTGAATGTCTTTCGGCAGCGATGATGATGATGATAAAGGGTGTGCATTATTTCTGTTACAAGTTGTATTTAAAGGACTTATTAAAGCATATATTTGTAAAAACGTTGTAATTAGTAGGTAAGTACTACAAGAAGCCAATGACATCGATTGGTTACACGCACAACCAGCCACTTTTTATTTCACAGATGGGAAGCATAACAAGGGTGTCACATTTTCAATAGTAACAATCCCACTCCGGATAGCTACGAGAGAATGCAAAACGCGACACCCTTCAGTCGCCTCGTAAGGCTGCGTCAAAGAGGACCGTCTCACAGCTTATGCTGATACTGTGTCTTTGAGGAAACGCATCCAGCGCTAGATTATGTATGCCATCTTTAAAACAACTCCAAGGAAATATGTTTCGTTCAACTATTGAGGGAATTTCGCCAAGTGAAAACTTTCTGACTTTGTAACCACTTTTTGTTTGTTCTTTTATTTTCTTGAAAAGGGGTTAAAATACTTTGGCTTTTTTCGAGTGATGAATGTTTACGAAATACACTCAATATTTTTAATCAATTGTTTCATTTTTTAAGTATTGTCATATTTTATTGTTTTTTTTTATTGTTGATAGGTTCGGGCTTGACCACTATCCCGCCTGATGGAAAGCGACGATGCGGTCGACGATGGAACGCGCTTACCTAGAAGAAACCTATTCACTCTCGACTTAAAGATTCCCGGGTTGTAGTTATCAGGAAACACTCCGGCAAGGAATTCCACTCCCTAGCTGAAAATGAACTTTGATAATCTTTCGCGTTAGTTAAGTTATATTGTGTAGAAAATGTAAATTATTTTTTTTTATTTGTTGTTAGGCTCTCGCTTGTCAACTATCTCACCAGATGGAAAGTGACACGATGTGGTCGACGATGGAGCAAGCTTGCTTAGAAGTAACCTAGTCACTGTTAACTTAGACACATACAGGCCTGTATGTTACAAACAGTAATACGTGTTACCACAACCGTGACACAAACTTCATTAAGGAAGGCGGCTGTTATCCATCACGCGAGCCTAGTACGCATTGTTCGATCAGGTACAATATTTCTTCCACTTTTGACTAAAATATCCTCAGGTAGCTATCAGGAAACAGAGACTCCGGCAAGGAATTCCACTCCTTATTAACAAAAACATTCCGAACAGAATATAAAACGTCAAAAGAATACGTCACACATGACAAACAATTTAACTTCACGTCAAAACTATTTATGGTATGCTGATGTATATCCGTGGGTGGCGTTTCAAAGGCAATGGCGTGTTTACATTTGTCTTCAGAAGAGCGCCGGGTAGCTCCAGATATTTAACCGCTGGCGGCGCTCCGCAAAGATAAATAAAAACGGCTGAGATTTAAATACTTTTTCGTTCCTTTCCTATTCTTCACCTTCCCTCTTTGAAGCGAGTCCTTTATATTTATTAACGTCGGATAGCAATATTTAATTATCATTAGATCGTTATGAAGTTTTATTGGATGGTTTGCAAGGGGCGCGAAAATGTCTGTGATGCGCTTAGGGAGTTGTTTCTCTCTGTTTCTGGTCTGTTTTTAGGTCGTAAATCATCCAATGACATATCCCGCTCTTGGGCGGAGCGGCAGGGTGTTTCAGAGGTTTATTGACTAAAAAGGAAGAAGGAACAGGAGTGGTTCCTTCTTTGCCTTCGTCTCAGGGGCCCGGGTGGCCCCAGTAGGCTTCGACCGTGCTGGGTCCCTAAGATTTGCTGACATCTCCTTGAAGCGCGCGTAGAACAATAAGCGCCGTTAGTACGGTTACCGGACGGTTACCAAACATTTCTGTTCCTTGGGTAGGTACACGATCATTAAAGCTGTTTTCATTAAAGGAAATCACGGAATATTTGACGGAAATCTGTTCATTGTTGTTTTCCTTTTTAGCTTGTACCACTTTGGACACACGGACTTTGAGGACGTTTGATGTGTACCGAAAGTCCTCAAATAGAACATCGCCAATCAAAAACCCCAGTCGATACGTACCAATGGACTGCAGTCGACTTTTTGAGAATCACCTAGCAACCGATGGATCAGGATTAATTACTCTAGCCAGAAAAGAAGAAAAGAAACATGTTTATTTTCGCTCGCTTTCTAGAGGAACTACTTTATGTAACCTTGTAAAAAATATACGAGTATTTTCATTCAGAAAATAGCCTACTTGTGTGTCAATTCTTATATAAATCTATTCAGACGTAAAACAGTTATTGAGTAACAAAAATCTCAATTCGGAGGCTAACTTATTTTGAAAAAAATTAGCTAGGATTTTCAGTAGGTATTTACAACGTGAACCTAATTAACTGGTTTTATGTGCATCCTTATACACCCCATTAGAAAGTTAATACTTAAATTTTTTTAGTGCTTTTTTTCATATTTATTATCCCAATTGTAAGCAAATAATATGGAAATTGACGCACTGTACTGGTCGGCCGAGACCTCTCGCGCCGGGCCTTGGTCGAGGCCATGGTCCGGAGCGAGGAGGAGTGGCAGGCGGTCGCCGAATTGACTGTTGTGTGATAGTTTTTTGGTACTTAACATGTGTAAAAATTGTATTATTTCTAATAAAAATAATATTATTAATATTAAATAATAAGGTAATTTGTTTATAATCGAATATTATTTTTGAACAAAAATTACCTATTAAAAAATAGCTGAAATCGATACAGTATCCCAACTGAAAATTATACTATTTTCACTATGCGTGTTTATCATGTTACGTGTTATATATAAACCGAAATCATTAATAAAAATAAAATACAAAACAAACTGCAATACAAAAATACACAAATAGAGAGAGCAGTTACGAACCATAGCTGGTACAAGTGCACTAATTAATTACTAAGTACATAATACTGTGTATTTAGAGTACGGCTGCGAACATCGGCCAGCACAACTATTGATTAGACCCCGGAGGTGGTAATACCAGGAACATTGCAGTTCCGAACTACAGTATCGAGACCGAGACCGATACCAAGTTACAGAGCATACAGGACTAACTAAATGTTAATGTTATTGTTATACGGAACTGGAGGTCCGTTGTTGTGTTGTTATACGTATGTTCTGTTAGTTTAATTGTGGTAGGCTGATGTTGGGAACTATGTCATGATATGTATCAATGGATGAGCAATTATATTTATTTTTTAGGGTTCCGTACCTTAAGGGTAAAAACAAGACCTTATTGCTAAGGCTACATTGTCAGTCTGTCTGTCTGTCACCATGGCTTGCGGACAGTGAGCAATGGGTAGCTCGCTGTCCGGCCGTCCGGTAACTGTCCGGACTAAGCCCAAGTCGTCGATGGCGCGCACTGTTACAGCGCGCCTCAAGGAGTTGTCAGCAACAGCAGGGATCCAGCTGGGTCGAAGCCTGCTGGGGCCAGGGTTAGTTCCGAAAGACAGCTTGAGCCCCGGTATGAAGGCTAGAAGGAACGGGATGGGTCTTTTAGTCAGTAAGAGCCTGACACTATCTCCTGCTCCGCCCAAGAGCGGGGGTTGTCATTGGATGATTTTTTCCCATCATAAAAAAAGGCTGTATCTCATGAACCGTAATAGTTGAAATTTTCACAGGTGATATATTTCTGTTGCTGCTTTAACAACAAATATTAAAAACAGAATAAATTAGTTGCGTAAAAAAAGTTGCATAGGTACGGTAAAAAAGGTCAAGTCCGACTCGCACTTGACCTTTTTAATTATATACCTCATAACGAGAGCTAGACAAATATTTACAAAATCAAGTGCAATAGGCGGTCTTATTGTACCGAGTAATCTCTTACAGGCAACCTTTGGATGGACTGAACGAAAGGATTTTGATTTAATGCTGTCAGTATACAAAGACCATAAGTAATATTAATCAGACATCATAAGATACACATGTAAGTAGAAATAAATATCAAATATAAAACTAAGAAAGCAGAATAAAAAAAATCATATTGAAATAATGCTTATAAAATCATTTTTCAAAAGATCTTGGTGGCGTTTGAGCACACCTCACTTCTTTATATTTTGTCTAGTGTAGCTGAAAGTAAGTCTCAGTTTGATTTAACGAATATAAAGAATAGACATATATGCATAATTCAAAGAAATATTTTTTTAAATGAAACATTAAACTTTTGAGTATATTTTTTAGCTACCCAGGACCTCTACAACATTTTTGCTGGAAGAGCGACCCCGTACCTAATGTAAGTTTTACATTCATAATTTTATTAGGTTCTCCTTCATAAACTTTTTACAGCATATATTTTAATAACTGCACTACCGTACCCAGTTAAATGTTGCGACTATGAATCATAATCAAATTGCTACTCGCAGCGAAATCAGAACACAAAATAATGAGGAAAACGGGTCCATGGACAAGAATACAGATAAAATATTATGTAATAACAAGAAGAAACAAAACAAAGGACCAATAAATGATTAAAGAGAGTTTTATTTCAGCCATCGAGCCTGCCTGTTAGCAGCCGAAAACCAATGAAACGGGAAAACTGCATTGTTGAGCAGTAAAGCTCGGTTAAGTTCAGTGAGAACCTTCTATAATCCAATATAAACAAGTAATTTTCGTACAAAGGCTTGCACAAAGCAATTGACCGGATAAAGCAAGTGTTGTTTGGCCGAAGCGGGTGCCAAAAAGCGTTGTGCATCAAAATATCTGGCGTCAAAACCTAGTCCACAGCTCTTGACGCGTTAATGGACTTACCCGTGGTACAAGTTTGAAAGCCTTGTAGCGTTACAACAACCATGTTACGAGTTCGGAGCGCTTATCAACAACACACCGCATGTCTAAGAGATTAAGGAAATTAGTTTCCCCGTCAAATTTTTACAAGAACTTTGTGAGTTAGCTTAGCTAAAAATATAAATATTGAAATGGAAATGTATTTATAACACAAGATGATTTAAACAAAGTACCTACTTGAAAGAAGTTGTCACACGATGGAAAGAAAGTAGCGTGAAAGTGCAAGTTGGTAGCTTGCTATGTGAAAAGAATCTCCGACATAATAGGTTTGCTTCAAACTTTTTCTCTTACAAAACTCCGTTCCTTTTACCAAGTTGAATAAAATTAAGAGAACAACAGTCGAGATTCGAGTTTAAAAGTGAGTCCAGATTTGGAAGTAGCTAATGTTCTTAAATCGGAACAGACGGGTAACGAGCCAGGACAAATATTTTGCCACTTCGGAACGTTACCTGACCGGGGAAGTGGCCGCGGTGGAGTCAGCCGCGGGGAGACAAAGTAAATATGTCCCCGTTTCCCGGGTCGTCCCCACATTTTATCGGGGAGCGATCGGCGCTCGGGTCGGGAAATGAATTTAAAACGTGTTTGCGGGTAATCTGTTATCGGTCCCTTGTCTCTGGCTGGAATATAGACGTCCAGCCCGCTCCTATATCTCGATCGTGATTTTGTGCCGCCAGTAAACATCACCGTTTATAGTTGTGATCGTTGAGCCTCATTACACATTGTTCCCCGTTAATATCGTTATCAGCTACCCTTACACTGACAACATTATACTCGGTAATTATTACGTTAAAATAACATAATAGAAGCTATTGCTATTCCAATTTCATAGCATAATAATACGAAATGTCGAGTGAGGGATCCAATTGAATAAGAGCCACAGCCGTGTTCGCTAATTAAAAGTGATCTGGTAGGTAGCTACTCCTTGCAAAACATAAAGATACAGCCTCATTATGCTGCTTATTGAGTTATAGCCTACAGCCAAGGAGCAGAGGCATCGTTATTTTTTATTAAATCGTACAAAGGAAAAACATCGCTAATCTGAGGAAATTTCGTATAAAGAGTACAATAAAATGTTAAACGTATAAGTAGTGAATGTTAGGTGGAAGCGGTGTTCTAATATGAGCAACACTGGGTTAATTATTTCGTCACAAGAGCCCTCGTAAGCCACTGTAACAGCGCTTCAGCCGAGCTCGGGGGGGCCATAAAAGCTACATAATACGCGGTGACGTAAAACTCTTATTATTTTAGTATCTGCGAAACGGTCGCGGAAAACATATCGTAAAATAAAACCTGTCGCCTTGTAGGAAGATGCAAGCCCCTCCATCGGAGGCGCGGTACAGCCAATGTGCACGCTCTAAATCCAGGTGGATTCAGTGTGGACACCGGTTAGGATCGAAACCAGCGAGCTAGGTGGATTTCTATGGTAAATACAGACTTTATGGTAGCCGAGGGATAAGTTTCCATTTTAAATTGAAGAGAAACTCTGAAATGTTTCCTTGTCTCCCGACGGAGCTGAGCGCGCGAAGCTGAATAAAAATTCACGTCAGGTAAGCACACGGAAATATTTACACAACTGAAGAATTTACAGGGCGTTGCAAGTGGTTACATATAAATAAATGCTTAACCTTATAGTAACTCTTTCCTAATGATTGACAGCAGGCAGGAAAACGACATAAAACAATATGATCTTGTAATAACTCCAACAACTCGAGATGCATTTCCATACAATCGTTCTTACGAGATTATAACGTTATTACACGTCTTTTTCCAGATATTTGGTAACCAGTCTTTATCTTGAAGATATGATCTAGGTTTCTATTAAAATCAAAACATAAAATTTTGTAAAACTAATCCAAAAAAGACCTCTGAAAATTTGTTATTTTGCGTGAACTTTGGCCCTTCATAATGTACTAATAAATTCAAAAGTAAAGTAAATTAACCTATCTTTAGAAACCTTGCGCATTTATTACAGATTCTGAATGATAAAAATATTTTCCGAAAAAAAAAAATAAGTTAAAAAAAACTAGTTCTGGAATTTTTGTGAAATATTCGAGTGAGTAACGGAATTATAATTATCTCTATTTTCGCGTTGCCTCTTTAACAAACATTGCTTTGGATTGCGGTGGATGAAACCATAAGCTTTCAAACCATGCTTACGTTGACGATAAAAGAAATGAGAAAGACCCTCAAAGTCAATAAGAGCAAATAGGCAAACGTGCTAAATCGTTGACCACATCGTCGCTCTCCATCAGGACAGATAGCGGTCAAGCGCGGGCCTGAAGAAACAAAACTGATGGCACAAACTTAAAACAGAAGGCGGCAGGCGAAGACAAATCGAGAATCACAGATTTGAGTGAAAAAATGTCAACATGAAATTATTCAACATTTTTTGGCGAAAATGCTACTAAGTCCCGGAAACGCCCATTTACATAGCCGATGTCGGCGCGATGGTGCGTGGCGACTTCAAATGGGAATTATAATACCAAATTGAATACAAAACTTTCCTTTCAGTGCCGAGTAATGGAGGAGTCTATGCACCGGAACAATCGAAAAGACAAATAGAATGAGAGAGGAGACGAGACACTCGCTCAGTTGAAATAATAAGTGCCTAACGTCTTTTTGGACGTTCCTGCCGCGCTTTTTTTGTAACGATAAATTTTTACGCTTTGATCTTTCCAATTCAAATAGGCTTTTTTTCCTCGTAGAATCAGAAGTTATAGGAATATTTCAAAAGCTTTAAGTGAGGCGACGGAGCAGATATTTTTTTTCCACCGGCTATATCGTTCTGATTGAAATGCAAATGAAACGGTGTCCGTTCTAAATGTATTTATTTTATCTACCTCTTTGGTTAATCTGTCAAAGTAGGGATATAATCAACAGTAAAATTAAGTACAATTAAATCTACCTGTGGAACTTTAACTTAACCCCTGCATGTTGAACTAACACGAAAGTATTAATCCTCATTTTTTATCTATCTACCCTACCTCAGCTATTACTCCAAGAAACTATAAAAATATTAAATTGAAATATCTCAGCATTAGTAGTAAAATTTATGAAATTTTAATCTTCTCTCTGCAGTCGAGCAATGACAGGGATTGTTTGCTGAAGAATCTGAAGCGGTTCATTATTCCGTTCCGAGTTATTTGGCGCCCAACGAGGGGCTCCGCGCTCGGCGGTGAACATCTGACGAATCACTCGTAGATTTGAATCTGTATCCGCGGAATGTTTCATTTTTAAAGCCATATGCTCGGGTTTGTTTTATTTTGACGCTCCATGTGTGTGCGTCATAAGCGCCTAACCGCGTTTTGTAGTTGTAACTTCAAATCTGAACAAGTTACACAACGAAACAAGCTGCAACAAAAACATTTGCCTATGCCGACGTTAGTGAATTGTTCTCCCGCTCGTGACTGGGTAATTTCCATACATTTCAAGTTCCATCGCCTGCGGGACGTTCGTTCTTTTGTTGATAAATGTTTGACGGGAACTCCGGGGACGCCATTAAAAGTTTTTTCGTGAATAATTCCAGTTTACATACGCAAATGTTTACTCGTGAGTTTACCCCCGCGCTCACCTATTCGGTGATTTCTTTTCATAGAGGCGTTTGTTCAAGGAGTGGTGAATTTCTTCTGAGCGGAGTCGTTGAATATGTAATTGGAAAAGTTTTTGTGTTTTCTTTGTCATAACCCTTAGTTTTGATGTAATTTAGCAGGGGTAAACAGCGGGCTTTTAATATTGTAAAATTCTGGAGACAAAAAGTTGGTGGTAACATTTTGGATGATTGAAAACTGCAAACAGTCTCGTGTATTAATAGGAGTCAGTTTGTGGATAAAGTTTATTGGAAAGTTTTTGTAGAACAAAGTGACCGATAAAGACACGTAGACCTTAAAGTTGTCGGCGACGTGGTCGGGTGAAGTGGTAAGTTCTGAGCCATAACTCAGTGGGACGAAGTTGGGCGATCAGATTGTGTGCCAGACAAAAAGAGCAGGGCGTCACGGAAGCTAGATTGCGTGGATAAACGCGCATGCTCCCGACACCACGGGTTAAGCTCGCGCTATATCAAATCTTTTTACTCGAATATCCAGTGTTAAACATTTTGGAGCAAGTTAATCCACATAGTGCTTAGACTTTATTCAGTAAAGTAGTTTTCGTTCAAGGTTTCTTGTAGTATTTTTAGGGTTTCGTCCTAAGTGGGGAAAACTGTAGCTCTTTTAGGACCAGTTTGTTGTCTGTCTGTCTATCCGACTGTCTATCAAAACCTTTTATTTCAAGAACGCGTAAGCTGAAAATAATGTCAAATACTCAGATTTGCTACCCCAAGCAGCTAAGAAAAAATCAAACGTCTAAGTTAACGCAATTTATGCTTATGGCAGTTTATGCACCGTTTAGGTGCATATTTTGATACTCGCTAGCAAATCAAAACTTTTAGGGTAATTCCTCTTGACCAAGAATCCTGGAATTTGGCATAAAGCTAGGTCTCACATATTTAATACGCTCGCGCTTAACCATTATCATACTTGATGATAAGCGCTGATGTGGTCGACGATGGAGCACGTTTGCCTAGAGTAACTTGTTCGCTCTGGACTTAAAGAACCCTAGGTTATAGCTATCAGGAAACACACACTCCGGCAGGGAATTCCACTCCTTAGTCGTAGAAGGACAATTATTTTTATTCATACAAGAATAACGTAAACAGACTGTGAGCATACACTATTATTTCAGCTACATTATTATCTCGTATCTGTTTCCTCAGAACCAAGTTATTGAGCACAGATATCTTCAGATTAATTAACACTACTAATTCCTCGGAACTCGCTCTTGAACTAAGACACTACTTAGGTAATCCTTTACCGGGATACCGTTAACTAACTGCAAATTAAGATAACACGTCGCGATAAGGCGACGTGTCGGGTTAAAACGGGATCTCCAATAAGTGGGTATAGCTAGGCCGCACTTGAAAATGTGCGTTTAGACGGGCAATTTTTTTTGACAGACAATCGCCAGTGACCATGGAAAATCTAATGACGTTAAGTTTTTTATTGATTTTTTTTTATTTATTTATTATAATCTTTATTGTACACCACATAAACAAAAAATACAGGACAAACATTTAAAATAATAAGTGCACAATGAGCGGTCTTATCGAACAGGGAACTCTAACAGACAACCCTTGGATGGACTGAAAGAAAGAAGATAGATTTAGGGGATATTTTGTTTCGATTTCAGTAATATTGTCATTTATTTTGCCTGTTCCTGTTCCTAAATGTCATGAGTTTTACTGACAGGGCTGCGGAAGCAGGGCAGAGGAGTTATTGTGACCCTAGAACGCAAAGAGCAAGGAAGGAATACAGGTGGGATTTAATCAGTAGGTACAAGTCTGCTATGTATTCCCGCTTCACCCAGAGTGGGAGAAGCTATTTACTAGACTATAAAATCACTACTATAACCTAGTTTGTCAGCCAAGGGACTTATGTTTCTGTCATCAGACACTTTTAAATTTTTTAGTTATCATATCAAGTAAAGTAAAACTTGCAACTGTCTTGGAATTGACATAGAGGATCAGTATCGCCATGCCATCAAAGTTGCCAAGAATCGCGCAATTTTAGTTGCCCGTATAAACGGACCTTTCCCAAGTACTACAAGATATTTATAGCTCAGCTAGGTTCTCCAATCAACCTATTTTATTAGCCCGGTTTAGAAATCAACGGTATACTCGTATTTTGTGAGTTGTGCAAGTTTCAGTTGTTATAATTGTTGTTTCAATAATATTTTTCTCCGAAACAATTATTCGGTTTTCCTGTTACAATTAAGTAGGTTCATGATATTAAGGGTTCTAGTAAATACTGTGTTGTTTAAAAAGTATTACAAAAATATCAACAACAGTAAATGATATTATTTTAGCGAACGGTTAAAGTTGATGAACATGTAGGGATTTTGAGGTCGATGTGAAACAAAATAAAACTTGTCTAGTTACTACACAATAGAGTTAAGGTACGCAGACGGACGGGGAGGCCGCGTCGGAAGGTCTCCTGCAAGGCGGACCGATGATCAAGGGTTTTCAGAATCCGTTGGAAGCGAGACGCACAGGACTGTTCATTATGGCGACACTTGGGGGAGACCTATGTCCAACAGTGGCCGTCTTTCGGCTGAAATGATGATGATGATGAGGGATCAAGATTTTTTTTAAAAACCATTAATAATAATATAATAATAATAATATTCCACAACTATCACACAACGCCGTCTAGTCTCAAGCTAAGCAGAGCTTGTGTTATGAGTACTAGACAACTGATAAACATACTTATATATTTCTAAATACATACATATTATAGATAAATTTACACCCAGACACAGAACAAATGATCGTGCTCATCACACATACATTTGTCCTGGGTGGGAATCGAACCCACGACCTCCGGCATAGCAGTCAGGGCTACTAACCACTAGACCAACAGGCCAGTATTCAAAGTCAGTTTTGAAATTTATATCATTTCCTGCCCTTGTCCCGTCTCATTTGGGGTCGCCGCAACACGTTTTTTTCTTCCAACCTACCCTGTCACTCGTCATGCTATCACTAACTTCCTTTTCGTTTATATCACTCTTCACACAATCCATCCATCTTTTCTTTGGAAAGTCAGTTTTGAAATTAAGACTACGTTATTCGTTAAAAGGCAGCAGGATTTGAATCTGTACATATCTACACGTGTATCTACAAACAAATTTTGTATTAAACGTAAATAATTTGAAGGATCAGTGGAGGCTGGCTGTGTGATTATTTCAGGGTAACGAAATTAATAAGGTAAATTTCAACAGTGTGCGAGGGGCGTTATTGCGTTACCTCAGAACCGCTTGTTTGATGTGAACAGCCAGGTAAAGCAGCGATTTTAACAATACTGGTATAGTCTTAACTTGTGTTAACGTTATTAAAAAAACTGAGCAAGTGCGAATCGGACTCGCGGACTGATGGCTCCGTACAAACTTATTTAAGTAGGTACATAGTTCAATTCCGGAATGGATGTAACAAAAAATTTACCAATTTTGGATTTATTCCTATATCTGTGCAGTAAGACCTTGCTTTATGCCTAATTTCAGGATAAGTACTGAAAATACGAAATTACGTCCACACATCTTTTTTTTGTTTGATTTTTCACAGCTTCAAGGGACCGCAGACCTTAGTATATGATTTTAATTTCAACTTGATACTTCCACGTGTTCCCGAGATAAAGTGTCTTGACTTTGATACAGACAGACGGATATCAAAGTGGTCTTAATGGGTTCCGTTTTTCCATTTGAGTTACGGAACCTAAAAGACGGTAGAACTGTTAAGATACCTATCATAGGTAGAGATTTCTTGAGAAATTCGTCTGTAAAGGCAGCGACGACGATACAAAAATCTTAAAGACAAGAAGAAAAAGAATAGATAGGAGTAAAATTGTGATAGATTTAGTTCCTTTCAAGGCTGTATCCTGGTACGTAAATATACAGTCTTTTAAAGAGTGTCTTGAGAAAAATATCAAGGGAATTATATACAAGACCTAAGCTGACACAGATTATAGATTTATGACAGAGAGACACACATTATATAACGGTTATAGAATTATAGATTTAGCTTCTTTAAAGGCTGTTTCCTGGAACGAAAATATACTGTCTTCTTGAGAGAGTTTTGAGAAAAATATCTAGGGAATTATATAAAAGACCTAAGCTTACGCAAAGATGAAACAGAGAAAATTTATTTCAGGAAAAAAAATAATAGTCTAAACACTATCACCAACGTTTTATTTTCTCCCATAAAAGCTAAATCCTCAATATTGTGAGGCTGCGAACTATCAAACTATACTACCTCGTAATTTATTATGAAATATTCAAACATACAAACCTGGCAGAAACGGCAGTGTCGTGGGAAAAGCTAAGTGTGAGCCAAGATTCATGCAAGTTAATAGATATGAAGTTTTTATGAGCCATAACGTCACCTCTGGAAGTGAAATAAAAAGTGATATAGCCTTTTTTATGCGACTGCTAAAATATTATATTTTTCCTTAATTTAGACTACTGTAGATATTACTATGCGATTTATTGGTCGAGAGGTAAATTGACATTAAGTTATCAAGTGACATACAAGTAAAATAATATAACTGAAAAAGTACTTTTGAAGATGTTTCGCTTTTTTTGAGGTGGGTAACCATCAAGGAAGTTTCCGTTTTTATTGACTAAAATCCACCTGTGTGGATGGATAGCGACCCCAGGGCCCTGAAAGGCAAAGAAGGAACAGGTTTTAGTCAGTAAAAGTTTGACACGCCCTCACGTTCCGCCCAAGGACGAGAGATGTCATTAGATGATTTCCCATCTAAAAAAAAGGCCATTACAACAACCATTTTGCCATCTACGAAATAAAACGCAAAGCAGATCTATCAGGAAGCTAACTGCCATGAACATAAGCACGTCTTACCCGTGTACAGACACAGTAACAGTCACTTCAAAAGGCGACGTCGAGTCGAGGCAAATCGAGGGTGTCCGATTCTCGCACGACAAATTATGTGCCCGCGAACAGATAGCGATATTGTCGCCCCAAAAACACTTTTCCCTTGTTTTTTCCAGAAATGGGGAAGGAAGAACGGTAGTTCGGCAAGACAGCTTGATCCGGTGTACGGCCGTTTTAGGGGCAGCAACAAGTATCTTATATACACATGGGAATACAAACTTTGTACCCGAGAATAAAGAGTTTAATTTATTTTGTGCGCATGCCAGGGAAGAATTCATACGTGCCTGTATAAGGAGGAATGTGAAAGTGATGGAGCGGCTCACAAGGAAACGAGTTATAGTCTGAATCATGTACTTAGTTTTATTGCGTTTGGGCTCACTGGTGGCTGGATAATGTACGAAAAAGATAGTGTCAGTGACACTGATCGCTAGTTGTTTTATCCTGTCCAAATATATTTTGAGACGTGCGTGCGAAGTAGTGCGGATCTTATATAAGAGTATGTTATGTAAGCAATGACATTAAAAGCTAAGGCACCTTCAAACGACAACGTCCCAAAAGTAAATACTTTAAAAAGAAAGGAAAAAACGGGAAAAACCAATTGTGCATCCCCGCTTCATTGTGAGGAGTCCAAAAGAAGCCCGATATAAACGAAGGACGGAGACAACTCGTCAAAAGAGATACTTATGAAAAGAGGAGATTCGTGGAAAAAATCGAAAAGCTGAGGTAAACAATAGAGACGCGGTTGGAGGCGCCGCGACAAGTTTTCAATTAACAGAATGAGACTCAAGTAGACGGCAACTCAACAACTCGATAGCATAGGTAGCGGTAGCGGATACAGATGTAACTACGTGTTCTGGCGGTGAAGCAAAAGGGGCGATGAACTGTACAATACGTAATAGGTGTTTATGCGAAGGTGAGCTGGCGGAGGTTTCGGAACGGCCCGCAAACTGAGTGGGTTAAATGGAGCGTGGACGCGACGAGGCCCGCTGCACTTGTTGCAATTTCTCTCCACTCCGCAACTTAATTGTGCCAAGTGTACCTTTACTTTAGCTATAGACGAATGGCGTTAATTTCACTCGGAAAGGTTACCGTCCATTACACTAATTGCGAGCCGCATTTCATCTAAGCATCTCACAACTTCGGTTCGCAGTGAAGAAGCCTTCAACAAAGTCGAGAAAATTCAGAGAAACCAACTACCAAAGAGTATGGAAGTTAACGAGGACGCTTCGCTAATATTCCTAATTAAGCTTTTAATGTAATTGAATGAGTGGAGACACATTGCGATCGGAAGGAAGGAGTGAGCAAGCAGCGCACCCCCTTCGCTCGCGACCAAAAATACTTTCAGATAAATTACTTAGAGCGAACTCCGCGCGCATACAAATCGGCCAGCGATTCTCCATATTTCACCTTCCCGAACACTCTCTCGATTTACACACTTCTGTAATAGGCGAGGGAGGCTATACGCGATGGACGAGCGCCGATGCAGAGGTCTCAACTCAGTGAAAATTAAGCCATTTCCGTTTAGAAGCGTCGTGTTCTAACTTTATAACTAATCGAGTCACGTCACGAAAAGAATTTCCGATATACAATTAAAGGTGAAACGGGTGTCGAAGATCTCGAGTCAGAGGTGGGCCGATAGCGGCGGCGTCTGTCGCGAGGAGGCAAATAACCGGAGAGTAGGGGCACCTGTGCTCGATAATGCGCCCCGTCTGGCCGAATGGGAGAGGAATCAATTAGGCCGTTGCTGAATTGCGTAACGGCTCTAGTTACGAGCATTACGAGTGGGTCCGCAGCTGCTTTTTGCTCATCCAACCTCTTGTTATTGCACAATCGACATTCGACGCCTCAGATTAAGATATTACATATTCATTGGGCCTTTTCATTATAGTTTTATGGAAGGAGTTAAGTAGACAAGCTTTGACCTTTAGATCAGTGACTGGCAAGCTCTTCATTTGCCCCGTCTCCTACTGGACTCCTATTTGGTACAACACTTAGATGCACACAGCATTAAGAGTGTCATAAATGTATTTCTTTTTTGTTCTCCAAAATACGCAAGTTTATTATTTTTTCTTTGTTGTTGTTGTTTGTATTTGTACAAGAGCTTAGTTTTTGTAACTTAATGGCTTTTTTTAGATGGGAAAATCATCCAATGACATCCCCCGCTCTTGGGCGAACGGAAGATAGTGTCAGACTTTTACTGACTAAAAACCCACTCCTGTTCCTTTTTTGCCATTGTTCTAGTGCCCTGGGGATCCCTTTCGCAACACACATGGCCCGAAACTGAATTGTGTTTTTGTGTTATGGTAAATAAATTGTTATCTATTCATCTATCTGCCGATTACAGAATATAAATCAGTAGTAAGTTTACAGATAGAAAAAAAAAATCTGGTTCTATAAAATAGCATGTAAAACACGATATAGTTTTAAACGAGTTCGCGTTGTCATGCGTGTATTTAACGACGACCGCACGCATTCGCTGCTGGCGGCTGGGTAATGGATTACCTTAAACGCAACTGTATCATCGGGCTAACCACAGCGAGAACGATTCCAAATAAAAATTACATTTAATCCGTTTGGAAATATCGCGGTTTTTAGTATAATATTTTTTTCTGTTTATTTTTTATTTTTTGAACTATTATTATTAAGTTAATGAAGCCTTGGTAACTGTGGTAGTTAGAAAATTGCACTTATTTTCGTTTGCTAATTATGTACGTGTTCGTTTAAAAGGAATGTCGGTTTATTTTTTTTATTTAATAGAAAATGTACCCCGATAAAAAAGCTAATTAAAAATCTCGTGTGAACGATCGATAAAAGGGAAGCCGCAAAAATCATACGTGGCAAAATGTAAGCTTAACATTAATCGATGTCTATAAAATTCAGATAAAGGCTGAGCACCCATCGTCACGGGCCGATGGTGGAGTATTAAAAAAAATCCAAATTAATTAGGGAGAATAAATTAAAATCGTCAAGGGAACGAGCTCGTAATTTTCGCCATGTCCGCTGTAGATTGCGGCGTGTGAGGGCAGTCGTATGTGAATTATTTAGAGGCGGTCGCGCGGCCGACTGGCCCGCAATTAATGAAGTGGTCCGAGTCGTTTGTCAATGCGGTGGTCTGTGGCGGTCGGCGGGCCCTCACCTACACCAATCTGTTACCTAAAATGTGTCAGATGCAGTAAACCTAAAGAATATTTGTGATTCATTGTACCGAATCAATCGAAAGCCCCAATTGCGACTTGTACTCCTAACTTAAATTGCGTTCAGTCCTGCTTTAATTGCTTTACGAAGAAATTGGTAACTTTTCATGAATATTTTGCTGGTTTCAAATAAACTTTAAATGGCTAAGGCGTTTATTAGTGGTGCTTATTAAATTAATGTTTTCCTGTCATAAATGGCTAAAGGTCTCCAGCATGTAATTATTCTGGCTACAAAGCTACCCATAATAATTTTATTATGCGGATTACATAGCATTATCTTACGTCCATTAGGTATAATTTTACTAATAACTATTCAACGGCTTAACATCACTGTGGCGATATTCTAAAAGGTGATTATAAATCTAGTGAAGAGGTCGGAAGCGGGCCGGGCAGGTCGCCGTTAATTTTAATGGTGAGATTTATTTGTCCCCGATTACGACGAGTTTGATCAAATTCCGAGGCGGCGTGTAAGCGCCCTCGCAATGACATTAGGCGCCATGCCGCGACCCGCCGCGCCCCGCCCTGCCCCTGTAATCGTTCCGTTTAAATATAATTGCAATAAGTTAATAAAATCCCACAGCGCTTTTAATTAATTTGTGGCGACACAGGCGCCCAATTAAATAGGGATTTCGAAAATTTCATAAAGCGCCGTTGTGTGGTAAACGCTATTTTTGCAGGCACTTTGTTTTTGCGCGGTTTGTTTGTGAACGCGTGGCTCGTCGATTTTGAGTGAAAATGTAAATAATGTAGGTAATGGCTTTCATTTGATGATTGAATTATTGTGAGCTTTTCAAATGACTGCGGTTAAAAATCAATCGCCAGTAATTTATTATGTTTGTCATAGTCAACACTGTTAATTACTCAAAACTAGTTTCATTAACTTCACACAAAACCTTTATTTAGTTGAAATGTGTTTGTTCCATTCTTTTAAAAGTACGTAGACACTACAAAAAAAAAAATTAAAATGGTCACAAAAATACCTAGTAGATTTTTAATTAGATAGTAATTTTAAAGTACGTAATAGAGGTTTCGATCAATTGACACATTCATAAAAAGTTCGTAACGTAACGCATGCAAATGGGTTCAAAAATATCTATAAGTACCGAAATAAAAAAAAATCGTTATTAATGGAACCCATTTAGAATCACGAAGTATGAAATACCGAAATTCGTGTACACGCTTGAATTACTAGGCCAGAAAAGCCGGTGTAGTCTGTTATCACAATGTAGCGTCTCAATTCATCGTCCTTATTGTAAATATGCATTAGGGCGGATGACGCCAGCTTCGGCTCCTCATTACGGGGATGCGCCATCAAAGACGTCCACGATCCGGACCGTGAAGTGTCCCGGATACAAGCCGCTCAATTATGTTAATGGATTTGCAGTATTCTGCCTACAACAGGCCTGCCTTCAACTGATTGATATGCAGCTTCCACTACACTACGTCACATGTACGTACATTTATGACAATTACAAAGCCATCTATTATTTGAGTTACATTAACGCCGAACGTAATTATCATGATAATAATAGCGGTCGAAACAAAACAGAAGCTTTTTTGCTTTACATTGATGCTCATTTCATACAAAATCAATAGGTAGGTAATAAAACAAATACATTTTATTTCTCGACGTGTCTAGTAGGCGCAAGGGAATGATTGATAGTGCTTTGAACACACAACGCTTATTGAACGGCAACAGAGGGGACCACCGAAATAATGACAGTTTTTATCGAACTGACAGGGAAGTGTTATCAAAAATGTATTAATACACATTAAAGTAGTAATTAAGACAAGCTTTTAAAAGTAAACACGATTGGAAAAAAAATTACATCGACGCTCTTGAACAAGTAAAATCTGTATGTAATGTCTGAGTTGGAGTTTTTTTTTTATCTGATATAAACTAGTGCTTGACTGCGATTCCACCTGATATAAGTAGTGATGCGCACTAGTTTATTAAGACCCTACTCACTCTAGCCTTTTTTTTATGGTGGGAAAAAATCATGCATTGACATCCCCCGCTCTTGGGAGGAGCGGGAGATAGTGTCAGACTCTTACTGACTAAAAGACCCACCCCGCACACTAGTTTATTAAGAGTCTATTCACTCTAGCCTTGAAGACACCCAAATTATAATCGGACGAGATCACCGCAGCAAAAAGGGAGCCCCGCGAGGCAATGGCGGGTTGTAGAGGCGACGCGTCATTTTACATATATAAGTGAAGTCGCGCACCTGCGAGCCTAGCCGTAAGATTGGCAGCAAAACGCCGACTCACCCGGCCGGTATACGCTTAAATTACGCGTAAAGCCGAACACAAAGGCTATGCGTATTCAAATTCCATTAATCTCCCACCCGGGGGAAGGTGGGGTAAAATGAACCGGCGCGGACAAAAACAATGCCGCCGGCAAATAACCGGCTCAGCATTGTTCCGGCAATTAGAAAGCTTTCCCATGTACCGGTCGTGTATAAAAACAGTGTAACATCAGCACGAATTGCTGCCTATTGCTCGTTACAGTTGATGTTTATTACGGTTATTAGGACTAAGCCGTGCGGTTTCATAATAATGTTTTTCATATAAGTTGTTTTAAATTAATCATGTGCCCACATAGGTAGCTAATCACTTGTTATTTGAATTCCAAAACTGTTATAATCTGATCGGTAATGGCATCGTTAACTTTGATTGCAGTCCGAATGTGTCGAAGTCGTTTTAAGCATGATTGGACAAACGCTATCGTACGACGATATAATCTGCGAAAAGCCGGATCAAAGGTGGATATCAGCGAATTAAAAGCGACTGTCGAGTGTTCGGTGCCGAATGCGACAAATGACACCACGTTACGAATTGATTTCGAGATAATCCCTGACCGGTCATTCGAACAAATGTCGGTTCTTCAGATGTCAATAAGTTGAATGTACACTTTTTTATGAAGATTTTTTGTAAGAACTACATTTACTACACATGCTGAATGGATTCATGAAATAGATGATATTACATGTGAAGTGTATGAAGTTTACTTTCACTACAATATTGTTAAAATAGAAACTCACGAATGTATAATCCGCGATACCGATAACAGGGCAGCTTACCTGCAAAGAAAATTATGTACATTAGGTAATATATTATTTAAGTTTACGTCCCATTGAACCCGAAACTGCAACTTGACACAAGCTGGTCCTCGTAATGGGAACAATGTGGCCACCGCAATCACAAGGAGCATGGCTGCGCTATTGTTTTTACCGCTGTTATTGCGGAGTGCCGAGTAGCAATAAGCGAGCGTTGTTTGCTCAGGGCCACTATTGTACCCGGTTATTAGGACAGGTCCTACGCAGCCCGCGGCGGCGGCAGGTTAAGATCGGCTCAACCAACTCAACCCAGCTCCCTTTCTGTAGGTGGCACATTTAAGAGGACTACAGGAGCTAATCGCGAGTTTTATAGTGCGCAAAAGTTTACGATTTTTTTAATCTCTCCTTTCGCAGCCTGCTGGAAGAAATTTCAAATGACCAATACCTTTGTAATAACGGCTATTTTGTAGGTCTTCTTCTTTTCAGTGTTGTGTGTACATAAATGGTAAAATAAATAATGATCCACTAAGTTAATATTATCAAGGAAATATATGTTACTAGCTTCGCCAGCATAAAATTTGGTTTCTCCATACAAACTTTGGACCCCGTTTTACCCCTTTTGGGGTGGAGTATCGTAAAATCCGTTCTCAGCGGATGTCTACATCCTATAAGGAACCTGACAAATTTTAAGTTTGTAAGTGTTATACTTTCTGAGATTTCGTGATTAATCAGTGAGTGGTATTTCGCTTATATATATGTATATTTTTTAGGATGAATGCTAGATAGATACTGTGCTCAAAACATAATACAGCTAATTTAGTACTACATAAAAAAAACACCTCTAAAGGATAATTTTATCAAATATTATTAATCGCCTTAATTTAAATGCAATCATTTGGATTATTTTTCAGTTTATTCTACAAGCAACATTTTACCGTTTATTTTAATTTTATAATATATTTTTAGTAAATCGCTAAAATGCTTCATACTTTGCAAGCATTTTGTCTTTGCGCATCTTTTTCTTTCGTATGCAGTCCGAGAATGACCGTGCCTGAGGTGTTGTAGTCCTCTTAACCCAAGTGACGTCAGGTGGCGTCGGGTTCAAACGTGTAACTTTGAGTTACCTCGGCAACGCTATAACATATCTGAAGGATTACGTACACGACTTTACAGTGTTACAGTACCTTGATTAAATGCTTGTGTATTTAATTATACGAGTGTTCCGGCGAAACAAGCGTCAATTTGTCCCGGCTGCACGGAGCAGAACTAATAATTAATTTGACTGACTGAGATTTAAGCGTGCTCATAATACTCGGCTCGCATTTCCGCAATGCACAACATATTCCTAATAACATGTTAAAGTTGCCGTACTCATTGCGTCGCTGTTATTCAACGATACTCTTCGGTACATTTTCGTCGTACGAAATCACCTATTTTCCTGCGAAATGGGTAAAAAAACTGTCAAATTCAGGTCGCAATATCTTTTCATGCACAATCAATGTCAAAAACTTTTCATTATTATACTTTTTTTTAGGTGGATAATCATCCAATGATTTCTCCCGCCCTAGGGCGGAGTGGCAGGGCGTGTCATGCTTTTACTGACTAAAACCAACTCCTATGTTTCTCCCTTGCCTTGCGTGCCTTTCAGAAGCGAACCCATGGCCCCAGTAAGTTGATAATTAAACTGGGATGCAAATACGAATACTTCTTAAAAATACGATAATTACCCCCTAAATTATGTATGTCATGACAGAGCCTTTAGGAATGCTTATTTAAACTGGTAACAACATATAAATAGTACCTAGCACCAATACAGATAGTTACCATCCTAAAGTAAATTGCAGAAGTCCGCAAAACACGTGTTTTACACACAAATAAACTGTATCTTTATACAATATTAAATTTTAAACGTCATGTAGTAACAAACTCTCAAGTAAAAGGATTAAAATCAGGCAAACTCGCAAAGTATAGCTAGTTACGTTATAAAGTTTCCTTCACAATATACCGAGTAAATGTATGTACTTATCAAATTCCGGGATTGGAGAATGTTTTAATGACGCCCTTATCGAGCCGAACATTCCTGAGAAATTCAAGACGCTCTTAAAACGATACCAATTTCAATAATTACGTGTCCTTGACATAATAAAAATTAAGACAGGAGTATCTTTGATTCCTGAAGGCCGTATTTGTCTTAGATATAAATACCTACACAGTGAGCTTAATAGTAAATCAATCGCAATTATTATTTAATATTGAGTTAGATTGCTTCTTATTTAATTGCTTATGTCTCGGTAGCTTTTGCCCATCGCAACAGAAACTTCATAGGTCTCGTATACCGTGCGTCAACCCGTAAGCGGAATTGATGTTTGAGGATACTATATAGATTGGCTTTGAATTCACTGGTCAAGAAATAAAATATATTTAATTTATGGTTTCAAAGCTGGATTATTAAAATAGAATCTTATTTATGAATTCGTGCTTTCACCCTTTGAAAAAATGCAAGGAGCCAAAACTACTTAAAAAAATTGGTGGTCAAATCCGATGCATTTTTTTGCATTATATATTTCAATGTTTGCTGATGTTTGATATCATTTTTTAAGTTAAATAATTGCTGTCTGTCGGTCTGATTTGGACAGTTTTGTTTTACTTTCAGTTACTGTATTCTATACTTCCATATGCAACATAATATATAACTTTAATTATTAATTTTTTTTTTGCTACAAAACAATATTAATCCTTAAACTCGCGAGATTTCACGGACCTTGAATTTGGGTAGGGTTATCTAAAGAGGCGTGCCAGGGTAAATCTAGAACACTAAAAGCTTTTGCTTTTATTGTAGTTGTTACTTTGATAGTAAAATTCCTAATAAAGTATGCGAAAAATTCAATAATAAATATGACAAAAGCCATATTTAGCAGATATTTCGAAGTTAGAATAATATAATTGTGAATGAACCTGGTTATTTGCGAAGGCTAAAAAAATATTTTTTTCCTTTAAAAGTGGTTGTCCTGTATAAATAAAAATTAAATAATAATATTTGTATGTCCTACGAAAATATCAGTGAAATAAAAACCAAGGGCCGATTAAATAAACCCGTCAAACCGAAGAACCAATATGGCAATGATACCTTTATTTGTATAAAACGTTACATCTAATTCTCTGCACAAATAATAGGTAGCACAACGGATATGCGAGCAAACAGTTTGTGGGAAAACATGCGTCGCGGTTGTCATAGCTACGAAGGTTGGTGGGATGGTGGGATGGTGGGATGGTGGGATGGTGGGTAGCTAAGTGCGGGCCGGCCGCGCGGTTCACCACCGAACATTAGCTGTCGACACCGTTTCCGACAATACTGTGATTATTTTAAATATTAAACGCTTTCGCCGCATCTGAGTAACGGAAAATAATATTGTGGCAGTTTTAGTGGATATTACTACGCGGTAATGTTGCGGAACTTACTGAGTTACGGTTGGGTTTATTAAAAAGGTCCTAGACGTGTTTGTTTGGGTTATATAGGGACGGAGAAAAGGCACTAAACTCGGCCTGTGTTATTTTTAGGTATTTTACTGACAATATTTTTTAGGGTTCCGTAGTCAACTAGGAACCCTTATAGTTTCGCCATGTCTGTCTGTCCGTCTGTCTGTCTATCTGTCTGTCCGTCCTCGCTTAATCTCTGTGACCGTTAGCACTAGAAAGCTGAAATTTGGTACCAATATGTATATCAATCACGCCGACAAAGTGGTAAAATAAAAATTGGAAAAAAAAAAATTATTAGGGTAGCCCCCCTATATGTAAAGTGGGAAGTGATTTTTTTTTTAATTTAAACCCTATTGTGTGATATATTGTTGGATAGGTATTTAAAAATGAATAGGGGTTTACTAAAATCATTTTTTGATAATGTCAATAATTTCGGAAATAATCGCTCCTAAAGTAAAAAACAATGTGTCCCCCCCCTGTAACTTTTGAACCATAAGTTTAGAAAATATGAAAAAAATTTGAAAAGTAGAACTTTATAAGGACTTTCCAGGAAAATTATTTTGAACTTGATGGAAAGAACAGTTTTTGTACAAAAAAAGACAAAAGGGTTCTACAAATTAATTTCTGGACTAAGTTTGTAGTATAATCGTATATGCATTTTTTTAAACTCATAAGTGGGTACACTTATTGTGACGGACGGGAAACTACGGAACCCTACACTGAGCGTGGCCCGACACGCTCTTGGCCGGTTTTTTAATAAATCATGCTTCAATTGCCGACAAACTGTGGCCTAAGTGGCAATGGGCATTGTTCGCAGAACAAATGGCCTTTGGGGCCGAAAGGTTCTGGAGTGGCGACCACGTACAGGAAGACGCAGCGTTGGAAGGCCTCTTACAAGGATGACCGATGACCTGGTGAAGGTTGCGGGAAACCGATGGATGCGAGACGCGCAGAAACGTTCGTTGTGGCGACACTTGGGGGAGGCCTATGTCCAACAGTGGACGTATATCGATGATGTGGCCTAAAGTAGCACAAAGTTGGTGCCCTAAAACAGTGAGACGGGGTTGAGGCAGACTCAGAGGAGATGGCGCGACGAACTAGACAGATTCCACCAGAAACGGCAAGAGGAAGCCCAGGCGCGCGAAAGATGGAAGGAGTGGAGGGAGGTCTTTGCCCAGGAGTAGGACAGAACAGGCTAACAAAACAAAATGCTTCAATTATCTTCATCATCATCATATTTTATCAGCCGAAAGACGTCCACAGTTGGACATAGGCCTCCCCCAAGCGTCGCCACAACGACCGGTCCTGTGTGTCACGCATCCATCGGATTCCCGCGACCCTGACCAGATCACCGTTGTGTTTTGTGTTTTAGTTTAATTAACTTAATTAAACTGAAAATAAATCTATAATAGTAATGTGTAAAACATAAAATAAAACATACCACACGAATGTTTCTTAGAACAGGTTCTAAGAAGTTCAAGCCCATAACGGGCTCGCAGACTAGACATATACCACGGCCAAGGTCCGTTAGGTAAACCGAGATAAGCTTGCATCATCAACTTAATGTTGAAGAACAGACCACTAAATTACACCTTGTGTTCCTCTTACTTTCAGATAAAATTGCCTAGAATTTAAATAAGATTACCAGCTTAAAATAATTGTAATTATGATACCCCAATGAAATTTCTCACTAAACACGCTCAATATGAACTCCATTATCACAGCTATTATCTTCCATTCGAGAGTTTTCCCTGTTATTTTCTCGTTGCCTACACAATTCATTAGAAAAAAGAGAAGGCTCCATTGCGACAGACTGCGTTGTGAGAACCGCAAAGGTTTTGTCAAAACAAGCTCAGGTTTGAACGTAAAGCGTTAGTCTTTTCACGTAAAAAACTCAGCTCATTTATCAAATCACCGTTGTCTACATTACAGCGGCGGCCGTATTGTGAGCAGGCTAAAAAGCCCGTCTATACAAAACGACGTGGAGCGGCGCGCGACGTTCATTTTACGTGTAATCACGCACGAAAATGAACCTTAAATTTACCTAATCTTAGGCTTTCCGTGACAGATTCGCACAACGTTACTGCTGAGGCCAGGGGGTCCGACAGAAAAGTAATTTGACGCCTAAATTAAACGAGTTAAATTATACAAATAAAATTAATGAAAGTGCAAAAGCTTAGCGATTTTCCAAACAAACATTATTTAAGAAACTCGGAATAATTAAGAATTATTAAAATTCGTTATAAAGCCCACAGTAACCTCTAATTTATCACATTATTATTAGAATTTAAGGGTTTATCCTGGGGAGCACGGATTTCTACTTCATCATCGGTGAGCAATTTGCCGGGCTGTTTCTAGGTCTAACTTTTCTCTTAAACACTAATTGTTATTCTGTTTGTTTTGTCAATTATTTCGCTAACTTAATTCACCAGAACATCGCAATTTGTCTCGTTCGTTCAAGCCAGCCTACACAAACTCCCAATCTGATAGGTCCTTACAGATACTTTTATATGGTGTGCATAAAATTTTCACCGCCTTTTAGTAAAGCGGATTGCCGTGAGGCAAAAACGACGAACGAAAGCTCTTTCATTTGTTTAAGAGTGGCTTTACCTCCTTTAAGTGCTCCAGTATATAGGGCCGGGTTGGCTTGAATACCCGTGAGTGTTGCAGCGGGAAAGGCTCACTTAAAAATTGCCTGAGTAATTTCTATGACGAACACGTACGTGTGAGACTCAAGTGCATTCCACATCGGAATTGGGCGCGGAGACCGGGAGTGTGCCCCCGAGCCGCAGCCGCGCTCAGCCGCCGCAGATACACTCCGAGCGAGAGATTACTTAAGCCAATTTTGTCTTAGTGCTCACGCCATTACCTGCACAAGTACATGGACACACACACGCTTTAGGGACGTGATTAACAGCTAAGTGAAATTTATTTTATCGGGCTCTATGCGAGCGAGAGTGTATTCCATTGTCTAATGGAACATTCGTTTTGCTTACTCTCAAAGAGATGGAAGGAAAAACGGTGCAGCGGACCTTTTGATTAAATGGATATTTTCGACAGAAGAGTCAATTTAAATACAAAAGCACCGGTTAGGATAATTGAGTTAAATACTGATTGTTCTTCTCTTTTACGATTAAGTATTTATAAACACACACTTTACGTAATTCTTAAGCTGGAGATAAAAAAATTACTAGGCCCTCGCGGTAACGGAGTTTTCACGTCGGAAACTCATATAAAAGACATTTCGGTGGAGCTCGTTGCCTATCGGCGGTATTATTCAAATTAATTTAGCGCGGTGAGGCAAAAAGTGTGCGCGTTGGGAGTGCCGCCCCCATATTCATAGAGCTGCCCTAAATTAGCATCACAATGAAGTGTTAGGAGCGCGACTCGCGAGCGGCAAGTGCTTAATGCGGCCTGCTCCTTCTCACACGATTATATCACATACTAATGAATTAAGTACTAAACTTTTCAGCCGCAAAATTTGTTTGGGCTCCCGCGAATTAAGTAAGACTAATAATTAAGGGAAGAAATTCGCTCTCACAGTAAACTGCGCATAGTTACGTTAATGTGTTAAAAGTCTCAAAGCCGGGAAATGAGTATCGCAGAACCGAAGGTATAAATATGTAGGTTTATTCATAGGGGCGTATAATGTTAAGTGTCCCAAGTAGCGCGCCAGCTGAACGACGCGGTATATTGTTTTTGGACCACCCTTTTACGCTTTCACGCCTATAAATAAATCAAAATATTCAGGAAGGGCTCGACTTTAAGGCGGCTTAGCGGAATCGTAAAATTCAACAGCGTTCGTACCGCCCCGGGGTTTATCTTTCGCAAGCGTTTGGCGTGTTTTTGCTTGAACCGTAAAAGAGTATCACAGTGTATGAATAGAAAGGAACCCTCCCTTTTACCGAGGACATATGGAGCAGAGCACTTTACAAATTTAATGCTGAGAGCAGATTATCTGCTCATAGGAAATATGAACCTGCCTCTGCTTAGTGGTGAGCCTGATGAATAATTACTGACACCTCCGTTACTTACAACCTCGTACCCGCTCATGAATACCCTAAACTCACGGAGCTACTAAAAATTTGCACTATTTATTTGAGCCTACAAACCTAAGTGAACAATATCCTTGACTTGGCTTCACCTGGCGCCACTAATTCATATTTATTTTGCAGAACAACTAAATGTTAGTTATTAATTTTCAAAATAGTTTTAAGTGAACCATTTACTCGGCAATATCACTTAAGAAATTCGCTATCAATTAAGGACGATCAGTTTCAATTATCCTTGTTGTTATATTGACTATGATGAAAAATCTCCATCCATAATCTCCGTCTAAGCGTATGCAAGGAATTCGAAATTTATCCACAAATACAAGCAGCTTTTGTTATTCGCAAGTAGGGAACGTTTCAGTCATTAATAACAATTTATTTAGCACAATGCCGTAATTTCGGTCCAAACCTTAGAGAAAACGTGGATTTGATATTAAACGCCGAATCGTTTTCTAAATTGATTAGATAGTTTATGATAAATTGTACAAGTTTAGGGATGCGTCCGTTTATTTGAACCCGGATAAACCATAGATGTTTGGACATGTTGCTTAATTAATACAAAAAGGTTTTATCATTGAGCTTTGTTTTTAGAATGTTTGAAAAACTTTTGATAAGAATTCATAATTTAAATGAGCATTAAGTGCTCGTAACTTAATTCAGTAAGCTAAATAATTAAGCTAAATGATTTATTCATAAAGCTGAAATATGAACAAACAAGCAGGGTTTTTTAAACGCTTTAGACTTTTTTAATGCGAAGATAAGTCAACAATTCATAAAGTACCACCCGCATAGCAGGTTCTTATCAGGAAATAAGCAAGGCACTTTTTTGTAAAATTCTTTCTCTACTGAACACACAGAGGAACTTTTCTTGGACAAAGTTGAGGTTTCCAAAGTTTTCCATTCACAGCGACGGCAGCCGGCCATTGTGGCTAATTCAAGGATATAATTAAATTTGTTTACATAATATTCTGTTAGGAGACGAAAACTTACTGGTAATACACCCCCGGGGGTAACAAGTCAAATTTAATTTTCCATAGTTTTGTAAATACGAACATTATGAGATTTTCGCGGTTCGTTGTTTAATTCTTTAAAAGTTATAACAACTCATTAGGTTTACGATGAGACTATATACAGCTCGACTTAATTCACTCCTCCCAACTGAGCAAAATATCTTTTAATGAAAGGCAAGGACATAAAAAGTTATCTTAAAAGATTTAACGTTTTAATAAATTCCTTTTAAATTGAATTATTTTCCTTGATATCCTCTCCTACCTAGATTTTTTTATAAAAGAACATCTCTCTGTTAACCCGAAAAGAGGAAAAAAAAATCTGCCTAAATTACTTTACATAAACAAAAGTGGATTTCAAAGGGCATAAATCAACATTAAAATTGTACAGTCCAGAGTTTCATTTGTGAAAGCAATTTTTTTAGAAAAATAATGAAATTACCCTTGGAACTAAAGTGACCCGCCTGAGGAAAAACAACAATATTCTCGGCCCTCACTACAAAGAGGCCAGCATTTGTATTATCATTCCATTAAACAAAAGTCACCGGAGTTTCAAATGAAAACACAGAACTCATTATTCCCGGGGCAGAGAAATGATTTCAAATGTTAACAAGATTCCCCATAATAGAGTTGTTCACGAAGAGATTTAAGAAAACAAGTATGAGGTAGAGGCCGCGTTGCCTTGTGTTGTGATTCTGAAGAATTGTGTTAATAATAATGTCTCGTACAATACAACGTCACTCGAGGCGGTACACGCTTATATGACAAACGGAACCCAGTCGCCGTATTGTTTTATAATCTCGGCCTTTTGTTTATGCAATGTACTCGAGTACCTATCTAATTTGCCTCGTCGGGATTATCTTAAAGGACCGAACGGATGTTTTGGGGATTATATGTAATTAAACTGACTCAAAACAAATTCTGTTACAATTTTTAGGGTTACGGACTCAAAGGGTAAAAAACCGGCCAAGTGCGAGTCGGACTCGCCCATGAAGGGTTCCGTAGCAGCAAGTAACCTATAAAGTTCTTGTAGTTCGTTGTAACTTTGATCGATGTTTTAATAATAATGTATTTTTTTAGATTTTTTAGTTTTGTCATTCTCTTATTTTAGAAGTTACAGGGGGGGAGGGACACATTTTACCACTTTGGAAGTGTCTCTCGCTATTCAATTTAGAAAAAAATGATATCAGAAACCTCAATATCATTTTTGAAGACCTATCCATAGATACCCCACACGTATTGGTTTGATGAAAAAAAATTTTTGAGTTTCAGTTCTAAGTATGGGGACCCCCAAAATTGATTGCTTTTTTTTTCTATTTTTGTGTGAAAATCTTAAAGCGGTTCACAGAATACATCTACTTACTAAGTTTCAACAGTATAGCTCTTATAGTTTCGGAAAAAAATGGCTGTGACATACGGACGGACAGACAGACAGACAGACAGACATGACGAATCTATAAGGGTTCCGTTTTTTGCCATTTGGCTACGGAACCCTAAAAATGAGACCCTATTACTAAGATTCTATTGTCCGTCTGTCTGTTATTAAGCTGTATCTCATGAACCGTGATAGCTATAAAACAAATACTAAAAACAGAATAAAATAAAAAAAATAGTGGGGCTCCCTTAAATAAACGTGTTTTTTTGCTCGATATTAATAATAGTTATCTAATGTTGTCTATATAATGGTACGGGACTCTTCATGCGCGAGTCCGACTCGCACTTGGCCAGTTTTTATAATTTTGCATTTATGACTGCGTGTTCTTTTAGAAGTAAAAGTACATATACCTAAGCGTACCAATTTCTTTAACATAACCAAACGGGGAAAGGTATGCCAAATCCAGAATCCGCGTCTTCCCGGCCCTCCGCGGATTTCCTATATTATATAATACATTGGGGAGGATCATTTTGCTCGTTTATTGCCGGATATATCTGTGAATGCTCGTTTGTCAAATGCACAGTCATTTATTCAATGGTTTATTTTATGACTTCGTACCTCTATCACACGAAATAAACAAAGAGTTAGTGTGCATCCCTCGGGGGATAACTACAAGATGGGGATAACTAGAAGAATGTGCTTTTGAGCTCGCGTAAATATTGTATTAAAACACTTTCCTTTTTATTTATGCTGCCGGAATATTTGGAAAATAGTAGGACATATTTTTACTTCATTGATTGTCACAGACATATTCAAAGTCGAACCAATAACTAGCTGTCCGCCCGCGACTTCGTCCGCGTGTACTTCGGTTATCGCACTCTAAACGTGTTTTCCCGTAGGAATAAGATGTTTTTCCGAGATAAAAAAGTAGCCTATGTTCTTTTCCATGTCAAAGGCTATATGCATGCCAAATTTCATCCAAATCCGTTCAGCCGTTTTTGCGTGATTAAGTAACAAACATCCACACTTTCACATTTATAATATTAGTTAGGACAAGAAAGTTTAATCAGAGTTGTATACGAATAATAATATTTGGAAAATATATATTTACTTCACTGATGAATGTGGTAAAACTTAGTTTTTTTGACAGTATTTTTTTTTGCGAATTAACATGTAAAAAAATTACTGGTACTTATTTTATAATACTTATTGAGTTAATTCATATGTATACAAAAGGAAACTTCGTGTCAAATATAATAATTTTACCTTTCAGGGAGCGTTTGCGGTAAACTTAATAAATGCGAATAAACGCGAGTAAAGTGGTAGGGTAAGCTAGTTTATAATTCAAATAACAGCAACGTATTCGCAAAACAACGTCGGTATAAAAACAAATTATCACCCGCCCACAGCGAAAAGTATAAAAAGAAAAACTTTTTAATTTTAGCAACCACAAAAAAAGACCAATGTAATTAAATTCGGAGGTACGGGTTTGGTCCATATTCTCGAAATACGGAACAATGGATACCTGTTTTTGTGAAATAGGGAATATGCATGAAACAAATATTAGTTATGTAACCAATTTACCAATAGAATGAAAGAAAAAAAGAAATAATGTTTATTTTGCACAAATAGACGCACAATAAAATATAGCAATCTGTCGGGCCATGTGTGAACCGGGCATAACTGTGCTACACCATAGACACTAGACTGAATACAGTTGTCCAAGTCCAAGGTTGTCTACAGTTCTTAGTCTGTGGTAGTCTATTGTCTATTGCACCTGGGCGGAACCGACAGAGACAAACGTAAAATAAAATATAAACAATAATATAAGAAAAACAAATACAATATATAAATCAAACTAATGTGTAGCATCTAGGCAAAAATAGCTCGTTGCTCAGCTTAAACTATGACGCTGGGCAAATCCAGCAACCTACGATGCAAAAAGCACGCGAAATATAACAATTTTAAACAAATATATCTTTATATAGACTATTTATACAAGGTGTAAGGGACAGCCCTCCACAAACTTTAAGGGCTTGCTCAGTAAACGATACTGAACAAAATTCCACAAAAAATTTTTTCAGGATACGAAAAAAAAATTCGTCCTCTCCATACAAACTGTCCAATCAAGTTTATAATTTTGTATGGTGAAGAGGACTTTTTTTGGTTTCCTGAAAAAAAATTTGTGGAATGTTGTTCAGTATCGTCTACTGAGCAAGCCCTTAAAGTTTGTGGAGGGCTGTCCCTTACACCTTTTATATAGATTTGGACGTTAAAGTTCATATCGGACTTTCCTAAACTTTAACTTTATTGTACACCAAAACAATAACATAGCATAGCATAGTCGGCCTTGTAATGTTCCCACTGTTGGGACTGGGCCGTATAATCCACCACGCGGAGACAGTGCGCACACACACGTCTTCAAATTTTTGGTTCTAGGACATGCCGGTTTCCTCACGATGTTTTCCTTAACCGTTTTGAGAGCAGTGGTAATGAAATAAATAGCACAAATTAATGCGCCTGGCTGGGTTTGAACCTGCGACCTACAACTCGTAAGTCGGGGCCGTTACCACTCGGGCACCACTGCTCTCAACACAGTAACAATTGATGATAATAAAAACAACAAAAAAAAAACAACAACAATTATTGATAATGATAATTAAAAAAAAAACTATCATAATTGTCTACTAAGGCTAAAAAATGAGTTAATTTAGCAAATAAAAAAATTGCATGCTTCTTCCCTATTACGGAAAGATTGTGCATTCACAGAACAGATTTAGCGCAATACCGTTCCCGGAGGGTATTTGGAAACTGATCTGTAACTAGTGTGTAGCCTTTATCTCGCTATTCTCTGCATACTGCCATTCATTTGACAACACGACACGGAGTTACGTCTCCCATAAAATGTAGATACGGCACTAGTTTAATATTTCTAATTAAGCTCTGTGTATTAGTTTCGAGATTTGATTAGTAACATAACTCGCCAGACAAAAGCAATACATTGTTGTATTTTGTGGGTGCTCCTTCCATTTGATATCGAAATAGCATTATTAACTTGTGTTTATTTTTGTGCAATATTTTATATTTAATTACAAATAACACTATTGTTTTTTTCTAAAAACATGATTAAAAAGAAAAAAGAAGCAGCGACTAACAATAGGCTAGTTGTCGTAAAAAATGTAATTAGTCCGTCTTTTAGATTATTTAAAAATAAGGGATACGTATTTTTTTATTTGTACATTAAACCAAAAATGACAAAGATGTAGCCCATGAAAGTTACGTGTAATGTCACGCCGTGCTGTATGTTTTCGCACGGGGTGACGTGATCTTGGTTATTTTTTGTTTAATTGATAAAAGAAAAAATACTTGTCCAATATTTTTTTACAATCTAAAATACGGACTAAATAAAATGTAATTATTTTGACCCTAGAAACTACCCTATTATATTGGTGTATGGAAGTACTACCAGGTGACAAGATGCTCCTATGCCTTTAGGTGAGAACATCTTGCTATCTTTTTGTACGCGCGAAACCTAATGGCAGTGAAATCCCATGTCAATTTACGTATTCTTTTCTATTACTTGACTGTCTCCCCTTCCACATATAACAATAATAAAACAAATGATGAGTCAACAAGCCTATTAATTATTTTTTCAATACATGAACCACCTAACCTACCTACCTAAGTCAGCTACACAATATTTTCTATCTTTATTTTAGAGATATTTATTGCCCGCACTTAAAATATATTAATTTTATATGTTTTATATACAATAAATTAATAGTTTACGTGTTTGTATTCACAATTACAAACATACAAAAATGCTCCCATGATACAGGACTTGTATCATGGGAGCATTCACAAACATGTAAACTCATCACACAAAATGTTCAGCCATAAAAATATTTGTTCCATGCGGGAATCGAACCCGGGATAACCCAATCTCTACCACTGCACCAAATGTACCATCAATAAAATGTTATCTAAAATTCTGTTTGTATATTCCGCCAGTTTGATTAGCTTCAAATGTTCCTGTCATTCCTTTTGAACAGTGTACGGGTGATCATTGTAAAATATGATATGTGGCAACGAATTTGTAGATTCGGGTGCGCGGGAGAGGCCGGCGGCGGTGAAGCCTGTTCCACCAATCAAACAGTGGCATAGAAAGCGAGCGCCCAAAGGCTTTGTATCTCATAATAAACCCGATATCCAGGCTGCCCACAGCCTGGATCCGACAGAAATTAAATACCTACGACGTGGCATGAATTTTTTTTCAAAAGTGTTTGACGTTTTCAGGAATATTGTATGCACGTCCGTACGTATTGTTTTTGGTACGGATTGCATTTCCGATAACAACAAAAGGCGTTAGCGGGTAAACAATGCGTGTTCCGAAACCGTGGTTAAGTGAAATCGGCCTCCCATTTTAATATTATACCTGATAAATACGTTGACGTGATATCGGTACGGGGCGGATTTCTTCAGGATGTTTCACGTTATATTTTAATATTTGTGACAATTAAATTTCCGTGATTTAAGCATGGGGTAACTAACTATATGACTGGCCTGTTGGTCTAGTGGTTAGTGACAATGACTGCTATGGCGGAGGTCGTGGGTTCGATTCCCACCCAGGACAAATGTTTTTGTGATGAGCATAATCATTTGTTCTGTGCCTGGGTGTAATTTATCTATAATATGTATGTATTTAGAAATATATAAGTATGTTTATAGTACCCATAACACAAGCTCTGCTTAGCTTGGGACTAGACGGCGTTGTGTGATAGTTGTGGAATATAAATATAAAATAAATAAATATGGAGTGGTTTTAATTTTATTTTAAGCAAAGATAGTAAAACATTTCAGGGATGAATGAATGTATTATCGGTATGGGCGGATTTTTTGAGGATGTTTCTATTTACATCTTTTTTTTTGTAGGTGAGAAAATCATCTAATGACATCCCCCGCACTTGGACGGAGCGAGACGGGCGGCGTGTCAGACTTTTACTGACTAAAAATCCACTCCTGTTCCTTCGTTGCCTTTCATACCAAGGTCGAGTCTTCCTTTAAAAAAAACTCAAGTTATATATTAATATTTCTGGCAATTTAATTTCCGTGATATAAGTATGGGGTAACTACCCATATGGAGTGCTTTTTTTATTTCAAGCAAAGATAGTAAAGTACGTCAGAGATGAACGAATATAATATCGTTATGGGGCGGATTTTTTTAGGAAGTTGCAAGTTAGTAGTAGTTTTTTACTATTTCTGACAAATAAATTGCTGGGATGTAAGTATGGGTATATACCTAGGTAAATGGAGTGTTTTATTATTTTTTATTTCAAGCAAAGATAGTAAAACATGTCAGGGATGAAGGAGTGCACATGTATATCAATAAGTGTCAGTGTCGCGTGGGGCGGTGGTAACGACACGATTGTAAAGTTTCCGGTGTCATAAAACCACCGCGTTGTAAAGTGAAAACCTACATATTTATTTCTGTTATTCGTTAAAAGCCTCGTAAAGTTAATAAAGGGTTTTTTGTAACAAGCAGGGAGCACGTTCGAGATAAGCCCCCGGTCTCGCGTTGGAATCTTTTAAAACGTCGTTAAAACCAACCCCCGGTCGGTACAGACAAAAGGCCAACAACCTAATTGTTGACGAAAAATATTCTCGATGCAAATTCGCACTCTTTACAGCCCATTCGGAATTTGTACTGGACCCGAAAGAAGTTAACGTAATTAGCCCCCGTTGTTGGGGTGTATTCAGATTTTGTGAAGTCGTGATGTAATCGTGAACAACTTTGTTTTCAAGCCTACTGTGGAAAGCTGTATCATTTTATATCATGTAGCTAACATTTTAGAGCGTGTCCCAAAAGATAATAGAAGATATATTATATTAAATATGTTAGTAAGTATGTTTAGTTTTAGCTTTATATATAATTTTGTAATAATTGCCATATTATCTCTCCACTACCGTAGGTTGTCTGGTAGAGAATGCCTAAGGCATTAAGTCTGCCCTTGTACCTTATGTTGAATGAAGATTAAATAAGTAAATAAATAAATGATATGAAGTAATTAGAAAGAAAAAAGAAAGAAAATGAATTTATTCGGCACAACACAAGGCACACGCATAATAGGTAAACAATACAATTGTGTGCCTCAACCTAAATAGGTCCAGTTCAGTATGACTCGCAGACAAGTGCTTGGCGCTGATTTTCAACTGGAAAATCAAACAGTGAAAGAATGAAGTGAATACTCCAGAATAAACCACGAAATTCAAACCGAATGTTCTTTTTTTGGAATTTGCATCTCAATATCGGAAAATATGGTAACAAAAATAATATTTGCAGTAACGATATGTATGTAAATATTTACACAACTATACTCATCCATCATAATAGCTCTCTAACTTAGAGAGAGAAAAAAAACATCAAGTTTTTATTAAGATGGCACATTTTAGGTCTTCTCTAAGTATGTAATTAGTACGCAACGCCGACTACTACCTACAGGTTATTGAACTCGCTCAGTTGACGGTTTCTTAAAGAAATTAATTTCGTACATGCGTAAATTAATACGAGTTTTAAAAAAAGGGTACTTTATTTTTTAATTTTATCTTTACAAATCGATAGTGTTTCATGTATCGAATCGACCCTCCACGGGATTAAAACGATAAAAATTTAACGGGGTATATTTTTTTAACTTACTATTCGATATTAAAATCGTACAAAAATCAGAATTTCCCGAACTACCCTGCAGCATTCACCTTAGATAGAAATAATATTGGTAATTTGTTTTCATTTCTACAATATGGATAAAATACAATGAACCTTAGAGCTTGGGCTATGATACTGTTAATGAAATTAAAATCGCTACAGAATCATGGTACAACTGTGATAATAACATCAGTTGTAATTCGCCGAGAGTGGCTTGTTATTACTATTTAATTAAATTCTTCAGCACTGTTGCGAAGCGGTGACTCCGTCTGCCTTGCCTTACCTTTAATTTGGATTCCTACGTAATACGCCGTAATGATACCTCTCTTAGGTCAAAAGGTATGGTCGAGACAATCAATTCATGCTTAGAAAATGCATCTACTACGATAAAATTAAAATCTACAAATAAAAACTAGATTTATGGAAGAAGAGTTTTTCCTAAAAAGTTTTTTAGCAAAACTTAAAAGTGTAAACAATAAATAAGTTTTTTTTTAAACTTCCAGATTTTAATTTGGGTTATGCAAGTTTGTTAATTCAAATTCGAAGTTTGTACACAGCAAATCTATTTTTTTTTTCACTTTCAATGAAGTTTTCACACAGCGGTTTCAGTTCTTTGCATCACCATCAGGTGAAATAGTTGTCAAGCGTGAGCCTATCAATAGTAATATAATTCTTTGCATAAAAATTGCAAGAGGGATTAGAAAATTAACGCAAGTAATTTTGAATCCAGAATAAATTGAAGCACAATTTTAAGAGCTACAGCATAATGTGATGTGTCCTCACTAATGGCCATATAGGTATTAGCTCGTTCACATCAGCAGTGTTTACATTGGAAAGTATTGCCAGTGGACGTTGCCGTGCGCTGTCATTTCCTGAACGTAATTTGGTGACTAGCCCTTTATCCAATTCTGGCGATGCTTTCCAGTTCACCTGCTATCGACAATTTCGACTCTAATTTGCGTTATCATTTCCAATTTCATAGAATTATACAATAAAGTACTAGTATAACATGCTATCCTTAATTGGTACCTACGGGGATCTGGAGTGCTCATTGGGCACACTTCTCCCCGAAGACAAAGGTTCGTGGAGTCCTTGCAATCGGATCCGGCGCGCCGACGCCCTCTCGGTAATTTTCTCGTTAACGGAATGAATAAAACATTTCATTCCTTACCTTTCTTTTGTAATTGTTAATGGTTGATGGGTTTTGGCAATTTATGTTCGGTTTCTTTCAGAAACCCTATTTTGCCGCGTCATTTGTTATTCGATATCCATTCAGGATTTGCGTGACGGCTTTAATTGTATCCTGAGAGGTGACTGGGGACACAGACAGCTGTCCCAAGGTCCAAACGACATTGTTGTTTTATCGACTGTTTCACAACATTAAGTAAAGCAGTGTAATACATATTTACATAGTTATTATAACGCTCCAAAATAATAAAAAGGGACCTATCGCTGCGATAGACAATTTGCAAAGAAAAATACATCACGATAAAAATGTAACTCTAACGAGAACCTCAAAATGGCTCGTAAGCAATGAAACAGCGCAATTTCATGAGAAAGGCGGCCCGCAAATAAACCAAAGCGGAGCACATTCCCGCCTCCATAAAACGCAGACTGAAATAAACGTAACAGACTCCGTTCTTTAAAAAATCCGGGCGACGACAACCGCAAAGCTCAACAAAAATCTCTAGTGTGAGTTGGAATTCCAGCGTCGGAATTTTCATAACTGGCGCGTGGCGTCGTCGGTCGTTGAAGCGTTCCAGGTGAAGGATACCGAATTTATATCCCGAGGCGGTTCCGACGCCGATCGTGATCCGGCTCGCGCCACCGACGCCGCCGCGCCGCCGTCGGGGAATCCTAGCGCCGTACTTTATTAGGTACCGAACCCGCTTGCCTCTCGCCAAATATGTGTGCGGCCCTCCGATGACAATAAACACCCCTATGAACGCTGCCCACATGAAAGGCTTTATTTCGCCAGGTGTCATGTTCATGTATGCGCGTAAAACGTAAACGCGTCCGTTCTCTGTTATTGACATTCAAGGGAAAATTGTACCACCTCAATGTAATATGTTTGTTGCTTCATTTTCATAATGCAACATTTGAAACCTAGGTAGGTATACAATTCACCGATTGAACCAAAATTCTAAGTATTCAAATAACTTCATATTCTGCGTGACTCTATTCAATGCATTGTTAAAAAACTATCACTAATTGCATTATTTTACCATTTTTGGAGAATTTATATTATTATTTATGTTCGTTGTGCTTTAAATAGTTAGATTCTATAGAAAGAGGTTTATGAACCTCCGTCGTCATTCAGAAACACATCTTTATACCTTTTAAAACGTTAATGTAACAATTGAATTATGTTTTAACAAGAATCATCTCGCGGAGCCAAGTGCAGGATATTGTGGGGCTGTGGGCCACACCCCGCGAAGATTACGTGAGTTTTTCATATAAAGCCATTCAGCCAATTTCCTCATATCCTACACAGGAGCATAATAAAGGAGGCTTTTGTGAAGGAAAGAGGTTCGCGCACCTACAATGCGTAGACACCGCGTGTACACCGCGAGGGAGCGAGACAGGGCCACCCCTCTCGCTCTTTTCAGATAACTTCTGATATTTAGGGTGCTACCGTTGTGAACAAATAGCTACTTTTACAACGTCAACGTCTGCTCTATAGGAGATTTAGTTTCGTATTCAATTTTCACTAAATCATCTGCTTAGGAAAGGTTTAGTTTTTACGTAGCTAGTTCAAAATTTTCTCTCGATAAAATACGACGCTTCTGGCGCGTTTTCTGATACTATTTGCATTTATTCGTAGTCAAACAGTTTTCGTTCACGACTGGTTTATTTTTGTACTGACGTAGAGAGTGTAAATGCAAACATTATTGAATGCAGGAGTAACAGATTCAATCTTTTGTTTTATTATTACTGCCCGTATTGTCTCATAGCTGATCAAAGACCTCCCTTCATTTCTACGAACGGATGAGTTTTCTTTGCTTCTTTTTTCTAATTTTTAGGGAACATATCCAGATCGTCTCCTTCGCGGTCTGCCTTGGCCCCCGTGTCGCTGTGTCAGGGCACCAATCCTTTGTTTTCCAGACCCCCAGCTCGTCAGGCATGCGGTAGACATGTCCTGACCAGATCGCATTTAAATGGTTTGAGTTTCGAACATGATTGTTACGTTAACAAACCTTGACTCTGGACTTTTGAATGTTAGTCAAAGACTCATTTTGTCTAAGTATCATTATGTCAAAATGAGAAGAATACTCATGTCCATCAGCTTACACTTCAGTGACATACGTAAAGAGCCTTTAAATACTCGTGGCATCATCGTGATCCAGTAGGTCTTCCTGGAATTTTCTGCGCGTAATTTCAAATCGTTTACTGTTCTATTATTCTAATTTCATGATAATCTAGAAATGCTTTAGGATTTAATTCATGAAAAAATATGTGTTCATTTTAATCCCTTATTTACCTCTTTTGGCAAGAAGTTTGTATTATTTTTTAAGCTAACTCCCACGGTCATCTTGGGCAGATTTAGGTTAAGAGAAAATCTAAATATAATTAGACCATGGACATCCATCATCATTAAACGTAGTTCATATTCTCTTAACTTTTTTCTACAACGGCAATTTCGACATGTCCAAGAACCAAATCACTTTTAAGACATGTTACATTCACCAACCCGCACTGTGCTCACGTGGTGGATTTACGGCCTATTCCCTATCCTACAGTGGTGGCCTGAGGTCCAGCAATGGGATCATTATAAGGCTGATTCATCATCATCCTTTCAGCCGAAACACGTCCACTGTTGGACATATCCCTCCCCCAAGTGTCCTGTGCGTCTCTTACCAGGTCATCGGTCCACCTTGTAGGAGGCCTTCCAACGCTAAGTCTTCCGGTACGTGGTCGCCATTTCAAAATATTTCGGCCCCAACGGTCATCCGTTTTACCTTTCCTTTTCTCTCCTCTTAAAGATGCATATTTTTGACCGGCGGTCATCCTTTCTAAGTGGCATAAATACTTAATAATACCTTATCAGATACCCATTACCATGAACTCCGTAAGTGAACAAATTACCTGAAACAAATGAACACACAGATGAATATAGGCTAGTTACAGACAAACAACATGTAGTTTAGCATTAAGTGAACACTATGTAGGCTAGGTTGGAACAGCTGATGTTGACAGCGGTTCCTGCGGTTACCCGGGTCGGCACGGTGTACCATCCAACACTGTATACAGTATTAACAACGCATATTTGACGCTTTATTTTGGGTTGGATTTCTGGTTAAAATTACTATATGGATAGACGAAATTTTCCGTAAAGATTTCCAATATAAAGTAATCGTTTCAAAACGACTTGCTTTTTTTTATTATTCATTTAAAAATGAACTATTTAAGTTTTCATGTTTTTAACTAAAAGTGCTTTATAAACAGACCGTTCTATCATCGGACTACTAGATGTACGGCGATTATCCCACCAACACATAGTGGACCACCCACCTATACGTACAAAGCAATTTTTTTTTGCTGGGATGAGAGCCTTTTTAGCCCCGCAAAGGTCTTTTTTTATCTTTATAATATTGTTATTTTATTTTAAAGTAAGTTTATAGGGATTAGTTACTTTTATTTTACTGTTGTTTTGTCCTGTGCGAGTCACAATTAAATGTTTTTCTTTCTTATGGGAATACATTTACTAGGCGTACGGCTAAGTAGTGAAATTCGGATTCCCTGCCGGAGTCTGGAGTCTGTTTCCAGATAATTAAAAGCTAGGTCTTTAAGTCAAAAGCTGAAAGGGTCAATTCAATTCGTGCTCCATCGTCGGCCACATCATCGCTTACCATCTGGTGACATAGTGGTCAAACGCGAGCCTATTCATAATAATAAAAAAAAAAAAAACACCAGTGACTATTAAACATTATCTACCTACAGTTATAAAAACTAAACTAAATTGATACTTCAACCAACCCCCTTTTCCTTGAGGCCCAATAAAACAGAAAAAACACCCATCTCATACAAGATAAACTCGCCCACAAATAAAATATTAACTAAATATTCACTACACTATCTAATAAAATATCGAACATTTTTCAATATACGTCTCTAAGAGAACGGCCCTATGGATATTTATTTGTGTAGTAACACCCTAGCGGCCGTTGCGAGTCCGAAAATGCCATTGGTATCGTAATAAATCGTTTGAGACGTGCCGTAGTACCAATGGAGCTCAGTTACTACTGTCCTGTTTTTACTAGCAATGGTTTTCCGTTAATCTACTATAACCGATGCTGGTATCGGTACCGGCGTCGGCGGCGCAAGGGTTAAATTAGAGCGAGTGTTGCCAATTAATTTATTGTAAATTAAACTAGGTGTCCATCGCGGTTTTACCTGTCTTTAGTTACTGCTCCGCTCCTGTGGATCGCTCGAGCGTTCTTTTATATAGTTTAAAGCCTTCCTCGATAAATGGGACAGTACTAAAATAATTTTTAATTTTGAACCAGTTGTTGCTGAGATTTGAACTTTCTACCAAACAAACTCTTCAGTTTTATAATATTAATAAAAATATAAAAGTATAGATTTGATACATATGTTCGTCAGTACGATATATCAGGTAAAATTTAAGTTTTTGGGTACTAAATATCGATTTGGAATAGGTTTTTATACAGCTCGAAATAGTACGTACAGATAGCGACATTGGGTACTGTCAACAGTGGATGACTCTGTCAGTATCTATAGATTTCCTAAATGCAAATCTATATGATACGGTTGAATCTATGTAACTCGCGTAAACTTTTTATCACTTACTTGAAACTTCAGCTGAGAAGGAAAGCATCGCAAAAAATTCACGCATTAATAATAAACTAAGCGTGTGGGAGCGGCGACAGGTAGCGCCACGTGTCACTTTGAATATAAAGTACTGTAACCTAGATACATATTTGCTCACTCCGCAAGAACGCAAGCGTGATAATGCCTCCACAGCACACGTTTATGGCACACGCATGTACGCTATTATTAACAGAAAAAAGAACAGTTACCATTCCAGTAAGTACTAACTTTACGACCACTGTAAATAATAATCTGAGTTAATTTTTATAACTGTCTTATAAGTCGGTATGAGATCAGAACAAATTCAATCAAGCAATATTTACTAGCTATAATTCGCGTGCGTCCCTCGCCGATCGCAATGTGAATAGATTACGTTTCCGTCGCGCAACTTTCCTCCGATACAACGACACTTCTACTAGTTTACGGACGGTGTAAAACATGGACACCGCACTTTTACGAGTGTCGCTTAACATATAGTGCCGTAAAACTGAGAAACTACCAAAAACTACACACACTGACATAAACAATGGACATTTCGCAGTTCGTTAGCTAATTGGATCGTAATATATCGTTATGCTACAGCAATCAAATTAATGATATTTCTTTCTGTGTCGTGTCTGCTGTTGAATGTCTGCTATGTGCCATATCATTAAGTTCACACGCGATATAATAGATCCACGTTACGGCCCTGATATGCTAAACGTCCTGTTTCACAAACATTGAACATAAATTACACATTGCGTTCATTTTGATGCTCATTCGACGGCGTATTTTTATTTAATTCTACGCAGGTGCGCTTCGGCCGTGTTTCAGCCAATATTTTTGCACGATTACCATGCTGATGAAAAGCCAACATCAGAACATGTTACATGTTTCCACACACGTTCGCACCTACATAGTTTTAATTCCATGTTAAATTACACCTTTGAAGAGAAAACGTACTGTTTTTAACACAAACATTAACACTGCTCCAAGACTTAAAATTAACGCGCGTAAATATTACTTTATTTAACACAATTTGTGATGAGAAATTTTTTGGCGGAAATGTAAACGAAATTTTATATTAAAATACAATAACAATAAACAGATAAAACCGATTACGTTCTCCGTTGGAACCAATAAGGAGAGATCCCGATCGTGGCTTTTCCCAATAAATATATCGAGATGAGACCAAGATAAACATATCGGAGCGAGCGGGCGGTAGGTTTAAAATATGCAGCCTTCCGCGCTTCGTGAAATTCGTGTAAACAAGTGTAGCGGCCGACTGCGGATAAATCTTCGGGTATTATTGTATTCATATTCTGCGGCAAAGAAACCTTCGTCGATACTTTTTTACGTATCGGTTAAGCTGCTCACGAAAATTGAAAGACTTTGTTAGCTTCATACATATAATTCGTCTGAAACATTCCTCCTTTCTGGAATATGATTAAAATTTTATACCGCGACTATATGAAATGCTCGCATAAAGTATTGGGATATGAAATATTTCGAATTCTAATATTTCCTCCTGATAATATTCTGCTTAAATTTAATCTTGAGACTTGTTAAACTATTTAGTTTAAATCTGCTACCTAACTACATTTGCGAAAATAAATTGAAGATAAGGTACGTCATAAATAGTTGTAATTGATGTTTATAAGGCCCATAAAGAGTTAAGTAGGTAATTTTATTTAGCCAAGGGTATATATTAAACGGTTAACCCACATCATTAGGTGGCAAGTTACGGCGGCGGGCACAAAAGTAACGGAACTGTTGTCGGAAACATATTAATGGTTGGTTCGGACCTACACAAAGAAGTTTGACAAGACGGCGCACAGGTGATCACTGACATGTTTGTGTGCCGACCCTTGCCACGGACCGCTGTGCTATATGCGTCTTATCTCATAATATTTATTAGGTAAGCACCAATGATGTATATTGTTACCAAAAACTAAAGTATTAACATAATTGAGAATCAGGGGAATCCACCAGTAAGTATGTAGGGATGTATCCTAGTTAGCCTTTAGTAAAATTAATCAATGGGACAGAAAAGAAAACAAAGAAGATAAAGCTACGCATCCATGAAACAATATTTCTACCTGTGCTCAAAAGCAGACATCAAAAGAGCAATGTTAATATGAACCATATTTCTTCTAAATCTCATTCAGCAAAGAATGCATTGTACCACTACAAAATTGTATTATGTAGCGCTCAGAAAATATGATAACTGCATTCCAATTTCGGAATTCAATAGTCGCGAACACCGAGCTATTTGAAAAATCTCATAAAGATCCGATATTTGGAACATTTAGTTGCAAATATCGAATGTATGAAAATTGACTGGTAGTTTGTCGGTAGTTAAACGATCAGTATGGTGAATAAAAAACATATGTCGCCGATAAATTCATATGCAAATAACTGAACGAATGCGCATCCAGCGAAAGTTAAACGGCGAGGATAAAAGTTGTGCAAATATGTTCATTTGGGCGAATAAAAATGATCAGCGTGCGATGCGAATGCGACGGCGGGACGACGTGACGCGAGCGCGCACGGCGAATAGGAATGCGAACGCACGCACTCTGTTAGCACGGACGGGTTGTCAGTAACGAGTTTCAGTTTTTATGCAGCTCTTTTTATACTTTTATCACATTCCATGGAGTACTGGATTATTTCACTTTCTAATCACTTACTGAGTCCAGTGCGGGAAGCAAAGTACGTCTTTAAAATTAAAATTGGAAAATTACATACCAATACCGGACTAGTTTGAGCACTGTAACTAATGACATTTTTGTTCAGAATTTACTTAAAATTTATAATTTCAATAAATGTTATTGTGTAATATTTTTTGAACTAAATAAGGCAGGTGTTTCCTAGCTGGCAATCATTAGCACCGAATCTTGCCTAAATTATCAAACTGCTGGATAAAGAGTTCCTTCATCCAAACAATTTTATCTATTGCTAGTCCTTTCGGTAGGAGTCAAGCTCATCTCACCATCTTCGCTTTTATCTGCCTTGATATCGTGAGACCCGTTTGGTGGTTCTTTTTGCACATTTCTCATCTGACATGCGGCAGATATGTCCGGCCCAAATCCACTTTAGCTCAGCAGCTTTCTGAGTTACGTCCATAATCACCGTTACGCACCGTTGTTGTTCCTTATGTAATCTGATGGATTGACCCCCAGGATACTGCGTTGTATAGCTCGCTGACAAACCTTGAGCTTGGACTTCTCCTGAAGTGCCAAATACCGAATTTGGGCACCGTACATGTTTGTGAGGAGAATACATATGTCCATAAATCCCCGTTAGAAACACAGTGGATCCTTGTCCATACAATTCCTTATCTGTACAGTTTTGTACCAAAGTTTCCTCGAAATTGGCAGAAAATAACTTTAGGTATGACGGATCTTCTTGCTTGACTCCTCTTATAATCGCAAAGGGCGGTACAGAGTTATTATTACGAGTATATTATGGTCTAAAGTAGATTGATGTGAGTTGGTTTTATATCTTGGTTACTCTGAGCGCTGAAAAGTGAGTCGTTAACTCAGAAGTTGAAAGTCTCTTAAAGTCCTTACAATGTGTACTGGTCAAATCACATGAGGACAGCACTTACACATACTTGAGCGTACCTATTTAGACAGTGCAAGCATTTGTCAGTTATCGTGAAATTAAACTCAGAACTTTATGGAGTTCAACTATTCGCTGAGAATCAAAATTTGAAAAAAATTATAGGCTGCATAAAGTACTTTAATCTGCCAGACGATTAAGAAATCTAGGTTGCTTAATATAATGACCATAACATAGCCCTCATAATCACAATACCATACAAAAGATTAGTGTCTTTATTGGTCTTCTAAGGAAAGAACTGCACAGATTTGAGTGAACCTGTCCAGTCAATGCAAGCTATTATAGTCGAGTAACTCAACATACTAAAAAGCTTAACGACTTGACTATTTAAGAATAGTGGCCAGCCCTATCCAAGCATGTGCGAGAGCGAAGCGAAGCGAAACCCATCGTAGCGGATAAGCGGAAGTCAGCCCGGCAAGTAATATATTTTTAATTGATGCATACAGCGACCGATGTGTCGGGTAAACATTTACGGTTTTATTCGAACGATGACAGGGTCGCCTTTGTTGGTCGATTTTAACTCAAAACATTAATTGGCGGAAAAGTGTGCAATTCGCATGTTTAAACTTTCAGTCGATGTAAATATTAACACAGTAATTATGAGGGCGTTGATTGTATGTGTCGATTTTAATTTTGTATGCACTCTTTGTTGTATCTGTTGAGGTTCATTTAATACTGTAATGGATTGTGAGAGTTATTCAATATTAGCCTTGCGTAGGTAATGGTGTAACTTATTATTATTAAGTATGACGTGGGCATGATGAGGATATCTAGGTAGGTACATCAAGAATGTTACATATTATGTAACACTCTTGATGTACCTACCTAGAAACCTAACTTCATATTATGTAAGTACCTACCTACATATTATGAGATACAGAACTCTTCTTCTAGATCGTGCACTCCTGACAGAGTGGTCACGATCATGTCTAGGTCTAGTCTTGCGTCACCGCTTCCATGCAGCTCTGAATTTGGCGGTTTGGGAGTGTAGCACAGACTTGATGAGGTTCGTCCATATTGAAGAGTCCACTGGATTTTTTATCCTCGACTTTCCCATGCACAACCAATCGTTTCACCGAGTCCTCATTACGTTTAAGTCCGAAGAAAATAGAGGAGTCGTAGTATTCGCACAGATGATGATAACAGTCACTATATCAGCACAATATGTATATATTTTCGTAATTTTTTGGATTAGTTACGCAGTAATTTTTTCTAAAATGTTTTTTTTAGAGTAAAATTAAGATATTATTTAGATGTAGGAAAACCAATATCTTACCTTTTTAGAAATTAAAAACAAAGAATTATGTGTTATTAAGCCAACAATAATTTTTAATTTCCGTTCTAAACGCGCTCAGTGCACTGAATACCAATTACTGGTGGTAGCGTAACTACTGAGCATATGGAATGTGAAGCCTAGCTCTCGGGTAAGCGGCCGATTTGTGTACCACGTACACTACGCCACTATGTGAATCAATGGAGATCAGGTATGCGGCACAGGAACGTTCAATCACTGCACGGGAATAGATAACGTTTGTTTTATAACATCACTACGCCAAATTAAATAGGGAAGGGAAAAATTCCGGCTGTGCGGAACTATGCGGGGTTTAATTATTATTTTTGTTGTTGTTTGATATTTTATCATGACTTTTGATAATTGTAATTGAGTTTTAATTAATTGACGATTATATTGCTTGACACTGGGTGAGCTTGAACATTGATTAATAACTGCTGCCTTTTTTTTTTTTTTTTTTTTTTTTTATGGTGGGAAAAAATCATGCATTGACATCCCCCGCTCTTGGGCGGAGCGGGAGATAGTGTCAGACTCTTACTGACTAAAAGACCCACCCCGTTCCTTCTAGCCTTCATACCGGGGCTCGAGTGCCCTTTCGGATAACCCTGGCCCCAGTAGGCTTCGACCCGGCTGGGTCCCTGCTGTTGCTGACAACTCCTTGAGGCGCGCGGGAACAGTGCGCGCCGTCGACGACTTGGGCTTGGTCCGGACAGTTACCGGACGGCCGGACAGCGAGCTACCCATTGCTCACTGTCCGCAAGCCCGCGCCTACGGTGGCCGGAAATCGGGATCAGAATCCCGGCGGCGGCGGCGGCGGCGATAACGCCGTTGCCTGATGCGTTCGGCCTCCTCCTTTGCGAGCATTACTGCTTCGCAGAAGTCGGTGACCGCCTGCCACTCCTCCTCGCTCCGGACCATGGCCTCAACCAAGGCCCGGCGCGAGAGGTCTCCGCCGCCGATCGCCCCCACGAGGGCACGGCGATGCTCCGCCCAAGCAGGACACACCTCGACTGTGTGCTCCACCGTGTCCTCCGGGCATTCCGCACAGTGACGACACCCGGGCGTCACTTCCGCACGAATCCGGTGCAGGAAACTCCCGAACGAACCATGTCCGGTGAGGACCTGCGTCATGCGGAAGGTAAGGACGCCGTGAGGTCTTTCCAGCCACGCCTCAAAGAGGGGACTTACCGCCATGATTGTGGCGTGCCCATGACGGGGTTGCGATAGTCGCTGACGCCATTTCACCATGAGATCCCGCCGGAGCCATGAGATCCCGCCGGAGAATAACTGCTGCCTACAGTACATGTTTGTGTATCACTTCAGAGCTAGTCTAAATAAAGTCTTTGTAATTTATTGCTGTATAAATAGATTTACTGAACAATTTCCATATTAAATGTGAGAATAAACATACATAAATAAGACGAAAAGGTAAATTGCTTTTATCAATCTGGAACTTTACGAGAATAGCAAAGAAAACCAAATGTAAGTAAATATACTCTCAAAATCTTCCTCTCAGATATTTGGGTACAACAAAGAATTGTTGGTTAACAACAAATATCCGAATTCAATACTGGCTAACCCGTTGAAAAATAAATTTGTGCCCCGGCGGATGTGTGCGCTTGCCAAGCTTGCAACCCTTTGGGACGAGAATTGCCTGCTTGCACGTTGCACAATAACAGTTTTCTTACCCAAGTGGAGTTCGATACATTTTGGGTGGGACACTCCCAAAATACAACTGTTTTGCCGTATAAAATAGAGGACTATTTGGACACTTTATAAATGCATCTACTTATACAAATCACCTAATAAATCAGCCATAAAGTGTCATGAAAGACAAAGATAAAAAAAATATGAAAGCAATACGAACTTTTACTAAGATTAATTACAAGATCAACGTTCAAAGCCATTCATCAATTCCACTGTGAACACAAAGCCATCAGGGGTGTCGCGGAACTTCTTACGTTATTGAAATTTACTTTTTAAAACAATGTTAAAGTGCACAACGCTCGTATTTACGCTGCAACCGGCGGATGGCTAGTGGGCAAAGTTTTTACGATGGCCCGTCCCGGGGAATATTGTTGGTGCATTAACGTTTAATGCCCTCCGCAGTTTCACTAAAATTTAAAATTGGTACGCGAAACAGTTGCAGCGATTAGACTGGATTGCGAGACCGAACTAATTTTCGGGATGAGTTTCGAGTAATACGTATTCAATTACTTTTCTGTCATAAAAGTAAATTAGATCTTACTTTCATGACTTTCAAACTGAGTCAGCAGTTGCACATTACTTTGTGTAATTTATTGCATCACCACTGTTCTCAAAACAGTGAAGGAAAACATCGTGAGCAAACCGGTGGGTCCTAGAATAAAAAATTCGAAGATATGTTACATCCACTAACCCGCACTGAGTTTGCATGGTGAAATATGGCCTATTCCCTCTTCTAGAGAGGATACCCGAGTCCCAGCAGTGGGAACATTATAGGTCTGGTTAAGCTTTTATGATATAACTGTAAGCGACTAAAAATCACTTCAGAACTTTACTGATTTAGCTACTTATAATACATCAATAAGTTACACTTTTCCCCCTTCCACTTAGCATCGCACAGATTATACGAAGTCGCGTTTCGTATCTCGCATACACGTCATTTTAAGCATGTTTATGTACGGAGGGGACAGAGAGTTGGTACGTCAGAACGGTATCAATTTCCGGCCTTCCACTGCCATTTGATTTATGTTTGCCATCTCTTTTTTTCGAAAAAACTAGTTTGTTCCCGAGTGGAAATGCAGGTGGGAACTGCCGCAACAGAAATAAAGGGCCGTGTTTTTGATCAGTGCGTACTGATGGACGGAAATTAAAAAATAAACCTAGATAGATTGTCTCTCGTCAAGTCATCACAATTAATTTGCATCATGAAACGTATATACTGGAACAGGTTTTTGGAATAGGTCTGTGGCTGGACGCGCAAAGACTTATTCCGTCCACGCTACTTAAATGCGTCTCGAGTATTTAGGCGCATGGCGTCTGAAACGTAAATACTTGATGGACTACCTAGTCGATTACCATTACCTAGTTTCTTTTTTTACGGTGGCGAAAATCATCCAATGACAACCCCCGCTCTTGGGCGGAGCGGAAGATAGTGTCAGACTCTTACTGACTAAAAGCCCACCCCGTTCCTTCATGCCTTTCGTACCGTGACCGAGCTTCCCTTTCGGATAACCCTGGCCTATTGCTGACAGCTCCTTGAGGCGCGCGGGAACAATGCGCGCCGTCAACGACTTGGGTTCGGTCCGGACGGTGGCTTGCCCGAATGGGTAGCTTGCTGTCCGACCGTCAGGTGGTCGGACAGCAAGCTACCCATTGCTCGCCGTCCGCAAGCCCGCGCCTACGGTGGCCGGAAATCGGGATCGGAATCCAGGCGGCGGGGGCGCTGTGAGCGCCGCCGTTGCTTGATGTAGTCGGCCTCCTCCTTTGCTAGCATTACTGCTTGGCAGAAGGAGGCGACCGCCTGCCACTCCTCTTCGCTCCGGACCATGGCCCGGCATTACCTAGTATTTGGAATAAGAACTTCGGCGGACGTGTACTTCTAAGACTCAGTATGAATTCTACCTAGTATATCACACCTCTAGTTTCTACAAGAAAATAATACTGACATAGGATAAGAATTCAAAAGCGACTATTAAAAGATGAGAGACGTTATTTCATAATAATTTGAGAGATCTTAGGCTACAAGTTTAAGCAAGGTTATGTTTTTGTATCAAACGTACTACATCTTGAACTAAACTGAACATTTTGGAAATTAATTAATTAACGAAGTACAAAACGCTAGAGGCCATAGAACTAAATAACATGATAAAACTCTGTAATGCCTAACATTGAATTATCTACATCCATACTAATATTATAGTGTTTTTCTTTTGTTTGTAGAAGATAACCGAGATTGCTAAATTTTTTTCACTAATAGAAAGCTGTTTTTTTCCTGAGTGGCATAGGCTATATTTTATGTATGAGGACGAAGCCGCGAATACAAGCTAGTATCTTATAAACAGGCTCTAGGTATTTTTAAACTCATTACGTACCTAAGTAATAGGTATTTCCGAATCAAAGGCTATATACAGTCAAATCGGTTTCATGATTAATCGGAAACAGAGTACCAGTATTTTACATGGAGCGACTGTCTATCTGATCTCCATAACCCAGTAACTGGGTAGGTAACAGAATGCCCTGGGCAAAGTGAGTGACATATTTTCTTTCTGGCTTCTGATTACCCGTAACGACTGCCAAAAATCTTCAAGCTACAGTCGGGAACATCGGCTCGGTATGATAACCCATCCAAGAATCGATCCCGTGAAATGTTGCTTAACTTACCTAAGCACCCAATTCGCCACGAGTTCCTTAAAGATTATACAGTAATTATTATAATGAAATTAGAAACCATTTTTAGAAGATTTTCCTGTTACATAATAGGATTTATATTTAATAAAAATAACAAAAGGGAAAATAAACATCGTTATCGAGAACTGAATCAAGAATCGTTGTTTATTAACCGAGTTAGTTATTTAATTAATTGTTCTTTATAGCACGAAGAATTGCCAAACTTAAGTGGCAATGGGCAGGGCACATTGCTCGCAGAACAGATAGCCGTTGGGCCGAAAGGTTCTGGAGTGGCGACCGCGTACCGGAAGACGCTGCGTTGGAAGGCCTCCTATAAGGTGGACCGATGACCTGGTGAAGGTTGCGGGAAACTGATGAATGCGAGACGCGCAGGATCTTTCTTTGAGGCGACACTTTGGATGTCCAACAGTGGACGTATATCGGCTGAAATGATGATGATGATGACTGTTCTTTAATAGGTATAGCAGGTACGGAAGTTACATACGTAGATATATTTCACTAACCAATCATAATGAAAACATCAGAGCTATGACGGGCTGCAACTGATCAAAATCATGTAGCACCCGATAGATAGATAGATAGATTGATTCTTTATTGTACACCAAAAATAAAAATTACAATTTTTTTTTTTTTTTTTTATTACAGTTACAGTTTTTGACATACAGTGTATCAACCAGACTTGTAACCTATCTTTACACTAATCTGGCTTATTGATACCAAGGGGCCCTAGAACCCAAGGCAAAGAAGGAAGACGGCGTGCACTGTTCCCGCGGCCCAGCCGGGTCGAAGCCTACTGGGGCCAGGGTTATCCAAAAGGGAACTCGAACCCCGGTATGAAGGCTAGAAGGAACGGGGTGGGCTTTCAGTCAGTAAGAGTCTGACACTATCTCCCGCTCCGCCCAAGAGCGGGGTTTGTCATTGGATGATTTTTCCCACCATAAAAAAAGGCAAAGAAGGAACACAGTTGTGGTTTTACTCAGTAAAAGTCTGACACGCCCTCTCGCTCCGCCCTAGAGCGAGAGAAGTCATTGGATGATATCTAACCTTCAAAAAATCACCAATTCGACTACTTTACACCTATAAGAGAAGTTACTCAATTCCTCCACCGACCAAGTAAGCAACAGAATCAACTCATGGCAGAGCAAGACAGATTACAGATACAGCTACAAGTTTTCGTGGGAAATGCAAAGAGTGTGAAAAGAGAGTGACTGACAGACGTTTATTGACTAAAACTCAGTTGTCTTTTCTTCAGTCACCTTTCGCGGTCTGGGTCCACGGTAATTCCTTCGGCCAATTCCGCCCAGGCCCTGATGGGTCCCGTTGATCTTCCTGATCCATAACGGAAGGTGAGCTACCTAAAGCTCGCCATCCTCAAGCCCATGCCTACTGTAGCCGGAATTCGCCCCACGACTCCTGACGCACGGGGCGTCTCCTGAGGCGGCTGGGCCGTAATGATATTGTAGAAATTTGGTATCTGTCTGCGCAATACCAACTTTCTTGATTGGTTGATATTTTATTTGTTTTGGTTTATTTAATGGTTATGGTTTGACTTTGGTTCGGTTTAAATGATACGACTTTAGTTTGATTATGGTTTTATGGTTTAAACAACTAAATATGCAGATAAAAGTAGTTATAAGTAAGAAAGATAAGTTGGTTTATCCTAAAAGATGGTTTGAATGGTTTTGGTATGGTTTGAGTTACGCGATCGACGACCGAATACGTACTGACTTTAATAATTACGTGTGCTAGTTATATAAAAATGTACGAAAGCAAAAGTGCTTAGCTGTTCGGTTGTATTGCTCCGAACATATTCCCGAGCACAAATGAAAAGAAAAATGGAATTAACCATCAAATCACCTTTGACAATATGTGGTAAACAAATGTAAACATAATATATATTAGCATGAAAATAAATGGTTAAACATACAACAACAAAGAAAATGTGTAAAATAGTAGTCCTTAAAAAAAAAACATTAAACTAAAGAGTCCTCTATTTTAGACGCCCGTTCTTTTCGCACAACAGGCATCGTAGCTCTATGTTTACTACGCAAAGCACTGGGCCACCGTTTGGCTAAAAATGAACTTAATTCTATATGATCACTCTCGTTTTGCTGACGGTCAGCAATGGTCACATTGGTCACATTTCGGGGTGGCACTTCACTGTACACTCTGTTGTTGGTCGACGTAGATGTAGACGCCGCAGACTCCTGCTGTCTGTGGTGAGGCTCCACACGACTGGGCGCTGAACGCAAACATAGTTTCGCTCTTCTCCAAATCCAGATAATTACCGCACATATGGCGATTCCAAGCAAAACGTAGATGATGGTGTAGTGGTGGATATCGTGAACTGATATATCGTTCACTTCTGCTTTGGTTGTTTTCAGGGTCTCGATCTGTTCTCGGAGGATAGACAGAGAGCTGTTTATCCCCATATCTTCTGGTAAATTTTCTTCGGTTGGCAATTTTACGTTTACGATGTGGTTTATTTGGTCTAGCTCGGGCACTAGTATATTTGGTGAAAGCTCGATTTGGTTAGATTGTTGCTGTAGCGAATACAGTGCAAAATCCTTGCCCTTGACAAAGCATTTCTGGTTCATGCTAATGACCCCTGCCCGAGTCAGCTGACGTGCCGTAACTTGATCGTCACATATGATTTTAATTGAATATGTGTCGCAACAGAAGTACATGTATTGTGACGTTGAATGTAATTCTATCCATCTGTTGGTACACATTGACCTTTCTGTCTTGCATTTTTGATTTATTGTGTTAGTTTCACAAAAGTTTTCGTCGTTTTCCAAATGCAAGATGGGTTTGAAAAGTTGGCACATGAAGTATTCACCATGATACGAACACGTGTCTAGTTCATGGATGGTTGCTGTAAAGTAGGAGTCTTTTTTCAGATTTACGGCTACGTATTCCGATACTGGTTTGATGCTGATCATGCTGTCATTCATTTGTTGAGGAACTGGTACTATTCGGTATAATTGAAAGCTTTCTCTCGCTACTAGCGGGAAAGTAATTTCAAAGATGATATATTCTTGTGTGACGCGAGCCTTTGTTCTCAGGAGCTTGTATAGTTGTGGCAAATCTTTTTCAACGTTCTCAATAGGTAGAGCCAAGTCTTGAGGTATTTGGCCGTATATAATTTGTAGCTCTCTTTTGAGCTGTGTTGGTGTCAGTAAATGCAAACTAATTTGGCCGTGGTATATGTCTGAAATGGTATCGATTAACACATCTTGTATTCTTCTAAGGTTTTGCATCATGTTTATGGTCGCTATTGATACTGATGTGAAGTCTTGTTGTGTTGACATCACGTTGATTTCCTGCTGCATTTTACTGTTGTTCTTGTCCAATTCGTTTAAATGTCTGTTTATGATTTTATGTTGTTTCTCTATTAAGTTTTCAGTTCTTTGTAGGATATTGTGCTCCGCTTCAACGATAGACGTAAGGTTCTTGAATAGTTGACCTTGGTGATGTTGGTTACGCTGTACAAGTTCAATGTCTTGCTTGTATTTTTCTGCGAAGCTTTCGTCCAATACGCCGAATAGTGAGTTTGCAATTGACCCGACCGCATTGATAAGGCCGCGTCGGATTCGTAAGCGTGCGCCGTAATGCTGGCTAAGCAACAGCTGGTTGTAGTATTGCAGTTCGTTGTAATCGTGACGTATTTGTAGGAGTATCATCTTACAATGACTCGTCTCTGCGATCGATTGACAAGATTTTTCCAGATAATTTGTAAAATCGTTAACTGCTTTGTCTCCTTGCCAATATGGTGCCATGTTGTAATAAGTAACGAGTTTCCAATTATCTCTGATTAATCGTACTTTTCCTACTGTGTCGAAGTACAATGTTTTATTGTAGCCGAACTGCGATATGTTGAATGAAGCCGTGGTAGGTAATATGATGCTCAAAAACAATAACAACGCTAGTGCAATATTCACTAACTTAGAATGGGTTCTGGTGCTAAATTGCTGATGGTAGTTTGGTTCTTTCTCAGCTGTTATGGTTTCCATTTGTCCGGATGGTTTGTCTTTTTGCATGCCTGGTTCTGGTTTTTCGGCTTGTTCTATAGGTAAAACGGATAGCTTCACGATAGGACGCTTTACGTAGCCATTCTTGGTTTTTAGAGTCACTACTCTGATTAGTTCATCTTTTCCTGGATGAACTTGTATTACTCGACCCATTGGCCATTTTCCTGCTGGTAGATTGTCGTCCTGTATCATCACTAAGTCACCCACGCTAATATTCTTTTGGTTTCTCATCCACTTTCCTCTAGTTGATAACTGAGTCAAGTACTCCGTTTTCCATCTTTTCCATAAATCGTCGAATAATTTTGACACTAAGTGCCATCTAGTTCTGGCGTCATCTGGCGTTTCAATAATGGTTAAACCTGGTCGTCCTGTTATGAAATGAGCTGGTGTGAGAAAATCTAAATCTTCGGGGTCTTCCGATAGCGCACAAAGTGGCCGAGAATTCAGACAAGCCTCCAATTTTGATAATAATGTGGTGTATTCTTCAAAAGTTAATTTTTGTTGACCGATCACACGTCTGAGGTGGTGCTTGAGACTGCGCACAGCTCTTTCCCAAAGTCCTCCCGCCTGAGGCCAAGAAGGTGCATTAAAATGCCATTCAATATTTAGTTCCGTTATTTCTGTAAAAAACTTCTCACTAAAGACGTTTTGAAGATAAAAGTATTCTTCTTGTAGTTGTCTGTTTGCTCCAACAAAATTGGTTCCATTGTCACTATAGATGTGACGTGGAGCTCCGCGTCGAGCTGCCATCCTGTGTAGTGCGGCTAAGAAAGCTGAGCTGGTTAAATCAGACACGAGTTCTAAATGCACAGCTTTCGTCACCATACATACGAAAAGGGCTATGTAACCCTTGGTAGTCTTTATGCCTCTTCCCTTGTTTGCTTTGACTTCCACAAATCCTGTGTAGTCGACACCGCAATGGTAGAAGGCCCTTTCAGGGTTAACCCTGAATTCTGGTAGGTCGCCCATGAGCTGATGTTGTCGGATTGGTTCTTGCTTCCTACAGGTAATACACTGCCGTATAAATCTCTTTGTAGCCATGTATCCTTTGATTATCCAATAACTTTGCCTAATATTAGATAACGTTAGTCGAGCTCCGCCATGATGGGTTAACTCGTGAGCATATTTGATTATTAATGTGGTTATTCGGTGGTTATGAGGTAGTATTATTGGGTGTTTCATCTCGGTGTTTAGTTGGGCATTACTTAACCTACCACCTACACGCAGCATTCCATCTTGGTCTAGGATGGGATGTAAGGATAAAAGTTTACTTTTCGAATGAACCTTTTTATTCTCTTGTAAACAACGAACGTCACTAGCGAACTCTAGTTGTTGTATAGTTTTAATGATCAGCAGTTTTGCACGACGTAGTTCGTGTAATGTGAGATAAGGTTGACGGATCGCTTTCGCTGTTGGTAATCGTAGTATCCATGCAAAAATACGTATGATTTTTGCAAATGAATTATATTTGTGTATTAAATGGTCAATGATATTAGGTATGGTCATGGTTGGTTGTTCATGTGGTTCCGCAACTATCGCATTTGATCGTACCGCTTTTCTTATCTCCAGGTTAGTTTCATAGATGGTCCGAGGTGCCTCGAGGATTTCGAATGATTGGATCCAGCATGGTCCGTGCCACCACAGATCATGTTTTCTGAACTGATTGATTTTCAATCCACGACTTGCACAGTCAGCTGGATTTTCAGCGGTGTTGACATATCTCCATTTGTCCTTTGGTACTATTGTGGTGATTGCTTTCACACGGTTCGTCACGAATGGTTTCCATCTAGCTGGGTCTCCTTGGATCCATCCTAAAACTGCTGTCGAATCACTCCAACAATATACTTCTTGGTTATAGCATGCTAAGCAGGTTTGGACTTTCTGCATCAATTGAGATAACAGGTGCGCACCCATTAACTCCAGCCTTGGTATGGATATATCTTTACTAACGGGTGCTAGTCTAGCCTTTGCTGCCACCAAATTCACCTCGTTAGGGCTTCGTTGATTTTTGACTTTGCAATAGATTACTGCGGCATACGCCTTATTTGACGCGTCACAGAAACCGTGTAATTGCAAGCTATGGTTTTCTGTTGTACCGATCCAACGTTTTATCTTTATGGTATTGATGTCATTTAACTCGCCTCTTAGTTCTAGCCATTTGTTCCTGATTTCATCTGGTAGTGCGTCATCCCAGTTAAGATTAGATAACCACACACTTTGAAAGAGCATTTTCATGGTTACGCTTAATGGGGTTAGCCAGCCTAACGGGTCGAATAACTTGGATATGTCGGAGAGGAGCGATCTCTTGGTTGGTTTTGTTACTGATGCTGGCTCCAATTTTAGGTTGAAGATAAATTTATCCTGTTGCGGAGTCCATCCCAGCCCCAATGTTTTGGTTGAATCTGATTGTTTGAACTCATAGACTTGTTGGTTGCACAAGTCTTTTTCTAGGTCCGCAACTAACTGTGGTTCATTTGTGGCCCATTTGCGTAGGTTGAACCCGCCTTTTCTGAGCAGTGTTATGAGGTCTGATTTTAAAAGTGTTGCTTGTTCTATTGAATGAGCTCCTCCACAATAGTCATCCATGTAGAAGCACTCCTCTAATGCTTTTGCTGCGTCAGGGAAATTTAGCTTTTCTTCTGCTGCTAATTGTTTTAAGCACATCATAGCTAAAAATGGTGCCGGCTTTGTGCCATAGGTAATGGTCGTGAGTTGATATGTTTGTATGGGTTGGCTGGGTGAATCTCTCCATAGTATTTTCTGATAAGGCTGATCTGCAGGATGTATCATTATCTGTCGATACATTTTTTCAATATCAGCTGTGTAGACAAACTGATACTGCCTCCATTTCAGAATCAGTTCCTGCAAGTCTTGCTGTAAATTGGGACCGCGGTACATGACGTCATTCAAACTTAGTCCTGAAGATGACTTAGCTGATGCGTTGAAAACTACACGCAGCTTCGTGGTGGTTGACTCAGCTCGAGTGACACAGTGGTGTGGTAAATAGCACTCGGGCGTCGTGCTCCTGGTTGATAGTTTCATATGGTTTAGTGTGTGATATTCATCAACAAATTTTGTGTATTGATCTTTAAGATCCGAATTTTTCTGTAGCTTCTTTTCTAAATTCCGAAATTGTGCTAAGGCTAATGGTTTCGTGGAACCCAGTTGTTCCTTGGCTTCTGGTTTGAATGGTAGGCGTACTTGGTATCTCCCATTTTCTAGTCTCTCCGTGGTTGAGAGAAAATATTGTAAGCATTCATGATCTTCAGTGGACATTTCGATATGTTGGTTGATATCTTCGTTCTCCCAAAATCTACGTAAATCATCCATATTATGAAGAACGACGTTGCATTGATACTTTGTTGTCATTTTTCCACAAAGCAACCATCCTAAGTGCGTTTGTTGGGCTATTGGTTGATCTTCGCTATCACCTCTCAGAATGCCACCTAATGCAATCTTACAGAAGACGTCTGCCCCAAGGAGTAAGTCCACTGGCCGACTGGTATTGAATTCGGGATCTGCTAAATTGATATTTTGAATATGAGGCCACGATGGTTTGACAAAGGATTTGTTTGGTAGGTGCTTTATTAGGTTGTTCATTATTAGGACGTCTCCTTCTAAGGCGAAGTCGCTATGAATAGATTTGAATCGTATGATCATCGCTCCCTTGCAGCTGTTTTCTTTTTCTCCTACGCCGAATATTGTCCCTTTGCAATGTTGTCTTGGTAATTTCAAAACTTGCGCCACTTTCTCGCTTATCAAGGAAATTTGCGAGCCTTGGTCAATCAAGGCTCTCATAGTGTGATATGTACCATCGGATCCCATCACTTTGACAATAGCCGTAGCCAAAAGTGTTTCCGATACCTCATCCCAGGACACATGGGTTGAAGTTGGTACTGGTTCGTTATTGGTTACGCAAGACGTAGTTGGTGTGTGCACAGCCTTATGGTTATATTTTGCTGATGTGGTTGGCTTACTTTTGGTAGCGATTGCTTCATGCAATAACGAATTGTGCTTCGCGTTGCATTTGCGACATGTTTTGTTAGAAAAACATGGTTTATCATAATGGTTGAATAGGCAATTTACGCAACACTTCAGTTTATTGACTGTTTTTAATTTTTGCTCATCCGACATTTGTAAAAATTGGGGACACATCCAAAGTCCGTGGTCATTGTTGCACAATGAACAGGTCATTGAACGCGAAACGTGGAGTGATTTCCCGTAGTGGTTCATGCTATAAGGGTTTTTATTGGATGCCTGCTGGTTGTGATTAGGGTTAAAATTTCTCTTTTGGTTTGCCTGGTAGCTCGAATGGTTTTGTGGTTGAGTGGTCGATTTTTGTTGGTTTGTTTCTTGTTTACGGCGAGATGCTTCCAGGGCTGTAAACTTATTTTCCAGGAAATCTAGGAATTCTTGCAGAATTGGTAGTTCCCTAGGGTTCTTCACTGACTCAATATATTCAGCGAATGATTCACTGTCTAGTTTCTGCCCCAACAGTAGTACTAGCAATGGATCCCAAGTGGCAATATCCACTCCCATATTTTGTATAGCATGAAGACATTCTTTGGTGACATCATGCAGTTTTTTGAACATGCCTATGGATGGGTGCTGCATGTTAGGAATGTTCAACAATATGTTCACGTGAGATGTAAAAATAAGTCTGCTGTTGCCATATCTATGGTTAAGTATTTCCCAGCATACTTCATAATTTTCGGAACTAATCTGAAGATGGTGTATCAGACGCTCAGCCTCACCTGACACTTTACTTTTCAAAAACTGCATTTTCTGTGCGTTGGATAAGGATGGGTTCTTATGTATGGTTTCTGTGAACAAGTCTTTGAAAGATGTCCACTGGTGGTAGTTACCCTGGAAGGTTGGGATATCCATCTGGGGCGTACATTTGTCTCGATGGGATACAGACCACATCTTTGAACTGATCGTTTTCTTCAAGTCGTTGTACATTCGTTCGTATCTTGTAAATTCCTCCTGATACCAAACATCTTCATTTCCATTTTCGCTTTCGATCTCCCAGTGCAGATTATCGATGATGGTCCACCGACTTTGGAGTGATTTCAAAGCATCGTCGAACTCCCACTTGCTCTGCAATTGGTCGATTTCTATGGTAGTCACTGTTCTCATGAACGCTCTAAAGTTAATGGTTTGCTTCTTAATCAATCCTTCTAACTTGCTGTTATCTTCTGGTACTGGCATCTCACTGCGCTGCTGCTGGGATGCCTGGGAGCGAGACGAATCTCCTGATTGGTTCGTGGTCTTGACCTGGGTCAGCGGCTGGTTGACGCCTTGCTGCTTCGGTAACAGGTTCTCCATGGTTTTGGTAATTAGTTGCTTGATCGACACATAAACTTCCTCTGCTTTGTCGAAACAATTTTTGGTAAAATATACATGATCAAATTCCGCAAGCTCACAACATTTCCTATGGTTTCGTTGGTAGTCTCTCCAATAATTCTCTAATAACTCCAACTTCCGTTTGCAGTAATCTATGGTTTTCCGCTCAGCCCCGTCTTTCTTGATATTGGTTAAAAGTTTAACTAGAGAGTCGTATATTTCAGTTTGATTGATTGCTAACTGCTCCATTTTTCTCCCGAATGGATAAATTGTTAAGAAAAAGGATATAAAATGGTTGGGTCTGACCTTATATGCTGCTTACGCTCCACAACTGGTAAATCTCCTCCAACGCGATCTCACTCCTACCTACTTGCCCTACAGACACTTCACACTGGTTGCAAGGTCCCGGTACACAAACACTTCACTTATTACTGAACTTCGCGAACCGAGGCCCTTATGCTCGAAGGACCATGTAGATTTTTGGTATCTGTCTGCGCAATACCAACTTTCTTGATTGGTTGATATTTTAGTGGTTTTGGTTTATTTGATGGTTATGGTTTGACTTTGGTTCGGTTTAAATGATACGACTCTAGTTTGGTTATGGTTTTATGGTTTAGACAACTAAATATGCAGATAAAAGTAGTTATAAGTAAGAAAGATAAGTTGGTTTATCCGAAAAGATGGTTTGAATGGTTTTGGTATGGTTTGAGTTACGCGATCGACGACCGAATACGTACCTCATCCCAGTTCTGTGCGTTGGATAAGGTACGTATTCGGTCGTCGATCGCGTAACTCAAACCATACCAAAACCATTCAAACCATCTTTTCGGATAAACCAACTTATCTTTCTTACTTATAACTACTTTTATCTGCATATTTAGTTGTCTAAACCACCTTTTCCTTACGCTTTCCACCACCTCTGTCGCTTGCATTACTGTCTCGCGGAAGGAACTGACTGCTTCCAATTCCCTGTACAGACCTGGACCAGAGTTCGGACTCAAGAGTTCGCCACCGCCGATCGCTTCTACGAGGACACGGTGGTGCTCTGCCCAAGCGGAACAGACCTCCACCTTATACTCCGTGCCATCTACACTATCGTGACACTTGGGTTCTCCTTCTTGCCCAATTCGAAACAAGAACTTTCCGAATCTATTGTGTCCGGTGAAGACCTGGTGTGCCCATTCATTGACAGATACAAGCTTAGAAGTAACCGCGAAAGCTAGCTTAAAATTCAAACAAGTCTAGGCACCTACTGGCAAAAATCCCCAAAATATCATCCCTTGTGAAGCACACATCTCACCCCTATTAAAAGTGATAGTGGTGTAACGTGCCAACCAAAACAACAACACACCGCGGTGACTAGCCGAAACTCACACGTACAGTATTCGACAAAAGTGCTACCGACCTTAATATTGTTAGGAAACAGTAACCTCTCAGGTGCTGGCAGGCTATATAACCATTCAATGATTAATACTCGAGCGATGACACGACGAAGAACGAAAACCATACGTTTTCATACCTATAGGTTTATATACACGTATGAAATGGTTGCGGTGCTGACTATACCGATATGATTGCGTCACGTATGTCTCATGCTGTTAATCATAATTATTGTAGTTGATAACTTTAAAATGGATTAAGTATTTATTATGAAAGTGATGCTTTTTGTTATTCTTTTGGCGTTTGTTTGATTACTCTTCATACAGTCACGATAAATTACAGCGAAAAAGAAATGCTAAATATGCTTATTTACTATTTCGAATACCGTAATTAGAGACACAATGGAAACACAATGAGCGAGCGATCGCCGGCGTTTGCTTGGGGTTTAATGAATTCATGAATTAAACTGATTAACTACATAGACAGCTATTAAATTATCTAGGCATAAAACTAATAACGCGTCATTGCCAGATAAAAAGTAAAAATATAAACAACCAAGGTTTTCACGCATAAATTAAAACCGTTTAATTATTAGGTATTTGGTAATACTTATCATAATTGAACGTATTTCATTAGATACTGCGTTGTAACCTTAAACAGAACAATAAGTAACATTTGTTATCCTCACCTGAATATCATGCAAGCAGTCACGTTCATCGTATGTGTACCGCAAACGAGAAAATATACCAAACACCATTTTGATAAAACAAACTTTCACTAAAATATAGAAGAAACTAAGGAAACAAGCAAGAACTAAGACGCGAAATTAATAAAACAACTAGTTAAACACATGACAGAAGAGAGAATGGCAAGTTAACGATGTTGCGTTAAACTTTTAATGCTTATACCCTCAAAAAATTAATTATTACGCACGAAATTTTTCTAAAACACATATTTGACAGCTTCGCATATGTTTACTTTTTGCCGCGCTGTTTTTTTTTTAAGTTCAAATATGGCATTTAACTTTTTTTTCGAAAATTTTGAAAAAAGAATGGTTCGATTTGTCATAAATAATTCTTTATAGTCCTGGTAGCTTGCCTACCTTTAAAAATAGAAGGAGGTTGTATTCTGGTTAATTAATCTATTAACTTTTTTGTATTTATTTTTTTAATCCAATGGGAGATTGAAGTATTTTTTCTAAGTTTTTTTACCGACAACATGACTAATGACCTGCTTTTTTTTTAAATAAAGATTCCGAGCCTATTAAACTTACTAAATAAATTGTCGAATATTGGATTAACCTATTATTTTGTTAAGAAGGTTCAAAGAGTTAAAGCCATATTATTCTGAGTTGTGAATTTATTAAATCATTTACTACTTTGAATTACGGATTACTGTTTATTGCGTATAAACGTATAAACAGTAATCCGTAATTCAAAGTACTATAAATATGCGATTCTAGGATTCATTTTATTAGGTTACCTAGAATACCTTTCTAAGTATTATCGAATTTTATTCTTGTATAAGATGTTTATGAAAGAAAGTGAGCATCCCATTTTGTGATTTGACTGAATATTTTCTAGGCATATTGTGAATAAAAGAACCGTTCTTGCGAATAAAAGCTCTCAGTGTACTTACATTTTATAATATACGTAATGAACCTACCTATATCATGTAGTATAAAAAGACAGTGTGTTTTGTGCTATATATTTTAGTTTTTTTTAGAGATTCTAAGTATTTTAGAATGTTTATATTTTCTGATTTTCATGATATCATATCTGTGGTCGTATGAGTTTCTCATCCACATATTTTCAGCTGTCTTATTTTTCACGAAGTATCTGCGCAATATACTGGAACTGATGAAACTTACTAATTAGTCGATATCTCGTTCCACTGCATAACCACTATAGATAGAAGATCCTCGCCTGTCCTAATTAAGTAAAAACCGACACGCTTATTTAAGTCGGTGGCAAAATTGAGAACTAAACTGGAATGTACTGAATTTGATAGCTGTTTGACACTTATCTTTTGCAAGTGGCGACACTACGACGTATAGATAAGTTTGCTGTCGCGGAAGTTTGTTGTTTGTTTGGCCATATTTGCTATGAAGCAAAAAATTTTGTTATTTAATAGTAAGATCATAATGGAAGATTTGCATGATTTTTCGATTTTCTTTACCAATTACTTTCTTTTAAGCACTTGAGATAATATGTAATTTTGATTGTTAAACTGTCTCATTAGTCAAATGGTTACAAGCACAAGGCCTGCTGAGGATGGGGTTTGATTCCCAGGTCAGGCAAAACGTGCTATTGGGTTTTTCTATTAGGTTTGACTATAGCTACCCTGAGTTTTAAATTTGGTGGTGTGTATCTCCTGGCTCTGAAAGTACAGAATCCGTTGATTGAACTGCCGTCTCATTACTCACTGCCGACTAAGTATGCACCTGTATCTGCGCACACGCTTGCGCACTATAATATCTCCTGCAAATCTCTGTGAAGATTGGTCACCATGATCAAAATTTGGTTGTGAGGATTTTTGAGATGCGAGTTATAAAATGTGCTTATGTCGTGGCCAGATCATAAAAATTGGTCACTTCATGATATGGCCAATTTAAACTGGCCAGAACGTTTTACACGCTAAAGTTTGGTGATATATCAAACCTTGTTAGGCCTGCTTTCTTTAGACTTTTTATTGTCATAGAAATCCTACATCAATGATATGGCTGGCTAGTTTAAGTTAGCCATATCATGAACTGATTAATTAATATGATCTGGCTACGACACCTATACAACAAAAGATGTCAATATACTATTTGATGAAGTCGAATAAAAGTTACCAGTTATCAGGCATTAAAAATCTAAATAAAACAACTACGAACTACGAAACAAATACCAATGAAAAATGCACCGACCGTGAATATTAGATGAAACTCGCATTTACTCCCTAAGGCCTCTTCCACATCGCGGGGCGTGTGCTCACATATAATAATCGCAGCGGAAACGCTGTCGCACGCTCGCAGCCCGCTGGAGCGGAGGTGTCAAACGGCAAATTTCACGGCGCGACTGTCCTTAGATCTCTTGTCGCTATGTCGCGCTTTAGTGTTGCTGATGTGACGCCCCCTTAGGCACGGCGCGGTGCAATCATTTTTGTTTTGTTTTCAAAATCGAGTTCTGAAGTTTTGTGCTCGATACGTTTGGTTGTTTGGCTAGTTTGATTTTTAGCGAGATTGTTTCATTTTTATTTAGCTTTAAAACTACTAAACTTTCATATTGTGAATTTTGATAAATCATTTCAATGCTTGCTATGGATATTTGGGACTGTTTGAAAGATTTCCAGAGCCATACTGGAATGCAAAGGGTAGGTATGTAACTGATGGAGCAACGCCTGGGTTTTAATCAATAAAAGTTTGACCCTCCCTCTCACTCCACACAGAGCGAGAGAAGTTATTTGATGATACCCCATCCCACAGAAAAGCATTAAATATGTTCAAAAGTTCTTTTTCAATTTAACTTGTATTTTGGTTGGTAACTTATACCTAAACGTTAATATATCTTCAGTAGTCTAAGTTAAGGAATTAAATGTATAATAGGCTAGTGGCCGTAAAAAATGTAATTAGTCCGTCTTTTAGGTTATTCAAAAATAAGGGACACGTATTTTTTTATTCGTAAATTAAACCAAAAATTACAAAGATATAGCCCATTAAAGTTACTTAGTTAGGGGTGACGTCACGCGTAACTTTAATGGGCTATATCTTTGTTATTTTTTGTTTAATCGAAAAAAGAAAAAAATACCTGTCCAATATTTTTTTATAATCTAAAATATGGACTAAATAAAATGTAATTATTTTGACCTTGGACAATACCTAGTCAAAACTGTAGATATCCGCAAATCCTCAGCTTAACCATCCTACAGCCACTCTTCATAACCCAGCACACGCAATAACGGAACCATCAAAGATGGCCGTATTCGAAACATCTGTCAATTACCGTCCAACGTAACATTGTTCCGGGAGTAAAGCACTGGGATTAGATTCCAATTGCAGACGCATCTGTCCACTAATGAACGCTGGCACGTGCATACTGCTGGCAGCCACCTGACACTTCACGAGTCTGGACAGGGACGTAGCTAGGGGTGGGCGAAGAGGCCCCTCGCCCACGGCCTCGAATTCTATGGGGTTTCGCGTAAGCAAGGGCTCTTTATCAACGAGGGTTTTTTTTAATACCTGATACCATGGAGCCTGTTAAACTCGCTTTTGACCACTATTTAAGCTGATGGTAAGCGACGAAGTGGTCGAACGTTAGGTTGTGATAATCGCTCTCTCATTTTCGAATTTATGAAAGAAAAGGGCCTCAGTGCGGCATCGCCCACGTCTACAATAGTCAACGCTACGCCTCTGTGTCTGGACGTAAGGTACATTGACAGTTTGTCGAGCATACCTAGTAAAAACACACGTAGACGGTATGTTGTGATTTATGAAATCATCGAATCTTCGGAATCCTATGTGGAATCGTGGTATCATGTATTAGAATTGTGTACTTATCTATGGGTTTTTATTTAAAATTTACAAGTAAGTATTTACGGATTTAAAAAACAATTATTATAAATATAAAAAAAAAAAAACAGAATTAAGTAAAAGCAGTTGTTACTGTTGACGGGTAATATACCTAAAAGACTGGTGGCATTGCAACGTTGTATGGTAATGCTTATCCAAGGAAGAAAAAGCGTTGGGCTTTTCAAACGCTTTTTTGTGGTCCGAGAGCAAGAAAGGACTTAACCCCACGATCGGAAACATTCAACCTAATTCGTATTTTTGCATGCACATTTTTTCAGGAATTTTTATACCTCACAGCCTGTAAACCCGTGTTAAAAAATAAGTTGTCAAATTACTAAAAACTAACTAAAGTTGTCAAAAAACAAAAGGCCCGTTTTGACATTTTTATTTTGACTACCTAGCGGCTTGTCCGGTGTAGTGTAGCTTCTACTAAAATAGCTACAACTACACCGGACCCTTAATTATAATTGTTCTTTTCAGTTATTGTTCCTTTCAGTTTCGTTCCAAGTTACATTTTAGGGTTTTTCTCAAATGTCAAAACGGACCGTTTATAACGAGTTTAATGCCCAATTTATTGCTTGTTCAATTAAAAGAACCACCAACTACTCAGTCCTCACGGTTCTGCATTCCTGGTACATTGACAGCTCGTCGAAAACAGTAAAAATGTATGAGCGGTAACAACGTGGCTCATAGACGAAAATTAAAAAGTTTTCAGAGTCCCAGCACGTATAAAATAGTTACTAAGTTATCTTTTAAAAGGAGTGCGATGATTAGCTTTGGTATTTCGGTGTGTACTTTAGCTTTGTCCACACGTGCAGACAAAAATAGTTGAGGAGTTTAGTCTGCTTTTAAAATTAAGAGGGTAAAATAATACGAACAAAACAAAATCTTTCTTTTGCCCGCTGTGGCACATGCTGTGCCCCGTACTTCGTTCGCGTGGATTACAGGGTTTTGAATTTATTTTTTCTTAAATAAAACGTTGTTATGTAAAGCTAGTACACAATCACTCACAGCTATCATTTGTTTCAAATAGTCGCTAAATATTGTAGACTGGCTGTGGTGGACTTATTTTTTCTAAAATAAAAGTAGCCTATGTTACTCCTTATTACATCAGCTACCTGGCAAAAAAAGTCCCGTCAAAATCGGTCCAGCCATTTCAGAGATTAGCCCGGACAAACAGACAGACAGACAAAAATTGTAAAAAATGATATTTTGGTGTATGTACCGTATATACCTATATTCATATGCCTGTAGTAAAAAGCAGATATTTCAATATTCCAAACAGACACTCCAATTTTATTTATATGTATAGATGTATATATAGATTTGCGCTGCAAAAGACGAAAAGAACGTTCTCTGTTCAAGGACTAGCCTTCTTAGCCAAGTTACAGCCGAGTCGGCCACACCTTCGATTTCTTTGTTCTAACGTCATCTCAACGCTCAGTCGCGTGATCAGAACAAAGGTATCGGAGGCGTGACCGATTCGAGGCGATCGACGAAAAAGAATCGACACGAAACGATCGTAACTTGACTAGGCCGGCAGAGGTCAACTGAGACCCTTCTAACAAGCCAAATTGCATTCTATGGTTATTTGAAATTAGTTGTAAGTATCTGGAGGTACTCCTAATCTCGTTTCTAATGGATAAGGGAGCGTCGACTCCAAAAAAAAGTAACAGAACCTTTTTACTAAAAACGGCGAACAATAATAATACATCCATACATAGAGGTCCATTTGCCGAACTATACCGAATAGCTACGTATTAGGAGGCTCATTCAATTCCCAAAATGTAGCAAACGTTGTGAACTTTACGGTTAAGGCCTCCATGTACCGATATTAGTGAAAGAATTACTATAAAGATCGAACACACCAGTCGTAAACGTGTACAGGAGGTACACAAGTTAAATATAAATTCTTAGTGGAACTTTCCTTCTGGCTAAGCCAGGAACTTGGGTGTCCAAATTGAGTGGATTTACCCTAGGAAGGCAGAAAACGATATCTCATTTATTTTTTGGAAAATTTGTTTTTAATTTTTGCATCGAAACGCTTAAAACATTTCGCATCAAAACAGCTACTCAAAAACCCCTAACTTTATCAGAACATTAAAAAAAAATCATACTTTATAAATGTGATTCAGTTTTTTTGTGACATCTTCACACCTAAGCTGCTGAACAGATTTTAATTAAACTTTACATAGACATAGTCTAGGACCTGGAAAAGAACTTAAGAAAATTTATGTCTACATACTGAGGGGGTGAAGCAGCGGACTGAAGTTTTTAAGTGTATGTCATAAAAGTGGCGATAACACCACTTTTTTTTAGTTTCCGAGGTCCCTAGGAAGTTAAAAGTGCAGTAGGCTAGTACTGGCATTACTACTAGGTATTGCTGTTACTTAAATTTAATCAATACAAATATGAGATCCCAGCACAACAGGATTTAAATAAACACTGCAATTTAACAACAAACTTTCTTAAAGACGTTTAAATAAATTGTAGATATTTATGTTTATTGAGAAAGCAGCTTAGAGATATCGTAAAATCAAAATTGACTATCTTTTCTTTTTGATAGGCTCACGCTTGACGACTGTGTCACCTAAAGGTGGGTTTATGCTAGAGGAGCCGAGCACGAGTGGGGCACGAGCCGAGTTCAAATTAGTGTAGTGTGGAGAGCCGGGCTCGAGCGACAATACACGAATTTGAGCTCGATTCCTGCTCTGCTCGTGCTTCACTCTTCTAGCGTAGGTTATATGGCCTTTATGGTTAGCGATGATGTGGTAGACGATGAAACACGTTTGCCTAGAAGTTATCTATTCACTCTTGACTTAAAGACTGTAGCTATCAGCAAACACAAACTATGTACCGATTTAAATATCAGTGATTGGACTCGTAACATAAATAAGCCAAGTAGCAAGACTTTAGTTTCCTTCCCGATGTTAAATATGTATTTATACGTTAGAAATTGATAGTCTATTAACCAACAGACACATCACGATTACTGCAATATCATTAAGCGAAGGAGGCTGTTGCTTAGCACACGACACGTAAATTGACTTAAGTATTCATGGCCTGATGAATAAGTGATAGGAATGAGCGGGGATGCGATCGAATCAGGCCCGATTTCAATGACCGGAATAAGTTTCTTAGAGGTTTCACTTTGGTCCAACTGTTATCTAACTCCTACTATATTATACAGGTAGACATCTCTCAATAATGAAAACAGTAATGATACATAATGATACCGTAACTTTCCAGTACATTTTTTAGGGTTCTGTACTTGAATTGGTAAAAACGGAACCCTTATGGGATCTCTTTGTTGTCCGTCTGTTCCGCTTTCAAGAGCCTTTTTTTCAAGAACGCATGGAAGTATTAAGCTGAAATTAATATCAAATACTCTTAATTATAAAATATCCCATAATTAAAAAAGTAAAAAAAATAAAGTTTTAAGTCAACGCAATCTAAACATAAGGGCTATGCTACGTTTAGGATCATATTTTGACACTCGCAATTAAGATACAGTCTAGAAACCGCAACGTTAATGTGTAGTTACATCACAAAATAATTACTTTTTTGCAACTCTGAAAAATCTTCGGGACTAGTTTCGGGAATCGAACGAAATACACAGGTAAGTTTTTACGGAATCCTACAAGCGTCAGTCGGACTCGCACTTGACCGACTTTTTTTAGTGAGAAATCATCAGTCAGACTTTTACTGACTAAAACCTGTGTAAATGTTCCTTCAGTTGATATTTGCGTTCCTGGGCATGGTAACTCTCTCGAAAAATCCCGTAGCCCTACCAGGAACTTGCCAGTACCTACACAAAAAATTGCGTTACAAAAAATAAGAAATAGTAACAAAGAATAAAAAAAAAATAGTAACACACGTAAAAATATACTTTCACAATGTAATGCTCACTCATATTTCATACATAAATTTTGCACATGCGTCGGGGAACAACACAAAGCACGAGAAAGCTTCTTTAAATATTCGTTCCCTTCATAATCAAAGTGCTGCGTTTGTGAGATAAGAATTCCCTACGCGCCGAGACGTTGACTGTGTGTCAGAACATCGTTACACCAACGAATTATTTAAGTCAGCTATTTGTCAAAAATACTTCGACAAATATTTAAGAGACAATACTGTACAGACATGTTTACTCCCTTATTTTAACCAAGCTAATTTGTCTCTTGATTAATTAATGCTAAACATTAATTAGTCACAAAATACATATTTAACCACTATGAACATCTAATAAAACTTACTTGAGTACTTTCAGGAAGTTTGTAAACAAAATCGGAGTCCTCAAGCCAGAGAGAAAGTTTCATTTATTTTCCCACGATAAAAAACTCTCAATTTCTTTTATACATATAAGAGCTTACGAGAGACGCGTGGAAAAGTTACTTAAAATCGTATATAAACAGAAATAACGTCTCCGCAGATTATTTAAAGCAACCCGTGAAATTTCAATGAATATCCTTAAAACGCGGAGATTAAACCAAAAAAGTTTTTGTATTTGCTTAGCTCTTCACAGCTGATATAACTGGATTGCAAAAGTTCAGAGGATGAGCATAAAAATGCTCTGGTTGGGGGGGAAAAAAAGAAAATCAGTATTAAGAGTGTCGCAATAAATGTGAGTGTGTTTTTGCTACGGCAAAGTTCTTCAGTAACTAGGTAACGTTGGCATAATGGCCGCTGAGTAACGTTTTATGACGTACGTCAGCGAATAACTACCTAACACTCTCTATACAAAAGTAGGTATATCTGTTATTTTATTCACAAGTAATGTCATATAGGAGTACTTTTGTTTGAAGATGCTCCAAATTGCTCGCTTCGAATCAAATGTACGAATATACTCGTGTATGAAAATGTTGTAATAGATTTCTTATTATGTTATGAACATAATATATTTCGAGAGCGCCAGTTTATTTATTCGAGCTTTTAGTTATTATTTTTACCGACGAACGTTTCTAGAGATAGCTGCTGAAAGTATCGTTGACTTTGACTTAAAGTAACGCTAGTGTATCTTAGTTCTAGATCTGGGGAACTTTTTAGAACCATCGAAAGAGTCTACTGGGGGCAGAGTTAGCTCCGAAAGGTAGGTAAGCCCCGGTATGAGTTAATAGTCGGCGTTGCGTACAAAGTACCTACAAGTCATTGAACTCGCTCAGCTGACTTTTTCTTTAAGAAATTAATTTCGTACATGCGTAAATTAATACGAGTTTTGAAAAAGAGGTACTTTATTTTTTAATTTTATCTTTACAAATCGATAGTGTTTCATGTACCGGATCGACCCTCCACGGGATTAAAACGATTAAAATTTAAGGGTGTATGTACACCCTATACATATATATATATTAATTGATATAAACTACTAATACTTGACTGCTATCCCACCTGATGGTTAGCAGTGATACAATCGTTGACAGTGCACACTAGTTTATTCACTTTAGCCTTGAAGACACCTAAAAATTAATCGGACAGGAAGACCACATCAGGCAAATTCTCCCAGTTCATTGATGTAGGTACGTGGTATATTATATACTAACTCTTCCTCGCGGCTTTATCCACGTACATAAAATATAGCCTATGTCACTCAGGAATAAAGCAGCTTTCTGTCGATGAAAAAATTTTCGCAATCGGACCAATACTTTCAGGTATTACCTCCTACGAACAAAAAAACATAAAAACAAACTTCTCCTCTTTATAATATTAGTGTAGATTATTTTTTGTTATTTTATTATTCAGTTTATCTTTTATTTGGCTTTTACAAAATTTTGTTACTAAGGGTGAGTTGCACCATTTAACTATAACGATAACCAAACCTTAACCAGCCGTGAAACGGCCGCCTATTGGTCAATTTGACGATTTGACAACTGTTAACGGCTTTGTTATCGTTATAGTTAAATGGTGCAACTCACCGTAAGTTAAGGAAATAAAGGCTATATTATGAATGGCATAATTGGGTTTACCTCAGGCTTCATAATTCATTTGTTTCTTATTTTTATTTGATTCAAGAAACACTTTTTCCAAACGGTGAAGTGCGAGTCCTCGCATGTATGGACCCTTCAGACTGTTATGAACCTTTATAAATGACTTCGGAGCATGTTCATTAAAAGCTTCTCTTTCATCTGAGAACATCTCAAGACGACAAAAAAAAATACTAAAGAAATATTATTTCGTTTCACCATTTTCGCCGAAGTTGCCAATTCATGATAGGACTACAGTTAGCTAGATAGATATTATCTATTCATCGGAAGACCCCGGCCCTCCCGACTACAAAACAGGATCACTTGCGAACGAAAATGTATTGAAATCACAATGTAACCTGAGGCTTTTGTCCATTGAAAACATTTTTTATGCATTAAAAATATCTTAGAAATGTTTATTTAACAATAGCGTTTAAGAGAAATTACTTATTCATGGCACGTCTGAATTTTCCTTTCTTTTGTTAACGGTGGAAATCGATTCGCTTGCTTCGTGTAATTTCATACCTGATGCAACTGAAACTGTATATTTTTGACGCTCTCGTACTTGCCAAGTTTCAAGTTATATTTAGTTTTACATTTCCAATATTAACTTTTCAATTTATTATGAACGGGGATTTGATAATATAGCATTTGAATCAAGTTCGATGGTCCGTAGTGATTTTATGTTAAAAGCGCCAATTTAATCGATTCGACGGAATAAAATAATGAACTGACGGGACCCGCGTCCATAAAACACGATTTTATCATACCGTTGGGAGGGACACGTTTTCGAATATCGTAATAAAAAAGTCACAGATGTCAAATTTATGACGTTGGACCATTGTAAAGAGATTAAAAGATTTACTACGGATGAGGGTGGCTGCTACGAACGCTACGCAGCTACGCCGGCCGCTACGGCGGTCGCTACGCGGTAAGTTCTACGAAAAATAATTTACAAGTTTAATAATGCTGTAATCCTTTTGTATCGCTGAAATTCACGTCCGTCTGTATTACCAACTAAAGTTTGTTTGTTCTTCATCCTAGATAAATAGATGACTGTTTCTGCTTCGCAAATAGGCCTAGTAGAAATTGGTATTTCGTACTATTTAACATTTACCACAATAGAGACGGTTATTAAAATAGTACTAAACTCACCCAAAAGTTCTTGAAATTAATAAAAAAGTTTACATACCTGAAACAAAAATAAAAATAATGAGGACACAATCAAAAAACACAAAAATACCCGACACCATAAAGAATTAAGTAAAGTATAAATTAAAAATTCAGTGCAATAATTAACAAGTAATAAAAATACAGTATTACATCAACAAATTCATTGTAATGTCTCCGAGCGCAGTGCTAATGTTGGCGTCAAACTCACAGAATTACGAAAAAGATATTTCCCTTGAGGGAGGGCGATGCCTTATAAATGTCCGTAACTTGGTGAATAAATCACGGTAAGCGCTAACGCCGGCAAATAAATAATTTTCTTTATTCATCAAAATTAAAAGGAGCAGTTGACAAAGCGAGCCTTAATTATTATTAAAATCCAATTTTGTTCGCGACTATTAAAGCCTGATCTCTAAGTTACTGCCAGTTTATTTGCCCGACGGTTGTACACAACAAACACCATTATTGAACTTATACCCAGTTTTCTTTTCCCCCTTTCTGAATACAGTTATATTTTCTTTCTTCCTAACCCCACTTGTTTTTATGAACCGAATCTGTCAATATCGAAGGATTATTGATGTGTTCTCACGTTATTATGAATATATTGAAGAATGTTTCAAGTTTGGATCGAATATGGGAATATATGTGAATTGAGAATGTACCTATATATTTTATTTGGAGAATATTTTGTGTGTTTCTGTTTTTGTTAGCGTACAATAGTTCTATGATGATCAGAAGCTTCTTTTATGCTGAAGAGCTACATCATCATTCATTATCATCATTTTAGTCGAAGGTTATCTACTTCTAGACTTAGGGCTCCCCTTAGTGTCCCCGAAAGGAAAACCCGAGGCCCTGGAAACACAAGGCAAAGAAGGAACATAAGTATGGATTTAGTCAGTAAGTCTGACACACGTCCTACTCCGCTCTAGAGCGGGAAAAGTCATGGAATGATTTCCCACTTATAAATAAAAAAAAAAGTGTCCCCAAAATGACTGGTTCTGTGCGTCTTGCATCCATTAGATTCCTACGACCCTCATCAGATTCACCGAAGACGCGGGCTTGCGGACGGCGAGCAATGGGTAGCTCGCTATCCGACCGTCCGGTACCTAACTGTCCGGACCGAGCCCAAGTCGTCGACGGCGCGCACTGTTCCCGCGCGCCTTAAGGAGTTGTCGGCAACAACAGGGGCCCAGGCTAGTTTCGAAAGAAAGCTCGAGCCCCGGTATGCAGGCTTGAAGGAACGGTGTAAGTTTTTAATCAGTAAGAGTTTGACACTATCTCCCGCTCCGCCCAAGAGCGGGGGTTGTCATTGATGATTCTCCCGCCATAAAAGAACCCCTCATCAGCTAAGGATTTAAAGTTTAAAACAGGTAAAATTTTCTCTGACATACAGCGTGTTCCATTCATTGTTCTACTGGCAAATAATAAAAAACCATTCGTATTTTCTGATTCCAGAAACCCTGGAGCTGAAGCTTGCTGGTGCATTAGCTGGCGTTTTCGAAGGCGACGTGGAGATTACTTAATGATCTTAACCAGACGCGAACTTGTAGAGGAAGCGATGAAAAACGGAAAATAAAACAACCAGGTACCTAAGGGTTTGTTTTGTGCTGAGAAATACTGAATTGCCAGTACAACAATAGGATTAGTACGTCCGCAGCACGAGGGGAATGTTTCCTTATTTTTGTTTACGTCCTGTTGAAGTTAAGTTAATCTACAATCGATACGAGCTTCGATTCTTTAATATTCTATCTTATTTTAACTGATTCTGACAACTAGAAATTTCATAAGGAAATGAGGAGAAGTTTTCTTTTTTACTACAGTTCAGTAACCAATTACAGAAAACTGATTAAAGTAAAATAATTAAAGGTTGTAAAACAACACACTCATAATATATTAACAACATTATTCGTATCTCTATAAAATATACACCTTCATATAGGTAGCATAAGCCTATAATATTATGTAAACGGCCTGCTTCTAACCGGTTGTATATGTTTAGCAGTAAAAGATTTATTTGTAAACGGGTGTTCCGTACAAGTGCACATGGAGTTTTCAATTACACAAAGTGATGGCCACACTGAGGCGGGCGTACCGCGAAAAACGCCGCCGCGGTCAGGCAACCTGACCGATTGCACACCGCTCACTCGAGACCACTCCAATCTCGGCAAAATCAACACAAACAATCACAAAATAAGGTTAGTTTTCCAACGCTCGCACCGCTGCATCTACGAAAATCGAGGAACAACTCGTTTTCGAAAGGTTGAAGGAAAACTCGATCGCTTTTCCAGGGGGAAGCTCTCAGTGGTTTATTGCGTTATTACCTGGACGTGTCTGCCGCGTCGGGACAGCCGCAATTTGGGGAGAAAAGAACGATATGTTGCGAGGAAAGGGATTTTATAGAGCTCCTGAGCAGCGGCTCCGGAAAAAGACCAAGCGCCCGTCTCAGTCCACGCCTAGCGTAATTTTCTTTGATCGAAAACTCTACAGGACACTACTTCAGTTTTTATTTTCATCCGATTCAATATCGTTGAACGGTTTGTAAGACACGCTTCCGAACATTTCCCAGTATTTTGTTTGTTCCTTTTAGTTTATATTTCGCTTGATTCGTTTGTGCTGGTAATATTCTGCGAGGTGACAATTTTATCCCTCGTTTCTATTTTAAATCACTACCGATTTTAAATTTATTTAACAAAATGAAAATAAAGGTGAGGGAAATACATCAGTTGCTCGGATAAAAATACACAATACGTCACAAATATAAGACCCGTATTACACCTCGTTCCCGACAATCCCATAAGCCATCTACACCGAATTCGATTCAATAAAAACGTTGATGTGACCAAAGATTTGCTCCAATAATCGAGCGACAAAAACTGTTACTTCGTCTTAGGGCCAATGAAATAGGAGTGGATGTCCATAAAATAAAATAATAACCGGTCAATAAAATCTTTCGGGTTTGGGGCAAATCTGTCAAATACGAGTATGTCTGGCGGACTGTGAAGGGGGATAAGAAAGACGTCGGAGGGTGGGAGGGCGCCAAGTGCTCGGAACTTGATCTGCCGTGGGTTGAAGGCAGTTGCCATCAATCGGCAGGTAATTGGGGCCATGTCAACCGAGTAAACGATGCCGCCAATGTACCGAATATTCTTTGTATTGCGATTGAATAAGAGTACAATACTAAGTTATCGATTGTAGTAAGATTTATTTAGTGTTTATTACTTGATCATATCTGTAAACTATTAACAATATCTACATTGTAATAAAAATAAATACAAGTGTGCTGATATAATAAACGAGCAAACTAAACTCGATGCGAAACACGATTTTACTTAAATTATTTAATTTGAATTTGCGATCACGTGAGCAAGTGCACTTTTTAAAATATAAACTCACCCAGAAGTAAGTCCGTCACTCATAATAGTAAGCTACAGTTTTTACGAGTTTCTACTCACCCAACTTTCAGTTGAACGTCCTATCTAAACAACTTCCATCCAAACTTTCCGAACACATGAATTAATAAAGAAACATCGTAAAATACAGAAAAAAAGGTAAGGGAAAAAGCGGAACGGCGCGACAGATGAGGTATCCGGAGTTTGCGATGAGCAAGAACAACACTACAATAATATGACGGAGAAGTTCCTCAAGTCCGTCGACGTCGTCCGTCGCTAAATTATGTACGACTCGAAGGCTGATTGATATAGAATGCTATTTACCTTCGGTGTCGTGAAATAAAGACGTCCACAGACCATTATTTATTTACACAGAACGGATTTAAAAAGAAAAGGTCGTACCCAAGGTCCTGATTAACATGCGGTGGCGGAGAATACTGTAATCGGTTGTGTCATTAGTACCGAAATCAAATCGAACATTAACTTTCGTTCTAATACGAGTCTAATGTAACTTTAAATATAAGTTTCGTTTCCAAGGTTCCTAAATAACGGAAAACTATTACTGGCTATGATATTATTTAGCGATATACAGTCGCGGATCGTAGGGCCCGTAAAGCTAACGCCTTGGCTCCTGTAGTGGGCAATCGGTAAATGTGAGCGTTTGGGGAAGCACGTGACTAGAGTCTGCTATGTAACGCTAACATCTGTATCACATTTTATCGCGTTTAAATAGATTTAGCTTTTTTTTGTGAAAGAAGTGTATTTTTAGGTTTGAAAACTGCAAGAAACTATTTCAGATCTCATCCAGGATCTATATCTGAAATGATTTTAATTAAACCTATAGAGATAAAAAAAAATTTTTTTTTTCACCACTTTGCCCAAAAAAGTAATTAAACTATTATTTTTTGGGCAAAGTGATCGATAGTACTTTTGATTTTGCCCATTTCAAAAATAGCCACAACCGATCATGTTCCTAATCCACCTTTTGCAAGTTCGCAAGTGTAACTAAAAATAACTCGGCTAGGGCTATAGGAATCAATGTGTGCGTCCCAGTCTCCATAACAATCGAGGCGGGAAATTGCCGACTTGGTCCGATCCGCGCAATAACCTCCGACTTCTCATTATGCAGATTGCCCCTCGACTCACATATGCACGTACACTAAACATCTTGCCGTGGTCCACGTGTGGCTATCATGTACGTTTTTACAACTTGTGAGTCTGAGACGTGCTAGTTTAAGTCTTTACCGCTGATAAATTATGTTTCTGTATTATTCTGGTCTGTGACTTATGGCCTTTGTGTTTTGTTTTATTTTTAATTTAGTCAAATGTGGATCAATCATTCTCACTTTCTTCAAGTGAGAATGATTGATCTTAGATTTGGACCGCCTTCCAAAAAACTGGAGAAAAATGCTCAAGATTGTAGTAGGTACCTTCTTCTTTTTAGTTTACAAAAGTTCGTACTCATACTTTTAAGAGAACCAACCGTTGAAGAGATTTTGACACATATCATTCAAAAAATATCGTCATACAATTTATGTCAAAATCTCTGAATCTGAAATTGCTGGTCAAAATTAAAAGGCCCAAAAATTAGTCACGTAAAAGATTCTAACTAAAACCAAAGTCCTCCAAATAAAAACACAAGTCCACTTTCCATCCTAAACATTATTAAACACGAAGAGGGCGTAGCTTCTCCGGCGGGACTCTCATCCCCACATCAACGTTGATCAAAGTGCAGTTAAGTAACGTTTGTAATAAGTGTATCGTCGGCGACATAATCTACATAATTGGTAGTCGTCGTAGGATATTGCGTCCACGTGAGGCGGCGTGCAATTTTCTGCGCCATTTCCTCCGAATCGTCCAGTCAGATGGCCCATCCGACGCGCATGCCTATCCGATGCTTAACTTTAACGCTTAATTGATACAAACTATAATGTTGTGTTGAAGAATGTCGGCTATGTTGAATATTATTGATTTGTATTGGATGTTTTTGTTTGTTTTGTAAAGTGTGCTTGGTTTTTGTTTAAAAATCAAATCTGGATAAAATAAATGTTGTAAATAAATCAAACTTACAGTTTTGCCCAAAAATTTAAGGAAATATTATATTAGAAAATTAATATATTACAAAGAGGTAGTTTATTTTTTTGTTTGTAGGAGGTAATCTCTGGTATTACTGGTCCGATTGCTCAAATTTTTTTCACCGATCGAAAGCTGTTTTTTTCTTGAGTGAAGGCTAATAATAAATATACAACGGGGTTAGTGGAAGAATCTTTTACCAAATCCTTAGACTTTATTTCATTAAATGTTAAGAGATATAGCTATTTTTATTTCCATGACCGAATTACAGAAATTACCTCAGAAATTATGACAAAGGTTAACAAAGTGAAATTAACAAACAGTTCCATCACCACATCCTCACATTCGTAACCCGTAACATGAACAATTGATAACCTGAACGCGTAAAGGGTTAACAGATCAAAATGTGTTTGTTTAATTAAACAGGAGTTCCAAGCAAACGTCAGTTAGATTGTTGGCAGATAGGCATTTGTACCCTTTGATTACATTTCACTTGTCCGCCGTTAACTTCCTCAGAAATTGACGCTAAATTACTCTACTAATGAATTATCTTAACGTTTAATCTGTGTTGTAATTAATCGTATTAATATGGATGGTTTTGATTGGAGACATTACTTCTTAATATCAAGGTTTGTATATAATGTTTGAGGGCGTTAAGGGGATGCATCTCGACATACATTTTCACTGTTTTTGATACAACTGCTCTTACGCGATTATGACGTTATTACACATTTTTCATTAGATATTTTAGAAACACAGTATCTTGTGGATATGATCTAGGCTTCTGTAGAAATCAATTCATAAATTTGTGTAAAACTAATCCAGTTAAGACCTCCGAAAATCTGCTATTTGCATGAACTTTAGTCCAGTTTACAAAAGTTAGTTTCAATAAATCAAAACATGATTTTTCAAATAGCCTGACAGTGTCCCACTTCTAGGCAAAGGCCTCCTTTATTTTTTTTTATTGTGATTATTTACTTCGTAGCTCAAAATTGGTGTTTTGATGTAGTGAAAATGGATTGTGACAGACTACGAAGGAGCTGACGGGACGAACTATATAGATTTCGCCAGAACTAAAAGGAGGAAGCCTGGGGCCAATGGAAGGAGTGGAGAAAGGCCTTTAAGTAATAGTTAGAAAAAAAAAAAATGAAATGTACGTTATCTTCAAGTAACATAAGAGAAGCAATTCAACTTTAGCATTTTCGTAAACCTCTAGCTCTTCACTGCGTGTCTTAAAAACGATAAAACCAATAAAATTAAAAAGCAAAACCGACATCAAGAAAAAAGTCCAACCCTAAAACGCTCGCGCAGCCGACGGCGACGCGTCGTTCCAAAACTGTCCCACTTAGCGATTTTCACCTAGACCTAGTAACTTGAAAATGATTACGCTCCACATCGTCACGATCGATGCGTCCGCTCATCCCGACGTCACGCGATTTGTCGTGCAACGCCACGTTTTTTCATCGGATGAAAGCCCCTATTTATAACTCTGGTAAATATTTTCAACGGACCGCTGGGTTTTCTGTTTTTGTTCAGCATGCACTTGAGATGCATTTATATCACGTTAATTGAAGATAGTGCTGCAATTCAGTGGTTTTTTGTCTCAAATCCGCAATTAAAATGTGCATCAGTGTAACATGGTTTGTAATTGAGTTTTTATTTGTAATAGTTGAAAAGTAGTAAATCACTAGTGGCTTCGGTTGTGTGAAAGTTGATTTCTCTATACTCACTTTGGACCCCCGTTTTAGCTCCTTAGGGGCTGAATTTTGGAAATTCCTTTTGTGTTCTTTGTATTTATTATAAAAGGCACTTCTGTGCAAAATTTCAGCGTTCTAGGTCCAAGGGTTTGGGGTGGGCGTTGATGACTCAGTGAGTGAGGACTGTGTTTTTTAAACGTACAGACTAGCTTCTGCCAGTGGCTTTGCCTGCGTGGAAGTAAGTTACTCCACATTAAATTAGGACTAACGTTTTACCCCCTTAAGGGTGGAGTTCCGTAAAATCCGTTCTTAGCGGATGTCTACACCCTAATAAGGAACCTACCTGAGAAGTATTAATTTTGTAAGTGTTATAGTTTCTGAGATTTCAGATGAGTTCTGTTACTCTGTGTGTGTTGTGTATTAATTATTGTCATTTTTATATTATAAGTAATCACACACTCACACAAAAAGAAAATGCACCATTTTCCATTTCTGTATCTCTTAACCATTTCACTTACCACCAGATAACGTCATAACAATACAACATAACAGTTTTCATCAAATAAATGTTGCCACAGAGGAAATGAAGATTTGAAAAGCAGGTGTCCAAGGATTACAAGGAGATGGGGTCACGTGCGCACGGCTGAAATGCGATGACAATGCAATCGTGCACATTGCACTAACGTATTGCACTTTGCACTTAATCCACACTAATCGTGGTCCGGTGAGGATGAGGATTAGGCGGGTGTAATAGGTTGGCGAGAAACTATTTTTTTTGCACCTGGCAACTTGTTACAAGGCCTTTTATAAAATTGTGTGAAAGATTTAGTTTTTTTTTTAATGCATTTTAGCAATGTACGAAGAATTGGTGAGCGCTAAACGGTTTTTTACTTATGTCGCTCGAAGGTGAAGCGGGAGTATCAGACTTTTAATGACTAAAATCACATCTATGTCATTCAGTTGCCCTTTATGTTCTTCTTTTTTAATATGGGAAATCTTCCAATGATTTCTACCGCTCTAGGGTGGAGCTCGAGGGCGTGACAGTCTTTTACTAACTAAATCACCTCTGTGTCCTTCAGTTGTCTTTTGCGTTGTAGGACCACGGGTTACCTTTTCAGAAATTCCCCGTGGCCCTAAGAGGCATTGCCCCTGCTAGTCCCAGCGCTAAAGGGTTAAGTTTGACTAGTAGCATAATTTTAAACGATTTATACGTACCCATTTTTAACGTGTTTGCGGACACGCAACAGGACAGTTTGTTAACGGACTCTTAGTTTACTTCCCAGAGAATAAACGCCTAATAAGTTCCTCTCTCAAAAAATAAGGAAAATAACTAAGTACACTTTGTACAGTTACTTTGACTCAGTATTTTTATCTGGAAAAATTTACTTTAACTCAGCACAAGACTTTTTTTTCCAACAAAAATCGCATCACGCTAGAGATGTTCCTACAAATTTTAAATGAAGCTTGTTTATGAATTTACAACTTATTCGATCCTAATGCAGAAACTTATTTCGAGCAAAATTAAAGTGTTTACGCTACAACATTAACCGGATCCGTTAAAAGTTTATCTTAATTAATCTTTTAAGCTATTTAGTCAAAGAGAAGTAAATTCCGTTGGGCGCTTTATTGAATTCTAAGTCCGGAAAGTTGGCTAAATAAGAAAGCATCGATACCCGCCGGCTGAGCGCGGTCGTAGTCTTTAAACGATTTCCTAACTTAATATAAAGTTACAAGATTGTCTAGTGGGAACTTGACTCCATTTCAGATTTTACACTAATAAGAAAATAACCGTCCTTGCTACTGTTATATTGATTTTCTCCACACCTTCTAGACAACATTTATTTATTACTAGCTTTAAAATATAGATTATGTCACTCAGGAATAAAGCTGCTTTTTATCAGTGAAAAATATTTAACAATCGAACCAGTATTTTCAGAATTACCTCCTACAAACAAAAAACAAACTTTATAATATTAGTGTAGTATTTACGAGAGTTTTGAACATTCATTCTTATTAAACAGTAGCATGTCTTTTTATGGAGTGAATGGTAACAAACGTTTTGAGAACACGTAATTAATGTGTGTATAGCTAAGGAGTGGAATTCCCTGCCGGGATCTGTGTTTCCTGATAGCTTTTTGCAGCTGTCAGGAAACACGGTGTAGAGTGAAGTGAAGTCAAGAGTGAACACGTTACTCTGAGGTAAGCGTGCTCCATCGTTGCTTTCCATCTAGTCAAGCACAATCAATCAATCAAATCATTTTATTTGCATAATATGGGTTTACAAAGATGTTTGCACAGGTAAAATTCCACCATATTCAGCTATCAACCCTATCAACAATAATAAAAAAGGGTTTTTACAAACCCCTCCATGTTTCTTCAATTGCCCTTTGCGTTCCTAAGCCTCAATGAGCTTTTCAAAGAATCCTTGCAAGCGTCATATTATTATCTTAATCACTGAGTGAATAAAAAACTCTTCAGTCACAGTTGGACTAATACCTACTACTTTTTTTCAGAGCTAGATTTCTAATTTAGATGCAAATGTAACTAAGTATCGAAGCATGCTATACTCGTTACCTAAGGCCCAGATTGCTGTTGAAATTTTTATATTCAAATGAAAATCAGCCATTATTCATTCAAGTGTACGTACGGGAATTAGTAGCGTAAATTACCATTGTAAATAGTCGTCGAAGGTAATAGCGAATATTGAATTATAAATGAAGTATTGGAAGTGGGAGATGAATCCAGTATTTTTTTTCTGTGTTGAAAACCCTGAGGGAAATTCCCGGCAGCGTTGCGGCTGCGAAGCCTTCAATTTATGCAGGGGGCGCATTGGCGTCTATCCGGATGACAATCTTGACATACGGGAGGCGGCTGAACAATGCAGTTTTGTTAGAACAGCGAACACTAGCATTTGCATTTTTGCACACCATTTCGTCGTTTTATATATCGATTGTTACACCAATATAAGAAAATACCACCCTAAACCAATTACGAACCCCAATCTAAATGAAATTTCAAACTGAGAAGAGAGTACTCGGGACCCTAAAGATTTCACAGAACATTATTACAACTACAAAATCCCACCCAAAGCGTGAACTTTCAAATTTATCCCAAATTCACGACAACAACGACGAAAATTATTACACAATCAAATCACAGAACTGTGAATTTAAGCAAAACTGGATAGGGTGGCACAAATGGAAAATATGCCTGGTGTTTGTGTTATAAACTCGACCAATCACGTCGGCGCTAGCACAATGTGGGACTAAACGGCACGCCAACAAAAGAGCCGTAAAGAATGGGCCGCCGACACACTCACGCTAATAAAATAGTTCGCAGCAACAGGTCGCTGCGGCCCGCTCGCTTGCCAATACAATACTACCAACTATGAGTGTGTATCTGTGATTCCTCGTATCTACCTCTTGCACTACAAAGCTCTTCTAGATAGATACTATATCATAAGATGGTGTATCGCAGTATTTCTCATGTGCCAATTCCTTTACCTTACGCGGTTCGATTTTATTTTTCGTTAGCAGATTTGTCAACGTGTTTATTTATATTTAATCTTGAACTCAAAGGAATAATAAGGATTCCAATTGACTCGTAAAGTGCTCATTTATGTTTGACGGAATTGTGAGCGACAGATACAGGAGCGAAGAAATCGGTGCCGAAAAGAGTATGGAAATCTTTTGAATATTCGTATCCTGAATATTCTATTTTCTGAGCTCGCTCTTATTCCTTAATACGAACGAGGTATTTTTTTCGTTTATCCTTTAAGACTACTTATAAATTTTTCACATTTAATAGAATACAGTGTCATTAAATTTTGGTGTATATGACCTAAATGATAACAAAATCATATGCCTATAATATGCTGAAAATGGTATAGTAATGAGTATTAAACATTATAATTAAGAGAACTCAGAATATTTTAATTGCTACGATGACCAAACTAAGTTTCAGAGGACTTTAAGTAGTAGTTCCGAGTTTTACGTTTGAGGGAAACTCTCAACTCTCAGCTTTTTTGATGTCACTTCTCGTTGACCTTATTCTAAAGTTTGATGGTGGAGAGAGCGTAAGAATTTGACAAAAACCCAGTGCCATCATCATTATCATCATTAAAGATGCCCACTGCTGGACATAGGCCTCTCCCAAGCGTCGCCACAACGAATGGTTCTGTGCTTCTCGCATTCATTGGTTTCCCGCGTCCCTTACCAGGTCGTCGGTCCCCATGTGGGAAACCTTCTCACACTGCGTCATCCGGTGCGCGGTCACCACTCCAGAACACTTCGACCCCATCGACCACCTGTTCTGCGAGCAATGTTTGCCCACTGCCACTTAAGTTTGGCGATTCTTCGTGCTATATCGGCAACCTGGTTCTCCTGCGAATATCTTCATTCTAGATGCGATCACGCAAGGAAACTCCGAAGATAATCTTTTGCATCGACCGATAAACCACTTGACACTTAATAATTAAACAGATAAATGAGACTATCAATAATAACAGCAACAATAGCCCAGCACTATCCTCTCTGGCTCCCTCTATTACTCCCACGATATGGAGGGCTCTTCACTTGCGAGCGGCATTGTTTTATCGGACGCACTCAACGGTATTTAAGATAGGTTATATTTTGATTAAAAGCACTTGTGAGCAAGAGGCGTGATTTGTGTTGGAAATTGTCCAGGAAACAGACATTATTTTAATTATACAACATTATTTTTCTTCAAGTCAAGAGTGTTACTTCTAGGCAAGCGTGCTCCATCGTCGACCACATCATCGCTTACCATCAGGTGAGATGGTGGTCAAACGCAAGCCTATCAATAATCTGGGGCCAGGGTTATCCGAAAGGGCGCTCGAGCCCCGGTATGAAGGCTTGAAGAAACGGGATGGGTTTTTTAGTCAGTAAGAGTCTGACACTATCTCCCGCTCCGCCCAAGAGCGGGAGTTGTCATTGGATGATTTTTCCCATCGAAAAAAAAAGCCTATCAATAATAATAAAAAAAAGTTTATGCGAAACCTAAATATAGTTTCTTCAAAATCAGTAACTGAATGTATTCCAATAGTTTTTACAGCATGTTATATTTTTCCCAAAAATATTTAAAAAGGTCACAAGTTGGACACCACCGACACTAATTACAACACAGGTCTCGGCAGTTCATAGCGGGTATTAGGCGCCAGCAAACGGCAAGGTTCAAGTGCAAAATAACCTCTCAGTCGCCTTGATGGCCTTGCTATGTTAGCAATTATAAGCTTGATATGTCAGCAAAAAAAATACATACGGTGACTATGTATTTTTTTTGCTGACATAAGAACCTTACAACTTTGTGATTTTTCGTGACACCTAGTTATAAAATTTTGTACATAAATTCTTTACGTAATAATACTGGACACGTGTTTCGGATTTCGCATATATATTACTTAATACTAATGTTGTATATTGGAGTTATTTTTTTTTTGTATTTGTATTTCAGGCTGGATGGTGACCGCAACTCACAACTAAAGCGCGTATTTTGCGTCTACGAGTGGGACAAATATTGAAGTTCATGTTAAGTTGCCCAAACTAAGACCACATTTCACAACTTAACGATGCAAGAAATATTCAAAGGGCTCGTACACACGAAACTACAGACCACACAAAACAGTCTTGTGAATCTGTACCTGTACCTACGTTAACTAAGGCTATTTAGGGGCTAGTAAGAACGACGGTCGCGCTGAGCCCCTAATACCCGGGTCGCGTGTACCTTGCGGTCCCGCCGCAGGATTTACAAGTTTTCTTCTATTGGTCCAAATGCTTATTTCTGTTAAGGTTCGCTACGACTTAAGTAACTTTCTCCCACCGTGTTTTCACAAAGTTAGCTTTCACCAACCCTTTGATATTTGGTCGATTTGTGGTTTTCCTTCTCGTGCCCACTATGACAAGGAAATTCGCTTGTTGAATAAACTTATCCTTACAATCCATTGTTACCCCGAACCCCTTTCGAACTATCTGATAACTATGTATGGGATCAATAAAAACATTTTTACGTGTTTTTTTAGGTCGATCGGTCATTGCGTTGTCGAGCTTGGGGGCATAATAAATCATTTCCATATAAAGAGAGCGAGGGTTGATTTAATACAACGAAGTTTAATACAAGATGAAAAGACATGCTTTAATTTGAGGGTAAACAAAGGCGGACGTTGTTTAACGTTCAACCGCAGCCGACAAAGAACAATCTATTTAAGAGAACAGCGAGTACATTGGGTGGGAACGCGGCACTAAGTGAGGAGTGACAAAACTTGAGCCGGCGACTAATTAGCAATACAAACATGAATCAGAGGCTATTACTTGTAATTGAATTGTCGCCGGCGGCAAAGTTGTCGCCGCGGCGAATTTAAATATCGCGCTTTACGAGGTTCTCGTACTTTGCCCGCGGGATTATTATTACGTGAGTTTAACTTATAATTGCAACTAGCACAGCTATTTTTGTAGATAAAAGATTTTTTATTAAATAGCTGTTGGTGTTTACGATTTAATTAAGCTTTTTCAAATGGAGTATTTTTTATAGTTTTGTGTTTCTAATTAAACGTTTTATTTCTACTTGTAAACATATAGAAAAATGGTGCTTGAAATAAACGAATAAAGTTAAGAGATTCTTCAATAAATCAGACCGATCTTTAAAGATAATTTAAAGGGGATTTTTATTTGTTTATTTTATTATTTATTGAAACACAAAATGTATTCTGTAAATTATAAGCACGAGTACAAACTACGTAGGTATTTTTACAGAAATTAAAACAAAAATGTATGTTGTGTAAAATATGTAAGTTGAGTGTGTTCAATATCCGTATGAGTAGTGTGCTTATAAGAACAGGAAAATGTATCGAAATATTCTTTTAGTATTAAAATTGAGATATAAGTAAGTCAGCGACTTCGCCCGCGTTAAAGTAGAAATATATCTCAAGGAACATATTCCAGAACACGGTTTATCAGTATACCAAATTTCACCGAATTCCACTAAGCTGTTTGAGCGTTTAGGAGTTACAAACATACACCCACATACAAACTTAGTAGTATAGTAGGTCCTACTATCACATTAAAATTATAAAGGCGAAATATAATAATATTCTTTATCATAACTGTAAAACTGCCACCAAGTTTATAAAACGCATATTTCGAATGTGCAAACATGTCATACAATGCGAACATTGAATTTCAATACGGTCATTGTTTCGGATCGGCTAATAAATATTCATCGCAAACAAATGACGCTAAATTACTGCGGCAACTTTGCCCGATTGGGAGCCCTTTTGCCCGCGGACAATTTTTCACAGAAATATTATAAAACACTTCTCTCCTTGCTCCGGAGAAATTATCTCCCCCATTGACTAAAATTTTTCACGGCAAGTTTGACTTCAATCCATTACTTATATTTTTTCCAGTTTTATCTTGAAACCGTCACGACAAAGTTGGATTGTGTTAATTGGGAGGCTGGATACTTTTTGTTACAACATTGTATTTACTGCAGAAGTGTTTTTTAAACGGAAAATTTAGGCGCTGAATAGTTTGCGGTTGTTGTTTTTGTATTATTTTTCCAGTCCATTTTTGTACAGTTTATTTTTGTGGCGTTTATTTTTGTGAATTAAAAACTAACTTTCAAAGCAATTTACATAATTTTAGTATCGCAAAATGCTTTGTGGTGTTTTGCTAAAATTCTATGACCGTTGGCTCTGACCTAAATGTTGGCAATTTCCATTATCAAATCGCAAATATACTTGGAAACTTTGTTATAGGACACTTAATAAGTTTAAACATAGAGGAACACTAATTATGTTACCCGCACTGGCCTATCTTGCGCGTGCTAATAACTTCCCATACGTCATGCGCTGGTACGTTTCATGACGTCACATATCTGAACATCTTGCTCATAATACTCTGTGTAGGTATAAATTAGAAGTTGAGTTTAATTCCCCTGTATCAACATATGAACTTTACTCAAGGGCCGCAAACTCGACTGGTGTGCATTTTTAAACAGGTCGAACAACAAGTGAACTACGGTTCGCTTTGTTTAACCATGATTGATTATTGTTCATGAATATTTAGGTTTTTGGGATTGGTTCTACAATCTGAATCAAAGGATTTAGGACTTTTTCTGTTTACATACGAAGAGACAAAATACTGACTTTCTTAGAAAATTAAAGTTAGCATAAGCATAATCAGCTTTACATTTTAGTGGCACTAGTGGATTCTGGTCCATTTCCTTCTAGAGACGAGGTTTGAGTCCCAGCAGTGGGAACATAATAAGGCTGATTATGCTATGCTATGGTCCAATGCGGATTGATGGATGTCACATGTCGTCAAATATATTTTGATCCTGGGACTGCTGATGTTACTATGTTTTCATTCACCGTTTTGGGAGTGATGATAAAATAAATAACATACGAGTAATGCGTCTGGTTGGGTTTGGAACCCACGACCTACATCCTGTTAGTCGAAGTTGTTTCCAGGGCCACCACTACTCAAAAATTAAAGTTACTTCCCATAAAACGATCTGGTAGATGCGAGTATTATCCAAAGGCAAATGAAGGCACGTTCAAGAAAATTCTAACTCTGAACAGTGGGATGGAAAATACACGAAGATGTCATTAGGCAGCCATCAAGACACTAATTTAAAATACCTTCCAGTCATTACCATTCAAATCACCAAATCGAAGATGTCTCAAGAGAAAAACAACTTATCAGACAATGAAGGCAAGAACTTCGTTTTCTCTGAAATAACCTCTGGACTTAATTTCACTTGTTCATTTTGCCACAGAATAGGTAAGTTGTAGAAGGCTAGTTCTGTAATGTGAACGAAAACGTTGTTATGTAAAGCTAGTACACAATCACTCACAGCTATCTTTGTTTCAAATAGTCGCTAAATATTGTAGACTAGCTGTGCCCGCGACTTCGTTCGCGTGGACTAATTTTTTCTAAAATAAAAGTAGCCTATGTTACTCCTTATTACATCAGCTATCTGTCAAAAAAGTCCCGTCACAATCGGTCCAGCCATTTCAGAGATTAGCCCGAACAAACAGACAGACAGACAAAAATTGTAAAAAAAAAATATTTTGGTGTATGTACCGTATATATATTCATATAGTAAAAAGCAATTATTTCAATATTACAAACAGACCCTCCAATTTTATTTATATGTATAGATGTAATAGATAATATTTGACGAAAAAATGATAGGAGTGTAGAATTATTGCAATTAGTTTTATTATTTTCTATGTAGGAATTGAATCTTCCTGACATTTTTATATAAGACATTTTATTTTACCAGCCATCTGGTCATTGATATCTTTAATTGTATTATCCCTTTTTCGAGGTGGAAAATCATCCAATAACTTTTCCCGCGGAGTCTGACATGCCCTCACGCCCCGCCCAGAGCGGGAGAAGGTATTTGGTGACTGTCCAACTCAAAAAACAAAATGGTGTATTATCAATATGGAACAACTGGGTTGTAATGATCGGATAAGTAGTCACTCCAGGGATGTTGGACAGCCTATATACCAGTATATGCTATCCTGCCTACTGGCAATGGTGCCAGTCTTCTGGGCACATTTCCGGATGACAGCGATGTGGAGGAGTATTTTGACGCCCGAGTGTACTTTGTCATTTAGCTTTATATTTATGCACATAGTTAGGTTTTATTATAAATAGTTTAGTTAGTATTTAAGGTTTTTTATGTTCTTTTTTTAATATTAAAGGTCTTGGAAGATACATCAAGTGCGTGCGTCTATTTTCGCTCATTGACCTTCTGTATTGAGTTATTCTACGTCAGCAAAATTACCTTGATATTATAATACCATGCCCAGACAATATTACACAAGCAATTATTATCTGGCCCTTTGTTTGCAAAATTTCACGCGAAATTTCCATAATCTGAACGTGGAGGTTGAATTTCAGGTTTTATTTTTGGATAATTTGAATTTAATTTTTGTAGAGTAATTTGTGGTATTGATGATCTTTTACGGGTAGATTATATTATGGGAACCGTATGTACTGATATTGGGAAATGGAAAACCTATTAGTATTTCGCCTATGTACCACTGCTGTATCTTCTACTTCTTCCTGCCCTTGTCCCGTTTTATTTGGGGTCGGCGCAACACGTTTTTTTCTTCCATTCTGTCCATGTACCACTACTGTATATGAAGTTTAAATAAATAAATAAAACCTTTTAGCACGAAACACACAAAGAAGTTTTCATTATTATTTCTTTTTTATTATGTGAGAATTCCTGAAACAACTTCTTCCGCTCTAGGTGAAGTGGGAGAGAGAGTCAGACTTTTGCTGATTACAACCCAGTTCCTTCAGTTGCCATTATTACGAGGGCTGCAGTAACTCCTTCTAACAACCCTCAGCCTTGGCAAGCGTCGGTCCTAACTGGCTCCTACAATTTTGCTGACATCCCTTTGATGCTTGAGTAAAACACAACGCTGTCGCTGTCGACCCGCATTTGGTCCTTACCGGACACCCTGACGGCGAGCTACCTATGGCTCACCGTCCGCTAACCCGCACGCCGAAAGACGTCTACTGTTGAACATAAGGCTCTCCCAAACGTTGCCACAAGGACCGGTCCTCTGCGTCTCACATCCGTCGGATTCCCGTAACCCTCACTAGGCCATCGGTCCAAGTTGTGGGTGGTCTCCCAACGCTGCGTCATACATATACAAAATTAGGTCAAACAATTGCTTAGTAGATATATTTAGAGGGATAATATGTGAAGCATTTAAGTATCTAATAATGTAAATAAAAAAAATAGGATTAGGTATTCTATCAAATCGACCTACATTTAAAAATCAGTCAGCAATTTTTCAGACATAATTGTACCGATATTCCAGGTTCTCAGAATCAAGAGGCAGATTGTATGAGCTCCCAATTCCTTGACTCAGCTAAGAAGGGATTAGGCTGCTTGGCACGCACTCAGATTCCTCTGGTACAGACATCTCCGAGTGAAATTTAGGGATTAAATCCTCTTTGGTACCAAATGGCGCGTTGAGTTTGATTTAGCGACATATTTTTAGTATATTGAAACGAAATCTTAAATGGATGGGCGATTACCAGTTGACTAAATGTTTAGGGTTAATGCGCATTATGTCAATAGCGCAAAATGTCAAAAGCGCAGAATGTCAAAAGGACAAAATATCAAAAGCACAGAATGTCAAAAGAGCAAAATGGATTATATATAAAAGTATAAGTATTTGTACTTTTAACAATTTATGTTACGGATATTTTATTTCTTTTGATGATGAAGGCACGTTTTGGATATTTTGAGGTCATCATGAAGCGGTTAAACCATGTTTAATCATTAGTAATTCATTTTGATTTAAAACTTACGTAACTTGTGTTTGATATGAAATAAAACCTCGGTAGAAAACGAGTTTCATCCGCTTTTATGAAGAACATAAAATACGTTTTCAAAAGGAATAAAAAACATCTCCTATAAATTTTCTTTTAAAATGCTGCACAGTAAAAAACCCTATAAAATAACCCCGCTGTCATTAAACATTCATTTTCACGTAGATTGACTGTGTCAAAAACTTTTTCTATCACAGAAATCGCTGATAGCGACACTGGAAAATGAAGAGAAAAAACGATTTTTCGCCGCCATCCAGTAAAACTATAAAGGTCCCATTTCCTAAATCATGAAGGAAACTTTGACCGATTGCCGTAAACTGATATAATATTTATCCTTAGATTGCTTTTTCCTCAAAAAAGAATGGCAACACATTGTTTGTTGTGGCCAAACATTATTCCGGAATCGGATCGGTTCCAATAAGATATTTCGTAAAATATTTGCTACGAAATTCTTTCTCATGTTTACTGCCATAGTTTTGAATTCCACAACTTTGCCCTTAGAAGATAACTTGCATTAAAATCTGATTGTTTATTTATAAGCTTTAACAACAAAGTTTTGCTCTTGTAGATAGTACTTGATTAGGATTTAATCACTGAAAAGTTTAGCTGTTTTTCATATACCAAAGTAAGTGAAGAAATTAATTAACTCAAAGCTAATAGCAAGTTCATTCAATTCAAGCAAGCAGTCCAAACTAATGTTTAGGATTTCTAGAAATAGCTACTTCATACGTCTAAACTTCATAGCGAACCAAAGTTGGTAAGGGGCATGTTTTCTACAAACATTATGTGGTGCGGGGACGGTATGAGGCTGTCTGAGAGGTTGCTCCTCCGACTCTGGCGTTATCTGATCTAGCCCCTGGATTAATTAACTTAAATGCAACAAGTCCGAGTTTGCGCTGCTCTCGAGATAGTCTGTCGCGTGTTTTATTATAGAAGCTGCTGAATTAAGTAAGTAGAGTCACCCAGAATTATATTACGTTTCGTTATAGCATCTCGTCTCGATTTGTATGCGAACTTGGCTATTAATTGCTTTTTGATGTCTCTAAATGAAGATAGTTTTGAGTGCATTGAAATTTACAATGCCGATTTTGATTGAGTCTGAGTAAATGTTGACGATCTCTGCTTTAACTTATCATTAACATAAGTAGAGAAACGTTGTGTTTTAAATATTTTACTAGTAAAATTGTACATTTTTAAGCACAAAAAATGTGTGTTACTTCTGCAGATTTGTAGTCTGTGGGATAATTGACTTAACAAGTCGCAGTTTGCTTTGCTGTAGAACAGTGCCATCGTGTGTTTTAATACGGAATTAAAAAGTGCCGACTGGAATATAAGACTGGATGCTACTGTATTATAAAATTAAATGTCTAATTATAAGTTAACCTTTCAATTGTGAGAATTACAGACACAATAGAAAGACAATAGGTGCGCGAACGCCGGCGTTCGCTTGGGGTTTAATGAATTAAGATTAAGCGTTTGTAATAAAAAAAAAAAACGAAAATTTCTGACACTAGGTTTTACTATGTTAGAAAAAAGTATCCTTCGATGAAGTTAGGAACCTTTTGAAGCTACCTACGAACTTAGTATTATGTGTTTCAGTATATCATAACAACTACAATGACTAGCAGTAATTATAGCAACAATAAAGATAATAATATACAAAGAGCAACAATTTATTGGGAAGAGAAATCGGCGCCGTTGTATCGGGTCCGTCGTCGGTCCCTCCAACGTCCGTTATTGGGACTCCAGGCTCACTCTCGCCAATTTATACGCTACATTCAAATTTATGTCGTATACTACAGTAATAAGGGTGCAGGTCACAGCAAAGATAAAGTTGTTAAGTTATACGGAAGCGGCCTAATGACGACATGGACTACAATAGCACGTGTGGCCCCTTGTTATTGGTATCTGACCTGACCGCTACGAGCGATTTGTCTAAATGAGATCCGGACCTCTTCTCCGAAGCTTTGTTATTTTTTTTTTTCGTACATTGCCCCTTGCTTGTGAGTCTAGTGACATATTCGTAGAAACTTACCGTTTTCCTTGATCTTACAGATTTTGCCAGTCGCTATCTTAACTTTTTATTAAGGCTCTGAAAAGACAATCACCAAGTGAAGTTCATCACTGATTTATTAATGTCCTAGAACAAATAGTTTTCCAACTTAGATTTGTACCTATATAGGCTTTATTCTCGTTTGTCTCCCTTAATGGCCGGGAAGTGTAGCTAAAGCGAACCAAAACTTGCTTCAAATAATTTACACGATTTATTACTAAAGTAAATGATGATGTTTCTACAAAATTAGGTGATATATTAAAGAACCTTTACCTAACATTCAACTATAATGAAATAACGCTGTTAAATAGAGAAGTTTAAGGAACGAATGCCTTTGGGCCTAGATTTTGTGATGGGCTGCATCATGGGAATTTGAACTTAGAGTTGTAGCTGTTAGGGGTTATAATAGGTTTACTGTGAACAGTTATAGGTACGTGAGTCCACCGCAACTACCGTAATCCCGTATACCGGCGATTAATCTTCGTTCCGGCTCTCACGAGGTGGTTTGTTGTGGGTATATTTGTGGGGATGGCTACGATTTGCTGGCCATGGCCCCCGTGGGCCGACTTCGTCATATATTAATCCTTTGTTGGTTTAATCGCCTCTTTTATCGATGCTAGATTAGAGACACGACGCGACGTAAAGCCAAATTGATAACTAATGGACGCAAAGCCGACAATTATAACTGAAATCGTGAAATGAAACTACGATTGTGTCATAATTAGACTTTGATATTTCTAAGTTTATTTTAGATTGTGTCCCTAGAGTATTTTCTAGAATAGTATTTTTTTCAATTCGCTTACGTGACGCTCTTATCCCTACTGATTTTAGGCACGGTAGTTAGTTTTCTGCACTAGTGCGGAAAAGTGTACGAGCTCACCCTCGCCAAATTTATTGTATCAAGCTAGGGGCTAAGCGACCCCCATGAGTAGACGGTCAACTCCCGTTTATTTATTTCTTCGTAAGTGTATTGAAAAATGTCGTTTGACACACTGTAGCACTTGGCTCCACGACACCCTCGCCTGTAGTTCGGGTGAAATCCACCTCGGTCGCAATAACAAACCTTCTCCACTTGTATCAAAACGTCCTACTTCGTAGTAAAACCACTCAGAACTGAATAATAAATGCTGTAAAGCTTATAACATCACAAAGCACACTCATACGAAAACAAAAATCAGTAATAATGTCCAAAAATACGATAATTACATGTGTGTGAGTGACTTGAATATTTGAACACAGTTCTCATATCGTAAACATACACATTAGGTGAGCATTGTTTTTTAGTAATTTGTGGCGTATCGCAGTATTGTAGGCAAAGCTTGGAGGGCGGCCTGTCACGTGACACCCCGCCCGCCTAATGTTTCACTCGCGTTACTGTGACAACTTCTACCTTTTACCAAATTGTATTTTCGTGTTCAGCCGAGTTTTCCTTATAAATACTGTCATTAAGACAGCGACACGGTGACAGGTGCTAATGTTTGTGAAAGTATCGAACCTATTTGTAAATAATGTAAACAATACATGTTATGACTTATGACATTTTACTGGCACCCCGTGAGATTGAAATCGATTTTATTTTTACTGCGGGAAGTTACCCTCGATGCGGTGTTTTATGAACAAGGATACAACACAAAAACTTTTTCAATACACTTACTCGAAAATCTCTTATCCAACTGATTTTAGGCTCACAATAGACTGTTTTCCGCACTAGTGCAGAAAAGTGCGCGTGTTCTCCCGCCATAATTTTATTACATTTATCGTATCAGGCTGGCACGCGTCGACCCCCACGAGTCACCGGTCAACCCCCGTTTATTCATGTCTTTGTAAGTTTATTGAAAAAAGACGTCTGATCCTTGTGCAAAGTCACTGCAGCCCTAGGCTCGCCTATGGCTCGTGCTAATTCCACCTCGGTCAACAAACTTTCTGCACTTGTATCAAAATGTACTATAAAAAAATATCAAAACGTGAGGTTTTGATGATTTTTTACCCTCAAAGAAAGATCTGGATGGAGAGAGATCCTGTCAAACTTTTACTGACTAAAATCCACATATATTCTTTCAGTAGCCTCTTGCGTTACAAGGTCAAGGCAACTTTTTCAAACATCTAACCAAACTTGTAATTCCATTTCATTCTAAAACAAAATACACAAATGTAAAGTCCCATAAGTAGATTGATAAATTCTCAAGTAAATCATATAGCTCGATCCCATATGCCGAGGGTATTAAATGGATAAAGTATAAGCCCACGAATGATGTTAGATACCACTATAACGACAAGAACTTCCACGAATAAATTAGTAAGAGGGGAACTGTGGAGCGGGCAAATGCTTGTTATCTCCATTCGCGATTTTACAGCTCCAAGAGAACAAAATCTTTAGAGTAATTATTCGAATTCGGATTTTGAGGGACGATGAACAAAAAAGCTACGAGATTTTTACACAAAAATGCTCGAAGAGAATTTATTTCCGAACATGTAGACACGATAGCAACTGAATGTCACTGTTAAAATGTCGAGACAAAAATATAACTCGGCGTTAATTTTTATCAGAGTCGGCGGCTCTGAAAGGTGTCATTGAGGTTGTCCGATATCGCATCCGTAATATATACATAGCTCATGGCGGTAACTTTAAAATGGGCCCTAAAAGACGAGAGGAAGGTACACCCGGGGCGTCATTACGAGGCCCCACGTCATTTGTTTATTAAACATCCTGCGAGGTGGAACAGAATAATGGTACGGTAGACTTTGTCACGGCCGCTTTACCCTGAAATTAAATCGTAATGATGATGCGAACCTCACTCGCCGTTTTCGGCTCCCCCCAGCCCACAGTTATTAAGTCCCGTGTCGTCTTGAGGTCAAAATGAATAGGTTTTTTTAAAAGCCCACCCGGTATGACAACTGCTATAGTTATGAAAGGAATCGCGTTGAGTGGTCTACCGAGGTTACATAGAAAATGAAAAAAAGCTACGGTTTTTCATACTTAGTGAGCGACACCATTTTGTAACGAAGTGGATACGTATGTACGCCTTTATTTACTAATAGAATTTTTACATTTATGAAACGGAGTCGCGGGAGATGTTGTCAGCACTAATAGAAATAAACTGGAGTCTTATTTTAGTTGTTTCTGATAGTAGTAGTTTTATCCTTATCTCTATAAACCAAAGTCCCTCACCGCATCTGCCATGAATGCGATAAACTCAAAAACTACCGAACGTATTTTCATGACGTTTTCACCAATAGACAGAAAGATTCACGAGGAAGGTTTAGGTGTATCATATATGCATATTATATAATAAAGAAAACCCAAAAATTTAACACCCGGGCGAAGCTAGGGCGAGTCGATAGTAATATACTTATAAATACTTAGTTAAAATGTTTAAGTTTCTTATGTACATACTTATACATTGTGAAAAATCGTTGTAATAAAAATAATGTTTTCTAAGATAAAAAGTATGTTTTTATTTGGCCCGTATAAACTTTCACAGATACACAAATATGAAAGAGACTCATTTAAAACTCGACAAGAAACAACAAGGGGACCCATATATACTTAGCTTAAAAAGACTTTGAAATAGGAAATTGAAATTATCAGCAGACCGTTAAGATTTATTTCGGCTTCGGCGAAAGAATTTTAATTAAAAACTTGATAGAAATATTCGCAAAGAATATGTAATCTGTTGTTAGATGAATTATTTCATAATTGGCCGTTAATTGTGCCCAAATTAGGGAGTTGGGAAAAGTTTTACAACTTATAGATAAATATAGACTAATACGGAAATTATTGAATTTTTTCAGTTAATAGGATTTTGAATAATACTGTATACTGTACAGTTGTATTAGCTTTGCCAGCGGCATCGCCCGCGTGAACGCAGAAAATATATACTTGTGTCACTCAGCGATAAAGTAGAATTCTCCTCGTGAAAAAATTTAAAATCGGTCCAGTACTTTTTGAGCTTATTTATTACAAACAAAAATTAAAACGATACTAATCTTTTCTCTTTAATTGCATATAGACCCGCTTCTGACAGCAACTCCACGCGCGTGGAATTAATGTATGTGTTAATCGAATAAAGAAACTAAGATAGGAAACAAATTTTATTGAAATCCTTTCAGTTGTTTGTGCGTGACGGGATAACAAAACATATATACACATACAAACAAACTTCCGCCTTTATAATATTAATGTGATAACATAATAGGTACCTACGAATATTATTTCGAAGGGTTTAGTTACTTCAAACTTTTTTATTTTTTTAATCTGAATAGGCTAGCGTTTGACCACTATGTAACATGATAGTAAGCGATGATGTGGCCGACGATGGAGCACAATGGAGCACGCTTGCCTAAAAGTAACCTATTCACTCTTGACATAAAGACCCCTAGGTTGTAGCTATCATGAAATACTGACTCAGGCAGGGAATCCCACTCCTTAGCTGTACGCACGATGAATGTATTCCCAAAACGCTTGTTTGTTTACCAACAAAAGTGTGTAAAGAAGAAATACTTACACCTTAATTAGAAGCACGGTTTTGTACTTTTCTAAAACACGAGTCTTTAATTTTTTCAAGCCACGACTTCCGCCTAAAACACCTTCCAGCTATCCTGCCCGTATTCAATTAACAAACATGATTAAATTTTTACGCGACTTAAAAATACTTCCCCTAAAACCTACTTCAGGAAAATTTAGTATCTACTATCCACTGCGAACAATTTTATTAGCATAAAAATGTAAAATCTACCAACTTAAGGTTTAATGAATTTGTATTTTAATGGAGAAATTATGTCCAAAGTATTTAATAACTTTTTTATTTTAGTTTTTTTTTTTTTGTTATTTTCTGGTACTACAGATTATAGGTAAGTTAATGTCATTAGTTACTTATTGTAATAATGTTTATAAGGGTCTTTATTAAGGCGAAAAATAATATTGCACAGTAGTAAATTGCATCTCTATCTGCGGCAGCGAAAAAATCAAACCGATATAGAATTACTTTTATGCTCTCTAAATTAAATACGTACTTAGGTATATTTGAAATAAAAAATATATTTTTTTTATAATTGCACAGGGTTCTCTTTTGAAACTAAAATTGAAACATAAAAATCTGACAAGACTTTCTATATAATTTTTTTTTTTTTCATTTAAGGAATTCTTACGATCCATGTTATGGTTGTCTGGTAGGTACCATTCAGTGGCGTGCCCGCCATAGAATCCAAAAAGCCCGGCTTGCCCTACCAAAACCTCACCTTCATAGAACACGACCAATCAATTAATTATCACAAAAATCTAAACTTTAAACTTCGCGCGCTTACGCGGTTACGCTAAGTTGCCACTGTGTTGTGCGGAATTCAAAAATCATTCATAAGACGATACCAGGGCGAAGCGAGGATGCCATTCTGAGCGAAATCTCTCCGATCTCACTCTAACACTTAACAAAAGAAAGAGATGAACACTAATGTGTTGTTGTCTTTTTCTGCCTCAAAGGCTTTTATGAGGCTTGCTCTTCTATCTCTACTTTTGATATAAAAACGTCAAATTTTGAGTGTGTGTGGGTGTAATTTGTTATTGTGTGCAAATACTCGTCGAACATTTTGTTCTAAAAAAAAGCTGGGCTTTGGTAAATTTATGAATGATTTTTTTTGACATAAATTTTTATGCATATTATAATACGAGGCGCCCTCTATGACGCGTAAAGTTGTACGAACTAAAAAGTACTCAGTTCAAATTTGCTTTGATCGGTTATCGTGTTGTACGTAATTGTTTTGATAGTTTTTTTTTGTTTTCCGTCATTTAACAGTTTATGAATTCGGAAACTATACTTGTGGTTGTGTGTGGATATTATTATGTGTGGAATTGATATTGGCCAGGTAGGGTTTGAGTTTTAAAGATAAATATAATCTTGTAACTTTACTATTTTGAATATTTCTCAGAAAAGTTAATAACAATGCTTGGAATACATCAGGTAGGTATGACTCAAATAACTTCGCGAGTGCCATGAAAATTCTCAAAAGTACTTGAAAGCTGTTATTTCATTCTTTATTTTTGATAAACCGCCGATAGAAAGTTGGTTATCTTTCTCGACAGTTAAGTGATAAGTGTGTTTTAAAAAAGCGAACAACGAAAAGCTACCGCTGTTTCATTTGTGAGTATTTGCCAATAATATTACATATTATTTTAAAGAACAAGTGTTTGAAACACCAAGATTTCAAAAAAATTATGTATTAGTTACACATTCATAACTAGATGGCGTTGGCGTCAAATTAGAATTCGGTGTTAAGATTCTCCGCCGTTTACTTACCCTCCTTTCAATAGAGTTCAATTTAGGATAACATTAGATCAGTATCTAGTACTCGGTTGTTTTATTTCACACTCAACTCAACTTTACATTAGATAATTAAGTTCAAATTAATCGGCCGGCCGGCACTCGACAACAAGAGCGGCTTTCCGAATTATCTTTGATTGCAATTGAGAATCAGCTGTTAGAATTAAAACGTTCACCAACTTTTTACGCTGGAGTAAGAAAATCATTTTTAAATAAAGATAGACAATTTGAATTAGAATATTTTTTTTTTTTTTATTCATGTATTCAAACTTCACGATTATTGGTATGATGATAAAGTTGTTGTGGTGAAGCTTTTGTTATCATTATTTATTACTTACATACTATTAATATTATATTTGTTAATAGTAGTGTAGCAATTCAGAAAAATCAGCATTACTGCACTGATGACACGTGCTAGCACGAGATTTTTTTTTCACAAGATTCCTTGGCTTGCCCCCTGTAAAGGCATCAGGCACGCCACTGGTACCATTATACCTATGATTTGCACAGTTGTTACTTTTTTGATGTACAACAATTTTATTTTTTTCTACCGAATCTGCAAGCTCAACTGAAGACCAACGTCGCTCCCAAAACAAAACAACAAACTACCCTCCGCGAACGGAAAAATAGAATTACGTGCACTCGTCCGCGCCAATTATACTCGCGATGCATGCAAAACGGCTCGAATCAGATTCTGTAGTGCCGACCTGTGTCAGCAAGTTGAAGTACAAACATAAATCTACAACAAGCCCCTCTTGGGAATAAGTGTGGAGTAATTTGCGAGCACACGAGCTTGCTTCGTCGCGAACATTAACTATTAAATTCGTTGCATATTAAACTAGAACCTTAGTGTAATCCAGACCCACCTGAACGTTAGGTTGATCTCGCGAGGCTCTTCGATGCTTCTTAAGTAACTTATGAGTTTTGGAAGTTTGCGGCAATCGATATTGAGATGTGGGGCCGGTTGTCTTGGAATAGTCGGCAGTATCTAAGCTGTACCTTCTTTTTTTTGTTGTCAGGGAAAAGCTTCAAATGGAGTTTTGCTCGAAATTAAGATTTTATTATTATTATTATTATGCTTTTAAGGAAAAGACGAATGGGCCTACCGGGATTTATTAGAAAGTTAGAAAGAAGAAAGAAAAATATTTATTATTGTTTATTAAAAATTATTAATAAAAATATTAGTGATTACCTGTGTGTTTTGTGAATTTCAAACTCAGTATGGGCCTACCACACGCACAAGCCAATCAAACCAACCCAGTGATGAAAACAAATTCGCTGCTCAACTTGCTATGCAGTTCGAAAAATAAAATTCAATGAATTAATTCGAAAACAAGAAACAAATGAAACGAGCCATCGACATCAAGGGTGCAAATCTCAGGTGATTCGAAAGTTCTCAAAGAAAGGAGAAGTTATGTCGAAAAATACCCTCTTTGTCTGAGACAGGCAACAGGGCCACTCTGTTCAGTTCGAGAGTACGGAACCCCACTTGACACGCTTCATTTTTACCTTTTCTTTAAATTGAAACTGGAGCGAGGGTGCTCTTTCTATGCTCCGTGTATCAGCCTTCATTATGAATTAACAAGATTTTTCTGAACATTATTTTATAACTCCCCTACGTTAACTGGACTGCTTTGAAATTCCTTTAACCTGTCGGCACATGCGTGATTAATGCTAGAATTGTTAGAACTTACTTAACTGGATTTCGCAATACTTGCCACATGGTCAGTGACCGAAAAAAGAACAATATATTTGATGTACACCAGTAACGAACTTAGTTCAGAAACCAGTCACAAAATTGAAGTTATTATGCTAGTACCACGGGTAGACCAGTTCCGCGAGGCTCTTGCAATCAGAACCGTTGTAATAGCGGTGTATGAGCATATATCATGATATTTCCCATAAAATTTCCCATGTTGGTGGATATTCTACGCGCACGGAGAACAACTTTTCCCATCGAGTGCGGTGCACTGCGGCCGTGGCAATGCACTTTCGCTGACCCCTCGGTTCCTCCCACGGCGGCCATCTCTCTCACTCTCCCAACTTTCTTCGTCGTCTGTCTCGCTCGCACGCAGTTGCGCCTGCGCTTCCCGGGTACCGAGGTAATAACATTCTACGACGCGGTACGCCGCCGAGTGGAACGGGTTCTGTCGATGACTTCGACGATTATTTGTATGAAAGACAATGGTCAGCATGTATACGTTAAAGAGGCTGCCTTTAGACGCAGTGATACAGGGATATTAAATTGTAGATGTGTTAGCGGCCATTAAAGGCGAGCGTTGTTCTTTCTGCTAATTAAAACTAAGCGTACACGGCTGTTAGAATCGATGATAAATCCGGTTTAAAAACCACTTTTGTGTGAGTAATATTGGGAACCTTAAAGAAATTGTTTAAATGTTAAATCTTGTTGAATCTAAACAATATAGCACATAAGTAAAGCAGTTTCAGAATATACGAGCAATTGAGCAGTCGTGGATTCAGTCACCGTAAGTGGAATAACTTTCTTGGTTACGAGAGCGTCTCGACTGTCTTTGTTAACGCCCTATACAGTTACGCTTATCTAGTTGCATTCCAGGTGAATGATCTTCGCACACGATATTCTTAAAGTTTAACTCGAGAGACGACAAACCTCGCAGACGTCAGGCTGCATAATATTATACAGGTATTTACTGCGCACCTGCATCCGAAGCTGCGTTTAATTTTTCTAAATTTCATACTACCTCGGTGGAACTGGTACAGTATCACAAACGTGACTCAAGTTACGGATTACGTGGGAGAGCACTGGAATGGTTTGAACAGTCTGCGAGAGCTATACTAAGTGTGCAAACGGGCGTCACTGATATTTCGACTTTATCTATCAAAAATTTAGGACGACATTCGTTAGTATCACACTCAGGGGGACGTCGTTCTAGGCTTGCGAGCATATCGCCTAGCGCACCTCTAAACGTTCCAACGGAGACGTGACAGCCGCTGTATTATGAGACGTAGGGCCCAGGGTTTGGGTGCACATTCGATCGCATGAGCAGTGCCCGTACGAGGGAATGCGTCTGGCAACATTCCATCGCACAATGAGTAATTTAAAAATTCAAAAACTCGTCGAGGCTCGGCTGCGCGAGGTGAGGCGATCCAACGAGTGCCGCTCTGCAATTGAGACTGTTATCTGCCTGCATGCTGCTACACAACGTACATACATACGAGGGAATAATCCGCGCCGCTGAATAACACGGTTACCTAAATATAAACTCAGCTATCGAAACGTACGCTGCAATCGAATAGAAACGAACGTATCGAAATTGTAACTACAAATAAAACCGAGCGATTCGTTACAGTATAAGTTCATATCTTATTCCGAGAACATTCGAATAAGAGGAGATCAGAGCAGCGCACCGGAAGGGTTTCTTGAATCTAATATCGAATGGAAGTAAAAAAGAAATGAGAGAGTTGTACGTGAAACGCGATCTCATTGCTAATTGGTAAACATACGGCGAACAAATTGCGCGCGATCTTCCGAAGCTAGCTCTACTATTTTTAAATGAAATTCTTTCAACTCATATATTCCCAAGCACAATTACATCGTAGTCCAGTTACGTTGGTTTTTGGAATCCCAAACAGGTTGTAGAATTTGATTGCGATTTAATTATTCAGCATTCATTCGACGCATATCCTACATGTCGATTCACAGAAATGTTGTCATATTTCAATCATACATGCTCGTACGTATATCTTTGTTTGTGTTATTTTACACGGTATTTTGAGCAGCGCGCACTTAGCGTTGAGTTAATTAATATTCACGCTCTTTTATGAAGCTATAAGTAGAACTTCCGGACAGAAAACTATTATTAAATGTAATGAATATAGCATATTTTTTAAAATTAATACATAAATATACTTTTCGTATTAAATAAAAGCAGTAAGCAATTTTGAAACTTAAAAACTATAAATGATATAATTACAGTTATTAGTAATTATAAACTTGAGGTGTACGGACGAATCTTGAGACTTAACCAGCTCGAAAATGGTTCATCTTTAGCAAAATAAACCTGGACCTAATAATATTTACGGTAGAGCTTAAAATTGCTTGATTGCGGCAGTTTAATTTCCCAGAGATGGATGTTTGAGTAGGAACTTCAATCTTAGTGGGTGGTTTTTAAGTTTCAATTTAGCGGAACGTTGAAGATGGAGGGTTGGCTGCAGGGAATATTGGACACTGAATCAGTACGCGAGAGTTTTAAATTCATTGGAGTTACATTTGGACTTTTTCGCCAACGGTTGCAATGGGAACATGTTAGAGTGAGGTGGTAAAAACTCGGCTGTAATTAGTCTTTGGATCCGAACCGTGAACAGATGCGGGGGAGGGCTGAGTGGCCGCGGAGCTCGGAGGGCCGATGCGTCCGACTCTCACTGCTGAATTAAATTTTTCGATGGCTACGAGTTATATTTTTGCTATGATTTAGATTTTGATTGCACCAGTTTTACTGTGAAACAACAGACTGGTCTGCTTTTAATCTATGTTTTTTTTTTTTAATAATTTAGTTGAAAAATATGCTACGGGTTTTGTATTATCTTCTAGGTTCTTAATAACATCTACTAAATGGGAGTTCGCTGTGGGAAAGTTAACATAGACATGTCATTATAGTCGTAGTTGAAGGTAGGACTACATTATACTGAGCCGCAGCTGGGCGCACTGCACCGAGTTAATCCACACGAATCACTTCTATACATTTTACGAACCTACGGTTATATAAGCATCGTAATAAAAACCCAACGATGCGCTGCCCGCACGCACTAATGTACGCACACTTTTACAGAAGTCTCGTTTTATTTACAGTTATTAAGCTCCGTCAATACAGAAAGAGAGTATAAAGTTTTGACTAATATTAATCATTTTTACTTGGCGTTTGTTTTTCATGAGAAAGAACAACAAACGTGGTTGAGATATTTTTACAACACTACTTCGAATGTTCCAACAATAATTTCTGATGAAACGCGTAGGAAAGTGTCTGTTTATCATATTTGAATGAAACTACTTCTCTTGCAAACGCCATATTGAGACTATTCCAGGAAAAGAAGAAGTAGAAATTGGATTATAAAATAAAAATATATATTTACGCAAGTGTAGCGTCAGTAGAAAAAAAACGCGCAACTTTTAGCAAAGTACGACTCTCGCTTTGATACTTCTACAAGTATGAAAAAGTCTTGTTGATTAGCTCTTGGAGTTTTTATTTCGACGTATCTTTTACTTTTTTCGTCTTATTACGATTTTGAACAACTTTCGTGGTCCTTCAAGTTTTCCGTATAAAATAATATTAGGGAAACAAATTTGCTAACAAATAGACGATTCATTTGGACATTTCGCTTAAATATTCTTGAAATTTGAAAGAAGTTTGTACAAAAAAAAATTGTGCACTAGACAGACATAATACAGTCATGAAAATCAAATTTGATTCCTCCACCACGGACAGATTTTACTACCACAACCCGAAAGTTCAGTTATCAAAACATTGTACATAAAAGCGTGTTCACATGAAGTATTGAAACTAGTTGAATGACAGAATGGGCGTGATTGAAGGGGGGTTCAGTGTGAACACGATAACTTTTGAAATGGACTCACCGTGTCGGACGCTGTGAAGCGCCCACTGCTGCACTCAAGTAGTGAAGATTCACTCACCTGGAAACAAAAGAGAAATATTGTTACTACTAGCTCGAATAAACTGGGGCTCAAGTCTGCTATTTTTATAGATTCGTCATTCTAACACACACGATCCCGTTGTCATTTGCCCGCTGCGGTCTTCCCGTCTGATTATAATTTAGGTGTCTTCAAGGCTACAGTGAATAGGCTCTTAATAAACTAGTGCGCCTCACCATCAACGATTGCAATTACCACCAGTTTATAACAGATAAAAAAAAAAAAAAGACGTGTGGCACTCGGGGACTGCCGCGGTAAAGCTATTGCATAGCATTTTTATCAACTTATGCAATTATAATTATTTATTTATTTTATTTATGCAGTATTTTTTTTCCTTTGTTTTTTTTTTCTTTGATATTAATTGAAGTTACACTTTCACACATTGAATTGAATTTTGATTGGTTGTTCACTCATTTGTTTTCTTATCGGTCACCACGCTCAAAAAACAAATGAGTGGGAGGTGTTAGGTTATTTTCGTTACGGAATTTCTGGATTCGGTCTCCACGCTCAAGGCCCGCGATAGAAGCTATGCAATAGCTTAAAAAAATTGCTTAAAGTAACCTGTTAATTCATAATCAGTTAATCATAATCGTTTGTTGTTCGTAATCTGTGAATTCATAATGTTCCACCACTGATCAGTCAAAGGTCTTGTGGTAGAATGACAATGTCGAGTTTACTAAAAGCAATGTCTGCACAATGACGTTCTAATGTAAGTCACTGATCAAAGGAACTGTCAAAATTTTAGCAGATTACCGCAGACGTCAGAGATTCATTTGTCAATATGTACGAGATTATCATTCTATGCCACTTCTTTCAATGAAGTGTCAGTGGTCGATCATTGGATAGTCATAATGACGCCATTATATTAGTAGATTACCAAACTTGTCAAAACCAACAGTTATGAAATCATTGATAGACCATTCTGACAATATAGAAATAGCTTTAAAGCCCTGGTTCCAGGTATAATTTGTTCTGTCTTACCTTCACTTCGATACATTATAATCTACCGGAAAATAATGCGATAAATTATTAACAGTGTGTTATGGTTTACAATCATTCGACAGTTTATAATCTCACGAGTTAGATTATAATATAACGGTATTTATAATTTTACGGTGACATTTGCAACATTATTTTTAATATATGTGAAATCTGAATATAGTTTGTTCAGAATCAGTAACTGAATCGACTCCAATAGCTTTTACACCAGGACCTCAAGTCTGCTATTACAATAGTGTCAGAATGGTCTATCATTGATGTCATAATTGTCGATTTTGACAAGTTTGGTAATCTACTAATATATTGGCGTCATTATGACTTTCCAATGGTCAACCACTGACACTCCATTGAAGGAAGTGACATAGAATGGTAATCTCGTACATATTGACAAATGAATATTTGATGTTTGCGGTAATCTGCTAAAACTTTGACAGTTTATTTGATCAGTGTTTTACCATTAGAACGTTATTGTGCAGTTATTGGTTTTAATATGCTCGAAATTTTCATTCTACCACAATTCTATTACAAGACCAGTGACCGATCAATGATCGATCATTATGAATTAGCAGATTACAAACTTTTAGCAAAATGACAATGGGATCGTGTTGGAATGACGAATTTATAAAAATAGCAGACTTGGGGCCCAGGTTATATTTAAAAAGTTCACAAGTTGGACACCACCGACACTAAATACAAAACAGGTCGCGACAGGTCATAGCGGGCATTAGGAGACAGCAAATAGCTGGGTGCAAGTGCAAAACAACCCCTCAGTCACCTTGATGGCCAGGTGACTATATATTTTTGTTGATATAACAAGCTTGTAACTTTGTGATTTGTCATGATACGGTTTTGAAACTTTGTACATAGATTCTTTACATAAAAATACTAGAGACATATTTCAGGTCTTACATATAATAAAACTAACCTTGTAGATACAAGTACGCTTACCTTTCGTGTGAAACAATGCGCCCTGTATCCACACACACACTCATGATCAACCCGTCTGCATGAAATAGAATATCTACCAGCACAGTTCCCCGCGTGGAACAATTGCCGCAATTCCATGGAATCCTATGAGGTACTGTGGATTCAATCGCACGGCGTCGAGCAATGTCTTTGTCAGTGTTATTATGGTTTTTTGGTGAGATTACTTGAACTTCAAACGGTACTTTTTATGTTGTTCATAATCCTGTTAGTCTTTTGTTGGGTTATGTTTTTGTGGAAATACGCGTACAAAGTAAGTCTGCACTAGCATTATAAAGCTGAAGAGTTTTTTGTTTTTTTGAACGTATTTGTCTCAAAAATTACTGGTTAGAATCGAAATAGTAACTATATTTTGGTAAAAGTCAACTAGTGAGAAGTAAGTATTTAAACTTGAGTTATACACACATTGTGAAGAAACCGGCATGTCGTAGAATCAAAAATTCGTAGAAATGTGACATCCATCAATCCTCACTGGGCCCGCGTGGTGGATTACGGCCTATTTCCTCTCTTAGAGAGGAGGCCCGAGTCCCAGCAGTGGGAACATTATGAGACTCGTTATGCCACGGAATAAGTAATAGTTAGTTATGCTTAGAATACTTTGAACTCAAATTTAAGCATAGCGGAAGAGGCTGCGTTAGAAGGCCTCCTACAAGGTCGACCGCTGACCTGGTAAAGGTTGCGGGAATCCGATGGAGCGAAACGCACAGGTCCTTTCATTATGGCGACACTTGAGGAGGCCTATCTAACAAGGGACTTTTATCAGCTGAAATGATGATGATGAAGTTTATGCACGCTTACAAAAACTAAAAAAAAAGCAGAAAAATTGGACACGTTCTGAAGACATTTTTTTTTAGAAATTTTCGTTAATTTACAATAGTAACTAAAAGCTTTGCGTCCTTTGTACCGCTCGCGCTCTCTGCGTCTTCAGATTCACTGAACTGATTCTAATCGGATGTTTTTCCTGTCTTTTGCTTGTTTTTGCTACCCAAGGGTTTGCCTGTAAGCGTCCGAGATTTTATTAGCAATGAACATTCAATTACACGATTGTATTTATTTATTTAGCCTGCTTCGTCTGCGTGAAAGTCTATAATTATTCCAAGGAAACAATTCCCGGGACAAAAAGTATCCTATGTAGGTAGGTACTATCCAGAATAAGTCTATCTGTATATCAAGTTTTATAAAAACTGTTCAGCCATCTAATCATGAAGTGTCAAACAGTGCCGCCGGGATTCCGATCCCAACTTCCGGCCACCGTAGGCGCGGGCTTGCAGACGGCGAGCAAGGGGTAGCTCGCTGTCCGACCGTCCGGTAACTGTCCGGACCGAGCCCAAATCGTCGACGGCGCGCACTGTTCCCGCGCGCCTCAAGGAGTTGTCAGCAACCGCAGCCTACTGGGGCCAGGGTTAGTTTCTAAAGATAGCTCAGCCTCGGTACGAAAGCGGGGGATGTCATTAGATGATTTTCCCACCGAAAAAAAAGTGTCAAACAGGAAAAAAGTATGCGTGTAGCATGCATGCCATAGTGACCTCTACCAAGAACTTGTTATGGCTCACTGGCATGCTAGCTACTTGCATACTTTTGTGCCAGCTGCAGGCATATGTATTTCAGCCTTAACATTAAAGGCGGAAATATAAACGTTACAAAGAGTATTTGTTATCGAGTTATTTTTGGTGATTTTGTGTGTTATAATTTTTATTTTTATTCAAAGCATGAAACCTACATGGTTCTTATTTTAAGGTAAAAAATTATCTGTGTGTCATTTTTATCCAAATCCATTCAACCGTTAAGGAGTTATTGAGTGGCATACAGACAAACTTGTAGTAAACATATTCAACTATTCTAGACTTAATTTAGATAAAGTGTTTGTTAGGTAACCTACAAAATAATAGCTATCCATTACCTATTAGCAATACTGTGTCAACATTCCTGCACTCAAAAATTGTAATCTGCCTGAATCTTTGTAGCCCTCATTAGTCTAATGGTCGCGGATTTGAAAAGTGTTGCACGGATTTACAACCACGACATTTTCTGTAGCAGCCTGTGGTTAGAAATTGAACTGACTTTTTTTTTCGATGGGAATAATCATCCAATGACAACCCCCGCTCTTGGGCGGAGCGGAAGATAGTGTCAGACTCTCACTGACTAAAAAACCCATCCCGTTCCTTCAAGCCTACATACCGGGGCTCGAGCGCCCTTTCGGATAACCCTAGCCCCAGTAGGCTTCGACCCGGCTGGGCCCCTGCTGTTGCTGACAACTCCTTGAGGCGCGCGGGAACAGCGCGCGCCGTCGACAACTTGGGCTTGGTCCGGACAGTTACCGGACGGCCGGACAGCGAGCTACTCATTGCTCACTGTCCGCAAGCCCGCGCCTACCGTGGCTGGAAATCGGGATCGGAAACCCGGCGGCGGCGAGAGCGCCGTTGCCTGATGCGGTCGGCCTCCTCCTTAGCGAGCATTACTGCTTCGCAGAAGTCGGCGTCCGCTTGCCACTCCTCCTCGCTCCGGACCATGGCCTCAACCAAGGCCCGGATATAATTATAGGCTAGACATTATAGGACGTCTGTCGCACGCCTAACGAACTGTGGTCTCTTAAAACACATAATTGGGTTATGGCAGATTAATGATCATGATCATTTGTGAGTGGAGTGTATGACTGTGGTGTAGTTATTATTTTGTATTGTTACTTTATAATTTTTCAAATAATATATTATGTCTTTAACTAATGTAATTGGCCTTTGGCCGTGTTACGTTAAAGTAAATAAATGAAGGAGATGGCGAGATGACCTATTTTATTTTATTTCGATGGGATGTCGTCCAATGTTCCCGTTTTAGGTGCAGCGACTCAGACTTTTACTGAATAAACCCACTTATGTTCCTTTAGTTGCACCTTGCGATCTTTGACCATGGGTTTCCTTTTCAGGGCTTGGTCTGGACAGTTACCGGACGGCCGGATGGCGAGCTACCCATTACTCGTCGTCCGCAAACCCACGCCTACGGCGACTGTGGCGTGCGTTTGACGTGTGAAGTTCGACCATACATCAGGTCCTCGATCACCAATAAAGAGTATTTTAAATAAACTTTCCGACCATAAACTGCATACAAACATGTATAAATCCTCGTTTATTAAGTGCATTGTTTATAAATCCGGTAACAGGGTAACGTTGTTCCATTCCGATTCATAGGGGTGGTCTACAATCCCCGCTTAACTTCATTATGAGAGCGAATTGCTAAACGTTCCCATTGTTGACCACGGCCCGGGGTTTAAGGGGTGGTTAGTCATGCAAATAGACGTCAACTTGAAACAAGCTCTTGGGGATTCAGCGAATGCGTTCCGATGTTTTGGTCTGCGTCGCCGAGACGTCCGAGGAATTGAATCAGTTGCTTGAGAAGTGTATTTTATTTAGAGGATCGTTGCTTCGAGATAAAGTGGTTAGGACGGATTTTGTGGTTGAATACTGTTATGGAGATTTGCTTTTGGTTTCTCGAGAACAGGGTACCTCGTGTTGGTTCTGTTAAGGAGATTTGTGGACCAAAATAAGTCTTAACACGTTGCTGAATAACTTTATGAAGTGATAAGGTTTTGAGAAGAAAACGTTATATTGTCGTCATTTTTTTTTTTATTACTGTAGATAGGCTTGCGTTTGACCAATATGCCACCTGATAGAAAGTGATGATATGGTCAACGGTGGAGCACGCTCGCCTAGAATTAACATATTCACTCTTGACTTAATGACCTGTTTCTGAATTCCTGATAGCTACAACCTTGGGGGTTGTAACTATCAGGAATTCAGGAACCATAGACTCCAGCAGGAATTTCTAATCTTTAGCTGTACGCATAATGAATGTATTCCGAAAATGTTTAGAGGCACTTAACATTTTGGGAATGAGTGGGATCAATAGAAACTTTTGAAGAAAAAAAGAAAGAAGGTGTTTGGTTAACCAAACAATATCTAAAAATAATTTAAACCTTTTCCTGAACTGTCGTGTTTACGTAACAGTTCTGTAAGACAACCATATTTGTTATGGTTGTCTTACGGAACTGTTACACAATCCAATAGAATGATATTTCACAGTTATCTATTTATTAGCTACAAACAGAAGGTAAACAATTGTTCTCGGTAACATATTACTGATCGTTTCCCATTTGCCGTTCAATTTGGGAACACGTATTAGTTTGTCATTGAACTAACCCGAATTTGAACAGCTATTGTACCGAAAACTGAAAGTCGAACGAGGGACCAGTTTAATAGCCAAAATGATTTTCCACTAATAAACGTTTAGCGCACAAAGGACGGTAATGGAGAATGCATTATGGATCTCTGTTATTAATACTGTTCCAATGTAGCCGACCATAGAAACTCGATAGTACGAATAATAGTGACGCGACAATCGTCCACCGCCGGAATTGTTTCGCCTCACTATTGAACAGTTTCATTATTGACGTATTAACTGCTACGATAATACACTTTCATGGAACGTTCGTGATTAAGCCCTGGAATGAAGTACGATCGAAATGAGCAATCAAACAAATATGTGCTAACAAGAACGCATTGAATGATTATGTCTAAATCCCTGGACGATGCAAAACAAAGAGAAAACCCGTGTTTTGAATTCTGTTGTTTTATTGAAACCCAGACAATAGGAGGAAAAACAGGAAAATATGTCTGGACTTCCCGTATGAACACATTCCGCGAATCTCTTTCATGCATTCTGTGCTAAGTTGAACATGCACGATTGGAAATATTGGTGCAGCGTTAATAAACTTTTGTGAAATGCGCTGATGCTGTTTTGCTACGTGGAATTTATAAATGGAATTTAATACTGTATATTAAAATATTTTAGTGGATGACGCCTCCATTTCGTGTTTTAATCTTCCCTCAACAGCGTATTAAAACATATTTTGATTGGTTGGACAGGAATAAATAGATACGCAACTACTATATTAATTACAAATAATATTGACACTGATTACTATATATACGGTAGATATCGATACCTAAGTTATTTAAATCAACACTAATATAATAAAGAGGTAAAGTTTGTTTTTGATTTTTTTGTTTGTAGGAGGTAATCTCTGGAAGTACTGTTCCGATTGCTAATTTTTCACCGATAGAAAGCTGCTTTATTCCTGAGTTACATAGGCTATATTTAATATCTACACGCGGGCGAAACTGCGGGCAAAATATAGTTTTAAGAATGATATTCAGACGTGTGCTTTTTGCTTATAAATATCATACATTTTTCTTGAAACTACCCAGACATTTCCAACAAGTGGCTAAGGCAAACCTCGTGTATTGATAAATAATAGAAAGAGGACAAGTGTCGGTAGTCACCCGCTCCGTCAGGCGTGAGTTAGTATCGACATCGATATTGAATGAAGACGTAGCAACACTAGTAAACTACATACCTACACTTTTTGTAAAAGATTATGTGAATCACAGCAGAAGTAAAATGGTTTACCTACTTTTTTAGAAAAATAATTGCGTACAATTACCTTGTTTAATAGAAAAAAAATTCAAAGAAAAAAATACTATACCTAAAAAAATATATAATAATAATAAGAAGCAACGTTGTAGGTATTAAAAAATCAACTAACTTAACCTCGTACATTTTACTAAAACAACTCAACTCTCACACACTAAAACCAGCATAATGAAAGAAAATACCGTCTTCGTCAATCAGAAAGATAGACAAAGCACAAACTTTTGAAGCTCCAAAACATTGCAACGTAATTCACAAAGAGCGTCAGACTCCTTAGAAAATCCTCCATTTTGGAATAGTGACGTGAACAAGTGAACATCAGCGGTGCTCGAGGCTGATCACAAGTTAATGCAGCAGAACTTGTTGCACCGTCATGTCTTAAACTTAACAGTGCCTTAACTAATTACACCGACCGACCCATGTTTGCTTTGTAAATGTAAAATGAAGTTTCTGAATTTCGTTATAGTACTTAGTGTTCGGAGGTAATGTGGGAAAAATAATGTACTTATTAATTTTATGTGTTGACTGACGGATACAAGAATATTACAGTCAATCTGTTATCATAGGTATGGTGAGAACTACATTCTAATGGCGCCCACCTGGGACTAAAAGATCCCACTTGGGCGCCAATAAGCAAGTTTTGAGCAGGTGTAATTTAATAGGAAACATGCAAAAGCATCATACAATGGCTAATCACTATGTATTATATAAAATTAAATATCAATTATATTAAATATATATAAAAATATAGCAATTCAAAGAAAATACCGCAACTAATTTTAGTGGCCAAAACACAGCCAAGGCAGTAAAGTTCTGCACAATTTTTTCTTACAGAATTCCCTGGTGAACCCAATGTTTATATTTAACACAATTTAATTTAATCAAATAACTAACTTTGTCGTTCCTGACTACACTGCTAACTTTCTGCTGCGAAATGCTAAAATAATTCCAATGCTAACAAATACGACGTGGTACAAAACAGCTGAATAGCGAAACCGTGAAATAGTCTCAGAGTCACCTTGTGTTCAGTTCATTACCAGTCTACGTCGACTTACGTCATGCAATGTTCAAAACTTAATAAACTTTAAACAATACCCGGGAAGATGCGTTGTCAGAACTTCTAAAACTTGGAGTGAAACAGGCAACCGACGAAGCTACGCCCCTATTAAGTTAAGATACACAATGTATCTGATGTTTAATAACCTACCTTCGCAATATGCGTAAGTGTACGGTACCTTATACACGAGTAACTCACACAAATCGTAAGCCTAAGCTTTTGTCACAAAATAATTTGACCGAGAAAGATACTTTATTTGAAGGTATGTCTCCCGAATAGTTTTCCAACAAAGCGAAGCTTTCTATTTCATTAAATACGACAACAAAAAGATCAGATGGAAGTAATCACAGAACTGCTTCGAATTAGTTTTCACAATTTCAAAGGGAGCATTCCAAGGTTAGACAAATGTGGAGGTTCAGAGCGGAGGCCTCTTGGAGAGCTTGTCGCCAATCCTCCTCTCCTTTGATCACGGAATACTTGCTGACTTCTGTTCCCAATTTAAAAACTTGGCTTTGTTCGTGCGAGTTGTTTGACCACTTCTTTCTTTGTTTCAATGGGAATAGGCACCCATTTGAAACGGTAAATTAGGAAACATTTTGATTGGCGGGTCACACGATACTGATAAACTTTTGGGTCTGGTTTTGCACAAACCTTTTAAAGAAATTACACATTTCACGCTTCTTCCTTCTGCTTTAAACGGTTTTATTTATTTCGTAATTCGTTCTAAAGGAATATAAGTACAGAATGTATTTAAGCCCCTTAATTTCTCTATAAGACTACACTGCATTATATTCTCCGCGTACAATGTGAAACATTTTTTAAATTGGGCCATAAAGCGAAGCCTTACCGAGCCAGCCTGGGCAGGTAGCAGGAAATTTAATAAAGTAACGTCTATTTTATCATGAATTATTCTGGAAAGTATGTTTTGTTTTTAAATTAATTCGCGATGTCTCAAGAAGGAATGCGGAATACCAACACCCATAGCTATGCTGTAGGTAATTTGAACACGGACATTCACTAGTAAGGAAATGAATCCCGAAATAACTTAGTAAGGAACGTAAAATTACAACGCTCTGGGCAGTTCGGCGTAAGCCACACGTGTTCAACTGTTCAACGCAATACGTATGACGCCGACTAGTAAATAAACAAGCGGGAAATATTACAATTTCTAAAATAACGTCCTGCCGGCTTTTCTTTGATTTTTATTTTTAGCAGCGTTAATAGCTATAGTTTAACAGCTTACGCGATGTTAAATGTTTCTTTGATGGTTGTTGTAAAAAGAATAATGCAAGTTGTACAAGATTAAATGTATAAATCTGTCATGAATAAGTGCATTAAGGCCGTGTACATAGTACTTTTATTGGTTCCTGAGCATCTTTATTAATCTTTTGTATGATGCAGTTCCGAGGCAGTACCGTAATCTCACCTATTCACAGCACGTCGACTGTTTATTAACATATCGACCATAAAGCGGACAGGCGCGAATCTGTGTCGATTTTTTCAACTTTCCGGTGCAGACGGCCATTCAACGAGCCTTTTTGATATCGCTTCACTGCCGGTCTATTTTTGCTGAAAAAAAGAGGATCAATGATGTTTTCACAGGGAAATACATGTACAGACTTAGGTACATGCTTTTCGAGTATCCTTTTAATAGAATTCTAAAGGTATGGAGTAATTAAATTTATTTCATTCAAATTGTACAGGTTTTTGAAATATATGCGTAAATTTACTTGAAAAAATAGGCTGTAACTGAATGTGGAATTGATTAGAATCATTGAATATTTGGTATTAATACTAACAGTACAATAGTAGACAACTTTAAATCTCTGTCTGATAAAACACACTGAGTCAGAAAATCTGTTTTCAAACAGCACGAAACATAAATAAATAATAACACAGAATAAATAAACGCAAAAGAGTTAAAATATGACAACGAATCGATAGGAATGAATAACATCGCCATACGATTTCAATGTTTGTGTTCGCGTCTGTTTGTTTAGCATACAGAGGAATGAGACGACGACCGGATCCCGAGCATCCGAGCCATGGGCCCCGAGCCCGGGGCCCGAGTCTAGCCTCGCAAACACAAGAAAATGAAAATAAATAAAAATCTCACTTACAACGAACGAAAAATGAATCTGTCTAAACGCAAAAGGGGACAAAAGATTAATTGAAAATCGATATAGGGCATACCTTTGCGAATCTATCAAAATACATTCACTTTCAAACGATAAGGTCGGACTGAATTATTCTGTCAGTCATGATTAATGCGGACTTATGACATGGTTTATTGACTCTTTCGCCATGAAGCTGACGATGCAAATAAAATGGAAACCAGTATCACTGAAAGAAAATACCTGCGCTCAAGTAATTAAATGAAAAGATGATGATTAATAGCCGTCATTAACTGATCCGCTCTGTTTATATATTGTAGATATTTTCAACTGATTGCATGGTAATATTAAAACGATGCTGCGTTTTAATATCTATAGAATAATTTTTATTTATCTAAGTGTGGAATAGAAACTTGAGATGAAAATAGCGCGATAAACATTATGATACTGCTGTAATTGCCGCATGCGCTGCTAAGTTAAGTACTTATAATATTATTGCTCACGAGATAGTTATCTTTTCTAAAGGAAATGTTTATACGTTTATTTTTTGTTTGCTTAGTTTTTGTATCTACGTTTTTATAGTGTTTTTATTAGTGATTTATTATTGTTATAATTATAATCATGCCATTTATTAATTGGTTTATTTTTCATAATGTGAATATGACACTGTAAACTCCGCGGACATATAGATTTTTTCCTATTTCGATGCACTTTTTTTTTCTTATTTTGATATTATATTTATTTCATATTTTATATATGCTTGCTATGATGACTGGGCTACACTGTACTGTCATCATCATCATCATCATATCAGCCGAAAGACGTCCACTGTTGGACATAGGCCTCCCCCAAGCGTCGCCACAACGACCGGTCCTGTGCATCACGCATCCATCGGATTCTCGCGACCCTGACCAGGTCATCGGTCCACCTTGTTGGAGGCCGTCCAACGCTGCGTCTTCCGGTACGTGGTCGCCACTCCAGAACCTTTCGTCCCCATCAACCATCTGTTCTGTCATACCTAATACTATTGTAATATGGAAACATTGTCTAAGGCAATAATTTATTTAGGGTATCTTTAGAGTTTCTTGCTCGTTTTTCTCGATGGAAAACGACCGAATGGAACTGTGCACTAGCTTCTGACGTTTTACAAGTGGCCTTGTAAGTGAAATAAAATAATTTGAGTTATGAAAAGTATAACATTTGTTTATATTCTACTGTGTAGTTAGTTGGACTTATTTTAGTATAAAATCCAAAATGTCTAACTACCGAACTCGATAATATACAAACAAAGGGTGCGCGTCGTATCAATTAGCTCAATTTCACCCTTTTTTATACAAATTCAGAACCATTAACAGCACTGGTTTATTTGAAAACCATTAGTGGCCCGAATGGATACGGTTCGAATCATCGATAAAATGAATGGCTGTCTTTCACAAAAGCCTCGCGATACGGGCCCGATGTGAACTCGAATTATTAAATTAACTTTTTAAATAAAGGTATGCACGATTATTTTATCAGAAATACTGAAGGCAGGAAAAAAAATTAAAAATGGAACATTTTTAATTCGTGTCACTGATCCCAATGAATGTACAGGATTTATTAACAGACCCCGGATTTTTTTTAATTACGTCTAATCCGATACAAAACCGCGTAGAAGAACACAATCAACGCTGGGTGCGCAACACTAAATCAAAACAAACTTCAGGCTGGATCCCTTTTACAAACTTTCTAAATAACGGCGAACAATCTTTTTCATTAAAAATCTCCATGAGCCCGATTATTAGGGAAGTAAAACGCCTCCGGTGGGCCGGACCGGAGTTTGGGGGTATTCGCAAGATTTCCGCGAGGTCAAACTTGGGAATGTTAACAGATAATTACGGGTAAGTTTTAGCTAGCACGAGACATTTAACAGATGCTTTATTCCGGAGCGCGCGGCCGCGAGCGCACGATGAATGCTAATGAGGCAGCTACGCGCCGGAATCCGGCACCTACGCCGATCACAATAAGCGTCGGATTGCCGTGATGCCGGCGCGATCCCGGCTTCCCGAGCCGCCCGTTAACACATTTGGACTCGTGTCTAAGGTTAATTAGATTAGTATCCAACAATGCTACGCAGATGTTATATAAAAACAGATTTAGGGCACATCACGCGGTTTATTTCGCAATGAAAATTAATGATGAAACTTTACTTGATGTAAGAACTCTTTCTGTTTAGCTTTTCGATATTACTCGCTTATATTGTGGGTAATAAATAATTAAGACTTTAAAATATGTTGAATTTTATATGAGCCCAGCATCTTGCTCGACGTAGTTCTGAGACACCAGCAATTTACATGAGTTGTGACTGTCATACATCCTTCCGTACGTTACGGGCCAATTAATCTAACACGGAAACGGATATATGAGCAAGGCGCAAATGGTTTCATCACACATATAATTTACAGTGTGTATATATCATATACGTGGACTTGTATGTTAGTTCGTGTGCGTAAGAGAAAGGCGTCGGTCGTAATTTACTAGTGGAGTGTTTCGTACTATTACGTTTTTCAGGATATTGATTTAAAATCGTGTTATAATTATCTACGGATTATCAAATAGGCAGTATCAATATAGTACACTAAACTTAACAATTAAAGTATTTTTTTTTTAGGTAAAGTAGTACTTAAGCAGTTAAAGTAATCGATGTAGTCGGTTTTTTTTGGCTAAAAAGATGTTAAGATATTTTCGACAAATCGACAAACATGCAGCCGTATTCCAGCCTAAGCAACCATTCTACATTTATTCCAAATCTCAGTCTTTATTCAGTAATAAATAAACAAGTATAAATCATTCTAACATATAATTTTTATTTATTAAAACCATCCCAGACGAAATAAAATCTCTAAAGCTCCCCCAGCTTCCTTTACCAACACATCAGACAAAACACAATATCTGGCAACACCTTAAGGTAAGCGCAATCTGTGTAAAAGCTAATTAATTCCAAGCAGGAAACGGAAGGGCAACGGGTCGCGTCATTAGATGCATTATGCAACGCGCGACGCATGCGCTGAGCATTACAATGTAGTGTGCAACTGTGATGTCATGACGAAATGTGCCGGCGCCTTTGTTTTTCCTGAGAAATGAATTTAAATGTGGGTGGAAATAATTCTGTCGGTGTTGCCTGAATAAATGTTATTTTTTTTTTACATAGATAGATTTTTATTGAAGAATCAGAAATCAGAAACGTTTATTTCAAATATACCAATTACAGGCACTTTTGCATTGTCAAAATGTCAGTCAGTCAAAAAAGTAAAGCTAAATTGCACGTTCCACAGCGTAGATCTCTATGGAGAAGAACGTGCAAGAAAGTCTGTGGACACTTTTAAATTATATTTTATGAGTACCATAACAGTCTACTATAGATTAACTATTTAATTATATATAATATAGTCATAAATTAGCAAGTGGAACCCCAAAATTTTAAAACAATTCACAATCTTAAATATACTTAACTTAAACCGAATAACGTGGTATTAAATGAGATAAAGAATTTCTTAAGGAAAACTGAACACCTATTTAGGAAAAGACATAAATAAAATTGGTAACACAAAAAGACAGACTATCTCTAATCTTTTTTATCCGTATTTTCTGTCATCTTATCCAGAAATACTGACACCTATACAAATCTCGGCGAGGAATGGGTAGGTCGCAGTCCGACTGTCCGGTAACCGTCCGGACCGAGCCCAAGTCGTTGACGGCGCGCACTGTTCCCGCGCGCCTCAAGGAGTTGTCAGCAACAGCAGGGACCCAGCTGGGTCGTAGCTTACTGGGGCCAGTGTCTAGTTCCGAAAGGGAGGCTCGGCCCCGGTGTGAAAGGCAAGAAGGAACGGGATGGGTTTTTAGTCAGTAAGAGTCTGACACTAGCACTGACAGATGTCATTTAGATGAATGTTACTGACCTAAAAAAAAACACCTATATCAATCCCATAACTGATACCAGCTTCGAAGTACTTATAGAGCATACGTTTAGTAATTTAGCAGTATTTAAATAGTCACTTTCAAAAATAAATTGCTTACCAGACGCTAGTGCAGTGATTTAGTATGATAGCTATCGGCGAGTGAGAGAAACCAGGCGGTCTGAGCGAGCGTGCGTCTAAACGCGCCCGCGTTTTATATTGTACTTATAACAAGCGCAAGAACGTCTTAGTGTTAAAATTAAATTTCGTTTACATGTCTGTCTTTTGGTATACTTTAGATCTGATGAATCTTAGTTGTTTTCTGATTATAGGTGTAGTGGAAGTTTTTCAATGTTTTCCTTTGGGAAATTTATGGTTTTCTGAGTCACATAAGATTCAGGAAAATCAATTAATTTGTTTTGCTTTTGAAAAAAGGAATAGTTTTCAAAAATCAGTGTGATATTTATTTTTATAAAAAAAAATATACAGTATTTATTTTACCTTTAATCTGTTTATACCAATTGTTTAAGCATATAGGCATATATTATTTTGTTTAGTTAGTTTATTCAAGTATTTATTATATAATTACTAATGTTGACTCGGCAAACATTCTGCCATATAAATTATCAAAGAATAAGTAGGAACATTCTCAGATCAGAAAAATATACAAAAAAGAAATCGATCAAGCCGTTTCGGAGGATCGATAACAAACACTGTGAAACCAGATTTCTTTATATTAAAAATTGTATGTGGAAACTGCTTAACACATTAAATCCGCCCCTATACTTTTTTGTACATAAAGAATCAAATAAACAAATTATACTTCCATAAATACACCTGGAACACAATCCAACATACCGCCTTCTAAGGCCACTTACAAATAAAAAAAAAAAACAACACACGTAAGAAAACATTCGTATGTTCTCCACAATCCTGCATAAGTCACACGATCCGTAGGAAATGTGTAACCTAATGGTGCATCACTAGACTCATTAAGCCCTACATTATTGCTGAATGCTTCTCCGAGTGGCACATACATTTCGTATTCGATGCTCTTCGGGCTGCTCATGACTTGAATAAGCTAGGAAGCTAGATATTGCTAGCAAATCGCCCCGGGTTTACGTGCAAATTATACACAAAAAAATTTCCTCGTTTACCATAAAAAAGCTATTGATATATTCTTAAGTTATTGAAAAGGAGTCTAAAAGGAGGTTCCAATCACAAACTATTGTTAAAAAAAAAGACGTGTGGCATTCGGGGACTGCCACGGTAAAGCTATTGCATAGCATTTTTATCAACTTATGCAATTATAATTATTTATTTATTTTATTTATGCAGTATTAAGCTATTGCATAGCTTCTATCGCGGGCCTTGAGCGTGGAGACCGAATCCAGAAATTCCGTAACGAAAATAACCTAACACCCCCCACTCATTTGTTTTTTGAGCGTGGTGACCGATAAGAAAGCAAATGAGTGAAAAAATCAATCAAAATTCAATTCAATGTGTGAAAGTGTAACTTCAATTAATATCAAAGAAAAAAAAACAAAGGAAAAAAAATACTGCATAAATAAAATAAATAAATAATTATAATTGCATAAGTTGATAAAAATGCTATGCAATAGCTTTACCGCGGCAGTCCCCGAGTGCCACACGTCTTTTTTATTATAGTGAAAGGTTATTTGCAACTAAATTATTTTTTTGTAGGTTATCTCTCGAAATACTGATACAATTGCAGCAATGAAGGTTTTCAGGAGAATTCTCACCGCCAGTTAGCTGAGAGGGCTTCTACTTTTGAAAACGTTAATATGCAGTTGACTTATAACATTTGACGTTAAGTTTATATCAACTAAATTGTCATTAACATAATTAAGCGTTTTGACTGGTGCCTGGACCTGACAACTTAGTGTTGCCTCCTATTTTAGAAAACCTTCATTCTTACAATAATAGAAAACTATAGTATCGCTGAGTACCATAGACATGTAACTTAAAAAAATAGAAAACGTATTAAAAAAAAGACGTGTGGCACTCGGGGACTGCCGCGGTAAAGCTATTGCATAGCATTTTTATCAACTTATGCAATTATAATTATTTATTTATTTTATTTATGCAGTATTTCTTTTTCCTTTGTTTTTTTTTTCTTTGATATTAATTGAAGTTACACTTTCACACATTGAATTGAATTTTAATTGATTGTTCACTCATTTGTTTTATTATCGGTCACCACGCTCAAAAAACAAATGAGTGGGGGGGGTGTTAGGTTATTTTCGTTACGGAATTTCTGGATTCGGTCTCCACGCTCAAGGCCCGCGATAGAAGCTATGCAATAGCTTAAAAATATTCTATAAACTCTACCTACTCCCTTTTTTATTTGTAAATAACACCTTCCTCAAATCAAACCATTATTACATTTAATCATTTTCATTTTTCCTCTTTTATTCCTACTGAGTACTATAACACTAGTATTTACCTAATTAATTAGCAAGTAATTTGAAGATACTCTCGAAGAATACTTGCTCTGAAAACTTGCACAGGGATACTTTAGTTAGTTCATAAACTTATGTGAACGAGAAACACATATACTTACTTGCATGTAATCTTGGGCAAGTTGGTCTGTCTTCTAGTAGCTAAAACACTCATTGGTTTGCCAGTGAGTCTATGTAAGCCTTTTCAAGTCTATGGTTATGTGTCTGTCTATGGTGTACGTTTGCGGCCACGTTTATAGCGCATGTATGGCATTCAAAAGTCCTTATTGGTGCAGGTGTATGAGCACTTGGAAAATTTACTTAGCAAAGCTTCACAAATCGGTAGCGTGACGATGGAAATGTTATAGTCATAGTAGTTAATTGGTAGGGGATTCTTACAAGTCATATACGGAATCACGATGTTGTTAATACCATATTTAACGAAATGGAATTAAAATTTAAATAATAATAATTTTAATTTTAATTAATCTTAATAAATCAGTAAAATTTTCGAATATGCTTTAAAAGTAGAGATATCAGAAGTGAGTAACAAGTTTTTAATTTTACGCAAAACGAGAAAACATATTAATTAATTCAGGTATTTAAATGTTTTTTTTTGGAATTTTTTTTTAATTCACCAAAAAAATAATAAAATGGAAACTTCTCCATTTATCTAAGTATTATTATTTTCTCATTACCAGTCAAAAAAAAAAACCTCGTATACCTACTTATCCATATTTTGTCCAATTATTTATTTACAAATAATGACCACTTAAAACCGCCCGGACTTACAGTAAACCTTGAAATTATGAGAAAAGGGGTGATATTTCCACTTAGTTATTCAGCTAATGTACCATGATAAATTACCGCCCTAATTGCTGAAAACACTTCGTACGATTAGTTACCAATCCTTGTCGATAAATCCTGAATATTTTATGGTTACTCCGGTAAATAAATTGGAACCTAAAGACTAGTTTGCTTTTCAGGTAGTATTTAAAAAAGGCAAACGCTAAGTTACCCAAGTTATGGGATTTAAGAAGAAATCTTTTACCGCAATTGCAATCTTATCATAATCATCATCATCTCAGTCCACTGTTGGACATAGGCCTTTCCCAAGCGTCACCATAACGACAGGTCCTACGTGTCTCGCATCCAGGTCATCGGTCCCCCTTGTTGGAGGTGTTCCGACGCTGCCTATTGGCCCCATCGACCATCTGTTCTACAAGCAATGCACCATCAAAGACATTTCCGCCTGACCACCGCTAAGTTCATTTTTGCTTGCACTTGAAACGAAAAATTAAAGGGTTTGGCGCCGTGCCGCAGGATTCGAGCGAAACTTTTTTTAAGTGGTCTGGCAGAAATGACCGCGATGGTACCCTGCCCACTGCCACTTATGTTTGGCGATTCTTCGGGCTATGTCGGCGACCTTGTTTCTCCTGCGGATACGCATCTTCCATGTGATCACGTAAGGAAACATATGAATATCTATCTACTGCCAATTTCTAAAACAATTCATACAGTAAATCTTCTCTGCACCACAAGAACATTATAAACAGCGCCTACATTTTTAAGATTCAGTCCCATCCCTATTCACGCACGGTTTCACTGCAGAATGCAATTTACAATAAATTATGTAGATATTAATAAGCTTTAGGTTAAGGGTTGGAAGTAATGGCAGGGCCATTCATCGTTCAATAAATTGCTATGGAGACATAGTGTACTCAGATTACGTGCTTCAATATCCGGACAAGCCGACGAACGAGCGCGCCTTCTACAAAACGTATGTGATTTTTAATGCATTTTGAAATGGAAATGCGTAGATAAATGGAGGTGTTGATGTGCTTTTGTTTATGTTTTTCGAACACCTCGAAATGAACTGTTGATTTTTTCGAATTTAGCTTTTGGAATTCGTGTTCTAGAACGGTACAGCTGCCACCACGGATATTGAACGCTGGCTTCAAGTTGTGCAGAAGTCAAAAATCGGGTCTCTTTAGGTGGTGCGACGTGAGACGCAGGGGCGGGGAGCGTCAGTGATTGGCTCGCTGCGCATCGCGTCATAGACGACACTCGTGATTCGTTTATTGCGCTTGCAGCATGTATCTAACAACGACGACGATTGGCTCGCCAATGTATGGAATGCGCAAAGCGATCTCCACTCTGACGCCGAGCGTTGAATATCCATGGTGGCAGCTGTTATGCAAGTTCTTTTTTCAATATAGTAACTCGCAAATGCGCACCTAACCTTACCGCTTTTAAGGTTGAATTATATTGGGCACATGTGAGCCACGTACGTCGATCTGGGCGCATCGGTCTCCATACATTTTATATGGCAACTAGACTTGAAGAGCAACGAGCCATGCGAGGCGACTCTACATACAAATTAAGTGTGGCCCACGTGTGCGCTGGTCTAATGTAGTTACAGCTTAAGACACACAATTTACTGTTTTTCGCACTACTGTCCGGAAAAGTGCGCCAGGTCGTCCCTACTAAAATATATTACATGTACCGTATCAGACTGATCGCCAGGCAGCCTCCTTTTATACATTTCTTCGTAAGTGTATAGTAAAAATTCGTTTGATACACGTGGAAATTTGTCACTGTATTCGGTTCCATAACACCCTCGCCTGCAGCTCGGGCATATAAAAACGTCTGCCCACTAGTATCAAAATTTACAACATATTTTCAAATGTTTTAAATGTGATCGTGTATGAGTTGTTGCTATATTCAAGTCGCAGTCTTCCTAAACCTGTGAGCTGGCCATTGACCGCTATACCGCTCTAAATTTTTTCCACACAGGAAGTCTAAAACGTGTAGAAAAATCCGAGTGTTTCCATTCAATTGGCATGATCGTTCGACCGTTGGATATTGATACGTGAAAAAAATTTCAAACGCATTTCGTCCGGTTATGAGCATTTCCTCCAACATAACAAACACACGTATAGCATAGCATAGTCGGCCTTATAATGTTCCCACTGTTGGGACTCAGGCCTCCTCTCTAGGAGAGGGAGTGGCCCGTAATCCACCACGCGGGCCCAGTGCGGGTTGGTGGATGTCACGTGTCTTCGAAGTTTTGGTTCTAGGACATTTTCTCACGAAAGAAACATACAGTTACCATCACGAATCTTGAGTGCTCGGCGTCAGAGTAGGAATCGCTTTGCGCATTCCATATATTGGTGAGCCAATCGTCTTCGTTGTTAGATACATGCAGCAACGCAGGGAACGAATTAGGAGTGACGTCTATGACGCGATGGCGCGGCGAGCCAATCACTGACACTCCCCGCCCCCGCGTCTCACTTCGCACCACTAAAGAGACCGAATATTTGACTTCTGCGCCACCGCTCAAGATCCGTGATGGCAACTGTACGTCCCTACAAGTAAATACGTGAGTAAAGCGAATGTGAATGCAAAAAATATATTATTATTTGTATCGGGAACGATTTTTTTCCTTATGAAGCCAATGCGAATTGGAATTATCTGTCGACGTATTGTGCTCGTCTTAAGGCATTAGTCGTATCGATTTCGAATTTCCAATGCTTTTGTAATATTTATGGATTGTTTTTCTTTTTTTTTTCTTTTGCGAAAGATAGAAATGTAAAGACTGAGTAATAAAGTGCTCAAGCTGCTGAAGTTATCCGCTAACGAACTGACTGAACTCAAATGATTTATAACTGTACTATTACGTACTATGAATATTTCTTACTAGCTTCTCTCAGCGACTTCGCTCGCGTTTAGTAGGTTTACCCATACAAAGTTTAGACCCCCGTTTCACCCCTTTAGGAGATGAATTTAGGAAAATCCTCTCTAGAGAGGAGGCCTACATAATAAAAGGAAGGAATGTGCAAAATTTTGCTGAAGTTATTCGCTAACGAACTGACTGAACTCAAATGATTTATAACTGTACTATTACGTACTATGAATATTTCTTACTAGCTTCTCTCAGCGACTTCGCTCGCGTTTAGTAGGTTTACCCATACAAAGTTTAGACCCCTGTTTCATCCCTTTAGGAGATGAATTTAGGAAAATCCTCTCTAGAGAGGAGGCCTACATAATAAAAGGAAGGAATGTGCAAAATTTTGCTGAAGTTATCCGCTAACGAATTGACTGAACTCAAATGATTTATAACTGTACTATTACGTACTATGAATATTTCTTACTAGCTTCTCTCAGCGACTTCGCTCGCGTTTAATAGGTTTACCCATACAAAGTTTAGACCCCTGTTTCACCCCTTTAGGAGATGAATTTAGGAAAATCCTCTCTAGATAGGAGGCCTACATAATAAAAGGAAGGAATGTGCAAAATTTCACGCTTTTAATCCCAGTAGTTGCGCCTATGCAATGATATGTCTGTCAGTCAGTTGATATGTCAGTCAGTCAGTTTCTCCTTTTATTATAAACTAAATGTATGTATAAGTCGACATCGATCTTTTTAACACGCTTATATTAGCTTCACCTGTATGTTTGTAACCAATGCCTTTGAGCTCGATTTTGGCCTACTTTGAGCGATCAGATTTTCGTCAAACTTTGCACACCCATCAAAGACTGATGACAACACAATAATCCGTTTTTTTTTAGTGAAAAATAAAAATATAGTTTAAAAAAACTTTTTTGCCCCACGCTTTTTTCACAATAGTATTAAATAGCTAAATTGTTAAATAAATAAATAAATTCTACAGTTCCATTCCATTTCCCAATTTCTATGAAGATTTTTCAAAAGGAATAATACAACTAAAACTTTGTACTCAGACATCAATCTCTAATCTTCTAAAATAAAGGCTATCTAATATCTAATCTATTATATAAAATAATAATTAATACTGGGAATCTTACTGGTTTTAAGGAAAAGGAAATATTTGTTGAGGCAATACAATCTCCTTTGAACAGCAAACACGGCCCGATAATTAACTTCGACTATTTACATGGCCGTTTAATTATTCCTGGACATAATATCAGTGATAAAATACCAGAGGTAGTACAGTGGTTACTACCTTGACTTACAAGTTGTTGGTCGTGGATTCAAACCTAACCAGGTGAAGAACGGTGAAGGAAAACATCGTGAGGAAACCGGCATGTCCTAGAACCAAACATTTGAAGACATGTCATTGTGACATCAACAAATCCGCACAGGGACCGCGAGGTGGATTGCGGCCTATTCCCTCTCCTAGAGAGGAGGCCTGAGTCCCAACAGTGGTAACATTACAATGCTTTATGCTCATGGACATAATATCAAGAACTGAATACCTTCTGACAACTCTATAATAGTTAAAAACTAATTTGAGATAAAAGAGTTTTGCCCGTCAACACTTGAGTGTTACCTAAGATAAGTCATTAAAGTTTTGTCTGAGACTAGAGCCTAAATAGATCTTTCCAAACTAGACAGATCTTGAACTAACTTGTCACTGAATCTGATTAACTTTATTCAAATTAAAAAAAAAAAAAAACTGGCTAAGTGCGAGTCGGACTCGCACACGAAGGGTTCCGTATTACCTACAATTTTAAAATCGAATAAAAAACGCCGACAAAAAAACGTTTCTTGTAAGGGCACTTCATTAATTTTTAACTTTATTTTAATTTGTTGTTGTAATAGAAAACTCACTTTATGAATAATTCTACTCTCTACATTTCACGGTTTATGAGATACAGCCCGCTGACAGACATACAGACGAACGGACGAACAGCGAAGATTTAGTAACAGGGGGACCCTGTTACTAAATCTGGTACCTTTCAGATACGAAACCCTAATAAAAAGTAATAAGTTGCGAAGTTTTACAAGAAAAACAGAGACTGAGATATCAAATCCCATTCTACGATCTATCTCGGAGCTAATAACACGTATCCCTTAATACCGTCTCCGTCCAACTTCGCAATACAAACATTGGAGAATTCGAATATCTATTTAAGGTTCCCTCCTCAGGCGCTAACAGATTAACGCCAATATTATCCATCGAAAGCGACCGAACTGCAGACGGTCGAGTCAAACCTTTACACTTAATCCTCACTAAACACTATTACTAAGACCACGTAAATTTATTCAGTGTGGATCGCTAATAAAACGGATCAACTTTCATTGTCATACACAAAGACGTAACCGATCGAATGGCGTAACCTATTAACAGCTCTATTATTACCGGAATAGGTGTGGAAATTGATAATGGTAGGCGTAAATCTGCGGTGTCGGTGCAAACTGAGATACGTAGTTGATTGACAGAAGTCACGCTGTACATTGTATTAGGGGGATTGGAGCGAACTTAAACTGTCAGGCTCGTTACCAAGTTGAATGGGTTGAGGCTTAGCACCGAGATTGTAAACTGGTGCGTCTTTGATCTTCATAACAGCTAATTAATTGAGTAAGGAAAGCTTAACCGAATGTATTGACGGCCTTAAGCCTCTAAGAATCGCTGTTTAAACAACTTAAGGGACCGACGTTGTTTAATGATAAACCTCTCTGTGAAAATTTTCTGGGCAACCAACGGGTCAATAACGGAAGTTGGCCGTTCATAAAATTTATTTAAAATTTGTATCTGAAAAGCGAAATGGTGATTCTTTTCCAATTTGTAGTCTGGTTTCCAATTATTTTTAATATAACTGGAACGATGGGAGGCAGATAAAAGGCATTTTATAATTTGAATAATAACTAAAAGAGATTTAAAATGTTATTTTTTTCGTAGTTACTTAATTTGGGATTTTATTGGAAACCATATTTATTATTATAATTAGGTAATAATTTGATATTGATTGGTCAATTCAATTAAAACTATTCACTCCCCAATTAGGTTTGTCTTATCGTTTTTAAAAGTAGGTCAAATATCAGAAAAATCAAGATCTAAAAGTGTGTCAGCAGTTTGGCGTTTGCTAGAAAAACTATAATGGATTCTCCAATAAAAATCATTTTCAGAAAGAGCTAAAAAGAAACTTAAAAATGCGACTCAATAGTTCGATCTTTTTGATTAATATTTGTAAGTGCCTGAAATACGACTCATAAAATCTGTAACATGTTTTTATTTTATTAACGTATTAGTTCTAACCTCTAATCTATACTTCTATACTTAATATTTTAAAGAAAAAATATTTGTACTTTGTTTGAAATGAATGAACTCAAAAACTAAGGTACCAATTTTTTTATTTATTTTTTACTTTCATCTTCACGCGGGCGTAGCCACTGGCAAAAGCTAGTGTAAAACCAAATAAAAACGATTACCTACTTACTTAAGTAAGTTATGCGAAACCTAGAAACAAAAAAATTATTTCAATTGTTTGAATGTCCATTATAGCCGAAGCTTTGTTTAATATTTTTATATAACCAATTTCGATGATAGGAAAAACAATAAGCCGAACACAACACATTGTCCACTTACTAAATTGGACCCAAATAAAGTGATCAGAGAACAGCATGGTAACATTTTTCAATGGCGTTTTTATGAGCCACGTATGGGACGCGTGTTTTTTTTTAAACGCAATAATCGATTGTTTTTTTTTTCAAAGAAATCTATACTATGATAGATACTATAATGATCTATAGGCACTAATATCATAAGGAGGAAGGATTTGTATTTTTGTTTGTAATGAATGAACTCAAAAACGTAGTAGGTACTTTGTGCGATTTCAAAAAATTCTTTCACCAAAAGAATGTATATATTTTTGGTTTCTGAAGGAAAATTTACAGGTCCTGAAGAGTACGTGTATTTAGAGTTTTTTTTTTCAAACATACATACATATTATTTTTTACAATCAAGACCTTTTAAGGTCTGGACTTTTGGCTTGGAATTTACTTTTTTTTGTATAACAGCTAATTTAATAATAATTATTTTAAGTGTAAGTTATAGGGGTGTTATAATATAAAATAATTCAATAAATAACTTTCAGCATGAGAGCCGGAACATACAAGAAAAAAATAATTTATTTATTTATTTAAATTTCAAATACAGTAGTGATACATAAAGGCGGACTTAATGCAACAAGGCACTCTCTAGCAGACTTTCTTCAGAACTTGTTTATACTAGGTATACATAGCATAGTGATATAAACAGTAGGTACACTATAAACCCTGTACACAAATTATTTGGTACGCAGTGCACACAGAACGTTATTACAGACAGGTGTTCGACTCGGAATGCGCTCGTAAAACCAACTCTATATGGATTTATTATTTAAAGTGCTCTACACCTATTGTTGGCACCGCGTGTTTATATTGAGGCAGGTCGCGACTCGCTCTCATTTATTTTTCTTTCATACCAAGGCCGAGGGCACATTTATTAAAACATCTATATAAAATAAATACTGGAACCGAAGAGCCAGTGAGCAGTGAACCACGATGATACCAAGAAAAATAAGGAATAGTAGCCAGCACCACCCACGCAAAAAGTTGTGAAGTCAACAAAACGAATAATGTGTGTGGTCTCATAGACGGCCGATCAATGCGACCATCTTCAATTTCTACACATCACTTCACTTGAATAAGATACTAAACCATCCATCAACTAGTTGAAAGTCATCGATTTATCTATGTTTATTGTCTCTTGTTCACATCTGAAATATGTAACACTTTACGTCAATCACTTCATTCGTAAACAAAGTTTTGATCGAAGTCAATAAATTTTGTGGCTCTCGCTAAGGTAAAGTTCTAAGGCACGTTAAAAAAAGACACGGAATAATGATCACAACACGATCGAACGCATCACGATCACAACGTAAATCAAACGCCGAGTTTACACAAATGAATTAAGATAATCGTTTATGCGTGAAATTTAATAGGTAATTAACGTTTCTAAATGTAACCGGGTAATGTCGGCCGGGGTCCGTTAAACACCGTGCCGTCTATTACCTAACCAAACAATTGGTGGAAGCCGATAGGTAAGTTGCAAGCAAGCGAATATTCCGCAAAGAACTTACGATTAGTATTAGGGTTAAGTATCTTAACTTGATTAGGTACTGTTATCTTCGCTTAAGTATTGTTTATGACGTTGATGAAATTAACCGATGTTAAAGGACGTTTATTATTTTAAGCGCTTGTTGTTAGAAGGCCGTTGTGTTCACGGTGAAAGCTATAAATAAACAGTTATTTTGTCTCTTAATATCATCATTAATTTTATGTCAAATCGTACGCATAGTCGCTATTCTTACTAACGAACGTGATTATGATATCTAACGGGATACTACGTCTTAGACCGTGGTGCTAAAATGCAAAAAGTAACTGAAAATAACAGGATTTTAGTCAGTAAAAGTCTGTTACGCCCTCTAGCTCCACCCAAGAGCGAAAAAAGTCATTAGATGATTTCCCACCAAATCAAATCAAATATAATCTCCTTACGCTTTGGTTAAGTTAGGTAGTTTTCGCGATAGGGAGTGTCACAGTTTCACTGTCTAAAATCCACCTTTGTTCCTTCAGTTGCCTTATGCGTTCCAGGGCCACGTCCGACTCTGGCATTTATTTTTGTTTCTATTACTACCTATTCAAAATCCTATTATAGTTTTCTCACTGTTTTGTTGTTATTGGTCTAAGGCTAATAGTTTCCAGACACACGAAAGGTACATGTTAACTTAAAGTTAAGTAGTAAGTAGGCAAATTAGTACAACAGCATCTGGGCCCCATCTGTGCTGTGCTTATTTTGCGGTACAGGTCTCGAGGATTTAAGTTTGTTATACTCAGTTCAAACAAAGCTTACTCAACATGGTATCTCGTGTACCTGTAGCTTACTTACCGGTATCTCGTGTACCTGCAACTTGTGTACCGATTTATGTACTCACTACTTAATTCTTAGTGTTCGCAACACTTGGGTATAAGTGAAAATTATTTGTGTCACGTAGTAGTGTTGGTTTTATAGAGTTATAGAGTGCTTACGATGTGGCAGAGTGTGTATACAACCGTTTTTGTGTTAGTTACACTTTAGTTTTGTGTTTTATTTATTTTTGAGTGGTACGGTACTAATGTTTGTAGTTATTTTGTTTGTAATTAAACAAAGAAATAGTTAATTAACGCATAGTATTTAATTAAATGTTATGCAAGTATAAATAAGTGAAATTATTGGTGCTCCTGACCAGACGATGGTCCACTTACTGGAGTGCCCAGTGTCCCTATACCTGCACTTTGAAATCTTAAAAATCTTAAAAACGCCGCTACCGTCGGTAAAAATGTGGCAACCTACTATACCTCTACCATGAGTTTAAAGCAATAGCATTTGTCGATACTCGATACCAACTACGTAAATATTTTGTATGGCAAATTTTGGTTCCGTAAGTGACCGCTAGAGGCGCTGTAAAATTTGCCCAAAAACTTCGAGGGAAAAGAAAACCACCGATTCGAGAAGTAAAATTATGATTTACATAGATTACAATCGAGAAAATTTGATTCTAACTATATTGTAGACCTGTCTGAACTAGGTTAATGAGAACCTGTTCTAGGAAAGCTACACCTGACAATGTTATAAAATAAATACAATATCCGTGAGTAATTTTACAGCAATAATCGATACCGACTTGACAGCAAGATTTCCTCGTCGCATTTCCACCGACGATAATTACGTGTAGTACGGAAAAAAATATAACTCTAGCTATCAATTAGCATACAAACACGAACACAAAGGCTGTATCTACCCAGCTGAAACATTAATCAATTGATAACAGGCGTACCGAACGAAATGTTACAGAAAATAAAATCAATAGTTTTTTATGTATTCGGTCACCCTTTATCATTGTAGTTTATCATGTCTGCGTGTTGTCCTAGATAACATGAGTACTTGATTATTAAATGACCGAAATATTCTAATAACTTTAATTTATTTGTCAAACAGCTGCAGTGAAAGGGTTGATCTTAAACGTCGGTATTCTAAACACGCGATTGATCTCGAAGGGTAATTCTATTCATGGTTTTAGTTTCGGAATATTTGGTTTAAATTGAAAAGCGATGCAATCCCTTACGTAACGGTTTCGTGGAAATATTGCTAGTTGTTTTATTAGACTGTTGTTTATAATCAACTGTCCGTTAACTAAGGCTCTTATTCATCATCATCATCATCATCATCATTTCAGCCGATACACGTCCACTGTTGGACATAGGCCTCCCCCAAGCGTCGCCACATCGAACGTTCCTGTGCGTCCCGCATCCATCGGTTTCCTGCTACCTTCACCAGGTCATCGGTCCAACTTGTAGGAGGCCTTGCAACACTGCATCTTCCGGTACGCGGTCGCCACTCCAAAACCTTTCGGCCCCAACGGCCATCTGCTCGGCTCTTAGGCTCTTATTAGAAGGTTTGTAAAGAAACATTATTAATAAGTAAGCAAGTTTTTTTTTCTGTTGGCTCGATAAAATAACTTCCTGGAAAAATATTCTGTTCCAGTAGGCATTAGTTATTACAATTACAGTGTAGTTTTTACTTTGAATTTTATATCAACACGACTACCTTTACTAACGATTTATTTTTTATTTTGTTGAAACACTTTCAAGTTCCACGAAAACACAGAATTTTTACAAAAAAAAAGTTTTAATAGCCACCGTTAACGTAGGAACAAATTTAAATATACGATTATTTGCCCTATTTAGACGCGCATAGCTGACCTTAAAAGCTCGCAGGGAAATTTTGCCATTGTGGGGATTCTTAATGTATTTTTACTGACTGTATACTCGCCGAAATTAAAATAAGGGTTAAAAGCATTAGAAAGGAGAGAACAAATAAACAAAAATATTAACTGGGTCGGTGTAATGTCATATTTTACATTATCATTTCCCATGCATAGGCAAGCTCATTTATAACAACTACAACTGTCAACAGATAATACCATTAAAAAGTGCAATTTATTCAAAAGCCATATTTATATTAAACCATTGAAATAGTCATGAAAAGTGTAACGGGCAATCGTAAAATACTATCGATAGAGAAAACATATTGTTTGTAATCGACACCTGTGACAATTAATGGCGGGTTCAGTCCACACCACTTTCATTACTCGCCCAGTATACTGGCCTGATACACTCGCCTCTATGAATTTGTATTCGTTTGTTTGTGCACATATTTAGCGATGGGGGTGGCGCCAGCCGCTTTATGGACTTACGTTCTGTGAAATTTATTTTATTTTCATGGTGATAAGGGTAGCATGGTTTTCTGATTTCATTTTTTTGTTTATACATCCTTTAGAGCGGATAATAAACTATTATATGTAGTAGAAGCTGACTAATTGGTAGACAAGTTAGTTTCCTTTATATTTACTTACTGACCATCTCAATGAAATTATGAGGAGACAGGAAATCTCGTGTACCTTACATACTGCTTGATCAAAATAACGATAGGTAGGTAATTATTAAAAATAGACTACCAATATTACATACAACAAAATACTGAACTCAGAATCAAAACCATGAAATAGCACCGACAGTTTTCGAAACACCTTTAGAACGATTAAAGTAAGTAAAACTACATTGGGCACTCGTGAGCCACGTACGCCGATATGGGTCCGTCGGGTCCATACATTTTATATGGCAACTAGACTTGTAGAGCTACAATAGATCCACGCCACGCGACACCACGCGAAGCGACTCTACGTATATCAGACGTGGCCCACCTGTGTGTAAGACTAATGTAGTTCCCTCTTTACATGTACATCTAAAATGATTAGCACCTTGACTAGACCATTATCAGTAAAGACAGGTACGATCTGAAGTCAACACGAGCCACAATCGATTCGACATCGAGCAATTAGATCACCAAGTTTAGTTCCCTTGCGGGCCGCAGTAACAATGTGAATCGTAATTGAAGATCGTGAGAGGTGCACAGGACCATTTGCGTTCATTATAACGTAAAGAGATGCTCAAGCCTTTTAGTGAAAACTGTGAACATTTTAGTTGAATAACAGTGCAAAGGAATATGGAAATGGAGTTCTAAAGCTGAGGTAAATGCGGTTAGAATTTAATAGAAACGTTCAGTTGAACTGTCGGTAAAACACGCCATATCACTGTCATATAAAAATCTCTTATAAGAATTCAAAGGCTTCGTAAATAAATCATCGTTCAACCCCAAAACTCTCGCAGGAGCCAGTTTTGTTGTCAATAAATCCATCCTCACTCACTCGTAACATACTCTAAAGTTAACAGATAAAAACTTAGTTTGTTCAGTCCCAACTCCGGGGTTCGATTACGTAAGACGCGCAAACTTCCTCTATTACCCCCTACTTAAGGGTACAAATTTAAGCGCCCCCTATTTAAACACTGTTGCCAAATACCTACGTGTGTAATTTACGCCAAGTGCGGTTTACAACCGACGAACATTTTGGAGCCGGATTTGGACGAGAGAGACGAATAAATCTCTGACGAGACGAACGATTTATAAGCAACCGGTGATTTGTAAGAATCCTACAGGGAATCGAATTTGATTATATGGGAAAACAGGCTTGAAATTTTTCTGATTCTAGTGTACAGTAATGATACACGGGTTCGTCTTTATTTATGTTTCGTAGTTTAAGAAATGAAGTACCTAGGTGAATTTATAATTGAAATCTAGATATCTCCAAAAATTAGTAGAGGATCTTTGACAAAAAAAAATAAAAAATGTTGCAAGCCAGACATCAACTTTTAACAAATTCGGACGACAACAAGTAACATCCCATTACTCCCACACCAGGCTTTCATAAATAATCAGGAGTCCCATTTTTCAGTACCAAAAAGTGCGGTCCCCTCACAGGTGGGCTAAGTCCCGCAACACTGTCATCATTTAAGCCGCACATTAGTGAAACTTGCGTCGTTTGAACCAACACCTGGGCCCGCGACACACTACTCGATATTTTACTACCGGAATAAACTGCCCGGCGAAATGTAAATCTCGAGTTTGGGCTTCGTCGGCAATATTTCAATTTGGAATTCGGTGCGCTGTTTTGCATGTTGTGTGTAAGAACGTAATGGGGGGATTGAGTGCTTTTAATTTGCTGTAAGTAACGCTGTTTTTTTTTGTGTTTGTTTATGTTTCCAAAATTTTATTTCTTGATGCGTTGTCGTGTAACACACTAGTAAAGTTAGGTTGTTATTTAGGTATGTGTGTTATCCAATTATTACTATTTTATTCCAATATATTTAATACCTTATGACTTTTATACTTCTGTTATTTTTCTTTTTTTTTGTGCTTCTAATATCTTTATTTCAGCATATTACGACAGGCCAATTTTTAATTGTTTATTTAATCTTCATGCAACACAATGGCGGACTACGCCTTAAACATTCTCTACCAGTCAAACTGGAGTAATAGTGAGATAATATGGTAAGTGCAAAAAAATATGTTTTAGTTTCTAATTTTAAAATAAAATAAAAATGTTATTATTTTATTTGAGAAATTATTTTTAGCACTTCAAATGTTTGTCAAAGCACGGTTATCGCCAACATCATAAAATGTTATTGTAAAATGTGTGTGACGAACACAATCAAGCACGAGTTGACACGACAAACGTGGTCAACGAAGCAGGTAATGCCAATCTGTGAAATGTATAAGATCTTTATCTATCAAAGGGCAAGAAATCGCGCATAGACGCGTAAATATCAAACGTGCCCAGGTGACGACAGAATCGCACGTGCGTTTCTTGCAAACGCGCATCGCTAAGGCACTCCGGCGGAATCGAGGCGTAACAAACGCGCGGCAAAACCTTTTAAATCTAACTTTGCCAAAGGCGTAACATAGTGACTCGCATTATCCAAATCGGTAGCTATTGGCCCGTTACCTTCACTGTGACACCTGGAGGACTCCTTAAAAGCCTTTTTGTTTGTTCAAGCCAGCTCGCAGCTCCGTATAATCAGTACTATTCGAGACACTCCCATTCAAAAGCAATGACACTAAGTCTAGATGTTGAACTACAATATTAATGAACTATTCTACTCCGACTAAGATACCGTTGTTTCAAAGACATTGAAAAATAGCTGTTTAAGTTTTTTGACGTCCCTCCGAAGTTAGAGCACTTATCTACTGAGGTGTGGTTGCCTAGATAGTCATTAAGGTGTTCCACTTAGACAAGTCTATTTATCAGACATCGGGAATTGTTACACCTCAGAGAAAACCACTTCTAGTGAAAGGAGCCGTGACGTCATTAGTATCATTAGACGAAAACAAAAACACAGTAAGCAAAATAAAACAAATCTGCTACTTACGCAGTTGTAAATGAATGAAATCTACGTGAACTTTCTCTAACAACACCCACGTACCTGGAAAGGAAATATATTTGTTTATCAATACTGACGAACAAACTGTTACTTTCGCAAACGCAGTCTTTGAAATTTTTCGATTGTCGCCATTTTAGATAGACGAAAATGATTGACAGAGACCACTTTGCAATTTCAATGCACAAAAAGTTCGGAAAAGCGAATTTAATTAAAGTTATTCGAAAACCGAAACAACATTCCAAATTCAAACGTTAGCTACGTTCGGAAACAAACCAATAGCGGAGCGCTGGCGAACCACGAGCGCGCCAGTTAATCGCCGCCAACTAGTGGGTAATCCTTTCGAGTGGTGTGCATATAACGAGTGCATTCCAACCCGTGCCGCGTTCCGAACGCACGGCATACAGTGAAATTGCGGCACTCGCCGACTCAAAGCGATGACGGGGCCGTATCATTGCATGACGTGCATCAGTAGGCAGTGTGTGCGTGCCACTGACGAACACTGATATGACTGTTTGCAAACACTAGCTTCTTTCTACAATGATATATGTTAATGTGGCTTCCAAAGTTAAAATTGCGGCTACCATTAATTCTTACGACCTATGATTTACCGACTATCGATAATCCGCCACGACTTTCATCCAAGTTTTATAGCCAATGTTAACTATGCGACCGAGTCTCAAATTCACGCGAGCTCCTTCAACGAAATGGCGGGTGCAATTCACAACTTTCACCAACTACAGCGGCGCTTTAAAGTGAGCCGCTTTGTTAGTTGGCGCCCTTTTCTTGGCTAACTTCGCGCTTGAAAAAGCTGGACGTTAAGAATAGTAAATAAATGCAGCTTCAGTGAGATGTACTGAATGGGAGGCAGCGAGGTGCGCCGGCGCCGCGTGCATTGCCCTCGTGCCGCGCGCACCCCGCACCCCTCCGCGCAGTGGTACAAACGCGACTGACTGCATTCCGCCGCGCTTCCTGACCAGGGCAAGTGCAGCGGCATTACGCTGCAAGTACATACCGCGCCCCCGCCCCCCGCGGCCCGGACACCGCACCCCGCACACACCCGCCTAGGATACCAACAAGAAACGAACACAAAGGAACTCCAAAGCACCCGACGTTTTGTATACGCAATCACGTAATTCGATAAAGATGTCTGATCAATGGCATCATCTTTTGATGTATAGTAGCAAAGAGCCTTTGCCCCTTTTAAAATAATCATAAAATCTAATATTATGAAGAAAAATAAAAGGACTCCTCCCGCCCGTTACTCGCCTTCTCCGAGTAAGCCCTTTGTAATCTAATGCATTAAGATTATTAGGTTGTTCTGACATCATCTTATTTCTTTAAAATTTACCGGTCTTTTATATACAGCGACTTTGTTGAGCCAACATTTACTTTATGTTTGGTTCATGTTATATCGTTGTTGGAGAAATTCTATTTCGGTTTGAAAATTTGTCACATTTTATGAAAGGATCGAGATACAAAGTGTGGGCAAAGTTAGAGTGGAATTAAAAACCGAACGGGAGGCAAACAAACGTAGATTTGGATCGTGCACTCAAAACGGTCATACGTAGAGTATTCGATATAAGATACTCGCCCGGGCAGTTGGAGGCAAAGCAAAAAGTATGGAAACACCCGGTAATAGTCCGCCAGCTGAAAGCGTTTTCCATGAGGCTTTTAAGCGCTTATCTTGGGAATGATAGCCGCGGCCGGACGCTGAAAGGCTGTGACGGCAATTTGCTTACATTAGGACATGCCCCGTTTCACCATTGGGCTACGATGAAAGAATTTTACACTGCAATTCGTATTTCTCATTTTTTTTTTTGTTAATACACCTTTCATGCATTTACAGTGTTGATGTAGACTATTGATTCGAAGCGCAGTCAGCTATGAAGTCGAAACTGATTCAGTTACAGTTCGGAATGTAGCAGTATTGAAGCTTGTGCAGCTCAACCGGGTATTAAATTGTTTTCAGAAACAATCGTCGAACATAGTTTCGATTCTTTTCGTAACTATGTGTGAATTTTATTTTGAACGTAACTGAAGCGGGAACCGGCAGTAAATTAGAGCGAGAGAAATAAAAAGAACATATTAGTAGAATAACGTCCTATTTCTTAATAAGGGGTTTTGTTAACGTTTGTTAATGGCGTCGTTAATTTGTACAGAGTGTGTAATTATCGGTTTCGATACAATGTCACGTGACGTTTCGTTTTGTTGAACGTAGATTCGATTTTTCTGCGAAGAGAGGATGAGTCACCAGTTCACGAGCTACAGATTGCATCACACCTTAATCTTTTCGTGTATGGATGTAGTAAAGATTATAATGTACGTAATGTTAGCTGGTGTAGTAGGCAGGAGTGCGGTGTCCGCAGCGTGTGTTTGTTTTCCGCGGTTATTTCTGGACAGGCCGCGCGCCATTGTTCCAAGAGTTATGGCCGCTCACGAGAAGGTTAAACAACAAAACTATCGCTTCACACGAGAAAATGAAAGTAAAAATATTGTACAAAACCAATATTTTATGTTTTGGACAATTTTATATAAAATTGTTGGGAAAATTTCGAAGTAGTTCGCGCCATGCCTTCCTCCGTACCGCCGGTAGTATTCGCTGCACGTAAATGTTACGAATAAGTGTTTGACCGCAATTTCGTAAAATGTTTACATTTAAAGTTCCATATAGATGTGATACTGAACAGAGAATAACCAGTGAGGCAGATTTTAAACAGTTTATAAACTAACACATTTTTTTTGAGGTAGGAAATTATCAAATGGTTAAAGTTTCTTACGCTCTGGATGGAGCGAAAGGTAGTTGAAAGAAAGAAAGAAAGAAAAAAACTTTTATTCGTACCTCACACATACAGCAGAATTCGATAATAAAATAAAAATAAAAAAAAACTTTAAAATCTGTGCAAGGCCAAAAGGGCGCCTAACTCAGCATATGCTGCGATATTTAAAAAGATAGTTGCAGGCTTTTACTGACACAAACTCACCTGTGTTACTCCAGTTGCTCTTTGCGTTCCAAGGCAGCGGTAACGGCTGCCTTGGAACGCAAAGAGCAACTGGAGGAACTCTTTGCGTTCCAAGGCAGCGGTAACTCTTTCGAACTATCCCGCAGCCTTGGCTGGCATCGGCCCTAACTGGCCCCATCACTTATGCTGACATCTATCTGAGGAGCACAACGCGCTATCTAAGGCGTTAGCACGTTGTGCTCCGCGCGCGTTGTGTGTACATTGTGTTGTGTCGTGTGTGTTGTGTGTGTGTGTGTAAGCTAGCCATTGCTCGCCGTCTGCATATCCACGGGTACGATGGCCAGGAATCATCAGATTCGGACTATAATTTTCCTATTTTTCATGAGTTAAACACAATTATTTCATAGGCACAACTGCAATACTATTGTCATCTCTTCAGCTTTAGATTTTCGTATCTACCAACTCAAATAGCTGTTATTTACCTACGTTTTTATGAGAAGAAAAATACGAAATACAATTCAGAATTCTCTTTGAAAAAAAATAGACTGTTTGAACACACGTTTCAACTTTTATCGTGCGAATTATAAACACTTTTGTCAACAGAACAAACTTTGTCTCAAATGAAAATATTTTAATATAGTCCTCGTAAATGTTAGTGAATATTTCTTTTTTCAATATTTAGCAAACAGTATTCGTGTGCTAAGTTTTAATAAAAAATAAAAAAAAACGTTGTGATGTCAATGACCATGTGAAAATATCTCTACTTTTATTTCCTTCTTTGATAAACCTACAGAGGATTTAGATAAAACCTTTTTTTTTATTATTATTTTAGTTAAGCACGGTTTGTTACAGCGTACTAAAACTATTACATTAATTTGTCAGCCTTTTCGGCAAGCTTCGCTGAGACAGTCAATACCAGTCACTACTAAGGTGAAATTCTCACTAATATGAATCATTTTGGATCATCATCATCACCATCTTCCTGTCCTTGTCCCGTTTTATTTGGGGTCAACGTAAGTTTTTCTTCCATTCTGTCCTATCACTGTCTGTGTTTACAAATCACTTTACAAATCATTAAAATACCCACTAAACTTCATTCAAAAAATATTCCTTAAACAAGATTTTAATGAAAATATTTTTTTTATAGCAAGCTTTTATAGCTCGGTATACCTATATAATTAATGCTCGTCAAGACGAACCATACGAGCCCAAACTCGATGGGATTGTGTCGTTTACTACCAAGTTCCTATAGCCATCTCCCAGTTGCATCATCAGATCAGCTCCATGTCATAATGATTTTGCATTGTCATCTGATTTACTACATACATGCAAAATTTCAGCTCAATCGGTAACCGGGAAGTGGGTTAAATTTAATTTGCAAGATTTGATGACAGACAAACAACGGGACAGGTGAAACTAAATAAAAGCTTGTAAAAAACCTTTACTAAACTAACCAAAGGTTCTAACCGAAAGCACACAAACCAACTGCATATCCCATCCACAGAAAAAAATCACAGTCGAACACACGAAACCAATAATGATTACACTCGCTGCAAAATAAAACGGTACAACTCAAAATAACCGAAATATTGCCAGCATGCATACGCAAATTTGACCGGCAACCCGCAACGCTCCTTGCGATTCAATAGCGCACGATAGTTTCCATATCTACATCGTTATTGCTCCACCGTAAACCAATATTGTCGTTAATGGTCGAACATTTGAATGTTTACACCGGTTTTTTCCTTAATATTTTACAAGGGATTTTCTGGAAATCGATTTGAAATTTTTGCTCTTAGACAAACGGTCTGATTGGTTTAAAATAAGTTCAGTTTTTTATTGTCTCATAAGCCAGTCTTACAAAATAGTTTTTAAAGAGCAAAAACCAGTTATCTTTACTAATATTTAGGCAATTTAGGACTTTACTCGGGTACTTTTTATTAAGTAAATGTTACCCAACAGTCTTGAAAAAGACGATTTTCAACAAAATTATTTTATATAATTCCCATATCGCACATTTGTGTTGTATGTAGTATAATGAAATTAAATTACTTGAAGCTTTTAGATCTAGAAAAACAGACTAAAAAACTTCAAAACTACATAAACAGATCCTAATTCATAAATGCGAAAAAACTCTCCAACTATTGTTTTAGCAGCACGAGTGTTAAAAAACTTAGTTTTCCCTCTGGGGAGAAACTTTCAATCCTTTATTATATGTTTAAGAAATAGAGCTCATAGAGTTTTGCCCTCAGGAATTCTTCTCCATCGTGTTCTAATGGAGAAGTCATAGTTATATCAATGTGTGAACAAAATAAAAATAGTTCTTAGAAACTAAGTGAATAGTTTTGAGTCAGAGACGGTTTTCAACAATGAATACAACGTTAATAATTTTGGCATTGCTAAATCATTAAGTTACCGACACAGCCCGAAGCATCGCCAAACTTAAATGGCAGTGTGCAGGGTACATTGCTCGCAGAACAGATGGTCAGTGGGGACGAAGCGTTGGAAGGTCCAGGGTGGATCGGTGACCTGGTGTGGGATTGCGAGACGAACAGGATCAGTTGTTATAGCGACGCTTGGAGGAGGCCTAGGTCCAACAGTGGACTTCTTTCAGCTGAAATGATGATGATGATGAAGTATAAAGCTAGATTTGTGCGTAGATTGAAGTCGCGTGGCGTGTATCTAGTGTAGCTCTTCAAGTCTAGTTTCCATAGGGGAGCAACGCGTCCAGATCGGCGTGTGTGGCACACGTGTGTGCAATGTAGAACTACCTTTCAAGCTGCGTCCTTACACGCAAGGAATATTTGACTTTGTTAAAAAGTTTTACAGTAATAACGTCACGCAGGTATGTCTCAAAAGTAAGATTACTGAATCGAAAATAAAAACGGCGCAAACTTCTTTAGAGCCTCGTTTCACAATTTAAGTGTCAAATTATAAGCGTATTACAAAAGAGTTCGTCTGTTTGGCACAATCCACTCGCAAGGCTTCGAGTTTATGAGTAATACTTCACTTTGATCAGAACTTCACCTCTTTTTGACTTACAATTTTTTTCCGGCCCATTATTTTTTAATCACTCACTGTGTAACAATTTCAGGAGTCTTAACATTTCTAGTGATTTCTTCGCCATTATAAAAAAAAGTATTACGTAAAAGCCCACTTTAAGGGTTCCGCAACCAGGCTGCGGGAACGTTGCTGGAACGCAAAGGGTAAGGGTGAAGGAAAACAGGTGGATTTTAATCAGGTAAAGTCTGACACGCTACTCCACCCAGAGTCGTCGAAGCTATTTGATAAAATCCCACAAAAAAAAACATAGGTTATCGTAACCAAAGGGTAACCAACGTACACCAATTACAAGCCTTCGCTATCCGTCCACCTATCTTGCCGTCTAACTCTCAACAGGCTTTATAACATGAATTGTAATAGGTTGACAGATGAAATTTTGATAGAGTGTGTTTTTCTATTGTAGCTATTCAAATAAACGAGGTCCCAATTTTCCGAGTTCCCAAAATTATTTTAATTCGTATACAAAAAGATGCAGGCAGATGGAGAGGGAAGCCAAAGAAAAGATGGATGGATTGTGTGAGAAGTGATATGAAAGAAAAGGGAGTTAGTGATGGCGTGACAAGTGACAGGACAGAATGGAAGAAAAAAATCGTGCTGCGCCGACCCCAAATAAAACGGGACAAGGGCAGGAAGATGATGATGATGATGATGATACAAAAAGATGCATACGGTCTTAGTTACTTTACAGTTTATGGTACGGAACATTTCATGTACGACTCCGGCTCACTCTTGACCGGCTTATTTATTACATAACAAGAACTTTAATGATGGTATCGGAAATTTTCAGGTAGTAAAGAAAATGAAGAGTTAATAAGCTTACTGTGGAGCTTACATTATGTTGGCCTCTCATTTCTTTCCATAACCTGTATCATAAAGAGAATTTTATTTTAGTGCTTCTTTTCTTGTGTAGTGACGGCCTTTTGTTACCGTATCAGAAACAATTGTTGAATGAAAAGTGCTTTTTGTCTTGGAAAAAGTAAGACCCTATTGTCTACTCTAAGTAGGGATTATTTTTTAAAATTGTGATGTGTTTTTCCTGTGAAAAAGGTGCGGTAGTTTTTGTTATTAACAAAGCATAGCAAAACCAGCCTTATAATGTTCCCACTGCTGGGATTCAGACCTCCTCTTTAGGACAGAGAACGGGCCGTAATCCACCACGCAGGCCCAGTGCGGGTTGGTAGATGACACATGTCTTCGAATTTTTGGTTCTACACGTTTCCTCACGATGTTTTCCTTCACCGTAGTGATGAAATAAATTACACTAACTAATGCGCCTGGCTGTATCTGTCGACCTTCAACTCGTAAGTTGGGACCGCCACTAAGCCAACACTAGAAAGACGGAAGCAGTCATTTGACTGCAATTTGAATTTAAATTTGGAATAACTCAAAAACTATTTGACTTAATGTACTGAGACTTTGTGACTTTTATTAATATTACTAGTTAAACGAAAATAGGTATGAAAATAACTCTCGTCTCTTTTGTTTATTGTTTAAAATCTTGATATACCGACAAAGACGGCGGCAGTCATTTGACGGTTGAATAAATGGAAAGAGCAAATACTACTAAAAGAAAATAAGAAACTGATTTAAACATACACTTTAATTCCTACTATGTTGAACATTATCCTCTAAACTCTTTCGATTTAAACTAAGTTCAGCACTACAAAACCCCGAGTTTTTCAAGAGCTACGTTACATTTTGTCACAACGTATGTTCTATGTCTGCAACTTGTAAGATTTCCAGTTCGACATTGCCAGTCCCAGAAGACATTACATACAAATCCGGGAGACGTGGCAACGAAACTAAAAGAATTCCGTCACAGCATGGCGCCGCCAACTTTACAGTAGGTATTTACGTAACTACGCTATGTAATGCCGCGTGCGATTTTGACATATTGCTTTGCAAACAACGTAAGCTTCAAAGCTTTGCTGACTGTATTTACGCCATCTTTGAGCAGTCTAGGGCTATGGGGGATTCCTGAAAAAGTGAGCAGGAGTGGGCCAGTGGTAAAGGCCCCGACCTTGCAAAATCTGAGACCTAGACAGGCTCTGTGTAAGTAATTTATTTCGTCATCACTGCTCTCAAACGATGAAGCGAAACATCGAGAGAAAACTGGCATATCCTAGACTCTCCACCAGCCAGTACCTACTGGTCCCGTGTGGTGAATTGTGGCCCATTCCCTCTCCTAGAGAGATCTGAGTCTGAGTAGTGGAAATATATAAATGTTGATTATGCTATTACGCCAGATAGATCTTCGAGAGCACAACAAAACAACGCGATCGTATCAGCATCAGTTCTCACGGCAAAAACAAACAAATTATAACTATTAACGCCGCTGGTTGAATATTGCCCGATATTAATATTTCCAGCGGGGACGAGGGTTTTATTCAGCGAAATTGCAGTTAGAAAGATCCTATTAATGAACGTCCCCAAGTCCTTTGTCCGGCGCCGGGGCATTTCCTGCACAATCGCCCTGACACCAAGTAATTAGGGAGAAAAATTCGTTACTCTGACGTCTAGTACAGTGTTTCAGTTTTGCGGTGAAATATATTTTTAAAAAGTCGTCGAGGGATTCGTGTCGTACATTTAATTTGGTGTGATGCACTTTATAATACAGCTAATAGGACATGTTTTTGTGTTGGACTATGACGTTAACGTGGCGGTTTTGACTCTGAATGTGCCACGTTTTCGTGAGTCTGTTTACTTAAGGAGATTTATATTTAATGATATTTTAATTTATTTTATTGTTTCCTCGACGGATAATTTTATGTTTCAGTGTCAATATTTTAAGTTAATTTTATTGTAAAATGCTTAAGCTTACTTATCGTAGAATTATTATAAATTACTACTTTAGAAAAGACATAGAAATAAATAATAAGCCTCACCATCAACGATTGCATTGCTTACCATTAGGTGATTATTTTTACTTTTTTAAATGTGATAATAGTTCAACTAAGTGTGTTTCGTGTAAATTAAATTCAGAATATCTCTCTGGATTTTCAAAATGTACCTGTTATTTGGGAAATTATGCAATAGTAATTCGATAACCTTTTGAAACAATATTCAGTTTCATAGAAGGTACATTTAAAATACTAAAAAGTTAACGATTTCGAAGAATATCAGAACAATTAGCATTCAAAGCGAAATCGTATTAACAAATCATTATTTAATAATTAATTGGCTGTATCCACGCTACTAGCATGTATTCAGATATAATCATTGTATCGGCAGTTGACTGCAAAGTTTTGCTATATATTTTCAATAATTCTACCAAAGATATATTTTTTTTTTTGTGATGTCATCAATTACTGCTCCTGCTATAGGCGGAGCAAGATTATGTTGAGTTTTTTTTTGTATTCTAGAGTTGAAAATTACTAAATAACTTTTCTCGCTCTGGGTGGAGCGAGTGGAAGTTTCAGACTTTTACTGACTAAATTACTGTGTTCCTTCAGTTGCTCTTTGCGATCCAGGAACCAGGTAACTCTTTCCACCAATCTCTCAGCATCAGAATTAAACATTGAATTTGAAGCTAGTTTTTCAGTATCGCCAATATTTTAAGAAAAATATGTCTTTCATAGTTTGTACTTTTTTTTTGTGATAAGTTTAGATAAATTAGTGTCATTAAATTTTTGTCGGAAGATGTTTGCTAGTGTGTCTTGAGTCTAGGGTCATATAATATGACGTACAAAAATTAATATTTTAGGAAATTATTGTGTGATAAGGACAAAGATTTAGATGTACCTAAGTAATCTTACTTAAACTTCAATTACTACGAGATTTTCATACCGAGTTTGATTACTACATGCATAGACATGTAAAAAAATACGCTAATCGACAATCTGTCTGTCTGTAAGAACAAAGGCGGTACAAATGTATACCTAATAATGACAAAAGACTGCCTACAAATAGTTCGGGAGACTAGTTTTTTAGCGTAGACACTTGAATCTATGGCCGTTCCGGTTTGTAAGTCGGCACGATGACCTTATATTATTTATGGATTGGTTCAAACCTTGGGCGGTAGCGATAACATTATCGCTAAGTACATACTTAGGACAATAGAAAAAAAAAACAACACTAAACCTGACGGCTCGGTCCCGTTATGAAAGGCAACGATGGAACGGGGTGTTTTCAGGTCAGTAAAAGTCTGATACTATCTCCCGCTCCGTCCAAGAGCGGAGGATGTCATCTGGATGATATTTACACACCGAAAAAAAATAAGGCCATACTCGGCAATAAAACTGTGTACAAGTTTTGTTTATAACAAATCAAATGATATTTTTTCACAAACAGGTAAAATATTGTGCTATCATGGCCAAAACGCATTTCAAAGTTCCATTTTCAATTTATTCAAATACAGATGTTCAAACTGTTGATTACACAAATGTTTAACATATTTTTTAGTAGCATGGTCACATACATTTTCAAGTAGGTATGAATGGTATTTAATGATCAGCTAAATTAACGTATAAAACAATTATCTAAAGGATATACACAAAAAAATAGATTTTTTATGATTATCAAAATATATTCGACATGGGTGTTTTTCGAAAGAGTGACCGCGGTCTTGGAACGCATAGGGCAATTGAAGGAATACTGTTTTTAGTCAGTAAAAGTCTGACACTCCTTCTCACTCCACCAAGAGCGGGAAAAAATATTTGATGATTTAGCAACCTCAAACAAAAAATAGAACATTCAATTTAGAGCCTTATACTTGCTAGATAGGTAAGTACAGTGTGTTCTTAGATCGGATATTGATACCAAATTAGGTATGAACACAAGTATTAAGTTATTATTACTAACTATTAAATTATAGGTATGTATGTGGCGACAATCTGTCACTTAGATAATATCTTTTCTATCTGGTTTTGCTGGTGTATTTTCGCACGCTTAATCATGAAGTATCCTAACTCAAAAACCAGGGTATTTGAATTTTAAAACTTATGTTTCGATAATAAGGTCCGATATTCGAATACCGTCTTATTTAAGTTAGGTCTGTTTTTAATAAAGCGTGCGCTTTTACTGAATTTTGAGTTACTTTTAAGACTAAAAGCTTCTTACTTTCGCCGAGTCTTTCACCCACCAGGATAATATCTTAGTCGATGTGAAATATTCAGTACCTCCCTTTTTGGGAGCGGTCTGTAACCAAGTCGGCTGTGATAGGCTGAGTATGAAAAATTTTGGAGTTGTGCCAACCCGTGTTCGTTCACCAGATGTAGACGGCTTCAAAATTGGTACCATGAGACCTATTGCCTACTTGAGTTTTAAGTTTTGAATAGTTTAACTTTTTGTCCAATGGCTTTTTTTAATTGGATATAACTAATAATGAGAGGAGAGTAGAGAGGAAGTCTGTTTTTTTTTGTTTATAGGAGGTAATCGTTGGAAGTACCGATCCGATTGCTAAAATTTTTTCACCGATAGAAAGCGGCTTTATTCCTGAGTGACAAGCTATATTTTACTTACGCAAAATCTAGTGGATAAAAAAACTTGTAATTAATTTAGAGAGGAAATGAATGATAATCGCTGTCCGCTTTTGATTTAAGCTTAGTGTAATTATTATACAAATTTTCTCAACACTCATGGTGACGCAACGGGGCCCCTCGTTCTTATGAGAGCCCATAAATGACCAGTCGGAGCCCCAAGTAAGATTTTATTAACTGTTTAAGACATGCTTTGTAGGTACACTTTATAATAGTAGGTGTAATTTAATTCATCGTACTTTTAATTCCATTCCATTTAATTCTTTATTGCAGTAGGTAGGTACTAGCGTCTGCTAGTGACTTCGTCCGCAAAATCATTCATCCCTTTAGGGGGTGAATTTTGGAAAAATCCTCTCTTAGTGTAGTAGTCATAAAAATTCAAGTGCAAAATTGTTTGATTGAATTGTTGTCCAATAGTTCAGGCTGTGCGTCAGTCAGTAAATTTCTCTAATTATAGTAGTTCGGGCTGTTCGCTGATATGTCAGTCAGTTTCTCGATTTATATGTACAGAACATAAGTGTTTTAAATATATTAAAAATTAACTATACATACAAGTGCACGATGACACTGTCCGACACAGCGATTTCATAGAAGTAAGAAGATAGAAATACCAATTAACGGAATAAAGTTTAAATTAACAAAACATATGTAAAATAAATTGGATATAGAAATCAACAAATAGAATTAAATAATACAAATGTCAATAAGTTTGAGCACGGCCCCTTGAAAAATTAAATGTGCAGTTCTTGGTACCTATCCGATAAGTATGTGAAATTTATTATAGTCATTGAAGCAAACATTATAAAAATTGCGCGACTAAATTGCGCTCATAAACAGCTCTACAGTAAAAATATTCCTTTAAAGCAACATCTATCAGATTCATATCTTCAGAACACATAAATCCAGACATTTTAATTACAACAACAAAATATATTTATTAGCGTAAAAATCCGAAATCTTTCGGCAAACTGAGTTAATTTGACTAATTGGACTGTGTAAAATATTGCAAGTGACCAAAGTAATTTCCTCGTAGGTTTAATTGGTACCGAGCGGCGTGGAAAATTCAGTGTGCACACAAAAGTGGCTGGAAAGTGTAAAAACTAGTTTCATCGTTTTTAAAAACTGTTTATGAGGAGCCTTAACTAACGTGGCTGCACGCACCGCGCTCGCCGAACAATAACAAAACGCCCACTGCCGCCCCTAGCTGGAAATAGTTCTCTGCTCTATTGTTTTTGATGCATCTGGCTTACTTTATACTCCTTTGATTTGAAAAAATAAATACACTCGGAGATTTTTAGGAAAGATGCAGATCTTATCGTTTAAAAAAAAAGTTCATTTAATCCTTCAAATAAAGCTCTTCATAATACAAGTTCCCGCTGTATCGGACTTTTCTATTCTTGCGTTGTTTTACCTGCCTCCTTCATTAACGTGAAAAAATATTCGTAACACTGTTAAATCTGCCATGAAAAACCGACATTACCGAAACAAATATTTTTTTTTTTATTTTTACGCAAGAGCTGTGTTTCTGTCATTACAAGGCTGCCATAGTCTGTATTATTACACCTATTTCAACTTTATGCATGATATAAACACGCCAAATGTGGGAATTTCATTATGATCGTGATAATTCCGGCGGCGACCCTACTTGAAGGTTTTAATGGTTTTAAAAGAAAAGCACGTCGGATCGCAGAAGATATTCCGCTACACGACATTATTGCATTTTTGCTCACGAAACACCTGAAAATCATTAATTAATTTCAAAGGTATTACCACTGCCTCCTTGCCGCGTCGTCGGAACATGCAAACTTCAAATTTGTTATTGTAAAATCAGGAGAAAATCGTACGGTAACAAATAGTGCGGGTGAAACTCAGATTGCAGTCGGTCACACAACGTTAAATCACTCGGTATCACGTGACAGAATCCGTTCTTTGCATCACTAATTGATTGTTGAATTGGAATTAATACACTCATTAGATGTATGAATGCAATTAGGTGCATAGTTGTGTAGCGAATACCGTTTCGCGCGGTCGCACCGAGCGACTTTCAAACGAAATTGCGGAGAAACTGATATAATGGTGCGGCCACCACGCGATGTGGCGCGCGTACTTTTAGCATGATTTATTATTTACTGCAATATCCTGGTAATTGATTACAAGTCTTTATCATCTGTGATCACCCATCTGTCCGCTCCGCATCGTTGTTATGGCAATATGCTTTTGGCACGTTTATCATACTGCACCTGGTCTGACCATCTTTGGCTATATTTAACTGTTGAACGGCTTTTATGCATCAAGACTTCCAAGCCTCAAAAATATTGTACAATCGGACCAAATACAGCTTCTGAGCCTCCAATTAAATATCTAGCAAAATACACTCCATTATTACCTTGTATAATTTACCATCGGAGCTTAAATATCTATATTACAGACAGAGTCAGTTTTCTTTGCTTTCTCCAACATTACGTTGGTTTCTATTTAAAGATAACGACCTCATAAACACAATCATAGAACGTTAACATGGAAACAAGAAGTTTGTTTGAATGTTTAGAATATAAACGATTATTATGAATGTGTATTTTATACCGATGAAGCTGAATTATTACTTTTGTGTTGATTGTCAAGTGTAAAATACACTTCACGTAGGATTTACCTTCCCACACGGATTGGGAGAGTAATTTGAGCTGTGCTTAGAAATACAGGTTCTGGAAACTTAACTGCTTCGGTGAAGTCATTTCAAAGTCCATCTAAACTTAATGGATACATTGAATATAAAATGTATTTTAGATCTTTGTCTTAGCGTGTTGATGGCAAAATAAATAGAGTAACTAAAAAATGGTTTGACCATAAATTCAGATTCAGTTTTACTAAGCTTGTATTTTTTTTAGATTATGTTTGTAAGAGAGGAGACTAAGTCGTATGGAAAAAGACTCCTACCGATTCAATGTTTTTATGATCCCATTACATTTAGGATATACAGTTTTGTTCTAACAGAAATTCAGTAGAGTTGACTTAGGCATTCGCATGACACATCCCGTTATCTAGACCAGACTTCCTTGAAGAAATTTTGCATGGTAATGGTTCCCAATTCTTTGGAAAGCTTTGCGAGCCGTTACTTATACGGTCGCGACTCTGAATGTTATGAGACGTGATGGAAATACCAACGGTTTCATTCAAATGAATATTAGTATCGATTTGACGACCTATATATCCCGCAATTTCAAAGTGACTGATTTTAAAAATTGAGATATTGGTGATGAGGTAAAAATTGGACTAATTAAAACTGGCAATTTGGAGAGCTTGCAATTTATTTAAGGTCGATTAGAGAGAAATTAAAAAAGTGTTGTATAAATTATTTCAGGGGTTGACAGAATATTCAAGAGCCATTCGTTTCTGGAGAGAGCGAATCAGATTTGCGCACAAGTATTAAAATAACATAAACACACCTTTGACGGGTGGTCTTAATGAGAAAACTTTGATACGACTTCCATTTAAGTCAAAGTTCTGTCATCAGCGTTTACTTTCCTAGGCAGGGTGCGGCTGCTCCTCGGAAGCGAGATAAGAAATCTCAATCGAAACGTAAACAAAACTTGATTTTGTTATTGACTGCAGACGACCGCTCTCCTCAATTTCCGCCTTTCCTAACTTCTGTTGGGATTGCATTTGAAACTGTGTTAAAAGTTTACATTGACGAAGTTCCTTGCCGACAAGTTAAAACAATGTTTTGGTTAGAACAACAGATTCCGATCAGCTGAACGAAAAACGCTTATAAGATTTCCTGTTAAGCGTTTATACAAATTAAAGGATTGGTTCCTCAGTGTGTATCTTACTGAAATAACAGTGTTATAAATTAGTTAGCGCTTCCATCTAAAAGTATTTATACTACTTTTGCATTGTTGACGATTTTATTACGTTACTTGCCGAATTCAAACACCACACACCAAGTGTGAAATTAAACATGAATTAAAGTTTAAAAAACAGTTTGAAGTGCCTTCCAATTAATCAATTAATTTCAATATTCCCAAAGGATCAATATAGCCGAAGTTAAAGTCACAGCGGAGACGTTAATATGCTTAACTTATGCGTGCGAACTTGTACTTGTCTATAGTTACGAGCCAAGTTAAGTTGTAGTTAGTGCGCCTATCTGGAAGTGTCGCTGTTACACCGTCTTACGCAATAAATATAATTGTTATTTATTTGTCGTGTGAAGTTTTGATCGGCGATACTCGTGCCGCACTCGTGCCATGGAAGGCGCGATGCTATCGCTAACATTAGTCTGCGGCCCGAGAGAGTTATTATCAGATCCGTTTGTTCACAACTTTGCAGCGTTGTGCTCTCTACTCGTGGAAACTTATCGGTCGAGTGCTCACGGCGCGACAGATAAGCGGGAACAGCAGAGTTCACTTACCATGTTAGAGAGCAGCAGTCGTTGGTGTTTAGCGACTTGAGGATCTAGGGCTTGGAGCGGAAGGGCTAGGGGCAACGGGAGAGGCAACGGCAGCGGGAGCGGGTGCGGGTGCGGAGCCGGCTGCAGGATCAGCGGGCAGCAGGCGCACGGCGGCACGTAGGACACGCACCCGAGCTGCGGCGGGAACAGCGTGCCGGCGGCCTCCTCGAGGCCTTCACACGTCTCTCACGACCGCATCCGCGGCCGACCTCCAACCGTCCGACGGCCACAAGCCGCCGACTTGTCGACACGACCGACGTGCCCGACCACCGACTACACCGAAGCGCGCGAGCTTCCGAATTATTTTCAAGTTAACGCGGGAACTCCACAAGTTCTCGAGCGTGGCGCGAAGTGCGTTGGAAAGTGTGAGAACTCGAGTCGTATTAGTTGAGGAAGGGCCGGGTCGCCGCGAGGGAGCGGGAAACTGAGCGTTCGGGAAAAGCGAGAAACGTCGCACAGGGCTCGCGAGAGTGTGGAGAGAGTGGCGTCGTGCACGGAGCACAAGTCGCCGGGCCGGCGTGTGGCGGTGGACTGAGCCGGGCAGGTGCGCGGCGCGGCGGGAGGGCTGGGGGCGGGCCCACCTGAGCCACCTGGGCGCCTGCGCCGCGCCGCGCTCAGCCAGCCTCCGACCACACACACACCGACACGTCCACGCTACTACATCCAACACTAACATTGCACTATCAACCGTCATTATGCTGCAACTTTTCATCGTAATATATTATTTCATGAGCTTTTCTACATTTTCAGGGTTAAATTGAGCAACGTCAATGTTTTATGGGTAAAGTTGATATCGTAAAATAACTTTTGGAAAACTTGTGTTCTTTTTATTTCAGAAAGTTTTAAATACGAATTAAATGTAAACATGTTTTAAGAAAATATCTACAAAATAAACATGGGTAATGGAAAATCGATGAAAACTTTTTTCTTCTCCAAAGTACCTGACCATCTGTCGCGTAAACCTAAATAGGACTATCCCAATATACTATACAAAGAAAATGAGCGTAATAAAATAAATTGGCGACTCGACGACTCGCAAATAAGAGGCATTATCTTGCGGAAATCTCTAGCAGGATAACTGGGATAAATCGCATTGATCTCAGAGGTCCGGCTTTCCTCTGAGAGGACATCTGAAGAGGTACGGTGTAAGCCCGTTGTACACGCTTAGAGGGGATTAGGCACCTTTTAACGTCGAACACTATTTACCTTTTGGATCTTTTCTCCGAGACACAGATTACATTCTCGTTAGTAGCCGATGAGTAAACAGGCTGGATTTGGATCACACATGCTGTTGGCATGGGAATGAGTGCGGAGAAGATCTTAGTTAAACAAAATAATATATATTAGCTGGTTCGGTAAACTTTGTTCTACTATATAAAAAATGGGGTGAGGAGAGTTAAAAATATCCTACGACATATTCAGAGACATCTACACCAATATTATAAAGAGGTAAAGTTTTTTTTTTTTTTTGTTTGTAGGAGGTAATCTCTGAAAATGCAGTGTCCGATTACTAATTTTTTTTCAATTGAATGCTTCTTTATTCCTGAGTGACAGGCTGTATTTTACGTACGCAGGCGAAGCTGCGGGCAAATGCTAGTACTTACCAAATAACCACAAAAAAAATCGTAAAAATTGGTCAAACCATTTTGGTAGAGCTCGATAATAAACACTTGTGACACGTGTTTTTATACACCCCTACTTTTTAATTAGTACATAAAAAAATGGGGCTGTATCTGTACCCGTTACTGATCATATTTTTGTATTCAAAAGTAGAAAAAACCGAAATCCTAAAATTGACCACGAAAAGGTAAATTCATCATAGATTCAATCATACATAACAATTGCTAGTAGAAAATACTGCGGGAAGTGTTTTTCCATTTTAATCGTCCTTTATTCATTCATAATCAATAGCCTGCACAATATTTCCATAAATTGAGAGACATTTTGGGATAAACACAAACGCTAATAACTTTGCTGTTTATGAATATTATTTATTGAGACTTTACTTAAATAATAACAAGGGCTTTTCTAATAAGCCCTTTAAGTATTTGTTCTAATTAAAAATGAGTGGTGTATAATACATGTATAGTCTGTCTAATAAGTCAACCGACTCAGGAAATTTGTATAATATTTAATAATTTAAAAAATACTTATATTCGGTACTTTTTATAAGGTTCTTCTGTTAGTAAACAATGATCTCTCTCTCTTAATCAACCTCGATTATTGAAACCGTGTTGACTACATCAGATTTCATTAAATCCTAATAATTAAAGTCGTTTAACTTATTAGACAAACTCTAACCGTAATAATACACACTTTTATCTACCCTAATTATAAAATTAAGTTACACTCATAATTTAAGCACTAAAATTTTACTTAGACAGACTTAGGTAGAGTTTTTTTAAGAAATTGGAAAAAAAAAAATATGGGCATCGACACACTACAATTGTAGCGTATCGGTATTGGTACGCACGCACACGCAAACACGATCAAGATTTATTCTTGACTTTAAACTAAAAATATACCTATTTTAAAAATAACTGATATCGATTATCTAGCCGATTCTGAACAAAATAGTTTTAGAATGTGCGTTTATTATATATCAGATACATGTTGTATATGTATACCCCGTTAAATTATGATCGTTTTAATCCCGTGGAGGGTCGATCCGGTACATGAAACACTATCGATTTGTAAAGATAAAATTAAAAAATAAAGTAGTAGTCGGCGTTGCGTACAAACTACCTACAGGTACACCCAGGCACCCGCTCAGTTGACGTTTTCTTAAAGAAATTAATTTCGTACATGCGTAAATTAATACGAGTTTTGAAAAAAGGTACGTTATTTTTTAATTTTATCTTTACAAATCGATAGTGTTTCATGGACCGGATCGACCCTCCACGGGATTAAAACGATCAAAATTTAGCGGTGTATATACTTACCTATTATATGATTGTCCGATGAGTGGTAATAAACAGCACTATAAAGTTGGCCATGAACTCAAGACGATCGTAGGTTCCGTACACTATTCACGTCTATTTTAAAACTTTTAAACAGTAACTAATAATAGTTTTTTTCGTCTAAGTTTATAATAATCATGTTTTTACAACTGCGAATGTCTACACCTACGCATGACTTTTTTTTTGGGAATTGAAAACGGAATGATAACAGAAATAATGGAAATAGGCAGAAATCCCTAACAATAGGCAGGTACGTAAATGAAAATTTAAAACATTTAATGGTAGGTACATATGATATAAGTGTGTAATGTTAGTGATTACCGTCGAGGCGGTATTTAGACCCGAGCCGTGGCGAGGGTCTTAAGAGAGCCGAGAAATGTAATCATTAATTACTCACGTGTATCATACGACGTTTTTCAATACACTTGTGAAGAAAATAACTAAAGCCAGTAAACTTTTTTGGCGGTAAAAATCTGTTTTCATATGCGCGCCCATATTTTTTTTTAATTTACCTTTCAATACACTTATTGAAATGAATAAACGTGGCTTGACCGTTGACTCGTGCGGGACGACCTGCGCCCATCCTGATACGATACATGTAACAAAATTATGGCGGGGGAGAGGTTGAACAATAAGGTTTTAACTACATTATAGCACTAGTGCGTAATGGTAATCAAAATGTCACAGTTTGGTAACAAGGGCCATTATGTACCTAAGTGCAGTGCAATAAGAGTCACTTTCTGAGCAAGTGTATTGAAAAGATTTTTTATAATATTATTGGTGAGTTACGTGACATTAAGTATATATCTATACTAATATTATAAAGAGCGAAAATTTGTATTTTGGTGTGTATGTTTGTAATGAATAAACTCAAAAACTGTTGTGCCGATTTCAAAAATTCTTTCACCATTGGAAAGCTACATTCACCCTGAGTAACATAGGCTTTATTTGTTGCCCGTGCAAAGCCGGGACGGGCCGCTAGTCTTTCTATTTAAGAAGAAACTGACTGAATGACATATCAATGCACAGCTGAAACTACGGGCCTAAGAGAGGATTTTCTAAATTCACCCTCTAAGGAGATGGAACGGGGTCCAAAGTTTGGATGAGAGAGAGAAAAGAGAGTTTGTATTTTTTTTTTAAGGTGGGAAAAAATCATGCATTGACATCCCCCGCTCTTGGGCGGAGCGGGAGATAGTGTCAGACTCTTACTGACTAAAAGACCCACCCGTTCCTTCTAGCCTCCATACCGGGGCTCGAGCGCCCTTTCGGATAACCCTGGCCCCAGTAGGCTTCGACCCGGCTGGGTCCCTACTGTTGCTGACAACTCCGAGAAACCTACTTTAACGCGGGCGAAGTCGCTGGCAGAAGCTAGTTTTATAGCAACTAGGAAGTCTTTAAAAAACAATTTTAATTTAAGGGATTCTCTTAATTAATTATAAATATTTTCTGTATAATCTACTTGTATTGTACGTTTTAAGGGTCTTATGAGGAGGTAGCTTAAACCTCTGTTTTAATTTCAAATTAGACAAAACGATTAGGGAAACATGCGGCTTCATATAACGCGAACATAAACATTCTGAATAATGAATTAATACCAGAGATGCTTGGGCCTGACTTACTGAGCAGTAGGTCGCAGGTTCAAACCCAGCCAAGCGCATTACTTTGTACTATTTATTTCATCACCACTACTCTCAAAACGGTGAATAAAAACATTGTGAGGCAAACAGCATGTCTTAGAACCAACAATTCGAAGGTATAACAAGGATAGAGCCTCTTCTTCGTACTAATTAAAAATAGTCTACACTAATTATAATAAAGAGGTAAAGTTTGTTTTTTTTTTGTAGGAGATAATCTCTGGAAGTACTAGTCCGATTGCTAAAATTTTTTCACCGATAGAAAGCTGCTTTATTCCTGAGTTACATAGGCTATATTTTATGTACGCGGGCGAAGTCGCAGGCAAAAGCTAGTGATGTATAAAAGGCAAAGTCCTGATTCACTGAATGACTCATGAACATCAAGCCCAAACCCTTGGAAGACCAAGAACGCTGAAATTTTGCACTGAATTTCCTTTTATTATATATACTGAGAACAAGAAAGGATTTCTCAAAATTCAGCTCCTAAGGGTACAACATGGCGGTCCAAAATTTGTATTCAAAGAAAGCTACTTTCATGTAGGCGAAGCCGTTGCCAGAAGCATGTATTTAAATAACTAAGTAGCTACGACAAGATATAGGTAAACACACTTAATCACCACACTAGAACAACAACACAACATAATAAGATCGTCACGAATTGATTAACCGATTACTAAGTTTCATCTACAAAGGCTACACTTCAAACGCGCTCGTTTACCATAGTATTAATAATTAATTCTGATCATCGGCATAACATGCTCAGGTAATTAGAGAATGCGGTAACTAGACATGTTTTTGAAGATGAATTCCAGTTCCTATGTTGTGAATGCTTGGGGGCACTAAAACGGGCCCAACAATATCGAATTTTGCAACATGGCGCCCGTTTTGACAGCAGATGTCAAAATTAGAACAGTAGAAAGCAAATATGGCAGTGTAATACGTTGTCACTATCAATCATACCTGTGTGATATTATTTTTCTGAATTATGTCGTAGTAACGTCTGTGTACTGAATTTGGTCCGCCAAGATGGCGCTAGTTTTGACAGCAAATGTCAGTGATACGTCAAAATCGTTACGTTTAAATTGCTTACGTTCTATTTATGTCGGTAAAGGTCCAGATATTATGTGGGATACACTTTGTCTTTGCTTAGAACTAATGAGATTAACGTATCTAGGATGAAAGATGGCGGGTGTGTGTCATGATTATTACGAAATTCGCACCTTCATTTAGTTTAGGTAAGTATTATTTGCGACAGTGTTGGTCGGAAAATTCGCCAACTAATGCTGGTGATTTTCTTTCATCATCATTATCATTTCAGCTGAAAAACGTCCACTGTTGGACATAGGTCTCCCCCAAATGTGACCAGTTCGTCACAACGAACAGTCCTCTGTGTCTCACATCTATCGGATTCCCGTGTCCATCACCAGGGAATCCGTTCGCCTGCGTCTTTTGATGCTCGGTCACCACGTCACCCACATCACCCTTTCGGCCCCATCAACAATCTGCACTGCCAACTACCACTTAGGTTTGGTGATTCTTTTGACCACAAACTTTCAAGAGTGTCTATTTTGATTAATTTATGTTTATTTGAGTCGATCATCTGACAATAGACCTCGTAAGATACACATAGTATGGGCAAATGAGAAGAGTAACGTGTGTATAGCTACTTTAGAGCGCTCACAATTACCTACCTCTCGTATTTTCCTTATAATCTGAGCAGTTGCTATAAATAGCACTTAAATATACAGCCATACGTACTCATTAGATAGGTACCTATATACTCAGTCATAATTTCCGTGTCTAAACATGCAATACGTTTCTAACAGCCTAAATATTTATCCCCTCCACAGCGTGTGTATGAATCACAGCGCACGTACGTATGTATGTGTAACTAGAAGGCATGTGAGTGCAAATTCCGCAGTTCAAAGTTAGGCTGTGCGCCCGCGCGGGCCCCGGTCGTTGACCCTGCGCGCGCGCCGCCATGCCGTCTACGAGCGGTGTTATGTAACGTGACCTTAACATTGGGCTGTGAGAATGCAACCTTATTCAGTGTCGACCATGAATGTGATCCGATTATGTAGTATTGTGAAGTTTAGACGGTGCAGTTGCCTGGTAGGTACTGTCAGCCGTGTTTGCACCAAACGATGCGATGAAAAAATGTTATAGTCTGTCTAATAAGTTAAACGACTTGGGTAATTATTAGGATTTAATTAAATCTGATGTAGTCAACACGGGTTCAATAATCAAGGTTGATTAAGAGATAGAGATCATTGTTTACTAACAGAAGAACCTTATGAAAAGTATCGAATATAAGTATTTTTTAAATGATTAAATATTATACAAAATTCCCAAGTCGGTTGACTTATTAGACAGACTATATTTGAGAATATTTTTGTGTAACTAATTTTATTTCTCACAAATAGTGGTAGTGGCTCCTGTAACACAGGTTGCTACCTAGCTCGGGAGCCAGAGCTTCAAAAAGTTTGTTACCTATAATAATATGTATAATTTCTAAGTCAATAAGTTTTATTATTATTATTTCTATGAGCAATTTTATTACAGAATGCGAAAGCTTTTTTTTTCCAAGTAGAAAATCTTATGATTTCTCCCGCACTCTAGGGTGGAGTAGTGTCAGACATTTACTGATTAAAACCACACCTTTATTCCTTCAATTGCCTTTTGCTATCCAGAACCATGAGTACATCCTTTTCAGAACCTATCCCACGGTCCTAGCAGGCATCAGCCCTGTACCTTCCTCAAGAAGCACTGTACATTTGTGAAAACTGAAAAAGTGAAAATCCATTCAGTAGTTTTTCGTGTTCAATACAGACAGACAGTCGAGGTCAGAGACTTTGTTTTATAATATTTAAAGATTTTTATTCCAACTTGGTGCTTCTAGGTTTTTTCAAAAGAAATCCTTCAAAAGAACTCAACAGATTTCAACGAGATTCAGATTCAGATTTCAGATTTTAACGTTTATTTAGTAAAAAATATTTTATTCATTACATTCTAATTTCCATTCGTGACCTAGAAAAAAAAAAGTGTAATTATTTGGTCTACATTTTACAATAACTGAGTGACGCTGTCTTTAAAATACATAGTTAGATTTTTTTGTAAATGCATAATTAGCTAGTCTATATCTAGTATTTTAGTCTGTCAACACCTGCCTTTAAATGTGTATGATTAGAAGCTAAATAAGCAAGTAATTAAGGAAAACCTATTATAATATTAAAAACAAAACCGATTTTTTTTTAAGTTGGCTTGTGTTCCTGCGTATCATTTTAATTAAATCTGTAGACTGCGTGATATAAGTCCATTAATATATCACTAAGGCAAATTGCCTCTATAATTAAAAAAACTTTTGAATAGTTTTTATTATTGATAGGCTCGCGTTTGACCACCATCTCACCTGATGGTAAGCAAAGGTGAAGTCGACGATGAAACACGCTTGCCTAGAAGTAACCTATTCACACTTGACTTAAATACTCTTAGAGAGTAGATATCAGGAGACACTTGGCAGGGAATTTCATTCATTAATTGTGTAACTCCTTCGTATAATAAATGGTTCCCAAAACGTTTGGTACGTAAGGGTAAGTGGCGTAACGCCGGTATACGCCATCAATACTTGACAGTTTTTTTCTTGTTTTTTTTTTTGCTTGACCCGTGGCATAGGTCTTCATCACAACTTAGAACAATTTCCATAAACGTGTAGGTAATCAAAAGCGAACAGCATTACAACATTAGTGAAGCGACACCGCGCCTCACATCGATGAAACACGAAAAAAAAATGCAAAATAACGGACGGTAAAAAGAAAACATTAAACAGCCGCATCGTAATGCAAGTAAATCGTCCGTGGAATCCGAGAACAAAACAGAATAAATTGTTTTAATAAGGCATAAATTACGACAAAAAAATCGGACCGATCACGCCGTTACGATGGCTGACCATGGCATTTACGCTTTGTTGAATGCCATACATGGTGCGCTTGAAATGCGCTTTTTGTATAGGCTACGAGCTGGTTTTTGCAGCGGCTTGCATCGCACACACGGTAATTTGCTATTAGTACTGTTACGGGCAGGCAACGGGTAGGTTGCGCTTTGGTGCATCTCTAGCCACCTCTTCAAGACAGGTGACGCAGCTGCGACGCCATAGTGAAGTTCTAACGATCACATGTAAGTTAATGATCACGCATGGAGGTTGTTAACTTGAGCTTAAGAGCGTTACTCAACTTTCAAGCTGAATTAAACTAAGATCAGGTGTTTATGTCCCAAGTTACGGTATTTTGTACGTTGGCACACTTGAATTTTAGGTTAGGTGAGTCGTATACTTTGGAATGATGAAATTTTGTAGTATTTACTCGAGTAACTCGAGTTTTATTACAGTTCAGTGTAAGTGACCTTTTAGACGTTGTAAAGAAGGACAGTTCTTAGAAAAATAATTTTGTACTAGTATGAACTATCACAAAACAGAATTATAGAGTTAAAACCGATTTCTCTGAAGCTGCTAGAAGTACATCAAGTACCTATTTTCTCTCAGACAATTCTTTGTATACATACTTACCTACTTTAAAAGTAAAGTAAGTAAATCAGATGGCACGGTTGGAGCGGTGGATGAGCGATTGACTTCTGCTCTGAGAGTCACAGGTCCAATTCTTGCACAAATTTTTTTTTTGTATGGCCTACAGATAGTGAGCAGCGGTGGCCGAGTGGTAACGGCCCCGACTTACGAATTGTAGGTCGCAGGTTCAAATCCAGCCAGGCGCTTTACTTTGTGTAATTTATTTCTACACCACTGCACTCAAAACGGCGAAAGAAAACATCGTGAGGGAACCGGCATGTCCTAGAACCAAAAACTCAAAGACATGTTACATCTACCAATTCGTACTGGGCCCGCGTGGTGGATTACAGCCCATTCCTTCTTCTAGAGGGGAGGCCTGAGTCTCAACAGTGGGAACATTAAAACGCCGACTATGCTATGCTACAGATAGTTGTTATTGAGTCTACGTTGTATATATGAGTATACATATTTATAAACGCACCCACGATACAGAAGTGTGGGGCAACGTATTTTTTTTTTTATAAAAAAAGGACCGAATAGCCTTGGTAAGGTTGGCAGCGGCAACAAAAATAACCACTCAAGGATACCAACATTTTACAATGACAACAGAAACAGAATAAGTCATTGTTTCAACAAGTAAATAAAACTAAATGTTAACATTTTGATTCGAAAAGAAACGAGATCCTATAAAATACAGAGTCGTCTTTACGTACAAAATATTTTGTTTTGTTGCTTACAAAGTAAAGTTATGTATCCGTTTCAACGGTAGCCATTTTTAAAACGCTCCGGAGTTTCTGCTTAAAATAATTACCTTTTAAATATAGGCAAGAGATCGGAAGAGCGATATCTATAAAGGTCAAAACACCCGTTAGTGGTTAATAAACATGTTAGCTAGATTACGCTCTGTCGGACACGCCCCTAACGTCGGAAGTCACAGGGCGACTACCGGCCAGCTATGGCTAGCTTGCCGTATGGTAGACGTCGCGTTGTACTGTTGCCATAAAGGATCTTGAGCGGTTGCGCAGAAGTCAAATATTCTGTCTCTTTAGTGGTGCGAAGTTAGACGCGGGGGCGGGGAGTGTCAGTGATTGGCTCGCCGCGCCGTCGCGTCATAGACGTCACTCCTCATTCGTTCCCTGCGTTGCTGCATGTATCTAACAACGAAGACGATTGGCTCGCCAATGTATGAAATGCGCCGAGCGCTCAAGATCCGTTGTGCCTATAGTACTCCATGCGCGCCTCAGAGATGTCAGCAGACTCGTACGAGCATAGGAGAACCGATGCCCGTTAAGACCACGCGGAATTTCTGAAAAGGCATCTTTGGTCCAATTGAAGGACTCAGATGTGGTTTTAGTCAGTAAAAGTCTGACACGCACACGCCCCTCTCTCTCCACCCTAGAGCGAGAGAAATCATTGGATGATTGCACACTTCAAAAAAAAACGTCGGAGCCGGAAGTTGTTTGATAATGTTTCCGTCCTCCAAAAAATAAGAGCCCGCAAGTATTATTGCATTGTCTGATATTGAAGCGCGTTCAAATTAAATCATAATTCTGATGATGTTCGGACAAAATCATTATAATTAATGAAAGCACAGCCACTGTACGTTAATGCGCTTCCCATTTTGTGGACTCCATTAGAGCATGTAATGCGAAACACTATAGCGAAAACAAAATTTCGACTGAATAACCCGAACAACATTTCTAATTATTAAATCTGAAGCTAGAATATTCTTGGTATCGGTCTGTCCGTTTTGAAATGCACCATTGTAGGTAAATTCGTGGATTGCACATGCAACTGTTAATGATGTTGAGATTATCCAGTGAAATACCGTGAAATCTTGACATTTGATGGAAAATGGAAATGCTGCATTTTCGTACGTATTTCGGCTGCCACTGCCATTGTAATTTAATTAACGGTGAAACCAAACTCTGGTGAAACGTTTGAGCTAAGATTAAAGAAACAATATTATGAATGTCGGTGCAAATATTGTCGTTAAATATTACAAATGAAAAACATTCCAAAATTTTTCAATTCGAAATTGAACCCCAAACGAACGCCGGCTAAAGGCTAAGTCAAAAATAATGTAGGTATTATAGAACTACATTTACATATCTTTTTTTGATGTGGGGTAATCATCATTTCATCAGTTCTGGTTGGAGCGAGAGAGTGCCAGACCTTTATGCCTTGATCACACGTACCGAGTAAACGGGCGAGACAGTGCTCTCGGCCGAGTACTCGGTACATGTAAACACAGCGCCGAGAGCTTATCTCTACAATTCGCATACATCACTGTCTCGGCCGAGCAACATTTTTACTGTCTCGCCCTTTTACTCGGTACGTGTGATCAAGGCATTACTCACTAAAACCTATTTGTTTTCCTTCAATTGACTATTACTTAAACTCAAAATGACTTAATTCACACAGGTCTACAAGATCACTTATAAAACGTCAGAAGCTAACGCACGGTTCCAATTGGTCGTTTCTTATGGAGAAGAACCGGCAAGAAACTCCATGATTACTGTTTAAAAAAACTACGTTCTAGACCCACGATATCTCTTTCGAACAATCCCGCAGACCTTTTTTTGAGGTAGGGTAATCATCAAAAAACTTCTCCCGCTATGGTTGAAGCGAGAGAAGTCAGACTTCTACTGACTTAAACCCCCAATTTTTCCATCAATTGACTTTTCCGTTCCTGAGCCACGGTAACTCTTTCGGATCAATCCTGAAGACCTTTTCTTTGAGGTGGGAAATCATTAAAAAACTTCTCCCGCTCTGGGTGGAGCGATAGAGAGTGTCAGACTTTTCTAACAAAAAACCCACTTGGTTTCCTTCAGCTTTTTTTTTTTTTTTTTTTCGATCGGGACGATCATCTTATAACAGCCCCCGCTCTTGGGCGGAGCGGGAGATAGTGTCAGACTCTTACTGACTAAAAAACCCATCCCGTTACTACAAGCCTTCATACCAGGGCTCGAGCGCCCTTTCGGATAACCCTGGCCCCAATAGGCTTCGACCCGGCTGGGCCCCTGCTGTTGCTGACAACTCCTTGAGGCGCGCGGGAACAGCGCGCGCCGTCGACGACTTGGGCTTGGTCCGGACGGTTACCGGACGGCCGGACAGCGAGCTACCCATTGCTCACTGTTCGCAAGCCCGCGCCTACGGTGGCTGGAAATCGGGATCGGAATCCCGGCGGCGGCGGCGAGAGCGCCGTTGCCTGATGCGGTCGGCCTCCTCCTTAGCGAGCATTACTGCTTCGCAGAAGTCGGCGACCGCCTGCCACTCCTACTCGCTCCGGACCATGGCCTCGACCAAGGCCCGGCGCGAGAGGTCTCCGCCGCCGATCACCCCCACGAGGGCACGGCGATGCTCCGCCCAAGCAGGGCACACCGCGATTGTGTGCTCCACCGTGTCCTCCGGGGTTTTCCTTCAGCTGACTTTTATGTTGCAGGGTCGCAGTTTCGAACATTACCTCAACTCTACATAATAGACCTGACATTCGCAAACCAAAAAAAAAAAAGAAAGACCAACTAAACAATTATAAGACGACTTTCAGCGAGTCTTGATTTGATTTTTCACTCAAATTAAAAAGGTCACATCTCATCTCATAATATAATAACGTGTATTCTAAGTACATAATGAGTTTAGGTTGAGCATTATGTTGGCGTAGATATAATTCATTCGGTGTGTACTCATAAGCAGGCTCAGAATATTCTTTGTGGAGCACCGGGGAAAGGGTGTGCGTCGTGTGGTTACTAGTGCTGTGCCAAGGAAAGTATCGATGAATTTTAAAATCTATAAATACATATAACAATGTTATAATATTTTTAGTTGTGCACTCATCACGTAAAATGTACGAAACCGATGTCGGTAACTTTTGTACGTTAAAATTGTGTGTAACATGACATTTTACTTAAGCTTGGTTTCATCGCAATCGGTTGATTATTACATATCGAAATATACACTACATTCATCGACTGTTAGGTGGTACGAAGTTCGTCGGGTTAGCTAGTACCTAATAAAATAAATAAAAGTTTAAAAAAAAAAAAAAAAACAAACTACTTTCAATGTCCATTTTTATTAGTGATTGAAAGTTAAAAGTACATTAATCAAATGTATAAATTAACTAATGCCTGTTTTTTTTTTTTCAATAATCACTGCTTATCTAATTTATAAAAAATCTCGTGTCACAGTGTCTGTTATCGACTCCTCCACACCTTTTGCATATTTGGTAGGTCTGAGAATAGATCGTAATCTATTGTATTTTATGTTTTTTATCCTTCTATCCGTACCCCCAAAGTTTTTCTTTGATAATTTATTTGGCATAACAACGTTTGCCGATTCAGCTATTTCGACAATAAAATTGTTAAGACAGTTATTAGTGTGGTGTAGGATATTTACTGCTACTGGTTTGAATATCATTAGAAATCTAGCATAGTTAAAACAACTGAATATAAACTGCATGAACCAGACATGATCTTATTCATGCCATGCATGATAACACGCTAAATATGAATACGCAAGTATTTACCAAATACAACGTCACTCATTATTGTCGAACAATCGCAACGTACATGCACGCATTTAATAAAAAATAGCAAACCTATCTTTCAGTTGTCAAAGAACACACGCACGCAATAAATGCATGACTGCCACTGATCAAGCGAAATATCGATATCGATACGGCACGTGCCTACCCAACACAACTCTTTGGCGTCAGGTCCAGATCAAATTAAAAACAGAATTTATTATAAGTATCATTAATTATTTAATGCAATACTGTGTTCACCGGCGTCGGGTCGGCCTGACCGCACTCCGTGTTTTTGCTACCAAATTTACAGGTACAAACAGAATAGGATATTTAGATTAACACTGAAGGAACGAACGCCATGCCGGGATAGTCAACTTAGGAAGGATAATTAGTTTCGCACGTACAACATCACAATTAACTTTTGCTTCGTTGATGTCCATTTACATGATATTCGGGTGCTTCATTCTAATTTGGAGGCGGATAAATCGTGTTGTTTGTGGTGACGCTTCTAATTTGTATGCTACAACGCGTTATGTTAATGAAAAATGCATTTGTATAGCATCGGATTAATGTAGCTACATTAATCCGATGCGATACTTTTGCATTTTTTTTTTTTGTGACAGATCGTTGTTTTCAATTTCGCATTTTATGTACACCATCAACATTTATGAATACCTATAATAACTAACAAAAGCACCGACAAAAATAAATTTATATTTTCAATAAAATATTGTTACAATTTATTTAAGAGCGTAATATTGAGGGATTACAGTGCACTTTAAAAGCGAAGGGATTACAAGCGAAAATGGAAAACGCATTCAAAATTTTCAAGTAATATTCTTTGAAATGAAAAATCCAATTCACGATTTTATGAGCAAATCCAAAAAGCAACATAATCCGGGTACGAGTATCGCAGAATACGTTTTAAGAGCATAACACGAAATGAGTTTCATACTACAAGATAGTCGAATCCGTGTGGATTTGAAAACGATGGCAATTGATAGTTCGAGGCAGGACGGGGACCGAGGAGTAACCAACTTTTTGAAAAGTTCCCGAAACGTCGTAGTCGAGGACTAACGTAGGTACGTTATGTACATAAATCCACAAAAAATTACTTGTCCGAACGTTTTGGCCATTAAATGTTAAATTAGTCTTTTGAATCTCTGTTTAATATTAGTGGGCTCAAAGCCTGGACAAGGAATTAAATATGAATATTTGTCAGGCCTCGTCAACAGAATGTTTCCAAGGTCCGAAGCAGGGGTTCTTTATGTCTTTGTGGCGGTTGGCAAGTATCAAGAGTAGGTTTACTTAGGCGCTATCCCCAGGACTGTTTTGGTCGAGCTACTTGGAAAATGAATACGAAAACGTATTTGCTTTGTGACTTGTAAATGTCCTCTGGCGGAATGACGACATTGTTAATAAATTACTTGTAAGTCTTGTGTGTATCTTAAAAACTTTGATGACGCGTATATTACGACCGGAATTTGGGGCAACTGGGATTAGGATACACTGTTATTTTATCAAGACTTCCTAAAAAATTGTTGCATCTTGTGCGTATCATAATCGTAACTGTTCTGCAGTTATTATCGTTACATTTGTGGTTTTATAAACAAGTGTGGTTCCTAAATAAATAATAATGTTAATAAAATTAAGTTAAAAATAGAAAAACAATCAAATTTAATTAAATTGAAAAACAATAAAATTTAGTTAAAATTGCAAAACAATCAAATTGAATTAAAATCAAAAGATTATTTACAATTAATTAAAATTGAAATTACATTGTGTTTTTTATGCAAAATCTACAATTCAGTCTCTTATTACATTTTATTATCGATAGTAACCTAACCTAAGCACAACACTAAAATATGAGCAAAAAATACTGAGATTACAGACAATGCAACGCGGGTAATTTGCTCAAATTTAGCCATATCCATCCAGCTAAATCAATGGCGCTACCATAGACAAAACGGGCCACATTTTGACATACACGTGGATCCATAACAGTATGTTTGTTCCCCGTTAAGTGCAGATAAGGCTCTCACAATCGAGCCTCTCATTAAACAGGGGGAAGTGTTTGTAATAATTGATTAAACCTATATGTATGTCAACTGTTGATTAATTGACGGTAGGTAGAACAAAGGGTTAGGAGCGACTGGAATGTGCAAAGTTTTGCTTCCTGATGGCACGATGGGCCCGGATTTGTCAACGCTGCACGCATTTTGACTGGCCTGTAGGTCTAGTGGTTAGTGGCCCTGACTGCTATGCCGGAGTTCGTGGTTTCGATTCCCACCCAGGACAAATGTTTATGTGATGAGCATGATCATTTTTTGTTCTGTGTCTGGGTGTAATTTATCTATAATATGTATGTATTTAGAAATATATAAGTATGTTTATCAGTTGTCTAATACCCATAACACAAGCTCTGCTTAGCTTGGGACTAGACGGCGTTGTGTGGTAGTTGTGGAAAATTATTATTTTATACTTCAAATTTCTATATTTGAAATTATGGATGAGAATATAGATGTATACTATGTACATAGGATATACAATTTAAAATATGTGAACTATTTATAGGTTTGCAAATTACAGGAAAAATATATTATATGGATAAAATTTTAATTTAAACTAAACTTCAAACAAAAAGGAGGAATAGGTTAGGTTTTAAGTTTGATAGTCAGTAGAGTGGACTGTCTGTACATGAATTGTTGTATTAATGCTCACATGAATATCGATACCTCGATTCATGGGTCAGGCAGGGGCGAGTAGATTAAGCAATTGTATTACTAACACTTTTAAGTTTTTATACTACTAACAAATTGGATCCTAGTATAATAAACTTTTCAAGTAGTAGAAGTTTGACAATCCCTCACTCTATCTATACAGCGTGAGAAAAAATATTTGATAACTTCACACCTAAAAAAAGATCCACCCACATCCAGTCGACTTAACCACGCATACAGTCAATTTGTTAAACGGAGTCACTTTGGCGCCGCGACTTAAGAATTAGTTTTGACCTCAAACACTTCGGTAAAGCGACTTTGTTCATTTGTTACGAGTCCCATGTGTTTTTTAGATCCCACGTTAAAAGCTTTGAAGTTTGCCTAGTTTTGTTGCTCCAAGCCTTGACACTAAGGATGGGGTTTTGCGAGAGCGGAGCGGGAAATGTCGCGGTTTTCGTGAGCTATTGAGAGGCAAGTCTGTCAACTAAATGTTGACTACATGCAATTTTTTGAGCAACTAGGTTTCATGCGAAGTTGGTTAAAATAGCTGATACATTTAAAGAAATCAGAAAAAGGCTAAAAGTTTGTCACAGACTTTCCAAAGAGAATCGTGTTGTACAGTATATAAAGACGTAGAAAACCTAGGACAGCCCAAGTGAAAAATAACTGTGGTTTTCAGCTGCATTCCTAACAGAGTCAAGAAAATTATATACCCATATAGACAGCATGAAATTTAGGCGTTATTGGTCCAATTCGCGATTGGACCAATTCACGGTTCGTCCAATACGCTGTTGGTCTAATTTGTTTATAGGTCCAATTCTAATTTAGTCCAATTCGCGGTAGATAATGTACAACAAAGTTCTACCTAATTTGGTGAACCACCGTCATAAGATTTTTTTTTTTTCAAAATACATTGATATAATTATATTATTATGACGTACCTAATAGGTAGTTGTAAGATAAATTGCAACAAAACGCAAAGAAACAGTTTTTGTGTGTCGAAGCAACAAGTTACTTCAATATTTCTTAGTTCTACGACCAGCTAAGTCGCATAGTGTATTCGCGAAACTTATGCAAATGGCGTCTCCAAATCCGCAACGTTCTTACATACTGGTGTCTCAGCTTCGTTGTGACGTATCAAATTAATTTCATACGTTATACTTACAGTCGAAACCCAGGCTTACCTATTATCTTAAAAGAAATGGTCTAATAATAAAAGATTTCGGTACCTTTTAGTGTATTTTATAATATTCTGTTTGTCCTAGATTTCGATAAAGAAAAAAAAAGGATCAAACGACAAAACCTCTTTTCCTTATTAAAAAGAACTAAAACATTGGCCGCTTAGAAAATAACATAAGGGTGTTAATAAAATGACAATAAAAACTAACGTCTATAACGTTACACAAACTATAATAACAGTTATAATATTAATACCAGGTATTCCGGAACAGGTTAAAGCCAATAAGGAACACGAAACGCTCCAGTAACAACGACTAGCAGCTAATGTACATGATAACCTTTGATTCTCGCGAATGCCCCTGATTCTAACAGGGTTTTCGCTGTGTCCAGTGAACCGATTGCAAAACGTAGTGCGTACCAAAGGGAACTGGCCGTGGCAGGTGAAACAAGAACATCTCTGTTGTAATATTCACTTTGGTACACCCCCCTCTACCCCATCCCTCAGTCCCTTCCTAAAGCTCTTAATGCCAAGTCGGCCTGACCTCATGCCAGCTACATTAAGCCGTTTATACATTATGTATGAATTTGTTATGCCGTTTGATGTAAAGAAGCTTTAAACTCAGGTAGTGCTAAGGTTTTAAGTCAATTTTCCTTTAATAATTTTTGGTGTAATTTTTCAATGAGTGTTGTCTTTATCTGATAGGGAGATAGGATGGAGTAAAAGGTATGGAAATGTTAGCTATAGAAATGTAGTATAATCAATTTTTTAAAAGAAAATCTTTTTTGTTCATATATTTGTAGTACCTAGACACTAGTGTCATAAAGACGAAAGTTTGGAGCACATATTTTTTGCTTCTTCATGCTCGAACGGCTGAAGGGATTTAGATAAAATTTAGCACACGGGTAGACTACGTCCTGGAACAGCACATAAGACACTTTTTATCTCAGGAGTACGCTCCCGTAAGAAAATTATCTACCATCACACGGGCGAATACGCTAGCAGCAGCTAGTAATATTTTTTAAATCAACTAATATCGCAATATGCCCTTTAAAAGAGTTTTCACGTACACCGTATCATACCATAACCCTGCTAGGAATGTTTTTTTTTAGTGCTTGATTGTGATCCCACCTGATGGTAAGCAGTAGTGCAATCGATAATGACGAATAGCAGGAGTTTATTAAGAGCCTATTTACTCTAGCTATTCAGACAAAAAATAGTTTTGTGTTAAAAAGTATGAGACTGTGTCCACTAAGTCTGTTCCGTTATCAACTAATAACAGGTAAAATATGTCGATAATTGTTGACGGACACATTGAATGTACAGGTATGATACGCGGGGATAACAGACCGTGTCGTGATTATTTTTGTGCTTGATGTTCTTAGTACGGTCATGATATAGTGGGTAGCTCGCTGTCCGATCGTCCAATAACCGTCCGGACCAAGCACAAGTCGTTGACGACGCGTTATGTTCCACGCGCGCCTCAAGATGTCAGCAAACCGTAGGGGTCCAGCAGGGTCGAAGACTACTGCGGCCATGGGTTCGCTCCTGAAAGTAAATCCCGGCCCTGGAATGCAAGACATCGAAGGAACTAGGAGTGGGTTTCAGTAAAAGTCTGACAAGTCTTCCCGCTCCGCCCAAAAGCAGGAGATGTCATTAGATAATTTCCTATTTAAAAATAAAGTACGGTCACAATATGATTCGGTGTAGCGAGCAGGCTCTTTCAGCCAGTAAACTCCTTGTTCATCTGACCACATCGCCACAGGCAGTTACCAATTAGGCTAATGAAATCTCTGTTAACATTTCATAAACGTAAAAGTACACAAACAATAATACAACAAACAAATTCTGAGGAAAAATATAGAGGTGCATTTTATACTCTAGTTTCCCGTTTTTTTTTTTAATTAAGTTAATGACAAGACCACTCAACAAAGTGTTGCCAGGTCCCATCTCTCTCCACGTCGTCAATATTGCCCGTATTTCCCAATATTTGGATTTTCGATGAACTGAATAAGCCTTCCGTTGCACGCTGGCTTGTAGTTTTTTGGCCTGGAGCTTACCCAGAAATGTAAAAACCAGTCCAATACCTCTCGTTCACAGTATTTTGACGTCTCCAATAGCGAACTTTTAAAAGTATTGGTTTGGTCAGGTATGGCAGATATTCACACCATTTTAATAGTGCAGTAAAATGTAATTTGCAATTTCAACCACACAATTTAGCTCGTGTTTATGAAGTAACAAAAGTATTCAGTAAAGTTACAAATACAGGATTTGTAACTTCACTGATATTCAAATACTAGATACTGTCGGTAGCTTTGCCCACGTGAAAACAAATATGCTCCCAAAAAAACAAGTCCTATTCTAGGACATGGTCTACTTTTTTGTTAAATTTCATCTAAATCCGTTCAGCCGTTTGAGCGTAAAAAGTAACAAACATACACACATACTTATATAAAAATTTTCGCCTTCATAATATTAGTATGATGATGTACTTACGCTTGTTGAACTCGTATTTTAATTCAGATTATATTTGACAAGAAATCAAGTACGAAGCTGACCAATCCAGAAGTAAATAGACCATTGTGTCTACGTACGACAACATCATCTGCTATGCTTATAAATTCTACCGTTAACGACTAAAACTGCAATTTTAAAACATGTAAGCAGTAAACTAATACTTCAACGCATATCCTGCCTATTAGAAAACTAAGATACACATATTAATACAACGACAAAAACTGAATAAACACCGCTATAGTTATCACTTTTTCATGTTTCTTTTTAAATAAATTATTATCACCAGGCCAATGAACACGAATGAGGTAAATAGGCCTTATCCGTATACTGGCATTTTTTTACATCAATAAATAACTTGTTTATTACAGAGGAAAATATGAAATAACAGTTTGTTATAGGAATATTTTAACTTTGTATCTAAAATCTTATTTTTCTAAACAAAACATGAATAGTACTGCAATTATTAATGAATATTTTACAATTATTAAGGGACTTAGGTTAGGAGGAGATGGCGGAGTCGAGTGAGCGAGCGAAGCAAGTGAACACAGACTCCACCATCCCCTTCGTAGTTATTTTTAAACCACCCAGAAATGTGTTTTTTTTTTTACTGATGTAAAATAGTGCTTGACAGCGACACTAGCTAAGCAGTAATAATGACGCGGTTTTTGGTGGAACATAGGCATATTATTTTGTAGTAAAAAACAGGAACAAATTGAGGAATAGTACTACTACCTTATGTTAAAAAAATACTTATCCTACAGTAAAAGTAAATTCGGATGTGTAAAGTTCTTAAACAGGTCAACACGAATATAAATGAAGGAACACAAAACTCGCTGAATCTTGTGAAAACTACGGCTTACAAATTCGTTACTTTACATTCAAATGCGGTCTCATTATGATGTAAAAATAAAACTTGTCAGACTTCCCCCATGCTGATTTTGGGAGGGAGGAAAAAAGATGTTTCATTACTTTAATTAATTTACGATGTAGTAAGTGCTTGTCTAAAGTTTGTGTTAAGTTTTCAGCTTAAACAATGCAGTGATAAATTGGAAAGTTTTTATTCTTTGTACACACTACTTCTATAAAAATTAAAAAACAATTGGGCAGGTGATGTACACAGGGGAGCTTAATCCACAATTGGGTTTTTTTTTTCAACAAACCTCTTAAAGAAACGTGCGTCGACGGCGCGCTTATCCTATTAAAGGTCCCAAGCTGCATCTGACTCGCGTGCGTATCGCGTCTGTATCGCTACAACGCGCGGCAACGGCGCGTTTAAAAAGCATGGTGTGGCCTTAATGTAACAAAGCTTTCTTTACTAGTCAACATTTAAGTTCAAAAAGACTACACTCTGGTAGGAGTGCACAATAAATAAATAATAAGACATATTTAAAATAGAACTAAGTGTCATTAAGATTATTGCGACTTCGTTCTTGTGAATATCGGTTAACGTACACAAGTCAAAACCAGATATAAAGTAGCCTTTGACCTTCCTCAGGGTTCAAACTTGCACCGTACCTTTCGTTATTTTATTTTTTCGTTGTTCGTTGTCGTTTAACCGTGAAAGAGACAGACAGAGTTACTTTCACATTTATGATATTATTAAGGATAAAATATTTATGCTAAAATAATAAATACTATTTTAACATATTTCATTTATTTATTTTATTATTGGTTCAAGTTTCATCAACTCAAAGAACTCACTCGTGTTACTTAAGTTTGTACTTATGTCAAATTAGCTTCTACCCGCGGCTTCGCTCGCATACCTTAAATATAGCTTATGTCATTCAGGAATAAAGCACTTTTTTATCGATGAAAAAATTTTTCAATCGGACCAGTACGTATTTTCAGAGATTACCACATACAAAAAAAAAAAACTTTAAGACAAACTTTTAAAAAATAAACTTTACCTCTTTATAATATTAGTGTATATGTCCTATTAATCTAGAGACTATAAAATCTCCAATGTAAAGACCAGAACCTTGAAATGATCTGAACCAGTCCAGACCAGAATCAATATCCGTTTGTAACAGTGTCTACTCATTATTTCCAAAACATGAAATCTGTCCAATTTGGCTGTTCCAATAAAATATCAATAACGGCGGATATTATTTGTATAGTAAATACACTGTAATGCTGGTAAAGAGACGCAGTCAATGAGAATAAAATCGCTGCTCAGTCAACTTTAAAAGTTTATTGAAACCGCTTTACAAATCCTAGCTTCAGTTAACATAGCATGAATTTTGAATCGTTAGTACTCATTTGTCTGCCACATAATAACTAGGACAAATGTGATTGTTTAAAGTTTCATCAAAACGGGAAAGAGATCACAGTAAAAACGATATTAATAATATTAATAATGTTCCACAATTATCACACAACGCCATCTAGTTCCAAACTAAGCAATGTTTGTGCTATGCGTACTAGACAACTGACAAACATACTTATATATTTCTAAATACATACATATTATAGACTAGCTTTTGCACTCGGCTCTGCCCGCGTACATAAAATATAGCCATGTCACTCAGGTATGAAGCAGCTTTCTATCGGTGAAAAAATGTTTGCAATCGGACCAGTACCTTAACTTTCAGAGATTAACCTTTTTGCAACATTAGTGTGAATAAATTACAACCTGACTGACACAGAACAAGGGAATCGAAGCCATGTCCTCCGGCATAGCAGTCAGGACCACTAACCACTAGACCAACAGGACAGTCGATTTTATAGATGACGTTTTTCGACAGCCAGTGGTGTGTTCCCATTGTTTTAATTAAAATAAACGCCACAGAAACAAAGTTCCTAACTCATTGAAATACTCAATTTTCCCACTTCAAACATTGACAGAACTTTAAAACATTTAAGATAAATCGTACAGAATTTTGAATTGGAAAAGTAACATTAATAATAAGTTTAAAAACGTATTTATCATAGCGGCTCCTAAGCCATGGCAGGCATGTCCGACCTAACGAGGAATGGAGTATTCTCCAAATGTTCTGAGGAGGAAGTCTCAGGGTAGGCGGAGCGGGGTTGAGTTGGGGGCGGAGTTTACGGGTCTCAGAATTCTTGGAAACATATCCTAGGTCTTCCGGTACGCTGTCACCACTTCAGAACCTTTCGGCCCCAACGGCCATCTGTTCTGCGAGCAACGTGCCCTGCCCATTACCACTTAAGTTTGGCAATTAATCCTGCTATGCAGCTTTGGAAGCCCTCCGCAAGGTGGACCGATGACCTGGTGAAGGTTGCGGGAATCCGATGGATGCTTGACGCACAGGATTGTTCATTGTGGCGACATTTGGGGAGGTCTATGTCCAACAGTGGACGTCTATCGGCTGAAATGATTTCAAATGATGATGATGACATCCCAGGTCTAGAGACGTCGTGTAAACGCTCCGCTACTGCTTCGTTCAGCTCCGCTTCGTTCCGCTCCGCTTCGTTCAGCTCCGCTTCAGCTTGTAATGTGACGTGGCCTTAAATGGGGAAATAATCGCGATGCATCCTACAGTCTGAAGCATTAGCTTGTAACGCATTAGACTCTACGTTATATTTGAGAGGTCTTGATATCGTCTGTGTTTCGGAATACTAAAATCTGTTCTTTTTGAAGTGTTCTAGGTCTATGGTCGGTTCAGCGACCTGTATTGTGGGTCTTTGAAATAATAATAATATCTATCACAACTATCACACAACGCCGTCTAGTCCCCAGCTAAGCAGAGCTTATGTTATGAGTACTAGACAACTGATAGACATACTTATATATTTCTAAGTTGATATTATACACCCAGACAGAACAAATGATTAAGCTCATTACACAAACATTTGTCCTGGGTGGGAATCGAGCCCACGACCTCCGGCATAGTAGTCAGGGTCACTAACCAGTAGATCAACAGGTCAGTCGCAGTATGATGGGTTCTGTGACCTGTGTTAGATGAGTACCTACGTTTATTGGAGGTAAAATTCGTCAGCCTCGTTGTTTCTACTACAATGAACCTTCGCTGGTGATTTTAAAGCTAGAACTACACTTCGCACACGTGTGCCATACACGCCTATTTGGGCTCGTCGGTCTCCATACATTTTATATGGCAACTAGACTTGTAGAACTACACTTGATCGACGCCACGTGACGCCACGCGACGTCGTTGTACGTACAAATCAAGCGTGTTACATGTGCGTCGGTCTAATGTAATTCTAGCTGTATTCTCTCATCATGTTAGTAAGTGGTGATGGCAGTTGGTGTTATAATTAGCTGCTTTCTTCGCCTGTGACCAGAAAATAATCACTTATCATTAAAATAAATCTGTTTCGTATCACATAATGAAATATCATAATCTTTAACTAATTTTATTGGCGGATAGTCGTTTTTTGTTAAATTAAAACCGTAAATAAATAAATCATTGATATAGTCTGTCTAATAAGTTAAACGATTTGGGTAATTATTAGGATTAAATGAAATCTCATGTAGTCAACGCGGGTTCAATAATCAAAGTTGATTAAGAGATAGAGATCATTGTTTACCAACAGAAGAACCTTATAAAAAGCACCGAATATAAGCATTTTTTAAGTGATTATATATTATACAAAATTCCCAAGTCGGTTGACATAATAGACAGACTATATTAACATTACTTTTCTTGCATTTCTACTTGTCAATTCATACATATTCAATACATACAAGTATAAACATGTGGAGCAGAAAAAGAATAAACATCAGTAGAAATTTTTTTGTCTAAGAATCGAACGCAGGGGTAAAAGCATGCATTGAAATGTATGCACACACGGCAGTGTATCAGCAAAGTTCGCATAGCAAAAAGGCGCCATATTGGCTGTGAGTTATATTACAGGAACCGTATCGGGCCATTTTTTAAATCTATTTGACCTACACGTTTGTAATTTCATATGTAAGTAATAATCTCTCACGAGATGATGACGACTGAAAATGATTATTTTTATCACTAACTCGCTCATCAAAGGTTCAGGTAGCTTACGAAGTTGCGAATTAAAGTTCTATGCTAAAAGTGTCACTTAGCAAATCGAAACACGCTATGTACACACTTTATTGTCCCTACTTACTTACTACTACACAAAGATTTAAGTTAATATGTAAAAAATGCCAAGATTGGCAATTTTTGAGTAGCAAAGAAAAATATTTTATTTAATTACAACAATTGAAGTAGGTTGTCATGACAAGAGCTCTAATTGAAGGAGTTTCAAACGAACTTGGTATATAAAAGTCCTTTTGAAAGTCCTTGAATTTAACTAGATTTAACTTCCCTTTTAAAAGCAAATTCGATGTAGAGAACTTGGCATTTTTTCACATTTATGTTTTTACTTTTTTTTTAGGTGAGAAATCATTAAATTACATCTTTCACTCTGCGGTGGATCAAGAGAGCGTGTCGGACTTTTACTGACTAAAACCCACCTGTGTCCTTCAGATGCCCATTGTGTTTAAGGGACATGGTAACTATTAAAAAAAAAAGATGTATGGATTATTGCATAATATTGTACCGTTCAGAACAGTTCTTTCAGTACAGCACAAAAATAATTCAACAAACCGATGTGCTCGAAAAACAACTAGATGATTCATTTTAAAACTTTTAGCAAAAAAATCACATACCCTCCCTTTTCAATTACTCCAACAACCCAAGACAGATGATATTAGGAAAGCGGTCGAGATAAAAGGCCGATGTCACTTGTTGCTCGAATCTGGTATGCGTCACACGTTTCCGACGTCTCGCTGCCTTCTAAACTGTGTTTAGGAACGTCTGTCGTACCCGCTTTTTATTTCAGACCGTTTAAATTCTATTGGACTTTAGAACTGTGAAGGAGTTTGAGTTAATGGTGGGAGTTTATGTTCACGCCTTGGGAAGAAGTTGAGCTTGTAGGCCTTATGATAAGAGAAAGTATAATCAGCCTTATAAGGTTCTGGGTTAATGATGCTAGGACTCAGGTCTCCTCTCTAGGAGAGAGAATGGGCCGTAATCCACCACGCGGACCCAGTGCACAAAATAGATAGGTACAGAAGTCAATCTTCATACAAAGCGCGCTCGAGCAACGCACACATAGACACCGCTCACAGACACGATATCTAGGTCGCGTCTCGGACCACTCGTCGAACAGTTCCGGCTCAAACGCTCATTAGTGTGCGTCCACCGAGCGTAGGTATAAAAAGTGAAGTACATACATGAGATTGTCTTCTGTACCTATCTATTTGTGCCCAGTGCGTGTTGGTGTTTGTAACATGTCTTCGAATTTTTGGTTCTAGGACATGCCGGTTACCTCACGAGGTTTTCCTTCACCGTTTTGAAAGTAGTGGTGGTGAGATAAATTACACTAAGTAATGCGCCTGGCTAGGTTTGAACCTGCGACCTACAACTCGTAAATCAGGGTTGTTACACTCGGCCAACACAGCTCACAGCGAAAGTATACAAAGATAATAATATTATTGTGGTAGGTCTTGCGGTAAGGGCTTTTTTTGAAGTAGGAAATCATCCAATTACTTCTCCCACGCAAGGTTGAAGCGAAAGGGCGTGTCAAACTTTTACTGATTTAAACCCACTACACACATACACACGTATCTACCATACGAACGGTTGTATTGAACGGTACATTTCTTCTAAGTACGTTTCCGGATGATAGCGATGTGGAGGAATATTTCAACGCATTCAGGCGTTGCATTTTGTTTTTGAATAAAAGGTATGTACTATCAAAGAACCGCCTGACCACCGCTAAGTTCATTTTTGCTTGCACTCGAAACGAAAACTTTAAAGGGTTTGGTTTCAAACGCCGCAGGATTCAAGCGAATTTTTTTTTAAGTGATCAGGCAGAAATGACCGCTATGGTACGTAGTTTGACCTAACTAACGTCATGTTAGGGGACAAAATGTCCCCAAACATGACGTGCAAGGCTGTCATGTCATGGTCTTCTTTTTTTTAGTAGATACTAAGAAAAAGGCATTAAAATAAGTACAGTTAAAATAGAGAGTTAGAAAAAAAGACGGGTTGCACTCCGGGAGTGCCGGCAGAAGTGAAAACTTGATTATTAACGTTGAGCATGTTTGATATTTTGGAATGGTTAGGGAATAATTTTGCACCAATTGCTTTATCAGTATAAAAGTACTATCATTTATGTGGTAGAATACAATATTCATTTATTGCGCTATCGTACACAAACATGACAATTTATATTACATTAAAAATTTAACACTTTAAAACTATTACAATTATTTTACATTAAAAAGTTTATCTCTCCGAAAAACTACTGAGGTGTCAAGGGACACCCGGATGGAACGAAGTTCCGTTCTGGCTTGCTTTCTATAAGAGAGAGAAAGAGAGAAAGACAGAGAAACATGCGCACGCCGCACGGCTTACAATAGCTTACTATAGAAAAAGTGTCGTTACAACTTTTCGTGAGAATTTTTTCCGTCTAGCCAATACAATATAACTAAAAAATACTATCCTATTTTATGTACATTTTGACAGCACTATTTCAACATCTTCGAAACCATAAAAACGACACTGATGACGAAAAAGTTGATAATTTCTGACATCCGCCATCTTAGATTTACATTTTGACAGCACTATCGGCTTCAACAACCTCGAAAACCATGAAAAAGACACCCATATCGAAAAAGTTGATAATTTATTGCAGCCACCATCTTAGATTTAAATTTTGACAGTACTATCGGTTTCAACACCCTCGAAAACCACGAAAACGACACCCATGAGGAAAAAGTTGATAATTTCTTGCAGCCGCCATCTTGGATTTACATTTTGACAATACTATCGGTTTCAACAGCCTTGAAAACCATGAAAACGACACCCATGACGGAAAATTTGATAATTTCTTGCAGCCACCATCTTGGATTTATATTTTGACAGTACCATCGGTTTCAACACCCTCGAAAACCATGAAAACGACACCCATGACGGAAAATTTGATAATTTCTTGCAGCCACCATCTAGGATTTATATTTTGACAGTACTATCGGTTTCAACACCCTCGAAAACCATGAAAACGACACCCATGACGGAAAAGTTAATAATTTCTTGCAGCCGCCATCTTGGATTTACATTTTGACAGTACTATCGGTTTCAACACCCTCGAAAACCATGAAAACGACACCCATGACGAAAAAGTTGATAATTTCTTGCAGCCGCCATCTTGGATTTACATTTTGACAGTACTATCGGTTTCCACGCCCTCGAAAACCATGAAAACGACACCCATGACGGAAAATTTGATAATTTCTTGCAGCCACCATCTTGGATTTATATTTTGACAGTACTATCGGTTTCAACACCCTCGAAAACCATGAAAACGACACCCATGACGGAAAAGTTAATAATTTCTTGCAGCCGCCATCTTGGATTTACATTTTGACAGTACTATCGGTTTCAACACCCTCGAAAACCATGAAAACGACACCCATGACGAAAAAGTTGATAATTTCTTGCAGCCGCCATCTTGGATTTACATTTTGACAGTACTATCGGTTTCCACGCCCTCGAAAACCATGAAAACGACACCCATGACGGAAAATTTGATAATTTCTTGCAGCCACCATCTTGGATTTATATTTTGACAGTACCATCGGTTTCAACACCCTCGAAAACCACGAAAACGACACCCATGGCGAAAAAGTTGATAATTTCTTGCAGCCGCCATCTTGGATTTACATTTTGACAGTACCATCGGTTTCCACGCCCTCGAAAACCATGAAAACGACACCCATGACGAAAAAGTTGATAATTTCTAGCAGCCGCCATCTTGGATTTATATTTTGACAGTACCATCGGTTTCAACACCCTCGAAAACCATGAAAACGACACCCATGACGAAAAAGTTGATAATTTCTTGCAGCCGCCATCTTGGATTTACATTTTGACAGTACCATCGGTTTCCACGCCCTCGAAAACCATGAAAACGACACCCATGACGGAAAATTTGATAATTTCTTGCAGCCGCCATCTTGGATTTACATTTTGACAGTACTATCGGTTTCAACACCCTCGAAAACCATGAAAACGACACCCATGACGAAAAATTTGATAATTTCTTGCAGCCGCCATCTTGGATTTATATTTTGACAGTACCATCGGTTTCAACACCCTCGAAAACCATGAAAACGACACCCATGACGAAAAAGTTGATAATTTTTTGCAGCCGCCATCTTGGATTTATATTTTGACAGTAAAAGTGTCGGTACAATTTTTCGTGAGAATTTTTTCCGTCTAGCCCCCTTTCACAACGCGCGATAAGGGATAGCTGTCTACTCTCCATCAGTCTTACGCTTTTTCGATCAGGTCACGTGTCCTGACGCGAGTTTAAGATTTTATACCCATTACAGAAAAAGTGCTCAACGCCGCTAAAGAAGTTTTCACTTCAAAAAAACTGTGTTTATATGGAATAGAATAGAATACTCGTAGAACAAACTTTATTGTACACCAAAAAGTAATACAGCTTATACAAAAACTTAAATTAATGGGTACAATGGCGGCCTTATATGTGGTAAACATAAGTTAAACCGAATAGTAAACAAACATTTCGGAAAATCATTTTACAAAAACATTTCAAGTCCTGCATTGAAATCTATAACCACTAAACAGTGCGTTAAACAACCAGTATTTTAGTGAAATGTATCAATTAAAACACTAGTGGTTTTGGACCGGAACAAGTAAAATTCTTCCGTTTACAGGTTCATCGAATTATTTCAGTTGAATAGGCATCACGTAACCGTATACCGACCACAATGCATTATGATACCCGCTCGTGTGCTCAAAGTGGTTATTTTGGTTTTAATGTAGTTAAATGTTTTGTTGATGGTCAAAATAATTACATTGGAGCAGTGGTCGCCGAGTAGTAAAAGGCCCCGACTTACGAGTTGTAGGTCGCGGCTTCAAACCCAGCCAGGCGCATTACACACGTCTAACATGCTTGATTTGTACGTAGAACAACATCGCGTGGCGTGGATCAAGTGTAGCTCAACAAGTCCAGTTTCCTTGTAAAATGTATGGAGAACGACGCGCCCAGATCGGCGAGTGTGGCACATGTGTGCGCAGTGTAGTAGTGACCTTTACATTTTAAACTGTTAGAATAAATAGTTATTCCATTCACCTATTTTGACCGCACTCTTAATTACTTCAACAAAAAGTCAGCGCTTACAAAATAGCAGTAAATAGTTGGTTCAGCGCTGCAGCGGCTACATTGTTACGTAATCCCACATGTAGTCGGTGCTAATAAACTGTAGTTACCAGTTCCGGTCGTGTGACGTCATAGTCATGAACGATACTGAGATGTGGAAGTCCGGATTAAGTATGTTGAAAAGTTCAGAATTTTCTATTATTATAAAATACTAAAACAAGAAAAAAAAATAACACTAAACTAATATAATTAAATCTCTAAACAACATTATTTTTGGCATAACCTGAATAGGCATAGTTTTTTTCAGAATTAGTAACTGATTCCAATATTTTTTACACCATGTTAGATTTTTTTCCAAAAATATTTAACTAGGTCACAAGTTGGAAACCACCGACACTAAGAACAACACAGGTCACGGCATTAAGCGTCAACGCACAGCTGGATTTGGAAGCAAAACCACACCTCAACTGCCAAGTTGGCCCGGTGACCATGTATTATTGCGGACAATCAGGTAATATAACAAGTTTATAACTTTTTTCATGATAGTTATGAAACTTTGTACATATAATAAAACTAATGTTGTATATACACTAAGGGCAATAAATAACTCCTAGTTAAAATATAGCTTCAAGAAATTTTTCCACATCGCTGTCGACTGGAAGTGTATACTCAAAAGACTGACGGCATTGCCATGTTGTATGGCAATGCTTAATCACCAGCAAAAGCAAGCCAAGTCACGCGCAGTGTCAACTAGGCGTTTGGGTATTAGGTATTTCTGGTGCCGTTATAACAAAAAATACTAAAAACAGAATAAAATAAATATTTAAGTGGGGCTTTCAGATCCCATACAACGAATATGATTTTTTAGCCGGTTTTTGCTACGGACAGTATGGAACCCATCGTGCGCGAGTCCAACTCGCACTTGACCGGTTTTTTATTGAAGCAATTTCTATGCCGTTTTTATCAAAATCCAGTTCTGATAATGGGATCCATGAGAGATTGAGAAAATTATCATGATTCAGAAAGCATATAGTGGCTCATATTAGAAAACCATTAGATCACATACATCTAGATTAATATAGTTAAGCAACTATGACGATAAAAAAAAATGGTTCTGATGAAAACGGTAGAACGCAGGCTACGGAACTCCGTAATAAAACAATGTATCTTTGGCGTGTTTGGCTTTGCACTTTAGTTACAAATGGTCTTTGGGAGACTTTAAACCTTCTGATGAGAAGCAATAAAACATTAAGATAAAGGAATTACTTATTTCCAATATAAAGGCATGTTAAAGTGTGATCTGTAAATAATACATATATGAAAGTCTCAAAGAGAAAAACTAAGCTTCAACTTTTCTATAAAATCCTAAGTCTAAATATTAACATTCGTAACTCTACAATTAAAGACTTAAGACTTATCTAAAAGGTATCATAAACTAAATTATTCCACAAGAATATAATATTAACCAATTATAAGTTATATTGTTATCAAATTAAATGTATGTAGATAAAGTTTTACATAAGTAATTACTTGTATGATTTTCTAGAAGGATTTTATTTCTTGTCTTCATTTTGAATTTCTTCGTAGAAATTGTAAGGTTAACTTACCTGATAATATGTACAAATTGCTTTCGTCTATTTGAATTTAAAGTTGTTCATTTCTTCAGGTAATTTAAGTTTTTTGTGTTAGTTGAAGAATTAGACAGCATCATTAGTTTTTGAGCTGAGGAATCGTTTTGACTGGCCTAGGTGGCTGGCCTGGTGTTGTTGGTCTAGTTGTTAGTGGTCCACCCAGGACAAATGTTTGTGAGCACGATCATTTGTTCTGTGAACTTCTGTGTCTGGGTGTATTTTATTTTTATTTTATTTTTATTTTACTTTATTGGAACATAAAACAGTTCCACATTAAAATTAAGTTAATTAATTTATCTATAATATGTATGTATTTAGAAATTTATAAGTATGTTCATCAGTTGTCTAGTACTCATAACAGAAGCTCTGCTTAGTGATAGTTGTGGAATATATTATTATATTTATGTACAAATTGCTTGAGCCCCTAAATATTAGGGTCCCGTTTTTATCCTTCAGATACTTACACTTAATTGTGTTCGTAGCTTACAGAACTGTGTACATCTACCATAATATATAAGTCTCCTGTAGGAAAAGGCTTAAACCATAATTCTGTTCCTAGATAACTACAAACCTTCCACAATACCTAATATAAACGTATGAACCTAAGCTGCACAAGTCTATTTCAAATCTGTTCGCAGTTTCCATCGGACCACGTTTCACGGAGCATTTTCAGTTCAAATAAGGCTTTATCAACCAGTTGCGTGGTACCGAGTCCGATCCAAAATTGAGCGTCGAAATGAGCATTTACAGCAAACAGTTGAGCAAAGGTTGAGCATAATACAGTTCAGTACAATTTGTATGTGAAGACAATTTAGCTGTATCGACTTTGTGCTCATTACTTTTGGTGAGACGGATTTTATATCAACGAATTGGTTGAATGAAATGAAAGTATTTCAGAAGAGATTTGTTTGATTGAAAGATCAGAATAGGCTATTTGTTTTGAACATAAATATTCTTTCTCAAATAGTAAGGTAAGGTAAATTCGATCAAATATTCATATATTTAAATTAAAAAAATAAAGGTCTGCCTTGCTAACATCAACTTCAAATTTAGAGGCAGCACGAATAAATAATCCATTACGAATAAGATTAAAGGCTACATTTCCGCACAGCACACCAAACACTTTCAGTATCTCCCATCAAAATGCAAGCGAGTGAAAGCTTTGAGGTAACAGAGGCAAGTTGGACCCTGATTGCGGATCGCAAATGTTTGCCGGGGCTCACGAGAACCGCATCAATTATTCAAATAACTACGTACAGAGACTGACTAGACGAGTAATTTTGCGAATATTACCCGAGGAGGGGCACGTAATGTAAGCTGCTTACAAGTTTCGCGCCAAATAACTTGGGGATACCCGAGAATGGCTCTTGTGTAGTATGCAAGTCCGGGCCGCCCGGGCTCTAGTTAGTTAAGTGACGTTATTAATCTGATGAAAAGACCTATTGATCGTGAGTGTTGCTCGCTCTTCACAGTTTTGGATACCTAGCTGATATTACACGCAAGAAGTTCTCTTTGTCATAACTACTTAATGAAATATCTCTATGTAGTATAAAAAATGAGCCGCTCATCAAAACGCTTATAGTCACTCAAAGGCAATGTAAAGAGCTATGCTTGGAATTTCCTTACTTTTTCTTTTATTTTTGATAGGCTCACGTTTGCCCAACATCTCACGTGATGGTAAGCTATGATGATAATTCTTGGCAAGCACAGCTACACACTGATAGGTTGCTACCTATTCACTGTTGACTTAAAGACTCCTAAGTTGAAGCTATCAGAAAACACAGATTCCGGCAGGGAATTCCACTCCACGTGATTTCATAAGGAATGAAAATATCCGCAGGACAATCATGGTAACCGACATAGCCTGAAGAAACGCCGAACATAAGCGGTAGTGGGCAAGGCACATCGTCAAACTTAAGTGGCAGTGGGTACATTGCTCGCAAAACATATGTTTGACTGGACCGAAAGATTCTGGAGTAGCAACTGCGTACCGGGAGACGCAGTGTTAGATGCGTCTGTAGGGATTTTTTTCAATTGATATAAACTAGTGCTTGACTGCGATCTTATACCTGATGGTAAGCAGTGACACAATCATTGATGGTGAAGTACATTAGTTTATAAAGAGTCTATTCACTCTAAGCCTTGAAGAGCTAAGGTCGCAAGAATCTAACGGATGCGAGACGCATAGGACCGTTCGTTATGGCGACACTTGGGGGACTATAACCAATGACGATGATAACGATGAGTATAAAACAAAATCGCTTTTCGTGTCAGTCTGTTTATCAGCTAACTCATTCTAAACCACACTACGGATTTTAATGCGGTTTTCAGTAACAGTAAGAGGAATAAACGAGAAAAGTTTTAGTGTATCGTTTACCCTCGTGCGAAACCTGGATGGGTCACTAGTCTACTACTAATAATATTATAAAGAGGTAAAGTTTGTTTTTTGTTTTTATGTTTTTTTGTTTGTAGGAGGTAATCTCTGGAAGTACTGGTCCGATTACAAAATTTTTTTCACCGATAGAAAGCTGCTTCTTTCCTCAGTGACATAGGCTATATTTTATGTACACAGGCGAAGCCGCGATCAAAAGCTAGTCTAATAATAAAATATCTCGTCGACAAAATACTTACATACGTTTTTCTAAGCCGGATTCGGAACCACTCGCAGTTATCCAAACATGCCGAAAATCTCAACTTAAATATAGGAAAAATGTTCAATCTGAATAAAGTGTGCTACGGTGGGCTTTACCGAAAAAGGGAAGTGGGATTAAAGAGGTCGCGAAGCTGACATAGTAGGATTAACAGAGCGGTGCCGTGTCAGCAAATAAATGACGATTCTTCGAACGGATACATTATTCACTGGAAGAAGTATTTTTAAAAGATTTACTTGCGAAACAAAATAATACCTACATTTTGATACAAGAACAGAAACTTTTAAGCTATTTGCATAGCTTCTATCGCGGGCCTTGAGCGTGGAGACCGAATCCAGAAATTCCGTAACGAAAATAACCTAACACCCCCCACTCATTTGTTTTTTGAGCGTGGTGACCGATAAGAAAACAAATGAGTGAACAATCAATCAAAATTCAATTCAATGTGTGAAAGTGTAACTTCAATTAATATCAAAGAAAAAAAAACAATGGAAAAAAAATACTGCATAAATAAAATAATTATAATTGCATAAGTTGCTAAAAATGCTATGCAATAGCTTTACCGCGGTAGTCCCCGAGTGCCACGTCTTTTTTATTATGAACAAAGACATACAAGGAACACCCTCGCCAGTGGCTCGGATGGTTTAGAATCCTGAATGATTTGAGGGTGTTATGGAACCGAATGCTGCAGTGACTTTCCACGTGTATCAAACGACGTTTTTCAATACACTTACGTAGAAACAAATACACAGGTGATTCCCGGCGACTAGTGTGGGCTGCTTAGCGACTAGCCTGATAAGATAAATACAAAAAAAAATAGCGGTGGCGTGCTGGTGCACTTTTCCGCACTAGTGCGATAAACAGTAAATTGCGTGCCTAAAATCGGTAGGGGTACGAGCGGGTTTTCGAGTACCTACTTAAGTGTATTGTAAATAGATTTTCTGCATTAAAATGTTTTTATACCTGTTTTCCGTATCAAAGGACCAACGACCGTACCTAATGGAGCTTTTCCTCTTAGTACAAAAAGTAAGATAGGGTCTGTCCACCGTCCGCGGGGATTTCACATTACCTAATCGTAGAAATGTTTTTTTTTTGGCTAAAAGATCTTCTTCCAAACGGATCTATTTTTAGCAGTGTTTTACGTTTTACTAGTTAGTGCCCGCGAATTCGTCCACGTACAATTTCAAAGTTACGCTTTTTGCGCGGATCCCATTTCCTTTAATAGCAGCCCAAGTTACTCCTTATAACATTAGCTATCTACCATCAAAAGCCCCGTCATATTCAGTCCAGCCGTTTCGGAGAGGAGCCGAAACAAACAGGCAGAGAAAAAAATAATTAAATTACTTTTTTGTTATAAGTATCCCCTATATGTTCATGCGTATTTAGTAAAAAATATATAGTGGTATTACAAACAGATACTTCAATTTTATTTAGGTATATGTTGGTAGTAGAATTCAGAATCAATTTTGACCTTTATACTTCTCTAATCTATTTAAACGTCTCTGTAGTGCGACAAAGATATAAAGTATCTCAAACCCCAAAATAATCATTTGTTCAAATACTTCTCCTCCGTGAACTTACAAATATAAATAGCTTGGCTGGTTGGTCACTTCCAGTGAACTTCAGGGTTGATGGCTTCCGTGAAATAGGCTTAGTCGGTGGTAACACGTCAATAAAATCTGACACTTGTCAACGGAAAAAACGCTTACATTTTCAACGGGTGCCATTTTGATTTTAACAGCGACAGAATTTTGAAAAAAAAAAAAAACTATTTCAAGAGTAACGAGTGTACTGTCAGTATTAGACAGACTGTGAGAGAACTGAAGTTTTGTTTTTTTTAAGAACCTTTTTTATTAATATTCTTTGCCCCACACTAGAAATTCATCATCATCATCATCATCATCATCCTTTTTAATTCCCACTGCTGGGACTCAGGCCTCCTCTCTAGGAGAGGGAAATTGCTCCACGCGTGAAATTGCTCCTGTATAAAGGTGAATTGCACCGCATGCCGGAACTTGCTTGCGTGCAACGGACAACAAATCCACGCATTGCAATAAATACTTGTATTAAAATTACATTTGCGGGGGTTACGCATGCGGGGCAATCCCGCGCTATATAGCGCTAGACAACTATATAGCTCTGTCTCTTACCCACACTGGAATCAGAATAAAACAATCTTACTTTGAACGTCATGGTAACCCAGCTAGTGTAGCTCTACAAGCTAGTTGCCATATAAAATGTATGACGCACCCAGATCGGCGTACGTGGCACACGTGTGCGCAATGTAGATCTACCTTTAAGAGACTATAACACAAGAAGTCTTTAAAAATATCCAATTTTCATCTAGATTGCCTGTAAATATTCTACATATTAAAACAAGCGTTACAATGATGGGCAACACATTGTAACGTCAAACCGCGTAAATCTTATACATAAAAGAAAGTTGTGTTAGTTACACTATTTATAACTCAAGAAAAGCTGTATCGATTTCGCTGAAAATTAGTGGGGAGGTAGCTTAGAACCAGGAAACGGATAAGGGTTTTTTTTTATACGGAAATCTTCTTGAAAACCTTTAATCTGTTTCCACCTCCTCCATAGAGCGTGAGAAATCATTGGATGATTTACCCAACTGAAAAGAATAAAATCAATCTATTTATATCTACACATCTACATTAATATTATAAAGAGGTAAAGTTTTTTTTTTTGTATGTATAGAGGTACTCTCTGAAAATACCGGTCGACTGAAACTTATTTCACTGATAGAAAGCTGCTTTATTCCTGAATGACATAGGCTATATTTTATGTAAGTATTTCTCTTCCCTTCAACAGACCATCTGAGATACCAATCTGCATGGTTCTCATATGATATGACCATTACATGTTTACTGTATGGACTTTAAAAGAGACTTTGAACCCTGAGTTTGTTTCGGTGTTTCTTCTCAGGGTATAGTCAGCTAGGAAACATCGGCTTCATCTGGTTTAAAAAGATTGAAAAAAAAAATTGACGTGTAAAAGTGTTTTTTTTTTAACCTTTTTGCGAAATAAATATAATTTACTAGCTGTCCCGGCAAACGTTGTTTTGCCATATAAATAACTTTTTTTATTTTATTTTTTTATCACTAAGGGGTATGAAAAACAGATGTTGGCTGATTCTTCGAACTACTCAATATGCTCACAAAGTTTCATGAGAATCGGTCAAGCCTTTTCGGAGGAGTACGGGAACGAACATTGTGACACGAGAATTTTATATATAAGATAAAGCCACGGGCAAAAGCTAGTACATGATATATCCAAGGCGTTACGTTATTAAAGTTTAATACAAAAGTTGCATCGCTGTGAGGCATAACACGGCATCGCATTTCGAGGAGCGCGCCTATAATTTCCCTATCGCTATTACGCCACAGAATCCTTAATTAATACCCTCAACGTTCCTTTAATATTAGATCATTAAAACCGCTATGTTCTAAAACTTACCTGCTTTCAAAACTCCAAGTTATATAAACAATGCAAAGTTTAAGGTTGAACTTCGAACCGGTACCTATGTCAGGTTTACAAGTTATAACTTCCGATTCTAATTAAAAATTTAACCATCCGGATAATGGCGGTGGCTTTTAGCTTAATCATGAATATAATTTTGTATTGAACTGAGCTCAGCAACAAAGGACGGATTAGTTTTCAATGGAAAATTATCGCTCATTAATATTTTGCAAGTGCTCATTTTGTTGAGCTTATCAAGGTCCTTTTAACTTTTAAATGGTCTACTGAAATAAATTTGGAGAATTTTAAAGTACCTCACATTGTTGAAACCTCTACGGTCTGAACTAGCGTTTCGCATCGTCGTTTATACTGCTTACATCGAAGGACTGGAGTAATTTGACGACTTCCGGCATAGTATTTATTTAATTACAAACTCAATTTTTATTAATTGAGTTTGTAATTAATGCATTTGGATTGAGTTTTATTTTATTGTGATTTAATTTTTATTTTATTTGGCCTATTTGAATTATGTGATTGGTGTCCTGACATTTTTATATGAAAATTAGCGTTTTCAGGGATAATCATCGGTTGGTATCACGTTCCATGGAAAGTGACTAAGAGACCTTTGTGAGTGTGATGGGTATATTTGATCTGAAATAAAAATTATTATTATATTATCAGGGCCACTAATTACTAAACCAACAGCATTATTATTACATATTCTGTACCTACTAAGAACAGCACCAATAAAACAAACGCTATCTACAACCACTTTAGCACTCAGTCCACTACAGTAATACCAACAAACAAACAGAAAAAAAAGCAACATCGCATCAATAATTCGCACCTCAATAACAGTGAAATTATTATTTCAACGTTCTGAAACAACGGCTTGGCTGCAGTAACCACTGGAGACTTCGCCAGACCTAAGCTTGCCTTCGTGATGTCGTTGGCAAGGTACTTAGTTAACTTCCAGTCTTCCAGGGAACAGAGCTTCTTCCAAATAAAAAGAAAATTAAATATATTCGAGAGAACTCCGTCTGACTTCTTTGTAGTGGCGATGTAATTTTGTTTATAGGGGGATCGTTTGTTTTGTTGTAAGCGTGTTTTGGATTGCATGTGCAGTCCATAATTATGTTATCAACCTTTTTACCGCTTGTACTTACTAACCCGCACTGGGCCCGCGTGGTGGATTGGAGTGCCCATTCCCTCTCCTACAGAGGAGGCCTAAGTCCCAACAGTGGGAACATTATATGGCCGACTATGTTATGCTAACCGCTTGTGGCGGATTAATCCGATGAGTGGGGACTGATCTAACTTTACCACCGTACATTCTCAATAAGGTTCAGTTGAAAACCAGCGTCAGGAACCACCACGTAGTTGTCTGGTATTTTTGATGGATTTTACCTATTTAGTGCAGACGCGAGACACACAATGTTAGCTATTTTTTTTTTTCTTTTACCTTATGTGTTTACATTGTTTAATTGTTGTTGATGAAGTATTTGGTCGTGGATGTACAACTGAGGTGGAATAAACGCGTAATAAGTGTTTGTCGGATATTTTCAACTGATCCAAAGTATAAATCTATCTTTATAAATATCTTTTTTGTTCACCAAACTCTTCAATAAGCTGCGAATTGCAAAAAAGCTTTCCAAAATTTGAATTCCGCTGCAATTTGTATTCTGTGGGATCTGGTCATAATGAAAATAGAACCAAATATACCTAATATGGTTATAAGACTTGGCTGATTGATTTCACAGCTACTTATTAGAATTTTTGGATAAGAAAACAAAAACATTATTTACTTATTTTAATGGGTTTATAAAATTGTTCTACAACTTGACAGATTTTAGTCAATTTTTAAAAAGAAAAACTCTTGTCTGTTTTTTTCAGTCTTAAATATTTATGTTGTGTATTCGTAAGTGAAACCATTCTCCAATCTAGAGTTCTAATTAGGCATTTTGATTTCAAAATATTAAACTGAAAAATAAAATATTATTATTTATTTTATTTTATTTGGCTTGCGTTTGACCACCATCTCAGCGATCAGCGATGATGTGGTTGACGATGGAGCAAGCTTGCCTAGAAGTAAATAAATAGGTACCTACTGAAAAATAAACGCAAGTACTCGTATATGTTTAATAACGCAAAGCTATTTTCAAACAAACAAAACAAAAAGTAAATACATCCAGTGTATCTATCAACTAATATTTGTTGATTTTTAACATTTCCCCACATTTTCGCAGAGGATAAAAGCGGACAAAATAGAAAACAGAAAATCCAATTACGTTTGTCACGTTAAGTTATTATGCAAAATTGGTTCCAAGGTTTTTTGTCTCAAACAGTCGGTACTCGGCATTACTTTGTAATGTAATCAAGCAGAAATATTGTTCCCTTTGTGTCTTACGCTTTTCAGAATGTTTACATATTTTTGTAGGCTGCACTTTGTTTTTATTCAATTTCAATGCCGTAATTGGCTTTGAGTTTAATGATCTCACTTGGGATCGATAAAGCCCGAAGAATCGCCAAACTCAAGTGGCAGTGGACAAAGCACGTAGCTCACAGAACAAATGGTTGTGTGGTTGAAAGGTTCTGGTGGGGCAATCGCGTGCTGGAAGAAGCAGCGTTAGTAGGCTTCCCATAAGTTGGACCTATGGCTTGATAACTGTCTGGTCATTGAAAAAAAGTTTATTTGTACCTCACACATAAGTACATTTAAAATTAAAAACAGTACAATTAGGATACAATAAAAAAACTTAACAGATAACGGTTTTTAGATAACTTTAAAATCTGTGTAAGGTCAAAAAGGCGCCTAACTCAGCACATGCTGTGATATTTAAAAAGATAAATAACGCAGCGCATTGTGGCGACACTTGGGTAGACCTACCTATGTCCATCAGTGAACGATAAAAAATAATAAATATTGTTGGAGATCCTAATAAATAAATAAATAAATAAATAAATAGATAATCGGTTAAAATGTTGACGATGACTTGGTATTAGGGCTATGGACTAGCGCTTGACTACTATCTCACCTAAGGTAAGTGACGATCGATAAGTTTGACGATCGAAGACACTTGCCTGGAACCCATATCTTATACATAGAACTTTTAGAAAAAAGGTATGTCTCATTGTCTCATAGTAACTGCCTGTACTGCGTGTTGGAAGGCCTCCTACAAGGTGGACTGACGACCTGGTGAAGGTAGCAGGAATCCGATGGATGCGGGACGCACATGATCGTTCGTTGTGGCGACGCTTGGGGGAGGCCTATGTCCAACAGTGGACGTCTATCGGCTGAAATGATGATGATGATGATGATGAACTGTCTGTAAATGTATCCTTATAGATATTAAGTACAACGCCTCGAATGATGGTGCAATGACGTGATTTTATTCTGATATCACGAAGGAAAACTTAGCTGAAGTTTTTTGTAAATGATTCCTGAGAGATATGTACAAAAGAGTTAGGTTTATCTATCTTTTTCTTTTTTGAATTCATGCAACAATTTCTCGCGCTCTAGGTGGAGCGAGAGTGACTGTCAAACTTTTACTTTTACTGACTAAAATCCACTCGTATGTCTTCAGTTGCCCTTAGCATTACAAAGCTGCGGTGTACATCCATCATGAGTAGAAAATAGTTTTTTGCAACCATAATTTGAATATTCCACCGAACTGCCAAAGCTATCGATCTACGTAGGTAGTTGATGGATTATTGACCGCCATATTGTGTTCCAAAGGAACCATTGTTAAACACAGGCCTTAGAAAGCTATGACGATGACGCAGGTGCCTGTAGCCAATATCGGCTGAAATGACGTAGCATCTAGTGCCTACAATACAGGTCATGGATTTCCCATTCATAAAGTTTCCACGAATTCTTTATAATGGATGGAGTAAAAATAATGAGAGCAGTGGTAACCTAGTGGTAACGGCCCTGACTTACGAGTTGTTGAGTTGTTGTTGGTTGTGGGTTCAAACCCAGCTAGGCGCATTACTTTGTGTAATTTATTTCTGGACCACTGCTCTCAAAATAGGCAGGCCTGTTGGTCTAGTGGTTAGTGACCCTGACTGCTATGCCGGAGGTCGTGGGTTCGATTCCCACCCAGAACAAATGTTTGTGTGATGAGCACGATCACTTGTTCTGTGTCTGGGTGTAATTTATCTATAATATGTATGTATTTAGAAATATATAAGTATGTTTATCAGTTGTCTAGTACTCATAACACAAGCTCTGCTTAGCTTGAGACTAGACGGTGTTGTGTGATAGTTGTGGAAAAAAAAAATAGGAAACCAGCACGTCATAGAAACAAAAATTTTAAGACATGTGACATTTACCAATCCGCTTTGGACCCGCGTGGTGGTTCTGACGTCATCTCAACGCTCAGTCACGTGGTTAAAACAAAGGAATTGGAGGCGTGGCCAACTCGAGGCGTTAGACACAAGAGAATAGAAAAGAAACGGTTGTAACTTGGCAAGGGGGCTGATTATGCTAGTAAAATTATAAGACTGATTATGCTAAGCTATTATGCTAAAAATGATGAGTACTTCGTACCTTTTTTGGAACACCAATCAAAATCACAAAAGGACTTCACCACAGAATTATCCAATTCGTTAGATAATAAAATCGAGTGGTTGCGCCCGCAAGCCAATGGGGCATGCCACCAGAATAGCTTCTATCAATATTCTACGGTCTTTCTTACGACTACATACGTCTTCAGGCTTCGTTGAGTTCGTCGATACGTCTCTTTAGAATTAAATTAAGGATGAAACCAATAGGAGATAGGCAGTCGATTTTGCGGCGGCCAAATTACGCGCATGCCTTCTTATGCGAGATTCGGTGTAGAATTGCGATAGATCGGGGGATTTCGGTTACATTCGTGATTAACTTGCTTTGTAATAGACTGGATGATGAGGGTAACCCTCTTGGGTTGTTGAGACGCAGAAAGTATCATTTAAAAAGGCTTAAAGTTTAAAATTTAAGTTAGCATAAAGACTACATAAACCTACTCGTAAGTCTCCCACTACGTTTGTTTTTTTTTTTATGATAGGCTCGCCTTTGACCATCATCTCGCTTGATGGTGAGTGATATGGTCGGCGATGAAGCACGCTTGCCTAGAAGTAACGGTTCAAAATAAATTCGTCTGTTTGAAATAAACTCAAGAACTACTGAACGAATTATTATGCGGTATTAATCAATAAACAGAGCAATTAATAAGGTAGATTTAGATGTATAAACATGCATATTGGAGTAAAAGACGTGTGGCACTCAGAGACTGCCGCGGTAAAGCTATTGCATAGCATTTTTATCAACTTATGCAATTATAATTATTTATTTATTTTATTTATGCAGTATTTTTTTTTCCTTTGTTTTTTTTTCTTTGATATTAATTGAAGTTACACTTTCACACATTGAATTGAATTTTGATTGATTGTTCACTCATTTGTTTTCTTATCGGTTACCACGTTAAAAAAACAAATGAGTGGGGGGTGTTAGGTTATTTTCGTTACGGAATTTCTGGATTCGGTCTCCACGCTCAAGGCCCGCGATAGAAGCTATGCAATAGCTTAAAAAAAAGCCGAGAAATTGAAAAACTTGTAACACCTGTGGGGCGGGTTGATAGTTATGAATACAGAAGCACCTAGCAAAATCTTGCAAAAATCATTTATGAAACATAAGTTCAAAAATGTAATAACACACCGTCTTAAAACATCACAAAAATCTTCGTCTCCAGAGTAAAAATCTTAAGCAAATTCCAAGCGCATTAGACAAGAGTTTAATAACTTAATATAAATTATGCTTCGGTAATATTTACATGAAAGACGTGGTATATTTTTAGTGGAATAACATGCTAGCTTCAAGTCCAGCACAGGTTTAATTAATTTACCTTCAGAGTTAGTTAGCCTTTTGTTTTTAGGGTTCCGTAGCCAAATGGCAAAAAACGGAACCCTTATAGATTCGTCATGTCTGTCTGTCTGTCTGTCCGTCCGTATGTCACAGCCACTTTTTTCCGAAACTATAAGAGCTATACTGTTGAAACTTAGTAAGTAGATGTATTCTGTGAACCGCTTTAAGATTTTCACACAAAAATAGAAAAAGAGCAATAAATTTTGGGGGTCCCCATACTTAGAACTGAAACTCAAAATTTTTTTTTTCATCAAACCCATACGTGTGGGGTATCTATGGATAGGTCTTCAAAAATGATATTGAGGTTTCTAATATCATTTTTTTCTAAATTAAATAGTTTACGCGAGAGACACTTCCAAAGTGGTAAAATGTGTGTCCCCCCCCCTGTAACTTCTAAAATAAGAGAATGATAAAACTAAAAAAAATATATGATGTACATTACCATGTAAACTACCAACGAAAATTGGTTTGAACGAGATCTAGTAAGTTTTTTTTTTAATACGTCATAAATCTAAAAAAATATTCTATTATTAAAACGTCGATCAAAGTTACAACGAACTACAAGAACTTTTATATTATGTTACTTGCTGCTACGGAACCCTCCATGGGCGAGTCCGACTCGCACTTGGCCGGTTTTTTTATTAAAAGGACCTCCCACTTTAGCGTCTTTCTTTACACAAATTATGTAAAGGATGGACGTAGAATATGACAAATAAATGACGGTAATTTTATTGGCGGGTAAATTAAGAGCTAACTTAATTTACTGAAGAAATGTTGTTGGTTGTAAAGATGTTTAAAAATATGTTTTTCTTCTAATTTTTTTGTGTTTTTTTTTTTATCTGTTACAAACTAGTACTTGACTGCGATCCCGCCTGATGGTAAGCAGTGATGCAATCGTTGATGGTGAGGCGCACTAGTTTATTAAGAGCCTATTCACTCTAGCCTTGAAGACATCTATATTATAATCAGACGGGAAGACCGCAGCAGGCAAATTGTTCCAGTCCTTCGATGTACGCGGTATAAATGACGAGGCGAAACGCTTAGTCCGGACTACTGTACTAACTTCTGCTAGCCGCTTCACGTGAAAGTAGGTTTTTCCATACAAACTTTAGATTCCCGTTTCTTGATAAGTCCTTTCTTAGTACCTCGCCTAGACGCCTACGTCATAAAAGGAAGCCTTGTGCAAAATTTCACGCTACTAGTCCCAGTAGCTTCGAATGTGCGTTAATATAAGCGTATCAGTCAGTCAGTTTCTTCTTTTATATATATAGATGAGAAGATTCCATTTCCCTTTAAAATTACTTTTATCAACAACATAATAATGAGATCGGGCTTCGAAATCACAATTATTCGTCTACTTCCAAGCACTGTGGTCTGTACCTATCATTACATGTACCTATCAGTAAAACTTCCACCAGTGCATAGGTTTCAGGATCCAGAGAGGCAACGCATGAGCGCGAATTTGAGTAAACAATTGCGCTACCCTAACCCCTCTTGTGGCATATTGTTGCTTCACTAAAGCAATTACCTCGCAAATCCGAGATATCTTGCTATTAGATACTAGCTTTTGCCCACGGCTTCGCCCGCGTACTTCACATAGCCTATGTCACAAAGCAAAAAGTGAGCAAAGTGTGTAATAAAGCTGCTTTCTATCGGTGAAAAAAAATTAGCAATCGGACCAGTACTTTCAACATCCTTAAAACAAAAAAAAAACTTTACTTCTTTATAATTTTAGTGTAGATTGATATTATTGAAAACCACAAATTGGCTGACAATTTTGATATGCAGCGTAATCCTGTGAATAGCAATATTATTCTGGTATTAGATTTCAGAGAATTAGTCCTAATAACTAGATAAGAGTAAGTTCACACTGTTAACAGTTGACGCGCGTTTTGCAAATTCACCGCAAATCGCGAATCTAGCGCAACGTCTTAAGACATCTTGTACCTATTATTTTACAGTTTCAGCGTGTTTTGGTAAATCGCGGCCTCCGCTTGCAGTCTGAACTTTCCCCAATACCTAGATTAGATTTTGAGGTCCAGCTTTCGTTGTCTAAGGAACTTAACAATCTAAATGTCGAGACAGCGCCGACATGCCTGCTGCGCTTTATTAAATAGTTTTACCTGTTAATATTGCGAAGCATCTCTGTTTTGTACGTAACTAAACTTATCTTTACTACAATAGACGATGCATATTTTTCTATATTATGTATGATGAGGTAAATTAAAAAGTCGCACGTATTTTAATAAAGTGTGAAGTGCCTTTACATAGAAATAAGACATGAATTCTACAAACGATTGCTTTGTAGTGTCCAATTAGGTTAATTCTGTCAACTAGAAAAGTTTAGAATGCGTAAATCAAAATCCACAATATGTTTCCGAATTGCCAAAAGCATAGTTTCCATTCCGTCAAAATATGCGTTACATTACCGGAGAGCCCACAGGTCATTTGTTAACAATTCTATAGTCAGTTAAAATCAATTGTTCAAATTAATTGCATGACAAAATTAATTATAGCGTAGTAATTAACGGTACATTACACTTGAATTTTCAATAATAGCTTTTTATCGAATAACATCGGCCAGCTGTTTAATTGCGGCTGAGCTTATATCGGCCGATGCTCTTTCGGTACGCGGAACCCGAATGCACTTTATTTACAATATGTAACCGTAAAAAGTCAATAAAGCGGAAAACTATCGAATTTTATTGTTTTAATTAAAATATAGTTCGTTTACTCGCTCGCAAAGTACTTTTAAAATTCAGAACGTTCAAGGTAATTTTTGCGCCCTAGTGTTTATAGCCAATTGTCGTTACTCCAAACAATATAATAAATTGAAGTAACGACTTTCTTAATTCAAAGGGCTTAGATGGTCTTAAATATTTTATCTGTCACAATATATATATAAGGAAGTAAAACATGCTGGCTGACTTTAAATAGCCCTAAGCCATTTTTTGATACTAGAAAATGTGCTTATGTCTTACACGGTAATAAAATAATACAGCCATACACGCTAAGGTATACAGCACTATTTTTTAATTAGTACACATACTTAGAGGGCTTATTAGAAAAGCCCTTGTTATTTTATAAGTAAAATCTCAATAAATAATATTCATAAACAACAAAGTTATTAGCGTTGGTTTATGTCCCAAAATGTCACTCAATTTATGGAAATATTGTGCAGGCTATTGATTAGTGAATGAATAAGTGACAATTATTAAGGAAAAACACTGCCCGTAGTATTTTCTTCTAGCAATTGTTATGTTTGATTGATTCTATGATGAATTTAGCTTTTTGTGGATTTCGATTTTTTCTACTTTTGACTACAAAAATATGATCAGTGACGGGTACAGATAGAGCCCCATTTTTTTGTGTACTAATTAAAAAGTAAGGGTGTATATGACAGGTTAGCCTGCACAGGTATACCTGTCAGGTAAGCTTGTATGGGAACCTGCACAGTTGTGCAACATACACGCTCCGGTTTACCATTACTGCTTGCATACAGTCAATGCGATCAACTGTAACTGTCCCCAAATAGATGTTGTCAGTAAACAAACATATCTGGGAGTAATTATAGACGACAAGTTTAACTGGAGTTATCACATAGAACGTGTTTGCGACAAACTTCGACAATTTCTTGCTATTATGACCATACTAAAAAACCGTCTGCCCTTCAAAGTGAAGATAATGCTTTATTACGCTATAGCAGAATCATACATCCAGTATGGCCTTAGTAGCTATAGTCGTACCTATAAAACCTATCTTGAAAGTATTTACAAAATACAACTACAAATTTTAAAAACAATAGTATTTCCTAAAATTAGAAATCAATTTTACGATAATATACCTAAATGGTCTCTTTAAACACTGTAATGTCCTACCAGTTCATACTCAAATAAATTTTCTGTTATTAAAAGAACAATTTTTCAATGAAAATTTAATAAACAAAATCGAGCATCCTGTATGCACTCGGGCAGTTTCTGAGAATAGGCTTCGTACACAGCGCGCCAACAACACGTATGGCGAGCGAACTAGCGGGTATATTGTGCCGCGACTTATTAATGGCCTACCCTCAGAAATAAAAAGAAATATTACACCTAAAAATATCAAATGTAAACTTAAGCAACATTACTTAAGTATTGTCTAAGAATGTTTTCTACTTATTTACAGAAAGTTTTTTATATTATAAATTAATATCGACAATAACGTACACGTATAAAATTGAAAACTCAATTTGTTTCGATATTGAGATGGATTCATGATAGCACAAGTTTAAACCTTAGTGGTTTTTTTGGTTGCTATTTAAACTAAGTAATCTTTGTATAAATGATAAATAAAGAAAAAATAAATAAAACCTGTATAACTCACTTAATCAGGCAAACCCTACCCAACTGTCAGGAATACCTTAGCGAGTTTGGCGGGCATTAAGAGAATTTTTTAAATCGGTTCAGTAGATTTTGAGTTTACTTCCAAACAAAAATAAAAAATCTAGGTATATCTGTTGTTTGTTAGATGTATGTTAATATTATTTTTTTTAACTTATAATTGACTTATAATTTAGATATATTTTTGAAGCTGTGTTCCTATCTGGACACCAACTTATTTTTATTGCTAAAATTCCTAGGCAAGCGTGCTCCATCATCGACCACATCATCGCTTACCATCAGTTGAGATGGTGGCCAAAAGCGAGCCTATCCAATAATAATAATAATAATAAATAGGCATACAAAATAGCTTTTCAGATTTAACATTCTTCCCAAAAATATTTAAAAGCTTCTCAGTAGATAAGTAACTTTGCAACGGAAATGCAAGAAATTTACCAAGCACTTGCGACAACTATTTACAGAATATATTTGTCCGTCATTCAACCGAACTCCTTAGAACATTTGCGGCATTTGCCTTTATTGGCGACGCCGTATTTCTCAAGTATATTGACTTAAAGAGTGTGAAGTAACAGGCACTTACCCGCTGATAGAGACTGGAGTTTCTAAACCTGATTCTTTGTAAATAAAGCAATTTTTTTTAAATACAAAATGTGCTCTACTTACTTATATTTAAATTACTAACTGACTCGGCAAACGTTGTTCTCCTAAATAAATTTAAATAAAGACAAAAAAGTAAATGATATTAATTGAAGTTACACTTTCGCACATTGAATTGAATTTTGATTGATTGTTCTCTCATTTGTTTTCTTATCGGTCACCACGCTCAAAAAACAAATGAGTGGGGGGTGTTAGGTTATTTTCGTTACGGAATTTCTGGATTCGGTCTCCACGCTCAAGGCCCGCGATAGAAGCTATGCAATAGCTTAAAAAAATCATAACTGTATCATAAAAAATCACAAAGTAAAGTTATGTTACCTGGTTGTCCGCACAAATGCGACTGAGGGTTTTTTTTGCACCTACATCCAGCTGTGCGCTGGCGTCTAATACCGTGACATGTGTTGTACTTGGTTTCAGAGGTGTACAACTAGTGACCTTTTTATTATTTTTTTTTTTTGGGAAAATAGTATCTAAAAATAATGTACTTATATTAGATAACGATGATATAATTATTAGATGTCGTGCCAATTTTTTATTTCATTTATCCTACGTCGTTTCACAGCTGCGCCAACGCAAAGTGGCCAGATTTCTTCAAACTGTTCTAAAGCTAACTATTTATTTATTAAAACTTTACACACTAGTAAATAACGCTGTTCAAAAGCAGACTTAATGCCTTAGATATTTATGAAATTCAAACATTAATAACGGCATTTTCACTTTAAGAAAATGTTCTATCATAAGTTTCATCCCCAAAAGGATATAATGTTTTATACATATATCAGTACATATGTATAACATTTTCCAGGCGACTGACCACTGTTCAAAGCTGAACCACTCCACTATGCAACAACGACTCAATGTAAATTTTCTCTTTGACACCTTTGTACGGAACCCTGCACAAACCTCCCAATGTTTTTCTTACGTCGTTTCGAATTAAATGCTTTTAAATTAACACATGTAGAAACGGGAGTGTCCCTTTTTGGAGTTCCTGTGTATTTTAGTGGAATACTTATATTGTTTTATTGCCATGTGTAATACTGGCTGTTATGTGGGTCTGCTTTCTTGTAATTAACAAAAAAAATTTCATCGTATGCGTGAAAATGTATTTGTTGTCTTTTGCAGATTTTCAACTACGAATATTCATATGTCACTTTTGGGAAACCTAAACAGAATTCCGATACAAGATCCTTGTAAGATTAATTTATTTTACAAAGTAATACACAAGCTGTGGTCAGGGCATATCGTTCGCTGAACAGATGGTAGATGGGGTCGAAAGGTTCTGGAGTGGTGACCGCGTATAGGAAGACGCAGCGTTGGAAAGTTTCCTACAAGGTAGATCGACCTGGTTGAGGGACGATAGAATACTATAGAGGTAAGACGCGCGGGATCGGTCATTGTGACGACGCTTGGGGTAGGCCTAGGTCTCGCAGTGGGCATCTTTCGATTTAAATGATTGTTATGATGATCAATTATATCCAGAAATAATAATATAAAAGATAGGATTACACGAGCGAAATAACGACAGTTCGTTCCAAAAAAAAGAAATAAGTTGTAGTATTGTCATATCCACAAAGGATTTGACAATATTACAAAACAACAACCAAGAAGGGTGTGTAACCATTTAATTATACAAAACAATAGCAGTTTAAATAACATGTTGCTAAGCTCGGGGTAAGCCTATAATTGAAAATTGTTTGTATCAGATTAATTTATTAATTAGATCTCGGCGCCACACGATATTCCTTTACCAACAAAACAGAAGTGTATCGGAGTTACAATAAAAAACTTAAGCGTAATTATTTTCAATGGGTGATCAGATATAGCTTTAACGACTTCCCATTTAAATGAAAGTTCATTTTGATTTTTATAAAAGGCAATGATTACTTCGATTCTTTCGTCGACTTATCAAAGTATTACAGAGAATTTCACTTCTGGAATAATTTTCTTACTTAAAATGCATGCACTTTATTCGATTATATACTATCGTAAAATACTATTTTTTTCATTCATTGCAGTTATGTTTTATTTAACAATTTCTACATACCATGTATGGTATATAACAATATCAAATATATATAACTAAGAACAATCTAAAATATGGTGTCGAAAAACTCCATCATCGCTGACAACTGATAATGTGCCCAAAAGACTGGTGGCATTGCTACACTGTATGGCAATGCTTACCCTCTGTCCAAGGTAAAATCCAGACCTTGGGTCACAAGAAGTGTAAATAATACTATTTACAAAAATCGTTTAGGTGTACCATTTGGACAAAACATCCCTGAATAAATGACGCAGTAGAACATCAAATTAATGCAACGGCGAACTGGCGAGGGCAACTTCACTTGGAGTAAGCTAAGAAAAATCTAGGAGGTATTTTAATCCGAGCGTTTCAGCGAGATAAATATACAGGCTACACGCTCTATCGCGTTTGCTTACACATATTTAAATTTAATTAACTATCAAGAGCACATCTCCTTTGTGCTCGGGGCTTAGAAAGGGAAGGTTTACCAGGAAAATGACTGCCCGTACTACGTTCTCTACCGCATATTAAAAAAAAAATGGTTTTCTTGCTGCAAAATGGCGGAATTATTAATTAATATTTTAGTATTGATATGACTTTTTGTTCTTTGTGCTCTAAGCTCCTTTTCCAGGTATGCTTTTTACCTCGGAAAAGCATTGTTTGAGAGATGTCTAGGCAAGAAAATGTATTGTTTGATTTCGCTTTTCTGAATAATGCTGTCCCTTTGAATACATCTAGTAGTCTTATTTAAGTTCTGAGCTGTAAATTTAATTAAAGCTGTCGTATAGTCTTTTGCTGTTTGTTTTATAAGGTGCATAGAAATCTAATAAATAATAATTCTTATATTCTTATATTCTTTATTGTACATAAATTTACATATTGTTCATAGTAAGAAAGCCGATGTACACAGGCGAGCTTAACCCAAAATTGGGTTTTCTTACAGCAAACCTTAATTTAATATAAATAAAATTTTATAAAAGAGGAGAACTTAAGAAATGCACAACAAAAACCAAAATAATTTACATACATATGTGCGCAGCACACAATACCTATAAACATACTACATAAATACAACAAATAAAACATATACATATATATATATATACATGAGTCATATTGACAGGAAATGTTCCCTGATCCTTCCCCTGAAGACGTCCAACGAAGGGCTAGCCCTTATAGAGTGTGGAAGAGAATTCCAAAGGCGAACAGCTCGAACAGTAAAAGAACCACTGCACCGACTAGAGGAATGGGGAGGAAATCGAAGGAGAAGAGAGGATGATGAGCGACAAGACTTTCCTCTCGGAACAAGATACTCAAAGCGTTCCCGGAGATACAAGGGGGAGTTGGGATTATGAAGAATAGAGAAGAGAAAAGATAGAATGTGACAATCCCGACGCTGCCGAACAGGTAACCACTTCAATCGCCTTCGAAATTCTGACACATGGTCGTACTTTCGAAGGCCAAAAATGAAGCGGATACACAGATTCTGCAGACGCTCCAGCTTATTAAGAAGTTCCTCAGTCGCATCCAGGAAGCAGACATCAGCGTAATCCAGAATAGGTAGAAGGAGAGACTGAGCAAGAGTAAGTTTAGTAGAGAAAGGCAGGAACTTCTGGAGACGTTTTAGTGATTGAAACGAGCAAAACACCCTCCTGCTTACTTCCGCAATGTGGACATTCCAGGTCAGGTTACAATCTAAAAGGACACCCAAGTGTTTAACTTTTTTGGAATATTCTATGGCGACGCCATCATACAGTACTGGAGGGAGAGACTGGTTATTTAGTAAATTTAGGAAATATCTACCACCAACAATGATCGCTTGTGACTTAGTTGGATTGACTAAGAGTCCAAAACTTCATTCATTTTAATTCATTACAAAAATGAAGATTTAAGTGTTTTTTCTTTGTATAGACATATGATCGCAGTTACGTCATAAATATTCCTAGTCAGTTATTATTTAAGTAATTAATGTACATTTATTATGTGATCTTCGTACGTGTTATTGTGGGAAAAAGAAATACTCGTGGATACCTACTTAATTTAACTTTAGATTTTCTTTTTAAAAGGGATTAGTAGTATTACGCCCACTACATTGTAGGTACGATCTAACAAATATTGATTAAGAGCTTTTCCTCTATTATTATTTCTATAATTAAAATACCTCCAATTAAATGCGATTAGTTGTCAACCAATAAGGTTACTGGCTTCCTAGTTAAGGTAGTCACTACTTGCGCCATGCTGATCATTACGTCGATACATTGTAACTGAATGAAGCTTAAGGACTATCATCTCAACTCGAGTTAGTACTGTTTCGCTCTACTTATCGTGTCGTTGAAAAAGGGGAACTTACGTAGGTATTGTTTTTGTTTACAGCAGATACATGGTGTTTTCTTTGTGGTTTTAACGATTTGACAAGAGTACTTAAAAGTGTTTTTTTTTTATTTAAAAGGAAATCGTAACTGGATACTTAGAGATGTCATTAAAATTGCTTGATTTCAAACGATGTTACAAAACTGTTAACTTTTTCTTTTAATTTAAATCTACTGTATTTAGCATATTTTGTAATTACAAAAGTTTATTAATATAAAGTCAGTTTTTTAATCTTAAATTGTAAGAATCTTTTTAAAAGTAGGTACTTATCCGCCACTTGACTTCTGTATTACATTTTTTAAATTAAACGAAAGTTCATCGCAATTTGGTGAACATTTCTTTTGCTGTGCAAAGGCTGCTAATTAATAAAAACTTTCAAAGATTTTAGAAGTTCACATTTTCGCAATATTAAGAAAGATTTTCAGGTTTAAAGCGGCAAGAAAGTCGTTATAGCAGTTCAAATGAGCGAAACAAAGATTTTTAAATACACTGTAACATAATCAGTCGGTCCGGTGTTTGTAGCTCGGACTACGAAAGGCTCATTGAACACCAATTACCTCGGAGGCCTCTAAAAGGTCTTTAATTAAATCCTTCTCCGATGACGTCATAATTATAGCGTAAATTGGATTGAGACACCCCCTTGTTTCGTTAATTGTAAGTAGAAAATTTCTTATCTAAATTAATGTGCTTTAGGCTTTATTGGGGGTAGTTGTTGTTCATTTATTTTGGTGTTTTGTCAATAATGTTTACCGTAATTTTGAGTGATTGTGTGAAGAGTGATATGAAAGAAAAGGGAATAAGTGATAGTATGATGGGTGACAGGACAAAATGGCAGAAAAAACATGTTGCGCCGACCCCGAGTAATATGCGACAAGGGCAGGAAGAAGAAGTTTACTGTAATTTTGAATACTTATTTCCTAAAATTTTGATTCACTGCGGGACATACTTAACTATTTTATTTCTGCGGTACATCATTACAAAGAAATAGGGCTTTAACAGTACTTATAATATTACTTTCAACATTTTAAATACTGCCACAAAACAACTTAAAAAACTCCGCTAAACTTTATTTCCTTCAACATTATGAGGAAGACAACAAAGAAATAGCGTTATGAATAGACAGCATTAGAAAAAGAAAAAAAAAAGTCTCATGTACAGTCAGACAAACAGTGAACACAGAATAGTAAAATATCAGCTTATTTACGAGTACTTTGTTTTCTTACCTTTCGTTAACAAAGAACCCTGTTCAAAGTGAAATTCAATTCCGTGAACGAACATTTTTCCAACATAGGTTCTCGTGTAATACTGTATTGTAGTCGCTTATGTTCTAAAGATGCATTTGATGCGCAGACTAAAGGATAAAAGATATAATACAATATGTACGGCGACTTTAAAAATAGGAGCCGTTTGTTCATTTTCAAGAGTGGTTATTGGATTTTTTGGTTTGGTTTCGTTGAGTTTAGCGTCGATTGTGAGATTAAAATGTACTGTTGTTTTCTTTTTCCATCCATTGCATTTGTACTTTTAATATTGTAGTCAAACGGAGTAGATAGGAAATAAACATTGATTGGATATTTATATTATTGATTTCTGACAAAGGTTAAATATTTATTACTTTTATTGACCAATAAATTAATTATTTTTTTTGTTTTGAATCACCCTGTTTAATTGTACAATGGCTAAACTGAAATTAACTGAAAATAACTACAATTTTAAAAACTGAATGGTTAGTGTTGTCAGGAATCTAAGATTCAGGATTCAGTCATTCAGTGTCTTGAAACTTTTCATTTTTTTTTCTACTTTTTTTTCAGTGGCTATATGACATAAATAAAACCAGTATCAATCAAACTAGAAATATGATGATTGATACAGATATTTTTATTGAGGTGGATATTTGCAGATAAGTATTTTTTTTTTTATATTTGACCTGAGTTTGGTAGATAGGTAGGTACCTACCTACTAAAAGTTCGAGACAATTTGAGACAGGTTTCGACTATGACTAAGTTATGAAAAAAAAAAAAATGTTTAGGTATACTTACTTATTGGTTTTCGTACCATAAAAATCTTCGTAGACCCATTACAAAATCCATTAGTATATTATTGTTTTACATAGCAAATACAAACTAATCTATCTAACTAGGTTACGCCTACCTATTGCAAATCAATTTTCAACTTGAGATCTGAAACTGCCAGCGCGGAAACTAATTAACAATGTTGTTTGATTGAGATTCTATTTCAGTTGTTGCTATGCTAATACTAGGCTATCAGGTGATGGAAGAAGTAATTAAAACAAAACTTCAATCCGGTAACCGAAGAAATACATCATTAAGGAGTTTGAACGAAAGGGTTACCTACCCAATTTCACTTCGTATCTTTACGTAGCATATCAAATCTTGCAAATAATTTTAACTAGTTCCTGCACGCGGATTTGCCTGTGTTTATAATGTTTTATTATGCTGAGAAAATTTGCTATTGGGATGAAAAGTATGCTATTCCAGGGCATCGTCTATTTGTAGGCCAAGTTTCGTCAAATAATTTATTTCCATAATAAATTAATGTACATTTTAATTAATTATTTATTTATACTTCATGCACATAAAAGTACAGAGGCGGACTTAATGCCTTAAGTATTTTCTTCCAGTCAACCTTTGGGTGGTGCGGAGAAAAACGGTGGTAGATGCTATAAAAGAAAGAGATAAGGTGATTCCAAGAATTTTTATTATATTTATATAATATATACATACTTAAATTAATAAACTACATATATACCCTAAAATAGTCAAACTATTGGTTCAAATCGTTTAATGTTTTATTAAACTTGAATTTATTTATTGACTTTGTTTTCTTTTTCATAATTCTAGTCTCTGTCAGCGACTTCGTCCGCGCGATAATAGTAAATTATCCCAAGAGATCATACTCCTAGAATAAAAAGTATCCTATGAGCTATTCCAGGATATAGTGTAGATACTTGTGTGCTGAATCGCCCCCAAATCTGTTCAATTTTTTGAACGTGAAAGAGTAATAAATATACATACATCAAATTCTACCATCGGACAACCCGACGTACGGCGAATATCCACTCTTACGTTGTTCAAATCTCTACGGTCCGGACTAAGCGTTTTGTCTCGTCATTTATAACCGCGTACGTCGAAGGATTGGAACAGTTTGCCTGCTGCGGTCTTCCCGTCCGATTATTATTTGGGTGTCTTCAAGGCTAGAGTGAATAGGCTCTTAATAAACTAGTGTGCCTCACCATCAGAGATTGCATCGCTACTTACCATCGGTATCGCAGTCAAGCACTAGTTTATAAAAAATATACACAGACATAAAATGTGAAAATAATAGATACAGAAAAAGTGATTTTTATTTGCAATTTTAAAACACACATAATAAACAATAAAATGCAGAGTACCTGTGATATAAAAATAACGAAATACGTAGAGGACCGATTTGTCCAAGAATTTCGTCTCAACCCTTGAAACACCAACATCGCTGCACATGTTCCGAAAGCTAGTCTACGGCACATTATTACTAATCTCTGCTCAGACAGTATTCGAGTTTCATACGGCTTACCGCACACCGATTTACCTGACTAGGCATAAGCCAATGTAGTGTAATTGGTAACTCAAGCCAGGCATGTTCCCGAAATGGACTAAACTCACTGCGTATGAATTTGATACGTAAACCATTAGAATACTGAAAGCTGTAGGTTCGGCTACAGAGTGAAAATATTGCACTATTGGTTGAAGAACAAACTGGTATTTGTTTCCAATTATTTAAAAGTTCTTTACGAGTGTGGGCGTAATAGTAGTTAATGAAATTGTTAAGTAACGAACTATTTTTAATACTTACGTAATTTTTGTGCAGTGACATACGCTACCTTATTTAGTTTTATATTCATTAACTTGAATACACTGTTTTCTTCTTGTTTTTTTTTTTTTTTTTTTTTTTTTTAATATAGCTAAATATGGTTGTCACCGATTTTACAATTAACATAATTCTGTGAAGATACATATGTTGTGAGTTATTTTTGTCAACATCAAGTAAAACCTATGTTTGAAAAATTTTTAGGTACTCTAGAACGGTACTTACCTCTACTTTATTATAATAGAAAAACAAAAAAAAAATATTTTAAAGCCATTATTTTGTAAGAGACACCGCAAACTACAGACTTTCGATCAGCCGATAGTTTGGTTGGTTGCTTAATCAGTATGAATCTAAACTTTTTTGTCGGCCGATTCTGAATCGTTTTGTGTGCGCAGTACCATACAGCTTCATACTGATTAAGCAACCAACCAAACTATCGGTCGATTAAGTCTGTGGGTCTCTAAGAGTAAACTATGTAGTTAAGAATAACATTTTTATTTGCCCGTGGATAAAATCTGTCAAAAAGGAATTTAATTAGAAATTTACTTGCTCTTGTTTGATCTGATTGATTGAAACTTTAGTTGATATGAGGGTAGATAAATACCTACAGTTATCGAATGATAATATTATTATCTAATAAGTTACATATGAGTTAAATACTCTTATCAACATCGTGTTTTTTCGTAATTTAAGAGCAACTTCAACCATGCTAAAAAATTTTGTACGTAACTATTTGGTACTTAAAAATAAAATGTGTCCAAAAAATTGTCTTGTAAACTATTAGTTTTCCTATGATCACAATATTGTCTGTAATTTGAAACAAAATCCTAACATTGCGATGTCCAACCTCTTTATAATTCGTCGCGCTCTCCGGAAGATGTCCACAGTTGACGTAAGCTTCCACGCTGTGCTGCAAGCCCGGCTGCGTTTAAAGGCTTCCGCACCCCTCATAAGGTTTTCCGTCCCTACACTGAACCTGCTTTACGGTTCTGCCTTTGCGGTTTACTCTGGTTTATTAAATTGTAAATTGGATGAGGATGTATTTGTTTGGCTAAAAGATACAATTTTTGTAGAATTATACATAATACCGGCTTACTATCGTCCTGTAGAGTACACACACACGACACGACATTCTCGAACATAGAAGGCGTGATCTTTTTCAAGGTGGAACAGATTTTTACTGACTAAAACCCACTCCTGTTCCTTCTTTGTGTTCGTTCTAGGGGTTTCCTTTCGCACAACTCATAGCCCCAGAAGGCTTCGACCCTGCTGGGTTCCTACGGTTTTGCTGACAACTTCTAGAGGCGCGCGTAAACACTACGATGCTGTTTGATTTTGCTGTTTGTTTACTCAAATCTTTATTGAATCATTAAATAATGATATTAATATTTAATGATTCAATAATTGTATTATTTTACAATAATATGTACTATTATTGTTTTTTCGTGACCAAATGCAAATAAAGCATGAATGAAGGAAAACAGCCTGAATTTAAAAAAAAAATGAGATCGTGAGTAAAATATTTTTCATTACTCATACTCTGAAAGTAGGTCTGAAGTTGCCTGAGGAGCGGGCTGAAAGTGATACTTTTCATCCCTAGGGAGTTTTACTTTACAACTGACAGCTGTCAAATTATTAAAAAAAAACTAGTTCTATCTTCACATTTCTATTGAACCATGTTCCAATTTTCCATACAGCCAGTCAATCACAGCGCGATATAAAATTGAAATAACTTAAAGATAAGTATTAATTAAATAATATTATATTTAAAATGATTTATTTGTTTATTCATTACAATTAATTTCTAATTTTTCATTAATGAGGCTGAATAGCTGGCCGGCCACAGAAAAAAAAAAACAAAATGGCGGGAAAGTGGCAATCAGTCGTTGGTTTTTTCGAGTTTTGTTTACATTTTCGTACAACAGAGATTTGTATTAACACGCCATGTTTATCAGATTTAAATAGTGATTAACGCCTAATTTCATAAGAGAAGAGGCTAAAGCAGTAGTGGAATACCTTTTACCGCCTAAATCAGAAGAAAGATACCTACTTAAAATCATAGGTACGACGATTCAGGTTTTACAAACTTTTTATTTTACTTTTAGTTTCCTCGTATTCGTAATGAAAAGCACAGTGTTTACCTCGGGGTGAAAGTAACCCATTTAACCCCTCGAATTAGCGACCTCGCTTCGCTCGCCCGCCAACTCCTTCTCGGGACGAAATGAGTAACTTTCACCCCTAGTGTAACAATGTACTATTTTACCTACGCAATTATTTTTAATTATTATCGGCAACCTCCACAAAAAATATTTTTCATCCTACCTACCTACCTTTTCACGGTAGTTTTAAAAGCTGCTTTATCACTTTAATTGTTTGCTTTCAGGCATCCTGTAAAAACATGGTGGCTAGATAATAGAGTGGGTACCACCCAACATTACCCGTGAATATTCATTTAGCTTGGACACGTAAAACAATTTGCCAGTCAAATGAGTTTTCTAAAAAGCCGATTAAGCGAAAACTAAAATCGGTTAATTATTTATCGAACGTGCCGATGCCGTACGCAACGGAAAGCGCACGGTGTATTTAGTTGGCTAATTTCCACAGAATAATTAATTGTTGCAGGAAATATCAAGTTAAGAATATTGCAGCTATCATTATTTTTTTAGAATTAACTTGTAAGCTATATTCACAACTAAAAACTGAAAACTAATCCGCAATTACCAGCAAATACATCGACGCTTGAAAGACAAAAACAACTAAGCGACATTGAATAAATCACTTTACAAAGAGTGATTTAAAGTTATTAACTCTAAAACACATTTTGTAAAGTTTACTCAATGTCCCTTAGTATTTTTTCCTTTCAAGCGTCGACATGTTTCAATTGTACATTAATATAAACAAATAAACATCGCTGAAACTGTATTCAGGTGAAATTTAAAGGCTCAACTTTGAATGCAACTTACATAAAGTTCCTCTTGACGATGGGATGCAATATTTACACAGTTATTGTTGGGCAATATTTAAATAGCCTCACGTCTATTACCTGAACAAATACGGACTCCAGCTTACCTGCAACAAATGTAAAACAAAGTTTAAAAACGCTGGTCTGCAGTGCAAATTAGTTCGGAACACAGCTGATGTAAATACTCGCGTCCACACGAAACTGTAATGAGTATCTATTTTTCACTGGTATTTCCTATTCAGTATATTTTCATGATTTTAGATTTTTGTATTTCTTTTTAAAATAAGTCTTTGTAGTATAGGCAAAGTAAAAGTATGTCGCAAGCACAGCCATTTTATTTATTTGAACTTCATGTATTGTACTGGCATATAGGCATACTTAATGGAACAAGGCATTCTCTACCGATCTACCTTAGATTTAATCTTTTAAATCTAAGGTAGATCGGTAGAATCGGTAGTATTCGAAATCAATTAATTGATGAAGTTTCAATAAATTGATGACACAACGGTCAAGTATCTTGACTTGACTGTTGTGTCATCAATTTATTTGTCAATAATTGTGAATATATTGTGAATAATCTATTTTTAGGTGAGCTTACTCCATCGTCGACTACGTCATCGCTTGCTATCAGTTAAAATAGTGGTCAAGAGCGAGTCGATCAACAATTTAAAAAAATGCCATTGTCTTCCTGAACATATATCGATCTAATAGATACTGCGCTAAACATGTGGGGCCCTAGAACTTTGCATCAGTCACGCAGTAATATTCGACGATGCGTGCTTCAATCCAAGGGATAGACAGTGCCGTCATCCGTAAAGTACATGACTCCACATCAATGTGGCAAACAAAAAATACAGAGGGTTTCTTAGACAATTAAAGTGCATAAAATAAAAAAGATTACAGGTTTAATCATACAATACACTTTTATTAGCACAGTGCAACAAAAATTCAACCAACCAATACTTATCACTATGTTAATACCATTAAAAAAACACCGATACATCTGAAAAAAATAGTAATTACTTACCTTTTTTGGACCTATTTGGCGTAGCTAAGACACACACTATTAAACTCGTTAAAAAATAAAAGGCTCGTTATGACATTTGAGAGAAACCCTTTTTTTATGGTAGGAAAAATCATCCAATGACAACCCCCGCTCTTGGGCGGAGCGGGAGATAGTGTCAGACTCTTACTGACTTAAAGCCCACCGCGTTCCATCTAGCCTTCATACCGGGGCTCGAATTCCCTTTCGGATAACCCTGGCCCCTGTAGGTTTCGACCCGGCTGGGCCCCTGCTGTTGCTGACAACTCCTTGAGGCGCGCGGGAACAGTGCGCGCCGTCAACGACTTGGACTTGGTCCGGACAGTTACCGGACGGCCGGACAGCGAGCTACCCATTGCTCACTGTCCGCAAGCCCGCACCTACGGTGGCCGGAAATCGGGATCAGAATCCCGGCGGCGGCGGCGAGGACGCCGTTGCCTGATGCGGTCGGCCTCCTCCTTTGCGAGCATTACTGCTTCGCAGAGGTCGACGACCGCCTGCCACTCCTCCTCGCTCTGGACCATGGCCTCAACCAAGGCCCGGCGCGAGAGGTCTCCGCCGCCGATCGCCCCCAAGAGGGCACGGCGATAAAAACCCTAGAATATGACTTGGAACGAAACTGAAAGAAACTATAAAATAATTAGGGGTCCGGCGTAGTAGTAGCTATTTTAGTAGGTAGTAGTTACACTATACCGGACAGGCCGCTAGGTAGTCAAAATACCAATATCAAAAGGGGCCTTATATTTTTTGGTAACTTTAGTATTATTTTTATTTTTCTACGTATTGACTGTGTGTATCTATGTGTGCCAGTTAAAACGTTTTTCTTTGTTTCTCAGTTTTCTTTCTTTTTTTTAAAACATTTAATAATTTCTCACACTTTGGATGGCGCGAGACCAGGCGCTTTTTTTCTATTCTTTGACACATTACCTACACGAAAGCTGCCAAAGCGTACCTTATACGAGTATTCCTCTGGTAAAATTAGTCAGACGATTGAAAAATTGACCCTTCTATATATTTTTTTTCGTGAAAATTTTACAAAACTTTCATGAAAACGTTTTTTATTTCATAATTCCGTGCAAATTAACGCTCAATTTATTTTAATCGTGACGTTTTATCCATTAATAAATATAACATGCTTTATGAAACCTCAGATATATTAAGAGACAAAATTACCCCCAACATGACGCGCAACACTCAATCTACGTGACGCTGCAACGTTGCCCAGTGTCCTGCAACTTGACACATAACAATTTACAACGCATTTATGTGTTGCAGGACATGTTGTTGAAAAATTTTACGTTACGCGTCAAGTTGGGAGACATTTTGTCCCCCCAATGCATCTAAAGCTCTGAAAGCTTGTCTAGAACATATTTCATTACCTAAGGTCTTTGATTATAACAATATTTTTACACAGTATAAAACTAACTCGATTTCTGCGTCTGTCTGTTTATCCTCTAATTCCTCCTAAACCACACAACGGACTTTTAATGCGGTTGTCACAAATTACAAAGAGCAATAAACGAAAAAGGTATACATAATTATAACCCGTGCGAAGCTGGAGCGGGTGACTATAAATAACCACTAAACACGAATTTCATGGCAAAATGTTTAATCAAAAGCTGCATTTGTTATCAAATTTTAGCAATATGATGAGCATATTTAGTCAAAACTGTTTTGTGGTTAACGTTGAAAACAATTTTAACATTCATTGCAAAATTATTACAATCTGCACATCCATAGGGATGTGTTTTGATTTAGAGCCAAAATAAGTGTTTAATAGGAAAAGTAAATTACACACGTATTTATAATATTATTATTCAAAAAAAAAGCTTTTTAACATTTTGTGTGAGCAGTGGTACCGACTTACGAATTCGTTGTTACGAATTGGTCGTGGGTGCAAACCCAGGCAGGCGCTTAACTTTGTGTGATTTATTTCATCACTGACTGGTGATATCCTAGAACGATAAAATACATGAGACATCCACCAACTCGCACGAGGCGCACGGTCCCAGTTTAGTGGATTACGGTCTATTTCTTCTCCGAGAGAGGAGGCCAGAGTCACATCAGGCAGGCAGGGAGATTATAAGGCTCATTACGTATTAAGTCATGATATAAGTAGGTTACTTATACCTTTTTTTATGGTGGGAAAAAATCATCCAATGACAACTCCGGATAGTGTCAGACTCTTACTGACTAAAAGACCCACCCCGTTCCTTTATACTGGGACTCGAGCTCCTTTTCGGATAACCCTGGTCCCAGAAGTAGGTTACACCTAGCGTTTTTTAATCTCAACCTGCTCTAATATTCTTGGCAACCTTAGGGGCCACTATATCAAGAGGTCAGTCATCTTCCTTTAAGCAAACATACGTAATGCTATCAGTAATCTGTTTACTAAACGTGGTAACCAGTGGCATGTTCCTGATAAACGCTTGTGTTTATTGACTACGTAATTTTTTTCCGCATCGATCAATACCTAAGTGTATGTGTGCCTATGTAAAGTCACACCATCAGGTACCTCCCTAAAACATGGCACCTGCTTTACCCGAAACGCCTGCCTTCAAATCCCATAACATTTACCAAAAAAGAACGCTTTTACACGGAACAATTTTTAACGCTAAAGAAATCCGTGACGATACATACACACAAGTATCTTTATGAGAAAAAACAAATCTTTGTCTTTGCAAAGAGTCGCCGTCAATATTCGGCGTAGCACACACTGTTTGCGATGTGGCAAGAGCTAACAGCCAGGCTTTTATACTAACATTTAAACAAGAGATCCCGCTCCGGGGGAAAGATTAAGGCTTTGTCTTCACGTAATGCAAAACAGACGATACTTTGAGACAGAATTTGATTTTGTATAATACAAATTATCGTTTCGAATCCGCCACGGGTAATTTCAATGAGTGAGCGTCGGATCGCTTTGTGTTGTGTGTTTTGATTATTTTGTAAGTAATTTTAAATGTAATTTTGTTACGAAATTGTTTCATTAATAGGAAAATTTCCTTTTAAATAGTAGCATAATGTGAAAACATTTACTTTATTTATTTTATTACCTATAAGGCTTAAGAATATTTGCTGATTATTTTTTAAATATAAAATAATGTAGTCTTGTATACCCGAATCCTTAGGACAACGAATTTATTTGATCACCCTCTAAATGAAATGTACTGAGCAAACGCTTAACAGAATTTCGTCCACAAATGTAGCTCAAAAGATCTTGTACAAGCATGATCATTTTGAGTTTGTGGAGTACTTTGAGCGTACCTAATTAATCTTTAATGAGCTATGTCAATTTCAAAATTTGGAGAATAGCTAGCTATTTATGCGGAATGGCATATCATAAAGCCTCAGATATATTAGAGGACAAAACGTCCCCAAACATGACGCACAACGTTAAATCTACGTGAAGCTGCAAGTATTTTTTAGATAGTAGTTTTATTAGCAAAAAATATTTACATCAACACTTACAAGGTGATCCTATCTACACTAATATAATAAAGAGGTGAAGTTTTTTTTTTGTTTTTATAATATGTTATTTTGTTTGTAGGAGGTAATCTCTGTAAGTACTGGTCCGATTGCTAAATTTTTTTCACCGATAGAAAACTGCTTCAATCCTGAGTGACTTAGGCTATATTTTATGTACGCGGGCGAAGCTGCGAGCAAAAGCTAGTTTGAAATATAATAAGAGAGTATTTTATAAAAAATAGGTAAAAAGCTAGAAGTAAAAAAAAAAATAACTACCATTAAAAACCAACGAAATATAATACTAATTTTTTTTTTTTTATATCCTACAAAACAATAGCATAATAGGATCCAATTTCTCTGTGATTCCACAATGAATGAAAAAATATTTTAGCGAATTTTCCTTTTCAATTATAAAAGCTATTGTTGGGAAACTATTCTATTGAAATAAAAATAATAGAGTGTGGTCCATCTATGTAATGAAAATCATCCATTATTTAGGTCGAAAAAATATTTTGCATTTTCCACCCACTGTTTCACTCTATCACTAGGCTATTATTTTAAAGCTGATGGTTGAAATTGGCAAATGTTGCAACAACACAGTGATATTGTGTTTTTAATTAACGGATTTACTAGTGGTACTTGGAATAAAACAGGACCAACATAATCACTACAATTGATCTTTACTTTAAACTTGTTTGTGCCCGCGGCTTTACCCGTGTAGATAAAATATAGCCTATGTCACTCAAAGCGGCTTTCTATCGGTGAAAAAATTTTAGCAACCAGACCAGTATTTTCAAAGATTATACCTCCTACAAACTCCATAGGAAACGACCAATTTGGAACCGTGCACTAGCTTCTGACGTTTTATAAGTGCCCATGTAGGCCTATGTGAAATAAAATATTTTGACTTTGAAAACAAAGAACATAAAAACAAAAACACAAACTTTCTAGGTATCTTGCGTATGTGAATATAAGTTTGTGAACGCATACACGATGCAGAAGTATTCTCTGCGAGTGAGGCAAAATTTTATTAAAAAAAAAAAATATTGAAAAACCGCTACCGTTTTTACTACCGCTATGCGATACGTACTATAAAAATACATAGAATTATGTAGGTATAATTATTATTTAGTACCTAACCTTAGAATTTGGTCTTCAGACCCATAAATAAATTATAGTGATTCCACATTAACCGATTATAAAAACCAACCCTTCGAGATCGACATAATTATAATTCAACCCCTCTAGTGGCATCCACCCTCGCAGCGTCTTAACGAAAGGTCAATGACCCACTCAAAGGTAAATGTCTAGATAACTTACCTAACGTCGTATTATGCTTATGTTAGTCATTTTCTAAAAGATAGAAGTACTTGTGGACAAAGATCAACATTACATTGTTGGGATAGGATTGAGCTTAGGACTCAAAATCTTATATTTGCTTCACCATATACTAATATTTGTTTAGGATCAGTGTTCTTATTTGCTCAATAATTGTGATTACGTATGGAACAATGGTTCTCTAACATAATATGCCTAATTTCATACCTATAGACAAAATATTTTTTTAAATATTTAAGATATAATATTTGACTGGTCTGTTGGTCGTGGTTGTTGTTGGTTAGTGGCCCTGACTGCTATGCCGGAGGTTGTGGGTTCGATTCCCGCCCAAAACTAATGTTTATGTGATGAGCACGATCATTTGTTGTGTGTCTGGGTGTCATTTATCCATGTGTGTATTTAGAAATATATAAGTATGTTTATCAGTTGTCTAGTACTCATAACACAAGCTCTGCTTAAGTTGTATCAAGATGGTGTTGTGTGAAAGATGTGGAATATTATTTTATTGTTCTCATAGCTTGTAAGGATTAGGAATTTCTGTCGTTGGACACTTTTTGTGGTGGGAAAGAGAACCTTCCCACTCCACCAAACAGTCGTGAGACTCGATAGGACTTAATAAACCCACCTCTGTTCTTCAGTCGCTCTTTGCATTTCAGAAATACGGCAACACTTTCAAAACAATCCAATTCCCTGTCTAAAGACACTAAGGCTCGGAAATAAAGGGTTTATTTTAAGGTTTTATTTATTGATCGCGCTTGACCATCATGGAACATGCTCGCCTAGAAGTAACCTATTCATTCTTGACTTAATGACTCCCAATTGTAACTATCAGGAAACACAGATTCCATCAAGGACCTTCTACCCGTTACTTAGCCAATCGTCCAATTATGAACTGGTTTCTGCCAGATTTTTTAAAATCGGTCCGGTATATTGTTTTTTGCTTTAATCAATAGAAACAAAATCCACTTTATAATGTAAGGGTAAGTTGCACCATTTAACTATAACGATAACCAAACCTTAACCAGCCGTGAAATGACCGCCTATTGGTCAATTCGACGATTTTACAACTGTTAACGCCTTTGTTATCGTTATAGTTAAATGGTGCAACTCACCCTTAGTGTATTCTTCATGTAACATTAGATGAAAAAGAAAATTAAACCCCCACCACTGTACATTGAGTTTAAATAAATAAATAATGTATGATGAAAAAACAGAATGTTAACTTCAAACTACATACTTCTGAGTAAAATTTTATTATTTTAATTAAAATAGGTACATAGTTACATTCTAGAGTACCTATCTAAACTAGTAAAGAATTTATGAACATCTCAGATCTGACTCCTACATACTATTGTAAAAGTTTCAAAAGGGTTGGGCCTCCTAGCACAGGTATTTCATACTAGCTTTTGCCCCCGAATTCACCCGCGTACATACTCGTAACATACACCCCTACTTTTTAATTAGTACACAAAAAAATGCGGCTCTATCTGTACCCGTCACTGATCATATTTTTGTAGTCAAAAGTAGAAAAAACCGAAATCCTAAAATTGACCACGAAAAGGTAAATTCATCATAGAATCAATCAAACATAACAATTGCTAGTAGAAAATACTGCGGGCAGTGTTTTTCCTTAATAATTGTCACTTATTTATTCATTAATCAATAGCCTGCACAATATTTCCATAAATTGAGTGACATTTTGGGACATAAACCAACGCTAATAACTTTGCTGTTTATGAATATTATTTATTGAGATTTTACTTATAAAATAACAAGGGCTTTTCTAATAAGCCCTTTAAGTATGTGTACTAATTAAAAAATTGTGGTGTATAGCCTATGGCACTCAGGAATAAAGCAGCTTTCTATCGGTGAAAAAATTTCAGCAATCGGATCAGTACTTTCAGAGTTTACCTCCTACACACAAAAAAACACTTTACCTCTATATAATAATAATGTAGAAGTGTAGATAGGTACTTAAAAGGAGATCCCTGAGTAAGATATATTGTAGAAGTCAGAATTCATTTTACACTAACAAAATAATCCGACATTAAATTCAACTTCGCCAAAGACAGGTACAGGTATACACATCTCAGATCCTTATCTCCCGTCTGTACCAAGACTTCACCGTCCAATTCGGCAACTTAAGATGCAGCCCTTTCACGATAAGGCCAGCAGATGTCACCCAAGATGTAATTGCGTTCGCCTTTGTGCCATTCCTAATGAAAGGTTCACGAAACTGATATCTTTAATCAACGCGAACTTGTATAACGATGCGGGTGGGTGACGGAGCCGCCGTCAAACTGCGAATCATGTCAAAAATATAATAATACGGTATTTAACTACTGTCAATTTATAATTTGTTATTTATATTGATATCTGAATTATTTTTTTTTTTTATGTAATTGAATCATCTTTTTAAATTTAATTTTAATTTGTACATAATATGTGATTTTTTAGTGTAATATTCGCAATGAATCACTCCAAAAAATCCCGCAAAAATAAACTTCCACATTTGAAACACAAAACGTTGTTTTATTGAATGACTCAAAGTCGAAACCTTATATAAATTCTGTTACCTAAATACCCAGTTTTTTGAGAAAGAAAACAGTGTCATTTCCGCTCTTGATGGTGCGAGAGGGAGTTTTCGACTTTAACTGAGTCAAACCTACCTGTGTTCCTTCAGTTGCTTTTTGCGTTCTAGAGCCACGGTAACTTTTTCGCAGTCAGGGTGGACTCAGCGATAACATGTCATATCTGTGTACAAAATTAATGACAGGCCCTAATAGAATTAGGAGATGTTAGAGCTTTAGCAATGGGACACAAACTGCAGCGTGTCGGCTAATTAGTTAATTAGCTGCGTGTATTTGCTTTCGTATTATTGAAGCCGCTCGTTGTAGTGTGTGACCACATATATGGCGGACGGCTCGTCACTTCGACATGTTATTTGATAAAAATTAGTAAATTATTTTACCGGTTTGACTTTTTAATTTTTTTAGTATATTGTGAAAATTAACAAAGGAGTGGAATTCCCAGAAGGGGGTCTGTGTTTACTGATAGCTACAACTTAATAGTATTTAAAACAAAAAAAAACGAATTGGTTACTTGTAGGTAAACGCGCTTCATTGTCAACCACATCATTGCTTACCATCAGGTGAGATAGTGGTCAAATGGGTGCCTATAAATAATAACCAAAAAAAGCATACAAGTTTGTAAAGCTTTGCTAAGTCAATTCATACGAATAAAACCAAAACAAACTATCAAAAGCCATTCATCTCGGACAGCTCATAAAAGGCAGACTCCCGACATTAGCAGCAACACAGAAACGTAAGGAAACTAATCTCTTTGAGACAATACTAAGGCAATATCTCTGGTTTACGACGGCCGCCTTACTAAATCTACAAATATTTGAACACTCACCCTCACTCCACCATTGTCTAGGTCAAACTAATTTGGGGATCTTCTGAGGAGTAATTTAATTTTGCATTAAGACCATCAGTTAAAATCTGGTTAACCTTTTAATTAAACTTGTGTATTGAGGGAATCAAATCAGTGGTCTTTAGTTAAAGTAAACACTGAATAGTTGACTTTGACAGTTGTTTTTATGAGGTACTTAATTTTTCCATACCTACGTATGATAATGTATGGAAAAAATAAGTACATTATAAAAGGAGGAGGTAAAGATGATCTGATTATGCAACGATAAGGAAGTACGTGGAAGTTGAGGAAAAAGTGTCAGTGATAGTGTATAAGAGTGTGAAATTATGTAAACTATATTACACATATGTAGAAAACTCATGCTTGAGTACGAAGAACATAAATATCTCGTGTATAGCCTCATTCACAATATACAACGGCAGTTTCCTCCCTCCATCGCGACTAATAACTACTCAAGAATATCTGGAACGTAGTCTACATGTATTTATACTTTACCGTTATTGGAAAATAGGTTTTTATTAGAAACGTCGTATGAATTAGCGTGTAAATTTCCATCATCAAGTAAAAGAGGTTTTTATTAACACTAGCTTTTGCCCGCGGTTTCACCCGCGTACATAAAATGTAGCCTATGTCACTCAGGAATAAAGGAGCTATCTATTGGTGAAAAAATTTTAACAATCGGACCCGTACTTCCAGAAACTACCTCCTCCAAACAAAAAACCATAAAAAAGACGTGTGGCACTCGGGGACTGCCGCGGTTAAGCTATTGCATAGCATTTTTATCAACTTATGCAATTATAATTATTTATTTATTTTATTTATGCAGTATTTTTTTTCCCTTTGTTTTTTCTTCTTTGATATTAATTGAAGTTACACTTTCACACATTGAATTGAATTTTGATTGATTGTTCACTCATTTGTTTTCTTATCGGTCACCACGCTCAAAAAACAAATGAGTGGGGGGTGTTAGGTTATTTTCGTTACGGAATTTCTGGATTCGGTCTCCACGCTCAAGGCCCGCGATAGAAGCTATGCAATAGCTTAAAACAAACTTTACCTCTTTGTTATATTAGTGTGGATTATGAGTTTGAATTAATCAGAAATGCCTTTACTTTCCGTAAATTATTTCATCACAACTGCTCCCAATACAGTGCCGGGCGAAGCCGTGGGCAAAAGCTAGTCTGATATATAACGAAATAGCGCTAAATGATAGTGATTGTTAAAATTTGTACCCAAATCACAAAAATGACGAACTGTAATGTAACTTCGAGTTGATTTGTAGTCATCTAAAACAGTCCAGTTGTCAGGTGTGTCACTAGCCTAACTACTAACAAAACGATGTAAGCAGCTGTTACATTAACGTATTAAACGACTATGCAAATTTTATCATCAATGGCCGTACTACAACCAAGAATTAAGATTGAAGTCAAGACCGTTGAAGGAAATTTATGATATTATGGCCGTTACTTGAAGTATAAATTGAATATTTGCTCAGACTTTAATCATGAAAATCACACTAATATAATGGCGAATGTTTGTATGTATGTGTGTGAGCGTTTGTGTGTTTGTTACTCACACTCAAACTGTCCCTCGTCCTGTCGCCGCTTCAAGCTTCTTTTTGAGGCGGCCTTTTTTGTGGCTCATGTGCAGCGGTGCTGCCACAAAAAAACGCTTGAAGTGACTTCAAGCTTCTCCGGACACAAGGTATCGCGCGCGCTTCAGCTGTTTTTTGCGGCCGCTTTTAGCTTTTTTTTTGGCTGCTTCTAGCGTTTTTTTTGTGGCCGGGTTTTTTAATCCCGTGTGCGGGTACAGTAAAGGTGGAACAGATTTGAAACACGGGTAGACCATTAAATTTTTTTTAGTAGGGTAAATCAACTGGGGACGGGGAGGATACGAGACGCACAGGATCGGTCGTTCCCGCGCGCCTCAAGGAGTTGTCAGCAAGGGTAGCGGCCCAGCTGAGCCGAAGCCTACCGGGGCCAGGGTTAGTTCCGAAAGGTAGCTCAGCCCCTGGTACGAAAGGCAAGGAAGAAACTGAACTGGATTTTTAGTCAGTAAAAGTCTGACACTATCTCCCGCTCCGCTCAAGAGCGGGGGATGTCATTAGATGATTTTACCACCGAAAAAAGAAACAATGGTAACATAAAATTAATAGGGTGTCACAATGGACGGTCTTAATGTTAAAAGCGTTTTTTTTACCTTTGCATGGATTCGACAGTGAAAAAGAAAAAGATACGCAGGTAATTCGTGTTCGTTTGTTCTATTTTCACAAGGGCGAAGTCGCTGGCAGAATACAGTTAAAATTATTCTTATTTCAGGCAAGTTAACTAGGCAAGATTATCCTCGATGCGTCTCTAGTTCATTTCCAAGTAAAAAATATCTACACAGTTATTTTATAAGTAACGTGGGATGATTAGATTTAGAAGACCCATGACTGCTAAGTAGGACAGCCTTTGAAAATCTAGATCAAATTGAAAAAGGATCCAGTTTTAATACGGCGAAGGTACATCTTGATGCAACTACTGATGGGTAGGTGGAATTGCATTCAAACCCTCCTGCCCTCTTATGGGAAAATCATCTTATGACATCTCCCACTCTTGGACGGAGCGGGTGGGTGTGTCAGACTTTTACTGACTAAAGACCCATTCCTGTTCCTTCGTTGCCTTTCATAGCAAGGCCGAAGCTTCGTTTCAGAAGCAGACCCTTGGCGCCAGTAGGCTTCGACTCTGCTGGGCCCCTACGGTATACTCCGTGGGTATACTGACGTCTACAGGCAAGGGTGGAACAGAACGCGCCGTCGACGACTAGGGTTCGGTCCGAACGGTACCGGTCCGTCGTATGGCGAGCTACCCTCCTGCTCTTTGGGGTTCCAGCAGCCTATACCATCTTTGCACTACATTTAAAAAAAAATATATTAAAAAAACACATCTGACGGTGCCATTGAAGTGGCGGAGTGTAGGATCAATTTTAAGATGTACAGTCAAGATCAAGTGCCAAAGGACAGCTGAAGAAACGTAGGTGGGTTTTAGTTTTATGAGGCCAGTTGGGGCTGCATCAGGCAACGGCGCTCTCGCCGCCGCCGGGATTCCGATCCCGATTTCCAGCCACCGTAGGCGCGGGCTTGCGGACGGTGAGCAATGGGTAGCTCGCTGTCCGGCCTTTCGGTAACTGTCCGGACCAAGCCCAAGTCGTCGACGGCACACGTTGTTCCCGCGCGCCTCAAGGAGTTGTCAGCAACAGCAGGGGCCCAGCCGGGTCGAAGCCTACTGGGGCCAGGGTTATCCGAAAGGGCGCTCGAGCCCCGGTATGAAGGCTTGAAGGAACGGGATGGGTTTTTTAGTCAGTAAGAGTCTGACACTATCTCCCGCTCCGCCCAAGAGCGGGGGTTGGTATTGGATGATTTTTCCCACCATAAAAAAAGGGATTTTCTCAAATGTCATAACGAGCCTTTTATTTTTTAACGAGTTTAATATTGTGTGTCTTAGCTGCGCCAAATAGGTCCAAAAAAGGTAAGTAATTACTAATTTTTTCAGATGTGTCGGTGTTTGACACTATTTCCCGCTCCGCCCAAGAGCGGGGGTTGTCATGAGATGATTTTCCCATCGAAAAAAAAAAAAGGCCAGTTGGGGCTGTTGCCTGGTAGGGCTCTGGACTGGTCGACGGAGTACCACAGCCCTCGCAATAAAAGGTGGCTGAAAGAACACTGTGGGTTTTAGTCGGAAAAAGTCTTACTCCCTAGCTCCACCCTGGGATGGAAGAAAATATTTGATGATTTTCCATTTAAAAAAGGTGGGTTTTATTTAGTCAGTAAAAGTCTGGCATTTCCTCTAGCTTCAATGATTTGATAATATCCTGCCTTCGAAATAAAAAGGTTTAAAGTGCAGTCGTAATCCCCTAAACCCAACATTTTCCTCCTTTTTATAGAATCTAGTCAATGGTCTACCACTAGTTAAAACTCAAATTAAGATTAGAATTCGTTGTCACTAGTTAGTAACATTATCAGTTCCATGATGGAACTACTGATGTTTTTTTTTAATCACTAGTTCCATTTTAAATGAATTTGGACATAATGGAACTAATGTTGAATTTTGTTAGGACTAGTTCCACTTTATTATTTTAGGCACTTGTGATTTTTTAATGATGGAAAATCCCTAGAGGTAACATCACTTGTGAAATTTTAAGAGTGTTAAAACACTAGAGGAACAATCTTATAATTAAAATAAAAATGTTTTTTATTTTTGTATTTATATTCGGATTCAGCATGGATGTAAAATAATCGTCATGGTTGAAAAAGATGGAAAGTATATTCCAGGATCGCAATATCTCAAATGAGACTAGCGTTTGGACTAGCATTTAAATGCTTCTGGGAAAGAGAATTGTTGAAAATTCTGTTTTCTATCCCTCTTTGTCTTTGAAATCATTTGCATTCGTTACAAAACGCGCTCAAAGTATTTTATTGAAAAAAAAAACATTAGACATTCATAGGTTTTCTGCCACCCGAAAATGAGGAATACTGCCAGTTTTAACCCTTTCGCTTGATAAAAATGACGGCCTACCTTCACGAGTTTGAGGGTAAAAGTGGAAGTTGTGGGTCGTGTGAGCCGTTCCGCTCCGGCGCATGGCGGGGCTCTTCGGAGTCATACATCACTTAGTCACCCGAGACGACCCCGCGCATGCGTACCCCCGCCACTGTTCAATGTAAACTAGGGATGTAAGTGGAACTGGTTATATCGAAACCGGAGTTTTCAAATTTTTTTGTGGAATTGAAATTGAACGCGGAAGTAAAATCGTCAAACAACACTACTAAATGTAATCAATCAGATAAGTATAATCGGAGAAATCTAAGCGATTTGACAACATTTCTAATACGAAACCAATAAAGATCACATCACTACTTACCATCAGGTGGGATCTCAGATAAGCACTAGTTTAAATAATTAAAAAATCAACGAGTGAAAGAGTAATCGACAGAAAGCGCGGAGGGAGGGAAGTTCCCTGCGCGACAAGAGTATAACTTGTTTGTACTCCGACTGATATCGGAAAATCGGAACAGAAATCGGAATCGGACGTACAAACTCAATCGGTTCCGACCTTTCGGAATCGGAATCGGAGCTCTGTAGCATCTCCGTTGTAAACTTTACGCCAGGCCCAAGGGTATAAGCGGATAATTTACCTGGCGAGGTGGTAGTTCGGAATATTTTAAAGTTATTTGGACTTTTTTTTCAGTGTTTTTTTTTTCGTTAACGCGGTTTGGAGCAAGACTTTGGTAAGTAACTGACTTAGTGATATTTTGATTGTTCTGTGCAGTGCTACGCCTCCATAATGCCGGATAGTTAAAGAAAGTTTGAAAAAACTTGAATATAATAGAATGGAATAGCATTTATTCGGCGCAAGCAACACAATATACCACAACATAAAATAGTAATAAAAAAAAGAGTACAAACATACAATACAGTTGCAGTGACTGTGCCTGAACCGAAAGGGCCACCAACTCAGCAGTTGCTGGGCGTCAGACACCCAGCGCTGATTTTCAGCTGGCACCCCGCAGTGACACACGGATGGTGGTAAATAAAATATACTTATACAAATAAATATAACCTATATAGATATAACCTATACTTAAAATAAATATTGATAATAACTTTATATAACTTTATTAATAATCAAGTACATTATACATGGCTGTTAGAACGATGATCCCCAAACTAGACGTTAGTCTGTATCTTGATGCTAGTGTATTTGTGTGTTAATATTATTATAATAATCTAAGACTCGGTCAAGCTAAGCCCGTTCCTTCATCGGAATACCAGTACACCACCGGTATATGTTAAACATCCCGCCCATACGCACAAAACGTTTTGGGAAACATTCATAGTGCGTACAACTAGGGAGTGATATTGCCGGCGTTTGTGTTTCCTGATAGCTACAACCTAGAAGTCTGAATGAATAGGTTACTTGTAGGCAAGCGTGCTCCATTATCGCTCACATCATCGCTTACCTTCAGGTGAGATAGTAGTGAAGGTAGAAATACACTGCTCACAAGTGTGCCACACACGCCGATTTGGGCGCATCGGTCTTCATACATTTTATATGGAAACTGGACTTGTAGAGCTACACTTGATACAATATACAAATCGGGCGTGTCACACGTGTGCGTCGGTCTAATGTAATTCTAGCTTTATGCAAGCAAAGCAATAATAAAAAAATTGGTAACTTTTAGGCCTTTGTATAATTTTAATTTATTTTATTTATTGAATACCTACTGTAGCCGAGCGTCACCAGAACATACATTGTCAAATAACATCCGCACTGTTCGTTGATTAAACAATGCTTTTGTTGAACGCGAAACGCCACGACGACAACACTCTTAATGACATTCAAAAAAATTCGTCATTAAAAGTCAATTGAATTTACTTGTTGGCGCCCGATTGAGGGCAGCAATCAACTTCACCAATTACATGACGTGTTGACCAAAAAAGTGTAATTCTTTTACAAGGGTAATGTTTAAAAAGAATGCGTGGTAAATGTCAGGTTGATAAAATTTATTCAATATTCTAAATAAATTCGAGACACACGAATAACACTCGAATAAAAAATTGGTCAATAGGGACGAAAGGTTCTGGAGTGGCGACCGTACCGGAAGACGCAGCGTTGGAAGGCCTCTCACAAGGTGGACCGATGACCTGATCAGGGCCGCGGAAATCTGATGGATGCGTGACGCAGAGGAGCGGTCGTTGTGGCGACGCTTGGCGGAGGCCCATGTCCAATAATGGACGTCTTTCAGCTGATATGATGGTGATGATCAATTTTTGACTCGAGTGTTTCGCATAATTACGAAATAGAGTATTTCCTGAATTTAAAAATCCCCTTATGCTTAGCTGTATTTATAACTAAGTATCGCACGCGGGTGAAACCGCGTTGTTAGTTACTGCTTCGCTGCTATGTGTCGTAGTGTGATGTTTTAAAGTCTATAGCCTTTATACATAACACTAAAAGAAATTAATTGAAACTACTAGTTCTTGCATGCTCGACGCACAAGACAGTTTGTTGTGGCGACACTTGGGGGAGGCCTATGTCCAGCAAATTGCGTCTTTCGGTTGCAATGATGATGATCATGATGAGGCGTATTTCATACAAACTCTTCAGCTTTATAATAGGTATGTATAGTTGCTACTTCCTCCACAGTGATAAATCCATTACCCAATAAAAACAGAATACTAACTAGTAAAACCAATAAACAGCACTCTACAAATCCACCCACTAACCCATCAGTCCAAGAGACTTACGACACCTAATTGCCACGAACCTACAAAATCTTTGCATAAACGCTAGTGTAGAAAGTACCTGATCCCCGTAGTCGGGTAATAAACATAAACGTTTTCCCCAATAAGACTTGATGCAAATTGAGTCCCGGAGGGTCGCGGCGCCGGAGTATTTACCTATCCACGGAACCCGATCGGGCCGCAAGCCACTAACTAGTTGACGTCGTTCAAAATATTGCTGATTCGAATAAAAAACCGATTGCTATCCCACTTTGATGTAGTCGGAGGAAATGGGATCTGCTTCCGATCCGCGAGGAAAGGGAGAAAATCTCTTTCCCGTTTTCTGGGTACCGCGGGCAGCGTTCCGGAACCCTATTAATCCTGGCCCAATATTTACCTGTCGGTTGCGCCCTGTGGTCGCCCAAACAAAACAAATGTAACGACATTATATTCAATGCAGCCTGTAAGTGAACTGGGAAAGTCAATGCTAAAATAAAAGCGTATTTCAAAGTTCGTGAAATTGAAGGGAATGTGATTATTTTTTCGTGTTTTACCACGCTATTGGGTCGAAACGGTGTATCAAATAAAGATGGAACGAAAATAAAAATAAACTTTGATAGCCAACGCTCAAATTATCTAAACGTAAATAACCAGATGTAAATTAAAGAATCGTTTACTTGTACAAATACTGTCAATCTTAATACCATTTTGAAGTACTGAACCAGCGCGTACAAACAGATTACTCGTCTGGCTTACTTTATAAATTTCCTCGTGATTGTAAAGAGGACGGATAGCGTCATATCACCGTGGAGGGCCCGGTGTCGACTTTTGACCGTTTCGAGTGCCGATCTAATTTGCCGAATCGCGGAAGCATATGAAATTTAATCGGTTCGCTTAACCGAAGATGGTTTTCGATAATACTGTGAATTTTCTGAGACATTACAGTCTTGTCAGGATAACCGATACGACTTGGAAGTAACAGACGTATACGTCAGAACTTGTGACAATTAGGACAGATATGGACGTTGATATAACAATGGACTGCAACACCAAATGATTTTGAATGTAATTGATACTGGACAGGCTTTCAGACCAAATTGCGATGTGCCTATCAACGCCAACAATACGTAGCTAACGAGCGAATTGTCAGGTACTACCACACCACGAAACAAACTCACTCTAACACCTCGCAAAAACCAGGGGTGGTCCATCCTAAGGAGAGTCGCAACACTTGATACAGGGACTTAAATGATTAAAGATTGTCGTCAAAATTGTCGATGAAAAACGACCCATTCATAAACAAAAGAGGCCGAAAGGTATTGCTTCCCTGATTAATAGGTAATTAGTTAAGACGTTATTTATGTCTTCGAGCATTTCCCTATATTGTTCACAGTTGATGGTATTCAAGCAAGATGGTTTGTTTTGTTTTATGTTTTATGAAAACTGATTCTAAGTAACCTCTGGGTATAGCTTTGACCTACTAACGGTTTAAGGTTTGGATTTCGGTCGTACGGGAAAATCTGTGGTAACATTGAAATAGTTTTTTTTTTTTTGTGGAACCAGTATTTCGCAAAAGATTAGGCCGCAGTTTCGTAGAAACTTCACAAACAAAAAGACGTGTGGCACTCGGGGACTGCCGCGGTAAAGCTATTGCATAGCATTTTTATCAATTTATGCAATTATAATTATTTATTTATTTTATTTATGCAGTATTTTTTTTCCTTTGTTTTTTTTTTTCTTTGATATTAATTGAAGTTACACTTTCACACATTGAATTGAATTTTGATTGATTGTTCACTCATTTGTTTTCTTATCGGTCACCACGCTCAAAAAACAAATGAGTGGGGGGTGTTAGGTTATTTTCGTTACGGAATTTCTGGATTCGGTCTCCACGCTCAAGGCCCGCAATAGAAGCTATGCAATAGATTAAAAAATATTAGTAGTTTTTGCCTACGGCTTCGCCCGCGTACATAAAATTTAGCCTATATCACTCTGGATTAAAGCAGCTTTCTATCTGTGAAAAAAATTTAGCTTTCGGACCTGTAAGCTTTCAGAGATTACCTTCTACAAACAAAAAAAAAAATCAAACTATACCTCTTTATAATATTAGTATAGATCACTAAGTGACGAGTTGATATGTTATACAATTTATTCATAGGTTTACAAAACACTGTTATGTTTACAATCAAATCCACGACTGCATATCTCAAAGATGAACACGTACCAATAATTAAATTCAAAACAAAAGCGTTAACAAACGGGACGTGACGTAGCCGCTGTAAGTCGAGCGTTGAGAAAAAAGCTTGGATTTGTGAAAATATAACTTTTCCCTAACACAACGTTTTCCTACGTTATTTCCTTTGCAGTCGCAGGTGAGATTTATCTTCGGATAATTGGATAAAGAACGCGTTTGCGAGAGGTGATACGAGGTGGAAGAAGGGGGAAGGGAGGCGCCAGTGGAAAAAAATCCTAACAGCCAATGATGTGTTACTTTTGAATATAAATCTTTTGTTTGAGCTTTGTTGCCGAGTACTTGCAATACAGGAATAAGTATTGTTATGATTTTTGTTGAAGTGGGACATGTTCCTCCACGTTGTTAATCTTTAAGGGTTTATTAAATTGTTTCTCAATTTATTCCCGTTTATTACTTAGAAAATATTTCTAAGCTTTTGTTCCATCTAAATACTAACTGTGCACAAAAACATGCTTTTCTGGGTGGTTTGAAAAATAACCCCGAAGGGGATGGCGGGTTCTGTGTTTCCTTGCTTCGCTCGCTCGTTAGACACCGCATCCTCTTATAACTTAGCCGATTCTAAGGGATTTGGAACACACCGAATCCGACACGATTCGGGATGCTCCAAATCCCATAATAATTGTCAAAAGTCCGTAAATATTTGGGGTAAATTAGTAATTTTAGTGAAGAAAAAGATTTTTAATGCATAGTTAAAAATATCCCAAATTTCACATATTATTACACAATTTAAACATTTTAATGAGGACGATATAAATAGAAATAAGTATTGTTGTATGTCTATTCATCATGTATTGGTTGCATGCTATTAATCATTGCATTCAACATTTAATCATTTCGCAAAATTCAAAATATACCAATTATATTTTGCCCAAATAGTCAATATTACTGACCTGATTCCGAGTATTAATAAAACTTACAATGTTACTAAAATTATTTGCTGACCGCATTAAATTAAATCTGTCAAACACAGCGGATTAAAATAAGACAGAGAACAAACCGCACGTCGACCAACCTCATTTGTAATGAGCTTTTACATAGTGCAGAATTATACACGACCGGATAACAATATTCGCCACAAAATGTTTGTTTAATATATAAATATGGTCTACATAGGTACACGTCAGTCCATAGTAGGTCGGGGGTAGGACCACCCAAATATTACATTTTGCACAAAATATTTAAAGGACACAGAACGAATGGTCGATGTGAGTCGAAAGGTTCTGGAGTGGTGACCATGTACTGGAAGACGCAGCGTTGGAAGTTGGAGAGCTTCTCACAAGGTGGACCGATGACCTGGTGAGATTCGCGGGAACTGGATGGATGCGAGACGCACAGGAGTAGTCGTTATGGCGACACTTGGGGTAGATCCATGTCTAACAGTGGATGTCATTCGGCTGAAATGATAATGAACATCGACTAGAGACCGTGGTGGTCCAGTGGCAAGTTGGTGTAATTTATTTCATCACCACTGCTTTCTAAACGGTGAAAGAAAATAGTCCTAGAACCAAAAATTCGAAGACATGATATCTACCAACCCGCACTGGACCCCTGCGGTAAAGAAGAGATCTGAGTTACAGCAGTGGGAACATTAAAGGCTGATTATGCTACTGTATAAATATATGGCTTGCATAACCACCCTTATCAGCCCACAGTACATTGGGGGTAGGACCACCCAATTATTTAATTTCGCCGAAAATATTTAAATGTAATATTAACATCGACTGAAATTCACGGTGGTGATCGAAACAATGCACACGTCAAAAATACTCCGTCGTAAGTATTTCAGAACCGAATTTAATTAAGTTAATATAAACAAAAGCAAAATATACAGAGTGAACGTTTTTATTCAATTTCATTTTTTTTTTTTTCAAATTTCCCAGAGCTCCATTTATTTTAAAAGCTTGAATTTTGGTGAAGTAACATACTCGTAACAACACAGGAAACATTTAGTATTAGAACAACACAAACAAGTAAAATATAAAGTTAATTAGTGCCATGAAATAACATTCCATATTCGACAACGAGGTAACAAAAGGGAAAAATTAAACAGCTAGTGTTCTAAAGTTAGCAAATACGGAGCAGAACAATCAGAGAATTGAAATATTTACTGAAACTTGAACAAAACTAGGCGAAACACAATGTATGTTATGTGAAATGTTAAACATCGCGAAACCTGACTACACACAGAGTTTACCGTGGCGCCGCCAACGAGAATGCTGTACTTTTGTGTGATTTCGTATATGGATATTCAAAAAGTGCTGCATAGTTGGAAAACCGTTTTGCTTTTACGTTCTGTGTTACAAGTCACAGACGGTGGGTAAATTATAAACTACCTATTTGCAATTCTGTAGTAGGTGCGTGTGACCTACAACAGTGTTTTAGTTTTCCTTAGATTTACATTCAGGAAATTACAAAAACTATTTTAAAAATCTAAAAACATCATTTTGTTTTCGTCAAAAGTTTTTTAAGCTATTGCATAGCTTCTATCGCGGGCCTTGAGCGTGGAGACCGAATCCAGAAATTCCGTAACAAAAATAACCTAACACCCCCCACTCATTTGTTTTTTGAGCGTGGTGACCGATAAGAAAACAAATGAGTGAACAATCAATCAAAATTCAATTCAATGTGTGAAAGTGCAACTTCAATTAGTATCAAAGAAAAAAAAATCAAAGGAAAAAAATACTGCATAAATAAAATAAATAAATAATTATAATTGCATACGTTGATAAAAATGCTATGCAATAGCTTTACCGCGGCAGTCCCCGAGTGCCACACGTCTTTTTTATTTTTCTTTGTTTCAAACTACTGCCAAATACCTACAAAATTAACTTAAGGTACCTGTGTCGAGTTAGTCCCAAACAACACAAACGCATTCTAGTGGCCAACGCTACGCTAAGAAGTGGAAAGCCAGTTTTTAAGTGAGAGAAAAAAGTGCGACACACAATTTGAAATTCTAAACAAAAAAAAATCATACGTTCTACCTAAACCGTATATTTGATTTTGTTTTGTGGTGAGTGAGTGATTTGAAATGTATTTACAAAGTGAAGTCCCAAACACACGAAAGGGTTAGCGTGGAGTAAATTAAGGACGGTGAATAATTCATAGATATTTTTGGCATTACCTTGACCATTTCACGTAATTCGACCGGCTGCCGCTCGCGAACGAAGACGCCAGTCCAAACTTTTTATACTTTATGCACTTTAATTTTATTTACACAAGTCTATTAAACTTTCTTTCTACTGTCTTCAGCGCAGTTCAGGATAATAGCGGTCCCTGAAAATTAATTCCAAACGTTAGTAAGTAAACTAATCAACTTTAATGTTTACATAGAGTTATGAAAACAAAATGCTCGACACAGCTGTCACAACAGTTTGGGAGAATTAATTTTATTTTGAATCTCAGATGCAGTACGCACTAACTTTGAATAAATGGAGGTGTCTTGCTAATATAACTTTGTGTACACGAATATCTTTTGTTATAGCTTAGTTGTTTTAGTAATGTTAAGAGGACTACAGAACTCCAGCCGCTCTCGGATTGCACACACAATGCTTGCAAATATGAAGCATTTTAGTGATTTACTAAAAATCTACAGATTTGATTATACAATTATAACTCTATAACGGTAACAGGTTGCTTCAAAAATAATCTGACAAACAATAAGAATGATATCTAGTCCCGTTTTTAATCGATAAAAGTAATTTTGAGCGCCATCTCCGTTGTTTAGTTTCTATCATGCTAAATTAGCTGTATTATGTTTTGAACATACTATCTATCTAGAATTTATCTTGAAGAATAACATATTTTTTTCTAATTCTGTTTACTTCAGTGTATCATATACTTTTAAGCATTATAAGTATGATTAGCTCTCAGTTAGTCCTCTTAAAAGAAGAATCTACTTCGACTTTGAGACACTTAATTTTTTATGTGAAGCGTTTTAATCAGCTGTGTTTAGTACCTACTAATATTATGACAATGAAGATTAATCACAATATTATTATAATACTAAAAATTAACACATAATCGCAACGACACTTCTATAGTTAAACTTTAAGTAAGTTCATACTAAACAAGCCTTCCGACCAACTTCAATCACGGTAGATATGATAAGATATTATAGTGCACAAATGTATGCACACTCACTGTCATTTTACTCTCATAGTCCCCTAGGGCGGGAATCCGGCTCGACCTGGAGTGAGATCAGGGGTAGGACCAACGGCTTTTCGTGTTTTTCGAGACACGTGGATATATATCTGTCGAAGCCATCTAGTTAATTAGCCATCCAATTGGATGCCTAGGCCGATAGTTGTTTGAACTAAAATCACTCAACGTTTAACAGCTTGGCGTATTGAAAGTTAGCCCTTTCGATAACTGATCAAGACTCAGCCAAGTGATTCAAATTTAGTTCCGCTATTTATTGATTTAATAATATTTCACTATTACTTGGTGTACACTATTAAGTACTACTACTAAAAAGTAGTTTTATTTAATTTATAAACTCATGGTTACCCTACTAAACTATATGACTGCACAACGTTCAGCCATCTGGTTAAACGTTGCGATCAACGACATGGCTAATTGTTCTTCAGCCATTTTATTAGATGCCGGCGTTTAACGAACGCCCTAGGCGTCCAATTGGATGACTAATTTAACCAGATGGCTGCGACATATCCACTAAATTCCAAACCCCAAGCTACTATAAAGTAATTCTTTAGGTGAATGCGCCAGGGCAGTCCACCAAATTCAAATTGTCATACGTTTTTGCAACTTGAAGAAAACTGAAAGTGCTATTTTACCCTTATCTCTAATTGAAAGAGTTATTATGGTGGTTTTAATGAAAATAATTGTGTAAATACATACATGACGTTACCGCAAAAATATAATATCGTTACCATATTATTCGTCACTGATCAGCAAATGACAAAAATCTTTCAAAAACATTGAATTTCGAGAACAACGCTTTTTTTAGGTGGGAAGTCATCCAATAACTTCTACCACTCTAGGGCGAAGCGGAAGAGCGTGTCAAAATTGTACTAACAAAAAACCACTCCAATGTTCCTTCTCGAGGCCTAACCTAAAGTATTCACCTTAATAGATAAACCGAATAGCACTTTTTACCTGACCCAGGAATCAAACCCGAGACTCCACGCTCAACAGCCACGCGGCCAATGAGGCAGTCAAGTTCAAAGTAATTGACCATCTGAACTAACTACACGACATGTTTCCAACGGTTAGAGAGTACTGTGAGATAAACGACGTCACTTTAAATCGTCAGTGTAATAGCTAACCGTTTTACTAAACCGTTGCGGATGGGGTAGGAAATCTACTTTTTCCTTTTAAGCGAGTTTCGAATTTGCTCTTCGGAATTAGTTTGCATCGACGTTTGATCGGATATTCCTTTCAAAAAGTTAAGCAACGGTATCGAGTAATCTAGTTTTTTCATCATAATCCGAAGTATGTTTGTTAAAAGCTTCCAGCGGCTTTAGTCACGTGAAAGTAGAAAATCGTCCTAAAGAACATACTCCCGAAATAAAAAGTCTTCTTTAAGCTATTCCAAAACCTAGTCAACCCGTGTAGCAAATTTCATCCAAATCCATTTATTATCAATCATATAGCGCCTGCCGTGCCTTAAACCTGCCACAACAAACAACGACTACAACAACGTGTTGCTCGCCGTCCGGCCGTCCGGTAATTAACCGGACCGAGCTCAGTCGTCAACAGCGCGTAGTGATCCACGCGCTCCTCAAAGAGATATCAGCAGACTGTAGGGGATCAGCAGAGCCGGTGCCCACTAGCTAGGACCACGGGAAATTTCTGAGGGGGAAACCCGTAGTCCTAGAACGCAAAGGGCAACTGAAAGACACAGGTGTGGTTTTAGTCAGTGAAAGTCTGACACGCCCTCCGGCTCCTCCCAAGGGCGGATGATGTCATTGGATAATTTCCACACGTGAAAAAAAAAACCCTATTTTCGTTATGCACCTGAACGTTGACATATTTCCAAGCTGTCTACGCAAATAAAAATAAAAATCTAAACGCGCGCACCATAACTTGGTTACCTACTACATACCTAGATGAACCGTTAGGTCGTGGGAAATACAATTAGTGATATTTTCTAGTTAAAGTTTACTCGGATTTTTTTTTATTAATAATAATATATCATCAAATAACTTCTCCCACTGTAGGTGGGTGGAGAGAGGGTTGTGACAGACTTTTACTGACTAAAACGCACCTGTGTTCCTTCAGTTGACTTTTGCGTTCCAGAGACGTGTTTTTTTTAGGGTTCCGTACCTCAAAAGGAAAAAAACAGAACCGATATAGGATCACTTTGTTGTCCGTCCGTCTGTTTGTCTGTCTGTCTATCAAGACCCTTTATCTTGTGAACGCGTGAAGGTATCGAGTTGCAATTAAAACCATATACTCAAGTCTACGGTCCCTTCAAGCTGTGAAAAATCAAACTTCTAAGTTAACGAATAGAAAAGATACGGCCGTTTATGTCGCAAAAAACGTATGTATATTTTGATACTCTCAAAGATCGAAATTCATAGGGTACTTCCCGTTGACCCAGAGTCCTAAAATTTGGTATAAAGCAAGGTCTTTTATCACAGATATAGAAAAACATCTTAAAACAATAAATTTGTGGTTACCGACGCACAGTATACGATTTCGCAAATCTAGGTGGACAATAATCGAAAATCAAAATGTTAGAAATGGTAATTTTTTTCACTTGTATCGCAATCTTGAATAATAATAGCAACTCACAAAACAAATTAAACATGCCTGGGTCCCAAGACCCTTCCGAGAACAAAAGGCAAATATGCCCTTTCAATAGCAGATAAGCGAGCGCACGTTCAGTGCGACCGCTAATGTTAACGTGTCTGCATGTCTCTGAGTGTTTTGTGCAATACCAAGTGCTTTTTAGTGATGGATTCTTCAACTAGAGGTAATTATGGTTTTATTTAGTTAAAATATTACACTGAATTACTTTTTTAAGATGATAAAATATGATCCTAAAGATACCCCTTTTTAATTCGTTTTCATAACATGTGATTCAAAATGTAATTAGAGATAAAGTACTTAGCAATATACTGCAAAATGGTGGAAATAGTTTTAAATGATTCCTTATTTATTCTATTATTTGGTACAAGTTGTTATATTTTGCGTTTATTTGCGCAAATTAACTTTTTTTCGTATTTTTGTTATAGGTGCCCGATTGGAACGAAAATCGTTGTTTGAATTTTGGCGTTCAATTTCGGCTAAAGGGCGAATAACTCAAATGATTGACCTTGTGAAGTCAACATTAGGTGCTCCAGTCCTTAGTGAAGAAGCTGAACGGCTTTTGCGTGCCTTAACGAAGAATGAATGTGAAAAAATTCGTGAAAAATGGGAACGGAAGCAAAGAAAGTTGGACTTGTTTCTACGTTCTTGCGAAGAGTGGATAAATGAAGATATAGTTTTAGATATGATCCCCGAGTGTTCACAATCGAGTTCCATTCGTGGGAGACCGCAAACAAGTTTTGAAAATAGTTAAAAAAAAACCAAAAAGCGTAAAGTCCAACATTTGCTAACTAGTTATAGCCAAGAACAATTATCATATGCTGCTCAATTAAGTGTTCGATCAAGTGGAAGACATGATGCTGCTGACTTAATGCGGGAAATATCTACGGCTTCACCAAGACGTGCTACTACATATAAGAAAGCTCGGAAACTTTTTTCAACTCCAGAAGAAGTACAAATTCTGAAAAACAATTACGACCATACACTGCTGAAGTAGCATTAGCCTTGTGTATAACAAATAATTTCACAGTCCACACTTACAAAAATATACAACAAGAAGCAATAGAAAGGGGATTTCCGCTATATCCATGCTACGACCAATTAGCACGAATAAAAAAAGAGCGTTATCCTCCAGTGGAATTAATCACAGTTAGTGATACATGGGCTGAAATTCAGCTTCAAAGACTTCTTGATCACACAGCTATCAGAATATGTAAAAATATTCTTGAAAATGTATTGGTAAGCTCTACAAATGAGTTGAATTATTTTTAAAAATAAAGAAATCAGAAGAGCGCGATTGGATCATACGCTTAAAACTTCACGTCATCGGACTAATTATGACTTAATAAAATATATGTTAATGTCTTCAGACCCATACATAGCTTTCTTAAGAAAACTGTCTCAAAAAAGCATGTATAAAACCATAAATATTTGAATTTTTTATTAAAAACTCAATAAATATTGTTTTAAAAATAAAATATGCTTTTAATTTTACTATTATACCGTAGATCAATCATTTACAATCATCCAAAAAGCAATACCAGCATTCCCGATTTTTGTCCACCTAGATTTGTCAAATCGTATACTGTGCGACGTCACAAAAAAAGTTGTTTTTTGCAATTCAGAAAAATCTTCGAGACTCCATTCGGAAATTGTAGTTTGCACGGAACCCTCAGTGCGCGAGTCCGACTCGCACTTGCCCAGTTTTTTTATTTAAGGTGGAAAATCATCCAATGACATCTCCCGCCTTCGGGCGGTGCGCGAGGGCGTATGGGGCTTTTGGCGCTGACTAAAACCCTCTCCTAGTTGCTTTGCTGTATTGCACTCCAGGGTCGGGTTTTCCTTTTAGAAGCGAACCCACGGCCCATCGGTTAATGTTTACCCTGCGGGCTAATTTGACGCCGAAAATTTGAAAAATTTGTTTCAGGATTCAAAGAATTATGAACCAAATTTAAATTCAGTAAATTAATTTAAAATATTTTTCCAGTAATACGGATTAAATGTTTCTCCGAACTTTAAAAAACTGTTGTACATTTCTGAGTTTTCCTGGACGTATGCACGGAGGTTTTCATAAATTAATTTTCCGAGAATCACTCTTCAAACAAAAGATGACGTAAATGATGCAATGCAGGTATCCTAGAGATAACCTAGTTGTCGGTTATTCATAACTCCTTGAGCAGAAAATGCAAAGAACAATGGAAATACATATTTGATTAGACAGAAAAACGTTTTATGAGTAAAATAACTTTAACGGGTTACTTTTTTTAAAAAAAAAATGTTTTTATTTTGCTAGAACTTTCAGTCCCACTCCTGGGCTATTATACCTATATATATTTCTATACTCTCCATATTTCGCAAGGCCACGCTTATTGCTTCCAGTTCTCCTAGACCCTAGACCTTTCAGTCCCACTCCTGGGCTCAGGCCTTCCTTATACTCCTTTCATAATTCACAAGCCCGTGCTTCTTATTTTCAGTTCTGGCGAATTTTGTCCAGTTCACTCGTACCAGTAGTAATCCATACTAATAAAGTAAATGGTTTTTACGCTTCCACAATTAAAGAACGGAATAGATTTTGATAAAATGTAGAAAGAAATATAAGTTTATTTACGCAAAATAACGCATTCTTAAAATTATTTAGCAAGCATAATACCAATTTAGTACGAAGTAAACTTGAATTTTTAGCATGGATATAGTCTACCTTTTATCAGGCTTCGACTTCGACTTGGCGTCCGCTACAACCGACTTTCACGTGGCTGAAGACGCTATCAGATGCTAATTTCGTATAAAAGTTTTATTAGTCCTCAAAAACTAACAAACAAGTGAGAACTAGATCCTCAATACAAAACAACATTCATGTTGCGTTCAACTCTATTAATCCTCTCAATAAGTACAGAAGCCGACCAAGAAGGAAGATTAGCTAGGTGCTGGCCGCACAAACCACACTGGGCTTCATGACCGCAAATATATTCCCCAAGAATTATCTAAGGGGAAGGCTTATTCTAAAAGTTGACCTACAAAAAAATCACAATTTTTTTTTGCGGGTCAATCATCACTGAATTTTTATTTTATTGTATTCGCACTAGTGAAAAATTGTATTGTGTTTTCAAGAAATATGATTTACATCTGGAGTATTTATTTAAGGGGCAGATAAACGTTTTCAATACTATCACTTTTTAGGGTTCCATAGCCAAATGGCAAAAAACGGAACCCTTATAGATTCGTCATGTCTGTCTGTCTGTCTGTCTGTCTGTCTGTCTGTCTGTCTGTCTGTCCGTCTGTCCGTCCGTATGTCACAGCCACTTTTTTCCGAAACTATAAGAGCTATACTGTTGAAACTTTGTAAGTAGATGTATTCTGTGAACCGCATTAAGATTTTCACACAAAAATAGAAAAATAGCAATAAATTTTGGGGGTCCCCATACTTAGAACTGAAACTCAAAAATTTTTTTTTCATCAAACCCATACGTGTGGGGTATCTATGGATAGGTCTTCAAAAATGATACTGAGGTTTCTATTTTCATTTTTTTCTAAACTGAATAGTTTGCGCGAGAGACGCTTCCAAAGTGGTAAAATGTGTGTCCCCCCCCTCTAACTTCTAAAATAAGAGAATGATAAAACTAAAAAAAATATATGATGTACATTACTATAAAAACTGCCAACGAAAATTGGTGTGAACGAAATCTAGTAAGTAGTTTTTTTTAATGCGTCATAAATCGAAAAAAAAATACAGTATAATTAAAACATCGATCAAAGTTACAACACATTACAAGAACTTTTGTATTATGTTACTTGCTGCTACGGAACCCTTCATGGGCGAGTCCGACTCGCACTTGGCCGGTTTTTCATATTAATCCCTTCTCCATATTAATTTCTCTTCGGAATCATAAAGCTACTTTTTATACAACAACGATACCTACATACATTTTTACATGGAATTTAATCTAGCGTACACTGTAATTTGTAAAATTCGCAATATTCAACATGAACTGAGAATATTAAAATTAAAGTCTCTGTTAGAAGGTATTTTTTTAGTTTTTTTTTTATAACCTGCTTAAATCTATATATGTATATAAACCTTCTTTAATCTTATATATATATAAGGCAATGTCCTCATTCACTCACAAACTCATCATCAATCTTTTATGAAAGACTAAGAAAGATGTTCTAAAATTCACCCCCTAAGGGGGTAAAACGGAGGTCCAACGTTTGTTTAAAGAAGCCTATTATCACGCGGGCGAAGCCGCTGGCAGAAGCTACTATACACATATAATATAGTATACACATCATTTTTTTTTTCCGATGGGAAAAATCATCCAATGACAATCCCCGCTCTTGGGCGGAGCGGGAGATAGTGTCAGACTCTTACTGACTAAAAAACACATCCCGTTCCTTCAAGCCTACCGGGTATACCGGGGCTCGAGCGCCCTTTCGGATAACCCTGGCCCCAGTAGGCTTCGACCCGGCTGGGCCCCTGCTGTTCCTTGAGGCGCGCGGGAATAGCGCGCGCCGTCGAAGACGGGCTTGGTCCGGACAGTTACCGGACGGCCGGAGAGCGAGCTACCCATTGCTCACTGTCCGCAAGCCCGCGCCTACGGTGGCTGGAAATCGGGATCGGAATCCCGATTTCCAGCCACCGTAGAGTCTAGCCGCGGCGAGAGCGCCGTTGCCTGATGCAGTCGGCCTCCTCCTTAGCGAGCATTACTGCTTCGCAGAAGTCGGCGACCGCCTGCCACTCCTCCTCGCTCCGGACCATGGCCTCAACCAAGGCCCGGCGCGAGAGGTCTCCGCCGCCGATCACCCCCACGAAGGCACGGCGATGCTCCGCCCAAACAGGGCACACCTCGACTGTGTGCTCCACCGTGTCCTCCGGGCGTTCCGCACAGTGGCGACACCCGGGCGTCACTTCCGCTTTAATCCGGAACAGGAACCTCCCAAACCTGCCATGTCCGGTGAAGACCTGTGTCATGCGGAAGGTAAGGACGCCGTGAGGTCTTTCCAGCCACGCCTCAAAGAGGTATACACATCATCATCATCATCATCAGCCTTTTTAATGTATCTGCTGGGACTCAGGCCTCCTCTCTAGGAGAGGGAATGGGCCGTAATCCACCACGCGGGCCTAGTGCGGGTTGGTGAATGTCACATGTCTTCGAATTTCTAGAACATACCATTATACACATACGTCAGAACAAACCTCTAGATTTATGTCAAAATACGAATTGTGCCTTTTGTTCTACCTGTGTAGATGCACATAGTTAGGTTTAATAATTATAGAGTTTGTTTCAAAAGACTAAGTCAGCTTTTTTTTAAAACTCAAAACGTAAAATATTTCTTACAGCCAATCTGTCACCGTAACAGCTGAAATTCAAGTCGTTTAATTTAAATATTTCTATACATAACAGTCATATTTTACATCTGCAAGTACAATTTATTTGAAAACTAATTTCTTTGCTTAATATAACAATGTATCAGTCTGCGCCCTTTGTACATACAACGTCATTAGGGGTATATTTTCTGAGATTTCTTTGAGCCCATGTGTTACATAAGACCAGTAATTATACTCTACACGCATTGCAGCATCCGGACACACTTTGATTACTGTCAGTTTGTGTGATCCCATTACTGAGCCAAGTCTTCTCTCATCACAGGGATGAAGAGCAATAAATAGCTCGCCATCCGGACGTCCATTAAACCCCAGTCAACGGCGCGTTGCGTTCCATGTGCATCTCAAAGAGTTGTCAAAAACTGAAGGGGCTCACTAGGGTTGATGCCTGCTAGGGCTTGGGGCTCTGTTGGGTTTTGCTGAAATCTCTTTCAGGTGTATGTGGCAATACTACACACGGTCAACGAAGCTGGCTTTGTTCTTACCGGACGAGCGGACAACATGATGACGATGTCAAGCCCGCACTTATGGTGGCCGATTCAAACAATATGCGTCTATGATTTAAATTCGTTTTCATTTTTCAGTGAAACTAATGGTTGGTTAAATGTTACTTTCTAAGGTTTGTACTTAATTGTTTTTTTAGGTTTCCGTACCCAAAGGGGATAACGGGACTTTATTAATAAGAAAGTCCATCCAAGTTATATTTCGTTTTTCACAGATGATGAATTTCTAGTGCCGCTAAAACAATAAATACTAAAAAACAGAATAAAATAAATATTTAAGGGGGCTTCCTTACAACAAACCTGATTTTTTTTTGCCCTTTTTTTGCTATGGACGGTACGGGAACCTTCATGCGCGAGTCCGACTCGCAATTGACCGGTTTTTTTAAATTGATCAATGGACAGGAAGGAAAACGAAGAAGATAAAGCTACGCATCCATGAAACATTATTTCTACCTGTGTTATCAAAAGCAGACATCAAAAGAGCAATGTTTATATGAACCATATGTTTCTTCTTCTTCTTCCTGCCCTTATCCCATTTTATTTGGGGTCGGCGCAACACGTTTTTTTCTTCCATTCTGTCCTGTCACTCGTCACACTATCACTAACTCCCTTTTCTTTCATATCACTTCTCACACAATCCATCCATCTTTTCTTTGGCCTCCCTCTCCCTCTCTATCCATCCGCATGTAAATTCATAACTCTTTTAGCAACATGCCTTTCATCTCTCCTCTTTACATGACCATACCAAGACAAACGATTTCCTTTCAACCTTTCAGTCACTGGCGCCACTTTCAAACTTCCCCTAATGTACTCATTTCTCACTTTATCCATTCGAGTATAATTATATTTATACCATATTACTAAATCGCATCCAACAAAGAATGTCCCATATCGTTAAAGAATTCAGAACTAATATTGATACGTGATTAAATTAAAGAAACTTATTTCCACTAAAAACAAAAAATATTTTAAATGAGGAAGACTTTGATAACACAAAAATAGCACCCCTAAATATCGTAATAAGGAAAATAAACATTCAATCGAATTGAGAACCTCGATCTTTTTTTAAGCCGTTTAAAAATAGACTTCACACAAAAATACGTTAATAACGGCATACAACAGGAACTGAAGTGGGTGGTTACCAGACTAACTTCATGTTTTTCAGCAATTTCCTCTTCTCAAATTGACGTCAACTACACCTACGGAGCTCAACTAGTCCAAAGAGTTCAAATTAGTATAACAATCCCTGGTGTTAAGGATCCCCTTCACCATTTTTTAAGCTATTGCATAGCTTCTATCGCGGGCCTTGAGCGTGGAGACCGAATCCAGAAATTCCGTAACGAAAATAACCTAACACCCCCCACTCATTTGTTTTTTGAGCGTGGTGACCGATAAGAAAACAAATGAGTGAACAATCAATCAAAATTCAATTCAATGTGTGAAAGTGTAACTTCAATTAATATCAAAGAAAAAAAAACAAAGGAAAAAAAAATACTGCATAAATAAAATAAATAAATAATTATAATTGCATAAGTTGATAAAAATGCTATGCAATAGCTTTACCGCGGCAGTCCCCGAGTGCCACACGTCTTTTTTTTTTTTTTTTGTTAACACTTTGAATGCCGGTTACGGATATATCCGGTATATGGTTACTATACAGGATACCTACTACGGATATATACGTAGGACTTCTACAACATAATTTTTAGTATTTGCGAAACCTGAATAAGTTTGCTCAGAATCAGTAACTGAATGAAGTCCAATAGTTTTTACACCATGTTATATTTTTTCCCAAAAATATTTAAATACAACACAGGTCACAGCAGATCATAGCGGGCATTAGGAATTAGCTAGCGTCTGGGTGCAAATGCAAAATAACCCCTGAGTCGCCTTGATGGCCCAGTGACTATGTATTTTTGCTGACATAACAAGCTTATAACTTTGTGATTTTTCATGATCATTGTACAAAGATTATTTACATTAAAATAGACACGTGTTTCGAGTGTCGCATATACTAAAATTAATGTTGTACCTATACGTAGGACTTTTATATGAGACGAGGAAGTATGAGGGGCAGGATGCCGAGTCTACGTAATTATACGTATACATATTTATCCGTATACTGGCAGTCAGGGTGCATATATATCTTAGTTAATTATACCTAATGACAAATGTATGGTGATAACCGAAAATAGCTACACGGTCAAATTTTTAGCCCTTTCTTCGTATAAATAGTTAATTTATGTGCCATTAGAATATGGATGTACTAGTATAAATTCTAACAAAGTTCGTGTACATAGGCGAGCTTAACTCAAAGTTGAGTTATCTTCCAACAAACTATTGAGTGATAGAGAGAGATCACAATAGAGATTAAGATCCAGTGTACAATTTTGAAATTACAAATAATAAAAAAAAATTAACAATCGGACCAGTACTTTCTCTTACGAACAAAAAAACAAACTTTACCTCTTTATTATATTAGCGTACATTAAAACAGCCACTGAATTTCACTCGAAGAAATCCTGCCAAAAAATCGATCTTCCATCAAAACATGATTTTAGGAAAGCGTATTATGACTACGTCAATGTAATTTTCCTACTGGGAAAACTTTTAAGGAAGTTGTTGCATTAAAAATTTAAAACTTGGCGAATCTTTGTAGTTAGTGAAGTAAGGTATGGCAACACTCGCATGTACGAGTATGAGACTACCCTCTTCATTGTTAGGGATTTCAAATATTAAAATATGCTTCTAAATATTTTTCTTTATCTTTTGCAAACAATGGACGAAAAATTCCATGGTTTTATTTCCGTCTGATCACAAGGGGATTCGTAGTGTTAATTCGATGTAGGTTTTATTAACAAAAGCATTTATGTATTCCATGCAAATAATATATTACCATTTTCTTATTTTCATTTGGCTTTTGATTTTTGTTTAAAAAATATATGTTAGGTATCAGACTCTAACTTGAATTTAAAATTGGGTAACGATTGCTAAATAATAACTGAATTACAATAATTTCTATGCCTATGTTTTTTTTATTATTTTTAGTAAGTAATACCACTAAAAAGTACTTAATATTTGAAACCGTTTATTCCGTCACTCATCACTGAAGGTTCATTGGAAGACCAGGGTCAGGCACTATATTTCTATCTGGCAACATTGCTGAACTGAACCTTTTTGGCACAAAGTTATTGTTTTTTTTTTATTGACGGTCACTGTGGCGACACAACATAAATAAACTATTCTTTGTTTCTTTCAATCAGCAGCCGTGTAAACAACATCTGATCTAGGGACTGTCTCACGGCTCGTTATGGAGTGAACACCTAAAGCCTAGGTACATTAGAATAGTTTGTTTATTGCTCGTTACCCACTCATCGCCCACAAAATATGATCCTGGAAAGGAGTTCCACAGTGATCGGCATCCTGGACCGAAAAATATGTTTTAAATACAATTACTCGAAAACCCACTCTTATACCACTTTTAGGCACGCAATTTACGGTTTTCCGCACTAGTGCAGAAAAGTGTGCGTGCTCTCCACAGCCACAATTTCATTACATTTATCGTATAAAGCTGAGCACGCGTCAACCCTCACGAGTCGTCGGTCGAAACCAGATTATAAATTTTTTCGAAAGTAGATTGAAAAAAGTCGTTTGATACACGTGCAAATTTGACACTGCAGCCCTCGGCTCCATAACATTCATGAATTCCGCCTCGGTCACAATGAAAAACTTTCTGCACTTGTATCAAAATGTGCTATATCTTTTTACTTTTTGAAGCAATTCGTGCTAAATATTTTATAGTCGACTTTCGCCAGTGTACTTAATCAGTGAGGGATTAAGTCGTCTCAACCCGGCAAGCGTCCGTGCCGGTTTTAGTCACAATTGCCGGAAGACTTCCCGGACAGTCCGGAACGGTGAGAAAGCAGGAATGAAGCGTGACAGGCATTTCTTGCAAGATTGTTTGCTGAAAGATGTTGGCGCAGTGCTTTGTTTTAATGAGATAGTTAATCAACAGTTTCATTTAAAAACTTGAATTAAGTTCTATACAACGAGTAACATTATATTCGCAAAACCTGAAAATAATTTGATCAGAATAACGAGCAGAATCAATTGAACCACTTTTTAATATAGGACACATTTTTCCAAAATATCTTCATTCAAAATTTCCCCTGTTTTTAACACGCCTATATTAGCTTCACCTGTATGTTTGTAACCAACGCCTTTGAGCTCGATTTTGACCTACTTCGGGCGATCAGATTTTCTTCAAACTTTGCACACCCATCACAGACTGATAACAATACAATAATCCGTTTTTTTTTAGTGAAAAATAAAAATATAGTTTAAAAAAAAAACTAAAAAAACACGCTTTCATAGCATATCAAACTAAAAAGTGTAAAATAAATTTCAATATAGTGAACAACTTTACACTTTGTAGTTTGATATGCTATGAAAGCGTGTTTTTTTAGTTTTTTTTTAAACTATATTTTTTTATTAATAGATCAAGCCATCACGTGCGCAAACCCGCTATAATAGGTAAACAAACAAATGGTTGTCGTCCATTTTAATTTTCTCTTACGCGGGATAATAATGGTTCTTAATTCAATGTAGATACGAATCTTAAAAAAAAATAAAACTACACATAAAACCTTTACATTTTGTTCAATAATACTTTTTTCTCTCAGTATTACGTCTATTAAATTGAAAATCATTTTGGGTGTCTGAGTTTTGCGCATTTAACGTTACACGTTGTATATATAGGTATGTTTTTATTACTGTTGGATAGGCTCAATCTTGACCAGTATCTCACCTGTAGAAAAGCAATAATATTATGGTTGGAGCACGCTTGCCTGGAAGTAACCTATTCACTGTTGACTTAAATACCTCTAGGTTGTAGCTATCAGGAAACACAGACTCGCAGGGAATTCCACTCCTTATCTGTACATACCTACAATGTGTTCCCAAAACTAGTTGTTATTGTTTCGATAACAACTACCTTCACGCCGCGTCACTCACAAGGTCATTGAAATATCGGTTATATTGGTCCGTACATTTTCCCCAGATAAGAGTAGCCTGTTGAATTCTCATATTGAGATCAGTACTTCTACAAATCACTTATACAAACTTATAAACAATTTTATTTTACAACTAGCGTACCCATTTCACCGGGCGTCAAACATGTTTGGCGTAAAAATATTATTGATCACAATTTAATGTATATACAGCCTATGACACTCAGAAATAATTCAGCTTTCAATTGGTAAAAGAATTTTCAAAACCGTTTCAGTAGTTCCAGAAATAAATTCCTACAAACAAACTCACTAATGTTACCTCTTTATAATATTGATGTAGATGTTGTTTCAAATTGTGTTGTTTTATTAACTTCAACTTAATAACATAATTTAACCAATAAAACGAACAAACCATTTTATCGTTGGCAATCTTTGTAGTTAAAACACGAGGGAATAAGTCATTCCGGCGGCCGGAAATGCGCCGTCCGCGCCGGTCCTAGTTAGAATTGCCGGATGTCTTGCCGCCGAGTCGCTTCCGAACCGCACCGGTACCGCGCGCTTGATCGGTAACGTCTTTTTAGTTTCACTGATATTTGACATTGATAATAATATTTAGGAGGCCTCCCACAAAGCGGATCGATGATCTGGTGGGAGTCTCAGGAATACGATGGATGCGAGACGCATAGGCCCATTTTTTTGTGGCTACTCTTTAGGAGGCCTATGTCCAATAGAGGACGACTTTCGGCTGAAATTTTGATGATGAATATTTAACAACAGATCATATTAGGTATACATATTAAACAGCCTTGTAATATTCCCAGTGCTGGAGTCACAGAACTCCTCTCTAAGCGAAGGAATGGGTCGTACTCTACCTGGGCTTACTACGTATTGATGGATGTCAAATGTCTTCGAAATTTAAATGAAAGGTATAGAATATGCTTATTATATTCCGTTATTCATTAATTATATGTTTAATCGTACGGAGAACCTTTAGTTTCCCCTGTGATTTTTAGTCGTCATAAAAGTCGCTACTTGTCGAACTTCGAAAAAAAATCACAAAATTTTCCAAGGAACCCGAATCTCACCTTTCTCTCGAACAAAGGCCCAAATCCAGTACCATAATAAACAATCAAACTTGAACACTCGGCCAGTCAATTCCTGCCTAACTACCGGCCGTACAAACTCCAGTTTATTCCAATCGAACAGCACTAAGCTTACTCGTTCATAGTGACCTATCGTTAACTTTAATCCTCAGTTAGCCCAGCCGTTATGTCTTATTTGTAACACGTACCGCAGCTTTATTTTTCCATGCCGTGTATAACGTGGGGAAAAGTTTTCTAATAAAGGCCTCCAGCAATCGGCAAGTTTGTGTCGTTCCCTCTTATTGGCTACAGGTGACAATTGATGGCGATCGCTCTTTTTAAATGACTTCATCGAGAAAGTTTTTCCTAAGGTAACAACACTTAACGAGAGAATGTAGCGATATTATTTTATACCTGAAACATTTTGTGGGGTCACTGGAGGACGGTTTTTTTATATCTGAAACATTGTGGGGTCACTGGAGGACAGTTTTGTAGGATAACGGTCAAGAAAGCGGTGTAACGAAGAAGATTTTTGCTCTTTATTTCAAGTTTTGTTTAGAGTTAGAGCTCTTGAAAGGAATGAGGTTTAAAAATAAATAAGCATTGCTTTCGAGACTGGTCCCAGTTCAGTTGCTATGGTATATAACAATCTGTTTTGTTCCTCAATGGTAATATTTTTTGACTGGCTTGTTGGTTTAGTGTTTCGAAGCCTTGACTGCTATGCTGGAGGTAGTGGGTATGACTCTTACCCAAAACAAAATTGTTTGACATGATTTTTTCTGTGTCTGGGAGTAATTTATAGGTATAATATGTGAGATTAGACAAATTTAAGTATCAGTTTTCTAGTTCTCTTGGCACTAGCTCTGCTTAGTTTGGGACTAAATGATGTTGTGAAATATTATTAGTATCTCTTTATTCTCTTAATACCTACATGTACCTGTAAATTATATTTTTAAATATATCAATAAAAATAAAAACCTTTAAAAATAAAATGATAGATCTAATGATTTTCGATTAAATAATTATTACATCCAATAATGTTATATGAAATAAGTTTTAGAGTATATAAATGTAATATGTAAAGAAATTACATTAATAGTTATTTCTATCTAACGTTTATTTTATCTTCTGAACGTTATTGAAATCAAAATATACCAGTTAATTTTATTTATGATATAAGTCGCATCCGATTAAAAATTGTGGTGTTGGGGCCGAAAGATTCTGGAATAGCGACCGCGTACCGCGTTAGAAGGCCTCCCACGAGGTGGACTGACGACCCAGTGAGGGTCGCGGGAATCCAATAGATGTGAGACACACGGGACCGCTCATTGTGACGACATTGGAGGCCTATGTCCGACAGTGGACTTCTTCGGCTGAACTGATGATGATGAACTCTAGCTTTGTTCTCTCAATCCTTTGATGGAAGCCTAATTATTTCGATCCAACAATTAAAACGCTAAACTAACACAAATAACTGACATAATACGACACCTATATTAGATACGACATAAATCAAAACCGTCCAATCCACGGTCGTCATTTTATAAATGACGGTAATCCATTTCAGTTTTGATTCTAATAGTTGAGTAACATGTCGGGGAAAAAGCGCAATAGATAACGTTTTAGGGTTGTTTTCGTTAGTTAAAAGGGCGAGGTAGGTTATATATGAATTAATTTTTAACACTACGATCTCAGTAATTGGGGTTTCGCGTGTCAGTAATGCTTCACGCAGGTTTTGTACACGCCTTTTTTGAGGGTTAGGGCTTTTTCACACGTACTTCAACCACACTACGTGGCCGGGCGTATATTTCGTATTGAAAATAATTAGGACTATTCACGTACCAAATTTTGCAGTCGTTATCGACCGTGTGTGTGATACCGACCACATCGAAACCACCAGCGACACAGCGAACTAGTGCCCGACCACAACTCAACCACATCTACATTTTGTCAGTACCACAACGCAACTACAAAAAGCTGCAGCGACACTGTTCACACGTAACCATTGCTTGACAGCATTTTGTCGTTGCGACATGGTGTGGTTGTGGTCCGTGTGACGAAGCCCTTACCGAGTGTTCCGAATTGGGACAAAACAAATGAATGTGTTCTACTATATTACTGTCGCTGCCAATTAAAATTTTCGATTTTTTTGTGAGGCGCTCTCGCGTAAAAATGCTTTATTACTCGGTATTGTGACGCGAAAGTTTCACAATGCGTGATATGAACCCCTTGGCGATGATATGAACTCGCTACTGTACAAGTTCTACGAAACTTTTTGCTGCACAATTTCGTGACACTGGAATTTTAATCTATCTATACTATCTGCACTAATATAATATAGAGATAAAGTTTGCTTTATTTTTTTTAGTTTTCGAGGAGTTTTGGAGAGTGTGCGCAGGAATTGCATGACTTGATTCCGCCATCTCATTTCTACCATCGGACAAGCCGACGCACGGCGAGTATCCACCCTTACGTTGTTGAAACATCTACGGTCCGGACTAAGCGTTTCGCCTCGTCATTTATACTGCGTACTTCGAAGGACTGGAACAGTTTGCCTGCTGCGGTCTTTCCGTCTGATTATAATTTGGATGTCTTCAAGGCTAGAGTGAATAGGCTCTTAATAAACTAGTGCGCCTCACCATCAACGATTGCATCACTGCTTACCATCAGGCGGGATCGCAGTCAAGTACTAGTTTATAACAGATAAAAAAAAAAAAAAAAAAAAAAAGTTAATTTCTGAAAGTACTGGTCCGATTGAAAAAAAATTTTCACCGATAGAAAGCTGCTTTAGTTTGAGTGCTAGGTGGCTATATTTTATGTACGCGGGTGAAGCCGCGGGCAAAAGCTAGTAATAAAGAAGAAATATTTATATTTTTGTCTGTAATAAATAAACTTAAAAACTGCTGAATTAGTGAAAGAATTTTTAAATTTTATAGAATTTTAAAATTCTTTCACCAGTCGAATGCTTCTTTATCACTGAGTGTCAGGAGATTTTCTATTTTAATACGGGCGAAACTGCTGGTTAGGTTAAGTTAAATCTTGTTATTTAGATTGCAATAAACGTTTTCTTGTCTAAAGGTATTATCTGTAAAGTATCCCTTATGCTATCTTATGTCTTCCGTGTGCGTTTAACTTTGGATTTAAATAGGCATGCGAATAGATCATGTCCGGGAATTGAATATAAGATGATTTTGATCTTAGAAGTGTATTTTCTTGAAATGAATTTCTACTTCCACGCAGGCAAAAACGCTGACAGAAGCAACTTTATCATAGACGTAATTTAAATGAAATTAAGTTGACACATTCCTCACGGACAAAATTCCTCGTACACAATACCCACATCTCTGCTCACCCTTCTAAGCTAACAATCCGTTCAAATCCAGCCAACTAATCATAAGATTAGATAGTTAGCAATTAAGACGGTAGCTGCACGGAAATTACATAATACCAGGTCGGACCGTCGTGCGTGGCCTTCCTTTGACATCCAACATGTCAGCCACAAATGGTATATTACAATTGTAAGCTTATAAATTGGACTGTCAATACCTTCTGTGTCTAATTTCATGGAAAACCAAAGATCTAAGGCAACATGGGCCATTTAATTATCAAGTCTACAAAATTAGGCTCGTATCACACTACCGAAACGTTTGGGATTGATGAGTCTGATGAATAACTTAGCATAATCAGCATTTTCATTTTCCCACAGCTGGGATTCAGGCCTCCTCTCTAGGAGAGGTCCACCACGCGGGTCCAGTGTGGGTTCATGGATGTCACATGTCTTCGAATTTTTAGTTTTTGGACATGCTAGTTAGTTACTTTCCTCACGATAATTTAATTTGCTTATATTATTGTAAATGTGAGGACTATGTTGATTGCTTTTTCTTTTCTTTTCAGTAATTTTAACGTATGTATGTCTGGCAATTTGAGTGTTTTCTGCGGCCTACCCAAATGTCCTTTCTTTGGTATTGTTCGTCAAGTCGTAGAGCTCCTTAGTAGTCCTAAGTTGAGCTTTTCGAATACTGACAAATGCTTACACTGATTGGACAGGTCCACTCAAATCTGTATGGTTCTTTCTTCAAAAGACCATCTCAGACAAATCTGCATGGTTCTCATGTGATTTGACCATTACATATTTACTGTATGGACTTTAAAAGAGACTTTGACCCCTGAGTTTGTTTCGGTGTTTCTTCTCAGGGTAGTCAGATAGGAAACATCGGCCTCATCTAGCACAAACTGACGAAAAAAAATTGACGTGTAAAAGTGTTTTTTAAACCTATTTACAAAATAAATATCATTTATCATTTAATTCACGGCTTTGAGAACAGCGGTGATGAATTAAATTACACAAAGTAATGCGCCTGGCTGGGGTTGAAACCTCGACCTATAACTCAGGGCGTTACCACTGGGAGTCTGGTGAAGATATAAAGGAAACTATGGTTAAACTTAGTATGAGGACAAGTGTAATGTAGTCTAGAGTATAATTGTATTTTAAATTCTGTTGATTCGTCATATGGTACCTTAATATCTATGTGACAGTCTGTTACCCTCTTTCAAGCATCGGGAGTAGCAAGGCGATCCTTGGCAACGATAGGTGCGTATTTGTACATAGAAGGACGTCGCATGGCTTGTATCAAGTATGCACTAGCTTCTGACGTTTTATAAGTGCCCATGTAGGCCAATGTGAAATAAAATATTTTTGATTTGATTTGATTTGCTCTACAAGTCTAGTTTCCATATAAAATATATGGAGACCGACGCGTCCAGATCGGTGTGTGTGGCACACGTGTGAGTAGTGTAGTTGTAGCTTTATCCTGTTCCCATCTTTACAAAACAGTGGACGCTAAGCATTAAACAAATACCACCGTATTAAAATACCCCACGGTTAGTAAACTCAGTCCGAATGTAAAAACAACAAAATAAAACCAGTTGCACTGTTTCATTGTTGAAAAAATAAAAATAAACGACAATTGGAAAAATCTTCTAAATACAACGTAGTTTTGTTCCATGCAGAACGAATAAATATTTCGATTTCGTTATTGTACGTCTAAAAAAAAACAATAGCGATGTTTCGGAAAAAAAATACTGTAATGTAATTGAGATGCTCTTCGTAATAAAAATAACTATTTGAAAACAAATGAAAAGCATTCGTCGACAGAAATAAAATGGAAAATAACAGGTACATATCATAGGTATCGGTTTCAGTTCGTATTTATTTTGTACGAAGCAAAAAGTGGACGCACACGTTTGATATATGGAAACCGTGTATTAAAAAGCCGCATGTGCAAATACATTATTTACCCTCTGCTCTTTGATTAACCAATCGAATTGATTGGCAAAGGGAACGCAAACTATAATATTTGAGTAACAAACACGTAATGATGGAAATATGGTCATTTATTTAGTGAACGTTTCAATATTTTTATGATATGCGTATGCATACGTATGCTCAGTCATTTGCACAATGATGACCAGAGGTCGCAATTAGGTAGAGTTATTCATGTACTTCATTTCATGTACTGAAAGCAGTAGTGGCCGAGTAGTAATGGCTCCGACTTACGAGTTGTAGGTCGCGGGTTGAAACCCTGCCAGGCGCATTACTTTGTATAATTTATTTCATTACCACTGCTCTCAAAAAGGTGAGGAAATTCGAAGAAATGTGACATTCACCAACCCGCACTGGGCCCGCGTGGTGGATTACGGCCCATCCCCTCTCCTAGAGAGGAGGCCTGATTCCCAGCAGTGGGAACATAAAAAAGGCTGCTGATGATGATTTATGTACTTATACTGATTTCATACAGTGAAAGAATAAAGTGCTTCAAATTCCGAGATTAGTTTTAAAGAGCATTTTTTATGACGCTATCAGAAATATAGCAGAAAAACTTGCATTAATGACAAGGAGGAGGAAGTGTATAAATTTGTTAACCTCACTATCAATATCAACATTTCGATGCAAGTACTTGAATATCTAATTCCGACCCCTGATGATGACTAAATTAGACATATTCCTAATATTATATAATAAAAGACGTGTGGCACTCGGGGACTGCCGCGGTAAAGCTATTGCATAGCATTTTTATCAACTTATGCAATTATAATTATTTATTTATTTTATTTGTGCAGTATTTTTTTTTCTTTGTTTTTTTTTTTTCTTTGATATTAATTGAAGTTACACTTTCACACATTGAATTGAATTTTGATTGATGGTTCACTCATTTGTTTTCTTATCGGTCACCACGCTGAAAAAACAAATGAGTGGGGGGGGTGTTAGATTATTTTCGTTACGGAATTTCTGGATTCGGTCTCCACGCTCAAGGCCCGCGATAAAAGCTATGCAATAGCTTAAAAAAAAAATTAAATGTGTCCATCCAAAGGTTGTCTGATAGATATCTCTGTCAGCGATAAGACAGCCATTGTATCCATAGCTATAAGTTTGTCAAAATGACGTTATTTTTTGGTGTACAATAAGTTTGATTCTATTCTAAAGGACTACGATAAATTGCCAGTCGTTGGTTCTTAATAAGAAAAAAATACCAAACAAAATTTTAAAAATAATAAAGATGGCCGATACTAAGTATGCCATTATGTTAGTAAAGTTATGAAGAAAGATCTAATAAGTCTAGACACAACGTAGAGTCCTAGAAGAATTGCGCAAGTTTTTATTAGAAACAGGATTAATTTCTATGGTTGCCGGGGAAATAAAACCATATTTTCACCTTATTGTAACTCGTAACAGCTGGGAGATACGGGTCCATCTTTGTACGTCACATCAAAGACTTTTTAAAGAAATCTTGCCCTACATTACTAGAAGGCATGCAGTTATGTCTAATTAAAATCATCGAGCCATAAGAGTAGTATCAACTGATGCATACAGGCAGTTATTCCTATATCTCTACAGAAAACCGGAATTATCTCAAACTCGACGCATCCTGTTCACCGTTTTCAAAGCATCGTTACATTTTATTACCTTCTTCAAGCTTCAACTTCAAACAGCCGACAAAACGAACGTGAACAGTATTTCAGTTGCTCGATAAATATAAATATCGATATCGACAAAGGCGAGGCGCGGTGGATGACGGACGGGCCGCCATTAACCAGTGAACGCTTATTGCGTTGCCCGCGACGTTTATATTGTTCCTTAGATAATACCGGGTTATTTAGCACAACTCAAATATTCAACCGTTTTTTTCCGTTCCCGTCTCTCCTTGTTAGACGAAAATCTGATGTAGACCGCCACATCATTTACATTGAAACGGGGGATCGTTTTTATAAATTTTTTGCCATTATCCAAGTTTATAAAGGTTTTTTCTAAAGGTGCATTACTGGTTTCGTTTAAATGTCTTTCGCAATATCTGTCTCGGTTATTATGTGCCCTTTGTAATTAAATTTGCTTTATGAAATATTCTAACAGAAGGAAAGTTTCATAAATTAAACTTTTTATGAAACATTGTAGAATTTTTAGTGCCCAATTTCATAATTAGGTGCTGAAAGGTTAGACTAGTAAAAGCTGGGTTACAGCTGGCGTTGATTAAAAAAGGACGTTACATGAACGTTGCTCATCCATGCAAACAATGGCATAGGCAATGCCTGCAAACCCTGGTCAGTAAATCTTTAGGCAAAACTTTATGTTAAGGCCTCCAATACAAAACTACAATTTTTCGTGCAGCACAGCCGATCCTTGCCACACAAAATCGCATCGCTAACCGCAACTGATGTTCAGGTGACCATACAATATGCGATGCGATTCGCAAGTTCTTGCGATGCGTCGTCGTAGCTCGTAGATTTTTACAATATGATGCGATGTCGCATCGCAGTTTTATGCTCTCAATACAATGATGCAGGTTGAAATAATACTTGACAGACAGCTAAACGTGTACAAAAAAATCATATAAAGCTAACCTTTTTTTGGGGTGGGAAATTATCAAATAACTTATCGGATCGGTTAAGCAAGAAGTGTCAGACTTTTACTGACTAAAATCTACCCTGCGGTGACTCTTACGAACAATGTAACAGTCCTGGAAAGTGCAATGTTTTTTATTTAATTCTAGATTTAATTTAGACCTTTCTGTCCAAATAAGGAAATGTCACCCCCATCGCACCTTACTGAAAATTACTTCATTCAGAGGCTACTTTTTTTTAGTAAGTGGGGAAAATCATCCAATGACATCTCCGCGCTCTTGAACGGAGCGGGAGATAGTGTCAGAAAATATAACCCACAAAAATAAATGTCATCCCCATCGCACTTTACTGTAAACTACTTTACTGTAAACTACGATACTTAGGAGCTACTTAAGAAATAGAGAAACCATCAACTTTTTAATCAAAACACAAAAACAGAACATAAGATTTATTTCACCAAGACGCGACGCAAGCCCAAAATTCCATCTCTTACTTTTGATCCCCTAACAAGATGTAGGTACATAAAAGTCCTGTTAGCAAATCCTCTAATAAAACAGTTTCCAGCGACCACAGTGTCAAGTTTCCGATACTCCTAGAATTGACTGGTCTGAACACTGTGAACTTAAAGTTAAGGGACTTCTATTTCATCGCTTACTTACAAGTTAGAGTTTTGCTAAATCCCGTTCTATCTATTGCCGAAGGCCTAATCTAGGGTACAAGTTCTTTGGCGCACTTAATTAGAAAAACTTTTGTTCCTTCCTAGGAAATGTCAGCAAACCGTAGGGGCCCAGCAAGGTTCAATGCCTACGGGGGGCCAAGGGTCTGCTTCTGAAAGGAAGACTCGGCCCTGGTATGAAACGCAACGAAGGAACAGGAGTGGGTTTTTAGTCAGTAAAAGCCTGACATACCCTCTCGCTTCGCCCAAGAGCGGAAGATATCATTGGATGATTTTCCCACCTACAAAAAAAGACCTTACTCAGATCCTTTATCAGATATTGTCTTGCAAGTCATTCGCTTTTAAAACATATTGTTAAAGTACGGTGCTTCCATGACTTCACACTATATATATTCTTAACTGTCCCGTTCAATATGTTAGCATTGAAAAATATACATTGCATGGAAGTTATGAAGATGCGCGGAGGTGGCTTTTCAGGAGTATGGGATCCTCTTTTTGAAACCACTTTCATTATAATGGAGATATCAATTACATGCACTGAAAATACTGAAATACTGTGTTTTAGAGGAAGGAATAATTATATTGATTTCTGAGGCTTTACTACGAGCTCTTAACGCGATCCATTTCTCGACTAAACTGAACTGTTAAAGGTCCTCAAGAATAGAAATGGAGCGAGGTGAAGAGTACAACTCAAGACCGGTCGTTGTTTATTAATTTATCTTTAAATCAGGCAGATTGCCCATAAAATCGTTAGTATTACTAAACCTATGTTTTTTTTTTATTATTATTATTGATAGGCTCGCGTTTGACCACTATCTCACCTGATGGTAAGCGACGATGTGACCGACGATGGAGCACGCTTGCCTAGAAGTAACCTATTCACTCTTGACATAAAAGACCGCTAAGTTGTAGATATCAGGAAACACAGACTCCGGCAGGGAATTCCATTCTTTAGCTGTACGCATAATGAATGTGTTTCTAAAACGCTTTGTACGAATGGATGGGATATCCACCATGTACCGATGGCGCAACGCCGTACGTCTAGTGGTCCGATGATGGAACGAACTTCGCGGAATAAAATTGTGCAATTCCAACGCACACTCACCGAAGTGTAATCGATAGAAAACCGTCAGGCCAGCAACTCGGCGTCGATGCTCAAGGCTTTGGAGCTTTGACTCTACAAGCGCATCATCACCGATGATGTTATGTTAGTATAATCAACAACAAATTTATCTAATTAATTTCGCCACCTCCCGGGCACACCTGGCAGTACATGCACTGCACGCAGGTCCCCATCAGGAGCCCTTCAGTCTTACTAGCAACAATGCTCAGAAGAATGTTGTCGCTGCCCCGCATCCCACGCAGTATTGAAGTGGATCTTTTTCGTATGATCGCAAAGGAGTCATCAGTACGCTCTGCTGCGAACATACCTGACGCGCTACAGAAACGTGGCAGCGGCATCATCATCCTATGAGTGACTAGTGTGGACGCCCTCTGCCCCAGCTAAGGGACGTTAGTGAACTAAGTCTGTTCATTTCTTTAAGAAATAACTCTTACTAAAAAAATCACAGAACTTTTCCTCCTCAAATCAAACTTATATCTTTTCGAACTGCATCGGAAAAAAAAAACAAATTCTTATGCGCACCGTAACAGGTTGCTTGCCTATAACTTACAAACAAGTATTAGTTATAAGTTATAACTTGATAACTCTCGCTAACAAGTTACTTAACAAGCACCTGATTTAATTCCCGACTACTTAACTCTTATACTTAACTTCAATAGAAACCGGTAAGCGTGTGACAAAGAGAACTAACTTAAATGGTGAATGATATTGTGAGTGTTCAAATAGATTGTGGTATAACTAATTGTCTAAAATAGGGTAGTACAGATATCATTGTTCATTTATTTGTTACCCTCGGTTTCACTAGTATATTTGGGTAACTACTGTTCCGCTGTTATGTGTCGTAATGTGATATTATATAGCCTATGCTATGCATTCATTGAGGGAGACTATACCTCCTTTAATTCATTAAACCCTAAGCGAACGCCGGCGTTCTCGCGTCTATTATCTTACTATTTTGTCTCAAATTGACGGTATCTGAAAGGTCGGGCTTATAATGTTCCCACCGTTGGCCGCAAAGCTTGTACAATACCTACCGGCCTGTTGGTCTAGTGGTTAGTGAACCTGACTGCTATGCCAGAAATTGTGGGTTCGATTTCCACCCAGAACAAACTTTTGTGTGACGAGCACGATTATTTGTTTTATGTCTGGGTGTAATTTATCTGTTTATTTTATTGTGTATTTCATAGCACAAGCTCTGCTTAGTTTAGGACTAGATGGCGTTGTGTGAAATTTGTCAAAAAAAAAGGAGATACTAGACAACTGATCTCAGAATCAGAACCAGTGGTCGTGGTTATCGCACAAATATTTGTATTGAGAGAGAATCGAACCCATTGCACCCACTAGGGTTCCAGCCACTAGACCACTAGGCCAGTCAATTGTGGAAGTTACCTCCCTTGTACTACCAAACCGCACTGTTAGATATATTTAGAATACAAAAATAAAGAAAATATACTAACGCCAGTTAAGTAAAATTTTTATTTAACTTTAAATAAAAAACATAACAAGACAGTCTTCCTAATAAGCTAAACAACTAAATAATGTACGAATATTTGCATCTAACGTCTCATAATAACAAAGCAAACATCACAAAAGAGACGTCGTTAAAGTTGTTTGCAGCGACAAAGTGAAAGATTACGACAAGCGGAATACAGCATTATGTTTTGAAGAGCATTATGTTCAGCGCAAATCAGACGTGCATACAATAGTGCATAATGGAATACTACATGATGCACTAGTCGAGTCGAAGCTCCAAAGTCTTGAGCATTGCCTCCGAGTTGATGGCTATCAACTGAAGGCCTGTCGGATTTCTATCGATTAGATTTTGAGGAGTGAACGTCGGAATTGAAAAACTGAATTCCACTAATTTTATGCTTCGTCATCGGCACACTAGACGAACGGCGATGCACCACCAATGCAAGGTGGACATCTCACCGAAATGCACAACTTTCTGGAACAAATTTACTGTAGGTATAGCTAAGGAATGGAATTGCCTGCCGGTTTCCTGCTAGCTACTAAATGCGCCATAAGTCTTTAAGGACAACTGTCCACGGATGCGTAGCTTTACAGACGCTTAAAATTAAGCCAGCTTACACAAAACACGAAGAAACCAATAAATGCCATCAAAAACATAACTTGTAAAAAAACCAAGGCTTGCAAGTCTCTTCTGCTACCGTAAAAAGTTGTGAGATCCATGTAACACCAAGTCGGTTAATTTATTCAGTCCCTATTTAAGGGACCTTGATGACCTGGACTGACTTGGCAATCGGACTAAACAATCTTATTTAATATCATAAGTCCTTGTGATATACATGCGATTTTTTATCCTGGGAAAGCTGCTGGCAGCAACTAGTATACCTGTATATTTGAGGCATTCTTGCATTATGCGAGATATGAGTCCACATGTGGATGGATGGATTGTGTGAGGAGTATATGAAAGTAACAGGAGTTCGTGATTGCATGACGGGAGACAGGATAGAATGGAAGAAAAAAAAACGTGTTGAGCCGACATCAAATAATACGGGACAAGGGCTGAAACACGATGATACACTCGTACATTAAATTTGAATTTAGTCAATGTCTACGTCAATATTCATAAATTAATTCAGACACAAAACATTTCATTGAATCCTAATTTACCTTAAATAGATTCCTACGTTCAATTTAAACTAGTTGAACAGATTATTGTACGATCTACTTAATTTAATTCCATATTTGTCGATGTTTTCGGCGTTCAGCGCTTATAATCCCCGCGGCCATAATCCGTTACAAAACAATTTTAATTTCTCAATTTAATGTTCATTATGCTTTTGAATAGGCTTTCATGAGCCTGTTCAATACAGTATAAATTTTCCAGCAAAACTGTGTAAACGAAAAAAGTGGGGTATTACAAAACAAACCACATAATAAGGCCGCCGCGCCGCGCCGTGAATATGAGACAATAAACGACAAAGCTGTATCGTAGCGGTCTACGTGGCGCTTCCGTAGCAAAACTCGTAGGCGACTACGCCGTAGCCCGTAGCAGCGGGATACATCTAATGAGGGCACTGATATTGTACCGCTCAGCCGGCGGCCGACTCAGGCGGCCTCTATAAATTGGTTTCATGCATATTTATTTATTCAAATATGTATGAATTGAAATCTCCACGACTACTGAAATATGGCACTCGTGGACGAAAATTGAATCAACAGGGTAAATTAAGTTGACAGGCGCAGTAATAGTGTTTGAAATATAAACTCTTTTAGTTGAATAAGAAGCGTAACTTAAGAAAGTGCTCTCGTGGCATTATTCAAAGTATTCTTCATAAAGTTCGCCTTCTAGCTAGCGAACTGCTAACAGCAAATTTTTCATATTTTGCTATTCTGACGTTTGGGGAAATTGGTGTTTAATGAGTAAACTTATGCACCGTAGCGTGCGCTAATCTTTTGTTTTTTTTTGTGATAATGCACGTTTAGGAAACTGCACATGTGTTAAAAGTTGCACCTTAATAGTTTTTTGATGACTTGGCTGGTGCAAAATTGACCGTGCCCGACTCGGTATAAAATACTTTGAAGTTTCCGTAAACCGTTTTGTTTGTTAAATTTTATTTGGTAATGCGGTGGCACAGCGACTCGCTCTTTTGTACAAATTGGGGAATTTCAAACCAGCGTGTTTCCCGCTAGTATTTTTTATAAAGCTTAATCAAATTTACTTAATGTTATAACCGGTAAGACAAAGGAACAGAGAATTGGATTCAGCGTTTATCTTTGAGTTTTTAGACAAAGAATCATTTATCTTATTTCATAAATAATATATTTCGTCTAAAATTATTGTGTACAATTGAAGTGTAGCAACAGATCTGAGAGATAATAAATGAGGCGGGTGTCTCAAAACTGGAAACTAATTAAAGTCGGCAGACACGAATCAATACTTATAAATTAAGACGGTTTAACTTGCAAAGGTAATTGGGCAAAAGTTCATTTCAAATATTGACAGTGGAATGACGAGAAACTGGAGTAGTCATTCTTTAAGACGTAGTTTACACTTCCACCTCATCGTTATTCGTCCACAGTGAATTGTTAACGGCGAATTGTCCTCGCTCATTCATTCTTTGTATTAACAATGAATCAAGTCGTTTTCAAAGTTTTGTGAATTTAACGATTTGTACGAAAGCGGGGAAACCATGAAAATGCGGCTTGTAAAAATATTGGATGTCGTTTGTGATTGATTTATTTTTATTGGCTCAATAAGCGATTTGCTGAAGACAGCCGATCGGATTTTTATGTGACACTTGTCTTGTGTTACTTAACTTAATATTTTCAATTTGGAAGGAATTTTTATTTCAGTAATTTTCTTGTTAAGTAAACTTGTTCACCTGACAAATATACCTTTTTCGAGGTGGGAAATCATCGAATCACTTCGTCCGCTCCAAGATGTGAGGGCGAGAGGTGCGAAAGGGCGTAGAAGGGCGGGGGGGGGGGACTTTTATTGACAAAAACCCACCTGTATCCTTCAGTTGCCCTTTCAGTTCCAGGGCCACAGTTACTCTTTAAAAAATTCCCGCGACCCTACTGGGCATTGGCCCAACTGGACTCCTACAGTATTGCTGGCATCTCTTTGTGGCGCGATTTGGGCTCAGTTCTTACCGGACGGCAACCTACCTATTGCTCGCCGTGTACAAGCCCGCACCTACAGTGGCCAGAGATAGCGCTGCGACTACCGATGCCATAATAAATCTACCTTGACGATGAACTTCAGAAAGTTGATATTAGACAAATATATAACTTCACGACGATTGATGATGATGAAACGATGAGTTATTTTAATTATTTACAGAAACCTCTAGATTACGTTAAATATTAATAGTTAAACATTTTCCGAAAAGGAATCTTACGTTGTGGGCAAGGTTCGTTTGATCTGTCTGTTTTAATATTTAAGTTAAATAATTTAGTTTGACTTTAGCGGTTATTTTTCGTTTAATTAGGTTTATCTTTGCAGTTTTTATGAGCTTCTAATCCTCAAGTATGTTTAGGTTGAAACTTTATTTAGGTTACAATTAATTATGTTTTAGGTTTACCTAAATAATTTGCTAAGAGAGTATATTTAAGTGTATAGTTTACACTTAAGTATTCGTGGTTATGTAACCACGAACACTTCCGTGCGGGAATTGAACCCGCGAAACGCAGCACAGAAGCCAATCGCCTAACCACTGTGTCAACCATGCCGTCAATATTACAGCTAAGCCATTAGACCGACGCACATGTAACACACCTGATTTGTACGTAGAATGACGTCGCGTGGCGTGGATCAAGTGTAGCTCTACAAGTCTAGTTGTTTTTCATTATTATTGATAGGCTCGCGTTTGACCACTAGATGGTAAGCGATGACGTGATCGACGATAGAACACGCTTGCCTAGAAGTAACCTATTCACTCTTGATTTAAAGACCCCTAAGTTGTAGTTATCAGGAAACACAGGCACCGGCAGACTCGCAAAGGAGGAGGCAGACCGCATCAGGCAACGGCGCTCTCGCCGCCGCCGGGATTCCGGTCCCGATTTTCAGTCAACGTAGGCGCGGGCTTGCGGACAGGGAGCAATGGGTAGTTCGCTGTCCGGCCGGCCGGTAATTGTCCGGACCAAACCCAAGTCGTCACGCACTGTTCCCGCGCGCCTCAAGGAGTTGTCAGCAACAGCAGGGGCCCAGCCGGGTCGAAGCCTACTGGGGCCAGGGTTATCCGAAGAGGAACTCGAGCCCCGGTATGAAAGCTTGAAGGAACGGGGTGGGTTTTTTAGTCAGTAAGAGTCTGACACTACCTCCCGCTCCGCCCAAGAGCGGAACACGCTTGAACGAGCACGCACCGAAAAAAAAAAAAGAAAAAGGCACCAGCAGAGAATTCAACTCCTTGGCTGTAAGCACAATAAATGTGCTCCCAGAACGGTTTGTGTTACCATATAAAATGTATGGAGGTAGATGGGCCCAGATCAGCATGTGTGGCACACGTGTGCGCAGTGTAGTTCTATGCTGTATATCGAACCTCTCCATTCCTACTTCCCCAATTGGGTATCTATTCAAATTACTTATTCCAGGATTCCACGTGTCACGTCATAAACTCCCCTATTCACAGTCATGTCGCATCAATTTATTGTGTTGGCAACATTTGGTAATCTCGAAACGTTTCGCTGCGCATTAATTTGGCTAATAGTTTGTTTTTGTTCAGGTGTTGCCATAAGCCGATTATGGACGGTTATCAAATATAGTTCATTTATTTGGCCAGTTTCCGTATTAATGATTGCAGTCACATCATTGTAACGAGAGTTTAATGTTGTTCGTCGGTATTGCCTAGCCACATGTTGTTTTGGTGTGTATGGTATAGTTTCGTGGTTTGTAATTCGAGTGGACTCATCTTTGAATTAATAATGATTAATTTTGCTTTTTGAGTTCCGTAACTAGGTCGATAAAAACGGAACCGAACTCAGGCCTTCGGGAATTAAACTATTTACACAGTAGGTGAGTTTGTACGAAACCCTCAGCGGAAGTCTGACTCGTTCTTGTTCTTTGCTATATAGGCGCATATACAGCATCACCTTAGATTACATCATTACATAATCATAATAATAATTCATAAATCAAAATTTAAAAAAATATATAAATTAATAATATAATTCATTATTATTAAGATAACTTCTATCTGACTCAATCATACCGTACTTAGTATTTTAAGTTGATTTTTAATTGAGTTAATGTATTAAAAAAGTTTTACAAAAAGTATGATGGAATTTAAACTTTATCATAGGTACATCGATATATATGTACAGGTATGACACAGTGTATATTTTGAAAAATTTAGAATAATGTCGAATTATTTATTCCAATATCTATATAGTAGTATGTTACTACTCATGTGGTGTGGTGTACTAACCCACATTATTCAGATATGTTATAAAAAATAAGTAGGTAGGTATTATCCATTACTCAATTAGATGCAAGAAAAACATACATATGTTAGCTCTATATTTTAACATTGTATCTTATTTCCATATAAACAAAAACTAAGAAAGCAATCGTCAACAGCCTCAAAGTTCTCTTATATTCTTTCGTCTACTTCATATTATTTAAGCTTTGATATATTCGCAATTTAAGTTGCCTGAAAGTCGTTGGGGAGCGAACAGATTAAATTACATTTTTTCCTACTTACCGACGAAAGCGAACGACTTTCTACTGTAAACAGGGGAGGAGGTTAGAGTGAAGAATAAAGTCGTGTCGCCAAAAAAAACTGGATGGATATTGTGCTCTTGCGAATGGCTGGATCTACAAGTGTTAACAACATTTATCTAAATAGAAAAGGTTTATTATTAGTTTATTAATAAGTTCGCCAAATACAGGTAGCCAAGTAGAGTAAACAGCAAAAAAAAAAATTTTACTACACTACAACCCCTTTACTTTTACTTTTTATGAAAATTAATAGGGGTATATTTGACCTGAATAAAAACGATTGTTATTATAGTTTGATTCAAAATTAATGGCGGCTGAAAAGTCCGCTACGCACAGCACTGCCTCACCTCACACTCAAGCTCTTAATGTGTGACATTGCTCATGCACAACGACTTGTCTCGTATTCCGAACCGCCATTAGTTCAAATTCAATTACACCTGCTCTCTTTTTTTTATTAGTGTATACATTCCCACTGCTGGGCAAAGGCCTCCCAACTCCTTCCATGTCCTTCTCTTGAGCCACTTCGAACCAGCTACACTCCTTAATTGTAAAAAAATTGAAAATTGACATTTAACAGGTAAATGGCGAACTTGAATAAAATATTTAGTAAATTGATATTCTAAAATTACTGTAAAATTAGTTAATAAACACCACAGGAAAAAATAAAAACAGAAATTTTACATACAGAAAAAAATTAATCACAACATGCAACTGTTATGCTACGTTTACATGTGGGCCCAGCCTGGGCCATTGTATAAGCGGCGAAATTTTTCTAACACAATGGCGATTGGCCGAGGCTGGGCCAACATGTAAACGCGGCATTAAAGATCTACAAGCTACAAAATAATTACCTTTATTCCAATGTGGATGGGGAAGTCGGAAGCCAATGCAGGTTGCGGATGAAGTGCCGGCAGCAGCGGCAGTGGAAGAGGACAGGACATCATAGCTGCGCCAACCTGCCAACAAACAACACGCCAGGGTTTGTACAAATGTTGGGTGTAGACTCAAATTGTGAATGTTTTGACAGTCTTGTAGTAAAGAGTCGGCAAATGATGGACTTTAGTATTGGTAGCCAGAATTTTTTTGCCGGGTGGACTTACTGCCTAGCAGTATTTGTATTTAGTACTGGCTTCTGGCAGCGTGATAGTAAGTTTCTCCATACAAACTTCCAACCCCTGTTTTACCCTCATAAGGGTGGAGTTTCGTAATATCCGTTCTTAGTAGATGCCTGATCTGATGATGAGAGCCTACCTGCCAAATTTTAAGTTTGTTGTTTCTGAGATTTGGTGATTAATCAGTGAGTGGTATTTCGCTTTAAAATATAAATGGATTTAGTTTATCTTTAAATGAATCGGACCGTGCGGAGATGCGCCATCGAAACATTATGGACATCCCACTCAAACGCACTAATCGTTTCGAGAACACATTCATTGTGCGTACAGTTAATGAGTGGATTTTTCTGCCAGACTCTGTGTTTCTTTATAGCTACCACCTGAGAGTCTTTAAGTCAAGAGAGAATAGGTTACCACACCATCGCTTACTATCACTATTACCACCACTGATCAAATGCGAGCCTATTAATAAAAAATGTATAACAAGAACCTTTAGTATTAATAGCCTGAGTCTGTACAAATGTTAGAAGTTACGACAAATTGTAGACGTAATGACAGTCTCTCAAAAAAACCATAGACTTTAGTATTGGCAGCCAAAGTTTGTACCAACGTTTTGTCTGAATTTGTTAGGACAAATTGTGGGTGTACGAGTATTAACAGTATTTTGGTAACGAGCCAACAACCTGCAGATTTAAGTATTAACAATCAGTGTTTGTTCAAATGTTGGTTGTGAATATCAAGTGATAAAAGTTATTTGTAAGACTTTATATGTAGGATTTCATCAAGTGAGATACGCGTTGCAAAAATGCTATATATTTTTTTTTATTCCACAACTATCACACAACGCCGTCTAGTCCCAAGCTAAGGAGAGCTTGTGTTATGGGTACTAGACAACTTATAAACATACTTATATATATAAGGTATATTATTGAGGATTTTCGAAATAAACCACAAATTGTTTCTCTGAAAACAAAGTTTTATTTTATTCAATTAATTTATAATAGTGAACACGCTTTTACATTATAGCAATTATCGTTTATCTAAAATTACACTTTTATCTCACCTGAAAACAAAGAAACGACATTTAAAGTTTAATAATATCGCCTCCTCAATTATATCCCTTTAATTATCTCTCTACAAGTTTTTATAACAATAAAATGCACAAAAATAATCTAAACATCATCTGTCATTGAATGATACGTCACCCCGTATCCACAGCTTAAAAATTAAAAAAATGAAATGTCATTTCCAAGGAGGTCATTTCATTACATATATTTCTAAATACATACATATTAAAGATAAATTACACCCAGACAATGAACAAATGATTATGCTCATCACACAAACATTTGTCCTGGGTGGCAATCGAACCCACGACCTCCGGCATAACAGTCAGGGTCACTAACCACTAGACCAACAGGCCAGTCAAGGTCAGTCAGTATATTTATTGGCGGTACAGCCAACAACGTATCACCAATAGCAAGCCGTGAAAAAAATATCTTCAAATATATTTGTAAGCGCCAAATCACCATCGTCATCGTTTCAATCGAAAGACGTCCAAGATTGGACATAGGCCGCCCCTAAGTGTCGCCATAACGACCGGTCCTGAGCGTCTCGCATCCCCGCGACCCTCACCAGGTCTTTGGTACACCTTGTGCTAGTCTTTCCACAACTGCGTCTTAGTCACCAATTCAGAACCGTTCGTTCCCATCAACCATCTGCTCTGCGAGCAATGTGCCCTGACCACTGCCACTTAAGTTTGAGTTATTCTTAAGTCGGTAACATTGGTTCTCCAGCGGATATCGTCATATCCGAGCATGGCCGTTTCCCTTTCGTTTGCCTTTGGTGACTTTAAGAGCCAAATATTTCAAAGTGAAATAAACATAGTCTAATCAAATATTAAATTAAACAAATTAAATATTCCACATCTATCTACGATTAAGAAACCGGTCCTAAAAAAGTTTACGACACTTTTAATCGCCAACATCTGCGAGGACCATTTAGGAATCCGTATCATAATTTCGCCGAACATCGATACAGGAATAGGGATGGGAAACGTCGAAAATCATTTAGTTAGCGATGTATTCGGCGAGCCTGGATAAACTCGGTGGATATGCCTCTCTAATATTCCGTGTGGACTGCTGGGTCCGCTGAAAACGATATGAATAATATATAGGCGCGAATGCACGGACGCGGGAGATCAGGCCGCATTACGACATTCGATTCGGCTTGTCCTGTGACGAATATAAGCGTGGAACGGAACGACAGCGCGATCCAACCATATTTTATGTAGATGATGAAAACATTTGTTTGATTGCCTGCGGAAATTAGTTTGATGTGAGGTTGATTACAACTGTGTCATGAAACTAAATATGTTGATGGGAATTAATTTAATTTCCCTCTGATTGATTTGCAACCATGTTTTTTTTTTTTTTTTGTTTTATGATCTAATAATAATAATATTAGTTATAGAACCTTGGGTTTGACCGATTTTTATGAAATTTTTAGGTAAATTTGGTAGGTCTGAGAATATGTTGTGGTTTATATTTTACACTCCAACCTCGAAACTTCTTTTTTTTTTAATTTTAGAACTTCTTTCCGTGTCAGCTAATTTCTTTATAAAAATAGTACTAGTGACTAGCCTCGATAGTGCTCGGATGCAAATTATAAACATAAATCTACCTCGGTAGTTGTTCTTTCTATTATCGAAAACAGAGACGCGGACCTTAAAACTGAAAATTAGGACTTGAATAATTTTCCTTTACATACACCACAATTTTTTAATCAGTACAAAAAAAAATGGGGCTCTATCCATATCCGTCACTGATCATATTTGTGTAGTCAAAAGTAAAAAAAAAAAACGAAATCCCACAATTGTCGAAGAAAATTTATCAAAATTGGTAAATTCATAATTGAATCAATCATTCATAACAATTGCTCCTGGAAAGTACGACGTGCAGTATTTTTCCATTGTTTCTCATTCATGCCTGAACAATATTTTCATAAATTGAGTGTCATTTTGGAATATAAACAAACGCTAATAATTTTGCTGTTTATGACTATTATTTATTCAGAATTTACTTAAATAATAACAAGACATTTTCTAATAAGTCCCTTTAAGTATTTGTATTAATTAAAAATTAGTGATGTAATATTAAAACCACGACATTTTTATTTATCATTTTTTTTTTTTTGAGCTATTGCATAGCTTCTATCGCGGGCCTTGAGCGTGGAGACCGAATCCAGAAATTCCGCAACGAAAATAACCTAACACCCTCTACTCATTTGTTTTTTGAGCGTGGTGACCGATAAGAAAACCAATGAGTGAACAATCAATCAAAATTCAATTCAATGTGTGAAAGTGTAACTTCAATTAATATCAAAGAAAAAAAAACAAAGGAAAAAAAATACTGCATAAATAAAATAAATAAATAATTATAATTGCATAAGTTGATAAAAATGCTATGCAATAGCTTTACCGCGGCAGTCCCCGAGTGCCACACGTCTTTTTTTTTCATATCTTTGTGAAGTGTTTACCAAACCTAGTAGACGTACGAGTTACATCATTTAGTGTATAGTATTGTACCTGATCCGCCGGAATTCGGCAATACGAGACTCCCGGTTCTGTATTAACATGTCACCCATACTATGACTACTGAAACTCGGTATGCGAATCGGATCCGAGTGCCCATTTCAAGTTCACTTTGCTTTCCCTTACCACAATCTGAACATACGTATCACTGAACACAGTAGTGATTTATCAGACCAATTGACTAACGATATCGACAGCCGATACGGCAATCTTGTGGAATTTAGCCGAATTAGGCACTAAGGAAGCGATCAAATAACAGTTCCTGACATTTTCCTGCTATGATTTGATATCGAGTTTCAATTGAAGTAGGTTTGTGTAAGATTATTTTTATTTATGTTTGCGTAGGCTTCGAGACACGAGGTACTTGAGGTAATATTTACGTCAACATCTGAAAAGGTCAATCTGTATACCTTATTAAAAATACGGCCTAATCGCAGTAGATATGTAAGTAGGTACACCGTAGGTTTAGGGCTTGCGGATGGCGAGCAATAGGTAGCTCGTCGTCCGACCGTCCGGACCGAGCCCAAGACGTCGACGGCGCGTATTGTTCCACTGGCGCCTCAAGGAGTTATCAGCAAACCGTAGGGGCCCAGCAGGGTCGAAGCCTACTGGGGCAAGGGTCTGCTTTGGAAAGGAAGACTCGGCCCCGTTACGAAAGGCAACGAAGGAAGAGGAGTGGGTTATTAGTCAGTAAAAGTCTGGCACTATCTCCCGCTCCGCCCAAGAGCGAATGTCATTGGATTTTGTCCCACCAATAAAAAAAAAAGATGAAAGTAATGATAACCCTAAAAGCCATCAGCAAATCCTAAATGGCAGTCTTTAACTAAGCTTTAATAAAACCACATTATAGAGATTGAAAATTTCGTAAATATCTAAACAAAATCAAACAAACGCTACAATGTTAATATCAATGGGGAAGGACGAGAAGTTTTAATCGAAATGTCGGTTGTATCGAACGTCCCTAGGGGTGTCTCGTTACAACAAATTAATTCACTACACTAATTGAATGTCACAAAACGAATTAGCTGTGAGAACTGTTTTTGATAGTAAAGGGCTCCACATCAATAGAAAATCGTTGCTATGAAAGTTTGTATATGATGTCTATGTTTCTTATTTATTCACGCTCGAACGGCTGAATCGATTTTGATGAAACTTGGCATACGGGTAGAACATACATAGAAAAAGTTGCCGGCTGAAGTTAGTGTAACTAAAAAATAACTAGCTTCAGCTAGCGACTTCGTCCGTGTGAAAGACGAAAATGATCCTAAGGGAACATACTCTCTAGCTCGCCGTCCGACCGTCCGGACCGAACCCAAGTCTTCAACTGCGCGTTGTGTTGCGCAAGTGTTGTTCCACGCGCGCCTCAAGAAGATGTCGCCGCCGGGATTCTGATCCCGATTTCCGGCCACCGTAGGCGCGGGCTTGCGGACAGTGAGCAATGGGTTACTGTCCTGACCAAGCCCAAGTCGTCGACGGCGCGCACTGTTCCCGCGCGGCTCAAGGAGTTGTCAGCAACAGGGGCCAGGGTTATCCGAAAAGGCGCTCGAGCCCCGGTATGAAGGCATGAAGGAACGGGGTGGGTTTTTTAGTCAGTAAGAGTCTGACACTATCTCCCGCTCCGCCCAAGAGCGGGAGATGTCATTGGATGATTTTTTCCCACCATAAAAAAAAGCAACCGTAGGGGCCCAGCAGGGTCGAAGCCTGCTGGGGTTGTCCTAAAGAGAACCTCGAGGCCCTGGATCGAAGGCCGTGGATTTTAGTCAGTAAAAGTCTGACACGCCCTCCCGCCCCCGTAAAGGCGGAAGATGTCATTAGATGATTTCCCATCTATAAAAAAGAGAACATATTCTCGGGATGAAAAACATCCTATGCGCTATTCTAGGACGCGGTCTACTCGTCTGCCATACTTCATCCAAATCTGTTCAAATGTTTTATCGTGAAGGTGTAACAAATATACGAACGAATTCTCGCTTTTATAACGCTTCGGTCTTTTAAGTACTACGCGTTCCAAATGAGAATAGGACCGATTCCTACGTTTTGACGTTTCGTCGTACTGTCAAATCGAAGAAATTTTGGCAAAATTGAAGAACTCAGAAATGAGTAAAATTGAAGAACTGGATTCTGCTTAAACTTTTGTCATTCAAAGTTCATAAATAAATTAAATTTTTCGTAAATTAATTAATGCTTAAAAATTTCTTTCCTTGATTTGACAGTAAATCGTGACGTCACAACATGGCGGGCGATCCTATTCTCATTTGGAACGCATTGTAGGTATAAATATGGAAAAATGAAAAGGTTGCTTATTTTTTATGTTTACAGACTACTTTATGAAGAACTTACCTATTTACATTCTTGGATACATACCCTATAAATAAAACGCTCAATATTTTAATAATCTATGCGGACTTTTAATAATCTTGGTGTTTAACCGAATGGGGCGTACCAGTACTTCCAGAGAATACCACCTACAAACAAACAAAAAAACAATCTACCTCTTTATAATATTAGTGTATCATTTGCCAAGCTGCCTTTTGACAGCAGAATGGACATAATTTCTGGAGCGTCTAGAATAAGCGATCGAGAGTGAACGATTTAATTAATTTTCTTAAGAGCCGTTTAAACGGTTATTTCGCAATCTATTCTGCCTATCAGTGTTGAGTTCTAAATACGAGTATGAGTATCGCGACTCTACTGAACACTGTTTATCTTAACATTGATTTGGATGTGCATCTTCATAGCTATTTTTTTTTTTATTTAGACTATACTTTCACACTGATAGGAAACCGCCCGGAGCACACGGTAGAGGTGTGCTCCGCTTGGGCAGAGCATCGCTGTGTCCTTGTGGGGGCGATCGGCGCTAGCGATCACTCGCGCCGGGCCTTGGCACAGGCCATGGTCCGGAGTAAGGAGGAGTGGCAGGCGGTCGCCTCCTTCTGCCAAGCAGTAATGCTAGTAAAGGAGGAGGCCGACCGCATGAGGGAACAGCGCTTACGCCGAAGCCGCCGACGGATACCGATCCCGATTTCCGGCTACATTTGGCGCGGGCTTGCGGACGTCGAGCAATGGGTAGCTCGCCGTCCGACCGTCCGATAACTGTCCGGACCTAGCCCAAGTCGTCGACGGCGCGCGCCTCAAGGAGTTGTCAGCAACCGTAGCGGCCGAAGCCTGTTACTGGGGCCAAGGGTATATTTCCAAAAAGGAGGCTCGGCTCAGGTATGATGAAGGGCAACGAACGGTGAGGGTTTTTAGTCAGTAAGACTCTGAACCCAACAAAAAAAAAAAAAACGCCGATAGGAAAAGCCTCCTCCAAATCTTTCCAGTTTTCTCTCTTCAACGTGGCAATGCTGTCAGCGAGCGTTCTGGTCAGTTTTCACTTTGACCGCGACGTGTATAAATTTTTTGATGCCCAATGAATTTTTTTTATACGCTTTTGTACAAAGCTACTATTTTTAGCTTAGTATGTCTTTTAAGTTGTTTATTACTTTAGTTGCTTGCAAGTATAATCATTTTAATTTGAAGGAAATAAATAAAACAGTATTTGGGTTATCAAGAAAATAATAAATCGTGGGACTAAATAAGAATATATGTAACCTAATATAACTGACATTAAGGATCAACCAGAAAACCATTACAGGCAATGATTTGTCAACGTCACAGTTGGAATAAGAAGCCACAAAATATAGGCAGGCCCAGATTGTTTGTTTCCCAAGACAAGGTCAGATGAAATCTCTGTTTCAGCCCGGGCCGCGTGAATGTTCGAAAGACTTACCGTGGCTTTAGGACGCAAAGGGCAACTGAAGGAACACAGATGGGCTTTAATCAGTAAAAGTCTGACACCTCTCGCTACACCCAGAGTGGAAGAAGTCAATTGCATATTGCTCACCCCAAAAAAGAGGGAAGTCTCACCATTATTTTCTTTGCAAAAAAAAAAACTTCCATGAAAAAGAAATCTGTTTTAAACCCACCCTATATAAAACGAAAATTGACTGACATATCAATGCACAGCCGAAACTACAAAGAGAAAAAAAAAGAAAGAAAGAAAGAAAAAAAAAGAAGAGAAAAAAAGGAAAAAAAAAGACGTGTGGCTCTCGGGGACTGCCGCGGTAAAGCTATTGCATAGCATTTTTATCAACTTATGCAATTATAATTATTTTTTTTCCTTTGTTTGTTTTTCTTTGATATTAATTGAAGTTACACTTTCACACATTGAATTGAATTTTGATTGATTGTTCACTCATTTGTTTTCTTATCGGTCACCACGGTCAAAAAACAAATGAGTGGGAGGTGTTAGGTTATTTTCGTTACGGAATTTCTGGACTCGGTCTCCACGCTCAAGGCCCGCGATAGAAGCTATGCAATAGCTTAAAAAAATGAAAAAAAAAAGAAAAATGAAAAAAGAAAGAGAAAGAGTCTAGGTACATCAAATTTTGCAAGGTTTTCTTTTATGTCGTAGGAGACCACTAAGAAGGGGTTTTTTTAAATTACATCTTTAAGGGGGTGAAAAGTGTGACTTTAGTTTCTATGCACAATCTCATTTCGTAAATCTAAGTAAATAGTAATTATGTTGTCATTATTTGTTTTCAGAATTACCCCCAATAGAACAATTTAAATTATATGGAGGATTCTTATTTCTCAGGTTTATTAACTTCAAACTTGGCATACATTCTAATCAAAATAAATAATAAAGACTGTCATTATCAGTTAGACATAGGCTATATTTTATGAAAGTACGCGGGCGAAGTCGCGGGCGAAAGCTAGTTTTTAATAAAATAGCAAGTTTCCCGATGAACACCGTCCGTGCATTGACCGTGTTATATTTCCACGGAGGAAAACCGCACTCTTCAACTATTCAGGACTCCAGCGAAGTTGTTATTATGACAGTTACCTAACTCCATTAATTACATTAATGAATGCATTAATATAGAGTTGGCTAACTATGCCGCGGGCTGACAGCCGACGTGAAATCCTTTTTACTAGATAAAATAAAAATTGTCCTTAGGTTAGTCAACTAGTTGGGTGAAAAGTCGGCGTTTTAATGATTTTTAGAATAGAACTTCATTATACACTAAAATTGTAACATAACTTAGGTATACTCGTACACAAACTTAAATCTATAATGGGTACAATGGCTGAAGGCTTACGGACGGCGATCAATGGATAGTTCGCCTTCCGGACCTTTTTTTTACGGTGGTCAAAATCATCCAATGACAACCCCCGCCCTTGGGCGGAGCGGGAGATAGTGTCAGACTCTTACTGACTAAACGACCCACATTGTTCCTTCTAGCCTTCATACCGAGGCTCGAGTTCCCTTTCGGATAACCCTGGCCCCAGTAGGCTTCGACCCGGCTGGGTCCCTACTGTTGCTGACAACTCCTTGAGGCGCGCGGGAACAGTGCGCGCCGTCGACGACTTGAGCTTGGTCCGTACAGTTACCGGATGGCCGGACAGCGAGCTACCCATTGCTCACTGTCCGCAAGCCCGCGCTTACGGTGGCCGGAAATCGGGATAAGAATCCCGGTGGCGGCGGCGAGAACGCCGTTGCCTGATGCGGTCGGCCTCCTCCTTTGCGAGCATTACTGCTTCGCAAAAGTCGGCGACCGCCTGCCACTCCTCGCTCCGGACCATGGCCTCAACCAAGGCCCGGCGCGAGAGGTCTCCGCCGCCGATCGCCGCCACAAGGGTACGGCGATGCTCCGCCCAAGCAGGGCACACCTCGACTATGTGCTCCACCGTGTCCTTCCGGCGTTCCGCACAGTGGCGACGCCTTCCGGACCTGGATCTCTCCGGAGACTGCTTAGCTTGTATACTCATGTTTCTACAAATAAATGTCTTATCTTATCTTATCTTATCTTGAGACTAGACAGCATTGTGTGATAGCTGTGGAATATTATCATTATTATTAAAAAATCACTTGTCTACCTTTTCTAATTTAAAATATGCTACCCTTGTTTACAGATACCTGTTAAATAATTAAACAATTAATAAACGCTGCCTTGAACATTAATAATGACTTTTTAAAACCCCCGTTCTTAAATATACCTATAATCAATTCGAAGGGGAGCGATTGGCTTTCTATAATTTTGACGGATCCAATTATTTTATCGCTTCTTCCTGAACGTTGGATACCCTTGAAATTAATTAATTAACTATTGGTATAATTAAATCATCTCGGCTCCGCGAAATTTATTCTTTCAAGTGGCGGACAAAGTTTCTTGGTTAAGTTATAATGGCAGTAAGATCATAACGGTATGATTAACATGACTGAAGTTTATCGTAAATAAGAGGGGGACCGGGAGTGTGATGATTCATGGTATAGCCTCACGGTTACCCGTTTTGTTACTAAATTAGAGTAACGCAGGAAATCTGCGGTAACGACATTTTGAAAGTAATTTGCACGGTTTAAAAAGAAAACTGTGTTTGTTTAACGGTTGTTTTACAATGTTCTTTACTGTATTAAGTCGGCTATGAGCTAAACAGTCGCCTTTTTGAGTTAGTTAGGGAAGTTTTTTTAAGATTGCTTTTAGGGAAAAACATTTCGAAACGTGAACTGTAGATCATTCTCGGCGCCAGTCGCATATATTTTCTGCTGATTTTATTAATAACATGGGCGACTGGTATGCTAGTAGAAAAAAGGCCGCAAGCGACTTTCTGAGGAGCCTTTATTTTTTTTGGGTGAGAAAACCAATAATTTCACCAACTATACGTTGAGCGAGATGGGAGTGTTAGGCTTTTACTGACTAAAACCCATTCGTGTTCGTTTGGTCACTAAAAATTGGATACTTCCCACTCTCACTACACCCAGATTGGAATAGTATAGAATAAACTTTATTGGACGCACAGGATCGATCATTGTGGCGACACTTGGGGGAGGCCTATTTCCAACAGTGGACGTCTATCAGCTGAAATGATGATGATGATGATGAAACTTTATTGTATAATAAAAAAAAAGAAACACAACTTATAAATAAACTTAAATCTATGGGTACAATGGCGATCTTATCGCTGATAGCGATATCTACCAGACAACCTTAAGATGTATCGAAATGACAGAAATAATACAGGGGATAGTCTGCGGTGTAATGAGTTATTTGGTGATTTCCCAGCGAAAACAAAAATTCCTTAAAAAAATTGTCGCATTCGTCACATCCACCCAGTATACACCGCTAAATTTTAATCGTTTTAATCCCGTGGAGGGTCGATCCGGTACATGAAACACTATCGATTTGTAAAGATAAAATTAAAAAATAAAGTACCTTTTTTTCAAAACTCGTATTAATTTACGCATGTACGAAATTAATTTCTTTAAGAAAACGTCAGCTGAGCGAGTCCAATGACCTATAGGTAGTAGTCGGCGTTGTGTTCAAACTACCTACAGGTCATTGGACTCGCTGACCGACCCTCCACAGGATTAAAACGATCAAAATTTAACGGTGTATATGTAAGCGTTTGCGCACGATAAAATTTTCTTACACTTCCAAGTCGCAGAAAATAATAACGCCTGTTAATTTATTACAGATTTTCATAGCCATAATAATTCTCAGTCCAAAGCAAAGCTTGGCTCGCGAACGTTTCTGAATGATGTGTAGTTATTATTTTTAGGGGAAGTGACGTCATGACTGACGGGGTACAGTGGAAGTCTGTGGAAGCCGGATGTTCTGCAGAGAGATATAAATGTGGAACGTCAGCGGTGCAGTTTTAGAATGATAAATGGTTTGGAAATGTGCGAGGGCGAATGTTGGTGACGTTTAATTGAGATAGAAACGTATAAATGTCAAAGTTGGCTATTGTATTCTAACTTAAAAAACAATTTGTTTGCAATGGCAATGGACAGGACACATTGCTCACAGAACAGATGGCCATTGGGGCCGAAAGGTTCTGGAGTGGCGGCCGCGTACTAGTAGACGCAGCGTTGGAAGGCCTCCTACAAGGTGGACCGATGACCTGGTGAAGGTTGCGGGAAACCGATGGATACGAGACGCACAGGGTCGTTCGTTGTAGCGACACTTGCGGGAGGCCTATGTCCAACGGTGGACGTATATCGGCAATTTTAAACAATTTTTTGAGACAGCGTCATCTGATGAAAAGCGATGACGCGGTCGACGAAGGAGCGCGCTTATCCAGAAGTAACCTATTCACTCTTGACTTAAAGATTCCCGGGTTGTAGCCATCAGGAAACAGATTCCGGCAAGGATTTTCACTCCTTCCACACTTCCACACGAAATCAAAGTCATTTTGTTTCAATGTGTGTTGGTATAAATTTTATTTAAATTTCCAGTGACTTCAGATAAAAGTGGCTTTTGCCAACAGCTTTGCTCGCGTAAAAATAGAAAATATATATGTCTCTCAGTGATAAAGTAGGATTCTACTGATGAAAGAATTCTTTGAATTGGTCCAGTAGTTTTTAAGTTCATCATCATCATCATCATCATCATTTCAGCCGATACACGTCTACTGCTGGACATAGGCCTCTCCCAAGCGTCACCACAATGAACACTAAAAGAAAAACACACACAAATCTTTTCTCTTAAAAAAAAAAAAACAAAACAAATCTTTTCTCTTAACTTTTCGAATACCCTAATTAGAGACACAATAGAATAACAATGGGAGAGCGAATGACGGCGTTCGTGAATTAAGCACTAGTCTATATTATTAAAAGAAAAAATTGGTTAAGGAGACAGATCTAGCAAAAACGAAGGTATCAAAATTTTTCAGTAAATCCATTCGAATGTTACGATTCACTGTAAAAATGACAGTTTACTTAAAAAGCTTCAAGCGCTCGTTAAATCTACCCTTCCTTTCCTCAAAACTCCTTTAAAGTAGTAACAAAAAGTATACTAATGCCACTCGGTATCTCAGTCGCAAAGATTTTTAAAATATCTGAGGAAATGTACCTCAAAAGCAGAAATAGCTAGACTTTGTTCGTCATCTTAATATATCCTATTAGGGTTACACCGTCTTACCTTACCTAGTATTTTCCAGAGTTTCTAAGGGTTCTTTTTACAGGAAATATGTTAGTTAAAAGGCTGTGCGAGTATGTGGAGCGGCGCTTTAAATATGTGTGATTGTTTCCACAAAAGCTAAGCGAGGAGTTTGCGCGATGAGACGAAGCGTAGCGAAGCTGTGAGTGCGGTGAGACGAAGCGTAGCGAAGCTGTAAGTGCGGTGAGACGAAGCGTAGCGAAGCTGTGAGTGCGGTGCGTAACTTCGTGGTACGAGGATGAGTAGCGGACTCGTTTGCGTAGCTCAATGTGTGCATCCCTTACACACATTCCTCGCTCATATATTATCTCTCTTTTTTAAGATTCGGGACCCTATTATTAAACCTCCACTGTCCGTCCGTCTGTCTGTCTATCTGTCACTATCAGCGGTCTGTATATTATAAACCGTAACAAGTAGAAAGTTGAAATTTTCACGGAATATTTATTTCTATTGTAACAAAATTAAAATAAAGTTAATAATTAAAGGGGTCTCAAGAAACGTCATTTTGTTGGTATATTTTTTAATCTATTTTAATATTATAGTACGGAACCTTTCGTATGCCAATCCGACTCGCACTTGGCCAGTTTTTTTTTTTTAATGTACGAATACCTAGCTTTTTCCACCCGAGTTGCGCTAAGCCAGGATACAAAATGAAGACATCACACTAGTGGATTTTTCCGAGCGCATCTCTGTTGGCTGACAAGAAAAAGATTCCAAGTTACAAACTATAATATCTTTTCTTGCACACGAATAATAACTTTCTTTAATCTACCACATAACTCGAATGATAAGGCAAATTGCAGCGACCACTACTAATTGCAAGCCCGGCTAACAATGCTCACTATTTGCGAACAAACAATAAGTTTGTACAATACCTTAAGAATTAAAACTTGTTCTAAACGCTAAGTTAGCGATTAAGTTGCAATCACGGCGGTGCAGTACTGCTAAGTTAGGGGAGGCAAACAAGCGGACGCAGCTCGCATTGTGCCAAGTCAATTCTGAACTAACTTACGTTTGTTTAATAAGTTTCAACTATTATGTTGCATGTTTGTTAACGTATTCTGTTCACATGGCGATGAGATGGATGCGCCTGGCATTTTTTGTGCGGAAATCATCAATGATTTTTCCTGGTGGGTGAAGCGAGACGGCGTGCCAGATTTTTACTGACTAACTGCTACATAGCATAATCGGCCCTATGATGTTCCCACTGTTGGGACTCAGGCCTCCTCGCTAAGAGAGGGAATGGGCCGTAATCCACCACGCGGGCCCAGTGCGGGTTGCTAATTAAAAAAAAAATACACAAATTAATGCGCCAGGCCGGGTTCGAACCCGCGACCGACAACTCGTAAGTCGGGGCCTTTACCACTTGGCCACCACTGCTCTCCTCTCTCACGACTAACTAATACTTTTTTTAAAATAAAACTAAGTACGAGTACCATACTTGTTTTTAGAATTGGATGAATATTGATTTACTGATGCAGAATGAAACTAAAAATAATATTTTTAACAACTTTAATTGAGTAATTTGATATAATAGAAGTTTTGGGGGTTATGGCTACGAATATGTCATTCTTTTTATCAAGATGGTGGATGCAGGTAATAAATAACCCACTTATGTTCCTAAGAGGGTCCTTCTCGACCCGTTTATCGTTTTAAAGTTTGTTAGTTCGTTTGATAAAGAAGCAACCCAAAAAAAGAGAGATAACACCTCAACGGTCGGTTGGCATTAGTTGCCGTAAAAAATGTAATTAGTCCGTCTTTTAGATTATTCAAAAATAAGGGACACGTATTTTTTTATTTGAAAATAAACCAGAAAAGTTACGAGTGACGTCACCCCGTGCGAAAAAATGCAGCACGGCGCGCGGCGTGACGTTACACGTAACTTTAATGGGCTATATCTTTGTAATTTTTTGTTTAATCGAAAAAAGAAAAATACGTAAGTATTTTTTATACTTAATCTGAAATACGGACTAAATAAAATATTATTATTTTGACCATGGAAACTACCCTATTCCGTCACTCACTCGAATATTTCATAAATACTGCCGCTATTTTTAAGTTGTTTGTACTTGGTTTCACCTTAAAAAGGAAACATTTAGGTATATCCCATTTCTTTTTGAAAAGTAGTGCGACAATACTATGTCGAGTTTTCATGGAAATTACACTCCAGACATCTTTTTTTTTTTTTCGATGGGAAAAGTTATCCTATGACAACCCCCACTCTTGGTCAGAGCGGGAGATAGTGTCAGACTCTTACTGACTAAAAAACTCATCCCGTTCCTTCAAGCCTTCATACCGGGGCTCGAGCGCCCTTTCGGATAACCCTGGCCCCAGTAGGACTCCAGACATCATCGTTTATATCAATCAGATGTCGTTGTCGTTACAAAAATGAAACTGAATAGAATAACTTTTATTCGGGGCTTTTTATAACTCTCTATGGAAGCCAGAAGCATGTAGTTCATCCATTCGATACAAAACACAAAAATCAATCGTCACGCGTTCAGCAAGAGAAATTATTAACAGAAAGCAAATTTTTAAAACCATTGTAAACTGTAAATTCACTTTTATTAATTAACAACGCTAATGGAACTGAAAAGTGTTATCTTCCTATCCTTGGATTTATTTAATGTAATATGTTCAAACAGAATAATCAACCATTTTACACGTGCACAATACAGTCAACAGCATCAATATGACTACACTTTTCGCAATTTAATTGTTTTTTTGGGGTGAAAACTTAAAAAGTCGTCAAATAACTTCTCACGGTCTGAAAGGCGCGAGAGGGCGTGCTATTTAAAACACTACTATTTCTTCAGTCGCCCTTGCGTTCCAGAGCAGGCATCGGCCCTGCTGGGCCCCTTGTATCTAATTATAATTTAATTCAATTATACATAAAATTTATTTCTGTACATGACGATATTTATCTTTTTAGGATTCCGTACCTCAAAAGGAAATAACGGAACCCTTATAGGATCACTTTGTTGTTTATCCGTCCGTCCGTCTGTCTGTCAAGACCCTTTATATCGAGAACGCGTGGAGATATCGAGTTGAAATTAAAACCATATACTCAGATCTGCGGTCCCTTCAAGCTGTGAAAAAATCAAACTTCTGAGTTAACGAATAAAAAACGGCCGTTTATGTCGCAAAAAACGTATATTTCGATTCTCTCAAAGATTGAAATTCATAGGGTACTTCCCGTTGACCCAGAATCCTGAAATTAGGCACAAAGCAAGGTCTTAGAGCACAGTTATAAGAAAAAATCTGAAAACAGTAAATTTGTTTTTAACTACGTCACAAAAAAAAAATTGCAAGTCGGAAAAATCTTCGAGACTCCATTTGAGAATTGTAGTTTGCACGGAACCCTCAATGCGAGAGTCCGACTCGTACTTGCCCAGTTTTTATTTTATTTTATTATTGTTTCTTTTTTTAGTCTTTTATTTTATTGTTTGTTATTATTTTTTTTACATTTTGATTCAATGCAATTTTATTAATCTCATGTGTTTTATCATCCAGTGTGTTATTTTAATGCTGTTTAATTTTTGCAGCACTTAAATAGTGTTAAATATATTAAATGCTTTGTGCACACAAAAATACAGAGGAGGACTATAATGCCTTAGGCATTTTCTACCAGACAATTTTTAGGCGATGCAGAGAAAAATAGTGGTTGGTAAAGAATTAAACCATACATGTAATACTATTATACAAAATTAATTTATAATGTACCATTCCAGTGTCTATAATTTTGAGCATCTATATAAATAAGAAGTAAAAAAAACAGGTGCGATAGTGGTCAAAAGCGAGCCTAGCTGTGAACAAAAAGAAATGGCCATATTTATGTTTCGTGTTTTTGTTTGTTTATTTCGTGTTTTGCTTTGTTGTGACGACGCTTGGGGGAGGCCTATGTCCAACAGTAGACATCTTTCGGCTGATGATGTTTCGACAAACTACGGAGCGACTTAACCTATTCTAAAGTTGTAAACCTGCAAATACAGATTTCAAATATTTACCTATCATTATATTATTAATGTTCGTGCTCATGACTGTACATTCAGATTTTTCCCATAAATGTCTATCACAAATTAATATCGACACTCAGCCCGTGTGCGCTCAGATGTTAATGTGTAATGATATGAATATAATTACATTATAATGAGTTATTCATGATTAATACTTGATTGTGTATGAATGAATAAGATAGCTGTATGATTGTATAAGTATTTTACGTTAATTATTTAATACTGTGCTTTATGAGGGTAGTTTGAAGTTCAACGAGTTTTGTAAACAATGTTCTAAGTAAGAACTAGCTTCTGCTAGTGGCTTCGCCCGTGTAACAGTGAAAATTAAATAGCCTATGTCACTCTGTGATAAAGTAGCATTCTACTGGTGAAAGAATTTTTAAAATCGGTTCAGTAGTTTTTGAGTTATACAGTACAAACAAAAATTCTTAATTTTTGACAAATGATCATTTTTTAGTACAATGTTACCAATCAGTCCATACCTAAAATGAATAGGGATCTTTTTTTAGAGCTCAAGTAAGTTAGGTATAATTATAATAACCACTTAACATACCTACTTTTTAGTTAGCAAAAAAAATTTTTTGTTACTTTGTGATAGGATTTCATTTCTCAGCACTCTATTTCTTGCCTTATTCTTATTTCATTTCGGCGCAAACGAAAGAAAAATATTAACGAAATAATTAAACAAAATAATGAACCAAAATCTAAGCCACCGTCAATCATTTTAGGCGGGTTCCCTACTTGATTTCGAAAGTTGATGATTCGATTTTTATTATATCGAACATGGTATGTCGACAATTCAGTTGTACGATGTTTTATTCCATCGATGCTTTATTGGTGCGATGTAACGTTTGTGCGAAAAATTCTGTTGCGAAATACCCTACAGCGATTGCTTATTAGTTCGCTAATTTATTAGTTCGATAGTATGTCGGTTCGAAACGCCTACTGTTGTCCGTGAAATTTAATTATAATCTTATTTAAACGTTAAGGAAATACATTAAATACCATACATCATCTTCACGTCTACTTTCGTAAAATGAGGTAGACAGGTAACAATTTCACCACGTTTAGCTGCATAAGCCAAAGATAACGTAGACAATATCAGTGTATTAATGTTTTGTTTATTTCATGTTCTATAGATGCTGATTATGTCCAAGTTTATATCTTTTTTATTATTTTGTTGTATGTTTTTTTATTAAAATAAAACATTTAAATGAGTATTTTAGGTGTTGTTGATTTATTTTAGGTATTAGAAAACGGAAGCAGGAGGATTTAAAAAAAACTTAGAGTGCCTCAGTATCTTTCTTTTCCATGCATATCGAAATAGACGATTGATGTATGACAGTTTTGGCTTTTGAGGGTATCAGGCGATTGGCTAGCAACCGGACACTGATATTCTCTACGTTATATTTAGCTTATGCAGCTAAACGTGGTGAAATTGTTACCTGTCTACCTCATTTTACGAAAGTAGACGTGAAGATGATGTATGGTATTTAATGTATTTCCTTAACGTTTAAATAAGATTATAATTAAATTTCACGGACAACAGTAGGCGTTTCGAACCGACATACTATCGAACTAATAAATTAGCGAACTAATAAGCAATCGCTGTAGGGTATTTCGCAACAGAATTTTTCGCACAAACGTTACATCGCACCAATAAAGCATCGATGGAATAAAACATCGTACAACTGAATTGTCGACATACCATGTTCGATATAATAAAAATCGAATCATCAACTTTCGAAATCAAGTAGGGAACCCTTTTAGGCATACTAAATATTACGTAGGTAGTTACTAAAATTTTTCATACTCCTAATTAGTTTTATAAATCTACTTATTAGACTAATACATTTTTTGCCAACACTTAACAAAGGTACAGTCACAGCAAAAGTAGGTTCGTCACCCAAAGATCTATTTTGTTTCAACCAGGTAACATAGCAAAACAACCTGTCAGTCGCCTGGATGGCCCGGTAACCATGTAGTTTTTCTCATTTCAGCTTTTAAGTTTATAATTTTTCATGATACAATTATGAAATTTTGTACATAGATTCTTTACATTAAAATACTAGTCACGTGTTTCGATAATAATGTTGTAGATTTTAAGAACTGACGAAGGTATTTATATTTGACTGTACCTAGTGGTAACGAGATATTTTTCGCCATTTCTAATCTAATTTAATTAATTAATTAAATATTTCATAACGAAGTGAAAAACGCATTAAAAGTTTATCGGGCAAGTCTTGGACGAAACAAAAAACAAGTGCCACAGAGTAAAATGTTGCTTTGTTAACAGATTTTGTCTTGCCAGCGGGTTAATGAAGATGAATCGGTAGGATTTTAGCTTTGAACTGGATTTGTTCGTGATTTAATACGATTACGGGTCACTTGGTTTCTGGATCGTTTGTAAAATAATTGTTGTTTAGTTTCAGTGATAAACTCACGTGTAGTAGATACAGTTGCCACAAAGTATCTTGAGCGGTTGCGCAGAAGTCAAATATTCGGTCTCTTTAGTGGTGCGAAGTGAGACGCGGGGGCGAGGAGTGTCAGTGATTGGCTGGCCGCACCATCGCGTCATAGACGTCACTCCTCGTTCGTTCCCTGCGTTGCGGAATGTATCTAACAACGAAGACGATTGGCTCGCCAATGTATGGAATGCGCAAAGCGATACCCACTCTGACGCCGAGCGCTCAAGATACGTTGTGGCAACTGTACTCACAGATATATTTCTTTTTTAAATCTATACATTTATAAGGAGAAATTGAGTGAGTGACTGACTTATCAACGCACAACTGAAACTACTGGGACTAGGAGCGTAAAATTCTACACAAGGTTTTCTTTTATGACGTAAGTGAGCACAAAGAGAGGATTTTCCAAAATTCTCCCTCCAAAGGGATGAAATGGATGTCTAAAGTTTGTATGGTGAAATGAAACCGCCGTTCACGCGGGCGAAGCCGCCGGCTAGAGCTAGTTCACTATATTTTCGGAGGATTTTTACAGTTATTAAGAACCGTAACAAAGTATTCTACTACCCTAATTTACCTATTGTTATATTTTTTTTTTAATTCATAGATCTCAATTTTTAGTAAAGGCCTCTTCAAAGATTTTTCATTTCTCTATCTGTTGCTTTAGGCGATTATCACACTGCCACGCATCACGCAGCGTAGCGCGTGATTGCGTGTTTCAACGTTGCTCATCGTGCATCCACGCGCGTTTATGCAGATCACGCGCCTACATGCGGAAAAACATGCACACACGCGCGTGGGTGCGGGGCGAGACGCAAAGATGTGGCATACTGAGTCTCGTAGTGCCGTGCGTGATTTTGTATGAAATGGGTGCGTGGCAGTGTGATAATCGCCTTAGTCATTTAGTCGCTTCCACCATTATTTTTATTTCATCCTTCTATCTCTCTGTAGACCAACCACCTCTTTGCCTTATCCACATTCATACAAATACAATAAATTAAATAAAAGTTTGTTCAAGTCACCGACCCTTTCGCAGTTGCATCGCTTTTTCTATGCCCCTCATGTGGTTGTCATAAATTAATTTGACAAGTTAGATTGCGTTGTAACAAACTCAGATGTCATACACTTTTCAATTTGAAACCCCCTGTGTATGACGCACCCTCTTCTTATACCGACCTATTATTTTATTTTTAAGCTGCATTCTAAACTTGTAATTTGTTTTAAGGAATCCTTGACAGGTATAAGAATTATGTTCTTTACGAGAATTTGTATATCTTCTGTTTTTTTTTGGGTTCCGTACCTCAAATGAATAAAATGAAACCCTTATGGAATTACTTCGTTGTCGGTCTGTCTGTCAAGACCCTTTATCTCGGGAACGCGTGGAGGTATCGAGTTGAAATTAAAACCATAAACTCAGGTCTGTGGTCTCTAGAAGCTGTGAAAAAATCAAACTTTTAAGTTAACGAAAAAAAAAAGATACGGCCAATTATGTCGCAAAAAACGTATGTTTCGACACTCATAAGGGAATCAAAATTCATAGAGGAATCAGAATCCTGATATTTGGCATCAAAACCTGCAGAAGGTTTTATATCACAGGTATAGGAATAAATCTGAAAACAGTAAATTTATTGTTACGTCATAAAAAAACTTGAGACATCATTCGGGAATTAAACTATTTCTAGTAAGTTTGTACGAAACTCTCAGGGCACGAGTCCGACTCGATCTTGCCCAGTTTTGTCAGAATTGAAGGCCAAAGAAATGAAATATTCCGCCTTTCTTACGAGAAACCACTTACAACAAAATTTAAGTAATAATAACGTCCGTTTGTACTGTCTTTATTTTCATGACAATTTTTCTTTTCCCCTTTATTAAACGGCATCAAACCTCGGACCGCAGTCTGAACAAGTGAAGCACTATGAAATACTTTGTGAACTTAGATTACCTAGAAAGAGTAGTAGACAAGCTAGGTAAGTTTAAAAGTTTTTTCTTCAATCATTTAAATCAGGATTCACTCATGATAATAAAAATAAGCGTGCCTATGCTGTCAGCCGGCCACAAGACTTCTAGCGCTTGACCACTATCTCACCTGATGGCAAGCGATGATGTGGTCGACGATGGAGCATGCTTATCTAGAGAAGTAACTATGTAACGTCACGCCGTGCTGCATTTTTCGCACGGGGTGACGTCACACGTAACTTTAATGGGCTATCTTTGTAATTTTTTGTTTAATCGAAAAAAGAAAAAAAAACGTGTCCAATATTTTTTTATAATCTAAAATACGGACTAAATAAAATATAATTATTTTTACCCTGGAAACTACCCTATTGGAAGAAATGGGAATTTTGATAGTAAAACATTAAATACATTAAATGGGGTCATTGTGTGAAAACAAGAGGAATACATATTTGTCATCAAATCAAAAAGTACTGTATTTGAAATGTGGTAATTTATAACAAAACAAATCGTACCTGCAACTCAAACAATTCCCACAATTCTTTGCCAAGACAAACAGAAGATGGCTTGCAGTCTCCAAAACGTGTATATAACAAGTTTGAGCTTATGTGAACCGTAGTGAGGAAGACAAACGACAAACTAACATTACCCCAGCTTATGACGACATTGAGTTTAGACCAACATGCCACCCCGGGGCTGAGCGTACTCTGCAAACTGAGTCACTCATCTCAGACTGAGTAAACAGAAACAATCCAAGCAACTTACTATTGCTATTCATGTTCAATTGAACTAAATGAGTTTTTGAGTATACACAACATTAATTTTAGTATATCCGAAACTCGAAACACGTGTCTAGTATTTTTATGTAAAGAATCTATGTACAAAATTTCAAATCTCTGTTATAAAAAATTACAAAGTTATAAGCCGGTTATGGTATTTGGTTGGGCACCGGGCCGCCCGAGCGACTGAGGAGTTGTTTTGCTTCCACACCCAACTGTGCGCTGGCGCCTAATGCCCGCTATGACTTGTCGTGACCTATTTTGTACTTAGTGCGGTGGTGTCCAACTTATTAAATATTTTTGGGAAAAAAAAATAACATGGTGTCTAAACTATTGGAGTGCATTCAGTTAGTGATTCTGAACAAACTATATTCAGGTTTGCATAAACTAAAAATAATATTGTATATGAATCGGGCTACAAGTATACTTTGATCTCGCAGTTGACACAAACATTTTTTTTAAGTTAAAATTGATCTGGTCAAAGTCGTCGACGGCGCGCGCTGTTCCCGCGCGCCTCAAGGAGTTGTCAGCAACAGTAGGGACCCAGCCGGGTCGAAGCCTACTGGGGCCACGGTTATCCGAAAGGGCGCTCGAGCCCAGTATGAAGGCTTGAAGGAACGGGATGGGTTTTTTAGTCAGTAAGAGTCTGACACTATCTCCCGCTCCGCCCAAGAGCGGGGGTTGTCATTGGATGATTTTACCCATCGAAAAAAAAAATCCGGTCAATAAAAAAAAATCACAAAAAAGGTTTCTTTTTTTTTATTGATATAAACAAGTGCTTGTTGCGATCCCATCTGCTGTTCACCAGTGATGCAATCGTTGAAGATGAGGCGTACTAGTTTATTAAGAACCTATTCAATCTAGTCTTGAAGGCACTCCAATTATAATCGGACGGGAATTGCAGCAGGCAAATTGTTCCAGTCCTTCGATGTATAAATGATATAAATGTCAACGAGAAACAGCCTTACGTTGTTGACTCACCGTACATCAAAAAACAACCTGCGATTAAATTATTTCAGTTTTTTATTTTAGCCTTTCCAATTTGGAACTGTGTTCTTCAAAATGTTTGGACTTATCACCCGCAATGAAAGCTCTTTGGAACGTTTAGTGCTTTACCTGGCCCTCTGGCAACGTTCTCGCTGTCGATCACCTACCAGATAGACAAACCTCGTCTAAATCATCTTTTAAGTGTTCCACGAATAGAGAGATGGAGAAGTCTCAGAAAAGCCGCAATCAAACTTTGGAAGTGTAGTCTGCGAGTGTATGACTGAGAAGAAGAAAAGACTTGTTTTCTCTTGGACAAAATTGATCAGACAATTCGGTATACTCTGACTTCCATTTTAAATGTGGCCCTGGATGACCGAGCGTGGCTACAAGCCACGCTACCCATTCGTTTTGGTGGGCTCGGCATCCGCAAAATTTCTAGTGTAAGCCTACCGGCGTTCCTGTCTTCGGTCCACAGCACTCAACAGTTGACCAAAAGAATTTTGACTCCATCACTGGTTAGCTGTGAGGTGCCGTGCTTGGCCGATGCAGTAAGCGCCTGGAAAATCACTTGCCCGGACAAGGCGTTGCCCGAAAATCTATCTTCCCAGAGACAGTGGGATGAGCCGCTCTGCAGGTTGGTACGGAATAATCTCATTAATACGTCCACCAATACTGCTGAGCGCGCTCGCCTACTGGCTGTGGGTGAATGGGAGTCGGGCCTTTGGCTACAGGCTTTACCGTCACCTAACATAGGTACTTTGTTAAGTGACACCACCTTCCGGATCGCTACATGCCTGCGTCTAGGTGCTCCTAGTGGAGCTCCACATCGATGTCAGTGTGGCGAAGCAGTCGACCGCCTCGGACACCATGGCCTATCTTGCAGCAGAAGCGCTGGTCGGATAACACGGCATGCCAGTATTAATGACATCATCCGTCGAGCTCTTGTCATCGCCGGGGTGCCAGCTATTTTAGAGCCAAATGGCTTGGCACGTGACGATGGGAAGAGGCCAGATGGGATGACTATAATGCCTTGGAAATTGGGTAGGCCTTTGGTGTGGGATGCAACATGTGTCGACACCCTTGCGCCATCCCATCTTCTGAGTACGGCGGGCTGTGCTGGGGCGGCTGCTGCAGGTGCAGAAAACCTCAAACGGCGTAAATATAATAACCTCATTGGAAGTTATGTGTTTGAGCCGTTTGGGGTTGAAACTCTAGGGCCATGGGGTCCGAGCGCTCATCGAGTTGTCCGGGATATCAGCAAACAGTTGGTCGACTCTTCGCGTGACCAGAGGGCTGGACTCTTCTTCAGTCAACGAATCAGCATTGCCATCCAGCGTGGCAATGCTGCCAGCGTTCTGGGCACTTTTCCCACTGACATCGATGTGGACGAATTTTTTGATGCCCTGTGAGTTTTCCCCATTTTTCAGCCTTTTTTACTCGTTTGTACATATTATTATTTTAAGTTTGTATATATATACCTAGTGATTATTTATTATTAATTTATGTAAATAATATTAAATATTTTCCATGAAGAAGAAAAATTCGTAATAAACTTTATGTATACAAGAGTGGACATTTTTTTTTAACAAAATGGTATTGGGTAGGTACTAATTTTATTTACGTCGGCATGCCACTTGAAAAGTCACACCCTTAGGACTTTCGTACGTGAACCATGTATAGAAATAAAATTGTAAGAAGTAAAAAAAGAAAGCTCCAATATTTTTTTAAGTACCTACCTACTATTCGAACACCACTGGCAGTTTTTTTTTTGAAGCGAGAAATGATCTAAAGGCTTCTCTCGCTCTAGGGTGAAGCGAGAAGGCGTGTCAAACTTTTACCGACTATGACCACACCTGTGGCCTACAGTTGCCCTTAAATGTTCCAGGAATTTCCCCGTGGCCCTAGTGGGCATCGGTGTTGCTGGGCTCCTACAGGTTTTCTGACATCAACACTGATCTTCGATGACTCGGTAACGGTCCTTAACGGACGATGAGCTACCTATTGCTCGTCGTCCGTAAGCGTACGCGTGACTGAATACCGTTCTGTGACACTCAACGCCCGGGGCGTCTCCTTGGGAGGCTGCCAGAGCGTAAGATATCTACTAATATTTCCGAGTTTTTTATTGAACTGGGTGCGTTAGCAGCTCGACAAGCAAGTCGTGACCAGTCCTCGGCTGTCCCCAGGCGCATCTAACTCATAATCCTGTGGTCGTAAATTCTGAAATATATGTCGATAAATTATTATAATTTATTTAGCTTGACATTTAGATCGGGACCACGGCGTGAATTAAAAATGTAAGCCGTATCCGGTATTTGACGTGTCCGATCTATCGTGGTATCCCATCGGTGCCTACTTATTTTTATGAAATGTGTTTACAGACGGAATTCATTGAAGGAGAATATTTTTAGTCAAGATAAAAAAGAATATTTTGTCCTCAAAACATTTTTTTTTTTTATTAAATGATTGAGTGGCTAAAAAAAAATAGTCACGCGGGTCAATCTCTCAGTAATCTTAATTTTCCTCAACCGCTTCCATCGCGTGAAAGCATAAAAATAACTCAAGGGATTTGCTGCTGAAACAAAAATTCTATGTTCTATTGCAGGACATATGGACTGGGGGCCGAGTCTGCTATTTTTATAAACTTGTCATTCCAACACGATCCAATTGTCATTTTGCTAAAAGTTTGTAATCTGCTAATTTATAATGATCGATCATTGATCGGTCAGTGGTCTTGTAATAGAATTGTGGTAGAATGATAATTTCGAGCATATTAAAACCAATAACTGCACAATAACGTTCTAATGGTAAAACACTGATCAAATAAACTGTCAAAGTTTTAGCAGATTACCGCAAACTTCAAATATTCATTTGTCAATATGTACGAGATTACCATTTTAAGTCACTTCTTTCAATGGAGTGTCAGTGGTTGACCATTGGAAAGTCATAATGACGCCATTCTATTAGTAGATTACCAAACTTGTCAAAATCGACAATTATGACATCAATGATAGACCATTCTGACACTATTGTAATAGCAGACTTGAGGCCCTGGCTTGTTGGTCTAGTGGACCCTGACTGCTATGCCGGAGGTCGTGGGTTCGATTCCCACCCAGGACAAATGTCTGTGTGATGAGTGTAATCATTTGTTCTGTGTCTGGGTGTAATTTATCTATAGTATGTATGCATTTAGAAATTTAAAAGTATTTTTATCAGTTGTCTAGTACTCATAACAAGCTCTGCTTAGCTTGAGACTAGATGGCGTTGTGTGATAGTTGTGGAAAAACAATATTTTGTCCTTAGAACACATATTTTTTTATACTAAACGATTGAGGAGCTAGTGGCTGAAAAAAAAAATTACACGGGTCAATCTCTCAGTAATCTTAATTCCGCTTCAGTCGCGTGAAAGTATAAAATAACTCAAGGGCTTTACTGCTGAAACCAAAAATTCTATGCTTTATTGCAGGACATACTAGTGTAATTTCATTTCGTTCAGTCTTTTGAGTATGAATATAGCAAAAACTATAGAAAAGGTAAGTGTAGTTGGATAAATGTATAAAAAGAATTTATACGAAACTTTACAAGCACAGCTAAAAAGCGGTAAAACATCGAATGACGACGCTCAAAGCCACGACAAAATCAAGGTGTGTTTATATATAAGACGTAAAAATTTACTACAGTCTGATAACATTCTGATTAAATATAAATTAGTCTGTCAGACCAGACAAAATTCAATCGTAGGTACGCTCATAAAATAGTCATATAAAAAGTACATTTTGATATTCACTAGCTCAGTTTCGCCTTGATATGTTCTAAATAAAAGACTAGAAATCCTTTACATAAATAAATATTTTATCACAGAGATTTTTATCCTGAGTCATGTGAGTTCAAATTTGAATAAAATTCTTAAAAATATAAAACAATGCTTTAGCTTTTCAAATGGACATTGTTTATTTTATGCGTAAACTATTATGAATAAAATATGTTTAGAGTTTACACGAGAAAATGTAAAAGAAAAACTTCAGAACGGCTTACTTTCAGCCTAGGGAGGCAATAAATAAATATTGACATCTTTGATAGTGCCTATAAACCACAGACTAGCGCTGTAGCCTGGCATCAAACATTTTATGCCTTGGAAGTGTCTATACTTACATTTAGGGAGACGATAAAACAAATGGTGCTGTTGGTTAGTTTAGTCCGAATCTTTCATTAATACTTAAATATAAACTTTTACTTAGTACAGTAAACTTAGTACAGTACTTTTTACAGTAAAGATTTAATTGGATTTTTAGGTAAAAAATTATAACATTAATATTTTTATTTTTTTACAAACTGCCACCCACGTCTTTGATTACTACTCGGCTCCTGTGGGGCGTAGCGTGATGTTATTTGTATAGCCTTTTCTCCTTCATCGACAAATGGACCGCCCAACACTAAAATATTTTTTCAATTGGAACTAATTTCCTAAGGTTAGCGCGTTCAAACAATCAAACAGTTCCGATTTAGGGCCGATTTTTCAATCATCAGTTAACATCTATCTGAGGAATAAATATGGCGGTTTAACATATCTTCTATACAAAAGCTGTCAAAACGTCAAACATATTCTTCAGATAAAAGTTATCTGGCGACTGAAAAATCGGCCCTTATTATATTAATGTAGATATTAAGAAATATCAAAACATTCGATATATATATTATGATTGCAATATTGACTTAGTACATGATTTGTAACTTAACTACACACATACATCTATATAACACACATATAAAAACAAACACACTTAGACATTGAAATACTCCTCCACATCGATACCGAGAACTAATTTGACGCATTGATGAGAATCAAATTAATTAATTTACACACAAATTATAATGATAGGATATTATTTGTCTTGGTCTTACGATAATTGCTATTACAGAAAGTAGACCTAAGACTAAACCGATTCTGTACATTTTTTTTTAAGTGGGACAATCATCCAATGACATCCCCCGCTCTTGGGAGGAGCTTCTTTGCCTTTTTCCCAGGGCCACGGCTTTCACCTTCACACTGCACGTGTCCCCAGTAGGCTTCGACCCTACTGGGTCCCTACGGTTTGCTGATATCTCCATGAGGCGCGCGTAGAAAAATACGCGCCTTCAACAACTCCGGCTCGGTCCGGACGGCTAACCTTTGCTCGCCGTCCGCCAGCCCGCGCCTATGGTGTCCAGAAAACCGATACTGTACATGCTACCTATCAAATGTCGAAACCAAAACCAATTTCGCAGTTTCACCTCCACAAAGACATTGTGACACACTACAGCACGTTTATATAAAACGTGTCCGAAGATAAAGGAGCTATCAAGGCACAATGATGAGGAAGGCACGCCAATACTGCAGCACTCCAGGTGCTGGAACACTGCGGGATCCCAACGTTAGTGTCCGATTAATTGCTTAGGCATTCTCTGCGCGGCTCCAAGCCCCGGTATGTGAATGAAAGCAATTACTTGCACACCATACACCTAGCCATTCCTAGAACACCTATTATGGTTTAAGCTCCATGCTCGTCATAACTATAATCGAATACAAAAATAACAAATATCGAATATTTTATCGATATGCCAAATTCTCTCGTAAGAATACAAATAATAAATTAGTGCGCCTCAATATCAACGATTGCATCACGTGGGTTCGCAGTGAAGCATTACTTTATATCAACTAAAATATTATAAAAATCAGCATTATTTATATGTATATATATAGTAAATAGATTTTGAATGCTGATTTTTATTCACAATTCAAAATCTATTTACTTTAAAGATAATAATTTTGCCGATAATCCCTAGAACACAACTATATATAGTAATAAAAACAGCTATGCACAATGCGACTACACATTAGTCGCATTGTGTATTTACCTTATATATTGAAATCTTACCAGTTAATTTGTCAAGGTATTTGCAATTGGAAAAGAATATATAATCAGTGAGCGATAGAGGTATATTTAATAAGAGGTTGACCAAATAATAATAGTATTTTTTTTTTTAGTTTCTAATACCTAATAATCAGTTTGTAATTTGCCAGGTTTACTTATTCTGACTATAATAATATTGTATAACTATATTAAATAAATAAGTATCACCATCAAACGTATGCATGTTACACTATTAAGAGTATAGATAAGAGTTATGGATCCGTAATTATTTATGTTAAGACGAAAGTACCAACACTTTTTGCGAATAAAATTGATTTGTTTTGATGGGAATTTATAAAACGTCAAAAGTTAATGCACGTTTACAATTGGTTGTTTCCTATAGAGATGAACTGGCAAGAAACACCATGGTTACTCTTTTAAAATATTTAGATACATATTAAAATATCAATACAGAGGACAGCGTAGACCGGTCAAAATTGTACCCAAAAGCACAACAAAAATAGTAATCTACGAATCCGCGGAGTCTACAGTGTTCTCACATTCATATTATAAAAAGAAGCTATAAAAAAAAAACCTATAAATAAATGAGATGTTGACAATATCAAATTACTAATGAAGCTAAGAAAGATGGCTGTGGTTGAAATAATATTTAAAAAAAAACTCCAAGCCACGGACTAGTTACGTGGCAGGCCCGAGTCGTATTATCTCATATTATTTAGATGTGATATTATCCCATATAGCTTTTGTTCCTTTCACACTCTGAATGATGGATTGCTTACCAATAGCCGGATGGCAGCTCGCAAACGTCTACTCCATCAACATAGAAAAAGCGACTTTAAACACGTATTTAGGCTTCGTACCTTGGCGTAAGGTTCATGTTGCTTTGCATGATCTGAAACAATTTCTTCTACAAAGATGTAAACGCCAATCGATGTGTCAGTGGGCTGATAGGGAAACTTTTCATTTTGCCGATGTACCGAGCGCGATGGTGGGTTGAAAAACAATTTCTTGCTATTTGGGAGCTCATTTTTAACGTTATTGAGTGGTAACTTCGACCGAGTTTGTATATTGTTTGTTTATTTTGGCACTTTCCATTGTTGTTTGATCGATCGATCATTCGGATATTATGTTTTTTTTTTACGTAGAAAGTCATCAAATGCCTCTTCTCGCTCTGAGTGTAACGAGAGGGAGTTTTTTTATTCTTTATTATACACACAATTTTAACATACAATAAAAAAAAAATAGGACAGTAGATGTATATAGGCGAACTTAACACACAACAGGGTTTTCTTACAGGAGGAACTTGAAATGTACAACAAAAAAATGAAACAAAAATTGAATCTAACTTAAAATTAAAAATATACTAAACAGATATGTGTACAGCACACTATATATAAACATAATATATACAATAAATAAATACTTATAAACATACATATTTATAGATCATGTTGACAGGAAATGTTCCTTAATTTTCAGTTCGGGTTTGTTTCATTCTTTTCCTGATTAAAACCCCCCTGTATTCTTGATGTTGCTGTGTCCCTTATATCCTCATATTTAGTATTATAGCTGTAGTAACGATTGTTGCACCTTTAAAGAAGGTCCCTAAGTTGTTATTTCCGTAAGAGCTTCTATAAATTTTACCTGAGGAAGAGCATTTTATTATAAAACAAAGTGAATATTCGCTGTCAGAAAGAATGTGATGTAGTGGCTGCTATAAGTTTGCTCCCCTATTTTCGTCGGCAACACGACCTTCGGCGCCGTTCACAATTTTTCTTCATTTGCCATAAAGTTCAGCTAGATTTCATAGTGGAAGGTGATTCTTCGAAACTTTCTTACATGGACAAAATGTTAAGATTTTATTATGATAGTCTATTTTCTTTTGCACTTACTGACATAGCTTCACGGGTAATAACTATTGAAAAGATTGTAGGAAAGACTTTCATATATATATCTTTGATACAAATTCTTCGAAGACAGGATGACTTGCTTACTTTGATATGTTAATTAAATCAAAATATGTCAAAGTCAAAGAGAATTTGCATATCAACATACGATGTGAAACAAAAATAATGTTGACCAAACGTAATAAAGCATAGTCAGTCAATACTGGACCATTCGCTCGGAGCGGTTTAATAATAAATATAGAACCCACCACTAGTAGGTACACATACGAGCCTTTTGGACATATTCGCAGAAATCACTGTTTCATGTCGAACACAGAGAGAAAGCATAACATGGAGTAGGTAAGCTAGGTAGGATGTGGATGTGGCTTTTTGTGGGGACTGTGCATCATTATTGGTTTGTATTTTATTTCTAACTGTATAATATAATATAATTTATTATAATATTTTAGTCATCAGACCAATACTTTCAGAGATTCCTTCCTACAAAAAAAAAAAACAAATACAAAAATACAAACTTGTATTTGTTTAGAAATTAGAAGCATTAAAGTTATCAAAAAATAAAAGGCACGTATTGACATTTGTATTTTGGCTAGCTACCGGCTTGCCCGGTATAGTGTAACTACTACTAAGAGTCTAAACAGACGGACACATTTCAACTGCAATCCAACTGCAAATTGCAGTTTGAATGCAGTTGGCACGACTGCAATAGAAGAGTAAACACGACTGCAATAGAACTGCAAACCAAACCTGCGGTCCGATTGCAGTCGTGTCGATGTGCATCCGAACTGCACCATGCGCGGGAGGGCGGAACGTGCAGGCGGGTGGGTTGGACCGGACACCTAATTATTATTTTATTGTTTCTTTCAGTTTCGATCCAAGTTACATTCTAGGGTTTTTCTTAAATGTCAAAACAAGGCTTTTATTTGTTAACGAGTTTATTATTATTATTATCAACAATAATAAAAAGAAAATAATGCCGCAACCCAAGATATATATCTGCTCAAACCTACAAGATATATAGGTACGTAGTGATTTCTATTGTAGCTACCGACTTCAATAGTTTAGAAGGTATGGCGCCCCACGAATGCCTATTACATACCTACCATTATTAGCGTATGTGACTTCAAGCAGTAGTTGCGAACATCGTATTGGATTTCTGCTTAATCCCTGTGTGTTACATACATGTGTATTGAAATGGAAATGTATTCTGTAAATTATGGGATTATTGTGAATGGATAAATTAACTAAAATATTTTAGACTAGCTTTTGCCCGCGGCTGCACCCGAGTAGGTACCTACATAAAATATATCTTGTGTCACTCAGGAATAAAATAACTTTCTATTGGTAAAAAATTTTTAGAAATTTTACCTGTACTTTTAGAGATTATCTCCTACAAACATTAGACAAAAAAAAACTTTACCTCTTTATAATATTAGTGTAGATTTAAATAAATAATAATATAATTTATGTAATTATTATATAAAACGTTAATTTTCTCTTCACAAAATTATTTAATGCTAAAACTTTACAAGTTACACATCGGGGTTTAACTAAAAGACGAGTGCCTGAATTAGATTTTCATAAGAACCTGTATTACAAGTCATCAGCCCCCCTAGCCAAGTTACAACCAGTTTGTATCGAATTCCGTTCTTTAATCGGTAACACCTCGGTGACAGCAATTGTACAAAACGATAAGTTGGTAGCCATGTTGACGCGCCTGAGTCGGCCGCTCGTTCTACAATGTAGCGTTTGTATAATAAAGGATGTAGCGTTAAACATTATAGAAACGATTTTGAACGATGTGAACTTGGCTACGAATTGTCTATTCGTTTGTTCTGACCAAGCGACTTTACGTTGAGATGACGTCATTCCCATACGTTTCGTCACTTTTCGATAGCGTTAACGATTGCAGAATAACAACTTGGCTAAGCGTGCAGGTCCCTCTCGTGACTAAAAACTGGATATAATCTACAAATAATGTCAGTCAGACACAAAAGGGAAAGAAAAGGAAAGAAGGCCGTTTAACAAAATTGGTTTATCCATTTAGGAGTTTCGATGCCACAGACAGACATTTCATGTACATAGAACTAATTTATATCACATTAATATGTGGGTGTAATTTATCTATAATATGTATGTATTTAGAAATATATAAGTATGTTTATCAGTTGTCTAGTACCCATAACACAAGCTCTGCTTAGCTTGGGGCTAGACGGCGTTGTGTGATAATTGTGGAATATTATTATATTCATTTATTATTACATTGTATTACGGCAAGGGCACAGACAAATAAAAGGCACATACAAACTGCGTTAAATCAAATCAAATCAATCAATCATTTATTTCACATGGGCACACAAAAAACGTCAGAAGCTAGTGCACGGCTCCAATTGATCGTTCTATTGAGAAGAACTGGCAAGAAACTGCATTGTTAGGCACTCTTATTTTTTTATTGATTTTACAATATTTCCATATGAGAATATTAATAGGTATTCCCCCACGAATTCGACCAATGGCAAAAAAAACATTACGACATTTTTTACCAAAATTTTGTATCTGTAACGATGGTTTTAACACAAAGGCCTTTTAAAATATTCCCTTAATTGCATTACAACAGTTAAAAAAATTGAATTAATTGGATGCACGGGAAGGTTTACTGAATAACGAAGCTTGTATACTCCGTGTAATATTTCTCTGTCATACAAGAGAAAAATCGAATGTACAGCATATTAATAGTATTTATTTATTTTGCAGCATACAGTAATATGAAAACCAATGGCCGTTCAGGTGCATGGATTAATTTATAAGCGAATGGAATTTACATAATTTATTGGGTTCTGCTTTTGCAATGCAAGCGAAAGTACCAATAATTTCTTCATGATTGTTTCTTTATTTATTGCTAACTTAAAACTCCGGTACCTATTACTTACACATTATACAGATTCATTAATGTAGATAAGACCTAAAACAACTAACATATTATTAATTTATAAGAAATATTTTAAAATGTATTCAATAAGCACTGAAAAAAAAAAATAATAATAAGTTTAAACTACTAAATAAAGTACAGAAATAAATTAAAACTTTACCTTAAATTAAAATTTTCACACAAAATAAAAACGAAAAAAAAAAAACATTTTTTTCACTACAAGCTTTTATGACGCAGTATAGTTACTATCTACTGATCAAGAAAGATCCAAACAGCTCAAACATGATGGGGTTATCTTTTCGCGCTCAGAAGTTTCTATGATCACTATCTGACTCCATCCTCAGACCAGCTCCACGGTATCATATTAATGCATTGTCATCCAATTTACATAGATAGACCTTTTAGCACAATTGGTTGGGGGTCACTGTTTCAAAATCCATTTGCAAGAATTGCCCTAAATAAACATAAACACAAAGACAAACATTGCAAGATATATAAAACCTTGTAAAAATGAACAGATGTCCGTCCGCTTATCACTTAAGGCACGCCCATAGGCTCGCGGCTGTTTTATATTTAACCGGAATGTGTATTCCATTTTCCTTTTATGTATTCCATGTATTTTATGAATTCACTAATACTCATGTAAATAATACTTATTTATTGTTAGTGAATTAATGTAACATCCATTCATATTATTCATGTTAAAAATGGATTTAATTCAGCCAGTTCAAACTAGCGTTCAGATAAATGTGCAGGTGACCTACTTATGGAGGCTACATATTTTCTGCGCCATTTATTTTATACGTTTACATTACCTACGTTAAAGCAGCCTTCAGCTAAAGGCTTGAACGAGATACAAGCCCCTCTTTGTAAAAGCCTTCTAAGTTATAATATTGCATAAAAAAGTTGAAACAACGCTCTTTACTACGTAATGAACTGTGCTTTCAAAGTGTATATCAAACAATGATGTATATGTGATTTATAAACACCAGTTTGTTTAGTACGGCCATGCATCACTATTATTTCAACTGTCCGATAACCGTCCGGATCGAGCCCGAATCGTTAAAGCCCAAGCGCCCGAAAAGTGCCTGCCTTAAAACAGTGACTTTCTGGAGCCTAATCCTCGGTAACGGCCAGGTTAATAGGTTTGAAAAAAATATATGTTTATTATACATTCATGAAAAACATTATCAACATTTGATTTTTTTGTGCAATTAATATCTACTTTTGTCTAAAAAAAAATATTACATACAACAACATCACATTCGCAACTTTTCCTTAATCCTTCGAAACGGCTTGGATCTTTAGAAACGTTTTTACACATAAAAATTGGTAGTTAAATATTCTTCAAAGTGAACATTGCATATGTGAATCAATCAATATTTCGCAAAGAAAATCGATTTAAAAGTCAGCCGCGCGCTTTCCGGGCGCTGTTGGCCGCAAACAAATGCACAGATAGTCGTACTGTCGCCTAGACGGGTACGAGAGTTGTGACCATTTAATTTCGGCCAGATGGTCCAAGGGACTATAAGCCTTAACGACGCGCAGCGTTCCACGCGCGCCTTAAGGAGATATCAGCGAACTGTAGAGGCCCAGCCGGGTCTGAGGCTACTAGAGCCATGGGTTTATTTTTGGTGGGTAAAAATTATCCAAATGACATCTACCGCCCTTGGGCGGATCGGGAGATAGTGTCAGACTGTTACTGACTAAAAACCCACCCCGTTCCTCCTTGCCTTTCATACCGGGGCTGAGCTACCTTTCTAACTAACTAACCCTGGCTCTAGTAAGCTTCGACCCAGCTGGGACCCTGCTGTTGCTGACAACTCCTTGAAGCGCGCGGGAACAGTGCGCGCCGTCGACGACTTGGGCTCGGTCCGGACAGTTACCGAACGGTCGGACAGCGAGCTACCCATTGCTCACCGTCCGGAAGCCCGCACCTACGGTGACCATCGGCATCGGAATCCCGGCGGTGGCTGAGGCGCTGTGAGATACGATCGGCCTCCTCCTTTGCTAGCATTACTGCATCGCAGAAGGAGGCGGCCTGCCACTCCTCCTCGTTCCACTCCGATTGATGAACGCAAAGAAGGAACATAAAAGTGGGTTTTAGTCAGTAAAAGTCTGAGACTCCCCACGCTTCACCCTAGTACGAGAGAAGTCATACGATGATTTCCAACACAAAAAAAAGCATCACTCTTATAACTTTACATCGGCGCGTGGACTGACCATACACCTGTATAAACAGTAATAGAAAAAGGACTACAATATATGAAAAACGTATCGTTTGGCTTTGATCACCCCCTTTTCAATAATAGAGCCGGGTCGGGCCCTTTGTGCCGTCTCTTGCCCCGGGCACATTTACCGTAGAACTGTAATGTGTCCATTTAATTTATAAAACGAATATAAGAGTGCTTCTCGATATATAACCCTTTCCAAAGTATAGAAGGCTCTAATTTCTTTAAAATGTCACTGAGAATGTTGACAGATGTATTAAGCCGAAGTGAGCTGAGTGAAGTGATGCTGATGGATTTTTTTTTACCCTTTCGGGGCTGGGTTTTTTTCGGTTACATGTTCGTAAGTATTATTATTTACGTTATGTGAATACATTCATTGTGTGTATAGCTAAAGAGTGAGTTTCTCAGTCTTTGGTTGTTGTGGTCCTAGAATGCAAGAGAGAGGAAGAACATAAGTGTGGTTTTAGACAGTAAAAGCCTGACACACCCTCTCGCTTCGCCCAAGAACGCGAAAAAGTCATTGGATGATTTTTCACCTTAAAAAAAGCCAGTCTTAGATTCCTGGTAAATACGACTGGGGGATTTAGTCAAGAGTGAACAGGTTCCTTCCAAAGATATTACTTCTAAGCAAGCTTGCTCCAACGTTGGCCAGATTATCTTTTTCCATAAAACCAATTGATTCAAGTGCATAACAAATGTTTGTTACGTATTTTGTTACTTACTTTTGCACACCGTGCTAATGGGGGGTGAAAAGTTAAAATTCTGTGTAAAGTGTAAACATGCTGTCTAGTGTCAGCGCCGTAAACACTTATGATAATTCTACATGGAAAAATAGAATAACCATACGCCGTAAATAAGGAAAAGGCAAAGAATCAGGCACTCTCTATTCTTTGCCTTTTGTTTTCTTTGTGTTTTTCTCAAAAATCGTTTATCAGAACATTTCTTCACGAAATGTTCTTTAGAAAAACACACTTAAAGTTTAGAAGTTTACTTTTTTTTAATGAGATCAATGTTGGCTCCTTCTTTTACGTTGGAAATCATCACTTTTTTCACACTAGGCGAATCTAGAGGGAGAATCGGACTTTTGTTGACTAAAACTCACCTGTGTTCCTTCAGTTGAGAAGGCCACAGTAAAGCTGAACTACATTAGACCGCTGCACATTTTTTTTTTTTTATTGTTGATAGGTTCGCGCTTGACCGCTATCTCACCTGATGGAAAGCGACGATGCGGTCGACGATGGAACGTGCTTACCTAGAAGAAACCTATTCACTCTCGACTTTAAGATTCCCGGGTTGTAGCTATCAGGAAACACAGACTCCGGCAAGGAATTCCACTCCCTAGCTGCACGCACAATGAATGCGTTCCCAAAACGTTTTGTGCGTGTAGGTGGGATATCCACCATATTCCGGTGGCGCATCGCCGTACGTCTGGTAGTCCGATATGTGTACCATGCCTCATTTGTACGTGGAACGACGTCTCGTGGCGTGGATCAAGTGTATACCACACCCGCCGATCTGGGCGCGTCGGTCTCCATAAATTTTATAAAGAAACTTGACTTGTAGAGCTACACTAGATCCACGCCACGCGACGTCGTTCTACGTACAAATCAGGCGTGGTCCACATGTATATGTCGGTCTAATGTAGTTCTAGCTTAAATCTGATCTTCATCGTAAAATAATAAGCAGAAAAAGACATAATTTTTGTGAATCGCCGCCCATACCGTCCTCTTTATGCTTTTTATTTATATTTAACTTTTCTACGTAAACAAGTCTTACATAACATATGTTTGTATTGTCATAACGAGTATATAACAATAAAATGCGGTGTTAATCATAAACAAGTGAGTCGGTCGCGGTATGCGGGCTGACAAACAACCAACCAAAAACGAACTTCTTTTATGTGTATGCTAAGTGAGGGGCTGATAGCGATTTAAAGTAATATGAACTACTAGATTTTTCGCGCGGCTTCACCCGCATACATAAAATATGTCAGCCTATGTCACTCAGGAATAAAGCAGCTTTCTAACCAGTAGTTCCAGAGATTACCCCCTACATACAAACTTACAATATTAGTATAGATATAAAAACAGATCTAAGGTTAGGCAAGAGAGAGGTGTCTTCAAGGCTAGAGTGAATAGGCTCTTAATAAACTAGTGCGCTTCACCATCAACTATTGCATTACTGCTTAAGGCGTATAGTCCCTTGAACTATCTGGCCGAAATTATGTGAACGCAACTCTCGCACTCGCCTAGGCGGCAGTACGCAAATCTGTGCATTTATTTGCGGCCAGCAGCGCCCGGAAAGCGCTTTAAATCCATTTTCTCTGCGAGATATTGATTGATTTACATATGCAATGTTCACTTTGAAGAATATTTAACCACCAATTTTTATGTGTAAAAATGTTTCTAAAGGTCCAAGCCGTTTCGAAGGAGTAGGGAAAAGTTGCGAAATTGCTAAATATTTTTTTTGACAAAAGTATTAATTGCACGAAAAAATCAAATGTTGATATTATTGTTCATGAATCTATAATAAACATATATTTTTTTTCAAACCAATTGACCTAGCCGTTACGGAGGAGTAGGCCTCAGAAAATCACTGTTTTATGGCACTTTTCGGGCGCTTGGCCCTTAACACTAGTTGGGATCGCAATCAAGCACTAGTTTATATCAATTACAATATTTGCAATTCTGTAGATTTCTGATACATAGTAGCTTATATAAAAAGTTTTGGGAACACGTTCATTGTGCGTAGGTACAGCTAAGGGGTGAAACTCCTTACCGGAGTCTGATTTTCCTGATAGCTAGGTGTTGTACCTAGCTCAATAATGTTTGAAAGAGTGACCGTGGCTGTAAGACACAAAGGGAAATTGGAGGACACAGGTGGATTTTCTTCCGTAAAAGTCTGACACTCGTTCCACACTAGAGCGTGGGATTATATGATTTCTTACCACAAAAGATTTTTTAATTAAGCAAAACCAACGTAAGTATCCTAATTCTAAGGCTAGAAAGTGGATAATGAGTGCTATTTGAGGTTTGTTTAAGTTTAAAGACAACAATTAAAGACCTGAAAAACTTAACCTATTGCTGCTTCAGCAATCGCAACAAGACCAACCAAAAATTTGTTTATTTATTTGTAATCAAGTTTTTGTTGTAATTTTAACAATAATATTATAATTATAGTCTCTGCGCGTATTGATGTAAAAATTTGTTAAAACAAACAATTGAGTATTTAACATTTTGTATGTTGTAAATCCTAATGCCGCCCACTACAACAACATACGGTTATTTACTTGAATATTTATCCTTCTTTACATATAACTCGATAAATGTTTTCATGAAAAAAATCCCGGCTTTACATGAATATTGTTGACGCTTTTCATCAACAGTTTCCACTGTAAGCCAGTAAATAAAAATGAAATAATAAATTCAGTTTCATATTTACTTCAAACGATTGCATATCACATCAAAAAGGAATACAAAAATCAACAAGTTTGGCGACATACAGTCAGGCACAGGAATCGTGTACACGATTGAACAGATATTTAATATTTAAACCTACCAAATATTGACAGTACATCCGAACTAAAACAGTTTTTTTTTTTTATCCCGATAGTCAAAGCATATGAATACTTCCAATTTATTAAACGGTAGTGATCTATAAATAAAAATGGAGGTATGTTGACAGTATTTTAACAGAGGGATTAGTATGAAATGTGAAAAATACCTAAATCAAAGATTAATGGTACTTATCGAAATAAAAAACAAATCTACATTAATATTATAAAGAGGTAAAGCTTTTTTTTTGTTTGTAGGAGGTAATTTCTACTGAAGGAGTGGTAACGGCCCCGACTTACGACTTATAGGTCGCGGGTTCAAACCTAACCAGGCGCATTACTTTGTGTAATTTATTTCATCACCTAATTTATTTCAGCTCTCAAAAAGATGAAGGAAAACATCGTGAAGAAACCGGCATGTCCTAGAACCAAAAATTGGAAGACATGTGACATTCACCAACCCGCACTGGGCCTGTGTGGTGGATTACGGCCCATTCCTAGAGAGAAGGCCTGAACTGGCCTGAATGAACATTAAAAGGCTTATTATGCTTATACTTAGGTAATCTCTTAAAGTACTGCGGCCGTATTATGACATCTTAAAACCATCATGTTTTCTGTGTGAGAAAAGGATAGTGCTATTCGTCCTGTATAGCTCCGTCTCTTTTTCACACCGAAAACATGATAGTTTTAAGAGGTCATAATACGGCCCCTGGTCCAATTGCGAAAATTTTTCACCGATAGAAAACTACTTTATTCCTGTGTGATATTTTTTTTCCTGGCTTTATTTTATGTATGCGGGCGAAGCCGCGGGCAAAAGGCTAGTTTTATATATTTATCAAGTCGATTTGTACGAAACTAAACAAATATCAAAGTTTCGTAACTTTTCCTACTTAACATGAGCCGGATTCAGAATAAAAAAAAAATGCAACTGAAAGACACATTGTGTAGTTTTAGTCAATGTCTGACACGCCCAGTTTTTAAATTCAAATTTTGAAACCGGTCTCAGTGGGAAAGAGGATTACAAATCTCTGGTTTTAATTTAGATTAGTAAAAGTCCGAACTCTTTTTTTAAATAGGAAATCTTTCAATGTCTTCTCCCGGTCTAGAGTGGAGCGTGTGGGTGTGTCAGACTTTTACTGACCAAAAGCACACCTGCATTCTTTCAGGTTCTTTTTGCATTCCAGAGCAGCAATAACTCTTTCAAATTATTAATTAAAACATCAGATTTTTTTTAAGGTGGGAAAAGATCCGACTTCTCCCGCTTTACCACAGCCGTGTTCTTTCAGTTGCCTTTTGCGTTCCATGGCCGCAGCAACTCCTACGAAGTTCGAACAATGGAATTCCCTGCCAGAGTCTGTGTTTCCTGATACAACCTGGGGATCAGTTACTCTTTTGCGTTCTTGGACCACGGGTTTACTTTTCGAAAATTTTCACGGCCCTAGCGGTAGGGGTAGAATAGCTACTTTTTTTTAGATAGGAAAATCATCCAATTACATCTCCCGCTCTTGGGCGGAGCGAGAGAGTGTGGAAGATTTTTACTGACAAAAACCCACTATTGTCCCTTTTTTCCTTCGTCCCAGGGCCCCGGTTTCACAGAATAGCTACTTATGATTCAATTAACAAAGCTACTTCAAAGAATAGATAGGTGCTGAAGTCAGTCTCATGTATGTACTCCACTTTTTAAACTCCGACGGAAAAGAGGCACCCCTCTTTCCTTCCTCCTTATAAGTTTGAGGTGTTTGTGTGTCTGTCCGTGCCATCGTAGTTCCTTAAATGAACCGGTTTTGATGCGGTTTTTTTTACTTACGCGCGCTCTACGGTCGCGCTAAGGTCAGCGCATTGCGCCAAACTGTATGAGTGCGATCGGGCGATTGAGCCGTGATATCGTGTCCGTGAGCGGTGTATATGTGTGCGTTGATCGAGCGCGCTTTGTATAGGTCGCGCGGTGAATTAAGATCGCTCGGCAAAAGTGGAAGGGGCATGCGCAGTATTCAATTCTAAGATATATTTGACGACGTGCGGGCGGGTGTGCGCCGATGGCTACACGTCATTGGTAGATAGAGTCGCTCTTCAATTCCCGCGTTGCGTTCTCACGTCTGATTGGATACTGTTGTACTTGGGTACTGTTGCGTACAGCTTGTGTTATCGTATTAGTAATATGTAGTCGTAAAAAAAAATGTTTAAAAATAAAGTTTTAAAACGGCAAGCCAGAAAAATGGTTTACGACGTGAATTGTTACGTTAAGAAAGAAACTAACGAAATTATTCTTTTTATTTTCATTTTAATTTAAAAAAAAATAACTTTTCTGAATTTACCTACTTACAAGATAAATTACAAGCAAAACCTAGTATTATTATAAGTTATGTTACTAAGGTTCAAACCTACGAAATTAAAAATAAAATCCTAACATACTAAGAATTTCTGTGCGCAATTGTACACATGCGCCGATTGCCCCCACTACTTTCACCGAGCGATCTTAATTCACCGCGCGACCTGTATGTAGATTGACTTCTGTACCTATCTATTTTGTGGCTTGTTCTAAAATCCAAAATCTCAAACATTTGAGTATAAATTACAAGTTCATTAAGGGTCCATTGATACCTTATCACGGACCTCATCTCATATGGCTAATGAATTTTAATCTCTTCATAATCGTGGAGCCGATCCATCAAACGCTCTCGGTCAGGCGGCCGGCCCAACAAAGGGTTTCAATGTGGTTTATGGCTTATCTTTTGGCTTTGTTAACGCTCTTTCTTTGGTCTATCTTTTCCTTTCAAATAACTGAGCATTTGCATTTACTTCGAATTTTGAGTGTATTGTGGATTTTATGTTTGTTTATACCGCACAGAATTGGTCTTTGGATTGTTGTACATAAGACGACGAATCATCATCATCATCATCATCAGCCTTTTAATGTTCCCACTGCTCGGACTCAGGCCTTCTCTCTAGAAGAAGGAATGGGCCACGCGAGCCCAGTGCGGGTTGGTAACGAATATTAAAGCTAGAACTAAATTAGACCGATTCACACTTGTAACACGTTTGATTTGCACGTAGAACGACGTCGCGTGGCGTGGATCTAGTGTAGCTCTACAAGTCTAGATTCCATATAGGTAAAATGTATGGAGACTGACGCGCCCAGATCGGCGTGTGTGGCACATGTGTGCGCAGTGTAGTTCTACTTTAAGTGTACATTTCGCATTGATCAATTATACGAGGAATGATTTTTTTTCAATTAGGAGAGCTCTTGATTTTAATAAACTTCTTAAGGTCGCCTGGTTCGGCACCAGTGTGGTGACCTTACGATGGCAAATGGCACAAACAACTTTTCAATGATAGCTAAACCTCTCTGGTACCTAATTAATTAATTGACATATATTTTCAAGTGACGAGGCTTGTAATTAACATTTGATAATATCACACTCTTTATATCATTGATTCACTACTCTGTAATCCTTTTGTAAAATAAAATAGATATTTAGATAAATATGTCTGTATTATAAAAATAGCTGAAATCCTTTCCGTCGTTGATTCTGAACATAAGTTTATATTACATTTTGTTTATTACATATATGTACTTGTGCATAAGAATGTTGAGTTGATGATCAAACAAAATTATTTTGAGTAGCACAGAGAAAGAAAAACAATCAAGAGCTAGGTAAGCACTTAGTAATGTCAGTCGCAATAAATATTAATTGTGAGAGATTAATTTTATTACAAAACAATATTACGGAATTGACATTTTACTAAGAAACAAAGCAAACAATGTTTATAATAAACAGCAATAATTAAATTTGACTTAACAAACAGGTATCGTTTAATTCCCTGCTCCAATGGGAGTAAACACAAAACACAGAGCTACTATGAACGATAGCTAATAACGACATTCCTTACAAAATCTTGCAAAGGAAAGGACAAAATCTTTCGTCATTGTATACTAGCTATTAATATAATACTTGGCTAAATAAACGCAAATACTTTTAAGCGCCCTTTAAGTTTAAATTAAAGCTTGCCTATGTCTGAAATTCGGCAGCATTTACAAAGCAGGCAAAGAAGCGGGCGGCCGCCCGAAGGCACCCCTACTGAGCAGATTTAATTAACAAGATATGGGTCTCTTTTAAACCAACTCTACCCACTTTTTGGAACATTGGAGATTAAAATTCAATGAGCCGACAAGATATTAAATAAAATCCGAGACTATAGTTTTACGTACGTAAAGGAGTTAATTAATTTTTAAAATTAATCAAGTCAACGTCGCTACCAATAAATTCTTTTTGTACCCGTAACACTGATCGGGAATTCGAGATCCCATTTTTAAACTTCGTAATTCGATTAAATTTCTGATGTAAAATTGTTTTCATTATCAATTTTGTTTGGGACATTGTTTCCGCTTGTGAATCTCGTAAATTATGAACTGTATGTTCTCTGCAAGCCCTCCGGCCAAGCCGTGGCTGTGTTAAAACGAATTGAAAACCGGTAATCGAATACGCGCAATGGGAGCTATGTCAATATTTTAAATTTAAATATCAAATGGAAGTAGGTACCGAACGGGTTAATATTTATTTTATTCACCATGTTACATTCATCTCTGTTCGGATTTTAAATAACAAACTTGTTTTAAATGAAACTATGTTTATTTGTGTTCAGCTGGTATTATTCGTTACTTTGCTGAAAAATTTATGTAGGCAGGCATCAACTTTCACAGGTCGAATGTAGGTAGGCACAGTGAAAATGGCGGATATGCCGTCATCGATATAGTGATTAATTTTATACCAAAAATAAGCTTCGTTCCAAAGTTGTTTTTCGGTTAAATTTCGTAAACACGGTGGCATGAACGATGAATAAAAATAAGGGGGATGTGACACGAGATAAAGGAGGTCACAACTTTGTTGTTACTTCAGAGCCTGAAACATCTTTGGCGTCATCTGACAGCGTAGTTCGACGGGAAAATTAAAAAAAAAAAAGCAGAACGCCAGCTGCCCACCTTAATTAGAATTTTTCGAATTATATAACATTTTTTTCGGAGCGTGTTCGTTGGTAGGATAACATAAAATTGTTAATAACTGCACTAAAGCTGGGGGTACAATGTCGGAGATTTTTACGTGCCTCGTTCCTGAGCAATAAGATATTGTCTTTATGTGTCTGATTGGGAGGAGTGAGGCATTGACAGAAGGTAAATATCTTTTTGCTCCTTTTCTTTCAGTGGATGAAAGGAGGTCATTTTGTTTTTACAAGCAGCTGCTGAAGCGGGTCAAAAAACTGGTTCTGTTGAAATACGGCTTCTTTGTATCTTGTAGCTTTGTCACATTTGGCTTTGGAGTTTTTTTTACAAAGTAACTACAAAGTAAAGCTCGACTCAAGGTAGTTCATGTACACCAAATGATTGCAAAACTTTTAAATATGTTTTTTAATGGCCACGTAGCCTACACTGGACTGGTAGAAAATGCCTAAGTCATAAAGTCCGTATCTGTACTTTTGTGTGCATGTCGTGGCCAGATCTTAGAAATTGATCACTTCATGATATGGCCAAGTAAAACTGACCAGTACCCCTAGCCAAGTTGCTAATCTGCAATAGTTAACGCTTGTAGAAAGCTTCAAATGTACGGGAATGACGTCGTCTTATCGCTCAGTCACGTGGTCAGAACAAAAGAATTGGCGGCAAGGTCAACTCGAAGCGTTCGGCGCAAGCGAAACGTTTGTAACTTGGCTAGGGGGGAAGATCGTTTTGAACGTCAAAGTATGATGATTTTTTTTTTATTATTGATAGGCTCGCGTTTGACCACTATCTCACCTGATGGTAAGTGATGATATTTCAATCTTCATTTGGCCTACTTTCTTTAGACCTTTTGTTATCATTGAAAGTTTACATCGATGATATGGCCAAACGAGAATTGACATATCATCAAATGTTAACGTTTAAACAATCTGGCTAGTTTCAGTGGGACATATCATGAAGTGTTCATGATAGGAGAGATGAAACGCATGTTATTAAAAGAATTATGAGTATAAATTTGGATGGGTGGAGAGGGAGAGGGATGCCAAAGAAAAGATGGATGGATTGTGTGAAGAGCGATATGAAAGAAAAGGAAGTTAGTGATAGCGTGACGAGTGACAGGATAGAATGGAAGAAAAAAACGTATTGCACCGACCCCAAATAATACGGGATAAGGGCAGGAAGATGATATGATCAAGAAGTGTCCAATTTTAAGATCTGGCCTCGACATGTTTAGAGCATTTAAGCTATAAATCTATACATATAAATAAAATTGGAGTGTCTGTTTGTAATATTGAAATAACTGTTTTTTACTACATGCATATATGAATATAAAAGGAGTAAGGGACAGCCCTACACAAACTTGCTCAGTAGACGAAACTGAACCACCTTCCACAAGATTTTTTTTTCAAGAAACGAAAAAAAAATCAGCCTCACCATACAAAATGATAAACTTGATTGGACAATTTGTATGCCGGTTTTTTTGTCGTTTCCTGAAAAAAAAAAAATGTGAAAGGTTGTTCAGTTTCGTCTACTGAGCAAGCCCTTAAAGTTTGTGGAGGGCTGTTCCTTACACCTAGTATATACGGTACATACACCAAAATAGCATTTTTTTTCAATTTTTGTCTGTCTGTCTGTTTGTTTGTCCGGACTAATCTCTGAAATGGCTGGACCGCTTTTGACGGGACTTTTTTTGGCAGGTAGCCGATGTAATAAGGAGTAACATAGACTACTTTTATTTTAGAAAAAATAAATTCAAAATCCTATAGTCCACGCGAACGAAGTTGCAGGCACAGCCAGTAAATAAATACATAAATTCCTACGTAGTTATTTATGGTCAACTGAAAAGCTTGTTGACAAGCCAATCAAATAAAGTGGCTGAAGTCAAGGCAACTATATCAAACAGTCTTTTGAGTCCACCACAAGTCAAGCTTCGTTAACAGAAGCACCAAGAAATGCTCTCATTAATTATTACAGAACAATGTATATTGTAATAGGTACCTACTGAATTTTAAATAAGACGGACAGTGACGAAGGTTAAGTATGTTGTCTGCGTCGCTTATTGTACTGTACCTGAAACAGAATAATCAAAATGTTAATTTGGAGTGAATGAGATAGGTACACAAGAAAAATAAAAAAGATGAAATAATTCAAGGTTTCTTCATCTAGTCTGAGTTATGAAATAAATAAGAAACTATAATGGTTAATGATATTTATTTTGCAAATAGGTTTTAAAATACACTTTTACACGACATTTTTTACGTCATTTTTAATTAGATGAGGCCGGTATTTTTTATTTATTTATGCTTTATGCACATTACACAGTACAAAGGCGGACCTAATGCCTTAGGCATTATCTACCAGTCGACCTTAGGGTGGTGCAGAAACAACATGGCAGGTGGAACTTAATAAATAGACAAACAGAAGAGAGATAGATACAATAGTAAATACAAATAATAGATAGAAAAAAAAAGAAAAAATAGTAGATAAATACATAAAAATAAACAATGTTGTGGTGAAAAAACAAATTCAACCAATCAATGCTGTGATGATTCTACCAACTTCTTGCGAATATGCTCACGTGCCATCTCCTTAAAGGAAAATATATATTTTCATATATATTTATTTATATTTATTATATATATATTTTCATAATATAATATTTTCTAGTTGACTACCTTGCGAAGAAACAACATAATAAACTCAAAGATCATTTTAAAGTTCAAACAGCAAAGAAGTGATAATGTGAAAACCACGCAGATTACCTACTGTCTAAAGTTGTCTTTTAAGGTGTTTCAGATTTGAGTAGACCTAGCCCGTCAGTGCAAGAAGCATTTGTCAGTTTTCGTAAAGCTCCATTCACAATTTAACGAATAACACCAAAGAAAGGATATTTTTTAAATAAGCCGCATAAAATAGGTATTGAAACTGCCAGATATCCCTACGTTAAATTGAGTGAAATATGCTCACATTCATAATAATAATGAAAGAAAATAAACCTAAACACAAATGACATCATTATGTAACAATAATAAATCAATTCCAAACGGAAAGTTACATAGGATGATATCCTTAGAATACTCGATATAATAAGAAAGTATAATATCCGCATGGATTTTATAAGAAAGTTCACAACCCACTCCACAAAAAAATAACCGAAATGAAGATATCATCTGTAAAAGCATCGAAACGAAAATGAAAAAACCAAGTACAGCTTGCTAAACCCTCCACATACGACCCCACATCTTGTAAGCACTCACAAAAGACCACATACGGGAAGTTTTTTTTCTTTAAAATAAAATAGTTCTCATTTAAATCCGAGGCAGTCAACAGGTGACCCTGGCAACCAGCCAGAACAGCTTCGCATGGAACGAGCTGGCTTATCTAGCAGGCTATTGAATATTATGGACTCTCATGACCCATTTGTAGATGAGACTTTTTATATAGTACGGGGTTAATTTTAAATGCAGGTAGAATAGTAATATGCATAACTAGCTAGTGCTTGCTACTTCTTCGGCGTCAGACTTGTAAGACAGCACCAATGATTACCTAAATAGTCCACCTTTGACATACTTAATTTTACTATACAACATTGCAACACCCGAAACACGTGTCTAGTACCTATATTTATGTAAAGAATCTATGTACAAAATTTCATAACTGAACGCTGAAAAATCACCAAGTTGTAAGCTTGTTATGTTACCTGGTTGGCCGCACAAATACATGATCACCGTGCCATCCGGGCAACTGAAGGATTGTTTTACCCCCGCATCCAGCTGTGCGCTAGTGTCTAATGTCCGCTATAACTTGTCGTGATCTGTGTTGCAGTTAGAGTCGGTGGTGTCCAACTTGAGACCTTCTTTAAATATTTTTGGAAAAAAATATAACATGGTGTAAAAATTATTGGAATCGATTCAGTTACTGATTCTGAACAAATTATATTCAGGTTTCGCATATACTTAAAATAAGTTTGTATGGGTATTATAAATCTCTACATAGTACAAAACCTCTCGTCAGAAAGCTTATAGTTACCCAAAGGGCAATGGAAAGCACTATGCTTTATGAAGTTATCCTCACAAGAACAATAGTTTTGATGAACAGATGGCCATTGGAATCGAAAGTTTCTGGAGTGGCGATCAAAAACCGGAAGACGCAGCAGTGGAAGCCCTCCTACAAGGTGGACCAATGACTTGGTGAGGGTCGCGGGAATCCGATAGATGCGGATACAGGACCATTGTGGGGACATTTGAGGGAAGGCCTATATCCAACAGTAGATGTCTTTTGGCTGAAATGATAATGATGACGAGTATAAAACAAAGTCGCTTTCTGCATCTGTCTGTTTATTCGCTGAGTCCTCCTAAACCATGAAAACGGTATTGATGCGGTTTTCGCTTACAGGCAGAGGTATAAACGAGATAGTTTTTTGTACACCATTTGCACATGTTACCATGCAAAGTCAGGACGGATCGGTAGTAAATAATTGTTAATATATGTATTACCGGAAGATAAATCATATAACGGTCCACGTGTTGGTTTTCAAATACTAATTCGGGTTTAATCTCCTCATCGGGTAAACATGAGCACCTGATATCCGTTCAAGATTATTTATATATAGGCTTAGATTAAACTCAACAAGCAAGTAATCAATAACAAAGGAAAATCCAACTGAAATTCTATTAATAATATAATTAAATGGCTGCCAAATTTTTTTAAGTGGTAAATCATCCAAAAAAGCGGGCGCGGGCGGCGGAGCGCGAAGTTGTGTCATACTTTTACTGACTAAAACCCACACCTAGTTCATTCGTTGCCTTTCATTCCAGAGCCGGGTTTTCCTTTCAGTCCATGGCACCAGTAAGCTTCAGACGGACAACAAAGTAGTCCTATAAATGTTCCGGTTTTTCCTTTTGAGGTACGAAACCCCCTCTCGCTGTCCGGCCGTCCGGTAACTGTCCGGACCAAGCCCAAGTCGTCGACGACGCGCACTGTTCCCGCGCGCCTCAAGGAGTTGTTAGCAACAGCAGGGGCCCAGCCGGGTCGAAGCCTACTGGGGCCAGGGTTATCTGAAAGGGCGCTCGAGCTCCGGTATGAAGGCTTGAAGGAACGGGATGGGTTTTTTAGTCAGTAAGAGTCTGACACTATCTCCCGCTCCACCCAAGAGCGGGAGATAGTGTCATTGGATGATTTTTCCCATCGAAAAAAAAAAAGGTACGGAACCCTAAAATCGATGTAACTAAGTATAGTAGATACTTTTACCACGATTGACCCAATTCTAAACGGATATGCAATCGAAGTAATTAAAAAAACGAGGTCCAAAATAAAAATCCCTCGTTGAAATGTTTGCGTACACAGTACTGGATCAAGCTCTAGATTACCGACGAACCAGTACTGAATCCATTTGCCCATGCCCACTGGCAAAATAAAGTGTTTGTCCATCGATTGCAAACAATACGAGAGCCAGTTATTCTGGCAAGAATTTTTTTATGCAAGCTCAGTTTGGATAGATTTTGTTTTAACATTGCTGGCAAACTAAGTTTGTTGGTTGGGTTTTGGCAGACTCTATTGCTGTCTAGTTTGATGGTGTTTTGCCAGTTTGACTTTTCTCTTTACGAGTAAAAAGGTAGATTAATCCTATGGCCAAAAGCTCAACTAGATTTGTTCTGTCTAGTCCATTTTGTTAACGAAGTCGCTTCTGTAAGCGTTGTCGACAGCGTGGTAGTCAAAAATGATATCATCCTAAGAGTATATTACTCTCCGGGATAAAAAATATAGGATAGGAGTTGTTGGTAAGAATTTTTCGAGCGAAGTTCAGTGGCTGCTACAGCCGCAGTAGACACTGAGATGTGCCAAGTGTTTGCACTACTGGACAATATATGGAATCATTGAAACAGGCGCGATATTGATAAAATGTGCCTGAGAAATTTATTGTAATACTGACTACCTTAGCGTAGCTTGCTAAGGCAGCCGCGCAAACGATACTGCCCTTGCTTCCCACTTTCCCTGTCCTCTTACACGAGTCTGTCTACGCGACAACATAAAAAATGACGTCACGGTCTTATACCCCTTGGTAACATAATAATTGTTTGGTTGAGGATGTTTGAGAAACCAAAACTGCTTCTGACTTCAATATATAGTATTTATTTAACGGACACAGTATAAAAGACTTCACTTATATAAAGACACACAGTGGATAAATTGATCCCTTTGCTACTGGTCGATAGGTGTGGAACGTAGAAGCAGATAATGGCAACTAACGAAAAGGCGCGAATATATCGCCACGCGTCGAGTTGTAGTGATGTGCGCATGATCGACTCGACTAATAAAATAGTTTTAGTGTTGGGATTCAACGACAAAAACAAAGACTCTATAGTTAAAACTCGTTCTCCACGACATATAGGTCTACGAACTGTCAACTTTCTAATATTAGCGAATAATATAAGTATGGATTAGAATAGTCTCGAAGGTTTTTATATTCATACCAATAAAACTTAACACAACTAAAACCCTTTTTAATTTTTTTTTGTTCAGATTTATATTTTTTTTCTTTTTCAAATCTCCAGAACACGTAACCCATTACTCGCCACTTACATACAACATACAGAAAACCTAATAGAACATAAAGTTAAAACCGTGCTTTGTTTCAGCCAGCATTATATTGACGTAGGGCTCTCCCTCGGGAGAAACCGGCTTTAAATCTAACACATATACAAAATTCCAATTTCGGCATATGGGATTATATACCTGGGAACATTTTGCGGTAAAGGGTACTTAGTAGTTCAAATAAAATGTCTTGGCAGGGAAGAATTAGAGGGGATGACGGTTGACGTGGTAATCCAAGGTGGCCGCGGTTTAGACGGAGTAACTATCTGTTGAGTGCAGTGTTGACTCAGGAGGGTGATATGAACTAATAAAGCAACGAGTGTAATTCTTAAGTTACTCGGAAGTCAATTGAGAAGCAAGCGAAGAAATGGATGTAGTGTATCAACTGTTTACAATTGAAAAGCGAGCTAAGAAGATCATTAGCAATGATGCACTTTGCATTTGCATGAGTGCAGTGTTGACTCGGGAGGGTTTTTTTTTTTTTTTTTTTTTTTTTTTTTTTTTTTTTTTTTTTTATTTTTTTTTTTTTTTTTTTTTTTTTATGGTGGGAAAAAATCATGCATTGACATCCCCCGCCCTTGGGCGGAGCGGGAGATAGTGTCAGACTCTTACTGACTAAAAGACCCACCCCGTTCCTTCTAGCCTTCATACCGGGGCTCGAGCGCCCTTTCGGATAACCCTGGCCCCAGTAGGCTTCGACCCGGCTGGGTCCCTGCTGTTGCTGACAACTCCTTGAGGCGCGCGGGAACAGCGCGCGCCGTCGACGACTTGGGCTTGGTCCGGACAGTTACCGGACGGCCGGACAGCGAGCTACCCATTGCTCACTGTCCGCAAGCCCGCGTCTACGTTGGCCGGAAATCGGGATCAGAATCCCGGCGACGGCGGCGGCGATAACGCCGTTGCCTGATGCGTTCGGCCTCCTCCTTTGCGAGCATTACTGCTTCGCAGAAGTCGGCGACCGCCTGCCACTCCTCCTCGCTCCGGACCATGGCCTCAACCAGGGCCCGGCGCGAGAGGTCTCCGCCGCCGATCGCCCCCACGAGGGCACGGCGATGCTCCGCCCAAGCAGGGCACACCTCGACTGTGTGCTCCACCGTGTCCTCCGGGCGTTCCGCACAGTGGCGACACCCGGGCGTCACTTCCGCATGAATCGAGTGCAGGAATCTCCCGAACGAACCATGTCCGGTGAGTACCTGCGTCATGCGGAAGGTAAGGACGCCGTGAGGTCTTTCCAGCCACGCCTCAAAGAGGGGACTTACCGCCATGATTATGGCGTGCCCAGCACTGGGTTGCGATAGTCGCTGACGCCATTTCACCATGAGATCCCGCCGGAGCTCTGTCCGCCATGCCGTGACCTGTCGCGGCAGCGGACTTTCACCCCGGCGTTGCATCTCCACGCGCATATCGTGCATGTGTGCAAGGACTGTTGCCTCCAGATCCCACGGTGGTAGGCCAGCCAGAAGGCTCGCCGCTTCGCGGGAGACCGTGCAGTATCCCCGCACCATCCTTATCGCCATGACCCTCTGGCAGGCGTTCAGTATGGCCGCCGGTTGCTTTTTCAGCAACGGCGCCCACACCGGCGCCCCGTAGAGGGCCATGGACCGAACGATCCCCGCGTAGAGCCTCCGGCAGGAGGCGTCTGGACCCCCAAGGTTGGGCAGGAGCCGCTTGAGCGCAGCCCCAGCCCGGTTGAGTTTGGGAGCCAGACGTCGGAAATGCTCCACGAAATTCCACCGGCTGTCGAGGACGAGTCCCAGATACTTCATCGTCGACCCGACACCGATGTGAACTCCTCCTACCGTTAGTTGGGAACTCAATGGCGGCGCGCTCCGAGACTGGCGACCGTGGAAACACATCTCAAGGGTGATATGAACTAAGAGTTTAAGTCATTTAATTTTAAGTCAACGTTTACAAACTAGTTAAGAGTTTAAGTCATTTTTTTATATGCTTGTAACTTTGTAAAAAGTTGATGCACTAGAGTCAATTGAGAAGCGAACCAAGAAGATCATCAGCAATTATGAACTTGTCAAATCAAGTCTTGAGCATCGACGTCGAGTTGCTAGCATGTCGGTTTTCTAACGTTTACATTTCGGGGAGAGTGCTTTGCAAATGCACAATTTAACCACACTAAATCAGTTCTGTCATCGGACCACAAGACGTACGGCGTTGCGCCACCGGTACATGTTGGACATCCCACCCATACGTACAAAGCGTTTTGGGAATACATTCATTATGCGTATAGCTAAGAAGTGGATTTCCCTGCCGTAATGTTTCCTGATGGCTATAACCTACTGATGGCTATATCCTATAAAGAGTATAGGACTCTTTAAGTCAAGACTTAATAGGTTGCTTCTAAGAAAGCGTGCTTTATCGTCGGCCACAGCATTGCTTACCATCACGTGAGATAGCCGGAGAGTGTAAGAGTAGTATTTGTTGAGCATATTTTTTGTTGTTTAATATAGATTTCTTGGTGAATTATTGTAATTATAAAACTTCCTACTTATTGTTATTATAGGCATAAAGCTGAGCCAAGATAATAAGAAAAAAAAAACCAATTGGTAATATTAAAATAAGTACCAACCTGTCGCAAATAGAGAAAACAGACCAGGAAGACTCAGAAATAATATTTACATACCACTGAATTGCGCAGTCATCTTCAAATATCTCCAAGTTTACGGTTCTAAGTAGCCTTATTCAAACCCACGAAACAAATAAACTGTCTATCTAAGTTTAAATTAAGCACAAAGCATTTTCCGGCCTCAGTACTTCTTGATTCAGTCGACTCATTATTTGAGTTAAACAACCAGCTTTACTTAAGACACGACAAAGACATCTTCCCCATGTTCTCTGCAAAGGAACAATTTACAATTGAATTTTTCATACACTACACTGTTGCACCTGAAATGTCAGAATTATACGGAGTTCTTTAAACAGTCGCTGCACTATGAAGTCACGTTGAATTATTCAAATTTTCTTCATGATATTTTTCTTAATAATAAACTGGAATGAAGCAGGTTGCATTCAACTAAAATAGTAAAGGATAATATAATCATGTATGTAATAAATTGTCTGCAGACTTATTACCGTCGTAAATACCAAGGTTTAACTAATTGCGGTCGATGTTCGCTAGATAATGGAATCTTGTTATTTGTGTAATGGTTCGTATAATTTTCTTGGCTTTTTCCTCGAAGTTAAGCGCATGCAACAGTTAGCCGAGGCCTACGAAGAGGCTTAAGAACATGACAGTAACAACAGGTAGGCTGGCTCGCAGCCAACTAAGCCTCTACGCGGCTACGCTTTGTGCTACGTCTGCTACGAGGCTACGACCGCACGTTCGTAGCGTGGCTGTCTCACTACACTGCACTTAGATGACTTTCATTTAAGACAATTTTAAACTTCGAACTTCTGTCAAGAATAAAAAAAAAAGCTCGACGTTTTAAAATCATAAAACACAAAGTTGTTAGTTTTCTATCACTATGCCCTAATTTGATTAAAATCAAGGCAAGCTTTTTAATTAGTTAGCTAAACAACGCTTGTAAGTCAGGCAAATAAAGTTGGAGCTTATATTTTCGTCAGATAAAGGTCGCCGCCAGTCAGTTCAAAACTCAAAAATACTTGGCTAGATTTAGGATGGTACAAAGAGTATAATTTGCAATTTGTGAGGCGATTTTTGGCAAGTCGGTTCAGCCATACGAGACGAATTGCCTCATTCTCATTATATTCCGTGTCACCAAAGAGCACAGTCGGGGTTAAGCGCGCGTATCATTCCAACGTTTACAAATTTTATTACCCATCTCCTTTTGTTCTGCTTTACGGGCGGGGCGGGTCCCGCAGACTCATTGTGCTGCTACAGGGTGTAAACACATCGCGAACACATGCCGAATAAAAATAACACTCTGAATAAAAAAACACGCCAATAAAATAACGTGGATGCATCGTTAGTTTAGATACGATTCGTTTACAGGCAATTGTTTTAGAATAAACCATTAAAAATATTTCACGTGGAAATATAAAACAAAAACAACGGTCTGTTTGAAAATATTGGAAGCGCAAGGGCCGTGTGTTGAGTATCATAAAAAAATTATCATGCAGAGAACCGAACAACAAAATAACATGTCAGTAAAAATACAAGAGTAACATGAGATAATAATAAATAGAGATGGGTATTTTTTTTTTTTGAGTTGCGAAATCATCCAAAGAGTGCTCCTGCAGGGTGGAGCGAGAAGGCGTTTCAGACTTTTACTGACTAAGAATAGAATAAACTTTAATGTACACCAAAATAGTAACAATTTCACATAAACTTAAGCCTATGGGTACAATGGCGGTCTTATCGCCGAAAGCGATGTCTTCCAGACAACCTTGAGATGGAATATAAGAACTTAAACTAAAAATGGGGGTAGTCTGCGGAGTACTTCAAGCAATATAAATCAGAAGAAAATTAATTAAGACCATACCTATATCACTTCTTTACCCTTTGCATTCCAGAAACACGGGTTACCTTTTCGGAAGTCAACATTGGGAACATCTAGTAGGCTTTGACCCTGCTAGGCCCCTACGGTTTTGCTGACATCTCTTTGAGGCGCGCGAAATACTACGCTTTGTCGACGACTCGAATTCAGTCCGGACGGTTACCTGACGGTCGGACGACGAGCTACTCATTGCTCGTTGCCAGCAAGCTCAAATAGAAGTAGGTACATATTGGATATTATGTGCATTCAACGTAGGAATGTTTCACGGAAATCCTTTGCTTTCTTTTTTTTTTCAGCAGTTCTGATATGTATTCGTAGAAAATGATAATGTAAGTTGGAAATGTGAAAACGGTGTTACATAACGAATATGAAATAAATGTTTTAATACTTTTAGTGGAATATGAAATTGTAACCTCACAAATCATTATATTTTTATAGGATTTTTTTTTTTTGTTATTATGTTTTTTTTTCTTATCATTTTTGATAAGCGCTAGCCTTTTTATTATTACAAGCTTTTAGTTAGTTTCACCTGTCCTGATGCTTGTCTGTAATCTAATCTTGCAAATTGAATTTGATCCACTTTCCGGCTACCGATTGAGCTGAAATTTTGCATGCATGCGTAACTTAGATGACAATGTAAAATTATTATGACATGGACCTGATCTGTTGATGGAACCGGAAGGTGGCCATAGGAACTCAGACAACCATATCGTGCTTTTCTACTTTCACGCGGGTGAAGCCGCTGCTAGTAGCTAGTTAAATTAATGAATGGATTACTGAATAACGTAGACATAAGTGTGTGTATGTGTGTGACACATGATGACATGAGTTACCATAAATTAACTGTAAGACCTGTTGTATCACTAAAAAGTACACTAATAAATACTTTGACTTTGACTTTGAAATAAATAAAAATTTCTTCCTTTTGAGATACCGACGTGGAAAAATATATATCGATAGTACAGAACGTCGTATGAAACCTAAAGAATTTATTTTTCAAGATCAAAAAACAAAATAGAGAAATTTAGTTATTAATATACTTTTTTTGAGAGGTGGGATTTTTTTAAAAATCATCTCCCACTCCAGGGTGGAACGAAAGGATGGATCAAACTTTAAGTCCTATGAAACCTTGACAGTTTATTTTTCAAGATCAAAAAAATACTAAGTAAAAATAATTAAATTATTTATAATAAAAACAACACCATTTATGTCTATCTCCCGTCTCCATCTTTCGGATTAGCTAAAATATAAATTCCGAAGATGTCTCAACTCGTCGAATGAATTATGAACGGCATATCATGTTTCCTGATTCACAAGAATATGTGTAGCTGGCTTTATAGCTACTATAAAATACACTGAATATGTTACAGTCAATACTGTCAATTAGACAATACTAGTTCTGACTGGTTTCAGTCAAAATTAGTTGTTATCTTATTTATCATCATCAACGCCTCAACCGAAAGACGTCCACTGTTGGAATTAAGCCTCCCCCAAACGTCGCCATAATGAATGATGAAGAATGAGAAGAATGCCTATGCGTCTCGCGTCCACCGCATTCGACTCTCACCAGGTCATCGATCCACCTTGTGGGAGGCCTTCCAACGCGGAGTTTTCCAGTGCGCGACCCCATACTAGAACCTTTCAGCCCCATCAACTATACGTTCTGCGAGCAAAGTGCCCTGCCCACTACCACTTAAGTTGGGCGATTCCTCGGGCTTTGTCGGCGACCTTGTTTCTCCTGCAGACATCTTCATTCCTGGTACGGTCACGCAAGGAAACTTATCTTAATTTGTTAAAACTTATTTTTTTTTTTTATTTAAAAAAACAAGAGAGAGAACTTTAGTTATTTATGTACCATTTTTAGAAGGTGGGAAGTTATCTAATGACTCCTCACATTCTAGGGTGGAGCGAGAGGGCTCGTCAGACTTTTACCCTTTCTGTTCTAGAATCACAGGTTTACTTTTCAGCAATTCCCCCCAGACTTAGGTACGGTTTTGCTGATATATCTCTGTAGGATCACTGCAATAAATATTTATTTATAATTGGAGACAAAACTCATTTAGACGCGACTCAGATGATATGGTCATGTAATGAGAAGATCTGAAAAACATATAACTAGGTAAGTCCTACACTGAATACTGGTTCGAAAGCGTGGAAGACCCCTTCTAACTTAGATGTCTGTAATTAGCAACGACCTAAAGAAAGCCCAAGTGAATGACTCGACGACCCAGAACCGAAATGTCTGGCGAAAAATGACGAGGAGAGTCGACCCCAATTGAAATGGGATAAGGCTAGGCTAAGGAAGAATTATTTTTCAGGGCTCCGTACCTCAAAAAAAGATATAGCCATTTATGTCCCAAAAAAACGTGTATTTCGAAACTCTCAAGTTAAGTATCTGAAAACTGTACATTTATTTGCACTTACGTTATTTTCGTAATAAAGTTTGTACGGAACCCTCTGGTTTTACTATCTTATATATTTTTGCGTAAATATTAATAATATTAAAATGTTTTAACTGGTGAAAACTTTTGACCAATTCTTTCAGTTGAAAGTGGTTTTGACCAGTTAACAGTTTTGACTGCGACATTATACATTAACAAAGTATTTTAGTGCTTTAATTTAATACTAGGTTTAGTCCTGTATACGCTACTGTGCTTAAAGCAACATTACTCGGTGTATTTAAATATCGCTTAAATAGGATTAGCGGTTCTAGAGTTATGGAGGCACTCTCAGATATAGACAAGTAAAGCGACGATGTTGCTTTTAAGCCTCAGGATATATTTGGGGACAGAATGTCCCGTAACATGCCGCGCAACACTGTTTAATAGTCCTACAATACGTCCCGCGTCACGTGAGTGCATAGCAAAATGCCGGGGACGAGTTGCGCCACCAGTACATGGTGGACATCCCACCCATACGTACAAAGCGTTTTGGGAACACATTCATTTTTGCGTACAGCTAAGGGGTGAAATTTCCCGCCGGAGTCTGTGTTTCCTGATAGCTATAATCTAGGGGTCTTTGAGTCAAGAGTGAATAGGTTACTTTTAAGCAAGCGTGCTTTATCGTCAACCACATCATCGCTTACCATCAGGTGAGATAGTGGTCAAACGCGAGCCTACCCATAATTAAAAAAAAATGTTGCACGTCAAGTTAAGGGACATTTTGACCCCCAACATGACGAGGGGCAAAACGACCAATATACTTAAACCACCACTCTTAAGTTCTGTTTGCAAGAAACTCAAAGATCTTTACCCATTTCCAATTAATTAGCGAGCGAGTCAAGTAATTTTATATTGACTCATCATAACTCTTCGCGGTGAACCAGTACCGGTATACTGCAAACAAATCGATCGTACCGGAATGAAGTACAAATAAGTACACAGACAGAAAGTTATTCGAGTCGGTCGTTTATCAGGAATCTTTGGCGAAGTTTTTACGGTTTGATTTGTTACTAGTCTCGGATGTTGATGTATGGGGAGCTGGATGGGTTAGTGGTTTAAATGGAGAGAGGTTTCTTTTTAAATTGATTTCAGTGAAAATTATATAAAGTTTATTAGCATGAACCTACCAGACCCCTTTTTTACGTCTGAAGGGTATGTGTCTACATAATAATAATAGCATAATCAGCCTCTTAATGTTCCCACATTTGGGACTCAGGCCTCTCTAGGAGAGGGAATGGGCTTTATCTATATACCACAATAAAATAGTTTAAGTAAGTTTAGGTAAAATCAGAAGCCTTCTCCCGCTCTATGTGGCGGGAGGGAGTGTCAGACTTTTACTGACTACAGTGTTCCTTTAACATCGGATTTTCAGCATTGATCCGGGGCCACTTAGGCATCGGCCCTTACTGAACCTGTCCGTAAATATTGCTGACACCCCTTTAAGGCGCGCTTGGAAAATGACACACCACTGTCTCGGGCCTGCACGGGGAGCTACCCATTACTCACCAGCCGCAAGCAAAGAAACATCCAAAACCAACCTTTTTTTCACTGTCGACAAAATCAAACGGTCACTTATCTACACTAATATTATAAAGAAATAAAGTTTTTTTTTTGTGGTAATCTTTGAAAGTACTGGTTGGTTCGATAGCGAAATTTTTTTTACCGAATTTTTTTAGCAGCTTTATTCCTGAGCAATATTTTATGTATGCGGGTGAAGAGCGGGCAAAAGCTAGTATATAATATTCGTCGCATATTCTATCATCCATGTTTTGTCAGGACTTCAAGCTCTGAGTGTATCCTCGCTCCGTTTGAATTGCCGCTTACTTGGAAATGTTTAAAAGTTATATTACGAATTGGATTTTACTGGAATGAATATTGATCTACTGGTTTTATGATGCGAAAACATCGAATAACTAATTGAATTGTACGTAATAATATTTTTTCTTTTAGTACGTTTCAAGATAAAAGTTTTTAAAACGAATATTTTAATGTAGAGAATTATTTTACAAAGTGGTGTAAGGGTGTTTTATATCGTACGGTCTTGATCACGCATGCAGGATTGCCCCCCACGCGTAGCCCCCGCAAATGTCCATTTCATACAAGTATTCATTGTAATGTGTGGAATACGCACGCGGGACGCGTTTTTTTTTTTTGGATTTTGAAATTTTCTGCATGTGGAGCAAACCCGCATTTGTAATGAAATCCGCGCGATATTAAAAACACCTTAACTATTGGATGTTGATTAGGAAAAGAAGATTTAAAAATAACTACATATTAATGTTGCATCGCCAAGAATGAAACATCATCATGTTGATTAATTTTCTGTTTTATCCCGTGTTACGTGCAACTTTTCAAATTTTTGTTTTATCAACTGATATTACTAACTCCCTTTTTTCATATCACTCCTCACACAATTCATTCATCTTATATTTGACCTCATTCTCCCTCTACATTTATACTTTTATGAAACACTAGCTTTTACCCGCAACTTAGACCAAGTGAATGTCGGGTAGTGTAGACACGAACTTAAAACCAGGGGTCCAAGTCTGCTATTTTTATAAATTCGTCATTCCAACACGATCACATCGTCATTTTGCTAAAAGTTCGTAATCGGCTAATTCATAATGATCGATCATTGACCGGTCAGTGGTATCGTAATAGAGTTGTGGTAGAATGATAATATCGAGCATATTAAAACCAATAACTGCACAATAACGTTGTAATGGTAGAACACTGATCAAATAAACTGTCAAAGTTTTAGCAGATTACCGCATACGTCAAATATTCATTTGTCATGTACGAGATTACTATTCTATGCCACTTCTTTCAATGGAGTGTCAGCGGTTGACCGTTGGAAAGTCATAATGACGCCATTAAATTTTTAGATTACCAAACTTGTCAAAATCGACAATTATGACATCAATGATAGACCATTCTGACACTGTTGTAATAGCAGACTTGAGGCCCAGTTTAAAAATAGCCACGTCCCTTCTTAGGCTTCAAGCTTACACGCAATTTTTTCTGCATTTTTTTTTTGCTAGAACTAAATCATTCAGTCCTGGAAAAAGTTAAACGGAATAGGTATATATTCAGATCTTCTACATTCATTAAAAACGGGGAAAATTATTCGAAGAAAGACAGAAATAATACAAGATAAATATCGTCGAAACCTTTGTATTTTATCTACGAATCAAGCCCAGCTTTTCCAATGAGGAAAGGGGTTCCACAAAGCGACTTTTTTAACAAGAAAAAAAAAACTCTTTTTTAAAGTAGAAGATAAGTATTACTTAGTAATATTGAGGTTATACAATCCATTGGAGTCTCAGGCTATAATGTCGTTAGGAGTACAATGGAGCCGGCCCGCCCGAAATGATCCGTGACGAAACTCGCTCGAATCAATTTAAAATACTTAGTTACTTGTTATATATTTGATGAATGGACGCGACAACCATGACGGTGTAATATAATAAATAAGTTAAAGTAATTATGCTGGGGTGGTTTTATGAACGAGTAACGGAAATTCAATGACATTTTATTGGAGGTTACCGTGAATCAAGTAAATGGTTGGGCGTATCAATAATTAATTTTTTGTCCTTTTTTTTGTTTCTATGTAGGTATTTGCTTGTGTACAACATTCATTTTAGTATATATGCGATACCTGAAAATAGTTTGATTAAAATCAGTAACTGAAACGATTCCAATAATTTTTACACCATAATATTATATTTTTTCCCGAAAATACATATTTAAAAAAGATCAAAAGTTGGACACCACCGAAACTAAACACTACACAGACAGGTCACGGCAGGTCATAGCGGGTATGAGGCATCAGCAAACAGCTGGGTGCAAGTGCAAAACAACCCCTCAGTCGCCTGGATGGCTCGATAACTATGTGTTTTTGTTGACATAGCAAACTTAAAATTTTGTGACTATTCGTGATACAGTTCTTCATAACTGTATCATGAATAGTACTTATTCTTTTCTTCGTTAGTGCAAAGAGTACCCGTCATAAAATAAATAAATAAATAATTTCTTGAAATGTACATTATATTATTTACAACTGGGTACTAACGGCGACTCGCCTACATAGAAACAACATAGTAAAACAAAGTCTTCCACTGCGTCTGCCTGTCTGTATGTCAGTAAACTCAAAAACGACTAAACAGATTTTCATGTAGTTCTAATCAATAGACAGAGATTCATGAGAAAGGTTTAGGTGTATCATATTATATTAGGAAAAAGCCGTGAATTCCAAAGATTTCTAACATCCATGGATTGATCTTTTGTATATTAAAAATTGTAATCTATGTGTTGCGTATATAAAAGTCAAAAAGAAAATAAAGAAACAAGGAAGAAAAGAAAGAATAACGTTTATTTAAGACGGTTAATAGTTACTCTCGATAACATGATTAATCTCATCTTTTCAAGAACACACTAGATTTAAAAGTCAAAGTTTTCGAATTAATCTTACTCCAACCAGTTATTCAATAACACATTTGATTCATGAATTTCACAATACAGCTACAACCTTTTCAATTTCAGGCCAAGGTATTTAATAGTTGATATGGGTCAAATCTAACAAGAGCGGCCAATATGAAACACGGAAAATAGACGATCGTATTGTGAAACCTGAAATTCACGAAAAACAAGGACCAACATACCGAATATTGAAACACAGTTCGCGGTAGTACACAGGATTCAAGCTTCAAATCTATATCCATCGTCACAATGCCACATAGCTGGAATTTCAAATTCCATGCATGATCTTGCTACCTACTTGCAATTGCGTAGCATTATAAAAGATACGTAATGATGAAAATGATAAAGCTAGAACACACACACACACACATTAGACCGACGCACACGTTTAAGGCTTATAGTTCCTTGAACCATCTGACCGAAATTATGTGGACGCAACTCTCGCACTCGCCTAGGCGGCAGTACGCAAATCTGTGCATTTATTTGCGGCCAACAGCGCCCGGAAAGCGCTTTAAATCCATTTTCTTTGCGAAATATTGATTGATTTACATATGCAATGTTCACTTTGAAGAATATTTAACCACCATTTTTTATGTGTAAAAATGTTTGTAAAGGTCCAAGCCGTTTCGAAAGAGTAGGGAAAAGTAGCAAAAAGTTGCGAAATTGCTAAATATTTTTTTTAGACAAAAGTATTAATAGCAAGAAAAAATCAAATGTTGATAATGTTGTTCATGAATCTTTAATAAACATATATTTTTTTCAAACCTATTAACCTGGCCGTTACCGAGGAGTAGGCTTCAGAAAGTCACTGTTTTATGGCACTTTTCGGGCGCTTGGGCCTTAACACGCTTGATTTGTAAAGAACGACGTCGCGTGGCGTGGATCTAGTGTAGCTCTACAAGTCTAGTTTTCATATAAAATGTATGACGACCAGCGCGCCCAGATCAGCGTGTGTGACACACGTGTACGCAGTTTAGCTTACCTTTAACCATTTATGAGTGTATATTTCACTAGTGACCCGTCACAGCTTCTAGAAAGGGGAGGATCCTCCGATTAGACGTGTGTTGTATCAGGTCAGCGCAGTTGCCAGGACCTGATACAACACCCGCCCGAAAGTTGCTTGCATGTTCTAATCGCGCAAAGATAACTTTAATATCACGTTGCAGGATTTTTTTAATTTCAGTTCCTGTTTGGCGTCATAAGTGTGACCACAGAGTTTATCAACACTTCTACACTAATATTAAAAAGAGGTAAAGTTTATTCTTTTGTTATTATTTGTTTGTAGGATGATCTCTGGAAGTACTGATCCGATTGCTAAATTTTTTTAAATACACTTACTCGAAAACTGGCTCTTATCGCACTACGAATAGGTTCAACATGGCATGTTTATCACCATCGTGCTTTTTTTTTGTTTTTTTTTTTTTTGCTTTTTTTTTATTTTATTTTTTTATTTACACAACGCCGTCTAGTCCCAAGCTAAGCAGAGCTTGTGTTATGGGTACTAGACAACTGATAAACATACTTATATATTTCTAAATACATACATAATATAGATAAATTACACCCAGACACAGAACAAATGATTATGCTCATCACACAAATATTTGTCCTGGGTGGGAATCGAACCCACGACCTCCGGCATAGCAGTCAGGGTCACTAACCACTAGATCAACAGGCCAGTCAAATTAATCATAACAAAGGCTTTTTCATTCCTATTTCGTCACGGTCAACCTTGATATTTTTTTTTTAAGCTAAGATTCTAATATTTTTAAGGTTTTAATATGTAATGAAAATTTAATTTGTGTTTAGAAACATAATGTCATAAATAAATAAGATTATTTACACAATAATTTGTTATTATCAACAGATTTACAATTATCTGTGTTCTAAATTCAAAAATATTTGAATTTCTATTTTTAATATTAAGTAGGATGTATAACGGTTTGATACCTTTGCTTCTTCTTCAACCTGCAAAAGTAAAGCGCGGGAAAAAAGACTTTTAAATATTATATTTTATTTGTGGAAAAAAAAGAATTGAATATAAAATTTGAAGAGGATTCTTAAACGGTACCGACGCCGCCGATAATCAAAACTAAATAATCGCCATAATCTAAATCAAAACTAAAATGTATGGCAACTTTGGAAAATTTTCTTTAGTACAAAATGAACAAAAATGCGTCGTAATTCTAATTTTCAAAGAAAGTAAGTATTTCTTCGTAAGTGTATTGAAAAACGTCGTTTGATACACGTGGAGATTTGTCACTGCAGCACTCGGCTCCATAACACTCTCTGAATTTTGCCTCGGTTGCAATGACAAACTTTCCCCACTGGTATCAAAATGTACTACTGTCTTTTTTTTTTTTTGCTTCTTGATACGTGTTTTTGTTTATTATTGTGTTTGGGTCTTGTGCTGTACCAAATACATTATTTTTCTATCTTTTCTTTCTTTTACTATTTCACTGATAGAAAGCTGTTTTATTCCTGAGTGACAAAGGCATAGACGCATTTTATGTACGCGAGCAAAAGCTAGTAAACAATAATAGGGTAGTTTCCAGGGTAAAAATAATTAAATTATATTTTATTTAGTCCGTAGTAATCTAAAATATAGATTATAAAAAAAATACGTGTGCCACTCGGGGACTGCCGCGGTAAAGCTATTGCATAGCATTTTTATCAACTTATGCAATTATAATTATTTATTTATTTTATTTATGCAGTATTTTTTTTCCTTTGTTTTTTTTCTTTGATATTAATTGAAGTTACACTTTCACACATTGAATTGAATTTTGATTGATTGTTCACTCATTTGTTTTCTTACGGTTACCACACTCAAAAAACAAATGAAGGGGGGGGGGGGGTTAGGTTATTTTCGTTACGGAATTTCTGGATTCGGTCTCCACGCTCAAGGCCCGCGATAGATGCTATGCAATAGCTTAATATTGGACACTTTTATTATTAATTTTTGGTTTAATTTACAAATAAAAAATACGTGTCCCTTATTTTTGAATAATTTAAAAGACGAACTAATTACATTGTTTACGGCAACTAGCCTATTATAAATAGCGTAGGTAATAGCTTCAATTTAAACCATCCATCAAAAACTAGTATAACAACGAAGAATCTTTCTCAACCTCAGCACACGAAGAGGCATAACACAGGTGGAGACGGAAATACACGTAAATAAATAGCGTCACCCTTGGCACAAGGGCTCTTAGTATAGTCACAGGGGAACTAATAACACTTACCGAAATATCTCTTTCTCTATTTTGAGTTAGTTTAAAAATATCTTAAGATTCAGCGATTCAGTGTTCAGGCGAAAGATTGCGAGATATTTGAAATTCAGCTGGTGAAATAGATGTGACTACAAACATGATGTGACAATAGAAAAAAAAAAGACGTGCTGCACTCGGGGACTGCCGCGGTAGCATTTTTATCAACTTATGCAATTATAATTATTTATTTATTTTATTTATGCAGTATTTTTTTTCCTTTGTTTTTTTTTTCTTTGATATTAATTGAAGGTACACTTTCACACATTGAATTGAATTTTGATTGATTGTTCACTCATTTATTTTCTTATCGGTCACCACGCTCAAAAAACAAATGAGTGGGGGGTGTTAGGTTATTTTCGTTACGGAATTTCTGGATTCGGTCTCCACGCTCAAGGCCCGCGATAGAAGCTATGCAATAGCTTAAAAACTGTATGATCTCACTAATAGAGGTGAAAATTTGTGTGTGTCTGTTTGTTACTTCTTCACGTTCGAATGGCTGAACGGATTTCGATGAAACTTGGTACACGGGTACTCTATCATACTACATATCATACTGTTCATCCCGGGAGTATGTCCCTTTACGATCATTTTCTACAATCAAACGGGCAAAGCCACTGGCAGAATGTAGTGGGAAAATATTTTCTACTTTGTAAAACAAGAAAATGCATTTCGATGATATAATTTGTATCTGTGAGAAGCCGGAACGGTTCGCTAATACATCACAAATGATTTAACAAAACTAGTTCAACCTTCCATGCGAGCGATGGGTACCTCGCCGTCCGACCGTCCAGACAGACCGAGCCGAAGTCGTCGACGGGCGCGTAGGGGCCAGCAGGGTCGAACCCTACTGGGGCCACGGGTTGTGCGAAAGAGAACCCCGGGGCCCTAGAACGAAGGCAAAGAAGGAACAGGAATGAGTTTTAGTCAGCAAAGTTTTGACACGCCTTCTTACCCCACCCTGAGCAGGAGTAAACATTGAATGACTTTCCACCTAAAAAGCCTTCCATGCTAAACCGCCCTAGTACACGCCAGGGGTGCGCCGAATAAGTACGCGATACGTAAATACACGTACCTAAATAGCGTAATCCTTAACATAAGGGCTGTAAGTATTGTCGCAAGTCTCGTCATCGCGGTATAACAGCCGTCATTGTATACCGACTTAATGTGAAAGTAGAAAATATACACAGGTAGAGGCCCAGCAGGAACGAACCCTACTGGGGTCAGGGGTTGTGCGAAGGAGAACCCCGGGGCCCTTGAACGAAGGCAAAGAAAAACAGAAGTGGGTTATAGTCAGTAAGTCTGATACGGCGTCCCACTCCACCCAAAGTGAGAGTGTAATAAGAGAGTGTAAGAGTGTAATAAGAGAGTGTAAGAGTGTAATAAGAGAGTGAAAGAGTGTAATAAGAGAGTGTAAGAGTGTCATAAGAGAGTGTAAGAGTGTAGCAAGAGAGTGGGTCATTGGAGATTTCCCACCTAAATAAACCTACGATAAACAGCCCTAGTACACACCACCTTGCTAAACAGCCCTAGTGTTGCGCCGAATAAGTACGCGATACGTAAATACACGTACCTAAATAGCGTAATCCTTGACATAAGGGCTGTAAGCATCGTCGCAAGTCTCGTCATCGCGGTATAACAGCCGCCATTGTATACCGACTTATTGTGCCCCGGGATTGGTTTCCCAGCGAAGAAAGCGCCTGGAAATCGATTTAAAATTTTCCTTGAAAGAACCACACAACAAAAGCGGTTAATACTTGGATTCAACGTATCTGGAACATTGGGGTTTCATAATTATTTATGATAAATTATATATCTGTTTGGGCATACATATTGCTGCGAATTTTGTTCTATTTTCTTTACACTGTGTCCGTTATCTTCATAAAAACACGGATGGAATTCGAGTTTTGATATTTTTAAAATCTGAAATAAACTAGTGCTTGACTGCGATACCACCTGATGGTAAGCAGTGATGCAATCGTTGATGGTGAGGCGCACTAGTTTATTAAGAGCATATTCACTCTGGCCTTGCAGACACCCAAATTATAATCGGACGGGAAGAACGCAGCAGACAATCTGTTTATTTATTTAATCCTAGGAGAATCAACTACTCATGACGCCGCCGAGGTCGACCTGGGAAGAAGTAGCAAAATGACCTAGACGACAATTGCAAGGGCTGGTTCGAGGTGGCTCGAGAGAACAATACCTGGAGATTGTTGAGACAAGTCTTTGCCCAGCAGTGGGAAATATAGGCTAAATAAAATAAAAAAAACGTGCAAATGCGAGTCGGACTGGCGCACTGAGGGTTCCTTACCAACACCTATGAAAACAGTTCAATTCCCGAAATGAGTTACGTAGATTTTTCCGAATTACAAAAAAGTTTTTTTTTGCCACGTAACTACAACAGTTTTTAGATTTCTTCTTATACTTGTGCTACGAAACCTCACTTAATACCAAATTTCAGGATTCTAGGTAAACAGGAAGTACCCTATGAATTTTGATTCCCTTGAGAATGTCGAAATATACGTTTTTTGCGACATAAATGGCTGTAACTTTTTTTTTCGTTAACTTAGAAGTCTGTTTTTTTCACAGCTTCAAGAGACCGCAGACTTAAATATATGGCTTTAATTTCAACTCGATATCTCGACGCGTTCCCTAGATAAAAGGTCTTAGCAGACAGACAGATAGACAGACGGATAACAAAGTGATCCTATAAATAAGGTTCTCTCGAGAGAATCTAAATTCATAAGGTACGTCCCGTTGACCTAGAAATCTGAAATTTGGCATGACGGAAGGTCTTCTAGCACAAATATAGGATTAAATCTAAAATTTTTTGTTTACGTCACAATTTTTTTTTTTTTTTTTTAATCTTGATGGATCGATTTGGGAATTGAACTATTTACACAAATTAGTTTGCACGGGACCCTCAGTGTGCGAGTCCAACTCGCACTTTCCCAGTTTTTTTTTAACTAATGTACAAAATGTTCATGTTTATAAATAAATAAAATTTCTGTCGCATATTTTATCCTTCAGCAGTACCTAAGCTTGGTTTTGTTGACAACTCAAAGGTAACGCCTACAACACCCATAGGAATAATATATTTTCAGAAAGGATCCGCACGACATATAGCATTACCTATATTAGTATATATGATACATATCGCTTTAAGTTTTCTCGTAATAGGTAAAATAAAATAGAGCTATTATTATAGCGTCCTTTTGAATGAAAGCATCAAATAACTTTTCTGACTAAAACCTGTGTTCCTTCTGGCACAAAATAGATAGGTACAGAAGTCAATCCACATACAAAGCGCGCTCGAGCAACGCACACATAGACACCGCTCACGGACACGATATCTCGGTCGCGTCTCGTACCACTCGTCGAACAGTTCCGGCTCAAACGCTCATTAGTGTGCGTCCACCGAGCGTAGGTATAAAAAGTGAAGTTCATAATTGAGATTGTCTTCTGTACCTATCTATTTTGTGCTTCTGGTGCCTTTTGTGTGCTTGGACGACGTGTATCCCTTTCAGAAGTCATGCCATGGTTCCAGTAGGTTTCGGCTGGGCCCCTACGGTTCTGCTGGCATGTCTTTGAAGCGCGCGTGGACCACACTACGCGCTGTCAACTACTCGGTCCGAACGGTTACCGGACGGTAAGCCACCCATTGCTTGCCTCACGCTTACAATGGCCGGTAGTCGGGCGAGACGTAAGAATGTCCGTCCCCTCACGCGTATGACCGCCTCCTTAGCTAGCACCACTATTGCGCAAAATAAGGCAATGTTCCGTCAGATGCCTATTATCTTTCAGGGCCATGATAACTCTTTCGAATAATATTACAGGCACCTATTTTAGTAAATGATAAATGATATTTATTTTGCAAATAGGTTTAAAAAAACAACACGACAATTTTTTTTTTTTTCGTCAGTTTAAGCTAGATGAGGCCGGTGTTTCCCAGCTGACTACTCTGAGAAGAAACACCGAAACAAACTCAGGGGTCAAAGTTTCTTTTAAGGTCCATACAGTAAATATGTTATTGTCAAATCACATGAGAACCATGCAGATTAGTCTGAGATGGTCTTTTGAAGAAAGAACCATACATATTTGAGTGGACCTGTCCAGTCACGTGGCAAGCATTTGTGACTACTAATGAGCTCAGTAATTATAATCCTACAGCCAGCTATACATATATGGTATATACAAAAACAAAGAAACAAATTAACTAACATGGCAAAGCAATCATGTACATGTATATACTTTCTGAGTACTTATATGTATTAAGACCTTTCCACATATTGCTTCTGTATCTATCACCGATTGAATAGCCGGATCTCGATTATCAACACTAATAGAGGATGCAATCTGTCCAACATATACATATATATGTATATATATGTGTGTGGGTACGTATATATTCAATGCGTCCGAATCATATGAATGGATTAGTAATCAGCGAGTGGTCCTTTAATAGAGGTTACCATTGAGCTTTGGTATAGACAAGGAAAAGCGAAGTGGGTCAGTGGTTTCCAAACTTTTTTTGACCATAGACAATTTTTGTTGTTAGCTGAGATCAAAATTCCAAAAGTGACTGTAAACTTAAAAAAAAAACGTTTGTCGTTAGTTTAGAACTAGCTTTTTTTAAGGTGGAAAAACTCTTAACCGACTGCGGACCCAGGTTGGAATTCGATCCATCTCTACCACAGTGCCAGTGTGGAGCCACTGCACAGGACCTGTTATGCTGTCCGTGTCCATCCTGCACTATCATCTACAGTCTTAGTTTTTGGTGTTTCTATAATAGTTTTATCCCTTCTTTATTTAACAACGACTTCCGAAATTTAAGTTATCTTGCACTTTTTAATTTTTTTTTTACTTTGAAGTCTTTTCTATTTTCTTTTTTGCAAAAAGTTTTTTATTTTACACTTTTTAGTTATGGTACCTACCACTACTAAAAAGTACCCCTCAGCCAAACTTAAATACCTTATAGCCAAAGTGCATCTCATAACGATTTTAATAATCCTAAACACGGTTAGATTACATTATTTTCCTTCCGGTTTCATCATCAGATCAGTTCGATACATCTCCTCCCCCTTTTCTTGCAGTCACTTATCGACTACACGTATAAACAAAGCAATTTTACTTGTAACGACAGTTTAGCTGTGTTTCTTTCCATATCAGCGAGGTCCATGATCAGATCATAACAATATTTCTATGGAACCAACTTGGAACCATAACCTTCCAATCATAAAAAAAAATTCAAAATCAGTCTACAATTGACCGAGATATCGGTGCTGAACATACATAAAAAAAATATCTATATTTAAACATTCAGCCGAACATAGAACCAAGCAGGAGGTTCTATGTTCGGCTGAATGTACTATATATTTTTTTTTAAGTCGGTTAAAAAGCAATGCGAGTGATATAAAACAACATTTATGATAAATACTCAAAACTGTTCGCATATAAATGTCACCTTCGGGCCATAATTCAGCGCTTAAAGACCATAGGTTTGGGAACCAATGGCATGGACCGAAGACGTCGACAGTACAGACTTAGTAAGCATCTATGTATAGATACAGGCTACTTCAGGCAATTGGGATGATAGCTGTAATCTTGATCAAAGCACACTGGTCAAAGGCTGAAAACTATTGAAACGTATTAATACCGATGGGTTTATAGAATGCAAAGGCATAAACTAATTGATAATATAACTAAAAGCAGAGTATTGTTGCTTATCAAAAATGGGTCTTCCACTTTCACATTTTTGCAGTTCACCCTAAGGATGTCTTGTAGATATCGCTATCAGCGATAAGATGGCCATTCTACCCATAGATTTAATATACTATTGTGTACCTACAATAAAGTTTATTCTATTCTACTTTGTTTCAGCAATCAAAGTGCCCATAAACTATTTGTGCTCAAATAAAGATTACAAGTGAAACCACTCGGCCACTTATACGAACTACGTACCTACTAGTTTCACCACGTGGTAAGACCAGTGTTTCTCAAAGTTGTAGAGCGATGCAACTAACTGCTAATGAGCGACGAAACTTACCTACATAAGTAATAAATATGTAGTGTATTTGTACGCCTCTAGGCATAACATAGCAATCTATGAACTTTGTTTAAGATCTGTATGCACTACCTATGTAAAACAAATAATAAATAATTATTGATTAATAGGTTTTTTTGTACAGAAAACTAATTTTAAAATATATATCCAGCACCTTATTAGCGCTAATAGTGTACTTGAAAACGCGGTTAAGACATACTTTATTATCTTTACCATATAAGTAATCCAGTCATCAGAAAATAATCCGCCTTTTCCGATTTTTGGCCATAAGAAAATGTTCTTCAAGGAATAGGAGCTTAGGAAGGGTGCGTAAAACAGTAGGGGCCTAGTTTGGGAAACACTGGCATAGACAGCATAAAGCCCACCGTTATAAACCCGCCGTATCCACACTTTGGTATTCATTGACCGTAAAAATATTTTCTATTTTGCGAGATTGAATTTTCCCTAACATTGTTTGTAGGCGTTCTTTGCAGGTAGAGCGTGTATAAATTTTATTTTTATGTTATATACGCCTTTCTGGTTATCTTCGTTACAATTTTCCGTGATAGTATGACGGTACTGACAAAGTTGTCAGTCATTTCAAGAGATTTTATGTTGGAAGAAGTCTGCGGATATGGTCGTATGAAAGTGGATTGATTGAGGTGCACGTGTTTTGATTTAGATCACTATATTATAATAATACTGAACTATTTTATTATTAGACAACGGAGGCCCATAGATTAAGTACATAAATTAATCTAATAATAAATATACTTATATAAAAAATAATATTCGAAGACATGTGAATTTCACCAACACGCACTGAGCCCGCGTGGTGGATTACAGCCCATTCCCTCTCCTAGAGAGGAGGCCTGAGTCCCAGCAGTGGGAACATTAAAAAAAGGTTGATGATGATTACGATGATAAAACAATCTTAAACTATAATAAACTAAAACATACGACGACGACGTAACACGACGCCGACGTAACCAATTTTAAGGCTAAAATGATCTGTCAAAGTCAAGATGCTATGGTATACCTGAGGTTATTTTTAGGATTCTGTACCTCAGTCGGTAAAAATAGAACCTCACTTCGTCTCTCAGGACCTTTTTTTCAGGAAAACGCGGGGATATTAAGCTGAAATTATTGTCAGAAACCCAAGTCTACTTTCCTTAGAGTAGAGAAAAAAAATAAACTTTCAAGTCAACTCAATCTAAATAAAAGGCAGTTTATGCTCCGTTTAGGCGCATATTTAGACACTCGCAAGGAAATCAAAACGTCCAGCATACTTCCTATTAATCTAGAATCCTGAAGATTAGCAAAAAGCAAGGTCATATAGTGCAAGTAAAAGAAAGTCTGGAAACAGTAGTTACATTACGAAATAATTACTTTTTTTCCAATTCGGGAAAACTCTTCGACTCTATTCGGGAATCGAACTATTTACATAGGTAAATTTGAGCGGAGGGGTCGCTGCAAGAGTCTCACTCGCACTTAACCGGTATTTTTTTCATTGAAATCGAAAACTAGACATCGTACTAGAAAAAATCTAGGTCTTAATAATGGTTTCATTTGCAGGTATTTAAGTATCCCCGTTAGTTCATGGTCCACGTGATATAGCATCACTATCAAAGTAATGTTTCCATATGATGGTAAAACTCAGTCAATTATATGAACAACAGTTCTGATTTGATATAAATCTACTGTTGGAATAAAAGCAATAATTATTTATTATCTTTCGTAGAATTTAAAAGCTGGTACACACTTAGGAAATGTAACATGCAATGTAACACACAATAAAAGAATTTGCTGTTTACATTTTCGTAATGTATCATGGAATGTAACCGAATTTGGATTGCGCACACGAACGGTTGCACATTACACGCACGAACAGAGAGTTTCAACTCGTGCGTGCTGTGATCCGCCATTTTTCGTTTTTTTTCCGCGAACACAAGAGGGCGAGCAGTGTGCACGGAGTCAGTGTGGACGGGTTGTGTGTGTCTGTACTACGGATCGCACGCCGGAAACAGATGCCAGTAGGTACTGCATGGTCGGTTGGCGGTCGGCGCTGCGTTCACACTTAAAAAAGGCACCTTTCATGTTACATTGCATGTTACGTTACAATCTATACCCGCCTTAAAAATACCTACCTAGTTTATAGGCCGCCATATCAAAGAGTACTTTCCGTTGACCTAGAATCCTGAAATTTGGCATGAAACAAGGCCTCATAGCACAAGACTTTTTTCACCGGAAAAAATCCGGAAATTGTAAAGTCGCAATTTTTTTTTTCGATTCGAAAAAATCTTCGTAACTCAATTTGGGAATTGAACTGTTTTCATAGGTAAGTTTTTACGGAATATATAATATAAAGCAAGCAATAAAGCGACTGTCCTTTATGTCGAAGATGTCCCAAAATCGCTAATGCTTTTCATAAAGTAGTTGATTAAGCAAATTACCGGCTAGTTTTACAACTAAAATATTATCTTTACTTTCAAACAAATTCTTTTGCGTTTCCGACGGCGCGTAGTAAAGAGATGCCAGTAAAACCGTAGGCGCCCAAAGCCTACTGGAGTCATGAGACGACTTCTGAAAGGGAAACCCATGGACCTAGAACGCAATGGCAATTGAAAAAGCATAGGTGCTGTTTTAGTCACTTAAAGTCTGACACGCTCTCTCGCTCCGTCCTAGAACGGAACTCATTAGAAGATTTCGCAACTAAACAAAATCTATTCCGGTTTACCCTATACATAGAATATTTCAGCTATTATCTCAATACTCCTCGAATGTAATGATCTTATCACTTAACTGATTGATATCGTTTTCAATCAGTCGAATACAATTAATTAATCGGCTCTAATAACATACTATGTACTTACATGAAAATTTGATGTTGAATGTAATCGGTAGTAAGTACATTAATAGGTACATTATTGGTAATTACGAGTACGTTAGTTAATATATTTTCAATACACTAATTCTTCAACATCTTAAGTATAATTAAAATCATTCCCATTCTATAAATTAATTATTATTGAACAAGACCACTTTAGGTCCACAATATTTATTAGTAGCGCTTATTTCTATGTTAGTACCTACAGAAGTATAAAAAATATATCAGAGAAAATCATCATAATATTCATCCAAAAACTAATTCAATAAAATTATCTGATTTAATTTCTTCCATCACTAACTATATTGATACTCGTACATCCTTTTTTATCTATTTGCTGGTACTTTTCAGGTTTTAGTTTTTACAGTTTATACAAAAGTTTCTGGTATACCTCTATAAACCACTAATTTTTAATTAGTACAAATAGGCCTTATTAGAAGGACAACAAGGGCTTATTAGAAAAGCCCTTGTTATTATTTAAGTAAAGTCTCAATAAATAATATTCATAAACAGCAAAGTTATTAGCGTTTGTGTTTATCCCAAAATGTCAAATGTGTCTCAATTTATGGAAATATTGTGCAGGCTATTGATTATGAATGAATAAATGACGATTAAAATGGAAAAACACTGCCCGCAGTATTATCTACTAGTAATTGTTATGTATGATTGAATCTATGATGAATTTACCTTTTCGTGGTCAATTTTAGGATTTCGGTTTTTTCTACTTTTGAATACAAAAATATGATCAGTAACGGGTACAGATACAGCCCCATTTTTTTGTGTACTAATTAAAAAGTAGAGGTGTATATCTATAATTGATATATCGCTGTCAACGATAATACCACCATAGATTTAAGTTTGCGTTAAATGATGTTGCTATGTTGGTATATAATAAAGTTTATTCTATTCTATTCTACCCATATCCTTCCCAAAAACTTGCGTACCAACTCCCCTAAATATACCTAATCACATTCTAAAACATCCCCATCTTTTTTTTCTATCACAATGTCTAAAGACAAAAACTTCAAAGTCACTAAGGTGACTGGTGTGGTGACCTCTACGAAATAGCGAGACAAAACTATATTCGCAAAGTAAGCAGGTAAGTACGGTAACACTACAAAACTGTCACACATTAGGAATAAGTGCTGGTAGCCAGAGAACATTAGATGACGACACACATTTTTGCATGGATACTCTTTGGGCTCTCCACTTTGGGTATTTGTTTTGGCCGAGAAATTATATTAACGCAAATGTGTGTGTAAGTTTTGTGAGTTAGTTTTAAGTTGTCTTCGCATGTGTTTTGCTATTGGAAAGGTATTGTTTTTTTTTTAAGCTATTGCATAGCTTCTATCGCGGGCCTTAAGCGTGGAGACCGAATCCAGAAATTCCGTAACGAAAATAACCTAACACGGGGAGTGTTAGGTTATTTTCGGTAGACTCATTTGTTTTTTGAGCGTGGTGACCGATAAGAAAACAAATGAGTGAACAATCAATCAAAATTCAATTCAATGTGTGAAAGTGTAACTTCAATTAATATCAAAGAAAAAAAAAACAAAGGAAAAAAATACTGCATAAATAAAATAAATAAATAATTATAATTGCATAAGTTGATAAAAATGCTATGCTTTACCGCGGCAGTACCCGAGTGCCACACGTCTTTTTTTTTTTTTAATTGTTGTATGTAATTTTTAGACGTCGTTAAAATAATTAGATCACTTAAATGGAACTGGGCAGGTCACTTATGCAGATTGGAGAACGGCCGATAGACCAAAAACAGAGTAGATACCCAGAAAAGAAAGTAGAAGTAAGGGCCGACCAAGAAAAAGGTGGGAAGACATTTTTCGGGAGAGAGTTGGACCAGGGTGGATGACAATGGCTATAAACAGGAACCATTGGAAAGTATTGGTGGAGGCTTACGCCGAAGAGGCGACTACTACTTAGAGATGATTTATATTATATAGCGTAATTATTATAAAATTGGTAACTAAATGTAAAGTGTAGAATTAAGTAGCTGAATTAATGTAAGTAGTAGAATAAAGGCTTTTTATTTTATTTATTTGTTATGTAATTTTTAGGTTTTAATTTGCATGCTACGGTCTTCGCATCCGATTATAATTTAGGTGTATTTCAAGGCTAGAGTGAATAGGACCTTAATAAACTAGTGCGCCTCACCATCAACGATTGCATCACTGTTTACCAACCGGATCGCAGTTATGCACTAGTTTCCGTCATTAAAAAAAAAATACAACCGAATTCAGAACCTCCTCCTTTTTTTTGAAGTCGGTTAAAAAAGTAACCTATTCTTAACCTTGACTTAAAGACTACTAGGTATATATGTACGAATGTACCTATACCATTTTTTCGGTTAGGAAATCATGAAATATCTTCTCCTAGTTTGTGTGTAAAAAAGAGTGTCAGTGACTAAAACCGACCTGTGTTCCTTCATTTGTCTTTTCCGTTCCACTGCCGCTTTAAACGTACATCCCCGTAGCTGTGGCAAGTCATAATTATGGATACACATGTTCTAAAGCCTACATGCCTGAACAAAACTGCCCCGCCCATCTTGCCGTAATAGAGACTCATCGACATTCGACAATCGCGACGTCCGTCATGCCCACATTGTCCATCGTGTAGCCTGTGTCCCCATTGTATGGCCGATTGATTACAATTCCCATCTACCTTGTTGTATACTAATGGCCGAACACAGGTGTATGATGAACGTATGTAATTACATGAAGCTCTGATCCGATTAATATCGTATATTATGTGAAGTGGTGTTGTGTAGAAGAAATCGGTTTAATGTGATCTAGTTCTCGTGTGGTTTTGATCTTGGTTGTCTGTGTTTTAGTTTTGTTTTCTGTGGCAGGTACTGGTGGTAATTTAAAGTTGTGTAGGTGGTAGGATGGAAGCGCAAAAGTTTATTTAGAGCCTATTGATTGACTCTAGCCATGCCACTTCTAGGCAAGTGAACTCTATCGTCGAACAGATCATCGTTTTCCATCAGGTGAGACAGTGGTCAAGCACGAGCCTATCTATACATATAAATAAAATTGGAGTGTCTGTTTGTAATATTGAAATTACTGCTTTTTACTACATGCATATAAATATATATACGGTACATACACCAAAATAACATTTTTTTACAATTTTTGTCTGTCTGTCTGTTTGTCCGGGTTAATCTCGGAAATGGCTGGACCGATTTTGTCGGGACTTTTTTTGGCAGGTAGCTGATGTAATAAGGAGTAACATATGCTACTTTTATTTTAGAAAAAATAAATTCAAAATCCTGTAGTCCACGCGAACGAAGTCGCGGGCACTACACAATATATCTGCATATTTTTAAAGTAGCAGTATTAAGAGCGAGCTTCCAGAATTTGTACTTTATGGTCATCGTTGTTCTACTTATTCTAGTTACACCTAAAATTAAATGTTTTACAAACATTTGCAATTCATAATCACCCATGTTTGTTTATATTTGATTTTAGGATCTTTAGATACAAATTAACTTACTTTTTCTACTTCATGGCAGGAAACGAATATGAAAACAGTAAGTACTTACGAACTATTTTATAAATAATTTTACAATTACCAAAGTGCATCAATTATTCACAACCGTCAAACATCCAAAATTCAGCAACAAACAATAAGCACTTATCGAGTAATTAAATAAATAAAATCGTAACCGATACTTGAAAATTAATAACCATTACGCCATCATTATGCATACGATCTTAATTAAAATGTTGAAATTATCTGAAAACTATACTGTGTAGTATCGGTCAATTAGTTTAATTATCGACGATTACACTAACAACGGTAGGTCTGATGTCAAATTGTCGGAAATGAAAATATATTTGGTGGTAGATGATGTATACCACCAACATGCTGGGTTGATGGTCATCTACATATAGGCGAGTGGCGAGACACAATAGATCTTTTAGGTCGCAGTGACTACATCCCCTACACTATGGGTGATGCATAGCCCTTTATCTTCTAAATAATAATAATACATATAGATAGATACCTTTTTATTATTTTAGTATTTCAATTTTGTTTTTTTTTTTTGTGTAGATTCTTATTTAGGTCTAACGTAAATATGAGAACACTGTAAACTCTGCGGATTCATGTATTACTTTCTATTTAGGCCAACTTCCAATTACCTATTATATTTAAAAAAAAATCACTTAAGTAGGTCTACATGGGCACTTATAAAACGTCAATAGTGCACGGTTCCAATTGGTTGTCTCCTATGGAGAAGAACCCGCAAGAAACTCCATGGTAAATAAAAATGATTCTTAAATATTTCCTCATTACAATATAAGGGCGCTGTCCCATTGGCGTTTTACAAGTGTTTTCGCTTCTCCAACGTCTGCGCAGCGCCAAACCGCGACGTTAAAACGCATAATAAAAACAATATTACAAAAAAATTGATAGTCATCTATGAATCCGTGGAGCCTACAGTGTTCTCACATGGCCGTTATAAAAAGAGGATAGGTATATAAAAAGAAAAAAAAACCTAAGTATTTTATTTATTTATTTAAATATTAATACTTATTCCTAATTCTATCCATTCGTAACACTACCCATCTCTTCTATCTCACGACATGGTTTACGATTAGCACTAAGCCTCTCCAGCACAAAGCCCTATTGAGATAGATTTCCTTTGTTACAAATTAGCAATACGAAATGCACTATACTGGCAATTCGATAAATGAAGTTTCTAGGAATTTCAGTTCAGCAAAGACCCACAAAGGCACAAATTGTTTGAACAGGAATCGAGGTTTTCATGGAACCTTACACCCTGAAGGGTGTGGATCAAACATGGGAGGAATGGGAGGGAAATTCATTATAAATGGAATTCCCTGCCGGAGTCTGTGTTTCCTGATAGCTATAACCTAGGGGTCTTTAAGTCAAGAGTGAATAGATTGCATCTGGGCGGGCGTGCTCCATCGTCGGCCACATCATCGCTTACCATCAGGTGAGATTGTAGGGGCCAGTTCCCACTTTGCTGGAAGACGGGGAAACTGGTCCTCATAGCGAAGCCAGGGCGCCCTGCGGACTCTCCGTCCGCGTACCGGCCCATTGTGCTGCTCGACGAGGTGGGCAAGCTCTTTGAGAGAGTCATTGCAAACCGCCTCGTCGGGCGCCTAACACGGGTGGGGCCGGACCTTTCGGACGGACAGTTCGGCTTTCGCAGGATGCGCTCTACGGTGGACGCCATCATGCGCGTGCGAGCCCTTACGACGGGGGATGCGGTGTCCCGGGGCAGGTGTGTCGTGGCAGTGTCCTTGGACATTGCCAACGCGTTCAACTCCCTGCCCTGGAGTACGATCCGGAGGGCACTCCGGTACCACCGGGTGCCCGAATACCTCTGTCGAGTGGTCGAGGCCTATCTGTCGGAGAGACTTATAGTCTATCCCGGTCACCAGGGAGACTGGAAACGTCGAGAGATGTCGTGCGGTGTTCCGCAGGGGTCGGTACTAGGGCCACCCTTGTGGAACATCGGGTACGACTACGTGCTGCGCGGCGACTTCCCTGACGGGGTCAGCGTGGTTTGCTACGCAGACGACACGCTGGTCCTAGCGCAGGGAGAGTCGTACCAGGCGGCGGTCGCTCTAGCGACACGCGGGGTTGCGATGGTCGTTGATCGGATCCAGGAGTTGGGACTCGAGGTGGCGCTTCACAAATCCGAGGCGATGTGTTTCCACGGTCGCCAGTCTCGGAACGCGCCGCCATTGAGTTCCCAACTAACGGTAGGAGGAGTTCACATCGGTGTCGGGTCGACGATGAAGTACCTGGGACTCGTCCTCGACAGCCGGTGGAATTTCGTGGAGCACTTCCGACGTCTGGCTCCCAAACTCAACCGGGCTGGGGCTGCGCTCAAGCGGCTCCTGCCCAACCTTGGGGGTCTAGACGCCTCCTGCCGGAGGCTCTACGCGGGGATCGTTCGGTCCATGGCCCTCTACGGGGCGCCGGTGTGGGCGCCGTCGCTGAAAAAGCAACCGGCGGCCATACTGAACGCCTGCCAGAGGGTCATGGCGATAAGGATGGTGCGGGGATACTGCACGATCTCCCGCGAAGCGGCGAGCCTTCTGGCTGGCCTACCACCGTGGGATCTGGAGGCAACAGTCCTTGCACACATGCACGATATGCGCGTGGAGATGCAACGCCGGGGTGAAAGTCCGCTGCCGCGACAGGTCACGGCATGGCGGACAGAGCTCCGGCGGGATCTCATGGTGAAATGGCGTCAACGGCTATCGCAACCCAGTGCTGGGCACGCCACAATCATGGCGGTAAGTCCCCTCTTTGAGGCGTGGCTGGAAAGACCTCACGGCGTCCTTACCTTCCGCATGACACAGGTACTCACCGGACATGGTTCGTTCGGGAGATTCCTGCACTCGATTCATGCGGAAGTGACGCCCGGGTGTCGCCACTGTGCGGAACGCCCGGAGGACACGGTGGAACACACAGTCGAGGTGTGCCCTGCTTGGGCGGAACATCGCCGTGCCCTCGTGGGGGCGATCGGCGGCGGAGACCTCTCGCGCCGGGCCTTGGTTGAGGCCATGGTCCGGAGCGAGGAGGAGTGGCAGGCGGTCGCCGACTTCTGCGAAGCAGTAATGCTCGCAAAGGAGGAGGCCGAACGCATAAGGCAACGGCGTTATCGCCGCCGCCGTCGCCGGGATTCTGATCCCGATTTCCGGCCAACGTAGACGCGGGCTTGCGGACAGTGAGCAATGGGTAGCTCGCTGTCCGGCCGTCCGGTAACTGTCCGGACCAAGCCCAAGTCGTCGACGGCGCGCACTGTTCCCGCGCGCCTCAAGGAGTTGTCAGCAACAGCAGGGACCCAGCCGGGTCGAAGCCTACTGGGGCCAGGGTTATCCGAAAGGGCGCTCGAGCCCCGGTATGAAGGCTAGAAGGAACGGGGTGGGTCTTTTAGTCAGTAAGAGTCTGACACTATCTCCCGCTCCGCCCAAGGGCGGGGGATGTCAATGCATGATTTTTTCCCACCATAAAAAAAAAAAAAAAAAAAAAAAATCAGGTGAGATTGTGGTCAAACGCGAGACTAGCCATTATAAAAAAAAAAAATTGTAGGAGGCTAGTTGCCGTAAAAAATGTAATTAGTCCGACGACTTTTAGATTATTCAAAAATAAGGGACACGTATTTTTTTATTTGTAAATTAAACCAAAAATGACAAAGATATAGCCCATTAAAGTTACGTATAACGTCACGCGTGCTGCATTTTTCGCACGGGGTGACGTCACACGTAACTTTAATGGGCTATATCTTTGTTATTTTTTGTTTAATCGAAAAAAGAAAAAATATGTGTCCAACATTTTTTTATTATCTAAAATACGGGCTAAATAAAATGTAATTATTTTGACCCTGGAAACTACCTTATTATATTGGTTGATATTAATAATATCTAAAGTGTTTATAAGGGACCAGATTTACTGGTTCACGCGCGATTTAAAGAGACGTCAGCAAAACTAAAAGGCCAATGCCTGCTAAGGCTGCACGAAACTTTGAAATATTGACCGTGGCTATAGAACGTAAAGGGCAAATGAAAAACACAGGTGGGTTATAATAATAGTCTGACTCGTTCTCTCGTTCCATTCTAGACTGAGAGAAGTTGATTGATAACATCCGACCTCAATAATAAAAAAGGTGACCTGCGAATATTCTCGATTGCCAAGTTATTCAATAAGGTAAAGTATGCACGACTTCGACATATAAATATACATCTTAAAATACCTCTCCCTATTCTAGAAATGTCACGCTTATAAAAATAAAATAAATCTTATAAAATCAACGAACCGACAAATTCCCATCTTCGATCATCGGTTCCGACTTCATAACTCATCCGATTGAACGGTGGCTTAAAAACACTCGGCTTAATGTCACATTTTTCCATTAACTGACATCGTGTCAGCCGGTCGGATAAATCGGCGACCTGTTGCCGAACGTATGCCGAAGACTGAAAGGCAGGCAATGCAAATTGTTCTTTAGTTTACTTACTTCCCCGCACTTCGCAAGATTCTTTCTCTCCTGTTATTTAAAACTGTTGATGGCTTTTTTAGACTTATTTTTCGAGTTTCTTTTGTACCGTTCTTGTCGATTTAAGTTGTGGTAAAGTTTTTGTGTATAAAACGAATTTAAGTTTAGTAGCTATTATAGCAATTTTTATAATTGCTTTAGAAAATATAATCCACATTTTCAACAAAAAGTAAAAGGCTCCTATTTTAATAAAATACATTCAAGATTTTATTTTCGTAATGAAAAGCCATATCTCAGGATTTATCAATAGAGAATAATGTTCGTTGATAATAAAAGATACGGGTAAAATTTCAATATCTTCAAGATTCTACTTCGTCAGTTTTTTGTCATTAGGTACATTTTGCCTCCGTAAATTCGTCCCTCACTCTTTACTTATTTATATAACATTAACAAAAGGTACACAAAAAATAAGAAGAGAACAAAGCATCGATTTGGGATTCTTTAATACCTTTATTTTTTCGCTGAAAGGTAGATAGGAGCCATCGAAAACATGGAATAATACTTATTATGTCGTGGCGGTCACAATAGAGCGAGGCCGCCTCTCACACCGATTCGCCTACGATAACATGCGTAGCGTCTAGTCTAATTCGCGACCGAACTAGTTGTGAGAGCGCTCCCATAGACGAACTACGCGAACTAGTTTCCAACTTCCCAGTACCCCTAGCCAAGTTGCTAATCTGCAATAGTTAACGCTTGTAGAAAGCTTCAAATGTACGGGAATGACGTCGTCTTAACGCTCAGTCACGTGGTCAGAACAAAAGAATTGAAGGGAAGGTCAACTCGAAGCGTTCGGCGCAAGCGAAACGTTTGTAACTTGAATAGGCGGCTGGTACCTCGCTCTTTAGTTTGTTTCGCACGACACCGCCCGAGCTAATCACTTTGAAGTCACTACTGCCTATCCGTTCAACTCAGTACCTTATACAGAAAATTTGTTTTTTTTTACGAACATTCTAAGCATGACGCAGCTTGGGTGAGACCTTTAACCATAGTGGACTGCGATAGGCATTTTTGGGTAGATAATCATCAAATAACTTCGAGGGGGGAGCCAGAGGGAGAGTTAGATTTTTAATAACTAAAATGAGAGAAGAATGTCTGGAAGGACTTAGTTGAGGCCTTTGCCCAGCACCAGGGACAGTAACGACTAGGAATAAAACAAAACCCACCAGTACCCCTAGCCAAGTTGATTATCTGTAATCGTTAACGCTAGTCAAAAACGAATCAAATGTATAGGAATGACATCATCTCAACGATAAATCACGTGATCAGAACAAATGAATAGAAAATTCATAGCCAAATTCACATCGATCAAAATGATAGAATGAAATGTTATCGTTTCTACAATGTTCAACGCTACGTCCTTTGTTATACAAACGCTACATTGTAGAACGAGCAGCCGACTCAGGCGCGTCCACATGGCTACCAACTTATCGTTTTCTACAACTGCTGACACCAAGGCGTTACCGATTGGAGAGCGGAATTCGACACGAATCGGTTGTAACTTGGCTACGGGGGCTGTACCTATTCTGTTGTTTGCGTTTTGCGTTCGACGACTACGTTTTTAAGCTATTGCATAGCTTCTATCGCGGGCCTTGAGCGTGGAGACCGAATCCAGAAATTCCGTAACGAAAATAACCTAACACCCCCCACTCATTTGTTTTTTGAGCGTGGTGACCGATAAGAAAACAAATGAGTGAACAATCAATCAAAATTCAATTCAATGTGTGAAAGTGTAACTTCAATTAATATCAAAGAAAAAAAAACAAAGGAAAAAAAATACTGCATAAATAAAATAAATAATTAATTGTAATTGCATAAGTTGATAAAAATGCTATGCAATAGCTTTACCGCGGCAGTCCCCGAGTGCCACACGTCTTTTTAATTTACTATGCGTACTGTGCATCAGTCAGTTTTCCTTAATTATGGTTATTTTTAGTGTTTTCTCTAAAAATAAAAGTGGAAGATAATACATTTAAGGTAGTCTTACTTTATAATTTAGAAGTCTGTCCAAAAGGCACAAAACCCATCTCGTGTTACTCGCAGGCGTTCGTTACCCCCTCACAAGAAGGGAAAGTAAGAGGGATACGCGCATAGATGTAATTAAAATTAATTATTCATGTATACATTGAACGAATGCTTCCTTGGAAATGGATCAAATTCTTCCTACTGTTTATTCCCTGAGTATAGGCGAAGGTGGAGTGTTATCAATTTATATGTAAAGACATTTAGCCGACTGTTGGACAGATTTCAATAAAATTGTGGTAACGGATTGGAAAATGAAGATATCAGGCATGAATGCTTATTTTACTGTTATAATTACGGGTATTAATTAATGTGGTGCTGGAGGCGTCTACTGAGGACAAAATGGACTGCTCACCGCACTAACGTTTCCATTCTGAAAGAGCTTCGTATCAAACAAAGACTTTCATCGATTTTGCAATTGCGAATCTTTAAAATGTTTGGACATATCATCCGTAATGAGAGCTGTTTAGAACGTTTAGTGGTACAGGGTAGATGAGAGGGCAAACGTTCTCGCGGTCGATCACCTACCTTATGGACGGACCTCATCAAATCATCTAAGCGTTCACTCATTGAGTGCACACGCAGTGCTACGAACAGAGAGAGATGGAGAAGCCTCGCAAAAGCCGCAACCAAACTACCAGACGATCCATAACCACGACTACTCCGCCAGGAGTGTACGACTAAGAAGAAGAATTAATAGGATTTTTTAAATAAGAGTACGAAAACAAAACGTCACTACAAATATAATAATAATATAAATATCTTGACTTGTCTCGCGAGGTTGTCGACATGTGGGAAGTGGATAGAGCAATCATTGTGCCGATAGTCGTGACGGCCAATGGCTTAATAGCCAAGAGCCTCGACCAACATCTGCGGAGGCTCTCGTTAGGCAGTTGGATCAAGGGCTTGATCCAGAAGGCAGTACTCCTTGACACGGCGCGTATTGTCCGGAGGTTCCTCTCTCAGGAGCCCTGACCACCGGCAGCTTGGACCCTGTTCCCGATGCCGGTGGGCTACTATTTTTTATATTTTTAAATGTTTTTTTTTTAATATAATTTTTTGAAGAAATATTTAAAAATATGATAAATATGTATATAATAATAAATGAATGGAATAATAATAATATTCCACAACTATCACACAACGCCGTCTAGTCTCAAGCTAAGCAGAGCTTGTGTTATGAATACTAGACATCTGATAAACTTACTTATATATTTCTAAATACATACATATTATAGATAAATTACACCCAGACACAGAACAAATGATCGTGCTCATCACACAAACATTTGTCCTGGGTGGGAATCGAACCCACGACCTCCTGCATAGCAGTCAGGGCTACTAACCACTAGACCAACAGGCCAGTCAAAATATAATCTGGTGTTTTTTTTCGTTATATAACAAACGTACGGTGTAACAACAGCCCGACTTTGTCAAGCCCAATTAGGCGCGTAGTTGGCGGAAATCACTTCATCATTTCGTTCTCGCAACGCATAATAGATACTGCAGACATTATATGAGTTCTTGTAATTCACTAACAAGCTCCATTTCTGTAGTATTCCAAGCACAGGTGTATTGAGATATGGAAAATAGAATACTCGTCTTCGTAAGAAGTAGGCTTTTGAGACAGCTTTAGTATTATGAGATTCTTATTACCCGAGCACCGATTGTATCTATATAGTCTGTATAACTTGAATGACCTTTAAAAACGCTTAATTTTCTTTTTGTACACACGTTTGTATGAAAATATGGGCAAAAATGTTGGTTTCTTTAAATTATATTTATTTTGTAAATAGGTTTAAAAAAACACTTTTACACGTCAATTTTCGTTTTTTCGTCAGTTTAAACTAGATGAGGCCGGTGTTTCTTATCTGACTACCCTCAGAAGAATCACCGAATCAAAGGCAGGGGTCGTCTGTTTTTAAGTCCGTACAGTAAATATGTAATGGTCAAATCACATGAGAACCATGCAGGTTAGTCTGAGATGGTCTTTTGAAGAAAGAACCATACCGATTTGAGATTTGATTTGATTTATATCTTTGTTTTTCCTAGAAAAATTCAGAAGAAGTTTTTTCATTTATTTTTCTCTTATTTTGGTGATTTACGTAAAAACGTAATAATAATACACCGGGGCATCTAAATAGCGTCGTAAATCTATTTTCAATCAGGTTTTTATGAGGACTTGACGATCAATCTGTCTTTATTTGGCATGCTTTAGACAACACATAATTTCCACTAGCTGCTGCCAGCGGTTTCGCCCGCGTAAAAGAAGAAAATTGACTCAAGGGTAATCCAAAAGTAGAACATGATTTACCGTGTACTAAATTTCATCCAAATCCGTTCAGCCGTTCGAGCGTGTAATAAACATACACAACCTTTATAATATTAGTGTATTTAAAACTTCATGTAACAAGCTACTACTATTATTTATTTTTTTATTTTTATTAAGCTATTGCATAGCTTCTATCGCGGGCCTTGAGCGTGGAGACCGAATCCAGAAATTCCGTAACGAAAATAACCTAACACCCCCCACTCACTTGTTTTTTGAGCGTGGTGACCGATAAGAAAACAAATGAGTGAACAATCAATCAAAATTCAATTCAATGTGTGAAAGTGTAACTTCAATTAATATCAAAGAAAAAAAAACAAAGGAAAAAAAATACTGCATAAATTATCAAAGAAAAAAAAACAAAGGAAAAAAAATACTGCGTAAAATAATTATAATTGCATAAGTTGATAAAAATGCTATGCAATAGCTTTACCGCGGCAGTCCCCGAGTGGCACACGTCTTTTTTTTTATAATTTACGTACACACATAAATATAAAAACATTTCTTTCAGCAGACCTGCGAAAGAGATAGGAAGAAATTACTACTAATATTACTACTTTCACGGGCGAAGGTACTAGTAGCAACTAAATAACTGTTTCCACCCAACGGAAAGACTTAATAACATTACGTTTTTCCAAAAAACAACCCCAAAAAAAATTAAATTGAAAATGTCCAAAGCAAAATTCAAGTGACTATCCAACATAGCATTAGTATGTAAACAGAAGTACAGTCAGTAAATTATTTATTAGGATTGCCCTGCTATCCATAAGGCGGAACCCACAACTTGTCAATAACGGGGACAGAGAACATTGACATTTCCAAAGCTCCCCAATATTTGTGACAGAACATTATGAATATTGGATACTGAAACTTCATCTGTATATTTACTTAAAAGCCGCTTCTGGGTTTATACCAAACCCTTTCGCGGACTTTGAGAAGATAGATTATAGTAATTAATTTCGATATTTAAATTTAATATTATTTAATAGACAACATTTAACATAATAGAAAAATAGACACGCAATCACGGTGGGGCTCAACAATCTAATCCTTACTAATTTTATTAAAGCGAAAGTGAGTTTGTTTGTTTGTTACGTCTTCACGCCTAAACGGCAAAACCAATTTTGTTGAATTTTGGTACAGAGATAATTGGGACCCTGGAGACGGACATAGGCTATTATTATTTTTTTAAGAGAGAAAAGGGGAGACGCGGGCGAAGCCGCGGGTAAAAGCTAGTTTAATATAATACGTATTACTTGTGATATGCATGCGATTGCCAAGTCAATCAAGGTCCATTAAGTGCGGACTGAGGAAATTAACTGACTTGGTATTACATGGATCTCAAAACTTTTAACGGTAGAAGAACTGAGTTGTGCGCCTTGGTTTTTTTACAAGTTATGTTTTTGATGGCATTAGAATGTTCAGAATCTGCAACTAAACCGATTTATTTTTTATCTTTTATTTATATTTATTTTTTTATCTCAAAATAATTAAAAATTTAATGATATTGATAATTACAGTAATATTATTGGAAATAAAGTTTGTTTTTTGTTGGAGGTAATCTCTGAAAGTACTGGTTCGATTGCTAAAATTTTTTCACCGATAGAAAGCTGCCTTGGTGACATAGGCTACATTTTATGTATGCGGGCGAAGACGCGGGCAAAAGCTAGTAAACAATAAATGGGTTTTACAAAATCATCAACATCATTTCAGCCGATAGACGACACTGTTGGACATAGGCCTCCCCCAAGTGTCGCCACAATGAATGATCCTATGCGTTCCGCATCCGTCGGATTCCGCAATCTTCACCAGCCCCCCTAGCCAAGTTACAACCATTTCGCTTGCGTCGAACGCTTCGACGCAAACTCTCGTCGAATTCTTTTGTTCTGACCACGTGACTGAGGGTTGAGATGACGTCATTCCCGTACATTTGAAGCTTTCTACTAGCGTTAACTATTGCAGATTAGCAACTTGGCTAGGGGTACAGGTCATCGGTCCACCTACAAAATAGTGTTTTGTTAATTTTACCAAGCCATTGAAGCTGTTCTCCATCAGTACATAAACTAAACACTACACAGAACACGCGACAACATGCCCCCATTCTCCCCAACAAACGCAAAACACTGTATCAAAAACTTGGGTGATCATCACCTAAGTAACTAGCCAGGTACACCGAGTACTACGTACTATCCTGATTTATGTATCGTCGGGAGACCGAACCGCCACCTGCTCCCTTCAGTGAAATAATCATTTGTCAGACTCGAATGTAACTTAAAAAGGATTGTTAATATCTTAGATGGGGTACCCGTCTTACTTACAAGTTTTGTTTACGGTTACAACACAGATTTGTGGCTTTGTAAGGATCTTGTTTTAATTAGAAATGTTATTTTTATTACAACGTGTTTTCTGGATAAGTTGGCTTGTAATTAGTAGTAGATTTAAGCTTGACTTATATCTAGGGCATCCAATCTTGCAAGCGCGGGATCCCGCATCTTATTTGCGGGATCAGTAATGCGGGATACTACACGTTTATTTATTTATTAGGCTCACCAACAATTGTTAACTCTTAAAATTATTACAAAACACTTATATCTATAATCTAGTTTCACAATTTATTACAGGTATGCACCACATATGAAAAAAAGTACAAAATAACACGTTAATGTTGTATCAAAATATTGGTATTGGCAATCACTTTCTAATTTAGATCTGTCAAATACATGTCTAAGGCTGGAACGACATTAGACCGACGCACACGTGTAACTCGCCTGATTTGTTCGTTCGTAGAACGGTGTGAATCAAGTATGTACAATTACCGTCACGGATCTTGAGCGCTCGGCGTCAGAGTGGGGATCGCTTTGCGCATACATTGGCGAGCCAATCGTTGTCGTTGTTAGATACATGCAGCAAGGCAGGGAACGAATCATGAGTGACTTCTATGACGCGATGGCGCGGCGAGCCAATCACTGACACTCCCCGCCCCGCATCTAATTTCGCACCACTAAAGAGACCGAATATTTGACTTCTGCGCAACTTGAAGCCAGCGCTCAAGATCCGTGCCGGCAATTGTAGCTCTACGAGTCTAGTTTCCATATAACATGTTGGGAGACCGACGCGCCCAGATCGGCGTGTGTAGCACACGTGTAGTGTTGTTCTACTTTAAATGTCCTACATGTTAACAAGCATTTGGCATTCTCGCCGATATGACATTCCAACTTTATTGGCTGGCAAAGAATATCAATTGCTCGTTTGACATCCTATTCAACGAACACGCATAACATTTAAAGCTTTGCAATACAACTAGAACAGAGTAAAATATACGTAAATAACCTTCATTTTAACATTTACAGACGAGATCAAATACGAGAAAATTACCTTAATTAAAATGTATATAAAACAACATGAATATGATATAAAACAATTAACTCTATTTAACTCAAAACAATATAGTATAGTTTTAGTATTCAGACGTAGAGCTGAAACTTTCAGTATAAAACTGAAGGTAAATACTGAAGTTTTTATCTGTTAAAACATTCATAAAGCGACGTAATATCTAATCTCACACACACATGTATATAAATGTTACTGTTACTGTAAAAACCCGAACTACGGCAATTCTTGAGATTTACTGACAAAACCCATCCAACAACCAATCGTACACCACTGCTCTCAAAACGGTGAAAGAAAACATCGTGAGGAAACCGGCATGTCCTAGAACCAAAAATTCGACAGACATGTGACATCCACCAACCCGCACTAGGTCTGCATGGTGGATTACGGCCCATTCCCTCTCCTAGAGAAGAGGCCTGAGTATCAAAAATGTGAGAAACAGGTAGAAAGCGTAGGACAAACCACTAAAAGAACACGTTACTTGCCGGGACACATCAAGACAGTTAGGGATGGAGGTTGTCGATAGTTTTATCGATAGACAAGACTGGTAAATTATATTATATTCCAGATAAACGTGCAATAACGTTGATTGACCCTCCTACATTTGTTGAAATTCTTAATTTCAAAAACGGACATAAAGACAAAGCTGTCTTGAATCGACATGTATCGTGGTCCTTTGCATGACATTGTAATGAAAAGCAGTACATTGTTTGTTTTTCGTGTACCTACGCAGAGATATTAGGAAAAGGTCAATGTACTTTATTGCACGGTTATCTGGGGCCTTCTATAGTCAGTAGGTAAATGCAAATTAGACTTCATCTTTATCTTGAGACCAGCCAACGGCTTCGCCACGTAAAAGATGATCTCCATACAAACTTTGGACTCCCGTTTCGCCCTCACAAAAAATAAGAAAGAATTTTTCATTTTTCTTTATTTTACACAAAAAATACGAAAGATTTTTTCAAAATTCTATCTTATTTTTTTATAAACAACATAAAAAGAACCTCTGAACAAGATTTAAAGTGTTCTAGGTTTGGGCTTGGGCTGTCCGTTGATAAGTCAGAGAGTGAGTTAGGACTTATTTTTTAATATATAACACATTATAATCTACCTAAAACGTTTTCTTTACACTGTGTTTGGATAAATCGTTCAAAAAATAAATTGAGTGTACAAACAATCGATATTATGAGCGTAAGTGAATTACTCGTAAATAAGAATCAATAATCTTGAAATAATTGTAAAAGATAAATTTACATTTCATCATGGATAACGAAGAAAATTACAACAACTAAAACCTTTTGCAAGTTTCGCCAAAAAACCCGTCATTTAATTTTGACTGCTACTGAATCTGTACCTTGTAACTTTTTCACCCCTATCGTAGACGAAGACGTAGGTTGGCACATCCCTAGTGGGGCGGGGCGGGAAACGGGCGGACGATTAGCCGTGGTGTTTCTCTGGCCGCGCCGCCGCCTTGGAAATAGAAAATAAAGGCGCCGTGACACGGGCGAGGGAGCGTTTACATGAGCGAGCCTACTTGCCTGTACTTAAACAATGTTGAAGTCTTTTTATAATTAAATGCCTGTATTCTTCTTGTGATTAATTTGAACACACGTGTACAGTAAGTTTAGTCCCTAAGAAAATAAGAAGAAAATAATACTGTTACAAAATTTGTTTATTACTGTATTATTTTCTTCCTATTAGGATCTAAACTATACTATCCCAATAATCTAGGGATCAAAAATATGTTAATTTTGTACAATGTATGTGTATTTTCTTGTATTTATTAGTTTTTATTGTACAACCCCTTAGATATAGTATATAATGTTGTACAAGTACATTGTAAATAAACAAATTAATGTATAATTTTACAAACTAAACAGTAATTTGTTAAAATCTGCCCGCCATTTGATCTTCATACTCACTCAACCACATAAACAAACATAGTTATTTACTAAACTAAACCTAACGTTTATATAGATCGTATCACGTCAAATTAGTTTTAGAGTTAATTAGGCAATTTGTCCGCAATTAAGCTAATACTAGATAGGCTGTATTGATTCGCAAACAAATTGATTTATTAACGTATTTCACACATTACTTCGAAAAATACGATGCGATACATTAAGATAGGCATCAAACTGTCAGTTTCTTGAACATGTAAGACTAGTTTTTTGGTACAAGTAAACGGACAGTTTGATTTTTACAGTGTTCTAAGCGTGTTATATCACAAAACAATTTTTTGTTTTTGTTCGTAATTATTAACTGTAAGTGGCTGTATGATATGATATTGTAATGTGTGTTAAAAATATTACAATCGTTTACCTAATATCAATATTATCAATCTATAATAAAATTTTCGCGTAAGAATCAAGTGATAGCAATCCATCAATATTGATCACATTTGCAATATTATCATCTCATTTGCATGTTAAAATATTTGCTATTAATATGCAACTAGTAAGTAAGAAATACGGTCCCAACCTTGGTATGGAATTAACATCAGTTTTTAATAGAAAAACAACATCATCTTTCAACAGAAAAATTTAGTTTAGCTTTAAACAAATTAAATTAATAAAGACTCCACAGGAAAAATAATGAATGTCAGGTTTTTTTTTTAAACTGACTGCGCAAAAGTCATTATAATCAATGTCATCTTTAAGCTTCAAATAAACAGTACAGCAACAAAACACAAACGAGCGACAGTAACTCGCCTCTCCCAACTCACCCGTCCAAACGCACACGCCTTGTCCATAGACGATACAAGTTAAACGCGTGGTCGTCGGTTCGAACGTGACCGCTTTACGTATTTATGCAGATGTACCACCACCGGCATCGTCCCACTCCTGTCCCACCCCTACGAAGAATTCAACTAACGTCCCTATGCCCCAAATAAGAGACACACTTATTATTGGCGGGAATAAGACAAGGCTTAGCCGACATTAGGATTTGGACGAAGAATAAAGATCGGGATTAGATGGATAAAGTTGTGATAAGTTCTGTTTTGTGACGTGTCTGGCTGGACCTTATGTGATAATGTGAAAGTATGTTTTAGGTTTACGTTTGGGAAAGTTTTTATTTTGTTGATCTGATATACGAGTAAAAGACAGCTTAGTGAACAAGGTCAATAAACAAATTGGATCTGTTTTGCAACACTTCGTGATTTATTGTAATTGAAGATTAATTAAAATTAATCTAAGAAAAATATGATATTAATTAAAACCACTATCTAGTAGTCAGTGAGTGATGTGCACGCCTGTTATTGCTGGGTGATTAGAACTTATAATAAAAAGGGAGTTGTCTACGATGTTACTGCTTGTGCTTTTTTTACATTAAAATATACATAAATATAAATTATATAAGAATAAAAGATAACAAAAAAAATTAAGGTAATTTAGTGAAAAAAATAATTAAAGAATAGCACTAGAGAGAAACGATATGGTCGTCAACTAGATTTTTAAAACAAACTAAACAAAGATAAACTTAACTAACTTAACACAAGAAATATCATAGCATAACCAGCTGTATTATGTTCTCACTGCTAGGACTCGGGCCTCGTCACTAGGAGAGGGAATAGGCAGTCATCCATCACGTGGGCTTAGTGCGAGTTGGTAGATGTCACAAATCTTCGATTTTTTGTTTATAATACATAACGGTTTCCTCACAATGTTTTCCTTCACCGTTTTGAGAGCTATGGTGATGAAATAAATAACACAAAATAAAGCGCCTGTCTGGGTATAAACCTATGGGTTTGAACCCGCGACCTACAACTCGGGGCAAGTCGGGCCGTTACAACTCTGCCACAGCTGCTCTCTCAACCCCGTGATGAAATAACTACTAGTAACACAAAATAAAGCGCCTATCTGGGTTTGAAACTACGACGTACAGCTCCAAAGTCGGATCAAAATTCAAATATTTTTATTTCACATAGGCCTACATGGTCACTTCTAAAACGTCAGAAGCTAGTGCACGGTTCCAAATTGGTCGTGTCCTATTTATTTATTATAATCTTTATTGTACACCAAATAAACAAAAATACAGGACAAACATTTAAAAGAATAAGTGCACAATGGGCGGTCTTATCGCACAGGGCGATCTCTTACAGACAACCTTTGGATGGACTGAGAGAAAGGAGATAGATTAAGGGTTGTCAGTGCAAACATCAGATATAATAGTAACAAGATACATTAACACAAATACATACATACAATACAAAAAAATATACTAATAAATATCAAATATATAGTTGAACCAGTAGAAGAAAAATATATCAAATAGAAAGGTAAATGCTCCTTCACCATATTTTTAAATGTTGGTAGCGTTTGAGCACGCCTTACTTCTAAGGGTAACGCATTCCACAAACGTGCAGCTTGAATTGTGAAAGAGTCCTATGGAGAAGAACCGGCTAGAAACTCCATGGTGACTCTTGAAAAAGTGGTTGTCGTTACAATATTTCCATTTTACAGTAATAATCGATATTATGTAAGAACAATGTAGACCAGTTAATCAGATCCGTAGCCACTGAGCCACCACTGCTCTAAACATATCAACATATCAAAAACTTAAGAATTACGACCAAATTACACCACAAAAACTGTTTGGAAAGCCAAAAGATGGCCGAAAATCAAATAGTGCGTAATAAGAAAAAGGTCATGAATAGACAATAGAGCAATTTATTTGTCCCTCTAGGGCTTTTTGTCTCTGGCACTCAACTACCATAATATTCATAGAGAAAAATCATAGTTTATGACATACAATCTTTTCCTATGAAAGCTTCTTAGGACGGGAGAGCCATATTAATATTACTTACACATCTAGGGTAATATTCTAAGAAATTTTGTAGTTTTAGGTATTAAATAATGTGCTAAGTACCTACCTAGGTTCTAACAAGGGACATTTAAAGTTTTTAAATGTAAAAAACGTGTTAAAATGTTACGTAACGTGCAAATATTTAGTTTGGACGGTTAAATGGTTCTTTAGTTACATTGGTGTTCAGGCCAAAATTAGTTCTTTTTTTTTGGTATCGCTATTGTGCGTTTTGATACAAGTAGAGAAAGTTTGTCATTGTGACCTAGACGGAATTCGCCCGAGCCGTATGACGCAAACCACGTGTATCAAACGACGTTTTTCAACACACTAACAAAAAAATAAATAAACGGGGCTTCACGCGCAACTCCTAGTGGTCGCTTAACGCCCAACCTAATACGATAAAGTATGTCTACTTAATAAATTGTGGCAGGGGCGAGTTCATGCACTTTTCCTCACTAGTGCGGAAAATAGTACATTGCTTGCATAAAGCGGTAGTGATAAGAACGGGTTTTCGAGAAAATGTATCGAAAAATAATATTGTTAATTTTCTTCGACAATTTCGTTAACGATTATGATAATAAGACGCGGTTTTAAACTAAACTAAATAAAGCTCTTCTTTAAGTAATTCCGGAACAATTTTTACAGTTAACTTTAAATCATTGTGGGTTATATTTTTTCTGTTAAACATAGCGACTTGGTTGACTTGGCATGTTTAACTAGGTAATGAAACTATGAATATTAACTAAGTTTGTAAATACACGCCACTAATTAAAGAAAGCAAACTAATTTAGAAGTTCTATGGACATAAACAATTGTAAAGCAATCAAAAATTTATTAATTAAACTTTAATTGCTGAAGAATTTTTGATGCAGGGGCGGAATATGGAATAGGTTTACCGTGTATTTGTTGTTACGAACCTGGGCCTCCTACAAGGTGGACTGACGACCTGGTGAAGGTAGCGGGAATCCGATGGATGCGGGACGCACATGATCGTTCGTTGTGGCGATGCTTGGGGGAGGCCTATGTCCAACAGTGGACGTCTATCGGCTGAAATGATGACGAACCTGGGGGAAGACTTTGTTATAATGGTATGTTGATACGGTTCCTCACAGGAGCAAGATTCAATGGAATTTTGCTGTTTCGGATTCTCAAATGGAATACATTAGGAGCTTTAATAAGTGAAAAACTTGAGCGCTTTACCATCAACGATTGCATCACTGCTTACCATCAGGCGGGATCGCAGTCAAGCACTAGTTTATATCAATAAAAAAGATATTTGTAATAAATAAATTTGTTTAAAAGAGCGTCAATGGAGTTTCTTGCATATTCTTCTGTATTGAAAAAAAAAACAATAATAAATAATTATTAATTCATTAAACCCCAACCGAACGCCGTTCGCGCACCTATTGTCTTTCAATTGTGTCTGTAATTTCCACGATTGAAAGGGTCATATCTTTGGAATGTGCAATTATCATCAATTTTCTGTCTGTCAGACTTCTTGAAAATTAAAAAAAAAGCCGTAGTAGTTTATCTACACTAATATTATAAAGAGGTAAAGTTATTTATTTTTCATACTTTTTGCTTGTAGAAGGTAATCTTTGAAAGTAGGTACTGGTCCGATTGCTAAATTTTTTTTCACCGATTGAAAGTTGCTTTACTCTTAAGTGACATAGGCTATAATTTAAGTGATAACTAAATAATGCTCAAAATATGATTTGATTTGAATATGGCTTGGATTCGACAAATGGCTCACCACCAGTCACTCCAATCGCATAATATGATATCTTGTGTTCCCAAGCCGCCAAACACAGAGCTGCATGGCGTCGTATCGCAAGAGAGGCGGTGTTGCAGGACTCGACCGAGACAAGACCACGACCACTCTGTCAAGAGTGTACGACTTAGACGAGTTCCCTTCCGGCAATAATCACAGGCATAGTTCCATATTCATAAGTCCCCCTCACATGTCATTAACAACAATAAATCAAAGAAGCAGAACTACTCTAAAAATCAATCATCGAACCCAACTCCAGCTTATCTTACATCAAGTTAAGCCCTAAAACGTCTCAACGGACCCAATTCACATTTGGACAAGACCCCCGTCACATGGTTTTGAAAAGGGAGAGCCAAAGAATTAGGCTCGAGTGATTTGGAAAAGCATCAAGAGTTACTAAATCAGACGTTCACCGTTCATCGTTCACCTGTTGGCTGCTAGCCTAATATCGAACGAATGAATCAATCATTCAATGAACTAGAAACGATTTGTCAGGACCTTCTTTGAGTAATGATCTTTAGGTGTGTGTCTTTGGTATAGTGGTTGATTTTAGTTGAGTGTAAGGGATATGGGTAAAAAGGGGTTATTTTATTTTTTTCACAAATTAATAGGTAAGTACTACTCGTAAAAGTGCAGGCGCCACCAATTTGACCCATTCCTATGTTCTATTATGCGTAGAATCGCAAAGTACGCCAAAATATGTGTACCTAATACATCTACACTAATATAATAAAGAAATAAAGTTTGTTTTTTTGTTTTCTTTTTGTTTGTAGGAGGTAATCTCTGGAAATACTGGTCCGATTACTAAAATTTTTTCACCGATGTAAAGCTGCTTTATTCCTGAGTGGCATAGGCTATATTTTACGTAAAAAAAAATATTGTATTATATTAATATACCATCTCTCCATATTTTAGACTAGTTGTTGGCCTAGTTGTCAGTGGCCCTAACTGCTACGCCGGAGTTCGTTCGGTTCGATTCCCACCCAATACAAAATGTTTCTTTGATGAGCACGATCGTTTATTGTGTCTGGGTGTAATTTATCTATAATAATGTATGTTATTTAGAAATAACTATGACTATGTTTATCAGCTGTCTAGTAGTTACTAGACAGCTGATAAACATACTTATTAAAATAAGCAGAGTTTGTCTCAGCCTCATACTACAAGCTCTGCTTATTTTGGGACTGGATGGCGTTGTGTGAAAACTGTGGAATATTATTATTATACCTATTACTGTAGCAAAAATACAGTGGCAAAAATGGTCGGTGATATTCCGCGCTTCTAGAGTTAAGGCGAAAGATAGGAGGCCTTAGTCCACGGTAATAATGTCATTACCGTGCTTAGGCCCAGCAGCAATGTTCCCAACATTACAGGCTGATTACACAAAATAGATAGGTACAGAAGTCAATCTACATACAAAGCGCGCTCGAGCACCGCACACATAGACACCGCTCACGGACATGATATCTCGGTCGCGTCTCGGACCACTCGTCGTACAGTTCCGGCTCAAACGCTCATTAGTGTGTCCACCGAGCGTAGGTATAAAAAGTGAAGTACATACATGAGATTGTCTTCTGTACCTAGCTATTTTGTGGTGATTATGCTTTTACCTTATCGTATTTTAAGTATCAATTTAGATTTTTATTTTTAAACAACAGCAAATTTTTTTGAATAACGCCATTATTTCTCACTAATTGCATGCATACATTTAATAAACAAACAAAATTAGTAAGTAACCTAATAAACATGGTGACAAAATTATCAAAGTACAGAAATTAAATTATCATAATTATCAGGAATTGTTTTTGAATTCATTTCATAATATACATTTTTATTGCATTCTATTCATTACTTTTAACATTTTGTGTCACTAAGTGGCCCTATACCCAAAAAAGGATATCTTCTAAAAGGAACACTGAATAAAGTCGAATAAACATTCGGCTTGCGGACAGTGAGCAATGGGTAGCTCGCTGTCCGGCCGTCCGGTAACCGTCCGGACCAAGCCCAAGTCGTCGACGGCGCGCGCAGATCCCGCGCGCCTCAAGGAGTTGTCAGCAACAGCAGGGGCCCAACCGGGTCGAAGCCTACTGGGGCCAGGGTAATCCGAAAGGGCGCTCGAGCCCCGGTATGAAGGCTTGAAGGAACGGGATGGGTTTTTTAGTCAGTAAGAGTCTGACACTATCTCCCGCTCTGCCCAAGAGCGGGGGTTGTCATAAGATGATTTTTCCCATCGAAAAAAAAAAAAAAAAAACATTCGTAATTCTTGCGACTTTCTACTAAATTGTTTTTTTTTAATGTACACTAATATAAAGTGGTAAAGTGTTTTTGTTTGTTTGTAGGATGTAATCTCTGGAAGTACTGGTCCAATTGCAAATATTTTTTCACCGATAGAAAGCTTTAATCCTGAGTGACATAAGCTATATTTTACGTACGCGGGCGAAGCTGAGGCAAAAGCAAGTACTGGATAAAGTCGATTAAACATTGTTATTCTTGCGACTTTCTCCTAAAATATTTTTTTAATGTAAATAATGAATAAAATCACGTTAGTAACAAATAATCCACATAAATAAAACATGACCAGCTCCACATTTAGGTATAACTTCCACAAACACACAGAACACGCATAAAGCTTTTTCCTTTGTCCCTTTCAAAGGACACGTTTGTTTCGTAAACAAACCTCGATTATCCGCAGATTTGCCACAAAAATGATAAGTAAATAACAATATTTTAGACAAACAACTTATATATCCCGGAGCTAACATTGCGGGAGATCACGGGCCCTCTTTTGTGAGGGAAAGAAGAGGTACCTACCTCTTACAGATTTTTTTTTCTTTCGGTAGGTAAAATCACCCAGATGACATACCCCGCCCTTGGGCGGAGCAGGAGATAGTGTCAGACTTTTTTTTTTAATAGCCTATACTGTCCCACTGCTGGGCAAAGGTCTCCCCCAACATCTTCCAGGTATTCTTTTCTTGAGCCACCTCTGAACCAGTCCCTGTGGTATGTATTCTTACTGACTAAAAAACCCACCCCGTTCCTTCGTTGCCATTCACACCGGGCCCACAACCGGAACTTGACCCTTGGCCCCAGTAGGCTTCGACCCTGCTGGGCCCCTACGGTTGCTGACAACTTCTTCGCGCGGGTAAAGTCTCTTATAGTTCCTTAAGTACCTTAGACCATCTGTTATTTTTGCCCGTTACATATTTTAATGCTCCCCGTAGGTTTTTCCTCAACCATTTCATTTCTAGCCATTGGAAGACTTAAATGAAACATTTAAAGCAGTCTTGAACTCTGATCTGCAGTTTTTACTTTTACAGTTTCTGGGGCGAGTTGACATAGTGGTGATTTTTATTTTTATGATAGATGTTACGGTTTAGGCCTTTCTGAACGGGATGTGAGGGAATTTTGTTGTTTTTTTTATGCACTATGATTTAGGAGTTAAACAATTTTCAGCGCAGTATAACCTCAGTTAAGCGCCTTTTTGGCCTCGTACAGATTATATTTATTTAATGTTTTTTCTGTCTTTCTTTAGTAGTAACTAGTCTGTTTACGGAAGAAATTTATTAATTCGTTTATTTTGTCTAGTATTCGCATATTAGACAAAATAAACCACTCTATCATATACATATAACACCTCCAAATAAATCACATGATAAGGTCTGCTTACCTAATATTATTATGTACATGTAATAAGACATTAGTGCCTGTTAAAAGTAGGTGTCTAGGTATCTAGAGATTTAGACCGTAATATATCTCTTGTGATATAAAGAAAATTACCTTCAAACCTCAAACGGGGTGATTAGGTATACAGGGGCGAATAGAATCAAAACTTATTACTTTGTTTGAATATAACTTGCAATATTAATTATTATGATTTTTTAATGAATTGTACCAATACCTGGATCTATTTGGCGCAGCCGTGACACACACATTAGGTCAGTATTCTTTTTTAATTGTGAACTTAAGTTTCTACAAATGTTGTTTCTACAGTGTGTGTAGGTATCTATGTGTACCAAATAAAAAATTTTCTTTCTTTCTTTAAAGCGAAAAACTTAAATAAAGTTTATTATTTATTTAATTCACACATAATATAAAAAAGAAGCAAACAGAAAAATAGGTACAAAGGTGTTGCTTGGTGTTTGTTGTTTTGTTTCAATTCACCCCTTTATTCCTATTCACCCCGTTTGTAGGTACAATATGAAGTTTCGAAATTCCACTCTTGAATAATGGAGACAGATTTGGTAGAAACAAAGGTACCACAGCGTCCTCCCTAAAACCACTTAGGCAGTACAATAGATTCTCATATTTGACTTATACGTACGTCTACAATTCAGGACCTCTAAACCCTAAACCCTAGACCTCACACGTGAATAAATTCGAATCAACACAGCGGTGATTTGTTAGATTCGTTCATAATAATTTTGTTTATTTGTATGTTTTTAGCCTAAACGTACCGGAAGACGTAGCGTTGGAAGGCCTCTTACAAGGTGGACCGATGACCTAGTAACGGTTGCGGGAATCCGATGGATGCGAGACGCACAGGACCACTCATTGTGGCGACACTTGGGGGAGGCCTATGTGCAACAGTGGACGTCTTTCGGCTGAAATGATGATATTTGTATTTTTTTAATTATGTTTTTATTTTAGTTTTGAATTTTTGGAATCGGCACAGTAATTTATTCATTACAAACATACACACAAAAATACGAATTTTATAATATTAGTGTAGATATATTTCTATATTCTTACAATAAAGCTATGTACCATATATAGCTCCATCCTTTTAACAGTTCAGTATAGGTCGTAAAATGGATCGCATTAAGAGCTCGTGGTAGGACCCCAGGCTCACAAATACTAAACTCAACGCATTTCAAGTATTCCGCTTAAACAGTGAATAAGAAATTTCTACAATGGATGCTACAATACTGAATATTCCATTTAAATGGCAGTACATTTGTCTCAAAAGCTTTCCGAGTCGGGCATCATAAGAAATGCATAAGGTCGTAGGATATACGGATATAAGAATTCAACAATCGCAAAGCAAAATATAAAAGATGAATATTAATTGGTTGGAGAATAGCACTGATATTTGTTCGGGATATACTCGGATATGGAACAGTGCTATAGATTTTTGAGATGGACGAAGCGATAACCTATTTTCAATACACTTACTCGAAAACCCTCTCTTATCTCACCGCTTTCAGGCACGAAATACTGTTTTCCGCACTAGTGCAGAAAAGTACGCGTGCTCTCCCGCGGTACAATGTTATTACATGTATCGTATTAGGCTGGGCGGGAGTCGACCCCCACGAGTCGCCGGTCAACCCAAGTTTATTCCGTTCTTCGTAAATTTATTGAAAAAAGTCGTGTGATACACGTATAAATTCGTCACAACAGCCCTCGGCTCCATAACACACTCGCCCTCGTGCGAATTCCACCTCGGTCGCAATGATTAATTTTTTGCACTTGTATCATAATGTAGGTAGGGACTAAGTATTGTATTTGCATGAAGCTTAATTTTTATCAATAAGTCTAACAAGCAGTAGAAGTCATAAGATGATTACCCACCCCGATAAAAAAAAATCTAAGGTCATGTCAACAGAAACACATTTAATAAAAAACTTAAAAAAAAACCACCGAATTGAAAACCTTCTCTTTTTTTGAACTCGGTTAAAAATTTAAAACAGTCCAAGTTAAAGAAATAAAGTTGTTTCGCAAAAATATACTTATTCTAATTTCGAAAGCCTTAGATCTGTATTTACTTAAGATAAAACAAAAGAAATGTCTAATTAACTTAGGTTTTCTGAAACAATATTTGTCTCTTTTCCTTCTAAAGCTGACATTTTGTAGAATAACTTTGTATTTTTAATCATTTCGTTTATGAGCAGGCTCGCCATTATAACGAGGTTCGCCGAAGACGGCATTATTAATCCTAAGTAGAAGGAAAGAAATAAATTAAAAAGATTAGGTTTTGCGCAATTGTTTCAACAATTAATTGAATATTATTATTATACAAGATTATCAAAACGTTGGTCGTCTTTAGAGGCTATTTGAAGTTTTCTTTGTTAAAAGCATTTTGTTAAATATAAGAAAATTATAAATTTTCAACTTACAAAAAGATATTTTTTTACTGTGGTTGCACATAGTCGAAAAAACCACGAAAACGATCCACAAATAATTTAAAACAAAACTATTTATTAAACTTGTAACAACGCCATCTATGCAATTACGGCCGAACTCTTACACGGTGGAGTTACGCGTATCTGTCTAGACACGAACCATCTGCTCGGAACGTTGAACGTCGACGCCAGCGCCTCGGCAATTTGCGGAACATAGAGTAAACTAAAGTTACGCAAAAGTGTACCAAGTTCAAGTTTGTTTTTCCGCTTCGAAATAACTTACGTTGCAGTTAACTTTTTCCACAGCGTACCTGTAAGCAAAGAGCAATAAAAATTAAAATAGGCTTTTTTAAATCGTGTAGATCACAGTTTGCGCATCGTTTCCGGTGCAACGTTGAAAAATGGTTAACATTTTGGCTCGAAAAGGGCAAAAGCTCTGTAGTAGGTACATAAGTAATTAATATTCTAGTCAACATCCGTCCGGTCGCGTCATCCCTCGTTCGCTATCAAATATTTACTCTCTGCTTTTATTTCAAATGCATCGATGCGTCATAGTTAGGTGCTATGTACTACCGATTGCGGTGCCGTATGCGAATTTGAATGACATCTGAAAGGTCAACGACACCAGTAGGTAACCTAAAGAGTAAAAAAATGCATACTTTTTTATAGCGACGGCGGAGGCTTGTTAAATAACGTCAGACAGAAGAATTAATGTTAACAAAAAGATTTTTAAGAGTTGAATGTCGACAACCTATGATTAATGTTACAAAGGAAAAACCTATGTTACACCTATGTGAGATTTTTGTACGAAGTTAAGGCGTGGCCACATTAGCTTGGCGCGGCATCTGATCGCGGCACGACGCCGCACCGTGAAATATTCGAAGGCCTGTTCGATATCGTGTCGTATAAATACACGAAAAGACAACATTGCGGAACCCTTTGGTTAGAGACTAATCGCGAAATGGTTAACGATGCAGCGCTTATACACCATGGTACCGTGGTACGATGCAACATCGTGGCGGGCATAATGTATTAGGCCCTTACATTATGAAATTGGTGTAATATGATTTGAACTGTGATATCTTCGGATTATCTAAGAATTATAAGTTCAAATAAACTGAATATTAAAGGTAAATATGATATTCTTTTTTCGTACATTATTCGTTAGTTTCTGTACTTTCTGTAATATCAAAATACAAATAAACTAATAAATTATTATAATTCCATGTTGTGTAATTATGTGTTTTAAAATCAAATGTTCCATATTAATGTATTAATATAAATGTTCTATAAGTGTTACAGCACTTGAATAGTCATATAAAATGATCCTGTAAATTCCCAGTGCCTGTAATGTTGGCGATCCTAAAATAAATAAATAAATAAGTCAAACCGAAGATATGATAGTTCGTCTCAAAAAATCACCTATTTTAATGGTACCTAATATTTGTATGACGACACGGTAACGTGCCGCGATCAGAGCCATTTCACAATGACGACATCGCATCATGGTATCTAATGTGGCCAGACCCTTAGTTATGACAGTATTAATTAATCATTTTTATTCTAAGAACGACGACGTGTTGGATGTTGTCAATGGTAATAAAAAGACGCGTGCTTTACATTATGTTTATGACAAGAAGTAATATATAAGAATAGGTGTCTGGCAAGATTTGTAATTTAGTAATTAAAATACATGAATAAATTTTTTTATTTGACTTTTAATTTTAGATCTTAACTAACTATATCTACAACCATTTCTTAGTAGACAAGCTAAAGAAGTTTATTGCGAGTTTCTAATAAACCGTGTACCGGAAGACGCAGCGTTAGAAGGCCCTCACAAGGTTGACCGATGACGTGAAGAGGGTCCTAGGAATTCGATGGACGCGAGACGCACAGGACCAGTCGTTGTGGCGACGCTTGGGGGAGGCCTATATTCAACAGTGGATGTCTTTCTGCGATGATGATGATGATGAACAGACAATAGAATGATATATGCCAATTCGTATGCTGTTTGATTCAGGAAAATGTGGTCTCATAAATCTTTACATAGCATAAATCCCACCCTGGGGCTACCGATGCTGCGTCCACCCAGAACCTCGTCTGGTATTTTCCACCAACACGGAAAAGATGAGTACCAAATATTTTTATGAATATCTAATTAACTCGTTGGTTGCTCGTCGATCTTATTAAAAAAAGAAAATAAAAAGCATTTAATTCAGACAACCAAAGGCACCGATACAGCAAATACACAAAAATATATTCAGTCGAACACAGAACCTCATCCCCTTCAAAGTCGCATTTTATATTAGTTATTTATTAAAATCCTTTGCGAGGTTTAGGAATAACAGACAGTACAGAAACAGGTGGGCTTGACTGGAGAACCCACCTGATAGTAAGCAGTAATGTAATCGTTGATGATAAAGTGTACTAGTTTATTAAGAGCCTATTCACTATAGACTTGAAGACACCTAAAGTATAATGAGACGGGAAGACGGTAGCAGACAAATTATTCCAGTTCTTCGATGTACGCGGTGTAAATAACGAAAAGCTTAGTCCGGACTTAGACCGGTTTTCTACTACAAGCATGTTTTGTAAAGGTAAGTCAAATTATGCAGAAAACGTCACTAATTCTATGCAAGAATTACTGCAATTTTCTCACACGCACACTTAGGATAATTTCATTATTACCTCATACATTTATACAATGTTACCAGTGTTGCCACGTCCGTTTGGACAAAAATCGGGACAGATGGTAAAACAAATCGGGATTTAGGGTTTTAGATCCGGACAAATATTTTTTTAGGTGGGCCATCATCCAATGACTTCTTCCGCTTTGGGGTGGAACAAGAGAGCATGTGAAACTTTTACTGAGTAAAACCCAGACTTCTTCAGTCGCTATTTAAGTTTCAGGGTTTTTGATTTATCGGGACATTTGGCGTCCCAAGCAGGCGCAAATCGGGACGCGTCCCCAGACCCCTAAAAATCGGGACATCCCGCGTAAATATGGACGCCTGGCAACAGTAAATGTCACATACGTACAATACATAACAGTGCTCTCAGACAGACAGACACACCTTGAGACACTAATACGCATTACAGTATTCACAACGGTACATCTGCGAGCCATGCAATTTGCACCCAATCGCAATGTATAGCCTGTTCAAGTTCAGAGACAACTAGACAAGGAAGGACTTTATATGAATCATCTTCATCATCAGCTTTTTTAATGATCCCACTGCTGGACTCAGGCCTCCTCTCTAGGAGAGGGTGTAATCCACCACGCGGGCCCAGTGCGGGTTTGTGGATGTCACATGTTTTCGAACATTTGGTTCTAGAACATGCCGGTTTCCACACGATGTTTTCGGACATGTCCTCACTCATCGTGAGGAAATCATCTTTAAATAGCTTTAGTAGAGGTAGGTAATCGATATGACAATTTGAGCTTAGAGAGATTGGCAGTCGATCACACAGGACTAACGGAGACCAAAACTTAATAGGTAGTTCATCTATACATATAAATAAAATTGGAGTGTCTGTTTGTAATATTGAAATAACCACTTTTTACTACATGCATATATACGGTACATACACCAAAATAACATTTTTTTTTTAATTTTTGTCTGTCTGTCTGTCTGTTTGTTTCGGTTAATCTCTGAAATGGCTGAACCGAATTTAAAGGTACTTTTATTGGCAGGTAGCTGATGTAATAAGGAGTAACTTAAGCATTTATTTTAAATACTTTTATTTTAGAAAAAAATAAATTCAAAGTCCTGTAGTCCAAAATACCTACAGACAATTTTTGGTTGTGGATCGCTGGTGCCTGTGGTATGTAATAACACCTGTAATACAAGACACCAGGTCCCCACCTGTTCCGAATTACATAATTAGTAGCTTAGATATTAATACAGCAGCAAGTTCATAGACTTTGTTGTATAGTATGTAAAGATAAGGAAACCTATTATTTGTCTCCGAATTCTAACTCTTGTTGACTGGTCAGCTACATTATGAGGTATATCCGACTGTTTGCTGTTTCTGGGAGTCGTACCGGGAGTCGTGCAATCTCCGCGCTCAACGCTCTCTTGGATGCCAAACCTGATTGTGGCGTGTTCGCGGATGAATGGAAGAACATTTTGTCGGTCTGTTTGGAGTTGAGTGTAAGACTGTGATGTAGTTATCATTTGTATTGTTACTTCATAGTTTTTCAAATATATTAATTGTCTTAAACTAATGTAATTGGCCTTTGGCCGTGTTATGTTAAAGTAAATAAATATCTAGGCATCATTGTCCCATAATTACAGTACACAGCTTTCTGATAGAAGTGCGAGAGATGTATTCTGAAGCCTCAAACGGTAATATTATGTCTGTGCCTTCACCTATTCATGCCCATTCGCCATAAAACTTTATGGGTTTGTCCCACTGTCCTAAAGTAGTTGCTTTGTGGTCGTACGATGTGTCATAGACGGCTCTAAGTAGGTTTCTTAGGTCGTGTTCAGAGTTCAAAGTACTGCTATTGGGTTTAATCTTCCTGGTCCTAAATGATATGCTAATCTAGTTGGCTAGTTATTGTATAATTGGCTATTATTCCCGTGGTAATGACGATATCAGCTGGAGGTTATGTTATGTTCCCATTCTGAAAGTTCGGAACTTTCAATTGTTTTAATTTAGCACGTTCGATTCCGGTGAACTTTAATCGGAAGTACAAACAAACTTATACTTCATCACCATCATCATCATTTCAGCCGCAAGACGTCCACTGTTGGACATAGGCCTCCCTCAAGCGTCGCCACAACGACCGTTCCTGTGCGTCACGCATCGCAAGGAGGAGGCCAACCGCACCGCTTCAGCCGCCGCTGGGATTCCAATCCCGATTTCCGGCCACTATAGGCGCGGGCATGCGGACGGCGAGCAATAGGTAGCTCGCTGTCCGACCGTCCAGACCGAGCCCAAGTCATCGACGGCGCGTACTATTCCCGCGCGCCTCAAGGAGTTGTCAGCAACCGTAGGGGCCCAGCAGGGTCGAAGCCTACTGGGGCCAAGGGTCTACTTCTAAAAGGAACGCTCGGCCCTGGTATGAAATACAACGAACGGGGTCGGTTTTTTAGTTAGTAAAAGTTTGACACTATCTTCCGACCCGCCCATGAGATGGGATGTCATTTGGAAAGTTGATTACCATTGTAGTTGACTTAGAGCGCAATGGGAAGGCGGCCCGCGTGGTGGTTTGCGGCTCACCTCGGGACTAAGTCGAATCCTTTACCACTTGGCACCCCGGTCAATGCCCAGGTACTATAAAAAATAAATGGATCAGTAAAGGTATAAAATTATCATGCATAAAAAAGAGAACATTATATTATAATTACCAACACAACGCTTTAAGCAAAACATATCATAAAAGAAAATACCTAACCTATTCTAAAATACTAAAAAAATGCATATCACATTCACAGCTAATTAATAACAAAAAACACATAAATAATTCTAAAAATAAATGTTCGGCGACGTGGTCTATTATCAAAAATAACATAAGTAATGACGATAACTGTAAAAATGACATTAAGGAATTAATAATAAACAATGAAATAATCTCTGATCCCAATGACATATGCAATCAATTCAATAACTATTTTATAGAACTGACTCAAAAAAACCCTAGCAATAATATTGACGCAAATAATAACATTGACATTTCTATTAACCCAAACAGTATTTTTTTGACACCGGTAGTAGACCAAGACATAGTAAAAATTATTAACTCTTTGAGAGATACTAACGCAACAGGATATGATGAGATTACCACAAAAATAATAAAATTAAGCAAAAACATCATTGCATTGCCATTAGCTTATATAATTAATCTGTCATTTGAAACAGGAATATTCCCAACTAGATTAAAACAATCAATAGTTAAACCGGTATTCAAAAAAGGTAATACCACGGATATGGGCAATTATAGGCCCATTACGCTGATACCTATCATATCAAAGATTTTCGAAAAAGCAATGTACGAAAAATTAATCATTTTCTTAAATAAAAACAACATACTTGCAAATAATCAGTTTGGTTTTAGGAAAAATAGTTCGACCTCACTTGCTTGTTTTACCTTAGTTAAACTTATAACTGAAGCTCTCAATGACAGAATGTCTGTACAGTCAATATTTTTAGATATGAGCAAGGCATTTGATTTTGTCCCACACGATCGCTTGCTTTGCAAAATGGAGAAGTACGGCATAAGAGGCAATGCACATGACTGGTTTAAAAGTTATTTGTCATGTCGACAGCAAAAAACAGTAATTTCAAAAATTGACAACAATATAAAAAGAGAATATTGTTCAGAAGTTAAAATTAATAGTTGCGGTGTACCTCAGGGGAGCGTATTAGGGCCTCCATTATTTATTATATATATTAATGATCTTTGCATGAACCTAAAACAAGATTGTACACTATTTGCGGATGATACTACTCTAACCATAAAATCTTTAAATAGAAATGACTTAGAAACTGACACAAACAACGAACTATTATGTGCTATAAAATGGCTGGAATGTAATAATTTACAGGTTAACATAGAAAAAACAAAGTTAGTGCAGTTTCAAACAAATAATTCCTTAATAAAGCCTGCCAATATACAATACTCCAATACAATATTGGAACCTGTACAATCAACTTTATTCTTAGGAATCGTTATCGATGAAAAATTGAATTGGAAAGAGCACGTGAAAAGAGTCTGTACACGCCTGGATAAATTTGTGTTTGCTCTTCGAAAGTTAAGACGCATAGCTGATACAGAAACAGCTCTTAAAGCTTATCACGGATATGTCTCGTCAGTGCTGCGTTATGGACTGGTGATATGGGGTAACTCAGTAGACGTGAACAGAGCCTTCCTTGCACAAAAAAAGTGTGTAAGAGCGGTTTATGGAGCTGAATATTTGGAACATTGCAAACCCTTATTTAAATCATTAAAAATTCTTCCATTTCCTTGTCTATACATTTATGAAATCTGTCTATTCGTAAAAAAATATTCTCCCTTGTTCCCATTATATGAGCACGTTTCCAAAAGAGTACAGAACAGGAATCCAAACGAATTGCTGGTACCTAGACAGAGACTACACTTATACAGCAGGAATTCCTATTGCATGGCAATCAAAATTTTTAATAAACTACCTGCATACATTAGAGTGTTGCCTACTAATAAATTCAAGAAAATAATTTTCGATTGGCTTTTGGATAACTGTTTCTATTCAGTAAATGAATTTTTAAATCGAAAATATTGACATTGCATAAATAATAAATATTGACATTGTAGAAGTAATAAATATTGACATTTTATTAATAATAAACATTGGTATTGTATTAATTATAAATATTGACATTTTATTCATAATAAATATTGACATTGTATTAATAATAAACATTGACATTTTCGGAATTATTTTTTTTGACATTATTATAATATTTTTGGATGACTTTTTATTATTCATATTGACATTATATAAAATAGTTAACATTGAATAACGTCTTTTTTTTTTTTTTTTATGGTGGGAAAAAATCATGCATTGACATCCCCCGCCCTTGGGCGGAGCGGGAGATAGTGTCAGACTCTTACTGACTAAAAGACCCACCCCGTTCCTTCTAGCCTTCATACCGGGGCTCGAGCGCCCTTTCGGATAACCCTGGCCCCAGTAGGCTTCGACCCGGCTGGGTCCCTGCTGTTGCTGACAACTCCTTGAGGCGCGCGGGAACAGTGCGCGCCGTCGACGATTTGGGCTTGGTCCGGACAGTTACCGGACGGCCGGACAGCGAGCTACATTGAATAACGTCTTATTTTTAATAATGTACGCATAAAAATAATGTGGTTACACATATTAATTGTATTTTTTTTTTGTATTTGGTTGGTTTAATTTTAAATTTTATTCAGTATTGCATGATTTGTAACTATATGCATTGTAAATTACATACTCATTTAATATTTCTACACCAGTAAAGGTAGTATATGTGATTCTGTTTAATATTAAGATCTTCATGCACCATGTACTCAGAAATAAACGATTCTATTCTATTCTATTCTATTCTATTCTACTTACTATGCTTAACTCACATCAGCCAAGCATTAACAGTAAATTCTCGCCACTCGTACGCATCTGTACGTATTCAAAACAATTTGCACCGAATGCATCGTCTTTTATCGACAACAGAATTACAATGCAGACTGGAGCGAATGTAAATCAGGGAGAGTCCTTAGTGTTCAATGTAATGCGAAAGCTCTCTCGATACTAAGTCTGACGCATTTTGAACTGGCACATCAACATTTATTAGGACACGACGTTTTCTTTATTGAGAATTTTATGGATCCCTGCTGAACAGAGCTGAGTTTTGGGAAAATATTGACTCACATCATGATTTTTTTGTTTTCAGATAAAGAATTTTATGTTACTGAAAAAGCGTTTCTTTTATCTTTTAAGGAAGATATCATCCAATGACTTCTGCCGCTCTAGGGTGGACGTCAAACAGTGGCATGTCAGACTTTTACTGTATAAAAACAAACCTACGTTACTTTTCTGCCCTTGCATTCCAGGACCAAGGGTTTCCCTTTCGGACGTCAACCCATGGCCTCAGTACGCTTCGTGATGGCCAGAGGTTAAGGCTCCCGCCTCTCATGCATGAGAATATGGTTTCGCAACCGGGCAAGAACTATTGTGATTTTTTCAATTCATGTATAAGTTATTGCTTTAATTCATACTAAGTTTGGACATTACTAACCCCCGTGCCTCTAAAAGCACGTAAAGACTTTGGTCCTTCGTAGATCCTTTACAGTCGTTACTGGTAATTTGATGGTAGAAAGTTTAACCATCAGTATATTCAAAGAGTATCGTGTTACCCAGTAACTGGGTTGTGGAGATCAGATAAGCAGTCGCTCCATGTAAAACAGAGGTATTCAAGCCCTTCAGGTTGGCTTGGAAGCCGACCAAGCTTGTTGAGGAAATGCTAGGGAGATGATGATGATGAGAAGTGAAAAGATTACCCAGACAAAATATCAGGCAGTCATCATAGGTTTATGGACTATGGCATGCCGGATATGCACTGTCATATTACTTATGAAGTAAATTAGCAACAAGACCTGCCTAGATCCTGTTCTAAGTAAACAACTACAATCTATTCAGTATTCACAACGGTATCCATCATTCCTAGCCACATGGATACTAAACATTTTAGACGAAACGCATTCGTCTTTTATCGCTTCTCCATTACGATGCAGACTGCACACGAACAAATATCCATTCGCCAACTCATACGCATTGACTTTAACCGCACTGACATGGAATGCGTCAATGAAGACTCGAGAGCTTCGAGTCTCGACCAGACGCGGCTAGACGTAAATATGCGGTTCAACTGTTCGAGTGCCAGTAAATCACAACGGTACACTGACGTCACTCAAACACGCATCCGTACCTACTGTAAACAGTTTGCAGCAAACCCATTGGTCGTTCACCGCCGATATTATGCCTCGTTCACGCGGACGAGTCGACTTGAACTTGACTAGAATATAAAATTGATTTTATTAGAAGTTATAATATGAATATTAAGCGGGTGGATATTCCAGTGTCGTGATTCAGTCAGGTGTGATGGTGGTATTGTTAGGAAGTATAGGAATAATGATGAGGTATGTAAAGTTGGTAATTAAGTTCGAATTTATTATGTTTGTTGCTGACATGTGTGGTCTTTTTATAGAATTATCAAATCCTGGACACAACACACCCATAACTAGGTGTATTATGTCAGTGGGGTCCACAAAATAAATAGTAAAGAAGTCAATCTTCTACATACAAAGCGCGCTCGTGCAACTCACATATAGACAGACACCGCTCACGGACACGATATCTCAGTCCAGTTAGGATCAGTGCGAGTGCGAGAGTCATCCGCTTGAGACACAATTCTAATTTTTTCGTGCAATAATGGAGCAAAATAAGTTATTGTAACTGCTCAAAGACGATTGTTAAATTCAACTTTGAATAGTAAATTATCGTTTTTTTAGCTACCAAGTTGTGTCAGAGAGATAAGTAGGTATTTACTTGTATTTTGATATATTTTGGCCGCAACGAGAAAACGAAAATGACTTTTTGGTCAAGCAATATAACATTAGGTATACCACCGCGCACTCAGGCAGAGCGGCGTCGCGCGCCGACCCTAGCGCGACCGCCAAGCACAGGTATAAAAAGCGAAGTACATATGAGATTGACTTTTGTACCTATCTATTTCGTGGTGGGACCCTTCCGTACCTATTATACAGCATGTTACAGTTTGGAGGGGTTGCCTTTACAAAGGGTGTGCCTAGTCGTGCGTTTGTTAATGAGCTCATTAGTAACTGTGCGCCCAGTTTCTTGAACAAAGCGGACCTTTATTCACATGCCAGGAAGTTCCTGGTTTTATGCTAAACTAGTGTTTAGTGACCTCATCCATCTAAACTAATACATATAAAAAATGTAAATTTACTTTGATGAGCGAGCTTGCTACCTCTACTTTGTCACATAAACCTTTCAAAGGTTTCAGACAAGTGTATTTGTTGTAACAAATGTAAAAAACTGTAATGAACAATACAGAAAAAAAAAATTAAGAACTAAAGTTTGCTTTTTTTGTATGTTTTGTTAGCGAGGTTTTTAGGGTCCCGTACCTCAAAACGAAAAACCAGAACCCTTCTAGGATCACTTTCTTGTCCGTCCGTCCGTCCGTCTGTCTAGACCCTTCATCTCGAGAACGCGTGGAGGTATGAAATTAAAAACGTATACTCAAGTCTGCGGTCCCTTAAAGCTGTGAAAAAAAATTTTTTTTGTTTGTTAACGAATAAATAAGATACGACCGTTTATATCGCAAAAAAGCACGCAATTTACTGTTTTTCTCACTAGTACGGAAAAGTGCATGAGCTCGACCGTGTCACAGAATTTTACATTTATCGCATCAGGTTGCTCGGGTTTGTCTACACTAATATAATATAAAGGTAAAGTTTGTTTTTTTGTTTGCGATTGTTAAATTTTTTTCACTGATAGAAAGCTGCTTTATTCCTGAGGGACATAGGCTATATTTTATGTATGCGGGCGAAAATGAGGGGAAAAGCTAGTTAATAATATGTAGGTACCCGTAGGCTGCGGGACTTTAAAAGAGTTACCGTGACCCTGGAACACGAAAGACAAATGAAGGAACACAGGTGGATTTTAGTCAGTATAAGCCTGACACTCCCTCTCGACCCACCTAGAGCGGGAGGAGTTTTTTGACAATTTCCAAAAAAACTCCACTCGTCACTCCACCGTAAAACTACGTCAGAAAATCATAATTAACACTCAAATCTCAAAGCGAGAAATCCCTTTAATAATATTTTATCAACCGCTAGAATACTTGGCCATAGACATTGTAATGCACATCACATGTCGAAACCATTAGCGTGTGTGTAGCTCAGTCTGAATAGGCCTTTAGTCCGGACTTCAGCAGACAAGGATGTAAAATCAGCTGGAAGAGAACAGTGAGCGTACCTATACCCTGCCTTTGCCCTTTTATTCCCAAACATGAAAGTACGCTCGCTAGACTCTTCCAGCCGATTCTATGACCTTTGGATGGACTAAAAGATCCTTCTGAAGTGCTTTTTTGCCCTTTTCTTCCCTAACATATCCTCTGTTCAAAATAACATTAGACGTTTAAAGAAACGCTTTTCACTGTCTGTTCAACCGATTTTAACTTCTATTTCGTATGCATAAGGCTGGCATTAAAAGCAAAAAAGTGGTTACAACACCAACTATTTACTGCAGCCGCCATTTGTCATGCCACCAACGTAATAAAAGGCAAAATCGGTTGAACGGACAATTATAAAACGTTTTCCTAAATGTCTCATGTTATTTTGACCAGAGTAATGTTTGGGAAGAAAAATGGCAAGAAAGCACTTCTGAAGGATCTTTCAGTCCATCCAAATATCAAACATTTTTTTGTCCCTAATAAATAAAATAAAATACAATCGGCTGGAAGAGTCTATTGAGCGTACTTTCATGTTTGGAAAGAAAAGGGCATAGATTTACTTCAGCCAGCCCTTCTCTGGATATCAGTAAGAGGAGAATTAAAGATCATTTCCTTTCTCACTTAACTTAATAGTAGTATATATTTTATATTTATATATGTATAAGACGTAGGTATTTATTTAGGTTTATATTGTACACTTAACTCAAATATGATCTCTCTCTGTCACTCAAAGGTTTGCTGGGGGAAAACTCATTGTTGAGTTAAGCTCGCCTTTGTAGGTACATGAATTGTTAAATTACTGAGTTTTAATATTCAATTTTGTGTACAATAAAGAAGTAAAGAAAGATATTTCAGTCAATCCAAAAGGTTTCTGAGATTGTAACCTAATAATAAATTGTAATTGTAATGTTTTTGTAAATATTTTACCTGCTCTCCTGTACAATAAAGTATACATAAATAAAATAAATAAAATCTTGTTTAATGTAAGTTTACTCTTTTCAATTTCAATGTACCCAATACGTAGAATGTTTCATGAAAATCTAAAAAAAAATTACTATAGTTTTGGAAGTATTTTTTGGAGCCAAAATAATAGGCTTAACAAACTATTTCTGATCTATACTTTACATAAATGATGATAAGAGAATGTTGTATTTTTTTTTTTTTACTATCCAAAAAAAAGCAACACGACAGCCATTAATACTGACAAAATAAATGAACAACGTAAGTAATATTTTCTAGTGTCTACCCAACCACGAATACAAGCCTGATGGCTTACAGCTGCTCGCAAGAGTTAAGACTAATGGACAAGTGTTATTTTTTCATTTAAAACTAAAATAATTTTGCTGTTGCTACGAAAAGATGAAGATAAAAACCAACAAAAAAAAATAGAAGCTGGTGTCCTAGCGAGTTTATTTTAAATATTATCCTTACTAATGTAATAAGTGCGAAAGCGAATATGTCTTCAACAATACTTCTAAGTGTATTTTTGATAAATTTTAATGTAGAAAATGATTGAATATTTTTTCCAGGGAGTTCTTTTCGGAGTTAAAACGGCTGGTAGAAGGCATTGACAATAAATTAAAGGCATGTACGCCTACTGCCCTGCATTGACATCATGAACTTCATCCAGGTCTTAGTCCCAACAGTGGAACATTATAAGGCGGAAAATGTAAATACTTATGTACTTACACATTTCTGCTTCCAAACCTAGACAAATATCTGCATTTGGATAAAAAATAGTTATCAAGACACGTCTTAAATCTTTCAGAAACATGTCATATCAAAGATAAACCCAACCTTGAAACAATCGATAAAAATCATCATCTCAGCGCTACTCATCCGAGAAAAGCAAATATAACTAGTCAAACAAGGTAATTTCAAAAGCCGTTTCCATGAAACAGACATCTGTGTTGCTAGCCCGCGGCATCGGACGTAGAGCGTCATACACAAATGGGGGACATTATAATAGGACGATACGCGATTTCAGAACTCAAGGTCCCAGACAATTGTGCCGTTCCCAACTCTCTACATCTTGAATGAAACAGAGATGAAAGACAATTTTTAATTTTAAATGAGTTGAATAGGAGATAGACATACTTTGTGCTGTCATTATTATAACCGAACACGTGCATATTTTTAATTTAAGGGCAAGAATATAGTAGTTCATATAGCATAGCATAATCAGCCTTTTAATGTTCCCACAACTGGGACTCATGCCTGCTCTCTAGGAGAGGGAATAGGCCGTAATTCACCACGTGGCGGGCCCAGTGCGGTTTGGAGAATGTCACATGTCTTCGATTTTTTTTGTTCTAGGACATGCTGGTTTCCTCACGATATTTTCCTTCACCGTTTTGAGAGCAGTGGTGATGAATTAAATTACACAAAGTAATGCCTGGTTGTGTTTGAACCCGCGACCTACAACTCGTAAGCCGAGGCCGATACCACTCGGCCACCACTGCTCCCATAGTAGTTTAGCATCTGATTAATTCATTCACCAGAGAAACTTACCCTAGTCAACTTTTGACACAACAATCTGGTTGTCTGAGTAACAAAAATGCAAACGTCTAGCAAAATCGCCACTCACAAAATCCTTAACATCCCATATGAGTTATTCAAGTAAAATATAATCTCAATTCACGAGTCCGGGTCCCGGTCCCTATTCTGGCAACACAAAACGGGCACATAAATAATGCAACTAGCGAGTGACGTCATACGCAGCGCCGTTTGTAAACGAGATCGCATTTGAATTGTTATGGTATGCTCAGTTTAGTTTGGCTATTACGAATGCGGCGAGGATCGCAGAATCAAAGACTGCATGGATACGTCATCGGCGTACATTAGCAACGCAATAAGCTTCAAAGGGGAATTCGGAATTCGAATTTGACATTTGAACGTCGAGGATGACAGTTGTGGATATTGACAAGCACTTACCTAAACTCTGTTCAAAATAACATTAGACATTTATGAAAACCTTTTATTACTGTCCGTTCAACCGATTTTGACTTTTTTTACGTTGGTGGCATGACAAATGTTAGTAAGTACCTAGTTAGTATTGTAACCACCTTTTTGTTTTTAACCGACTTCTAAAAAAGGAGGAGGTTCTCAATTCGGATGTTTGTATTTTTTTTTTTTTTTTTTATGTATGTTCGCGCATAACTTCGTCACTTGCCAACCGATTTGAAAAATTCTTTTTTTGTTAGAAAGGGTATACTTCCCAAATGGTCCCATAGTCACCAAGTCGGGATCTGATGATGGAATCTTGGCGAAATCGAGGGAACTCCTCAAATATTATAGGCAACCATATAGTTCTTTTGGTATTTTTATCAAAGACTTAAGCATTTATAGTCAAAACATGACATTTGATGAAGTGGAACTGGTGAAGACGACCAGAAATGGCCAACGGAAGTTCATAGTCACACCAATCTCTCAATGAACATAGTTACAAATAAATGAATAGTTCTGAATAGGTATGTTGAAAATGGTATCATCGATGTGACCTGATGATGATGACGGAGCTGGAAGATAGGTACCGGAACTCCGAAATTAATCAATGTATCCCAGCCGTGTTTGGGCTTATTACAATTGTCATGAGATGCACTTTGGCTATAAGGTACTATCGAACTGATCTGATGATGATGATGGAGCCGGAAGATAGGCACCGGAACTCCGTAATTAATCAATGTATCCTAGCCGTGTTTGGGCTTATTAGAATTGTCATGAGATGCATTTTGGCCATAAGGTACTATCGAATTGATCTGATGATGATGATGGAGCCGGAAGGTAGACACGGGAACTTCATAATAAAACAATGTATCCTAGCAGGGTTTGAGTTAATTGGAATTGTCATGAGAAAAAGGTACTCTGGCTGCAACTAAAAAGTGTGAAATAAAAAACTTTTTACAAAAAAAATAAAACCGACTTACTAAAAAAAACACTAAAACTATCAAAATAACTTTAATTTCGGAAGTCGGTGTTAAATAACGAAGAGGCAAAACCATTACAGAAACACCGACTTCCGAAATTAAAGTTATTTTGATAGTTTTAGTGTTTTTTTTAGTAAGTCGGTTTTATTTTTTTTGTAAAAAGTTTTTTATTAATGCCATTCTTATGCCTACGAAATAAAAGTTAAAATCGGTTAAACAAGCAGTAAAAAAGGTTTCTTTAAATGTCTAATCTTAAAGCGAATGGAGTATTATTATAGAGATCGGTCTATATTCCAGCCACGTTTTGATCAGCCTTATGAAAAAACCATATGATCTGCACAATTAATGTTTGATGGTTCTGTACACAGAAATTATCTATTCTCATTACAGAAAACGGTATTTCTGGTCAACCAAACGCACTTACCGAATTCTTTTGCAGTTAACACTTATTGTATAAGTAATGGGCATTCTTTCCTTGAGTTCCACCCCTACAAATTCAAATAATTTATACGCAAATATGGGTTAAGTACACAGGTACCTATTTATACTGGGTTCGTAGCTCCCACTAAACATTTTCATTAATACTTAGTGAAAACGTGGCTTTACAATAGAATTACAACAATTGAATTTAACTTTGACAAATGCTAGTGATTGGGTTAAGTACCGTGTCTAGTGTTAAGTTATCTACGGTTTTGTGACGATAATCCTCTGTATTATTTTCAAGTGCTTCTCAAATGTGAACTAGGCTTTATACGAAATCCTCAAAGCAGCGGTTATCGGTATTGTTGAAATTCGTGCTCGGACATGATAGTCAGGGTTGACTACTTCAATAAGTATCTAAGTTTACAATTAAATTGAATTACCTAATATTTACCGTTTTAATTTAACTTTTACGACTTACGGTTCTATGAATCTCACAATTATGATGCAAATCGTTAGATTCTTTGGTTCTATCACGTACCTACTTTAATTAAACCTTTATGGGTTTATCATCATTCGTCATCACGAATCCACCGTTATTGCAAGCTAATTAAATTCTATATATTGCATAAACTAATGTAATAATAACAGAAATTAATTGCCAATGTACAATGTACGCACGAAGCACTTCTATGGCCGCTTAAATCATATCGCGATGACAAGAGTTATATTGCCATATTCACCTTGTTTCTATACTCCATGACAATGACGGATTAGGGAGAAAAAGTTTTGCTAGTTTAAAGCTCGTAGTTATATTTAGGTAGGAAATGGAGCTAGATTTAATTCTATCGTTGTAGTAATATAAAAATGGTACGTTTTCGATAAATGAATAACCAACATTACGGTTGGTTGCCTTACAGTAGTAGGCGTACGAATTTTAGAAGTACTACCCACTACCCACTTAATTTCTCTTCAGTTGTACAGCTTATTTCCAAGAACTGGGTAAGTACGAAATTCTGATTCCTGCATTATTCCCCTAATAACATTTTGCTTAACATGAAACCAGACACCAGCCGTATCGTACTGTAACAAATATGACAGCTAAGGTATATTAAGATAAGAAATTATTGAAGACTTGGAACTCGGACCTTGTAATAGATGATTATAATCGGAACTAGGAGGCAATACTTATAGATCCTAGTCAAGAGTGAATAGGTTACTTGTAGGTAAGCGTGCTCCATCGTCGTCTACATCATTGCTTACCATCCAGGTGAGAGAGGTCAAACGCCAGTCTATCAATAATAACAAAAGTGTCCTTCGACTCTACTCGAATTTTTAACGAGATTAAGAAATCAAAGATGGCCCCCACAGGTAAAAATAAACTACTAAATTCTATATTGGACTGTTTTTATTAGGCGGTTTATTTAAGGAAAATCATCCAATGACTTCTGCTCCCGCTCTATTGTGGAGCGAGACGGCGTTTTAGACTTAGCTCACATTGGTAAGTACCAATGTGAGCTAAGTCTAAGGGACTACGCACACTTATTCAGCTCTATTCGCGTTTCGCTGAACGATTTTGGTCACACTTATACAGTTCTACTTCTATCAGCCGCGTAAAGTTTAAGTTTTATCAGCGCTGAACTCTATCTAAAGCACTCGCATGATAAAAACACATTTGTACTTATTTTATACTTGTTCGCCGCGAAAGCTGAATAAACGCGGAAAGCTGAATGGATGCGTACGCGTCTCCATACAAAATCGTTGTTTTCTATGGACATGAGCTGAATAGAGCTGAATAAGTGTGAGTAGTCCCTTAAACGCCGTTGCCGAAGCCACTTACATGAGAGGCGGGAACCTTAACCACTGGGCCATCATGACAGTTAGCCAGAATAACGAGCTATAAACTGATCATACTACATTGCATTACATGACATTTTCCGGTTAATATTCTCGTATATAAGATCAATATTAGCACTTGGCAGTACTAGCCAATTAGAATTGTCATTAGAGTCTTAACTTTAGACAATTTACCTACACTAGATCCTATAATTGAGTGGAACGGTGACCGTTGGCGAATGCGAACACGATAATCATACCACTAAAATTATATGTTTAAAAGTCCATATTATGTTGGCTACATCTAGCATAAAAGAACAAGGATCCTCTTTGGAGTGAAGGATTTTTCGAAATAGTTACTGCAACCCTGGAACGCAAACGGGTGGGTTTTAGCACAAAATAGATAGGTACAGAAGTCAATCTCCATACAAAGCGCGCTCGAGCAACGCACACATAGACACCGCTCACGGATATGATGTCTCGGTCGCGTCTCGGATCACTCGTCAAACAGTTCCGGCTTTGACGCTCATTAGTGTGCGTCCACCGAGCGTAGGTATAAAAAGTGAAGTAGGTACATACATGAGATTGTCTTCTGTACCTATATATTTTGTGGTTTTAGTCAGTAGTTCAATACTCCCTCTCGCTTCATACCCCGAACACCTATCTGTAGGACAGAGAAATATTTGTTCCTTGAGGGAATCGAACCCGCGAAAAGTAGCGCAGCTGCAAATCGCCCAACCTAACCACTGCGCCAACAGTGCCGTCGGATTTAACTAAAACGTAAATTACGTATTATCGCAGATCGCAGCCCCGTTTTATATTTATCACAAATAGTTAAATATTAGAATAGGCGCGTGAAGTGACAACCCTCGCAAACTAATATTAGTTTCTCATTTCATTCAGTCGGTTGTAAATTTTACCAGTTTACGGTTTTGGCACAGGCGGCGACAAACTTATATTTGCCGCCTCGAGAATTAGTTCCCATTGTGTTTCACTTTACTACTCCCCACAATAGAAACGAATCTAATGGTTGCTACTTTGTTAGTGCATGGTTATACGGGATTTGGTTGGTTGCGATTCATAAATATGCGCTGACTACGAGCTGTTTTTACGTTAACGCGATCGAAACGTTTACCGCGTTTGGCTCTCTGATTGGTTAAAGAGCTTGGAGCGGGCCAATCGGAGCACCGAACGTCATGAACGTGTCGATCGTGTTTTAAGTTCCAAGCGCTCGAGCAGTGCTATAAAAGAGTGACATTCTGAAGTCTACTCTTTGGTAACGGTTAGGTTAATAGGTTTGAAAAAAATATATGTTTACTACGGATTCATGAACAATATTATCAACTATTGATTTTTTCATGCGATTAATACTTTTGTCTAAAAAAAAATATATATAGCAATTTCGCAAGTTCTCCCTACTCTTTCGAAACGACTTGGATCTTTAGAAACATTTTTACACATAAAACATTGGTGTTTAAATATTCTTTAAAGTGAACATCAACAGCATATTATGTAAATCAAACAATATTTCGAAAGAAAATGGATTTAAAGGTCAGCGGGGCTCTATCCGGGCGCAGCTGGCCGGAACTAAATGCACAGATACTCGTACTGCCGCCTAGGCAGGTAGGAGTGTTGTGTCCATTTAATTCCGGCCAGATGTCATAGGCCTTGGGCGAGGGAATATAAGCCTTAAAAAGCTTGGAGCGGGCCAATCAGAGCGCTGGACGTCATAAACGTGTCGATTGTGTTAATGTAAACAAACTTGCACTGGGCACTATCAAATCGACGGTCATAGAACGGGTTAACTACTCATCAAAATGTTTGGCACACACCGTTTCCTTGTTGGTGGAAAATAACTGACAATATGATTATATTGCCAATTCTAAAGCTTGTTGATTCACGAAAATTTTGTCTTATAAATCTTTACATTGTGTAAAACAGTCCCTTCCCGCGTGTGTCTGTTTATCCGCTAACTCCTCTTAAACTACGCAACGAATTTTGATGCAGGTTTCATTAATAGAAAAAGTAATAAAGTATAAAGGTTTATGTATTATAATTTGCACGTATGCAAAGCTGGGGCCGACCACCAGTACACACGATTATATCTACATATAATAATATTATTATATTATTAAGAGGAAATTTATATTTTTGTTTATAATGAATTTATTCAAAAACTACTAGACAGATTTTAAAAATTCTTTCACCAGTAGAAAGCTATTTTATCACTGAGTAATATAGGCATATAAGTATTTTCTCAGCTTGTAGAAGCTGGTATTTTATAAGACTTACGTACTCAAAAAATAACATCTCATCGTTCTATTTTTAATAGAAGAAAAACTGTTTACAGCACGACGATTAAGTACGTAAATATTAAAGAAAAATAAACAACAACTGAACCCACAAAATAAGCCACTAACATCATAAATCAAAGCATAACAAATCCAATAGTTGTACACAAAAAATATATTGTCGTGTTCGTAAGTCGTCCGTGAATTCAGTTTTTACGATGTGATGTTACGAAAGGACATATTAAATGAAGATTCAATATGTTAGGGCGGGCTGGGGCTGCCTGCGACACCATTAGGAAGTGGTGGCTTGGAAAACCCTCGGAATGTGATGCTGTGTTGAGATGGGTTCTACACTTGCTGGTTTACTAGCGCTATTGAAGTTTAAATAAGGAACTTTAGGTACTCTCTGGGCTGGTAATGATGTATCCAAGATCGAGTAGTCGAAATGTTTACAAGATAGGCATAATAAGCTCACCTTTTCTATTGATTCCGGTGCTAACATATTAAAATACAAACGCGCACAAAAAAATACATACACAAGAATACATGCCTAAACCCAAAAGAACTAATGCCTTAAAAATACCGTTGTTCATTTTTCGAAAAAAAAATAGTTCTAATATCAGTCTGTAGGTACTTTAAAAATAAAACGTTTTTGCGCATTATTTTCAGCCAAGACAAGCTTGTATTGAAATCTTTCTGAACATTACAAATGCACAGCAGTTCAGTTTAGGCGTAATTTAAACTACTATAACCGTTAACCTAATTCGATTGAGATTTAGTATCTTCATCGTTTTTCTAACGGGCTTTTAAGTAGATAAATCTTTAGCTAGTAGATCACAAGGTGTTGACAGTATAAATTTAACGGTACACGTGAATTCTCTGAAGCTGCTATTTACATCAGTAACATTAAATTTTAATATGTTATTAGAACAACACAGAAATTCATTTAGCCCAAACACTAAAACGAAACACACAATCGATTCAGTCCAGTACTAATTCCAGTATTTAGAGCGAGTAATATTTCAAGTGCACTGGTATGCGTAAACAAAGCTTTGGCACAGATTCCAATGAAATGAAAGGATATGCGCGGTGGAAAAGCTCTCGACCCGAGGTAGCTCCAGGTGAAAATATCTTGGCTTCGAAATCTTTTAGTCTGGCTAAAGGCTGGAGTAAACTTCAAGGGGCAATCTGGCACAGAAAAAGACGTTTTGCTTGTGTATTGCTGGAGTTTTTTACGATTAAAGTTTATTCATACTAATATTACAAAATGCAATTGTAGCCATGTCTATCTGTAACCGATTTCTATGAAATTCGGTTCGATGCAAGCTTGATACCTCAAGGACAAATAGTCAATTTTTATACAACTTTGACTGCGAATTTGAATTTGCAATAACCGACATTCATACAGACCAAGTCGCTAGAAAAAGCTAGTAGTATAGACTATTTAGTTTAAAAAAAAGACGTGTGGCACTCGGGGACTGCCGCGGTAAAGCTTTGCATAGCATTTTTATCAACTTATGCAATTATAATTATTTATTTATTTTATTTATGCAGTATTTTTTTTCCTTTGTTTTTTTTCTTTGATATGAATTGAAGTTACACTTTCACACATTGAATTGAATTTTGATTGATTGTTCACTCATTTGTTTTCTTATCAGTCACCACGCTCAAAAAACAAATGAGTGGGGGGTGTTAGGTTATTTTTGTTACGGAATTTCTGGATTCGGTCTCCACGCTCAAGGCCCGCGATAGAAGCTATGCAATAGCTTAACAAACAATAATAATGAATGAAACTTAATGAACTCAAAAACTGGACAGACTTCAAAAATTCTTTTACCGGTAGAATGTTACTTTATCACTGAGTGTCATATTATGTAGAATTAGATATACATATTTTCTGCTTTCACGCGGACGAAGCCGATGGTAGTGGATAGTTTAATAAAGTATAAGCCCCCCTAGCCAAGTTACAACCGTTCCGCTTGCGCCGAACGCTTTGAGTTGGCCAATTCTTTTGTTCTGACCACGTGACTGAGCGTTAAGACGACGTCATTTCCTTACATTTGAAGCTTTCTACAAGCGTTAACTATTACAGATTAGCAACTTGGCTAGGGGTAAAGTTCTTTAGAGTCGACTATCGCATATTGCAAAGCACGATTAACTCGTACAACATCAGATTGTTGCTGAGTGAAAATATTAACTAGAATTTAATACAGATTTTAATAGTCATCGTTAGTTTCAGTCGCTTTATTAACGAAGTTAACGATAATTTCTTCTAACATAAAATAAATACAAGGGATTTGTTACTTGAGCGTTAACGTTTGCGAAATACGATGTGCTTTCAAAGAAATGGGTTAAAACGTAAACTGTGGCAATTTCGTTTGTTGACTCACGACGGCATTCAATTGTTCTCAAGTCATCAAATCGAGTAAAAAGCGTGTAACGGCAGTATGAGTTAACTTTCTATGATCTTGCTTGTTACTGTGACATACAGACATTATTTTCTCTACATCGCAGCTCATATATCGCTTGTTCATCTTTCATCTATAACACAATAGGTATCTACTTAAATATTTTTACGATTGAGTTTTCATCTGATTTATGTAGTCTTGTTTAATGTAGTGTTCAGTGATTATATGTAAGTACTCGTATGTCAATCAATTCATCAAAACTTTTTACTTTATTAAAATTTGTTAGATAAGGTAAGTCTACAGTATACACCAGATTTAAATAGTACACAGTGACGAAATAGTTCCTGTAGGAAGGTACCTACGTAGTTGAGCTCCATAGCAAAGATCACATTAGAGAGTAAGATCCAATAGATAATAATTCAATGCCTTTCACGCACAAGGGCGTAAGGCAAAAAGGAATAGGAGTGGGTTTTTAGTCAGTAAAAGTCGAACACTATCTCCCGCTCCGCCCAAGAGCGGGGGATGTCATTAGATGATTTTCCCACCGCGAAAAAAAATAGACCGGTTTGTTATAATTTTTAATGATGTAAGTAATTTGTAGTGTAAAATGTAATCAATTAATCAGTTCCAGATCACAGTACACATGCTGGGTGTAATAAGAAATAATAAAATATTTACTTTATTTTGTATACATATACAATTTCACCAAGCCCTTCAAATGTGATCCCACTCTGTCACTCAAAGATTTGCTGACAGAAAACTCATTGCCTTTGTAAATGAATTGGAAAATTAAGGAGCTTTGTCACAATATTGACTATGTCGCTCCATTATAGCCAAACTTTGAATTTCAAATTACTTTTTAAATGATTGTAATATATCTACAATAATATAATAAAGAGGTAAAGTTCATTTGTTTTTTTTTTTTGTTTGTAAGGAGGTAATCTCAGAAAGGACTGGTCTGATTTTGCTAAAACTTTATCACCGGTAAAAAGCTGCTTTATTCTTGAGTGACATAGGTTATACTTTATGAATTTTGCGGGTTAGTTTTATATTGAACTCTTGCTTCGTCTTCCTTCGTCTGATTTAGGCTTAGCTAAGACACTGTTGCAAATCATCATCATCATCAGCCTTTTTAATGTTCCCACTGCTAGGACTCAGGCCTCCTTTCTAGGGCCGTCCGGTAACTGTCCGGACCAAGCCCAAGTCGTCGACGGCGCGCACTGTTCCCGCGCGCCTCAAGGAGTTGTCAGCAACAGCAGGGGCCCAGCCGGGTCGAAGCCTACTGGGGCCAGGGTTATCCGAAAGGGCGCTCGAGCCTCGGTATGAAGGCTAGAAGGAACGGGGTGGGTCTTTTAGTCAGTAAGAGTCTGACACTATCTCCCGCTCCGCCCAAGGGCGGGGGATGTCAATGCATGATTTTTTCCCACCATAAAAAAAAGGCCTCCTTTCTAGGAGAGGAAAAGGGTCGTATTTCACCGCGCAGGTCCAGTGCAGGTTGGTGAATGTCACTTAACACTAATACCAATGTTAAGTTCTGTGAAAATATGTCATCTACAACTTTACGCGTAGGAGGAATAGATATGTAGCTTAATAATCAAGCAAAAAAAACACACAAACGTGTTTCAATACCCTGTGGATAGGTAATTAAGGGTGGTCAAGGCAAAGTAAACAGAATGAAGTGTGATCTTTGCCATTTGGTTATAAATAGCTCACAGCTAGTGTTGCCAGGCGTCCCGATTTGAGCGGGATGTCCCGATTTTTAGGGGTCTGGGGACGCGTCCCGATTTGCACCTGATCGGGACGCTAAATGTCCCGATAAATCAAAAACCCTGAAACTCTAAGAGCGAGTGAAGAAGTCTGGGTTTTACTCAGTAAAAGTTTGACACGACCTCTCGTTCCACCCCAGAGCAGAAGAAGTCATTTCATGATTTCCAACCCAAAAAATCTAAACTTATTAAAAAAAAAAAGTCCCGACCTAAAACCCTAAGTCCCGATTTGTTTTACCATCTGTCCCGATTATTATCCAAACGGACCTGGCAATCGTGGGCGGCGAACTCGGGAAGCAACTTAATCTTATTTTGTTAATGTTTATAAGTAGGTCTATAATAAAATTAAAATCAATTTCTATTAATAAATCTATAAATTACATCACACTAATAATATTAAAGTCAAAAGTTTGTGAGTGTCTGTGTTTGTTACTTCTCCACGCTCAAACGGCTAAACGGATTTGAATGAAATTTTGACATAAAAGGACTTTTTATCCCGGAAGTTGGTGTGTTTACTTGGGACATTTTTTTTATTTTCACGCGGCCGAAGCTGCTGGCAATAGCTAGTCTATACATCGAAATAAAATTAAAGTGTCTGTTTGTAAATCAAAATAACATTTTTTAACGAAATGCCATATGCATTTCGGTGTAAAAATAGTGACATTATGCCGTGATGGAGTCGCGGGCAGCTTGTAGCTTTATACAATACCATATTTAGCCTTTTAATGTTCCTGAGACTCAGACCTCCTCTCTATGAGAGGGAATGGGTCAAAATCCACCACCAGGCTCAGTGCAGGTTGATTTGGTAGGAATATGAACCAATAACAATGTTGAACTGATATGGATCAAAAGGGTTGATTTTTGCAGAGAAACTCTTGAATGGACTAATGTTAAACCACCGAAACATCAATACCCAAATAAAACTAAAAAACTTAAATTTAAAAATAGAAAGGAAAACAGCCTCTCAGAAATAGAATTTCAGTTAAACATCGAAGATGACATTGATATCTACGCAAAAACAAACCATCAAAAAAAACGAACTACAAAAGAAATTTTTAAACCAATACCAACACTACAACTAAAAATATCTGCCGACAAAGAGATGAATGACCCCAGCCATCAATCAAAATTGGCATCCCATATGCCGTACATTTGTTCAAAATTACAACGTCAAACAGTTATATTGAGGAAACCATAAAATCTGTATAATCGTAAAAGCTAACTTGGGAGGCAGCCAATAGCCAATGAAAAATAATTCGACATACGCTCAATGGAGTCAGAACTTCAGGAATCAGGAATTTCAGCGTTTATTGCATTTCAGTCTCCTGCGGACGGATATTGCATCATCCTACATAGAATGTAGGATGATCCAAACCTTTATAATGTTATATGTGACCGACCGTTTGTACATAAGTTTTTTTATCAATCACACTTCAATTACTGAGTGGATGTTAGCATCTGCTACTCATCTGGGTAGACCATATCCTGCAATTACCATTCACTGCTGGACATAAAACTCCCACAAGTGTCGCCATAATGGCCGTTCCTGTGCGGGAGGAATTATTTGATAATTCCATGACCCCCAAAAAGGAATACCTACGACGACGTCAGCTGAGCGAGTTCAATGACCTGTAGTTAATAGTTGGCGTACAAACTACCTACAGGTCAATGAACTCGCCCAGCTGACGTTTTCTTAAAGAAATTAATTTCGTACATGCGTAAATTAATACGAGTTTTGAAAAAAAGGTACTTTATTTTTTAATTTTATCTTTACAAATCGATAGTGTTTCATGTACCGGATCGACCCTCTACGGGATTAAAACGATTAAAATTTAGCGGTGTATAGCTGCACTACACTCCATTTTCACTTCACTTTTTGTACTCCCTTCACGAGCCCTTATATGGAGGTCTTAAAGAGATCTTCCTTTTATTATTGACATAAAATTGGTATATATTTATAAGTATAATATAATTATGTATTTGAGTTAGTTATGTAGGTTTATATAGTGCACTCCTATTTTCGATCGTACCCTCAAATATGTTTTCTCTATAACTCAGAAGGTTTGCTGACAAAAACTCATTAGTACATGAACTCTCTGTATCACCTTATACACTATAGTATGTTTTTGTGTAGATACAATAAAAAATTATAAATACTTTTCAATCATACAAAAATTGGTTTTCCATTTTTGTAAAACGATGTTCTTCCCAAAAAGGCTCGATATTACTAATTAAGTAAAACCATATCAATCTTCGGCAGTTTATAATTAAAAAAATACAGCAATTAAACGGAAGTTACTTACTCTATCCAGTCGTGGAACGTTTATCACTGTTGATGTTTGGGCTTATCTTGGATCCGCTGAGTTTTCTACTGGACAAGCATTTTAATTAGCTGTCGTAGTGGTTATGGGCTTCGTATTAAGTAACTTTGCTTATGTGACTAATTTATTATAGCTTGGTCATGTTTTATCATAGAATGAAACGGTTTGCTGTTTGATTTTTATACATCTTATCTCAATTCTGTTGGTTATTTGGACTGTCAAATGTCAAATTGCCTACAAGCTATGTTTCAAGCAAATCGTCATTGGTGTAAAGCATTAAATTTTTCAACAGATCTGCAAGAATAGAATGGTAAGTGTGAAACCAACATCAAAATTCATCGAAGCGCAAAAGAGATACAATATTTTTAACTAATATATGACATATTTATTATGTTTTTCTCACGAAGACACCATTTTCTATACCCATTTCCACCATTTTCTATTTTCTATAGCCTTACAGGCTGACCAGACGATATGCCACTTATTTGAGTGTCCAAAATCTCCCTACATCTCTGGAAGTCCTACAAAACGCTACTGCTATAAGCGCTATAAACGGGCAACTAGGGCCCAAAAATTTTGAGAAAAGAGAAAACCATCAACAAGAAGAAAATCAGTAATTCTTCAGCTTTTTAATATTAGCACAGATATTTTTTAAAGCTGCTCAGAATCTCTTATCTCTCTTTAAATCTGCGGTCTTCCCGTCCGATTAGAATTTAGGTGTCTTCAAGGCTAGAGTGAATAGGCTCTTAATAAACGAATGCGCTCTAATAATTGAAGACCGCAGCAGGCAAATTGTTCTAGTCCTTCGACGTACGCGGTATAAAAGACGATACGAAACGCTTAGTCCGACAAACGCTTAAAATCTCTAATCTCTCTCTAAATACATCGAAATTTAACAAAATTGAAATCACATTTCTATCTAACCCTCAGAAGAAAACTAACGTTATCTCTGAAACATAGCCTGACCACCAAAACTAACCTTAATAAATACAATAATTCATCACAAACCGGAAGGCCCAAGTATTAATTCTCTTTGTAAGTCTTAACGACTATTAGTAGTTTCTCTAATAAAAGTAACAAAAGCGAAATAAATCTTACCCCAGGAGAATAGTTGCGTAGTTACCTACTGCTATTGTGATGTGTTTTTCTTTGGACGACAGTGTCACAAAATAGATAAGTACAGAAGTCAATCTCATGTAGGTATGTACTTCACTTTTTATACCTACACTAGGCGATCGCGCTAGGGTCAGCGCGTTACGCCGAACTCTACGTGTGCGACTGGGCGATTGAACCCGATTGAGCCGGAATATCGTGTCCGTGAGCGGTGTCTATGTGTGCGTTGCTCGAGCGCGCTTTGTATGTAGATTGACTTCTGTACCTATCTATTTTGTGACAGTGTTTAGTCAGATGAAAGTTTCCGAGCAAAACGCAGTCACCGGGAAAATATTTTTTGTCGCAAATAATCGCCGAGTCTTTCTTACAGGTCATTGAAATTGAAACTACGGCCGTTTATTTCCATACTAAGTTCTACCAGCAGTTTTGTCCGGGTGGAATTTATATAATAATAAATCTTTGATTCGAGCAAAACTCATACAGGTTTAGTAACAGTAGTGATATCGGTGTAAGCTATATTACTGTAGTTTCATCAAAACTTCGGATGGAGAAGGATTTTTTAATCACATGATCATCTGTTCTTCTCATAACGTGGCCGTACCACCACAATCTACCATAGGAGCGTAACAAGTCTACTGGGGCCATGGGTTGTCCGAAAGTTTACCCCAGGGCCCTGGAACGAAGGCAAAGAAAGAATAGGAGTAGGTTTCAGTCAGTAAAAGTCTGAAATCCTTCCCGATCCGCCCAAGAGCGGGAGAATTAATTCGATGATTTCCCACCTAAAAAAAACATCACAATCTAAAATCCTCAGAAATTTTACGGGTAATGGGGTCATTTTGAAGTTCCCTTTTATTATTATACATTTATTCATTGCGCACTTTATCCTCAAGAGTAACCCCACCCGCGCAACATACACATCTCCGTTGTATGTAGTTTTTGATCAAAGTTAATTATAATAAGCACAGAAAGAGAAGCTTTTTATGTCATGCGGGAAACAGATGACCTAGTTAATATTTATTCCAGGAAACCAGCAAAAGAACCAGTATGTATATGTAAAGATAATTAAACATTTATTTAAAATCCGGGCAACCTTAATTGGCATCAAAAATTATCTGAACAATCATACAGCAATAACAGGGTTGTCAAAAATACCAACAAGAGTTTCATATTACAACATTTTAGGGGAAATTAATCATTCCGTTTGTGGGTTGAAAGATATTCAATTACATACGAATGTGGATGTCAATTAAAATTAATTAAATTTTATCATTGATTTTGATAACAGTTCAGCGAAATTAGCATCAATCATCGCGTGGTCGTAAATGAAACTCAATATTACGCGGTTTATTGGTATTTAGTGAGTAACACAATATTTGTTGCAATTAACATGATGGTCACACTATCAGGTTTGATTACGTGAAAATGAGAAAATTTTAAAGCTCCGTTTATTTTGGGTTTCAATTTTTAGGAATATTTTAACCATTCTTTTTGCCATTGGACTATGGATGTGTAGATAAAAATTATGTGAAAATAAAAGGAGGCAGCCCTACGTCACAGCACCGGAGACAGGGGAGCGCACAAAACCGAATGCCTTAATTTAATATAAGTCAATTTGGGCCAATTTAATTCCGCGTCCATGCAGCCGCTTTACGACAGTACATCATAACTTGTGTCTGTCTCGCTCACACTTAGGGAAAATCGCATATGGCCCTCGCATGTTTCCAGTTAACGTCGGTATCGAGTTAGTTACAAACATACTCACTTCGACGGTATATCGAGTTGCTGTTTGACGGTACCGATGCGGCGACGGTATGTAATTTTGCGGAAAAACAAATAAGTTGTAGACGAAGTTTTTGAGAAGGAAAACCGAATGGAGTGGAACTTCATTTCAGTGGCTTTTTTTTATACTAGCTGCATTTGAATGCATTTTATGACTGGCTAAGGAAACTTTTTTGGAATGTAAAAATTAAATGCCTTATTAATAATGCCAGGTTTTCGTCCTAGGGTGGCTCTAGGTTATACGTTTACTGTGGCTTTAGACTGGAAAAGAAAACAGAAGGAACACAGGTGGGTTTTAGTCCGTTACAGTCTGACTCACGCTCTCTCGCATTTTTTCTTATTTTTTTTTCTTTTTGGGGAAAATAATCCAATGACAACCCCTGCTCTTGGGCGGAACGGGAGATAGTGTCAGACTCTTACTGACTAAAAAACCCACCCCGTTCCTCCAAGCCTTCATACCGGGGCTTGAGTTCCCTTTCGGATAACTCTGGCCCCAGTAGGCTTCGACCCGGCCACGCTCTCTCGCTCACTTTTCCAGTGAGAGAATTAGTGTGATGATTGGGATGTGATTGGACAGGTCACATCAGCTGCATGCACACTGACCGCTGGGTAAGAGTTTCCATAACGTGGGTACTTGAGGATGGTCGACATTGCCGAATTCGACTTAGGAAGAGGTGACGAGATGACTTAGACGCCTACTGCAAAGGCTTCGAGATAGCTCGAGAAAAGAATACCTAGAAGAGGATGGATTGGTAAGTTGCCCAGCGGTGAGAAAGTATAAAGTATGTCCACGAAATGGTAAGGACGTGCCGTCGTGTCGTTGCCGCTTTCTCAGAGTTCCTTGGTTTCAGTTTTGTATGTAAGCTTCACGGTGTACACCAACCGCATAATGACGAACACGCGTCTTTGAAGCTACGCGTCTGCGAACAGCAGAAGTCATTAGCATTTTTTTTTTAGTCATTAGCATTTTTTTTTTAGTCTTGATAGGCTTGCACTTCATCACCATATCACCTGATGGTAAGCGACCACATGGTCGACGATAGGACAAGCTTGTCTAGAAGTTAGGTTACTTATAGGCAATTCAATCTTGACTTTAAGATGTCCAGGTTGTAGCCACAGAAAAAATGAAAGAGATTAGAAAGGAAATACTTTGCGATTTGTACTACAACGAGTGTCGCCGCTTGTCTCACACCTTGTAACTTCACTACATGCAATAAACCAATACAAACGCGCATTACGCAACGCACACTTAGATCCCAAGTTTGCTATTGGTAATTGAACTATGAGCATTGCCCTAATTACCTACATTAGTACAAAGCCATTCTAAATTCTTTCATTTGTTCTGTGGTTGTGGCTACCAGGAAACGCAGACTCCGGCAGGAATATCACTCTATGAGCTTTATTTTCTTTCAAGTTTTTATTGGAGTCAATCTTAATCTCGCCATCACCACAAATTACACTTTAGCCATAAACAATATGTCCCCTTAAATTTTTATGTCTCACAATAAATTTTATAACCTCTAAAAAGTAGATAAATGTTATTATAATAATTTTGTTTACTTTTCCCACTAAATTATTCCTTGGAAGCGGCAATTGGGCGAACAATAATAGTCTTTTAGTAACTTTTACGACTAAATGATAAACCTTATTTATGAACAGCATATAAACGTTTCGAATATTTTAAACGGAGTAGACGAAATTAAAAAAAAAAATGGCTAAGAGCGAGTCGGACTCACGCACGAATGGTTCCGTATTGTCCGTAGCAAAAAAACGGCAAAAAATCACGATTGTTGTCGCGCGCCTCGAGGAGATATCTCTGCATGCCCAGCAGAGTCGAAGCTTACTGGGGGTAATGGGTTCGCTTCTGAAAAGAAAACCCGGGGCCCTAGAATGCAAGGCAACGAAGGAACATAGGAGTAGGTTTTAGTCTGTAAAAGTCTGACATGCCCTCACGCTCCGCCCAAGGGCGGGAGAATTCATTGAATAATTTCCCACCTAAAACCCTCCGTAGCAAAAAACGGGAAAAAAAAATACGTTTGTTCTATGAGAGTCCCACTTAAATATTTATATTTAGTATGTGCAGGAACATAAATACATCACCTGTAAAAATTTCAATTGTCTATTTATCATGGTTTATGAGATACAGCATGGTGACAGATAGACGGACTGCGGGGTCTTAGCAACAGGGATCAGTTTTTACCTTTTGGGTACGGAACCATAAACATGTAAAAGTCACGGCTTTTTTAGGTAGGTATATCACTAGACGGAATTTGAAAATTTAAATAATACAAAACCCACGCTTGGTTTATAGGCTTATACTAGGTTACGTACGAATATTTTTCATTACGTATTCTCACGACGATTTTTTCGCAGTCCGCGAACTTTTTTATGATATTAACTAGTGTTTGACTGCGATCCCACCTGATGGTAAGTAGTGATACAATCGTTTATGGTAAAGCGCAATAGATAAGAAGCTATTCATTCTAGCTATGAAAACACTTAAATTATATTTGGACGGGAAGAATTGTTCAATGTTCGATGTACCTACGCGATAAAAATTCAAAGTATATTGGTATCGTTTACAGATTTGCAATTGTTATCCGCAATGTTTAAAATTCGTATTTAATTAATTTTAGTTTTACCAATATATTATATTTGTGATCTCTTTTTTGCATTAAAAAAATCGCTACAGCGAATTGTCGTGGTCCGTGCTTTGTCAGCAAAACCGTAGGGGCCCAGTAAAGCTGACACCCGCTAGGTCCACGGAAATTTTTGAGAGAGTTACTGTGGTCTTAGAACGCAAAGGGTAATGTAGGATACAAGGTTTTAAAAAAGAGCCTTACTAAATATACACCATTAAATTTTAATCGTTTTAATCCCGTGGAGGGTCGATCCGGTACCTACATGAAACACTATCGATTTGTAAAGATAAAATTAAAAAATAAAGTACCTTTTTTCAAAACTCGTATTAATTTACGCATGTACGAAATTAATTTCTTTAAGAAAATGTCAGCTGAGCGAGTTCAATGACCTGTACCGGATCGACCCTCCACGGGATTAAAACGATCAAAATTTAACGGTGTATAGGTAGCCTAAGATTGAAAGTCTAATCTATGATAATAACATGAGGCTCTTAAATTTTTCTCGTGAAGTTAAGAGTATTTATATGACGATATGGTTACCGTGAAGCCACTAGAACCCCTGATGAAGAGGCACAATAACAGGGGCTTTGGTGGTTGTTCAATGATCTCAGCGAGCTGTTTAATATGTTGGTGTCAATTTTGTTGATATGAGTAAGTCTAAGAGGTAGAATGTAGGAAAAGATAGATTGAAGAAAATCTGACCAATAAAGTCATCATCATCATTTGAACCGAGACGCCTACTCTTAAACATAGGCCTACTTTTTTTTTTTTTTTTTTTTTATGGTGGGAAAAAATCATGCATTGACATCCCCCGCCCTTGGGCGGAGCGGGAGATAGTGTCAGACTCTTACTGACTAAAAGACCCACCCCGTTCCTTCTAGCCTTCATACCGGGGCTCGAGCGCCCTTTCGGATAACCCTGGCCCCAGTAGGCTTCGACCCGGCTGGGTCCCTGCTGTTGCTGACAACTCCTTGAGGCGCGCGGGAACAGTGCGCGCCGTCGACGACTTGGGCTTGGTCCGGACAGTTACCGGACGGCCGGACAGTGAGCTACCCATTGCTCACTGTCCGCAAGCCCGCGTCTACGTTGGCCGGAAATCGGGATCAGAATCCCGGCGACGGCGGCGGCGATAACGCCGTTGCCTGATGCGTTCGGCCTCCTCCTTTGCGAGCATTACTGCTTCGCAGAAGTCGGCGACCGCCTGCCACTCCTCCTCGCTCCGGACCATGGCCTCAACCAAGGCCCGGCGCGAGAGGTCTCCGCCGCCGATCGCCCCCACGAGGGCACGGCGATGCTCCGCCCAAGCAGGGCACACCTCGACTGTGTGCTCCACCGTGTCCTCCGGGCGTTCCGCACAGTGGCGACACCCGGGCGTCACCTCCGCATGAATCCCGTGCAGGAAACTCCCGAACGAACCATGTCCGGTGAGTACCTGCGTCATGCGGAAGGTAAGGACGCCGTGAGGTCTTTCCAGCCACGCCTCAAAGAGGGGACTTACCGAACATAGGCCTACTCCAAGTGTCGCCGCAACGAACGATCCTGTGCGTCTCGCATACATCGGATTCCCGCAACCCTTATCAGGTCGTCGGTCCACCGTGTAGGAAGCCTAGTAACGCGATCATGAGATGAAAATATAAAGTTTTTCAATAAACAGTAGAATGAAAATATTAATTTCACGAAAACTTTCACAGACTTTCATTTTCACAGGACATGTCCTTTTTTATGGTGGGAAAAAATCATCCTATGACATCCCCCGCTCTTGGGCGGAGCGGAAGATAGTGTCAGACTCTTACTGACTAAAAGACCCACCCCGGTCCTTCTAGCCTTCATACCGGGGCTCGAGCTGTCTTTCGAAACTAACCCTGGCCCCAGTATGCTTCGACCCAGCTGGGTCCCTGCTGTTGCTGACAACTCCTTGAGGCGCGTGGGAACAGTGCGCGCCGTCGACGACTTGGGTTTGGTCCGGACAGTTACCGGACAGCCGGACAGCGAGCTACCCATTGATCACTGTCCGCAAGCCCGCGCTTACGGTGGTCGGAAATCGGGATCAGAGTCCCGGCGGCGGCGGCGGCGAGAACGCCGTTGCCTGATGCGGTCGGCCTCCTCCTTGGCGAGCATTACTACTTCGCAGAAGTCGGCGACCGCCTGCCACTCCTACAGCACATGTCCTGGTAAGTATGACATGGTCTACTTGCGTCTAAAAGTAGGTACCCTGTGCTATATTTTTACCCCGGGAATATACATATTATATACTCCCTAAGGATCAAATCGACTTTCATGCAGACGAAGCCGCTGGCAGCAGTTAGTATACACGAGCATTATAATAAACTTAGATAAAGTTTTCATGAAATGAATATTTTCATTCTAAAGTTTATCAATTAAGCTTTATATTTTCATCTCATTTTCTTTCATTACCGTGTGAAGACACTGGAAAATTCTGTCCCAATTTTCGTCCAAACCTAGTTTTAGAATCTCATTGCGTAATAAACGAATTATGAACCTCGTTAGGACAGTTTAATTTCAAATCCGAAGACAAAGTCTCAGAAATATATTTTTTCATTTTTGTAACACTGCGATGAAAATATTTTTTTGTTGAAGACGTTACAAATAGAATGTCGTTAAAGTTTTTTTTTTCTGCGATTAGCATAATATATTTAGTGCGAAGAGCGAAGACGAATACAAATAATTGCAGTTTTGACACAATTGTGAGTTTCTAAAATTGTTTTGTTGGATTTATTTGTTTCAGTGTTGTACACTCGTCTAATAGGTACGCCAATAAACACTAGTTTTTACTAAAAATGTTTACTCCAAGAAACATCGTACCGAAAAATTTTTTCTATTCTGACCATCAAAATTCGGTCACCTAGAAAAAACTTTTTTTATTAAACCAGACCATACGTTTTAGTATCTATAAATTACCAGTAGGTACATGCCTAATTTTAAAACCATGGCGAGAATTCTTCGTAAGCACAGGTTTACGTATGGCAAGCAGTTAGCCGTCCCGCCGGTCCGGTAAGAGATTGAGTCGTCGATGGAGAGTAGCCGGACCAGTTTTAGTATTTATAAATAACCAGTAGGTACGTATGCCTAATTTAAATACCATGGTAAGAATTCTTCGTAAGCCCAGGTTTATGTACGACAAGCAATGGGTAGTTCGCCGTCCGCCGGTCCGGTAAGAGATTGAGTCGTCGATGGAGCGTAGTGTTCCATGCGCGCCTCAAAGAGATGCCACGGGAATTTCTGACAAAGATACCGTAGTTCTGAAAACTAAAGGACACAGGAGTGTTTTAGTCAGTAAAAGTCTGTTACGCCCTCCTGCTCCAACCTAGAACGCGGGAAGTCATTGGATGGTCTTCAAACTAAAGAAAAAAATGGCGTGAATTCTTGTATAAAAGACTCTTTTATTTTATTATTTATTAAAGAACAGTGTTGCCATCGCGGTTACAACAGTGTTATTGTTCAAATGATTAATGTACATTATTTGTCTAAACACGAACAGTTAATAGCGTTGTCTGATTTATAGTAATTCGTACGATGAAGTCGCTAATATGCGACTGATGTGTTTATGGATGACGTTTTCCTGGTTTGATGTGACTGCATTATGAAGTGTTTTGATGTACAGTCTTGGTATTTGAATTGCTCTTAATATTTGAGTGTAATTGTGCTACTGTATTTCCGTCATGTTAAGGCCAGGTTTTACTCATTTTGAACTTTTTTAAACATCTGGAAATTCATAAATATAAAACAGACCACAATGTTTGCTGTATGGACTTTAAAAGAGACTTTGACCCTTGAGTTTGTTTCGGTGTTTCTTCTCAGGGTAGTCAGCTAGGAAACACCGCCCTCATCTAGTTCAATTGACAAAAAAATTGACGTGTAAAAATGTTTTTAAAAAACCTATTTGCAAAATAATTATCATTTTATCATTTATAACCGTCGGTCAAAAAACATGAAACATGTGTACATGTAATAACATGAATCTGACCCTTACTCACGATTTCAAACGTGTATGTCTACGAGATTACGTCACGGTAATATTTGAAAGTTACAAAAAATATTAATAAAGCTTGTTTCTAAAAGGGCCGCGTTAAAATCTTGAATATTTATTGTTTTTTTTTTATAAAAATAAAATATCTGTTACGGTGCCGCGAATTTTACATAGACACGTGGGCAGAGTTCATACAATATACTCGGTGCCTAAAACCGCCTCTTAATTTCAAACAGTACAGATTGTGATTATGTTAGTCATCTTGGCAATTTTCATTCATTAACATACTCAGAATATTATTTAAGTGGTTTAAATGTTAATCCTTTCATCAGTCACCAATCAGACAGACTTATATTACAAAAGCGAAATTTTTGTGTGTGTGTGCGTTTGTTTGTTTGTAGGCACGCTCAAACAGATGAACACACTTGGGCGTTTGGCACATGAGTAGACCATGTCATGAATAATACTAGTGTTGCCTTTTTTAAACCCAAAGGTTGACTGGTAGCAAATACCTTTTTAATGATAAAGATAAAAATATTTTTTTTTTTTTTTTGTATTAAGTCCGCCTATGTACCACTCGAAAGGTTCTGGAGTGGCGACCGCGTACCGGAAGACACGTTGGAAGGCCACCCACAGACGTCCACAAGGTGGACCGATGACCTGGTAAGGTTCAAGGGGATCCGATGGATGCTAGACGCACAGGACCGGTAATTATGGCGACACTTGGGGGAAGATTAGTCAAATAAAATAATGGCTTTTTGTTTTTCTTAGTTTAAAAATAAACTTCATAACAGACTATCGATTGTAATTTCAAGTTTATAAGTAGGTACTTACTTTTTATGAAAAGTAAGTACCTACTTCACACCTCCTTCTTGGAAGTGTGTTCTTCCTCGGAATATTTTTCTACTTTCACGGTTTTCAAAAACTTACAATAAAGAATGGTAAAAATACACAAGGTATCTATTGTAAGGTATCTATTGTATTAAATATTTCTGTGCCTCTAACACACAAAGGAAAACTAAAAATACATCAAAAAAGGAAGTTCTATTTACCAAATTCCAACAAAAATAGTTCGCCGAATATCGGAATCCTCGCAAACAAATACAAAGCAGATAACAGAATCTAAGCTTCATAGCTTTGTTACGTTTTAAAAATAGAATCCTCCCCCTCCTCCTGTTAAGGTGAGGGCGTCGCTCAGCTGATTGGCGATCTCATTAAAATCAGGAAAGACCCAGCAACGTTTACCTCGGCGTTATGTTGCGTCCAAAGTGCTCTCTTCATTTTTTTTTCTTTTTTAAGGCGGTTTAAGGCGGGTGCTCGCATTACTGGTATATTTTTTTCTAAAATAGACAGGATGGGGGGAGGTATATTGGTGATATAAGTAAGTTGGTGTTTTTTTTTTTAAACAGACCGCACATTTCTAACCGAGCACATTCGTGAGACCACGCTAGCGAGTTGTTACGAGGAGGATAAATATACTCATCCTACTCACGCATCACGCATAGGAACCATATAGTATTGTGTTTAAAAAAGTACCTATCACCAAATTACGTATATCACCAATATCTTCCTTTAAAATATACTTTTTTGTGTAGAATCATGTCCTCGTGGTGAAACTTACCTTTAAGTTATTTTAGACGGAATTTAGCAAAACGGTTTGAAATGTTTTGCTAGCGTATTTATTTGTTTAGATATTTATTCTTTTAGGTACACAAATGTTCGCTATATTTAGAGGCGGACTAAATAATTCTACAAGGTTTGTTTTTTTTTTTAATGTGGGAAATCGACTCATGACTTCGTTAGAGGACTTTGGCCAGCTGGGCATATTTAAGGCGCTTGTGGAACACTAGGCGCTGTCGACGAATCGGGCTTGGTCTGGACAGTTACCGGACAGCCGGACGGCGAGTTACCCATTGCTTGCCATGGTGTGAGGGCGACCGTTTTCTCACACGGGCTGCCGCATCCTTCACTAGCATCACTGCTTCGCAGAAGGAGATGACCGCCGCACATTATGATTAAGGTTTTTGTAACAATTTTCTCAGGTATAAAGAAAAACAGTAGATTGTGTAATCACGTGTAATTGGATGGATCAGTCACCTTTACCAGTATCTTAGCATTCAGAAAATTTTGTCATTTTTTTTTTATTCTAGATACTAACACAAGGACATAGAACAAAGAAATTACAGATATTCTAAATACTACCGTAAACTGAAACGAAAATAGTCTTCTAATGACATTAACTGACAGTAAGTACCGTGGTAAGTACGTACGTATGCCAAATGAGATGATTACAGTAATATACCTTCCGGCTGACCACCGGGAGGTCAATGCCGCTGATAGTTTTGAGTACCTATATGAATTGCTAAGTACTTACTGATTGGATTATTATATTTCTTCGGGTCTTGACGTAGGGTAGTCAGCCTTTCAGTATTTTACAGGATGCGTTTTGGAGAGAGTGCGCAGGAATTACCTACGACGTACAATGAGTATCCACCCTTAGGTTGTTAACAGCATTACGGTCCAGCCAGACTAAGCGTTTCGCCTCGTCGTTTATACTGCGTACATCGAAGAATTGGAAAAAGTTGCCTGCTGGGGTCTTCCCGTCTAATTATAATTTAGATGTCTTCCAGGCTAGGAACTAGTGCGATCCACTATCAACAATTGTATCACTGCTTACTATCAAGTGGGATTTTAGCGCAGTCATGCACTAGTTTAGGTATATCATTAAAAATAGTAAAGTTCGGAACCACATAATTATATAGGTACGCTTCCACGCTATAGACTTTGGTGCATACCGTAATGCCAGTCATACACGGTCAAACCTGTAGTCCAATCGGTATGACGCTACATGTATGATCAAACAGAATTGACCGTGTATGGGAGTGACAACATGTTGACAACATGTTTGACGGCACAATCGAATTTCAATTCTTTTGGTTTGATCAAACATGTAGCTTCATACCGATTGGACGACATGTTTGACCGCGTATGGTGTATAGAGACGAACTACAGGTTTGATCGAACATGTAGCGTCATACCGATTGGACGACAGGTTTGACCGTGTATGGTGTATAGAGACTAACTACAGGTTTGATCAAACATGTACCGTCATACCGATTGGACGACAGGTTTGACCGTGTATGGTGTATAGAGACTAACTACAGGTTTGATCAAACATGTACCGTCATACCGATTGGACGACAGGTTTGACCGTGTATGGTGTATAGAGACTAACTACAGGTTTGATCAAACATGTACCGTCATACCGATTGTACGACAGGTTTGACCGTGTATGGTGTATAGAGACTAACTACAGGTTTGATCAAACATGTACCGTCATACCGATTGGACGACAGGTTTGACCGTGTATGGTGTATAGAGACTAACTACAGGTTTGATCAAACATGTACCGTCATACCGATTGTACGACAGGTTTGACCGTGTATGGTGTATAGAGACTAACTACAGGTTTGATCAAACATGTACCGTCATACCGATTGGACGACAGGTTTGACCGTGTATGGTGTATAGAGACTAACTACAGGTTTGATCAAACATGTACCGTCATACCGATTGGACGACAGGTTTGACCGTGTATGGCTGGCATAAGTACAGCAAGCAATTGATAAATAAATTAATAAACAATAAAAATCCATCATCACCTCTCTAGCCTTTTACTAATTAGCTTGGAGTCGGCTTCACATAGAGCAATTTCATATAGATCAGACCTCCACAACCCAGTTAGTGAGCAACACAATACTTCTTGCACAGACTGATGGTCAAATTTTCCTTTTCAAAATTACAAATATTAATAAAATTCGCTGACAATAATATTAAGTGAAAAATAAGAGCTTTCACCTTAACAAGCGAAATAAAAAAATACGGAATAAAATATTTATAAGTATTTCCGAGATTGGATTGACAGGATCTCGAGACTTCAAAGTGTCATTTCGAGGATTGCGTATTATGATTTTTTTTTGTTTGTTGTCCCGATCCTAATAAAGCGAATTGGAAAGATGAGTGGATCTTTAACATTATAATTTTGTTTACGAAGCCTCCTAGTTTTTTATACAAAGTTAGGTATAGATCCTACCGGGATACCTGACTGCTTAGCTTATTTTCGTTTTAGTCAAACTGGATGAAGTTAGATACCTACTAGTATTTGGTTTGGAGCAACTGGATAACAGGACTGGATATCAATAAAATAATCAAACTTAAGACATTTATTCAATCAAGGTTCAAATTTGTACATGAAGACCTTCCGAACGAAGAGTTTCCTAAGAAGTGGCTTAACGAACTCCTCAGTAACATACACACAGACAGCAAAATAGTAACACAGGAAAAAAACTACCGCATATCAGGTAATCCGATAATATTAAACAAAGAATGGTAGCATCCGACGCGTATCGCCAGTCTTTGGGAGCCATCAAACTCAGTCAACACAAACCACAAACTTATAATCACAAAGAAAACCACAGTGTAAGTTATAATCGGAGGAGCTTAAATATGGCAGAAGCCGATTCCTAATCCGTACGACTTCAACCAGCTTAAACGATTGCATAGTTCAGGGCCTTTCAGTCCGTTACAGATAATATTTGGACAAGCTTCCAGCGGTTTATCGACCCGCATCAACATCGCTTTGTTTTAACCAATATTTTAAGATACAAAAGGTGTTGGATCACACTAATATTCCAAAGTTGTGTGTGTGCTTGTTAGTTATCAACGTTCAAAGGTTTGAATGGATCTGAATTTTGCAAGACACGTAGATCATGTCTTAAAATAGGACATAGAATCTTGGCCGTAAGTTTTCTTGTAATAACTTTCTACATTAAACGAAGTCGTTGACAGAAGCTAGCATTACATATTTTGATATGTATGTAATAAATGTTTTAGTTTATCCACTTTAAAGAGGTAAAATAACACATTTGTTTATAGGAGTAAGTATTCATTCAATTACAAAAACATTTTCATTGATGGAAAACTGTCATAAGTCATCCCCAAAAAGTCTAGAGAAGCAAACAAAAACTGCCTTCTCAAAAAAACTCAACGTAGTCAATTTTAGGGGGGACTAAGTTGAGTCTGTAGAAAAGCTACCTATGGCCACTAACTGCCATTATTGAACCGGGACAAAGTCTACACAAGGATCTTGAATACAATAGTACACAAGTAGGTTGCAGGATTGTTCTAAAGAGTCAACCGAGGGCCTGAAACGGAAAGGGCAACTGAAGGACCATGGTTTGGTTTTGGTTTGTAAAAATCTGACACTGCCTCTGGCTCTAAACAGAGAGGGAAGAGTTATTTAATGATTTCCCACCCGAAAAACACCTTTAGCAGTAAGCATGATTAAATAACAAATTAACCTTAACCGAACCTCACAATCCATTTCCCCATGCAACTAACATCCCTATACACGACACGCTATCTCATGGCAACCTCAGGAAATTTCTTTTTCTCTTCACCGTGTAATTTGCCCAATTAGGGAAACGCCTTCCCGCATCACCGGCTGCGGAGATTGCCTGCCTTATGAATCTCTTAATACGTATTGTCCTAAGATCGGGCATTCATTACGTAAAGTACCTTGTAATTGGCTCGAGGAGTCACGATTGGATTCCGCCACTAGTGGAATATTGAATGATTTTTAGTAGGTAAGTGAATAGTGGTATGGTAAGTGATTGGGTATGTGTGTTTGCAACTGCCAACTAACTAATTGGTTTGATAAAGCTTGGGATTTATTAGAAAGCGCGGGCTTTACATTTTGAGCATAGCATATCAACCTTATACCTAATGTGGCTGTGGGACAGCAGAGACTCAGGCCTCCTCTATAAAAAGCAATGGACAGTTATCCAACACGTGAGTTCAATGCGGGTTGGAGGATGTCAAATATCTTCGAATTTATGTTTCTAGGACATGCCGGTTTTCTTACGATGTTTTCCATCACTGTTTTGAGAGCAGTGGTGATAAAATAAATTACACAAAGTAAAGCGCCTGCCTAAGTTTTAACCCACGATGTAAAACTCGTAAGTACCTGGCCACATGTCCACACTGCACCTGACCGTGGCACGTTGCAGCATCGTGCAAATGTACGGGGCCGCGACGTGTCGTGTGGACGCACGATACAGTGCCGACTTCTACCAAGACGTTCGTGTCGTTTAAGAGATGTGTCGTCCAAAATTTCGCGTTTAGTCCTCATATTACGCGGTGTACACTGTAGGTACCGGCCCACCGCACACAAGGTAATGTCGCAAAACCCTTCAGTTGGAGATTAATCGTGAAAATTTTGACGACTGAACTTTGACGAATAAAGAAAGAAAGAAATGTCTCTTGAAGAAAACGTTGTCATGTTATAACACGGCACCGTACCCTGCATCCCCTGGACAAGTCTTGACACCGTATAACTTGCAGAACGCGACAACGTGTCACAATCAGGCATCACGCAGTTTCACGTCAACGAAGCCGCATGCCATGACCAGGCCCAAAGTCGGCTAGAGATTCGTAATTTGTGACCGCTAAAAGACGACACCTAATACTAAAATATGAAACAGTTATATGATATGCGAACATTAAAACTAACATAAAGTTCGAACGTGTCTAGGACATAAAACGAATAACTTTATGACGCAAAATATTCATTTTATACTTTTCATAACACATTAAAACCTCAATCAAAGAAAAGGTATGAAGTTAATGTACAGTTTTATGAATGCATAATAATGTGAGATTATGCTATCAAATAACAAAGTGCTGAAAAACGAACAATACTGATATAATATTCGGAAAAGAAAGGAATGTCGAGCCCGAAGATGGCATAATGAAGAGTGGCGGAAATGTTCGCGAGAGATTGCCACAGATTAGAAGGAATGGGGGCGAACAAGGAAGAAAACTACGATGAATGGAGGGACCTTATGTTTTGGTGATATTCAGAACATTCAGACACCAAATCTTGGGCGAAAATGCAATATTACGAACTAGGGATGTCACGGAATTGGTATCGACTTTGAATTCGGAACCGGATTTTTTTTTTATTTTTGGAATCGAAACCGAAATCGGAGGCGGAAACAAAAGCGTCAAATGAAATACTACTAAATCTAATAAATAAATAAATGAAGAGAAGAATTTACAACATTCTAAAGAAGAAACACAACAAGTGAAAGAATAATCGACAGAAAGTGTGGGGGGGAAGAAAGTTGAAATGTATGTAGTAAACTTGTAATTCTTTATTTTTAGCCTATTAAGGTTCATAGACAAGCTATACATAAAATAATCGGTAAAAAAGTGCAAAATCAATCGGAAAATCCAAACTTTCAGAATCAGAATCAAACCTGCATAACATCTTCGTTACAAAGCAAACACGTGACGCAAAACAAATACAATAAATTAGACACATAATATTCAAGTAAAATGTTGACAACATCTGTCCTATTTGTTTACATGTTTCGTAATATTTCCGGGAACATTTTAATCTGGGTTAGTGTAAGAAGTCGTTCTATTAAAATTGGAATTATAGGGCTTAAAACATCTGCTATTTTAGAAGCTATAAAACCGAATAAAAAAGCTAACGATATGCTGGCTACACAGAGAGTTTTAAAGCTTTTTTAAAAGCAAGACAATTTTTTCACGGTACTTAAAGAATTCTACCATATTGTGGAATCCAGTGAAACTATCGAGAAGCAACGCAACAGCTGTCGGATTAATTTTATCTACTGAATAAAAAATGTTGTGTATTTTTGGGGTTCTAAAATTAGGTGTGCATGCGACGATACGTGAACGAGATTGTGACGGAATTGTTCATTCTTTATCGCCGAGTCCATTGGAAGCAGTGGTAACGGTAACATTTACGAGTTGTAGTTCGCAGATCCAAAACCAATCAGGAGCATTACTTTGTGTAATTTATTTCATCGTTATTAAAGTTGTCAAAAAATAAAAGGGCGTTTTGACAATTGTATTTTGAGTACCTACCTAGCGGCTTGTCCGGTGTAGTGTAGCTTCTACTACTAAAAAAAATAGCTACTACTATACCGGACCCATAATTATTATTTTATCGTTTCTTTCAATTTCGTTCCAAGTTACATTCTAGGGTCTTTAACAAATGTCAAAACGGGCCTTTTTATTTTTTAAAGAGTTTACTCTCAAAACGGTAAAGGAAAAACATTGTTAAACACGCTCTTTCCTACTCCAACCTACTCTACTCTACTCTACCCTACACTACTCTACCTTACTCTACCCTACACTACCCTATTCTACCTTACTCTACCCTACTCTACCCTAATTTTCATATTTTTTTTCCATAAGAACCTTCTCTTCACAATAACGAACACAACAAAAAAAGAATAAGCGAAATCGGTCCAGCCGTTCACGCGTGATGGCATGACCAAGGAAATAGGGATTCATTTTTATATCTAAAGATGCATATTTTAATTTTAATTTGTTGTCGTCTTTTAATCGATTGAATTTTTGTATACCTGAAATAAATGAATTTTATTTTTTTAATTTTATTGTGAGGAAATTAGCAAGTTCTAGATCTAAAACAAATTCGAAGACATGTGACATCCACCAACCCGCACTAGGTCGCGTGGTGGATTACGGCCCATTCCCTCTCCTAGAGAGGTCTGAGTTACGCTAGTTCATTCCGATAGTGGCAAATGCGTGTTGAGGGATTCGAAGCGCAATGCAGTTTCACTGTTGGTGTTCATTAGTATAGTTGTAGCAATGAGAACGACAAATCCTTTGAGAATTTAGGAAACCTACAACATATGCTCGTGTATTTTCGAAACAAATTTAGCAACTATATTCTGCCAGCGGCTTCGTAAGGGTTAAGTAGAAAATAAAAACGCCTGTCACTCAGTAATACAGTAGAATTCTACTGGTGAAAGAATTTTTAAAATCGGTGAGGTATCTTTAAATTTTTATCTATTTATACTAATATTTTAATAATACTAATGTTTTCTAGTTTTTATGTTTTTTTTGTTTGTAGGAGGTAATCTCTGGAAATACTGGTCCGATTGCAAAAATTTATTCACCGATATAAAGCTGCTTTATTCCTGATTGACGTAGGCGTATATTATAATACGTATATTTTAAGGGCCAAGCGCCCGAATAGTGCAATAAAACAGTGATTTTCTGAGGCCTACTCCTCCGTAACGGCTAGGTCAATTGGTTTGAAAAAAATATATGTTTATTATAGATTCATGAACAATAATATCAACATTTGGATTTTTCGTGCAATTAATACTTTTGTTAAAAAAATATATTTAGCAATTTCGCAATTTTTCGCAACTTTTCCCTACTCCTTCGAAACTGCTTGGACCCTTAGAAACATTTTTACACATAAAAATTGGATGTAAATCAATCAATATCTCGCAGAGAAAATGAATTTAAAGCGCTTTCCGGGCGCTGCTGGCCGCAAATAAATGCACAGATTTGCGTACTGCCGCCCAGGCGAGTGTGAGAGTTGCGTTCACATAATTTCGGTCAGATGGTTCAAGGGACTATACGCCTTAAGTACGCGGGTGAAACCACGGGCAAAAGCTAGTAGTATTTAAAAAAGGAGAAACTGACTGTTTGACATATCAACGCACAGCTTTTCCTTTTATTTCGCACTAAGAGAGGATTTTTCAAAATTCACCACCAATGGAATAAAACCGGGGTCCAAATTTTGTATGGGAAAACCTACTTTCACGCGGGCGATGCCGCTGGCAGTAGCTAGTATGTATATATAAAAGAAAAAACTGATTGACATCACTAATATGTCAGTCAGTTTCTTCTTCTAGTTTCGTAACTATTGGGACTAGGAGCGCAAAGTTATGCACAAGGCTTCTTTTAATGATGTAGCATTATAACTATCCGGACCAAGCCCAAGTCGTCGACGGCGCGCACTGTTCCCGCGCGCCTCAAGGAGTTGTCAGCAACAGCAGGGACCCAGCCGGGTCGAAGCCTACTGGGGCCAGGGTTATCCGAAAGGGCGCTCGAGCCCCGATATGAAGGCTAGAAGGAACGGGGTGGGTCGTTTAGTCAGTAAGAGTCTGACACTATCTCCCGCTCTGCCCAAGGGCGGGGGATGTCAATGCATGATTTTTTCCACCATAAAAAAAAAGTGTAGAGCATTATAAGAGGATTTTCCAAAATTCATCCCTTAAAGGGGTGAAACTGGGCCCCAAAGTTTGTAGGGGGAAACCATACTTAAACACGGGCGATGTCGCAGGCATATGCTAAGCTAATATTCCAATAATCTCTTCTCTTTATAATGATGAATCTTAAATTGTTTTCAACATGGTGCGACGTAAGAAAAATATTCTTATAGACAAGAGAATCGGGCTAATCCCGTAAGCTGTTTGGTATGCGATAGTACAGCTATTTATTTCGCGAATTCTGTTTTTTTTTTTAAACTTTATTTAGGCCTGGTCTACATTTTTTCAGTAAGTAAATCTATTTTGAATAGGATTATGCCACAGTAACTCACTACAATAATAATAATATTCCAGAACTATCAAACAACGTTGTCACATTACTGTGACGGATTAGGCGCACAATGCCACATTCGCAAAATGACATATTGACGCAAAATGCCACATTCGCAAAATGACATTTCGCAATATGCCACACTAGCAAAATGCCACATTAGCAAAATGCCACATTCGCAAAATGACTTTTCTCAAAATGTCACATTAGCAAAATACCTCATTATCAAAATGACACATTCTCAAAATGACACATTCTAAAAAAATCATAATTATCGCATAATGTGCGATTTATGTAAATTAAAATTAAAAAAATTGTTAAAATTACTTATTTACTTCTTGCAGTGGGCTTTTTTTCATAAAAAACATACTTACGTCCAAATAAAAAAAAATACTGAGTTCGAAATTACATTTTGGCATTATGCGAAAGTGGCATTTTGCGAAAAGTCATTTTGCGAATATGGCATTTTGCGAAGATGGCATTTTGCTAATGTGGCGTTTTGCGATATGGCATTTTGAGAATATGACATTTTGAGAATATGACATTTTGCGAATGTGGCATTATGCGTCAATATGTCATTTTGCGAATGTGGCATTGTGCGCCTAATCCACTGTGACGTCGTCTATACTCCATCTTTTTAAGTAGTTAACTAAAGGTAAACAATCTTGATATGTCTTTTTATTTAAAATAAATTGTATAAAAGACATGCAAAGATCATTTAAATTTAGTTAATTACCTGACATCGGTTTAGGTAAATACCTAAATGTAAACATTTTTAAATACATTTTTTAGGTATTTTTTTAGATAAAAGACATGTTAAGATTATTTACATTTAGTTAACTACCTAAACAAATGGAGTAGTCTCTGTGTTATGAGTACTAGACAACTGATAAACATACTTAAATGTTTCTAAGTACACACATATAAATTACACCCAGATACACAACAAATTATCGAGCTCATCACACAAACATTTGTCCTGGCTGGGAATCGAACCCATGACCTCCGGCATAGCAGTCAGGGCCACTAACCACTAGACCAACAGGAAGGACAACTGAAGAAACACGGATGCACTTTAGTTGGTAAAAATCTGACACTTCCCTCTCGGGTCACCCTGAGCGGAGAGGTTATTCTATGATTTCCTAAGCAAAGCGTCTTGCACTCATCGACTACCCGCGACCTTCACCAGGTCATCGGCCTACATTGTCGGAGACTTTCCAACGCTGCTTTTTCGGAACACAATTGCCACTCAAGAACCTTTTGGCCCCGTGGACTGCGTGCAAAAAAAGAATATCTATTCCAACGTTAATAATTCCGTTTCGTAAATTAATTGTATCTACCTGTATAAAGAGAAGGCAAGTTGGCCAAAACCTCATTTCACGATGAATACGTACGTGACCTACCATATTCAACCCTAGTTTCAACCTAGATGGACAAACAAACACATTTTGAATTCAATCTATCTGAAATAACTGACCTAGTTGATTTAGGCCACATACTGGCAAAAGTACCACTTACAAAGTCTATTTTGTGGGCGTAGTAGCACAAAATAGATAGGTACAGAAGACAATCTCATGTACGTACTTCACTTGTTATACCTACGCTCGGTGGACGCACACTAATGAGCGTTTGAGCCGGAACTGTTCGACGAGTGGTCCGAGACGCTCCAAGATGTCGTGTCCGTGAGCGGTGTCTATGTGTGCGTTGCTCGAGCGCGCTTTGTATGTAGATTGACTTCTGTACCTATCCATTTTGTGGTAGTAGTCACTAGAACACTATACACCACATTTTTTTTATTAGTTCCGAACATCAATCGGCAAAACGGAATATAAAATCCTTTAAAGGATCACTTTTTCGTACGCCCGTTTGTCTGTGGAGCTATAGAACTGTAATTAATATTAAAAAAAACTCAAAAGAAATCGAACTGCTGAGTCAATGGAATCTCCGTCAAGGTTTTTTTTTTGGACACTCGCTAGGAAATCAAAACCTATAGAGTCCCGTCAACCTAGAATCTTTGGGCAATAGCAATGAAAAAGTTGGATTTTTTTTTCGGAAATATCTTCGCGACTCGATTCGGGTATGGAATTATTTACACAAGGCACGTTTATACGGAACCCTCGGCGCGCGAGTCCGTCTCGCACTTGTTTCTTATGGGGAAGTGTTACTTAAGAGTAGCAGTGTATCCACTTACACAACTACCCACAAACTAGTATGAATTATTAACTTCCCAGAGATTGAGATGCTGTGACATTGTCAATTATACAATTAACGCCATCCCCTATTATGGTAATCAGGTGAGGGACTGAAATAGGTATAAATAGGTTTGATTTAGGAGAACAATGACATGATTTACTAATTATAATATGAGTTATGTCTAACTGGAGAGGATTGTGTTGTTATACAATTTATTTTAATGGATATGGCCGCTTAATTTTCATTCTGAATTTTTGGTCAAGAAATATCATGAGTTATGGAGAAGGTATATATGTGGATGGATGGAGAGGGAGAACAAAAAGATAGATGGTTTGTGTGAGGAGTGATATGAAAAAAAGGCAGGGGTTATATATGTAACTATATGTAACTCAGGATCTTTACCTGACAAAATCTATATCTATACTAATATTATAAAGACGTAAAGTTTGTTTCTTTATTTTTATGAGGTAATTTCTGGAAGTACTGGTCCGATTGGTATTTTTTTTTCTGTTTGAAAGCTGCTTTATTCCTGAGTGACATATATTTTATGCAGGTACGCGGACGACACCGCGGGCAAAAGCTAGTTAAAGATATAGAAATAAACTCACTTAAAATGTGCCTATATAGAAGTGTTGTTATAGCATACATTTATTTTTTTAACACTAATATATTTTTAGACATAATTATTAAAAAACGATACCCACACTTTTTTTTGTGTCATTTCCCGGCCTTTTCAGCAAGTACATATATATTTTTAAAGGAGAAACTATATAAAAATATCAACTTACTAAAAATGTCCGTTCTAGACATAATATATTTGCAGATATTTCGGACAATTACAAACAAACACATCTATCTGCACACAATCACATCAACGATGCTGTATCCAGGAGTTATGATGGATCCTGCAAATAATAGTCAAATCTGCGCCATTTCGACGTACCTACAATGATAGATCACCTCTCGGACTGACGTGGTGTAAATGGAGATTTGCTCGTTGCAGCAGTTTAAATAGGGCATCGGACTTTTGAGATAACATTATTGATGACGTCACAGGTGAAATGGCTGTCGTCTATAAAAAAAATGACTGTCTAAAATGAGGCTTTGATTGTTTATTCTTTTTGATGATTCATAAAATTGTGCTCTAGAACTTACAATCTACTGTAATCTCCCTATCACTCAATGGTTTGCTGGAAGAAAACTCAACTTTGAGTTAAGCTCGCCTATGTACCTGAAATCTGATATCCACATATTTTGTGAAATGGTACATTCAAACTGCAATAATCTGTCATCTTGACTCAACTTCTTTCTGTACGTACAGAGTACAGAAAAAAGTTGAGTTTTTGGCGAAATTTTTTTCGAGTGAAGTACTTCGTGTGTTTTAATTAATTATTCGCAAATTGATACCTAGTGAATATTGTAAGGTCCTAGAGTGACAACCGCGTACCGGAATACGCATTGTTGTAAGGTCTCCTACAAGGTGGTCCGATGACCTAGAAAGGGTTGCGGGAATCTGAAGGACACACACACAGGACCTTTCATTGTGGCGAAACTTGGAGAGGCCTATGTCTATACGTGAGTTTTGTATCTACACAACTGGACAATTATTGTTTGCATGCTTTGTAAAACAGAAAAAAGTAACACAACTTCTACACAACTTAAATAGTTGTGTAGAAGTTGTGTTAATTTTTTGGCGTGCAATAAAGTTTCTTCTATTTCATTATTTTCAGAAAAATGTATCTCTATCGACTATAAATAATACCGCTCTAGTTTCTCATTCAAATAAGACATTACAGAAATCTATTCAAAATGTTATTACGCATTCGTGAGCAACGCAGCATCTGATAAATTATCTGAAAGCTTACCTCGCTTGTCTCACGGAGAAATGTGATATTTTCATTCCGAATCTTAATTGGTTTTTTATCCTAGCAATACGCATAAAGAAACTGACGGCATTTATCATAATTTTAAGCAGAAAGACGAAGCAATCATTCAAATGCTTTAAGAGGGTTTAGACGTGGAATAAATTGGGTATATTTTGCTCTGTGGTTTACGTATGATTGTTACTTAGAAATAGGAATACGCATGAAAAAAAAATGTTATCTAACTGACTGATATGAATTGATACACTATCAATAAATATACAAAACTAGAATAAAAACAGCATCAAAATTGGTAGAAATGATAATATATATTTATGCCTATTTATATATTCCACAACTTTCACAGAACGCCGTCTAGTATCACACTAAGCTGAGCTTGTGATATGAGTGCTAGACTGATAAATATACTTATATATTTCAAAATACATGTAGATAAATTACACTCAAAATGCAAACGAGATAGGTATAACAATTTTAAACAAACATATCTGACTCTCGCCAACACACCGGGGTGATGGATTTTGACGTTAGAGTACACATCAAACTTCTCTTATTAGCAGCTTTATAACTTCGTTATTGATGAAGATATTTTTAAATTCTTTCAAAATTGTCAACTAGAATTTAAAAATTAATTAATAAGTATAGCAAAAATAAATAAATATTGCAAGCACATTCCCTATTGAATGAAGGGTTTAAAAAAATATTCAGTTACTTCTTTTTCTTACACGCAGTTCATTGCAAGATCTACAAATAAGTATGACAAAACGCAAAACCATTACGATCTATTCCAATCTCCATTACGTCTTATTGTGCAAGCAAGCTTGAAAAATCAGTTTTTAAACTGAAGTCATTCACATCTTACAAAAAACCCAGTAGCATAAACGCACTTAATGCATCTCCATTATAGCAAGAACGTTAAGAAAACAAATATTAATTCAACAATAGTGCCATGAGTGACGTTTCTTCAGTCATCATCAGTTTTTAGATCTTTTGATCGAATGCCAGCAACGACCACAGCTTGTCACTTTTATAGGTTACTCGACTTACTGACGATATAAAAGATTTCAGTCGCGCCTCATCTGTTTTTTGCTTTTGTAGTACTGAATATTTTTAGTCTGTGGGAAATTCCTGTTTTAGAAGTGTAAGTATGTTGTGTAACCGAGGGCGATGTTTTAGTTTAGTTTTTTTTTTTTTTGCGAAATTTCGCATTAAGTATATCAAAGTATTTATTTTAAATAGACCATTTACAGGCACTTATGAATACCTAATCAAATATCGGTCAGTCCAAAAAAAAAGTGAAGCAAAATTGCACATTATCAGATGTATTAGGTAAGTAGTTAATTATAGTGTGCTTCCCCTAAACTAGGTACTTTTAATTTTACTTTAACAGAAACATAGGTTGATTGAAAAACATCTAGAATATTCTAATTTTATTCTAATTTTTTTTTTTTTTAGCTGAAAGGCTATCGCTTGACGACTACCTGACCTGTTGGAAAGCGACGTTGCTGTCGACGATGAAGCACGCTTACCTAGAAGTAACCTACTCAGTCTTGACTTAAAGATCCTCAGGTTGTAGTTATCAGGAAATACAGACTCTGGCAGCGAATTTCACTCCTTAGCTTCCTTACTTTAGAGAACACATTCGTGTTCCCAAAAAGTTTTGTGCGTATAGGTGAAATACAAAAGCATATTCAAATATCTTAATTCAAACCACATATATCAAAAGAATTATTGAAATCGCTTGTTTAAGCTTGAATGAAAAACGCGACAGAACTACTATAGTCTAAATATTTCCATCGTCAACATATAAATCGTTCCAAATATCAGAAATTCAGAACATTGTTGATATAAGCATTTAAATATAGCAGTCGAACATTTTTCTCGATTATAAAGACGGTAACACACTCCCGAGTTATTTAATTCTGTCATATTAAATCGTTGCGTCCATAACTTGTAATATTTACGTAACATATCTCCAAAATTACTCACTCGTGTGCACGTGGCCTAATAAACTATGTACGAATAGAATTTACAATGTAATGTCATAATTAATAGTGACGTAAGTTCCGCCGGCATGCGTGAGCGCACCTAGGCAGCATTACAGGCATTTTATGCTACTATTATTGAATGCATATTGATATCAAATGGGGTTATGGAACTCGTAAACATTCGGTTCAATTGATTTGATTACTTATTATATTTACCCGCATGACGTGCTCGCGTCTGGACGCACGCGGAAAAGCTTTCAAAGCTATGGAACTAAGAAGTGTTTTTGGTATATTTTATACACATGTGTTCGACAAAATTGGGAGTGGTGTATTGGCTGTGTGGGTAGTCTCAATCATTGTGACATAATTATATTTGACACGAGTCAGTCGCCATTCGGCGTTTGACTCATTGACTGAAGCCGTTATGTTGTGCGAATATATGTGTGTCACTCTGTTGGTGAGCCGTAAAATACTCCAGAATGCAGTACAATACACTGAGTCTTGATTTATAGTCAAAATAAGATGGCAGCTCATTTTTAACTTACAAAACCATTATTAAACTAGTTTCTAATTATTCAGTTTTCAGTTAACTGAACGATTGTTAGGTTCTTGTTTGTTACATTAACTAAACCGTACGTAGCATACAAATTTAGTTAGACTATAGCTTTATTGCAAAACTCATGCCAAGTCGTAAAGATTGTTACAAGATCGAGTGCACAATAAATCGATGCTGTTTTCTGCTACTCGATAAAGTTCTCGAGACATGCATTGGGTGTTGACGGGTGAATGCTTTTGTTTCTACACGACAATATGCAGGAATCTATCGCAGGTTATTGTCAGGTAATCAACACAGCGAAAGCTACGTTTATAGCATTTATTTGGCAACGGATATTCCGAGTTAGAAAACGATGAAGAAATTACGATTTTCAAGAGTGTGAAATCGAATTGGATGATGTGAGATTGATTCAAGTGTTGCCAGAATGATCAATTCTGTGTGTCTTCCATCGGATTACCGCGACCATCACCAGGTCATCAGTCCACCTTGTTGGAGGTGTTCCAACGCTGAGTCTTCCGGTACACAGTGATGGTAACATCAACATTTTATACAAGTCAAGAAACACGCAACACGTTTGGGAAACACATTGTGTGCACAGTTAAGATGTGGAATTCCGTGCTAAAGTCTGTATCTCTTGATTGCTACAACCGGTGGGCTATAAGTAATCATCAGAAATATTTCAAATCTAGTGGAAGGGAAAACTGTGAAGTAATAGAAGAAGGATGGGCGGAGCATCGCCTTGCCCTCGTGAGGGCGATCGGCGGCGGAGACCTCTCGCGCCGGGCCTTGGTTGAAGCCATGGTCCGGAGCGAGGAGGAGTGACAGGCGGTCGCCGACTTCTGCGAAGCAGTACTGCTCGCAAAGGAGGAGGATGACCGCATCAGGCAAAGGCGCTCTCGCCGTCGCCGGGATTCCGATCCCGATTTCCAGCCACCGTAGGCGAGGGCTTGCGGACAGTAATTGTCTACGCGCTTAGAAAAGCGATAGCGAGATGTTCCCATCACAGACCAGTGCTGAAGTCGTTGAAAATAGTAAAAAGTGAAATAAAATCATAGTAGGATGAGACCCATTGAAATAGGAAGAAAATATAACAAAAATTAAAGGAAAAATAATTTACGGGCGATCTGAGGTCAGGATATGGATGGGTGTGCGTTTTTAAGGGTAAAAACAGTTTATCTCGATTTCCGGCAAAACTACAAGTCCTATGGAATAAAGTTAAATAGCAAAGTTGTAGGTAATAAAAAGAGTTTGTTGTTTTTTTAATTGATATAAACTAGTGCTTGACTGCGATCCCACCTGATGGTAAGTAGTGATGCAATTGTTGATGGTGAGGCGCACTAGTTTATTAAGAGCCTATTCATTGTAGCCTTGAAGACACAAATTATATAAGAAGACAAAAATAGACAGGCATGTAGGTACTCACTTATGTGTCCCAATATTAATGTACAAATCTATTAAGATTCCATCCTTTATAGTTAATTGACTACCACAAGAAACTATGGAGGATGCAAATCGATAAAAGTGCAGGAGTTAAGGTAAGGGTAACATTGGGCACACGTGAGCTAAGTAAGCCGATCTGAGCGCGTTGGTCTCCATACATTTTAAATGGCAACTAGACACGTAGAGCTACATTAGATCCACGCCACGCGACGCGGCTCTACGTACAAACAAGACGTGACACAGGTGTGCGTCGGTTTAATGTAGTTCTAGCTTTAAGATTCCATTCCATATATAGTTTATTGACTGCCACAATAAACTTTAGAGGATGCAAATCGATCAAAATGCAGGAGTTAGTCGTATAAACTTACAGTGAACACGGCAGTCATCGGGTCAGTTACGTTGGCTGTCTAGCCGACCAGCCGGTTGATGTAGTGCTTCCTCGTCTAGCTCTGTCGGAAACCTACGAGATACTAGATCGATAAATTAAGAAGTACAGTTTGAATTGTCGGAAGATGGACATCATTTCGATTAAAATACGTATAGGTCCAACATGTTAAAAAAAAATACCGGGTATTGAGATAAAAATGCAATTTCATTCAGATGTTTAATCTCTATCAATCAACGCTAAAAACACTATAAATATAATGATAATAAATTTAATGATCGAAAAACGCTATAAATATAGTGTGAATGGTTGTCAAATTAATAAATTATTATAATTATATTTTTTATCATTATCAGGATCATTAATGATGATACCCCCGAAAGGGAACTCGAACTGAAGAAGAACCGAGTGGCATAGTTACGTGCTATCGTCATGATCGTTCATTACGACACGATAGCGCTTGTCAATTCTCGTACAATTGCTATTGCTAATGCAATGTCTACTGTATGACTAGTGTCTAGAACCTTATATTATTAGAATACATTGATGCACTATAACCAATTATTCATTTTATCCAACAAGCTGATTATGACATGGACACACGACTTGTTAACAACATCAAACAAGAATGAATATGTGCGAACAGCTTCAGAAACGAGTTGTAACGACAGCTGTCAGGTCCGACATGAGTTATATTGTAGTTGCTATGCACTACCATGATTGACATGTAATTATTACTCGTATCCACACCAGCATGAGTTAATAATAGCTGGTATTTCATAACATCCTGTATTTGTGTATGCTGCATATGGACCGTTCTGGATTGCAAGATTAAATAGCTCAGAACGACCATGACGTGTTAAAATATCAGTCGTAGGAGCGAGAAAGAGGGATAGTTATAATACACCCTACACAACATTATAAATTTGAATTTGGAATTCTTAACCAAAGAGGAGATATTTCAGATCAACGTGGTCAGTACGACAAAACGCAAATTTCATATGTAAGTACCTAATATTTCGTTCAGAATCAGTAACTGAATCGATTCCATGAATTTTTACACCATGTTATATTTTTTCCCAAAAATATTTAAAAAAGGTCATAAGTTGGACACCACCGACATTAAGTACTACACAGGTCACGGCATGTAACAGCGCTCGGATGGCCCGGTGACCATGTATTTTTGCATTTTGTACATAGATTCTTTACATAAAAATACTAGACACCTGTTTTGGGTTTCGCGTACTAAAACGAATGTTGTATAAAATAAGAACTTGTCTAACTACTTATAAGAGGTGTAAAAGTAACGAAAAATAGCGCACCCGTATGTATTCGTTACTATAATAATTAGTACTCGTTACTATCGTATCGTTACGTTACTCGTTACTTTTCCTCATGGGGATACCCATAATACGAAAAATGCGAGTAACGAAAAACATTCATTTGTAACATTTCATGATTTCGTTACTCAGTACCGAATAAACGGTTTACAGACGTTACATATACTTGAATACACTCATCAATGGTACTCGAGTCAACTGAAAGTACAAAACATACGAGTAACGAAATGCATTCGTGAGTAACGTTTCGTTACTCGGTACTAGATGGTGCACCCGTTACTCAGTACCGAATACATACGGTTTGCTACAGCTTTACTTATACTCCATCTGTTTAGGTAGTTAACGTAAACAATCTTGATATGTCTTTTTATTTAAAATAAATCGTATAAAATACATACAAAGATTATTTAAATTTATTTAATGACCTAGCATTGGTTTAGGTAAATACCTAATTTTTAGACATATTTTTAGATAAAAGACATGTTAAGATTGTTTACATTTTTTAACTACCTAGAAAGATGGAGTTTACGTACAATTCTTGTTTACACTTTTCACCGTCTGCGAATTTCCCAGGCAAAGCTCTAAATGTCAGTAAGCTCCCACATTAAGCCCTACACAAACGTTAACATTTCTCTCTGCCGACTTCCAACTTGATTTAAACAACGTGCTTTCTTGGTTTTTGCTTTGACAAAAGCTGTGGACTTAGTGGCGCACAAACGGACTTCGAAAAATGTTCAAAAGAAACCATATTTGCAGAAATAATAACTTTGAAAAGTGACAAATTTGTAAAACCATGAAAAAAAGCACTTTGTGTACCTCAAGACTTCAAGAGGTCTAAAAATAATGTATTTTCTGATCTCTCGAGAAGATAAGGTAAGTATGTACAATAGTACATTTATAAAAACCAAGTGCGAGTCAAATCGCGCACCGAGGGTCCGCAAAACCTTACGCAAATTAGTTTTGTGATAAGAGAAAATTTTCGGTTTTCGGATTTATTTCTTTACTTGCGCTGCGAAGAAGCAATATTTTGCCAAATTTCAATAAAAACTCCCCTATAGGTTGTTGTTTTCCCATAAATGGAGTAACTGCAAATAAGCCTCTTCATAATGCGTTGACTTAAAAGTTTCACTCGTCCAAGGCTTAGTAGACTCAAGTATTTGAGATTAATTTCAGCCTGATACCTCCACGCGGTCCTGAGAAAATGATCTTGACAAACGAATAGACGGATAACAAAGTGAGTTGAAGCCCACACCGATTTTCTGTAGCGGTGCAAAAGCGATACTGTGGCGTTTCTGTCGCGAAGCTGTAGCGCGTGCGTAGCGCGTTCGCATCGCTTCAACGCGCTACAGCAACGTTACAAAAATTCACCGTGGGTAAGAGGCCTTAGGTACGGAATCCTAAAAAATGTATAAGCGGCTTACAATGTTACATACTGATCAATAACATGCTTGTTCGTAAATTAAGTTGCCTGTCAATACAAGAAAAAAAGATTGCTCCAATTTCTGATAGCACGCTTAATATATCTTCTGACATAAAACAATTTACCTTTTGGGGTCAAACAATAAATAACAAGATTACATTACTTGAAACAAAATTTTACATCAGCGAAGTTGAGTAAGCGTTTTGAATCCAGGGTTTACGGACCCCTAACTGAAGGGGTCCAGTAAGATCAATGCCTGTTCGGTTATGGTAATGTTCGAACGACTCACCATGGACTTAAAACGCAAATGGCAACTGAAGGACACAGGTGGATTTTAGTCACCGTCTCGCTACATACTAGAGCCGAAGTCATTAGATGATTGGCCACATCAAAAAAGGAGGGTTACGAACACCTGAAACGATAAACCAACGACACACTACGTAAACAGAGTATAAAAATGAATATGGGTTTTTTTCCGGTTGGTCGTCATCCAAATGACATCCCCCGACCTTGCGCGGAGCGGGAGATAATGTCAGACTCTTACTAACTAAATCCCATCTCATTCCTTCTTGCCTTTCATAACATAAAAGGCATGAGAAAGTTGCAAATACATGATACTTACAGCTTCTTAAATAAAACAAGAACAGAATTCAAGCTCACTTCTTTAAACATTGGCTAGGTCGCGAAAATACGATGAAAGAAAAACTTTTAAAAATATTTGGTAGCACCCTTGGAATATTATTCAAGAAACATGTCTAAAATCGCGCGGAGAACTTTGATTGCGCGATTCAGGATTTCGTATTTTCTTCGTAGTTCTTATGTGGCGGCATAGATGTCGCTGCATCACTCCCCTCCGGAGAGCGGAGATCGATGGTTCTTGATGCGCGCCAGGCCACCGTAGGTTGGTTCCAGTGGGTCGGAACCGATGCCGCATAGTTCTGGGTGAGTCGGAACTGTCTGCGGTAATGCCCCAGTGAGTCGGGGTGTTGCTATCCCAGTGAGTCGGGATGATGCCTCGGTGAGTTGGGGTGATGATGTCTCAGTGAGTCGGGATGATGCCCCAGTAAGTCGAGGTGGTGCTGTCCCAGTGGTATTGCCTCCGGCCATCCAGTAAATCGATCGACGGCGGAGAGACAATAGCGGAAACCTTGACACAATGGCAAAGGTCCTATGAGATCAATGTGGATGAACGCAAACCTCGATTACGGTAATTTGAAAGCACCTAGTGGTGCAAAGACATGTCGTGTGGTCTTCAAGCGCTGGCAAGCCAGGCAGGGGCGAACCCACTCTCGACAGTCTTTTCTAATACCAGGCCACACATATCGGTCAGCAACCAATCTTGCTGACGCTTTGGTGCCTGGGTGACTTAAGGAGTGCAGGCTAAGGAAAATTGTTCTGCATAACTCCTTGGGTACGAAAGGTCTCGGAGTAGAGGTGCTGACGTCGCAGTATAGCTGCGTCTGTGAACCTGGTACGCTAACTTGCTTCAGAAGTAAGGCACTGTCCCCAGTAAGGAGTTGCTTCAGCTCCTGCTCCTCCAGTTGCGCTGCAGCAATCCGTTCAGCGGGCACAGGCTGAGTGATCTACTCAACGCGCGAGAGGGTATCCGCCACGACATTATTTTTCCCTGATATATGCCGATGTCCGTTGTGAACTGGGCTATGAGATCAAGGTGACGGGAACGTCGTGGGGAACAATTCTCTTTACGAGTGTGGAAGGCAAATGTGAGAGGCTTGTGGTCTATGTAAATCACAAAGTCACGAGCCTCCAACATGTGCCGAAAGTACTTCACACTCTCGTAAATGGCGAGCAGCTCGCGTTCGTAAGGTGAGTACTTAACCTGTGTCGGGCTGAGCTTTCGCGAGAAGAAAGCAAGGGGCTCCCAAGCCTCCGCTTTGAACTGCTGCTAAGAAAATTATTTCCTATACGGCAGATGTAACCAAGCCAATTATATGTGTTGATTTTTTATCTCACTACAGTTTGATTGTAGACATTAGAAGGCAGCGACTAATCGACGCATGCACTACATTAGCGACCCCTGCTTTGCCTGCCCGTCCTTCTGATGCTGTCTCTTCGGTGAAGGTAAGTCTTGGTAATTCCGCGTACATACACATACTACGGGAATTTTCCGACTATTATCGCCCTTGACGGTCTTCGGAAGGGGGTGATGTAGGCACCTACTTTGAATTAAAACTTTTTAGTGTATATTCATAGAGGTCTCTAGGTGAGATCTGTCAATCGCGTAATCGGTATAAGAATGAAATGACAACTTATGTAAAAATAAAATTACATTTTCATACAATTCAGACGAATAGAAAATAACAGTAAATTAGCTTTCACCGCGCGTAATTTCTTATTCAAGACCCCTACAGTCCCTTAAACATCCGACCAGAGTTAAATGCACACATATACTCGTACTGTCGCCTGCGCCCACATAGAGCCCCGCTGCCCTTCAAAACCATTTTGCGTTGCGAAATATTGATTGAGTTGTATTAACCAGCAATTTTTTTGTGTAAACATATTTCTAAGCCGTTCATATTTCTAAGATCAAAGCCGTTTTGAAAATAGTATCTAAGGAAAACAAGCGAAAAGTATCAGGTTGTTATTTTTTTTTTGGAAAAATTACGAAAAATACGAAAAAAAAAACGTTGATAATGTTATATGTAGATATACATGAATTTTGTTTTTTTTGTCAAATCTATTAACCCAGCCGCTACCGAAGAGTAGGCTTAAAAGTCAAAACGAAAGTCACTATTTTATGGCACGAAATAGGAGCAAGGACCTTAACGTATTTTGCTGGAAAGAGTAAGCATTTTATACCTGTATCTTTGTGGACGAAGGTAGTTGTGTTACAGTGAGCTTTGGACGTGAAATCGACGCCTCGGGCGAATCTACTTTGTGTGTGTCAAGATTTATTGAAAGCCAGTCAGTTGAAAGTTTCATAACAAGACACACAGTTGATCTCAAAACATATTTTCAACTATTCTTTACATACCTACTGCATATATACATTTTGTAAATAAATAAAAATTAAAGTGTCTGTTTGTAATATCAAAATAATGAAAATAACACTACGAGTATACCTATAACAAATAAAAATAGGTAAAAAAACTTTTTAAGTTAAACGGTTTTATGTTAAACATACATTGCAATGTTTAAGATAAATGTACTAAAAACCAAAAAATAATAAAATAGATACAGTCGTGGGAATTATAAACATATGCATAGATTATACTAAAATAAAACCGTGGGGCACGTCAATTGTCTACAATCGTTGATTAAAATGTTTGTTTTGTAATGTTACACTATAATTACAATTGACGTGCCCCACGGTTTTATTTTAGTCTAGTCTATGCATATGTTTATAATTCCCACGACTGTATCTATTTTATTATTTTTTGGTTTTTAGTACATTTATCTTAAACATTGCAATGTATGTTTAACATAAAACCGTTTAACTTAAAAAGTTTTTTTACCTATTTTTATTTTCTAGTTTTTAGTTTTTATTTCGCATTCTGTTTAATTCATTTAGTGCTTCATTATTGCAAGGTTTCTTGCCCGTTAGTTTATTGCAGTCCAACTCCTCTATACGTAGTCCCTGCAAAGATCTTACTCTACTAAGAGCCACGTAGGCTTGACCTTCTTCAAACAGTTTCGCACCTAAGTATACGACTGCGTGATCCACAGTGCTGCCCTGCATTTTATGTATTGTAGATTATTAATTAAGTATCTTAGATTTCAATTTTGCATAGTAAATTGTATTCTACTTGTTGAGACCTTTCATTTGATACCCATGTTGATGGGATTGATAAAACCTAAGTTATCCGCCATTTTGTAGAGGCCACCATCTTGGATTTTAATTTTATATAGTACATTGTATTATACTGGTTGAGCACTTTCATTTGATACCCATATTGATGGGATCGATAAAACCTACGTTATCCGCCATTTTGTAGCGGCCGCCATCTTGTATTTCAATTTTTTATAGTATATTGTATTCTGCTTGTTGAGCCCTTTCATTTGATACCCATATTGATGGGATTGATAAAACCTACGTTATCCGCCATTTTGTAGCGGCCGCCATCTTGGATTTCAATTTTTTATAGTATATTGTATTCTGCTTATTGAGCCCTTTCATTTGATACCCATATTGATGGGATTAATAAAACATAAATTATCCGCCATTTTGTAGCGGCGGCCATCTTGAATTTATAATGATAATGAATAAACATAATTGTATTGTCACCAAAATCCAAAGTGTATACAAAATTTCAGATTAATCGGTTGACAGGAAGAGGGTGAAATTTGAATTACTAAATTTGATCCAAGAATAAATAAAACAAACGGGGTGAGCTAAATAAAACCGTTTAAAAAAACCGTTTAAAAAAAAAAAAAAATGCAATTTTTGAAATATTTTATCTTTCGGTTTGTTTGTTCCATTACGAAGAATTATCTTCTACGAAATGGTTGGACTTATTTATTATTAAGAGATAACTGATGTTATAAATAGAAACTTAGGCGACTTTTATTTTAGAGAAACTAATTAGGGTACCTACCACACAAACAAAATATATATATTTTTTTTTGTAATTGTGACCAAATAGCGTTCTACTGTTTTACGAGTTTCACGCGAGCGACGTGGCGGAGATCAATCAGGCTAGTAGTTTATATTTGCATAGAATAATTATTTACAAGGGACCAAGTAAGTTTAAGATGACTAAGTGTATGATAGAAATAAACAAACCCAACCTATTTCAAACAAACTCTATCATAGTCAATCAAACACATCAAATTCGCAGAAATTTCTCCACTAACATCTCCCACTAACTCAGTATCAACAAAGAATTTAATCCAATCCAAGCTTTACAAATTCATATTACAAAAACGAACCAGATCCAATTCATTTAAATTTATTTAAGGACTAGTCTTCGAATAGCTTTGAATTTGTAACTGATGAAAGAGCATCGCCGATAGCGGGCTAGATTGTAATAAAAAGACTTTTTTAAATCCGCAAAGAAATCTTACAAGCAACAAAAGGAAAGAAAGTAAGGAAGGTTGGACTGCCAAGAAATCTCGTGCAGGCTGGGAGTAATCCTCTTAAGAGTGGAGCGAAGCGGGTTGCTTACAGGCTACAGCATGTGACTGCGGAGCGAGTGTGCGAATTAATAAGTAGGTGCACCAGTGTAGTGGTTTACATAAAAAATCTTTGTTCAAACGTGGCTTGAAATTATGGTTGCCAGATGTCCGGGATTTTCCGGGATTGTCCCGGAATTTTACGTCTTGTCTCGTGTCTCTTATCTTACCATCACCATCATCATCAGCCTTTTTTAATGTTCCCACTGCTGGGACTCAGGCCTCCTCTCTTGGAGAGGGATTGGGCCGTAATCCACTATTCGATCTATTCTCCCGGAATCCGAAAAATGTAATATTAAAAAAAAAAATTACAACAAATTCCACGGCTAAGTAAGTCTATTTATTCAAAGAACCATAGGAAGAGGTTAATTTTGTTGATTTTTCATTTTTAAGGCTGATTTTATTTAGATAATTAGATAGTACCTACATCAAAATGTGATTGTTTTTTGCCTACTCTAAAAGCAAAGTTCTCTATTTTATATCTTTTATGTGGTGATTTTCTACCAAACTTCTTTTATTTGAACGAATAAAAGTAAAAATAAATAAAATATATTTTCCTTTAAAAATAAACACAAATATGTATAAAATTAAATATCTCATACGTACTTTGACGCTTTGACGTGTACTTTGTCATTTTGTATTATATTTATGTACATATGTATATATTACTAATAATAAAGAATACTAAAAGAAAAAAAATATATATCTTGTAATTTATATTGTATGTTCATAGGTATAGCCATGGCCCGATATGGAATTGTCCCAGACTCTGTAAGTTCTGATGTGGCAACCCTACTGAAATGCGCGCTTTATTGCCCTGTGACATGAACCGTGTCGTGATTAGGAATTGTGGTCACTGTATTGCTAAACAACTTGAAATATTGTTTGCTTGTTTATAACTTAATTTTGTTATAGATAAGTAGCTACCATTAACTACTTAACAATACAACAAAACAATCACGGGAATATGTCAGGCTTTCAAAGCCATTCGCTCATTGTTAAGGGTGAATTTCAAAACTTACATTGTTAAAGGCGAAGCGCCAAAACAAAACATACATTGCGAGGCGCCAAATTCTCAATTTGCATTTTTTTTTTGCCTAATTCGCAAAGTTCTTTAATTTCGTTCATTAAAATATAATTAACGAAAGTTACAAATATAGCTTTACTTAATCATAATCATGAGTAACAGCCCTATCAGTCCAGCTATTTCATAAGGTTAGACGAACTGAGGGTTACATTGATAATTTTAATGATTGGAATTCCGTAAATAAATATATGTATTACAATCGCCAATCATATTTTAATAAACATACAACTGAACTGTGATACGGGTTATTGTAAAATCGTCACAGTTGATGTGACAAAAATTCGAAAATTACATTAAAAAAAAATTAAATAAAAAAAAAAAATCAAACTGAACTTATAAAATTTTAAATTTCAACGCACCGTGTTAGGCAATATGGCTAAGCCCATAATCTGTTGGTAGGTCACTAACCTAAACGATAGTTTCACTGAAATATCGTGTTATAGAGGTTGTCTCAATCTGGAATTCTATTCAGGCTGGGTAGGTGTTTGGGCTTGGCTGGCTAACACGACGTCATTACGCTACGGAAATAGTCACAAAAATTTGAATTTTGTCGGCTACCCTAGCGCTTCTACCTTATAACATAGAATCTTTCGTTCGTTCTCCAAGCATGTAACACAGAAGTAGTGCTATAACTCCTTACAGTATCCACGCCATGTATGCAATCCGCCAACGTCGTGGAAACGACGGTCGAACCATGAATCCTCTCACCATCCTCATGTGTGAAGCTTAAGCAATATATTTCACGTCATGCCTTATTAATAACGTTCGCAATACTATCCTAGCTATTAGGTACATTAAATAATTTATAGCCGAAATCCTGCCGTAGGTAAGTAGCTAAGGTACGTGCTAAATAACCGTGGAATTACGGTCATTGACCCACCTACATTTGTTGACATTCTTACTTTTAAAAACAGAAAAAAAAAGACATAAAGCTGTCATGATAAATGATATTTGCAAATAGGTTTAACAAAACACTATTACACGTCAATTATTTTTTTTAATGTCGGTTATGACTAGATGAGGTCGGTGTTTTCTGACTATCCTGAGAAGAAACACCGAAACATACACTGGGGTCAGTCTCTTATAAAGTCCATACAGATTTGAATCAACATGTATCGTGATCCTTTACATGATCTAGTAATGAAAAGCAATTCATTGTTTGTTTTTCGGGTACCTACGCAGAAATATTAGAAAAAGGTCAATGTACTTTATTCCACAGTTGTCTGACGCCTTTTATAGCTAGGTAGGTACCAGTATTTCCTTCCATGGATTAAAGTGATCGCGAGATGAGGGCAATAACTAATATTTCCTAGGTCTGCCTTATAAGAAACACATTTGGATTCCTAGTAGACGTACGGGAGTATATTTATTATTTTAGTATTGGTACGGATACTACTTTTCTTTCGTTCGAGAGGAAATATGGCGGAGGAAAGTAGGTTACCTATTTTCGCAGTAAAGCTTTATCTCTTTGGCTTTATTGAGATAGAATCCGAGAATAAGGATCTTGGACATGGACGAGAAACTTCAATGGAGTTAAGCATTATCGAAATTTCCATTGATGTTGTTAATAAAGTTGAAAACGAGACAGTTACTCGAAAAGAAAAAGAAAACTGTCATCTAAAAGCAGGGGCGTAGCTACCGCCGTATCTATATTGATACGGGGCCCCCAAGCTGCAGCAGAGGCCCCGTATAAAAAATCACAACATGTTATCCACACCCTTCAATTATATTACTCACTAATATAATATTATTACTTCAATAATATCATATTAAATGATAGGATGTTCCATTTTCTTAGTTTGCTCCGTTTGTTCTAGCATCCTCTACATAAGATAATAATAAAAACTTAACCTCTCTTCTATTCCAGAATAGTCCAATAAACGAGGGCATAGTTCTCGGTCTTACATAATGATAAAGACTAAATCTTTCCGGTAAGTTTAGTCACCTCTGGCGTGACCTATCGCGGCTCCGTGTCATGTCACTGTGTAAAAAAAGAACTGGCCAAGTGCGAGTTGGACTCGCACTAGGCCGCATAAAAGGGTTAGGGTTAGGGTCCTTAGGAAAATTCGGCAAAAAATCGCGTTTGTTGTATGGGAGCCCCCCTTAAATATTTATTTTATTTTTAGTATTTGTTGTTATAGTGGCAACAGAAATACATAATTCGTGAAAATTCAACTGTTTAGGTATCGTGAGATACAGCCTGGTGACAGACAGACGGACAGGCAGACAGCGAAGTCATAAGGTCCCATTTTTACCCTTTGGGTACGAAACCCTAAAAAAACTAAATGAAACCACGATAACTTTTGATAGGGGGCCCTTTTGATTTAGCTACGCCACTGTCTAAAAGAACTTACAGTTGAAAATACAGTAAACTCGTCTAACTTTAAGGTAACAACTCTTTTCCGTCGCAGCAGTCAATATTGCACAAGTATTTTTGTCGAGGAGCGAGTGCGGCCGACAGGTCATCTGGAACAAATCTCCAACTAGCTCGACTCGAATCTGGTTTAGTGGCGTTAATAGCTCAGACTCTGGCGATATTAACAATTGATTTTAATCAGCTTCTATCTGCTGCTGTTGACAGAATTCAGGAAAGTTATTTGTGGAGACAACGTTATTAGAGTTTTCTTCTTTTGAAAGACCGATCATCATATGACTTCTTCCGCTTTCATTCATGAATCTCCAAGCGAACGGCGGCGTTCGCTCACTCTTTGTCTTTCTATTGGGTCTCTGATTACGGTATTCGCAAGTTTAAGGAATATCAAATCACTTCTAGCAGCAAATCACTTCTGCAGACCGCCCCGTCGCGCACTTAGTACGGGTGGCCCGGATCTTGCGGACGGCCAGTTTGGATTTCGTAGGGGACGCTCCACACTGGACGCCATCATGCGCGTGCGAGCCCTCACGACGGGGGATGCAGTGTCCCAAGGCAGGGTCGTCTTGGCGGTGTCTTTGGACATTGCCAACGCCTTCAACTCCCTGCCCTAGAGTAGCATTAAGAGAGCCCTCGGGTATCACCAGGTGCCTGTCAACCTCTGTCGTGTGATCGAGGCCTACCTGAGTGACAAGTCCATCATCTATCCCGGTCTCCAGGGAGAGTGGAAACGGCGAGAGATAACGTGCGGTGTTCCGCAGGAATCGGTACTAGGACCGTCCTGGTGGATCATCATGGTTTTATAAAAGTATGAATACGACTATGATCATAATCACAGATATTTCATTTTTTTTTTTTTTATCAATTCTCTTGTTACTTTCAGTTTCTTAGCTCGTTTTCCACGCCCCGAAGAGCGCAAGAACGTTATTTGCATATTCTAGTGATTTTAAAATCTGTTGAGAATCCGATAACGGGCACGTACGCTCGTGATTACAGCAGTTGCTTCTCTTAGTTGATTGTCTTACGATAAGGCTTTGTGTAATGTTTCTCTAACAATAAGCTCGAAATTCAACACACGACTGTGGATCTTTGACGTTGTAATTTTGTAAAAAAATACCTAAGTGCTATAATGTTTTCTTCTATCTCGATGCCGACATGTCCTAGAACCAAAAACTCGAAGACATGTTACATTCACCAACCAGCACTGTGCCCGCGTGGTGGATTACGGCCCATTCCCTCTTCTAGAGAGGTCTGAGTCCTAGCAGTGGGAACATTAAAAAGGCTGATGATGGTGATGATGGTGATGATGATGATGATGATGATCTCGATGCTAGGAGGCATCAAAATCAAAAGTGTATTTTTTCAGAAGTCATTTTAGTAATTGCTAATGTTAGAAGTATTAATTTAACTCATCTACACTAATATTTTATAGAGGTACCTAAAGTTTGTTTTTTTGTTTGTAGGAGGTAATCTCTGAAAGTACTGGTCCGATTGCTAAAATTTTTTCACCGATAGAAAGCTGCTTCATTCCTGAGTATTATAGGCTATATTTTATGTACACGGGCGAAGCCGCTGGCGAAAGCTAGTTTTTAATACAAGTTTACTCAAAAAAATATGTTACGACTATGCGTCGCAGGCATCGATCTATCTATCTAGCCTATAGGTACTATACTAACCTGGAAAAATTTAGCTTAAAAACTATAATAATATCAGAAATATTTTCAAAACCTTTAAGGCTCCCTTGAACCATTTGGCCGAAATTAAATGGATGCAACTCTCGCACCCGCCTAGGCGCATATTTGCGGCCAGCGGCGCCCGGAAAGCGCGCGGCTGACCTTTAAATCCATTTTCTTTGCGAAATATTGATTGATTTACATATGCGATGTTCACTTTGAAGAATATTTAACCACCAATTTTTATGTGTTAAAATGTTTCTAAAAATCCAAGCCGTTTCGAAGGAGTAGGGAAAAGTTACGAAAAGTTGCGAAATTGCTAAATATTTTTTTTTAGATAAAAGTATTAATAGCACGAAAAAATCAAATGTTGATAATATTATTCATGAATCTATAATAAACATATATTTTTTTCAAACCTATAAACCTGGCCGTTACCGAGGAGTACCTAAGCCTCAGAAAGTCACTGTTTTATGATACTTTTCGGGCGCTTGGGCCTTAAGTTACTCCTGTATCAAAGAAAGATAGGGAGCAAAAAAAAATTTTTTGAAAAGGAAACAAAATCAGATATTATATCAACCGACCAAAAATTAATTTTTGACGCCGAACACGATACAGAACTCTTCAAAAGAATGTTTGGAAAAATTTAAGCTTCCCAAAGTTAAATGGAAAAGTTTACCATTTAAATTGACAGTGTCTCCGGGTCGGGTCGACCCGAACGGGGTTCATAAAATCGGTTTGCGACATGAAGTAAAGTGTTATATCTCTATTACGGCTATAATAAAATAACTTTATGCTTAATTTTGTGAACGGAGGGTGAGTAACTTAGTGACCTCTGTTTGGACAGGATTATTTGTAAAGTCACTCCAATCATTTTGTATTTTCAACCGAAAAGATCTGAAATTCAACCGCATGCGCGAACAATAGGTGGCCAAATATTAGTTATTACTTTTGCCCGCGGCTTTGCATGCGTACATAAAATATAGCCTATGTCATTCAGGAATAAAGCAGCTTTCTATCAGTGAAAAAATTTTAGTAATCGGACCAGTACCTTCCGAAATTACCACCTACAAACAAAAAACATAAAACTTCTTTATAATATTAGTGCAGATAGCGTCAATTTACCTAATTTTCCATGTTTAACCAATACGGTCCGGATTAAGCGTTTCGCCTCGTTTATACCGCGTACATCGAAGGACTGGAATAATATGCCTGATGCTGTTTCCGCACGTACGTGAATAAAACCAGTAGGTACACGTGCAATGACTCCAGGTACCTTTATATCGAATTTTTTGTATAGGAAAATTCCCAAGCAATATCTATGAGAGCACCTAAGCGTTTGTTTGTTATTAGGATTTTCCCCGGTAACAAGTAATAAAAAAGTCTTAATACTTGAGGCTGAGACGGTAAGTCAAAGTTAACTGGACGCCACGGGCAATCAGGACTTAACGTGAACAATTAAGCTCTTAATTAAAAAGGAATTCTTAAACTTGCCTTGTTAATGCACGGGAAACATTTTCTGGCCGAAAGTGGAAATGCAACGTCTTTTTACTGGAGTCCAAAACTTTTACATAGTATAACACAGTCGGCCTTATAATGTTCCCACTGTTGTGACTCAGGCTTCCTTTTTAGGAGAGGGAATGGGCCGTAATCCACCACCAACCCCGAGCCCCCGTATGAAGGCTAGAAAGAACGGGGTGGGTCTTTTAGTCAGTAAGAGTCTGACACTATCTCCCGCTCCGCCTAAGAGCGGGTGTTGTGTACTTTGTCCCACCATAAAAAAAATTACGGGTTAAATGTCATAGGTGGTCTTTGTAAAATTGCAGCAACTGAATTTTGGATTTTTTAGTGATTTTTACGTTTATTTTTTTTTATTTTAAGTTAGAAGTTTGATTTTCATAACTCCAAGGAACCGCAGACCTGAGTATATGGTTTTAATTTTAATTCGACACCTCTACGCGTTCCCAAGATAAAGGGTCTTGACAAACAGGTAGACAGACAGACAAAAAAGTGATTCTATACGGGTTCCGTTTTTTCTTTTGAGGTACGGCACCCTAAAAAACAACTTTTCAGAATTCGAAGTTTTTCATTTTATTTTTGCTCTTTAAAAGCTTTGAAAGCAGTTAATCTGAGCAACATCACTTACAGTCACTTGCTATAAATAGCTTTTACACCTTTTCTGCTCTTATTTCTATTTTTTGTAATCTTTAAGTGCTGCCAGAACTGGTGAAATAAGCTCAACTTAAGCGAGCTTATCAGCTTAAGTTCAAGGTAAAAAACATGTAACAGGTGTTTCATTTACAAACCATCTCTGAAGATACTTTAAAGATAGTTTTATTTGTTCCATCTCATCAAGGTGGGTTTGTTTTATGTGTGTGTGTGTGTGTGTGTTTGTTTTAAGTACCATGCGAGGACATGCGCTTGAATACACAAGGCACATCTGAGGACCTTTTCAATGCGAGGACCTTTTCGTACGTCCTCGGATGGCCCGACCCAGTTCATCGTATTCTGCGTTCGATTTTGAACCTTTCTATATACTTAATAAGGAAAAGTTGATATCAACCTTGGTGGACCTCGGTTTGGTTGCGAAATTTCATGTTCACACACGATCGTGTGTAACCGCTAGGCGGCGCCACTTAAAATTTTTACACACGACTTTTAACACTTCAGTCATGTTTTTAGTACCTTGTGGAGACTTATGTGTAAATCTTCACACAAATGTCCTCGGATTGGTAGCTTTTCCAGACAGTGTGTATGTAAGTCCCCACATGGGTAGCTTTTCCAGACAAGTGTATTTAGGTCCCCATTTGGATAGGTTTTCCGTGTGTATTGATTATTGAAATTTCAAAAGTATCGAAACTTCTGTTCTGAGAGAGTAAAACTTCGGATGGTTTTTTACGAGACTTGAGAATGCATAATATATATGTTTTTGAGAAAGGAATTAAAAATAAAATATGTCATGCACTGAAAAACAATGCACTAAGTTCTGGAATTTCAGTTTATTTAGCCAAAGAGTTCTTATACATTGCTAGATGTCCTGAAACATTATTCTGAGTGCAATAAATTATCTATAAAAAAGTCTATTTAATTCAATCGGTTTTAAAATTAACCTAGCCTTTGGCATGAAGAATTGACTACTACGTACTTGATATATTTTTTTATGGTGGGAGAAAATCATGCATTGATATCCCCCGCTCTTGGGTGGAGCGGGAGATAGTGTCAGACTCTTACTGACTAAAAGACCCACCCCGTTCCTTCTATCCTTTATACCGGGGCTCGAGCGCCCTTTCGGATAACCCTGGCCCCAGCAGGCTGCGACCCGGCTGGGCCCCTGCTGTTGCTAACAACTCCTTGAGGCGCGCGGGAACAGTGCGCGCCGTCGACGCCTTGGGCTTGGTCCGGACAGTTACCGGACGGCCGGACAGTGAGCTACCCATTGCTCACTGTCCGTAAGCCCGCGCCTACGGTGGCCGGAAATCGGGATCAGAATCCCGGCGGCCGCGGCGGCGGCGCTAACGCCGTTGCCTGATGCGTTCGGCCTCCTCCTTTGCGAGCATTACTGCTTCGCACAAGTCGGCGACCGCCTGCCACTCTTCCTCGCTCCGGACCATGGCCTCAACCAAGGCCCGGACGTCCTTGATATTTGGCCGATCTTAAGTAGAAAGCAAAAATTGATCCGCATTTTATGCCCTTTTATTAATTGCCATACTCAATTTTATAACTCTTTCAGTTAAGAGGGACCACTCCGATCAGCTGATTGAATACAAGTCTAAACGATACTAAGAAGGCCAAAACTCTCTCAATTGCTTGAGGTAAATAAGAGTGCCTTGTGCAGAATAAACATTACTTTTTCTTAGATAACAAACACATGGCGAGCATAATTTTGAAAATAATAAGCTTGTTAATTTAAACTTATTAAATTAAAGACATAAAATACTCGAAAATTACAATTTAAAAACTTTTAAACTATAAATAAATAGCGTTTTTTTTGCCGGGTAAAAATCATTTAGATGGCATCCCCTGCTCTTGGGCGGAGCGGGAGATAGTGTCAGACCTTCAACAGTGCGCGCCGTTGACGACTTGGGTTTGGTCCGAACGGTTACCGGACAGTCGGACAGCGAGCTACCCATAGCTCGCCGTGCGCAAGCCCGCGCCTTCGATGGCTGGAATCGGGATCGAAATCCCGGCAGCGGCTGGGGCGTGAGCGCCTCATGCGGTCGACCTCCTCCTTTACTAGCATTACTGCTTCGCAGAAGGAGGCGACCGCCTGCCACTCATTCTCGATCTGGACCATGGCCTGTACCAAAGCCCGGCGCGAGAGATCGCCACCGCCGATCGCCACATGGACACGGCGATGCTTCGACCAAGCGGGGCACACTTCTACCGTGTGCTCTGCACAAATCTGGTGCAGGTATGTACCTCCCGAACTTACCATGTCCAGTGAGAACCTGCGTCATGCGGAAGGTGAGGACGCCGTGAGGTCTTTCCAGCCACGCCTCAAAGAGGGGACTTACCGCCATAATTGTGGCGTGCCGAATACTGGGTTGCGATAGTCGCTGACGCCATTCCATCATGAGATCCCGCCGGAACTCTGTTCACCATGCCACGACCTGTCGGGGCAGCGGGACTTTCGCCCCGGCGCCGGCGTTGCATTTCCACGCGCAAATTGTTCATGCGTGCAAGGACTGTTGCCTCCAGATCCCATGGTGGCAGGTCAGCAAGAAGGCTCGCCACTTTGCGGGAAACCATGCGGTATCTCCGTACCATCTGTATTGCCATGACCCTCAGGCATGCGTTCAGATGGGCTCTCGGTTGCTGACGCAGCGACGGCGCCCACACTAGCGACCCATAAAGGGCCATGGACCAAACGATTCCTGCGTAAAGCCTCTGGCAGTAGGCGTCTAAACTCGCCAGGCCCCGGTTGAGCAAGAGCCGTTTGAGCCAGTCCGGTTCAGTTTAAGTGCCAGATCTCAGAAGTGCTGCACAAAATTCCACTAGCTGTCGAGGACGAGTCTCAGGTGCTTTATCGGGAACCCAATGGTGGCGCGTTCCAAAGGCCGTGGAAACACATAGCCTCGGACTTGTGCAGTACCACCTCGAGTCCCAACTGCTGGATCCTATCAACGACTATCGCAACCCCGCATGCTGCTAGATCGTCCGCCGCTTGGTACAACTCTCCCTGCGCTAGAACTAGCGAGTCGTATTTTGGTGGGGGCGATCGGTAGCGGCGATCCCTCGCGCTAGGCCTTGGTACAGGCCATGGTCCGGAGCGAGGAGGAGTGGCAGGCGGTCGCCTCCTTCTGCAAAGCAGTAATGCTAGCAAAGGAGGAGGCCGAATTCCCGCGCGCCTCAAGGAGTGGTCAGCAACAGCAAGGGTCCAGAGGGCCAAGGGTCTGCTTCTGAAAGGAAGGCTCGGCCCCTGTATGAAAGGCAAGAAAGAACGGGGTGGATTTTTTAATCAATAAGAGTCTCACACTATCTCCAGCTCCGCCCAAAAGCGGGCGATGCCATTTGGATGATTTATACCCACCAAAAAAAAAGATGATACAAGTAACTATTGAAGAACAGTCTTACATGGAGACGATTCAAGCTGCAACTTCATTTCACTTACTCAACTGTAATGCTATGCAATGTTAACAAACAGCATGCTTAGTTTGAAGACAATACACTTGACCGTTAAAGAGTTGTGTCACATGTAGATGATTTCAGTTGCAGCTTTGTGATATTAACACAACTGTGTATTGATTAATGTCAGCAATCCACATACAGCGCGTAGCGGATAGATTAATGAATAATAGTTGAATATGAATGTCAACTTGTTTTCTTACCTGTTACTTTAGATTATTTTTGTGGATCCAAAGTTGCGACTATAAAATCTTTCAATTGCTGTCAAATTGTAATTGTCCACGTGTTTGTAACACAACTAAAAGTCTAAATCAATTTGATTAGTTGAGACGTAGTAGTTAGAATAATACCTTCCCTTTCATTTTAAACATTATCAGTTAAATCATGCTAAGTCCTCTGATAGTACTTAAATCGAGAAATTGGTGTGTGTAACTGGTTAAATATCTAATAATATAGCTCAAATATTATTATGGCAAAATTATAAGTGTGTAAGAAGTGGCTATTGGAAATTCAGAAAAGGTCCTCGTTTAGTACAAGCCCTACCTGGAAAAACGTCCTCGTATTGTTCGTGAATATTCTAGTACTAGGTCCTCGTATCATGCAAGTAATAAGAAAAAGTGTGAAAAATTAAGTCCTCGTATAGGCGTCTCTGGTCACATGGTTAAGGTCCTCGTTTGGCTCACACACAGGTCCTCGGATGGTACTACCCAGGCGGGTTTGCGAGTGTATTTAGGTCCCCGCATCGTTTACAGAAAGTCATACTAAAAAATGTTGAGATAGCGCTATACGAATAGTCTCATCACTCCAAATATTGTTTTCTCTTTCTTTCTATCTTGTTAATAAGGTCGTAAGTCGTCTCTAACCTAGTTTTCTAGGAGGTCCTCGGATTGTGACTTATGACTATAGTCCTCGTATGGGTGTCTGTACAAGTAATGGTGTGTGTGTGTGTGTGAGACCTTGTATACTTTTTATCGTTCTGTACCTCATCATCATCTTCCTGGCTAAGTCCTGTTTTATTTAGGGTCATCGTATCCGTCTCTCGTCTCTCTATCACTAACTCCCTTTTCTTTCATATCACTTCTCATACAATTTATCCATCTTTTCTTTGGCCTCCTTCTCCATCCATCCACAAGGTTCCGCACCTCTCTACTTAATAGGCTCATGTTCTCTTTTTCTCAAAAAAAACAGGAGTAAAAGCAGAGAGTAAATGTAGTAAGTAATTTTTATGGCAAGGTAGCCTACGTCTATCCTCAAAATGTTACTCACTATATCTAAAATAATGTATTGTGGTATACTTTTAGAGCGTGTTTTATTTTTTAATAATTAGGTTACCTATGAGATATTGAGGTTTTTATTAGATATTAATATGGTTATACTGTGTAATGTGTGTCTGACAGCGGTTACCGTCGCTAATGGGCATCTGTATAATCGAGTAGATATGGTGTGTAGTCGAATTGAATAGTATACATACATTTATCTCTATTAAGACCCCAAACTTCTTACACATCTGTATCTTATCTCAACCGATCTTCTAGAATACATCTCATTCATATTTTAGAAACACTAAACAAACGGCTGGTACAAAATCTTAAAATAATAATCGTTTATTTCTGTTTATCTTCTGGTTAGACATCGTTAACAACACGTGCATCGCACGCACATACATAATGGTAGACGGTTACAGAATAATAAGTAAATGAAGTGCTCATAATACTCGCATACTTCTGCTTAGACTGAAAGGCGCGCCAAGAATTGCCTGTCACCTGTCACTCACGCAAGAATAATGGTTAAGCCTGATTTGTGCGTCTGCAATCAGAAGTAAAACTTGGGTTTGTTTTGAAACTTTTGTCACATCAAAATGTAACGGTTTATTAAGGACATTCTGCAGGAAATAAGAGGCATTCGAATAAAATAACGGCACTTATACTAATGAACAAAACAAGTTTAGATACTTTCGGTTGGGAATCTTTCCTACAAACATTCTCAGTCATGTACAGACGCCATAGACAAGCGTCATTCTATCAGCGACAGTATGGCGATCGTGAATGCCAAAAGGTCAAAAATGTATGGGATTGACGGATTGACCAACGCTGTCAAAATTTCGCGCGTGATATCTATATATTTTAGCATTTTGACAACCGTTCTAAGACTGATTAAATGATTCTTTGTTTCTAACCTCTGACAAATATTTAGTCCGCTCCCGACACAAGCATAGGTACTTGTGTGCCAAAATCTTCCTCGGAATTCACGCACACCTTATCACTCTATCAGCTACCTACTCCATACCATCTCCAGAGCTCGTGCATCATCCCAACAACGACAGCTCCAGATATAGACAGATGCGATTGCCTCACTTGCCCTGTTGTGACGTGTGTGAATAATTGGTTTGCACACGTAAATCATATGCGAAAAACAAAAGTTTGCCAGTACCCCGGCTAAAAGATAGCACATTGAATTAGTGTTATCTTCATTGGCCCGTTAACCGTGCCGAGTGCAACAGATGGGACTGAGAATCAGTATGTTACCGGAACTCATATATCATAAAATGTTATGAGATGATTTTGACCGTTGGCCATAAATGTTAACCACACTTCAACTTACTGAAAGACAGCTGCAAATCAGATCATTGTGCTTTAATGCTTGGTTATGGCTACCATGATACATCAATTTACGAAGAGCTTTTCGATATGAGCCCGTTAAAGTCGGCCTTATTCTTTATGGGCTATCGGCGGCGATTTTTCACGCCGGGTCCTGGTACCTACAGGCCATGGTCGAAAGCGAGGAAGAATGGCAGGCGGTCTCCTTCTTCTGCGTAGTAGTAATGCTAGGGAAGAAAACAGCCGCACGCGTAAGGGACATCCTCGCGCCCCAACCCCGGGGACCTCGACCCCAACCTCGTAGTAATCAGAGTCGGAGTCTCGGTGGCTGGGATGTGAGGATTTCCGTTTCCTCACACGTGCAGCTGTCTTCTTCGCCTGGAAAGGTAGGCAAAAAAGGGACATAGTTATGGTTTTAATCAGTAAATGACACAACTTCCCGCCCTAGTGCCGGAGAAGTCATAGGATTAAAAAAAAAAAGACTTATTCTTTGAAACATAGGTACCTACTACAGGATTTATTTTACACATACTAGGTATACATATACGTACATACATACTAGATATCTCGGTAGACATATCTGTCTACGAACACATGCAGAACACAGACGGATTTTCAAGTAAAGGTTTCTACGATGCCCACAGGGAGATACAACTTCACCGCTTCATGTCACAGGAAAGAAAATAGTACGTGAAATTTAGAATTCTAGGAACGGGCACCATTTACTATTTAACCATTTACAAGATAACACAGTTGTTTTATCTACAAGAAAGTTGCAAGTTGTAAGAATTCACGCAGAGAGATGTTGCTTAATGACCCTCGTAGCGATAGACTTGCTCTACCCAATGTTACTTTGTTTAAAATTACCTTGCGTAGCTCGGAAACCATTACCAGTTTAAGGGTGTCTAGAAGTATTTTCAATGAAATATATTTTATGTGGTACTTTTTTTTTAGGTGGGAAATCATCCAAATATCTCCCGCTCTAGGGTGGAACGGAAGGGCGTGTCAGACTTTTACTGACTGACCCAGTCATATGTTCCTTCGGCAATGAAGGAACATATGACTGGGTCAGTCATATCATGGTCAGTTATATTGTGTCCCAAGGCAAAGATTCCGGGGTTCCCTTTAGGACGACCCATGGCCCTAGTAGGCTTCGGCCCTGTGTCGTAATTACACTGATAACGGTATCTATACTAATATTATAAAGAGGTAAAGTTTGTTTTTTTGTTTGTAGGTAATCTCTGGAAGTACTGGTCCAATTGGTTAAATTTTTCACCGATAGAAAGCTGCTTTATTCCTGAGTGACATAGGCTATATTTTAAGTACGCAGGCGACGCCGTGGGCAAAAGCTAGTTATAAATAAAATATAATTAGCCAATTGTAAAGTATATGTTTTAGATGTACGAGTAAGTTTTTCTATCTTGTGTTTCTTGTTCTAAGTACAATAAAGTATATAATAAACTGGCTTCTGCCAGCGACTTCGCCCGGCCGAAAGTCGGTTTCTCCGTACAAACTTTGGACTCTCGTTTCATCCCCTTAGGGGGTGAATTTCGGAAAATCCGTTCTTAGCGGATGTCTGCAGCCTATAAGGAACCTACCTGCCAAATTTTAAGTTTGTAGGTGTTATAGTTTGTGAGATTTCGTGGTTAATCTGTGAGTGGTATTTCGCTTTTATACAGAGTGACTGGTAATTAGTGTACGATACTTAAACACGTGATTGTGCTCATGATAACCAACAACTTTTACTATGGGAACAAACCTGAAATCGCGAAAAAAAATCAGCTGTTCAGTACATTTATGTTTGCCTAATGTACTGAACAGCTGATATTTTTTTCGCGCTTTCGGCTTTACTCCCATAATAAAAATTGTTTGTTATCATGAGCACAATCACGTGTTTAAGTATCGTACACTAATTGCTAGTCACCCTATACAAGATAAATATCTAGAATAGAATAGAATAAACTTTATTTTAAAAAAAACTTTAACATAAACATAAACTTAAATCTATGGGTACAATGACGGTCTTATCGCTGACAGCGATATATGTTGTAACAAATGTAAAAAAAAAGCAAATGAACAATAAAGCAACAAAAAAAAACTACTTCTAGTTCTTCTAGTTGATTTTTATGACCTCAAAAGCTAGATTCTATTGTGGATTGTAGTATCGAAACTGGAAAAGCCTTTAAAATGTCATGTTCGACGAAGTATCCAGGCCAATTTAATAACATCAAATAAAAGAAGAAGCGATGTTTGCTACGTAAATTACTGGACCATCACAACTTTTCAGCGAAAAGCAACACAGAAGAAATCGTCGGAAAAACCTATCAAAACTTGAGAAAATTCAATAAAGGTACTTTGAAAGTTTGTTAAGGAAGTAGCTGGGAATATTTTTATGAAAAAAAGGAATCTCAATTTGTGTCGCCGGTAAAATAAAAATAACGTGAAAACCCTCAAGGCTTCGTGGATGGTGGAGGAATCGAGTTTGTTTGTCAACTTTGTCTGATGATGTCCTGTTAAAAATATCGCGATTCATTACCATTTCTGAAAAGTATTGTAATTTTTTTTCCTGACAAGATACCGTTCTTTGTAAACTTTTTTCCATTGATGTAAGGCAGGAAATAAATGGTATAGCTCCTTAGAACTTTTTTTAATGAATTAAAGGAATAACTTGTTATTATTATTATTTTTTTTGTTAAGATTTTTTTTTTTTAATTTGGTTAGAGAAAGACCATAGAAATGACGACAACGATAATGATGATGATATTTAATCTTTGTAAAAGCTAAAATATGGCTACAAAAGAAAATATGATTAAATTCAAAATAATTTATTTCATAAGGCATACATGGGCAACTTATAAAACGTCAGAAGCCAGTGTACGATACCAATCGGTTGTTTCCTAAAGAGAAAAACCAGCAACAAACTACACAGTCTCTTGCTAGTTCTCTTCTTTCTTTAAAAAATCTTTGAAATCTTCTTTCTCTTCAAAAAATGATTTTGATTTTTATCAATTTTACAATATTTCCTTTATTTTTAGCAAAAAAATTGTAATGTAATTAATTTATTTGTATAATAAAAATAAGCTATTGAGATGTCAGGAAATAGAGAGAGATGTATGGAAAAATAAAACATGCTTAGCTTAACCTAAATAAAATGGTATACATAGATACAAGAAAACATTCATTGTTTTTATGAGAAACGGCTTTCAAAACGCTGCCGGATGAATATTCTCAGAAACAAATTGTATCATAATAATGTCAGACGATATAAATATCTTGTCGAAAACTTCCATCACCTAGGAAACCATGACATCATATTTTATCCAAGAAACACATGTTTTTGCATACTCTATGTTTGTTAAATAAATACATACAAATATAATAAATTAAGAGTTATATCATCTTCCTAGCTTTTTCCCAAATAGTTGGGAGTTTCCAGTTCAAGGTCATAGATCATGGAGCCATTCGATACCCGACTAGCACCACCTCATCACTCAGTGTCCTCACGTTGTCGACAGGTGGTCCACGGGTTGACCAGTAAACGTCACGTATTCAAGGAGTGGACATTGCGTTATCCGTGAATAGATTAGTATTTCTCATGTACGGAAAATACGAGAAAGGGCGACGTGGAGAGGGCTATGCTCGGAGTTTTCTTTCGTGATCGCCTCAGTAATGGAGATATCTGAAGGAGAACCAAAATCGTCGACATCATCGCCCGAAGAATCGCCAAACTTAAGTGGCGGTGGGCAGGGTACATTACTCTTAGAAGAGATGGTCGATGGGGGCCGAATGGTTCTGGAGCGGCCATGGAGTGGCGACCGCCTACTGGAAGACACAGCGTTTAAAGGCCTCCCACAAGGTGGACTGATGATCTGGTAAGAGACGCAGGAATGCGATAGATCGAGACGCATAGGATCGTTCGTTATGGCGACACTTGGGAGAGGCTTCTGTTCAGCAGTGGACTTCTTTCGATTGAAATGATGATGATGTTAATGAACGTCATGCATGAGAGACCGGTCCCCACGCCACTGGTCAAAAATAAAAAGTATGCAACAAAAACAAACTGAGTATATTTTAAGATATTACTCCCGACACGATTATGATCTAAAACAAATTTCGCTATAATAAATTTTAAGCTACGTTGAATGTTGATAAGATTTACTAGCAGTAATAAAATTTTATTACGTGTATTTTTTTATATAATAGAGAATCGATTTTTCTCATTTCTTCACATATTTTACAAAAACATTTGTGAAGCGTAAACATCTACCATTATCTAACTTTTGCTTTCGCAAAAAATTGTCTAGAAAATCAGGTCACCTGGTTTTTACTTTACTACATACTAGTTAAAGTACTTTGTGTATTTCCACCACTAATATTGGTGCTTATCTATACATGGAATAAATCTGTAGAATAAGTTATTAGTTGTGCGCGCATCACGTAAAATAACTAGATAACTTTTACACATACCTATGACTATGAATGACTTTTCTTACCTATATGTATTTGTATGCCACAAAGGCCGAACATGACGGATCTTTTTTGTTTATGAACAACCTGCCTATGTATTCTCATGTACTCATGTTTCTACAAATAAATGTCTTATCTTATCTTATCTTACACATTAAAATTGTGTGCATCTTGATATATTTCTCAGGCTTTGTTTCATCGCAATATTTTTGGGAAAATAATATGTTTAAAAACTATTGAAATCCATTCAGTAACTGAATGGATTGATTCTGAACAAACTATAATTGCATAAAATAAAAAGACCCTATTTCTTAATTCAATCCGCAAAATATCGATTCTGTCTATTATTTTACTAAGTTGCACCTGCCATGTTGTTTCTGCACCACCTTAAGGTTGACTGGCAGATAATGCCTAAGGCATTAAGTCCGTCTTTGTACAGTTTTATGTGCATAAAGATTTAATAAATAAATAAAATAAAATATCGATTCTCATCACAATAGTGGCTTTTAACTTGATATGGCATGGTAAAAAGAAATAGAACATCTGAACCAGCTTATTTTGACAAAGACTAGCTTATACTTTTCCACTATACAAGAACCGCCAAGAGAACCAGGGTTATCGAAAAATCGCCATAGGTACATTTAAAGTAGCAGTAGGCAAAGCACACTGTTCTCAGAACAGATGGTCGATAGAATCAAAAGGCTTTAAAGTGGTGACCGCGTATGTAACACGCAGTTGGTAGGCCCCCTACAAGGTGGACAGGAAATTTGGTGAGGGTCGGGAATCTGATCAATGCGAGACGTACAAGACCTGCAGGATATCATGTTTATGTCAAGCATATTATCGCCAAATTTCTCACACAATCTACAGGATCGATCGTGTAAGCTGCCTGAAAATCGGACACCTTCAGGAGCTTAAGTTCAGAGTGACGGACACTCCATACGTTAGTTTATGGAGAAGCTTAGCCCGACACGTTTGGCAGTTAATCACCCAGGTTCAAGTTTGCTGTGAAAATCAGACCTGTATAGCTTGGTTTAAGGGTGATAAGTTATGGTTTTATTTAGAGGAAGCTGCTGTCTTAATAAACATAATCAGTCAATGTTCCCACAGTTGGGATTTAGGCGAGGGAATACGCCAAGATCTCGGAAGTTTTGTTTCTAGGACATACCAGTTTCCTCATGATGTTTTTCTTCACCGTTTTAGGAGCAAAGGTGATGAAATAAATAAAACAAAGTTAAGCATCGGTCTGGGTTTAGACCCACGACGTGCAACTTATATGTCGAGTCCATTACCAGTGGGTGAGCACTGCTCTTACTAACGTCTTCTTATCGATCAATTAAAAAACTTTTTATAAAAAAAATAAAACCGACTTCACTAAAAAAACACTAAAATGATCAAAATAATTTTAATTTCGGAAGTCGGTGTTTTTCGTTATTGTTTGTTCCTTATTTAACACCGACTTCGGAAATTAAAATTATTTTGATCATTTTAGTGTTTTTTTAGTGAAGTCGGTTTTATTTTTTTTATAAAAAGTTTTTTATTTCATACTTTTTAGTTGCAACACACTTACAGCCAGAGTACTTTTTTCTCATGTCAATTCCAATTAACTCAAACCCTGCTAGAATACATCATTTTCATATGAAGTTCCCGTGTCTACCTTCCACCTTCCGGCTCCGTCATCAGATCACTTCGATAGTACCTTATAGCCAAAGTGCATCTCATGACATTTCTAATAAGCCCAAACACGGGTAGGATACATTGATTAATTACGGAGTTCCGGTGCCTATCTTCCAGCTCCATCACTATCATCAGGTTACTTCGATGATACCATTTTCAACATAACTATTCAGAATTATTCATTTATTTGTATTGTCATAGTCGCTTAACTATGTTCATTGTGATATTTGTTTGAGTATGAAGTTCCGTTGGCAATTTCTGGTCTTCTTAACCAGTTCCACCTCATCAAATGTCACTTTTTGACTGTAAATGCTTAATTCCTTGATGAAAATATCAAAATGACTATATAGTTGCCTATAATATATGAGGAGTTCCCTCGATTTAGCCAAGATTCCATCATCAGATCCCGACTTGGTGACTATGGGACCATTTGGGAAGTATACACTTTCCAACAAAAAAAGAATTATTCAAATCGGTTGGCAAGCGACGAAGTTATGCCCGAACATACATAAAAAAATAATAAAAAAATACAAACATCCGAATTGAGAACCTCCTCCTTTTTTAGAAGTCGGTTAAAAATGTTAGAAACTAATATCATACAAAGGTCACTGTTTATTTACATAAAAAAGGTTATACTAAAAGAAAGCTTCATATAAACATAAGCTATCGTTGATTGCAACAAGCTAATTTGGTCCTAGAAATCTTAAGCCTAAGAAAAAAGCTAGTCAATATAACTGGCTGGCTGGCTTTAACGTCTATCGTTCATCGACTTTCAAGAAAGAAAGAAAAATCTCAAGCCACCAAAGGACAAAAAATCTAAGAATCTTAAAAAAAAAATAATTAAAAGACACTCATTGGGCAACATCGTTACAAAAGAAGCCGAACAAACAAAAATCTTTTCTAACCAACATGCACTCAGTTTTACTTCTTAACAGTTACATAAACATTAAAAAAAAAGTCTAATTGAATCTCACACCAGCCAGTGTTTCAAGCATATAAACAACTCTATTCTACTCACAAAAAATAATCCAATAAAAATGTTAGCACTTAAAAACTTAGGACAGTAGATAGAATAAAACATAGGAGGAAAACTATCCATCTGGGACAGTATTTACCCCTCAATACATAAGGCAGCAAATATAAGGGCCTATGCACACCACGTTTTTGAAACGCGCCGTTGATGCGCGTTTTTGGAACAGGCCACTTGCCTGCTGTGGTCTTCCCGTCCAATTATTTAGGTGTCTTCAAGGCTAAAGTGAATAGGCTCTTAATAAACTAGTGCGCCTTACCATCAACGATTACATCACTGCTTACCAAAAGGTGGGATTGCAGTCAAGCATTAGTTTATATGAGATAAAAAAATTAAAAAAGGCGTCATCGGCTGCATCTGACTTGCGTGAATATCGCGACGAAAGCGCGTCAAAACGTTGTGTGCCCAGGCCGTAAAGGTCTACAGGCTGCGTCTGACTCGCGTGCGTATCGCTACGAACGCACGTCTACGGCGCGTTTAAAAAACGTGGTGTGCGCAGGCCCTTAGTTGAACAGGCTCAGCAACTAAACCGACCCGCAAAGTTTTATGATACAACTTAGGTACTAAGTGCGTCATACTATATCTAGAAACTTATACAATAATACAGAAATGTCTTAACTAGAGTGTAATACTAGCTTTCGCCTGCGGGTTCAGTCGCATGAAGACCATAAATTATTCCAGTTGATCTTAGTACTTACAGAGATCAAAATTGTCAAAGTGATGAGGATTAGGACTCAGACTTAGAGACCCCCCCCCAACCAATATACGGTCTCCTGTAAATATTTCCTAATGTTTTATTTGAGAAGAAGATATGGCGCTACAAACTCCACCATCGCCCTGTCTATCCTCCTATCAGTCTTTTTAAGGTTTAAATCATCCGATGATTTCTGCTCTGGGGCGGAACGTGAGGCTGTGACAGACTTTTACTGACAAAAACCTATATTCCTTCTTTTCTCTTTGAGTTCCAAGACCAAAGGTTTCCTTCTTGGAAGTAAACTCCAGTAGGCTTCGGCCCTGCTGGGTGCATCTTCTCATGGTCTACCCTCGTCATATTCCATCTAAACCCATTCAGCAGTTAAGATGTTTTTAATATCGTGCAGATTTCATCGCACAGAAAATTTCAAAATGCAAAAAAAAAATCGTCCCGCGTACGTTTTCCACGCATTACAATAAATACTTGTACGAAATGTACATTTGCAAGGGTTATGCGTGCGGAGCAAACCCGCATGCGTGATCAAAACCGCACGATATGAAAAACACCCTTAAAGCGTGACTGATCCACAAACACACAGACCGTCACAAGACTTATATTAGTAAGTAGCATGACAAGTGTTGTGAAGGCCTGTGACAACAGTTACGTGATAAAGTTGAATAATTAATTGTTTTAGTTGAGCGTACTCACGCTAGGATCGTGTGAAGTACGTTTTTTATAACAGTCTTTGTGTGAATTTACCTGAAAAAAGAGAAAATTGTTGACATTAGAAAACAGAACAGGTAATAGACAAAATTATAACACTTAGAAAGAAAGTTCAGAGGTTTTGAAATGATTCATCATTTGAAATGATCATTCAACAGTGGTGAACAGTTCTGAATAAAGATACATAGTCATTCTACTAATGCTAGAGCACTTGACTTAAAATCAGTCTGTAACTTAAGAGAGACTTAATTTGCCTGCTGCAGTCTTCCCACCCGATTATTATTTAGGTGTCTTCGCGATTCACCATCAACGATCAGGTGGGATCGCAGTCAAACACCGGTTTATGAATTAAAAAAATAATAAAGTCTCAGATCTAGGCTTGAAATATAGTATGCACTCTGAAGCAAAGTAAGTACATCTAAAATTACAATGTCGAGACTATAATGTGCCTAAAATTAACATTTACCTAAATACAGTATTACAGTAAAAAACAATTGTCTTAACAGCAGCCATCACCATTATTTATACGACTTAAACATCTTGTAGTAGAGCACAGACAAAATTAGTGATGTACGGATGTGCTCGAACGTGCCCAGTTTTATCGATTACCGAAAAACAACAGATTACTCTCGGCTTACCGAATCTGACGCACGGTCGTCCCCAACGCCATTAATCAAATCACGACTATGCGGTTTAATGGCAGACTAATTACAGTTTGCGCGCGAATCACCTACACATACCGTCGCAGTAATTACTGCATTAACTCGACTGCGGAAACGCTTAATACGGGATAATGCTGATTACATATCGCAATGCGGGTGCTAACCGAAAGTTTGCCCAGTTCGGCCGTCAATCAAATGTCGAACGCAACGTCATCCTATTGTGATGTCAATGCGAGCTTCGTGTGAGGTAGCGTTACCGCGCAGATAATAGTTTAACCCATGTTTTTACAGCGCTGAATGTGAATAATATGAATAATTTATATTTAAAAATAGAACACAAGCTTAACGCCTCTAATTTATGACTGATGAACGTTACATTTATAGGTTTTTGTAACGTTTCTAGTGCTCACTATGTGAGAAATTTATTTGAATGAATTAATAGCGGGAGGGCAGACTTTGACTGACTAAAACCAACAGTGTACTTCAGTTGCCTTTTGTGTTCCAAGGCCACGGTAACTCTTTCAAACGTTCCGCGACTTCATTATACGTCCTACAATTACAATGAAGAGCAAAATCTATTGTAGAAACTTGAAGGTTCACAATCAATTAATTTTCCATACATAAAATCAATTTAATCGACAGAAAAATTCCCACTATGCCTTTGAATAGAGAACCTAAAGTACTATAACCATAAAAGACGAGTGCTCGTAATAAGAATTATCGTTATTTATAGACACAGTATACATCACTAGTAGCAGTTGGAAAAACGGAATCTTATGCTGTACAGTGCTCCCCGTTGCCTCATAAACGAGGTGATAAAATGGCGCCACCCCACCTTAACGTTTACCTCAGAATACCGCTTTATGGGTATTTACTCACTATTCAGAAACATAATGAACTTTCAGCCTTCATAATTTCTTTGGTTCATTGATTTTGATTATAATAACAGCTTTTACTGAGTCATTGTAACGAATATTAAGGCGAAATTTATTCAATAAGCGAAAACGAATGAATAGGCCAGCTCTATGGGAACCTTACGTATGTATACGCCATTCAGCATGTATTTTTTATGAAAGGTGCGAGGGGGAACCTTCTATATTGTTGTGAATTTTTATTCTTATTTTCCTATCAAAAATCTGTAAGCTCAAGGAAAATGGAATAAGAGTACAAAGTACGAATCCTCGTAAGTATTACTTAATAAGTAGACTGTCTCCCGCGGTTTCTCCCGCGTCTTTGGGTACTACTTACTTCGCTTCTGTCGGTCGTAGCGTGACGTTATTTCATCATCATCATATGACACAAACGAAGATTTTTTTTACTGGATCACTCAGTGTCCCTAAATCTGAACTTTGGGGGACCTTAAAACGCTACTGACGCCGCTGTAAACGTGGTCACCTATTGGGCACAAAAACTTTGAGAGAAAAGAAAAACATCAATTTGAGAAGAAGAAGAAAGATTTTATTCGTGTTTAAACAAACCAAAAACTCTCCCGTTTTATCATGTATCAAGTTGTCCGCTTTATGTATCAAGCTGTATACAATGTCCACGTTTCAGAAGACAAGAAGGCTCCTTTTGGCCCCGCTGGTACATAGTGGTCATGTGGGAAATTAGCAAAGGGGTTGGATGTCGCAGTTTGTCATTATTAACAGTTATTAGCAGAATGAGGAGGGTCATGGTGCCCTGTGCTCTTGACATCTTCCCATAATGTCCACAATTTAATATCAAACCGTTCGTTCATTTTGTTTTTGTTAGAAGGTTTCTTAATCCCTTTAACCAGAGTAGAGTAGAGAGCAGAGTTTGGATATAGGTAACTAAGAAGAATATATATAGGCGTGACATTGTATGATTATTATTTATCATAGGAAACTTTTAGTGTCAACTTCTTTCATATAGGAGGCTGGGGTATGAGGATGTTCTCTCCCTCACACTACTGCATCGCAGATGGAAGTGACCGCTTTTAGTTCCCCTCGCTCTGGATCGTGGCCTTGATAACCGGAGGCGAGAGGTCATCACCGCCGAACGTTTCCACGAGGACGCGACAGTGCTCTGCCTAATGGTGACAATCGGGCGTTTCTTTCTGCTGAATTCGAAAAACTATCCATAACCATGTCCAGTGACGACCTGCGCCAGGTGGAAATTGAGAGACCCCGTGGTGCCTCTCAAGCTTAGTGGCTACAGAGACGCCACGGGGAAAGTGTGGACTTACCGCCCCGATTGTAGCGTTATCAACTTCTTTAATACTTGCTCAAAAACTATTTAAAATCCTACAAAAGCCAATTAGTTAAAACCACACCCAACAGTCTATTGTAATTCTAAACAAATATTGTAATACTAAATAGCACACATAATATACACATGTGTACACATTGGTTTGAACTATGAACATGGAGTAGAGAATAATTTGGAGTACTCAAACTCTAAAGGACGTTCCATCTTATTCACAAAATTTGTCGATGAGCGTAAAGTAACCATAAATGTAGATATTATATTTGATGTGAGTAAAGAAACTCTGAATCCTTCGGGGTGAACGATGGCAGAACACACAAAGGAGCAAACAATAGGTAGATATTGAATAAACAGTGTACAAGACTACAAGAAATGATTATGAGCATGCATATAACAATGTTTTCAGGATGATGTTGAAACTCCCTCGTTTCTGTAGGGTCTTGGGGATGTTTGCCCAATCGCAAAAGTTGGCATCGCTTTTAAAGAGAATTCAGGGGAGTACCAATAGCATCCTGAGGTCTTGGCTGAGGACCCGAGAGCTCCTGCGTTTAGTCATCTGAAGTAGAATTATTTAGGTAAACAGTTCATCTACCTAACTGGTCTTAAAGTTACTCACCTTTATGTATAAATTTTAGTATCTAAGGAGCATTTAACAAAAAATCATATCCTTAAAAAAATAAAAAAAAAATATTAAAATTAAAAAAAAAAATAAAAAAAAAAGTAAAGAAAAAAAATAAAGTTAAAATTTGTTATTATCAGATATAGTTATTAAATTACTAATAAGAATAATAAAATATTGGAATCTTCTTTCACTTGTGAATGAAAACTAATTGAAAAACATAAACTTGCAACTCCAGACGAGCGCGGAGAGCGAATTGTGATTACGCATTTAGCTCTCTGATTGGTTAAGAGCTTGGAACGGGCCAATCGGAGTGCCGAACAACACAAACTTGTCGATCGCGTAAACAAACTCGCACTAAGCACCCTGTACCACAGATTCGTATTACACTATTCCCTTTATTACTCCAATTACATACTCCTCCGTGTCTGAACCACACAAGTATTATGTCAACAGCTTCTAAGAAATCCTTGATGACAATTGCTAGTCAAGCAACACATACGTGACCTATCTCATTAAGGTTTCGTATAGAGCATTTAAATAGGACGCTAGTGGCACCCGAGATATATAATGGCCACATGACACTTTACGGGAATGTCTGGGAGCATCAATTTACATTTGAGTGCCTATTTTTGGTACTGATAAAAAAAAGCGTTGGGCGAGTTGTACGGGAGAATTTTGTACTCGAAAAAATGAAAGTAAACTTTTAATGTACAGAATTACGTATTGTGGACTTGAGCCTTTGAGTTCTCAAAAGCTCAAGAACAGGCCGAAGTAAGATATATCCCTTAGAGGATCACTTTGATGTCCTACAGTCCGCCCGTCTGTCTGTCTGTTTGTTTGTTAAGACCCTTTATCTCGGGAACGCGTGAAGCACGCGCATTGAGTAAAATTAAATCCATATACTCAGGTCTGTGGACTTTTGAAGCTGTAAAAAAATGAAACTTGTAAATTAACAAGAAAAAAAGATACTTCGATTTTTGTGTGGCAGTACATATTTTTGACACTCGAGGAAATCAAAATTCCTGAAATTTGGCATAGAGCAAGGTCTTAGAGCACAACTATAGGAATAAAATTGTGAGAACTGTAAATTTGTTGATTTGAAAACATCGTCCGAGACTCCATTCCGGAATTGAACTTACATAGGTCAGTTTGTACGGAACCCTCAGGGCACGAGTCCGACTCGCACTTGCCCAGTTTTTTTATTTTTTTTTATTTAGGTAGGCTTCAGACAGCACTTTTTATACTTGTTGTAAAGACAAGACAAGAAATGGAGACCCTGCTTCTCCATTTGTTTGTGAATGCTTGTTTGCGTGCGCTTTCGGTATTTGCCTGGCTCCGAGCTAAAAGTGGCAGAAACAAATATTTGAGCGAGAACGTCCTGTCTTGTGTGTGTGTTCTTTTTGGTTTTATGCTGCAATGACTAACTTTAGATGAAGTTAGGGAAGTTAAGAAAAAATCAAAAGTTCGGAAAAAAAGCCCGATTTTCATTGAAAAATCCTGAGATTTTTTTAGTTTGAGAATTTTTTTACACTGCAGATCTAATTCATGCGTTGCACATCGCACTCAAAGTGGTGGGGATGGCAGCGGAACCCCCCTTTGGCAATGGAAGATTAATTTTAATTTATTTAACTTTTTATTAATTTGTTTAACTTAAGCCGTATTTTATTGCAAATTCTAAAAATCCTGAGATTTCATAACATTTTTAAAATCCGGCCGCAATCCTGAGAAGAGTCCAAAAATCCTGAAATCTTAAACAAATCCTGAGATTTGGTAACCCTAGATGAAGTTAGCTTTTGAATTTTCTTAGTTAATGGTGGGGTTATTATAAGATTATAAGCCACAAACAAAAAACACCCGACTAAATCATGACGGCACGCCTGGCATAGTAGTTGAGCGATTGACTGATGCCCTGGCGGGTCGCGAGTTCAAATCCCGCGCAGAGCAAATATTTGTATGGCCTACAAATAATTGTTCTGGGTCTGGGTGTCTTATTTATGTGAGTTTAAACATTTGTGAAAGCACCCATGATACAGGATTAATTCCTAGTTTGTTTGAAACAGTGACCATGGTTCTAGAACACAAAAGGGCACTGAAGGACACAGGAGGGTATAAGTTAGTAAAATTCTGACACGCCTTCGTTCCACCCTTGAACGGGAGAAGTTATTTGACAATTTCCCACCTCCAAAGATTGATTGTTTCAGCAAACTTTGTCATACTAAAACCACAAAATAGATAGGTACAGAAGTCAATCTCATGTATGAACTTCACTTTTCATACCTACGCTCGTCGGCCGCGCTAGGGTCGGCGCCGCTCTGTCCGAGCGCGCCCGGGTGTGGCGAAAAATACTTATTCTTTGTTTAAATGGATAATTTACTATTTAATGTTGAATTTAAACAACAGTCTACTTAACAGTCTAACATTTTTTTTTGCTCCATCATTACACAAAAAAGTTCGACGCGTGTCTCAAGCAGAAGGCAGTCGCGCTCGGACTGGTCCTAACCAGACCGAGATATCGTGCCCGTGAGCGGACCACGCTTTGTACGTAGATTGACTTCTGTACTTATCTATTTTGTGCTAAAACGCCCGATAAATCAAACCCATCATCAATTCTACTTATCATTAGCTAAGCGTGTTACATGGACTTCCAAGAAGTCGAACGTCCTTCGAGATATTCGTAACAAGCGCGTGTCTATTGTGTCGGTAACAATAAACCGTGGGAGGAAACAATTAACTCCACTAATTTGATTTTATCGTGCGTGAACCGAGAAAAGAACTGCCACAGAACAAAATAAATAAAACAGAATGTCAACTCTATACGACGATTGAAAACGCGTGCACACATTGATATGTCTAACATATAGCGAGTACTTCGTTGGCTAGTGATCACATAAAAAAAAGCGCTATTGGGTTTTTCAGATAAGAATTACTCCCTAGCAGCTTCGAGTTCTGATGTTTGTGGTGGGACAACTCCGAGCTGTAGAGAGCATATTAAGCCGTTGATCCAGTGCCTGGCTAATATGTATTGAGTTGTTGATATTAGGTCAGGATAGTCTGTGATTTATTTGTGACAATTTGAGACCTTCGTTCAGTTCGATGCAAGCTTTACGGCCTCTCTGAACTCGAGGCGAATTACTCTGTAGAAACTAATGATATGACAGAAACGTGGCTTGCTACAGGACCCAAATAATGTTACAATAGATGAATCATTGACATGAAGAAGCAACAGTAAGGGGGGTCCATTGCGAGAAACGCACTTCATACTACCATGAAGTCAGAGACATACGGACATCGTCGAGAACGCCCCCTTTTCTAAGGTATTTTTAGGTGGGAGGGGTATCCAACTGATTTTCCTGTCTATATATACTACACGTAGCAATACATCGCTGTGTGCTTTCGTTTGTTTTCTCGTATGAACTTAACCTTCTGTAACTACCTACTCTGTGGACCTAACCTGAGTCAATCGAACGGTGGTAAACATTCTGCGAGTACCAACTTAAGTATATTGCAATTTGCCGAGTCAAGTTTAAAAGAGACTTAAAACGGGATACTTTTAGAGAAGGTAAGTGATTCGTTTAAAGCACAGTTAAATGGGATTAGTAGAGGTGCTGTTTCGTCAGGAATTAAAATAATATAAGTATTACATATCTTATATTAAATCTTAAATATTGGTATAAGTTTGCCATATTTTCACTTACTATTCAAAGTTGAAGATTTACAAAGGTGACTCGTGTATGTGTTTCTAATTAGTAAAGTTTGTAGTAATCTTCTATTAAATACATAAATATGTACCTAAATATAAAAGAACCTGACTCACACACTGACTCATTAAGGCCCTACCCACCCATGAACCTACACCTAAATTTTGCCCAGAATAAGTAAGAATTTTCCAAAATTTTCCCAGTAACGGGACAAAATAAGTGTCAAAAGTTTATATGCAGAAACCTACTGACAGAAGCTAGTTTAACTGACAATTATAAATCATTAAAAGTAAAATATAAAATTACAACAAATATAAAACAATTTTCTAACACGGCACAATCGTGTTCAATCACCAAAGTAACATAATATAAGAAAAGTCACAATGTTTCATTAAAAAATTACATTATACAAATGAAAGCCTTAACTTATCGATTTAACAAATCATGTTAGTTCAATGTAACAGTCAGTCACAATTTAATATAGGTATAAAAGCAAATCTAATATAATTTTCACGCAAAACTATGTAACTATAATCTAGCTTCAATCAAATATTAAACGAAACTGTTATGAGACATGTTTATACCCGTGTAACTTTAAGTTACTCGTAATATAATATTATAAGCACTACACGCCTACACCTTTCAGATTTTCTTACAAATTATTTTTGAATACAACAGAGTTATGAATTTAAGAGAGTTATGAATTTACATGTGGATGGATGGAGAGGGAGAGGGAAGCCAAAGAAAAGATGGATGGATTGTGTGAGAAGTGATATGAAAGAAAAGGGAGTTAGTGATAGCGTGACGAGTGACAGGACAGAATGGAAGAAAAAAACGTGTTGCGCCGACCCCAAATAAAACGGGACAAGGGCAGGAAGAAGTAGAAGACAACATTATTTTTAGGATCGATTCGATGTTGGGGGCCGAGTCACCCGCGTCCGTAGGAGAATACCCGAAGCAAGTCCCTAGATGTGGTCCCCGGGTGGTGCTAATCAGATGACATTAACAGGTGGTAGGTTTCGACCGTTGGCTTGCAACCACCCACTGAGCAAAGCCGTACCGCTAAGCGGCCTGGCCGTGTTCCGTGCTTAGTGTCGCCAGTCAAGACGAGTTAGATAGAAATAGCTGTTCCAACGCAAGCAGACCAACCTGGCTCGTGCTGATATGGAGGAATCAGGAGGCTAGTCGCGAAGGGTTGCGATTAGAAGCTTTCTGTCTTCGATAATGACCAAAAAAATATACTTACTAACCGTAAAGACTTTCGAAGATCTACAAACGAGACCAACGGATTAACGTGCTTTCAGAGACGAAGGAATCTTGATATATTCAAATGGTCACCCATCCAAAAACTGACTCGGGGAGAACGATCCATGCGGCTGTTATTCCATATTACATTAGCCACAAGCTCCTCCTCCCTATACGAGACTGATATCGCCCTACTTTCTAGAAAAGGTTGAGGCTACGTATTCGCGTAGGCATTTGTTTTTGATAAACCGGAGATTATGTCTGCGGTCTGTCTGAAAATCGAAACTACAAGTTACTAAATAAACCCGAACACGACAAGGGTCCTTATGTTACTGGCTTATCTAAAAACATAGGACATTATTATCAGAACGAGACATCTCTCCCAGATTGATTAGGGGTGTACCAGACAGATTTACTCCAGTCCTCTTGAAAAAATTGTAACCGTATTGGACTCAAATTACATATGGAACAGACATATCTGGACTCTGGAGTAAGGTTTAGTTCACATCGCAACGCGACGCGACGCTGCGAGCTCATTTCAAGCGAGCGACTCAATATATGATACACATTTCATTGTGAGAGTTTAGAATACGTTGCAACACGCAGCGCTGCGCCGCGAGGCATCTATCTCTATCTGAAATGTATATCTTTTCGTGTAGTAAATAAATCTCGTCGTGTATACGGCATACATCGAAGGATTGGAACAATTGGCTTGCTGCGGTCTTCCCGTTCGATTATAATTTAGATGTCTTCAAGCTTAGAGTGAATAGGCTCTTAATAAACGAGTGCGATTCACCATCAACGATAACATAACTGCTTACTATCAGGTGGGATCGCAGTCCACCACTGGTTTATATTATTAGAACTAAACGTAATCTTAACACATAAAAAATTTAATTACAACTCCAAACTATTCAAAAATATAACACCGTGAAAAGGGTGTGCAATTCTCTGTTCGAGAGTCAAAGATGCTAGTGCGGGGGCGATGAAGCGCGATGACTTAGGGATGTGTTCATTCATCGACTAACAATATCATTTTTTTTTAAAGTATCTTTTAAAATGTGTGCGTAGCATCGCGTCGCGTCGCGTCTAGGTGTGATCTGACCCTAACGGACTGGACCTGACCAGACGGACTGCAATCAAAATAACGGACCCACTTTCCGGACGCGCCTGCTTCCGCAATCTATCGACTGCAGTATGAAATAGAGATTGATACGTAATAGACGCAATTTGTGATCGCATATGTTTCGTGATCTCATCAATAGGAATGATCGACTAATCAATAATTTTACTTCGAACCAATCAGACCAGTACATTCAGAGATTACCTCCTACAAACAAAAAAACAACTTTACTCATTAGTGATCTTAGAATTTTCGCTCAAGTTGAAAACAAAACTCTGCTAATAGAAACTTAAAAACTTGAATTTATGTTATTCATGAGGATAAAGCGATGGTAATAAAGCTTTCTACCATAGACAGATTTTTATAATCAGATTCTCCTGCAACCAAACATTTGCATTTGGTGACCTGTAATACAGGTTGTTGTAAATAGGCACCAGTCCCTCACAAAGTTTGCTCTAAGATATAAGCAATGTTAAAAGCTAGCATAAGATAACTGTGAAGGGAAAATAAATAAATAAATTATTATTATTATTTAACGAAACAGTTTTAGTTCATGATATCATACTAGCTTCCCCCAGCGGCTTCGCCCGCGTGTAAGCCATCATAAAACTCCCGTCATAAAAAGTATCCTACATCTTATTCCAGGATTATGATTTATCCATGTGCCAAATTTCATGTGTATCCGTTCAACCGTTTGAGCGTTAAAGAGTAACCAACACAGCTATTGCCTTTATAATATTAGTGTCATTCATCATATCATAATACCCTAATAATTCGTTTTGGATATCTCCAATACATAAAGTTACTTCATAACAAAAGTACACTAGCAACGCACAAAGCTCACCATCAAACAAAGTGGACTACTTTGACAAAACAGTGCTATTTCTCAGCCCTTTCACTACCACACCTCATTCCTTACAAACTACGGTAGTCGAGGAACTAAAACAATGTTTTTAGGGTTCCGTACTGGTATTTCCGAAGCCACACTTGTTGTTAAGGTATTCAAACGCGTAGGAAGCGATTTGGCGCGGGTTAGCGATGTTATCGCGACCGGAACCGTGATAAAGTAACAGCCAACAGGTGAAATAGTAACAGGTATGGGAATTTGTGTAGTGTTGGTTTTCTTTCGGAAGCGGGCTTGAAATGACTATTGCTATTTTTTTTTTTGTTAGGTGGAAATCATTAAATGACTCCTGCCGCACTGGGGGAGCGAGAGGGAGTCCCAGACTTTTACTGACTTAAACACATCTGTGTTCTTTTAACTGCCCATTGCGTACAAGGACCAGAGTGACTCTTTCAAAGAATCCAATATTCATAACACATCCAAATAACATAGGTGAGTTTTAGTCAGTAAAAGTTGTTGAAGATAATAAACAAGTACCCAATAATCATCTATGGTATTCATAGTCGATTGTATTGCCAATGTGACAGTGATAAATGTCAACGTCAAATATTGAAATTTTCTGTCTCTGTCTATTTATGCTCTCTCTCTTTCTCTATCTATACGAAGCTCTCAATTTTTCTGTTTGATGTCTACAGCTCTACACTAATATTAAGTATTAAGAGGTGAAGTTTTTTTTGTAATCTCTGAAGGTACCTACTGAAATTGTAAAAATTTTCTCATCGATAAAACGCTGCTATTTTCCTGAATGAAATAGGCTTTATTTTATGTAGGTATGTGGGCGAAGCCGCGGGCAAAAGCTAGTTTTTAATGGATCCCTCTTTATTTTTGTTCTATGCTCATAACCTTTCAAAAGTCTGACACTACCCGGTCGCTTCACCCAGAGTTGGAGAAGTTATTTGATTATCTCGAAAGAACTGTCCTTATCCCATATTACTAGGGGTCGCGCAACACGTTTTTTTTTCTTCCATACTGTCCTGTCACCCGTCAAACGATCACTAACTCCTTTTCTTTCATATCACTCCTCACACAATCCATCCATCTTTTCTTCGGGCTTCTTCTCCCTCTGCATCCATCTACATGTATGCTCAGAACATTTTTAGTAATATGCCTTTCATCCCTCCTCTTCACAAGACCATACCAAGACAACCGATTACCTTTCATCTTTTCAGTCACCGGCGCCACTTTCAAACTGCCTCTAATATACTCATTTCTCACTTAATCCATTCTCGTCACACCACACATCCATCTCAACATTCTCATCTCCGCTACATGCAATCTTTTTTCAATTTTGCAAGCAACAATAAAAACCAATAAAAGAAACTTGATAGTTTTCAGTCTGCAGTCTTGTTGCCACTTAACTGAAATATGTAAACATTATCTACCTGCACACTTAGAAGCATGATCATTTATTTTTCCATAGCGATGGGTTCTCAGCGGATTGGATATCTTGACGTAAATAATTGGCTCGTTAGTGACGACTGCGGATAGAATCGTGTCGGAGCGATGTGCATGATGCAGTTGTAGGTAGCTGTTGTTAATTACAGATTTAACTTTGTGATAAGGCTTTAGTTAAAGTTTGTAAGTAAATAAGGTAGAATAAGTGGCATAGCATAGTCGGCCTTATAATGTTCCCACTGTTGGGACTCAGGCTTCCTCTCTAAGAGAAGAAATCCACCGTATTCTACCACGCGGGCCCAGGGTGGCTAGGATTTAGCTCGCTGTCCGACCATCCGGTAACTGTCCAGACCGAGCCCAAGTCGTCGACGGCGCGCGTGTTCCCGCGCCTCAAGGAGTTGTCAGCAACCGCAGGGGCCCGAAGGTCGAAGCCTACTGGGGCCGAGGGTCTTCCTTGGGTCTTTCTTTCTTTTATCGGGTAGATGGCATATCTACCCGATATCGGTCACAGCGACCGCCTTCCTTGGTTTCTCATGGCTGTTGAGAGTTCAGTCAGATATGCTAATCTTTGTGCCCTCATATGACTTACATATTCAACTTTGGCCGAAAAACTTTGAGTACAGAGTGGAGACACTCATACACATAAAGGTGATGCTTATTTCTTAAAACAATCTTCCAGCTCAATTAAAAAAACTCAAAAAAAAAAAATTAGGTTATGGGGCATGACGCTGTGATAAACACTACCAAAGGTTTTTTTCGATGTTTTTTCCTCATACTCAAAAAAATTTATTAATATCATGCATGGTATTTATTTTCTATTTTAAATGTAAATTTTACTCTCGTAAAAAAAAACTCGAGCCTATGTAATATTCATTTATGGACTTATAACATGGGAAAAGCAGAAATTCTCTCTTCTGCAGAAACTCGCTTACGCCACTTACCATAGATATTTGCAAACTAAGCCACGTAAAGGAAAGTCGTGAAATAATTTCTCCTTATCACGAGGAAAACTCCCTCCTACTTAGTCTAGCTAAAAAGTAGTTTATGTACTTTTCCCTGACATAAACTTTCCTGCTCAGTTTCATGGCCAGGTGTCCCTTTAGGAGTCGTTAAATGAGAACTTAGTTGTGCATGTTAAGTAAAAAAATAACAGAAGGAGACTTAAATTTACTTAGCCGTTTTCTATGATAAAATTTTCAACGCGTTTAGAACTATACTCTGCGAATATATACTAAGATTCAGTATCACAGGAATCAGGTATATAGTTTTTAGGAATTGATGCGGTTTCTCAAATCATAACCTTTGTAATCTAACACGTTTGGTCGCACTCTTCCGAAACAGCTTGACCGATTTAAGGGGCCGGCGGAGGATGAATTTCCATACAAACGTAATACCACGCTCATTTGCAGTTGGAGCATATATCCAACATATTATGATGATATTCGGTTAAAGACAATATTTATCTAGGTTCCTACGTCGAGAATATTAGAAATATTGTTATTTTTAATACAAGAAAAGCCAAATGGCATGTTTTGCCATTTAAGCTATAAAAAAGTGCGAAATACAATTTGCTTAAATTTCTTTTTGTTTTTTTAAAAAAGAAAGACGTAGGAACCTAGATAAATATTGTCTATAACCAAATATCATCATAATATGTTAGAAATATGCTCCAACTGCAAATGAGCGTGGTATTACGTTTGTATGGAAATTCATCCTCCGCCGGCCCCTTAAATAAACTTTTTCTCTGGTCTGAGATTACATCGTAGGCTATTTTTTAGTCTCCTACTAACTGAGCAGGTATAAATTAGCACCTTTTTAGGAATCGATGTAGATTTTCAATAGAGAATATGCTTGCAATTTTTTAATTTTATCACTTTACCAAAATAAATATGAAAGATAATTCCTTATTCACATAAATTCCCACAATCCTTGTAATGTTCTTCATAATTTTCTACTTAGTAATATCTGTTACAAACCCAATCTTTTCATATACTCTCAAATCACGACCTACTCCAGCATCGTTTCACATATAACCACAGCTTACTAAATTATTTCGCCGGTCGAACTCGCAGCAAAGTCCACTAAAATTGATAGGAAATTAGTATGACGGCCGGCCAGACTCGGAAGCCCAGCCAATGTCGGTGTATAATGGAAATTAATAAATTTTACGAGCTGCTTACCTTACAAGCGAATTAGCGGGAACTAAACAGGTGGACGATGCTCTTGTATGCTAATAGGTCGTAACTAGTGTTGCTAGGTGTCCCGTTTTGCACGGGTTTAGTCCCGGTTTTCAGGGATCTGGTAATAACTATCACGGGTTAATCAGGACGCCAAAGGTCCCGATTTTTCACTAATCGCCTCAGTCTGTTAGATCGCTAATTTGGATGGGTAAGAGGTCATCGTCGTCATAACCACTTTTGTTTTTTATGTTGTCAAATTTTTATGATAAGTCTCGTACATATGTGTGAACGGTGAAAAAACAATCTTAACCCTTCTGAAGTGGAATGATATATTTTTTTTAATTTTGACGCAGTGGCTTCATTTAGTTTTGCTGCTTTCGCTGCATGACAGGCTAAGTCCTTTTTTTTTATATGGCCTTTACCTATAATAGTAATAATAATTTATTGGTCGAGTGTTACAGAGTGTATTATAATAATAAACTTACGTTATATTCTTACTGGTTAAATTAACATTAAATTGAACAGTGGTCCTCAAACTCAGCAGCGTCTGTATCTTGACAGCCGGGGTTGCGTTAACTTACATTAAGTCCGAGAGATGTTAACTTTCATACCTGTAACAAACATTTTTAAATCAGTTAAATAAATCAACAATCGGTAGCAACCTGCTAACTAAGATAATACGAGTAGTAAAGCAGCGTTATATATAATTAATTTATTCAATTAGACATCAATATTAGTCCATTAATGATATGAAAATTGTTAGTATGATGTTAAAAACCTATGTTAATAACCACAGAACAAATGAAAGAGGTTAGAAAGGCTTTGTGAGCAGGGTAAGCCTGCAACAAAGTAGGGCAATGCTCATAGTTCAACTACCAACAGCAAACTTGCGATCTAAGTGTGCGTGGTCTTTAGTTGCGTTAATGCGTGTTTGAGGTTTGTTACCTATAGTGGAGTTAAAGGGTGTGAGACAAGCGGCGACACTCGTAGTACAAATCGGATAGTATTTCCTTTCATCTTTTCTGTGTTAGTACCTAACTAATAAGTAAAAGTAACTTAGTCTTCTCGGTAAGGTTCCACACAAGCTGTCACAATTACAAGCTATAGCAGGTGTAGGTACCGATTTTATTACAGAAAACCAGATTATTTTCATGTTTCATCCCGAATTTTCGTTCCTGGTCCTGGCAACACTAGCCGTAACGCAGGAGCAGGTAGGTAAACACATATCATTAAGGTTTTGCATAATAGAATGCTGTGGCCGTTTTGTTTGTGCACTCTATGCATTTTAATTTTAGGATGTGGGAGAGAATTAAAAAGTTTTATGGGCAGGCAAGTTTTTTTAGGAAACGTGCCAACTGGACCATTTTACTATGCCGCCGTTGTCCATACGTCTGTCAGCGGGCTGTATCTCATAAACCGCAACAGTAAAGCTAGAACTACATTAGACCGACGCACACGTGTAACACGCCTAATTTGTACGTAGATCGACGTCGCGTGGCGTGGATCAAGTGTAGCTCTACAAGTCTTGTTTTCATATAAAATGTGTGGAGACTGACGCGCCCAGATCGGCGTGTGTGGCACACGTGTGCGCAGTGTAGTTCTAGTTTTAAAGTTGACAAAAAATAAAAGCCCGTTTTGACTACTTAGCGGCTTGTCCGGTGTAGTGTAGCTACTACTAAAATAGCTACTGCTACAATTGCCGGAACGGATCTTGAGCGCTTGGCGTCAGAGTGGGGATCGCTTTGCGCATTCCATACATTGGCGGGCCAATCGTCTTCGTTGTTAAATACATGCAGCAACGAAGGGAACGAAGCAGGAGTGACATCTATGACACGATGGCGCGGCGAGCCGATTCACTGACACTCCCCGCCCCCACGTCTCACTTCGCACCACTAAAGAGACCGAATATTTGACTTCTGCGCAACTTGAAGCCAGCGCTCAAGATCCGTGCCGGTATTTGTACACCGGACCCCTAATTATTATTTTATTATTTCTTTCAGTTTCGTTCCAAGTTACATTCTAGGGTCTTTCTGAAATGTCAAAACGTAGGTACCTTTTATTTTTTAACGAATTTAGTGAGTTGCACTATTGCCATTACAACAAATACAAACATATAATAGTTTCGAAAAACTATGTTAAAATGATTTGTAAGACCCGAGCAAAGCTGGGGCTAGACACCAGTATCATCATCATCATCATTTCAGCCGATACACGTCTACTGTTGGACATAGGCCTCCCCCAAGCGTCGCCACATCGAACGTTCCTGTGCGTCCCGCATCCGTCGGTTTCCTCACCAGTATACAACATTAGATTTAATGTATGTGAAACCCGAAACAAGTGTCTAGTAATTTTATGTAAAAGATCTATGTACAAAATTTTATAACTGTATCATGAAAGATCACAAAGTTATAAGCTTGTTATGTTACTTGGTTGTCCGCACAAATACATGGTCACCGGGCTATCCCTCCCCTCCCTCATCACCCTGCTGTGTGCTGGCGGCCATGAAATACCGTGAACTGTATTGTACTTTTTTTTTTTTTTCTTTGGGAAAAATCATCTTATGACAACCCCCGCTCTTGGGCGGAGCGGGAGATAGTGTCAGACTCTTACTGACTATAAAAACCCATCCCGTTCCTTCAAGCCTTCATACCGGGGCTCGAGCGCCCTTTCGGATTACCCTGGTCCCAGTAGGCTTCGACCCGGCTGGGCCCCTGCTGTTGCTGACAACTCCTTGAGGCGCGCGGGAACAGCGCGCGCCGTCGACGACTTGGGCTTGGTCCGGACGGTTACCGGACGGCCGGACAGCGAGCTACCCATTGCTCTCTGTCCGCAAGCCCGCGCCTACGGTGGCTGGAAATCGGGATCGGAATCCCGGCGGCGGCGAGAGCGCCGTTGCCTGATGCGGTCGGCCTCCTCCTTAGCGAGCATAGTGTCGGTGGTGTCCAACTTGTGACCTTTTTAAATATTTTTGGGAAAAAAATATAACATGATATAAAAATAATTGGAATCGATTGAATTAAGTACTGATTCTGAACAAAGTTTATTTAGGTTTCGCATATAGACTACAGATACTAAAAATAATGTTGTAGAAATAAAATAATTTTAACTAGACAAATAGGCCAGCTACTGAGTTCCTGAAATTTATTAGCTAGGAGTGTACGTCAGAATTTATATAAAATAACATAAAAAAGATGCGTTTTCATCTCTAGAGGAAATGCTAATTTGGTATCATCATAAAATATTTAAAGCACTGTATTAATAGCGAAACAAGACATCTGGATAAGATTAAATATTTTTTGGCGTCCGGATTCGAACCTGCTTAAATGATTGGACAACTGCCACATAATGTGCTCAACAACATAATATTATTTGAACGATCAACATAAACCATTTTCTAGTTCATTTTCATACTACAAGCTAATTAAGCAGGATAAAAAAACTTTCTTTTTTGTTTCGGCGGCGACGGCGAGCTACCCATTGCTTTTCGTCCGCTAGACCACGCCTATGGTGGCTGGAAATCGGGGTCAGGGTCCGTTCCATCACGCGTGTGGCAGCCTCCTTCGCTAGCCTTACTGCTTCTTAGAAGGCGACGGCCTGGCATTCCTCCTCGCTCCGGACCATGGTCTGTACCAGGGCCCGGAATCCTGACAAGATTGTGGAATTGTTCGAAAGAGTTACCTACTAACTGAAGGAACACAGGTGGGTTTTAGTCAGTAAGTTTGACCCTTCCTCACGCTTAACCCAGAGCGGGAGCAGTTATTTCACGATTTCTTACTTCAAAAGAGTATATCAATAGCCAGTGCGATAAAGAAACAGCGATCCCAATGGCGACCGAAAACAATTGAGAGTAGTTCATGCACATTTTGCTTGGCGATAACTACCGGCATATCGAACTACGTTTTATAAACAATTTTAATCGTCGATTGTTCCGCCTCTTGGTTACCACTTGCGTCAACCCATTGTTCAAGCCGCAGATCAAGAAACCAGTACTTACAACCGCTCGTCATACATTGCTCGCATTGTTCCAAGATTGAAAACCCCACTTCAAAACTGGCACGGAATGTATCAATGTCAGCGGATAAACGGTAGCGGACAATCGGAGTAGAGCCCGGATTTCAGCGCGAAATGAAACTTCGCAGAATACTTAAGTGAAAAGAAAAAAAAACAAGTAAGAATAGTTTGGTGTCAGATGCAACGACGTCGCGACGGTTCGTGGTAAGAGTCTGTTTGAAACTTTGGATGCTACTGGAGACTACCTCGGCTATTGTCGACGAGTTCTACGACTTATATTAAAAAGTAAATTCTCTTCTGTGTAAATTCGTTACAGATAAATCACTTTTCGTATTCATTATGTCATATTTCTCACAACTCTTTGAATGGTTGATTAATCGCGTCTCTAGATCCCTTTGCTTATCTTCGGGTCGAAAAAAGATTCCTTTCAAAGATTTTTTCCCTTTACTGTAGCCTCTTTTCTTTAATCTTATTTCAACATCAAACATGTAAAAAAAAAACATTTGACCTTTCCAAGAGACAAAAAAAAAACTTGGAATTTTAATTGAACATCGAAATAGTAAAACTTCTAGATTGTTTAACTTTGTGACCCGGAAGACAACAATATCCCACGATTAAGGATATTTGTAAGGTTTCTTTAAATTAAAATTCTTTTTTTCGTTTCTGACATAAATAATAGTCAAGTATCCTTGAACGGAATTGTAAGAACGTGACATTGAAACTTAGGCGCCAATAATGTTTATCTAGAGTACTTTTCGGCCACATTTCGGCACTGTCAAATTCTTCCCCAAGTATTAGAGCTCGATTTAGAAAGGCATTCCCAAATGTCGATATGACATTCTCGTATCGATAAGTCCGGTAACGTGAGGAGCGTTAAACGTATAGGACGCGACATTGTTTATTGAAAATTGTTTCATACCTCTTACAGGATTGAGTCTAAAATCGTTTAGTTCGATCAGGCAAAGTTTATTTTTATTTAAAATACTGTGGTGGCGCTCAATGCTGTGTGAAGTGAGATTTATTGCGATTGTGAAACAGTTGCGTTTTGCAGGCTTACCCGTGTGCTCTGTATCTATGAAGGCACTCGGCAGTCGCGGAGAATCTTAATTGTACTCCATTGAGAGATTCCAGAGCGCGGCGTCTTTATTTTTGAATAGGGAGAGACTTGTTGCTCCACTCGTGTGAAGGTTGACCGTAATTCACGTGTTGCGCTGCACATTCGTGGGTTACACTTTGTTGGCAATGCTTTGTTCTATTTACACAAGTCCTGGGTTAAATATTAGCTTTGCACTACGTAAATAAATTTGAAGAGCGTCGCGCGTAAAACGTTATCCGCCGGGTGTCAGAATCAATAAACGTTCAAGACATCGTCGACATGTGTCATAAAATAGGCCATTTATGACACTCAATAATCGTAAATAACATGAGCAATATTTCCGATACCCCATAATAATGAGTATTATTACTGTGTTAACCCGGGGACAGTGTTTATCGTTCACGTGGCCGTTATGGGGTGGAAAGAAACAGTTATTTGAGCGGTTCTTGATCGCACAAAATAGATAGGTAGAGAAGTTAATCTACATAAAAAGCGCGCTCGAGCAACGCACACATAGACATCGCTCAGGGACACGATATCTCGGAGCGCCTCGGCCCACTCGTCGAACAGTTCCGGCTCAAACGCTCGTCAGTGTGCGTCCACCGAGCGTAGGTATAAAAAGTAAAGTACATCCATGAGATTGTCTTCTGTACCTTTTTGTGATTGTATGTCTCAGAGGTCCATTGACCCAGGAGGCATGTACTCTTCATGCGGAGTGCCTCAGCCTCAAGTCACACGCTCGAACGTGACTTCTCCATAGGGTCTCATCAACTCCAAAGGTAATCTGTCCTGGGACAGCTGTGAGCGATTTACATCCGGACGCTGTGTTACACTGCATACATGTGTAATAAGTTCGATTTGGACTTTGTTCGAGCGGAACACGTAATAAATTGGAAATTCAGGGTTTCATTTAAGTCTTGCTTCGGTCTGTTTTTGTTCAGTTACATTCTACCTTTAAACCAGGAGATATGGATCCGAATATAGGAAACCGGCTTGAGATACGGTTACGGATCTGAAATTATTCCGGATTATCCGTTAGTTTGGGATGGTTTTGGTTACGAATAGTATAGAATAGAACAGAAATACTTTATTGTACACTAAAATAATAACAATTATATTATGTGTGTGGTTTCATGGTGTCCTTTTTTTTAAAACTTGTGAAATAAAATAACAAGCCTTGACTGTTTAGATTTTGATTTGTTTGATCGAGTCAAACAAACAAAAACCCTGTCATAACCTATCATTTAAACTTCGTCCTGACTTCGTCTTTATCCGAAACTATCCGAAACCTTAATAACAAATATTTCATGCTTAAATTCTTTGATAGTAATGAAGCAGCGATTAATCATAAGTTCAAACTGTTAAGTATTAAAAATTTCTTAGATTTTTTATCAGCAAGTCAATCTATGAGCGAGTAAAGTACCTTTATAGGAGTTCAAAGTTCAAAACCGGCTTGTAGATATTTAAATCACAAAGAAAAGCTCTCCCATCACAATTTACAATCTTACTAGATTACATCTATATTTCTATACTAGTATTACAAAGTGGAAAGATTTGTATTTTTTTTACGTTTGTATTTTTGTTTGTAGGAAGTACCGTTACCGGTTTCGTCGAAAGAAAGAAAGAAATTACTGGCTCTGAAAGTACTGGTCTGATTGCTAAAATGATTGTTGTATTTTATCGTGCGTCTATTTGGGCAAAATAAAAATGTTTTCTTTCTTTAAAATTTTTTCACCGACAGAAAGCTGCTTTATTCCTGAGTGACATATTCTATGTATGCGGGCGAAGCTGCGTGCAAAAGCTAGTACCTAATTAATAAATTAAAAAACTGTTGGATCTATTTTAAAAATTAGTTCACCAATGGATTGCTACTTTATCACTGAGTGTCTTAGGAACGCGGGCGAAGTCGATAATAGAAACTAGTCAAATATAAAACACTATAGTGACTCGCCCCGGCTTGCACGGGTGCTTCAAAATCTTCGTGGTTTATTCTTCTTACTATTAATAAAAAACGGCATAAAAAACGTTGAGTGGTTTAGGAAGAATTGGCGAACGAACAGACTGACAAAAAGCTTTGTTTTATACTACAGAGAAGAAAACAAGCATTAGTTTCAATGACTGGCGTACCCCAGACAGCTATGACCCCTTTATCTCCATATTATTCTCAAACCTGTACTGCCAAACGACCAGTAAAAACCTAAAATCAACCTTGACATCAAACACACAGAGTGCTTTATTGCTTGTTTTCCGTATGCATAATTTAATTCTCTATGAGCATATATTCTATTAAGGGCTGTCTTCGAACGTGGTAGGTATCGAAAGGAAATGGATAGGTCTGTTGAGATGAACATGGTTTCGTATATTAGCATATCAGATGAACAGACACGTACGGTGTAAACAATTGAACATCGGAGGCTCTGAAACTGTGTTTAATGGCTGTTATGTCTCACTGTGATGATTTCGCCTCGTTGTTTTGAGGAATGGATCTGCGAAATGTTGTGTGCGTTTGTTTGCCTATAAGCAATCAGCTCTCATAGAAGTATGGGCTTTTTTTTTTGAGATGGGAAATCATCCAATGACTTCTTTTCCACGCTAGATGGAGCGAGAGAGCGTGTCAGGTTTTTACTGACCACAACTTTGACCTTCAGTTGCGCTTTCTGTTCTTAGACTACGGGTTTCCTTTTCAGAAGTCCAAGCAAGCATCGGCCCTGTCCATGGTCGCTTGGACCGATACTTTGACGCACGAAATCGCATCGTAACAATTCGCACGCAGGTTGCTGCGATACGGCGTCGTATTGCTTCGCATCGCAGTTTTGTGTGGGAACCCTTAGCGACGCCGCGTGTGTTAATGTGGTCAGGCCCTACGAACCTAGAATTAGAATAAATAAAATTTGTCAGTTTTGTGGTGGCACAAAAAGGCTTTTTTGAGTGTTTTGTTTCCTTAAGAGCTCTCAAAAAAAACATGAAAATAAAATAAACCATGTTTTCAAGTTTACCAAGACGGTAAGGTACATCTAGAGTCCATCCCACGCTTCTAACACGGGAAGTAATTCGAGGGCTTTCGAACCGCTTCCTGGGGTTTCAAGCACGCTGTATATCAAACAAGTTATCGACTAATGTAAATGAGCCTACACCTACTATAGATCGGTATTCACTAAAGGTACAGTCAGTACAGTCGCAATAAAAATAGGTTCATCGGTAATGTCATTGTCACAGAATGACACTCAATGCTAATTGAATATGTGATATCGGTGTTAATAAAAATAGGTTTGATATGTCTTCAAGTGACTTTATCTAAACTAGTCTAGACTATAATATTATAAAGAGTCTTATATTCTTATACATTCCGAGATTAGGTACCTACCTAATCTCGGAATGTCATAAAGTATGTATAGTCTAGTCATAGTCATAAACTTTATTTCCAAAATAAGACTGATCCAACAAATAAATAATCCAAAAAACACCTACTTTACTCGTACGTATCTTTTTTTTTTTTTTCCGATGGGAAAAATCATCCTATGACAACCCCCGCTCTTGGGCGGAGCGGGAGATAGTGTCAGACTCTTACTGACTAAAAACCCATCCCGTTCCTTCAAGCCTTCATACCGGAGCTCGAGCGCCCTTTCGGATAACCCTGGCCCCAGTAGGCTTCGACCCGGCTGGGTCCCTGCTGTTGCTGACAACTCCTTGAGGCGCGCGGGAACAGCGCGCGCCGTCGACGACTTGGGCTTGGTCCGGACAGTTACCGGACGGCCGGACAGTGAGCTACCCATTGCTTACTGTCCGCAAGCCCGCGCCTACGGTGGCCGGAAATCGGGATCGACATTTTGTTATTAGAACTTAGTTCTCAAGTGATTAAATATTATGTGGTTTTCTATGTAGTAATCTGCTTACAGACAAAATATATGTCTTGATGTGAGTTTGAAAATTCATATATGTATTGTAAACGACTCGACTGTACATTTAGAAGTGAGTTTATGTCATCCTTTGTATGGGTGTGTCTCAAACCGCATACCGGATCCATTACTCAAAAACTGGAATCAGTTAAATATTTGTGATTATGACATCGTGTCGGTACATTTTGACAGTTTATTTCGGATGATTTCATCAAACCTGCCTCTTAGAAAAATATTATTGTTGACATCATCCTCACAGCGGTTGAATGTACTAAAAAACCTTTTTATGTCTTACTAGCTTTTGCCAGCGGCTTCCCCCGCGTACATAAAATATAGCCTATGTTACTTGGAAATAAAGCAGCTTTCTATCTGTGAAAATTTTTTTACAACCAAAAAAACAATCTTTATCTGTTTATTATATTATATTATATTATATTATATTATATTATATTATATCATATTATATTATATTATATTATATTATATTATATTATATTATATTATATTATATTATATTATATTATATTATATTATAAAGTGTAGCTAGTGTTAAGCTAGAAGGCACTTAGATCGTTTCAACAGCTACTACAAAAACAGACATAATATTTCCAGTAAGTCCAACAGAAAAGGGCTTTTTATTTTTATAAAAAGCAGGATTTTAACTCGAAGCTTGAGAGAATTTAATTAGCAAGATCATTGATTCCATAACGCTTAGTAAACAGAAGACTTTCAAGCGGTTTAATTCTTTACGAAAGTTCTATTGTCGGATCAAATTCTGTCATGAATGATAATTCTTAAAAACAGAGCCCCGCATAATTTTAACGGGAAAATTTCCTAATTTACATTTTATATTAATGGGAGAACATTAGGGGTTCTTATTGTAGTCTTAGTATCTTTGTTTGATACAAAAAATTGAGCAAGCAATTGGGACGAAATACTTTGGAAAAAACAGTTAATTTTTATTTTATAAAAACCGGCCAAGTGCGAGTCGGACTCGCCCATGGAGGGTTCCGTAGCAGCAAGTAACATAATATAAAAGTTCTTGTAGTTCGTTGTAACTTTGATCGATGTTTTAATAATAATGTATTTTTTTAGATTTATGACGTATTAAAAAAAAACTACTTACTAGATCTCGTTCAAACCAATTTTCGTTGGTAGTTTACATGGTAATGTACATCATATATTTTTTTTAGTTTTATCATTCTCTTATTTTAGAAGTTAGAGGGGGGGGGGGACACACATTTTACCACTTTGGAAGTGTCTCTCGCGCAAACTATTCAGTTTAGAAAAAAATGATATTAGAAACCTCAGTATCATTTTTGAAGACCTATCCATAGATACCCCACACGCATAGGTTTGATGAAAAAAAAAATTTTGAGTTTCAGTTCAAGTATGGGGACCCCCAAAATTTATTGCTTTTTTTCTATTTTTGTGTGAAAATCTTAATGCGGTTCACAGAATACATCTACTTACTAAGTTTCAACAGTATAGCTCTTATAGTTTCGGAAAAAAGTGGCTGTGACATACGGACGGACAGACAGACAGACAGACATGACGAATCTATAAGGGTTCCGTTTTTTGCCATTTGGCTACGGAACCCTAAAAACGAAACACGACAGGTATAGTCTCATTTACTTTATATCCTTCCTAATTTTTACATCTACACTAATGTAATAAATAGGTAATGTTTGTTTTTTTGTTTGTAGGAGGTAATCTCTAAACGTAGGTATGTACTGGTCAGACTGCGAAAATTTTTTCACCGATAGAAAGCTGCTTTATTCCTGAGTGACATAGCCTGTATTTTATGTACGTGGGCGATGCTGCGGGCAAACGCTAGTTTATAATAAAACTAAGTCCCACACCTCGTCTGTCTGTCTTTTCGCAATAAACTCAAAAACCAATGAATGGATTTTCATGCTGTTTTCATCAATAGACAGAGTGATTTATAAGGAAGATTAGGTGTATATTATACGTGCATGTTATGGTAGAGAAAAACCGAAAAATTTAAGGCTTATAGTTCCTTGAACCATCTGGCCGACAGCGAGTCCAATGACCTGCAGGTAGTAGTCGGTGTTTCGTACTAACTACCTACAGGTCATTGGATTCGCTCAGCTGACGTTTTCTTAAAGAAATTAATTTCGTACTTTCATAAATTAATACGAGTTTTAAAAAAAAGGTACTTTATTTTTAAATTTTATCTTTGCAAATCGATAGTGTTTCTTGTACCTACCGGATCGACTCTCCACGGGATTAAAACGATCAAAATTTAACGGTGTATATATATTTTCCACATATTTTCTACATTATTATTATTATATCTAGCCCATACTGTCCCACTGCTGGGCAAAGGCCTCTCTCCGCTCCTTCCAATGTTCCCGGTTTTTAGCCACTTCTTTCTAATTCCCAAGGAAGACATCCAAGTCAAGCCACATATTACATAGACATCATTTTTTCCTGCACCTATAGGTACTGAACTTTCACAAGCTATATCTAGGTTTATATAACAAACTCCATTAGCTTTTATCACTAAGCCAGCAAAACCGCGTGTTGACATGTGGAAATATTTTACAATGCACATAATAACCCAGTGTCCAATAAAATTAAGTAGTTATTTTACTGTCAACAGAACGCCACATAAACCAGGTGATCATAAAACCTGGGAATTGTTTATATAAATAGGTATATATGGTAAACCAGACATACCTACATAGAATACATTCCCCAGTCGGTAATATGTAAATTTAAAATTACACAAACTATACAACACAAATTAGTAATTTATTTTGTAATTTTGTTAACATGTTATGTTGTAATCCTAACTAATATTATAAATGAGAAAGTGTGGATGTTTGTTACTTAATCACGCAAAAACGGCTGAACGGATTTGGATGAAATTTGGCATGCATAAAACCAATTGACATGGAAAAGAACATAGGCTACCTTTTATCCCGATTCCGACGTAATGCCACGCGGGCGAAGCCGCGGGCAAAAGCTAGTTATTTATATTTTTCTTGCTTTTTAGGGTTCCGTGCATCAAAAGTAAAAAACGGAACCCTTATAGGATCACTTTGTTGTCAAGAACCTTTATCTCGAGAACGCGTAGAGGTATCGAGTTGAAATTAAAACCATATACTCAGGGCCTCAAGTCTGCTATTACAATAGTGTCAGAATGGTCTATCATTGATGTCATAATTGTCGATTTTGACAAGTTTGGTAATCTATTAATATAATGGCGTCATTATGACTTTCCAATGGTCAACCACTGACACTCCATTGAAAGAAGTGACATAGAATGGTAATCTCGTACATATTGACAAATGAATATTTGACGTTTGCGGTAATCTGCTAAAACTTTGACAGTTTATTTCATCAGTGTTTTACCATTAGAACGTTATTGTGCAGTTATTGGTTTTAATATGCTTGAAATTATCATTCTACCACAATTCTATTACAAGACCAGTGACCGATCCATGATCGATCATTATGAATTAGCAGATTACAAACTTTTAGCATAATGACAATGGGATCGTGTTGGAATGACGAATTTATAAAAATAGCAGACTTGGGGCCCTGGTCTGCGGTCCCTTCAAGCTGTGAAACAAACTGATAAGTTAACGAATAAAAAAGATACGGCCGTTTATGTCGCTAAAAAACGTATATTTTGATACGTATGGCCTTTTTTTATTATTATTTATTATGGTTTACCCTTCAGACTAACGTTGTACCAAAATGCTGCTAAAAGTGCTCATAATATGGGCGGCCATGGGTTGACTTTCTATAGAGAAACCAGGGTCCTGGAACGCAACGCAACGGAACAAGGAAGGAACATGTGTGGTTTTAGCCAGTAAAAGTCTGACAATCCTTCCGGCTTCATCCTAGAGCGAAAGAGCTCATTAGATGATTTAGAACCTTCAAAAAAAAAAAAAAAAATTATGGGTAATAGCGGGTATCGGGTATTTTAAAACTGTAAATTGCAATCTCGGTAAATGCACGTATCAAGCTTCATAATAACATGGAGATTGGAGAGTGAGCTCCAATATGACTTTAAAATTTCATTTCAGCTTGTAAAATTTTAATTTTTTTTTTTTTCAAGTCTGACATAATTTAACTACCGAGTTTTGTTAATCTAACTAGCTTTTGTCAACGGTTTTGCCCACGTGAAAATAAAAACAATATCCAAAAGGAATATACTCCCGGAAAAATTATTCCAAAGGGAACACACTCCCGGGAAAATTATTTCAAAGTGAACATACTCCCGGGAAAATTATTCCAAAAGGAACACTTTCCCCGGAAAATTATTCCAAAAGGAAAAGGAACACAATCCCGGGAAAATTATTTCAAAGTGAACATACTACCGGGAAAAGTATTTCAAAGAGAACATACTCCCGGGAAAATTATTCCAAAAGGAAGTTTTTTTTTAGAAAAAAAATCCCGGGATTTTAAAAAAAAAAAAAAACAGTCCCTTACCCCCCTGCGGTTTGCTGATATCTCCTTTGAGGAGCGCGTGAAATACTACGCGCTGTCGACGACTTGGGCTCGGTCTGGACGGTTACCGGACGATCGAGCCCAAGTCGTCGAAACGAAAGAGTAACCATAGAGTTTCTTGCTGGTTCTTCTCCATAGGAAACGACCAATTTGGAACCGTGCACTAGCTTCTGACGTTTTATAAGTACCCAGCCCATGTAGGCCTATGTGAAATAAAAACTTTTGAATTTTGAATTTTTTGACCGGACAAACTTACATAACGCCATTAAATTTTGATTTGTTTTCTTTGACCGCCAAACAACCTTTCATGCAAATGGTATGATAATATTTTTAGACAAACTAATGACATTTGTCAGTAGCCGATTAAAAGAACCTGCTAAATTACGCCATTATAGAATAACCTTGACTTATAACCTTCGACATTTGACGTTTGAATACTAATACTACTTTTTCTTTTCGTATTCTACGAATAACCTTTGAAAACCACACAAGTTTATTTGAACAAACAATTTTGATACTGCATAATATACAAAATTAATTGAGATTTTTATGTCAAGGACGAGGTCAAATTGAAATTTATTAAACTTCTTCTCTATCTTATGATAAGGTAATAGTATTTTGAAGACGCTAATGTCTTCGACGATTTTGTTATGTTAACTTTTAGATACAATCCTTGTATAACAAATGAAACATACTTAATCTAGATGTCTACGACCCGTACGTATAAAACGCCTTGGGAACACATTCATTGTACCTAAAATTCTGTGCCGCGGAGTCTATGTTTCCTGATAGCTACAACCCAGGAATCTTTAAGTCTAGAGTGAATAGGTTACTTCTAGGCAAGCGTACTCCATCGTCGACCACCTCATCGCATATTATTAGGTGAGATTGTGGTTAAGCACGAGCCTATTAATAATGTGGTTTTATCATAATATAAACTTGAAATATACATTAACACCTTTTCTCATGGGACAGGCTGAAACTCAGAACGCCAACTGCTACGATCCTTAAATATTTCTACTGCCTTGTTGCCATAATACACTAACTTCTGCCAGCGGCTCTCACTGCAAAAATGTAGAAAATATATACGTAGAGAGTAGAATGGTACTTCCATTGTACTAGTCAAAATTTTTTTTAAAACCGCCCTTATAGTTTTTGAGTTTATTCCAAACAAAAAAAAAAACAAATTTCGTACTCTAGTATTACACTTACATAATATATTATTTACGAAGTTGACGTGAAAGAAGTCACGGGTAACCACTAGTTAATAGTAAAAAGAGTCAAATTAATAAAACGTCTAATCTTGGACTGGTTTTTAGAATGGAATGATATCAATATATTTGTTAATTTAAGAATAATAAAAATGTCTTTGAGGTTAAAGAAAATATCCTTAACTAGCTACTGCCAGCGGCTTCGCCCGCGTCAACGGAGGTTTCTCCATATAAACTTTAAAACCCCGTTTCATATAATTAAGCGCTGAATTTTTCAAATCCTTTCTTAGTGCGCGCCTCCGTCATAAAAGGAAGCCTTGTGCAAAACTTCAAACTCCTAGCCCCAGTAGTTCTGCTATGCGTTGATGTCAGTCAGTCAGTCAGTTTCTCGTTTTATATACAAAATTATTTTTGGTATACGCGAAACCTGCACGCTTAGCCAAGTTGTTATTCTGCAATCGTTAACGCTGTCGAAAAGTGATGAAACGTATGGGAATGACGTCACCTCAACGTAAAGTCGCGTGGTCAGAACAAACCAATAGACAATTCGTAGCCAACTTCACATCGTTCAAAATCGTTTCTACAATGTTTATCGCTACATCTTTTGTTATACAAACGCTACATTGTAGAACGAGCGGCCGACTCAGGCGCGTTAACATGACTACCAACTTATCGTTTTCTACAATTGCTGTCACCGAGGCGTTACCGATTAGAGAACGGAATTCGACACAAACTGGTTGTAACTTGGCTAGGGGGGCTGAATATATATTGTTCAAAATCAGTAACTGCATCGATTCCTTACACCATGTTATATTTACTTCCAAAAATATTTAAAAAGGTCACAAGTTGGACACCACTGACACTTAGTATAACATAGGTCACGGCAGGTTATAGCGGACATTAGACACTAGCGCACAGCTGAACGCGGGAGCAAAACAACCCCTCACTCGCCCGGGTGGTCCGGTGATCATGCATTTGTGCGGCCAACAACCAACACATAGATTCATTACATAAAACTACTAGACACGTGTTTCGGATTACTAAAACTATTGTTGTTTATATAAATATAGGAGTCGCCGGTACAGTTTGGCCCCCCTTTTTTCAGTAGCTAAACAATACTTGAAAACTGTTGTATTATTAAAATGTAGGTCAGGTGCCTTATTTCCAAGTTCCGGCCACAACATCAGACAGAAGATCTGCATGTGTCAGCCACATCCGTTGGCTTTAAACATTTGGATCAACTATTTTAAACGTGCTGTATTTGGAACAGATTTAGCCCACTTGTTTAACATAAAGGATTCACAATTAGACAGAGTTATACAAGCTGATAAAAAAGAATAGAATAAACTTTATTGTACATCAAAATAGAAACAAAACTTTTTCACTTAAATCTAGGGGTACTATGGCAGTCTTATCGCTGTCAGCGATAGCTACCAGACAACCTTAGGATGGCCTTAAAGTACATGAAATAAAAAGGGGGTAGGGTTCTGCAAATTAATAAAGCCTGTTATACAAACGCCATTGTTAGAAGGCACCCACATGGTGGACTGATACCTGTACCCCTAGCCAAGTTGCTAATCTGCAATAGTTAACGCTAGTAGAAAGCTTCAAAAGTACGGGAATGACGTCGTCTCAACGCTCAGTCACGTGGTCAGAACAAAAGAATTGGCGACTCGGCCAACTTGAAGCGTTCGACGCAAGTGAAACGGTTGTAACTTGGCTAGGGGGGCTGGTGAGAGTGGCAGTAATCCGATCGATGCGAGACGCACAGAATGCGTCGTTGTGGCGACACTTAGGAGAGACCTAAGTCCACTCTGACGTCTTTCGGTTGATATAATGAAGACGGAATTACCGAATGGCAACAGAGCGTTCAGCCGTTATCTTTCTTCTTCCGCGTTGACTTAATCAAATATTCCGATGGATGCAACAACAAGATTTTAAACCATACTCAATTGATCAGGTTGACGATCAACGGACCAGAAACGACACTCTTAAGACGTTTGAATTCCTGAAATATCGAGCTTTTTCAGGAAGAACATCGAAGGCCTTCGTAATTAAAAAAGCATTTACGATAATGGGAATTATTTTAATATCAGTAGTTGTATGAATAACAACTAATAGTTATTTTAGAAAGGTTTAATCATCATACTTTTTAATTAGGGGAGAGAAAACCCATTTCTGCCAACGTGTTTAATATGATCTAGGGTCGATATTCAATATCTCTGTCATGTCCAGTTCGAATATCAATGAAAACATCATTACTGAAAATTACATGTGTAGAATATACCATCACAACTACAAGATCGGATTGGGCGGATGAGATAAAACTAACCAACGAGCATTACCAATACTAAACAGCCGAATGTATACTCGTACAAAACAAAGTCAATTATATTCCAAATGTGTTCAGACACTTTTTTTTTTTTTTTTTTTTTTTTCGATGGGAAAAATCATCTTATGACAACCCCCACTCTTGGGCGGAGCAGGAGATAGTGTCAGACTCTTACTGACTAAAAAACCCATCCCGTTCCTTCAAGCCTTCATACCGGGGCTCGAGCGCCCTTTCGGATAACCCTGGCCCCAGTAGGCTTCGACCCGGCTGGGCCCCTGCTGTTGCTGACAACTCCTTGAGGCGCGCGGGAACAGCGCGCGCCGTCGACGACTTGGGCTTGGTCCGGACAGTTACCGGACGGCCGGACAGCGAGCTACCCATTGCTCACTGTCCGCAAGCCCGCGCCTACGGTGGCCGGAAATCGGGATCGGAATCCCGGCGGCGGCGAGAGCGCCGTTGCCTGATGCGGTCGGCCTCCTCCTTAGCGAGCATTACTGCTTCGCAGAAATCGGCGACCGCCTGCCACTCCTCCTCGCTCCGGACCATGGCCTCGACCAAGACCCGGCGCGAGAGGTCTCCGCCGCCGATATGTGTTCAGACACTCAATACTATTTATGTAGAAGATACGCAATACATATTAACTGTCGAATTTACTATAAGTATAGTACATCGTTACAACTAAAGAAATCTTTGGGTAACTAATTGATGCAGCTGACTGTACAAAAACAGGTTCTTATTTACTACTGTTCGGTCCATGAACGAGGGGCTGCAAGATTGCTCAATAGAGTTACCGCCACCATGGAACGTAAGAAACAACTGAAGGAACACAGGTTTTTTTATGTGGGATATCATCCAATGTCTAACCTACGGCCTCAGTAGACTTCGACCTTGCTGGGCCTCTACGGTTTTGCTGATGTCTCTTTGTGGCGCGCGTGGATCACTAGGTGCCGTCGATTTTGCTCGTCATCCGCAGGCCCACGCCTACGGTGGCTGGAAATCGAGGTCGGATCCTGGGGACTAGGGCGTGAGGAAGTCTGGTCCCTCACGCTATGACCTGTACCAAGGCCAACCAGCTACCTGCCGCCGATCCCTCCCACGAGGACACGGCGGTGCTCTGTCCATTCTAGGCACACCTCCACCGTGATCTCCAGGCGTTCTACACAACGATGACATCCGGTCAATTCTTCCGCACAAATCAGGTGCAGGAACCTCCCTAAGTTACTATGTCCAAGACATGCGTCATGCAGAAGAAGAGGGCGCCGTAGCGTTTTTTCCAGCCACTCTTCAGAGAGCTGAGTTGCCGTCATGACTATGGCGTGCCCAAAGGGTAGGTTTCAATTACTAAAATTTTGATTCTCTTTATCGCTTCACGCAGATTGGGAGATGTTATTTAATGATTTCCTACCACAAAATAAAAAGCACGTGAAGAGACGAAGCTTCATTCTTTAACAAGAACAGCAAAATAACCGGTTTTAATGTACTTATAATAAAGCCCCCAGTAATCAAGCCACAGCTTTGTCGCTACCGTCAACTTATCTGATGTGAATTAATTACCGCTGCTATCAATCACGGCGCGACAAACTGTTACGGTGTAATCGTTTTGACTACATGATTATATTATTGTAGTGTTAACAAGTCGAGTTGGAACGATTAGGATGACGATTGTCTTGACTTGAACATAAAGATGAAATAGATACAGAAGATAAACATCACAATACTTTAAATAGTACAAAAAATGGGAATCTGTCTGTACCCGTTACTGATCATATTTGTGTAGTGAAAAGTAAAAAAAGGGATCCCAAAATTGTCTACGATTTGTCATAATTGAATCAATCATTCATAATTATTGCTACTAAAAATACTACGCGCCGTGTATTTCCATTTTGATCGCCATACATTCGTTCGTAATCAAAAGCCTGTAGGTACAATATGTCCATAAAGTGAGTGGCATTTTGGGATACAAACTAACGCTATAACTTTGTTGTTTATGAATATTATTTATTGAGACTTAAGTAGTTACAAGTATCTAATAAGCCCTTTAAGGCTGGTTTTAGAGTCGCGCTGACCGCACGCTGACCGTGGCTGAGGTGTTCGTCGTAGATTTGTTCTTCTCTTTTTTTATTAGGTAGTACAAAGCAGCAATCATTCGTATTTTTGTGCATCTGTACTCCACAGTGATCAGTACGATACTGAAACGCCTCGCGCTGAACTTCAGCGCTGACAAGCTATGCGCTAAGCTGTCAGCGCCAATTGTCAGCGTGACTCTAAAACCAGCCTAAGATTTCACACATTTCTCTTCTCTTGCTTCTTACACACTATTGTCTACATTAAAAGAAATGGAGAAATGTAATATCCCCTTTCGCAGGTCTGCTGGAAGAAATTTCTTTGGAAATAAGCATTGTACTAATGTCTATTAACTCTTTTCAGATTTTTAGTGCGTACATAAATAGCAAAATAAATAAATAAGGGCTGCAGGATTGGAACGCAAAGGGTAACTGAAGGCACATAGGTGGGTTTGGCAGTAAGTTATTTGATGATATAATGCTTAAATAAAAAGGCACTGGAAACACAAATTCAAAATATGATGTTTTCTAATGTGTTCGAGTGGGGAGACACTAGAGATGGATTGTAATAGGTAATTTTGGGACTAGAATGATTGGAATGCAATAACGCGTTAGTGCTATGAGACCTAAGAGCAGTTGGATTTCGCAATACTTCATGATACTAGGTAACTAGGTACTGTAAAAGTGAGAATAGGTGCCGCCTAGTATCGAAATTTACCAATTCTTCGGATCTGTTCTAGTAAACACGAGCCATCTCTAGGAGACACTCCTAGCGTCTAGAATATGATGAGAGTGACTATACAGCTGCACCTTCAAGAAGTTAATAAACGCTTCTATTAAAGTGGCCACAAATTGAGCCCCAATCATCTAAAAAAATATCCAGCAACTCGAGGAGAATAAAGCTAGAAATACACTGCGCACACGTGTGCCACGCACGCCGATCTGGGCGCGTCGGTCTCCATTTTATATGGAAACTAGACTTGTAGAGCTACACTTGATCCACGCCACGCGACGTCGTTCTACGTTCAAATCAGGTGTGTTATACGTGTGCGTCGGTCGGTCGAATGTATTACTAGCTTAAAAAGTACAGAAGAAGAAAAGAAATAAGTACGATAATTGTGGTAGAATTTTTGTAGAAGACTTGAGTGTTGTAATACTTGTAATGCAGTATCTACTGACGGTATTTCGACATGTTAAAAACCCTCCAATTTTATATTACATATCTCATTTTACAGGAATCTGCAGTTTAATGAAAACCATATTAAAATAATAAATGAAAATGGTAACTGTTGGTATATTAAATCTGACTCTACCGTTCGCTAGATACTGTGCGCGAGATTAATGATTTTGGCGGGAACGCCATAAAAAATTCCAGAGACGAACTCTGTAGTGTACCAATTATTACGCACATTTTAAAATTATTTATGAGTGTAATGACATCGTTTTGACAGTTATTTTCGAACACTATGGACACAAAAACTTGCGAAGCAATTAGTTCACGTCGGTGTATTTTTAATGGGAACCTATTTATGATGATACAGCTGACGTTAGATTTGAAATTTTTGTCATATTTTCTGACGTAAGTAGCTGATTTTCTTTAGATCAACTTTAATGTGAATTGCAGATTCTTAACTACAAGAAAGATTAATACATGTCAAGACGGTATGTTGCTGTAAATGAAAAGCATTTTCCTGTTACAAATGCTATGTGCGCTGCGCTAATGCGAGGGCGCCGACATAATCAAACGATCGATATTAATCACTCAACATCACCCACTAAATGCACCTAAATTCCTAAATCATGCCAGGCAATTAACTAATGAAATATTTCTCCTGAGTTAAACGATATAAATCTAGTTACCACGGTGACAACTAAGCGGATATATATTCGCAAACAGTAACTGTATTTCACTTAATTGTAAGTAACTACTAATGACGTCTACATCACAGGCTGTCAGTGTACACTAGCATCGATTACTCTATCAATATAAACGTCACTAAACAATTGAATGGGATGATAATAAATAATTTATGCGACCGCAGTTACATACCGTTCTGATTGAAACTAATAGCGTTCTATATTGGTGGCTCATTCAGTTAGATCGGTCTATTTAGTCGTATTGGGCTCGTGAATTAGACCATTAATAAAGCATATGTCTTTCGCATTTCATGCGTGAGCAACGAATAATTTCGGGCCTGCCATTCTGACAATGTCCCTTTTGCAGTCGTTAACATGTATTGTTTCCGTCATTGAAATTGATATAGGTATTGGATTTTACATTTCCAACATTCCGTTGATATCACAGCTCAATTGTGAAATGTTAGTCTAAATACGTCCCTGTTTAAGATACTTCGTTATGATTTTTGGAATATCATGCTCAATGTTTTGACATTAAATTGTGTCGAAGTTTATTTTGGAATTGAACGAATAAATTGAAAGGGTATTTGATGAAACGATGAGCATGTCAAACGGAACTCGTTCGAAGACATTTTGGTTTTCATTAAATCGTTTAATATTTTATTGTTGTGAGTTTTGCTACTGACATTTTATGAGCTCAATTTATCTGATTAAATCGAAAACAAAAGAGTATCGTAATTGATGGCCATCACGCATAAATTATATCTCCTTCTTGTAATTCCTGAGGCGGTAAAACGATTTGATAAATAGGGATCATTAGTACATTGAAATAAAATACGATCTGTATTTATTTCCAAATAGTAATTTAGTGTTTTCGGGCAGAATAAACCCACGTAAGGTGGGCGGGAGCCGTGGTTATCAAGTCTAAACTGTTTACTTTGTGAAATAGGGAGTATTTTAGTGCCTTTTCCAGGTAACTAGTTACCTTTCTACAAAATTACATGAAAATAGGTTGCTTCCTAAGTTTATCTTTAGTAAGATTTTTTTTTTCTAAAATAAACTTCGGAGGGGCAGTAATTTTTTCTCTGTATAAAGTGGGAAGTTTCTTGGATAAGGAAAAAAATAACTATAAGCTGTTTATTCTATCATTTATTTTATCAATAAATATTGATACGTAGGTCCGTACTTTATGCTTTATCTAATCAATAAAAATTGACAACGATAAAAGCTACAATTTGCAAGAGAAAGCTTCTGATGTCACTTCTAGATAAAAAAGCTAGTACCTACACTTTTTACCGAGAAGTAACGTCACGCGACATTTCAACGCATTGTATCGTCGTCAGTTTATATGCACGTGACAAAAGAAAAAGTACGTGCCTATAGTTCTTGATAAAAACTGTCTGGCCAAATTACACTAATATTATAAAAAGGTAAAGTTGTTTTTTTTGTTCGTAGGAGGTAATCTCTGAAAGAACTAGTCCGATTGCAAAAATTTTTTGACCGATTGAAAGCTGCTTTATTCCTGAGTGACATAGGCTATCTTTTATGTAGTTATGTGGGCGAAGCTGCAGGCAAAAGCTAGTAATTATGTATTTTCGGAATCTACCTTATTAAATACTAACTTGTGTAGAAAATTATAAGCCTTATATCACTTAGTGATAAAACAGGATTCTACTGGTGAACGAACTTTTACAAACAAAAATTTAATACAATAAATAAGAATTAAAAAAAAAACTTAAATTTCACAAACTCTTCTTTTCTTATTACTACACACTATTGTCTACATTTTTTCTAATCTCTCCTTTCGCAGATCTGCTGAAAGAAATTTATTTTTAAATAAGCAGTACCTTTGTTTTTTTTTATAACGATGTATTATTCTTTTGTGTGTAAAATATAAATTATAAAATAAATATTAATTTCATCAAAGAATACTGTATAGTGTATGTGTAGTAGTATGTACTGGATCCTTCTTTTACTTAACACCATATTTTTGTACCTACATTCTTGCAAATAAATCATCATTTCATTTCATCATTTCATTTCATTTCAATAATAATATTTTAATGGTGATCAGCTCTGTGGCCTGATTCACGTAAAATCAAACAAGTTCGATCGAAGTCCTATCCAAAAGCGGTATTCACGATCTATCGACTTATTTCCAGTTACATTAATAAGTATTCTACCAGGATAATGTAATACAGATTTTGTTTTTAATCGACGATTTTCAAACGACTTTAAAATCGGTGTCGTTCAAACTCGATTGATGGATGTGAATACGGAAATGGTCTAAACGACTAAACCGCTACGATATCGTTACGGTTTTCATTACGTGAATCGAGCTACTGTTCAAAATTCAAATCTATGACAACACAAACAAAATTGATGGTTACCACAAAGATAGTATTCCTTGATGAAATTTAATGAGCTCAATTTCTGGGGCCGACGCCATCAGCAGGTCGCATGCTGTTTATTGCTTCGCCAGGACCCGACCCTCAATTGGTTTATATTAGTTGACGTAAACGCAGAGCAATATGGCCGTTACTTGGGTGTTATTATTACTATGGCCAATAACCAATAACCATCTAGTAATTTGTGTTGACTTACATAATGTTTTGGACTATGAACGTTGTGTTTTGTTTATTCGCATGAATTGTCTTGAAATTCAAACTATGTACATATTATAAAGCGGTTTTTAGGGTTCCATAGTTCAGAATTAAAAAATAACTTTTTTTGTGATTCGGAAAAAGCCTAAGTGCGCGAGTCTGACTCGCACTTGCCCAGTTATTTTTTTTTTCATTGCTATTTTGCACACCATACCACATGGAACTAAAATTAAAAATCCTGAATCGCTATATTAGAGTTCTCCGCGCGATTAGGACTTATACAATAGTTCGAAATCAACTATCGTGCAGTTGCCTGGACCAGACACGAAGCTAGTCTGGTCTGAGGATCCTCCCTTTTCAGCGTAGGCTTGTAGGCCTTGGTACACCCTGTTCCGCATGCATTTAAAGAAGTACCATATTTTAGCTGGGATTTTAAGAAATAACTGCTCCTGCCCTCCATCATGGCTACATCCACAGAGCGAGAGAGAATATAAGAATTATACTGACTAAAACCTACCTGTTTCATCAGTTACCCTTTGCATACCAGGGACGAGGTAACTCTTTCGAACAATCTGCAGGATTACCGTACTTCGTACAGGTACCGTTGTACCTGTATTTGTGGTCATGCTTCCAGTAGGTACTTATGGAAGATTTAAAAAAAATGACGATGACAAAGTAACTTTCCATTTCAAAAGCAATCAAAACTCACAATTGAATGATGCATCACTTATCTTTGGACTCGTGCACACAATGCCTGCAGTTGGCACTACTTAGTTCATTGACAGATCACTTAGGATTTATTGTGGCTTTTGTAAACTAATTGAACGAGCAACCGTGCCTGATGAGGACCATTCTACCGTTTACTGACAATTGTTGACCAAATTAGGTCCAAAAATAGCATAAAATTTGCAAATTGCCGTCAAATAGTGCTTCAAACCTCGCGTATGGACCATGCTATGCCATTTCAAGTATTTACTTTACAAAATAAACTGTTAACTGCTGTTAAACTGTTAAAGATTCATAAATAGAAGAATTTTGAACGGTCATCGCCTCCGAAAAAAAAAACAAAATAACTAGATAGTTCTAATTTAATAAATAACTTTTTGAGCTGAAATAAATTTGTTTTTTTTTTTATTTATAAGTATATTTAATTCTAGCTTTTGCCCGCGGCTTCGCCCACGTACACAAGATATAGCCTATGCTACAGGTGAACAAATTTTAGCAATTGGACCAGTATTTCCAGAGATTACCTCCTACAAACAAAATTATAAAAAAAGAAAGTACCTACCTTTTTATATTATATTATATTATATTATATTATATTATATTATATTATATTATATTATATTATATTATATTATATAAGTGTAGAGATATACACTGTTACGAAATCGAGAGAATCTTCGATTCACAAATAGGTAAACTACAGAGTGAGTGCAGCCGCCATTTTCCTAATCATCTGAAAGGAAACGGCGGAAACCTGCATTTTCCATTTACCATAAACAACTCCGAAAGAAAACGTCAGTGCCAACCGGAAAACCGGATCCCTACAGCAATGTGCCAAACGAACCAGAAAATCCTCAAAAGACTGTCAAACATAATCGAACACAAAACAAAGCATTAATAAACGAGTTTTGTAGAATGAACTAGGGTTGTTATAGATATGTAATATCGGATCCGGATACGATTACGGATTTTTTAAAAGTATTTATTCCTATTTTGTGTCCTATTACTGGGTAAAGGCCTTCTTTATTTGCTTCCAAACCTCTTTGTCTAGGGCGATCTCTGACCAACTTCGCCCCGCGAACATGACCGCACTGTCACACCACTTTCTCCACGGTCTAAGTCAACGGCATCGACGACTCATATTTGTTTGCGTGTATTCGTGCGACGTGGCCAGCCAACTCCCACTTCAGCCTGATATAGGATACGGATATAGAAATAATATTATACGGATTTCGGATAGGTATGGTTACAGATATAAAATAATTTTGGTATATGAGCTAGTTTCGTATTAGCTGAAACACATGTTACTAAAAATTCTGAGTAAACATGCAGATGGTTGGAGAAGGAGGTCAAAGAAAAGATGGATGGATTGTGTGAGAAGTGATATGAAAGAAAAGGGAGTTAGTGATAGCGTGACGGGTGATAGGGTAGAATAGAAGAACCCCAAGTAATATAATATTAATTATGATAAGGGCAGAAAGAAGAAGAGCTGGTTTCGGATAGTATCCGTTACGGTAATTAGAATTTTAAAATTATACAAGTAAAATACTAATAGCAAGATTTGACATTTATTCATAATATAGATTATCTTATAGGTAGGGCAAAACAAATAAAAACCTGTCATATAGACTACACCTTTATCCAAAAAATATCCGAAACCGATATAAAATCGGTTTGGGATATTTTTTACTCCAAGACATCCCTGGAATAAAATTACACAAATGAAGGTTTCCTTAATAAACTTTTAAACGCGTATTTAAATCCCAGTTCCTTATGGTTCGATTAATATCTTAACAAAACGGTAATGCCAAGTATTTAAAGGCTCATAACAATTTTCCCACTTGTAATGTTAATCGTACTATAAAATTTTTAATTTCCACGCTTGTCTCGTGAATATTAATTAAAAATGTTACTTACGCACGATTCTTTTCCGTCGTTATTATATATTACCTGGGGGATCTTAACGAACGTGTAATGTTATTTTAACGAGAAATATTTGCTTTTGTTTATCGAAGGGAAAAATGAGGAAATGAAAAAAATAAATAATAAAAAGAACGAAAAACAGCTTTTTTATAAAAAAAAAAGTAAACTAAGGACAACAAAGAATAATAATGTAATAAAGAGTTGAACCAAGTAACAGAAGTATACCTAAGTTTCAAAACTAAAAGCATGGAAATAGTAAGTACTATCTTGCATTGACTTTAAACTGACATTGACAGATAAACTTGTACTTATGATATGTTTCAAAAGCCAAGGTGTTTCAAGGAGCCAAATATTATTTATCATACTAGAGGTTCTGGCAGACGTTGTTCTGCCCGAAAAGTAACTTTTGAAAAAAATTAAAAATATGAGTGCAGCGCTTCCTACAGGGTATTTATACTGTATTTTCAAACCATCCAGACCCACACATATGTAGAATCCGAGTCGGTCAAACCATTTAGGAGGAAATAGGTGACAAACGTACAGAAGAATTATAGGTACGAGTATATGACTTGTAGTTAGTAGTCGGCGTTGCGTACAAACTATCTACGGGTCATTGAACTCGCTCAGCTGACGTTTTCTTAAAGAAATTAATTTCGTACATGCGTAAATTAATACGAGTTTTGAAAAAAAAAGGTACTTTATTTTTTAATTTCATCTTTACAAATCGAGTGTTTCATGTACCGGATCGACCCTCCACGGGATTAAAACGATCAAAATTTAGCGGTGTATAAAGATTAAACTATCTAACCACGATCAAGAAGTAAATCCCCAGCAGTTTTCTTTTTACCGGTACATAAATCGAGCTGAAAATAAAAACAAAATTTAGCTCTTGCTAAAAGCTATTCGAGAGTTGGCTTCAAATTGGTTACTTCCATTACAGCTGGATTTGAAAGAAATGTTATTGCTCCTACTTCTGGTCTTGTATTTTGAACTTTAGTTTTCCAAAGTTTTTGGAGTATTTGGAGGATAAATCATCCATCGCTCTAGGGCGGAGCAGGAAGTCTCAGACTTTTACTGACTAAAACCCACTCCTAAAATCCTTCTCTGCCTTGCAATCCAGTAAAACGAGTTTTCCTTTCAGAAGTAATCCAATGGCTCCAGCAGGCTTCGACCCTGCTGGACTCCTACGGTTTTGCTGACATCTGCTTGAGGAGCACGCGCCATCGACGACTGGTCCTCAGTCCGAATAGCCCACGGCTTTTTTTATGGTGGGAAAATATCATGCATTGACATCCCCCGCTCTTGGGCGGAGCGGGAGATAGTGTCAGACTCTTACTGACTAAAAGACCCACCCCGTTCCTTCTAGCCTTCATAACGGGGCTCGAGCGCCCTTTCGGATAACCCTGGCCCCAGTAGGCTTCGACCCGGCTGGGTCCCTGCTGTTGCTGACAACTCCTTGAGGCGCGCGGGAACAGTGCGCGCCGTCGACGACTTGGGCTTGGTCCGGACAGTTACCGGACGGCCGGACAGTGAGCTACCCATTGCTCACTGTCCGCAAGCCCGCGTCTACGTTGGCCGGAAATCGGGATCAGAATCCCGGCGACGGCGGCGGCGATAACGCCGTTGCCTGATGCGTTCGGCCTCTTCCTTTGCGAGCATTACTGCTTCGCAGAAGTCGGCGACCGCCTGCCACTCCTCCTCGCTCCGGACCATGGCCTCAACCAAGGCCCGGCGCGAGAGGTCTCCGCCGCCGATCGCCCCCACGAGGGCACGGCGATGCACGGCTACTAGCTGGAAATCAGCGTAGGGTTCCCGGCAGCTGGGGCGTGAGGAAGTCTGTTCCTACAGCCGCCTCCTTTGCGAGGAGGCAGCGGCAGAAACCGCTTCGCAGAAAGAAGAGATGACGAATGACAATGGATGCGACTCGTTCAGGACCGGCCATTGTGCCACTTGGGAGAGACCCATGTCCAACAATGGACATCTTTCACCTGTAACGATGATTACAAGGAGGCGACCGCCTGCCACTCCTCCTCGCTCCGGACCATGGCCTACACCAGGAACCGAGGTTTCCAAGGTTAGTTCCTCGTTTGTTTGGTTTTTAAAACCGATGGTAATGGTAACGCCTCTACTGATTTGCATGATGACTCGGCATTGTACACTTCGTTTGTGAATTTTCCTCCTTTGCCCGCGTAAATGGAATAAATTAAAAGCATTATAATACGGCGGACTCATTACTGGGTAAGCGTAACGATTTTAAAGAGGTCTTTGCGACAGAATTTTAATCTGTTGTTTTTTTTTTTTTTTTTAATTTGTCTTCGTTTTGACAGTGTTTCGGGGATTTTAAAATGTCGCCGTAATCAGAATTTGGAGGAGATTACGTAGTAGGGTTCTGAATCCTAAATAAATTGGTTGGGTAAAGGTCTCGACTTATGATCAACCTAATACCTACAAGCTAGTGATGATGATGATAGTGATTAGTGGAATGTAAATACGTTGCAGGGTACTTTGAAACTATCACCAAAAAGGAATTATTGTTGATAGATACTATTATAAATAAACATAATTTTAACACATAAAACATATAATTATAACTCCAAATTATTTAAAAAGTATAACACTGAAAAGGACACGTACTTCTCTGTTCGACTGTAGTCTAACAATACCTATCGATTTCATAGATATAAATAACATTGAAACAGTGGTCAAACGCGAACCTAACCATAATAAAAATTTGTCTTTTGCTAATAACATTTTTTACTAAAAATAAAGTCGAACATAAAACCTCCTTCTCTTTGAAGTCGGTTAAAAAGTATTCGACGGTTCGATACTATAACAACTTTTTTATATTTTTTACTGTATAGGTTTGTCTGTCTGTTTGTTCCGGTTCTCCGGATCTCCGAAAGGCCTGGACCCATTTGTTAGTTACTTAAGCAACTTTTATTTTAGATGAAAAATAATTAGGGTTCCACGCAAAAGCCTTGATACAGTTACCATACTGTTCCACTAGCTAGTTTATTTTACTAGATACTTGTATAAAAAAAATTCGTCTCCTAGAAGAGTGAGTTCCTACAGTAGGAGCAGTCACTTGTGATTCAGTCCACGCCAGGCCCAGAGTGGGCGGTCTAGCAACAATAGCTGAAGGAATCGCTCCCGGTTAACACTTATTGGTCCACATGTTTCAATTGATTCTTTAGCTGGGAAACGTAATTTCGGCGCAATCGCTCTTTTCTGTGATTAAAAGGAAATTACTTAAAAGTTATACTGGCTAGATTGGGTGGATTGTATCGTAAAGGATTTTCACTTAACAGTTTTAAGACCGATTTTCAATCAGCAGATAACTTTTATCTGAGGAATTAAAGGTGAGGTTTTACGATCTTGTATCGTAATTAATGTAAAACTTTTTGTTTTGACTGATTCTGATTCTTCTCGACTTAAAAATCGACAATTGTAATATTCCCTTGATTGCTTTGGAATGTAAGCATCTGTGCCTGTAAATGGTTTATTTGAAATGAAATCCTCTATTACTGGAAAAATCACCTTCAAATCGCATTAGCTACGAGAGTACAAGTGTATATCTACCTATCTATAGTTACAAATTCCAAGCACCCATGGACCCTACAGCAACACTAGAAGCGCAAACTATCAATGCCAATTTTGGCCATTTTATTTTTGCTACAGTAATATGAAGAGATGGTACATTAAAGAAAGTGGTAACCGATAATACAAAATTTTTATCATGTATTACACATATTTTGGTGGTTGGTGTACTTCTGCTATTCCGCGCATAATAAAACCAAAGCAGAAAACCATAGGACTGGGTCTTTGGGATGCCGGCGGTTCTAGTGTTAAACATTTTCTACAGAACCTCCATTGCCGAGGCCAACTTTATCCCGTATGTATATTTGTCCTAGAAACAACAAAGACTAGTTTATCGACAGACTGATCGAAGGCACAATAAACCGTAATCAAACTTGGAAAACGAGAAACTCACTCCACCCGCTCACCTACACCTTACATTGTTTGAGAACATCAATTTATGCTAAACGCTATTGCGTCCGTTTTCCTTCTACGAATTCAAGAGATGTGTTAGGGACCTATCTAGGAACTGAACTCAAAGGTGAATGGACTGTAATTTTCATCATCATCATCATCATCAGCCTTTTTAATGTTCCCACTGCTGGGACTCAGGCCTCCTCTCTAGGAGACGGAATGGACCAATCCACCACGCGAGCTCAGTGCGTTGGTGGATGCCACATGTCTTCGAATTTTTGGTTCTAGGACATGCCGGTTTCCGCACAATGTTTTCCTTCACCGTTTTGAGAGACTACACAAAGTAATGCGCTTGGCAGAGTTTGAACCCGCGACCTACAACTCGTAAGTCGGAGCCATTACCACTCGGTCACCACTGCTCTCCGGTAATTTTAAATGAATACAATTTACTTAATTCAATTGTAATTTTTAAAATATGTACTTTATTTAGGAAAAATATTTACTATTTTCCGAATAATGAAAAATAACGCCTGAATAGCCGGCCGGCCACACAGAGAAAAAAAATGAAAATGGCGGGAAAGTGGCAATACTTACTTCATTGGTTTTGTGATGTGACTGATCATTGAGATGGCGTCAGAACAAAGGAATCGGAGGCGTGGCCTACTCGAAGCTTTCGACGCAAGAGAATCGAATCGAAACGGTTGTAACTTGGCTAGAGGGGGGCAGGTTGTTGATGTTAAATAGATAAATTGATTAAACAATGAGAAAAATGTTATTAATTTCAAGCTATTGCATAGCTTCTATCGCGGGCCTTGAACGTGGAGACCGAATCCAGAAATTCCGTAACGAAAATAACCTAACACCCCCCACTCATTTGTTTTTTGAGCGTGGTGATCGATAAGAAAACAAATGAGTGAACAATCAATCAAAATTCAATTCAATGTGTGAAAGTGTAACTTCAATTAATATCAAAGAAAAAAAAAACAAAGGAAAAAAATACTGCATAAATAAAATAAATAAATAATTATAATTGCATAAGTTGATAAAAATGCTATGTAATAGCTTTACCGCGGCAGTCCCCGAGTGCCACACGTCTTTTTATATTTGTTCTTGAATAAAGCCTTATATTATATGAGTTTTTTTCTATCGACTACCATCTATCTACACAAAATTGTTTTCAATCTTCGTTACTCTTAATATCTTTGTAACAGATCTCGCCAAAGGCAAAGGAATACCTATCTTCATCCAGAAACACAACAGGTCCTTTGATCTTGAAAATTAATAAACTACAATGGAGATGGAATAATATTTTTCCAATAAGCCGATCTCCAACAATGGTTTCACTCCGAATTCTTTCAGCGTATGAAATGAACCCTACAATCCATTACCAGAAAAAGCAAATATATGAAAATACATAGTTTTTCAATAAAATCAAGCTTGAAGTACGAACATCATACGGGCTATCTCCCGATATTATCTTTTATAAAAAAAAAAAACGGAAATATAAGTAAAAGAGAAGGACCACTTTTATGTCAGTCAAGCATATAATATTACTTGTCGATGGATTTCATTGGTGAGTAAACCAGCCGGAAAGACATTGTTAAAATTGTTGTCCGGTTACTATGTCATGCCCCTGGAGTACCTACCTATTGTATGCCATTCACTGTAATTCGTTTGGTCTATTTACCGGGATTAGTATTGGATTTGACGTAAAATAACATGATGAATGGACGTGGACTGTTGCCAAACTGAATAGGTGGGTCTGTATTTAGCTCTGTAATCTCTGAAAGAATTATATGGTATGGGTATAGACTTTGGCAGCTGGTTTTAGAAGTTATTTATTTAATACTAGTTTCTGTAAGCGGCTTCGCATACGTGGAAGTAGAAAATATATAACCTATGTAACTCAGTGATACTCGTAAAGTAGCAATCTACTGGTGAAAGATCATTTAAAATCCAGGAGTTTTTGAGTTTATTCTATTACAAACCAAAACACAAATCATTCGTTAGATTTTATTAAAAAACTCTAAAATTTCTACCAGTTAGAAAGAATAAACACGAAAGAAAACACATTTATTTGGCACATAAAACACACAATGAAATAACAATTATAGAAACCACTTAATTTTAAAAATACGTCCACATTGTGTGTCTCACGGCTGCGCCAAATAGGTCCAGTTCAGCATAGTGCCAGGCCACTACGTAGCAGTTACCTGACGCTGGTTTTCAACTGAACCTTACTATGAGTCTACGGATGCTAATCAGTTTGTTACGTGTGAGGTATGTTAGTTGATGATTTCCTACCTAAAAAAAAACACTGCTGTCTCTAGTTAAAAACTAAACCGTAGGAATAGCTGCATTTGAAGGTTAGGAACTTTGTTTACTGTAACAGTCTCTAATCTTTTTCAGCATATTAACAACACTTGTACGGCCTCTGGTCCTTATGGGACGATGAGGTACTTATTGCTCGCCGTCCGCAAGCTCACCTATACAATGAAGTATGGAAAGATACTCAAATTACTGTTGTTATGAGACGGAAACAGTGTAGGTACTCATATAAATAAACAAAATAGAAAGGCACAAACGCAGAACCATTCACAAATAGAACCCTTAAAGCGAAGACCACAACCAATTAATCCAATGAACTTGCAACGGGTGTAAAAGAAGAGAATGTAAACGAATTCTGTTACCCGTTCCGATTGTAAAATGTATTCCGTTTGGAGATAAATTTTCGCTGTCTGAAACCCGACTTTATTTTATTAGTGTTGTTTCTTTTTACTGTGCTATACTTTTTATTTATTTTTTGGTGGGAAATCATCAAATGACTCCTCTCGCTCTTGGTGGAGGAAGTGTCAGACTTTTATTGACTGACTAACTTCTGCCAGCGGATTCGCCCGCGTAAAGTTAGGTTTCTCCATACAAAATTTGAACCCACGGATTTTCCAAAAAATTTTATTGCGCGGACTGCGGTAACTTCTTCGAACAATCCGCAGCCCTAGCAGGCATCGGCCCTACTAACTCACTCCTACAATTTTGCTGACAATTCTTTGAAGCGCACGTGGTACACAACGCGCCGTCGATCCGGGCTTAGTTCTTACCGAACGACGCACTACCCATGGTTTGCCGTCCGCAAACCCGCACCTACGATAGTCGGTAGTCGTTCTACGATTCTCTGGCACCGCGGTACTGAAAACCACCTGTGTTCCTTTAGTTACGCAGTCCTCGGCCCTGGCAGGTCAACAACATTTACAGGTCTTTGAGGCTCGCGTGGGACATAACGCGCCGTCGACCTGGGCTTTGTCCTCTATGATATTGCTTGCATGTGCACTGCACGTTCTTTTATATTTATAACCTAAAATAATAGTTAAGCGGCTCAATAATTAACATAGAAATTAAAAACCACTAAAAAGTCTACTTATGTACTAAGCCTTAAAGTAATAGCGTAATAACTGTATCGCTTTAATACGGCAGGAAAAACTTTCAGTCTATCAAGTTATAAAACAAAATAATCGTAAACTTGTTGAATTCACATGAAAAAAGAAACTTTACACTAATAATATTAGTCGAAAGTTTGTGAGTGCGTGTGTGTATATTTGTTACCTTTTCACGATTGAACAACTAAATTGATTTTAATATTAATATTGAATTTCTTAAAATCAAAAGCACATTAACTAAAACCTTTATACAGTCTCTGTGTAAACGTTAGCCAGGAATAGTATTAAGTGTGTCACGAAAGATGTTAAGTATAAAATTGCGATAGAACAGTTACAACTCCAACCTACACGGCACTAGCCTAGAACAGTTACAACTCCAACCTACACGGCACTAGCCTATTTGTGTCACTCAACTCAACTGGCAACCCTTACGTAGAAGCGAGCTACAATTCTCACTGTACGGGCGCACACTAGCCCACCGATGGGCTACAATACATATCAGCAATAGTCTTAGATCACAATTCTCAGTGAGCTACATTATACTGGCGCACACACCACAACTCAGTGACAATCGCAGTCCACATTTCTCAGTGAACTTTATCGCTGCACAATGGGTCCAGTGGCCTGGTCTGTAGCCGGGAATCAGGAACAGTAGTGAGCCAAGAAGCACTCTTTTTAAATCACACAAAATAAGAACGTTCAAATTCATATCCAGACTCCTAAAACAGCACAATGTTATTTGATCACAATTTCAAGGCGTTTTTTTTTTGCGCGGAACCCTAATCTTTTTCAAAAATAAAAGTAGCCCAAGTTACTCCTCATAACATCAGCAATCTATAAGTCCCGTAGAAATCGGTCTGGCTGTTTCGGAGATTTGCCGGAACCAAGTGACAGATAAATGTAAACAGAATATATGTAGATGTGTGTATATATGTAGATTCATCATGGGTTTTTAAAATGTAAACAAGATAGAAACTGAACTCTTTAGCAGTCCTCGGACGGCGCTGCTGTCACCACGGCTAAGGGACTATGTTCCAGAGTGATAGCTGCTCACCTGTATCTTCTATGGTTGAAATGATATTGCAACAGAGCAATTTTCTGTTGTTTTTAGACACAGTATTTTTTTTTTGTGGGAAAATCATTCATTCCTTCGTTGCCTTTCCTACCGGGCCAGAATCTTCTTTTCAGAAGCAAACTCTTGGCCCCAGTAGGCTTCGACCCTGCTGGGCCCAACTGTTTAGACATAGTTTAGTGATTTACTTTCCGGCCCTAAATAATATAAACACAAAAGCTCTACTAAGCTCTCACAATAGCTCGGTTGAAGCCAGCACGAGGAACCTAGCTTAGTCCTTTACTGTATTATAAATTGAATTATTAATCAAAACAGCTTAGTGATGAGTGGTTTCAACTTAATTTAATCTTAAGCCAGCGTTGTTGCTATCTGGGGAACCGTTTACATATTCGTACTTAGTCTTTTGGAACCCATTCCACATCCGGCGGTCCAGAGGCGCAGCGTGGAATAATTTAGACATGGGCGAAGGAAACCGTATCAACTGTGTTCGACTACATCGTCTAACGACGTCCTACGAGCCTACCAATTATAAAAAAAATCCCGCGTTCTACCCCTCCAGCGCCACGGGTTCATTGACCCGGAAAATTGCCGTGTTTACGTAAATCACCAAGAAAAAATGAAAAAATAAAAAAAAGAATTAGATTACATTTTTTTAGGAAAAACAAATAATATAATTTATTTAAAATAATATGTAAAACAAAATTTTCAGCCAAATAACTTTCGTACAAACTTGGGGAAAACACGAAAATTAAGAATTTTTCAAGGACATCCAAGTTGTACAGACATATGTACATTCGGCGCTCGAGGGATTAAAGAGCCCTTGCTAAATTGCCGTGTTTACGTAAGTCACCATAAAAAAAAAGAAAAAATTAAAAAAAAATTTAGATTACATTTTTTTAAGAAAAACAATTAATATAATTTATTTAAAATAATATGTAAAACAAAATTTTCAGCCAAATAACTTTCGTACAAACTTGGGGAAAACACGAAAATTAAGCATTTTTCAAGGACATCCAAGTTGTACAGACATATGTACATTCGGCGCTCGAGGGGTTAAAGAGCCCTTGCTTATGCGAGGCCCCTTTGGATGAAACGAGACAGCAACTGTTGCAACCGCATCAACTGTGACACATCGTCGCTTACTATCAGGTGGAATATCACCAAACACGAGCCAATTAGAGAATTATAAAAAAAAATCCTCGTTCTGAGCCCTCGATTGAGCGCTTTGGATGCGAGGGCCCACTTCGCCCACGCCTAACTACGCCACTGCGTCGGTCATACGTGGAAGTACTAGATCGATAAATTCTTACTGCGGTAATGAGAATGCTAAGTTATATTCAAGAATGTTTAGGCCGCTGTTTTATTGTGTTATAAATTATAAAACGTATAACGTTAACAGTTTAATTAAAAAACCTCCGGTTGCTGAAAATGACATAAAATACCTAGGTAGCAGTTTTTTTTTTTTATATATTTAAATAACTTACGAACAGGCAAACATAATTAAGTATAATTGCTATTTACTATAACCCTTTAAGGGCCAAGCGCCCGAAAAGTGCCATAAAACAGTGATTTTCTGAGGCCTACTCCTCCGTAACGGCTTGGTCAATTGGTTTGAAAAAAATATATGTTTATTATAGATTCATGAACAATAATATCAACATTTGATTTTTTCGTGTAATTAATACTTTTGTCAAAAAAAATATTTAGCAATTTCGCAACTTTTCGCAACTTTTCCCTACTCCTTCGAAACGGCTTGGACCTTTAGAAAACATTTTTACACATAAAAATTGGTGGTTAAATATTCTTCAAAGTGAACATTGCATATGTAAATCAATCAATATCTCGCAGAGAAAACGGATTTAAAGCGCTTTCCGGGCGCTGCTGGCCGCAAATAAATGCACAGATTTGCGTACTGCCGCCTAGGCGAGTGCGAGAGTTGCGTTCACATAATTTCAGTCAGATGGTTCAAGGGTCTATACGCCTTAACCGCATGCGTCGAATTGGTACGACGAGTATTTTCGTGTCCTATATACGCCAAGGTCGTGTACTCGTGACTGCGTAATCTATCTCGTTTAGTTCTTCAATCCCCACAGGTGACTGATGGAGTATATGGTCGTGGAAGTGCAACCCTAGCGGAATAAATGCGAGAGTGTTTGTGACGTTAGGTGCTTAAAAGGTTAAGCAAGAATGTATCTTAATTAGGTTTTAAAAAAAGATCAAAGTGAAACACCCTTATTTAAAGTTATAATTTTTCTAAAATTGGCTAGTTGCCGTAAAAAAAATGTAATTAGTCCGTCTTTTAGATTATTCAAAAATAAGGGACACGTATTTTTTTATTTGTAAATTAAACCAAAAATGACAAAGATATAGCCCATTAAAGTTCCGAGTAACGTCACGCCGTGTTGCATTTTTTCGCACGGGGTCACGTCACACGTAACTTTAATGGGCTATATCTTTGTTATTTTTTGTTTAATCGAAAAAAAGAAAAAATACATGTCCAATATTTTTTTTATAATCTAAAATACGGACTAATTAAAATGTTATTATTTTGACCCTGGAAACTACCCTATTATATGAAGTGTAGTTGATATTAAGTGTGATTTACACTAATATTATAAACAGATGAAGTTTGTTGATTTGTTTGTAGGTGGTAATCTCCAGAAGTACTGCTCCGATTGCTAAAAGATTTTTTCACCTATAGAAAGCCGATTTATACCTGAGTGACATAGGCTTACATATTTTATAAACACGGGCGAAGTCGCGGGTTAAAGTGAGTTTATAATAAATTATTTATGAAGAGAGGTAGTTAGATATCCGAACCGTCATACGTCAAATCGTAAAAATATAAAATATATTATGATCATTGCCTATGATATTATGATTTTCCTCTTCATTTACTTACCTGGTGACTTAATGTGAAATTCTTATTGATTACCGTCATTGATGTGAAGTATCTTTTATTTACCAAGTTCGTTTCCCGTTGCCATTCTTTTGATGTAATTCTATAATCATTTACGACGCGTGACGATGACGGAAATGTTTTTAGTGACAATTAGTGACATCATGGCGTCAATAGCACTGTTTGTTTAGTCTTGCAAAGATTTTATCAGTGTTTGGGTTGGAAAAAAACCAGCTAAGTGCGAGTCAGAGTCGCGCACGAAGTGTTCCGTATAATTAATCTATAAAAACGTTCCGTATTTATAAAAACTGTAAAAACATAATTTTTGTTGTACCTAATACTTAATAATAAATAAATATATAAGGGGGTTTCCCTTAAATATTTATTTTATTAAGTTCTTTATAGTTACCGGCACGGATCTTGAGCGCTGGCTTCAAGTTGCGCAGAAGTCAAATATTCGGTCTCTTTAGTGGTGCGACGTGAGACGCGGGGGCGGGGAATTTCAGTGATTGGCACGCCGCGCCATCGCGTCATAGACGTCACTCCTGATTCGTTCCTTGCGCTTGTTGCATGTATCTAACAACGACGACGATTGGCTCGCCAATGTATAGAATGCGCAAAGGTATCCTCACTCTGACGCCGAGCACTCAAGATCCGTGCTGGTAACTATATTTAGTATTTGTTTTTATAGCGGCAACAATAATATTTACATCATCTGTGAAAGTTTCAACTGTCTAACTATCACAGTTCATGAGATACAGCCTTGTGACAGACACGCAACAGTCTTAGCAAAAGGGTAAAAAAATAGATTTACTTTATAACCATTCTCAGAAAAATATAGTAAGAATTTGTTAAAAAGATTTTTATAAATACACTCTTTATGAAAATATTTTACTAACACATTATTAAAAAGGACAACACACACATCAAAATTTCAATGCCTCGATAAAAACCGATCTCAACGCTCAATCGAATAAAATAAAAATACCAACAAGCACCAAATTATTTGACACTACTTATTTCTAATATCTACCAAGAGTCTTCTATCAAGTTAATAATATGCCACGAACATCCCGACCACGCGACAAACGATATTCTCTGAGCATCGTTCAATTGGACTCAATTGACTCGACCTCGCCCCATCGGGTCTAAGGACCGTCACTGATAAAGATACCCGTATGATCTAGCAGACAGATGCATTATCCAATACAAGATTGGATGCTGGATGCGCCAGGATGTCCTATTTCTCATGGGTGAACGGTAGTTGGTAGTTTGACACTTCGTCATCGGGACGTACTGGCACAAATTGCAAGCGCAAACATTAACCATTGGATAAATGAATGTATTGCATAGATATAACTATTACTGCCGTCGTTGGAAAATTGAATACTGTGAGTTTTTTCAATTACTTAATAGAAAACAGTTTTCGGCGTTTACGACATATGTTAGTTAGACTTACGCAATTTGACCGTTGAATGGAACTTTCAAAGTTTTTTTTTATTGCAACCGCACATGTATATCATGGCATAATATTATTAAGACTTATAACTAATGTCCTAAAATGAATAATTGCTGCGACTCGAATAAATAGACCGACCATGTGGGCCCAGTGCGGGTTGGTGGATGTCTAATGTCTTCAAATTTTGGTTTTAGCACATGCCGGTTTCCCCACGATGTTTTTCTTCACCGTTTATAGAAAGATTATGAAATAAATTAAATAACGTAAAATGCCTGGTTTTAAATTTAAACTCACGACTTACCTACTCGTAAGTCAGGTCACCGCACATAAATACGTAGTAGTAATTAACTAAACGACTCTTTTATACCTCCTTTCATAAAGATACTATCTATCTACGAGTATTTTATTATTGGAAACAACATTTCTGACCAACTATTGCAAACGGGTGTGAACGAAAAAGTCGATCAAAGAGGTGCTCGCTTTCTTAATTCTTTTGTAGTACTAGTAGGTACCCTTTGAGGACCCGACACTCAAGTACTGACGTTTTTAGCTGCCTGAAAATTCTTTTAAAAATACTCCTGGACGCTGTGAAGATAGTGGAAATAGTCATTTATAGTATCAGTTCAGTTATTTTTACATCTCTGAAACAAAATTACGTTTTTTGTATCGTATAAAGAATTTAGGAAATACAGGATATACCCAAATTACCCAATATTAAATTACGGATATTTCCAGTGGATGGAATATTTGACATCATAGATTTTTACTTTATTATGGATGAGTATGGTAATGATAGGTACAAGCATATGGTTAGCTATAGACGCCTAAGTATATGTGTAGGTAGGTAATAATCGTAAAATATTGAATTTAGGTAAGAGCGAAACACGTTGCATAAAATATGTTGGTCTTCACTTCCTTATGTTTAGTAATATTTCTTTTTTTTTTTTTAAAGAAGATCTTTTTTCTTTTGATCTTTTCTTAGGAAATACATCTTATACCTACACCACCAATATTTGCTGGCTAAGGATCTACACTAATACTTATTATAAAGAGGTAATTGTTTTTTTTTGTTTGTAGGAGGTAATCTCTGAAAGTACTGGGGCCGTATTATGACCTCTTAAAACCATCATGTTTTCGGTGTGAAAAAGAGACGGAGCTATACAGGACGAATAGCACTATCCTTTTCTCACACAGAAAACATGATGGTTTTAAGATGTCATAATACGGCCGAGAGTCTGATTGCTAAAATTTTTTCACCGACAGAAAGCTGCTTTATTTCTAACTGACATAGGCTATATTTTATGTACGCGGTTGAAGCCGCGGGCAAAAGCTAGTACTATATAACAAAATGGTTGAAGTTATGTTACAAAAAAAAATTTCGAGTGCTAATTCATTCTTGCATCACTTCAATTTATGTTAACATCTAAAGCTGACTGACATACAAAACTGAATGTTCAAGTCATTTTTCATAGCGCTTCCGTCCCCTAACCGCGTATGATATATGGCCCATGGGCGCTATTTGACATCCGGCAAAAGGCACGAACATTCTTCGTGGAGAATTATTTCCAAGGGTCGCCTCTCCTCTTTACGCACCGTTTACTGTTCTTCAATTATGTGATTTTCTTAAAGTGGTCAGGACCCTTTTTTCTCGCCCTTCCGAAGCGTTTGTCACGGTTCAATTTATTGATAAGTTACAGCAGAATATTGATTTGAATGATGCTCTGACGATGAAATGTGGGAACTTGGGATGTTTTTTTATTGATTGATAGTGTTTTGATGGTTTTCGATTGAGTTTTTTATTGTTTTTAAGCTATTGCATAGCTTCTGTCGCGGGCCTTGAGCGTGGAGACCGAATCCAGAAATTCCGTAACGAAAATAACCTAACACCCCCCACTCATTTGTTTTTTGAGCACCACACCGATAAGAAAACAAATGAGTGAACAATCAATCAAAATTCAATTCAATGTGTGAAAGTGTAACTTCAATTAATATCAAAGAAAAAAAAACAAAGGAAAAAAAATACTGCATAAATAAAATAAATAAATAATTATAATTGCATAAGTTGATAAAAATGCTATGCAATAGCTTTACCGCGGCAGTCCCCGAGTGCCACACGTCTTTTTTTCTACAGTAAGTTAGCTGTACAACCTAGGGGTCTTTCAGGCAAGAGTAAATAGGTTACTTCTAGGCAAGCGTGCTCCATCGTCGACCACATCATCGCTTTCCATCTGGTGAGTTAGTGGTTAAACGCGAGCCTATCCATAATAAAAAAAAAACCTGAGTCAGTTGACCGCGACAAAGGTGGTGTGACGATCTGCGGGGTTACCATGACGTTCAAAGTAAGATTGTTTTAATCTTGTTTCGGTGTGGGTAAGAGATGGCGCTAGACAACCTGTATAGCTCTGTCTCTTACCCACACTGAAACAAGATTATAACAATATTACTTTAAACGGCATGGTCTAGGTTCTGATCATGTTCACGGGGTATGCTTGGCCAAAATTACAGAGAAGTTTTTTCGCAACAACAGAATTAAACATTAATAGAACTTCATCACTAATCTATTCTAAGATTAGCAGCCGACAAGGTCGGCTTAGACTCGTAACTTCGACTACACTTAAGGGACTAGTAATGGATAAATGTATTATTTGCACACGACTTTCAGCACTTTCAACCTTCGCTTATAACCTCCTTTTTCACTTTCATCGACAACTTTCTGATTATTTATATCGCTAACTAGCTGAATTGATAAACCTGAGGATTTTCAGGAAAATTCACGCCAATAGTTAATAATAATATCCCACAACTATCACACAACGCCGTCTAGCCCAGCAGCTCTAAGCAGAGCTTGTCTTATGAGTACTAGATAACTGATAAACATACTTTTATATTTCTAAATGCATACATATTATAGATAAATTACACCCAGACAGAACAAACGATCGTGCTCATCACACAAACATTTGTCTTGCGTGGGAATTGAACCCACGACCTCCGGCATAGCAGTAAAGGCCACTAACCAATAGACCAACAGGCCAGTCTATCAGTTGGCGCCACTTATGCCTTGATCACACGTACCGAGTAAAAGGGCGAGACAGTGATGTAAGCGAGTTGTAGGGATAAGCGCTCGGCCGAGTACTCGGCGCTTTGTTTATACGTACTGAGTATTCGGCCGAGAACACTGTCTCGCCCGTTTACTCGGTACGTGTGATCAAGGCATTTGCCAAGAGGTCTTCTGCTTTTGACATACATGACGTTAACGCCAATTTAACTAATTTCATTTTGACAGGACCTGGATTGGACGACTCAGAGCTACCACCTGGTGAACGTCGTATTAGAAAATCTAGACTAAAACTCACCCTTCAGTCGCCCTTTGCTTTCCAGGGTCGCGCTAACTGTTTGAAACAATTGCGCAGCCCAGTCTAGGTTTTAAGTTAAATATAGATAATTATATTTAGAAAAGCTTTTCATTAAAGTACAAAATAAAACCTTATTTTTAAATTCAAGCCATCAAAAAGGCATATTTTGTACAAAAAACAATTCTCTTATAAGAGGATTAAATAAAATATTGATGCTATTACAAACTCTGGCAAAGCTACCCTTATTAAAACCTCTTCAGTAAACTAAGTTAAATTACTAAACCCTTAATTGCCAAAAACAACAAAAAAGAATTAAACATTTAAGCCTACATTCAAAACCAATACATAATATTACAATACTGAACACGACAGATATCGAGACGGGAGAATATTGGTACCATATTTGAGAATACCGATATCGCGACACGAACGGATGTGACGGTCTTAGTATCTCAATAATACGTGATCAATTGAACAATGTCTTCCCTCTCGGCGTTCCCTCTACCCTCCTTTACCTCTGTGACGTAGGTATTTCGTTACAACTTGCCCTGATTCCTCTGTATTGTGTTATCTTTCCGACTGTAAACCGATATCTTAATGCGATTTGAAAGTAAACAGATAATTACGGAGTTAAGTCAATAATAAACAAGAAACTGAGAAGTAATAGAGTTAATCCTGGGTAAATGGGAGCTCAAGGGATCAATTATAGAGGCTTTTAAGGTGTAGAACAGATGGTCGATGAGGTCGAAAAGTTCAGCCTCCCTTGCCAATTTACAACCGTTTCGTTTCGATTCTCTTGTGTCGAACGCTTCGAGTTGGGCACGCCTCCGATTCTTATGTTCTGACAACGTAACTGAGCTTTGAGATGATGTCAGAACAAAGGAAGCGTGGCCAATTCGAAGCGTTCGACACAAGAGAATCGAAACGAAACGGTTGTGACTAGGCTATGGGAGCTGAAGTCGCGACGGCGTACCGAAAGACACAGCGTTTGAAGAGCTTCCACAAGGTGGACCGATGGCCTCTAAGGTCGCGGGAATCCAATGGATGCGAGACACACAGGACCGTTCGTTGTAGCGACACCTGGGGAAGGCTTATGTCCAACAGTGGACCGCTTTTGGCTGAAGTGATGGTGATGATTTCATTAACGTAACGCACCAGATCAACCCAGTTTTTCACAATTTTCTAATCACAAGTTAAATAGTAAAATGTAGAAATCTGTGAAGACTTTTGCGGCTGTGAAAACGATGGATTAAAAAAGATTGCACGTATCGGAGATGAGAAGGTTGAGATGGATGTGTGAAGTGACGAGAACGGACCAAGTAAGAAAGTTGCACCAATTACTGAAAAGTTGAAAGGGAATCGTCTGTCTTGGTATGGTCATGTGAAGAAGATCGATAGAACACAATCATGTTACTAAAAAAGTTATGATTATACATGTAGATGGATGGAGAGGAAGACCAAAGAAAAGATGGATGGATTCTACGGGGATATGAAAGAAAAAGGGAGTCAATGATAGCGTTTGTTGCAACACGCTTTTTTCTTCCTTTATTTCCTGTCCACCGTCAGGACAGAAAATAAAAGAAGAAAAAAGCGTGTTGCAACAACCCTGATGAGAATGAAGAGCTTTTCATTAACATGGTTTCCCAAATGGCAGGTTCAAAGTGAAATTGTCTCATTTAAAGAGAGCATAGCGAAAAAATTCGAATGTTCACAAACGAACGTGTCACAACCTGTCCGGAGCATTTTCATCTGCATGATCGGATTATCCCATCGATATTTCCATTGATTGTCCAAACAAATCATGTTTTAAAATCCAATGACCTGAATAACTACAACGATAATGATTCTAAATGACCCATTTGTTTACAAAAGGCTGTCCCAAATCTCATTGTTAGATCCCTTTCAATAGAATAATACCGGTCTCATCACACGGTAACTTTTCAAACTAAACTTGTTCACGTCGCAAAACGCAGATAAATCCCTCCCCTTCAAACGTTTCAAAAGACTCGTCATTAAGCATTTAGTCTGTAAGGGTTTTATAAACCTCCATAAATTCAATTCAGACAAGCTTATTACGGTTTTAACATCAAAGATAGTTGCGAATGAGCCACAAAGCGAGATAATGGGAAGGTCCAGTCATTAGACGACGGAACCCTAAACAGAGCAATGGTCCGCGATATGAAGAATGTGGATACTGGCCGTCCACACAAACTCTTCTCATTACAAGGTTACAACTACCCTCGCTAATGACGACGGCCAACCTTTTTGCGCGATACTTGGTCATTCGTCTTCTGGCCAGCGACATGTGCAGACGATTCTACGAGTACATGCCGCCCGCCGTCAGACCGCGAGATAAATGAATGGACTTTTCATTACCTCACACCTCTAAATAAGGTCGACAAGGTCAGTTTTACGTTCAAAGATTAAAATAACGAAGCTGGAAATATTTTATTTATATACTAGAGTGTTAATAGTTTTAGTATATTGATGAAATACTATAGGAAACCTGTCAAAACAAATTATTGACCTTTCGATTACGGCGCTATTTGGCCCGCTATTCGCGAGCTTTCCTACACAATCAAAAATTTAAATGAGTTTCCTCGTTCACGAGAAAAGCGTATTTTTTTCTTCTAATGCCATTTTGGGATGGTATTACTCTTAAATGAATATTCATTCGGTGCGAAATCGTTTAAGAGGTAATAGATTGAGGTTCATATTAGGTTCGCAGTGAGTTATAGCTTTTCGTTTTGTATGCGATAATTCTGTCTGGATTCATCTTAAAGTGAATAAATTAGTATGGCCCATGTGCACCACATTACTGTTCACAAGAGATTTGAAGACTTTCTATTTTTGAAAATTCGAACACATGCTTATACAAGTGGAGAAAGTTTGTCATGGTGACAGAGGCTACATTCACTTGAGCCTTGGCGAGGAGCTGAGGGTTGAAGTACTTACCAAATTTTCACGTGTATCAAACGACTTTTTTCAATACATTTACGAAGACATAAAGGCAGTTAACGCGCGACTCACGGGTGTCGACACGCGCTCATCTTGATACGATAAATGTAATAATATTGCGGTGGGGCGAGCACGTGCACTTTCCGCACTAGTGCGAAAAACAATCAATCCCTAGATAAAATCGGGTTTTCGAGTAAGTGTATAGTAAAATATAAAGCTCGCACTAGCATATCACGACTACTTACTTAATTCGAATTATGAAGCTATAGCAGCTACTGCATAATGACTAGTTACCTGAAAAAGAAAAAAAATCATGAGTGAAATGGATGTGTAGCGTTTCAATAAACATAATCTGCTTTATCAGAGTAGCTGGATTAATGCTCCTAACTTTGTAGATAAAGTCTAATTACGATTTCGCTCAGCTTATTTAGGTTATCGCATAAAAAGAGTTAAATATTCATGTGCTCACGCTACCAGCAATAATACATGTGGAAACCTCCATTTATTTAACCAGGCGTCTAAGCAACACTGACAAATGGTCTCCATCAAAATAACCGAATGAAATTGTGAGAAAAATCCCGGATTGAAGTTGCACAATGAACTCCGTAGTATCCGAAATTCTTACGTAATTTCCCGAGAGGACACAGAAAAATGTAGCTTATTACCAAGCTGGAGAAGGTAACTACAGACGAAACTAACTTGCCATTGTTGAAAGTTACAGTTTTCAATCTTGAACAAGTTACTTCATAATTCATGCTCCTGGGACGAAACTGGAGCCGCAACTTTTACCGGTGGGAATTTGATAGTTCACAGTAAGAACTTATTATACAAAGTCAAACAAACCGAATGACCACGCGCTCGGTCAAGCATGGGCCTCGGCACGCGATTCCCTCGCGAGCCATTCACGTACAAACTGTTTATCTACTAAATAGAATTTTTAAGGCCTAAACGAAAACATGTTTAACTCTATAAATTAATTTAGTTTTATCAGTATCCTCCATCAACGTCAGTGCTCTCGTTATGGGCCCTCCTCAGGCACGATGAGTGACGTTTTAATTACCTACTTGATATTTTGCGTCCCGTGAATATTGTTTTTATTCGAAAGTTTATTTTATTATCACTTATCTTTTAATAACGAACTTTTGTTGGCAAACAACGTCAGACGATGTTTTAGCTTTTGCAACGGTTGAGTTTAGTGTTCTCATTCTAAATTCGAAATGTTTGGAACGTTGAATAAAACGTGCAGTGTGATGTGCCAGTGCGTGCTTTATATTTTGAATAATCAGGTGTTCGAATTTTTAACAATAGAACGTCTGCAAGTCTTTTGTGAATTTCATAGTGATGTGATGCACATGTTCGAGGGTCAATTTGCAAAAAGTATGAAAAACATTAGATACCGCAGCAGAACAACGTTGTTACCAAATTTACTTATCAAAATTAATTAAGCAGCATATTTATAATGAATACGACAACAGGTGCATAAAACAAATAACAAAATATATTTAAATCTTATTTGATTTCTTATGATTATCATGCTTCTAAGTTAGAAGCATTACGTTAACTTTTTGATAAAATAGGTAACCCAACATTTAAAAAAGTAAATGGTGGTAACTTTCACTCAAGAACATTATATTTTCCGTCAAAAATCGGAATGTCCCACATGACATACAGTTAATTAAGAACAACAATGTTTTATTTAGTTGTCATTGAATAGCAGTGCTATAGCAAGACGTATATTGTGGTCAGCATAATAGGCGCGCATCTCCGCGTCAAATCCTCTGGCGGCCGCGTGTCGCCGGTTGATAAGCAGTCGATGGGCTAGAACGGAGCGACGCAAGTTATTAGCGATAGCGGGGACCATTGCTAACTGATGTATGGATCGACATGCGCATCACAAAGGGTATTTATGCGACAAGTATTACGCTTACCATAAAAAAAAAACTGCTAACATCGCTATAGCTTTGACATCTTTTCTACGAGATCTACCAAATAATGATCAGGGGAAAAGAAAGATGGGGCAATATACCTTATACAGCTATATCCCTCTAACAGTTCAATTTGTAAAATGGACCGCGTTAAGAGCTGGTGGTAGCACTGCAGGTCTTCTTGGTTATGTCAATGTTAATAAAAGAACTACAATCACAGAACGGTACGAACGAATATTTTATTTATATTGCATTTTACTCCACTAAACACAAACTTATTGATAGTGATTGTTATTTAGTAAGTATCAATTGAAGTCCCCTCAAAAAGTATCAATCATAAAGCTCAGTAACACGCCCCTATAAATAATTTGAACCAATTGAGTGGAGTATGTTCATCGCGGCCACAAAGCTGTGTAGTTGAGTTCAATGACAGGACTCCAATCTGAAAGCTTTAAATAAGAAGTGCTAACAGCAGTGCTATTCTTCAAACACCTCACCGTTCCGTAGTACGCAAAATACACTGGACAGGGAGTTACTAACACCAACCGGACATAATTACAAACGCCTCATCGTAAAAACATACATAAAGTAAACTGTCATTTCATCTTGACAGAATAGATTGACAGCCCTTTTTGTGGATGGGAAATCAGCAATTAATGCCTTGATCACACGTACCGAGTAAACGGGCGAGACAGTGCTCTCGGCCGAGTACTCGTTACGTGTAAACACAGCGACGAACGACATCACTGTCTCTGCCGAGCAACATTTTACTGTCTCGCTCTTTTACTCGGTACGTGTGATCAAGGCATAACTTATCACGCTCTGGCTGGAGTGCGAGGAAGTGTCAGACTGTTACTGACTAAACGCCACCAGTGTTCCTGTAATTCTTCCAACTTCCAGAGCCGAGGAGACGCTTTCGAACATAGGTACCACTAGCACTAGATTCTGACGTTTTATAAGTGCCCATGTAGGGCTATGTGAAATAAAACCATTAGGCTGCAGAAATATCACCTTGAAGACTTGGAGAAAGTACCAAGTCTTCACCAAGATTTCTAGAGACTAAGACTACAGCTTATAAATTAAACCGAGTGTAGCCTGCGACGCTACGCGATGATAATAACACCCTGTTAACTAACCGTTGACCAACGACGGTTACGCTTTGCCCCTCACTATTACTGGCTCAAGTAACATTTTAAGTGGAATGTCAAGTTCCTTCGCCTCATCTCTTTAGACAAACTACTCCAGGAGAGTAGCAAATAGCTTTTGTTCAGTGGCTGTTTTAATTATTCGCCATTGCTTCCTAGTGGCTATTGTGAGGTAAAATTAATGTATTTTTGTATCTCTAAACTGGACAATATGTGGAATCATTGAAACAGGCGCGATCTCGGTAAAATGGAGCTGAGAATTTTATTGTAGTTTTGGCTACCTTAGCAAAGTTGGCCGAGAAAGTTGACTCGATACATTAAATACTATTAAATACTACAAATACTACAAATTAGAATGTGTTGCATCCTCATTCTAATGACAAACTAATGAACTATTCATACGAAGACATAGCTTAAAAGACTTAGTATCCAGGCCAAAATCATTACAAAAAAAAGGAACAAATAAAACGTAGAATAACATTGTTGTTGCGTCTAGACTTGTATGAGCTTATAAATAATAATTATGACCTTATTAGTATCGATTTCACTAACAGTTGTTGTACATCACACTATAGCAAAGTAAATATAAACTTATGCTATTGTTTCACAAGCAAAATAGCTTTTAACGAACCGTATCTTCGTCCACGAAAATGACTAGGAAAATTTCACATTTCGTGGACATTTATTTACAAGACAATAGACCGCGATATGACGAAAATTTTCAATTAAACAAAACAAAACGTCGACGCCTTGGAGGGTATTGTATGGTGCGACAGTTGGCATTGGCGGGGAATGGCGTGGAATGGCGTGGCGTGGCGGATGTCCGGCGCGGCTCGGCGGGGATACTAAAGCTGGCGACGTGAGAATGGCGCGCGACTCACTCGCGCCGAGTCGCGCCATTACGGGCGGAATGGCGCAGATTACGCGAAGTGATATCATACGGAGGCAACGAAGGTGACGTCTAAGAATTTATAAGCAGAATTGGAGCAGCAATATAATTGGGCCGAGAATATTGTTTTGACCACATGCTCCATGCGTATGGACCTACTCCATACTTCAAGTCTTTGGCAATGAATCAACGTTAATATATCTGTTGTTTAGTTAATAATAGTTGTTAGGAGTCGTTTACACTCGCACCCCATTGTAGTAAAAATAAAAAAGTGCATTTTCAACCCACACGCGTGATTTTTACTAACCCGGGACTCGTATAAACACGGTCGTGGGTGGGCGCGAGTCGCGTGGCGGATTTATTCCATTTTAATACCACTGGTATTGGCTTGAACTCATTTCAAAATTAATTTTCATTAGGTTTGTCTGAGCTGACTGTATCAAATTCAAGTTGTTGGTACATTCGGAATGGAAAATAAAAATGATTTAAAAAATACAAGTGGTAATATATTTATTTATTATAATCTTTATTGTACACCAAATAAACAAAAATACAGGACAAACATTTAAAAGAATAAGTGCACAATGGGCGGTCTTATCGCACAGGGCTATCTCTTACAGACAACCTTTGGATGGACTAAGAGAAAGGAGATAGATTTAGGGTTGTCAGTGGTATTAGTTTTTGGTATTAGAACGGAAAAATTCGCTTAGCGTTGAGCTGTATGCAAGACGCCTTATTTGTGTGAATAATTGTATCATTAGAACGTAAAAACAGCTACAGTAGTAGTCCATTTGACCTTTTGCTAATATAGCAGTAATTGATAATACTAAATAACAAAAAAAAAAAAACCAAGTTCATTAAATAATTTTCCCACACTAATTTGACCTCCACCCGTCAGAGTTAAGAAGCATCATTTTATCTTAACATTTAAAGGCCTTATTCAATCACGCACATCATAAGACGTGACATCATCTTGGTATTCAGTGCTCGACAACAAATGTACAATACGATACAAATCTGTAGGCAGACACTCAACAAACATACAGTAGTATCTCCCCTCGTTTCCTGCATCGTAAGTAACACACGTCCCGCGTAAGTCTACCAACATATTTTTGTAGCACACATTTCGCAACATTAGATTTTGTTTACAGAACAATAGAGTAAAAATTTGCATGGCAAAACTGTAGAGAAATCGGGTGGTAGTTCTGAGCGTCAATCCACCGAGAGGGAACGCTATTTCGGTCTGCATGGCATACACAAGCGGTCTTTGAAATTTTAATCGTTACATTCACCCTGGCCCGATGGCACACTGGAGACCGGGAGTTACCATGTTCATCAAGCCACCACAAAAAAGATAAAAAATGATAAAGTGTGACAAGCGTTTGTAGTGAACCCTTTATTTTTTGACGTGTCAACCTAAATTGAGCCTTTTACATTTTGATCGATGTGTCTGTCCACATCTTTCATTTTTGTCAGTTTTCAAAAAGATTTCTGTGAACTTTTAGTACTTACTACTACCACAAACATGTTAACGTTGTGAGAAAAACTAACTGTTGCCAGTGGCTTCGCCCGCATGAGTGGGAAAACTGTCTCAAGGGAATATAAAGTACCCTAAGTGCTATTCCAGGGCATGGTCTACCCATGTGCCAAATTTTATCCAAATCCGTTCAGCCGTTCGAGTGTGAAGAAGTAACAAATATACACACAAACTTTCACCTTTACAATATTAGTGACTAGCGGCCCGCCCTGGCTTCACACGGGTTTAAATATAGCCTATGTTACTCAGGGTGAATGTAGCTTTCCAATGGTGAAAGAATTTTTGAAATCGGCTCAGTAGTTTTTGAGTTTATTCATTCAAACATACACAAAAATACAAATTTTCCCTCTTTATAATATTAGTGTTTTAGCGCCAAGAAAGTTCTTGTTGAACTTGCAAGCAAGTTTGTTCCTCACTTTTGTTAGATTTACGGTCTTAAACATACGTATCCATAACTGAAACTTTTAATTTATTCAATTGAATAAGCTCTCTGAGAGCTGGGTTTATAATAATACTTTGTAATTGTACTTTTCTTCACCTTACTGTTTCCGTGGCCTATTTTCAGATGTTCAAAGGAGAGTCGCTTATTTACAAGCCCACGACCGGTTCCTTCACAAAGAACATTTTATATATATACAACATTAGTTTTGGTATATGTAAAACCTGAAACACGTATCTAGTATTTTTACGTAAAGAATTTATGTACAAAATTTCATAGCTGTATCATGACAACTCACAAAATTACAAGCTTCTTATGTTACCAGGTTGTCCGCAAAAATACATGGTCACCAGGCCATCCGGGCGACTGAGAAGTTTTGTGCGCTGGCTCCTAATGTCCGCTACGATCTGCCGTGACCTGTATTGTACTTAGTGTCGGTGATGTCCAACTTGTGAACTTTTTAAAATATTTTTGAGAAAAAATATAACATGGTGAAAAAATTATTGGAATCTATTTAGTTACTGATTCTGAACAAACTATATTCAGGTTTCGCATATATTAAAAGCTAGCTTTTGCCCGCAGCTTCGCCCGCGTACATTTAATATAGCTAGGGTTGCCATCACCTAAATTGCTGAGACCGGATAAACACGGCAAAAATCCCGGACATTTGGACGAATTATGGTTTTTTCCCCGGACATCTCTCTGCTGGATTTCTAAATATATTTCCTCTGACAACAAATGTGTCCGGGTATTACCTGGAGAGTTTTATAAACCCCTGCCGGACGCTCCCCGGACGCCTTTAAAACTAGGACAAATCCGGGGAATCCCGGACGGATGGCAGCCTTAAATATAGCCTATGTCACTCAGGAATAAAGAAGCTTTCTATCGGTGAAAAAATTTTCGGAATCTGACCAGTACTTTCAGAGATTACCTCCTACAAACAAAAAAACATAAAAACAAACATTACCTCTTTATTATATTACTGTAGATAATGTTGTATCTAGCTAATTTTTATATACCAATTATGTCATTGGATGATTTCCCACATTTAAAAAAAATGTGTAGAAGATATCAATACTTGTTTTAATTCATTCAAAATTTTAAAGAGGTCAAAAGTAGAATGGCTGTGGTAACTGGAAATACGAAATGCCCTGTTTAAATGGTCGGGTCGTATCGTAGTACGAGTGGTGTTGGGTATTTCAATAGTGCATTTATAAGTTGTTCACTTATCGAGTACCTTCCAGCAGTGAAATAAACGATTTCCCGTATTCAAGTTTCAGTTGTATATTTACAGCTGAAATTTATCGGTTTGCTCATTTTGTTTACGTGTTAAACAAATATTATAAGGTAAGTTTGTTTTTATGTTTTTGTTTGTTTGTAGGAGGTAATCTCTGAAAGTACTGGTCCGATTGCTGAAATTATTTCACCGATAGAAAGCTGCTTTATTCCTGAGTGAGACAGGCTATATTTTATATATGCGGGTGAAGCCGCGAGCAAAAGATAGTGTTAAATAAAATAAACAGTCGTGCTTTGGTGATTTTCGAAATTTTGCGAAAATTGTCTGTAATAAATTATTTGTTGGAATTAATTCTAGTTAAATTGATATTATGGATTCGCTCTTAGATCTCAAAATTTTAGCGAAGCCATGCCAGAATAATCGAATTAAATTAAGTTAAATTCTTTGAAATCTATCTCACCTGGCTTTAGCAATAACAACGTAAATATTGGTATTAGAACGTAAAAAAAAAACATTAATTGAACAACTCCTATTTTCGATCCTCGAAATGATTAAAACCAAGATATTTTAATATTAAAAAATTTAGACACATTTTTTTGCTGAATCTAAGTAAATACCAATATAGAAAATTTTTAAGACATTTTTAATACAATGGTCACTTAAAACAAAAATAAACTTTATGTAGGCAAAGTAGATACTTAAATCAATGGTCGATACTCGATTATTGATTTAACCTTTTGAATGTCTTAAGTTACACAGTTCGACATAAGCAATTGTCTTTCTATTGTGTCTCTAATTACGGCATTCAAAGAGACACAGATACAGCACCTGTATGATAAAGTTACGAATGTGCGTAATTAAGTACATATTTTACAAGATAGCAAAAAAACTACATTTTCATTTTTTTTTTAAAAGAAAGCGGTTTTATAAAGCGGCCCATTTAAAAAAATAAGAGTTTTAAATATAGAGACTTGTAGGATTCTTCGAAAAAGTTACTGAGATCCTAAAACGCAAAGGAAAACTGAAGGAACACGAGCGGGAAAAGTCTAACACTCCCTCTCATTCCACTCAGAGCGGGATTTCAGCCCAAAAAAAAATGTACCAACATAAAAAACAAAATTTGTTACATGCCCTACTATTATCATGCTGGTAGGTAGGTACACACACCCTATTAAGAGTATGCGTCAAGTGTATGTGTGTTATATACGCCCTATTATCCAGAACCGTTGATCCGATTTTGATGAGATCTCGCACTCCGGAAATATGGGCTCCCATTCATGGAATGCAAGGGGGAGCTTTGAGTTACCTACGATATTATACGGTGTTGTGAACCGAACTGAAAAGTTACGTAGTGCAGAAAACAAACCTCAAGTTGTTAGCATTGGAATATTTTAAGTCCGATAGTGATTATTTTTAATCCTGGATAAGGATACATTTATTGAGCGTACCTACAGCTAAGGACTGGAATGGCCTGCCGTAGTCTGTTTTTCCTGATAGCTACAACTTCCCCCAAGTTATTATTTAAGTCAAGAGTGAATAGGTTACTTCTAAAGCGAATGTGCTCCATCGTCGACTACATCTATGCTAACCATCAAGTGAGATTGTGGACAAGTGCGAGCTTAAAAATAATAATAAAAGAACCAAAAACCATTTTAAAATAAATAAAGAATCCGTGTGAGGTGAGATCATTTTTGTGCAAATAAATTCAGCGCACAAAAATAAAAATCAATCACTATTCAGCACTCAAGCTATGAAATCAGTACCAATTGAACTTATAATTCTGTTGCTCAGTCAAACACACTTTTTTGTCCATCTCACAAACATAAAAGAAACTATAAGAACAAAAAACGCGCAAAAATAAAACACGTAACACACAGCGGCGAAGTCAAGGAGTCGACGATTAAAATGAGCGTCGAAACTCGACGAACATTTTAACGAATGTTAACCTCACATGACTCCAGGACAAAGGCACAAGTTACGCCACAAAAAAAGTTTAAACATCGCGTATAAACATTCCTCGCTACATTAAAACCCTAAAAAGCGGCGGCATTATATCATTTAGGACAAAAAATGCGAAGTAACACGCGACTCACTCAAGGCTGTTGCCTATGAGTGCCCAGCGCTAATACACGACGCGTGTCCAACCTACTTTAAAATTCAAATCTTATTTACATTCACCCCCTGGCTTGGTGTCTCCGAAAATGGGTCTTAACTAACACTGAAAACACTCCGCTTGGGGACTATTTTCGGCGCCCCTTTAGGACTGTTAAAATAGAATGTTCCAGACCCTGAATATGGTTTCAATAAGTATTACTTGACTGTTACGGTTAACCTATATTCAATATAGCAAGCCGCCTCAGTTTTAGAAATATTTAAAATTCTCGGCTTTTTTCTACTACACCTAATACGCACGTGCACGTTTATTGGATCAAATTGTATGAAAATAAATATATTCAGTAGTTTTTTAAGTTTATTGCGAACGGACAGACGTGATGAGAGACTTGGTTTTATGATACACTAGCTTTTGCCCGCGGCTTCGCTCCCGCTCTATCCTACTACACCTTACTCTACCTTATTTATTTATTTAGGTTAACCAACAGTTGTTTACACATATACATTTCTAACTTAGTGACTAGGTTAACATTTGCAAGTGCAACAATTAATTAAAAGTTAACACCACATGCACAAAAAACGGCTTTAAATAACATATTTAAAATTAGAAGTTTTACATTATAAAAAAATAATAATAATAATTTAAAATAACAATTAAGAAAATTAACAATTAATTATCATTCAATAATGTATGGATACAAGATAAAAAAAAAATATATTCTGCCCCACTATACCCTATCCTACCCTACACTACCCTACGCTATCCTACACTACCCTAATTTTATTTTTTTTATCCATAAAAAATTCTTCTCGCAATAACAAACACAACAAAAAAAGAATTAACGAAATCGGTTCAGCTGTTTTCGAGATTTGAGCTTAGCAACACATTTAGCGATTCCCTTTGTATTGACTATTTTCTGCCTGCGGCTTCGCCCGCGTGTTAGTAGGTTTTTCGGTACAAACTTTCAACCAGTTTCGTTCCCTAAGGAGGTGAATTTTGAAAAATTATCTCTTAGTGATCGCCTATATCATAACAGGAAATCTTGTGCAAAATTACACGTTCTTAATACCAGTAGTTTCGGCTCTGAGTTGATATGTCGATCAGTTTCTCCTATAGATAAATGAGGAAGAAAAAACCTGCCCCCCTAGCCAAGTTACAATCGAATTCCGTTCTCTAATCGGTAACGCCTCGGTGACAGCAATTGTAGAAAACGATAGAAAACGAACGACAAGTTGGTAGCCATGTTGACGCGCCTGAGTCGGGCTTTCGTTCTACAATTTAGCGTTTGTATAACAAAGGATGTAGCGTCAAATATTGTAGAAACGATTTTGAACGATGTGAACTTGGCTACGAATTGTCTATTCGTTTGTTCCGACCACGCGACTTTACGTTGAGATGACGTCATTCCCATACGTTTCATCACTTTTCGACAGCGTTAACGATTGCAGAATAACAATTTGGCTAAGCGTGCAGGGTAGCACCATTTTTTTGTGTCAAGCCAAACAAGTTATAAATATCCTCTCATCATAATATCTTAATTAGCTTTGAAAGTCATATTTCCTGCTACATTAGCATCGGCAATGTAGCCGGGTGCCATTTAATCTCCTTAGCTGTTCAGTCCGTAGAGTTGACAGTTGGCAATGCGATTGGACTAATAAATCATACTCGTAATACGGCGGAATCGAGTCCTCCAGTAACTCGCAATTTTGCGATGTACACCGCACTGTATGTCAATCAACCTGAATTGGATAGCTTTACTGGTTATGTGGAAACAAGGCTGCAGATATTTTGTTGTGTTGTCATTTAAGATTGAAAAAAAAAGGATTAAGGGCTAGCTTTTGAATTGTGTATTTGGAGTTAAAAATCAAATTCTACTTTTAATGTAGAGTGCTCTCGGAGTGAGCATTTTGCCGCCTTCTATTTAAGATTGAATAAAAAAAGATTAAGGGCTTATTTTTGATTGTATATTTGGAGTTAAAAAACAAATCCTACTTTTAATTAAAAGTGCTCGCGCGGTGTGTGAGCATTTTGCCGCCTTCACAAAACATTGTCAATTCACAAAACGTCAATTAGTAGTAGTAAACGTCAGTTGTCTACATGTATTGCAAGCACAATCAGGTCAAAGATGACCGGATATGAAAGGATGATTGAAAAGAATTACTTACCCCCTGATCACATACAGCGGCAAATTGCTCATGCGAGCACTCTATTTGCTCCCTGAATAGTTTAGTTAAATTAGAATACCCTCTTTACCTCCGCCCCAACTGGCTTGGGGTCAGCTTCCAGTCTAACCGGATGTGGCTGAATACCTGTGTTTTACATGAAGCTGGTGCCTGTCAGACCTCCATAACCTATTGTGACAGGTTTACAGATTAGAGTTTGACAAAGACTCAATTTCCAATTCCTAATTCAAAAATTTTAAAATCTCAAAGCCGTAACTCCACTCTATCACATGACTTAATAATTCATTCAGGCGTAAAACTTACTTTCCAATAGGCATAGGTATTCATAAATTTAATATTTTAAAACTAAAATAAAAACTTTAAAAACGTTGCGCAATATTTAATTAAAGATAATCCTAACAAGTTGTAACGCTATGTTCGCGCAACAAACTTCAAGGTCGTATGATCGCCTTTGACCTCAGCCACCTCGCTTTTATTCTATATTCAAATAAACTGGTACCTCGGTGATAATCGTTAATATTTAAGACGGTTATATTACAGACGGTCTAATCTATATGTGCTGATATGTGCTCAATGCTGTTTTGGACTAAACCTTTGCTTGTAAAATATAAAATGTTGTATTTCTATTTTAAGTAAAATATTTAAATAGCTAACGAGTGAAAGAACTCTTTGTCGCGTACTGATAAAATGTTTGACGCTGTAGATCGGTAAAAACATTAAAAATAATATTATATAAGTAGATGTAAAATTTGTAAGTTTGTACGTAGGGGGTAATCCCTGAAACTACAGAACCGATTCTGAAAATTCTTTCACTAGAATGCTACTTTATCTCTTTATGACAAAGGCTCTGTATTTCCAACTTTCACGCGGGCGAAGCCGCTGGCAAAAGCTACTAAGTAATATATTCCACTATAAGACTGTTTTACAAAATTCTTAGGTTCTAAAAAACATTAATTAGATTAGGTCATTTTTAAAAGCTCTCACTCTGTACGTTACTATGGCTTATGAGTTAGTATCAACGAAAGACATTCAGAAGACTATATCAACAGGAGATCAAAAGTAATTTCTATTAGATATTGTAAAGTTCATAGACCACATCTTCGCTTACGATCTGGGCCTCAAGTCTGCTATTACAAGTTTAGTGTCAGAATGGTCTATCATTGATTTCATAATTGTTGATTTTGACAAGTTTTGGCAATCTACTAATATAATGGCGTCATTATGACTTTCCAATGGTCAACCACTGACACTCTATTGAAAGAAATGGCATAGAATGGTAATCTCGTACATAATGATAAAGACTTATGCGATAATCTGCAAAAATTTTGACAGTTCTTTTGATCAGTGATCTACCATTACGACGTCATTGCGCAATTAGTGCTTTTATTATGCTCGATATTGTCATTCTACCACAATTCTATTACAAGACCATTGACCGATCAATGATCGATCATTATGAATTACCAGATTACAAACTTTTAGCAAAATGACAATGGAATCGTGTTGGAATGACGAATTTATAAAAGTAGCAGACTTAGGCCCCAGATGAGATAGTGGTCAAATACGGGGTCGGCAAAACACGTTTTTTTTCTTCTATTTTGTCCTATCCGTCACGGTATCACTAACTGCACTATTATTTCATACTAGTGTAGATAGTCAGGAGCTATCTACCCTACCAACTTTTTATATATTATGGTCCAACCTTCCGTGTGCCGTAAGGAACATACGAAATAAAAATAGCACAATTGGTCGAGCCATTCTTGAGTTTTGCGCTTAGCAACATTAATTTTTATTTTAAATATACAAGGTGTAAGGGACAAAAAAATCGGCCTCGCCATACAAATTGTCCAATCAAGTTTATCATTTTGTATGGTGAGGCTGATTTTTTTTTCGTTTCCTGAAAAAACTTTTGTGAGAGGTTATTCAGTTTTGTCTACTGAGCAAGCCCTCAAAGTTTGCGGAGGGCTGTCCCTTACACTTTTTATATCACCTCGAGCCTATTAATTAAAGCAAAACACCTAATTAATTCATTTAGTAGTCTCGGTAAGTATATTTAAAGCTTACACGTGGCATTAAATACCCAATGCTCTACACACTGACCTATTTTAAGATCTGCGCAGGTTTGTATTTAAACAAAGAAGAATTTTATGCTGTCGATCTTGTCAATGTCGAATTTACCCAAAACTGTGCTATTAATAGAATATATAAGTATAATATTATACTCTGTTGATTTTTCAATTTCTTACATAATAATGCTAAAAAAACGCATCAAAATTAATTAAAATCCAAGCGAACGCCGGCGTTCGCTCTTCATTGCCTTTCTAGTGTGTCTCTAATTACGGTATTCGAAATGTTAAGTGATTTAAGAGGACGATATACAGACTGACACAGACTTTTTATACATCGTGACTTTATTATAATACTAGCTTCTGCGAGCGGCTTCGCCCGCGTGAAAGTAGAAAAAATAAGGTGACTGGTAATTAGTGTACGATACTTAAACACGTGATTGTGCTCATGATAACCAACAACTTTTACTACGGGGACAAACCTAAAATCGCGAAAAAAAATCAGCTGTTCAGTACATTTATGTTTGCCTAATGTACTGAACAGCTGATATTTTTTTCGCGATTTCGGCTTTGCTCCCATAATAAAAAATGTTTGTTATCATGAGCACAATCACGTGTTTAAGTATCGTACACTAATTGCCAGTCACCCTATATATAGCCTATGTCACTCAGTGATAAAGTAGCATTCTACAGGTAAAATAATTTTTAAAACCAGACTTCTAGTTTTCGAGTTTGTTAATAAAAAACAAAAATATATAAATTCAAATCTTTTCTCTTTATATTAATACTAGCTTTTGCCCGCAACTTCATCCGAGTACATAAAATATAGCCTATGTCACTCAGGAATAAAGCAGCTTTACATCGGTAAATTCAGCAATCGGACCAGTACTTTCATTACCTCCTACTAACATAAAAACCAACTTTACCTATTTATAATATTATAAATGTATAGTGTAGATTAATATAGAAGTATAGAGATATAGATTATGTAAAGATTAAATACCATACGATTCACATTACTTCCATTAACAGCAAATCGTGCAAAATATAAGATGCAAGCCTATAAATTCCAGAAAACAGATTATTAATCAATTTTAATTGAATGAAGAGCCATTAAAGGATAACGTAAACTAGTGATGTAGCTTAGAAGTATTTTATTTGTATAATTATTATATCCATGAAGATAAGTATTATAAGCGGTTAACCTTGAGGCTCCGTCATATATGAGATCTTCCATTGTTTGTATACGCTCAACACCTAATGGGACGATTAAAGGAACTATTGGTGAGGACTTTCAGGCCCTATCATTAACATAAAACGTTTAATAATAGACTCTAAAGTGACGTAACGCCTTTGTCTTTAACCGTTTCACAACTCGAGGCAGAAACGAATTATTAGTTTAATGAGAGTAGCCTTGACAGACTATTTTTCAAGAAGACAGTTAAGGTTTGGTCTTATTAACTAAAACATTTGTTTTGGTATTGGTCAAGGAACAACTGAGAAATGTGTTCAATGCGACTAAAGAAGGCGCCACGCCAGATAACCGTGGAATAAAGTACATTGACCTGTTCCTAGACCATGACGTTTAAAATAACATTGTTTTAATCTTATTTCAGTGTGAGTAAGAGATGGCGCTAGACAACCTGTATAGCTATCTCTTACCCACACTGGAATAAGAATGAAACAATCTTACTTTGAACGTCATGGTAACCTCTGTATTCCTAATATCTCTGCGTAGGTACCCTAAAAACAAATAAGGAACTACTTTTCATTGCTAGATCTTGTAAAGGATCACGTTAAATGTCAATTCAAGACAGCTTTGTCTTTATTTCCGTTTTTGAAATTAAGAACGTCACTAAATGTAGGAGGGTTAACGATCATTGTTATACGTTTATATGACGCCTACTTTACTTCTTTCATCAACGGACCACCAGACGCACGGTGATGCGCCACTGGTACATGGTGGACATCCCATTCATATGCCAAAAAAGGTCTTGGGAACACATTCATCGTGAATCCAGCTAAGGAGTGGAACACCCTGCCGGAATCTATGTTTTCTGATAGCTACGACGACCTAGGGGTATTTAAGTCAAAAGTGAATAGATTACATCTAAGCAAGCGTGCTCCATCGTTGACCACATCATCGCTTACCATCAGATGAGATAGTGTCGAGCCTATACGTAACAAAAAAAAAATGCTTTCACAAAATAAAAAGGTACGAAGAATGAGTGAATGAAAGACAAGATCTTGAAAGATTTTAATATAGTACAGACAAAATAAACAGTAAGGTATTTAAATCTTTCAATTAGCCTCTCAGAATGTGTAGACAACGCTGTCATCGAATCAAAGCGCGTATGTTTTTTTTTTTTTTTTATCTCTGCCTCTAATTGTCTCTTCTTTTACTGTTGATAACTGACAATTAATCATGGTATCTTGAAAATGTCTTCAAAATTGCTCTTAATCGTTTCTGGTATACATTTTAGCTAACGGATGCCTCATCTCTTCGTTTAATCTCACTTCGCCGGCCGGCGCAGTCAATCAAGCAGTAATTAATGACTAAATATAGTTCCGTATTCGCTGATTCGTCCAGAAATAGTACTATGACTTAAGTTTGCTCCTATTTAGTAGCCGTCGGCGCTTTCCGGATGAGTGACAGCTGTCACCATGCGACTTACTTGCTTCACACCCAATCTACAAACATCAGAGTCTGGAATATTTTAACACGTTTTTTTTTTATTGTGATTCGTTAATGTTGGGTGACGTTTTGTGAAGTGTTGCCACTTTACAAGTTTGTAAAATTACAGTTCTTTTTTTTTTAATCTGGTGCCAGTGTTGATTTAATTTTGAAGATATTTTTCACAGTAGATCACGCAAGACTATTACATGTCATGTTTTTAACGGAATGTGATGAAGAACTTGTTTGAAATTTTGTTCATAAATTATGTAAATATGCATGAATAATAAAGTAAATAGCCTCAAGTTACTGGCAAACCTTGAAAAAGAACGCGATAAATCTGTAGATAATTATTACTTTACTGAATGACAACCGACTAGAACAATAAGAAATCCTTATCGGGAACTTGGCTGTCATGAAAAACCAGCGGCGTGGAAAAAACATGCAATAATTGAGACACAATGTCTGTCAAATGTCTACTGACGAAGTCGATTGGTGTTCTGCAGTGTATCCAAACGCGATTAATGTCGATTGTGGAGATATTGGACTAAGTCAATATTAACCCAAATAAAGTAACCGAGGGACTGGTATCTAGAGTATACAGACTAAGCACGTGCTTACTAAGAAAGATAGCATTTAATTCTCTGTAGTATGTTTTGAAAATGAGAATAAAAAAACTGGGCAAGTGCGAGTCGGAATCGCGCACGCAGGGATCCGTACCGTCCGTAAAAAAAATCGCGTTTGTTGTATGCCCCTTAAATATTTATTTTGTTTTGTTTTTAGTATTTGTTGCAACAAAAATACATAATTTGTAAAAATTTAAGATAGAGCCTGGTGACAGACAGACGGACAGACAGCGAAGTCTTAGTAATAGAGTCCCGTTTTTACCCTTTGGGTACGAAACCCTAAAAGTATGATCCAGCTATTTGTATTAGTGAGAAGTAGTTCAAATTGCCTTCAAGCTCAGCAAAAAGTAACCACCGCAACTACATACGCATGTGACAAATGTGAGCAATTAACACATGTGGGAACGAATTAAATTAATGATTTATATTAATTATAATATTAAAGCCGGCGGGACATCAGCGGAACATCAACGAAACGCGTCGACGCGCCCGAGATATTACCGGTGGGGGCAAGAAACGGGCGGGGCAATCGCTGTGGCGAACATCACCAATAGTGTTCTAACAAGAACAGTCGCTCGGCCACTGTTCCTCGTAGCTCGCTGGTTTCATGGCCGCAGCCTACCGGTGCGTTCCAAGCGCGTTCACCTGCGATCGAGGTGAAGGTCATGCGCGTCATGAACCGAACGCGCCCGAACGCAAATGTCAATGTAAATATTGTAGGTATTCCCGCCAAGCGGCCATCTTGAATTTCGGCTTGACCGGTTTTGGGATGAGACTCAGAGCTAAACAGCGACGGAATGTCGACTTTACTGGATTTTTCTTTGCTTTTCTCATCAGACGTTTGTGATTGCTAAACTGTTCCATTGTATTACTAAGTCTGTTGCATCAACGATGTGTTGTTAACTAACCTAATGTTAGCAAATCGTTAAGAAGTTATAACAAAGTTTGCGCTGATAATACGTTGTTTTAAGCGCCGAGTTAAGAGTTTCAAACAATAATTTCAAAGGCAATAAATATTAACACCTCATACACAGCACAATACAAATCATACTTAGTTAAATAGTTTTCATTATTCCGCAAAACCGATTCATTTTAAAGTCCACTTGAACTACTTTACGTAGTTAACGTAAACTCGTAAGTCAACGTAAGACGTAACTAGAACAAATATTTCACCCAAATCCGAAGGTCGCGTGAACGAACCCGCAGTTTAAAGCAAGTTATGATAACATTGTCAACGGCGTAAATTATGTTTTTTGTAAAACACGGTAACTGATTTAAATTAGCTGAATATGAATAACAGGTACCTCATAAAAATAACGATGGTTTACGTCATAAACTACATATATAATGAGTTTGAGCTGAGGAGTTTCTTTGAAATCCATTCATGTTTATCTTACAATTTTATTTCTGCTAAACCACAAGACAGATATAATAATATTAAAATAGCAACTGAACTAGAGATGTGCTATGCCGGCAACATTGGTGGCAATATTGCCGGCAATATTGTCCGAAGTATGAATCATGGTGGCAATATTGTCCGAAGTATGAATCATGGTGTCAATATTGCCAGCAAAAATCCCACTTCGGGCAATATTGCCGACAGCGGCACATCTCTAAACGGAACAAAGAGCGATATTTCTAATAAAAAAACTTACGTAAATAACCCAGACGTTGATTAAGAAACTGGTTGAACGCCATCCAAAATGGTATTTTAAAACTTAAATCCCTTTCCGCCCTTGTGAACCAGAACAAAGGTACCAATTAAGCTTCATAATCGTCGGCACCCTTATAATTAATACTACAGAAATTAAAACCCCAGCAATAAACGTACAGAACTGTACAGACTATACAAAAAATACACAATCGTAGCTTTGTGCTCTACCTAGGGTTGCCAACTTTTTTTTACAAAAAATAAGGTATTTTTTTATCTGAGAAGAATATTAGATAAAAAAATAACAGTATTTTAGAAAAATTAACAGTATTTTATTTGTTAAATTTTTAAAACTTTTTTTTCATTTCTTGGTTAACTTATTAATTTACAGTCGTTTTAAAAACTTCATACCTACTTCTCACCACAGTTATAACTAAAATTAAAATAAACGAGGACTTCATTCAATTCGTTCTGAAACTCTAAAGTCTAACACTTATGACTATACCTAGTGTTAAGCATGTTGATGCTGAAAACAGTATTTTGTATACTTTATTTTTGTTTAACGGTCAAAAGTATAACGTAACAGTAAATATAGTTGGCAACCCTAGCTCTACCAAACATTAATTAAGAAGAAAAGAATTTCATATTAAAAGGTTTTATAGTTGTTGATCTGAAATGAACTTTATGTGTATGTGGTTCAAAGTTTAAATTGCTTAGTTGATGGCGTAAGCCAGTATTGAGCAAGCAAAGATGGATTATAGAACGTACTAAAAATTAAATTTTCCTAAGATTCCTGAAATTTGTTAATCCTTTAATAATCAAATATCTTGTCTGGTCAGAAGTATTTCTAGTATGTCCATAAGAATTCAAATGAATTGTTCGTAAACTAAATATTTGTTAGTTCAGAAATGCATCTAACAAGCTAACGATAAAAGTCTAATCAATAGCCAATATATTTTATATTTTTTAATAGACTTTGGCATCATAAAACCGACTAGCAGACGGCGAGCAATGGATAGTCCGTTGTCCGGCTGTCTGGTAATGACAGGAATGTCGTGTTCCAAATGCGGCTGGTTGCTAGTGCTGCGGGAATATTCGTAAGTGTTACTATGGCCCTGGAACACAAAGGGCAATTGAAAGAACAGAGGCGAGTTTAAATCAGTAAAAGTCCGACACGGTACGCTCCACCCAAAGCTAGAGAAATTATTTAAAGACTTCCTACATACAAAAAAGCTTCAGAAAACCAATACAAATAAACATGAAACCTCATAAAAAGGTATCGTTAATTGAAGAGCACACATACATACACACACGATAGTCCGGTATGCATGTAGTTTGGTAGTAGAGGGGACAGCGGCGCACTACTAACTACGGGAAAAGTGACTATTTCCGAGCCGTAATGACATCGTGTCAGCCAGGCTCGAGTCCAAACAACTATCCAGCCTGAATAGAAGTCTAGATAATATTTAGACAACCTCTATAACACAATACTTCAGAAAAACGATCGTTTAGTTTAGTGACCTATCAACAGAGTAAGGGCAAACCATATTGTATTATAAAAAAAGTAGCCGCAAAATCTCTGACTCCTAAGATACAGGTCTGCGTACCTAAGGTAGGCGCCAGATAAACGTAGAAAAACGGTCATTGACCCCCCTACATTTGTTGACATTCTTAATTTAAAAAACGGAAATAAAGGCATAAAGCTGTCTTGAATCGACATCATTCTATCGTGATCATTAACATGATCTAATAATGAAAGAGAGTAGAGATATTAGGAAAAGGTCAATGTACTTTATTCCACGGCGTATTATCTCGCGCCTTCTATGTATAGTTTAGGAGCTCGAGAATTCGACAGTAACTTTGACTGGAATATAAAACCTCGATCGTCCGATTCCGAGAGGGTAAATCGCAACTTGTAATGTTTTAAATAGAATTTCGTCAAAAGCTTTTCAAGAAGTAAATTATCCGAAATAATAGGGGTCGATGACCCGCTTGGAGATAAAAAGCCTTTTCATATTGATAATATAATTTAAGTAAAGATGCTTTGAAAAGCAGAAGAAAGGTCCAGCGACAACATAGAGATGTTTGGCTACAAACAAATACTTCTAAAGAGTATTTGCTAATTCACACAGAAAATGAGGAAGATTGTCCTTTTCAGGGGACAAAAACGATATCTTTATTTATATAATTAACAATTTATGTACCTTACAATAATAAAAGAAAAGAAGGAAATAGAAGAATAGTACAAAGGTGATCTTTCATCTGAAGGGTATTTTTGATTCATTCTTTGAAGTTCGGATTTATTTTTAAAATTGTACAGTTGCCATCACGGATCTTGAGCGGTTGCGCAGAAGTCAAATATTCGGTTTCTTTAGTGGTGCGAAGTGAGACGCGGGGGCGGGGAGTGTCAGTGATTGGCTCGCCGCGCCATCGCGTCATAGACGTCACTCCTAATTCGTTCCCTGCCTTGCTGCATGTATCTAACAACGAAGACATTTGGCTCGCCAATGTATGGAATGTGCAAAGCGATCCCCACTCTGACACTGAGCGCTCAAGATCCGTTTTGGCAACAGTAATATGCTAGAAAAAAGTTTTGTCTCATTTAAATTCGTAACAATAATGAAACCAGCGGAAATAAACATTCGAAAAACAACGAATTGGTCGGACCCTTGTCCACGTCCTGAGATTTATTTAAAAAGTTAGTGAACCGAGGCGTGTTTTTTAATCTGTATCTCCCGAGTGTGTCCATCTACAGATAACAAATTACTACGGTAACAATGTTTGTCACTGGCCTTTTTTAAGCTTTTAAACATTGAATGACTTCGTCTGGTCTAGGGCGGAGTGGATGTCAGACTTTTGCTGACTAAAGTGAGAGAGTGACCTAAAAACAATTCAAGATTCAAAGCATTTATTTCAAATAATCCATTTACAGGCACTTTTTAAGAGTAAGTCAGAAAACTGATACTAAATGTACATTCCGAAGCGTAGATCTTTATGGAGAAGAATGTCCAAGAAACTCCATGGTCACTCTTCAATCATGTTATTACTTATTACAAAAAATATCTCGGTTACAAATGTTTCTTGTCGGTACTATTATATCGTCACCCTCCCTGCTAACTGTCGTAACTAGCAATTGATATTTTTCCAGGGCGACCGCTTTTCGGTCGGGCATTAAAATCATATTCTTGTGTGCGTTGGCTGTAGCTTTATTAATGAATTAATAAGTTAGTAGTTTTATATTAGTCTTGGCATATTCTTTTAGTTAGTAGTGGCCCTTAAGCCCTCAATTACAATGGTAGTGAGGATATTTTAAGCTATTGCATAGCTTCTATCGCGGGCCTTGAGCGTGGAGACCGAATCCAGAAATTCCGTAACGAAAATAACCTAACACCCCCCACTCTTTTGTTTTTTGAGCGTGGTGACCGATAAGAAAACAAATGAGTGAACAATCAATCAAAATTCAATTCAATGTGTGAAAGTGTAACTTCAATTAATATCAAAGAAAAAAAAACCAAGGAAAAAAAATACTGCATAAATAAAATAAATAAATAATTATAATTGCATAAGTTGATAAAAATGCTATGCAATAGCTTTACCGCGGCAGTCCCCGAGTGCCACACGACTTTTTTTCCCTTCTTTTACACTTCCGCAAAACGAAATACTTGAATATCTTCTAAACAGTAAACGATACAGATATGACGATTAGAGAGAACTTATTCGAAATAATTCAAAATCCAGAAATTAAAATAAGCCACTGGCAGCTAAGAGGTGACCAGTTTCAATTGACAGCGCCCGTTCACGGACATGACGCGTATATCAATGGATGAATAGTTTGAACGATGATATTTCTAGAAAGGAGGTGATTACTGTGAAAGCGACTGTGAGAGCTGAATGAAAGAATTAAATTAGTAATTTATCAATGTTCTATCCGAGTCCATTATTGTATAGTTTTTGATCGGTGACCTCAAAACCAAACAAAAACCAAATTTCAATACCTAATAATTTATTGCACTAACAAATTGTAAAATGTTAAAGACGTGTTCTTCTTGACATTTGAAGGCAGATATCTAATTAATATCAAGCAATAAATGAAGTAATTCCGCTAGCTATAATACCTTTTATTGTTGTTGAAATAACTAATTTACACATGTTAAGTATAAAAACAATAAACGAACGAAGGTTAAGATACGTTTACAAGATACAAAATAATAAATGGGCTCTTACCCAACGGTCAAGCTTGATTTCGTAATATTTAGGTGTTTGTTGATTATATTATTCTTTACTATTGACGCGGTCCTCACCGTCAACGATGTTTAGAAACAAAAAAAAAATTAATGTGCGGTAGAATAGAACTTGCGCAAGCGATGCTGCACTGCGCAGAAGCATTATAAGTATGGCAGAAATATCTTCACCGCTTTAAAATTTGGAAAAATGGTTGCGCAATATTCTTCTCAATAATCACACGGCAAATGCGTATTTTGTCCGTAACTTCAACTTCAGAGTGGCCGTGTCGGGCCCTGGTAGGTACAGGTCATGGAGCGAATAAGAATGGCAGGCCGGCCTCTTTTTGCGAAGCAGTAATGCTAGCGAAGGAGGCGGCCGCACGCGTGAATGGACTTCCTGGGACGGAGCCGCTGGGACCCCGATCCCAATTATTAGTCACCGTAGGCATGGGCTTGCGGGCGAATCTGGACGATGACCAATGGGTAGCTCGCTGTCCGGCCGTCCAGTAAACATCCGTACCGAGCCGTGCACCTCAAGAATATCACAGCACGGTCGAAGCCTACTAGAAGCGGTAGCCGGTAGTGATAATGGGACGTAAGGAGCACACGAAGCAAACCTACAGGACATAGAAAATGAGAAGGCAATTTATTTTTGTAATCGTTTGAAGTACCATGTAGCGATAAAATCATTTTCTCTCTGCTTTTTCATGTACTTTTAGTTTAGTTAAATTTACATGTCTGCTCTGTGTACACAATAAATTCACATAACGCTAATACTGGTATCTACGTAACCACTCAAGCAAACTGTGAAGATTCTTCAAAACTGACTTAGACAGGTGTCAATTTTGCATCCTATTCACAAAGTAAATATTTCACACTTTCCTGTGTAAAATACATTTTATATGCAGTGGTCGTCGGCTCGTCGGAAATGTCGTAGGAAACAACACCAACTTTACTGGAATGTTTTGAGAAAGGTCCTTGACCCGTAAACTTTCTCTCTAACTTTGGATACCGAGACGGGAGTAATAAATATGGATAAACTTTTTTTAGCTTTTTCATATTCAAAAGCTTGGACACACTCGAGCGTCGACGGTTTAATCTTGTGATGTCTATGGTTATAAAATGTCTATGCTTATGTTATGACGTTTATGAAATGTCAGATGATTTTCACAAATTTGAAATTGGAATGTCACAAGAATGTTTGTCTTTCAATAAGAAATACCGTTTTAATGTACAACTTTAATGATACTACTACTTCTGAGAACTTTAATGGCCTGCTAGTAATTTCTAGCAATCATAATAATTAAAAGATAAAATATAGAAAGACGATAGGAGCAATATTACTTAAAGAATTAATACCAACGATTATAAAATAATACTGCTCGTAAAAATGATCAAGCTTTATTAAATATGATTAAAACCTGTTTAACAAAATCCGTAGAATATTAACGAAGATACAAATAGCGTTAAACGTTATTTTACGATGCGATAGGAGGGTACCGTAGAGAGTGCTAACAAATGAATTTTCAGCGAAGTTCGCTTAAAATTCACAAATTGTGAGACAGCTCCGAAACTATTAAGTAGTGCAGGTAACGCAGTGAACAGTTTCGTGAAACGTTTTTAATAAACTTTGAATTTTACTACGTGTTAACTTTATTATTAGACATAATCTGAACTCAACCAATAAAATTTGTGTTATATCAAAGAAAAACGACAAAAAGAATTAAATATTTTTAGAGGTAGACATCTGAATGATCAAAAATGAAAATAAAGATGTTTTTACGTTCCGTCTTGTGGTAATATTTTAAGGAGAGGCTACGATAAATCGAAATAATGCTCGTAGTGAAGAAGATCGCCGCAATATCGAATGAATAAAGGAGAGTTGATTTTTTGCGACTAACCTAAAAGGGATCTTAAGTACGGAATCCCGCAAACATTATCGTGAAGGCACGGACCCTTCCCTTAAGGTGAGCACTTTTATATGCCCATCAAACCTTACGAGTACAATAAAACACGATTGTTTTCCATTAACATCGGCGTCCACCGCCCCCTAAACTAAAAAAATGTACGAACCATTTATTTAGAAGCCACGATCATATTAAACAATTGTTGTGCACACGCCGTAATCGAAAATCAATGAAACGAGCGAAACAGATAAGTGTGACTAATAAATTATTTGAACAGTGTCGGATTGAATAAAAAATTAAGAGAAAATGTGGAAAAGGAATTGCATCTTAATAGGTTTTTATTACAGACTATCTGAAGGAGCCTCATAAGGTATCCCGACAAAAATGAAAACTTGCAGCGAGACAGACAAATATTTTAAACGCACTAAGGCTTATAAATACATACACATAGGTACAAAAGTAGGTAGGGTGTTCACTGAGGAAAATAAAATTTATTTACATTTAAAAAGCGTAGCGGCATCTTTGTCAATTCACTCCCGTCCATCGGAGGGTCGAGCGAACAAATAAAATGAGATCACAACAGTGCCCTGCTTGCGACAACAATGAACTTGGAAAGATCTGCTTTGCTTTAATTAAAAGTAAATTGTTCGTACAAGCATTAAGCATTTAGATGAGAGCTGTGAACAGCAGTAATAATTACTGTTGTATCGTCAATGGCACACGATAAAAACTGATGGAGAATGGACTGTTCTTGTGCGGATCTGGCGCAGTGGGACGCTATGAAAACCTTTACTTATGAGCAATGACTAGTTAGCAACTGGAAAGGAGGACAAGTGTGCACCTGAGCTCAAACAGCTATCGGTACCATTAGAATTACTATCATAGAAAGAAAGGCGGTAGAGCTATCTATCGATATCTGGCTATCCATCTACGAACGGTGTCGTGAGTCTTTTGACAGTGACTCATACGCACCAACAAAAAATCATACAACGCTGTAAGTGTTACTCAAAAGTTTTCCATAATTGTTTTTACATATTCATCGCAATGTCAGGGTGCGTTTGAGTCGAGACGTCTGTACGAATTTGAATAACAAATGGCTGACATCTGCATGTTCCTAGCAGAGATTCCACTACCTCCCTCAAATCCTGATTCAGGGAAACAATACCGGTCCCTTATGAAACCTGACAAGAGGTCATAACTTGAGCTTATGGCATTTATCATGCTGGGAAACAAATAATAAAAACGTTGGGTGTGTTTGTTACGACAGACAATGCTGCTAGTACAAATCGCAAAGTAATTTTCTTTTGTAATACGAAAAAATAATGGGTGCATTAGGTAGCATTATCATCGCGTGTAAAAAAGTTACTCGCGACACAGGGGCTATTTAATCAAGGCTACTGGCTAGCAGATAAGTAACAAAGAAAATACTTATTAAGAAACAAAGTAAAAGGAAACATCTTAATGTGGCATTGAAGCTTGAATTTGTTAACTTTGCTAGTCAAATTGTCGGGAGGTCATCGGTCTATACCAATAAATACTTAGCTCTTACGTCACCACCCGCCAGACATACGCCTTTTGAATAACAACGATAGGAGACCACTACCAAGAACGATAATTAAATTTTCCACACGCGCCGCTTAAGTCCAAACGAAACGAATACAGAACCCTCTCAAACACTTTAGCGGCTTTCATAAATTAATTTTACGAAAGAAATATTCAGTAGTTCTGATCCCATCCCAACCATATTTCACTGGTAAGGTATCGAAGAACAGGGAAATTGGGGTCCGCAATCCTCTAGACGCCGATTAATTTCGAGGTAGCTGTAGCACTTGGTTATAACCGCAAGAAAACCAGCACCGGAACAAAATAGGAGATATTACCTTGTTGGAATAATTCTTCATACGAATTCCGATTCAATGTTGCCCCTCGTTAGTTGGTTCCGTTAGATAAATATATTTTTAAAGTTTAAACTCTTCGCTCGTCAAGATTTCTTGTGTGGTTTGAAAGGCACGAGTTATGTCGTAAGAGGCCTCCGACGCCATTTTGCGACATTACGACTGTGATGAGACGGCAAATTGCTCATTTGTCTACCGCGACACTTGCAAAAGCGAGCCGAGATTGTATGTACCTTTACCTAGTACTTATTCGGTTTTGCAACGTTAAGGAAAATTATTTTTGCAACTAGATATAAAAAGTTCAAGATATTATTAAGAACGCTTCAAGTCTTAGTAAAAGAAAAAAAATATGTGGTTTTATTTAACCAAGTCATACATTATACAAACAAATGTACAAAATCTCCAGGTCAACAACCTCCTAAAACTAAAAATGTAGGAATAATGAAACCCAACCAAGTGAGTCGTCATCCGGGGAAAAATCCGACACTTAAAGATGCCTTTTGAGTACCAGGGGTTTCAGTACTTTTCAGCCATCTTATCCACGTGGAGAGCAACGTCACAATACCCTGAAGCGGTCGTCCTGAAAAACGTTAATTGCACGACACCGACCGTGGTGAGGCTACAGCCTCTATCTCGCATTGCAACCTACATTCCAACCAAACCACACGGCAAAATGCACCTTAATACTAAACCTATAAACCATAATTCAGATCACGTGGAGAAAGTATTTAATATACTTTAAAATGAACCTCGCTCAGCACCTGAAGGCATTAACGATTTAAAAATAAATAGTGAAAAATTTTGCAGGAAAATATTCGGTATGGCTCGAGTTCGAGATCAAGTCTCAACAGTGTTCTTCACTGAACGTAGAATAAGTGGCTATTAAACGGCTCGGATTTCATGCTTGTGAAAATTTAAACAATCGACTGAAAACCATAAATTTCAATACCATCATCTTCGTGTTTTATTTTGCTGTCGATGAAAATGTTAAACAGGTTTTAACGGCCATTGGATATGCCTTCGTATTTTGTTTGGTTTAGTCAGAGCAAGTAAAAATCTTCAAGAGGTGGTTTTAAACAGTAATCTAAGTAAAACTACGAGAAAAGATCTTAACGATACCTCTATAACAAGAAATGGGTTAGTACTTAAAGCGCTCAACAATAAACTTTTTGTGTCCACCGGAAATAATGAAGGAGTGAGACAAAGAAAAATAATGACGATGAACTCTCTAACAAAAGAATCGGTGAGTAAACTGTAGAAAAAGACTGCAGAATGAAAACCGACCTTATGTAGGTTAGTTGTCTCCGTTCGGAAAACTTTAAAAGACATAATGGAATGAAAAAATTGCGAGCAAAACGAAATGAGGGACATAGGAAGCGAAGAAAGTTTGGACGACGACAATGAAGTTGACATCAAGTAAACCATTAAAAAGTTTCGTAATTATTTTTTTGTTTCTGTTTGTTTGTTTATTTTGTAACGATCTATTGACCTACGTGGAGGGAAGGAATCAAGGAACCATGATCGCGAAACTGAAAGAAGACGATTAACAGTCGGATGAAGTTAAGGAAATCTCAAATTCACATAACAACGCACATGTTATGAAACTTGGACAATAACATGAAAGGTAAGTAAGTTTATTTTGAAACAGATAAATCAAATAAAAGTAATTACAGGAAACGAAACAATCCAAAAACATAATGCAAAAGTAATATATACGTTACACTTTTGGATTGTTTGCGTGAGATATCTTAACATAATTCAAGTCGCAAAGCTTCCACGAATTCGTATTGTTAGTACACTCATTAGCTGGGTGTGTAACATGGTCCGGAGCAAGTTAATATCTCTACAAGACACCCACCGCCATCAACAAATAAGTTACATATAAAACGATCGGAAAATGCCTTTAAGAAAATCCCCACAATCATTGTCAAGTGAAATAGAACCTAAATACAATTAGGAATAAGATTCGTTCTCGACCAAGCGTGTAACCAATAAAGGGAACGAACGACGCAACAGATCCCCACGAATATGTTCGCAGGCTCACTCCGAGTTACTAACACTCGCAATTCATTTTGTGAACTGAATATATTATACCCTGATAAAAGATAAAGCACCTTTCGCCCTCGGTGTAAGGGTGAATATCAAAAAGAAGTGAAGTCGTAGAAATAAGCGGGAATTTTCTCGCTCGCTCCAAATGATTTTCACCTCTACATCTGTACTGAATAAGTCGAAATTCATCTAGAAGAGTAGCATTTTTACAAATCCCAAATCGCGATCATATGGCAAGGCAGACGATAAATATGTTCGGTGTATTGAAATCTTACACTGTCATAAGAACTCGTAAATTGATCGCGAAGAAGTTAAGTAACTTTATTTGTTAAACTTGTATCACTTTGGAACATACTTTCAGGGTTGTCTGAGAGTGGCATTTGAGAATTGGCTGGGAAATACCCAAGAAAGAAACATATACTGATTCTATACATTCATCATAGAATGATTCGAAGACAGTAAGTGGCTACGAGTATATCTTTAAACATCATGTGAACAGGAAAAAGTAGTTAATAAAAGTCGACCACGAGACATAATACAGATAAAAGAATTCTTTCAGTGACCAGCAATACGTGTTTTATGTACCTATAACCATTACAGCAAAATTGATTTCAATTTTATGGTTTCTGCTCCCCTGAATCCAATCATTGTTATCGCTTTTGTATGCTGTTAAAATATAATGAGTATGTACGCAATTTAGATTGTGGCCCAAATATCTCTTCAATTTTAAAGACGTCTTTCAAGAAGTCACTTTGCCGTAACCTTTGGAATGCTTTTATATTTTATGTCCTATTCGGTGTGAGATAGGAATAAAATATGACATAGGTATATCTTTAAGTTTTATATTACCCTCTTCTAGGTGTCTATAAACCTGTGTGGGCCTGTGCTCAATTATATTGAGAAAATAATTCTCATCATTTGCCAGCCAGGCGCATTACGTTGTGTAATTTACTTCATCACCACTGCTCTCAAAACGGTGAAGGAAAACATCGTGAGTATTCGTGAGGAAACCGGCATGTCCAAGAACCAAAAATTTGAAGATATGTGACATCCACCAACCCGCACTGGGCCCGCGTGTTGGATTACGGCCTATTCCCTCTCCTAGAGAGGAGGCCTGAGTCCCAACAGTGGGAACATTATAAGGCCGACTATGCTATGCTATAATTCTCATCTAGATTGTAGAACAAAATATCTGCGCACTTTTAAAGTCACCTCTGTATTAAGTCCGTATATCCTTCCATTTACTCTAGACACTAATTAATATGCCATTAGATGTTTGCTGTCCAAACAAGTCAAGCCACACAAGCACTGTGTATTATCTATGGATATGAAATCATCATCGCAGTCTTGGATCGTAAGAAAATTTACTATAAGCAAGCATAGACGAGATGATTACAAAGTCAGCTTTGTTATTAACAGCAGTTTTATCTTCGTGTTGATTGCTGTTGTGGAAACTAGATCATCAAGAATCTCGTGGTGGAACGAAACATGCCATAATTGCCCATTTACATATTATAGGCAAAGGATTCTCTTTCTTCTTTCTATTTGCTCGTCTCATCATTACTCAAGTAAGCATAGGACCCATGACCAGGATTATGGTGCCATAATATGCTTGTTGAAAGACACTGCCCCAGGATACTAATAATAGTGGTACTACCAGCTCTATACGCCTCTGCGTTTTATGGAATACAAGCAATAACATATGCTCGAGCGAGCATTTACTACTATAGGTTCTCTGGGATTCCAGTTTTCCTGCTCCAAAATATTCTATTCTACTTTTTTTTTCAGAGTCTGGTTTCCACACTTAGGGTGAGTTGCACCATTTAACTATAACGATAACCAAACCATAACCAGCCGTGAAACGGCCGCCTATTGGTCAATTCGACAACTGTTAACGGCTTTGTTATCGTTATAGTTAAATGGTGCAATTCACCCTCAGTCCTGTGCGGACCTTCAATGATTCAATTACAAGATACTTATTTCATCTTTATCATCATCATCATTTCAGCTGAAAGCCGTCTCCCAAGCGTTGCTATAACGACCGATCCTGTGCGTCTCGCATCCATCGGATTCCGGGGACCCTACAAATATTTACAGGAACAAAATCATTATAAAGTGTCTTAAGATGTCAATTTTGAAAACCTACGTCCTCAACAGTGATTAAGTTCAAGCCAAGACAATAAGTATGTAAACCAATGTGTGTAATATCAATCTGAAAGCTGTAACACGTTCGCACAGGCTGACGCGCCGGCTGGCTCGACGCTTCGCTTACTCATGGATCCTTGCCAGACCGTACGTACTACGAGCGGTAACTACCTACGTATCGTAGCCGGTAGCACTACTTGACATCGACCGTTAATTACCGCAAATAGCTTTGGATATAAGGTTAAGATCATGTTGGGAAATGTTTCGTAATATCGGCAGAAAATGTGGATGTTTGAAACTTTTTTGGAAGAGGATTATAAAAAAGAGAATTTCGGGAAAGTGATATTTTACGATAGTCCAAAAGTTTGACCACATATTTTGATAGCCCCAACGCTAGGCATTTAGGAGTTTTTGACAAGCCTTTTCGCTAATAGAATACGGCTACATCAAAAGCATTACGTCAAGATGATGGCATAGAAGAGAATCCAAAAACCTGAGCACAAAACTCAAAACTGTAGATACTTAATGTTTTAAACTAGCAAACCTGGTGTTTATTATTAGAAGACTATAGAGTGTAACTAAAATACGATGTGTCTGCGGCTTTTACTCTTCCTCCAATTATAGAAACTGTATACCTATTTAAAACGTGAAAAGGTCTGCTTTGAAGGCAGATAGATACTGAAGAACAAGATATATTTACATGAAAATAAATCCTGTGACAATTTGAATACATAGGTATGAGTGTATGACATACAAAGGCTAAACAAGAATGAGCTTTTAGTTCGACGAAAAGTATCTGGTCGGTCGTTTAATATCATAAAAATCCAACGCTCGAATGGCAATTCGATTAGGCAACGATGTCCGTCGGCACCTCCGCAGCATTGCAATCTGCCAGCCAGCAAAAAAAACAAACCTTACAAGATTGAAGATCAAGCAGCAAGTTAATCCTCAAATGAAACACCAAGGACCTCTAGAGACGAAAATACTTTCGTAACAGACGGGCCTAGGATAGACGTGAGTAAATAAAAGTCTGAAGATACAAAGTTAACTAAGTTGATGATAGGATCGATCATACGGCGGCGTTGGCCTGCCGCATGCCCCTCGGGCATACATCTCTCAGATTCCATGTAACATAAGATACACCAGTCTAGAAATACTGGCACATAAAGTAAGGTACATATGATAAATGATATTTATTTTGCAAATAGGTTTATGAAACACTTTTACACGTCAATTTTTTTTTCGTCATTTTAAACTAGATGAGGCCAGTGTTTCCCAGCTGACTACCCTGAGAAGAAACACCGAAACTCAGTGGTCACTCTGTTTTAAAATCCGTACAGTATGGTCAAATTACATGAGAACCATGCAGATTTGTCTGATATGGTCTTTTGAACATAGAACCATAAAGATTTGAGTAGACCTGTCAAGTCAGTGCAAGCATTTGTCAGTATTCGCAATGCTCAACTCATGACTACTACAGATAAGATAGTTATTACATTTTAAGTTTTACGACAATTTCTTGAGGCCACAGTGAATGCCAATCACTTCTAGAAGTCGTTTGTTTGACATAACAATGCGGAGTTAAAAGTCAATAAATCATTGTGTTGTGATTTTGTGACAGGTTGCCAATCCATCAGCACGCTTCCCAGTAATAACTATGGAAAAGAGTTTCCCAATGTGAACTAAAAGTAATATTTTATTACCAAACAAAAGATTTTGTGTAGATTTTGAAAAATATAGTTGTAGGATTCGTTTAAAAAATTGCGTGCGCGCAACTTGTACCCAGAGTGCGACTTTTCGTTTGAAAAAAGATATTCTGCGAGAGGGTTCGACAGCGTGGAAGTTCTATTTTCAAATGGTTTTTTTTTTTTTTTTAAATCGATCCTGTGTTTTTTGAGTTTGTTCACAAAAAAATTAAAATACAAATTCTTCTTTATAATACCAGTGTAGATCGGTAGATGAGAACCTAAATAATTGCAATAATAACATCAGCTTACAAACACACTCAAACAAGTTCGCCGAAAATCTCCGACAAAAAACGAAATGAGAGCCGAACAAAAAGAAAGAACTAACACACTACACAAATCCTATTCGTGCATCTGAGTAAGTAGCGAAGAAATATCGTACGGAGCAAAGGTAAAGAAAATAATTGAAAGACATTTGCTGCTTGTGGTGGATGCTCGGGGTCATTCCCTTTGATTGCCATCTCAAGGGTCCCCGAGACCCCAATCGGGGCCACCCCAGGGAGCGTCACTCAAGTACATTTGATATTTGTTTCCGTTACTACAATTAGGGTGGATATGGACTAACTTTGTGTAATTGTTTTACGTGAGACATTGTGATTAAATTATTGTTGCAAAGGCGAATTGGGTTAGTAGGACGAAGCACAAGTTTGGAAAAAATTTGAAATAATATTGTTCTTATTTATTTATTTTTATTTAACATTTTTTTATTTAGTTTATTCAAAATTTGCTTATAATATACATTACAAAAATTCTGCCAAACTGTAAAACAGTTTGTCGGCATTAGTTCTCGTTTCACATTTTAACAAATTTTGTAAGACGTGACAATAAACTTATTAAGCATAAGTTTAAGTGTCTTTTTGTAAGATAACAACATAAAATAACCGATACACCCACGAAATCAAACAATCCCCATAACATACTACATCCATGGACAATTTTCACTGTTGCTGTATCACATACATACATATTTTTTGGCAGAACCCTGCTAAAATTGGTAAAAGCAACTTAAATACTGAGAAAGGTCAGGACGTTGTAAGGAAAAACCTACTTTCACGCGGGCGAAGTCGCTGACAGAAGCTAGTAAAAAAAAAAAAAAACTAGCTTTTGCCCGCAGCTCCGCCCGCGCACATCAAATAAAGCCTATGTCACTCAGGAATAAAGCAGCTTTCTATTGGTGAAAAAATTTTAGCAATCGTACTTCCAGAGATTATCTCCTCACAAACAAAAAAACAAACTTTACCTCTTTATTATACAAGGTGTCGTTTTGAAGCTGCAAAATATTTCAGGAGGTAATTATGTTAGTGATTCTCGACCCGAATCAATAATAAAATAAGTAGGTAATTTTTTTTTTTTTATAACCGCGCTTTTTTTCACACACACAAACACGGAACAATAAAGGGCGTTTTCACACACACTAACTCGCAACGATACTTTCATAAATAATGTATCATCCAATCATCATCCCGCACGCCACACCCTAGCCACGCCCCCGCGGCCATCGATCAATCGATTTAGTTTAGTGTAATTAAAAAATTAAATAACAAGTATTACTGATTATTGACCAGGTATCGTTTTTTTACATGATTATTTATGAGTTTTATTACAACCTCCCGAAATATTGTGCAGTTTTAAAACTGCACTTTGTATTAGTGTAGATATAAAAGTAGCTACAAAGGTGATGCTTGTTTCTAAAGAAATCTCATCCAGCATACTTATGAAAGGAAAAACGGTAAAACATTAGACATGTCGAATAATTGAGGGAAAGTAAGTGGAAAAAAGCAATTTACTTATGAAATAATATGACAATGTCAAATATCATACAGTAGTTATACATACGAGAATTGTAAAATAAACATCACAATAATACATGCTAAATAATTTTACATATAACACAGCATACAACTAGGTATGACAAAATGGAAAGATAGTGTCTTTTCACTCTTTAGCTCTCTGTCTGCTTATTGCTGTTTGAAAACGTACAAGGTTTGTCTCTAATGCAAAACTCACTAATTACCTACTTGTAAGAAATGCACGTTTTAATGACCAAACACATGACAGTAAACGGTCAAACGATCAGTTCTAAAGTCTTTAAGAAATTTATGATAATTATTTCAGTTTGTGCAACGGGTGTGCGCGTGCGTCTCAACCACGATTCAGTACTTACATGCAATACACAGTACTTCTTATCAGGGGCGTAGTTACCGCCGTACAGGGCCCCCGAGCTGCAGGGGCCCCGTGTAAAAACTAACGTGTTAATATCCACAACCTTCAATTCTCTTCTTGATGAGAGATGCGTATTGAATGAATTACTAAATGATAGGATTAATTCAGGTTCCATTTTTATGGGTCGCTCCGTTCGTCGCTCTACATTAGATCATAATAAAAAATTCATCTCTCTTCTATTTCAGAATGCTACAATAAACGAGGTCATCGGTCTCGATCTTACATGACATCTGAAACGAAATGAGGAGTGGAATTCCCGGAAGGAGTCTGTGTTTCCTAATGGCTACAACCCGGGAACCTTAAGTCAAGAGTGAATAGGTTTCTTCTCTGTGCTTGTAGCGCCTGCCTTGTAAAAAAAAACCTCGATAACTTTTGATATGGAGGCCTTTCGGACTATCTACGTCACTGCTTTTTATACTAACAGTCTTCTTCTTCTTCTTCCTGCCCTTGTCCCATTTTATTTGGGGTCGGCGCAACACGTTTTTTTCTTCCATTCTGTCCTGTCACTCGTCACGCTATCACTAACTCCCTTTTCTTTCATATCACTTCTCACACAATCCATCCATCTTTTCTTTGGCCTCCCTCTCCCTCTCCATCCATCCAAATGTAAATTCATAACTCTTTTAACAACATGCTTTTCATCTCTCCTCTTTACATGACCATACCAAGACAAACGATTTCCTTTCAACCTTTCAGTTACTGGCGCCACTTTCAAACTTCCCCTAATATACTCATTTCTCACTTTATCCATTCTCGTCACACCACACATCCATCTTAACATTCTCATCTCCGCTACATGCAATCTTTTTTCATCCGTCTTTTTCACAGCCCAACATTCTGATCCATACAGTATGACAGGCCTTATCACGGACTTGTAGATTTTACCCTTCAACTTGAGGGGCATCCGTGGGTCACAAGTTGTTCCCGTGACCTGTCGCCATTTCATCCATCCTGCGTTGATCCGATGTGTTACGTCCCGGTCTACCTCACCATCCCCTTGGACGAGCGACCCGAGGTACCGAAAGTCGGAACAGATCAATAAACAACAGTGTTACAATAAAATGCATGCATTTGAATTAATTTCGCGATTTGAATTGCTTCGAAGAACAATAGTTCGTTTTCCACGGGCCTCACTGAATTTCGACACGTTTAACCACTATGTATATTAGTTTTACTTAACACACACTGGCTAATTTTCCTCGGCTAACTATAATCGACTTTCAATAAACATTGTTCAAGTATCGCCTAGTCGCCATTCATTCAATCAAAGGAACGTCGGCACTGGACATCCCTTTTAAGGTAGAACTACACTGACCACACGTGAGCCACACGCGCCGATCTGGGCGCATCGGTCTCCTTACATTTTAAATGGAAACTAGATTTGTAGAGCCACACTTGATACACGACACGCGACGCTGCGCCACGTCTCGCGACGTCGTTTTACTTACAAATCAGGCGTGATCCACGTGTGACGCGTCTAATGTAGGTAATTAGTTCTAGGATAAGACATGCCGTGAACGAATGCAGGTGACCGTAGATTTTGCCAAACCATTGTGTAGAAGTTGATCTTTATGTTCCAAAGCCACGTTAAGTCTTTCGACCAAAATTGCAGCCTTGGTAATGACAAGAGTTCGCAGTGGCTTTCTATTACTGTAATCAGAAAAGCCTCCAAGCACATAAAAAATGCCGAAAACTGTAAGTATATGTACATTTTAACTTTGTTAGCACAACTATCTTTCACGCTATACAGCATGAGAACAGAAAGTTGTCTCAAGGTAAAATACTCCCGGGATGAAGAGTTTCCATGTTCTATTCCAGGATAAAGTCAACCCGTAAGAAAATTTTCATCCAAATCCCTTCAGCAGTTTCAGCGTACCTAAAGGACTAACAAACACACAAACTTTCACCTTTTCAATATTAGTGTGAAGTCATACCAAATCTCACACAAACCAGCAACCAAGTTAGTTATTCCATATCTTGCGAATATATAGGCCGCAATCACCTGTTTCTATCTATCGACTCAAGTTAGAGCGTCCTATCTACCATGAAATATCATACGGTAAAGCATTCAAAGTGACGTTGTATCGATTCAGTCATCACACACCGCTCGCATCCGAGTCTTGTCTCCCGTAGCCTCGTATCATAGAGCTCGGAATCGCCGCGACTAGACAGCCTGCAAGCAGGAACACAAGTTTTGACTGTCATAAACCTAATTAGAACTACATAACACCGATATTCTGACAACCAATCTGGCTCAAAATTACAGTCATTATCATTATTATAATTTCAGCCGCAAGACGTCCACTGTTGGACACCAAGCCTCCTCCAAGTGTCACCATAATGACCGGTCCTGTGCGTCTCGCATCCATCGGATTCCTGCAACTCTGACCAGGTCATCTAAAATCACAGTTTTTACAAGTTATTGTCTCGATCTGAGCGCGTCAGTCTCCGTATATTTTATATGGAAACTAGACTGGTAAAGCTACACTTGAACCACGCCACGCAATGCCACGCGTCGTCGTTTTACGTACAAATCAGGCGTGTTACAAGGGTGCGTCAGTCTAATGTAATATAATTCTAGCTTAGACCATCAATTCAAAATGAAAAAGACTGTCGAGCTTGGTTTGTATGGGAAGTTTTGAAAACACCATCTCTAGAAGTGGCCAGCATGTCATCAATGTAGTCTATGTCCTGTCCCATATCGTCGAACAACAATATAACCACCGTGCGGTTGACACAACACCACACCATAATGGAGAAACGTAATCAAAAGAGGCTTAAATCAATTTGAGCGATTCCGTATCGAGATTTAAGGTCCCAATAGGAGGATACTGTTATTAAGTTTTTGGGTCTATATAAAGCCATTTGGGTTTAGGTCTTTGGAATATTGCGTTTGAGTGATTTGGTCAATAGTGTGAAAATAGTATATTTTAAAACAAGCGCAGAAAGTTTGTCATTGCGACCGAAGCAGAATTCGCACGAGCTATAATAGGTTGCAGCGACAAAGCACGTGTTTCAATCGACTTTTTTCAATACACTTACGAAGAAATGAATAAACGGGGGTTGACCAGCGACTCGTGTGGGTCGACGCGCGTCCAGCCTAATACTTTATATGAGAGAACACGTGCAGTTTTCTGAACCAGTGCGGAAAACAGTCTATTGCGTGCCTAAAAGTGGTGGGATAAGAACGGGTTTTCGAGTAAATCCATTGAAAGTTACTTTCTGTGTTTCATCCGTCACTCACCTACACTCAAAGGTTCAGTTGAAAACCAGCGTCAGGCAACTGCTACGGTGGTCTGACAGGGAGCTGAACTGAACCCATTTGGCACTACCGTGAGACACATTGTTGCTGTTTGTTTTTATTTTTTTATATATTTTGTTTTAAGTTTTATATTTTATTTAAGCTATTAATTAATGTTTCAATACTTGTTTTGTTCATTTCTTTTCTGTGTTCCAAAGCAAGTGAGTGAGTCAAAAGCAAGATCAATTCCGTGCCCAAAACAATGAAGCATGTTTATCAAAACTTCAAGCTGAGTTGGCTCAGCAAGTGCTTTGTATTCACAGTCTAACACGTTACTACGCATTAAACTGCCATCAAATAAGTCAGGTGTCTATCCTAATCAATCTGCATGTCAAAATATTTAGAAATCAACTGATTAGTTATTGATGCACCATATCATCAGTCTGAGTAAAATGGAATGGAATCATCGCTTTATATTGTAGTAATAGACAAGCCCTTTCATGGAAACTATTTGTCGAAATATGAAAAGTTAAAAGTTCATTGCAGCGCTACATTGGCATTATGTCGGCTAACAGAACTAAGCGCCAAGATTTTAGAGGATACTTTTTCACGACCGAAATGTCTAAAGCGCTATGAATTTCGTGGCACTTACGCGTTTCATTCAACATAGTGTTATGTTCAGGGTGTACAGTCGACATTACACCTGAGTCGACTAGTGCGTAGTATATATATCGATATATGGAATGAGCTGTGCGTAACTAAGCGTGTAACTAACGTCCTAAGTCCTCTGATGTCCTGGTAAGTGCCAACCTACCGTCCTTAACACGATGACTCTCAAATCAACTAGAAATTAATCTTTGTTTTATCGCTATATTATCCCATCGCTCCTGTTTAGCTTCCAATGATTAAATCTCCCCCTCACAAGGCAATCAGCAGACAGGAACGGTTTATTGTGGTGCAGGCACCTGTCACTAGTCATGCACAATTTTGATCCTTATCGATGAAGAAGGAAGTCTGTTATATAGTTTTAGCCTTGGCAAAAACACAAAATGGATAGGTACAGACGTCAATCTCATGTATGTACTTCACTTTTTATACCTAGGCTCAGCAATTGCGCTAGGTTCGGCGCCGCTCTGTCCGAGTGCTCAGGCGCGGCAGTACTTAATATAAATTGTAAAGAACGATAATTCAGCAATTAATGTTGAATTTAAAAAACCGACCGCTAAATAATTATAACTTTTTTTGCTCCATTATTTCACAAAACAGTGCACAGACGCGTGCGTGTCTTAAGTGAATGCATACACGCGCTCGCAATGAGCTGAATTGAGCCGAGATATCGTGTCCATGAGTGGTGTCTATGTGTGCGTTGCTCAAGCGCGCTTTATATGTAGATTGACTTCTGTACCTATCTATTTTGTGGCTAAAGCGTAGCGACGATTACATTATTTTTTTTCTTCTAAGAAATAGGACGCTTAGTTTAGACGTAATTCAGATTAAATCAAATTGAGGTTGTCTCTCTGATAACCATAATTCAAAAGGTATTTCAGGATGCTTATTCAATGAGGATCATTTATCAATCAAACTCATAACTTTGTTTCCAATCTCATTCGTCTACTTCCGCATTGATTAAAATAGAGATTGGGTTAAATTAATTTTACCAAACAAACAAGAACATTAAATAAATTGATTTAAACTTTATCGTGTGGGGATTAAACACAGATCAGATTTATTGAATGTCATTGGGTTTAGATGAGAAATAAATCGAATATGTACAGATCTCACACGCTCATTTATCGATTTGTTCGGCAAGCACCCCAAACTTAATTAAATAAGTAATAAGATCAAGTTCCTGCATAACTAATACGTATTAATCCTCCGGAGACGCGACCTCCTTAATTCACTAACAGTGTTTTACCATACAGGCTAGAATAGTTCGTAACATCATTTGTTAGTGCAATTAACGTAAGCGTGGTTTAAATTCAAATATGAATGAATGCATTACTCTACGTGTGATGGAAAAATGACTCTTACTGCTAACGTTGTAGGGTTAATTTAAATTAATGTCGGAACAAAGTCCCGCTGTGGAACGGATACAATACAGTGAACACATCAGAGCTAGTGGCTCTGTTACAGGAATATGTAAAACGTCCCTAGGGTGTCACCGCACCGCTACATGCCACAATAACGTTTTTATACGTACACGCTCATAGTTCCATACAAAATCATGCTTTGTCTAGCCCCCGTACCTACAGCAAGTCAAACAAAACAATTTCCAACATGAATAGCCATTCACGCAACGCTATCAATGTTACTTTTCAAACATTTACTCACAACGTCATTATCAATTTGAGCCTTCGTGACAAAATCGGAATAAAACATGTATTTATTAGCAACAGCTGTTGTGTCCAACGATGCGACGATTAGTGGCTTCAAAATATTCGACCATGAATTCTTCAAATGGTTTTTGCATTTGTATTCGTCCCAAGGCCAAGTTAATTAGGAATCTAAGATACTCAGGTTATTAACACCGACTTTAATTTTAATACACTGTATGTTGGTTTAAGTCGCATGTACAAGGGCGGCAGTAATTAGTAAGCTAAGCCAATTATAGTAACTTATAGGTATTCCTTTTGGCAGGGTATTGTGTTAAATTTCGTTAGGAGAATGTGAGAAAATACGTGTGAGCATCTTCCGTTTAAAATGTAGTAGCGGTTCACTTGTAACAGCAATTTATTGGACAATTTGTATTCATTAACAAAGTGAGAAAGGCTCAATAGGTGTTCGTAACCAGGATTTAACGTCTTAGTTCCCGATGGGAGTGACGGCGGCTCCTGTTCAGGGAATTTTCCGAAACATTCCTGGGACGAATTCCGGCCAAAGTTGGGCAGAGCATCGCTTAAATAGGATGGCGATTGTGTGCGGACTTTTGGGGGAATTCATTATACATTTACTTCTACACTCATTCTAATCAATTGTATTCAAGTGACACATGATACAGGTTTAATACAACCGACATATTCTCACACACAGATATTTTGACTAACTAACATAATCGTATTATATTAAGTCTCCTAATTGAATTATTCGCTTATTCAAAGTTCAATGAACACTTGTAGGCGGAGATATCCGAACCAGTCTGATCGCTACGATTTAGAGTATTACTGCTATTACATTAAGTAGGAATGCGACTTGCAAAGCCGTTAAATAATGTACATGATTACCTTTGCAAAATGTAACCCAGTAACCATGGCCTCTCACAATGTCGTGAGAGCAAACACGACGGATGATATCACCCGAGTGTTTTACATCGCTGACCGACCATCGCATCATCTGTTATTTATTATCGCAGCCATTCTTACCCAGTGCCCTGACAATAAACCATTGTCAAATGCAATTTCAAAGCATGTAAATTGGTGGACTACGAGACCAACTGAAATAGCGTTACTTATTAATTAGCTCATTGGCCCAATTCATTACATATCTTCTACAATCGTGTGAATAAGAACATTAGGAACGTCTTTTAATCTTTATTACTGTAATAAATTCCTAAACCATTGTGTGTTCGACATTGAAGTAATTGCGACAGAATCTGTGGAGTGGTATTTAAAGTAGCTGTGTTGTAGAAATGCTTGTTTAAGAAGAAAATATAATATCGCACCACGCAAGGCATTGCGCTCAAATGAATCGTGCCGGTCCCACGACCGCTGCCGCTGCGCTGCTCGCCCGCATTCAGATTCATTAACAAGGCTAACCATTGTTTATGATTCACAATCCATACACACATTCTCTTCGCGAACACTGTATTAAAAAGAAGGACTCTGTATCCATGTTTATCAGTATAAATCATAACCAAACATCGCAGCTGTTCGTCTTTACTGAGTTTTAATGTGTTCGAAAACATTGTTTGCCAATTTCTTCTTTTCTTCCCAGAAAAGAGTTATTCGAATCCCGACGGGACGCTTCTCGTTTTCAAATCATAGACAGGAAAAGCAGTTTTAAATGGAAAGTGATCGGAGTCACGGGAGATTTGCTCGCATCAAAGATCTCTCTAATTGGGAGGAAACCGCGGAGAACTGGAGACCTTATTTTTAGGTATTGATCTTTCAAGAGGGGCACATATATCATGATTACCGATATCCTGATAAATTTGTCATATCACCGACATATTGACAGATCCCAAATAGATAAATAATTCGGAGCGCCTCGAGCTGATACCTGATAAGTCAAGAGCTAAAATTGATAAGAGATCAGACACGCAAACGTAAATTGGCATCAAATTTTACAGTTTACGATGTCGTTTCTCTTGCGATAAACATTAACGTTTGCATACAAATTAAAATGTATTTCGGATATCAAGAATAAACTACAAGCAGTAACTACCGAATGCAGAGATATATGATCATTTCCTGTTAACGATGGAGTAAATGTAATCGATTTTTGGGAGTCGTCCAAATTTTTTTTCTCTAACTATATTCTTGCGGCTGCCACTGCTTATAACTGAATGATATTTGATTCCTCGTACAAAATTAATTCTATTTTTAGGGCGTTACATTCACTCTTTTGATGTAAAGACTGACATGAAAAATATTGTAACACATAAAAAACGTCGCCGTTGTTTCCAATGGCAGTGATGATGGCTGCGGCACAAATGTGAATTATTTTAAAGAAGACTGTAATGCAGATCGAAGAATAAATTAAATGCGTACCTACGTTTAGAGAACGTTGGTGAGGTCTCAAGACTCAAGTCTCAATAGTTATAATACTAATCACGTTCTATATTTAGGTATTGAAAAATCTTGAGGCGGTAAGTGAAGGTCACAGTCGCGATCCGTCACGTGGGTCGGTCATTTTGAGCCATTAACCGATACGCTTCACGATTCACACACTCGGTCCCCTACGTTTACGAAAACGTCTTGTTACGAAACAGTATAGCCATTAGTATCAAGATTCATATAGTATGTTCAGACGATTTTTAAATTAACATTTTATGTAGGAAAGCACTCCGCCTGCATTACAGGGTACATGTTAATTTGGAAGAGACGCAAAAGAGTATTTCGGTGGAATTGGAGAGAAATGTTGTGAATGTGGGACGTTTGTGAGCACAAATGTCTGTCGCCGCAGGAACGAAAACAAAAGAAAGTCAAGATAAATATTAAATAATACCGCCATCTTCTACTTTTGTGAGTGCACTAACTAAAATAGATCGAACGGAAATAATTTGAGAGTAAAAGCAAATGACCAGAAACATTTTGTCTTTCATGAATCATGCTTATAATATCAAATGTACCATTAAATTGTGTTGGTTAGTATTCGTTTGTACGTTGCTGACATTTTTATTAGATACGCTGTGTGTTACAAACTTAGATCTGTTAGTAGGTCTCTAAATAATTTCCGCCGAAGTTTTTCTCGAACCGGAAAGTGAAAGATTCATTCGATGAGCAGACTATACTGTTAACGTAACTAGACATGTGCCATCGAAGTATCAGTTTAGTAGTTCCTAACTAATTTACGTCAAGCTCCGGTGCGGGGCGTGAACTTGTGATCGCTACTTATTCGCCAATTATAACTTCCACCGCATTACATTTACACCCTCATTATTAACGAACGCTTTTAATGACTCCCTAACAAATTAATACTCTACAAAGTTGGCAACTTTCATAAAAATGGGGCGAAAAATTAACTGAAAACGGATATGTTGGCCATTGACGTGATTATCGTGGCGTTTGGAAGGTTGCCCCTATTAAAATTCAATTTTGTACGGTAGTTTTTTTTTGGTTTTTTGTCTCTGATCTTAATGGCGCCCAACAAATCTGTAAAAGAACAACATGGGTAGTTATATTACATTATAGTTCTGTTCGTGAATAACGATATGACGTAGTTAATTTAAATCACAATGTCTTTCCACAAGTAATGCTCTTACAGAAGTAAATCCTATTACAGACAGCGGTGAGCAAATATTGATCTTATTATAGCAAGTAGGGAAGGATTATGTTTAAGAGCTTGCTAATTAGAGAGATAACCTCCTTAACAATCTACCGATCCTATATAAACATACCCAAGACTTAATAAACAATCAGATCCATTCGACCTACCCCTAAGATAAAACCGTATTACTAAACCCATTTACTAATCATAGTTGTGTACGTGAAATGGCTTTTAAATCTGTATTCGATAAAAGAAATCGATTTTGAATCGATTCTGATTCCAAATTTGAATTACATACAATGGCTTTTTTCTTGGGATTAAATTCTCGAATTAATAGAAAAACCAGTCAATGTACTGCAACTTGATTTTTCATGCTGATAACGCTACTGGAGAAAATATTGTAGAACACAGTTCTTGGATTAGAAATCAACGAATGCTCATTTACGATTACAATTGTTACAAGTACTTGTGTTTGAGTTTTATCGATTGCACACATCTTGTTAGTGCTTGAGTCGTAATAAATTCTGGCTACGGTAGAGGGAAACATACAAGGTAATATTTCGAGTAGCCACGTTCTTTTAATATTGTTATGGTTCTACTTTTATTAACTTTTGCCGTTGGGTTTTTATGCATCGCCGGTTTTTACTCCGTTGAGTAACTTGCAGACACAAATACAGGCATATAAGTGCCCTTTCGAATATTAGGGCCTTACTTTCTTGGATCGTATCTATAAAGATTTTCATGAAAAAGTTGTAAATACATTTATTTACAAGGTTCAGTAAGGTCTGCAAAGATCTCTTTAATTTATTTTTTATTTATTTATTTATATTATCTCACTTCTTCTAATGTCGAAATCTTCAATTCATTCATGATCATCCTTTTTTAGTAAAAAAAAAAACGCACTGTGGGTTCCGTGCATACTACAATTCCCGAATGCAGGAATTGCAATTTTTTTTTTGTGACGTAGTTAACAACAAATTTACTGTTCAGATTTATTCCTATACCTGTGCTATAAGACCTCGCTTTGAGCCAAATTTCAGGATTCTGGGACAACGAGAAGTACCCTATGAATTTTGATCTTTGAGAGTATAAAAAATACGTTTTTTTGCGGCATAAACAGCCGTATCTTTTTTATTCGTTAATTTAAAAGTTTGATTTTTTCACAGCTTGAAGGGACCGCAGACATGAGTATATGGTTTTTATTAATGGTAATTTCAACTCGGTATCTCCACGCGTTTTCGAGATAAAGGGTCTTGACAGACAGACAGACAGACGGACGGACAACAAAGTGATCCTATAAAGGTTCCGTTTTTTCCTTCTGAGGTACGTAACCCTAAAAACGTTCACTGCTGGACATAAGGTTCCACCAAGTATCTCCGCAACGATTGGTCCTGTGCGTCTCGCATCCATAGGATATACGCGAACCTCACCAGGTCATCGGTCGACCTTTTGGGAGGTCTAGCAACGCTGCGTCTTGCGGTACCTTTCGGCCCCATTAGTCATCTGTTCTGCGAGCAAATTTACTGTTCTGTTAAGAATTACAGACAGTCCATTAGTTGAGTTACCCATAGGATATATGTATACCTATCTATCACTGCCTGGCAGCAGGCGGGCAGTTCCTTAAGTACCAGGGGACCATAAAACGTCTATCCACACTAAAAAGCACTGAAGCAGATCTTTAATCAAGCCAGCGACTGTTTGTCGCGTCCGTTCCTCAGGGACAAATCCGCGACATAAGTTATAGCGCCATCAATGCCAATTGTTAAATTTATAGGCCATTATTTTATTGTTTAGTTAGCCAAGAGTATATTGACGTTACGCTTCATGCCCAGTCATGACGTCAAACAAAGCTTAGGCGTCATCCACATCCGACGGATCAAGTAATAATAGAACACAGGGAATGGATTACTGTGCTTTAGTCGATGTTTACAGTGTGTTTGTGATGTGGTAGGTACATGGTTACGTTCATTTCCTGGCTCATTGCTTCAGGATTATGTTTGTTTGGTTCTGGAATGATTTTATTGCCAAGGAGGAGGGTTCTTCAGCTTTAATGAACAGCTATTGAGACTACGCAAGCGCAGTTGTGACAAGTTTAAATTAAAAGTGTTATACTCGGCCAGTTTCCAACTATTATGACCGTTCAAGCCTTACTAACGCCATACATTCATCGCAACACCGCCAAAGCAAAGTTCTAAATTTGAAATAGCAGTAGCGATATGGCCATAGACGTGGCCATTCGTCTAATAACTACGGGTAAGTTTGAAGTTGAAAATCGGATTTTACTAAGTAATCGACACTTTTGGACTGAGATGAAGATCTGACTTCTTCATATTGCTGATCGTAGAACTCTCAAATTGGGAGAATTAAGTTTGGTAGAAACAAAAGATAATAAGCGTCAAGGTAGAACTACATTGCGCACACGTGGCCCACGTACGTCGATCTGGGCGCGTCGGTCTCCATACATTTTATATGGCAACTAGACTTGTAGAGCTACATTAGATCCACGCCACGCGACGTCGTTCTACGAACAAATCAGGGGTGGTCCACATGTCGGTCTAGTGTAGTGCTCGCTTCATACTTACATCTTTATGACTGTTGACCGACCGATCTTTAACCGTCATGAGAACTCTTTCCCACAGGTGCGAAAATTATTGTCTACCTTCTGGTTGTGTGAACTACTCGGAAGTGCGTTACTCTCTTTTGAATAAACAAGCCAAGCCTTCCACACGCTCGTTGTAGGTGTTATCCCCACAAATCACATACACAAACATTCTTCTCAAACAGCCGCGGGCCATTCAAATATTTGTGTCCTTTTACAAAAATCGAAATCGGCAAGGTTCGGCCCTGAAGGGTGGGAGGAGGGGGTTTCGCGGTAACACCATCCATTACCGAAAAGCCAGCGTATTATTGATGGACGCGGTTTGTGCATTCTATAGGTACCAGCTTCCTATGCTAGCCTAGTACCACAGCACACATGCAATTGTAAATATTAATCAATTAGCAATAGTGACGTATGCGTTCTGGCTTCTGCACCAATATCCGTTTCAAAATACTTCTATGACTAATACATTTATACGTATTTTAAATCTATGACCAGTCCGCACGAGTAAGTAAACGGCGGAATCAAATTCCTGTTTTTAGGAATACTTAGAACAGGTATGATATTATTACCGTGGAACAGTATTGTTTGAACTTAGGTAGGTATATTAAAGACTCGGCGAAAAAACTGTTCATCCGACCGAACAGCCTTCCGTACCGTTTCAAGAAAATACGGTGGCGTAAAACTTTGATATCACCCCAAATATAGAGATAAAGTAGGTAATAAAATATACTCCAAGCAAATTCATGATTTTGGGATTATGAACAATAAATAAAGTATGAGCGAAGAACTCAGACGAATAGGAAAAAACTGAGAACGAAATGGTCTTCAATGATATAATTTATTAGATCATGCAGGTTACACGTAAATATTTTAACCGGCGTATTTCTTTGTGTAATTTATTTCATCACCACTGCTCTCAAAACGGTTAAGGAAAACATCGTGATGAAACCGGCATGTCCTAGAACCAAAAAATTCGTAGAGGAGGAAGGTGAATTACGGCCCATTCCCTCTCCCAGAGAGGAGGCCTGAGTCCTAACAGTGGCAACATTATAAGGCCGGCTATGCTATGCTATTTTAACAGGAACTCAAGAGTTTCCTGAAACGCCCAACACTTTGAATACTATATTTAAAAGCTTTACTTACGTTAACAATTCCTGCATATTGGAGTAAGTAGTTCTTTCAGGAGCGCAGTGGTCCAGCAAAATTCTAATGCGCACCGGGATTTATGGCCGACTCGCAATGTATAATGTGAATACGGGCTTAAGAGCCCGTTCAATATGCGTGGAGTAAGGCTAAAAGCATAGCGCCATAATATTCCGTACGATCCCAGCAATAACCCGATTTCCAGACTATTAAAGATTACGGCAGAGAAGCATGGCCTTTATTCATGTTACTGTCTTTCTCTGTCGTCAACGTATTAAAACTGCCGTCAATGTACGAGACAACATACTTGTTCACGTGCAAGTATAGCATAGCATAGTCGGCTTTATAATGTTCCCACTGTTGGGACTCAGGCCTTCTCTATAGGAGAGGGAAATGTACAGGTATAGAAAAACCTTTTAGAGGCTGGGAACTCATCAAAAAACTTCTCCCCCTCTGGATGCATCAAGAGAGTGTGACTTTTAGTGACTAAAAAACTTCCGTGTTCCTACAATTGCCTTTGGCTTTCCAGAGTGATGAGATGCAGTGACTAAACAATCCCGTAGCCCTGCAAGGAACAGACATACCTACCATTTGTATTGTCATGCGGATGAAGTTATTTCAAATCCATATCGGATTTCACGACCGTCTCAATATCTATATTTCGCGTAAAGATTTCTCATATTCACGCTGGAGTTCCTACAAAAGCGATTCAAAAAGTCTAGCCCACGGGGATTGTGTCTCTTGCACTAACAAAACCTTGTTTCAGTGCCTATGCTCTGCGAATAAATGCGATCTGAATATATTATCGGGCGCATTACGTACGATTCGCTTGAGGCGCGTTTCTACCCGGGGCTACAGAATTCAGTTGCACACTTTTCCAACTTCATCGTCGCCTTGTACAATAGACATCTCTTTTATAGTGCACAAGTATTATCAGGCGCCGAAATATAATGCAAAATGTGAAGAACATTTTGTAGGAGCGGTTTAATGGCTTTGGAGCGTTCAAATAAAGTTGGTATTAAGATTGAAGCGCCCGCCGAGAGGTCGAGTCCGTTCGGTTTGGTATTGAAAGATTTGGCGTGGTTTGTCTACGGTGGCTGTAGTTGGGGTATCATCGAATGTCAAAACACTACGAGCTGAGCTAACTACGGTTAGTTAACTTCAATCGGGTAGCGCCACCGCGGGGGTGAGGCCGAACCGTAATTAATTACTGCTGTCGCTGACAAGCGAAGGCTGCTAAGTACCTATCGTTTCATAAATAAACTGTATAGCTCTACGTAGCTACAGGTATATTTAGTGCCGGTATTAATAGCAGATTCTGATACGTGATTGCATGAGTTTTTAAAAGCTTTCAAGTTTTTTTAATATCATTCTCACATGATACGTTCGGTAAAATCAAAGGGCATTTAAATAAGTTATGCAAAAGTTGTTAAGGGACAATATCCATTCATCCGTAGACGTGTCCCAAAAGAAATAAATCACATTTTCAATAAGCGTCCGAAGGTAAAATGCAAACATAGACGCTAGTCCTAACAAAATAAGGTTTGTAAATACATATAAATGTGGTCTCTCAAGGCTCCCCGGCACTCAAATCTATCTTGTACTTTTTTTCCCTCTAAATCGCGCCTTACAATAGGAAGGCACCTATATTACAGGAATAATTTCTGAAATGATTTCACATTGCTCTACCAACAAAAAAGCTCAAGCAGTTAAACGATACCGAAAGTGGACTAGTTAGTTTATTCATGAATTCGGCCCCAACCGAAATCGAACATCAAGTAGGCACTTATACATCGGCAGAGTTTTAAAGCGACTAAGTACTTAAACTGAGCTTATCTATCCAAGTTTCAGTAAGCCAACAGTATCAGTATAATAACTGGATAGATTATTCGGATCCAATCGGTGGCCGTATTTACTTATTCATTGTCTATTTCGATTCGGTTTGCTTCTAGTGAACGCTTCGTTCTGTTTCGTCCTTATTCGATTAATAACTAATAAGGAGCTATTCAATAAGAACTCTGTGGTTCTAACATGGGGGTAAAACTACCTGCGGTGCACGCGCCACCGCGACTTGACACCGAAAAAAAAAACTTTTTGTCCAACTAACAGGTTTTTAAAGCGACCGGTGGAAGTTTTTTGCAGTCAGTTTTTATGTTCTGACAATTTGACCTTTCGAGCTGATTAATTCTAAGGGTTATTTTAAGTAAAAAAAATGTGTGACGAATGTTAATTATTGCATATTGTACGTTTAAGAATTAAAAAACTGGTTCAAACATCAACTTGGATCGATGACATCACTAAATAAATCTGTCGGCCCGCTGTCGAGGAATCGGATGGCGGGACTCGCCCGGATCCGGTTGTTAAGCTCAATCGAAACTACTATTTTTATTACGCCAACATTGAGCATGTTGGCGTAAAATAACTATTTATAACTATTTTTAATCATTTTAAAATATTCCGTCGATGGCGCATCGAGCGTTCTGTTAACACATAAAACCTAAAAACATTCGTAATTTCATCAGGATATTTTGGTAACACTCATTCCTCTACACATAGATCACCATTAAGAAGCTCGTATATCGGTGTTAGATCGCGTTCCTTTGTGAAGTCAACACTTTCTCGTATTAGACCATCAATTCATCCGGATTCTGGAGGAGCGGCCATCAATTCAGCTAACGCAGACATATTCTGTTTTATAGCACTCGGTCTCCAGTTTCAACAAGTGTCAGAATTATGTTCGGGAGACGTTCCAAAAATGTGGATGAGAATGGCCCCCACGTGTGACAAATAGCCGAAAGAGGGTGTCCCGTGCTCAAGTTATAGTCATAGTTCAACCTTACGTTATTCATTTCATTTTATCATCATACTTACTTTTCAACTGAAACTTTAAGAAGTGGGTATTATTATATTGTACCTATGTCGAACTGCAGATGTTCGGTGGCGAAATTGGTCGAAGAAGAAAAAACGGTGCGGACATTATCTCGAGAGCGCGAGACTGGACAGCTTCATGAGGGTTTAGATTACAAGGCATCCCTTGCCCAGAACTGAAGCAGTAACGGCTGAATATCATATACTTACCAAGATGTTCAGATAAACACGTTAATACTCGGGAATGTGAAACTTGCTTGAACGCATGTTCTAAGTCGCCTAAGAGACGGGAGACCATTATTAAGTTATGTAGCAGGTCGGTAGAGGTACAGCTCTAACAAAGCAATGATCCGTCTTTTAGTCTAGTTGGCAGACCTTGATACGTTAACGAAGCAAATTCCCTAATTAAAAAGTTCATAAAACACTTGAAGTGGAGACCAAGTTACATTTGGAAACAAACTCTCAAATGTTAAGGTCAAGGAATGAAGACGTGCAAATTTCACTACTTGAGGGCTCTGATTGTGTTTTAATGAAGTACTTCCCACGGGAATTTTCAAAGTTTCTTACTTAAAAAATCAAGAATATTCAAATCGCCTTATCCAGATCTTCAGCTAATAAAAATAGAAACTTTTGCTCCGTTTAAAGTGGGTGCTTGAGGCAAACTTTAAGCAATATAACCCTCTGAACTTTGAGCCGTGAGGACTTGGTATAACATTTGTTTTGGTTATGCACTCTCTAATGCACACGTTTTAAGTTTGTACATAAATAACTTGAGTCGACTCCCGCGGCTGACTTCTGACCTCGCCTGCAGAACTGGCATTCATTGCGATGTTGCTCGATGTTGAGTAATAATAATTGTTAACCCTACGATGCGCTGCGCAATCCGCGATGACTTGTGTATAATTACGGTTGTAGTCAGCTGAAAGTAACCTTTGACGACAGAAATCAACAATAAGAAAATAACTGGAATGTATAATATTAGTTTAAATAGAAAATATTTACTCATCCTGAAGTTACACTACCTACACTAATACAATAAAGAGGTAAAGTTTTTTTTTATTTTTTTTTTTGTTTGTAAGTAGTAATCTCTGGAAGTACTGGTCCGATTGCTAAAATTTTTTCACCGATAGAAAGCTGCTTAATAATAAAACAAAGTGAACTTTTAAATTCAAGCAGATTGAAGCGATCCATCAATAGTGAACCACAACAAATGCATAAGACTTACTAACTTCTAATCAGCCAATTGATTACATCACTTCTACAACGCATAATAAACCGATTAAAGTAAACGATAAACTTAAATAATTACGATTGTAAATAGATCTTACATCAGTCTGGCCACCCAAGAGCCTACTGGCTCCACTACTTGAAAGATACTTGACTGAATAAGCATTGGGTAACGATTAAGCAAGCAACTGGAAGAGTTCACGTCTCTCATAGAACTGGAATACAGTACTGGAATGGAAGATTCTATTAACAGGTTTATTACTGGTTATGTTAATATAGGGTTGGTGATGCGTGGCAAAGGTCAGATTTCGTCAATAAAGAGGAAAAATATTGTTATATCAAGCGGTCGTTGCTAGGAAGTTTACCTCTTACGTTTTTTTTTTTTTTATATATATCGTAAGAGGTTGTTAGGAACTTCATCTCTCAAGTTTTTTTTTTTTAGATGTAGCATTGTGGAACGTTCTTAGAACTTGAATATAATTAAGGTAGGTACCTACTTCGGGTTAAGCCCGGTTTAGGAAAATTGAAACAAGTTAGAAACAATAATTCAGAGAGACTATGAAAGATGGATTGGTAAACCAACAAACAGACTGATGATGGGATGACCTAGAAGTCTACCATGCCTGGATGAGCATCGCAGATATCAGGAATGAATGGCCCAGAAAAAAGATAGCCTAAACTAGGTATATAGTGGGTGTTACAAGGCTGTCAATGACGAAAAAAAAATGGGTAAGTAGTAGATTAATTTTTTTTATTCATTTATTTTTAAAATTAAGTTCATTCAAAATTGCAAATAGTTCAAAATAAGTAAGTTAGAAACCTTTCAAATCTAGTGGAAGGAGATACTGTCAAATAACAGAAGAAGGATGCATAAACTGAAATGTGACGTCACCGCCATTAGGTTACGTGCAAATAAAAGAGATAGCGAGATGTTCCCACATCGCCCGCATTCTTTCACATATTTGAAATTCGCCAATATTTGAAATTCGAATGGCTGCTTCATTTAATAATTTATAATCAATTTTCAAGTTGTTTGTAGAAAAATATTTAAATGCTTATGTTGTATAGAATAAAATATTGTACAAAAATAAAAACGGGGAAATTCCAAATGATGCACAAAGTTGAGTTTCGATTTTATTGCTTCTGATATTTGATTTTGAAGATGACATTATCGATCGAGGATCTGCATATATCAATGTCAGTATACAGTATACTACCTGTCGACAAATACTATAGTGCATGGCCGATAACACGTGTCAATCGACCAAATCTAGTTTTGTTCGCAACAATGTAATCGGAATCCGATGCAGAGGTAATTCAATTGAAAGGATTTGAATTAAGGCTGATCATTTGATCGCCGGTCAATGCCAACCGATGAGTGTATGTAACACATCTCTACCTAATAAGTAGTATTAGCTGGATATAACTTGTTTTTTTATAGAGCATCAAAGTAATGTACTTTTTTTTGTTGAAGTGGAAAATCATCCAATAACTTCTCGAAGGGCATATCAGGCTTGTGATCCTTTAGTTCTGCATTCTAGGGCCACGATGACTCTTTCGAACGTTCCCACGCAGCCCTGCTAAATAATCTGCATGTATATATTTACCTTGTTTGTTCTTTTGGTTGGAAACCTTCACAAGGCGCCTGGATTTTGGGCATAAGGCCGAGAAACCCTCAAAAAACATCAATCGGATCATTCAGTCCCACCAAGCAGCCTTCTTGACCATCACGGTTTTATAACAAGAGCCCATTTCCCTCCAGTACAGCCTCCAGCAACATAGCCTTCAATATTGATAGCAGAAACGGTTCCCGATCTTGCCCACTAGGACTCGCCATTCATTCAGAGACCCACGCGTGTGTGCTGTGTAGAATTCAAGCCGCATTCACAATGGTGGCAATTTACTGTGACCCCTCGCCCCATCCTATTTCATTCCTCTCCGAAGCACATACGTATACCTACCCTATTAAAGAAATACATTACACAGCTCCACTTAAAAATACTTGGAAAATGTCAGAGATATTGTTTCAGCCATATTTAAAATTTCATCCTACGAGTCTGTCTGAATAATATAGAGTACGAAAAAAAAAAGTGAATACTCTACATGAGGGACATATGAAAATATTATTTTCGCGCACTCTAACAGATGGGGTGTCGCAATACCTTTAAAAATTCAAGAAACTTGCCGTACCTAAATCATTTTAGTGGAGGGCTTTTTCGAGATACTGCTGGAAATACATCTTAGATTCTTAGGAGGATACCTACTACCGGAATACTCGAATTGAGCATAAATCGACCAAAAAAATTCTAGCACAGGAAAGTAAATACGAGTTATAGTAGGTATTCCACGTTTCAAAATATTCATCAAAGCATTTTTGAACTTCGAACTAATCAATTCATCAATACCAACAGATTTATTTCGGTAATACAACATTATTGGATTCATTAATTTACAAATTATGTGTGCTAGGTTAAATGTTCATCAATAAAATTAATTACAATTTAACTAATGTTATAAAGGCGAAAATTGTGTGTATGATTGTCACTTTTTCATGCCCGAACGGTTTTAACGGATTCGGATGTTGGCACACAGCTAGCACATAGGCTTTTTATCCTGGTCTATTCCCTTGGAAAAATTTTCTACAGGCGAATTTTCTTCAAGCAGGCGAAGTCGCTGGCACCAGCTAGTTTCTACGCCAAAATAATTGACTGCAAGCGTTGGGGGCTAATCAAAGAAAGGTTTGTATGACAGTACAAAACTTAGTCTTTGTTTACTCATAGTAAATAACTCTAAACAGATTTTATCTAGATGTATATTTGATCACACTAATTCCTTTTGATACTCGGCAAGTAAATTGGCAAGCGTACCACACGTAACCAGCTAACCACATTACAGCTAGTATGTTGTTTGCTTTCCAGCTTGCAACGACAGTGGATTAGGATAGCTTAAGTAATTACAGCCAAGTAAACAACAAACAAGCGGCTTAACAAAAACTGCTTTAAACCGGTCCGAACCGGTTTCCAGCTTCTAAAACTTACATAACTTTATTCCACGTTACAATATTTTTACTAAAATAAATCTGACATTAGCATAAAAATGCTTACAAAACTTTGTATTCTATCTGAAGTTCGTATCAGAAAAGTTTTTCAATTAATTCTTGTTTTTCGAAGATAAGACTTTTGTCTTGAACTGTACAATGTACAGTGTACACTGGCAAGAAAACCAACAGAATATATTCGAGTGTATTTGGCAACAGACTACGAGCAAATATGGGAAGATGTCTTATGTAAATATTAGTTGGATGTTATATTTATAGAGGTTCGTTTAACCCAATGATTGTAAAGTATAATGATTATGTTATATGATGTGTGAAGTAAAATATCGAAATTGACATATTGCTGATAGTTTACTGCCTAACATGTTAAGACATAACGTATTTTTCTTGCATCTGTAAATTATGTATGACTTGTGAGCTTTATAATACCTATCTTGACAGGATATGTACTAACTTAATTAGTACTAAATGTCAACGTATCAGTAAATATTAATTAATATTGACTCATAGTTATCCATTGTATTCAAAATGTTGCGCAAAGTTCTAGAATGCGCGTGCGCATGTCTCTACATTTTGCTTGAAAACTAGATCTAATGAATAGTTAAGTACTAAAACAATCGCTAGCAAAAAAACTAGGATTCATATAAAAATGAATTGAGGTTTCAGTAATTGTAATTAAAACTTAGTTTACAATTTACATAAATGACTATTATGTCTAGTTCGATCATATTTTAATTTTCTTTAAAATAAATTAAGCATATTTGACAGTTGTCAACTTTAAAGAAAGAAATCTTCCTTCCGCATTTTAAAAGACAATTCTAATCGCTTTTAAACTAAATCCAAGTTTAAAAACGTTCACCCCTTAACTTTATCGTGTCAACCCGACTGTAGCACTGACGTTGTCCTTCTGCCAACCGAAGAGATTTTTTTTGTCTATCGAAGTTTTTTCTCACCAAATACAACCGAACATCGATTTGAACTTAGCACTCGACTCGGTTTCGAGTTCGCCATGCTGCCAGTGACTTTTATCAGGAGAAAAAAAAGGATAGCAACGATTATAGTCGCCATATTATTTTGTCAAGATGGTGGTCTTTTGTTGTCATGTATGATTGTATCAGATTCCAGGTAGGTGAATATTATTATTTCCAAGTTATGATGAATATGAGATGGCCAGTCTTTCCGCGTAAAAATGACTAGAAAAAATTGACCTGTGACTACGTGAGAATACGCTACATTAATCCGGTAATATGGTGTAGCCTACTGACGAGCTGCAGTTCCCAGTTTCGGTTTTTTTTTTGTTTTTGTCTTGGATACTAAGCCTTTTAAGCCATGTCTTCATATTAATTAGTTTACCATTACAAAATGGAAGTATGCATTATAATGTTTTTGTAATATTTGGCAGCAAATGTATCCGGTCAACCATCACGGCAAACTTCGCTCAAGTAACCAAAACTACAATAAAATTATCAGCTTCATTTTACCAAGATCTCGCCTGTTTCAATGATCCCACATATTGTCCAGTTGTGCAGACTCTTGGGATACAAAATTACAGCAATTTTACATAAAGTAATATCCACTAGGAAACAATTTGCGAATATTTATAACAGCCACTGAACTTCACTCGAAGAAATCCCGCCAAAAACCACAAAGTTTCGTATTAAAATCTAGCTTAACCACAGACTATACATAGTACTTGGCTTATTAGCCTTTAGGACCATGGAACAAAAAACTAGCAAAAAAAAAAACTGTAAGTCGGATGATGTTTTGAGTGTTCTCTTGTAAAACAATACGTGTAGGATTTGAAACTTTCCTTTACCTGTGTTCACGGGTTTGCGTAAATAAATCTTGAAAAGTTTCTGAACTTCAATATTGACAAGGTTATCGTTGACAAGTCAGTTTGAAAACTCTATTATGTGTGTACCACAGACACAGTATCTATGTTTGGGATTGTCAAAGTCCAAGTTAAGAAGGTTTTTGGCAAGTTTTTGTTTTTCAGTGGCCGTTCTAATTATTTTCAAATTGATTCTTAGTGAACATTGTGATGTAAAATTGCTGAAGTTTAGTATCTCAAGCGTCTAAACAAGTGGACAATTTATGTGAAATCATTGAAACTTTTTTTTTCCGATGGGAAAAATCATCCTTTGACAACCCCCGCTCTTGGGCGGAGCGGGAGATAGTGTCAGACTCTTACTGACTAAAAAACCCATCCCGTTCCTTCAAGCCTTCATACCGGGGTTCAAGCGCCCTTTCGGATAACCCTGGCCCCAGTAGGCTTCGACCCGGGTGGGCCCCTGCTGTTGCTGACAACTCCTTGAGGCGCGCGGGAACAGTGCGCGCCGTAAATCATTGAAACTGGCGCGATCTTGGCAAAATGGAGCTGAGAATTTTATTGTAGGTACCTAGTATTGACTACTACCTCAGCGAAGCTTTGCAAGAAGACTGCTACCAAATACGTACTGCAAAAAAATTAGAATGTGTTACATCCGTATTCTATTGGAAAACAAAGTGACTACAATACCACACAATACAGTCACTTTGTATCAAAAAAAGAAATATTTTCTAAACTTGTTACTGACTAAATCAGGAAGTCGTACGAAGTTAAAGCAAAATAACCTCCTCCTTTTTTGAAGTCGGTTAAAAAAAATTGTCCAAAGTAGGATAATAATGCGATTGACCACGTGATATTTTGTCAGCGCATACAGTTTTCCTAATCATTTTGACAATCTTTTTCACTGATATACATAACTTTATATAGGTTCATCATTATCATTTCAGGTGAAAGATGTCCATTGTCCACAGTTGGACATATACCTACCTAAGTCTCTCTACACACCTAAGTGTCGCCACCACAACCGGTCTTTTGCGACTCGTATCCATCGGAACACCGCGACCCCTCACCAGGTCATACGGTCCAACATTGCCTCTTTCAGTACGCGATCGGTACTCTAGGACCTTTCGGCCGCATCGTCATCAGTTCTGTGACGAATATGTGTTGTGACGTTCTCTCTTGACGATGATAGGTACTAGGTACTTACCTACAATTGAATTAGTACTGTGTAGATTTTTATTTCATCACCACTGCTCTCAAAACGGTGAAGGAAAACATCGTGAGCCAACCCGCACTGGGCCCGCGTGGTGGATTACGGCCCATTCCCTCGAAGGGAGGCCTGAGTCCCAGTAGTGCGAACATTAAAAAGGCTGATGATGATGATGATGCGGTTTTTAAGAGGAAAATCAACCAATGAAGGGAGGAGGAGGGAATTCTCCCGGTCTTGGGCGGAGCGCGAGGACTTTAAACTTTTACTGACTAAAACCCACTCGTATGTTTCTTCTTTGCCTTGCGTTCCAGGGTAGGCTTCGACCCTGCTGGGCGATAATGATTTGCTGACATAGTACCTAGGTACTAGGTACCTACGTGTAGGTTGGTTCTTCTAAGTTTTTTTTTTTTTTATTAATGATAGGCTTGCGTTTGACCATCATCTCACCTGATGGTAAGCGATGATGTGGTCGACGATGAAGCACGCTTGCCTAGAAGAAACCTATTCACTCTCGACTTAAAAAGACCCCTATGTTGTAGCTATCAGGAAACACAGATTACGGCAGGGAATTCCATTCCTTGGCCGTACGCACAATAAATGTGTTCTCAAAACGCTTTGTGCGTATGGGTGGAATATCTATCATGTACCGGTGGCGCAACGCTGTACGTCGTGTGGTCCGATGATGAAACGGACTTGGCGGAATTAGATTGTGCAATTCCAGTGCACACTCCCCGAAATGTAAACGATAGAAAACCGACAGACTAGCAACTCGGCGGCGATGCTCAAGGCTTTGGAGCTTCGACTCTACAAGTGCATCATTGCCGATGATTCTCTTGGCTCGCCTCTCAATCGACTCCAGCGCATCAAGCTGGTATTTGGCAGATCCATCCCAAAGATGACAACAGTACTCCATACACGATCGAACTTGGGCTTGATAAAGATTGAGCAGAAGTAATACTGATTACCATTGTTTCGTAATGGTAAGTGCCTGCCAGGGCTGTTAAGTTCGTCTAAAGAGTAATTGCCGCCCTGGTATGCAAGGGGCTACTGAAGGACCCCGGAGTGGTGGCAATCAAGAAAAATCAACACTCCCTCTCGTTCCACACAGAGCAGGAAGATTTTTTAATGACATCCCATAAAAAAAAAAATCGTACCTATTGATAAAGTAGGTCAATCCTATATCCTAATCCTTTTATGTACTAGTCATAGGTACAAAATACACCTAGGTAGTAGATATAGCTTCTGCCAGCGGCTTCGCCCGCTTAAAATTAGGTTTCTCCATACAAACTTTGGCCCCCCGTTTCATCCCCTTAGGGGGTTAACTTTGGAATATCCTCTCTTAGTGATAGCTTACGTCATAGAAGGAAACCTTGTGCAGGAATTTTCACTCTCTTACTCCCAGTATTTTCGGCTGTACGTTGCCTTGTAAGTCAGTTTCTCCTTTTAACACCACCAGCCTTTTTAATATTCCCACTGTCGGGATTCAAGCCTCCTCTCTACGAGAGGGGATGGGCCGTAATCCACCACGCGGGCCCAGTGCGGGTTGGTAAATGCCACTTTTTTTTTATGGTGGGAAGAAATCATCCAATGACAACCCCCGCTCTTGAGCGGAGCGGGAGATAGTGTCAGACTCTTACTGACTAAAAGACCCACCCCGTTCCTTCTAGCCTTCATACCGGGGCTCGAGCTCCCTTTCGGATAACCCTGGCCCCAGTAGGCTTCAACCCGGCTGGGTCCCTGCTGTTGCTGACAACTCCTTGAGACGCGCGGGAACAGTGCGCGCCGTCGACGACTTGGGCTTGGTCCGGACGGTTACCGGACAGCCGGATAGCGAGCTACCTATTACTCACTGTCCGCAAGCCCGCGCCTACGGTGGTGGTCAATGTCACATGTCTTTGAATTTTTGGTTCTAGGACATGCCGGTTTCCTCACGATGTTTTCTCCTTTTATATTTAATAGATATTTTTTATTGTTGATAGGTTTGTGTTTGACCTCTATCTCACTTGATGGAAAGCGACGATGCAGTCGACGATAGAGCGCGCTTACCTAGAAATAACCTAGGTACCTATTCACTCTTGACCTAAAGATTCCCGGGTTGTAGCCATCAGGAAACACAGACTCCGGCAGGGAATTCCACTTCTTAGCTGTACGCACAATGAATGTGTTGCCAAATCGTTTTGTGCGTAGGTGGGATGTCTAATAAGGCTGATTTTCAGTTTGTTAAGTTATTTTATAGAACCTGTGTGTTATTTTTAATGCCGCAGACATAATTCGCAGGTAGGTACGTAACTGGCGAAGTAGATAGATACAGATAGGCACAAACATTATTCAATCTTATAGTTACTTGTCCTTGACTGTTCATTCAACTTTGTATGTCAGTAAATAGGTACCTCGACGAATCTGTGTATAGGTATTCATACGTACCTAATTATTATGTACAGGTACAGCCATGCGTGGCCTAATCTGTAACTACGTAAGTAGGTAGGTATAGTCAGGCATGTAACAACCAACCAAAAAATAAATTCGTTTTATCGTTGTCTGTGGTCCCTAGTTACCTACAAATGGACGTCGCATCACGCTACAGATAGGTATAGACTAAACCTACGCAGGTGTCCTTACCTCCATTAAAAGAGGCTTAATTAAAACAATCACCTAGCAATAAACCTCGTTCAAGGACAGCTACAGATAATGCAAGGTTTGCCTCTTTTCAAAACATTCGAATTATAAAAAAGTCGAATAAAAAATTGAAAGCAAAGTTTGTGCGGGAGAGTCGTCAAACGTCACTTCGTTTAATTGGTTCTGCTCTTCGAACCAGTCTTCTATAATTCAAGAGCGAGAGAGATAGAAGACCTCGGGATGCTCCTGTGGTGACGTCAGCCAATCGCGGTTCTAATGAATAAACTAACCATACGCACAATTTAAAAAAAAAAAAAAAACATAAAAGTCAGCCTCAAAGGACCACAACAGAGCCCGCGAGACGCGCCGAAACCAGACGATGTTTTTTATGAAACACCTTTTTATAAATCACCGACTGCACGTGTGTGCTGCACTGGTTTCGTTAACCACCAGTCGACGCATAAATTAAAATTAAAAGCGGTAAGTTTATTTGCTACTCAGTCATAAAAGCAAATTAAAAAACTAATATTTTGCAGCCAAGTGAAGTTGCGGATGTTGCGTTCGAGTTCGCGGAGCTATGTGAAAACTACTCACCTTTGTAAAGAAGTTCTGTGCGCGCGCAGGTAAAACACCGAAATCCCACAGGTGAACGTTATCCTTGATTTTGAAATTCGAAAAAGATTCGAAACGGTCAACCGGCTTATTGACGGCGAGCCCCCGGTATTCACTCTGTCGTGCGTTTCTGTTTAGCGACACACCACGACAAAACTACAACACTGTCACAGTTTGTTTATAAAATTATGAAGCACTTATAAATAATTTCAATGACCCGGACTGCGCATGCCCGTGCAACACGCGCGTCTTTCGAATACAAGGTAAGGTTATGTTTAAGTTGTAAGCACTTCCTTTCGGCTTCACTTCACCGGCACACGCACTTCACACTAGTTTCCCAGAAGAATCTTATTGGAACAAATCCGTGCGAACTTTTTTCCGATAACGCTTCCACACGAATCACTATCGGAGCACTTGTACAAGTTATTCCCACGAGAATTCTTTATTAGTACCACCAGAAACCGACACTGTTGCACCTATTTGACGATTAGCCGGCTCTACCTGCATCAAACGAAGGCCGTGTACGTATAATAAACACTTAAAAACTCCGGAACCGGTAATAATTTGATTCCGCACGTGAACGTGACACTGTCAAAATAAAAATTTCGTAAACACGGTAACACCAGTAACTCACTCATTTACGGTGAAACATCCCATGTTTGTGCCGCGGTGAGGTCCGAGTGACAAATAAACGAATAGAAAAGAAAATAAACGAAGAATACTAAAGTCGTCGACTGTGAAGCCGAGCGTCCGACACTCCTGCTGAGCGCTGTACTAAACGCGAGAGGCCGCGCGACCCGCCCCGCCCCGCGGCCGCGCGCGCCCCTCCCGCGCCCTGCGACCCGCGCTACTACACCGTATGAAAATAAAGTAACGTTGAAAAAATCACAAGTGCACAGGGAGGAGCAGAGAGCATAGTTCATCCCTCAGTGGCTGTGCAAGTTGTGCGATTGTTTGTTTGTTTGGTAGTTGTTCAGCAAGCGCGGGGGATCCGGGGGGGGGATCTGCGCGCGGAAGGCATTCAATTAATCTGGCAACACGTGCGTGAGCGTGATGCACCCTCCCGCACGCCTCAGCTTATCACACGATTCATTGACTACCTTTAGTCCTATTTTAGCCAACATTAACAACTTTTCCGCGTAAAATTAACCTTTCATTGATGGCGCTACAACAAAGTTGAATGAACGTAGAGTTAGGTAGATCCTTAGGAGCGGAACCGTTATCAATGCAAGTGCAAGAATGCCATTATGGTCCTTATAGGTACGTTTGAAGAGTAACCAACGACTATGAGTCACTTATTGAATAAAATAACTTCATTGAATTTATTCGTAAGTACAAAGTTTTTGTTAGACAATTACCAGGAATTATTATCTAATGGCTCCTTGACTTTGTTTCAAGGTCAATAAATGTGTCACAGTCAACTTGACTTGTAAAATATTTTATAACTGAATTTTCGTGTTTTGGCCATTATGGGCCGATGGCGCGAGCGATCTTTCGAATCTTTCAGAGAAAACCAACAAAGCACAAGTTCTTTAATACCGGTACGTAGAATCTCTATTGATACTTATAATAAAAACAGCGGGCAATCACACGAACTAAGAACCTAGGCATGTAGGATTGCATCAGGCAACGGCGTTATCGCCGCCGCCGCCGCCGGGATTCTGATCCCGATTTCCGGCCAACGTAGGCGCGGGCTTGCGGACGGTGAGCAATGGGTAGCTCACTGTCCAGCCGTCCGGTAACTGTCCGGACCAAGCCCATGTCGTCGACGGCGCGCACTGTTCCCGCGCGCCTCAAGGAGTTGTCAGCAACAGCAGGGACCCAGCCGGGTCGAAGCCTACTGGGGCCAGGGTTATCCGAAAGGGCGCTCGAGCCCCGGTATGAAGGCTAGAAGGAACGGGGTGGGTCTTTTAGTCAGTAAGAGCCTGACACTATCTCCCGCTCCGCCCAAGGGCGGGGGAGGTCAATGCATGATTTTTCCCACCATAAAAAAATTATAATAAAAAAAAAGCTATGTTGATTGTTTTTTTTTTATTTGGAAAATCATCCAATAAGTTTTCCTGCTCTGGGTCTGGGTGAAGGGAGAGGGAATGTCAGACTTTTACTGACTAAAACCCATATGTGTTTCTTTAGTTGCTCTTTACGTTTCAATGCCGCGGTACAATTTTCGAATAATCCTGTGAGCCTGTATTTCGACTCCTAGAATTTTACGATTTAGGTATTTATACAGCACACTATTTTTAACCGACTTCGAAAAGGAGGAGGTTCTATGTTCGGCTGAATGTATGTTTTTTTTTTATTATATGCGAAACCTGAATATAGTTTGTTCAGAAAAGATTCCAATAGTATTTACACCATGTTATATTTTTTCCCAAAAATATTTAAAAAGGTCACAAGTTGGACACTAAATACAATACAGGTCACGGCAGGTCATAGCGGGCATTAGGCGCCAGCAAACAGCTGGGTGTAAGTGCAAAACAACCCCTCAGTCGCTTGGATGACCCGGTGACCATATATTTTTGCTAACATTTACAGCTTTGTGATTTTTCATGATACAGTTATAAAATTTTGTAAGTACATAGATTCTATACGTAAAAATACTCGAAACGTGTTTTGGGTTTCGCATTATACTAAAACTAATGTTGTATACAATTACCGGCACGGATCTTGAGCGCTGGCTTCAAGTTGCGCAGAAGTCAAATATTCGGTCTCTTTAGTGGTGCGAAGTTAGACGCGGGGGCGGGGACTGTCAGTGATTGGCTCGCCACGCCATCGCGTCATAGACGACACTCCTGATTCGTTCCCTGCGTTGCTGAATGTATCTAACAACGAAGACGATTGGCTCACCAATGTATGGAATGCGCAAAGCGATCCCCATTCTGACGCCGAGCGCTCAAGATCCGTTTCGGCAATTGTACCTAGGTACTAATTCCTTCAATCACAATAGGCAAGTCATTACAGTCAAGTACAGGTCTATAATTAAATTAATTAACCTTTGTACGAAGTTGACTTGTATTCCGAATGTAGCGATTGTTAATCCAAGTACAAGTCGGCAACAGAATAATTCATGAATTTCATAAGAGATTTAATTTTATGAATGAAAACTTGATAAGTACTCTAATTGTTTGTAACAAAATATTGAAGACGGAATATACTTTGAAGATTAGTAGGTAAGTAATTAGTTAATTATGGAATTAATTTCATCTTATTAATCCTTCTATATTAAGATGGAAATTAAGTTAGATAAGTAATCATGATTTTCTGGAAGGTATAAATATTTAACAAATAAATGACAGCGGTTACGAAACCACGTAACCACGTTTTCACGAGAAAGTAGATAATTATGCCAAGGTAACCTATCTTATGTTCTATTCCAGGACATGGTCTGCCCAGTGTAGACCGGATCCCGCATGAGTAATCCCGCTTTCCAATCAAACAGAAAAGCAGCGGGAACGGCACAGCTAAGGAGTGGAATTCCCTGCCGGAGTCTGTGTTTCCTGACAGCTATAACCTAGGGGTCTTTAAGTCAAGAGTGAATAGATTGCTTCTAGGCAAGCGTGTTCCATTGTCGGCCACATCATCGCTTACCATCAGGTGAGATTGTGCAACCTGCGGGATCGCAATTTTTATGCGGGATTGAATTCCCTAGTTACCAGATGAAAAAAATCAATAGTTCGGGAAAAGGCCCGATTTTCATTGAAAAATCGAGAGAATTTGTACAATTTAAGATTTTTTTAACACTGCGGATCTAACTCATGCGTTGCAAATCGCACTCAAAGTGGTGGGGGTGGCAGCTGAACCCGCCAAAGGAAGATTAATTTTAGTTTATTTAACTTTTATTTTTTTTCCTGCGAAGAGTCCAAAGATCCTGAAATCTCAGGACAAATCCTGAGATATGATAACCCTACCCATGTGCCAAATTTTAATGGCATCCAAATCTGTTCAGGCATTGGAACGTCAAGGAGTAGAAAAGATACATATCTACTAATACATCTATTATCTTATGGAGCCCAGGAATTCTGGAATATTTACGAGAATGGATAAAGTGAGAAATGAGTATATTAGAGGAAGTTTGAAAGTGGCGCCAGTGACTGAAAAGTTGAAAGGTAATCGGTTGTCTTGGTATGGTCATATGAAGAGGAGGGATGAAGCGCATATTACTGAAAGAGTTCTGAGTATACATGTAGATGGATGGAGAGGGAGAGGAAGGCCGAAGAAAAGATGGATGGATTGTGTGAGAAGTGATATGAAAGAAAAGGGAGTTAGTGATAGTTGACAGATGACGGGTGACAGGACAGAATGGAAGAAGAAAAAGTGTTGCGCCGACCCCAGTAAGAAGTAATATGGGATAAGGGCAAGAAGAAAAAAAAAGAATACTAGAATATTTTTTACAATAATTAATTGAAATAAGAATTCAATAGGTACTTAGAATAATCACAATCAGCCTTATATTGTTCCAACTGCTGGAACTCACGCCTCCTCTCGAAAATGCCGTAATCCACCATGCGGATTGGTAGATGTCACATATCTTCGAATTTTTTTTTTTAAGGATATGCCGGTTTCCTTACGATTTACCTTGACCGTTTTGAGAGCAGTAGTTAATGAAAAAATATTCTAATAGGTACCGAGTAAAGTGGAGTAACTTTTGCCCTGGGGTATAGCTTATTAACTCTTCGAATGCCGTAATTAGAGACACAATAGAAAGACTAAGATTCGATAGATTTCGTTAGAAATAAGCAGGTCCTTTGTACTCTTTTATCCTTATTTGTTCTTTTCGATTTTAAATGTTTGTGTGTACAATTGCTTATGTCGAACTGTGTAACTTAAGACATTCAAAAGGTTAACCAATATGAACACGAGAAACTGTGTTGACTGTGTTTCTTTCTATTGGTGAGTTCGAGTCAAAGTTATACCTCAGGACGAAGGTAAACACATTTTGCAGCACAATGTTTTTTTTTAAACCTTTGAGAGTCCAATGTAACAATGAACGTTCAATAAAATACATAAATATAAAGAAATGTTCACATGTCATCTCTACCTACATACACTACTTACTTCATGTTGTGATACCAACTCTCCATATCTTCTTCATCATCTCCAACGTTCGTCTCAGCTGTCTGAAACAATTACCACTAAACAACATATTATCAGAAGTTCAATCTTCAAGAACACTATCTGCTAGAGTGCTCGAAAAAGTTATGTACCGTGGTTCTGGCACGTAAAGGGCAACTGAAGGACGAAGAAGGTAGATTTTAGTCAGTAAAAGTCTATCTTGCCCTCGCGCTCCTCCAAAGGGCGGGAGAAGTCATTGGATGATTTCCCAGCTAAAAAAAGGGACACTGGGTTTTAGTCAGTAAATCTGTCCCACATAAAGACAGTCAAGAGTACTAGAGTATAGCTATGACTCGCAGCTTCTACCGCGTATATAAAATAAAGTCTATGTCACGCAAGAATAAAGCAGCTTTCTGTCGGTCAAAAAATTTTAGCAATCGGACCAGTACTTTCAGAGATTACTTACTACAAACAAAAAAACAAACTTTACCCTTTTTATACTCGTAATATTAGTGTAAGTAGATATAGAACACAGCTTTTGTGCGCAAAAGTTTTAAGGCACTGCATTTTAAACTGATAATTTATATTTCGTACGTTTTAAACGGACGCCATCATAATTGGTTTCATATGAGTACACAAGAAAAATGCTTCTTCGTTAATTGACATACCGGACAACAGTAATTTATGGGGAATCGTAGCCCGCATCCAGTATCCACCAGACGAGCCATAGGGGCCACTCAATAAAATTAAGGCCACCATAATGTTCTGTTATCCTATTATCCCACAACTATTATGTATTATAAATTTTACAGTTTTGTTGTTTGGTCTTCTGTTACTCTGTAACGGCTGGACGGATTTTTATGAAAATATGGCAAACGGCCACTTTGAATGAGCATTTTATTTTCGGCAATAGAGTCGTCACTGGATTGTTAATGTGAATATCTACACCTAAAGTCTAAAGAAACAGTATCTGCAATGGTAGTCAATTAGGGTATAGAATATCTAAATCCAATATTTTAATGATTTTCGTAGTTACTTCTTTTACTACTTAATAATTTTTAGAAAAGCAATTAAGTATTAATATATCCTAAAATATGACATCGAAAGATTCCCCAGATATACAATCATAAAAAAAAACATAATTTACAATATCACGCATCAAAATTAGTAAGTTCATAATCTATCCGGGTCTCGCCGAGAAATTGTAAACAACAAAATAAATCGCTTTGTATTGCTTGATACATTAACTGCCCTAAACATACAGACTATTTGATTAACTTTGCAAAAAACGTTTAATCAGGGTGGCTGGATTTGTATAATTTGGGAGGTAATTATATTTTTTTCCAAGAATGAGAGTAAAACCTCCAGCATCAACTAGTAGGTAAACTAAAATAATCCGTAGTGTGATAGAAAGAGATAGCGTTACTTATCTATCTCAACTATCTCCCCTCACACCTAACATTTGACAGACACTTGACTGATACGGTTAAATTATTCATACAAATTTAATGAAGAGGCGAGTTCTGTTTGTTAAGGGTTCCCACGCAAATGGATTATGAGATTGATATAGAAACTCCGTTGATAGCAAGCCAACATTTGTAATGTTGCCTTTTACTATTAAATTGAATTCAAAGTGACCACACAACAAACTTTACAATGAATACTCATCACTATTTACAATGATCACTCATCTGATGCAAAAAATTACTCATACCCACGGGTACATATGGGTATGAGTAGTTTTTCACATCAGCTGAGTGAGCATTGTAGAGTGATGAGTATTCGTCAGGTAAATCATTAAATTTTCGATGTCGAATCAATAGCATAATAGGATTATCGGACTTGTAATGTTCCTACTAGTGAGACTTAGTTTTCCTCTCTTGAAGAGGGAATAGGCCGTAATCCACCACATGAGCTTAGTACCTACGTGTTGGTGGATGTCAGATATTTCATCGATTTCTTTTTCTTCAATCATTTTCAGAGCAATGGTAGTGGTATAAATTACACAAAGTGTCTACCTGTGTTCGCCTCTTTACAATATTAATTTAGATTGATAAAACTGAAGCCTTGCTTTAACAACCTAGTGCGCCTCACCATCAACGATAGCATCACTGCTTACCATCAGGCGGAATCGCAGTCAAGCACTAGTTCATATCATACTGGCTGGAGCCCGCGGCTTCGATCACGTACATAAAATATAGCCTATGTCACTCAGGAATAAAGCAGCTTTCTATCAGTGAAAAATTTTAGCACTCGGATCAGTGCTTTCAGAGATTACCTCCTAGAAACAAAAAAAAAATTACAAAACAAATAAAAAAAAACAAAGAAACAAACTTTACCTCTTTATAATATTAGATAAAAAAAAAACCTGAACCAATACATGTAGTACATCAACCAATAACGTCTTACCCATGGAATTTCACATGATCTTGTGGAGCTTCATACAAATTTTGACGATAAGTGACATGGGATTTTTGAAACCAGAAACAATATGCTGAATAAGTATACTAACGAATTAAATGAATGATAAACGGTCAATAAACTCTGAGATAAACTCTCGGATCAGTGATGAGAGTTATAGTTATTTAACAGCAAATATCGTCATCTCGTCAGGCTGCGGCTGTAATGTACCTGGACTACGACCTGACGTGTCACAAAAGTTTTGCTCTCACGTACCAGGGAAGAAAATTCAAATATTTAGCACCACTTGGTACATAACTAAACTCTAGTCACGGTGCTTCTGAAAGAAAAGCTCGACTCTGATATGAAAGGCAAAGAAAGAACAGGCGGGTTTTTAGTCAGTAAAAGTCTGACACACCCTCACGCTCCACCCAGCAGCTAGCAGGAGATGTCGTTGGAAGAATTTCCCAACTATAAAAAAAAGTCATGGTGTGTGGGTATTATAATGCTAGTACAAATAGTTTCTGCTCATAATAATACCAGATCAGCTCAGTGCAAGGCGATGGTTCTAGAGAGTAAAAAAAAAACATAGGTACGATCGTTCAAATTGTAAAAACAAACTCCCCGACGAAGTTAAACCGAGGGTCATGGTCACGGTCAATAGTCATGAATATCCTATCAGGCACACGTACGTAAACAGAAAACTTTTTACTCAAGTTTTCGCTTGGAAATGTACGGGAGCAGACATTGGACGAACTGGGTTACTTTTTAAAACGAATTCTCTGGGTCTACAATTATCATCAATATTAATAAACTAAAAATTGGAGATAGAGCTCATAAAGAACGTACAATGCGTTCCAAATGAGAATAGGATCGCCCGCCATGTTGTGACGTCACGATTTACTGTCAAATCGAGGAAAGAAATTTTTAAACATTAATTAATTTACGAAAAATTTAACTTATTTATGAACTGTGAAGAAAAAAAATATTAATCAGAATCCAGCTCTTCACTTTTAATCATCTCTAAGTTCTTCAATTTTGACAAAATTTCTTCGATTTGACAGTACGACGAGACGTCAAAACATAAGAATCGGTCCTATCCTCATTTGGAACGCGTAGTAATTATGTTTTATGGAGATTAGCAGCGATGGTTTTTGCCTTTTTTGTGGGAGATAATGGATAAGTTCTCGATGGTACAGCCATGAAGATCTAACCCGTGATGGCAGCAAGCAACGCAGTCTTAGTTATCTTAAAAACTGTTTCTTCAGTTCGATAACTCGCATCAGATACGGAAATCCAACTTTTGATGTGACTTACAGACTTAATAGATTCTATTGCTGAACCCAAAATCATTTCTTCTCAGCCAGAGCTATGGTGAAAATATAAGTTAGTCAAAGTAGCAAGCATGGTGCGGTTGAGTCTTGGTCTAATGTATATCCGTAATTACTCGAGGTCAGGTTCGTTTGACTAAATTTTGAAGTTGAAGATAATTTAGCTGCATTCTTGCCCTGGGTATTGGAGGCTCGATCGGCTGTCGCTCTACATAAAATCTAATTGAACTGGATGTTTTTGTAGTGGGAAATCATCAAATAACTTCTCCAGCTCTAGGTGGAGCTAGAAGTCGTCTACAACCCCCAGTGTTCGTCAAATTGCCCTTTGCGTTGGCGGTCGCCATCAGTCTTTCGAACAAACCCTCAGCCCTAGGGCCCTTAGCAATCTGCCCAACCTTTTCCCGATTATGTTGCTGCAATTAACGTAACCCTCTATCAGACCCAAACAAGAAGAGGAAGAAGACTATTCGTATCGACTGTCAAAGTTGAACAAATGATAGCTGGGACCAACGGTTTAACGTGCTTTTTGAAGCACATAGGAATCTCAATGTGATAAGATGATCCACAAACCAACCTTGGGAAGCATGGACGCACAGCTTAATATACCTATAGTTTGATACAGGTATGCGGAATAGGGTATAACCACCGTAGAAAAGGGAAGATCCTCCGCCCAGATGGGTGTTGTGTTTGGTCCGGGCGACTGTCCGATAGTTATTTTCAAACCGTTGTATATGTTCTACCTCTTAAATCCCGATACAGGATTTCGAATTTTAGTGCCTATGAGGCCTCATAAATGTCGCTAATTATAAAAATGTCTAGACATGTTACTGATATTAGTGCATTACTATTGAACGCTGTTGCACTTCTGTTCCTTACTTGCTCTTTGAACATCACCTACATAAGTTTATCGCGATCGATAACATCAAAATAGTTGGGTACCTACTGAAGAATTTTAATCTCACAAGATCGCTTTACATCATCGCTTGTAGTCCGCTCTTTAGTCTTTAGTTTTTTATTACTTGCCTCAGTGACATAGATACATACATGTTACATGCTTACCTACATTGATAATTTTTGTGTATTCTGCAACGTCATCAGATATGGTAATTGTTAGAAGTCTGGGAACATTTTGATAAAGTTTATGACATTTTTTTCTGGTTATCGTATTTACTCATAGCATACAAAGTAAGGTGCTTGTGATATCAGAAGTTAGATTTGCTGGAGTTCATTCCCTGGCAAAATTTTGGAAAAATTGATGCCTTTTTAGGGTTTCGTACCTTAAAAGGAACAAACGGAACCCATTAAGGATTACTTTGTTGTCGTTCGTCTGTCTGTCAAGAGTTAAAGACCCTTTATCTCTGGAACGCGTGGATCGAGTGAAAATTGAAAGCATTTACTAAGGGCCTCAAGTCTGCTATTACAATAGTGTCAGAATGGTCTATCATTGATGTCATAATTGTCAATTTTGACCACTGACACTGCATTGAAAAAAGTAGCTTAGATAGAATAGTAATCTCGTACATATTGACAAATGAATATTCGACGTATGATCAGTGTTCTACCATTAGAACGTTATTGTGCAGATATTGGTTTTAATATGCTCGAAATTATCATTCTACCACAACTCTATTACGATACCACTGACCGGTCAATGATCGATCATTTTGAATTAGCAGATTACGAACTTTTAACAAAATGACAATGTGATCGTGTTGGAATGATAAATTTATAAAAAAGTAGACTTGGGCCCCAGGTCTACGGTCTCTTAAAGCTGTGAAAAAATCAAACTTCTGCGTTAACAAAAAAAAAAGATACGGCCATTTATGTCGCAAAAAAACGTGTATTTCGACACTCTCCGTTGACCTAATATCCAGAAATTTGGCATTAAGTAAGGTCTAACAAGTATAGGAAGAATCTGAATTTTTTTTTTCCTTTCGGAAAAGTCTTCGTAACTAAATTCGAGAACTGTCATAGGTAAGTTTGTGCGGAACACTCAGTGCACGAGTCCGACTCGCACTTGCTCGGTTTTTACCTCAACAAATCAAAAGAATTATAGTTGAGCCACCTACGGTCTATTCAAAAGTAGAACGAGTTTCAATTTCCTAATTTAAAACTTAGCATCTTTTTGCATAATTTAACTTAGGGGGCGTTTATTATGTATATAATAGTATTTAGAAGATGGGGGGAACCAAATCTCACGAAAGCTCACGTGGGGAAGAACGAGGGAGGAAAAAGAATGAAGGAGGGAGGGTTGTCGACGAGTGATACGTAATTTTCTTTTCGTAAGAAATAATGCGAGATCCGAGAAAAATAAGTAACACTTGTTTCTTTACCATAGTAAGACTACTTAAATTTAACACATGTACTTATATTTTTATTATTATTAAATTAATACAGATTAAGTATAAAATATACATTTAGAACTATATCATGTAAGATTAGGATGGGGGAAGAGATCGAAATCTCACCGACGCAAAATTACCCCGTGTTGTCAGAAATAAGGGACGCTCCTTTATAAAGAACTGACCAAGTGCGAGTCGAACTCACACATGAAGGGTGAGGTACTACAATATTAATATCGAGCAAAAAACGGCAACAAAAAACACTTGTACAGAATTTGCCCGCAGAACAAGTGTTTTTTTTTGCCGCTGACATTACCATTGTTGCAGAACAGATGGCCATTGGGGCCGAAAGGTTCTGGTGTGGTGACCGCGTACCGGAAGACGCAGAGTTGGAAGGCCTCCTACAAGATGGACCGATGACTTGATAAAGGTTGCGGGAATCCGATGGATGCGAGACGCACAGGATCGTTCATTGTGGCGACACTTGTGGGAGACCTATGTCCAGCGCCACTGCTGGACATAGGTTGTCAAGGCTGAAATGATGACGATGATGATGACAGACAGACGGACAGTGAAGTCTTAGGAATAGGTTCACGTTTTTACCATTTGGATACGGAAACATAAAAACAATGGGTTGTGAGTAGGTATAGGTAGGTATATAGGTTAGTCTAATGATTAGTAAGAACTAATAAGATGTGGTAGACCATTTGGCAATAAATTTTTGTAACCTGGACTGTGGAAGATAAAGGAACATGACTGCATGTGAGTTTATCGGAAGAAAAAAAAGACGTGTGGCACTCGGGGACTGCCGCGGTAAAGCTATTGCATAGCACTTTTATCAACTTATGCAATTATAATTATTTATTTATTTTATTTATGCAGTATTTTTTTTCCTTTGTTTTTTTTTCTTTGATATTAATTGAAGTTACACTTTCACACATTGAATTGAATTTTGATTGATTGTTCACTCATTTGTTTTCTTATCGGTCACCACGCTCAAAAAAACAAATGAGTGGGGGGTGTTAGGTTATTTTCGTTACGGAATTTCTGGATTCGGTCTCCACGCTCAAGGCCCGCGATAGAAGCTATGCAATAGCTTAATAAAAATATAAAGTACTACTACGATTAGTTCCTCATGTTCACTCGCGAGATGTGTGAAGATCAGTCAAGCATGAATCTACGTATCTCCTTATTAAAGGCACCTTATCCACGATTTGATTTCGCGGAATATATTTTTCCTTGAATATGATTATATTAAACTATAAAATTCTCTAATATTTACGCCTTCTTCTTAATTCAACTATAATATTCGCCTCCAAAAGCGAAGGCGGCCACCTTCTGCAAAGCAGTAATGCAAGCGAAGGAGGCCACCTCAGCCACCGAAACCCCGACCTCGACTACCAGCCGCGGTAGACGCAGGCTTGCGGACGTCGAGCAATAGGTAGCTCACCGTTCGGCAGTACGGTAATTGACCAGACCGAGCTCAAGTCTTCGATAGCACTGAATGATCCACGCGCCCCACAAAAAGATGTCAGCAAACCGTAGAGGCCCAGCAAAGCCGAGGCCCGCTATGGCCGCTAGGATTTTCTGAAAAGGAAACCCGTAGCCTTACAACTCAAAAGGTAACTGAAGGACACAGGTCTGGTTTTAGTCATTAAAAGCCTGACCCTCCCTCTCGCTCTACCCAGAGAGAAGAGTCATTGGATGATTTCACAACTTAAAAAAAAAACACTTAATATCGTAAACCATAATAGCAATAATTAAGCGCTATTTCTTTCACAACAAGCCGAGGTGCCGACATCAATTCGATGTTTGCATGCAATTATATCGATAAACGATTATTAAGCTGCATCGAAACGAGTTTGAACTTATCGAAATATCGATATTAAAAAAGGTATTATAACGACCTTGGCCTTACAAATTGCACCTCGTCCTTTTTATATCTGATCGAAGATAATTTACAGGCACTCAATGTGATGTTTAAACCAGTTCTGTAATTATAAAATTATTTTTAAATTTTGTTTATTCGATTCTTATTAAAAGCAGCACGATTTGTTTTTGTGTTTACGTTGATGAAGTAATGGCAGTGAGAATAAGATAGATAAGATAAGATAAGGTTTTATTAGTATAAAAACAGCAACAGCAGCAGAGCAGAGTTAGGCCTTGACTCCTGAGTCCTGTGCTAGGTGGAAACACCACACACCATGTTACAGGAATTCAATGTCTGCTCCCAAATATTTAGTGCATTAATACTAAAACTCCATAAAAAAAAATTAAAGACATTAACCAAAATTAAGAATGGAAGACGATCCGAATGTAGTTGAGAAAAGACTATGGAGAATAATTGTTTATCGATAAAGAAATAATAGTAGTAGTACTTATCGATATTGATAAAGAAGACGTGGAACAGAAAATCATAGGGGCCACCGCAAGGGCCACGGGAATTTTAGAAAGAGTTACCATCGTTCTAGAATGCAAAGGGTAACTGCAGGACACAGGTGGTTTTTGGTGAGTTAAAGTCTGACATATTCTCTTGCCTCATCCTAGAGAGAGACAATCATTGCAGGATTTTCTAACTAAAAAAAATACAAAAAAAGGAGTGTAGGAAAAAAAACATGGAAACGTTTACTCTACCGCTCCAGGTTTAGCGAGGGAATACTTTCTTGGGAGTGCTTTTATTGTTTAAAACCCACATGTGTTCCTTCAGTTACCCTTTGCGTTCCAGATCCGCGGTGACGCTTCCTAACTTCTCACAGACCACGTGATTTTTGTTGAAGTTACTTTGATAAATAAAAACCGAGTACCGGAAGACGCAGCGTTGGTAGGCCTGCAAGGTGAACCGATGACCTGGTGAAGGTTGCGAGAATCCGATGGGACGCACAGAACCGTTCATTATGGCGACACTTGGGGAGGCCTATGTCCAACCGGGTACGTCTATCGGCTGAAATAATCAATGATATGATGGATAAGGGGTGGCCATACTTATCCACATAAATTGATGACAAATGATACAACCCCGTATTTTTAAATAGATCAAAGTATGAATAATGTCAGTGTCATAATGACATAAAATACAAGCAAAATGCATTAGGTTAGACAATTATTTTGATATTATGTAGGATTGTAGGTATAACAAACACGCAACGTGATATAAAAAGCTATTATTCATAAAAAAATATAAGCAGTGCCGCTGAAAATCCAATGTCGTTCTAAAAATGGTGTATATTTTTGTACTAAAATAAACGTGCTTCCATTGCCTTAAATCTTAAAAAAAAACATTACTTATTCCCATATTTTATTAACTTGGTTTTAACAGTTACGATGTAATGTGCAGGAAAAATATTTCTTTAGCCATTTTTATCCACTTTCCTTTCTGGTTTCCCTATAGGGTAAGTCAGGTAAGTCTCCAACGATATTAAATTGATTATCCTTATTGCTACTATATCTATTCTTTTTCTACATTATTATTATTATAGACACTGTGTCAAACAAAGTTTATTTCCTCGTCTGTCTATTTGTCCTTAACAGGGATTTTGATGCGGTTTACATTATTGTAGAATTTAAAATAAACTAATAATTTAAACTAAGAACGTCAATAAACGTACGTTACATTTATTAATTTTTAATTATTGTTTTCATTTTTTTTTTTTTTTTAGTTTAAAAAACGGAAATAAAGACATGATTTGACATCTTTCGAGATCCTTTACATTTTCTAGTAATGAAAAACAGTTCATTGTTTATTTTTAGATACTTATCTACCTACGCAGAGTTGTTAGGAATAGTCAATGTACTTTATTCCAAATTTATCTGGTGCCTACCATAATAGGAAAAGAAACAATAACCTAGGTAAATTTTCCGTAGAAGAACGGAAGAAGTCGTTGAAAGATTTCGCACTTAAACAAAGGATAGGTACTGTTGCTATTTTGTTGTAATTTTGTTCTGGTGGTAACTTTACTTGGGATAATGAAACATCTATCTCACTTAGTTATAGAAACTATACGCAAACACTTATATTTTTGATACAATTTTATTAATAAATATATCCGAAAATGTAACGAATATGTTAATGAACAGAAAGGGAATAATAATAACATTAAATCATTTTTCATTCTAATACTTTAAAATTATTAGATTTTAAAGAAATACTTAAGGTACATAACACTGCAAATAGCTGTGATTTTAAATACCTCATCACACGATACATTAAAATTTTACACGGCTCATTTGCTTAGCTTGACTCGTAAATATTGTCGAAACCAGCCAAACAGCTGAGAAAAGAAAATGTACCCGAAAATAATAAGGGTAGTATTTAAACGAGTGACTGTAAATTAAAATTTTAAGTGACAAAAATAATTATTTTGGGTTATAGAAATAATAAGTGAGCGACTGACTGCGAGTGACGAGAAATCAATAGAACAGCGACTTACAAACTTTAATTTGAGTTACTTAAAATACAAAATGAGAAGCTTCATAATATTTGAGTGACCTAATATTTGTTTGAGTGTCAATGTTTTGTCCTGCATTTTTTTCCAGATTTGGCCAATGATTTATTTATACTGAGCGGCATTTTATCTTAAATGAAGTGTTTCGAATGTCCTAAATATGAATGTACACAGTATCGAATGTCCTAAATACCGATATTTATGTATTATGTATGTCACAAGGTAATTTGATAATCCGGATATTGCGAAAACCCGAATAATTAAAAAATGTTGAAATAAAATCTGCGAGCAACTTGGTCGTAGCGTTCGCCGGCCGCTGCCACGGCACCGCTCGCTTCGCTCACTCGGCTCACGCGCGGTAGGTCACAGTTCTAACCTAACCTAACCTATTTCACCCAGTTCAAATGATGAATCTACCTGCGACTAGATAATTAGAGAATGATGAAAACATTTGCTAGCGTAAATTCCTTATTTAAAACCTCATTTTTATTTCTAGTCGCTCACTTATTATTTTAGTCGCTCACATACTAATTTAATCGTTTAACTAGGATTTCAATAACCCACTTTTAGTAAGCTCGTTCTGGATTTTATTGTTAATCAATATTTGTTGTTAGTTTAGTTAATGTGTCGCTTACTTAAATTCATACCGCTCAAGTTATTAAAACAGTATCTCATCATCAGTCGCTAAGTTTTTTTTTAGTCACTCGTTTTATAATTCCCCAAATAATAATAACAAATATCATTGACTGTATTTCGCATCACAAATTGACAACCAAACTAATTAAAAAGTAAAAGGTCTGTTCTGACATGAGAAAGTCCCTAGAATCTCTTTTTCTGCTGGAGTAACATTTTTTTTTCACACAACGCCGCGCGCCGTCTATTCCCAAGCTAAGTAGAGCTTGTGTTATGATTACGTAGACAACTGATAAACATACTTATATATTCCTAAATACATACATATTATATACATATCTAGGTTGCCTGGAAGAGATCGCGGAATGCGATAAGGCCGCCCATTGTACGTTTTTTAGATATAAGTTTTTCTTTGTTATGTTTGTAGGTATGTAACTACAATAAAGTATATAATAAATAAATAAATATAGATAAATTACACGCAGACACAGAACAAATGATCATACTCATCACACAACATTCTTGGGTGGGAATCGAATACACGACCTCCGGTGTAGCGGTCAGGGTCACTAACCACTAGACCAACAAGCCAGTCAAACTGTTTAATTACTACACTAGGTATATATATACAAATTTAAAATTATAATATGCGGCTGCTGCAGGTGCAGAAAACCTCAAACGGCGTAAATATAATAACCTCATTGGAAGTTATGTGTTTGAGCCGTTTGGGGTCGAAACACTAGGGCCATGGGGTCCGAGCGCTCATCGAGTTGTCCGGGATATCAGCAAATAGTTGGTCGACTCTTCGCGTGACCAGAGGGCTGGACTCTTCTTCAGTCAACGAATCAGCATTGCCATCCAGCGTGGCAATGCTGCCAGCGTTCTGGGCACTTTTCCCATTGACATCGATGTGGACGAACTTTTTGATGCCCTCTGAATTTTCCCCGTTTTTCAGCCTTTTTTACTCGTTTGTACATATTATAATTTTAAATTTGTCAAACTTGGAACGAAACTGATAGAAATAATAAAATAATAATTAGGGGTCCGGTGTAGTGTTAGCTAGTTTAGCTTATTTTAATAGTAGCTACACTACACCAGACAAGTCGTTAGGTAGTCAAAATACACAAATCAAAACGAGCTTTTTATTTTTTGACAACTTTTATTCTGGCTGGCAACTCCGAAGAACAACCTTTTGAATCTGTTAACGATCACAAACTCTATGTGGTGAATAACACCAACACGTTTGATATTATAAAGCTCATCCTGAACTTTAATATCCTGTTCAAAACAGCCTGTCAGTCTCCAGTGCATAATATCTGACTACATTCACTCACAAAGACTTTTATATCAGCTTCATCATTTCATACGGTCCTGGTACTGTTAGGTCGCAACTTCGCGCTTCAAAAGGCGTTTATGCTGGCAACATTATAAGCCCGCGTTTTCATCACAAACTATTCTTGTGTTTTATGCTCTGAGCCTCATAAACAACGATATTCAAACCATTTTCTGTAATAAAAATGAAACGTGGAACGTCTTTTCTATTTTAATTTACATTTGAAATTGTTTTTGAATTTCATATTCGTAAAGTTAACTGCTCTAGACTTCTTAAATGGGACGGTTGTTGACGGTCTTCGTTATTAGCAACAATCGCTGGTCTCCTTTAAAAATAATGTTAATAATTATTTGCGCTTGAAAATTTTGAGACCAACGAGGCAGTTCAAAAATGGAACCCTTATACTTATAGGATCACTTTGTTGTCAGTCTGTCAAGACCCGTTTGCTCTGGTACACGTTGATTAATACCAAATATTCGTCCACTACTCAACAGGAGCAGTGCAAAAATCAAAACCTATAGGGCATTTCTTGTGAATCTTGAATGCTGAATCCTTTTGGCAAGAAGCGAGTTCTCATAGCACAAGTAAAGGAATAAGTCTGAAACCGTTTTGTAGAATTACACACAGTTTTTCTTCGGCCGCTTTGAAAGTAGGTGTCTGAGCGGCTAAAGCAAGATTGTCTGCATATAAGAATCGTTGCGTTTGCGGTGTGCTAGGCTAATCTTTTGTGTAAATGTTAAAGAGCGCAGGAGCTAACACGATTTACAACCTCTTTGAAAGACAGTACAGAGGACGAGAGATGCGCGCTGTGGAGGCAGAAACATCCAACTCCTCCACTTTTCATCACCTCACCGGAACATCTTCCCCCTAGACGCGAACTGCAGTGGCCAATTTGGAAATCTCTAAACCGACTGCGAACCCAGGTTGGCCGCAGTAAAAACAACTTGGCCAAATGGGTCCTCTCCACAGGACATGCGCCACCTGCTATGCTGCCCATCTTGCGTAACCACCTGTAGTTTTCAGGATCTATACGAGGCCAACAATAGAACCGTACAGGTTGCCAAATATTGGACAGAAAAAGTACAGTTTCAAAGCATTGACACGAAAAGAAGAAAAAGAAGAATTACATCACAAAATAACTAGTTATTTTTTTTGCGATTCGAAATCGTCATCTTCGAGAGTCAATTCATGAATCAAACTATTGACCAAGTTAAGTTTTCAGTGCACGAGGCCCGTCTTGCACTAATTACATACCTAAATTATTCAATGGCTTTAAATTAGGTCATTTTCATTTATTTTTTAAATTTTCGTGACATTTTGGAAGAAATACGCCTCAGTCACACTTTTTTATACTGATCAATAGGCCGCAAAAAAGAAAAATGCAGCAAATATCCTGAAACTGTACCTATCTTTTTTCTTTGTTTCTGGGTAATATCAGTAGTACTCTCGTCCCATCAACACTAATTCTGGTTCAATCTATCAGAGGGCCTGAATTAGGGGCCGACATAAAACGTGTCACTCAAATATATTACGAACCCAAGGACTTACGGCTACACATGTCGCACCTATATATCTTTTTGCTTTAAAAATACTCGGGAAGTTGTTAAAGGAGAGTGGCAATTTCGTTTTAAAACTTTACTCAAAATGACTGCTTCTGAACTTGCGAAATTCAAATTTTTGCATGTTTTTATTGCAATTTGTATTTATTAGCAGATAGTTAGGTAAAACAAATGTATATTTGCGGTAATTACATGTATGTATTTACACAATTATACTCATTACAACCAGTGACATAAGTCTCTCATTTGGAGAAGAGCTAAAATGTGAAGATAGTAACATGTTATTTACATTTAAGGTAAGGTATGGTAAAGGTCGGGCTTGCGGACAGTGAGCAATGGGTAGCTCGCTGTCCGGCCGTCCGGTAACTGTCCGGACCAAGCCCAAGTCGTCGACGGCGCGCACTGTTCCCGCGCGCCTCAAGGAGTTGTCAACAACAGCAGGGACCCAGCCGGGTCGAAGCCTACTGGGGCCAGTGTTATCCGAAAAGGCGCTCGAGCCCCGGTGTGAAGGCTAGAAGGAACGGGGTGGGTCTTTTAGTCAGTAAGAGTCTGACACTATCTCCCGCTCCGCCCAAGGGCGGGGGATGTCAATGCATGATTTTTTCCCACCATAAAAAAAAGGTAAAGGTAAAGTTTTTTTTTTTTTTTGTTTCTAGGAGGTAAACTCTGGTAGTACTAGTCAGATTCCTAAAAATTTTTCACCGATAGAAAGCTGCTTTATTCCTGAGTGACATATAGGCTATATTAATATACTCTAATAAAGCTTTTAATAACACTTTGTATATAGTCAAAGGGTTTCGATATTTTTTTTGGATGCTTTGAACTTTGGACAAAGGTTTGGATTTGATAAAAGCTTCTTTTAAAGTAATAGTTTATTCGAACTTGTTATATCTTGATGTCCCTTAGTAAGATAGTTCCTTACGATATCAGCTGCTAGGGCTGAAGATTCGCAAGGAATTTTTTTTTAAACGTTGCCCGTACAGGTATTACTCATCGTACATGTAAATTCACATACACAAGACAACTATCAGTAGGCCATACAAATATTTGTGCAGGTTTTTCCCAGTAACAAAAAAATGCCCTTTAGCACATCTCTTCAGGCAAACGCTAATATAGTTTTTTTACTTCAAGAAACCCCAAGCGAACGCCGGCGTTCGCGCACCTATTGTCTTTCTATTGTGTCTGTAATTTCCACGATTGGAAGGTTAAAGTTATGGTGAACAAAAATTATATTAGCTTTATAAAATTTATTTCTGTCTGTCTGGTTTGTTCCAGCTAATCTTCGAAATGGCTGGGCTGATTTTGACGGGAATTTTACTGAGAGATAGCTGATAAGGAATAACTTTCTTTTTATATATATATTTTTTTGTATATTTATTTCTATTAGTATTAGCTTTCTGTAAAATAAAATAAATAAATAATTACTTTAAACACTTTTTTTATAGGAAAAGAATTAACATTTCGAATATCGTGATTAGAGAGACACAATAGAAAGACAATGAAGCTAGAACTCCACTGCGCACACGTGTGCCACACACGCCGAGCTGGGCGCGTGGGTCTCCATACATTTTATATGGAAACTGAAATTGTGGAGATACACTAGATCCACGCCACGCGACGTTGTTCTAGGTTAAAGTACTGAGCAAAAAAAAATTATCAAGTGATTTTTGTATTACTTTACGAGTCAAAAGCGGACTAAGTCACAAACAACCAGCTACTAATAAAAGTATTTTTAAATAAATTACATTATCTGTATATTATCTTTACTTCTTTTTCTTCCCGATCTTGTCCCAATTTCCTTGGGGTCGGCGTAACAAGCACCCGTCACACTATCACTAACTCCCTAAATAAACCCGTCCCTAAATTATATTCTTATCTTATTCATCCTTTATGACAGTTTCATTCTAAGTCCTAAAGTTCCAAATTAAAACTCTGTAAATAGGTCACAAGACCGACATTTCTCGTTAAACGTAGAGATGTTAATGTAAACAAATTTCTGAAGTGTTTCACAGCTACTTGATACCAACTATCGAGTGTAACATGACATGGAGATCCCAAATTGGTACTTTTGAACGCAATAAAAATGTCCCAAGTTGAGAACATTATTTATTACGTAGGTACTTAAATTGGAACCAGAAATATGAGCAGTTCTTTAGGTAAGTATCTTATCTAATCATCTCTTGGTTTTTTTAAGTTGGGAAAATCATTTAAATGACATATCCCGCCCTTGGGTGGAGCGCGAGGGCTTTTACTGACTAAAAACCCACTCCTGTTCCTTCTTTGCCATTGCCCCAGGGCCCCTTTCGCATCACCCATGGTCCCAGTTATAAGCTTCGACTCTGCTGGGTCCCTACGGCTGCTGAGAACTCCATGAGGCGCACGTGGAACACTACGCGCCGTCGACGACTTGGGCTCGGTCCGGACGGTTACCGGACGGTCGGACGGCGAGCTACCCATTGCTCGCTGTCCGCAAGCCCACGCCTACGGTGGCCTGAAATTGGGATCGGAATCCCGGCGGCTGGGGCACGGGGGCCATTGCCTTGCGCGTACTGCCGCATCCTTTGCTAGCATTACTGCTTCGCAGAAGGAGGCAATCGCCTGCCTTTCATCTCCTGGTTTAGATACCATCATCATCATCTCCATAGCCTTTTTCCATCTGGCTTTGTTTCGGCTTCCAGTCTAACCAGATACAGCTGAATACCTGTGTTTTAGGTACATGGAGCGACCGCCTATCAGACCTCCACAACCTAGTTACTAGGCAACACGATACTCCTTGGACACGCTGATAGTCAGACTTTCCGGGGTGTGACTATCTATAACGACTGTCAAAAATCTACAAATGCAAATCTGGACCAACGGCTTTACGTGCTTTTCGAGGCACGAAGTGTTAGTAATGTCCTAGATAAACTTAGAAAAGTACATCATCATCTTCCTGCCCTGGTCCTGTCTTATTTGGTGTCGGTGCAACACGTTTTTTTCTTCCATTGTATCCTGTCACCCTCTCCCTGTTCACCCATCCACATGTATACACATAACTCTTTTAGTAACATACGTTTCATCCATCCTCTTTATATGATGCCGCCGGGATTCCGATCTCGATTTCCGGTCACCGTAGGCGCGGGCTTGCGGACAGTGAGCAATGGGTAGCTCGCTGTCCGGCCGTCCGGTAACTGTCCGGACCAAGCCCAAGTCGTCGACGGCGCGCACTGTTCCCGTGCGCCTCAAGGAGTTGTCAGCAACAGCAGGGGCCCAGATGGGTCGAAGCCTACTGGGGCCAGGGTTAGTTTCGAAAGACAGCTCGAGCCCCGGTATGAAGGCTAGAAGGAACGGGGTGGGTCTTTTACTCAGTAAGAGTCTGACACTATCTCCTGCTCCGCCCAAGAGCGAGGGTTGTCATTGGATGATTTTTTCCCACCATAAAAAAAAATCCTCTTTATATGACCATACCAAGACACGATTCCCCTTCAACTTTTCAGTCACTGGCACCACTTTCAAACTTCACCTAATCTAGTCATTTCTCACTTTATACATTCTCGTCACACCACACATCCATCTCAACATTCTCATCTCCGCTACATGCAACCTTTTTTCATCCGACATCCACTAATATATGCAATTTTTTTTCAAACTTAAAAAAGTGCATAGCATAGCATAGGGAACATTATAGGCCGACTATGTTATGCTATACATAGTCGGCCTATAATGTTCCCACTGTTGGGACTCAGGCCTCCTCTCTAGGAGAAAAGTAGATATTAATTGAAAAAATCATATTAGTACTTACAACCTCATACATGAGAGGCAGGTGCCTAAACCACTGCGCCAACACGACATATTATCGATGATTTATCATTTATTAATGATGATAAATTATTTATATTAATCTAAATATTAATAACAGTTTCGACAGAACTTAGTTGCGAGAGAGTTATGTCTCTGTGACGTCTCAGTTTGTAAACAAAAATGCGTTTCTCACGCACATAAATTATTCAAAATTGTGACACCAATAACATTCAATTATATCGTAGAGTCAACAATATTAATATCTGTTCACCACTCCCCATAACTTTAAGCACGAAGCTATAACTTTGTGTGTGTGCGCCTTCACTTCAAACTCTTGAACAATCTTGAGAACGCACGAGTGTTAGAACCTATAAATTATTTAGGTAAGGTAGTTTAAGTTTTAGCGGGTTTACACATCAATAAATAATCCTCGTGTAGGTGCTTACATACCAGGCAAACTTAATTTATATCCCCCACGTCGACATGACACCCGTAAGTCAGCACAATGCCAGAGTTACGATCCCCGAGATCAAATTCGTCACCTGCGAAACAGTTTCCACTTTTAAACAATGCGATACCCCATCAAACTGTGCAAATACGCTGACAATATGGGATTCTATCTACGGGTGACTTTATTGGCTAAATTAACGTAGCGATGCACCCGAATGCAACTGCATCAGCGTGTAGTGAAATCAGAGCGGGATATTCATTACGCAATATTTTCCCCTCCCTAGAGAATCGCGATGAAGCGTATAGGGGAAAAAACGGCGAACTTCGTTTCACAAACAAAGCGCGCGCCTGAAAGGGGCCTGTGAAAAAAACATTTTCATTGTGTCTGCGAGTCGCTCGATTTTTAATCTTCCCCGCATCCCTCTGTAAGTTTATTGTGAGTTTTGCGAATCAGTTGGTGACCGCCACTGAAGCCTCATCAACTCCTGGATCGCCCACATAAGTATCAATCTCAACTTCATATAAAACAACTCAAATGAAACTTCTAAGAGATCCGGAAAAGTTTTAGAACTAGTTTGATTAACATACCCACTTACGTTTTGAATACAAATAAGCCAGATATTGTATAATTTTAGAACTCAACCACGCCAACCTGTTTACAGTAATAAAGTTTCAAATTGAATTAAGTAAACAAAAATTTAATTTATTAGTTACAGTAAAATTTTATTGTTAAAATATAAAAACTCGACAGTGGTTCACCGACTGACACGTTTGTTTGACCTCGGATTTTAATTGCAGTGCTAAAACACGTAAATGGGCATGTTATTTACAATAAAGAGGTGTGATTTCACAGATGACACTAGAACATGCGAGGCTTTCCTTGAAATCTACCGTACCCTGTATTTACTTTCTGTAGTCACCAGCGAATATAGGACAAACGAAAAGTGGCACACATATAAATTTCCACCTAACTATTCAACTATCAATTCGTACTTCCGATGGACGATTCTTAATGCGTCCACTCTACTTCGACCTTCATCAACCGCTGAAAGTTTCCCTTTTCTCTCATTACTTGTGGTCATTGCGGGGGGAGGGGTGTGCTTCCATAACTGGTTGTCCCATGTGTGAAAGACAGGGATCCACATGATGCCGCTCATGTTTCATTCATGCCGTTGAAGACGATGTTGTGACGTGTTCACGGCTTCGCGATACAGTCATGCATTGATCAGTATTGTTGCGAATTGTTTGGGTACACAATACATATTGTGGCTTTTGAACCAGTTAGATATTAAACAGTTACATTTAGCATTGTTTGGAATGCCAGTGTGATCTTGAGTACAGAAATTTCTCATTGATTTGTGCTTCTGTAGAGGGAACAATAGCATTTTTGTCATAAACAACCAGTAATGTTCGCACTATTGGAACTCAGACTTCCTGACTGTGAGACAGAGTATAAGATTCACCATTCGAACCCAGTATGAGTGTGTGGGCTGGGCACCAACATTATTAAGAGCCTGTCGTGTCCCACTAAACAACACCAAAGGTCTCCCTTCCTTTTCCCCACTTTGCTCTGTCCATAGCTACATCTTGCCAATCCTTTAGGTCTAACGTTATGTTTCAAGGCCATACCTCATTGGGACTCCATGGCGGTAGCGCAGTCAGGTTCTGACGACAAAAAAAATATAGGGTTTACTGCGTGTTCAACGGTAGCCAGGTACCTCACCTGCATTAAGGCGTGTACCTACACACCATAGAGCTGCAAGCATTTTTTTGACTTCACGAACTGGCCATCATCCCAGTGAGGCACGGACTTTTGAGTTTTCAAATGCAACAACATTTTAGTTTCGTCAAGCTATTTTCCTCACCCTTTTTGATTTAGTGCCTCGTTTTTAGCGTTTACTGCGTGTTCAACGGTAGCCAGGTACCTCACCTGTTCTATGGTATGTATCTACACACCATAGAGCTGCAAACATTTTTTTGGCTGCACGAACTGGCAACATTACCAAGGCATCGCAGTGAGGCATGGGCCTTTGAGTTTTACGGTACAAGAACATAGTTATAGTTTCCTCAAGCTATTTTCCTCCACCCTTTTTGGTTTAGTACCTCGTTTTTTTAAAAAAAAACTTATTACCATGAAATCGGATCGCCAAGTAAAACGGTAATACGAAAACTATTCTTAGAAAACTGTTTAACTTAACACTGGCTTTGCAATTAATAACCAGATTGCGTGCAGTGCAGTTTTTGTATAAAACGGGTCAAGAAAAGTGACATTAGTGGAGTAATTTGTTATACTGCAACTATAAACTGACGGTGTTTATTCCTCTATGCATACTCAATGAAGTTAGAACTAAGTCTTCGTAACCATGAGTGTACGTCCCCGTATTATGCTTTAAGTTTCCCCTTCGTTTGATTAGATTTAATTATTAAGGGTGTTCCGAGAGCTGCGGGATACACGCGGCTGTGGAACGCAAAGGGCGATTGACGGAACACAGGTGTGTTTTGAGTCAGTAAGTCTGACAATCCTTGTTCCATCTTTTTTTTTTTTTTCCGATGGGAAAAATCATCCTATAACAACCCCCGCTCTTGGGCGGAGCGGGAGATAGTGTCAGACTCTTACTGACTAAAAAACCCATCCCGTTCCTTCAAGCCTTCATACCGGGGCTCGAGCGCCCTTTCGGATAACCCTGGCCCCAGTAGGCTTCGACCCGGCTGGGCCCCTGCTGTTGCTGACAACTCCTTGAGGCGCGCGGGAACAGCGCGCGCCGTCGACGACTTGGGCTTGGTCCGGACAGTTACCGGACGGTCGGACAGCGAGCTACCCATTGCTTACTGTCCGCAAGCCCGCGCCTACGGTGGCCGGAAATCGGGATCAGTATCCCGGCGCCGGCGGCGGCGGCGATAACGCCGTTGCCTGATGCGTTCGGCCTCCTCCTTTGCGAACATTACTGCTTCGCAGAAGTCGGCGACCGCCTGCCACTCCTCCTCGCTCCGGACCATGGCCTCAACCAAGGCCCGGCGCGAGAGGTCTCCGCCGCCGATCGCCCCCACGAGGGCACGGCGATGCTCCGCCCAAGCGAATCCTTGTTCCATCTAGAATGAGAAGAGTTATTTAATGATTTCGTATCCCAAAAAATGGGTGTTCCTTGTTGGTATCTGTGAAGAATAAGGCAGTACGCTTACCCTACTTGTATGCACAGGACCGGTTGTTATAGCGACACTTAGGGGAGGCCTTTGTCCAGCAGTGTCTTTCGGCTAAAATGATGACCCTTCTTATAGGAAGAACTGAAGGAACTGGAGAGTTGAAATTGGAGAGTTTCATTAATTATCTTAGAACCCTTATGGGATTGTTATTGGGATCGCTATTGGCAATTGCATTAAAAATATTATTATAAACCTATTTGTGTCCCATTGCAGGGCAAAAGCCAGTTCCAGTCTTCGACTCCTCTCTGTCATTAGCTACATCTGGCCAAGCCTTTAGGGAGGAGTCCAACTTGTCACTTGTCTTTCTTGGCCTCTGAAAAATACCATATAATAAAACCAATAGCATAGCAAAGCAATATAACAATTCGTTTTTAAAATAGGTACGTAAGTTAGTAAGTATTTATCTAATTAAAATAATGATGGGAGAACATACGGCTTATGAATATTTAGTAGCCCTGCTCACTCAAACTAAGCTTAGTTGGTTGGTTCATAGGATAAAGTCCAGTGGCTTTAAGTACTCAGGTAAGCTAATTAACTCTTGGTTTATGAAAGGGCTAATCTAGTTTTTAATGAGCAGAATTATGTTGAGGGATTTGAGGAGATAAGTATCCAAATAATCTAAATTATTTTTGAAGAAAATAATTTTATAAGAAAGTTCATCGTCACAAGAAAACATTGCTTTCTTGATGTATCAAAAGTTCTCTTTTTTTATTTTTTTTGCAGATTTTTTTCCGTACTATCAGCGTGTGCCATACCTACGCATAGATTTTTTGTCACCATTTTTATTTTGGAAATAAATAGATATTATTTATTTTTATTATTTTATAGATTTAAATTGTATAAGACGACTTTTTTTTTGTCTCTGGTTTGATACAGCTGAACATATGAGGTTGACGCTTGCTTAACTGACATAAACGTAACGATCTTAGGGTTAGTTGCAGCATTTAACTATAACGATAACCAAACCATATAACCAGCCGTGAAACGGCCGTCTATTGGTCAATTCGACGATTTGACAATTGTTAACGGCTTTGTTATCGTTATAGTTAAGTGGTACAATTTATTAAAGCCAAGAATAGAAAAAAAACTTAAAATTTAAGTAAAACGCGTTCGCACATCAAAGGCACCCCGTGGGGTCCTCAGATTGGACCTTCACTGGAGCGAGGACAGGAAAAAAAGGGTTTTTTATTGGGTAAGAAATCAGTACATAACTCCTGCTCTTGGTGAAGCCAAGGGAGTATTGGAATTTAACTGACTAAATAATTGCAATAGTCATTCCACCTGATGGTCTAAAATCTACAACCAACAATGACTACCATCTGCCTACTGCAGCTGAATACTGTAATATATTTTACTAGCTTTTGCCCACAGCTTCAAATGATAAATGATAAATGATCTTTATTTTGCAAGTAGGTTTTATAAAAACACTTTTACACGTCAATTTTTTTTTCGTCAATTAATGCTAGATGAGGCCGGCTTCATCCGCGTACATAAAATATAAACTATGTCACTCAGGAGTATAGCAGCTTTCCATCGGTGAAAAAATGTTAGCAATCGATGCAGTACAAACAAAAAAAAAAACAAAAAAAATACTTTACCTCTTTATAATATTACTGTAGATATAACGTGACTTTTGTCCTTCACAACGCAATAACTGGGCAAAACGATATCCAAACACCTACTGATCTTGGCGAAGAACGAACGTTGGACTTTTACTTACCCAAACCCACCTTTTTTCTCTCAGTTACCCTTCGCGTTCCAGGGCCGTTGTAACTCTTTCGTAGAATTTTGCTGAAGGGACAGGTCCACCACCAGCTTAGCGGCTCAGGCTGGTTTTCTTGACAGATTGAAAACCCAAATAAATCACTGATCAATCTGACTGACTGACTGATCTTAGACTAATTGAAAACCACGTAGCGGTCGTCCAGAAAACATAAAATCTTTTTTTGATGACATACTTATCATCGTTGTGTAGATTATTACGTTTACAAAACCAGCTAAAGAATTTATATATTATATAAGTTAAACAATGATCGCATCTAAATAAACATTACAATTTATAAACCAGATATTAGAGATTTTTTCTAATACTAACATAAAGATCCATTTTATCTCTACACAATTAATTTCTATAAAATATTGATAGTTATTCGAGAAACTCGAAACGTAAGTTATTCTTTTTCATCGCTACATCGTTATTATGTTTTATAAGTTTTTAATAACTTTGTAATAATAACGCTATTATGTTAGTAGTATTTTATGAATATTGATCTTATAATACTTATTTGCAATTTCGTTGATGACCTTTGTATGAATTGAGTAATGGTAAAGGTCACATGAACTGATTCTAATTAAAATTAGATTACGCCAAGGTAACTTTGAGGTTGTAGTCAAGACCTAGAATATACAGGGTTATTTCTAAAATCTATGGCGCCACATAAGAACTACAAAAATACGGAAACCTACATCACGCAATCAAAGTTTTCCGCGCGATTTGAATATACGACAGCTCGAAATTAACTATTGGACAGTTGCCCAAATAAAAACATTTCAAGTGAACGTTCTAAATGTTACGAAGTCTATGCGAAGCTAGCGATAGCACACTAGCGGAGGGCAGCGGGGAACGTGGCCGGGAGTCGTAGTGGGTACAACAAAATACAGAGTTGAAATGTGTTAGATAGAACAAAGAAATCTTGAAGGTTTATTTTTGGTAAATATATTATGCTTTGTAAAAAGTCATAGAACAAAAGTTGTAGATTATGATGTTAGTAATATCTACAGTATTACAGTCCTGCAAGGTTGTTAGGGTTACAAATGACCCTGTATAAAGATAGTTTGATAACTCAAGAGTAATCAAACTAGCTCTCATGTTTGGAAAGTTTGTTAATGCATGTTGTGGTCGGTAAATTACTAATGACCAGTGCCAACACCTTGGACAACTTATTTAGTAGATAACTTCATGCACTAGCGACCCGCCTCTGCTTCGCACGGGTGTTACTAATCTTTGTAATCGGCATTATTCTTCTATTTTTTTTTTTGGGTTCCGTACCTCAGTAGGAAAAAACGTAAGCCGTGTAGGATCACTTTGTTGTCCGTCTGTCTGTTTGTCTGTCTGTCAAGACCCTTTATCTCGGGAACTCGTGGAAGTATTGAGTTGAAATTAAAACCATATACTCGAGTCTGCGGCCCCTTTTTTTTTTTTTCGATGGGTAAATCATCTTATGACAACCCCCGCTCTTGGGCGGAGCGGGAGATAGTGTCAGACTCTTACTGACTAAAAAACCCATCCCGTTCCTTCAAGCCTTCATACCGGGGCTCGAGCGCCCTTTGAAGCTGTGAAGAAATCTGACTGCAGAGTTAACGAAAAAAACGGATACGGGCTAAACGGCCGCTTATGTCGCAAAGAACGTATATTTCGTCACTCTTAATAAGGGAATCAAAATTTATAGGGTAATTTTCGTTGACTTGGAATTTTAAAATTTGGTATGAAGCAAGCTCAAGCACAAGTTTAGGAAAAAAACTGAAAACTCTAAATTTGGAGTTACGCCACAAAAACAAAAACTGTTTTTTTTGCCGGCGCCGGGATACTGATCCCGAGCAGTGAGCAATGGGTAGCTCGCTGTCCGGCCGTCCGGTAACTGTCCGGACCAAGCCCAAGTTGTCGACAGCGCGCACTGTTCCTGCGCGCCTCAAGGAGTTGTCAGCAACAGCAGGGGCCCAGCCGGGTCGAAGCCTACTGGGGCCAGGGTTATGCGAAAGGGCGCTCGAGCCCCGGTATGAAGGCTTGAAGGAACGGGATGGGTTTTTTAGTCAGTAAGAGTCTGACACTATCTCCTGCTCCGCCCAAGAGCGGGGGTTGTCATAGGATGATTTTTCCCATCGGAAAAAAAGACCCTCCGGCTCCGCCCTAGAGCGCGAGAGGTCATTGGATGATTTACCACCTAAAAAAAAATCCTATGTAACTTGCCCTAAATTTCATCAAACTGACAACTAGTCCATCAAAATCTATTACTAAAATTAAATCGCATAATAAAAACGTTTTAAGTAATAAATTTCGTCCAGTGGCACTTACGGCGGTTCAAGAATTATGAATAAAACATGGCGTACTCCTTACTACGACGAGGCTATCTGTCTTTCGTTGTGAGGTTCGGGCACCTATCCATCCATTATACACGGTGTTATTGTACTTCCTGCCTTATGAAGTTATGGCACATCGTTTTGGGGACCCCGGAGGCCCATTGAAGCAAGATCGAGCGTACCTATTCTTGTTTATCGTTTCCTTGAACCCTTCTTAACAAAGCGTAAAGCTTAATGTTAACCGACGTTTGAACTTGGTACGACGGATTTGGTCTGGCGGTATCAAGGTCGAGCGTGACTTAGTGTAAATTTGGTCCGTCCGTTGTAATGGGGAGCATGACTTAGCGTAAGTTTAGCCCGTCCTTTCCAAGGGCGAACGGACTTAGTGTAAATTTGGTCCGACCGTTGCAAGGGCGAGCGTGATTTAGCGTATGTTTGGTGCGTCCGTTCCAAGGGGCTGTGACTTAGCGTAAGTTTGGTCATTCCGTCCCAATTTCCAGCGTGACTCGGCTTAAGCTGTTTGGTTCGTCTATCGTATCAAGTTCGAGCTTATGTTAATAATTACGCCGAGTTACGCTCGACCTTGGTACGGACGGATCAAATCCATCGTACCAAGTACGAGCGTGACATTATACGGTGACCCACTCACGAATGTACCTATATTTTCGTCGCACATCTTAGACCTGTTTTATTCGCATACCTCCACGTCTCCAATTCATCCTATACTTAATATAGAATGTGGTTTGGAGAATCTTGCGAGTAACACGTCTATAAGCTGGTCTTGCATACAGATCAAAAATGGTAAAAATAATAAGTTGGGTTTTATTCCGTTTGAATGATGTGCTAAATAATTCATTATTTAGTGATTAAAATAGACTTATCTTTGGTATGATCGGCTATGAATAAACACCGATACCGTACCGTACGAAAGGCAACGAAGGAACAGGAGTGGCTTATTAGTCAGTAAAAGTCTGACACAATGTCCCGCTCCACCCAAGAGCGGGGGATGTCATTAGATGACATATAATTGCAAACAAAGAATAGACCGTACTTCAAACTCTGACCAGGATGTTTCTTTAGATTTTTACACAAAACAATTGAGACTCGAGTTATGTACAAATATACAAACCATGTCTTTGTGAAGTATATTCTATACAAACATGTCAACTGTGCTTTTGTTATATCCGCCTTTCTTAAACCAGGTAGTCAGTAAAACTCGCCACATAATTGATGAAGAAACATGATGAGCTTGCTAATGAGGCTACCAGCAGCTCCTCTAAACAATGCGGATCTTGGCAATTAGCCGGGAAACACTAGGATTAAGAAAAGAGGGACACTAAATACCTGTAGGTACACATTCCATACATAATGTATGAGTAAGTAGGTAGGTACATTGTAAGCTTAAACTTTTACTTGTTAATTATACCGTAGAGGCCCAGCAAGATCGAAGCCTACTGGAGCCAAGGGTCTATTTCTGAGAGGGAGGCTCGGCCCCAGTATGAAAGACAACGAAGGTCTTTTAGTCAGTAACAGTCTGGCACTATCTCCCGCTCCACCCAAGGGCGGGGGTGACACCTGGATGATTTTTACCCACCTAAAAAAAACAACTGTAGCTAATTTTTTTTTGTTAATGTTTTTGGCTTGGATACTAAGTCCTTTAAGCCATGTCTTCGTTGGCATATTTCATTAGTTTACCTAATGGTAAACCCCTGGCACTTAATTGAAGCGGATGCAACACATTCTAATATTTTTGCAGTAATTGGCAGAAAATGTATCGTGACTTTGCTGAGGTAGCCAAAACTACAATACAATTCTCAGCTCCATTTTACCGAGATCGCGCCAGTTTCAATTATTCTACACAATGTCCAGTTGCGCAGATACTTGAGATGATATACAAAACTATACCAATTTTACATCATAATATTCACTATTAATCAATTTGCGAATAATTAAAACTGCCACTGAACTTTACTCGAAGAAATCACGCCAAAAATTTAAATTCATACTTATGATCAGTGCCGTAAATAGGGCTATGCCACAAAATAGATAGGTACACAAGTCAATCTACATACAAAGCGAGCTCGAGCAACGCACACATAGACACCGCTCACGGACACGATATCTCAGAGCGCCTCGGCCTGCTCGTCGAACAGTTCCGGCTCAAACGCTCATTAGTGTGCGTCCACCGAGCGTAGGTATAAAAAGTGAAGTACACATGAAATTGTCTTCTGTACCTATCTATTTTGTGGCTATGCCATCAGTGTCCAGGCACAGGGCGCAGACCCTAGATTGAGGGGCCGCCCATAGGTCGTCCGAAAGGAATCCCCGGGGTCCAGGGACGCAAGGTAAAGAAGGAACATAGGAGTGGTTTTAGTCAGTAAAAGACTGACATGCCCTCTACCCTAGAGTGCGAAAAGTCATTGGATGCTTTCCCACGTAAAAAAGCTTTAGTATGGGTTCTTCTTCTTCTTCCTGCCCTTATCCCATGTTACTTTGGGTCGGCGCAACACGTTTTTGTCTTCCATTCTGTTCCGTCTCCCGTCAAACTATCACTAACTCCCTTTTCTTTCATATTACTCCTCACACATTCCATCCATCTTTTCTTCGGCCTTCCTCTCCCGTTATGCCCGTTACACACATGGCCTGATAGGGATACTGGCTGTTATATTTTTATATATTTTTTTTTTAATAATATTGCGTTGATTTGTGCGTCTATTTAGGCGGAATAAACATGCTTTCTTTCTTTTTCTTTTCTTTCTCTCCGGGTGTAATTTAACTAATGGGTTGTAATTTAACCACTGTTTAATTATTTTGACTTGGCTTGGTTTGGCCTTAAATTTCAGTCCAAATTTCCTGAAGTATATTTTTATTAAGCAGTGCAAAAACTATAAAACCGTATGAGTGTAATTTTTTATCCATATTTTATTCTAATAAAAATAAGCCAATTTATCTATAGATTCCTTGTAAGTTTATTTTTAGATGCTCATTATTTTTAGAAGAACTTTCAAGAGTGATAAAAATAACTCTAAGTAATAACTTTTCTTCCAAGAGTTTCGGAACTATGAAAATAAAAACGTCTTCCCATGGAGAGTTGCTTAAAGTTGTTGAGAACGTGTTCTTTCCTCATACCAAAAGTCGGGGAACAAAACTTGTGAAGGTAACCTATAAAAAGAAAACTCTGTTCAGTTAAAAAAAAATTCTGTAACTTTAAAAACATATATCGCACCTTTAAAACAAAAGTGGCATTATACTGAACGTATCCTCACTTTCCATCGGGTGGGATAGCGGTCAAGCGCGAACCTATCAACAGTAAAAAAAAAAAAAATTTTGGTAAACTTTTAATTTTTCACAACTCATTCTCAGATTGTTAAAGTCTTTGTTCCAATTGTTAATGTTCCTCGATAATTGATTCGCAACTTCTTATCGAGTAAATAAGTAGGTACACTAAAAACTTTATGACTGCTGAAAAATCTCCTTTTTTGTATAGGTAGTATTAAAGCCTGGTAAATCTAAGGGTCTAAACAGATGGACCGCATTTCAACTGCAATCCAATCGTCGTCAAGTCGGTGTGCAGTTCACACGACTGCAATCGGACTGCACGTTTGGTTTGCAGTTCTATTGCAGTCGTGTCAACTGCATTCAAACTGCACTTAAACTGCAATTTGCGGTTGGATTGCAGTTGAAATGCGGTCCGTCTGTTTAGACCCTAAGAAATACCGTTTGACAGTTCTACACGTAGTACATTTTAATTTGTTGATTAAAAGTTGTATATGTTGTGATAGAATAAAATAGCTTCATAAATCAATGGTTTTATAAATAGAAATAGTGTTAGTTACGCCTATACAAAGTTATTTTTATTGAAAAGTTGGAAGCGTCAAGGTACTTCTTAGATTTGTTGTGATATAATACATTAGATTATCTTTATGTATTTATTGACTGGCCTATTGGTCTAGTGGTTAGTAGCCCTGACTGCTATGCCGGAGGTCGTGGGTTCGATTCCCACCCAGGACAAATGGTTGTGTGATGAGCACGATCATTTGTTCTGTGTCTGGGTGTAATTTATCTATAATATGTATGTATTTAGAAATATATGAGTAAGTTTATCAGATGTCTAGTACTCATAACATAAGGTCTGCTTAGCTTGAGACTAGACTGCGTTGTGTGATAGAAAAATATATATATATATATAATATCTCGGGAGCAAGACCCTGGGGTCTTAGACCTTTGGAAATCGTACGAGGGGTCAAAACCAATTCGCAGAGGCAGCTTAGTGTCGCTGTACATGGGCTACATGGCACAGCCACAAACCACCACCACTACCACGAGAAGCTAGGAGCGGCCACAAAGGAAGCTGAAGCATGCGACAGCCAATTATGGCCGGTGGCTGATAAATTTTTTAACCCATACGAGCAGTATCATAATGGACCCTGACGAAGAAGGTGCAAGTGGCGTGTGACGTTTGTGTCGGCATTTAGTGGCCGGTTCGGGCCACATGAAGCGAGTAGCGGTGATTTGTAGCGTATAGTATGCTGAACTGAACCTATTTGGCACTACCGTGAGACACATTGTTGCTGATTTTTTATTTTTTATTTTGTTTTAAGTTTAATTTTATTAATGTTTCAATACTTGTTTTGTTCATTGTGTGCCAAATAATCATGTTTTCTTTCTTTCTTTCTATAGCGGCCACTGGCAATAACAGTGTGCGGTGTATCCATATAAAATGTATGAAACCTACAGGAAATATGCCGGTGGCGGCGTTTTGTGGTTGTGGCTGGTGGCTTGTGTGCGGCGACCCTTAGACACTTTTAATGAAATATGGTATCAAAAGGAGATTATACCTGTCCACGCTTTGCAAGTGCATCCAAGGACAACCTGACATATTATGGAAAACTATTGCGACATATGGATGCAAAATAAAGGCATAAGGCTATGACTCTAGTAGGCTTATTTATTACTAGCTTTTGCCCGCGGCTTCGCCTGCGTACATAAAATATATTTTATTTTATTTATTTTATTTATTTATTTGGCTCTTCAACAATGAGTGCACTATTACATATGTATAAAGAAAAAACAATACGATCTTACGTCTAAGTGTCCCATCACTTAAAGAAGAGCACTACATGCACTAATTTGTACGCCTTAACAGATAATAACAATAATTAAAATACAGAATAAATAATAGTAAGAATAAACAGATTTTTTTTTTTAATTTGATCATTAAATTAAATTTAAATTAAATTTGGACAAACAGAATTTAGAAATTGACATTAAATATATTTTTGTTGTTAATTGTGTAACAATATTTTTTTTACAGAGGGCACAGATGTATGGAACAAGTCGATATCTTCATCGTTCTCTTTGTATACTGCATACATTCTATGCAATGAGCTATGTTGCCTTAAATTTGTATTGCTTTTTGGCATGCAAAACAGCTTCCTATTTGATTTTCTCGGTCGGTATAGCCTATGTCACTCAGGAATAAAGCAGATTTATGTCGGTGTAAAAATTTTAGCAATCGGACCAGCCCCCCTAGCCAAGTTACAATCGAATTCCGTTCTCTAATCGGTAACGCCTCGGTGACAGCAATTGTAGAAAACGATAAGTTGGTAGCCATGTTGACGCGCCTGAGTCGGCCGCTCGTTCTACGATGTAGCGTTTGTATAACAAAGGATGTAGCGTTAAATATTGTAGAAACGATTTTGAACGATGTGAACTTGGCTACAAATTGTCTATTCGTTTGTCCTTACCACGCGACTTTACGTTGAGATGACGTCATTCCCATACGTTTCATCACTTTTCGATAGCGTTAACGATTGCAGAATAACAACTTGGCTAAGCGTGCAGTACTTTCAGAGATTACCTCCTACAAACAAAAAAACAAACTTTACCTCTTTATTATATTAGTGTAGATGATTTTTTCACACATTCATTGATCATTCACTTCATTTTTTTATTAAAAACTTTTTCCCAGACATTTTCATCGTGAAATTCCTCTCAAAGAATACTGATGCAACTAAAATCATACTTGCTTTAAGATTTTTCTCTAGTTCAAGCTTACACACTATAGCATCCAAGAATGCATAAAAAATTCAGTGCAAACATATCCCTTATTCCTTTCCAGGTGGAAAGTATGCACACAGGGGATCGAAAACCCAGTTTTCCTGTATATCTGTTTACGGTAAATACATCAGCATGGGTTGCAAGCCGACCGAAACCACAGGGCCATTACCACAGAATAATGAAACCTTACAGAACCGAATGTTTGGTATGAAAGTGGCTAGTGATTGGCACATCGATTTTTGTACAAAATTCGCTTTTGAATGTCATCTCACTCAACCATACGGTACTTGTGTGAACCAACGTACTATTTTTGTGTTGGGAAATCAGCAAATGACTTTTCCCGCTCTAGGTTTGAGCGTGTGTCAGACTTTTACTCGCTAAAACCCACCTGTGTCCTTCAGTCCCCTTTTGCGTTCCACGACCAGGGTAACTCTTTCAAAATTCTAATTGTCTTTATAAATGCAGTTGTTGAGCCAACAAAAGAAACATTATTTACGTTTTTTTTTTTTGTATTTTTAAATTAAACCTTTCAGTAATTTGGTTTTGACCTGCTTTTTCAAAACTAGAAAAGGGGTTTTAATAATGTCGCGCGGCGCGGGCCACGTTCGACGTGCAAAGTTACAACCTTGACTGCGACTCTGCGAAGGTCCAAAACCGTGCTGATGCATTCGTATCGTTTGTTTCGCTTCTATAACTTTTATACTCTTTGGCATTACAAATAAAATTACCACGACACACTGGGCCGGCCGCTTCGGTTCAAACGCATTGGAATGGATTCACTCAATTTTGCGAAATAAAATATTTTCTTTTTCAAAATTTCGATTGAATTAACTTTAATCGAAATTCGATAGTGCATACGATTATGCCTTTTGGGTAATCGTACGGGAGAGCTTTGTATTATAATTTTATTGCAAATGTGTTTTATTTTTTTGGTGGGAAGTCATCCAATGAACTAAAACTCCACCTATGTTCCTTCTTTGCCTAGCGTACCAGAACCCCAGGTTTTTGAAGTTCCGTTTGCCATTTCTGATCTTCTTCGTCAGTTCCACTTCATCAAATGTTATTTTTTTACTGTAAATAATAAGTTCGAGAACTTAGCATTTACAGTCTGTCACGAAAAACCAAAATAACTATATGGTCGCCTGTAATATTTGAGGAGTTCCCTCGATTTCTTAGGGATCCCATCATCAGAACTGGATTGTGAATAAAGTGGGACCAATCTGGAAAATTGCATATCGGTCCATAAACGACGTAGGTCTGATAGAAAACACATATAAAAAAAATTTAACCGAATTGATAACCTCCTCGTTTTTTTTTAAATCGCTTATGAAAAATAATGGCTGAGTAGTGAGTCGGCCACAGAAAAAAAAAAAAACAAAATAGGCGGGAAAGTGGCATTTCGATCATCTTTTGTTTTTTCCAATTGTTGAGTTTACCATAGAGAAGAGACGACTAGTTCATTAGATTCAATGGCCTGAATTCGTGAGAGAAGATGCTAAAGCAGTAGTGGAAATCCTTTTTCCGTCTAAATCGAAAAAAAGTTATCAGAAAAAGCACAGTATTTAACGACATTATATTATAGGTAATCAAAGTGTTTACCTCGGGTTAAAGATTTATTTAGTTCCTCGAACTGTTGGCCCGACCTCACTACGCTCGAGCGCCAAACCCCTTCACAGAACTAAATAAGTCACTTTCATCCCTATTTCGAAGAGACAAGCGGTAGTGGGTAAAAAGAGGAACGTCCTAAATATCCACTGATATTTCAGCGGTAGGTATTTGTTTCAATTGTTGTTAAAACTGATCACTGGCCACCGTAGGTACAGGCTTACAGACGATTAGCAATGAGTAGCTCGCCATCCATCCGCCCGGTAAAGAATGAGCTCGAGTCGGCGACGGGGTGTAATGTTCCAAGCGTGCCTCTAAGAGATGTCAGGAAACCGTAGGAGCCCAGCAGGGCCGATGACCGTGCATCTAGAAAGCAAAGAGCAACTGAAGGACACTGGTTTGGTTTTAATCAGTCAGTCTGGCACGGCCTCTCGCTCTACTCTAGAGCGGGAAAAAACATTCTCCTGCCGGAAGTTCTACCCAGGGACCTTTCGTTGTTTGGTCTGTCTATTGTTGACGGCGCGTAGTGTTTGACGTGCGCTTCAAGGAGATGTCAGCAAAACCGTAGGGGCTCAGCAGGGTCGAAGCCTTCTGAGGCCATGGGTTCGATTCTGAAAGGAAAACCCGCAGTCCTGTACCCCCAGCCAAGTTACAACCGTTTCGTGACGAATTCCGTTCTACAATCGATAACGCCTCGGTGTCAGCAATTGTAGAAAAAGATAAGTTGGTAGCCATGTTGACGCGCCTAAGTCGGCCGCTCGTTCTACAAGGTAGCGTTTGCCTAGCAAAGGATGTAACGTTGAACATTGTAGAAACGATAACAAGTCATTTTATCATTTTGAACGAATGTGAACTTGGCTAACAATTTTCTATTTGTTTGTTCTGACCACGTGACTTAACGTTGAGGTGATGTCATCCCCATACGTTTGATTACTTTTCGACTAGCGTTAACGATTACAGATTATAAACTTGGCTAGGGGTGCTGGAACACTAGGCAAAAAAGAAACATAGGAGTGGGTTTTATTTAGTAAACGTTCAACGTGCCCTCTCTGGAGTTCATCATTGGATAATTTCCCATCTATGAATCATCTATGATTCTCAGTAGTTTAAAATTCTTATTTCAATACGTAATCGTTTCTATCCGGTTTTATATTGGCTCTAAATATTAACTCCCATTGTTTAGTTCATCAATTCAAAAATTATGTATTGTTTTACTGTTATTTGAGCTATGAAAGCTGAAGAAAGCGAAGATAAAAACATATAATCTTTGTGCTGCTTAAATTATACGAGAGTGGATGTGCAAACATGGTGAATGGTGAATTGTGAATTGGTGATGTAAGTACTATTTGCTGAGGTGAAACTTTCACTCATAAAATTGAATGGCGTGTGTTTGTTTAATGTAATTGCAAATACACACAGCTTGCAGAACAGATGGTCGATGACGTCGAAAGGTTCTGGAGTGATGACTGCGTATTGGAAGACGCAGCGTTGGTAGGCCTTCTACAAGGAGGACTGGTGACCTGGTGAGGGTCGCGGGAATCCGACGGATGCAAGACGCACAGGACCGGTTGTTGTGGCGATACTTGGGGGAGGCCAAAGTCTAGCAGAGGTGTTCTGAAAGGGAAACCCGTAGTCCTAGTACGCAAAGGGCATCTGATGAACTCATAATTATAGTATAGAATACATCAACATTGTGTATTTCACGTCTGCGCCAAATAAGTCCAGTTCAGCATAATGCCAGGCCACTACGTAGCAGTTGCCTGACGCTGGTTTTCAACTGAGCCTTTCTATGAGTATGCGGATGTTAATCAGTTTGTTATGTGTGAGCAGCTTTAGTTCTTAGGACAACTATGTTGGTTTGTGCAGTGTTTGTACGAGTATACCTCGGCTGTGCAATTTCAAAACCTAGTATCTGACAAATTAAAAAAAAGCGTGTTTTTGCATTTTTCGACCTTATAGACCACTCTCCACATACTAGGATAGCAAAAACTCCCAAAAATAAGTCAAAAACGAAGTTACACAAAGTCCGAAACCTAGTATCTACAGCAAACGTTTTCAAAATGCAAAAATTACAAGATTAAAACATAGTATCTAACATCAACCATTTTAAAAACCTAGTAAGTGCTTGTAGTTACTTGGATATAAAATGGTTCATGTAGATACTAAGTGAATGAAATGGTTGAAATAAACGTCAAAACTCCCGCGCAACTTTAGTAAGTGAGAAAAAGTCGTTGCAAGTGCGTGTTTTTGTCTCTAAAAATGAGTAAAAATCAGTTTTATAGGTCGAAATTGATCTTGAGTGCTTTAAAAGAACAACATGGTGAAATGTAAGTACGCTTCAGTGTATAATAATGTCAAGATTTTTTTTTTTCAAGGTTTTTTATGAATAAAAAGCATAACCTCAAAATAATAACACAAGCATGTAAGATTTGTTGGTAACTGGCGAGATTTTGTTTCGTGTCTTGTTTGGTTCTAATGAATATATGATTACTTGTTTTTTGCACGTTTGATTTGTTTCTGTAACTAAAGATTAAAGATAGGTACTGAGAAGAAAAATAACGTTACCTATCCATTGAACTACAATATTGAATGTTTAGAAACTGGGAACTGGGTGGGTGGCTCCGGTATGAAAGGCAATGAAAGAACGTGGTGGGTTTTTAGCCAATAAAAATCTGACACTATCTCCCGCTCCGGCCAAGGGCGGGGGATGTCATGTGGGATCTTGCTTATGCACACATAACATTTCTGTTAGGTATTGCTATGTTATGTACCTTCTGCTACCTACGAGCTACGGTTTCATAAGTTTTTTGCAGCACGATGGTAATGATTAAATCATAGTTTCTACTGCAATCTACTACGATACATAATAGCATTTTATTATTATACTCTCACGACCATTATCCCCGAAGGGTAGTCACTATTGTGATTTCCTCTTTACTCTGGTATTATATAGGTTGATTCAGAAGTGTGTGGTTAGTTTTATTGGGTGGGTAGCTGATTAGAGTAATAATATGGACTTTTTCTAAATATTCTGGTATTTTCTAAAAAAAATACCACTAAAACCCTTAAATATGACCACGCACTTCTAAAACACCCTGTGGATACCAAGTGCTACAAAGAATGTTCTGTAAAGTTACCTCTATTTTTACCCGACTGCAAGGAAAGGGTTGTGTTTTCTTTGCTTTTTGTTTCTTACACACTAAGCAACGTTTTGGTGATGGCATGGCTATATAACGTATTTTATTTCAGATTAAATGAAAACACCTCAAGTTTGCCTTCATCAGTTAGCAGTAATCAAATGCATGAACAAAATTTTGCTTACAACCCTCAGACCCTAACAACACCAACTTCGAATGCATTGCATAGCAATTTTTCACTCACTGATATACCCTGCAACAACCTTTTGCTTACTAACTCTACTGATAACACTCCTTTGGTAACTGAAGATGCTCCATTCAACATCCACGACAATCCGATACCATGTTCTTCTCAGCAAAATGATGGAAGCATGGAAGAGTTTATTGAAAATATTTCGGATATTTCAAATTTGTTGGACAGTGATGATTCGGTAGCGGATCCAAGTTTCTCAATTGAAAAGTATCTAAATATTAAAACACGCTACATAGAAGATGGACAATTATTAATAAGCGAATAATTTATTTTTATTTGACTGTTTTTGAAATATTTTGAATGATTATTATTTGATTTTTTACTGTGAACAAATAGTGTTTGGTTTCCGATTATCTGTTTTTTTTTTTTATATTTTTCACTAAAACTGCTTATTACTGGCCATATATTTTATGTTGTTTTATTCTGTTGTTTCTTACTAGGTTTAATAAATTGCATTTAGTTCCTACTCAGTAAATTAAAACCTAAATGAAAACAAAGCAAGTGATCTTACTAGGCCTATTAATTTGCGTTTAGTCCCCACTCAGTATACTTAAAACCAGATGAAAACAAAGCAAGTGATCTTACTAGGTTTTGAAATTGTCACACTCACAAAGTTAGGTCTAAGAAAACAATGTTTTTATTAGTAACTGCTCCTCTACGTACATATTTTGTAATAGACGCATTAAAACTATTTTCTTTTAAAGCCTGTTATGTACCTCAAATTTTGCAACCACTCCCAAGAAGATACGACTAATATCATTGAAACGGCAAGCTGTCAAAGATATGAAATCGTTTTTCGGCTCTCCTGTAAAATTTGGTTCTATGCAGATACTGGGTTTTGATATTTCACAGCCGACCTGTCTCGGTTGCACTGACTTCTTTCGTTCTTGGGCGGACTTTTACTGACTAAAATCCACTCGTTTGTTCTTTCTTTGTCTTGCGTTCTAGGGCTCATTTCCGTTGCCCCAGTAAGCTTCGACCCTGCTGGGCCCCTACGATTTGACGGTTACTTGACTACCGGACGGCGTGCCACCCATTGCTCACCGTCCGCAACGCCTACGGTGGCTGGAAATTAGAATCGGGATTCCGGCGGTTGGGGCGTGACGGCCGTTTCCTTGCGCGTGCAGCCGCCTTTTTTCCTAGCATTACTGCTTCGCAGAAGGAGGTGACCGCTTGTCATTCCTCCTCGATTCGGTCGTTTGCACCGGAGTGCACAAATGGTGGGAATTGACAGTTGCAAGCGATCCTTTGACGGAGACCAATCTGTTTACCTCCTGCGTCAGTACGAGCACTGTAGTAGGTAAACATTATTTTTAAAAGAAGCAAAGTAATATAAAAAATACATTGTACTTTCCATATTAGTACTCGTATATTGGAGTGTAAGGGTGGGTGGGTGTTCCCAGAATAAATTTATTACGCAACGTCGACGCGAAAAACAATTGATCCCTTAATTTATTCTAGAATCGAAATAATTAACTTTAACCGTCAGCGTTCTGGGCTCTTTACGTGGTGACACCGATGTGGATGAATTTTTTGATTCCCAATGAGTAATTTTTTATGAGTTTGTTATTGAATACATGGTGGACATCCCAATGTTTACAAAGAGTTTTGAGAACACATTCATTATTTGTACATCTGAGTGGAATTCCCTGCCGGAGTCTGTGTTTCCTGATAGCTACAACCTAGGGGTCTTTAAGTTTGGTTACTTCTAGGCAAGCGTGCTCCATCGATGGCCACATCATCGCTTACCATCAGGTGAGATAGTGATCAAACACGAGCCTATCAATAATAAAAAAAAATATTGAAAGATAATATATGAATAATAATGAGAATGAGAAATAAAGACACATTTGACAAAAAAAAAAAAAAAACAATTTAAAAACTCTCAATATAAAGAGTCTATACGATGACATGGCTTAAAGGACTTAGTATCGAGGCCAAAAAAATATTAAAAACAAAAAAACTACGGACAAAATCCGTGCATTGTTCAATATTGACCCCGTATTTCCATACATTGCCCGTACAAAATGTACAAAAGAATTCTGTGTTAACACTTTTATTTCTAAGTGTTGATTAATATATTGGAGCCTGGAGGGGTAAGCCTCTTGGGACACGATAATTTACGGCGCGGCCCACCGACAATACCTTATTTACGTTTAAATAAAATACGATCATTGGGTTATTGATAAAAAACCTAAGCCACCGATATTCCCAATACATTTTGTGGAATAACGGAGAATAATGGGAATAAAGAACGGACCGTAACTCGCAATTAAGTATATCTGTCGGATTGTTATGCTCGTTAAAGGTAAGGTTGTTTAAGTCGTAAATGTTTATCTGGACGACGTGGATTTCAATTAATCGAAGAAATAATCAATGATTTATTTCGTTTTTCAATCTGAATTTTTATTATTTTGTAGGTCGTTGGCACTGAAATTGATTTAAGCGTGTACTTTATCGTTTTAATCATTAAATTATCGCCATCATCATTATTTCAAACGAAAGACGTCCACTGTTGGACATAGGCCTCTCCCAGGTGTCGCCACAACGACCGGTCCTCTGCTTCTCGCATCCACCGCTTTCCCATCATCATTTCAGCCGAAAGAAGTCCACTGCTGGATATAGGCCTCCCACAGGTGTCATAACGGTCGTGATACTGTCGGTCGAGACGCACAAGTGTCTCGTAACCATTGGATTCCTACTGCCCTCACCAGGACCAAGCTATGTCTGCAGCCGCCCCACGATTCAGCCCGTATAACATATGTTAGTTAGTCGGGCCATGGGAAGGTGGGAGTGCCCTCACCAGGGCCTCAAGTCTGCTATTACAATAGTGTCAAATGGTCTATCATTGATTTCATAATTGTTGATTTTGACAAGTTTTGTAATCTACTAATATAATGGCGTCATTATGACTTTTCGACGGTCAACCAGTGACACTCCATCGAAAGAAATAGCATAGAATGGTAATCTCGTACATAATGACAAATGAATATCTTACGTATGCGGTAATCTGCAAAAATTTTGACAATTCCTTTGATCAATGACCTACCATTACGACGTCATTGCGTAGTGCTTTTAATAAGCTCGATATTGTAATTCTACCAAAATTCTATTACAAGACCATTGATCGACCAATGATCGATCATTATGAATTAGCAGATTACAAACTTTTAGCAAAATGACAATGGGGTCGTGTTGAAATGACGAATTTATAAAAATAACAGACTTAGGCCTCTGGACATCGGTCCACCTTTTTTTTTATGGTGGGAAAAATTCATCCAATGACAACCCCCGCTCTTGGGCGGAGCGGGAGATAGTGTCAGACTCTTACTGACTAAAAGACCCACCCCGTTCCTTCTAGCCTTCATACCGGGGCTCGAGCTGTCTTTCGAAACTAACCCTGGCCCCTTCGACCCGGCTGGGTCCCTACTGTTGCTGACAACTCCTTGAGGCGCGCGGGATCATTGCGCGCCGTCAACGACTTGGGCTTGACGGCTTGGGTTACCTGACGGCCGGACAGCGAGCTACCCATTGCTCATTGTCCGCAAGCCCGCGTTGGTCTACCTTGTGGGGACCCTATCATCACTGCGTCTTCCGCTACCTCCCAATGACTATCTGTTCTGCGAGCAATGTGCCACTGCTAAGTTTTGCAATTCTTCGGGCTATGTCGATAACATTGGTTTTTCTGCGGACATCTTCGTTCCTGATTCGATCACGCAAGCTGACATTTCAAATGATTGTGTAATGATTTTTAAAGAAAATATTCATAAATCGTTCAACTTCCAATGATAAGCGATAGATGGCGCTAGTAGTTACATGAACTTTAGACATTCGTTGTAGATATTAAGTAATAATTTATAATATTAGACTTTATAGATTTGTTTTGTATAAATATATCATAATTGTTAAAATGAAATATTTACTTGCAGTTAATTATTAGATAAACTCTAATGTATATTAGTTAGTCAATTGATGTTACGTACTCTTTACTTTGCTCTGATTGGTCGGTTAGTCGACCGAGTGTTTGTGAAAGTTTGTGGTAGGGAAATACTGAGTTTGTTACTGTCATTGTGGACAGAGTCAGTCTGCTTTGAGTCGTTGAACAGAAAACATGTCCGACTAATCTGTGTATTTGTAAATGATTGTTAATAGAACGATAAGTATGAAATTGTGTTGATCAAAGTGAATAAAATATTTATACAATTTATCCTGAAGTGTTTGATTTATCACATTTCAGAAGTGGGATATGCCTACAAATATGTGCAGTGATAACAGGAAGAGGTTATGTGTGCCTAAATTGAAGATAAATGAGTTCGAGAAATATATTTTTGTCTTTCCAAGTGTACTAGTGTGATTTTAGACAAGAGGTTATGTGTGCCTAAATTGAAGCTAAGTGAGCTCGAGATATTTTTTTTGTCACCAAAGTGTGCAAGTGTTACTTTAAGCCAAGAAGTTGTGTGCCTAAATTGAAGCTAAATGAGCTCGAGATTTTTTTTATTCTTTTTCCCATGTGTGCTAGTGTTACTTCAGACAAGAGGTTATGTGTGCCTAAATTGAAGCTAAGTGAGCTCGAGATTTATTTATTTTTTTAGCCAAGTATGCCAAGTATTTTAGATCAGTATCATACTCACCCAAATTTCTTACTGATGGTGACAGGCTCGTGTATTGAATCATTCGATTCCCTTCAAATGTGTGAACTGAGTGGTACAGATATGCGCGTCATGTTCGTAATCGAACGTTGACAAGACTAAACACCTCTTAAATGCTGATGATTCATTTTAGTTTCTATATTTCAAATTGGGTTGCTTTTCCTTTATTTAATTTCATCGAATTCGTACAGTGATAGATTAAAAAAAAAAAAAAACAGTATATATGTAAAATTTTCCTATTTCCCAAAGCGATAATTGTCATTGTTGCCTCGGATTACTTTGTGTGGCACGATAATTTCCCTTTCGTTTCGACGCATAGTTGTAAAAACATGTTGTACCCCTTATTAGTATGTCATAATAATGATAAATGATATATTATTAATGATAAATGATAAATGATCAGTGATCAGTGATAAGTGATAAGTGATAAGTAATTAGTGATAAGTGATCAGTGATAAGTGACCAGTGATTAGTGACCAGTGATTAGTGACCAGTGATTAGTGACCAGTGATTAGTGACCAGTGATTAGTGACCAGTGATTAGTGACCAGTGATTAGTGACCAGTGATTAGTGACCAGTGATTAGTGACCAGTGATTAGTGACCAGTGATTAGTGACCAGTGATTAGTGACCAGTGATTAGTGACCAGTGATTAGTGACCAGTGATTAGTGACCAGTGATTAGTGACCAGTGATTAGTGATCAGTGATAAGTGATCAGTGATAAGTGATCAGTGATAAGCGATCAGTGATAAGCGATCAGTGATAGGTGGTCAGTGATCAGTGATAAATGATAAATGTATTTATTTATAAATGTTAAACGATAAACGATAAATGATAAATAGTAAATGATAAATGATGATAAATGATAAATTTATTTATTTATAAATGTTAAACGATAAAAGATAAATGATAGATGATAGATGATAAATGATAAGTCTTAAATGATAAATGATATTTATTTTGTACTGTTGTTTTATGAACTAAATTTCCACCTATGACAAACAATAAATGAATTTGAGAGAACAAACTTAAAACTGAGTTTGTATATGTACCTATAACACGATTTAAAAGGCTGTAAATGGAATTTCTTCTCCATAGAGATCTACACTTTGGAATAAGTAATTACCGTCAATTTGCTGACTTACTGACTTCTTGACAATTTAAGAATCTGTAAATGGTTCATTTGAAATGTTTTGAATTGATTTCAGTGCTTTGATGAGGCTAAGAGTGTCTTTGATGAGGCCAAGCGTGCCTTTGATGAGGCCAAACGTGACTTTGATGAGGCCCAACGTGCCTTTAATGAAGCCAAGTGTACCTTTGATGAAGCCAAGCGTGCCTTTGATGAAGCCAAGCGTGCCTTTGATGAAGCCAAGTGTGCCTTTGATGAAGCCATGCGTGCCTTTGATGAAGCCAAGCGTGCCTTTGATGAAGCTAAGCGTGCCTTTGATGAAGCCAAGCGTGCTTTTGATGAAGCTAAGCGTGCCTTTGACGAAGCCAAGTGAGCCTTAATAAGACCAAGCGAGCCTTAATGAGGGATGAGGCAAGCATGCCTTTGATGAAGCTAAGCGAGCCCATTTGAGGCCAAGTGGGCCATTTGAGGCCAAGTGCGCCATTTGAGGCCAAGTGCGCCATTTGAGGCCAAGTGGGCCATTTGAGGCCAAGTGGGCCATTTGAGGCCAAGTAGGCCATTTGAGGCCAAGTGGGCCATTTGGAGGAAAGTGGGCCATTTGAGGCCAAGTGGGCCATTTGAGGCCATGTGGGCCATTTGAGGCCATGTGGGCCATTTGAGGCCAAGTGGGCCGTTTGAGGCCAAGTGGGCCATCTGAGGCCAAGTGAGCCATTTGATTTGGCCAGATGAGCCAATTAAGATTCGGGTTAAGTGTGCCCGGTGCAGATGAAATTATCCTCAAGAGCGTAAGTAACGTATGAATTTACCTATTAATGTGATTTTAGTGATAGTCTGACTACGTTGGCTTAATGCAGATGTAAATGAATTGAATAATTTGTTAAGTTTATTCATATCATATTTGAACTGTTTATTGGATGAGATTTGAACATTCTGTTATAGTTTTTGAAGATATTATAGGTATAGATAAATTGATTTGAAAGTATAATTTAACACTGGGATTTGATTCTTAAAAAAGTTTCAAATGAACGATACAAGTACTATTTCCTGTAAATGTTTTAACCACTGATTTTTTTATTTTTGAGGACTTGGATTCCGACAAAACTACAGAAGGAAAAATTGCCAGTCTTATTGAGCAAATAGATAGTTCCTGGTTCAAACAGGACAGACTTGAAGAAAAATGATGCAAAGAGACGATTTGGAAGGAATAAGACACCACCACGATGCAAGAAGCGAAGAGGTACCCCACGTTGGTCTAAGAGAGTGGTTGAATGATTTTCAAGGAGGAAAGCGTTACAAGTATCGAGGTTTGAACATATCCATTGGAACTTTGTGATACGGGAGTTCTATCACTTCTGTAAATTTTGAGAGTATTTAAGTTTGATTAGAAAGAGTAATTATAATTGATTTGTATTAAGCAAGTAGGATCAGAAACTGACTATACAATTTGTCTCAAAAACTTGCTAGTCTTACCAAGAGAAAATAGAAAATTTACGAAACCTTGCCAAGTTTTGTAAGTTAGCATTTAGTGACGAAGTGGTAAACTAAACTAAAATGATTTTATCTAATGAGCAGAATTATGGTCGGTTTCAAGCAGAAATGTTAGCTAGTAAGAATTAAAGTGTAACTTATGTGAATATTATTACGACAAATTAATGCTTATATACGGATAACATATAAGTAAAAGAGCTGCAGAAAGAAATTTAAACACACGGGATTAATGATAAATCTATTAGGAATTGAGCCAAACCATTAAATTGTAGACGAGGAAATGGATTTATTACACGTTTTCAATTCCTGTGACGAGTGCATACTGTAGCGGAGACTGATTCCATAGATAGAGAACACAATGATATTTATTTTACAAGTAGGATAAAATATATACATGACCATAACTAGTTCTCGTCGTCCAGACTGAAATCGAAGCCGGTTCCTAAGATGATTATGATACAATGAATGATTTAAATAAAGCTAAATATTACATCGTTATTTATTCGGTTAAGGGGAAGATGGATTGAAAATCTATACACTAGAGTAGAGGACTAATTTCAAGGTTTCAAATAAAAATAAAGTTTGACGAACAGTGCGATCCGAACTTCATTATTAGAACCTTTACTTGGTACGAAATCACGCACATATGCTGCTAATATTATTTGAGAGATAATATTAGTACAATTAAGCCCTTAGCCTCTAGCTGAAGGATCACTTTTATTCTAAATGCTTAAGTTTCTGTTTTATATTATGCTTTCAAATAATGAAAGTAATGAACTCTGACTAAACGAGTCGCCACACAACATGTAGCAACATGGTGGCTACAGATTTGTGAGTTTCATTTAACCACTGAGAGTGTAAGATCTAGGATGCGTATGTCGATACCTTAAGTCGTAATATCATATTTTCCACAGAAATTAAGACGAATACTGTTTCTGTTTATAGTATTGAGACGAGAATTGATCTAAATATCAAATTTTCGAATACTTTGACTAGAGACACAATAGAAACAAAATGAGAGAGCAAGCGCCAGCATTTGCTTAGGATTAAATTAATAAGATCTAGATTTCAAATTCTTATAGCTGAACCCGATGAAAAACCTAATGACATGAAGTGAATTCAGTGCGCGTAAATAATGAAGAATACTTTCGAACAAAAAGCTGATCAATTTTACTTTATGCTTACAGTCTCACATAATTAACATTGACCAATGGTTTTGAGTACCTAATTGAGTGTTGGTTATAAAACATATTTGACAGTAGTTTATTAACTTGAATAATACTCCAATCATGGATTTCTTTTAGATACCCTACTATCAAGAGCTTTTGCGATAGTCATGGTATTACCTTGTTTTAACGCTGTATCTTGTTAAGGGTTGAGCGCGGTTTTGCTAAAATGTATAACCACTATTTTAAATCCCCTAGCAAAATAAAATGATTCCTATGACGAACACCAAGGAAACATATGCCTATGGTGTGTTATTAATTCTGTTAAATGTCCCACTAGACAGACTGCCACAAAACTACCAGGATCAGAGTGCCTTTAAATGATAAACATTACGAAGTAAAATACGTTAAAAAGTTTAAGATATGAAGTGAGCGCCAATATCTGGGTTAGACTAGCAAAAAGATACTTTCGTTATCAGTAAAATCCTTGATACAGCCTACAGCATAAGTGGTTTAATAAAGATTAGTATATCTGATTGTAATTATGAGGGTAAAATTGAATTTGCCTCATTTTAAAATCCATAGATCCATTGAAAAAAAAACAAAGTTTTAAGTATAAAGTTACTGTAATTACCGATTTTGGCAAACTGAGGAATAACATTTAGAAGCATACTTTCTTCCGACCTTATATAAACTCGGATATAGAGAAAAGCCTTTGACAAAAAAAAAAAACTCTATTCTTCGTGTGATGAGAATGTTATAAACATATGAAACAAACGATAAAGCAAATAATCAAGACTAAGCCGAATGTAATGATTATGAATGTAAGACTCAGTTCCTTGTAGAACTGGAATTAAGTTTCATAATTTTAATGAAAATATCCTATCATTTTAATTGTAATCGTGCGTCAGGAGATCGCACGATGTCGGATGGCCGAATGTAATGATTTTTAAAGAAAATATTCATAAATCGTTCAACTTCCAATGATAAGCGATAGATGGCGCTAGTAGTTACATGAACTTTAGACATTCGTTGTAGATATTAAGTAATAATTTATAATATTAGACTTTATAGATTTGTTTTGTATAAATATATCATAATTGTTAAAATGAAATATTTACTTGCAGTTAATTATTAGATAAACTCTAATGTATATTAGTTAGTCAATTGATGTTACGTACTCTTTACTTTGCTCTGATTGGTCGGTTAGTCGACCGAGTGTTTGTGAAAGTTTGTGGTAGGGAAATACTGAGTTTGTTACTGTCATTGTGGACAGAGTCAGTCTGCTTTGAGTCGTTGAACAGAAAACATGTCCGACTAATCTGTGTATTTGTAAATGATTGTTAATAGAACGATAAGTATGAAATTGTGTTGATCAAAGTGAATAAAATATTTATACAATTTATCCTGAAGTGTTTGATTTATCACAATTGTTTATGACATTAGGATTCAAAGAGAACCTTTAAAATATAAGAAAGTTTGCAACAAACAAAGTTACAAAACATATTGTCAACAATATGAAAGAAACTTCAGCTCTGTTCATGGATGAATGAAGTATCAAAAAGTCTCTGTTGCAGTTAAAAAAAACGGCTAAGTGCAAGACTGACTCGCGCTCAAAGAGTACCCAATGTTTTCTTTTTTTAACATGTTTTTTATTTACTAACAGGTTTACTTGTAATTTAAATGAATATGAATAATCTGTAAGTTAAGAACTCGTTCTAGTTTTGTAGATAAGGGGGGGAGGGCATGGTAAATTTTCTGGGTTATGTCTGTGTTCTGCGGTACAGTTATAGCAGTGATTTATTAGGATACAGTTTTTTATTCGAAAGTTCAAAACTCATAATGTAGCAATTTACACATTTTATAAAATATTTAGTTACGTACCTATCTATTATAGTAATATTATCACACAAATACACTAGTATCAATATTTATGTACCAAAGTATGGGTTATATAGGTTATATTTATTTCTTTAAGTATGTTTTATTTGCCATCATCCGTGCGTCACTGCGGGATGCCAGCTGAAAACCAGCGCTGGGTGTTTGACGCCCAGCAATTGCTGAGTTGGTGACCCTTTCGGTTCAGGCACAGTCACTGCAACTGTATTGTATAATGTGTACCATTTTTTAATATTATTATTTTATGTTGTGGTATATTTTGTTGCTTGCGCCGAATAAATGCTATTCTATTCAATTAGCCCAGTCAGTAAAAAAAGACAATGAAAAATACCACCACTGGGGTGTCCAAAATCATGTATTGGATCCGTGGTATTCTAGTCGATGTCAAAGACACCGTGTATAACTATCCGATTTTGCATTTTCATTCGTTCTTAATTACACTCTTCCAACAAAACAGTTCCAGATAAAAATATAAAATAAAAATAAAGTTTTTTAGCTTTCAATTTTACACAACAGCATATTGTATTTCGGGTATTTCGAAATCACAGGAATACTCGCACAGAAGCATCATATTTTTGTATTGTTCCATAGATTTCGCGTCATCCATGAATGGCATATTGGAAAAGGATTATTTTACAACAGGCTATGAGACTGAACATTGAATACCCAGAAACGCTTTTACTGATACTCGTTTGGGTATATAATACCACGGTGTAAATATAGCTTCAACCGTAATAATAATACTCCATATTATTTCGTTTATTATTGTTCGTAATAAAGGTATTGTTTACATTTTTAAATAAAATAAATAAATATGTAGCTCGCCGTATCGGTTTCGGGATCAGAGTCCAAGCAGGGACATCTGAGCAATATTGACTGGCCTGTTGGTCTAGTGGTTAGTGACCCTGACTGCTATGCTGGAGGTCGTGGGTTCGATTCCAACCCAGGACAAATGTTTGTGTGATGAGCATAATCATTTGTTCTGTGTCTGGGTGTAATTTATATATAATATCTATGTATGTATTATCAGTTGTCTAGTACCCATAACACAAACTCTGCTTAGCTTGGGACTAGACGGCGTTGTGTAGTAGTTGTGGAAAAAAATAATTACATAATCTATTCTTTAATTAATTAATTAATTTATTATATACTTTATTGTACACCATTACATATACAAAAGGAAAATAAAACTAAAACACATACATACAATGGGCGGCCTTATCGCATTCCGCCATCTCTTCCAGGCAACCTGGAATGGACAGTAATTGCTTAAAATCAGCATAACAGCAAGAAATTTTGTACTGATGATACGTGACGGTGGATCATAGCACGAGTTTTTTAAGCTATTGCATAGCTTCTATCGCGGGCCTTGAGCGTGGAGACCGAATCCAGAAATTCCGTAACGAAAATAACCTAACACCCCCCACTCATTTGTTTTTTGAGCGTGGTGACCGATAAGAAAACAAATGAGTGAACAATCAATCAAAATTCAATTCAATGTGTGAAAGTGTAACTTCAATTAATATCAAAGAAAAAAAAAACAAAGGAAAAAAAATACTGCATAAATAAAATAAATAAATAATTATAATTGCATAAGTTGATAAAAATGCTATGCATTAGCTTTACCGCGGCAGTCCCCGAGTGCCACACGTCTTTTTTTCATCTAATATTAGGTAAATGGGTAGCAGATAACTCAAGGTTCCTTGGCTTGCCCCCTATAAAGGTGTCTGGCACGCCATTGAGTTTAAGCTACCGGCGCCGGTCAAAGTTCCAGAGGAACCTCCTATTGTTAGGTGGTTCCTCGATTCGATTTTTATTCTTATTATTTGTTTTTGTATACACTTCCGTTTTTGGGTCAGTGAAAATCGTACAAATATTTTTACCTAAGTTCAACTAAATCAATCAATATATTCGGTGGAAATTGATCGCCAAATACATGTATTGCACGCAGAACAGACTGACGATGGGAACGAAAAGTTCTGAAGTGGCAACCACGTACGGAAAGACGTAGCGTTGGAAGGCCTCTCACAAGGTGGGCCGATTACCTAGTGAGGGTCGCGGGAATCAGATGGATGCGAGATACACAGGACCGGTCGTTGTGGCGACATTTGGGGGCGACCTTTGCCCAACCGTGGACATCTTTCGGCTGAAATGATGATGATGAAATAGACTGTGACAGATGGATAGACAGACACACGGGTGATCAGGGTCCGGCTTTTTTTATTCAGACATACGAAATCCCCAAAAAAAAATCAAAATATATACCTACATATCTTTGTAGTTCAACAATCAATCAAGTCATAATCTTCCCCAGTTACCCAAACCCACCCCCACACCTCCCCCTTTTTCTGTAAACAATTTACCCCTAACTAATTGCTTCAGGAGAGATAACGAACTGTTTAATTCGGTTTTCTTTCATTCCAAAATCATTAGCAATAAAATGTAGATGAGGGGATTAAAATTTAATCCCAATTTACATTTTTTTACGTAAAAACATCCCAAAATTAAATCAAAACATGACTAGTAAGTACTTGATATAACGCTTAAATAATTATCAGAGAAAATAAATCTGCACGCTTAGCCAAGTTGTTATTCTGCAATCGTTAACGCTGTCGAAAAGTGATGAAACGTATGGGAATGACGTCACCTCAACATAAAGTCGCGTGGTCAGAACAAACGAATAGACAATTCGTAGCCAACTTCACATCGTTCAAAATCGTTTCTACAATTTTTAACGCTTCATCCTTTGTTAGACAAACGCTACATTGTAGAACGAGCGGCCGACTCAGGCGCGTCAACATGGCTACCAACTTATCGTTTTCTACAATTGCTGTCACCGAGGCGTTACCGATTATAGAACGGAATTCGACACAAACTGGTTGTAACTTGGCTAGGGGGGCTGTTCTAGTTTACTTTTATGACCATAAACTATGTAGAGCGGTGGTTCCTGGTGGCGTAGGTAGACTACTTAACCTAGACTTTTTTTTTAATAGCCTATACTGTACCGCTGGGCAAAGCGCAGGGCGTGGTGTTTCGTCGCTTCCGCGGACAGGTGCCACAGAACAGCACGAAGTGAACTTAGTGTAATGTGAAATGTTACTAACATAATCCTAGGTCTTATTTACTAACAACAAGTTGTATTTACTCTATATATATGTTAGCCTGTAAGGTATATATCTATGGGCCAAGATGCCTGATAATAAATGATTTATTATTATTAAAGGCTTCCCACAACTTCTTCCAAGTATTCTTTTCTTGAGCCACCTCGAACCAGTTCTTGCGGACCTAGACTTAGTTTTCCTATTTCAGTCTCACTGCTGGGCCAAATCCCACAAGTGCATCCAGATATTCTTATTCCACGCCGTCTCGAACCAGTCCATTGCCGCTTACAATTGCCGTCACGTATCTTGAGCGCTGGCTTCAAGTTGCGTAGAAGTCAAATATTCGGTCGGGGCGGGGATTGTCAGTGATTGGCTCGCCGCGCCATCGCGTCATAGACGTCACTCCTGGTTCGTGCCCTGCGTTGCTGCATGTATCTAACAACGAAGACGCTTGGCTTGGCGCTTTGGCCGAGCGCTCAAGATCCGTTTCGGCAATTGTAAATTTAGCTTCTAAGCCTCTGTGCAATCGCTTTTCCAAATTCTCCATTTATATAATTTTGGATTGTTTAAATGTCATCTAATTAAGATTCTACTCATCATCATTGTCATCAATTCACCCGAAAAACGTCAATTGCCGGACATAAGTCTCTCCTTAGAGTCGCCACAACGACCGATACTGAGCGTCTACCATCTATCGGATTCCCGCAACCTTTACTAGGTCTACTTTGTGGGAGGCTTTTCATCGCTGCGTCTCCAGTTACGCGGTCGCCACTCCAGAACCTTTCGACCCCATCAACCATCGGTTAATATTAAATAAGATGACTATAAACGCCCTGCAAATGTCCTAGCACCTTGCTCGCAGAACAGATGGATTCTTCGGGCTATGTCTACTACTGACATTTTAGCGCTCCTAATCCGAAACCTGTGCCTGACAAGGCAAAGAACAAGGTCGAGAATAGTGATAGTTTCGTTATGGTGCAAAGGAGGAAGCATCGAACGTGAACCAACAAGAATCGTTGCGGTATAGCACCTGCTACTCCTAGCGTGAGTCTGCGTGCCGCCCAGCCGAACACTCCCGTGTAAGTACAACTCCCGCCTGCATCACACCACAAGGGTTGAAGACATCGTGGAGTACGTGCGCCAAAAGACGAAGTACGCACTGAAGGTACAGCTGTTGGAGTCGTACCGTAACGTCAATTTCAAGGCGTTCGTGGTGCGAGTCCCGAGCACTTTTCTGCCTCTCATGTTGAAAGAAGACTTTGCCCGCAGGGCGTGGTTTTCCGTTGCTTCCGCGGACAAGTGCCACAGAACAGCACAAATAGAATAAGTGCAGTGTGAAGTGTTACTAACTTAGTCATAAGTTTTATTTACTAACAATAAATTGTGTTTAATTTACTTTATATATATAGTATTTATCTATAGGCTAAGATGCCTGAAATAAACGATTTGTTATTATTATTTATTCTGTTACTAAATGAACAGTCTTGCCCAAACTATTTAACTTTTTTAGATTAACTATAGGTACAGGTAAGACTCGAGGTAATACCTAGTTAGAACGAGAAGAAAACTTAGCTATGTTGATAGAGCCACAAGACTATTAGCGAGAATACATAATGAATAACAGACGGTGGAAACTGTGAAAGGTATTGCAATTATACAAAGTTTCTTGCGGCCAAACTTACCACCAGTTCTCCTGGTTAATTGATCGGATCTATTATTCAACGTTGGACGCTCTCGAGGTGTTCAGTATCTTCCTGTCACAGCTACATGAATAATCAATCATCTTTATTATTTAAATAATCATATTTTCCTGCTGGAACCCTGGAATGACGCGTCAAACTTTTGCTTATGTAATGAGACGATAGTCGGGGTGAATATTGTAATGGCTTTGACAGTTAATGTTGTAATGAAATTTTAATGGGGTCGTGCACTCTTGAACCGACAAATTGCGAAAAACACTAAAACGTTCAAGATAAGTTTAATATTGGTTGTCAGTGTTAAATAACAAACAAATAAAACTAGAAACACTGACTTCCGAAATTAAAGTTTTTGGACGAGTTGGTTAAAAAGTGTTTCTTGTAAAGGCGTCGTGAAATTGCTCCTAAATATTAGTTTTTTTTCATATAGGCCTACATGGGTACTTATAAAGTAGTGCATGGTTCCAATTGGTCGTTTCTTATGGACGAGGGAGAGCCGGGAAAAAAATCCACAGTTACTCTTTTTATAAAATATTTTTATAATCCTTACTAATATTATAATAAAAGCGAAAGTGAGTTTGTTTCTTTGTTTGTTTGTTACGTCTTCACGCCTAAATGGCAAAACTGATTTTGATGAATTTTGGTACAGAGATAGTTGGAACCCTGGAGACGGACATAGGCTATTTTTTTTATAAAAAAGTGATAAAAGGGGGAGAAAGAGGGAAGGTCTTTTATGTACGCGGGCAAAGCCGCGGGCAAAAGCTAGTATTCCCATAAAAGATAGTACAGTGTAGACCATAGTCAACATTGTACTAAAGCAGCACAGTTTTTTTTTAGTAGATAGGTTGTAAATACTCATTGTTATTATAGTCAATACTTTTGTTACATTTAATTTCTTCAAACCAAATATACTTATTGTTATCAAACAATGAAAAAATAAAGCTACTGCTAATTTGAAATTAATTCCGAATTTCTATATTCTATTGCAGAATGAAGAAAAAAGAGCAGTGGTGGCCGAGTGGTAATGGCCCCGACTTACGAGTTGTAGGTTGCGGGTTCGAACCCAGCCAGGCGCATTACTTTGTGTAATTTATTTCATCACCACTGCTTTCTAAACGATGAAGAAAAAAATCGTGAGGAAACCGGCATGTCCTAGAACCAAAAATTCGAAGACATGTGACATTCACCAACCCGCACTGGGCCCGCGTGCTGGATTACGGCCTTAGAGCATTAAACCAACCAACCGTTGGTTTAATTAATGCTCTAAGATTACGGCCCATTCCCTCTCCTAGAGAGGAAGTCTGAGTCCCAGCAGTGTAAACATTAAAAAGGCTGATGATGGTGATGATGATGATGATGATCGCAGAATTGTTCCAAAAACGATACGAAAGTACGTTGCTTCGTATCGTTTTAGAATGTAGGTATCATCTATCAACCACACCTCAGCAAAACACTTCTTAGCTCTCAATCAATACTCTTACATTCACGCGTAGGTAAATACGACCAAACAGTAAATAGCACTCGCATGTGCAGTTATGAGCACAAACTATGTTCAGTAACTGAACATCCGTATTCCGTATTTTATCCAGAGCGGCTCGCATCCGCTATGAGCGTCTCTATTATAAAAAAAAAATATTTTCCATTAGGCTTCGATCCGCTTTGCATACCTGGGAATGCAAAATGAGAATTTCATATCCATTAGGATTATCTAGGGTTTGTAACTAAGTGCTGATGTTGGGCACCAATCTGACTGAATTTGGGCCAATTTGACGGCCTCGTTTGCACCTAAAGACATAAGGCGAATAGGTAAAAATGATTATAAAGTACATATGATCATGTATTAGTCATAGTAAAACACTAACGTACATTAGTTTTAGTAAAAAATTAAGTTATAAGCTGTCAGCAAAAGCACATAGTCACTGGGCCATCCAGGCGACTAAGGGGTTGTTTTGCACTTGCACCCAGCTGTTCGCTGGCTCCTAATGGCCGCTATAACCTGCCGTGACCTGTCCTGTACATAGTGTCGGTGGTATCCAATTTGTGACCTTTAAAAATATTTTTGAATAAAATATAACATGGTGTAACAGTACATTGTTACCCTAGGGGTGAAAGTAACTTATTTAGTCGCGAGAAGAGTTTGGCGTCCGAGCCTAGCAAAGTCGCCAATTTTTCGAGGGACTATAAATAAGTTTTTAGCCCGAGGAAAACACTGTGCTTTTCATTACGAATACAAGGAGTAAAAAGAAATAAAAAGACTTGCAAAACCTGAGTCGTTGTCGTATGATTTTAGGTACACAGTTATTTATTTATGTTGATTACATTGAGTTAGAAAAATATTAGTTTTTTTATCCGTACTAAAAATTTGCAAGCAGTCGAGTGCAGTGCAGGGCAGCGAATGGTTGCGCCACTTGAAATCCTGGGTTTTATTTAGACAAAAGTGGAACTAGGATTTTTAGTACCATGCAGGTACTTAATTGGTTTCCGTATTTACTTCGCCACTATCAAAATACACTGCTGCAAAGAGGATTGCAGTGCTTGCTTGATAACATTTTTTACGTATTACAATGTACGAAGTTAATTTTTTTAAAGACTAAGTAGGACTTAAAGCCACAGATACATTTGGGGACAAAATGGCCCCCCCAACTTGACGCGCAACGCTTTCAAATTGTTCAAAATGTCCCGCGACACGTGAATACGTTGTAAAATGTTGGGCGGCAAGTTTCAAGCTTTCGGCAAGGCTTCATATAAATAATATTCTTTAAAATAAATAAATAAAAGCGAAATATCACTCACAGACTAACCACGAAATCTCAGAAACACACAAACACTTACAAATTTAAAATTTGGCAGGTAGTTTTCTTATAGGGTGATGACATCCGCTAAGAACGGATTTTACGAAACTCCACCCCTAAGAAGGTACAGTAGGGGCCCAGCAGGGTCGAAGCCTACTGGGGCCAAGGGTCTGCTTCCGAAAGGGAGGTTCGGTCCGGGTATGAAAGGCAACGAAGAAACTGGGTGGGTTTTTTAGTAAGTAAGAGTCTGACACTATCTCCCGCTCCACCCAAGGGCGGGGGATGTCATTAGATGATTCCCACCACGAAAAAAAAACCCCTAAGAAGGTAAAACAGGGGTTGGAAGTTTTGTATGGAGAATCCTACTTTCACGCGGGCGGAGCCGTTGGCAGAAGCTAGTACCTACTTATAGTCTATTTATAAATAGTAATCTTTCTGAAAGGGGCAAACGTGGGCCCACGAAAGACGGAACGAAAGGAAATGAAAGGTGGTCCTTGTCTAAGTTCGAGCCATTGGGTTCGAACTTAGACAAGGACCACCTTTGATTTTTAACCTGCCACACATAAGTCGGGGCCGGAGTTTTTGGGCCACCGCTAATTCATATGTAAGTAGGTACTTATTCAATTCAATTAAACTGAAAGTTAACTTAACCCTTATTGTAAACAAATAACGGGTTAGTTAAGGGTTAGTTAGATTTGGAGTTAAATCCCATGTTTAAATCTTCGATGTTACCAAATATTTTCTGCTGGACAAAATCGACAATATTTTTATGTTGAACTGGCTTCTGCCAGTGACTTCGCCCGCGTGAAAGTAGGATTTTTCCATACAAACTTTGGACCGCGTTTCATCCTCTTAGGGCTGGGGTTTCGTAAAATTCTTAGCGGATGCCTTACACCCTGTAGGGAATCTACCTGCTAAATTTTAAGTTTGTACGTGTTACAGTTTTCGAGATTTCGTGATTAATCAGTGAGTGGTATTTAGTTTTTATACACCGTTAAATTTTAATCGTTGTAATCCCGTGGAGGGTCGATCCGGTACATGAAACACTATCGATTTGTAAAGATAAAATTAAAAAATTAAATACAATTTTTTTCAAAACTCGTGTTAATTTATGCATGAATGAAATTAATTTCTTTAAGAAAACGTCAGCTAAGCGATTCCAATGACCTGTAGGTAGTTTGTACGCAACGCCCACTACTACCTACAGGTCATTGAAAAAAAAATCATCATTAGAAAAGAGGCTAAACGTTTAGTTCAAGCCATATGAGAACACCATCACAATGGCTCTAAACATATACCACGTAATCAGGGGGAGGTGTCGCACAGTCGCATCCGTGTCGAAACTCTATATACATACGTCAGTCGCGTGTTTACGAGCGCGTTCCGAAACGCGTGTCGCACCAGGATTAGTGAATTAAATTAACATTTTTATTACTGTTTACGGTTTTATGCGTTTGTTGTGAATTTGACCGAACTGTTTTGTAGATGAGCAGCCTTGATGGGCATAGTAGATTGATAGATATGCTCTTCACCTTAAAATACAGTAGGAGCTCAAAAGCTTTAATTAATTTCCATGTTTTATTTCTTTCTACTTTATTTTACTGACATAATTCTGATTATTTGGGTGTACTCTAAGTGTTGCAGCACTTGAATAGTGTTATTAAATGTACCTGTAAATTCCCAGTGCCTGTAATGCTGGCGATCTTTATACAAAAAAAAATGAGGCTGCCTTTTGAAACACTCCCCCGAACAATTATGGGGAGTGTTTCATTAAACCAGTGGATAATTCCCAATGGGGGCAAAATAGAGAATACCTATGGTTTTCTGAAGCTGGTGGCTGTCAAGCTTCTCAGCTGCCTTGACTTCTCAAATGTAGATATAAACAATGCACTGCTCATGTTATTTACAGAAAGTAAGTGAAATCTACATTTTCTACACTGATATAATAAAGAGGTAAAGTTTTTATTTTTTATTTTTTTGTTTGTAGGTGGTAATCTCTGGAAATACGGGTCCGATTACTACAATTTTTTTACCGATAGAAAGCTGCTTTATTCCTGAGTGACATAGGCATATTTTATGTACGCGGGCGAAGATGCGGGCAAAAGCTAGTAAATTAATAATTGGAGTCTAGCCTTTCATACACTAGGGAACCAAATGTCTCCAACATGACGCGTAACACTGTCACATTGTCCAACAACAAGGCCTGTGTCACGGCAACTAGGCTACGTTGCAGCGTTACATAGATTGAGCGGCGGGCGTCGTGTTGGGGGACAATTTGTCCCCTAATGTATCTGATACTATCTATAAATCTGAATCCTGCAAGAACACCTTTATTCCATGCCGTTTTCTACGATACCACATCTTTTTTATAACTTCGAACAGTAAAAACAAATTAAAGCAAAAAGCAATAATAAAGTCGCAGCGCCTACTACGTTTCGGAACGCAGCAAGTTCAGGGGAGGTAACCGCATCAGTAAGACGGGCTTATAATTCCATTTGTTGAACGTTCAGCCAACTTCTAAACGTTACTTTAATTGAAATGCGTTTCTTATGCTTTCCGTAACGTGGATCTAAAGTAATAAATTAAATAACTTTCATGATACATGAAAAAAATTCTGAAGAATAACTGAGAAGAAAAAAAAAATTTTCTTCAATCCATACTTAACTTATGACTCGTGTATAATTACGGTTGTAGTCAGCTGAAAGTAACCTTTGACGACAGAAATCAACAATAATGAAATGACTGGAATTTATAATATTAGTTTAAATAGAAAATATTTACTCATCCTGAATCTACACTATCTACACTATCTAGGTACACTAATATTACGGGTGGGGCCGGACCTTTCGGACGGACAGTTCGGCTTTCGCAGGATGCGCTCGACGGTGGACAACATCATGCGCGTGCGAGCCCTCACGACGGGGGATGCGGTGTCCCAGGGTAGGTGTGTCGTGGCAGTGTCCTTGGACATTGCCAACGCTTTCAATTCCCTGCCCTGGAGTACGATCCGGAGGGCACTCCGGTACCACCGGGTGCCCGAATACCTCTGTCGAGTAGTCGAGGCCTACCTGTCGGACAGGTATATTGTCTACCCCGGTCACCAGGGAGACTGGAAACGTCGGGAGATGTCGTGCGGTGTTCCGCAGGGGTCGGTACTAGGGCACCCTTGTGGAACATCGGGTACGATTACGTGCTGCGGGGCGACCTCCCTGACGGGTTCAGCGTGGTCTGCTACGCAGACGACACGCTGGTTCTAGCGCAGGGAGAGTCATACCGGGCGGCGGCCGCATTAGCGACACGCGGGGTTGCGATAGTCGTTGGTAGGATCCAGGAGTTGGGACTCGAGGTGGCGCTGCGTAAATCCGAGGCCATGTGTTTTCACGATCGCGGCCGTCGGAACGCGCCACCGTCGGGTTCCCAACTAACGGTAGGAGGAGTTCGCATCGGCGTCGGGACATCGATGAGGTACCTGGGACTCATCCTCGACAGTCGATGGAATTTCGTGGAGCATTTCCGACGTCTGGCTCCCAAACTCAACCGAACTGGGGCCGCTCTCAAGCGGCTCCTGCCCAACCTTGGGGGTCCAGACGCCTCCTGCCGGAGGCTCTACGCGGGGATCGTTCGGTCTATGGCCCTCTACGGGGCGCCGGTGTGGGCGCCGTCGCTGCAAAAGCGACCGGCGGCCATTCTGAACGCCTGCCAGAAGGTCATGGCAATTCGGATGGTGCGGGGATACCGCACGATTTCCTGCGAAGCAGCGAGCCTCCTGGCTGGCCTACCACCGTGGGATCTGGAGGCAACAGTCCTTGCACACATGCACGACATGCGCGTGGAGATGCAACGCCGGGGTGAAAGTCCTCTGCCGCGACAGGTCACGGCATGGCGGACAGAGCTCCGGCGGGATCTCATGGTGGAATGGCGTCAGCGACTATCGCAACCCCGTCATGGGCACGCCACAATTATGGCGATAAGTCCCCTCTTTGAGGCGTGGCTGGAAAGACCTCACGGCATCCTAACCTTCCGCATGACACCGGTCCTCACCGGAAATGGCAAGTTCGGGAGGTTCCTGTTCCGAATTAAAGCGGAAGTGACGCCCGGGTGTCGCCACTGTGCGGAACGCCCGGAGGACACGGTGGAGCACACAATCGCGGTGTGCCCTGCTTGGGCGGAGCATCGCCGTGCCCTCGTGGGGGTGATCGGCGGCGGAGACCTCTCGCGCCGGGCCTTGGTCGAGGCCATGGTCCGGAGCGAGGAGGAGTGGCAGGCGGTCGCCGACTTCTGCGAAGCAGTAATGCTCGCTAAGGAGGAGGCCGACCGCATCAGGCAACGGCGCCCTCGCCGCCGCCGGGATTCCGATCCCGATTTCCAGCCACCGTAGGCGCGGGCTTGCGGACAGTGAGCAATGGGTAGCTCGCTGTCCGGCCGTCTGGTAACTGTCCGGACCAAGCCCAAGTCGTCGACGGCGCGCGCTGTTCCCGCGCGCCTCAAGGAGTTGTCAGCAACAGCAGGGGCCCAGCCGGGTCGAAGCCTACCGGGGCCAGGGTTATCCGAAAGGGCGCTCGAGCCCCGGTATGAAGGCTTGAAGGAACGGGATGGGTTTTTTAGTCAGTAAGAGTCTGACACTATCTCCCGCTCCGCCCAAGAGCGGGGGTTGTCATAAGATGATTTTTCCCATCGAAAAAAAAAAAAAAGACGGGTTGCACTCCGGGAGTGCCGGCAGAAGTGAAAACTTGATTATTAACGTTGAGCATGTTTGATATTTTGGAATGGTTAGGGAATAATTTTGCACCAATTGCTTTATCAGTATAAAAGTACTATCATTTATGTGGTAGAATACAATATTCATTTATTGCGCTATCGTACACAAACATGACAATTTATATTACATTAAAAATTTAACACTTTAAAACTATTACAATTATTTTACATTAAAAAGTTTATCTCTCCGAAAAACTACTGAGGTGTCAAGGGACACCCGGATGGAACAAGTTCCGTTCTGGCTTGCTTTCTATAAGAGAGAGAAAGAGAGAAAGACAGAGAAACATGCGCACGCCGCACGGCTTACAATAGCTTACTATAGAAAAAGTGTCGTTACAACTTTTCGTGAGAATTTTTTTCGTCTAGCCAATACAATATAACTAAAAAATACTATCCTATTTTATGTACATTTTGACAGCACTATTTCAACATCTTCGAAACCATGAAAACGACACTCATGACGAAAAAGTTAATAATTTCAGACATCCGCCATCTTAGATTTACATTTTGACAGCACTATCGGCTTCAACAACCTCGAAAACCATGAAAAAGACACCCATATCGAAAAAGTTGATAATTTATTGCAGCCACCATCTTAGATTTAAATTTTGACAGTACTATCGGCTTCAACACCCTCGAAAACCACGAAAACGACACCCATGAGGAAAAAGTTGATAATTTCTTGCAGCCGCCATCTTGGATTTACATTTTGACAATACTATCGGTTTCAACAGCCTTGAAAACCATGAAAACGACACCCATGACGAAAAATTTAATAATTTTTTGCAGCCGCCATCTTGGATTTATATTTTGACAGTACTATCGGTTTCAACACCCTCGAAAACCATGAAAACGACACCCATGACGGAAAATTTGATAATTTCTTGCAGCCGCCATCTTGGATTTATATTTTGACAGTACCATCGGTTTCAACACCCTCGAAAACCATGAAAACGACACCCATGACGGAAAATTTGATAATTTCTTGCAGCCGCCATCTTGGATTTATATTTTTACAGTACCAACGGTTTCAACACCCTCGAAAACCATGAAAACGACACCCATGACGGAAAAGTTGATAATTTCTTGCAGCCGCCATCTTGGATTTATATTTTGACAGTACCATCGGTTTCAACACCCTCGAAAACCACGAAAACGACACCCATGGCGAAAAAGTTGATAATTTCTTGCAGCCGCCATCTTGGATTTACATTTTGACAGTACTATCGGTTTCAACACCCTCGAAAACCACGAAAACGACACCCATGACGGAAAATTTGATAATTTCTTGCAGCCACCATCTTGGATTTATATTTTGACAGTACTATCGGTTTCAACACCCTCGAAAACCATGAAAACGACACCCATGACGGAAAAATTAATAATTTCTTGCAGCCGCCATCTTGGATTTACATTTTGACAGTATTATCGGTTTCAACACCCTCGAAAACCACGAAAACGACACCCATGACGAAAAATTTGATAATTTCTTGCAGCCGCCATCTTGGATTTATATTTTGACAGTACCATCGGTTTCAACGCCCTCGAAAACCATGAAAACGACACCCATGACGAAAAAGTTGATAATTTCTAGCAGCCGCCATCTTGGATTTATATTTTGACAGTACCATCGGTTTCAACACCCTTGAAAACCATGAAAACGACACCCATGACGAAAAAGTTGATAATTTCTTGCAGCCGCCATCTTGGATTTACATTTTGACAGTACCATCGGTTTCAACACCCTCGAAAACCATGAAAAAGACACCCATGACGAAAAAGTTGATAATTTCTTGCAGCCGCCATCTTGGATTTATATTTTGACAGTACCATCGGTTTCAACACCCTCGAAAACCATGAAAACGACACCCATGATGAAAAAGTTGATAATTTCTTGCAGCCGCCATCTTGGATTTACATTTTGACAGTACCATCGGTTTCCACACCCTCGAAAACCATGAAAACGACACCCATGACGGAAAATTTGATAATTTCTTGCAGCCGCCATCTTGGATTTACATTTTGACAGTACTATCGGTTTCAACACCCTCGAAAACCATGAAAACGACACCCATGACGAAAACTTTGATAATTTCTTGCAGCCGCCATCTTGGATATATATTTTGACAGTACCATCGGTTTCAACACCCTCGAAAACCATGAAAACGACACCCATGACGAAAAAGTTGATAATTTCTTGCAGCCGCCATCTTGGATTTATATTTTGACAGTAAAAGTGTCGGTACAATTTTTCGTGAGAATTTTTTCCGTCTAGCCCCCTTTCACAACGCGCGATAAGGGATAGCTGTCTACTCTCCATCCGTCTTACGCTTTTTCGATCAGGTCACGTGTCCTGACGCGAGTTTAAGATTTTATACCCATTACAGAAAAAGTGCTCAACGCCGCTAAAGAAGTTTTCACTTCAAAAAAAAAAAAAAGGTACACTAATATTATCATGTTATTTACAGAAAGTAATTGAAATCTACATCTTTTACACTGATATAATAAAGAGGTAAAGTTTGCTTTTTAAGCTGCTTTATTTCTGAGGGACATAGGCTAAAATGTATGTACGTGGGCAAAGCCGCAGACAAAAGCTAGTTCTAAATAAATTGGGATAAGCATAAGATAATGGGGCACCAAGTTTATCTAGTTCATATTAGGTTCACCGTTACAAAAATGAAGATATCTGCAGGAAGATCAAGGTTACCGACGTAGCCCACAGACTCGCTTAACTTAGTGGCAGTGGGCAGGGAATATTGCTCGTAAAACAGGTCGTAGGATAGAGCCGAAAGGATCTGGAGTGGCGACCGCCTACTGGAAGACTTAGCGTTGAAAGGCCTACCATAAGGTAGACCGATGTCCTGATTATGATTGCGGGATTCCGATGGACGCGAGACGAGCAGGACCGGTCGTTGTGACGAAGTTTTAGAAAGGTCAATTTTTGTTTAATAATTTTAGGGTTCCTTACCTATACAAAAGGAAAAACGGAACTCTAATAGGATTTTTTTATGTCGGGAGAATCATCTAATGACAACCCCCGCTCTTGGGCGGAGCTTACTGACTACAAACCCACCCCGTTCCTTCGAGCCTTCGTACCCCGGGGGTCGAGCTACTCTTTCGAAACTAACCCTGGCCCCAGTAAGAAGGCTTCGACCCAGCTGGGCCCCTGCTTTTGCTGACAACTCCTCGAGGCGCGCGGGAACGGTGCGCGCCGTTGACGATTTGGCCTCGGTCCGGACAGTTACCGGACGGTCGGACAGCGAGCTACCCATTGCTCGCAGTCCGCAAGCCCACGCCTACGGTGGCCGGAAATTGGGATCGGAATCCCGGCGGCGGCGAGAGCGCCGTTGCCTGATGCGGTCGGCCTCCTCCCTTGCTAGCATTACTGCTTCGCAGAAGTCGGCGACCGCCTGCCACTCCTCCTCGCTCCGGACCATGGCCTGAACCAAGGCCCGGCGCGAGAGGTCTCCGCCGCCGATCGCTCCCACGAGGGCACGGCGATGCTCCGCCGAAGCAGGGCACACCTCAACTGTGTGCTCCACCGTGTCCTCCGGTCATCCCGCACAGTGGCGGCTCCCGGGCGAACCCTTATAGGATCACTTTGTTGTCCGTCTGTCTGTCTGTCAAGTCCCTTTATCACAGGAACGCGTGGAGGTATCGAGTTGAAATTAAAACCAAATACTTAAGTCAGCGGTCCTTTGAAGCTGTGAAAAAATCAAACTTGCAAGTTAACAAAAAAAAAAAGATACGGCCATTTTTGTCGCAAAAAACGTATATTTCGACACTTTCAAGGGAATCAACATTCATGGGGTACTGCCCGTTGACCTAGAATCCTGAAATTTGGCATGAAACCAGGTCTTGTAAGACAGATATAGAAATAATTTGACATTGGAAGGTAATTATCGTCATTACTTCAGCTATAAGATATCCAATGCTATCCAATAATGCAAGCAATTTTCAGCCATAATCACTAATGACCACCTTCATAAAAATTCAGCCTATCATAACATGGATAAGTCCCCACCCAAAACATTAACGCTATCTGTCATCAAAAATCGTTGCAATCAATCATCAACGTCGCCATGACACCTATCACCGTTTCCAATTAGTAGCATAGTATGGACACTATAGATAGGAACCACAGAGCAATGATACTCTTCAGTGACTACCAGAGTATTGTTGATGCGCCATTATCCTTACCTGTCAATACAAGCCAAACGTGTCATGGTTTGGTCTCTTGATCGGAACACACCACGCTACGGTATGCGGTGGTGGACACATAATTCTCTTCACTGCGGACGCATTCTGTGACGGTACAAAATAACATAACAAAAGTTTTTCATATTTTGTGTTCGGCACCGTATGCGTTAGCGTTATGCGTTCTTAGTCTTAGCAAGATACCAATGCTTCAGTGAGCGTCGCTGTTTTATTTTTGGATGGAGGGAAATCATCAATTAACTTTTTGAGACACGCGTAAAACACAACGTGGCGTCGATCCAGACCTGCCCCCCTAGCCAAGTTACAACCGTTTCGCTTGCGTCAAACGCTTCGACGCAAGCTTTCGTCGAATTCTTTTGTTCTGACCGTTGAGATGAAGTCATTCCCGTACATTTGAAGCTTTCTACTAGCGTTAAGTATTGCAGATTAGCAACATGGTTAGGGGTACTGGTCTCTATTAGACGGTAAGTCACCTATTGCTCGCCGTCCACAAGCCCGCGACTACGGTGGCTGGTAGATGGGTCGCAACTCCCGTTGCCCTGATTATGTTTGAATCGACAGCCAAAAATTATGCTCAGCGCAATTGTGAGGCCACAAATGTTATTTGTCGTTGCCAATACGACGATTCCGTTCTCTATGACAATAGCAACATACTATGAAATAATTGTCAGTGTCATGTCCACATCACTATAACGCACAAAACGAGTATAACGTGATGAGTTAAATTCATCGCGGGCCCGACATTATAAATAACTCTCTTTACACAAGTCAGTCGGGCATTGTATTAGCGCACTAGGAAATTTCTCGCATCAACTACTTCCAGTTTTCGCAAAATTAGACCGTTCATGAAGTTTATTCAACCTTTGTTAAGGCGTATAGTTCCTTGAACCATCTGGCCGAAATTATGTGAACGCAACTCTCGCACTCGCCTAGGCGGCAGTACGCAAATCTGTGCATTTATTTGCGGCCAGCAGCGCCCGGAAAGCGCTTTAAATCCATTTTCTCTGCGAGATATTGATTGATTTACTTATGCAATGTTCACTTTGAAGAATATTTAACCACCAATTTTTATGTGTAAAAATGTTTCTAAAAGTCCAAGCCGTTTCGAAGGAGTAGGGAAAAGTTGCGAAAAGTTGCGAAATTGCTAAATATTTTTTTTTGACAAAAGTATTAATTGCACGAAAAAATCAAATGTTGATATTATTGTTCATGAATCTATAATAAACATACATTTTTTTTCAAACCAATTGACCTAGCCGTTACAGAGGAGTAGGCCTCAGAAAATCACTGTTTTATGGCACTTTTCGGGCGCTTGGCCCTTAAACTGTTGGTACCTACTCCATGCAGAAACCTTAAACGAACAGCTTTTGCAGAATGCGAAGTCGAAGTGATGATGAATAACAGTTTGTGGATTTTTTTATGTTTTTGGGTGAGGGCCACCCACTTTGGCCTAAGCTCCGCATTGGTCGATTTTCTCGAGGTGGTCAATGGGTGGATGGATGACCATTCCTTACGTATTAAAACCGTGACTGAGTCGTTGCTAGTCAGAAGCCTAGAAGAATTACTATAGAAAACTGAGCTTCATCACCAGCCTTTTTAATTTTCCCACTGCTGGGACTCAAGTCTCCTCTCCAGGAGAGGGAATGCGCCCAGGCTCAGTGCGTGTTGGTGAATGTCACATGTCTTCGAATTTTTGGTTCGAGGACATGCCGGTTTCCTCACGATGTTTTCCTTCACCGTTTAGAGAGCAGTGGTGATGAAATAAATTACACAAAGTAATGCGTCTGGCTGGGTTCGAACCCGCGACCTACAACTCGTAAGTCGGGGCCGTTACCACTCGGCCATAACTAAGCTTGCTTCTCATTTATTGGGTCGTGGAGTTCAGATAAGGTGTCTGTTTCACATAAAATACTCCTATTAGACAAGAAAGAAAGAGGGAAACTCAGGTGTATACGATAAGATTGGAAGTCGACTCCAGTATACAGGTTAGGGGCTGCGGGTTTGTTTGTAAAAGTTACCAAGGACCTGGACAACTGAAGAAACAAAAGCGGGGTTTAGTCAGTAATAGTCTAACACTCCCTCACCCCCCCACACAGAGCGAGAGATGTTGAGGATGGGGATCTAGGGATCTTTAAGTCATAAGCGAATAGGGTACTTTAGGCAGGCGTCGACCACATTGTCGCTTTTCCTCGACTGGCCTGTTGGTCTAGTGGTTATAGTGGCTGACTGCTGTGCCGCAGGTCGTGGGTTCGATTCCCACCCAGGACAAATGTGTAAAGTTTGTTTTTTGTTTTTATGTTTTTTTTTGTTTGTAGGAGGTAATCTCTGGAAGTACTGGTCCGATTGCGATAATTTTTTCACCGTTAGAAAGCTGTTTTATTTCTGAGTGACATAGGCTATATGTATGCGGGCGAAGCCGCGGGCAAAACTAGTATATAATATATATGTATTTAGAAATATATAAGTAGATATTATGTTTATCAGTTGTCTAGTATTCATTATACAAGCTCTGCTTTGCTGGGACTTGACGGCATTGTGTGATAGTTGTGGCATATTATTATTATTATCAGGTGAGATAGTGGTCAAGAGCGAGCCTATCAACAATAAAAAAAAAAGTTATTTGAAGATTTTTCACCCATAAAAACACTCAGCTTTGTGAATAGTCTTTTGTTTTCCGTTGAACATTTTTTTGTAGTTAATTGCTGAGTTTGATTGTCTTCCTGCTTTCCCGTGGATGTACTTAAGACGACTGAAGAGGGAACCTTAGGGGATTAAAAAATATCCGGAGTGAGGGGTTAAGGCGTTTATTTTTTACTGTAGGCGTCAATGAGGAAAAAAATAGATTTACTTTAGGTCGCTGACCATCGTCAACGCGTGTGCACTGAGTTTCACGTTAATTTTCAGGCATGCATTTTTCAAGTTACAGAAATGATTATCCTAGACCTTTTAGATGTCTCAATGTTTTGTTGCATTAGTATCCCCGCACACGGGTCACAAAAAAAAGCCGCATCAAGCTTTTTTTTTGAGGCGGCTTTTTTTGTAGCGCGCTTCAGTGTTCTTATGTGGCCTTTTCTAGCTTTTTTTTGTGGCCCGTGTGCGGGGACAGTTAATTCTACCTATGCACCCCTTTTTAGGGTTACGTACTCAAAGGGTAAAACGGGATCACTCATTAAATTTATTAACACCCTTCCAGAACGCTCGGGTCTAGAACACTAAAATTTTGTCCTTTTATGATACCTATATGCAATGAATAAGAAAGGATTCTCTAAAATTCACCACCTAAAGACAGGATATCAAGTGAAGTTAGTATAAATATGTATAAATGTGGAATTAGAACGCAGCTTCAAGAATGTGAGAATAGAAGGAAGACGGGAGCAAGACATCATTCCTTACTACGCCTACAACTATAATAATAACTTTATTTCGAGTGTCATTGACCCATAGAAAACTTAATCTAGTACCTACATTTTATTTGTCACTAGCTTTTGCATGCCGTGGTATCGGCGTACATACATAAAATAAAGCCTCAGGAATAAAGCAGCTTTCTACCGGTGAAAAATTTTTACCAATCGGACCAGTACTTCCTGAGATTACCTCCTACAAACAAAAAAAAACAGTTTACTTCTGTATAATATTACTAGCTTTTACCCGCGGCTTTGCCCGAGTAAATAAAATATAACCTATGTCACTCTGGAATATATTCCAGAGTGACATAGGTATGTCACTCTGGAATAAAGCAGCTATCAGTGTTACAATTTTTGTAATCGAACCTGTACTTTCAGAGCTTACCTCCTACAAACAAAAAAACATAAAAACAAACTTTATCTCTTTATTATATTAGTGTAGATATATTTATAGTATAGATGACAGGCCATAACTAGACAAGACATGACAAGTTAAGACAAGGCATGACTTTGAAAGGGACAGTCAAAACGTTCAGCTATTGCGTTCAGAGTGTTGCTACTCAGTGTACGTGCGAAAAAGGGAGCTGTCTTTTTGCTCATGGTGATTATACCGTAAACGTGTACAAAAAATAATATAAGACATGCTAGAAGTCCATGACTTATTCCCTACCTCTAAACCCCACCTATTTATGACCAAGAAAAGATAAACCACCCCCTCTCCACAATCTCTGATAATATGCCAAGCTTCCATGTGATTGATTGACAAGTACTGCCTACATTGAAGGGTGAAATGAGATGGTATCATGGGCATATCGAGCATAATATTCTGGCATATTTGTGATACCAATTTCACAGGTAATATCTCTGAATAAACTCTCATAGGTGAAGAGGATTCTTTAGCAAGAGATTTATATTGTAGAATAGAAAATAAAAACCCTTATTCGTTGAGTATTATAGAATAGAATAGTGTCTGCCTTAACAAAAGCAGTATTTATTGTGGGTCTAAACAGGTCTTGTTATGTGTGTAAATTCTAAAATATATTTAGGTTTATTTCTTGTATTTTGTGCGTGTTTTGGACGTGGTTTATTTCTGTGGTTCGGTCTAGTCCCCTATTCAGCGTTATTTCAGCGTCAACCATTATTTTAAAATAATGGTACGTAATGTTTAAGTTTACTATTTATGTGTATGAAGTTGTTAATGGGCATAGATAAGGAAAATTATAAACAATGCGGTAGTTGATTTAATATGTTCTAAAAACTAGCAGCTGCCAGCGGGTTCACCCGCGTCAAAATAGAAAATTGACCCTCGGGTACATACTTCCCGGATAAGAAGTTTCATATGTGCTATTCCAGGATAGGACCTACCCTTGTACCAAGTTTCATCGAAATCCGTTCAGCTGTTCGTGAGCAAAGTAATAACTAACATACACACACACTCACAAACTTTCGGTTTTATGATATTAGTGTGATTGTATAAAAATGTTACTTTATCAAAATGTCCAACAGTGGACATCTTTCGGCTGAAATGATGATGATGATGATGATCTGATTGCGTGTATGATGATGTACTTTAAACCGTAATCGCTACTTTAGTACGCAAAATACGCGCTTTAGTCGTGGAGTTGCGGACACAGCCCGTTGTACCTATACCTATACCCAGTGACGTAACTATAGGGTGGCAAGGCTGGCAAAATGCCATGGGCCCCTGCCCCGGTGGGGCCCCCGGTCCGAGAGACCTTGAGTTCAGAAGAAATAAATCTACAAATTCAATTCCATTATTAAGATTTATTAAACGCATTCATAAGAAAAGGATCAATTTCTAATTCTGATAGGCCACTAGGAAGCCTACGTTCAGCACGCTTAGCCAAGTTGTTATTCTGAAATCGTTAACGCTGTAGAAAAGTGATGAAACGTATGGGAATGACGTCATCTCAACGTAAAGTCGCGTGATCGGAACAAACGAATAGAAAATTCGTAGCCAAGTTCACATCGTTCAAAATGATAGAATGAATTTCTACAACGTTTAACGCTACATCCTTTGATAAACAAACGCTACATTGTAGAACGAGCGGCCGACGCAGGTGCGTCAACATGGCTACCCACTTATCGTTTTCTACAATTGCTGACACCGAAGCGTTACCGATTGGAGAACGGAATTCGACACGATACGGTTGTAACTTGGCTAGGGAGGCAGAGACGAAATATAAAAATCTTTGAGTATTGGAGAAGGAATATTTTACGTCTGTACTTCAGTGATTTATCAAAATTAAATTACTAAGTTGACGCTTTTCCTGGGGCCCCATCTAATGATTTTGCCACGGGCCTCAGATAGTATAGTTACGCCACTGCCTATACCTAACCGTAATCGCTAATAAAAAGTACCAATTAATCCTACTAATATTATAAACTCGAAATTTTGTGTGTTAGGATGTATGAATGTGTGTTACGATTTCATGCAAAAATTACAACATGGATTTCGATGAAACTTGGTACACAGATAGACCATGTCCTAGAATTGCACATGGGATACTTTTTATCCTGGGATTATGTTCCCTTTTCTGTTATTACGCAGGTGAAACCCGTGCCAGTAGCTAGTTATAAATAAATCCTCCTTTCTTCCCAAAAATCTAAAAATAAATAATCTTTACATTTATAATACATCCCTATTAATATTAAATTTAACGTCAAAATGTCTCAACTCCTTTACGAAGAAGAAACAACGGGAAAAGTTTCAGGGGACTTTAATAAAAGTTTTAATTGGTTTTTTTTTGTATATTTTTATACAATGACAATACAAGCAATCGATATTTTTATTGGAAGCCGTTGTTCGTGGGATTAATGTATTAAAACTTTTGACTATGGCTTCCCGATGGTCACTGAATATTTATTGCAGTTGTTATTTTATGATAAGGCACACTGCCATGGGACAAACTTTCCGTCATAAGTTGGACCGATATCGTTGTTGAAGATACCGCGCAGCTTCCCGAACGCTGCCCAGCTGAGTCAAAATGAAGAAAAAAAGAAAAAGAGTTTATTTGCGATGGCGCACCTTAAAAAATAAAACAAAGAACAATAACGACCTGTATATACGTAGTAAGTAAGTAGGATATGCGTTACATCCAGGCAAAAAGGGCAGGATTCGACGATTGACCTCTTTCTCAAAGTTAGACCTACCCAACTGGATAGTCTGTCCCAGGTAGACTTAACGTCTCAGGTTCTAGAGTTCCCGCTCCGGAAAACGCAGCGTTGGAAGGCCTCCCACAAGGTGGACTGACGACCTAGTGAGGGTCGCGGGAATCCGATGAATGCGAGACGCTTAGTTCTAGTCATTATGGTGACACTTAGGGGAGGCTTGTGTTCAATAGTGGACGTCTTCCGGCTGAAATGATGATGATGATGACACTGCCACGGGAGCAGAGGTGGCCAAGAACGAATTACTTTTCTTAATTTATTTCATCACAGCTGCTATCAAAACTGTGAAGGAAAAGATTGTGAGGAATGAGGAGGATGTTCTAGAACCAAAAATCCGATGACGTGATATCGGTCAATTCGCACCGCACTGAGCCCGCATGGTGGATTACGGCCCATTCTCTTTCAGATGCCTCATTGGCCCCAGCTTATGCTTAAGCTTTTACATTGCTATGAAATTATTAATAGTTTCTAAAGGTTAGCTCCTAGCTAGGTAAAATAATATCAGCAGTACGCTAGGTCCTGCTGGCATTGCTGGATTGTTCAAAAGGGTTATTATGATCCTGGAACGCAATTGACAAGTAGCGGAACCTAGGCGGGGTTTAGTCAATCAACGGATAGGTTATATCTATGAACTAGGTTTATATCTATGAACTTGTAGCTCATAGATGACCACATCATAAGGTGAGATAGTGGTCAAAAACGAGTCTATCCTACATCCTCGTTCTCCACCCAGAGCGGGAGAAGAGCGTGCCTCATCTTTGACTTTAGCATCACTTACCATCAGGTGAGCTAGTGGTCAAAAGCGAGCTTATCCCACAACCTCGCTCTCCACTAAGAGACGGAGACAAGCGTGCCCCAACTTCGACCACATCATCGCTTACCATAAGGTGATATAGTGGTGAAACGCGAACCAATCCTGCAACTTTGCTCTTCACCCAGAGCGGAAGACAAGCGTGCTCCATCTTCGACTACACCATCGCATAACATCAGGTGAGTTAGTGGTCAAACGCGAACCTATCCCACAATCTCGCTCTTCACCCAGAGCGGGAGACAAGCGTGCCCCATCTTCTACTACATCATCGCTTACCATCAGGTGAGATAATAGTTAAATGCGAGCCTATCCCGCACCCTCACTCTTCCCCCAGAGTGGAAAACAAGCGTGCCCCACCATCGACAATATCATCGCTTACCATTAGGTGAGATAATAATCAAACGCGAGCCTATCCCACATCCTTGTTCTCCACCCAGTGCTGAGACAAGCGTGCCCCATCTTCGACCACATCATCGCTTACCATCAGGTGAGATGACCCACTCCCTCACGACCCTCAGGCTCCACCCAGACCGTGATAAGGATTTTGGATGATTTTCCACCAAAAAAAGAAGGAAAGTAAATGCGCAAGCTTACGGTTTTTAACCAACAAAGAGAAAAAACAAAAGCTTTTTCTTGCTAATCCACAATCAGGCCTGATTAGTATGTTTTAATATTTAAACTTTAGGTACTGTTGTTTCTACCCCATTCATTATTAACCGGGGTTCCGTATAAAGTATTCATGGAACAAAGCCAATTGTGCTGGATACATGGAACCTGGATTACAAAGGAATTGTAGGTAATTATTCAAGGCTGAATTTATAATAATTGTGTGCATATTGGTTTTATACGTGCAAGAATAATGCTGGAATTCAATTCGAAGCTTTTCTCAAGGTTTTTACGGCATTTGTAATTATTACGAAGTCGTGTTTTGTCTACACTTTAGTAGCTACTAGCTTTTGCCCGCGGCATCGCCCGCATGCATAAAATATGGCCTATGTCACTCAGAAATAACGCAGCTTTCTAACGGTAAAAAAAAAAGCAATCGGATCAGTACTTCCAGAGATTACCTCCTACAAAAAAAAACATAAAAAACAAACTTTACCTCTTTATAATATAAGTATAGATGTGGGAGCCCAGCAGGGCCGAAGCCATTAGGGCCTTGGGTTGACTTCTGAAAAGGTCAGGTGAGATGGTGGTCAAAAGCAAGCCTATAAATAATAAAAAAAAAACCCAAGCCACCGTAGGCGTGGGCTTGCAGGAGACGAGCAATCGGTAGCCCGCCGTCAGACCATCTGGTAACCGTCCGGACCGAGTCGTCGACGGAGTGTGTTCCAAGCGCGCCTCAAAGAATTCTCAGCAAACCGTAGGGGCCCAGCAGGGTCGAAGCCTACTGGGGCCATGGATCTGCTTCTGAAAGGAAGATTCAACTCCGGTACGAAAAGCAACGAAGGAACAGGAGTGGGTATTTAGTCAATAAAAATCTGACACTATCTTCCGCTCAGCCCAAGGGCGCGGAGATGTCATTGGATGATATTCTCACGTAAAAAAAAAAAGACGTGTGGCACTCGGGGACTGCCGCGGTAAAGCTATTGCATAGCATTTTTATCAACTTATGCAATTATAATTATTTATTAATTTTATTTATGCAGTATTTTTTTTCCTTTGTTTTTTTTTCTTTGATATTAATTGAAGTTACACTTTCACACATTGAATTAAATTTTGATTGATTGTTCACTCATTTGTTTTCTTATCGGTCACCACGCTCAAAAAACAAATGAGTGGGGGGGTGTAAGGTCATTTTCGTTACGGAATTTCTGGATTCGGTCTCCACGCTCAAGGCCCGCGATAGAAGCTATGCAATAGCTTAAAAAAAATAAGGATGTGTATTATTCTAGTTAGGTTAGGTTACATGTGGTATCAGGGCGCGATCTAGCTATTGAGTCGCTCTGGGCAAAGTTATAAAATTTATTGTCACCGCCCTTTACATAGGTACACAAAACCTTAAGTCATAGTCGAGTCTTAAGTCTTAAATATGTCCACTATCCAACCTGAAGTAGATTGGAAGGTGGCATATAAATTTCTGAACCTGCCAACTTGGGTGTAGGTAGATGGCTCATTAGCCATTGCTAGCCATTGCTAGGTTGAAAGATAGGAATAAGTCAATTTTGCCGCCCCTCATTTTTTGCCGCTGTGGGCAAGTGCCCGGCTTGCCTCGCTTAGATCGGGCCCTGTGTGGTATAGGTTCCTATAGATACAAATATTCTTATAGATATGAGTTACAAACATAATTATTAACAAACTCGATTGAAGTCAGTCTAAAAAGTCAAACGACTATGGTAATTACTAAGATAAAATGAAATCTGATGTAAGTAGTCAACATTGGTTCAATAATTAAGGTTGAATAAAAGATCTTGATCTTCTTCTTCTTCCTGCCCTTATCCCATATTACTTGGGGTCGGCGCAACACTTTTTCTTCTTCCATTCTGTCCTGTCACCCGTCAAACTATCACTCACTCCCTTTTCTTTCATATCACTTCTCACACAATCCATCCATCTTTTTTTCGGCCTTTCTCTCCCTCTCCATCCATCTACATGTATAATGTAGATCAATAAAAGATCTTGATCATTGTTTACTAATAAAAGAACCATAAAAAAAGTATCAAATATAAGTATTTTTTAAATGATTAAATATTATACAAAATTCCTAATTCCTGACTTATTAGACAGACTATAGCATGCTTGGCTATCTCCTGTATCACTTCCATGTTATTTGTTAACAGTTTGTTTCACAAACAAAGTATCGGATTCACTGTTATTTAACTACGGTTTACATAATTACGTTTAACAACGAAGGCGGCGATTAACTGGCCAGTTAACAAGTTAAACTATGTATTTTCTGAAGCGCGAGCTTTCGTTTCATAACAATTAAGTATTTTGCAAGTTCTTATTGTTTCGGGTAATTCGAGGACTGGAATTACGTTGTTTGAGCCTGTTTGAAGTTGTTGTGTAGGCTTTGATTAAGCCTCTGTGTACTTGTTTGTATGTGTTTCTTGATAAGAAAATCTGATAAGATTTCTAAACTACTGTATACATAAATTTTGACAATCGTAGGTGCGTACAATGAGGTTATAAAGTTTGTCTAATAAGTCAACCGACTTGAGAATTTTGTATAATATTTAATCATTTAAAAAATACTTAACTACATTCGGTACTTTTCATAAGGTTTTTCTGTTAGTAAGTAAACAATGATCTCTATCTCTTAATCAACCTTGATTATTGAACCCGTGTTGACTACGTCAGATTTCATTAAATCCTAATAATGACCCAAGTCGTTTAACTTATTAGACAGACTCTACCTAGTTCCGCATACCTATCATATTAATATTATAAAGTTGAAAGTTTGTATGTTTGTGACCTCTTTACGCTCGAACGGCTAAACGGATTTGGATGAAAGGGTCATGGCGAAGTCCCGAACGAAATTTTGCTGGCATATTTTTTAGTGTCTTGTGATGAAAAATATACAAAAGTATACAGATTAAATTTCTAAACAATTTTGTCTTAGACATTACTATTAATAGATACCAAGTAATATATTCCAGTTTAAAGTTGGTGAGATTACGTATATTATGTCAATAATACCTACGTACCTCCTTATGAATTTACAAAATGCATTTTTTAAAGTTACAAGTGTCATGTCAAATGTTATGTTTTCTTTTTCTCTGTATGTCCTTGGGCTGGATGGCTGTTGAAATGTCTAATGCTATGCTTTTTCTGGTGATGTGATTCTCGATATTGTATTTATTGTTGTGACAACATCATATTTTTTGTCATTTTAGCCACTATATTTTAAGCACAAACAGTTACTTTTATTTTTATGTTTATTACAATACATAAAGCATAGCTTATTATGTTACTTGACCAAGATTTATATTAGTAGCAACATTAAATGTTCAATTTAGTCAAAAGCCATGTAAGCCATGAGCATAAAAAAAAACTAAGCCATGATTATTTATTTTCGTAAAAAATCTAGTCAATTTAGTTTCCAATTATGATGATTTTTTTTTGCAGTTCATAGACTGGCCATAATCTTGATTAGATAAAACAAAGTCAATTATTTCGTTGGTACGAATATATATCATGGTAACTTATACAAGGAAGTACTTAAATAAGCAGACACTTAATAATATCAACAATTTCCTCGCCGTTGTTCTTTGGCACATGAGTAGACTGGTTGTTTATCATGACTTTAGTTTTGTCCATGTTCATTTTAAGACCCACTCTTTCTTGAGCTGTTGTAAATATTCAAATCGAATGAATTCGAATATTTTAGTTCCTATGTAGCGCCACAGATGTCGCCTAACTGTAATGAGGCACGGATCTTGAGTGCTGGCTTCAAGTTGCGCAGAAGTCAAATATTCGGTCTCTTTAGTGGTGCGAAGTGAGACGCGGGGGCGGGGAGTGTTAGTGATTGACTCGACGATTGGGTATACGTCACTCCTGATTCGTTCCCTGCGTTGCTGCATGTATCTAACAACGAAGACGATTGGCTCGCCAACGTATGGAATGCGCAAAGCGATCCCCACTCTGATGCCGAGCGCTCAAGATCCGTTTCGGCAATTGTATGAGGTGAAATTGCTTGTTTCTCTGTTACTGGTATTTTAAACAAAAACTCTTGTTTGTATCGTTTTCTTGGAATAATACAACTGCAATTTAACTAAGCCCGTACCTGATTGGTATTCCTAGAATCACCCCCCCCTTTCACGAAACATGTTGATTGTTGAGGGATCAAATAGCCTCTAGCACTAAGGCGGCGGTTTGCAACAATTGCCGTAGGTCGCGTCCGGCGTGACGCTCTAGGTGACGACGTACAAATGCTTACTATGGAAATGCACTATAGTGGTATTCTGGTATCCATCTTACGTTAGACGCGGCCCACGAGCGTCGTGCGCCGCGTCCATAGGTCGTACGCCGCCTACGCAGTCATATAGAAGCATTCTGGCGTTACGGACGCCGCATTTTTGTCAACGAAGATGATGTTTACAAAGGAGCAAGACGAATTACTAATTGAATCAGTTAAACAGAATTTTATTTAACTGGTTATCGTTAGTATATAAATGTATTTTTAACCGAATTCGAAAAGGAGGAGGTTGTATGTTCGGCTGAATGTATGTTTTTTTTTTTATGTTTGTTCACCGATATCTTAGTTAATTGTAAACCGATTTTGATAATTTTTATTTTGATTGAAAGGTTATGCTTCCAAGTTGGTCCCATAGAAATATTGTTATGATTTGATCATTAACTTCGAAGATATGGAACAGAACTCCTCTTAAGATCACAGCAGAATTGTCGTAACAAGTAAAATTGCTTTGTTTATACGTGTAGTCGATGACTGACTGAAAGAAAAAGGGGAGGGAATATATCGAACTGATCTGATGATGAAGCCGGAAGGTAAAGTAATGTAATGTAACCGTGTTTGGGATTATTAGAAACGTTATAAGGTGCACTCTGGTTATAAGATAATGACGTTTGAAAAATAAAAAAACTTTTTACAAAAAAAAAATTAAACCGACTTCAATGTAAAAAAAAAAAAACACTTTTTTGTAAAAAGATTTTTTTTATCATCATATTAAAACAACCCTCAACCTCTCTCTTCATGAAAATCTCTTCTGTTTCAACAACATTTGTATAACAACATCAACATTCTCCTCCTCATCAAGAAGAATGCGAGAAACTGATTCCAGTTTGCGTTGGAAGCCGCGTCCTAGAGTAGAGATATGCCGATGTCGGCATAGTATATTTTGTTATATGTATATTTAGTTTCATCTGTCCCGATGTTTGTCTGTCATCAAATCTTGTAAATTAAATTTGACCCACTTCCCGGTTACCGATTGAGCTTAAATTTTGCATGCATGTCTAAATCAGATGACAATGTAAAATTATTGTGACAAGGAGCTGATCTGATGATAGAAACGGAAGGTGGCTATAGGAACTTGGTAGTTAAACGACACAACCCCATCGAGTTTGGGCTCGTATGATTCGTCTTGACGAGTATTACGAGCTATAAAGCTATAACATATCACAGCAAGCTTTATATATATATATAAAGCTTGCTGTGAAAAAAAGATTTTCAACAAAAGCTTGTTTTGTTTTGACATCAAAAAAATGTACCAATATTCAACAAAGTAACCAGGGCGTCTGATATACCCAGTTGCAATTTTCATGGAAACCTTCTCTTTCTCCACCTCCTCGAGTCGTATTCCTCATTACTGAGGGTCGTGAAGTTCCCGCTGGATTAGCTTCTTATTGAAAGCATCTCGCCATCTGTGACGGTTCTTAGCGTCATGAAGTGCGACGTGCAATTGGGGGTCCAGTGTGGACATGGAAACCAACGGATAGATTATATACACACAAAATTTCATCAATATCGGTCAAGCCGTGTAGAGGGAATTAGGTGACAAACATACGTACAGAAGAATTATAAATGTAAAGATAAACTTCTCATTGATAAAACTAAAATACAACTCATTAACCCTTTGTGTGTCCGGAACGTGGATCCACGCGAGACACAATAACTTTTTAATTGTGTCTCTAATTACGGCATACGAAAGGTTAATACATTTCGCAAAGCTATGGAGTTCCAGTTAATGTAAGCAGTCTATGGGTCACATAGACGCAGAGTCATTACAACAATGCTTTCCGGCCTTTGATGGGGTTGTAGAGGTACTACAGTGCTTCCGGCATGTCCTCAGGGGCGGAAATTGATGGTTTTCACGCCATCATGCACAGGATACTGGCCAGCCGCAACAGCAACCTGAAAACTATAGCGGACAGGTGCGATGGCCATAGACAACATTTTTTTTAGTTTATGCAAAACCTGAATATAATTTGCTCCGAATCAGTAACTTTAAAATTCCAATAGTTTTTACACCATGTTAGGTATATTTTTTTCCAAAAATATTTAAAAAGGGCATACAGTTGGACATCACCGACATTAGGTACAAGACAGGTCACGGCAGGTCATAACGGGTATTTGGCCCGGAAAACAGTTGGGTGCAAGTGCAAAACCACCCCTCAGTCGCCTGGAAGACTCGGTGACTATGTACTTTGCTGACATAACAAGCTTATAACTTTGTGATTTTTCATGATACAGTTATGAAATTTTGTACACAGATTCTTTTCATAAAAATTAATTAAAAATTACGTTTGTTGTGTGAGAGCCCCCTAAAATAATTTATTATGTTTTTAGTATTTACTAGCTTTTGCCCGCGGCTTCGCCCGCGTGGCATTAGGTACTTAAGGAATCGGGATAAAAGGTAGCCTATGTTCTTTTCCATGTCAAAGGCTATATGCATGCCAAATTTCATTCAAATCCGTTCAGCCGTTTTTGCGTGATTAATTAACAAACATCCAAACATCCACACTTTCACATTTATAATATTAGTTAGGATTGTTCTAGCGCCAACAGAAATACTCATACATAATCTGAACATTTCAACTGTCTGACTATGACTGTTCATGAGATACAGCCATGTGACAAACGGATGGACGGACTGCGGAGTCAGTATTAGGGTTCCGTTTTAACCTCTGGGTACGGAACACTAAAACACGACCACAACACTACTCATAATGAAAAAGGTTCTTCAAATTGAAAAGATATTTCAAACCAGTGCTGGTAGGAAATTCTCGAATATAGGGTGTTCGTGTAATGTGCCTTACAATGGCCCTGTATATAGCCCTATATTCAGGTAGATGCGGCTGAATAACCTCTCGTGATTTCTCTGGAGAGGTACCTGGTGAATGGCGGTCTTTGGGCCAATGCGTTGCGTGGAAATGTGGAGAAGGAACTTGTTTTTTTTTTTTAATTTTTTAAGTTTCTTACTTTGTCACATATGGAGTTATGATGATATAGTTATAGTTCTCCGTGGTGGCTTGGCAGGAAGTCGATTTGAATACCGACACTTAGGAAACAGCTAATTCAGGGCATCAGGTTGCATTTTGGAGAGTGCGCAGGAATTGCATGACTTGATTCCGCAATCTCTTATCTACCATCGGACAACCCGAAGTACGGCGAGTATCCACCCTTACGTTGTTGAAACCTCTATGGTCCGGGCTAAGCGCTTCGCCTCGTCATTTATACCGCGTACATCGAAGGACTGGAACAGCCCGTTCTGGGTGAGGGAATGTCAGACATTTACTGAGTACCGTCCTTTTAATCGTTAATGTTCCATTTTCCTTCAGTTGGGCACCTGAAGGAACATTGAATTTTAATTTTTTTTTAAATACTAGCTTTTGCCCGTGGCTTCGCTCGCGTTAAATTCGGGGTAACACGGTTCGCCTTTCTGTGGGGGTTAGAAAGAAACAAAAAGTAGCCTATGTCACTTTCCATAATATCCCTTCAACTATCTCCACTTAAAAAATCATGTCAATTCGTAGCTCCGTTTTGCCGTGAAAGACGGACAAACAGACACACACACACACTTTCCCATTTATAATATTATAGTATATAGTATAAGTACCTAAGTAAAGTACGTAGTATGGAGGTATGGATCTTAGCCGTGTGCAGCGCCCCTTAGTGAACTCCACTGCGGGTGACGTAACCTACGACAAACTTATTATTTGCGGTTGGTACAGTAATGGGGTCTAGAGATCGAAACGTAAAATTAAGTTTGTTTTTTATTGTATATACTTTTCCGGGATAAAAAGTAACCAGTGTGGTGCCCAGGATATTAAATAATAATTATACCAAGTTTTATCGTAATCGAACCGGTAGTTTTTGCGTGATGCCTGAACAAACAGACAGACAAACAAAAAAGACGTGTGGCACTCGGGGACTGCCGCGGTAAAGCTATTGCATAGCATTTTTACCAACTTATGCAATTATAATTATTTATTTATTTTATTTATCAAGTGTTTTTTTTTCCTTTTTTTTTCTTTGATATTAATTGAAGTTACACTTTCACACATTAAATTGAATTTTGATTGATTGTTCACTCATTTGTTTTCTTATCGGTCACCACGCTCAAAAAACAAATGAGTGGGGGGTGTTAGGTTATTTTCGTTACGGAATTTCTGGATTCGGTCTCCACGCTCAAGGCCCGCGATAGAAGCTATGCAATAGCTTAAAAAAAATGTAATCATATTTTTGGGTCCGGTGTCGGTCTAGTAACACCCCCTGCCATTTATTTTTTTGAAATTTTCAATGTACAGAATTTTCACTTCTACAGATTTATTATAAGTATAGATATAGAAGATAGATTTGTGGCCCAGGGCTGCTGTAACTCTTTCGAACAATGCCGCAGCCTTAGTTACGTATCTGTTTCTTTGAGTACAAAAATAATAAAATAAATAAAGACCCTCTTCCATAACAGAAGCACACTTCAATAGGAAAGTCCTCGATTTCTTTACAAAACCTCACATATTACAGGAGGCTTCCTTCAGCCACTTAATTTTACACCAACATTTCCTGAATTCCATGAAATTTCATTACATTAACCGATTGAAGTGCGTTTATCTTCACTCAGAAGTGAGGTCCTATTCATTCGGAGTTCATTTACAAGGAAATACGTTTTTGATGTTCATTTAGAATCAACATTTAAGCTTTATAAAGCAAGAACAGATTGTACAGTTGAATGAACATTGAACTAATTCGGTCGTTTATTTTTAAGTAACTAAGGGCCGGCGCACATATGGCGGAGCGCAGCGCAGAGTATTTTTCACTGTCAATTTATTATCGCCATTATCGTCATTGAAATAATATCTAAAATCAATCAAAACAACAATTAATTCCTTAAGAGCATCGAAGCGACTACATGCAAAAGGTAGCGCGCAGGAACGTGCCTGCGCGCTCATCCGATTCCGGTCGCCGGGCTCGCCGAAGAATTCTTCTGTTTTTTAATTTCTTCTGCAAGTCATGTTATCAAAAACACTTCCCAATCCATCATTTTAATCACGAATGTACACGTTTGGTCTCTCAAAAAATTGTAAAACGAAGGCGACGGTGTGTCGAGTGTGCGCATTCAACTAGAAATTGCTCTTGGTGTGCGCTGACCCTAACGTGTCATGCGTTTAGAAAACTTCGTGGGCATGCTCTGCGCTGCGCTCCGCTGTGCGCCGGCCCTAAGGGAACACAAAAAGACGGTGCGATGCGATACGACGCTGAATCGCAGAAATCTGCAATGCGAATTGTTGCGATGCGAATTCGTGTGATAAAGCATTGGTTCATATGACCATATAATGTGTGATTGCAAATCAATTCGCAAGTCCTTGCGATGCGTCGTGCAAGCTCGCAGATTTTTACTACGCGACATCGTATCGGAGTTTGACCTTTTTTTTTCTTTTAGGTAGGAATATCATCCAATGACATCCCCCGCTCTTCGGAGCGGGACATAGTAGACATAGTAGTAGGTAGACTTCTACTGAATAAAAACCCACTCCTGTTCCTTTGTTGGCTTTCGTACCGGGCCCGAATCTTCCTTTTAGAAACAGATCCATGGCCCCGTAGGCTTCGACCCTGTTGGGCCCTTACGGTTTTAAGACAACTCCTAGAGGCGCGCGTGGCGCCGGCGACGACGTCTTGGGCTATCATCTATCTGAGTTTGTCCTGCAGCATGCGAGCGATATGACCAGCCCACTCTCACTTCAAGTCGGCTGTTTTTTCCCCGATATCTGTTGTTCGAGTTCTAGATCACAGAGTGGTCTTTCGTACATGTTACACCCATTATGCTGAGTGTCATTGCCCTGTGATTACATGATTAGACTTTTTTGTTCAGTAAATGAACAACTTTGTGTATCTTTCACCGCGTACAGACATTGCGAGGCGTCCAACACGAACGTCCGAGGCGAACAACTCCTGTCCGTCCACACGGAGCGCACGGCTCGTACTGAAGCAGCGTTCGCAACGATCGTGTGACGCGAATGCTCACTGTGAGCACACACGTACACGTTCACACAGCCCGAGGCATGCGAGACGAACCATTCGCGTCGCACGCCTCGCGATGTTTGTACGCTTTAGGTTAGGACGGGCACTATGCATATGCCAATGAGTGGCAATCCTTGGGGGTGAGCTATATAAGACGGACATCTTTCGGCTGACATGATGATGATGGTGGTACAAGCGGTAATGCAGTTAGGTGGATGTTACGGCTTCAGCAATATGTCTGCAAAAGGATTGATTTTCAAATATTCCGCTAGTTGACAGTAGTTTCGCGCCGTGGAATCGGTGTTGCTAACAAACACTGTATTAAATGTAAAACAAAATTATCCAGCTTTTTCGACATTGCTGTACGTTTGTCTCGAATTTCCCAGAATGGCAGGCTGGAGTTATACCCGGCAAAGTACTTCCCAATTTTAATACGATTTAACGATAACTGGCAAAATGTCGGAGTATAACACATTTCTGTTAAATTCACAATTCAACATTTCCTTTGTGTGGAATACAGGAAATATGGTCCACATTTTTTTTTAATTAAAAAAAGTCGTTGTCTCACATTTTAATTTATTATTTTATTAGGCAAGTACAGTAAGGCCGCAAAAGTCCATAGGAACGCTAAAGATTACATTGCTACGAACCGAGCGAGCGCGAGACTTCCGTGCGTATGTGTGCGCATGTATGAGTATCCACATTCCACAGATAACACACACTAAGGAACTGTCGTCGCAGTGAGCTGTTCTTACCATAGCATTGATAAAATTCGTGCCAATACGTCATGTGCTGGTAGCCGTGTGAACTAAGTGTTGGATTCGCAAATCACGTAACCCGAGTTCAAATCATGGTCGGTCCGTTGCAGTTATTTCTTACTTTGAAAATTCCTAATCTATATTGATATAGTTGTTTTTTTATATTTCTATGAAAAATACTATTGCATTTTTTGCACTAAATAGTTGCAAATTACGAATGTGATCTATTAACCACAAGAAGAATCACATTCGTAATTTGCAATTATTTAGTTGTTACATCTTTTCGATGTTATAAGGTGGAAATAAAAAGACGTGTTTAATAAAAATGTTTATTCTTTATATTTACAAATTAAACATTTATGAGAATTGTGACGTCGAATTGTTACCTAGACAAAAAGTTATCTTGTAACCGTTATCTATGTTACGCCTAAGATTGTTTGTTGGAAGTATACCCACTTAGACCATTCATAATATGAATAACGTAACAATGAACGGATATTCAAATTTTAATAAAATAAAATATAGGTAATTGTTTATATCCAGTTATTTATTGAAAAGTGATTTATGATTTGGAATTTGTAAACATTTTATTTTTGTGTAACGTCACAATGAATGTATTGAGGTCATAGCTTAATTGTTCATTTTCTTGACGAAAAGAAGATTGAAACCAAACCTCAATTTCTGTTAAAAGAACTTTAGTTCTCACAAGATAATCGTCAATTAGATGAGAAAAATAAATTGAACTATAGTATTATGTTAAAACAGTGCGGGTAGAAGAATAAAAAACGAAATAGACTCATGATTATTGTCAACAAAATTGATAGCGAGTTCACTGCATTCTTAAGATGAGGCGATGGCACAAGTTAAAAGATATAGCTGTTTTAAACGAAAGTAAACACAATATAATACAGTGTTTGTTAACGAATAATCACAGATATGTTAAAATAAAATGGTAGGCCATTTAGTTTAGTTAACATTAAATATTTAGTGCGAAACGTAATCGTTCTTGTTTGTGCCTCTCTGTCAAGTACGGCTTTTTAGCTGGTTTTCTGTGATGCACGCCTTCAGCGTGAAGTGCACGGCGAACAGTATCCATCGAGGTGTCATATAATTCCGCAAAATGTCTCGTTGGTGCGAAACCATTCGTTTCGTATACGTCCACCATATGTCGTCGCTGCGCCTCGCTAATAAGCTTCGGTCTCCCACTTCTCTTTCGACTAGCAAGGCTACCTTCTTCCTCATATCTTTTTAGCCAAAGATTTACAGTATTTTTCTAAAATAAAATAAAATATATATTAGGCAGCTATACCTACTTCACTTCATTTTCATTATATAAAATGTTAATAATCATAATTATTGAATATAATTTTAAAATAAAACTGCATTTATTAATCCAATAACCAATCCAATAAACCCAACGATTTACGTATTTCTCTTTTAAACCTCATAAAGATACGATGAATGGATTCATAAATGGCATACGTTTTAATTAGAAGATTAATTTGTAATAAAGTTACAATTCATTAATAGCTATTATACTCACATTCAGTCCGGTTTCTTCAGATATTTGTGTTTTATTAAGACCACTTTTATGCAGCCCAATGATAGTCGCCCTCACTTCAATACTAATATTAGCCTGCATTTTGCGAATATTACAATACTGTCAACCTCACGTCACTAACCAACAACTACAACCAAACGACAGTTCATTTCGGTTAAGTTAAAACTCATGTCTACCTCGCAGAAATCTAATTCTTTATTTAGTTTTTTTGTGATCTACCTTTCTAACTCTAAGAAATGTGTGAACAAGTTAAAGAATAATTTAAAATATGTAATGCAAATACATAACTTCCAATCGGGTAAGAACTTACAAAAAGTCAATAATTGCGTGGGATTTGAACTTGCGGCACACTGATTTGCGCTTCAATCTGTGTGCCTATACCACTGGGCCATCTTGACTTATGATAAGTTGATGAAATTGTGGATTTCAATCATTTGTTGGCGAAACTTGAAAATAAAAGGTCGTAAGTCAAACTAAACGTCAAACGAATAAGTTTTAAGAATTCTTATGGACTTTTGCAAGTGATAGTACATCACTCACCTTCGGTTTGCCGACAACATAGCAGTCATGGCTGAGACTACGGAGGGGCTCAGCACAATGCTCAATGACCTCAATAGAGCTTCCGAAAGAGTGGGTCTTAAATTGAACATGGATTAAACCAAAATCATGATTAACAACCATGAGCGCCCACTCCTATCAAGATCGGAGACTCTACACTCGAAGTTCTGGATGATTACGTCTACCTCGGACAGGCAGCGTTCGGGAAGCTACGCGGTATTTTCTCGTCCAACATACCACAGTGTCTCAAGACGAAAGTATGACCAGTGCGTTGACATATGGCTCCGAAACGTGGTCGCTTACAATGGGCCGCATCAGAAGGCTTAAAGTCACCCAAATGGCAATGGAAAGGGCTATGCTCGGGGTTTCCTTGCGTGATCGAATCAAAAATAAAGATATTCGCAGGAGAACTAAGGTTGCCCACGTTGCGTGCGGGAATCGAACCCGCGACACGCAGCGCTGCAGCCAATTTCTTAACCACTGCGCCAACCGTGAATAAATGTTTAAATTACGTAATCTGCAAGACGCTACTGATAAGTACACTTTTAAAACACACACCCATCTTTTAATTTGAAAATAATAGTGCTATAAATAAGTTTAATTAGAAATGTAAAATTTTCAACTCGATTCGATATCAACATCCGAGTTGTATGCTAGTTCAAATCCGGCTAGACACATTATTTTGTGTAATTTGTTTCATGACCTCTATTCTCAAAACGGTGAAGGAAAATATATAGAGGAAACGTCTTAAAATAAAAAAAATCGAATACATTTGTGACATCTATCAATCCACATTGGGCCCGCGTGGTGGATTGTGTCCCACTGCCTATTCTGGAGAGGTGGTCTGCCCCAGCAGTGGGAACATTATAGGGCTGACTATGATATTATTAATATTTATTCTATACAAAATTTATAATTTAAAGACATTTATTATTTTTATTACAGGTCCTCTCTGCACTAACAGTCGAAACCAATACGTGCAGAGTCATTATTATATTATAATACAACAAAAAAAATAATAGAATAAATCACATAATCATCATCATAACATTATCATCATTAACATTATCATTTATCATCATCATTATCCAATGTCTTCTGGCGTCTAGGCTTGACATTTATTACTAACATTCGGACATTTAGTGCAAAGCTTGGGCCAACCCGTAGGGTATGCAAGATCCTTGGGCCAATATCTGGCGTGGTACATAAATGTCAAATACAGGATAGATCAGACGTGTTATGTCGAATAGAACATTTATTGTTAAGGCCCAAGCGCCCGAAACGTGCCATAAAACAGTGACTTTCTGAAGCCTACTCCTCGATAACGGTTAGGTTTGAAAAAAATAAATGTTTATTATAGATTCATGAACAACATTATCAACATTTGACTTTTTCGTGCTATTAATACTTTTGTCTAAAAAAATATTTACCGATTTCGCAACTTTTCGCAACTTTTTTCCTATCTTCTCTTCTTCGATCTTTAGAAACATTTTTACACATAAAAATTGGTGGTTAAATATTCTTCAAAATGAACATAGCATATGTAAATCAATCAATATTTCGCAAAGAAAATGGATTTAAAGGTCAGCCGCGCGCTTTCCGGGTGCTGCTGGCCACAAATAAATGCACAGATACGCCTACTGCTGCCTAGGCGGGTGCGAGAGTTGCGTCCATTTAATTTTGGCCAGATGGTTCAAGGGACTATAAGGCTTAAATGCAAATATTAATAGCTGCTCTACCACTTTTGGTACCCTATTTTCTATGCTAATTTTATTTTTTGTTAATTTTGAAGAAGAGGTAGTTTGTTCAAATGTTTGTAGAAGGTATTCACAAAAACGAACTGCCGAGCTTCTTGTGCTTAGCAGGACGAACACCTGTGCGATAGCCCGCGCCTTAACCGGCCACTGTAAACTAAACAGGCACCAATTTCACATGAAACTGAGTGACACTGATGTTTGCCGGATCTGTAATCAGGAGAGGGAGACGTCTAAGCACCTTTTGTGTGAATGCGGGCCCCTTATCCACAAACGCAGTGTCCATCTGGACCGACTCATTATTCGCCCGGAGGAGATTAAAACTCTAAAAGCTAGGAGTATTCTAGATTTTCTGGAAGCCTCCGGGCTAAAAGAGTTACTCTAACAAGGTGGCGGGTCACAATAGATCCTTTAGGTCGTCGTGACTACATCCCCTACACTACGGGAGATGCATAGCCCCTTATCTTCAAAATAATAATAAAAGAAGGTATTCAAGGGAACTGAACTTTGGCCCTGTACGTGTGTGGAAGCTATTCCATGAACATGTTCTCCCGGGATAAAAAGTTTATTATTTATTTATTTAACAATTCAGAGAAACATACATTCACGCGGGTGCAGCCGCTGGCGGAAGTTAGTATTATAATAAAAGAAAAGATAGGATTGAAGGAAACAGCACATTTAATGTGCGTACGGCTAAGGAGTGGAATTCCCTGCCGGAATCTGTGTTTCTTGATAGTTACAAACTAGGGGTCTTTAAATCTAGGCAAGCGTGCTCTATCGTCGGCCACATCATCGCTTACCATCAGGTGAGACAGAGGTAGTATCAATAATAAAAAAACACTGGGCAAGTGCGAGTCGGACTCGCGCACTGAGGGTTCCGTGTGTAAACTACAATTCCCGGATGGAGTCTCGAAGATTTTTCCGAATTGCAATTTTTTTTTTTTGTGACGTAGGTAACAACAAAACTGTTTTCAGACTTATTTCTATACATGTGCTTTAAGACCTTGCTTTGTTCCAAATTTCAGGATTCTGGGTCAACGGGAAGTACCCTATGAATTCAATCTTTGAGAGTATCAAAATATACGTTTTTTGCGACATAAAAGGACGTATTTTTTTTATTCGTTAACTTAAAAGTTTGATTTTTTCACAGCTTGAAGGGCCCGCAGACCTGAGTAGGTATATGGTTTTAATTTGAACTCGATACCTCCACGCGTTCTTGAGATAAAGGGTCTTGACAGACAGACGGACGAACGGACGGACAACAAAGTGATCCTATAAGGGTTCCGTTTTTTTCCTTTTGAGGTTTTTTTTTCTCTGAATTAAATGTAATGATAAGCTTTTTATCCCGGGACAATATGTCCATGGAATAGCTTACACACAGACACAGACGTACAGGACCAAAGTTCCCATCCATTGAATACCATCTACAAACATTTGAACAAACTACCTCTTCTTCAAAATTAACAAGAAATAAAATTTGCATAGAAAAGAATCCTAAAAACAGCAATAATAGGTACAAAGGTAAGTAAAGGAAGGTTCTTTGGCAACAAACTTTAATTAATCAACATTACACTACAAAGTCACCAAAACTCGTCTATTTTCAACCTCTCTATGAACATCTAAATCTGACCAAGTTATTAATAAATAATTATTTCCTTCAAAATTTTATTTGTTTATCTCTGTTGACGCTGACGTCAAAAGGCAATAGACAACTTAGACCATATGATCATAGACAACTGTGTTGTTTATGGTCATATGGTCATATATTATAGACAACTGTGTTGTCTATGGTCATATGGTGCAAAATAGTTACGCCAGATACATACAAGGTCTGATAGGGAAACTGTTTTTGTAACGAATTGTGCGTCTATTCAGGCAGAATTAACATGTTATTTTTCTTTTTTTTTTTCAAAGGTAAGTAAATGTTGATTAGTTAAAAGGAAGTTTAACTAATCAACATTACATTACAAAGTCACCAAAAATCATCTATTTCCAACCTCTCTATAAACATCTAAATCTGACCAAGTTATGTAACTGGTTAGTAAATAATTATTTCCTTCATCAGAATATTGGACGGAATGAGCTTATGACTCATTCCTTTACTTTGTCGGCGATTTACTTATACAGGAAATCTGTTTTCCGTTGGTTTAGCTCGGATCATAGACTTTGGTCTGCGGCAGACGTGCTTTGAGCGGAAACTAATTGCAAGAGAGCCATACAACATGGATGTACGGTCTATGGAAGGGCGGAAAAGGGGTAGCAAGATATTCTGTTTTTCAGGGTTCCGTACCTCAAAAGAAAAAATTTAACCCTTATAGGATCACTTTCTTTTCCGTCTAATAACAAATAATAATAATAATAGGGATATAGACTTCTCGTTGACCACGAATCTAATTAAATTCGGTAAGAAGCAATGCCGTGTAGCTCATCATGATCATCATCATCAGTCTTTTTAATGTTCCCACTGCTGGGACGCAGGCCTCCTCTCTAGAAGAGGGAATGAGCCGTAATCTACCACGCGGGCCCAGGGGGGGTGGCGAATGTCACACGTCTTCGAATATTTGGTTCTAGGACATGTTCGTCTAGTCACATTGTTTCCCTTCACCGTTTTGAGAGCAGTGGTGAATAAATTACAAAAAGTAATGCGCCTGGCTGGGTTCGAATCCGCGACCTACAACTCGTAAGTCGGCCATGTAGTGCAAGTAAAGGAAAAAATCCGAAAACCATACAATAGTTGCATCACAAAATAGTTACATTTAACGGTTATAATTTGAACCTTTGGTGCGCGAACCCAACTCGCCTTTGACCGGATTTATTTAATATCATAGAAATAAAATATTATCCAATCATATCAAGTCCTTAAGATAATTAATTTCTATTCTTTAGAGTAATTTGTTACAAATGGCTAATATTATTTAACACTTTAATTAAAACTCGACAGTAGATCTGTCATAGAAAACTTTCAGATGATTACTTTCTCTGTACTTTTATGAATGATTACTAAGAGCAAATTGTTTTGCTCTTAGTAATCATTCATAAAAGTACAGATTTTTCGAAATATTTTATATAATGTTAACAAACTTTTTTGCTGACCGTATTTAAATACTTTAACGAGGAGGTCCGGCGCGAGCAGGAGTGGAGGGCGGTCGCCTTCTTTGGTGAAACAGTAATGCTCGCGAAAGAGGTGGCCGCACGCGTGATGTACCTACCGGATTTCTTCACACCCCAGCCGCCGGGATCCCAACCTCAATTTCCAACCACTATACGCATGGGCTTGCGGACGACGAGCAATAGGTAGCTCATTATCTGGCCTTTCGGTAGCCGTCCGGACCACGCCCGTGTTGTCGACGGCGCGTAGTGTTCCAAGCGCGCCTGAGAGACGTCACCAAAACTGAGGGTCGAGGTCGTCTTACTGGGGTCATGGGTTCTCTTCTGAAAGGGGTCCTGGAACGCAAGGCAAAGAAGGAACTTAGGTGTAGTTTTAGTAAGTTAAAGTCTGACACACCTTTCCTCTCCGCCCTAGAGTGGAAGAAGTTATTAGCTGATTTCCCACCTAAAATAAAAAAAAGTGTCTAAATACTGTTAGACTAAGTCGATGATTGAGTGCATCACTAATGGCGTCGCGCATGATCGTCCCCGCACTAGCATCTTTGACATTCGAATATGGAATTGCGCGCCCTTTTCACGGTGTTATACTTGAATAGTTTGAAGTTGTAATTAAATGTATTCTGTGTTAAAATTACGTTTATCTCTATTAATACTTAGTTACAGACACTTAAATTTTTACATAACTTGCTTTATTCCAAATATAAAAGACGAAGTGTTCATTTGTCAAATGCCAAATTAATTAGCGAGAATCACAGATTGTAGAAATACCTACTTGTGATGTAATATTTTGTTTGATTGGCCATTTATGATCACAAACGTTACAAATTGCCGATAAAATTTAGTATGTAAATTTTGTAAAGGCGAAAAAATACCAGTTTGATTGAAAGCTATTAATAAAAATAAATTAAAGGTAAAAATATGATAATATTCTTAACAAAATTAGTACCTAACATTGTTTTTTGGGGTTCCATAGGAGCAAATGAAAATACAAAACCCTTATGCCTAACCATTTTACCCGACTACGGCAAAGCCAGAGTAGGGTTATGATTTTGACATACTATGTATGTATGTGAGTATGTTCATCTGTTCCCTCATAACTCCTAATCTACTTATCGGAACTCGACACGTCATTAAAGTGTTTCGGTTGGTACCTATAGCGTGTGACTGCGGCTTTTCTTTTTGTTCTGTTCTTGTTTTACAGCTACCTTGTTTATTTCAGCATCCTGAAATTCTTGTTTCAAACTTTTTCAGCGTCGTTTTTTTATCGTAGTTGGGTTTTAGTTTTTTACTTTTTTATGCAAACCCTTGGCCCTGGAAATCTGAAACTTTGTACCGAGGTTTCTTTTGTGATGTTAGACAAGGATTAAGGGACAGCTATTTGGAGACTCAAACCCTGAGGTCTAACCGTAAGGCTCAAAAAAGTTGGTGTTGGCCTTTTTCCGTGTTTATTTTTTTATAATTTTTTGCATGAAACTTGGTCTTAGTTAAAGCTCTTTGATATAATCATCATTAAATATTTAGGTACCTATTTAAATCGGTTAAATTTTTTTCCTTACCTTATTCATTAAATCCCAAGCGAACGCTGGCGTTCGCCCTCTCATTGGTTTTCTATTGCTATTGTGTCTAATTACGGTATTAGTGTGAAAAGGGATAATGATTAACAGATATCATAATAAAAATTCAAGCATTTAAAAGTGTGGATAATTGGATGCCTGTTAATTATTCGAAATCTAGAATAGTTTATTACTTGGAATTCGGTGAGGGCATGACCTAAAAAAATGTTAAACAAAATATTCATCGTACCTACGGAACCTCTAAAAGGCGACGTCGTCCGACTTCACCCGTATCACACTTCGTAGGTTTTTTTTTCGTAATGTAAGTTATTTAGTTTTAAAAAGACATGTGATATTATAATAGTCATTAGAATTCTAATAGCTATGGTAACAACCATTCTTCTTCATGTATCATTTATTTTTCCTTTGCATCGATACGTTAAATTTCTGCCTATGTATATAATTTGGATATAAGTGGATGATAAGTAGATATCTCACAACAAAAGTGACTCGAGTCGATAGTAGGCTACGATTTTGTGGTTTGGTCCAGTGGCTGTGTCAGAGGCATACGTTAAGTCTACCAAAGTGCAAGAAAACGAACACAATCGATCTGTTGAATAATTTTATAACCATTCTTTTTTGGAGTTTCAGTTTCTAACGCTGTCTAGATTTTTTTTCTATATTTTTTTATAATTTTAAAAGGATGCTCTCACTTAGTCGCTTTCAGCTACCTTAGGCGTAGGCTTGCGGAAGGCGAGAAAACGTAGAAAAAAAAACGTAGCGACCTAGCAGGGTCGAAACCTACTGAAGCCAGTATTGGGTTGTGCGAAAGAGAACCCCGAGCTCTGGAACGAAGGCTAAAAGGAACATAGGTTTAGATTACTGACTAAAAGTCAGTAAAAGTCTGACACACCTTGATTGCCTGTGCTTAGTTTTGTGATTTCATCGTGCTATTCTGTTTATTTTTCTGTGTGCATCAAATAAATGTTATATCTAACTCAATCTATCTGATTTCCCAAATTCAAACCTTCTTAGGTTTTTTGCTTTTTGACAGGTCAGTGTCAAATTTCATGTTGTTCACAATATGATTGGTGGCCGTACACCGTACTAATTTACAGAATTATACTATAGACTTGCAACCCCCAAGTACGTCCGCCCCTCAAGTCACAGCACCATCCAGTATCTCTAATTCCTCAACTTGGCCCCCTGGATTAAAGCCAACGAAGATGTTTGGTGTAGTCCTGAATAACTAGACGCTGCCAGTATTCCGTTTTGCAATAATACCGAAATACGTGGCCACTCCAGGCCCATTCTGATTACTGGGCACTGAAGCTCTGACGTCATATGGACGACATGGACAAGCTTTTGATGTCTTTCTCAGCTGGATTACGACCGCCTGTGTCGTATGTGTGATTGGATCTCTAATGTATTGACAGAAATACCGTAATGGTTAGTGTATGGACTGCAGATGCCTTTGAGCTTCGTGTGCTTTCGGATATCTTCGGATGTTTGTTTGTGCGCTTTTGTATCTGTGTGTCATTTTGTGTCACTAGTGAATGGTGCTTTTATGAAATGGATTTTGAAAGTTATGATGTTTATTTCTAAAAAAAAAATATATATTGTCTATGAAATTCTGGTCAAATATTTACCTGCATGTTTTTTCGGGGTAGAGATTTTGGAGCGTTCTGATAAGTGTGTATGAAATCACAATCATAAGGAAATCGACTATTTCGCATTTCTAAATGGAAGGGAAAATTTCGATAAAATTCATTTACCAGATATTGTAAATTCTATAGATTTCGTCTTCGAACATTTCAGCCAGTATGTTTCGGCCCATAGAGAAATTAGAATTTTCAAATGGTGGTCAAGTATTTGAAGTAAATAGCAATAACAGAAAAAAATATGTTTTCTTTCTTTCTTTTTCTTTCAATAAAAGTCTGTCTAAAAAGTCAAACGACTTGGAAAATACTTATAATCGATACGTTTTATAAGGTTCTTCTTTTAGTAAACAATGATCAAGATCTCTTAATCAACCTTAATTATTGAACCAGGATTGACTACATCAGATTTCATTTTATCCTAAAGTCGTTTGACTCTTTAGACAGACTCTACAAGTAGCTTTAAATTATTGCTGACATTTAGTCCACAGAGTGAAAACTATTTAAATACGTGATTTTAAAGAGTGTCCATGGAGTTTTTTTGCACGTTCCTCTCCATAGAGATTTACCTTTAGAACGCGCAATTCGTTTTATTTTTTTGACAATCAGACTTCTAAAGTGCCTAAAAATAAATGTTTTGCTTTGATTTGATTTTCTACGATTCTGTCCTTGTTACCAAATCCCAATTGTTTAAGGAAACTTGAGCTTCGATCTATTTTTGGTATTTCAATTGGATTGACTCACATTAGGAGCGAAGTCTTACACGAGGTCCTTAAGTGCATGGGCGTCATGATTTACGCATGCCGACGAAAACCCTGATAGACGTCATGAATAAATTGGGAAGCCTATTCTAATTCTGGAGAGAGGTGGACTGGTTGGGATGAGGGCAGTTCGGCCTACGTATAATGGTCTACTATGGACTAGGTGAGTGAACCAAATAAATAAGTTAGAGTGAAGGTATAGTTCGGAATAAGGCCATCACACAGTTAGTAACGCAAGATCTTGAAACAAAATATAGGAATTTAATGTATATAGAGCTGAAGCAACGCCACGTGAGACGCGCGATTTAATTTTTTTTGTTTTTGTTATGTTAAATTTCAACATGTTTTTTTCTACACTGCGTGTATCTGTGGTTGTGCGCCAAATAATAGTACATTGTTACACTAGGGGTGAAAGTAACTCATTTCGTCCCGAGAAGGAATTGGCGGGCGAGCGCAGCGAGGTCGCTAATTCGAGGGATTAAATGGGTTACTTTCACCCCGAGGTAAACACTGTGCTTTTCATTACGAATACGAGGAAACTAAAAATAAAATAAAAAGTTTGTAAAACCTGAGTCGTCGTTTCTATGATTTTAAGTAGGTATCTTTCTTCTGATTTAGGCGGTAAAAGGTATTCCACTACTGCTTTAGCCTCTTCTCTTATGAAATTAGGCGTTAAATCACTATTTTAATCTGATAAACATAACGTGTTAAAACAAATCTCTGTTGTACGGAAATGTAAACGAAACTCGAAAAAACCAACGGCTGATTGCCACTTTCCCGCCATTTTGTTTTTTTTTTCTGCGGTCGGCCAGCTATTCAGCCTCATTAATGAAAAATTAGAAATTGATTGTAATCTTTTAAAAATAAAGTATTTTAAAGAAATAGTTGAACAAATAAATCACTTAAAATATAACATTATTTAATTAATACTTGTCTTAAGTTATTTCAATTTTATATCGCGCTGTGATTGACTGGCTGTATGGAAAATTGGAACATGGTTCAATAGAAATGTGAAGATACAACTAGTTTTTTTTTAATAATTTGACAGCTGTCAGTTGTAAAGTAAAACTCCCTAGGGATGAAAAGTATCACTTTCAGCCCGCTCCTCAGGCAACTTCAGACCTACTTTCAGAGTAATGAAAATTATTTTTATTTCTTTCTTTTTTCAATTAATGCGTCTATCTCAGCGTTTGCATTGTTGTGTGAAGGTGGACTTATATTTCTTCTTATAATTTATAACACATACTTTCATCAATAACCTGTAAGTTTTCTCCAAAAAACCATTACCATAACTAGAACTCCGAGTTGAGGTCAGCGCTTACCGCTAAATCCAAGCATAAGAGAGCTGTGCCATCGCCGTGATGTTTGTAATTGCAGACTAATCCGAGCTCGCCATGCAAGCCACGGTCCGACCACTGCGATGTTCCACGCTGGGCCACGATGCAACTCAACTTGTGTTTACATGTTGCAGTTAATTTAATTCAATCGTAGCTATGATTCTGCGTGTTTTTGGTTCTAATACACTTGTATCTACTAATTTAGACCTACTTGTCGGGCCATTTTTTTAGAGGTTGGAAATCAGCTAATATTTTTCAGTTTCAGGAGGCGTGTCCAACTTTTTTAAATTGCTATAAACTAGTGCTTGATTGCGATCCCACCTGATGGTAAGCAGTGGTGCAATCTCTGATGGTGAGACGCACTAGTTTATGAGCCCATTCACTCTTACCTTGAAGACACTCAAATTATAATCGGACGGGAAGACCGCAGCAGGTACATTGTTCCAGACTTTCGACGTATTTGGTATAAACGACGAGGCAAAACGCTTATTCCGGACCGTAGAGGTTTCAACAACGTATGAGTGGATACTCGTCGTACATCGGGTTGGAGAGATCCGGTTGAGATGACGGACTCAAGTCATGCAGTTCGTGCGCACACTCTCCGAATAGAGTAAGATCCCAGGGCCACCAGGCGTCACGTATTTTCTGACCAAGGAAATGTGGACGATTAAGTACTGTTAGTATGTACTAAAAACGCACGCCTACCTGCTAGCTTGCTTAGACAGATGGCCAATTTTCAGGTATCAGGTAATCAAGGTACATAAAATCATTACTTACTTCACGTAAATTCCTCCAAGCTGATTTTTACGTATATTTTAGGCAATATCTTTAAAATCAAGTCGCCAATACTCCCAGACAGATACATTCCGTCGGCCGTATTGCTTTACAGACGCTTTAAAGCTCCCAAAATAATGACATAACTTCACGTAAATTCTAATGCTTGATTTTTATATATGTTCACCAGACAACTATTTTAAAACTTTTTACAAGAAGACAGACCGATCCAAGGGGCCAATCATCCCCTAAAGTCAATTTTAATTACTCTGTGAGTAGGAGCGTGAGAGCATTATCCACGCGCAATCACAGATAATTTCTTGTATTATTTTGAATATTAAATTGAGTTTAGGCGATGATTGGCCCCTTGGATCGGTCTGTCTTCTTGTAAGAACTTGCTCATTAGACAAAACTCTTCCACAACTTTTTTTTCAGGAAACGAAAAAAAAACCGGCCTCTCTATGCAAACTGTCTAATTAATTTTGTATGGTGAGGCTGATTAGTTTTTCGTTTCCTGAAAAAATGTCTTGTGGAAGGTTGTTCAGTTTCGTCTATTGAACAAGCCCTTAAAGTTTGTTGATTGCTGTCCCTAACACACTGTTTCCCACGTCAAGAAAATACGATATCTGGCTAACACGTCAAGAATCTGGCTACATAAGATATCTGGCTAAACCCTGTGTATCCTGAGCCATAAATACCTTTCTGTTAAAATCTTGGAAACTTATTTCATTAAAGTTAGCTTTTATCATTTAGTTGTTGGCTGTTCGGTATGGATCTGTGCCAACGTGTTACACTGTAGAGGGAATGTTTATGATTCTGAAATAATATTTTAGTTTAAGCTAGATTTGTAACTGTAAATATAAGTGGTATGCGTGAAGACTTACGTCAATAGTTAATAATTTATATTTTGTTTTATGTAGGTACGATTGACGGTCAACCATACTTTTACGTTGTATGGCTGAATAAAGCGGTGACCAGACAGTTGCAAACTAGCGTTCCAACCAAGATTATCTTGGTTTATGTTGCGGCTACGTGGATGTAAACCACGCGCCAACACGTTCAGTGATTCAGTACAACTGCTGTCTACATGGATAGGTCACTAGCAAGGTCACCTTGGTTGGAAAGCTAGTTTGCAACCGTCTGGTCACCCCTGGAGAGATGTCGCTTGCTCATGTATCCTATATTCTTTATTGTTTGAGACACAACTTTTAAAAGAATAAACTATGACTGTTGATATACAAATACCAACTTTATGGGCCCACCACACGTCCATACTCCACCACAGTTTTGCATACGCATCTTGTAAAACTATATGATTTTTACCAACTACACCGTAAGTCATGGCCGAGTGGTAACCTGCCCCGACTTACGAGTTGTAGGTCGCGAGTTCAAACCCAGCCAGGCGCATTATTTTATGTAATCTGTTTTAAGTTTTTGTAAACAACTGGACATGTATACGTACCTAATTTATGCGAACACAGTCGCACTCGCGGGTAAAGTACTAGTCTCAAATAGATAATCAATAACCACAAAAATAACGCAACATTGTCGAGACCGCGGAACAAATAAATGATTGAACATGTGGTCATGACTGATTAGTATAAATATGTACTGAAATTGTGCTAAACATGCAAATAAGGCATCCAACGCATTAGGCGTGCGTGTTCCTTGGGCGTGTGAGTGATGCAGACACCGCGTGCGCTCTGCGTGCACTCTCCACACACGCCGCAGGGCAGCAAAACGTGACGCTCACGCAGCGCGCTGCGTAAACATTCAGGTGCGGCGAGCGTGCAGCGCATACGGTGCATACACGTCACACGGCGTCAAACACTGAAGAGTAAATTTTTTGAAAACAGTAGCGGGCGGCAGAAATAGCGGGCGACAAGGTAAGAACGCGTCGTGAGCGCCGCGTGCAAGCTGCATGCACTCTCCACACACGCTGCAGGACAGCAAAACGCGAAGCTGACGCCGCGCGCTCGCGGCACGCATACGGCACCCGCGCTACTCACACGGCCGAGGAACGCGCACACCTAATGTGGGGTCAGCCTAATTGTGTATCACGGAACCCACCACAAACAGACCTGTGGCCAATCTATCTGTATAATCTAGGATTAGTCCCGTTACCGCAATGTGGAAGGTTTTGTTTACACCCGCGTTTAGCTAACCGACGATTATATTACTAGATTAATTTGGACCATCATTATATGTAGGTAGTCTGTAATCCGGATTACCTAAATGATGTGTAATAGGGTATGAACTGGATTGGTTAATATTTGTACCTACAGCTCTCTAATAGTCTCTCGTGGTAATTATTATCGTTGGGGCTGTTATCACTGCAGGATGATTTCCGGCCACTATAAACGCGGGCTTGCAGATGGTGACCATTGGGTAGATCGCCGTGCGGCTGTCCGGTAAGGATTGGCACTTGGGCCCAGAAACGTGTGTTCTTAGCGCGCCTCAAAAAGACGTCAGCAAAATCGACGGGGCCAGTTATGGTCGATACCTACCAGGAAGCGGCTGCTGTTTGTGTCGAAGAAGTTACCGTAGCCCTCGCAAAAAGGCCATTGTTGGGGGTGGGAGTGAAAGAAATAGTTCCTTGCTGAAGGTTAGGGAAATTTTCTCCATCGTTGGCCACATCGACGCTTACCATCAGGTGAGATCCAACAGATGAGGTCAAACGCGACCCTATCCATAAAATTAAAAAAATGCCGGAAGATGCAGCGCTGGAAGGCCTCCCCATAAGGTGGACAGGTAATCTGGTGGGTTGAGGGAATCCGATGGATGCGAGACTCACAGGACATTATATATAATATATATATTCCACAACTATCACACAACGCCGTCTAGTCCCAAGCTAAGCAGAGCTTGTGTTATGGGTACTAGACAACTGATAAACATACTTATATATTTCTAAATACATACATATTATAGATAAATTACACCCAGACACAACAAATGATTATGCTCATCACACAAACATTTGTCCTGGGTGGGAATCGAACCCACGACCTCCGGCATAGCAGTCAGGGTCAGGTCACTAACCACTAGACCAACAGGCCAGTCTGTCAATTATGGCGATTCTTGGGGAAGCCTATGTCCAATAGTGGACGTCTTTTGACTGTAATGATGATGGGCCTTGGGTACCCATCAGCCATGTCCTGGAAAGGAACATTTATGATCCTTTTAGTCTCAAGTGTATGTTCTATAAGTATACAAGGTGTAAAGGACAGCCCTCCACAAACTTTAAGGGCTTGCTCAGTAGACGAAACTGAACAACCTTCCACAAAAATTTTTTTCAGGAAACGAAAAAAAAATTCGGCCTCTCCATACAAACTGTCCAATCAAGTTTATCATTTTCTATGGTGAGGCGGATTTTTTTTTTCGTTTCCTGAATAAAATTTTTGTGGAAGGTTGTTCAGTTTCGTCTACTGAGCAAGCCCTTAAAGTTTGTAGAGGGCTGTCCCTTACACCTTGTATAGAACATACACCCGAGACATAATTTCACGTGAGCTAAGCAGCGTAATCATTATCATCATTTCAGTCGAAAGACGTCCACAGTTAGACATAAGAATTTATAGAAAACATGCTTCATCATCAGCCTTTTGTAATGTTCCCACTGCTGGGACTCATGCCTCCTCTCTAGGAGAGGGAATGGGCCGTAATCCACCACGCGGGCCCAGTGCGGGTTGGTGGATGTCACATGTCTTCGAATTTTTGGTTCTAGGACATGCCGGTTTCCTCACGATGTTTTCCTTCACCGTTTTGAGAGCAGTGGTAATGAAATAAATTACACAAAGTAATGCGCCTGACAGGGTTTGAGCCCGCGACCTACAACTCGTAAGTCGGAGCCATTACCAATCGGCCACCACTGCTCTCCACCTGCTTAAACTAGTTTAAATAGAGATTTCAAACCCTCTAAAGAACACTTTAAGCGGAAAACCATATTTTGAACACCCAGCATATAAGCTAACGGAAAAATTGCAGAATTCATAACATGTTTGAAGTGCACAAGTCATGGTGACACGTGACGTCACAAAGCCAGCTGAGAGGTGTAATTGGTAGCTAATCCTGGCCTTCGTCGGCAACCCGGCGGATTGCTGGCAACACGAGTCGTGTGTATGTACGGGGTTGCTATATACAACTACGTTGCTACTACAATAATGGATTCGAAATAAATCGGAGAGGATTTTTTGGTTATGGAACAAGAAACAGGGCTTTTTATGGATTGTTATTAAAAAATAAAGATATTTCTTTAAGAATACCTATGACAAATAACGTCACCAAGAAAAAAATTTAACAACATACCTAATATTATTTTGAAATGGTTTTAAGGCCCAGCGGGGCTCTATGCGGCCAGATGTTCATGGAACTAACCATTTTTACTTTTTTCGAATCCATGATCCGACAGAGCGTGATTCACTGTCTATGGAAGTTTTATTTTCAACACTCTATTGATTCCATTTTCAAACGCATCCATAGCCGTTTTGTTTTTTTTTTGTCCTGTCTTGTAGAGTTGTGTCCTTTAAACTTGGTAACGTCAATTATGGCCAATCAGAAGTATTTTTCATTCAATTGGTTGGTTGAGAGCTATTAGCCATCTGCGTTCGTTGCTATCCGATGAAGCAATAAAAGCTATCAGCATGTAATTATACAAGACTATATTTAGAGTTGCGATGAGATTTCCATTACTCTGTAACTCAAAAAAAAAAAGAGTGTCTATGTGACCTATGTCTATTTCTTGCACGTTCTTCTCCATAGAGATTTACGCTTTCGAACGTGAAATTTAGAACTTTACTTTTCTTTTTTTGACTGACCGACATTTTGACAATTCAAAAGTGCCTGTAATTGGTTAATTTGAAATAAACTTTTTTTGATATCTTAAATAATTTAAAATAGGAAGTTTTTTTTGAGGTGGAAGTGTCAGTCTGTTACCGACTTTAAACCCACCTGTGTTCCCTTCAGTTGTTACCTAGTTGATTGTTCCCATTTACATTTTATTCTCTGTATATAATTCTATGAAATACTGATGTTCATTCATTAATCCATGTTGTAGAAAGATATGTGGGTGGGGGGTTACATTGTTGTTTGCGTTTTACGATTAATTCCTATAAATAATCTTTTAAACCAACTTAAAAAAGCAAAATTTCATGGTTTTATTTTATTTTGTAATTTTCAGCCTTAGGCAATTAGATACTTTTTCTTAATAAATCTTATTTGTTTATATATATATATGACCAAAAAAACACACTAAAATGGTTAAATAGTTTTGCTTTCGGAACTTAAAGTTCAACAACGTAAAAAACGAAACTAGGAACATCAGAATTAAAATGTAAAAACATTCGATTAAAATTACTCGTACCCACCGGTTACTTGTATCTTTTAAAAACCAGTAGTGACATCTATAACACCACATAGGAACTAACAAAATATAGAGTCCTAGATTGCGGTATCAGGTTTCTCCACGTGATTACAATATTATAACAGTCCGAAGTGAACTATACGGCACTTGCCGTCTGCTCAGAGGATCCTCTCTTTTCAACGGAGGTTTGTAGGACTTAACATATTCCCTTTTCCTCATACCTCTAAAACTCTAATTTAATTTGTGTTTACGTCTTAAATTTACAATTTGCCATTACTTCTTCAACCCCTAGAGGCCCTGATGAAAGAGGCTCTTCAATATCTAAATCTATTCCTATCAGCAGTTAGCCTTCAAAGAACTCCCACGTTTTAAGCAGTCTTATGAATCCTGGCATCCCCAAGAACCCACATTGTTAGTATATGCGGAGCGGCATTACGTACCTACCTAAGTTTATGATGTGCGTTGATTCTCGTAGTCTGGATGCACGGAGTAAATCTCCCGTTTACGACGGATTTCGGTTTAATCCGTTGTTCTTTAAGGCTCCCAGTATTTGCACAGATCCTCGCAAACATTCTGTTTATTTTGCACAGAATTATTATGTATACTCAAACTAGTTTGTCTCAGTACTTAGTCGTGTATATTTGAGTTATGTTTCGGGTTTGTAGCTTCAAGTTTAATATTAGAAAGCTCTGAAGTTTCGTTGGAATCCAGATTGTGAATGGGATCCTTGTAATGGAAAGTATGAATTAAATTATTTATAATAGCACGTTCGACCTAAATGTTCAATAGAATAGAATAAACTTTATTGCACACCAAAATAGTCACAAAACTTATACACTAACTTAAATCTATGGGTGACAATGGCGGTCTTATCGCCAACCGCGATATCTACCAGAAAATCAATCAATCAAACAATTAACAATCAAAAATCAATCAATCTGCTAGGAGAGGGAATGGACCGTAACATACTACGCGGGTTTCAGTGTGGGTTGGTGGATATCACAAGTCTTTAATTTTTTGGTGCTAGAACATAAGTGAACCCATTGCGGATTGGTGGATGCCAAAAAGCTTCGAAGTTTTTGGGGTTATATGCAGGTTATAGCGGATATTTCATGATATTTTCCTTTATTTTCCTTTAAGACCAGTGGTGATGAAATAAAGCCTGAAATATTAAGACGGGGTTGGGTCAGAAGGAAGCGCAGGCACGCCAAAGATGGAAAAAGGTCTTTGTCGAGGGATGGAACAGAATAGGTTAAGAAAAAAAACTGGCTGGCTTTGAATGTACTGACTATGAGATACAACTTGTATTTACATCGGGGCCATTACATCTATCACAACACTGCTCCAAACTTAAATTGTTCAGTGGTCCTTGATTATTCTTTTAAAAACAGTTTTCTTTTTAGCCATTCCTTAACTTTTGATATTGTTCGCTTCTGCACCAGTTGATATAATATATCAGGGGTTCTTTGCGGAATTTCATTGTCAAAATAATAGTTGAAGAAAAGGGTCCTTCATTCTTCCCGGGCGGGTCCTCGGGCCGTTTGTTTGTGAAAAGCCAAGGAAGGTCTCAAACAATTGCCCAAATGTTACAATATTTCACATTTGTTTGCGAGGTTGCGGACTTCTGATGTTTTGGCGCGAAAGTTTTCTGTGATTGCCAAAATATAAATAACATTCGCGACCTGAACGATTCTGTAATGTATTTTGTATTAGAAAGAAATAAATAAAAGAAAGAGAATCTATATATCACTATTTTTTTATAAGTACAAATAATTAAAGAGCTTATTAGAAAAGGTCTTGTTATCTATACATATAAATAAATTGGAGTATCTGTTTGTAATATTGAAATAACTGCTTTTTAGTACATACACCAAAATAACATTTTTTACAATTTTTGTCTGTCTGTATGTCTGTCTGTCTGTTTGTCCGGGCTAATCTCTGAAATGGCTGGACCGATTTTGACGGGACTGTTTTGGCAGGTAGCTGATGTAATAAGGAGTAACATAGGCTACTCTTATTTTAGAAAAAAATATATTCAAAATCCTGTAGGCCACGCGAACGAAGTCGCGGGCACAGCTAGATATTTATAAAAAAAAACAGTAAATAATATTCATAAACAGCAAGGTTATTAGCGTTTGTTTCTATCCCAAAATTTCACTCAATTTATGGAGATATTGTGCAGACTGATTATTATTATTTCATAAATGGCTATCAAGATGGAAAAACGCTATGCATAGTATTTTGTAGTAGCATTTGTTATGAATGAAACGCTATGTATTTTCTAGTAGCAATTGTTATGAATCATTGAATCAAATACGAATTTACCAATTATGACAAATTGTAGTGGACAATTTTGGAATTTCGTTATTTTACTTTTGGCTGCACAAATGTGGTCAGTAACGGTTACAGATAGAGCCCCATTTTTAAGTAATTATAAAATAATGGTGTATTAGTAAGATATGCGCCATATTATGGCGTATAATGGGCAGGGCACATTGCACGCAGAACAGATGGTCGATGGGGACGAAAGGTTCTGGAGTGACGACCACTTACCAGAAGACGCAGCGTGGAAGGCCTCCAACAAGGTGAACCGATAACCTAGGCCTCAAGTCTGCTATTATAATAGTGTCAGAATGGTCTATCATTGACTTCGTAATTGTTGATTTTGACAAGTTTGGTAATCTACTAACATAATGGCGTCATTATGACTTTCCAATGGTCAACCACTGACACTCCATTGAAAGAAGTGGCATAGAAAATCAATCTCGTACATATTGACAAATGAATATTTGACGTATGCGGTAATCTGCTAAAACTTTGATAGTTTATTTGATCAGTGTTCTACCATTAGAACGTTATTGTGCAGTTATTGGTTTTAATATGTTAAAAAAATCAAATCAAAATCAAAGCATTTATTTCAAATAGACCATTTACAGGCACTTTTGAATAGTCAAATGTCGGTCAGTCCAAGAAAAGTGAAGCTAAATTGCACGTTCCAAAGAGTAGGTCTCTATGGAGAAGAACGTGCAAGAAACTTCATGGACACTCTTTTATATCATATTATGTGTTACATATAATGCTTGGTTACATATTACTTGTTGCTTCTATCATGTGAGCACAATGTCGATAATGAAATAAAAATGTAAAATAATTAAAAGATAGAAACTGAATTAAGCCACTGGCAGCTAAGAGATGATCCGATGCTCGATATTATCATTCTACCACAACTATATTACGTTAACACTGACCGATCAATGATCGGATAAGAATTAGCAGATTACGAACTTTTAGCAACATGACAATGGGATCGTGTTGGAATGACGAATTTATAAAAATAGCAGACTTGGGCCCCTGGTCAGGGTCGTGGGAATCCGATGGATGCGTGACGCACAGGACCGGTCGTTGTGGTGACGCTTGGGGGAGGCCTATGTCCAATAGGATATCTTTCGGCTGATATGATGATGATGCGCCATATCGTCACCCTCCTGGCTAACTGTCCTAACTAGCAATTGATATTTTTCCAGGCGACCGTTTTTCGGTCGGGCCGGACGTTAAAATCATATTCCTGTAGTTGTGTAAGCTGTAGCTTTATTAATGAATTAATAAGTTTTTTTTATATTAATCTTGGCATATTTGAGAGTGTGCGCAGAAATTGCATGACTTGATTCCGCCATCTCATTTCTACCATCGGACAAACCGACGCACGGCGAGTATCCACCCTTACGTTGTTGAAACATCTACGGTCCGGACTGAGCGTTTCGCCTCGTCATTTATACCGCGTACTTCGAGGGACTGGAACAGGTTGCCTGCTGCGGTCTTTCCGTCTAATTACAATTTAGGTGTCTTCAAGGCTAGAGTGAATAGGCTCTTAATAAACTAGTGCGCCTCACCATCAACGATTGCATCACTGCTTACCATCAGGCGGGATCGCAGTCAAGTACTAGTTTGTAACAGATAAAAAAATAAAAAAATATTCTTTTAGTTAGTAGTGGCCCTAAAGCCCTAACATACGAAGGTAGTGAGTGGGGATATTTTTAGGACACGGTGGAGCACACAGTCGAGGTGTGCCCTGCTTGGGCGGAGCATCGCCGTGCCCTCGTGGGGGCGATCGGCGGCGGAGACCTCTCGCGCCGGGCCTTGGTTGAGGCCATGGTCCGTAGCGAGGAGGAGTGGCAGGCGGTCGCCGACTTCTGCGAAGCAGTAATGCTCGCAAAGGAGGAGGCCGAACGCATCAGGCAACGGCGTTATCGCCGCCGCCGTCGCCGGGATTCTGATCCCGATTTCCGGCCAACGTAGACGCGGGCTTGCGGACGGTGAGCAGTGGGTAGCTCACTGTCCGGCCGTCCGGTAACTGTCCGGACCAAGCCCAAGTCGTCGACGGCGCGCACTGTTCCCGCGCGCCTCAAGGAGTTGTCAGCAACAGCAGGGACCCAGCCGGGTCGAAGCCTACTGGGGCCAGGGTTATCCGAAAGGGCGCTCGAGCCCCGGTATGAAGGCTAGAAGGAACGGGGTGGGTCTTTTAGTCAGTAAGAGTCTGACACTATCTCCCGCTCCGCCCAAGGGCGGGGGATGTCAATGCATGATTTTTTCCCACCATAAAAAAAAAAAAAAAAAAAGTGGGGATATTTTTTCCCTTCTTTTACACTTACGCAAAACAAAATACGTGAATATCTTCTAAACGGTAAACGACACAGATACGACGATTAGAGAGAACTTATTCGAAATAATGTTATGAACACTTTGGTAATATTAGTACAGATACGCTAGTTTGTGAGATACGACAGTTAGCGGGGAGGGCGACGATATTGGTACGGTAACTTACTTTTTCATTTTTAGGGTTCCGTAGTCAACTAGGAACCCTTATAGTTTCGCCATGTCTGTCTGTCCGTCTGTCTGTCTGTCTGTCCGTCTGTCTGTCTGTCTGTCTGTCTGTCCGTCCTCGTTTAATCTCAGTGACCGGCTGAAATTTGGTACCAATATGTATATCAATCACGCCGACAAAGTGGTAAAATAAAAAAATAAAATGTTTTATTAGGGTAGCCCCCCCCCCTATGCGTAAAGTGGGAAGTGATTTTTTTTTAATTTCAACCCTAACGTGTGATATATTGTTGGATAGGTATTTAAAAATGAATAGGGGTTTACTCAAATCATTTTTTGATAATGTCAATCATTTCGGAAATAATCGCTCCAAAAGTAAAAAACAATGTGCCTCCCCGCTAACTTTTGAACCATAAGTTTAGAAAATATGAAAAAAAAATCTGAAAAGTAGAACTTTATAAGGACTTTCTAGGAAAATCATTTTGAACTTGATGGAAAGAACAGTTTTTGTACAAAAAAGACAAAAAGGTTTTACAAAATAATTTCTGGACTAAGTTTGTAGTATAATCGTATATGCAAGCATTTTTTTTTAACTTCGTTTACATATTTTATTATCCTGAACGTATCTTCTTTCAAACAAAAAAAGAATTATTAAAATCGGTTCTCGCAATCCAAAATTACTACCGAAAGCTTTTTCTGGTACCTTTGTATTAATTAGTAACCCAATTCCCCGAGAGATGGCGCTGTACTTTGGGCTATTTCGCGGTTGTTTCCTGAGTTGATGGGGTCGGGTATTATCGAATTGTTCGGTTGGTCTTCCCTTGGCATTGGCGGTATTATCTTATAACTACATAAAACTTCTATCAGGAACATGCTAAGGCAATTTGGAATAAAACTAAAATTCATTTTTTTAACGCCATCTATCAAAATGTTAAGGTATCTTTTTAAAATTCGATGTTAAGATTTTCCGTGCTTTCATGACCTACCATGGTAAAAAATCGTTGCTTCTTAAATATATTCGTAATTTTACGAGTGCACGATCGCTGAAATTTTTACAACTTGCATACTGTTTTAGTTATCACCGTCCTTTGTGGGCCCGTTTTTAGGGTTCCGTATTTATTAGAGTTCCGTACTTAGTTTGTCAACGTGACAAATAGCCTTTTTTAAACTCATAAGTGGGAACACTTATTGTGACGGACGGGAAACTACGGAACCCTACACTGAGCGTGGCCCGACACGCTCTTGGCCGGTTTTTCTTTCATGCTTCTTATATTTCCTTTGTCGAGAACTCCACGTGCAATAATATTTTTATCAATTATACAAAGAGCTTACAAAATTCCATGAACCCAAATCCTATGGCTTCCAATAAAGAACGATACCAACATGTTTCTTTTCAATAATCTCGAATCGGAAATCATAGCAATAATTAATTGATTCTGAGAAAGCCTTGAAAATAGCGATTTATGTATCTGACGCCTTTTCACTTGTTTTTTCCTAGTAAGTATTTACTTTAAAATTCGATTCGGAAGAACTCATTTTTTTTAGGTGAGAAATCATCCTGACTTCTTCCGCTCCACAGTGAAGCGTGAAGACGTGTTAGTCATTTACTGACTAAAACCCACTCCTATGAACCTTCTTTTACTTACGTTACAGGATCACGGAAATCCATTTCGGACAAGCCATGCCCCCAGTAGGGTTTGCTGACATCTCTTTGAGGCACGCGTGGAAATAAATCTACGCGCCGTCGACGACTTGGGCTCGGTCCGGACGACTACTGAACGGCCGCACGGCGAGCTACCTACTGCCCGTCGACAGCAAACCCACGCCTACGGTAGCTGGAAATTGGGATCGTGGTCCCAGCGGCTGGTGCGTGAGGAAGCCAGTTCTCTCACGCATGCACCTGTCTTCTCTACAAGCATACTGCTTCGCAAAAGGAGGCATCCGCCTACCATTCCTTCCTCCTCGCTTCGAACTATGGCATTTACCAGGGCCCGGCGCGAGAGGTTGCTACCGCCGATCGCCCCTACGCCCTATGGACTATGGTCTGTACCAGGACTCAGCTCGAGAGATTGCTTGCGAGACGAGGACATGGCGTTGGAGCATCGCCATGTCATCCCAAGCGGAGATACACTGATTGGATAGTCTAAAGAAACTCGAAGTACTTTGTGAATATTCTAGGTAGTTGAGACAAAACCAGGAGAGTGAATCTGTATATAATAAAAGGTGAAACTGGCTGACTGACATATCAACAGGACACAGCCGAAATTACTGGAACTAAGATCGTGAAATTTTGCACAAGGTTTCCTTTTATGACGTAGGGGAGCACTAAGCGAGGATTTTCCAAAATTAACCTCCTCAAGGGATAAAACGAGGGCTCTAAGTTTTATACGGAGAAACCTTTTTTCACGCGGTCGAAGCTGCTGGCTAAAGCTGACAGTGACATATAAAAGCCTAGTGGGCCTTATTATCCCCGCACACGGGCCTCAAAAAAACGTCGCCAAAAAAAACGCTAGAAGCGGCCACAAAAAAAAGCTAGAAGCGGCCGCAAAAAACAGCTGAAGCGCGCGACACCTCTTGTGTCAGGAGAAGCTTGAACCCGCGTCAAGCGTTTTTTGTGGCGGCACACGAGCCACAAAAAGAAGCTTGAAGCGGCGTCTTTTTGTGGCCCGTGTTCGGGGACAGTTACAAAAGCTTTACTAAGATCGGCTTAGGCTGCAATTTATACACAAGCTTCCACCTAGTAGTTCTCGGCCTTTACGAGATGCATTCAGTTACTTAAAGTGCCACAGGCTGTGCCGTGAGCACTAACTATAGTACTCTAAATAACAGATGAAAGTGTTTGTGCTGGCTCGAACAAAGGCAGTTTTCTTTAGTCAGAAGTGTAATTGATAAATTAGAAATAAGCTAATAAATACTAGCGGTCCTGATAGACGTTGTCCAGAAAGGTGGCTTTTCGTCACAAAAAATTATACTTAAAATTAAATATATGTCTGACTGGCGATATGGCCACTCTCATCCCGCACGCAATAGACTGTTTTCCGTACTAGTGTACGCGTGCTCTCCTCCGCCAGAATTTTATGACATTTATCGTTTCAGGGGCGCGTGTCGAACCCCACGCGTTCGCAGTCAACCCCGTTTATTCATTTCTTCCTAAGTGTATTGATAAAAGTAGTTTGATACACGTGCAAATTTGTCACTGCAGCCCTCGGCTCCATAACACGTTCGCCTAAGGTTTGTGCGAATTCCAGTTCGGTCGCAATGACAAAGTTTCTGCACTTGCATCAAAATGTACCATTCTGGCCTAGCAAAAGCCAGCACTTGGATCACGACTCACAAACGTCGATTACTGTGGCCAATAAAAATATGACAAATCCAGAACATTTAGATTCTTTATTTTACGGTATAAAAAGATAAACTGCCGTCACTAAAGTCCCTAATTTATAAAGTTAAAGGGTCATTAACGTTAATTGACATCTGTGAGTGGGGAAAGCCATACATTTTCCTCATATTACTTTTCGCGTACACTTATACATATACGGGAAAAGTAATATAACGAAATATATATAGAAAAGTATACGCGGCATAAATGTGAGTTACAGTTTGACATTCTGGATATAATTCATAATATATGGACTTTAGAAAATATAATAGGTAAGTAAGTAGTAATCCATTCGGAGGACACGGTGGAGCACACGGTAGAGGTGTGCCCCACTTGGGCAGAGCAACGCCGTGTCTTCGAAGGGAAGATCGGCGACATCGATCCCTCACGCCGGGCCTTGGTACAGGTGGTCCGAAGCGAGGAGGAGTGGCAGGCGGTCGCTTCTTTCTGCAAAGCAGTAATGCAAAGGAGGAGGCCGCACGTGCAAGCGCGAGGGAGCGGCCCTCACGCCCCAGCCGGCGGGATCCTGATTCCGATTTCAATCCACCGTAGGCGCGGGCTTGCGGACGGTGAGCAATGGGTAGCGAGAATTACACAATTACATTTATTTCACCCCGGGCATCGGAAATCGCAGAGCGATCTCGGATCACTGTAGGCGCGGGCCTGCGGATTACGAGCAATGGGTAGCTCGCCGTCCGCTCGTCCTATAAGGACCCAGTCCGAGTCGTCGACGGTGCGTCGTACGCGGGCCTCAAAGAGATGTCAGCAAACCGTAGGGGTCCAGCAGGGCTGATACCTCCTAAGGCCATGGAAAAAAGTATGAAAGGTCTATCTATACTCGTGGTCCTAGACCGCAAAATGCAACTGAAGGAACATAGGTGTGGTTTTAGTCAGTAAAAATCTGACAGGCCCTCTTGCTTCACCCTAGAGCAGAAGAAGTCATTAGATTACCTACCCTAAAAAAAAATGGATTTATTTATGATAGCTCCGCCTTTTCAAGTTGAAGTTATCAAATTATATGAAGTCAAGAGCTTGTCGTTTTTGTTTGGGAAGTAATTAAAACTTGTCTTTCTGTAGCAAAAGAACGTTCTTGCCTATCTTCGGCCCTGTTTTTGTAATTTAGACTTTTACTTTTAAAGTGGGCGTACGACTTTAGAAGACCTGCGAAATTGTTCTAAAAAATTGTCTTAGCCCTGGAACGCAAAGGGCAATTGAAGGTACACAGGTCCGTCTTAGGGCGTTAACAAACTAGCGGTATTCGAGCGGCTGCGGGGCGGCGAGGGCGCGCAGCGAATGCGTCGCGAACACGCCGCGGCTGCAAAGCGAAGATGTCGCTGACGCGTGGAAATTTGCAACGTTTTTAACGCGTGTTTGTAGCAAGTTAACGACGTACAATACTGTAGCGACATCTATGGCGCCACATAAGAACTACGAAGAAAGTACGAAATCCTGCATCGCGCAATCAGAGTTCTCTGCGCGATTTGAACATATACGACAGCCCGAAATCATCTATCGGGCAGTAGCCCACCAGACTATAACACCTGTCTGGTCGGAGGATCCTCCCTTTTCAATGGAGGCATGTGGGACTTTACTCTCTGTTCCGCATACCTCCAAACTGGTGACCCTCGACAAAGAACGTCAGCGCAGCCTTCGTGCAGCTACTACTTCGTGACGTCATCATCACTTCCTCAAGCTTTCGAGCAGCGAGCCATACAGCCAGCACCCACGGCTATAGAGGGTATCCTGACCACCAGCATGCCTACCTGGTCATACCTGGTCATCACCTTCAGCCTCATCAGCGACCTTGGCTTGGCACACCGCACTTTCGGCCAGTCACATGAAGAGCTATGAAGAACCTCTCCTGGTCGACGCCGGCAGTCAAGCCCTACGTCGCACAAGCACCGCTCCGACTCACTGGAGCCAGCAGCACTACTCCGACTCACTGGAGCCTGCAGCATCATCCCGACTCACTGGGACAGCACCACCCCGACTCACTGGGGCATCATTCCGACTCACTGGAACAGCACCACCCCGACTCACTGGGGCATCATCCCGACTCACTGGGACAGCACCACCCCGACTCACTGGGGCATTATCCCGACTCACTGAGATAGCAACACCCCGACTCACTGGGGCATCACCGCAGACAGTTCCGACTCACCGAGAACTATGCGGCATCGGTTCCGACCCACTGGAACCAACCTATCACTGGCCTGGCACGCATCATGAAGCATCAAAGAACCATCGATCTCCGATCTCCGGAGGGGAGTGATGTAGCGACATCTATGGCGCCACATAAGAACTACGAAGAAAGTACGAAATCCTGCATCGCGCAATCAGAGTTCTCTGCGCGATTTGAAAATATACGACAGCCCGAAATCATCTATCGGGCAGTAGCCCACCAGACTATAACACCTGTCTGGTCGGTGGATCCTCCCTTTTCAACGGAGGTTTGCGGGACTTTACTCTCTGTTTCGCATACCTCCAAAATACACTTAGTAACAGAATGGTTTTGGACGAGGAGACACTGTGGTTGGCTTTGTTTCTTCGAAGATGCCGGAGATCCGCATGTCGTTGTCGGATCTCATTGCGCGTCCGCAACAAATTCGCTGCGTATGCGCGGTGTGTTCGTTGCGCACCCGCTCCACTTTGAGTACGCTAGCAATCCGCTAGTATGATAAAGCCAGTAAAAGTCTCTTTTTTTATGGGGGGAAAAATCATCCAATGACAACCCCCGCTCTTGGGCGGAGCGGGAGATAGTGTTAGACTTTTACTGACTAAAAGCCCACCCCGTTCCTTCTAGCCTTCATACCGGGGCTCGATTTCCCTTTCGGATAACCCTGGCCCCAGTAGGCTTCAACCCGGCTGGGCCCCTGCTGTTGCTGACAACTCCTTGAGGCGCGCGGGAACAGTGCGCGCAGTCGACGACTTGGGCTTGGTCCGGACAGTTACTGGACGGCCGGACAGCGAACTACCCATTGCTCACTGTCCGCAAGCCCGCGCCTACGGTGGCCGAAAATCGGGATCGGAATCCGCCGGCAGCGGTCAGCCTCCTCCTTTGCGAGCATTACTGCTTCACAGAAGTCGGCGGTCGCCTGCCACTCCTCGCTCCTTACTAAGGCCTCAACCAAGGCCCGGCGCGAGAGGTCTCCGCAGCCGATCGCCCCCACGAGGGCATGGCGATGCTCCGCCCAAGCAGGACACACCTCGACTGTGTGCTCCACCGTGTCATCCGGGCATTCCGCACAATGGCGTCACTTCCGCACGAATCCGGTGCAGAACCTCCCGAACGTGTCATGTCCGGTAAGGACCTGCGTCATACAGAAGGTAAGGACGCCGTGAGGTCTTTCGTAGAACTACACTGCGCACATGTGTGTTTCACACACCAATCTGGACGCGTCAGTCTTCAAACATTTTATAAGGAAACTAGACATGTAGAGCTACATTTGATCCACGCCACGCTACGCAACATCATGCGTCGCTACCTCGCTTAAAGGTAGAACTACACTGCTCACACGATGCCACACACGCCGATCTGGACGCGTCGATCTCCATACATTTTATATGGAAACTAGACATGTAGAGCTACACTTGATACACGCCACGCGACGTCGTTCTACGTACAAATCAGGCGTGTTACACGTGTGCATCGGTTGTAGTTCTAACTTTAGTCTTCCTGCAATTTCATGCTTGTCATCACAGTACAAATGAAAGAGGTTAGAATGGCCTTGTGGGCGGGGCATACGTGCCACTTAGTAGGGCAATGCTCATAGTTCAACTATCAATAGCAAACTTGCGATCTAAGGGCCTCTCCGCACAGCGATATTTCACCGCGTAGAAAATATTCGCGCGGATTTATTTCCGCACCCCACCGCGTCAAATCTGCAAGAAATCACAGAATTTTTTATCGCGCGTTTTATTTTATCGCCTGTGCGGAAACTTCCATAAGATTATATGTGTTACAGAATAACGAAAAAAAAAACCGCGCGGTGAAATACCGCTGTGCGGACAGGCCCTAAGTGTGCGTGGTCTGTTAGTTGCGTAATGCGCGTTCGTATTGGTTTATTATCTGTAATGGAGTTAAAGGTTGTGAGACAAGCGGCGACACTCGTTGTAGTACAAATCCGAAAGTATTTCCTTTCTAAACTCTTTCATCTTTTCTATGTTTGCCACAGCGGTTGGCTAAAGGAAACTAGATGTTGAATACTTTCCATGCAGGTTAACACATAGGTACAGTAACCAATTTAAACTAACCAAGCCGTCGTGATTTCAAAATCACCCAGTAAGTAAATTGGTATGTATTTACATATCGCTAACGATATCTCAGGTCGAATGTATGCAATTTGGAGCGTCATTTCCTTTGATCCATCTCACGATACGACTGCCGCTGAATTGAGATGTAAAGAAGAAATTACTGCTATTTGTGTGTGAAACAAAAGATATGGAATTATGTTATTAAGTAATACATTAGAAAAAAATTCTTAAAGCCCCCACTTAAAAATTTTTTCGAGATTCAAACAACACAACTTTATGTTTTGAATTAAATAGAAACCTAGATAATATCTCCGAGATATCTGGTATTCCCAAATATCAGAAAGATGTGTAATAACGACCTAATCACATAAGAGGGGTTGTAGATTGGGCGCTCTTAAGACACGGTGGACACTTTGTGTTTGAGTATTGAATGAGAACGAGACGTCATGTTCGGCTATATAATGCTCAGTAACCGTCCGTTCCGAGCCCAAGTCGTCGACGGCGCGTAATGTTCCTCGCACGCCTCAAGGAGATATCATCAAAACCGTAGGGCCCCAGCAGGGTCGAAGCCTATTCGGGCCATGGGTTCGCTTTTAAAAGCAAAATGGCAAGGCAACGAAGGAATATACGAACAAATTTGAGTCAGTATAAGTCTGATACGCCCTCACGCTCTGCCCTAGAGAGGATGAAGTCAGATAATTTTGCCACCAAAAGAAGACTACTTTTTAAATGAGCTCCGAATTAGAATTTTCAGCAGGACTAACGAGGTCAAGATAGAATGGCACGCGCAATACTAATGATTTCTCAACCATATTTACGATGGGACTTTATGCACGTGAATGATTTTGTAACCGAAGCTTCGAAACACTCAAACTGATTTATTTGAGAATTTTAACGCTACGTTAAAATTTAACGCACAATGTAAACGCTCCAATACAAACAGCATACTGTGACCGCCCGTAAATATGAAGATGTCGTCATTAACATAGTCTTCTCAAATATGTTAGGCTCAGCTATTGAGAGTCTAACCGGATGCAGTTTGCATGGGGTAGGCGCGGGCTTGCGGACGGCGAGCACTGGCTAGCTCGCCGTCCGACCATTCGGTAACCGCCCGGACCAAGCCAAGGCGTCGACAACGCGTAGTTTTTTACACGCGCCTCATGGAGATGTCAGCAAACCGTAGGGGCCCAGCAAGGTCGAAGCCTTCTGCGGCCAGGGGTTCGCTTCCGTAAGGAAAACCCGGCCCTGGAATGAAAGGCAACGAAGAAACTAGGAGTGGGTTTTATTCAAAAAAGTTTAACACGCCCTCCTGCCCCGCCCGAAGGCGGGAGAGTCCTTGGCATGGGGTTTCCTAGTTCATCCATCATCATTCCGATCAAAAGACATTCACTATTGGACCTATCACACCCTCATATGTCACCACGTTGACCGGTCCTGTCCGTCTCACATCCATCGAATTCCTGCAACCCTCACCGGGTCATCGGTCCACCTTGTAGGTACTGCAGAACCTTTCGTCCTCATCGGCCATCTGTTCTGTGTGCAATGTGCCTGCCCATTGCCTCTTAAGTTTGGCGATTCTCCGAGCTGTGTCGGTGGTAACCTTGGTTCTCCTGCGGATATCTTCATTTCTGATGTGATCACGCAAGGAAACTTCGACCATAGCCCTTTCCATTGCCACACATATCTCTCTAAATCCCGATGTGACTCATATTTGCGGCAGGGTATTGTATTGTAAAGAAAATATTCGGGACACCCTGTTGTGACTCAAAATGGCGCCGCAATTTGGGCCATGCTAATGTTCTTTTTACGATTTGTTGTGTAAAACGCAAACTCTTGATGTGGGGCCAGCTGTAGCGTTTTTATCTGTTTAATGGTTACCAACGCCAAAATAGATTCCATTTGATGTATTGGCGTATGCTTCTGGATATAAATTGGTATATTAAATGGTTTTATCTGGCTTGTAGTGCGTGTCAGTTATCGTTATTAGGCCACCTGTATATACTTTGTAATTTATAGTTTATTTTAATTCAGCCTCTGAGTTCAGTTGAATATTTTAACGATATATTTTTTTTAATTATTCTTTATTATCTATGGTTTGACCTAAACTCATTAAAAAATAAAAGACTCGTTTTGACATTTGAGAAAGACCCTTAGAATGTAACTTGGAACGAAACTGAAAGAAACAATAAAAAAATAATTAATTACCTAAAGTGTTTTAATGTAATTACGTAATGTAATACAGACGGTAACATGACGTAAAATAATAAAAACATTAAATGACAAAACGGGCCTTTTTTTACAAAATGTCTTCCATACATATTATTATTGTCCTTTCTTACTAGTCAATTTAAATTAGATAACGATGACCTTATCTAGATTTAATTGTCTGATTTAATTTGAATTTTTTTACTATTAGTACGGACCAATAAATATATACTTAAATCAATAAATAATAATACTTATATAAATCTTAAACGAAAAAAAAGAATCACAAATTATAAATTAATAACTTATATCACATGAGAGCACATTTCTTATTAGGTCCACCGTTCACCCGCCATCCGACTGGACTTCGGGAAGGTTCGGGTCTCGTCGGGCCCGCTCGGTCGGGGTAATTGAAATCCGTCATACCAGGCGCGTATGACAAATGACAAGCTGTCGACCGCTGGCCGTAGCGCGCTGGTTGTCAAATAATATGGTAGTGGTCACGTTAAATGGAACAGTAAAGGAAAAAGTTGCAACAGGAAATGTCACACTTTGTTTTCCTGGTGGTTTTAGTGAGTTTTCCTTCTGGTATGGAAACTCGATTGTTAAGGTTCTTATTCTTATATTCTTTATTGTACATAAATTTACATATTGTTCATAGTAAGAAAGCCGATGTACACAGGCGAGCGGAATACAGCGATGTACAGGGGAGCGAGGCGAAGGTTTTTGCTTGATATAATTTTACTTACTTACTTTTTAGTGGTGTGCCGAAGGCGTTAAATTAGTAAAACCTCGGAATCCGGGGCCAGTCTATGTATTTTAATATAAACCATTGGAATGTATTGTTAAAAGCTCAAATAAAAAAGTAAAAAAAAAAACATTTTTTTTACCTGATATAAACTAGTGCTTGCCTGCGATCCCAACAATTGATAACAACAATTTACTAAAAAATAAGATGGTCACGAGAAAAAAAAGGGTTTAACACCCAAGTTTGCAACCCTGAACACCCTGTGCTACGGTGCTCGATAAACTGCGAAATTTTGGCACTTTCTTTCAGTTTTTTCGTAAAAACTACCTGAACAAAGCGTTTTTTAAGTATATTTGCATAATATAATAAAGCTAAATTAATATACTACAATTTGAGCTTAACCCAAGTGCTCTAAGTTCATTTTTTTTTTAAAAGTGAAAGTTTTGTGTTTGCGTCATATTCAAAGACACGTACTGGCTAAACTAATAGTCCTAGAGAAAAGTATGAGGCAACAATTTGTATCAAATTTAATTAGCTTAAATTTGATATTTTTGTCGTGCGCGCATCACGTAAAATGTACGAAATCGATGTTAATGACTTTTATACAGTAAAATTGTGTGTAACTTGATATATTACTTAGACTTTGTTTCATCGAAATCGGTTGACTATATCAAAAGATATATTACATTTATTGACTGTTATGCGGTACGAAGTCCACAGAATTTCGCCCTTTTGGCAGGACCAGGTTTCATTCAGTTTAGATCAGTGGAGGGAGTGGAGAAGGAGGAATAATGTTTTCAGCATATGGTGTTAGGTTTTCCACATTCTCGTACTTTTCATCCAGGACGACAGGGTTGGCGTTGTTGCAATTTCGACCTTGGCAAAAGAAACATAGGATAGAGCACTTAAACCTGTTCTTTTTGTAAGTGCACGACCTTAACCCAACCAAAAAAAAAAAAGAAACTGAAACAAGTGACAGAATTTTACAGTTTTCCGAGCACTGCGGTAGAATTGCTCATCTTTGACTAGCTGTATCTTCGTGACCAATGGACAAATTTTGCTCAAGTTTCGCTCAAATAGTAGCAAATTTAGCTACATTTATAAGTATCTATATCGTACTACGATTCGAATAATAATAATAAAAATATCGATACGAATCGTAGTGCGATAAGAGTCAGTTTTCGAGTATTGAAAAAAAAAAAAAAAATAAAATCGGATATTTTTTTTTTACATTTTTACATAAATTGCTAAAACACATTTCAAAAGTTTACATAAATATTCATTGAATGGCCCTGGATTCCAAGGTATAAATCTTACGGCACTCCACTATTTAATTTTCGTAGTACCAAAGTATCAGTACTTACCCTCACACAGGGCGACTCTCGGCCACCCTAAGCGCGGGTTTGTCGACGGCGAACGATAGGAAGCTCACCGTCCGATAAGAACCAAGTCCGGGTCAACGGCGCGATGTAATCAGAGATGAGATGTTTGCAGGATTGTTCGAAAGAGTTAACGTTCTGGCCTTCTTCATCCTTCAGTTGCCCTTTGCGGTGGAGTACAGGTTGATTTTAGACAGTAAAAGTCTGACTTTCTTTTTCATTCTACCTAGAGCTCCAGTCATTACATGATTAGCCTCATCCAAAAAATAAAATAAATTTTAACCGGTGTTAACGGTTTTGACATGGATGTTGTCGCGGAGTGGAAGATTGTTTACACATATCTACACTAATATAATAAAGAGGTAGAGTTTGTTTTTTTGTTTGTAGGAGGTCATCTCTGGAAGTACTGCCCCCCTAGCCAAGTTACAATCGAATTCCGTTCTCTAATCGGTAACGCCTCGGTGACAGCAATTGTAGAAAACGATAAGTTGGTAGCCATGTTGACGCGCCTGAGTCGGCCGCTCGTTCTACGATGTAGCGTTTGTATAACAAAGGATGTAGCGTTAAATATTGTAGAAACGATTTTGAACGATGTTAACTTGGCTACGAATTGTCCATTCGTTTGTTCTTACCACGCGACTTTACGTTGAGATGACGTCATTCCCATACGTTTCATCACTTTTCGATAGCGTTAACGATTGCAGAATAACAACTTGGCTAAGCGTGCTGGTCCGATTGCTAAAATTGTTTCACCGATAGAAAGCAGCTTTATTCCTGAGTGACATAGGCTATATTTTATGTATTCGGGCGAAGCTGTAGGCAAAAGCTAGTCATAAATATGAGCACTAAAAAGCACCATACAAAATCATTTAAATGCACAAAATAAAACAATCACTCAGTGGTTTAATGTTATTGTTTACAAAAACCAATTTACATAGCGTTCGAAAATGGCGCCCAACAAATATTGACAGGCTATGCAATAAACTGTAATTGATTGAATTAATAAAAATCGAACGGAAGCTGAATGCTGGTTAAAACTAATTACACACAATAAAGAAAGTATTTACATAATAGCTTCAGCCGTAAGTGTACGTTTTCATGGCTCATCAACCAACCCGGGTTCAGTGTTTAACTGTTTGTATGGTACAAGCTTGTAGTCCACTGCGTCTGAATATCAGAATTTCACAAACAATATTATTTTTAGTATACAAGGTGTAAGGGACAGCCCTCCACAAACTTTAAGGGCTTGCTCAGTAGACGAAACTGAACATCCTTCCAAAAAATTTTTTTTCAGGAAACGAAAAAAAAAATCGGCTTCGCCATACAAATTGTCCAATCAAGTTTATCATTTTATATGGTGAGGCTGATTTTTTTTTCATTTCCTGAAAAAACATCTTGTGGAAGGTGGTTCAGTTTCGTCTACTGAGCAAGCCCTTAAATTTCGTGGAGGGCTGTCCCTTACACTTTGTATATGCAAAATCTGAATATTGTTTGTTCTGAATAAACGAAAGAAAGAAAAATAATTTATATGAACAGCACAAGGCCCAAACACAATAGTACACAATAAATAACACGTATCAAAAATAAAAAACCGGCCAAGAGCGTGTCGGGCCACGCTCAGTGTAGGGTTCCGTAGTTTCCCGTCCGTCACAATAAGTGTACCCACTTATGAGTTTATAAAAATGCTTGCTTATACGATTATACTACAAACTTAGTCCAGAAATTATTTTGGTTCTACAAAATTCTTTTTTTTTTGTCTTTTTTGTACAAAAACTGTTCTTTCCATCAAGTTCAAAATGATTTTCCAAGAAAGTCCTTATATAGTTCTACTTTTCAGATTTTTTTCATATTTTCTAAACTTATGGTTCAAAAGTTAGAGGGGGGGACACACACACACACATTGTTTTTTACTTTTGGAGCGATTATTTCCGAAATTATTGACATTATCAAAAAATTATTTTAGTAAACCCCTATTCATTTTTAAATACCTATCCAACAATATATCACACGTTAGGGTTAAATTTAAAAAAAATCACTTCCCACTTTACATATAGGGGGGGCTACCCTAATAAAACATTTTTTCCAATTTTTATTTTACCACTTTGTCGGCGTGATTGATATACATATTGGTACCAAATTTCAGCTTTTTAGTGCTAACGGTCACAGAGATTAAGCGAGGACGGACAGACGGACAGACGGACAGACAGACATGGCGAAACTATAAGGGTTCCTAGTTGACTACGGAACCCTAAAAAGCAAAAATAAAATATATATAGTTGTTGTGTGCATCATGGCTGCGCCAAAATAGGTCCAGTTCAGCATGAATGCCAGACAACTAGTGCCTGACGCTGGTTTTCAACTGAACCTGTGATAATGAATAAGTAACTGATCAATCGATTTCTAATTTGTACACAATTTTATTTATCAAAGGTTACAAGTTTGACGCCACCGACACTAAGTACAACACAGGTTACGACAGGTCATAGCGGTAATTAGGCGCCTTCGCACAGCTGGGAGCGAAACAACCCCTCAGTCGCCCAGATGACCCATTGACCAAGTATTTGTGCGAACAACCAGCTAACATAACAAGCTCATAACTTTATGATTTTTCATGATACAGTTACTTATGTTTTATACATAGATTGTTTATATAAAAATACTATACGGGTACAATTGCCGTCACGGATCTTGAGCGGTTGTGCAGAAGTCAAATATTCGGTCTCTTTAGTAGTGCGAAGTGAGACGCGGGGGCGGGGAGTGTCAGTGATTGGCTCGCCGCGCCATCGCGTCATAGACGTCACTCCTGATTCGTTCCCTGCGTTGCTGCATGTATCTAACAACGAAGACGATTGGCTCGCCAACGTGTGGAATGCGCGATCTCCACTCTGACGCCGAGCGCTCAAGATCCGTTTTGGCAATTGTATCGGTTTCGCATAGGTATACTAAAACTATATGTTGTATACAACTAATTATTGCCAGCGGCTTCACTGAAGAAGTAACAAACATACACACAAACAAACTCACAAACTGTTGCCTTTATAATATTAGTGTGACTAGCTTCTGCAAGCGGCTTTGCCCGCGTGCAATTAGAGAGTTATCCCTAGGGAACATATATTTACTACTAGGATAAAATGTATACTACTAGCTTTTGCCCGCGCGGCTTCGTTCCCGCTCTTCCCTACTCCGGGCTACTATACCCTACTCTACCCTACTCTACCCTACTCTACCCTACTCTACCCTACTCTACCCTACTCTACCCTACTATACCCTACCAAACACACTTCACATAAACCATCTATTAAATAGTCCGAACAAAGCCTAAACATTTGGTTTGTATAGGTGAGCCCGTTCTTGAGTTATAAAATTGCAACGAAAAGTGGTATTGATTTTTAAATAAACATAATATTTCAGGACATGCTACACTTTTGCCAAATTTCATCCAAGTCCGTTCAGCCGTTCGAGCGGTACATATAGATACACTGAAAATCTGTTGTCTTTGTAATATTAGCGTGATTTTCTACACTACGAGATATAATACGTTGCCTCTTAAGTTTGTTTTTATGTCTTTTTGTTTGTAGGAGGTAATCTCTGGAAGTACTGGTCTAATTGCTAAAATTTTTTCACCGATAGAAAGCTGCTTTATTTCTGAGTGATAGGTATAGGCTACATTTTATGTACATACGCGAACGAAGTCGCGGGCAAAAGCTAGTATATTATAAAAGTCTACTGGGTCTCTAGCCTATTTTAACTTTTCTAAATTATTTATACACACTGTGTCTACATTTTTTACCAGTCTGCTGTCCCAGATCTGCTGGAAGTAATTGCGTTTGTAATAAGAAGCACCTTTGTACTCTTCTATCTGTATTTGTTCTTTTCGATTTTTAATGTTTATGTGTACCTACATAAATAAATAAATACCCGGGATATTACATTATTTTCAAGAAAAAGGTCCACAACATAAGTTAGAAATCTAAGAGGTAAAGTTTGTTTTTTTTTTGTTCGTAGGAGGTAATATCTGAAAGTACTAGTCCGATTGCTAAGATTTTTTCACCAATAGAAAGCTGCTTTACTCCTGAGTGACATAGTATAATTTATCTACGCGGGCGAAGCTGCCGGTAAAAGCTAGTCCAATATAAGTTGCAACACTACCAGAATTCAAACAGCATCACTCCGAAAATTATGACGAAAACTATATAGCGGAATCCATCTCTATTTGAATAGTTCAGATGAAAAAGTTGCCAACTAGCCAAAACACTAGTCCGAACACATTTATTCCGGGGACCCATAGCTCGTGTCAGCTGGACAGATGTAAACATAGCCGCCACATTCTTAGGGTCTCGCTCCTGGCTATCATTTGTCATCCGCGCTGAATGCCGTGTAGTACGCGGGTGCAAAATACTTTGCGGTTATAAGAAAGTTTTGATTATAGCTTGGTTTTAAGTAAGTTTTAATTATGCTTTTTTTTTAGATTTAGTTTTGCCTGCGTGGGATTAGTAACACACAGTTAATAAAGCTTATGTGTTATTTATTGTTCCTGACATCACACAAGCCAAACACCACCTCGCGGTCGTCTCTCTAGGCATTCGATTTCCGACAAATTTTTTAAGTATTTTTCATTGAAAAAGATCTATCTACGTCAACTGAGGTAAGGTTAACAAAATACACTTCGAATGACGAGAAGGAGTCGTAGTTAATGCAGAAAGAGTTTTTTTCTGCTATATTTCTGATAGTGCCTTTTTTATAACGGTTAGACTCGCGTTTGACCACCTTCTCACCTGATGGTAAGCGATCATGTGGCCGACGATGGAGCACGCTTGCCTAGAAGCAATCAATTCACTCTTGACTTAAAGACCCCTAGGTTATAGCTATCAGAAAACACAGACTCCGGCAGGGAATTCCACTCCTTAGCTGTACGCATAATGAATGTCATAAAAAAATCTGCTTTTTAAAATTACTCTCGGGATTTAAGACACATCCACCTTATTCTTTCGCTGTATGAAATCAGTGTAGGACCCTTGCCCAAGGGGCTCTCGCACAAGCTGAATGAAATAAATACGAAAAGTATCCTACCATCAGTTTCCACCAAATGTCTGTATCCTAATTGAGTACATAAGTGGCGTAACTACATCATCTGAAGCCCGTGGCAAATTCATTAGATGGGGCCTCCGATAAATCACGTTACGTTGTGATTTCATTTTAATATTTTTTTATATATATTTTGGGTTACTTCTTCTGACCTCGCAGCCTCTAAGACCGGGGGCCCCATCAGACCTGGGGCCCCTGGCATTTTGCCAGCCTTGCCACCATAGAGTTACGCCACTGGAGTACATGTTTAACTCTAAAAAGGTTGTCTGTAAAAAATCGCTTTTAGCGATAAGACCGCCCATTGTGACACCCTATTAATTTTAAGTTTCTGATGTAATTTTTATTTTTGGTATACAATAAAGAATATATATATCTACCTATCTATCTATCTCTACCTAACTCCGACCTTTGGTCATGAGCCAGCCTTATTTAACATACGAACGGTGAAGACCCATTGGGCACTAAAGATCTAGGTACAATAGACAGAAAATTGTAGCATTACCTGGCTTTACAGTCCAACACCCTAAGTCCAGAGTCCTTTCAAAACTTTATTACAGTTGAGAAAATGCATTTTAACCGTAAAAGCTTAAGAGGGTTCCACTCGCCTGTCGTCAACATCGAGCATGGTTTAAAAGCTTGTTACTTCATCTAATGCAATCCAATGCGATGTTTGACGAAGATGCAACACGAAAAAAGAGAGATACCGCCTGAAAACTGTTGGCTGTTAGTTGTTCCAAGAAATAGGTGTTATTTTTAAAAGTTTGAGAAAAATTATCGTGTTTCAGAATCTCGATTAAATCTGCAAGGCTTATTTGGATGTACTTTTTTATATTTTTAATATATGAGTAGATTATGGTGGGCCAAAATTCATGTAAAATAGCAGATTTTCAGTGGTCTTTACTAGATTAGTTTTATACAAATTTATGTTTTGATTTCTATACAAGTCTAGATAATATCCACAAGGTATCTGTGTGTACAAAATATCTGGAGAAATATGTGTAAATCGTACCCTTATTGCAAAAACCAACTATTTGCATTTGTGTATTATTATTATGTTACTTGTTACTAATTACTAATAATATTATAAATGTGAAAGTATGGATGTTTGGATGTTTGTTACTTAATCACGCAAAAACGGCTGAACAGATTTGGATGAAATTTGGAACATGCATATAGCCTTTGACATGGAAAAGAACATAGGCTACTTTTTATCCCGGAAAAACATCTTATTCCTACGGGAAAACATGTTTAGAGTGCGATAACCGAAGTACACGCGGACGAAGTCGCGGGCGGACAGCTAGTTATGTTATAATTATTATTATACCTATTTGATCAAATCTTTAGAATATACCTTTTGCCGACATCTTCTTGGTAAATAAGTGTCATAGTTAATAACCAGATTTACTTGCCGATTCGTCTTGATGAGACGAATCGATATATAATTAACTTAATTTAGGTAAAAATGCAGATAGTTGGTTTTTGCAATAAGGGTGCGATACCATAATCACGTAAGAGCGGTTGTATAAAATGTACGTCGAGTTGGTCGCTCTTAAAGCCATAACACACACTCGTTTTGAAAATTCTTCAAATGCAAAGCAATAAGAAAACCATTTCAATGCTTCTGTCAGATTCAAAGGAGAGTAGTAAAAAGGCGGTTAAATTTAAAACTATAAAGGGAGTATGTTAATGGACACTTTCAGGCTTATCTGCATACTGGAGTCGTAACTCTGAAATAGCTGTGCCATTTTAAAGTAGTCATTATGAGTTGCTAATTTGTTAGGACTATAGTCGGTGAGCTGGTGGCAGTTTTAGAGCTCAAATAACAGGGTTACCTAATTAATAAGCTTAATTATAGTGCTATACCTACTTAGGTACTGCAGTTAAAGACAACCGTGGTCCGAAGCCAGGAGGAATGGCAGGCGGTGGCCTCCTTCTGTGAAGCAGTAATGCTAGCGAAGGAGGCGACCGCGCGCGTCAGGGAACTGACTTCCTCATGCATCAGCCGCTGGACTCCGAACCCAATTTCCAGCCACGGTAGGCGCGGGCTTGCGGACCGTCCAGTAACCGTCCGGACCGAGCCGAGGGAGCGCAGAGCGCTGTCTGTCCGATGTAATATGTTGGCCCGCAGGTTTTCACGTTGTACTGGGACTGCCATAGATGCGTTTTTAAAGCATACTGTCAGTCCTTTTACGATTGTAGCCTGTGGGTTGACTATACGCTGCGGATATACAGTGATATGCGCGTTCAATACACTGTTGGTACTGATGGGGCTCCCGTACTACTGCAGAGCCTTCGCCATGTTCGCAGCGGCTGACACAGACGGTTTCGCGGCCATCATACGCGAATGTTGCGCTTCTATCATGCGCCGCACTTGCGACAGTTCCAAGTCCATCCTGAACTTGCTGGCGGGCCGGTGGGACTCTCTGATGCTAGGTCGCTGAATATGGCTACATGCCGTTGTATAGTGGTTTGCCACCATCATCCCAGGATCATCAGGGCAGTCCCGGACCTGCCACTTTCTGTTTGTATGATAAATCAATTTGTTACTAACACTAGTTAGTAAGCTCGCAATTCTACTATCACATAATATGGATGTAGTCGCAAGGTAAATGAATGAATTGATTTATTATTATTATTATATCTGAAGGCACTGCGTCCTGAGATACAGGATTTTCGGAGTCAGGGCTCAAATCTTATATTGACAGTTCTGTTTACATTACATGTGTATTTTAATAAAAAAATATATTATTTAATATTATAGGTGTCTTCAAAACTAGAGTGAATAGGATCTTATTTAACTAGTATCCTTCACCATCAACGACCGCATCAGTGCTTACAATCAATCCGGCCACCGTAGGCGCGGGCTTGCGGACAGTGAGCAATGGGTAGCTCGCTGTCGGCTCGTCCGGTAACTGTCCGGACCAAGCCCAAGTCGTCGACGGCGCGCACTGTTCCCGCGCGCCTCAAGGAGTTGTCAGCAACAGTACGGACCCAGCCGGGTCGACTGGGGCCAGGGTTATCCGAAAGGGAACTCGAGGCCCGGTATGAAGGCTAGAAGGAACAGGGTGGGTCGTTTAGTCAGTAAGAGTCTGACACTATCTCCCGCTCCGCCTAAGAGTAGATTTTTCCCACCGTAAAAAAAAAAGTGGTTACAATCAAGATCACAGTAAAACACGAGTTCATATCATTAAAAAAATACAAACAAACATCGAAGTCCATAACTCACCTAACATAGGCAAAAGAAATTTAAACAATTTGATCCAAAATCTGGCAGTAATTTTAATAATCTGTGCAACATTAGCGTAACAACGATCATTGTTTCAGGCTTCGTTGTTAAAGTCTCAAAGAAAACTTTTAATAGGCATGAAGTTACGGGGAATTCAATAGAACTCTGTAATTGTTATATCAAACCTGTTTCTGAGGTAATAGCGTCGTAAAATATTCCTCTTAATATTATTTTGGGGGAAAATTTTTGCTTCAAACTTGTACAATTTCGCCACTGATATAATTACCTTTGGGAAGTAGCCACTTCTTTGTGAGTTACCTACTTATCTACAACTTTTTAGTTCAATAAAAGATAATGTTTGGTGTGATTTAGGATTTTAAAGTTTGAGTTGAATTTTCAAGGTATTTTTTTTATGAAATAAGATTCAATTGTTTATTTACACCTTCAAGATAAAGATGGGTCTATGCTTGAGGAGTCGAGCAAACGAAGTACGAGCCGAGCACAAATTCGTGTAGTGTGGACCGACTCTAGGGGAGCCGAGCTCGAGCGACACTACACGAATTTGAGCTCGGCTTGTGCTCCACTCGTGCTCGGCTTTTCTAGCGTAGACCCAAGTTTACAAAGTACAATCATCTTCTAAATAAAAATCTCGTGTCACAGCGTTTATTATCGAACTCCTTTGAAACGGCATGATCGATTTTTAGGAAAGTGTAAATTTGGTAGGTCTGAAAATAGGTCATAGACTATTTTGTTACCGTTCTATCCTCACCCCCCCCCCCTCAATTTTCTTCTTCTATAATTTATATGGCAGGACCAAGGCTAGTATTACTATTAAATAGACTGTAAAGTTTATTAGTTCATTAAACCCCAAGCGAACGGCGGCGTTCGCTCTCTTATAATCTTTCTATTGTACTAATTACGGAATTCGAAAGATTATTAGTTGTAATTAAGTGTTGCGGCTCACAATTAAGCAAAGCTAACTTAATATCTTGTATAAGTACATCATGCAACATAATAAACACATCCATAATAGTACATCATGTGACTGGGGTATAAAACAGTGTCGCGGGCGGCATGATTAATTCCGAACAAAACGAAAGTTGTTATGTTTTAATCCCGAACGCCAGTGAGGGATTCATATAATTAACTCCCGAGCATTGCAAGGCAGTTAATATAGAAACTTGAGTGAAGTGAGGAACTCTACTTTCTGACACTCTACTTTCTACCAACTTTACATACGCAGGTTTACCTAAATTGTGCAAAGCACTATTGGCTAATATTTCCGCATGAACTCAAAGATGTTATGACAGAACATTATATCTACTGCCTGTCTCGTAAATAACCGTCGACAAAGAAACTACTTAATTTCCCGAACGCCTGTGAGGGATTCATATAATTAACTCCCGAGCATTACGAGAGAGTTGATATACTTACAAACCTGAGTGAAGTGGTTCATGTTGCCCATGACAAAGACAGCTTTATCCCCGTGTTGGATACTCAACTTTCTACCTAACATACGCAGGTTTACCTAAATTGTGCAAAGCACTATTGGTTCATATTTCCGAATGAACTCAAACATGTTATGACATAACATTATATCTACTGCCTGTCTCGTAAATAACTCCGACAAAGAAACTAATTAATTTCAAGTGCCGTCAAAACACTTCATCACTGGTTAACTCGGTTGTCACAATTACTAACGAATAGCTGGCTTAGCTCCCGTATAAAGTAATTCACGACAATTTAGGCGTTTCCATTTCATATACAGATCGCGTTTCGTATGATGCTATATCATTTGTAATCGTTAAAGAGAGTGTAGATAGGGCATGAATTGATGAAGTTGGTTTGTTTTTACGAGTATTGTAAGTTTTTTTTTGGTTGGCTTTTGTTAAAATAAGCAATATTTTTAGCTGACCCTGTCTAGGAATATTCGTTTGCAAGTATCAAAAAAATTAAGCGTTTTTTTTTTAAAGATATGAACCAGGGTTGTTGCTGATGCAGAATTTTGTCACATCAGCGAATGCTGATGCTGATTTTTTGTAATTTGCATTAGCGGATGCTGATTTTAACTTTTTTGTTTTAAATACTGAATTTTATAGATTTTAGGTAAATATTATTTATTTTCTTCGATCAATTTTTAATAAAAGATATATTTTAATAATTTTATAACTTTTTAATGAAGAAATACAATCAACACGTACACTAGCTAATTAATAATATATTATTATTAATACTCGAACTCTATTAACGGCAAGTTGTATTTTAAAAACAACAACTGTGCTGCTTTTTCAGCTTGCAATCTGTTGCGGGAAGGTTTGTAATCTTGCAATATGGACTAAATCACTGAGAACAAATTGATCATTTGTACGTAGGTATTTTGATTGGCCAAAACTCGGAAGTAGTCGGAAACGACCTCTGCCCTCCGCCGGTCATGTCGCGACATGAACTTTGAACATCAGCAAAAATCAATGCGAATGCTGATGTTGATGCTGATATGGAAAATGATGCTGATGTTCCGCTGATGCTGATGCTGATGTTGATATTTGCAGCAACCCATGAACTAGTGCTTGACTGCCATCTCACCTGATCATAAGCAGTGATGCAATCGTTAATGGTGAAACGCAGACTCCTTATTGGAGTCTATTCACTATAGGCTTGAAGACACCATCTTCTTCTTCCTGCTCTTGTCCCATCTTATTTGGGGTCGGCGCAATACGTTTTTTTAATTCCATTCTACCCTGTCACTCGTCATGCTATCACCAACTTCCTCTTCTTTCATATCATTCTTCACGCATCCATCCATCTTTTCTTTGGCCTCCCTCTCCCTCTCCACCCATCCACATGTATACTCATAACTCCTTTGGTAACATGCATTTCATCCCTCCTCTTTAAGACACCTAAACTTACAATATGATGGGAAGACCGCAGCAGGCAAAGTGTTCCAGTCCTTCGATCTACACGGTATAAACGACGAGGCGAAGCGCTTAATTCGGAACGTAAAGATGTTAACAAATGCAATTTTATCTCAAGAAAACTCGGTTCCATAAAAAAAAAGTATCTTTTTCCCTTTGTTCTAGTAGACTTTAGACTAGGTAGGCACTCGATTACCAAATTTCCATCCGAATCTGTTTAGCTGTTTGAGTGTGAAAGAGTCGCATTTTCGCTAGTCTTCATAAGAACTATCAAACGCTTAATAGTCAAAGGATGCTATTTACCATTTCACTACTTACTTCTAAATACTTGAAACATCCATTTGCAGTAACTTTGAAATCCACGTTAGAAGCACTTATTGAGCGGGAAATTTAGTCATTAATCACCAAAACGTTTGAACTGAACGAGACGAAGATCGCGAACTCGCGAGATATCTATAAAATATTCCATTTGACACCTCGACCGCGGTGTTTGGCTGTGTACGTAGCTGGAAAACAGACAGTGCCTGGGGAATTATGTGTATGTGACACGGAATAAATAATGAAGATGGGATTCGGTCACAAAGCACCCGCTCACATCGCGTCACTAAGGCTTAAAACTGTGGCGGCTGAATAAGCCCGGCTAAGGGATATTCTTGCCGTCTAAAGGTACAATTTGAATGAAGTTAATTAGAACTTCATAATGTATTCATTGAAGTAATTTTAATTGTATGAGTTGAGGAGGAAAGTGAAAAAGCAGCTAGTGGTTCTAAGAACGCTGGTGCCCTGGTGAACATATAAAATAAAATAACATGATTTCTTCGCATTGACTTGGAATTTAAGTTCAATTATACTGTATATTAAATGCCGTTTTTACCTAATTACTCATTTATTGGTGACTTGCGTACATAAAATATAGCCTACGTCACTCAGGAATAAAGCAGCTTTCTATCGGTAAATAAAGTTTAGTAATCGCACCTGTAGATACTTCAAGAGATTACCTCCTACAAACAAAAAATAAATAAAAAAACAAACTTTACCTCTTTATTATGTTAGTGTAGATAAATACTGCAATCTAAGTACAGAAATTACAAACCACAAAAATAATTAATTTTGAAAAAAGAATAACGAAGTTTTAATTTAAGTATAGTTGAAAATTAAAAAAAAAGGGATTAAATATAATGACCACCATAAAACGCTTTGGTACCCTTAGTTCTTTTGTCAAAAATATATTACTTGACACCAAAAAAATGAAATCCTAATGTTACAATAGACTGTACTTTAAATTGTATTCGAACACCAAATGTAGTAAATGATAACCAAATCTTAGCGAGCAAATTAATGCGCTCTTTTTAGCCCCGTAGAGCAGGATGATACTTTGTCTAATCAACAATCTATCTTAGTGGAATTTTAGGGCACTCCGGGTCGGATAGATTTAGGTTAGAAGAAGGTGGCGGGGTTGTAGTGAGCGAGCGAAGCGAGCGAACACAGACTCCGTCACCTTCTTCGAGGTTATTTTTTTTTAAACCACCCAGAAGTAGGAGCCCCGCGTAGCGGGGCTCCGTCGAGCTGTCTTGGCAGGTAGTTAACCTAACCTCAAAATTTTAACTACTGATATCTCCGTAACCATGGGGTTCTGCCGATGCTTTATTTGGATTCATTTTGCTTAAATAGGATAGCGAGATGTTAAAACTTTGGTTATAATTTTACATTAAAATGTAGGTTTAATTTTGGTGATCATTTACTATTTTTGTCTTTTATATGTTACTATATCTGGAGGTAAGTTAAACATAAGCCAAAAAAAAAATAGTTCATAAAAACGCCAATTTCATAATTATGTAAGTATCTACCTATTTAAAGTATGTTTAAAAACTAGTTAGGTAAGTGATAAAAGCTCGGTACACAAATAGTCAAACACTATTTTCATTTTCTTTCTGTGACTTCAGAATATTATTTTGATTCAAAACTGTAAATATATGTGCAGTTTGCACAACACTTAGCGCCATCTACTGTCTGTGAACGTCAAACATAGCATGTCAGTGAAAACGGTGTTAGTTTCCCTTTCATTGAATAGATGGCGTCTTATGCAAGATTGAAAAAAACATTTTCCGCGCTTTTTTTTTCATGAAAATAAAACTGTTAACAATATTTTTCTATTAAATATAATGTTCAATATTAGGTATCTAGAATATAAATTTAACACATCGATTTTAAGAATAAAACTAACTAGCAACTGACAAATCACACACAAATAGCATGATGTATCCGAATGATTTATTGCCGACTCGCCAAAATAAACGATGTAAGTAATTACGGTTTCTGCCAAAAGATCTAAGAAAAATATGCAAAACTAGCACATGTTTTCCTCTATTTACAGATTAAATACTTTTCCACACGAAAAGAACAAAACGAACGTTTGAAAAACAAACAAAAATTCGCGCTCTCAAACACACTCACAAGAAAAGTTGGTAGTGGTTCGAAAAATGCGCTGCGGGATTGCAAAGATCGATTTGGCGCTTAGCAAGTCGAGGTCAGTTGCATAAGCCACTTAAAAGGGAAGCTTGAACCGGGGCTGGCTAATATTTTATAAAAGTTTTCTAAAGTCCGGTGCAACGTGCACTCTATTTCTTGAGGATAACAATGGGTTGGTCGACATTGACAGATCACACTGCGGGGCTTGCTTCCACCTCGGAATGGAACGGCTGACTATTTATAAAGGTGTTATAACAATATGATGGAGTTGCTCTAGTGTTTGTTAATTTCTTGGTAGTTTGTGGTTAGATTGTGGTGGCAGTCTGGAAAAGTTCTTGTGTTGATAAGAGTATTCAGGCGTTGCAGAGTAATTCTTGCCTTCCTGGCCACTGCAGGCGTAGCCTTTTTTTTATGGTGGGAAAAAATCATGCATTGACATCCCCCGCTCTTGGGCGGAGCGGGAGATAGTGTCAGACTCTTACTGACTAAAAGACCCACCCCGTTCCTTCTAGCCTTCATACCGGGGCTCGAGCGCCCTTTCGGATAACCCTGGCCCCAGTAGGCTTCGACCGGGTCACTGCTGTTGCTGACAACTCCTTGAGGCGCGCGGGAACAGTGCGCCGTCGACGACTTGGGCTTGGTATGGACAGTTACTGGACGGCCGGACAGTGAGCTATCCATTACTCACTGTCCGCAAGCCCGCGCCTACGGTGGCCGGAAATCGGGATCAGAATCCCGGTTGCGGCGGCGGCGGCGATAATGCCGTTGCCTGATGCGTTCGGCCTCCTCCTTTGCGAGCATTACTGCTTCGCAGAAGTCGGCGACCGCCTGCCACTCCTCCTCGCTCCGGACCATGGCCTCAACCAAGGCCCGGCGCGAGAGGTCTCCGCCGCCGATCGCCCCCACGAGGGCACGGCGATGCTCCGCCCAAGCAGGGCACACCTCGGTTGTGTGCTCCACCGTGTCCTCCGGGCGTTCTGCACAGTGGCGACACCCGGGCGTCACTTCCGCATGAATCCGGTGCAGGAAACTCCCGAACGAACCATGTCCGGTGAGGACCTGCGTCATGCGGAAGGTAAGGACGCCGTGAGGTCTTTCCAGCCACGCCTCAAAGAGGGGACTTACCAGGCGTAACCTTAAGAACGACGAGCAGTAAGTAACTCGTCGTCCGATCGTTCGGTAAGGACCAAGCCCGAGTTCACAACGCGTTGTATTTCGAGATGTCAGCAAATCTGATGAGGCTCAGTAAGGTTGATGCCTGTTAGGGCTGTGGGAATGTTTGAAAGAGTTAAGTTAGAACTAGGTTAGACCGAGGCACACGTGGGCCACACTTGATTTGTCCGTAGAGTCGCGTCGCGTGACGTGGATCCAATGTAGCTCTACAAATCTAGTTACCATATAAAATGTATGGAGACCTGACGCGCCCAGATCGGCGTACCTTTACTCTTGCTCCGGAACACAAAGAGCAAAACCACTAACACACAGCTGGCTGAGATGGGGAGAAGGCATTTGATGATTTTCCATGTAAAATCACGTTTGTAAAACACGTTTTTGTAAAATTGTAATATTTAAACCCAACATAAATACACTGAATCCAAATTGGTTGATGAGCCATGAAACTGTACACTTACGGCTGAACCTATTATGTAAATACTTTCTTTATTGTTTGTAATTACTTTTAACCAGCATTCAGCTTCCGTTCGATTTTTATTAATTTAATCAATTAAAGTTTATTGCATCGCCATCAATATTTGTTGGGCGCCATTTTCGAACATTAACTTTAACTCTATGTAAATTGGTTTATGTAAACAAAGATATTAAAAAAAACTGTGTGTGTTATTTTAAGTTGCTTCTGTGTATTTGAAAAAATATAGAAGGAACTTATTTATTGCTTAGATTTGTCACTAATTTGCAATACTCCTATGAAATATATTTTATCTAAAATAGACTATCACTATTCCGTTACTAAGCATTATTTTTACGTATTTATTTCAAATTTTTATGCATAATAGTTCTAAATGCACGAACATGTTTGGCTCTAGGCGAACAAAGCCCCCGTTTTTAGTCTTTTCAAAATTAAATAAAAAAGTTAACAGATTTATCGTACTATTTTTATTATTTAATTTATTTTTTACATGTCAGGAAAGCCTCCACAAATAATACGAGTATTAACATAATTATTACTTCGAGTACAATCTACTTGCTCAAAGTTGGTAGGTTGGTTGGGTCCTATCTATTTTGTGGTACAATTCCATAAACTGTTAATAATTTATTTTAAGCTTATTTAGACATTAATATAATTATGATTATCATGCAGGTTTATTCTACATTTAATTTCTTGCTGTGTTTCCTTTCCTGATGGCTACAACCCGGGAATCTCGCTAGGTAAGCGCGCTACATCGTCGACCACATCGTCGGCGTCGCTTCCCATCAGGTGAGATATCGGTCAAGTGCGAACCTATCAAAAATAAAAAATAATGTAACGATTATTTTTTTCAAATGTTATTCGTGTTAACACGGTCCATTTTGTAATTCATTTCGAGTGGTATTAGGTATGCGAGAATAATGCGAATAATATAGGCTTCCAGTTGTTCAGTCGTATGCGGTTTATCCATGTAGGAAAAATATTGGGGTGTGACGTCACAGGATCTAGACGGTAAAGCGGTCCGAAGCGCAAAATTAATAACTGTTCACCGAAGTTATAATACAATGTAAAAGGGTTCATTTTGCAATACCACTATCTCCTTCATGTAGTAATTACGGCTTAGCAGGCTTTTAAGTATTTTTTAAGTGGGCAATTATTAAATGACTTCTCCCGCTCTGGGACGGAGCAGGAGGGCGTGCCAGACTTTTACTGACTAAATCTACATCTATGAACCTTCTTTGCCGCGCGTTCTAGGCCCCCAGGTTTCTCTTAAGTTGGAAGAAAACTCAAGGCCCCCGAAACCTACTGGGGCCAGGGTTAGCTCCGAAAGGTAGCTCGGCCCTGGTGTAAAAAGCAAGAAGGAACAGGGTGGGTTTTTTAGTCTGTAAGAGTCTGACACTATCTCCCGCTCCGCTCAAGGGCGGGAGATGTCATTTGGAAGATTTTTACCCACCAAAAAAGGCCTCAGTAAGCTTCGCCTACCGTTTTGCTGACATCTCTTTGAGCCCAAGCGGAGCGTACCATCACCGTTTAGCAAGCCTATAGGCGAGTTTTATAAACATAACAACGCTATTGTTAATAGATTTCATTGTACATCAGACAATCTTTTAGAAATACGTCTAAGTTATCTTCTTATAAACAACAAACGAATACATCAGAAACATAAGCCTCTTTTATTTTCTTTATAAGTAGGTACCTTTCAACATTGCCTAGATTATAACTAACTATAGTCTAGAAATGTTCAGACAATCGGCTCAGCACTAGTGTCTAACAAATAGCGTTCTTGTGTCGCCCCGGGCCGCGGTTACGCTAAACGGTTGACTCGATTGCCCCGCCGCTTCCCATTGCCCCGTCGGTTTCATATTGCCCCCACAAACTCCGCTGGTCTACTAATGGTCCCATTTGTTTTTAGATTGTTAGAAATTGAGTTTTAATATATGTTTGTTGAGATAAAGACGGCATTGTTTCAGATTTGGATTAGACATTATTTTAAGATTTGTAAAATTAGCTTAGTTTATTTATGAAGGCTGTTTATTTTTATTTATCTCGTTTTCTGGTGAATTATAATCTTTGAAATTAATAAAAGACTATAATTTACGTTACATTTCTTTCAATATTTTCATAATCAATAGATAGTAAGTAATATAATAAAACGTAAGACTTTTTGTTTTATTTTTGCGCGCTACGATCTCTGGGCTTCGTATTGGAAAAAAATCTTACGATAGCCAAGTTTATGATGAAAAAAAGACGCGAGTTAAAAATATTTGACGGCCGACCACTAGTTAAAAATATTTCTCAGGAATTTGAAGATTAAACATTTTGGAAAACCTGTGTACGTACTCATTAATTATTACAAAATATCATAATATTTGTGCCCCATAATTGCAATTCCAGCTGCAGCTGCTCAACGAAACCTTGATGCAGCACCTACTTTCAAATTCAATAAATAACACTATTCCAATCTTACAATAAATCATCTACAAGCGAGATATACTGTTAGTAGCATACACCAAATTGCCCCAATTAGCATTTCTATTCGAGTCCCATTCGAGTTACAGTAGTATCCCTCCCATAGTTTTCCCGCTGGAACTTTTCAATCGACAGTTAAGAGGCTTGTGGACTCCTCCCGATATTTATTTACCGCGAAGCAGCAAAGAAACTTGCTTTGTCGACAATAAATTGTATTTGTTCATTATTCAATTGCTCCCCTCTTCATTTTAATAAGCTTAGCGATTTTTGTGGTGATATTTTGTTGTTTTCGTTGTGAAAAGTTTTTGTTTGCAACAGTCTGCGAAGTTGGGCTGTTGGATCAAATATTGGGTAAAAGTTTGTACTTAAAAGTTTTGGAAAAGTTCGTCAAAAGTTGTTAGTCTATACGCGTATAAGTAAATAAATATTCCAGCTACGGTGTCTTTATATCTTTGGCATCTGTCCTAACTGATGATTTTTGTTGCCTTCGCATTCTAAAAAAGTTTTGTGACAATTCGTACACTAAAAAATACAGTTTTGGGAATTATTAATATTGCTACTCTTACTACATTAATTTAATTATCTTACCCAGGGTACCTACTATATTTTTAGGGACATTATCCTAAAAATATAGCACCCTGGGCGATGCCCCCAGTGTTTGCCTACAATTAAGATAACTAGTTTGATAAACAATATTTAAGTACATTTAATTAAAATTTCAGTGCCAAAATGGACTACACCACCCAAAGCATTTTGGACATTTTTCATAGCTGCGTATTTTAAACCTACAGGTTTGATTTTATAATGAAAATACTATAACGCTTTAAAGTTGCTTGTAGAATAATTTAATCTGAAAAACAATCAGAATGATCGCAAGTATATTAGTCCAGTTTTTATCCATAAAAGTATAATTTTAACAGTCTTCTTCGTGTTTTTTTTTTCTAAAGTATATATAGGATAAATATCCTGAAGAATAAAATGTACAACACTATTTTTACACTAAGTACAACACAGATCACGGCAGGTCATAGCGGGCATTAGAATTCAGTGCACAGCTGGATGCTTAACAACATCTCAATCGTCCAGATGGCCCCGTGACGAACATAACACGCTTATAGCTTTGTGATTTTTCATGATACAGTTATGAAATTTTGTATATAGGTTCTTCACCTACATAAAAATACTAGACACGTGTTTCGGGTTTCTCTTATACTATAACTAATGTTGTTTATTTTTTGATTTTGTTTACTGCAGTGGATTATACACCTCTACTTTTTAATTAGTACACAAAAAAATGGGGCTGTATCTGTACCCGTTACTGATCATATTTTTGTATTCAAAAGTAGAAAAAACCGAAATCCTAAAATTGACTACGAAACGGTAAATTCATCATAGATTCAATCATACATAACAATTGCTAGTAGAAAATACTGCGGGCAGTGTTTTTCCATTTTAATCGTCATTTATTCATTCATAATCAATAGCCTGCACAATATTTTCATAAATTGAGAGACATTTTGGGATAAACACAAACGCTAATAACTTTGCTGTTTATGAATATTATTTATTGAGACATTACTTAAATAATAACAAGGGCTTTTCTAATAAGCCCTTTCAGTATTTGTACTAATTAAAAATTAGTGGTGTATACCTACTTTTGTGCATTATAATATTCGTGTTTAGCAGCTCTTAAACTATGATTGTACCTGACTTATTTTTCTCATTTAGGTGTATGCATTAGTTATGAGTTTATATGTTGATGGATGGAGGGGAAGAGGGAGGCCAAAGAAAAGATGGATGGATTGTGTGAGAAGCGATATGAAAGAAAAGGGAGTTAGTGATAGCGTGACGAGTGACAGGACAGAATGGAAGAAAAAAACGTGTTGCGCCGACCCCAAATAAAACGGGACTAGGGCAGGAAGATGATGATGATGATGAGGTGTATGCATTATTTCAGTAACATGTTGTATACAGGTTTATTTGTAAAACCCTAACAACCTTGCAGGACTGTATTACTGACATCATAAACAACAACTTTTGTTCTATGACTTTATACAAAACATAATTCATTTACCAAAAACACACCTTCAAGATTTCGTTTTTCTATCGGGGACTATATTTTTTGTCACCAAAATTTATATTTGTCATCAACTTGTATCACCTAATAAATTGATCTATCGCCACGAAATATTTTCGTTCTCAAATAAACAAAAAGTGTTCTCTGGTATGAATGATCAAATTAATGTTAATACAAGTGTAAAATAAGAGATGGATTACCAATAAAATTGTAGTGCATTACATGAATATAAACTTCGTTCTTATTATAAAACTAGTTTATTACTTAAATAATAGATTTGTGCTCAGAATGGTAGATCTGTCACCAAATAAATCGAGTGTCGATCCCTGACTGCGACTCCTTTTTATTTGTTATTTTGTCACCAATCCCGTTGTTACATTTTATTTCGTTCAGTTATTAAAATAATAGTATTTGTTACCAATTTAATACATCAATTTTTAATTTTAATGAAAATATGTTCAAAGAGGCGGAGACAAATTGGTGCGCTTTCCGGCCTCAACGATGTGTAGGTAGGTAACTAGGTACGATCATACGATGCGAGCGTGGTTGGGTACGCCACAATTATGGCGGTAAGTCCCCTCTTTGAGGCATGGCTGGAAAGACCTCACGGCGTCCTTACCTTCCGCATGACCCAGGTCCTCACCGGACATGGCAAGTTCGGGAGGTTTCTGTTCCCGATTAAAGCGGAAGTGACGCCCGGGTGTCGCTATTGTGCGGAATGGCCGGAGGACACGTTGGAGCACACAGTCGAGGTGTGCCCTGCTTGGGCGGATCATCGCCGTGCCCTCGTGGGGGCGATTGGCGGCGGAGACCTCTCGCGCCAGGCCTTGTTAGAGGCCATGGTCCGGAGCGAGGAGAAGTGGCAGGCGGTCGCCGACTTCTGCGAAGCAGTACCTAATGCTCGCAAAGGAGGAGGCTGACCCCATCAGGCAACGGCGCTCTCGCCGCCGCCGGGATTCCGATCCCGATTTCCAACCACCGTAGGCGCGGGCTTGCAGACAGTGAGCAATGGGTAGCTCGCTGTCCGACCGTCCGGTAACTGTCCGGACCAAGCCCAAGTCGTCGATGGCGCGCACTGTTCCCGCGCATCAAGGAGTTGTCAGCAACAGCGGGGGCCCAGCTGGGTCGAAGCCTACTGGGGCCAGAGTTATCCGAAAGGGAACTCGAGCCCCAGTACGAAGGCTTGAAGGAACAGGGTGGGATTTTAAGTCAGTAAGAGTCTGACACTATCCCCCGCTCCGCCCAAGAGCGGGGGTTGTCATTGGATGATTTCCCGACTAAAAAAAAAATGCGAGCGTGGTCCTACCGCACAATATTGATGCATAGGAAATGCAACTGTCCTGCTTTTTACAAAAATTATATGTGCAAACATTATTATTATTGGATTAGCTATAGATACAAATACATTAAAGCTGGCCAACCCCCCACCAGAAGCAAAAAATGTGCTTATCGGCCAGAAAAGAAAAAGGGGGGAAGCCCTTCAAAAGCCAAACCAGCGCGATTATTCAGTGATTATTGTTTTTAACAATAAATATTGATTATTTTGACTTTACTTATGTGTTTTATTTACTATTCTGCTAGGAATTTTATTTAAATATATATTTATACTACCTGTGGAAATTAAGATCCTTGGGGGAAGCATACATCCAGTTAAGTAGTAGACTGTCTTGGTTGCAACGATGATGACGACAACCCTAAACTTTTTTTGGAACTTTGTGAAATTTTCTAGTGACATATTTCTATAATAGATAGTTTTGTCTCGTCGTTATTTAACACCGACTTTCGAAATTAAAGTTATTTTGTACTTTTCAGTGTTTTTTTACATTGAAGTCGGTTAATTTTTTTTTGTTAAACGTTTTTTTATTTTTTACTTTTTAGTTATGGTACCACCACTAAAAAGTACCCCTCAGCCAAACTTAAATACCTTATAACCAGAGTGCATCTCATAATGTTTCTAATAATCCCAAACACGGTTAAATCTAACCAAAAAATGTAATCACATTAATGTGTCTAATTAATGTAATAACATTAATTTACCTTCTGGCTTCATCATCAGATCAGTCCGATACATCCCCTCCCCCTTTTCCTTCAGCCAGTCATCGACTACACGTATAAACAAAGCAATTTTACTTGTTACGACAGTTCTGCTGTGATCCTATGAGGAGTTCTGTGCCATATCTTCGAAGTTCATGACCAGATCATAATAATATTTCTATGGGACCAACTTGGAAGCATAACCTTTCAATTAAGATTTTTTTTTCCAAAATCGGTCCACAATTGACCGAGTTATCGGTGAACATACATAAAAAAAACATACATTCGGCCAAACATAGAACCTCCTCCTTTTCGATGTCGGTTAAAAAGTTGTTGCTTGTGACATTAGTAACAGTCTTGAGAGGTTGTCTGTGTTTTACAAATAACCCTGTAGAAGATAATATTTGAGTAAACTATCAAACATATATATAGGGTGACTGGCAATTAGTGTACGATACTTAAACACGTGATTGTGCTCATGATAACAATTTTTTTTTATTATGGGAGCAAAGCCGAAATCGCGAAAAAAATATCAGCTGTTCAGTACATTAGGCAAACATAAATGTACTGAACAGCTGATTTTGTTTTCGCGATTTCAGGTTTGTTCCCATAGTAAAAGTTGTTGGTTATCATGATCACAATCACGTGTTTAAGTTTCATACACTAATTACCAGTCACTCTATATAATATGCAGAATATGGAGGCAGGTACACAGAGTACCGAATTCGTCAGTCATCCCATACACGTAGGCTCCGCATCTCTTATTCATAACACCTAATGGCAAAATCCGTTCAGCTTAAACTGATGGCCAATTTCGATAACAATATGGCTTACTAAATGTGAAGAATTATTAATTAACTATAGACGTTTACGATGTAAGGATTTAACAGTGAATAGTTAATAGTGTATTTTCTAAATGGAATTAAATAATGTATATAAGGATAAGTTTTCTATACAAATTTATTTTTTGTATGTATATGCGAAACCTGAACCCTGAACCTGAATCTAGTATTTTTATGTAAAATAAAATTTTAAAACTGTATTTATTATGAAAAATGCGGAGATGAGAATGTTGAGATGGATGTGTGGTGTGACGAGAATGGATAAAGTGAGAAATGAGTATATTAGAGGAAGTTTGAAAGTGGCGCCAGTGACTGAAAAGTTGAAAGGTAATCGGTTGTCTTGGTATGGTCATGTGAAGCGGAGGGATGAAGCGCATATTACTAAAAGAGTTCTGAGTATACATGTAAATGGATGGAGCGGGAGAGGAAGGCCGAAAAAAAGATGGATGGATTGTGTGAGAAGTGATATGAAAGAAAAGGGAGTTAGTGATAGTTTGACGGGTGACAGGACAGAATGGAAGAAGAAAACGTGTTGCGCCGACCCCAAGTAATATGGGATAAGGGCAGGAAGAAGAAGATTTATTATGAAAAATAACAAAGATTAACAGATAATAATATCCCACAACTATCATACAACGCTGTCTAGTCAAGCTTATGTTATGAGTACTAGACAACTGAAAGAAAAAAAGAAAGAAAATTGCGTTTATTGGCATTAAAAAAACGGAAACAACTTAAAATTAAACATGGTACATTGAGTAATGCCAAAAAGGCCTCAGCTCAGCATAATGCCAAATGGTAACACAAGGCCACCACCTGACGCTGATAAACATACCTACCTATATAAATTTCTAAATAGATACATACATATTATAGATAAATTACACCCAATTGCATAAAATCTGCATCAAAAAAACACTGGATTGCGAATTCGCGACAGTTGCTGTCTTGTTTCCAAAATGAAAGAAAAAGGCCTACGCCTCTTGCAAAGTGGAGCATCAAAACGCAAGTTTTATAGTTGTATTAGGTATACATTAAAGCAAGGTTTTGCAACCGCATAAAATGCCCCCAAAAATTTACGCTAGGAGCAATATTAAAACGTTTCAATTGCCGCGTTTTACGAGGAGGTCGAAATTTAAAACGCGTTTCGGGGAATGTTGCCAGCCTCCGCCTAAATGCTTTATGTTTTATTTTATTATCCATGTCGCCACCTAGTCTTTATTACACGTTGTGTATTATTCGCGTTTGTTATGTTTTTGAAGCTGGTAAGGATTTTTAACAAAGCGTTTTTTGTTTGAATTTGTAAGATTAACTTATTTTTATTTTGGTTTATTTTCTAAATTATGTTAAAGCTTATAGGTGCATTGGCTTCTGATTTTGTTTTAAGAGTGTCATTTAATTTTATAGATATATAAACCTGTCCTTTGTCTAAGGTAAAACCTTAGATATATTCTGGCATACTACTACACGAAGTATTTTTTCTTTCATAATCAGCATTTTTAATGTTCCTACTGCTGGAACTCAGTCAAGCAGCCGAGAGGGAATGGGCCGTGATCCACCACGCGGGCCAAGTGAATGGCCAGTGAGTGATGGCAGTGAGTGGCGGGTAGGTGAATGTGATACGTCTTCGGTTCTAAGACATTTTACTCACGATGTTTTCCTTCACCGTTTTGAGAGCAGTAGTGATGAAATAAATAACACAAAGTAATGCGTACTCTTAAGTCGGAGCCGTTGCCACTCGGCCATCACTGTTCCCTTCTTTACCGTATTAAAATAGCAAACTAGAAGCGGGAACATTCCTATTTTGGGAATTAAACAAATGGAGATTTTTTGGCACATTCTACATAACAACGAAATCAAAGTTACAGACATAAACATGAACTACCTTTTTAAAACAACACTAAAAAAAAAATCATACACGTCTAAAACAAGGTTGTATGTATAAAATACAGGCACCATTAGCTGGAGCAGAAGATTTATTCAGGATTATCCGAGTTTTGGAAGAAGCAATTAACGCTTCTGAATCATTAAGTAGGTAGCTCGCTTAGTTAAGCTTTCAGAGGAACCTTTCAACTTGTGTCTGTGTCTAATATGTACAACGCATTTGGATCTATAAATGTTATATTATATATCTAGACTGAAATTATAAATATACGTACGGTGCGTAGGCACGGGCTTGCGGACGGAGAGCAATGGGTAGCTCGCTGCCCGACCGTCCGGTAACTGTTCGGACCGAGCCCAAGTCGTCGACGACAAGCAGTGTTCCCGCGCGCCTCAAGGGGTTGTCAGCTGGATCGAAGCCTACTGGGGCCAGGGTTAGCTCCGAAAGGTAGCTCGGCCCCGGTATGAAAGGCAAGAAGGAACGGGGTGGGTTTTTTAGTCAGAAAGTGTCTAACACTATCTCCCACTCCGCCCAAGGGCGGGGGATGTCATTTGGAAGATTTTTACTCACCAAAAAAAAAAATATATATATACGTACGGTGCGAGACGCCATAAACCATAAACCATAGATATTCTGTCTGAGATAGCGAATATTTTATATTTTTGGCTTTATTGTTATTCAAATACTTACAAATTGAGTTCTATCGTTATTAATAGTTTCTATTAGACTAAAAAACACTAATTAACATGAAAAAAAAATCGATTAAATAACATATGATTGTAAATCATGGCCATTTACTCAACTCTTTATGCGACGCAACCCTCCTATTAGCACCAAAAAAAAGGAGGCTACCTATGGTTTTTCAGTTCCTTGGGGCACATTCTTTCAGTTGATGCTCGACGTAATAAACAAATGAGGGATAATTGATGTGAAAAATGTAACAAAAATTTTTCTTGTTTAACATCATTGGCACCAGATTTAGGATGAGTTGCACCATTTAACTATAACAATAACCAAACCATAGCCAGCCGTGAAACGGCCGCCTATTGGTCAATTCGACGATTTGACAACTGTTAACGGCTTTGTTATCGTTATAGTTAAATGGTGCAACTCACCCTTAGCTAGGCAACGTATTCGGAATGTCTTAACAAACGCATTATCTAGAACATAATATTTATCACAATTGAATAACAGATGACGGAAGAGACTTCTTCTACGGATCTAAGATCCACATGATAATAACAACACCCGAAGCGCGGGTTTGCGGACGGCGAGTAATAGGTAGTTCGTCGTCCGATAAAGACCAAGTTCAGCGGTGTACTGTATTTTACGAGCACTTCAATGAGCTTTGATGGTCTGATATTTGCCAGGTCTGTTCAAAATAGCTACCTCGGCCCTGGAACGCTACTGAAAGAATAAAGTAAATTTTAGTTAATAAATGTTTAGTGTCAGTTTAGACATTTTGATCCCTTCTTTTCAATTTAGTAAAAAAAAACCTGAAGAAGAAGAGGTTATTTGCCGATTTCCCTTACTTTTGACTTTTACTATGTAACCGTCCCTTTAATAAGTTAACTGGATGTGTTGAAGGTTACTGGGGCGGATTATTGCCATGTCTTCGTGGGGGCGATCGGCGCCGGCCATCTCTCGCGCCGGGCCTTGGTATAGGTCATTTTCTGGAGCAAGGAGGAATGACAGGCAGTCGTCTCCTGCGAAGCAGTAAATATGTTTTTGTTTTTAAGCTATTGCATGGCTTCTATCGCGGGCCTTGAGCGTGGAGACTGAATCCAGAAATTCCGTAACGAAAATAACCTAACACCCCCACTCATTGGTTTTTTGAGCGTGGTGACCGATAAGAAAACAAATGAGTGAACAATCAATCAAAATTCAATTCAATGTGTGAAAGTGTAACTTCAATTAATATCAAAGAAAAAAAACAAAGGAAAAAAAATACTGCATAAATAAAATAAATAAATAATTATAATTGCATAAGTTGATAAAAATGCTATGCAATAGCTTTACCGCGGCAGTCCCCGAGTGCCACACGTCTTTTATTTTTCTTATGGTTAGGCTCGCGTTTGACCACTATCTCACCTGATGGAAATCAAATCAGCGGCTGTGGCTGACGCATGTGGCTCATGTGCAGTGATACTTACGCATTTTCGCAGCCGTGGTGTGACCTATAAACCGAATTCCTAAATGCCCAGTTAGTGTACAGTATCTATTCAATGAAAACAATTATTAAGCGATCGCAATTGATTCGATATCGATGACATCTCGGCACCACCCGCCTTGAACTCATGAATATTTGATGAATCACGTTATTAACATAATTAGGGGTAAATTATACACTTGTGTACAATAACACAATGATACTGATGGCTGAACTATTTCAACTGAATTATAGGTTAAATGCAGCATCTAATGATATGGTTTTCATAATTTACAGGTTAGCGGGTTTTCCAGTTCAGTTCTTGAGGATTTTCAGGTGGGTGTACTGGTTTGATTCTACAAAATACGACTGTAAAGTAGGATCATGGACTAAGTCAGAAATGCATAATACTCATCAAACATTTGCTAAGACTGTTTAGATAGATTTTCAAATATTTCATTAACTAAAGCCTACCGGGGCCAGGGTAATCCGAAAGGGCGCTCGAGCCCCGGTATCGAAGGCTTGAAGGAACGGGATGGGTTTTTTAGTCAGTAAGAGTCTGACACTATCTCCCGTTCCGCCCAAGAGCGGGGGTTGTCATAAGATGATTTTTCACATCGAAAAAAAAAAAAAAACTATTTTTAGATTGTAGGTATCGAAATCTTATAGTACACAAAAAATAAATACAAAGATGATTAGAATTTAAGTTTAAGAAGAAGAAATTAATCAAAATATTTATCATAAAATTATGACAAATTATAATTATTTTCGGAAAAAAAATTACCTATATAATTTGATTCTGGAGTCAAGTTGATCGTAGATGCTACTTTCAGGACATGTGCGTTTATTATAATTGTTTTAGTACCTACACACAATCCAAATAACAAACCAATTAATTATTTAAAATAGTTATATTTTGTAATCCTCTTTTATATGACGTATGTCAAATAAAATAAAATATAAATAAACACACTCAAATTCTACATTACAAGTGTGAAAAGTAAAAATATAATGTCAATAAAAACAGTGATTACAAATGTCAAAAATAAAAATGTGATGTCAATAAAAAATAATGATACTTAATACCAGTAGATACAAAATTAAAAAAAAAATTGTGAGCACTAAGTTCTGTCCAACATCGATACTGTTTATTTTAGTAGATCTAGGAAGTTAGAAAAAAACTATATATATATATATATTATCATGGACAATTAGAAATATAAATAATTATATTACTTTAAGTTACTGCCTTGTCACATCCACGAAGAGGAGACAGAAAGAGCATTTATATTGTAAACATCGACGCGTTTGTACCTTGTAACATCTCCATGAAATAGATATCTGTCACTTTCGTTTCACAAATGAAACATCATCTCCTAAAACGAGGATCCTTTTTCCATTTAAAGACACATTAAATTATAAAACGTAGCTATGTCACCTGATCTACACAACGTTATATTAAGTTTTAACCTCACAAATCGTCACGTCATGAATAATCATTCGAATTAAGCTAATGCATCAGGCCTAATAGGCCATTCTACGCATATACGTGCTAATCGAATAATGGATATTAATCATCTCGTATCTCAAATGAAACATGTGTATATCTACTTCATTAAAATGTACTAGTTAGGCTAAGTGTTGGCGAAGAAAAAATAACATTTATTCTTCTCCAGAGTGTCGGAGAGTGAGCGAATTTTCTAAAGAGCATAAGCGACAAAAAAAAGTATAATTTTGAAAGCACTCAGATTCATCCAAGCTAGTAAAATCCGAAATATTTTCCACGACTCTGCAAAAAATTTACGAAGTAATAATCTTAAATGTCGACCGAAAAACGACTAGGAGATATTAGGAAATGCCTAAAGAGTGCCGTTGGTGAATTTTATGTAGGTTTTCTGTATAAGTAATCTTCTTTTTCGAAATCCCGCAAATTCAACCAACATATTTTCAGTTTCTATAATACTAAATTATGCGTAAAGTTTTGTAAAAGAAAACCATTTTCATTGTCCATTTCAAAATAACCACAAAAGAAAAATTCACATCGCATTTCAAAACCGTTCAAATTTTTCATTAGACCGAATATATTGAAAATCGATGCAGTATTTCCATGATTAAACTGTCGACGAGCGCAGTGTGTTTAGTTTATGAAATTCAATATTTCCATTCCGTAACAATTCGTAAAAGTTGCCAATTTCAGAAAGCTTTGTGTGTTTTATGAATTATCAAAATTTCGTTCGAACATTTCATCGATTCTGTGGGCACACAGAGTATATTGTTTAACTTTACAATGGTTTCGAAGTTGGTCAGTTAAAAATAACTGGCTAAGTGCGAGTCGGACTCGCAAACGAAGTGACTACTATACCAACATTGAGTAAATAGCGCTGATAAAATAGCGTTTCTTGTATGGCTGTAATTTTACTTGTTTTTTTTTTTATGTTTTATTTATTTATTAATTTATTTTTAGGTCCCTTTAATTTTCAACTTTATTTTTGTTTTTGTAGCGGCAATAGAAATACACATTTTGTGAAAATGTCAACGTTCTTACGGCTTATGAGATACAGCCCGCTGACTGACAGATGGACATGCAGACAGACAGACGAACAGACGGACAGTGGAGGGGTAGGCTTACTTTAAAGGTATGCATCTGATGTGTTAGCGACATCATAGCGTGCATATTATTATTTTTTTAATTTAGATTATGCATGTTTAATATTATCATATTTATTTAATTCTTCCAGTAAATCATGAAACCGCTCCTTTAAACAGCACTGTTTCATGATTCGGGTACGCAACCTTAAAAATGGCTTTGAAACTGTATAGATTTTTTGAGTGCCTGTCAAATCAACGCAAATTTTGTTCGTATGGGTTAGTTTTGGTAGTCGAGTTTGTTCTGCCAAAATAGGCACCTGGGGGTGACTATGAGGCCGTATCGTATTTCGATAGCAATTAGGGAATAGGAAGCTCAGTAAGCTAACGCACGGGGGTTCATGTTACGAGGAGACGGGAATGCTTCTGTTTTGTGCACCAATTAAATTGTTCTTGAACTGTATCTAAAGTGGACTACGGTTAATTGTGAAAGGAATTATTCTGAATTTTCTTTAATTCTTTATTTCGGTTCAGGCACAGTCACTGCAACTTGTATTGTATGTCTGTACTCTTTTCCTATTATTATTTTATGTTGTTGTATATTGTGTTGCTTAAATGCTATTCTATTCTATTCTATTCTATTCTATTCTATTGTACACCATGATAAATAACAAAATATGTGGACATCAGAGTTCATGTACATAAGCGAGCTTAACTCAAAGTTGAGTTTTCTTCCAGCAAACCATTGAGTGACAGAGATAAATCACAGTAGAGGGTAAGATGTTAGGGATGATGTAGATGTCTTTCTGTTACTTTTGGTGTAAAATATGTACATATAACCGTGTTTGATTTGTACGTTAATAATTTAGTTCTATGTCTGAGATTTTAAACCTGCCAGTTGCTGATAAAGTATTACATAGTTGCATGCATGCATAATAATATTGAGATGAATTTATATTTTAATTCAATAGTATTGTTTTTTAAATAATTGGTTTACAAATAAATGATTGATTCTGCTGGCATGGCACATTGTTTTCATCATCATCATGATTTCAGCCGATATACGGCCACTGTTGGACATAGGCCTCCCTCAAGTGTCGCCAAAATGAACGATCCTGTGCGTCTCGCATCCATCGGTTTCGCGCAACCTTCACCAAGGCATCGGTCAACCTTGTAAGACCTAGGCCTTCCAACGCTGACATTGTTTTATTATGTCCAAAATATCGGGTCGTAGAAATTGGTCATTTTCATTGAAACTTTAGTTGAAGATTCCCTTGAACTGTAGTTACCTACCTCTCGGATAAGGAGACTTTTTGTAATAAGTTACAAACAAATCTTTAGTAAAACCAATTTAACGAGTAGACGTGTCGGTCAAAATCTAGTAGAAAGTACGATTTCAGCCGAAAGACGTCCACACACATAGGCCTCTCCCAAGTGTCGCCGAGCACAGGACCAATCTCGCTTCAATCGTATTCCCTCAACCCTAAACAGGACATCGGTCTACCTTGAGGAAGGTCTTCTAACGCTATGCACATCGCAGTGTTGTGTTGAAAAATACTACCAAAACCCAACACACACTCCGAACAGGCTATCCCTAATGAATTAGCATCCCAAAAAAAAATCCAACTCGACCAGCTCTCATCGTGATAACCGCACATCAATCCATTCGTAGTAACCCCTCGATTTCGAGCCATTGTTCCCCGGTAAGGTTTTAATTCTCAGTTGGAAATCGACAACGACCTTAGAGCGAATGGACGCACCATGCTTCAATTAGCGCATCAAAACAATTCTGTCAACTACCCGAGGTACGGGGGAGCGGGGTAATGAGTTCTGATTGGTTCTGATTGGTACGGAACCAGCAGGTAGGGTTAACAGATGAAAAAAATCAAAAGTCTGTAGAAAAAGGCCCCCTTTAAAAATCCAGAGGTTTCGTACAGTTTGAGATTTTTTTTCACTGCGAATCTAACTCATGCGTTGCACTCAAAGTGGTGGGGGTGGCAGCAGGACCCTCCTTTACCAAAGGAAAATTAATTTAATTTAACTTTTTAATAATGTAAAATATAAGCTTGCTTAACTTTTAAGTGCACTTAAACTGTATTTTTCAATACACTTGCTCCGAAAGTGACTCTTATTGCACTGCACTTAGGTATATAAAGGCGCTAGTTACCAAACTCTGACATTTTGATTACCATTACACGCACTCGTGCTATAATGTATTTAAAACATTTTTGTTCAACCTCTTTGTTCACAAAACAAATTTTGAGTACGAAAAAATTTCGCATAAGTTATTGCGTTCAATGGTATAAATTAGTGTCTTACTTACTTATTTCATGCAATTTTGACCATTTTAACTTGTACAAACGCATTTATTTAATTAAAAAAACATTTAGTCAATAAATCGTACATTCACATAGAAATTGTTTTTTTTTTGTGGTCTATGGCCGCCATCTTAAGATGTGCGCGGTTTTTGGCTTGATTTATTCGAGTGTAATTCAGTGGCTGTATTAATTAACTAAAATTAAATACTACAAAATCATTAGAAAATGTTACATGCGTATTCCATTGTCACTACGAAAGACATTATAGTAAAAACTTTTCACGCAAAAAACATAAACGTAAGACTAGGCAGTATGATTAAAATACCTTAGCCTTCCCCTAGGGGTAATAAAAAAATTATGCGCGCGCATATGAAAACAGATTTTTACCGCCATGTCACGAAAAAAGTTATCTAGGTACTAGTTTTACTGCTATTTTTCTCTTAAGACCTTCGCCACGGCTCGGGTCCAAAAACCGCCTCGACTGTAATCATTAACATTACACGCTTACATCATAATGTACTATTATTATAATTTAAAAAATCCTGAGATTTGCAAAATCCAGCCGCAATCCTGAGAAGAGTCCAAAAATCCTGAAATGTCAGGATACATTCTAAGATATTTTAACCCTAGGAGCAGGGTACTGTGCTCTGATAAGGATAATCGGCCTTTTAACGTTCTCACTGCTGGGACTCAGGCTTCCTCTCTTGGAGAAAGAATCGGACTCAATCCACCACGCGGGCCCAATGCGGGCCCAATGGTGTTCTGATTGATCGAGATTATTTGGAAATTATTCTGTGGCGACCTACATCAGATCTATAAGTCATATGTGTTGTCAGACATGCGTCGCCTGATATTAGACGAGTAGTGGCTGTAAGGTCGTTGGAAATCAACGAAGTGAGCGTCGTCAGTGTACTCGGCTAGCACCGGCCGGTTTGCTTCCGGCCGTGTTTACCCAGCAAATAAACCGGTCCGGCCAATTCCGGCTATTGTTAGAAATATTGTGTGCTACCGAGAGCTTGTATTGTGAACAATGAACCGATAATAACTTGCGATGTTCGATTTGTATGTACGGTTTTAGATTTAGATATCGAAGTAACCTCTTTTTTTCTGTTGCAGAATCGCAGAATACTGGATAATTTATAATTATGAATTATATTATAATGTAAAAATACAGGAGAAACACTAGGTATAAACATGCAACCGACAGAATGGAAATGGGAAAGACATACGAATGTACCGGGGTGATGAAGTGATGTAACAAGGATGATACGCGTATAATACAAAGTTGTTGCAGTGATGTTACAGGGATGATACCTGCGTGTATGATACGGGAATGATACGAGGGTGATACGGTGATGATACGTTCTAGTATACATAGTTGTCCGTGTTAAGTTTATTTTCTTGCTTAATACGTGCCTAGCACGGTCATGGTATAATACGTTATAGTGTGAAGTGTGTAGTCTCCTTAACTAACCTTACAAAGACTATGGTCTCGCGTTCAGTATGTTCAGATTTCACAATTAATAGTCCAAACTCATCGACTCTCGAAACTTTCTCCATTGTGTATACTTTGGAACAGCTCCGTGATGACAGCGGCGGTCGAAGGCTTAACCTGCTTTCCGTGAGGAGTATACGAGACTTTGTTGGCGATTTGTCGCGAACCACCTTCCTTGATGTAGGTGCTGTTAGTAGTGACACGTATGAGAGGAAATGAAGAAGTTCCACTTCCATGATGTGGCTGTTAATTTCATATTTAACTAAATGGAATTAAACCTTCAGACAATACAATACAATAGAAAGAAAATGAGAGAGTGAATGACGGCGTTTGCTTGGGGTTTAACGAATTAAAATATATACAGAGTGTAAGGGACAGCCCTCCACAAACTTTAGGGGCTTGCTCAGTAGACGAAACTGAAAAATCTTCCACAAAAATTTTTTTCAGGAAACGAAAAAAAAATCGCCTTACCATAGAAAATTATAAACTTGATTGGACAGTTTGTATGGAGAGGCTGAATTTTTTTTTCGTTTCCTGAAAAAAATTTTTGTGGAAGATTGTTCAGTTTCGTCTACTGAGCAAGCCCTTAAAGTTTGTGGAGGGCTGTCCCTTACACCATGTATATCTACACGAATATATCAGTCAAAGCTTATCGAAATTCATCAACAAATGACTGAGATTTATAATGAACTAGCTTTTGCCCACAGTTTCGCCCGCGTAGGTACATAAAACATTGCTTGCCTATGTAATTCAAGAATAAAGCAGCTTTCTATCGGTGAAACAATTTTAGCAATCGGACCAGAACTTTCAGTACCTGCGTTTCAGTTTCTCATTAGAGAATGCTGACCTTTAATTGACTTTTTCAGTTTAATAACATCCGGCTCCCAAAACACACACCCTACATCTCGTAAAAAACACATCTAAAATAGGTAATCATTTTTATTTCCATATTGAATGGAGACGTCCCTACTTAAGAGGGTCCTTTTTCACTCGCCAATCGTCAACATCAAGCATAGTTTAAAAGTGTGTAGCTTCATCTAACGCAATCCAGCGCGATGTTTGATGAAGAGGCAACGCAAAAAAAGAGAGATGACGCCTGAAAACTCTGTTGGCAATCGGTAATTCCGTGATTTACTCGAATATTTCGGAAAACTTGTTCAAGGAAATGCATGTTTTTTTTAAAGACTTAAAAGTTTTTCAGAAAAATTGTTGTCATTCAGAATCTCGATTCAATGTGCAAGGCTTCTATTGATGTACTTTTTATATTTTTAATAGGTATATTGGTAGATTGTGGAAGGCAAAAGTTCACATTAAATTGCAGATTTTCAGAGATCTTTACTAGATTAGTTTCAAACAAATTTATATTTTAATTTATTTAAAAACAGGCCGACAGAATGAGGAACACCATGCTACGTTAAAAGACGGGCATCATAGACGTAGAAAAAAGGCTGCCATGCTAAAATGGGATCATGCGGGTCACATCAGCCGCATGCACTCTGACCATTGAGCAAGAGTCACTACAAAGTGGGTACCCGAAGATGGACGACGCCGCCGAGGTCGACCTGGGAAGAGGTGGCGAGACAACTTAGATGCCTACCGCAAGGATTGGTTCGAGGTAGCTCAAGAAAAGAATACCTGGGAGAAGTTGGCGAGGCCTTTGCCCAGCAGTGGGACAGTATAGGCTACTAAAAAAAATATAGAAACCTAGATAATATCCATAAGATAGGTCCAAAATATCTAGAGAAAAATGTGTAATAACATCATAATCACGTAAAAGCGGTTGTATGAAAATGTACCTACCACGAAAAGGACGCTCTTAAGGCTTATAGTCCCTTGAACCATCTGACCAAAATTATGTGGACGCAACTCTCGCACTCGCCTAGGCGGCAGTACGCAAATCTGTGCATTTATTTGCGGCCAGCAGCGCCCGGAAAGCGCTTTAAATCCATTTTCTTTGCGAAATATTGATTGATTTACATATGCAATGTTCACTTTGAAGAATATTTAACTATCAATTTTTATGTGTAAAAATGTTTGTAAAGGTCCAAGCCGTTTCGAAGGAGTAGGGAAAAGTTGCGAAAAGTTGCGAAATTGCTAAATATTTTTTTTAGACAAAAGTATTAATAGCACGAAAAAATCAAATGTTGATAATGTTGTTCATGAATCTTTAATAAACATATATTTTTTTCAAACCTATTAACCTGGCCGTTACCGAGGAGTAGGCTTCAGAAAGTCACTGTTTTATGGCACTTTTCGGGCGCTTGGGCCTTAAGGTCAGGTAACGAATTAAAACAACACAGCTAACTTTACTTAAACATGTTATTTCAAATATATATTCCAATTAGCCGAGTTTACTGAAATCTAAGTTAAATTCACAAAGCATTCTGTCGGAGGTATTTAGCCGGAGGGCAGGCGATACCGCCAACAAAACTAGTGGAGTAGTGGCCGACTATCACAACATTACAGAATTTAATGGAATACTACTATTATTAAATGAAAATAGATCTACACAAACACGAGAGGTTATTATAAACCTTTGGTATTTATATCCCATTGTTTTGTTTTAATTTGGTTTGGAGGTACAGTTTCGGGAAATTTGTTTTTTTGCTTGCCAGTTCGGTCCTGTTCCAGAGTTATCCTTCAATCCTTACATCTTTCATGAGCTTGCGATTCCTTTTTCCAGTTGGTGGATATCCCAACCAAACGTACAATGCGTTTTGGGAACACATTAATTATGCGTAAAGCTAAGGTGGAATATCCTGCCGAGGACTGTGTTTCCTGATAGCTATAATCTAGGGATCTTTAAGAGAAGAGTGAATAGGTTACTTCTAGACAAGCCTACTCCATTGGCGGCCATATCGTTGCTTGCCATCAGGTGATATAGTGGTCAAACGTGAGCCTATCAATAATAATAATAAAAAAGTTTCATCACACTCCTTAGTCCTCCACTTCTTCCATTAATTATTGTAATAATAATTTATTTAAAAAGACAACTTTTGGTCCACATTGTATGTTAGTAACATTTATTTCAATGTTAGTTCAAAATTCACAAAATAGTTATAGTTCCCATAAAATAAATTACATATTAAATCCAAAAACAAAAAAAATGCACTGTATTAAAATGTCATAAATTACAATTACAAATGTCAGTTAAATATTAAAATGATCAAAACAATAAATTATATAAATCCTTCACTGACGTTCGGGATTAAAACTTAGCATCCTTCGTTTCGTTCGGAATTCAACATGCCGCCCGCGACTTAAAGACGCTGCTTTATCCCCTAGTGATAAGCTACTATTATTTCTCTGAAATTCGACTATTATAAGAATGCGGCTCTACTTGCAAATGTGTGAAAAAGGAACTGATTTTTAATAGAGAATAGTTTACCAACCTACATACGAGTATATTAATTGCGTCATCAAGCTGACTTAATCACATTAATATCACACAGGCGAAACGATAGCCCATTTCGGATGTTAATACCACGCTAAGTAATACTGCTATTCAGGATTTTGAGTTTTAATTCTTTTCTATGTGGCTTCATAAAAGTCACTACACAATTACGTACCTACGTTAATAGTTGTATTTAAGAAACTGTGTTTTCCGGCAAATTGCGGTTTCTACTTTAGAAACCAGAAGCAAACCCATTGAAAAACGCTAGTTGTCAATTAAGAGAAAGGTTTCAAAGGTCAAAGAACACAATAAACGAACCATCAACATCAATTTGTATCTACTAACTCAAAATTAAACCTTGGCCAGTGAGTGAATTTGCTAATTTTATACAATATAGTAGCCCAGGCTTTGTGCTTCACAAGTTGAGTAAGTCCTCTAGCAAGCAAAGTCTTAAGCTGATGAAAATTACAAGATGCTTTGTCTTTATTATTAAGGAACACGTAATGGGATGCTGCATAAATAATGGCGGTAGAATCTTTAACAAAAGAGACGTGTGATGTGTCGGAGATAATCATTAGAGCCTTAATTTTATGCTAAGCTTGATAAAGCTAGATATAGTCTGTCTAAAAAGTAAAAAATCATAACGTGAATTAAAAAAGCATTTTTTGCAAAGAGTGAATTTTTTTTTTATTGATATAAACTAGTGCTTGACTGCGATCCCACCTGATGGTAAGTAGCGATGCAATCTTTGATGGTGAGGCGCACTAGTTTATTATGAGCCTATTCACTCTAGCCTTTTTTTTTTTTTTTTATGGTGGGAAAAAATCATGCATTGACATCCCCCGCCCTTGGGCGGAGCGGGAGATAGTGTCAGACTCTTACTGACTAAAAGACCCACCCCGTTCCTTCTAGCCTTCATACCGGGGCTCGAGCGCCCTTACGGATAACCCTGGCCCCAGTAGGCTTCGACCCGGCTGGGTCCCTGCTGTTGCTGACAACTCCTTGAGGCGCGCGGGAACAGTGCGCGCCGTCGACGACTTGGGCTTGGTCCGGACAGTTACCGGACGGCCGGACAGCGAGCTACCCATTGCTCACTGTCCGCAAGCCCGCGTCTACGTTGGCCGGAAATCGGGATCAGAATCCCGGCGACGGCGGCGGCGATAACGCCGTTGCCTTATGCGTTCGGCCTCCTCCTTTGCGAGCATTACTGCTTCGCAGAAGTCGGCGACCGCCTGCCACTCCTCCTCGCTCCGGACCATGGCCTCAACCAAGGCCCGGCGCGAGAGGTCTCCGCCGCCGATCGCCCCCACGAGGGCACGGCGATGCTCCGCCCAAGCAGGGCACACCTCGACTGTGTGTTCCACCGTGTCCTCCGGGCGTTCCGCACAGTGGCGACACCCGGGCGTCACTTCCGCATGAATCGAGTGCAGGAATCTCCCGAACGAACCATGTCCGGTGAGTACCTGTGTCATGCGGAAGGTAAGGACGCCGTGAGGTCTTTCCAGCCACGCCTCAAAGAGGGGACTTACCGCCATGATTGTGGCGTGCCCAGCACTGGGTTGCGATAGTCGCTGACGCCATTTCACCATGAGATCCCGCCGGAGCTCTGTCCGCCATGCCGTGACCTGTCGCGGCAGCGGACTTTCACCCCGGCGTTGCATCTCCACGCGCATATCGTGCATGTGTGCAAGGACTGTTGCCTCCAGATCCCACGGTGGTAGGCCAGCCAGAAGGCTCGCCGCTTCGCGGGAGACCGTGCAGTATCCCCGCACCATCCTTATCGCCATGACCCTCTGGCAGGCGTTCAGTATGGCCGCCGGTTGCTTTTTCAGCGACGGCGCCCACACCGGCGCCCCGTAGAGGGCCATGGACCGAACGATCCCCGCGTAGAGCCTCCGGCAGGAGGCGTCTGGACCCCCAAGGTTGGGCAGGAGCCGCTTGAGCGCAGCCCCAGCCCGGTTGAGTTTGGGAGCCAGACGTCGGAAATGCTCCACGAAATTCCACCGGCTGTCGAGGACGAGTCCCAGGTACTTCATCGTCGACCCGACACCGATGTGAACTCCTCCTACCGTTAGTTGGGAACTCAATGGCGGCGCGCTCCGAGACTGGCGACCGTGGAAACACATCGCCTCGGATTTATTCACTCTAGCCTTGAAGACACCCAAGTTATAATCGGACGGGAAGACCGCAGCAGGCAAACTGTTCCAGTCCTTTGACGTACGCGGTATAAACGACGAGGCGAAACGCTTAGTCCGGACCGTAGAGGTTTCAACAACGTAAGGGTGAATATTCGCCGTACATCAGGTTGTCCGATGGTAGAATTGCGATGGCAATTAATTTAGATAAACTTATTTACTAACATAATTAAATTTATCAGAACTCACTAACCATGCATAAACCAGTAAATGCAGTAAAGGCTTTGGGTTTTTTTTAGTATAAAAATAAAATGTATATCTACTGTGTTTTTGAAAAAAATAAAAGAAATTTTTATAAGAATTAAAAAATCTGTTTTAGGTACCTACATATTGCAAACAATACTTTTTATAAGATTCTATTAGTAAACAATGATCATCTCTTTGCAACATTGATTGGTTCAACCAGTGTTGACTACATCAGATTTCAAGAATTTGATAAGATTACCCAAGTCGTTTGACTTTTTATACAGACTCTAATGCATTTGTTACAAAACCAATGTTTTGTTGATGATTTTTACGCCGACTCATTGGTTTTACCTTGCGGTCTGCAGTTAATTAATTAAAATGAAATGTAATGCCATTGTAAATGCATTACTCTTGCATATATATTTTAATTTATTTATTAGGATATCTAACATTTAAATTAAAGGCACTGGGAATTTACAGGTACATTGTATAACAGTATTCAATTGTGGCAACGCATAGATACAATCACTACACTATATTGTACCCTTATTACAAAAACGAACTACATGCACCAAAATTTTGTATTATTATATTATAGTATTATTACATTCGATCAAATCGGTAGGTTTTTTTCTTTTTGCCGAAGCTATATTAGTAAATAAGTGTCGTAGCTAATAATCGGTTTTACCTGTAGATTAGTCTTGATGAGACGAATCGACAGCAGTATTTGACTTAATTTGGGTATAAAATTGCAAATAGTTAGTTGGTTTTTGCAATAAGGGTACGATATTTAAATAAAACATTTGATTTAAAAACACTTTAGATTAGGTCATATTAGGGGAAAATGTGAATTGAAATGTAATAAATAACTCAAATACACAGTAAAAAGAAAAAAATGATAATTACATTACGAAAACACATGAATGATTAATAAAATAAAAATAAGGATATAATGCCTACCTTTTGCAAATTGTAATTGTGGTTTTCTTTTAATTGTATTCTTAATTTAATTTCGATTGAGTTGTTAACGGTTAAGTCTAATTGAAAAACAATCAAATTAAATCAAATGGAATATACTGTTACATAACTAGGTTTGATATGATAAGATAGGTTTTTAAATTTTGTTTTTTATCTTGTAGAATGTCGATAGAGTTCACTTTGGGAATTTTGTAATCCAAAAGTTTAGTTACAAACACATTAAAATAGTTTATAGTAAGGATTGCCACCAGCTGACCTAACTATGGACAATTAGGATTAGTAAAAGTATTATAAGGAAAATTGTGTTTTTTTTTAATTTTTCCAACTATCTTCATAAGTACTTAACCTGAAACTTATGTCTTTTTTGGTGTACCATAAAGTTTATTAGTTATTCTATTCTATTCATCTAAATCTATCTAGTTATTATTTACCAGTTATATACAAGCATAACATAGCATAGGTAATCATCAGCTATAAAATGTTCCCACTGCTGGGACTCAGGCCTCTTTAAGAGAGAGAATGGGCCGTAATCCTCTTTGCGACCCAGTGCATTTTGTTGGATGTCAAATGTCTTCAAAACTTTTGATTCTAGGACATGCCGATTTCCTCACGATGTTTTTCTTCACCGTTTGAGAGCAATGATGTAAATTACACACAAAGTAATGCATCTGGCTGGGTTTGAACCCGAAACCTACAATTCTAAAGTCGGGGCCGTTAATTAAGCGGGAACTATAAATATTAGACTGACGCACACGTGTGCCACGCCTGATTTCGTCATCGCGTTGCGTGGCGTGGATCTAATGTAGCTCTACAAGTCTAGTTGCCATATAAAATGTATGGAGACCGACGTGCCCACAGCGGCGTACGAGGCTCACGTGTGCCCAAGGTAGAACTGCTACCTTAAGTGTCGCCGTACGGCGTACGCAGGCCACCGGCCACAAAACGCCGCCACTGGCATATTTCCTATAGTTTTTATACATTTTATATGGATTCACAGCACACGGTTGACGCCGGTGGCCGCCACATAATACAAATCGCCACTGCTCTCTTGTGGTCTACACTGATCACTAAACACCGATACAAAACGCCGTCACATGCCTCTCGCGCATCCAAACCTTTTTTGCCAGAGTTCATTACGATACTGCGCGTATGGGTTAAAAAAGAAGCAGATACCAGTCTCAAGTGGCTCTCACGCGCTTCAGCTGCTGTTGTGGCCGCTTCTAGCTTCGTGTGGTCGCGTTTGTGGCTGTGGTATGAGGTCCGTGTGTGGCGACCCTTATGCCTTGCTCACAACCGAGTAAAAAGGCGTGTTGCTCGGCCGAGACAGTGATGTTAGAAGCGAGTTGTAGAGATAAGCGCTCGGCCGAGCACTTGGCGCTTTGTTTACACGTATCGAGTATTCGGCCGAGAGCACTGTCTTGCCCGTTTACTTGGTACGTGTGATCAGGGCACCCTTGTGATATACTAAATCAAATGTTAATATCGCTCAAAACTTAGCAAATTACACCTCCAGTCCAGCAGTACACTTCAGTTAAATGAGCCGGGACCTAAATAAGCAGAGAACTAAATGAAATCCAAACTGCAAATAACCGTAAAATAAATACGGCGCCATGAACAAAGGTCCGGAGATACTTATTCGTCAGTTTCACAACGCTTATTAATGTTTGGTTTTTACATCTTTTAAGTAGGGTTTAATGTCATTTTAAGTACGGTTTACATTTCGTTAAAATTTCAAATCCATCCCATTGTAGCGACATTTTTATCGTCCATAGAAACTACTCGTAAAAATCAAAATCTCTCTCATATCTCTGCATCACTCAAAGCTAGAAAATGGTAGAAAATGCACATGAAAAAATGCGCAGGAAATGGGCATTAAGTCCGCCTCTATACTTTTATGAGCATAAAATATTAAATACATAAATAAATAAAAAAACATGTATCGCATTATCAGGATTCTACGAGCAATTATAATAGAGTAGTGTCCAGGGTCAAAATATTTTATTTAGTCCTTCAGTCATTTTAGGATTAGATTATAAAAAAATATTGGATACGTATTTTTTTCTTTTTTCGATTAAACAAAAAATAACAAAGTTATAGCCAATTAAATTACGTTTGACGTCACCCCGTGCGAAAAAATGTAGCACGGCGTGACGTTACACGTAACTTTAATGGGCTATATCTTTGTAATTTTTGGTTTAATTTACAAATAAATAAAATACGTGTCCTTTCTTTTGGATTATCTAAAAGACGGACTAATTACATTTTTTACGGCAACTAGCCTATTAAATAATCTACTAGCTTTTGCCCGCGGCATCGCCCGCGTACATAAAATTTAGCATAAGTCACTCAGGAATAAAGAAACTTTCTATCGGTGAAAAATTTTTAGCAAACGGACCAGTACTTTCAGAGATTACCGCCTACAAACAAAAAAAACATAAAAAAATATAGTACGAGTATGTATTAGTGTAGATATGTCACCTGAAAATTACTAACGCCGTAAGATAGTCAAATATCGCGAGAAACTGAAAACTGTAGGGTTGCTGGTTGTGAAATTAAAGCCCCGGTGGTCTTGATGGTTATTTATTTATTGGCAACTTCACTGTTATATCAATTTATTAAAACTAATCAAGTCAGTCGCAACCCTAAGTGGAGGGATGAAAGGGACTGCGTGGCTATCACCCTTCAGACCTCCTCTAGCTGGCTAATTCCAGAAGACCGCTAGGCTATCGAACTGGAGTTAGTCGTACTTTTTTGATTATGTAGCCGCTCATCATAGTGCTTTGGATAAATTATACTAGATGGCGCTGTGTGTTCGTTACAAAACTATTTTTTTCCAAATAAGACACTTAGGGGAGGCCTATATCCAAGAGTTGAAGTCTTCCGACTGCGGCTGTAATGATGATGATGATGAAGACACGGTTATGTTGGAAACTAATGAATTTTGGTGTGATTTACCGTATACAAAACGATTTTTTCATAAACATCGAGATATTATGATCTAATAAAGATTTGTTACAATCATTAAATTTGGAGTCTACAATTTACCGGTGATTTAAACCTGTAACAGTCCTGTTTGTTTGTGAGTCACCTAATTTTGGACTGATTTCATCCTGAGATTCTTCTCGTTTTCCGGGTTACCTTACTTACCAGTAAATTGCCCATACGTTGCAATATCTAAGCTTAAACGTAAATGCGTGAGGGAATGAACTTCCTCATATTTCCGCCGGACCGTTCGGTAACTGACCGACCGAGCCCAAGTCGTCGACGGTGCGTACTGTTCTCGCGCGTCTCAAGGAGTTGTCAACAACAGTAGCCCCAGCAGGACCGAAGCCGGGGGCCAAGGGTCTGTTTCTGAAAAGAAAGCTCAGCCTCGGTGTAAAAGGCAATGAACGAACGGGGTGGGCTTTTTAGTCAGTAAAAGTCTGACACTATCACCCACTCCGCTCAAGGGAGGGGGGACGTTCTGATTTTTACCCACTGATAAAAAGGGGCCCAGCAGGGCTGAAGCTTACTGGGGCTATAGGTTGGCTTCCGAAAAGGAAACCCGAGGTCCTTGAACGCAAGGCAAAGAAAATAATAATAATATAAAACGTTTATTTTCTATCACATAGTTACTTAATGCTAACACATTACAATTTCCACACCGCGGTATAACTAAGTGGTGATATATGGTATTTAACTAACTGGTGCCTGAATTAGGTTTCAATAAGAACCTGTATTACAGGTCACCAGTACCCCTAGCCAAGTTGCTAGTAGAAGGCTTCAAATATACGGGAATGACGTCATGTCAACGCTCAGTCGCGTGGTCAGAACAAAAGATTCGGCGACGCGGTTGGAAACGGTTGTAACTTGGCTTGGGGTTCAGGTCCCTCCCGCAGTCACACAAAGAAGGAACATAGGTGTGAGTTTTAGTCAGCAAAAATCTGAATCTCGCTTTGCCCTATAGCTGAAGAAATCACTGAAAGATTAATCACCGAAAAAAAAATCTTAAACCTAAATAAAGTCACATTATGACCCTTTCATTTAGTCTCTCTATGACGTAAAATTCTGTAGTTCACAATGAAAGTAGAAGTACCACACAGAAGCTTGTAATATTATGTACAAATTTTCGTAAATGAACTCAAAGCGACTATCAAATTAGCATTTAGTTGTGCCCAAAGTGCACTTCGCTTTTCGCTATGCACTTTTTAATGGGCCCTAAAACGGTTAACTTGGTCGTATGCAGATGAGAGTGTATGCTTACTTTTGTCTAACTGAACAAAAACTACGAAACTTTAACTACATAAGTTTAACCGACTTTAAAACTAAGGAGGTGCTGTTTCAAGTGAATGCTCCAGCGAAGCCCGCGAAATTGCAAATGCATATTCCAGGTTTTCTTTTTAGGTGCAAAAATCATTCAATTACATCTCCCGCTCTTGGGCGGAGCGCAAGGGTGTTTCAGACTTTTACTGACTTAAAACCCACTCCTGTTTATTCTTTGCCTTTCATACCAGACCCGGGTATTCCTTTCAGAAGCGAACCCATGGCCCCAGTAGGCATCGACTCTGCTGGGCCCCAACGGTTTGCTGACATCTACTTGAGGCACGCGTGAAACACTACGCGCCGTCGACGACTTGGGCTTGGTTCGGACAGTTCCTGGACGGTCGGCAAGCTTCCCATTGCTCGCCCTCCGCAAGCCAGCGTGCATATTTCAGGTTATTGTCAGGTTCCAAGTACCTATTTATTGGACGGAATTATAAATCAATATAGTCATCAATACATCTTACCCTATTTAATTGCTATTTCTCGAAAAAGTCATTCAATCAAAAGTCATATAATAGAAAAGTGAAAAATAATAGGCAGTTGCATTGAGAGGGTTATATTGACTTCAATGATTATAGTACCTACTAGCGGCTCGTCCTGGCTTCGCACGGGCAATAAATATGGCCTGTGTTACTCAGGGTGAATGTAGCTTTCCAATGGTGAAAGAATTTTTGAAATCGGCACTGTAGTTTTTGAATTTATTCATTACAAATATGCACATGAAAATACAAATTTTCCCTCTTTATAATATTAACGTAGATAACTAGTAAAGCCACATATGTGTTACGGTCGCTAGCATTATTGCTTCGCGGAAGGAGGTGTCCTACGCCCATTCTTCATTCCTCGCTCCGGATCATGGCCCGTACTAGGGTCCGGCGCGAGAGGTCGCTGCTACCGATCGCCCTCACGAGGACACGGCGGTGCTCCGCTCAAGCGGGGCACACCTCCATCGTATGCTCCACTGTGTTCTCGGGGCGATCCGTGCTATGGTGGCACCCGGGTTTTTCTTCAGAACGAATGAGGTGCAGGAACCTCCCGAATGATGAGGACGCCGTGACATCTTTCCAGTCAGTCCTTAAAAAGGTTACATATCGCCATGATTATGGCGAGCCCAACAGTACACTGTCGCTATATCGCTATGAGATCCCTCCGGAACTTAGTTCACCATGCGGAGTTTCGCCCCGGTGTTGCATCTCAATGCGTAAATCATGCATGCGTGCAAGGACTGTTGCCTCCAGATCCCATGGCGGCAATAACCGTTGTACTGTGTCTGCCCTGAATATTAGTTTTTCAATTTAAATTATGTGAAAAAGTGGTTTTGCGACTAAAGGTAGAACTACACTGCGCACACGCGTGCTGCACACGCCGATCTGGGCGCGTCAGTCTCCATACATTTTATACGGAAACTAGAGTTGTGGAGCTACACTGGATCAACGCCACGTGACGGCGATCCAATGTAGTTCTAGCTTAAGCCATATCAAACAACCCTTACTCAAATCGCCTCTACGAACCCTTGCCTACTCTTTGTTAAACTGTTCCACTATAATTACTTACCTTTCCCGCGTACCCATTATTTCTACGAGAGCTAACGAAAGACGCACCTTTTACACTGAATTATTAAAATTAAACCGTTTCACGTTGCGGGTTGCGGTCTCAAAGTCGCTTCGTTGCGGCCGCAAGAAAGTTGCGAGAATGTCGCAGGATACTTGGAAAAAACGTATTTTCATGAAAGTCCTAGGTTTTTTTTTTTGCGAAAGAATAGTTTATATTGAAAACTGTGAATCAATGCCATAATCATACTAGACTGGCTTCTGCTAGCAGCTATGCTCACGTGAAAGTAGATATGGCCATTGCTTCGCACGTGGACCGGCGGTTACTCCTTCTCGCTGCGGACCATGGCCTCTCGAAATAATAAATACTAATGTCCAGGGGCCTAAGTCTGCTATTTTTATAAATTCGTCATTCCAACACGATCCCATTGCCATTTTGCTAAAAGTTTGTAATCTGCTAATTCATAATGATCAATCATTGATCGGTCACTGGTCTTGTAATAGAATTGTGGTAGAATGATAATTTCGAGCATATTAAAACCAATAACTGCACAATAACGTTCTAATGGTCAAACACTGATCAAATAAACTGTTAAAGTTTTAGCAGATTACCGCAAATGTCAAATATTCATTTGTCAATATGTACGAGATTACCATTTTAAGCCACTTTTTTCAATGGAGTGTCAGTGGTTGACCATTGGTAAGTCATAATGACGCCATTACATTAGAAGATTACCAAACTTGTCAAAATTGACAATTATGACATCAATGATAGACCATTCTGACACTATTGTAATAGTAGACTTGAGGCCCTGTATCATAGATACGCGTGGGCGCGTGGCCTCGATTTGAAAGGGGCCTTGCACAAGCGAGAGCTTTTTAAGAATGAAGGTTTTATTTTTATATAATTGGTAGGCTCGCGTTTGACTACTATTTCACCTGACGGTAAGCGACGATGTGTTCGAACACTGGGTTGCGACAGTCGCTCTCTTGTTTTCGAATTTATGAAAGAAAAAACGTCTAAATTATTCCGCGCTACGCTTGTCACTCAGTGATAAAGTAGCTTTCTACTATACCGATTTTTTAATTCTTCCAGAAGAAATCCTCAGCTTCTCAAGGGTGTTAAAAATCTTTGAAAGTCTCAGTCTATTGGCGAAAACCGTGTTGAACATGTTTTCCATTTAATACTTTTTGAGTTTATCGCGAACATTTATTTATTTATTAATAGGCTTTTCAACAATGAGTAAGCTATTACATTATAATTTGTGCATTACTAACTTATGTCTAAGCGCCTCATCACTTACAGAAAAGCACAGCATGCATTACATTATGTGCAGATAATAACATAACTGATTTTAACCAGTAATACATTTGGAAAAAAGAAAGTATACTACTTACAACAACTTACTCGTTAAAATTAGAATAAATGAAATTAAATATATGTAATAAATTGTTTTAAATTTGATTATAATGATAATTAAAATTAAAATCAATCAATTAAGGCATACAGACAGACAAACGCGGTGAGAGACTTTGAGAATAAAAATAGACAAATAAAAGTCCACCACGCGGGCCCAGTGCAGAGTGGTGGATAAACTCTCTGATGAACCATTTTTTTTTATTTGATAATAGTCTTTGTCCACGGCTTCGCCCGCATACTTAAAATATAGTCTATGTTACTCAGAAATAAAGCATCTTTCTTTCGGCGAAGAAATTATCGCAATCGGACCAATACTTTCAGTGATGACTTCCAACAAACAAAAAAACATAAAAACAAAAACACAAACTTTACCTTTTTATAATATTAGTGTAGATAAACTAGTGCTTGATGGCAATCCCACCTGATGATAAGTAGTGATGCAATCGTTGATGGTGAGGCGCACTAGTTTATTAAGAGCCTATTCACTCTAGCCTTGAAGACGCCTAAATTATAACCGGACGGGAAGACCGCTGCAGGCAAGTTGTTAAAGTCCCTCGATGTACGCGGCATAAACGACAAGGCGAAACGCTTAGTCCGGACCGTAGAGGTTTCAACAAACAACGTAAGGGTACATACTCACCGTTCGTCGGGTTGTCCGATGGTAGAAATGAGATGATGGAATCAAGTCATGCAACTCTCGCGCACACTCTTCAAAATGCAAACTGTAAAACACAGAAAGGCTGGCTAGCTTACGCATGTAGACTCAAGGCTAAATAAAGATATAATATATGAGCTGACTCTTAGATTGACTCCAATCAGTATTCTCCATTCTCCAATGCTCAGAACAGAATTAAAGGTTTTTTGAAAATTAATTGATTATTATGGGTACTTGTATATTAGAGAAATTCAGTGTTAATCTATACTTATAATAAATCTGTAGAAGTGAAAATTCTGTACATTGAAAATATCAAAAAAATAAATGGCGAGGGTGTTACTAGACCGACACCGAACCCAAAAATGTGAACAAAAATTTTTTTGTTTGTCTGTCTGTTTGTTCACGCATCACGCAAAAACTACCGTTCGATTACGATGAAACTTGGTATAATTATTCTTTAATATCCTGAGCACCACACTGGGTACTTTTTATCCCGGAAACGTATACAAGGTGTAAGGGACAGCCCTCCACAAACTTTAAAGGCTATTGCTCTGTAGAGGAAACTGAACAACGTTCCACAAAATTTTTTTTCAGGAAACGAAAAAAAAATCGGCCTCGCCATACAAATTGTCCAATCAAGTTTATCATTTTGTATGGTGAGGCTGATTATTTACGGCTAAGATCCATATCCATACTAATATTATAAATGGGAAAGTGTGTGTGTGTGTGTCTGTTTGTCCGTCTTTCACAGCAAAACGGAGCTACGAATTGACGTGATTTTTTAAGTGGAGATAGTTGAAGGGATGAAGAGTGACGTAGGCTACTTTTTGTCTCTTTCTAACCCCCACACAAAGGGGAACCGTGTTACCCCGAATTTAACGCGAGCGAAGCCGCGGGCAAAAGTTAGTTTACAATAAACCGATATTTTTCATCAGTCCTAGTATTTTAGCGAAAAACCTGATTTTCAAATATTCCTGCGACGTACAGAGAAGGACAAAGGAGCTAGCCCGGGGCCATTTGTTCATCGTACGTATTTGTTCGCGCCTAATTAAACATGGAACCCTGGGAGCAGGTATATCAAGGGAATTAGGGATTCGAGTGTAGATTTTAATGTATTGCGATTCCAGTAGATGGGTTTTAGTTTTATTACTCTTGTGTTTTGGTTAGTTTTGTTTTCAGTAGGTTTGTTGTGAAGGTGAAATACATTCATGGGTTGGTACTTTAAAGTTCCGTAATTTGTAACAACTAGGGGTTTTCTGATGGTGAATGTAGATCGTTTGAATGAACTACTAAGAATTTAGATTTTAAAATATCTGTAATTGAAATGAGTCTGCTCTCAAAACGGTGAACGAAAACCTCGTGAGGAAACCGGCCATGTCCTAGAACCAAAAATTTGGAGACGTGACATTTACCAACCCGCACTAAGCCTGCGTGGTGGATTACGGCCCATTCCTTCTCCTAGGTAGGAGGCCTGAGTTCCAGCAGTGGGAACATTAAAAAGGCTAAAGATGATGATTGAAATGAGTAGGTAACTAAATTGGAATTTATTAACTAAAAAAAATAACTGCAATGGTTCCATGGATACCTTTCAAAGAACTACTCACACTTATTTAGCTTACGTATATAGAAAACAATGATTTTATATGGAGACACAGTTGTATTAATTTTATAAATTAATAATTTGATATTCCAGAAGTATGTTGGGTTATGAGAATATACTATATTTTACTGTAATGTTTGAATAATAGCTATATTTCGAAGAGTTTCGTAAGAAGATCGTACCCTCTGTGTTGGAAACCAGTTTCGAAAACCGAAAAATATTTCTTTATTGGAAACGGGGTTTCCATTAAAGAAAAATATTTCTGTTTTCGAAACTGGTTTCCAATTACTGGTTTCTAAACTGGCTGAAGGGGAATTTTATACCTCCACGCGGGTGAAATTGCTGGCAAAAACTAGTAAACTATATTTTTTATCATAGCAACATTTTATTACCTGTGAACGCGCTAACATTTCCAGCCAGCTTCACTTTATTTCCGAGCGAGTGCAACTATCTCTTTGTACACTCGCTAAAACAGTTAGCACTTATATTAGCGACCTCATTCCGTTAATGAGAGCAATCCACAAACATTTGCGGATGCACCGCTGTTTATCAGTTAACTGGCAACACTTTGCAATCAGGACCGATGTGCCCAATACTGGCAATACTGGCGGTATGTACTCACGGGAAATTGATATTGCTAGCTTAAAGCCGAATAGAGGACGTAGAGCTGTTTGGTATTATGATGTATTGTTTTATGAAGCTACTCGTTTTTGCTACCGGTTTTGCTTGGGAATATACGTAGATAGATAGTTAGTTAGATAGATTGATTCTTTATTGTACACCAAAAATTAAAAATTACATGAGAAACTTAAAATTAAAAGGGTGTCACAATGGGCGGTCTTATAGCTAAAAGCGATTTTTTACATGCAACCTTTGGATGGATTTGACAGAGAAGGAGAAAAAGATACTCAGGTAGTTGATGGTGTACTATCTACATATATACACAATACATAAACTAATAAATTATATAAATTACAAAACAATATACAATATATATATAATAAACTTATACAATTAAATGAAAGCAGAGAATTACTGTACTTAATGACAACGTTCAGGAGAAAAGGTAGTGATCCGTAACTTCATTTTTAAAAGTAGTGAGTGTTTGAGTTTGCCTTACCGACACGGGCAAAGCATTCCACAACCGCACTGCCTGAAGTGTACCTAGGAGTGGTTTTAGCCAGTAAAAGTGGGGTAGCTCGCCGTCCGACCGTCCGGTAACTGTCCGGACCAAGCACAAGTCGTCGACGGCGCGCACTGTTCCCGCGCGCCTCAAGGAGTTGTCAGCAACAGCAGGGGCCCAGCCGGGTCGAAGCCTACTGCAGCCAGGGTTATCCGAAAAGGAACTCGAGACCCGATACGAAGGCTTGAAGGAACGGGGTAGGTTTTTTAGTCAGTAAGAGTCTGACACTATCTCCCGCTCCGTCCAAGAGCGGGGTTTGTCATTAGATGATTTTCCCCACTAAAAAAAAAAGCCTACTGCGGCAAAGGATCTGTTTCTGAAAGGAAGATTCGGCCCCGGTATGAAAAGCAACGAAGGAACAGGAGTGGGTTTTTCGTCAGTAAAAGTCTGACACTATCTCCCGCTCCGTCCTAGAGCGGGAAAAGTCATAAGATAAAAAGGACCCTGATCTACTCGTGTACCAAGTGTCACCACAATCAGTGCAGCCATTGCAGTGTCAAGGCGTAACAAACGTACACAGATGCATACAAACCTTTAATATTAGTGATGATGATGACAACCTTGGTTTTTTGAGGGTTTAAATGATTAAATAACTTCTCCAGCTCTAGGTGGAGCGTAGCGGAGGGTCAGACTTTTACTGACTAAAACCCATCTGTGTTCCTTTAGTTGTCCTTTGCTTTCTAGGGCTGCGGTACACTTTCAAACAATTCCGCAGCCCTTATTTTATTTAGTAAGTAAGGTGGGTGTACCATGGAAGGCTACTCTAACAAATAAACAGATATTATTCATTTATTTAAGTTTATTATGTATATATGGTTACTGGTAATTAGTGTACGATACTTAAACACGTGATTGTGCTCATGATAACCAACAACTTTTACTATGGGAACAAACCTGAAATCGCGAAAAAAAATCAGCTGCTCAGTACATTTATGTTTGCCTAATGTACTGAACAGCTGATATTTTTTTTGCGATTTCGGCTTTGCTCCCATAATAAAAGTTGTTTTTTTTTTCCTTTTTTTTTAATTGAGATAACCTAGTGCTTGACTGCGATCCCATCTGATGGTAAGTAGCGATGCAATCTTTGATGGTGAGGCGCACTAGTTTATTAAGAACCTATTCACTCTAGCCTTGAAGACACCCAAATTACAATCGGACGGGAAGACCGCAGCAGGCAAACTGTTCCAGTCCTTCGACGTACGCGGTATAAACGACGAGGCGAAACGCTTAGTCCGGAACGTAGAGGTTTCAACAACGTAAGGGTGAATATTCGCCGTACGTCGGGTTGTCCGATGGTAGAATTGCGATGGCGGAATCAAGTCAAGCAATTCCTGCGCACACTCTCCAAAATGCATCCTGTAAAACACCGAAAGGCTGGCTACCCTACGCCTATGCTCAAGGCTTTGAAGGTTGCAGCTGATATTTTTTTCGCGATTTCGGCTTTGTTTTTTCAGATAGATTGTTTTGATTGTTCGGTGTTTATATAAAAGTTTTGTCTCTTCGTTAATTAACACCAACTTCCGAAATATTAAAATTATTTTGCAATTTTTAGTGGTTTTTTTTTTACATTAAATACGGTTGTATTTTTTTTGTATTTTTTTTTAAATTTTACTCTTTTTGGCTGTAGTGCCACAACTAAAAAGTACCCCTCGGCCAAACTTAAATAAGTAGGTAGTTTTCAAGTTCTATAGTAAGGTACCTATAGAATTTAATCATTCGAACTTTGCTTGACAAATCCAATAAGTTTGTTACGACAGGGCTGCTGTTTTTCTATGAGGAGGTCTGTTCCATATCTTCGATTTTCATCATCAGATCATAACAACTTTTCTATGGGACCAACTTGGAAGCATAACCTTTCAATAAAAAAAATAATTTTCTAATTCGGTCCATAATTGACCGAGAAATCGGTGGACATACATTAAAAAAAAATACATTCAGCCGAACATAGAACCTCCACCTATAAATATTTATGGATTGAGTCCACAGATATAGACAATGGACATAGTTTAAAAAGTGCTCAGTATGCAGCTCATACCATTCCAATATTAAATCGGCAACCTTGACCCTGAGACCCTGAGTCAAAAAACCATAAGCATTCAATACATGACCTACCTCATCTAACAAGGAAGTATGGGTTGGAAGTTGGGTCTCGCCTTTTCGGTATACAGCAATGTTAGGACTCTTAAAACAGAAGTTGTTAGGAAAAAAGACTTTCATTGACCTACTGAGTGAGTCGAAGAAATCCGATGGATGCGAGAAACGCAGGACCGATCGTTATGATTATACTTGGGGGATGCCCATCTCCAACAGTGGACATCTTTCGGCTGAAATGATGATGAAGAATCTTCTTCTTCTTCCTGCCCTTGTCCCATTTTATTTGGGGTCGGCGCAACACGTTTTGATGATGAAGAATACTTTCAATTATAATAATTATTTAAACAAATTTTATGTTATGTTAATAATGGAATAGAAAAGCAATAAAGACTATTTTTATTTTATATTTTTAAAGCGTCTTTTTATTTATTCCTTTTTAATACCAACAACTAATACCACTGGTATTTGTTTGGACTCAAATTTAACATATTTTTTTTATTAGGTTTGAATGAGCTGACTTTACCAAATTCAAGTCATTGTTGGTATTCATTCAACAATCCGCAGCCCTTCCAATAAATCACCTTACTACTTCTTAATCTGCGTACATCCGTACATACTTCGTACATCTAATCGCGTCATATACAAATCCGCATTACAGTTTAAAATCGCAATCGGCTCACATTACCCGCGCACAAGGAAATCAAATCCGAAACTCCGCTCCATACTTGCAGTACAATATTCGCGAAAATAAATCCGCTTAACCACAGAGAGACTGGCGAAATAAAATATTCTATTAGCAAAATCCGTTGGCTCATAATTCACTCAGAGAGCAGCGCGCCGTGGGCATGGCAGGTGGTCTTAATAAATACGAAAATGGCCTATCGCGAGGTTAGTAATAAATTCAAAAGGCAATCAACGCCACGGGGGCGGGTAAAAATATTAATAGCCGAGAAATAATTATGTATTCATGACTTCCAACGTCGGTCGGGGATGAAGTGGAGCCGAAGCATCGGGGTAAACTAAATCCGCGGGGATTGGGAGACGCAGTCGGTGACCGCGCCCGCCGCCGCCACCGGCGCTCGCTAGCGGTCAGACCTCGCCTCACCTCACGTTTTTATTTGCTAAAGTGCATGGAATATTGATAGTAAAATCTAAAGGTTTAACTGCAGATTTATTTAATAATAATGATCAATTTACAAATACCGGCAAGGATCTTGAGCGCTCGGCGTCAAGTGGGGATCGCTTTGCGCATTCTATACATTAGCGCGCCAATCGTCGTCGTTGTTAGATACATGCAGTAAACGCAGGGAACGAATCACGAGTGACGTCTATGATACCATGGCGCGGCGAGCCAATCACTGACACTCCCCACCCCCGCGTCTCACTTCGCACCACTAAAGAGACCGAATGTTTGACTTCTGCGCAACTTAAAGCCAGTGCTCAAGATCCGTGCCGGCAATTGTATATCAGATAATATAAATACCATATACACTAACATAACTACTTTATATTAAATTATTTAGTTAGTAGGTACCAAAACCCCTGCCAGGCGCATTACTTTGTGTCATTTATTTCATCACCACTGCTCTCAAAACGGTGAAGGAAAACATCGTGAGGAAACCGGCATGTCATAGAACCAAAGATTCGATTCGAAGACATGTGACATTCACCAACCCGCACTGGGCCCGCGTGGTGGATTACGGCCCATTCCCTCTCCTAGTGAGGAGGTCTGACTCCCAGTATTGGGAACATTAAAAAGGCTGATGATGATGATGATGATGATGTTAGTAGGTAAATATAATTTAAAACTTTGTTGGTAACTTCGCACTATATTGTCTTGGTGCTGTTCTATGGTACTTGTCCGCGAAAGTGACGAAGCACCACGGCATAGCTAACCTAAACCAGATACTGAGACTGTGCGGTCTACGCGCGATTTGAAGAAATCGCGCGTAGAACTCTAATTGCGCGATGCAGAATTTCGAACTTTTTAAGTTCTTACGAGGCGTCATAGATGTCGCTACATATTTTTGGGGTTTTTTTCATATTCTGCACCCACCTTAACACCATTTTTTCCAAAATCAACAATTAAGTTATCCTCTATTGCCATCATACCTTGAAAGTCCTTTCTCGTACAAAATTATATATTAACCTAACTAAGCTGTGTTAATACAGGAGTAACTAGTCAAATAGTTCAACTTGTATAACGTTAGTTACAGTTAGCAAATTGTAACTGGATCTGTAACTAGCCCGCGGCTTTAACCGTGCAAAATTAATCTTTCACTTTATCCATACTCAGAATCTCCCTCATTATGTTCGCTGAACACACAGAGATATCTTAGCACCTACACTACGAAATATGCGTAGTCTTAGAACCTAGTCTAAATAACTAGCTAGGTCTTATAGTACGTTAAGAGGGACCTTTTCCACTCGCCTATAGTCAGGGTCTGCTTCTCGATTCATGCGGAAGTGACGCCCGGGTGTCGCCACTGTGCGGAACGCCCGGAGGACACGGTGGAGTACACAGTCGAGGTGTGCCCTGCTTGGGCGGAGCATCGCCGTGCCCTCGTGGGGGCGATCGGCGGCGGAGACCTCTCGCGCCGGGCCTTGGTTGAGGCCATGGTTCGGATCGAGGAGGAGTGGCATGCGGTCGCCGACTTCTGCGAAGCACTAATGCTCGCAAAGGAGGAGACCGAATGCATCAGGCAACGGCGTTATCGCCGCTGCCGCCGCCGGGATTCTGATCCCGATTTCCGGCCAACGTAGGCGCGGGCTTGCGGACAGTGAGCAATGGGTAGCTCACTGTCCGGCCGTCCGGTAACGGTCCGGACCAAGCCCAAGTCATCGACGGCGCGCACTGTTCCCGCGCGCCTCAAGGAGTTGTCAGCAACAGCAGGGACCCAGCCGGGTCGAAGCCTACTGGGGCCAGGGTTATCCGAAAGGGCGCTCGAGCCCCGGTATGAAGGCTAGAAGGAACGGGGTGGGTCTTTTAGTCAGTAAGAGTCTGACACTATCTCCCGCTCCGCCCAAGGGCGGGGGATGTCAATGCATGATTTTTCCCATCATATAAAAAAAAAAAAAGGGTCTGCTTCTGAGAGGAAGGCTCGGCCCTGGTATGAAAGACAACGATGAAGCGGGTTGGGTTTTTTAGTCAGTAAAAGTCTGACATTATCTTCCGCTTCGTTGTTGGGCGAGGGATGGTATTTGGATAATTTTTACCCACCGAAAAAAAAAACATTGAGCATGGTTTAAAAGCTTGTTACTTCCAATCCAACGCGATGTTTTATGAAGAGGCAATGTGAAAAAAGAGAGATAACGCCTGAAAACTCTGTTGCCATTCGGTAATACCGTGATTTACTCGAATATTTCACATGTTCCAGGACATACGTGTTTTTTGTAAACCCTTGAAAGTTTAAAAAAAAATGTCATCAATCAGAATTTCGATTAAATATGCAAGGCTTAAAATATGTGTGCATCATGGAAGGCAAGTTCACGTAAAATAGCCGATTTTCAGGAACTTTACTCGCGCATTGTTCCCGCGCGCCTCAAGGAGTTGTCAGCAACAGCAGGGGCCCAGCCGGGTCGAAGCCTACTGGGGCCAGGGTTATCCGAAAGGGCGCTCGAGCCCCGGTATGAAGGCTTGAAGGAACGGGATGGGTTTTTTAGTCAGTACGAGTCTGACACTATCTCCCGCTCCGCCCAAGAGCGGGGGTTATCATAGGATGATTTTTCCCATCGGAAAAAAAAAGGTTAGTTTTACACAAATATATCTTTTGATTTCTATAGAAGCCTAGATATTATGTACAAGATAGTTATGTATCCAAAATATCTAGAGAAAGATGTGTAAGTAATAATAAAAACAAGACGGAATGATAATGACTACATATACATTATGTTTTTTTTTTCCTTAATGCAGAACAACACTACCGGCTTCTGCCCGTGTTTACTAACACCTAGGCAGCACCTAAATATAAAATTAATTTACACTAATATAATAAAGACGTAAAGTTTTTTTTTGTTTGTAAGAGGTAATCTCTGGAAGTACTGTTCCGATTGCTAAAAAGTTTTTACCGAAGAAAAGAAGAAAGCTGCTTTATTCCTGAGTGACATAGGCTTTATTTTAAGTATGTGGGCGAAGCCGCGGGCAAAAGCTAGTTTATCCATACATACAAATAGTATATGCGAAACCCGAAAGACGTGTCCGGTATTTTATATTTCATTTATTACATTTCATTTCATTTATTTATTCATTTTAACAATATAAATTGTGTCTGAATGTTTTACAAAAAAAAAAAATAGAAAATAAATTAATAATAGCTAAAACATTTCCAATAAAATCAATTAATCAATAAAATTAAATAATAATCACAATTATAAAACAATGTCAACACACAAAGAAATAATAATGTCACAAGTTCATTATGTCAACCACTAGTATTTTATAAAATAATAACAAAAATGAATAAAATTAAAAATAATAATAACAGATAGTAAAATTTAAAATTCATCATTTGTCAAAAATCATCTAAATCAAAATCATTAAAATAGTTAAAAATGTCATAATGTCATAGTGAAAAAAAAAGAAAAATATTTACATTACAAAAAAAAAAAAATACAAATAATAAAAACAAAAACAACAAATGAAATTAACATCATTAACAATAGCGTTGAGTCATGAATTCCTCAACTGAGTAGAAACATTTTTCCAATAAAAAGTTTTTGAGTTTATTTCTAAATTGAGTGGTTTTATATAATATCTCTTTCAGTTCTTTAGGTAAACAATTAAATAATTTTACCGCTTGATATTGAACATAATGTTTTGCAATATTTAATTTGGGGTTTAATTTGTGTTTCAAGTATTGATTCCGTGTGCTTTCTCTTAGGTGTCTTTCGTCCTGCGTTTCATAATCATTTATGTGTTTTGCCAGGCTAGTCAAGACTATTAGTATATAAAGACTAGGTACTGTAAGTATCGACAGACTTTGGAAATACTTTCGACAGGACTCGATTTGGGGAATGCGAACCATAGTTCTGATCGCCCTCTTTTGTAGCAGAAATGCTCTATCAGAGTTATATTTGTAGCTATTTCCCCATTGTTGAATGCTATATCTCAATCTTGACTCCACCAGTGAGTAATAAACTGATTTTAAAATATTTAAGCTAAGTTCATCTCGTAGGCTCCTGAGGGCATAGCATGCTGATGATATTGACCCGTCTATGGCTTTTAGTTCATTTTTCCAGTTTAATAAATGATCAATATGAACCCCTAAAAATTTTACTGAATCTACTGTATCTATCTTATCTCCATTTACCTGAACATTTAAATTATCACTAGCACGTGATGTAGACTTGAACAGTAAGATGTTTGTTTTTTTTGTATTTATAATCAATTTATTTGCCGTAAACCACAATTTGAAGAACTCAAGAGCCGCATTTATGCTGTTGCTCAATGCCTCTGCACTGGTTTCGCTAACAACAGCATTTGTATCGTCTGCAAATGCTACTAATGTTATATCTGGATTTATTTTTGTTACTAGGTTAAGTAAATCGTTTGTAAAAATTAAAAATAAGATTGGACCTAGTATAGATCCCTGTGGGACACCTGTCAAAACCCTGCGTAATTTTGAATGGTAGACTTTCTGAACGTTATCTTGATTTAAATCTTTTACTTCTACATACATTCTCCTATTCGTTAAGTACGAGCGAAAAAGCTCCAGAAACCGTCCCCTAATACCATAATGTTCCATTTTAGCAAGCAACAGTGTATGATTAACAGTATCAAAAGCATAACTTAGGTCTAAGAAGATACCAGCTACCTTGAGTTTTTTATTTAGTTTTTCGATCACATCGCCAATCAATGTGCTAATTGCTTCTGCAGTTCCAACACCCTTTTGATATCCAAATTGTCTTTTATTGATAATTTTATTTGTATTAAGATGAGTGACCAGACGAATTTTAATTAATTTTTCAAAGATTTTTGAAAGTGTCGGTAAAACTGAGATGGGTCTATAGTTTTTTGGATCCGTTTGTGAACCTTTTTTATGTAAGGGAATAACTTTCGCTATCTTGAGCTGCTCAGGGAAAACACCGTCATCAAAATACTTGTTGAAAAAATCCGATAAAGGCAACGCAAGTATATTAACATGTTGTTTTATGACACTTATTGGTAAGTCATCATACCCGCTTGATGGTTTATTTGGCATTGACCCCACGATTTTTATTATTTCTTTAGGAGTCACGGGTGTCAAATGCATTTCATTATTAACCCTGTCAGTAGACTCTTTTAAATAAAACAGTGAACTATATTCTTCTACACTATCCAAAGAATGGTTAAAATTATTAAATTGTTCAGCGAACACATTCACAACATCCCTGGAGTTATCAATAATTTTTTCATCCAATTTTACTATAAGTTTCTTCAAAAATGTTGGCTTGTGCTTGTTCCTATGGCGATTTACTACTTGCCAGATTTCCTTGCTTTTATTTTTAGCTTTTTGTATTTGGTCTCTCACAGCAATACTTTTTGCACTTTTTACAGCCTTTCTAAACAGTATGTACAAAATATAAAGAGTATGTACAAAATTCCATAACTATATGATAAAAATTACAAAGTTTTATGCTTGTAACCTGGCTGTCCGTATAAATACGTGGTTACCGGGCCATCCGAGCAACTGACGGGTTGTTTTGCTCCAGCACCCAGCTGTGGGCTGGTGCTAATGCCCGCTATGACCTGCCGTGTCCTGTGTTGTACTTAGTATAGCTGGTATCCAACTTGTGACTTTTAAAGTAGTTTTGAGAATAAATCTAACATGGTGTAAAGATTATTGGAATCGAATCAGTTACTGCTAGGGTTGCCACCTTTTTTCGTTGGAATTAAAGTACATTGGTAATAATTTAATTAATTTAATAAAAGGTAAAAAAAGTACATGGAATCAAAATAAAGTACAATTAATTTATTATATATAATTGTATAAAAATAATAAATTGTAAAACAATATCCTATCAGAAAAAAAAAAAAAAATATTTCTTTATTATTATAATAAAAAACATAATGTTTTTAAAATTATTTTTATTGCTTTTTGCAGTTTTTATCACATCAGTATCACATACTACTAAACAATTGCACAGCATTTTTACAATCTATATTTAAATCAAAGTAAACAAGTACTTGTGGTCTTACCTGGACCTGGACTAAGAAAAGATGGATGGATTGTGCGAGAAGCGATATGAAAGAAAAGGGAGTTAGTGATAGCGTGACGAGTGACAGGACAGAATGGAAGAAAAAAACCTGTTGCGCCGACCGACCCCAAATAAAACGGGACTAGGGCAGGAAGATGATGATGATTTAAATCAAAGTAAACAAGACCCTTGGAGGCGATGCAGACACAGTTTTAGATGATCTACACTTCTTAAGAAATCAACTTCACTCTATAGGACTTGATCTGAACCTTTCAAAATGTGAACTATTCTTATCTGACACCACCGACAGACAGCAGACTCTTTCCAAATTTAACGCAATAGCCCCGGAAATCAAAATTATAGACAGAAGTTCTCTTCGTCTCCTGGGGTCTCCTATTTTTGAGGATTCCTTTCCCAATTTTGTCGAGGAAAAAATTCAAAATTTTAATGATGTTTCGGAAAGATTACTACAAATTAATATGCATTCGGCCATCACTATAATTCGTTTCTGCTGTTTCGGCCCTAAATTAATTTATTTCCTTCGCGCTTCTCATTTATGGAAACACCCTCATCTTTTGGATAAAATGGACCAAATTATCCGGCATACTCTTACATCAATTTTAAACGTGGCCATGGACGACCGAGCTTGGGCTCAGGCTACTCTTCCTATCCGTATGGGTGGCCTCGGCGTCCGCAAAATTTCTAGTATTAGTTTACCAGCCTTTATATCCTCGGTTCACGGCACTGAGAAATTAATCAGGAATATCCTTTCTCCCTCACTGATTGATTTTAATGTGCCGTGCTTCATCGAGGCTATAAATGCCTGGAGACTCGCTTGCCCGAATTCTAATCCGCCCGACGTACCATCATCCCAAAGACGGTGGGATGAGCCGCTCTGCAAAGTAGTGCAGGAAAACCTGATTGCAACATTTACTGCCCCTGCGGAGCGAGCGCGCCTGCTGGCTGTGGGAGAGTGGGAGTCGGGTCTCTGGCTTCACGCACTACCGTCGTCGAACATCGGCACCTTGCTTGACGATAATACTTTCCGCCTCGCTGTTGCCTTACGTCTAGGCGCTCCCTGCTGTTCTCCTCATCGCTGTCACTGCGGCGAAGTTGTCAACAGCCTCGGACACCACGGTCTGTCATGCAGCCGTAGTGCGGGTCGCATAGCGCGACACGCGAATATCAACGACATCATCAGACGCGCTCTTGTCACCGCCGGCGTTCCAGCCGTATTGGAACCCCATGGCCTGGCACGCGACGATGGCAAGAGACCGGACGGCATGTCGTTATTTCCTTGGAAGATGGGAAGGCCTTTAGTATGGGACGCTACTTGTGTCGATACTCTTGCGCCTTCACATCTTCCTAGCTCGTCGTGTCGTGCTGGTGCTGCCGCTGCGGCTGCGGAGAACCTCAAGCGGCGGAAATATAACAACCTTGTTGGAAGTTATATTTTCGAACCGTTTGGGGTTGAAACTCTTGGATCGTGGGGTCCGAGTGCTCACAAGTTGTTTAAAGATCTGTCGAAACGTCTAGTTGACACTTCGCGTGACCCAAAAGCTGGCTTTTACCTTGGACAGAGGATAAGCATTGCCATACAACGTGGCAATGCCGCCAGTCTTTTGGGCACATTACCAGTCGACAGCGATGTGGAAGAGTTTTTTGACGCCATATTTTAGATAGTGTATTTTAGCGTAGGGTTTTATTATTTATTTATTTTGTAATTTACTGTAATTATAGTTATTAAGTTGTTTATAAGTGTAGATAATTAATTAATTTATAATAGTGAAAATGTAAATAAAGTCCTCTCTAAGTAAACAAGTACTTATTTTTTATCAAATTCAGAGACGCAAGAAAAAGCAACGACTTAAGAAATCAAATCATGCGAAATAAAGTATTTTCAAGTACTTTATTGTTCTCATAAAGTATAGAGTACAATAACCTGAAATAACGTATAATACTTTATTATAAAGTACGGGTGGCAACCCTAGTTACTGCTTCTAAACGAACTATATTCAGATTTCGCACATACTACGCACAGCCGAAATTACCGTGATTAGGAACGTGCAATTTTGCATAAGCTTCCTTTCATGACGTAGAGTAGAGCAATAAGGTATTTTTTTTTTGTTTCACTCAATGTTCGGTTGAAAACCAGCGTTAGGCGACCAATTTGTAGACGTCTAGCAATTACTTGAACTAAACCTATTTGGTGAGTCATATTACGTTATGGTTTAGAATTTAGGTTTTTGTTTCCTTGTTCCCGTTTTTTCGTGATTAATCATCAAATGACTTTTGTTTTGGGTGGAGCGAAAGGGAGTGTAAAACTTTCACAGACTAAAACCCACAGTGTTCCTTAAGCTGCCCTTTGCGACTGTCACTGTAACTCTTTCGATCAATTCGCAGCCCTGGCACATTAACTGATGCCGTTAAACATTGAGGCGAGAGTAGAACGCTCCGTTGACAATTCGACATGGGTTTGGTTTTAACCGGAAGATAAGCTACTCATTGCTCGCCCTCCGCAAGTCTACGCCTACAGTGGCCGGGAATCACCCTGCGGATATTATCTTCTTAAATTTCAGTAATCATGATCATTACTAATAAACTGCAACGGTGTTATTTAATAACAATCAAAATACTTAATTAGATGTTATCTAGTACTCCATTATTTCCATTCATTGAAACAGGCCAACGTGTAATTTTAAATATTAAAACAAAAAAAAATACAACAGTAAAGGTAATTCCTTAATTTCCCACCAGTATCCAATTTGTATGAAACACAAGATCGTCTCCCCCAATTTACAGTTTCCGTGTTACTGTTTATTAATCCACAGTGACTGAAAACAAAACAAGCCAAATCAGCTTTTCGCGTTCGGTTGCAAGTCATCAATCAATGGATAATCCAACGACGCAATATCCATAAAATGGATCGCGGAGGTCGGCGTGCATTGGGTACGCATTGGGTCCGTAATACTGGCGGGGCGACGACAATGCCGCAATCGGACCAGTAATCTGCATAATGGATTGCTGGGCGAACGGTCCGTCCGGTCGCCGCTCATTCAATTGTCGCGGTCGTCGATGTGTCGCACCGTTATTACGGACTACGGAATTAATAATTTCATGCCGTATGGGCGTGAAGTTCACGCCTCATTGGAGCTTAGATTTTTTTTTTGTTGATTGTTTTTTTTTTTCGGGTTGTACCTTAATTAGCTTCCGGGTACTGGTGATTCGGTCGTCTCAACTTTTGTTTAGGTCAATTTCTGTCACAAGTTTTGGGGATGTCAACATGACCTAGTTAAACATAAATCTTCTTCTTCTTCTTCCTGCCCTTGTCCCATTTTATTTGGGGTCGGCGCAACACGTTTTTTTTTTCCATTCTGTCCTGTCACTCGTCACGCTATCACTAACTCCCTTTTCTTTCAGTTAAACATAACAATTTATTACAGTAGAACATTTTTTTATAATAATTTTACTCTAATTTTAAATTTTGATTGTCGCAATGAAACTGGACTGTAAAGTGATGGCCTGAAACACAGGTTTAAATTAACCTAGATCGGGCGGTCCTCTATCAAATAATGCAATTCCAAACCACTCCCAATTGTACTTTTTTTGATATTTTAGTTTTACAATATTTGTAAGCACTGTAATTGTATCATTATTGTAATAGGAAACCTTGTTACTGTTGCCTAATGTTCATATTTTTGTAAATGTATTTTGAATAAATTATTATTATTATTATTATTATATATTATTATAAATATTTTCCTAATAAACCTTGACACAACTTTTACACAGAACTTTGAATAATGATAAATGTTTTGAAAATATTTAGGTCCCTAGTCTATAAAAAAATATGATCAAATTCAGCAATACGTATGTATTTATCTTGGTGAAACTACATAATATCCAATCGGCACAAATGTATGTACAGTAAATTGTGCGAGTTAGTAATTTGGAATTTGAAATGCAAAATAATACTATGACAGTACAGAGACAAGCTTACTGGAACATGTCCCATCGGGGATCTTTGCATATTTGACAAACTGTTTTGTCATATTCTAATCATTTATTCAACGTAGGCATGAATGTAGGCGAAGCACTAATCTATTAGCGTAGCTACACTTCTAGCTAGTGTGGGTAATGTGCAGCGTCACCGTTACTGAGAATTGGGACCATTAGTGTCGGAAACCCAGTAAATGAATAACATCGATAAAAAAATTGGGTTACCAATTAAAACATAAAAAAAAAATTGAAGCACAACGAAAGAAGAAAAGAACGCAGTTTTATTTGGCACACCGATATACACAATGAAGTTGCATCTTGTCCCATCTTGGTATCAAGACCACAAAATCTAAATGATATACACAATGAAGTTGCATCTTGTCCCATCTTGGTATCAAGACCACAAAATCTAAATGTGGAAGGCTCAAAAACGGACAACCGTCCTGACTCTGACTTCGGTGCAAAGATTCTTCGGTGTATTCATCAATATTCATTGTGTGTTCACATTTATCATATTCCAAAGCAATCTTCTTTTTTTTCTAACAAATATGAACGCCTATTCTACATAAAGCATAAACCTTAAAAAGTGTCATTATCTTGCCAGTTTGCAAGTTATTAAGAACTACAGCAGTATGCGACGTCTTAAGATGTCACATTGTTATACACCTCTATTTTTTAATTAGTACAAAAAAAATTAACATGGGGCTCTAGTACCTGTCATCATGCACTGATCATATTTTTGTAGTCAAAAATAAAAAAAAAAAACGAAATCCCAAAATTGTCCACGAAAATCCGTCATAATTGGTAGATAAATTCACAATATTAGAATCAATCATTCATAGAGAATACTACGTCCAGTGTTTTTTTTTCTATATTAATCGTCATTTTTTCATTCACGATAGCCTGTACATTGAGTTAAATTTTAGGAATAAACAAACGCTAAAAACTTTTGCTATGATATTTTGCTTTTAATAAATATTATTTATTGAGACTTTACTTAAATACATCACAAGACCTTTTCTAATAAGCTTTTATTTGTACCTTCATATTTGTACTAATTAAAAATTTGTGATGCCCCATGTTAATTTTAAACTTCATTCTAAAAAAAAAACATACTAACTAAAATTTCAATGAAAGTTGCACTCTATCAACCGGCATCTTGTCCCATCTCGGTGTCTGGGTGTCGAGTGCGGACCACAAGACGTACGGCTCAATAACGCGTCCTAATCTAAGCCGGCTTTCAACAGCCGCACAAGATTTACCGCCCACATATTATATGTGTTGTGAACAGGAACAATAGCCCAGATATTGATTTAAACTATGATATAGTATGTGTAGATCTTGATATGGACTAAGGCTCTCGCCCACAGCGACTTCTTGTTGCGCAAATGCGCGACAGCTTCGCTACTAACGCACTTTAGTCGCATTGTACCGATGGAAACCCGAGACTGTAATGGACCACATCAGGGAAAGAACGGAGAGAGGGTGAAGTGTGAGTGAAACATTCTACAAAAACTTATTTTTTTGTGCAGTTACTGAATTGCGTTTGCATCGCAACAGAAGCGCGACAGTATCACGTTTGGAACGCGTTACAGAAGCGATACCATCGCGCTACAGCATCGCGACTGTGTCGAAAGAAACGCGCGACCGTTTCGGACGACATCAGGCACAGAACGGAGGGAGAATGCCGCGTAAGTGAAACATTATACAAAACTTCTTTTTTGTGCCGTTACTGAATTGCGTTTGCATCGCAACAGAAGCGCGACAGTGTAACGTTTGGAACGCGCTACAGAAGCGATACCATCGCGCTACAGCATCGCGACTGTGTCGAAGGAAACGCGCGAACGTTTCGGACGACATCAGGTACAGAACGGAGGGAGAATGGCGCGTAAGTGAAACTTTCTACATACAAAAACTTCTTTTTTTGCCTTTACTAAATTACATTTGCATCGCGACCGAAGCGTGACAGTATCGCGTTTGCATCGCGAGAGCAAACAGCTAGCGAACGCACCGCGACTCTATCGATACGAACGCGCGACAGCTTCGCTACAAAAATTCGTCGTGAGTGGTGAGCCTAAGATCTTTCGGAGATATAGAGAGTGTGTTTTTGTTTTCCTGTTTCGGTATTGGGCAGTGATTTGTTGAAGCTGGCTTTGTAGATTAGTGACTTGGTTACGGGATAAATGGAGTGTTGGTTCTTTGTGTAGCTGAATTTTTCTTTCTGAGATACACCGACGAATGTAGTTCGTTAATTGGGGTAGATTCATATATTTTATGCTATACTTTTGTCCGTCCCTCATCCTGTCTGTATGTTCGTGTTAAACTCAAAAACTCCAAGACTTAATCTATGTGGTTATCACAAATAGATAGTGTTTCATGGGAAAGGGTTTAGGTGTATATTACATGCACAATATTGGTAGACAAAAGCCGAGGAATTCAAAGATTTCTAACACCCGTGGGAAGCTGGGGCGGGACACTAGTTTATTTAATTATACATCTAAACCTTGCCCATGGATCACTTGTCTATTGGTGCATACTGCATGAAAATCAATTCAGTAGTTTTTGAGTTAATGGCGTTCATACAAACAGACACTGTGGGACATTTTGTTTTCTAACACCTATGTAAGGATATTTTTTTTTAGTATTGATAGGCTCGCGTTTGACCACTATCTCACCTGATAGTAAGCGATGATAAGGTTGACGACGGAGCACGCTTGCCTAGAAGTAACCTATTCATTCTTAACTTAAAGACCTAGGGGTCTATATGTCAAGAGTGAAGAGGTTACCTAACCTACCTAGGGGGAGCCCAAGTCGTCGACGACGCGCACTGTTCCCGCGCGCCACAAGGAGTTGTCAGCAATCGTAGGGACCTAGCTGGGTCGAAGCCTACTGGGGCTAGGGTCTGTTCCCGAAAGGGTGGCTCGGCCTCGGTATGAAAGGCAAGAAGGAACGGGATGGATTTTTTAGTCAGTAAGAGTAAACTCTATCTCCCGCTCCGCCCAAGAGCGGGCGATGTCATTTGGATGATTTTGACCCACCAAAAAAACCCTCCAGCGCCAGGGGTTGATGTCCTGGAAAATTGCCGTTTTTGCGTAAATCACAAAAAAAAAATATAATAAAACTTTTTCTGGATTTTTCTAGGCCAAATAAACGTACAAACGTGTGTATAAAACGAAAATCAAGCATTTTTCAAGTTCATTCAAGTTGTACTACGGAGGTATCTATGTACAGTCGGCGTCGTATGTTTATGTTAACTTCTTAGGGTGAGTTGCACCATTTAACTATAACGATAACAAAGCCGTTAACAGTTGTGAAATCGTCAAATTGAGCAATAGGCAGCCGTTTCACGGATGGTTATGGTTTGGTTATCGTTTTAAATGGTGCAACTCACCCTTAATATTTTAAGTCTGACACTATGCGTGAGGATTTGTAATTGGCTAGCTGTCGTTTATGATTGTTTTCCTTTTAATCATTTTTATTGGAAGCTGTAATAAATAAATAAAATGTTTTGTATAGGTGGGATGTCCACCATAGCATTGCATACTCGGCCTTATTTTCTCACTGTTGGGACTCAGGCCTCCTCTCTAGGAGAAGAAAAGGACCGTAATCCACCACGTGGCCTTGTGCATGTTGGTGGATGTCACATGTCTTCGAAGTTTTGGTTCTAGGAAATACCGGTTTCCTCACAATGTTTTCCTTCACCGTTTTGAGAGTTGCGGTGATGAAATAAATTACACAAAGTAATGCGCCTACAACTCGTAAGTCAGGGCCGCTACCACTCAGCCACCACTGCGCTTTACTAAATTAAATTAAATTAATTATCATTGTAGATCTATACCCGGTATATACCAACGGTATATACGAAGCATCACGTAAACAATTAGGCACTTGTCATCAACAATCAAATAGATATCGACTAATTACATCATATAACGAGATTAGGTTACTATGTACCATTAATAATTAATTAGTCGAACATACTTACCCATCATCAAATAATCGAGTCACGAAGCTTACAGCTATGTTAATTGATTAATTTGCAATCATTGTTCTGTCAAGAATCAATTTGCCGAATGAGAACATATTGGCACTTACTATGTACCTATAGGTACTTGCCTACATAGTTTCCCCATTAGGATTGTTAGTATGGAAGATAAATCAATGGTTCTGATTGTGAGGGAGGGAGAGCCGTGACGTGGCGAGGGTGGAATAAGGCTGTTAATGATCATTATAAGGAAAGTTAGTGAGTAGCCTTCCATATGGTTTATGTACATTTTCTTAATTTATTCATAGTGGTTTTGGAAACTGAACTTATGATATTTCCTAAATTTTTTGTCAAGGTGGGTAATCTTCCTTTCTTTTTTTTATTATGTACAGGCTCGCGTTTGATCATTATCGGCCGACGATGGAGCACGCTTGCCTAGAAGTAACCTATTCACTCATGACTTAAATATACCTAGGTTTTAGTTATCAGGAAACAGACTCCGGCAGGGAATTCCACTCCTTAGCACAGGCACTCCACGCTTTTTGAATGTGTTCTCGAAACTCTTTTTACGGATGGGTGGGATGTCTACCATGTACCAATGGCGTAACGCAGTACGTCTAGTGTAAAAAGACGTTGATTTTTCCTCGTGATGATTTCCCCAATACTTGTGAATATGTCTTAGCATTCTTATAATGTTTTAATAAATATCACCAACCCAACTTATACACTTGCCATCACGGATCTTGAGCGGTTGCGCAAAAGTCAAATATTCGGTCTCTTTAGTGGTGCGAATTGAGACGCGGGGGCAGGGAGTGTCAGTGATTGGCTCGCCGCGCCATCGCATCATAGACGTCACTCCTAATTCGTTTCCTGTGTTGTTGCATGTATCTAACAACAAGGACGATTGGCTCGCCAATGTATGGAATGCGCAAAGCGATCCCCACTCTGACGCCGAGCGTTCAAGATCCGTGATGGCAACTGTACGAAGCGACAGAAAACGAAGAAAAAAACTCGCCCCGACATGCACCCATTTACAAATTCAATTCTTTTTAAAACGAAAAGCAATTCAATTACACTGAAAGCTAATCCCGGCCAGCCCAATAGTCTATTAAAATAACTAATCCGGCAATTTCAGTTACATAGTCAGAACAGTAATTGAAATCCATGAACGTTGCAGCCATTTCTCGTATGAGCCGTCGGTCAATAGAAAAACACAATGGCCCCGGCACAATAGGGTCCATTCACTGGTCTTAAACGGTCGTGAGCGAAATGGAAATTTTAGTGTTCACGAAACTCAAAACCATCCCTGATAGCCGATGTTACCTACCTCGATTTTTTTCGTACGATGTAATGTGAGGCCATTTTTGGAGTTTTGTGAGGATTAATCATGTAGATAAGTGCCGTTAGAGATTGTTTTGATCAGGTTTAGTATAGGGTTTATTTTGGAATGGAAAGCAGATACAGTTTCAATGACCTTAGTCATCTCGTATGGACCAATTTATATGTTTTTTATTTGTTTTAATTTGTTAAGTCTCAGAATAAGTCGTAGGCATTTTTTAAATCCCTAGGACTAGGTCATAGGGTGGCCTCATCGATATCTGAAAGTAGCCGTCTCCTAAAAAAATATATACACCGTTAAATTTTAATCGTTTTAATCCCGTGGAGGGTCGATCCGGTACATGAAACACTATCGATTTGTTAAGATAAAATCAAAAAATAAAGTACCTTTTTTCAAAACTCGTATTAATTTATGCACGTACGAAATTAATTTCTTTAAGAAAACGTCAGCTGAGCGGGTTCAATGACCTGTAGTTATTAGTCAGCGTTGCGTACAAACTATCTACAGGTCATTGAACTCGCTCAGCTAACGTTTATGTACCGTATATACATGAATATATATACGGTACATACACCAAAGTAACATTTTTTACAATTTTTGTCAGTCTGTCTGTCTGTCTGTTGGTCCGGGCTAATCTCTGAAATGGCTGGACCGATTTTGACGGAACTTTTTTTGGCAGGTAGCTGATGTAATAAGGAGTAACATAGGCTACTTTTATTTTAGAAAAAATAAGTTCAAAATCCTGTAGTCCACGCGAACGAAGTCGCGGGCACAGCTAGTAATCTTATAAAGAGAAGCGGTTTGTATTTTTTTTTATAATGCATAAATTTTTTGAGGTAAGCGGAACAGAAAAACCACAGTGAAAAGTCCCGCAAACGTCCGTTGAAAAGGGAAGATCCTCCGACAAGACGGCTGTTATGTCTGGTAGGCAACTGCCCAAATCTGGTGGAGAACTTTAATTGCGCGACGCAAGATATGTTCTTATGTGACACCATACATGTTGCTACAAATTCAAAAGCTCCAATACCGATTTGAAACAAAAAATCACCTGCAAAATGCTACTTCATCACAGAATGACCAAGGCGGACATATTATTTTCTACTTTTGCGGGGGTGCAACTGCTGGCCAAACCTAGTTTGTTTGTAACAACATACACCAGTCAGTACCAAGGCACGTGCCATCCACCAAGCTATATCCTTCCTAACTTCTCTAAAAGGCACTATACTTGCATCCAGAGCCAAGACGTCTAAAATGAAATGACATGTGGCTGAAGCTGAAACAAGCCGGATTTATGGAGTCAACGCACACAATACGAGTAGGCACAAGTTGCTTTGTGTTCCCTGTATGACGTCATAACATACTTCGCCGTTATGTTACCCTAGTACTTCGTAATAAGTGAGTGGGGATTGGAGTGTAGGAGGAGTGGCAGTGATGGCCATTGTGAATTACTGATGAATACAGGTGATATAAGGCCGTGTGATATGGCCAAAACCGAGTTTTGTGAAGTAATCTATCAACAGTAGAGAGGGGCCACGACCATCCTGTTAGTCAAGCTAAATGCATGTTAAAGCTTCTTCAGATTAACAATAGTTTTAACCTATAATTCTTTATTGTACACCATTAAAAGACATGCACAAAGTTGAGTTAACTAGCAAACCAAATAGTTATTGTGTGAGAGAGAGATCACAAGTATGTTGATAAGAGACAGAGACTTTTACCATGTGTCATTAATTCCCAGAACCCACATGGCATGATGTGTTAATACAGCGTGTTTTTTTTAAACCATTAGACCTCTTGATCCAGAATAACATGGTAAATTGTACAATGTAGAAGCTCTTCTTTCGACATTTGTTTTGGGCAGGGAAGTCATCGAATGAATCCTCCCGTATTAGCATGGAGCGAGAGGGTATTTCAGAGTTTTAATGACTAAAACCCAATTGTGTTCCTTGAGTTGCTCTTTGCGTTACAAGGCCACAGTAACTCTTTCAGAAATTCAATTCAATCAACAACAGTCAGTTAATTCAAACAATTTCAACTGTTTTTCCTGATAACTACAATTTGGGGATCTTTAAGATAAGAGCGAATAAGTTACTTCTAGGCAAGTATGCTTTATCGTCGACCACATCGTCGCTTTCCATCAGGTGAGGTAGGGGTCAAGCGCGAGTCTATCTTCTTCTATCGAGAGACTTATACCCCTAGCCTAGTTGATTCTGCAATCGTTAAAGTTAGTAGAAAACTCCAAATGTACGGGAATGTCGTCATCTTACTCAACGCTCAGTCACGTGGTCATAGTGGTCAAGAGCGAGTCTATCAATATATAATTTAAAGAAAAATAAACGTTTCCTCAGTTTCTGACGTCTTCAGTGAGTACCTTGTGTCAGATGATATGGTTGTCCTACCTCACCAAAGCAGATTGGTCTAGAAAGTGCGTGTGGATTACTGAACACTCTTTTGCTTACGCACACTGAAACAAATCACAAGTGAATCCACACACAAATCTAAGACTAACTTTAACCCACTTTCGTCAAATGTACAGTTGCCATCACGGATCTTGAACGCTCGGCGTCAGAGTGGGGATCGCTTTGCGCATTCCTTACATTGGCAAGCCAATCGTCTTCGTTGTTAGATACATGCAGCAACGCAGTGAACGAATGAGGAGTGACGTCAATGACGCGATGGCGCGGCCAGCCTATCAATGACACTCCCCGCCCCCGCGTCGCACTTTGCACCACTAAAGAGACCGAATATTTGACTTCTGCGCAAGTGTTCAAGATCCGTGATGGCAACTGTAATATCTAATTGTCTATACCTAGGTATATTCCTTCATTCTACTTCTATTATCACTCTCATAGCCGCGAGCAAAGCAAGAGATACATTCATAATGCATCATGTATGAGAGATAAGATAATCTGCACAATAAGGAAGGATACAGCGGCCACCAGCTACATTAGGTAATATTAGAGAATCCTTCGGGCTACCTGTGGACTTTTGCACAGACCTCACAAAGTCATAGAGAGTCTGATACCCCTAGCCAAGTTGATAATCTGCAATCGTTAACGCTAGTAGAAAATTTCAAGTGTACTGTACCCCTAGCCAAGTTGCTCATCTGCAATAGTTAACGCTTGTAGAAAGCACGTGGTCATAACAAAAGGATCGGGGGCGTGGCCAACTCGAAGCGTTCAATGCAAGAGAAACTGTGAGCTTAATTTGGGCGATAGTTTTCTATTCTTGAGTGGTGGTGCAGGTATATGCGACATGTTCATGAACGCAGTCAGTTAAGACTGGTTATATCTTAACAGCCAGTGGCCTATTTATTTTTTTATACTACTGCTTATCTCAATTTATATATTTACATTGTTCTCACATAATAGAAGTGACTAAAAATAGGTAACTAGAATTTTTATGATGCATAAAGACTTAGTGTGTTTTCAATAACATGCGGATTTTATCACGCATGCGCGATTGCCCCAGTCCGCACGCGTCCCGCATGCGTATTCCTAGCATTATAATAATCTACACTAATATACACCGCTCAATTTTAATCGTTTTAATCCCGTGGAGGGTCGATCCGGTACATGAAACACTATCGATTTGTAAAGATAAAATCAAAAAATACAGTACCTTTTTTTTCAAAACTCGTATTAATTTATGCATGTACGAAATTAATTTCTTTAAGAAAACGTCAGCTCAGCGAGTCCAATGACCTGTAGGTAGTTTGTACGCAACGCCGACATATACTTACGGGTCATTGGACTCGCTCAGCTGACGTTTTCTTAAAGAAAATTAATTTCGTACATGCGTAAATTAATACGAGCTTTGAAAAAAAGGTACTTTAATTTTATCTTTACAAATCGATAGTGTTTCATGTACCGGATCGACCCTCCACGGGATTTAAACGATTAAAATTTAACGGTGTATAATAAAGAGGTACATTTTTTTTGTTTTATTTTTTTTTGTTTTGTAGGAGGTAATCTCTGGAAGTACTGGGATTGCAAAAATATTTTCACTGATAGAAAGCTGCTTTCTTCCTGAGTGACATAGGCTATATTTTATGTACGCCAGCGAAGCCGCGAGCAAAAGCTATTAATATATATGCGTGATGAAATCCGTACGATATTAAAAACACCCTTAAAAGAGTGTCCATGGAGTCTAATAAATAGTAGAGGTCAGTGAGACAGCGCTTGGATAGTGCAATTAGCTTAATTTTTTTTATCAACTAACTTTTTGACAATTCAAGTGCCTGTAAATGATTTATTTGAAATGAATACTTTGATTGATTGAATACGAGTAGTTACTTAGTAGTGTCTGAGTAGATGCATGATGTGGCGTTACTATTCAAACTTTTTATGGCACTTAATTAAGGTTAGCGTCTAGGCTCATTTAGCGTTTGCTGAACCCGAATTATTGTTAGCATTGTTGTTTTTTTTTCTTGGAGTTTTTTTTATTCTGATTGAGTTGGATCGATATTTTTTATTCTTTAAGACCAAGTGTGAGGTGTAGCTCGCACGCTCGTAAGCTAATAGTGCTTAGTAGCTTGAGGTAATACGGTTCTCTTTAGTCAAATCCTCGCCTGCACCTCGGTATCATCATTGATTCGCCAAAAACGAAGTCTTCTTAATTGAATTCTAATCTACAACTTTGCTGTGTATTTTAAATACTTGGGAAGAAAGAAAGAAAACACGTTTATTCGTACTTCACACATGCAGCGAACCGTTGAATTCGGCGATGAACGCAAAGCATAGCATAATTAGCCTTTTAATATTCCCACTGCTGGGACTCAAGCCTCCTCTCTATGAGAGGTCACATATCTTCAAATTTTTGGTTCTAGGACATGCCGGTTTCCTCACGATATTTCCTTCACCATTCTGAGAGCAGTGGTGATATAATAATTTACACAAAGTAATGTGCCTTGCTGGGTTTGACCCTCGACCTACATCTCGTAAGTAGGGGCCACTCGGCCATCACTGCTGACACTGATCATACTTTTTGATACCTTCTAAATCACTTGATATCCTAATCCTAAAGTGTCCTGTCTATAAGTTCCGAGCACTTCGACGAGCGTGCTCGCGCCGCAGATAGGGGCTGCACAGTAACGAGCGCAACATATCATTTGCTCGAGTGTGAAATCCGAAATGCCTGCAAACAGGCACACCCGCACAACTACGCTTGTGCACTTATTGCGTTCTCACATTGCAGATGGCCTTCTACTGTTTATGTAGATGAATTGCTGCTGAGATGAGGTTGATTTGTACTTTCATTTTGTTTCTTATTAATCATTAGGTGGACCGTTACATTCCTGATTTGTGATTTAAGTATTTGAAGTTGAGCATTTCTCGAACTATAATTTAGCCACAAAATTTGTCAAGATCAGTGTCAACATCCAAGTAGGGTTTGTGACGCTCAATTCAGAAACTTGCCCTATGGATAAAAAGATTTCCCACCTCAAAAAAAGCAGTAGGTACAAAAAGTTACAACTTTTTTAATTGTGTTATAAAGAAAAATCGTTTTAATTTTCAAATATTTTTATTTGCAATTTCTGTGGAGCTGTGCAGCATGAGCTTGGGTCATCATCATCATCATTTCAGCCGAAACCCGTCTACTTTGGATATAGGCCTCTCCCAATTGTCGCCAAAACCAGTCATGTGCGTCTCTCTTCTATCTGATTCCCAGACCCTCACCCAGAATCAAGGGTAGTCGGGTCGCTGGGCATTAGGAGCCAATTCTTGGTTGTGCTTTTCATGTAGGGTGGTCCACTTTATTCGCCACGCTAAGCAAGTGGGTTGGCGATCGCAATGTGGTTAGTGCAATGCACAGAAGATGCTGCTGCCCATTCTCTAGTAAGTCCCTTAGTCACTTCAGGCTTGGATATGCAATACGTTAGATACTTCACTCCAGTAAGATGGTGTGTTTTTAGTTTTTATATTTCTCTTCTTTACTCTATAAAGCTTGCTTTTCAACTGAGTATTCCATGTGGCTACTGCTAGGTGCTTTTTAATTTTTGAAGATTTTATTTTGTACTCATTACCGCGAACAAACTATAAGCAGATCGGAGAACCTGGAAAGAAAATTTTATTATTAGCAGAAGGTATCTCGTTTCTAGATATTTTATATTTTATTTTTTTCCCACAAGTAACTAGCAAAATTAGAAGTCAACAAAATAATTTGCATAAATTTCATTGTCATTATTTAAATGTCATTGTCTCTTTTTTTTATTTTATGTTTTCATCAGAGCTCAAAAATAATCTTTTATAAATTAAACTTTGAAAGACGATTTATTGGCCTGAGAAGGTGTTTAGTGTTTTAGGGTAAGTACCTACATTTTTGTTAGCTTTTATGTTTAATAAAGATATTTGAAAATGAAACATTTTATTTTATTTTATTTCATTTCATTTCAGTTCATTTCAAATATATTAATGGCATGCACATCATTAATTAATCTCTTTTAATTTAATTAAAAGAGATTCTTCGTAGATTGATTTTAATTATGCTAACTGCTATCAGTAGCCCGATTCACGCAATGAAAACTGTAACGATATCGTAGCGATTTAGTCGTTTATACCATTTCCGTATTCACATCCATCAATCGAGTTTGAAGACGTTCATCACCGATTTTAAAGACGTTTGAAATTCGTCAAATAATATTTCTCTCTTCTTCGTAATATTGAAATAACCGCTTTTTACCACATGCATATGGATATATATACGGTACATACACCAAAAAAACATTTTTTACAGTTTTTGTCTGTCTGTCTGTTTGTTCCGGCTAATCTCAGAAATGGCTGTACCGATTTTGACGGGACTTTTTTGGCAGGTAGCTGATGTAATAAGGAGTAACTTAGGCTAATTTTATTTTAGAAAAAATAAATTCAAAATCCTGTAGTCCACGCGAACGAAGTCGCGGGCACAGCTAGTCTACAATAATTATGTGTGTATGTTGTTGTTCTTTGTTTTGAACTTGTATTTGTTCTTCTAGCAGTTGTCTAGCAAACACAGCTGTAGCTAGTTTGGAACTTGATGCCGGTGTGTGATAGTTGTGGAATATTATTATTATTATTATAATTAATAATAATAATAATCCTTTATTTTCAGGCAACTAAGGCCCGTAGATAAAATACACAAATAATCTTACAAAATAATGAACTAATACATTAATGATTCTATAACTAATTATTAAACTAAACTATTGTACACGAAGTGACGGCGACGTGTTCCGCTGCGAGGTCGGTATCCTTCCGCGAAATCTTCGATACACGACACCCTTCGGCCAAAACTCTCCTTTGAGGAAGGTGTCCAAATGATGACCCGCACCACAAACGACTTGAAATTAGTGTTATGGCGCGGCTCCAACTGCTCAACTCTCAAAGTCCAGTTCGTCTTGACTCGAACATACTCCACGATCGGTTTATTATTAAAAGTTCTATCTGTTCAACCGTTCGAACTTTTTTTTAATTGAAATAAACTGATGCTTAACTGCGATCCCACCTAATGGTAGGCAGTGATGCAATCTCTGATGGTGAGGCGCACTAGTTTATAAGCATAGGCTCATAAACTGGTGCGCGTAAGAGTGAATAGTCACTCTTACCTTTTTTTTTCCGATGGGAAAAATCATCCTATGACAACCCCCGCTCTTGGGCGGAGCGGGAGATAGTGTCAGACTCTTACTGACTAAAAAACCCATCCCGTTCCTTCAAGCCTTCATACCGGGGCTCGAGCGCCCTTTCGGATAACCCTAGCCCCAGTAGGCTTCGACCCGGCTGGGCCCCTGCTGTTGCTGACAACTCCTTGAGGCGCGCGGGAACAGCGCGTGCCGTCGTCACTCTTACCTTGAAGACACTCAAATTATAATCAGACGGGAAGACCGCAGCAGGCAGATTGTTTCAGTCCTTCGACTTACGCGGTATAAACGACGAGGCAAAACGCTTAGTCCGGACCGTAGAGGTTTCAACAACGTATGGGTGGATACTCGTACTTATTATACTTCTCTAAGTAGCAAAATTCAAAAAAAAAATCAAAATATTTTATTTCACATAGGCCTATATGGTCACTTATAAAATGTCAGAAGCTAGTGCACGGTTCCAAATTGGTCGTTTCCTATGGAGTAGAACCGGCAAGAAACTCCATGGTTACTCTTTTAAAAAAGTGGTTGTTGATACAATATTTCCATATTACACTAATATTAGATATTATGTAAGAACAGTGTAAATACCCAAAATCACAAAAAAAAGAAAGAATCCTAATAATAATAAAAAAAAAGTGAGTAGTAATAAGAAGTAATCTAAAACTTCATGGCGTCTACAGTGTTCTATAAAACATACAAACACCCAAACTTACGCCTGTATAATACACCACTTCATATAATTTATTTAAAGATCATCAATCAATCTTAATAAAAAAAAGAAGTTCACTTCATAAAAAAAAAAACAGTTATTTACCGAAACAAATGTGGCGAGAGAAAGCGGCACGATCCCAGAAACTGTTGGAGTGATGCGGTGTGACCAGCGCAGCATGGCAATGAGGAGCAGTCGCCGAAACTTTGGAGACGCTGTCAACCAGTCACTCAGGTATACCGATGTTAGTACTGAATCACTCTGTAAGGAATGTTCACAATTGTATTTTAATTACTAGCTTGACAGTAGGGTCTGGGTCCCGGGAAGTCTCGTGTCTCGAAATCCCGGGAATTTTCGTAGTTTTAATTGTCTCGAGTCCCGGGACTTTCGTGTCGAAGATTGTCGAAATTTCAAATGAGAAGAAGCCTAGCGCCATTTAATTATGAAAAAAAAAATCTGCAATTAAGAGAATTAACAATGTTTTGATTATGAACTAGTCGAATAGGCTAGTTGCCATAAAAAATGTAATTAGTCCGTCTTTTAAATTATTCAAAAATACATTTCATCATAAATTATCACGACTAAGTATTATTCTCATAAAAAAAATACGAACATACAATCTCAAAAGTCTCGAAGACCCGGAAATTCCCGGGACTTTGATTGTAGGCTGTCTCGTGTCCCGGGACTTTGAAATGGTTGGGAATTCCCAAACCCTACTTGTCAGACAATGGGACAATTTCAGCCATTTCCATTAATATAATATTCCATAACTATCACACAACGCCGTTTAGTCCCAAGCTAAGCAGAGCTTGTGTTATGAGTAATAGACAACTGATAAACATACTTATATATTTCTAAATACATATATAATATAGATAAATTACACCCAGACACAGAACAAATTATTATGCTCATCACACAAACATTTGTCCTGGATGTGAATCGAACCCACGACCTCCGGCGTAGCAGTCAGGGTCACTAAGCACTAGACCAACAGGCCAGTCAAAAGTCATTTAGTCGTTTGAGCCTAAAGGAGTAAAAAACAAACACACAAAATAACCTTTCGCTTTATACTAGCTTCTGCCAGCGGCTTCGCCATAAATAAATATCTTACCTCGTATTGCACCATGTTCCCGAAATAACAGTACAATAAGACTTGAGCTAATATTATTAGTAGCACGATAAACATGAACGCAAATGATACTGATAGTACAGGAGTCTGAAAAGGTAAAAAAAAACATCAAAATTAACATGTATAAGTCAATGTAAAATTTATAACGCCCGTGTGACGCTGGAACTGGTATAGCATAAGAAACCGGCCAAAAAAATCAAGTTTCTTATATGGGAGCATTATTTATTCTAAGTCCCGTATTACAGAACATACTCAAGCATTACTTAAAACTAGATTCAAGCCATTTGATTGGTTGAAACTAGTTTTAATAGTAACGCTTGAGTATTGAGTGATGTTCTGTAATACGGGCCTAAGTCACCTAGTTGAAATTTTCAGCTGTCACGGTTCATGAGTTATCGCCTGGTGACAGACGGACAGACTGATAGACAGACAGACGGATAACAAAGTCTTAGTAATAGGGTCCCGTTTTACCGTTTGGGTGCGGAACCCTAAAAACCAACTACACACGAAGGGTTCCGTACTATCCGTAGCAGAAAACGGCAAGGAAATCGCGTTTGTTGCGGGAGTCCCACTGAAATATTTAATTTATTCTGTTTTTAGTATTTATTTTTATAGCGGCAACAGAATTACGTCATCTGTGAAAATTTCAACTGTCTAGCGATCACGTTTCATGAGTTATAGGCTGATGACAGACGGACGGACCGCGGAAGGATAGCAATAGGGTCCCGTTTTTACTCTTTGGGTACAGAACCCTAAAAAACTTATTGCCATACAGAGATGGTTGCTAGAACAATCGTTAGGCAACCGTAGTTGGTTTTAAATTTTAGTTGCTGGCTATCTTATTAGCGTAGACACACACAATGGTGTGGCAAAAATTATTTTCATCGTAAAACCTTTTTTTTTAAGGCCATGGGGTCCGAGCTATCATCGAGTTGTTCGGGATATCAACAAACAGTTGGTTGACTCTTCGCGTGACCAGAGGGCTGGACTCTTCTTCAGTCAACGAATCAGCATTGCCATCCAGCGTGGCAATGCTGCCAGCGTTCTGTTCACTTTTCCCATTAACATCGATGTGGACGAATTTTTTGATGCGCTCTGAGTTTTCCCCGTTTTTCAGCCTTTTTTACTCGTTTGTACATATTATTATTTTAAGTGTGTATACACCGCTAAATTTTAATCGTTTTAATCCCGTGAAGGGTCGATCCGGTACATTTTCATGTACCGGATCGATCACACATCGACACTATCGATTTGTAAAGATAAAATTAAAAAATAAAGTACCTCTTTTTCAAAACTCTTTTTAATTTTATCTTTACAAATCGATAGTGTTTCATGTACCGGATCGACCTTCCACGGGATTAAAACGATTAAAATTTAACGGTGTATATATACCTAGTGATGATTTATTAGATTAACTGAATTGAATTTGCAAAATAATTATATAAAATAAAAAAAATAATTCAGTGTGAAATAAAAAAGTAAATATGTTAATTATATTTGATTTGCAGCCTTAATGGCTTCATTGATTAAACATTATAAAAGTAGGCCAAACAATCTCAAGATTTGTTTTTGAGTGAATTGTTTACTCTGATTAAAAGTTTAAAAAAAACCTTTTTAATTTTTTTACTATGAAGAGCAAAAAAAATGCATTTATGGGAAACCAATAAACATGGTGACTTACGAAACTCATCCTGTAAGTGATCACACAAACAATGGCGCTGCAGCTGAAGAACTCAAATGACATGGAACCGTTGAAAACTTCACTCACTGACTTTGTGAACCTAAAAGTTAATCTAGAAGTTATTGTAGTTGTTCTGGTTATTGTAGTTATTGTAGAAGTAGCTAATGTAGTTGATATTTACGTACTATGCGTTCCAAATGTGGATAAGAAAGCCAATAAACTCGATCTGTCAAATTTTGAGTGAAAAGTACGGTAAGAAAACTTATTTGCGTATCAATTAAAGAGTTTTTTTTTGCTTTGTATTACTGAGTTTTAGTTAAACCTAAGTGTAGTAAAAACGTTATTGTTCAATATTAATCAGCTAAATATATTGTTTTATTCACAACTAGCTTTTGCGCGCGGCTTCGCTCGCGTTAAATTCGGGGTAACACGGTTAACGGTTACCCTTTCTGTGGGGGGTTAGTAAGAGACAAAAAGTAGCCTATATCACTGTCCATCCCTTCAACTATCTCCACTTAAAAAATCACGTCAATTCGTAGCTCCGTTTTTCCGTGAAAGACGGACAATCAGACACACATACACACTTTTCCATTTATAATATTATAGTATATAGTATAAGTACCTAAGTATAGTATGTAGTATGGAAGTATGGATCTTAGCCGTGTGCAGCGCCCCTTAGTGAACTCCACTGCGGGTGACGTAACCTACGACAAACTTATTATTTGCAGTTGGTACAGTAATCGGGTCCAAGGATCGAACCGCAAAATTAAGTTTGTTTTTTATTGTATATACTTTTTCGGGATAAAAAGTATGTTGCCCAGTGTGGTGCCCAGGATATTAAAGAATAATTATATCAAGTTTCATCTTAATCGAACCGGTAGTTTTTGCGTGATGCCTGAACAAACAGACAGACAAAAATTTTTTTAATCGCATTTTTGGGTTCGGTGTCGGTCTAGTAACACCCCCTGCCATTTATTTTTTTTTATATTTTCAATGTACAGAATTTTCACTTCTACAGATGTATTCTAGGTAATTCTACAGAAAAAAAATATTATAAGTATAGATATAGATAATCAGTTAAAAACAAAAACTGTTTTCTTTCTTATTTTCATTGTTAGGAATAATTTTCCATCTTTTCCATTTGCCACTACTCAGACACCTCACACAGTGGCGCAGAGATGAACAAAATTGAAAAACTGGATTCTGATTAAACTATTTTCGTTTACGATTCGTAAATAAATTAATTATTTAAAATTTCTTGTTTTGTTCACCCTACCCAATTTCTTCGATTTGACAGTATGACGTGACGTCACAACAAGGCCATCGATCCTATTCTTATTTGGAACGCTAGTAGCTGTTTTAGTTGTAGTCGTTGTTGACGTAGCTGTTGTAGTTGTTGCAGATGTTGGTTGCTGTTGTAGTTGTTATTTTTGTTATCGTTAGAATCTTTCTGAATAATCTGAACATGCGACAGTACTTCGAAAACGAGATGTGTAGTGACTAATTCTAAAAACCTTCATAAAAAAATAAATGTATTATTTATTTATTTGTTTAAACTTCATGTACAGTAGTGGTACATAGGCGGACTTAATGCAACAAGGCATTCTCTCCCAGTCAACCTTTGGGTTAAAAAAGAGATCACTGTGGTAGGTTTGCACAAAAAACAAATAACAAATAATGAAAACGGAAAAAAATAAATAAGCTATTTATATTAATATATTATAAAATACATATGTAATAACATGCTTTAATAATAAACTAATAAATACTATGAAAATTATCAAATCTTAAAGAGAGATATATATATATATAGAATAATAATTCCAATTCAATTTTATTATGTGTGTGTAATTTTAAGCATTGAGCTAAACTTAATTTGAGGGTGAAGAAGCACTTTCTACCACTTTCTCAATAAAGTAAATAAATAATTAATAATAAAGAAATGCTCAAACTGACACGTTACTACTTTAGGACTTTTAATTAACTATCTATAATCAGAATTCTTAGACTTCTTTCATCACATACCAAGTTACAGCTTCATATCGCTTTACTAAATGCACAAAGCGTTCCCTCAGATCTTTCTCAGTAACATCCCTGTATACGCCATCGGCGCTGGATGCGCCATCCGTGTCGAACAAATGCTCTAAATTGTACTTGATGACCTTCAACTGGACTTCCGCCTGTGCATAATACGTCGCTACGAGGCAGTCGAGAGCCAAGTGACCGTACCCCGTCCATAGTATGGATCCTAACGATTCCAGAAGTACTGCCAATGAGTATCTGTGGACAATGGTTATGTTTTTTTTTTTTATGTTAGTTTGTTAAACAAGAGAGTGAAATTTCACAGAACCAATTCGGTTTTATGCCTGGTCGAGGTACAACAGATGCCATTTTTGCCATACGCCAGCTGTGCGAGAAATACAGAGATGCGCATAAAAACTTGCACATGGTGTTTGTTGACCTCGAAAAGGCATATGACCGGGTACCTCGTGAGGTTCTGTGGTGGGCCCTTAAGGAGAAAAGTGTGCCTGCAAAGTATGTGCAGTTGATCCGAGCAATGTACAGTCAGTGCAGTACCCAAGTCCGGTCTACGGTGGGCAACACTGGCAGCTTCAATGTGGCTGTCGGCTTACATCAAGGGTCGGCTCTCAGCCCTTACCTCTTCCTGATGATAATGGACGCTTTGACGTCGGACCTCCAGGAAGAGGCTCCCTGGTGTATGCTGTTTGCTGATGACATTGTGCTGGTTGCCGAGAGTGGCCTAGAGGTCCAGAGCAAATTGGAGGTGTGGTGGCATAGACTGGAGAGTGTTGGCTTAAAATTAAGTAGAACGAAAACTGAATACTTATTCTGCGATTTTGGCGGTCTCTCCGGTTCCGTGCCCTTAGCTCTCGCTGGAACGCCCATACCAATCTGCTCCGACTTTCGGTACCTCGGGTCGCTTATCCAAGGAGATGGGGAGGTAGACCGAGACATAACACATCGGATCAATTCAGGATGGATGAAATGGCGACAGGTCACTGGAACAACTTGTGACCCACGGATGCCCCTCAAGTTGAAGGGTAAAATCTACAAGTCCGTGATAAGACCTGTCATACTGTATGGATCAGAATGTTGGGCTGTGAAAAAGACGGATGAAAAAAGATTGCATGTAGCAGAGATGAGAATGTTGAGATGGATGTGTGGTGTGACGAGATTGGATAAAGTGAGAAATGAGTATATTAGAGGAAGTTTGAAAGTGGCGCCAGTGACTGACAAGCTGAAGGGGAATCGTTTGTCTTGGTATGGTCATGTTAAGAGGAGGGATGAAATGCATGTTTCCAAAAGAGTTATGAGTATACATGTGGATGGGTGGAGAGGGAGAGGGAGGCCAAAGAAAAGATGGTTGGATTGCGTGAAGAATGATATGAAAGAAAAGGAAGTTAGTGATAGCATGACGAGTGACAGAGTAGAATGGAAGAAAAAAACGTATTGCGCCGACCCCAAATAAGATGGGACAAGGGCAGGAAGAAGAAGTTAGTTTGTTAAACATACAAAGAGGATTGCCCATTTTAGGCCATGAGCGGACAATTGACTAGAGAAATAATACTTTTTTAATTAATTTTTCCATAAAAAATATGTATTCTCTTAGTTCCAAATGAGAGCCACTATAATAAACAATAAGTGGTAAATAAAAAGTAACTTTATGGAAAAAAACAATAGTTTTGTCATTGATAGTAATATTTGATGTTCGTTTTTGGCCTGGAACACCATAGAGGCTGGGCAATCCCCTTTACAGGCTGAATTCGATACAATAATGGGTCCCAAACACACTTCATCATTAATTCAGCCGAAGGACGTCCACTGCTGAACATAGGCCTCCCCCAAGTGTCGCCATACCGAATGGTCCTGTGGTTTTCGCATCCACCGCATTCCCGCGACTGTCACCAGGTTTCACCTAGTGGGTGGCCTTCCAACGCTGCGTTTTCCGGTGCGCTGTCGCCACTCTAGAACCAGCCGTTCTACAAGCGAAGCGTAATGTGATCTGTTCACTGCCACTTTGATTGACTTTTAGCACTCGTAGCATACAGACGTGCTCGGTAGCAATATTTAATTTTATAAAATAACATCAGTGACCTTCTTTTTGCATACATTTTTTGCCTAGTGTGTAGTTTAGTAAAGACAATGAAAACTTAGAATAAGTGAACTAGTTAAAAATAAAATGGACAACAGCCCCTTCTCAAGAGATCGAGCGAATCTCTCCGCATCTCCAGCGAAGACGATGACCCAAAATCCAGCCCAATCTGATGCCTCAATCGAACCGGTTTCAACATCCGAGATACAAAGATGGATGTCAGCCATTGAGCACCATTTAAACGAGGTTTGTTCTATTGCCTCGGATGGCAAACTCAACTCGGAGCAGAAATTGAAAATTTCAACCTTGTGCCGTAAAATAGGATCTGGCACCTCACAGATGGCAGTCCTATATCAATCCTTGAAGCAGAAAGCAATCCAAGAGCGCATCCTCAATGAAGATCTGATGGAAAAGTGCCACTTGACAGACCACATCTTGGACCTCACGAAGACGATTAAGGACTCCGGTACTGTTTCGTTTGCCGACATGGTGAAAAAGGGGACAAATGATTTCGTTCGACCAACCAATTTAAACTCCGTGGCCATATATCCCAATAACAAATTGAAGTCCAGTGACGAAACAAAAGTCCTCGTGCAAAAGATGATACGACCAGATCAAGTCAAGTTGCATATACGTGGTGTCCATAAAACTAAAAACGGAGGCGTCATAATTAGTACGGAGACGAAAGATGACGCGGATAAAATTAAGCACGCAGTCCTGCAATCTGAATCTGGCCTTACCGCCGACGAACCCAGCAAGCGCAAACCCCGGATTGTAGTTGTAGGAGTGCCGTCTTCTTTGACCGAAACTGAAGTCTTCAGGTACATTTACGAACAGAATGTAGCCGAAAAGTTTCCGACGATTACCATGGATTCCTTTTTGACCATGGTTAAATTAAGTCACAAATCGGGGAAGAAAGACTCGCATACTTGTAACTACGTGGTTGAAGTTCCAGCCAACATACGAAGAGCGCTAATTTCCCAGACAAGGATTTTCATAAATTGGACTTCCTGCCCTGTCAGGGACTTCACCCTGGTTACGAGATGCTACAAATGCCAGCAGTATGGACATGCAGCAAAAACCTGTAGAGAAGTCAACTCGACGTGCGGCCACTGCAGTGAGACAGGACACTCGATGTCTGAATGCGCAAAGAAGGCGGACACACTGAAATGTGCCACTTGCTCTCGTTTCAAAAAGCCCTCCAACCATAAAACAGGAGACGCTGAGTGTCCTGCTAGAAAAACAGCGGAATATAGATACATTAACTCTATCGATTATGAGGGCGCCTAGAGCGTCATACTCAAGGCCAGACTTCCGTGTAACGCTTACTGCTGATTCAAATTCCAGTGTGTTGACCTACAAACCATATTTTTTCTTATTATTTCAGCATTTTTGTCCAATGTAAACATAACTCTTTAGCATTAACGCAACCTCGACTTTAACCCAATTACTAATGCTGCTGACGCAAAATCATATGTGTGTAATTAGAGAATAAAGTGCAAGAGATAGTTTTAGAATATAAAATAACATATTGTGACCTTTAGTATTTAAGTAAACTAAGTATAAAACATTACAAATAATTTAATCATATTTTTCACTACTTATAGACTTTTTAAATATTGTTATCAATAGTATTGTCCTAAAAAACTATAATGTAAGAGCTTCTACCGCCTGTGATACAGGTTTATCCTAGTACAGGCACATAACATAGCATTTACCTTTGTAATTACTCTTAAGATTTTATGTAACCATTTTACCAAATGTTATTCTGAATAAACATATTATTATTATTTCATTTATTTATATTTATACATATTGTTTATATTTTTAAATATTTCTTATAAAAAAGGATATTAAAAAAAAAAACATTTAAAAATACAAAAAATAGTAGCCCACCGGCATCGGGAACAGGGTCCAAGCTACCGGTGGTTAGGGCTCCTGAGAGAGGAACCTCCGGACAATACGCGCCGTGTCAAGGAGTACTGCCTTCTGGATCAAGCCCTTGATCCAACTGCCTAACGAGAGCCTCCGCAGATGTTGATCGAGGTTCTTGGCTATTAAGCCATTGGCCGTCACGACTATCGGCACAATGATTGCTCTATCCACTTCCCACATGTCGACAACCTCGCGAGCCAAGTCAAGATATTTAGTTTGTTTATCCTTCTCAGCTTTCACGAGGTTCTCGTCATGAGGGACCGCTATATCAACAATCATTGTGCGACGCTCTAGCCGATCTATCACCACTATGTCAGGCTTATTGGCAACAATAGTCCTGTCAGTGATGATAGATCGATCCCAATACAATGTGACGCTGCCATTCTCGAGAACTGGGTCGGGCACATACTTATAGTACGGTACCTCTGATTCAACAAGATTGTATTTAAGAGCAAGTTGCTGATGGATAATCCTGGCTACAAGGTTGTGTCTGTGCAAATAGTCTCCGTTAGCTAAATGAGAACACCCAGAAATAATGTGTCGGATTGATTCTCCGGGCCGGTGGCATGCCCGACAGATGTCAACCGTGCCGTCCTTCACAATATATTTCCGGTAGTTGTTCGTCATCATAACTTCATCCATAATAGCAAAGACAAAACCTTCGGTTTCTCCAAAGAGATTACCAAAGCGTAGCCAGGAGACGGACGCTAAAAGATCTACATCGGGCCCATGTAAGGCCCGGTAAAAGCGCCCGTGAAGCTCCTTGCCCTTCCATACTTCCTTGCGTTCATTAGTATCCATTACTATAGGTTTGCGCCAGTTCTCGCTGGCCAAGGAGAGCGGGGTGAGGCCTTTGTTCACCGCCACTACATCTCGGTGCATCCCCACGTCGGTTTCCAGAAAGTATTCCCTGAGACTGCATACCTCACGGTTGTGCAGGGTCTTAGCATTTAAGAAGCCACGACCCCCACACTTCCGCGGGATATACAGCCTCATCACCGATGATCGTGGGTGATGCATCCGGTTTGCGGTAAGCAGAGTGCGGACCCTCCTGTCCAGGGCGTCGAGTTCCGTCTGAGTCCATTTAAGTATGCCGAAAGAGTACATCAAAACCGGCATGACCCAACCGTTGAAGGCGCGCACCTTGTTCCCGCCCGATAAAAGACTGTTTAGTACTTTATTCAGGCGGCCAAAGAAGCGCTCCCTCAACGATTGTTTCACGTCAGCAGCATTGATGCCCAACGCTTCCGACATACCTAAATACTTGTAAGTTTCGGTTGAGCAGAGGGATCTAAGGTGTATGGAATCCGAGAGTTGGGTTCCCACGGATTCCATAATCTCCCCTCGCTTTACATGCATGACTGCACATTTGTCCAAACCAAATTCCATCCTGATGGCACTACTGAAGGTTTCAGTTACCTTCAGTAGCTCCATCAGTTGCAAGTTGTTGGAAGCAAAAAGTTTCAGATCATCCATGTAAAGAAGGTGAGATATGACCTGACCCTCTCTTCTCAACCGGTAGCCTAAGCCGGAACCCTCCAGCAGTGTGCTGAGAGGGTTCAAGGCTAGGCAAAACCACAGTGGACTCAGACTGTCACCCTGGAATATGCCACGCTCGATCCTTAACGGTTCGCTGTTCTCCGAAACCCGTCGACACCCTGGATAGTGAAGGACCGTCCTCCATTGCCCCATACATGACATCAGGAAGGCGCGAAGAGTTGCATCAACTTTATACAGCTCTAGCACCCTCATGAGCCATGTATGCGGCACTGAGTCATAGGCCTTCTTATAATCTATCCAACATGTCGACAGATCTCTTCGAGAACGACGAACCTGTTGGCTAATGGCAACATCAATGAGGAGCAGCTCCTTAGTACCACGGGACCCGTTCCTACATCCATTCTGAGAAGCAGACATGATGGAATTTGTCTCAATATGATTATTAATTTTAGCTCTCAGGATGGATGTAAGAACTTTATAGACCGTCGGCAAACACGTGATCGGTCTATAATTTTTGGGTTATTATTATTATTATTATTATTACTTTAATTTGGCGATTCTTCGCGCTATGTCGGCGACCTCGGTTCTCCTGCGGTTATCTTCATTCCTGATGCGATCACGCAAGGAAACTCCGAGCATACCCTTTTCCATTGCCTTTTGGATGACTGTAAGCCTTCTGATGAGGCCCATTGTAAGAGACTGTTTCAGTGTCATATGTCATCACTAGCAACACGTAAAATGTAGGGACTGTTTTTTGTATTTTTTTGATACATGACTATACAAGGTGTAAGGGACAGCCCTCCACAAACTTTAAGAGCTTGCTCAGTAGACGAAACTGCACAACCTTCCACAAAATTTTTTTTCAGGAAACGAAAAAAAAAAATCGGTCTCGTCATACAAATTGTCCAATCAAGTTTATCATTTTGTATGGTGAGGCTAATTATTTTTTTGTTTCCTGAAAAAAAAAATTGTGGAATGTTGTTCAGTTTCGTCTACTGAGCAAGCCCTTAAAGTTTGTGGAGGGCTGTCCCTTACACCTTTTATTGGTTTAAAATCTAATTCATTGATTTTTTTAACTCATTGATTTTTGATTTAATGTTTATTAATAATATAATATTCCACAACTATCACACAACGCCGTCTACTCCCAAGCTACGCAGAGAGAGGTACTAGACAACTGATAAACATACTTATATATTTCTAAATACATACATATTTGATGATTTTGTTTTTTATTTTGTTTTATGAATCTATAGTCTATACGGTCTGAAATAAAAGTTATTTTTATTGCTTTTCTAAACTTACCCAACCCAAGTTTCAGTAGGAAAGGGAGTATATGTGGCGACAATAGCTGTAGGGTCCTGGAACCTCCTGGCGAAAAGCGACACTGGCCACATGATGACACCAGATATTGTTATATATATCTTTATGATCTTCATACAACGGTGCATATTTCTTGTTGTTCTAAGTATCATCTCTTCGTCTTTATCGCTATATGCAGCGAAGATTGGGCCTGGAAATATGAAGCTATATTGCGTATCTACACTAATATAATAAAGAAGTAAAGTTTGTTTTTTTGTCCTCCTCCATCTCTGAAAGCATCTTTGGAGGCATCTCTGGAGATACCTCCTGCATCTCTGGAAGTACTGGTCCGATTGCTAAAACTTTTAAACCGATATAAAGCTGCTTTATTCCTGAGTGACATGGCCATTTCATGCACGTGGGCGAAGCCGCGGGCAAAAGCTAGTCTATATTTATAAAAATCGATGCCACTTTTCGTTATAATTTTATAACTCAAGAACGGGCTTACCTATCCAAATCAAATGTTTAGGCTTTGTCCGGACTATTTAGTAGATGGTTTATGTGAAGTTTGGTAGGGTAGAGTAGGGTAGAGTAGGGTAGAGTAGGGTAGAGTAGGGTAGAATAGTGTAGAGTAGTGTAGACTAGGGTAGAGTAGAGTAGGGTAGAGTAGGGTAGCGTAGGGTAGAGTAGGGAATAGTAGGGTAGAGTAGAGTATAGTAGGGTGGAGTAGGGAAGAGCGGGAGCGAAGGCGCGCGGACAAAAGCTAGTATATTTTAAAATGAAGTCTCCATTATCGTCTGTCTGTCTGTATGAACGCGATAAATTCATTTTGGTATGGAATCGCATCTCCAGAACCTTTCAACCCCATCGACCGTCAGAATCTGTTTAACAACCAATTTGCCCTGACTACTGCAACTTAAAATACTGCTATTTAGGTTTGGCGATTCGTCGGACTATGTCGGTCTGACAATATTTTAGAAGAATTACGAAATGTTCTCACCATTTATCATCTCATTGATCTTATCAACCTTCGACATATTCAAATTCAACGAAAGTATTTTCATGAGTAAGTTGAGATGAGGGAGGCCGATCATGGTACCATCGAAGACATCGTCCCAGTTACCACGACTCTGCAATTGAAATCAAACATCATGATATCTACCAACTTGTAATTGTCCTGCTACAGACCTCATTACATTGAGAGAACGAATAAATGTAGTTTTACAAGCATGTTCGTTGCCTCATTGGACTCATGGTCGCAAGCACGGCTGCTGAGCGTAGGGTCCTTGTTACGATTCCCGGGTCGGGCTATATTTACTTTTGACTTAAAGACCCCTTGGTTGTAGGTATAAACAACACAGACTCTGTCAGGGAATTCCGCTCGATACCTGTACGCAGTAACCAGTAGCATCTATGCGTAAGCGCAGCGGCACCTCGCTCACGGCATTAGACCCAAAGGGGCCTCGCGCAAGCGGCTCTTTTAGAACAAGGGTTTTTTAGGGTTCCGTACCTCAAAAGGAAAAAACGGAAACTTACAGGATCCGTCTGTCTGTCTGTCAAGACCCTTTATCTCAAGAACGCGTGGAGGTATCGAGTTGAAATTAAAACCATATACTCAAGTCTACGGTCCCTTCAAGCTGTAAAAAAATCAAACTTCTAAGTTAACGAATAAAAAAGATACGAAATTCATAGGTTGGGAATCCAAACCACCAAGCGCGGGATCCCGCGAGCGCGGGATCCCGCACCTTTTCTGCGGGATTACTCATGTGGGATCCCGCACGTCTGCGGGATTGAAGTTTTTTATTAGAAAATTGGATTCCGACGACCTGGCGCCGTTTTGATTAATTAATTGTTAGACCTAGATCATCCTCATTAAAAAGTGATGAAACCCCTTTACATGCTGCTACAGAATTTTTATAGAAAATAATTATTTTGTTTTCGATTTTACCTTGCAGCTAAATAATTTTTGAATTTCTGTGTTGTGTGAGTTTTGTATCGCTTGTGGAACGGAACGTAATCAATGTCAGGTTAGGTATTCTATGGCCAGGGATTCCCCAAAACATGTGAATTTACTTTCCCAAAAGATGAAGGTCCGTTAAATATTTTATTATATTGTTCCATAAAGCTGATTTTATATACTTACATGAAAATTGTAAAGTGGTCCTACACTACAAAATAATATTTTATTTCCTATTCGGAAAATCTTCAAAATTAGACTCGGGAATCAAACTACAACAAAATAAGAAACTTTCGGTGTGAAGTCCGACTTGCACTTCACCGGTTTTATAATGTTTATTATTATATTACAACTTATAACAAAAAAGAAATTAAAAATCCTAATCCCGTTGACCCAGAATCCTGAAATTTGGCACAAAGCAAGGTCTTATAGCACAGTTAGAGGAAAAAATCTGAAAACAGTAAATTTGTTGTTACCCCTACATCACAAAAAAAAATTTGCAATGCGGAAAAATCTTCGCGACTCAATTCGGGATTTGTAGATTGCACGGAACCCTCTGTGCGCGAGTCCAGCTCGCACTTGCCCAGTTTTCTGTAATTGATAAGCTCGCGTTTGACCACTTTTTCCACTGATGGTAAGTTACGATTTGATCGAACATTGGGTTGCGACACTTGCTGTTTCTCTTTTTCGAATCTATGATAAAGAAAGGCCTCGCTGATGCGCCTTCGGCCACGGTCAATAGACACCAGCCGTCAGACTATCATTCTACGTTGGATAAGAGCCTTCCCCTTGACTTGCAGCTGCTTCAGTCCAGGGTTTGTGAACCCATGTGGCCCTCTTCTGTGTGATTCGTTGTGAGACCTATGTTTTTTTTGATGTGGAAAATCATCCAATGTCTTCTTACGCTCTAGGGTGAAGTGAAGGAGTGAAAAGACTTTTATTGACTAAAACTCACCTATGTCCTTCAAATGCCCTTTGCATTTGAGGACCACGGTATTCTTTTCTGAAATTCCCGGTGGCCCTAACGTGGATTAGTCTAAGTCAGTGCTCTAAATATTGCTTATTTTGCAGGCTTGGCTAACCCAGTCCCATTTGAAACAGATTTTCGAACTACATATGAGAATATATGTAGTGCTGAAATGCACTTAAAAAAAACTTGCTCCACACTCACCAACTTGTAAAATCACATACACAACAGCCAGCCCCGAAACTATCTGCAGGCCATACAAATGTTTGTTTTGTGCGGAAATCGAACCCAAGACACGCAGTGTCAACAACTGCGCTAACCGTGCAGCCAGTATTGCGAACAATTATAATACATACCTGTATGATGAATGTAATATGCGCCAAATTATACGCCACGACCAAGACAAACGCAAATGGTCTATACACTTGATGGCTTATCCACTTGCACCTGTTCTTAGGCTTTTTCAGAAGCTTGAAGTACCCTGCCCATATCAGTACTTTGTATACCTCTGAGAACGAGTCAAAAGGATTGGCTCTTTCAGTAATCATTTTTAACCGACTGTTCAAAACGGAGGTTAATGTTTTCTGTTGTGTATTGTCTTCATAAAAGTTCAGGCATGACTAATCAATTTAGTGATATGAGCTCGATCAATTAATTAGGTGTATGGAATAATTCATTAATCATTTTTAATCGTGGGGTTTTACCACCGTGTGATTAATGGATTCGTCTTTTTCATTATTTGACTGACTACCTTTGTGTATGCTACAGTGGCGCAGTGGCGTCAGGTTTGAGTTTGATTCCCTTTTTTTTTAATGTTCATGCAACACAGTAACAAAGGCGGACTTACTGCCTTCGGCATTCTCTACCAGTCAAACTAGGGTGGTGAAGAGACAATAAACTTTCACTTATAAATATATCTTCTTTGACTGATAATGTTTGTGTGTGTTTTACTTACATTCCGGAATAGGATTGACTAGATCTCTACGACTTTTACACAAAATTTTAAGTCTAGTATAGTCATGGATTCTCTGCTTTCATATTATATTATACCGGTAGGATGCATATATTTTTTGTTTAAAAAAATATGTGCATGTATTATATGTATTGTAGAAAATTATCTCAAGAGAACATCTTCTTCTTCTTCCTGCCCTTGTCCCATTTTATTTGGGGTCGGCGCAACACGTTTTTTTCTTCCATTTTGTCCTGTCACTCGTCACGCTATCACTAACTCCCTTTTCTCAAGAGAACATACTCCCGAGATAAAAAGTATCCTATTTGCTCTTCCAGGACATTTTCTCTTTTGCCAAGTTCAATCGAAATCCGTTTAGCCGTTCAAGCGCAAAAAAATAACAAATATACACACACACTCACAAACTTGCGCCTTTATAATTAGTGTGATTGTTCTTTATAAAGCATTTATTTGATATTGCATCAAATAAATGTTTTATCTTTAAATCTATCATAAAAATATCCATTAAAAACCAAAAGGAATCGAATTCACCTGACTGTACGATAAAAAAACAATGATAATCGTCACATTAAGGTAATTAAACCGCGGGAGCCATGATATAATATGTGACCCGAGTCTAGTTAATTACAGGTTTTCAATCATATAAGTTCAGTTTTATTAACTTGTGACCATGTAATTACTTAAATGACGGTATTATCCGACGGCTGACGAATACGTCACGTCACTCCAATTATGTTAAACTCTGAGTACAAAGAACAGTAATTATCTAGTAGGTATGCTTATACCTGATCCATATTATTATGTTGATGTAGATAACGGTGTGTGATAGAATAGTTTTTATTTGTTATACAAGAGTGCAAAGTTGCTTTTTAACCGCGTGCTCAATTTTAATGACCGAGCAAGCGAAGGATTATAAAATTTTCATAGACTTAGTGTACGTGATGTTTCAAAATTCAATTTACTTTTTACACCACCTGCTCGATAATGTCATTATATACGTCATACAAGCAAGTCATTCTATCCCTAGGGAGATAATGCAGTATGGCCGATCCCTAGGGAATAATGAGATTTGAATTTGGAACATCAAAAATCGTCAACATTGTGAATTAAAATGTACGTGCATCGCACAAGTTGACTCGAAATTCAAACTGGCCAAAACAAAACAAAAAAATAGAATTAAACGTGCTTACTGACGGGAGCATTATAGATTTAAACTATAGAATCTTGGTGTAGTGAATTTTGTTTGTTTGATAAACTTCTAAATATAATATCTAGTAACTTAAATTTCTCTAATATATGATTTGGTTGACCAAATTGTCTTTTAATTATCTCACAGATGGTGTAAAAAGTAGAGTATGCAACACGGGGATAAAGCTGTCTTTGTCTTGGGCGGCTTGAATTCCTCACTTCACTCAGGTTTCTTTATTAACTCCCTCGCAATGCTCGGGAGTTAATTTTATGAATCCCTCACCATCGTTCGGGATTAAAATCAGCAACCTTCGTTTCGTTCGGAATTCAAAATGCCGCCCGCGATTTAAAGACACTGCTTTATCCCCTAGTCACATAAACTACTATTCCGAGATGGGGGGATGAAAAGGTAGATTGTATTTATTTATTACATGCTTTATGCACACAAAGGTACAAAGACAGACTTAATGCCTTAGGGCTATATTTCAGTGGGACACCAAGCGCCACCGTGATGGCTGGGCTGGTGGCCGAGTGAGACTCCATACAGCTCTATAGTAGTTAGTGGTGGCGCGACCAGCGTGGCGGTGCGACCAGTAACATTCTGCTGGCATCCGAGCTGGTCGCGCCGTCAAATTGGTTGAGCAACCAAACAGACACCAGGTGAATACACTCTCTGTCTAAAACTGTATACATTTTGTTGGTAGCGGGGCAATTGGTCGCGCCGCCATGGTGTCCCGGTGAAATATAGCCCTAAGGCATGTAGGTATATGTCACCGGAAAATATATAAAAAAATAAAATTTTACGACTTAGTTCTGTCCGGCCGCGGCCGCGTGTTCATTTATTTTATTTGAAAGTCTGCTCAGCTCCACATCGCTCCACTTACACTCTTTCCACTGAAACGGAGTGAAGATTTCGAGCACGAGGTGATTGTCCAATTCACGTTCCACTCCCTCCACTCCGGCAAGCTCTACGTCACTAGAAATGCAACCTAACGGCCTGTTCACGACTTCGGTCTTAGCAGCGAGCGAGCGGGGCGGCATCGGTACCGCGCGCGTTTTCGCTATAAGTATGTGTGTGTCTGTATGTGTCGTGGCATGCTTCAACCATTTTCATACTTTTTGATCATATCGCTCGCCGCCGCCCCGCTCTTAGCTACCGCTTACAGCGGCAAGATAATGAACGGTTCGTAATTAAGGCTTTTGCAGGGTGGTAATACTAATACTAGCATCAGGCTAAGGCTTCCAGTAACTGTATGAGTAAAGTCGGTCTTCATAAGTAGGATATTGTATAAACCAAAAAAAGTCATGTATAGTAAGCATTTATTCCTCTATCTAACAGTACGCCTTATAGTTTAAATTATGGCTTAAATATGAACACATTAGAAGGGGGGCAGCCACACTTGGAAGTGGGGCCCAAAGTCTAACTTCTTCCGGAGGGCCTCTTCGAAGACTGCGTCTCTGGATGCGTCGCGGGGCCCCGAGGTGTCCTTGCCGAGCTCGCGACTCACCTCGCGCGCTGCTCGCACGAACTTTGATACTTGGGCCACGCTTTCGCGGACGTCTTCTACTGGCAACTGTAAAAAACATTAAAATAATCAGACTTGTAATGTTCCTACTGCTGGGACTCAGGCCTCCTCTCTAGGAGAGGTAATGGGCCGTAATCCACCACGCGGGCCCAATGCGGGATGGTAGATGTCATACTTTCGAATACTGATATCTAAGACATGCACAACTCTTAATAGGGCTCAAAAAACATAAACACGTTACGACGACGCAACGTGCCACGGCACAGCAACGTGACGTGGACTTCCACGTCGAGCAACGTAAATTATCACTTTACGACAACGCAACGTGCCACTTGCACCGCACGTCGTCGTGACGTAAAATTTCACGTTGCACTTCTGCAGCTGTGCCGCATTTGTTATTCAATATTCAAAAATGATGGACGACATTGAAAACCAGGTAATAAAATTTCGGACGCCTCTTTCCATACTGTTGCTTTCAAATTTTTGTCCCATAGTACGGGACGCTCCTGAACTACGGTTACTAAGTGATCGACTTCAATGTCGTCCGTTATCTTTGAATATTGAATAACAAATGCTGCACAGCTACAGGAATGCACCGTGAGATTTTACGTTACGACGACGTGCCGTTCAACGTGGCACGTTGCGTCGTCGTAACGTGTTTATGTGTTTGAGCCCTAAATCGGAGCCGTAACCACTGGGTCACGCTGCTAAGGTATGATATTGAACATTATTCAGTACCTAAACTTTTTGGTAATTGGTTGCACGCGAGCTGTAATGTGTATAACAGTTTTTTTTATTACTATTATTATTTATAGGCTCGCGCCTAGCCACTATCACAGCTGCTGGTAATCAATGATGTGGTCGACGAGCATGCAAGACTAGAAGTACTTTATTCACTCTTGACTTAAAGACTGGTTGTAGTTATCATCAGGAAACCCAGACTACGGTAGAGAATTTCAATCCCTAGTTGTACGCACAACGAATGTGTTCCCAAAATATTCTCGTATGTCAACTAACATTTAAACTTCGTTTTGGTAAACAATGGTTACAATGGTGCTGGTGAAATCAGTTTGGCGTAATCCCAGATTAACACCGATCTTTAAACTAGATTACGCTGAGTTCAGTTTAATTGAAGTAAACTACTAACTATGTATTTCATCATTTATGTAATAAATAGGGCCAACAGAAAACGAATCCAACACTGCACATGAAAGTTTGGAGCAAATCATTGTCAACGATAAGATCTAAGATGGCCGGTTGAAATTGAAATCTGTTGTCCTGCATCAGTACCAAATAAAATAGCAATAAGAAGAAAGAAAGAAGAGAGAAAGAAAAAATAAAGAAAGAAGAAAGTAAGAAGAAAAAAGAAGATAAACGGACAGGTAAGGTTTCAATGTTACCAATCCGTTTATCAAGGCCTGAGTATGACAGTCTTTTGATTCAATCTCACCTCATTTTCATCTTTAGGCAGTGAATGCGGGTATATCCTGACCCAGTGGCCCACTCGTCCGATGGCCCTGTTCCAACAGACTCCATTGCCCCATTGGCAGGCAGTCATGACCCGGCGTCGGGACGCTGCGGTCGAGTAGCCACCACGCCAGGACTCGTCCACGCTCTCCGCTGGTGCTATGGGCACGGTTGATGTTGACTGGAATGGAAGTCAAGATAAGGTAAGAGATGATAGTGAAGTTTGGTTCTAAACGGTGATGGATAACATCGTGAGGAAACCGACATGTCCAAGAATAGCGTGGTGCAATAAGGCCACTTCCCTTTCCTAGAGGGGAGGCGTGAGTTCATGTAGTGGGATGATTATAGTAAATCAACTGTGGAGCCAATGTCTGCGGGAGGACCGCTGGGGTTCCCGGAGTCTAAAATCAAAATATAAGAGGGAGAGAGAGAGGAGAGAGAAGGTCCTCCCACAGACAGACATTGGTTGACGGACTCGGAGCGGGTACGGCTCCATAGTATGCTAGATAATATGTTGGGTCAAAAAAATGCCTAATTATGCAGCAGTGGTTTTGAAGGTCATGTCGTGCTAATGGAGCCTTTTTGTAAAGGACAGAAGTCATCTAATAGCTTCTCCCGCTCTAAGGCAGAGCGTTAGTTCGTGTCAGACTTTTACTGATTAACCCTACACCTATGTTTCTTCAGTTGCCCTTTCCGTTCTAGGACCACGGGTTTCCCTTTCAGAAGTTAACCCATAACCCCAGGAGGCTTCAACCCTGCGTAATGGAGCCTTGAAGACAGGTTTCCCACGCGTTTAAAATTAAACAACATGTTTTAAGACCTTTTGGCAATTCCAGATATTGGATAAGTACCTGTTAGGACCATTTGCTATAATGTGGTTCAGTCAGTTTAGGGCTGCCATCTCTAAAACCTGTCCCCCAGGACCGGAAGCGTAGGTTCCCCGGATTTTGGAGCTTTTACCCCGGACATTTCAATACTTTGTTCATTTACTTACATCTTGATTAAAATATATTTCACTCCGTACTTGATAGAAGTGAACTTTAATTGTAAGCCTCTTTTGTTGCATGAAATAGTGTGTTTAATCGTTATTGTGACTACAAGTGAGTAATTTTGCTTTATTTTTTAACCTTCTTAGGTATTCAATAAAAGATAAACAAATCCAATATTAGTTACTCAGTTAATAAAATTAAATGAAAAACTTGTTTAATTTCTTATTTTTCCATACAATTAACAATATTTACTTTAGTTTTAAAAGAACTGAAATCTTAAATCAAATTCAGAAAGTTATAATAATTTATACTAAAGCCATACCATTACCATGCGTCGGTCGAACGCGCCCCATATCCGCTCGCCGCTTGCGTAGTAAAATAGCGTCGGCAGTGCGTGCGGTGAAATACCTAACCCATAGCTTTTTTTTACGTAAATTATGGGAACGAGATCTAATCAAAATCCCGGACTACAATTGAAACCCCGCCCGGACGCTCCCCGGACGTCTTCCAAACTAGGACAAATCCGGGGAAACCCGGACGGATGGCAGCCCTTAGTCAGTTTAGCCTAGTTAATAAATTCTACAATCGTTAATGCTAGTAGAAAACTTTAAATGTATGGGAATAACATCATCTCAATTCTCAACGTTAGGTCACGTAGCCAGAACAAAGGAATAGGAGGCATTACCGTAAAGAGAGATTCGAAATGAAACGGTCGTAACTTGGCTAGGCCTATAGGCATTTAAGCGATACTTGTATCGGCTGTGGCTTTCAAAAATATCACAGTGTTTGCGTTATCAATAAAGACAATCTTCGGAGTGGCTTTTTACCACACTCTCAAGTCTAGCTTAGTAAACAGATGACGATCATTATTTACATCCTTAGGTCGAGAATGCAGCTACATTTTGACTCAGTATACTTTCTTACTTTATCTTAGGCGATTATCACACTGCCACGCACCAGGCAGCGTGATAGACACACGCACAGTCCAACACACAGAAAATGCGCATCCACGCGCTTTCATGCAGATCACGCGCCTATAAGCGAAGAAACACGCGCACACGCCCGTGGATGCGGGGCGAGACGCAAGGTACCTATGGCACACCGAGTCGTGCGTAATTTTGGATGAAATGAGTCAGAGCCTGCGTGAATCTACAAAGTAAGTGCGTAAAAAACCCGCACGATGATGCAGATCTGCACTCCCGCAAGTACGCGCGTAGGTGCGTTGACAACATCCAGCGTGATGCGAGGCAGTGTGATAATCGTCTTAAAGATTCTGACTACCACACGCCCAAGTCTAGAACAACAAACGATAATAGTGCGCGTTTGTGACTCCATACAACACTAACATAATTTATCATAACTACTAGACATCATACATCTAATTAAACGACAATGTCTAGTTATTACGAAGCCAATGGAACCTTGTCCCAATTCAATATCAATTAATGCTTAAGCGAGCAAGTCACGGAAGAAATTTTTCTACTAAAATCGAACTGTTCTATTTCAGGCATTCGATGTTTTGCGACACAATTATTGTGTATTCATCCTTGTATTTATACTTTGTCAAGGCTGAACCCGCGACCTTCAAGGAAGCATAGCAGAAAACGCGAATTTTGTAAAAAACAAACAAACACCGGGTAATTTACATTTTATGTTAATAGTATCGAATAGTTTTTGATGGCGGAATTCGTTTTTATTTTATTTGATTGACATTGGGAATTATGTTTTGATGTAACGATAGCTTCGTGTTCCGTGGTATCACGCAGGGGTGTATATTGAAGGGAATGTGTTTACAAATAGTCGGGGAAACTAAGGTGTAATAGGAGTTTGTGAGGTCAAATTCAAATTGATTCTTGATCTAGGTCTTAAGGGACAAAATGTCTCTCAACATGACGTGCAACGCTGCCAAATTGTCCAAAAACATAATCTCGCGACACGTAAGTTGTAAAATGTTGGGGGGCAAGTTGCGGGACACTGGGAAACGTTGTAGCGTCATTTAAATTGAGCGATTGTCCTCCAACATAGCGCGCAACGCTGTCAAATTGTCCAACAACATGTCTCACGTCACGTGAATGCATTATACAATGTTGGGGAGCAAGTGGGACATTTTGACCCTTTATGTAATCATTGTGGATTGTAAAAAAACTACTAAATTATTATTTTTTTTTCTGCTCACAACTCTATATGAGACACTTGCGTTTCATCCCTACTTATACCGAAATGAACGATTTCTTTTAGAATTTTCTCTTCTCTAAGAGCCCAAACACAAAACTGCGATGCAACGTCGCATCGTACATTATACGAACACCTGCACCCCTAGCCAAGTTGCTAATCTGCAATCGTTAACGCTAATAGAAACCTTCAAATGTACGGGAATGACGTCATCTCAACACTCAGACACGTGGTCAGAACAAAAGAATTGGGGGCGTGGTCAACTCAAGGTGTTCGACGCAAGAGAAACGGTTGTAACTTGGCTAGGGGGCAGAACATCGCTTTGCCGCACGAAATCGCATCGCAGCAATTCGCATCGCAGGTTTCTGCGATACAGTGCCGCATCGCGTCACATCGCATCGTAGTTCTGAGTGATAGACTTAATCTGAAGTTTTCATCTAGGAATATTCTACTATCTCATGCTATTGACATTTACCTGAGTATCAGCCTCACTGCTGGTATCTGTTTTGTATCGTCCACTGTGTAACTCCTTGCTTTTTTCCGTTGACTCCTGGATTGTCAGGTGGATAGTGTCATGAAAAATCAAGCCAATATTATGAAGTTTGGTTAAATTTGGAAAAAAGTGTATCTACGAGTATATTAAAATTTTTCGAGATATATCTACTCATTTTATGGGTAAATATTGCAACTCATGTTGTAGAATTGGCTAAGCGGCTCTCGTGTACCTATAATTTAGCTTCAATTGCTTTATATAAAATTAGCTTGTACACACAAAGACCCAAGAAATCTGACCCACGTGACAGCAGAAGGTAATATAAGACATCCTAAAAGTTAGACGAATTTGAACCTTCTGCAATTAGCAGAAGATACATGATAATCAATTCGGAGCATAATAATTTAAACGAATATAACGAGAGGTAGGTAGTCAAATATTATAGAATACTGTCACGTCAATTTGATCTTTAAGAGGTAACGTTAAGGTTGGTAAACTTTGAATACGGTTTTGTCTCATAATCCACTTGTTAATTTCAACAAATTATCGTAAGTCAAATTAGTCGAATGGTCATAACAGTAGACTTATATTGACATGGTCGTAAGTTCAAATCCATCGTGCTTCTTTTAGTAGTTTTGTGTTTACAATATTGGATTATGATTTTTGAAATCAAATTATAATTTATATTAAGTTAAATAAATAAATTTAAATTAACTTTTCAAACATAAAAGCAACATGAATAAAAAACAAAAATGGTTAGGATAGGTAACGGTTTATTCAAGTAATATTTACAATTTACATAAAAAAATATTTACTCGTCTAATCGACATAATTTAAATAACTATATATAGGTAAAACATATAACAGAAGTTACAATATTAAACTGCTTTTGATATGGTAGAATTATTTGTAATACAGTTTTGAGCAGGAGAAAAAACTATTTATTTATTTCAATACATAGTGCTAATGAAATACTAATTTTATTTTTAAAGAAGAGTTTAATGCTGTGAATCAACATGTTACATGATTAGAAATATATAATATTTCTATTATAACAATAGCATCACTGCATTAACTGTCCTATCTGCTCAAAAAATCAAAGTGAAAATAGCACTCAATATTTTGACATTTTAACTACTTGACAGGTTTTATGTAGCATTTTAAGTTTGATTATGAAAGAAATAAAGATCAGTTAATTTATTTTAAAAACACTTCCTAACAAATTAAGATTACTATGATTTATTTAACTAATACACTACACATAAGCACTGACAAGAAGGTATTGTGGCAGCTTACAAGAAGTAAATAATTATCCATTGTTGCTTACACGCACTGATGACATTACGTCACGTAATATTTATTACTGAATGGGCCAATTTCTACAAGATAACCAAGTTCCACAGAAGACATTCAACACAAGTAACCCAGAGTTATACCCGCCACTTCCAAACGGCAGTATAATAACATGTTTTTTTCACAGATAGAAATCCAGATATTCTTGGGGAAAATGGACTTGACGGATGACCAGCAGTTATTTCAATTTTACGTCCTGACTTGTATTGTTTGTTATAGTTTTAAACCACAATCTGACTGTATTTCTCTGAAACAGAGAAACGTAGTATAATTAAAAAGATATTTGATTACGTCACAGCATAAAAATGTGTAAGTTTAAAAAAGAAGTATAAATTAAATGGAAAAAAGACACTTACCTACTGCTATATTAAGATGTCTCCTATCAATCTCTCCGAAAATCAACATTCTCCTCATGTAAATAGATTATTTTGTATTTTAGAACTAGGTATATAAAAATATTCTAAATAAAGATATTGTTTTACGCAATTTAGTAAGGCAACGTAAAAATTGTTTGCACGACGTCACTGCTATTGAGCGTCGACTGGTTTTTGCTTTACTAAAACGGTTCATTTTTATTCCTCTACTCTTAATCTAAGTAACATTTGAATACCAGTTTTATGATGAATACGCATATTTATCTTGACTACCCGCTTATTACAAGTCAGGCCAAATTATTCCAAATATGTTCGAAGAATATTTAGTTCGATGATTGTTACTTAAAATAATAAAAAAGTTCTGAATGGAAAGCAAAACATTATACAGGGTATGAGAATTGAACTCGTGCCTTATTGCGTCAAAGTCTTTACACAGATCAATAAGCCATTCTATATTGTTTAAGAATACCAAAATAAGCTATCATTAGTCACTACATTTTAAAATACCAATAATAAACTTTAAGTCTAAGAGCATAAGAATCAAAATTGCTTAATAAGTAGTTATTTATACCATTATTATATCCCTTTATAAATGTTTATACATGTGTTTGTTTGATTATAATATTAAAAAACTGTTTTTTTTTTAATTTTTGACGTTGACCATTTACTTACTTTATATGTATATATATATATATATATTTTAAATATAGTGAAATAATAAACATTTTATTTACTTGCAATATTTTGTTTCATTTCTATACAAACTCCATTTCTCGACTTTTGTCGTTAAAGAAAAGAAAAAAAATATAACTAAAACACAAAAGATGGAAAACAAAAAGTTGGCGTTTAAACTGAGTTTTGAACCAGCTACACCTGCGTGCCAAGTCGCTAATATTGCCACTGGACTAAATGTATTCTTATAGACGGTATCGAAATTCAACGTTACTTGTAATGCTGGACGCAATATTATGGCCCATTTACAAGCAGTTGATAAGACTCATGGAATTAGCTAAGTTAACTTTTGTCACTGACGTGCCATTTTCTTTTATCAATCTACCCTCACACTAGGATAGCAAGGTTTATCGAAATGCTGGCACAAAGGATTTTCATCTTTAATAACAGCAAAATAATGATTAAAATAGCTTATCAAAATAGTGGGTCAGCCGTCTTAGGGCACCTATAGTACCAGCAGATTGGTTCCCGAGAAAGTAGATTACTCCATGGAAAATTTACACCTCCGTTTTATTTCACCTCCTAAAGTGATGTGTAAGTGGTAGTTACGCTTCTGGATATATGCGTGGTTAGAAACTAATATGGGATTGGTATATCTCCGTACATCGCAGTGGACAGTTGATGCGTTTCAGTAGCCATATTCATTTATCAGTGGAAAAAAATCTGACTTATGAAAAATCAGTTTTTAAATCTAGGAAAAATATGACAAAAATAATAATAACAAAAGTAATTTCAAACAAACCTTGTCAGCTTTCTCCGTCCCACCCGTTTGCTTATCAGGTGATGTGGGCACCGCTGGCGCAGCCGCCCCAGCAGCCGCAGTGCCCGCGCCGCCCCCGGCGTGCGGCGGCGCCAGCGTGACGCAGTGTATGGGCAGCGCGCGCCGGCGCCGCGAGCGTGCGCCACGCCGCGAGGCCGAGCGCGTGCGCCCCCGCGCGCCGCCCCCACCACCCTCCTCCTCTGAGCTGCAACTGCCACGTGTGCCAAACGTCTTTTTATAAAAACTGACGAGCTAAATCCACTTCTCCATTGATAAAAATCAATCTAATTATCTCTTTGAAAAAATGTATGCATATGGTAGTAGCGACATCTATGACGCCACATATGAATTACAAAAAAAAAAAATTGAAAAAAAAAATGGCTGCCAAAAAATTGGGTATCTTAGCAAAGGTAAAACGGTACTTCACGCCGAAACAGCTGCTTGCAATTTTTGTTCTCATCTTTGGGATGGGTCTGCCAAATACCAGCTTGATGCGCTGGAGTCGATTAAGAGGCGAGCCAAGAGAATCATCGGCAAGGATGCACTTGTAGATTCGAAGCTCCAAACTCTTGACCGTCGCCGCCGAGTTGCTAGCCTGTCGGTTTTCTATCATTTACATTTCGGGAAGTATGCACTGGAATGGCACAATCTATTTTTATTCCGCCAAGTGCAATCCATCATCGGTCCACAAAACGTAGGTACTGCGTTACGTCACCGGTACATGGTAGACATCCCACCCATACGCGCATTTTAGGAACGCATTTATTGTGCGTACAGCCAAGGAGTGGAATTCCCTGCCGGAGTCTGTGTTTCCTGATAGATACAACTTAGGGGTATTCAAGTCAAGAGTGAATAGGTTACTTTTAGGCAAGCGTGCTCCATCGTCGACCGTATCATTGCTTACCATCAGGCAAGATGGTGGTAAAACGCGAACCTATCAATAATAATAAAAAATGAAATCCTGCATCGCGTATTTACAGTTCTTCGCGTGATTTGAACATATATAACAGCCCGAAATCATGTCTCGGACAGTTGCCTGGACGAGACAAAACATTACATACAAAGGTCATCTGACAAAAGACAGGTAGGTCCTTTCAGTACGAGGAGTTATTTCATGACCCCAAAATAGGTACTCTTTAGGAGTTTGGGTAAATGTCCTAGTTGGTAAGTACTTTTGGTATGGACTCACCTGTTAGTACTCGGTGTCGGTGGAGGAGGCGCCTTTAGCTTGGCCAGGCCCGTGTGCTTCATGGGCAGTCCCAGCAGATCGAACAGCTCATGCAGCATCGGTTGCTTCACCATCACGTCTGCCTCGCAGTCTGATGCCAGAGCTGGGGAGAGGTTCACCTGGAAGGGTAGCATAGAAGTATTGTAGACTTTGCATATTGGTTGCCAAGTGATCCAGTGAAACCTTGAAGAATCAGTTTGGTTGTGTATTTTACGTCGTTATAGTGTGGCTGGTGATGCAGGCAGGACCGTTCGTTGTGGTGGCACTGGGGAGACACCTATCGATGGTCATAGGTTGACAGCACGTAACTGTAATGTATAGAATTTTACAGGAGAGGGAAAAAACTGTATAATTTCGAAAAAAAATTAAAAAAAAATGAAATAAAAAAGTAGTTGGTAGAAAATCAAGTTATCTATTGATATAATTTAAAAAAATGAAATACCCACATAGGTTTTTTATTAATTATTCAATATACAAACAGTTGCGAGTAAACAATATTAAAAAATCCTCACTTCTGACGAGTTACGAGCAGTCAACGTACACTTGCGAGGTGTCAATTTAAATAAACACTATTTTATTAAATTGAAACAATTAAATTTGCGACTAATTATCGTAAATAAGAGTGATAATCAGTAGGTATTACAGTTTTAGGAGCTTGCAAGTCATTAAAATTTTATAAAGTTTATGCGAGTTCTTAAAATGTTGCTCGTAAGTTGTTACCGGAAAATTAATATTTCTTGGCCTCATCATCATCATTATTTCAACCAAATCGTCGTCGTTCACTCTTGGACATAAGTCTCCCCCAAGTGTCGCAATAACGGCCAATCATGTGCGTCTCGCATCCCTCGGATTTCCGCAACCCTCACCAGGTCATCGTTTGTGGAAGGCCTACGGAGGAGCTCAGTATAATGCTCGGTGACCTCAGTAGAGCTTCCAAAGAGAGAAAGAGTGGGATATAAAATGAACATGGACAAAACCAAAGTCATGGTAAACATCCATGTAGCACCCACTCCTATCAAGATCGGAGACTCTACACTCGAAGTTTTGGACTACGTCTACCTGAGACAGACTGTTCAGTTAGGTAGGTCTAACTTCTAGAAAGAGGTTAATCGTCTAATCAGACTCGGCTGGGCAGCTTTTGGGAAACTGCGCGGTATCTTCTTGTCCAATATACCAGTGTCTTAAGAAGAAAGTCTATGACTGTGTATGTGTGTGTTGCCAGTGACAATGTGCCTCATCAGTAGGTTTAAAGTCAACCAAAGGGCAAAGGTTTTTTTATCGTGGGAAAAATCATCCAATGACAACCCCCGCTCTTGTGCAGAGCGGGAGATAGTGTCAGACTCTTACGGACTAAACGACCCACCCTGTTCCTTCTAGCCTTCATACCGGGGCTCGAGTTCCCTTTCGGATAACCCTGGCCCCAGTAGGCTTCGACCCGGCGGGGTCCCTACTGTTGCTGACAATTCCTTGAGGCACGCGGGAACAGTGCGCGCCGTCGACGACTTGGGCTTGGTCTGGACAGTTACCGGACGGCCGGACAGCGAGCTACCCATAGCTCACTGTCCGCAAACCCGCGCCTACGGTAAATTATGATGATGGTGATGATAGCTGTGGTCTTAAAAATAAGACATGATACGTCATACTAGCTTTGGAAATTTTGGAAAATCCTTTCATAGTGCTCGCTTATATCATAAACGGAAACCTTGAGCCATAATTCGTAATTTAAAAAGTATTTGTATTTTGTTTTGTTCCAGTCAATTTCTCCTTATCTGTATCTGGTATTACAGATGGACACATTTCATAGATGACTTGGACATAAAAAGAAAGTTTATGTACCACCCTATTAAATACAATGTAAGATTATTGTAGGCTTGTGGAAGCATTAGGGTCTTGGAAAGAACCTGATGAGGAATTGTTGTTACGGTCGAACAACTTTGCTCTATCAGTTCATCTGCTTTAGGCTGCCTCCTGGCTGTCCACTGGAGCGGAGTAAAGGAGTAATGTGGAGCGAAGTTACGGACTGTGTCTGCCCACCAGAGAATGAAAGAAATAATGCGGAGCTGAATTGCAGACTATTTTAGTTATAGTTTTGTAATAGCGTCCGTACTCGTTTCTCCTATTCGCTTCCTCTCTCTGCTTCCCCGCTTAGCTTCCCCATTCTGTTGCCCCGCTCCACTGAATTTTTAAACCAATTCGTACTCCCTGTCCACGGAAGAGAAGCGGAGATTTTGTTTAATCCTATTAGTTAATATTTCTCAGTTTCTCCGCTCCACAACCTTGGTACGCTCCAGTAGGCAGGCGGCCTTAAGATGGTCTTACACCAGCGAGGCGATGCGTGTTGTTTGTATGGCAAAATGTAAATCCACGCCCTGCCAATCTTTGCTGTAAAAGGTCCAGATGCGCGATTTGTTGGTACAATATTGAACTTTATTGCTCTACGAATAAAGTATTTATTTAACTTGTAAATTGGATTTACAAATCTCGCACCAGCTATCGAGGGCCCGGTCGGTCTCTTTCTGTCAAGCACTGACTCGCGATATCTCACGCTGGCACGTGCCGACTCACACCGACCATCGGGAGACATCGCTGCATACCTACCTTCTATACTCTCCAGTTCCCATGTTTTCTTAAGTTTTATTTATTTTTATACAAAGCTGTAATAAATAAAAATCGCACAACAGGAACGGAATCGCACTTGCTCTTTCTCCACAAAAAGTATCTAGTAGACGCGTAAGATACGGCTGGTCGGGCGGCGCTAGATATCGCGAGCCGAAGCGAGGTACCGATGACCGGCACGAGATAGCGATGGCCGGCGTGAGGTAGCAATGGCCGGTGCAAGGCAGCGTTAGCCATTGCGAGTGAGCGCGGTATACGAATGGACATCTTTTGGTGTAAAAGGGTAAGAGCGTGACTTCAATTCTCGCCCATCCAATCTACGCCTCGCCTCACCGGTGTAAAATCACTTTTAACGGCCCGTTCACGACCTCGCCGATATGAGCGATAGCTAAGCACGGGACGGCGAGCGGTAAGATCAAAAGTATAACAATGTTTGAAGCACGTCACGATAGACACAGCTCATAGAGCCTCGCACCCGCTTACCGACGCCTCTCGTCGCTAAGAAGAACTGGTGACCAGGCCGTTAAAGACCAAAGACTTTACTATCTCAACAACATACCTCCAAAAGCCAAGGCTTCAAACAATCATCAAGTAGTACGTCGAACCCGTAGAATTCGAAGCAATTCCTCGCCGGAGGAGTACCAGCCGCCTGCGCTAGCAGTGTCAAAGTCACCAGGGCTCTGATCCGCTGCCACACCACCCACTCAGCCGCCCCCCAGCGTCCTATGAGGGCTTTGCGAACTTGTGTCAGCGTCCATTTGCACCCTGCAATGTTGGAGACGGGTCGTATGAGTTGGGGTTGTAAGCACACTTGATTTTGTGCTTGAAGATATGTGTTGTCTGTTTTACAACGTGTTTCTGATCTGTGTGTTGGCTGACAAAAATACTAGATGATAATCTAGAAAGGATACTTTACTGGATCTGCACTAAAATTGGGTACTCGACTCACATTTTTAATTATTTCTTTCAATAAGAAACTTCACCCAAAATCGCGAAAAGAAAGAATTTTTCAAATCTTTTCAAAATTACTAACTGAACTGTGTCCGGGGTCCGTCGACTAATGTCTGTGGGAGGACCGCTACGGACCTTTGAGTCTACACACTAGTACAAAGTTAATACGGGCAAGTACCCAAAATTACCAAAACCCACCGAAGCTAGTTTAAAAGATTTAAAACTATAAGCTAAGTTTTAAACAAATACACTTGGAGCACACTTAATTGTAACTATATTGGAAAGATCTGCTTGTGCAGTTAGAATTTTATTATGAAAGAAATTGTATCTACCACTAAATTAAACAAATTTTAATCTAACTCACTACAGGTATTCTACATTCACTTCACTCCATGTATCTACTTTCTTAGTTAAATGCACTACAATGATTAAGAGCCTGTATATACTGTATTTTTACGCGCCATCGACGGGCGTTTACGCAGTTTTAATTATTTTTCTTCTTTGCTTTACAAATAATTACAATTATCTGGTATGATGGTAGCTAGTAGATTTGCTGTTTGGGATACTGTCAGAGGCAAAAGTAAAGAAAAAAAATTGAAGGAACTGTAGTGCTGATATTTCAATGCAGAAAACTTGCTGTCGTCGGCAGACAGTAGAGTGTATCAAATGAAGTGTGTGTTTAAAAACATTATGTACATACAGGCCCTTAACACCCTACTCAAACGATCAGGGGCCTTACTACAACGTGGTAAAATGTCAGGCGTGCGAGCGAAAAAGAGGGATGGAGCTAACACATATAACAAAGATATTTGTAATGACATAACGTGATTGAAAAGAGTGTCCATGGCGTTTCTTACACATTCTTCTCAATAGAGATCTACACTTTGGAATGTGTCATTCATATTCCAAAGCGTAGATCTTATTATTATTTTTATTTGATATAGAGTCTGTCTAAAAAGTCAAACGACTTGAGTAATTATTAGGGTTAAATTAAATCTAATGTAGTCAACGCTGGTTCAATAATCAAGATTGATTAATAGATCATTGTTCACTAATAGAAGAACCATATTTAATAAAAAGTATCGAATATACCTAAGTATTTTTTAAATGATTAAATATTATACAAATTTCCCAAGTCGGTTGACTTATTAGACAGACATACATCAAGACATTTCAAAAGTGCATGTGAATGGTTTATTTGAAATAAAATGCTTTCAATCTTTGATTCTTGAATCACTGCGTCTTGAATTTTCGATTCTTGGACCTTTGATTCATGAATCTTTGATACGTTTTATAGCTCCATCCCTTTAACAGTTCAGTTTAGACCGCCAAATGGATCGCGTTAAGAGCTCGTTGTAGGACCTCAGTACGAATTAAAAAAAACGAAAAAAGAAACGGTCAATACATACAACAGCAACATCGAACTTGCAAAGCATCACACGACACACGAGTCAAGACGCCCGGGACAAGGAACCGGGCGTCTTCAGCGACGCGCAACACTCACCGCTACCGATTCGGTCCTTACATTCTGCGTAGCGGGGCCCGGACTTGTTGAGCGACGAGTTGGTGAGGTGACGGTACGGGTTGTGGATGTCCGACAGCGTGTACTTGTCTGTGCCTGGAATGTGGAGAAACGAACGTGTTATGTCTATGTCTGAGTATGGTTTCCACACTTAGTCCTATGCGGATCATTGTTCGTGGGCCATAGCGGCCATAACCTTCTTCTTCCTCTCTCCAAAAACGGATCAGGCCTCTCAGATTTTTCAGGGCATCTATAAAAGAATTCGAAGATCCTAAAGCTCGTATTTCAGTGACACCTGTGCAGTGGTAGGTGTTAAATTAGGTCCTCTTTTTTTAGGTAGGAAATCATCTAACGACTTCTCCCCTGCTTTTAGGGCTTGTCAGATTTATACTGCATAAAACCAATTCCTATGTTCTTTCTTTGCCTTCGTTCCAGGACTCTGAAGTTCTCTTTCGCACCACCCATGGCCCCAGAGTAGGCTTCGACCCTGTTGGACCCCTACGGTTTTGCTGACATATCCTTGAGGCTCGCGTGGAACACTACGTGCCGTCGACGAATCAAGTAGGTCTCCTCCTTAAGAGCCTTCTTGTTTGTCTCTCCTCTCCCTACTCATTGAATAGAGGATTTTCTTTAGGTACGGTTTACACGAATCGTTCTACTTGGCCATTAGTAGCAGGGTGGAACGAAGCTGATCTTTTGTTGATCACTGAATCTAGAACAGTCTGAATATGGAGCTAGTTAAACATTACTTGATAAACGCGTATCTAATTTTAATTTAAAATCTATGAAAATCACTTTGGAAAATTCGATCGGGATGTAAAAGATTAGAAGGCTTATAGTCTTGAGTTGTAACCAACAGATATTTATTGATGATACACCGAGTACCTTGAACGCGGTGAAGACGACTATCCACCTTTTTTATGGTGGGAAAAAATCATCCAATGACAACCCCCGCTCTTGGGCGGAGCGGGAGATAGTGCCAGACTCTTACTGACTAAAAGACCCACGCTGTTCCTTTTAGCCTTCATACCGGGGCTCGAGTTCCCTTTCGGATAGCCCTGGCCCCAGTAGGCTTCGACCCGGCTGGGTCCCTGCCGTTGCTGACAACTCCTTGAGGCGCGCGGGAACAGTGCGCGCCGTCGACGACTTGGGCTTGATCCGGAAAGTTACCGGATGGCCGGATAGTGAGCTAGCCATTGCTCATTGTCCGCAAGCCCGCGCCCTACGGTGGCCGGAAATCGGGATCGGAATCTCGGCGGCACGACTATGACTATCCACCTGAACATAGTCTTGGTAATCATCATATTATGTAATTTAAACAAAGTCTTGGCTTCTAAGCTGCCAGAAATCTATCTGATAGCTAAGAAGCTATTTAACCTTCAAGTCGCGTTATGAGTTGATCAACCAATCACAGACGAAAGATATACTCATTATTGTATAGTTGCGCCTTAAAAATTATAGTAGGAGCCTAAAATAAAAGGGGTGTAAGTGTAACAATGGGTGGTCTTATCGCTAAAAGCGTCTTTTTGCAGACAACCTTTCAAGAAGAAGTGAGAAGAATACATTACCGAATCTCGCGAGTCCCTCAGCATACATGTAGGCGGTAAGAGGCCGGTAGCCCGGCACACACACGTACAGGCGGAGGTCGAACTTGTAGCCCGCGATCAGCAGAGGCCGCTCGATGTAGCGCTGCACCACCGCTGACGTACCGCAGTTCATCTCGCAAAGGCTCTGGAATACGTGAAAAAGAATTTTAGAAAAAAGAAAACACTCCTACTTCAAACTTTTTAGATACTTTAGCCGACTTTAGTTCTTAATTTCTAAGTAGTTGGATCGACATCAAGGATATTAAACGAGACACGAACACCGTAAATTATTTGGTTACTTCCACATTTACAAGGCTTTATTCACTAAGTAACTAGTTAAAACTAGTGTCGACCTCGACAAGTCTGATTTCTAGTATAATTTAATGCAATTATACTGTTTGGTCAACTTCTAAATAGTCTTTAGAAGTTATTACCGTGTACCCTGTACCGTACCCTGCACAGAAAGATCCTTCTCACCTGACTCTGAGCGACCGCTTTGTGTATCCACACAACGCGAAGTTGACTCCGCTCCATTCTCATTACATCACAATCGAAGGTTACATAATCATGATAAAAAGTATCCCATGATTTATTCTAGGATATTGTCTACGTGTGTACCAAGTCTCATCGAAATCCGTTCAGTAGTTTTTAAAATACATACATACATCCATCCGTACATCCATCTATACATCCATCCATACATCCATCCATACATCCATCCATATATACATACAAACTTTCGCGTTTATAATATTAATAGTATAGGGCTTCCTCCTCAACATATAGATCAAGTCGTTTATACTAAAAACCCTGAACAGGAAGATCCCTCTCTCCGCCCTCTGGGGTGCCAACTTGTGTATCCACACAGTATTGGCGCCCGTTCCGTTCTCGTGTCGTCATAGTCGGGAGCACTCCAACACCAGCTGAACAACACCTGAAGACTACATAGCCTGAACAGGAAGATACCTCTTTCTTGGCTCTGTGCCACCGGCTTGAATAGTCCAACAAAAGTTCTGGTCTCATTATAGTCGGGAACTCTCAAACACCAGCTTCCTCTTCAAAATACAGGACAACACCAGAGGTCTACATACCCTGAATAGGTAGATCCCTCCCCTTGGCTTTGGGCAACCGGCTTGTGTATCCACACGATGTTGGCCGCTCCGTTCTCCTCTTGTCATAGACGGGAACACTCCAACACCAGCATCCTTCACAACATATAGAACGACACCTGAAGACTACATACCCTGAACAGGAAGATCCCTCTCCCTTGACTCTGGGCAACTGGCTTGTGTATCCAGACGACGTTGGCGCCCGCTCCGTTCTCGTCCCGTCGCAGTCTGGAACACTCTGACACCAGCTTTGCGTACTCCAGGGGTAGGTGGTAACATGGTGGACTAGAAAATAAAGGATTAAGTATTATTTATATTATAATTCTGAGTGTGTGTTGGTAAGTCAGTTACTTCTTCACGCTCGAACAGCTAAACGGATTTAGATCGGGTAGACCAAGTCCTGGAATAGCATACAGGATACTTTTTATCCTTGAAGCATGTTTCTTTGTGATAATTTTCTACTTTCACGCGGGTGAAGCCACTCGCAGCAGCTAGTTTTAATAACAATAATACAAGTCCAGAGAAAAAAATTGGCACAGTAATTACAAAAGTTGCAGATACTGGTTCCTAAACAAAGCTATATAAATAAATTAAGAATCATTTGTCAAAATTTCGAAGGCAGTTTAAGACAATCCCGTGAGTCTAGCACTCGTAAATGGACTACTGACCGTGGGCACTTAGTAGATTAGTTTCCCAATTTGAGTAACATCATAATGTTATTTACTCAATACAATTTCCATTACAATTTCCTCCCGCGTTGTATAGCCTGTCTAAAAAGTCAAACGACTTGGAGATTTTTAAACGAATTAAAAAATCTGTTATATTATACAAGGTGTCGTTTTGAAGCTGCAAAATATTTCAGGAGGTAATTATGATAGTGATTCTCGACCCGAATCAATAATAAAATAAGTAGGTAATATTTTTTTTTTTATAACCGCGCTTTTTTTCACACACACAAACACGGAACAATAAAGGGCGTTTTCACACACACTAACTCGCAACGATAGTTTCATAAATAATGTATCATCCAATCATCATCCCGCACGCCACACCCTAGCCACGCCCCCGCGGCCATCGATCAATCGATTTAGTTTAGTGTAATTAAAAAATTAAATAACAAGTATTACTGATTATTGACCAGGTTTCGTATTTTTACATGATTATTTATGAGTTTTATTACAACCTCCTGAAATATTGTGCAGTTTTAAAACTGCACCTTGTATACACTTGCGTGCAAAAAAATCGGCCCACCCCATAAGCAGCGCTTTGGAACCTAATAATTAACCAAAAAATTGAATAATTGTAATATTTCTTTTAGTATTATTGAAGATAGGTTTATAAACTTCTTTTACACATATTCTTCATTTTAGTAAATGTACTATTGTTCACATTATCGGCTCAAATCGTCGAACACCCTTATTTTACACTTTTTAAATTATAATGTTTCTGATTTGCTCCGTATTTAAATTAAATCAAATTTTTCTTTATTTGGAATTTGCCCAACTTTGTTGGTTTCTTGGTTATTTAACTTAATTTTAAGCGTGTTCTTCATTTAAAAATGTATGCAAGTCTAACTGAAGCCGCTCAAGTAGAAGTCTTCATTTAAGTCGATCTGCAGTAAGACGAGTGCGCCAAAGGTTTGTTGAGGACCGGAAATTTCAATAGACGATCGGGTTCAGGCAGAAATCGGGCGATATCAGAGTGCGATGACCGATTTTTGGTATCAATGTCTTTGCGTAATCGACATCTCACTGGAGTTCAGGCGCAACAAAAACTTCTCTATGTCCGTAGAGTCCCAATAAGTGAGTGGATTGTACGACGAAGACTTGCAGAAAGGAGATTACATCCACACAAGCCTGCCAATGAACGTGGTTTCAATTTGATCGTGCTGTCTGTAAAATCAATAAAAAAAAAATTATGACTTTTAAAACAAGTACAATGAAGCTTTCCTTCTTTATCTATAAATTGATGTCAAAAACTTCATTTAAATAATTTTAGTTTTGTTTCTAAGTATCGCGTTTTAAACCAAAAAGTTAGAGGTGGGCCGATTTTTTTGCACGCAAGTGTATATTACATACAATACTTTTTATAAGATTCTATTAGTAAACAATGATCATCTCTTTGCAACCTTGATTGTTCAACCAGTGTTATCTATATCAGATTTCAATAATTTGATTATTTCATTAGATAACCCAAGTCGTTTGACTTTAAAGACAGACTCTATGTGTGAATGTGAATTTCATGTGCTTACGCACACACTTGTGTACCATTATAAGTTCTGCATCGATGGCTCTATAGTCTATTCCCCTGTGATAAGCTACCATGGCCAAAATCAGACCTAGAGAAGTTTTGTATTATACAGCTATATTTGAGATTAAACAGGTGGATACGTCAAAAAATTAATTGATTTCCCGAACCCCAAGCTGTCATTAATCAAACCAAATTAGACCGTCATTAACTGTATTGAAGACCTGATATTCACTGTGTTTGATTTCCAGAGCATTATGTAACAAAGTATGTTTGGTAACAAAATCGATGGTTGAAATATGAATGGATAAGTAAGTAGATACCCGCAACCTAGACATAACATTTGCCTATTTATAGACACTGGCCATCAATAGATATAAATAGCTTTACCAAAATAACATTCACCAAAAATAGTTCTCCAAAGAATTTCGGTAAACGATTTACCCATTTACGTTCAGGTAACAAAATAAAATTCCGTATTTTATGATTACGACTGACAAGCTAATCGAGGATATAAAAGTAACTGCTGGTATACATAGGAAATTTCGTAAAGTTTTCAAGCGTGCAGATAATAGCAGGGTAGCACCGAATATATACAGGACACTAGTGGCTTCTGCACCAGACCATAAAATTTCGCTAGCACTGATTGGCGATAAGGATTTACAAGTAAATATATTGATGTTCACAAGCTGGCAACACCCCATACATCGTAAAATTCTGGCCGTATTTTTTTTCACGTAAATGCAAGCGTGGAGATACGGCCCAGTGTGCACGCAATACTTTCATAACAAATACATTTCTATTTCTACAATGAAATAAATAGAAGTCGTAAATAAATACCTTAGTAGACAGAGCTATGCTTAACTGCGTAGTTTTTCAAGCTCTTATCAATATTTTACATTTACGAGTACTTTAATATTGTTTACGTAAAGCTTAGAGTGCGTGTAGATAACGAGCGTCATAAACTACTTTCATTCCATATTTTCTATTTATATTTTTGAGTCAATGATCGATTTTCAGAAATCATTCAAACAACAAACGCATTTAAATTCAAATGTCGGTTTGCATCGTACACAAGCATAACTTTTTCACTACCCGAAGTTATCATCAATTTAATTTTTACTACTCCCTCTATCTCGCTCGCACACCCCTTAAACGAAAACACAAATGTTTGGGGTGATCCAGTCAGTTTGTGGTTCAACAATGAATACTAATATCCAAAACAAAACACAACTATGACATTGATTCCTTTTTCTTCGTGCAATCGTCACGCGATCTAGTCGGTACCAGTGGAGGTAATTGCTGGGAATACGTTCATTAATATTCAAAACTATAATTTGTTATTACCGTGAACTTTCACCTTAAGACTCGATGCAGGAATTTTTAATATGACCTTTAAAAACTTGGCAGCAAATGTTAGTGTCCGATGTAAGAATTCAAGAAGTAGACTGAAGCACAGTATTACAACTAGAGAATATTGTAATACTGTGACTGAAGCAAGGGTTACCATATCTCAAGAATTGTCCTGAGATTTCAGGATTTTTGGACTCTTCTCAGGATTGCGGCTGGATTTCTCAAACTTCATTAAATCCCAGGATTTTTAAAATTTTCAGTAAAATACTGCTTACGTACACTTAAAAGTTAAAAAAGCTAAAACAAATTAATAAAAAAAAAACTTAATAAATAGTTAATTAATCTAAAATTAGTTAATCTTCCTAACTTCCAAACCACATCGCACACAAGATGTGCAACGCATGAGTTAGATCCGCAATGTGGAAAAATTCTCAAACAGTAAAAAATGTCAGGATTTTTCAAGGGAAATTGGGCCTTTTTCCGAACTTTAATTTTTTTTATCTGGTAACCCTAACTGAAGGTCTTTTTCAATTATGCTCAATTCGCTGAAACAATTAATTCAGTAAAGTTAATAACTTTCCGTTTTGACTATAAATTAATTGCTATAGCATTTAGCGTGGCCGTAATTGAATGCGATAAATTACAAGTTTCTAGTTTTTGCAAGTTGACAAGGAAAATACAGAGTCAAGTTGAATGTCAAGTCTATCCTTAGAACTTATTAACTGCAGTAATTTCAGTGAAACAAATATTACCTTGGCATGACATTGCATTTCGAAAAAGAAAACGGCGTTTGAACATTTCAAAGTGCAGTTTACTTAACTTTTGTATCAAAATAATGAAGTAATGGGTAAAAAATTGTTTGTAACAGATTCATACCAACAGTAACAGTCATAACACCTAGTGCTCTTAAGACGTCCCTTCCCGATCTGTCTATCGTCAACGCGAACATGGTTAAAACGTTTGTTCATCCTTTCATACAACGCAGTGATTTATAAAGAGACAACAAAAGAAAAGAATTCGGTAATTCCGTCACTCAGTCAAATATTGTCATTATCACAAAACTTGTTTTTTCTTTAGATCTTAAAGTTTCGAAAAAGAATTCGTCAGTCAGAATATAGATTAAGTACGTACCTAAATGTGAAGTTTCTATAGTTATATTATATATATTATTATAGGGCCAAAGTTCACGCAAAGTAGCAGATTTTCAGAGGTCTTTACTTAATTAGTTTTACACAAATTTATATTTCAATTGCAATAGAAACTTAAATAATATCCATAAAATATCTGTGTTTCATAACGTCATAATGTATATATGTACATATATGTATGTATTCAGGTTGGACTCTTTTAAATCTGCAACCAACAAAGACCATCATCAGCCTACTGCAACTGAAACTGTAATACTGACTATGTGTCCTATACAATGCCCTGACTCCTCTCGATTGGGGTGAAATTTTACTGACTAAAACCTATTTCTGTTCCTTCAGTTGCTTTTTAACCGACTTCTAAAAAAGGAGGAGGTTCTCAATTCGGATGTTTGTATTTTTTTTTTTTTTTTTTATGTATGTTCGCGCATAACTTCGTCACTTGCCAACCGATTTGAAAAATTCTTTTTTTGTTGGAAAGGATATACTTCCCAAATGGTCCCATAGTCACCAAGTCGGGATCTGATGATGGAATCTTGGCGAAATCGAGGGAACTCCTCAAATATTATAAGCAACCATATAGTTCTTTCGGTATTTTCATCAAAGACTTAAGCATTTATAGTCAAAACATGACATTTGATGAAGTGGAACTGGTAAAGAAGACCAGAAATGGCCAACGGAAGTTCATACTCAGACAGATCTCCCAATGAACATAGTTACAAATAAATGAATAGTTCTGAATAGGTATGTTGAAAATGGTACTATCGAACTGATCTGATGATGATGATGGAGCCGGAAGGTAGACACGGGAACTTCATAATAAAACAATGTATCCTAGCAGGGTTTGAGTTAATTGGAATTGTCATGAGAAAAAGGTACTCTGGCTGTAAGTGTATTGCAACTAAAAAGTGTGAAATAAAAAACTTTTTACAAAAAAATATAACCGACTTACTAAAAAAAACACTAAAACTATCAAAATAACTTTAATTTCGGAAGTCGGTGTTAAATAACGAAGAGGCAAAACTACTAAAGAAACACCGACTTCCGAAATTAAAGTTATTTTGATAGTTTTAGTGTTTTTTTTAGTAAGTCGGTTATATTTTTTTGTAAAAAGTTTTTTATTGCGTTCCAGGACCATGAGTATTTTCAAATCCAATACTTTGGCCCTAGCAGGCATCGGCCCTGCTGGGCTCCAACGTTTTGCTGACATCTCTTTGAGGCTCGCGTGGAACACTACACGCCGTCGACGACTCGGGCTCGGTCCTTATAGGACGAGCGCACAGTGAGTTAAGCATTGCTCGTCGTCCGCAAGCTCGCGTCTCCAGTGGCCAGAGATCCCTACGACCCCTGTGGTGTTGTCTGTCGCGTCGGCTGGGGCGTGAGGATGTACGTTCCCCATTGATTTATTAACTCTTAATAGGATTAATACATCAATGACGTTCCTTCACTCTTGCAGCCGCCTCCTTCGCTAGCATTACTACTTTGCAGAAGGATGCGACCGCATCTCATTCCCCTTCGCTCCGGTTTATGGCCCAGCGCGGGAGGTTGCCACCGCTGATCGCCAAGATGGCAGTGCTCTGCCCAACCGGGGCACGCCTCCACCGTGTATCTGTCCACTACCCACTTCACATTAAACAACACACACTAAACATTCGTGTGCAAATTCTTTTTTCTTACCTCAGTAAGAATAGGTAATGCAAGGTACTGCCGTGTGGCACGCGATCCAACGCGTGGCTTCATTCAAATACCGGGTGACGTGAACGATTGACTCGTGACCCGAACCACGGTACACGACAATGGAGACCGACCTTTATACGTATACGTACTGAGTACGCAATGGGCACATAGATTAATGAAAGACAGATGGGGTTTTAGGTATATTAAGTAACCTTTTTTTGGTACAAAATCATCAAATTCTTTCTTTCAAGTGGAACCAGAAGAAGTGACAGACATACTGACTAGCCAGGGTCGAGGTAACTCTTTCGAACAATACCGCAGATAATTTGATGCCTTCGTGATTTTAGTTCATAGAGATTTTAAAAAGCTTTACCTTACACTAGGAAGTACTGCTGTACCATGGGTGCATTCTTATACATGTAAACTCTCATACAAAAGACTATATATCTATACAAATATTCCTTCCGTGCGAGAATCAAACCCGCGACGCCCGGCGCCCGTCTTTTGAAGACTTGTTAAACATAGACATTGGACACTAGTAGTGTATTATAAGCCAGTTCCTCTTACAGAGAAAAAACCTGTATCCCAGAAATAGGAACGCAATAAATTAGCTTATGATATGAGTTAAATGTGACGCTCCTACCTGAACCTACTTGATTTAAAGACAGAGGTTATTGAAAATCTCATGAAGCTAGAATTCAAAACTTATTAGGCTAGGTGGTAGAGCCTTTATAGATTTGATAATTCATGCAATTAAACAAACCATACGGAGGTTATACAGAGGCTATAGCTGATCTTACTCATAGTAAAAGTCTAAAAGCAATCGCTTTGCACGTAAATCTTTAATTATGAGTAGGTTTTGCCCGCCATGGCAATGGAAATTTCTGAAAGAGTTACCGTGGCCTGGAACGCGAAGGGCAACTAAAAGACACAGGCGAATTTTAGTCAGTAAAAGTCTAAAACTCCCTCTTGCTCCACCTTAAACGGGAGAAGGTGATTATTTACCTCAAAAAAAAAACAAAGGGCGTGTTCTATTACCGATCGCATCTTCTCACCATTAGAGTGATAGTAGTCTTAATAATATTAATAACAAAATCGTGATAGCAGACAACAACAAAGTCCCACGAAAAATAAAAGACAAAAAGAACATAATAATATCGTCTTTTGCATTAGGAAATCGCATGTATAATAAGAATGTAAAGTTCCAACTGTCTGGCCATATCAACTCTATGATTGAAGGTAACTTTTATGATTGATGGATAGACTTGGATAATTTATTTTTACGTTCCCGACATTACATGAGTCCCCAAACAACGTTGTATTTGTCCAAATTCTTTCTACGTTACGGGAATCGGTTCGGCCATAAATCAAAAATTGCATGTGAGGTAATTTTGTCTGTAACGTACTTTATATGATGAATAAGAATGCGACATTATCCAGAAATGGCGACATTATCAAAATAAATAAGCTTTTACTGTATTTTTCCTGAATTTCGTAAATTGTGAAGCAATAAACCTAATTTCCTAAAGCTATTGTGCAGCTTTTACGGTCCTGATTTACAACTCCTGAAGCGTTTTCCAAGATAAAAAGATAAACAAAATAATAGCTTCTAAATTTTACGACAATTTTAAATCAATTTTATTAATCTTTGTAAACAATTCGTTTCCCCGGTTGTTAATTCTCATCAGGATAAAATTACAATTTACAACATCGGTAGCTTGCTTGGTAGGCCTGCGTGTACAAAAATGATTTCTGCCCGTTTTTATTGCTTTAAATTTGTAAAAATGACCCGATATTAAACCGTTTTCATTATTGTCGTGAGCAATGAAATGAGGTTTACATTTCGGCTTTGTTTTCCAAACATTATGGGGAAAACAAATTCAGATTACGTTGTTTACAATAGGTATTTTCGTAACAGCACGATTCTAAAAATAAATTAATTCTTACATAATGCGAAAACACATTTTCAATGAACGAATAGTTCTACAAATTCCCTCTAAGAGCTATTAAAAGACTTAACGCTTTACTGGAGGTAATTCAACTCCTGAAATCAAATTAAACATTCGAAATTATGCCCATTAACTAGTTAAAGATACGCTGAGTAATCAAAACGGATTATGATAATATTTCACGTCTTCTTACACGCAATGTTAGAAATTAAATGATAACATCTATACAATTTGAATAATGTTACGTGAAATGTAATTTATTTTGTTCATAAATAGTGTAGTCATTTCATTGAGTTTTAAAAATTTATAAGTTGCGATTTTCGACAGACTTTAATGTGCGATTTTCAAGCCAGTTTGCTGCCATGAATTTTCATTTTCCATTTCGTAAATTTCATTGGAAAATGATACAGAAAGAATTTATATGAGTAGTAGTATCAAAATATACATACCTACCTTAGGTTCATAATTTTATGATTATAATTATAGACTTTGATGTGTGCTTTTCAAATTTTCAGTTTGCCGCCATGAATTTTCATCCTCTATTTCATAGTTAAATTCATCGGAGAATGAATCAGAAAGGGTTTATTACCAAAATATATAAATATATATCTTTATGTGAGTTTTCTTTATATTCTATAAGTATGTTTATCACCTAACTGAACGATTTGAATGCCATTTTTGTGTATATTTGGGCGGGTCCCTAGATGGTTTTTTTTTTTATGGTGGGAAAAATCATGCATTGACATCCCCCGCCCTTGGGCGGAGCGGGAGATAGTGTCAGACTCTTACTGACTAAAAGACCCACCCCGTTCCTTCTAGCCTTCATACCGGGGCTCGAGCGCCCTTTCGGATAACCCTGGCCCCAGTAGGCTTCGACCCGGCTGGGTCCCTGCTGTTGCTGACAACTCCTTGAGGCGCGCGGGAACAGTGCGCGCCGTCGACGACTTGGGCTTGGTCTGGACAGTTACCGGACGGCCGGACGGTGAGCTACCCATTGCTCACCGTCCGCAAGCCCGCGCCTACGTTGGCTGGAAATCGGGATCAGAATCCCGGCGGCGGCGACGGCGATAACGCCGTTGTCTGATGCGTTCGGCCTCCTCCTTTGCGAGCATTACTGCTTCGCAGAAGTCGGCGACCCCCTGCCACTCCTCTTCGCTCCGGACCATGGCCTCAACCAAGGCCCGGCGCGAGAGGTCTCCGCCGCCGATCGCCCCCACGAGGGCACGGCGATGCTCCGCCCAAGCAGGGCACATCTCGACTGTGTGCTCCACCGTGTCCTCCGGGCGTTCCGCACAGTGGCGACACCCGGGCGTCACCTCCGCATGAATCCCGTGTAGGAAACTTCCGAACGAACCATGTCCGGTGAGTACCTGCGTCATGCGGAAGGTAAGGACGCCGTGAGGTCTTTCCAGCCACGCCTCAAAGAGGGGACCTACCGCCATGATTGTGGCGTGCCCACCCTAGATGGTTTGAAAATACAGTTGGACCTGATAGGTGGCCCTGTTTTTAAACCTGATTTTGTGTAGGAGAACATCTGCCGGGACCACTAGTGTATATACAGGGTTATTTGTAAAACACTAACAATCTAATCTTGAAGGTTTGCGTTTGGTAAATAAATTGTTTTGTAAAAAAGTCATAAAACAAAATTTTTTTTTTTTTTATCTGTTATAAACTAGTACTTGACTGCGATCCCGCCTGATGGTAAGCAGTGATGCAATCGTTGATGGTGAGGCGCACTAGTTTATTAAGAGCCTATTCACTCTAGCCTTGAAGACACCCAAATTATAATCAGACGGGAAGACCGCAGCAGGCAAACTGTTCCAGTCCTTCGAAGTACGCGGTATAAATGACGAGGCGAAACGCTTAGTCCGGACCGTAGATGTTTCAACAACGTAAGGGTGGATACTCGCCGTGCGTCGGTTTGTCCGATGGTAGAAATGAGATGGCGGAATCAAGTCATGCAGTTCCTGCGCACACTCTCCAAAAAGTTGTTTATGATGTTAGTAATACAGTTCTGCAAGGTTCTTAGTGTTTTACAAATTTACATAGCATCAGCATCAGTCAGTTTATTTATATAGCATCGCATTGGCGTTGATAGCTGTAATTGTGTTGTTTACATAATTTTAAATAAATAAACATAATGTATCTTAAATTTTTTGGATATGGTGCCGCGAGCGGCACGAAACGGTATTGGTAGCTGAAGACGTCAATCATCAAATGCAAATTAAGCTCTGAGATAGACAGTTATAGGTCTATTATGTTCTTTACCCCGTTACTTACCTCGGCAATTAGCGGAGATTTTATTATCCTTGTAATTATGCCATTAATGAGGAAAACTGTCTTGAAGAAAGTTTTTAGTATTAATGCCTTGAGAGTGAGGAAACCATGGATGGACTGTGTAAAAGATAGATCTCTAAAGAGAGAAAAGAGAGATCTTTAAAAAGGGTAAACTGTAAAATATGGAAGAAAAGAGTAAATTGGAATACGGGAAACGAGAATGGTGATGATGATAGATGTAATGCCGAAGCAGGGCGGGGCAAAGATTTATATAAAAAAAATATATTTATATTTTAGGACTTTACAGATTTTTTCATCACAAAATTAAATCAGAAATATGAAAAAAGTCTGCTGTTGGGTAAGAAACAAAACAATGACAATGAGTTTCATAAAATAAATCATACCACGTTCAGTCGTTTAGATATTATGGTGGAATATAGGAAGGTACTAATGTTTTTCCGCCTGCCAGACTCATATAAACTTCCTTTCCTTAAACTCAGATAATCAAGATAACCATCTGTGTCCTTATAAGAATTGCATCAATTAACATAGGTACATGAAAAGTCTTTGTGGAAAAACTTGCAAAAATGTTAATTGCAACCGTTTGCAATGCGGCTGTCAAGAATGTGATCGGATCAGATATGGATAGGCATCCTATCGCTGATATACAAGTAACAGATACAAAACGATTAAGCAATGATTCTATGATTGACATGATGCACTTGAAAATCTCCGTTAAGGAGTTTTAGTTCCCATGAATTGCAGGTTAAAATAGAAAAAAATATCAGTGCCGAGATTGGAATAAACCGTTGATTCATAGACAGGGTGCTGTGCGACAAAACGAAGTAGTGTCATCGAAATATATAAAAGGAAAAGTGACTGACATAATTTTAGTCCCATGAATTGCAGGTTAAAATAGAAAAAAATATCAGTGCCGAGATTGGAATAAACCGTTGATTCATAGACAGGGTGCTGTGCGACAAAACGAAGTAGTGTCATCGAAATATATAAAAGGAAAAGTGACTGACATAATTTTAGTCCCATGAATTGCAGGTTAAAATAGAAAAAAATATCAGTGCCGAGATTGGAATAAACCGTTGATTCATAGACAGGGTGCTGCGCGACAAAACGAAGTAGTGTCATTGAAATATATAAAAGGAAAAGTGACTGACATATCAACACACAGTCAAAACTACTGAAACTATACGTGAAATTTTGCACAGGGCTTCCTGACGTAGGCAAGCGCTGAGGATTTTCCAAAATTAAAGGAATGAAAGAGGATTCTAAAGTTTTTATAAAGAAACCTGTTTATACGTAGGAAAAGCCGCTAGCAGAAGATAGCTATTTATATATTTTTGAAGGATTTGGACAATTTCGCAAAACTCAATGCTGTCACATTGTCTCGTCGCGTTGTTCACTGAGAACCTTAACAAGGCTTTTAAATGATTAAAGACGTATTTAATATAATCAGTTAATGAAGTAAGAAAAAGTAATTCTTGATTATAACAAAAACAGTAACTGCCGAGTTAACATGATACTATAACAATCATCCTAACTGACAATCAACTTAGAAAAACATTGAATTGATTCATTAATGTCACTCTTACTGTCAAAGCGTTTAACAAGAAAAAACTTGTCACAACAAAGCAGGTAGTAATATGAAAATGCAAGAAACCTTATATTGGCACACGCTCAAATTTGCTACGACGGATTTGGTCCGTTCGAACCAAGTGCGGGCGTATTTTAAGACGGCCTTTCCCGACACGTATATAATCAAATTGCTTGCTGGTTCATCAAACAAAATCCAACGCTTTCTTCTGTTTAATAAAGAAGCAATGCCTAGAATAAAAAGAAACTTAGATTACCTATATCCACAAGATATCGGTGTTTCCAAAATATCTGGAAAAAGATGTGTAATGACGTCATAATTACGTAAAAGCGGTTGCATGAAAATGTTCCTCGAAAACGACACTCTTAAGAGCATCCTTCTCAAGGTACATTTTATTAGTACTAAATACGCTGAGCACGCTCGACCTTGGTACGGATAGACCACGGCCTAAGTGCAACGGACCAAAACCGTCGTACCAAATTGGAGCTTTTGTTAACACTATTATACCAACGTCTTTTACGCGCTTATTTATTTTTTCTCCAAATGTCTATAGGCAGGGGAAGGAAGAATAGTAGCCTGCCAATTTTACGTAACATATGCCTGCCGAACATTCCCCTAGGGGAGATACCCTAAAATATAGCGGGTCATATCATAAACTCACAATTTACGTTACAGTGAGAATAAAAACTATTTTGTAGAAGATAAAATATACAGAAAACCAAACAAATGGGGATTGAACGAGTTTCTTTTGATGTGACGTATAAATTAATGATTTACTGTTTTACAATAATTTATTGTCTTATTATAACTAGTTTTTAATTACGTTAGGTAATATGGCCCTGTTCTCAAATAAATATATGTTATTCTGTTCCTAATGCTAGACCTTATAATAATGAAGGTAATTACCTCGTTTACAGTTTTAACTCGATTTTAATAAGGCCGAAGTGCAAAGTTTTTACTTCCGATGCGCGTAATAAATTGTTTTCTTACAAATAATTTTTATTTACGTCTGTGTGTGTGTTTTAATCAATCTGTTTGCTTTTTCAAATCACTCGAAAACCCTTATAGGGATAACGGCGGGTTTTAAGCACGCAATTTATTGTTTTTTGGAGTAATCAAAAAAAAAATCACAATTGCCAATCTGACCTCTATTAACCAGTCAGATACTGGTTAACCCTTACTAAGGTAGGCACCAGATAAACGTGGAATAACGTTCATTGACCCTCCTACATTTGTTGACATTCTTAATTTCAAAAACAGAAATAAATACATAAAGCTGTCTTGAATCGACATATATCGTGATCCTTTACGTTACGTGATCTCTTAATGAAAAGCACTTCATTGTTTGTTTTTCGGGTACCTATGCAAGATATTAGAAAAAGGTTAATTTAATAATGTAAATTTATTCCACGGTTATCTGATGTCTGCTATAGTTACGTTACGGTATTTGTGACATTTAAACATCACATAATTATAGGCAGTACTTATAACAAAAATACAAGCCTAAAAAAATCTAAGTAATATTCTAACGAGAAAACCAAAGTATCAAGACCGCTAAACCTTGATCTCTAATACAATTGCACTAAAGTTCACGGCATGCCAGCTGGTACGTAACATCTTGTTAGACTTGTCGTAAATTAACACGTCAGAGGTATACCTAGTGATGCATAAGCAGTGCCGTTACTAAGGCAGTGCCATGGGTGCCCAGGGCGCAAGCCCTGAAAGGGCGCAAAATTATCTAACTGGGGCCAAGTTTTGGATCATGCTTTGTACTATTTTCCATATAATTTTGGTATTGTCTTGGTAATATTACTCGTATTGACTGTCAGACTCCAAAACCACTAGAATAGTAGTCGATAGATAGTCGATAAAAATGACTTACTTAGTTAAAGTCTTTGTTTAAATAATCTAGGAGTTTGGTAACGGAAGGCTTATAGTGAAATTTATTTATTTTATTTATCGTGTTCTTACATAATACGGTTGTAGATGTGCCCGACAAGTATTGCCGATCCTGAACGTGCTCAGGGCTCCAGGACCAACAAGAGGTAGTCCCCTCTTTGAGGCGTGACTGGAAAGACCTCACGGTGTGCTTACCTTCCGCATGACGCAGGTCCTCACCGGACATGGTTCGTTCGGGACTTTCCTGCACTGGATTCGTGCGGAAGTGACGCCCGGGTGTCGCCACTGTGCGGAATGCCTGGAGGACACGGTGGAGCACACGGTCGAGGTGTGCCCTGCTTGGGCGGAGCATCGCCGTGTCCTCGTGGGGGCGATCGGCGGCGACCTCTCGCGCCAGGCCTTGGTTGAGGCCATGGTCCGGAGCGAGGAGGAGTGGCAGGCGGTCGCCGACTTTTGCGAAGCAGTAATGCTCGCAAAGGAGGAGGCCGAACGCATCAGGCAACGGCGTTATCGCCGCCGCCGCCGCGGCGCCGCCGGGATTCTGATCCCGATTTCCGGCCACCGTAGGCGCGGGCTTGCGGACAGTAAGCAATGGGTAGCTCGCTGTCCGGCCGTCCGGTAACTGTCCGGATCAAGCCCAAGTCGTGGATGGCGCGCACTGTTCCCGCGCGCCTCAAGGAGTTGTCAGCAACAGCAGGGACCCAGCCGGATCGAAGCCTACTGGGGCCAGGGTTATCCGAAAGGGTGCTCGAGCCCCGGTATGAAGGCTAGAAGGAACGGGGTGGGTCTTTTAGTCAGTAAGAGTCTGACACTATCTCTCGCTCCGCCCAAGAGCGGGGGATGTCAATGCATGATTTTTTCCTACCATGAAAAAAAAAAAAGGACCAACAAGAGGTAATTATTGGGTGGTGTGTTTGAAGCATCTCGGCACGCGTATTTTTTATATCCAGTCTTTTTTATTTTTAACCGACTTCTAAAAAAGGAAGAGGTTCTCAATTCGGATGTTTGTAATTTTTTTTTTTTTTTATGTATGTTCGCGCATAACTTCGTCACTTGCCAACCGATTTGAAAAATTCTTTTTGTTTTGGAAAGGGTATACTTCCCAAATGGTCCCATAGTCCACCAAGTCGGGATCTGATAATGAAATCTTGGCGAAATCGAGGGAACTCCTCAAATATTATCGGCAACCATATAGTTCTTTTGGTATTTTCTTCAAAGACTTAAGCATTTACAGTCAAAACATGACATTTGATGTGGAACTGGTGAAGACCAGAAATGGCCAACGGAAGTTCATACTCACACAGATCTCTCAATGAACATAGTTATAAATAAATGAATAGTTCTGAATAGTTATGTTGAAAATGGTATCATCGATGTGACCTGATGATGATGATGGAGCCGGAAGATAGGCACCGGAATTTCGTAATTAATTAATGTATCCTAGCCGTGTTTGGGCTTATTAGAATTGTCATGAGATGCACTTTGGCTATCAGGTACTATCGAACTGATATGTTGATGATGATGGAGCCGGAAGGTAGACACGGGAACTTCATAATAAAACAATGTATCCTAGCAGGGTTTGAGTTAATTGGAATTGTCATGAGAAAAAGGTACTTTGGCTGTAAGTGTATTGCAACTAAAAAGTGTGAAATAAAAAACTTTTTACAAAAAAAAAAATAACCGACTTACTAAAAAAAACACTGAAACCGGAAGTCGGTGTTAAAGAACGAAGAGGCAAAACTATTATAGAAACACCGACTTCCGAAATTAAAGTTATTTTGATGGTTTCAGTGTTTTTTTTAGTAAGTCGGTTATTTTTTTTTTTTGTAAAAAGTTTTTACTGAACAAGCCGGGTAAGATTTAAACTTTTTTTCAAGGGGCAGTTATAGTGCGCAGCGGGTGTTTAAAAGGCTAGTTACGGTACTGAGCATAAGTGACGGGACTTGCTAGCTAGTGTAGCGGAAATGTTTTAATGAGTTGGCACACCGCTAGACCACGTCTGGATTTTTTTATTTTTTTATTTCGGGAATATGTTCCTTTAGGACAAACCTACGTCACGTGGGCGAAGCCGCTGGTAAAAGCTAGTTTGCTAAATAAAATTAACATTAAGTTATAGAGCAAGATGATCTAGATGAGTACCACGAGGACTGGTCCGACGATAAGTCCCCTCTTTGAGGCGTGGCTGGAAAGACCTCACGGCGTCCTTACCTTCCGCATGACGCAGGTGCTCACCGGTCATGGTTCGTTCGGGAGTTTCCTGCACTCGATTCATGCGGAAGTGACGCCCGGGTGTCGCCACTGTGCGGAACGCCCGGAGGACACGGTGGAGCACACAGTCGAGGTGTGCCCTGCTTGGGCGGAGCATCGCCGTGCCCTCGTGGGGGCGATCGGCGGCGGAGACCTCTCGCGCCGGGCCTTGGTTGAGGCCATGGTCCGGAGCGAGGAGGAGTGGCAGGCGGTCGCCGACTTCTGCGAAGCAGTAATGCTCGCAAAGGAGGAGGCCGAACGCATCAGGCAAACGGCGTTATCGCCGCCGCCGTCGCCGTGATTCTGATCACGATTTCCGGCCAACGTAGACGCGGGCTTGCGGACATTGAGCAATGGGTAGCTCGCTGTCCGGCCGTCCGGTAACTGTCTGGACCAAGCCCAAGTCGTCGACGGCGCGCACTGTTCCCGCGCGTCTCAAGGAGTTGTCAGCAACAGCAGGGACCCAGCCGGGTCGAAGCCTACTGGGGCCAGGGTTATCCGAAAGGGCGCTCGAGCCCCGGTATGAAGGCTAGAAGGAACGGGGTGGGTCTTTTAGTCAGTAAGAGTCTGACACTATCTCCTGCTCCGCCCAAGGGCGGGGGATGTCAATGCATGATTTTTTCCCGCCATAAAAAAAAAAAAGGACTGGTCCGAGATAGCGCAAAAAAGGAATGTCTGGAAGGATTAAAGGAGGACTTTGCCCAGCAGTGAGACAATGTGCAATGTTAGCATAATTATTGAATTATTAGTTTAGCTTGATTCGTTACATGGCGTTGCATTGTACCGTTTTCTATACCTATCGCGGTATTAAGATTTTCAGGCGACACTATAATAATCCCTATGTACTTTTGAAAACACTTTTTCTGCGAAATTATACACTTGGAACAGGGCTGTAATCTTTTATTTCTTGTGGGGCTCCCTGGTTCCATCCGAATTCCCGTGCGGACCCTGACTGGTAATCAGCAGGTCGAACATAGTAATGGTTAGAAAAAAAAGACGTGTGGCACTCGGGGACTGCCGCGGTAAAGCTATTGCATAGCATTTTTATCAACTTTTGCAATTATAATTATTTATTTATTTTATTTTATATTTATGCAGTATTTTTTTTCCTTTGTTTTTTTTTCTTTGATATTAATTGAAGTTACACTTTCACACATTGAATTGAATTTTGATTGATTGTTCACTAATTTGTTTTCTTATCGGTCACCCCGCTCAAAAAAGGGTGTTAGGTTATTTTCGTTACGGAATTTCTGGATTCGGTCTCCACGCTCAAGGCCCGCGATAGAAGCTATGCAATAGCTTAAAAAGAAAAAAACTTAATATAAGAGAGCACAAAAGATGATAATGCAAGGCTATTTACCTAAAGTCGTATACAGCTCCATAAATCCTCTTCATGCAACGAAGCAAACGTGACAGGCTGTCTTTTCTGCAAATCGATCCACCTTTCGGTATGTGATTCATGAACTGAAAACAAAAATACTTTCTCAGTCAACTTGGCCATTCCATACAAGGTGTCGTTTTGAAGCTGCAAAATATTTCAGGAGGTAATTATGTTAGTGATTCTCGACCCGAATCAATAATAAAATAAGTAGGTAATTTTTTTTTTTTTTATAACCGCGCTTTTTTTCACACACACAAACACGGAACAATAAAGGGCGTTTTCACACACAGTAACTCGCAACGTTAGTTTCATAAATAATGTATCATCCAATCATCATCCCGCACGCCACACCCTAGCCACGCCCCCGCGGCCATCGATCAATCGATTTAGTTTAGTGTAATTAAACAATTAAATAACAAGTATTACTGATTATTGACCAGGTATCGTTTTTTTATATGATTATTTATGAGTTTTATTACAACCTCCTGAAATATTGTGCAGTTTTAAAACTGCACCTTGTATATAACATGCATGAACTTGTCCCATGTTATTTGGGGTCAGCACGTTTTTCTTTCTTCCATTCTGTCCTGTCACTCGTCACGCTATAACTCACTCCCTTTTCTTTCAGATCACTTCTCACACATTCCATATATATGTATAATCTAAAAATGCAATAAATCTGTAGAAATTTTTAGATGTGAGCGCATCACACGAAATCGATGTAGATAACTTTTATACATTCAACAAATTGTGTGTAACTTGATATATTAGGTACTGAGGCTTTATTTCACCGCAATCGGTTGACTATACTGAAAGACAGATTTGTACTTACTACCTACATTCATTGACTGTTAGGCGGTATGAAGTTCGCCGGGTCAACTAGTAAATAAATAAGACTGGAGGAACGGATCGCCAAACCTGGAGATACCTTCGCACAGCCGGCCCTGTTTATCAACCACGGAAACTGACTCAGATGGTTGGGGTCATCGTAGTGGCATAATCACGGGATTTTTTGAAAGAGTTTCCGTGGCCCTGGAACGCAAAGGCAACTGAAAGCCACGGGTGGGTTTTAATCGGTAAAAGTCTGACGAGCCCTCTTGCTCCTCCTTAGAGCGGCGGGAGCATTTATTAATGACTAACCAACTCAGAAAAAAAAAGATCTATAATTATTATCTACCGCGGGAACAATCTCGCACGAAGGAACGGGGTGGACTTTTTAGTCTGTAAGAGTCTGACACTATCAAAGTACTAGCCAAGGGCGGGGATGTGAATTTGGATGATTTTTACCCATCGAAAATAAAAAAGCCCTATTTTATGTAGGTAACTAATATTATTTGGTAATAACAGCTATCACTGAAATTATTTACCCAAAAAAAACTAATGTACCTACTAGGCTAGTGGCTGTTCATTATGTTAAGTTACGCATCCCTTTGTTCAATTTAAGGATAAACGGCACCAGTTACTTTTAATGTTCAGTTATAGTATACAACAGTTTAGTTCCCAACGTCATCCATTTTACGTCTAGACAAATATTTTAGCATTATTACCACGATATTTTGTTTCTTTATTGTTTGTTATAACAAATTCAATAAAACTTTCCCTTCGAATGACGATAAAACTAAAGTTCGATCATAGAAATTGGGCACGCCACAATCGGGACGATAAATCCCCTTTTTTGAGGAACACAGAAAAAAATACTTAAAAAGGAAAACAGAAAACAGAAAAAAATACTTCAAATAGACCAATTACAGGCACTTTTGAATTGTCAAAATATCGGTCAGTGTAAAAAAAAAATTGAAGCTAAATTGCACGTTCCAAGCGTAGACCTCTATGGAGAAGAACGTGCAAGAAACTCCATGGACACTCTTTTAAATCATATTATGAGTTACATAAATCTTGGTTACATATTTCTTGTCGGATCTTCCGCATGACGCAAGTCTTCACCGGACATGGCAAAGGGAGGTTCCAGTTTCAGAATCAGGTGGAAAAAACGTGTGGACTGCTCAGAAGAATACAGGTGTGGTTTTAGTACTTAAGTAAAAGTCTGAGACGCCCTACTGTTCCAACCTAGAGCGGAAGGGACATTGGATAATTTTCCACCTCAAAAAAAATAATTGTAGGTTACCCAATTATAAAAAGATTTGACTGGCCTGTTGGTGTAGTGGTTAGTGGCCCTGACTGCTATGCGGTCATAGGTTCGATTCTCACCCAAGACAAATGTTTGTGTGATGAGCAGGATCATTTGTTTTATCTATATCCGTGAAGAGTAAAGAAAAAAAAATTAAGAACAGCTAACCTGCCAATCTCCCAGGGTCTTGTAGCTGGCTGCAGGGAAGGCGCTGGTCTTCCACCAGAGGTTCCACCGCTCCTCCAAGCCGCTGTGGTAGCCGGGGTACATGCGCCACCCACGCTCTGCACATACCTTCACAAAAACAACCGTACAATAAAAAATATACGCAGAATTCTGTACAGACACTCATTGACGTTTTGCTTAAAATAACATTGTCTCGGATGTGTTTTTTTTTTTTTGTAAATAAATGTGAAATGCCTGGCTGTTCCTGCATTGAAGGACAAAAAACTACCTAGCCTATATTTTTATTAAGGTAGCAAATCATCTAATGACGTCTTCCGCTCTCAGGCGAAGCCGGAGAGCATGTCAAACTTTTATTTACTAAAACCACACCTATGTTCCTTCAATTACCCTTTGCGTAAAGTTTACCAGTGGTACTAGGGACCACGAGTAAACTCTTCAGAAGTCGGCCCATGGTCCAAATAAGCTTCTGGCCTGCTGGGCCATTACTACTAAACTACTCTTCTTAGTCGTACACTCTTGACAGAGTAGTCGTGGTCATATCTCGGTCGAGTCCCGCACCACCGCCTCTCTCGCGATACGACGCCAAGCTGCTCTGTGTTTGGCGGCTTGGGAGCCTTCATTTATTTTGATGAGGTTCGTCCATCGTTTTGGAGAGCGTCCACGAGATCTTTTGCCTTCGACTTTCCCTTGCACCACCAAACGTTCCATCGAGTCCTCATTACGGGTGATATGCACGAAGAACTTGAGGATTCGTATTTGCACAGACGACGATAACCTCTCTTTGATAAGGTCTAAACTACATTATAATCTACCTACCCTATAAGTATAACTTATGATTTAGATTATGGTTTATATTTTTTCATGGAATATCTTCGAGTAAAGCTCAGCGGCTGTTTTGATTTCAATTGATTCTTAATGGATATTGTGACGTAAAATTAGTGAATTTTATATTTCAAGTGTCTGCACAACTAATATATAATATAATATAATATATTATAATATAATATAATATAATATAATATAATATAATATAATATAATATAATATAATATAATATAATATAATATAATATAATATAATATAATATAATATAATATAATATAATATAATATAATATAATATAATATAATATAATATAATATAATATAATATAATATAATCTAATATAATATAATATAATATTATAATGTAATGTAATATAATATAATATAATATAATATAATATAATATAATATAATATATTATAATATCACTAGGTCTGCTATGGATAAAATGAAAAAGATCTGGGGTAATAGGAACATTACCAAGACCACGAAAACCAGGCTCGTTTATTGTCTAATATTCCCCATTTTCCTCTATGCATCGGAGACATGGACTCTTCGTGAATCCGAGAAGAAGAAAGTTGACGCGTTAGAGATGTGGTGCTGGAGACGGATGCTAGGAGTATCGTGGACAGAGTTTCGTAAGAATGATTCCATATTAAAAGAACTCGGCGTCAGACAGCGCTTGTCATCCGCAGTGCAGTCACGTATTTTGACCTTCTTCGGCCATGTATCACGTCGTAGTAATGACTCCATAGAGCGTCTTGTAGTGCAGGGCAAAGTTGAGGGCACCAGGCTACGTGGTAGATCACCAATGAGATGGACAGACCAGATCAAGGCCGCAACTAAGTGCTCGGTTTACGAATGTACCCAGAAAGCTGCAGTCCGCGATGAATGGCGCCGCATTACAAGGATGATCACTTATCATGATTCACAGTGATGATCACGACCACTCTGGCAAGAGTGTACCGACTCAGAAGAAGAAGATTATAATATAATATAATATAATATAATATAATATAATACAATATAATACAATATAATATAATATAATATAATATAATATAATATAATATAATATAATATAATATAATATAATATAATATAATATAATATAATATAATATAATATAATATAATATAATATAATATAATATAATATAATATAATATAATATAATATAATATAATATAATATAATATAATATAATATAATATAATATAATATAATATAATATAATATAATATAATATAATATAATATAATATAATATAATATAATATAATATAATATAATATAATATAATATAATATAATATAATATAATATAATATAATATAATATAATATACGTTCACAAATTTCCTCAATGACCTCATTTGTTGTAATGTCTATGATCTTCACGACACGTGCGTGACTTAAGAGTCAAACCTAATAATCAATGTCTAAACATATAGGTATCAATATTCATTCAAGTAATAACCATGTTAGTTTATTAGTGCCATACTAATCAATAACTTTATGAATAAACCAATTATATTGATAACTAGCGACCCGACAAACATGTACTACCTACGCTCAAAGGTTCAGTTGAAAACCAGCATTTTAATTTCTATTTTTAATATTACGTTTAGATCTAAATAAAACTAATATATATGGCGAGTTTGGAAAATTTTCAAAAATTTACAAATATGCGCCGTAATTTTCAGAGAAAGTAAATATTTCTTCGTAAGTGTATTGAAAAACGTCGTTTGATACACGTGGAGATTTGTCACTGCAGCACTCGGCTCCATAACACCCTCGCATATACGGTTCGGGTGAATTTCGCCTCAGTTGCAATGATAAACTTTCCCCACTTGTATCAAAATGTACTATTTTACTCTCCTGCTCTCACTCCCCATTTTTTAATCACGATTTTATTATTTTTATTTCGATTTATACTTACATTCCATTTCTATGATAATTTAAATGGTAAATAGAGGAGGCGCCAAAGGGAGTTGAGTATGCAAAATATGAGGACTGCCTTCTGTGAATGGTTTCGGACTCAGAAAAGCATGCAGATTATGATTCTTGGTGTTGCCAGGAGGCATATTGGTCCATTTTTTTTTATACCCCTCTCCCTGAAGCAGCAAGTAAATTGACTGAACAGATGCCTAAAATCATTTTATTAATTGTTTAAGTAACAAAGTCTAAAAACAATGTTTGAGTTAGCTATCTTATGTTAGCTATATACCTATAATAATTTAAGGATAAGGATAGGTATCTACTATATATCATATTAGACTAGCTTTTGCCAGTGGCTTCGTTTGCGTACATACAATACATATAGCCTATATGTCTCAGAATAAAGCAGTTTTCTGTCGGTGAAAAAATTTCAGCAATTGGATCAGTATTTTTAGAGATTACCTCCTACAAACAAAAAAAAAACAAACTTTACCTCTTTACAATATTAGTGAGACTGTAGAGAGCGGTCCTGGCAGACGTTGTCCTGTCGGAAAACTGACTTTTCGTCAGAAAAGAAAATTGAAGCGCCATCCTACCGGGTTCAACTGTATTTTCAAACCATCCATCTACATATTCAAATATACACATTATTTTTTCCCGGACAAGCTGTTTATGAGAAGTCAGGTGACACACACGCACAGAAGAATAATTATATAGAGGTATTCTAATTGCACCCAGGAAGAATAAGTACTAAAATTTGCAAATGCCGCGTTTAATTTGTCATAAATAACGGTACAATACAAGTTATCGACTACCTAGTTGCTTTGTCCCGTAATTATATTATATCAGGTAATTACGACTATAAATATAATGCAGCTTGTAATGCCAGCAAAAAAGGACATGTAATGGAAAATAATTTAATATCACACAACGGTAAAATCTTAATTTTTATACTTCATCATCATCATCATCATTTCAGCCGACATAGGCCTCCCCCAAGCGTCGCCACATCGAACATTCCTGTGCATCCCGCATTTTTTATACTTACTAAAACATAAATTATCTGTTTATGTGTTTTAAAATCAAATGTTCTATACTATTAATGTAGTGATTGTCTATAAGTGTTACAGCACTTAAATAGTTATATAAAATGATCCTGTAAATTCCCAGTAAGGTCAACTAGTCGAAGACCGGCATACTTCATTAAAAAAATATTTCATTGGGCATTTTTTGCTATTTCTATAATATATTAGGAAAGTTTTATTAAACTAGGTGATTAAATATTTAGTTGACGATTAAGAAAAACTATCAGAATTGCTTTAAGGTTGTCAATTTATTACATAAATACAAATTTTGAAAAAATGGCTGAGTAGACGGAATTTCCTACCACGTCGAATAAGACCGTCTAGTGAAAAAAAAACCTATAAATAGCTGGTTTACTCAAATATAGACGATGTGTACGCGTATGTATTTCAAAAGCATTTCAATGTGTGCTGTCGTTTTTCATATTAAAGGCTTCAATCGGTAGAAATTGCAATAAGAAGTGTTTGTCGTGTAAGACCGGTATAAATCGCCAGTCAGGGGTTAAAAACAGTTTCATAACTAAAAAAAACTTTTTTTTTTTTCAAAATCAGCTTCTATTTTAACGAATTTCTTTAAAGAACAAATTTATAGAAAGGGATTGAATAGAAGGTACTAAAATATTCTCTGATCTCTCTCTGTATATATATTTTTTTTTATTGATATGAACTATGACTGCGATCCCACCTGATGGCAAGTAGTGATGCAATCTCTCATGGTGAGGCGCACTAGTTTATTAAAAGCCTATTCACTCTAGCTTTGAAGACACCCAAATTATAATCGGACGGGAAGACCGCAGCAAGAAAATTATAATTATGGTAATATTTTCGCCACTAGTGCTGATAAATTCGCCTAAACATTATATATTACCTGAAAAAACATTAAGAACTATACAAATACAGTCTTAAAAAAATATATATTACTTATATAATGTAGGTACTAACAAAAAGTTGACAAGTTTAGAGTTATCGACCAATTGGAATATTTGTCAGATATTTGTTTCCACACAAAACTGCGAATTACAATCGCACGTTTGTGCGATATTACGTTTCAGCCGAAAGCAGGTAGGAAGAGACTTTAGTACCTATCTTTAATTTAATCGTCTTTACTACTGTGTAATTAAAAGTAGTATACAACACGACAGGTGACAGGAATATCGATTTATCGATTTTAAGAGTATAACCTCATGGTTACTCAATACGCTGGAAACTCGAACTTACTCAGTTATCAATTACTTTATAAAATTTGTTCAAGTGTAAAAGGTTTAAGGCAACTGGAATCGGCGAAGATCGGCATGTGCCGATCTTGCTCTCCAAGTACTAGACGGTCTTCGCCACTATTGCACTTTGAGGTTAAATTTTTGTCACTAGATGTAACTTCGTCAAAAACATGTTTAACTGTATTCTAATATAATAATCAGGTCAAGATACTAATCATTATTCCACTCACCTACACAAACCCTGGTTTATACAAAGAAAAAGCAATTAAAAATTTTTTTTTGCTGGCATGGTGTTGGTCATGTTGCAAGTTGATAACCCGACAAAATTTTGGACGTCATTTTTTCTCTTTGTATTGTAAATACCGCCATCTATGTGATTTTATTGAAATCAAAATAGTTTAAAGTTTTAATATCTCGGGTGGTCATTGTTGTAGGTATTCAGAATTCGTAGTTTTGTTTACTATACGGTCCTACCCGCCATACGGTCTTCGCCGAGTCGACCTTACCTGTAATGTTGGCGATCCTTAATAAATAAATAAACATGAAAGTAATTTCTCTACCTTTCACGGCTCAACAGCTAAACGAATTTGGTTGAAACTTGCCACACTGGTATACTAGGTCCTAGATAAAGATATCTGATACTCCGAAAGTATGTCCTCATGAGATGGTTTCCGGCTATCACGCGAGCAGACTCGCTGGCAGAAACTAGTCAATACTAACAATATTAAAAGAGCAAGAGTTTGATTGAAAGCGTTAATTTCAGGAACTACTGAAAAAAATTATAAAAAAGTATTATATAGCCTATTTATCGAGGAAGGTTTTATAATATAGCATTATGACCTACAGGACTAACCAAAAACGCGGTTAAAACCGCGGGAGACAACTTGTCTTAAACAAAACTGCATTTGTGGACCGTGTAATTGGACTTGTGGACCAGTTTACGACTTTACAACTGATTGTGTGAATTAAATAATAGCCTGTAATTATAGCTCTTATGTTATTATATACAGCACCTAACATAAATAAAGGTTAGGTCCATAGTCTGAGGCAAAACCATTCACTGCAATCGCAAAATGTGCAGCTTATGTCTAGTAGCGTAGTTGGGGGGGGGGCGAAATGTGCCCTCGCCTACAGCCTCGCACGCAAAGTGGCCTCGCGCTCTTCAATTCATTAAACCCCAAGCGAACGCCGGCGTTCGCTCTCTCATTATCTTTATTATCATTATTACATTCTTTACACCACATAAACAAAAATACAGGTCAAACATTTTCATCATTTTCTCTAATTACGGTATTCGACCGGTTAAGAACGAGAGTTTTTCTTTAATTGATAGGTTCGCGTATGAGCTACCTCACCTGACAAGTAAGGTAAAGCCTGGTAAGTGACGATGTGATCGAACACTGGGTTGCGACAGTCGCTGTCTCGTTTTCGAATTTATGAACGAAAAAGGCCTCGCTGATGCGCTTTCACCCACGCCTAAATTAGTTCAGACTACGCCTCTGCTTACGTCAACATTTAACAGGTATCTATTAACAACTTATTGATGAATATCTCACATGGTAATATAACTACTTATAAAAGCTTCATGAATTAACAATTCGATTTTATGTTTACTTATTAGCTACTGTACTAATCACTACTAGTTTACGTGCAGTCTTCTGACTGTTCGACAGAATTGAGCTAGAACTACACTGTGCACACGTGTGCCACACACGCCGATCTGGGCGCTGCATAGACTTTATATGGAAACTAGTCTTGTAGAACTACACTTGATCCACGCCACGCGACGTCGTTCTACGTACAAATCATGCGTGTTACACGTGTACTTCGGTCTAAATGTAGTTCTAGATTTACTGTGGCCCTGAAACGCAAAGGACAGTGGGGCAGTGGGGCTTTCTGGACTGGGACCGCGGTCCCAAATTCCACCTATATTTTTTTTTCTTTTGAGTACTTGGTACCTATTTTGGGACCACAAATAAAATCAATATATTCTAGGTGGTAACTGTACAAGGAAAAGGCATTAATGTACTGTTACCAAATATATATGTAATGTGTTTATTTTATTTGTGGTCCCAAAATTCTAGTTTAAAAAAAAACGGACCGCAAAGAGCCCCACGACCCAACTGAAGAAACACAGGAGGGTTTTAGTCAGTATAAGTCTAACACTTCGTCTCGCTCCACCAAGAGCGGGAAAAGTTATTTGACGATTTCCCATCTCAAAAAAAAAGTTACTGGTGTCTACTAAGCAACAGCTACATGTTGAAGTTATATGTTATACCTTGACTAGTAGACCGGGCCCCGATCCGCTGTCATTGAGTCTGAATATAAAAGGCTCGTCATCATCGAAGCTGGCGTCCATTCTTCAGCCTAAAAACATGACTCATTTATTTTTCAAAATTGGACGCGATCCATCGGGAACATTTCCATGCATATCAGGCGCAATACATCTTCGCTGTCTATCGAATATACTCGAGAACGCGTGAATCGCATGTCACCTTATCATCGCAATCGTGGACTCGTGATATCGTTTCGAGACACGTTTACGTTACGTTTGTCGGGAGAGCGTTTCGTTTTACGCGGGCGGGACGTCTAGCGCTCTCCGCCACCCGCCCAGTACTGTCTCCGATTCCCCAAGTCACTTACGTTGCAAGCTGATGCCCAACCCCCAGTGATTTATTAACCCCAGTTCGTGTCACGTGCCTACTGTAAAAAGCAACGTAACAACGATTATGCATTTTGTTAGTCTAATGACGCGTCGCTTTTTATATCTAAGCGAACAAGTTCGGGGTAAAGTTGAATAACATTTTTGATGAATGCTACACGGTGGTTTTATTTTTATACGGTTGCGAACGACTGGATTTCATGACGGGTTTTGATTGAATTATGTTAATGGGGTTGTTTTGTAACATTAAAATCCGATCCCCGAATCAATACCATTGAACATCTTGTAGGAATTCTGTAAAGAACACGTGATGAACTAATTATGGTTAGTTTTATTTTTGTTTTTTTTTAACAGACTTCAAAAAACGAAGAGGTTCTTAAAGCTGATAATTTTTTTACCCTGCTACGGCAAAGGAAAGTTTTTTTTAATGATAAAAATCAGTGCTTGACTGCGATCCCACCTGATGGTTGGCAGTGATGCAATCGTTGATGGCGGGGCGCAATAACAGCCTATTTACTCTAGCTTTGTAACATTAAAAGCCTATTTACTCTAGCCTTGAAGACCGCAGCAGGCAAATTGTTCCAGTCCTTCGATGTACGCGGTATAAACGACGAAGCGAAACGCTTAGTCCGAACCGTAGAAGTTTCAACAATGTACTCGGCGTACGAGGGTTATAAAATTTGTGTGATTTCAAAACTCCCGCAAGAAACGATTTTGAAAAATCTTTTTTATTTGATAGGATAAGTCCTGGAAATAATACCTTAACTTCCACATGCAGATTGGTCTCATTTTTATCAAAATTCAGTTCTGTTGATGGGGCTCATGACGGATAAAGAGAAATCATGGTAATGGATATTCTTTGAAAAGATCAAGAATATATCAATTACAATAACGAAGATACAGTTCTGTGATAGACAGTCGGATGGGCATACAGTGGAGGTAAACGGAGCCAATAACAGGGGTTCGATTTTAAACCTGAAATATAAGTTAATTCAGTTTTTGCTCGCGGCTTCGCCCGCGTTCATAAAATATAGCCTATATGACTCAATCAAGCAGTTTTTTATCGGTGTATTTTATTAGTCGGGTCGGTACTTTCAGAGATTAGAGACAAACAAAAAAACTAACTTTACCTCTTTATAATATTACCATTTAAATTAATAGTCCATCTTGATAAATATTTACTTAACTATCAATAGGCGTACCAATAAAATAAATCAATCAATATAAATATTTTTTTCACATTTCGTTTTCCATGCTCTGCGCATACAAAAATAACAAATCGTTATTTAACCTCTCGAATGCCGTAATTAGAGACACAATTAAAAAGCCATCGTGTCTCGCGTAGATCTGCGTTACGGCAGTCAACGGGTTAATAACAAAATACATAATAAATATTATTATAAATCCGAGCAAGGAAGACGTTTAAAAATTATAATTAGAATAATATAAAAATGCCAACTTAATTTAATTACAATAAAACCACTTACGTTAATATATCCTACAAATTCTTTTATTAGTCTACTTTCTTCTACAAAACAATCTACTACTTTAAATTCTTCTTCTTTCTTCTACTGTCTAGTATCTTCTATACAAACATATAATACATTTGTAGAACATTTTATTTGTGCACGCATCACGTACCTATATATTAGTGTGAATTGTATTGGTAGTATGTTGCCTTGGGACAATCTTTTTCTAAGACGCTGGCAGCAGTTATATATATATATACATAAATATAAATAACTAGCTGACCCAACGAACTTCGTACCGTCTAACAGTCATGTAACCCTAGCCAAGTTGCAAATCTGCAATAGTTAACGCTAGTAGAAAGCTTCAAATGTACGGGAATGACGTCATCTCAACGCTCAGTCACGTGGTCAGAACAAAAGAATTGGAGGCAAGGTCAACTCGAAGCGTTCGACGCAAGCGAAACGGTTGTAACTTGAGGGGATGGTGTGATATTTTACTTCTTGAACTCTTTAAATTCATATATTATTTGACATAGTCAACCGATTGCAATGAAACAAAGCCTAAGTATATATATCAAGTTATACACATTATATAATTTTAATGTATAAAAGTTATCTACATCGATTTCGTATGTTTTACGTGATGCGCGCACAACTAAAAACTTCTACAAATTTATTATACAACGTGTCCCAGAAATCAACGTCAAGCCGAAAACGGTCAATAGGCCAAGTCGTGACAGTTATTAGAAAAATATTTAAAAAATCTTGGTCACGTACTTTTCAAATTTTATGGATTCAAAAATAACTAAATTTTCAAAAATAAAAAATAAAACAGTTTCACCCATACCATGTACGACAAGTACAAAAGTCTGCTACCCCGAGACTACCCAGAAAGAGTGCGATTTTGTCAAACGATGTTGCAGAAGTATCGAGAGGATCCACGATTCTATGAATAATCCTATGGTCGGATGAATCAATAATTTACAGAAGGGTTATTCATGGTTACGTCATGGAAAAAAAAACTGAAGAAAAGTTAATATTTGTAGTCACAGGACTTGAAAGATCATCACAGGGTGTCACTTTTTAGATTTATTTTTAAATTCATAAAATTTGAAAAGTACGTGACCAAGATTTTTTTAAATATTTTTCTAATAACCGTCACGACTTGGCCTATTGACCGTTTTCGGCTTGAAGTTGATTTCTGGTACACGTTGTATATAGATAAATAGTCAAATAGGTATATGCTATCATCATCTGCCTGTTCAATCCACCCTTTATCTTTCACATCACTTCTCACACAATCCATTTATTCTTTTGCCTCCTCCTCTCTATCCGTCCAAAGTTTGCTAATTACTTATAAATTATTATTGATCACGACTTTGAATTTCTCCTTGCAAAATCCACCAAGGATAACTTTCCTACGACTAGAAGTGGCCATAATTTAAACGCAAGCCCTTATTTTCGTTTATGCTCTATAAACGTTTCGAACGCATAACAAATGAACGTATAATATCGCTATAAAAGCGCATGATGTACCGTATAATTAAATTCTATAAAAGTTTAAATTGAAATCCCTGCCGGTTCCTGTAACCCAGTTTTATGGCAAACAGTTTGCGTGATACAGGGGTTGTTTCAATATAAAATGCTCGCTTTAAAAACCTACAGACCGTTGTCAGTTGTCATTCAACTCCGCCTTTGCATAAAAAGGGCAAAGTATTTCATTAACCGACTTACTTTGTCTACTATGGTTGCGTGACATAGCATATCAACATCATCATTATTATTATTATTTCAGCCGAAAGACGTCCACTGTACCGCATGTGGGCCTCTTGCCACAGCCACAAACGCCGCCACGAGAAGCTAGAAGCGGCCACAAGGCACTTTTGGCCAGTGGCTGCTACTTTTTGAACCCATATGCGCAGTAGCGTAATGGACTCTGTCGAAGAAGGGTTAAATGCGCGGATAGCGTTTTGTATCGGCGTTTAGTAGCCAGTGCGGGCCACAAGAAGCAAACAGCGGCATTTCGTAGCGTGTGGCAGCTTCCGGCCTCAACCGTTTGCGGGGAGTTCATATAAAATGTATGAAACGTACAGAAAATATGCCGGTGGTGGCGTTTTGTGGTTGTGGCCGGTGGCCCATGTTGCTGCCTAAACTGTCGCCACAACAACAGCTTCTTTGCGTTTGGTATCCGGATTCTCGTAAACCTCACCAGGCCATCGATCCACATTGTGGAGGCCTTCCAATACTGCGTCTTCTGGTACACGGTCGCTATTCCAGAATCTTTCGGCCCCGTCGACCATCTGTTCTGCAAATAATATGCCCTGCCCACTTCCACTTAAGTTTGACGATATCGGTAACCTTGGTTCTTCTACAAATATCTATATTTCGAATTCGAGCACAACAAAAAACTTTATGCCACTTCGACTTAATTATAGCTAGGTAGCTCTAGTCTGATCATCAGCCTTTTAATGGCCCCAGTGCCGGGACTAGGCCTCTGAGAGAGATGAGGCGAATTTTTTGGTTCTAGAATGTTTTCACATCGTGAGGAAACTGGTATACCCCGGTATATGTCTTTTTTTTTATGGTGGGAAAAATCATGCATTGACATCCCCCACCCTTGGGCGGAGCGGGAGATAGTGTCAGACTCTTACTGACTAAAAGACCCACCCCGTTCCTTCTAGCCTTCATACCGGGGCTCGAGCGCCCTTTCGGATAACCCTGGCCCCAGTAGGCTTCGACCCGGCTGGGTCCCTGCTGTTGCTGACAACTCCTTGAGGCGCGCGGGAACAGTGCGCGCCGTCGACGACTTGGGCTGGTATGTCCGATATGAAATAATCTAATATAGATTATTTTAAACAAACAATGAACGTGTTGATTAAACCATTTAATTTAATTAATCTCGTTTACATTGTCATTGTATAAAGTGTCGTTGCAAAAACTTATGAAAGAAAAATATATGTTTGAATAGAATTAACTGGCTCATTATGTAGTTACCTACATTATCTATTTCCTAGTCATTAAAAATACTTTAATGAGTATTGCGTACAAATAATATGGATTAGGTTAATTACAGGTATTTAATTCTTTTAGTCAAGGTTTAGATGGGAAAATGAATAGATCCAATTTATTAAGTGTTACTTAATAATTTATAAATGAAGTCCCAGGTACTCCCTCAGAGATAAATTTAAAGAAATTAATGTAATGACTTCACAGTATATTTACGAGAATATTTTGTATGCCCATAAAAATATAGACAGGTTTAAAAAATACAGTGATATTCATAATTTTAACACTAGAAACAAACACAAATTTGTAGTTCCTGCAACCTGGCCACATTCAGCAACTAAGCCTTAATAAATTCAAATCATTTGTAAAACGAAAACTTTGCCAAAAGGCTTTTTACACTATAAAAGACTATCTTAAGGACGAAAAGGCTTGGGATTGACCTGCTCCAGTATGCACTACAACTATTGTCATTTTTATTCTTTTGTTTTTTAATTTCAAATGTGCTTTTATTATATTTTTTACATTTTTACATTGAAGTTCGGTTTTTTTACAATTTGACATTGATGTTTGTATTTTTTTTTTTAAATAATCTCCAATGTCAAATACATTGGAGATTATTTTTATTTTACAATTTGACTTATATGTATATTAGGGTGTCCCAAGCTTCAAGGGCGAAATTTTTTTTTCCGATTTTGAGTACGCATACCCTCTATTTTTTTTCTATTTGACCCTAAGAACTAAAATAATAAATATTATTGATATCGGATGACGATAACCCGTGCCGACTTGATGTCAAACTTTTAGGAGAAAGTTTGTATGAAAATTACGGAGGACATTTTAGAACTTAATTTTTATTCAGCAAATAAAACATTCCTTTACATGTATCGTATATTTTTCAAGTATCTATTATAACTAGGACTTAATCTTTCCAAAGTTTGCTTTTTATAGTCAGGCTAAACCTATCTATCTGTTCTTGTACACAACATTAGAAAATATGCTTTTGTTCGTCGTTCCTCTTCAGTAGTGATTTTGTTATGAAAGTGCTCTCAGTGTCAGCACCTATTTTGTAGGATGTTGCAATGCATTACTAGACTACGAACTGCATTCTAAACTGCTGATGCCTATTTACTTTCTGTAAAGTTGTCCAGTTTTGGCACCACGACAAGTTGTTCTATAGGATTATGCGAAATAACTATCGAGAGGCATTATTCTTTACATTTGCGCACATCTAAAGCCGAAAACAGTTCATCATCCATGTCAATCGACAGTTTATAATAGTACCAGTACCTACCTGGTTTTGGAAATCGACTTTAATAGCTTCTGCGCGCTCTTTTTGATTCTCCGTACGAATTATTTGAATTGAGGATTTGCTTATGGAAAATTCGTCAGTGTTGTATGCAAGTGCCTCAACAGTAGCTTTTATAGCATAATTCTGTGTGCATTATTGTACCCAAAGCTGCAACTGTCTTTGGAGTGATGAAATTTTTCCCCATGGAAGTTTTATTCGTATGGCGCTGTGTACTCTTAGTTGGTATGGGTAGATTTTCTTGTAAATCTGTCATTTCAGAATCTGAAGACGAATTTCCGTGATAAGGTGATTACAAAACAGTTAAGGAGAAACAATTAGTAGCCTAGATGGCATTGATCCTAAATATTTCTAAGGCGCGCTTTTCTTTCGAATTTTTGGTTCACTCCACTTATGTAACTGCATCAACCTGGCTCTCTCTGGCACTACAAGTTTTATCTTTTATTAGGTAATGGAAATGCATCGGCATGTGCAATGTCAAACAATTTTTCTAATTTTATTGCAAGCTCATATCTTTGCTTCTCGAATACTTCTTGTGTTTTGTTTGCATTTTTTGCAGATCTCTCCAAAACTCCAAACTGTGAATAATGAATCTAGTTTTTTTTAACACAGATAATGCTTTAATTAGGAAATGTCACGTATATTGTGCCTTTTCCAATAAATAACGCACTTTCGAATAGTACGATTCATGATTTTCAGTAACACATAGGTACGTAAATAATAAAACAATACTGCCAAAGTTTTGAACCCGTAATTTGATTCTATACGTCCCCTATTCAAAATATTACTTTTGTAAGACTTTGCAATCCTACTAACATGTAGACTGAATGAAAATTATGCGTTTACTGATTAAATAAATAAATAATAACGATCACTTGATACGTTAGCCGCGGCGCGCCAAAGTACTGAATTTCTGATATTTATCGATGCAAGTCGGCACGGGTTCCCTTGGTCCTAAGTACATAAAAATTTATTTACAATTATTTTGACACCATTCAAACAAAATTAGAAGGTATGCGTTGTAAAAAAAAGAATTTGATTTTTTTGGGACACCCTAATGTATATTTATAGTATATTTCTTTTTTTATGAATATTTTTTATTATTTATTTTTATGTTTGTATTTTTTTTTTAAATAATCTCCAATGTCAAATACATTGGAGATTATTTTTATTTTACAATTTGACTTATATGTATATTTATATATATATACTGTTTCTTTTTTTATGAATATTTTTTATTATTTATTTTTTGACATAAATATTCACTTTGCTAAGTATTTTGTAAAACTTCATATTTCCTTTTTTTTATTGTGTATGTGAGAACTATGTTGATTGCTTTTTATTTTTTATTACCCGACTGCAAGAAGGGTAAAGATAAAGAAATAAAAACAAAAATGTCAAAGATATAGCCCATTAAAGTTACGTGTGACGTCACGCCGTGCTGCTTTTTTTCGCACGGGGTGACGTCACACGTAACTTTAATGGGCTACATCTTTGTTATTTTTTGTTTAATCGAAAAAAAAAATACGTATCCAATATTTTTTTATAATCTAAAATACGGACTAAATAAAATGTAATTATTTTGACCCTGGACACTACCCTATACCGTGATCCCTTTCCTCAAAAAAGGTATACCCATCATAACCTACATAACGTAACAGTAATAATCTTCACACCTTTGGAAATCTGCCCATCGTGTTAAGGATAACTGCCATAAATATAACCATAATATCTGCCATGACCTACTCAGCCGGTGGTACATCAATACTAATACTAGCCTTTACCCACGACTTTGTCGGCGAGAATGTCGGTTATAGCAGACGCGAAGTCGGAGTCGAAGCCAGATAAAAAAACTAGCCTATGTCCTTCCTTAGGATTTTAAAGATAGCTTAATAAAAATATGGGTCAGTACTTTAAGGCCCGGCGCCCACTATCGGTGGGCATCGGTGCGGCTCGGTACGCCGGCTTCGAGCGGCTTAGGGCGCCTTAGAGCTCCGTCGGGCGACTTCGGCCGGCCTCGGCAGCCGTAAGCATGGCTAAGGATGCCGAGGCGGTCTTCGGGTAGCTCGGGTGGCATTTTCGGATCAGACACGTCGCAGAACAGTCATTTCGATCACCGCGCGCGCCTTCATTATCATATCGTACAAGTAGACGCAAAATAACTTGGCAGTCCTGAACATAGGCTCTGCGAACTTCTGCGCATTTACATTCGTAAAGAAAACTGTTATTGGCATTTTTTTTTAACCAAAATACTAATAAAAATGTCCTAATACCAAGTAAAAATAAAATAAATATCAAAACAATTTGAGACTAAAAGCTACAAAAATAACTTATGAATAAACACTTAAACAAAAACAAACTTAAAAAAAACTAAACAAAAACAAAACAATATAATAATATCAGCAAGATGAACAATGAGAACTAAGTCCCAATCCACCATTATAAATGCACACACATAACTGTTTTCACGGAACGTTACGAGTGACTGCTCTGCGATGTTTCTGCAGCCAGAACTATTCTTAGGCTACCCAAAATCAGCTACGGCGTCCTTAGGCGTGTTTACAACTGCCGAGGCAGCTCTCAGGCGCCCAAAGCCGCCCGAAGGCGCCCGACGCAGCTCTAAGGCGCCCAAAGCCGCCCGAAGCCGGCGTAAAGCGCTCGAGCTCTACCGAGCCGCACCGATGCCCACCGATAGTGGGCGCCGGGCCTAACTGTGAAAGCATATTAGACAGATGGAGTTACTTTCACATCTACACTAATTTAATAAAGAGGTAAAGTTTGTTTCTTTTATTTTTATGTTCTTTTTTGTTTGTAGGAGGTAATCTCTGGAAATACTGGCCGATAGTGTCAGACTCTTACTGACTAAAAAACCCATCCCGTTCCTTCAAGCCTTCATACCGGGGCTCGAGCGCCCTTTCGGATAACCCTGGCCCTGGTAGGCTTCGACCCGGCTGGGCCCCTGCTGTTGCTGACAACTCCTTGAGGCGCGCGGGAACAGCGCGCGCCGTCGACGACTTGGGCTTGGTCCGGACAGTTACCGGACGGCCGGACAGCGAGCTACCCATTGCTCACTGTCCCACTGTGCTGTCTGTGTGTCTTGTCTGCCCGCGCCTACGGTGGCTGGAAATCGGGATCGGAATCCCGGCGGCGGCGAGGGCGCCGTTGCCTGATGCGGTCGGCCTCCTCCTTAGCGAGCATTACTGCTTCGCAGAAGTCGGCGACCGCCTGCCACTCCTCCTCGCTCCGGACCATGGCCTCGACCAAGGCCCGGCGCGAGAGGTCTCCGCCGCCGATCACCCCCACGAGGGCACGGCGATGCTCCGCCCAAGCAGGGCACACCGCGATTGTGTGCTCCACCGTGTCCTCCGGGCGTTCCGCACAGTGGCGACACCCGGGCGTCACTTCCGCTTTAATTCGGAACAGGAACCTCCCGAACTTGCCATTTCCGGTGAGGACCTGTGTCATGCGGAAGGTAAGGACGCCGTGAGGTCTTTCCAGCCACGCCTCAAAGAGGGGACTTATCGCCATAATTGTGGCGTGCCCATGGGGCCGCTGGGCCGATTGCTAATTTTTTTTTCACCAATAGAAAGCTACTTTATTCCCGAGTGACATAGGTTATATTTTATGTACGCGGGCGAAGCTGCGGGCAAAAGCTAGTAATATTATAAAGACATAAAGTTTTTTTTTGTAGGATGTAATCTCTGGAAGTACTGGGGCCGTATTATGACCTCTTAAAACCATCATGTTTTCGGTGTGAAAAAGAGACGGAGCTATACAGGACGAATAGCACTATCCTTTTCTCACACAGAAAACATGATGGTTTTAAGATGTCATAATACGGCCGCTGGTCCGATTGCTAAAGCTAGTTTCAAAAGAAGTGATATTTCTAAGTTTATATGCATAGATAAGTTTATATCTCTGAAACTACAGAACCGATTCTGAAAATTCTTTCACTAATGTGTAGCTGCACTATAAGTGCAATAGTCTATAAATTATGTCCCCTTGGGATATTTGTCCAGTTTCACGCAGGCAAAGTCGCTGGCAGAAGCTGTAAATGAAAAATAGCCTAGAGCAAGTTTCGATGTTCAATTTTGTCAGGGTTGATTCCTGCTGAAAACCAACTCTTAATATCTACCTATACATATAATAAACCTGTAGAAGTTTTTAATTCTGTGCGCATCATGTGAAATTTACGAAATCGATGTAGATAACTTTTATACATTAAGATACGATATCACGCCCCGCATCCCGCGTACGTATTTCACGCATTGCAATAAATACTTGTCTGAAAAGGACATTTGCAGGGGCTACGTGTGCGGAGCTATCCCGCATGGTTGACGAAATCCGCACGATATCAAAAACACCCTAAAATTGTATGTAACTTGATATATTACTTAGGCTTTGTTTCATTGCAAAATCGAAAGATGTATTATGCCGGCCATACACGGTCAAACCTATCGTCCAATCGTTATGACGCTACCGATTGGATCAAACAGATTTGACCGTGTGGGAGTGGATTGGTTATACAATGCGTTCCAAATAAGAATAGGATCGATTGCCATGTTGTAAAGTCACGTCATACTATCAAATTGAAGAACTAATAAGGTAAGCAAAAGATTTTTTTTTTTTAATTTTTTTTTTTCATGAACTGTTAACGAAAAAAGTTTAATCAGAATCCAGTTCTTCAATTTTTCTCATCTCTGAATTCTTTAATTTTGCCCAATATCTTGCGATTTGACAAGTACGACGTGACGTCACAACATAGCATCGATCCTATTCTTAGAGCTATATTAGACTAGTTACGCCGCTATGGTGTCCCGGTAAAATACAAGCCCTAAGCTACCAAACCAACACCATACAGACACCAGAGTCACCACACGTCCGAGCTGGTCGCGCCACTAAATGGTTGCGCAACCAAGCGGACACCAGCCCCCCTAGCCAAGTTAGAAACGTTTCGCTTGCATCGAACGCTTCGAGTTGGCCGCGTCGCCGAATCTTTTGTTCTGACCACGTGACTAAGCGTTGAGATGACGTCATTCCCGTACATTTGAAGCTTTCTACTAGCGTTAACTATTGCAGGTTAGCAACTTGGCTAGGGGTACAGGTGAGTAACTCTCTATAGAGCTGTATACATTTTGTTGGTAGCGTCGACTGGTCACGCCGCTATGGTGTCCCAATGAAATATAACCAAGCATTGTACATAATTTCCAAGAGCATCCAGTTCCCTGCCTGTCATGTTTTATTACTAAATTACCATTTGTTGATTAATGCCCTGCAATCCGTCATAAAAAGGCTACATTCACGATATAGCATTAAACAGTTTCTTGGTAAACTATATTATAGTGCAATTACTAGTCAAGCAAAGGATTTTTGTCATTAAAATAAATGGTTTTCAAAGTTCGAAGGTCGAGGAAAAATGTTCGAACACAGTAGTGTAATGTAAGACTGAGGTTACAATGACTATCTTATGGATATTTTGTACTGCACGCGGATTTGATTTCCGCACGGAACAAATATTTGTATGGCCTATAGACAATTTCTTAAAGAATGTAGTGGTAAGCTTTACTTTTCAGAGTGAAAAACCCGTACGAACCATTTTATGATCCTGACTCAATTTTTTTTTGAGGTTAGAAATCATCCAGAGTTCTTCCGCTCTAGGGTAGAGTGAGAGGGCGTGTCAGACTTTTACTGACTAAAACCCACCTGTGTGCTTTAGTTTACTTTTGTGTTCCAGGTTCCCTTTCAGAAATTCCCGGTAGCATTAGCGGGGACTGGCACTGTAGTCTCTATAGTTTCGCAGATAGCGATGCCAGGCGTCCGGGTAAACCCGGACACGGTCAGGCTATTAAGTCGCGTGTCCGGCCATCTTAGGCGGAGCCCGGCTCGTCCGGCTTTTGTTAGACTTTTTAAATTTGAACATATTGTTTAGAATTGTTATTCGAGTTCTGCCTTATCTTAAGTCTCGCTAGCACAAGTAGACCGGACATGCAATTAGTCTAGCAATAATATCACTCAATTTTATTGTTTTTTTTTTTCATAATAATTTAATAATATTTTATGAATTTTATTGTTATTAAAGTCATGTTACACTTAAAAACAAAAGTCGGCCTTTTTTACCAAATGTCCAGCTAAATGGGAAAGTCTGACCAGTTTTTCGGTTTCATGACCTGGCAACCCTATTCGCAGACATCTCTTTGAGGCGCGCGTGAAAAACTACGCGCCATCGACGACTCTTACTCGGTTTTACCGGACGGCAAGCTATCCAATGCTCATCGTCCGCAAGCCCATCTTAACTCGATCACGAATGATTACTTACTATAGCTTCTGTTAGTAAATCAGTATTACTTACCTACTTTGCTTTTTAACTTTATATATTAGGTACTTACTTTTAATAGCGAATTTGCCCGTGTTATTTCATCCAAATCAGTCCAGATGTTTGTGTGTAAGGAGCAATAACTATTCAAAAGATGAGAGAACATACACATACAATCTATTGAGATTTTTTTGTGAAAGTGAATTTACATGTTTGTGAAGTTTATAAAACGCTCCCACGATACAGGAGTACTAATTCAAAATAATTAATGAGTCTTCTACGAGTATTCAATGTATTGCCTTTTGTCTTCAAATCAAAAAGTCACAAGTCTCAAAATCTCAAAGCTTTATTTGTAAAAGAGAAAAAAAAAGCAACGCTACTCACCTATATTTGATTATTTTCAGTATGAAAGCACCCTTCTAGCTTTTAAAAATAACGAACCACATAATTTAACATGGAAATAGCAGCGGTAGTAGATACTAAGGACGCACGATCTTCGAGAAAGTGCAAGGCCATAGACTAGCGTAGGTAATGTAATTGTTTAACTTATTTTCTTCTATTATATAAATACTGAGACTAATAAAGCTTGCCTTACCTGTAATTATTTACGTATCCTAAAACAACTTTAAAGTTTACTTTCCGGAAAAATAAACACGTTTGCACTTTGACGTTTTCAACCTTGAGCTTGAGGAGCAATTCGACCATAAACAATTTCGAAAAGAATAAAATTTAAACACTACTCTATGGACTGACTGCATAGACCGAACTTTTTGCATAAATTAATTTTTATTATTTGCGCATTTACCTTGGCATTAAAAATTAAAGCAGGTACCAAGTCTCGGAAACTATTTAGAATAATAAAATGTTTTCTAAATTCCTGAGAAAAATAGTTTTGTAAAAATAAAATCAGCAAAGATTAAATAAATTATTTTTATTTTAAAATAAATTCCTCCATATTTAACCTGGCTGTATACAAAAAAAAAGTTTTATTGATTGTTTACTAGCAAGTTCAAAAAAAGAACATAACCTAAAATAATTTTTCCCGCGTTTTTCCGTGATGTCATGTAGGAACTTTTTCTTTTTTTCTTCTCTCCAGCGCCACTTGGTATCCGTCTACAGCCTTCATCATGATATCGATTTTGACCCTGATTTTTGGTATAGGACCGTCTTCTCTGTCTTCTACTACTTTATATTCTCGCAGTAATGTTGACAATGCTGTTTTTATTGACATCATTGCGTATTGGTAACCTGTGAACAAGAGAATTTTAATATTTGATTAAAGAGAAAACTAAAATTTTGTACAGTTAAAAGTCTGGTCATGGTCGCAGCACACGAGCCACTGGCCACAACCACAAAACGCCGCCGCCGGCATATTTCCTGTAGGTTTCATACATTTTTATAGATTCGCCGCACACGGTTGATGCCGGTGGCCACACGCTAAAAATCGCCGCTGCTTGTGGCCCATACTAGCCACTAAACGCCATCACACGCCGCTAGCACATTTAATCCAATAGGATACTGCGCGTATGAGTTAAAAAAAGTAGCAACCACTGGCCACAAGTGGCTTGTGACCGCTTCTAGCTTCTCGTTGCGGCGTTTGTGGCTGTGGCATGTGGGCCATGTGTGGCGACGCTTAGTCAATAAGTTCAGTCCTTGTTCCTTATTATTATTTTTTTTAATTGATATAAACTAACTAGTGCTTGACTGCGATCCCACCTGATGGTAAGCAGTGATGCAAATCGATGTGAGGCGCACTAGTTTATTAAGAGCCTATTCACTATTGCCTTAAACACACCTAAATTATAATCAGACGGAAAGACCGCAGCAGGCAAATTGTTCCAGTCCCTCATGTACGCGATCTCGAATTTCCACCAAAAAAAGAGGCCTCTTGCTGCTCTCCCCCAACGACGCCCTAAGTCAAGATTAGTGCCCTACAGGAAGTACTCTTAGCATGTAATGGCTGAATTTCTAGTTTAATGCTTAGTTTAATTGCAAGTCTTAAATAGCTTCAATTTCATTCATTCAGAATCGATCAAAATAAATCGAGTTATTAGAAACAACTAAAAAAAAAAAAACATTACTAAGAAAACAATTTTCCGGGTCATCAATGTTAAATCGATTAGACATGTTTAATTTTTTCATTACATGCAGGTATTTGCGGAACGATCTAAACGGTGCAGAACCATAGACATGGAGTAGGGAAATACCGTTTACGTGATATAAAATGCAGGCACGTGCGCATATGGAGACAAGAAACAACACTATTAACACTCGTTGTTACTGGAAGTAATTATCATTACGATTGAGAGCGATATTGATCAGGGGTTCTCAACACGCAGACTGGCAATCAGATAAGGTGCTGTTTAATGGCAAATTGGGTTTAAGTGAGTTGAAGTCCGACATAATGTTACGTTCTCCTCAGTTGGTGAATATGTATGTGGATTCCCATGGGCTTCGTGCTTCGGGATTATTCGAAAAAGTTAGCGTGTTTCTGGAATGCATTGACCAACTGAAGGAACACAGGTTGGTTTTAGTCAGTAAAAACCAGTCACCCCCTCGTGCTCCAACCAGACCGAGAGAAGTTATTTAATAATTGCCCTCTCAAAAAAAGAGAGTAGCTTATAAAACCCGGACAAGTGCGAGTCGGACTAGCGCACGAAGGTTTCCGTCCGTAGCAAAAAACAGCAAATATTAGTCCCACTGCTGGGACTCAAGCCTTCTCTCTTGGAGAGGAAATAGGTCATAATCCATCAAGCGAGCCTAGTACAGATTGGTGGATGACATGCCTTGGAATGTTTGGTTCTAGGACATGCCCGGTTTCTTCACGATCTTTATCTTCACCGTTTTGAGAGCAGTGGTGATGACAAAAATTAAACAGTACGCTTGGCTGGTTTGAATCCGCTACAACTCGTAAGTCTTGGCCGTTACCACTGGGCCACTGAGAGCAGTCTTTCAGTTACTTAATAATATTTTCAACTATTTAAAAAAGGTTGACTATCTCTGACAACATACCTAGCAATATGCCACTTTTTATCTCATCGTACCCTAACGAGATGCAAAATTGCAATAAGTATTTAATTCTAATTGTTAAGAAACAATTAGAATTAAATACTTATTGCTATATAAGAAGTCAGTTTTATGTTTTTTTTTCAATAGAGTATCCGGTACTTACAGGTAAGTAACTTTAAAAAAAAGTCATTAGATTGTTTTTTAAATATGCCATGTTTACCGCTTTTAGGCATGCAATTTACTGTTTATCGCACTAGTGCGAAAAGTGCGTGAGCTCGCCCCCACCCCTATTAATTACTTTTATAGTATCAAGTTGGACGCTAGGCGACCTCCACGAGCCGCGCGTCAGCCTCCTTTTATTTATATCTTCGTATGTGTATTGAAAAATTTCCTTTGATACTTGATACACATGAAAAACTGCAGCACTTGGCTCTATAACACCCTCGCCTACAGCTCGGGCGAATTCCACCTTGGTCGCAATGAGAAGCTTTCTCCACTTGTATCAAAATGTACCATTCTAATGTGCTCATCAACAACACAATAAAACTGACATTGTACCCATATAATTATTTAGGGCCCATGATCTTCGAACGCAAAGAGCAACTGACGGAACACAAGTGGGTTTTATTCATTAAAAGTCTGACACTCCGTCTCGCTTCACCTCGAGCAGGAGGAATCATTTAATGATTTTCTACTTAAAAGGACAGAAAGAATAAAAGAAAGAAAGAAAAATTTTATTTGGCGGAAAATCAAGTTTTTGTAAATGAGTTTTTTAACTACATATTTTGGCGAGCTATCTATTCTTAGACACAGGTCTAATTTATAGATAACCTTTAACTAAAAAGTCCGAAACTTCCTTACTTATTCAAGGTAGGATGTGTCACAGAATACTTTGTTTACTTAGGTAAACAAAGGTTAGACTCACAAGAGTTTAAGATCTAATTTCCTCATTAAATTAATCACTCTGAACGGATTTATCGTTTCTGAGTTTTTGGGTCATTCATTGTCCGCCGTTTTTTTTCCTACAGAACAATTTTACAAATATACAAAATCGGCCCGATATCTGTCCTACAAAAAGGGTGACGTGGGCGGGCAGCGTCAGGCATAAAATTATATAGATCAGGGTTTCTCAAACTTATGGCACCTCTTTTAAAGTTCCCAAACGATTGCGAACCCCTAACCACACCGAAAAAGAAAACAATAAACTGTACTGTTTATGAAAATATGGATATTTATGTCAATAAAAGGTAATAGAGTGACATAAATATGTTAATATAAATGTAGCTGACACCTAACGTCATAATTAACGCCAGCTGCATTTACGAAATTTATTGTCTCGAAACATACATGCGCCACCTGCTATGCTGCTCATCGTACATAACCACTTGCACTTTTCAAGATTTATACGAGGCTAACAATAGGGCTGTGCAGGTTGCCAAATATTGGTCAGAAAAAAATACATAGTTTGAGAGCATCGACACGAAACGAAGAATAAAGATCAAATGATAAACCCCATAAGGTTTGAGTACCCCACTTTGAGAAACCCTAGAGCACAAAATCACCGCCAGTAACCAGAGGCGCCTGTAGGTACCAATAATATTCAAGTAATTCCAAGGACAACTTTCGGTAATCATAAAGCCGAGGAAGAATGTATAATATGTGTTATAGACTACCGTCATAAGCAGCCGATGCTTCTCATCGCTCTGCGGTCTATACAGAGTAGCTACCATTCATACACCTTGCACATTTTTCTAAACCTGGAACGGAGCCTGGAAAAAGTTGGCAACCCCACCATGCTCCTATGGATTGAAACGATAGGTGTAGGTACGTGCAGACGTGAACGAAGTCGGGCCGGACAGACTGATAAAGAGAGGCCAGCAGCGACGCGACGAAACCCGAGCTGCGAACAAGCAGAGTGGCAGCGCTGTTGGCAAGGTGTGTGTCCTTTGTACGTACAATAGCCTAGTCAGAATATGACGACGATTGAAAGGGCTCATAGTCCTTTGACCATCAGTCATTTTTCGAGGTTGTGGCTCCTCGAAAAATGACGTCAACCAAAACCTTTGATTTGCTTGGATTTGGATCAAAGATCTGTGTTAGTGCATAACCAATATACGAACTCAAGTCACTCTTCCAAATCAGTAATCATTCTCATTCTCAATCATTCAGATCGGAGTCAAGCACAGGTTTAAATAATATATGTAATTGAAAAAAAAAAAAAATAACGCATCATCATCCGAATTTGGTCCGAGATTTCTGGAACCGTATTTTTACGGGTTCAGATCGTATTCGGTTCGGACGTAGTGCGAAACCACTCTTGCGAATTTCTTTACGTACTCAAACGGTTCCACGTGAACGTCAATTTGTATCAAGACTGATTATGCACTATCCGGTCATAATAACGGAGATTTTTTCAATTTGTCATTTGCAAACATTTACATAAACGCATTCCAGTACGTCAAGAAAGCCACACTAGTCTAGTTCTTAAGATACCTGGTTACTTACCAAGGCAGTTCCTAGGTCCATTACTGAAAGGCATGTAGCTGCAAGGATTTTCCAAGTTGAATCTCTCTGGCAGGAACCTATCTGGGTCGAATTTCTCGGCATCTGGACCCCAGTACTTGGGGTCTCGGTGGACGCCCCATATTGAGCAGACTACACCCGAACCAGCGGGCAGGACGCGACCAGACGCTGTAGAAAAAAGATAATGATATGTAATCTTTTTTATTGGTAAGTATTTTAAGGCTTATAGTCCCTTGAACCATCTAGCCGAAATTAAATGGACACAAGTCTTGTACCCGCCTAGGCGGCAGTACGCGTATCTGTTCATTTAATTGCGGCTTGCTGCGCCTGAATAGTGCGCGGCTGACCTTTAAATCCATTTTCTTTGCGAAATTTTTATTAAATACAAATACAAAACGTTGACTTATTTGCTATACTCACTTTGCAGAATATTTAAGGGGCCGGCGACGGATGAATTTCCATACAAACGTAATACCACGCTCATTTTTAGATGGAACATATTTCCAACATATTATGATGGTATTCGGTTATAGACAATATTTATCTAGGTTCCTATTACTGGTTTGAAAAAAATATATGTTTATTATAGATTCATGAACAACATTATCAAAATTTGATTTTTTCGTGCGGTTTTTGCTTTGTCTAAAAATATATTTAGCAATTTCGCAACTTTTCCCTACTCCTTTGATACGGTTTGGATATTTAGAAACATTTTTACATTTAAAAATTGGTGTTTAAATATTCTTCAAAGTGAACATAGCTTAAGTAAATCAATCAATATTTCGCAAAGAAAATGGATTTAAAGGACAGCTGCGCACTATCCGGGTGCAGCTAGCCGCAATTAAATGCACACGCACAGATACGCGTACCTACTGCCGCCTAGGTGGGTACGAGAGTTGTGTCCATTTAATATCGGTCAGATGGTTCAAGAGACTATAAGCCTTAAAAAAAATATCCACATTTAATTTTTAGATTTTTAACTTTGGCGTAGTAATACTTACGTAACGTTATATCTTCTAAGACTTTCCTAATAATAAGCGGCACTGGTGGGAATAACCTCAAGGACTCCTTGACCACACGCTCCAAATACTTTAACTTGATCAAATCTTCCTTTACCAACATGCGATCATCGTCGAATACCTCGCAGAGCCTGCAAACAGATAAGAATTTTAATATGCAAAGCACATTTTATTCTCTCTTTTTGGTTGAGGATTTACCCATAGTTACACTATTTTTTTTTTTTTTCGGTGGGTAAAAATCGTCCAAATGACATTCCCCGCCCTTAGGCGAAAGGGGAGATAGTATATCAGACTCTTAAGCGATTATCACACTGCCACGCATCACGCTGCATGTTGCGTGTCAACGCACCTACGCGTGTACGTGTGGGAGTGCAGATCTGCATCATCGTGCGGGTTTTTTACGCACTCACGCGTAGATGCGTTTTGTATATTCATGCAGGCTCTGACTCATTGCCTTAACCGGCACTCAATACCTTGCGTGTCGTTCCGCACCCACGCGCGTGAGGCGTATGTAGGCGCGTGATCTACATGAACGCGCGTGGATGCATTTTCGGTATGTTGGACTGTGCGTGTTTTCTATACAAACGGAGATACTTACATGCAACGTTAACACACGCATTCACGCGCTACGCTGCGTGGTGCATGGCAGTGTGATAATCGCCTTAGGCTGCTGGTTAGAATTTATTCTAGGAAACACTCTGTAGTTACCTAACAGGTAGGTTAGGCCTTAGGTAGGTTAGTAAGCTACAGAGTCTCAGTTTAGAGATCGTACTTAGGACCCTAACTCAGAGGAATGAGGAAAAAAATCATAGTTTACATAAATATTTCTAAGTAGGACTCGTGTCTTCAAGGAGTTATTCCTACTAATTAAACTATTGCACACTTTAATTACACAAGTAATAAACATTGGTATTTATTACATCATATTTTTATAGATTATAAATTGTATGTCAAGCAATTTCTGTTTTATCTGTTTAACTACTTACTTAATTGAGCGTAAAGTCATTCTAAGTAAAATGCAGGTAAACGTGATTTATGACCTAGCATATTCATAGCCATGTCCGTGTTCATGTCGACCTATCAATATTCTATCAATCAAGTTCTCAAGAAATCAATCCATACTAATATTTTATATCAATACTAATATTATAAAAAGGTAAAGTTTTTTTTATGTTTTTTGTTTGTAGGAGGTAATCTCTGGAAGTACTGGTCCGATTGCTAAATTTCTTTCACCGATAGGAAGCTGCTCTAAACCCGAGTGACTTAGGCTATATTTTATGTATGCGGGCGAAGCCGCGGACAAAAGCTAGTTAAAAATATAAAAGTAAGTCTGTCTGTCTGTTACGCTTTCACGATTAAACTATTAAACCGATTTTGACGAAATTTTGTATGGAATAAGCTTGAACTCCGAGGAAGATAGGTTACTTTTTTTCTGACTTTGGCTTTGATTTCGACTACGCATCCTCTATTACCAACATTCTTTTTTTATAGGCTTTTGTTTGACCACTATCACACCTGATGGTTATTGATGATGTGGTGGACGATGAAACACGTTTACCTAGACGTCACTTATTCATCTTGACGTAAAGATAACTAGGTTGTACCTATCAGGAAACACATACTCCAGCAGAGAATTCTTTTAATCCAATTAAATCAATCACATTTACGAGGATGAAGTTGCGGGCAAAAGTTAGTATAAAATATGGAACAAGTTTTATACCATTTTGCTTTAACAATTTGCGTTTTAACCTTTTCCCAACTATGTTTTGTTTGGTGTCCAGTCCAACCAGATACAGGTGAGTACCAGGACATGGTCCTCCAGAGCCCAGTATCAGGGTAACACGATACTCCTTGGTAAGGGTGCATTATGTTTGGTGTTGGAACTGGTTGGAGTAGAGTGGACAATAATATTGAAAAGTGGAAAGAGTTTCCATTGAAGCAGAGCTGAGCTGAGCTGATAAGAATTGCATTGAGCCAAGTTCTAACTAGTCTCAATTAGCTTCTCACCCAAAACTTCTCAATGAAAATGATTAACATACATTCAGTGAAAAAAATATCGGGAATAATTGATTTGTTTATGGTTCCAAATTCAAATTTTAGATTTTTTTGTTGTTGCTAGATTGGCACTACTGTTTTCCATTTTGACGCGGAGTTTGTGTTGCATCTGTTATTTATATTAAATACAGTGCTGTTTTTAGTTATATCATATCTAGTGTGTATTGCGAATTTCATAATAGACAAAAACATCGAACAAAGAGTTTGTCTTAAATTTTGTTTCGCCAATGGAATTTCGTGTTCGGAGTCACTGAAAATGTTACAGAAGGATTGCGGTGAATCGACTTTATCAAAAACACGTGCTTATGAGTGGTACAAAGCATTCAAAAGCGATCGAGATGTGATGGAAGATTTGCCTCGCTCTGGTAGGCCTACCAGAGCGAGGCAAATCTTCCATCAACCTCTGCAACTGAAGTTAACATCGCAAAAGTGAAGGAAATTGTGACTGAAAATCCTCATTCAAGTTTGAGAGAGATAGCCGCCGAACTTTCTGTATCTCACGAGTCGATCCGTACCATTTTAACTAATCATTTGGGTATGAAACATGTTGTCGCTCGGCTAGTCCCAAAAGACCTGAATTTTCTCCAAAAACTCAATCGTATGAGAGTCGCTGAGGTAATTCTAGAACGAGTCAATTCCGTCCCAACATTCATGAAACGCATTGTTACTGGCGACGAGACGAGGGTTTACGAGTTTGACATGCAAACAAGTCAACAAGCTTCGGAGTGGCGCCTTCCAACTGAACCAAAACAGAAAAAACCACGCCAAAGTCGATCAAAAGTCAAAGTCATGTTAACTGTTTTCTTTGACTATCGCGGTGTTGTGCACTCGGAATTCTTACCGGAAGGTCAAACGCTAAATAAAGAATATTATTTGAGCGTTATGCGGCATTCAAGAGAGCAAATTCGACGAAAAAGGCCAGATTTGTGGTAAGAAAATTCTTGGATTTTGCACCACGATAATGCACCTTCGCAAAGCCCATCACTGTGAACGAATTTTTGACCAAACACTCAACAAATACCATCGAGCAGCCACCATATTCGCCAGATATGGCTCCAGCCGACTTCTATCTTTTTCCTAATCTCAAATTACCACTTCGTGGCACCCGTTTTCTATCTGTAGAAGACATAAAGGAGAATTCGCGGCGAGAACTGAACTCAATTTCGGAAACAGCGTTTAAAAAATGTTTTGATGATTGGATTATTCGTTGGCGTAAGTGTATCGTTTCTGAAGGGGCATACTTTGAAGGTGATAAAATAAATTTGGATGAAAAACAAATATTTTGTGTATTATTGATCTTTTCCCGGTACTTTCTCAGAGTAGTACATTGTGGATGACGTGTGAAGTTTATGACGTAATATTGTTAACTAAACTAAAATGTAGCGCACGAGTTCTGTCCTGATAAGTCTATCCTACCCGCGTTACCGCGTTCGTTATCGCGTTGCCACATCGTTGCTCCACTACCCTCCGCTTTGTGCCTTCGGTTCGGCACCACAACCTGCTTGACTCCGTCTCGTCTAGATCAGGGCCGCGTGTTGATATAGTTTATATGAAAGTCCGCTCAGTTCCGCTCCGCTCAACCCTCATTGTTTTCACTGCTGCGAAATGGAGATATCGAGCACTGTGACAAACGGTTCACGTCAGTGGAAACACACAATAAGATTGGTGATAGATTATCTGACTTCCGACTACCCTAACAACTGTCAAAGATCTACAAATGACAGCCGGGATCAAAGTTTTAATATGCTTAACTTAACGGAATCTAATCGCAGCATGTGGTACGGACCGACCTAACCCAACAATCTTTAACTCATTGAGCGCAGATCCACGTGATAGACAATGGCTTTGCAATTGTGTCTTTAATTATGGCATACGAAAGGGTAATGGTCAACCGTAAAAAAAAACCTGTATGGCTTTTCTTACTTTGTTGTATATTGTGCATAAAACTTTTTAAAATTCTGAAACTCCTCATAGATGCTTTCAACGCCAGGCCAGGAGCAGGTCTGTCAGACTCTTACTGGGTAAAGCCACACGTTGTTCTGAAGCTGCCTATGAGCTGGACACTGGTATGTGTGCTTGTGTATTTCGTTAGGGTTCCCGGCTAGATATCGAACCGCATAAATTGATGGGGATCCTGATCTATGGTCACATACAGCCGCAATTCTGCAGAGGTGCACGCGCAACAACACGACAGTTTCGACATTTAGTTTTTTGGAAAATCAAAATCTTTGGCAATTGTGGATTTTCCACTGTGAAAACGGGTGTATCCCACTATTTCTATTAGGTATTTCTATTGATAGAAATACTGGGCCTGATTCAGACTGATTGTCCCACTATTTCTATTGCAGTCGGCTGCGACAACAAAAAAACGCTGCATCATTTCCTATGACGGCGTGCACATAGAAACTATTTATTTATTTCCTCGTTAGATAAAAAAAAATGGCAGATTATTAAATTAAATTATAATATTCATTAAAAGTGGTAAACTTTTCAAATAACATAACTGCGTTTTTTTTTTGTTGCAATAGAAATAATGGGATATAATTTGTAAAAAACGCTGGTCCCACTTTTTCTATTTTGTATTTCCATGGAAATAGTGGGATACACCCGTGAAAACACAGTTAAACGTAAAATTCGCGACGAGTGGTATGGATATCACTATTATGTGGTTTCAACGCGACGTTACCACAAGTTATACAGCTACCGAACCAATTAATTTATTGCAAAGTCTATATCCATTTCGGTTCAGTTTTGTTTTTTTTTTTTTTTTAATTTATATAAACTAGTGCTTGACTGCGATCCCACCTGATGGTAAGCAGTGATGCAATCGTTGATGGTGAGGCGCACTAGTTTATTAAGAGCCTATTCACTCTTGCCTTAAAGACACCTAAATTATAATCAGACGGGAAGACCGCAGCAGGCAAATTGTTCCAGTCCCTCGATGTACGTGGTATAAACGACGAGGCGAAACGCTTGGTCCGGACCGTAGAGGTTTCAACAACATTAGGGTGGATACTCGCCGTTCGTCGGCTTGTCCGATGGTAGAAGTGAGATGGTGGACTTAAGTCATGAAAATTTGTAACCAAGCATTATATGTAACACATAATATGATTTAAAAGAGTGTCCATGGAGTTTCTTGCACGTTCTTCTCCATAGAGACCTACTCTTTGGAACGTGCAATTTAGCTTCATTTTTCTTGGACTGACCGACATTTGACTATTCAAAAGTGCCTGCAAATGGTCTATTTGAAATAAATGATTTTTGATTTTGATTTTTTTTTTATTTTGTAATTCCTGCGCACACTCTCCAAAGTGCATCCTGTAAAACACCGAAAGGCTGGCTACCCTTCGCCTGTGCTCAAGACTTTTAAAAAACAAGATGTTCTTGTTGAAAAACTGTGTATTATAAAGGCCAATAGACGTGTAATAGCCTAGTGGGCGTTCTTCGGCTGAAATGATGATGATGATAATAAAGGCGAAAGCTTGTACGTTCACACGTATATTTGTTACTTCTTCACACTTGAACGGCTGAATGGATTTAGATAAAATTTGACGCAATGGTAGACATAAGGTCTACCCTTGCGTCTTTGGATTAGCTTATGGTTTTTATATTATTAAGCTATTGCATAGCTTCTATCGCGGGTCTTGAGCGCGGAGACCGAATCCAGAAATTCCGTAACGAAAATAACCTAATACCCCCCGCTCATTTGTTTTTTGAGCGTGGTGACCGATAAGAAAACAAATGAGTGAACAATCAATAGCAGCTGTTGGTGAGGTCTGGTTTTGAATGGGTGGGGTTAAGCAGCTGTTGGCGAGGTCTGGTTTTGTATAGGTGGGGTTAAGCAGCTGTTGGCGAGGTCTGTGTTTGGATGGGTGGGGTTAAGCAGCTGTTGGCGAGGTCTCGTTTTGGATGGATGGGGTTAAGCAGCTGTTAGCGAGGTCTGGTTTTGGATGGAAGGGGTTAAGCAGCTGTTGGCGAGGTCTGTGTTTGGATGGGTGGGGTTAAGCAGCTGTTGGCGAGGTCTAGTTTTGGATGGGTGGGGTTAAGCAGCAGTTGGCGAGGTCTGGTTTTAGATGGATGGGGTTAAGCAGCTGTTGGTGAGGTCTGGGTTTGGATGGGTGGGGTTAAGCAGCTGTTGGCGAGGTCTGGTTTTAGATGGGTGGGGTTAAGCAGCTGTTGGTGAGGTCTGTGTTTGGATGGGTGGGGTTAAGCAGCTGTTGGCGTTTTGGATAGGTGGGGTTAAGCAGCTGTTGGCGAGGTCTGGTTTTGGATGGATGAGGTTAAGCAGCTGTTGGCGAGGTCTGGTATTGGATGGGTGGGGATAAGCAGCTGTTGGCAAGGTCTCATTTTGGATGGGTGGGGTTAAGCAGCTGTTAGCGAGGTCTGGTTTTGGATGGGTGGGGTTAACCAGTTGTTGGCGAGGTTTAGTTTTGGATGGGTGGGGTTAAGCAGCTGTTGGCGAGGTCTGGTTTTGGATGGGTGGGGTTAAGCAGCTGTTGGCGAGGTCTGGTTTTGGATGGGTGGGGTTAAGCAGCTGTTGGCGAGGTCTATTGCATAAGTTGATAAAAAATGCTATGCAATAGCTTTACCGCGGCAGTCCCCGAGTGCCACACGTCTTTTTTTATTTATTAAAACTTCATGCACTAGTAATCCACACTGTAAAAAGGAGGAGTATGTCCTCTTAGGATATTTTCTAATTTCATGCGGGCAAAGCCTTTAGCAGAAGCTAGTGGTTCGTAAAACTTAAGCCGTACAATTTAGGTGAGTTTTACAGAATAGTTAATAATAATAATAAGTTTATTGACACAAAAATGATTTATGTAACAATTTTTTTGAAGCCCTGGCTCCTGAGCTAGGTACCTGTGATACAGGAGCCAGTGTCTTCACCCAGTTGCAAGTGGTACATAATTATGTACTATTGATCTATGTATTGTTGAACTATGAATTTTATGACTACTACGATATTATAAGCTTCCACTATGTGAATGCACTTACGGTACAATAATAATTAGGTACTAATGAGGACAAGTTGTAGACCTATATATTATACATTTATTAACCCCACCGTGGACATAAAAATAAAATCAAAGAACCACTTACTCTTGGTACACTTTCTCCTGAATTTCCGGGTACTTTCCCAACAGCTTCAATGTGTACCCTGTGGACACTGCCGTGGTATCCGTCCCAGCCACAGTGAGAGTCAGAACCTCTTCTCTTAACTCCACATTGGTGTACCCTTTCTCACCACCAGACAAGTGTATTAACAGATCTAAGAATGTCTGTTTCTTGTATGATCCTAAATCTGTAAAAACAATTAAAAGGAGATTGTCCAATAAAGTATTGATTTATTAGATTAAATCTTCATGCAACACAACACATTTCATTCTCTACCTTGCCTTCATTCTCTACCAGTCAACCTAGGGTGGTGAAGAGACAATACGGTAGATAGGTACATAAAAAAGAAAATATAATTTACAAAAATAGAGTAAAAAGTATATACAGGGCTATTTTTGGAACTGGCAACCTCTCAGTATGTTACTAACATCATAAACCACAAATTTTATTCTATGACTAAGTATTAAAAATTATCATATTTTAGTGCATAAGATTTTCATACAAAAACAAAAATATTTAAATTGAACGTTCTAAACTTCTAAGTATTACGTAGTAGTACAATACCGGAGGGGAGCGGGGATCGGGCGGCGGTGGTGCTTGATACGCTTGCGTTGCGTCATACAGACGTAGATCGGTGTAGCAAAATACACAGTTGATATGTGTTAGATAGAATAGACAACGAAATCTTGAAGATTTGTTTTTGGTAAATTATTTAGATATGTTTTGTATAAAGTTGTTATTTATGATGTTAGTTATACAGTCAACTCTAAAAGCTAGGAGTATTCTAAATTTCTTGGAAGCCTCCGGGCTAAAAGAGTTACTCTAACAAGGTGGCGAGTCACAATAGATCTTTTAGGTCGCAATGACTACATCCCCTACACTATGGGTGATGCATAGCCCCTTATCTTCTAAATAATAATAATACAGTCTTGCAAGGTGGTTAGTGTTTTACAAATAAGCCTGTATATTTTATATATGTATAGGGAGCAAACAAATAAGCAGAAACAAATATCTCTTACCAAATTCATGATCAACCTCTGTTTTAGCCTCTTTTTCACATTTTAACTCTTCTCTCTTCTTTTCAATTACCTATAAAAAAAAATTCTTAATGAAAGAACTCCTTATTACGAAATTTAAGGCACCCTGACGGGGCCAGTAAGTGTCGGTACCTGTCAGGACTTTTTTTTCTTTTTGATGTAGGATATTATCTAATGACTTCTCTCGCTCCAGGTTGAAGCGAAAGGGTATGTCAGACTTTTACTGACTAAAACTAACCTTTGCGTTCTAGGACTACGTTTATCCTTTCAGAAATTCCCTGTTGCTGGGTTCCTAGAGTTCGCGGTCAAAATTGTTGCACACTATATTCATAATGGCAAAAGGGTAGAGTGAATAGGCTCTTAATAAACTAGTGTGATTCACTATCAATCACTATAATTTGTGTAAGTTGGAAAAGGAAAGATATACTATAGACTGAGAAATGACGTATTAAAGCCGATCCTACTCACGTTGACTCAATGAGTCGACGAACGCTTGCGCGGTTTTTTTACGGCGACCCAATGAATTCGCGTAACCGTTGATATGTCGATGCCTCCCACGTAAGTTGTTGTAACCCCAAAACTGTAATTTTACTGGAGAGCGATTTCAAAGACACTTTTTGCGATATTAACCACAGTTTTTCAATTAATCTTTACGAACAGTATGCGAGTATAGCTTTTATCATTTTAAGACTTTTTGGACTTTTTTAATTTTAGTAATAGATTACATGGAATTAGACACTTTTAAGTGAAAAACACAAAATAGCTATTTTGAGTTTTTATCAGGAGGCATGTACTTTATCTATGTACATAACTGTATCATAAAAAATCACAAAGTTATAAGCTTGTTATGTCAGCAAAAATACATAGTCACTGGGCCATCCAGGCGACTTAGGTGTAGTTTTGCGCTTGCACCCATCTGTTTGCTGGTGTCTAATGTCCACTATGACCTGCAGTGACCCGTGTTGTAGGTACGTGTCGGTGGTGTCTAAATTGAAACCTTTTTAAATATTTTTGGAAAAAATATAACATGGTGTAAAACCTATCGGAATCCATTCAGTGACTGATTCTGAACAAAGTGAATATAATGTTTAATATCATTTAAAAGAAGGAAATAAGTACCTACATCCAATTACCTGATCAGTAAAGTTGTGCAGGACTGAAATAGACTCCTGATGCTTCTTGTACTGCGGGAACCACTTGTACATCCAGTCCGGCTGAAGCCACAGGTGGAAGATCCTCTCGCACACCAGGTTCAAGACCTGACTCATCGCATTCAGGAACGGCTGATCCGGGTTTTCTTGTGCATTGATTTTTATTCCCATTGTTGTTTCTGTCAAGTCAAAATGGTTGAGTGAAAATCAGGAGCCCTACCATAAGCTGAGCCGCCGTCGGGATTCCGATCCCGATTTCCGGCCACTGTAAGCGCGGGCTTGCGGAAGGCGTACAATGGGTGCTGTCCGACCGTCCGGTAACTGTCCGGACCGAGCCCAAGTCGTCGACGGCGCGCACTGTTCCCGCGCGCCTCAAGGAGTTGCCAGCAACAGCCCCTGCTGGCTTCTGCTGGGCAGGGGCCCATCTGAGTCGAAGCCTACTGAAGCCAGGGTTTAGCTCCGAAGGGAAACTTTGCCCCTGTACGAAAGGCAAGAAGGAATGGGGTGGGTTTTTTAGTCCGTAAAAGTGACACTATCTCCCGCTCCGCTCAAGGGCGGGGGATGTCTTTGGATGATTTTTAGCCACCGAAAAAAAAGCCCTACCACGAGCTCTTAACGCAATCCATTTTACGACCTAATCTGAACTGTGAAAGGGATGGAACTAAACAACATTAGTTTTAGTACTTATATAAATGGCTTAGAGTGAAACCCTCGGATTTGCAATTGTAGGTAACTTTATTTTATTACATGTCTGAAAAGAAAAGCTCATAACGCACAATCTTGTATCAAAATTTTGATTAGATACTTGTAGCGCCATCTACGATGTTGCATGCATATCTTGCTCAAGTCAGTTTGGTGTGATCACCTCGCGACGGCGCGACAAAACAAGCGGAAAATAATTAAAAACAAGTGAAACAAGCGTTTGAAATAAACCAATAGTTTTAAATATTTTATATTATATATACATATATATATATATATATATAATATTTGAATGAAACATGTACAAGCACATTAAATTACACGATAATAAAGGTCTAATTTGGTTTTTTGTGCCTCCTGAAAACTTACGTATTTCACAGTTATGTCTGTGCGATAAAAGATCCGTCGTGGCGTAAAGTGAAAACAACATTAAAGATTTTAAGTAGCAACCCAACCCAGCCATCCGTCAAATGCCAAACGTCATATAATATTGACACCGGTTTATTTATTATGTTATTTTATTGTGATTTTTAATTGAAATCTTCAGAAATGTGATAAAAAATTTCACTGAGCTGCAGGGGAAATAATATTTAATATATTACAGTTTTTCCAAAGATAACAAATGGCATATCACACCATTATTGATCAAAACAAAGTCACGAACTTGGGAAACATTGGTATGCTGTTTTTTTGGTACATAGCACTTTTATTTTAATGTTTTTAGACTTCCTAGGTAAACTCCTGTCCCTGTTATCTCCAAATATATATAAATTAAATGGAAATTCATTTAAACATGACGATATTTATTTATTTTGTTTTGGTCAATATTTTCTATGGCTAGTATAAAGAGTATTGATACTTTAAATTTATAATGCGTTTCGACTAACTTAGAATATTTCTTTTCAGGCTTGAGTACGGATACAGTAACTAAAATAAAAAAGGCCAAGTGCGAGTCGGACTCGCGCACTGAGGATTCTGTACAAATTTACCTATGAAATCAATTCCCGAATTGAGTTATGAAGATTTTTCCGAATTACAAACAATTTTTTTTTGTGGCGTATCTACAAATTTACAATTTACAGATTTTTCCCTGTACTTGTTCTATGAGACCTTGATTTATGCCAAATTTCAGGATTTAATTTATTAAACCCCAAGCGAACGCAGGCGTTTGCACACCTATTGTCTTTCAATTGTGTCTGTAATTTCCAAGATTGAAAGGTTAAATGGTCTTAACAGATAAACAGACGGACAACCAAGTGATCCCAAAGATCTTATATACGAGATGGTCCCTTACAGGCTAAATAGATTTTTTACGAAGCAACATTACAAATTCTGAAGTGTACTTTATTTTCATAGACATTAAGTTCATATTTTTCATAGATTAGCAAAAGGGAAAAATGTACTGAGGAAGACAACGAGAAAGTGGTAGTGTGTTCCATTTTTACATTTATATTTAACTAGGGTAAACATAAACTTGCTGTTAGCTACAATATTCCAGTCAGTGATAATAGACCGATCCCAGTCAAAGTGATAGAACCATTTTCGTTGGCACTGGGTAAGTGGTCGCTGGTGGAACCTACCTAGATAGGCAGTACAGCAGTTTCTTCACGCTATTTTCCTTTACCGGTTCGTGTTTGCATTTAAATGTTCATCATCATTACAATCGAAAGACGTCCACTGTTCGACATAGGCCTCCCCAAGGTGTCGCCACAATTAACGGTTTGTTACTCATTACGCAAAAACTTATAAACGGATGAATTTAATGATAAACGTTGCAATAATATAGCTTTTAACCTATATTTTAAAACTGAAAAATAAATACGAAAAAGAACAGTTCGCTAAAGCACAAAACAGTGCGAAAGCAACATGGGATATTGTAAACTTAATTTCAGGTAGGAAATGTCAGTCACAGCCAGCAATGGAACTCTTAAAATTATCAGCTGATGCTAAATTATCGACCAACTGTGTTAACAAATACTTTGTTAACATTGGAAAAGACCTGGCTTCGAAGTTGGTTCCTCCAGATAATTCGTCCGTACCCTGCCACGGTAGTGAATCTGTATCACAGGTTAACTCGCTTGGGATACTGCCAGTGAGCCATGAAGAAGTGGCAACTATCATACGGTCACTTAGAAATAACTGCGCAACTGGCTGGGATAATATTCCAGCTTCAGTAATTAAGCTTTCAGAGGAAGTGTTGATACCACCGATTACACACATTTGCAACACCTCTATTGCTGCTGGTGTATTTCCAAATAGCTTCAAAAAAGCCATAGTGACCCCTGTATATAAGGGCGGGGACAGAGAGCGACTTACGAATTATAGGCCTATTTCAGTGCTGAGTACATTATCAAAGATTCTGGAAAAGATACTTAATAACAGCTTGACCAAGTATCTTAATAAATTTAACATAATCTCAGAAAACCAGTATGGATTTAGATCGGGTGTATCAACTGAAGATGCTGTGACTAATCTCAGTGCTGCAATAGCTGATAAAATGGATAATAGTTACAAATGTTATGGTATATTTCTAGATATTTCAAAAGCCTTTGATACGGTCTCTGTCCCAATCCTTTTATCCAAATTGGAGCGTATTGGAGTTCGAGGACTATCTTTGAATATTTTTAAAGATTATCTTACCAATAGAAAACAGGCAGTCAAAATTGACACCGTGATAAGTGCGGATGAACAGATCGAATATGGAGTCCCGCAGGGGAGTATTCTTGGCCCCACGCTGTTTATAATATACGTCAATGACTTGTGCAGGATGGTTCTTAAAAATTGTGATATTTTTACATATGCTGATGACACAGCCTTATTAGTCTATGGGAAAAGCTGGACAGAAGCTAAGGTACACGCCGAGAATAGTCTAAGAGCGGTCATGTTATGGCTATCTACTAATTTGCTTACTCTAAATGTAGAAAAAACAAAATATATTCGTTTTTATCTCCCCAACACCTCGACACCTTCAGTGGAAACCACAACACTTTCTGCCCACAATTGTGCCAAATCATCAATTACTTGTCCTTGCATACCATTGAAGAATGTTTGCAGTATAAGATACCTTGGCGTATTAGTTGATGAACGATTGGATTGGCGCCCACAAGTGGAGACTCTTACAGGACGAGTCAGAAAGTTAGTTTACGTTTTTAAGAATCTTCGTCGTTCTGCCGATCGGTCGATATTGTACACAGTCTATCTTGCACTATGTCAATCAATATTGTGTTATTGTATTCCGGCGTGGGGTGGGACTTACAAAACTCTATTTTTGAAAATAGAAAGAGCCCAAAGGACTATCCTTAAGATCATACATTGTAAACCACGTGACTATTCTACCACCGAATTATACAAGGAGTGCGATGTATTGACGGTGCGACAGCTGTTTATTCTACGCACGATGCTCCGGCGGCATTCGTTGCTTCCCCTAAATAAAGAGGTTTTGAGGAAACGTAGTGGTGCACTTGTTTGCCCCTCTGTGCGATGTAGAACGGCTTTCGCACAGCGACAGTACAGGGCATTGAGTTCCAGGCTTTACAATGAAGTCAACAAAAAGATCTCACTTTATAAACTCAATAAGCACAAGTTTAAAAATAAATTATCAAATTGGTTAAAGTCATTAGACTACAATGAGTCAGAAAAACTTATTGAAATAACTAAATGATGTAAAGCTTAATTTTTATTTAATTTTTGTCTTTTTTGTTTTCTTTTTCTTTATTTAAAAAAAAAAAATGCACTATCCCAGAAGACATAATATTATGCTCCCAACAGAATAGGATAATAACACTATATCAGACTGCACAAATAAAACGGTGGACCGCCGACTACCCAAGATACGGGCAGTGCTCAGTTTGGGAGTCGTTGACTCACTTTTTGGAACTTACCAATGTTATATGATGTTATCTTGTAGTTGTGTTTTTTGTGTACTTTTTGGAAGAAATAAAGAAAATTATTATTATAATTATTATTATATATTATTATTATTTTTGCTAAGTTTCATCACGTGAGCAAGTTCAATAAATAGGCTACTAATATTATAAATGCGAAAGTTTGTGAAGATGGATGGAGGTAGTCGTATGTATGGATGTGTCGCGCAAAAACTACTAGACAGAACTTAATCATAAACATTGCAATAATATAGCACATAAGCTATAACTTTGCAGTTTCATTAGGTGAGGAAATTCAGCCAATAGGATATTTTTTATTATAGGGTGAAGCCGCTGGAAGAAGCTAGTCTAACATAGTTTCAAAATATCAAGATTTAACAGTCGCACTATAATGACGTCACAATGTTGCTTACATAACAAAAACGATATTTATCTACAGCAGCGCCCTCAAATCCCATGACGGTTTACTTTCCGCACAGACTCTACGAGGTTTTAACTCTAAGCCATCGATATGTGAAACCCGAAACACGTGTCAAGATTATTATGTTACCGGGTTGTCCGCACAAATACATGGTCACCGGGTCATCCGGGCGAATGAGGAGTTGTTTTGCCCCCGCACCCGGCTGTGCGCTGGCGCCTAAAGCCCTCTATGACCTACTGTGACCTATAAATATTGTACTAGTGTCGGTGGTATCCAACTTATGCCCATGGTGTAATAATTATTGGAATCGATTCAGGATTCTGAACGCATATACTCGTACTAAAAATAATGTTGGATAGAGTGTTTAACTCCGTCCTTCTTTCTGTCGCACGACATAGAGCTTTAAGATGGTCACCCATCAACACACTGACCTTAATGCGCTTAAGCGCGGTTGCTTACCTTAGATATCGACCTGTGCGGCTGTTATATTTTAGCCTTTATTTTCTATTATATAATTGACTTATAATTTTTTTTCACAAACCTAAAACTCAATTTCTTCTAGATACCTAACTATAACTATTTTCCTATCAGAATCACATGCATAATCAGTCTTCCACTGTTGGGACTCAGGCCTCCACTCTATGAGTCGGAATGGGCTGTAATCCACCACGCGGGCCCAGTGCGGGTTGGTGAATGTCACATGTCTTCGAATTTATGATTCTAGGACATGCCGGTTTCCTCACGATGTTTTCCCTCACCGTTTTGAGAACAGTGGTGATGAAATAAATTAAACAAAGTAATGCATCTGACTGGGTTTGAACCCGCGACCTACAACTCGTAAGTCGGAGACGTCACAACTGGGCCACCACATCATTGCTCTTGGAATCACATGACAAATCTAGTAAAAAAAACTATAAATAGATAAAAAAAAACATATAATTCAGAAACTTCTCACAAATTAAGTAAAATTACCCAAACTATGGCCCTGTTTGCGTGTGGAAATAATTATCATGACAAATGGATCTAGGCTGAACCGCACTAGTCCGATAAACTACGGTAATTTGAACTATCATCAATCTTAATCACGTAGGCATAAAGTTCTACGATTTACTTGCTAAAATTAGTAAATAACTTACTGCCTAAATTTGCCTTCGATTTAGGTTTAAAAATAACCCGAAGATATCTTTTACTGGATGTAATAGTACATTGTTACACTAAGGGTGAAAGTAACTCATTTCATCCCGAGAAGGAGTTGGCGGCCGAGCGTAGCGAGGTCGCTAACTCTTCTCTTATGAAATTAGGCGTTAAATCACTATTTTAATCCGATAAACATAACGTGTTAATACAAATCTCTGTTCTTTTAAATTTGGTATGTATTTTAATACTCCTCTTGAATATCCTGTTTGGAGTTAATGGACAGTTATATCTAATACTGGCCATACACCATCCTACCCATCCAATCGGTTTGACGTTACAGGTATGATCCAATCTGTAGTTCCGTGTGTGGCAGTGGATTGGTATGACTCATAGGTACCTACCAATCCACTCCCACACACGATCAAACCTGTAGCGTCAAACCGATTGGACGATAGGTAGGTTGATGTATGGCCGGCATAAATCTTTCCGAAGCCCGCAGTTCCAACTTCTTACCACTACCTTGAAAGGACGTCCCGGGATGCAAATAAACTCTACCTGTTATCGAAAGGCAGAAGAAACAGAATGTCTGACTTTAAATAAAATGTGCTGCTTTTTCCAGAATTTGCTACGTTTAGAAAGCTGTGTCGCTGAAATTATTTCAGGCCATCATGAATTTTCCTGCATTGGGACCACGTAGAGTTGAGATACTTCTGGTCGCATTGAATCGCACTTTCCTATACTTCTATCTTTTTCTATCGATCGTTATTTAGCGATAAAGAGAACAGGAGTTTGATAGCACGCGGCGGAATTGACGAAGCGGTTAGCAACGGTCTCAGTAAGTGCGATGCTTATGGCCCACTCAAGTTTCACTCAGCAGTGGGAATATTCGTCGTCATCATCATCAACATCATTTCAGCCGAAAGACGTCCACTGTTGGACATAGGCCTCCCCTAATTGTCACAACAAACAGTCCATCGGATTCAAGCTACCCTCTCTAGATCTTTGGTCCACCATGTGGAAGAACTACCAACGCTACTTTTTCCAGTACGCTTCTTTGTTTATGATAATCTATATATATAAAAATCAATGCCACTTTTCGTTGTAATTTTACAACTCAAGAACGGGCTCACTTATCCAAATCAAATGTTTAGGCTTTGTTCGGACTATTTAGTAGATGGTTTATGTGAAGTTTGGTAGGGTATAGCAAGGTAGAGTAGGGTAGAGTAGTGTAGAGTAAGGTAGAGTAGGGTATAGTTGGGCGAAGTAGGGAAGAGCGGGAGCGAAGCCGCGATGGCAAAAGCTAGTATTGATATAAATTTAACTTACCAAACACAGAATCCAGTGTATAAGAACCAAGGAACGGCCAGATACTAAAGTTCCCTTTGCCAGCTGCCTTGGTCAGTTGCTTCACCAG